>CM067843.1:660292304-670292304 GCA_034509565.1 Triticum monococcum | reverse complement strand
GTCGACGGGTATCTGCTTGGTTTCTGCCTTGTCCTGGGTGAACAACTGCTTCTTCTTGGCGGGCGCAGCCCCCTTGGGCTCAGGGGTCTCCGCGTTGACAGGCCGTGCCGATGCCACCGTCTTGAAGGCGAGCCTGAGTACTCGTAGGGCGTCCCCGGTGTCCCCGTGCACGGCGAGGGTGCCGCTGCTCCCGGGCATCTTCATGAGGTTATACACCGGGTGCGTGGCGGACATGAACTGAGCCAGCGCCGGGTAGCCGAGGATGGCATTGTAAGGGAGGCCGATGGGGGCGATGTCGAAGTCGACCATCTCCGTGCGGAAGTTGTCGTAGGTGCCGAAGGTTACCGGGAGCTGGATCTGTCCTAGGGAGTCGGATGATCCGCCCCCGACGCCCGAGAAAGATCGGCTGGGTCGCAACCGCTCCCGGGGTATGCAGAGGAGGTTGAAAGTCTCGACCGAAAGCACGCTGAGGCCCGCGCCGCCGTCAACGAGGGTTCTGGTGACGGCCACCTGGCAGATGGTGGGGGTGCACAACAGGGGGAGCGCGCCCGAGCCGACCAGGTTGGTGGGGTGGTCCACCGAGCTGAAGGTCAGACCGGCCTCGCGCGCCGCCCGGTCCGGGGAAGCCCCCTGCCGTGCGGAAACGGCGCTAACCCGGCGGGCAAAAGGCTTGACGTGTCGACTCGTGGGCGGCGCCTGCGAGCCGCCCAGGAGGGCCGCAACGACCGGAGGCGTCGATGTTGCAGTGCAGCTACTCCGCCGCGTAGGCAGATGCTGGGGGGGTGCTTGCCGCTCGTTCCCCGCCAGGCCGGTGGCGGTGTTGACGGCAGGCGACGGGGGACAACGAGAACGCCCACCGGCGAGGGCCGCCGGGGCGATGCGAGCTCGACTGGTGCCGTACATGGACGCAGCGGTCGTAGGAGAGCGGAGTGGTGGAAGACAGATTCCGGCGCACCCCTACCTGGCGCGCCAAATGTCGGATCACGGGTTCCGGCAGACCCTTAAGGTTCGAACACTGGGGTGCGCGCGAAGATCACGCCTTCTACCTCCCCGTCTCACAAAGATCTAAACTACTGAAAGAACTGCACAAGAGACACAAGGTTTATACTGGTTCGGGCCACCGTTGTGGTGTAATACCCTACTCCAGTGTGTGGTGGGTGGATTGCTTCTTGGGGCTGATGATGATGAACGATACAAGGAAGAACAGCCTCGCGAGGGTCTGTTCTTGGCTGGGGCGATGAACCGCTAGGAGGAGTTCAGTCACCCTTCTCTTTCTCTCTCACTCACTCTCTCTGCTTGCTAGCCGGACCAACGAACCCCTTGCTATGCGAGTGGCTGGTCCTATTTATAGAGGCCCTGGTCCTCTTCCCAAATATTGAGCGGGAAGGGGACCAACAATGGCGGGCTAATTTGAAGGGGAACAGCAAGTACACTTATCCTGACTAAAGTTGGTCTTCGCCTGCGAAAGGCTCTGCGGTGACGCCGTGCTGGGCTCCATGGTGACCTCCGTCTCGTAGTCCGCCTGGTCTTGGTCTCGTTGCACCGAAATGGCAACCTTTGCCTGATGCCTCGGTACTCTGCGGCTGCGCTTGCCCCCTTTGCACCAAAGAGGAAAGAAGGACGCTGCGCGCGCTGGCGCCCGCCTGGCGCCCTGAGTCGTCATGGTTTGCGTCATGGGCGCCTCGCAAGGTACCCCGCCTTGATTTCTCCGCCTCCTCGCGAGCCAGCCTGAGGAGGCTGCGCCTGAGGATGCGCCGTGTCGTCCGCCCCGCGAGGCTTGGCCCCTCGCGAGGGTCTTGAGTCTCGTGTTGATGAAGATGGGCATGCTGGGCCTCCTTTGAGCCACGCCGCAGGCAGGCAAGTCTAGGGACCCCCGTTCCTAGAACACCGACAGCGTTGGACTCGTGGGGGTGCGGTGAGCTCAGTGGTAAGCTTGGACGCGTGCTTGCACGGCCGTAGCCGCGGTGGCGACATGGCCGGCGGCGAGGAGCAATCGTCTCCAACGGCCACGGTGGCTAGAAGGCGCGGACGAGCACGGGGAGAGAGGGGAAAGAGACAGGGGCTCACGGTGAATCCAGTAGAGTCAACGGCGAGGCTGGGGAGGGTCTGGAGCTCGCGAATCCACGCCGACGAGCTTCAGTGGCCGACGATGAAGAAGATGGAGATGGCGTTGATGCAGAGGTTCCCGGGTCGCCTGGCTCGATGAGGACGTAGCAGGCGGCGAGGCGGAGCTCTGGGGCAAGATGAGAGGCCCAGAGGGGCACGGTGGCTACGGTGAACGGCGTCGGTGGCGACAAGCGGGTTCGGGTCTGCTCGGGAGAGGGGCTAGAGGCCAGGGGAGAGAGCAGAGAGCGAAGGGAGAGTGAGGGAGAGTCGAGGGGGTCTGCGTGGCGTCTCCAGGGGTCGCGGGAGCAAGCAGGGAGGCAGGAGGTGGCGTGCGGCGGCCGTGCGCGCGTCGGGCACGCGCTGTGCATCCGATTGGCGGGAGGAAGAAGACCTCCCTGCCCCTGGTGGGCTGGGCCGGCCAGATGGGCTGCTAGGTGAGCACCAGGTAAGTGCTTTCTCCCTCTCTCTCTTATTTGTTTCAGTTTTTCTAATTTCTGCTACTGTTTTGCAAATAAAATACTAACCAAAACACTTTGGTTAATTCTGTAAATTTTTGTGAGGAATATTTGAAATATTTTCAAACCACACAACAAATTTCAGAATATTTGGAGCAACCAATATTTAATGGTAAATTTTAAACTCCAACTCAAATACCATAATCATTTTATTTAATGACCAAAATTTCCTGGAAAAATATGCATCATCTCTGGTAGTGGCTTTCACCTTTTTCCATAAATCATGAAGATTTTAAAAGGATATTTTGAGGTCACTGAAAATATTTTGGTTGAACCTATTTCAATTGCATTTGTGCTAGGGTTTATCAATCCCCAATTCAACTTCAAATGGAATTTAAACATGATGCACAAAGAAAACCTATAACATACCAGAACTAGGGATGTGACATAAAGATAGTGCATCGAAACCAATATGGGTTCTTGAAAGGACGATCTATCCAAGACTGTGTGGCATGGGCGTTTGAATACATCTACCAATGTCAAGCTTAAAAAAAAACAATAGTCCTTATTAAACTTGACTTTGCTAAGGCGTTCGACACAATTGAACATGACGCCATGCTAGATATAATGAAGAACATGGGATTTAATGACAAGTGGCTCAACTGGATCAAGGCTATTCTCTCATCCGGAAAATCTTCCGTCCTGCTTAATGGCGCATCAGGGCGTTAATTTCATTGCAAAAGTGGCGTGCGACAAGGTGATCCGTTATCTCCACTGATTTTTGTGTTGGCGGCTGACCTACTTCAAGCAGTAATTAATGATGCTTTCGCGCAAGGTATAATTCAAGTTCCTTCCCCATGCGCCTCCCAAAAAGACTATGCGGTCATTCAATATGCCGACGACACCATTCTGATCCTCCTTGCATGTGAAACACAAGCAACAACTATCAAGGAAATCCTGTCTGATTATGCTACATCCATTGGACTAAAAATCAATTTCCACAAATCAACTCTTATTCCCATCAATTGTGATGATGCTCTGAGCAACAACATAGCCCAAATCTTCGGCTGCACCACTAGTAAAATGCCATTCACTTACCTCGGACTGTCTTTGGGGTCCACTCGACCCTCAGTTCAGGATCTAATGTCATTGGTATGCAAAGTGGAAAGACGTCTTACAGCTACTCTCAACATGATCTCTTATGGAGCAAAACTTTCATTACTCAACTCAGTGATCACCTCATTGACAATCTTTGTCCTATGTACTCTCAAGTTGCCTGTAACTATAATTGAGTTGTTAGACAAGATGAGACGAAAATGTCTATGGACCAAAAAGACAGAACAAGGAGAATCATGTAACTCTCTGGCTGCTTGGAGTATGATTTGCAAGCCAAAGGAATGCAGTGGGATGGGTATTCTAGATCTCCGAATTCAAAGTGATGCCTTGCTGCTTAAATACCTACACAAGTTCTACAATCATTGGGATCTACCTTGGGTGGAACTAATCTGGAACACATATTATACCATGAAAATCCCACATGCAACTGATGCATGTGGTTCCTTCTGGTGGAGAGACATCACAAAGCTCATGCCCATCTACAGAGGCATCACCAAGGTCACCGTTCAGGATGGTCACAACACTTTGTTATGGAAAGATCACTGGATGGTTGATATTCTATCTAGCAGCTACCCCAGGGCCTTCTCTTTCATCAGAAACGAAGATATCTCAGTCCAAGCCCTCCTAATGGCTGAAACACTCGGAGAAACGTTCCATCTTCCCTTATCAGAACAAGCACATGCATAATTGCTTGACCTACAACAAATATTGGCACCAATCAACCTGACCCAGGGGGATGACAAGTGGACATGCATTTGGGCCAAAGGAGACTACACAGCCAAGAAATACTACTCATATAACTTCAGAGAGATCACTGCCCATCAGTCTTACAAGTGGCTTTGGAAATCCAAAGTAACCATGAAAATTGAAGTGTTTGGCTGGCTACTACTATCAGACAGGCTCAATACACGAAACATGCTCAAGAAGAGGCATCACAACATTGGAGAGAACTACACATGCCTTATTTGTGACTCGTCTGCAGAGGGAACTTTGGAACATCTCTTCTTGACCTGCCCATTTAGCCAAGAATGCTGGTCACACCTTCACATCGGCTGGATAACACAAGGCACAAGACTTCAATGGATAGAAAAGGCAAAATCTACATGGAGTAGGCCAATGTTCATGGAAGTTTTCCTGCAGGCTGCATGGAAAGAGAGCATATAGAGCATAAGGTATTGCAATCCGGTTTTCATTGGCCTACTCTCTTCAAAGATGCCCGTAAGTTTGTCTTGTCTTGTGATGAATGTCAAAGAATTGGTAATATTAGTAGACGTCAAGAAATGCCTATGAATTATTCACTTGTTATTGAACCATTTGATGTTTGGGGCTTTGATTATATGGGACATTTTCCTTCCTCTAATGGGTATACACATATTTTAGTTGTTGTTGATTACGTTACTAAGTGGGTACAAGCTATTGCAACTAGTAGTGCTAATCATAACACCTCTATTAAGATGCTTAAAGAAGTTATTTTTCCGAGGTTTGGAGTCCCTAGGTATTTAATGACTAATGGTGGTTCACATTTTATTCATGGTGCTTTTCGTAAAATGCTTGCTAAGTATGATGTTAATCATAGAATTGCATATCCATATCATCCGTGGTCTAGTGGTCAAGTAGAACTAAGCAATAGAGAGCTTAAATTAATTTTGCAAAAGACTGTTAATAGATCTAGAAAGAATTGGTCCAAGAAACTTGATGATGCATTATGGGCTTATAGAACTGCATATAAAAATCCTATGGGTATGTCTCCATATAAGATGGTTTATGGAAAAGCATGTCACTTACCTCTCGAACTGGAACATAAGGCATATTGGGCCATTAAAGAGCTCAATTATGATTTCAAACTTGCCGGTGATAAGAGGCTTTTTGACATTAGCTCACTTAATGAATGGAGAACCTAGGCCTATGAGAATGCCAAACTGTTTAAAGAAAAAGTTAAAAGATGGCATGGTAAAAGGATACAAAAACGTGAGTTCAATGTAGGTGATTATGCATTATTATACAACTCTCGTTTAAGATTTTTTGCAGGCAAACTTCTCTCTAAATGCGAAGGTCCTTACGTCATCGAGGAGGTCTATCGCTCCAGTGCCATAAAAATCAACAACTTCGAAGGCACAAATCCGAGGGTGGTGAACGGTCAAAGAATCAAACATTATATCTCAGGTAATCCCATAAATGTTGAAATTAATGTTATTGAAACCGTAACCCTGGAGGAATACATAAGGGACACTTTCCAGAACATTTCAGACACCGAAAAGGAATAGGTACGTGGTACGGTAAGTAAACTGACTCCAAAACAGTTCGAATGGCAATTTTTCTCCGTTTTGGAATATTTAAGAAAATAGGAAAATAAGAAGTACTCCAGAAAGGACACGAGGCTTCCACGAGGGTGGAGGGCGCGCCCCCTGCCTCGTGGGCACCTCGTGTGCTCTCCGGACTCTGTTTTCTTGCACGATACTTCTTTTCATCGGTAAAAATTCATTATATAATCTCCCGAAGGTTTTGACCACCGTACCACGCAAATACCTTCTGTTTTTGTTTCGAGCTGTTTTTTTGACAGATCTAGATCACCATGACGTCTCCAAGTGCCCCCAAGGACAAGTTCTTCGAGAAGGTCATCAACCCCTACCTCGCAGAGGTGCTGCAACACCCTCAAACCATTGAGATGCGTGAGGGGTTGCTACACATCCACGATGTTGAGGGACCAAGGAGGACCAGAAGCGTAGAGACAAGACTCGAAGCAATGGAGCAACAAGTTTTCAAGTGTCAGGAGATGGTGCAACGTGGACTCGACTCCAATCATATAATGATCACGGAGTTCACTAACAACCACAAGCTGGATGACAAGAATATTGGGGAGGCCATCTTCAAGCTTCACGAGAAAATTGAGCGCCTCCAAGCCCAGATTTATGACCTGCAAAACCAAAACTGTGAGTATGAATATAGATTCAAGACGATGAGTTTGGCTACAGATTTGAGGATCCTGGAGACTCGATCATCCTTCTATCATGGTGAGCCTATGCCTTGGAAGATGGAAGACAAGCCCACATCATCAACAACTCCATCATCACCATGTCCAAGGAAGGAGACATAAACACACGGGTATGGGCACTCCCCTTGGCAACTGCCAAGCTTGGGGGAGTGCCCCGGTATCGTATCACCATCACACTTTTATCTTTACCATATTTCTTAGTTCGATCCTTTTGGTAATATCTTGATCCAGTAGAATAAAGTTTTAGCATGATCTAGTTTTTAGGTTTGCTTTTGATCCTCCTATGTAATCGAGTCTGTGAGCTATATATAATAAATATTAGTGTTGAGTCAAGGGCTTGATTATCTTGCTATGATCTTGAGAGAATAAAAACAAAAGAGAAAGAATAAAAAGAAGTAAAGGGATCATGTGGATCTTATGGAGAGTAATGACTTCACATATAAAGAGTATGATGAATAAAAGTTGTTGAGAGTTGACAAACATAGTTTTGGTCATCGTTGCAATTAATAGGAAGTAATAAAGAAAGAGAGGTTTTCACATATAAATATACTATCTTGGACATCTTTTATGATTGTGAGCACTCGTTAAAATATGACATGCTAAAGAGTTGACGTTGGACAAGGAAGACAACGTAATGGGTTATGTTTTCTTACATCTGAAATAAATTATATTGTCATGGATCATCCAACATGTTGAGCTTGCCTTTCCCTTTCATGCTAGCCAAATTCTTTGCACCAAGTAGAGATACTAATTGTGCTTCCAATTATCCTTAAACCCAGTTTCGCCATGAGAGTCCACCATATCTACCTATGGATTGAGTAAGATCCTTCAAGTAAGTTGTCATCGTTGCAAGCAATAAAAATTGCTCTCTAAATATGTATGACTTATTAGTGTGGAGAAAATAAGCTTTATACTATCTTGTGATGTGGAAGAAATAAAAGCGACGGACTGCATAATAAAGGTCCATATCACAAGTGGCAATATAAAGTGACGTTCTTTCGCATTAAGATTTTTTGCATCCAACCATAAAAGCACATGACAACCTCGGCTTCCCTCTGCGAAGGGCCTACCTTTTATTCTTGTCTTATACTTCATACAAGAGTCATGGTGATCTTCACCTTTCCTTTTTACATTTTATCCTTTGGCAAGCACAATGTGTTGGAAAGATCCTGATATATATAGCTAATTGGATGTGAGTTTTCATGAACCATTACTGTTGACATTACCCTTGAGGTAAAAGGTTGGGAGGCAAAAACTATAAGCCCCTATCTTTCTCTGTGTCCGACTAAAACTTCATAACCATAAATATGGCGCGAGTGTTAGCAATTGTGAAAGGCTAAATGATGGTTGAGTACGTGGACTTGCTGAAAAGCTCTTATATTGACTCTTTCCGATGTTATGATAAATTGCAATTGCTTCAATGACTGAGATTATAGTTTGTTAGTTTTCAATGAAGTTTATGATTCATACTTGAAACTGTGAATGAATTGTTACTTTAGCATAAGAGATCATATGTATATTGTTGTTCTAAGAATGATCATGATGCTCTCATGTCCATATTTTATTTTATCGACACCTCTATCTTTAAACATGTGGACATATTTTTCGATATCGGCTTTCGCTTGAGGTCTAAGCTTGGGCAAGTTGATACGTCCATTTTGCATCATGCTTTTATATTGATATTTATTGCGTTATGGGCTGTTATTACACATTATGTCACAATACTTATGCCTATTCTCTCTTATTTTACAAGGTTTACATGAAGAGGGAGAATTCCGGCCGCTGGAATTCTGGGCTGGAAAAGGAGCAAATATTAGAGACCTATTCTACACAACTTCAAAAGTCTTGAAACTTACAGGAGCAAGTTTCAGAATATATAAAAAATATTGGGCGAAATAAGTACCAGAGGGGGGCACCCACCGTCCACGAGGGTGGGGGCGCGCCTCCCTGCCTCATGGGCCCCCTGGCAGCCCTCTGATGCCCATCTTTGGCTATATGGAGTGTTTCGTCGAGGAAAAAATCATAAGCAAGCTTTCGGGAAGAAACTCCGCCACCACAAGGCGAAACCTTGCCAGAACCAATCTAGGGCTCTGGCGGAACTGTTCTGCCAGGGAAACTTCCCTCCGGGAGGGGGAAATCGTCACCGACGTTGATACGTCTCCAACGTATCTATAATTTTTGATTGCTCCATGCTATATTATCTACTGTTTTGGACTATATTGGGCTTTATTTTCCACTTTTATATTATTTTTGGGACTAACCTATTAACCGGAGGCCCAGCCCAGAATTGCTGTTTTTTGCCTATTTCAGTGTTTCGGATAAACGGAATATCAAACGGAGTCTAAATAGAATAAAATCTTCGGGAACGTGATTTTCTCACCGAACGTGATCCATTTGACTTGGACCCTACTCCAAGGAACAAAAGAGGCGGTCATGAGGGTGGGGGACGCGCCCCCCAAGGTGCGCCCCCTGCCTCGTGGGCCCCTCGTTGCTCCTCCGGCGTACTTCTTCCTCCTATATATACACACGTACCCCCAAACTATCAGAACAGGAGCCAAAAACCTAATTCCACCGCCACAACTTTCTGTATCCACGAGATCCCATCTTGGGGCCTATTCCGGAGCTCCGCCGGAGAGGGCCGTCATCACGGAGGGCTTCTACATCATCATAGCCTCTCCGATGAAGTGTGAGTAGTTTACCTCAGACCTTCGGGTCCATAGTTAGTAGCTAGATGGCTACTTCTCTCTCTTTGAATCTCAATACAAAGTTCTCCCCCTCTCTTGTGGAGATCTATTCGATGTAATCTTCTTTTTGCGGTGTGTTTGTTGAGACCGGTGAGTTGTGGGTTTATGATCAAGTCTATCTATGAATAATATTTGAATCTTCTCTGAATTCTTTTATGTATGATTGGTTATCTTTGCAAGTCTCTTCGAATTATCCATTTGGTTTGGCCAACTAGATTGGTAGTTCTTGCCATGGGAGAAATGCTTAGCTTTGGGTTCGATCTTGCGGTGTCCTTACCCAGTGACAGAAGGGGCATCAAGGCACGTATTGTATCATTGCCATCAAGGATAACAAGATGGGGTTTATTTCATATTGCATGAATTTATCTCTCTATATCATGTCATCTTGCTTAAGGCGTTACTCTGTTTTAACTTAATACTCTAGATGCATGTTGGATAGCGGTCGATGAATGGAGTAATAGTAGTAGATGCAGAATCGTTTCGGTCTACTTGACATGGACGTGATGCCTATATACATGATCATGCCTAGATATTCTCATAACTATGCTCAATTCTGTCAATTTCTCAACAGTAATTTGTTCACCCACCGTAGAATACTTATGCTCTTGAGAGAAGCCACTAGTGAAACCTATGGCCCCCGGGTCTATTCTCATCATATCAATCTCGATTACTTTAATCTTGCTTTGCTTTTTTACTTTGCCTTTACTTTTTACTTTGCATCTTTATACCAAAAATACCAAAAAATATTATATCTATCAGATCTCACTCTCATAAGTGACCATGAAGGGCTTGACAACCCCTAATCGCGTTGGTTGCGAGTAGCTATCGCTTTGTGCAGGTACGAGGGACTTGAGCGTGGGCTCCTACTTGATTGATACCTTGGTTCTCAAAAACATAGGGAAATACTTACGCTACCCTGCTGCATCATCCCTTCCTCTTCGGGGAAAACCAACACAAGCTCAAGACGTAGCAAGAAGGATTTCTGGCGCCGTTGCCGGGGAGTCTACGCAAAAAGTCAACATACCAAGTACCCATCACAATCCCTATCTCTCGCATTACATTATTTGCCATTTGCCTCTCGTTTTCCTCTCCCCCCCCCAATTCACCCTTGCCGTTTTATTCGCCCTCTCTCTCCCTATCCTCCCTCTCCTTTCCGCTTGCCTCTTGTTTGCTCGTGTGCTAGTTTGCTTGCTTGTCGTTATGTCTGAAATTGGGGAAGTTATCGCCAATATGAGCGATGACAATATCATGGAAAATTCTGATGCTCCTGCTAAAGAACCTACCATCTTTCATACAAAACAATTTCGTGTTGGTAGTGGTAATATTATTGGAAAAGGAGTTATTCAAGATTTCTTTACTTGTGCCGGTGCTTTACCTTCTATGGGTAGTTCTATCCTTCACAGAACTAGTAGTCTTGCGGACGCTATTGACATGCTTGTAGTTGAACTTGAAAGACAATTCATGCACATGCATCCTTCCATACAAAGGATTTTTCTGGAATTTTCTAATATTGAGCATTCTTCTGTTAAGCGTGCCGCTACTATCTTTTTGGCTCATGAGTTTAGATTCATAATAAGAGAAGCCAAAGAAATATTTGCGCATTACAGGGTGGACGCTTGCCGTCCTCCCATAGAAACTATCCTCTTTGATCTAGAAGAAATAATGCATTTTCAATCTCTAGATTATGTTGCTTTCAATGAAAATCTTAGAAGAAGGGTTCCTACCAATATTTTAGTTGATAGAATTTCTGAACTTAATGATGATTTGGCTATTCGAAATAATGAGCTAGGATATTCTCTTGAATATAGGCTTACAAAGTTCTGTCAAAAGAATGCTTATAATAATGAATTGGTTGTGCATTATGAAGGACCAAAGGAGGAACCTATACCTCCCAAGGTTGATCTTGGGGACTTTTGTCCCGTTAAATTTAGTCCTTTTGATTACTTTTGCTTGCCTCAAATAAAGCTTGCTGCCAAACGTAGAGAATATGAAATGAGTTTCAATAATCTATCTTACTATTATGGCAATACCTAGATCTATCCTCACTTTTATGCCTTGCTAGGGGCGTTAAACGATAGCGCTTGTTGGGAGGCAACCCAATTTTATTTTTATTCCTTGCCTTTTGCTCCTGTTTAGTAATAAATAAATTATTTAGCCTTTGTTTTGGTTGTGTTTTTTGTGTTTAATTAGTGATTGTGACAAGAATAACTGTTGGGAAGACTTGGGGAAAGTCTTGTTGAACTTGCTGTAAAAAACAGAAACTTTGGCGCTCACGAAAACTGCTGTTATTTTTATTTGAAGAGCGATATTTAGTTAATTCTTTTTGCAGACGATTAATAGATAAATTACTCACGTTAAGAAATTTATTTTAGAATTTTTGGGGCTCCAGATCTTGCGCTAGCTACAGATTACTACAGACTGTTCTGTTTTTGACAGATTCTGTTTTTCGTGCGTTGTTTGCTTATTTTGATGAATCTGTGGCTAGTAAAATAGTTTATAATCCATAGAGAAGTTGGAATACAGTAGTTTTAACACCAATATAAATAAAGAATGAGTTCATTACAGTACCTTGAAGTGGTATTTTGTTTTCTTTCCCAAACGGAGCTCATGAGTTTTCTATTTTGAGTTTTGTGTTGTGAAGTTTTCAAGTTTTGGGTGAATTCTTTTGATGGATCATGGAACAAGGAGTGGCAAGAGCCTAAGATTGGGTATGCCCATGGCACCCCCAAGATAAACCAAGGACACCAAAAAGTCAAAGCTTGGGGATGCCCCGGAAGGCATCCCCTCTTTCGTCCACTTCCATCGGTAATTTACTTGGAGTTATATTTTTATTCACCAACATGGTATGTGTTTTGCTTGGAGCGTCTTGTATTATTTGTGTCTTTGTGTCTTAGTATGCCACAATCATCCTTGCTGTACACACCTTTTGAGAGAGCCATACATGAATTAAAATTTGATAGATTACTCTATGTGCTTCACTTATATCTTTTGAGCTAAGATAATTTTGCTCTATGTGCTTCACTTATATCTTTTGAGCGTTATAGTTTTGCTCTATGTGCTTCACTTAGATCGTTTAGAGCATGGTGGTGGACTCCTTTTAAAGAAACTATTGATCTCTCATGCTTCACTTAAATTATTTTGAGAGTCTCTTAAATAGCATGGTAATTTGCTTAATAATAATATGCTTGGTATTCAAGATTTGTGAAACTTTCTTTTGAGTGTGTTGAATGCTAAGAAAAGATTGAAGCTTGATAATTGTTTTGAGATATGGAGGTGATAATATTAAAGTCATGCTAGTTGAGTCGTTGTGAATTTAAAGAATACTTGTGTTAAAGTTTGTGATTCCCGTAGCATGCACGTATGGTGAACCGTTATGTGATGAAGTCGGAGCATGATTTGTTTATTGATTGTCTTCCTTATGAGTGGCGGTCGGGGACGAGCGATGGTCTTTTCCTACCAATCTATCCTCCTAGGAGCATGCGCGTAATACTTTGCTTTGATAACTTCTAGATTTTTGCAATAAGTATATGAGTTCTTTATGACTAATGTTGAGTCCATGGATTATACGCACTCTCACCCTTCCACCTTTGCTAGCCTCTCTAATACCGCGCACCTTTTGCCGGTATCATACACCTGCCATATACCCTCCTCAAAACAGCCACCATACCTACCTATTATGGCATTTCCATAGCCATTCCGAGATATATTGCCATGCAACTTTCATCCATCTAGTTCATCATGACACACTCCATCATTGTCATATTGCATATCCCGGTACACCGCCAGATGCATTCACATAGAGTCATATTTTGTTCTAAGTATCGAGTTGTAATTGTTGAGTTATAAGAAAAATAAAAGTGTGATGATCATCATTATTAGAGCATTGTCCCAGTGAGGAAAGAATGATGGAGACTATGATTCCCCCATAAGTCGGGATGAGACTCCGGACAAAAAATAAAATAAAATAAAAGAGGCCAAAGAAGCCCAAATAAAAAGAGGCCATAAAAAAAGGCCCAAATGAAAAAAAATGATGAGAGAAAAAGAGAGAAGGGACAATGTTGCTATCCTTTTACCACAGTTGTGCTTCAAAGTAGCACCATGATCTTCATAGTAGAGAGTCTCTCATGTTATCACTTTCATATACTAGTGGTAATTTTACATTATAGAACTTGGCTTGTATATTCCAATGATGGGCTTCCTCAAAAATTGCCCTAGGTCTTCGTGAGCAAGCAAGTTGGATGCACACCCACTTAGTTTCTTTTTGAGCTTTCATATACTTATAGCTCTAGTGAATCCGTTGCATGGAAATCCCTACTCACACACATTGATATCTATTGATGGGCATCTCCATAGCCCGTTGATACGCCAAGTTGATGTGAGACCATCTTCTCCTTTTTTTGTCTTATCCCCAACCACCATTCTATTCCACCTATACTGATATATCCATGGCTCACGCTCATGTATTGCGTGAAGATTGAATTTTTTTTGAAAAAGTTAGAGTATGAAACAATTGCTTGGCTTGTCATCAGGGTTGTGCATGATTTAAATACTTTGTGTGGTGAAGATGGGGCATAGCCAGACTATATGATTTTGTAGGGATAACTTTCTTTGGCCATGTTATTTTGAGAAGTCATAATTGCTTTATTAGTATGCTTAAAGTATTATTATTTTTATGTCTATATAAACTTTTGTCTTGAATCTTTCTAATCTGAATATTCATACCACAATTAAGAAGATTTACATTGAAATTATGCCAAGTAGCACTCCGCATCAAAAATTCACTTTTTATCATTTACCTACTCGAGGACGAGCAGGAATTAAGCTTGGGGATGCCTGATACATCTCCAACGTATCTATAATTTTTGATTGCTCCATGCTATATTATCTACTGTTTTGGACTATATTGGGCTTTATTTTCCACTTCTATTTTTTTTGGGACTAACCTATTAACCGGAGGCCCAGCCCAGAATTGTTATATTTTTGCCTATTTCAGTGTTTCGGATAAACGGAATATCAAACGGAGTCCAAACGGAATAAAATCTTCGGGAACGTGATTTTCTCACCGAACGTGATCCAGGAGACTTGGACCCTGCTCCAAGGAACAAAAGAGGCGGTCACGAGGGTGGGGGACGCGCCCCCCTAGGGCACGCCCCTCGTTGCTCCTCCGGCGTACTTCTTCCTCCAATATATACACACGTACCCCCAAACGATCAGAACAGGAGCCAAAAACCTAATTCCACCGCCGCAACTTTCTGTATCCACGAGATCCCAACTTGGGGCCTGTTCCGGAGCTCCGCCGGAGAGGGCCGTCATCACGAAGGGCTTGTACATCATCATAGCCTCTCCGATGAAGTGTGAGTAGTTTACCTCAGACCTTCGGGCCCATAGTTAGTAGCTAGATGGCTTCTTCTGTCTCTTGGAATCTCAATACAAAGTTCTCCCCCTCTCTTGTGGACATCTATTCGATGTAATCTTATTTTTGCGGTGTGTTTGTTGAGATCGATGAATTGTGGGTTTATGATCAAGTCTATCTATGAATAATATTTGAATCTTCTCCGAATTCTTTTATGTATGATTGGTTATCTTTGCAAGTCTCTTCGAATTATCCGTTTGGTTTGGCCAACTAGATTGGTAGTTCTTGCCATGGGAGAAGTGCTTAGCTTTGGGTTCGATCTTGCGGTGTCCTTACCCAGTGACAGAAGGGGCAGCAAGGCACGTATTGTATCGTTGCCATCGAGGATAACAAGATGGGATTTATTTCATATTGCATGAATTTATCTCTCTACATCATGTCATCTTGCTTAAGGCGTTATTCTGTTTTTAACTTAATACTCTAGATGCATGCTGGATAGCGGTCGATGAGTGGAGTAATAGTAGTAGATGCAGAATCGTTTCGATCTACTTGTCACGGACGTGATGCCTATATACATGATCATGCCTAGATATTCTCATAACTATGCTCAATTCTGTAAATTGCTCAACAGTAATTTGTTCACCCACCGTAGAATACTTATTCTCTTGAGAGAAGCCACTAGTGAAACCTATGGCCCCCGGGTCTATTCTCATCATATCAATCTCCATTACTTTAATCTTGCTTTGCTTTTTTACTTTGCCTTTACTTTTTACTTTGCAGCTTTATACCAGAAATACCAAAAATATTATATCTATCAGATCTCACTCTCGTAAGTGACCGTGAAGGGCTTGACAACCCCTAATCGCGTTGGTTGTGAGTAGCTATCGCTTTGTGCAGGTACGAGGGACTTGATCGTGGGCTCCTACTGGATTGATACATTGGTTCTCAAAAACTAAGGGAAATACTTACGCTACTCTGTTGCATCATCCCTTCGTCTTCGGGGAAAACCAACACAAGCTCAAGACATAGCAGACGTCATTACCATCGATCCTCTCATCGAGAGGGGGTCAATTGCCATCAACATCTTCACCAGCACCATCTCATCTCAAGCCCTAGTTCATCTCTTGTATCCAATCTTTGTCCCAAAGCCTCCGATTGGTACCTGTGGGTTGCTAGTATTGTTGATTACACTTTGTAGTTGATGCTAGTTGGTTTGTTCGGTGGAAGATCATATGTTCAGATTCTTTATGCATATTAATATCCCTCTGATTATGAACATGAATATGATTTTTGAATAGTTACGTTTGTTCCTGAGGACATGGGAGAAGTCTTGCTATAAGTAGTCATATGAATTTCGTTTTCATTCGATATTTTGATGATATGTATGTTGTCTTTTCTCTAGTGGTGTCATGTGAACGTCAACTACATGACACTTCACCATTGTTTGGGCCTAGAGGAAGGTGATACATCCATTTTGCATCATGCTTTTATATCGAAATTTATTGCATTATGGACTGTTATTTCACTTTATGTCACAATACTTATGGCTATTCTCTCTTATTTTACAAGGTTTACATAAGGAGGGAGAATGCCGGCAGCTGGAATTCTGGGCTGGAAAAGGAGCAAATATTAGAGACCTATTCTGCGCAACTCTAAAAGTCCTGAAACTCCACAGAACATCTTAAAACAAATAAAGAAAAATCCTCGCCAAAGATGAAGGCCAGGGGGCCACACCCTGCTCACGAGGGTGGGGGCGCCCCCCCCTAGGGCGCGCCCCCCTACCTCGTGGGCCCCTGGTAGCTCTCCAACGTCCATCTTCTCCTATATGAAGTCTTTCTATGAGAAAAAAATAGAGAGGAACTTTTCGGGACGAGACTCCGCCACCACGAGGCGGAACCTTGGCGGAACCAATCTAGAGCTCCGGCAGAGCTGTTCTGCCGGGGATACTTCCCTCCGGGAGGGGGAAATCATCACCATCGTCATCACCAACGCTCCTCTCATCGAGATAGGGAAATCTCCATCAACATCTTCACCAGCACCATCTCATCTCCAAACCCTAGTTCATCTCTTGTATCCAATTCTTGTCTCAAAGTCCGGGATTGGTGCTAGTGGGTTGCTAGTAGTGTTGATTATTCCTTGTAGTTGATGCTAGTTGGTTTATTTGCTGAAAGATCATATGTTCAGATCCTATATGCATATTATTACCCCTCTAATTATGAACATGAATATGCTTTGTGAGTAATTACGTTTGTTCCTGAGGACAAGGGAGAAGTCTTGCTATTAGTAGTCATGTGAATTTGGTATTCGTTTGATATTTTGATAAGATGTATGTTGTCTAGCCTCTAGTGGTGTTATGTGAACGTCGACTACATAACACTTCACCATTATTTGGGCCTAGAGGAAGGCATTGGGAAGTAATAAATAGATTATGGGTTGCTAGAGTGACAGAAGCTTAAACCCTAGTTTATGTGTTGCTTCGTAAGGGGCTGATTTGGATCCATATGTTTCATGCTATGGTTAGGTTTACCTTAATACTTTTGTTGTAGTTGCGGATGCTTGCAATAGAGGTTAATCATAAGTGGGATGCTTGTTCAAGTAAGAACAACACCCAAGCACCGGTCCACCCACATATCAAATTATCAAAGTATCGAACGCGAATCATATGAACGTGATGAAAACTAGCTTGACGATATTCCCATGTGTCCTCGGGAGCGCTTTTCCTATTATAAGAGTTTGTTCCGGCTTGTACTTTGCTACAAAAAGGATTGGGCCACCTTGCTGCACTTTATTTACTTTTGTTACTTGTTGCTCGTTACAATTTATCGTATCCCAAAACTATCTGTTACCAGTTATTTCAGTACTTGCAGAGAATACCTTGCTGAAAACCGCTTATCATTTCCTTCTGCTCCTCATTGGGTTCGACACTCTTACTTATCGAAAGGACTACGATAGATCAACTATACTTGTGGGTCATCAAGACTCTTTTCTGGCGCCGTTGCCGGGGAGTGTAGCTCTTTTGGTAGGTGGAATTTGGTAAGGAAAAATTTATATAGTGTGCTGAAATTTACTGTCACTTGTTACTATGTAAAGTAATTCTCTGAGGGGCTTGTTCGGGGTATCTTCAGCCCGTCCAGTAGAGCAAAGAGTTGCTCCTCAACCTACTGAACGTATTGAAAATGAAACTCCTTTTGAATTTCCTTCGGGTATGATGGAAAAACTGCTAGATAACCCTTTTACAGGAGATGGAACAAAGCATCCTGATGAGCACTTAATATATGTGGATGAAGTTTGTGGATTATTTAAGCTTGCAGGTATACCCGATGATGTTGCTAAGAAGAAGGTCTTCCCTTTATCTTTGAAGGGATACGCATTGATATGGTATATGCTATGTGATGATATGAGATCCTGGGACTATAAAAGATTGAAGTTGGAATTTCATCAAAAGTATTACCCTATGCATCTTGTTCATCGTGATCGCAATTATATATATAATTTCTGGCCTCGCGAAGGAGAAAGCATCGCTCAAGCTTGGGGGAGGCTTAAATCAATGTTATATTCATGCCCCAATCATGAGCTCTCAAGAGAAATGATTATTCAAAATTTATATGCTCGGCTTTCTGATAACAATGCACCATGCTCGATACTTCTTGTGTTGGCTCTTTTATGATGAAGACTATTGAATTCAGATGGAATTTATTGGATAGAATTAAACGCAACTCTGAAGATTGGGACCTCGACGAGGGTAAGGAGTCAGGTATGACACATAAGTTTGATTGTGTTAAATCTTTTATGGACACCGATATTTTCCGTAAGTTTAGCACTAAATATGGACTTGACTCTGAGATAGTAGCTTCTTTCTGTGAATCATTTGCTACTTATGTTGATCTCCCTAAGGAGAAGTGGTTTAAATATCATCCTCCCATAGAAGTAAAAGTAGCTGCACCTATTAAAGTTGAAGAAAAGACTGTCACTTATAATGATCCTATTGTTCCTACTTCTTATGTTGAGAAACCACCTTTTCCTGTTAGAATAAAGGATCATGCTAAAGCTTCAACTGTTGTTCGTAAAAGCAATATTAGAACTTATACACCTCCTGAGCATGTTAAAGTAGAACCTAATATTGCTACTGTTAAAGATCTCTTGTCTGATAATATAGATGAGCATGTTATTCAGTTCGAAGGTGAAACCGCTAGAATTGCTAAACCTTGTGATAAAGATAAACATAGACCTGTGGTAGGCGTGCCTGTTATTTCTGTTAAAATAGGAGATCATAGTTATCATGGCTTATGTGATATGGGTGCAAGTGCTAGTGTTATACCGCATACTTTATACGAATAAATTAAGAATGAAATTGCACCTGCTGAGTTAGAAGGTATTGATGTCACAACTAAACTTGCCAATAGAGATACTATTTCACCAATTGGAATTGTTAGAGATGTTGAAGTCTTGTGTGGGAAAACTAAATATCCTGCTGATTTTCTTGTTCTTACCTCTCCGCAAGATAGCTTTTGTCCCATTATATTTGGTAGACCCTTCTTGAACACTGTGAATGCTAGGATAGATTGCGAAAAGAATGTTGTTACTATTGGCTTGGATGATATGGTTCATGAGTTTAATTTCTCTAAATTTAGTAAACAACATCGTGAGGAAGAATTACCTAGTAAGGATGAAATTATTGGTCTTGCTTCTATTGCCGTACCTCCTAGTGATCCTTTAGAACACTATTTGCTAGACCATGAAAATGATATGTTCATGAATGAAAGAAGGGAAATAGATGAAATATTCTTTAAACATGAACCTCTTCTGTAACACAATTTGCATGTTAAAATCTTAGGGGACCCTCCTCCACCCAAGGGTGATCCCGTGTGTGAGCTTAAACCTTTGCCTGATAATCTTAAATATGCTTATCTTGATGAAAAGAAGATATATCATGTTATTATTAGTGCTAACCTTTCAGAGCATGAAGAAGAAAGATTATTGAAAACTCTAAAGAAGCATCGTGCTGCTATTGGATATACTCTTGATGATCTTAAGGGCATTAGTCCCACTCTATGTCAACATAAAATAAATTTGGAAGCAGATGCCAAACCAGTTCGTGATCCTCAACGACGTCTGAATCCTAAAATGAAAGAAGTGGTAAGAAAAGAAATACTCAAGCTTCTGGAGGCAGGTATAATCTATCCCGTTGCTGATAGTGAGTGGGTAAGTCCTGTCCATTGTGTCCCTAAGAAGGGAGGTAGTACTGTTGTTCCTAATGATAAAGATGAACTGATTCCACAAAGAATTATCACAGGTTATAGGATGGTAATTGATTTCCGCAAATTAAATAAAGCTACTAAAAAGATCATTACCCCTTACCTTTTATTGATAAAATGCTAGAAAGATTATGCAAACATGCACACTATTGCTTTCTAGATGGTTATTCTGGTTTCTCTCAAATACCTATGTCGGCTAGAGATCAATCAAAGACTACTTTTACATGCCCTTTTGATACTTTTGCTTATAGAAGTATGCCTTTTGGTTTATGTAATGCACCTGCTACCTTTCAAAGATGCATGATGGCTATATTCTCTGACTTTTGTGAAAAGATTTGTGAGGTTTTCATGGATGATTTTTCCGTCTATGGTTCCTCTTTTGATGATTGCTTGAGCAATCTTGATCGAGTTTTGCAGAGATGTGAAGAAACTAATCTTGTCTTGAATTGGGAAAAGTGTCACTTTATGGTTAATGAAGGTATTGTCTTGCGGCATAAAGTTTCTGAAAGAGGTATTGAATTTGATAAAGCCAAGGTTGATGCTATTGAAAAGATGCCATGTCCCAAGGACATCAAAGGTATAAGAAGTTTCCTTCGTCACACCGGATTTTACAGGAGGTTCATTAAGGACTTCTCAAAAATTTCTCGGCCTCTGACTAATTTATTGCAAAAAGATATACCATTTGTCTTTGATGATGATTGTGTAGAAGCATTTGAAATACTTAAGAAAGCATTAGTCACTACACTTGTTGCTCATCCACCTGATTGGAACCTACCCTTTGAAATTATGTGTGATGCTAGTGATTATACTGTAGGTGTTGTTCTAGGGCAAAGAGTTGATAAGAAATTAAATGTTATTCATTATGCTAGTAAGACTCTTGACAATGCTCAAAGAAATTATGCTACTACTGAAAAAAGAGCTTTTAGCAGTTGTATTTGCTTGTGATAAGTTCAGATCTTATATTGTTGATTCTAAAGTAACTATTCAAACTGATCATGCTACTATTAAATATCTTATGGAAAAGAAAGATACTAAACCTAGACTTATTAGATGGGTTCTCTTGCTACAAGAATTTGATTTGCATATTGTTGATAGAAAGGGAGCTGAGAACCCCGTTGCAGACAACTTGTCTAGGTTAGAAAATATTCTTGATGACCCAGCTATTCCTGATGAACAATTAAATGTTATAAGTACTTCTCGTAGTACTCCATGGTATGTTGATTATGCTAATTATATTGTTGCTAAATTTATACCACCTAGCTTCACATACCAGCAAAAGAAAAAGTTTTTCTATGATTTAAGACATTACTTTTGGGATGACCCACATCTTTATAAAGAAGGAGTAGATGGTGTTATTAGACGTTGTGTACCTGAGCATGAACAGGAACAGATCCTACGCAAGTGTCATTCCGAGGCTTATGGAGGACACCATGCTGGAGATAGAACTGCACATAAGGTATTGCAATCTGGTTTTTATTGGCCTACTCTCTTCAAGGATGCCCGTAAGTTTGTCTTGTCTTGTGATGAATGTCAAAGAATTGGTAATATTAGTAGACGTCAAGAAATGCCTATGAATTATTCACTTGTTATTGAACTGTTTGATGTTTGGGGCTTTGATTATATGGGACCTTTTCCTGCCTCTAATTGATACACACATATTTTAGTTGTTGTTGATTACGTTACTAAGTGGGTAGAAGCTATTCCAACTAGTAGTGTTGATCATAACACTTCTGTTAAAATGCTTAAAGAAGTTATTTTCCCGAGGTTTGGAGTCCCTAGATATTTAATGACTGATGGTGGTTCACACTTTGTTCATGGTGCTTTCCGTAAAATTCTTGCTAAATATGATGTTAATAATAGAATTGCATCTCCTTATCACCCACAGTCTAGTGGTCAAGTAGAGTTGAGCAATAGAGAGCTCAAATTAATTTTGCAAAAGACTGTTAATAGGTCTAGAAAGAATTGGTCCAAGAAACTTGATGATGCATTATGGGCTTATAGAACTGCATACAAAAATCCTATGGGTATGTCTCCGTATAAAATGGTTTATGGAAAAGCATGTCACTTACCTCTCGAACTAGAACATAAGGCATATTGGGCTATTAAAGAGCTTAACTATGATTTTAAACTTGCCGGTGAGAAGAGGTTATTTGATATTAGCTCACTTGATGAATGGAGAACCCAAGCTTATGAAAATGCCAAGTTGTTTAAAGAAAAAGTTAAAAGATGGCATGACAAAAGGATACAAAAGCGTGAGTTTAATGTAGGTGATTATGTATTGCTATACAATTCTCGTTTAAGATTTTTTGCAGGAAAACTTCTCTCTAAATGGGAAGGCCCCTATGTTATCGAAGAGGTCTATCGTTCTGGTGCCATAAAGATCAACAACTTCGAGGGCACAAATCCGAAGGTGGTAAACGGTCAAAGAATTAAATATTATATCTCAGGTAATCCCATAAATGTTGAAACCAATATTATTGAAACCGTAACCCCGGAGGAATACATAAGGGACACTTTTCGAAACGTTTGAGACTCCGAAAAGGAATAGGTATGTGGTACGGTAAGTAAACCGACTCCAAAACAATTTTTAAGGCAATATTTCTCCATTTTGGAATATTTAGAAAAATAGAAAAATAAGTAGCAATCCGGGAAGGACACGAGGGCCCCACGAGGGTGGTGGGCGCGCCCTACCCCCCTGGGCACGCCCCCTACCTCGTGAGCACCTCGTGTGCCTTCTGGATTCTGTTTTCTTGCATGATACGTATTTTGGTCGGTAAAAATTCATTATATAACCTCCCGAAGGTTTTGACTCCCGTATCACGCAAACCTCCTCTATTCTTGTTTCGAGCTATTTTTCTGATAGATCTACGTTATCATGACGGCCCCAAGCACCCCCAAGGACAAGTTCTTCGAGAAGGTCATCAACCCTTACCTCGCGGAGGTGCTGCGACACCCTCAAACCATTGAGTTGCGTGATGGGTTGTTGCACATCCGCGATGAAGAGGGACCAAAGGGGACCGGAAGCATGGAGACGAGGCTCGAAGCAGTGGAGCAGCAAGTTTTCAAGTGCCAAGCGATGGTGGAGCGTGGAATCAACGCTAGCCACACGATGCTCGCGGAGTTCACTAACAACTACAAGCCGGATGCCAAGAGCACCGAGGAGGCCATCTTCAAGATATATGAGAAGATCGAGCACCGCCAAGCCCAAATCTATGACCTGCAAAACCAAAACTGTGAGTATGAATATAGATTCAAAAGAATGAGTTTGGCTGCAGATTCGAGGATTCCGGAGACTCGATCATCCTTCTATGATGGTGAACCAATGCCTTGGAAGATGGATGACAAGCCTGCATCATCAACAACACCTCCACCTTCTTCACCAACCAAGGAGATATAATCACATGGGTATGGGCACTCCCCTTGGCAACTGCCAAGATTGGGGGAGGTGCCCCGGTATCGTATCACCATCACAACTCCTATCTTTACCGTTTTTCTTAGTTCGATCCTATTAGTGGTATCTTGATCTAGTAGAATAAAGTTTATGGCATGATCTAGTTTTGAGTTTTGCTTTATGATCTTTCTATGTAATCGAGTCCGTGAGCTATATATAATAAAGATTAGTGTTGAGTCAAGGGCTTGATTATTTTTCCATGATCTTGGGTGAATAAAAGAAAGAAGAAAAGAATAAAAAGAAACAAAAAGTTCATATTGATCTTATTGAGAGTAATGACTTCACATAGAAAGAGTATGATGATTAAAAGTTGTTGGGAGTTGGCAAACATAGCTTTGGTCATTGTTGCAATTAATAGGAAGTAATAAGGAAAGATAGGTTTTCACATATAGATATATTATCATTGACATCTTTTATGATTGGGAGCACTCATTAAAATATGACATGCTAAAGAGTTGATGTTGGACAAGGAAGACAACGTAATGACTTATGTCTTTCTTATATCTGAGATAAAGTATGTTGTCATGGATCCTCTAACTTGTTGAGCTTGCCTTTCCCCCTCATGCTAGCCAAATTCTCAGCACCAAGTAGAAATACTACTTGTGCTTCCAAATACCCTTAAACCAGTTTTGCCATGAGAGTCCACCATATATATAATTGGATGTAGGGGAGCATGAACCATTATTGTTGACATTACCCTTGAGGTAAAAGGTTGTGGGGCAAAACTATAAGCCCCTATCTTTCTCTGTGTCCGATTAAAACTCCGTAACCACAAGTATTGCGTGAGTGTTAGCAATTATGGAGGATTAAATGATAGTTGAGTATGTGGACTTGCTTTTTAGCTCTGACATAGACTTTTTCTGATGTTATGATAAATTGCAATTGCTTCAATGACTGAGATTATAGTTTGTCGGAGCTCAATAAGGTTTATGATTTATACTTTTGCATTGTGAATAGATCATCACTTGAACATAAGTAATCATATGACAAAATCTATATATGTTGCTGTTATGAGAATAATCATGATGCCCTCATGTCCGTATTTTATTTTTATCGACGCCTCTACCTCTAAACATGAGGACATATTTATTGTTATCGGCTTTTCGCTTGAGGACAAGCGAGGTCTAAGATTGGGGGAGTTGATACGTCCATTTTGCATCATGCTTTTATATTGATATTTATTGCATTATGGACTGTTATTTCACTTTATGTCACAATACTTATGGCTATTCTCTCTTATTTTACAAGGTTTACATAAGGAGGGAGAATGCCGGCAGGTGGAATTCTGGGATGGAAAAGGAGCAAATATTAGAGACCTATTCTGCGCAACTCCAAAAGTCCTGAAACTCCACAGAACATCTTAAAACAAATTAAGAAAAATCCTCGCCAAAGATGAAGGCCAGGGGGCCCACACCCTGCTCACGAGGGTGGGGGCGCCCCCCCCCCCTGGGGCGCCCCCCTACCTCATGGGCCCCCTGGTGGCTCTCCGATGTCCACCTTCTCCTATATGAAGTCTTTCGATGAGAAAAAAATAGAGAGGAACTTTTCGGGACGAGACTCCGCCGCCACGAGGCGGAACCTTGGCGGAACCAATCTAGAGCTCCGGCAGAGCTGTTCTACCGGGGATACTTCCCTCCGGGAGGGGGAAATCATCACCATCGTCATCACCAACGCTCCTCTCATCAGGAGAGGGCAATCTCCATCAACATCTTCACCAGCACCATCTCATCTCCAAACCCTAGTTCATCTCTTGTATCCAATTCTTGTCTCAAAGTCCGGGATTGGTGCTAGTGGGTTGCTAGTAGTGTTGATTACTCCTTGTAGTTGATGGTAGTTGGTTTATTTGGTGAAAGATCATATGTTTAGATCCTATATGCATATTATTACCCCTCTGATTATGAACATGAATATGCTTTGTGAGTAATTACGTTTGTTCCTGAGGACAAGGGAGAAGTCTTGCTATTAGTAGTCATGTGAATTTGGTATTCGTTTGATATTTTGATAAGATGTATGTTGTCTAGCCTCTAGTGGTGTTATGTGAATGTCCACTACATAACACTTCACCATTATTTGGGCCTAGAGGAAGGCATTGGGAAGTAATAAGTAGATGATGGGTTGCTAGAGTGACAGAAGCTTAAACCCTAGTTTATGCGTTGCTACGTAAGGGGCTGATTTGGATCCATATGTTTCATGCTATGGTTAGGTTTACCTTAATACTTTTGTTGTAGTTGCGGATGCTTGCAATAGAGGTTAATCATAAGTGGGATGCTTGTTCAAGTAAGAACAACACCCAAGCACCGGTCCACCCACATATCAAATTATCAAAGTATCGAACGCGAATCATATGAACGTGATGAAAACTAGCTTGACGATATTCCCATGTGTCCTCGGGGGCGCTTTTCCTATTATAAGAGTTTGTTCCGGCTTGTCCTTTGCTACAAAAAGGATTGGGCCACCTTGCTGCACTTTATTTACTTTTGTTACTTGTTGCTCGTTACAATTTATCATATCACAAAACTATCTGTTACCAGTTATTTCAGTACTTGCAGAGAATACCTTGCCGAAAACCGCTTATCATTTCCTTCTGCTCCTTGTTGGGTTCGACACTCTTACTTATCGAAAGGACTACGATAGATCCCCTATACTTGTGAGTCATCAGAAGGCATTGGAAAGTAATAAGTAGATGATGGGTTGCTAGAGTGACAGAAGCTTAAACCCTAGTTTAATTAGTTGCTTCGTACGGGGCTGATTTGGATCCATATGTTTCATACTATGGTTAGGTTTACCTTAATACTTCCGTTGTAGTTGCGGATGCTTGCAATAGGGATTAACCATAAGTGGGATGCTTGTCCAAGGAAGGACAGTACCCAAGCACCGGTCCACCCACATATCAAATTATCAAAGTACCGAACGCGAATCATATGAACATGATGAAAACTAGCTTGACGATAATTCCCATGTGTCCTCGGAAGCGCTTTCCTTTATATAAGAGTTTATCCAGGCTTGTCCTTTGCTACAAAAAGGATTGTGCCATCTTGCTGCACCTTATTTATTTTTATTACTTGTTACCCGTTACAAATTACCTTATCACAAAACAATCTGTTACCGATAATTTCAGTGCTTGCAGAGAATACCTTACTGAAAATTGTTTATCATTTCCTTCTGCTCCTCATTGGGTTCGACACTCTTACTTATCGAAAGGACTACAATAGATCCCCTACACTTGTGGGTCATTAGATACCTGTAGTGCACCTTTATGTTCACCCAGTTACGTTGTGACGTTTAATACACCCAAAGCATTCCTACGATATCCGGGAGTTGCACAATCTCATGGTCTAAGGAAATGATACTTGACATTAGAAAAGCTCTAGCAAACGAACTACACGATCTTGTGCTATGCTTAGGATTGGGTCTTGTTCATCACATCATTCTCCTAATGATGTGATCCCATTATCAACGACATCCAATGTGCATGGTCAGGAAACCACAACCATCTATTGATCAACGAGCTAATCACCTAGAGGCTCACTAGGGAGATGGTGTGGTCTATGTATTCACACATGTATTACGGTTTCCGGTTAATACAATTATAGCATGAACAATAAACAATTATCATGAATAAGGAAATATCATAATAACCATTTTATTATTGCCTCTAGGGCATATTTCCAACACTTCGATGTTGTGATGAATTGTTACTTGTTCATGAGAAGTTTATGATAAAAGTTATACGATACAGATTCTATAATAAAGTTTGTTGTTGTTATAATAATATACATGATGCTTCTATGTCCGTATTTTGTTTTTATCCACACCTCTCTCTCTCTCTCTCTAAGCATGTGGACATATTTTCGATTTCGGTTTTCGCTTGAGGACAAGCGAGGTCTAAGCTTGGGGTGTTAATACGTCCATTTTGCATCATGTTTTCCTACTGTTATTTATGATGTTTTTATGCATAATAATGCTTTATGGAGTAATTCTAATGCCTTTTCCCTCGTAATATCTAAGGTTCACACAAAGAGGGAGAATACTGGTAGCTAGAATTCTGGACCTAAAGAAGCTACGTCAGGCCACCTATTCTGCACAACTCCAAATAAGCTGAAACTTCACGGAGATTTTTTATGGAATATTTAAGAACTATTGGAACAAATAACTACCACAGGGGGCCTACCAAGTGGGCACAACCCACCTGGGTGCGACAGGACCCCCAGGCGCGCCCTGGTGGGCTGTGCCCTCCTCGGCCCACCTCCGGTGCCCCTCTTCTGGTATATAAGTCATTTTGTCCTAGAAACAAAATAAGGAGAGGACTTCCGGGATGAAGCACCGTCGTCTTGAGACGGAACTTGGGCAGGAGCACTTTTGCCCTTCGGCGAAGCGATTCTACCGGGGGAACTTTCCTCCCGGAGGGGGAAATCATCGTCATCATCATCATCACCAACAACTCTCCCATCTTGGGGAGGGCAATCTCCATCAACATCTTTGACAACACCATCTCCTCTCAAACCCTAGTTCATCTGTTGTGTTCAATCTTTGTACCGGAACCCTAGATTGGTGCTTGTGGGTGACTAGTAGTGTTGATTACATCTTGTAGTTGATTACTATATGGTTTATTTGGTGGAAGATTATATGTTCAGATCCATTATGCTATTTAATACCCCTCTGATCTTGAGCATGATTATCATTTGTGAGTGGTTACTTTCGTTCTTGAGGTCACGGGAGAAATCTTGTTGCAAGTAGTAATATG
Source organism: Triticum monococcum (assembly GCA_034509565.1). Classification (NCBI taxonomy): domain Eukaryota; kingdom Viridiplantae; phylum Streptophyta; class Magnoliopsida; order Poales; family Poaceae; genus Triticum; species Triticum monococcum. Next base: position 670,264,088 of record CM067843.1, on the reverse strand, counting down.
AACTTGATATGTGTTCAAGTAAGAACATCACCTAAGCGCCAGTCCATCCACATATCAAATTATCAAAGTAGAGAACACAAATCAAACCAACATGATGAAAGTGACTAGATGAAATTCCCGTGTACCCTCAAGAACACTTTGCTTATCATAAGAGACTGTTTGTCCTGTCCTTTGCCACAAAAGGATTGGGCTACCTTACTGCATATTATTTGCCATTACTGTTATTTGCTCGTCACAAATTATCTCGCTATCAAATAACTCGTTACTTATAATTTCAGTGCTTGCAGAGAATACCTTGTTGAAAATCACTTGTCATTTCTTTCTGCTCCTCATTGGGCTCGACACTCTTACTTATTGAAAGGACTACGATCGATCCCCTGTACTTGTGGGTCATCAAAGCACCTCGAGATCGTCGAAGAGGGGCTGGGCCAGTCATCGGCCCAATCGATATCTACTTCAGCTCCGCCACTGCAGGTGGAGACCACTTGGGCCGGCACATAGGTGCCTGGGTCCGAGGTCATCCCGCGACCCCTGCCTACTTCCCAAACATGGGTCGGCATGGGGTGGACCGAAGAGGTGGAGGATACCCTAAAGGGCGCCTCCCTTTAGGAAGAGCATTGTGCCTTGATAGGCGAGGCGCTGCAGGGCTTCCGATCCGCAGGGGCTGGCCTGCACGAGGTTTTCAAGAACCTCGTAACGAGCTTTGAGGTATGCCTCCATCCTTTTATTTGGTTGGTTTTAAAGATTTATGCACCTGTCCGAAGACATGCTTTCACAGCTGTCTAAACGGCTTATTGAGTGAGTAGCCCCGAGCCCAAAGTTGGTTTCAAGAAACTTGCATCGGGGTCGTATAATTTAGTAGGAGCTTGTCATGCAGCCCCCAGGACGTTGCCTGAGTCCGTCGTCCTGGAATTCAATCATTTAAATTGTGGGCTTTGTGATAAGTATCATTGTTGGCATGTTTCGACCTCGGTTCCGAACTCCGTCTCCAAGGAAATAGCGGAGATGAACCGGAAGCTTGAGAGGTCCCCGGAGGACCTCAACCTAGTGAACCAGAAGTTCGAGCAATCTCAAGGTAAGCAAGTTGAAGTTGCATGATATTTTGCAGGAAAGAGTTACGATAGATCTATGCTAAGAGGAAAACTAAAGGCAGAACTGTTTTAATGGCAGCAACGCTAGCCGATCTCGAGACGCTCAAGGCCGAGCTCAAAAAGGCTCGGCAAGAGGTGAAATGTGATAAGTATCATTGCTGGCAAAAAATCGTCTCCTGGGGCGCACCGGCGCTAAACCGTGCACTGGGAGCATGATGCCCCCCTGTCGCGGCCCCTCATGGGTTTTTAAAATGTTCAAATTCGGCGCAAACACAACGCAAATATGGGCGAGTTCGTTCAAATTTAAACATATTTTACAAAAAAAGAAAAAAAACTACCGCGGGCTACCCCCGCCGTCTCCCTCGCCGCCCGCCTCACCGCCCGCCCACGCGGTTCTACATGCCGAGGAGGCTGTAGAACCGTGTGTAGTCACCGCCGCCGTCGTCGTCGTCGTCGTCGCCCCCGCCTACGCCTCCGCCGTCCCTGCTGCATCCCTCCCCCGTTTGGCGCGGCGGGTTGGACGGTCCGGGGGCGTCGTCGTCGTCGCTATCGAGGACGACGACACCGTCCTCGTCCTCGCGCCCACGTTTGCGGGCGGCAATCTCCTCCAGGGCCCGGCGCTGCCGGATCATCTCCTCGCGCAGGTAGTCGCCACGCGACCACCGCATGGCGTCCTCGTCGGAGAAGCCGCGTCGGGCTATCTCCACGTACTCCGGGGGGAGGCTGGACTCCACCTTGGGCTCGACGAGGGCGCCGGAGCTGCGGGTACACGCGCTGACTGGCGTGTCCTGGGGCTCCGGCTTGACGGGGCGGAGGTGGAGGCAGGGAGAGCCGCCGGAGCTGCGGGTACGCGCGCTGACAGGCGTGTCCTGGGGCTTCGGCTTGACGGGGCGGAGGTGGAGGCAGGGAGAGCCGCCGGACGAGGAGGAGGACACCCCGGTCTCCATGCGTCTCAGCGTCCAGGAGCTTCCCCGGCGGCGGCGTGAGAAGGACGGGGGAGCGGGGTACTCGAGGCGCGGCATGTTGCCGCCCTCGATGTACTCGAGGACGGACTCCAACGTGCGCCAGGGCACGCCCCACCACCGACGCCGGCCGGCGGCGTTGAACCTGCCGGAGGGCACGACGCCGTTGGTGGCCTCGAGCTGCTCGCCGTGCCGGCGGCGGAAGTACGGCTCCCAGATTGGGATGTCGGGGACGTACTGGGGCCCCTCCCTCGCCACACGCGGCAGGGACGAGCGGATGCGTGCGATCTCCGCACGCCGCGCCGCGCCGGTGGGTACCGGGGGCACCGGCACGCCGCCGGCGCTGATCCTCCACGCCCCGGGCACCCGCATGTCCGGCGGGACCGGGTACTCGGCCTCGAAAAGGAGGCGAGCCTCGTCCTCGTGCAGATGACGGCGCCCGAATCCGTTCGCCGCCGCGCCTTCGCCTGGGAAACGCTCGGCCATACTTTCTCAACTGGTGACGGCGAGAGGAGGAAAGGGGGAGAAATGAGCGCGTCGTCGGTGGATGATCGGGGTGAGTCTCCCCGGTGCGCTTGCAGTCGGCTTTTATAGGCGGAGACTCCGCGTGGTAGGCTTGGCCGACGCGTTACGCGTGGCGTGATTGCGTGGCGGCCGAGGGACGCGTCGCCCAGCCTTCACTGCGCCGCCCGTGAGGCATCAATGGAGGCTGACCGGCGCGGCAGCTTTGGCATTGATTCGTCGCAGAACGAGATGATGAGGACGACGAACGGGCGAGAAGAGAGTAGGGTCGCTAACGCGGTGGGCCCGCGGCTCTTCGCGCCAAAAACGATTCGCCCGGCGCCCCCGAGCGCGCCGGGTCCGGGTTGAGTCCGCCGGTGTCAATTTCGATCCGAGCCGGTGAAAACTGGACTCTTGAAGGCGCGAATGGACCGATTTTTTTAGCGCCGGCGGACGAAAAAACGTCTGGATGGTCTTTTTTGGGACGCGGCTGGAGATGCCCTGAGGTTTGTGAGGCAGTACCTGCATGGGAACATGGGTGCGGCGAGGAGGCCAGAAACTGCAGGAGCGCTGTGTCTGAACCGGCAGCGGCCGCGCCGGCGGAATTGGGCAGCTAGCAGTAGAACAAAAGCGGCAGACCAGCGAGCGACGGCTCGACCCGGCCGAGGGCCCAACTCCCCTTCCTCTGCCGGTGGGTGGGCACGCTCACAACCCACACCCATGTCCGATCCGACGAGAACAAGCGCGGACGCGGGCGAGACGGCGACGGAGGAGGAATATGGGACGCCTTTAACGGTTTCCGAGGCGGCGGCAAGGAAAGCACGGCCCCCTCCCTCCCTTTAAGGACCAATCACGTGCAGTGGACGGGCCCGAGCGAGCCCTGTACCGCCAACGTTAGACACCACACCAGTGCTCCTACGCGCACGTAGAGTACCGTGCCCGTCCACGTCCACGTCCATGTCACGCTCACGCTCCTCTCTCGGGACTCAAAGGTTGGAGCTCGGGAGTGAGAGGAATGAATTTCCGCACGATTGAAAAGGGCCAAAAGACCTACGACCTGTACGGGCAGGGGCCCCTCGCGCTTGACAACTTGACACAAAGCGATGATGCCGGCCCAGCGTGCGCCGGGCTTTCTTTCTTTATTAAACCGGGGAGCCACACCCAGAACCAGACTGAGACAAGATTGCAACAAGCTCGTGCCGCGTACGCATATGCATGGCACTCGACACGTCCAGAGCCTCAACTGCTGATTTCACAAGAAGAAAGAAAGAGAACCACTGATCTGCTCATGCGACGAGGATGCTAAAAATGCAAGAGGAAATTAACATGAACTGCCTGCGTGTTATCCACCCCACCCCCAAATGAAGAGAAAGAAACAACAGCAAGATCGAGCTTAGTACAATACTACACCAAGACTTATGGCTATGGCTACTATCACCGGCCCCCTTCCGACCGCGGCGCCGGGTTCGTTGGTTCAGTACAGGCGGAGCACGCTCCGGGCGAACGACTGCGAGGTCAGCTGCCGCCCGGCCTTGCCCCCCGGCACGCCCCGCCGCGCGCCCGCGCCGCCGCCGCTCCGCATCGGCGTCAGGTAGAACCGCAGCATGCCGTTGTCCACGCGCCCCGGCGGCGAGTGCCGCGCGCTGCGGTTCCGCTCCAGCACGTGCGGCTGCGCCTCCTCGGCCCCTCTCCGCCTCACGTTCCCGTTCACGTCCACGTAGCTGCGCCGCGAGCTGCCCAGCCCGCCGCTGTTGCTGCTGAACGAGCTGCGCGCGCTCAGGTTGCTGTTGCACCGCTGCATGCTGCTCTGCCCGCCGGCCCCGCGCCCGCCGCGCAGCTCCGGCCACGGCTCCGAGAACGACCGGTCCGCGATGTCCGACGGGCCCCCGCCCCTGCGCCCGGCGGCGCGCCGGTGGATGAACCCCCACAGGCTCCACGCCTTGCGCCAGCGGGGCGGCTTCTTGGCCGCCGGCCCCGACATTGCCGCCTCCAGGCTCGCCGAGATGTCCTCCACCAGGGAGTTGGAGCTGAAGCCGCGGTCCAGCAGGTCCTCCGCGTGGTGGAAGTGGTAGAACTCTGAGCCGCCAATGGCGATGGGGGACTCGTTGCCGTTCGCTGCGCCGGGTGCTGGCTTCGGCTCGGTGACCTCGAAGGACGGCCGCCGGACTGAGCTGGTGCGCTCCAGGCTCCGGCGCCTCCGGCTGGAAGAATCGAAGTAGTAGTCCCTCGTCTGGAAGGATCCCCCTGGAGGTTCGAGGTCGCCATCGTCTTCCACGGGGATTTGGCCGTCTGACCGCTCGACGACGGCGGCCGGGGTGTCCTCCATGACGGACAGGATGGGCGGGAGGCGGGAGAGCGGCGGGGGCGCGCGGCCGAGGCCAATGCCGGACCCCGCGCCGAACAAGTACCCGTCCCACGACGCGCGTGGCTCGTCCCAGGTGAAGCCGGCGTCGTCGATGGACATGCGGCCGGCGTCGAGGGAGAAACGCGGGTCGGTGTCGCACGAGCGCCGCCCCAATGCGTTCTCCGAGCCGGCTTCCCCTCGGAGGCGGCGCCGCCTCAGGAACGATGGCTTGGATGGCTTCTCCGGCGGTGGCATTGCCGCTGCCGCGGCCTTGCTCACGGCGGCCTCCTTCTTGAGCTTCTGCTTGCGCCTCCATTTCTGCCACTTCTTGCTGAACACCGAGGCGCCAAAGAAGCTCCCGGCGATCTCTTTCAGGTCTTTTGGCGGCGGCTTCACGGGCTCCGACGACTCAAGATCTGTGTGAATGTGATCCTTCATGGCCTTGACATCCCGAGCGGCATTGGGCTCGGCCTCAACAATCTCGCCGGACGTGTCCACCGGAAGGACGGGCTCGAACACCGGCATTATCTCGTCCTCGCGCTCCATGACCACGGGGATGTCCTCCTCGGAGAAATCCTCCAGCACGCGCCGCGGTAACAGCGGCGGAGGCGCGACGCCGGCGGTGAGCGCCACGGCGGCCGCGGCGGAGGACGAGACGGGGAAGGAACCGAACGCCGTGCCGTCGCGGACGCGGTCACGGTCGTCCTGGTGGAAGAGCGCCGAGAGCGTGGCGCGGCCCCGCACATCGCACGAGTGCCGCTGCGGCTCGTCGCCCCTGGCAACCGCGGCGGCCGCGGCAGCGGCAGCGGAGAGCACGTCCCCGCCGCGGCCGCACGAGAAGGACTTGCACCGGCGCAGGTCCGGCGGCTCGGCCACCGCGCCAGCCGCGGACGACGAGGCGCCCGCGGCGAACGGCCGGGCGAAGAGCGACCGGATGGCGGACGTGGACCGGCGGCCGGGCGCGGAGGCCGCGGCCGCGGACGCCTCGAGGCCGGCGAGGCGCTCGCGGAGGCAGGCGGTGCAGAAGCCCGTGAACGCCTCGTCCGGGTGCAGGTCGCAGCTGGTGACGTTGGAGCGTCGCGGCGGCGCCGGCGGGTCCATGTGCAGCGACATTGCCGTCCCCTCCCCTCCCCCCACCACACCGCGCGTCGACGTCACCTCACAGCGCCCCAACGTTCGCTCGCGCCGCTCTGGTTCTGGGAGGAGCGGGCGGGTGGTGGATGCCGGCGGGCATGGCCGGTTTTTAGAAGGGGCGCGGAGGGAGAGAGGAAAGCGAAAGTTAAAGGCGGATCACGGGCCCCGGCGAGCTCGCGCCCCCGCTCTCACCTCTCTCTCTCCGTCTATAGTTCCTTTTGCTTTGCAGCTCTGCCTTCTCGGGCTCCGTGGCTCGCTTGTTGCTTTGCGTGCGCTCCCGAGCGTAGCGTCCCTCTCACATTCTGCACTGGAGGCGATCGATCGATCGGGATTTGGCTGATCCAAAGGTGATTATTTGCGAATAACCTTGCATGCACGCGTGTGGTAAAAAAAACGCCACCTTGCGGTTCTTCTTTTGCCTTTCGCACGGCGCAACGGCCGGCCGGCCACCGACGCCGTGCGCGCGCGCGAAGAAACAGGGATTGATTCGTGACCAACATGCACTCTCTCTGCTTTTGCTCTTTCCTGCTGCAGCTACACAGCTTCCCATCCAGCCGCCGCTTCGAGACCATCAATGGGCTTTGCGCGACGCAGCGCTTGTAGTTCCGAGAAATGCTCTGCCCGCTCACGGTAAAAAAAACCTCTGAATACTCCGCCAAAAAGAGATTAGTGATGAATAAGCTGGTTGATATACTGAACGTTGTGCCACTACCGGGCAAAGAATCAAAGGTACCACCCTAAAGAATGCATTTTGCGGAGGAAAAGGCCCCTGTCATGACAATGCAATCGGTGAAGGCTTGACTCGCAGCCAGCCACAGAGGATGATGCATGATTTGCACGGGGTTTTTGCGCATCCAGATAGTTGTAATCCCGTCCGGTCAAAGCAATTTGAAAGCGTAAGCATCTCCAAGAAGCTTTTGTTGACACGAGTTGATGTGAGGTTTTGCTGCCCTTTCCGGCTTTGCCCTTTCCATCCTCATTTCCCGCTCCCACATGCCCCGGCCCCAAAAGCGCATCACGACCCAACCGGTAAATTCCCCTCCGCCACAAAGCCAACGCGGCAGCAGCAGCGGCCAGCACCGCGCTTCAGATTTGTCCTACTAGAGCATGCCAGCCAGGGATGAGAAACCAGCACCCAAAAATTGCTTAAGTTTTGCTCGCTGTCCTGCGGGAGTACTACAGAACATAGGAGGTTAGCGGCAGCGGTTTTAGAGGGAGGGCATGTACAATGATGACATATAGATACTGATGCCCCATGATAAAAAGTAATTTGAAACATTTACATATATTTTTCCTTCTCAATGTAAGTTACCGATAGCGAGACTCATTAAGAAATAAAAAATAAAGACTTTAATACACATGCGTCTCTACTTTTTACTTCAATCTTTTTCAACTTTTGACTCAGGATCACACTTTTTCTTTTTGAGCACCCGCCTCCTGCAAAAGATTCTGCTTCCCTATCCAAATCTACTTTATCTGTTATCTGATCTTACGTAGCATGTGAGGCATCATCCAGAGGCTATGCATTGTACTCCCTCTGTTCCTAGATACTTGTCTTTTTAGGTATTTCAACAAATGACTACATACGGAGCAAAATGAGTGAATCTACACTCTAAAATATGTCTACATACATCCATATGTAGTAGTTATTTGAAATGTCTAGAAAAACAAATATTTAAGAACGGAGGGAGGGAGTAGTCCGGAGCAAGCTAGGCACATGACAGGAGACCGGGGCTGTCGCCTTCTCGAGCTTAGGGGCGATAATTAATCATGGGGGCTCTCCTTTTCTTCGCTTTTGCTCCCCCTCCCTACGTACCTTGGCACTCCTTTGATCGCCGATCAGAATAGTCACCGCGCATGTGTGTGATGTGCCTTGCCTTGGCTTGGCCTGCACATATCCAAAGTGCATCTTCTTGTTTGTTTTTGTCTGATGGCAGCAGTGAGATCTTCGATTAGTTAATCAAGCTGAGCCGGGGCATGCACGCCGGCCGTTGCTGCATGCCTTCTCCAAAAGAACGGACGAGGATCAGAGGAGGAATATGTTATGGCATGTCGAGCGTTAACCTAGGTTTTCTTTTTTTGTTGCATTAGCCTTGGTTGGTGTGACAGGAAAACGTTAACCTAGTTTTTTAGTACACATTCTCATAGAGGGATTGTGTTGCGGCAGAGCCACAGATCTTGGTTCAGACCATCGGATACTGCAGGCAGGCCTAATTGATGTCGTTTAGCCTATCTTTTTTTTCTTTTGAAAAGGTAGATCTATTATAAAGATTCATCGGAGGACAAAGCATCTTAAACATGATAAAAATTATAAAAGATACGTGGACCATCGAGTGACTAGTGTCGGCGCCAGAACGAGCCGATGTCGTCGCTCCTATATCGGAGCCGGCTTGACCTTGTGATGATAGCCGGCAAGTCTTCATTACGTGCCCCTAGGGAACAACGCCTCGAAGCTGTAGTCGTCATTGGATACTTGAATCAACCCGAAGAACCTCGCATCAAATCTCGGTGTTGCGTACACATGGCAAGAAACCCTAACCTCGCCACGCGGAGGAGCTGGAAGAAATCTACGTCAGAGCTCTATCTAAGCCGTTCGGACCGACAAACTTGAGAAGGATTGGAGCCCGAAAAGACTGACTCGAAGAAAAAGCTTCGCCATCCGTCCAAGCTCCACCCATTGCGAGGACTGGAACACTAACTATCCATCCAAGCTCCACCTGTGCTAGGTCGCAATCCCATCCTCCGCCACCACTCCGAGCCTTCCGTGTGTGCTGGGGCATACGGTCGTACACCACCCATACAACCCTAGTTGTAGATCCCTGTCAGAGTTCGATGGATCGAGTTGAGGGACTGATGAAGAGCCTGAAACTTTCTGAATCGGAGAAGATGGGGAGGAAGATCATCTGGAGTGGGGGTGAGAAGGTCGGTGTGGGGGAGCTGCAGGCGATTGGGAAGCTTCTATATGACAAGCCTGCAATGGCGGACGCCCTGGCCGATGCCCTTGCGAGGGTTTGGTGCCCGCTGAAAGGATTGGACTGTAAGGATTTGGGGGGAAATAAGTTTCTCTTCACGTTCCATCAACATTCAGGGAAAAGAAATGCACTGAAGATGGGCCATGGGAATTCGGAAAATCGCTGTTGGTGGTAGAGGAGTTTGTGCCATCGAAGACCATAAAGGAGTATGAATTCCGATGAATCCCGATCTGGGTCAGAGTCTTCGACCTCCCCCTGGGCATGATGTGTAGAGATGCGGGGGAGGCTATTGGCAACTTCATCGGAATGACTATGGATGTTGAAGTTGGAGCGGATGGAATGGCAGTGGGCAAATATCTTCGGATTAAGGTCCGGATTGACATAAGAGAGCCGCTGATGCGTGGGTTCATGAGGGACGAAGATGAAACGGAGAACGGATGGAGACGCGATGAACATAAAAAATAAAGAAGAAAACAGAGGAGGAGCTATGGTGCCGTTTCGAGTATGAATTCCTACCCGATTTTTGTTACACATGTGGCATGCTGGACCATATTGACAAGGATTGTGGCATCAAGCTGAAGAAGGGGGAGGTGCAACAGTTTGGTTCGTGGATGAAAGCTTATATTCCAAGGAGGACCGGAGACTTGAATAAAGGTTTTTGGAGTGAAGGAAGGTCCAGCGGGAGTGAGGGTAAGCACAACTCAAACTGGCGCTCATACAATCGGGGAGGGCACAAAAACAGGGCGGGGAGTGATAGTGATAGTTGGAGAAAGTATACTGAAAGTAATCCAGCGCGCCTACATGGGAAGGATGATATGGAGAGGAAGTGATGAGCCCTTTGAAAAATCCAGAAGGTGGTGGTGTGGGTCAAAAGGGGCAGTCGGAGAAGAAGAACAAGAGAAGCTTAACGTTTGAAGAGAAGGATGCACCAGGAAAGGATGGGAGTAGTCTGAGTGTGCAAGGAAATAATGTCAATCAAGGTGATCTTCTGATGGAGGTTGTGCCTCCGCACTAGCAGGAGGGTAAGGCGGAGGAGGGTGATGTCAGCAAGCAACATAATGGCAATGGTAAGGGGGTGTTTGTAGGAAGGGAGACGTGGGGGTAAGGGAGGGAAGTTCAATAGGAAGGAGAGACAGGGCGGTCAGGGAGATCAGACTCCTCTTGGGGTTCGGTTGGGAGCAAAGAGGGACGGGGGAGAGATGGAGGTTGATGATCCGGCAGAGGAGGCAGTAAAGAAGGCTAGGGGTGATTGCGGAACTCCTTTTCAAATGAAGCGGGGCTGACGTTTCAGCCCTGCGAGCAGCAATGAAGATAGTCGCATGGAACTGTCGGGGGTTTGGGAACCAGCCGGCAGTTCTGGGCCTCCTGGAGCTTCAGGGGGCAGAAGAGCCTGATATTCTCTTTCTTTCGGAGACAAAACTGATTGAGAGAGAGTTGGAGAGCATGAGATGGAAGTTGGGAATGCCAAACATGGTGGTGAAAGAAGCAGTGGGTCATAGTGGTGGGCTCGCGATGTTCTGGCGACGGGGGGTGAGTGTTAACTTAAGATGGATGGATAAGTATTTCATCGATGCGGAGGTCTGGGAGGAGAATGGGGTGAAGTGGAGGTTGACAGGTTTATACGGGGAGTCTAAATGGGGAGAGATGGAGAACACATGAAAAGCCTTACGAAATCTGCAGGCACAAGCAGGTTTACCATGGATTGTCTTAGGCGATTTTAATGAGATTTTGTTTGCAAATGAGAAGGAAGGAGGGCCGGCTCGGGCCCAATCTTGTATGGATGCCTTTCGTGATGCTTTGGAGGGGTGTGGTCTCGAGGACCTCAGTTTTGTTGGCGACCCGTACACGTGGAGAAACAATTGGCACACACTTGAGGGGTACACTAGGGAGCGGCTCGATCGAGCAGTAGCGATTGTTGGGTGTCGTGACCTCTTCCCTTTGCATAAAGTAATTAATGGGGACCCACGACACTCGGACCATCGACCTATACTTGTGGAGTTAAATGGGATGTCTGATTGGCACCAACCTAGTGGTGGTCCTAGTGTGTTCAGGTTCGAAGCTCGCTGGTTACAAGAAGAACAATGTGGTCAGATTGTGGAAGAGGCATTGAATGGTGCCTTCCAGGAGGGAGGTCTCTCGATGATGGATGGTATCAGGCGTGTGGGGGGTGCGTTGTCTCGGTGGGACAAGGAGGCCTTGGGGGAGCTGAAAAGACGCATCAAGAATGCCAGGAGGGATTTGGAAAGGTCTAGGCGCAGTCCTTTGTGCGAAGAACAGGTAAACCGAGAACACCTTCTACGGTACAGGTTGAGTAGATTGGAAGAGCAACATAATATGTACTGGAGACAGCGGGCACATCCAAACTGGTTGACTAAGGGTGATCGCAATACGAAGTATTTTCAAGCCTGTGCATCGGAGAGGAAGCGGAGAAATATCATTAGAAGGTTGAAGAAGGAGGATGGTAGTGTAGTGGAGGGAGAAGAGGAGGTAGGGACCTTTATTGCTAACCACTACAATAGTTTGTTCACATCTTCTGCGGGTGTTCTCACTGATGAACTCTTATCAAGGGTGCCCACCTCGGTTACTCCAGAGATGAATGCCCGGCTCACCCGACCATATACTGGAAACGAGGTGAAAAAGGCTCTGGAATCTATTGGAGACCTCAAGGCGCCGGGACCAGATGGTATGCCGGCTGTGTTCTATAAGAAATTCTGGGGGTTGGTGGGAATGAAGGTGCAGAAAGAGGTCCTTGGGGTGCTCAATGGTAATCCCATGCCGGAGGCCTGGCATGAAACCACCATAGTCTTGATACCGAGAACAACAATCTAGAGGGTGACAGAGTTCAGACCAATCAACCTGTGCAATGTTCTCTACAAGCTGATCTCAAAGGTTCTAGCAATCAGATTGAAGGAAATTCTTCTTGAGATTATATCTCCGACCCAGTCCGCCTTTGTTCCTGGGAGGTTGATTACCGACAATGTGTTGTTGGCATATGAAATAAACCATCTGATGCATAAGCGTAAGGGGGGACGAGATGGCCTTGTTGCGGTCAAACTTGATATGAGTAAAGCCTATGACCGTATTGAATGGGAATTTCTGGGATGCATGATGCGAAAGATGGGGTTCGTGGAGGTTTGGATCAACACCATTATGAAATGTGTGAGGACAATAAAGTATAGAGTGAAAGTGAATAGAAATCTCTCACAGATCATTGTGCCGAAGAGAGGGCTTCGTCAAGGGGACCCTCTATCCCCGTATCTGTTCATCATGTGCGCTGAGGGCTTCTCGGCGCTCTTGCAGCAAGCGGAGGTTGAAGGCACAATCCAGGGAGTCCAAATCCGCAATGGGGCGCCAAAGATAAACCATCTGTTCTTCGCAGACGACTCGCTCATCGTGATGAAGGCAAATGCTCAAGGTGCAGCCGGGTTGGAAGCCATTTTGGCTTTGTATGAGGAACAATCAGGCCAAATGATAAATAAGAACAAATCCTCGACAATCTTCAGTAAATGCACATCTACAACAGTTAAAAATGAGGTTCAGCAAGTTCCCGCTATCCCACATGAGTCTCGCTGCAAACGGTATCTGGGGCTACCAGTTCATGTTGGTATCACGCCGAGTAGGGAATTTGAGTATATCAAACAATGTATTTGGCAGAGAATGCAAGTGTGGATTGAAAAGTTGTTGTCCAAACCGGGTAAAGAAACCTTGGTGAAATCTGTTGCCCAGGCGATCCCAACCTTTGCAATGTCATGCTTTGATCTGACCAAGAAATTATGTGAGGAGATTGGTACATTAATTAACCGCTTTTGGTGGAGCCAGCAAGATAAAATGGACAAATGCCATTGGATAGGATGGGACAAGCTTACCAAATCAAAAAAGGAAGGAGGTTTGGGCTTCCGGGACCTACACATTTTTAACCTCGCGATGTTAGCCCGACAAGGGTGGCGCCTCCTACAGGAACCGGGTACGCTTTGTGCACAAGTGCTGAAGGCACACTACTTTCTAGATTGTTCGGTGCTAGAGGCAGAGGCGAAAGGGGATATGTCCTATACATGGCGGAGCATACTGAAGGGGATCGAGCTATTAAAAGAAGGTACTGTATGGAGGATTGGCTCGGGAGAAAATGTGAAAATATGGGAGGACCCATGGATTCCGCCGGGGGGGGGGGACACGAGAAGGCCGTGTACTCGGCGCGTGGCAGCGTGCTGATTGATAGAGCCAGTGACCTGATGAATCCTATAACTGAAACTTGGGATGAGGAGTTGGTCTCTGAGTTGTTCTGTGAGGAGGACGCAAATGAGATTCTTGCTATCCCTGTGCGGCAAGGCATGGAGGATCAGGTGGCATGGCACTTTGATCCGAAAGGCATGTTCTCAGTTAAACCAGCCTATCATTTGGGGGTCCATCTCCGAGAGGCGCGAAAGAATAGAGATGCGAGCTCATCGGTCCAGGCGCCATTTGTATCACAGAAGTGGAATAAATTCTGGAGTCTGGACCTTCCTCCTAAGGTCTGTATGTTTCTGTGAAGATTAGCATATAATAGTCTGCCTTTGCGGATGAATATAAAGAGGAAACATGTTGAGCCGGACACTAGGTGCCCGATTTGCCTGAGATTCGATGAGGACGGCGGTCATCTATTTCTCAAATGCAAACAAGTGAAGCAAGTGTGGAGGACTTTGTTGATTGAGGATACCAAGCTTGCCCTTATAAAATGTACGGATCCTATGGCCATGTTTGACTTTCTGTGGGCCCTAGACAGTGAGCGGCGTGATCTACTCTTGATCATGCTCTAGGAGTGGTGGAATGTCCGGAATAAAGCCAATGGAGGAGAAAAGATTCGACTATGTGAGGAGGTCTGCTTCATCATCAGAAGGCATGTTGTTGATTTTGCTGTGGATGAGAAGTGTGTAGGGGTACCTGAAACAACACCCAATACTACAACATGGCTCAGGACAAGGGAGGGGGTTGTCAAAGTTAATTTTGATGCAGCCTTTCAAGTGGATGTTGGGCGTGGAGCTTGGGGCTGCGTTGTCCAGTCAGACCATGGGTGGTTCATTGCTGCGTGTGCAGGGAAGCTCGATCATCTAGCATCACCACTCCAGGCTGAAGCCACTGCATGCATTAAGGCGATTGAAGCTGCGAGAGAGATGGGTGTGCACAGGGTAATTTTTGAATCAGACTCGCTTCAGCTGGTGAAGGCACTCAACACTGGCGACTACGACAAGTCCTCCATCGGCGTTCTGTTGAGAGAAGCTCGGAGCCTCTGCTTTGCGTCCTTTGATGCATTTGAGTTCAGTTTTTGTAAGCAAAACTGTAATAGTGTTGCCCACAATTTAGCTGCTTTTGGTTATAGGGCTGGCGTGCTTAACACCTGGTGGAGGGAGCAAGCTCCCGAATTTGTTGTTGGTTGTGTTGCTAGCGACATCGCTGTGCACGGTTAAGTACCGGAACATGTGTTCCCAGATCAAAAAAAATATCTACTAGCAAGACGAGGCACCAAGATTCCCTCCTCACCACTGACCTCCTGAGCGGTAGACAGAGGGGTGGCAAATCCACGCGCTTGTCGGCGAAGATCGAAGGGAGGAAGGCTTCTCCTTAATTGCCTCGTGAGAGGGGAAAGAGAAGCACAAAAAACGCTACGGTGGCCATTTTTGAAATAAAGAAAAAATATATAAAAATTGAAGGATGGGATTCTTACAAGATTTTTTTTTTCTTTGCGCTGTTTGGAACCAATAAATTGCTATCCTACATTCCATTGAAATTCCTCTGGAATAGGCTATTTCGTAGAAATTTTGAAGCAAACCAAACATGTGGTCCAACCCCATGTTTTCTTCTCATTGTATCTACAATTCCTGTATCTTTCCCGCGTGACATCTTATCGATAGTTTTGTTGTTTTCTGTAGCTTTAGTTTGTGTAAGAATCAAGGATAGATGACATCTCAATTTCTGTCTTCTCTTTACCGGGATTGCTAAATCTCAGTCGACTAAGACTTAACGAAGGCTCAGTCAATACTATGTTCGTGATATATTATGCAGATTTTTTTTATCTTTTTTCTTTTCTCTTTCTATATGTTGTGTCACATGATTAAAACTTGGTTAAGGGCCTCTTTGATTCGCAGGATTGTTAAAATGAAGGAATGTTCCTTAGTATCCTACATGATTTGAAAGAATGTTTGATAGCACAGGAAAATGGAAGGAATTCTACAAAAAGGTTTGAGTGGATGAAAATTTTCCTTCAAAATGTAGTACAAATGGATCCTATGAAAAAATTTCTAAGGATGCCAATCCTACGAATCAAATGAGCATCATAGGAAAAATTCTTACGGATTAAAATCCTTCAAAAATCCTATACAATTCCTTCGAATTAAAGGAGCCCTAAGTCTCAGTCGACTAAAATCTAACCACACCCTTTTTCTATCTCTGCATTTTGAGTTCCCGTGTTCCAAACGGCGCCTCGGTTTACATCACCTAACGCGGATGGATGCGAACTCGGAGTAATCCGCTTTGTGTCACCTTCATCTCGTACTTGATCACATCATTCTCCCTGAGATAATGCCTTGGTCCCGAAATCTCACACACGTTTACTCAACTCAACCCTTTTCTCAAAGGGAAAGAAGAAGAAAAATGAGTGCTTTTTCCACAGCCTCCGCTTCAGCACCGGCTTTGGACCGATGTGATTTCATAAGCGATAATAGTGTTCTTTATCGTGTCACGTCGCCCGGTGCTGAAACCCAAAACTGCGAGCTCGTAGGACGTCCGTAAACCTGCATCTTTCTTTCAAACAAAAGAAAAGCAAAGCGAGCAACGAAAGAAAGTGCGTCCCTTTGATCAAGCTCGTCATTGCGGCATTTTCACCCCCTCGCGTCGCCGCTTTTCGGTTCTCACCGCCGCGCCATTTTTCTTTCCCGGTGCCAAAGGTGTCGACCGGGAGGATGAAAGTTACGTCCGCAGGCAGCTGCAAGAATCCTGGCGTTGCCGATGCCGATGCCGAGACGGAGGACGGACGGCAGCCCAAGAACGGAGGAACAAGGCCTGCGGCGAAAAGATACGGCGAAGACGGGCGATCGTGATGCGCAAATAACTAACCGATCGGTCGAGCGGTGGTACGTACTACGTACAGTACTATACAGCGTGTGGTGGAGGGAAAAAGATGGCGCGCGCGGGGTGAAAAGGGAGGAAAGCGGAGATGCCCGGCCATGATTGCCCGTAACGTGCGAAAGTAGACGGCTTTCCCGACCCCCGAGCGCCCGACGCGACGACGGCGACGACGACGGCGGACGGATCGATTGACCTCGCGATGCATGCTGCACCGGCCGGCCGGCCGGCGCCGCGGCATGAGCTGCGGGTGGCTGTAGCCGCCTGCAAAGCGATAAAGGGAAAAGGGGAGGGAGATCCCTCCCCGTTCTTGGTCCTGGCGCGCGAGCTTTACCAAAATCTGAGCTCGATCGATCCATCCATCCATCCATCCATGGGGCGATCACGGATGCGATCTCGTCGCATCTCGCCCGCCTGCAAAGCTCGCCCGCGTTCATGTTTACCGCATAGTTTATCTTCCGCGCGCGCGCTCTCCCAGGCGGCGCGCGCAGATCCCGAGCGCCAGCGGCCGGCGGCGTCGTCGGATCACAAAGCTAGACCGTGTCGTGTGTGTCTACCGCGAATCGCAACGGCCGGCCGGTGCGTGCTCTGGTCTGCCATGCCCGGCGTGCATGGGAGGGACGAGCGGGACAGCGCGGGCAGGGGCAACAGGAGCGTATAGGGACGTGTCCTGGCGTAGACCGGCTATGCCGGCCCGGTGAGCTGCGCTCGTCCAGTGCTGGCTTGGAGCTACGTGCGTGCGTGCGTGCGTGGCGTGTCTGTCCGTCATGGGGCGCTGCCCTGAGCCCCTGACGACGCTGCTCGGCTGCTGGAACTGCTGGAGGAAGAAAACTGCTGCCGTTGCTGCGCTGCAGCGGAGCAGGCCGGCCGCTGGTTGTATCTGTACTGTACCGCATGCGTATGTATGTGTGCCAGCCCTGCTCGCCATGGCAGCGCTCGACAGTTTTTTACTACGCACGCTCGAGTTAATGTACTGGTTGTACACAGTTGTAGTACGTACTGCTCGTCCTGGTTGACAAACGGGAGTAAAATTGTTCATCGCAAACGCTGTCGGTTCGTGTTGGGCCTGGGAATGGAAATCGGACGGAGAGGAAGCTTTGAGAGCCCTGCATCTGCATGCACTCGTGAGGCGAACGAAGAAGCTTTTTTTTGAACGTCTCAAATCGGTACGACATCAACATGCATCCGGCCGGACGGAGTGAATGGCGTACGCTCGGTCGCGCAGCTGTGACGCAGACGTGCCGTCTGTTGCATCCGACTTAAAGCCACGAATACTGGAGTAAAACTAGTCTAGGAATCCAATGCAGACGCAGGCCACAAGGATGCACACACGCACGCACGCTACCGAGCAATGCAAAGCAAAGCGGCATTTAACGCCAAGGAGGAGGGCTGGCGATGGCATGCATGCATGCATGGAATTTACTACCGGCCCGCTCACTACTCATCATAGTCGGATTGACAACAATGGCTCGGAGGAGGGAGGAGCGTAGGTAGCCTGCCTCGAAGCTCGCGACCCGGGGGGCCGCCCGGCCGGCCGGGGCACGCAGGGATGGCCCAAGAAGCAAAGGGAAAAGAAGAAGAAGAAAAAATATGTATATACTTCTCTCTGGGTGTGATCGATCATTCGTGGCATTTGCATGGGAATCAAACCCAAGCAGCGGCTAGAGAGGGAAGGGTTCAAAGGAAAGCGGTAAGAAAGCAACGCAACGCAAAGCGGCAGCTTTGCTAATCGCCCCTCCTTTTGCACCGCGCAAAAAGCCTTCGTGCCTACTGTAAGTACGTACGAGCGGCGGCATATTGCAGGCGAGGTAGATGATGCATGAGCACGTACACACGACGACGGCGCGTGCGATGCGAACGAGGATGGAGGAGGAGCATATTCGCGTAGCTCGCATCCCGAGGCAATCCGGGGCCTAATCTCGCGAGACGGAGGTGATGATGGCGGCGGTGGTGGCGGCTTAGCGTGATGATCGGAGGGGGAGCGCCTTTTACGTGGAAGCATGCGCGATCGATCGATGGATGGATGGATGGATCGGGCGAGATCCTTTCGGAATTCTTTGCCTGATGATTGCCGCGCGCTTGGATCTCGGGCGACCTGTCTGGCTGAGCTGGGCTGAGCTGCTCCGGTTCAAAGGGTGCGAGCGAGGCTGTGGGCTCGTCAACGATACCAGCAGAAAGATGGTGGTAACACGTGCCGCCAGCATATTTTGCGTGCTCGATGGCTACTCATCAGGGCTGCGCGACCTCGTTAATTTTTCTTCTTCTCTCGAATGCACCATGGAGAGGTGCAGTGGCGGATCTTGAAACAACATGAGGGAGAGGCTCAAAGTTAACGGTGTGAAGAAAAAGCCATTATCTTTAATAGGCATCGGTGCTTTAGAAAAACCGGTTTATTGTTTTAAGCATCTCCCTAGGCATCTGGCATTGTATCAGGCCTTAGGCGTCTCTCCTATAGAAATAGGCACCGATGCTTATTTGTATTGAATAGACGCTTAATTAGGTGTCTCTCCTGTAGAAATAGGCACCAGTGCTTATTTGTATTGGATAGACGCTTAATTAGGCGCCTCTCCTATAGAAATAGGCACCGGTGCTTCAGAAAAAACCGGTTTATTGTTTTAAGCATCTCCTAGGCATCTAGCATTGTATCAGGTCTTAGGCGTCTCTCTTATAGAAATAGACACCGGTGCTTCAGAAAAAATCGGTTTATTGTTCTAAGCATCTCCCTAGGCATCTAGCATTATACAAGGCAAGCAGCATCAGGTTTGAAAGAACGAAACTATGGTGTCGAACGTGTTTCAGAGTTGCTTGGATGGTGTCAGATTGTACAATCTGAAGTCCTAGCTACCTGGTTATCAGAGAGATGCCGCGTTTTGCGTCCGCCATGTTTCTCGCAAGTGTATTGAGGAGAGAGAGAAAACCAATCAGTCTCATGATCCCGAGTTGCCTAACTCTATTGTAAAACACTAGCAAAAGGGCCGTGCGTTGTATCGAGAAAAAAATTGTAATCTCCAATGGTCATGACCACATTTTACCGCATCATCGTCATACACTATCACTCAGTTTTGTGAGTCATGAACAATTTTTAAACTCGTGAACAGCTTTACAAAAATTATTATTTTCTTTCTAAAATGAAGAACATTTTTTGAAATCACGAACATTTTATTCTATTTGCCAAATGAAATAAAATAAAATTTTGAACATTTTCTTCAACAACTTTCTTGAATCGGCAAAAATTTCTAGAATGGAAGAATATTTTTTTTGGAAATTGGTGGAACAATTTTTGAAATTCACAATATTTTTATATTTAACGAACATTTTTTAAAATGCATGATCATTTTTTAAATCAGCGAACATTTTATGAATGAATAAACTATTTTATAAGTCCTAAACGCTTTTAATTTTTTAGGATATTTTTTCATTCATAAACATTTTTTGAATTGGTGAAGTTCAATTTCATTAACATTTTTTAATACACGAAATTTAAAAAAAATCATGAACGTTTTTTATTTCCCAAACATTTTTTGAATAAGCATATATTTTTTACAAACTTTGAACATTTTTTAATCCACGAACAGTTTATGATTTATTAAAAAATTATTTCCAAATTCAAACTTTAGGAAAATTAAGAAATTTTTTAATACAAAATTATTTAAAATATAAAAAAGATAAAGGTAAAATTATTAAAAACAGGCAGCACAGACATGGGCCCGCCCAAACGGGCGCGCCGAGTTTTCTTCCAACGTGCAGAGCGCAGCATAGCAGTTCCCCTACTTCATTGGCGGCCCAGGAGGGGGATTCCCCTGTCACTTAGATGTGTCATTGGTGGGTAATATTTTGGATCTTTGGGGGCAATATCCATGCGTTGCAACGGGAGAAAAAAAATTTATAATCTCCAGTGATTGTGACCACATTTTGTTCCCGTCTCATCACGTTATTTTGAAAATTTGTTCAGAAATGGAAGAAAATGTTTTTTTAATTTATTCACAGATTAAAGCAATGTTCACATTTTCGAAAAAATATCGTTGTTGTCAAAAAACTTGGTGATTCACAGAATTATTCTGTGTTTCAAGAAATGTTCTTAAACATATACTATAATATTTCGATCCTCCTCGGCAGTTAATTTTTCAAAATTCATGCGAGTATATGGTCACAAAGACTCGGAATAACTACTGTTTAACCACATACCTTCAATCACTGTGAACACTTCTACAAATTTGCGTACATTTTTCACTAATTAAAAACATTTTTTAAAATTGTGAACATTTTTTATTGCAAACGGTTTCTTTAGCATTTTATTTTGAATCGGCGAACAATTCTAGAATAGACGAACATTTTTTTTCCGAAATTGGGAAAATAAATTTAAATTCACGAACATTGTTTGAAATGCATGGACATTTTTATTATGAATTAATAACTCTTTTGCAGTTCAAGAAATGTTTTTAAAATTTTAGGGCATTTTTTAAATGCATGAACATTTTCGGAATTAGCAAACATTTTGTTCAATTTCATTACTAATTTTGAATACACGGATTTGTTTTCAAAATCATAGCTTTTTTATTTTATGAACATATTTTGAAAATTGCGAACACTTTTTAAAAAAAGGCTGGAGCATTTTTTGAATTCACAAACATTTTATGTTTTCATGAACATTTTATTTCGAAATTCTCAGTTTTTCAGATTTCAAATTATTTTGAAGTTTCAAATTATTTAAAGTAGAAAAAACAAAAATGAAACAGAAAAATAACTAAAAACGAAACTAAAAATGAAAAAATTATTTAAAGTTTCAAAATCTCAGTTTTTCAGACGAATAGTCAAAAGCAATAACCCCTTTATTATTATGTAAAGATAAGTATAAATATGGATGTATTGTAAAAATTGTGATAGTACTACATTACACTTGTCTTAAGAATTTTTTTTGGCAATCAAAGAGAAACCTGGCTGCACCGCCGGCCCTTGAACGATCCACCTGTGCTAAATCCTTGGATATTGATATGGTTGTTTGGACCTATGGCTTGTGAAAGTTGAACACTCCTCTGACCAATGAGCGATCCATAGGGTAATCCTGGATCACGGTTATGAGAGCAAGTCTAAAAAGACCAAGTCATCAGACTATAAGACTTGCCATATTATTAAAATCCTATTTCAAGGAGTGATGATTATAAGATTTGCCACTCTCTCTCCCCCATCTTCAAGTGTGGTTAATAATATAGTCGGCTGCTGTTGAATTATTAGGATGGGCCTAGGGTCAGTCTAACAATTTTAGAAAATCTTTGAGGGCCCATATGAGTTATATGATATTAGATGTAATGGAAAGTTTAGTCCCACCCCGCTAGTGGAGAATGAGTTGGACCCTTTTATAAGGGATTCTCTTTCACATGCTATTGGAGTTTGAGAATAAAGAGGCCCTCGCGCACTCCTCCGCCGCCGCCACTCCTCGGCGTGCCAAGGGAATGAGCCCAGCTGAGCTCATATATATGCGCTTATTTTTGCCGGCCAGAAGCGAAGAGTCATTGACAGGTGGACCATGAAATGAGACGTTGGATCATGGGCTGTTACCGACTTGTACGTGGGCTCAGTCCACGTCTCTCCACGCGGCTGCGCATATATATGTGGAGCATCTGCCAACCCTAGCCCTCGCGCGAATAAAATCGCATCTCTGCCTCCACGCCTAATGTCGTTCCTTTGCTACTGCTGCCGCCGGCGACTCCATCCCGTTCACCGCGTGCACGGTTGACGGGAGAGCGGGCCTTCGAAACCCCGCCTTTCCGGATCCTGTACGAGAGAGGGGCGATTAGATTTTTGGGTAGCGACTACGCGACTGCTCGCCTTTGTTCATTTGCCTCCTCTACATCCGCGTCGCCTTCATCATCATCATGTCCATCGATGCTGAACGTGCTGCCGCCAAAAAACTCGAAGCCGGCAAGAAGGCTGCCGCCGCTGCCACCGCCGTCGTCGTGGCTTCTGCCTGGCCTACCTGAGGGTATAACTCATTTATCCCGCTCCTATTGATTTTTGTTTTAGTCATACTAGCGTTGTACGTAGATGTGTCTGTAATTAACGTAGTATATGCTTGCATAATCGAATATCAGTATGTCTTTATTTCTGTCAATGCCATGCTAGTGATTTATTTGTGGATTAATTTAGGCAGAAAACTACCTATTTACTCAATGGTTGTTGGTTATAGGATGTTGTCATATCATCTATAGCCAATGTAATATCCAACATGTATAATAGTTAATTATAAAAAAACTACTATTTTGTTAACATAGAGCTCATTTTCTACTCTCACGGACCTATAAGTGAAATGCCATCTCTCTATAGCCAGCAGTCGGCTACATTATTAACCATGCTCAAACAAAGTTGTATCATTATGTTGGAAATTTCAATTCCCCCACTTAAAAAAGCATTGGTTTGCATGTATCATCTTTTGCCCTAGTCTTGTTTACCGAGAAGTAGATATTCTTGGTAAGCACACCAACCAAAGTGAGCACTTGGGGGTCTTGACTATTTTACAGTACATATGTGAATGTTTATACATACATGTACTCATCTTTATAAACGCATGCACATACACCCTATCTCATGAGCATCTCTAAGAGATTGAATTGGTACATTGTTTTGGGATTAACAAAGTCGTCACAAACGCCTTCGTAGTCGATAGGGATGTCTCCACCGATTAAATGCACATCACCAAAAGGCCTAAAATAAATTCAAAAAAATACAACCACTAATACAAGTTTAGAACTTAAACCACTGGTTGGCTCGTGCAGTTTGACTACTTACTAAATAATAATACATGCGGGAAGTTATTGACGCTAAGGTGTTGATCTGGTTATTCCCATGGGGCGGAATAGGGACGAGATTGGACAACTCGATCCTTGATTCGAAGGTAGTCGGTCGTGGCATCCTTTAGACGCATTGCCCACTTATCAAGTTACAAGATTACTTTACTTATTTATCGTATCAACATTTACTCAGAAAATTCAAATAAACTCTTGGGACCATATGGTTCTGCACATCTTTTTTTTTTGTAAATGTTACTTTTTTAGAAAAAATAGATGTGTGCATTTTCACACCCAAATATTACCCCAAATGTTAGTTTCAAATGTTAAGACTTAAATTTTGTTTCTTTCAGCGATGAAGCACTGCTATCCCATTTCACATGAAAATTGTCAAGCACGCTTATTACACTAACAAGAACATCTATAAAAAAAAGCTCAGAATTTAAAATTTTACTTACTATTTATTTAGAATATACTGTTCATCCGAGAGCATATGCATCCTAGAGCCAAAACGGACATCTATTTATATTATGATCTCAAGTATATGTGTATAGCTGCTGGTGAAACCTCTCCTATGGCCTATTTTATTACTAGCACATATGCTTGTGCATTGCAACCGAATAGATTATTAACGTGTCCACTGAAATATCCATCAGCACGGCTCAACAACATCCGAATTGTGTCTGGCCATGGTAGAGAGACGCACACTGAGGTCTAGCAGAGATTCATACCAGTACTATATTAAGAAGCACGCTACACATACAATACTTTTGATACAATTTTTGTACAGCGATTCTGATCTCAATAAAAGGATTCTATTAAATGTGTTTTAGATCATCTCTGCATACGTTGAAAGATTAATAAAAAAATATACGTCTGAGCAAAACGACACTCGTTCGTTGAATACAACTCGATGCTCTTATTTCTGTTGTATATAACGATCACACACCGCGCAGCAACGCATATATGCGTACCCCTCCCACGTCCCTCAGTATTAATTCCTTTTTATTGCTACATTGCATGCATGCCACACCCTTGGTATTAATATCAATTTCTTTGTGTTATTCTCTCCTCCATTTTTTTTTGAATCTCCCGTTTTTTATCCCTACTGATCACACCCTTTATTCTCCCCTTTCTTTATTACTCATATATATGCCCATTGAAATCGATCATTCATACTCCCTCCGATCCATATAGGCCCTCATAAAATATTTCATATATATACAGTTTATATAGGGTCGCGCTATTCGTCACCCTGGGTGAGAAATAGTTATTCTTCACCCCCCTCTATTTTACCATCAATGCATCATAATTTTACGTTCCGTAAGTTTTGTCTTATTTTCGACGCAAAAAGGGACCGTAAGAAAATATATAATCGCTGTAAAAAATATTTTATGTTATGTAAAATTACAAACGTAAAAACATAGTCTAAAATACACATAAACTGCAAATTTTCTTGCCTTATGACCTATATTTTTATTTTCTTATGTCAAATTTTACGTAGTGAATCAATAGGAATGTAACTATTTGAATTCGAAACGTAATTTAATTATGAAATGATCGTAAGATTACCTCGGGTGAAGAATAACTTATTCTGCATCCTGGGTGATGAATAGTAACACTAGTTTATACAAAAGTTATATTGTGTGTTAGCATTTCCCAAATACATCATAGAGGTTAATTAAGTTTATGCCCCAACAGAATTTTAAAGTGGTTAATAAGAACAAATAATAGCACAGTTGGAAACTACATATTTTTCTGATCAAATTACATATATAAATTATTTTAATCTGAGTTACAATTAACAGATGCTGCAAAATTGCGATCAAATGCAGTTGCTGCAAAAGGCACTGAGAAAGCTGTGATGTATGCGATGAGTATCATAAGGTCGAGGCCGGGGGAAACGAATAGCTAGCGAGGCGACCGAACACTTGCAAATGCCTATTAGTTGACTCCTAATTTCATCCTTTAAAAAATTGTCCATCCATTCAGAAAATATCAATAATTTTTTTAAAAGAGTTCATGAATTTTATAAAAAGTGTTTGCACATTTTGTGTTCATGAAATTTAATAGAAGTGTTCAGGCTTTTAAGAGCGTACATCTTGAAAAAGACCAACTAGTTAAAATAAGTTTCATATATTTTTAAATTGTTCATGCAATTACAAATGTGTGTGTAGTTCCCGCATTTTCTATAAACAATGTTCATAAAATTTTAAAAGTGTTCGTGCAATTAAAAATGTGTGCGTAGTTCCCCCAATTTCTATAAACAATGTTCATAAAATTTTAAAAGTGTTCATTAATTTTTTAGAAATGTTCATGTGATTTAAGAAATGTTTACTGGTCAAACTTTTTGAGAAAAATAGCCATATATTTTTCAAAAAGTATACATTATTAAAAATATTTCTTAATAAACAAGAAAAGAAAATGGTAAAAACAAAAATGAGAGAAAACATTTTTAGGGAAAGAAAATTTTATCTAAAAGTAAACGTAAAAGGAAAACAAAGGGAAAACGAACCAAAACAGGAACAAAAACGTGGCACTAAGTAGCGAAGGCACCTAGATTTTGCGGATGCTCGCGTGAGTTTCTTTTTGAGAGAAAAAGAACTATTTAGGGCCTGTTTGGTTCATGACTAATTTTGCCACAACTAACCTTAGGCAAAGTGTGGCAGCCACAAAAAGTGTGGCTAACAAAATGACCACCACAAGTGTGGCAAGATTTGGCAAAAAATTGAATCTATGACTTGTGAGTCATATAACTAGAAAAGTGTGGCAAGCCACAAGTGTGGCAATGAACCAAACACATGCCTAAGATGTTATGGCATGACTAAGATTAGACGTGACAACTTTAGGTTGAGAACCAAACAGCTCCTTAAACTTTAAACTTTAAAGCATAAGTAAGAAGAAGATCAACCGCCCTTCGTTTTCTCTTTAGAAAGTAAGTGAGTTTCAGGGCCTTAATACAGCTAACGAATTAAAACAACAAATCATGAAGTGAGCACAACTTGGGTTCAAGTCATAGATTTGCATGCGTGTTCAAATTTTACGAAATTTATTCCAGGCATTTCGTTGATGTCCAGATAACGTCCTCTCCACAACGAGACTCCAATTTCTTTGGAAAAACGGTATCGGCATAGTAGAAAACAAATCAACTTATTAAAATACATATCTCGGATGGTAAAAAAAAACACATATATTCCAAAGACTTCGGGATCTATGGACTTATTTGATTTGAAGCAAAATTACGTTAAGCAAACTCTTTGGCAACTCTAGAAACTTGGCTAATTGGTGGACCTTCAATTTCTTGAACCAATCCCTACCTAATGTTGCAAGTATTAAAGGTCAAATAGCTACTTGCAAAAGAGTTGTTCCAGACGGCAGCCCCAGTGCATCCAATCAAGCAATCTACGTTTATAGATAGAATAAAATCAGATTGCAAAGTCGATGGAAAGCCGCACCACAATCCCTACCCAATGTTGCAAATACTTTTCAAGAACACACTAAACTGCTCATACGCATGAAAACAACTAAGCCGAAGAACGACCGGAGCCGCCGAGCTGGGCGATGTTGACGCTGATAGAGTGGCCGTCATCCAAGCCGGCCTCCTCCGCCGTTTGGGAGGCCCTGATGTTCTTGCCGTCCTCGTCCAGGAACACGACTGCTTTCCGGTTGAGCGAGTGCTTGCCGCAGTACATGTCCATGATGCGCTGCAGCAGGACGTCGCGCTTGGTGCGGAAGAAGACGTCCGGGACGGTCTGGCTCGTTACCTTGATGTGGATGTAGATGCTGTTCCCTTTCGCCCCCGCCTCGGGCTTCACCGGCGTTATGGTGACCTCATCCTCCGCCGCCGCCGCCTCCTTCTCGTGCCCTGATTCCGGCGCCGCCTCTGCCTCCTTCTCGTGCCCTGCTTCCGGCGACGACGACATGGTTCTCCGCTTGACTTCGACTGGATCTGCTGCGCTTGCGTTTTGAGTTTTGCGACGCTGTTGCGATGGTATCGGCGTATCGTTTCGACGCTCGTGCCCGTTTGCTCAGGGATTTATAGGTTGTACGCGACGGCCGATTACTAAGTCGTCTTCCGTTTGCTCGACTACAAGTCGTCCATTAAACACCGGGACCGACTCGTCAGCCGAGCAAACAGATTCCAAACAAAATCATTTTCGAAAAATCTGAACTACTCTCTTCATTTTTAAATATAAGACCTTTTAAAATTTTTAATACAAACTACATACAAATGTATATAGACATATTTTAAAATATAGATTCACTCATTTTACTTCATATATATTCTATACTTAGTATCTCTAAAAAGACTTATATTTAGGAATAGAAGAAGTATTTTACAAATAAAAGCAACTTTCAATCCAATGCAAAAAATCGAGATGAAATGTTTCCTTTCGATTGTTGGAATTTGCTAGTAGGTCTTTGGCCCAAAACCCAACGAAAATTCTGAAACTCTCTTCGCCCATTCATCCATAGCTTGTGAGTGGTGTGAGTGGAATTAAAGTTTAGTCCCACCCTCGAACTTGAGTGAGACTTGCACCTCTTCATAACGTGAACTCTTCTACCACTTGTATGAACATGAAAAGAGGAGATCTATACGTGCGGTCCTCCTCCTTGCTCGCCTCGCGCGGCTTGCAGGAATGAGCCGAACCGAGAACACAGCTATGCATGTTGTCTATATTTTTGCTGCTCGGAAAAATTAAATAATTAACCATTTTAAATTCTTTTGGATCGCGACTCAGACATGGAGTTTACTCCCACGACCTAACCTGCCCGCATTATATAGTCAGGCAGAGATGTCTACCCTAGCTGCCGCCACATCGTATGGTTTCGCACCGTTCCAGATCATTGCAACGCCGCACAAGTGTTGGGGAACGCAGCAATTTTAAAAAAAATCCTACGCACACGCAAGATCATGGTGATGCATAGCAACGAGAGGGGAGAGTGTTGTCTACGTACCCTCGTAGACCGTAAGTGGAAGCGTTATGACAACGTGGTTGATATAGTCGTACGTCTTCATGACCGACCGATCCTAGTACCGAAAGTACGACACCTCCGCGATCTGCACACGTTTGGCTCGGTGACGTCCCACGAACTCACGATCCAGCAAAGTGTCGGGGGAGAGCTTCGTCAGCACGATGGCGTGATGACGGTGATGATGATGCTACCGGAACAGGGCTTCGCCTAAGCACCGCTACGATATGACCGAGGTGGATTATGATGGAGGGGACACCACACATGGCTAAGAGATCAATGATCAACTTCTGTGTATATGGGGTGCCCCCCTCCCCCGTATATAAAGGAGTGGAGGAGGGGGGAGGGCCGGCCCTCTATGGCGTGCCCTAGGGGAGTCCTACTCCCACCGGAAGTAGGATTCCCCCTTCCAAGTAGTAGGAGTAGGAGAGAAGGAAGGGGAGGAGAGGGGAAAGGAAGGGGGGCACCCAATTTGGTTTGGGCTAGGGGGGTGCGCCTCCCACCTTTTTCCTTCCTCTCCTCTATTCCACTAAGGCCCAATAAGGCCCATATACTCCTCGGGGGGTTTCGGTAACCTCCCGGCACTCTGGAAAATGCCCGAACTCATTCGAAACTCCGATGTCCAAACAAAGGCTTCCAATATATCGATCTTTACGTCTCAACCATTTCGAGACTCCTCGTTATGTCCGTGATCAAATCCGGGACTTCGAACTACCTTCGGTACATCAAAACATACAAACTCATAATACCGATCATCACCGAACGTTAAGCGTGCAGACCCTACGGGTTCGAGAACTATGTAGACATGACCGAGACATGTCTCCGGTCAATAACCAATAGCGGAACCTGGATGTTCATATTGGCTCCCACATATTCTACGAAGATCTTTATCGGTCAAACCGCATAACGATATACGTTGTTCCCTTTGTCATCGGTATGTTACTTGCCTGAGATTCGATCTTCGGTATCTCAATACCTAGTTCAATCTCGTTACCGGCAAGTCTCCTTACTCATTCCGTAATGCATCATCCTGCAACTAACTCATTAGTCACATTGCTTGCAAGGCTTATATAGATGTGCATTACCAAGGGGCCCAGAGATACCTCTCCGACAATCGAAGTGACAAATCCTAATCTCGATCTATGCCAACTCAACAAACACTATCAGAGACACCTGTAGAGCACCTTTATAGTCACCCAGTTACGTTGTGATGTTTGGTAGCACACAAAGTGTTCCTCCGGTATTCGGGAGTTGCATGATCTCATAGTCATAGGAACATGTATAAGTTATGGAGAAAGCAATAGCAACAAACTAAACGATCATCGTGCTAAGCTAATGGATGGCTCAAGTCAATCACATCATTCTCTAATGATGTGATCCCACTAATCAAATGACAACTCATGTCTATGGTTAGGAAACATAACCATCATTGATTCAACGAGCTAGTCAAGTAGAGGCATACTAGTGACATTCTGTTTGTCTATGTATTCACACATGTCCTAAGTTTCCGGTTAATACAATTCTAGCATGAATAATAAAAATTTATCATGATATAAGGAAATATAAATAACAACTTTATTATTGCGTCTAGGGCATATTTCCTTCAGTCTCCCACTTGCACTAGAGTCAATAATCTAGATTACATTGTAATGATTCTAACACCCATGGAGTCTTCGTGCTGATCATGTTTCCGAACATAGCCGTCCAATATATCAATCTTTATGTCTCGACCATTCCGAGACTCCAAACTACCTTCGGTACATCAAAACACATAAACTCATAATACTAGTCGTCACCCAACGTTAAGCGTGCGGACCCTACGGGTTCGAGAACTATGTAGACATGACCGAGACTCATCTCCGGTCAATAACCAATAGCGGAACCTGAATGCTCATATTGGTTCCTACATATTCTACGAAGAACTTTATCGGTCAAACTGCATAACAACATACGTTGTTCCCTTTGTCATCGGTATGTTACTTGCTCGAGATTCAATCGTCGGTATCTCAATACCTAGTTCAATCTCGTTACCGGCAAGTCTCTTTACTCGTTCTGTAATGCAACATCCCGTAACTAATTCATTAGTCACATTGCTTGCAAGGCTTATAGTGATGTGCATTACCGGGAGGGCCCAGAGATACCCCTTCGATACACGGAGTGACAAATCCTAATCTTGATCTATGCCAACTCAACAAACACCATCGGAGACACCTGTAGAGCATCTTTATAGTCACCCAGTTACGTTGTGATGTTTGCTAGCACACTAAGTGTTCCTCCGGTATTCGGGAGTTGCATAATCTCATAGTCATTGGAACATGTATAAGTTATCGAGAAAGCAATAGCAATAAACTAAACGATCAAAGTGCTAAGCTAACGGATGGGTCAAGTCAATCACATCATTCTCTAATGATGTGATCCCATTCATCAAATGACAACTCTTGTCCATGGATAGGAAACTTAACCATCTTTGATTAACGAGCTAGTCAAGTAGAGGCATACTAGTGACACTCATTTTGTCTATGTATTCACACAGGTACTAAGTTTCCGGTTAATGCAATTCTAGCATGAACAACAACCATTTATCATGATACAAGGAAATATAAATAAAAACTTTATTATTGCCTCTAGGGCATATTTCCTTCAGTCTCCCACTTGCACTAGAGTCAATAATATAGATTACATTGTAATGATTCTAACACCCATGGAGTCTTGGTGCTGAT
The DNA here is from genome assembly GCA_034509565.1 of Triticum monococcum. Lineage (NCBI taxonomy): Eukaryota > Viridiplantae > Streptophyta > Magnoliopsida > Poales > Poaceae > Triticum > Triticum monococcum. The sequence continues at coordinate 670,233,513 of CM067843.1, read as the reverse complement.
CATGCTTTGCTCGTGAGAGAGGCTTAGTCAACGGGTCTGCAACATTCAGATCCGTATGTATCCTGCAAATCTCTATGTCTCCCTCCTTGACTTGGTCGCGGATGGAATTGAAGCGTCTCTTGATGTGCTTGGTTCTCTTGTGAAATCTGGATTCATTTGCCAAGGCAATTGCACCAGTATTGTCACAAAATATTTTCATTGGACCTGATGCACTAGGTATGACACCTAGATCGGATATGAACTCCTTCATCCAGACTCCTTCATTTGCTACTTCCGAAGCAGCTATGTATTCCGCTTCACACGTAGATCCTGCTACCTCTTGAGCACTGCGTTTGTTTTCCCTTGAAGAGGAAAGGGTGATGCAGCAAAGTAGCGTAAGTATTTCCCTCAGTTTTTGAGAACCAAGGTATCAATCCAGTAGGAGACTACATGCAAGTCCCTCGTACCTACACAAACAAATAAGAACCTCGCAACCAATACGATAAAGGGGTCGTCAATCCCTTCACGGTCACTTAGGAGAGTGAGATCTGATAGAGATAATAAGATAAATATTTTTGTTATTTTTATGATATAGATTGAAAGTAAAGATTGCAAAGTAAAATAGATTGGAAACTTATATGATACAAGATAGACCCGGGGGGCATAGGTTTCACTAGTGGCTTCTCTCAAGATAGCATAAGTATTACGGTGGGTGAACAAATTACTGTCGAGCAATTGATAGAAAAGTGCATAATTATGAGAATATCTAGGCATGATCATGTATATAGGCATCACGTCTGCGACAATTAGACCGAAACGATTCTGCATCTACTACTATTACTCCACACATCAACCGCTATCCAGCATGCATCTAGAGTATTAAGTTCATAAGAATAGAGTCATGCATTAGGCAAGATGACATGATGTAGAGGGATAAACTCAAGCAATATGATATAAACCCCATCTTTTTATCCTCGATGGCAACAATACAATACGTGCCTTGCTGCCCCTGCTGTCATTGGGAAAGGACACCACAAGATTGAACCCAAAGCTAAGCACTTCTCCCATTGCAAGAAAGATCAATCTAGTAGGCCAAACCAAACTGATAATTCGAAGAGACTTGCAAAGATAACAAATCATATATAAAAGATTTCAGAGAAGAATCAAATATTGTTCATAGATAAACTTAATCATAAACCCACAATTCATCGGATCTCGACAAACACACCGCAAAAAGAATTACATCGAATAGATCTCCAAGAAGATTGAGGAGAACTTTGTATTGAGATCCAAAGAGAGAGAGAAGAAGCCATCTAGCTAATAACTATGGACCCAAAGGTCTGTGGTAAACTGCTCACACATCATCGGAGAGGCTATGGTGTTGATGTAGAAGCCCTCCGTGACCGATTCCCCCTCCGGCGGAGCTCCGGAAAAGGCTCCAAGATGGGATCTCTTGGGTATAGAAGGTTGCGGCGGTGGAAATAGGGTTTCATGGTGCTCCTGGATGTTTTCGGGGTATATGGATATATATAGGAGGAAGAAGTAGGTCGATGGAGCTGTGAGGGGCCCACAAGGGTGGGGGCCCGCCCAGGGGGCAGGCGCGCCTCCCTGCCTCGTGGCCACCTTGTTTCTTTCTTGACGTCTACTCCAAGTCCCTTGGATCACGTTTGTTCCAAAAATAACTCACACGAAGGTTTCATTCCGTTTGGATTCCGTTTGATATTCCTTTTACGCGAAACACTAAAATAGGCACAAAAAAACAACAATTTGCAGTGGGCCTTGGGTTAGTAGGTTAGTCCCAAAAATAATATAAAAGTGTATAATAAAGCCCATTAAACATCCAAAATAGATAATATAATAGCATGGAACAATCAAAAATTATAGATACGTTGGAAACGCATCAAGCATCCCCAAGCTTAATTCCTGCTCGTCCTCGAGTAGGTAAATGATAGAAACAGAATTTTTGATGTGGAATGCTACCTAGCATAATTCTCAATGTAATTTTCTTTATTGTGGCATGAATATTCAAATCCAAAATATTCAAGACAAAAGTTTAATACTGACATAAAAATAATAATACTTCAAGCACACTAACTAAGCAATTATGTCTTCTCAAAATAACATGGCAAAAGAAAGTTCATCCCTACAAAAACATCTAGTTCCATTTTCGTCACACAAGAATACTCTCATCATGCACAACCCCGATGACAGGCCAAGCAATTGTTTCATACATTAGTAATCTCAAACTTTTTTCAACTTTCACGCAATACATGAGCGTGAGACATGGATATAACACTACGGGTGGAATAGAATATGATGATGGGGGTTATGTGGAGAAGACAAAATCGGAGAAAGTCTCACATCGACGCGGCTAATCAACGGGCTAGGGAGATGCCCATCAATTGATGTCAATGCAAGGAGTAGGGATTGCCATGCAACGGATGCACTAGAGCTATAAATGTATGAAAGCTCAACAAAAGTAACTAAGTGGGTGTGCATCCAACTTGCTTGCTCATGAAGACCTAGGGCATTTGAGGAAGCCCATTGTTGGAATATACAAGCCAAGTTCTATAATGAAAAATTCCACTAGTATATGAAAGTGACAAAACAAGAGACTTTCTATCATAAAGATCATGGTGCTACTTTGAAGCACAAGTGTGGAAAAAGGATAGTAGCATTGTCCCTTTTTATTTTATTTTTCTCTTTTTTGCGCCTTTTTTGGCCTTTCTCCTTTTTATTTGGGACAATGCTATATTAACGATGATCATCACACTTCTATTTATTTACAACTCGGTACTAGAACAAAATATGACTCTATATGAATGCCTCCGGCGGTGTACCGGGACGGACAATGAATCAAGAGTGACATGTATGATAAATTATGTATGGTGGCTTTGCCACAAATACGATTTCAACTACATGATCATGTAAAGCAATATGACAATGATGAAGCGTGTCATGAATGAAACGGCGGAAAGTTGCATGGCAATATATCTCGGAATGGCTATGGAAATGCCATAATAGGTAGGTATGGTGGCTGTTTTGAGGAAGATAAGCGTATCATATCACGGGGTTTGGATGCACCGGCGAAGTTTGCACCAACTCTCAAGGTGAGAAAGGGCAATGCACGGTACCGAAGAGGCTAACAATGATGGAAGGGTGAGAGTGCGTATAATCCATGGACTCAACATTAGTCATAAAGAACTCACATACTTATTGCAAAAATCTACAAGTCATCCAAAACCAAGCATTATGCGCATGCTCCTAAGGGGATATATTGGTAGGAAAAGACCATCGCTCGTCCCCGACCGCCACTCATAAGGAAGACAATCAAAGAACACCTCATGTTTCAAATTTGTTACACAACGGTTACCATACATGCATGCTACGGGACTTGCAAACTTCAACACAAGTATTTCTCAAATTCATAACTACTCAACTAGCACACTTTAATATCACCATCTTTATATTTCAAAACAATTATCAAGTATCAAACTTCTCATAGTATTCAATGCACTTTTTATGATAGTTTTTATTATACCAATCATGGACGCCTATCATATTAGGACCAATTTTATAACCAAAGCAAATTACCATGCTGTTCTAAAGGACTCTCAAAATAATATAAGTGAAGCATGAGAGATCAATAATTTCTATAAAATAAAACCACCACCGTGCTCTAAAAGATATAAGTGAAGCACTAGAGCAAAATTATCTAGCTCAAAAGATATAAGTGAAGCACATAGAGTATTCTAATAAATTCCAATTCATGTGTGTCTCTCCCAAAATGTGTGTACAGCAAGGATTATTGTGGTAAACTAAAAAGCAAAGACTCAAATGATACAAGCTACAAGCAAAACACATATCATGTGGTGAATAAAAATATAGCCTCAAGTAAAGTTACCGATGGAAGAAGACGAAAGAGGGGATGCCTTCCGGGGCATCCCCAAGCTTAGGCTTTTGGTTGTACTTGAATTTTACCTTGGTGTTCCTTGAGCATCCCCAAGCTTAGGCTCTTTCCATTCCTTATTCCATAATCCATCAAATCTTTACCCAAAACTTGAAAACTTCACAACACAAAACTCAACAGAAAATATCATGAGCTCCGTTAGTATAAGAAAACAAACCACCACTTAAGATACTGTAATGAACTCATTATTTATTTATATTGGTGTTAAACCTACTGTATTCCAACTTCTCTATGGTTCATACCCTCTGATACTAGCCATAGATTCATCAAAATAAGCAAACAACACACGAAAAATAGAATCTGTCAAAAATAAAACAGTCTGTAGTAATCTGTAGGTTTCGAATACTTCTCTAACCCCAACAATTCTGAAATAAATCATTGGACGTGAGTAATTTGTCTATTAATCATCTGCAAAAATAATCAACCTAATCGCACTCTCCAGTAAAAAATGGCAGCAAATATCGTGAGCACTAAAGTTTCTGTTTTTTACAGCAAGATTGCAAAAACTACCCCCAAGTCTTCCCAAAGGTTCTACTTGGCACAAACACTAATTAAAAGCATAAAACCACATCTAAACAGAGACTATATGAATTATTTATTAATAAACAGAACCAAAAAGCAAGAAACAAAAATAAAATTGGGTTGCCTCCCAACAAGCGCTATCGTTTAACGCCCCTAGCTAGGCATAAAAGCAAGAATAGATCTAAGTATTATCATCTTTGGTTTTAATTTTTTTAGCGGAGTCATGCTCGAATCCGGGAGGTTCCTTACATTTCCCTTCATATTCGGAAATTTTTAGATCTAAAGAATCCAACCACTTATTGAAAAGGGTAATCAACATATTCATGCTGTGAAGGTTTCCGCTAACACTCTTAAGAGGTTCAAGAGACTTTTGTAAAATTTTCGTTACTTCGCAAATCTTCTCAAAAAACTTGTGTCTCTTCCTGGGTATGATGTGGCCCCTTTTGTTGAGGTAGTGTTCCCACTATTCCCTCTATGATTTCATGAGAAATATTGGGACCCGTTCCAGTAAAATTCCCTTTGGCAACACAATCCAAGAGTTGTCTATGGGACATACTTAGTCCAACATAAAAATTGCGAAGTAAAATTCTAAAATTCACCTCGAAGGTGCAATTACGATAAGATTCCACCATCCTAAACCAAGCATCTTTAAAATTTTCTCCTTGTCTTTGTTTGAAGTGAAGAACTTCAAACTCGGGAGACAAAGGGGCGGATAAGGGACTAGCCATGACGACACATAGCGACACAAGAAGCAAGCGAAAAAGAGGTGAACAGAAAAGAGGGCTAATAAAACGACAAAAGTGAAGTGGGGGAGAGGAAAACGAGAGGCAAATGACAAATAATGTAATGCGAGGGATAAGAGTTGGTGATGGGTACTTGGTATGTCTTGACTTGTGAGTAGATCTCCTTGGCAACGGCGCCAGAAATCCTTCTTGATACCTCTTGAGCACTGCGTTGGTTTTCCCATGAAGAGGAAAGGGTGATGCGGTAAAGTAGCATAAGTATTTCCCTCAGTTTTTGAGAACCAAGGTATCAATCCAGTAGGAGACTACACGCAAGTCCCTCGTACCTACACAAACAAATAAGAACCTCGCAACCAACGCGATAAAGGGGTTGTCAATCCCTTCACGGTCACTTACGAGAGTGAGATCTGATAGAGATAATAAGATAGATATTTTTGGTATTTTTATGATATAGATTGAAAGTAAAGATTGCAAAGTAAAATAGATTGGAAACTTATATGATAAAAGATAGACCCGGGGGCCATAGATTTCACTAGTGGCTTCTCTCAAGATAGCATAAGTACTACGGTGGGTGAACAAATTGTTGGGTAACGTAGTAATTTCAAAAAAATTCCTACGCACATGCAAGATCATGGTGATGCATAGCAACGAGAGGGGAGAGTGTTGTCTACGTACCAACGCAGACCGACTGCGGAAGCGATCACACAACGTAGAGGAAGTAGTCGTACGTCTTCCCGATCCGACCGATCCAAGCACCGTTACTCCGGCACCTCCGAGTTCTTAGCACACGTTCAGCTTGATGACGATCCTCGGGCTCCGATCCAGCAAAGCGTCGAGGAAGAGTTCCGTCAGCACGACGGCGTGATGATGATCTTGATGTACTACCGATGCAGGGCTTCGCCTAAGCACTGCAACAATATGATCGAGGTGGAATTTGGTGGCAGGGGCACCGCACACGGCTAAGGAACGATCACCAAGGATCAACTTGTGTGTCTAGAGGTGCCCCCTGCCCCCCGTATATAAAGGATCCAAGGGGGAGGGGTGCGCCGGCCAGGGAGAGGGCGCAGGAGGAGTCCTACTCCTACCGGGAGTAGGACTCCCCCCCTCAATCCTATTCCAACTAGGATTCCCAAGGGGGAAAAGAGAGAGAGAGGGGGGCCGGCCCCTTCTCCTAGTCCTAAGGGAAGGGGGGGGGGGCGGCCAGCTATGGGCTGCCCCTTTTCTCTTTTCCACTAAGGCCCATGAAGGCCCATATGGCTCCCGGGGGGTTCCGGTAACCTCCCGGTAATCCGGTAAAATCCCTATTTCACCCGAAACACTTCCGATATCCAAATATAGGCTTCCAATATATCAATCTTTATGTCTCGACCATTTCGAGACTCCTCATCATGTCCGTGATCACATCCGGGACTCCGAACAACCTTCGGTACATCAAAATGCATAAACTCATAATAACTGTCATCGTAATGTTAAGCGTGCGGACCCTACGGTTCGAGAACAATGTAGACATGACCGAGACACGTCTCCGGTCAATAACCAATAGCGGGACCTGGATGCCCATATTGGCTCCTACATATTCTACAAAGATCTTTATCGGTCAGACCGCATAACAACATACGTTGTTCCCTTTGTCATCGGTATGTTACTTGCCCGAGATTCGATCGTCGGTATCTAATACTTAGTTCAATCTCGTTACCGGCAAGTCTCTTTACTCGTTCCGTAATACAATATCCCGCAACTAACTTATTAGTTGCAATGCTTGCAAGGCTTAAGTGATGTGCATTACCGAGAGGGCCCAAAGATACCTCTCCGACAATCGGAGTGACAAATCCTAATCTCGAAGTACGCCAACCCAACATCTACCTTTGGAGACACCTGTAATACTCCTTTATAATCACCCAGTTACGTTGTGACGTTTGGTAGTACCCAAAGTGTTCCTCCGGTAAACGGGAGTTGCATAATCTCATAGTCATAGGAACATGTATAAGTCATGAAGAAAGCAATAGCAACATACTAAACGATCGGGTGCTAAGCTAATGGAATGGGTCATGTCAATCAGATCATTCAACTAATGATGTGACCTCGTTAATCAAATAACAACTCCTTGTTCATGGTTAGGAAACTTAACCATCTTTGATTAACGAGCTAGTCTAGTAGAGGCATACTAGTGACACTTTGTTTGCCTATGTATTCACACATGTATTATGTTTCCGGTTAATACAATTCTAGCATGAATAATAAACATTTATCATGATATAAGGAAATAAATAATAACTTTATTATTGCCTCTAGGGCATATTTCCTTCAGTCTCCCACTTGCACTAGAGTCAATAATCTAGATTACACAGTAATGATTCTAACACCCATGGAGCCTTGGTGCTGATCATGTTTTGCTCGTGGAAGAGGCTTAGTCAACGGGTCTGCAACATTCAGATCCGTATGTATCTTGCAAATCTCTATGTCTCCCACCTGGACTAAATCCCGGATGGAATTGAAGCGTCTCTTGATGTGTTTGGTCCTCTTGTGAAATCTGGATTCCTTTGCCAAGGCAATTGCACCAGTATTGTCACAAAAGATTTTCATTGGACCCGATGCACTAGGTATGACACCTAGATCGGATATGAACTCCTTCATCCAGACTCCTTCGTTCGCTGCTTCCGAAGCAGCTATGTACTCCGCTTCACATGTAGATCCCGCTACGACGCTTTGTTTAGAACTGCACCAACTGACAGCTCCACCGTTTAAAGTAAACACGTATCCGGTTTGCGATTTAGAATCGTCCTGATCAGTGTCAAAGCTTGCATCAACGTAACCTCTTACGGTGATCTCTTTGTCACCTCCATATACGAGAAACATATCCTTAGTCCTTTTCAGGTATTTCAGGATGTTCTTGACCGCTGTCCAGTGATCCACTCCTGGATTACTTTGGTACCTCCCTGCTAAGCTTATAGCAAGGCACACATCAGGTCTGGTACACAGCATTGCATACATGATAGAGCCTATGGCTGAAGCATAGGGAACATCTTTCATTTTTTCTCTATCTTCTGCAGTGGTCGGGCATTGAGTCTGACTCAACTTCATACCTTGTAACACAGGCAAGAACCCTTTCTTTGCTTCATCCATTTTGAACTTCTTCAAAATCTTGTCAAGGTATGTGCTTTGTGAAAGTCCAATTAAGCGTCTTGATCTATCTCTATAGATCTTTATGCCTAATATGTAAGCAGCTTCCCTGAGGTCTTTCATCGAAAAACTTTTATTCAAGTATCCCTTTATGCTATCCAGAAATTCTATATCATTTCCAATCAGCAATATGTCATCCACATATAATATCAGAAATGCTACAGAGCTCCCAGTCACTTTCTTGTAAATACAGGCTTCTCCAAAAGTCTGTATAAAACCAAATGCTTTGATCACACTATCAAAGCATTTATTCCAACTCCGAGAGGCTTGCATCAGTCCATAAATGGATCGCTGGAGCTTGCACACTTTGTTAGCTCCCTTTGGATCGACAAAACCTTCCGGTTGCATCATATACAACTCTTCTTCCAGAAATCCATTCAGGAATGCAGTTTTGACATCCATCTGCCAAATTTCATAATCATAAAATGCGGCAATTTCTAACATGATTCTGACAGACTTAAGCATCGCTACGGGTGAGAAGGTCTCATCGTAGTCAACCCCTTGAACTTGTCAAAAACCTTTTGCGACAAGTCGAGCTTTATAGACAGTAATATTACCGTCAGCGTCAGTCTTTTTCTTGAAGATCCATTTATTCTCAATTGCTTGCCGATCATCGGGCAAGTCAACCAAAGTCCATACTTTGTTCTCATACATGGATCCCATCTCAGATTTCATGGCTTCAAGCCACTTTGCGGAATCTGGGCTCACCATCGCTTCTTCATAGTTCGTAGGTTCATCATGATCTAGTAGCATGACTTCCAGAATTGGATTACCATACCACTCTGGTGCGGATCTCACTCTGGTTGATCTACGAGGTTTAGTAGTATCTTGTCCTGAAGTTTCATGATCATCATCATTAGCTTCCTCACTAATTGGTATAGGTGTCACAGAAACAGTTTTCTGTGATGTACTATTTTCCAATAAGGGAGCAGGTACAGTTACCTCGTCAAGTTCTACTTTCCTCCCACTCACTTCTTTCGAGAGAAACTCCTTCTCTAGAAATGATCCATTCTTAGCAACGAATGTCTTGCCTTCGGATCTGTGATAGAAGGTGTACCCAACAGTCTCCTTTGGGTATCCTATGAAGACACATTTCTCCGCTTTGGGTTCGATCTTATCAGGTTGAAGCTTTTTCACATAAGCATCGCAGCCCCAAACTTTAAGAAACGACAACTTTGGTTTCTTGCCAAACCATCGCTCATAAGGCGTCGTCTCAACGGATTTTGATGGTGCCCTATTTAACGTGAATGCGGCCGTCTCTAAGGCGTATCCCCAAAACGATAGCGGTAAATCAGTAAGAGACATCATAGATTGCACCATATCTAGTAAAGTACGATTACGATGTTCGGACACACCATTACGCTGTGGTGTTCCGGGTGGCGTGAGTTGCGAAACTATTCCACTATTTTTCAAATGTACACCAAACTCGTAACTCAAATATTCTCCTCCACGATCAGATCGTAGAAACTTTATTTTCTTGTTACGATGATTTTCAACTTCACTCTGAAATTCTTTGAACTTTTCAAATGTTTCAGACTTGTGTTTCATTAAGTAGATATACCCATATCTGCTTAAATCATCTGTGAAGGTGAGAAAATAATGATATCCGCCACGAGCCTCAATATTCATTGGACCACATACATCGGTATGTATGATTTCCAATAAATTTGTTGCTCTCTCCATAGTACCGGAGAACGGTGTTTTAGTCATCTTGCCTATGAGGCACGGTTCACAAGTACCAAGTGATTCATAATCAAGTGGTTCCAAAAGCCCATCAGTATGGAGTTTCTTCATGCGCTTTACACCGATATGACCTAAACGGCAGTGCCACAAATAAGTTGCACTATCATTATCAACTCTGCATCTTTTGGCTTCAACATTATGAATATGTGTATTACTAATATCGAGATTCATTAAAAATAGACCACTCTTCAAAGGTGCATGACCATAAAAGATATTACTCATATAAATAGAACAACCATTATTCTCTGATTTAAATGAATAACCGTCTCGCATCAAACAAGATCCAGATATAATGTTCATGCTTAACGCTGGCACCAAATAACAATTATTTAGGTCTAATATTAATCCCAACGGTAGATGTAGAGGTAGCGTGCCGACCGCGATCACATCGACTTTGGAACCGTTTCCCACGCGCATCGTCACCTCGTCCTTTGCCAGTGTTCGCTTAATCCGTAGTCCTTGTTTCGAGTTGCAAATATTAGCAACAGAACCAGTATCAAATACCCAGGTGCTACTGCGAGCTCTAGTAAGGTACACATCAATAACATGTATATCACATATACTTTTGTTCACCTTGCCATCCTTCTTATCCGCCAAATACTTGGGGCAGTTCCACTTCCAGTGACCAGTCTGCTTGCAGTAGAAGCACTCAGTTTCGGGCTTAGGTCCAGACTTGGGCTTCTTCTCCTGAGCAGGAACTTGCTTGCTGTTCTTCTTGAAGTTCCCCTTCTTCTTCCCTTTGCCCTTTTTCTTGAAACTAGTGGTCTTGTTGACCATCAACACTTGATGCTCTTTCTTGATTTCTACCTCCGCAGCTTTCAGCATTGCGAAGAGCTCGGGAATAGTCTTGTTCATCCCTTGCATATTATAGTTCATCACGAAGCTCTTATAGCTTGGTGGCAGTGATTGGAGAATTCTGTCAATGACGCAATCATCTGGAAGATTAACTCCCATCTGAATCAAGTGATTATTATACCCAGACATTTTGAGTATATGCTCACTGACAGAACTGTTCTCCTCCATCTTGCAGCTATAGAACTTATTGGAGACTTCATATCTCTCAATCCGGGCATTTGCTTGAAATATTAACTTCAACTCCTGGAACATCTCATATGCTCCATGTCGTTCAAAACGTCGTTGAAGTCCCGATTCTAAGCCGTAAAGCATGGCACACTGAACTATCGAGTAGTCATCAGCTTTGCTCTGCCAGACGTTCATAACATCTGGTGTTGCTCCAGCAGCAGGCCTGGCACCCAGCGGTGCTTCCAGGACGTAATTCTTCTGAGCAGCAATGAGGATAATCCTCAAGTTACGGACCCAGTCCGTGTAATTGCTACCGTCATCTTTCAACTTTGCTTTCTCAAGGAACGCATTAAAAATCAACGGAACAACAGCACGAGCCATCTATCTACAATCAACATAAACAAGCAAGATACTATCAGGTACTAAGTTCATGATAAGTTTAAGTTTAGTTAATCAAATTACTTAAGAACTCCCACTTAGATAGACATCCCTCTAATCCTCTAAGTGATCACGTGATCCAGATCAACTAAACCATAACCGATCATCACGTGAGATGGAGTAGTTTTCAATGGTGAACATCGTTTATGTTGATCATATCTACTATATGATTCACGCTCGACCTTTCGGTCTCTGTGTTCCGAGGCCATATCTGCATATGCTAGGCTCGTCAAGTTTAACCTGAGTATTCTGTGTGTGCAAAACTGGCTTGCACCCGTTGTAGATGGACGTAGAGCTTATCACACCCGATCATCACGTGGTGTCTGGGCACGACGAACTTTGGCAACGGTGCATACTCAGGGAGAACACTTCTTGATAATTTAGTGAGAGATCATCTTATAATGCTACCGTCAATCAAAGCAAGATAAGATGCATAAAAGGATAAACATCAGATGCAATCAATATAAGTGATATGATATGGCCATCATCATCTTGTGCTTGTGATCTCCATCTCCGAAGCACCGTCATGATCACCATCGTCACCGGCGCGACACCTTGATCTCCATCGTAGCATCGTTGTCGTCTCGCCAATCTTATGCTTCCACGACTATCACTACCGCTTAGTAATAAAGTAAAGCATTACATCGCGATTGCATTGCATACAATAAAGCGACAACCATATGGCTCCTGCCAGTTGCCGATAACTTGGTTACAAAAACATGATCATCTCATACAATAAAATTTAGCATCATGCCTTGACCATATCACATCACAACATGCCCTGCAAAAACAAGTTAGACGTCCTCTACTTTGTTGTTGCAAGTTTTACGTGGCTGCTACGGGCTTAAGCAAGAACTCATCTCACCTACGCATCAAAACCACAACGATAGTTTGTCAAATAGACTCCGTTTTAACCTTCTCAAGGACCGGGCGTAGCCACACTTGGTTCAACTAAAGTTGGAGAGACAGTCGCCCGCAAGCCATCTATGTGCAAAGCACGTCGAGGGAACCGGTCTTGCGTAAGCGTACGCGTAAGGTTGGTCCGGGTCGTCTCGTCCAACAATACCGCCGAACCAAAGTATGACATGCTGGTAGGCAGTATGACTTGTATCGCCCACAACTCACTTGTGTTCTACTCGTGCAAATAACATCAAACCATAAAACCTAGGCTCGGATGCCACTGTTGGGTAACGTAGTAATTTCAAAAAATTTCCTACGCACACGCAAGATCATGGTGATGCATAGCAACGAGAGGGGAGAGTGTTGTCTACGTACCAATGCAGACGGACTGCAGAAGCGATCACACAACATAGAGGAAGTAGTCGTACGTCTTCCCGATCCGACCGATCCAAGCATCGTTACTCCGGCACCTCCGAGTTCTTAGCACACGTTCAGCTTGATGACGATCCTCGGGCTCCGATCCAGCAAAGCGTCGAGGAAGAGTTCCGTTAGCACGACGGCGTGATGACGATCTTGATGTACTACCGACGCAGGGCTTCGCCTAAGCACTGCAACAATATGATCGAGGTGGAATTTGGTGGCAAGGGGCACCACACACGGCTAAGGAACGATCACCAAGGATCAACTTGTGTGTCTAGAGGTGCCCCCTGACCCCGTATATAAAGGATCCAAGAGGGAGGGGTGCGCCGGCCAGGGAGAGGGCGCATGAGGAGTCCTACTCCTACCGGGAGTAGGACTCCCCCCCCCTCAATCCTATTCCAACTAGGATTCCCAAGGGGGAAAAGAGAGAGAGGGGGGCCGGCCCCTTCTCCTAGTCCTAATAGTACTAAGGGAAGGGGGGGGGGGCGGCCAGCTATGGGCTGCCCCTTTTCTCTTTTCCACTAAGGCCCATGAAGGCCCATATGGCTCCCGGGGGGTTCCGGTAACCTCCCGGTAATCCGGTAAAATCCCGATTTCACCCGGAACACTTCCGATATCCAAATATAGGCTTCCAATATATCAATCTTTATGTCTCAACCATTTCGAGACTCCTCGTCATGTCCGTGATCACATCCGGGACTCCGAACAACCTTCGGTACATCAAAATGCATAAACTCATAATAACTGTCATCGTAACATTAAGCGTGCGGACCCTACGGTTCGAGAACAATGTAGACATGACCGAGACACGTCTCCGGTCAATAACCAATAGCGGGACCTGGATGCCCATATTGGCTCCTACATATTCTACAAATATCTTTATCGGTCAGACCGCATAACAACATTCGTTGTTCCCTTTGTCATCGGTATGTTACTTGCCCGAGATTCGATCGTCGGTATCCAATACTTAGTTCAATCTCGTTACCGGCAAGTCTCTTTACTCATTCCATAATACAATATCCCGCAACTAACTTATTAGTTGCAATGCTTGCAAGGCTTAAGTGATGTGCATTACTGAGAGGGCCCAGAGATACCTCTCCGACAATCGGAGTGACAAATCCTAATCTCGAAGTACGCCAACCCAACATCTACCTTTGGAGACACCTGTAATACTCCTTTATAATCACCCAGTTACGTTGTGACGTTTGGTAGTACCCAAAGTGTTCCTCCGGTAAACGGGAGTTGCATAATCTCATAGTCATAGGAACATGTATAAGTCATGAAGAAAGCAATAGCAACATACTAAACGATCGGGTGCTAAGCTAATGGAATGGGTCATGTCAATCAGATCATTCAACTAATGATGTGACCTCGTTAATCAAATAACAACTCCTTGTTCATGGTTAGGAAACTTAACCATCTTTGATTAACGAGCTAGTCTAGTAGAGGCATACTAGTGAAACTCTGTTTGTCTATGTATTCACACATGTATTATGTTTCCGGTTAATACAATTCTAGCATGAATAATAAACATTTATCATGATATAAGGAAATAAATAATAACTTTATTATTGCCTCTAGGGCATATTTCCTTCACAAATTACTATCGAGCAATTGATAGAAAAGTGCATAATTATGAGAATATCTAGGCATGATCATGTATATAGGCATCACGTCCACGACAAGTAGACCGAAACGATTCTGCATCTACTACTATTACTCCACATGTCGACCGCTATCCAGCATGCATCTAGAGTATTAAGTTCATAAGAACAGAGTCATGCATTAGGCAAGATGAATGATGTAGAGGGATAAACTCAAGCAATATGATATAAACCCCATCTTTTTATCCTCGATGGCAACAATACAATACGTGCCTTGCTGCCCCTGCTGTCACTGGGAAAGGACACCGCAAGATTGAACCCAAAGCTAAGCACTTCTCCCATTACAAGAAAGATCAATCTAGTAGGCCAAACCAAACTGATAATTCGAAGAGACTTGCAAAGATAACAAATCATAGATAAAAGATTTCCGAGAAGAATCAAATATTGTTCATAGATAAACTTGATCATAAACCCACAATTCATCGGATCTCGACAAACACACCGCACAAATAATTACATTGAATAGATCTCCAAGAAGATTGAGGAGAACTTTCTATTGAGATCCAAAGAGAGAGAAGAAGCCATCTAGCTAATAACTATGGACCTGAAGGTCTATGGTCAACTATTCAAACATAATCAGAGAGGCTATGGTGTTGATGTAGAAGCCCTCCGTGATCGATCCCCCCTCCAGCGGAGCTCTGGAAAAAGCCCCAAGATGGGACATCTTGGGTACAGAAGGTTGCGGCGGTGGAAATAGGGTTTCGTGGTGCTCCAGGATGTTTTCGGGGTATATGGATATATATAGGAGGAAGAAGTAGGTCGGTGGAGCTGCGAGGGGCCCACGAGGGTGGGGCCGCGCCTAGGGGGCATGCGCGCTTCCCTGCCTCGTGGCCACCTCGTTTCTTTCTTGATGTCTACCCAAGTCCCCTGGATCACGTTTGTTCCAAAAATAACTCTCCCGAAGGTTTCGTTCCGTTTGGATTTCGTTTGACATTCCTTTTCCGCGAAACACTGAAATAGGCAAAAAACAGGAATTTGCACTGGGCCTTGGGTTAGTAGGTTAGTCCCAAAAAATAATATAAAAGTGTATAATAAAGCCCATTAAACATCCAAAACAGATAATATAGTAGCATGGAACAATCAAAAATTATAGATACGTTGGAGATGTATCAGATCCCGCCATGATGCTCTGCTTGGAACTGCACCAACTGACAGCTCCATCCTTTAATAGAAAAACGTATCCGGTTTGTGACTTAGAGTCATCCGAATTAGTGTCAAAGCTTGCATCGACGTAACCATTTACGACGAGCTCTTTGTCACCTCCATATACGAGAAACATATCTTTAGTCCTTTTCAGGTATTTCAGGATGTTCTTGACCGCTGTCCAGTGATCCACTCCTGCATTACTTTGGTACCTCCCTGCTAGACTAATAGCAAGGCACACATCAGGTCTGGTACACAACATTTCATACATGATAGAGCCTATGGCTGAAGCATAGGGAACACCTTTCATTTTCTCTCTATCTTCTGAAGTGGCCGGGCATTGAGTCTGACTCAACTTCACACCTTGTAACACAGGCAAGAACCCTTTCTTTGCTTGATCCATTTTGAACTTCTTCAAAACTTTATCAAGGTATGTGCTTTGTGAAAGTCCAATAAAGCGTCTTGATCTATCTCTATAGATCTTGATGCCCAATATATAAGAAGCTTCACCGAGGTCTTTCATTGAAAAATTCTTATTCAAGTATCCTTTTATGCTATTCAGAAATTCAGTATCATCTCTGATCAGCAATATGTCATCCACATATAATATCAGAAATGCTACAAAGCTCCCACTCACTTTCTTGTAAATATAGGCTTCTCCAAAAGATCGTATAAAATCATTTGCTTTGATCACACTATCAAAGCGTATATTCCAACTCCGAGAGACTTGCACCAGTCCATAAATGGACCGCTGGAGCTTGCACACTTTGTTAGCGCCTTTTGGATCGACAAAACCTTCTGGTTGCATCATATACAACTCTTCTTTAAGATATCCATTAAGGAATGCAGTTTTGACATCCATTTGCCAAATTTCATAATCATCAAATGCGGCAATTGCTAACTTGATTCAGACGGACTTAAGCATCACTACGAGTGAGAAGGTCTCATCGTAGTCAACTCCTTGAACCTGTCGAAAGCCTTTCGCAACAAGTCAAGCTTTGTAGATAGTAACATTACCGTCAGGGTCCGTCTTCTTCTTGAAGATCCATTTATTCTCTATGGCCTGCCGATCATCGAGCAAGTCAACCAAAGTCCATACTTTGTTCTCATACATGGATCCCATCTTAGATTTCATGGCCTCAAGCCATTTTGCGGAATCTGGGCTCATCATCGCTTCCTCATAGTTCGTAGGTTCATCATGGTCAAGTAACATGACTTCCAGAACAGGATTACCGTACCACTCTGGTGCGGATCTTACTCTGGTTGACCTACGAGGTTTGGTAGTAACTTGATCAGAAGTTTCATGATCATTATCATTAGCTTCCTCACTTACTGGTGTAGGAATCACTGGAACTGTTCTACTTTCCTCCCACTCAATTCTTTCGAGAGAAACTCCTTCTCTAAAAAGGATCCATTCTTAGCAACAAATATCTTGCATATGGATCTGTGATAGAAGGTGTACCCAACAGTCAACTTTGGGTATCCTATGAAGACACATTTCTCCGATTTGGGTTCGAGCTTATCAGGTTGAAGCTTCTTCACATAAGCATCGCAGCCCCAAACTTTAAGAAACGACAACTTGGGTTTCTTGCCAAACCACAGTTCATAAGGTGTCGTCTCAACAGATTTAGATGGTGCCCTATTTAACGTGAATGCAGCCATCTCTAAAGCATAACCCCAAAACAATAGCGGTAAATCAGTGAGAGACATCATAGATCGCACCATATCTAATAAAGTGCGGTTACGATGTTCGGACACACCATTACATTGTGGTGTTCCAGGTGGCGTGAGTTGCGAAACTATTCCGTATTGTTTCAAATGAAGTACAAACTCATAACTCAAATATTCACCTCCACGATCAGATCGTAGAAACTTGATTTTCTTGTTACGATGATTTTCCACTTCACTCTGAAATTCTTTGAACTTTTCAAATGTTTCAAACTTATGTTTCATTAAGTAAATATACCCATATCTTCTCAAATCATCTGTGAAGGTGAGAAAATAACGATATCCGCCGTGAGCTTCAATGTTCATTGGACCACATACATCAGTATGTATGATTTCCAGTAACCCTGTTGCTCACTCCATTGTTTTAGAGAACGGAGTTTTAGTCATCTTGCCCATGAGGCATGGTTCGCCACCAAGTGATTCATAATCAAGTGATTCCAGAAGTCCATCCGAATGGAGTTTCTTCATGCGCTTTACACCAATATGACCTAAACGGCAGTGCCACAAATAAGTTGCACTATCATTATCAACTCTGCATCTTTTGGCTTCAATACTATGAACATGTGTATCACTACTATCAAGATTTAGTAAAAATAGACCACTCATCAAGGGTGCATGACCATAAAAGATATTACTCATATAAATAGAACAACCATTATTCTCTGATTTAAATGAATAAATGTCTCGCATCAAACAAGATCCAGATATAATGTTCATGCTCAACGCTGACACCAAATAACAATTATTTAGGTCTAAAACTAATCCCGAAGGTAGATGTAGAGGTAGCTGATACATCTCCAACGTATCTATAATTTATGAAGTATTCATGCCATGTTTACAATATTTTTATATGATTTTGGTATGATTTGATTAGAACTAACCCGGACTGACGTTGTTTTCAACAGAACTACCGTGGTGTTGTTTTTGTGCAGAAATAAAAGTTCTGGGAATGCGATGAAAATCAACGGAGATTTTTTCTGGAAAATATGAAAAATACTAGAACGAAAATCCACCGGAGGGGAGTCACGGGGCCCCACGAGGCTGGGGGCGTGCCCCCTACCTCATGGACTCCCCGAGGGCCCCCCTGACGTGAAATCAATGCCAACTTCTCCTATACATACAGAAACCTCTGAAAATTAACCGAGATCGGGAGTTCCGCCGCCAGAAGCCTCCGTAGCCACCGAAAACCAATCTAGGCCCTCTTCGGGACCCTGCCGGAGGGGGCCATCATCTCCGGAGGGCATGGAGGAGGATCCTGGAGGGTCCATCATCACCATGAAGGCCAAGGACAAGAGGGGGAATGAGGGAGTCCTGGATTAAGGGGTCTTCGGACAGCCGGACTATATCCTTTGGCCGGACTGTTGGACTATGAAGATACAAGATTGAAGACTTCGTCTCGTGTCCAGATGGGACTCTAATTGGCATGGAAGGCAAGCTAGGCAATATGGATATGGATATCTCCTCCTTTGTAACCGACCTTGTGTAACCCTAACCCTCTCCGGTGTCTATATAAACCGAAGGGTTTTAGTCCGTAGGACAACAATCACAACATACAATCATACCATAGGCTAGCTTCTAGGGTTTAGCCTCTCTAATCTCGTGGTAGATCTACTCTTGTACTACCCATATCATCAATATCAATCAAGCAGGACATAGGGTTTTACCTCCATCAAGAGGGCCCGAACCTGGGTAAAACATCGTGTCCCCTGCCTCCTGTTACCATCCGGCCTAGACGCACAGTTCGGGACCCCCTACCCGAGATCCACCGGTTTTGATACCGACATTGGTGCTTTCATTGAGAGTTCCTCCGTGTCGTCGCTGTTAGGCTTGATGGCTCCTACTATCTTCGATAGCGATGCGGTCTAGGGTGAGACTTTTCTCCCCGGACAGATCTTCGTATTCGGCGGCTTAGCACTGCGGGCTAATTCGCTTGGCCATCTGGAGCAGATTCAAAGCTACGCCCCTGGCCATCAGGTCAGATTTGGAAGTTTGAATTACACGGCCGACATTTGTGGAGACTTGATCTTCGACGGATTCGAGCCACAGCCGGGCGCGCTGCACTGTCACGATGGGTATGACCTAGCTCTGCCGCCGAACAGTACCCCAGAGGCCATGCCCGCATCAGCTCCGACCCTTAGCCCGGAGCCCACTTCGCCAATCAAGGACGGGTGGTTAGACCCCGCCTCAGGGGCTGCAGTCTCAACGGTGATCGAGCCAAACACCAGCCTAACCCTCTGCGCAGCCCGTGACTCCAAGGTGCCGGACTCTTTTCCGGACTCCGAACCATCCGCGCCCCTGCCAATAGAATCCGATTGGGCGTCGATCATGGAATTCACCGCCGCGGATATCTTTCAGCACTCGCCCTTCGGCGACATTATGAATTCATTAAGGTCTCTCTCTTTGTCAGGAGAGCCCTGGCCGGACTATGGCCAACAGGATTGGGATGCGGACGATGAAGAAATTCGACGCCCACCCACCACCCACTTCGTAGCCACTGTCGATGATTTAACCAACATGCTCGACTTCAACTCCGAAGGCATCGACGGTATGGACGATGATGTAGGAGACGAACATGAACCAGCACCTATAGGGCACTGGAAAGCCACCTCGTCATATGACATATACATGGTGGATACACCCAACGAAGGCAATGGCGACGAGATAGCGGAGGTTGACCCCTCCAAGAAGCAACCCAAGCGCCGACGTCAGTGGCGCCGCTCTAAGTCTCGCTAAAGCAAAAGTGGTGATACCGGCACAGGAGATAATAACACTCCGGATAGTGTCAAAGACAACAACAATCCCCTCCAGCAAGATTTAGAGCAGGAGGATGAAGGAGCTAGCTCTCCTGAGAGAGCGGCAGACAGAGAGGAGGAGGATGACAATTACATCCCCCCCTCCAAAGATGAGGCAAGCCTCGGCGACGATGAATTCGCCGTACCAGAGGATCCTGTCGAACAAGAGCGCTTCAAGCGCCGGCTTATGGCCACGGCAAATAGCCTGAAGAAAAAGCAGCAGCAGCTTCAAGCTGATCAAGATCTGCTAGCTGACAGATGGACTGAAGTCCTCGCGGCCGAGGAATATAAACTCGAGCTCCCCTCCAAGAATTACCCAAAGTGCAGGTTACTACCCCGACTGGAGGAAGAAGCGTATGATACGGCTGATCGGCCACCTCGTGGCCGTGATAGAGAGGCATTCCAGCCAAAAGCTCAGCCTCCACCCCGACGCCATTCAAATAAAAAGGCATGGGGAGATACGCTAGACCTGCGAGACATATTGGAGGACAAAGCAAAGCATGCAAGATCGATCTACGGATCACGACGACGCACCACTCTGCGAGACGATAAACGTCACGCCGGATACAGTAAAAGCAAATCCGGCCGGGCCGAACACAGCGGGCAAGACCCATTCGAGCTGCGTCGTGATATAGCCCAATACAGAGGCGCCGCACACCCCTTATGCTTCACAGACGAAGTAATGGAACATCAATTCCCAGAAGGTTTCAAACCTGTAAATATTGAATCATACGACGGCACAACAGATCCCGTAGTATGGATTGAGGATTTCCTCCTCCACATCCACATGGCCCGCGGTGATGACTTACACGCCATCAAATACCTCCCACTAAAGCTCAAAGGACCAGCGCGGCATTGGCTTAACAGCTTGCCAGCGGACTCCATTAGCTGTTGGGAAGATCTGGAAGCCGCATTCCTCGACAACTTTCGGGGCACTTATGTGCGACCACCAGACGCCGAGGACTTAAGCCACATAATTCAGCAGCCACAAGAGTCGGCCAGGCAATTCTGGACTTGGTTTCTTACAAAGAAAAATCAAATCATCGACTGCCCGGATGCGGAGGCCTTAGCGGCTTTGAAACACAACATCCGAGACGAGTGGCTAGCCCAGCACCTTGGTCAGGAAAAGCCGAAATCTATGGCAGCTCTCACGACGCTCATAACCCACTTTTGTGCGAGAGAAGACAGCTGGCTGGCTCGCAGTAATAACATATCAAAGAACCATGGTACCTCAGATACCAAGGATGGCAATAGCAGGTCACGTCGCAACAAACATAAGCGCCGCATTAATAGTGAAAATACTGAGGATACGACAGTCAATGCTGGACTCAAAGGATCTAAACCCGGTCAGCGGAAAAAGCCATTCAAACAAAGTACGCCGGGTCCGTCCAGCTTGGACCGTATACTCGATCGCTCATGTCAAATACACGGCACCCCAGACAAGCCAGCCAATCACACCAACAGGGATTGTTGGGTGTTCAAGCAGGCTGGCAATTTAATTGCCGAAAACAAGGACAAGGGGCCGCATATCAGTGACGAGGAGGAGCCCCAACCGCCGCACACTGGAGGACAGAAGAGGTTTCCCCCGCAAGTGCGGACGGTGAACATGATATACGCAACCCACATCCCCAAGAGGGAGCGGAAGCGTGCGCTCAGGGACATATATGCATTGGAGCCAGTCGCCCCAAAGTTCAACCCTTGGTCCTCATGTCCGATCACCTTCGATCGCAGGGACCACCCCACTAGTATCCGTCATGGCGGATTCGCTGCACTAGTCCTAGACCCAATCTTTGACGGATTTCATCTCACTTGAGTCCTTATGGATGGCGGCGGCAGCCTGAACCTGCTTTATCAGGACACAGTGCACAAAATGGGTATAGACCCCTCAAGGATCAAACCCACAAAAACGACCTTTAAAGGCATCATTCTAGGTGTAGAGGCCCATTGCACAGGCTCAATTACACTGGAAGTGGCCTTCGGATCCCCGGATAACTTCCGAAGCGAAGAGTTAATCTTCGATATAGTCCCGTTGCGCAGTGGTTATCACGCGCTGCTCGGGCGAACCGCATTTTCTAGATTCAATGTGGTACCGCATTATGCATACCTCAAGCTCAAGATGCCAGGACCTCGCGAAGTTATTACAGTAAATGGAAACACAGAGCGCTCCCTCCGAATAGAGGAGCACACCGCGGCCCTCGCAGTAGAAGCACAAAGCAGCCTCTCAAGGCAATCAACCAGTTCGGCGCTTCAAAGCCCGGACACCATCAAGCGCGCTCGGAGCAATCGGCAAATAGACCACCTGGCGCGATCTAAGCTCGCGTAGTAATACGGCGGCCACCCCAATCCCAGCCGAACGGCGAAACTCATGACGTGCGTACATAATTACGCATTAAAAATACCATGGGCACAGGTGGGGAGGGGTGCACAACTGCGGCACGCCCCAAGACGCGGCTTAAACCGCACTAGGGGCTTCCCGTTTGGTTATTTTTTCTTTTCTTTTCAGGACCTTAATCTCTGGAAACACTGTCCGGCAGCACTATTGCCGAACACATGATGCAGCAACCAAGGAGGCAGACAGCTACGTCATACCACGGAATTCCCAGGTTGATTACAGTAACGAGCAAAATATTCAATTTCATATCATTCCTCAGCTTGCCCTTGGAGGGGACAAAGTCCTACTCTTCGCTTATCGCACTATCTGTATCACTCTACTTTAACGCAATTTTTTAATAAACAATGCATGACATTACGACTATTATTGCATTCGTGTTATATATATATATATGTGTGTGTGTGTGTGTGTGTTCATTAATGATGCCTTGCAACCGTACACCTTGGTACGGCTAATACACCAGGGGCTTACGTACCTCACAATACGGTGTGACAAGTCCGAACACTTTCACAAGTGCGGCACCCTGAACTTATAGCATTATATGCATCAGCTCCGAATCATGTCTTTGGTCAATGTTGGGTTTTCCCGGCTCCTATGTTTTGGTACCTTATGTTCCGCTCTATCGGCTAAGGTAGCGCTAGGAGAACTACTGCGATTGTGCCCCGGTTCTGCTGGGTTCAGCACCTCAGTAGAGAAAGCTAAAACTGACTGTCATGATAAGGCGAGAGACTGCTCGCTGTTCGGTGAGGTTTTCGAGTCCCTAAAGATTTATGTTGCTTAGAGCGAGGGGCCGGCCCTGTCCGGCTTAAAGGCGTGTATCACGCCCCAAATTCAGCCTTCCGAATACCAGGGGCTTCGCCGAAATTTAAAATGATAGAATTCTATGGCTAAGTGAGAGTGATAAAGCATTATTAGTCCGGTTGCCTTGTTCGCTGTGCTGAGCACCTCCCTCGAAGGACCCAAACATGGGAACAAGAGTGCTCAGGTTTATCCCGAACACCCCAGCACTCGTGGCATGGGGGCAGAAGTCGAGGACTAGACATCTCTCAGATTGGATAAACAGCCAAACAGAAGGTAATATTTTAAATTCAAACAAGCGTTGCATAGCGCATATGAAACAAGTTTTCATAAATACAGGATAAAACGAGCAAGTCTCATTCAAATATTACATCTTTTGAACACTCATCTGCGATGAGACGGGCACCCGGCAGAACACCCTCGTAGTACATCTCGGGGTGGCGGTGCTCCTTGCCCTCCGACGGCCCCTCCTTGATCAGCTTCACGACATCTAGCTTGACCCACTGCAATTTCACACGGGCGAAAGCCCGGCGTGCACCTTCAATGCAGACAGATCGCTTAACGACCTCCAGCCGCGGGCATGCATCCACAAGCCGCCTCACCAGGTCGAAGAAGCTGTTCGGAAGGGCATCGCCAGGCCACAGCCGGACTATAAAGCTCTTCATGGCCCGATCGGCCGCCTTATGTAGCTTGACCATCTGCTTTAGTTGGTCGCTCATTGGCACCGGGTGTTCGGCCTCAGCATACTGAGACCAGAACAGCGTCTCTGTTGAGCTTCCATCCTCGGCCTGGTAAAATTGTGCGGCATCGTACACACTGCAGGGCAAATCTGCGAATGCTCCTGGAGAGCTCCGGATTTGGGTAAGTAATCAGTAATTTACTTTTACATGCTTGCTTTGCATATAGAAAGCCTTACCCGTTGCTATCTTTTTCATCGTGTCGATCTCCTGGAGGGCCTTTTGGGCTTCGGCCTTGGCACTTCTTGCGCTCTTGAGGGCCGCGGCAAGCTCAGACTCCCGCGTCTTTGAGTCAAGCTCCAATGCCTCGTGCTTCGCCATGAGAGCTTGGAGCTCTTCCTGCACCTCGCCCACCCGAGCCTCATGTTTCTCTCGCTCGGTGCGCTCCTTGGCCGCTATATCCTCGGCCTTGGTTAGCGCTTGCTTCAGGGTCGCCACCTCAGTCGTGGCCCCTGGCAAATATACGTTGATCCTGTCATTTTGCAATCGCGTCTTCTTTATATATACATATCTATAGACAGGGTATTACTTACCCTTGTTCTCCTCGAGCTGCCTCTTGGCAAGGCCGAGCTCTTTCCTGGACCCCTCGAGGTCCTGCTTCAGTACGGCGACCTCCGCAGTCAGTGCGGCGGACGCCAACAGCGAAGCCTGCATATGCATATTGACATACTTATATTAGACTCCTGCGATATTATTTGATCCTCTGTTCGGATTTTCTTTGTGAACACCGAACAAAGCATCAGGGGCTACTGTCTATGCGGTAATATTTCTACTACATTTTAAAACACTTACCTCGAAGCTTGTTAGAAGGCTGACACAGGCTTCAGTCAACCCGCTCTTGGTGGACTGAACCTTCTGGACCACCGCGCTCATAACAGTACGGTGCTCCTCGTCGATGGAAGCGCTGCGAAGCGCTTCCAGCAGATTGTCCGGCGCCTCTGGATGGACAGAGGTCACCGGCACAGACATCTTGCCCCTCTTAGAAGGAGGCCGCCTGCCCGAGCTTGGAACCGCTGGAGGTTCCGGCGCAGTGTTCGGCTGAGGGCCAAACTCAGAGCTCTCAGGGGCCCCATCCCCTCGGCTCCCGGAGTCCGGAAGGTCGCCTTGAGGCACCTCCGGGACTGTCTCCCCTCGGTCCGGTGCCTCTTGAGACAGCACCTCGGTGTCGTCAGCAGGATGAGGGGAGGTGGCGGTCGGGACTGTATCGCTGTCCATATCTGACGAGCCCAGGGAGCCGTCCGATTATACCTCGATATTGGCTCGTGGCGGCCTGCATAATTGTGTTCAGCGTTAGGGAAAACAGTGCGACAAAGGAATTCTATGAGTTGCTCTGGTATTCGAATACTTATGATCGCCCCGGGGGCTTGGCCTTGGGCAACCACTCGTCTTCGCCTTCATCGGCGGCGGTGGAACTGTCCGGAAGGAGAGTCCTTCCCTTCTTGGACCCTTCGGCCTCCCCAGTTGGTGCGGCCTTCCTTTTCTTGTCTCCCCCGCCTAGAGGGGGAGCATCTTCTTCTTCCTCCTCGTCTTTGGGGGAAGAGTGTGCCACAGAGTTATCGGACGATGAGTCCGATAACACCTGGCGCCGGGAACCCTTTCGGGTTCCCTTGGCCTTCTTGGTCTTCTCCGGCACCTTGTAAGGAGCCGAAGCCAGCATCTCCGTCAGGAGAGCGCCCGCAGTGTCTTCGGGTAAAGGGGCCGGACAGTTAATCTACCCCGACATCTCCACCTAGTCCTATCAAAGGCATGGAGATTAGACCCCACGCATAATTAAGCCAGGGAAAATAAATGTCCTACGGGACGTATTTAACTCACCGAACGCGCTAGGCACTTTGCGCTTAGTCCGCGGTCCTCGGCGAGAGAAGGGGGGACCTCGGCGCCCTTGAACAACACCTTCCAGACGTCCTTGTGCGTCGTATCGAAGAGCTCGCTCAGAGTCTGGTGCTGGGCTGGGTCGAACTCCCACAAGGTAAAATCTCGTTGTTGACACGGGAGGATCCGGCAGATGAGCATAACTTGGACTATGTTGACAAGCTTGAGCTTCTTGCTCGCCATGCTCCGGATACATTTCTGGAGTCCATCCAGCTCCACCGATGAACCCCACGACAAGCCCTTCTCTTTCCAGGAAGTGAGTCGTGTTGGGAATCCGGATCAAAACTCAGGGCTGCCACCCATTTGGCATCACGCGGCTCGGTGATGTAGAACCACGCCGATTGCCATCCCTTTATTGTCTCCATGAAGGAGCCTTCG
Source organism: Triticum monococcum (assembly GCA_034509565.1). Lineage (NCBI taxonomy): Eukaryota > Viridiplantae > Streptophyta > Magnoliopsida > Poales > Poaceae > Triticum > Triticum monococcum. The sequence continues at coordinate 670,207,091 of CM067843.1, read as the reverse complement.
AGCCATATGACGTTGGGCATCTTGCCCGCCATGGCTCCGCCGCATTCTGCTTGTTGGCCTCATACTACCTTCGGCTTTATATTGAAGGTCTTTAACCACAGGCCAAAGTGGGGCCGGATGCGGAGGAAAGCCTCACACACGACGATGAACGCCGAAATGTTGAGGATGATGTTCGGGGCCAGATCATGAAAGTCCAGCCCGTAGTAAAACATGAGACCATGGACGAATGGTTGGAGGGGAAACCCTAGTCCGCGGAGGAAGTGGTGAAGGAAAACTACCCTCTCGTGAGGTTCCGGGGTAGGGACGATCTGCCCCGCAGCGGGCAGCCGATGCGCGATGTTCGCGGCTAAGTATCCGGCTCTCCTCAGTTTCTTGATGTCTCCCTCCGTGATGGAGGAGACCATCCACCTGCCTCCCGCTCCAGACATGGTTGGAGAAGGTTGAGGTGGGAAGTGTGGACTTGGGCGCTAGAGCTCGAGTGTGCAAAAACGGATGAGCAAAGGAGGAAGAAGGCATGGATAGGAAGGTGAATCCTTATCCCTTTATATGGGCGGACGAAGCTAAGCGTCCCCACTTGCCTAGTAAAACTCGCTTATCCCCCAAGCGCTGTAATTGGTGGCGCGGTTGGGTTACCCACGCCCGTATTGATGAGAATCCCGTAATAAGGGGACACGATCTCTGCTTTGACAAGACGTGTCGAAAAACTGCCTCACGTTATGTGCGGGGCTGGTTAAAGGAAACAGTTCGAATAATCACCGGGCCATGACATAATGTCATGCTGCCAAAACAAGCCAGCAAATTAGATCTGTGAAAATATTATTCTCTCTACGATGGAATGTGGAACTTATTTTGCAGGGTCGGACACTATCCTCGTATTCAAATTCTTCTATGATGTATTCGGAGAAGGAACCCGCCTTGCAATGCCGAAGACAATACTGCGCGCCGGACTCATCGTCATTGAAGCCTGGTTCAGGGGCTACTGAGGGAGTCCTGGATTAGGGGGTCTCCGGACAGCCACTGTATCCTTTGGCCGGACTGTTGGACTATGAAGATACAAGATTGAAGACTTCGTCTCGTGTCCGGATGGGACTCTACTTGGCGTGGAAGGCAAGCTAGGCAATACGGATATGGATATCTCCTCCTTTGTAACCGACCTTGTGTAACCCTAACCCTCTCCGGTGTCTATATAAACCAAAGGGTTTTAGTCCGTAGGACAACAATCACAACATACAATCATACCATAGGCTAGCTTCTAGGGTTTAGCCTCTCGGATCTCGTGGTAGATCTACTCTTGTACTACCCATATCATCAATATCAATCAAGCAGGACGTAGGGTTTTACCTCCATCAAGAGGGCCCAAACCTGGGTAAAACATTGTGTCCCCTGCCTCCTGTTACCATCCGGCCTAGACGCACAGTTCGGGACCCCCTACCCGAGATCCGCTGGTTTTGACACCGACAGGGAACCTCTCCCCATCCAGGGGGGAGGCCATGGAGGAGTAAGCACAAGGGGGAGAACCTCTCCTCCTCTTTCTTGGTGGCACCAGAGTGCCATCGAGAGGGGAATCATCGCCGCGGTGATCGTCTTCATCAACATCAACATCATCATCACCATCCTCATCTATTTTACGCGGTCCACTCTCCCGCACCCCATTGTAATCCCTACTTGAACATGGTGCTTTATGCCACATATTATGATCCAATGATGTGTTGCCATCCTATGATGTTTTGAGTAGATATCTTTTGTCTTTGGGTTGATTGATGTTCTAGATTGGTATGAGTTGTATGTTTTACTTAGATGCTGACCTATGGTGCCCTCCGTGCCGTGCAAGCGTGAGGGATTCCCGTTGTAGGGTGTTGCAATACGTTCATGATTCGCTTATAGTGGGTTGGTGAGTGACTGAAACACAAACCCGAGTAAGGGGGTTGTTGCGTATGGGAATAAAGAGGACTTGATGCTTTAATGCTATGGTTAGGTTTTACCTTAATGAGCTTTAGTAGTTGCAGATGCTTGCTAGAGTTCCAATCATAAGTGCATATGATCCAAGAAGAGAAAGTATGTTACCTTATGGCTCTCCCTCATATGAAACTGCAATAGTGATTACCGGTCTTGTTAACGATTGCCTAGGACAATTCCGCACACCGATCCACCATTATTCCACACTCGCTATTTATAATATTTGGTAATATATTATAACTTTATGATAACAGCACCTACTTTCATATTTTAGCTCTCCGATATTGCTACCTCTTGAGCACTGCGTTGGTGTTCCCTTGAAGAGGAAAGGGTGATGCAGTAATGCAGCGTAAGTATTTCCCTCAGTTTTTGAGAACCAAGGTATAAATCCAGCAGGAGACCACGCGCGAGTCACCTTGTACCTACACAAACAAATAAGAACCTCACAACCAACGCGATAAAGGGGTTGTCAATCCCTTCACGGCCACTTGCAAGAGTGAGATCTGATAGAGATAATAATAATAAGATAAATATTTTTGGTATTTTTATGATATAGATTGAAAGTAAAGATTGCAAAATAAAATAGATTGGAAACTTGTATCATGGAAAATAGACCCCGGGGCCATAGGTTTCACTAGTGGCTTCTCTCAAGATAGCATAAGTATTACGGTGGGTGAAAAAATTACTGTCGAGCAATTGATAGAAAAGCGAATAATTATGAGAATATCTAGGCATGATCATGTATATAGGCATCACGTCCGTGACAAGTAGACCGACTCCTGCCTGCATCTACTACTATTACTCCACACATCGACCGCTATCCAGCATGCATCTAGAGTATTAAGTTCATAAGAACAGAGTAACGCCTTAAGCAAGATGACATGATGTAGAGCGATAAACTCATGCAATATGATATAAACCCCATCTTTTTATTCTCGATGGCAACAATACAATACGTGTCGTTTCCCCTACTGTCACTAGGATCGAGCACCGCAAGATTGAACCCAAAGCTAAGCACTTCTCCCATTGCAAGAAAGATCAATGTAGTAGGCCAAACCAAACTGATAATTCGAAGAGACTTGCAAAGATAAACCAATCATACATAAAAGAATTCAGAGAAGAATCAAATATTGTTCATAGATAATCTGGATCATAAACCCACAATTCATCGGATCTCGACAAACACACCGCAAAAGAAGATTACATCGAATAGATCTCCAAGAGAATCGAGGAGAACTTTGTATTGAGATCCAAAGAGAGAGAATAATCCATCTAGCTACTAGATATGGACCCGAAGGTCTGAAGTAAACTACTCACACATCAACGGAGAGGTCATGGAGTTGATGTAGAGGCCCTCCGTGATCAATGCCCCCTCTGGCGAAGCTCCGAAAAAGGCCCCAAGATGGGATGTCGTGGGTACAGAAGGTTGCGGCGGTGGAATTAGGTTTTCGTGGTGCTCCTAGATGTTTGCGGGGTACGTGGACTTATATAGGAGGAAGAAGTAGGTCGGTGGAGCAACGAGGGGCCCACGAGGGTGGAGGGCGCGCCTAGGGGGTAGGCGCGCCCCCTGCCTCATGGCCTCCTCGATTGTTTCTTGACGCCTACTCAAAGTCTCCTGGATCACGTTTGTTGAGAAAATCATGTTCCCGAAGGTTTCATTCCGTTTGGACTTCGTTTGATATTCCTTTTCTGTGAAACACTGAAATAGGCGAAAAACAGCAATTTGGGATGGGCCTCCGGTTAATAGGTTAGTCCCAAAAATGATATAAAAGTGTAAAATAAAGCCCATTAACATCCAAAACAGATAATATAATAGCATGGAGCAATCAAAAATTATAGATACATTGGAGACGTATCAAGCATCCCCAAGCTTAATTCCTGCTCGTCCTCGAGTGGGTAAATGATAAAAAAGAATTTTTGATGTGGAATGCTTTCTAACATATTTCTCAATGTAACTTTTCTTTATTGTGACATGAATGTTCAGATCCGAAAGATTCAAGATAAAAGTTTAATATTGACATAAAAAATAATAATACTTCAAGTATACCAACTAAGCAATCATGTCTTCTCAAAATAACATGGCCAAAGAAAGTTATCCCTACAAAATCATATAGTCTGGCTATGCTCTATCATCACCACACAAAATATTTAAATCATGCACAACCCCAATGACAAGCCAAGCAATTGTTTCATACTTTTGATGTTCTCAAACTTTTTCAATTTTCACGCAATATATGAGCTTGAGCCATGGATATAGCACTATATGTGCAATAGAATGGTGGTTGTGGAGAAGACAAAAGGGAGAAGATAGTCTCACATCAACTAGGCGTATCAACGGGCTATGGAGATGCTCATCAATAGATATCAATGTGAGTGAGTAGGGATTGCCATGCAACGGATGCACTAGAGCTATAAGTGTATGAAAGCTCAACAAAAGAACTAAGTGGGTGTGCATCCAACTTGCTTGCTCATGAAGACCTAGGGCAATTTTGAGGAAGCCCATCATTGGAATATACAAGCCAAGTTCTATAATGTAAAATTCCCACTAGTATATAAAAGTGATAACATAGGAGACTCTATATCATGAAGATCATGGTGCTACTTTGAAGCACAAGTGTGGAAAAAGGATAGTAACATTGTCCCTTCTATCTTTTTCTCTCATTTTTATTTGTTTGGGCCTTCTTTTTTTCTTTATTTTTGGCCTCTTTTTTTATTTTTTCGTCTGGAGTCTCATCCCGACTTGTGGGGGAATCGTAGTCTCCATCATCATTTCCTCACTGGGACAATGCTCTAATAATGATGATCATCACACTTTAATTTACTTACAACTCAAGAATTACAATTCAATACTTAGAACAAAATATGTCTCTATGCGAATGCCTACGGCGGTGTATCGGGATGTGCAATGATGCATGAGTGACATGTATGAAATTATGAACGGTGGCTTTGCCACAAATACGATGTCAAATACATGATCATGCAAGCAATATGACAATGATGAAGCATGTCATAATAACGGAACGGTGGAAAATTGCATGGCAATATATCTCGGAAGGTCTATGGAAATGCCATAATAGGTAGGTATGGTGGCTGTTTTGAGGAAGGTATATGGTGGGTTTATGGTACCGGCGAAAGTTGCGCGATACTAGAGAGGCTAGCAATGGTGGAAGGGTGAGAGTGCGTATAATCCATGGACTCAACATTAGTCATAAAGAACGTACATACTTATTGCAAAAATCTATTAGTTATTGAAACAAAGTATTACGCGCATGCTCCTAGGGGGATAGATTGGTAGGAAAATACCATCGCTCGTCCCCGACCGCCACACATAAGGAAGACAATCAATAAATAAATCATGCTCCGACTTCATCACATAACGGTTCACCATACGTGCATGCTACGGGCATCACAAACTTCAACACAAGTATTTATCAAATTCACAACTACTCACTAGCATGACTCTAATATCACCATCTCCATATCTCAAGACAATTATCAAGTATCAAACTTCTCATAGTATCCAATACACTTATATGAAAGTTTTTATATTATTCCTAAAAGCAAATTTCCATGTTGTTCTAAAGGACTCTCAAAATAATATAACTGAATCATGAGAGATCAATTATTTCTATAAAATAAAACCACCGCCGTGCTCTAAAAGATATAAGTGAAGCATTAGAGCAAAAACTATATAGCTCAAAAGATTTAAGTGAAGCACATAGAGTATTCTAATAAATTTCAAATCATGCGAGTCTCTCTCAAAAGGTGTGTACAGCAAGGATTATTGTGTTAAACTAAAAAGCAAATACTCAAATCATACAAGACACTCCAAGCAAAACACATATCATGTGGTGAATAAAAATATAGCTCCAAGTAAAGTTACCGATAGACGAAGACAAAAGAGGGGATGCCTTCCGGGGCATCCCCAAGCTTAGGCTTTTTGGTGTCCTTGAATTTTACCTTGGGGTGCCATGGGCATCCCCAAGCTTAGGCTCTTGCCACTCCTTGTTCCATAATGCATCAAATCCTTACCCAAAACTTGAAAACTTCACAACACAAAACTCAAAATAGAAAATCTCGTGAGCTCCGTTAGCGAAAGAAAACAAAACATCACTTCAAGGTGCTGTAATGAACTCATTCTTGATTTATATTGGTGTTAAACCCACTGTATTCCAACTTATCTATGGTTTATAAACTCTTTTACTAGCCAAAGATTCATCAAAATAAGCAAACAACACAAGAAAAACAGAATCTGTGAAAAACAGAACAGTCTGTAGTAATCTGTAGCTAACGCAAACTTATGGAACCCCAAAAATTCTAAAATAAATTTCTGGACGTGAGTCATTTATCTATCAATCATATGCAAAAATAATTAACTAAATATCACCTTCCAAATAAAAATGGAAGCAATTCTCGTGAGCGCTAAAGTTTCTGTTTTTTACAGCAAGATCAAAAATACTTTCCCCAAGTCTTCCCAACGGCTCTACTTGGCACAAACACTAATTAAACACAAAAAATACAACCAAAACAGAGGCTATATAAATTATTTATTACTAAACAGGAGCAAAAAGCAAGGAATAAAAATAAAATTGGGTTGCCTCCCAACAAGCGCTATCGTTTAACGCCCCTAGCTAGGCATAAAAGCGAAGATAGATCTAGGTATTCCCATGTTTGGTAGGCAATTCTTCAATAAGACACCTACCCTTAGGAGTTTCTTTCTTTTTATTAATTATCAAACTCCTAGGCAAGAAATCAAGAAAATCATCTATAGCAAAAGGTTCCTTAAGGATAGTGAGAAAATTGGGGTGAACACTTATCGACTTGAGGTCCGCATTTTCCTTACTAGAAGTTTCACCCTTATTTTTAGGAACATACATCAATTTGGCAATCTTAGTATTAGGAGGAGTGTTTTTCACGGAATAAAGGCATACCCAAGGTTGGTAATAATATCCTCAATTTTATCAATTCTAGAGGAATCTTGATCTATCTTTTCATTAACCATAGGTCCCTTTTCTTTAAAAAAAATTAAGAGAAACTCCTACCTTAGATCCATATTGGGTAATTTGGTTATGGATCTTTCTATCCAAATTTTCAAAAATTTCAAGCCGTTGCATCACGTGTTCCAAAGTTAAAATAGTTCCATTAACCAAAAGAGGTGGTGGGCCAAAAAAATCTATCATAGCATTATAAGAATCAAAAGTATGGCTACCCAAGAAATTCCCTCCGGTAATGGTATCAAGAATATATCTATTCCAAGGAGTGATGCCTACATAAAAATTGCGAAGAAGAACCGAAGTAGATTGCTTCCTAGTAGATCTATTTTGCGCATTGCAAATTCTGTACCAAGCATCTTTTAGATTTTCTCCCTCCCTTTGTTTAAAATTAAGAACTTCATTCTCAGGAGACAAAGGAGTAGATAAAGGACTAGCCATAATGATGAAGCAAGCGGAAAGGAGGCAAACGGAAAGAGAGGGTAAGAGGAAAAGAGGGCGAATAAAACGGCAAGGGTGAAGTGGGGGAGAGGAAAACGAGAGGCAAATGGCAAATAATGTAATGCGGAGGATAAGAGTTGTGATGGGTACTTGGTATGTCTTGACTTGGCAAAGATCTCACCGGCGACGGCGCCAGAAATCCTTCTTGCTACCTCTTGAGCACTGTATTGGTTTTCCCTTGAAGAGGAAAGGGTGATGCAGTAAAGCAGTGTAAGTATTTCCCTCAGTGTTTGGGAACCAAGGTATCAATCCAGTAGGAGACCACGCGTGAGTCACCTCGTACCTACACAAACAAATAAGAACCTCGCAACCAACGCGATAAATGGGTTGTCAATCCCTTCACGGCCACTTGCAAGAGTGAGATCTGATAGAGATAATAATAATAAGATAAATATTTTTGGTATTTTTATGATATGGATTGAAAGTAAAGATTGAAAAATAAAATGATATGGATTGAAAGTAAAGATTGAAAAATAAAATAGATTGGAAACTTTTATAATGGAAAATAGACCCGGGGGCCATAGGTTTCACTAGTGGCTTCTCTCAAGATAGCATAAGTATTACGGTGGGTGAACTAATTACTGTCGAGCAATTGATAGAAAAGCGAATAATTATGAGAATATCTAGGCATGATCATGTATATAGGCATCACGTCCGTGACAAGTAGACCGACTCCTGTCTGCGTCTACTACTATTACTCCACACATCGACCGCTATCCGGCATGCATCTAGAGTATTAAGTTCATAAGAATAGAGTAACGCCTTAAGCAAGATGACATGATGTAGAGGGATAAACTCATGCAATATGATATAAACCCCATCTTTTTATCCTAAATGGGAACAGTACAATATGTGTCGTTTCCCCTACTGTCACTGGGATCGAGCACCGGAAGATTGAACCCAAAGCTAAGCACATCTCCCATTGCAAGAAAGATCAATCTAGTAGGCCAAACCAAATTGATAATTCGAATAGACTTGCAAAGATAAACCAATCATACATAAAAGAATTCAGAGAAGAATCAAATATTGTTCATAGATAATCTGGATCATAAACCCACAATTAATCGGATCTCAACAAACACACCGCAATACATCGAATAGATCTCCAAGAGAATCAAGGAGAACTTTGTATTGAGATCCAAAGAGAGAGAAGAAACCATCTAGCTACTACCTATGGACCCGAAGGTCTGAAGTAAACTACTCACACATCACCAGAGAGGCCATGGAGTTGATGTAGAGGCCCTCCGTGATCAATGCCCCCTCCGGCGGAGCTCCGGAAAAGGCCCCAAGATGTGATCTCTTGGGTACAGAAGTTTGCGGCGGTGGAATTAGGTTTTCGTGGTGCTCCTACATGTTTGCGGGGTACGTGAACTTATATAGGAGGTAGAAGCAGGTCGGTGGAGCAACAAGGGGCCCACGAGGGTGGAGGGCGCGCCTAGGGGGGTAGGCGCGCCCGCTGCCTCGTGGCCTCCTTGATTGTTTCTTGACACCCACTCCAAGTCTCCTGGATCACGTTTGTTGAGAAAATCACGTTCCCAAAGGTTTCATTCCGTTTGGACTTCGTTTGATATTCCTTTTCTGTGAAACACTGAAATAGGCAAAAAAGCAATTTGGGCTGGGCCTCCGGTTAATAGGTTAGTCCCAAAAATGATATAAAAGTGTAAAATAAAGCCCATTAACATCCAAAATAGATAATATAATCGCATGGAGCAGTCAAAAATTATAGATACGTTGGAGACGTATCAGATATCATACAAAGTTATCCACTTCATACCCACAACGTAGTTTTATTTCTCGTTGGAAGCAAACATTCGGTGTACGTAGAGTCATATCAGTGGCAGATAGGGCTTGAGAGAATATTGATCTTACCTTTAGCTTCTTGTGGGTTCGACACTCCATACTTATCACTTCCACCTTTGGAAATTGCTACGATGATTCCCTGCACTTGGGGATTATCAAGCTCTTTTCTGGCGCCGTTGCCAGGGAGGAATAGCGTGGGGTTGATATTTTCGTGTGTGCTTGTTTGCTTTCCTCACTAAGTAGATTTTGTTTTTCCTTTTTTTTCTGTTTAGTTGTGGGTGAAACATACATTTTTTTAAAATAATGAAAATACAAAAAATTACTTGCCTCTCATGCCTAAAAAGTTTTTCAAAAAGAGAAGTGATTGGAAAGTTATGCATTGAAGAAGTGAGGGTCGACCTTGAGCACTCGTGTTCATGCTCACGGAAACAATGTAGAATTTTTCATGGAAGTTTCTATGTAAATAATTATCCCCTTATATATATCCATAGTATTATAAAAATAATGTGCCAAGCTTTGGTTTTAGGATGATTAGATTGCTTGTTTACTATGTGCAGAACAAAAACAGAAACTTTGGCTGTAGTGCGCGATTTTACATTTTTTACTGGAACGTCAAACGGGTCTGAAATTTTTGCACATTACTTCTGTACAAAATTTTCAAATTGTAAAATGTATTTCATAATTTTTGGAGTTACAGAAGTTTACTAAACCTCCAGATTACTACAGACTGTCCTGTTTTAGACAGATTCTGTTTTTCGTGTGTTGTTTGCTTATTTTGATGCATCTATGGCTAGTATCGGAGGGTATGAACCATAGAGAAGTTGGAATACAGTAGATATATTTCTAATATGAAATTGGAATGAGTTTGAAACAGTACCTAAAGGTAGTGATTTGCTTTATTATACTAACGGATCTCACAAAGTTTTTGTTAAAGTTTTGTGTGGATGAAGTGTTCGAAGAACGAAGATTTACCGATGTGAGAAGGATAAAGAGAGGCAAGAGCTAAAGCTTGGGGATGCCCAAGGCACACCAAGTAAATATTCTAAGGATACTCAAGCATCTAAGCTTGGGGATGCCCCGGTTGGCATCCCATCTTTCTTCTTCAACAATTACTGGTATACCTTGGTTTTTGTTTTGTTCACATGATTTGTGTCCTTTGTGTTTTTCTTTTTCTTTAAGAACCATGCTAGCATGATATGTCCCTTAATAAATTTATAGAATACTTCATGTGCTTCACTTATATCTTCTAAGTATGATCTTATAGAATTGCTCTTTGAGCTTCACTTAAATCTTTTGAGTATGGCTTTATAGAATGCTTCGTGTGTTTCACTTATACATTTTGAGCTTGGATATTAGTTAGTTTATATTAATTGTAGAATGCTCCATGAACTTCACTTATATCCTTTTTAGTATGAATAATACTATCATCTAAAGCGGGTTTGGAAGAGTGTCAACTTTAGGAATTAGTGATCCCGCTATTCCGAATGAGAAGAATTCTACATATGTGGAGAGTAGAAAAATTTCTATGCTTGTAGATCATGAATAGAATGCTTTATGTGATGGTTATGTTGTTGAATTCATTCATGATGCTACTGAAAATTATTATGAGGGAGGAATATATGCTTGTAGGAGTTGCTATAATATCAAGTTTCCTCTCTATGTGCTTAAAGTTTTGAAGTTATACTTGTTTTGCCTTCCTATGCTAGCTAATTCTTGTTCCCATAAATTGTGTGCTCACTAAATACCTAGGCATAGGAAGTGAGTTAGGTTTAAATATGCTAGTCATATTCTTCATGATGCTCTCTTTATGTTTCAATTCTTATCTTTTATGTGAGCATCATTGAAATCATCATGCGTAGCTAAAAGGCATTAAAGAAAAGCGCTTGTTGGGAGACAACCCAATATTTACCCTTAATGTTTTTGTGTGTTCTCATGATTAAGATACTGTATTAATCATGTATTATAGCTTTTGTTTCCATAAAGTGCCAAGTAAGACCTTTGGGAAGACTTGGGTGAAAGTTAATGTGATCTTGCTGTAAAAAACAGAAACTTTGCGCTCACGAGATTAGCTGCCATTTTTTTACAGAAGAGTGCTTTGGTGCCGATTATTTTTGCAGAATATTAATAGAAAAATTCCTCCCGTTCACCAATTTTTCATAATTTTTTCAGTAGCATAAGTATGGTTAGAGTTCAGATCATTACGGACTGTTCTATTTCTGACAGATTCTGTTTTCACTGCATAGTTTGCTTGTTTTCTAGTTTCTATGACCTATATTTCTCAATATAAATTGTAGAAATGATATGGTACAGTAGGCATTGTGTGAGAACAATTATGAGCCTTGTCTTTGACAGTACCAAAGTGAATGGTTTACTCTTTATCATACTAACCTATCTCACGAAGTTCCATTAAGTTTTGTGTGATTGAAGGTTTCAAGCTTTGGGTGAGATATCGATATGAGGAGAATAAGGAGTGGAAAGACCCTAAGCTTGGGGATGCCCAAGGCACCCCAAGATAATATTCAAGGAAGACTCAAGCGCCTAAGCTTGGGGATGCCCCGGAAGGCATCCCCTCTTTCGTCTTCAAAAAAAAACTATCGGTATACCTTACTCGGAGCTATATTTTTATTCGTCACATGATATGTGTTTTGCTTGGAGCGTATTTTCAATTTTACTTGCTGTTTGAATAAAATCATTGGATCTGAAATCTTAAATGAAAAAGAATCCTCCCATGGCTAGTTAATTATTTGACTACTCAGTGTCCTTCACTATTATCTTTTGGAGTAGTTTGTCATTTACTCACGTGCTTCACGTATATCCTATGAGTAAATGGTTGAATAATTGAATATCATAAATCTGAATTTATATATGTTTCATATGCTTATACCATGGGAGTAATGACTTCACATAGAATAAGTATAGGCAGTAAACTTATTGAAAGTTAGCAAACGTAGAATTGGTCACTTGAACAATTCTTGAAAGAATATTGAAGGAAGAGAGATTTGACATATAAATATACTATCTTGGACATATTTTGTAATTGTGAGCACTCATTAAAATATGACATGCTAAAAGGTTGATGTCGGACAAGGAAGACAACGTAATGGATTATGTTTTCTTATATCCGAAATAAAGTATATTGTCTTGGATCATCCAACATGTTGAGCTTGCTTTTCCCCCTCATGCTAGCCAAATTCTTTGGACCAAGTAGAGATACTACTTGTGCTTCCAAACATTCCTTAAACTAGTTTTGCCATGAGAGTCCCCCATACCTACCTATGGATTGAGTAAGATCCTTCAAGTAAGCTGTCATCTATGCATGCAATAAAAATTGCCCTCTAAATATGTATGATCTATTAATGTGGAGAAAATAAGCTTTATACGATCTTGTGATGTGGAAGAAATAAAAGTGACGGACTGCATAATAAAGGTCCATATCACAAGTGGCAATATAAAGTGACATTCTTTTGCATTAAGATTTTGTGCATCCAACCATAAAAGCGCATGACAACCTCTGCTTCCCTCTGCGAAGGGTCTATCTTCTACTTTTATCTTCTACCTTATGCAAGTGTCATGGTGATCTTCACCTTTCCTTTTTACATTTTATCCTTTAGCAAGCACATTGTGTTGGAAAGATCCTGATATATATATATCCAATTGGATGTAAGTTATCATGAACTATTATTGTTGACATTACCCTTGAGGTAAAAGTTGGGAGGCGAATCTATAAGCCCCTATCTTTCTCTGTGTCCGATTAAAACTTTGAACCCATAAATATCACGTGAGTGTTAGCAATTGTGAAAGATTAAATGATAGTTGAGTATGCGGAGTTTGCTAAATCAAAGCTCTGACATAGACCCTTCCTGAAAATAAGATGAATTGCAATTGTTTGATGGCTAAGAATATAGTTTGTTAGTTTCAAGAAAGTTTATGATCTATACTTTAACATGTGAATAGCTTGTTACTTGATCATGAAAAGTATTATGAAGATGAGCTACTGATATGATATATAATGATGCTAGAAAAAGTGAGTGGAACTATCATTGATCAAACTTGTGCACTTGCTAGCATTCACACTTCATAAATTATTTCTTTATCATTTACCTACTCGAGGACGAGCAGGAATTAAGCTTGGGGATGCTGATATGTCTCCAACGTATCTATAATTTATGAAGTATTCATGCCATGTTTACAATATTTTTATATGATTTTGGTATGATTTGATTAGAACTAACCCGGACTGACGTTGTTTTCAGCAGAACTACCATGGTGTTGTTTTTGTGCAGAAATAAAAGTTCTTGGAATGCGATGAAAATCAATGGAGATTTATTCTGGAAAATATGAAAAATACTAGAACGAAAATCCATCGGAGGGGAGTCACGGGGGCCCCACGAGGGTGGGGGCGCGCCCCCTGCCTCGTGGACTCCCCGAGGGCCCCCCTGACGTGAAATCAACGCCAACTTCTCCTATAAATACATAAACCTCCGAAAATTAACCGAGATCGGGAGTTCCGCCGCCAGAAGCCTCTGTAGCCACCGAAAACCAATCTAGGCCCTCTCCGGCACCCCGCCGGAGGGGGCCATCATCACCGGAGGGCATGGAGGAGGATCCCGGAGGGGCCATCATCACCATGAAGGCCAAGGACCAGAGGGGGAACCTATCCCCATCTAGGGGGGAGGTGTTGGGGAACGCAGTAATTTCAAAAATTTTCCTACGCACACGCAAGATCATGGTGATGCACAGCAACGAGAGGGGAGAGTGTTGTCTACGTACCAACGCAGACCGACTGCGGAAGCGATCACACAACGTAGAGGAAGTAGTCGTACGTCTTCTTCCCGATCCAACCGATCCAAGTACCGTTACTCCGGCACCTCCGAGTTCTTAGCACACGTTCAGCTCGATGACGTTCCTCGGGCTCCGATCCAGCAAAGCGTCGAGGAAGAGTTCCGTCAGCACGACGGCGTGGTGACGATCTTGATGTACTACCGACGCAGGGCTTCGCCTAAGCACTGTAACGGTATGATCGAGGTGGAATTTGGTGGCAGGGGGCACCGCACACGGTTAAGGAGCAATTAACTTGTGTGTCTTGGGGTGCCCCCTGCCCCCGTATATAAAGGCCAGGGGCAGGGGGTTCGGCCGGCCAGGTGGGAGGCGCAGGGAGGAGTCCTACTCCCACCGGGAGTAGGACTCCTTCCCCCCAATCCTATTCCAACTAGGATTCTTGGGGAGGAAGGAGAAAGAGGGGGCCGGCCCACCTCTCCTAGTCCTATTAGGACTTGGGAAAGGTGGGGGGCGCCGGCCAGGTGTGGGCTGCCTCTTCTCTCTTTTCCACTAAGGCCCAATAGGCCCATTTACCTCCCGGGGGGTTCCGGTAACCCTCCCGGTAATCCGGAAAAATCCCGATTTCACCCGGAACGCTTCCGGTGCCCAAACATAGGCTTCCAATATATCAATCTTTATGTCTCGACCATTTCGAGACTCCTCGTCATGTCCGTGATCTCATCCGGGACTCCGAACAACCTTCGGTACATCAAAATGCATAAACTCATAATAACTGTCATCGTAACGTTAAGCGTGCGGACCCTACGGTTCGAGAACAATGTAGACATGACCGAGACATGTCTCCGGTCAATAACCAATAGCGGGACCTGGATGCCCATATTGGCTCCTACATATTCTACGAAGATCTTTATCGGTCAGACCGCATAACAACATACGTTGTTCCCTTTGTCATCGGTATGTTACTTGCCCGAGATTCGATCGTCGGTATCCAATACCTAGTTCAATCTCGTTACAGGCAAGTCTCTTTACTCGTTCCGTAATACATCATCTCATAACTAACATCTTAGTTATTATGCTTGCAAGGCTTATGTGATGTGTATTACCGAGAGGGCCCAGAGATACCTCTCTGACAATCAGAGTGACAAAACCTAATCTCGAAATACGCCAACCCAACATCTACCATTGGAGACACCTGTAGTACTCCTTTATAATCACCCAGTTACGTTGTGACGTTTGGTAGTACCCAAAGTGTTCCTCCGGTAAGCGGGAGTTGCATAATCTCATAGTTATAGGAACATGTATAAGTCATGAAGAAAGCAATAGCAACATACTAAACGATCGGGTGCTAAGCTAATGGAATGGGTCATGTCAATCAGATCATTCTACTAATGATGTGACCTCGTTAATCAAATAACAACTCCTTGTTCATGGTTAGGAAACATAACCATCTTTGATTAACGAGCTAGTCTAGTAGAGGCATACTAGTGACACTCTGTTGGTCTATGTATTCACACATGTATTATGTTTCCGGTTAATACAATTCTAGCATGAATAATAAACATTTATCATGATATAAGGAAATAAATAATAACTTTATTATTGCCTCTAGGGCATATTTCCTTCAGTCTCCCACTTGCACTAGAGTCAATAATCTAGATTACACAGTAATGATTCTAACACCCATGGAGTCTTGGTGCTGATCATGTTTTGCTCGTGGAAGAGGCTTAGTCAACGGGTCTGCAACATTCAGATCCGTATGTATCTTGCAAATCTCTATGTCTCCCACCTGGACTAAATCCCGGATGGAGTTGAAGCGTCTCTTGATGTGTTTGGTTCTTTTGTGAAATCTGGATTCCTTTGCCAAGGCAATTGCACCAGTATTGTCACAGAAGATCTTCATTGGACCCGATGCACTAGGTATGACACCTAGATCGGATATGAACTCCTTCATCCAGACTCCTTCATTCGCTGCTTCCGAAGCAGCTATGTACTCCGCTTCACATGTAGATCCCGCTACGACGCTTTGTTTAGAACTGCACCAACTGACAGCTCCACCGTTTAAAGTAAACACGTATCCGGTTTGCGATTTAGAATCGTCCGGATCAGTGTCAAAGCTTGCATCAACGTAACCTCTTACGGTGAGCTCTTTGTCACCTCCATATACGAGAAACATATCCTTAGTCCTTTTCAGGTATTTCAGGATGTTCTTGACCGCTGTCCAGTGATCCACTCCTGGATTACTTCGGTACCTCCCTGCTAAACTTATGGCAAGGCACACATCAGGTCTGGTACACAGCATTGCATACATGATAGAGCCTATGGCTGAAGCATAGGGAACATCTTTCATTTTCTCTCTATCTTCTGCAGTGGTCGGGCATTGAGTCTGACTCAACTTCACACCTTGTAATACAGGCAAGAACCCTTTCTTTGCTTGATCCATTTTGAACTTCTTCAAAATCTTGTCAAGGTATGTGCTTTGTGAAAGTCCAATTAAGCGTTTTGATCTATCTCTATAGATTTTTATGCCTAATATGTAAGCAGCTTCCCCGAGGTCTTTCATCGAAAAACTTTTATTCAAGTATCCCTTTATGCTATCCAGAAATTCTATATCATTTCCAATGAGTAATATGTCATCCACATATAATATCAGAAATGCTATAGAGCTCCCACTCACTTTCTTGTAAATACAGGCTTCTCCAAAAGTCTGTATAAACCCAAATGCTTAGATCACACTATCAAAGCGTTTATTCCAACTCCGAGATGCTTGCACCAGTCCATAAATGGATCGCTGGAGTTTGCACACTTTGTTAGCTCTTTTTGGATCGACAAACCCTTCGGGTTGCATCATATACAACTCTTCTTCCAAAAATCCATTCAGGAATGCGGTTTTTACATCCATTTGCCAAATTTCATAATCATAAAATGCGGCAATTGCTAACATGATTCTGACGGACTTAAGCATCGCTACGGGTGAGAAAGTCTCATCGTAGTCAACTCCTTGAACTTGTCGAAAACCTTTTGCGACAAGTCGAGCTTTGTAGACAGTAACATTACCATCAGCGTCAGTCTTTTTCTTAAAGATCCATTTATTCTCAATTGCTTGCCGATCATCGGGCAAGTCAACCAAAGTCCATACTTTGTTCTCATACATGGATCCCATCTCAGATTTCATGGCTTCAAGCCACTTTGCGGAATCTGGGCTCACCATCGCTTCTTCATAGTTCGTAGGTTCATCATGATCTAGTAGCATGACTTCCAGAACAGGATTACCGTACCACTCTGGTGCGGATCTTACTCTGGTTGATCTACGAGGTACAGTAGTATCTTGATCTAAAGTTTCATGATCATCACCATTAACTTCCTCTCTTATTGGTGTAGGTCTCACAGAAACAGTTTTCTGTGATGTACTATTTCCCAATAATGGAGTAGGTACAGTTACCTCGTCAAGTTCTACTTTCCTCCCACTCACTTCTTTCGAGAGAAACTCCTTCTCAAGAAAGTTTCCGAATTTAGCAACAAAAGTCTTGCCTTCGGATCTGTGATAGAAGGTGTATCCAATAGTTTCCTTTGGATATCCTATGAAGACACACTTCTCCGATTTGGGTTCGAGCTTATCAGGTTGAAGCCTTTTCACATAAGCATCGCAGCCCCAAACTTTAAGAAACGACAACTTTGGTTTCTTGCCAAACCATAGTTCATAAGGCGTCGTCTCAACGGATTTAGATGGTGCCCTATTTAACGTGAATGCGGCCGTCTCTAAAGCATAACCCCAAAATGATAGCGGTAAATCAGTAAGAGACATCATAGATCGCACCATATCTAGTAAAGTACGATTACGACGTTCGGACACACCATTACGTTGTGGTGTTCCGGGTGGCGTGAGTTGCGAAACTATTCCACAATTTTTCAAATGTACACCAAACTCGTAACTCAAATATTCTCCTCCACGATCAGATCGTAGAAACTTTATTTTCTTGTTACGATGATTTTCAACTTCACTCTGAAATTCCTTGAACTTTTCAAATGTTTCAGACTTATGTTTCATTAAGTAGATATACCCATATCTGCTTAAATCATCTGTGAAGGTGAGAAAATAACGATATCCGCCACGAGCCTCAATATTCATCGGACCACATACATCGGTATGTATGATTTCCAATAAATTTGTTGCTCTCTCCATAGTACCGGAGAACGGTGTTTTAGTCATCTTGCCCATGAGACACGGTTCGCAAGTACCAAGTGATTCATAATCAAGTGGTTCCAAAAGTCCATCAGTATGGAGTTTCTTCATGCGCTTTACACCGATATGACCTAAACGGCAGTGCCACAAATAAGTTGCACTATCATTATCAACTCTGCATCTTTTGGCTTCAACATTATGAATATGTGTATTACTACTATCGAGATTCAATAAGAATAGACCACTTTTCAAGGGTGCATGACCATAAAAGATATTACTCATATAAATAGAACAACCATTATTCTCTGATTTAAATGAATAACCGTCTCGCATCAAACAAGATCCAGATATAATGTTCATGCTCAACGCTGGCACCAAATAACAATTATTTAGGTCTAATATTAATCCCGAAGGTAGATGTAGAGGTAGCGTGCCGACCGCGATCACATCGACTTTGGAACCGTTTCCCACGCGCATCGTCACCTCGTCCTTTGCTAGTGTCCGCTTATTCTGTAGTTCCTGTTTCGAGTTGCAAATATTAGCAACAGAACCAGTATCAAATACCCAGGTGCTACTGCGAGCATTAGTAAGGTACACATCAATAACATGTATATCACATATACCTTTGTTCACCTTGCCATCCTTCTTATCCGCCAAATACTTGGGGCAGTTCCGCTTCCAGTGACCAGTCTGCTTGCAGTAGAAGCACTCAGTTTCAGGCTTAGGTCCAGACTTGGGTTTCTTCTCTTGAGCAGCAACTTGCTTGCCGTTCTTCTTGAAGTTCCCTTTCTTCTTCCCTTTGCCCTTTTTCTTGAAACTAGTGGTTTTGTTAACCATCAACACTTGATGCTCCTTCTTGATTTCTACCTCCGCAGCTTTCAGCATAGCGAAGAGCTCGGGAATAGTCTTGTTCATCCCTTGCATATTATAGTTCATCACAAAGCTCTTGTAGCTTGGTGGTAGTGATTGGAGAATTCTGTCAATGACGCAATCATCCGGAAGTGTAACTCCCAATTGAATCAAGTGATTATTATACCCAGACATTTTGAGTATATGCTCACTGACAGAACTGTTCTCCTCCATCTTGCAGCTATAGAACTTATTGGAGACTTCATATCTCTCAATCCGGGCATTTTCTTGAAATATTAACTTCAACTCCTGGAACATCTCATATGCTCCATGACGTTCAAAACGTCGTTGAAGTCCCGGTTCTAAGCCGTAAAGCATGGCACACTGAACTATTGAGTAGTCATCAGCTTTGCTCTGCCAGACGTTCATAACTTCTGGTGTTGCTCTTGCAGCAGGCCTGGCACTCAGCGGTGCTTCCAGGACGTAATTCTTCTGTGCAGCAATGAGGATAATCCTCAGGTTACGGACCCAGTCCGTGTAATTGCTACCATCATCTTTCAACTTTGCTTTCTCAAGGAACGCATTAAAATTCAACGGAACAACAGCACGAGCCATCTATCTACAATCAACATAAACAAGCAAGATACTATCAGGTACTAAGTTCATGATAATTTTTAAGTTCAGTTAATTTACTTAAGAACTCCCACTTAGATAGACATCCCTCTAATCTTCTAAGTGATCACGTGATCCAAATCAACTAAACCATAACCAATCATCACGTGAGATGGAGTAGTTTTCAATGGTGAACATCAATATGTTGATCATATCTACTATATGATTCACGCTCGACCTTTCGGTCTCCGTGTTCCGAGGCCATATCTGTATATGCTTGGCTCGTCAAGTATAACCTGAGTATTCCGCGTGTGCAACTGTTTTGCACCCGTTGTATTTGAACGTAGAGCCTATCACACCCGATCATCACGTGGTGTCTCAGCACGAAGAACTTTTGCAACGGTGCATACTCAGGGAGAACACTTCTTGATAATTTAGTGAGAGATCATCTTATAATGCTACCGTCAATCAAAGCAAGATAAGATGCATAAAAGGATAAACATCACATGCAATCAATATAAGTGATATGATATGGCCATCATCATCTTGTGCTTTGTGATCTCCATCTCCGAAGCATCGTCATGATCACCATCGTCACCGGCGCGCCACCTTGATCTCCATCGTAGCAACGTTGTCGTCTCGCCAATCTTATGCTTCCATGACTATTACTACCGTTTAGTAATCTAGTAAAGCATTACATCGCGATTGCATTGCATACAATAAAGCGACAACCATATGGCTCCTGCCAGTTGCCGATAACTCGGTTACAAAACATGATCATCTCATACAATAAAATCAGCATCATGCCTTGACCATATCACATCACAACATGCCCTGCAAAAACAAGTTAGACGTCCTCTACTTTGTTGTTGCAAGTTTTACGTGGCTGCTACGGCTTTAAGTAAGAACTCATCTCACCTACGCATCAAAACCACAACGATAGTTCGTCAAATAGACTCCGTTTTAACCTTCTCAAGGACCGGGCGTAGTCACACTTGGTTCAACTAAAGTTGGAGAGACAGTCTTCCGCTAGCCATCTATGTGCAAAGCACGTCGAGGGAACCGGTCTCGCGTAAGAGTACGCGTAAGGTTGGTCCGGATCGTCTCGTCCAACAATGCCGCCGAACCAAAGTATGACATGCTGGTAGGCAGTATGACTTGTATCGCCCACAACTCACTTGTGTTCTACTCGTGCATATAACATCAAACCATAAAAAACCTAGGCTCGGATGCCACTGTTGGGGAACGCAGTAATTTCAAAAAATTTCCTACGCACACGCAAGATCATGGTGATGCACAGCAACGAGAGGGGAGAGTGTTGTCTACGTACCAACGCAGACCGACTGCGGAAGCGATCACACAACGTAGAGGAAGTAGTCGTACGTCTTCTTCCCGATCCAACCGATCCAAGTACCGTTACTCCGGCACCTCCGAGTTCTTAGCACACGTTCAGCTCGATGACGTTCCTCGGGCTCCGATCCAGCAAAGCGTCGAGGAAGATTTCCGTCAGCACGACGGCGTGGTGACGATCTTGATGTACTACCGACGCAGGGCTTCGCCTAAGCACTGTAACGGTATGATCGAGGTGGAATTTGGTGGCAGGGGGCACCGCACACGGTTAAGGAGCAATTAACTTGTGTGTCTTGGGGTGCCCCCTGCCCCCGTATATAAAGGCCAGGGGCAGGGGGTTCGGCCGGCCAGGTGGGAGGCGCAGGGAGGAGTCCTACTCCCACCGGGAGTAGGACTCCTTCCCCCCAATCCTATTCCAACTAGGATTCTTGGGGAGGAAGGAGAAAGAGGGGGCCGGCCCACCTCTCCTAGTCCTATTAGGACTTGGGAAAGGTGGGGGGCGCCGGCCAGGTGTGGGCTGCCTCTTCTCTCTTTTCCACTAAGGCCCAATAGGTCCATTTACCTCCCGGGGGGTTCCGGTAACCCTCCCGGTAATCCGGAAAAATCCCGATTTCACCCGGAACGCTTCCGGTGCCCAAACATAGGCTTCCAATATATCAATCTTTACGTCTCGACCATTTCGAGACTCCTCGTCATGTCCGTGATCTCATCCGGGACTCCGAACAACCTTCGGTACATCAAAATGCATAAACTCATAATAACTGTCATCGTAACGTTAAGCGTGCGGACCCTACGGTTCGAGAACAATGTAGACATGACCGAGACATGTCTCCGGTCAATAACCAATAGCGGGACCTGGATGCCCATATTGGCTCCTACATATTCTATGAAGATCTTTATCGGTCAGACCGCATAACAACATACGTTGTTCCCTTTGTCATCGGTATGTTACTTGCCCGAGATTCGATCGTCGGTATCCAATACCTAGTTCAATCTCGTTACAGGCAAGTCTCTTTACTCGTTCCGTAATACATCATCTCATAACTAACATCTTAGTTATTATGCTTGCAAGGCTTATGTGATGTGTATTACCGAGAGGGCCCAGAGATACCTCTCTGACAATCAGAGTGACAAAACCTAATCTCGAAATACACCAACCCAACATCTACCATTGGAGACACCTGTAGTACTCCTTTATAATCACCCAGTTACGTTGTGACGTTTGGTAGTACCCAAAGTGTTCCTCCGGTAAGCGGGAGTTGCATAATCTCATAGTTATAGGAACATGTATAAGTCATGAAGAAAGCAATAGCAACATACTAAACGATCGGGTGCTAAGCTAATGGAATGGGTCATGTCAATCAGATCATTCTACTAATGATGTGACCTCGTTAATCAAATAACAACTCCTTGTTCATGGTTAGGAAACATAACCATCTTTGATTAACGAGCTAGTCTAGTAGAGGCATACTAGTGACACTCTGTTGGTCTATGTATTCACACATGTATTATGTTTCCGGTTAATACAATTCTAGCATGAATAATAAACATTTATCATGATATAAGGAAATAAATAATAACTTTATTATTGCCTCTAGGGCATATTTCCTTCAGGAGGCCATGGAGGAGGAAGCACAAGGGGGAGAACCTGTCCTCCTCCCTCTTGGTGGCACCAGAGTGCCATCGAGAGGGGAATCATCGCCGTGGTGATCGTCTTCATCAACATCACCATCGTAATCACCATCCTCATCTCTTTTACGCAGTCCACTCTCCCGCACCCCGCTGTAATCCCTACTTGAACATGGTGCTTTATGCCACATATTATGATCCAATGATGTGTTGCCATCCTATGATGTTTTGAGTAGATATCTTTTGTCTTTGGGTTGATTGATGATCTAGATTGGTATGAGTTGTATGTTTTACTTTGATGATGTCCTATGGTGCCCTCCGTGTCGTGCAAGCGTGAGGGATTCCCACTGTAGGGTGTTGCAATACATTCATGATTCGCTTATAGTGGGTTGGTGAGTGACTGAAACACAAACCCGAGTAAGGGGGTTGTTGCGTATGGGAATAAAGAGGACTTGATGCTTTAATGCTATGGTTGGGTTTTACCTTAATAATCTTTAGTAGTTGTGGATGCTTGCTAGAGTTCCAATCATAAGTGCATATGATCCAAGAAGAGAAAGTATGTTAGCTTATGCCTCTCCCTCATATGAAACTGCAATAGTGATTACCGGTCTTGTTAACGATTGCCTAGGACAATTCCGCACACCGATCCACCATTATTCCACACTCACTATTTATAATATTTAGTAATATATTCTAACTTTATGATAAGATCACCTACTTTCATATTTTAGCTCTCCGATATCATACAAAGTTATCCACTTCATACCCACAACGTAGTTTTATTTCTCGTTGGAAGCAAACGTTCGGTGTACGTAGAGTCGTATCAGTGGCAGATAGGGCTTGAGAGAATATTCATCTTACCTTTAGCTTCTTGTGGGTTCGACACTCCATACTTATCATTTCCACCTTTGGAAATTGCTACGATGAATCCCTGCACTTGGGGATTATCAGTAGCGTGCCGACGGCGATCACATCGACTTTGGAACCATTTACCACGTGCATCGTCACCTCATCCTTAGCCAATCTTTGCTTAATCCGCAGCCCCTGTTTCGAGTTGCAAATGTTAGCAACTGAACCAGTGTCAAATACCCAGGCAATACGGCGAGTATTAGTAAGGTACACATCAACAACATGTATATCAAATATACCTTTCACTTTGCCATTCTTCTTCTCCGCCAAATACTTGGGGTAGTTCGGCTTCCATTGACTAGTTCCTTTGTAGTAGAAGCACTCAATCTCAGGCTTAGGTCCAGACTTGGGTTTCTTCACTTGAGCAGCAACTGGCTTGTTGTTCTTCTTGATCCATATCAATTAATCAAATTAATTAAGAACTCCCACTTAGATAGACATCTCTCTAATCATCTAAGTCATCACGTGATCCATATCAACTAAACCATGTCCGATCATCACGTGAGATGGAGTAGTTTTCAATGGTGAACATCACTATGTTGATCATATCTTTTATATGATTCACGCTCGACCTTTCGGTCTCAGTGTTCCGAGGCCATATCTGCATATGCTAGGCTCATCAAGTTTAACCCGAGTATTCTGCGTGTGCAAAACTGGCTTGCACCCATTGTATGTGAATGTAGAGCTTATCACGCCCGATCATCACGTGGTGTCTTGGCACGACAAACTGTAGCAACGGTGCATACTCAGGGAGAATACTTATACCTTGAAATTTAGTGAGAGATCATCTTATAATGCTACCGCCAAACTAAGCAAAATAAGATGCATAAAGGATAAACATCACAAACATCACATGCAATCAATATAAGTGATATGATATGGCCATCATCATCGTGTCCCTTTCATCTCCATCTCCAAAGCACCGTCATGATCACCATCGTCACCGGCTTGAAACTTTGATCTCCATCGAAGCATCATTGTCGTCTTGCCAACTATTGCTTCTATGACTATCGCTACCGCTTAGTGATAAAGTAAAGCAATTACATGGCGATTGCATTTGATACAATAAATCGACAACCATATGGCTCCTGCCAGTTATCGATAACTGGGTTACAAAACATGACCATCTCATACAATAAAATTTAGCATCATGTCTTGACCATATAACATCACAACATGCCCTGCAAAAACAAGTTAGACGTCCTCTACTTTGTTGTTGCATGTTTTACGTGGCTGCTATGGGCTGAGCAAGAACCAGTCTTACCCACGCAAAAACCACAATGCGGTATAGTGATTGCTTTTTGATCTTCAGAAAGAACCCTGTTCATTGAATCGGATTCAACTGAAGTTGGAGAAACTGACACCCACCAGTCACTGTGTGCGAAGCACGTCGGTAGAACCAGTCTCGCATAAGCGTACGTGTAATGTCGGTCTGGGCCGCTTCATCCAACAATACCACCGAATCAAGAAACAACTAGTGACGGCAAGCAATATGTATATACCCACGCCCACAACTCCTTTGTGTTCTACTCATGCATATAACATCTATGCATAGACCTAGCTCGGATGCCACTATTGGGGAACGCAGTAATTTCAAAAAAAAATCCTATGCACACGCAAAATCATGGTGATGCATAGCAACGAGAGGGGAGAGTGTTGTCTACGTACCCTCGTAGACCGTAAGCGGAAGCGTTATGACAACGCGGTTGATGTAGTCGTACGTCTTCACGATCGACCGATCCTAGTACCAAAAGTACGGCACCTCTGCGATCTGCACATGTTCGGCTCGGTGACGTCCCATGAACTCACGATCCAGCAAAGTGTCGAGGGAGAGCTTCGTTAGCACGACAGCATGATGACTGTGATGATGATGCTACCGGAACAGGGCTTCGCCTAAGCACCGCTACGATATGACCGAGGTGGATTATGGTGCAGGGGGGCACCACACACGGCTAAGAGATCAATGATCAACTTGTGTGTATATGTGGTGCTCCCCTCCCCCATATATAAAGGAGTGGTGGAGGGGGAGGGCCGACCCTCTATGGTGCTCCCTAGGGGAGTCATACTCCCACCGGGAGTAGGATTCCCTCCTTCCAAGTAGTAGGAGTAGGAGAGAAGGAAGGGGAGGAGAGGGGAAAGGAAAGGGGGGGGGGGGGGCGACCCCCACCCAATTCGGATTGGGCTAGGGGGCGCGCCTCCCACCTTTTCCCTTCCTCTCCTCTATTCCACTAAGGCCCAATAAGGCCCATATACTCCGGGGGGGGGGGGGGGGTTCCGGTAACCTCCCGATACTCCGGAAAATGCCAGAACTCATCTGGAACCATTCCGATGTCCAAACATAGGCTTCCAATATATAGATCTTTACGTGTCGACCATTTCGAGACTCCTCGTTATGTCCGTGATCAAATCCGGGATTCTGAACTACCTTCGGTACATCAAAACATACAAACTAATAATACCGATCTCAATGAACGTTAAGCGTGCGGACCCTACGGGTTCGAGAACTATGTAGACATGACCGAGACATGTCTCCGGTCAATAAACAACAGCAAAACCATGATAATTATCTTGGCTCACACATATTCTACAAAGATCTTTATCGGTCAAACCGCATAATGATATATGTTGTTCCCTTTGTCATCGGTATGTTACTTGCCCGAGATTCGATCGTTGGTATCTCAATACCTAGTTCAATCTCGTTACCGGCAAGTCTCTTTACTCGTTCTGTAATGCATCATCCTGCAACTAACTCATTAGTCACATGGCTTGCAAGGCTTATATTGATGTGCATTACCGAAGGGCCCAAAGATACCTCTCCGACAATCGGAGTGACAAATCCTAATCTTGATCTATGCCAACTCAACAAACACCATCGGAGACACCTGTAGAGCACCTTTATAATCACCCAGTTACATTGCGACATTTGGTAGCACACAAAGTGTTCCTCTAGTATTCAGGAGTTGCATGATCTCATAGTCATAGGAACATGTATAAGTTATGGAGAAAGCAATAGCAACAAACTAAACGATCATCGTGCTAAGCGAATGGATTGGTCAAGTCAATAACATCATTCTCTAAGGATGTGATCTCGTTAATTAGATGTCAACTCATGTCTATGGTTAGGAAACATAACCATCATTGATTCAACGAGCTAGTCAAGTAGAGGCATACTAGTGACATTCTGTTTGTCTATGTATTCACACATGTACTAAGTTTTTGGTTAATACAATTCTAGCATGAATAATAAACATTTATCATGATATAAGGAAATATAAATAACAACTTTATTATTGCCTCTAGGGCATATTTCCTTCAGCAAGTCTTCTCCGTCCCTTCTTTCAGCATGCACCACGAGAAGGGACAGCAGGCCTCCGAAACCCCGCCTCTCATGATCCTGTACGGGAGAGGGGCGATCAGGTTTTTGGGGAGTGCACTCGTGCGATCGCTGGCAGTGACGACTTCGCCAATGACAACTTCTTCCCTGACCTCGGCAATCTCTTCCTTAACGACATGGGCGACAACATCAATGCCGGCGGTCCTGTTCCAGTTGCGCCATATTTGATCTTGTCCTCCTTGCTTGAGATCATACTAGAATTCTTAGTTCTAGTCTATGCCCTAGATTTGATCCGTTCATCTACTATGCTAGTCTGTATGATTAGTTCAATCTCTGTTTTCGTCGTCATGATTTATTTACTGTTTATTTAGATTAAATCTCGTAGTAATTTGCTCATATATTCAACACCGATCCCACTCTCAAAATATGTTTGTGTGGATGAACTTCCACCCCCCTTCGCCGTCTACCTCCACCAACTCCTCAACATCGACAAGCCTTCCACTTATGTTATGATGAAACACCACTTTCTCGGTGTTGGCATGCTTTTTGTCATTGTTTCGACAGAACATCCCCCACCTCGTGAAGGAAATATGCCCAAGAGGCAATAATAAAGTTGTTACTTTATATTTCCTTATATCATGATAAATATCTATTATTCATGCTAGAATTGTATTAACATGAAACTTAATACATGTGTGAATACATAGACAAAACAGAGTGTCCCTAGTATGCCTCTACTTGACTAGCTCGTTAATCAATGATGGTTAAGTTTCCTAGCCATGGACATGTGTTGTCATTTGATGAATGGGATCACATCATTAGAGAATGATGTGATGGACAAGACTCATCCATTAGCTTAGCACTATGATCATTTAGTTTATTGCTATTGCTTTCGTCGTGAAATATACATGTTCCTCTGACTATGAGATTTTGCAACTCCTAAATACTGGAGGAACACCTTGTGTGCTATCAAATGTCAGAACATAACTGGGTGATTATAAATATGCTCAGGTGTCTCCAATGGTGTTTGTTGAGTTGGCATAGATCGACATTAGGATTTGTAACTCCGAGTATCGGAGAGGTATCACTGGGCCCTCTTGGTAATGTACATCACTATAAGCCTTGCAAGCAATGTTACTAATGAGTTAGTTACGGGATGATGCATTACGGAACGAGTAAAGAGACTTGCCGGTAACGAGATTGAACTAGGTATGAGGATACTGACGATCGAATCTCGGGCAAGTAACATAGCGATGACAAAGGGAACAACGTATGTTGTTATGCGGTTTGACCGATAAATACCTTTGTAGAATATGTAGGAGCCAATATGAGCATCTAGGTTACGCTATTGGTCATTGACCGGAGATGTGTCTCGGTCATGTATGCATAGTTCTCGAACCCGTAGGGCCCGCACGCTTAACGTTTGATGACTATTTGTATTATGAGTTATGTGATTTGATAACCGAAGTTTGTTCGGAGTCCCGGATGAGATCATAGACATGACGAGGAGTCTAGAAATGGTCAAGAGGTAAAGATTCATATATAGGACGTGAAGGAAATATGCCCTAGAGGAAATAATAAAGTTGTTATTTATATTTCCTTATATCATGATATATGTTTATTATTCATGCTAGAATTATATTAACTGGAAACTTAGTACATGTGTGAATACATAGACAAACAAAGTGTCCCTTGTATGCCTCTACTTGACTAGCTCGTTAATCAAAGATGGTTAAGTTTCCAAGCCATAGACATGTGTTGTCATTTGATGAACGGGATCACATCATTAGAGAATGATGTGATGGACTAGACCCATCCGTTAGCTTAGCACTATGATCATTTAGTTTGTTGCTATTGCTTTCTCCATAACTCATACATGTTCCTATGACTATGAGATCATGCAACTCCCGAATACCGGAGGAACACTTTGTGTGCTACCAAACGTCACAACGTAACTGTGTGATTATAAAGGTGCTCTACAGGTGTCTCCGATGGTGTTTGTTGAGTTGGCATAGATCAAGATTAGGATTTGTGACTCCGATTGTCGAAGAGGTATCTTTGGGCCCTCTCAGTAATGCATATCAATATAAGCCTTGCAAGCAATGTGACTAATGAGTTAGTTGCAGGATGATGCATTACGGAATGAGTAAAGAGACTTGCCGGTAAAGAGATTGAACTAGGTATTGAGATATCGACGATCGAATCTCGGGCAAGTAACATACCGATGACAAAGGGAA
Source organism: Triticum monococcum (assembly GCA_034509565.1). Lineage (NCBI taxonomy): Eukaryota > Viridiplantae > Streptophyta > Magnoliopsida > Poales > Poaceae > Triticum > Triticum monococcum. The sequence goes on along the minus strand of CM067843.1, from coordinate 670,177,964 downwards.
CAACGTATATCGTTATGCGGTTTGACCGATAAAGATCTTCGTAGAATATGTGGGAGCCAATATGAACATCCAGGTTACGCTATTGGTTATTGACCGGAGACATGTCTCATCCATGTCTATATAGTTCTCGAACCCGTAGGGTCCGCACGCTTAACGTTCGGTGACGATCGGTATTATGAGTTTGTATATTTTGATGTACCAAAGGTAGTTCAGAGTCCCGGATTTGATCACAGACATAACGAGGAGTCTCGAAATGGTGGAGATGTAAAGATCGATATAATGGAAGCCTATGTTTGGACATCGGAATGGTTCCGGATGATTTCGGGCATTTTCCGGAGTACTGGGAGGTTACCGGAACCCCCCAGGGAATATATGGGCCTTATTGGGTTAGTGGAATAGAGGAGAGGAAGGGAAAGGGTGGGTGTCGGTGTTAAAACCGGCGGATCTCGGGTAGGGGGTCCCGAACTGTGCGTCTAAGGTGGATGGTAACAGGAGGCAGGGGACACGATGTTTTACCCAGGTTCGGGCCCTCTTGATGGAGGTAAAACCCTATGTCCTGCTTGATTTATTCTTGATGATATGAGTATTACAAGAATTGATCTACCACGAGATCGGAGAGGCTAAACCCTAAAAGCTAGCCCATGGTATGATTGTATGTTGTCCTATGGACTAAAACCCTCCGGTTTATATAGACACCAGAGGGGGCTAGGGTTACACAAGGTCAGTTACAAAGGAGGAGATATACACATCCGTATTGCCTAGCTTGCCTTCCACGCCAAGTAGAGTCCCATCCGTACACGAGACGAAGCCTTCAATCTTGTATCTTCATAGTCCAACAGTCCGGCCAAAGGATATAATCCGGCTGTCTGGATACCCCCTAATCCAGGACTCCCTCAGTAGCCCCCGAACCAGGCTTCAATGACGATGAGTCCGGCGCAGAGTATTGTCTTCGGCATTGCAAGGCGGGTTCTTCTCCATCTTTCGAACATTTGTAAAGCAGTGTCTAGTCCCATAAATGTTTGGACCTCTTGGCTTCTGTGCCCAATAAGGGCTTTCTCCCACGCATCGAATGAGTACGAGGCGCCAGGGCGTTTTTACATTTGCCCCCCTAGCCAGATAAATAAATTATCTATTAAAGGGATGGGGATCCTTAGATCCGATCCATACCATCCTTCCCCAGCGAGAGTCCATCAGAGCGCATATCGGAAAGATCCATTCCAGCATGGCCGACCTCCGCAGCTCCTCCTCCTGCCCCCGGAGCCCTAAGCCCGGTGATTGGGAAAGGTGTTTAGTCCCACACAGTCGTTTAGTTGAACTACAGACTAAGGGATTTCTCCCTCCGGCGTACATGGTGCCCGTTCGAGCCTGGCTTGCCACCTATAATGGCGGGGAGCAAGCGGAGAGCTTTCCCTGTCCCTCTATGGGGGAACGAGTCTGCCTTGTTCCCTATCTATTAAGGGGACTCGGATTTCCAATTCATCCATTTCTCCGCGGGCTCTTGGAGTTCTACGGCCTCCAATTACACAATTTCACCCCCGCCTCCATCCTACACATCGCCAGCTATGTGGCTCTCTGCGAGTTGTTCCTGGGCTGCGAGGTTCACATCGAGCTATGGAAAAGGCTATTTTGCCTCGTCCCTCGCACATAGAGGGGGTCACTTTATCAAGTGGGCGGAGCCGAAATATGGCGCATCGCTGATATCGGATACCTATCCGGTACTCCGAAGAAGTCACCCGAAGACTGGACTTCAGAATGGTTTTATATGGAGGACGTTCCCCTTCCGGACCCTGTTCGGCAGGGTCTTCCTGAGTTCAACAATGCTCCTCTGAAGAAACGCCGAAGTTGGCGCCCATGGAGCCCCCAGGTGGAAGACAATGGAGAAGTCCTCTATCTGATGAACCGAATTAAAGCACTGGCTCGATCAGGATTGACAGTAATCGAAGTTATGTCGATTTGCATAATGCAGGGTGTGCAACCACTTCAATATCGTGGGCACCCCTTGAGGTTTTATAATGGGGTGGATGACGCCACTCGCTGCGGGCATAAGGGTCCAGACAATGCTGTCGCTTTAGCAAAAATTCTGTCTGAATTGTTCAAGGGTGAGGAAGAGTAGTTCACCCGCATCAAGCCACGGGATGGATTCTCCATGTACAATCCTCCAAGCTGGGTAAGTTATATCTCCCTGCTCCCATTTTTCCCGCATTCTTTGTCATAAGTATTCACCTTGCCACTTTGCGGCAGGAACTGCGAAAAGCCATAAAGGAGGTCAGCAGCCCTTCTCCACAACCAGAGGACCCTGACCGGGCCCTCGACTCCGGACTTGAAGAAGATTCGGAAAATCCCAACTCCAAAACTAGGATCCCCTTTTAGACACTTCACCCACCATATACACATGGCATTTTTACAGGGAAGGCATTCGGGACGCCCTGCCGAATCCGCAGCAACGCGCCAACAGGAGGCACCGAGGTCAGGTAGGCCAAAAAGGAAGGCGGTCAGGACGGAGACGCCGGTGCAAAGGTATAAAAAACCCCGCTCCATGGTTGTCGTCTTTCTCAAAATATAATGACGCCCGTGTTTCTTTAACAGAAAAAACACTCGCCGGAATATGTCCGGCGATGTTACTAATCACGCTTCCACTAGCCGGGCGCCAGGACCGGACATAGAGGCGAAAGTCGATATGGGGCGGGCGCCGGATAATCCCCCTACAGAGGATGCAGATAGATTATCCGCTACAAACTCAGAGGTGGAAAGTGCCATGAATCATAGGCACCGCCGGGCCGTACTCCGTGATGCTTGTTTCTCACCAGAGGCATTTGATGCCTTCAATTATGGAGAGGCGTACCTCCGAGCTGCTCAAGATGGTCTAGCCAGAGCCACGGATTAGTATGTAAAGGATGTATGGGTAAGTAAATCTGACGATTTATATGTATCAGTAGCCCCTGAGACTTGAAACAGTTAGCAGAACTGATTTAAGGATCATCTTTATTGTGCAGGTTCTTACAGAGAAGAATACCAGGCTGTCACAGGAGCTAGAGGAATGCAAGACCCAACTGCGGGCTGCTGTGGCCGCATTGCAGGAACCGAAAAAGTCACCTGCTAGTAACATTTACTTTAAAGAATAATGGTTACCATATAATGTGCGGCATGGCTGCAGATCTAACAACGGATGTTGCAGATGAATCCGGAGAAAATCTGGAGGACCAACATGTTATGCGACAGCTAGAGGCTGGCAAACGCGTGCTGACTGAGGTTAGGCGGGAGAAAAACAATCTCCAAGACGCCAATATTAAGCTGAGCATGGAATTAAAAGATGTTCGGGGCCAGCTTGCAGACTCCGAGAAGGAGAATAAGCGGCTTCGGCGCAGCATTTTCGTTAAGTGCTTGAACGAATCCTTTCAAAGGAGTTCGGCGAAGAAGACGACTAATAGTGTTTTGTCTGTAGGTATGCTGACGGGTCGTACCGCGGAGGAAATGCCCGGGTCTGCGGGTGATCTTCTATCCGAGCTATCACATCTGCACGAACAAGTTCGCCAGGTGATGTAGGGTGTTGCCCAGGCCTTGTGGCCGTCCGTCTCCCTGCCAGAGGGCGTTGCAGAGCTTGCGGAGAAGCTCAAGGGATCACGGCGGCGCTTTCGATTATGGAAGATATCAGCCTGCCGATAGGGTGCCAGAGAAGCCTGGGCCATGGTGAAGACGCGGTATACCAAGGCAGACCCAAATCACATGGCCGAGGTCGGACCTGTGGGGCCCGACGGAAAAGAGATCCCTGGTAGCTTAGTTTATGAGCAAGTAGAATTAGCCGCAAAGTATTCCCAACAGGATTGTAAGCTAGACCGCCTGTTGGATGGTATAGAAGAGGAATTTAGTCAGTCTGCATGACTATGTAATGAAAGTGACATGTATAATGCCTTCTAGCCGGATTGTAGATCATTTGTCTTGGCGGACCTTTTCGCTTCAACCTCGGGACCCGGTAGTCCGGAGTGTATCCGAATACCCACGCAGTTATATAAGAACCGGGGCATGCGTGGAGACCAGGCGTAGGGGTCATAAGTGCTTGAACAGACAAGTGCCCAACTAGTTATGTTATATTACATGGGTAGTAAGAAACATCTTCCAGGGAGAATAGTTCTATTAAGGGTTCCTTTCCCTGGGTAAGCATGCCCTAAAGTGCATGTCCGGACTGCGATAGGAAACGCATGAAAAACATCTGGGGGAAGATATGGACAATAAATAAAAATCATCTTTTGTTCACCGACCGAATATTCCCTTAAGAACACTAGCTTTCGGCTTCACCCAGTCTGAGGTACACGTCCGGCTGACCTGGCAGTAACAATCGCAGAGGTGCTCCCCTTATGCCCTAGCTGAATGAACGAGAACGTAGGGTATAAATACAAGAGCCAGGCAACCCATCTTGGCCAAAACTTAAGTCATATCGATGCATATAATGGCGAAAAAGGTACATGTGGAAGCATAACACATGTTCGGGGCCCGAGGCCCAAATAAATAATTAAGCTTCTGTGAAAGAAGCCCCCAGGTGTTATGAGCGCGGCTAGCGCATCTATAATGTGCAAGCGAGGCACAAGTTGGCCCTTAAAGGCCTAGAGAAATAATAACAGAAAGGAAGAAAGAAAAACAAGACAGATAATGTGCATGCAAAAAATGGACAAAGGGAGGGGACGAACATAGGGTCCGACGCTAGGCGTAGAATCTTCGGAGCCTGGCCGCTTCCATGGGTTCGGCTCGAGTCGACTAGTCGATGCATCCCGCAGTCGGTATGCTCCACCGGTCAGAACTTGGTCAATAATGAAGGGACCTTCCCATTTGGGCTCGAGCTTGTTCTTTTTCTTATCCGGCAGGCGTAGAACTAGTTCACCAACGTTATAAGTTTTGGCCCGTACTTCTCTGCTTTGGTATCTATGAGCCTGTTGCTGATAAAATGCGGAACGGGCTTTGGCTACGTCGCGCTCCTCCTCCAGGGTGTCCAGACTGTCCTGCCGATCGAGCTCGGCTTCTCTTTCTTCGTACATGCGCACTCGAGGTGAGACATGAATTATGTCACAGGGCAAGACTGCCTCTGCGCCATACACCATAAAGAAGGGTGTGTGTCCGGTACTACGATTCGGCGTGGTCCGCAGCCCCCAAAGTACGGAGTCGAGCTCCTCTACCCAGTGCGTGTTAGACTCCATTAAGGAACGCACTAATCTGAGTTTAATGCCGCTCATTATAAGACCGTTTGCTCGCTCGACTTGGCCGTTGGTTTGTGGGTGATAGACTGAAGCATAATCAAGCTTGATGCCCATTTTGCTGCACCAGAGTTTTACCTCATCGGCTGTGAAGTTTGTGCTGTTGTCAGTGATGATGCTATGGGGGACGCCATAATGGTGTACGACCCCAGATATGAAGTCTATCACTGGTCCGGATTCGGCTGTTTTAACAGGCTTGGCTTCTATCCATTTGGTGAATTTATCCACCATGACCAGTAAGTAGTTTTTCTTGTGGGTTCCCCCTTTAAGGGGTCCAACCATGTCAAGCCCCCAGACCGCAAAGGGCCACGTAATGGGGATTGTTTGGAGGGCGGTGGGTGGCATGTGGCTTTGATTTGCAAAGAGCTGGCAACTGGCGCAACGTTGGACCAAGTCCTGTGCATCTGCCCAGGCCGTTGGCCAATAGAATCCTGTACAGAAGGCCTTGCTTACAAGAGCCTGGGCTGTGGCGTGGTGACCACCGAGTCCGACGTGAATTTCTGCCAAAAGGTTCCGCCCTTCCTCTTCGGAGATGCACCTTTGAAGGACTCCAGTAGTGCTTTTTTTCTACAATTCTCCCTCATGGACCCTGTAGGCCTTGGATCGCCGCACTATGCAGCATGCCTCATTTTGGTCCTCCGGAAGTTCCTGTCTAGTTAGGTAGGCTCGGAATGGTTCTGTCCATGGGGCAATGATGGCCATTATTACATGGGCTGAAGGTGTTATTTTGGTGGCGAAGCCTCCGATTGTGTCAGAGTGTTCGGTATCGGGTATTTTGGCGGGGTCCAGGCTGTTGTTACCAGTGTCCCCTTCCCATACTACGGATGGCTTGAATAGTCTCTCCAAAAATATGTTGGGGGGACCGCATCGCGTTTGGCACCGATGCGGGCGAGGATATCCGCCGCCTGATCGTTTTCCCGAGCCACATGGTGAAATTCGAGCCCCTCGAACCGAGCTGACATTTTTAGGACGGCGTTTCGATAGGCCGCCATTTTCGGATCCTTGGCATCAAAGTCTCCATTTATTTGGGATATTGAAAGGTTTGAATCCCCACGCACCTCCAGGTGTTGAATGCCCATGGAGACTGCCATCCGAAGACCATGCAATAGAGCTTCATATTCGGCTGCGTTGTTGGAGTCTGTGTACAGTATTTGTAGTACATACTGAATGGTATCTCCAGTTGGGGACGTCAGGACGACGCCAGCCCCTAGACCAGCCAGCATTTTAGAACCGTCGAAGTGCATGGTCCAATTGGAGTATGCGCCATACTCATTAGGGAGTTCGGCCTCCGTCCATTCGGCGACGAAGTCGGCCAATTCTTGCGACTTAATGGCTCGTCGAGGTTTGTATGTTATGTCGAACGGGAGGAGCTCGATGGCCCATTTGGCAATCCGGCCCGTAGCGCAGCGGTTGTTTATAATATCATTAAGTGGCACTTCTGAGGCTACTGTAATCGAACACTCTTGAAAGTAGTGTCACAGCTTCCGGGATGCCATGAATACCGCATAGGCTATCTTTTGATAATGTGGGTACCGTGATTTGCACGGAGTGAGGACAGTGGATACATAGTATACCGGCTTTTGAAGAGGGAATTTATGTCCGTCCGCTTCCCGTTCGACAACAAGCACTGCGCTGACAACTTGACGAGTTGCCGCAATGTACAACAACATTGGTTCGCCGATGTTTGGCGCGGCCAGGATTGGGTTGGTTGCCAAAATGGCCTTTATTTCTTCCAATCCGGCTGTGGCTGCGTCCGGCCACTCGAAGTGTTCGGTGCGCCGAAGGAGGCGATAAAGGGGTAAAGCCTTTTCTCCTAAGCGGGAGATAAAGCGGCTTAGAGCCGCCACGCATCCAGTTAACTTCTGGATTTTTTGAGGTCTGTTGGGGTAGCCAACTATGACAAAGCTCGGATTTTGGCCGGATTAGCTTCAATACCTCTACTGGAGACAATGAAACCCAGGAGCTTTCCGGCTGGTACGCCGAAAACGCATTTTCCGGATTGAGCTTGATGTCATATGTTCCGAGGTTGTCGAATGTGAGCCTCAAGTTGTCTATCAAAGAGTCGATGTGTTTGGTTTTGATGACCACATCGTCTACGTATGCCTCTACTGTTTTTCCGATTTGTTTCTCCAGACATGTCTGAATCATGCGCTGATATGTTGCGCCAGCGTTTTTGAGCCCAAAAGGCATTGTGTTAAAACAGAAGGGACCGTATGGTGTGATGAATGCCGTTGCGGCTTGGTTGGACTCCGCCATCTTGATTTGGTGGTAACTGGAGTATGCTTCGAGGAAACACAATGACTCGTGTCCTGCGGTAGCATCAATAATTTGATCGATGCGGGGGAGGGGAAGGGGTCCTTTGGGCAAGCTTTATTGAGGTCCTTGAAATCGACACAAAGGCGTGAGGATTTATCCTTCTTGGTACCATCACTGGGTTTGCTAGCCAGTCCGGGTTTTTTTAATTTCTCTGATGAATCCGGCCTCCAATAACTTGGCTAGTTCCTCTCCCAAGGCCTGTCTCTTAGGTTCGGAGAAACGCCGAAGAGCTTGCTTGACCGGCTTGAATCACTTTAGGATATTGAGGCTATGCTCAGCCAGCCTGCGTGGGATTCCTGGCATGTCTGAGGGATGCCAGGCGAATATGTCCCAATTCTCGCGTAGGAACTCTCATAGTGCGGCGTCCACGACGGGGTTTAACTGTGCCCCAATGGAGGCTGTTTTTGCAGGGTCCGTTGGGTGGACTTGGAATTTGACTATTTCATCCGCTGGTTTAAAAGAGGTGGACTTGGATCTCTTGTCGAGTATCACGTCGTCCCTGTCCACTGTGGAGCATAGCGTGGTTAATTCCTCGGCCGAGAGGGCTTCGAATAATGCCTCGAGGGCCAGTGCGGCTGTTTTGTTTTCGGCGCGGAGTGTTGTGTCCGGATCACTGGCGAGAGTGGTGATTCCGTTGGGCCCGGGCAATTTTAGCTTCATGTACCCGTAATGGGGTACGGCTTGGAAGATTGTGAACGCCTCCCGTCCTAAAAGAGCGTGATAACCACTGCTGAACGGGGCCACTTGGAATGTAATTTCTTCGGACCTTTAATTATCTGGCATGCCGAATACCACATCTAGTGTGATTTTCCCAGCACAGCTTGCTTCCCGACTGGGGATGATTCCTCTAAAGGTTGTGCTACTTTGCTCAATGCGATTCCAGTCTATTTCCATCTTTTGAAGAGTTTCCTCATAGATGAGGTTTAATCCACTGCCGCCGTCCATGAGTACTTTGGTGAGTCAAAAGCCATCCATGACTGGGATGAGGACCAGTGTAGCTGGTGCTCGGGTTGTTCGGAATTTAGGTTCATCACTGGCATTGAAGGTGATAGCCGTGTCACTCCATGGATTTATTGCTGCCACATGGCAGATTTCGGCAATGTTGCGGAGTGTTCGCTTGCGCATATTATTTGATGCGAAGGTCTCAAAGACTGTTAATACCGTATTGCTATCCGTGGGATGGTGCTCTGCAGCATCTGGGATGAGAAGATCCTCACCGCTTTTAGCCACCTGCCGGAGTATCAAACATGCTCTAAGGTTGTGTGTTGGTATGGTATCCGCCGTACTATGAATTTTGCAGGGGCCGTTAAGCCATCCCTCCAATACGGTTCCATGCCATGTATAGGGTTTTTGTTTCTTAGCAACTAGCTCGGGTGTCTTATGATAGTGCACCCTTTTACTTCGGACTGGGTGTATATTTGGAGCCGGATTATCCCAAAATTTCATTTTGGTTTTCCAGGCGCTTTCCATCGCACAATACTTTCGCACTATGGACGCCAAGTCAGCGAAGCGTGATATGTCACGGCGACTTAAGGCGTTAAGGATCCCCTTGTCCGTGCAATTATTGCAGAAAAGTGAGACTGCATCTTCCTCGCGACAGTCCTTAACCTTGTTCAACACAAGGAGGAATCTGGCCCAATAATGATGTACTGTTTCATGGGGCTCTTGTCTGATGTTGGAAAGATCGTTTATGTCTGGGTGGGTGGGTGGATTTGAGTCCGAAGCCCTACCTGATCCGAGACCCAGGGGCCAAGGGGTTTCCGATCTTGGAAGTTCAGATTCCGGTATGTTGCCCAATGAGTCTGGCCCGCTGCCTGACTCTAGGTTCATGGTTTGGGCAATGTCCTCCCGGGAATGGGTATCCGGCTTGGAGAGCTCAGGTATTCGGACATAGTTACTCCTCAAAATAGAGGAAGAGTTGCCGCATTGTTCCTCGACAACCGCAACATGATGGGTGACCGGTGGAGAGTTAATCTCCCATTGATTGGGTTTAAGCCCAATCCGATCATAGTCCGTAGCGACTCCCAAGGCGGCGATGCGATCCAAGAGTTCATTTAGGGAGGAGAGCTCCATTGGATCCATCTACTCGGCGAATTCCGAGCTGACGTGGAGGTTGTTTTCGATGACCCGAGAAGTCATCATCGGTGCAGCAGCCGAACATGCGGTCATGACGAAGCTGCCTAGCCGGAGAGTTTGGCCGACAGCCAGGGCTGCTCCAGTGGTAATGTTGTTTTTAACAACGAGATGAGGCATCCTTCCTTACCGCGATGACACAGAGGAACTCTCAATTTAAGCACCAATGTCGGTATCAAAACCGGTGGATCTCAGGTAGGGGGTCCCGAACTGTGCGTCTAAGGTGGATGGTAACAGGAGGCAGGGGACACGATGTTTTACCCAGGTTAGGGCCCTCTTGATGGAGGTAAAACCCTATGTCCTGCTTGATTTATTCTTGATGATATGAGTATTACAAGAGTTGATCTACCACGAGATCGGAGAGGCTAAACCCTAAAAGCTAGCCTATGGTATGATTGTATGTTGTCCTATGGACTAAAACCCTCCGGTTTATATAGACACCAGAGGAGGCTAGGGTTACACAAGGTCGGTTACAAAGGAGGAGATATACACATCTGTATTGCCTAGCTTGCCTTCCACGCCAAGTAGAGTCCCATCCGGACACAAGACGAAGTCTTCAATCTTGTATCTTCATAGTCCAACAGTCCGGCCAAAGGATATAATCCGGCTGTCCGGATACCCCCTAATCCAGGACTCCCTTAGTGGGAGGCGCGCCCCCTAGCCCAATCCGAATTGGGTGGGGGCGACCTCCCATTTCCTTTCCCCTCTTCTCCCCTTCCTTCTCTCCTACTCCTACTACTTGGAAGGGGGGAATCCTACTCCCGGTGGGAGTAGGACCCCCCTAGGGCGCGCCATAGAGGGCCGGCCCTCCCCCTCCTCCACTCATTTATATACGGGGGAGGGGAGCACCCCATAGACACACAAGTTGATCATTGATCTCTTAGCCGTGTGCGGTGCCCCCTCCACCATAATCCACCTCGGTCATATTGTAGCGTTGCTTAGGCGAAGCCTTGTTCCGGTAGCATAATCATCACCGTCATCACGCCGTCGTGCTGACGAAGCTCTCCCTCGACACTCTGCTGGATCGTGAGTTTGTGGGACGTCACCTAGCCGAACGTGTGCAGATCGCGGAGGTGTTGTACTTTCGGTACTAGGATCGATCGATCGTGAAGATGTATGACTACATCAACCACATTGTCATAACGCTTCTGCTTACGGTCTAAGAGGGTACATAGACAACACTCTACCCTACCGTTGCTATGCATCACCATGATCTTGCATGTGCGTAGGATTTTTTTTAAATTACTGCATTCCCCAACAGTGGCATCCGAGCCAAGTCTATGCGTAGATGTTATATGCACGAGTAGAACACAAAGGAGTTGTGGGCGTGGGTATATACATATTGCTTGCCGTCACTAGTTGATTCTTGATTCAATGGTATTGTTGGATGAAGCGGCTCAGACCAACATTACGCGTACGCTTACACGAGACTGGTTCTACCGACGTGCTTCGCACATAGGTGGCTAGTGGGTGTTTGTTTCTCCAACTTTAGTTGAATCAGATTCAATGAACAGGGTTCTTTCAGAAGATCAAAAAGCAATCACTATACCACGTTGTGGTTTTTGATACGTAGGTAAGAATGGTTCTTGCTCAGTTTGTAGCAGCCACGTAAAACTTGCAACAACAAAGTAGAGGACGTCTAACTTGTTTTTGCAGGGCATGTTGTGATGTGATATGGTCAAGACGTGATGAGATATAAATTTTTGTATGAGATGATCATGTTTTGTTAAAGTTATCGGCAACTGGCAGGAGCCTTATGGTTGTCTCTTTATTGCATAAGATGCAAGCGCCATATAATTGCTTTACTTTATCGCTATGCGATAAGCAATAGTTGGTGAGACGACCATGTGACGACACGTTGATAGAGATCAAGATGATGGAGATCATGGTGTCATGCCGGTGACGATAGAGATCATGACGGTGTTTTGAAGATGGAGATCATAGGCATAAGATGATGATGGTCATATCATGTCACATATTTTGATTGCATGTGATGTTTATCCTTTACGTATCTTATTTTGTTTAGTTCGGCGGTAGCATCATAAGATGATCTCTCACTAAATTTCAAGGTATAAGTGTTCTCCTTGAGTATGCACCATTGCGATAGTTTGTCGTGCCGAGACACCACATGATGATCGGGTGTGATAAACTCTACGTTCACATACAACGGGTGCAAGCCAGTTTTGCACTTGACGAGCCTAGCATATGCAGATATGGCCTTGGAATACTAGAGACCGAAAGGTCGAGCGTGAATCATATAGTAGATATGATCGATATAGTGATGTTCACCATTGAAAACTACTCCATCTCACGTGATGATCATACATGGTTTAGTTGATTTGGATCACGTGATCATTTAGATGACTAGAGGGATGTCTATCTAAGTAGGAGTTCTTAAGTAATATGATTAATTGAACTTTAATTTATCATGAACTTAGTCCTGATAGTATTTGCATATCTATGTTGTAGATCAATAGCTTGCGATGTAGCTCGCCGTTTATTTTTTGATATGTTCCTAGAGAAAAATAAGTTGAAAGATGATAGTAGCAATGATGCAGACTGGGTCCACGATCTGAGGATTATCCTCATTGCTGCACAGAAGAATTATGTCCTTGATGCACCACTAGGTGACAGACCAATTGCAGGAGCAGATGCACACATTATGAACGTTTGACAAAGCTCGATATGATGACTACTTAATAGTTTAGTGCACCATGCTTTACGTCTTAGAATCGGGACCTCAAAAAAATTTGAACACCATAGAACATATAAGATGTTCTAAGAGTTGAAATTGGTATTTCAAACTCATGCCCGTGTCGAGAGGTATGAGACCTCTGACAGTACTTTGCCTATAAGGTGGAGGAGAATAGCTCAACCAGTGACCATGTGCTCAGATTGTCTGGGTACTACAATTGCTTGAATCAAGTGGGAGTTAATCTTCCAGATAAGATAGTAATTGATAAAGTTCTCTAGACACTATCACCAAGTTACTAGAACTTAGTGATGAACTATAATATGCAAGGGATGACGAAAGTAATTCCCAAGCTCTTCGCAGTGCTGAAATCGGTGAAGGTAGAAATCTAGAAATAGCATCAAGTGTTGATGGTTAACAAGACCACTAGTTTCAAGAAAAGGGCAAAGGGAAAGAAAGAGTAACTTCAAAGAAGAAAGGCAATCAAGTTGCCACTCCCATGAAGAAGCTCAAAGCTAGATCCAAGCCTGGAACTAAGTGCTTCTACTGCAAAGGAAATGGTCATTGGAAGTGGAACTGCCCTAGATACTTGGCGGATAAGAAGGATGGCAAAGTGAACAAAAGTATATATTTGATATACATGTTATTGATGTGTAATTTACTAGTGTTTATAACAACACCTCAGTATTTGGTACTAGTTCAGTTACTAAGAGTAGTAACTCGAAACGGGAGTTGCAAATTAAACAGAGCCTAGTTAAGGGCGAGGTGAGTTGGAAGTGATTCCAAGGTTGATAAGATCACCATTGCACACTCCCTTTACCTTTGGGATTAATGTTGAACCTAAAATAAATGTTATTTGGTGTTTGCATAAAGCATAATATGATTGGATCATGTTTATTGCAATACATTTATTCATTTAAGTCAAGGATAATTGTTATTCTGTTTACATGAATAAAACCTTCTAAGGTCATACACCCAAGGTGAATGGTTTATTGAATCTCGATCATAGTAATACACATATTCATAATATTGAAGCCAAAAGATGCAAAGTTAATAATGATGGTGCAACTTATATGTGACACTGTCGTTTAGGTCATATTGGTGTAAAGCGCATGAAGAAACTCCATGCTGATGGGCTTTTGGAATCACTTGATTATGAATCATTTGATGCTTGCGAACCATGCCTCATGGGCAAGATGACTAAAACTCCGTTCTCCGGAACAATGGAGCAAGCAACTGACTTATTGGAAATAATACATACTGATGTATGCAATCCGATGAGTGTTGAGGCTCGCGGCGGGTATCGTTATTTTCTGATCTTCACAGATGATTTGAGAAGATATGGGTATATCTACTTGATGAAACATAAGTCTGAAACATTTGAAAAGTTCAAAGAATTTGAGATTGAAGTGGAAAATCATCGTAACAAGAAAATAAAGTTGTTGCGATTTGATCGTGGAGGAGAATATTTGAGTTACTAGTTTGGTCTTCATTTGAAACAATGCGGAATAGTTTCTCAACTCACGCCACCTGGAACACCACAGCATAATGGTGTGTCCGAACATCATAACCGTACTTTATTAGATATGGTGCAATCTATGATGTCTCTTACAAATTTATCACTATCGTTTTAGGGTTATGCATTAGAGACAACTGCATTCACGTTAAATAGGGCACCATCTAAATCCGTTGAGACGACACCATATGAACTGTGGTTTATCAACAAACATAAGCCGTCGTTTCTTAAAGTTTGGGGCTATGATGCTTATGTGAAAAAGTTTCAACCTGATAATGTAGGACCAAAAGTATGTCTAGAGGGGGGGGGGGTGATTAGACTACTTGACCAGTTAAAAATCTATCCTTTTCCCAATTTTAGTATTTGGCAAATTTTAGCTATCTTAGCACAAGTCAAGCAATCTTAACACAATTCAAGCAAGCATGCAAAGAGTCTATGAGCAGCGGAAAGTAAAGCATGCAACTTGCAAGAATGTAAAGGGAAGGGTTTGGAGAATTCAAACGCAATTGGAGACACGGATGTTTTTGTCGTGGTTCCGATAGGTGGTGCTATCGTACATCCACGTTGATGGAGACTTCAACCCACGAAGGGTAACGGTTGCGCGAGTCCATGGAGGGCTCCACCCATGAAGGGTCCACGAATAAGCAACCTTGTCTATCCCACCATGGCCATCACCCACGAAGGACTTGCCTCACTAGCGGTAGATCTTCATGAAGTAGGCGATCTCCTTGACCTTACAAACTCCTTGGTTCAACTCCACAATATTGTCGGAGGCTCCCAAGTGACACCTAGCCAATCTAGGAGACACCACTCTCCAAGAACTAACAAATGGTGTGTTGATGATGAACTCCTTGCTCTTGTGCTTCAAATGATAGTCTCCCCAACACTCAACTCTCTCTCACATGATATGGATTTGGTGGAAAGAATATTTGAGTGGAAAGCAACTTGGGGAAGGCTAGAGATCAAGATTCATATGGTGGGAATGGAATATCTTGGCCTCAACGCATGAGTAGGTGGTTCTCTCTCAGAAAATGTGTATTGGAAGTGTAGGTATGTTCTGATGGCTCTCTCCACGAATGAAGAGTGGGTGGAGGGGTATATATAGACTCCACACAAAAACTAACCATTACACACAATTTACCAATCTCGGTGAGACCGAATTGAGAAACTCAGTCGGACCGATTTAGCAAACCTAGTGACCGTTAGGATTTCCGGTGGGACTGAGATGCAACTCGGTAGGACCGATATGGTTAGGGTTAGGGCATAACGTAATCTTGGTGTGACCGATTACACAAACTCGGTGGGACCGATTTTGGTAATAAGCTAACCAGAGAGTTGGTCAGGTAAACTCGGTGGGACCGATTTGCTCATTTCGGTGGGACCGAAATGTTACAAAAGGGAAACAGAGAGTTTACATTGCAATCTCGATGGGACTGATCGCTCATCTCGGTAGGACCGAAACGTTATGAAGGGAAACAGAGAGATTACAACCCCATCTCGGTGTGACCGAGATCCCTATCGGCGAGACCGATTTGCCTAGGATTTGTGGCAGTGGCTATGACATCTGAACTCGGTGGCGCCGGATAGAAAGAATCGATGGGGTCGACTTTGACCTTTGGTTTATGTCATATGTGGATGTGGGAAGGTAGTTGAGGGTTTTGGAGCATATCACTAAGCACTATGAAGCAAGAACCTCATCAAGCAACACCTCATCCCTCCTTGATAGTATTGGCTTTTCCTATAGACTCAATGTGATCTTGGATCACTAAAATATAAAATGTAGAGTCTTGAGCTTTGAGCTTGAGCCAATCTTTTTGTCCTTAGTATTTTGAGGGGTCCACTTTCCTCATCCATGCCATGCCATTCATTGAGCTTTTCCTGAAATATTAATCTTGGAATAGCATTAGCTCAATGAGATATATGTTGTTAGGAATTACCAAAACCACCCAGGGATAGTTGCACTTTCAATCTCCCCCTTTTTGGTAATTGACGACAACATATAGATCAAAGCTTCGACGAATGATAATAAGAGTGAAAAACATTGTCGCTTTGAGAAGTACGTGAAAAGCAAGAGCTCCCCCTAAATTTGTGCATAGTTTATGATTTGCTTTGGACTGCAAATGCACACAGAGTTAGGCTCATGGGTTACTCTTCCATGTCACATACATCTTGGTCGAGCGCTCAAAATGATAATAATTAAATACATGCACTCATCACCAAGCAAAGTGAATGATCATATAGGGATAAAATGATAATGTCATCCAACAAGCATTAATGTAGCATATGATGAGACACACATGATCATCCAAGTATCACACAGACAGAAAGTATCTCAATTAAGCAAATAAAGTTCAACCACCAAAGCAAGATAGAATAAAAAAGCAACACTCTCTCTCGAAGCCTATGATCTATACATTTTCTCCCCCTTTGGCAACAAGTTACCAAAAAGTTCATAGAAAATGCATAGCACTAAATCGTCTCTCAGGCTTGGTCTTCAGGTGGTGGTGTCTGGATAACTCCAAGAACGAAGGCTTCAGTCGATGTAGATGGAGCTGATGGAGTAGGTGCTGGAGCTGGTGGCACTGAAGCTGTAGCTGGTGTAGATGAAGTTGCTCTGGTGTCTGGAACAGGCACCGCAGCAGATCTTTGAGCTCTAGGCACTCTGGCAAATGCATCAGTGGTTGTCTTGCCCTTCCTCTCCTGCATATCATCCTGAAGTTGCTCCACAACAGACTGGATCTCAGTTCCCTTCACATCCATGTCATAGAACTTCTGCTCCACCATCCTTTCCAAGCTCTCCTAGTTTTGAGTTAGGGTGGCCAGCCCTTTCTCAATCCTTAGAGTGGATGCAATCAAGTAGCCGAGCTGATCTTGCTTGCTCTTCAGAAGATACTGAGATGCCTCTTCCATGGTTGGCATCTTTGTAGCTTTCTCAGCCTTTGCCTTCTCCCTCTTTGCTTGAACGTGCACAGAAGATGGTTCATTATCATTCATAACCACTTAGTTGTCCTCAAAGTCTGGATAGATAGGCATGTGCTCCTTGTCCAACAAGTATGTGTCAATGCCCATCTTGGAGTTAATCAACTCCTAGATCTGTGGTGCATACCCACAACTTCTCTTTTGGTCAGCAGCTGTCCTCTTGATAGTTTCAACTATAAGACTCATGACCTTGAACTTTTGTGGCACCTCAAATATATGTAGCAGATTGATGGAGTGGCCTCTGATCATTCTATGATCACCAGACTTGGGCAGAAGAGTGTGCCTGAGGATCCAATTGATAGTAGGCAGTCCTGACAGCAGGTGTTTCACTGATCCAAATTGGTGAGTCTCAAGATCTGCATCAGGAATCTCCTTGTACATGCTAGCCATGGAGTTGCGATCCTTCTTCTTCTTGGCATAGACATCCAAGTCATCTTCATTCTCCTAAGGAGCATTGATCAATTGAGCCCATTCTGCTACTGTTGACTGGTATCTAGTGCCTTCAGACATCCAGACTATCTTGCCATCTGGGTAGAAGTGAGCTGTGGAGTAGAACTGCATGATAAGCTCATCATTCCACTTAGTGATCTTCTGAGCCACAAACTCATCAACTCCACAAGCCTTGAAACTTTCATATACTCCTGGATAGTGTTCTTCATTCTCCTTGATGTACTCCCAGTTGACCCATCTCATGTCACATACTATTGGTTTCTTGTCAAGCAACACTGTCTCATAAAAATCATGTTGTTCTTTGGTATGGAACCTGTAGTCCACAGCAGTTCTCCTTCTGGTGGCATATGGATCTGACTCTCTCCATAGCCTCAATCCTGAGTCCTTCCTGATCTTCATGTTTTCTGCTACTGGATGAACATCATTATGATCTGGAATTTTTGGCTTTAACTTCCTCAAAACATGTGTCTCGTCATCTTCTTATTCAGCAACAGTTTCAAGCACTGGGGCCTTGTTTTTCTCAGCAGCTGAAATGTTCCTGGTACTCCTCTTTGGTGTAGTTTTGGGTTTTGGAGCAGCTGGCTTAGAAGTTCCTTTGGGCTTAGATGGAGCAGCCCCTGATCTTATGGCATCTCCCATAAGTTTATGTGCCTTAGGTGCTACTGCAGCATCTTCTTCCCCTTCCTCTTCTTCAGAGTCTTTCATGATTGAAGATCTCCCAAGCACTCTGGCAGTGGTCTTTTTGACCCTTTCCTTCCTTTTCTTTTCTGCCACAACCTGCTCTTTGGGTGCAGATCCCAAAGTCTCTTGAGTGGATGATCTGGCTTTAGACATTGGAGCTCTCTTGGCAGGAACCTTTTGCTAAATTCCTGGCCTGGTGGCAGCAGTTGTGCCATATTCCTTCTTCAGGACTTTCCTCTTTGAGGTGGTTTCTTCTTCCTCAGCCACATAGTCCCCATCCTCTGACTCTGAGGTTCTTTTCTTGCTGGCCCTGGTGGCAGCCTTTGGCAGATTGCTTGGTGTGCTCCTGCTGCCATCATCTGAGCTACTAGAGGGACTAGTGCCCTCACTCAAGTGAACCTGCTCCTCTGACTTGTTCTGACTGTCACTCTGATCTGACATGATGCTGAAAGCACAAGTGCTCCCTAGGTGGTTTTGATAATTGATGACAACATATCTCTTGTTGGACTAATGTTTTCACCCAGTATGTTTCAGATAAGTTCAACAATGGAGTGGCATGGACTAAAGGGTATGGGAAGGTCTCCAAGACACTAAGGACAAAGGATTGGCTAAAGCTAGAAGTTCAAGACTCTTCATTTTACATTTTAGTGATCCAAGATCACATTGAGTCCATAGGAAAAGCCAATACTATCAAGGAGGGATGAGGTGTTGCTTAATGAGCCTCTTGCTCAAGTGCTTAATGATATGCTCCAAAACCCTCAGCTACTTTCCCATATCCACAAATGACCTAAAACCTAAGCCAAACTCGGTCATACCGATTCTTTCAACCCGGCGCCACCGAGTTTCACATGTCATAGCCACTGCCAACCCCTAATCAGTTCGGTCTCACCGATGGGATCTCGGTCTCACCGAGATGGGCTTGCAAACTCTCTGTTACCTACTGCATTACTCTCGGTCCCACTTAGATATGCAATCGGTCCCACCGAGTTTGCTTGGCCAACTCTCTGTTTTGCTTATTACCCAAATTGGTCCCACCGAGTTTGAGTAATCGGTCAAACCGAGTTTTGGATTTTCCCTAACCCTAGCACATCGGTCCCACCGAGTTGTTCCAATCGGTCCCACCGAAATTCCTAATGGTCACTAGGTTTACTATTTCGGTCCGAACGAGTTTTCTGATTCGGTCCCACCAAGATTGGTAAATTGTGTGTAACGGTTGGATTTTGTGTGGAGGCTATAAATACCCCTCCACCTCCTCTTCACTCGTGAAGAGAGCCATCAGACTAAGCCTACACTTCCAGCATCCTATTTCTGAGAGAGAACTACCTACTCATGTGTTGAGGCCAGGACATTCCATTCCTACCATATGAATCTTGATCTCTAGCCTACCCCAAGTTGCTTTCCACTCAAATCTTCTTTCCACCAGATCCAAATCCTATGAGAGAGAGTTGAGTGTTGGGGAGACTATCATTTGAAGCACAAGAGCAAGGAGTTCATCATCAACACACCATTTGTTACTTCTTGGAGAGTGGTGTCTCCTAGATTGGCTAGGTGTCACTTGGGAGCCTCCGACAAGATTGTGGAGTTGAACCAAGGTGTTTGTAAGGGCAAGGAGATCGCCTACTTCGTGAAGATCTACCGCTAGTGAGGCAAGTCCTTCGTGGGAGATGGCCATGGTGGGATAGACAAGGTTGCTTCTTCGTGGACCCTTCGTGGGTGGAGCCCTCCGTGGACTCGCGCAACCAATTACCCTTGGTGGGTTGAAGTCTCCATAAACGTGGATGTAGGATAGCACCACCTATCCGAACCATGGGAAAAACATCCGTGTCTCCGATTGCGTTTGAATTCTCCAAACCCTTCCCTTTACATTCTTGCAAGTTGCATGCTTTACTTTCCGCTGCCTATATACACTTTGCATACTTGCTTGATATGTATTGTGAGTGTTGAAATTATGCTTAAACTCCACTCAAACTGAAAAAGCTTAAAAATTGCAACTTTGGCATGAAGTGTCTAATCACCCCCCTCTAGACACATCTACTTCAAGGTCCTACAGATGCAAACACTGACAGAGACCTTGTGAATAGATTATAGATGAGGTAGAGTGGATGAGCATCACAAAGTACAGAGGTTTTTGCAAAAGAATGAATTAAAAAACTTAGTTTTAGTTTTCCACATAAAGCATTTCGGATCTACCGATTTGCAAACTCGGTGATACCGAAGCAGCTTTGGAACCTAAACTAGTGAACTCGGTCAGACCGAGTCACAGTTCGGTGGCACCGAGACTGCTAGGTTTCACAAAGTGCTGAACTCGGTCACACCGATTTGCAATTCTCGGTCAAACCGAGAATCACATGTGCAATGGCCTGAGCCAAATCGGTGAAACCGATTTCATCAACTCGGTTGGCCCGAGATTGTTTCCGCAGAAACCTAACCCTAAGTTTTCAATTCATGACTAAACTACGAAGTGCTTTCGATGGATAGAATGATCTCAATCGTGGCAAGATACATGGCAAAGCAATGTGCTGGGGAATCGGAGTTAGAACAACACAAAGTTCAAGTCCATACCCTAGTTCGGCGATGAACTTGCTACGACGGCAACGGCGGAGATGATCCCGTTGACGGCGACGGAGACCAGTGACAGGAGGTGGCTGGCGACGAGGAGGATGATCCGGAGACCCAGGGAGGCAGAGCAGGCTAAGCGCGGGCGAGGAGGTTCGGAATTTTTTCCAAAATTTGACCCGTGGATATATATAGCCTGACCCTATCGGTGTGACCGAGTGGAACAACTTGGTGGCACCCAGATTCATAACTGCAAGCAGTTACTGAAACTCGGTGTGACCGAAAAGTTTGAATCGGTTGCACCGAGATTGAAAACCTAGATCGACTTAGTGATCTCGGTATGACCGAAATGGATGAATCGGTCAGACCGAAACACACAAAGAAGTTTTGGAAGTTTAAGTCTATGACGAATCGGGGTCTCCGAGTGCTCCTCACATAGAGTGGTTCGAATCTGACTTGATCAAACTTTGTGATGCAGCATGAATAGAGTTTGAGACAAGAAAAACATAGATAGCTAGAGAATGTTCTTAGGCATTCTTGTCCATCCACTTGGCCAAAAGAGAAGGAAACCAATCAATCAAAACAACAAGTGGATGTCCTCAAATGAGTAAATTATGCAACCAACATGCTCACACAATAAAATGACAAATGAAATATGTGGCAAAGCATGCACAAACAATTCTAGCATCTATCAAGCAATTGGCGATGACTAGGTCATCTATATATGAGTATATTGACTTAGGAGTCAAATGAGAACATTTGATCATAGGTCATACTCATCGTTTAAGCACAAGTGGGGTTACCACTTTTACATAAAGCAATGTTGTGTTCACACCATTAGAGTTGCTTTAACTCAATTGTTAGAGTAAAGCTCCCCCTAGATGTGAGATCCCCCCTAAGAGGGATGAACTAACCTTGGGTTTTGTCGATGATGACTTCATGTAGGTGTGGATGCTCTAAGTTGATGTAGATCATTCGGGGCTATCCTTTGGAGTGAGTTGCACTTTCAATACCTACACGGGTTAGTCCCACAAGGAACAAACAAGGATATCCATAGACATAGAGCGATGCACACACAAGATGATGTCTATGAGAGCATTAGGTTACCTTGTCCCTTGTCTTACCAACAAGAGGGTTTGTGACTCCTTGAACTAGTGCAAGATGTGGAAGTTGATTGCACTTGTTCTTGCCAAAATGATAAGAGTGAAGTATGTTGGCGGAGTCACCCTCAAGAACTCTCTAGTTCTTCTTCTTCGGGATCCACACCATCTTGATGGGAATTCTCAGAGTTGTAGTTGTACTTGATGAAGTGTAACTTGATGTAGTCTTAGGAACCCACTTGACCAAGGACTTAGGAGCTTCTTCAAATGCATCAATTTCCTCTTGAAGCTTGTCCTTGCCTTTTTGCTTGTGGTCTTGTGGTGGAAGATCATCTTGAGCTTGTGTCCCTTTGGAAGAAGTAGGATCATACTTCTCTTGTTGAGGTACAAACTTTGTCTTGGGGTATGGATCTTCTTCCCACTCAACTCCATTGGCATTGAACTTTTGTTCAAAACCAATACCTTGATTCTTCTGATGCCTTCCTTGCTTGCGTACAATTTCCTCGAATTGTTTACTCCCGGCAAGGCTCTTGTAAACACCTTTCTCTATAATTCCCTTCAATAAGCTATTTTCTTGCTCAAGTGTAACTTGTCTAAGAGAATCATTAGTGGAATTAAGAGAACAACTAGAAGCAACAACATTGGATTTAGCATGATTATTGTTACTACTAGAGGAAGAATCTTTCTTTTTCTTGTTACTAGACCTTACTTGAGGCATGTAAGTGGATAAGAGTAAACGCTTGGCAATGTAAGAAGAACCTTTCTTGCGAAGATCATCATTGATTTCCTTTAAGAACTCATGCTCTTGCTCAAGATTGAGCTTCTCAAAACGTAATTTCTCATGAGTCCTTAAAAGTTCTCGATGATCTCCTAAGATAGTTTCATGAGCTAACTTAAGAGTGTTTAGTTCTTTAGTTAGAGACTCAATCTTCTCCTTATCATTGTCATTCATTTCATTTTGATTAGCATGATTAATTGACGTTTCATCATAGTATTCATCACTATAGTTGTCAACAAGTAAATCATCATCACCTAACAAGTCATCTTCATCACTATTGAAATCAACATACTCGGGGTGTGATACCTTTGGACCTTTGGCCATGAAGCATCTTCCAATTCCTTCATTTGGTGAATCAAATATGTCGTAGGAGTTGGTTGACACAAGTGCTAGACCGGCAACACCTTCATCTTGAGTATATTCGGAGTCGGAGTGATAGCTTCTCTCGGAGTCATTGTCGGAGTCGAAGCCGGATACCCATACACCAACATGAGCTTGATGTCTTAGTTTTGTGTAGCTCCTTGATGACTTGTCCTTCCTTTCCGAATCCTTGCTTCTCCGAGAGGGTCTTCGTTCATATCGATCATCCCTACTCCTTCTCTCCCTTGATGGTGATTCTTCTCTTCTACTTCTTCTTTTGGGAGAATCTTCTCTTCTCTTGTGGGGAGCCGTACACTCATTGGAGTATTGTCCGGGTCTTCCACAATTGTAGCAGTTTCGCTCTCGACTAGAAGATCTTTTGTCATTGTAGGACCTTGACTTGGAACTTCTCTCTTTGCTTCTATTCTTGTAGAACTTGTTGAAGTTCTTCACCACTAGGCTCAATTCTTCATTGAAGGTTTGTTTCTCACTTGATGATGTGGGAGCTTCACATGAGGCTTTGTAAGCACCACTTGACTTGTTATGGAGCTCCTCCTTATCCTTGAGTGACATCTCAGGAGAAACAATTCCTCCAATGACTTCCGTTGGCTTGAGATCTTTGTAATTCGGCATCATTTGGATCAATATGCATATGTTATCGTATTTTCCATCCAAGGCTCTTAGGATCTTCTTGATAATGAATTTGTCGGTCATCTCTTCACTTCCTAAGCCGACAATCTCATTTGTGATAAGAGCAAGCCTAGAGTACATTTCAGCGACACCTTCACCATCCTTCATTTTGAACTTGTCAAGTTGACTTTGAAGCACATCCAACTTGGATTCCTTGATGGAGTCGGTACCTTCGTGCATATCAATCAAAGTATCCCAAATTTCCTTTGCATTCTCAAGACAGCTGATTTTGTTGAATTCTTCGGGGCACAATCCGTTGAAGAGGATATCACAAGCTTGAGCATTGTATTGTAGCATCTTCAACTCTTCCGCGGTAGCTTCACGATTCAGTTCTCTCCCATCAAAGAATTCACCTTGCAAGCCAACACACACAATAGCCCAAATGGCGGGGTTATGTCCAAGAATATGCATTTTCATCTTATGCTTCCAACTAGCAAAATCAGTACCATCAAAGTAAGGATCTCTATGGTGGTAATTTCCCTCGCTAGACACCATACTCTCCTAGGTTGTGAAACCAAGGCTATGAATTCCAAAAGCTATGAAAATCAAGGCAAATGGAGACCAAAGCTCTGATACAACTTGTAGGATCGAAAGTATGTCTAGAGGGGGGGGGGGTGATTAGACTACTTAACCAATTAAAAATCTATCCTTTTCCCAATTTTAGTCTTTGGCAGATTTTAGCTATCTTAGCACAAGTCAAGCAATCTTAACACAACTCAAGCAAGCATGCAAAGAGTCTATGAGCAGCGGAAAGTAAAGCATGCAACTTGCAAGAATGTAAAGGGAAGGGTTTGGAGAATTCAAACGCAATTGGAGACATGGATGTTTTTGTCGTGGTTCCGATAGGTGGTGCTATCGTACATCCACGTTGATGGAGACTCCAACCCACGAAGGGTGACGGTTGCGCGAGTCCACAGAGGGCTCCACCCACGAAGGGTCCACGAAGAAGCAACCTTGTCTATCCCACCATGGCCATCACCCACGAAGGACTTGCCTCACTAGCGGTAGATCTTCCCGAAGTAGGCGATCTCCTTGCCCTTACAAACTCCTTGGTTCAACTCCACAATATTGTCGGAGGCTCCCAAGTGACACCTAGCCAATCTAGGAGACACCACTCTCCAAGAAGTTACAAATGGTGTGTTGATGATGAACTCCTTGCTCTTGTGCTTCAAATGATAGTGTCCCCAACACTCAACTCTCTCTCACAGGATTTGGATTTGGTGGAAAGAAGATTTGAGTGGAAAGCAACTTGGAAGGCTCTGATGGCTCTCTCCACGAATGGGAAGTGTAGGTATGCTCTGATGGCTCTCTCCACGAATGAAGATTGGGTGGAGGGGTATATATAGCCTCCACACAAAAACTAACCGTTACACACAATTTACCAATCTCGGTGAGACCGAATTGAGAAACTCGGTCGGACCGATTTAGCAAACCTAGTGACCGTTAGGATTTTCGGTGGGACTGAGATG
Source organism: Triticum monococcum (assembly GCA_034509565.1). Taxonomy (NCBI): domain Eukaryota; kingdom Viridiplantae; phylum Streptophyta; class Magnoliopsida; order Poales; family Poaceae; genus Triticum; species Triticum monococcum. The sequence goes on along the minus strand of CM067843.1, from coordinate 670,153,001 downwards.
CAACTCGGTAGGACCGATATGGTTAGGGTTAGGGCATAACATAATCTCAGTGTGACCGATTACCCAAACTCGGTGGGACCGATTTTGGTAATAAGCTAACCAGAGAGTTGGTCAGGTAAACTCGGTGGGACCGATTTGCTCATTTCGGTGGGACCAAAATGTTACAAAAGGGAAACAGAGAGTATACATTGCAATCTCGGTGGGACCGATCGCTCATGTCGGTAGGACCGAAACGTTACGAAGGGAAACAGAGAGATTACAACCCCATCTCGGTGTGACCGAGATCCCTATCGATGAGACCGATTTGCCTAGGGTTTGTGGCAGTGGCTATGACATCTGAACTCGGTGGCGCCGGATAGAAAGAATCGGTGGGGCCGAGTTTGACTTTTGGTTTAGGTCATATGTGGATGTGGGAAGGTAGTTGAGGATTTTGGAGCATATCACTAAGCACTATGAAGCAAGAACCTCATCAAGCAACACCTCATCCCTCCTTGATAGTATTGGCTTTTCCTATAGACTCAATGTGATCTTCGATCACTAAAATATAAAATGTAGAGTCTTGAGCTTTGAGCTTGAGCCAATCTTTTTGTCCTTAGTATTTTGAGGGGTCCACTTTCCTCATCCATGCCATGCCATTCGTTGAGCTTTTCCTGAAATATTAATCTTGGAATAGCATTAGCTCAATGAGCTATATGTTGTTAGGAATTACCAAAACCACCCAGGGATAGTTGCACTTTTAGATAAGCTCGAAGCCAAATCGGATAAATGCGTCTTCATAGGATACCCAAAGGAAACCGTTGGGTACACCTTCTATCACAGATCCGAAGGCAAGATATTCGTTGGTAAGAATGGATCCTTTCTAGACAAGAAGTTTCTCTCGAAAGAAGTGATTGGGAGGAATGTAAAACTTGATGAGGTAGTTGTACCTTCTCCCGAATTGGAAAGTAGTTCATCACAGAAATCAGTCCTAGTGATTCCTACACCAATTAGTGAGGATGTTAATAATGGTGATCGTGAAACATCAGATCAAGTTACTACCAAACCTCGTAGGTCAACCAGAATACGTTCCGCACCAGAGTGGTACGGTAATCCTGTTCTGGAGGTCATGTTACTTGACCATGACGAACCTACGAACTATGAGGAAGCGATGATGAGCCCAGATTCTGCAAAATGGCTTGAAGCCATGAAATCTGAGATGAGATCCACGTATTAGAACAAAGTATGGACTTTGATTGACTTGCCCGTTGATTGGTGAGCCATTAAGAATAAATGTATTTTCAAGAGGAAGACGGACACTGATAGTAGTGTTACTATCTACAAAGCTCGAATTGTTGCAAAAGGTTTTTGACAAGTTCAAGATGTTGACTATGATGAGATTTTCTCACTCGTAGCGATGCTTAAGTCTGTCCGAATCATGTTAGCAATTGCCACAATTTATGAAATCTGGCAAATGGATGTCGAAACTGCATTCCTTAATGGATTCCGTAAAGAAGAGTTGTATATGATGCAACAAGAAGGTTTTGTCAATCCTAAAGGTGCTAACAAAGTGTGCAAGCTCCAGTGATCCATCTATGGACTGGTGCAAGCATCTCGGAGTTAGAATATATACTTTGATAAAGTGATCAAAGCATATGGTTTTATACAGACTTGCGGTGAAGCCTATATTTATAAGAAAGTGAGTGGGAGCACTACAACATTTCTGATAAGCATATGTGAATGACATATTATTGATCAGAAATAATGTAGAATTTTCTGGAAAGCATAAAAGAGTGTTTGAAAAGAGTTTTTCGAAGAAAGACCTCGATGAAGCTACTTACATATTGAGCATCAAGATCTATAGAGATAGATCAAGACGCTTGATATATTTTCAATGAGTACATACCTTGACAAGATTTTGAAGTAGTTCAAAATGGAAAAGTCAAAGAAGGAGTTCTTGCCTGTGTTGCAAGGTGTGAAGTTGAGTAAAGACTCAAAACCCGACCACGGCAAAAATAGAAAGAGAATGAAAAGTCATTCCCTATGCCTCAGTCATAGGTTCTATAAAGTATGCTATGCTGTGTACCAGACCTATTGTGTACCTCACCATAAGTTTGGCAAGAGGGTACAATAGTGATCCAGGAGTGGATCACTGGACAACGGTCAAAAATATCCTTAGTGGAATAAGGAAATGTTTCTCGGTTATGGAGGTGACAAAGAGTTCATCGTAAAGAGTTACGTCGATGCAAGCTTTGACACCGATCTAGATGACTCTAAGTCTCGATATAGATACATATCGAAAGTGGGAGCAATTAGCTAGAGTAGCTCCGTGCGAAGGATTGTAGACATAGAAAATTTGCAAAATACATACGGCTCTGAATGTGGCAGACCCGTTGACTAAATTTCTCTCACAAGCAAAACATGATCACTCTTTGGGTGTTAATCACATAGTGATGTGAACTAGATTATTGACTCTAGTAAACCCTTTGGGTGTTAGTCACATGGAGATGTGAACTAATCACATAAAGATGTGAACTATTGGTGTTAAATCACATGACGATGTGAACTATTGGTGTTAAATCACATGACGATGTGAACTAGATTATTGACTCTAGTGCAAGTGGGAGACTGAAGGAAATATGCCCTAGAGGCAATATAATGTTGTTATTTATATTTCCTTATATCATGATAAATGTTTATTATTCATGCTAGAATTGTATTAACCGGAAACTTAGTACATGTGTGAATACATAGACAAACAGAGTGTCCCTTGTATGCCTCTACTTGACTAGCTCATTAATCAAAGATGGTTAAGTTTCCTAGCCATAGACATGTGTTGTCATTTGATGAACAGGATCACATCATTAGAGAATGATGATGGACTAGACCCATCCGTTAGCTTAACACTATGATCGTTTAGTTTGTTGCTATTGCTTTCTCCATAACTTATACATGTTCCTATGACTATGAGATCATGCAACTCCCGAATACCGGAGGAACACTTTGTGTGCTACCAAACGTCACAACGTAACTGGGTGATTATAAAGGTGCTCTACCTGTGTCTTCGATGGTGTTTGTTGAGTTGGCATAGATCGAGATTAGGATTTGTCACTCCGATTGTTGGAGAGGTATCTTTGGGCCCTCTCGGTAATGCACATCAATATAAGCCTTGCAAGCAATGTGACTAATGAGTTAGTTGCAGGATGATGCATTACGGAACGAGTAAAGAGACTTTCCGGTAACGAGATTGAACTAGGTATTGAGATACCGACGATCGAACCTCGGGCAAGTAACATACTGATGACAAAGGGAACAACGTATATCGTAATGCGGTTTGACCTATAAAGATCTTCATAGAATATGTGGGAGCCAATATGAACATCTAGGTTCCGCTATTGGTTTTTGACCCGAGACATTTCTCAGTCATGTCTACATAGTTCTCGAACCCGTAGGGTCCGCACGCTTAATGTTCGGTGACAATCGGTAATATGAGTTTGTAAGTTTTGATGTACCGAAGGTAGTTCGGAGTCCCGGATTTGATCATGGACATAACGAGGAGTCTCGAAATGGTCGAGACATAAAGATCGATATATTGGAAGCCTATGTTTGGACATCGGAATGGTTCCGGATGAGTTCGGGCATTTTCCGGAGTACCAGGAGGTTACTGGAACCCCCCGGGGAGTATATGGGCCTTATTGGGCCTTAGTAGAATAGAGGAGAGGAAGGGAAAAGGTGGGAGGCGCGCCCCCTAGCCCAATCCGAATTGGGTGGGGGCTGACCCCCCCTTTCCTTTCCCCTCTCCTCCCCTTCCTTCTCTCCTACTCCTACTACTTGGAAGGGGGGAGTCCTACTCCCGGTGAGAGTAGGACTCTCCTAGGGCTCGCCATAGAGGGCCGGCCCTCCCCCTCCTCCACTCCTTTATATATGAGGGAGGGGGTGAGGGAGTCCTGGACTAAGGGGTCCTCAGACGTCTGGCCTGTTGTCTATGGGCCGGACTGATGGGCTGTGAAGATATGAAGACCGAAGACTACACCCATGTCCGGATAGGACTCTCCTTGGGTGGAAGGCAAGCTTGGAGAACAACTATGAAGATTCTATCTTATGTAACCGACTCTATGTAACCCTAGACCCCCCCGGTGTCTATATAAACAGGAGGGTGTAGTCCGAATAGGGGATACTCAATACCGTAGTCATACATGCTAGACTTATAGGGTTTAGCTATTACAATCTCGTTGTAGATCAACTCTTGTAACACTCATATTCATCAAGATCAATCAAGCAGGAAGTAGGGTATTACCTCCATAGAGAGGGCCCAAACCTGGTTAAACATCGTGTCCCCTGTCTCCTGTTACCATCAACCTTAGACACACAGTTCGGGACACCCTACCCGAGATCCGCCGGTTTTGACACCGACATTGGTGCTTTCATTGAGAGTTCCGCTGTGCTGTCACTGAAAGGTTTAATGGCCCCTTCAATCGTCAATAACGATGCTGTCTGCGGAGAAACTTTCCTCCCCATACAGATCTTCATGTTCGGCGGCTTCGCACTGCGGGCCAACTCGTTTGGCCATCTGGAGCAGATCGAAAGCTATGCCCCTGGCCATCAGGTAAGATTCGGTAGCTTGAACTATGTCGCGGACATCCGTGGAGACTTGATCTTCGCCGGATTCGATACCACGGTAGCCGCTCCCGATCACCCCAATGATCATGACTTAAATCTGTCATCAGGCCGCATCCAGGAGATCGCTCCTATAACCGCTCCGGCCCTAGAGCCGGAGCAGGTCGCGCCATCCAAAGACAAGAGGATTAACCCCACCATGGAGGCCGCAGATTCCATGACGTTGGAGCCGCACATGGACCTAGTCTCACTCGATGCCTATGCCACCGGAACACCGGACTCGTCTCCGGCTGTAGGTTCCGAACCACGTGAGCCCGCGGACGCCGAGCTTGATCGTTTATCGATCTTTGAATTCAGCGCCGCAGACATCTTCCAGCACTCGCCTCTGGGCGATGTGCTAGACTCGTTAAAAAACTTGTCCTTGGCGGAGGACTCTTAGCCGAGCTATATCCGGCTTGAGCTAGGGGCTGATGATGGAGAATTTTGCTTCCCACCCGCCACCCACTTCATAGCAACAGTCGAGGATTCAACCGAAACACTTGATTACGAGTCCGAGAATATTGACGGCATGGACAATGACACCGAAGACAATGAAGACCCCATTGATACAATTAATGATGAACGGGATGACAGGCAGGATAGCCTCGGTAAACAGGCCACACATGAAGATTCGGAGGATGAAAATTACCTTCCGCTCTCTGAGGATGAGGTGAGCCTCAGCACTTAAGAATTCATCGTGTGTGAGGAACCTTGCGAGCAGGAGCGCTTAAAGCGCCAACTAATAGCCACTGCAAGGAGCCTGAAGAAGAAGCAGCAACAGCTTCAAGATGACCAAGATTTGCTTAATGATAGATGGACTGAAGTCCTAGCCGCCGAAAAATACGGCCTTGGTAGCCCAGCCAAAAGCTACCCGAAGCATAGATTGCTACCCCAGGGCGACGATAAGGTGTTCGAGCTCATACGATCATCGCACAATGTAGCAGGTCGACCACAACTTGGTCCAGTTAAAGCGGAAACTCAAGCCGAACTACAGACCGCCCCACCTCGCCGTAAAGGCAAGAACAAAACAGCTCAAGGTTGTACATAAAACCTTCAACGGGGCTGGGGTAGTAAAACAAGATACCCAAGAGCAATCTACGGATCATAAGGACACACCTCGACACGCGACGACGGCCACCTATTCGGACGTGACAAACCTAGCCACGCCCGGGCTGAAAACCGCAAATGGACTCTGTCAGAGGTATGCCGCAGCGTGGCCCAACATAGAGGCGCCACACACCTTCTGTGCTTCACAAATGAAGTAATGGAGCATGAATTCCCAGACGGGTTCAAACCCATGAATATCGAATCATACGATGGAACAACGGATCCCGCGGTATGGATTGAGGACTTCCTCCTCCATATCCACATGGCCCGCGGAGATGACCTTCACGCCATCAAATACCTACCACTAAAACTCAAAGGACCAACTCGGTACCGGTTAAACAGTCTGCCGGAAAATTCTATTGGCAGCTGGGTGGACTTGGAGGACGCCTTTCGCAACAACTTCCAAGGGACATATGTCCGGCCACCGGATGCTGATGACCTAAGTAATATTGTCCAGCAGCCCGGAGAGTCAACAAGGAAGCTCTGGACCAGGTTCTTAGTTAAAAAGAACCAAATCGTCGACTGTCCGGATGCGAAAGCCCTTGCAGCCTTCAAACACAACGTCCGGGATGAATGGCTTGCATGCCACCTCGGTCAAGAAGGACCTAGATCCATGACAGCCCTTACCGCTCTAATGACCTGCTTTTGTGCGGGAGAAGACAACTGGCTCACTCGAAGAAGCAATAGCGCCAGCAACTCAGGCACTTCCGAAATACGAGACGGCAATGGCAAGCCACGATGAAGCAAATACAATAGTCGCAATGATAATGATAGATCACGCGACACAACGGTTAACGCCGGATTCTGCAATCCCAAGCCCGGTCAATGGAAAAAGCCATTCAAGGCGAACAGAGACGGACCATCCAACCTAGACAGGATACTAGACCGACCCTGTCAGATACACGGCCACCCCAATAAACCAGCCAATCATATCAACAGAAGCTGTTGGGTCCTCAAGCAGGCAGGCAAGCTCAACACCGAACACAAGGGAAGGGGGCCGCAAGGCAATAGGGACGACGAAATGGTTCAACAGCCAAATGCAGAGGGACAGAAGCAACTTCCCCCCCGAAGATCGATCAAATCTGGAACAGAAATAGCAGTTCGGCTTCTGCCACCCATCTCATATACTGCATATACATAACTACGCACTTAAGATACCATGGGTAGCGGCGGAAGCACAATACGGGTAAGTCTGCAAACATTCTGGTAACGTTTTTTATATGCTTTCCTTTTTTTTCAATACTTCTTAAAAGCAGGTAGCGCAAAGGAGAAACACTTACGACCGACCCCATCGGAGTTCGGATCCATACACTCACCTACGGGGCTACTTCCTTCAAGGATTCCCCTCACTGAGGACAGGCGGCGCAGACGTGCGACATGAGGTCCAAAATAAACTTTTGTAGACCGCACTATTTTTTTAGAGCGTGTAACATGCCTTTTTCCTCTGCCTTCGACCCAGGGCAGATCAAATGACCGAGGTCGTGACATATATATTAATTAATCATCGGCATATCACTCAGGTCCTAGTTCACACTATCAGAATTAATTACCTGCGTCTTTCCGCAAATAAATACACCTCCCATGGTTGTTTCACAAACATACTCTGGCTTAACTTGCTAGGGGATCGGTACAGGAACAAATGAGTTGCCAACAAAGTCCGAACAGCTTTTACAGCGCACTTCAGCATCGCGAGTTTGGCCTTATATGCATCAGCTCCAAATCATGTCTTGGGTCAATAGTTGGGTTGCCCGGCTCCAGTATTTTCTATCCTATGTTCCGCTCTATCGGCTAGGGTAGTAAAGGGAGAACTACTGCGATTGTGCTACCGGTTCACCTGGTGATGCACCTCAGTAGAGAAAGCCGAAAATTGACTGTCATGATGCAGCGAGAGCTGGTCAACCACTCGATGACTTATCGGAGTCTCTAGCGATTCCTTCGTGTCACACGAAGGACCTCTTTTCCGGTCAATTATGTAAACGCATCGTATGAATAAGCCGCATACATACTAGGGGCTATGTCGTAGACCCACCATAAAACTCCTATGGCTAAGTGAAAGTGTGAACGCCCTATAGTCTGGTTGCCTGGTTTGCAGCATTGACACCTCCTTTACGGACCAGAACGTTGGGTCAAGAGTGATCATATGCTTTTTCGAACACCCCTGTACTTCCTACAAGGGGGCTGCAGCCGATGACTGGAAATCTTTCAGTTTATATTAAAACGGCCGCACAAGAGGAACACAAGCTTTCAAGCACAATATACAAATAGATTCACTATAAAATTGTCTCAAACAATTCTTATACACCTCACTCGAACATCATGTCTTTCGAGCATTGACCCTCTATCAAGCGGGCGACTACTAGGACGTCTTCAAAATAATGCTCCGGTTCATGGCGGTCCTTGCCCTTGGGCGGACTCTTCATTGCAACATCGATGGCCTTCATATTCCCCCAGAATGTCTTGACTCGGGCAAAAGCCATCCGTGGACCCTCAATGCACACCGATCGCTTCACAGTGTCGATACGCAGCACTGCGTCAACAAGCCACTGCACCAAGACAAAGTAACTATTCGGAACAGGCTCAGGTGGCCATAACCGGATTATGACGTTCTTCATAGCAGCACCGGATATCCTGTGAAGCTCGGCCCACTGGGACATCTGCTCATTCAGCAACAGGGGGCGCTTCGAGGCGCCGAACTATGACCAGAAAAGCTTCTCTGTTGCATACCCCTCTCGCGCGTGATAATACTGCGCCACATCGGAAGAACTCTTCGGCAAGTCTAAAAACTCGTCCGGAGAACTCCACAATTGGTTCAGCTGAGCATAGTTCGGATCGCCGAACTTAGCCTATAGCAAAAATGGCTTACCAGCCGCAATCTCCCGAGCTTGTCAGATCTCCTCACGGGCCGCTATGGATTCAGACCGTGCTTCTCTTGCTTCTCGTAAAGCCTTTTCAATTTCAGCCGTTTTGACTTCTTTCTCCTTCTCAAGGAGCTCACAGCAGCTGGCAGCACTTTTTAGCTCGAGTGCCATCATGGATATCTTCTCCTCATCTTGATGCCGAGCAGCCCATTCGGCTTCTAACTCAGCCGATGCCTTCTCGACAGCCGCATTACTACACCGGGCCTGCTCCTTGGCCCGGGCAAGCTCAGCCCGAAGAATTTCACGGCGGCAGCACCATCTGCAGCCAGGTACAGCTTTCAGCGTCATGCTTATATCACAAAAATGTATGTATAGAGACTGCTCCGAATACATACCTTGCGACTCGTCAAGACGCATATTGATCAACGTAATGTCATCCCCGGCCACATCAAGCTTCCATTGTAGTTCGGCAATATCCGCCATCCGGGAAGTAGCCAGGGGGGAAGCAGCCTGTGTTCAAAGTTAATCAGATTAGTCCTCCAAAATTTCTTCTTGATCCTCCGTTCGCCTCCCATGGGAAGCCAACCGGAATCTCAGGGGATACTATCTATACACAGGTGTATTTTCTGAATAAAACAAAATTGCACATGTTACATTACAAACCTCGAAGCCTCTCAGCAGGCTCGCAAAGGCCTCGTCCAATCCGCTCTTCGCGGATAGGACCTTTTCAACCATTGTACCCATCAAGGTACGATGTTCCTCTGAAACGGACGCCTACCACAGCATGTTCGTCAAGATATCCGGCACCTTTGGATCTCCGAAGGCAGCCACAGAAGTATGGTCACCCTTTGAAGGGACCCGTTTATTTGTATCCGGCTGCATTCCGGACTGTTCGGGGTCTTCATTGTTGTTCCCGGGACCCTGGGCCGCCGAAGTATCACCTTCGTATAACATCTTCGTCATCCCTTGCACCACTTATTGGTCGGGGGAGACCCTCCGCGATGATACCTCAAGATCGTCTGCCCTATTGGATGGAGAGGCCGGTGGGGGTGTCTCGCTTTCCATCATCTCTGGGAGAAGGTCCCCCGAGGAAGAGGATTGTTGAAGGGGACTGTGCACTGGGCTGCAAAAAATGTATATTTCAGGCATCATATGAAAAGAACGTGATATGTTTAGAACAACCTTGTTCACTTACGATTGGGTCGGAGGCTCCTCCTCGTCATGAGACTGCGCTTCGACGTCCTCCAGGCCCGGGCCACCTCCCAGAGGCATCTTGCCTCGCTTAGGAGCCTGCTTCTCCCAATCTTCGGAGGCGGCCCTCTTCTTCTTGGGAGGGAAAGAGATAGTGGCCCCCCCTTTACTTTTGTCTTCGGATGAGGGGATTTTTATTCCTCTGGACATAAAGTCCGAGGTCCCTTGGGAATAGAGGCCGTCCTTGGTCCTCTTGTCCTCCGCCTCATCCTCCTTCTCCGGCATCTGGTATGGTGCTGGGGCCAGCATCCTTGTTGGGACAGGATTCGCTGGACCCTCGGGCAGAGGGGCTGAACACATAATCAGTTCCGCCTTCTTTATCTAGCCCGGGAAAAAGATAGCCTGCTTGGTATCATATTACTATATGCATGACCGCAAAGTATTCGAGAGCCAAGTGCTTACCGAGGTATCCGGACGATTACAGTTGAGGCCAGCGTCCTCAGCGGTATCTGGCAAATGTTTCCGCTTCCCGAAAAATAACTTCCACATCCCTTCATGTGTGGCGCCGAAGAAGTGTTGGAGGGACTGTGGTCCTTCTGGATTAAACTCCCACATGCGGTGAGGCCTGCGCTGGCAGGGCAGGGTTCGGCGGACTAACATCACTTGAATCACACTAACGAGATCGATATCTCTCTCGAGGAGGGTTCGGATGCAGCTTTGTAAGGTCCGCACTTCATCGACCGATCCCCAGTCCAGCCCCTTGTTGACCCACGATGCAAGCTGTGACAGTGGGCCAGGATGGAAAGTGCGTGCAGCAACCCACTTAGTACTACGGGGCTCTGTAATGTAAAACCACTCCCGCTGCCAGTAATTGGAAGTCTCGGTAAAGGAACCTTTTGGCCAGGGAGTGTTGGCGAGTTGGCTGATTGTAGCACCACCGCACTCCACCTGTTCCCCGTCGGCTATCTTCGGTTTCACACTAAAGGTCTTGAGCCATAAGCTGAAGTGTGGGGGGATTCGAAGGAAGGCCTCGCATGTAATGATAAACGCCGAGACATGGAGAACCGAGTTTGGGGCAAGGTCGTGAAAGTCCAGTCCGTAATAAAACACTGACCCCGGACGAAGGGGTGAAGCGCAAACCCTAACCCCCGGATGAAGTGGGGGATGAACACAACCCTGTCACCGGATCTGGGTTCGGAATAACTTGTCCTTGAGCAGGAAGCTGGTGGTGGATCTCTATAGTCCGATATCTGGCTGCCCGAAGCTTTGCAATATCCTCCTCTGTAACGGAGGAAGCCACCCATCGGCCTTGGGAGCTAGATCCGGACATGATGGGAAGGCTGAAAGTAATGGAGTCAAACCTTGGGTGTTGGAACTCGGGGTTGGGAAGGCTGAGAAGAAGTTTGGCGTAAAAAAGACGGCCCTTGGTTCCTTTATAAAGGCCTCCGATATTGAATGCCTCCTCCTAAAGCTAAGAACTAGCCTATTCCTATGAATCTTTCCCGCAGGACGGTTGGGTTACCCACGCCTATATTGATGAAAATCCCGCAATAAGGGGGCACGATCCCTGCTTCGACAAGACGTGCCAGTAAAAACCATGCCCCCCAAAACATGGAACGGCGGGACAGGAAACTATTCGAAATAAAGGCCGGGAGGGCGTGACATCACATTATTAAAGTTGTCAGCATATCGGATTCATGAAAGTGCTATACCCTCTACAGCTGTGCATTGTAGAACCGGACACGTTCGTTTCGTCCGAAGACTATTTTTTGAAGTTCGGAAGGAGGAACCCGCCTTGCAATGCCGAAGACAGCACACGCGCCGGATACCTTGTCATTGAAGCCAGGTTCAGGGGCTACTGAGGGAGTCCTGCACTAAGGGGTCCTCGGACGTCCGGCCTATTGTCTATGGGCCGGACTGATGGGCTATGAAGATACGAAGACCGAAGACTACACCCGTGTCCAGATAGGACTCTCCTTGGCATGGAAGGCAAGCTTGGCGAACAACTATGAAGATTCCATCTTATGTAACTGACTCAATGTAACCCTAGATCCCCCCCGGTGTCTATATAAACCGGAGGGTGTAGTCCGAATAGGGGATACTCAATACCGTAGTCATACAGGCTAGACTTCTAGGGTTTAGCTATTACGCTCTCGTGGTAGATCAACTCTTGTAACACTCATAATCATCAAGATCAATCAAGTAGGAAGTAGGGTATTACCTCCATAGAGAGGGCCCGAACCTGGGTAAACATCGTGTCCCCTGTCTCCTGTTACCATCAACCTTAGACGCACAGTTCAGGACCCCCTACCCAAGATCCGCTGGTTTTGACACTGACAGGGGGCACCACAGAGACACACAAGTTGATTATTGATCTCTTAGCCGTGTGCGGTGCCCCCTCCACCATAATCCACCTCGGTCATATTGTAGCGGTGCTTAGGCGAAGCCCAGTTCCGGTAGCATCATCATCACCGTCATCACGTCATTTTGGTTTCCTCCTCACTGATTGATGGAGCCCAAGACTGCTTGACGACTTTCGGTGTGGGGTCCGCTTGAGCCGAGGTCGTCTCGTAACAGGAACAGGAAGAATAGCAAACAAGCACACAAGTAGGAATAGGAATATTGGCTGTCACTATCCTATGGTTAGCAATCAACTACGGAGCTGGCAACTCACAAGCCAGCAAGTCAACCTCTGTCAGATCTCCGGCCCAGTTTATGGGCGAAACTGTCGTCGTGCTGACGAAGCTCTCCCTCGACACTCTGCTCGATCGTGAGTTCGTGGGACGTCACAGAGCCTAACATGTGCAGATCGCGGAGGTGTCGTACTTTTGGTACTAGGATCGGTCGATCGTGAATACGTACGACTACATCAACCGCGTTGCCATAACGCTTCAGCTTACGGTCTATGAGGGTACGCAGACAACACTCACCCCTCTCGTTGCTATGCATCACCATGATCTTGCGTGTGCGTAGAATTTTTTTGAAATTACTGCGTTCCCCAACAGGACAATGGTATTTGGACACCGAAAGTGTTCCGGGTGATACCGGGTCACCAGAAGTGGTTTCGGGCAACCCCCGGCAAAGATATGGGCTTAATGGGCCAAGTAAGGGATCACACCAGCCCACAAGGGGCCGGTGCACCCCCTATAGGGCTAGCCGCGTGGGGAGAAAGGTAAAGGAGAGGAGGAAAAGGAAAGTATGAAGTAGGACTCCTACTTCCTTCCTCTCCCCCTCCTTCCTTTCCCCCTTGTCCAAATATGGTAAGAGGGCGAATTGGACTAGTGCCCAAGTAGGATTCCTCCTACTTGGGCACGCCCTAGACTTCCTCCCTCCCTCTCCCTCCTTTATATACGTGGGGAGGGAACCCCTAGAACACACATCAATTGTTCCTAGCCGTGTGCGGTGCCCCCCTCCACAGTTACACACATCGGTCATATCATCGTAGTGCTTAGGCGAAGCCCTGCGCCGGTAACTTCATCATCACTGTTGCTACCTCTTGAGCATGTGTTGGTATTCCCTTGAAGAGGAAAGGGTGATGCAGCAAAGTAGCGTAAGTATTTCCCTCAATTTTTGAGAACCAGGGTATCAATCTAGTAGGAGACTACACACAAATCCCCTAGTACCTGCACAAACAAACAAGAACCTCGCAACCAATGTGATAAAGGGGTTGTCAATCCCTTCACGGTCACTTACGAGAGTGAGATCTGATAGATATAATAAGATAAATATTTTTGGTATTTTTGTGATATAGATTGGAAAATAAAGATTGCAAAATAGATAGTAAACTAGAATTCTAGATTGGAAACTTATATGATGTAAAGTAGACCCGGGGGCCATAGGTTTCGCTAGTGGCTTCTCTCAAGATAGCATGTATTACGGTGGGTGAACAAATTACTGTCGAGGAATTGATAGAAAAGTGCATAGTTATGATGATATCTAAGGAAATGATCATGAATATAGGCATCACGTCGATGACAAGTAGACCGAAATGATTCTGCATCTACTATTATTACTCCACACATCGACCACTATCCAGCATGCATCTAGAGTATTAAGTTCATAAGAACGGAGTAACGCTGTAGGAAATATGACATGATGTAGAGGGATAAACTCAAGCAATATGATATAAACCCCATCTTTTTATCCTTGATGGCAACAATACAATACGTGTCGTTTCCCTTTCTGTCACTGGGATCGAGCACCGCAAGATTGAACCCAAAGCTAAGCACTTCTCCCATTGAAAGAAAGATAAATCTAGTAGACTAAACAAAACCGATAATTAGAAGATACTTACAAAGATATCAAATCATGCATGTAATAATTCAAAGAAGAATCAAATAATATTCATAGATAATCAAGTTCATAAACCCACAATTCATTAGATCTCGGCAAACACACCACAAAAAGAGTTACATCAAATAGATCTCCAAGAAGATCGAGGAGAACTTTGTATTGAGATCCAAAGAGAGAGAAGAAGCCATATAGCTAATAACTATGGACCCGAAGGTCTATGGTAAACTACTCACACATCATCGGAGAGGCTATGATGTTGATGTAGAAGCCCTTCGTGATCGAATCCCCCTACGGCAGATCGCCGGAAAAGGCCCCAAGATGGGATCTCATGGGTGCATAAGGTTGCAGCGGTGGAAAAGGTGTTTCGTGGCTCTCCCCGAAGGTTCCAGGGTATAAGAGTATATATAGGCGAAAGAAGTAGGTCGGTGGAGCTGCAAGGGGCCCACGAGGGTGAGGGGCACGCCTGGCCCCCCCGGGCACGCCCTCCTACCTTGTGGCCGCCTCGCTGCTTCCTTGACGTCCACTCCAAGTCTCCTGGATCACGTTTGTTCCAAAAAAGATCCTCGCGAAGGTCTCACTCCGTTTGATATTCCTTTTCTATGAAACACTGATATAGGCAAAAAACAACAATTTGCACTGGGCTTTCCGTTAATAGGTTAGTCCCAAAAATAATATAAAAAGGTATATTAAAGCCCATTAAACATCGAAAACAGAAAATATAATAGCATGGAACAATAAAAAATTATAGATACGTTGGAGACGTATCAAGCATCCCCAAGCTTAATTCCTGCTCGTCCTCGAGTAGGTAAATGATAAAAACAGAATTTTTGATGTGGAATGCTCCCTAACAATATTTTCAATGTAATTGTCTTTATTATGGCATGAATGTTCAGATCCAAAAGATTCAAGATAAAAGTTTGATATTGACATAAAAATAGTAATACTTCAAGCATACTATCCAAGCAATTATGTCTTATCAAAATAACATAGCCAAAGAAAACTTATCCCTACAAAATCATATAGTTTGGCCATGCTTCATTTTCGTCACATAAAATGCTCCTCTCATGCATAACCCTGATGACAAGCCGAGCAATTGGTTCATATTTTTTAATGCACTTTAGCCTTTTCAACCCTTACGCAATACATGAGCGCAAGCCATGGATATAGCACTATAGGTGGAATAGTATATGATGATGGGGGTTATGTGAGAAGACAAAAAAGGATAAAGTCTCACATTGACGCAGCTAATCAACGGGCTATGGAGATGCCCATCAATTGATGTCAATGCGACGAGTAGGGATTGCCATGTAACGGATGCACTAGAGCTATAAGTGTATGAAATCTCATCTAAAGAAACTAAGTGGGTGTGCATCCAACTTGCTTGCTCACAAATACCTAGGGCATTTTGAGGAAGCCCGTCATTGGAATATACAAGCCAAGTTCTATAATGAAAAATTCCCACTAGTATATGAAAGTGACAAAGTAAGAAACTCTCTATCATGAAGACCATGGTGGTATTTTGAAGCACAAGTGTGGAAAAAGGATAGGAACATTGTCCCTTCTCTCTTTTTCTCTCTTTTTTTATTTGGGCTTCTTTGGCCTCTTTTATTTCACTTTCCTCACATGGGACAATTCTCTAATAATGATGATCATCACACTTTTATTTACTCATAACTCAATGTTACAACTCGATACTAGAACAAAAATATTACTCTATGTGAATGCCTCCGGCGGTGTACTGGGATATGCGATGAATCAAGAGCGACATGTATGAAAGAATTATGAAAGTGGCTTTGCCACAAATACGATTTCAAATACATGATCACGCAAAGCAATATGACAATGATGGAGCGTGTCATAATAAACGGAACGGTGGAAAGTTGCATGGCAATATATCTCGGAATGGCTATGGAAATGCCATAATAGGTAGGTATGGTGGCTGTTTTGAGGAAGATATAAGGAGGATTATGTGTGACAGAGCGTATCGTATCATGGGGTTTGGATGCACCGGCAAAGTTTGCACCAACTCTCAAGGTGAGAAAGGGCAATGCACGGTACCATAGGGGCTAGCAAATTGCGGAAAGGTGAGAGTGCGTATGATCCATGGACTCACATTAGTCATAAAGAACTCATATACTTATTGCAAAAGTTTATTAGCCCTCGAAGCAAAGTACTACTACGGATGCCCTTGGAGGGATAGATTGGTAGGAAAAGACCATCGCTCGTCCCCGACCGCCACTCATAAGGAAAGCACTCAAAGAACACCACATTCTTCAAATTTGTCACACAATGTTTACCATACGTGCATGCTACGGGACTTGCCAACTTTAACACAAGTATTTCTCAATTTCACAATTTCCCAACTAGCATGACTCTAACATTACCACCTTCATATCTCAAAACATCTATCAAGAAACATAGTATTCAATCCACTCTATATGAAAGCTTTTATCGTACCCATCTTGAATGCCTATCATATTAGGACTAATTTTATAGCCAAAGCAAATTACCATGCTGTTCTAAAAGACTCTCAAAATAATATAATGAAGCATGAGAGATCAATAATTTCTACAAAATAA
Organism: Triticum monococcum; assembly: GCA_034509565.1. NCBI lineage: Eukaryota > Viridiplantae > Streptophyta > Magnoliopsida > Poales > Poaceae > Triticum > Triticum monococcum. The sequence continues at coordinate 670,136,341 of CM067843.1, read as the reverse complement.
AACCACCACCGTGCTCTAAAAAAATATAAGTGAAGCACTAGAGCAAAATTATCTAGCTCAAAAGATATAAGTAAGGCACATAGAGTATTCTAATAAATTCCGATTCATGTGTGTCTCTCCCAAAAGGTGTGTACAGCAAGGATGATTGTGGTAAACTAAAAAGCAAAGACTCAAATCATACAAGACGCTCCAAGCAAAACACATATCATGTGGTGAATAAAAATATAGCCTCAAGTAAAGTTACCGATAGACGAAGACGAAAGAGAGGATGCCTTCCGGGGCATCCCCAAGCTTAGGCTTTTAGTTGTCCTTGGATTTTACCTTGGGGTGACTTGGGCATCCCCAAGCTTAGGCTCTTGCCACTCCTTGTTCCAAAATCCATCAAATCTTTACCCAAAAACATAAAAACTTCACAACACAAAACTCAACAGAAAATCTCATGAGCTCCGTTAGTATAAGAAAACAAATCACCACTTAAGGTACTGTAATGAATTCATTCTTTATTTATATTGGTTTTAAACCTACTGTATTCCAACTTCTCTATGGTTCATATCCCCCGATACTAGCCATAGATTCATCAAAATAAGCAAACAACACACGAAAAACAGAATCTGTCAAAAACAGAACAGTCTGTAGTAATCTGTAGGTTTAGAATACTTCTGTAACTCCAAATATTCTACCAAATTAGGAAGACCTAAATAATTTGTATATTAATCTACTGCAGTTGGAATCAGTATTTTATCGCTCTCTTGTTAAAAATGAAAATTATTCTTGTGACTGTATACTTTCTGTTTTTTCCAGCAAGATCAAATAACAATCATCCAAGAAGATCCTAAAGGCTTTACGTGGCACAAACACTAATTAAAACATATAAAACACAATCATAACAGAGGATAGATGATTTATTTATTACTAAACAAGAACAAAAGGCAAGGAACAAAAAATAAAATTGGGTTGCCTCCCAACAAGCGCTATCGTTTAACGCCCCTAGCTAGGCATAAAAACAAGAATAGATCTAGGTATTGTCATCTTTGGTATGCAATCCATAAGTGGCTCTCATAATAGATTCATAAGGTAATTTAATTTTCTTCCTAGGAAAGTGTTCCATGCCTTTCCTAAATTGAAATTGGAATCTAATATTTCCTTCTTTCATATCAATGATTGCACCAATCGTTCTAAGGAAAGGTCTACCAAGAATAATAGGACAAGTAGGATTGCAATCTATATCAAGAACAATAAAAATCTACGGGCACATAATTCCTATTTGCAACAATAAGAACATCATTAATTCTTCCCATAGGTTTCTTAATGGTGGAATCCGCAAGATGCAAATTTAAAGAACAATCATCAAATTCATGGAAACCTAGCAAATCACACAAAGTTTTTGGAATCGTGGAAACACTAGCACCTAATCACATAAATCATAGCATTCATGATTTTTAATCTTAATTTTAATAGTAGGTTCCCACTCATCATAAAGTTTTCTAGTGATAGAAACTTCTAATTCAAGTTTTTCTTCATAAGATTGCATTGAAGCATCAACAATATGTTTAGTGAAAGCTTTGTTTTGATCATAAGCATGAGGAGAGTTTAGCACGGATTGCAAAAAGGAAATATAATCTATCAAAGGGCAATTATCATAATTAAATTCCTTGAAATCCAAAATAGTGGGTTCATTGCTATGTACAGTTTTGACCTCTTCAATCCCACTTTTATTAATTTTTTCATCAAGATCTAAAAACTCTGAATCAATGGGACGCCTTCTAACTAAAGTTGACTCATCTCCAGTCCCATCTTTCTCAAGATTAATATTGGCAAACAAAGATTTAATAGGAGACACACCAATCACTTTTAGATCTTCATCTTTATTATCTTTTAGACCTTCCGGTCTAGCGGCCATCTTATTAACTAAGGTGGCTTGCTTATCCGAAATTTGGCCTATTAAATTTTCAAGATGGGCGAACTAAGATTTCAAACCATAAAATTCCTTAGACATATCATCCAGCTCTTTATTCATGTACTCCATAAACTTTTTAGTTCTTTAAGTTCGTTTCTGAAGAAATTATTATGCTCAAATTGCAAAGACATAAAGCTTCTAACGTTGTTCTCAATTTCTTCCAACCTTCTAAGATGAGGATCAACATTTTGGGGCAAGGCCATCAGGGCAAGCAGGCACACAAGAAGCAAGCGAAAGAAGGCGAACAAAAAGGGCGAACGGAAAAGAGGCGAATAAAATGGCAAGGGTGAAGTGGGGGAGAGGAAAACGAGAGGCGAATGGCAAATAATGTAATGCGAGGGATACGAGTTTGTGATGGGTACTTGGTATGTCTTGATGTCGGTGTACACAAAGAGGGGTACACTTTTTGTACCCCTATAACTGTGCACGGGCAGTCTGAGCCACGGGCACCACCACACCAAGCAAGGCAAGGGAGGTGAGCCAGGGTAAGACCGAAGCTCAAGAGAACTAGAACGACGCCAAGGCCAAGACCACGAAGAGCAAAGGGGACGAAGCGGACTCCCCCGGCAAGATCCTTGCCGGGGGACAGTTCTAGCAGCCCCGGCAAGACCCTTGCCGCGGCGACTCGTCCCGCTCCTATGGAGCAAATCACCCTTGAGTCCACTGCCCCAAAGGGCAAGGATTCGGGAGACATCCCCGTGGCGGCATGCAGATCTTTGTGAAGACATTCAAGATCAGATACGCACTAAGGAGACGACAACCCTTGGCGGGATCCCAGCCGAGGAAGACCACAAGGCCCCCGGCAAGCGCCTTGCCGGGGATGACAGCAGGCGCCTCGTCAAGGCCCTTGCTGGGGCCCCGGCAAGGCCCTTACCAAGGACACCCGCAGGGCCACCATCAGGCCCATGCCGACTGAACCTCCACCACCGCATGCATGCAGCTGCCGACCCAACCAGCCGGGCAGGCATCTGCGTGGCGGCATGCAGATCTTCGTGAAGACCGACCACTGCGCCACCTCAGCTGCCTGCCTACCTATGTGGCATCGCAGGCGTCGCTGGCCAGGGCGCGTGTCCACACAAGGAGGAGCAGCGACGGATGAGACATGTCTCTCCCCCGTCCCCGATAAAGCAAGGACACCTAAGCAAGACGTATTAAATGCACCTTGTCATGTAATGCGAGGGATAACCTCGCATCACTGTACCCTTTCCACCTCTTGTGTGCCACTGTGGCAACCCCTTTTTCTATAAAAGGAGGCCCGAGGCGATCAGGAGAAGGATTCAGCTTTTTGGAGCTCCTCACGCCCCATAGCTAGCTCAAGAACACAAATATACAATCCACCAAAGCAGGAGTAGGGTTTTACGCATCCTCGCGGCCTGAACCTGGATAAATGAACCGTGTGCTATCTGTTTGGTCCGCTCTTCTCAAGACCCCGCGCCCCGCTAACCACAGTAGGGATTCTTGTGATCCCATAGGTGTCATTCCCACCGACATCTTTGGCGCGCCAGGTAGGGGGGCGCAGTTGTGAGAATCGGCATTAGCAGTTAGTTCGGCGCTTCTTCATCATCATGGCGCCCAAGAAGAAGACGACGATGGCGGTTGGCCAGTCGGAAGCCGGACAACCCGTCCCGACGCGGGCGAGCAATGGACCGGTCACAGAAAGGACCCGGGGCGCTGCTCGCGAACACCAATACCATCCCAGCAGCCGGAGTTTGGGAGGCGGCGATGTTTGTGCGCCTGGTAACGGGCCACACGTCGCCAAATCCAAAGGCGGAGCCTAGCCCTTCGTGGGTGGAGCGAGGCCTTCCAAGGTCATCGCTGCCCCGCCCGAAGGCGACGCAAGGGCCTCCAAGACTCCCACGCCGGCGCCAATAGCGCGCTCCTCCCAGGCAGCGTGCGACGAATGGCGTAATCACGCCGAAGATCCTGGCCGTCGCCGCGGGAAGAGCCCCGAGGGCCACTCCCGGGACGTAGAAGACCTGCCCACTCGCCGAGGCGCTGGTGAAAACGGCATGCGACCGCGAGGTCGTGATAGAGCTCCTTCTGAGATGGTCATAAGTCGATGCGCGTCGCAATCCGTGCAGGTTTCGCTGCCACTGACGCCAGCAGAGGCCCTGGCGCGCGCACAGTTGCTCCTCGACTTTCCTCCCACTATGGGGAAACTCGAAGAATGGAGAGCCACTATCCGAAGCCTTGTTGCGGTGGCCAACAAAGACGAACCAAGCCCGGTGGGGCCCCCGGGTCGACGCTCTGATGGAGTCCCGCGGACCAGTGGCAGAAAAGCCGGCGGCGCCGCGACCACGGTGCATTCACCTCTTCCCCATCCGGTCCCGCGGACGCCGGCTTGTCGCGACGTCACGGGCGACGACATCTCCATAGCATCATCTGACCCGCGGACCCACTGTGACCAGCGCCAAGTTCTTCGAGAACGAGCCCATGAAGACGCTCGAACCACTATCGAGCACCGGCGCGGAGCGCGCCACCAGTCAGACAGGCGAGCAGGGCCTGCTGTGAACCACCTGGCCCCAGAGAGCCCTGGAGGCCTACCTTACGAGGTAGGCTGTCCGGCTTTTACCCGTGAGCTGCGGCAGTTCCAGTGGCCCACTCACCGACCTTCAAACCTGACATTGGCGAAAAGTACAACGGCAAGACTCACCCGTCTGAGTTCCTCAGCATCTACACCATCGCAATGCAAGCCGTCGGAGCCCGCGACGATAAGGTGCTTGCGAATTACTTTCCATTGGCTCTTAAACCCAATGCCATGTCGTGGTTGATGCACTTGCCGGTAGACTCTATTTCCTCCTGGTCAGATTTGTGCCATGAGTTTGTGGGCGCCTTTACTGGAGGTCACAAGCCCATGGCCAAGCAAGCGACCTGCATGTCATTCCCCAAAAGGGAGGCGAGAGTCTGCGCAAGTATATACAGAGGTTCAGCCGGGTACATTACAATATCCTTGATGTTCACCCTGCCGCCATCATCAGCGCGTTCCATCAGAACATGCGTAACCGCAAGATGCGCGAAGAACTGGCAATGAACAAGGTGAAAGATGTGGCAGAACTCTATGTTCTTGCTGACAAATGTGCCCGAGCTGAAGAGGGAAAGAAGTACCCCGGCGAAGATGCCGGCGTGGAAACCGACTCCTCAGATGAAGATACTGCCGCCCCGGCGAAGAAAGGCCGGCGCCGCAACAGGAAGCGCAAAGGTAAAGTTGTGCTTGTCATCGAGGGATCTGGCGACGCCGGCTCCGCCAAGAAAACCAAGGTAGATGACCCCGGCAAGGAAATTGCCGGATGTGTCGCCTGCCGGGCCTTGGCGGCTGCCGAGAAGCCAGGAAACTCCGGCAAGCAATACTGCAAGATCCATCGCACCAAAGGCCATGATCTCTAGAACAGCCGATAGGTTGAGCTCCTTGCTGAGAAGCAGAGGGCTGAATATGAGAGGCGGGACAAGGAGAAAGGCCAGGACGGTGTTGAGGGGTCCGGCAAGAGGTGTGACGGCCAGGCGGGCCGTCGCGGCAAAGATAAACAGCTGGAGAGGGCCGCCCGGGGCCGTGACAAAAAGCCATAAGACGATGATCACGAAGAGGACGATGAGTCTGGTGACCAAGGATTTCAGAAAGCTACAGAGGCCATGTGTGTCGATGGCGGCACCTTGCTGCATACCTCTCACCGCTAGCTTAAACAGTGGGTGCGTGAGATTACAGCGGCAGAACCATCGTTTGATGCCCAAAGGCCGCTGAAGTGGTCCAGCACACCTATCATTTTTGACACTGAGGATCACCCTGATCGCACTACTGCAGTCGGGTGTTTGCCATTGTTGGTTTCGCCAACAATACGCAACCTCAAGGTGACAAAGATGCTAGTCGATGGCGGGGCCGGTCTGAACTTAATCTCGCCTACCGTGATTGAGAAATTGCAGATTCCTGATGAAGACCTCGAAGAGACGGGCACGTTTCAGGGGTCAACCCGGGAAGAAGTCAAACAAAGGGAAAGGTCACGTTGCCCGTGACTTTTGGGAGTGATCTGAACTACAGGACAGAAAGGATTGTGTTCGACTTTGCCAAGATCCCCTTGCCTTACAACGGGATCCTTGGCCGCCCAGCGCTGGCCAAGTTCATGGCGGCGTCACATTACGCCTACAACACCCTGAAGATGCCGGGGCTTGTGATGATCATCACCATCCCAATAGACAAGAAGGATGCGCTAATTTGCGCTGACCAACTCTACCAACAAGCAGTTGTAGCAGCCGCCACTACTAAGGCGCTTGCTCCTGCCGTTGGAGCCCCGGGAAGGCAAAAGAAGAAGACCGGTGAGACCTCAGGCACCCACTCCGGCAAGCACACCTCTTCGAAGTGTAGCGCTCCCGTCGAGGACGTGCTAGAGAGCTCCGCCGACAGAAACAAGAAGTCCAGGGCCACACCACCGGGAACCAAGAAGATTTCTGTCAAGGAGGATGGCACGGGAGGAGCTTTTACCGTAAGCTCCACCCTTGACAACAAATAGGAAGACGCACTCGTCACCTTCCTGCGGGTGAATGTCGATGTGTTTGCATGGCAAGCATCCGACATCCCCGGCGTTCCCAGGGAGGTGATTGAGCACCACCTTGCTGTCTGTCCTCATGCGCGGCCCATCAAGCAGAAGGTCAGAAAGCAAGCTTTGGAATGACAAGAGTTCATCACAAAGGAGATCCGGAAATTGGAAGCAGCGGGTTTGGTAAGAGGAGTGCTCCATCCAACGTGGTTGGCCAATCCGGTGGTAGTGCGCAAGGCAAATGGGAAGTGGAGGCTGTGTATTGATTACACAGATATTAATAAGGCTTGTCCCAAAGACCCCTTCCCGTTTCCGCGCATTGACCAGATTGTTGACTCCACAGCTGGGTGTGATCTGTTGTCATTCCTTGATGCCTACTCTGGCTACCACCAGATCTTCATGACAAGGGAAGATGAAGAGAAAACGGCATTCATCACCCCATGTGGTATGTATTGCTTTATACGGATGCCTTTCGGGTTGAAGAGTGCTGGTTCAACGTTTGCAAGGGCGGTCCAGATTTGTTTTGAACCCCAGCTCCATAGAAATATGGAAGCTTATATGGATGATATAGTGGTCAAAACCAAGAACAGGGCAACCCTCATATCGGATTTACAAGAAATATTTGCAAACCTACGCAAGATCAATCTCAAGCTGAACCCTGAGAAGTGCGTCTTCGGCGTCCCGTCTGGAAAGCTTCTCGGGTTCTTCGTGTCACAACGTGGGATAGAGGCCAATCCGGACAAGATCAAAGCTATAGAGTAGATTGAAGCGCCCAAGCGAGTCAAGGATGTGCGTCGGCTTGCTGGTCGCGTCGCCGCCATGAGCAGGTTCATTTCCAAGTCCGCCGAGCGCGCCCTTCCCTTTTTCAAGATTTTGAAGGCGGGCCCGATGGAGTGGATGCCAGAAGCCGAAGCAGCATTGCAAGATTTGAAGAGGTACCTCTCCTCCGCGCTAATACTAGTTGCGCCTAGGCCACAGGAACCGTTGCTGCTGTACCTGGCGGCAACGAACCAGGTGGTCAGCGCCACACTAGTGGTGCAAAGAGAAATCGATGATGAGGTAATAGCAGCGACGGAGCCTGATGCCACCGATGCCGAGACGACGCAGCCAATTGAAGTGCCGCCGAAGAAGAAAATGATGCAGCACCTGGTCTACTTTGTTAGTTCCCTCCTACAGGGGGCTAGATCGAGGTACTTCGGTGTGCAGAAACTGCTCTTCGGCCTTCTTATGGCCTCGAGGAAGCTGCGTCACTACTTCCAGGCGCATGAAATCACTGTCGTCACTTGCCTCCCTCTGCAACGGATATTGTACAATCCAGACGCAACAGGAAGGATCATAGAGTGGGCACTGGAACTGTCCAGCTTTGGCCTCAAGTTTGAGAGTACCTCGACGATTCAAAGCCGAGTCCTGGCGGAGTTCGTTGCAGAATGGACCGCGACGCCTGACGAAGAAACCCAAGAGACTGCTCTTCCTGTCAAGGAGGCAAGTTGCGACTGGGTCATGTACTTTGATGGAGCTTTCTCCTTACAGGGCGCCGGGGCTGGCGTACTGCTTGTCGCGCCCACCGGAGAGCACCTCAAGTACGTGATCCAGATGCACTTCCCTAGGGAGGTGTCAACAAACAATATGGCTGAGTACGAAGGGCTGCTTGCCGGTCTTAGGATCGCGGTGGACCTCGGAATCAAGAAACTCGTCGTCAAAGGCGACTCGCAACTTGTCATCAAGCAAGTCAACAAGGATTACCAGAGCCCATTGATGAAGGCCTACGTCGATGAAGTGAGAAAGATGGAAGAGCGTTTTGACGGTATACAGGCAGAATACGTTCCCTGAGCGGAGAATGATATCGCCGATTACTTGTCAAAATGCGCTGCCCTCAAGCCACCAGTGGAACCAGGTACCTTTGTGCTTCGGCTAACTCAACCATCCGTTGATCCATCAATAGAGCAGAACAAGAGGAGAAAATCAGGGCCCGGCAAGTACTTTCCCGCCGAGCTCCCCGAAGCCGCCGGGAAGGATGTTGCCGGAGACACTGAGCCCGCAACGGGACGGCTAGCTCCGACAGAGCATCAAGCTCTTGCCATGGAGATAGCCGCTCCGATAGCGGAGGAAATGCCTTTAGTCCTCACCGTCGAGCCCCAGGCTCCAGCATGGGCACAACATACCGTCCGATTCCTCCAAACAGGGGAAATTCCTGAGGAGCAGGAAGAAGCAGAAAAAGTAGCCTGTCGCTCTACTATGTACCAGTTCGTCGATGACGTCCTGTACAAAAATAGGCCGAACGGCGTGAAATTGAAGTGTATCCCTCGAGAGGAAAGACTGGGGCTGTTGGCGGAGATACATGGAGGCATATGTGGATCCCACATCGGGTCAAGGGCCCTTGCCGGCAAAGCGTTTCGGCAAGGCTTCTTCTGGCCCACCGCCCTCCAGGATGCGACGACACTAGTCACCAGGTGTGAAGCGTGTCAGTTCCATTCAAAGAAGCTTCATCAGCCAGCTCAAGCCCTTCAAACCATTCCTCTCTCCCGGCCTTTCTCCGTCTGGGGGATCGACATACTAGGCCCTTTCCCCCGCGCTGTCGGGGGCTTTGAGTACTTGTACGTTGCACTCGACAAGTTCACAAAGTGGCCAGAAGTGGAAGCAGTGAGGAAGGTCACAGCATAGTCAGCCGTCAAGTTCTTCAACGGATTGGTGTGCCGTTTTGGTGTACCCAATAGGGTTATCACTGACAACGGCACACAGTTCACAAGCCACACCTTCATGCAATATATTCAAGACCTCGGCAGCAAAGTCTGTTTCGCTTCCGTTGCTCACCCACGAAGCAATGGTCAAGCTGAGAGGGTAAATGCTGAAGTACTGCGAGGCCTGAGGACAAAGACCTTTGACAGACTGCACAAGAGTGAAAGGCGCTGGATTGATGAATTGCTGGTGGTTCTTTAGTCAATCAGAATGACACCAAATCGAGCCACCGGCCAGACACCGTTTGCCCTGGTATACGGGGCAGAAGCAGTTCTCCCCACGGAACTCATATATGGGTCACCTCGAGTACTCGCTTATGACGAGCTTGAGCAAGAGCAATTGCGGTAAGATGACGCAATGCTCCTTGAGGAAGATCGTCTTCAGGCGGCTATGAGAGCAGCACGCTACCAGCAAGCCTTGCGCCGCTACCATAGCCGCAAGGTTCATGCCCGAAGCTTTGAGGAAGGAGACCTTGTTCTTCGGCGCGTTCAATCGGCCAAGAATTCCAACAAGTTGACGCCAAAGTGGGAAGGCCCTTATCGGGTAATACGAGTCACCAGGCCCGACGCAGTCCGCCTGGAGACCGAAGATGCCATTTCGGTGAGTAACTCCTAGAACATTGAGCATCTTCGCAAGTTTTACCCATGAGGCGCGGCTTGCCGGCCCCCTGACAAGCCACCTTTTGTACGAGCCTTGCCGGTGATGCATGTAACCCTTTGTACAAAGCCAGGCGCAGACCCTGAGCATAAATGAAGCCAGCCACCTTATGCAACTAGTGCATGTCAGTCGGTGGAACCGGTCTCACGTAAGCGTACGTGTAAGGTTGGTCCGGGCCGCTTCATCCCACAATGCCGCCGAATCAAGATTGGACTAGTAACGGTAAGCGTATTGAACAAAATCAACGCCCACAACTACTTTGTGTTCTACTCGTGCATAGAATCTACGCAATAGACCTAGCTCATGATGCCACTGTTGGGGAACGTAGCGGAAATTCAAAATTTTCCTACGTGTCACCAAGATCTATCTATGGAGAGACTAGCAACAAGGGGAAGGAGAGTGCATCTACATACCCTTGTAGATCGCTAAGCGGAAGCGTTCAAGAGAACGGGGTTGATGGAGTCGTACTCGTCGTGATCCAAATCACCGATGATCCTAGTGCCGAACGGACGGCACCTCCGCGTTCAACACATGTACAGCCCGGTGACGTCTCCCACGCCTTGATCCAGCAAGGAGAGAGGGAGAGGTTGAGGAAGACTCCATCTAGCAGCAGCACAACGGCGTGGTGGTGGTGGAGGAGCATGGCAATCCTGCAGGGCTTCGCCGAGCACCACGGGAGAGGAGAAGGACTTGGGAGAGGGGAGGGGCTGCACCGGAACATTGGTATGGCTGCCCTCCCACCCCCCACATATATATAGGGGCAAGGGAGAGGGGGGAGGCGCAGCCTTGGCCCTTCCTCCAAGGAAGGGTGCGGCTAGGAGGAGTCCCTCCTCCCCAAGGCACCTCAGAGGTGCCTTCTCCCTTTAGGACTCTTCCTATCCCTCATCTCTTGGCGCATGGGCCTCTTGGGGCTGGTGCCCTTGGCCCATATTTGCCAAGGCGCACCCCTACAGCCCATGTGGCCCCCGGGGCAGGTGGCCCCACCCGGTGGGACCCCGGGACCCTTCCGGTGGTCCCGGTACAATATCGATGATTCCGAAACTTGTCCCGATGGCCGAAATAGGACTTCCTATATATAATTCTTTACCTCCGGACCATTCCGGAACTCCTCGTGACGTCCGGGATCTCATCCGGGACTCCGAACAACATTCGGGTTACCGCATACTAATATCTCTATAACCCTAGCGTCACCGAACCTTAAGTGTGTAGACCCTACGGGTTCGGGAGACATGCAGACATGACCGAGATGACTCCAGTCAATAACCAACAGTGGGATCTGGATACCCATAATGGTTCCCACATGTTCCATGATGATCTCATCGGATGAACCACGATGTCGAGGATTCAATCAATCCCGTATACAATTCCCTTTGTCCAGCGGTACCATACTTGCCCGAGATTCGATCGTCGGTATCCCGATACCTTGTTCAATCTCGTTACCGGCAAGTCTCTTTACTCGTTCTGTAACACATCATCCCGTGATCAACTCCTTGATCACATTGTGCACATTATGATGATGTTCTACCGAGTGGGCCCAGAGATACCTCTCCATCACACAGAGTGACAAATCCCAGTCTCGGTTCGTGCCAACCCAACAGACACTTTCGGAGATACCTGTAGTGTACCTTTATAGCCACCCAGTTACGTTGTGACGTTTGGCACACCCAAAGCACTCCTACGGTATCCGGGAGTTGCACAATCTCATGGTCTAAGGAAATGATACTTGACATTAAAAAAGCTTTAGCATACGAACTACACGATCTAGTGCTATGCTTAGGATTGGGTCTTGTCCATCATCATTCTCCTAATGATGTGATCCTGTTATCAACGACATCCAATGTCCATGGTCAGGAAACCGTAACCATCTATTGATCAATGAGCTAGTCAACTAGAGGCTTACTAGGGACATGGTGTTGTCTATGTATCCACACATGTATCTGAGTTTCCTATCAATACAATTCCAGCATGGATAATAAACGATTATCATGAACAAGGAAATATAATAATAACTTATTTATTATTGCCTCTAGGGCATATTTCCAACAGTCTCCCACTTGCACTAGAGTCAATAATCTAGTTCACATCACCATGTGATTAACACTCACAGGTCACATCGCCATGTGACTAACACCCAAGAGTTTAGTAGAGTCAGTAGTCTAGTTCACATCACTATGTGATTAACACTCAATGAGTTCTAGGTTTGATCATGTTGCTTGTGAGAGAGGTTTTAGTCAACGGGTCTGAACCTTTCAGATCCGTGTGTGCTTTACAAATCTCTATGTCATCTCCTAGATGTAGCTACCACGTTCTATTTGGAGCTATTCCAAATAATTGTTCTACTTGGAGCTATTCTAAATTGTTGCTCCATTATACGTATCCGGTATCTCTACTCAGAGCTATCCGGATAGGTGTTAAGCTTGCATCGACGTAACCCTTTACGACGAACTCTTTTACCACCTCCATAATCGAGAAAAATTCCTTAGTCCACTAGTTACTAAGGATAACTTTGACCGCTGTCCTGTGATCCATTCTTGGATCACTCTTGTACCCCTTGACTGACTCACGGCAAGGCACACTTCAGGTGCGGTACACAACATAGCATATTGTAGAGCCTACGTCTTAAGCATAGGGGACGACCTTCGTCCTTTCTCTCTATTCTTCCATGGTCGAGCTTTAAGTCTTAACTTCATACCTTACAACTCAGGCAAGAACTCCTTCTTTGACTGATCCATCTTGAACACCTTCAAGATCATGTCAAGGTATGTGCTCATTTGAAAGTACCATTAAGCGTTTTGATCTATCCTTATAGATCTTGATGCTCAATGCTCAAGTAGCTTAATCCAGGCTTTCCATTGAAAAACACTTTCCAAATAACCCTATATGCTTTCCAGAAATTCTACATCATTTCTGATCCATAATATGTCAACAACATATACTCATCAGAAATTCTATAGTGCTCCCACTCACTTCTTTGGAAATACAAGTTTCTCATAAACTTTGTACAAACCCAAAATCTTTGATCATCTCATCAAAGCATGCATTCCAACTCCGAGATGCTTACTCCAGTCCTCAGAAGGATTGCTGGAGCTTTGCATACTTATTAGCATCTTTCAGGATTGACAAAACCTTCCGGTTGTATCACATACAACCTTTCCTCAAGAAAATCGTCGAGGAAACAATGTTTTGACATCATATCTGCAAGATTTCATAAATAATGCAGTAATCGCTAATATAATTCCAACAGACTCTTAGCATCGCTACGAGTGAGAAAGTCTCATCGTAGTCAACTCCTTGAACTTGTCGGAAAACATCTTAACGACAAGTCGATCTTTCTTAATGGTGAAACATACCATCATTGTCCATCTTCCTTTTAAAATCCATCTGTACTCAACAGCCTTACGACCATCGAGCCATTCCGCCAAAGTCTACACTTTGTCTTCATACATGGATCCTCTCTCGGATTTTATGGCCTCGAGCCATTTATCGGAATCCAGGCCCACTATCGCTTCTACATAGCTTGTAGGTTCATTGTTGTCTAGCAACATGACTTCCAAGACAGGATTACGTACCACTCTGATGTAGTACGCATCCTTGTCATCCCACGAGGTTTGATAGTGACTTGATCTGAGGTTTCATGATCACTATCATAAGCTTCCACTTCAATTGGTGTAGGTGCCATAGGGATAACTTCCTGTGCCCTGCCACACACTAGTTGAAGTGACAGTTCAATAACCTCATCAAGTCTCCACCATCCTCCCACTCAATTCTTTCGAGAGAAACCTTTCCTCGAGAAAGGACCTGATTCTAGAAACAATCCCTTATTGCTTTCGAATCTGAGACAGGAGGTATACCCAACTGTTTTGGGTGTCCTATGAAGATGCCTTTATCCGCTTTGGGTTCGAGCTTATCAGCCTGAAACCTTTTTCACATAAGCGTCGCAGCCCCAAACTTTTAAGAAAAGACAGCTTAGGTTTCTCTAAACCATAGTTCATACGGTGTCATCTCATCGGAATTATGTGGTGCCCTATTTAAAGTGAATGTGGTTGTCTTTAATGCATAACCCATAAAATATTGTGGTAATTCGATAAGAGACATCATGGTATGCATCATATCCAATAGGGTGCAGTTATGATGTTCGGACACACCATCACACTATGGTGTTCCAGGCTGTATCAGTTGTGAAACAATTTCCACAATGTTTTAATTCTGTGCCAAACTCGTAATTCAGATATTCATCTCTATGATCATATCATAGATCTTTTATCCTCTTGGCATGACGATCTTTCAGCTTCACCCTGAAATTACTTGAACCTTTCAATAATTCAGACTCGTGATTTATCAAGTAAATATACTCAACATCTACTCAAATCATCTGTGAAGTAAGAACATAATGATATCCACTACATGCCTCAGCACTCATTGGACTGCACACATCAAAATGTATTACTTCCAACAAGTTGCTTTCTTGTTCCATTTTACTGAAAATGAGGCTTTCAGTCATCTTGCCCATGTGGTATGATTTGCATGTCTCAAGTGATTCAAAATCAAGTGAGTCCAAATGGTCCATTTGCATGGAGTTTCTTCATGCATATACACTAGTAGACATGGTTCACATGTCTCAAACTTTTCAAAAATGAGTGAGTCCAAAGATCCATCAACATGGAGCTTCTTCATGTGTTTTATACCGATATGACTTAAGTGGCAGTGCCACAAGTAGGTGGTTATCATTACTATCTTATATCTTTTGGCATGAACATGTGTATCACTACGATCGAGATTCAATAAACCATTCATTTTAGGTGCAAGACCATTGAAGGTATTATTCAAATAAACGGAGTAACCATTATTCTCCTTAAATGAATAACCGTATTGCGATAGACATAATCCAATCATGTCTATGCTCAATGCAAACACCAAATAACAAGTATTTAGGTTTAACACCAATCTCGATGGTAGAGGGAGCGTGCGATGCTTGATCATATCAACATTGGAAACACTTCCAACACATATTGTCAGCTCACCTTTAGCTAGTCTCCATTTATTCCGTAGCTTTTGTTTCGAGTTACTAACACTTAGCAACCGAACCAGTATCTAATACCCTGGTGCTACTAGGAGTACTAGTAAAGTACACATCAACACAATGTATATCCAATATACTTCTATCGACCTTGCCAGCCTTCTAATCTACCAAGTATCTAGGGTAATTCTGCTCCAGGGGTTGTTCCCCTTATTACAGAAGCACTTAGTCTCGCGTTTGGGTTCAACCTTGGGTCTCTTCACTAGAGCAGCAGCTGAATTGCCGTTTCATGAAGTATCCCTTCTTGCCCTTGCCCTTCTTGAAACTAGTGGTTTCACCAACCATCAACAATTGATGCTCCTTCTTGATTTCTACTTTGGTGTCAAACATCGCGAATATCTCAAGGATCATCATATATGTCCCTGATATATTATAGTTCATCATGAAGCTCTAGCAGCTTGGTGGTAATGACTTTGGAGAAAACATCACTATCTCATCTGGAAGATCAACTCCCACTCGATTCAAATGATTGTTGTACTCAGACAATCTGAGCACAAGCTCAACAATTGAGCTTTTCTCCTTAGTTGGTAGGCTAAGAAAATCGTCAGAGGTCTTATACCTCTTGACGTGGGCACGAGCCTGAAACTCCAATTTCAGCCCTCGAAACATCTCATATGTTTCGTGACGTTTCAAAATGTCTTCGGTGCCTCAACTCTAAGCCGTTTAACTGAACTATCACATAGTTATAAACGTGTATGTCAGATGTTCGCAACATCCACAGACCACGTTCGAGGTTCAGCACACTGAGCGGTGCATTAAGGACATAAGCCTTCTATGAAGCAATGAGGACAATCCTCAGTCTACGGACCTAGTCCGCACAATTGCTACTATCAACTTTCAACTAAATTTTCTCTAGGAACATATCTAAACAGTAGAACTGAAGCGCGAGCTACGACATAATTTGCAAAATCCTTTTGACTATGTTTAGGATAATTAAGTTCATCTTATGAACTCCCACTCAGATAGACATCCCTCTAGTCATCTAAGTGATTACATGATCCGAGTCAACTAGGCCGTGTCCGATCATCACGTGAGACGGACTAGTCAACATCGGTGAACATCTTCATGCTGATCGTATCTACCATACGACTCATGCTCGACGTTTTGGTCTTCTGTGTTCCGAGGCCATGTCTGTACACATGCTAGGCTTGTCAAGTCAACCTAAGTGTTTCGCGTGTGTAAATCTGTCTTACACCCGTTGTATGTGAATGTTAGGATCAAACACCCGATCATCACGTGGTGCTTTGAAGCAACGATCTGTCGCAACGGTGCACAGTTAGCGTGAACACTTTCTTGAAATTTTAATGAGGGATCATCTTATTAACTACCGTCGTTCTAAGCAAATAAGATGTATAAACATGATAAACATCACATGCAATCAAATAGTGACATGATATGGCCAATATCATATTGCTCCTTTTGATCTCCATCCTCGGGGCTCCATGATCATCATCATCACCGGCATGACACCATGATCTCCATCATCATGATCTCCATCATCGTGTCTTCATGAAGTTGTCTCGCCAACTATTACTTCTACTACTACAGCTAATGGTTAGCAATAAAGTAAAGTAATTACATGGCTCTGTTCAATGACACGCAGGTCATACAATAACTAAAGACAACTCCTATGGCTCCTGCCGGTTGTCATACTCATCGACATGCAAGTCGTGATTCCTATTACAAGAACATGATCATCTCATACATCACATATATCATTCATAACATCCTTTGGCCATATCACATCACATAACATACCCTGCAAAAACAAGTTAGACGTCCTCTAATTGTTGTTTGCATGTTTTACGTGGCTGCTATGGGTTTCTAGCAAGAACGTTTCTTACCTACGCAAAAACCACAACGTGATATGCCAATTGCTATTTACCCTTCATAAGGACCCTTTTCATCGAATCCGATCCGACTAAAGTGGGAGAGACAGACACCCGCCAGCCACCTTATGCAACTAGTGCATGTCAGTCCGTGGAACCGGTCTCACGTAAGCGTACGTGTAAGGTTGGTCCGGGCCGCTTCATCCCACAATGCCGCCGAATCAAGATTGGACTAGTAACGGTAAGCATATTGAACAAAATCAACGACCACAACTACTTCGTGTTCTACTTGTGCATAGAATCTATGCAATAGACCTAGCTCATGATGCCACTGTTGGGGAACGTAGTAGAAATTCAAAATTTTCCTACGTGTCACCAAGATCTATCTATGGAGAGACTAGCAACGAGGGGAAGGAGAGTGCATCTACATACCCTTGTAGATCGCTAAGCGGAAGCTTTCAAGAGAACGGGGTTGATGGAGTCGTACTTGTCGTGATCCAAATCACCGATGATCCTAGTGCCGAACGGACGACACCTCCGCGTTCAACACACGTACAGCCCGGTGACGTCTCCCACGCCTTGATCCAGCAAGGAGAGAGGGAGAGGTTGAGGAAGACTCCATCCAGCAGCAGCACAACGGCGTGGTGGTGGTGGAGGAGCATGGCAATCCTGCAGGGCTTCGCCAAGCACCACGGGAGAGGAGAAGGATTTGGGAGAGGGGAGGGGCTGCACCAGAACATTGGTATGGCTGCCCTCCCACCCCCCACATATATATAGGGGCAAGGGAGAGGGGGGAGGCACAGCCTTGGCCCTTCCTCCAAGGAAGGGTGCGACTAGGAGGAGTCCCTCCTCCCCAAGGCACCTCGGAGGTGCCTTCTCCCTTTAGGACTCTTCCTATCCCTCATCTCTTGGCGCATGGGCCTCTTGGGGCTGGTTCCCTTGGCCCATATAGGCCAAGGCGCACCCCCTACAGCCCATGTGGCCCCCGGGGCAGGTGGCCCAACCCGGTGGGCCCCCGGGACCCTTCCGGTGGTCCCGGTACAATACCGATGACTCCGAAACTTGTCCCGATGGCCGAAATAGGACTTCCTATATATAATTCTTTACCTCCGGACCATTCCGGAACTCCTCGTGACGTCCGGGATCTCATCCGGGACTCCGAAAAACATTTGGGTTACCGCATACTAATATCTCTATAACCGAAGCGTCACCGAACCTTAAGTGTGTAGACCCTACGGGTTCGGGAGACATGCAGACATGACCGAGATGACTCCGGTCAATAACCAACAGCGGGATCTGGATACCCATGTTGGTTCCCACATGTTCCATGATGATCTCATCGGATGAACCACAATGTCGAGGATTCAATCAATCCCGTATACAATTCCCTTTGTCCAGCGGTATGATACTTGGCCGAGATTCGATCGTCGGTATCCCGATACCTTGTTCAATCTCGTTACCGGCAAGTCTCTTTACTCGTTCCATAACACATCATCCCGTGATCAACTCCTTGATCACATTGTGCACATTATGATGATGTTCTACCGAGTGGGCCCAGAGATACCTCTCCGTCACACGGAGTGACAAATCCCAGTCTCGATTCGTGCCAACCCAACAGACACTTTCGGAGATACCTGTAGTGTACCTTTATAGCCACCCAGTTACGTTGTGACATTTGGGACACCCAAAGCACTCCTACGGTATCCGGGAGTTGCACAATCTCATGGTCTAAGGAAATGATACTTGACATTAAAAAAGCTTTAGCATACGAACTACACGATCTAGTGCTATGCTTAGGATTGGGTCTTGTCCATCATCATTCTCCTAATGATGTGATCCCGTTATCAACGACATCCAATGTCCATGGTCAGGAAACCGTAACCATCTATTGATCAACGAGCTAGTCAACTAGAGGCTTACTAGGGACATGGTGTTGTCTATGTATCCACGCATGTATCTGAGTTTCCTATCAATACAATTCCAGCATGGATAATAAACGATTATCATGAACAAGGAAATATAATAATAACTTATTTATTATTGCCTCTAGGGCATATTTCCAACAGTTTTGGTGTACCCAATAGGGTTATCACTGACAACGGCACACAGTTCACAAGCCACACCTTCATGCAATATATTCAAGACCTCGGCAGCAAGGTCTGTTTCGCTTCCGTTGCTCACCCACAAAGCAATGGTCAAGCTGAGAGGGCAAATGCTGAAGTACTGCGAGGCCTGAGGACAAAGACCTTTGACAGACTGCACAAGAGTAGAAGGCGCTGGATTGATGAATTGTCGGTGGTTCTTTGGTCAATCAGAATGACACCAAATCGAGCCACCGGCCAGACACCGTTTGCCCTGGTATACGGGGCAGAAGCAGTTCTCCCCACTGAACTCATATACGTGTCACCTCGAGTACTCGCTTATGACGAGCTTGAGCAAGAGCAATTGCGGCAAGATGACGCAATGCTCCTTGAGGAAGATCGTCTTCAGGCGGCTATGAGAGCAGCACGCTACCAGCAAGCCTTGCGCCGCTACCATAGCCGCACGGTTCATGCCCGAAGCTTTGAGGAAGGTGACCTTGTTCTTCGGCGCGTTCAATTGGCCAAGAATTCCAACAAGTTGACGCCAAAGTGGGAAGGCCCTTATCGGGTAATACGAGTCACCAGGCCCGGCGCAGTCCGCCTGGAGACCGAAGATGCCATTTCGGTGAGTAACTCCTGGAACATTGAGCATCTTCGCAAGTTTTACCCGTGAGGTGCGGCTTGCCGGGCCCCCGACAAGCCACCTTTTATACGAGCCTTGCCGATGATGCATGTAACCCTTTGTACAAAGCCAGGCGCAGACCCTGAGCATAAATGAAGCACTGGCGCCCTAAGTTATAGCATGCATGCTAGGTCGAGTCTCGTCCTTAGTTAGGGTTGATAGTGCTTAGCGGCGACTAACCCCTAGCTCAGAGGTCAAGTGTGCGTCTCTTTGTCTTTCTTTTGTCTTCTTTGGTTCACAGGACACACAGATATCCGTGCCGAACCACTTGGGCAGCGAAAAAAGAGGAACAGACCAACATCTAGCCCCCGGCGAGCCAGTATTGCCAGGGCTGCAAGAGCAAAGATTCACCCACGGCGAACCAGGGTTGCCGGGGACTGCAGCTTCAGATAAGTTCTTCATCCCTTATCATGCATTCCATTATGGACTGAGGTATGTGAAACCTCGTTTTCCCCTAAGCTACCGTGCTCCCCTAACTCTAGGCCCTAGGGCTCGTTCCTGGGGCCAAGTTTGGTCGTAGTCGCGGCAGCGAAAGGATGAAACAAGGAGCCTGAACCCGCCTCATCCATGCCTCCGCCAAAGGCGTGAGGAAGGTCGAGCGAAGTGGGGAGACGGCAAGGTCTATTGCCGGGCAAAGAAATGTTTATCTTGAAGATATCAAGGATTTACTCCTTGTCGTGGGTTCCACCCGCAAACAAATGACCCGACAAGCATCCCTTTTTCATTAAAAAAACATTCCACTCAGGTACAGTCCATAGGGAATGAAAAACATGAATGATGGGATTACAAGTTTTAAATTCAACAAAGGCCCAAAGGCTTACAAACTAAAATGAGATAAGGTGCCCGTAATCCCTTTCTTGTCCCTCTCCTCAGGAGGTAGGGCAAGGAGGCGAAAGGGACAAAAGGAGCGCCTAGGCGAGCTACGGGTGGCAGAAGACACCAAGAGAACATCTTGGTGGCCGTCCAAAGGCTGGATGGTAATGGCGGCGCTGGAAGCGGAGCTCGAAGACGAGGCGGCAGGATGTCAGCACGCGTCGAAGGCGTCGGTGCCCGTGTACTCCAACTTGACGGCCTTGCCGCCCGCCCTCTTCCTCTTCCGCAGCCGCCCAAGGAGACGACCCCGAGAAGTTCAAGGAGCCGGCGACACGGATGATGGGGTCGCCGGTGCCGCATGGAGCGCCACCCGACACCTAATCGGACCTGTCATCCTGCCGCCTACTACCCTCGTCGTTGCTGCCGCTGTCCTCCTCGTCGCTCCCTCTCGAGGAGGAGTCTTCACTATCAGAAGAGCTCTCCACGCAGCACCTTGCACGGGTCCAAAACACCCAAAGACCTTGATGGAGAGAAGGCCACCCTCCATCAGCTTAAAATGGAGAGTGAGCCCCTCCATCAAGCGGTGGATATGAGCAAACGTCATCCATCCCCGACAAAGATCCATCACGTGAGGGGCGGGGAAGTCGACGCGGACCCGCGTGCCACTGATCCCGCAGCCCCTCATGTGCAGCCGCAATGACTTCGGCGGATCCAGCTCCATCTCCCGTGCAAATGGAGTCGGGAGACGAAGGCGACGGCGCGGCGGCCGGCGCAGCCTGACGAAGAACTCACAAGGGTCATCCCCAACATGGCCCTCCATTGGAGGAGCTGCTGGCGGAGGCGAGGCCGGCACGCCACCCCGTCCTCCTCTTCCCCGAGCGCCCCGGTCTTGCCCACGGCCTCGCCCCCTCCCCCTTCCCCTTGCGGCTGGCTCTACCACCGCAGGCGCAGGAGAAGGAGGGACGCGTTGTCGAGCGGCGACCCTCGCCGCCACTATTGAAGGACCGGGATTCCCTCTCTCCATGATGGATGGAACCGAGGAGCAGAAGCTGAAGGAAGAAGAAGATGAAAGAATGCGGGACGCCATCCCCCTCCCGCTCTTTATAAAGGATCGGGGTTGGGGCTCAGCCGCCCCGCTCGGCCAATCAAGACACGGAAGGCACAAGGAGCCATGACCAACCCGCCGCCCCAACCAGCGACGACCCGGTTTCACGCCTCCACCGTTTGCCACCCCAGGCGCATGGGAGACACATGGCGGACGTGCAGAACCGAGGGGACGGGTGAGACGACCACTCCCCACCCCGTGATCATGGGGAGTGGACGCCTTGAAGACCGCGCCTCAGCCCCATTCAGTAAATGGGCCGCGCCTCCACGCCTCCCTCCGTTTATGGGGAAGGCGCGAACCGCCCCTTTACTACGATATGATGCATGCCTGCGGGAACCAACCCCACGCATGCCACCCACGTCACACGCGCCTCCCCACGCCGCGCCACATGCGGGAATCATGGGAGGCGCAGCGCGCGAAGAATCTTATCGCGGTAAAAACTGCCCCGCCTGGCCGTGCACCGTTTTTGGGCCTAGCCCAACAACGCGTTGCGCTTATGTGTGGCCCAGGCCCGGGGGCTCCTGTCGGTGTACAAAAAGAGGGGTACACTTTTTGTACCCCTATAACTGTGCACGGGCAGTCTGAGCCACGAGCACCACCACACCAAGCAAGGCAAGGGAGGTGAGCCAGGGTAAGACCGAAGCTAAAGAGAACTAGAACAACGCCAAGGCCAAGACCATGAAGAGCAAAGGGGACGAAGTGGACTCCCCTGGCAAGATCCTTGCCGGGGGACAGTTCTAGCAGCCCCGGCAAGACCCTTGCCGCGGCGACTCGTCCCGCGCCTACGGAGCAAATCACCCTTGAGTCCACTGCCTCCCAAAGGGCAAGGCTTCGGGAGACATCCCCGTGGCGGCATGCAGATCTTTGTGAAGACATTCAAGATTAGATACGCACTAAGGAGACGACAACCCTTGGCGGGATCCCAGCCGAGGAAGACCACAAGGCCCCCGGCAAGCGCCTTTTCGGGGATGACAGCAGGCGCCTCGGCAAGACCCTTGCCGGGGCCCCGGCATGCCCTTACTGAGGACACCCGCAGGGCCACCATCAGGCCCACGCCGACTAAACCTCCACCACCGCATGCATGCAGCTGCTGACCCAACCAGCTGGGCAGGCACCTGCGTGGCGGCATGCAGATCTTTGTGAAGACCCACCACCGCGCCACCTCAGCTGCCTGCCTACCTACGTGGCATCGCAGGTGTCGCTGGCCAGGGCGTGCGTCTACACAAGGAGGAGCGGCGACGGACGAGACAGGTATCTCCCCCGTCCCCGATAAAGCAAGGACACCTAAGCAAGACACATTAAATGCGCCTTGTCATGTAATGCGAGGGATAACCTCGCATCACTGTACCCTTTCCACCTCCTGTGTGCCACTGTGGCAACCCCTTTTTCTATAAAAGGAGGCCCGAGGCGACCAGGAGAAGGATTCGGCTTTTTGGAGCTCCTCACGCCCCATAGCTAGCTCAAGAACACAGATATACAATCCACCAAAGCAGGAGTAGGGTTTTACGCATCCTCGTGGCCCGAACCTGGATAAACGAACCGTGTGCTATCTGTTTGATCCGCTCTTCTCACGACCCCGCACCCCGCTAACCACATTAGGGATTCTTGTGATCCCATAGGTGTCGTTCTCACCGACATCTGACTTTTGCGTAGATCTCCCCGGCAACGGCGCCAGAAATCCTTCTTGCTACCTCTTGAACGTGCGTTGGTTTTCTCTTGAAGAGGAAAGGGTGATGCAGCAAAGTAGCATAAGTATTTCCCTCAGTTTTTGAGAACCAAGGTATCAATCCAGTAGGAGACTACACGCAAATCCCCTAGTACCTGCACAAACAAACAAGAACCTCGCAACCAACGCGATAAAGGGGTTGTCAATCCCTTCACGGTCACTTACGAGAGTGAGATCTGATAGAGATAATAAGATAAATATTTTTGGTATTTTTGTGATATAGATTGGAAAATAGATAGTAAACTAGAATTGTAGATTGGAAACTTATATGATGTAAAGTAGAACCGGGGGCCATAGGTTTCACTAGTGGCTTCTCTCAAGATAGCATGTATTACGGTGGGTGAATATATTACTGCCGAGCAATTGATAGAAAAGTGCATAGTTATGATGATATCTAAGGCAATGGTCATGAATATAGGCATCACATCCGTGACAATTAGACCGAAACATTTCTACATTGTCGGTGGGAACGACACCTATGGGATCACAAGAATCCCTACTACGGTTGCGGGGCGCGGGGTCGTGAGAAGAGCGGATCAAACAGATAGCACACAGTTCGTTTATCCAGGTTCGGGCCGCCAGGATGCGTAAAACCCTACTCCTGCTTTGGTGGATTGTATATCTGTGTTCTTGAGCTAGCTATGGGGCGTGAGGAGCTCCAAAAAGCCGAATCCTCCTCCTGGTCTCCTCGGGCCTCCTTTTATAGGAAAGGGGTTGCCATAGTGGCACATAGGAGGTGGAAAGGGTACAGTGATGTGAGGTTATCCCTCGCAGTACATGAAAAGGCACATTTAATGCGTCTTGCCCAGGTGTCCTTGCTTTATCAGGGACGGGAGAGAGCCCTGTCTCGTCCATCGCCGCTCCCTCTCGTGTCGACACGTGCCCTGGCTAGCGGCACCCGTGGTGCCATGTAGGCAGGCATGCAGCTGAGGTGGCGCAGAGGTGGGTCTCCACGAAGATCCGCATGCCACCACACAGGTGCCTACCCAGCTGGTTGGGTCGGCAGCTGCATGCGAACGGCGGTGGAGGTTTGACTGGCGTGGGCCTGATGGTGGCCCTATGGGTGTTCTTGGAAAGGGCCTTGCCGGGGCCCCGGCAAGGGTCTTGCCGTGGCTCCTGCTGTCATCCCCGGCAAGGCTCTTGCCGGGGGCCTTGTGGTCCTCCTTGGCTGGGATCCCGCCAAGGATCATCATCTACTAAAGGGTGTATCTGATCTTGAATGTCTTCACAAAGATCTGTATGCCACCACGGGGATGTCTCCCGAATCCTTGCCCCATGGGGGCAGTGGACTCAAGGGTGACTCACTCCGTAGGTGTGGGGTGAGCTGCCACGACAAGGGTCTTGTCGGGTTTGTTAAAACCGCCTCCCGGCAAGGATCTTGCTGGGGGAGTCCACTTCGTCTCCTTTGCTCTTTGTGGTCTTGGTCTTGGCGTCATTCTGCTTCTCCTGAACTTCGGCCTTACCTTGGCTCACCTCCCTTGCCTTGCTCAGTGTGGTGGTGTCCGTGGCTCAGACTGCCCGTGCACAATTAAATGGGTACAGAAAGTGTACCCCTCTTTTTGTACACCGACAGGAGCCCCTGGGCCTGGGCCACACGTAAGCGCAATCACGTCGTTGGGCTAGGCCCAAAAACGGTGCGCGGGCAGGCAGGGCGGTTTTTACCCGGTAAGTCTCTTCGTGCGCCGCGCTTCCCATGCTTCCCTCGCGTGGCGCGGTGCGGGGAGGCATGTGTGACATGGGCGGCATGCGTGGGGCTGAGCTCTGCATGCATGCGTCACGTCGTAGTAAAGGGGGCGGTTCGTGCCTTCCCCATAAATGGAGGAAGGCGTGGAGGCGCGGCCCATTTACTAAACGGGGCCGAGGCGTGGTCTTCAAGGCGCCCACCCCCCCACGATCACGGGGTGGGGAGAGGTCGCCTCACGCGTCGCCTCGGTCCTGCACGCCTGCCACGTGGCTCTCATGCGCTTGGGGTGGCGAACGGTGGAGGCGGGAAACCGGGCCGCCGCGGGCTGGGGCGGCGGGTCGGTCCCAGTTCCTTGCACCTTCCGCGTCCTGATTGGCTGAGCGGGGCGGCCGAGCCCCCACCCCATTCCTTTATAAAGAGCGGGAGGGTGGATGGCGTCCCGCATTCCTTCATCTCCTCCTTCTTTCAGCTTCTGCTCCCTCTTCCATCCGCCATGGAGAGAGGAAATCCTGGTCCTTCAACGATGGTGGCGAGGGTCACCGCTCGACAATGCGTCCTTCCTTCTACTGCACCCGCGGTGGCAGAGCCAGCCGCGAGGGGAAGGGGGAGGGGGCAAGGCCGTGGGCGAGGCCGAGGCGCTCGGGGAAGAGGAGGACGGGGCGGTGCACCGGCCTCGCCTCCGCCAGCAGTTCCTCCTCCCATGGAGAGCCACGTTGGGGATGACCCTTGCGAGTTCTTCGTTAGGCTGCGCCGGCCACCTCGCCGTCGCCTTCGTCTCCCGACTCCATTCGTGCGGGAGATGGAGCTGGATCCGCCGGAGTCGTTGCGGCTGCACATGAGGGGCTGCGGGATCAGTGGCACGCGGGCCCGCGTCGACTTCCCCGCCCCTCACGTGATGTATCTCTGCCAGGGATGGAAGACGTTTGCCCATATCCACAGCTTGACGGAGGGGCTCACTCTCCATTTCAAGCTGATGGAGGGTGGCCTTCTCTCCGTCAAGGTCTTCGGGTGCTTTGGGACCCGTGCAAGGTGCTGCGTGGAGAGCTCTTCTGATAGTGAAGACTCCTCCTCAGGCGGGAGTGACGAGGAGGACAGTGGCAGCGACGACGAGGGTAGTAGGCGGCAGGATGACTGGTCCAATTACGTGTCGAGCGCCGCTCCGTGCGGCACCAGCGACCCCATCATCCATGTCGCCGGCTCCCTGAACTTCTCTGGGTCGTCTCCTTGGGCGGCTGGTGTTGGGAGGCTGCGAAAGAGGAAGAGGGCGGGTGGCAAGGCCGTCAAATCGGAGTACGCGGCACCGACGCCTTCGACACGTGCTGACGTCCTGTCGCCTCGTCTTCGAGCTCTGCTTCCGGTGCTGTCATCACCATCCAGCCTTCGGACGACCACCGAGATGTTCTCTTGGTGTCTTCTGCCACCCGTAGCTCGCCTAGGCGCCCCTTTTGCCCTTTTCACCTCCTTGACCTGCCTCCTGAGCAGAGGGACAAGAAAGGGATTACGGGCATCTTATCTCTTTTTAGTTTGTAAGCCTTCGGGCCTTAGCCGAATTTAAAACTTGTAATCCCATCATTCATGTTTTTCATTCCCTATGGACTGTACCTGAGTGGAATGTTTTTAATGAAAAAGGGATGCTTGCCGGGTCATTTGTTTGTGGGTAGAACCCATGACAAGGAGTAAATCCTTGATATCTTTAAGATAAACATTTCCTTGCCCGGCAATAGGCCTTGCCATCTCCCCAATTCGCTCGACCTTTCTCACACCTTTGGCGGAGGCAGGGATGAGGTGGGTTTAGGCTCCTTGTTTCATCCTCTCGCTGCCGCGACTACGACCAAACCTGGCCCCAGGAAAAAGCCCTATGGTCTAGAGTTAGGGGAGCACGGTAGCTTTAGGAAAAAACAAGGTTCACATACCTCAGTCCATAAGGGAATGCATGATAAGGGATGAAGAACTTATCTGAAGCTATAGCTCCCGGCAACTCTGGTTTGTCGTGGGTGAATCTTTGCTCTTGCAGCCCCCGGCAATACTGGCTTGCCGGGGTCTAGATGTTGGTCTGTCCCTCTTCCCTTTTTCGTCCTCAAGTGACCCGGCAAGGATACCTGTGAGTCCTGCGAACCAAAGAAGACGAAAGAACGGCAAAGAGACGCACAATCGACCTCTAAGATAGGGGTTAGTCGCTGCTAAGCACTATCAACCCTAACCAAGGACGAGACTCGACCTAGCATGCATGCTACAACTTAGGGCGCCGGCGCTTCATTTATTTATGCTCAAGGTCTGTGCCTGGCTTTGTACAAAGGGTTACATGCATCATCGGCAATGCTTGTACAAAAGGTGGCTTGCCAGGGGGGCCCGGCAAGCCGCGCCTCACGGGTAAAACTTGCGAAGATGCTCAATGTTCCAGGAGTTACTCACTGGAACAGCATCTTCTGTCTCCAGGCGGACTACGCCGGGCCTGGTGACTCGTATTACCCGATAAGGGCCTTCCCACTTTGGCGACAACTTGTTGGAATTCTTGGCCGGTTGAACGCGCCGAAGGACAAGGTCGCCTTCCTCAAGGCTTCGGGCATGAAGCTTGCGGCTATGGTAGCGGCGCAAGGCTTGCTGGTAGCGTGCTGCTCTCACAGCCGCCCGAAGACGATCTTCCTCAAGGAGCATTGCGTCATGTTGCCGCAGTTGCTCTTGCTCAAGCTCATCATAAGCGAGCACTCGAGGTGACCCGTATATGAGTTCAGTGGGGAGAACTGCCTCTGCCCCGTATACTAGGGCAAAGGGTGTCTGGCCGGTGGCTTGATTTGGCGTCATCCTGATCGACCAAAGAACCATCGGCAACTCATCAATCCAGCGCCTTCCACTCTTGTGCAGACTGTCAAAGTCTTGGTCCTTAAGCTTCGCAGTACTTCAGTGTTTTCCCTCTCAGCTTGGCCATTGCTTCGTGGGTGAGCAACGGAAGCGAAACAGACTTTGCTGCCGAGGTCTTGGATATACTGGATGAAGGTGCGGCTTGTGAACTGTGTGCCATTGTCGGTGATGACCCTGTTGGGTACACCAAAACGGCACACTAGTCCCTTGAAGAACTTGACGGCTGACTGAGCTGTGACCTTCCTCACTGCCTCCACCTCCGGCCACTTTATGAACTTGTCGATTGCAACGTACAAGTACTCAAAGCCCCCAACAGCGCGGGGGAAAGGGCCCAGTATGTTGAGCCCCCAGACCGAGAAGGGCCGGGAGAGAGGAATGGTTTGAAGGGTTTGAGCTGGCTGATGAAGCTTCTTTGAATGGAACTGACACGCTTCACACCTGGTGACTAGTGTCGTCGCATCCTGGAGGGCGGTGGGCCAGAAGAAGCCTTGCCAAAATGCCTTGTCGGCAAGGGCCCTTGACCCGATGTGGTATCCACATATGCCTCCGTGTATCTCCGCCAACAGCTCCAGTCCTTCCTCCCGAGGGATACACTTCAATTTCACACTGTTCGGCCTCTTTCTGTACAGGACGTCATCGACGAACTGGTACATGGTAGAGCGACGGGCTACTTTTTCCACTTCTTCCTGCTCTTCAGGAAGTTCCCCTATTTGGAGGAATCGGATGGTATGCTGTGCCCACGCTGGAGCCTGGGGCTCGACGCCAAGGACTAAAGGCATTTCCTCCGCTATAGGAGCGGCTGTCTCGACGGCAAGAGCTTGACGCTCCGCTGGAGCTAGCCGTCCCGTGGCGGGCTCAGTGTCCCCGGCAACATCCTTGTCGGCAGCTTAGGGGAGCTCGGCGGGAAAGTACTTGCCAGGTCCTGATTTCCTCCTCTTGTTCTGCTCTGTTGATGGATCAACGAATGGTTGAGTTAGCTGGAGCACAAAGGTACCTGGTTCCACAGGTAGCTTGAGGGTAGCGCGTTTTGACAGGTAATCGGCGATATCGTTCTCCGCTTGGGGAACGTATTCAGCCTGTATACCATTGAAACGCTCTTCCAGCTTTCTCACTTCATCGACGTAGGCCTTCATCAATGGGCTCTGGTAGTCCTTGTTGACTTGCTTGTCGAAGAGCTGCGAGTCGCCCCTGACGATGAGCTTCTTGATTCCGAGGTCCGCCGCGATCCTAAGACCGGCAAGCAGCCCTTCATACTTTGTCGTATTGTTTGTTGACACCTCCCTGGGGAAGTGCATCTGGATCACATACTTGAGGTGCTCTCCGGTGGGCGTGACAAGCAGTACGCCAGCCCCGGCGCCGTGTAAGGAGAAAGCTCCATCAAAGTACATGATCCAACTGCAACTTGCCTCCTTGCCGGGGAGAGCTGTCTCTTGGGTTTCTTCGTCAGGCGCTGTGGTCCACTCTGCAATGAACTCTGCCAGGACTCGGCTCTGAATCGTCGAAGTACTTTCAAACTTGAGGCCAAAGCTGGACAGCTCCAGTGCCCATTCCACAATTCTTCCCGTTGCATCTGGATTGTGCAATATCCGTTCCAGAGGGAGGTGAGTGACGACAGTGATCTCGTGTTCCTGGAAGTAGT
Organism: Triticum monococcum; assembly: GCA_034509565.1. Lineage (NCBI taxonomy): Eukaryota > Viridiplantae > Streptophyta > Magnoliopsida > Poales > Poaceae > Triticum > Triticum monococcum. The sequence goes on along the minus strand of CM067843.1, from coordinate 670,106,970 downwards.
GATGCAGCTTCCTCGAGGCCATAAGAAGGCCAAAGAGCAGTTTCTGCACGCCGGAGTACCTTGATCTAGCTCCATGCAGGAGGGAACTAACAAAGTAGACCGGGTGCTGCTTCCTTTTCTTCTTCGGCGGCACTTCAACTGGTTGTGTCGTCTCTGCATTGGTGGTGTCGGGCTCTGTCGCTGCCATTACTTCGTCGTCAACCTCTCTCTGCGCCACTAGTGCGGCGCTGACCACCTGGTTCGTTGCTGCCATGAATAGCAGCAACGGCTCCTGTGGCCTAGGCGCAACTAGTATTGGTGCGGAGGAGAGGTACTTCTTCAAATCTTGCAATGCTGCTTCGGCTTCTGGCGTCCACTCCATTGGGCCCACCTTTTTTAGGATCTTGAAAAAGGGAAGGACGCGCTCAGCAGACTTGGAAATGAATCTGCCCATGGCGGCGATGCAACCAGCAAGCCGACGCACATCCTTGATTCGCTTGGGTGCTTCAATCTGCTCTATAGCTTTGATCTTGTCCGGACTGGCCTCTATCCCACGCTGTGACAAGAAGAACCCGAGAAGCTTGCCGGATGGGACGCCAAAGACGCACTTCTCAGGGTTCAGCTTGAGATTGATCTTGCGCAGGTTTGCAAATGTTTCTTGCAAATCCGGTATGAGGGTTGCCCTGTCCTTGGTTTTGACCACTATGTCATCCATATAAGCTTCCATATTTCTATGGAGCTGCGGTTCAAAACCAATCTGGACTGCCCTTGCAAACATCAAACCAGTACTCTTCAGCCCGAAAGGCATCTGATGAAACAATACGTACCACATGGGGAGATGAATGCTGTTTTCTCTTCGTCTTCTCTTGTCATGAAGATCTGGTGGTAGCCAGAGTAGGCATCGAGGAATGACAATAGATCACACCCAGCTGTGGAGTCAACAATCTGGTCAATGCGCGGCAATGGGACAGGGTCCTTAGGACAAGCCTTATTGATATCTGTGTAATCAATACACAGCCTCCAGTTCCCATTAGCCTTGCGCACTACACCGGATTGGCCAACCACGTTGGATGGAGCACTCCTCTTACCAAACCCGCTGCTTCCAGTTTCCGGATCTCCTCTGTGATGAACTCTTGTCGTTCCAAAGCTTGCTTTCTGACCTTCTGCTTGACGGGCCGCGCATGAGGACAGACAGCAAGGTGGTGCTCAATCACCTCCCTGGGAACGCCGGGGATGTTGGAAGCTTGCCATGCAAACACATCGACATTCGCCCGTAGGAAGGTGATGAGCGCGTCTTCCTATTTGTCGTCAAGGGTGGAGCTTATGGTGAAAGCCCCTCCCGTGCTGTCTTCATTGGCAGAAACCTTCTTGGTTCCCGGCGGTATGGCCCTGGCCTTCTTGTTTCCGCCGGTGGAGCTCTCTGGCACGTCCTCGACGGGAGCGCTACACTCCGAAGAGGTGCGCTTGTCGGAGTGGGTGTCTGAGGTCTCACCAGTCTTCTTCTTCTTCTTCCCTCCTGGGGTCCCAGCGGCAGGAGCAAGTGCCCTAGTGGTGGTAGCTGCTGCAACTTCTTGCTGGTATAGTTGGTCAGCGCAAATCAGCGCATCTTTCTTATCGGAGAGGATGGTGATGATCGTCATAGGTCCTGGCATCTTCAGGGTCTTGTAGGCGTAGTGTGACGCCGCCATGAACTTGGCCAGCGCTGGGCGGCCAAGGATCCCGTTGTAGGGCAAGGGGATCTTGGCAACATCAAACACGATCCTCTCCGTCATGTAGTTCAGATCGCTTCCAAAAGTCATGGGCAGTGTGACCTTTCCCTTAGGTTGGCTTCTTCCCGGGTTGACCCCCTGAAACGTGCCCGTCTCTTCGAGGTCTCCATCAGGAATCTGCAGTTTCTCGATCACGGCAGGCGAGAACAAGTTCAGACCGGCCCCGCCATTGACTAGCATCTTTGTCACCTTGAGGATGCGTATTGTTGGTGAAACCAACAATGGCAAGCACCCGACCGCAGTAGTGCGATCAGGGTGGTCCTGAGTGTCAAAAATGATAGGTGTGCTGGACCACTTCAGCGGCTTTCGGGCATCAAACAACGGCTCTACCACTGTAATTTCACGCGCCCACTACTTAAGCTGGCGGTGAGAAGTATGCAGCGAGGCGCCGCCGTCGATGCACATGGCCTCTGTAGCTTTCTGAAACTCTTGGTCGCCGGATTCGTCGTCCTCTTCGTGATCGTCGTCGTCTAGCTTTTTGTCACGGCCTCGGGCGGGCCTCTCCTGTTGTCTATCTTTGCCGCGACGGCCCGCCTGGCCGTCACGCTTCTCGCCGGACCCCTTAGCACTGTCTTGGCCCTTCTCCTTGTCCCGCCTCTCATATTCAGCCCTCTACTTCTCAGCGAGGAGCTCAACCTGTCGGCAGTCTTGGAGAGCATGGCCTTTGGTGCGATGGATCTTGCAGTATCGCTTGTCGGAGTTTCCTGGCTTCTCGGCAACCGCCAAGGCCCGGCAGGCGACACATCCGGCAATTTCCTTGCCGGGGCCATCTGCCTTGGTTTTCTTGGTGGAGCTGGCGTCATCAGATCCCTCGACGGCAAGCACAGCTTTACCTTTGCGCTTCCTGTTGCGGCGCCGGCCCTTCTTCACCGGGGCGGCAGTATCTTCATCTGAGGAGTCGGTTTCCACGCCGGCGTCTTCGCCGGGGTACTTCCTTCCCTCTTCAGCCCGGGCACATCTATCAGCAAGAACATAGAGTTCTGCTACATCTTTCACCTTGTTCATTGACAGCTCTTCGCGCATCTTGCGGTTACGCACGTTCTGATGGAACGCCTGATGATGGCGGCAGGGTGAACATCAGGGATATTGTACTGTATCCGGCTGAACCTCTGTATATACTTGCAGAGACTCTCGCCTCCCTTCTGGGGAATGACGTGCAAGTCGCTCGCTTGGCCATGGGCTTGGTGGCCTCCAGTAAAGGCGCCCACAAACTCATGGCACAAATCCGACCAGGAGGAAATAGAGTCTACCAGCAAGTCCATCAACCATGACATGGCGTTGGGTTTAAGAGCCAACGGAAAGTAATTCGCAAGCACCTTATCGTCGCGGGCTCCGGCAGCTTGCATCGCAATGGTGTAGATGCTGAGGACGCGGACGGGTGGGTCTTGCCGCTGTACTTTTCGCCCACGTCAGGTTTGAAGGTGCGGTGAGTGGGCCACTGGAACTGCCGCGGCTCACGGGTAAAAGCCGGGCAGCCTACCTAGTAAGGTAGGCCTCCAGGGCTCTCCGGTGTCGGGTGGTTCACAACAGGCCCTGCTCGCATGTCTGAATGGTGGCGTGCTCCGCGCCGGCGCTCGATAGTGGTTCGAGCGTCTTCATGTTCTCATTCCCGAAGGACTTGGCGCTGGTCACAGTGGGTCCGCGGGTCGGACGATGCTATGGAGATTTCGTCGCCCGTAATGTCGCGACAGGCTGGCGTCCGCAGTACCGAGCGAGGAGGAGGCGAGTGCACCGTGGTCGCGGCACCGCCAGCTTTCCTGCCACTGGTGCGTGGGACTCCGTCGGAGCATCGACCCGAGGGCTCCACCGGACTCAGTTTGTCTTTGTTGGCCACCGCAACAAGGCTTTGGATAGTGGCTCTCCATTCGTTGAGTTTCCCCGTAGTGGGAGGAAAATCGAGGAGCAAATGCGCGCATGCCAGGGCTTCTGCTGGTGTTGGTGGTAGCGAAACCTACACGGATCGCGACGGGCTTTGACTTCTGACTATGTCAGAAGGAGCTCTATCACGACCCCGCGATCGCATGCCATATTCACCAGCGCCTCGGCCAACGGGTAGGTCTTCTACCTCCCGGGAGTGGCGCTCTGGGCTCTTCCCGCGGCAACGCCCGGGGTCTTCGGTGTGATTACGCCGTTCGTCGCGCGCCGCTTGAGAGGAGCGCACCGTCGGCGCCGGCGTGGGAGTCTTGGAGGCCCTCACATCGCCTTCGGGCAGGGTGGCAGAGATCTTGGAAGGCCCCGCGCCACCCGCGGAGGGCCTGGCTCCGTCTTTGGATTTGGCAGCGTGCGGCCCGTTACCGGGCGCACGAACATCGCCGCCTCCCAAACTCCGGCTACTGGGACGGTATTGGTGTTCGCAAACGGCACCCCGGGTCCTTTCTATGATCGGTCCGCTGCTCGCCCGCGTCGGGACGGGATGTCCAGCTTCCGACGGGCCAACCGCCATGTCGTCTTCTTCTTGGGCGCCATGACGATGAAGAAGCGTCAAACTAACTGCTAAAGCCGATTCTCACAACTGCGCCCCCTACCTAGTGCGCCAAAGATGTCGGTGGGAACGACACCTATGGGATCACAAGAATCCCTACTACGGTTGTGGGGCGCAGGGTCGTGAGTAGAGCGGATCAAACAGATAGCACACGGTTCGTTTATCCAGGTTCGGGCCGCGAGGATGCGTAAAACCCTACTCCTGCTTTGGTGGATTGTATATTTGTGTTCTTGAGCAAGCTATGGGGCATGAGGAGCTCCAAAAAGCCGAATCCTCCTCCTGGTCGCCTCGGGCCTCCTTTTATAGGAAAGGGGTTGCCACAATGGCACACAGGAGGTGGAAAGGGTACAGTGATGTGAGGTTATCCCTCGCCGTACATGACAAGGTGCATTTAATGCGTCTTGCCCAGGTGTCCTTGCTTTATCGGGGACGGGGGAGAGCCCTGTCTCGTCCGTCGCCGCTCCCTTTCGTGTCGACACGCGCCCTGGCCAGCGGCGCCCGTGGTGCCATGTAGGCAGGCACGCAGCTGAGGTGGGTCTCCACGAAGATCCGCATGCCACCACGCAGGTGCCTGCCCAGCTGGTTGGGTCGGCAGCTGCATGCTAACGGCGGTGGAGGTTTGACTGGCGTGGGCCTGATGGTGGCCCTACGGGTGTTCTTGGAAAGGGCCTTGCCGAGGCCCCGGCAAGGGTCTTGCCGTGGCGCCTGCTGTCATCCCCAGCAAGGCTCTTGCCGGGGGGCCCTGTGGTCCTCCTTGGCTGGGATCCCGCCAAGGATCATCATCTTCTAAAGGGTGTATCTGATCTTGAATGTCTTCACAAAGATCTGTATGCCACCACGGGGATGTCTCCCGAATCCTTGCCCCATGGGGGCAGTGGACTCAAGGGTGACTCACTCCGTAGGTGTGGGGCGAGCTACCACGACAAGGGTCTTGCCGGGTTTGTTAAAACCGCCTCCCGGCAAGGATCTTGCCGGGGGGAGTCCGCTTCATCTCCTTTGCTCTTTGTGGTCTTGGTCTTGGCGTCGTTCTGCTTCTCCTGAACTTCGACCTTACATTGGCTCACCTCCCTTGCCTTGCTCAATGTGGTGGTGTCCGTGGCTCAGACTGCCCGTGCACAGTTATAGGGGTACAAAAAGTGTACCCCTCTTTTTGTACACCGACATGCATCTACTACTATTACTCCATACATCGACCGCTATCCAGCATGCATCTAGAGTATTACGTTCATAAGAACGGAGTAACGCTTTAGGCACGATGACATGATCTAGATGGATAAACTCAAGCAATATGATATCAACCCCATATTTTTATCCTCGATGGCAACAATACAATACGTGTCGTTTCCCTTTCTGTCACTAGGATCGAGCACCGCAAGATTGAACCCAAAGCTAAGCACTTCTCCCATTGCAAGAAAGATCAATCTAGTAGGCCAAACTAAACCGATAATTCAAAGAGACTTGCAAAGATATCAAATCATGCATATAAGAATTCAGAGAAGAATCAAATAATATTCATAGATAATCAAGTTCATAAACCCACAATTCATCGGATCTCGGCAAACACACCGCAAAAAGAGTTACATCGAATAGATCTCCAAGAAGATCGAGGAGAACTTTGTATTGAGACCCAAAGACAGAGAAGAAGCCATCTAGCTAATAACTATGGACCCGAAGGTCTATGGTAAACTACTCACACATCATCGGAGAGGCTATGGTGTTGATGTAGAAGCCCTCTGTGATCGAATCCCCCTCCGGCAGATCGCCGAAAAAGGCCCCAAGATGGGATCTCACGGGTACAGAAGGTTGCGGCAGTGGAAAGTTGTTTCGTGGCTCTCCTCGAAGGTTTTAGGGTATAAGAGTATATATGTGACACCCCAAAATTTTAACCTTGTTTTGTTAATTAAAATTTTTCCAGGAAATTTTAAACTTTTACTTTTCTGGATTTTCTTTTGATTTCAGAGCCATCATTTTTCCTTATTATAGAGTTTTTACCTCAAGTGAAAAACTTTCCAAAAATATTATTGGACTTGTTTAACCTCTCAAGAAAACATTTCTATTATCAGTGGAATTGATTTGCACAATTATTTCTCTTTGAGCTTTATTCCTTAAAATGTTTTTCATTAGTTTTGGAGCTCTTTTTGAACTACAACCACTTGATAAATTTATTTAAAATTTTCACCAAATTTGGAGATGTCATGTGATGTTTTCAAATCACTCTTATGCAAAAATATATTTCATTCATTTAATATTTTGAGCTCTACACCAATTTTTCAAATCTGGTCCAGAGAGCAATTTTGCACTACAACCCCTTTAAATATTTCTTTCTATCCTCCACCAAAGTTTTGGGATGTTAATAGAAGTATATTATTCAACTTTATGCAAAAACCCAGTAATGTTCCTTGAAAAATTTGAGTGAGACAACCTCTTTTTCATTCTGGTCCACCCTGGTGATTTCTACATCAACCCTAATTATTTTTGCTCTAGTGACCATGTGCTTTCTCCTGCTTATAGCCCATCTTACAAAACCCTTAAGTCCAGAAGAGTGGACCCATTGGAGGATTTTTAGTGCATGCACCCATGCCTTTTCCTTTCTGTCCAAAACTGAAGTTTTGCAAAAGCTGCACTAACAAGTTTCTGATTTTGTCAAACTAACCTCACCACTCTCTTATTCATCCAAAGAGACTCTGATCTGGAGATTTTGGGCCACCCCAAGAGTTGCCTAGGTGCCTTTGGCATTCTCTCAAACACCTGGTGTGCATGTCTAGTTTTGGCATGATTTTGGTTTTGCACTGTGATCTTGCCCCTCTGTACATACTGGCATGTCCGCTAATCTCCTAACAGACCCTAGCCTAGACCTGCTAACCCCTAGCTTCACCCTCGCCGCCTAGCATGCGCTGGCATTTCGCCGAACGCTTGGCGTGCACGCTCTGGGCGCGCCCAGAGCGCGCGTTTTGCACGTGCGTGCACCGAGCCGCCACGTCCCGCTGCCGACGCCCCGCGCTCCCTATGGCCCTTCCCCTCTCCCAGTCGACGCCCTGACCCCTCCCCTCGCCGCAGAGCCGCCCCAGGAGCTCCACAGCGCCACCGTCAGGTCGGCAGCGGCGGCTAGCGGGCGGCCACAGTGCGCCCTGCCATGGACGGCGCCACCCAAGCCACCCCCACATGCCAGCTGCCCTCTAGAGCAGCCCGAGCTCAACCACAAGCTTGTCCGCAAGCGCTCATCGCCGCCACGTCCCCCTGCTGCAACAGAATGACGGACGCCGGCGTTCTTATCCATGGCCATCATCGGAACCGACCCCGACCGCCTATTTAAGGAGCCCCGGGCCTGTCCAGGACCTTAGGCGACCTCAAGCCACCCCACCTAGCACCCCCGTAGCAGTCAATCGACCAGGGAAGGTCTTCTTCCCCATCTCCGGCCAGTACAGCCGCCGCCGCCCTCCATCCCATTCAGTAGCAACCCGAGCCTCTCCCGTCCAACCAGTGCCACGATGCAATTCCTCTCGACCGTGCGGAGCTTCCCAACCTCTCAAACGCAACCCAGAGCGACCGTAGCCCAAACCCCCATTGCTCCCGAAGCTTCCTCCGCCGCGGAGCTCGTCGCCGGTGATTCCCTCCACCCCCGCCGACCCAACGACCATCGGGAGGACCGCCCCGGTCTTGTGGATCCATCCCAACCCTCTGGAGCCCGCGGGGAGCCGCCGATCGCCGGCGTTGATCGCCGCAGCCCTCACCTCTATTCGGCCAGAGGAGGATGAAGGCGGGGCGACTGGTGAAACCTGACCAGTGGGCCCCGTGGACCCACTGTCAGTGACCCACGCGCTCGTCCACGCTGGATAAGTGAAGGCGTAAAACCCCCAAGTGCGTATCCCCTGCTTCGAAAGTGTATTCTTATCTGAAACGTTTTCTTTTCTGTTTTATTTTAAAAACAGAGTTTGACTGGCTATAAGTTTTTAAATATAAATCCAAATGACTTGATTCTTCTTCTGTTGTTTCTCAAATATTGTCTAGTTTATTTTCATATTTATTTCAAAATTTTCCAAACAACTTTTTTGTACTGTTTTTGGACTATGTGTTAATTTGAATATTTTCAAAAATAGGATTTGTTGGAAAGAGAAGAAAACTTTCAAAGTTTTGGAATGCACCCTGCCTCACCACAACTTGAAGGCAAGCATTCTGAACCCTGGCATAATGTTTTGTGGGTTGTTCAATATGGCTATAACACCACCTCAACATGAAGCGTTGGTTATTTTTATGTGATGGTATGATCATACACCTTGAGTGCATAAATGAAAATTCTTGCTGTTGGAAATAGATAAGCTTGTGATAGCAATCACCCTCATATGCCTCTCATGCCTACCGGGAAGGACCCGGGAAAGACTCTGTCTTGTGTAGACACGAGCTTGTCCCTTGTCGAGACGGTTATGACCGGTAGGGCAGGGGGAGGTATGATAAGTGGTGGTTGTGTCTGGTGGCTGTGAAATATAATTCTTGAGCTAACCATGCAGGAAATACTTAAGCCTCCAGAGTCGGCCGTAGATCGAGTCTTGTTCCAGTAACCCCCATACTTGTTTCGTGCTGCCACTTGCCCCTGCCGTAGGTAAGGTATGGTTCAGTAAGTTGTCAACCCTTGTCCTAGCACACACCGTACAAAGAGGCCATGGTGGAAGATACCGGTTGTAGCTCGTAGGCATGCCACCTGGTCCGGGGGCATGGGTGTTTCCGATTGGGACCGAGAGGGGAGGCCACCCCTTAGAGCGCGCGATAAAAATTTGATCCCATGCTATGCGAGGTTGTAGCCTCCCCACTTAGAGTTTTGCTTAACAGGTGTCTGGGTGATTCCAGACACGTGTAAGGTTAAGCTGGTGTGTGCAAGTCAGGCGTGTTTTCGACTAAAAGACCGTAGACGGAATTAGTTCCGATGAACTAAAGAAACCCGTTACTCGTGGGTAAAGAGTACACCCTCTGCAAAGATATTATACCTATTCGAATAGCCGTGTCCATGGTTAAGGAGTATAGTCTGGGATGGGTCAAGTGTCGGTCTTCGGAGGAAAAACTACTAAACCAGAACATTGGTTATGACCGGTGACGTATGATGATTATGATTATTATTATTATGGACTAATCATTTATGTATTTGAATTATTGAGTATCCCTGGGACGGTTCTACCTCCTTGATATTCACCGTGATTATTCTTATATAAGCCCTTTATGTGGTATCGCTCAGACGCCCGACTGTGGCATGCTTGTTATTTCATTTACTTATAAGCCCTTTATGTGGTGTCGCGCAGACGCTCCACTGTGGCATGCTTGTTATTTCATTTATTTATAAGCCCTTTATGTGGTGTCGCACAGACGCCCGACTGAGGCACGCTTCATACTATTATCCTTTCGAGGCGTCGCTTCAGACACCCGATCGGTGCTTTTCATTTCTACTCCCTGATTGTTTACTCATGTTTTAGTTGAATGATCTGCTTGCGTGCATCATGAACCTTATTTCATAATTGACGAAGTGATCATGGAACATTTCAAAACATGATTATCAATGGCTATATTATACCTGTGTTCTTAATGTTTGGGAGTACATTCAAAGTACTCACTGGCTTGTCCCTGGCTATTGTCTTGGCCAGATTTCTTGGGTGGAAAGGTGCGTTGCGATGAAAGCCCCGGAACCTACGTAATGGTGATAGCAGCCTCGCGAAGATAGGAGTTACCCTGGTCAGCTGTTCCTATGGGAAATGGAGTCCCATAGACACTGATGATCCGCAAACCGCTTCCGCCATCAACCCCTAGAAACCAATTGGTGTACCCATAGGCCAGAATGGTCTTGTACTTCATATTTTGTATTTTTCTTGGAGTTTCTATAACAAGTTGGTGCCTCATCAGCTAATAGTAATCCTGGGGCTGGTGAGCACAAGGGCCGCTTTTGGGAAATTAATATCCCGAAAACCCAGTCCTGACAAACTTGGTATCAGAGCCAGGCTGACCATTGGCTAATCCTATCTTAGCCAGGTCGAAAACCTAGGTAAACTAACCCACCAGACCTTAACCAAACCCCGGCCAAGCATCTCGTGTAAGATAGCCTCACAGTGACCCGACACCTTTTTGGAAGTTGGTGCCCAACCTATCAGCCTAACCTGTCAGTCACACGCCAGTGACCAGCCCCTAAATAGTCTTTCTCACAAGCGTGCGAAGGAAGACTCCATTCCCTTTTTCTATAAAAGGGCACGCAAGCCTCAACCCAGCACAACACAGCCTCTACCCCAAACCAAGCTATAATGCCAGGACCCATTGTTCACAATGAGACCACAGCAACCAACCTTGGAGGTTTCGTGACCGTGCTAGCAAACCTCACCCGCCGTGTCTTCGTGTTAGAAGAGCCCCCAGAGTATGTTGTGTACCAAGGGTCCATGAGCGGTGAGAGCAGTCAATTTTGGGCCACTGTGCACATCTATGGTAGGGGTCTATCACCAGAACGCCCCTACAGGTTCACCGGAAGGACAACTTCCTTTGAGCCATAAGCCATCCAACTAGCTGCTCGAGAAGCTATAGTTCAACTCCGGCACTTGTCGCCCCGAGTTAACTGTCGCTCCTTCTACTACTACCCTAGCCGTGATGGGTATGGTAGACCACCACAAGTTGCCAACGGAGACCATGAGACGGATCCTGCATTATTGCATCTAGTGCGCTATGTAAGTGCACTAGAGGGACTGTTCGACCAAATCACCCTTGATCTGATCGCAGCTCGTGGAGAACTGGTTCGCCGAGCCCCGGCAAGCAGAGAGGCTGAGCCCGACGCCGACAACCCAGTCGTGCTGTTCGGACAACCGATCGAGACCTTGAGATCAGCCCCGGCCATCGACCAAGGTGCTTTGATGACCCCAGAAGTGCTCCGTCCCCTTTTGGGAACACACTCCAACGGGATTGTGGCCAACAATCCCCGCGATGGTCATCATCACTACCCCGGCCCTGCAGTTCCTCAACCCCCTGCAGCTAACTCCGACAGTGAAGCCCGTGGAGAAAACTCGACAGCCACAAGGCACGCCCGTTTAGATACAAACAAGGTGGACTAAGTCACTCGAGTAGTACCGAGTCTCAGTATGTCCACAACCTGTAGTTGTGTTATCTTGTGTTACCGCAGTGTTGTCTGCGTGTACACCCCTATTTTAAAAAGTAGTTGTGCATAAGTGTGTGATGTACGATTGCATTTTTAATTCCGGGCGTAGCTACCAAAACCAACCCCGACGACACCCACAGTAATGTGTCGCTTTGGCGAGATGTGTGTATCTGTGGCTTTGACCCCGACCCCATAGGGCAGAACCGACAAACTAGTTGCCCTTCACTGCGCTAAATAACCCAGCCCAGTTGCTTTATAAAAGGGACACCTCGTGACCTTGCCGAGTACCCCTCATCTTGTGTGCAACCCCCCACAACCATTTCTTGCCATGCCGAGCCCTAGCATTTATCTGAGAACCCCGGATGCAACCCCGGGTAGTTTTGTTAAAATATTGTGGGACTTTACCTACAGTACCATGGGTTCTACCCAGCCACCCCAGTACGAGCTGCTCAAATCTAGGATCACCTCTTCCACCTCGAAATATTGGGTAGTAGTGCACATCCCTCCCGTAAACTCAAATCAGGACCCAACGGAAGTCTCCTTCCTAGGGAAATCTATGCCGACTCTGCAGATGGCCATAGAAGCGGCTGCACACGAAGCGCTTGTTCGCCTTCAATTCACGGTACCCTATGCCAGCGAACGAGGGTGTTATTACTTTCTGAGCCATGCAGCACCCGGGGAAGTGACATCTTTTCCTGGTGGACGAATTGAGAGAGACCCAGTACTGGCCAACCTTGTCCAGTATGTCATCACTCAAGAGCGTTTGACCCAGCGAGTAATGGGTTATCTCTAGAGCCTCGCTGATTTAAATCCTCAGATCGCCATCGGCAGACCACTGAGGCCCGACCAGGAGAGACGCGTTCATCGACTGATCAATCCGCTTCCCCCGATAGAAGAAGAGTGCGCCCCAGTACTAGAGATGTTTTCTCAGGACCCCGTCCAGTTGCCATTTTCATTCTAGACGTCACTGGTATGTTCTTGTATTCTCGCATTTAGTTAAGTGTTGTAACTCATGCGTGTTATTCTAAACCTTGTGCGATGAGATGAACATTTGGTTTCAATTGTAATGAGTAATTTTTGCTGTTGTAAATTTTGATTAACTAATTTTTTCCTCGCGAGAAATCCTGGAGTGAGATTTCTTTTCCCTGAGTTGCTACAGCATATGTCTCCTCACGACATGGAATTTTATTCACGCAGCACCACAGCAGCAGACTCACAACCGCAACCACTCGAACACATACACTACTTGCAACACCGCGTAACTGTGTTGCAGCTGGCTAATCATCTCCCTAACACACCACACTCTCTGAAGGAGAGATTAGTGGGTAATCATCCGGGTACAAGTTACCCAGCATACCGACAACAGTCAACACCCGACACCACACCTGCTCCTCGTGATCACCGCCACCGCGGAGAGCCAACACTCGAGCGGCAGCATCACGACGATCATCGAGGATCATCGCACATAGGAGCACGGAGAACCCCAGCAATGCCACCAGCCCTCCGCACATCAGGATCACGTACCAATCCGGCATCGCCTCCGCCATTAAAACCTCGTCTCTAGCTTCTATAAACGGAAATGGAGGAGGAAGAAGGGGAAGGAGAAGCGAGGCCCGGTGTGAGGAAGAAAAGAGAAGCACCTCGGCCGTTTTATAGCTCGAGCTTGGTGTACGGTGGGCGAAGTCCACCAGCGCCGCTCGTTGCCCGATCGCCGGTGTTCGGAGGCGAATCCGCGAGTAGTGCCGATAGCATGCTGGCCCGCGAGGTGAGTGCATGCTGCACCGGCAGCTAGCACGTCGCGCACTACCGCAGGTACGGCCTAGATGCCCTATGCGCTAGATGTCGCCAGTGGAGAAGGCGCGGGAAAGCACGCGGGAGAGAGGAAGAAGAGAGAGCCAGAGGAAGAAGAAGAGGCTGACAGTGGGCCCTGGGTCCAGCGTAGAAAATCTCTTGTTTAGAATTTATTCTTAATTTACTATATCCAGCGTAGAAAATCTCTTGTTTTCCCCCTACCCCTAGATTTTTCCACGCAGCGCCAGTGTTCCACACTGTGGTTTTACACCACTTATTGCCCTCTCACTGTAGCCACATTTTATTGCATATATTTTCTTAAAACAGCTTTTAACAAATCTCGAGGATGAGATTTTTCTTAAGGGGGGTAGTGTTGTGACACCCCAAAATTTTAACCTTGTTTTATTAATTAAAAATTTTCCAGGAAATTTTAAACTTTTAATTTTCTGGATTTTCTTTTGATTTCAGAGCCATCATTTTTCCTTATTATGGAGTTTTTACCTCAAGTGAAAAACTTTCCAAAAATATTATTGGACTTGTTTAATCTCTCAAGAAAACATTTCTATTATCAGTGGAATTGATTTGCACAATTATTTCTCTCTGAGCTTTATTCCTTAAAATGATTTTTCATTAGTTTTGGAGCTCTTTTTGAACTACAACCACTTGATAAATTTATTTAAAATTTTCACCAAAATTTGGAAATGTCATGTGATGTTTTTAAATCACTCTTATGCAAAAATATATTTCATTCATTTAATATTTTGAGCTCTACACCAATTTTTCAAATCTGGTCCAGAGAGCAATTTTGCACTACAACCCCTTTAAATATTTCTTTCTATCCTCCACCAAAATTTTGGGATGTTAATAGAAGTATATTATTCAACTTTATGCAAAAACCCAGTAATGTTCCTTGAAGAATTTGAGTGAAACAACCTCTTTTTCATTCTGGTCCAACCTGGTGATTTCTACAGCAACCCTAATTATGTTTTCTCTAGTGACCATGTGCTTTCTCCTGCTTATAGCCCATCTTACAAAACCCTTAAGTCCAGAAGAGTGGACCCATTGGAGGATCTTTAGTGCATGCAACCATGCCTTTTCCTTTCTATCCAAAACTGAAGTTTTGCAAAACTTGCACTAACAAGTTTCTGATTTTGTCAAACTAACCTCACCACTCTCTTATTCATCCAAAGAGACTCTGATCTGGAGATTTTGGGCCACCCCAAGAGTTGCCTAGGTGCCTTTGGCATTCTCTCAAACACCTGGTGTGCATGTCCAGTTTTGGCATGATTTTGGTTTTGCACTGTGATCTTGCCCCTCTGTACATACTGGCATGTCCGCTAATCTCCTAACGGACCCTAGCCTAGACCTGCTAACCCCTAGCTTCACCCTCGCCGCCTAGCATGCTCTGGCATTTCGTCGAACGCTTGGCGTGCACGCTCTGGGCGCGCCCAGAGCGCGCGTTTTGCACGTGCGTGCACCGAGCCGCCACGTCCCGCTGTCGACGGCCCGCGCTCGCTCTAGCCCTTGCCCTCTCCCAGTCGATGCCCCGACCCCTCCCCTCGCCGCAGAGCCGCCCTGGAGCTCCATAGCACCGCCGTCAGGTCGGCAGCGGCGGCTAGCGGGCGGCCACAGTGCGCCCTGCCATGGACGGCGCCGCCCAAGCCACCCCCGCATGCCGGCTGCCCTCTAGAGCAGCCCGAGCTCATCCACAAGCTTGTCCGCAAGCGCTCGTCGCCGCCACGTCCCCCTGCTGCAACAGAATGACGGTCGTCGGCGTTCTTATCCACGACCATCGCCGGAACCGACCCCGACCGCCTATTTAAGGAGCCCCGAGCCTCCCCAGGACCTCAGGCGACCTCAAGCCACCCCACCTAGCGCCCCCGTAGCAGTCAATCGACCAGGGAAGGTCTTCTTCCCCATCTCCGGCCAGTACAGCCGCCGCCGCCCTCCATCCCACTCAGTAGCAACCCGAGCCCCTCCCGTCCAACCAGTGCCACCATACGATTCCTCTCGACCGTTCGGAGCTGCCCAACCTCTCAAACACAACCCAGATCCACCGTAACCCAAACCCCCATTGCTCCCGAAGCTTCCTCCGCCGCGGAGCTCGTCGCCGGCGATTCCCTCCACCCCCGCCGACCCAAAGACCACTGGGAGGACCGCCCCGGTCTTGCGGATCCATCCCAACCCTCTGGAGCCCGCGGAGAGCCGTCGTTCCCTGGCGTTGATCGTCGGAGCCCTCACCACTGTTCGGCCAGAGGAGGACGAAGGCGGGGCGACTGGTCAAACCTGACCAGTGGGCCCCGTGGACCCACTGTCAGTGACCCACGCGCCCGTCCACGCTGGATAAGTGAAGGCGTAAAACCCCCAAGTGCGTACCCCCTGCTTCGAAAGCGTATTCTTATCTGAAACATTTTCTTTTCTGTTTTATTTTAAAAACAGAGTTTGACTGAAACTTTGACTGGCTATAACTTTTTAAATATAAATCCAAATGACTTGATTCTTCTTATGTTGTTTCTCAAATATTGTCTAGTTTATTTTCATATTTATTTCAAAATTTTCCAAACAACTTTTTTGTACTGTTTTTGGACTATGTGTTAATTTCAATATTTTCAAAAATAGGATTTGTTGGAGAGAGAAGAAAACTTTCAAAGTTTTGGAATGCACCCTGCCTCACCACAACTTGAAGGCAAGCATTCTGAACCCTGGCATAATGTTTTGTGGGTTGTTCAATACGGTTATAACACCACCTCAACATGAAGCGTTGGTTATTTTTATGTGACGATATGATCATACACCTTGAGTGCATAAATGAAAATTCTTGCTGTTGGAAATGGATAAGCTTGTGATAGCAATCACCCTCATATGCCTCTCGTGCCTATCGGGAAGGACCCGGGAAAGATTCTGTCTTGTGTAGACACGAGCTTGTCCCTCGTCGAGACGGTTATGACCGGTAGGGCAGGGGGAGGTATGATAAGTGGTGGTTGTGTCTGATGGCTGTGAAATATAATTCTTGAGCTAACCATGCAGGAAATACTTAAGCCTCCTGAGTCGGCCGTAGATCGAGTCTTGTTCCAGTAACCCCCATACTTTTTTCGTGCTGCCACTTGCCCCTGCCGTAGGTAGGGTATGGTTCAGTAAGCTGTCAACCCCTGTCCTAGCACACACCATACAGAGAGGCCATGGTGGAAGATACCGGTAGTAGCTCGTAGGCATGCCACCTGGTCCGGGGGCATGTGTTGGGGATATTACTACTGGGCGTAAACCGGCCAATCTGGGCCGGGTTAACTTCATCAGTAGTTAACTATGTTAAAGCCCAAGAAGGCAGTTGAGGGCTCAAGGCCCATAGTCGGTTCAAGGCCTGTAACCGTAAACCGGCGTTGGTATGTAACTTGTATTGTAAGTTAGGAATAAGTGGAGACCAAACCGGACACATCTATGAGCCGGTATTGGGACTCTGTGAACTGACGGGCGTCACCCATGTATATAAGGGGACGACCCGGCGGCGGTTCAAGAAGAACAGACAACAACTCGAGACTTAGGCGAAGCTTGTTTGCTCCCTAGTCATCGGAACCCCATCAATTCCATCACAACTAGACGTAGGCTTTTACCTTCATCGAAGGGGCCGAACTAGTATAAACTCTCTTGCGTCCCTGTGTCCGCTTTAACCCCTTCAAGCTAACCCGTCGCGATGGCTCCACGACTAAGTCCTTTCTCTAGGACATCTGCTGTGACAAAACCACGATAGTTGGCGCCCACCGTGGGGCTATCGCACGATGGTTTCAGGTTCTTGGAGGGCCGCTTTGAAGGACTCGAGGGCTACGCTGTAGGCCGGCTGACTAAGAGTCGTCGTGGCAAGCTCTACATCGACGATGCAGGCTGGGGCCCCGAGGCCGACTCAGTCGAGTACGGGTACCGGGTCCCCTTTGGTGGCATTCACGTTTTCATCGGCAAGATCGGTGAACCGGGCCCTGAGCCGGACATCTGCACCGACCTCGTCGAGACGGCTCAGTGTCCGCGATCCGCTCGGGTTAAACCGGCCATGAAACGTGCCTTCGTGTGAGTCATCCATGGAGGAAGTTATGAGGATGGATCGGAATCTCGCGGCGAGACCGTCGTTTGTTCCGACGACGAGTCATCAACCGGAGAAACCGAATCTCTATATCAGCTACAAGATGGCCGGATTGGGGGCTGTTCCAATGGCGACAGTATTTCGAACCCCTCTGATCTGCCCAACCGAGTTGGAATATTCATGGCCGGCACACAGGCAGTGCTTCATTCTTCGACCGTTGGGCCAATGACCTCCGGTTCAGTAGCAGCGACGGCTGCCGGGGAAGGAGGCTCTGTACGCCCGTCGGCTCAAGTCCTATCAGATCTATTTGATGCATTGGTTGTGCTCATGGAAGAAGCTAACCCGGCGGATCAGGACGCCCACAACGCGGAGATAGCAAAGGTGAAGGAACAGATCACCCAGGCCAAGGCGGACATGGCAGCTGAGGATGCCAGGATGACCGCAGAGCGGGCCGCTCTAGACGCACAAGCCTACAGGCTCATGTTGGACCAGAACGCGTCGCAAGAAGTCATGAAGAGGAAGTACTGATCCTGTTTGCCTTCGGTTTTCGAGGCTAGAGACCTTTTCAACACCCCAGGAGCAGGAACCAGTAATCCGCTGGAGGTAAACCGGGCGGAGGCTCCCGCGACCGGTGCGCCGGTTCAGCCCCGTCGGATGGATCTGCCTCGTCAAAACACTGTTATACCTCAGGCTGTTTCGACACCTCCGGGTCACTACTCCAACCCGATGGACAATCTCGTTGTCGCTGCTGCACGGCTGGATGCCATTCCAATTGAAGGCGACTCGCCACAGGTAGTAGAGACGCGACGGGTCAAGGAGCTTCTGAGGATAGCTTTGATCCAACAGGAAGCATACTCGTACAGCTGCGACCGGATTCACTCGACCCCTCGTCCAAACCGGAGCTATAGCAGGCATATGGATGAACCGACAGTGTCAAGTAATGAATGACGTGGAGCACCCCGCGGCAACAAGCCGGCGGGTGGTGCTGATAACGCTCAGGAAGTGGTGGACCGGGCCCGAGCGTGCAGGGAGGCCGAGTTAGCCGCACAGTATCAGGCTCGGCAGCTTACGCCGGTTCTTCCAACTATCTCGATCGAACCTGGTGTTACTTCTAGTTCTTTGGGGGTGCCTTGCCTTGTCCCCGCTTTACGCAATGTGCGCCTGCCCAAGGATTTCAAGGGCCCGCGCAAGGTACCAAATTACACGGCGGATCAACCCCCAGAGACATGGGTGGAGAGCTATGAGATGGCCATGGAGATGCTTGATGCGGATGATGCGGCATGTGCGAAGTACTTCACCATGATGCTTGAAGGAACGGGCCGCACTTGGTTAAAAAGCTTACCGGCCAATTCTATCAGTTCATGGGCCCAATTACGAGCCCGGTTTATCAGTAATTTCAAGGATACATGTAAGCAGCCCATGTCGATAGTAGACTTAGCTGTCTGTGTCCAGGAGGAAGGAGAATCGATGACTCATTGGGTGCGCCAGGTCTCACAAGTGTTGCATTCATCAGACCGCATCAACGCTGACACCGCAGTCTTAACCCTAGAAGGCAACTGCCGGTTTGGGCCCCTGAAGCTGAAGTTGGGACGGATGAAGCGCCATTGCACTAACATGGGAACCCTCATGGCTGCTTTGGTAAAGTATGCTGATTCTGATAGTACCAAGGATCCCGAATCTGATGATGACAAGGCAGGGAAGGGAAAGAGGAACAGCAACCCCAAAGGTCAGCAGCATCACTTGGCAGGCAATGGTGGTGGAGGCAAGCGTAAAGCGGATGGTAACATGGACTTTGTGGCTAATACCAACGCTCAGGACAAGGGCTAGCGACGCAGGGGTAAGCCACCAAATCGCAGTGGGGCACCCAACCCTAACCCGGACCGCCTAAATTATCTACTGAGCCAGCCCTATCCGAGACATGGGACGAAGGAGGCGCCAGCAAACCGCCTTTGGAAGGATTGCTTCATTATGCAGGAGTTCAGGAATTCTAATGCTTTCCGGTATGATCACGGCTCCGGCGGTGGCTCAGGATCCGGGCCGACTTACGGTGGAGGAAATTCCGGTTCAGGATTTAATGGTAATCTGGGCGGACATAATAATGAAAATAATCAGAACAACCAGGGTGGTTACAGCCAACAGCAGCAACACTCAGGTTACCAGAGTAACCCAAAGCAGTTGAATAGTGGGCAATACCATGTATTCACCACTAGCTTGGACAAGCGAGACCGGAAGGTTCAGAGGCGGGCAGTCAACTCTGTTGAACCGGTCGTGCCCCGTTATCTACGCTGGTCTGAACAGCCAATCATATGGAGCAGAGAGGATCACCCTCCCCGGGTTGATAATCCGAGTCAGTTGGCTCTGGTGGTGGCGCCTCAGGTGGGAGGTTACAAGTTCACCAAGATGATCATGGATGGAGGATGCAGCATTAATATCTTGTACTATGAGACCTTCCGTCGTATGGGACTAACAGATAAAAATCTCAAACCGTCTAATACGGTGTTCCACGGTGTGGTACCTGGCAAGTCAGCATATCCTGTTGGTAAGATAGCTCTGGAAGTGGCCTTTGGAGATGATCATGATTCCAGGTCAGAGACATTGACGTTTGAAGTGGTGAAAATCCAAAGTCCATATCACGCCCTGTTTGGGCGGCCGGCCTACGCCAAGTTTATGGCACGGCCCTGTTATGTGTATTTGCAGCTCAAGATGCCGGGTCACCAGGGGACAATAATGGTTCACAGAAGCCGTAAAATCACTTTGGAGTGCGAGGAAGGAGATGCGTCCTACGCAAAGTTGGTTTGTGCCACCGAGGAGCTGAAGTATTATAGGGACAATGTTGATCCGGCGGACATGACTCCATTAAAGAAGCCAACCACGGAGCATGATCTGGCCCTGAAGTTCAAATCGGCAGCAGAAACTAAGATTGTTGACTTCATACCTGGCGATTCGTCCAAGCAGTTCAGCATCAGTGCCAACTTGGATCCGATATAGGAAAGCGCGCTCATCGAGTTCATCCGTGAGAATCGGGACATTTTTGCATGGAAGCCCTCTGACATGCCAAGTGTACCGAGGCAACTCGTTGAGCACACCCTTAATGTGGATCCTAAATACAAACCGGTGAAACAGTTCCTTCGCCGGTTTAACGAAGAAAGATGCAAGGCGATTGGAGAAGAGGTCGCCAGGCTCTTAGCAGCTGGCTTTATTGTTGAAGTTTTTCACCCTGAGTGGCTTGCCAATCCGGTGCTAGTCCTTAAGAAAAACGGCACCTGGCGCATGTGTGTGGATTACACAGATCTTAATAAGGCTTGTCCAGCAGATCCTTTTGCCCTCCCCCGTATTGATCAAATTATTGATGCTACGGCGGGTTGCGAGCGTTTAAGTTTTTTGGATGCATATTCTGGCTATCATCAGATCAAAATGGCAGTTAAGGACCAGGAGAAGACGGCATTCATAACTCCCTTCGGAGCCTTCTGCTATGTGTCTATGCCCTTTGGGCTCAAGAGTGCACAGGCAACTTATCAACGGTGTGTACAAAATTGTCTTCACAAGCAGATTGGCCGTAATGTACATGCTTACGTGGATGATATTATGGTTAAGTCCAGGGAGAAGGAGACTCTTGTTGACGATTTGAAGGAAACCTTTGATAACCTGAGGACGTACAAGATGATGCTTAATCCGGCCAAGTGTGTCTTTGGTGTACCGACAGACAAATTATTGGGTTTTCTGGTATCCAGCAGGGGAATTGAGGCTAATCCGGAGAAGATCACAGCCATCACCTCCCCGGCCAAACCGAAGTGTATCAATGATGTTCAACGCCTGGCAGGCCGGATTGCCGCGTTGAGCAGGTTTATCAGCCGCCTTGGTGAGAAGGCAATCCCTTTGTATCAGATGTTGAAGAAGACGGATCAGTTCGTCTGGAGTTCCGCTGCTAATGAAGCATTTGAGGACTTAAAGCGGCAATTGGCCAATCCGCCTGTTCTCGCCGCTCCCATTGACAAGGAGCCGTTACTGCTATATGTTGCTGCTAATGCTTGTGCGATCAGCATGGCTATTGTGGTGGAGCGAAAGGAGGCAGGTAAGGAGCATCTAGTTCAACGTCCGGTCTATTATATTAGCGAGGTACTCATTGAGTCCAAGCAAAGGTATCTGCATTGGCAGAAGCTGGTATATGGAGTTTTTATGGCAAGCCGGAAGCTCAAGCAGTACTTCCAAGGGCACCCCATTACGGTGGTCAGTTCTGCTCCCTTGGGGGATATCATCCAGAACCGGGAAGCGACTGGCTGGATTGCCAAGTGGGCTATAGAGCTTGGGCCGCACGGGTTGAAGTATGTGCCGCGTACGGCGGTTAAGTCTCAAGCACTTGTTGATTTCATCAATGATTGGACGGAACTGCAAGCACCTGAAGAAAAACCAGATCACACATATTGGACCATCCATTTCGACGGATCCAGGCAATTGGAAGGCTCGGGGGCTGGGGTCGTATTAACTTCCCCATGAGGTGATAAGTTTTGTTACGTTCTCCGCTTAATGTTCCCTTGTAGTAACAATGCAGTTGAGTATGAAGCCTTGCTCCATGGTCTCTGGATGGCTAAGGAGATGAATCTAAGTCGAGTTAAGTGCTTCGGTGACTCGGACCTCGTGGCTCAACAAGTATCTGGCACTTGGGATTCCAAGGACCCACTCATGGCAGCATATCTTCGTGAGGTGGATATTGTTGCAGGTCATTTTAAAGGCTATCAGGTGGACCACGTGGACCGACGGAAGAATGAAGCGGCGGACGCTTTAAGCCGGCTAGGCTCTCAGCGTAAACCAGTCCCGCCTAATGTTTTTCTGGATGTGCTGCACAACCCGTCAGTCAAGCTCCCTGGTGAGGCGGATTTGGCTAATCCTGATCCGGAGGCTCAATTGGTGGCAGCTCTTCATATCATTCTGGATTGGACACTTCCTTACCTGGTGTACATGAACCGGGGTGAGTTACCAGAGGATGAGACTCTGGCCCGACAGATAATCCGGCGGTCCAAGTCCATGACTATTGTCAATGGCGAGTTGCATCATTACAGGGTGTCAGGGGTGCTTCAACGTTGTGTGTCTCCTGAAGAAGGCTGTGAAATTTTGCGTGAGATCCACGAAGGAGATTGTGGTCACCACGCCGGTTCAAAATCTTTGGTGGCTAAAGCGTTCCGCCATGGCTTTTATTGGTTAACTGCTCATGCTGATGCGGAGGATCTGGTCAGACGATGTCATGATGGCCAAAAGTTTTCAAGACGTGCTCATGTGCCGGCTCAAGAATTGAGAATGATTCCAATTACTTGGCCGTTTGCGACTTGGGGGCTGGATATGGTTGGGCCTTTCAAAAGGTCCAAAGATAAGAAGACCCACCTCCTGGTGGCGGTTGACAAGTTTACAAAGTGGGTGGAGGCAGAACCTGTTAGCAAGTATGATGCGGACACGGCGGTTCAGTTCATCAAAAAAGTGATTTTCCGATTTGGCTTTCCACACAATATCATCACAGATAATGGTACCAATTTGTCCAAAGGTGCCATGAAGGAGTTCTGCAAACGGGAGCACTTCCGGCTTGACGTTTCATCAGTGGCACACCCACAGTCCAATGGTCAAGCAGAAAGGGCTATTCAAGAGGTCTTGAAAGGCGTCAAGCCCCGGCTTATGGTTCCTTTGCAGAGAACACCGGGTTGTTGGGTAGAAGAGTTACCATCTGTGTTATGGAGCATCAATACTACACCCAACAGATCAACAGGATATACACTGTTCTTCATGGTCTACGGAGCGGAGGCGGTTCTCCCCAGTGATATCCATCATGACTCACCTCGTGTGGCGGCTTATGTTGAAGCGGACAACAAGACAGCATGGCAAGACGCTCTGGACCTATTGGATGAAGAACGTGACATAGCAGCTGCCCGCTCGGCGATTTACCAACAGGATCTTCGTCGTTATCACAGTCACCGAGTCAGAACCAGAACCTTTCAGGAAGGAGATTGGGTGCTTCGGCTCATCCAAGATCACACTAATATGCATAAGCTATCCCCACCTTGGGAGGGACCTTTCGTGGTCAGCAAGAATCTGCACAACGGGTCATACTATCTGATTGATATTCGAGAGCATAAAGACTCACGTACATCAGAGGAGGATACCAACAGGCCGTGGAACATAGCTCATCTTCGGCCTTACTATACCTGAGCCATTGGCTCTACTTATGTACATATTACGACGCTTTATATATTATGATTAAATATAATAAACTGGAACCTCAGCTAAAGCGGGGTATCTGTTCTTTTACATCATGTGTGGTTACACTGAGTTGTTCTAAAGCGGCCTCCGATTTACCCCTTGAGTTAGCTTTTCAAAAGCATCATGTTATATCACTTGGGGGCTTGGTCGTGTCCGAACCAATGCAACGCCTCTTGATAGGCGAGAGCCACCAGATCACTTGGGGACTTGGTCACGTCTGAACCAGTCACGCCTCTTGATCGGCCTAAGGCCACAGAATCACTTGGGGGCTTGGTCGAACCCGAACCATTGCCATGCCTCTTGATCGGCATAACTGCCACGGTTTCATTTGGGGACCTGGCTGACTTGAACCATAGCTACACCTATCGGGAGCTTGGTCATGTCCGACCATGGTAACGCCATCTGATCGGCTCAAATAAGCCTCTTTTTGAAAATGGTTTTATCATTGCCTTTGCTTCACAATTTTATTTGATAGATATTTTCTTTCTTTTTGTTGCGTTTTTTAAACCGACAAAATTTTAAACCGGCTCACACTGTCAATTGCGGAACACGGTCCATTTTTAATCCGGAGACTATTTGCTCGGTTTGATTTTTTGTTAACATCCTATTACGGAGTAACACGGTGTTTTATAACCCGGCACGGTTTACATGGTAAACCGGCATTATATATATACATGAGCTGCTATCTCCTCCAACAGTGTTGGTTTATTAAACCTTCGCCTCAAGATTGGCTAAGCCAACTTCATGCCCAACGATGGCAGGTATTATGTATCTCAAAGATTTGATCATATGCTTAAATTTCAGATACTTTGATTTTATATATGCAGACATCATACTCCGCCTGACGGTACAACCGCGGTGGCACTTTAAGATTTTTTATGTTGCAGAAAATACTTTGGAAAGTTCATCACCCAAAGAAATCACAAGTTGTAGTGGTTATGCACGAAGGCATATTAAGATCAAGAGTATCATCTAGCCTATTACAAGGCAACACGGTGCCCAAAACAAGATCATTGTTTTTCAAAGGAGAAGCAGTTTAAAACGGCTACCGGTTCACGCTTGGTCACCAGCCTGGCCTGATGGTTGTGGGTCATCCCGCGCCGCTTCAACTTTAGTTTCTCTACCCAGCGGCCGGAAATCAACAGTTGTCCAGTCGATTCCCATTAATGCTCGAAAGACAGCTTCATCATGGATCAGCAACGACGGTTCAATATCGGGAGCGTAAGTATGCTTACGAATTGGAGGGATAGGATTTTCCGCCTCATGAATAGGTGCAGCTACTTGCTTGTTTTGATTGTCATATTGGGCTTGATAATGAGACAAGTCTGCTTCTTCAGCCAATTGACAAGCTAGTGGACGCACCTCCCGGTTTATTGCTCGCAGATCCGCTTCACTAAACTCTGACCCATCTTCCTTCAAGCTGGGATAGCCCTGAGCCGCTTCAATAGGATCAAAATCCGGCACCCAAGCTTTTGCCCGGATTAAGGCATTGATCGCACCGGTCCGAGCAGCATATTTCTTCAGCTCTTCAACCCGGGCAGGAAGCACCGAAAGTTTCTGCAGAGTGTCCTGAATCAAAGTGGGCGCTGGCTTATTGTGGGATGCAGTACAGATGATCCGCTATGCACCAATGTATAGTTGTTCGATCAACGTATAGGCGGCTTTCAATTTCTTCCGCACATCTGACCCCAAATGACCAATGCGTGTCCCTGAAATATCACAAAGGGTTAACAAACCGGTAACTCTATAAGATGGCCGAATCAATCCAGAAATCAAACCAGCTTACCAAAGATAGCAGTGGTCATGGCATGCACATGCCGCTTTATGCTGGCCAGTTCGTCCACCACCGGTTTAAGTGCAGCCTCGGCATCTTCTGCTCGTTTGGTTAAAGCGGATTTTTCAGTGGCCCAATCCGCCCGCTCTTTCTTAAAGCCCTCTGTCGGATTTCGGGTTCCGGCAGACCCTTGAGGTTCGAACACTGGGGTGCGCGCGGAGATTTCGCCTTCTACCTACCTGCACCCCTCCGCCTTGCTAAGATCTAAGCTATGGAAAGAACAGCACAAGAGACACAGGGTTTATACTGGTTCGGGCCACCATTGTGGTGTAATACCCTACTCCAGTGTGTGGTGTGGTGGATTGCCTCTTGGGCTGATGATGATGAGCAGTACAAGGAAGAACAGCCTCGCGAGGGTCTGTTCTTGGCTGGGGGGATGAAGTGCTAGGAGGAGTTCAGTCGCCCTTCTCTCTCTCTCTCTCTCTCTCTCTCTCCGTGTGTGTGTGTGTGATGCTACTCGATCGGATCCTAGCTAGTTTCTCTCTTGGCTTCTAGATTCTCCCTTCTTGATTGCCCGATCCCCCCTACCCCGGGGGTGGCTAGTCCTATTTATACGCAAAGGCCCTATGCCTCTTCCCAAATATTGAGCGGGAAGGGCGCCAACAATTGGCCATTTTGATGGGGAACATCTGGTACACTTATCCTGACTAAAGTTGGTCCTCCCCTGCCAAAGGCTCTGGTGGTGACGCTGGCTTGGGCTCCACAATGACTTCCTCCCTGCTGTTGGACTGGTCTTGGTCTCGTTGCACCTGTCGGGGTAAATAGCTATGGGTAGCCCAGCCGGCTTCCCCTAGCCCCTCAGAAAAAATTGTGAGCCCATCCGGCTCATAAGAAGACTCAAGACTTGGGCCGCCTCCCCCCAGCCGGCTACCTTCCTGGCCGGCTTCGGGGCGGCCCGCCTTTTCACCCTCCTGGAGAAGCCTGCGGAGGGCCGGCTACGGCAAGGCCGGCTACGGCAGGGCCGGCTACTTCGGGGCCGGCTACGGCAAGGCCGGCTACTGCTAGGCCGGCTCCCATAAATCGGTCAACGCCGTACCCGCAATGTACGCGTCCACTCTGCAATGATGAAGTGGGGCGTGGCAACAGTCGAGCCTGCCACCCCCAAAACCCGGAGCTCGCCTGGTACAGCGCGTCGTGCGGGCCGCTGCAGCCCGCCCGGCGCGGCACTGTAGCCCCGGCGGCTCTGGCGCCGTCCTCTACGGGTCGCCAGCGTGGCCCCCGAGGCGGTGGGCCCCTTCAGGCAGAGAGATGCCGAAGGCGGCTGCACCTCCTCTCTAGCTGGCAAGACAGAGGGTCGGCTTCACGTAGCCGGCCTGCCGCCCTCCTCGAAGGAGACGCCCATTAAGGAGACAAGATGCGGCGGGGCTACAGTAATCGCCCGCCAGGGCGGCGTTACTGTAGCCACGCTTACCCCGACCAAGCCTGCGTCCACGACACGAAGTAACAGTAACCAGCCGCCGACCAGGCCCTGGCCAGTGGAGCCGGCCTGTCGACCCAGGAGCCGGCAGTCGGCGGGACCCACCAGCCGGCGGGCCCCAGAAGCCGGCGGAGAGGCCGGCGAGCATAGTCACAGACAGCTGGGCCCCGCGCCCAGTCGGATTACCATTGTACCCCCGGGGGGTAGGCCTATATAAACCCCCCGGTGCACCCATGCAAAGGGTTGAACTCTCTTTCTAGACCTAGACACATACAAGGAGAAGAAGCAAGCTGAGCCGAGCCCTTCTTCCTCCTTCCACCCAAAACAGCTCAAGGAGCATTGTAGCTACTTGTCCACTTAGTAACCATGCGGAGACCCCGCAGAGCAGCAGTAGGGGTATTATCTCCCCGGAGAGCCCTGAAGCTGGGTAAGATTCGCCGGCGTGCATGTCTTCACCTCATCCCGTTTCCAGGCACCGGCGACGTTCTATTGGCCCCGTAATGATAAGCCACCCGTTGGCATATGTCGCTCCTACCACTCGACAGCACTGAAACGGGTGCCTTTGCTTGATGCTCTCGCCTGCGCTTGCTCCCTTTGCACCAAAGAGGAAAGGAGGACACCGCGCGGGCTGGCGCCCGCCTGGCACCCTTGGTCGTCATGGCTTGCATCACGGGCACCTCGTGAGGTGCCCCGCCTTGATCTCTCCGCCTCCTCGCGAGCCAGCCTGATGAGGCCGTGCCTAAGGAAGCTCCGTGTCGTTCGCCCCGCGAGGCTTGGCCCCTCGTGAGGGTCTTGGGTCTGTGTTGATGAAGATGGGCCGCGTTGGGCCCCCTTTTGAGCCACGCCGCAGGCCGCAGGCAGGCAAGTCTGGGGACCCCCGTTCCCAGAACGCCGAC
This sequence comes from Triticum monococcum, assembly GCA_034509565.1. Classification (NCBI taxonomy): domain Eukaryota; kingdom Viridiplantae; phylum Streptophyta; class Magnoliopsida; order Poales; family Poaceae; genus Triticum; species Triticum monococcum. The sequence goes on along the minus strand of CM067843.1, from coordinate 670,079,376 downwards.
AGTAGCCCCCGGGCCCAAGGCGCGTTCGGACTTGGCCGTGCAGAGAGGCAAAAGGGCAAGACCGAAGCGCCGCGGGCCCTAACAGCCTGCGGCCTTGGGCGCCGCGTGGCAGTTGATTGGACGTGGGCGTCTCCACTTCCCCACGGCGCCTCGGCAACTGCACGGATTGGACAAGTCCCTGCATGCAAAGCAGGTCATGATTACCTGCGATCATGGAGGCCGGCGGTTGGCCTTCGCCGGCCATAAGTATAGAACGGCGCGCGCCCTTCTAGTCCATCCCTTCTTGCTTCTCCTTCTTCCCGGTCCTTGCTCCATCTTGCTGCGATGGCTCCGATCCGCCGGTTCTCGGCGGCAGAGAAGGGAAAGGCTCCCCGAGAGGAACCAGACCCGCTCCCGCCGAAGAAACGGCTCGCCCTCCGCGGCCAGGATGAGGGGGCCCATTAGGTGGTGTCGACGCCCTGGTGCGAGCGGCCACCGCCGGGGTTCCCGCTTCCCTTGTACGCCCACATCGAGGGCTCTGAAGGAGTCGATGCCGATCGCCACGGGCGGCGCCGCCGTCGGCGCCGACGGGTCACGAAGGTGTGGGTCGTCCCCCCTGGGGTCCACACCGAGGGCAACTCCCAAGAGTTCGTGCTCCACGCCGCCATGCCTCCTCAGTCTTGGATTCGCCTTCCTCCCTTCTTCGCCTCTATCATCCCGCAGGGAGAACTCCTGGAGCTTTGGCTGCAGCACGCCGGCTGCAGCACCCTCGTGATCGAGGTCGCGGTCGTTGCCCCGGGCGAGGTGTTCATGACTCGAGGCTGGAGCGAAATCGCCTAGGTTTGCAGGATAAGAGGCGCCTTCGTGATCCACTTGGAGTACGACAGTGCTTCGGTGATGTTCTTCAAGGTCTTCGATGCAAACGGGCGCCGGCTGGAGTGCTGCCCCAGGAGAGGTGGCCGGGACCCTGCTACGGCGAGGAATAGGCCCGCCGACCACTCCCTTGGCGGCTCCTCAGGCGGCGGAGGCGTCGGAGGTTCTAGCGACTCCGGCGAGCTCTTCGCGACTCCGGAGACAAGCGACGACAGCTACGAGCCCCCGAGCCGGCGCTGCTCCTGGAGCAGGGCGGGCTCGTCAGGCCGTCGCCGACTCTGATCTGGATGGGGTTGGCGCCGGTGCTTGACGGCTCACTGTTGATGATGGCGTCTTTTGCAGGGGCGCGTGTAGTTAGCGTCCTTTTAGGATATGTTCCCTGCGAGGAATCAAAGACGCGTCCCGTGGGGGCTTGTAAGGTGCCTGTGATCCTGTTTTGTTAATATAACCCTTGTCGTAGAATTGTGCGAGTTGCTCATGCCATCTTAGCTCAGTTCTCCCTTTCGAACCTCACGAGGGCTTGGTGCTCTGCGCCGATAGGTCCCAGTCCCAAGGCGGCTTCAGCCGTCGCTGGTATGCTAGGTCGCGATGCCGTGCTCAAGGCTAGGAGGTGAGCGACCCGAGGTCCGGTAAGAGCCCCTGAGTCGCGATGATCAGGAGGTCCCCTTTGGCGCTCAAGCAGCCGTTGTTCGGTGAGAAAGGAGAGCGGCGTCGCTAATAGGGGATTGCATTAGGTGCAGGGATGGTGCCACGGTAGCTGGTGCTTCCGGGTGGCGACTTATCTCGAGAATCAGGGACCGCTCTCTGGTGTGTCGCCGGGTCCGTGCATCGGCAGGCGTGAGGTTGCTTGGCGAGGTCCTCGCGTGTCCCTCCCCTCTCACCTTTGCTCCCCTTTCTGCTCTACGTCCTCGGGTCCCGGCCCTCGAGCGAGTCTCAGCCGTCGCTGGTATGCCAGGTCGCGATGCCGTGGACAAGGCCAGAGGGTGAGGGCTGGAGAGCCAGTAGGAGCCCTAAGTCGCGATGCCCAGGCACCCCCCCTTTAACGTGCAAGCGGTTCGCGCGGATGAGAGTGAAGGAGACACCGCAAGGGCCTCGCCTGACGCAGCGCCTTTAGGAGATCCTGTAGACCCATCATAGAAAGAACGAGGGGTTGCCATGACAATTGACAGTTAGCCGTTGGTTGCTTTCGAGGGGCGATGAGGCACTGAAGGCTTCACCAGGTGGCGCCATGCAGGGCTGCCGCGGCCAGAGCTCAGCCATTCAGGTTTGTCGGTGTTGCAGGGACGGACCCATGCGCAAGCGTCGTGCCGTTTGGGAGCAGCTCCGTCAGTTGGCGTCAGTTGAGCGGGCAACTAGGTCAAACACATTAACCGCGAAGGAGTGGATTCATTCAAATAGATGCTGGGAAGGCGGACATCACTGGGTCAGGCCCGAGCGACTTGGGGATGATGCAGCCCGTGGGGTGCCCCCAACAAGGTAAGCAAACAACATGAAATAAAAGGGATACATGCCGCAGGGACGGACCCACGCGGCCTGGGAATAATGCACCCTGGGGGGCGCTCCCAACTGGAAATGAAACTTGAAAGATGTCACCTAAAGATGTTGAGGACGAAGGAGGGTTGGTGTAGCAGACTCGGTGGGCTGCGGAAGCCGATCCTCACGAGCCCCCAGGCCCAGGGGCCTTGGGAGGCTCCGGAGGCGCTGGTGGCTCCTCGCGGACCATCTCCATCTCCGCCAGGGCTGAGGAACGCCTGGCCTCTTGAGCCTCCATGATGCCCCTCATGAGGTGCTGGTACGTGGCAGCCGCGTTCGGCAAGCCGTAAGGCATGCGAACGTAGCCTTGGGGTGGACCTTCGCAGCGCCCCACTCGCGAGGGCCAGAGGCGCTCTAGAGAGGCAACTCGATTGAGCCCCGGTATGTCGATGCAGACGCGCAGCCCACCATCCTCGCCTGGATGGGGAGCCACAGCTGGTAGGCGGCGGCCGCCTTACATGACTCTTGACTCCTGTAGCTCCTGAATGGCTTGCTGACGAACTCCTGAGGGTCTGGCTCTCCTTGCCTTACTCCTTGAGGGAAACGTGCTTCGAAACACGCCTCCATGTGGTTCCCAAGCGCCTCCCTCGTGACCTTAGCCAGGTCGGTGGCCCTCCAGGGGAGAGCCCCCGAGCCCTGCCTGAGGAGAGCGTCGGGCGCGCTTTCCTATGAGATGGAAGGAGGTTCCCCTGGGCAGGCGCGGGCCCTGAGGGGCCTGCCTCCTGAGGTGTCGGGCCGGACGATGTCTTCTTCTTCTTGGGGGCAGTCTCGGGAAGCCTCCTGCTTCCGCGATCCGGGTCTTCCAGTGATGCGGCCTGAAAGGCTCGTTCCAGGGAACACACCACATCCTTCTCTTCACAGGGCACCGTGATGACTCCGCCACTTCCTGGCATCTTGAGGACGTTGTAGCTGTGGTGAGTTACAGCCATGAACTTGGCCAGCGTTGGGTACCCAAGGATGGCATTGTACGGCAGGCGAATGTGAGCGACGTCGAAGTCGACGAGCTCGGTGCGGTAGTTGTCGCGTGCCCCGAAGGTGATAGGGAGGCGGACCTGCCCAGTCGGGACCGTGGAGCCGTCGGTGACTCCGGAGAAGGGCTTGGTTGGCTGAAGCTGGTTGTAGGGCACTTGGAGATTGTTGAATGTTTCCACGGACAGGACGTTGAGCCCTGCCCCGCCATCGATGAGGGTCCTGGTGACCACCACGTTGCTGATGATTGGGGAACAAATCATCGGGAGGACTCTGGCTGTGGCCGCACACTTGATCTGAACGTGATGGCGCACGCCGACCACCTGAGAGGGCGCGTGGCTTCGAGCTTGGGGAGGACTGCATTCACTTCGCGGGCGAACTGCTTGAAGATTGAAAGTGCAACTATCCTTAGGTGGTTTTGGTAATTCATAACAACATATAGCTCATTGAGCTAATGCTATTCCAAGATGATTATTTCAGGAAAGCTCAATGATTGGCATGGCATGGATGTGAAAGTGGAACCCTCAAAATGCTAAGGACAAAGGATTGGCTCAAGCTCAAAAGCTCAAGACTCTTCATTTTATATTTTAGTGATCCAAGATCACATTGAGTCTTTAGGAAAAGCCAATACTATCAAGGAGGGATGAGGTGTTGCTTAATGAGCCTCTTGCTTCATGTGCTTAGTGATATGCTCCAAAAACCCTCAACTACTTTCCCATATCCACATTTGACCTAAACCCTAAGCCAAACTCGGTCCTACCGATTCTTTCTATCCGGCGCCACCGAGTTTCACTTGTCATAAGCCACTGCCAAACCCTAGCAATTCGGTTCTACCGATAGGGATCTCGGTCTCACCGAGACGGGATTGCAAACTCTTTGTTTCCCTTTCGTAACTGTTCGGTCTCACCGAAAGAGCGGATCGGTCCCACCGAGATTGCAATGTAAACTCTATGTTTCCCTTTTGTAACTTTTCGGTCTCACCGAAAGAGCAAATCAGTCCCACCGAGTTTGCCTGACCAACTCTCTGGTTAGCTAATTACCAAAATCGGTCTCACCGAGTTTGTGTAATCGGTCTCACCGAGATTACGTTATGCCCAAACCCTAACCATATCGGTCCTACCGAGTTGCATGTCAGTCCCACCGAAAATCTCTAACGGTCACTAGGTTTACCTTTTCGGTCCGACCGAGTTTGTTGATTCGGTCCCACCGAGATTGGTAAATTGTGTGTAACAGTTGGATTTTGTGTGGAGGCTATATATGGAGAGAGCTATCTCTAGCCTTCCCCAAGTTGCTTTCCACTCAAACCTTCTTTCCACCAGATCCAAATCCTATGAGAGAGAGTTGAGTGTTGGGGAGACTATCATTTGAAGCACAAGAGCAAGGAGTTCATCATCAACACACCATTTGTTACTTCTTGGAGAGTGGTGTCTCCTAGATTGGCTAGGCGTCACTTGGGAGCCTCCGACAAGATTGTGGAGTTGAACGAAGGAGTTTGTAAGGGCAAGGAGATCTCCTACTTCATGAAGATCTACCGCTAGTGAGGCAAGTCCTTCGTGGGCGATGGCCATGGTGGGATAGACAAGGTTGCTACTTCGTGGACCCTTCGTGGGTGGAGCCCTCCGTGGACTCGCACAACCGTTACCCTTCGTGGGTTGAAGTCTCGATCAACGTGGATGTAGGATAGCACCACCTATCCAAACCACGGGAAAACATCCGTGTCTCCAATTGTGTTTGAATTCTCCAAACCCTTCCCCTTACATTCTTGCAAATTGCATGCTTTACTTTCCGCTGCCAATATACTCTTTGCATGCTTGCTTGAATTGTGTGATGATTGCTTGACTTGTCCTAAAATAGCTAAAATCTGCCAAGAACTAAAATTGGGAAAAGGTTAAGTTTTTATTTGGTCAAGTAGTCTAATCACCCCCCCCCCTCTAGACATACTTTCGATCCCACAAGTGGTATCAGAGCTTTGGTCTCCATTGCCTTGGTTTCACAACCTAGGAGAGTATGGCGTCTAGCGAGGGAAATTATCACTGTAGAGGTCCTTACTTTGATGGTACTAATTTTGCTAGTTGGAAGCATAAAATGAAAATGCATATTCTTGGACATAACCCCGCCGTTTGGGCTATTGTGTGTGTTGGTTTGCAAGGTGACTTCTTTGATGGGAAAGAACCAAACCGTGAAGCTACTGCAGATGAGTTGAAGATGCTGCAATACAATGCTCAAGCTTGTGATATTCTCTTCAACGGATTGTGCCCCGAAGAATTCAATAAAATCAGCCGTCTTGAGAATGCAAAGGAAATTTGGGACACTTTGATTGATATGCACGAAGGTACCGACTCCGTCAAAGAATCCAAGTTGGATGTGCTTCAAAGTCAACTCGACAAGTTCAAAATGAAGGATGGTGAAGGTGTCGCTGAAATGTATTCTAGGCTTGCTCTCATCACAAATGAGATTGCCGGCTTAAGGAGTGAAGAGATGACCGATAGATTCATCATCAAGAAGATTCTAAGAGCCTTGGATGGAAAATATGATACCGTGTGCACATTGATCCAAATGATGCCCAATTACAAAGATCTCAAGCCAACGGAGGTGATTGGAAGAATTGTTGCTCATGAGATGTCACTTAAGGATAAAGAGGAACTTCACAACAAATCAAGTGGTGCCTACAAAGCCTCATGTGAAGTCCCTACATCATCAAGTGAGAAACAAAACTTCAATGAAGAATTGAGCTTAATGGTGAAGAACTTCAACAAGTTCTACAAGAGTAGAAGCAAAGATAGAAGCTCCAAGTCAAGGTCCTACAATAACAAAAGATCTTCTAGTCGAGAGCGAAATTGCTACAATTGTGGAAGACCCGACACTATTCCAATGAGTGTACGGCTCCCTACAAGAGAAGAGAAGACTCTCCAAAAAGAAGAAGCAAAGAATCACCACCAAGAGAGAGAAGGAGTAGAGATGATCGTTATGAACGAAGATACTCACGGAGAAGCAAGGATTCGGAAAGAAAGGAAAAATCATCAAGGAGCTACACAAAACGAAGACATCAAGCTCATGTTGGTGAATGGGTATCCGGCTCCGACTCCGACAGCCACTCCGAGAGAAGTTATCACTCTGACTCCGAAGATACTCAAGATGAAGGTGTTGCCGGTCTAGCACTTGTGTCAACCAACTCCTACGACATATTTGACTCACCAAATGAAGGAATTGAAAGATGCTTCATGGCCAAAGGTCCTAAGGTAACACACCCGAGTATGTTGATTTTAATAGTGATGAAGATGACTTGTTAGGTGATGATGATTTGCTTGTTGACAACTCTAGTGATGAATACTATGATGAAACGTCAATTAATCATGCTAATCAAGATAAAACGAATGACAATGATAAGGAGAAGATTGAGGCTCTAACTAAAGAACTAAACACTCTTAAGTTAGCTCATGAAACTATCTTCAAAGATCATCGAGAACTTTTAAGAGCTCATGAGAAGTTATGCTTTGAAAAGGTCAATCTTGAGCAAGAGCATGAGTTTTTAAAAAGCAATCAATGATGATCTCCGCAAGAAAATTTCTTCTTACATTGCCAAGCGTTTACTCTTATCCACTTACATGCCTCAAGTCAAGTCTAGTAACAAGAACAAGAAAGATTCTTCCTCTAGTAGTAACAATGATCATGCTAAATCAAATATTGTTGCTTCTAGTAGTTCTCTTGATTCCACTAATGATTCTCTTAGCCAAGTTACACTTGAGCAAGAAAATAGCTTATTGAAGGGAATTATAGAGAAAGGAGTGTACAAAAGCCTTGCCAGGAGTATGCAATTCTAGGAAATTGTGCGCAAGCAAGGAATGCACCGGAAGAATCAAGGTGTTGGTTTTGAACGAAAGTTCAATGCCAATGGAGTTGAGTGGGAAGAAGATCAATACCCCAAGACAAAGTTTGTTCCTCAACAAGAGAAGTATGATACTTCCTTCAAGGGAACACAAGCTCAAGATGATCTTCCACCACAAGGCTACAAGCAAAAAGGCAAGGACAAGCTTCAAGAGGAAATTGACGCATTTGAGGAAGCTCCTAAGACCTTAGTCAAGTGGATTCCCAAGACCACGTCAAGTTCCACTTCATCAAGTACGACTACAACTCCAAGGATTCCCATCAAGATGGTGTGGATCCAAAAGAAGAAGAACTAGAGAGTTCTTGAGGGTGACTCCGCCAACATACTTCACTCTTATCATTTTGGCAAGAACAAGTGCAATCAACTTCCACATCTTGCACTAGTTCAAGGAGTCACAAACCCTCTTGTTGGTAAGACAAGGGACAAGGTAACCTAAAAGTTTTCATGGACATCATCTTGTGTGTGCATCACTCTATGTCTATGGATATCCTTGTTTGTTCCTTGTGGGACTAACCCATGTAGGTATTGAAAGTGCAATTCACTCAAATGGATAACTCCAAGTGATCTACATCAACATTGAGCATCCACATCTTCAACATCTACATGAAGTCATCATCGACAAAACCCAAGGTTAGTTCATCCCTCTTAGGGGGGATATCACATCTAGGGGGAGCTTTACTCTAAGACTTGAGCTAAAGCAACTCTAAAGATGTGAACACAACAATGCTTTATGTAAAAGTGGTAACCCCACTTGAGCTTAAACGATGAGTATGACCTATGATCAAGTGTTCTCACTTGACTCCTAAGTCAATATACTCATATATAGATGACCTAGTCATCGCAAATTGCTTGATAGATGCTAGAATTGGTTGTGCATGCTTTGTCACATATTTTATTTGCCATCTTATTGTGTGAGCATGTTGGTTGCATATTTTACTCATTCGAGGACATCCACTTGTTGTTTTGATTGTTTGGTTTTATTTCCTTTTGCCAAGTGGATGGACAAGAATGCCTAAGAACCTCCTCTAGCTATGTATGCTTTTCTCGTCTCAAACTCTATTCATGCTACATCACAAAATTTGATCAAGTCAGATTTGAACCACTCTGTGTGAGGAGCGCTCGGAGTCCCCGATTCGTCATAGACTTAAACTTCCAAAACCTCTTTGTGATTCTCGGTCTGACCGATATCCTACTTTCAGTCCTACCGAGATCATTAAGTTGATCTAGGTTTTCTATCTCGGTGCAACCGATTTGAACCATTCGGTCACACCGAGTTGCAACAACTGTATACAGTTTTGCATCTCGGTGCCACCGAGTTGTTCCACTCGGTCACACCGACAGGGTCGGGCTATATATAGTCATGGGCAAAAATTTGGAAATTTCTCCGAACCCCTTCGCCCGCGCGATAGCCTGCTCTGCCAACGTGGTCTCCAGATCATCTCCTCGCCGCCAGCCGCCTCCAGTCGCTGGTCTCCGTCGCCGTCAACGGGAATCAACCCCGCCGTTGCCGCCGTAGCGAGTCTCCGCCGAACTAGGGTATGGACTCGATCTTTATGCTATTCCCCAATCTGATTCTTAGCACATTGTGATCATCATGATTCTTGCCACGTTTGAAACACTTCTATCCAGTCAATGAACTCGTAGATTAGGTTTAATTCGAAAATTTTAGGGTTAGGTTTCCGCCGAAACCATCTCAGACCCACCGAGTTGAAAAACTCGGTCCCATCGATTTGGCTTATGCCATTGCACAAGTGAGACTCGGTCTGACCGAGAATTACTTATCGGTGTGGCCGATTTTGGAACTTTGTGAAACCCTAGCAGTCTCGGTGCCACCGAACTGTGACTCGGTCTGACCGAGTTCAGTAGTTCAAGTGCCAAAACTGCTTCGGTATCACCGAGTTTAAAAATCGGTAGATCCGAGATGATTTCAGTGGGAAACTAAAACTAAGTTTTTGAATTATTCTTTTGCAAAAATCTCTGCATTTTGTGATGCTCATCCACTCTATCTCATCTATAACCTATTCACAGGGTCAGCAGTCAGAGTTTGCAACATGTCTGATCAAAGTGATAGCCAGAATTTGCCAGAGCAGCAAGTGCAGATGAGTGAGGGCACTAGTCCCTCAAGTTCTTCAGATGATGGCAGCAGAAGTACTCCTAGCAACCTACCAAAAGCTGCCACAAGACAAAGAAAGAAGATAACCTCAGAATCAGAGGATGAGGATTATGTGGCAGAAGAGGAAGCAACTTCCAAGAGAGTTGAGCCAGCACAGGGCACAAAGCCAGGGTTAAAGATCAAAAGGCCAGCAGGCAGGCAGCCTATGTCAAAGGCCAGAGCTTCAACTGAGAAGCCCACTCCCATAGAGCCAGTTGCTGCTGAAGGCAAGAAAAGAAAGGAAAGGGTCAAGAAGACCGTAGCCAGAGTGCTTGGAAAGGCTTCCATCATGGAAGATGAGGAGGAGGAAGAAGAGGTAGCTGCACCAGCACCAAAGGCACCCAAGCTGATGGGTGATGCAATAAGATCAGGGGCAGCTGCTTCCAAGGCCAAGCCAGCTCCAAAGCCAAAGCCAAAGAGGAATACAAGAAGCATCCCAACTGCTGAGAAGAACAAGGCCCCGGTGCCACTACAGAAGATGATGAAGAGCAAGTTCTCAAAAAACTCAAGCCCAAGATCCCAGACCACAACGATGCTCATCCTGTGGCTGAGGACATGAAGCTCAGGAGAGATTCAGGGCTCCAGAAGTGGAGAGAAGCAGATCCGTATGCTTCAAGGAGGAGGACTGCTGTGGACTACAGATTTCACACCAAGGAACAACAAGACTTCTATGAGACAGTGTTGCTAGATAAGAAGCCAATTGTATGTGATATGAGATGGGTTGATTGGCAATACATCAAGGACAACGAAGAGTACTACCCTGGAGTGCAGGACAGCTTCAAGGCATGTGGAGTAGAGGACTTTGTTGGGCAGAAGCTCACAAAGTGGAACGAGGAACTCATCATGCAGTTCTACTCCACCGCACATTTTTATTCAGATGGGAGAATTGTTTGGATGTCTGAGGGTACGAGCTACCAGTCTACAGTTACTGAATGGGCTCAGGTGATCAATGCCCCACAAGAGCATGAGGATGACTTGGATATCTATGCCAAGAAGAAGATGGACCACAACTTAATGTCAAACATGTACAGGGAGATTCCAAATGAAGCACTTGACACTTTCAAGTTTGGCCCAGTACACTATCTTTTGTCAGGGCTGCCAACCATCAATTGGATACTGAGGCACACCTTGTTGCCCAAGTCAGGTGATCACAAGATGATCAGAGGCCATGTGATCAATTTTCTACATATCTCTGATGTGCCACAGAAGTTCAAGGTGATGAGCCTCATAGTAGAGACCATCAAGAGGACTGCAGCAGACCAGAAGAGGAGCTGTGGGTATGCCCCACAAATTTAGGAGCTCATTAACTCCAAGATGGGCACGGGCATATACTTATTGGACAAGGAACACCTGCCCATCCGTCCACATTTTGGAGATAATCAAGTTGTCATGACTGAGAGTGAACCATCGTCTGCCCAAGCACAAGCCAAGAAGGAGAAGGCAAGGAAGGAGAAAGCTGCCAAGATGCCAACTCAAGAGGAGGCATCTGAATATTTCTTGAAAATCAAACAAGAGTAGCTTAGTTACCTGATTGCATCCACCCTGCGGATTGAGAAAGGATTAGCCACCCTAACTCAGAACCAGGCAAGCCTAGAGAGGATCGTAGAACAAAGATTCTATGACTAGGATATCAAGGTGACAGAGATTCAGACTGCAGTGGAGCAGCTCCAGGATGACATGCAGGAGAGGAGAGGCAAGACTACAACTGATGCCTTTGCCAGAGTGCCACGAGGTCCGAGGTCGTCTGCAGTGCCAGTTGCTGACACCAGAGCCACCACTTCTGCACCAGCTACAGCCTCAGTTCCACCAGCTCCAGCGTCTACTTCAGCCTCGACTCCGACCACGTCTACAGAAGGCTTCGTCCTTGGAGTGCTCCGGACTCCACCACCACCTGAAGATCAAGCCTGAGTGTCGATTTAGCACTATGCATTTTCTAGGAACTTTTTGGTAACTTGTTGCCGAAGGGGGAGAAAATGTATAGATCATAGGCTTCGAGAGAGAGAGTGTTGCTTTTCTCTCTTGCTTTATTTGGTGGTTTTACAAACTTTGTTTGCTTTTGAGTGCTTGAGTACTATGTTACTATGTCATTATCTGTGAGACATTCATGATCATGTGTTTGATCATAAGCTACACTTAATGCTATTATCCTATCTATCTTATGTGATCATTCACTATTCTTGGTGATGGGTGCATGTATTTCATTCTTATCATTTTAAGCGCTCCACCAAGATGCATGTGACATGGAAGAGTAACCCATGACTCTAACTCTTTGTGCATTTGCAGTCCAAAGCAAATCTTAAATATGCACAAATTTAGGGGAGCTCTTACTTATCACATACGTCTCAAAGCGACGATATATTTCATGCCTATTATCATTTGTCGAAGCTTTGATCTATATGTTGTCATCAATTACCAAAAAGGGGGAGATTGAAAGTGCAACTATCCCTAGGTGGTTTTGGTAATTCATAACAACATATAGCTCATTGAGCTAATGCTATTCCAAGATGATTATTTCAGGAAAGCTCAATGATTGGCATGGCATGGATGTGAAAGTGGAACCCTCAAAATGCTAAGGACAAAGGATTGGCTCAAGCTCAAAAGCTCAAGACTCTTCATTTTATATTTTAGTGATCCAAGATCACATTGAGTCTTTAGGAAAAGCCAATACTATCAAGGAGGGATGAGGTGTTGCTTAATGAGCCTCTTGCTTCATGTGCTTAGTGATATGCTCCAAAAACCATCAACTACTTTCCCATATCCACATTTGACCTAAACCCTAAGCCAAACTCGGTCCTACCGATTCTTTCTATCCGGCGCCACCGAGTTTCACTTGTCATAAGCCACTGCCAAACCCTAGCAATTCGGTTCTACCGATAGGAATCTCGGTCTCACCGAGATGGGATTGCAAACTCTCTGTTTCCCTTTCATAACTTTTCGGTCTCACCGAAAGAGCGGATCGGTCCCACCGAGATTGCAATGTAAACTCTATGTTTCCCTTTTATAACTTTTCGGTCTCACCGAAAGAGCAAATCGGTCCCATCGAGTTTGCCTGACCAACTCTCTGGTTAGCTAATTACCAAAATCGGTCTCACCGAGTTTGTGTAATCGGTCTCACCGAGATTACGTTATGCCCAAACCCTAACCATATCGGTCTTACCGAGTTGCATGTCAGTCCCACCGAAAATCTCTAACGGTCACTAGGTTAACTTTTCGGTCCGACCGAGTTTGTTGATTCAGTCCCACCGAGATTGGTAAATTGTGTGTAACGGTTGGATTTTGTGTGGAGGCTATATATACCCCTCCACCTCCTCTTCATTCGTGGAGAGAGCTATCAGAACACATATACACTTCCTACTCATATGTTCTGAGAGAGAATCACCTACTCATGTGTTGAGACCAAGATATTCCATTCCTACCATATGAATCTTGATCTCTAGCCTTCCCCAAGTTGCTTTCCACTCAAACCTTCTTTCCACCAGATCCAAATCCTATGAGAGAGAGTTGAGTGTTGGGGAGACTATCATTTGAAGCACAAGAGCAAGGAGTTCATCATCAACACACCATTTGTTACTTCTTGGAGAGTGGTGTCTCCTAGATTGGCTAGGTGTCACTTGGGAGCCTCCGACAAGATTGTGGAGTTGAACCAAGGAGTTTGTAAGGGCAAGGAGATCGCCTACTTTGTGAAGATCTACCGCTAGTGAGGCAAGTCCTTCGTGGGCGATGGCCATGGTGGGATAGACAAGGTTGCTACTTCATGGACCCTTCGTGGGTGGAGCCCTCCATGGACTCGCGCAACCGTTACCCTTCGTGGGTTGAAGTCTCCATCAACGTGGATGTAGGATAGCACCACCTATCTGAACCACGGGAAAACATCCGTGTCTCCAATTGCGTTTGAATTCTCCAAACCCTTCCCCTTACATTCTTGCAAGTTGCATGCTTTACTTTCCGCTGCCAATATACTCTTTGCATGCTTGCTTGAATTGTGTGATGATTGCTTGACTTGTCCTAAAATAGCTAAAATCTACCAAGAACTAAAATTGGGAAAAGGTTAAGTTTTTATTTGGTCAAGTAGTCTAATCACCCCCCTCTAGACATACTTTCGATCCCACAAAGATGCGTTGAGAGGCTGGAGCTTGAGCCCCGCCCAGGATGTAGGCGATCGCGCGCGTCTCCTGGAAGCCCCCAGCCCCCTCGTCCTGATGGCGGTCCTCGTTTCTCCTTGGCTGCGGCGGCAGCGGAGGGAGGCCTGTGTTGCCTTGCGGGCGATCCTCGCAAGGCTGATCCCTCCAGTCTCCCTCACGAGGCGGGTCTTGCCAGCGATCCTCGCGAGGTCGATCGCGCCACCCTTGGCGCGGGCAGCGGTCTTCCCAGCGTCCTGCGTTCCTTCCTCCTCCTCGACCGTTGCCCCGGTCACCGCGGTCGGGGCGACGGCTGATCCTTCGTTCTCGCACGGCTCGGAGCTCTTGACATTCGTTGGTGTTGTGGGTGTGGAGGTCGTGGTACACACAGTACCGACTGCCCTGGGAAGATTCGGGCTGATCTCTGCCCCTCTTGGTGTCTGGTTCTGCCGTGAGCACGGCAGCCCCCTTGCGCTTCACATCCTTGGCCTTGGGCTTCTTCTCTTCTGGGTCTGCGGTAGGCAGCTCGAGGAGGGAGAGACGCCCTTTCTCAGCCCTGGCGCACTTGGTTGCCAAGTTGAACAACTCCAAGGAAGTGCATAGGTCTTCATGCATCGCCAGCTCCTCCTTCATCTTGACATCACGCACGCCGTCGGAGAAAGCTGAGATGATGGCCTCCTCGGTCACCTTGGGAATCTTGAGGCGTGCGTTGTTGAAGCGCTGGATGTACTTCTGCAGGGTCTCTCCGGGTTGTTGCTTGATGCGGCGCATGTCGCTCACGGCGGGTGGCCGGTCGCGAGTACCTTGGAAGTTGGCGATGAAGCGGGTGCGCATCTTGTCCCAAGAGGAGATCGTGCCTGGAGCCAGGTTCAGGAGCCAGGTGCGGGCCCCGTCCTTGAGCGCCATGGGAAACCAGTTCGCCATGACCTTCTTGTCTCCGTTGGCAGCTTCGATGCCCAGCTCATAGAGCTGGAGGAACTCCGCAGGGTTGGCCGTGCCGTCGTAACGAGGAGGTAGGTCTGGCTTGAACTTGCCGGGCCACGCGACGCTGCGTAGCTCGGTGGTGAAGGCACGGCAGCCTGCTGTGGCCATGGGAGGCCTTGGGTGACTGAGAGCTTGGTCTTGCATGTCCCCACGCACTGCAGCTGGGAGCAGCGCGGGGTCTTGACGTGCGGGAGCAGGAGCATGGTCGTGACATGCTGGAGCAGGGAGCGCCCGGGCAGCTTCTTGCGGGCGAGGGACTTCTTGGCAGCTCTGCTCTTGCCGCGCTGGCACCTGACGGAGCGGGTTCCGCCCAGGGGCCACGCGCCTTGGAGCCATGGCGCCTTCTTGAGGAGGAGGCGGCTGGGGCGCCCCCGGAGCTTCGTCGCCCGCGCGGGGCAGGGTGCAGTGCAGCGGAACGGACGGTGCAGGAGAGCCCCCTGCGGCACGGACGAGCTCGGCGACGCGGTTGAGCCATTCTTCGTAGACGTCGTCGACGGGACGGTAGCGCAGGAGCTCGTTTGCCGCGATGAGCGCAGCTCGAGCCTCCATGGGTGCGTGGAGCGCGCGGGACGAAGAACCAGCTGGGGTGAGCGAGGGAGTAGCGGTGCGGCCGTCTTGCCGCACGGACGGATGCTAAGACGACTCTTGCTGCTCGTTCCCTACCGGGCTGGTGGCGGTGTTGACGGCAGGTGATGGGGAACGGCGAGGACGCCCGCCGACAGGAGCCGTCTGGGCGACGCGGGAAGCGAGAGCGGCCCGGTGCTCAGCGCAGGCCCGACGAGCGTCAGACATGGACGCGATGGTCGAAGGAGAACAGGGTGGTGGAAGACGAATTCCGGCGCACCCCTACCTGGCGCGCCAAATGTCGGATTTCGGGTTCCGGCAGACCCTTGAGGTTCGAACACTTGGGTGCGTGCAGAGATTTCGCCTTCTACCTACCTGCACCCCTCCGCCTCGCTAAGATCTAAGCTATGGAAAGAACAGCACAAGAGACACAGGGTTTATACTGGTTCGGGCCACCGTTGTGGTGTAATACCCTACTCCAGTGTGTGGTGTGGTGGATTGCCTCTTGGGCTGATGATGATGAGCAATACAAGGAAGAACAGCCTCGCGAGGGTTTGTTCTTGGCTGGGGGGATGAACTGCTAGGAGGAGTTCAATCGCCCTTCTCTCTCTCTGTGTGTGTGATGCTACTCGATCTGATCCTAGCTAGTTTCTCTCTTGGCTTCTAGATTCTCCCTTCTTGATTGCCCGACCCCCCCTACCCCGGGGGTGGCTAGTCCTATTTATAGGCAAAGGCCCTGGGCCTCTTCGCAAATATTGAGCGGGAAGGGCGCCAACAATTGGCCATTTTGAAGGGGAACATCTGGTACACTTATCCTGACTAAAGTTGGTCCTCGCCTGCCAAAGGCTCTAGTGGTGACGCTGGCTTGGGATCCACAATGACTTCCTCCCTGTCGTTGGACTGGTCTTGGTCTCGTTGCACCGAAATGGGTGCCTTTGCTTGATGCTCCCGCCTGCGCTTGCTCCCTTTGCACCAAACAGGAAAGGAGGACACTGCGCGGGCTGGCGCCCGCCTGGCACCCTTGGTCATCATGGCTTGCATCACGGGCACCTCGTGAGGTGCCCCGCCTTGATCTCTCCGCCTCCTCGTGAGCCAGCCTGATGAGGCCGTGCCTGAGGAAGCTCCGTGTCGTCTGCCCCACGAGGCTTGGCCCCTCGCGAGGGTCTTGGGTCTGTGTTGATGAAGATGGGCCGCGCTGGGCCCCCTTTTGAGCCACACCGCAGGCCGCAGGCAGGCAAGTCTGGGGACCCCCGTTCCCAGAACGCCGACACCCTCCTTAAGCTGTTCCATGGCGCTTAAGGCGCTGGTTAATTCCTTTTTTGCTTTTGAGGTTTCAGCTTGTTGGGACTTCAGATTTTCTTGGAGATCGGTGATTTGGGTCTCTTTTGTCTTCAGCTCAGCCTGCATATAGACAGTTATATGATTCAGCAAGCAGTGCAAGAATTGAAGCACCAACCACATAACAAGTTATGCACTTGGCGCTTGGGGGCTAATGCCTATTTGATCTTCATATTTCACTTGATTATAAAGTCCCAAGCTCAATACAAGTATTCAACTTGGCACTTGGGGGCTAATGGCTATTTGTTCAAATAAGTTCTGATGCGGCAATATTAATTACTTAAGTCCCGGTTTAACTACACTAAGTTGAACCGGCCCTTGGGGGCTACATCAGCGAATTTCGAGGCTTTAAGATTTATATTAGTAAGTCCCGGTTTGAAAGAAGATTACAAACCGGTCCTTCGGGGCTAGGCGAGTCAGCAAGAATTGAAACATACAAGCAGGAAAGATCATATGGAAGTTACCTCATATTTATCTTTCATCATGTTAACCAGACCGGCTTCATAGTCACGACTGGTATACAGCCGGTTCAGATAGCCGGAATGGATGTCTTGGGCGTTCAAAGCAGCGTAAGTCGCCAGAGCAACATTCCACTTGCCCTTGCCAAAGGCAGCAAATTCTTCCTTGGCAGTATGTTTAGACAAAGTGATAGGATTGCTTGGCTCTGTATGGCCAATGCCAGTAATAACAACTTCATCATCCTTGGCGTCGCCGGTTTGCATTGGGGCCGTCAATATATCAGTAGACTTGGATGGACTGGTGGATTTCTCAATCCGGATGGGGCTGCTGGGCTGGTCAACAGGACCGGAGGTATCAACATGTCTCTCTTCAGTAATAAAATCATCATCTTGTGGTGGTGGATCGTTTGGCACATCCTCACGGATGGCCGCTTCAGGGTTGAGTACTCTGTCCGGTTCAGGAATAGCATCTTCTTTAGCCGCTTTATCTAGGCGAGCCTTCTTGCTTGGCTTAGGCTTGGCCCTGAAAGGAGTAACAAAGGTCAATATAGTATATGCTACAAAGTAATACATCAGAAGCATTATGATAAGTATGGCTTACCCAAGCACCGTTTTGAGCGGCGGCAGCTGGGTAGCTGATGACTCGCCAGATGATGAATGGGAAGTGACCTGATAATCGGAGTCAGACGGATTAAGAGGTTGACGAAAATAGCCCATTTTAGGACTAGCACTGACAGGCAAATTAGAGACCTCTGAATGGCGTTTCCGAACCGGATTATTTGGTAAACCGGCGGAGGTAACTACCTGGCCACTATGTCGGGTCGTGCATCGAGCTTCGTGCTGTTGGGTCTTCATAAGAAATTTGGGATCCAAGTAAGCAAGAGGATGAGAAAATTTAACCTTCCGGTTTGCCTGACGGATTTTTAGTGAAGGCAAAGGATCTGAATCAGAGGAAAGAATAATTACCTCTGCAGCATCAGCATGACTGGCTTCGTCATCATCCTGACAAATATCATCATCAATAAGGCGCGTGAAAAATAAGCCAAGTGAATCAAGTTCTACCTCAAGGTCCGGGTTACCCACATCGTCATCAGCGGCCGGATCAGAGGATGCAGTGGTTCTTTTCTTGTGGGTAGTCTTCTTCACAGCTTTAGTCTTTTGCCGGATTGATCTTTCCGGTTTGTCTGGTTTTTCTGGTTTCTCCTGTGGCAATTTCTTGCTCCAAAACGGATCATTGCCCTGTTTAAACAGGCATTGATATTAAACAATGACCAGATATATCAATAACAAGTTCAGAAAAAAGAACAATCAAACTCTTACAGCTGGCGGTTTGTTGGTGGCACAGAAGGGAAGCAGGCCGGTTCGAGCACAGACATGTTCCGGTTCATTCAGCATTTTGTTCACAGCCTCTATGATTTCTTCGTCGGTGAGCTGGATGCTAGCATGTCGCAGTGGGTCATCAACACTGCCAGTATACTCGCACATTAAACCGGAGCGCTGACTAAGGGGCAGTATGCTCCATGATATCCAACAGCGAGCGAGATCAACTCCTGTTAAACCATTGGCCATAAAGGCCCTGAGCTTGGACAGTTGAGGAGCGTATTTGCTTCTCTCCTTGGCAGTCAAACTTCGCGGAAAGGGGTGTGTATTGCTAAGCCGCTCCGGACGAAAGCCAGGCAAAGGATTTTCACCAGCAGGGGAAGTGTCTTTGCAATAGAACCATGTTTGATTCCACTCTTTGGGGTGGTTGTGCAGTTTGGCGTGAGGGTATGTGACCTCTTTTCTTTTTTGAATCACCACGCCACCCAATTCTGTGTTGGAACCGTCGGTAAACTCAGTGCGGCGGTTTAGATGGAAGCAGTCTCTGAACAGTTCAACGGTGGGCTCCTCTTGAAAGAATGCCTCACAGAGTACTTGGAAGTGACACATGTTTGTAACAGAGTTGGGGCCAATGTCTTGTGGGGCAGTTGGAAATTGGCTAAAACGTCCCGATAAAATTTAGAACCGGGCGGCTTAAAGCCCCGGGCTAAGTGATCTACGAAAACGACGACCTCTCCTTTTCGAGGTGTGGGAGGGCATTCTTCGCCAGGGACCCTCTAATGGATTGTATTTTTGCTGCCTAAAGCGCCGATCAGGACTAAGTTGTTTAGTTCAGTCTCTGTGACGCGAGAAGGGACCCAGTTGCACTCATATACTTGCTTGGCATGACGAAATCTACAAAATAGGTGATTCTGGTTCAAGAATGCATTGATTAAAGTACACTGGCATGTCCAATATTAAACCGGAGATAGTTCTATCTAAACCGGAGTTTTATGAAGCAAACAGCATCTGGCGGTTCAATATGGGGACTAATGGTATATATCGGTTTGGTAATTGCTCTACAAAGTTAAACCGCCGGATCTAAGCATTGAAACAATTGAGATTGCGGATGGGTAAGTGTACAAAAACAGATTTCACAAAGTTTCTCTACAGCGATGGATCTGAAGCAAGTTCAGAAAAGAAGGAAAATATTCAAAAGTTCAAAAAAGGAATAGTACCGAATCAATGGGCAGAGATACAGGTAGGTATATGGTCTTGAGGCATGTAAGTGAAGACGGATGCTAAAAACTACCGCTACACAGAGCAAAGATTCACAGGTTCATCTAAGATCTATCACATGAGTATGAAGCAGACGATGAACACTGAAGAACTTGGAAACCCTAGAATGGATCTACGAAGGAAAAGTTGAAGAACTCACCGGAGCCGAGGAAGAAACAGAAGGTCGCCGCGATGCTCTGGTACAATCAGGGTGATGCAGCGGCCAAGGTCGGAGCAGAAGTCGTCGACGGCGGCGGAGCTTTGAAGCTGGACGACGCGGGGAAGACGAAGCAGAAGGGCACGAAGAGGAAAAAGAAATGACCCTTCGGTCTTATTTATAAGGCAAGGGGCATGTGTCAGGCGCGAAAATCAAGGAACCGTGGGTCTGGAAACGGAGCTGTCGCCTCGATTGTCGCATACCTATTAAACAAAAAAGGTATCATGGGTAAGTTTCTTTATAACAGGTGACGTCACGCCGGTTTACAATGACCAGAGAAGATGACATTACGGTGATTCAACAAACTACAAGAAGGTGTTGAAGATGAAGATTTTTTCTAAGGATTGACATGAACCTGTTCAAATCAATCTGGGGCCTAATGTTGGGGATATTACTACTGGGCGTAAACCGGCCTATCTGGGCCGGGTTAACTTCATCAGTAGCTAACTATGTTAAAGCCCAAGGAGGCAGATGAGGGCTCAAGGCCCATAGTCGGTTCAAGGCCTGTAACCGTAAACCGGACACATCTATGAGCCAGTATTGGGACTCTGTGAACTGATGGGCGTCAGCCGTGTATATAAGGGGACGACCCGGCGGCGGTTCAAGAAGAAGAGGCAACAAATCGAGACTTAGGCGAAGCTTGTCTGCTCCCTAGTCATCGAAACCCCATCAATTCCATCACAACTAGACGTAGGCTTTTACCTTCATTGAAGGGGCCGAACTAGTATAAACTCTCTTGCGTCCCTGTGTCCGCTTTAACCCCTTCAAGCTAACCCGTCGCGATGGCTCCACGACTAAGTCCTTTCTCTAGGACATCTACCGTGACAAAACCATGACAGCATGGGTGTTTCCGTTTGGGACCGAGGGGAGGCCACCCCTTAGAGCGCGTGATAAAAATTAGATCCCATGCTACGCGAGGTTGTAGCCTCCCCACTTAGAGTTTTGCTTAACAGGTGTCTGGGTGATTCCAGACACGTGTAAGGTTAAGCTGGTGTGTGCAAGTCAGACGTGTTTTCGACTAAAAGACCTTAGACGGAATTAGTTCCGATGAACTAAAGAAATCCGTTACTCGTGTGTAAAGAGTACACCCTCTGCAAAGATATTATACCTATTCGAATAGCCGTGTCCATGGTTAAGGACTACAGTCTGGGATGGGTCAAGTGTCGGTCTTAGTGTTGGTCTTCGGAGGAAAAACTACTAAACCAGAACATTGGTTATGATCGGTGACGTATGATGATTATGATTATTATTATTATGGATTAATCATTTATGTATTTGAATTATTGAGTATCCCTGGGACGGTTCTACCTCCTGGATATTCACCGTGATTATTCTTATATAAGCCCTTTATGTGGTGTCGCTCAGACGCCCGACTGTGGCATGCTTGTTATTTCATTTACTTATAAGCCCTTTATGTGGTGTCGCACAGACGCCCGATTGTGGCATGCTTGTTATTTCATTTACTTATAAGCCCTTTATGTGGTGTCGCACAGACGCCCGACTGAGGCACGCTTCATACTATTATCCTTTCGAGGCGTCGCTTCAGACACCCGATCGGTGCTTTTCATTTCTACTCCCTGATTGTTTACTCATGTTTTAGTTGAATGATCTGCTTGCGTGCATCATGAACCTTATTTCATAACTGACGAAGTGATCATGGAACATTTCAAAACATGATTATCAATGGCTATATTATACATGTGTTCTTAATGTTTGCGAGTACATTCAAAGTACTCACTGGCTTGTCCCTGGCTATTGTCTTGGCCAGATTTCTTGCGTGGAAAGGAGCGTTGCGACGAAAGCCCCGGAACCTACGTAATGGTGATAGCAGCCTCGCGAAGATAGGAGTTATCTTGGTCAGCTGTTCCTGTGGGAAATGGAGTCCCATAGACGCTGATGATCCGCAAACCGCTTCCGCCATCAACCCCTAGAAACCAATTGTTGTACCCATAGGCCAGAATGGTCTTGTACTTCATATTTTGTATTTTGCTTGGAGTTTCTGTAACAAGTTGGTGTCTCATCAGCTAACAGTAATCCTAGGGCTGGTGAGCACAAGGGCCACTTTTGGGAAATTAATATCCCGAAAACCCGGTCCTGACAATATATAGGCGAAAGAAGTAGGTCGGTGGAGCTGCGAGGGGCCCACAAGGGTAGGAGATACGCCTGGCCCCCTGGGCGCGCCCTCCTACCTCATGGCCACCTCGCTGCTTCCTTGACGTCCACTCCAAGTCTCCTGGATCACGTTTGCTCCAAAAAAGATCCTCGCGAAGGTTTCATTCCATTTGGATTCCGTTTGATATTCCTTTTCTGTGAAACACTAAAATAGGCAAAAAAAACAACAATTTGCACTGGGCTTTCAGTTAACAGGTTAGTCCCAAAAATAATATAAAAAGGTATATTAAAGCCCATTAAACATCCAAAACAGAAAATATAATAGCATGGAACAATAAAAAATTATAGATACGTTGGAGACGTATCAACCGTCGCCATGCCGTTGTGCTGACGGAACTCTCCCTCGGCCTCAACTAGATCAAGAGCTCGAAGGACGTCATCGAGCTGAACGTGTGCTAAACATGAAGGTGCCGTACGTTCGGTGCTTGGATCAGTTGGTGTTGGGGAACGCAGTAATTTCAAAAAAATTCCTACACACACGCAAGATCATGGTGATGCATAGCAACAAGAGCGGAGAGTGTTGTCTACGTACCCTTGTAAACCATAAGCGAAAGCGTTATGACAACGTGGTTGATGTATTCATACGTCTTCATGATCGACCAATCCTAGTACCGAAAGTATGGCACCCCTGCGATCTGCACACGTTCGGCTCGGTGACGTCCCACAAACTCACGATCCAGCAGAGTGTCGGGGAAGAGCTTCGTCAGCACGACGACGTGATCGCGGTGATGATGATGCTACCGGAATAGGGCTTCGCCTAAGCACCGCTACAATATGACCGAGGTGGATTATGGTGGAGGGGGGCACCGCACACGGCCGGAAACAATCAACTTGTGTGTCCTAGGGTGCCCCCTGTCCCCGTATATAAAGGAGCAAGGGGGAGGCTGGCCGGCCCTAGTGGCGCGCCAAGGGAGGAGGTATCCTCCTCCTAGTAGGAGTAGGATTCCTCCTTTCCTAGTCCTACTAGGAGGAGAAGGGGAAGGAAGGTGTAACGCCCTCGATGCGGCTATATCTCCCACGTGTCGAGGCACGACTTAGAGGCATAACCGCATTGAAAGAAATGTCGCAAGTTAGGAAATCATCACACATCCCATGTAACATATAATATAAAAGGGGAGGTACAATAGTTGGCTTACACTCACCACGTCACATCAAAGTACATAAATATCATACATCATCCAAACACTCATGGCCCGACTACGGCGCCAAAATAAAAGACAACCCAACAAGCAACATAGGTCCCGATCACCCCAACTGGGCACCACTACTGATCATCAGGAAAAGACACATAGTAACGCTGAGAATCCTCGTCGTACTCCCACTTGAGCTCAAGCGCGCCATCTGGAGCTGTATCATCTGTCCCTGCATCTGGTGTAATAGTAATCTGTGAGCCACAGGGACTCAGCAATCTCGCACCCTCGCGATCAAGACTATTTAAGCTTAATAGGTAGGAAGGGGGTAAATGTAAGTGGAGCTGCAGCAAGCGACTAGCATATATGGTGGCTAACTTATTCGCAAAAGAGAGCGAGAAGAGGAGGCAAAGCACGAGCGAGGAACTAGAGAGCAACCTGCGCAAACATAACTCCAACACCGTGTCCGGTTCCCGGACTCCGCCGAGAAGAGGCCATCACGGCAACACACTCAGTTGATTCATTTTAATTAATTAAGGTTCAAGTTATCTACAACCGTACATTAAAAAATTCCCATCTGCCCATAACCGCGGGCATGGCTTTTGAAAGATCAATCCCTGCAGGGGGGTCCCAACTTAGCCCATAACAAGCTCTCACGGTCAACGAAGGAATATACCTCCACCCAATACACACCGATCAGACTCGGTATCTCGGTACAACAAGACGATTCGACAGGTTAAAACAAGACCAGCAACACCGCCCGAATGTGCCGACAAATCCTGATAGGAGCTGCACATATCTCGTTCTCAGGGCACACTCAGATGAGACATCCTATGAGTAAAACCAACCCTCAAGTTGCCCCGAGGTGGCCCCGCAGTCTACTCGGTCGGACCAACACTCAGAGGAGCACTGGCCCGGGGGGGTTAAAATAAGATGACCCTCGGGCTCCGGAAACCCAAGGGAAAAAGAGGCTAGGTGGCAAATGGTAAAACCAATGTTGGGCATTGCTGGAAAAGCTTTAATCAAGGCGAACTATGAAGGGGTTCCCATTATAGCCCAACCGCGTAAGGGACGCAACAATCCGGGAACATAACACCGATATGACGGAAACTAGGGCGGCAAGAGTGGAACAAAACACTAGGCGAGAGGCCGAGCCTTCCACCCTTTACCAAGTATATGGATGCATTAAGATAACATAGAAATATAATGATATCCCAACAAGTAAATAAATGTTCCAACAAGGAACGGCTCCAATCTTCACCTGCAACTAACAATGCTATAAGAGGGGCTGAGCAAAGCGGTAACATAGCCAATCAACGGTTTGCTAGGACAATGGTGGGTTAGAGGTTCAACATGGCAATTGGGAGGCTGACAAGCAAGTGGTAGGCATCGTAGCATTGGCATAGCAAAAGAGCGAGTAAACTAGCATAGCAAAGATAGTAGTGATTTCGAGGGTATGATCATCTTGCCTGCACAGTTGTCAGAGTTGACTGGATCCTCAAAAGCAAACTCAACGGGCTCCTCGTAAGCTAACTCGTCTCTCGTCTCTACCCAAACAACACAAACAAGCAACAAGGATACATTCAACCACGTGCAAACTCAAGCAATAAGATGCAAAGATGATATGCTATGCGGGATGCGATGCGGGATGCAAAATGCAAGACGTGACAGGAAATGCATGAACCTGGCCTCAACTTGGAAAACCAAGTGTGCCACTTGATAGAGGGGATGAAATCGCTTGAAAACGATATAAAGATCATAGGAATCGGAGTTACGGTTTGGAAATGGCAAGCGTTTTAAGATATGGCACCGGTCTGCGATTTACAGCAAGTAGGCACCTAAATGCAACGAAATGAACATGCTACAGCCACCAATCATGACAAAAAAATACATGGCAGGGATGCCCACAAGATGCTTAACAAAACACTAGCACTGAGCCACTGCCAAATTCATCCATTATGAGGTTCAAACAAGCATGGCAAAAACGCAAATGCAAAACAGATTTCAGACTTAGTGAAATTAACACTAGTCTGAAATTTCAGACCACGATGCTCTCTTCGGAGCAGCAAAACAACATGATACATAACCTGAACATGACAAGTAAGAACATGGCATGGAGCTACTCAACAAGCTTATCAAAAGTCCCAAAGTGACCTAGGGCCAAAAGGGATCACAAAATATACTAACAAGCACACGAACATAGCTCACGCACAATCAATTTTCAGACTTAGTGAAAACTGAGACATGCTGAAATTTAACTCACGAAGGCATGTAAACAAGCTCGATGCACTCACTATGGTGCAAGTCATGGCAAGGCAAGCATATATCCATAAAGAAGACACAAAATGCTAGCTAGATATGGCAAGAACAATGGCATAGCATGCACGGATCAATAACAATAGCATCGGCAAAATCGCAAACAAGTTGACGATCTGCCCAGATTTACCATGAAGCAAAAGTAGAGCTCGATTGACTCAAGCTAGAGCACTCCACATATGCAAACAATTACAGGGATGGATAGAGCATAACATGATTAACAAAACTCCCTTACTGATCATCCTCAAAAGAGGCACGGATCACCAGGAAACAAGCTGAACATATGGC
Source organism: Triticum monococcum (assembly GCA_034509565.1). NCBI lineage: Eukaryota > Viridiplantae > Streptophyta > Magnoliopsida > Poales > Poaceae > Triticum > Triticum monococcum. Next base: position 670,053,822 of record CM067843.1, on the reverse strand, counting down.
ATCATGAACTAAATAATCCCAGACTTAGTGAAATCCACTAAGTCCCTGAAAACAGATCTACCAAGTGCCTCACTTTGCAAGCTTGCACAAGTCACCACACACATCCTAAAAATGCATGGGTTGCACCTCTGGAAAGAAGACAAAATGCTTAACAATTCATCCCAAAGACTCACAGGCATATCATGCACACAATAATCATGGCAAAAATGACAAAAGTCTAAGATGAACTAGCAGATCTGACAATTATCTCACGAAGCCTCCTTCTAGCAGCATTTCGGGCATTAAGATGAACTCAAATGAAAATGATGCAATGGAATTAAATGATGTACTCATTGAGACGAACATTTTGATATACTATATGTCCAAAACGGAGCTACGGATGCGGAGATATGGCAGGTCAAAGATTGCATAAAAAACTAGGGTTAGGGACGAAAAGTCAACCGAGATGGATTTCTCAGATCCAGATCCAGCGTGCGGATTTCGAGGATCGCCGGAGAGCTCGCCGGAGTTCCTGTAGATGACAGCGGCGGGCGAGGAAGACGAGGCCGGAGCGGAGAGGTGGTGATGGCGCGCTGTGGAGGAGAGGCCGGGGCGCCACGGCGAGGCGGCGGCGGCTTGATCCGGCGCCGGGGCGAGGCGCGGCAGCCGGAGTTCGTCGCCGGCGAGCTTCGGTCGGCGGGGCAGCGCTTGGGAGGCGGGGCGTGGGCCGGACACAGGGAAGACGAGGCGGCGCGGGCGGCGGAGAGTGGCCCGCTCGGGCGACGCAGGGGCCGGGCGCGGGCTCCCACGGGCCGGCGGCGGCGGCGGCGGTTGGCGCCACGTGGCGCGTCACGGGTGGCTGCATGGCGGCGGCGGACGTGTCCGGCTAGGCCCCGGACATGTCCGTCGGCGCGGATCTGTGATTTTAGGGTTTCGGGGAGAGGGGATCCGAGATTTCGAATGGGGGGCTATTTATAGGCATAGAGGGAGCTAGGAGAGTCCAAATGAGGTGCGGTTTTCGGCCACGCGATCGTGATCGAACGCTCTAGGACATGGAGCAGAGTTTGGTGGGTTTTGGGGCAAATTGGAGGGGTGTTGGGCTGCAACACACACGAGGCCTTTTCGGTCCCTGGGTTAACCGTTGGAGTATCAAACGAAGTCCAAATGGTACGAAACTTGACAGGCGGTCTACCGGTAGTAAACCAAGGCCGCATGACAAGTCTCGGTCCAATCCGGAAATGTTTAATCCCCACACACGAAAGAAAGCTAGAAATGGCCACCAGAGGAGAACGAAGCGCCGGAATGCAAAATGGACAACGGAGAAAATGCTCGAATGCATGAGATGAACACGTATGCAAATGCAATGCACGTGATGACATGATATGAGATGCATGAAAACGAAAACAACACACGGAGACAAAGACCCAAACCCGAGAAATAAAATGGGGCGTTGGGCTGCAACACACATGAGGCCAAATTGGAGGGGTGTTGGGCTGCAACACACATGAGGCCTTTTCGGTCCCTCGGTTAACCGTTGGAGTATCAAACGAAGTCCAAATTGTACGAAACTTGACAGGCGGTCTACCGGTAGTAAACCAAGGCCGCATGACAAGTCTCGGTCCAATCCGGAAATGTTTAATCCCCACACACGAAAGAAAGCTAGAAATGGCCACCGGAGGAGAACGAAGCGCCAGAATGCAAAACGGACAACGGGGAAAATGCTCGAATGCATGAGATGAACATGTATGCAAATGCAATGCACGTGATGACATGATATGAGATGCATGAAAACGAAAACAACACACGGAGACAAAGACCTGAACCTGAGAAATAAATATAACTTAACGCCGGAAACGGCAAGAGTTGGAGTACAAATTGGGAAAGTTATATCTGGGGCGTTACAGAAGGGAGAGGAAGAGGAGAAGGAAAGGGGGGGCGCACCCCCGTCCCTAGTCCAATTAAGACTCCCTATAGGGAGGGGGCGTGACTGCCCCTTGTGGGCTGCTTACCCTCTTTCCTATGGCCCATGGAGGCCCAACTTTCCCCGGGGGGGGGGGGGGGGGGGGTTCTGGTAACCCTCCGGCACTCCGGTTTTTTCCGAAATCACCTGGAACACTTCCGGTGTCCGAATAGAACTTCCAATATATCAATATTTATGTCTCAACCATTTTGAGACTCCTCGTCATGTCCGTGACCATATCCGGGACTCCGAACTACCTTCGGTACATCAAAACACATAAACTCATAATACCGATCGTCACTGAACGTTAAGCGTGCGGACCCTACGGGTTCGAGAACTATGTAGACATGACCGATACATGTCTTTGGTCAATAACCAATAGCGGAACCTGGATGTTCAAATTGGCTCCCACATATTCTATGACGATCTTTATCGGTCAAACTGCATAACGATATACTTTGTTCCCTTTGTCATCGGTATGTTACTTGCCCGAGATTCGATCATCGGTATCTCAATACCTAGTTCAATCTCGTTACCGGCAAATCTCTTTACTCATTATGTAATGCATCATCCTGCAACTAACTCATTAGTCACATTGCTTGCAAGGCTTATAGTGATGTGCATTACCGAGATGGCTCAGAGATACCTCTCCAATACTCAGAGTGACAAATCCTAATCTCGATCTATGCCAACTCAAAAAACACCATCGGAGACACCTGTAGAGCATCTTTATAGTCACCCAATTATGTTGTGATGTTTGATAGCACACTGAGTGTTCCTCTGGTATTCGGTAGTTGCATGATCCCATAGTCATAGGAACATGTATAAGTTATGGACAAAGCAATAGCAACAAACTAAAGGATCATCGTGCTAAGCTAACGGATGGGTCAAGTCAATCACATCATTCTCTAATGATGTGATCCCGTTAATCAAGTGACAACTCATGTCTATGGTTAGGAAACATAATAATCATTGATTCAACGAGCTAGTCAAGTAGAGGCATACTAGTGACACTCTGTTTGTCTATGTATTCACACATGTACTAAGTTTCCGGTTAATAAAATTCTAGCATGAATAATAAACATTTATCATGATATAAGGAAATATAAATAAAAACTTTATTATTGCCTCTAGGGCATATTTCCTTCAGTTGTATCATGAAGACGTTCGACTACATCAACCTTGTTACTAAACGCTTCTTCTTTCGGTCTACGAGGGTACGTGGACACACTCTTCCACTCGTTGCTATGCTTCTCCTAGATTGATCTTGCGTGATCGTAGGATTTTTTTTTGAAATACTACGTTCCCCAACAGTGGCATCCGAGCCAGGTCTATGCGTAGATGTTATATGCACGAGTAGAACACAAAGAGTTGTGGGCGATAATAGTCATACTGCTTACCACCAACGTCTTACTTTGATTCGGCGGTATTGTTGGATGAAGCGGCCCGGACCGACATTACATGACCGCGTTCATGAGACTGGTTCTGCGGACGTGCTTCGCACACAGGTGGCTGGTGGGTGTCTATTTCTCCAACTTTAGTTGAATCGAGTTTGACTATGGCCGGTCCTTGTTGACGGTTAAAACAGCACACTTGATGAAAAATCGTTGTGGTTTTGATGCGTGGGTAAGAACGGTTCTTGCTAGAAGCCCGTAGCAGCCACGTAAAACTTGCAACAACAAAGTAGAGGATGTCTAACTCGTTTTTGCAGGGCATGTTGTGATGTGATATGGTCAAGACATGATGAGATATAAATTGTTGTATGAGATAATCATGTTTTGTAAAAGTTATCGGCAACTGGCAGGAGCCTTATGGTTGTCGCTTTATTGTATGAAATGCAATCGCCATGTAATTGCTTTACTTTATCACTAAGTGGTACCGATAGTCGTAGAAGCAATACTTGGTGAGATGACAATGATGCGTCAATGGAGATCAAGGTGTCAAGCCGGTGACGATGGAGATCATGACGGTGCTTTGGAGATGGAGATCAAAGGCACAAGATGATGATGGCCATATCATGTCACATATTTTGATTGCATGTGATGTTTATCCCTTATGCATCTTATTTTTCTTAGTATGGCGGTAGCATTATAAGATGATCTCTCACTAAATTTCAAGGTATAAGTGTTCTCCCTGAGTATGCACCGTTGCTACAGTTCGTCGTGCTGGGACACTACGTGATGATCGGGTGTGATAAGCTCTACGTTCACATACAACGGGTGCAAGCCAGTTTTGCACATGCAGAATACTCGGATTAAACTTGACGAGCCTAGCAAATGCAGATATGGCCTCCGAACACTGAGACCGAAAGGTCGAACGTGAATCATATAGTAGATATGATCAACATAGTGATGTTCACCATTGAAAACTACTCCATCTCACGTGATGATCGGACATGGTTTAGTTGATATGGATCACGTGATCATTTAGATGACAAGACATATGTCTATCTAAGTGGGAGTTCTTAAGTACTATGATTAATTGAACTTTAATTTATCATGAACTTAGTCATGATAGTATTTGCATAACTATGTTGTAGATCAATAGCTCGTGATGTAGCTCCTCGTTTATTTTTGATATGTTCCTAGAGAAAAATAAGTTGAAAGATGATAGTAGCAATGATGCGGACTTGGTCCGTGATCTGAGGATTATCCTCATTGCTACACAGAAGAAATATGTCCTTGATGCACCGCTAGGTGACAGACCTGTTGTAGGAGCAGAGGCAGACGTTTTGAACGTTTGACAAGCTCGGTATGATGACTACTTGATAGTTTAGTGCACCATACTTTACGGCTTAGAACCAGGACTTCAAAAATGTTTTGAACGACATGGAGCATATGAGATGTTCCAAGAGTTGAAATTGGTATTTCAGACTCATGCACGTGTTAATAGGTATGACACCTCTGACAAAGTACTTTGCCTACAAGATGGAGGAGAATAGCTCAGCTAGTGAGCATGTGCTCAGAATTTTTGAGTATTACAATCACTTGAATCAAGTGGGAGTTAATCTTCCAGATAAGATAGTGATTGATAGAATTCTCTAGTCACTATCACCGAGTTACTAGAAATTCATGATGAACTATAATATGCAATGGATAACGGAAACAATTCCCAAGCTCTTCGCGATGCTGAAATCGCGAAGGTAGAAATCAAGAAAAAGCATCAAGTGTTGATGGTTGACAAGACCACTAGTTGCAAGTAAAAGGGCAAGGAAAAGAAAGGGAACTTCAAGAAGAATGGCAAGCAAGTTGCTACTCCCGTGAAAAAGCCCAAAGCTAGACCTAACCCTGGAACTGAGTGCTTCTATTGCACACGGAATGGTCACTGGAAGCGGTACAACCCCAAATACTTGGCGGATAAGAAGGATGGCAAAGTGAATAAAAGTATATTTGATATACACGTTATTGATGTATACTTTACTAGTGTTTATAGCAACCCCTCGATATTTGATACTGGTTAAGCTGCTAAGAGTAGTAACTCGAAACAGGAGTTGCAAAATAAACAGAGACTAGTTAAGGGCGAGGTGATGATGTGTGTTGGAAGTGATTCCAAGGTTGATAAGATCACCATCTCACACTCCCTTTATCTTCGGTATTTGTGTTGAACCTAAAATAAATGTTATTTGATGTTTGCGTTGAGCATGAATATGATTGGATCATGTTTATTGCAATACGGTTATTCATTAAAGTCAAAGAACAATTGTTGTTCTATTTACATGAATAAAACCTTCTATGGTCATACACTTAATATAAATGGTTTATTGAATCTCAGTCGTAGTGATACACATATTCATAATATTGATGCCAAAAATGCAAAGTTGATAATGATAGTGCAACATACTTGTGGCACTGCCGTTTAGGTCATATTGGTGTAAGGCGCATGAAGAAACTCCATGCGGATGGACTATTGGAATCACTTGATTATGAATCATTTTGATGCTTGGGAACCACGCCTCATGGGCAAGATGACTAATACTCCGTTCTCCTGAACAATAGAGCGAGCCAGTGACTTATTGGAAATAATACATATCGATGTATGCGGTCCGATGAGTGTTGAGGCTCGCGGCGGGTATCGTTATTTTCTGACCTTCACAGATGATTTGACAAGATATGGAAATATCTACTTGATGAAACACAAGTCTAAAACATTTGAAAAGTTCAAAGAATTTCAGAGTGAAGTGGAGAATCATCGTAACAAGAAAATAAAGTTTCTACGATCTCATCGTAGAGGCGAATATTTGAGTTACGAGTTTGGCCTTCAATTAAAACAATGTGGAATAGTTTCACAAACTCATGCCAACTGGAACACCACGACATAATGGTGTGTCCCAACATCGTAACTGTACTTTATTAGATATGGTGCGATCTATGATGTCTCTTACCAATTTACCACTCCCATTTTGGGGTTATGCATTAGAGACAACCGCATTCACGTTAAATAGGGCACCGTCTAAATCCGTTGAGACGACACCGTATGAACTATGGTTTGGCAAGAAACCTAAGCTGTCGTTTCTTAAAGTTTGGGGCTGCGATGCTTATGTGAAAAAGCTTCAACCTGATAAGCTTGAACCCAAATCGGAGAAATGTGTCTTCATAGGATACCCAAAGGAGACTGTTGGGTACACCTTCCATAGCGACCCGAGCACAGACGGTCAAGTCTCTATGTTTAAGTGTCATCCCTGGATCGGTATTGCTGACACACACAGTACTCGAGTATTTATAACAGAGTTCAATCACACACTTATTACATCGAATGTATCAAAATAGAACTTATTACAATAATATGGTTGAAGGCCATCTAAATAAGATAACAGCGGAAGCTTCAAAGGTAGTAGAGTCCATCCAACTCCACGGCAAAACATAGTGCGTGACAACGACCTAGCGCACCTTACTCTTCGTCTGAAAACTCTACAACATAATATGTTGCAGCCTGTGTAGGTCAGCACATGGAATATGCTGGCAAGATAACATTAAAGAGCAATGAACAAATAACAACTATAACTACATGCATATATGGCTGGTGGAGGCTCTATGGTTACCATTTGCATAAAGCTAGTTTTTCCCTACAACAAAGGAATATATTTTATTTAACTACAAAGTTTGTTGAAATCATTGAGAAGGTTCCTCCAACTCAATCCCAAAATAATAGTTATAACCCAACAAATTAATTAAGTAAAGTGATGAGATCAAACCAATAATTCAAGTACCAAATACTCAGGATGTCCATAACCGGGGACACGACTAACCATGATTAGTTTGTACACTCTGCAGAGGTTTGAGCACTTTTCCCCACAAGACTCGATCTCCTCCGTTGTATTTCTCGCACTACATGGTGTTTGAGAAACAGATGACTGAGACACAGTCTTTCCAAAGAGGTCCCCTTAACCGATAGATAGGCCGGTACACCTACAATCCCCTACATCTGCTAGCCCATCATGGAAAGGTTTCCCACAACTTACTCAACTATGCCAGAGCCCATAATGGCTTGTGGCTGCACACGGAAGTTTCTAGCATGAATAATCTTATGATCCCTTTGATCCTGGGTGGCAAACCATAGGATGATCACATGGGTACTCCGGGATATCCTAGGACAACACTAGATTTGTCGGATTTCGGGTTCCGGCAGACCCTTAAGGTTCGAACACTGGGGTGCGCACGGAGATTACACCTTCTACCTCCCTGCCTCGCAAGGATCTAAACTACTAAAAGAACTGCGCAAGGGACACAAGATTTATACTGGTTTGGGCCACCGTTGTGGTGTAATACCCTACTCCAGTGTGTGGTTGGTGGATTGCCTCCTGGGGCTGATGATGATGAACAATACAAGGAAGAACAACCTCGCGAGGGTCTGTTCTTGACTGGGGGGGTGAACTTCTAGGAGGAGTTCAACCACCCTTCTCTTTCTCTCTCTCTTACTCTTACTAGCCAACCAAACCAAAAGCTCGAACCAAATCACCCCCCCAGCTACGTGGGCAGCTGGCCCTATTTATAGAGGCCCTGGTCCTCTTCCCAAATATTGAGCGGGAAGGGAGCCAACAATGGCGGGCTAATTTGAAGGGGGACAGCAAGTATCAACTACCCTGACAAAAGCATTCTTCGCCTGCGCAAAGCTCTGGTGATGACGCCGTCTTGGGCTCCACGGTGACCTCCGTCTCGTAGTCCTCCTGGTCTTGGTCTCGTTGCACCGAAATGGCAACCTTTGCCTGATGCCTCGGTACTCCGCGGCTGCGCTTGCCCCCTTTGCACCAAAGAGGAAAGAAGAACGCTGCACGCGCTGGCACTCGCCTGGCGCCCTGAGTCGTCATGGCTTGCGTCACGGGTACCTCGCGAGGTACCCCGCCTTGATCTCTCTGCCTCCTCGCGAGCCAGCCTGACGAGGCCGTGCCTGGGGAAGCTCCGTGTCGTCCGCCTCGCGAGGCTTGGCCCCTCGCGAGGGTCTTGAGTCTTGTGTTGATGAAGATGGGCCATGCTGGGCCTCCTTTGAGCCTCGCCGCAGGCCGCAGGCAGGCAAGTCTGGGGACCCCCGTTCCCAGAACGCCGACAGTAGCCCCCGGGCCCAAGGCGCACCCGGACTTGGCCGTGTTGAGAGGCGAAAGGGCGAGGGCGAAGCGCCGCGGGCCCTAACAGCCTGCGGCCTTGGGCGCCGCGTGGCGGTTGATGGGACGTGGGTGGCACTGTTCCCCCACGCCCCCTTATTCTGTGCCCTGCTAGGCGGACTTGTAGTTGCACACAGCCGCTCCCCTTCCTGCTGCTCGAGCGTCCCCTATTCTTCCTTCCTTCGAACGCCTGCTCCCGCCCCCAATCCAATCTCGAATCTTCTCCCTCCTTCCCATTGCCATGACTCCGACGAGGAAGGAGAGAGGGGAGATCCCCATGCCTCCGTCTTGTACGCCGCCATCGGTGGCCCCCGCCGTTGGCCAGTCGACCGTACTCAATCAAGAGTGCCTGGGCAGGGACAGCTTGGCTCTGGCCACCGTCTTCAATGAGTGCGGGAGGACGATGGCCTGGCCCGCGTCCCACTTCTCCATTGACAGGATAGCAACCGAGGTCCCATGTTTTACCGACGCCTTGTGGGCGGGTCTGGTTCCCCCTTTCTCTGATTTCGTCAATGTCATGCTCTCCCATTATCAGATCCACATGATGCATCTAAGCCCTGAGTCCATCACCCTCCTTTTGGTCTTCGCCTTCGTTTGCGAAGCCATGGTGGGCATCCCTCCTTCGGTTGCCTTGTTGCGCCACTTCTTCTCACTGCGCCTTGTCGACCCTTCCCAATGTTGGGCGTGCGCGAGCTTTGCTGCCGAGCCTGAGACCGAGGCCTCTGGGATTGACTTCAAACTCCCCCTGCCCGCGGTTGGGTTCCGCGAGCGGTGGTTATACGTGGACGCAGGGGTGCCCAACCCCCTGCTATCGGAGCCGACCTCGCCTGCTGTCCCCAATTCGGGTTGGGGCCAGGAGACGCTCAAGAGCCCCTGGCTCGTCTTTGTCTGGACCCGCTTCATGTTCCTGAGGAAGGTCGGCGTGACAATGCCCAAAGTGGTGAAGGAGTTTTTGTTGTGCCGTGTCGCTCCCCTACAACGCCACTCTCGCCGGATGTGGGCCTTCTGTGGGCGCGAGGATAACATGAGGCTCCAGGAAGAAGACCTGGCTCCTGCGGCGCTGAAGTCGATGCTCTTGACCTTGGCCGGGGACCCCAATCCTGGCAACGTCCGGCAGGGAGGGGCTTTGCTGTATCTCTGCCAGAGCAGGGCCGACTTCGTGAAGCAGATGCCCGTCCTTGATGAGTGGGGGTTGCGCCCCACCAGCCTCCAGGGACCTCGCGAGAATCCAATGGTGGTGACTGCCCTTCCAATCGGCCAAGGCGACTCCTCCTCAAGTGGCGGAGCAGGGAGGCAGGAGGCGCCGGAGGCCGAGGGGGCTCCTGATGAGGTGGCAGTGTCGGGTGCTACTCGCGAGGGGACGACTCCTGGGACTTGTGCCGCTGCGGCCGAAGGTGGCAAGCAGCCGCTCCTAGCGCCCGGGGCTGGGGCCTTGGAGGTCCCAGCCGCGTCTTCTGGTGAGGTGATGGGCGGCATGCGCCAGGCAGGCGCCCCTGACACGGATTGCTCTGATGCTCCGTCCTCGCCGCAGGTTGATCCTTGCGCTCTTCTCTTGGGCCGCTTCCACGTGGACTTTGAGGCCCTCCGGAGGAAAAGGGAGGCCCTGGGTGACGACTTCCCTTGTCGCGTGCTGAAGCGCAGGAAGTACTTCGCCACTGACGAGTAAGTCTTCTTCCTCTTTGGCTCCTAATCCTCTTTTTGCTTTCACTGATCCTTGTTCCACAGGCCCCTTCCGGCCGAGCTCGCAGAAGTAGCAGAGGTGCCGCCTCCTTTGGCTTCGCCCCCTCTACCGTCCTCAAATGCTCCGAGCAACTCTGCCCTTATGGTGAGGGCGTCTAAAAGGGTGGACCATCCCGAGGTGCACCGTGGCCCTTCATTTCCTGCGATTTTCCTTCGCGGGCCCTCTCGGGGAATTGCCAGTCTGTCGTGGGTTTCTCGTCTGGTCGTGGACTGCGACTGGTTGAGGCGCCTCCTGCGCCCTTCATCCGGAGGCAGGCTGGCTCCAGGCCAGGCTTCTGGTGCGGCGCGCCCGGCCGTCACGAGGGCGCCAGCCCCCAGCCCCCTGCCCGGAGGAGGAACGATGATTCGTGGCCCCCGGTGCTTGCTTGGGGCGAATGATGGTGTGGAAGACGTGCTTGAGCGCGCCCGGGAGCGCCGCGCTCGCCGCCAAGGGTTCCTTCGAAGGGCGACCGACGCGGTGAACTTGCTTGGGGAGGAGCTTGCTGACGAAGACGCGCGCCTCGAGGCTGAGGGCCTGCGCCTGGCTGCAGGGAGGTGCGAGCTGGAAGCCGCCATTGCCCCCGTGCGCTGTCAACGTGATCTTGACGATGAAGAGGCGAAGGCGTCGCTGGAGACCTCTCGAGTGGCCCGACCCCAGGCCGCCGAGGAGGCCCGGGGAGCTGATCGGCGGCGAGAGGCGGCGGAGGAGCGGGCTCGTGAGCTCCTGGCCTGGTGCCACTCACTGGAGGAGCAAGCGGAGTTGCGTGAGTTGGCCCTCGCGTCGATGCGGGTGGCCTCCGACGACCCAGCTGAGCTCCAGAGGCGTGAAGAAGCATTGATGCTGGAAGCCGACGAGCGCACCCGCGAGTACGAGCGGCTGGAGACGAGGGAGCGCTTGGTGATGCAGGCGGAGGACGATATCGCCGCACGGGAAGCTCGTGTCCTGGAGGAGGTCGGACGTCGGGTGGCGATGGCACGCCAAGACCTCAAATGTGAGTTCGAGGGGAGGCTGGAGTTGATCCGGGTCGAAGCTGAGGGGAGGACCGCAGTCTTGAGGGCCAAGCGGGAGGAGGCGACGCGGCTGGCCGACGCCTTCCGGGCCGCCCTCGAGGTAGTGCGAGGGGAGTTAGCCGCCTCCCAGGCTGAGGTGCTCCGTCTTCGCCGGCGGGTGGAGGAAGCTGAGGACGTCGCGGGCTAGAACGCGGACGAGATACGTCATCGGCAGGTCCTGGAGCACATGCACGGCCCCATGCTCGCTGCGCTCCGGGAGAGGGCTAGCGCAGCCTTGGGCAACATCTGTGAGGCGGCTGTTGACGAGCCGCACACAGCCAACTATGCTGGCCATCTTCAGTTTTTTACTGCCGTGGTGACGAAGCTGGAGGCGCGGTCGGCCAGGGCCGACAGGTTGGTGGAGGAGAGGAACCGCGCCCTGCTCGGGCGCGCCTTTTCTCGTGTCTTCAGTCATCTCCGAAACATGGACTCCCGCTTTGATTTCGATGCCGTCATAGCCCCAGTCCCCCAGGCCGTCCGAGGTGACCTGGCGCACTGGGTGGAAGAGAACGTGGACCCCCTTGTCAGGGCCTTCGCTTTGGATGATGACAACGTGATCGTGGCTGCTGACGCGGGCGGCGCGGTGAGCAGCCCTGACGCCGCTCGTGGCGACGCAGATGATGATGGCGAGCCTGGAGATGCCAGCGGTGGCTCGGGAGGTGCTGCCGAGGACGCATTGGGGGATTGGTCCGACTGAGCGTATGTTGCTCCTGTCTTTTTTGCCCTGCATGAATAGAACTCAGGCTTTTGACCTGATGGCCGTGAGAGCATTTTGGGAGGGGAAGCCCCTCATGTAAAACCTGTGTTCATCATCTTAGTAGTTGTCATATTGCACGAGCGCCCGCGCCTGGTGGCTGGCTGGTTTACCTTGGTTTCGCGCTAGCCCCGAAGCAGCCTGTGCGTGGGTGTGACATCTGGGGTGTTCTTTAGTTGGATCCGTAGGATACGGGAGTGTCGCCGGCAGGGAGCTTCACAGGCGTTGGCCTTGTTCACAGGCTCTGGGCCTTTTCCTCGAGCGTGAGAGCTTCACAGGCACTCGCCTTGCTTCACAGGCTCTGGGCCCTTCCTCGAGCGCGAGAGCTTCACAGGCACTCGCCTTGCTTCACAGGCTCTGGGCCTTTCCTCGAGCGCGAGAGCTTCACAGGCACTCGCCTTGCTTCACACGCTCTGGGCCTTTCCTCGAGCGCGAGAGCTTCATAGGCACTCGCCTTGCTTCACAGGCTCTGGGCCTTTCCTCGAGCGCGAGAGCTTCATAGGCACTCGCCTTGCTTCACAGGCTTTGGGCCTTTCCTCGAGCGCGAGAGCTTCACTGGATTTTGGCATTTGTTTCACTGGATTTGGATAAACGAGCAAAAAGTAATGAGGGTTTGAAGTTCAAGGACTAATCTATGATAAAAGTATTCACGGATAGGTCCCTGGCCGAAAATTAAAACTAAAAAGAAAAGTCTAACGAACGAAAACCATTCATTAAAATGATCTAACTAGTGAACGTTCGCTAATTAGCAAACCCTATCTAATCTAAACCAGAAAAAAACCGAAGAAAACCGAACAGTTTTTGTACCGATCAACGGCGGCGGCGAGGTCAACGGCGGGGCGGCGGGATCCGGCGGCGTTGGCAAGGCGAGGCGGGGGCTCCGACGGTAGCGGTGGCTGGCGGCGGCGGGTGGCGTCGGCGACAAGTGGTGGCTGGCGGCGTCGGTGGCTGGCGTCGGCTGGAGAGGTTGAGGAGGCGGCGGGGGTGGCACACCTTATAAAGGGGGATGGGGGTGCTTGCTTGCGGGAGGGGGCGGCGGCGACCGGGACTCCGAGTGGGAGGCGGCGGCGCTCGGCTGGGCCTCTGGCCCAGTTTGGTCCGACGAAGTTTTTTTAAATAAATATCGTCGTGAATAAAAATCCTAATAAAATATAATAAAAAATTCTAAAAATACCAGAAACAATTTTCACCGTACAAACCTAATATTTAGGACAAGATGAACATTTTTCTGGCCTAAAATGCACTTTTGAAAAATGCAAGTTTTTCTCTAATTCAAATAAAATAGCAAATAAAATATGAATAAAAATTTAATTTGATTTTAAAATTTCTTCTCCAATATTTCTCTCTTGTTGAAGAAGTCATTTTATCTTCTCTCATTTATTTTTATTATTGAAAATAATTGGAGGGGAAAATATTAAAATCAAATTAATCCTTCAAATATGAAAATTTGTGAAACGTCCAACTCTCTCCTTGGGTCCTTGAGTTGCTTAAGATTTCTAGGATCACAACCAAATGCAAATAAAAATATGATATGCATATGATGACCTATGTATAACATCCAAATTGAAAATTGGAATGTTACACCTTCTATCACAGATCCGAAGGCAAGATATTCATTGCTAAGAATGGATCCTTTCTAGAAAAGGAGTTTCTCTCAAAAAAGTGAGTGGGAGGAAAGTAGAACTTGATGAGGTAATTGTACCTTCTCCCGAATTGGAAATTGGTTCATCACAGAAATCAGTTCCTTTGATTCCCACACCAATCAGTGAGGAAGCTAATGATGATGATCATGAAACTTCAGATCAAGTTACTACCGAACCTTGTAGGTCAACTAGAGTACGGTCCGCACCAGAGTGGTACGGTAATCCCGTTTTGGAAGTCATGTTACTTGACCATGACAAACCTACAAAATATGAGGAAGCAATGATGAGCCCAGATTCCGCAAAATGGCTTAAGGGCATGAAATCCGAGATAGGATCCATGTATGAGTACAAAGTATGGACTTTGATTGACTTGCCCAATGATCAGCGAGCCATTGAGAATAAACGGATCTTCAAGAGGAAGACAGACGATGATGGTAGTATTACTATCTAAAAAGCTTGAATTGTCGCAAAAATGTTTTTGACAAGTTCAAGGTGTCGACTACAATGAGATTTTCTCACTTGTATCGATGCTTAAAAGTTTGTCCGAATTATGTTAGCAATTGCCGCATTTTTGAAATTTGGCAAATAGATGTCAAACCTGCATTCCTTAATGGATTTCTTAAAGAAGAGTTGTATATGATGCAACCAGAAGGTTTTTTCGATCCTAAAGGTGTTAACAAAGTGTGCAAAGCTCCAGCAATCCATCTATGGACTAGTGCAAGCATCTCGGAGTTGGAATATACGCTTTGATGAGTTGATCAAAGCATATAGTTTTATACAGACTTGTGGTGAAACCTATATTTACAAGAAAGTGAGTGGGAGCACTACAGGCTTTCTGATAACTATATGTGAATGACATATTGTTGATCGGAGATGACGTAGAATTTTCTGGAAAGCATAAAGGAGTGTTTGAAAGGAGTTTTTCAAAGAAAGACCTCGGTGAAGCTGCTTATATATTAAGCATCAAGATGTATAAAGATAGATCAAGACGCATGATAAGTTCTTTCAATGAGTACATACCTTGACAAGTTTTTTGAAGTAGTTCAAAATGGAACAGTCAAATATGAAGTTCTTGCCTGTGTTGCAAGGTGTGAAGTTGAGTAAGACTCAAAGCCTGACCAGAATAGAAGATAGAGAGAATGAAAGTCATTTCCTATGCCTCAGCCATAGGTTCTATAAAGTATGCCATGTTGTGTACCAGACCTATTGTATACCCTGCCCTGAGTTTGGCAAGGGAGTACAATAGTGATCTAGGAGTAGATCACTGGACGTTGGTCAAAATTATCCTTAGAGGACTAAGGAAATATTTCTCGGTTATGGAGGTGATAACGAGTTCGTCGTAAAGAGTTACGTCGATGCAAGCTTTGACACCAATCTGGATGACTCTGAGTCTCAATCTGGATATATATTGAAAGTGGGAGCATTTAGCTAGAGTAGCTCCATGCAGAGCATTGTAGACTTAGAAATTTACAAAATACATACGGATCTGAATGTGGCAGACCCATTGACTAAACCTCTCTCACAAGCAAAACATGATCACACTTTAGTAAACCCTTTTGGATGTTGGTCACATGGCGATGTAAACTATGGGTGTTAATCACATGACGATGTGAACTATCAATGTTAAGTCACATGCCGATGTGAACTAGATTATTGACTCTAGTGCAAGTAGGAGACTGAAGGAAATATGCCCTAGAGGCAATAATAAAGTTGTTATTTTATATTTCCTTATATCATGATAAATAACTATTATTCATGCTAGAATTGTAATAACAGGAAACTTAGTACAAGTGTGAATACATAAACAAAACAGAGTGTCCCTAGTATGCCTCTACTTGACTACCTCGTTAATCAAAGATGGTTAAGTCTCCTAGCCATAGACATGTGTTTTCATTTGATGAACGGGATCACATCATTAGAGAATGATGTGATGGACAAGACCCAGTTGTTAGCTTAACATAATGATCGTTTAGTTTTATTGCTATTTCTTTCTTCATGACTTATACATGTTCCTCCGACTATGAGATTATGCAACTCCCAAATACTGGAGGAACATCTTGTGTGCTATCAAATGTCACAACGTAACTGGGTGACTATAAAGATGCTCTACAGGTGTCTCCAATGGTGTTTGTTGAGTTGGCATAGATCAATATTAGGACTGGGCCCTCTCGGTAATGTACATCACTATAAGCTTTGCAAGCAATGTGACTAATGAGTTAGTTACGGGATGATGCGTTACGGAACGAGTAAAGAGACTTGTCAGTAATGAGATTGAACTAGGTATGAGGATACTAACGATTGAATTTCGGGTAAGTAACATACCGATGACAAAGGGAACAACGTATGTTGTTATGCGGTTTGACCGATAAAGATCTTCATAGAATATGTAGGAGCCAATATGAGCATCTAGGTTCCGCCGTTGGTTATTAACCGGAGATGTGTCTCGGTCATGTCTGCATAGCTCTCGAACCCGTAGGGTCCGCACGCTTAACGTTCGATGACGATTTGTATTATGAGTTATGTGATTTGATGACCGAAGTTTTTTCGGAGTCCCGGATGAGATCACGGACATGACGAGGTGACTCAAAATGGTCGAGAGGTAAGATTCATATATAGGACGATGGTATTTGGACACTGGAAGTGTTCCGGTGATACCGGGTCACCGGAAGTGGTTCCTAAAGGAAATATGCCCTAGAGGCAATAATAAAGTTATTATTTATTTCCTCATATCATGATAAATGTTTATTATTCATGCTAGAATTGTATTAACCGGAAACATAATACATGTGTGAATACATAGACAAACATAGTGTCACTAGTATGCCTCTACTTGACTAGCTCGTTGATCAAAGATGGTTGGGTTTCCTAGACATAGACATGAGTTGTCATTTGATCAATGGGATCACATCATTAGGAGAATGATGTGATTGACTTGACCCATTCTATTAGCTTAGCACTTGATCGTTTAGTTTACTGCTATTGCTTTCTTCATGACTTATACATGTTCCTATGACTATGAGATTATGCAACTCCCGAATACCGGAGGAACACTTTGTGTGCTACCAAATGTCACAACGTAACTAGGTGATTATAAAGGTGCTCTACAGGTGTCTCCGATGGTGTTCGTGGAGTCGGCATAGATCAAGAATAGGATTTCTCACTCCGATTGTCGGAGAGGTATCTCTGGGCCCTCTCGGTAATGCACATCACTATAAGCCTTGCAAGCAATGTGACTAATGAGTTAGTTGCGGGATGATGCATTACGAAACGAGTAAAGAGACTTGACGGTAACGAGATTGAGCTAGGTATTGAGATATCAACGATCGAATCTCGAGCAAGTAACATACCGATGACAGAGGGAACAACGTATGTTGTTATGTGGTTTGACCGATAAAGATCTTGTAGAATATGTAGGAACCAATATGAGCATCTAGGTTTCGCTATTGGTTATTGACCGGAAACATGTCTCGATCATGTCTACATAGTTCTCGAACCCGTAGGGTCCGCACGCTTAAAGTTCTGTGACGATCGATATTATGAGTTTATATGTTTTGATGTACCGAAGGTAGTTCGGAGTCCCGGATATGATCACGGACATGACGAGGAGTCTCGAAATGGTTGAGACATAAAGATTGATATATTGGAAGCCTACATTTGGACATCGGAAGAGTTCCGGGTGAAATTGGGATTTTACCAAAGTGCCGAAGGGGTTACCGGAACCACCCGGGGGTTAATGAGCCTTGTTGGGCCCTAGTGGAGAGAGAGAGGGGCCGGCCAGGGCAGGCCGCGTGCCCCCTTCCCCTCTGCTATGAATTGGACTAGGAAGGGGGGCGCCCCCTGAGGGAGTCCTGGATTAGGGGGTCTCCAGACAGCAGGACTATATCCTTTGGCCGGATTGTTGGACTATGAAGATACAAGATTGAAGACTTCGTCCCGTGTCCGGATGGGACTCTATTTGGCGTGGAAGGCAAGCTAGGGTTTAGCCTTTGTAACCGACCTTATGTAACCCTAGCCCCCTCCGGTGTATATATAAACTAGAGGGTTTTAGTCCGTAGGATAACATACAATCATACCATAGGCTAGCTTCTAGGGTTTAGCCTCTCCGATCTCGTGGTAGATCAACTCTTGTACTACTCATATTATCAAGAATAATCAAGCAGGACCTAGGGTTTTACCTCCATCAAGAGGGCCCGAACCTGGGTAAAACATCATGTCCCCTGCCTCCTGTTACCATCCGCCTTAGACGCACAGTTCGGGACCCCCTACACGAGATCCGCCGGTTTTGACATCGACAATGGTGCTTTCATTGAGAGTTCCTCTGTGTCGTCACCGTTAGGCTTGATGGCTCCTTCGATCATCGATAGCGATGCAGTCCAGGGTGAGACTTTTCTCCCCGGACAGATCTTTGTATTCGGCGGCTTCGCAATGCGGGCCAACTCGCTTGGCCATCTGGAGCAGATCGAGAGTTACGCCCCTGGCCATCAGGTCAGGTTTGGAAGCTTAAACTACACGACCGGTATCCACGGAGACTTGATCTTTGACGGATTCGAGCCCCTGCCTAGTGTGCCACACGACCACGATGAGCATGATTAAGCTCTACCATCGGACAATGTCCAGGAGATCGCGCCGGCAACCGCTCCGACCCTCAATTCGGAGCCAGCTGCGCCTTCCATGGGCAGGTGGATAGACCCCGCCATGGAGGCCGCACTCTCATCGGCGATCGAGCCGAATATCGACCGTACCCTTCACGAGAGCCGTGATGCCACTCTGCCAGATCCTTCCCCGGCCACGGACTCCGAACCGCCTGCGCCTGTGCCTATCGAATCCGATTGGGCGCCGATCATGGAGTTTACCTCCGCGGATATCTTTCAGCACTCGCCCTTCAGCGACATACTGACTCATTAAGGTCTCTCTCCTTGTCAGGAGAGTCCTGGCCGAACTATGTCCGACAGGATTGGGGTGCGGATGACGAAGAAATCCGCCGCCCAACCACCACCCACTTAGTAGCCACTGTCGATGATTTGACCGACATGCTCGACCACGACTCCAAAGACATCAACGGTATGGACGATGATGCAGGAGACGAACAGGAACCACTTCCCACAGGGCACTGGACGCCCACCTCATCATATGATGTATACATGGTGGACACACCCAAAGAAAATGACGACGTGGAACGGAAGGACGCAATGAAGGGTTGTTCCCTCGAGAAGCAGTCAAAGCAGCGGCATAAGCGCCACTCCAAATCCCGCTTCAGCATAAACAACGGTCACATAGACCCAGCGATAGAGCAGGGTGAACCATCACCCAACCAGGGAAACACGGAAAATCAAACCGAACAACCCGACTTCGTCGAAGATAACAGTCCGGACGATATCACACCGGACAGGCGCCCGGAGCAACAGAATGCCCATCAAAGGCTTGTTGCCACTGCGAGGAGTCTGAAAAATAGAAGCAAAGGCTTAGGGCTGCGCAACACACACTCAGAATCAGATGGAGTGAAGTACTCAACACTGCAGCAAAGTACGGCGGTAATCTCCACACCAAGAGCTACCCGAAGCGAAAGTTGCTACCTGAATTCGACGAGGAGGCCTTAGATCCCCCGCAATTAGATAAAACGGCCGTACGATCGGATAGACGACCTCGCGGCCAATATAGATCAGCAAACGACACCGCACATAAGACAGTACGCGATCCACGCGAGGGCTCGCATCAAAAGGACGGAGCAACCAGATCCATATACGGGCCACGCAAGCGCGCTCCAGTATGAAATACAACGGTACACCCAAATACAGGGGTGCCGCACACCCCCTATGTTTCACCGATGAGGTGCTGGACCATGAATTTCCAGAGGGATTCAAACCCGTAAACATAGAGGCGTACGACGGAACAACAGACCCTGGGGTCTGGATTGAGGACTATATCCTCCATATCCACATGGCTCGAGGAGACGATCTCCACGCCATCAAGTACTTACACCTCAAGCTCAAAGGGCCAGCTCGGCACTAGCTTAAAAGCCTCCCCGAAAACTCCATTGGAAGCTGGGAAGAGCTCAAAGACGCCTTTCAGGCAAATTTTCAAGGGACCTATGTCCGACCACCGGATGCAGACGATTTAAGTCATATAACTCAACAGCCTAGAGAGTCAACCCGAAAGCTTTGGAACAGGTTCCTCACTAAGAAGAACCAAATAGTAGGCTGTCCGGACACCGAAGCCTTAGCAGCTTTCAAGCACAGCGTTCGAGACGAATGGCTCACCAGACACCTCGGCCAAGAAAAGTCAAGAACAATGGCAGCATTAACAAGCCTCATGACCCGCTTTTGCGCGGGTGAGGACAGCTGGTTAGCCCGATGCAGCACCAGCGACCCAAGTACATCTGAAGTCAGGGACGGAAACAGGAAATCACGATGCAGCAAAAACAAGCGCCGAAATAAAGAAGACAGCCCGAAGAGCACAGCGGTAAATGCCGGATTTAGAAGCTCTCGGCCAGGTCAGCAAAAGCCGCCCTCCAAAGGCAATAGAGACGAATTGTCCAGCCTAAACAAGATTCTGGACCAAATATGTCAGATCCATAGTACCCTCGACAAACCTGCAAATCATACCCATAGAGAATGTTGGGTCTTCAAGCAGTCCGGCAAGCTCAACGCCGAACATAAGGGGCAGGATACACCAAGCAAAGACGAGGACGAGCCTCGCAAGCAAAGCACTGGGGAACAAAAGAAATTCCCACCAGAAGTCAAAATAGTCAACGTGTTATACGTGATAAAAGGGAGAAACAAAGCGGCACTCCCAGAGACACATGCCCCAGGGCCTATCACCGTGGAGTTCTGCCACTAGTCGTCCCAACCGATCACTTTTGACCATCGGGATTACTCAGCAAGTGTCCGGCGTGCAGGATGGGCTGCCTTGGTATTAGATCCAATAATTGACGGATGCCACTTCACATGAGTCCTGATGGACGGCGGCAGCAGTCTAAACCTGATATATCAGGACACAGTCCGCAACATGGGGATAGACCCAGCAAAAATTAGCCATAGCCCAGGCCCAGAAGCCCATTGCATGGGCTCCCTACTACTAGAGGTTATATTTGGCTTCCTCGATAACTTCTGCAGCGAAAAATTAACCTTTGACATCGCTCCGTTCCAAAGCAGCTACCAAGCACTACTCGGACGCGAAGCTTTCGCTCGCTTTAACGCAATACCGCATTACACACCCTCATGCTTAAGATGCCCGGTCCACGCGGCATCATTACAGTAAATGGAGATATTGAGCGCTCCTTGCGCGCGGAAGACCGTGCGGCTGCCTCGGCAGCCGCACACTAAACGTCCACACTAACTAAAGCATCTAACAGGTCGTTAAGACCACGGACACGGTTGGACGAGTCTGGCGCGGTTATATGTAATTGATACAGGTTTGATGGCTATACCCCTATTACAATACAAGGGGCTCAACGCGCGCAAACAAGTGACAGTTAGGCTCAACTTTACTCATCTTGAACTGTACATATTTTCTTTCGTACAACCTACCTTTTTGCACGACAACTTTTCAACTAAGTTCCTCTCTTTTACAAATGACCATCGTGCTACACCCGTCCAGGATATGGCACAACGGAGACACAGGCGCAGACGTGCAGCAGGGACCCGTTCCAAGGATTCTTTTTAGATTAAGACCCTGTGTAAACCTTTTTTACTGTCTCCTGTTGATACACATCCCCCGGATTCTCAGTACAATTGAGAAGGATGCTGACGTATTGGCATGTGGCCACGTTAGAATATTGCACGTACCTGGACACCAGGGGCTTATTACAAAGGGCACTGTTTAGGCCCGGTTTACACCAAAAAGACCGAATACCTTAGGGAGTGTTCGGCGCCGCGAGTTTGGCCTTGTATGCATGAGTTCCGAATCATGTCTTTGGTCAAATGTTGGGTTTGCCCAACTCCAATGTTTTGCTGCCTTACGTTCCGCTCTATCGGCTAAGGCGGCACCAGGAGAACTACTGCGATTGTGCCCTGGTTCATCCGGACGAGCACCTCAGTAGAGAAAGCCGAAAACTGACTCTTATGATATACATGAGATTGGTCAACCACTCGATGACCTACCGAAATCTTTGGGATTCTCTGCCTTAACGAAGGGCCGTTTCCCGGCCAGGCATGTACGCACCCCGAATTCGGATGAGTGCGGAGCTACCAGGGGCTATATAGTAGCCCCACTGTCAAAGTCCTCTGGCTAAGTGAAAGTGGTAAAGCATCATAGTCCGGTTGCCTAGTTCGCTACGCTATCACCTCCTTAATGGACCAAGACGTTGGATCAAGTGTGAACATGCATCTTCTGTGAACACCCCCGCATTATATGCATGGGGGCTGAAGCCGACGACTGCAATCTTTCAGGTTATATACATATATACATAAACGGTCGCACAGGAGGCATCATAATACTTTCAGGCAAAAGTATAAATAGAGCCTTGATAAACTTAATAAAACATTGTTTTTACAATGGGAATACATGTCATTCAAACATAATATTCTTCGAGCACTGGGCCTCTATCGAACGAGCGCCTTCAAGAACTTCTTCAAAATAGTGCTCGGCGGCCACTCGACCTATGGCCGAACCCTGCGCCACGATAGTGGTGGCATCCATCTCCGCCCAGTATGTTTTGACACGGGCAAGGGTCATCCGCGAGCCTTCTATGCATGCCGACCTCTTCATTGCATTAATGCGCAGCACCGCACCAAGGAACTGCTGCACCAAACTAAAATAGTTGTTTGACTTTGGCCTTTCCGGCCATAGATGATCCACAACAGACCTCATGGCGAGTCCGGACAATCTATTCATCTCGACCCATTCGGCAAGCCAATCAGTCAATGGAAGCGGACGCTCTGGAACATTAAATTGTGACCAGAATAGCTTGTCCACTTCACGATCTGTTTGTTCTCGGAAGTATTCGGCCGCATCGACAGCACTCGCCGCCAAGTCTAGATATGCGTCCGCCGAACTCCACGGCCAGTCCAGAGGGGCATACTGAGGATCTCCAAACTTCCTCCGCAGCATGAAGGGTTTCCCAGCCGCGATATCCCCGGCTTGACGCAGCTCCTCCTTCGCTCTCATCGCAGAGCGGGTGTCTTTGGTCGCTATCGTGGCCTTTTCCAGGTTCGTCGCCTTCGCCCGGTTTTCTTCTTCAAGAAGCTGGCAACGGTCGGCAGTGTCTTTTAACTTTACCTCCATCTGGGCCATTTTCTCTTTGCTCTCGCAATGCGCGGCCTTTTCGGCTCTTAACTCTTTGGCTGCCTTTAAAGCGGCCGCATTACTACTCCTTACTTGCTCCTTGGCTCGGGCAAGCTCCTCCCAAAGGGCCTCCACGGTGGCAGCTCCATCTGCAGTCACAACATATTAAAGATACTGCCATCATGCTGCTCTTATTATGTGACGATCACCAGAAAAATCACTCACCCCGAGCCTCGTCAAGACGCTTGTTGACAAGCACAATGTGGGCATCTGCCACATCAAGTTGCCGCTTTAGTCCGGCAAACCCATCAGTCCGGCTAGCCACCGGAGCTTCAACCACCTGCACATAAAGGCGGTCTAGTTATTACCTGGGACTACGATCCTCTATTTGCCGCCATTCTCAACGACAACCAGAGTCTCAGGGGCTACTATCTACACAAGGCACACCTTAAAATGTGCGGTACTGTCAAAAATGTACATAATTTCACGTACCTCAAAACCCGTCAGTAGACTCATAAAGGCTTCATGCAACCCGCTTTCGGCGGACGAAATCCTTTCAACCACCGTACCCATCAACGCATGGTGCTCTTCTGAGATAGTCGCTCGCTCTAGCAGATCCCTCAATACGTCCGACCGCATACCAGACGGTGTCGGACTCTTTTGGTTGCTCTCTTCAAGAGCCGGATACTGGGGACTTCGGTTGCCAAAGGATTGTCTTCTGGCCTCGCCGGATCTGGAGAGACCCTCCGCGACGACACTTCAAGGTCGCCCGCTTCTTGAGCTGGGGAGTCCGGGGGAGGCGTTTCACTCTCCATCATCTCTGGAAGAAGATCCCCCGAAGACGAGCTCTGCTGAGAAGGGCTAAGATCCGAACTGCAAGATAAACGCTTCGGTTATTTTTCCTTAGAAGTAACGTAGGATATCTTCATTATTAAGTACTTTTTTATTACTTATAGCTCGTTAGAGGGCTGATCCCCGCGCGGACATTGTGCGGCAAGAGCACCCTCCGAGGTAGGACCCTCTGGTGGAGATTTCTTCTCCTGTTTGGAAACCTTGGTTTCCGGATCTTCAGAGGTAGTCCTCTTCCTTCCCCGGGGCGAGAGAATGTCAGATTCTTCCCCTGGGTTGTCCGCCCTCACGGAGACGCTCATTCCCTCGGTTGGAATAGGTAGCGGGGGAGGCCTGCTTTTGCCCTCTTTATTCCCCCCTTCATCTTCCTTTGAGGGCACCAGGCAAGGTGCTGGCTCGAGCATCTTTTCCAGCACCGGATTGTCCAAGCCTTCAGGAAGGGGGGCCAAACACCGGATCATCTTCACCTTTGTTATCCAGTCTTGGTCAAAGAGCGATTCTTCAGAATGATGTCATGATAAAGAAAAGGACAGTGTGTTCGGCCATGGGATTACTTACTTGGGCCGCGGTGCGGTTGCTACTCAGGCCCACATCCTCGGTAGTGTCCGGACACTCTATTTGGGGTCCGAAGAACGATTTGTACATCTCCTCGTGCGTCAGGCCGAGGAAATTCTGAATAGTGTGCGGTCCTTCCGGGTTGAATTCCCACATGCGGAGGGGCCAGCGTTTGCAAGGCTGGACTCGACGAACCAACATGACTTGCATCACCATAACCAGACTGAAATCTCCCTCGAAGAGATCTCGGATGCGGCTCTGCAGTATGGGTACGTCCTTGGCTGGGCCCCAGCTCAACCCCCTACTGATCCATGACATCAGTTGTGGTGGAGGGCCCGAGAGGAAGGTGGGGGCGGCTACCCACTTGGCACTTCGGGGAGCTGTGACGTAAAACCACTCTTGTTGCCACAGTCCGGACACCTCTGGAAAGGAGCCCTTCGGCCATGGAGCGCCAGCAATTTTGCTTATTAGAGCACCTTCGCACGCTACGTACTGCCCCTCGACCATCTTCGGCTTCACATCAAAGGTCTTAAGCCACAGGCCGAAGTGAGGGGTAATGCGGAGGAAGGCCTCACAAACGACAATAAATGACGAGATGTGAAGGAGGGAATCCGGGGCTAGGTCGTGAAAATCCAGCCCGTAATAGAACATAAGACCCCTAACAAAAGGATCCAGTGCGAGGCCTAGTCCTCCGAGGAAGTGGGAGACGAACACAACGCTCTCGTTGGGTTCGGGAGTAGGGATGACCTGCCCTCTGGCGGGAAGCCTATGCGAAATTTCGGCGGTCAGGTATCTGGCCTCCCTCAACTTCTTGATACCCTCCTCCGTGACGGAGGAGGGCATCCACCGGCCTTGAAGGCTGGATCCGGACATGATTGAAGGTCCGAAGCACCTGACCTGGGCTTTGGGTGTTAGAACTCGAGGTGGGGGGAGGATTTGATTGAGCACGGGAGGGAAGAAGTAAAAGCTTTGTCCCTTTATAAAGAGGGTGAATATCAAGCGTCCTCCTCGTGGCCGTTTGGGACTTGCCTAAAATCTAGGAGTCCTAGGCACGGCTGGGTTACCCACGCCCGTATTAATGAGGATCCCGTGATAAGGGGAACATGATCTCTGCTTTAACAAGACGTGTCAAGAAACTGCCTCGCATTATGTGCGGGGCTGGCTAAGGAAAAACGGTTCGAATAATTACCGGGCCATGGCATGATGTCATGCTGCCAAAACGTGTCAACAGATTGGATTTGTGGAAATATTATTCTCTATACGGTGGTATGTGGAACTTATTTTGCAGGGTCGGACACTATCCTTGTATTCAAATTCTTCCGTGGTGTATTTGGAGGAGGAACCCGCCTTGCAATGCCGAAGACAACACTGTGCGCCGGACTCATCGTCATTGAAGCCTGGTTTAGGGGCTACTGAGGGAGTCCTGGATTAGAGGGTCTCCGGACAGCCGAACTATATACTTTGGCCGGACTGTTGGACTATGAAGATACAAGATTGAAGACTTCGTCCCGTGTCCGGATGGGACTCTATTTGGCGTGGAAGGCAAGCTAGGCAATACGGATATGTATATCTCCTCCTTTGTAACCGACCTTGTGTAACCCTAGCCCCCTCCGGTGTCTATATAAATCGAAGGGTTTTAGTCCGTAGGACAACATACAATCATACCATAGGCTAGCTTCTAGGGTTTAGCCTCTCCAATCTCGTGGTAGATCAACTCTTGTACTACTAATATTATCAAGAATAATCAAGCAGGACGTAGGGTTTTACCTCCATCAAGAGGGCCCGAACCTGGGTAAAACATCGTGTCCCCTGCCTCCTGTTACCATCCGCCTTAGACGCACAGTTCGGGACCCCCTACCCGAGATCCGACGGTTTTGACACCGACACCCCCCATTCCTTATCCTTCCCCCTTCCTTTCCCCCTCCAAGTAGGAGTAGGAAAGAGGGGAGTCCTGCTCCTACTAGGAGGAGGACTCCTCCTCCTGGCGCGCCCTACAGGGCCGGCCGGCCTCCCCCTTTCTCCTTTATATACGGGTGCAGGGGGGTACCCTAGAACACACAAGTTGATCATTGATCTCTCCCAGCCGTGTGCGGTGCCCCCCCTCCATCATAATCCACCTCGGTCATATCGTAGCGGTGCTTAGGTGAAGCCATGCATCGGTAGCTTCATCAACATCGTCACCACGCCGTCGTGCTAACGAAACTCTCCCTCGAGCTCTACTGGATCGTGAGTTCGCGGGACGGCACCGAGCTGAACGTGTACTGAATGCGGAGGTGCCGTACGTTCGGTACTGAGGATCGGTCGATCGTTAAGACATACGACTACATCAACCGCATTATCATAACGCTTCCGCTTAACGGTCTACGAGGGTACGTGGACGACACTCTCCCCTCTCGTTGCTATGCATCATCATGATCTTGCGTGTGCGTAGAATTTTTTTTGAAATTACTACGTTCCCCAACAGTGGCATCTGAGCCAGGTTTATGCGTAGATGTTATATGCACGAGTAGAACACAAGTGAGTTGTGGGCGATACAAGTCATGCTGCTTACCAGCATGTCATACTTTGGTTCGGCGGTATTGTTGGATGAAGCGGCCCGGACCGACATTACGCGTACGCTTACGCGAGACTGGTTCTACCGACGTGCTTTGCACACAGGTGGCTGGCGGGTGTCAGTTTCTCCAACTTTAGATGAACCGAGTGTGACTATGCCCGGTCCTTGTTGAAGGTTAAAACAGCACTAACTTAACGAACTATCGTTGTGGTTTTGATGCGTAGGTAAGAACGGTTCTTGCTCAGCCCGTAGCACCCACGTAAAACTTGCAACAACAAAGTAGAGGACGTCTAACTTGTTTTTGCAGGGCATGTTGTGATGTGATATGGTCAAGGCATGATGCTATATTTTATTGTATGAGATGATCATGTTTTGTAACAGAGTTATCGGCAACTGGCAGCGGCCATATGGTTGTCGCTTTATTGTATGAAATGCAATCGCCATCTAATTGCTTTACTTTATCACTAAGCGGTAGCGATAGTCGTAAAAGCAATAGTTGGCGAGACGACAATGATGCTATGATGGAGATCAAGGTATCGCGCCGGTGATGATGGTGATCATGACGGTGCTTTGGAGATGGAGATCAAAGGCACAAGATGATGATGGCCATATCATATCACTTATATTTGATTGCAGGTGATGTTTATCCTTTATGCATCTTATTCTGCTTTGATTGACGGTAGCATTATAAGATGATCTCTCACTAAAAATTTCAAGGTACAAGTGTTCTCCCTGAGTATGCACCGTTGTAAAAGATCGTCGTGCCGAGACACCACATGATGATCGGGTGTGATAAGCTCAACGTTCTTATACAACGGGTGCAAGCTAGTTTTTGCACACGCGGAATACTCAGGTTAAACTTGACGAGCCTAGCATATGCAGATATGGCCTCAGAACACTGAGACCGAAAGGTCGAGCGTGAATCATATAGTAGATATGATCAACATAGTGATGTTCACCATTGAAAACTACTCCATTTCACGTGATGATCGGTTATGGTTTAGTTGATTTGGATCACATGATCACTTATATGATTAGAGGGATATTTATCTAAGTGGGAGTTCTTAAATAATATGATTAATTGAACTTAAATTTATCATGAACTTAGTACCTGATAGTATTTTGCCTGTCTATGTTGTTGTAGATAGATGGCCCATGTTGTTGTTCTGTTAAATTTTAATGCGTTCCTTGAGAAAGCAAAGTTGAAAGATAACGGTAGCAATTACACGGACTGGGTCCGTAACTTGAGGATTATCCTCATTGCTGCACAAAAGAGTTACATCCTGGAAGCACCGCTAGGTGTACCACCTGCGCTGGCAACTACAGACATTGTGAATGCCTGGCAGTCGCGCGTTGATGACTACTCAATAGTTCAGTGTGCCATGCTTTACGGCTTAGAACCGGGACTTCAACGACGTTTTGAACGTCATGGAGCATATGAGATGTTCCAGGAGTTGAAGTTAATATTTCAAGCAAATGCCCGGATTGAGAAATATGAAGTCTCCAATAAGTTCTACAGCTGCAAGATGGAGGATAATAGTTCTGTCAGTGAACATATACTCAGAATGTCTGGGTACCATAATCACTTGACTCAATTGGGAGTTAATCTTCCTGTTGATAGTGTCATTAGCAGAGTTCTTCAATCACTGCCACCAAGCTACAAGAGCTTCGTGATGAACTATAATATGCAAGGGATGGATAAGACAATTCCCGAGCTATTCGCAATGCTAAAGGCTGCGGAGGTAGAAATCAAGAAGGAGCATCAAGTGTTGATGGTCAACAAGACCACTAGTTTCAAGACAAGGGTAAAGGGAAGAAGAAGGGGAACTTCAAAAAGAACGGCAAGCAAGTTGCTGCTTAGGAGAAGAAACCCAAGTCTGGACCTAAGCCAGAGACTGAGTGCTTCTACTGGAAACAGACTAGTCACTGGAAGCGGAACTTCCCCAAGTATTTGGCAGATAAGAAGGATGGCAAAGTGAACAAAGGTATGTGTGATATACATGTTACTGATGAGTACCTTACTAGAGCTCGCAGTAGCACCTGGGTATTTGATACTGGTTCTGTTGCTAATATTTGCAACTCGAAACAGGGACTACGGATTGAGCGAAGATTGGTTAAGGACGAGGTGACGATGCGCGTGGGAAATGGTTCCAAAGTAGATGTGATCCCGTCGGCACGCTACCTCTACATCTACCTCCGGGATTAATTTTAGACCTGAATAATTGTTATTTGGTGCCAGCGTTAAGCATGAACATTATATCTGGGTCTTGTTTGATGCGAGACGGTTATTCATTTAAATCTGAGAATAATGGTTGTTCTATTTATATGAATAATATCTTTTATGGTCATGCACCCTTGAAGAGTGGTCTATTTGTGTTAAATCTCGATAGTAGTAATACACATATTCATAATGTTGAAGCCAAAAGATGAAGAGTTGATAATGATAGTGCAACTTATTTGTGGCACTGCCGTTTAGGTCATATTGGTGTAAACGCATGAAGAAACTCCATTCTGATGGACTTTTGGAATCACTTCATTATGAATCACTTGGTACTTGCGAACCATGCCTCATGGGCAAGATGACTAAAACACCGTTCTCCGGAACTATGGAACGAGCAACAGATTTGTTGGAAATCATACATACTGATGTATGTGGTCCAATGAATATTGAGGCTCGTGGCGGGTATCGTTATTTTCTCACCTTCACAGATGATTTGAGCAGCTATGGGTATATCAACTTAATGAAACATAAGTCTGAAACATTTGAAAAGTTCAAAGAATTTCAAAGTGAAGTGGAAAATCATCGTAACAAGAAAACAAAGTTTCTACGATCTGATCATGGAGGAGAATATTTGAGCTACCAGTTTGGTCTACATTTGAAACAATGCGGAATAGTTTCGCAACTCATGCCACCCGAAACACCACAGCGTAATGGTGTGTCCGAACGTCGTAATCATACTTTACTAGATATGGTGCGATCTATGATGTCTCTTACAGATTTACCGCTATCGTTTTGGGGCTATGCTTTAGAGACGGCTGCATTCACCTTAAATAGGGCACCATCGAAATCCATTGAGACGACGCCTTATGAATTGTGGTTTGCCAAGAAACCAAAGTTGTCGTTTCTTCAAGTTTGGGCTATGATGCTTATGTGAAAAGGCTTCAACCTGATAAGCTCGAACCCAACTCGGAGAAATGTGTCTTCATAGGATACCCAAAGGAAACTATTGGGTACACCTTCTATCACAGATCCGAAGGCAAAACGTTTGTTGCTAAAAATGGATCCTTTCTAGAGAAGGAGTTTCTCTCAAAATAAGTGAGTGGGAGGAAAGTAGAACTTGATGAGGTAACTGTACCTGCTCCCTCATTGGAAAGTAGTTCATCACAGAAACCGGTTCCTGTGACACCTACACCAATTAGTGAGGAAGCTAATGATGATGATCATGAAACTTCAGATCAAGTTACTACCGAACTTCGTAGGTCAACCAGAGTAAGGTCCGCACCAGAGTGGTATGGTAATCCTGTTCTGGAAGTCATGTTACTTGACCATGATGAACCTACGAACTATGAAGAAGTGATGGTGAGCCCAGATTCCACAAAATGGCTTGAGGCCATGAAATCTGAGATGGGATCCATGTATGAGAACAAAGTATGGACTTTGGTTGACTTGCCTGATGATCGGCAAGCCATCGAGAATAAATGGATCTTCAAGAAGAAGACTGACGCTGACGGTAATGTTACTGTCTACAAAGCTCGACTTGTTGCGAAAGGTTTTCGACAAGTTCAAGGGGTTGACTACGATGAGACTTTCTCACCCGTAGCGATGCTTAAGTCTGTCCGAATCATGTTAGCAATTGCTGCATTTTATGATTAGGAAATTTGGCAAATGGATGTCAAAACTACATTCCTGAATGGATTTCTAGAAGAAGAGTTGTATATGATGCAACCAGAAGGTTTTGTCAATCCAAAGAGTGCTAACAAAGTGTGCAAGCTCCAGCGATCCATTTATGGACTGGTGCAAGCCTCTTGAAGTTGGAATAAACGTTTTGATAGTGTGATCAAAGCATATGGTTTTATACAGACTTTTGGAAAAGCCTGTATTTACAAGAAAGTGAGCGGGAGCTCTGTATCATTTCTAATATTATATGTGGATGACATATTGTTGATTGGAAATGATATAGAATTTCTGGATATCATAAAAGGATAGTTGAATAAGAGTTTTTCAATGAAAGACCTCGGAGAATCTGCTTATATATTGGGCATCAAGATCTATAGAGATAGATCAAGACGCTTAATTGGACTTTCACAAAGCACATACCTTGATAAAGTTCTAAAGAAGTTCAAAATGGATCAAGCAAAGAAAGGGTTCTTGCCTGTGTTACAAGGTGTGAAGTTGAGTAAGACTCAATGCCCGACCACTACAGAAGATAGAGATAAAATGAAAAGTGTTCCCTATGCTTCAGCCATAGGCTCTATCATGTATGCAATGATGTGTACCAGACCTGATGTGTGCCTTGCTATTAGTTTAGCAGGGAGGTACCGAAGTAATCCAGGAGTGGATCACTGGAGAGCGGTCAAGAACATCCTGAAATACCTGAAAAGGACTAAGGATATGTTTCTCGTTTATTGTAACATCCCAAAATTCTAAATTTTGTAATGTTATAATAAATAGATAGATTTGATTGATTGTTTGATTGATTGACTGAAAGTGAGTGAATTCGAAACTTTTTGAAAGTTAAATGAGAGGGAATAAAAGGACTTTCCCAAACTTTCATATTTGCTTTCTGATCTCCGTGAATTCAAATTCTTTTCACCACAAAAACCCTGGAGAGAAGATGACATGACTTCTTCCATTTAGTTTAAATGACAAGGGGTGTTGAAAATATTTGAATTCATTTGAAAATATTTCCGATTCTGGAACTTTATGCAACTCAATGATTTTCATGAGAGAAGATAAAATGACTTCTTCAAATTATATGAAATATGAGTTGGGAGTTTCAAGAATTAAATTCAAAGTTCTTTTGAATTTATTTTCAATTTGGAGTTATTTGAGTTTTATTAAAATTATATTTCTCCAAAAATAAAATATATGGAAATTAGGGTAACATCATTCCCTACAATAGAAAATTGGAGAAAATTTAATTTGGAATCATTTTGGTATTTTAAAAATGATTTTTGTTGCATTTTATTAGACCAGTAGCACTCTTTGATTTATTAGAATTTGTGTGTATTTTATTGAATGCTAGAAAAATGTTCATGTCGTAGAAAATCTTTTTCTAAAAATTTTGATATATTATATGCCTATATAAAATTTTTATTTCTGCTTGTTTTTATTTGTTTTGTTTGTATGGAAAAAAATCTTTAAAAAAACGTGCCGACCGAACTGGCCGCGCCCAGCCCAGCCGGCCCAAGTCGCCCCGTCTCCCTCCTCCCGTGCGCAACCGGGACTCCTCCCGGAGTCCAGCGCCGCCACGCCGTCGCTGCCCCTCGCGCAAGGCGCCGCACCCGAGGCCCCTTTAAAAGGAGCCGGGCCCCCTCTCTCCTTTCCTCCTCGCCGCATCGCCGCCCCTCCCGCAACTCGCCGCGCCGCCCCGCATCTCACCGCCGCCGCGCGCCGCAGACCCACGCCGCCGCCGCCTTGCTTCGCCGCACCTCGCCTGCACCGCCGCGCTGCTGCCCCGCACCGCCCCTCGCCGCTGCCGCCACTCCACAGCCACCCCGGAGCCGCCGGCTTGCCGCGCCCCGCTCGCCGGAGCCGCACGGCCCTCGCCGGAGCTCAACCGGTCCACCGCCGCCCGGTTTTCGATGGAAAACCCCGAACCGGTATAAACCCGAACCCGGTCCGATCCGGTTTTATTTTAAAGTTTGGTTTTTTTAAAAAAAACCCTAGACTTGATCTGTTTTTTTTTTGTTTTATTAAACAGCGAACGTCCACTGTGTAGACCTTATAAGCGAGCATTCGCCTTTTAGTCTTTTTCTTTTTCTGTAACCTAGATGTGAATACTTTATTTACCGAATAGTCCCTGTTCTTCAAACAAGCATAACTTTTTACTCGTTAGTCCAAATCCAACGAAACCAACGCTCACATCTTCGTTATGATCCCCTCTATCCAGTAATCCAACTCAAACATGTTTTTGAAAGTTTAAAATTTAAATTAGATCAGATTTGAATTTGAACTTCGTTTGATCGTAACTTGAGTTTCGTAGCTCCGTTTGAGTTGATTCTTTTTGCAAATCGAAGCTCTTGACCTAAATTTTCTGATAAGGCCAAATTCACATAATTTTGGTACTGTTAGAAATTGTTTTATGTTGCAAGAGCTATTTTCTTGGTTTTGATGTTTTTCGAATCGTCTTCTTCATTTTTTCTGATCTTTTGAGTGATTGCTTATGTGTGGTTACTATTGCTTGATTACGATAGATTGACCGGAGTGTGATGAGTAGAGCTATCAAGAGTTTTGAGTGCGAATCATCTTCATCAACCTTGCAGGCAAGTTCACACTTTGATCATATCCCTTTTCATACCCAGTTTTTATTGCATTAGATCAAACCTCCAACATTGCATGATTAGGATCTAATGAAATTGTGGGATGGGAAGTAGTTGATGAGGTAGGAACCTATTTGCCCTGCATTCAAACCTTGGGAGTTACTTTTACGTTATGCTTATAGTGCCATGCTATGCTCGTAGACGTGGACTGGGTTTTGAGAGTATTCATGACAGATGTGAGATTGTTAATTAATGGTTTACTTAAGGTGGCAACTTAAACACACATCTGGGTGGATTGAGGCACCTGGTTATTCTCGGATTGCCTGTCTAGGCACCGGGGTAGACCAGGATTGCCTGTTTTTTTTTTGGACCGCCACCCAGGCTCAAAGGGATCATGAGATTATTCATACTAGAAACTTCCGTGTGCAGCCACAAGCCATTATGGGCTCTGGCATAGTTGATTAAGTCGTGCGAACTCTTACAGGGTAGACTAGCAGATGTAGGGGAAAGTAGGTGTACCGGTCTATCCAACGTAAGGTGCTAGCGCTTTTGAAAGACTGTGTCTCGGTCATCCGTTACTCAAACACCATGTAGTGCGAGAAAACCAACGGAGGCGATCGAGTCTTGTGGGGAAAAGTGCGCAAACCTCTGCAGAGTGTATAAACTAATCATGATTAGTCGTGTCCCCGGTTATGGACATCTTGAGTATCTAGTTCTTGGATTATCCTGTTGATCTCATCATGTGACTTTAATTAATTTTGTTGGATTTTAATGATGATGCTTAATTGGGATTGAGAATGCTGTCAACCATTCTCAATGTTTAACAACCACCATGATAGTTAAATAAATTTATTCCTTTGCAGTAGGGAAAAATTGGCTTTTCGCAAAAAACCTTATAACCATAGAGCTTTTCCACTAGCCATATAAGCATGTAGTGATAGCTATTGTTCATCATTTTCTCTATGGTGTGAATTTGCCAGTACATTCAATGTACTGACCCGTTTTTGGGCTGCAACGTCTCATGTTGCAGGTTTCTTACGACGAGTAAGTGATACGTTAGGGTTACGATTTCTACACTCAACTTTGCCGTTGGTGTTGATGGGAATCCACAACCTTGTTGCTTCCGCTATATGGATTGAAGTAATAGTATTTACGTTACTTCATACATGTGATTTACCTCTGTTATAAATCCTTCGAGTACTGTGTGTGTCAGCATACCGATCCAGGGATGACACTTAAGCACAGAGACTTGATCCCTTTGGGTCGGGTCGCTACAAGATGGTATCAGAGCACATGTTGATTGTAGGACGTGACCCTAGAAACTGGCAAGCCCATAGCAAAGATTTTTCTCTACAACTTTCCCTTTCAAAAGATCTTTTACCTCTCTTCTCTTCTGAGCTTATTCAAAAAAAATTCTTTTAGTGAGACCATACCCCTTCCCCTTTTGACCACCCGAAGATTCGACTGATGAGGCCACTCCAAGATGTACAAGATATCAGACAACTAAGACCACTTCGGAATGAAGAGTATTTTCCGTGCATCTGAATAATGGAAACTACAACGGTTGAAGACCGAAGACAAGTAGAATTTGAAGGCTCTAAAGAATTCCCAGATTTGTATGACCTAGGAAGGCTACCCTTATGGAACTTGGCAGACTATGGAAGTTGTCAATACCCGAGATCAAGGTGTATCGGAGAAAGACCGGAGCATGTAGAGTGAAGAACTCAAGGATTTGTCAAGAAAACCCTAAGGCAGGAGATATCAACTATGGAATGATAGTTCATGGAAATGACAAGAGCAGAAACACAGCTATCCATGAAGTTATCTCCCGCTTATGCTATTGTCACCATGCTGAGTTAAGCATGCATATGCATGGAAGGATTGGATGGTAGAAGGCTGATGGAGCATCTATCAGCAAGAGGTGAAGTTTTAACCTTAGCTAGTGTATCACCAGGATCTGGAGTGTTACATCAAGAAGTTAAGATGGACCTTTAGGAAGCTATATTTGACCAAGAGCATTTCGTGGAGAACTCAGGATCCAGAAGCTGAAAGTAGCCAAGCTGGAGGAGCAAAACTTTGAGATACAGGAGATCCGTTAGGAACTGAAGGATAGTAGGACCGTGGTTCATGCCAAGGATGTTGAAACCCAGAAGTTTGGAATGCAACTCCATAAATATTAAAGGACGTCACGAGAGACTTTGCTACAGCAAAGATGATCTGGCAAAATAACTTGAGAAAGACAAGCATGAACGGAAGAATCCATTGGAGACATGAACAAGGCTTGAAGAGTTTGGAGAGTTAAATATTTATTGACCTTTAGAAGACCAACCCCCTGTTATATACCTACGTTAGATTCGACGATTGGGAGCTGTCATTTGTTTGATGTTTTTCTCGACAGCCACAAATAAAATATGTCTTTTCAAAACTGTTGTTTGCTTTGTGTGTATCCCTCTCTATCTCTCTTATCCCACCCCAAACCCATGGACCCAATAGAGGATGAATGAATATGAGCTTATATTTTTTGGACCGATGAGTCAATTGAAGATGGACCGATGGATTCAGAACATGGAGGATCACATGGACAATAACCCTATAGTTGGACATGATATGACCCATCATCCTCTGCAGAGCTTTGAAAGAGGTGCTGCTACTTGGTGGAGGATGTACCAAACCACGAATGGATGGCAAGGAGTAACCACTTGGAGAGAATTTAAGTTGACTCTGCCAAAGTCTCGGTTTGTGTCCCAGAAGTTGAAGTCTTATGAAAAGGATATGAAGAAACCTTGTGCATGCAAGATTTGTGGAGAAATCGGACACACCCATAAAGAACACAAGGATGAATGCCCTAATTGTGAAGGAAGTCACCCAGTTGAAGAATGCCCAATTAGGCAGATTACTTGTTTCTTGTGTGAAGGGACTACCCACTATCCTGCTCAGTGTCACATTTACCCCATGGTACAACGAACCATCCAGCAGAAGAAAGAAGTAATGAAAGGAGCCCTCATGGAAATTTTAGAAGAAGTTGTGATGAAGGAAGATGTGGAGGACACACCTAAAGAGGACCCGAGTAAACCCTGCACTAAGTCTTGCTATTCCTGTGGAGAAGAAGGACACATCTCCCAGAATTGTATGAATGGGGATCTAGTAGAATTCCCGACAGAGGAAGTAGAATATGACCCACAGGAAATAGAAGGCATGATTGGCATGGAAAGGTCCAGGAAGAGAAGCAGATTGGATTCGAGGAAGGATCTGAGTCATATCACATGTTATAGGTGCAAGGAGTCAGGGCACTACCTCAACAGTTACCCAAAAAGGAAACCTCGATACTTGTCAGAAGTGATATGTTTTCATTGTAATGGAGCAGGGCACTTTGCCAGAGAATGCCCCAAGGAGAAGGAAACTTGTGCTAGATAGTTGAGTTTGCAACAAAAGAAATGGAGTAGTAGAAGTGAGAACATTTTCTTTTATATTGAGGTGTTGAGTTGAGACATGTAATGGAGAAGCGAGAGATTGTAATCACTTGAGAATGAATAAAGTTAGCATCATTGGTATTGATATGGATTTTATGAGTTGTTACTCTATGAAGAAGGATTGGCCATTTTGAGGATATGAGAAATATGGTCTATGGGAGATTTGTGCATTTTAAGGGTGGTAGTACCCTGTAAGAATCGTTGACCCCTGGAAAAGACAAGGATACTCCATTGAGTGGATTTTGGACAAAATGAATATGAGTTTTGTCTCGATATGTGTGATACCCCAAGAGTGTGTGGGATGAAGTTGGAGACTATCAGTTGTTTGGACCAAATGTGATCAAGGAGTCAGAAGAGAATGTTAAGTTGATTTGAGATAGACTGAAGGTAGCTCAGTCCAGGCAGAAGAGTTATGCAGACTCAAAAACTCAAGGAGGTAGTCTATGAAATTGGAGACAGAGCATGCCTTCATGTGCCCCCTATGCGAGGAGTTAAATGGATTGGAGTTAAGGGAAAATTAGCCCCGAGATTTGTAGGACCATACCGAGTTTTGGAGCGTATGAGAGAAGTGGCCAACAAGTTGGAGTCACCCGAAGGACTGTCAGGAGTTCATGATGTGTTTCACGTTTCCCAGTTGAAGAAGTGCCATGCAGAGATGGCCAATATTCCCCTGTAAGAACGCTTGACCCTGGAAAGGATAATGATGTTCCACAAAGTGAATATGGACTTCATAAGTATAAGTTTTTATCTCGGTATGTGGGATATCCCACGAGGATGAAGAGATAAATTACTATTGGATATAAAGGAGGTATGATGTCGGAAATATGGATCAATGGAAACTCCATGATGAGTCTGAGTAATCATGTCTTAGTTTGGTGCCAATAGAAGGAAGGAAGACAATACAATTGGACGGATTTAAGAATACTAGGAAGTTGGAAGTTGGAATAATGATCAGTTGCCCGATGATAAGTTCAAGGACTACAAGTGATGAGATGTGCCATAACCCACAGGCCTCAAGACCTGCCAAGAGGCAAGCACATTCTTGCTGAAGGAAAAACCCTGAAAGAAGTTACGATTTTAACGACAGACGATCTTATAGGAGTTACGCAAAACCTGAGAGTTGTGAAGAAACGATAGATGGTTGTTTGGCTTGCAGAATCTATGGATTTATCCGAACTTGGTTCATCGACAAGAGAAATTTTGCAATGCTTGTGAGGATGACCGAGTGTTAGAATGCGAGATTCGCTAAACCGTATACAAGGTAATGATTTGGGTGCGGGATGGAGTGATCACCATACCGACTTACTCTTATTATTCGCCTTGCTATGTGGGATGGTAAATCTAAATGACTTACCTATAGTAGAGAGACGATGATCAAAACCCTGTTTAAACCTTAGAATGGTATAAGTATTTTTCCCTTGTACACGGCAGTTGTTGCCAACCGTAGGTTATACGGTGAAGTTCAACCCAGACCCATTTCCTGCAGGAGAAACCATAAATTGTTGACCACCATGAGATATCGATAATCGTTTAGTTTTGGCGCCAGACCCATCAGCTAAAGAAGACCCAATCTCGGAATAACCTTACTAAGAGGAAAGGACAGAAGAATTAAGGAAAAGGTTATGCCACCATCGGAAGAGCTCGGAGGAGGAATTTTCTCGAGGATCTGAGAAGACCGACACTGTCAAGAATAGGGATGGAGTATATGAGTTTTGATGGAACCGTAACAATGCTTCTAAGGGTGGTAGCACCCCAGACCCTGGAGATGATTGATGAAATTTTGAAGAGACCCCGAACCTAACCTATTTCTTCCTAGCCTCTCCGAATCTCGAGGACAAGATTCATTTTAAGGGTGGTAGGTTTGTAACATCCCAAAATTCTTAATTTTGGAATGTTATAATAAATAGATATATTTGATTGATTGTTTGATTGATTGACTGAAAGTGAGTGAATTCGAAACTTCTTGAAAGTTAAATGAGAGGGAATAAAAGGACTTTCCCAAACTTTCATATTTGCTTTCTGATCTCCGTGAATTCAAATTCTTTTCACCACAAAAACCATGGAGAGAAGATGACATGACTTCTTCCATTTAATTTAAATGACAAGGGGTGTTGAAAATATTTGAATTCATTTGAAAATATTTCCGATTCTGGAACTTTATGCAACTCAATGATTTTCATGAGAGAAGATAAAATGACTTCTTCAAATTATATGAAATATGAGTTGGGAGTTTCAAGAATTAAATTCAAAGTTCTTTTGAATTTATTTTCAATTTGGAGTTATTTGAGTTTTATTCAAATTATATTTCTCCAAAAATAAAATATATGGAAATTAGGGTAACATGATTCCCTACAATAAAAAATTGGAGAAAATTTAATTTGGAATCATTTTGGTATTTTAAAAATGATTTTTGTTGCATTTTATTAGACCAGTAGCACTCTTTGATTTATTAGAATTTGTGTGTATTTTATTGAATGCTAGAAAAATGTTCACGTCGTAGAAAATCTTTTTCTGAAAATTTTGATATATTATATGCCTATATAAAAATTTTATTTCTGTTTGTTTTTATTTGTTTTGTTTGTCTGGAAAAAAAGAAAAATCTTAAAAAAAATGTGCCGACCGAACTGGGCCGCGCCCAGCCCGGCCGGCCCAAGTCGCCCCGTCTCCCTCCTCCCGTGCGCGACCGGGACTCCTCCCGGAGTCCGGCGCCGCCACGCCGTCGCTGCCCCTCGCACAAGGCGCCGCACCCGAGGCCCCTTTAAAAGGAGCCGGGCCCCCTCTCTCCTCTCCTCCTCGCCGCATCGCCGCCCCTCCCGCAACTCGCCGCGCCGCCCCGCATCTCGCCGCCACCGCGCGCCGTAGACCCACGCCGCCGCCTTGCTTCGCCGCACCTCGCCTGCGCCGCCGCACTGCTGCCCCGCACCGCCCCTCGCCGCTGCCGCCGCTCCGCAGCCACCCCGGAGCCGTCGGCTTGCCGCGCCCCGCTCGCCGGAGCCGCACGGCCCTCGCCGGAGCTCAACCGGTCCACCGCCGCCCGGTTTTCGACGGAAAACCCCGAACCGGTATAAACCCGAACCAAGTCCGATCCAGTTTTATTTTAAAGTTTGGTTTCTTTAAAAAAAACCTAGACTTGATCTGTTTTTTTTTGTTTTATTGAGGACTAAGGATATGTTTCTCGTTTATGGAGGTGACAAAGAGCTCGTCGTAAATGGTTATGTCGACGCAAGCTTTAACACTGATCCAGACGATTCTAAATCGCCAGCCGGATACATGTTTATATTGAACGATGGAGCTGTAAGTTGGAGCAGTTCTAAACAAAGCGCCATGGCGGGATCTACGTGTGAAGCGGAGTATATAGCTGCTTTAGAAGCAGCAAATGAAGGAGTCTTGATGAAGGAGTTCATATCCGATCTAGGTGTCATACCTAGTGCATCGGGTCCAATGAAAATCTTTTGTGACAATACTGCTGCAATTGCCTTGGCAAAGGAATCCAGATTTCACAAAAGAACCAAGCACATCAAGAGACGCTTCAATTCCATCCGGGATCAAGTCCAGGTGGGAGACATAGAGATTTGCAAGATACATACGGATTGAATGTTGCAGACCCGTTGACTAAGCCTCTTCCATGAGCAAAACATGATCAACACCAAGACTCCATGGGTGTTAGAATCATTACTGTGTAATCTAGATTATTGACTCTAGTGCAAGTGGGAGACCGAAGAAAATATGCCCTAGAGGCAATAATAAAGTTATTATTTATTTCCTCATATCATGATAAATGTTTATTATTCATGCTAGAATTGTATTAACCGGAAACATAATACATGTGTGAATACATAGACAAACATAGTGTCACTAGTATGCCTCTACTTGACTGGCTCGTTGATCAAAGATGGTTGGGTTTCCTAGCCATAGACATGAGTTGTCATTTGATCAACGGGATCACATCATTAGGAGAATGATGTGATTGACTTGACCCATTCCGTTAGCTTAGCACTTGATCGTTTAGTTTATTGCTATTGCTTTCTTCATGACTTATACATGTTCCTATGACTATGAGATTATGCAACTCCCGAATACCGGAGGAACACTTTGTGTTCTACCAAACGTCACAACGTAACTGGGTGATTATAAAGGTGATCTACAAGTGTGATGTCTACTACACAACCTTGTTCTTGTAGACATTGTTGGGCCTCCAAGTGCAGAGATTTGTAGGACAGTAGCAAATTTCCCTCAAGTGGATGACCTAAGGTTTATCAATCCGTAGGAGGCGTAGGATGAAGATGGTCTCTCTCAAGCAACCCTGCAACCAAATAACAAAGAGTCTCTTGTGTCCCCAACACACCCAATACAATGGTAAATTGTATAGGTGCACTAGTTCAGCGAAGAGATGGTGATACAAGTGGAATATGGATAGTAGATAAAGGTATTTGTAATCTGAAATTATAAAAACAGCAAGGTAACTAATGATAAAACTGAGCGTAAACGGTATTGCAATGCGTTGAATCAAGGCCTAGGGTTCATACTTTCGCTAGTGCAAGTTCCCTCAACAATAATAACATAATTGAATCACATAACTATCCCTCAACATGCAACAAAGAGTCACTCCAAAGTCACTAATAGCGGAGAACGAACGAAGAGAATATGGTAGGGTACGAAACCACCTCAAAGTTATTCTTTCCAATCAATCCGTTGGGCTATTCCTATAAGTGTCACAAACAGCCCTAGAGTTCGTACTAGAATAACACCTTAAGACACAAATCAACCAAAACCCTAATGTCACCTAGATACTCCAATGTCACCTCAAGTATCCGTGGGTATGATTATACGATATGCATCACACAATCTCAGATTCATCTATTCAACCAACACATAGAACCTCAAAGAGTGCCCCAAAGTTTCTACCGGAGAATCACGACGAAAACGTGTGCCAACCCCTATGCATAGGTTCATGGGCGGAACCCGCAAGTTGATCACCAAAACATACATCAAGTGAATCACATGATATCCCATTGTCACCACAGATACACACGGCAAGACATACATCAAGTGTTCTCAAATCTTTAAAGACTCAATCCGATAAGATTACTTCAAGGGGAAAACTCAATCATTACAAGAGAGTAGAGGGGGAGGAGAAACATAAGATCCAACTATAATAGCAAAGCTCGCGATACATCAAGATCGTGCCAAATCAAGAACATGAGAGAGAGAGAGACCAAACACATAGCTACTGGTACATACCCTCAGCCCCGAGGGAGAACTACTCCCTCCTCGTCATGGAGAGCACCGAGATGATGAAGATGGCCACCGGAGAGGGATTCCCCCCCTCCGGCAGGGTGCCAGAATGGGTCTAGATTGGTTTCCGGTGGCTACGGAGGCTTCTTGCGGCGAAACTCCCGATCTATTATGCTCCCTGGTCATTTTAGGGTATATGGAGATATATAGGCGGAAGAAGTACGGCAGGGAAGCCACGAGGGGCCCACGAGGGTGGAGGGCGCGCCCAGGGGGTGGGCACGCCCCTGCCTCGCGGCCTCCTCGTAGATCCCCTAACGTGCACTCCAAGTCTTCTGGGCTTCTTCTGATCCAAAAATAAGTTCCGTGAAGTTTCAGGTCAATTGGACTCCGTTTGGTTTTCCTTTTCTGCGATATTCTAAAACAAGGTAAAAACAGAAACTGGCACTGGGCTCTGGGTTAATAGGTTAGTCCCAAAATGATATAAAAGTGTATAATAAAGCCCATAAACATCTAAAACAGTAGATAATATAGCATGGAGCAATCAAAAATTATAGATACGTTGGAGACGTATCAAGGTGTCTCCGATGGTGTTCGTGGAGTTGGCATAGATCAAGAATAGGATTTGTCACTCTGATTGTCGGAGAGGTATCTCTAAGCCCTCTCGGTAATGCACATCACTATAAGCCTTGCAAGCAATGTGACTAATGAGTTAGTTGTGGGATGATGCATTATGAAACGAGTAAAGAGACTTTCCGGTAACGATATTGAGCTAGGTATTGAGATACCGACGATCGAATCTCGAGCAAGTAACATGCTGATGACAAAGGGAACAACGTATGTTGTTATGCGGTTTGACCAATAAAGATCTTCATAGAATATGTAGGAACCAATATGAGCATCCAGGTTCCGCTATTGGTTATTGACCAGAAACATGTCTCGGTCATGTCTACATAGTTCTCGAACCCGTAGGGTCCGCACGCTTAAAGTTCTGGGACGATCGGTATTATGAGTTTATATGTTTTGATGTACCGAAGGTAGTTCGGAGTCCCGGATATGATCACGGACATGACGAGGAGTCTTGAAATGGTTGAGACATAAAGATTGATATATTGGAAGCCTACATTTGGACATCGGAAGAGTTCTGGGTGAAATCGGGATTTTACCGAAGTACCGGAGGGGTTACCGGAACCCCCCGGGGGTTAATGAGCCTTGTTGGGCCCTAGTGGAGAGAGATAGGGGCCGGCCAGGGCAGGCCGCGCGCCCCCTCCCCCTCTGGTATGAATTGGACTAGGAAGGGGGGCGGCGCCCCCCTTTCCTTCTCCTTCTCCCCCTTCCTTTCCCCCTCCTAGTAGGAGTAGGAAAGAAGGGAGTCCTACTCCTACTAGGAGGAGGACTCCTCCTCCTGGCGCGCCCTACAGGGCCGGCCGGTCTCCCCCTTGCTCCTTTATATACGGGGGCAGGGGCACCCTAGAACACACAAGTTGATCATTGATCTCTCCCAGCCGTGTGCGATGCCCCCTCCACCATAATCCACCTCGGTCATATCGTAGCGGTGCTTAGGCGAAGCCCTGCATCGGTAGCTTCATCAACATTATCACCATGTCATCGTGCTGACGAAACTCTCCCTTGAGCTCTACTGGATCGTGAGTTCGCGGGACGTCACCGAGCTGAACGTATGCTGAACGCGGAGGTGCCGTACGTTCGGTATTGAGGATCGATCGATCGTGAAGACGTACGACTACATCAACCGCGTTGTCATAACGCTTCCAGTTAATGGTCTACGAGGGTACGTGGACGACACTCTCCCCTCTCGTTGCTATGCATCACCATGATCTTGCGTGTGCGTATGATTTTTTTTTGAAATTACTATGTTCCCCAACAATTCCGGGCAACCCTCGGCAAAGATATGAGCTTAATAGGCTAAGTAAGGGATCACACCAGCCCACAAGGGGCTGATGCGCCCCCTATAGGGCCAGCCACGTGGGGAGAAAGGGAAGGGAGGAGGAAAAGGAAAGTATGAGGTAGGACTCCTACTTCCTTCCCCTCCTTCCTTTCCCCCTTATCCAAATAAGGT
The DNA here is from genome assembly GCA_034509565.1 of Triticum monococcum. Classification (NCBI taxonomy): domain Eukaryota; kingdom Viridiplantae; phylum Streptophyta; class Magnoliopsida; order Poales; family Poaceae; genus Triticum; species Triticum monococcum. Next base: position 670,009,680 of record CM067843.1, on the reverse strand, counting down.
AAGAGGGGGGCGAATTGGACTAGGGGCCCAACTAGGATTCCTCCTACTTGGGCGTGCCCTAAGCTGCCTTCCTCCCTCTCCCTCCTTTATATACGTGGGGAGGGCACCCCTAGAAGGCTAGAACACACATCAATTGTTCCTAGCCATGTGCGGTGCCCCCCTCCATAGTTACACACCTCAGTCATGTCGTTGTAGTGGTTAGGCGAAGCCCTACACCGGTAACTTCATCATCACCGTCGCCACACCGCCGTGCTGACGGAACTCTCCCTCGGCCTCAACTAGATCAAGAGCTCGAGGGACGTCATCGAGCTGAACGTGTGCTGAACACTGAGATGACGTACGTTTGGTGCTTGGATCGGTTGGATCATGAAGACATTCGACTACATCAACCGCGTTACTAAACGCTTCCGCTTTCGGTCTATGAGGGTACGTGGACACACTCTCCCCGCTCGTTGCTATGCTTCTCCTAGATAGATCTTGTGTGATCGTAGGATTTTTTTTTGAAATACTATGTTCCCCAACACCTCGACCCGTGCCCGGGCACCTACCGCCTTCACAGCGTTGTAGCCCCACCGAGGGCACTACTCTTCATCTTGTTGGTCGTGGCCCCCACAACATCCACCATCCATCTGCATCTTGGCCCACCTCCAGTGGTGCCCTGTGGGAAAGAAGGACACCATGATGAGGAAGAAGGTTGTGCCTCTATCGCCCCATCCGGCCCTTGTTGCCCCCCGCCCCTCCGATCCCCGATGTTAGTGGAGGTGACATTGTCTCGAATAAAATGGTCGACATAATTCATGATAGGTGCCTTCTTTTCTCTTGTAGGTTTTCAGTTTTCTTGATTATGCAAATGCACGTTGTTGCTTGCAATTTAATTATTTGAAGTGAAACCAGAATAGTTCTAACTTGTTTGCACACGTGGGCTCCTCCATGCCTAGGTTGAATGACACTATTGCCATCAGTCATATTATCGCCTATAGAACCAAATATCAACATGAGTGAAGGGGTGAATGGGAGGTTCAACAAGTACTTTGAAAAGGCAGAGTTTTCTGAAGTAAAATAGAGTAAGCAGACCAATCATTGAACATAATAGAGAGTAAACTAAACTAAGCAGAGAGATAACTTAGAGAAACAACTAAGGAAACCAAGGTAAATCTAAGTAGCAGTGCATATGGAAGACAACATAGCATAGGCATCGGAATAACCGAGTTCCTGCAATATTTTTTAGCATTCATAGATAAAGAAGACGAGAGAGGACTAACAAACACATGCAAATTACGAAGGTAAATGAGTTTGAGAAAGTAAAACCCGTAACTTTATGAAGACAGAGATTTGTACAACCAGTTCAAGTTACTGGCACAACTCTACGTTTGGTTCGAAGGGCCGAGATTTAACTCAGAGGACAATGTCCTCACCCTATTCCCGTTGAGCTAAATTCACTTGGACTTCACCCAGTCGCTCGCGGTAGATCTTCAGGTAGATCTCCAGGACCTTCATAGACTTGGTCTTCGGTCATGCATAATTACTCTCGGAGACTCAAAACTGACACATAGCCATCTAGTGGATGCACGGTCCACAAGAGTAATAGGTTAAGTTACGTTCCAGCTAGATCTTTGGTGATGCTCAATCACTTAGTAGTCTTAGGCTCTGGGTTTTTCCCCCTCTTAGCATTTCTCTCAATGTCTTTCGAGAGGATGGGTTGCTCTGACAACTCTTGCCAATTCTCTCTGGAGCAGCCAACCATCTAAGGTTGAAGTTGGGTGGCTATTTATAGAGGGAACAATCCCGAGGTGTGAAATGATGACCAATAGTGACACTGGCCACCTAATGGGCAACTGGCACATGGCAAAACGGTCATATTTCAAACACGACCTATGACTTCCTTGTGGAACATGTCAAGTTGACTCAATTGTACTTGATTCTTCCTCACAGTCCTGAAGAACATCGTCTCGGACTTGGATAGACAACCACAACGCACAAGAGATTTTCAAGTCTTCACTCGAAGTAGGTTTTGATTGAGCGTGCATCAGAGACATAAATCTGAACAATCACTTAGACCCTCTTAATAGCATGTTTCCCCTATGACTCAGAAAGAGAGAAATAAAACTAGGAAACAAAAGTATTCACTACACTTCATAATCTCTATGCTATCTGGTTGTTCCTTGAGCAGGCATTCCGAAAGACTTCATTGTCACCGTAATTGTTAGGGGTCATAACTCTTATGTTAAACCAAATCCTCTAGGACATCTCGCCAGACCTCAACATCACACTGGATTCCCAAAAGAAATACATACCCTACAAATACTATGCAGAAGGCATCACCGGGCTCCTCCATCTTGTCCCCGGCCAGAACTGCTAGAGGATAGGATCTACAACAGATCTGGGTCTGAACTCTCTCAAAAAACTCTCAACGATGCTAGAAGGGGAAAGGATGAGGGGGAGTGTTGGGGATATAACTATTAGGTATGACCCACCCAGGAGGGGCCGGGTCATCCCTATAATGACCCATCTCAATGAAGCCCAAGAGCATGTGGCGGTTCATAGATAGGCTTGATAGAGGGCCCAGACCCGAAGGCAGCTTAAGGCCCATGATTATAAACCGCCATGTATGTAAACTTGTATTGTAAGGTATATGAGAAAGGTCACCGAGCCGGATACGTTGTATAAACCGACCGGGACTCTGAGGGCCGCAGGGCGTCAACCCATGTATATAAGGGGACGACCTAGCGGCGGCTTAGGACAAGAGACAACAGATCGAGAGTTGGGTCAAGCGTATTCGCTCCTTGCTCATCGAAACCCTAGCAATATCAACTACAAAACTGGATTAGGCTTTTACCTTCATCGTAAGGGGCTGAACCAGTATAAACTCCTCGTGTCCTTTGTCCCGATTAACCCCTTTAAGCTAACCTCAACGCGATGGCTCCACGACTAAGTCCTCACACTAGGACATCTGCCGTGACAATTCCACAACAGGGGGTCCCCCAACACAACGACATTGGTTGTTTATTGTTAAAAGAAAAGGGCCAAAAACTTGAGGTAAGATATTCAACATCTTATCTTCAAATGTATTCATGCTCGAGAACTATGGAGCCGAGTAGGTATTTTAGATCTCATTTATTTGGCGATCCCGGTTGACAGGTTCGGCTCGGTAATTTTTGAACATGCTCTTTCCTTGCCTGTTGGACAACTGAGTTTATCCCCAAGTCTGAATGCCAAGCAAGTTCTAGCTGTTGGGAGCTGGTATCTTTGGTGGATTCGGTGCCAAGTTACACACAATCAACCCCCCCCCCCCCCCCCCCACACACACACTTGAAAGGAGATGGTCAGTGTTGGCAATAGCAAGCAACTTATAGAAGACACTTTCTTGGGTCTCTTTTGAGTCTGATTTAAAATGGTGTAAGCCTGATCAATGCCCATTAAACTGAACGTGGATGCTCCATTCTTTTTGGATGAATGGGTAGGCACAACTGCTGCTGTTTTACTAGGTGATGGAGGAAATTTCTTGATTGCTCAATGCACGTTTATTTCATAGGTTGCCGACGCAATTACCACAAAAGCAATGGCTATGAGAGATGGTCTGGAACTTGCTAACTGCCTTGGCTTCAACCGGATTGAGGCAAAATTTGACTCTCTTCAAGTGATTAATTTTTGCACCAGGCAAACAAGATGGTGGGATGAAGCATCGACAACATTAGCAGAGTGCGTGGATACAAGTACAATGATTGGCACCGGCTCCGGCCCATACAAATTGCGGGTCGTACCGTCAGGCCGGGCCCGAACAAACCAGCGCCAGCATCACGGACCACATGAACAAAGCGAGCCCGTAAACCAGCGCCAGTAGTACACGTCACTGCACCAATCCACCTCACCTGAATCATCCACCCAGTGTCTAAAAAAAAAAGAAAAACCTGAATCATCCACCCACCACTTCCACTCCGGCAGAGCGCACCCGGACGGCGGAGAAAACAAACCATGGCCCCTCCCGGTCCCGGCCAACTGCTCCCCTTGACCCGCTCGCTCCTGCCTCCCTCCGCTCCCCCCTTCCTCTCCGGCCGCCGTCGCCTGCCTCCTCCCGCCCGCGCTCAAACCTCGCGTCCGCCTCCATGGCAGCCCCACAGCCTCCTGTGTCCCGCTCCCCTCCAGCCGCTCCGCCCTCTCGCCAGGAACAGGACCCGCCCCGTTGCTGCGCCTCCTGGGGCCTCCGCCGCCGGCAGAGGGGAGGCGCAGGCCCTGGCGGCGGAGTTCATGACGTCTGAGAGGGTGAAGGTGGCGGCGATGCTGGGGCTGGCCCTCGCGCTCTGCAACGCCGACCGCGTCGTCATGTCCGTGGCCATCGTCCCGCTCTCCCAGGCGTACGAATGGACCCCTTCCTTCGCCGGCGTCGTGCAGGTTCCCAGCTCTCGCTGCTTCTATTTGCTGTTGATTGTCTGCACTACGCTACACCACTAGCGACTGGGAACACAATTGAGTTCGGTGGTAGAATTCTCAATCTCAACTGCGACAATTAAGGTTTAACAATGTGGTCCAGTGCTCAATTGCTAGTACGGTTTAATACTTGATGGAAGTACAGCAGTGTGGCTGGGATGACACGCTGGTATAAGATTTAGTACAGTTTCCACTAAATCAATGACTCACATGCTAATTTTTTCAGATTCTTCATCCATATTGTACGTCATGCATAGTTTCCTCACTTGGCAGCTGTAGTATAAGTAATGTACTTACCAACTATTACATTTGACGAAGCACGGATGTCTGGATGTCTGTTGGCCTAAACCAAACCATGGAGTGCCCACTGCCTTTACTATTCTAGTTTTCTGCATGACTTTGTGCCTCTTCCTTGAATGATGTGGTGATGCCATTGTGTTTTTGATGCTTCATACAGTCGTCCTTCCTTTGGGGATATCTGATATCACCTATAATCGGTGGAGCGCTTGTTGACTACTACGGCGGGAAGCGAGTCATGGCATATGGTGTGGCTTTATGGTCCTTCGCTACATTCCTTTCCCCTTGGGCAGCTGCGCGCTCACTTTGGTTGTTCATCTCAACGAGAATTCTGCTCGGTGTTGCAGAAGGAGTGGCATTGCCATGTATGAACAATATGGTGCTGAGGTATTTCTTTTGATTTCTGTAATTTTTAGTCACTTGATCAGTCTTCACGCTTTTACCAGATCCTAATATTTATATTGTTTTTGTTGCCCTGCCCGTCAAGATTTATGAAAACGTTTACATTGGGCCTTTTCTTACAGGTGGTTTCCTCGTACTGAACGATCTAGTGCTGTGGGGATCGCGATGGCTGGCTTTCAGCTTGGAAATACCATCGGCTTACTTCTTTCCCCTATTATCATGTCACGAACTGGAACATTTGGACCCTTTGTGATTTTTGGTTTGTTTGGATTTCTGTGGGTGCTGGTGTGGATATCTGCTATAACAGGAACTCCTGGTGAACATCCTCAAATATCAGCATATGAACTAGAGTATATAACAAAGGGTCAGAAATTGGTGAAACCTCAAGTTCAAGGTGAAAAACTAAAAAAGATCCCTCCGTTTAGAAACCTACTTTCTAAATGGCCGACCTGGGCTTTAATTTCTGCAAATGCTATGCATAGCTGGGTAACTCCTATAAACTTAACTCTTGGTTAGATTGTGCCATGTGAGGAATACTGTTTATGGGTAATCTCTTGAGGGCTGTGTTATTTTTTCAGGGCTATTTCGTCATCCTTTCATGGATGCCAGTGTATTTCAAAACCGTAAGCCCTAATTCCGCTGCATGTTTCTAGACTAAATAAACTGATTCTCCCTGTGGTTTATTAAATATTTCCTTGGTGGTCAGATATTTCATGTCAATCTGAGAGAAGCTGCATGGTTTAGTGCAATTCCCTGGGTCATGATGGCAGTTTTAGGTTATGTGGCTGGTGTTGTATCAGACACACTTATCCGAAATGGCACAAGCATTACTTTAACTCGGAAGATAATGCAGGTGCGTTGCTGAAAATTTTCAGGTTAAAATAAAAGTGAAGAATCATCACTGTGTTTTTGGTTTGTTTTATTGAATAAGATCTTGAGTACACCTCCACATTCTTACCAAACATACCATAATTTTGTGATATGATGAACTATTGGCAGTTGGTTTCACAAGATACATCAATCAGCATATGTTAAATTTGTAAGCTATTGTATGTTTGGAATGCAAGGCATGGATCTTCTCAAAGCAACCTTACATATGTTATTTGTAAGCTATTGCATGTTTGGAATGCAAGGCATGGATATTTTCAAAGCAATTACTAACATAGGTGACCCTTCATGAACAACAACTTTACCAATCTACCCTTCTTTTTGTTATCCAGCTTGGCTAAATTATAGTCAGAGCTGATTGTATATCCGTAACACAATTCTCACAATGGTAAATCACAGTAGAATACTCTGGTAAAAAATGCCAAGTTTTTGTGCTACCACCTGCCGTTTATTTAATTAATATTGATTTGAAAATCAAATTTGTCATCTCAATGTGGATATATGGTGCTGGGATTAAATCCAAGCTTTGACCCTTTGATATTATTTCGTGCAGACAATTGGCTTTGTGGGTCCTGGTATTGCTCTTATTGGTTTAAATGCAGCAAAGAGTCCAGCCATTGCTTCAGCTTGGCTAACTATTGCTGTTGGTTTGAAGTCCTTTGGTCACTCAGGATTCCTTGTAAATTTTCAGGTGTTTAAACTTGTATACATTAGTTCAGTGTGCAGAGCAGTCACTTTTTTTATTTCATCCCTCCACCCCCCACCCCCCTCCCCTGACACCCAATTTGGATTATGTTTCCCATCTGATGGAATTAATTTTTAAATTCTTACCAGGAGATCGCCCCACAATATGCTGGAGTGCTACATGGTACTAAATAAGTTGTGCTCCCTGTGTTTTAGTTATAGATTTTGTGCATATGCATTACTATATTTAATGTATGTTTGTGTGCTAACAGGAATGGCAAATACGGCCGGAACATTTGCTGCCATTTTAGGAACTATTGGAGCAGGATTCTTTGTTGATCGGATGGGTTCTTTCCGTGGATTTTTAACATTAACATCACTTCTATATTTCAGCAGTGCCCTGTTCTGGGATATCTTTGCTACTGGAGAGCGTGTTGATTTTGATGGCACTAGCTAGCGCCAAAGAGGAAATATACAGTAAACAATTTGACTTCACTGGGAGTATTGTGGCATCATCATCTGGGATAGTACCGAAAATGTCCATGAACCGAGAGATGAGCATTACACATCTGCACTACAACATCGTGTGGTTCAATGTAGTGGAAATATGCGGTGAATTGTCTTATTGTGGAAGCAGAGTTTCAGAGGTTTAGATCATGTGAATCTTTCTGATGCGCAAGTCCGAAATGTGAATTTCAGGAGTCAAGGATACCTGAAGCATGCCAGAGAATAAATGGCGGTGTAGGAGCTGTACTTTAGGGGTGACAAACTGGCAATGGCAGTGGTAGAGATCGAAAATAATGGCCAGTATGGTTGAAAAGCTTGATCTAGCATAGTTTGGTGAGGCAAGAGTTGCCCTTGTTTAAAATGGCTAGTGAAAAGGTGAGACCAGGAACTCACAAACAAAGTGGGGAACCTGTTGAGGGTGTAAAGACAGTAATATAAGTCGTGGAGGGCATTTAAACTCATAATGTGAGGCTACTGTAAAGATGTTCACTTTAGCTTGAGCCGGCGTTTCATGATAGTTGTCCATTGACCGAAGGAGAATTATAGTTATTGCAATATCTTACTGTTCATAAATGTGCGAAAAATATTGTATGGTTGTAACTATCAGCATACCCAGTCCCCTCAAATATTGATGTGCTGTGAAACAGAGGGGGCGCATTGAGTTATAAAACGCCACTTGGAGCTTCCCGCTGATGCCAAACAGGGCTTAGGCCTTAGAGTGTCAAAATGCCCTGAATAAAGAAAAAAAAAACAGCTGTTGTGCAATCATGAACGAACGTGTACATCCTGGTCATATTGACTCTTACTGAAAGAACAAACAGCAAACTACCTGAAAATCAACTGCTGGTCATATTGACTCTTACTGAAAGAACAAGCACCAAACCTGAATCAACTGCTGGGGTGGCGTACGACATCGTAACGGCAAGTCATCTGTCAAGGGCCTGAACCGTCCAGATGATCAACTCAAACTTTCCTGCGGCAGCAGAGAATGTCAATGTAATGCTTCCTTCGCTAGGGTTAGAACTCCAGAGCAGAGGACGGCACACTTCTGTATTGCCAAGAGTCTGAAGGCTCAATATCTGAATCCTTCACCCATATTAAATTCCTGGTCTGTGAACTGTTGTTATCATAGACGACATCCGGGCTCCACTGGTTTGACCTTAGGCCCAAAGGAGCATTCCTTTCATAGTTATTTAGAGGTACCCACCACCACCAGGTCAAGCTTGAACCAGTCCATTGCGTTATGTCCAACAAAGTTGAAGGAAAGAACCAGATGAACTGCTACCTGCTTCTGTGAGAGCAGGTTTCAACGCAATCTTCTAACCCCGTCGGTTATGCAGGCAGTTTGATCCCCAAAAAAGAAAGTTATGCAGGTAGCACGCCGTCGAGCACTCGGCACGGGCCATGGAGGAGACCTCTCTGCTTCCAACCATGAGTTTCAGAAAGATCCTGTCTTCTCCAGGGCATCCACGTATACAGTTCATTCCGGGGTGGCCGAGAAGAAGGCCGGGAGCAGAGGATCATTCTGGGAAGAAGCTGCTACGATGATTGCCGGAGCATGCAACTGCTTCGCTCCTCGCCAATCTGAAATTAGGGAGGGCCATGTCAAACCCTCAGAAGATGCCCATGAGTTGTCCACTAGTTCCAGTAAGTTCACTTTCTTTCTTCATTCCTCCATCATGTACATGTTATCCTGCGACTGCATATGCCTCTGCAAATTTGAGCTGGCTCGAAAGAAAAAAGACATGTATGTTAACTTGGCACCTAGTCAAATGACATGCGGAAGGCCTTCAAAATTTAACCATACAAAATTGTAAAATTGCAGCGTACAACAACAATGAGGAGTCAGCTCTGATCAAAGGCCATAACTTCTGGGTTAAATATCATATGATAACGGCATGATGTTTCGTCTATCACCAAACCAGCTCGTTAGAAGCTTTTAGAGAATCCCAATTTGCCACCTTCTCTGTCCTGTTTCCATTAATCTTGGGCACGTTAGCTTATGTTAATTCGAAACCCTTCAAGTTAGCATTGTAGTTCAATTCAAACCATCCATATATTTCTCCCAATCGTTATTCTGTTTTTCAAGATATCCAGCTTGCATGTTCATCAGTGTGCATACATGTATTTCAAATATTAGCTATTCCATTGATCAAGTAAACCGAGTTTGATTAATTACAAATAAGAAATTTAAGGTTTCCAATGGTTTATAGCAGTCTCAAGAATTTCATCAGTAAGCAGCACAAGCACTAGCCAAAACAAGTCATGGCCAGACCAGTTCTCATTTCAGGAAGTTTGCCTGGCTACTTCAAACTTCAGTGAACAAAACAAAATTGGGAAAGGAAATTTTGGCACTGTGTATAAGGCGAAGCTCAGGGATGGATCCATCATAGCCGTAAAGCGAGCTAAGAAGGTTCGTGGACAAATTTCTTAACACAGGAAGATCATACATCTTTACGAACAACTACTTCCAGCAACCAAGTGAATGAAATCCTTTCACGTAACATCTGGAACTGGCAGAATATGTTTGACAGGCACCTATCTGCAGAGTTCAGGAGTGAAATCCAGATATTATCGAAGGTCGAACATTTAAACTTGGTGAAGTTTCTAGGGCACCTGGAACATCAGGATGAGCGCTTGATTCTGGTTGAGTATATCAGCAACGGAACACTACGTGAACACTTGGATGGTAGGTCAAATTTGCTTGAGGTCACCATAATATTGTTAAAATGTGTACAGATAGAAGACCCAGTAAGGCCATGGAACTGGATGGAATCAAACATATTATAGTACTAGGTATTTTCGTATGCAAGTCGCTAAGTAAATGTTTGTACTCTATTGTTTTTCTAACCATACCTGCTCAATGTTCCTTCTGTAACTTTGTTACTCAAGTCTTCTTGGGACTCTGAATGTATGACGTAGATGTAATGCTATTTCTCTCACAAATTTCTACTACCCGAACTGCCAAAACGTCTTATATTTAGGAACAGGGTGTACTACTAGATTAAAAGAATTTGAGGACCACAAACTTTTTCACTATGCAGGATCAAGAGGGGAACCATTGGAATTTTCACAGCGTCTCAACATTGCCATCGACATAGCTCATGCTGTTGCCTACTTACATGGATACACAGGTATTATGCTCTACTGTATTTCTGTATGAAAACACTAAAACCACTCATATTTGATATCCCATAGAGTGCAGTTTCCCTATTCGATATCTTTGTTCAGAAGCATGTTTTGTCTTATTTTGACATGTCTCCTGAACCTTCAAAGGGAGGACGTGTGCTACATTATGAACAAACTTATAGATGTACCTTGCACAGAGCATGTATGTGTTCGTATCCACACTTAAGTAAGGTCACGCATACATGGGCAAAGCTCTGAATGTCTAAAAGAATCACCACAAATTTCAAATTTTATTTATCAGATTTTTTTTGATATTTTGCACACATTTCATTTCTGAATCCTAAATAATGTATCTGCATCCACAAAAGATACAAAATTATCGACATCCTAATGTCTGACAAATATTTGCGTATTATGCACATGCAGACAACCCAATCATCCACCGTGATATCAAGCCGTCCAACATTCTCCTAACAGATCAGCTGAGAGCAAAGGTGTCCGATTTCGGCTTTGCGCGCCTATCCCCGTACGACCCCGAAGCAACCCACATCTCAACAATGGTGAAGGGCACGGTAGGGTACGTGGACCCCGAGTACCTGAACACGAACCACCTCACTGAACGCAGCGACGTCTACTCCTTCGGCGTCCTCCTCGTCGAGCTCATCACCGGCCGGCGACCCGTAGAGCGCAACCGCGGCCGCCAGCAACGCCTCAGCACCGAATGGGTAAAAAATCTCCACCCCTAGCTAACATTTTGTGCGTTCAAAGGGACTGCGAGTAAAATGTTCGACGGAATTACCGTGTGGACGCAGGCGCTGCGGAAGTGCAGGGAGGGCGACGTGGTGGTGGCGATGGACCCCCGGATGCGCAGGACCAGCGCGGCGGTCGCGGCCGTGGAGAGGGTGATGGCGCTGGCGGCCGAGTGCACGGCCATGGAGCGCGCGGCGCGGCCGGCCATGCGGCGGTGCGCCGAGGTGCTCTGGTCTGTCAGGCGCGACTTCCAGCACGAGCAGCAGCGCGCCGCGGGCGCAGGCGCGGGAACGAGGCGGCGAGATGGGCCCACCGCCACGTACGGGTCGTCGTGTATGGAACAGTAGGAAAGATCGGGATGTTTGTCACTGTCTACGCGGCTATGAACATGATTTGAATTTTTATTTTTGGGTTTTATCACTTTCGCCATTAGTTACTCCCTCCGTCTGATGATATGATTGATGGAGGGAGTATGTCACACTACTCACTTTTATCATTAAAAGTTTCAACTACTTAAAAATGCCATCTCTCGTTAAGTATGTGCTAAAAAACTTCACTCGACACCGTTATAGTTTGATCAAAGGTCATTGACCAACATGAAATGACCAAAATACCTCTAAATCCCACTTGTCAGAGCTCCGCTATAACTTGTGGGTTCTACTCCCTCCATTCCACATTGTAGTGCGCCTGCACTTCCCGAGATTCAAATTTGATCGTAAATTTAACCAACGAGACCGAATGCGGCGGGAGCAAAAATTATACCACTGAATTCATATGCAAAATACGAGTTCAATGGTATAATTTCTATTCCTGCTGCAGTTGGTCTCATTGGTTAAATTTACGGTCAAATTTGGATTTTGGGAAATGCGGATGCACTACATTGTGGAATGGAGAGAGTAATTGTTATCACACCTGAGAATTGAAACTACAAGAAAAAATAATGACATGTGGAGATTCGATAACTCGCGGCGAAGCTATTTTTGCTTCTAATTTCATTCTCAGATTCAAGGGTATTTTGGTCACTTCACCCCGATCAATGGCCTTTGACCGAACGGTAGCACTGTTGAGTGACATTTTTTAAGTACATGTTTAACTAAAGGATTGCATTTTAAGTACTTGAAACTTGTAATGGCAAAATTAAGTAGTGTGGCATAACTAATAACAAAACTAATTAAAACCCTTTTTTTTATTTTGCGGGAATGATTTGAATTGATTAACTATGAGATCATGCATGGCATCGCTAAGTTTATCTACAATATCTAGACTGCGTTAACCGATTCAAAAACCATTTATTCAATATAGGTTGATTACAACTATCTCACGGCATGAAATCCTAAACAACCCATAACAAAAGTCGTAAATAGATCATGTGGCGATGATACCCGAGTCGTTGGTTAATTCATAGTTTCATCGATCAACTCCTCTGAATGTGTCTGATCTAACTGTGAGCTTGAGGTTTTTTTCGTGCAATAGAGAACTCTATGCAAAAGTTTTAGCATAACTGCAATGTTTCTCCCATGATTGTGTTAAGAGGTGTTCACTATGTTACAACATTTTAGACACATCCACAAAAATCGAACTTTCTGAGTATGCAACAAAAACTTCCAACATCTCCATCAACAACAAAGGCACTCACTTTTGTCTAGTCGGGCTACGACCCTCCAAAAGGTCGTTGTTCTTTGTAAGGTGGATTGTAAGGTTGACTCTGAGTAATACAAGTTTTTACTCGCAAAATAACAAATGCACTCATTTTTGTCGATTCAGGTTTGCGGTTCACGAATCTGGCTCCTGGGACCTTCAACATAACCGGATTGGGTGACTTCGGATATGTTCCCCGCAATCTTGACATCTTCCCGGAGCTTGGTGGTGTGACCTCAATCTCCACCACAAGGTATCTATGGTGCTTTGGAAGAGGGTCAGGGAAGGAGAGGAGCTTAGAAGAGGAGGGAGATTTTGGGGGAGAGAGGAGAGATGGAGGAGGAGGAGACGTTCAACAGGAGGAAGGATAAAACAAAGCTTTTTCTCCTGTGGCACATCGCCCAATTATTTTTCTGGTTAGATACATCAGTTGAATAGGACCGTGTGGCTCAAAAAAATAGTTTTCAACCTTGTAGGGAAATAATCAAGGGTCAATAAATGAACATACTACCCATCAAACATGCCTACTTTGAAGTCCCATCTAAATGTAAAAATGGAGAAATATTTATTGTTTTGTTCAATGTCACCCTAAACCATATCCGAACATGTTGGCCTTTAAATTTGAATCATTTCCCATTTTTTGAAGTGCATTGAGGTCCCCTAATTGTTGTGGGTTAATGGCATGACAATAAAGGGTAATTTTGACCGAAAAGTACCCTTCTGCTCATGAGCTGATATGCACCCTCATGAACATTAAAATAAATAAATAAATAAAATAAACTGAATTTTTATTGAAACAAACATTGACGAATTTTGTACATGCTTGCAAATTTTCATGAAGAAACAACATTCCAAAATTCTCCCGTAAAAAAACAAAATTGAGGCTCCAAAAGTTTGTTTCCTGGAGCATCATTTTTTACGGAAGTAGTTTGGAATAATTGTTCATCATGAAAATTTGCACACACATTGAAAATTCGTCAATGTTTGTCCCCATTTTTTTTTCATTTTTTAATTATTTTACTGTTCACAAGGGTGCATATGAGTTAGCGAGCAGAAACTTCATGCCCCCTTTTGACATCATGTCCCTCCCAAAGATAGGGTGTACACCTTCTATACAATTAGACGTTGCTTGGAAGCATTTGAATCATGGGTGAGCCAAAGAAGTCTATAAAGGGTGAAGGTCGGTGAAGTGTTGACTATGAACTTTGTATCCCAGCTAAAAAAGTAAAAGGGGGCCTTTGTGGTCGTCGACAGTTGTGACCTTAGGTCTTGGTGTTCGAACATCCTCCATAAAACATACGACTACGCTAACAATTTGAACTTTGTGCAAACTACCTACGTCTTTGTGTTTGCGATTCCTTACTATTGCAATTCCTTTTTCACAAAGTTAATTCATTAGAAATTGCGTGCTAAGTGTTTGTACGTAACGATGTAGCTAAAACTTGCTTTAAGGTTGTTGATTTTGTCTAAGATAATTGAAACACCTATTCATCCACTTTGGACGCCTACTAGTGAAGGAAATATGCCCTAGAGGCAATAATAAAGTTATTATTTATTTCCTTATATCATGATAAATGTTTATTATTCATGCTAGAATTGTATTAACTGGAAACATAATACATGTGTGAATACATAGACCAACAGAGTGTCACTAGTATGCCTCTACTTGACTAGCTCGTTAATCAAAGATGGTTATGTTTCCTAACCATGAACAAAGAGTTGTTATTTGATTAACGAGGTCACATCATTAGTTGAATGATCTGATTGACATGACCCATTCCATTAGCTTAGCACCCGATCGTTTAGTATGTTGCTATTGCTTTCTTCATGACTTATACATGTTCCTATAAACTATGAGATTATGCAACTCCCGTTTATCGGAGGAATACTTTGGGTACTACCAAACGTCACAACGTAACTGGGTGATTATAAAGGAGTACTACAGGTGTCTCCAATGGTAGATGTTGGGTTGGCGTATTTCGAAATTAGGGTTTGTCACTCCGATTGTCGGAGAGGTATCTCTGGGCCCTCTCGGTAATACACATCACATAAGCCTTGCAAGCATAATAACTAAGATGTTAGTTATGAGATGATGTATTACGGAACGAGTAAAGAGACTTGCCAGTAACGAGATTGAACTAGGTATTGGATACCGACGATCGAATCTCGGGCAAGTAACATACCGATGACAAAGGGAACAACGTATGTTGTTATGCGGTCTGACCGATAAAGATCTTCGTAGAATATGTGGGAGCCAATATGGGCATCCAGGTCCCGCTATTGGTTATTGACCGGAGACGTGTCTCGGTCATGTCTACATTGTTCTCGAACCGTAGGGTCCGCACGCTTAACGTTACGATGACAGTTATTATGAGTTTATGCATTTTGATGTACCGAAGGTTGTTCGGAGTCCCGGATGTGATCACGGACATGACGAGGAGTCTCGAAATGGTCGAGACGTAAAGATTGATATATTGGAAGCCTATGTTTGGACACCGGAAGTGTTCCGGGTGAAATCGGGATTTTACCGGAATACCGGGAGGGTTACCGGAACCCCCCGGGAGGCAAATGGGCCTATTGGGCCTTAGTGGAAAAGTGAAAAGGGGCTGCCCACAAGGGCTGCGCGCCTCCCCCCCTTCCCTAGTCCTATTAGGACTAGGAGAAGGGGCCGGCCCCCCTCTCTTCTCTCTTCTCCTTGAAGAGTCCTATTAGGAATAGGATTGGGGGGGAGTCCTACTCCCGGTAGGAGTGGGACTCCCCCCGCGCCTCTCTCCCTGGCCGGCCGAACCCCTCCCCCTGCTCCTTTATATACGGGGGCAGGAAGCACCCCATAGACACACAAGTTGATCATTGTTGATCGTTCCTTAGCCGTGTGCGGTGCCCCCTGCCACCAAATTCCACCTCGGTCATATCGTTGTAGAGCTTAGGCGAAGCCCTGCGTCGGTAGTACATCAAGATCGTCACCACGCCGTTGTGCTGACGGAACTCTTCCTCGACGCTTTGCTAGATCAGAGTCCGAGGATCGTCATCGAGCTGAACGTGTGCTAAGAACTCGGAGGTGCCGGAGTAACGGTGCTTGGATCGGTCGGATCGGGAAGAAGACGTACGACTACTTCCTCTACGTTGTGAGATCGCTTCCGCAGTCGGTCTGCGTTGGTACGTAGACAATACTCTCCCCTTCGTTGCTATGCATCACCATGATCTTGCGTGTGCAAAGGAAAATTTTCGAAATTACTACGTTCCCCAACAGTGGCATCCGAGCCTAGGTTTTATGGTTTGATGTTATTTGCATGAGTAGAACACAAGTGAGTTGTGGGCGATACAAGTCATACTGCCTACCAGCATGTCATACTTTGGTTCAGCGGTATTGTTGGGTGAGACGATCCGGACCAACCTTACGCGTACTCTTACGCGAGACCGGTTCCCTCGACGTGCTTTGCACATAGATGGCTTGCGGAAGACTGTCTCTCCAACTTTAGTTGAACCAAGTGTGACTACGCCCGGTCCTTGAGAAGGTTAAAACGGAGTCTATTTGACGAACTATCGTTGTGGTTTTGATGCGTAGGTGAGATGAGTTCTTACTTAAGCCCGTAGCAGCCACGTAAAACTTGCAACAACAAAGTAGAGGACGTCTAACTTGTTTTTGCGGGGCATGTTGTGATGTGATATGGTCAAGGCATGATGCTGATTTTATTGTATGAGATGATCATGTTTTGTAACCAAGTTATCGGCAACTGGTAGGAGCCATATGGTTGTCGCTTTATTGTATGCAATGCAATCGCGATGTAATGCTTTACTTTATTACTAAGCGGTAGTGATAGTCGTGGAAGCATAAGATTGGCGAGACAACAACGATGCTACGATGGAGATCAAGGTGTCGCGCCGGTGACGATGGTGATCATGACGGTGCTTCGGAGATGGAGATCACAAGCACAAGATGATGATGGCCATATCATATCACTTATATTGATTGCATGTGATGTTTATCCTTTTATGCATCTTATCTTGCTTTGATTGACGGTAGCATTATAAGATGATCTCTCACTAAATTATCAAGAAGTGTTCTCCCTGAGTATGCACCGTTGCCAAAGTTCGTCGTGCCCAGACACCACGTGATGATCGGGTGTGATAAGCTCTACGTCCATCTACAACGGGTGCAAGCCAGTTTTGCACACGCAGAATACTCAGGTTAAACTTGACGAGCCTAGCATATGCAGATATGGCCTCGGAACACAAAGACCGAAAGGTCGAGCATGAATCATATAGTAGATATGATCAACATGACGATGTTCACCATTGAAAACTACTCCATCTCACGTGATGATCGGTTATGGTTTAGTTGATTTGGATCACGTGATCACTTAGAGGATTAGAGGGATGTCTATCCAAGTGGGAGTTCTTAAGTAATATGATTAATTGAATTTAAATTTATCATGAACTTAGTCCTGGTAGTATTTTGCAAATTATGTTGTAGATCAATAGCTCGCGTTGTTGCTTCCCTATGTTTATTTTGATATGTTCCTAGAGAAAATTGTGTTGAAAGATGTTAGTAGCAAAGATGCGGATTGAATCCGTGATCAGAGGTTTATCCTCATTGCTGCACAGAAGAATTATGTCCTTGATGCACCGCTAGGTGAAAGACCTATTGCAGGAGCAGATGCAGACGTTATGAACGTTTGGCTAGCTCAATATGATGACTACTTGATAGTTTAGTGCACCATGCTTAATGGCTTAGAATCGGGACTTCAAAGACGTTTTGAACGTCATGGAGCATATGAGATGTTCCAGGAGTTGAAGTTAATATTTCAAGCAAATACCCGAGTTGAGACATATGAAGTCTCCAACAAGTTCTATAGCTAAAAGATGGAGGAGAATCGCTCAACTAGTGAGCATGTGCCCAGATTGTCTGAGTACTACAATCACTTGAATCAAGTGGGAGTTAATCTTCCAGATAAGATAGTGATTGACAGAATTCTCTAGTCACCATCACCAAGTTAGTAGAACTTCGTGATGAACTATGATATGCAAGGGATAACGGAAACGACTCCCAAGCTCTTCGTAATGCGGAAATTGACGAAGGTAGAAATCAAGAAAAACATCAAGTGTTGATGGTAGACAAGACCACTAGTTTCAAGAAAAGGGCAGAGGGAAGAAGGGGAACTTCAAGAAGAACGGCAAGCAAGTTGCTGCTCAAGTGAAGAAGCCCAAGTCTGGTCCTAAGCCTGAGACTAAGTGCTTCTACTGCAAAGGGACTGGTCACTGGAAGCGGAACTACCCCAAGTGATTGGCGGATAAGAAGGATGGCAAAGTGAACATAAGTATATTTGATATACATGTTATTGATGTGTACTTTACTAGTGTTTATAGCAAACCCTCAGTATTTGATACTAGTTCAGTTGCTAAGATTAGTAACTCGAAACGGGAGTTGCAGAATAAACAGAGACTAGTTAAGGGTGAAGTGACGATGTGTGTTAGAAGTGGTTCCAAGATTGATATGATCATCATCGCACACTCCCTATAATTTCGGGATTAGTGTTGAACTTAAATAAGTGTTATTTGGTGTTTGCGTTGAACATGAATATGATTTGATCATGTTTATTGTAATACGGTTATTCATTTAAGTAAGAGAATAAATTGTTGTTCTGTTTACATGAATAAAACCTTATATGGTTACACACCCAATGAAAATAGTTCGTTGGTTCTCGATCATAGTGATACACATAATCATAATGTTGAAACCAAAAGATGCAAAGTTAATAATGATAGTGCAACTTATTTGTAGCACTGCCGTTTATGTCATATTGGTGTAAAGCGCATGAAGAAACTCCATGCTGATGGGCTTTTGGAATCACTTGATTATGAATCAGTTGATTCTTGCGAACCATGCCTCATGGGCAAGATGACTAAGACTCTGTTCTTCGGAACAATGGAGCGAGCAAAAGATTTGTTGGAAATCATACATACTGATGTATGTGGTCCGATGAATATTGAGACTCACGACAGGTATCATTATTTTCTGATCTTCACAGATGATTTGAGCAGATATGAGTATATCTACTTGATGAAACATAAGTCTGAAACATTTGAAAAGTTCAAAGAATTTCAGAGTGAAGTGAAAAATCATCATGACAAGAAAGTAAAAGTTTCTATGATCTGATCGGGGAGACAAATATTTGAGTTACGAGTTTGGTCTTCAGTTAAAACAATGTGAAATAGTTTCACTACGCACGCCACCTGGAACACCACATCATAATGGTGTGTCCGAACGTCATAACCGTACTTTATTGGATATAGTGCAATCTATGATGTTTCTTACCGATTTACCACTATCGTTTTGGGGTTATGCATTAGAGACGGCTGCATTCACGTTAAATAGGGCACCATCTAAATCCGTTGAGACGACACCGTGTGAACTATGGTTTGGCAAGAAACCTAAGCTGTCGTTTCTTAAAGTTTGGGGTTGCGATGCTTATATGAAAAAGCTTCATCCTGATAAGCTCAAACTCAAATCGGAGAAGTGCGTCTTCATAGGATATCCAAAGGAAACTATTGGATACACCTTCTATCACAGATCCGAAGGCAAGACTTTTGTTGCTAAAATTTGGAAACTTTCTGGAGAAGGAGTTTTTCTCGAAAGAAGTGAGTGGGAGGAAAGTAGAACTTGACGAGGTAACTGTACCTGCTCCCTTATTGGAAAATAGTACATCACAGAAAACTGTTTCTGCAACACCTATACCAATTAGTGAGGAAGCTAATGATGATGATCATGAAACTTCAGGGCAAGATACTACTGAACCACGTAGATCAACCAGAGTGAGATCCGCACCAGAGTGGTACGGTAATCCAGTTCTGGAAGTCATGCTACTAGATCATGATAAACCTACGAACTATGAAGAAGCGATGGTGAGCCCAGATTCCGCAAAGTGACTTGAGGCCATGAAATCTGAGATGGGATCCATGTATGAGAACAAAGTATGGACTTTGGTTGACTTGCCCGATGATCGGCAAGCAATTGAGAATAAATGGATCTTCAAGAAAAAGACTGACGCTGACGGTAATATTACTGTCTATAAAGCTCGACTTGTCGCAAAAGGTTTTCGACAAGTTCAAGGGGTTGACTACGATGAGACCTTCTCACCCGTAGTGATGCTTAAGTCCGTCAGAATTATGTTAGCAATTGCTGCGTTTTATGATTATGAAATATGGCAAATGGATGTCAAAACTGCATTCCTGAATGGATTTCTGGAAGAAGAGTTGTATATGATGCAACCAGAAGGTTTTGTCGATCCGAAGGGAGCTAACAAAGTGTGCAAACTCCAGCGATCCATTTATGGACTGGTGCAAGCATCTCGGAGTTGGAATAAACGCTTTGATAGTGTGATCAAAGCATTTGGCTTTATACAGACTTTTGGAGAAGCCTGTATTTACAAGAAAGTGAGTGGAAGCTCTGTAGCATTTCTGATATTATATGTGGATGACATATTGCTGATTGGAAATGATATAGAATTTCTGGATAGCATAAAGGGATACTTGAATAAAAGTTTTTCGATGAAAGACCTCGGGGAAGCTGCTTACATATTAGGCATAAAGATCTATAGAGATAGATCAAAACGCTTAATTGGACTTTCACAAAGCACATACCTTGACAAGATTTTGAAAAAGTTCAAAATGAATCAAGCAAAGAAAGGGTTCTTGCCTGTGTTACAAGGTGTGAAGTTGAGTCAGACTCAATGCCCGACCACCGCAGAAGATAGAGAGAAAATGAAAGATGTTCCCTATGCTTCAGCCATAGGCTCTATCATGTATGCAATGTTGTGTACCAGACCTGATGTGTGCCTTGCTATAAGTTTAGCAGGGAGGTACCAAAGTAATCCAGGAGTGGATCACTGGACAGCGGTCAAGAACATCCTGAAATACCTGAAAAGGACTAAGGATATGTTTCTCGTATATGGAGGTGACAAAGAGCTCACCGTAAGAGGTTACGTTGATGCAAGCTTTGACACTGATCCGGACGATTCTAAAATCGCAAACCGGATACGTGTTTACTTTAAACGGTGGAGCTGTCAGTTGGTGCAGTTCTAAACAAAGCGTCGTAGCGGGATCTACATATGAAGCGGAATACATAGCTGCTTCGGAAGCAGCGAACGAAGGAGTCTGGATGAAGGAGTTCATATCCGATCTAGGTGTCATACCTAGTGCATCGGGTCCAATGAAAATCTTCTGTGACAATACTGGTGCAATTGCCTTGGCAAAGGAATCCAGATTTCACAAAAGAACCAAACACATCAAGAGACGCTTCAACTCCATCCGGGATTTAGTCCAGGTGGGAGACATAGAGATTTGCAAGATACATACGGATCTGAATGTTGCAGACCCGTTGACTAAGCCTCTTCCACGAGCAAAACATGATCAGCACCAACGCTCCATGGGTGTTAGAATCATTACTGTGTAATCTAGATTATTGACTCTAGTGCAAGTGGGAGACTGAAGGAAATATGCCCCAGAGGCAATAATAAAGTTATTATTTATTTCCTTATATCATGATAAATGTTTATTATTCATGCTAGAATTGTATTAACTGGAAACATAATACATGTGTGAATACATAGACCAACAGAGTGTCACTAGTATGCCTCTACTTGACTAGCTCGTTAATCAAAGATGGTTATGTTTCCTAACCATGAACAGAGAGTTGTTATTTGATTAACGAGGTCACATCATTAGTTGAATGATCTGATTGACATGACCCATTCCATTAGCTTAGCACCCGATCGTTTAGTATGCTGCTATTGCTTTCTTCATGACTTATACATGTTCCTATAAACTATGAGATTATGCAACTCCCGTTTACCGGAGGAATACTTTGGGTACTACCAAACGTCACAACGTAACTGGGTGATTATAAAGGAGTACTACAGGTGTCTCCAATGGTAGATGTTGGGTTGGCGTATTTCGAGATTAGGGTTTGTCACTCCGATTGTCGGAGAGGTATCTTTGGGCCCTCTCGGTAATACACATCACATAAGCCTTGCAAGCATAATAACTAAGATGTTAGTTATGAGATGATGTATTACGGAACGAGTAAAGAGACTTGCCAGTAACGAGATTGAACTAGGTATTGGATACCGACGATCGAATCTCGGGCAAGTAACATACCGATGACAAAGGGAACAACGTATGTTGTTATGCGGTCTGACCGATAAAGATCTTCGTAGAATATGTGGGAGCCAATATGGGCATCCAGGTCCCGCTATTGGTTATTGACCGGAGACGTGTCTCGGTCATGTCTACATTGTTCTCGAACCGTAGGGTCCGCACGCTTAACGTTACGATGATAGTTATTATGAGTTTATGCATTTTGATGTACCGAAGGTTGTTCGGAGTCCCGGATGTGATCACGGACATGACGAGGAGTCTCGAAATGGTCGAGACGTAAAGATTGATATATTGGAAGCCTATGTTTGGACACCGGAAGTGTTTCGGGTGAAATCGGGATTTTACCGGAATACCGGAAGGGTTACCGGAACCCCCCGGGAGGCAAATGGGCCTATTGGGCCTTAGTGGAAAAGTGAAAAGGGGCTGCCCACAAGGGATGCGCGCCTCCCCCCCTTCCCTAGTCCTATTAGGACTAGGAGAAGGGGCCGGCCCCCCTCTCTTCTCTCTTCTCCTTGAAGAGTCCTATTAGGAATAGGATTGGGGGGGAGTCCTACTCCCGGTAGGAGTGGGACTCCCCCCGCGCCTCTCTCCCTGGCCGGCCGAACCCCTCCCCCTGCTCCTTTATATACGGGGGCAGGGGGCACCCCATAGACACACAAGTTGATCATTGTTGATCGTTGCTTAGCCGTGTGCGGTGCCCCCTGCCACCAAATTCCACCTCGGTCATATCGTTGTAGAGCTTAGGCGAAGCCCTGCGTCGGTAGTACATCAAGATCGTCACCACGCCGTTGTGCTGACGGAACTCTTCCTCGACGCTTTGCTGGATCGGAGTCCGAGGATCGTCATCGAGCTGAACGTGTGCTAAGAACTCGGAGGTGCCGGAGTAACGGTGCTTGGATCGGTCGGATCGGGAAGAAGACGTACGACTACTTCCTCTACGTTGTGAGATCGCTTCCGCAGTCGGTCTGCGTTGGTACGTAGACAATACTCTCCCCTTCGTTGCTATGCATCACCATGATCTTGCGTGTGCGTAGGAAAATTTTCGAAATTACTACGTTCCCCAACAACTAGGTCTTTGAATCTTGTATCGACCATCGATTGCCTATTCACCAAAGGATTATTCGGCGATGAATTTCCACAAATGATATCCTGACAATTTCTCTCCCAAAATGTTAGCGCCATGGAGAGCTACATAAATTTGGACGAAACTTATAGCACAAAAAGTTTCAAAGAAGCAAAGAAACCTGAATATAGATATGTTTCCACTCCGATTAAAATAGATGGTGCAGTTGCCATTGTGATATAACTGCGGTTTCTACAATTCTTTTGGTTATGTTGTTGTCGTTGGTTGAGCAGGTTGTAGTTGTGATGGCACTCGTGCACCAAGGACCGCTAGTCAACAATGTCAGTTCACAATATTGTGTATATATAGCTATTGTTGTGTGAACGCTCATTGCCAGTGAAGCTCATCGAGTGGCGGTTTGTGAACTTGCGGTTGCAAACCAAATGAATGAGTTTGTCAAGTAGAAGACAAAAATATCCATATCTTCCCTAGTGGCAAAAGGTCAATCAATGACCATTGCTTCAAGTGTGATCTCTACAACTTAGTTTTCCCAAATCGGAGCATATTGATCCCTCTGTAACACAAAATCACGACGTTTTGGATATGTCTTTGTTTAAACTTCAAAATTTTGAACACATATATCTTTGAATTATCTAGATTAGGAAACTGAAAACCATATGTATAAATTTATCTTGAAAAGCATTTCTACAACATTTAGATTGTTTGATTTGAACACATACTCAATAGAAATTAGCGGTCAAAATTACTCCCTCCGTCCAGAAATACTTGTCATCAAAATGGATAAAAGGAGATGTATCTAAATGTATTTTCGGACGGAAGGAGTACATCTTAAAGACCGTGTCGATGTCCATTACTGCATCATAGTATTTCTGTGATATACAAAAGGTGGAGTAGTAGTTTGAAGTTGAACGCAACCCGATAGTGTGCCTCAAACGTAAAGTACAACATTAGTTGTGAGACCTCAACAAACCGTAGATTCAGGCTCGGAATGAGAGTTCCAGCAGGTGGCTTGAGCTTCATTACGTTTGGCGAGCGACGAGACGCAGCCAAAGGCGGGCTCTGAAAATCCTCTATCCGAGTACCGCGCAGCACCGTCCATTTTGGTGATGAGTGAAGGAACCAAAAGCACACGATCCGAGGCAACTCTGTCGCGCACGCGTCATCAGATTGGTCCCATGTCCGTGACAGCTCAGTGAACGACCAGCACGGACCTCGCGCCGTAACCGGACGTGACACCCCCGCGGCGTCCCCATCTTCTTCCCCGCGCGTGTGGTACGAGACATGGGACTGCGAGAGCGCCGCGCAACTGGCCCCTCGTCCCCGTGCGTTCCGTGGACCGCACAGTGTCTCGGCCCCGCCGCGGTCACGTCACGTTCAAAAGGTTCCCGGGATCTCCAGGGGCCATCATAATTTCTCTTCGGTTCCATGCCAAATATTCCCTCTGTTAGAGCATCTCCCACAGGAGGCGCTAAAAATCAATCTCTGAGAACGCATCGGCACAAATCGCGTGCTGGAGGCATGATATTCCCCAGTAGCCGCGTCCATGATTTTTTTGAAAACTAAAATTTGGCACAAACAAGGCGCAAATAAGCACAAACTTCGGCGAGTTCATACATATTTAAAATATTTTATAAAAGAAAAAAAAAACGCTACTAGGCCCGTCGTCGCCCTTGCCGTTCCTCGCCGCCTGCCGCCCTTGAAGCTCTACATGCCGAGGAGCCTGTAGAACTTCATGTAGTCGCTGCCGCCGCCGTCGTCGTTGTCGTCACCTCCTCCGCGGGCGTCGTCCCTGTTGCAGCCCTCGCCAGATTGGCACGGCGGGTTGGACGGTCCGGGGGCGTCCTCGTCCTCGTCGCTGTCGAAGATCACCACGCCGTTCTCGTCCTCGCGCCCACGCTTGCGGGCGGCTATCTCCTCCAGGGCTCGACTGTTGGAAATATGCCCTGGAGGCAATAAGAAATAAGTTATTATTATATTTCCTTGTTCATGATAATCGTCTATTATCCATGCTAGAATTGTATTGATAGGAAACTCAGATACATGTGTGGATACATAGACAACACCATGTCCCTAGTAAGCCTCTAGTTAACTAGCTCGTTGATCAACAGGTGGTTACAGTTTCCTAACCATGGACATTGGATGTCGTTGATAACGGGATCACATCATTAGGAGAATGATGTGATGGACAAGACCCAATCCTAAGCCTAGCACAAAGATCGTGTAGTTCGTTCGCTAAAGCTTTTCTAATGTCAAGTATCGTTTCCTTAGACCATGAGATTGTGCAACTCCCGGATACCGTAGGAGTGCTTTGGGTGTGCCAAACTCACAACGTAACTGGGTGGCTATAAAGATACACTACGGGTAACTCCAAAAGTGTCTGTTGGGTTGGCACGAATCGAGACTGGGATTTGTCACTCCGTGTGACGGAGAGGTGTCTCTGGGCCCACTCGGTAGGACATCATCATAATGTGCACAATGTGATCAAGAAGTTGATTACGGGATGATGTGTTACGGAACGAGTAAAGAGACTTGCCGGAAACGAGATTGAACAAGGTATCGGGATACCGACGATCGAATCTCGGGCAAGTATCGTACCGCTAGACAAAGGGAATTGTATACGGGATTGATTAAGTCCTTGACATCGTGGTTCATCCGATGAGATCATCGTGGAGCATGTGGGTGAAGGAAATATGCCCTAGAGGCAATAATAAAGTTATTATTTATTTCCTTATATCATGATAAATGTTTATTATTCATGCTAGAATTGTATTAACCGGAAACATAATACATGTGTGAATACATAGACAAACTTAGTGTCACTAGTATGCCTCTACTTGACTAGCTCGTTAATCAAAGATGGTTATGTTTCCTAACCATGAACAAGGTCTTGTTATTTGATTAACAAGGTCACATCATTGGTTGAATGATCTGATTGACATGACCCATTTCATTAGCTTAGCACCCGATCGTTTAGTATGTTGCTATTGCTTTCTTCATGACTTATACATGTTCCTATGACTATGAGATTATGCAACTCCCGTTTGCCGGAGGAACACTTTGGGTGCTACCAAACGTCACAACGTAACTGGGTGATTATAAAGGAGCATTACAGGTGTCTCCAAAGGTAGATGTTGGGTTGGCGTATTTCGAGATTAGGATTTGTCACTCCGATTGTCGGAGAGGTATCTCTGGGCCCTCTCGGTAATGCACATCACATAAGCCTTGCAAGCATTACAACTCATGAGTTAGTTGCAAGATGATGTATTACGGAACGAGTAAAGAGACTTGCCGGTAACGAGATTGAACTTGGTATTGGATACCGACGATCGAATCTCGGGCAAGTAACATACCGATGACAAAGGGAACAACGTATGTTGTTATGCGGTCTGACCGATAAAGATCTTCGTAGAATATGTAGGAGCCAATATGGGCATCCAGGTCCCGCTATTGGTTATTGACCAGAGAGGTGTCTCGGTCATGTCTACATAGTTCTCGAACCCGTAGGGTCCGCACGCTTAACGTTCGTTGATGATATAGTACTATGTGAGTTATGTATGTTGGTGACCGAATGTTGTTTGGAGTCCCGGATGATATCACGGACATGACGAGGAGCTCCGGAATGGTCCGGAGGTAAAGATTCATATATTGAATGATATGGTTAGGCCAAGGGGTCAAGCCCACAGGGCTATAAGTCGGTGCAAAAGGAGTTTTGCGGAGGCCAGGGGGCCAAACGCCGGAGACCCTGGCGTCTGGCCCTGGGCCAGACGCCGAGGCCCATGGCGTCTGGGCCAGACGCCAAGGTTTGTGGCGTTTGGTCCTGGAGTTCGAGTGGGACTCTTGCCTTTCGGGCAAAACCGACTTTGAGGAGGCTTTTGCTCCAAGTTTCGACCCCAGGGCTCAACATATAAATAGAGGGGCAGCGCTAGCACCAAAGACACATCAAGAAACACCAAGCCGTGTGCCGGCAACCCTGTTCCCTCTAGTTTATCCTCCATCATAGTTTTCGTTGTGCTTAGGCGAAGCACTGCGGAGATTGTTCTTCACCAACACCGTCACCACACCGTCGTGCTGCCGGAACTCATCTACTACTTCGCCCCTCTTGCTGGATCGAGAAGGCGAGGACGTCACCGAGCCGTACGTGTGCAGAACTCGGAGGTGCCGTGCTTTCGGTACTTGGATCGGTCGGATCGTGAAGACGTTCGACTACATCAACCGCGTTGATATAACGCTTCCGCTTGCGATCTACAAGGGTATGTAGATCAGACTCTCCCCCTCGTTGCTATGCATCACCATGATCTTGCGTGTGCGTAGGAAAATTTATGAAATTACTACGTTACCCAACAGTGGCATCCGAGCCTAGGTTTTATGGTTTGATGTTATATGCACGAGTAGAACACAAGTGAGTTGTGGGCGATACAAGTCATACTGCCTACCAGCATGTCATACTTTGGTTCGGCGGTATTGTTGGACGAGACGACCCGGACCAACATTACGCGTACGCTTACGCGAGACCGGTTCCCCCGACGTGCTTTGCACACAGGTGGCTTGCGGGCGACTGTCTCTCCAACTTTAGTTGAACCAAGTGTGGCTACGCTCGGTCCTTGCGAAGGTTAAAACGGAGTCTATTTGACAAACTATCGTTGTGGTTTTGATGCGTAGGTGAGATTGGTTCTTGCTTAAGCCCGTAGCAGCCACGTAAAACTTGCAACAACAAAGTAGAGGACGTCTAACTTGTTTTTGCAGGGCATGTTGTGATGTGATATGGTCAAGACATGATGCTAAATTTTATTGTATGAGATGATCATGTTTTGTAACCGAGTTATCGGCAACTGGCTGGAGCCATATGGTTGTCACTTTATTGTATGCAATGCAATCGCGATGTAATGCTTTACTTTATCACTAAGCGGTAGCGATAGTAGTGGAAGCATAAGATTGGCTATACGACAACGAT
Source organism: Triticum monococcum (assembly GCA_034509565.1). Taxonomy (NCBI): domain Eukaryota; kingdom Viridiplantae; phylum Streptophyta; class Magnoliopsida; order Poales; family Poaceae; genus Triticum; species Triticum monococcum. The sequence continues at coordinate 669,981,769 of CM067843.1, read as the reverse complement.
GCTACGATGGAGATCAAGGTGTCGCGCCGGTGACGATGGTGATCATGACGGTGCTTCGGAGATGGAGATCACAAGCACAAGATGATGATGGCCATATCATATCACTTATATTGATTGCATGTGATGTTTATCTTTTATGCATCTTATCTTGCTTTGATTGACGGTAGCATTATAAGATGATCTCTCACTAAATTATCAAGAAGTGTTCTCGCTAAGTATGCACCGTTGCGAAAGTTCTTCGTGCTGAGACACCACGTGATGATCGGGTGTGATAGGCTCTACGTTCAAATACAACGGGTGCAAAATAGTTGCACACGCGGAATACTCAGGTTATACTTGACGAGCCAAGCATATACAGATATGGCCTCGGAACACGGAGACCGAAAGGTCGAGCGTGAATCATATAGTAGATATGATCAACATAATGATGTTCACCAATGAAACTACTCCATCTCACGTGATGATCGGACATGGTTTAGTTGATTTGGATCACGTAATCACTTAGAGGATTAGAGGGATGTCTATCTAAGTGGGAGTTCTTAAGTAATATGATTAATTGAACTTTAATTTATCATGAACTTAGTCCTGGTAGTATTTTGCAAATTATGTTGTAGATCAATAGCTCGCATTGTTGCTTCCCTGTGTTTATTTTTGATATGATCCTAGAGAAAATTGTGTTGAAAGATGTTAGTAGCAATGATGCGGACTGGATCCGTGATCTGAGGTTTATCCTCATTGCTGCACAGAAGAATTATGTCCTTGATGCACCGCTAGGTGACAGACCTATTGCAGGAGCAGATGCAGACGTTATGAACGTTTGGCTAGCTCAATATGATGACTACTTGATAGTTTAGTGCACCATGCTTAACGGCTTAGAATCGGGACTTCAAAGACGTTTTGAACGTCATGGACCATATGAGATGTTCCTGGAGTTGAAGTTAATATTTCAAGCAAATACCCGAGTTGAGAGATATGAAGTCTCCAACAAGTTCTATAGCTAAAAGATGGAGGAGAATCGCTCAACTAGTGAGCATGTGCTCAGATTGTCTGGGTACTACAATCGCTTGAATCAAGTGGGAGTTAATCTTCCAGATAAGATAGTGGTTGATAGAATTCTCTAGTCACCATCACCAATTTATTAGAACTTCGTGATGAACTATAATATGCAAGGGATAACGGAAACAACTCCCAAGCTCTTCGTGATGCTGAAATCAACGAAGGTAGAAATCAAGAAAAACATCAAGTGTTGATGGTTGACAAGACCACTAGTTTCAAGAAAAGGGCAAAGGGAAGAAGGGGAACTTCAAGAAGAACGGCAAGCAAGTTGCTGCTCAAGTGAAGAAGCCCAAGTCTGATCCTAAGCCTGAGACTAAGTGCTTCTACTGCAAAGGGACTGGTCACTGGAAGCGGAACTACCCCAAGTGATTAGCGGATAAGAAGGATGGCAAAGTGAACATAAGTATATTTGATATACATGTTATTGATGTGTACTTTACTAGTGTTTATAGCAACCCCTCAGTATTTGATGCTAGTTCAGTTGTAAGAGTAGTAACTCGAAACGGGAGTTGCAGAATGAACAGAGACTAGTTAAGGGTGAAGTGACGATGTGTGTTGGAAGTGGTTCCAAGATTGATATGATCATCATCGCACACTCTCTATACTTTCGGGATTAGTGTTGAACCTAAATAAGTGTTATTTGATGTTTACGTTAAGCATGAATATGATTTGATCATGTTTATTGTAATACGATTATTCATTTAAGTAAGAGAATAAATTGTTGTTCTGTTTACATGAATAAAACCTTATATGGTTACACACCCAATGAAAATAGTTCGTTGGATCTCGATCGTAGTGATACACATAATCATAATATTGAAACCAAAAGATGCAAAGTTAATAATAATAGTGCAATTTATTTGTGGCACTGCCGTTTAGGTCATATTGGTGTAAAGCGAATGAAGAAACTCCATGCTGATGGGATTTTGGAATCACTTGATTATGAATCACTTGATGATTGCGAACCATGCCTCATGGGCAAGATGACTAAGACTCCATTCTCCGGAGCGAGCAACTGACTTATTGGAAATAATACATACTGATGTGTGCGGTCCGATGAGTGTTAAAGCTCATGACAAGTATTGTTATTTTCTGAACTTCACAGATGATTTGAGCAGATATGGGTATATCTACTTGATGAAACATAAGTCTGAAACATTTGAAAAGTTCAAAGAATTTCAGAGTGAAGTGGAAAATCATCGTAACAAGAAAATAAAGTTTCTACGATCTGATCGCGGAGACAAATATTTGAGTTACGAGTTTGGTATTCAATTAAAACAATGTGGAATAATTTCACAAACTCATGCCACATGGAACACCACAGCATAATGGTGTGTCCGAACGTCATAACCGTACTTTATTGGATATAGTGCAATCTATGATGTCTCTTACCGATCTACCACTATCGTTTTGGGGTTATGCATTAGAGACAGCTGCATTCACGTTAAATAGGGCACCATCTAAAACCGTTGAGACGACACCGTGTGAACTATGGTTTGGCAAGAAACCTAAGCTGTCGTTTCTTAAAGTTTGGGGTTGTGATGCTTATGTGGAAAAGTTTCATCCTGATAAGCTCAAAACTCAAATCGGAGAAATATGTCTTCATAGGATACCCAAAGGAGACAGTTGGGTACACCTTCTATCACAGATCCGAAGGCAAGACATTCGTTGCTAAGAATGGATCCTTTCTAGAGAAGGAGTTTCTCTCGAAAGAAGTGAGTGGGAGGAAAGTAGAACTTGATAAGGTAATTGTACCTTCTCCCTTATTGGAAAGTAGTTCATCACAGAAATCTGTTCCTGTGACTACTACACCAATTAGTGAGGAAGCTAATGATGATGATCATAAAACTTCAGATCAAGTTACTACCGAATCTCGTAGGTAAACCAGAGTGAGATCTGCACCAGAGTGGTACAGTAATCCTGTTCTGGAAGTCATGTTACTAGACCATGACGAACTTACGAACTATGAGGAAGCCATGATGAGCCCAGATTCCGTGAAATGGTTTGAGGCCATGAAATCTGAGATATAATCCATGTATGAGAACAAAGTATGGACTTTGATGGATTTGCCCGATGATCGGCAAGCCATAGAAAATAAATGGATCTTCAAGAGGAAGACGGACGCCGATAGTAGTGTTACTATCTACAAAGCTAGAATTATCGCAAAAGGTTTTTGACAAGTTCAAGGTGTTGACTACGATGAGAGTTTCTCACTCGTATCTATGCTTAAGTCTGTTCGAATCATGTTAGCAATTGCCACATTTTATGAAATCTGGCAAATGGATAAACAAAACTGCATTCCTTAATGGATTTATTAAAGAAGAGTTGTATACGATGCAACTAAAAGGTTTTGTCGATCCTAAAGGTGTTAACAAAATATGCAAGCTCCAGCAATCCATCTATGGACTGGTACAAGCATCTTGGAGTTGGAATATACGCTTTGATGAGTTGATCAAAGCATATAGTTTTATATAGACTTGCGGTGAAGCCTGTATTTACAAGAAAGTGAGTGGGAGCACTACAACATTTCTGATAAGTATATGTGAATGACATATTGTTAATCGGAAATAATGTAGAATTATTCTGTAAAGCATAAAGGAATGTTTGAAAGGATTTTTCAAAGAAAGACCTTGGTGAAGCTGCTTACATATTGAGTATCAAGATCTATAGAGATAGATCAAGACGCTTGATAAGTTTTTTTAATGAGTACATACCTTGACAAGATTTTGAAGTAGTTCAAAAATAAAGCAGTCAAAGAAAGAGTTCTTGCCTGTATTACAAGGTGTGAAGTTGAGTAAGACTCAAAACCCGACCACGGCAGAAGATAGAAAGAGAATGAAAGTCATTCCCTATGCCTCAGTCATAGGTTCTATAAAATATGCCATACTGTGTACCAGATCTATTGTATACCCTGCACTGATTTGGCAAGGGAGTACAATAGTGATCTAGGAGTAGATCACTGGATAGCGGTCAAAATTATCCTTAGTATAATAAGGAAATATTTCTCGATTATGGAGGTGACAAAAGGTTCATCGTAAAAAGTTACGTCGATGCAAGTTTTGACACGGATCTGGATGACTCTAAGTCTCGATCTAGATACATATTGAAAGTGGGAGCAATTAGCTAGAGTAGCTCCATGCAGAGCATTGTAGACATAGAAAATTGCAAAATACATAACGGATCTGAATGTGAAAGACCGTTGAATAAGATTCTCTCACAAGCAAAACATGATCACACCTTAGTACTCTTTGGGTGTTAATCACATAGCGATGTGAACTAGATTACCGAATCTAGTAAACCCTTTGGGTGTTGGTCACATGACAATGTGAACTATGGGTGTTAATCACATGATGATGTGAACTATCGATGTTAATCACATGGTGATGTGATCTAGATTAATGACTCTAGTGCAAGTGGGAGACTGAAGGAAATATGCCCTAGAGGCAATAATAAAGTTATTATTTATTTCCTTATATCATGATAAATGTTTATTATTCATGCTAGAATTGTATTAACCGGAAACATAATACATGTGTGAATACATAGACAAACTTAGTGTCACTAGTATGCCTCTACTTGACTAGCTCGTTAATCAAAGATGGTTATGTTTCCTAACCATGAACAAGGTCTTGTTATTTGATTAACGAGGTCACATCATTGGTTTAATGATCTGATTGACATGACCCATTCCATTAGCTTAGCACCCGATCGTTTAGTATGTTGCTATTGCTTTCTTCATGACTTATACATGTTCCTATGACTATGAGATTATGCAACTCCCGTTTGCCGGAGGAACACTTTGGGTGCTACCAAACGTCACAACGTAACTGGGTGATTATAAAGGAGCATTACAGGTGTCTCCAAAGGTAGATGTTGGGTTGGCGTATTTCGAGATTAGGATTTGTCACTCCGATTGTCGGAGAGGTATCTCTGGGCCCTCTCGGTAATGCACATCACATAAGCCTTGCAAGCATTACAACTAATGAGTTAGTTGCAAGATGATGTATTATGGAACGAGTAAAGAGACTTGCCGGTAACGAGATTGAACTAGGTATTGGATACCGACGATCGAATCCCGGGCAAGTAACATACCGATGACAAAGGGAACAACGTATGTTGTTATGCGGTCTGACCGATAAAGATCTTCGTAGAATATGTAGGAGCCAATATGGGCATCCAGGTCCCGCTATTGGTTATTGACCAGAGAGGTGTCTCGGTCATGTCTACATAGTTCTCGAACCCGTAGGGTCCGCACGCTTAACGTTCGTTGACGATATAGTACTATGTGAGTTATGTATGTTGGTGACCGAATGTTGTTCGGAGTCCCGGATGAGATCATGGACATGACGAGGAGCTCCGGAATGGTCCGGAGGTAAAGATTCATATATTGGATGATATGGTTAGGCCAAGGGGTCAAGCCCACAGGGCTATAAGTCGGTGCAAAAGGAGTTTTGCGGAGGCCAGGGGGCCAAACGCCGGAGACCCTGGCGTCTGGCCCTGGGCCAAACGCCGAGGCCCATGGTGTCTGGGCCATACGCCAAGGTTTGTGGCGTTTGGTCCTGGAGTCCGAGTGGGACTCTTGCCTTTCGGGCAAAACCGACTTTGAGGAGGCTTTTTCTCCAAGTTTCGACCCCAGGGCTCAACATATAAATAGAGGGGAAGGGCTAGCACCAAAGACACATCAAGAAACACCAAGCCGTGTGCCGGCAACCCTGTTCCCTCTAGTTTATCCTCCGTCATAGTTTTCGTAGTGCTTAGGCGAAGCCCTGCGGAGATTGTTCTTCACCAACACCGTCACCACGCAGTCGTGCTGCCGGAACTCATCTACTACTTCGCCCCTCTTGCTGGATCGAGAAGGCCAGGACGTCACCGAGCCGTATGTGTGCAGAACTCGGAGGTGCCGTGCTTTCGGTACTTGGATCGGTCGGATCATGAAGATGTTCGACTACATCAACCGTGTTGATATAACGCTTCCGCTTGCGATCTACAAGGGTACGTAGATCAGACTCTCCCCCTCGTTGCTATGCATCACCATGATCTTGCATGTGCGTAGGAATTTTTTTGAAATTACTACCTTACCCAACAGTGGGAGCCAACATGGGTATTCAGATACCGCAGTTGGTTATTGACTGGAGAACGTCTCGGTCATGTCTGCATGGTTCCCGAACCCGTAGGGTCTACACACTTAAGGTTCGATGACGCTAGGGTTATAAAGGAAGTTTGTATGTGGTTACCGAATGTTGTTTGGAGTCCCGGATGAGATCCCGGACATCACGAGGAGTTCCGGAATGGTCCAGAGGTAAAGATTTATATATGGGAAGTCCTGTTTTGGTCAACGGAAAGGTTTCGGGTTTTATAGGTAACGTACCGGGACCACCAGAAGGGTCCCGGGGGTCCACCAAGTGGGGCCACCAGCCCCGGAGGGCTTCATGGGCCAAGTGTGGAAGGGGACCAGCCCCAAGTGGGTTGGTGCGCCCCCCCCACAAGGGCCCAAGGCGCAAGGGAGAGGAGAAGGGGGCAAACCCTAGGGCAGATGGGCCCTAAGGCCCATCCTGGTGCGCCTCCCTCTCCCCCTCCCCCTTGGCCGCCTCCCTTTGATGGGATCTAGGCTGGACGCCACCCCTAGGGGTGGAAACCCTAAAGGGGGTGCAGCCCCTCCCCTTCCCCTATATATACTTGGCCTAGGGGCTGCCCAAAACACGCGATTTGATCTCTCTCGTTGGTGCAGCCCTCCCTCTCTTTCTCCTCATCTCCCGTGGTGCTTGGCGAAGCCCTGCAGGATTGCCACGCTCCTCCACCACCACCACGCCGTTGTGCTGCTGCTGGATGGAGTCTTCCTCAACCTCTCCCTCTCTCCTTGCTGGATCAAGGCATGGGAGACGTCACCGGGCTGTACGTGTGTTGAACGTGGAGGTGCCGTCCGTTCGGCACTAGGATCTTCGGTGATTTGGATCACGTCGAGTATGACTCCATCAACCCCGTTCACTTGAACGCTTCCGCTTAGCGATCTACAAGGGTATGTAGATGCACTCTCCTTCCCCTCGTTGCTGGTTTCTCCATAGATAGATCTTGGTGATACGTAGGAAAATTTTGAATTTCTGCTACGTTCCCCAACAGTGGTATCAGAGCCAGGTTTATTGCATAGATTCTATGCACGAGTAAAACACAAAGTAGTTGTGGGCGTTGATATTGTTCAATATGCTTACCGTTACTAGTCCAATCTTGATTCGGCGGCATTGTGGGATGAAGCGGCCCGGACCGACCTTACACGTACTCTTACGTGAGACTGGTTCCACCGACTGACATGCACTAGTTGCATAAGGTGGCTAGCGGGTGTCTGTCTCTCTCACTTTAGTAGGATCGGATTCGATGAAAAGGGTCCTTATGAAGGGTAAATAGCAATTGGCATATCACGTTGTGGTTTTTGCGTAGGTAAGAAACGTTCTTGCTAGAAACCCATAGCAGCCACGTAAAACATGCAAACAACAATTAGAGGACGTCTAACTTGTTTTTGTAGGGTATGCTATGTGATGTGATATGGCCAAAAGGATGTGATAAATGATATATGTGATGTATGAGATTGATCATGTTCTTGTAATAGGAATCACGACTTGCATGTCGATGAGTATGACAACCGGCAGGAGCCATAGGAGTTGTCTTAATTTATTTATGACCTGCGTGTCAACATAAACATCATGTAATTACTTTACTTTATTGCTAACCGTTAGCTGTAGTAGTAGAAGTAATCGTTGGCGAGACAACTTCATGAAGACACGATGATGGAGATCATGATGATGGAGATCATGGTGTCATGCCGGTGACAAGATGATCATAGAGCCCCGAAGATGGAGATCAAAAGGAGCAATATGATATTGGCCATATCATGTCACTATTTGATTGCATGTGATGTTTATCATGTTTATACATCTTGTTTACTTAGAACGACGGTATTAAATAATATGATCCCTCATTAAAATTTCAAGAAAGTGTTCCCCCTAACTGTGCACCGTTGCGACAGTTCGTTGTTTCGAAGCACCACGTGATGATCGGGTGTGATAGATTCTAACGTTCACATACAATGGGTGTAAGCCAGATTTACACACGCGAAACACTTAGGTTGACTTGACGAGCCTAGCATGTGTACAGACATGGCCTCGGAACACAGAAGACCGAAAGGTCGAGCATGAGTCGTATAGAAGATATGATCAATATGAAGATGTTCACCGACGTTGACTAGTCCGTCTCACGTGATGATCGGGCACGGCCTAGTTGACTCGGATCATGTAATCACTTAGATGACTAGAGGGATGTTTATTTGAGTGGGAGTTCATAAGATGAACTTAATTATCCTGAACATAGTCAAAAGGATTTTGCAAATTATGTCGTAGCTCGCGCTTCAGTTCTACTGTTTAGATATGTTCCTAGAGAAAATTTAGTTGAAAGTTGATAGTAGCAATTATGCGGACTAGGTCCGTAAACTGAGGATTGTCCTCATTGCTTCATACAAGGCTTATATCCTTAATGCACCGCTCAGTGAGCTGAACCTCGAACGTGGTCTGTGGATGTTGCGAACATCTGACATACACGTTTTGATAACTACGTGATAGTTCAGTTAAATGGTTTAGAGTTGAGGCACCGAAGACGGTTTTGAAACGTCACGAAACATATGAGATGTTTCGAGGGCTGAAATTGGAGTTTCAGGCTCGTGCCCACGTCAAGAGGTATAAGACCTCCGACGATTTTCTTAGCCTACCAACTAAGGAGAAAAGCTCAATTGTTGAGCTTGTGCTCAGATTGTCTGAGTACAACAATCATTTGAATCGAGTGGGAGTTGATCTTCCAGATGAGATAGTGATGTTTTCTCCAAAGTCATTACCACCAAGCTGCTAGAGCTTCGTGATGAACTATAATATATCAGGGACATATATGATGATCCTTGAGATATTCGCGATGTTTGACACCAAAGTAGAAATCAAGAAGGAGCATCAATTGTTGATGGTTGGTGAAACCACTAGTTTCAATAAGGGCAAGGGCAACAAGGGATACTTCATGAAACGGCAATTCAGCTACTGCTCTAGTGAAGAAACCCAAGGTTGAACCCAAACCCGAGACTAAGTGCTTCTGTAATAAGGGGAACAGCCACTGGAGCAGAATTACCCTAGATACTTGGTAGATTAGAAGGCTGGCAAGGTTGATAGAAGTATATTGGATATACATTGTGTTGATGTGTACTTTACTAGTACTCCTAGTAGCACCAGGGTATTAGATACCGGTTCGGTTGCTAAGTGTTAGTAACTCGAAATAAAAGCTACAGAATAAACGGAGACTAGCTAAAGGTGAGCTGACGATATGTGTTGGAAGTGTTTCCAATGTTGATATGATCAAGCATCGCACGCTCCCTCTACCATCGAGATTGGTGTTAAACCTAAATAATTGTTATTTGGTGTTTGCATTGAGCATAGACATGATTGGATTATGACTATCGCAATACGGTCGTTCATTTAAGGAGAATAATGGTTACTCTGTTTATTTGAATAATACCTTCAATGGTCTTGCACCTAAAATGAATGGTTTATTGAATCTCGATCGTAGTGATACACATGTTCATGCCAAAAGATATAAGATAGTAATGATAGTACCACCTACTTGTGGCACTGCCACTTAAGTCATATCGGTATAAAACGCATGAAGAAGCTCCATGTTGATGGATCTTTGGGCTCACTCGTTTTTGAAAAGTTTGAGACATGCGAACCATGTCTATTGGTGTATATGCATGCAAATGGACCATTTGGACTCACTTGATTTTGAATCACTTGAGACATGCAAATCATACCACATGGGCAAGATGACTGAAAGCCTCGGTTTCAGTAAAATTGAACTAGAAAGCAACTTGCTGGAAGTAATACATTTTGATGTGTGCAGTCCAATGAGTGCTGAGGCATGTAGTGGATATCGTTATGTTCTTACTTCACAGATGATCTGAGTAGATGTTGAGTATATTTACTTGATGAAACATAAGTCTGAATTATTGAAAGGTTCAAGTAATTTCAGGGTGAAGTTGAAAGATTGTCGTGACAAGAGGATAAAAGATCTATGATATGATCATAGAGATGAATATCTGAATTACGAGTTTGGCACAGAATTAAGACATTTTGTGGAAATTGTTTCACAACTGATACAGCCTGGAACACCATAGTGTGATGGTGTGTCCGAACATCATAACTGCACCCTATTGGATATGATGCATACCATGATGTCTCTTATCGAATTACCACGATAGTTTATGGGTTAGGCATTAGAGACAACCACATTCACTTTAATAGGGCACCACGTAATTCCGATAAGATGACACCGTATGAACTATGGTTTAGAGAAACCTAAGCTGTCACTTCTTAAAAGTTTGGGGCTGCGACGCTTATGTGAAAAGTTTCAGGCTGATAAGCTCGAACCCAAAGCGGATAAATGCATCTTCATAGGACACCCAAAATAGTTGGGTATACCTCCTGTCTCAGATCCGAAAGCAATAAGGGATTGTTTCTAGAATCGGGTCCTTTCTCGAGGAAAAGTTTCTCTCGAAAGAATTGAGTGGGAGGATGGTGGAGACTTAATGAGGTTATTGAACCGTCTCTTCAACTAGTGTGTGACAGGGCACAGGGAGATGTTCCTGTGGCACCTACACCAATTGAAGTGGAAGCTTATGATAGTGATCATGAAACTTCAGATCAAGTCACTACCAAACCTCGTAGGATGACAAGGATGCGTACTACTTCAGAGTGGTACGTAATCCTGTCTTAGAAGTCATGTTGCTAGACAACAATGAACCTACGAGCTATGGAGAAGCGATGGTGGGCCCGGATTCCGATAAATGGCTCGAGGCCATATAATCCGAGAGAGGATCCATATATGAAAACAAAGTGTAGACTTTGGAAGAACTACTTGATAGTCGTAAGGCTGTTAGGTACATATGGATTTTAAAAGGAAGACAGACAATGATGGTAAGTATCACCATTAAGAAAGCTCGATTTGTCGTTAAGATGTTTTCCGACAAGTTCAAAGAGTTGACTACGATGAGACTTTCTCACTCATAGCGATGCTAAGAGTCTGTTGGAATTATATTAGCGATTACTACATTATTTATGAAATCTTGCAGATAGGATGTCAAAACATTGTTTCCTCGACGATTTCCTTGAGGAAAGGTTGTATGTGATACAACCGGAAGGTTTTGTCAATCCTAAAAGATGCTAATAAGTATGCAAAGCTCCAGCAATCCTTCTGAGGACTGGAGTAAGCATCTCGGAGTTGGAATGTATGCTTTGATGAGATGATCAAAGATTTTGGGTGTATACAAAGTTTATGAGAAACTTGTATTTCCAAAGAAGTGAGTGGGAGCACTATAGAATTTCTGATGAGTGTATGTTGTTGACATATTGTTGATCAGAAATGATGTAGAATTTTTGGAAAGCATATAGGGTTATTTGGAAAGTGTTTTCAATGGAAAGCCTGGATTAAGCTACTTGAACATTGAGCATCAAGATCTATAAGGATAGATCAAAACGCTTAATGGTACTTTCAAATGAGCACATACCTTGACATGATCTTGAAGGTGTTCAAGATGGATCAGTCAAAGAAGAAGTTCTTGCCTGAGTTGTAAGGTATGAAGTTAAGACTTAAAGCTCGACCACGGCAGAATAGAGAGAAAGGACGAAGGTCGTCCCCTATGCTTAAGACGTAGGCTCTACAGTATGCTATGCTGTGTACCGCACCTGAAGTGTGCCTTGCCATGAGTCAGTCAAGGGGTACAAGAGTGATCCAAGAATGGATCACAGGACAGCGGTCAAAGTTATCCTTAGTAACTAGTGGACTAAGGAATTTTCTTGATTATGGAGGTTGTAAAAGAGTTCGTCGTAAAGGGTTACGTCGATGCAAGCTTAACACCTATCCGGATAGCTCTAAGTAGAGATACCGGATACGTATAATGGAGCAACAAATTAGAATAGCTCCAAGTAGAACAGTTATTTGGAATAGCTCCAAATAAAACGTGGTAGCTACATCTAGGAGATGACATAGAGATTTGTGAAGCACACACGGATCTGAAAGGTTCGGACTCGTTGACTAAAACCTCTCTCACAAGCAACATGATCAAACCCAGAACTCATTGAGTGTTAATCACATAGTGATGTGAACTAGATTGTTGACTCTAGTAAACTCTTTGGATGTTGGTCACATGGTGATGTGACCTGTGAGTGTTAATCACATGGCGATGTGAACTAGATTATTGACTCTAGTGCAAGTGGGAGACTGTTGGAAATATTCCCTAGAGGCAATAATAAATAAGTTATTATTATATTTCCTTATTCATGATAATCGTTTATTATCCATGCTAGAATTGTATTGATAGGAAACTCAGATACATGTGTGGATACATAGACAACACCATGTCCCTAGTAAGCCTCTAGTTAACTAGCTCGTTGATCAATAGATGGTTACGGTTTCCTAACCATGGACATTGGATGTCGTTGATAACGGGATCACATCATTAGGAGAATGATGTGATGGACAAGACCCAATCCTAAGCCTAGCACAAAGATCGTGTAGTTCGTTCGCTAAAGCTTTTCTAATGTCAAGTATCGTTTCCTTAGACCATGAGATTGTGTAACTCCCGGATACCGTAGGAGTGCTTTGGGTGTGCCAAACGTCACAACGTAACTGGGTGGTTATAAAGGTACACTACGGGTAACTCCAAAAGTGTCTGTTGGGTTGGCACGAATCGAGACTGGGATTTGTCACTCCGTGTGACGGAGAGGTGTCTCTGGGCCCACTCGGTAGGACATCATCATAATGTGCACAATGTGATCAAGGAGTTGATCACGGGATGATGTGTTACGGAACGAGTAAAGAGACTTGCCGGTAACGAGATTGAACAAGGTATCGGGATACCGACGATCGAATCTCGGGCAAGTATCGTACCGCTAGACAAAGGGAATTGTATACGGGATTGATTAAGTCCTTGACATCGTGGTTCATCCGATGAGATCATCGTGGAGCATGTGGGAGCCAACATGGGTATCCAGATCCCGCTGTTGGTTATTGACTGGAGAACGTGTCGGTCATGTCTGCATGGTTCCCGAACCCGTAGGGTCTACACACTTAAGGTTCGATGACGCTAGGGTTATAAAGGAAGTTTGTATGTGGTTACCGAATGTTGTTCGGAGTCCCGGATGAGATCCCGGACATCACGAGGAGTTCCGGAATGGTTCGGAGGTAAAGATTTATATATAGGAAGTCCTGTTTTGGTCACCGGAAAGGTTTCGGGTTTTATCGGTAACGTACCGGGACCACCGGGAAGGTCCCGGGGGTCCACCAAGTGGGGCCACCAGCCCCGGAGGGCTTCATGGGCCAAGTGTGGAAGGGGACCAGCCCCAAGTGGGCTGGTGCGCCCCCCCACAAGGGCCCAAGGCGCAAGGGAGAGGAGAAGGGGGCAAACCCTAGGGCAGATGGGCCCTAAGGCCCATCCTGGTGCGCCTCCCTCTCCCCCTCCCCCTTGGCCGCCTCCCTTAGATGGGATCTAGGCTGGCCGCCACCCCTAGGGGTGGAAACCCTAAAGGGGGCGCAGCCCCTCCCCTTCCCCTGTATATACTTGGCCTAGGGGCTGCCCAAAACACGCGATTTGATCTCTCTCGTTGGTGCAGCCCTCCCTCTCTTTCTCCTCATCTCCTGTGGTGCTTGGTGAAGCCCTGTAGGATTGCCACGCTCCTCCACCACCACCACGCCGTTGTGCTGCTGCTGGATGGAGTCTTCCTCAACCTCTCCCTCTCTCCTTGCCGGATCAAGGCATGTGAGACGTCACCGGGCTGTACGTGTGTTGAACGCGGAGGTGCTGTCCGTTCGGCACTAGGATCTTCGGTGATTTGGATCACGACGAGTACGACTCCATCAACCCCGTTCACTTGAACGCTTCCGTTTAGCGATCTACAAGGGTATGTAGATGCACTCTCCTTCCCCTCGTTGCTGGTTTCTCCATAGATAGATCTTGGTGATACGTAGGAAAATTTTGAATTTCTGCTACGTTCCCCAACATCGACGCTGCCGGACCATCTCGTCGCGAAGGTAGTCGTCCCGCGCCCACTTTAGGGCGGCCTCGTCGGAGAAGCCGCGCCGGACAATGGCCTCGTACTCCGCGGGGAGGCCGGGCTCCTCCTTCGGCCTGACGAGGACGGGGCGACCAGAGGTGGGGGAGGAGTCGGCGATGCGGACGCCGGAGCTGCGGGTACGCTGACTGACCGGCGTGTCCTGAGGCTCCGGCCTGACGGGGCAGAGGCAGGGAGAGCCGGACGAGCGGCCGGACGATGAGGAGGACGCCCCCGGATCCATGCGCCTCGGCGTCCACGAGCTCCCACGCCGGCGGGAGAAAGACGAGGGAGAGGGGTACTCCAGCCTGGGCCTGTTGCCGTCCTCGATGTGCTCGAGGACGGCCTCCAGCGTGCGGCCGGGCATGCCCCACCATCGGCGGCGGCCTTCGGAGTTGAGCCTTCCGGAGGGCACGACGCCGTTGGTGGCCTCGAGCTGCTCGGTGTGGCGGTGCCGGAAGTACTGCTCCCAGAGCGGGCTGTCGGGGGCGTACCGTGGACCTTCCCTCGCCGCCTGCGGCAAAGAGGCGCGGATACGCGCGATCTCCGCACGCTGCGCCGCCCCGGTGGACGGCGGTGGCACCGGGACCCCGCCGGCGCTGATCCTCCATGCTCCGGGCACCCGCATGTCCGGCGGGACCGGATACTCGGCCTCGTAGAGGAGCCGAGTTTCGTCCTCGTGAAGGTGGCGGCAGCCGAAGCCGTTCGCCGCCGCGCCATCGCCTCGAAAGCGCTCGGCCATGGTTGAACTGGAAACGGTGAGAAGAGAGGGAGGAACGGGGGTGTCGAGGAACGAGGGCGTCGGCGGTGGAGAGCCTGTGCGTCACCGGCGCGCTGGGGGACGGCTTATATAGGCGGAGGCGCCGCCCGTACGTGTGGCCGCCGTGTGTACGCGTGGCGGGCGAGGGACGTGCGTCGTCACGTCTTCACTGTGTCGCCCTTGAGGCATCAATGGAGGAGGCTGATCGGCGCAACAGCTTTGGCATTGATTCTGCCGCGGGAACCGAGGCGATGAGGATGATGAAGCGGTGAGAAGAGGGTCTTTGATGATGTGACTGGACCGATTCTTCGACTCCGGCGGCCGAAAAATCGCCTGAAGGATCTTGTCGGGGCACAGCTGAACATACTCTTGAGTCTTTCTAGAGATTTTAATAAATGACTACATATGAAATAAAATAAGTAAATCGGTACTTTAAAATTTGTTTATATATACCCGTATGTTATAGTTTATTTAAAATGTCTAAAAACTTATATTTAAGAACGGAGTAAGTATATGCGTGCAGAAGAGCATTTACTCTGGAATGTATCGGTCACATCCTCATGAACTGGCCAGGTCGCGAAATTCGTACGATGATGGATAGCTGACGACCGTGTCGAGCAGCGTACTGGCGTTCAATGAACGGAGCCCGGCACACGAACTCGGGAAACGGATGCTCAGATCTGGACATCTGGTAGTAGCAATGCTACGAGTAGTACATGCTACAGGAGACAATCTTCTGAGTGCGTCACGGTGGCCGATAGCACAGGATATCATACTTAAATAGGAAAGCTGACAAGCTGCACTCCTGCCCAATCTGGAAATGAAAATGGTGGCCCGATCCATCTTTATTACCCGATTTACCAGCAGGGTCGCAGGAAAAAGCGTGGCCTGACAGACACCACCCCACGTGACACGTGTGCCCTCCAGGCCCTGCCTCCCCCCTCCCTCACTCCCTCCGGTGTACCAGCTCCATCGTGTACGCCCTGTGGACTTGTTCCTTTTCATCTCTTTGGTCCGCATGATAAAACAACGAAAACAATATAGGAGTAGTAGAATTACAAGTTCATTCATGCAAGAATTATACTCTCTCTGTTCCTAAATACTCTCTTCGTCCGGAAATACTTGTCCTAAAAATGGTTGGACAAGTATCCTCCGATCCTTTTTAATTCGCATATAAGATTTGACTGAAGTCAAGCCTAATAAAGTTTGACCAACTTTGTAGAAAAAAGTGCCAACATTTACAATCTGAAATCAATACCACTAGATGTGTTATGACTTAAAGTTTCATATTATATAACTTTAGCATGTCAGATGTTGATATTTTTTCATATAAATACGGTCAAACTTTGTGAAGTTTGACTTCAGAGAATTCTAATATGCAGACTAAAAAGGACCGAAGGGAGTACTTCCGGACGGAGGGAGTATAAGTCTTTGTAGGATTTCACTATGAACCACATATAGATGTATATAGATGCAGTTTACAGTATAGATTCACTCATTTTGTTGCGTATGTAGTCCATAGTGGAATCTCTACAAAGACTTATATTTAGGAACGGAGAGAGTAGTCTGCAGCGAAGTTTGTATGATCGCACAACATAAAAAACAAAATGATTAGTATTTCTAAGATGTGGCTCGGTACAAATTTTCAAACAAAATGGTTCTTTCCGAAAGATATGCCCGGATATTTTTTCCGGTTAAGTGTAATGCAGGAAAAAAACCATATAAGATTCTTTCTTATGATAAAAAAACCAAGCCAACGTAGAAAAGAATCCTTAGGACCAAATGCTCTAAAACACTCTCTCCGTTCGAAAATACTTGTTGAAGAAATGAATAAAAATAGATGTATATAGAACTAAAATACGTCTAGATACATCTAATTCTTCGACGAGTATTTTCAAACGACGAGACTACCTACATAGATCCTTTATATAAAATAGGCCCTTAGTCTTGAGCTAGTTAGCATGGCAAGTCTAGAGTCCTTGCGAAACATGGACAAAAATGCATGTGTTCTTCATCTCTCCGGGAAAACATGTGAACCTCTTTGCAACATTGAGAAGAAATGGACCGTCTGATCAAAAGGAGATACGCTGCCGAGTCCACATTTGAGAATTTTGCTCTCCAGTCATAGAATTTAGTTAGAATGTCATGGTGATCGTTCCCTTGGCGAAAATTTAAGAGGAAGTTGGAGTCGCTAGATTGAAGGTGGTGAACCATGATGGTGACATTGTGCATATATAGCCTCGATGATTGTTTTCTTCTTAGCAAGGCGTATGGACTTATGTGTGGGTAGCTAGATCGGCCATTGATCTGGGACGTCATGGTCCATGAGGCTCAACAGCTGGGCTTGTTTCTCGGTTTTCATTCTGGTCTTATTTTCCTTCTAAAAAATGCTCCCTCTGCCCCATGTAATATAAGATGTTATAACAATCGGTTGTAACAACATCTTATATTATGAGTCGAAATGTTTTAATTTGATAGTTGAGCATGTATCTCGATTTTCATTTGGTTTTTCTCTAATTAACTGGCCAATATTTTTCTTAATTAATGAGATCGTTGAACCACCACAAAGAAACTCTACATTTGTGTATTCCGGTCTGTTGTGCTCACTCACAAAAACCCTATTGACTCTTTCATGGAAAAGAGAGAGAGAGAGCAGAAAATAACCTCACAAAACAAGGAGGCAAAGAAAGAACTATCCAAGGGGAGCCCAGAAAACAACCGACGCGCCCTTCATTTTCTCCCGCTTTTACTCCTCTACCACTGAAAAATAGAAATATCTCTGGAGCTTCCAAGAATCGTTCGCCTCGCCCAGTTTCTCGGATCCCGTCGCCCTCACCGGCCGTGAGCCACGTGAACTCGGTACAAAAGGAGCCCCCCGGCCTCCAGAGTTTACCGTTCCCATTCGGTGCCCGCCCCGAGGCCTTATCGCCACCTCCCCCCACACACACCGAGTGCTCGTGCTCGACGCAATTCCCCACCCCGCGATGAGTGCGGCGGACAAGGTGAAGCCGGCGGCCAGCCCCGCGTCGGAGGACCCCTCCGCCATCGCCGGCAACATCTCCTACCACGCGCAGTACAGCCCCCACTTCTCGCCGCTCGCCTTCGGCCCCGAGCAGGCCTTCTACGCCACCGCCGAGAGCGTCCGCGACCACCTCCTCCAGGTGCGCTGCCTTTGCTATCTCGCGCCGCTCGCTCGCGTCCTCCGTCGCTGCTGCGGCGCGGAATGTTGATCTGTGCTTTTGTGTGTGCAGAGATGGAACGACACCTACCTGCATTTCCACAAGACGGATCCCAAGCAGACCTACTACCTCTCCATGGAGTACCTGCAGGGCCGCGCGCTCACCAACGCCGTCGGCAACCTCGCCATCACCGGCGCCTACGCCGACGCCCTGAAGAAGTTCGGCTACGAGCTTGAGGCCATCGCTGGACAGGTGAGCGATCCAAGTGCCTCTCGTCCTAAATTGGAGTGTGCTTCGTTTAATTAAGGCTATCTATTTTCGTACACTTGGGAGTGACATTATTTAATTAGTGCTTTGTTTGACCGTGACATTTTCTAATTGAAGTACTAGTACTACGTTTTGTGTGGCTTTTTGTAGAAGCGGTTCAGGTATCTGGTTGGGTGGCTTAGATTTCTTGATTCGTTATTTAACCAAACAAAAAACAAGTGCACTACACAAGGCGTAGATCACTGCATGTCTCAAAAAGAATTGCGCAAGGCGTAGAATGTGCACTATACAAGAACAATTGAAAATCAGTTGTTTACAATAGCAACACGAGCAGATCCAGGGTCTGCAAGATTGACAGTTTTCTCCTCTGTTAAGCACCATCACTTAATATGAATCTAGATCTGTTACCAAAAGCTAATTATGGGTTGATGGCACCGGAATAGCAAATAAAGCTTTTGATTGAAACATCTGGAGCCTCTTTTCAGCAGTAATTGATGGTGTGAATTTGTCATGAATTCAGGAGAGAGATGCGGCTCTGGGAAATGGTGGCTTGGGCAGGCTTGCATCTTGCTTTTTGGATTCAATGGCAACGCTGAACTTGCCTTCTTGGGGCTATGGCCTTCGTTACCGTTATGGCCTGTTCAAGCAGCGCATTGCCAAGGAAGGACAAGAAGAAATCGCTGAAGATTGGCTTGATGTACCATTTCTATATGCTCATATCATTCTTCACAATTTTTTGTATCTGGATCTCGATAATAGCTATGCTGTTTAATATTTTTCAGAAGTTTAGCCCATGGGAGATTGTCAGGCATGATGTTGTATACCCAATCAGATTTTTCGGCCATGTCGAGATTTCGCCAGATGGAAAGTAAGCCATAGATGGACACCTGGACAAGTGCTATTATGATAAAATATTGATTAATAGCTTGAGATGGAGTTTTTATGACGTGATGCCTTCTAAATTCAAAACGATAGTATGATGCTTCTCTAACTGCATTTCTTTTCCGTGTTTTAATTTACAGATCTAGGATCTTCTGTACTCCATGCTTGTTTGATCAAATGTTTTGAATATGTTTTTTTTTGGTCCAAAAAATTTGAGTGTGTATGAATGAATGTTCATGCATGAAACTACATTTGGCGATGCTTTAAGCAGAGTTGTTGTACATCAGACGGGATAAAAAAACTAGATTTGGTGATGCTTTTATCAGAGTTCTTGTACATAGACTGGATCCATTATCACAGACTTGCTATTTATTCATTTTATTGGTTTTTATGCCAAGGCCTTTTTGTGTCCCTCTAATTGATACGTTTGTTTGCTTTATCATGTGATAGGCGGAAATGGGCCGGTGGAGAAGTTCTGAACGCTTTAGCCTATGATGTGCCAATTCCTGGGTACAAGACAAAAAATGCAATCAGTCTTCGCCTTTGGGATGCAACAGCTACTGCTGAGGATTTCAACTTATTTCAGTTCAATGATGGCCAGTATGAGTCAGCTGCTCAACTTCACTCGAGGGCACAGCAGGTGATATGCAAGTGCTAAACTGAGTTACTCAATTGCTCGTATATCATAAATCAAGAGCGCCTTTAACTTTGTGAATACTGCTCCTGATCGATGGCATCATATACCTAAACCAGTAATTTTATTTTTTGTTTAAAGCAAGAACGTCCAATACAATCTGCCCTGTGTGATAGCCATGTTTTCCTATAGATTTCACGCACTAACCATCTCATCAAACAACTTGATCACAAATAATGCTAAAAGGTTATCTATTGTGGTTTTAACATGCTTTTTAGATGTGACTATAAGTGAGGTGTTAATCCATCCTAGTTAATAAGTTGAAGATTATGTGTGTTTGCTATCTGTCATCTGCTATCAATGTCTATATGTAAGCCAGAAATAACTGTCGTATCTTTTGGCTCCAGTTTCGTCTTTCATGAATTAACTAACTTGATTTAAATTATATTGTATACCCTGTAGATATGTGCTGTTCTCTATCCTGGTGATGCTACAGAAGAAGGGAAGCTTCTGAGATTAAAGCAGCAGTATTTCCTTTGCAGCGCATCACTTCAGGTAATTATGTAGTTAGTTTCATTTGGAATGATGGTTACTGTAAAAGAAAGGTGCACCTATGGCCAGCTTGTGCTTTTCTGTTTGGTTGAGAAATGATGTTAGAGATACTTGCATTGTTACAAGTCTTCTTGTATTGTTGCACGCTGCATCAAATTTCCACCATCTTGCATGAGAAAAATGCATGATCAAGGTTCATTAAGAAAACCTGTATCACTATTATCATTATCATGACCAGACTTCTGAGTCCCATTACATTTAAATTATCCTTCCTATTTTTACGCAGTTACAACGTGGTTTTATTTCGTCTTTTCTCAATATCTTTTCGTTTGGTCCTCCACGATAAATATTGACAAGCATAACTGACTATGATTTTTTTCCAGGATATTATTTTCAGATTTAAAGAAAGAAAAGCCGACAGAGTTTCAGGGAAGTGGAGTGAGTTCCCTTCCAAAGTTGCTGTTCAAATGAATGACACTCATCCAACTCTTGCCATTCCTGAGCTAATGAGGTTGCTTATGGACGTGGAGGGACTTGGTTGGGACGAAGCCTGGGCTGTCACAAATAAGTGAGATTTTCACCAATATTAAATTTGCATTATTACCTTTACATACTTATTTACAAATCTGTCCCATGGTCCAGGACGGTTGCTTACACCAATCACACAGTTCTTCCTGAAGCTCTCGAGAAATGGTCACAGGCTGTAATGAGGAAATTGCTTCCACGTCACATGGAAATCATTGAGGAAATTGACAAGCGGGTAACTGTCAAGCCGTATTTACTCTTTCAGTACAGAACAGTTATGGCACAAAATGACAAAGTTGTGCCATTTGCTTGCAGTTTAGAGAAATGGTAATCTCCACCCGGAAGGATATGGAGGGAAAGATCGAATCGATGAGGGTTTTAGATAACAATCCCGAGAAGCCAGTAGTGCGGATGGCGAATTTGTGTGTTGTGGCTGGGCATACGGTATTCTTATTTCATTGCCATGTTCTGCATCCTGTTATTTCATTTTTCATGTTCTACAGCCCGTTACACGGTAGTTTTGTCTCTATACTCCTACTGGACCATTTTACATTGTCTTTCTTTTTAAGATAATAAAGGCATAGTGAATATCCTCCTACTGGACCATGATTACTTTATTTATGTATTTTGCAATTTACTGTATCTCACTCATTCTCTGAGAAAACGTTGCTTGTAATCCCATTATTTTGCTTGCTTCTTTATGCTAACTTGCTAAGATTTTTTATTAAAATGTAATTTATGGGCGCTTCAATTGGTTCTGGAGCTCTGTTCTGTACTTTTTGTGCTATTCCAGCATCGATTTGCCTTCCTGTATCATATGAGGTAGACCGTAATGAAGTGTACTAAATTCTTCTGACAGGTGAATGGAGTGGCCGAGTTGCACAGCAACATCTTGAAACAAGAGCTGTTTGCAGATTATGTCTCTATTTGGCCTAACAAATTCCAGAACAAAACTAATGGAATTACACCACGTAGATGGCTCCGTTTTTGCAACCCTGAGTTGAGTGAAATAGTCACTAAATGGCTAAAAACAGATCAGTGGACAAGCAACCTTGATCTTCTCACCGGGCTTCGGAAAGTATGTGTGCATGCTTCTAATCTTCCATCTCTTTTTGTTATTGCCCATCACACTATCACAGTATAACTGAATTTTTTAACAGTTCGCAGATGATGAAAAACTACATGCTGAGTGGGCAGCAGCCAAGCTGGCCAGCAAAAAGCGCCTAGCCAAGCATGTATTGGATGTGACTGGTGTTACAATTGACCCAAATAGCCTTTTTGATATACAAATTAAACGCATCCACGAATACAAGAGACAGCTGATGAACATTTTGGGAGCTGTGTACAGATACAAGAAGTTAAAGGTTTGGCTTCTTTCTTGGAATTGCCCCTATTCTTATAGCTTTACCATGTCTCCATTAGATGGAAAATATTCAGTATTATGGTCCTGAATAGGCTTATGTATCATGTTAGGAAATGAGCGCAGCAGAGAGGCAGAAGGTTACACCGCGCACTGTCATGGTAGGAGGGAAAGCATTTGCAACATACACCAACGCCAAAAGAATAGTGAAATTGGTAAATGATGTTGGTGCTGTGGTGAACAACGATGCTGACGTCAACAAATATCTGAAGGTATCGACTGTACAGCATTCACTTCTTCGTTGGCAATTTTCATCTAATCCTAATATATATAATTCTTGTGGAATGAACATTACTGAAATATTAATTTAACATTCGATTGTGTTTTATGATTTAATACGAGGTTCTTGTTCCTCCAGGTGGTGTTCATTCCAAACTACAATGTATCAGTGGCTGAAGTGCTCATTCCTGGCAGTGAACTGTCACAGCACATCAGTACTGCAGGCATGGAAGCAAGTGGAACAAGTAACATGAAGTTCTCTCTGAATGGCTGTGTTATCATTGGAACTCTCGATGGAGCCAATGTTGAAATCAGAGAAGAAGTGGGACAAGACAACTTCTTCCTTTTCGGTGCCAAAGCAGATCAGGTTGCTGGTCTGAGGAAGGATAGAGAAAATGGCTTGGTAAGATATCTTCCAGTAGATTGCGTGTTAGTTATAGGCAATATTACAATATTAGGCTAGCCGGACTTGCAAATAGCTAATCTATTTGTGGTGTTCATAGTCTACTGATTTCAGTATATATTCTCACCAAGTCACGATCAGATGGGCTATTAACTTATTCTTTGTCTCGCTATGAACAGTTCAAGCCAGACCCACGCTTCGAAGAAGCCAAGCAGTTTATCAGGAGTGGTGCTTTCGGCACCTACGACTACACTCCTCTCTTGGATTCCCTTGAAGGGAACACTGGATTTGGGCGTGGTGACTACTTCCTTGTTGGCTATGACTTCCCAAGCTACATTGATGCACAGGCCCGGGTTGATGAAGCCTACAAGTAAGGACACAAACACAATATTCCTTCTATTGGGCTGATGCTTTGAATTCTAGAACTAAATACCATTGCAGTTCCCATGACAGGGGTTTGCTGAATATCGTAATGCTGAATCCTTAACTCATGTTTCCATGACAGGGACAAGAAGAAATGGATCAAGATGTCCATCTTGAACACGGCTGGAAGCGGCAAGTTCAGCAGCGACCGCACCATCGACCAATATGCGAAGGAGATCTGGGGCATTTCGGCTTGCCCTGTTCCATGAAGAGGAGACGTGATCAAGAGGTGTTGGATGATGATGCGTGGCAGTAATAAGGACCTTATACTGGTCCATGGTGAATAACCCCTGCTTCCGTTGTAGCTGAGAAGAATGAAGCAACGTACGAAGCCTGTTGTGTTGTGTATTCTGCTGCACTTTTGAAGTGCATAGAGGATGCGACTTTTCTTTTGTTCTTTTTCTTTTTTGGTCTGTAACCATACTATTTTGATCCTGAACCGGAATGGCGGAATCATCCAGGTTCTCAATAAAATAGTTCAAGTTTTGATTACCTTTGGTATCGAAATGTTGTTTTGTGATCATGTTGCCTATGTAGTTAGGATTACAATCTCCATCCATATATCTAACTTATTCAGGTTTGAGAATTATTGGGTGGAAATTGAAGGTTTTTTTGATTGTATCAAGTAGTCTTGGGAGAGGCCATCCAGAAAGACTCATATCGCATAAGCTGAAATCTCTTAGGCAGGATTTGAAGAAATGGCAATTGAGCATTGCTAGAATGAAGCTCCTAATAAGTAAGTGTAACAAGGTCATTGTTATTCCAAATAATTTGGAGGAATTGAGGCCTTTGTATAGGCAGGAGTTCAATTTAGGAAGATTATTAAGTTGCATGTGGAACATTTGTTGCATAAAAAAGAGATGTACCAGCTGCAGCGCCTCGACATTGATCCGGAAGACCTTGGTGCCACCAAAAGTGAAGTTTTTCAATACCAGCTGCAACGCCTCGGCATTGATTTGGAAGACCTGGGCGCCACCAAAAGTCAAGTTTTTTCATTGGCTCGCCAACCTGGATAGGCGTTGGACTGTTGAGAGATTGCAACGCCGTGGCCTGCAGCACCACCCCTGTTGCGTCCTTTGCGACCAGGAACCGGAGACGATGCACCACCTACTAGTTTCATGCCCCTTCTCGTGGCAGGTATGGCAATGATACCCTTGTCTAGTTAAGGATGACGTGCAGACCACCTAACCGGGATGCCTCCATCTCCGGATGGTGGTTTGCTGTCAAGGCGACGACCCCCAAACCGCTTCGCAAGGGACTGGCAACCGCGATGCTTTGCTACTGATGGGATGGATGATTTGGGAACAATGAAATGCTTGTGTCTTCGATGGGGATCAACCATCCGTCCACCAACTAACAAAGAGAATCAAAGCAGAGGTCGCCCTATGGGTTGAGGCTGGGGCTTCAAGCCTTCGATTGGTGATCCCAAGCACCTGGGATGTCCACCAAGATCACTGTAAGATAAACTGTAAACCATCCCTCCTAGGAGGCATGTAACTTCTCCCCCCTTTCAATGAAAAGAAACACAAAGTCTTTGTGTTTTCTCGAAAAAAGAGATGTACCATTAGGTATATCAAGGTGGGGGAGGAGAATACAAAATCTTTCATGCTATAGCAACTGAGAGGTTCAGCAGGAATTCCATTGCCAGTCTTCTGCAGCTTACCAATGGGATTATGATTTCTGATCATAGCTAGGTGGAGGTGTTATTTGGTCTAGTTTTAAGGGGAGGATGGGGGTGGCTAAAGGAATTAATATGGGATTTGATTTAAATTCTCTCCTCAACCATGTGGATGGACTGGATGAATTGATAAAGTCTTTTGAAAATGATGAAATGGATCTGATTATCAAGAATATGCCTATTGACAAGGCCCTAGGACCTGATGGCTTCAATGGCCTCTTCTTTAAGAAATGTTGGCCCATCGTTTGCAAAGAATTCTATGCTCTTGCTTAGTCCTTCTATGAGGGGAATGCCAGGTTAAATAATATTAATGGATCTTATATTACCCTAATTCCCAAGAAGCTTTCACCCGAGACGGTAGGGGGTTATAGGCCAATTTGTCTTACTAGCATGGGCTTGAAGTTGTTGTCAAAGATTGCTCCTAACATGTTTCAGAAGGATAATATGAGATGCATTCACAAAAATCAATATGGTTTTATTACGAGCAGAACAATACAAGATTGCATTGGTTGGACACTTGAATACCCCCATCGGTGCCATCAACCATTTTAATTCTGAAATTGGACTTTGAAAAGGCTTTTCATTCTGTTGAGCATTCAACCTTCTTGGAGATCCACAAACACAAAGGTTGTGATTCTAAATGGATTTGCTGGGTGGAGCAGCTTTTATCCACTAGAACATCATATGTTCTTTTGAATCGTGTTCCTGGGAAGTAGTTTGTTGTAAGAGGGGTGTTAGGTAGGAATATCCTTTATCTCCTTTGTTGTTTGTACTTGCAGCTAATCAGCTTCAGTCGTTGGTTGATGACATGCATTAGAGGTGTGTGTTGCAGCTCCCAATCCCTTGCCATGACCAAGATTACCCTATTGTCCAATATGCTGATGATACTTTGATAATCCCGTCCGTAGAGGAAATTTAGTTATGCCCTTAAAAGTATGTTGCTGGTTTTTGCTACTCGTGAGTTGCGTTGGGATTTTCTCGAAGAGAAGATGATGAAGCACTATAGTAGAGATAAGTGTTTCCCTCACTTAAGAACCAAGATTATCAATCCAGTAGGAGAACCACACAGAAACTCGTTGGCAGCACCTGCACACACAAAAGCAAATACTTGCACCCAACACAAACAAGTGGGTTGTCAATCCCCTTGGCGGTTATTTGCAAGGATCAAATCTTGTAGTGGTAGATAGATAAAGTAAATTGCAAAATAAAATAAAACATAAAAAGTGCAGCAAGGTATTTGTAGATTTTATAAATGATAAAAGTAGACCCGGGGGCCATAGTTTTCACTAGAGGCTTCTCTCTTGAACACATAGCATACGAGGTGGGTAAACAAATTACTTGTAGCGACCAGACCTCAAACGGTTCAATCTCTGTGCTCAGGTGTCATCCTTAGATTAGTAATGCTGACACCACACAGTACTTGAATGATTTATAACAGAGTAGCAATCACACACTTATTACATCGAGTGTCTCCAAAGAGAACTTATTACAATAAATATGGCATAAGGCCATCTAATAACGATAACAGCGGAAGGCTTGGAAGATAAGTGAGTCCATCAACTCCAACGGCATCACTGAGTATAGAACCACGACCTAAAACTCCTTAATCGTCGTCTGAAAAGTCTGCAACATTAACGTTGCAGCCCGAAACGGGTCAACACATGGAATATGCTGGCAAAGTAGCACATAGAGAGTAATGGAATGAAACAACTATTCTATATGCATATTTGGCTGGTGGAAAGCTCTATGGTTACAGTTTTGCGTAAAGCCAAATTTTCCCTACTGCAAAGGAATAACTTTATTTAACTATCATGGTGGTTGTTAAACATTGAGAATGGTTGACAGCATTCTCAATCCCAATTAAACATCATCATTAAATCAAACCCAATAAAATTAATTTTAGAGTAACATGTTGAGATACACATGATAATCCAGGTACTAGATACTCAAGATGTCCATAACCGGGACACGGCTAACCATGATTAGTTTATACACTCTGCAGACGTTTGCGTACTTTTCCCCACAAGACTCGATCTCCTCCATTGGATTTCTCGCACTACATGGTGTTTGAAAAACGGATGACCGATACATAGTCTTTCAGAAGCGCTAGCACCTTACGAACGGGTAGACCGTACCAACCTACATCCCCTACATCTGCTAGTCTACCACTGTAAGAGTTCGCACGACTTAATCAACTATGCTAGAGCCCATAATAGCTTGTGGTTGCACACGGAAGTTTCTAGTATGAATAATCTCATGATCCCTTTGAGTCTGGGTGGCGGTCCATAAAGAAAAACAGGCAATCGCTAGAATACCCAGGTGCCTCAATCCACCCAGATGTGTATTTAAGTTGCCACCTTAAATAAACCATTTATTAACAATCTCACATTTGTCATGGAAACACTCACCCAATCCACGTCTACTAGCATAGCATGGCACAATAAGCAAACGTAGAAGTAACTCCCAAAGGTTTGATAACAATAGGTAATAGGTACTACCTCATCTACTTCCCAAACCCACAATTTAATTAGATCCTAATCATGCAATGTGTGAGAATTGATCTAATGCAATAAAACTGGGTAGAGGGAAAAACATGATCAAAGTGTTACTTGCCTTGCTGATGGTCCGGGAAACCTAGCGATTCGAAGTAGCAAGCGGCGCACTCCGGGTACTCTATCGCAAACAAACAAGCATATAATAAGTACTCACTAATGCACATGTAAAACTCAAATAAGAGATTTAACCAGAAAGTTCAACTTAAGAACTCCGGTTGGCAAAAAGAATCAAAACGAACGAAGCAATGAAAGACAAACGGCAAAAGAAACAGACTTCGTTTACTATTATGGATCTAGGGCAATTTTTACAGTGGCAAAAACTTGTTTAAGTTGGTTAAACGGAAAGAGGGTTTCGAGACGAAACTCCAGGCACTTGGATCGCCTGATTCCGATAAACAAGCAAAAGTTAAACTAAAACGAAAATCGGATCAGAAATCGCGATCAGAAAAATCGTGGATTTAATCCGAGAAAAAGAAAAATGACGATCAGTTTAACGAACGAACGTTCGTTAACTGGATCTAAACGAAGAACGCGTTCGTTAAAACGAATGAACGAGCGAACGCTCGCTAATTAGCCTAAACCGAAAAAACCGATCTAAAGAAAAAAATGGAAACTAAAAAAAACCGAACGAAAACCAGCGAAAACCGAATGATTTTTCCGGGAAAACCGGCGGCGGGTCAACCTCGGCGGCTTGGCGGCGAGACGGGCGGCGGCTCCGGCGAGGCAGCGGGGTCCGGCGGGGCGGCGCGGGGCGGTGGCGTCGGGCGCGGCGGCGAAAGGCAGCAGCGGCGGGTGCGAGGCTCGAGGCGGCGGCGGCTAGGGTTTTGGCCCGGGGCGGGCCGGCGGCTTATAAAGGCTTAGGCCGGAGGAGTCCGGGCCTAGCACGGCCCGTAGGTCGGTTTAGTTTTTTTTAAATAGTTATGCTCAGAAAAAAATAAAAAAACTACTAAGCGGACTCCAAAAATTCCAAAATAAATTTCCCCCGGCTTCTAAAATCAAGCCGCACAGGATGAACATTTATTTGGGGCCTAAATGCAATTTTGAAAAACGTGCATTTTTCCTAAATTCAAATAAAATAGCAAATAAAACCAAAATAAATCTTATTTGATTTTTTATTAAATCATCAATATTTTTTTATTTTGGGAAAGTCATTTTATTCACTCTCTCATAATTTTTGTAATAGAAATAATTGAAGATAAAATAAATAAAATCAAATGATCCTATTTTCAAAATTCGAGACATCTCAAATATGAAAATAACGAAATCCCCAACTCTCTCCGAGGGTCCTTGAGTTGCGTGAAATTTCTAGGATCAACCAAAATGCACTAAATATGATATGCAATGATGATCTAGTGTATAACATTCCAAATTGAAAATTTGGGATGTTACAAACCTACCCCCCCTTAAAATGAATCTCGCCCTCGAGATTCGGGTTGGCTAGAAAATAGGTGAGGGTGGTCCTTCAGCAAATCTTCGTCTCGCTCCTAGGTGGCTTCATTCTCCGTGTGGTGGCTCCACTGAACCTTACAAAACTTGATAACCTTGCTGCGGGTGACTCGACTGGCATACTCTGGAATCTTAACTGGTTTCTCCTCATAGGTCAAATCACTGTCCAACTGAATTGCTTCCAGCGGCACTGTATCTCTCAGCGGTATGTCAGCCATCTCTGCGTGGCACTTCTTCAACTGGGAAACGTGGAACACGTCGTGAACTCCTGACAATCCTTCGGGCAAGTCCAACTTATAGGCTACTTCTCCCATACGTTCCAAAACTTTGTATGGGCCTACAAAACGTGGCGCTAATTTTCCCTTAACTCCAAAGCGCTTAACTCCTCGAAGTGGTGATACTCGTAGATAAACTCGGTCTCTGACTTCGTAAACTGTCTCCTTGCGTTTAGAATCTGCATAACTCTTCTGCCTGGACTGGGCTACCTTGAGCCTATCGCGAATCAATTTCACTTTCTGTTCAGACTCCTTTATCAGATCCGGTCCAAACAACTGGCGGTCTCCAACTTCATCCCAAGACAATGGGGTCCTACACCTTCTTCCGTACAAGGCTTCGAAAGGGGCCATCTTCAAACTGGATTGATAGCTGTTGTTGTAAGAGAACTCTGCATACGGCAAATTCTCATCCCAACTAGATCCGTAATCTAGCGCACAAGCTCTTAGCATATCCTCCAAAATCTGATTGACTCTCTCAGTCTGTCCATCTGTTTGCGGATGGAAAGCTGTGCTAAACTCCAGTCTGGTTCCCAAAGTTTCATGCAACTGATTCCAAAACTTTGAGGTAAATTGGGTTCCTCTATATGATACTATGCTCCTAGGAACTCCATGCAGACAAACGATTCTAGTCATGTATATCTTTGCCAACTTTGCACTGGTATAGGTAGTCTTCACGGGAATGAAATGAGCTACCTTTGTCAAACGATTGACTACAACCCAAATCGAGTCATAGCCTGAACGTGTTCTGGGCAATCCTGTGATAAAATCCATGCCTAACTTATCCCACTTCCATTCGGGTATCGGCAACGGTTGTAGCAATCCTGCTGGCTTCTGATGCTCTGCCTTTACTCTCTGACATATATCACAAACTGCTACATATTCTACAATATCCTTCTTCATTCCAGTCCACCAGAAAATATCCTTCAAATCCAAATACATCTTGGTATTTCCTGGGTGAATCGAATATGGTGAATCATGGGCCTCTTGTAAAATTAACTTCCTGATCTTCGAATCATTTGGTACATAAACACGATCTTCAAACCATAAGGTATCGTGCTCATCCTCACGAAATCCCTTAGCTTTTCCTTTGCTCATTTTCTCCTTAATAGAGGCAATCTCCTTGTCAGTCTTTTGGGCTTCTCTGATCTTATCCATCAATGTAGACTGAATCTCCAATGCTGCTACATAGCCTCTTGGAACTATTTCCAAACATAGCTCCCGAAGATTTTCGGCTAACTCACTTGGTAAATCTCCCGTCATTAAGGTGTTGACACGACTTTTACGGCTCAACGCGTCAGCTACTACGTTAGCCTTTCTAGGGTGATAATGCAATCTCATATCATAATCCTTGATGAGCTCCAACCATCTCCTTTGTCTAAGATTCAACTCCTTCTGTGTGAAAATATACTTGAAGCTCTTGTGATCCGTGTACACCTCGCAATGGTTTCCAATGAGAAAATGTCTCCAAGTCTTCAATGCATGCACTATGGCTGCTAACTCTAAATCATGCGTAGCATAATTCAACTCATGGGGCTTAAGCTGTCGTGAGGCATATGAAAAATCTCTTCCTTCCTGCATAAGCACTGCTCCAAGTCCTCGACATGAAGCGTCACAATACACCTCATAATCCTTGGTATGATCCGGTAAAATCAACACTGGTGAGGTAACCAAACGTTTCTTCAACTCCTGAAAACTAACCTCACATTCCTCAGTCCATATGAACTTGGTATCCTTCTTCAACAACTCCGTCATAGGCTTCGCAATCTTTGAGAAATTCTCAATGAACCTCCGGTAGTATCCTGCGAGTCCAAGAAAACTCCGGATCTCTCCAACTGTGGTTGGTGCTTCCCACTTGGTCACGGTTTCAACTTTAGTGGGATCTACTGCTATACCTTCTCCGGATATAACGTGTCCGAGAAATCCAACTTCTTTCAACCAAAACTCACATTTGCTAAACTTGGCATATAACTGATGTTCTCTGAGCTTACCAAGTACCAAACGCAAATGCTCCTTATGCTCCTCTTCATTCTTCGAGTAAACCAGGATATCATCAATGAACACTACGACGAACTTATCCAAGAACTCCATAAACACTTTGTCCATCATGTTCATAAAGTATGCAGGTGCGTTAGTTAGACCAAATGACATAACGGTATACTCGTACAGCCCATACATGGTGGTAAAAGCCGTCTTGGGTATATCATGTTCTCGAATCTTCAACTAGTGGTATCCTGATCGCAGATTGATCTTGGAAAATACCTTAGCTCCTTGCAATCGATCAAACAGATCATTGATCATCGGTAGTGGGTATTTGTTCTTGATGGTTACTTCATTCAATCCTCGATAATCGACAACCATCCTTAATGATCCATCCTTCTTTTCCACTAGAAGTACTGGCGATCCCCAAGGCGAAGAACTTGGGCGAATATATCCTTTATCCAGTAACTCCTTAATTTGCTTCTTAATTTCCACCAAATCCTTTGCAGGCATCCTATATGGTCTCTTTGATATTGGCCCTGTGCCTGGCAAAAGCTCAATCAAAAGCTCAATATCTCTATCCGGTGGCATGCCTGGCAACTCTTCTGGAAATACATCAGGGAAATCCTTCACTACTGGTACTTCTTCCTGCACAACTCCTATTAAACAATTTGCTTGAGTCCTCTTTGGCACATGTCGGGATACATATTTGATCCTTCTCCCTTCTGGGGTGGTAAGCAAAATTGACTTACTGGCGCAATCGATGTTTCCACCATATATCGACAACCAATCCATGCCTAATATCACATCCAATCCTTGGGATTCCAACACTATTAGGCCTGAGGGAAATACGTAGTTACCAATCCTTAATGGCAACCGATCACACCATAGACTATCCATATATTCTGCTCCAGGCGAGGTTACTAACATGGGTGACCTAAGGGCTTGGGTTGGCAGTTTATACTTATCCACAAATCCCCTTGATATGTATGAATGCGATGCACCAGTATCGAAAAGAATAAGTGCAGTAAATGACTTAACCAAAAACTTACCGATTACTGCATCCAGCTGCTCTTCAACCTCCTCCACGTTAACATGGTTCACCTGTCCCCTATTGAAAGGGTTCGGCTTCTTCCCCGAGCTTCCATTGCCATTTCCATTCTGGGATTCAGGACATTCATTGGCATAATGTCCGGTCTTCTGGCACTTAAAGCAAGTGACTTGGCTCAGGTCTCTCTTGGCTGGGGTCGATGGGTTGGGGCGGTTCTAGCCGTTGCTTCCTCCATTCCCATTACCATTCTTGGTGCCATTGTGGTTGTGCGAGCTACCTCCTCCATGGGTATGCCGAAAATGTCCTCCCGGTCTAGGGGTGAAACGTGGCTTCTGCTGAGCTCCTGAATTGTGCTTTCCTTGTCCATACTTCCTCTTGCGATTCTCAATCTGCTGCTGCTTTCCTTCAATCATAAGAGCACGATCTACCAACTCTTGGTAGTTGTTGAAGGTTGCTACCATCAACTGCATGCTCAACTCATCATTCAGTGCTTCCAGAAACTTCTCCTACTTTGCTGCATCCGTAGCAACGTCATCTGGGGGCATAACGTGCTAATTTACTAAAGTCCTCTACATACTGGCCAACTGTCCGTCCTCCTTGGCGCAAGTTGCGGAACTATCGCTTCTTTATGGCCATAGCTCTTGCTGAAACATGGGCAGTTCGAAAAGCCTGCTGAAACTGGTCCCATGTGACAGTGTCGATAGGGAAAGTGGCTATGAAATTCTCCCACCATGATGCTGCAGGTCCTTCAAGCTGATGTGCGGCAAACTTCACCTTTTCCGCATCCGTACATCCTACTGTGGTCAACTCCCTAGCTGTCTTGCGGAGCCAATCATCTGCTACTATTGGCTCGGTGCTACTGGAAAACACTGGCGGATTCAGCCTAAGAAAATGGGCTAAGTGATCAACAGGTGGTGGTGGTGGTGGGTTGTTGTTGTTGTTGTTGTTGTTGTTGTTGTTGTTGTTGTTGTTTCCCTGATTCTGATTCTGGACTAGCAACTGCATCAAAGTGTTCTGCTGCTGGATCAACTGGGTGAGCTTCGGTGGAAAGGTAAATCCGGGGTCACATCTCGGAGGCATCTGAGGGTTTAGAAAATATGAGATTTAAGAATAGAGGGGGTCTATAGAGAAACACTACCCATATGCACATGAGGCAAAACAAACAATTCACTTCATTCAAACAATCAAACAAGGGCATACAAACGATCTAACTATCGCAAAAGTGATCGGACTACTATATTTACATGGTGGACTACTACTACTGATGAGGTGGTCTACTAGAAATATTCTTCGTTTGCAGACTCCATGATATCTGCTCCAGCTTCATCAACATAGTCATCATCGCTACCATCTGAATCCGAGTCGGTGTCGTCGATGATGATGTAGTCTTCTGGGCGAATCTCCTTGGGTTCCTCATCTTCTTCTACCGGTGTAGGGCCTCCCATAAATATTCCGATCTTCTTGATCAGATCGTCATTCTTCTCCACTAATACTTCAATTTCCTCTTCATAATCTTCACGTGTAGCCTTGAGTTCCTCATCCAGTTCCTTGATTCTTGTCTTTGCCTTCTTCAGATCTATCATGCCGGCGCACATCTGGTTTTCCTGACGTCAAATGTGCTGGTTTAACTCCTGGATAAAAGCTGCAACTGATCTATCCTTTCTGGTGCTGATCATCTCCCAGTGCTCATCTCGGCGCCCACAAATCTGGTAGATAGTATCCTTAAGATCATTGCGGTAGACTTCTCCAATGCGTCCCATGGCGATGTGACCTGCCATGCTCTTTCCTAGACTCCAAGTTGGTGCATCAAAAGAAAACTCTATGGGCTCAGTGACTGGCATGAACGTCCTTCCTGGAACTTGAACTTGAATCATCCAGCGCTCCTCTTCAGGTAAAGTGGTGTTGTAGGTTCTGGTGAAGCTTGGTACTCCTATGTTCAGATATCTAGTGACTTCCTTCAAGTGACGTCCAAAGGGTGTATCTTCATCCGGTTGTGTGAACTTGTTCCTTGCATCCGCCATCCTAAAAGAGTAGAAAAGATGAGAATTCAGAAAAGAGAGGAGAGTGAGTAGTGATCTAGGTCTTTAGCTTAGTGGTCGTGTCCTACAGTCAGTGTGTGCTCTGATACCATCTTGTAGCGACCAGACCTCAAACGGTCCAATCTCTGTGCTCAGGTGTCATCCCTGGATCAGTAATGCTGACACCACACAGTACTTGAAGGATTTATAACAGAGTAGCAATCACACACTTATTACATCGAGTGTCTCAAAAGAGAACTTATTACAATAAATATGGCATAAGGCCATCTAATAACGATAACAGCGAAGGCATGGAAGATAAGTGAGTCCATCAACTCCAACGGCATCACTGAGTATAGAACCACGACCTAAAACTCCTTAATCGCCGTCTGAAAAGTCTGCAACATTAACGTTGCAGCCCGAAACGGGTCAGCACATGGAATATGCTGGCAAAGTAGCACATAGAGAGTAATGGAATGAAACAGCTATTCTATATGCATATTTGGCTGGTCGAAAGCTCTATGGTTACAGTTTTGCGTAAAGCCAATTTTTCCCTACTGCAAAGGAATAACTTTATTTAACTATCATGGTGGTTGTTAAACATTGAGAATGGTTGACAGCATTCTCAATCCCAATTAAACATCATCATTAAATCAAACCCAATAAAATTAATTTTAGAGTAACATGTTGAGATACACATGATAATCCAGGTACTAGATACTCAAGATGTCCATAACCGGGGACACGGCTAACCATGATTAGTTTATACACTCTGCAGACGTTTGCGCACTTTTCCCCACAAGACTCGATCTCCTCTGTTGGATTTCTCGCACTACATGGTGTTTGAGAAACGGATGATCGATACATAGTCTTTCATAAGCGCTAGCACCTTAAGAACGGGTAGACCGTACCAACCTACATCCCCTACATCTGCTAGTCTACCACTGTAAGAGTTTGCACGACTTAATCAACTATGCTAGAGCCCATAATAGCTTGTGGCTGCACACGGAAGTTTCTAGTATGAATAATCTCATGATCCCTTTGAGCCTGGGTGGCGGTCCATAAAGAAAAACAGGCAATCGCTGGAATACTCAGGTGCCTCAATCCACCAAGATGTGTATTTAAGTTGCCACCTTAAATAAACCATTTATTAACAATCTCACATCTGTCATGGAAACACTCACCCAATCCACGTCTACTAGCATAGCATGGCACAATAAGCAAACGTAGAAGTAACTCCCAAAGGTTTGATAACAACAGGTAATAGGTACTACCTCATCTACTTCCCAAACCCACAATTTAATTAGATCCTAATCATGCAATGTGTGAGGATTGATCTAATGCAATAAAACTGGGTAGAGGGAAAAACATGATCAAAGTGTTACTTGCCTTGCTGATGGTCCGGGAAACCTAGCGATTCGAAGTAGCAAGCAGCGCACTCCGGGTACTCTATCACAAACAAACAAGCATACAATAAGTACTCACTAATGCACAGGTAAAACTCAAATAAGAGATCTAACCACAAAGTTCAACTTAAGAACTCCGATTGGCAAAAGAATCAAAACGAACGAAGCAACGAAAGACAAACGGCAAAAGAAACAGACTTCGTTTACTATTCTGGATCTAGGGCAATTTTTACACTGGCAAAAACTTGTTTAAGTTGGTTAAACGGAAAGAGGGTTTCGAGATGAAACTCCAGGCGCTTGAATCGCCGGATTTCGATAAACGAGCAAAAAGTTAAACTAAAACGAAAATCGGATCAGAACTCGCGATCAGAAAAATCATGGATTTAATCCGAGAAAAAGAAAAACGACGAACAGTTTAACGAATGAACGTTCGTTAACTGGATCTAAACAAAGAACGCATTCGTTAAAACGAACGAATGAGCGAACACTCGCTAATTAGCCTAAACTGAAAAAACGATCTAAAGAAAAAAAACCCGAACGAAAACCGGCGAAAACCGAACGATTTTTCCGGGAAAACCGGCGGCGGGTCAACCTCGGCGGCTCGGCGGCGAGACGGGCAGCGGCGTCGGGCGCGGTGGCGGCGGCGGGCACGGGGCTTGAGGCGGCGGCGGCTAGGGTTTCAGCCCGGGGCGGGCCGGCCGCTTATAAAGGCTGAGGCCGGAGGAGTCCGGGCCTAGCACAGCCCGTAGGTCGGTTCAGTTTTTTTAAATAGTTACGCTCAGAAAAAAACAAAAAGACTACTAAACGGACTTCAAAAATCCCAAAATAAATTTTCCCCGGCTTCTAAAATCAAGCCGCACAGGATGAACATTTATTTTGGGCCTAAATGCAATTTTGAAAAACACACATTTTTCCTAAATTCAAATAAAATAGCAAATAAAACCAAAATAAATCTTATTTGATTTTTTATTAAATCATCAATATTTATTTATTTTGGGAAAGTCATTTAATTCCCTCTCTCATAATTTTTGTAATAGAAATAATTGAAGATAAAATAAATAAAATCAAATGATCCTATTTTTAAAATTCGGGACATCTCAAATATGAAAATAACGAAATCCCCAACTCTCTCCGAGGGTCCTTGAGTTGTGTGAAATTTCTAGGATCAACCAAAATGCACTAAATATGATATGCAATGATGATCTAGTGTATAACATTCCAAATTGAAAATTTGGGATGTTACATTACTATTGGGCAATTGATAGAAAAGTGCATAGTTATGACGATATTCAAGGCAATGATCATGTATATAGGCATCACCTTCGAAACAAGTAGACCGACTTCTGCCTGTATCTACTACTATTACTCCACCCATCGACCGCTACACAACA
Source organism: Triticum monococcum (assembly GCA_034509565.1). Lineage (NCBI taxonomy): Eukaryota > Viridiplantae > Streptophyta > Magnoliopsida > Poales > Poaceae > Triticum > Triticum monococcum. Next base: position 669,944,525 of record CM067843.1, on the reverse strand, counting down.
TGCATCTAGGGTATTAAGGTAATAAAAACAGAGTAACGCCTTGAGCAGGATGACATGATGTAGACAAAGTAAATCCAAGCAATATGAATAAATCCCTCTTTTTATCCTTAATGGCAACAATACAAATATGTGTCCTTTCCCTTTCTGTCACTAGGATGGAGCACCACAAGATCGAACCCATTACAAAGCACCTCGCCCATTGCAAGATAAATCAATCTAGTTGGCCAAACCAAACGGATAAACCGAAGAGAAATACAAAGCTATAACAATCAAAAGAGTTCAGAAAAAACTATATTAATATTCACAAATATTCAGATCATAAACCCACAATTCATCGGATCATAACAAACACACCGCAAAAGAAGATTACATCGGATAGAACTCCAAGAAGATCGAGGAGTACATGGTATTGAAGATCAAAGAGAGAGAAGAGTAGGTCTGTGGTAAACTACTCACGCATCATCAGAAGGGTAGCAAGGATGATGTAGAAGCCCTCCGTGATTGATTCCCCCTTCGGTTGAGTACTGTAAAAAGCCTCCATATGGGATCACGGAAGAATAGAAGCTTGCAGCGGTGGAAAAAGTGTTTCGGGTGCCTCTATGGTATATTGGGAATATTTGTGAATTTATAAAGGTGGAATTAGGTCAAGATGTGCCACGAGGGGCCACAAGCTCAAGGGGCATGCCTGGTGAGCTTATCGCTCCCTCGTGGCTCGTCTGGTCTTCTTCCGAACCTTCGAAGGTCTCTCTTGGTCCATAAAAAATTGTCAAAAAGTTTCATAGCATTTGGACTCCATTTGGTACTAATTTCTTGAAAAGCCAAAAACAAAAAAAATTAGCAACTGGCCCTGGGCATTAGGTTAATAGGTTGTCCCAAAAAATGATATATAATTGCATATAAAACATCCAAGATTGATACTGTAGTAGCATGGAACAATTAAAAATTATAGATACATTGGAGACGTATCAAGCATCTCGAAGCTTAATTCCTGCTCGTCCTCAAGTAGGTAAATGATAAAAATATTTTTTATGTAATCTTTCTTTTATGGTATGAATATTAAGATCTGGATGATTCAAAGCAATAGTCTATAATTTGATATAAAGACATCAATACTCAGGCATACTAACAAACAATCATGTCTTTCAAAATTAAAATGCTAAAAAAAAATCTATCCCTACAAAATCATATAGTCTTGTCATGCTCCATCTTCTTAACACAAAGTATTTATCATGTACAACCTTGGTGAAAAGCCAAGCAACTGGTTCATACTTTTTAGCGCGCTTCAGCTTTTTCAACCCCCACGCAATACATGAGCGTAAGCCATGGATATAGCACTATGGGTGGAATAGAATACAATGATAGAAATTAATGAGAAGTCAAAAAGGAAGAAAGTCTCACATCGACGTGACTAATCAACGAGCTATGGAGATGCCCATCAATTGATGTCAATGCGAGTAGGGATTGCCATGCAACCGATGCACTAAGAGCTATAAGTGTATGAAAGCTCAAATTGAAAACTTAGTGGGTGTGCATCCAACTTGCTTGCTCATGAAGACCTCGGGTATTTGAGGAAGCCCATCATCGGAATATACAAGCCAAGTTCTATAATGGAAAATTCCCACTAGTATACGAAAGCGATAACATAGGAGACTCTCTATATGAATAATATAGTGCTACTTTGAAGCACAAGTGTGGAAAAGGATAGTAACATTGCCCCCTCTCTCTTTTTCTCTCATTTTTGTGGGCCCTTTTTGGCCTCTTTTTCTCTTTTTTTATTTCCTCACTAGTACAATGCTCTAATAATGATGATCATCACACTTCCATTTACTTACAACTTAAAATTATAACTCGATACTAGAACAAATATGACTCTATACGGAAGACTCTAGTAGTGTACCAGGATGTGCAATGATCTAGCGTAACATGCATAAAAATGATGAACGGTGGCTGAGCCACAAATGCTATGTCAGCTATATGATCATGCAAAGCAATATGACAATGATGATGTGTGTGATAATAACGGAACAATGGAAGTTGCATGGCAATATATCTCGGAATGGCTATGAACATGCCATAATAGGTAGGTATGGTGACTGTTTTGAGGAAGATATATGGAGGCTTATGTGTGATAGAGCATATCATATCATGGGGTTTGGATGCACCGGCGAAGTTTGCACCAACTCTCGAGGTGAGAAAGGGCAATGCAAGGCACCGAAGAGGCTAGTAAATCGTGGTAAGGTGAGAGTGCATATAATCCATGGACTCACATTAGTCATAAAGAACTCACATACTTATTGCGGAAGTTTATTAGCCCTCGAAGAAAAGTGCTACTACACATGCCCCTAGGAGGATAGATTGATAGGAAAAGACCATCGCTCGTCCCTGACCACCACTCATAAGTAATACAATCAAATAATAAACCAAGATCCAACTTCTTAGCACAACGAGAGACTATACATGCATGCTTCGGCAATCACAAATACCTTGACACCAATATTCTTACTAAACCACATTTATGCACTAGCACCTCCCACATGTCACCATCTTAATATCGCAAAATCAAAATTATCCTATTTAGTGATCTGTATGCAAGTTTTTATTATATCTGTCTTGAGTACCTATCATATCAGGACCAATTTCATAACCCATGCATATTGCCATTACTATTTATTAGACTCTCAAAATTATATAAGTGAAGCATGAAAGTGAAAATATTTCTTTAAAATATAACCACCACCGTGCTCTAAAAGATACAAGTGAAGCACGAGAGCAACTGCCTAGCTCAAAAGATATAAGTGAAGCACATATAGTATTCTAAAAAAATCACGAATAAATGCGTGTCCCTCTCAAAAGGTGTGTCCAACAAAGATGATTGTGGAAAACTAGAAGCAAACAAAGCAAAGACTACTATAATACACTACGCCCCAAGCAAAACTCATATCGTGTGATGAATAAAAATATAGCTACAAGTAATTTACCGATGGATTGTAGACGAAAGAGGTGGCATCCCTGATATGTCTCCATCGCATCTACTTTTCCTAACACGTTTGCTCTTGTTTTGGACTCTAATTTGCATGATTTGAATGAAACTAACCCGGACTGATGCTGTTTTCAGCAGAACTACCATGGTGTTGTTTTTGTGCAGAAATAAAAGTTCTCGGAATTAGACTAAACTTTTTGGAGAATTATTTTGGAATAAATGAAGATTTTTGGAACCAAGACCCACTAGAGGGGGGAGGGCCCAGCTGCCCACTAGGCACCAGGGCACCACCCCCCTCTCGTGCGCCCTGGTGGGTAGTGGAGCCCACAAGGCTCCGTCGACCCTAATTCCAACTCTATAAAATCCTATTTTTGGAGAAAAAGATAGGAGAGGAAGTTTCATTGCGTTTCACGATACGGAGCCACCGCCACCTCCTGCTCTTCATCGGGAGGGCAAATCTGGAGTCCATTCTGGGCTTCGAAGAGGGGGATTCGCCGCCATCGTTATCACCAACCCTCCTTCATCACTAATTCCATGATGCTCCCACCGGGAGTGAGTAATTCCTTCGTAGGCTTGCTGGACAGTGATGGGTTGGATGTGATTCATCATGTAATCGAGTTAGTTTTGTTAGGGCTTGATCCCTAGTATCCACTATGTTCTAAGATTGATGTTGCTACGACTTTGCTATGCTTAATGCTTGTCACTAGGGCCTGAGTGCAATGATTTTAGATCTGAACCGCTTATGTTTTCACCATTATATCTATGTTCTTGATCCGATCTTGCAAGTTATATGCACCTGTTACATGTTATGATCCGTAAACCCCAAGGTGATAGTAATTGGGATACTTTCCGATGATGACCATAGTTTGAGGAGTTCATGTATTCACTAGGTGTTAATACTTTGTTCCGGTTCTCTATTAAAAGGAGGCCTTAATATCCCTTATTTTCCTTATGGAACCCTCTGCCATGGGAGGGTAGGACAAAAGATGTCATGCATGTTCTTTTCCATAAGCATGTCTGACTATTTACGGAATACATGCCTACATTATATTGATGAACTGGAGCGAGTTCTGTGTCGCCCTAGGTTATGACTGTTATATGATGAATATCATCCAACAAAATCACCGACCCAATGCCTACGAGTTTTTCACATATTGTTCTTGGTAAGTTACTACTGTTGTTGCTACTGTTACAATGGCTACAAAATATTACTATCACTGTTACCGTCACTATTACTGTTACCGTTGCTATCAAAACTATCATACTACTATTCTACTAATCACTTTGCTGCAGATATTTAATCTCTAGGTGTGGTTGAATTAAAAACTCAACTGCTAATACTTACAAATATTAAGTGGCTCCCCTTGTGTCGAATCAATAAATTTGGGTTGAATACTCTACCCTCGAAAACTGTTGCGATCCCCTATACTTGTGGGTTATTGTCGGGGTAAATAGCCATGGGTAGCTCAGCCGGCTTCCCCTGGCCCCTCAGAAAAAATTATGAGCCCATTCGGCTCATAAGGAGACTCAAGACCTGGGCCGCCTCCCCCCTAGCCGACTACCATCCTAGCCGGCTTCGGGGGCGGCCCGCCCTTTACCCCCATGAAGAAAGCTGTGGAGGGCCGGCTACGGCAGGGCCGGCTACGACAAGGCCGGCTACGACAAGGCCGGCTACTGCCAGGCCGGCTCCGATAAAGCAGTCAACGCCGTACCCGCAATGTACGCGTCCACTCTGCAATGATGAAGCGGGGCGTGGCTACAGTGGAGCCTGCCACCCCCAAAACCCGGAGCACGCCTGGTACAGCGCGTCGTGCGGGCCGCTGCGGCCCGCCCGGCGCGGCACTGTAGCCACGGCGGCTCTGACGCCGTCCACGACGGGCCGCCAGCGTGGCCCCCGAGGCGGTGGGCCCCTTCGGGCAGAGAGATGCCGAAGGTGGCCGCACCCCCTCTCAAGCCGGCAAGACAGAGGGCCGGCTTCACGTAGCCGGCCTGCCACCCTCCTCGAAGGAGACGCCCATTAAGGAGACAAGGTGCGGCGGGGCTACAGTAATCGCCCGCCAAGGCGGCGTTACTGCAGCCACGCTTACCCCGACCAAGCCTGCGTCAACAACACGGAGCAATAGTAACCAGCTGCCGACCAGGCCCTGGCCGGTGGGGCCGGCCTGTCGACCCAGGAGCCGGCAGTCGGCGGGACCCACCGGCCGGCGGGCCCCAGAAGCCGGCGAGCATAGTCACAGACAGCTGGGCCCTGCGCCCAGTCGGATTACCATTGTACCGGAGAGCCCTGAAGCTGGGTAAGATTCGCCGGCGTGCATGTCTTCGCCTCATCCCGTTTCCAGGCACCGGCGATGTTCTATTGGCCCCCGCAATGATAAGCCACCCGTTGGCATATGTCGCTCCTACCACCCGACAGTTATCAAGACCTTTTTCTGGCGCCGTTGCCAGGGAGCATAGCTATATGTTGGGGAACGTTGCATGGAAAACAAAAAAAATTCTACGCACACGCAAGATCTATCCATGCAGATGTAGGGGAACGTAGCATGCAATTTCAAAAATTCCCTACGCTCACACAAGATCTATCTAGGAGATGCATAGCAACGAGAGGGGGAGAGTGTGTCCACATACCCTCGTAGACTGAAAGCGGGAGCATTTGACAACACGGTTGATGTAGTCGAACTTCTTCTTGTTCTGACCGATCAAGCACCGAAAGTACGACACCTCCGAGTTCTGCACACGTTTAGCTCAGTGACGTCCCTCGAACTCTTGATCCAGCAAAGTGTCGAGGGAGAGTTTTGTCAGCACGATGATGTGGTGACAGTGATGGTGAAGTTATCTGTGCAGGGCTTCGCCTAAGCACTACGCGAATATGACCGGAGGTGTACACTGTGGAGGGGGGCGCCGCACACGGCTAACCATCATTGGTGTGTGTTCTAGCGGCGCCCCCCTTCATATATATAGGCTGGAGGGGAGAGAGGCAGCCAAGGGGGCTCCCCAAGTAGGAGGAATCCTACTTGGGCGCCTCCCAATTCGGTCTCCCCCCTTCCATATCCATCCGGAGGGGGAAGGAAGGAGGAGGGAGGAGGGAAGGAAGGGGAAGGCCGAATCCCTCTCCTTCCTTTCTCCCTTCTCCTCTTTCCTTCCCCCTTATTTTGGCCTACATGGGGTGCACCACCCCTTAGGGGATGGTCTGTCCCCCTCTTGGCCCATTAAGGCCCATGTAGTTGCCGGGGGGATGCCCGGAACCCCTTCCGATGACCCGATATGCACCGGTACCCCCGGAACACTTCCGATGTCCGAATATCATCGTCCAATATATGAATCTTTACCTCTCGACCATTTTGAGACTCCTCGTCATGTCCGTGATCTCATCCGGGACTCCGAGAAACATTCAGTCACCAAATCACATAACTCATATAGTAAAAAATCGTCATCAAACATTAAGCGTGCGGACCCTACGGGTTCGAGAACTATGTAGACATGATCGAGACACCTCTCTGGTCAATAACCAACAGAGGAACCTGGATGCTCATATTGGTTCCCACATATTCTACGAAGATCTTTATCGGTGGTACCGTAATGACAACATACGTTATTCCCTTTGTCACTGGTATGTTACTTGCCCGAGATTCGATCGTCGATATCTTCATACCTAGTTCAATCTCATTATCGGCAAGTCTCTTTACTCATTCCGTAATACATCATCCCATAGCTAACTCATTAGTCACATTGCTTGCAAGGCTAATCATGATGTGTATTACCGAGAGGGCCCAGAGATACATCTCCAATACTCGGAGTGACAAATCCTAATCTCGATCTATGCAAACCCAACAAACACCTTCAGAGATACCTGTAGAGCATCTTTATAATCACCCAGTTACGTTGTAATGTTTGATAGCACACAAGGTATTCCTCTGGTATCCAGGAGTTGCATAATCTCATAGTCAAAGGAATATGTATTTGACATGAAGAAAGCAATAGCAATAAAACTGAAAAATCAACATGCTAAGCTAACGGATGGGTCTTGTCCATCACACCATTCTCCTAATGATGTGATCCCGTTCATCAAATGACAACACATGTCTATTGAGGGAGTCCTGGATTATGGGGTGTTCGGGTAGCCGGATTATACCTTCAGCCGGACTCCTGGACTATGAAGATACAAGATTGAAGACCTCGTCCCGTGTCCGGATGGGACTTTCCTTGGCGTGGAAGGCAAGCTTGGCGATGCGGATATTCAAGATCTCCTACCAATGTAACTGACTCTATGTAACCCTAACCCTATCCGGTGTCTATATAAACCGGAGGGTTTTAGTCCGTAGGACAACATCATCAACTCCATAGACAACAATCATACCATAGGCTAGCTTCTAGGGTTTAGCCTTCTTGATCTCGTGGTAGATCTACTCTTGTACTACCCATATCATCAATATTAATCAAGCAGGATGTAGGGTTTTACCTCCATCAAGAGGGCCCGAACCTGGGTAAAACATCGTGTTCCCTGCCTCCTATTACCATCCGGCCTAGACGCACAGTTCGGGACCCCCTACCCGAGATCCGCCGGTTTTGACACCGACATTGGTGCTTTCATTGAGAGTTCCTCTGTGCCGTCACAATCAGGAAGGATGCCTTCTCCCGTCTTCAAAGACGGCGCCGTGGCTAAGGGAGCCTTGGCTGTTGGCCAAACCCTCCGGCTAGGTGGTTTCCTCATGACCGCCTGTTCGGCTGTTGCGCCCACGGTGACCTCTCGGGTCATCAAAAGAAATCTACACGTCAGCTCGGAGCTCGTCGAGCAGTTAGATCCAATGGAGCTCTCTTCCATAAACGAGCTCTTGGATCGCATCGCCGCCCTGGGGGTCGCCACGGATTACGACCAGGTTGGGCTTAAACCCGATCTAAGAGAAATTAACTCTCCCCAAGTCACCCACCACATTGCCGTGGTAGAGGCGCGGTGTGGCGACCCTTCATCTATTTTAAGGACTAGTTACGTCCGAATTCCCGATCCCTCCAAGCCAGATACCCGCGGAGGGGAGGATGTAACTCAAGACCTGAGCTTAGAATCAGGCAACAGGCCGGATTCGTTGGATAACGTCCAGGAATCCGAACTTCAGAATTCGTAAACTCTTCGGCCTCCGAATCTTGGATTGGGTGAGGTTTCAGATTCAACGACACCCACCCACCCGCACATAAGCGATCTCTCCCGAGTCAGGCAGAGGCCCTACGAAACAGTACATCATTACTGGGCTAGATTCCTCCTGGTTATGAACAGGATAAGAGATTACCGCGAGGGAGACACGATATCAATCTTCTGCAGTAATTGCACGGACGAGGGAATCCTTAACGCCGTAAGTCGTCATGATATTACACGCTTCGCTGACTTGGCGTCCATAGTACAAAAATACTGTGCGATGGAAAGCGCCTGGAAAACCGAAACGAAATTTTTGGGATAATCCGGCCTTGAATAGTAATCCCGTCCGAACTAAGAGGGTGCATCATCACAAGACACCCGGGATAAATAGCAAAAAGCCAAAACCCTCTGCAGGGCATGGAACCGTACTGGAAAGGTGGCTTGATGGACCCTGTAGAATTCACAGTACAGAGGACGCCACACCAACTCACAGCCTTAGAGCATGTTGGATACTCCGGCAGGTAGCCAAAATTGGCGAGGACCTCTTAAATCGGGAGGCCGCAGAAAGCTAGCCCGAGGACACCAGTACCGTTCTCACAGTCTTCGAGACTTTGACATCAAACAATATGTGAAAAAGAACACTCCGCAACCTCACCGAAGTCTATCAAGTTGCAACAATAAATCCATGAAGCGACACTGCCATTACTTTCAACGCAAGTGATGAACCTAGATTCCGAACAGCGCGAGCACCAGCCGCATTGGTCCTCAGTCCCATAGTGGACGGCTTTCGCCTTACCAAGGTGCTCATGGATGGAGGCAGCGGACTGAACCTCATTGTAACGCCCCATATGTAACCTTCCCAATTTGTACTCCAACTCTTGCCGTTTCCGGCATTAAGTTATATTTAATTCTCGGGTTCGGGTCTTTGTCTCCGTGTGTTGTTTTTGTTTTCGTGCATCTCATATCATGTCATCACGTGCATTGCATTTGGATACATGTTCATCTCATGCATTCGAGCATTTTCCCCGTTGTCCGTTTTGCATTCCGGCGCTTCGTTCTCCTCCGGTGGCCATTTCTAGCTTTCTTTCGTGTGTGGGGATTAAACATTTCCGGACTGGGCCGAGACTTGCCATGCGGCCTTGGTTTACTACCGGTAGACCGCCTGTCAAGTTTCGGGTCATTTGGACTTCGTTTGATACTCCAACGGTTAACCGAGGGACCGAGAAGGCCTCGTGTGTGTGCAGCCCAACACCCCTCCAATTTGGCCCAAAACCCACCAAACTCTGACCCATCGTCTCGGTCGTTCGATCACGATCGTGTGAGCGAAAACCGCACCTCATTTGGACTCTCCTAGCTCCCTCTATGCCTATATAAAGGCCCCCCTCGTTTTTGGATCGTCCCCTACCTCGAAACCCTAGCAAAATCATCTCCCCGCAGATCCGCGCCGGTCGGACACGTCCGTCCGGGCCGGACGAAGCCGCCGCAGCCAACCCCCGGTCGCCATGTGGCACTCCGCCGCCTCACCGCGCCGCCACCCGCGCGGGCCCGCCGCAGCCCAGGCCGGGCCCTCCCGGCCCGCATCGCCGCCCGACCGAGGCCGCGGGCGCCCGCCTCGTCCCGCCGCCGTCTTCCCGCTCTCCGGTGGCCGCGCCCCTGCGCCATCGCCGCCCCGTCGCCGGAAGCTCGCCGCCGCCTCGCCGGAAGCCCGCCGCGCCTCCTCACCGGCCTCGGCGTCCGAGCCCGCCGGCGACGTCCGCCGTCCCGCCGCCGTTCCGCACCAACTCCGCGCCGCCCCGCGCCTCCTCCTCCCTCCCCGGCAAGCCGGCGACCTTCCTCTCCGGCGAGCTCGTCAAGTCCGGTCGACGAACCTCGGGGCGCGTGCATGCTACAGTAGATCTCAGATCTGAGAAACCCTAACCCCCGGTTGACTTTCTCCCCGTTTTTTCAAGAATTTTATGCTACCTTTGATCCGCCATATCTTTGCATCCGTAGCTCCGATTTGGGAATATGATATATCAAAATCTTCGTCTCGACGAGTACATCATTTCATTCCATTGCATCATTTGCATTTGAGGTCATCTTGGTGCCCAAAATGCTGTTGGAAGGAGGCATCATGAGTTAAATTGCAGTTCCGTTAGCCCTACATTGACTTTTGTCATTTTTGCCATGATTATTGTGTGCATGATATGCCTGTGCCCCTTTGGGATGAATTGTTAAGCATGTTGTCTTCTTTCCAGAGGGGCCTCCCATGCATTTTTAGGATGTGTGTGTTGTCTTGTGCAAGCTTGCAAAGAGGGGTACCTGAGTTTACTGATTTCAGGGACTTAGTGAAAATCACCAAGTCTGGGATGTTTTAGTTCACGATGCTATATGTCCAGCTTGTTTCCTAGTGATCCGTGCCTCTTTTGAGGATGATCAATAAGAGTGATTTGTTATGCTTGTTGTGCTTAATCCATCCATGTCTTTACTTGTTATGTTGGAGCACCCTAGGTTGACTCAATCGAGCTCAATTTTTGCATAGTTGTTGTTTTGGGCAGATCGTGAACTCTTTTGCGATTTTGCCGGAGTTATTGCTAGTGATCCATGCATGCTATGCCTTTGTTCTTGTCATGTCTAGCTAGCATTTTGTGCCTTCTTAATGGATATATGCTTGCCTTGCCATGACTTGCACCGTAGTGAGAGCATCGAGCTCGTTTACATGCCTCCGTGAGTTATAATTTCAGCATGTCCCAGTTTTCACTAAGTCTAAAAACTGATTGTGTTTCATCGATGTTCGTGTGCTCGGTAGAGTATTTTTGCGAACCCTTTTGGCCCCAGGTCATTTTGGGTGTTTTGTTAAGCTTGTTGAGTAGCTCCATGCCATGCTCTTACTTGCCATGTTCAGGTTTTGCTTCATGTTGTTTTGCTGCTCCGAAGTGAGCATCGTGGTCTGAAATTTCAGACTAGCGTTAATTTCGCTAAGTCTGAAATCTGTTTTGCTTATTCAGTTTTGCCATGCTTGTTTGAAGCCCTTAATGGATGAATTTGCCTATGCCTTAGTCCTGGTGATTTGTTAAGCTTCTTGAGTACATCACTGCCATGCAATTTGTTTTCATGTTTGGTGGCTGTAGCATGTTCATTTCGTTGCATTTAGGAGCCTACTTGCTGTAAATCGCAGATCGGTTCATTTAGTAAAACGCTTGCCATTTCCAAACCGTAGCTCCGATTGCCATGATCTTTATATCGTTTTCAGGGGATTTCTTCCCCTCTATCCAGTGGCACACTTGGTTTTCCAAGTTGAGGCCAGGTTCATGCATTTCCTGTTACGTCTTGCATTTTGCATCCCGCATCGCATCCCGCATAGCATATCATCTTTGCATATTATTGGTTGCCCTTGCACGTGGTTGATTGTATCCTTGTTGCTTGTTTGTGTTGTTGGGTAGAGCCGGGAGACGAGTTCGCTAACAAGGAGCCCGTTGAGTTTGCTTTTGAGGATCCAGTCAAGTCTGACAACTGTGCAGGCAAGATGATCACACCCTTGAAATCACTACTATCTTTGCTATGCTAGTTTGCTCGCTCTTTTGCTTTGCCAATGCCACGATGCCTACCACTTGCTTGTCAGCCTCCCAATTGCCATGATTGAGCCTCTAACCCACCTTTGTCCTAGCAAACCATTGATTGGCTATGTTACCGCTTTGCTCAAGCCCCTTCTTATAGCGTTGCTAGTTGCAGGTGAAGATTGGAGCCGTTCCTTGTTGGAACATTTATTTACTTGTTGGGATATCATTATATTGCTATGTTACCTTTATTCATCTATATACTTGGTAAAGGGTGGAAGGCTCGGCCTCTCGCCTAGTGTTTTGTTCCACTCTTGCTGCCCTAGTTTCCGTCATATCGGTGTTATGTTCCCGGATTGTTGCGTCCCTTACGCGGTTGGGCTATATGGGAACCCCTTGATAGTTCGCCTTGATTAAAGCTTTTCCAGCAATGCCCAACATTGGTTTTACCATTTGCCACCTACCCTTTTTTTCCCTTGGGTTTCCGGAGCCCGAGGGTCATCTTTATTTTAGCCCCCCACGGGCCAGTGCTCCTCTGAGTGTTGGTCCGGAACGTCAGTCGCCGGTGGCCACCAGGGGCAACTCTGGGCTGGCCTACTGGAAGTTTGGACAATCTGAGTGTGCCCTGAGAAAGAGATATGTGCAGCTCCTATCGGGATTTGTCGGCGCATTCGGGCGGTGTTGCTGGACTAGTTTTGACCTGTCGAATCATCTTGTTGTACCGGGATACCGAGTCTGATCGGTGGGTCCTGGGTGGAGGTCTATTCCTTCGTTGACCGTGAGAGCTTGTTATGGGCTAAGTTGGGACCCCCCTGCAAGGATTGATCTTTCGAAAGCCGTGCCCGCGGTTATGGGCAGATGGGAATTTGTTAATGTCCGGTTGTAGATAACTTGAACCTTAAATAATTAAAATGAATCAACTGAGTGTGTTGCCGTGATGGCCTCTTCTCGGCGGAGTCCGGGAAGTGGACACGGCGTTGGAGTTATGTTTGCGTAGGCTGCTCTATATAGTTTTCCGCTCGTGCTTTGCCTCCTCTTCTCGCTCTCCTTTGCGAATAAGTTAGCCACCATATATGCTAGTCGCTTGTTGCAGCTCCACTTACATTACCCCTTTCCTACCTATTAAGCTTAAATAGTCTTGATCGCGAGGGTGCGAGATTGCTGAGTCCTCTGTGGCTCACAGATTACTATTACACCAGATGCAGGGACTGATGATACCTCTCTGGATGGCGCGCTCGAGCTGAAGTGGGAGTACGACGAGGACTCTCAGCGTTACTATGTGTCCTTTCCTGATGATCAGTAGGGATGCCTATTCGGGGTTAGATCCAGGACCTAGTCGCTTGTTGGGGGTCTTTTCTATTTTGGCGCCGTAGTCAGGCCATGAGTGATTGTATGATGGATGTTATTTATGTACTTTGATGTGACGTGGCGAGTGTAAGCCAACTATGCTATTATTCCCCTTTATATTATATATGTACATGGGTTGTGTAATGATTCCCGACTTGCGGCATTGCTTTCAATGCGCCTATGTCTCTAAGTCGTGCCTCGACATGTGGGAGACATAGCCGCATTGGGGGCGTTACACTCATTTATGAGGAGACCCTTCAAAAAATGGAAATAGACTGGAACCGTGTCGAGCAAAGCAGCACAACCTTTAGAGGAATAATCCCCAGTCGGGAAGCGCGCTGCACGGGAAAAATCACACTAGATGTGGTGTTCGGCACGCCGGATAATTACAGGTCCGAAGAAGTCATGTTCCAGGTGGCCCCGTTTAAAAGCGGACATCACGCCTTACTAGGGTGGGAAGCATTCACAATCTTCCAAGCAATACCCCATTACGGGTACATGAAGCTCAAGATGCCCGGGCCGAATGGAATTATCACTCTAGCTAGTGATCCGGACATAGCACTCCGCGCCGAAAACAAAACGGTTGCATTAGCCCTTGAAGCACTATCCGAAGCCTTAGCGGTCGAGGAACTGACAGCGCTGCGCTCCACGGTTAACAGGGATGATGTGATACTTGACAAAAGATCTAAATCCACATCCTTCAAGCCAGTAGACGAAATAATCAAATTCTAGGTCCATCCAACGGACCCCAATAAAACAGCTTCCATCGGGGCACGATTGAACCCTGATGTAGACGCCGCACTGTGAGAGTTCCTACGAGAGAACTGGGACATCTTCGCCTGGCACCCTTCAGACATGCCAGGGATCCCACGCAGGCTGGCTGAACACAGCTTAAACATCCAAAAAGGATTTAAACCTATCAAACAAGCCCTTCGGCATTTTTTCGAACCCAAGAGACAGGCTATGGGAGAGGAGCTAGCCAAGCTATTGGAGGCCGGATTCATTAGAGACATAAAACATCTGGACTGGCTAGCAAACCTGGTGATGGTACCAAAGAAGGACAAATCCTGGCGCCTGTGTGTCGATTTCAAAGACCTTAATAAAGCTTGCCCAAAGGATCCCTTCCCCCTCCCCCATATTGATCAAATTATCGATGCCACCGCAGGACACGATTCGTTGTGCTTCCTCGATGCATACTCCGGTTACCATCAAATCAAGATGGCAGAATCAGACCAAGCTGCAACAGCATTCATCACACCATACGGCCCATTCTGCTTCAACACAATGCCCTTCGGGCTGAAAAACGCCGGCGCAACATATCAGCGCATGATCCAGACATGTATGGCAAACCAAATCGGCAAAACAGTGGAGGCGTACGTGGATGATGTGGTCATCAAATCAAGACATGTCGAATCTCTAGTAGACGACTTGAAGCTTACATTCGATAACCTCCGAAAATATGACATCAAGCTCAATCCAGAAAAATGTGTCTTCGGCGTCCCAGCCGGAAAGCTCTTGGGCTTCATTGTATCCAGTAGAGGAATTGAAGCAAATCCAGCCAAGATCCGAGCTTTGTCACAATTGGATGTCCCAAAGGACCTTAAACAAATACAAAAATTAACCGGATGCGTGGCAGCTTTAAGCCGCTTCATCTCCCGCTTGGGAGAAAAGGCACTACCCCTCTATCGCCTCCTTCGGCGCATCGAACACTTCGAGTGGACGGATGTCGCCACGGCCGGACTTGGTGAAATAAAAGCCATATTGGCAACAAACCCAGTCCTGGCCGCGCCAAACACTGGCGAACCAATGTTATTGTACATCGCAGCAACACACCAAGTTGTCAGCGCAGTGCTCGTTGTCGAGCGGGAAACGGACGGACACAAATTCCCCCTTCAAAGGCCGGTCTACTACGTGCCCACTGTCCTCACTCCATGCAAATCACGGTACCCGCATTACCAAAAGATTGCATACGCGGTATTCATGGCATCCCGGGAGCTACGACACTACTTTCAAGAGTGTTCCATAACAGTAGTCTCGGAAGTACCACTCAACGATATTAGCAACAACCGCGATGCAACGGGCCGGATTGCAAAATGGTCCATCGAGCTTCTCCCGTTCGATATAACTTATAAACCACGGCGAGCTATTAAATCACAAGTTTTGGCCGACTTTGTCGCAGAATGGACAGAGGCCGAGCTCCCTAAAGAGTACGGCACATATTCAAACTGGATCATGCACTTCGACGGCTCCAAAATGTTGGCCGGACTAGGGGCTGGCGTCGTCTTGACGTCCCCCACAGGAGACACGGTCCAATATGTGCTCCAGATCATGTACACGGATTCCAACAACGCAGC
This sequence comes from Triticum monococcum, assembly GCA_034509565.1. NCBI lineage: Eukaryota > Viridiplantae > Streptophyta > Magnoliopsida > Poales > Poaceae > Triticum > Triticum monococcum. The sequence goes on along the minus strand of CM067843.1, from coordinate 669,929,183 downwards.
CGAATATGAGGCCCTCCTACATGGCCTCCGGATAGCAGTATCCATGGGTATCCAGCGCCTAGAGGTATGCGGGGATTCAAACCTTGCGATATCCCAAATAAATGGAGACTTCAATGCCAAGGACCCAAAAATGGCAGCTTACCGCAACGCCGTCCTAAAAATATTAGCTCGGTTCGAAGGGCTGGAGTTTCACCATATAGCCCGAGAAAAAAATCAAGCGACGGACGTCCTAGCACACATCGGAGCAAAACGTGATGCAGTCCCCCCAACATCTTTTTGGAAAGATTGTTCAAGCCATCCGTAGCATGGGAGGGGGAACCTGCAAACAACAGCCCAAACCTAGACGCACCACTCGACGCCGAACAATATGACACAATTGGAGGCTCTGCCAACGAAATTACAGCTTCAGCCCACGTAATAATGGCGGTTATCGCCCCGTGGACAGAACCATTCCTAGCCTACCTTATTAGGCAGGAACTCCCGGAGGACCAAAACGAGGCCCGCTGCATAGTGCGGCGATCTAAAGCCTACAGAGTCCATGAGGGAGAGCTTTATAAGAAAAGCACTACCGGAGTCCTTCAAAGGTGCATCTCCGAAGAGGAAGGGCGGAACCTTCTGGCCGAAATTCATGCCGGACTCGGTGGTCACCACGCCGCCGCTCGGTCCTCTGTTAGCAAGGCTTTCCGTACAAGCTTTTATTGGCCGACGGCCCGGGCAGACGCTCAGGACCTAGTCCAACGATGCGCCGGTTGCCAACTTTTTGCCAACCAAAGCCATATGCCACCCACCGCACTCCAAACTATACCCATCACCTGGCCTTTTGCGGTCTGGGGGCTTGACATGGTCGGACCCCTCAAAGGTGGAACCCATAAGAAAAAATACTTGCTGGTCATGGTGGATAAGTTCACCAAATGGATAGAAGCCAAGCCTGTTAAAACGGCCGAATCCGGACCTGTGATAGACTTCATATCCGGGGTTGTACACCGTTATGGCGTCCCCCACAGCATCATAACCGATAACGGTACAAACTTTACCGCCGACGAGGTAAAACTCTGGTGCAAAAACATGGGCATCAAGCTCGATTATGCCTCCGTCTATCACCCACAAACCAACGGCCAGGTCGAACATGCAAATGGTCTAATCATGAGCGGCGTTAAACCCAGACTAGTGCGGTCCCTCAAGGAATCTAACACGCACTGGGTAGAGGAGCTTGACTCCGTGCTATGGGGGTTGCGGACCATGCCAAATCGTACCACCGGATACACACCATTTTTTATGGTGTACGGCGCAGAAGCAGTTTTGCCCTGCGACATAATTCATGACTCACCTAGAGTGCGCATGTACGAAGAAAGAGAAGCCGAGCTCGATCGGCAGGACAACTTGGACGCCTTGGAGGAGGAGCGTGACGTGGCAAAAGCCCGTTCCGCATTTTATCAACAGCAGGCCCGAAGATATCAAAGCAGAGAGGTATGGGCCAAAAATTACAATGTTGGCGAACTAGTTCTACGCCTGTCGGATAAGAAAAAGGACAAACTCAAGCCCAAGTGGGAAGGTCCATTCATAATCGACCAAGTCCTGACTGGTGGGGCGTACCGCCTGCGAGATGCGTCGAACAACCGACTCGAGCCGAACCCGTGGAATGCCGCCCGTCTTCGAAGATTCTATGCCTAGCGCCGGACTCTGTGTTCGTCTCCTTCCTCTGTCCATTCCTTTTTGAATTTTTCTGTCTTACATTTATCTCCTTCCCATTCTTTCTTCTATAGCCCTTAAAGGCTCATATAGTAACGCGCCACTCGCGCTCATTAAACATGGGGGCTTCTTTAACAGAAGCTTATTTATACGGGCTTCTACGCCCAACACATGCGTCAAACTTCCGCATGTACCTTTTTCTTCACCATTATATGCATCGATATGACTTAAGTTTTGGCCAAGCTGGGTTGTCTGGCTCCTGTGCTTACCCTACGTTCCGATTGTTCGGCTAGGCGGTAAAGGGAGCACCTCTGTGATTGTTACTGCCGTGTCAGCCGGACGTGTACCTCAGACTGGGTGAAGCCGAAAGCTAGCGTTCTTAAGGGAATATTCGGTCGGTGAAATAAAAGATGATCTTTTTTACTCATTTTATGCGCCCCCAGATGCTTTTTCTACGTCTCTTCACGCAGTCCGGACATGCACATTAGGGCATGCCTCCCAGCGAAAGGAACCCTTAACGGAACTATTCTCTTTGGAAGATGTTTCTTACTAACCATCTAATATAACATAACTAGTTGGGCACTTGTCTGATAAAGCACTGATGACCCCTACGCTTGGTCTCCACGCATACCCCGGTTCTTATATAACCGCTAGGGTATTCGGACACACTCCGGACCGTCAGGTCCCGAGGTTAAAGCGAAAAGGTCGGCAACGACAAATGATCTACAATCCGGCTAGAAGGCATTACACATGTCAATTCAAAATTACACAGTCATTCTGACTGATTGTATTCCTCTTCTATACCATCTAACAGGCTGCCTAATTTACAGTCCTGCTGGGAATACTTCGTGGCCAACTCTACTTGGCCGTACACTAGGCTTATATGGATCTCCTTCCCGTCAGGCCCCACTGGTCTGACCTCGGCCATGCGGTTTGGGTCAGACTTCGTAAAACGGGTCTTCACCATGGCCCAGGCCTCCCTAGCGCCTTGTCGGCAGGCTGATACCTTCCACAACCGAAAGCGCCGCCGAGCTCCCTTCAGCTTCTCCACAAGCTCTCCAAGGCCCTCGGGCACGGAGTGGGCAGGCCATAAGGCTCAGGCAACACCTCGCATTGCCTGCCGAATTCGCTCATGCAGTTGCAAGAGTTCGGGAAGAAGGTCACCCATAGAACCGGGCATCTCCTCTGCAGGACGACCTGTGAGCATACCTACAGACATTACTCTGTTAGTCGACTTCCTCGCCGAACTTTTTTTTTCAAAAGTTCGTTCAAGCACTTACTAAATATGCCGCGTTGAAGCCGCTGATTCTCCTTCGTAGAGTCCGATAGCTGGCCACGAACATCTTTAAGTTCGACGTCCAGCTTGGTGTTGGCATCCTGAAGATCATTCTTCTCCAGCCTCACCCTTGTCAACATACTCCCACCGGCCTTTAACCGGCGTAAGAGTTGTTGTTTGTCCGGATCTAGTCCGGCGCCATCTGCAATATGATCTGTCAGATTTGCACCCACACCGCACAATACTAATCTTTCGAGGTGTATCTTACCTGAGGGGGTCTCTTTGGGCTCCCCTGCTGCGGTTAGTGCAGCCTCTAGTTGGGCCTTGCACTTTTCCAGCTCCTGGGATAGTACGGTATTCTTCTCTGTAAGAACCTGCATATTAAATGATCCTTAAATCAGTTTCTCTAACTGCTTCAAGTCTCGGGGGCTACTGGCATATATATATATTTTACCAAAATTTTCTTACCCGTATGTCTTTTACATATTGCTCCGTGGCTCTGGCTAAACCACTTTGAGCGGCACGGAGGTACGCATCTCCCGAATTAAAGGCATCTAAAGCCTCTTGAGAGAAACAACCGTCACGTAGAACGGTCCGGCGACGCCTGTGGTTCATGGCACTCTCCACTTCGGAATTTGTGGCAGACAGCCTATCCTCATCCTCTGTCAGAGGAGCGTCCGGTGCGCGCCTTGTGCTCGCCTTTGCTTCCTGGCCAGACGTTGGAGCCTGGCTGGTGGAGGCGCGATTGGCAACCTCTCCGGATGTAGTCCGGCGAGGTCTGTTCTTTCTGAAGATAGCACGAACGTTAATATGCCCCGACAGAATAACTCCAGGGAAACAGAGGGCGCGCTATACCTTTGCGCAGGCATCTCAGTCTGGACTACATTCCTTTTTACCCCACGGGGCCCTGCGACCTCTCGTTGGCTAGCCGCCGCAGGTTCGGCCTCCTGCCTTGGAAATCTCCCCTGCAAAACACGGTTGTCGTTAGAAGCACCAGAATACATGAGAATGGAATCTCTTTCAAGGGAATGGGACTCCGGTTTCCTTCACCTGGGAGGCCGGAATTAACCCTGGGTAATCCGCCGTAATGGCCACCAAGGTATCGTCCTTACTTAGCTGATAGAACACCCCGTCAATAAGCTCCACCGATATGTCCGGATCTTCTTCGGAGTCCGGATTGAGGGACCGTTCTGGGTCCTCGGGCTGTGGAGGATGGCTGTTTATATCCTTTACCTCTTGTCGCAGTTCCTGCGTTGAAACCATTAGACTACCTATCTAACCGTGGGAATATAAAGCAAATGGGCAAGCGCAATTGTTCACTTACCCAACTTGGAGAATTGTACATACTGAATCCGGCCTGCGGATTGACGCAGACGAATTCCTCCTTTTCTCCCTTGTACAAGGAGGATAAGATCTTTACTAAGGCGGCGGCTGAGGTCGGCCCCTTACGACCGTAACGGGTGGCGTCATCCTCCCCGTTGAAATCCCACATGGGGTGGCCTCTATATTGAAGCGGCTGCACCCCCCGCATAATGCATGCAGCCATGACTCCAATCATGGTTAGTCCGGAATGAGCCAACAGTCTTATCCGGCCCATCAGGTAAGGGACGTCTCTGTCGCTTTCTCTCCGAGAGCTCCGTGGACACCAGCTCAAGTGTTTCTTCAACGGGGCATTATTGAACCCCGGAAGACCGACCCGGATAGGGTCCGGTAGCGGGACGTCATCCATATAAAACCATTCCGAAGGCCAGTCCTCGGACACCTTCTTTGGGGTTCTGGATAGGTAGACCCCTCTTGAGAACGGGGCACCAGGCAGAATAACCTCTTCCACAGCGCGAAATGAGCCTCAACGCCTAAGAATAGCTCGTAGAGGGCGACGAAACCCGCGATATGTAATATGGAAGCGGGCGTGAGATTGTGCAGCTGGAGACCGTAAAACTTCAGAAGCCCGCGGAGAAATGGATGAATTGGAAATCCCAATCCCCTTATTAGATAGGGGACGAGGCACACCCGCTCTCCTTTAGAAGGATTGGGGGTGCTCTCCGCCTGTTTTCCGCCATTATAGGTGGCGAGACCGGCTCGGACCGGGACCATGTATGCCGAGGGAAGGAATCCCTTGGCCTGAAGCGACACTAACTTGCTGTGCGGGATGGTGCAACTCTCCCAGTCCCCGGGTTTGGGACCAGAGGGGCGAGGGGAGGAGCTGCGACGGCTGGACATGTTGGAATGGACCTTTGCTGGAAGCGCTCTGATGATAACTCGCGGAGAGGGGAAGATGTGGTTTGAACCTGAATTCCCATCCAGTTAAATAGGCGGCTCGTTTATATGGCTAGGGGTGTGGATGTAAAAACGCCCCGGCTTTTCGCATTCGTTTGACACGTGGAAGACGACCATTATTGGGTGTAGAAGCCAAGGAGCGCAACATTTACAAGAAACCGGACTTTATTCAACAGGTACACAGAATTTGGAGGAGAGTCCGCCTTGCAATGCCGAAGACAATCTACGCACCGGACTCATCGTCATTGAAGCCTGGTTCGGGGGCTACTGAGGGAGTCCTGGATTAGGGGGTGTTCGGGTAGCCGGACTATACCTTCAGCCGGACTCCTGGACTATGAAGATACAAGATTGAAGACTTCGTCCCGTGTCCGGATGGGACTTTCCTTGGCGTGGAAGGCAAGCTTGGCGATGCGGATATTCAAGATCTCCTACCAATGTAACCGACTCTATGTAACCCTAACCCTATCCGGTGTCTATATAAACCGGAGGGTTCTAGTCCGTAGGACAACATCATCAACTCCATAGACAACAATCATACCATAGGCTAGCTTCTAGGGTTTAGCCTTCTTGATCTCGTGGTAGATCTACTTTTGTACTACCCATATCATCAATATTAATCAAGTAGGACGTAGGGTTTTACCTCCATCAAGAGGGCCCGAACCTGGGTAAAACATCGTGTTCCCTGCCTCCTGTTACCATCCGGCCTAGATGCACAGTTCGGGACCCCCTACCCGAGATCCGCCGGTTTTGACACCGACATCTATGGCTTATCATATTTGATTAACGAGCTAGTCTAGTAGAGGCTTACTAGGGACACAGTGTTTTGTCTATGTATCAACACATGTATCAAGTTTACGGTTAATACAATTCTAGCATGAATAATAAACATTTATCATGATATGAGGAAATATAAAATAACAACTTTATTATTGCCTCTAGGGCATATTTCCTTCAGTCTCCCACTTGCACTAGAGTCAATAATCTAGTTCACATCACCATGTGTTTTAACACCAATAGTTCACATCCTTATGTGATTAACACCCATAGTTCACATTGCCATGTGACCAACATCCAAAGGGTTTACTAGAGTCAATATCTAGTTCACATCGCTATGTGATTAACACCCAAAGAGTACTAAGGTGTGATCATGTTTTGCTTGTGAGAGAAGTTTAGTCAACGGGTCTGCCACATTCAGACCCGTATGTATTTTGCAAATTTCTATGTCTACAATGCTCTGCATGGAGCTACTCTAGCTAATTGCTCCCACTTTCAATATGTATCCAGCCAGAGTCATCCAGATTGGTGTCAAAGCTTGCATCGATGTAACTCTTTATGACGAACTCTTTATCACCTCCATAACCGAGAAATATTTCCTTAGTCCTCTTTAGGTACCTAAGGATAATTTTGATCGCTGTCCAGTGATCTACTCCTAGATCACTATTGTGCCCCCATTGCCAAACTCATGGCAAGGCACACAACAGGTCTGGTACACAACATGACATACTTTATAGAACCTATGACTGAGGCATAGGGAATGAATTTCATTCTCTATCTATATTTTGCCGTGGTCAGGTTTTGAGTCTTACTCAACTTCACACCTTGTAACACAGGCAAGAACCCTTTCTTTGACTGATCCATTTTGAACTGCTTCAAAAACTTTATCAAGGCATGTGCTTTGTGAAAGTCCTATTAAGCGTCTTGATCTATCTCTATAGATCTTGATGCCTAATATATAAGCAGCTTCACCGAGGTCTTTCTTTGAAAACTCCTTTCAAACACTCATTTATGCTTTCCAGACAATTCTACATCATTTTCGATCAATAATATGTTATTCACATATACTTATCAGAAAGGCTGTAGTGCTCCCACTCACTTTCTTGTAAATACAGGCTTCACCGCAAGTTTGTATAAAACTATATGCTTTGATCAACTCATCAAAGCGTGTATTCCAATGCCAAGAAGCTTGCACCAGTCCATAGATGGATCACTGGAGCTTGCACATTTTGTTAGCACCTTTAGGATTGACAAAACCTTCTGGTTGTATCATATACAACTCTTCTTTAATAAATCCATTAAGGAATGCAGTTTTGACATCCATTTGCCAGTTTTCATAATATATAAAATGTGGCAATTGCTAACATGATTCAGATAGACTTAAGCATCTCTACGGGTGAGAAAATCTCATCGTAGTCAACCCCTTGAACTTGTCGAAAACCTTTCATGACAAGTCGAGCTTTGTAGATAGTAACACTACCATCAGTGTCTGTCTTCCTCTTGAAGATCCATCTATTTTCAATGGCTTGCCGATCATCAGGCAAGTCCACCAAAGTCCACACTTTGTTCTCATACATGGATCCTATCGCAGATTTCATGGCCTCAAGCCATTTATTGGAATCTGGGCTCATCATCGCTTCCTCATAGTTCGTAGGTTCGTCATGGTCTAGTAACATGACTTCCAGAACAGGATTACTGTACCACTCAGGTGTGGAACGTGCTGACCTACGAGGTTCGGTAGTAACTTGATCTGAAGTTTCATGATCATTATCATTAGCTTCCTCTCTAGTTGGTGTAGGCATCACTGGAACTGATTTTTGTGATGAGCTACTTCCCAATTCGAGAGAAGGTACAATTACCTCATCAAGTTTTACTTTCCTCCCACTCACTTCTTTCGAGAGAAACTCCTTCTCTAGAAAGGATCCATTCTTAGCAACAAAGGTCTTGCCTCCAGATCTGTGATAGAAGTTGTACTCAATAGTTTCTTTTGGGTATCCAATGAAGACACACTTCTCCGATTTGGGTTCGAGCTTATTAGGCTGAAGCTTTTTCACATAAGCATTACAATACAACTTTGCTTTCTTGCCAAACCACAATTCATACGATGTCGTCTCAACGGATTTAGATGGTGCCCTATTTAAAGTGAATGTAGCTGTCTCTAATGCATAACCCCAAAATGATAGTGGTAAATCGGTAAGAGACATCATAGATCGCACCATATCTAATAAAGTACGGTTACGATGTCCGGACACACCATTACGCTGTGGTGTTCTAGGTGGCATGAGTTGTGAAACTATTCCACATTGTTTTAAATGAAGGCCAAACTCGTAACTCAAATATTTGCCTCCACGATTAGATCGTAGAAAATTTATTTTCTTGTTACGATGATTCTCCACTTCACTCTGAATTTTTTTGAACTTTTCAAATGTTTCAGACTTGTGTTTCATCAAGTAGATATACCCATATCTGCTTAAATCATCTGTGAAGGTCAGAAAATAACGATACCCGCCACGTGCCTCAACACTCACTGGACCGCATACATCGGTATGTATTATTTCCAATAAGTCATTGGCTTACTCAATTGTTCCGGAGAACGGAGTTTTAGTCATCTTGCCCATGAGGCATGGTTCGCATGTATCAAATGATTCATAATCAAGTGATTCCAAAAGCCCATCTGCATGGAGCTTCATGCGTTTTACACCAATATGACCTAAACGGCAGTGCCACAAATATGTTGCACTATCACTATCAACTTTGCATCTTTTGGCATCAATATTATGAATATGTGTATCACAATGATCGAGATTCAATAAACCATTTACATTGGGTGTATGACCATAGAAGGCTTTATTCATGTAAACAGAACAACAATTATTCTCTAACTTAAATGAATAACCGTATCGCAATAAACATGATACAATCATATTCATGCTCAATGCAAACACCAAATAACATTTATTTAGGTCCAACACTAATCCCAAAGGTAGAGGGAGTGTGCGATGGTGATCTTATCAACCTTGGAATCACTTCCAACACACATCATCACCTCGCCCTTAACTAGTTTTTGTTCATTTTGCAACTCCTGTTTTGAGTTACTAATCTTAGCAACTAAACCGGTACCAAATACCCTGGGGTTACTATGAACACTAGTAAAGTACACATCAATAACATGTATATCAAATATACCATTGTTCACTTTGCCATCCTTCTTATCAACCGAGTAGGGTTGTTCCGCTTCCAGTGATCATTCCATTTGCAGTAGAAACACTCAGTTCAAGGCTTAGGTCTAGCTTTGGGCTTCTTCACGGGAGTGGGAACTTTCTTGTCATTCTTCTTGAAGTTCCCTTTCTTTTCCTTTGCCCTTTTTCTTGAAACTAGTTCTCTTGTCAACCATCAAGACTTGATGCTTTTTCTTGATTTCTACCTTCACCGATTTCAGCATCGCGAAGAGCTCGGGAATCGTTTTCGTCATCCCTCGCATATTACAGTTCATCATGAAGTTCTAGTATCTTGGTGATAGTGACTAGAGAACTCTGTCAATCACTATCTTAACTGGAAGATTAACTCCCACTTGATTCAAGCGATTGTACTACCCAGACATTCTGAGTACATGCTCACTGGCTGAGCCATTCTCCTCCATCTTGTAGGCAAAGTACTTGTTAGGGGTCCCATACCTCTCGACATTATCTTATATGCTCCATGGCGTTCAAAACATTTTTGAAGTCCTGGTTCTAAGCCGTAAAGCATGGTGCACTAAACTATCAAGTAGTCATCATACCGAGCTTGTCAAACGTTCATAACGTCTGCATCTGCTCCTACAATAGGTCTGTCACCTAGCGGTGCATCAAGTACATTATTCTTCTATGCAGCAACGAGGATAATGCTCAGATCATGGATCCAGTCCGCATCATTGATGGAATCACCTTTTGATGTCTACTACGCAACTTTATTCTTGTAGACACGTGTTGGGCCTCCAAGCGCAGAGTTCTGTAGGACAGTAGCAATTTTCCCTCAAGTGGATGACCTAAGGTTTATCAATCTGTGAGAGGTGTAGGATGAAGATGGTTTCTTTCAAACGACCCTGCAACCAAATACAAGAAATCTCTGGTGTCCCCAACACACCCAATACAATGGAAAATTGTATAGGTGCACTAGTTCAGCGAAGAGAAGGTGATAAAAGTGTAATATGGATGGTAGAAATATATTTTTATAATCTGAATAAATAAAAACAGCAAGGTAGCAAATAGTAAATGGGCACAAAAATTGTATTGCAATGCTTGAAAACAAGGCCTAGGGTTCGTACTTTCGCTAGTGCAATCTCTCAACAATGCTAACATAGTTGGATCATATAACCATCCCTCAAAGTACAACAAAGAATCACTCCTGAGTTCCTATTAGCAGAGAACAAGAGATAGAAATTGTTTCTAGGGTACAAGACCACCTCAAAGCTATTCTTTCCGTTCAATCTATTCAAGAGTTCGTACTAAAATAACACAAAGCTATTGTTTCCGTTTGATCTATCCTATAGTTCGTACTAGAATATCACCAAAGCAAATTCATATTCATAATACTCAATCCACACAAAGAACTACAAGGAGACCCCAAGGTTTCTATCGGGTAAAAGATAATAAAAACGTGCATGAACCCCTATGCATAGATTACCCCAATATCACCACAGGAATCCGCAAGTTGAGTGCCATAACATATATCAAGTGAATCAATAAGATACCCCATTGTCACCTCAAGTATTCATACCGCAAGACATATATCTTGTGTTCTCAAATCTGAACATTCAATCCGACAAGACAAAATTTCAAAGGGTAAAGACTCAATTCATCACAACAAGAGTATAGAGGGGAGAAACATCATATGATCCGACTATATTAACAAAGCCCATGATATAGATCACGAGAGAGAGAGAGGCTAAACACATAGCTATTGGTACAAACCCTCAGCCCCGAGGGTGGACTACTCCCTCCTCATCGTGGTGGCCGCCGGGACGATGAAGATGGCCACCGAAGATGATTCCCCCCTCCGACAGGGTGCCAGAACGGGTCTAGATTGGTTTTCGGTGGCTATGGAGCCCTACGGCTGTGGAACTTCTAATCTAGGTTAACCCCAAGGGGTTTCAGAATATTTGGTAATTAGTGCAAAGAAGGGGTACGGGAGGCCACCGAGGTGGGCACAACCCACCTGGTCCAAAAAAATCTCCGTAAAGTTTCGTTGCATTTGGACTCCGTTTGATATTGATTTCCTACGATGTAAAAAACAAGCAAAAAACAACAATTGACACTTGGCACTGGGTTAATAGGTTATTCCCAAAAATGATATAAAGTTGCTATAAAATGATTGTAAAACATCCAAGAATGATAATATTGGCATGAATACTTCATAAATTATATATACGTTGGAGACGTATCACAACCCAACAAACACCTTCAGAGATACCTCTAGAGCATCTTTATAATCACCTAGTTATGTTGTGACATTTGATAGCACACAAGGTATTCCTCCACTATTTGGGAGTTTCATAATCTCATAGTCGAAGGAATATGTATTTGACATGAAGAAAGCAATAGCAATAAAACTGAACGATCAACATGCTAAGCTAACGGATGGGTCTTGTCCATCACATCATTGTCCTAATGATGTGATCTCGTTCATCAAATGACAACACATGTCTATGGCTAGGAAATTTAACCATCTTTGATTAACGAGCTAGTCTAGTAGAGGCTTACTAGGGACACAGTGTTTTGTCTATGTATCCACACAGTATCAAGTTTCCGGTTAATACAATTCTAACATGAATAATAAACATTTATCATGATATTAGGAAATATAAAATAAAACTATATTATTGCCTCTAGGGCATATTTCCTTCAGGAGATGCAAAGCTATGAGAGGGGTGTCGGTGTCAAAACCGACGGATCTCGGGTAGGGGGTCCCGAACTGTGCGTCTAAGGCAGATGGTAACAGGAGGCAGGGGACACGATGTTTACCCAGGTTCGGGCCCTCTTGATGGAGGTAATACCCTACGTCCTGCTTGATTGTTCTTGATAATATGAGTATTACAAGATTTGATCTACCACGAGATCGTAGAGGCTAAACCCTAGAAGCTAGCCTATGGTATGATTGTATGATGTCCTACGGACTAAACCCTCCGGTTTATATAGACACCGGAGGGGGCTAGGGTTACACAAAGTCGGTTACAAGGGAGGAGATCTACATATTCGTATTGCCTAGCTTTCCTTCCACGCCAAGGGGAGTCCCATCCGGACACGAGACAAAGTCTTCAATCTTGTATTTTCATAGTCCAACAGTCTGGCCAAAGGATATAGTCCGGCTGTCCGGAGACCCCCTAATCCAGGACTCCCTCAGTAGCCCCTGAACCAGGCTTCAATGACGATGAGTCTAGCGCGCAGTATTGTCTTCGGCATTGCAAGGCGGGTTCCTCCTTCGAATAATCCATAGAATATTTTGAACACCAAAATAGTGTCTGGCTCTGCAAAACAAGTTCCACATACTACCGTAGAGAGAATAATATTTCCACAAAGCCAATCTGCTGACACATTTGACAGCACGGCATCATGTCATGGCCCGGTCATTATTCGAACCGTTTTTCTCAACCATCACCGCACATAACGCGGGGCGGTTTTCTTGACACGTCTTGTCAAAGCAGAGATCGTGTCCCCCTTATTACGAGATTCTCATCAATACGGACGTGGGTAACCCAACCGCGCCATCAATTACGACACTTGGGGAATAAGCGATTTTACCAGGCAAGTGGGGAGGCGCATCGCCTCCTCCGCCCTTATAAAGGGACAAAGATTCACCCATTTTTACCCACGCCTTCTTCTTCCTTGCTTACCCATTCTCACACACTCGAGCTCCAGCGCCCAAGTTCGCGTATTTCTTCTCAAACCACTCCAAGCATGTCCGGAGCGGGAGGCAAGTGGATGGTCTCCTCCGTCACGGAGGAGAACATCACAAAGTTATGGGAAGCCGGATATCTGGTCACGGATATCGCGCATCGGCTGCCCGATGCAGGGCAGATCATCCCTACGCCCGAACCCCATGAGGGAGTAGTTTTTCTTACCCACTTCGTCCCTGGACTGGGATTTCCCCTCCACTCGTTTGTCCGCGGGCTCATGTTCTACTACGGGCTGGATTTTCATGATCTGGCCCCCAATTTCACCCTCAACATCTCGGCGTTTATCTTCGTGTGCGAGGCCTTCCTCCGCATCAGGCTCCATTTCGGCCTGTGGCTGAAGACCTTCAATGTCAAACCGAAGGTGGTGGTCGGCCAGCAAGCAGAGTGCGAAGGCGCCATGGTGGGCAAGATGCCTAACGTCACCTGGCTCGAAGGCTCCTATGTGGAGACCATAAAGGGGTGGCAATCGGGGTGGTTCTACATCACCGAGCCGCGCGACACCAACTGGGCAGCGGCCCCCAAATTTTGATCCGGAATCCCCACGCAGCTCACTTCCTAGAAAGAGAAGGGCCTGTCCCGGGGTTCTTCGGTAGAGCTGACCGAACTCCAGACCTACATCAGGAACATGATGAGCAAGAAAATTAAGCTCATCAACGTGGTCCGGGTCATGCTCTTCCGCCGGATTCTCCCGTGTCAACGATGGGCATTCAATTTGTGGGAGTTCGACCCAGCCAAGCATCAGACGCTGCGAGAGCTCTATGACACGACACACAAGGATGTCTGGAGGGTGCTGTTCAAGGGCGCCGAGGTACCTCCTTCCCTCATCGAGGACCGCGGACTCAGCGCAAAGCGCCATGCCAATCCGATAAGTTTTGATATCTCATAGGGTATTTGTTTGCCCCAGTTAAATCATGTGCGGGATCTAAGCTTCCATGTCATTAACAGGACTGGATAAAGACAACGGAGGAGCTCGATTTCCCAGCCCCCCTGCCTGAAGATCCTGCAGATGCTCTCCTAACCGAGATGCTGGCTCCGGCACCTTACGAGGCGCTGGCGAAGAAGACCAAGAAGAAGGCCACGGGGACCCGAAAGGGTCTCCGGCGCAAGGTTGTATCGGACTCATCATCCGATGACTCCGACGCGCACTCCTCCATGAAAATAAGGAGGAGGAGGAAAGTTCTCCCCCAGCCAGGGGAGACAAGAAAAGGAAGGCTGACCCGATCGGGGAGGCCGAAGGGTCCAAGAAGGGAAGGACCCTCCCTCCGGACTGCTCCACGATGGCAGCCTATAGCGGCGACGAGTGGCTACCCAGGGTCAAGCCCCTGGCGAAGTCGTAAGTATCCGAACACCATAGTAATTCATGGTATGTTTTATTTCACTGCTTCTCCTCATGCCGAACATGATTATGCAGTCCGTCCCGAGCTCATCTCGACGTATCTTCGTCGAGCGGTTCATTGGACTCGTCGGATATGAACATCGGTTCTCTTCCGACCGCCTCCACCCCTCGCCCTATGGACAACATTGAGGTGTTGTCTCGAAAGGCACCAAGCCGAGGGGAGGTGGTCCTGGGGGCTCCTCGAGGCGACCTCTCGGACCCTAGGCGCAAAGGGAGAAAAACTCCCACGGGCTCCGAGTTCGGCCCCCAGCCGAACACTATGCCGGAACCTTCGATGGTTCCGAACTCTGGCAGGCGATCCCCTGTTAAGGGGGGCCAACCGCCCTTGCCGGTGTCCTCTCTCCATCTATATGCACCGGACAACTTGCTGGAAGCGCTTCACGGTGCTTCCATCGACGAAGAGCACTGCACTATCATGAGTGCGGTGATCGAGAAAGTTCAGTCCGCCAAAAACGGACTGACCGAAGCTTGCGCCAGCCTCCCAGTAGGCTTTGAGGTAAGCAATCAAAATATAAGAAAATATTACCGCATGGACAATAGCCCCTGATGCTCTGTTCGGCGTTCGCAAAGAAAGGCCGAATAAAGGATCAAATGATAACTCCGGAGTCTAATCAGAATATGTCTATGTGTATGTGCAGGCTTCACTACTGGCCGTTGCCGCACGTACTGCGGAGGTCTCTGCACTGAAGCAGGACTTGTAGCGGTCCGAGGACGAGCTCGGCCTTACCAAGAGGCAGCTCGGGGAGAGCAAAGGTAAGCAATACCTTGTCTATATATAAAAAAGAAGTTCGGGTGTAAAGTAATAGGATCATCATGAATTTGCCAGGGGCCACGACCGAAGTGGCGACCCTGAAGAAGGCGCTATCTGAGGCCGAAGACAAAGCGGCCTAGGAGCGCATTAAGCGAGAGAAACAAGAAGCCCGAGTAGGCGAGGTGCAGCAAGAGCTCGAGGCTCTCGCCAAAAAACACGAGTCCTTGGAGCTTGACTCTAAGACGTGAGAGTCCGAGCTCGCGCAGGCGCTTGAAAGCACCCGGAGCGCAAAGGCTGAAGCCCACAAGGCCCTCTAGGAGATTGATGCGGTGAAGAAGATAGCAGCAGGTAAGGCATTCATTATGCAAAGCAAGCATGTGGAGGAAACTTTCCTTTTACTTACCCGAGTTCGGAGCTCTCTAGGAGCATTCGCAGATCTTCCCCGTAGTGTACTGGATGCCGTGGAGTTCTACCGAGCTCAGGAGGGGAGCTCGATGGAAAAGTTGTTCTGGTCTCAGTATACTAGGACCGAACACCCAATGCCCTTAAGCGACCAGCTAAAGCAATTGGTCGTGCTTCACAAGGCGGCCGAACAGGCCATGAGGGGCCTTATAGTTCGGACGTGGCCTGGCGAGCCCCTGTCCGGCAGCTACTTCGGTCTGGTGAGGTGGCTTGTGGATGCCTGCCCATGGCTTGAAGTCATAAAGCGGTCCGTCTGCAACGAGGGTGCACGTAGGGCTTTTGCCCGGGCGAAGGTGCACTGGGCGAAGCTGGATGCCGTGAAGCTGGTGAAGGAGGGGCCGCCGAAGGTCAAGGAGCCTCGCTGCCCCGAGATGTATTATGAGAGTGTCCTGAAGGGTTCCCACCTTGTGGCGGATGAATGTGCCAGGGATGTAATTTTTGAATGAACATGCTCATGTGATCCTGTAATGTGAAAAAAGTTCATCTGCGCTATGCAACGCTTTTTTTTAAATTTAAAATATTACCTTCTGTGCGGCCGTTTATAAAATCTGAGAGTTAGCCAGTCATTGGCTTCTACCCCCATGTAACTAGTACTGGGGTGTTCGGGATAAACCTGACCACTCTTAACCCCAATTTTGGGTCCTTCAAGGGAGGTGTTCAGCGCAACGAACCAGGCAATCGGACTATAAGGCTTTATCACTCTCACTTAGCCATAGAAGTCTACAATTTTAAATTTCGGTGAAGCCCCTAGTATTTGGAAGGCCGAATTTGGGGCGCTATACACGCCTAAGCCGAGCAAGGCCGACTCCTCGCCCGAAGCGGAAAAAGTCTTTAAGGACTTGAGACCTCTCGAACAGCGACTAGTCTCTCGCCTTATCATGACAGTCATTTTCGGCTTTCTCTACTGAGGTGCTCATCCGGAAGAACCGGGACACAATCACAGTAGTTCTCCCACCGCTACCTTAGCCGATATAGCGGAACTTAAGGTACCAAAGCATGGGAGCCGGGCAAACCCAACTATTGACCCAAGACATGATTCGGAGCTGATGCATATAATGCTATAACTTCAGGGTGCCGCACTATCAAAAGTGTTCGGACTTCTCGCGCTGTATTATGGGGTAAACGAAAGCCCCTGGCATACTGACCGTACCCGAATGTACGAGTGCGGGTTGTCGTAAATGGACATATAAGAAAAAAGGGGATGAATAATGCAATAATAGACTAATGCTATGCATTGTTATTTAAATAATGCGTCGAAGCGTATTGGTACAAGTAGTGCAATGAGCAGAAAGTAGGACTATTCAAAATGTCCTATCCAAGGGCAAGCTGCGTATGGATAGTAGAAAGCGGGTATATCAATTATTATTAGAGACCACCTGGGGGTTCCTGTGTACATATTAGCTTCTTGCCGCCTTGGTTGTTCCTTCCCGTGATGTGTCCGGCAATCGTACTGCCGGAAAGGGCTTCCAGAGAGTTAGGTCCTGAAGAGAAAAAATGATAAAGGTATACAACCCCTAGGGCGGTTAAGCCGCATTGCGGGACGTGCCCTGATCGTGCCCCCGCCTATGTCCATGGTATTTTCAGTGCGTAATTATGTATGCGTGACACGGATTTCGTCGCTTGACCGGGACTGGGACGGGGGCCAAATTGCTGGGCGAGCGCTGCGCGTGCCAGGCGATCCTATTGCAGCTTACTCCGGACTCGCTTGAAGGTGTGTGGGGGCTGGATCACCGAATTAGTGGTTTGCCTTAAAAGGCTGCTTTGTGCTTCTACTGCGAGGGCCGCAATGTGCTCCTCTGTGCGGAGCGAGCGTTCTGTGTTTCCGTTCACTGTTATGACCCCCTAGGTCCTGGCATCTTGAGGTTGAGGTATGCGTAATGCGGTACTGCATTGAATTTTGCAAATGCGGTTCGCCCGAGCAGTGCGTGATAGCCACTTCGAAACGGGACGATATCGAAGATTAAGTCCTCGCTTCGGAAGTTGTCCGGTGATCCGAAGACCACTTCCAGTGTGATTGAGCCTG
Source organism: Triticum monococcum (assembly GCA_034509565.1). Classification (NCBI taxonomy): domain Eukaryota; kingdom Viridiplantae; phylum Streptophyta; class Magnoliopsida; order Poales; family Poaceae; genus Triticum; species Triticum monococcum. The sequence continues at coordinate 669,911,604 of CM067843.1, read as the reverse complement.
TGCAATGGGCCTCTACACCTGGGATGATGCCCTTAAAGGTGGTTTTTGTGGGTTTGATCCTCGAGGGATCGATACCCATTTTTTGCACTGTATCCTGATAGAGCAGGTTCAGGCTGCTACCGCTGTCCATAAGGACTCGAGTGAGGTGAAATATGTCGATGATGGGGTCTAGGACCAGTGCAGCGGATCCGCCATGATGGATACTAGTGGGGTGGTCCCTGCGATCAAAGGTGATCGGACAAGCGGACCATGGGTTGAACTTTGGGGCGACAGGCTCCATCGCATAGACGTCCCTTAGTGCATGCTTCCGCTTCCTCTTGGGAATGTGGGTCGCGTATATCATGTTCACCGTCTTCACTTGTGGGGGGAACCCCTTCTGTCCTCCCGTGTTCGGTGGCCGGGGCTCCTCCTCGTCATCACTATGCAGCCCCTTATCCTTGCTTTCAGCATTTAACTTGCCGGCCTGCTTGAACACCCAACATTCTCTGTTGGTGTGATTGGCTGGCTTGTCGGGGGTGCCGTGGATTTGACACGAGCGATCCAGTATGTGATCCAAACTGGACGGAGCCGGAGTACTTCTTTTAAATGGCTTTTTCTGCTGACCGAATCTAGAGTCTCTGAATCCGGCGTTGACTGCCGTATCATCGGTGTTATCACTATTGTTGCGGTGCTTTGGTCTGTTACGACGTGGTCGGCCATTGGCATCTTTGGTATCTGAAGTGCCCGGATTCCTTGATGTGTTGTTGCTGTGAGCCAGCCAGCTATCCTCGCCCACGCAAAAGTGGGTCATGAGTGTCGTGAGGGCTGCCATAGACTTCGGCTTCTCCTGGCCAAGGTGGCGGGCAAGCCACTCGTCACGGATGTTATGCTTGAATGCCGGTAGGGCCTCTGCATCCGGACAATCGACAATTTAGTTTTTCTTAGTCAGGAACCGTGTCCAGAATTGCCTGGCGGATTCCCCTGGCCGCTGAGTTATATGGCTCAAGTCATCAGCATCCGGTGGTCGCACATAAGTGCCCTGGAAGTTGTCAAGGAATGCTTCTTCCAAATCCTCCCAACTGCCGACGGAGTCTGCTGGCAAGCTATTCAGCCAATGCCGAGCTGGTCCTTTGAGTTTTAGTGGGAGGTACTTGATGGCATGTAGATCGTCACCGCGAGCCATGTGGATGTGAAGGAGGAAATCCTCGATCCATACATCGGGATCTGTTGTACCATCATAGGATTCGATATTAACGGGTTTAAAACACTCCGGGAATTCACGATCCATAACTTCATCAATGAAGCATAGGGGGTGTGCGGCGCCTCTGTGCCGGGCTATATAACGACGTAGCTCATATGAGTCTTGTCTGCTGTATTCGGCCCGGCCGGATTTAACTTTGGTGTATCCGGCGTGACGATCATCGTCCCGTGTTGGCGCGCGTGCCCGTGACCCGTATAATGACCTTGCAAGTTTTGCCCTGCTGTCCAATACGTCTCGCAGGTCCCGTGTGTTTCCCCGGGCCTTGGTATTTTTGATTGAGTGGCGGCGGGGTGCAGGCTAAACTTCAGGCTGAAACGCCTCTTTGGCTCGGCCACGCGGTGTTCGGTCAGCCGCATCATACACTGGTGAATGAGGTTTCAATGCTTCCTCCTCAAGGTGAGGTAGGAACCTGCGTTTTGGGTAACTCTTGGAGGGGCGCTCGAGTTCGTATTCCTCGGCTGCAAGGACTTCGGTCCATCTGTCTGCTAGCACGTCTTGATCAGCTTGAAGCTGTTGTTGCTTTTTCTTCAGGCTATTTGCTACGGCCATAAGCCGGCGCTTGAAGCGCTCCTACTGGATGGGATCCTCAGGCATGATAAATTCTTTGTCGCCGAGGCTCACCTCGTCTTCGGAGAGAGGCATGTAATTGTCCTCTTCTTGTTCTCCATCTGCCGCCTGCTCTGGAGGGCTAGCTTGTTCATCCTCCCGCTCTACATCGTACTGGAGGGGGTTGTGGTTGTCTTCGGCACTATCTGGAGTTTTATTATCTCCTATGCCGGTATCGCTACTTTTGCTGTGGCAGGACTTAGAGCGGCGTCGCTGACTTCGGCGCTTGGGTTGCTTCTTAGAGGGATCATCCTCCGCTGTCTCGTCGCCATTGCCTTCTTTGGGGGTGTCCACCATGTATATATATATCATATGATGAGGTGGTGGTCCAGTGCCCTGTGGGCGGTGGTTCCTATTCGTCTCCTGCATCGTCGTCCATACCGTCGATGTCTTCGGAGTCGAAGTCGAGCATGCCGGTTAAATCATCGACAGTGGCTACTAAGTGGGTGGTGGGTGGGCAGTGAATTTCTTCGTCGTCCGCATCCCATTCTAGCCGAACATAGTTCGGCCAAGGCTCCCCCGACAAGGAGAGAGACCTTAATGAATTTAGCACATCGCTGAAAGGCGAGTGCTGAAAGATATCTGTGGAGGTGAACTCCATGATCGGCGCCCAGTCGGATTCGATGGGCACGGATACAGGCGGCTCGGAGTCCGTGGCCGGAGAAGAATCTAGTGGTTCGGCGACACGGCTCTCGTAAGGGGTGAAGTCAGTATCCGGCTCTATCGCCACTGAGAGTGCGGCCTCCATGGCAGGGTCTATCCCTGCGCTCTCGGATGTCGCAATTTGCTCCGAATTAACGGCCAGAGTAGTTGCAGATGCGATCTCCCGAATACTGTCCGACGGCAGAGTTACGTCATGCTCATCATGACTGTGCGGCGCACCTGGCATGGGCTCGAATCCGGTGAAGATCAAGTCTTTGCGGATGTCGGCAGTGTAGTTTAAGTTTCCGAACCTGACCTGATGGCCAGGGGCGTAGCTCTCGATCTGCTCCAGATGGCCAAGCGAATTGGCCCACAGTGCGAAGCCGCCGAATACGAAGATCTGTCCGGGGAGGAAAACCTTACCCTGGACCGCATCGTTACCGATGATCGAAGGAGCCATCAAGCCTTACGGTGACGGCACAGTGGAACTCTCAATGAAAGCACCAATGTCGGTGTCAAAACCGGCGGATCTCGGGTAGGGGGTCCCGAACTGTGCGTCTAAGGCGGATGGTAACAGGAGGCAGGGGACATGATGTTTACCCAGGTTCGGGCCCTCTTGATGGAGGTAATACCCTACGTCCTGCTTGATTGTTCTTGATAATATGTGTATTACAAGAGTTGATCTACCACGAGATCCTAGAGGGTAAACCCTAGAAGCTAGCCTATGGTATGATTGTATGATGTCCTACAGACTAAACCCTCCGGTTTATATAGACACCGGAGGGGGCTAGGGTTACACAGAGTCGGTTACAAGGGAGGAGATCTGCATATCCGTATTGTCTATCTTGCCTTCCACGCCAAGGAGAGTCCCATCCGGACACGGGACGAAGTCTTCAATCTTGTATTTTCATAGTCCAACAGTCCGGCCAAAGGATATAGTCCGGCTGTCCGGAGACCCCCTAATCCAGGACTCCCTCAATGGGAGAGTGTGTCTACGTACCCTCGTAGAACGTTATGCAGAAGCGTTTATCGATGCGGTTGATGTAGTCATACACCTTCACAATCCGCCCGATCAAGTACCGAACATACGACACCTCCGTGTTCAGCACACATTCAGCTTGATGAGGTCCTCGCCTTCTTGATCCAGCAAGGCGGGCGAAGTAGTAGATGAGTTCCGGCAGCACGACGGTGGTGATGCAAGTGTCTCCGCAGGGCTTCACCGAGAACTGCAAAAATATGACCGAGGATGAATTCGAGGGAGATCGAGGGGCACCACACACGGCTAGGGAATCATCGTGGTTGTGTGGAGAGGAAGCCAAGGTGCGCCCCAAGGTGGCCGACCAGCCTCCTTGGGCGCCTGCCTGATGGCGCCTCCCTTCCTTGTTTGCACACGGGGGGGGGGGGGGGAGGAAAGAGGAGGAGAGGAAAGGCAAGGGGAGGCCGACCCCCCTTCCTTTTATCCCCAGGGCCTGTGGCCACAGGAGGGGTGCGCCAGCCCCTTGTGGGCTGGTGTGCTCCCCTCGTTTGGCCCATATGGCCCATTAACCTCCCGGGGCTTCCCGGAACCCCTTCTGGTGATCCGATGACTACCTGATTCATTGGGAAACCATTTCGGTGACCAAATAGCATCATCCTATATATCGGTCTTTATATTCAGACCATTCTGAAGCTCCTTGCCATGTCCGTGATCTCATCCGGGACTCCAAACAACATTCGGTCACCAATTCACATAACTCATATAATACTATATCGTCAACGAAGGTTAAGCGTGCGGACCCTGTGGGTTCGAGAATGATGTAGACATGACTAATATGCCTCTCTGGTCAATAACCAATAGCAGGGACCTAGATGCCCATGTTGGTTTCTACATATTCTATGAAGATCTTATATCGGTTGAACCTTCATGACAACGTATGTAATTCCCTTTGTTTGTCGATATGTTACTTGTCCGAGATTCGATCGTCGATATCTTCATACCTAGTTCAATCTCGTTACCGGCAAGTCCCTTTACTCGTTCCGTAATACATCATATTGTAACTAACTCCTTAGTCACTTTGCTTGCAAGCTTCTTGTGATGTTGCATTACCGAGAGGGCCCAGTGATACCTCCCCGATACACGGAGTGACAAATCCCAATCTCGATCCATGCCAACTCAATAGATACCTTCGGAGATGCCTGTAGAGCATCTTTATGATCGCCCAATTACGCTGTGACGTTTGATAACACACAAGGTATTCCTCTGGTATCCGGGAGTTGCATGATCTCATGGTCAAAGGAATATGTATTTGACATTAAGAAAGCAGTAGCAATAAACAGAACGATCGTATGATAAGATAATGGATGGGTCTTGTCCATCAAATCATTCTCCTAATGATGTGATCCCATTATCAAATGAAAACTCATGTCTATGGTTAGGAAACCTTAACCATCTTTGATCAATGAGCTAGTCTAGTAGAGGCTCACTAGGGACACCGTATTTGTTTATGTATCCACGCATGTATTTAAGTTTTAGATCAATACAATTCTACTATGAATAATAAACCTTTATCATGAATAAGGAAATATAATAATAACTTTATTATTGCCTCTAGAGCATATTTCCATCATTATCCCACTTGCACTAGAATCAATAATCTAGATTACATTGTAACAAATCTAACACCCATGGAGTCTTGGTGCTGATCATGTTTTGCCCACGGAAGAGGCTTAGTCAATGGGTCTGCTACATTCGAATCCGTGTTCACTTTGGAAATTTCTTTGTCTCCATCCTTGACCTTTTCATGAATGGAGTTGAAGCCTCTCTTGACGTGTTCGGTTCTCTTGTGAGACCTAGATTCCTTCACTAAGGCAATTGCTTCAATGTTGTCACAACAGATTTTCATTGGACCCAATGCATTGTGTATTACACCCAGATCGGATATGAACTCCTTCATCCAAACTCCTTCATGCGCTGCTTCCGAAGCAGCTATGTACCCTGCTTCACACATAGATCCCGCCATGATGCTCTGCCTGGAACTGCACCAACTGATAGCTCCACCATTCAATATAAATACGTATCCAGTTTGTGACTTAAGAGTCATCCGGATTAGTGTCGAAGCTAGCATCGACGTAACCTTTTATGACGAGCTCTTCGTCACCTCCATAAATGAGAAACATATCCTTGGTCCTTTTCAGGTACTTCAGGATGTTCTTGACCACTATCCAGTGATCCACTCCTGGATTACTTTGGTACCTCCCTTCCCAACTTACGGCAAGGCACACATCAGGTCTGGTACACATCATGGCATACATAATAGAACCTATGGCTGAGGCATAGGGAATGACTTTCATTTTCTCTCTGTCTTCTGTCGTGGTCGAACTTTGAGTCCGACTCAATTTCACACCTTGCAACACAGGCAAGAACCCTTTCTTTGACTAGTCCATTTTGAACTTCTTCAGAACTTTGTCGAGGTATGTGCTTTGTGGTAGTCCTACTAAGCGTCTCAATCTATCCCTATAGATCTTGATGCCCAATACATAAGCAGCTTCACCGAGGTCTTTCATTGAAAAATTATTATTCAAGCATCCTTTTATGCTATCCAGAAATTCTATATCATTTCCAATCAACAAAATATCATCCACCTATAATATCAAAAATGCTACAGAGCTCCCACACACTTTCTTTTAAATACAGGCTTAACCGTAAGTCTGTATAAAATCATATGCTTTGATCACCTCATCAAAGCGCATATTCCAACTCCAAGATGCTTGCACCAGTCCATAGATGGATCGTTGGAGCTTGCACACTTTGGCAGCACCTTTAGGATCGACAAAACCTTCTGGTTGCATCATATACAACTCTTCTTTAAGAAATCCATTAAGGAATGCAGTTTTGACATCCATTTCCTAGATTTCATAATCATAAGATGCGGCAATTGCTAACATGATTTGGATAGACTTAAGCATCGCTACGGGTGAGAAAGTCTCATCGTAGTCAACCCCTTGAACTTGTCAAAAACCTTTTGCGACAAGTCGAGCATTGTAGACAGTGACATTACCATCAGTGTCCATCTTCTTCTTAAAGATCCATTTATCCTCAATGGCCCGCCGATCATCAGGCAAGTCCACCAAAGTCCACACTTTGTTCTCAAACATGTATCATATCTCAGATTTCATGGTCTCAAGCCACTTATCGGAATCTGGGCTCATCATGCTTCTTCATAGTTCATAGCTTCGTCGTGGTCTAATAACATGACTTCCAGGATAGGATTACTGTACCACTCTGGTGCAGAACTTATTTTGTTTAACCTACGAAGTTCAGTAGTAACTTGATCTGAAGTTTCATGATCATCATCATTAACTTCCTCTCTAGTTGGTGTAGGCATCACGGGAACGATTTTCTTTGATGTGCTACTTTCCAATTCGAGAGAAGGTACAATTACCTCATAAGGTTCTACTTTGCTCCCACTCACTTCTTTTGAGAGAAACTCCTCTAGAAAGGACCCATTCTTGGCAACAAAGATCTTGCCTTCAGATTTGTGGTGGAAGGTGTACCCAATAGTTTCCTTAGGCTATCCTATGAAGATGCACTTCTCTGATTTGGGTTCGAGATTATCAGGCTGAAGCCTTTTGACATAAGCGTCGCATCCCCAAACTTTAAGAAACGACAACTTAGGTTTCTTGCCAAACCATAGTTCATACGGTGCCATCTCAACGGATTTAGACGGTGCCCTATTTAACGTGAATGCGGTTGTCTCTAATGTATAACCCCCAAATGATAATGGAAAATCGGTAAGAGACATCATAGAATGCACCATATCTAATAAAGTACGGTTAGGACTTTCGGACACACCATTACGCTGTGGTGTTCCAGGAGGCATGAGTTGTGAAACAATTCCACATTGTTTTAAATGAAGGCCAAACTCGTAACTCAAATATTCGCCTCCGCGAACAGATCATATAAACTTTATTTTCTTGTTACGATTATTCTCCACTTCACTCTAAAATTCTTTGAACTTTTCAAATGTTTCAGACTTGTGTTTCATCAAGTAGATATAGCCATACCTACTCAACACTCATCAGAAAATAATGATATCCATCACGTGCCTCAACACTCATCAGACCTCATACATCGGTATGTATTATTTCCAAAAAGGCATTAGCTCGCTCCATTGTTCCGGAGAATGGAGTTTTAGTCATCTTACCCATGTAACGCCCTTGATGCGGCTATAGCTCCCACGTGTCGAGGCATGACTTAGAGGCATAACCGCATTGAAAGCAATGTCGCAAGTTAGGCAATCTTCACAACATCCCATGTAATATTGATAATAAAAGGGGAGATACATAGTTGGCTTACACTCGCCATGTTAATAAAAGTACATAAATAGTATTACCTCATCCAAACACTCATGGCTCAACTACGGCGCCAAAATAAAGAACAACCCAACATGCGACACGATCCTGATCGCCCCAACTGGGCACCACTACTGATCATCAGGGAAAGAAACATAGTAACGGCATGAGTCCTCGTTGAACTCCCATTTGAGCTCTAGCGCGTCATCTGGAACAGAGTCATCAGGTCCTGCATCTGGTTTAATAGTAATCTCTGAGCCACAGGGACTCAGCAATCTCGCACCCTCGCGATCAAGACTATTTAAGCTTAAAAGGTAAGGCAAGGAAAAAATATGTGGAGCTGCAGCAAGCGTCTAGCATATATGGTGGCTAACTTATTCGCGAAAGAGAGCGAGAAGAGAAGGCAAAGCGCGATTGAATAGCTAGAGAGCAACCTGCGGCAAGCATTACTCCAACACCGTGTTCACTTCCCGGACTCCGCCGAGAAGAGACCATCACGGTAACTCACACAGTTGATTCATTTTAATTAAGTTAAGGTTCAAGTTATCTACAACCGGACATTAACAAATTCCCATCTACCCATAACCGCGAGCACGGCTTTCGAAAGTTCAAATCCCTGCAGGGGAGTCCCAACTTAGCCCATGACAAGCTCTCACGGTCAACGAAGGAATAGACCTCCTCCCGAGACATTCCGATCAGACTCGGTATCCCGGTTCTACAAGACACTTCAACAGGTTAAAACAAATCCAGCAACACCGCCCGAATGTGCCGAAAAATCCCGATAGGAGCTGCACATATCTCTTTCTCAGGGTACACTCAGATTGTCTAAACTTCCGGTAGGCCAGCCCAGAGTTGCCCCTGGTGGCCACCGGTGGCTGACGAGGTGGACCAACACTCAAAGGAGCACTGGCCCGGGGGGGGGGGGGTTTAAAATAAGATGACCCTCGGGCTTCAGAAACCCAAGGGAAAAGAGGATAGGTGGCAAATGGTAAAACCAAGGTTGGGCATTGCTGGAAAAGCTTTAATCAAGGCGAACTATCAAGGGGTTCCCATTATCACCCAACCGCGTAAGGAACGCAAAATCCGGGAACATAACACCGATATGACGGAAACTAGGGCGGCAAGAGTGGACAAAACACTAGGCGAGAGGCCGAGCCTTCCACCCTTTACCAAGTATATAGATGCATTAAGATAACAAGGCATTATAATGATATCCCAACAAGTAAATAATGTTCCAACAAGGAACGGTCTCCAATCTTCACCTGCAACTAGCAACGCTATAAGAGGGGCTGAGCAAAGCGGTAAGATAGCCAATCAACGGTTTGCTAGGACATGGTGGGTTAGAGGTTTGACATGGCAATTTGGGAGGCATGAAAGCAAGTGGTAGGCATCGTGGCATAGTCATAGCAAAAGAGCGAGCATCTAGGAAAGCAAAGATAGAAGTGATTTCGAGGGTATGATCATCTTGCCTGCAAAGTTGTCAGAGTTGACTGGATCCTCGAAAGCAAACTCAACGGACTCCTCGTTAGCGAACTCGTCTCCCGGCTCTACCCAAACAAGCAACAAGGACACAATCAACCACGTGCAAACTCAAACAACATGATGCAAAGATGGTATGCTATGCGGGATGCAATATGTGATGCATATGCAAGATTTGACAAGGAATGAATGAACCTGGCCTCAACTTGGGAATCCAAGTGTGCCACTGGAAAGATGAGATGAAATTGCTTGAAAACGATATAAAGATCACCGGAATCGGAGTTACGGTTTGGAAATGGCAAGCAATTCAAAAATGACACCGGTCTGCGATTTACAGCAAGTAGTCATCTAAATGCAACAAGATGAACATGCTACAGCACCCAAACATGACAACAAAATACATGGCAGGGATCCATTCATGATGCTTAACAAAAGATGAACACTGAGCTACGGCCAATTCATCCATTAACAGGTTCAAACAAGCATGGAAAAAATGCATTTGGTAAACAGATTTCAGACTTAGTGAAATTAACACTTGTCTGGAATCTCAGATCAGATAGCACTCTTTGGAGCATGAAAACTATATGCTACAGGACCTGAACATGGCAAAGTAAAGCATGGCATGGAGCTACTCAAAGAGCTTAACAAAAGTCCCTTAGTGACCTTGAGCCAAAAGGGATCAGAAAATACATTTGCAAGCATGTGAACATGGCAAAAACATAATCAGTTCTCAGACTTTGTGAAAACTGGAGCATGCTGAAACAGATATCAAGTAGGCATGTTTACGAGCTCGATGCACTCACTACAGAGCAAGTCATGACAATCTAAGCATACACCCATCAAGAATACACAAAATGCAAGCTAGGCATGGCAAGAACAATAGCATAGCATGCACGGATCAACTACAACATCCTCGGCAAAATCGCTAACAAGTAGACAATCTGCTCAGATTCACGAAATAGCAAAAGTAGAGCTCGATTGACTCAAGCTATGGTGCTCCATAATTGCAAACAAAGACATGGATGGATAGAGAACTACAAGATTAACAAAACATCATTACTGATCATCCTCAAAAGAGGCATGGATCACTAGGAAACAACATGAACATATGGCATATTGAGATAAACAGTCCAAGGACTTAGTGGAAATGCTAAGTCCCTGAAATCAGCATTAACGAATGCACCACTTTGCAAGCTTGTGCTAGTCACCACACACATCACAAAAATACATGGGTTGCACCTCTGGATATATGGCAAAACATATAACAAAACTCATGAAGATCTCAGGGGCATATCATGCACACAATAATCATGGAAAAAATGAAAAATATCTAATTGGAGCAGCAGATCTGACAATTATCTCAAATAGCATTCTTCTAACAGCATTTCGGGCATCAAGATGAACTCAAAAGAAAATGATGCAATGAGATGAAATGATGTACTCTCTGAGATGAACATTTCGATATGCTATATGCCCAAAACGGAGCTACGGATGCAAAGTTATGATGCGATGAACATAGCCAAAATAATTAGGGTTAGGGACGGAAAGTCAACCGATCCAAGTCTCAGATCCAGATCAGGTGGCACGCGGATCGAGGTTGGCCGGCGCCGGAGTTCCTGTACGCCAGAGGGAGAGGGTTCGCCGGAGGGAGAAGCGGCGGCGTCGAGGAGGCGACGAGGTGCGGCGGCCGGGGCGGCGTTTGCCGGCGGGTGGCGCGGGGCCGGTCGGGCGACCTTGCGCCGGCCGGCGTCGATGGCGGGCGGTGGCTCCGGTCGCCTCGGGCGGCCGGACTTGAGGAGGACGGCGGCAGCGAGGCTCCCGCGCGGCGCGTGAGGAAGGGGGCGAAGGCGGGCGGCGGCGCACCGGTTTAGGCCGCGGGGGCCCTACGCGGGCCGGGCGGGCCGCGGCGGCGATGTGGGCGCGCCCGCCACGCATCGGCGCTTGGTTGGTCGCGGGCGTCGGCGGGGAGGTGTCCGTCCGGGGACGGACGTGTCCGGCACGGCGGAGACGACTTTTTTAGGGTTTGGACGGTGAAGATCCGGAATTTGAGGAGGGGGTTCTATATATAGAGGTAGAGGGAGCTAGGAGTGTCCAAATGAGGTGCGGTTTTCGGCCACGCGATCGTGATCGAACACTCTAGATGATGGAGAAGGTTTTGGTGGGTTTTGGGCCAAATGGGAGGGGTGTTGGGCTGCAACACACACGAGGCCTTCTTGGTCCCTCGATTAACCGTTGGAGCATCAAACGAAGTCCAAATGGTACGAAACTTGACAAGCGGTCTACCGGTAGTAAACCAAGGCCGCTTGGAAAGTCTCGGTCCAATACGGAAATGTTTAATCCCCACACACGAAAGAAAGGTAGATATGACCACCGGAGGAGAACGAAGCACCGGAATGCAAAACGGACAACGGGGAAAATGCTCGAATGCATGAGATGAACACGTATGCCAATGCAATGCACATGATGAAATGATATGAGATGCATGACAACGATAACAACACATGGAGACAAAAACCCGAACCCGAGAAAATAAAATAACTTAACGCCGGAAATGGCAAGAGTTGGATTACATAATGGGAAAATCATATCCGGGGTGTTACAACCCATGAGGCATGGTTCGCAAGTATCAAATGATTCGTAATCAAGTGATTTCAAAAGTCCATCTGTATGTAGTTTCTTCATGCGCTTTACAGCAATATGACCTAAATGGAAGTGCCACAAGTATGTTGCACTATCATTACCAATTTCACATCTTTTGACATCAATATTATGAATATGTGTATCTCTACGATCGAGATTCAACAAGAATATACTATTCATCAAAGGTGCATGACCATAAAATATATTACTCATATAAATAGAAGAACCATTATTCTCTGACTTAAATGAATAACCGTTTGGCAATAAACAAGATCCAGGTATAATGTTCATGCTCAATGCTGGCATCAAATAACAATTATTGAGGTCTAAAACTAATCCCGAAGGTAGATGTAGAGGTAGCGTGCCGACGACCATTGCATCAACTTTGGAACCATTCCCGACGCGCGTCGTCACCTCACCCTTAGCCAATCTTCCTTTATTCTGCAGCTCCTGTTTATAGTTACAAGTATGAGCAACCGAACTAGTATCAAATACCCAGGCACTACTACGAGCATTAGTGAGGAACACATCTCAATAACATGTATATCAAATATACCTTTGTTCACTTTTCCATCCTTCTTATCTGCCAAGTATTTGGGGCAGTTCTGCTTCCAGTGACCATTTCCTTTGCAGTAGAAGCACACAGTTCCAGGCTTGGGTCCAGCTTTGGGCTTCTTCATGGGAGCGGCAACTTGCTTGCCATTCTTCTTGAAGTTCCCTTTCTTTCCCTCGCCCTTTTTCTTGAAACTAGTGGTCTTGTTAACCATCAACACTTGATGCTCCTTCTTGATTTCTACCTCTGCGGCCTTAAGCATTGCGAAGAGCTCGGGAATGATTTTCATCATCCCTTGCATGTTATAGTTCATCATGAAGCCTTTGTGGCTTGGTGGCAGTGACTGAAGAACTCTGTCAATAACACTCTCAACTGGAAGATCAATTCCCAACTGAGTCAAATGGTTATGATACCCAGACATTTTGAGTATGTGTTCATTGACAGAACTATTCTCCTCCATCTTGCATCTATAGAAGTTGTTGGAGACTTCATATCTCTTAACCCGGGCATTAGCTTGAAATATCAATTTCAACTCTTGGAACATCTCATATGCTCCATGGCGTTAAAAACTTCTTTGAAGTCCTGATTCTAAGCTATAAAGCATGGCACACTGAACTATTGAGTAGTCATCTGATCGAGCCTGCTAGATGTTCATAACATCTGCAATAGCTCCTATACTAGGTCTGTCACCTAGCGGTGCATCAAGGAAATAATTCTTCTATGCAGCAATGAGTTTAATCCTCAAGTTACAGACCCAGTCCGTGTTGCTACCATCATCTTTCAACTTAGCTTTCTTTAGGAACGCGTTAAAATTCAAGGGAACGGTAGCACGGGCCATTGATCTACAACATAGATATTAAAAAATTATTAAGACTAAGTTCAAGATAAATTAAGTTCAATTAATCAAATTACTAATGTACTCCCACTTAAATTAACATCCCTCAAGTTATCTAAGTGATACATGATCCAAATCAACTAACCCATGTCGAGATCATCATGTGAGATGGTGTAGTAATCAAGGTGAACATCTCTATGTTGATCATATCTACTATATGACTCACATTCAACCTTTCGGTCTCCAGTGTTCCGAGACCATGTTTGTACATGCTAGGCTCGTCAAGTTTAACCCAAGTATTCTGCTTGTGCAAAACTGGCTTACACCTGCTGTATGTGAACGTACAGTCTATCACACCCAATCATCACGAGGTGCTTCGAAACGACGAACTTTAGCAACAATGCATACTTGGGGAGAACACTTTTATCTTGAAATTTAGTGAAGGGATCATATTATAATGCTACCATCGTTCTAAGCAAAATAAGATGCATAAAGGATAAACATCACATGGAATCAAAATATGTGACATGATATGGCCATCATCATCTTGTGCTTTTGATCTCCATCTCCGAAGCATCGTCATGATCTCCATCGTCTCCACCCGACACCTTGATCTCCATCGTTGCATCGGGGTCGTCTCGCCAACTATTGCTAACACATAGCGATAAAGTTAAGCAATTACATGGCGCTTGCATTTCATACAATAATTAAGACACAACACTAAGGCTCCTGCCGGTTGTCGATATTACAAAACATGATCACCTCATACAACAACATATATCACATCACAACATAACCTGCAAAAACAAGTTAGACATCCTCTACTTTGTTGTTGCAAGTTTTACGTGGATGCTATGGGCAACTCGTAAGAACCATTCTTACCTACGCATAAACAACAATGGTGATTATCAAGTTTGTTGATTTAACCTTCGTTAAGGACCGGCCGTAATCAAATTCGATTCAACTAAAGTAGGAGAAACAGACACCCGCCAGCCACCTTTATGAAAAACAAGTTGCGTGTCTGTCGATGGAACCGGTCTCATGTAAGTGGACATGTAAGGTTGGTCCGGGCCGCTTCATCCCACAATACCGCCAAATCAAAATAAAATGTTGGTGGTAAGCAGTATGACCATCACCGCCCACAACTCCTTTGTGTTCTACTCGTGCATATCATCTACCATAGACCTGGCTCATGATGCCACTGTTGGGGAACGTTGCAGGGAAAACAAAAAAAATTCTACACACACGCAAGATCTATCCATCGAGATGCATAGCTAAGAGAGGAGAGAGTGTGTCTACGTACCCTCATAGACCATTAAGCGGAAGCGTTTATCAACACGGTTGATGTAGTCGTACACCTTCATGGTCCGCCCGATCAAGTACCGAACGTACGACACCTCCGTGTTCAGCACAAGTTTAGCTCGATGATGTCCTCGCCTTCTTGATCTAGCAAGATGGACGAAGTAGTAGAGGACTTACGACAGCACAATGGTGTGGCGATGGTGGTGATGCAACTATCTCCTCACGGCTTCGTTGTCATGGGAAAACACAGCCACCTATGGGGCCATCAACCCCTTGTGGTTCGGCAGGGGGAAGAGCACATTACACAAAGAGAGGAGGGCGCAGAGTAGCACAACAGTGATCACACGGGTAGTTTTTACCCAGGTTCAAGCCGCCGCATGGCGTAAAACCCTACTCCTGCTTTGGTGGATTGAAGAATGGACCGTGGTGGAGATGCATTGCTCTTGCCCAGCAAGGTTCCCTCGAGACCAGAGCCGCTACGCGCGTATGAGTGTACAAGGGTCTGAATCCTTTCGAAGGTTGCCACAACCCTCCTTTTATAGATCAAGGGGTCACCACAATGGCAAATCAGCCATTGCATACTGATTAGATAGCAAACAATGCTATCATACCCAACTCTGCAGACAGGACAAGGTGCATTAAATGAACCACTTAGTGTCACATCGTAGCGTAGCCCAGCAAGCCTTGCCGCGCCATTCGGTCACCTTTTCTCCTGCCTGCATGACATTTCCCTGGACAGGTGTCATTTGGAGGTGACTTCCTTAGGAAATGGATGCCATGTGCCCAATAACAGGCACTTAGTCAGTCGGGGGCTCGACACTGCACTGATCGGTGAGTTGCGTTGCTGTGAGGTGGAGCGGTGGAGCCTTGGCGGGATAAGCCGCCCTTGGCGTCCCCGGCAAGCCTGCCGGGGGAGTCTTGAGACTTATCTTCGGGGCAACCTCGACCCCACCAGGCTTGCCTGCCTAGCAAGGGAGGCTTTTCCTTAGTGGTATCTTGCTTGTTGGATTGGTCTTGGTTTTCTTGATCCTCTCTTCGATTCCTAAAATGGATATCTCTCCGGCCTGGCCTTGGATGCAGCAACCTTGTTCTCGAGCCTGTGTATAGTCCGGGCAACACACGCCTGGGGTTTGTTGCACCGACCCCGGGTGTCGGTGTCAAAACCGACGGATCTCGGGTAGGGGGTCCCGAACTGTGCGTCTAGGCGGATGGTAACAGGAGGCAGGGGACATGTCGGGTGGTAGGAGCGACATATGCCAACGGGTGGCTTATCATTGCGGGGGCCAATAGAACGTCGCCGGTGCCTGGAAACGGGATGAGGCGAAGACATGCACGCCGGCAAATCTTACCCAGCTTCAGGGCTCTCCGGGGAGATAACACCCCTACTGCTGCTCTGCGGGGTCTCCGCATGGTCACTAAGTGGACAAGTAGCTACAATGCTCCTTGAGCTGTTTTGGGTGGAAGGAGGAAGAAGAGCTCAGCTCAGCTTGCTTCCTCTCCTTGTATGTGTCTAGGTCTAGAATGAGAGTCCAACCCTTTGCATGGGTGCACCGGGGGGTTTATATAGGCCTACCCCCCGGGGGTACAATGGTAATCTGACTGGGTGCGGGGCCCAGCTGTCTGTGACTATGCTTGCCGGCTTCTCCGCCGGCTTCTGGGCCCCTCGGCTGGTGGGTCCCGCCGGCTGCCGGCTCCTGGGTCGACAGGCCGGCCCCACAGGCCAGGGCCTGGTCGGCAGCTGGTTACTGTTACTTCGTGTCGTTGACGCAGGCTTGGTCGGGGTAAGCGTGGCTACAGTAACGCCGCCCTGGCGGGCGATTACTGTAACCCCGCCGCATCTTGTCTCCTTAATCGGCGTCTCCTTCGAGGAGGGCGGCAGGCCGGCTGTGTGAAGCCGGCCCTGTGTCTTGCCGGCTAGAGAGGAGGTGCGGCCGCCTTCGGCATCTCTCTGCACGAAGGGGCCCACCGCCTCGGGGGCCACGCTGGTGACCAGTCGTGGACGGCGTCAGAGCAGCCGTGGCTACAGTGCCGCGCCGGGCGGGCCGCAGGTGCCCGCACGACGCGCTGTACCAGGCGTGCTCCGGGTTTTGGGGGTGGCAGGCTCGACTGTAGCCACGCCCCGCTTCATCATTGCAGAGTGGACGCGTACATCGCGGGTACGGCGTTGACCGGTTTATGGGAGCCGGCCTAGCAGTAGCCGGCCTTGCTGTAGCCGGCCCTGACGTAGCCGGTCCAGCCGTAGCCGGTCTTGCCGTAGCCGGCCCTCCGCAGGCTTCTCCAGGAGGGTGAAAAGGCGGGCCGCCCCCGAAGCCGGCCAGGAAGGTAGCCGGCTGGGGGGAGGCGGCCCAGGTCTTGAGTCTTCTTATGAGCCGGATGGGCTCACAATTTTTTCTGAGGGGCTAGGGGAAGCCGGCTGGGCTACCCATAGCTATTTACCCCGACAGTAGTCCCCGGAGGCGGGCGAGCTTCACGGCGGACGGAAGGACGGGAAGCTTGGCCGGCTTCATACCCCGAGGGGCCGACCTCGTCGTTGCAGCCGACTCCGGAGCACTTTTTGTTTATGAGGGTGGCAGTGGTTGACCCGCGGGCCGGCCGCGGGCCCTACGACGTGCCACGTGGCGGGGAAGTCCTGCCGTCGCACGCGCGCGACGGGACGCCGCCGCAGGCCCGGGCCCGCCACTCCCTGGCCTTGGCCCGGGCGCAGATCTTCTGTGGCCCGAGGGGACTGCTCGCCTCCCCGCAGCCGTTAATTTGCGTCATCAAGGCGCGCAATTAACGCGGGCGTGGGGGAGATGGGCACGATCGATCCCCACGATCCCCCACGCCACGCCTCCTCGGTTCTAGCGCACGCGCCTAAAGTAGGGGGGAGGGGGAGAGGCACAGGCCCGTTTGCTCCCCCGCTCCCCGTCCCTCCTGCTCCTCTTCTTCTTCTTCTTCTTCTTCTTCTTCTTCTTCTTCCTCTTGCGCCTGACGCAGTTTCACGCTGCAGCCCACCCTCGCCGCCATGTCTCTGGCTTTGTCGAGCTCGTGGGACGGGTCCAATGTCCACGAGGACCACATTGAGTTCCTCCGCCAGACCCGGCGCCTGCCCACCGCCAACCTCGTGCAGGTGCGTCTGGCGCCCACGAAGGAGGTCTCGCCGGCGCCGGAGGAAGGCGAGCGCGTCGTCTTCCGCACGCACTTCCTCCGTGGCTTCGGCTTCCCGTCGAGCAGCTTCATGCGCTCTTTCCTCGAATTCTACAACCTCCAACCACACCACGTCACGCCCAACATAGTGCTGCAGCTCTCGGCCTTCGTCTCGCTCTGCGAGGGATCCTTGGGGGTGCTGCCGACGCTGGAGCTCTGGGCGGAGCTGTTCCGGAACAAGCTCGGCACCGTCTCCGCCGGCGTGCCGGCTCCCTGCGGCGCCTTCATCGCGATGAAGAGGGCAAGCGACGACAACCCCTTCCCCCACATTCCTCTGATCCAGTCTGTCAAGCTTTGGCAGAAATCCTATTTCTACGTCAAGAACGTCGCCCCGCATGGCGACTACGTCAATCTGCCGGCTTACGTAGCCGGCCCGCCGGTTGGGAGGCGGCGGTCCTGGGGATACAGGTCGAAGTCCTTGTCTCCGGCTGGGAATGCTTCCATCGCCCGGCTTCGGGTGATGATCCAGTCGGAAGGCCTGCGCGCATCCGACCTGGTAGCCGCCTTCGTCGAGCGCCGGATTCTGCCCCTCCAAAGCCGGCCGCACATGATGTGCCAGATGAGTGGCCAGTTCGACCCTTGCCGGCTAAGCACATGGGAGATGCCCCATGCCGAGGTGGCTCTGATGGCGAACTACATCGCCAACCTGAAGCTCACCGACGAGTGGCAGTTCGGCAAGGCGCCGTACTCCCGCGCCCATCCTCCGCCTGTGGTAAGTCTTTCTTCTTGTCGTCTGCCGGCTTGAGTCAGCCGGCTTCTGACCAGGCGGCTCTTCTCTTTTTTCTCTTCATCAGAATCCTCTCCTCCCGCCGCCAGCCGGGGCGGCTGGAGTCGATCGCGAGTATGCCCCGGACCGCACGGTGGACGACCCCGACGACCCGGACCTTTCCGCAGTCGCCATGGAGGACGCCGCCACGGGGGACGCCGCCGAGCTTGGTGGCATGGGGCTCTCGGCCAGCTTCGACGACTGGCCGGATGACTTCGAAGCCGAAGAAATCCCGCGCCACCAGCCGGCAACCGACCGCCGCGGCGCGGGCTTGTCTGCCGCGCTGACTGCCGGTGGTGGAAAGGGGAAACGCCGGGTCGCGTTCCCGCTCTTCGGAAGCCGGCCGAAGAAGCCGAAGGCCTCCGCCGCGGCCACGAAGCGCGAGGAGGCGGCGGCGAAGGCGGCCCGCTTCCGGAAGGCGGTGAAGAAGCCCCCCTCAGTTTCCGCGTAAGCCTTGTAGCCGCCTACGCTCTTGTTATTCTGAAGTCTTCCTTTTCTTGAATGCTTTTCTGATTTTCTGAGCAGGGCGCCGCTCTCCCTCGAGCGAGGTCCAGCCGGCTCCGTGGTCGGGCCGAGTGCCGGATCCTCAGGGTCCCGCCGAGTGGACCCCCGCGCCGAACTTGACGCAGCCACGGAGCGCAACGCCCGCGAGGCGCGTCGAGAGAGGGAGGCGGCGGAGCGGGAGGCGGCGGAGTGGGAGGGCGCCCAGACGGCGCCGGGGCGAGCGAGCGCGGCGACCGAGACTTCGTCGGAGCGGGCGGCCGCGGAGACGGAGGTGGAAGGCGCGCGTAGCCAGCCTCCGCTACTCGCCATCCCCCTCCAAACTTTGGATCCAGACATCCCTCTGCCCACGGCGGAGGAGATTATCCCTGAGCAGCCGCCGATGCAGAGGGATGAAGTCTTTGAGGTTTCCGTCGAGAGGACGTCGCCGGCAGCGCCAGCCGGAGCAGGCGAAGGCGGCCTATCGTCGGCGGTGCCGGAGGAGTCGGCCCGGGCCGCGCCCGAGGCCGGAGCCGGCCTCGAGATCGAGCTGGCGGCAGGCCGGCGTGCCGGAGGGGGCACGGCCCGCCGGACACGCGCCGAACTGCGGGGGGTGAGCAGACGGCAGACGCCTTGGAGGCGGCCAGCTCCGCCACGTCTGGATGGACTCCTAGCGGAGGGAGCGGCGAGCTGAACATCGCGGCTCAAGAGGTTCGGAGCCGGCTGCAGGCACAGGCCGGCCTCCTGAGGCAATTTACTCAGGAGTTTCTGTCGACGCGGTCTGCAATCCGGGTAAGTCTTCACTCATTGACCGTTCTGGTCCTTTGAATTTTTTCCATGGGGGCGCGCTAGCGCACCCACTGGGTGTAGTCCCTGAGATCCGGGCCGACTGCAGCGCAGTAGGGTCGGATCTTACTCGACGACTATCTTGACTGTTTTTTCTGATCTCCAGGATTATCACAATTCTCGTGCTGCCGCCTTCAACTCCCAGGCTCGGGAGCTGAGCCGGAGGACCGAAGACCTCGCCAGAAGCCGGCGTAAGTGTTTTGTCCTTATTTGTTTCTCGTGGGGGCGCGACAGCGCACCCACTGGGTGTAGTCCCCGAGATCCGGGCCGACTGCAGCGCAGTCGGGTCGGATCTTCCTTGACGACTTTTCCTTTGCTGACTTTTTCTCTTTATCTTTGCTCGTGCAGAGGCCAACGCCGACCCGCGGAGGGAACTCGGCAAGGTGCAGGCCGCCCTTCGCGCCAAGGACGCCGAGTATGCTGACTTGGTTCAAGAGCGCGACCGCCTGGCGAAGAAACTGGCCGACCAAGAGGAGAGCCACAAGGCGGCCCTGCAAAAGGCGCAGGACGGCGAGGCTGCCCTGAAGGCGGAGTTCGAGGCCAGGGAGGCGGGCTGGGGCGAGACGCGCCAGGCGCTGGAAGAAGGCTTCGGCCGGATTGAGGATCTCATTGATGGTAGGCTGTCTTTCTTGCTCTTCTTCCATCTGCCAGCCGCCTACGGTTTTGTTTTGACATGCGCTTGCTATCTTGCGCAGAGTACTTTCCCGGTCAATCCGCCCTCGCCGCCCAAGCCATTGAAGCCTACCGCGAGGAGCGCCGTCAGGCCGGGGTTGTGATTCCGCCGGACGCGAACCGGAAGTTGTCGGAGTAGCTTATCGCCGTCCAGGCGCGGCTGCAGCCGGCCCACCGGCTACTCCGCTGGCTCCAACGTGCCGGGGCGACGATGCTGGCCGCGCTTTGGCCCGGCCAGACAATTCCCCGCACCCCAAGCCGGAAGGCCGACTGGCTCGAAGTTGCAGTCGGCTGCTTCGAGGCCTGGAAGGCGTCCGCGGCCCATCTTGGAGCCGGGCGCGCGCTGGAGTTCGTCCACGTGTGGTACCCAGGGCTAAGCCTGGACCAGCTGCGGACGTGGCGGTCGGAAGCCGACGCGGAGCTGGAGGAGGTGCCGCCGGCGATCGCGCAACGCGCCTCGACGATCGCCGAGTGCACCGACACCAGCGTCTTCGCGCCGGAGCTCAACGACGATGGCGCCGCCCAACCGGAGGAATGGTTCGGGCTGAACCCGGCGGACAGCAAGGACTCGGCCAAAGAGATCGCCTCCAGCGACGAGGGCGAGGACGACGAGGAGGAGGACGACGAAGACGCCGAGCCGACTGGTGAGACGGCCGACCGTCCCCCAGCCGACCGTGCCTCCAGCAACGAGCCACGCGGGAGCGCGCCCTCCGCTGGAGATGACGATCAAGCCGAGGTTGGCCAGCCGGCCGCTCCTCCAGCCGGCGCGACCACTTCCACCGCCTAGCCCGGCTCATCTACGGCCCCGCCGGCTTGATCTGCCGCTCTTTTTGTCCCTGTTTTACTTTTTCGGACAATTTTAAGTTTCTGCAATTCCACCCACTGGGGGTGTATCGAACAATGTTGGATGTCGACCTCTCTGGAGGCCTTTTGTGTAAATATTAATATATGCATGTGTTGGCGTTCATTCAAGTGTACTTTTTTGTCCTTAGGCTCTTTCCTTTGCCGCCTTCTCTCTTTGGGAAGGCAAGTACTTGAGCTTTCTTGGATTTGAAGTAGACTGAATGTAAGCCGGCCGGCCGGCTACTCTGGTAGTCGGTCGGCGTGGGGCAGTCAGCCGGCTTTTGTTATATATGCGAGCCTGTTTGGTCCCTAGCCGTTTTTCATGTGCGCACCCTTTCCGGCTTGTGGCTCTTGCCAGCCGGGCAGTCGGTTCTTCGAGCTGCGATTTCGGCAAGAGCCAAGCCTGGGTGTCGGTGCATTACTTGTCTGACTGCGGGTAGGGCTCCTAATATAACTCTAGTCGGCCAGTCCCCGGGCCGACTCGTCGGACCTGGTACCGGACAAAATAAATGAAGAGGTAAAATCATATGCATGATAACTTTCATTCATAAGATAAAGGGTGGCAGTCCCCGAGTCTTTCTCGGGGAGCCTACTGTTTCGTACTAAATACAAAAGTGGGCATAACACATACTGCGTTTTAACTGTAAAACTTCCAAAGGAGGTTTGCGTTCCATGGTCACTCCGACTCCTTGCCGGAGTCGTCTCTCTTGCGTGCCTTCGGCTTCTGTGCGTCGATGAGGTAGTAGGCGTCGTTGCCCAAGGCTCTGCTGATGATGAAGGGGCCTTCCCAGGGGGCTGCGAGCTTGTGCTGACCGGCTGTTCGCTGGATCAGCCGGAGCACAAGGTCGCCCTCCTGGAAGGATCTTGGGCGGACCCTCCGGCTATGGTAGCGGCGCAAACCCTGCTGGTAGATGGCAGACCGGCTGAGGGCTAACAGCCGGGCCTCTTCCAGCAGGTCGACGCCGTCTTCTCGTGCTTCTTTGGCTTCCGCTTCCGTGTACATGGTTACCTGAGGCGAGTCGAACTCGATATCTGTTGGGATGACCGCCTCGGCACCATATACAAGGAAGAAGGGAGTGAAGCCGGTTGATCTGTTAGGAGTAGTGCGCAGACTCCATAGGACAGCCGGCAGCTCATCGAGCCAGCAGCCGGCTGAACGCTCCAGAGGTACGACCAGTCGAGGCTTGACGCCGGACAAAATGAGGCCGTTTGCTCGCTCCACTTGGCTGTTTGACTGCGGGTGGGCGACTAACGCAAGGTCCAGCCGGATACCTTGCGCAGTGCAGAACCGTGCCAAGGCACCTTTGGCAAAGTTCGTGCCATTGTCGGTGATGATGCTGTGCGGTACGCTGTACCGGGTTGTTATATCTGCAATGAAAGTCACTGCAGTCGGCCCATTCAGCTTCTTGATCGGCTTCGCCTCAATCCACTTGGTGAATTTGTCGACGACGACGAGCAAATGTGTCTTGCCGCTGCGCGCCGTCTTGAATGGGCCCACCATATCCAATCCCCAGACGGCAAAGGGCCAGGTGATGGGAATGGTCTTGAGTGCTCAAGCCGACATGTGTTGCTGCGAGCTGAAAAGCTGGCAGCCTTTGCAGTGTTTGACTAGCTCTTTGGCGTCGTCCAAAGCAGTCGGCCAGAAGAAACCGTGGCGGAAGGCTTTGGCGACAAGTGATCTTGATGCGGCGTGGTGGCCGCACTCTCCTTGGTGTATATCCCTGAGGATCGTGATGCCTTTCTCCTGCTGGACGCATCGCTGCAAGACTCCGGTGGCGCTGCGCTTGACAAGCTCTCTGTTGACGATTGTGTATGCTCCAGCCCGGCGCTGAACTTGTCTTGCTTCGTTTTTGTCAGCCGGCAGGTCATGGTTCACCAAAAAGTTGCGGATGGTTTGGGCCCATGATGGGGCGGCGACTTCCTCTGCCACCAATGTGGCCACAGCCACCAGGGTGGGCGGGCTGGGTAATGCAGTGCTGGAGTCGGCCGCCGCTTGCTGTGCTGAAGAAGTCCCCGGGCCGGCTACCGCAGTCCCCGGGCCGGCTACCGCAGTCCCTGGGCCGGGTGCGGCAGTCCCCGAGCCGGGTACTGCAGTCCCCGAGCCAAATATTGAAGTCCCCGGGCCGGCTGCTTGATTCTTCGAGCCGGACCCGGCCTCCTCGGGGTTAGGCGGCACGAAGATGGAGTCGGATTCCGGAGACGGCTTGATTGAAGGCTTGAGGAGGCGCTGTAGGGCGACGCTGGCTGGTATTGCTTGCCGCGTGGAGCATATTCGGGCCAGGGCGTCTGCTGGCTCGTTGTCGGCTCGCGGTACATGAAGGAATTCACACCCGTCAAAGTATCCGCTGATTTGCTGCAATAGGAAGCGGTAGCTCGCCATGTTCGCGTCCTTGGCGTCCCAGTCGCCAGAAGACTGCTGCACCACCAAATCCGAGTCGCCATAACACAGGATCCGGCGAATGCCAAGTTCCTTGGCAAGCCGGAGCCCGTGTATGAGCGCTTCGTACTCGACTACGTTGTTGGAGGCGGCGAAGTGGATCTGCAGCGTGTATCTGAGCTTGTCGCCCTTTGGAGAGGTAAGGACGACGCCGGCTCCCAGGCCGGTGCGCATCTTTGATCCGTCAAAGTGCATGCGCCAATGGGTGGAGTCGGGCGCTGGTGGTAAGTACTGGGTCTCGGCCCAGTCGACGAGGAAGTCGGCCAGCGCTTGCGTCTTGATGGCGGTGTGGGGTTGGTAGAAGATCGTGTAGGGGGCCAGCTCGATGGCCCATTTAGCCACCCGGCCGGATGCATCCTGGCTGCCTATGATGTCGGCTAGCGGGGCAGTGCATACGACCGTGATGGGATGCTCTTGAAAGTACGGCTTCAGCTTCTTGGCGGCGAAGTACATGCCATAGCACATCTTCTGATAGTGCGGGTAATTTTGCTTTGAGGAGGACAGCACCTCGCTCAGGTAATAAACCGGCCTCTGGACCGGTTGGGCTCGAACTTCTTCGGGGCGTTCGACCACAATGACGGTGCTGACCACCCGGCTAGTGGCGGCAATATATAGGAGCATGGGCTCCTTCTCAGTCGGTGCCGCCAAGACAGGCGGCGTGGACAGCATTTTCTTCAGCTCGTGGAAAGCTTGGTCGGCCTGGTCATTCCACTCAAAGTGAGTGCTCTTCTTCATGAGGCGGTAGAGGGGGAGAGCTTTTTCTCCAAGCCGGCTGATGAAGCGGTTCAGAGAGGCCAGGCACCCGGTGAACTTCTGAATCTCTCTGAGCTTGGTTGGGACCGCCATCCTCTCGATGGCCTTGATCTTCACAGGGTTGCACTCTATGCCGCGTTCGGAGACCAGAAAGCCTAGGAGCTGGCCGGCTGGCACTCCGAACACGCATTTCTCCGGGTTGAGCTTGATTCGGAACCGGCGCAGGTTCTCGAATGTCTCCTTCAAGTCTTCCAGTAGAGTGCCACGCTTCTCCGTCTTCACCACAACATCATCCATGTAAACGTGGGCGTTCTTGCCGAGCTGCGTGAGGAGGCACTTTTGCATGCAACGCTGAAAAGTGGCACCGGCATTCCTCAAGCCGAACGTCATAGTCAGGTAGCAGAAGGCTCCAAACGGCGTGATGAAGGCGGTCTTCAGTTGGTCATCCGGGTTCAGCTTGATCTGGTGGTATCCCGAGTAGGCATCCAAAAAGCTCAACAGCTCGCATCCGGCTGTGGAGTCTATCACTTGATCAATCCTGGGCAGAGCGAAGGGATCTTTTGGGCAGGCTTTGTTGAGGCTTGTGTAATCTATACACATGCGCCACTTGTTATTCTTTTTCAGCACAAGAACCGGGTTCGCGAGCCACTCGGGGAAGAAAACTTCCATGATGAAGCCGGCTGCAAGGAGCCGGGCTATCTCCTCCCCTACGATCCTTCTCTTCTCTTCTGACAGTCGGCAGAGGGGCTGCTTGACTGGTTTAGCATCCTCTCGCACATGCAATTTGTGCTCGGCGAAATCCTTCGGAACACCCGGCATGTCCTTGGGGGACCATGCAAAGATATCCCGATTCTCACGGAGGAAATCGACGAGCTCGCCTTCCTATTTGCTATCCAGTCTCGCCCCAATGACGGCAAACCTCTCGGGGTGCCCGGGGTCGAGCTGTATCTTCTTGGTCTCCTTGGCCGCCTGGAAGGATCCTTGGGCATCATACTCCTTGGAGTCGGCGGGTTGGTTTAGCTGCTTGCTGGCCAGGGCCATGACCCGGTCCAGCGTCTTCCTCTCGGCAGCGATCACGAGGGATTCGGCCAGCCGGCTGCTGGCCGCGGCGCAGTCGGCGGACTTCTTGTAGTCGCCGGCGATGGTGATGACACCCTTGGAGCTCGGTATCTTCATCTTGAGGTAAGCATAGTGGGGGACCGCCATGAACTTGGCCAAGGCGGGTCGGCCAAGCAAGGCATGGTAAGGGCTCTCCAGGTCCACCACCTCGAACCAGATTGCTTCCCGGCGGAAATGGTCCTTTCCCCCAAAGAGTACATCGATCTTGAGCTTGCCGATGGGGGCACAGGACAAACCGGGTACGATGCCGTGGAACACCGTTCGAGTCGGCGCAAGTTCCTTTGCCTTGACGCCCAGCTTCTCCATGGTGTCGCGGT
The DNA here is from genome assembly GCA_034509565.1 of Triticum monococcum. Classification (NCBI taxonomy): domain Eukaryota; kingdom Viridiplantae; phylum Streptophyta; class Magnoliopsida; order Poales; family Poaceae; genus Triticum; species Triticum monococcum. The sequence goes on along the minus strand of CM067843.1, from coordinate 669,885,557 downwards.
ACAGGATGTTGATGCTGCTTCCGCCGTCGATCAGCACGCGGGAGAAGCGTGCAGCGCGCGTATCCGTTGCAAGGGTGGCCTCCAGGACCAATGCGTAGGAGCCGGGGGACGGCATCACCTCTGGGTGGTCGGCCCGGCTCCAACTGATGGGTTTCTCCGACCAGTGCATGTGGCCGGCTGGGCTGGTGGCGGCCACATTGACCTCTTGTTGCTCTCGGCGCTTGCTGCGCCGGTCTTTGGGCTGGCTCGTGAAGATGACATAAGACGCTTGCTCATCGGGGAACTCGTCCTGCACGGCGTCGACCGCGGGCCGGGCGGCTTTGGGCGGCAGAGCCGGCGGCGGCGGGCCGGCAGGCGGAGTCGGCGTGAGCCCTTCGCCCTTCGAGATTCGGGCGAGCCAGTTGCATTTGCGGGTCATGTGGTTGGACGGCTTCGCGCCGCTGTGGAACTTGCACGGGGCATCAAGGGTTTGCTCGTAGGAGAAGGCCGGCTGCCAAGCCGGCCGACCGCCCTTGGGCTTCTTGGGTGCGGGCCGCCCTTCAGGTGGCGCGTCTTCGACCGTGGCCACCTGCCGGCTGGCGGGAGGCGGCGCAGGGCCCTTGCGCTTTTGATCATTCTGGTGTTGGCGTCGGCCGCCGTCTCCAGCCGGCGCTTTGGGCGCCGGATTGAGCACCTTTCCGGATGCGTCCACCCGGAGCTCGGTCTTCATTGAGGAGTCGGCGGTGGCGTACTTGTCGGCGATGTTCAGGAGCTCGTCGAGGGTAGTCGGCTCATCGCAGAGAAGCTTGTGCTTGAGGAGGGTGCCCTCTCGGCACCCGACGGTGAAGTATTCGATGGCTTGCACCTCGTGTACCCCCTCGCAGGAGTTGCGGAGCTCAGCCCAACGCGTCAGGTAGTCGCGAGTGGACTCGGCTGGGCCCTGTATGCACAGGGAGAGCTGTCTGGGCTTGGGGGCCCACTTGTAGGTGCTGGTGAAGTTGCGAACGAAGGCTTCAGTGAAATCCACCCAGCTGTTGATGCTGAGGGGCTTGAGGCTGTTAAGCCAAGTCCGTGCCGTGCCTTGCAGCATGAGGGGCACGTACTTTACGGCAACGCACCGGTTGCCATTGGCGATGCTGACGGCCGTGGAGTAGTCGGTCAGCCAGTCTTCCGGCTTCACCGAGCCGTTGTACTTGGGTGTGTCTCTTGGGAGCGAGAACCCTTTGGGGAAGGGCTCGTCGCGGATGCGGGGGCCAAAGCAAGGCGGGCCGACATCGTCTTCTTCTTCTAGCGCCAGGGATCGGGCCAGGCGGTCGATCCGGTGGCGGGCGTCGTTTTCGCCGATTCCCTCGCGGCGACCAAGCCGGCCGCTGAGAGTCGGGTGAGCCACTGGAGGCGGGGTAGGATATCTTTCTCCGCAAGCTCGAGGCGGAGGCGGGGTGCCCCGCCATTCCATGGCTCGGGGGCGGCTGTCCGCGTCTCGCTCGATGGAGATTTGGGTCCGGCTTCGGCTGGAAGCCGGCTCTTTCTCGCGCCGCGCACGGGTGTAGCTGGTATTCGGCGACCGGGAAGTCGTGCCGTGTTCGCGGCACGGGGGAGGGCTCCCTGCGCAGGCGTCGGCTTCGTGCCGTCGCGCGGCCGCATCGATGAGTTGCTGGATGCGCCGCGTCATGTGGGGGAGGTCTTCGGCTTCCAAGCCGTCCAGCTCGTCTACGGCCGCCTGGGCGGCGCGCAGGTTCTCGAGCGGGGTGGCGTAGACCGGGCGATCCACTCCAAGCGTGTCGGCGATGACGGCGCCGCGTTGCCTGACAGCGCCAGCCCGGCTAGGGCCAGCCGGAGCCGGCGTGCCGAAGGCGGCGCGGTCAGCTTCGCGCTGGTAGGCCTCGGTGAGGCGTCTTACGGAGGCCAGCCGCCGGCCCTCCGCGAGGAGGGCGAGGCGGCGTACCTCCAGAACTTCGTCGCTGGCGTCAGCCGGAAGGGGGGCGGACAAGTCTTGGGCAGCCGCGAGCGGGGCGTCGCGGGCGCCCTCGTCAGTCGGGCCGTCGAGGCCGATAACCATCACCTCGGGGGCGTCAGAATCGCGATCGCCAGCCGGAGGGAGCGGGTCGTTGTAGACCGTGATGTTGGTGGGGAAGGTATCGTAGGATGCCGGGTCGGAGTCGACGGGCATCGGGTTGGTGGAGCCAACCGACTCCAAATCCGCAGCGGGCTCGCTGGAGACGTGGAGCTGGCTGAGGAGATTGGCGAGGTGATCCGTGCCCGCATCGGAGGCGAGCTCGTCGGAGATGCGGGCCTTGTCGAAGAGGTTGGCGAGGCCGCTAGCCGCGCAGACGTTGGCAACGCCATGCAGTGCGTCGCGGCAAGCACCATCGGGCGAGCCAGGCTGGCTACGCCCGCGAGGAAGGAAAAGGGTTCCCGTCCAGAACAGGTCTCCGGACGACGGTGCACCTGGCCCCACGGTGGGCGCCAAATGTCGGGTGGTAGGAGCGAAATATGCCAACGGGTGGCTTATCATTGTGGGGCCAATAGAACGTCGCCAGTGCCTGGAAACGGGATGAGGCGAAGACATGCACGCCGGCGAATCTTACCCAGCTTCAGGGCTCTCCGGGGAGATAACACCCCTACTGCTGCTCTGCGGGGTCTCCGCATGGTCACTAAGTGGACAAGTAGCTACAATGCTCCTTGAGCTGTTTTGGGTGGAAGGAGGAAGAAGAGCTCAGCTCAGCTTGCTTCCTCTCCTTGTATGTGTCTAGGTCTAGAATGAGAGTCCAACCCTTTGCATGGGTGCACCGGGGGGTTTATATAGGCCTACCCCCCGGGGGGTACAATGGTAATCCGACTGGGCGCGGGGCCCAGCTGTCTGTGACTATGCTTGCCGGCTTCTCCGCCGGCTTCTGGGGCCCGCCGGCTGGTGGGTCCCGCCGGCTGCCGGCTCCTGGGTCGTCAGGCCGGCCCCACAGGCCAGGGCCTGGTCGGCAGCTGGTTACTGTTACTTCGTGTCGTTGACGCAGGCTTGGTCGGGGTAAGCGTGGCTACAGTAACGCCGCCCTGGCGGGCGATTACTGTAGCCCCGCCGCATCTTGTCTCCTTAATCGGCGTCTCCTTCGAGGAGGGCGGCAGGCCGGCTGTGTGAAGCCGGCCCTGTGTCTTGCCGGCTAGAGAGGAGGTGCGGCCACCTTCGGCATCTCTCTGCACGAAGGGGCCCACCGCCTCAGGGGCCACGCTGGTGACCAGTCATGGACGGCGTCAGAGCAGCCGTGGCTACAGTGCCGCGCCGGGCGGGCCGCAGGTGCCCGCATGACGCGCTGTACCAGGCGTGCTCCGGGTTTTGGGGATGGCAGGCTCGACTGTAGCCACGCCCCGCTTCATCATTGCAGAGTGGACGCGTACATCGCGGGTACGGCGTTGACCGGTTTATGGGAGCCGGCCTAGCAGTAGCCGGCCTTGCTGTAGCCGGCCCTGACGTAGCCGGTCAGCCGTAGCCGGCCCTCCGCAGGCTTCTCCAGGAGGGTGAAAAGGCGGGCCGCCCCCGAAGCCGGCCAGGAAGGTAGCCGGCTGGGGGGAGGCGGCCCAGGTCTTGAGTCTTCTTATGAGCCGGATGGGCTCACAATTTTTTCTGAGGGGCTAGGGGAAGCCGGCTGGGCTACCCATAGCTATTTACCCCCACAGGACACGATGTTTTTACCCAGGTTTGGGCCCTTTTGATGGAGGTAAAACCCTACGTCCTGCTTGATTAATATCGATGATATGGGTAGTATAAGAGTAGATCTACCACGAGATCAAGGAGGCTAAACCCTAGAAGCTAGCCTATGGTATGATTGTTGTTTGTCCTACGGACTAAAACCCTCCGGTTTATATAGACACCGGAGAGGGCTAGGGTTACACAGAGTCGGTTACAATGGTAGGAGATCTACATATCCGTATCGCCGAGCTTGCCTTCCACGCCAAGGAAAGTCCCTTCCGGACACGGGACGAAGTCTTCAATCTTGTATCTTCATAGTCCAGGAGTCCGGCCGAAGGTATAGTCCGGCTATCCGGACACCCCCTAATCCAGGACTCCCTCAGTAGGCCCCGAACTAGGCTTCAATGACAACGAGTCCGGTGCGCAAATTGTCTTCGGCATTGCAAGGCGGGTTCTCCAAATTCCGTGTACCTGTTAAATAATGTCCGGTTTCTTGTAGCGCTCCTTGGCTTCTACGCCCAATAATGGTCGTCTTCCATGTGTCAAATGAATACGAAAAGTCAGGTTGTTTTTATATTTACACCCGTAGCCGCGTGAATGAGCCGCCTATTTAAGGGGACGAGGATTTAGATCCAAACCGCACCTTCTCCCCTCCGCGAGTATTCATCAGAGCGTATCCGACAGAGGTCCATTCTATCATGGACGACTGCCGCAGCTCCTCCTCTTGCCCTTCCAGCCCTCAGCCTGGAGATTGGAAGAGGTGCTCCATCCCGCACAACGAGCTAGTGACGCTCCAGACCAAGGGATTTCTCCCCTGGCCTGTATGGTCCCAGTTCGAGCCGGACTTGCCACCTATAATGGCGGAGAGCTAGCGGAGAGCGCCCCCAATCCCTCCAAAGGAGAGCGGGTATGCCTTGTCCCTTACTTAATAAGAGGGCTCGGATTTCCAATTCATCCGTTTCTCCGGGGGCTCCTGCAATTCTATGGCCTCCAGCTGCACAACCTCACGCCTACCTCCATATTGCATATCGCGGGCTTCGTGGCCCTTTGCGAGTTGTTTTTGGGCTGCGAGGCTCATTTCGCGCTGTGGAAAAGGCTATTCTGCCTCGTACCCCGTTCTAAGAAGGGGTCAATGTATCAAGTGGGCAGAGCCGAAGTGTGGCGCATCGCCGGGACCGGATATCTATCCGGAACCCCAAAGAAGGCGTTTGAGGACTGGCCTTCAGAATGGTTTTATATAGAGGACGTCCCGCTGCCGGATCCTGTCCGGATCGGCCTCCCTGAGTTCGACAGTGCTCCCCTAAAGAAGCGCCTAAGCTGGCGTCCACGGAGCCCTTAGAGGGAATGTGACAGGGACGTTCTTTACCTGATGGGCTGGATAAGATTGTTAGCTCATTACGGACTGACCATGATCGGGGTCATGGCCGCATGCATCATGCAAGGGGTGCAGCCGCTTCAGTATAGAGGCCGCCCCATGTGGGACTTCAACGGGGAGGACGATGCCACCCGCTACGGCCGTAAGGGGCTGGATTCGGCTGCCGCTCTAATAAAGACCTTGTCCGCTTTGTACAAGGGAGAAGAGGAGGAATTTCTCCGCGTCAACCCACAGGGTGGATTTTCCATGTACAATCCCCCAAGTTGGGTAAGTGGACACTTTTACTTGCCATCCGTTTTATATTCCCATCGTTAAATATTCAGTCTAACAACTTCAACGCAGGAACTGCGCGAGGCTGTTAAAGAAATAAACAGCCCTCCTCCACAACCCGAGGATCCGGGACGATCCCTTGACCCGGCCTCTCAAGAGGATCCGGACTTATCTGTGGAGCTGATTGATGGGGTGTTTCATTAATTGAGCAAGGACAACGCCTTGGTGGCCATTACGGCCGACTACCCAGGGCTACTCCCAGCCTCATAGGTAACTAAGACCGAAGTCCCAGCACTTTGAAAAGGGATCTATCCTCGCGTGTTTTCGATTGCCGTATGACAACCGTGTTTTGCAGGGGAGGTCCTTGAGACGGGAGGCCGAGCCTGTGGCGACTAGCCAACGAGGGGCGGCAAGGCCCCGCGGGCTGAAAAGAAGTGCGGTCCGGACTGAGACGCCGGCGCAAAGGTATAGCGCGCCATCTTATTTCCAGGTGTTATTCCTTCAAGGCATATTAATGCTCGTGCTCTCCTCAGGACGAAGAGACCTTGCCGGACTATATCCGGAGGGGCTGCCAATCGCGCCTCCACCAGCCAGGCTCCAAAGCCTGGTCCGAAAGCAGAGGCGAACACAAGGCACGCACCGGACGCTCCTCCGACAAAGGATGCGGACAGGCTGTCTGCCACCAATTCCGAGGTGGAGAGTGCCATGAACCACATGTGTCGCCGAACAGTTCTTCGCGACGCTTGTTTCTCCCAAGAGGCATTGGATGCCTTCAATTCAGGACATGCGTACCTCCGTGCCGCTCAAAATGGTATAGCCAGAGCCACGGAGCAGTATGTAAAAGACATACGGGTAAGAAAATTTTGGTAATTATATATATACCAGTAGCCCCCGAGACTTGAAGTAGTTAGAATAACTGATTTAAGGATCATTTGTTATGCAGGTTCTTACAGAAAAGAATACCCTACTGTCCCAGGAGCTGGAGGAGTGCAAAGCCCAACTTGAGGCCGCACTAGCCACGGCAGGGGAGCCCAAGGAGACCCCCTCTGGTAATATATGCTTCGAAAGATAAGTATTTTGCGAAGTGTGGCGTGGGTGCAAATCTGACAAATGAAATTGCAGATGGCGCCGGATTAAATCCGGAAGAGCAACAACTCCGAGGTGAGAGTGTGCTGACAAAGGTGAGGCGGGAGAAGAACGATCTCCAAGATGCCAACACCAAGTTGGGCGTTGAACTGAAGGATGTTCGTGCCCACCTGTTGGACTTCGTGAAGGAGAATCAGCGGCTTCGACGCGGCATATATAGTAAGTGCTTAAACGAACTTTTGAAAAAAGAGTTCGGCGAGGAAGTCGACTAATAGAGTAATGTCTGTAGGTATGCTAACAGGTCATCCTGTAGAGGAAATGCCCGGTTCTATGGGTGACCTTCTTCCCGAGCTCTCACAACTGCACGAGCGAGTTCGGCAGGTGATGCAAAGCGTCGCCCAGGCCCTATGGCCATCCGTCTCCATGCCCGAAGGCCTTGGAGAGCTTGTATAGAAGCTGAAGGGAGCACGACGGCGCTTCCGATTGTGGAAGATGTCGGCCTGCTGTCAAGGCGCTAGGGAGGCCTGGGCCATGGTGAAGACGCGGTACACGAAGGCTGACCCAAACCACATGGCCGAGGTTGGACCCGTGGGGCCCGATGGGAAGGAGATCCCTGTGAGCATAGTATACGACCAAGTAGAATTGGCCGCAAAGTATTCCCAACAGGACTGTAAACTAGACAACCTGTTAGATGGTATTGAAGAGGAATACAATCAGCCAGATTGACTATGTAATTATAATTGACATGTGTAATGCCTTCTAGCTGGATTGTAGATTGTTTGTCATAGCCAACCTTTTCGCTTCAACCTCGGGACCTGACGGTCCGGAGTATGTCCGAATACCCTCGCGGTTATATAAGAACCGGGGTATGCATGGAGACCAGGCGTAGGGGTCATTAGTGCTTGAACAGACAAGTGCCCAACTAGTTATGTTATATTACATGGTTAGTAAGAAACATCTTCCAGGGAGAATAGTTCCATTAGGGGTTCCTTTCCCTGGGAGGCATGCCCTAAAGTGCATGTCCATTCTACGAAAAGAGACGCAGGAAAAACATCTGGGGGTGTATAGATAAAAAAAGATCATCTTTAGTTCACCGACCGAATATTCCCTTAAGAATGCTAGCTTTTGGCTTCACCCAGTCTGAGGTACACATCCGGCTGACCCGATAGTAACAATCGCAGAGGTGCTCCCTTTATCACCTAGCCGAACAATCGGGAACGTAGGGGTAAGCAGAGGAGCCAGGCAACCCAGCTTGGCCAAAACTTAAGTCATATCGATGCATATACTGGCGAATAAAAGGTACATGCGGAAGTGTGACACATGTGTTGGGCGTGAAAGCCCGTATAAATAAGCTTCTGTTTAAAGAAGCCCCCAGGTTTAATGAGCGCAGATAGCGTGTCACTTTATGAGCCTTTAAAGGCTATAGGAGAGAGAGAGGAGAAGGAGAGAAATGTAAGACAAAAATTATATAAAAAATGGACAGAGGAAGGAAACGAATACAGAGTCCGGCGCTAGGCATAGAATCTTCGGAGGCGGGCTGCGTTCCATGGGTTCGGCTCGAGTCGGTTATCCGATGCATCTCGTAGGCGGTATGCTCCACCAGTCAGGACTTGGTCAATTATGAAGGGACCTTCCCACTTGGGCTTGAGTTTGTCATTTTTCTTGTCCGGCAGACGTAGAACTAGTTCGCCAACGTTGTAATTTTTGGCCCGTACTTCTTTGCTTTGGTATCTTCGAGCCTGCTGTGGATAGAATGCAGAACGGGCTTTTGCCACATCACGCTCTTCCTCCAAGGCATTCAAACTGTCCTGCCGACCGAGCTTGGCTTCTCTTTCTTCGTACATGCGCACTCGAGGTGAGTCATGAATTATGTTGCATGGCAGAACTGCCTCTGCGGCGTACACCATGAAGAATGGTGTGTATCCGGTGGTGCGATTCGGCGTGGTCCGCAGCCCCCAGAGTACGGAGTCGAGCTCCTCTACCCAGTGCATATTAGATTCCTTAAGGGACCGCACTAATCTGGGTTTGATGCCGCTCATGATAAGACCATTTGCACGTTTGACCTGGCCGTTAGTTTGTGGGTGATAGACGGAAGCATAATCGAGCTTGATGCCCATGTTTTTGCACCAGAGTTTTACTCGTCGGCCCTAAAGTTCGTGCCGTTATCAGTGATGATGTTGTGGGGGACGCCATAACGGTGTACAACCCCGGATATAAAGTCTATCACCGGTCCGGATTCGGCCGTCTTAACAGGCTTGGCTTCTATCCATTTTGTGAACTTATCCACCATGACCAGTAAGTATTTTTTCTTATGGGTTCCGCCTTTAAGGGGTCCAACCATGTCAAGCCCCCAGACCGCGAAGGGCCAAGTGATGGGATTAGTTTGGAGGGCGGTGGGTGACATATGGCTTTGGTTTGCAAAAAGCTGGCAACCGATGCATCGTTGGACTAAGTCCTGGGCGTCTGCTCGGGCCGTCGGCCAATAAAAGCCTGTACAGAAGGCCTTGCTTACAAGGGACCGAGCTGCAGCGTGATGACCGCCGAGTCCTGCATGAATTTCAGCCAGGAGGTTCCGCCCTTCCTCTTCGGAGATGCACCTTTGAAGGACTCCGGTAGTGCTTTTCTTATAAAGTTCTCCCTCATAGACTTTGTAGGCTTTAGAACGCCACACTATGCAGCGTGGCTCATTTTGGTCCTCGGGGAGTTCCTGCCTAGTAAGGTAGCCGAGGAATGGTTCTGTCCATGGGGCGATGACGGCCATTATTACGTGGGCTAAAAGTTTTATTTCATTGGCAGAGCCTCCAATTATGTTAGAGTGTTCGGTGTCGGGCAGTGCGGTTGGGTCCGGGCTGTTATTGCCGGGTTCCCCTTCCCATACTACGGATGGCTTGAACAGCCTTTCCAGGAAGATGTTGGGGGGGACTACATCGCGTTTTGTGCCGATGCGTGCCAGGACAGCTGCCCCCTGATTATTTTCCCGGGCTATATGGTGAAATTCGAGCGCTTCGAACCGAGCTGACATTTTTAGGATGGCATTGCGATAAGCTGCCATTTTTGGATCCTTGGCATCAAAGTCTCCATTTATTTGGGATATTGCGAGATTCGAGTCCCCACGCACCTCTAGGCGTTGAATGCCCATGGATACTGCCATCCGGAGACCATGTAAAAGGGCCTCATATTCGGCTGCGTTGTTGGAGTCTATGTACATTATCTGGAGTACGTATTGAACTGTGTCTCCTGTGGGGGACGTCAAAACGACGCCAGCCCCTAGACCGGCCAACATTTTGGAGCCGTCGAAGTGCATGACCCAATTTGAATATGTGCCATACTCTTTAGGGAGTTCGGCCTCCGTCCATTCTGCGACGAAGTCGGACAAAACTTGCGACTTGATAGCTCGCCGTGGCTTGTAAGTTATGTCGAATGGGAGGAGCTCAATGGCCCATTTTGCAATCCAGCCCGTCGCGTCGCAGTTGTTTATAATATCGTTAAGTGGCACTTCCGAGGCAACTGTTATTGGACACTCTTGAAAGTAGTGTCGCAGCTTCCGGGATGCCATAAATACCACGTACGCAATCTTTTGATAATGCGGGTATCGTGACTTGCACGGAGTAAGGACAGTGGACACATAGTAGACCGGCTTTTGAAGGGGGAATTTGTGTCCGTCCGTTTCTCGTTCGACGATGAGCACTGCGCTTACGACCTGATGGGTTGCTGAAATGTATAACAACATTGGTTCGCCAATGTTTGGCACGGCCAGGACTGGGTTTGTTGCCAAGATGGCTTTTATTTCGTCGAGTCCGGCCGTGGCTGCATTCGTCCACTCGAACTGTTCGGTGCGCCGAAGGAAGCGGTAAAGGGGTAGGGCCTTTTCTCCTAAGCGGGAGATAAAGCGGCTTAGAGCCGCCACGCATCCGGTTAATTTTTGTATTTGTTTGAGGTCCTTCGGGATATCCAATTGTGACAGAGCTCGGATCTTGGCTGGATTTGCTTCAATTCCTCTACCGGATACAATGAAGCCCAAGAGCTTTCCGGTTGGAACGCCGAAAACGCATTTTTCCGGGTTGAGCTTGATGCCGTATGTTCGGAGGTTATCAAATGTTAGCCTCAAGTCGTCTACTAGAGATTCGACATGTCTTGTTTTAACGACCACGTCATCCACGTATGCCTCCACTGTTTTGCCGATCTGGTTTGCCAGACATGTCTGAATCATGCGCTGATATGTTGCGCCGGTGTTTTTGAGCCCGAAGGGCATTGTGTTGAAGCAGAATGGGCCGTATGGTGTGATGAATGCCGTTGCGGCTTGGTCTGACTCTGCCATCTTTATTTGATGGTAGCCGGAGTATGTGCCGAGGAAACACAACGAATCGTGTCCTGCGGTAGTGTCGATAATTTGATCAATGCGGGGAAGAGGGAAGGGATCCTTTGGGCAAGCCTTGTTAAGGTATTTAAAATCAACGCACAGGCGCCAGAATTTGTCCTTCTTTGGTACCATCACCAGGTTTGCTAGCCAGTCCGGTGTTTTATATATTTGATGAATCCGGCCTCCAATAGCTTGGCTAGTTCCTCTCCCATGGTCTGTCTCCTAGGTTCGGAAAACGCTGAAGAGCCTGTTTGACTGTCTTGAATCCTTTTAGGATATTTAAGCTGTGTTCGGCCAGCCTGCGTGGGATTCCTGGCATGTCTGAAGGGTGCCAGGCGAAAATGTCCCAGTTCTCTCGTAGGAACTTTCGCAGTGCGGCGTCTACATCAGGGTTTAACTGTGCCCCGATGGAAGCTGTTTTATTGGGGTCCGTTGGATGGACCTGGAATTTGACTATTTCGTCCGCCCGTTTAAAGGAGGTGGACTTGGATCTTTTATCGAGTATCACATTGTCCCTATTCACCGTGGAGCGCAGCGCAGTCAGTTCCTCAGCCGCTAGGGCTTCGGATAGCGCCTTGAGGGCCAGTGCGGCTGTCTTGTTTTCGGCGCGGAGTGCTATGTCCGGATCACTAGCGAGAGTGATGATTCCGTTAGGCTCGGGCATCTTGAGCTTCATGTACCCGTAATGGGGTATTGCTTGGAAGACTGTAAACGCTTCCCTCCCTAGCAGAGCGTGATATCCGCTACTGAACGGGGCCACCTGGAACGTGACCTCTTCGGACCTATAATTATCCGGCGTGCCGAACACTACATCTAGTGTGATTTTTCCTGTACAGCGCGCTTCCCGACTGGGGATTATTCCTCTAAAGGTTGTGCTGCTTCGCTCAATGCGGTTCCATTCTATTTCCATTTTTTGAAGGGTTTCCTCATAAATGAGGTTCAATCTGCTGCCGCCATCCATGAGTACCTTGGTAATACAAAATCCGTCCACTATTGGACTGAGGACTAATGCGGCTGGTGCTCGGGCTGTTAGGAATTTAGGTTCATCACTGGCGTTAAAAGTAATAGCTGTGTCGCTCCATGGGTTTATTGTTGCTACTTGGTAGACTTCGGCAAGGCTGCGGAGTGTTCTTTTTCGCATATTATTTGATGCGAAAGTCTCGAAGACTGTTAATACCGTACTGGTGTCTCTGGGGTGGCTTTCTATGGATTCTAGAATTAGAAGATCTTCGCCAATTTTTGCCACCTGCCGGAGTATCCAACGTGCTCTTAGGCTATGAGTTGGTGTGGCGCCCTCTGCACTGTGGATTTTATAGGGTCCATTAAGACATCCTTCCAGCACGGTTCCGTGCCCTATAGAGGGCTTTTGCTTTTTGGTATTGAACCCGGGTGTCTGGCGATGATGCACCCTTTTATTTCGGACTGGGTTTGTATTCAAGGCCGAATTGTCCCAAAATTTTATTTCAGTTTTCCAGGCGCTTTCCATCGCACAATACTTTCGTACTATGGACGCCAAGTCAGCGAAGCGTGTAATATCACGACGACTTATGGTGTTGAGGATTCCCTTGTCCATGCAATTATTGCAGAAGAATGAAATTGCGTCTTCCTCGTGACAGTCCTTTATCCTGTTCATAACCAGGAGGAATCTGGCCCAGTAATGATGTACTGTTTCTTCGGGCTCTTGCCTAATTTGGGATAGATCACTTATGTACGGGTGGGTGGGTGGAATCGAATCTGAAACCTCACCCAATCTGAGAACCAGGGGCCAAGGAGTTTTCGAACTCAGAAGTTTGGATTCTTGGATGATGTCCAATGAATCTAGCCCGTCGCCTGACTTTAAGTTCAGGTCTTGAGTGATGTCCTCCCCTCCACGGGTATCCGGCTTGGAGGGATCGGGAATCCGGACGTAGCTAGTCCTTAAGATAGATGAAGGGTCGCCGCACTATCCCTCTACCACGGCAACGTGATGGGTGACCTAGGGAGAGTTAATCTCTCTCAGATCGGGTTTAGGCCCAATCTGGTCGTAATCCATAGCGACTCCTATCGGATTTCGGGTTTCGGTAGACCTTTGAGGTTCGAGCACTGGGGTGCGCGCGGAGATTTCGCCTCCTACCTACCTGCACCCCTCCGCCTCGCTAAGATCTAAGCTAAGGAAAGAACAGCACAAGAAACACAGGGTTTATACTGGTTCGGGCCACCGTTGTGGTGTAATGCCCTACTCCAGCGTGTGGTGTGGTGGATTGCCTATTGGGCTGATGATGATGAGCAATACAAGGAAGAACAGCCTCGCGAGGGTCTGTTCTTGGCTGGGGCGATGAACTGCTGGGAGGAGTTCAATCACCCTTCTTTTCCTGCTATGGTGGCTAGTCCTATTTATAGAGGCCCTGGTCCTCTTCCCAAATATCAAGCGGGAAGGGAGCCAACAATGGCGGGCTAATTTGAAGGGGGACAGCTAGTACCAGCTATCCTGACAAAAGTAGTCTTCGCCTGCACAAAGCTCTGGTGGTGACGCCGTCTTGGGCTCCACGATGACCTCCGTCTTGCAGTCCTCCTGGTCTTGGTCTTGTTGCACCGAAATGGCAACCTTTGCCTGATGCCTCAGTACTCAGCGGCTGTGCTTGCCCCCTTTGCACCAAAGAGGAAAGGAGGACACTACACGGCTGGCGCCTGCCTGGCGCCTTTGGTCATCATGGCTTGCGTCACGGGCACCTCGTGAGGTACTCTGCCTTGATCTCTCCGTGTCGGGTGGTAGGTGCGACATATGCCAATGGGTGGCTTGTCATTGTGGGAGCCATTAAGACATCGTCGGTGCCTGGAAATGGGATGAGGTGAAGACATGCACGCCGGCGGATCTTACCCAGCTTCGGGGCTCTCCGTGGAGATAACACCCCTACTACTGCTCTGCGGGGTCTCCGCATGATCACTAGAAGGACAAGTAACTACACAATGCTCCTTGAGCTGTTCGGTGGGAGGAGGAAGAAGGGTCGGCTGGCCTACTTCTTCTCCTCGTGAGGTGTCTAGAACTAGCTGGGGGTCCAACCCTTGGCACGGGCGCCCCGGGGGGTTTATATAGGCCTACCCCCCGGGGGTACAATGGTAATCCGACTGGGCGCGGGGCCCAGCCATCTGTGACTGCGCTCGCCGGCTTCTGCGCCGGCCGCTGGGGCCCGCCGACTGGTGGGTCCCGCCGGCTGCCGGCCCCTTGGTCGACAGGCAGGCCCCACCGTCCAGGATCTGGTCGGCGGCTGGTCACTGTTGCTCTATCTTGGTGACGTGGGCTTCGTCGTGGTAAGCGTGGCTGCAGTACCGCTGCCCGGTGGGCGATTGCTGTAGCCTCACCGCGTCTTGTCTCCTTAATGGGGCATCTCCTTCGAGGAAAGCGGCAAGCCGGTTGCAGGGAGTCGGCTCCGTCTTGGGCCGACTAGGGGAGGCATGGCCGCCTTCGGGTGTCTCTCTGCCTGGAGGGGCCCACCGCCCGTGGGCCGTACTGGCAGTCCATCGTGGATGACATCAGGGTCAACATGGCAATAGTGCTGCGCCGGATGGGTCATGGCTACCCGTACGGCGCACTGTGCCGGTCGTGCTCCGGGATTTGGGGGTGGCAGGCTTCACTGTAGCCACGCCCCGTCACGCCGCCGTTAGGTGGATGCAAACTTTGAGGGTGTGGTCTCAGCCGCTTTATGGGAGACGGCTTCTTGGAGTCGGCCTTCTCGAGGCCGGCTTCTTGAAGTCGGCCCTCCCGTGGCCTCCTTTGCGAGGGCTAAAGTCGGGCCACCTTCCGACAACCGGCCTGGGCGACGGCCAGCAAGGGGAAGGCGGCCCCACGTCTTGGGTTCTTGAGAGCCGGACGGGCTCGTAATTTTTCAGAAGGGCCAGGGAAAGCCGGCTTGGCTACCCATGGCTATTTACTCCGACAGTAGTCCCCGAAGCTGAGCGTGCTTCGAGGCGGGCAGAGGGACGAGAAGCTTGGTCAGCTTCCTACCCTGAGGAGCCGGCTTTGCTGGTGTATGCTGATTTCGGAGAGCTCTGTGTCTTGCAGGTGGGAAAGTGGTTGACCCGCGTGCTGACCACGGGCCCTCCCGCGGGCCACGTGGCAGAGAAGCCCTGCCAGTGCACGCGTGCGACGGGACGCTGCCGCAGGCCCGGGCCCGCTACTCCTAGGCCTCGGCCCGAGCGCTGATCTTCTGCGGCCCATGTGGACCGCTCGCCTCCCCGTGGCGATTTTATTTCGCCGTTAGGGCGCAATAAACGCGGGACGTGGGGGAGTGGGCACGGTCGATCCCCACGTTTCCCCACGCCACGCCTCGTCGGCTCCGCCACGCGAGCCTATAAGTAGGGGGCGGGGGGGGGGGGGACAGAGGTTCGCACGCTCTCTCTCACTCCGCCCCTCCTCGTCTTCCTTCCTTCCTCTTATTGCCGCCGCAACTTCTCGTCTTAGCGCCACCGCGCTGCCACATCGTCTCGCACCCATGGCGCTGTCGAGCTCGTGGGACGGCTCCAACATCCATGAGGATCACGTTGAGTTCCTCCGCCTGACTCGGCGCCTGCCCGACGCCAACCTCGTGTGGGTCCGCCTGGCGCCGGAGGAGGAGATCTCGCCGGCACCGGAAGAGGGCGAGCGGGTCGTCTTCCACTCGCACTTCCTGCGCGGCTTCGGCCTTCCGGCGAGCGGGTTCCTGCGCTCCTTCCTCGAATTCTACAATCTCCAGCCGCATCACCTCACGCCCAACGCGGTGATGCTGCTGTCGGCCTTCGTGTCTCTCTGCGAAGGTTTCTTGGGAGTGCTCCCCACGCTGGAACTCTGGGGGGAATTCTTTTAGAGCAAACTCGGCACCGTCGTCGCAGGCGTGCCTGCCCCCTGCGGGGCCTACGTCGACATGAGGAGGTCGGGCGAGAACAATCCGTTCCCGTCCATCCCCCTAATCCAGTCGGTGAAGCTCTGGCAGAAGTCGTACTTCTACGTGAAGAACATCGCCCGGCAAGGAGATCACGTCAACTTGCCGGCTTACGTAGCCGGCCTACCGGCTGGGAGGCAACCCTCCTGGAGTTTCCGGTCCAGGTCACTGTCTCAAGCCGGGAACGCAGCTGTCTCCCGGCTTCGGGTGATGATCCAGTCGGAAGGCCTGACCGGTGCCGACTTGGTGGCCGCCTTCGTGGAGTGCCGGCTACTTCCTCTCCAAAGCCGACCCCACATGATGTGTCAGATGAGCGGCCGCTTCGACCCAAGCCGGCTGAGCACCAGGGAGATGCCTCATGCGGAGGTGTCGTACATGGTGAATCATATCTCCAATTGCAAGCTCGCCAAGGACTGGCGATACGGCAAGGCGCCGTATTCTCGCGCCAACCCTCCGCCCGTGGTAAGCTTTTCCTCTCTTTCTTCTTTTGTTGGTAGCCGGCCTCATGATGGCCGGCTTCTGATCAGTCGGTTCTCTTTAGCACGACCCCCTCCTTCCGCCGTCGACCGGGGCAGCAGGGATAGAACGCCAGTATGTCCCCGACCGCATGGTGGATGACGTCGACGACCCAGATTTGGGAGCGGCCGCCATGGAAGACGCCATCGTGGGGGAAAGCGATGAGCCCGGAGGCACAGGGCTTACTGTCGGCTTCGAGGACTGGTCGGATGATGCCGAAGTCGAAATCGCCCCGCGATGCCAGCCAGTGCCCGACCACCAAGGCGCGGGCTCGTCTACCGCGCCGGCTGTCAGCAGCGGCGCACAGAAGCGCCAGGCCACGTCAGTCCTCTTCGGCAGCCGGCGAAGAAGTCCAAGGCCTCCACCGCGGCGACCAAACGAGATGAGGCGGCCATGAAGGCGGCCCGCTTCCGCAAGGCGGTGAAGCAGCCTCAGGCGGTCTTAGCATAAGTTGTCGATTGCTTGGACGCATGCTTTTCATTGTTCTCTTCTGTTGAACATTCTTCCTAACCCTTCCCCGCTCGCTGGACAGGGCGCCGCTTTCCCTTGAGCGGGGTCCGGGCGACTCCGTAGTTGGACCGACTGGAGGGTCTTCAGGCTCCCGCCGCATGGACCCCCGCGCAGACCTCAGGGAGGCCACGGAGCGGAATGCCCGTGAGGCGCGGGAGGAGCGTGAGGCGGCGGAACGAGCGGCCGCCCAGGCGGCGAAGGAACAGGCCGACGCGGCAGCCAAGGCCCAGGTGGAGGCGGCGGCCGCGGAGACGGAGGCGGAGGGTTCGCGTAACCAGCCTCCGCTGCTCGCCATTCCCCTCCGAGCCGCGGCCCCTGACACCCCATTGCCCCTGGCAGAGGAAATCGATCAGGACCCGCCGCTGATGGAGAGGACGGAGGACCCCGCGGTCTCCGCGGAGAGAGTGCCACCGGCAGCGCCAACCGGAGCAGGCCAAGGCGGCCAATCGTTAGCGGCGCCAGAGGAGCTGGCCGGGGGCGAGCCGGAGGTCGGAACCGGCCTCAAGGTGTAGCCGGTAATGCGCCGACACGCAGGGGGAGGCGCCGCTACGCCGGAGTCGTGCCGAGTTGCGGGCGCCGGCCAGTCGGTAGAGGCCCTGGAGGCGGCCAGCACCGCCACATCCGAGTGGACTCCCAGCGGGGGGACTGGCGAGCTGAACATGGCGGCCCAAGAGGTTCGGAGCCGGCTTCAAGCTCAGGCCGCCTTGCTGCAGCAGTACACCCAGGAGTTCCTTTCGACACGGGCCACCGTCCGGGTGAGTCTTTTATCCTTGGTCGCTTTGCTCTCTTGATTCCTTCCGTGGGGGCGCGTCAGCGCACCCACTGGGTGTAGTCCCCGAGATTCGGGCCGACTGCTGAGCAGTTGGGTCGGATCTTACTTGACGACTACCTTATTCTCGCCTCCTGTCTGATCTTCCAGGAATATCATAACTCCCGTGCTGCCGCCTTCAACTCCCAGGCTCATGAGTTGGGTCAGAAGACCGAAGACCTGGTCAACAGCCGAAGTAAGTGCTTGATCTTGTTTGTCTCCTGTGGGGGCGCGTCAGCGCACCCACTGGGTGTAGTCCCCGAGATTCAGGCCGACTGCTGAGCAGTCGGGTCGGATCTTCCTTGACGACTTTTTCCTCATTGGTTTTTCTTTTGTCCTTCGTGCTTTCAGGGGCCAACGCCGACTTGAGGAGGGAGCTCGGCGAAGCGCAGACCGCCCTTCACACCAAGGATGCCGAGTACGCTGCCTTGGTCCAGGAGCGTGACCGTCTGGCCAAGAAGCTGGCTGACCAGGAGGAGAGCCACAAGGCAGCCCTAAAGAAAGCGCAGGGTAGCGAAGCCGCCCTGAAGGCAGAGTTCGAGACTGAGGCGGCGGGCTGGGCTGAGACCCCAAGCATTGACCGAAGGCTTCGGCGGCGTCGAGGACTTGATCGACGGTAAGCTGCCTTCCTTGCGCCTCTCCTGCCCCCGGCCGCGTGGTTTTTGCTCTGGCTTGAGCTGCCTCCTATTCTCTGTGCAGACTTCTTTCCCGGCTACTCCGCCTTCGCCGCCCAAACCATCGAGGCCCATCACGAGGCGCGCTGTCAGGCGGGGGTCAGCATTGCGCCGGACGCGAATCGGACGCTTGAGGAGCAGCTCTTGGCGGTCCAAGCGCGGCTGTAGCCGGCTCACCGGATGCTTTGCCGCCTCCAACGTGCCGGAGCGCAGGTGCTGGCCGCCCTCTGGCCCGGCGAGATGATCCCCCGCACCCCGAGACGGACCGCCGACTGGCTGGAGGTTGCAGTCGGTCGCTTTGAAGCTTGGAAGGCGTCGGCGGCCCGGCTTGGAGCCAGGCGGGTGTTGGAGTTCGTCCGAGCCTGGTACCCAGGGCTGAACCTGGACCAGCTGCGGACTTGGCGGCTGGAGGCCGACGCGGAGGTGGAGGAGGTGCGGCCGGCAATCGCTCAGCGTGCCTCGACGATCGCCGAGTGCACCGACATCAGCGTTTTTGCGCCTGAAATCAACGATGATGGTGTTGCCCAGCCGGAGGAGTGGTTCGGGCTGAACCCGGCGGTGGGGGAGGACTCAGCAGAGGAGATCGCCTCCAGCGATGAAGGCGAAGACGACGAAGAAGAGGACGGTGAAGACGTCGAGCCGGCCAGTTAAACAACCGGCCGGCCTCAGGCTGACCGTGCCTCCAGCAATGAGGCGCGCGGAAGCGCGCCCTCTGCGGGAGGTGGTGATCAAGCCGAGGTTCGCCAGCCGGCCGCTCCTTCAGCCGACACAACCGTCTCCACCGGTCAGCCCGGCTCGTCGGTCGCCCCGCCGGCTTAACCTGCCATCCTTGTATTTCCTGCTTGTTGCCTTTTGAACAATCTTTATTAAGCTTTCGCAGTTCCACCCACTGGGGGTGTATTCAAACTATGTTGAATGCTGGCCTCTTGGAGGTCTTTTATGTAAATATTATTATGTGCGTGTTTGGTTTCCATTCGCGTATGCTTTTTATCCTTAGGCTTTTTTCCTTTGCCGCCTTCCCTCTTTGGGGAGGCAAGTACTCGAGCTGTCTTGGATTGAAGTGAAGTGAATGGAAACCGGCCGGCCGGCTACTCTGGTAGTCGATCGGCGGTAGGAGGCAAACCGGCTTTCGTTATATCAGTCCGTTAGTCCCTAGCCATTTTTCGTGTGGGCATCCTTTCCTGCTTTTGACTCTTGCCAACCGGACAGCCGGTTCTTTGAACTGCGACTTTGGCAAGAGCTAAGCTTGGGTGCCGACACACTACTTGTCTGACCGCGGGCAGGACTTCTAATATAACTCCAGTCGGCCAGTCCCCAGGCCAGCTAGTCGAACCCGGTGCCGGACGGAACAAGTAAATGAAATGACAAGGTCATAAGCATGACACTCTTCATTCATAGATAAAAGATGGCAGTCCCCGAGCCCTCCTCGGGGGGCCTATTGTCTCGTACATAGTACAAAAGTTAGCGTGATACATACTGCTTTTTAGCTGTAAAATCTTCGAAGGAGGTTGGCGTTCCATGGTCGTTCCGACTCCTTGCCGGAGTCGTCTCTCTTGCGTGCCTTGGGCTTCTGTGCGTCAATTAAGTAGTAGGAGTCGTTGCCTAAAGCTCTGCTGATGACGAAGGGGCCCTCCCAAGGGGCCGAGGGCTTGTGCTGGCCGGCTGTTCGCTGGATCAGCCGGAGCACAAGGTCGCCCTCTTAGAAGGATCTTGGTCTGACCTTCCGACTGTGGTAGCGGCGCAAACCCTGCTGGTAGATGGCAGATTGGCTGAGGGCTAACAGCCGGCCTTCTTCCAGCAGGTCGACGCTGTCTTCTCGTGCTTCCTTGGCCTCCGCCTCTATGTACAAGGTTACCCGGGGCGAGTCGAACTCGATGTCGGTTGGGATAATCGCCTCGGCACCGTACACGAGGAAGGAAGGAGTGAAGCCGGTTGACTTGTTTGGGATAGTGCGCAGACTCTAGAGGACAGCTGGCAGCTCATCGAGCCAACAGCCGGCCGAACGCTCCAGTGGTACGACCAGTCGGGGCTTGATGCCAGAGAGGATGAGGCCATTGGCTCGCTCAACCTGGCCGTTTGACTGCGGGTGGGCGACGGACGCTAAGTCCAGCTGGATACCTTGCGTTGCGCAGAAATGTGCCAAGGCTCCTTTGGCAAAATTCGTGCCATTGTCGGTGATGATGCTGTGTGGCACGCCGTACCGAGTTGTTATATCTGCGATGAATGTCACGACAGTCGGCCCATTCAGCTTCTTGATCGGCTTTGCCTCAATCCACTTGGTGAATTTGTCCACGACGACGAGCAAATGTGTCATGCCGCCGCGCGCTGTCTTGAATGGGCCCACCATGTCCAGTCCCCAAACGGCGAAGGGCCAGGTGAGGGGAATGGTCTTGAGTGCCAAAGCCGGCAAGTGTTGCTTGGAGCTGAAGAGTTAGCACCCTTTGCAATATTTAACCAATTCTTTGGCGTCGTCCAAAGCAGTCGGCCAAAACAAACCATGACGGAAAGCTTTGGCGACGAGTGATCTTGAGGCCGCATGGTGGCCGCATTCTCCTTGGTGGATGTCTCTGAGGACTGCAATGCCCTTCTCTTGCTCGACGCACCGTTGGAGGACTCCAGTGACACTGCGCTTGACGAGCTCTCTGTTGACGATTGTGTATGCTCCGGCTCGGCGTTGGACTTGTCTTGCCTCTATTTCGTCAGGCGACAGATCTTTGTTTACTAGGAAGTTGAGGATGGACTGAGCCCATGATGGAGCCGCGACTTCTTCTATTGCCAATGTGGCTACTGCCACCAGGGTGGGCGGGCTGGGTGGTGAAATGCTGGAGTCTGCCGCCGGCTGTTGTGTTGGTGCATTCCCCGGGCCGACTACCACAGTCCCCGAGCCGGGTGTGGCAGTCCTTGGATCGGGCGTAATTACAGAAGTCCCCGAGCCGGCTACCAAAGTCCCCGGCCGACTGGCGAAGTCCCCGGGTCGCCTGCTTGGTTCTTCGAGCCGGACCCGGCCGCGTCGGGGTCAGGCGGCACGAAGATAGAATCGGACTCTGAAGACGGTTTGAGGAGGCGTTGTAGAGCGACACCGGTTGGTATTGCTTGCCGAGTGGAGCCTATTCGAGCCAGGGCATCGGCTGGCTCGTTGTCGGCTTGCGGTACGTGGAGGAACTCACATCCCTCAAAGTATCCACTAATTTGCTGAACAAGGAAGCGGTAGCTTGCCATATTTGCGTCCTTGGCGTCCCAGTCGCCGGATGATTGCTGGACCACCAAGTCCGAGTCACCATAACACAGGATCTGGCGAATGCCGAGTTCCTTGGCAAGCCGGAGCCCATGTATGAGCGCCTCGTACTCGGCTACATTGTTGGAGGCGGCAAAGTGAATCTGCAGCGTGTATCTAAGCTTGTTGCCCTTGGGAGAGGTGAGGACGACACCGGCTCCCAAGCCGGTGCGCATCTTGGACCCGTCGAAGTGCATACGCCAATGGGTGGAGTCGGGAGCCGGTGGCAGGTACTGGGTCTCGGCCCAGTCGACGAGGAAGTCGGCCAGTGCTTGGGACTTGATGGCGGTGCGGGGCTGGTAGAAGATCGTGTAAGGGGCCAGCTCAATGGCCCATTTCGCCACCCGGCCGGATGCATCCCGGCTGCCTATGAGCTCGGCCAGCGGGGCGGTGCATACGACCGTGACGGTATGCTCTTGAAAGTAGGGCTTCAGCTTCTTGGCGGTGAAGTACATGCCGTAACACATCTTCTGGTAGTGCGGGTAGTTCTGCTTTGAGGCGGACAGCACCTCGCTCAAATAGTACACCGGCCTCTGGACCGGCTGGGCTCGGCCCTCTTCTGGGCGTTGGACTACGATGACGGTGCTGACCACCCGGCTGGTTGCGGCAATGTAAAGGAGCATGGGCTCTTTCTCAGTCGGTGCCGCCAGGATAGGTGGCGTGGCCAGCATCTTCTTCAGCTCGTGAAAAGCTTGGTCGGCCTGATCGTTCCACTCGAAGTGAGTGCTCTTCTTCATGAGGCGGTAGAGGGGGAGAGCTTTCTCTCCGAGCCGGCTGATGAAGCGGTTTAAGGAGGCCAAGCATCCGGTGAACTTCTAGATGTCTTGAAGCTTGGTGGGGATCGCCATTCTTTCGATGGCCTTGATCTTTACCGGGTTGCATTCGATGCCGCATTCAGAGACCAGGAAGCCTAGGAGCTGGCCGGCTGGCACTCCGAACACGCATTTCTCGGGGTTGAGCTTGATTTGGAATCGGCGTAAGTTCTCAAATGTTTCTTTGAGGTCTTCCAGCAAGGTGCCGCGCTTCTCCGTCTTCACCACAATGTCGTCTACGTAGACGTGGGCGTTTCTGCCGAGTTGCTTGAGGAGGCACTTCTGCATGCAACGCTGAAAAGTGGCACCGGCATTTCTCAAGCCAAATGTCATAGTCAGGTAGCAGAAGGCTCCAAATGGCGTGATGAAGGCGGTCTTCAGACGGTCAGCCGGATCTAACTTTATCTGGTGATATCCTGAGTAAGCATCCAGGAAACTCAACAGCTCGCATCCGGCCGTGGAGTCTATCACTTGGTCAATCCTCGGCAGGGCAAAGGGATTTGTAGGGCAAGCCTTGTTGAGGCTTGTGTAGTCTATACACATGCGCCACTTGTTCTTCTTCTTTAGCACAAGGACCGGGTTGGCGAGCCACTCTGGAAAGAAAACTTCCATAATGAAGCCGGCTGCCAGAAGCCGGGCTATCTCTTCCCCTACAATCCTTCTCTTTTCCTCTGATAGTCGGCGGAGGGGCTGCTTGACTGGTTTTGCGTCCTCTCGGACGTGTAGTTTGTGCTCGGCGAATTCCTTCGGAACACCCGGCATGTCCTTGGGGGACCATGCAAAGATGTCCCGATTCTCATGGAGGAAATCGGCGAGCTCGCCTTCCTATTTGCTGTTCAGGCTTGCCCCGATGACGGCAAACCTCTCGGGGTGCTCGGGGTCAAGGGGTATCTTCTTGGTTTCCGTAGCCGGCTAGAAAGATCCTTGGGCACCAGACTCCTTGGGGTCGGGGGACAAACTCGGCTGCTTGCCGGCCATAGCCACGACCCGGTCCAACATATTCTTCTCTTCGGCGATCACAAGGGACTCGGCCAGCCGGCTGCTGGCGGCCGCACACTCGGAGGACTTCTTGTAATCGCCGGCTATGGTGATGACGCCCTTGGAACTCGGTATCTTCATCTTGAGGTATGCATAGTGGGGAACTGCAATGAACCTGGCCAAGGCGGGTCGGCCAAGCAACGCATGGTAGGGGCTCTCCAGGTCCACCACTTCAAACCAGATCGCTTCTTGGCGGAAATGCTCCTTGTCCCCAAAGAGCACATCAATCTTGATCTTGCCGATGGGGGCGCAGGACAGGCCGGGTACGATGCCATGGAAGACTGTCCGAGTAGGCATGAGTTGCTTCGTCTTGACATTCAGCTTCTCCAGGGTGTCACGGTACAGGATATTGATGCACGCGGGAGAAACGGGCGGCGCATTTGTCTATCGTGAGGGTGGCTTCCAGGACCAACGCATAAGAGCCGTGAGACGGCATCACCTCTGGGTGGTCGGCCCGGCTCCAGCTGATGGGTTTTTCTGACCAATGCATGTGTCCGGCGGGGTCGGCAGTGACCACGCTGACTTCCTGGTGCTCTCGGCGTTTGCCGCGCCGGTCTTCGAGCTGGCTCGTAAAGACGATGTAGGTCGCTTGCTCGTCGGGGAACTCGTCGTGCACGGCTCCGACTGCGGGCCGAGCGGCCGGAGGCGGCGGGCCGGCAGGCGGAGGCGGCACGAGCCCTTCGCCTTTGGAGATTCGGGTGAGCCATTGGCACTTCCGGGTTGTGTGGTTGGACGGCTTCGCGCCGCTGTGGAATTTGCAAGGGGCATCGAGAGTTTGCTCGTAGGAGAAAGCCGGCTGCCAAGCCGGCCGGCCGCCTTTGGGCTTCTTGGGCGCGGGCCGCCCTTCAGGCGGCGCGTCTTTGACCGTGGCCACCTGCCGACTGGCGGGAGGCGGCGCAGGGCCCTTGCGTTTGTGGTCGTTCGGCTGTGGGCATCGGCCGGAATCCCCCGCCGGCGTCTTGGGCGTCGGGTTGAGTACTTTCCCGGACGCGTCTACCCGGAGCTCGGTCTTCATCGAAGAGTCGGCGGTGGCGTATTTGGCTGCTATGTCCAGGAGCTCGTCGAGGGTAGTCGGTTCGTCGCAGAGGAGCTTGTGCTTGAGGAGGGTGCCTTCCCGACACCCGACAGTGAAGTATTCTATGGCTTGCACCTCGTGCACCCCTCGCAAGAATTGCGGAGCTCGGCCCAACGCGTGAGGTAGTCGCGAGTGGACTCGGCTGGGCCCTGCACGCACAAGGAGAGCTGCCTGGGCTTGGGAGCCCGCTTGTAGGTGCTGGTGAAGTTGCGGATGAAAGCTTCGGTGAAATCTAGCCAGCTGTTGATGCTGAAAGGCTTGAGGCTGTTGAGCCAGGTCTGTGCCGTGCCTTGCAGCATGAGGGGCTCATACTTCACGGCAACGCGCCGGTTGCCGTTGGCTATGTGAACCGCCGTGGAGTAGTCGATCAACCAGTCTTCCGGCTTCACGGAGCCGTTGTACTTGGGCGTGTCTCTTGGGAGTGAGAACCCTTTGGGGAAAGGCTCGTCGCGGATGCGGGGACCGAAACAAGGTGGGCCGACATCATCTTCTTCTTCCAGCGCCAGGGATCGCGCCAGGCGGTCGATCCGATGGCGGGCGTCGTTCTCGCCGACTCCTTCGCGGCGACCTAGTCGGCCGCTGAGAGTCGGGTGCGCCACAGGCTACGGAGTGGGATATCTCTCTCCACGTGGTCGAGGTGGAGGCGGGTTGTCCCGCCATTCCACGACTCAGGGATGGCCTTCTACGTCTCGCTCGATGGAGATTCGGGTCCGGCTTCGGCTGGCCGCCGTCTCTTTCTCGCGCCGCGCGCAGGTGTTTCTCGTAGTCGGAGTCCGGGACGTCGCGCCGTGATCTCGGCGTGGGGGAGGGCTTCCTGCGTGGGCGTCGGCTTCATACCGCCTTGCGGCCGCATCAATCAGCTGCTGGATGCGCCGGGTCATGTGAGGGAGTTCTTCGGCCTCCAATCCGTCCAACTCGTCTACGGCCGCCTGGGCGGCACACAAGTTCTCGGGTGGAGTGGCATAGACCGGGCGGTCGACTCCCAGCGTGTCGGTGATGACAGCGCCGCGTTGCTTGACAATGCCGGCGCGGCTTGGCCCGCCCGGGGCCGGTGTGCCGAAGGCGGCGCGGTCAGCTTCGCGCTGGTAGGCCTCAGTGAGGCGTCTCATGGAAGCCAGCCTCCGTGAAACTGCAACTATCCCTAGGTGGTTTTGGTAATTCATAACAACATATAGCTCATTGAGCTAATGCTATTTCAAGATGATTATTTCAGGAAAGCTCAATGATTGGCATGGCATGGATGTGAAAGTGGAACCCTCAAAATGCTAAGGACAAAGAATTGGCTCAAGCTCAAAAGTTCAAGACTCTTCATTTTATATTTTAGTGATCCAAGATCACATTGAGTCTTTAGGAAAAGCCAATACTATCAAGGAGGGATGAGGTGTTGCTTAATGAGCCTCTTGCTTTATGTGCTTAATGATATGCTCCAAAATCCTCAGCTACTTTCCCATATCCACAAATGACCTAAACCCTAAGCCAAACTCGGTCATACCAATTCTATCAATCCGGCGCCACCGAGTTTCACTTGTCATTTGCCACTGCCAAACCCTAGCAATTCGGTCCTACCGATAAGGATCTCGGTCTCACCGAGATGGGCTTGCAAACTCTCTGTTTCCCTTTCGTAACTTTTCGGTCTCACCGAAAGAGAGAATCGGTCCCACCAAGAATGCAAGGTAAACTCTATGTTTCCTTCTTGTCACTTTTCGGTCTCACCGAAAGAGCAAGTCGGTCCCACCGAGTTTGCCCGACCAACTCTCTGGTTAGCTAATTGTCGAACTCAGTCTCACCGAGTTTGTGCGATCGGTCTCACCGAGATTACGTTATGCCCAAACCCTAACCGAATCAGTCCTACCGAGTTGCATCTCAGTCCCACCAAAATTCCTAATGGTCACTAGGTTTACTATTTCGGTCAGACCGAGTTTTCTAATTCGGTCCCACCGAGATTGGTAGATTGTGTGTAACGGTTGGATTTTGTGTGGAGGCTATATATACCCCTCCACCACCTCTTCATTCGAAGAGAGAGCTGTCAGAACACATACATCATTCCTACTCATATGTTCTGAGAAAGAACCACCTACTCATGTGTTGAGACCAAGATATTCCATTCCTACCATATGAATCTTGATCTCTAGCCTTCCCCAAGTTGCTTTCCACTCAACTCTTCTTTCCATCAGATCCAAATCCTATGAGAGAGAGTTGAGTGTTGGGGAGACTATCATTTGAAGCACAAGAGCAAGGAGTTCATCATCAACACACCATTTGTTACTTCTTGGAGAGTGGTGTCTCCTAGATTGGCTAGGTGTCACTTGGGAGCCTCCGACAAGATTGTGGAGTTGAACCAAGGGAGTTTGTAAGGGCAAGGAGATCGCCTACTTCGTGAAGATCTACCGCTAGTGAGGCAAGTCCTTCATGGGCGATGGCCATGGTGGAATAGACAAGGTTGCTTCTTCATGGACCCTTCGTGGGTGGAGCCCTCCATGGACTCGCGCAACCGTTACCCTCCGTGGGTTGAAGTCTCCATCAACGTGGATGTAGGATAGCACCACCTATCCGAACCACGGGAAAACATCCGTGTCTCCAATTGCGTTTGAATCCTCCAAACCCTTCCCTTTACATTCTTGCAAGTTGCATGCTTTACTTTCCGCTGCCAATAAACTCTTTGCATGCTTTCTTGAATTGTGTGATGATTGCTTGACTTTCTCTAAGATAGCTAAAATCTGCCAAGAACTAAAATTGGGAAAAGGCTAAGTTTTTAATTGGTCAAGTAGTCTAATCACCCCCCCTCTAGACATACTTTCGATCCTACAAGTGGTATCAGAGCTTTGGTCTCCATTTGCCTTGATCTCCATAGCTTTTGGTGGTCATAGCCTTGGTTTCACAACCTAGGAGAGTATGGTGTCTAGCGAGGGAAATTATCACCGTAGAGGTCCTTACTTTGATGGCACTAATTTTGCTAGTTGGAAGCATAAAATGAAAATGCATATTCTTGGACATAACCCCACCGTATGGGCTATTGTTTGTGTTGGTTTGCAAGGTGAGTTCTTTGATGGGAGAGAACCAAACCGTGAAGCTACCACGGATGAGTTGAAGATGTTGCAATACAATGCTCAAGCTTGTGATATTCTCTTCAACGGATTGTGCCCCGAAGAATTCAACAAAATCAGCCGCCTTGAGAATGCAAAGGAAATTTGGGATACTTTGATTGATATGCACGAAGGTACTGACTCCGTCAAGGAATCCAAGTTGGATGTGCTCCAAAGTCAACTTGACAAGTTCAAGATGAAGGATGGTGAAGGTGTCGCTGAAATGTACTCTAGGCTTGCTCTAATCACAAATGAGATTGCCGGCTTAGGAAGTGAAGAGATGACCGATAGATTCATCATCAAGAAGATCCTAAGAGCCTTGGATGGGAAATATGATACCGTGTGCACATTAATCCAAATGATGACCAACTACAAAGATCTCAAGCCAACGGAAGTAATTGGAAGGATTGTTGCTCATGAGATGTCACTCAAGGATAAAGAGGAACTTCACAATAAATCAAGTGGTGCCTACAAAGCGTCATGTGAAGCCCCCACATCATCAAGTGAGAAACAAAACTTCAATGAAGAATTGAGCTTAATGGTGAAGAACTTCAACAAGTTCTACAAGAGTAGAAACAAAGATAGAAGCTTCAAGGCAAGGTCCTACAATGACAAAATATCTTCTAGTCGAGAGCGAAACTGCTATAATTGTGGAAGACCTGGACACTATTCCAATGAGTGTACGGCTCCCTACAAGAGAAGAGAAGATTCTCAAAAAATAAGAAGCAAAGAATCTCCACCAAGAGAGAGAAGGAGTAGAGATGATCGTTATGAACGAAGATACTCACAGAGAAGCAAGGATTCGGAAAGGAAGGAAAAATCATCAAGGAGCTATACAAAACAAAGACATCAAGCTCATGTTGGTGAATGGGTATCCGGCTCCGACTCCGACAGCCACTCCGAGAGAAGTTATCACTCCGACTCCGAAGATACTCAAGATGAAGGTGTTGCCGGTCTAGCACTTGTGTCAACCAACTCCTATGACATATTTGACTCACCAAATGAAGGAATTGGAAGATGCTTCATGGCCAAAGGTCCTAAGGTAACACACCCCGAGTACGTTGACTTTAATAGTGATGAAGATGACTTGTTAGGTGATGATGATTTGCTTGTTGACAACTCTAGTGATGAGTACTATGATGAAACATCAATTAATCATGCTAAAACGAATGACAATGATAAGGAGAAGATTGAGGCTCTAACTAAAGAACTAAACACTCTTAAGTTAGCCCATGAAACTATCTTCGAAGATCATCAAGAACTTTTAAGAGCTCATGAGAAACTACGCTTTGAAAAGCTTAATCTTGAGCAAGAGCATGAGTTCTTAAAAGCAATCAATGATTATCTCCGCAAGAAAAGTTCTTCTCACATTGCCAAGTGTTTACTTTTATCCACCTACATGCTTCAAGTCAAGACTAGTAACAAGAATAAGAAAGATTCTTCCTCTAGTAGTAACAATGATCATGCTAAATCCAATATTGTTGCTTCTAGTAGTTCTCTTGATTCCACTAATGATTCTCTTAGCCAAGTTACACTTGAGCAAGAAAATAGCTTATTGAAGGGAATTATAGAGAAAGGTGTTTACAAGAGCCTTGCCGGAAGTAAGCAATTCGAGGAAATTGTGCGCAAGCAAGGAATGCACCGGAAGAATCAAGGTGTTGGTTTTGAACGAAAGTTCAATGCCAATGGAGTTGAATGGGAAGAAGATCAATACCCAAAGACAAAGTTTGTTCCTCAACAAGAGAAGTATGACACTTCTTTCAAGGGGACACAAGCTCAAGATGATCTTCCACCACAAGACTACAAGCAAAAAGGCAAGGACAAGCTTCAAGAGGAGATTGATGCATTTGATGAAGCTCCTAAGACCTTAGTCAAGTGGATTCCCAAGACTACTTCAAGTTCCACTACATCAAGTAAGACTACAACTCCAAGGATTCCCATGAAGATGGTGTGGATCCAAAAGAAGAAGAACTAGAGAGTTCTTGAGGGTGACTCCGCCAACATACTTCACTCTTATCATTTTGGCAAGAACAAGTGCAATCAACTTCCACATCTTGCACTAGTTCAAGGAGTCACAAACCCTCTTGTTGGTAAGACAAGGGACAAGGTAACCTAAAGTTTTCATGGACATCATCTTGTGTGTGCATCACTCTATGTCTATGGATATCCTTGTTTGTTCCTTGTGGGACTAACCCATGTAGGTATTGAAAGTGTAATTCACTCAAATGGATAACTCCAAGTGATCTACATCAACATTGAGCATCCACATCTTCAACATCTACATGAAGTCATCATCGACAAAACCCAAGGTTAGTTCATCCCTCTTAGGGGGGATATCAAATCTAGGGGGAGCTTTACTCTAAGACTTGAGCTAAAGCAACTCTAAAGATGTGAATACAACAATGCTTTATGTAAAAGTGGTAACCCCACTTGAGCTTAAGCGATGAGTATGACCTACGATCAAGTGTTCTCACTTGACTCCTAAGTCAATATACTCATATATAGATGACCTAGTCATCGCAAATTGCTTGATAGATGCTAGAATTGGTTGTGCATGCTTTGCCACATATTTCATTTGCCATCTTATTGTGTGAGCATGTTGGTTGCATATTTTACTCATTCGAGGACATCCACTTGTTGTTTTGATTGTTTGGCTTTCTTCTTTTGCCAAGTGGATGGACAAGAATGCCTAAGAACCTCCTCTAGCTATCTATGCTTTTCTCGTCTCAAACTCTATTCATGCTGCATCACAAAACTTGATCAAGTCAGATTCTAACCACTCTGTGTGAGGAGCGCTCGGAGTCCCCGATTCGTCATAGACTTAAACTTCCAAAACCTCTTTATGAATCTCGGTCTGACCGATACACCATTTTCGGTCCTACCGAGTTCATTAAGTTGATCTAGGTTTTCGATCTCGGTGCAACTGATTTGAACTTTTCGGTCACACCGAGTTGCAATAACTGCACACAGTTTTGCATCTCGGTGCCACCGAGTTGTTCCACTCGGTGACACCGACAGGGTCGGGCTATATATAGTGACGGGCAAAATTTTGGAAATTTCTCCGAAACCTCTTCGCCCGCGCGATAGCCTGCTCTACCTTCGTGGTCTCCGGATCGTCTTCTCGCCGCCAGCAGCCTCTAGTCACTGGTCTCCACCGCCGTCAACAGAATTCTGCCCCGCCGTTGCCGCCGTAGCGAGTCTTCGCCGAACTAGGGGTTGGACTCGATCTTTGTGCTATTCTCCACTCCGATTCCTAGCACATTATGATCATTACGATTCTTGCCATGATTGAAACACTCCTATCTAGTCAATGATCTCGTAGAATAGGTTTAATTCGAAAATTTTAGGGTTAGGTTTCCGCCGAAACCATCTCGGACCCACCAAGTTGAAAAACTCGGTCCCGCCGATCTGGCTTTTGCCATTGCACAAGTGAAACTCGGTCTGACCGAGAATAACTTATCGGTGCGACCGATTTTGGAATTCTGTGAAACCCTAGCAGCCTTGGTGCCACCGAACCGTGACTCGGTCTGACCGAGTTCACCAGTTCTGGTGCCAAAACTGCTTCGGTGTCACCAACTTTGAAAGTCGGTAGATCCGAGATGCTTTCTGTGGAAAACTAAAACTAAGCTTTTGAATTAATCTTTTGCAAAAATCTCTGCTTTTTGTGATGCTCATCCACTCTATCTTATCCATAATCTATTCACAGGGTCAGCAGTCAGTTTGCAACATGTCTGATCAAAGTGACAGCCAGAATGTGTCTGAGCAGCAAGTTGTGATGAGTGAGGGCACTAGCCCCTCAAGTTCTTCTGATGATGGCAGCAGGAGCACCCCCAACAATCTGGCTAAGGCTGCCACACGTCAAAGGAAGAAGAGAACATCTGATTCTGAGGATGAAGACTATGTGGCAGAGGAAGAGGCCACATCAAAGAGAGCTGAGCCAGCAGCAGGCACAAAGCCAGGCCTGGAAATCAAAAGGCCAGCAGGCAGGCAGCCCATGTCAAAGGCTAGGGCTTCAACTGTGAAGCCTGCTCCCACTGAGCCCACTGCTGCTGAGGGCAAGAAGAGGAAAGAAAGAGTCAAGAAGACTGTAGCCAGAGTGCTTGGGAAGGCCTCCATCATGGTAGATGAGGAGGAAGAAGAAGAAGAGGTTGCTGCACCGGCACCCAAGGTAGCCAAATTCATGGGAGATGCTCTAAGGTCAGGAACAGCTGCATCCAAGCCCAAGGAAGCACCTAAGGCTGCATCTAGGCCTAAGAGTGCACCAAAGAGAAACACACGAAGCATCCCAGCTGCAGAAAAGAACAAGGCCCAATGCCTGAAGCTATCGAAGAAGAGGAAGAGAGTGTCCTTTGGAAGCTCAAGCCCAAGATCCCAGACCACAACGATGCTCATCCTGTGGCTGAGGATATGAAGCTCAGGAGAGATTCAGGGCTGAGGAAATGGAGAGAAGCAGATCCGTATGCTTCTATGAGAAGGACTGCCGTGGATTACAGATTTCACACCAAGGAGCAGCAAGATTTCTATGAGACTGTTTTGCTTGACAAGAAGCCGATCGTTTGTGACATGAGATGGGTCGACTGGACCTACATCAAGGACAATGAAGAGTACTACCCCGGTGTATTTGACAGCTTTAGTGCGTGTGGAGTTGCAGACTTTGTTGGGCAGAAGCTCACAAAGTGGAACAAGGAGCTGATTATGCAATTCTACTCCACAGCACACTTTTATCCGGATGGCAGGATCACATGGATGTCAGAGGGTACAAGGTACCAATCCACTGTTGAAGAATGGGCGAAGTTGATCAATGCCCCAGAGGAGCAAGCGGATGACTTGGACATTTATGCCAAGAAAAAGATGGATCACAACTCCATGTCCAACATGTACAAGGAGATCCCGAATGAAGTGCCTGACAGGTTCAAGTTTGGCTCAGTGCACTATCTGCTCTCAGGATTGCCTACGATCAACTGGATCCTTAGGCACACCCTTCTGCCCAAATCTGGAGATCACAAGATGATCAGAGTGAAGGAAATATGCCCTAGAGGCAATAATAAAGTTATTATTTATTTCCTTATATCATGATAAATGTTTATTATTCATGCTAGAATTGTATTAACCGGAAACATAATACATGTGTGAATACATAGACCAACAGAGTGTCACTAGTATGCCTCTACTAGACTAGCTCGTTAATCAAAGATGGTTATGTTTCCTAACCATGAACAAAGAGTTGTTATTTGATTAACGAGGTCACATCATTAGTTGAATGATCTGATTGACATGACCCATTCCATTAGCTTAGCACCCGATCGTTTAGTATGTTGCTATTGCTTTCTTCATGACTTATACATGTTCCTATAACTATGAGATTATGCAACTCCCGTTTACCGGAGGAACACTTTGGGTACTACCAAACGTCACAACGTAACTGGGTGATTATAAAGGAGTACTACAGGTGTCTCCAATGGTAGATGTTGGGTTGGCGTATTTCGAGATTAGGGTTTGTCACTCCGATTGTCGGAGAGGTATCTCTGGGCCCTCTCGGTAATACACATCACATAAGCCTTGCAAGCACTGCAACTAATATGTTAGTTGTGAGATGATGTATTACAGAACGAGTAAAGAGACTTGCCGGTAACGAGATTGAACTAGGTATTGGATATCGACGATCGAATCTCGGGCAAGTAACATACCGATGACAAAGGGAACAACGTATGTTGTTATGCGGTCTGACCGATAAAGATCTTCGTAGAATATGTAGGAGCCAATATGGGCATCCAGGTCCCGCTATTGGTTATTGACAGGAGACGTGTCTCGGTCATGTCTACATTGTTCTCGAACCGTAGGGTCCGCACGCTTACCGTTACGATGACAGTTATTATGAGTTTATGCATTTTGATGTACCGAAGGTTGTTCGGAGTCCCGGATGAGATCACGGACATGACAAGGAGTCTCGAAATGGTCGAGACGTAAAGATTGATATATTGGAAGCCTATGTTTGGGCACCGGAAGCGTTCCGGGTGAAATCGGGATTTTTCCGGATTACCGGGAGGGTTACCGGAACCCCCCGGGAGGCAAATGGGCCTATTGGGCCTTAGTGGAAAAGAGAGAAGAGGCAGCCCACAAGCCTAGCCGGCGCCCCCCCTTTCCCAAGTCCTAATAGGACTAGGAGAGGTGGGCCGGCCCCCTCTTTCTCCTTCCCCCCAAGAGTCCTAGTTGGAATAGGATTGGAGGAGAGGAGTCCTACTCCCGGTGGGAGTAGGACTCCTCCCTGCGCCTCCCTCCTAGCCGGCCGAACCCCCTGCCCCTGGCCTTTATATACGGGGGCAGGGGGCACCCCAAGACACACAACTTGATCCTTGATATCGTTCCTTAGCCGTGTGCGGTGCCCCCTGCCACCAAATTCCACCTCGATCATACCGTTACAGTGCTTAGGCGAAGCCCTGTGCCGGTAGTACATCAAGATCGTCACCACGCCGTCGTGCTGACGAAACTCTTCCTCGACGCTTTGCTGGATCGGAGCCCGAGGAACGTCATCGAGCTGAATGTGTGCTAAGAACTCGGAGGTGCCGGAGTAACGGTGCTTGGATCGGTCGGATCGGGAAGAAGACGTACGACTACTTCCTCTACGTTTTGTGATCGCTTCCGCAGTCGGTCTGCGTTGGTACGTAGACAACACTCTCCCCTCTCATTGCTGTGCATCACCATGATCTTGCGTGTGCGTAGGAAATTTTTCGAAATTACTGCGTTCCCCAACAGTGGCATCCGAGCCTAGGTTTTATGGTTTGATGTTATATGCACGAGTAGAACACAAGTGAGTTGTGGGCGATACAAGTCATACTGCCTACCAGCATGTCATATTTTGGTTCGGCGGTATTGTTGGTTGAGACGATCCGGACCAACCTTACGCGTACTCTTACGCGAGACCGGTTCCCTCGACGTGCTTTGCACATAGATGGCTTGCGGAAGACTGTCTCTCCAACTTTAGTTGAACCAAGTGTGACTACGCCCGGTCCTTGAGAAGGTTAAAACGGAGTCTATTTGACGAACTGTCGTTGTGGTTTTGATGCGTAGGTGAGATGAGTTCTTACTTAAGCCCGTAGCAGCCACGTAAAACTTGCAACAACAAAGTAGAGGACGTCTAACTTGTTTTTGCAGGGCATGTTGTGATGTGATATGGTCAAGGCATGATGCTGATTTTATTGTATGAGATGATCATGTTTTGTAACCGAGTTATCAGCAACTGGCAGGAGCCATATGGTTGTCGCTTTATTGTATGCAATGCAATCGCGATGTAATGCTTTACTTTATTGCTAAGCGGTAGTGATAGTCGTGGAAGCATAAGATTGGCGAGACGACAACGACGCTACGATGGAGATCAAGGTGTCGCGCCGGTGACGATGGTGATCATGACGGTGCTTCGGAGATGGAGATCACAAAGCACAAGATGATGATGGCCATATCATATCACTTATATTGATTGCATGTGATGTTTACCCTTTTATGCATCTTATCTTGCTTTGATTGACGGTAGCATTATAAGATGATCTCTCACTAAATTATCAAGAAGTGTTCTCCCTGAGTATGCACCGTTGCAAAAGTTCTTCGTGCTGAGACACCACGTGATGATCGGGTGTGATAGGCTCTACGTTCAAATACAACGGGTGCAAAACAGTTGCACACGCGGAATACTCAGGTTATACTTGACGAGCCAAGCATATACAGATATGGCCTCGGAACACGGAGACCGAAAGGTCGAGCGTGAATCATATAGTAGATATGATCAACATATTGATGTTCACCATTGAAAACTACTCCATCTCACGTGATGATCGGTTATGGTTTAGTTGATTTGGATCACGTGATCACTTAGAAGATTAGAGGGATGTCTATCTAAGTGGGAGTTCTTAAGTAAATTAACTGAACTTAAAATTATCATGAACTTAGTACCTGATAGTATCTTGCTTGTTTATGTTGATTGTAGATAGATGGCTCGTGCTGTTGTTCCATTGAATTTTAATGCGTTCCTTGAGAAAGCAAAGTTGAAAGATGATGGTAGCAATTACACGGACTGGGTCCGTAACCTGAGGATTATCCTCATTGCTGCACAGAAGAATTACGTCCTGGAAGCACCGCTGAGTGCCAGGCCTGCTGCAAGAGCAACACCAGAAGTTATGAACGTCTGGCAGAGCAAAGCTGATGACTACTCAATAGTTCAGTGTGCCATGCTTTACGGCTTAGAACCGGGACTTCAACGACATTTTGAACGTCATGGAGCATATGAGATGTTCCAGGAGTTGAAGTTAATATTTCAAGCAAATGCCCGGATTGAGAGATATGAAGTCTCCCATAAGTTCTATAGCTGCAAGATGGAGGAGAACAGTTCTGTCAGTGAGCATATACTCAAAATGTCTGGGTATAATAATCACTTGATTCAATTGGGAGTTACACTTCCGGATGATTGCGTCATTGACAGAATTCTCCAATCACTGCCACCAAGCTACAAGAGCTTTGTGATGAACTATAATATGCAAGGGATGAACAAGACTATTCCCGAGCTCTTCGCAATGCTGAAAGCTGCGGAGGTAGAAATCAAGAAGGAGCATCAAGTGTTGATGGTTAACAAAACCACGAGTTTCAAGAAAAAGGGCAAAGGGAAGAAGAAGGGGAACTTCAAGAAGAACGGCAAGCAAGTTGCTACTCAAGAGAAGAAACCCAAGTCTGGACCTAAGCCTGAAACTGAGTGCGTCTACTGCAAGCAGACTGGTCACTGGAAGCGGAACTGCCCCAAGTATTTGACGGATAAGAAGGATGGCAAAGTGAACAAAGGTATATGTGATATACATGTTATTGATGTGTACCTTACTAATGCTCGCAGTAGCACCTGGGTATTTGATACTGGTTCTGTTGCTAATATTTGCAACTCAAAACAGGGACTACAGAATAAGCGGACACTAGCAAAGGACGAGGTGACGATGCGCGTGGGAAACGGTTCCAAAGTCGATGTGATCGCAGTCGGCACGCTACCTCTACATCTACCTTCGGGATTAATATTAGACCTAAATAATTGTTATTTGGTGCCAGCGTTGAGCATGAACATTATATCTGGATCTTGTTTGATGCGAGACGGTTATTCATTTAAATCAGAGAATAATGGTTGTTCTATTTATATGAGTAATATCTTTTATGGTCATGCACCCTTGAAAAGTGGTCTATTCTTATTGAATCTCGATAGTAGTAATACACATATTCATAATGTTGTAGCCAAAAGATGCAGAGTTGATAATGATAGTGCAACTTATTTGTGGCACTGCCGTTTAGGTCATATCGGTGTAAAGCGCATGAAGAAACTCCATACTGATGGGCTTTTGGAACCACTTGATTATGAATCACTTGGTACTTGCGAACCGTGCCTCATGGGCAAGATGACTAAAACACCGTTCTCCGGTACTATGGAGAGAGCAACAGATTTATTGGAAATCATACATACCGATGTATGTGGTCCGATGAATATTGAGGCTCGTGGCGGATATCGTTATTTTCTCACCTTCACAGATGATTTAAGCAGATATGGGTATATCTACTTAATGAAACATAAGTCTGAAACATTTGAAAAATTCAAGGAATTTCAGAGTGAAGTTGAAAATCATCGTAACAAGAAAATAAAGTTTCTACGATCTGATCGTGGAGGAGAATATTTGAGTTACGAGTTTGGTGTACATTTGAAAAATTGTGGAATAGTTTCGCAACTCATGCCACCCGGAACACCACAACGTAATGGTGTGTCCGAACATCGTAATCGTACTTTACTAGATATGGTGCGATCTATGATGTCTCTTACTGATTTACCGCTATCATTTTGGGGTTATGCTTTAGAGACGGCCGCATTCACGTTAAATAGGGCACCATCTAAATCCGTTGAGACGACGCCTTATGAACTGTGGTTTGGCAAGAAACCAAAGTTGTCGTTTCTTAAAGTTTGGGGCTGCGATGCTTATGTGAAAAAGCTTCAACCTGATAAGCTCGAACCCAAATCGGAGAAGTGTGTCTTCATAGGATATCCAAAGGAAACTATTGGATACACCTTCTATCACAGATCCGAAGGCAAGACTTTTGTTGCTAAATTCAGAAACTTTCTTGAGAAGGAGTTTCTCTCGAAAGAAGTGAGTGGGAGGAAAGTAGAACTTGACGAGGTAACTGTACCTACTCCATTATTGGGAAATAGTACATCACAGAAAACTGTTTCTGTGAGACCTACACCAATAAGAGAGAAAGTTAATGATAATGATCATGAAACTTTAGATCAAGATACTACTGTACCTCGTAGATCAACCAGAGTAAGATCCGCACCAGAGTGGTACGGTAATCCTGTTCTGGAAGTCATGCTACTAGATCATGATGAACCTACGAACTATGAAGAAGCGATGGTGAGCCCAGATTCCGCAAAGTGGCTTGAAGCCATGAAATCTGAGATGGGATCCATGTATGAGAATAAAGTATGGACTTTGGTTGACTTACCCGATGATCGGCAAGCAATTGAGAATAAATGGATCTTTAAGAAAAAGACTGACGCTGATGGTAATGTTACTGTCTACAAAGCTCGACTTGTCGCAAAAGGTTTTCGACAAGTTCAAGGAGTTGACTACGATGAGACTTTCTCACCCGTAGCGATGCTTAAGTCTGTCAGAATCATGTTAGCAATTGCCGCATTTTATGATTATGAAATTTGGCAAATAGATGTAAAAACCGCATTCCTGAATGGATTTCTGGAAGAAGAGTTGTATATGATGCAACCTGAAGGTTTTGTCGATCCAAAGGAAGCTAACAAAGTGTGCAAACTCCAGCGATCCATTTATGGACTGGTGCAAGCATCTCGGAGTTGGAATAAACGCTTTGATAGTGTGATCAAGGCATTTGGATTTATACAGACTTTTGGAGAAGCCTGTATTTACAAGAAAGTGAGTGGGAGCTCTGTAGTATTTCTGATATTATATGTGGATGACATATTACTGACTGGAAATGATATAGAATTTCTGGATAGCATAAAGGGATACTTGAATAAAAGTTTTTCGATGAAAGACCTCGGGGAAGCTGCTTACATATTAGGCATAAAGATCTATAGAGATAGATCAAAACGCTTAATTGGACTTTCACAAAGCACATACCTTGACAAGATTTTCAAGAAGTTCAAAATGGATCAAGCAAAGAAAGGGTTCTTGCCTGTGTTACAAGGTGTGAAGTTGAGCCAGACTCAATGCCCGACCAATGCAGAAGATAGAGAGAAAATGAAAGATGTTCCCTATGCTTCAGCCATAGGCTCTATCATGTATGCAATGCTGTGTACCAGACCTGATGTGTGCCTTGCTATAAGTTTAGCAGGGAGGTACCAAAGTAATCCAGGAGTGGATCACTGGACAGCGGTCAAGAACATCCTGAAATACCTGAAAAGGACTAAGGATATGTTTCTCGTATATGGAGGTGACAAAGAACTCACCGTAAAAGGTTACGTTGATGCAAGCTTTGACACTGATCCGGACGATTCTAAATCGCAAACCGGATACGTGTTTACTTTAAACGGTGGAGCTGTCAGTTGGTGCAGTTCTAAACAAAGCATCGTAGCAGGATCTACATGTGAAGCGGAGTACATAGCTGCTTCGGAAGCAGCGAACGAAGGAGTCTGGATGAAGGAGTTCATATCCGATCTAGGTGTCATACCTAGTGCATCGGGTCCAATGAAAATCTTCTGTGACAATACTGGAGCAATTGCCTTGGCAAAGGAATCCAGATTTCACAAAAGAACCAAACACATCAAGAGACGCTTCAACTCCATCCGGGATTTAGTCCAAGTGGGAGACATAGAGATTTGCAAGATACATACGGATCTGAATGTTGCAGACCCGTTGACTAAGCCTCTTCCACGAGCAAAACATGATCAGCACCAAGGCTCCATGGGTGTTAGAATCATTACTATGTAATCTAGATTATTGACTCTAGTGCAAGTGGGAGACTGAAGGAAATATGCCCTAGAGGCAATAATAAAGTTATTATTTATTTCCTTATATCATGATAAATGTTTATTATTCATGCTAGAATTGTATTAACCGGAAACATAATACATGTGTGAATACATAGACCAACAGAGTGTCACTAGTATGCCTCTACTAGACTAGCTCGTTAATCAAAGATGGTTATGTTTCCTAACCATGAACAAAGAGTTGTTATTTGATTAACGAGGTCACATCATTAGTTGAATGATCTGATTGACATGACCCATTCCATTAGCTTAGCACCCGATCGTTTAGTATGTTGCTATTGCTTTCTTCATGACTTATACATGTTCCTATAACTATGAGATTATGCAACTCCCGTTTACCGGAGGAACACTTTGGGTACTACCAAATGTAACAACGTAACTGGGTGATTATAAAGGAGTACTACAGGTGTCTCCAATGGTAGATGTTGGGTTGGCGTATTTCGAGATTAGGGTTTGTCACTCCGATTGTCGGAGAGGTATCTCTGGGCCCTCTCGGTAATACACATCACATAAGCCTTGCAAGCACTGCAACTAATATGTTAGTTGTGAGATGATGTATTACAGAATGAGTAAAGAGACTTGCCGGTAACGAGATTGAACTAGGTATTGGATATCGACGATCGAATCTCGGGCAAGTAACATACCGATGACAAAGGGAACAACGTATGTTGTTATGCGGTCTGACCGATAAAGATCTTCGTAGAATATGTAGGAGCCAATATGGGCATCCAGGTCCCACTATTGGTTATTGACAGGAGACGTGTCTCGGTCATGTCTACATTGTTCTCGAACCGTAGGGTCCGCACGCTTAACGTTACGATGACAGTTATTATGAGTTTATGCATTTTGATGTACCGAAGGTTGTTCGGAGTCCCGGATGAGATCACGGACATGACAAGGAGTCTCGAAATGGTCGAGACGTAAAGATTGATATATTGGAAGCCTATGTTTGGGCACCGGAAGCGTTCCGGGTGAAATCGGGATTTTTCCGGATTACCGGGAGGGTTACCGGAACCCCCCGGGAGGCAAATGGGCCTATTGGGCCTTAGTGGAAAAGAGAGAAGAGGCAGCCCACAAGCCTAGCCGGCGCCCCCCCCTTTCCCAAGTCCTAATAGGACTAGGAGAGGTGGGCCGGCCCCCTCTTTCTCCTTCCCCCCAAGAGTCCTAGTTGGAATAGGATTGGAGGAGAGGAGTCCTACTCCCGGTGGGAGTAGGACTCCTCCCTGCGCCTCCCTCCTAGCCGGCCGAACCCCCTGCCCCTGGCCTTTATATACGGGGGCAGGGGGCACCCCAAGACACACAACTTGATCCTCGAGATCGTTCGTTAGCCGTGTGCGGTGCCCCCTGCCACCAAATTCCACCTCGATCATACCGTTACAGTGCTTAGGCGAAGCCCTGTGTCGGTAGTACATCAAGATCGTCACCACGCCGTCGTGCTGACGAAACTCTTCCTCGACGCTTTGCTGGATCGGAGCCCGAGGAACGTCATCGAGCTGAACGTGTGCTAAGAACTCGGAGGTGCCGGAGTAACGGTGCTTGGATCGGTCGGATCGGGAAGAAGACGTACGACTACTTCCTCTACGTTTTGTGATCGCTTCCGCAGTCGGTCTGCGTTGGTACGTAGACAACACTCTCCCCTCTCGTTGCTGTGCATCACCATGATCTTGCGTGTGCGTAGGAAAATTTTCGAAATTACTGCGTTCCCCAACACAGAGGTCACGCGATCAACTTGCTTCATGTCTTTGACGTGCCTCCAAAATTCAAGGTCATGAGTCTCATTGTGGAAACAATCAAGAGGACAGCTGCAGACCAGAAGAGGAGTTGTGGGTATGCCCCACAGATTCAGGAGCTTATCAACTCCAAGATGGGCACGGGCGTGTATTTATTGGATAAGGAACACCTACCCATCTGTCCAGATTTTGAGGATAACCAAGTGGTTATGACTGAGAATGAACCCTCATCTGCCCATGCACAAGCCCAGAAGGAGAAGGCGAAGAAGGAGAAAGCTGCCAGGATGCCTACTCAAGCGGAGGCATCTGAATACTTCTTGAAGACCAAACAAGAGAAGCTCGGTTACCTGATAGCGTCCACCCTGCGTATTGAGCAAGGACTTGCCACCCTGACTCAGAACCAGGCGAGCCTAGAGAGGATCATGGAATAGAGGTTCTATGACATGGACATCAAGGTGACAGAAATACAAACCGCCGTGGAGCAGCTTCAGGAGGACATGAATGAGAGGAGAGGTAGGACCACAACTGATGCGTTTGCGAGGGTGCCACGAGGTCCGAGGTCGTCTGCACTGCCAGTTGCTGACACTAGAGCTACAATGTCTGCACCAGCTATAGCCTCCGTTCCACCAGCTCCAGCATCCACTTCAGCCTCGACTCCGACCACTTCTACTGAAGGCTTCGTCCTTGGCGTGTTCCGGACTCCACCACCACCTGAAGATCAAGCCTGAGCGTCGACTTAGCACTATGCATTTTCTAGGAACTTTTTGGTAACTTGTTGCCAAAGGGGGAGAAAATGTATAGATCATAGGCTTCGAGAGAGAGTGTTGCTTTTATTCTCTCTTGTTTTATTTGGTGGTTTTTCAAACTTTGTTTGCTTGTGTGTGAGATACTACGTCCTTATGCTTGTGAGACATCGATGATCATGTGTTTGATCATAAGCTGCACTTAATGGTTGCTTAATGCTTGCTATATGTTATCATTCTATCTATTGTCTGTGATCATTCACTATTCTTGGTGATGAGTGCATGTATTTCAATCTTATCATTTTTGAGCGCTCCACCAAGATGTATGTGACATGGAAGAGTAACCCATGATTCTAACTCCTTGTGCATTTGCAGTCCAAAGCAAATTTTAAATATGCACAAATTTAGGGGGAGCTCTTATTTGTCACATACTTCTCAAAGCGACGATATATTTCATGCTTATTATCATTTGTCGAAGCTTTGATCTATATGTTGTCATCAATTACCAAAAAGGGGGAGATTGAAAGTGCAACTATCCTAGGTGGTTTTGGTAATTCATAACAACATATAGCTCATTGAGCTAATGCTATTTCAAGATGATTATTTCAGGAAAGCTCAGTGATTGGCATGGCATGGATGTGAAAGTGGAACCCTCAAAATGCTAAGGACAAAGAATTGGCTCAAGCTCAAAAGTTCAAGACTCTTCATTTTATATTTTAGTGATCCAAGATCACATTGAGTCTTTAGGAAAAGCCAATACTATCAAGGAGGGATGAGGTGTTGCTTAATGAGCCTCTTGCTTTATGTGCTTAATGATATGCTCCAAAATCCTCAGCTACTTTCCCATATCCACAAATGACCTAAACCCTAAGCCAAACTCGGTCATACCGATTCTGTCAAACCGGCGCCACCGAGTTTCACTTGTCATTTGCCACTGCCAAACCCTAGCAATTCGGTCCTACCGATAAGGATCTCGGTATCACCGAGATGGGCTTGCAAACTCTCTGTTTCCCTTTCGTAACTTTTCGGTCGCACTGAAAGAGCGAATCGGTCCCACCGAGAATGCAAGGTAAACTCTATGTTTCCTTCTTGTAACTTTTCGGTCTCACCGAAAGAGCAAGTCGGTCCCACCGAGTTTGCCTGACCAACTCTCTGGTCAGCTAATTGCCGAACTCGGTCTCACCGAGTTTGTGCGATCGGTCTCACCGAGATTACGTTATGCCCAAACCCTAACCGAATCGGTCCTACCGAGTTGCATCTCAGTCCCACCGAAATTCCTAACAGTCACTAGGTTTACTATTTTGGTCAGACCGAGTTTTCTGATTCGGTCCCACCGAGATTGGTAGATTGTGTGTAACGGTTGGATTTTGTGTGGAGGCTATATATACCCCTCCACCACCTCTTCATTCGAAGAGAGAGCTATCAAAACACATAGATCATTCCTACTCATATGTGCTGAGAAAGAACCACCTACTCATGTGTTGAGACCAAGATATTCCATTCCTACCATATGAATCTTGATCTCTAGCCTTCCCCAAGTTGCTTTCCACTCAACTCTTCTTTCCATCAGATCCAAATCCTATGAGAGAGAGTTGAGTGTTGGGGAGACTATCATTTGAAGCACAAGAGCAAGGAGTTCATCATCAACACACCATTTGTTACTTCTTGGAGAGTGGTATCTCCTAGATTGGCTAGGTGTCACTTGGGAGCCTCCGACAAGATTGTGGAGTTGAACCAAGGAGTTTGTAAGGGCAAGGAGATCGCCTACTTCGTGAAGATCTACCGCTAGTGAGGCAAGTCCTTCGTGGGCGATGGCCATGGTGGAATAGACAAGGTTGCTTCTTCGTGGACCCTTTGTTGGTGGAGCCCTCCGTGGACTCGTGCAACCGTTACC
The DNA here is from genome assembly GCA_034509565.1 of Triticum monococcum. Lineage (NCBI taxonomy): Eukaryota > Viridiplantae > Streptophyta > Magnoliopsida > Poales > Poaceae > Triticum > Triticum monococcum. The sequence goes on along the minus strand of CM067843.1, from coordinate 669,841,725 downwards.
CTCCGTGGGTTGAAGTCTCCATCAACGTGGATGTAGGATAGCACCACCTATCCGAACCACGGGAAAACATCCGTGTCTCCAATTGCGTTTGAATCCTCCAAACCCTTCCCTTTACATTCTTGCAAGTTGCATGCTTTACTTTCCGCTGCCAATAAACTCTTTGCATGCTTGCTTGAATTGTGTGAGGATTGCTTGACTTGCTCTAAGATAGCTAAAATCTGCCAAGAACTAAAATTGGGAAAAGGCTAAGTTTTTAATTGGTCAAGTAGTCTAATCACCCCCCCTCTAGACATACTTTCGATCCTACACTCCGGCCCTCTGCGAGGAGAGCGAGGCGGCGTGCCTCCAGTGCTTCGTCGTCGGCATCAGCCGGGAGGGGGATGGACAAGTCGTGAGCCGCCGCGTGCGGGGCGTCGTGGGCGCTCTCTTCAGCCGTGCCGCCGTGGCTGATGACCCTCACCTCGGTGGTGACAGTGTCGCGGCCATCGGTCCGGGGAAGTGGGTCGTCGTAGATCGCGACGTCGGTGGGGAAGGTGTCGAGTGAAGCCATGTCGGAGTCGACATGCATCGGGTCGGTGGAGCCAACCGACTCCAATTCCACAGCAGGCTCGCCGGAGACATGGAGCTGGCCGAGGAGGTTGGCGAGGTGGTCGGTGCCCGCGTCGGAGGCGAGCTCGTCGGAGATGAGGGTTTCGTCGAGGAGATCGGCGAGGCTACTCGCCGCGCAGATGCTAGCGACGCCTTGCAGCGCGTCGTGGCAAGCGCCATTGGGCGTGCCGGGCTGGCTACGCTCGCTGGGGAGGAAGAGGGTTCCCGTCTAGAACAGGTCTCCGGACGACGGTGCACCTGGCCCCACGGTGGGCGCCAAATGTCGGGTGGTAGGTGCGACATATGCCAACGGGTGGCTTATCATTGTGGGAGCCAGTAAGACATCGCCGGTGCCTAGAAACGGGATGAGGCAAAGACATGCACGCCGGCGGATCTTACCCAGCTTCGGGGCTCTCCGTGGAGATAACACCCCTACTGCTGCTCTGCGGGGTCTCCGCATGATCACTAGAAGGACAAGTAACTACACAATGCTCCTTGAGCTGTTTGGTGGGAGGAGGAAGAAGGGTCGGCTGGCCTGCTTCTTCTCCTCGTGAGGTGTCGAAAACTAGCTGGGGGTCCAATCCTTGGCACGGGCGCCCCGGGGGGTTTATATAGGCCTACCCCCCGGGGGTACAATGGTAATCCGACTGGGCGCGGGGCCCAGCCGTCTGTGACTGCGCTCGCCGGCTTCTGCGCCGGTCGCTGGGGCCCGCCGACTGGTGGGTCCCGCCGACTGCCGGTCCCTTGGTCGACAGGCAGGCCCCACCGTCCAGGATCTGGTCGGCGGCTGGTCACTGTTGCTCTATCCTGGTGATGTGGGCTTCGTCGTGGTAAGCATGGCTGCAGTACCGCCGCCCGGTGGGCGATTGCTGTAGCCTCACCGCGTCTTGTCTCCTTAATGGGGCGTCTCCTTCGAGGAAAGCGGCAAGCCGGCTGCGGGGAGTCGGCTCCGTCTTGGGCCGACTAGGGGAGGCATGGCCTCCTTCGGGTGTCTCTCTGCCCGAAGGGGCCCACCGCCCGCGGGCCGTACTGGCAGTCCATCGTGGATGACATCAGGGTCAACATGGCAACAGTGCTGTGCTGGACGGGTCATGGCTACCCGTACGGCGCACTGTGCTGGTCGTGCTCCGGGATTTGGGGGTGGCAGGCTTCACTGTAGCCACGCCCCGTCATGCCGTCGTTAGGTGGATGCAAACTTTGAGGGTGCGGTCTCGGCCGCTTTGTGGGAGCCGGCTTCTTGTAGTCGGCCTTCTCGAGGCCGGCTTCTTGAAGCCGGCCCTCCCATGGCCTCCTTTGCGAGGGCTAAAGTCGGGCCACCTTCCGACAACCGGCCTGTGCGACGGCCAGCAAGGGGAAGGCAGCACCAAGTCTTGGGTTCTTGAGAGCCGGAAGGGCTCGTAATTTTTCAGAAGGGCCAGGGGAAGCCAGCTTGGCTACCCATGGCTATTTACTCCGACACTCCACCTCCTCGCGAGCCAGCCTGATGAGACCGTGCCTGAGGAAGCTCCATGTTGTCCGCCCCGCGAGGCTTGGCCCCTCGCGAGGGTCTTGGTCTGTGTTGATGAAGATGGGCCATGCTGGGCCCCCCTTTGAGCCACGCCGCAGGCCGCAGGCAGGCAAGTCCGGGGACCCCCGTTCCCAGAACACTGACAAGAGCCACTACCTCCGACGCTACCTAAAGCCTTTTCATGGGTAGTGGTTCTTGTCGGCGTTCTGGAAACGGGGGTCCCCACACTTGCCTGCCTGTGGCCTGCGGCCTGGCTCAAAGGGGGGCCCAGCACATCCCATCTTCATCAACACAGACCCAAGACCCTCGCGAGGGGCCAAGCCTCGCGGGGCGGACGACACGGAGCTTCCTCAGGCACGGTCTCATCAGGCTGGCTCGCGAGGAGGCGGAGAGATCAAGGCGGGGTACCTCACGAGGTGCCTGTGACGCAAGCCATGACGACCAAAGGCGCCAGGCGGGCGCCAGCCGCGCAGTGTCATCCTTTCCTCTTTGGTGCAAAGGGGGCAAGCACAGCCGCGGAGTACCGAGGCATCAAGCAAAGGTTGCCATTTCGGTGCAACAAGACCAAGACCAGGAGGACTGCAAGACAAAGGTCATTATGGAGCCCAAGACGGCGTCACCACCAGAGCTTTGTGCAGGCGAAGACTACTTTTGTCAGGATAGCTGGTACTAGCTGTCCCCCTTCAAATTAGCCCGCCATTGTTGGCTCCCTTCCCGCTCAATATTTGGGAAGAGGACCAGGTGTAGGATCGAAAGTATGTCTAGAGGGGGGTGATTAGACTACTTGACCAAATAAAAACTTAACTTTTTCCCAATTTTAGTTCTTGGCAGATTTTAGCTATTTTAGGACAAGTCAAGCAATCATCACACAATTCAAGCAAGCATGCAAAGAGTATATTGGTAGCGGAAAGTAAAGCATGCAACTTGCAAGAATGTAAAGGGAAGGGTTTGGAGAATTCAAACGCAATTGGAGACACGGATGTTTTTCCCGTGGTTCGGATAGGTGGTGCTATCCTACATCCACGTTGATGGAGACTTCAACCCACGAAGGGTAACGGTTGTGCGAGTCCACGGAGGGCTCCAACCACGAAGGGTCCACGAAGAAGCAACCTTGTCTATCCCACCATGGCCATCGCCCACGAAGGACTTGCCTCACTAGCGGTAGATCTTCACGAAGTAGGCGATCTCCTTGCCCTTACAAACTCCTTGGTTCAACTCCACAATCTTGTCGGAGGCTCCCAAGTGACACCTAGCCAATCTAGGAGACACCACTCTCCAAGAAGTAACAAATGGTGTGTTGATGATGAACTCCTTGCTCTTGTGCTTCAAATGATAGTCTCCCCAACACTCAACTCTCTCTCATAGGATTTGGATCTGGTGGAAAGAAGATTTGAGTGGAAAGCAACTTGGGGAAGGCTAGAGATCAAGATTCATATGGTAGGAATGGAATATCTTGGTCTCAACACATGAGTAGGTGGTTCTTTCTTAGAACATATGAGTTGGAAGTGTAGATGTGTTCTGATGGCTCTCTCCACGAATGAAGAGGAGGTGGAGGGGTATATATAGCCTCCACACAAAATCCAACCGTTACACACAATTTACCAATCTCAGTGGGACCGAATCAACAAACTTGGTCAGACCGAAATAGTAAACCTAGTGACCGTTAGAGATTTTTGGTGGGACTGACATGCAACTCGGTAGGACCGATTTTGTTAGGGTTAGGGCATAACGTAATCTCGGTGAGACCGATTACACAAACTCGGTGAGACTGATTTTGGTAATTAGCTAACCAGAGAGTTGGTCAGGCAAACTCGGTGGGACCGATTTGCTCTTTCGGTGAGACCGAAATGTTACAAAAAGGAAAAAGAGAGTTTACATTGGAATCTCGGTGGGACTGATCTGCTCTTTCGGTGAGACCGAAAAGTTACAAAAGGGAAACAGAGAGTTTGCAATCCCATCTCGGTGAGACCGAGATCCCTATCAGTAGAACCGAATTGCTAGGGTTTGGCAATGGCTATGACAAGTGAAACTCGGTGACGCCGGGTTGAAAGAATCGGTAGGGCCGAGTTTGGCTTAGGGTTCAGGTCATATGTGGATATGGGAAAGTAGTTGAGGGTTTTGGAGCATATCACTAAGCACATGAAGCAAGAGGCTCATTAAGCAACACCTCATCCCTCCTTGATAGTATTGGCTTTTCCTAAAGACTCAATGTGATCTTGGATCACTAAAATATAAAATGAAGAGTCCTGAGCTTTTGAGCTTGAGCCAATCCTTTGTCCTTAGCATTTTGAGGGTTCCACTTTCACCATCCATGCCATGCCAATCATTGAGCTTTCCTGAAATAATCATCTTGGAATAGCATTAGCTCAATGAGCTATATGTTGTTATGAATTACCAAAACCACCTAGGGATAGTTGCACTTTCAATCTCCCCCTTTTTGGTAATTGATGACAACATATAGATCAAAGCTTCGACAAATGATAATAAGCATGAAAAATATCATCGCTTTGAGAAGTATGTGATAAGTAAGAGCTCCCCCTAAATTTGTGCATATCTAAGATTTGCTTTGGACTGCAAATGCACAAAGAGTTAGAGTCATGGGTTACTCTTCCATGTCACATACATCTTGGTGGAACGCTTAAAATGATAAGAATGAAATACATGCACTCATTACCAAGAAAAGTGAATGATCACATAAGATAGATAAGATAACGGCATTAAGTGTAGCTTATGATCAAACACATGATCATCAATGTCTCACAGATAACGGCATAGTATCTCAAGCACTCAAAAGCAAACAAAGTTTGAAGAACCACCAAATAAAGCAGGAGAGAATAAAAGCAACACTCTCTCTCTCGAAGCCTATGATCTATACATTTTTCTCCCCCTTTGGCAACAAGTTACCAAAAAGTTCCTAGAAAATGCATAGTGCTAGATCGACTCTCAGGCTTGATCTTCTGGTGGTGGTGGAGTCCGGAGCACTCCAAGGACGAAGCCTTCTGTAGACATGGTTGGAGTTGAGGCTGAAGTAGATGCTCGAGCTGGTGGAACTGAAGCTGTAGCTGGTGCAGAAGTGGTGGCTCTGGTGTCAGCAACTGGCACTGCATGTGATCTCTGAGCTCTTGGCACTCTGGCAAGTGCATCAGTTGTAGTCTTGCCTCTCCTCTCCTGCATGTCATCCTGAAGTTGTTCCACTGCAGACTGAATCTCTGCTACTTTGACATCCAAGTCATAGAACTTTTGTTCCATGATCCTCTCTAAGCTCTGCTGATTCTGAGTGAGGGTGGCCAGTCCTTGCTCAATCCTCAGTGTGGATGCAATCAAGTAACCAAGCTGCTCTTGTTTGGTTTTCAAAAATTACTCAGATGCCTCCTCTTGAGTTGGCATCTTGGCAGCTTTATCCTTCCTTGCCTGCTCCTTCTTTGCTTGTGCTTGAATTGATGATGGTTCATTCTCATTCATCACAACTTGGTTGTCCTCAAAGTCTGGATGAATAGGCAAGTGTTCCTTGTCCAACAAGTATATGCCTGTGCCCATCTTTGAGTTGATTAACTCCTGAATCTGAGGGGCATAACCACAGCTCCTCTTCTGATCTGCTGCAGTCCTCTTGATAGTTTCTACTATGAGGCTCATGACCATGAATTTCTGAGGCACATCAAATACATGAAGCAAATTGATTGCATGGCCTCTGATCATCTTGTGATCACCTGACTTGGGGAACAGAGTGTGCCTGAGGATCCAGTTAATGGTTGGCAGCCCTGACAGAAGATAATGCACAGACCCAAACTTGAAAGTATCAAGTTCCTCGTTTGGAATTTCCTTGTACATATTGGACATAGAGTTGTGGTCCATCTTCTTCTTGGCATAGATATCCAAGTCATCCTCATGCTCCTCTGGGGCATTGATGAGCTGTGCCCACTCAGCAACAGTAGATTGGTACCTCGTACCTTCAGACATCCATGTGATCTTTCCATCTGGGTAGAAATGTGCTGTGGAGTAGAATTGCATAATGAGCTCCTCGTTCCAATTTGTGAGCTTCTGCCCAACAAAGTCTGCTACTCCACAAGCATTGAAGTTGTCATACACTCCAGGGTAGTGTTCTTCATTTTCCTTGATGTACTCCCAATTGACCCATCTCATGTCACAAACTATGGGCTACTTGTCCAACAAAACTGTCTCATAGAAGTCCTGCTGTTCCATAGTGTGGAACCTATAATCAACAGCAGTTCTTCTCCTTGAAGCATATGGATCTGCTTCTCTCCACTTCCTCAGCCCCGAGTCTCTTCTGAGCTTCATGTCCTCAGCCACAAGATGAGCATCATTGTGGTCTGGGATCTTGGGCTTGAGCTTTCTCAGAACATGCTCTTCATCATCTTCTTCGGCAGCTTCAGGCACTGGGGCCTTGTTCTTCTCAGTTGCAGGTATGCTCCTTGTATTTCTCTTTGGGGCAAACTTGGGCTTGGAGGCAGCTTCGGGTGCTTCTTTGGGCTTGGATGCAGCAGCCCCTGTCCTGATAGCATCACCCATAAGCTTAGGTGCCTTAGGTGCTGGTGCAACAACCTCTTCTTCTTCCTCTTGTTCCATGATGGAAGCCTTTCCAAGCACTCTGGCTACGGTCTTCTTGACCCTTTCCTTCCTTTTCTTTCCTTCAGCAGCAACTGGCTCTATGGTTGCAGGCTTTTCAGGAATCTGAGTTGAAGCTCTGGCCTTTGGCATAGGCTGCCTACCTGCTGGCCTTTTGATTTTTAAGCCTGGCTTTGTGCCTTGAGCTGAGCCATATTCCTTCTTGAGCCCAACTCCCTTTGATGTGGCTTCCTCTTCCTCTGCCACATAATCTTCATCCTCAGAATCTGAAGTTCTCTTCTTCCTCTGTCTGGTGGCAGCTTTTGGCAGGTTGCTAGGGGTCCTCCTGCTGCCTTCATCAGAAGAACTGGAGGGACTAGTGCCCTCACTCATGTCCACTTGCTGTTCTGACACATTCTGGCTGTCACTCTGATCTGACATGATGAACAAGCTGACTGCTGACCCTGTGAACAGTTTATAGATGAGGTAGAGTGGATGAGCATCACAAAATGCAGAGATTTTTGCAAAAGAATGATTCAAAATCTTAGTTTTAGTTTCCCACTGAAATCATCTCGGATCTACCGATTTTTAAACTCGGTGATACCGAAGCAGTTTTGGAACCTAAACTAGTGAACTTGGTCAGACCGAGTCACAGTTCGGTGGCACCGAGACTGCTAGGGTTTCACAACGTTCCAAAATCGGTCACACCGATAAGTTAAACTCGGTCAGACTGAGTCTCACTTGTGCAATCGCATGAGCCAAATCGGTGGGACCGAGTTTTTCAACTCGGTGGGTCCGAGATGGTTTTGGCGGAAACCTAACCCTTAAATTTTCGAATCAATCCTATTCTACGAACGCATTGACTGGATAAGAGTGTTTCAATCGTGGCAAGAATCATTAAGAACACAATGTGCTAGGACAAAGATTGGGGATAGCACAAAGATTGAGTCCATACCCTAGTTCGGCGGAGACTCGCTACAGCGGCAACGGCGGGGTTGAATTCCGTTGACGGCGATGGAGACCAGCGACTGGAGGCGGCTGGCGGCAAGGAGACGATCCGGAGACCATGTTGGCAGAGCGAGCTATCGCGCGGGCGAAGGGGTTCGGAGAAATTTCCAAATTTTTGCCCGTGACTATATATAGCCTGACCCTGTCGGTGTGACCGAGTGGAACAACTCGGTGGCACCGAGATGCAAAACTGTATGCAGTTGTTGCAACTCGGTGTGACCGAATGATTCAAATCGATTGCACCGAGATCGAAAATTCAGATCAACTTAATGATCTCGGTAGGACCGAAAGTAGGGTATAGGTCAGACCGAGAATCACAAAGAGGTTTTGGAAGTTTAAGTCTATGACGGATCGGGGACTCCGAGTGCTCCTCACACAGAGTGGTTCGAATCTGACTAGATCAAATTTTGTGATGTAGCATGAATAGAGTTTGAGACGAGAAAAGCATAGATAGCTAGAGAAGGTTCTTAGGCATTCTTGTCCATCCACTTGGCAAAAGGAAATAAAACCAAACAATCAAAACAACAAGTGGATGTCCTCGAATGAGTAAAATATGCAACCAACATGCTCACACAATAAAATGGCAATTGAAATATGTGACAAAGCATGCACAACCAATTCTAGCATCTATCAAGCAATTTGCGATGACTAGGTCATCTATATATGAGTATATTGACTTAGGAGTCAAGTGAGAACACTTGATCATAGGTCATACTCATCGTTTAAGCTCAAGTGGGGTTACCACTTTTACATAAAGCATTGTTGTGTTCACATCTTTAGAGTTGCTTTAGCTCAAGTCTTAGAGTAAAGCTCCCCCTAGATGTGATATCCCCCCTAAGAGGGATGAACTAACCTTGGGTTTTGTCGATGATGACTTCATGTAGATGTTGAAGATGTGGATGCTCAATGTTGATGTAGATCACTTGGAGCTATCCATTTGAGTGAATTGCACTTTCAATACCTACATGGGTTAGTCCGACAAGGAACAAACAAGGATATCCATAGACATAGGGTGATGCACACACAAGATGATGTCCATGAACACTTTTAGATTACCTTGTCCCTTTTCTTACCAACAAGAGGGTTTGTGACTCCTTGAACTAGTGCAAGATGTGGAAGTTGATTGCACTTGTTCTTGCCAAAATGATAAGAGTGAAGTATGTTGGCGGAGTCACCCTCAAGAACTCTCTAGTTCTTCTTCTTTTGGATCCACACCATCTTGATGGGAATCCTTGGAGTTGTAGTCGTACTTGATGAAGTGGAACTTGAAGTGGTCTTGGGAATCCACTTGACTAAGGTCTTAGGAGCTTCTTCAAATGCATCAATTTCCTCTTGAAGCTTGTCCTTGCCTTTTTTCTTGTAGTCTTGTGGTGGAAGATCATCTTGAGCTTGTGTCCCCTTGAAGGAAGTATCATACTTCTCTTGTTGAGGAACAAACTTTGTCTTGGGGTATTGATCTTCTTCCCACTCAACTCCATTGGCATTGAACTTTCATTCAAAACCAACACCTTGATTCTTCCGGTGCATTCCTTGCTTGCGCACAATTTCCTCGAATTGCTTACTCCCGGCAAGGCTTTTGTACACTCCTTTCTCTATAATTCCCTTCAATAAGCTATTTTCTTGCTCAAGTGTAACTTGGCTAAGAGAATCATTAGTGGAATCAAGAGAACTACTAGAAGCAACAATATTGGATTTAGCATGATCATTGTTACTACTAGAGGAAGAATTTTTCTTGTTCTTGTTACTAGACTTGACTTGAGGCATGTAAGTGGATAAGAGTAAACGCTTGGCAATGTAAGAAGAACTTTTCTTGCGGAGATCATCATTGATTGCCTTTAAAAACTCATGCTCTTGCTCAAGATTGAGCTTTTCAAAGCGTAACTTCTCATGAGCTCTTAAAAGTTCTTGATGATCTTCGAAGATAGTTTCATGAGCTAACTTAAGAGTGTTTAGTTCTTTAGTTAGAGCCTCAATCTTCTCCTTATCATTGTCATTCGTTTTATCTTGATTAGCATGATTAATTGACGTTTCATCATAGTATTCATCACTAGAGTTGTCAACAAGTAAATCATCATCACCTAACAAGTCATCTTCATCACTATTAAAATCAACATACTCGGGGTGTGTTACCTTAGGACCTTTGGCCATGAAGCATCTTCCAATTCCTTCATTTGGTGAGTCAAATATGTCGTAGGAGTTGGTTGACACAAGTGCTAGACCGGCAACACCTTCATCTTGAGTATATTTGGAATCGGAGTGATAACTTCTCTCGGAGTGGTCGTCGGAGTCGGAGCCGGATACCCATTCACCAACATGAGCTTGATGTCTTCGTTTTGTGTAGCTCCTTGATGATTTTTCCTTCCTTTCCGAATCCTTGCTTCTCCGTGAGTATCTTTGTTCATAACGATCATCTCTACTCCTTCTCTCTCTTGGTGGTGATTCTTCTCTTTTGCTTCTTCTTTTTGGAGAGTCTTCTCTTCTCTTGTAGGGAGCCGTACACTCATTGGAATAGTGTCCGGGTCTTCCACAATTGTAGCAGTTTCGCTCTCGACTAGAAGATCTTTTGTCATTGTAGGACCTTGACTTGGAGCTTCTATCTACTCTTGTAGAACTTGTTGAAGTTCTTCACCATTAAGCTCAATTCTTCATTGAAGTTTTGTTTCTCACTTGATGATGTAGGGGCTTCACATGAGACTTTGTAGGCACCACTTGATTTGTTGTGAAGTTCCTCTTTATCCTTAAGTGACATCTCATGAGCAACAATTCTTCCAATTACCTCCGTTGGCTTGAGATCTTTGTAATTGGGCATCATTTGGATCAATGTGCACGCGGTATCATATTTTCCATCCAAGGCTCTTAGAATCTTCTTGATGATGAATCTATCGGTCATCTCTTCACTTCCTAAGCCGGCAATCTCATTTGTGATGAGAGCAAGCCTAGAGTACATTTCAGCGACACCTTCACCATCCTTCATTTTGAACTTGTCAAATTGACTTTGAAGCACATCCAATTTGGATTCCTTGACGGAGTCGGTGCCTTCGTGCATATCAATCAAAGTGTCCCAAATTTCCTTTGCATTCTCAAGACGGCTGATTTTGTTGAATTCTTCGGGGCACAATCCGTTGAAGAGAATATCACAAGCTTGAGCATTGTATTGCAACATCTTCAACTCATCCGCGGTAGCTTCACGGTTTGGTTCTCTCCCATCAAAGAAGTCACCTTGCAAACCAACACACACAATAGCCCAAACGGCGGGGTTATGTCCAAGAACATGCATTTTCATTTTATGCTTCCAACTCGCAAAATTAGTACCATCAAAGTAAGGACCTCTACGGTGATAATTTCCCTCGCTAGACACCATACTCTCCTAGGTTGTGAAACCAAGGCTATGACCACCAAAAGCTATGGAAATCAAAGCAAATGGAGACCAAGGCTCTGATACCACTTGTAGGATCGAAAGTATGTCTAGAGGGGGGGGTGATTAGACTAGTTGACCAAATAAAAACTTAACCTTTTCCCAATTTTAGTTCTTGGCAGATTTTAGCTATTTTAGGACAAGTCAAGCAGTCATCACACAATTCAAGCAAGCATGCAAAGAGTATATTGGCAGCGGAAAGTAAAGCATGCAACTTGCAAGAATGTAAAGGGAAGGGTTTGGAGAATTCAAATGCAATTGGAGACACGGATGTTTTTCCCGTGGTTCAGATAGGTGGTGCTATCCTACATCCACGTTGATGGAGACTTCAACCCACAAAGGGTAATGGTTGAGCGAGTCCACGGAGGGCTCCACCCACGAAGGGTCCACGAAGAAGCAACCTTGTCTATCCCACCATGGCCATCGCCCACGAAGGACTTGCCTCACTAGCGGTAGATCTTCACAAAGTAGGCGATCTCCTTGCCCTTACAAACTCCTTGGTGCAACTCCACAATCTTGTCGAAGGCTCCCAAGTGACACCTAGCCAATCTAGGAGACACCACTCTCCAAGAAGTAACAAATGGTGCGTTGATGATGAACTCCTTGCTCTTGTGCTTCAAATGATAGTCTCCCCAACACTCAACTCTCTCTCATAGGAGTTGGATCTGGTGGAAAGAAGATTTGAGTGGAAAGCAACTTGGGGAAGGCTAGAGATCAAGATTCATATGGTAGGAATGGAATATCTTGGTCTCAACACATGAGTAGGTGGTTCTTTCTCAGAACATATGAGTTGGAAGTGTAGATGTGTTCTGATGGCTCTCTCCATGAATGAAGAGGAGGTGGAGGGGTATATATAGCCTCCACACAAAATCCAACCATTACACACAATTTACCAATCTCGGTGGGACCGAATCAACAAACTCGGTCAGACCGAAATAGTAAACCTAGTGACCGTTAGAGATTTTCGGTGGGACTGACATGCAACTCGATAGGACGGATTTTGTTAGGGTTAGGGCATAACGTAATCTCGGTGAGACCGATTACACAAACTCGGTGAGACCAATTTTGGTAATTAGCTAACTAGAGAGTTGGTCAGGCAAACTCGGCGGGACCGATTTAGTCTTTCGGTGAGACCGAAATGTTACAAAAAGGAAACAGAGAGTTTACATTGCAATCTTGGTGGGACCGATCCGCTCTTTCGGTGAGACCGGAAAGTTATGAAAGGGAAACAGAGAGTTTGCAATCCCATCTCGGTGAGACCGAGATCCCTATCGGTAGAACCGAATTGCTAGGGTTTGGCAATGGCTATGACAAGTGAAACTCGGTGACCACGTCTCCAGCTGCGTCACCACGTCGGTGAAGAACTGAAGATTGCCGGCGTAGTTGACTGCGTGCGGCTCGCCAACAGTCGCCTCGCAGATGTTGCCCAAGGCTGTGTTGGCTCTCTCCCGGAGCGTGGTGAGCATGGGGCCGTGCTTGTGCTCCAGGATCTGCCGCTGACGTATCTCGTCCGCATTCTGGCGCGCGACGACCTCGGCCTCCTCCACCCGCTGGTGAAGAAGGAGCACCTCGGCCTCGGAGGTGGTTAACTCACCTTGCGCCACCTCAAGGGTGGCCCGGAAAGCATCGGCCCGCCGCGTCGCCTCCTCTAGCTTGGCCCTCAAGGCAGTAGTCCTGCCTTCAGCCTTGGCCTGGATCAACCCCAACTTCTCCTCGAACTCGTGCTCGAGGTTCAAACGCGCCATCGCCACCCGACGTCCAACATCCTCCAGGACACGGGCTTCTTGTGCAGTGACATCATCCTCCGCCTGCGTCACCAAGCACTCCCTCGTCTCTAGACCCTCGTACTCGCGGGTACGTTCGGCGGCTTCCAGCGTCAGCGCCTCCTCATGCTTCTGGAGCTGTGCTGAGTTGCTAGAGGCCACCTTCATTGACGCGAGGGCTTCCTCATGCAGCTCCAGCTGCTCCTCTAGTGAGTGGCACCAGGCCAGGAGCTCCCGAGCCTGCTCCTCCGCCGCCTTTCACCGCCGGTCGGCTTCCCGGGCCTCCTCAGCGGCCCAAGATCGGGCCTCCCGAGAGGCCACCAGCGACGCCTTGGCCTCTGCATCGTCAAGATCGCGCTGACGACGCACAAGGGCGATGGCTCCCTCCAGCTCGCGCCTCTTTGCAGCCAGGCGCAGGCCCTCGGCCTCAAGGCGCGCGTCTTCATCAGCAAACTCCTCCCAAGCAGGCTCACCGCATCAGCCGCCCTTCGAAGGAATCCTTGGCGGAGAGCGCGACGCTCCCGGGCGCGCTCGAGCATGTCTTCCACACCATCATCTGCCCCAAGCAAGCGCCGGGGGCCACGAATCAGCACTCCCCCTCCGAGAAGGGGGCTGGGGTCTGGCACCCTCGCGACGGCCGGGCACGCCCCACCAGAAGCCCGGCCTGGAGCCAGCCCGTCCCCAGATGAATAGCGCAGGGAGCGCCTCAGCCAATCGTAGTCCACGACCAGGCGAGAAGCCCACGGCAGGCTGGCTATGCCACGAGAAGGCTCGCGAAGGAGGATCGCGAGGTGCCTCGGGACGGTTCGCCTCTCCGATCGCCCTCACCAGAAGGGCTTTGCTGCTCGGAGCGCTTGAGGACGGTGGAGGGGGCGAAGCCAAGGGGGACGGCACCTCAGCCGTCTCCTCGAGCTTAGCTGGAAGGGGCCTGCGGAGCAAGGATCAGTAAAAGCAACAGAAGCATCGGGAGCCGGGAAAGGAGAAGGCTTACTCATCAGTGGTGAAGTACTTCCTACGCTTCAGCAGGCGACAAGGGTAATCGTCGCCCAGGGCCTCCCTTCTCTTCCAGAGGGCCTCAAAGTCCATGCGGAAGCGGCCCAAGAGTTGAGCGCAGGGATCAACCTGTGACGAAGACGGAGCGTCAAGGCGATCCGCATCAGGGGCGCCTGCCTGATGCGCACTACCAATCGCCTCGCCAAGAGAAGCGGCTGGAGCCTCAGGGGCCTCAATCGCAGGCGCTGAGGGCAGCTGCTTGCCACCCTCAGCCTTAGCGGCACGAGCCCCAAGAGCTGCTCCCTCATGAGCATCGCCCGGCGCTGTCACCCCGCCGGGAGCCCCTCGGCCTCTGGCGCCTCATGCCTCCCTGCTCCGCCACTTGAGGAAGAGTCACCTTGGCCGACTAGAAGGGCAGTCACCATCACTGGGTTATCGCGAGGCCCCTGGAGGCCGGCGGGGCGCGGCCCCCACTCATCAAAGATAGGCATCTGATTCACAAAATCGCCCCTGCTCTGGCAGAGGTACAACAAGGCCCCTCCCTACTGGATGCTGCCGGGGTTGGGGTCCCCAGTCAGGGTCAAGAGCGCTGTCCTCAGCACTTTAGGCGTCAGGTCCTCTTCTTGGAGCCTCATACGATCATCGCGCCCGCTGAAGGCCCACATCCGGTGGGAGTGGCGTTGGAGAGGAGCAACGCGGCGTAGCAGGAACTCCTTCACCACCTTGGGCGCTGTCACGCCAAGTGACCTCAAGAACGCGAAGCGGTGCCAGACGAAGACGAGCCGGGGGCTCTCAAGCATCTCCTGGCCCCAGCCCGAATTAGGGACAGCAGGCGAAGTTGGCTCCGATAGCAGGGGGCTGGGCACCCCTACATCCACATACAACCATCGCTCGTGGAACCCAGCCGCAGGCAGAGGGAGCCTGAAGTCAATCCCAGAGGCCGCTGTCTTAGACGCGGCAATGAAGCTCACGCACGCCCAGCATTGGGTAGGGTCGACAAGGCGCAGCAAGAAGAAGTGGCGCAGCAAGGCAACCGAAGGAAGGATGCCCATCATAGCCTCGCAAACAAAGGCGAAGACCGAAAGGAGGGTGATGGATTCAGGACCCAGATGCACCATGTGGATCTGATAGTGGGAAAGCACAGCATTGAAGAAATCAGAAAAGGGAGGAACCAGACCCGCCCACAGGGCGTCGGCAAAATATGGGACCTCGGTGTTTATCCTGTCGATGGAGAAGTGGGACACGGGCCAGGCCGTCGTCCTCCCGCATTCGTTGAAGATAGTGGCCAGAGCCAAGCTGACCTTGCCCAAGCCCTCGGCGGGGGCCGCCAACAGCGGCGGGCAAGGTGGAGGCACGGGTTTCTTCCCTCTTCCCTTCTTCGTCAGAGCCATGGCGATGGGAAGGGGGGGGGAAGGTTCGAGATTGGGTTGAAAACAGAAGTTGGAGTTCGAGCGGAGGAAGGACAGAGGGCGCTCGAGCAACAGAAAGGGGAGCGGCTGTGTACGACTACGAGTCCGCCTAGGATGGCGTAAAATAAGGGGGCGTGGGGGAACAGTGTCGCCCACGTCCAATCGACCGCCATGCGGCGCCCAAGGCCGCGGGCTGTTAGGGCCCGCGGCGCTTCTCTCTTGCCCTTCCGCCTCCCTGCACGGCCAAGTCTGGGCGCGCCTTGGGCCCTGGGGCTACTGTCGGCGTTCTGGGAACGGGGGTCCCCAGACTTGCCTGCCTGCGGCCTGCGGCGTGGCTCAAAGGGGGCCCAGCACGGCCCATCTTCATCAACACAGACCCAAGACCCTTGCGAGGGGCCAAGCCTCGCGGGGCGGACAACACGGAGCTTCCACAGGCACGGTCTCATCAGGCTGGCTCGCGAGGAGGCAGAGAGATCAAGGCGGGGTACCTCACAAGGTGCCCGTGACGCAAGCCATGACGACCAAAGGCGCCAGGCAGGCGCCAGCCACGCAGTGTCCTCCTTTCCTCTTTGGTGCAAAGGGGGCAAGCGCAGCCGTGGAGTACTGAGGCATTAGGCAAAGGTTGCCATTTTGGTGCAACAAGACCAAGACCAGGAGGACTGTAAGACGGAGGTCATCGTGGAGCCCAAGACGGTGTCACCACCAGAGCTTTGTGTAGGCGAAGACTACTTTTGTCAGGATAGCTATCCCCCTTCAAATTAGCCCGCCATTGTTGGCTCCCCTCCTGCTCGATATTTGGGAAGAGGACCAGTGCCTCTATAAATAGGACTAGCCACCATAGCAGGAAAAGAAGGGTGATTGAACTCCTCCCAGCAGTTCATCGCCCCAGCTAAGAACAGACCCTCGCGAGGCTGTTCTTTCTTGTATTGCTCATCATCATCAGCCCAAGAGGCAATCCACCACACCACACACTCGAGTAGGGTACTACACCACAACGGTGGCCCGAACCAGTATAAACCCTGTGTTTCTTGTGCTGTTCTTTCCTTAGCTTAGATCTTAGCGAGGCGAAGGGGTGCAGGTAGGTACGAGGTGAAATCTCTGCATGCACCCCAGTGTTTGAACCTCAAGGGTCTGCCGGAACCCGAAATACGACAGCTCTGGCGTGCTCGTCGCTGGGCTGCCCATGGTCCCAACCTTAGTGAGAGGCCACGTAGGCGACACCACGCTGAAGCCCATAATAGACATAAAGCGTTTTAGTCAACCGCGGCCTATCCTCTCTTCGTCCATGATGATGAAGGGAGACCGCGAGAGCGACTCGCCATTGTTTGCGGCAGATCCCCTCTTTTGGGATTCTGTTTGTCTTGCGTATGGGAGGGCTCCTTGTGTCCGTGCATGCTTCTTCTGGGGGCGGCGTTCTTCTAGCTTCGGGTCGACAGAGACGACCATGCTCTCTGTGGAGTCTCCTAGAGTGCTTGGTGCTCGCCCTGGCCGCCATGGTGGGGGCTCGAGCGATGGTGGGAGTGCCTCTTCGAGCGACATCGATGAGGAGGGTGGTGGCAATCCACGACGCGTCAAGAGCGATGACGACCGCTCCGACATGGCGTGATCGCCGACAGCACCATCATCATCGGCTGGGCCTTGGAAGCGCCATCATCTGCACCCGCCCTCCGGTTTATTCGTCTCATTCCAGGAACGGTGCCCTCCTGAACCTGGGGAGGCACCGAATCCTAGCCAGGCCTTCCCTCCATCTTCTTCACGCCCCTGTGGTTTCGAGGAGGAGAGGGACAAAGCAAAGGCGTCACAGGCACTTATCTTTTTTTAGTCTAAAACATGTAGGCATCTGCCAGACTTTAGTTTAAATTATGTATTCTTCTTTATCCATGCTTGTGTTTTGTAAGATTTGTACTTGCTTATCAGCATATTAATGGAAAAGACAAACCTTGTCGGGTACTTTGTGCATGTATTATGTCCATGCAGAGGTGAGATGCCTCTATACATTTAAGCAAACAAGTTTTCCCCGGCAGGCTATCCTACTGGTGCCCTTAGTTTATTTCCGTGGGGCTAGGCTTGCCGGGCATAGACTATAAGAAGGGACCAGCCCCCCCGCCAAACCTTTTCTGCCAAAGGTCACTACGACCATCCTGACCGAAGCAACGTTCGAGTCGAAGGATGGGAGCACCTATATTTCTAAGGCGGCGAGGTGTTCATATGCACAAGTTTCATTTTATAGAACAAGTATGGATAAGAAGGAACTTATCTATCTGGCTTGCCGGGGATTGCCATGTAGGCTAGCTCTTCATTCCTTCTCTTCGGGACCAAGTCCGCGGTAGGAACCGTACAACTTAGTGCAGATGAAAACAGAGCTACATGTGATATTATCTACATGAACATGCTATGCTCATGATATGCTTATGCATTCATGCAATCTTCTTTGGGCCCCCCACGCTTCATTTATTTATCTGGTGCTCAGGGTCTACTCCTGTCTTTGTACAAAGGGTTACATGCAACTTTGGCAAGGCTTGTACAAAAGGGTGGATGTCGGGCAGGGCCCGACAGCCGCCCCTTACGGGTAGAACTTACGGAGATGCTCAATTTTCCATGAGTTTTGCAATTGAATGCCATCTCCGGTCTCTAGACGGGCTGCGCCAGATCTGGTGACTCGTACTACCCGGTAAGGGCCTTCCCACTTTGACGTAAACTTGTTTGTACCCCTGGGGTACTCAACACGCCTAAGGACAAGGTCACGTTCCTCAAAGCTCCGGGCATGAACCCTACGGTTGTGATAGCAATGCAGGGCTTGCTGGTAGCATGCATCACGTGTAGCAGCCTGGAGACGGTTCTCCTCAAGTAGCACAACATTGTCACACCGGTGCTTTTCTTGCGCTACTTCATCGTAGGCAAGCACTCGAGGTGATCCATATATGAGTTCCATGGGGATCACTGCTTCTACCCCATTGACTAGGGAGAAGGGAGTTTGGCTGGTAGCTCGATTTGGTGTCGTACAGAGGGACCAAAGAACCACCGGCAGCTCATCAATCCATCACCTGCCACACTTCTGCAACTTATCAAATGTTCTTTTCTTGAGTCCTCGCAACACTTCATCATTTTCCCTCTCAGCTTTTCCATTGCTTCTGGGATGGGCAACATAGGCGAATGAGATCTTGCTTCCGAGGGCATGAACGTATTGCATGAAGGCGCGGCTTGTGAATTGGGTGCCATTGTCAGTGATGATTCTGGCAAGTACTCCAAAGCGGCACACCAATCCTTTCAAGAACTTGATGGCTGACTGTGCGGTCACCTTCCTCATGGGCTTCACTTCCGGTCACTTTGTAAACTTGTCGATTGCAGCAAACAAGAATTCAAAGCCCCCGGTAGCACGGGGGAAGGGGCCCAAGATGTCAAGCCCCCAGAACGAAAATGGCCATGACAAAGGGACTGTTTGGAGAGCTTGAGCAGGTTGATGGATATTCTTGGAGTGGAACTGGCAGCCTTCACACTTGGTAACTAGCTCAATTGCATCTTGGAAGGTTGTGGGCCAGTAGAAACCTTGCCGAAAAGCTTTTCCAACCAAGGCCCTTGATCCAATTTGGGAGCCACACATACCCTTGTGTATCTCTGCCAGTAGTTCCTTTCCTTCTTCCCGGCAAATGCACTTCAATTTCACACCGTTGGGCCTTCTTCTGTGTAGCGTGTTGATACGTCTCCAATGTATCTATAATTTTTGATTGTTCCATGCTGTTATATTATCAATCTTGGATGTTTTATAACCATTTATAGTCATTTTAAATCATTTTTTGGTACTAACCTATTGACCTAGTGCCAAGTGCGAGTTGCTGTTTTCCCCATGTTTTTTACATCGCAGAAAATCAATATCAAACAGAGTCCAACTGCCAAGAAACTTTACGGGGAATTTTTATGGGCCAGAAGGAACACAACAGGCCCTGGCTACGCCTGGGGGTTCCTCGAGGGGAGCACAACCCACCAGGGCGCGCCAGGAGGCCCAGGTGCACCCTGGTGGGTTGTGCCCACCTCGGGTGCCCCCGGACCGCCTCTTTGCTCTATAAATACCCAAATATTCCCAAAACCCTAGGGGAGTCGATGAAATATTGATCTAGCCGCTGCAGAGTGCAGAACCACCATATCCAATCTAGACACCATCTCGGATGGGGTTCACCACCTCCATTGGTGCCTCTCCGATGATGCATGAGTAGTTCTTTATAGACCTTCGGATCCATAATTAGTAGCTAGATGTCTTCCTCTATCTCTCTCTCTCTCTCTCTCTTTATTCTCAATACAATGGTCTCTTGGAGATCCATATGACGTAACTCTTTTGCTGTGTGTTCGTTGGGATCGTTGAACTTTGAGTTTATGATCAGATCTATCTTTTTATATCCATGAAAGTATTTGAGTTTCTTTGATCTCTTTTATGCATGATTGCTAATAGCCTCGTATTTCTTCTCCGATATTTGGGTTTTGTTTGGCCAACTTGATCTATTTATCTTGCAAATGGAAGAGGTGCTTTGTAGTGGGTTCGATCTTACTGTGGTTGATCCCAGTGACAGAAGGGGAACCGACATGTATGTATCGTTGCTACTAAGGATAAAATGATGGGATCTATATCTACATAGATAGATCTTGTCTACATCATGTCATCGTTCTTATTGCATTACTCCGTTTCTCCATGAACTTAATACACTATATGCATGCTGGATAGCGGTTGATGTGTGGAGTAATAGTAGTAGATGCAGGCAGGAGTTGGTCTACTAATCTTGGACGCGATGCCAATTTAATGATCATTGTCTGGATATCGTCATGAGTATTTGAAGTTCTATCAACTGCCCAACAGTAATTTGTTCACCCACCGTTTGCTATTTTTCTCGAGAGAAGCCACTAGTGAAGCCCATGGCCCCCGGGTCTCTTTCTCATATTATTTGCCTTTGCGTTCTACTTTTATTTGCTTTTATTTTCATATCTATTAATCCAAAAACCCAAAAATACTTGGCTGCACTTTATTTTATTTCTGATCTATTTATTCAATCTATTACAACTTTTTCCCGTCCACGCACCAATTTCTGGCACTGTTACCCGAAAGGGATTGACAAACCCTTTAACACGTCGGGTTGCGAGGATTTGTTATCTGTGTGCAGGTGCTGTTTACGTTGTGTTGCTTGGTTCTCCTACTGGTTCTGTAACTTTGGTTTCATATCTGAGGGAAATACCTACCACCGATGTGCTGCATCATCCCTTCCTCTTTGGGGAAATACCGACTTAGCTCCAAGCGACATCAAAAGGAATTTTTGGGCCATTGTCGGGGAGGATCTTCAACATATACTAGGTTCCTAATCACAAATCTCATCTCCTCGCAATTTACATTATTTTCCATTTGCCTCTCGTTTTCCTCTCCCCCACCTCAAAACAATTTTCCATTTTATTCGCCCCTCTTTCCCATTCGTCGTTTACTTGCGGGATCTGTTTGCAATCTTGTTGTGTGGTCATCATAACTCAAGAGAGCACCAAGTTATGTGATTTCTCAAATACCAACAACAATTATTTTATTGGCACCCCACTTGCTCCTCACGCCGCTAGTGCGGAGACTTGTGGTATTAATACTGCTTTGGTGAATCTTGTTATGAAAGACCAATTTTCCGGTACTCCTAATGAGGATGCCGCATCCCATCTTAATACCTTCGTGGAATTATGTGATACGCAAAAGAAAAAATATGTGGAAAATGATATGGTCAAGATGAAACTATTTCCGTTTTCTTTGCGTGATTTTGCAAAAATTTGATTCTCTTCTTTGCCGCGCAATAGTATCGATTCTTGGAATATGTGCAAAGATGCTTTTATCACTAAGTATTTTCCGCCCGCAAAAATTATTTTCCTTAGAACATAGATCATGAATTTCAAGCAAGTTTAACATGAGCATGTTGCACAATCTTTGGAAAGGATGAAAATGATGCTAAGGAATTGCCCAACTCATGGGTTAAATCTTTGGATGATCATACAAAAATTTTATGCGGGGTTGAATTTTGTTTCTAGTAATATTTTAGATTCTGCCGCGGGTGGTACTTTTATGGAAATTACTTTGGGTGAAGCCACAAAATTGCTTGATAATATTATGGCAAATTATTCGCAATGGCATACCGAAAGAGCTCCTACTTGTAAAAAAGTTAATTCGGTTGAAGAAATTTCTTCTTTGAGTGAAAAAGTTGATGCTCTTGTGAAATTGGTTGCTAGTAGAAGTGCTCCTATTGATCTTAATGATATGCCTTTGTCTACTTTGATTGAGAAAAATAGTGATGCCGTAGATGTGGATTTTATTTCTCGAAATAATTTCGATAACAATGCTTATAGAGGTAATTTTAATCCTAGGCCTTTTCCTAGTAATTCCTCTAATAATTATGGTAATTCCTATGGAAATCAATCTTATAAATATAATAGGAACACCTCTGATCTTGAGAACAATATTAAAGAATTTATCAATACACAAAAAGTTTTCAACACTTCCATAGAAGAAAAGTTGAGTAAGATTGATGATTTGTCTAGAAGTGTTGATAGAATTGCTCATGATGTGGAAAATCTCAAGATGAAATTTTTTGTGCCTAAGATTGATGAATCAATTAAAGCTCTTTATGTTTCTATGGATGAAAGTAAGAAAAGAACCGCTATGCTTAGACCTAAAAGAGAATTTTTAGAAAAAGTGTTTTCTAGTGATTTCTTTCGCAAAAGTGATGAAGATCTTAAAACGATTGGTGTTTCTTCTATTGATTCCTTGTTTAGTAAAGTTAATACTGATGAAAAAGGGACTCGAGAAGAGTCAACTTTAGGTAGAAGGTGTCCCAATGATTTGTAGGGTGAAAATCTTATTGAGAAAATTGATAAAAGTGGGTTTGAAGAGGTCAAAACTTTACCTAGTGATGTGCCCACTCTTTTGGATTACAAAGACTTTAATTATGATAGTTGATCTTTGATTGATTGTATTTATTTACTGCAATCCATGATAAATTCACCCCATGCTTATGAACAAAATAAAGCTTTTACTAAACATATTGTGGATGCTATGATGAAAGCTTTTGAAGAAAAGTTGGAATTGGAGGTTTCAATTGCAAAAAAATTGCATGATGAATGGGAACCTACTATCAAAGTAAAAATAAAAAATTATGAGTGTTTTGCTTTGTTTTACTTGGGTGCTACTGTTTCTACTATTCCAAAATCTTTATGTGATGTGCTTGGTCTTACCGATCTTGAATCGTGTTCTTTGAATTTGCACTTGGCGGATTCTACTATTAAAAAGCCTATGGGAAGAATTAATGACGTTCTTATTATTGCAAATAGGAATTATGTTCCCATAGATTTTATTGTCCTTAATATTGATTGCAATCCGTCTTGCCCAATTATTCTTGGTAGACCATTTTTACGCACTATTGGTGACGTGATTGATATGAAAGAAGGCAATACTAAGTTCCAATTTCCTTTGAGGAAGGGTATGGAACACTTTCCTAGAACAAGAATTAGGAAACCTTATGAATCAATCATGAGGGAATCTTATGGATCTCGAACCAAAGATGACAAAACTTAGATCCATCCTTTATGCCTGGCTAAGGGCGTAAAACTATAGCGCTTGTTGGGAGGCAACCCAATGAATAAAATTTATTTTTGCTTTTTTCTTCCCATTTTTTTGAGTGTTAGCACAATATGCTACTGTTATGATTGTGTTTTTTGTGTTTTAATTAGTGTTTGTGCCAAGTAAAGCCTTTAGGGTCTTCTTGGGTGATAGTTGTTTGATCTTGTTGAAAAACAGAAACTTTTGCGCTCATGAAAATAATTTTCATATTTTTACCAGAGAGCGATAAAATACCCACTCCACTTGCAGTAGATCAATATACACATTGCTCAGGCCGTCCTATTTTTCAGAATTTTTGGACTTACATAAGTATTCGGAATAGTCAGATTGCTACAGACTGTTCTGCTTTGACAGATTCTGTTTTCTTTGTGTTGTGTGCTTATTTTGATGGCGCTATGGTTTTCTTTAATGAGTTTTTGCCATAGAAAAGTTGGAATACAATAGATTTAATGCAAGAACAAAATATGAATTGGTTTGATACAACACTTATAGTAGTGATTTATTATTCTTATACTAACGGATCTCACGAAGGTTTTGTTGAGTTTTGTGTGATTGAAGTTTTCAAGTTTTGGGCTATCTTATGATGGATGAAGGAATAAGGAGTAGAAGAGCCTAAGCTTGGGGATGCCCTGACTTACCAAGCTATTATCCAAAAATGAGCAACCAAATAAGCTTGGGGATGCCCCCGAGTGGCATCCCCTCTTTCTTCTAACGACCATCGGTATTTTACTTCAAGCTATATTTTTATTTGTCACATACTATGTGCTTTGCTTGGAGCGTATTGTATGATATGAGTCTTTGCTTGGTTTATTTTGTGCTTTAAGTCTTGATCCCTTGCTGGACACACCTATTTGAGAGGGCCAAAATTATGTCAAGACTTGTTAGAATTTCTCTCTTTGCTTCACTTAAATTTCTCATGAGCTATGGACTTGCTCTAGTGCTTCACTTATATCTTTTTTGAGCACGGTGTGCTTAGTATTTTTGAAGAATTGCTCTCTTGCTTCACTTAGATTTATTTGAGAGTTAGTAAAATTTTCAAGAAAATTCTCTCTTGCTTCACGTAAATTAATTTGAGAGAAAGAAATATTATGCTCATGATCTTCACTTATATTTGTTTGAGCTTGTCAAAAAGCAAAACATGAAAATTAGTCCCAAAGTGATAGATATCCAAGAAGGATATAATAAAAACTTTCATGAAGATCATCGGACAAAACAAACTTGACTCTTAGTAATAGTTTTGAGATATGATGATGTGATATGTCAGTCATCTTGATGAGTAATTATGCTTTAGTAAGAATATTCATGTTAAGGTTTGTGATTCCCTATGCAAGCACAGAAGTCAATAGTTATGTAATGAAATTATATCCTACTTATGGTGCATTATTCGGTGTTAGTTATGCTTAATGCTTGCTTATGAGATTATTCGTTTCTTGGTTGGTCGCTTCTCGATCTTTTGCTAGCCTTCATTTTGCACTAAGTATGATCACTACTTGTGCATCCAAAAACCTTTAAACCAGTTTTGCCACATGAGTCCACTATATCTACCTATACATGGTATTCTTTGACGTTCTAAGAAAATTTGTAGGTGACATCTCTAATTTTCAAAAATAAACTTCTCTTCTGTGTGTTTGTTTCGCTCGCGGAGTGGTGAGAGGTGGCTAATACTTTCCATGCTAGTTGAGTTATTCTCAAGATGAGTGTTTATTCGCTTGTCATTGCACGAGACTAAGGCAAAGGTATTAGGGATGTGCAGTCCTGAAATGAAAAAATGAATTTACTTTATGTTGTCAAATAATAAATTCCTTGGAAAGTGTTGGTATGGAGGGCAACCGTGGATATGGCTAGCCATGGAAAGTGAAAGTATAGTGGAAAAAGGAATAAACTTTATTTTTTGTTTGAGAACCGCCTATGATATATCTAAGCATGGAAAGTATTAGGAATTCTAAGTCATTTTCGTTGGTGGGATGGATACACCTCCCAAAATGTTTTTATCTCTAAGTTTTTCGCTTTGAGATCTGGCACCTCTACAAATCCCTACTTCCCTCTGCGAAGGGCCTTTATTTTACTTTATGCAATTTTTATTTTGAATTTGAGTCTCCATCTTCTCTTATAAAATCATCAACTAGGAGGCAATATGATCATACTTGAGTATTGGTTGTAGCTAATATGCGAGTGTGTTTCATGAATGGATCTATGGTTGAGCATGATGGGCTAGGGATATCTTATTTTAGCGTTGATATTTTGAAAGACATGGTTACTTGTTGATATGCTTGAGTATTTAAATTATCATGTCAAAACTAAACTATTGCTTTGAACAATATAGAAGTCCAAATGTCCATGCTATAAAGAAAGAAATATGATATGACATGTTAGGCAACATTCCACATCAACAAATCTATTTTTATCACTTCCCTACTCGAGGACGAGTAGGAGTTAAGCTTGGGGATGCTGATACGTCTCCAACGTATCTATAATTTTTTATTGTTCCATGCTGTTATATTATCAATCTTGGATGTTTTATAATAATTTTATAGTCATTTTATATCATTTATTGGTACTAACCTATTGACCTAGTGCGAAGTGCCAGTTGCTATTTTTCCATGTTTTTTACATCAGAGAAAATCAATATCAAACGGAGTCCAAATTCTATGAAACTTTATGGAGAATTTTTAAGGGCAACAAGGAACACAACAGGCCCTGGCTGCGCCTGGGGGTGCCCCGAGGGGAGCACAACCCACCAGGGCATGCCAGGAGGCCCAGGCGCGCCCTGGTGGGTTGTGCCCACCTCGGGTGCCCCCCGGACCGCCTCTTTGCTCTATAAATACCCAAATATTCCCAAAACCCTAGGGGAGTCAACGAAATATTGATCCAGCCGCCGCAGATTCCAGAACCTCCAGATCCAATCTAGACACCATCTCGGATGGGGTTCACCACCTCCATTGGTGCTTCTCCGATGACGCGTGAGTAGTTCTTTGTAGACCTCCGGGTCCGTAGTTAGTAGCTAGATGGCTTCCTCTCTCTCTTGATTCTCAATACAATGGTCTCTTGGAGATCCATAAGATGTAACTCTCTTGCGGTGTGTTTGTTGGGATCGAGGAACTTTGAGTTTATGATTAGATCTATCTTTTTATATCCATGAAAATATTTGAGTTTCTTTGATATCTTTTATGCATGATTGCTTATAGCCTCATATTTCTTCTCCGATAATTGGGTTTTGTTTGGCCAACTTGATCTATTTATCTTGCAATGGGAAGAGGTGCTTTGTAGTGGGTTCGATCTTAGGGTGGTTGGTCCTAGTGACAGAAGGGGAACCGACACGTATGTATTGTTGCCACTAAGGATAAAACGATGGGGTCTATCTCTACATAGATAGATCTTGTCTACATCATGTCATCATTCTTATTCCATTACTCCGTTTCTCCATGAACTTAATACACTAGATGCATGCTGGATAGCCGTCGATGTGTGGAGTAATAGTAGTAGATGCAGGAAGGAGTCGGTCCACTAATCTTGGACGTGATGCCTATGTAATGATCATTGCCTGGATATCGTCATGAGTATTTGAAGTTCTATCAATTTCCCAACAGTAATTTGTTCACCCACCTTTGCTATTTTTTCTCGAGAGAAGCCACTAGTGAAACCTACAGCCCCCGGGTCTCTTTCTCATATTAATTGCCTTCGGTATACTTTTGTTTGCTTTTATTTTCAGATCTATTAATTCAAAAACACAAAAATACTTTGCTGCACTTTATTTTATTTGCGACCTATTTATTCAATTTATTAGAACTTTCTCCCGTCCACACACCAACTTCTGGCACCGTTACCCAAAAGGGATTGACAACCCCTTTCACATGTGGGGTTGCGAGGATTTGTTATCTGTGTGCAGGGGCTGTTTACATTGTGTTGCTTGGTTCTCCTACTGGTTCGATGACCTTGGTTTCATATATGAGGGAAGTACCTACCACCGCTGTGCTGCATCATCCCTTCCTCTTTGGAGAAATACCGACGTAGCTTCAAGCGACATCATGTGTTGTTAACGAACTGATACATACTGGCCCTCCGGGCTACTCTTTTAGCTTCTTCTTGCTCTTCGGGAAGTTTCCTCATCTTTCTGGGCATTGTTGCCGGGGATGTCAGATGTTGCCAGGCAAACACATCGACATTCGCCCATAGGAAGGCAATGAGTGCGCTTTCCTATTTGTCGACGAGGGTGGCACTGATAGTAAATGTACCATGAGCACCAGCCTGCCCTACTGGGACCTTCTTCATAGCAGGTGTAGCAACGTTGGATCTCTTGTTGTTGGAACTCTCCAGCAAGTCATCAATAGGCGCATCGCACTCCAAAGAGGTGCGCTTCTCGGATTCCTTGTTGGTGTCCCTGCTAGCCTTCTTCCCTTTCTTGCTTTCCTCGGGAGTAGCAGCTTCCGCAGCGTCTGCCGTGATTGCTTCCCGGTACATCTTATCCACGCATATGATTGCCTCCTTCTTGTCTGGCGGAATGGAGATGACGCCCATTGGCCCTGGCATCCTTAGAGTACTGTTGTAGGCATAGTGGGATGCCGCCATGAATTTAGCCAGGGCCGAGTGACCCAGGATTTCGTTGTATGGCAAGGGGAGGTCAACCACATCAAACATGATCTTCTCAGTCCGGTAGTTTAACTCTCCCCCGAATGTAAACTGCAGTGTGATCTTCCCCTTAGGACGACTCTTGCTGGGGTTGATCCCTTGGAAGGTACCAGTAACCTTGAGTCTTCGTCTGCTATCTGGAGTTTGCTGATGACCTTGGGAGAAATCAGATTCAACCCAGCCCCACCGTTAAATAACATCTTTGTGACCTTGAGGTTGCAGATTGTTGGTGAGACCAACAACGACAAACACCCTACCGCGGTGGTGCGGTGAGGGTGATCCTCTTCATCAAATATGATGGGCGTGTGGGACCATTTGAGCTGCTTTCGAGAATCTGCCGCTGGCTCCATGACATTGACCTCACACGCCCATTGTTTAAGCTAGCGTTGAGAGGGGTGCAAGGATGCACCCCCGTCAATGCATAGGGCGTCGGTGGCTTTCTGGAACTTCTGCTTGCTGGTTTCCTCTTCATCTCCGTCATCACTTTCATCATTGCATTCCTTCTTCTCACGGCCTCTGGTGGGTTTCCCTTGATACTAAGGGGCCTTGCCGGGGCAACTTGTTCTGCAGCCCTGACCCTTCCTGCCAGTGCCATCTTGATCTTTCTCCTTGTCGCGCTTCTCGTACTCATCCCTCTGCTTCTTGACGAGTTGCTCGACTTGATGACACTCCTGAAGATCGTGGCCCTTGGTCCAATGGATCTTGCGGTATGGCCCGTCAGCTTTCCCGGCCCTCTCGGCAGCCGCGGCTTCCCAGCAATCAGTGCACACTGCAACCTCCTTGCCTAGAGCCTCGGTCTTAGCCTTCTTGCCGGTACTTGGGTCGCTCGACCCTTCGACAGCCAGCACTGCTTTGTCCTTGTGCTTCTTGTTGTGTTTCTTGTTCTCCTTCTTCTGGCTGGTGGCGTCGTCGTCCTCCTCCAAATAAATGTTGATGCCATCTTCTTCACCGGGGAGTCGCCTCCCCTCCTCCACTCAAGCACTGATGTCTGCTTGAACTACATCGGTGTTTCCCCAAAGAGGAAGGGATGATGCAGCACAACAACAGTAGGTATTTCCCTTAGTGATGAGATCAAGGTTATCTATCCCTATATTATTTTAATAATAAAGCACGGATTGACTCCATGGGTTCACCGTCACAATACGCTTCTTTCCGTGAATTTACGTTTTCAGTTTGAATTTAAAACATATATGCGAGGTGGTACTAATTCGAGAAACCGTCTGTAGTTTCGTCCGTCGATTTTCATGATCACGTTTGGATGTACATGTAGCATCGTTCCTGGCCCGAGTCACAGTAAATGTAAATATTGAGGCAAGAGGCGGTGTGGATTACAAGAACGGCGACGACGCCAACCGGCCGGGGTCCATGCAGTCGACGATGTCAATGAACACCTATCAGTGGTGATGCCAAGCGTTCCCTTTGACCCCACAACACCCACCTGCCGAGGCTTATAACAGCTAATGCAAGCTGGGCAGCGTGACGTTCACATAGCTCCACCATTCAAACATGTACGGCGATGACAGCGGCCAACTAATCACGAACGCATGACATCAATGCATACAACTTCTAATTATCTGGCACCGGCTGCTCCGATTAGTTTTCTCCTCCATCCGAAGATCTTTTTTCTATTTATCTTAATTAGAAGACGATAAATCATGATGAGATGCCCTTTTAGTTCACAGAAAATGCCTCTAGTTTTAATATTTTTCATGTGAGATTTTCATGAGTTATGCAATAGTGTTTCAGGGTCCCGCTACACAATTAGCTGCATATGCTCATCTTATGTGCATGTATCGGTTGTGCCATGGTAAGCATTCGTTTATCCAAAAATCCAAAAGTACCAATGAGCATTTTCTGTAAAGAATTTTTACATTGCTCTTTTCTCTATGTGTATGTGTGTATATAAAAGAAGCATCTATGATTTTTTGGCTGTGTTATTGTGCAGAAATTTTGAGCTATTATGCATAATTTGTTTTTCTACAGAATGTGGTATTGAGGATTGTGCTTCTTTTACTTAAATTTTGTAGTCAAAACAAGTACATGTCTAACAATTTGCCCATAACAAAGCAGCCCTCACAACGGAATCGAATGCTTGTGGCTATGTGAGCATCGACGATGGTGGGCATGTGAGTTTCTGGTAGAAGATTTGGAGCACTAGCACGTAGCTAGCCCTTGAGTGAGCTGTCAATGACAATGGCAAGGGTGGTGTCTTCATGTCATCCTTGCTTGATTATGAAGCCGGTGTTGTTCATAGATTTACATCGAAGTCGTCGGGTGAGGGGGGGGGTGTCAACCAACGAACTCGAGTACATCGGGTTGGGTCGTGTGTGTAGTAAGTTGCTCAAATATCATGCCTCTCAGTGCATTTTCTCTTGAAAAATGAAATTGATACCTCTTGGCCATTAGAACTGATAATTCTGTAGTTAATGTTGATCAGTCAAATTAATTTACTCAGACTCATACCCTTCTCGAGCTCGCGCCACGATTCTCAAATGATCCATCATTTTTTGTTAGTAGCAACCATTCTTCCACAACACGGTTCCTTGGCCCGGCCAATCTTGATTGATAGGAATCATTGTTTTCTCCTGTTGCAACGCACGGGCATTTGTGCTAGTCAAACCAGTAGGAGAACCACTCAACACTACATGAACGACACCTGCACACAAATAACAAATACTCGCAACCTGACGTATTAAAGGGGTTGTCAATCCCTTTTGGGTAACGGCACCAAGAATTAGCAAGTGACGGGATAAAATTGTTGTAGATCGGATAAAAAGATCTCGTTGCAACGCGAGATAAAATAAATAAGAATAAATTACATCAAGGTATTTTTGGTTTAATAGATCTGAAAATAAAAGAAAATAAAAATAGATCGCGAAGGCAAATATATTAAAGAAGAGACCCGAGGGCCGTAGATTTCACTAGTGGTTTCTCTCTAGAAAAATAGAAAATGGTGGGTAAACGAATTACTGTTGGGAAATTGATAAAACTTCAAATAATCATGATGATATCCAGGCAATGATCATTATACATGCATCACATCAAAGATTAGTAGACCGACTCCTGCCTGCATCTACTACTATTACTCCACACAACGACCACTATCCTGCATGCATCTGGTGTATTAGGTTCATGGAGAAACGGAGTAATGCAATAATAACGATGACATGATGTAGACAAGATCTATTTATGTAGAAATACACCCCATCTTGTTATCCTCAATTGCAACGATACATATGTGTCGGTTCCTCTTCTGTCACTAGGATCAAGCACCGTAAGATCGAACCCATCACAAAGCACCTCTTCCCGTTGCAAGAAAAATAGATCAAGTTGGCCAAAGAAAACCCAAATATCGGAGAAGAAATACGAGGCTTTAAGAAATCATGCATATAAGAGATCAAAGAAGACTCAAAAAGCTTTCATGGATAAAAAGATTGATATGATCATAAACTCAAATTTCATCGGATCCCAACAAACACACCACAAAAAGGAGTTACATCATATGGATCTCCAAGAGACCATTGTATTGAGAATCAAAAGAGAGAGAGAGGAAGCCATCTATAGCTACTAACTACGGACGTGAAGGTCTACAAAAGACTACTCACGCATCATCGGAGAGCCACCAATGGACATGATGAACCCCTCCGTGATGGTGTCTAGATTGGATCTGGTGGTTCTGGAACTTGCGGCCGCTGGAATTGATTTTCATCAACTCCCTAGGGTTTCTAGAATATTGGGGTATTTATAGAGCAAAGAGGCGGTGCGGGAGGCCACCGAGGTGGGCACAACCCACCAGGGCGCTCCTGGGACTCTAGGCGCGCCATGGTGTCTTGTGCTCACCTCGGGCTTCCTCTTTGGTACTTCTTTAGACCACTTGATGTATTATGGTTCAACAAAAATCCACGAAAAGTTTCGCTGCATTTGGACTCCGTTTGATATTGATTTCCTATGATGTAAAAAACATGCAGAAAATAGCAACTGACACTTGGCACTATGTCAATAGGTTAGTACCAAAAAATGATATAAAATGACTATAAAATGATTGTTAAACATCCAATAATGATAATATAATAGCATGGAACAATAAAAAATTATAGATACGTTGGAGACGTATCAGCATCCCCAAGCTTAATTCATGCTCGTCCTCGAGTAGGTAAATGATAAAAACAGAATTTTTGATGTGGAATGCTGCCTAACATGTTCATCACATATTCTTTTCTTTGTAGCATGGAAATTTGGACTTTTATATGGTTCAAAGAAATAGTCTAGTTTTGACTTGAGGACTTTAATACTCAAGCATATCGACAAGCAACCATGTCTTTCAAAACATCAACGCTAAAATAAGTTATCCCTTAGCCCGTTATGCTCAATGATTGATCCATTCATGAAACACACTCGCATATTAGCTACACCCAATGCTCAAGTACGATCATAGTGCCCCTTAGTTGGTGCTTTATAAGAGAAGATGGAGACTCAAATAAAATAAAAATTGCATAAAGTAAAAGAAATGCCCTTCACGGAGGGAAGTAGGGATTTGTAGAGGTGCTAGAGCTCAATGCGAAAAAGATAGAGATAAAAACACTTTGGGAGGCATGTTTTTCCTGTCAACAAGAACGATCGAGTAGTTTCCAATACTTTCGATGCTAGATATATCATAGGCGGTTCCCAAACATAAATTAAAGTTTATTCAGTTTTCAACCATGCTTTCACTTTCCTTTGCTAGCCGTATCCACAGGTGCCTTCCATTCCAACACTTTCCAAGGAATTTATTATTTGACAACATAAAGTAAATTAATTTTTCATTTCAGGACTGGGCATCCCTAATATCTTTTCCTTACTCTCGTGCAATGACAAGTGAATAAACACTCATGTTGAGAATAACATATCTAGCATGGAAAATATATTAGCCACCCCCTACCGTTTCATGAGCGGTACGAGCACACAAAAGAGAAAATTATTTTGAAAATTAGAGATGGCACATACAAATTTTCTTAGAATGGCAAAATAATACCGCATATAGGTAGGTATAGTGGAATCATGTGGCAAAACTGGTATAAAGGATTTTGGATGCACAAGTAGTGATCATACTTAGTGCAAAATGAAGGCTAGCAAAAGATGAGAAGCGACCAACCAAGAAACGAAAAATCTCATAAGAGAGCATTAAGCATAACTAACACCGAATAATGCACCACAAGTCGGATGTAATTTCATTGCATAACTATTGACTTCGTGCTTGCATAGGGAATCACAAACCTTAACACCAATATTCTTACTAAAGTATAATTACCCATCAACATGGCTCACATATCACATCATCATATCTCAAAACTATTACAAAGAATCAAGTTTATTTTGTCCAATGATCTTCATGAAAGTTTTTATTATATCCTCCTTGGATATCTATCACTTTGGGACTAGTTTTCATATGTTGCTTTTGATAAGCTCAAACAAATATAAGTGAAGATCATGAGCATGATATTTCTTTCTCTCAAATTCATTTAAGTGAAGCAAGAGAGAATTTCTTAAAAAAATTACTAACTCTCAAATAAATCTAAGTGAAGCAAGAGAGCATTTATTCAAAAATACTAAAGCACACCATTCTAAAAAATATATAAGTGAAGCACTAGAGAAATTCCATAGCTCATAAAGATTTAAGGGAAGCATAGAGAGCAATTCTAACAAGTCTTGGCATAATTTTGGCTCTCTCAAATAGGTGTGTCCAGCAAGGATTCAAGACTTAAAAAAGAAAAACAAGCAAAGACTCATATCATACAAGACGCTCCAAGCAAAACTCATAGTATGTGAGGAATAAAAATATAGCTTCGAGTAAAATACCAATGGTCGTTAGAAGAAAGAGGGGATGCCACTCGGGCATCCCCAAGCTTAGTTGCTTGCTTCTCTTTGGATAATAGCTTGAGATGCCATGGGCATCCCCAAGCTTAGTCTCTTCTTACTCCTTATTCCTTCATCCATCGTAATATCACCGAAAACTTGAAAACTTCAATCACACAAAACTCAACAAAACCTTCGTGAGATCCGTTAGTATAAGAAAACAAATCACGACTATAAGTACTATTGCAAACCCATTCATATTTTATTTTTGCATTATATCTACTATATTCCCACTTTTCTATGGCAACAAATCTTCAAAAAAAACCCGTAGAATCATCAAAACAAGCACACAACGCAAATAAAACAAAATCTGTCAAAAACAGAACAGTCTATAGAAATCTGGATATTTCGAATACTTATGGAACTCCAAAAATTCTAAAAAACTAGTACCATGTGAAAATTTTGTAATTAATATTCTTCAAAAAGAATTGTTATTTTATCACGCTTCTGTTAAAAATGAAAATTATTTTCGTGAGCGTAAAAGTTTCTGTTTTTAGTAAGATCAAATCAACTATCACCCAACATGATCTAAAGGCTTTGCTTGGCACAAACACTAATTAAAACACAAAAAACACAATCATAACGGTGGCATAATTGTGCAAACACTCAAGAACATAAATCAAAAGACAAAAAAAATTATTCATTGGGTTGCCTCCCAACAAGCGCTATTGTTTCATGCCCCTAGCTAGGCATAAAGCAAAGGATCTAAGTGTTGTCATCTTTGTTTCTAGATCCATATGATGCCCTCATGATTGATTCATATGGTGGCCTCATTCTTGTTGTAGCATAGTGTTCCGTACCATTCCTTAGTGGAAATTGAAATTTAATATTGCCTTCTTTGATATCAATCACGACACAAATAGTACGTAAAAACGGTCTACCAAGAATAATTGGACAAGATGGATTGCAATCAATATCAAGAACAATAAAATCTATGGGCACATAATTCCTATTTGCAAGAATAAGAACATCATTAATTCTTCCCATAGGCTTTTTAATAGTAGAATCTGCCAAGTGCAAATTTAAAGAACATTCTTCAATATCGGTAAGACCAAGCACATCACATAGAGATTTCGAAATTGTAGAAACACTAGCACCCAAGTCACATAAAGAAAAACACTCATAATTTTTAATCTGGACTCTGATAGTAGGTTCCCACTCAACATGTAATTTTCTAGGAATTAAACTTCTAATTCCAATTTCCTTTCCAAAGCTTTCATCATAGAATCAACAATATGTTTAGTAAAAGCTTTATTTTGTTCATAAGCATGGGGTGAATTTATCATGGATCGCGACAAAGAAATACAATCAATCAAAGAGCAACTATCATAATTAAAGTCTTTGTAATCCAAAAGAGTGGGCACATCACTAGTTAAAGTTTTGACCTCTTCAAACCCACTTTTATCAATGTTCTCAACAAGATTTTCACGCTCCGAATTATCAGGACACCTTCTAGCTAAAGTTGACTCTTCTTCAGTCCCTTATCATCAATCTTAATTTTACTAAACAAGGAATCAATAGAAGAAACACCAATCATTTTAAGATCTTCATCACTTTTATGAAAGCAATCACTAGAAAACACCTTTTATAAAAATTATCTTCCATCTCTAAGCATAGCGGTTCTTTTCTTACTTTCATCCATAGAAACATAAAGAGCTTTAATTGATTCCTCAACTTTAGGCACAAATATTTTCATCTTGAGATTTTCTACATCATGAGAAATTCTATCAACACTTAGACAAATCATCAATCTTATTCAACTTTTCTTCCATTGTAGCATTGAAATTTTTTTGAGTGTGATAAATTATTTAATATTATTCTCAAGATCAGAGGTGTTATTATTATTATTATTATTATAAGAAGGGTTACCATAATCATTAGAGGAATTACTAGGAAAAGGCCTAGGATTAAAATTACCTCTATAAGCCTTGTTATTGACATTGTATCACGAGATAAAATTCACATCTATGGCATCACTATTTTGCTCAATCAACATAGACAAAGGCACATCATTAAAATCGATAGGAGCACTTTTATTAGCAACCAATTTCATAAGAGCATCAACTTTTTCACCCAAAGAAGAAATTTCTTCAACTGAATTAACTTTTTTACTAGTAGGAGCTCTTTCGGTATGCCATTGTGAATAATTTTACAAATATTATCAAGCAATTTGGTGGCTTCACCCAAAGTAATTTCCATAAAGTACCACCCGCGGAGGAATCTACAAGATTATGAGAGACAAAATTCAAGCCCGCATAATTTTTTTATATGATCATCCAAAGATTTAACCCATGAGTTGGGAAACTCCTTAGCATCAATTTCATCCTTTCCCAAGATCGTGCAACATGCTCATGTTCAGGTTGCTTGAAATTCATGATCTGGGTTCTAAGGGAAATAATTTTTGCGAGCGGAAAATACTTAGTAATAAAAGCATCCTTGCACTTATCCCAAGAATCGATACTATTGCGAGGCAAAGAAGAAAATCAAATTTTTGCATGATCTGGCAAAGAAAACGGAAATAATTTCAACTTCACATCATCATTGTCCACATCTTTTTAATTTTGCATATCGCATAATTCCACGAATGTGTTAAGATGGGACGCGGCATCCTCATTAGGAGGACCGAAAAATTGATCTTTCATAACAAGATTCAGCAAAGCAGTATTAATATCACAAGACTTCGCACTAGTGGAGGGAGGAGCAATCAGAGTGCTAATAAAATCATTGTTGTTGGTATTGGAGAAATCACACAACTTGGTGTTCTCTTGAGTCATTGTGACTACGCAATAAGATTGCACTCACAAACATATCCAGCAAGAAAATGACGAATGAAAAAGAGGGCGAATAAAACGACAAATTTTTGTGACGTGGGGGAGAGGAAAACGAGAGGCAAATGGCAAATAATGTAAATTGCAAGGAGATGAGATTTGTGATTAGGAACCTGGTAGATCTTGATGATGTCTCCCCAGCAACAGCGCCAGAAATTCCTTTTGATGTCTGCTTGAACTACGTCGGTATTTCCCCAAAGAGGAAGGGATGATGCATCACAACAACGGTAGGTATTTCCCTCAGTGATGAGACCAAGGTTATCGAACAAGTAGGAGAACCACGCAACACTACGTGAACGGCACATGCACACAAATAACAAATACTCGCAACCCGACATATTAAAGGGGTTGTCAATCCCTTTCGGGTAACGGTGCCAGAAATTGGCAAGTGGACGCGATAAAATTGTAGTAGATTGGATAAATCGATCTTGGGGGAACGCGAGATAAAATAAATAAGAATAAATTGCCGCAAGGTATTTTTGTCTTTTTGGTTTAATAGATCTGAAAATAAAAGCAAATAAAAATAGATCGTTAAGGCATATATATATTAAAGAAGAGACTCAGGGGCCGTAGATTTCACTAATGGCTTCTCTCGAGAAAAACAGCAAATGGTGGGTATATGAATTATTGTTGAGCAGTTGATAAAACTTCAAATAATCACAACGATATCCAGGCAATGATCATTATATAGGCATCACATCCAAGATTAGTAGACCGACTCCTGCCTACATCTACTACTATTACTCCACACATCGACCGCTATCCAGCATGCATCTAGTGTATTAAGTTCATGGAGAAACAGAGTAATGCAATAAGAACGATGACATGATGTGGACAAGATCTATTTATGTAGAAATAGACCCCATCTTGTTATCCTTAATAGCAACAATACATACGTGTAGGTTCCCCTTCTGTCACTGGGATCAAGCACCGTAAGATCGAACCCATCACAAAGCACCTCTTCCGATTGCAAGATAAATAGATCAAGTTGGCCAAACAAAACCCAAATAGCGGAGAAGAAATACGACACTATAAGCAATCATGCATATAAGAGATCAAAGAAGATTCAAATAACTTTCATGGATAAAAAGATAGATCTGGTCATAAACTCAAAATTCATCAGATCCCAACATACACACCGCAAAAAAGAGTTACGTCATATGGATCTCCAAGAGACCATTGTATTGAGAATCAAAAGAGAGAGAGATAGGAATCCACATAGCTACTAACTACGGACCCGAAGGTCTACAAAATACTACTCATGCATCATCGTAGAGCCACCAATGGACATGATGAACCCCTCCGTGATGGCGTCTAGATTGGATCTGGTGGTTCTGGAACTTGCGGCGGCTGGAATTAATTTTCGTCGACTCCCTAGTTTTTCTAGAATATTGGGGTATTTATAGAGCAAAGAGGTGACGCGACAGGCCACCGAGGTGGGCACAACCCACCAGAGCGCGCCTGGCCTTCCAGGCGCGCCCTAGTGTCTTGTGCTCACCTCGGGCTCCCTCTTCGGTACTTATTTGGCCCACTGGATGTCTTCTGGTAAAAAAATCCACAAAAAGTTTGCTGCGTTTGGACTCTGTTTGATATTGATTTCCTACGATGTAAAAAACATGCAGAAAACATTAGCTAGCACTTGGCACTATGTTAATAGGTTAGTACCAAAAATAGATATAAAATGATTGTAAAACATCCAAGAATGATAATATAATAGCATGGAACAATAAAAAAATATAGTTATGTTGGGGACATATCAGGCACACTTATCCACTAGAGTGTACAACTCATTCACAGTCTTGGGCAACCGGACGTTCATTTTGGAATGTATCGTGCGGTTGCGCATGTTGGACTGGAACACAGCTATCACAGCTGCCGGGTGGATGTCTGGAACGTTCCTGTGCACCCGACGGTATCTCTGCATGTACTTCCACAAACTTTCTCCTTCCTTCTATGGGAGGAGCTGCAAGTCGCTGGGCCACCCTGGTTCTTGATGGCTGCTACCTCTTGAGCACTGCGTTGGTTTACCCTTGAAGAGGAAAGGGTGATGCAGCAAAGTAGCGTAAGTACTTCCCTCAGGTTTTGAGAACCAAGGTATCAATCTAGTAGGAGGCCACACGCAAGTTCCTTGTACCTACACAAACAAATAAGAACCTCGCAACAAACGCGATAAAGGGTTTGTCAATCCCTTCACGGTCACTTATGAGAGTGAGATCTGATAGAGATGATAAGATAATATTTTTGGTATTTTTATGGTAAAGATTAAAAGTAAAGATTGCAAAATAATAGGTAATAGAAATAGCTTGTTGACGGAAGATTAATATGATGGAGAATAGACTCGGGGGCCATAGGTTTCACTAGTGGCTTCTCTCAAGATAGCATACGTATTACGGTGGGTGAACAAATTACTGTCGAGCAATTGATAAAAAATGAATAATTATGAGAATATCTAGGCATGATCATGTATATAGGCATCATGTCCGTGACAAGTAGACCGACTCCTGCCTGCATCTACTACTATTACTACACACATCGACCGCTATCCAGCATGCATCTAGAGTATTAAGTTCATAAGAACAGAGTAACACATTAGGTAAGATGACATGATGTAGAGGGATAAACTCAAGCAATATGATATAAACCCCATCTTTTTATCCTTGATGGCAATAATACAATACGTGTCGTTCCCTTTCTATCACTGGGATCGAGCACTGCGAGATTGAACCCAAAGCTAAGCACTTTTCCCATTGCAAGAAAGATCAATCTAGTAGGCCAAACCAAAATGGTAATTCGAAGAGACTTGCAAAGATAACCAATCATACATAAAAGATTTCAGAGAAGAATCAAATATTGTTCATAGATAGACTTGATCATAAACCCACAATTCATCGGATCTAGACAAACACACCACAAAAGGAGTTACATCGAATAGATCTCCAAGAAGATCGACGAGAACTATGTATTGAGATTCAAAAGAGAGAAGAAGCCATCTAGCTAATAACTATGGACCCGAAGGTCTGAAGTAAACTACTAACACATCATCGGAGGGGCCATGGAGTTGATGTAGAGGCCCTCCGTGATCGATGCCCCCTCCCGCGAAGCTCCGGAAAAGGCCCCAAGATGGGATCTCTTGGGTACAGAAGGTTGCGGTGGTGGAAATAGGGTTTCGTGGTTCTCCTGGATGTTTTCAAGGTATATGAGCATATATAGGAGGAAGAAGTAGGTCGGTTGAGCCATGAGGGTCCCACGATGGGGGAGGGCGTGCCTAGGGGGGTACGCACCCCCTGCCTCGTGGACTCCTCGTTTGTTTCTTGACGTGCACTCCAAGTCCTCTGGATCACGTTTGTTTTGAAAATCACGTTCCCAAAGGTTTCATTCCGTTTAGATTCCGTTTGATATTCCTTTTCCGCGAAACACTGAAATAGGCAAAAAACCAATTTGCACTGGGCCTTGGGTTAATAGGTTAGTCCCAAAAATAATATAGAAGTGTAAAATAAAGCCCATTAACATCAAAAACAGATAATATAATAGCATGGAACAATAAAAAAATTATAGATACGTTGGAGACGTATCAAGCATCCCCAAGCTTAATTCCTGCTCGTCCTCGAGTAGGTAAATGATAAAAACAGAATTTTTAATTTGGAATGCCACCTAGCATAATTCTCAATGCAATTCTCTTTATTGTGGCATGAATATTCAGATCCGAAAGATTCAAGACGAAAGTCTAATATTGACATAAAAATAATAATACTTCAAGCATACTAACTAAGCAATTATGTCTTCTCAAAATAACATGGCAAAAGAATGTTCATCCCTACAAAATCATATAGTTTGGTCATGCTCCATTTTCGTCACACAAGAATGCTCTCATCATGCACAACCCCGATGACAAGCCAAGCAATTGTTTCACACTTTAGTAATCTTAGACTTTTTCAACTTTCACGCAATACATGAGCGTGAGCCATGGATATAGCACTATGGGTGGAGTAGAATATGATGATGGGGGTTATGTGTAGAAGGCAAAAAAGGAGAAAGTCTCACGTCGGCGCAGCTAATCAATGGGCTAGGGAGATGCCCATCAATTGATGTCAATGCAAGGAGTAGGGATTGCCATGCAACAGATGCACTAGAGCTATAAATGTATGAAAGCTCAACAAAAGAAACTAAGTGGGGTGTGCATCCAACTTTCTTGCTCACGAAGACCTAGGGTATTTGAGGAAGCCCTTTGTTGGAATGTACAAGACAAGTTCTATAATGAAAAATTCCCACTAGTATATGAAAGTGACAAAACAAGAGACTTTCTATCATAAGGATCATAGTGCTACTTTGAAGCACAAGTGTGGAAAAAAGTATAGTAACATTGCCCCTTTTTATTTCTCCTTTTTGGGACAATGCTCTATTAATGATGATCATCAAACTTCTATTTATTTACATCTCAATGATTACAACTCGATACTAGAATAGAGTATGACTCTATATGAATGCCTTCGGCGGTGTTCCGAGAAGGGCACCGAATCAAGAGTGACATGTATGAAAAATTATGAATGGTGGCTTTGCCACAAATACGATGTCAACTACATGATCATGCGAGGCAATATGACAATGATGATGTGTGTCATGATAAATGGAATGGTGGAAAGTTGCATGGCAATATATCTCGGAATGGCTATGGAAATGCCATAATAGGTAGGTATGGTGGCTGTTTTGAGGAAGATATAAGGAGGTTTATGTGTGACAGAGCGTATCATATCACGGGGTTTGGATGCACCGACGAAGTTTGCACCAACTCCCAAGGTGAGAAAGGGCAATGCACGATACCGAAGAGGCTAGCAATGATGGAAGGGTGAGAGTGCGTATAATCCATGGACTCAACATTAGTCATAAAGAACTCACATACTTATTGAAAAAATCTACAAGTCATCAAAAACCCAGCATTACCCGCATGCTCCTAGGGGCATAGATAGGTAGGAAAATACCATCGCTCGTCCCCGACCGCCACTCATAGGGAAGACAATCAAATAACACCTCATGTTTCAAATTTGTTACACCACGGGCACCATACGTGCATGCTACGGGACTTGCAAACTTCAATGCAAGTATTTTTCAAATTCACAACTACTCAACTAGCACACTCTAATATTACCAACTTTATATCTCAAAAACAATTATCAAGTATCAAACTTCTCCTAGTACTCAATGCACTTTTTATGAAAGTTTTTATTATACCGATCTTGGAGGCCTATCATATTAGGACTAAATTCATAACCAAAGCAAATTACCATGCTGTTCTAAGGGACTCTCAAAATAATATAAGTGAAGCATGAGAGATCCATAATTTCTATAAAATAAAACCACCACCGTGCTCTAAAAGATATAAGCGAAGCACTAGAGAAAAATTATCTAGCTCAAAAGGTATAAGTGAAGCACAGAGAGTATTCTAATAAATTCCGATTCATGTGTGTCTCTCCTAAAAGGTGTGTACAACAAGGATGATTATGTTAAACTAAAAAGCAAAGACTCAAATCATACAAGACGCTCCAAGCAAAACACATATCATGTGGTGAATAAAAATATAGCTCCAAGTAAAGTTACCGATGGACGAAGATGAAAGAAGGGATGCCTTACGGGGCATCCCCAAGCTTACGCTTTTGGTTGTCCTTGGATTTTACCTTGGGGTGCCTTCGGCATCCCCAAGCTTAGGCTCTTGCCTCTCCTTGTTCCATAATCCATCAAATCTTTACCCAAAACATGAAAACTTCACAACACAAAATTGGTATGTCTTGACTTGTGCGTAGACTCCCCGGCAACGGCGCCAGAAATCCTTCTTGCTACCTCTTGAGCACTACGTTGGTTTTCCCTTGAAGAGGAAACACTACAAAAAAAGACACATCCGTGACATTTTGGGCCGAATGAAATTTTTTCTGTCATACATATGACACTTCTATGACGATAATTGTGACAAAACCCAATATCATCATAGATGTGGTGGCCTCCTACTTCTATGATAAAAAATCATGACAGAAAATGGGCTTTTCGTCCTGGGCGGGCCGGAGACGCAGCTGCATGACATTTTTTGGGCCGTCCATGGTGGAAAAAACCGTGGTAGAAGCGAGGGGGAGGAAAATTTCGGGGAGTTCTCGGTTACGGTGGGAGGTCGGGGGCCGAGCGATGCACGTTTCTCTCGTACACATACGCGCGTGTGTGCGAGGCGTTGGCTCTAACTGAACCCGAGCGAGGCATTGGGCTCTAACTGAACCCAAGCGATTGCACTGCAGGCTACGCGTTATTGAATCCGAGCGATCGATCGATGGCTATTAACTGAACCCAATCGAGCGATTCCTTCGCTACTGTTGCTAACTAGAGCCGATCGATGGGATGCACAGTGAGCGTTGCGGGGGCGGGGCGGGGCGGGGATGGGGGGGGGGGGGGTTGGATGAACAGTGAGCGGTGGCGTTGCCTCTGGATGAACAGGACCCCGTGGTGTGGTGGAGGATTGGATAAATAGTAGATGGTGGACGGGTGCCCGTGGAGGGGTGGATGAACAGGACCCCATGGTGTGGAGGGCTGGATGAACAGTAGACGGTGGAGGGGTGGTTGAACAGGACCCCGTGGTGTGGAGGGCTGGATGAACAATAGACGGTGGAGGAGTGCCTGTGGAGGGGTGGTTGAACAGGACCCCGTGGTGTGGAGGGCTGGTTGAACAGTAGACGGTGGAGGGGTGGTTGAACAGTAGCTGGTGGAGTAGCGCGCGGTGGAGGCTGGATGAACAGGAGCCCATGGAGGCTGGATGAACAGGAGCCCGTGGAGGCTGGATGAATAGGAGCCCATGGAGGCTGGAGGAGGTTGACGGTGGAGATGAACAGTATCCCGTGGAGTCTCGTTTTGCGGTACGCCACACCCCTCCCGATGAACAGGACCCCCGTTTCGACCATAGCGCTCCAACACAAGTCTGTTTCCTCCATTTTGCGGTACGCCACACCCCTCCTGATCAATAGGACCCCCGTTTCGACCGTAGGAGGTCCGTTTCCTCCATTTTGCGGTACGCCAGACCCCTCCCGATGAACAAGATCCCGTTTCAAACGTGGCCGGTCGAACACAAGGCCGTTTCCTCCATTCCGTCCAAGCCCTCCCGATGAACATGACGCATTTCGTTGCCTCCCCATGAACACGATGCATTCTGTTGCCTCCCCATGAACATGATGACGACGCTGTTTCTTCGTTCCAAACCATCCATGTACACGAGCCCTGGTCGTACGTATGCGCGAGTAGGTGTTCGAGACCCCGCCCGTATGTACACATACGTGGCCATATTTTCTTTCTTGCACCCTGGCCGCTGTACGTATGTGTAAATGCTACGTGCGCGCCTCTACTACGACACGTGTGTGCCTCTACATCGACCAGTATGTACGTACACGTTCACGACCAGAATGACAACGCTACGTACGCTTCGACCAGGTGGGTCCCGACTGTCAAGCACTTCCTTGCCTGCGAAGATGTAGCTGGTCGGTCCCAGTAGTCAGGGGGCGAATCATTTTTTCCCCGGACGCACTTCCTTGCGTGCGAAGATGTAGCTGGTTGGTCCCAGCAGTCAGGGGGAAATGTTTTTTTCACGAAATACAGTGGCCCGTCCGGTGGGTCTCAGTTGTCAGGTGGAGGAATCATTATTTTCCGCGTAATAAGGAGGCACTTCCTTGCTGCGGCCGTGGACCCAGCTGTCAGCCTCTCCACGTACAGTCCACGTCCGATGGAAGTCGTTCCTTGACCATGTTGACCACGCCGCGCCGAGAGCACCAGGGCGGTGGACGACGGCGAGGCCTAGGAAGGGGATGACACGGAGGCAGGGAAGACTTGGCAGTTGTTTCCCACGCGGAGGGGAGTACGATTGTATGAGGATTTACTGGTTCGTCTGCCGTCACCGGAGAATAATAGCAGGTGTTGTGAGTAGAGGGATGGCTAGGCCAGCGATGGGAGTACGGTCGAGCGGTGAGGCCTGCGCGGCAGCACAGCCGGCTGCGAGGAGGAGGGAGCAGGCAGTCCCGCCGGCGCTTGTTTGACCACCTGGAGCAGGAAGAGCAGAGATTGAAGAAGCACGATGGCCGTTGGATGGACATCCAACAGTCAGTGCTTGTGCGTTAACCTTTTTTTAGGAAAGCCTCAAATCTATGGAAAACAACATATAGCCCATCTGCCATTATTTCTAATAATTTACAGCCCATTTGCTAATTCTTAAGGTTTTTTGGAGCCCATATTCTTTTTGTTAGCATTACAACCCATATTGTGGCAACGGTTAAAAAATTATATGAAATTTTGCATATTTCGGTGCGGTCCGAACTGTTTTTAATCCCAAAATTTCGACTCACATTCATACTGATTTTAAAAATAAATGTATATCAATATAAAATCCAAC
Organism: Triticum monococcum; assembly: GCA_034509565.1. Lineage (NCBI taxonomy): Eukaryota > Viridiplantae > Streptophyta > Magnoliopsida > Poales > Poaceae > Triticum > Triticum monococcum. Next base: position 669,797,102 of record CM067843.1, on the reverse strand, counting down.
AAATTCTCCACGCATAAAAATTAATGTAATTTAAAATCTTGAAATGAAAAAAAAGATATTTGAAACTAATTGCCGGTTTGATGTGTTTTAAAAATGTACAACCCATTTCTCATTACTGATGGGCCATTTTCTCGGCCAGCCGAATGAAAGCTCTCCTCGTCTTGAAAGATTTGCAGCCCAACAGGCCTGACAAAGCGACTTGCTTGGCAAATCACAAAAAAACTAGGTTGTGGCCGTGGACCCAGCTATCAGCCTCTCCACGTACAGTACTCTTCCGATGGAAGTCGTTCCTTGACCATGTTGACCACGCCGCGCGGAGAGCACCACGGCGGTGGACAATGGCGAGGCCTAGAAAGGGAGGCTGCCATCGCCGCAGGGCGTGGCCAGTGGTGGGAATAGTAGGGGACGGTGAGGCCTCTGCAGCAGCACAGCCGGCCACGGGAGGCAGGAGCATGCGGCACGACCGGCCCTGCTTTGGGCGGCTGGAGCAAGAAGACCAGAGGTTGAAGAAGCACTACGGCCGTTGGAAGGACATCATACGGTCACTGGAGCTAGAATCGTTCATATTGACTAAGTTGACAAAGCCCTTCGTCCCCCTCAACTTAGTAGGCCCACAAGTCAGCCTCCTAGCAAGGTGGGTCCCAGCTAGCCGGGGATTATTCATTTTTTTGTGCGTAATAAGGAGGCACTTCCGGTGGGTCCGAGTTGACAGCGAGGGGAACATTTTTTTCACGAAATACGGTGGCCCGTCCGGTGGGTCCCAGCAGTCAGGGGGAAACGATTTTTTCACAAAATACTGATGGCCCGTCCGGTGGGTCCCCGCTGTCAGGTGGAGGAAATTATTTTCCGCGTAATAAGGAGGCACTTCCTTGCGGCTGTCGTGGACCCAGCTGTCAGCCTCTCCACGTACAGTGCTCTTCCGATGGAAATCGGTCGTTGACCATGTTGACCACGCCGCGCCAAGAGCACCAGGGCGGTGGACGACGGCGAGGACTATGAAGGGGACGACTCGGAGCCGGGGAAGATGCAGCAGTGGATGCCCACGGGAAGAGGAGTACGAGGGTTCATTGGTTTAGCTGCGGTGTGAGGCTGCTGTCGCCGTAGAATAACAGGGGGTGTGGGTGAGTAGAGGGATGTCCTGGCCAGCAGTAGGAGTAGTAGGGGGCGGTGAGGCCTCCGCGGCATCACAGCCGGCCACGGGAGGCAGGAGCACGCGGCACGACCGGCGCTGGTTTGGGCGGCTAGAGCAAGAAGACCAGAGGTTGAAGAAGAACTACGGCCGTTGGATGAACATTGTACGGTAACAGGAGCTAGAATCGTTCATATTGACTAAGTTGACAAAGCCCTCCATACCCGTCAACTTGGTAGGCCCACAAGTCAGCCTCCCACTATGCTGGGTTCCAGCTGGCAGGGGGAATATTCATTTTTTGTGCGTAATAAGGAGGCACTTCCTTGCGTGCGAAGATAGCTGGTGGGTCCGACATGTCAGTGGGGGGCACTTTATTTCGCGAAATACAATGGCCCTTCCGGTGGGTCCCAAATGTCAGGTGGAGGAATCATTATTTTGCGCGTAATAAGGAGGCATTTCCTTGTGTGCGGCCGTGGACCCAGCTATCAGCCTATCCACGCACAGTCTACTTCCGATGGCGTCGTTCGTTGACCACGCCGCACCGAGCGCATCCAAGGTGGTGGACGACGGCGAGGCCCCGGACAGCAACGAGCCGGAGATGGGAAGACGCGGGAGTAGAGTCGCAGACAGAGAGGTGTATGAGGGTTAGCTGGTTCTAGTGCGGTGTGGTTCGACAGTCGGTGGAGAAGAACAGGAGGTGTGGAGGGTTGGAGGGATGGCCTGGCCAACGGTGGAGTAGCGCTTCATAGCGAAGCGTGCTAAGCAGAGCTGCTAGCAGCAGGAGGCGGGAGGTGGTCCCGGCGGTGCTGGAGGAAGAAGACAAGAGATTGAAGATGGATGCTGGTCGTTGGATGTAAATCCAACGGCTAACATGTCAGAATCATTTTTTGACTAAATTGATAACGACTTGCATTGGCTTCGACCTATTGGCCCACATTTCAGCCTCCAAAAATGTGGCACGTATTCAACCCATTTTTTCAGAATTTACAGTCTTTTTTTGCGCGGTAGAATTTACAGTCAATTTGATCTCTTTTTTGAATTACATCCATTAGCTGGGCTGGGTGAACAAATAATGTAGCGTCCATGCGGCCCGCTTATTTTATTTCCTAAAAAATTACAGGCCATTTGCACTTTCTTGAAATACACGATTTTGCTGGGCTGATTCTAATTATAATGTTGGGTTGGGCCAACAATGTTATCAAAAAAATAAAAAGGGGCTGAGCATTTTGTTATAAATATATTTAAATAATAAGTTATATTATTACATTCGTCCTTAAATCTTACCAAGCTTTTGTACACAATCACTAGGATTTTCGTGCCAAAACAATCCAGGATTTTATTTGTTAAGAAATTATTTTTATAAGTTAATAAGATGTGGGATATTGTTTTCTTACATATGTAGGTATCTGTTAAATATATGATGACAATAAAAATAATATATAATAACATATAATTTTCGTTTAGAGAAACATGGAGCATCTCCCCGGTTCCATTGCTGAGAACGAAACCACAACATATTCTGATACAGCAGCTCAAAGAGCAGTTCGAAAGCAAAGGTAGAAAAGCTACAAACTAGGGGGGTGGATGAACAAGTTCTCTGAATAACACAAACCACCCGAGCGGTGCCAAAGGCAGAGCGGATAGAGCACTCAAATGACACAAGGAGGGTCTAGCGAAGCCTTCATGGTCTTCAGCCGAGGGGCCGTGTCAGCCAGCGGCGACCAGTAAGCAAGCAGAGACACCGGGCTGGAAGGCGTAGCATGGTGGATGTCCCTCTTTTTCGGCACCAGGTGCCCACCATCTTCATCAGAGATCTTGAGACGAGCCCACGGGTCCAGCCCCAGAGCAGGTCGAGCCTTGTTCAGCCACAAGTGATCGCCAATGCTTTCTGGAGGGATCTTGTTAGGGTTTCCACGAAGCTCGTCAACTTGTCCTTGTCCGATTCGGAGGATAGAATCGCCCAGTTCCTCACCATGTTCCTGATCAACCTCAAGACCCGTGGAATGGAAATCCAGGAGGTGTTACTGAAAATCATAGCATTTCTATATTTCCATAGGCACCAAAGGACAGCTGAGCTAACAATGTTTAAAACTGAGCACTTTTTGTTAGCAATCCAGAATCTGGTGACAGATTCGAAGGATGAGCCAATCTGACTAGAGAAATATTCCTCAATGTGGGCCTAGAGATGTTTAGCAACTATACATTCAAAAAATAGGTGAGAACAAGACTCTTGTTCCAAGCAGCAAACACAATCAAGGGGTTTGATGATGTGTCTCTTCCTAAGGTTATCCCTAGTCATCAATTTGTTTTTGGAGAGAAGCCAGAGAAATACATGAATTTTAGGGGGAACTCTTAATTTCCAGACAACAGGGATAAACACGGGTTGAACCCCTCTAAAGTTGATAACATGATAGAGGGAGCTGGAGGAATACTTCCCCTTATTGTCCAGCTGCCAAATCAGGGCATCCAGCTCGGCAGTAAAGGTAATGCTTTTGGCAATTTCCTCCAATTGGAACCATTGTTCCATGAGACTATCATTAAAGTTCCTTCTAAAAGAGAGTTTTAGTCATTGACCGTCCCAAACTTCATTGACACTTTTGTTAAGATCATTGCGGACAGTGTAAATAGGCCAAAATTTGACTGCTAGGGGGGATGTGCCAAACCAAGCTTCTTCCCAGAACCTGGTTTTGCTCCCATCCCCTATGTTCCATCTGTAGCCAAATTTCACAGCAAGCATAATAGATTTTAATCCTTTCCAGAATCTAGAGGTCTTAGGGTTGGAGGAAGGGACAAAAATATTAGGTTTATTTCCTAGGTATTTATGGGCAATAAGAAGCTTCCAGGGTTTTAGGTCTTCCTCATAGAATCTTTTAATCCAAGACCCAAGAAGACAAATGTTAATCTCTTGGAGGTTAGATATGCCTAGGCCTCCAAAATCTTTTTTCATAGAGAATAGGGCCCAATTAGCAAGGTGTAGCTTCCTATTTCCCTCAAAATCATTCCACAAGCAATGAGACATCTGAGAATTGATGAGGTTCACTGCCCATTTAGGGAACTTGAAGAAGGAGAGGAGATAAACTGGAATGATAGCCAAACAAGCTTGTATGAGGATCAATCTACCTCTGTAAGAGAGAAGTTTGCCCCTCCACCCAGCAATCCTTTTAATGATTTTATCCAGAAGGGTTGGATATCCTCTCTCCTCAGTTTATCATAGTGGAGAGGGATACCTAGGTACTTAATGGGGAAGTTACCTTTATTACAGACTAGAATAGAGAGGAAGTCAGCAAACTCCTGATCGTCCATGTTGATAGGGATGAGTTCACTTTTAGAGTAGTTGATTCTCATGCCTGAGACTTGTTCAAACCAGGTTAGAACAGTTTTCAGATTGCTAGCATGTGTGGAGTCATTGTCTAAGAAAAGGATGGTATCATTTGCATATTGAAGGCAGATGATGACACCAGGGCAGACCTCAGGATAGAGCCCTGCAATCAGACTATGATCAGCAGCTTTGCTCAGCATTTTTATAAGAACATCCACTACTAAATTAAACAAAAGCGGGGAGATGGGGTCACCTTGCCTAAGGCCTTTACCAGCAAGGAAAAAAACACTTTCACAGTTATTTAACTTGACCCCAACAGACCCCCTATGAGTAAGTTGCTGGATCCAACTCTCCTCTATGAAAGGCTTGGAAAAGATCTAAGAGATCATTTTTCACGAAGTCTCAAAAATGCTGGTAAAACAAGAAGGGATTCCCATCAGGACCAGGAGCCCCATCAGGATAAGACCTAAAAATGGCTTCCTTCACCTTTGTCTCTGAAAAAGGGGCTTTTAGCAGCTCATTTTCAGCGGGAGAGACTTTTTCAGAAGCAGAGAAAAAATTGTTTTGTAGAGAGAACCCAGAAGGTTTTTCTTTCTTAAACGGGTCTTTGTAGAAGTCGCTAGCCACTTTCAGCATCTCATCTACCTCAGTAACAGGGCCATTAGGGCCATCAAGGGAGTGAATGAGGGTTTTCCTCCACCGTTGGTTAGCTACTGCATGGAAGTAAGCAGTATTTCTATCACCCTCCTTAATGTTCCTATTTCTAGACCTTTGTTTGTCTTTGATTTCTTCTTGAAGCGAAATTTTCTTGAGCTCTCCATGGACAAAGTTTAATCTATTAGTCTCAGCCTCAGAGAGGTCAGTGGTTTCTGCCTTAAAATCTAGAGAATCAAACTCAAGGAGGAGAAGCCTTTTGTATCTTCTAAGATTAGCTTCCTCATTGGAGTTCCACCCTTTGGTAGTTCTTCTAAATCTCCTAATTTTGATCTGCCAATTTTCTAGGGGGCAGCTGCTCCCAGTACGCTCATTCCAGATTTTTCTGACTAGCTCAATAAAATCGTCTCTAAGCAACCACCACTTTTCAAATTTAAAACTATTGCTCTTTGGAGTTTGGATAAGACCAGAGTCCCAGAGCAAAGGAGTGTGGTCACTACCACATCTGGGCAGAGCTCTACAACTAGAAAGGGGGAATAAACTATCTAATTCCGTGTCATAGAAATTCTGTCAATGGTGGACATAATCCTGGAGCAGCACTTCCAACATATCTAGCAGAACTGTGGGTCTTCCTTCTAACAGGGCAATTCTCAACTTTATGGGTAACCATTTTGCAGATAAAACAACTCTTGGGCTTGACACATTTATCCAAATGATGTCCTGGTGCCCCACAGTTGTAGCAGATCACCTCAGAGTATGCCATAAGGCCCGAAGCAGGGGCAGGAGCAGTTTTCTAGATGTCCTATCTCTTCTTTTGCTAATTCTTGCCTTGAGATTTCCCACTGATCTGAGAGTCAGAACCACCAGCAGATTGATCTTGGGCAATTACAGGAGCCTGCCCAGATTGTGCCCCCATTTGGGGCGAAGGTGGGCCGTACCACTGCCCAACCGGCGCTCCCCCCATTGTGATAGGGGAAATTCATCGGAGTTCATGGTTCCTTCTCATCCTCCAGCCAGATGTTGTCTCTCCGGAAGCAGAAATAACCACCAGACGACTCAATTGAAGCAGATTGCAAGCCTAATTTCAATCTTCTACAGGTTTGGGGGGGAGGTAAGGTAGGGGATCCACCTGCTCCGGCTCTGGTGGCGTGCTGGTGGGCAGGAGTCCAGTCAAGCATTTTCATCTCGCAGCACGGCGTGGATCTCCTGAATTCACTTCTCCTTTCGCCCGTCGAACGAACGCAATTGGCGGCTCACTAGGGTGGGGCATCTTGTGCTTCTCCGAGAAATCTCCTTCGAAGTAGATCCGCAGGGCTAGATTCAGCAGCTCCCAATCCACATGATCCTTGCACATCCGAGCATACCTGCGCGAGTGAGAGAACGGATTCGGTCCCTCCTCGGCTTCCTCCCTCGCAGCTTCCTCCTCTGCTTCTCTCCATTCACGCATGCACTGGGTCTAGGAGAGAGCGTCGTCGTGGATCCGCATTGCCCGCTCCCTCCATCTCCTCCCTCGAGTCTCCCGCAGCACCGCTGGCGCGACGGAGTCGAGCGGCTGGAGCATCCGCGGGAAGGCTTTGTAGACATGTGGGAGATGCATCTTGTACATCTGCCCGTCTTCCAGCCATTCCCCCGTGGATATGGCCGACGACTCCATGGGGCACGCGAGCGGACTTGCTGAGGGGGGCAGGCACGCCCGGAGTCAGGAGGCGGGGGGTGGCGGCGAGATCTATTTGCCAATTACTCCCTCCTTTTTGGTTTATAGGGCTTAATTCAAAAATCTCACCAACCAAGGTAGATGATGAATGGTGGAATACTTTTTGTAGTTTGCAAAAGTACCTAATTAGTGCACTTGTTTTCCTCAAAAAATTATGTTTATCAATGCATGCATGGATAAAGTACATGCATTGGTCAATTTTCTCTTAATACTTGCATGCAATGATTTAATGCACCTTGGAATCTGAACATGTGATGGAAAACAACCAAATCGAGCCTTATAAAATGGAAAAACTAAAATTTTGAGATAAGCCCTATAAACCAAAAAGGAGGGAGTATGTGAACTAAACAGTCAACATATAAAATAATTTAAATATATATAATATAGTTAGAAGGGAAACATAAGTTGGACCTGGCGTTCCTATTCTTATATAGAAAAATAGAACAGACCTAAGCGTTTTCTTCAAAAAAATACATAAATTGGGCTGCCAAAAATAAAACCTCGGATGGGAGGTCCATAGGCCGGTTGATACATGACGACCCTAAGAAAATACAAATAGAACTATGGACCTCCCATCCGATGTCGTGGGCTGCGCATGTTAAAAATGAAAGCCTAGACGGGGCAGCCCAAAACCACGTCCAACACTTGCCAAAACTTCGTTCCTCGTTTTCTCTGTGTTTCACGCACTCGACATTGTGTGGGCATTTTGACTGTGCATCATATGAAGATGTGCTATGCATGAATGTTGATCAGCATGATGTTAACTGGCTGGTAGTTCCATTTTCAACCATGAATAAAACTTCCAACATGATGTTAACCCTGTTTGAAAAGGTCGTGTTAATATAAATGCTCTGCCTCTGAAAGTTGCAGTTTCTTATCTGAAACTGAACTTGCAGTTTCTTATCTGAAACTGAAACTTCCAGTTTCTTCTCTGAGAATCACATTGTGTGCACTTTTATACTCCTATGAAACTACATTTTTTAAGTGCTAAAAATAGATATCTACAATTCATAAAATACTTCATATGCTCAATACTGCAAATCTGAAATTCAAAAGACATTCATATCTGAAAGTACTCTCAAAATACACAACACAAAACACAATTCACAACCTGCAAATACTGACAACCCTAAGCTCCTCCTTACAATTCACAAGCTGCCCCGACTATTGGGCTAGGGGGGGGGCAGCCCCCTCCTATTCCTCGGCGGCAGACAGCCGCCCCGTGAGATGATGTGAACAACGAGGGAGACAATGGCGGGAAAGCGTCGTCGGGCCAACTGCTTTTCTCCTCTTGTAGTTGGGTTCGGTCAACGAAGACTCCACCGGCTCGCTCTAGCAGGACACCCTCACAAACGGCACCCTGTAGATGCTCGATCCTTCAATCTCTGGTGGATGCTCCATCTGGGATCGATACTCCCACCACCATTCCCTCACGATCGGATTCGCTGAATCTGTTTGCTCCATGGCCCAGAGGAGCAGCTCTATGTACTCCGGCGCGACTCCCTCCGGGAGTATCGCCGCCTTTTCGCTCTGTTGCAGATATTTGGCCATGGATGTCGCCGTCGCCGCTAGTTGGTCCTTGTTGTCAAACCAAGACTGTATCTCCAACATCCTAGCTAGCTTCACAGGGTCACTGTCTGCGATCCTCACGTATCGGTTGTACTCCTCCATCGATCTACTTCTCCACAGCACCTTCACTCGCCGGTGGTGGTTTTTGAATGGAAGAGGAAAGGAGCAACACTGGTTTTGGATTAGAATGGGAGAGGAGCGATGCTAGTTTTGGACTGGAACGGGAGAGGAGGGGCGGTGGTTTTGAAATGGAAGAGGAGAGGAGCGGTGCTGCATTTAGATTGGAACAGGAGAGGAGCGACGGTGGTTTAAGAGGAGAAGAGAGGAAGAGCGGCGCTGGTCTTGGAAGTATTTTTTTGTTGTTTCGCGTATTTTGGGTCAAAGTTTGACCACGTACTGTATTTGACAAGCAAAATGTGAATGCATGTCACCAAAAATTGTATCGTTTTGTTCGTATCTGAATGTACTTTCAAATTACACTCCCTCCATTTTTGTATACAAGGCCACAAACTCATATTACAGGTACCAAGGTAAAAATCAATGCTATGTTTAAGTCAATGTTGCAAGCTAGCTTGTCACCTTGATTGTCGTGTTAATTAATGTGGTGTTTCTCTCCCAAGCACAACACGCCAACTCTCTTACTCCTCATTGGTTGATTAATGTTGGGAATGCAAGCTAACCTTCTCACTCCCGCATGCACACAAGGGATATTAATGTCCTCGGGTGCTAGTACGAGGCAAATGCCATCAATTTTGCCTCAATTAATGTTAGTGGCCTTGTATAGTTGCAAATTGTAATTTTGATAGTGGACTTGTATACAACGTATAACATATATATTATGTGCAAAAATCATGGTCAATTATGACCCAGAATAAAAGGGAGACTAGTTAATGTGGGGCCGCTTTCTTAATTGAAGGGTAAATTGATTTTGATTTTGATCTAGTCAGAGCGCCGGCCCTCTCGTCTAATCCTAAATTGCTGCCGCACGCTCCTCTCCCTCTTCTCCATTGCAAAACCACCTCCTGTCCTCTCCATCATCTCCATTCCAAAACCACCGTCTCGCCTCTCCCTCTTCTCTATTGCAAGACCACAGTCTCTCCTCTGTTTTCTAGACGCTTTGCTCCATGGCACGGGCGCAATCCATGGATACAAAATTAGTATACTGTATACTATTTAAAAGTCGAGGGCGGGGCTTTTCCTGCGCGGTAGGCGGTGGGGCAGTTCTGCCTAGTCAGTTCGACAGAGACACGAGAAGACGAGGGAGTAGGTTGCTGCAAACGTAGGGCTGTGTGATTTGACAGCGAGTTACTGCTGGACAGGTGGGGCCCTGTGATTTGACTTGCCATTATCATTTTAACTGCGGCGCTACGACCGGCGTGAGTCTCCCAGATTCCTGACCACCTCCATATAGGTGCCTCTCCCAATGCTCCACCATGTAGTAGAGGCTGGCTCTTGCATGAGAGCCCACTTCTCCACTTTTTCCTTGCCTCTCTTTCCTCCGCATATGCAAAAATGCCATGTAAAGCGCACTATTGTACTTACTTTTACTTGCTCCTACAGGTGCTTAAGCTTGCCACATAGGCATAAAGTCTGATGTGGCAAGTTAATCAAGAAGAGAGAGACTAGTTTGGTGACCCAAGGAAGAAATGGTGCTAAGCGCGTGTACCTAGGTGAAAAGACAATTTTGAGTCTATAGCTAATTAAATGAAGCAAACTTAGCAACACCATTTCATTGGAAGAGGTCACTCCTTGGAAAATGCAATAAATACATGCACTTAGAACCGTTTCTTCCTTGAGTACGAAGAAAGAGATAGAGAGGACTAAAAAATACACTTATAGCCAACCTTGTTGTACTATGAGTGACTAAGTGATGACTATGTATGACACGCCAACATCAGATAGCCTAACGCACCATGTTAAATCTCCAAGGGCGCGACCGCGCGAGCGACGCGACGGTCGTGGTAGGCGTGACCATGATACGGGCTGCTGGCAGCCCTTGGATCTGAGATCAAATGGTCGCATGCTAAGTTGCTGAAAATTTGCAGAATAACCCTCCAGGATAGGATATTCACCCATAGGTCTAGAATCACGCCGTGCAACCGTTCGATCTCAGATCCACGGGCTCTCGGAAGCCCGTATCATGGGAGAATGGAAAGCCACTACCCTACCGTTCACACGCTGGCAGTTTGCTCCTACTTGTCCCCGCACGTCCTTCAATACTACGGCAGTTCGCTCCTAGTTGTCCCGTCCATTCACATTACGGCAGTTCCACTAATCCTAACCCTCCTCCCAAATCCATGGCGTCCCAAATCTCCACGATCGGCGGTGAGTACAAGGTTAGATCCATCACCGGCGATGAGTTCGACATCATCTACACCCGTTCTTCTGCGACGGTGAAAGGATGCCTTTCTCGCTTCAGCCACATGTTTGAAAACTTAGATGATGAGTGGGTCGCTGGGCTAGATGTTGAGTACACCACAGTCCTGGGATGAGAGAAGGATCTAAAGGACGAAAAGAGGAAGAAGCCCGCCGTGATCCAGGTTTGCGTACATAACGTTTGCTTGGTCTACCACATATGCCATGCCGACGTTGAGTGCCAGGATTTTAAGAACTTCCTCAAGGAAAAAACAGTGAAATTCATTACTGTAGACTTTGGTAACAACAAAGAAGTCCTGTGTCGGCTAGGCCTCGTTGTAGGCAACACCTTCGACCTCCAGAAGAATCGGCTGGTGTCCTCTCGTCAGCCTTCAATGCTGACCCTGGCACGAGCCATGGTTCATCCTTTGTATGGTAAATTGGAGAAACCTCATTACATGTTTCATCGTTATGCATGGCAGCGGAATGTACTAGATATAGACCACATCCACTACGCTGCAATGGATGGCTACCTTTTCTTCAATATCTACAAGGGTTGGATGAAGAGCAGCAGCCAAGTGTGCGGTTCAAGAAAAGAAGTATCGGCCAAGAGGAAGAGGGACAAGGACGAAGTCGAGGACGTGGACGAGGACTCTGAGTAAGGTGGCAGTGTTGTTGCTCATGGTGGTTCTAATGCAGTGTCTACCGGAATAGTTGCAAAGTTTAATTTCAGGTGTGCTTAATTTAATTTGAGGGGTGTGTTGTGCTGAGCCCCCAACAGAACTATGTTATGTTTCTTCTCATTACTTTAAATCTTCAGTACGTACATACTAGTATTTCTTACATTTCATCTTTTAGTTGGTATAGTACTACCACTCGTTTCTTCAGATTATATACGTACAATATATATGGCCAACATCATATAGCCAGCAGTTTAGTTGTCAAAGAATTTCAGGGTGCTTAGTTTTGTCAAAGAATTCCAGGATGCTTAGAGGGTGCTTGGATCCAAGGGACTTATTTTAGTCTGACTAAAAATAGTCTCTTTAAGAGGCTAAAGTTCCAAGCACCCCTGACTAAAGAGGGGCTAAAACTAGTCTTGAGACTAATTGTTTTTAGTTAGGGGTACCCCTACTAAAATGTGGATTAGTCCTCTCTCTACTCATTTAACTCCTCTCCTTTAACACAGGCGAGTTCTGGATTGGAGGGTTTGGAGGATAATAAATGCTCATTAACTTGATTTTAGCCTTTTTAGTATTTGGATCCAAGCATGGGTGAGGCTAGCATGTTTTAGTCCCACTACTTTTAGTCATGGGACTAAAACGTATCCAAGCACCCTCTTAGTTTTATTTGAGGGGTGGGTTGTGCTGGAGACCATTATTGTGACTAGCCTTTTTAATAGTACTATATGCATAATTTGGCGACGAGCGCTCTCTATATGTACCACCTTTTTTTAATTTCAAGTTTTGCTCCATGGCGCAATCCATCGATACTACTGATGTACAAAAGTATACATTTTTTAAAAGGCTAGAGGGCGGGGCAGTTTAGCTTGGTCGGTTTCACGAGAGGCGAGGGCCTTTGTGATTTGACACCTAATTACTGCTGGAAGGCGGGGCCTTGTGATTTGACTGCTTGTATAAATGCGACGACGACCTGATCGAGGAGGAGCAAAGAACCATGTGGTATACTCAAGTTTTCCACTGGAGTAGTACTGCGATGGAGGAGCACGAAACACGGCAGCCCAGTGCCATATGGCGACAAAAATGATCTAATTTGCTAGTCATCTCATTGTTAGCATTGTTCCATTTATTCCCTCAAAAAACATTGTTCTATTCATGCCTCGCAGAGAACATGCCACGTGCGGCGAAACACCCGAAGCAAAAGATGAAACACAGGAGCAAAATAAGAAGGAAGATTATCACCCCAAATGATCTAATTCGCCATGGAGTCATAACTGCTTCTTCATCGCATCCACGACCTCCATCTCCTTATGCATCTCCTCCGCCATCTTCATCATTGTGTCCATGACGCGGCATTTCTCGACGCGAGCCTTCATCATCTGTTCCACGGCCATATTATGTACCTTGACAGTAGCCCGGTGCTCGATGCGGAGCTTCACCAACTCTTCCTTCTGTTCCATGGCGAGGGCCTGCAGCATCTTCATCGAGGAACTACTATTCTCATGCAGCTTCTTCCAGCCGGCGTTCTTCTCCTTCAACAGGTCGATATCATGGCAGAGCTTCGCATTGTCCTCCCGAAGTCGCAGGATTTCGCTAGTTGCCTTCTTCTCCGAGGCAATGCTCTTCTTCAGCAGCATCACCAAGCCGGCGGTCAACTTCAGCAGCTCAGCGGGCATGTCGTTGAGGCTCTCCTTCAGCAACTCCATCAAGCCTTGGATGAACTCCTTCTGCTTATTGAGCTGATCGGGCATGCCATCAAGGGATAACGACTCCAGCTCCGCCGGCTCGGCATGTTCGCTTCCGCGGCTAGGGCGCTCCTGGGAGCCATCGCCTGCCCGTGAGAGATCTTTTGAGGTCTCTGCGTGGCGGCGAGCCCTCTCTTTTTTTCCGCAGCCTTGGTTGCCGCTCCCTTGTTACGAGTAGTTCTCAACCTAGAGCTCTGCTCACCGGCCATGGCAACGACGGACGAAGAAGAAGCACTTATGAGGAGGAAAGGTAGAGTGGTTTTCGGTTAGGTAGTTCCCCTTTTTATAACCTAGGTACTAGCACTAGTACTAATACCTGCATAGTGGGAACACGTTCAGGTTTGGTACGTACTACTAGTAGGTGTGAGCAGGCTTTCGAATGTGATGGGAACAAGGTAAAGATTAATTGATGGTTTTGGTTTCGAGGCCCGAAACGGCTCCCGATGAGTTTAGCGGAACATAAATTTCAAGTACTACACTGCTCAAATGCGTAAATGTTATGTTACTATCAAAAATTGGCACAAAATACGAAGGAGATCAATGGAAGTACTACTAGCAACCCACGATTTAACTACTCGCATGCGCGCAGTGGAGTAATAATGTCTTTCTTCCGCCCTCACGTCCACTAAATTTGCATGCGCTGTATTAATTGACCATCAATGAAGTGAACGACTTTACACACGTCAAATTATCACATGGGGTGGATCTTGGTACAAAATTGCGTCCGCCCGTGTACCTGCGTGTGCGTGCGAGGAATGAGTGTGTGCATGGCGTGCGTGCACATCTTCACTTCGTGCATGTACCACCAGTATGGCTCAGGGAGGACGAGTACATTCTTCTGGAACCAGCAGCACATCAGTGTGATCAATCCACGCAAGGAGGTCACGACAATGCCTACACATGTGCCACGCGGCTTCATGAACTGTAAGAGAGACACTGTGTAGCGTGCCATTGGTATTCTACTTTACGTGTTTTGCACATACTCGAAGTACTAGTAAGGTACACGTGCATTGCACGCATCAGATTTTGCAACCAAATTATGAATAAATACCACACTATAGCATGTAAGCTCTGAGTCATATATGCCTCATGTAGCCCTTCGTTTAATTCTTATAGTTCATCTCATTCAAAATCAATTAGTTTTTGTGAAAAAGCTAAGAACGCAGGAATAGGAAAAACATGGGATTATAGTGGAATGTCGTCTTGAATCCTACAGGATTGTACGAGTGTTTGATTGTACATAGAAAAAACGCAGAATTCTTTCAAAGAGGTTTGAGTGGATGGGATGTTTCCTATGAAATCTAGTGCAAATGAATCATATGGAAAAATTCCTATGGTTTACAATCCTACGAATCAAACAACCAAGATAGGAAAAATTCCTAATGATTAGAATCCTCCAAAATTCCTTTGAGAATCCTTTGAATCAAAGAAGCCCTTAATCTATTTTATGATTCATGGAATTTTGCGTTGTAAAGCATAAAGTAAAAACAAATAATGGCAATTCAACTAGAAAAAAGTTTGGGCAGTTATGATACGGAAGATTCTAGAACAAAAGAGAACCACTGTTGTTTTGAGGTTTGTGCATTATGCTTAAGTTCAACCATGGAGTCTGCTAGATTGTACATGTGGCAAAATCCGGTGGGGGGCTAGAAGATGGTGCGAGGGGCCGAGCGGAGGGAGACTATGAAGGAATGCACAAGTGCGAGATCGATATTTAGAGAGAGGGGGCGAACACATGCGCTGATGCGCGCAGTGGCGGAGCCATGAAAAATAAATGAGCTAGGGGGCCAAGCATTGCTAATCCTTTACGAGGAGGGTCAATTCATGAAGTTAAACCATTTTTAGCAGCAATTGTCTAATGATCACATTCATATTAGCCTTGATATATAGTGATGTTAGGGGGGAGGGGGAGGGCCCTTACTGCCCCTGTGTTCGCCATTGTGCACGCGTTTGAGAGATGAAGCGGAAGGCTTGGATGATGAGAGGGGGACGTTGGATACATAATTAATGTGGGTGTATTAGCTATATATGTTAATCCTATATAGAGAGGCATAGATTGATCGATGTGGACGTGGGAAAGAGGGTGAGACCTCACTGGATATATCGATTGATCGGTTTGTGTGGAAAACTATGAAAGACCTAGCTATATACACACAGACATAGAGGAACATCGATCGTTGCGCATGCACGCGTGAGAGATAAAGAATGCCCGATATGATGGAGAGGGGGATGTGTGTTGGTGTGTGCCTTCATGGGAGACCGACCTGAAGAAAAAGATTGCATGCGTGCGATGGATAATGCCGACTGGTAGTGTGTGTGCATGCATGCGCGAGAGAAAGTTAGTGGTACAATTATAAAGAGAAGACTACTGTGTGGGTGTAAAAGAATAGCTGAATAGGTGAGGTCACAATCAATGTAAAGTTGAATTCAAATATTTGAATAAGAGATCCTGATGTTCGAAACCCATGCATGCATGAATATAACGGAGATCTGCGCGGTGCGGTTTGGAAACGAGCATGTTGTAATGTATACACATTGAACAAGGTCAGACTGATTTGAATTTGAGATACTGATGGCAGACATCGTTTGGCCACGCCGCATCAGTGCATGGACACACTATTCTAATTGTAGATGATGGGCGGCTTTTGCATCACATATCTATATCTATACCCCTATATATATATATTATATTTTATAATTTTTTATATTGTGTGCGGGTAACTTTAACTTTGAAAGATGGTCATTGGATGAGGCGAATCCGATGGTCCAAACATGGGAAATTTGAGCACTACTAGCCGTTGGATATCATCTAGATTCCACCAGATTTCGCCACATGTATAATCTAGAAGACTCCATGGTTGAACTTAAGCATAATGCACAAATATCAAAACACAAGCACTTCTTATTTGTTCTAGAATCTTCCGTATGAGAATTGCCCAAATGTTTTTCTACATGATTTGCCATTATTTGTTTTTACTTTATGTCTTACGACGCACAATTCCATGAATCTTAAAATAGATTAGCTTTCTTATAAAAACTAGATGATTTTGAATGAAATGAACTATAAGAATTAAACGAACATCTACATCATGCATATATGACTCAAAGCTTGCATGCTATAATGTGGTATTTATTCATAATTTGGTTGTCAAATCTCATGCGTGCAATGCACGTGTACCTCACTCTAGTCTAAATGGTGTTTGTGTGTGTGTTGTGCGTGTTGAGGTGCAAATTGTCTTTTTTGGGTACACGTTAAGCTTGTTCTTCTGAAATTTCAAGCCGTGCCTTGTTATGCCGAAAATTCAAGCTAGCGTCTCTGTCTATCATGCTGCGAAACTCCCGCCTCTTCAACCCGCGCCTTGTTAGCCCGAAATATTTAAGATATATCTTTGTCTCGTTGTGCTCTGCCAACTCCCTCCATCTCAACCCGCGCCTTGCTATTCCGAAATTACAACGCGCGCGAAAACTCCCACCTCCTGTGAAATCCCGACACGCGAAATGCCCGTGGTACCCATGAACCGAAAGAACCACCTCAAATCGGTGGGGGTACTTTCGTAGCTTACCCCACATTTCGGACAAGCGCGTCTCTAAGCCATGCTTCCCCACTGCCATCCCATCCGCCCACCGATTCATACACCGAGGCCGCGAAAACCCGCGACGAAACCCCACACCCTACTTCGTCCGCCACCCAGCCGGAGCCTCTTCCCCGACGACGTCGTCCACAGCAACACCTCGACGTCGCTCATCCACCGTATCGGATGAGGATCCGTCGTCGATCTCATGTTGCGACCGGGTTTTCCGGGCATCAAATTCCCAGAAAATGGCCGTTGTGCTCACCAGCCCCAGGATTACTGTTAGCTGATGAGGCACCAACTTGTTACAGAAATTCCAAGCAAAAGTACAAAAATATGCAGTACAAGGCCATTGTGGCCTATGAGTACATCAAATGGTTTCTAGTGGTTGATGGCGGAAGCGGTTTGTGGTTCACCACGGGCTATGGGACTCCATTTCCCACGGGAACAGCTGACCAGGTTAACTCCTATCTTCGCGAGGCTGCTATCATCATTGCCTAGCTTCCGGGGCTGTCATCGCAACGCTCCTCTCCAGGCGGAAATCTGGCCAAGACAATAGCCAGGGACAAGCCAGTGAGTACTTTGAATGTACTCGCAAACATTATGAACACTGGGATAACATAAATGATAATTATGCACTTAAATATTCTATGATCACATCGTTAGTCACAAATAAAGTGTCTTTTATGCATGCAAGCAGGTTATTTATAGGCAACATGAATAAGCAATAATGGAGTGGGAATAAAATGCCGCAGTCGGGCGTCTGTGCGACACCACATAAAGGGCTTTAAAAAGAAATGCCACAGTCGGGCATCTAAGCGACACCACAAAAAGGGCTTTAAAGAAATGCCACAGTCGGGCGTCTGAGCGACACCACATAAAGGGCTTTAAAAATAAATGCCACAGTCGGGCGTCTGAGCGACACCACATAAAGGGCTTTAAAGAAATGCCACAGTCGGGCGTCTAAGCGACACCACATAAAGGGCTTAAAAGTAAATAATCACAATGAATATCCAGGAGATAAAACCATCCTAGGGATACTTGATAATACAAATAATACAACAGGTTAGTCCATCACAAAATAATAATCATGGTCCTCACAAGTCACCGGTCGGTATCCAAGTTTGGTTTAACAATATCTCCTCCGAAGACCGACACTAAGACCAACACTTGACCCATCCCAGACTATAATCCTTAACCATGGTCACGGCTATTCGAATAGGTTTTAATCTCTGCAGAGGGTGTACTCTTTACCCACGAGTAACGGATTCCTTTAGTCCATCGGGACTAATTCCGTCTACGGCCTTTTAGTTGAAAACACGCCTAACCTTGCACACACCAGCTTAACTCATCGGTGTCTGGAATCACCCACGGCACTTGTTAAGCAAAACTCTAAGTGGGGAGGCTACAACCTCGCGTAGCATGGCATCAAATTTATATCACGTGCTCTAAGGGGTGGCCTCCCCTCTCGGTCCCAACCGGAAACACCCATGCCCCCGGACCAGGTGGCCTGCCTACCGGCTACAACCGATATCTTCCACCATGGCCTCTCTGTACGGTGTGTGCTGGAAAGGGGTTGACGACTTACTGAACCGTACCCTACCTGCGGCAGGGACGAGTGGTAGTACGAGGCAAGTATGGGGGTTACTGGAACAAGACTCGATCTGCGGTCGACTCAAGAGGTTTATAAGTCCCCTGCATGACATATATATATCAAATATATTTCAACCGACGAAATCACCACTCAATGCACCTTACCATGCCATACCGGACATAACCGTCCCGACGGGGGCCAGCGACAAGCTCACGCCTACCCAAGGCCGAGGCTTTCCCGGATTCCTTTCCAGCATGCATGCAAGGCACATGAGGATGATTACCATCACAATCATATTCATTTCCAACAGCAAGGAAATCACTAATATGCTTCCATGCAAATGATCATGTCACATGAAATAACAAGTCCTCCGAAATAAGGTGGTGTTATAAACATGTCAAATAACACACCAAAAAGATTATGCCAGGGTTCAGAATGCTTGCCCTTAAGTTGTGGAGGGGTGAGGTGCTCTCCAAAACTTTTGAAAGTTTCTTCTCTCTCTCCAAAATCCTACTTTAAAATATATTTGAATTAACACACATTTCAAAAACAGTACAAAAAAGTTGTTTGGAAGATTTTCAAATAAATCTTAAAATAAACTAGACCAAATTTGAGGAAGGTAGGAAAAAGAATCAACTCATTTGGAGTTGTATTTAAAAAGTTATAGGCAGTCAAAGTTGTGGTCAAAGTCTGTTTTTAAAAATAACAGAAAAGAAAACGTTTCAGGAGGAAATACGCTTTCCGAGCGGGGAAAACGTACTGGGCGGATTACGCCTTCACTTACTCCAGCATGGACGGCGCGCGTCTCACTGACAGTGGGCCCGCCTGGCCCACTGGTCAGGTTTGACTGGTCTATTTCTCCCTCCTCTTCCTTTGCCCGAACGGAGGCGGGGCAACGGCGGTCGTCGCCGGCGAACGGCGGCTCCCCGCAGGTTTCAGAGGGTCTGGATGGATCCACGAGACCAAGGCGGTCCTCCCGGTGGTCATTGAGTCGACGGGAGTGGAAGGAGTCGTCGGCGGTGAGCTTCGCGGCGGAGGGAGCTGCGGGAGCAAAGTGGATTTGGGGCTACGGTGGTTCCCGATCAAAATCGAGTAGGGGAACGTGTTCACGGGAGGATGAGAAGGTTACTGGTGGAGAGAACAGAGAGGGAGAGGCCCTGGTGGTGCTGGAATGGCCGGAGCAGTGGCGGCGGCTGCGGTTGCCGGCGATGGGGAAGACGGCGTTTCCTCGACGATTGCGGGCTGTGGGGGTGCCATGGGGGTAGACTGAGGTCGCCTGCGTGCTCGAATGGTCTCGGGGCGTCCTTAAATAGGCGAGGCAAGGCGGTTCCGCGGTGGCCGTGGGTAAGCTCTCCGGCGAACCGCCTCTCTGTAGCTATGGCGACGTGGCGGCGACGAGGGCTAGCAGACACGCTTGCGGATGAGCTCGCACTGCACCAGGGGCCAGGTGGCGAGCCGGGGTGGCTTGGGTGGCGCCGACCGGGGCTGGAGCCACTGCGGACGCCGGCGTGCCGCCAAGAATGCCCTGGCGGCGGCGCTGTAGCGTGCCAGGGTGGCTTGGCGCGTTGCTGTGAGGAGGGTAGCGCGTGGCGTGGCGCTGCAGAGCGTGCCAAAGCCAGGGGGGCCAGCGTGTCGGCTCGGGCATGGCTCGTGCAATACGCGCGCTCTGGGCGCGTCCAGTGCACGCACGGAAGGTGCTCGACGGAATGCCATTGCATGCTAAGTGGCTCGGTTGGAGCTGGGGTTTAGCAGGTCTAGGTTTGGGCTTGCAAGGAGCTCAGTGGACAAGCTGGTTTGGTCAGGGGATCAGGTTCACAGTGCAAACCAAAAATTCATGCCAAAACAGATCATGCCCATAAGGTGTTTGACAAAATGCCAAGGGCACTTAGGCAAGTCTTGGAGTGGTCAAAAACTCCAGATCAGTGTCTCTTTGGATGGACAAGAGGGTGGTGAGGTTAGTTGGTCAAATGCGGCAACTTGTTAGTGCAAGTTTTACAAAACTTCAATTCTGGACAGGAAACAAATGGCATCATTCCATGAACCAAAAATGATCCAAAGGGTGCATGCTCCTGGACATAGTGGTTTGGTAAGGTGGTCTACAAGCAGGAAAAGGAATCATGGGTAAAGGAGCAACTTAAGATGTAGTTGTTGTACAAATCCTCAAGTTGGACCAGAATGAAAATGAGGTTGATTCACTCAAAATTTGCAAATAACATCACTGGGTTTTTGCATAAAGTTGAATCATATGATGCTACTAACATCCTAAAATTTTGGTGGAGGCTAGAAAGAATTATTTAAATGAGTTGTAGTGCAAAATTGCATTCTGGACCAGAGAAGAAAATTTGTTGTAGAGCTCAAAATATTTCATGAAATAAGGATGTTTTTGCACAAAAGTTATTTATAGACATCACATGACATCTCCAAATTTTTGTGGGAATTTTAAGTGAATTTATCAAATGGTTGTAGTTCAAATATGGCCATTTAACCTTGAAAAACCATTTTCAAGAAAGTAAAGATCAAGCAACTTAATTATTTGATTAGTTATATTAAATAAGGAAAAGTTTCTCTTGAGAGATTAAATAAGTCCAATAACATATTTGAAAGATTTTCACTTTGGGAAAAACTCATCACAATAGGGAAGAAAATGATTTAAAAATCAAAATGGAGCTCAGAAATTCAAAGTTCTAATTCCTGGCAAAATTTTAATTCATTAAAACAAGGCCAAAATTTTGGGGTGTCACATCTCATCGTCCCGCCGGTTCAGCCACCCCGTCCTCCACCTCCAAGGAGCTGCCCCGACGTTCCCCTCGTCTTTCGCGCCACCTCCATTCCCACACCGCCGTCTTCACCTGCACCACCGGAAGAGCATCATCATCACCGTTTCCTCGGATGAAGCTGCGGCCTAATCGGCGCCACCAAAGAGGTTGTACACTAATCGCCACATTTTCTTTTTGATTTGATCTCATGGTGCTGCCGGCGCTCGGTCCCGAGCCGACACGGCGCGGCTCCATCCACGGCGGCATCGCCGGCCACTTCCTTCATGGCGTCGCTCCCTCGGCGGTGACATCCACATCAGTAGGACCTGCTGCTGCTGTGCTCTTGCTCTCGGTCCCCTGCCTGGTCTGCTCTTGCTATTGCTCTTGCTCGCGCTGCTGCTCTCGCTCTTGCTCTTGCTTGCGATGCTGCTTCGATTTAGCTACACTTCACTCTGATGCTGCCGGGGTGAAGGAAGAACCAGCCACAGCGGGGAGGGGGGCTCGCCGAAGAGGTACCCCACTATCTATCTTAGGATTTAGGATGGGGGCGGTGGTCGTCGACGGTGGCGGGGCGGTGGCGTGGCGATCGCCGAAGAAAAAGCTCGGCACGGGGGGGGGGGGGGGGCTAGAGGGATGGCCGGGGCGGCGGCAGACCGGCGGTGGGGAGTGTTTTCGGGGCAGGCGGGGCGGCGCACCGCCGGCCGCGGGCGGTGGGGGCTGCTATTTGGCCGGCTCAAGTGGTGGAGGTTGAAGATGAACCACAGGCCCTTGATTTCATATCCAACGGCTGCAAAATCGACTTACCAGAGATGAAAAAGTCAGTCAACCGACATGTAGCCTCACCTTGCTAGTGCATTCAGTTTCGACAGCAAAATTTAGTTTCGACAGTTAAGTTCAGTTTCGACAGTTAAGTTCAGTTTCGACAGTTAAATTCAGTTTCGACAGTTAAGTTCAGAGATGAGCGGGTGATGTATTTTACATCTAGCACTTTGTGGTTATGTATTTTACGTCATGTATTGGAGATGCTATTAGAATTCCACTCAGGTTAACGTTGTTCGTTGTCTCTCTTGTCTTGCTTCAGCCTCGACATCGTACAACTCATCGGAGCTACTCCAACGATGAAACCCTCCATCACAGCGGAGCAGTACCTCGGGCTCCATCTCCAGACGCCTAAGATCTTCTTCCCCTCCTCCGACAGCCAAGTCAGCCGGAGCATCCTCACCGGCCAACCCAATCACGCTGAGATCGACATGGCTTCGCCAAAGAGGTTGTACACTTGTTGCATCTCTTTTTTACTCTACATGTTATATATATTGTCCACTGAGCACTCGTAGTAACGGGAAATACGATTATTTTATCCTACTATATGACAAGCAGTGAGGTACCAGGCAACTTAGCTATCCATGATGGACTCTCTTGAACGCCATCATTATTTATCTCTGCGTGTTTGAGCTGTGCATTTGTCGATGGGCCTAGGAGTTGAGCTAGTATGGCAGTGGCCTGGGTCCAAAGTAATAGAAGTAGCACGAAAAAAAATTTAGTGTAGGATTTTCCTTGCTCAAGCCTGCCTACTAGAATCTCCAGTGCTTGAAAGGAAAAGTGAATGAAAAACATCGGAATTGGAAAGTTTCCTATGGTACTACTTTTCATGAATTTGGTGCAAAGGAATGGAGCAAAGGAAAACTGTAGGATTTGTTCCTTTAGTGTCTCCTTCAAAGAAAAACCATAGGCATTCTAATTTCCACTTCTCCTCCTTTTCATATTCCTATTCATCAAGCACAATACTAAGAGATAGTAGCATAATAGCATTATAACCGTACATTTTCTTGTGGTTTGACTTAATCTCACCATGCTTTTTTGCATCCCGTGATCTTCCAATTGTTGTGAATCAAACACCCAGATTGGCAGAAATCATGTGTTTTTAAATTCTCTGTTTTGCACGTGCATTCCTATCCTATTCCTGTCTATTTCCTATCCCTGCATTGTTAGAATCCTCAAATTCAAACAAGCCCTTACTCAATTATTTTTGTTACATATATGTGTCAAAGATAACCTTGTGTGGTTTGTCCTGCTCCTACGGCGCTGTGTTCCACCCCAGCTCAGCTGCTCCAACGACGGAAGGGTTCACCACAGCAGGGATCCGCTCTCTAGACTGTCTTTCGCCGCCTCAGATCTTCTTCCCCGCCGCCGGCAGCCATGGCAACTGCATTACCATCATCAACTGAGTAGATGACCTTGAGGACTACACGGGTCCGCAAGAGAGGTTGCACTCTTCCGTGTCTGCTTATGGTATGCGTCTCTTAATATGATGACATGCTACATTATCGTCGTGTTCACCTATTAGACTCCGAGTCAGGTCCAAACTAATGTTGAAACTTGAGTTTTTAAATGGTTGTGGGGTACATATTGGGGCAGCAATCAGTACTATCTGTCTACTATCTGGTTAATCTCCGGTGTCTACTATGAGTTTCATGTTGGGTGCAAACAAACATTAAAGGAGCCATTATCTGTATTTTTAACTAAAGCTATTATCTGCCTGCTATCATTGGTTTTGGGTCTATCCACAGTTTGCTACCATCACTCTGGATTTGTGCACGCACTCCTTACATAATCTCACTATGTTTTATTCCTATGCATGCTAGTTATTTTACACAATGGAACTGATCATGTAGAGCAAAATAGATGAGCCTTGCGTGGAAATAAAATTTCATGCAGACGTCGTTCCATGGTGGGTGCAAAGGCAGCCCCCCTCCACCCATTTCAGATTGTAATCAAGAGGAAGATAACTGTTATGAGGGGGATTCAGAAGGAGAAGACCACTCCTATTTACCCCATGAGGTCTTCGCTCTCACTTGGCATGCTGATGTTGGTAATATCATGCATATGGTGCCTTGCATTGCTTACTGTATACATTAAAGATGTCATCTGCTTAGTTTAGACATGCTTTGTGTCAATGCCATCTGTTTAGTTTCTTTATCGTATATGTGAATCATGCAATGCCATCTTGTCTAGCCAGGCATCATATATGTGAATTTTGCAATGCCACCCTGGTTAGCCAGGCATCTTATATGTGAATTATATCATGCCATCTTTTTTTATTATGTGTTAAATTTGTCAACAATTTTAGTACATTCAATTACTCTTCCTGTGCATGAGCCATTTGGCACAGTCATGGAAAAATCTGGAGTGGAAACAAGGTCTTCAGAGCAGACAATGCTATTTGATGAAGCGCATGTCTTGCTGGTTACCGATAGCTCCTCAAAGGAGGATTCAGAGATAGATGACCAGTCATATCCCCCCCGAGGTGCATGCCCTAACTTGGCAGGGTTATGTTGCTCATATTCGGCGTATGGTATCTTGCATTGCTATGTCATTTGCTTAGTTTAGACATGCTTTGCGTGAATGCCACCTGGTTAGTGTATAATTACCATATATATGAATTATGCAATGCCATCTTGTTGCAAGACATTATATATGCGAATTATGCAATGTTATCTTGTTGCAAGGCATTATGTATGTGAATTATGCAATGCCATGTTGTTTAGGCAAGCGTCATATATGTGAATTATATCATGTCGTCCTTTTTTTGTATTTCTCATTGCTTTTGTCGACAATGTTTGTATATTCAACTTCTCTCCCCGTGCATCAGCCATTTGAGTTGGTGATGGAGAAATTTGGAGTGAAAACAAGGTCTTTAGAGCAGACAATGCTACCTGCTGAAGCAGATATCTTGCTGGTTACAGATAGCTCTTTAGAGGAGGATTCAGAGGCAGATGACCAGTCCTATTATCCCCCTGAGGTGTATGCTCAAACTTGGCAGGGTTATATTACTCATATAATGCATATGTTGTATTGCAATGCTTAGTTTTTACATCATATACACAATATTGAATGCCATCTCCTTAGTTGACACATCATATATGCAATTGCCCTCTGCTCACTTCCTTAGTATATAAATCATATATTTGAATTATGTCATGCCATGATGTTTACATAGACAGCATGTATCTGAATTATGGCATGCCAACCCATTTTCTAAAGACATAATATAGTTATATCATCTCATCCTGTTTACATAGTCATCATATTTAAATTATGTCATTCTATCCGTCAATTATATCATGCCATCATGTTTCCATCGACGGCATGTTTGTGATTTATGGCATGCCAACCACTTTAATAGACACATCGTATAGTTATATCATGTTATCCTGTTTACATAGTCATCATATTTTGAAGTATGTCATTCTATCCTGTTTAGTTAGCCATCATACATGTGAAATTGTGTCATGCTATCCTGTTTAATTAGCCATCATATATGTGAAATTATGTCCTGCTATTCTATTTGCTTAGACAACATAAATGTGAATTATTTCATGCCCTATTTTCTTCCCTACTATCCATTGCACCTGTCTATCTTACAATGTCTGTACATTCAATTACTTTTCTTGTTTATTAGCCATTTCAATTGGAGGGAGTGATGGCAGTATCTATGGGAGTAAAAACACGGTCTGCAGAAAAGATCGTGCTACCCGTTGATGCAGATAGAACCACGATTGTACTTGCCCAAGAACCAGCCCCACCACACATAACCCACACTCATGCAGATTGTACCCCTACCCAGTTGGACAAAGAACCAGCTACACCCCTTCTAACCCCAACTCTAGCAGATAGACACCCAGTTCCCGTTGACACAATAGCATCTCCACCATAGAGCACCCAAACACGAGCAGTTAGTAAGGTAACTACAGTGCCCAAATCACGAGGACCACCACTCCGAACCCAAAGTCAACGCTTAAAGCAGAAGAAGAATTGTTCTCAGGTCAGGTTCCGTAGCTATGGTTCATACTACTTTGCTCTTGCATCATTGTATTTACTGATACCAACTAATTTCAAATTTGAAGGATGCAATTGAAACTCCAATGGCGCAACAGGTATGTTTTAAACCTCTTTCTTCAATGTGTTTGGCTGTTTGCTGTTGTAACTTGCTCTATGTTGATTTCAGTTTCAATTGAATAAACAATTATGTTCTCATGCCATGCACATTACAAGTGTTGTTATTGCTGTGTAGTTTCCCACACTTATATTCTGTCTATGCTGCTTTGTCTTAAATAGATATGATTCGAACTATATCTATCTTGATTTGGCAACATAAACTAGAATGATATAGACCATACAGTGACCATACTACATAGATATATGTTTGTTTCATGCTGTTATCCTGTCCACCTTACTACTGAACTGGTTTAACAAAATGAGTTTCATATACTACATTGTAAACCTGAGATGTGTTTGTTTGTTTCTCTTTTAGAACGCGGATAAAATATTGGAGAAGAGTACCCTGTTATGCAATGGTAAAGGAAGTAATGCAGATAAGGTTCAAGATAGTGAGACATCCCTGTTGGTCTCCAAGAAAGCTGATAAAAACTATATTGAAGACACTGAGACAACCCCAAAGTCCTGTCTTGATGTAGTGTTCGAGTTACTGGCTACCACTGCTGGCACCAGCTCTTCGAACTCATTGCCTAAATCGGTTCGGCTTCTTGACTCTCAACTTCAAGTTGAAAGGCATCGATCAGATGTTATGCGACAGGAAGCCGAAGGACTGAGGAAGTCCCTGCAGAATTCAGATGCATACTTTCTGGTGCAACAGCAAGCGCTGGAGGACTTAAGCGCCAAACAAGAGAAAGTTAATAAGCTTGCTAAGCATCTTGCCAACATTATGGGTACCCAAGATATTGTTTCTTGTGCTCTTCTGAAGTGGTTTCAGTTCTGGACTTGTTTTGCTGCGGCGTTTATATGCTCCTGTGTTCCCTATATTTGCACTGGTGGCAAACTTTGATGCCCAGTGGATGTAATATGTGTAATAGCCATGATAGCCTAGTGTAAGTTGCTTGCTTATTTATTTCCTTGTTGTCTTGTTTATTTGTTTTCTTGTAGTCAGTGCAGTTCTTTTTCTGCGGTTTGCTAGTGGCTACAATAACCTATTTTTTAAAACTAGGCCACAATAACCATGGGCTAATATTTAGTGTAGTGACACTGGGCCTCCTACGGGTCGTAGAAACAGTGGGCCTTCTACGGGCCGTATAAACAGCGGGCCTTCTACGGGCCGTAGAAATAGTGGGCCTTCTACGGGCCATATCATCAATGGGCCTTCTACGGGCCGTATCATCAATGGGCCTTATACAGGCCGTATGATCGATTGGCCAAACATGGGCCAAACAGACCGCATTCTGGTCGTAAACGGGCTAGAGTTGGAATCGTCCGTTCATGGGCCGACCATAACGAGCCATCGTTAATAGGTCGTATTTGATGACGCTATGAAAACGGCCCAACGTATTAACAGACCACAAATGGGCCGACTGTAACCACGGGCTGAATTTGGCCCACAAGCAGAAAATGACAGTAACGGGCCGTAAGTAAACGAATGCTGGAAATGAGCCCAATAATAAATGGGCTCTGAGAAGGCCGAAAGATAACATGGACTGGAGATGGCCCAACGGAATAATGGTCCGTTAATGGGTATAAAGGGATACACTGTTCATTACGGGCCAGTTTCACCACGGGCCGTTAATGGGTGTAAAGTGATACATTGTTCATTACAGGCCAGTTTCACCACGGGCCGTTAATAGGCAAAGAGTTACATAGGGCCTCATATGGGCCGAGAGACGTCATGGGCCATACATGGGCCAGAAGTGAAAACGGGCTGGAATCATATTGGATGGCCCAGATGACGCTACTGGGCCTAATTCGGATAGGGCGTAACGGGCCTTGGGTTAGCGGGCTGTAAATGGGCTATATGCGAACATGCCCTTAACAGGCTTTCCATGGGCCAGCCCGCCACCTTTTGACCAATTCAAATGGGCCGGCCTTTTCACAGGAATGGGCCTCTGTTGGGCCATGCCACGTGTCAACGTATCATAGGCGCCTAATATCCAATGAGTGGATGACATCTGTCCCGATGATGAGCCGACACGTGTTTCCTCCAACCAATGATGATTTTACACGTGGAAAATTCCCATTGGTCGGGGCTGTTAACGGGTTATTGGATCCAAAACCGGACCCGATAGCTTAACGACGTTCCGTTACGGTGGATGCTACGTGTCGGTCACCCTTGACGAAAGCACTTCTGTGACGCGCGATTTATCGTCATGGAAGTGGGCACTTCCGTGATGATAATTTTGGTAATGTCATGGAACACTTCTACGACAACACAGGTATGACTATCTTGATTCTGTCATAAATTTGTCATGGATGTACATGCATGACAAAAAACGCGACCTACTGTGACAAACACGTATCATCACGGAAGTGTATTTTTTTGTAGTGAAAGGGTGATGCAGCAAAGTAGCGTAAGTACTTCCCTCAGTTTTTCAAAACAAAGGTATCAATCCAGTAGGAGGCCACACGCAAGTCCCTCGTACCTCTACAAACAAAAAAGAACCTCACAACCAACATGATAAAGGGGTTGTCAATACCTTCACGGTCACTTACGAGAGTGAGATCTGATAGAGATGATAAGATAATATTTTTGGTATTTTTATGATAAAGATTAAAAGTACATATTGCAAAATATAAGGTAATAGAAATAGCTTGTTGACGGAAGATTAATATGATGCAGAATAGACCGGGGGGCCATAGGTTTCACTAGTGGCTTCTCTCAAGATAGCATAAGTATTACGGTGGGTGAACAAATTACTATCGAGCAATTGATAGAAAAGAGAATAATTATGAGAATATCTAGGCATAATCATGTATATAGGCATCACGTTCGTGACAAGTAGACCGACTCCTGCCCGCATCTACTACTATTACTCCACACATCGACCGCTAGCCAGCATGCATCTAGAGTATTAAGTCCATAAGAACAGAGTAACACATTAGGTAAGATGACATGATGTAGAGGGATAAACTCAAGCAATATGATATAAAGCCCATCTTTTTATCCTCGATGGCAACAGTACAATACGTGACGTTTGCCTTTCTGTCACTGGGATCGAGCACCGCAAGATTGAACCCAAAGCTAAGCACTTCTCCCATTGCAAGAAAGATCAACCTAGTAGGCCAAACCAAACTGATAATTCAAAGAGACTTGAAAAGATAACCAATCATACATAAAAGATTTCAGAGAAGAATCAAATATTGTTCATAGATAGACTTGATCATAAACCCACAGTTCATGGGATCTCGACAAACACACCACAAAAGAGTTACATAGAATAGATCTCCAAGAAGATCGAGGAGAACTTTGTATTGAGATTCAGAGAGAGAGAGAAGAATCCATCTAGCTAATACCTATGGACCCGAAGGTCTGAAGTAAACTACTCACACATCATCAGAGGGGCCATGGAGTTGATGTAGAGGCCCTCCGTGATCGATGCCCCCTCCCGCGGAGCTCCGGATAAGGCCCCAAGATGGGATCTCTTAGGTACAGAAGGTTGCGGTGGTGGAAATAGGGTTTCGTGGTGCTCCTAGATGTTTTCGGGGTATATGAGTTTATATAGGAGGAAGAAGTAGGTCGGTTGAGCCATGAGGGGCCCACGAGGGGGAGGGCGTGCCTATGGGGGTAGGTGCGCCCCTGCCTCGTGTACTCCTCGTTAGTTTCTTGACGTCCACTCCAAGTCCTATGGATCACGTTTGTTCCAAAAATCACGTTCCCGAAGGTTTCATTCTGTTTGGATTCCGTTTGGTATTCCTTTTCTGCGAAAGACTAAAATAGGCAAAAAACAGCAATTTGCACTGGGCCTTGGGTGAATAGGTTAGTCCCAAAAATAATATAAAAGTATAAAAGAAAGCCCATTAACATCCAGAACAGATAATATAATAGCATGGAACAATCAAAAATTATAGATATCAAAGGCCGCCTATGAAGGCGCCAACAAACTCATGGCACAGGTGATACGTCTCCAACGTATCTAGAATTTTTGATTGCTCCATGCTATTATATTATCTGTTTTGGATGTTAATGGGCTTTATTTTACACTTCTTTATTATTTTTGGGACTAACCTATTAACTGGAGGCCCAACCCAAATTGCTGTTTTTTTGCCTATTTCAGTGTTTCACAGAAAAGGAATATCAAACGAAGTCCAAATGGAATGAAACCTTCGAGAATGTGATTTTCTCAACAAACGTGATCCAGGAGACTTGGAGTGGGCGTCAAGAAACAATCAAGGAGGCCACGAGGCAGGGGGCGCGCCTACCCCCCTGGGCGCGCCCTCCACCCTCGTGGGCACCTCGTTGCTCCACCGACGTACTTCTTCCTCCTATATATATCCACGTACCCCCAAACATGCAGGAGCACCACGAAAACCTAATTCCACCGCTGCAACCTTCTGTACCCGAGAGATCCCATCTTGGGGCCTTTTCCGGAGCTCCGTCGGAGGGGGCATTGATCACGGAGGGCCTCTACATCAACTCCATGGCCTCTCCGGTGATGTGTGAGTAGTTTACTTCAGACCTACGGGTCCATAGTTATTAGCTACACGGCTTCTTCTCTGTCTTTGGATCTCAATACAAAGTTCTCCTTGATCTTCTTAGAGATCTATTCGATGTAATCTTCTTTTGCGGTGTGTTTGTCGTGATCCGATGAATTGTGGGTTTATGATCAAGTTTATCTATGAACAATATTTGAATCTCCTCTGAATTCTTTTATGTATGATTGGTTTATCTTTGCAAGTCTCTTCGAATTATTAGCTTGGTTTGGCCTACTATATTGATCTTTCTTGCAATGGGAGAAGTGCTTAGCTTTGGGTTCAATCTTGTGGTGCTCGATCCCAGTGACAGAAAGGGAAACGACACGTATTGTATTGTTGCCATCGAGGATAAAAAGATGGGGTTTATATCATATTGCATGAGTTTGTCCCTCTACATCATGTCATCTTACTTAAAGCAATACTATGTTCTTATGAACTTAATACTCTAGATGCATGCTGGATAGCGGTCGATGTGTGGAGTAATAGTAGTAGATGCAGAATCGTTTCGGTCTACTTGTCACGGACGTGATGCCTATATACATGATCGTACCTAGATATTCTCATAATTATTCGCTTTTCTATCAATTGCTCGACAGTAATTCGTTTACCCACCGTAATACGCATGCTCTTGAGAGAAACCACTAGTGAAACCTATGGCCCCGGGGTCTATCTTCCATCATATTAATCTTCCAACACTTAGTTATTTCTATTGCCGTTTATTTTACTTTGCATCTTTATTTCTCTTTATCATAAAAATACCAAAAATATTATCTTATCATATCTATCAGATCTCACTCTCGTAAGTGACCATGAAGGGATTGACAACCCCTTTATCACGTTGGTTGTGAGGTTCTTATTTGTTTGTGTAGGTGCGTGGGACTCGAGCGTGATCTCCTACTGGATTGATACCTTGGTTTTCAAAAACCGAGGGAAATACTTACGCTACTTTACTGCATCACCCTTTCAACTTCAAGGGAAAACCAATGCGGTGCTCAAGAGGTAGCAAGAAGGATTTTTGGCGCCATTGCCGGGGAGATTCGTGCCAAGTCAAGTCAAGATTTGACTCCCAACAACGAGCCATTTCTGGCACCGTTGCCGGGGAGTCTACGCATAAGTCAAGACATGCCAAGTACCCATCAAAAACTCTTATCCCTCGCATTACATTATTTGCCATTTGCCTCTCATTTTCCTCTCCCCCACTTCACCCTTGCCGTTTTATTCGCCGTCTCTTTTTCCGTTTGCCTATTTTTTCGCTCACTTCTTGTTTGCTCGTGTGTTGGATTGCTTGCTTGTCACGATGGCTCAAGACAATACTAAATTGTGTGACTTTACCAATACCAACAACAATGATTTTCTTAGCACTCTGATTGCTCCTCCTACCGATGCTGAATCTTGTGAAATTAATGTTGCTTTGTTGAATCTTGTCATGAAATATTAATTCACCGGCCTTCCTAGTGAAGATGCCGCTACCCATCTAAACAACTTTGTTGATTTGTGTGATATGCAAAAGAAGAAAGATGTGGGTAATGATATTGGTAAACTTAAGCTATTTCTGTTTTCGCTTAGAGATTGTGTGCTAAAGCTTGGTTTTCGTCTTTGCCTAAAAATAGTATTGATTCGTGGAATAAGTGCAAAGATGTTTTTACCTCTAAGTATTTTCCTCCTACTAAGATCATTTCTCGTAGAAACGATATTATGAATTTTAAGCAACTTGATCATGAACATGTTGCACAAGCTTGGGAGAGGATGAAATTAATGATACGTAATTGCCCTACACATGGTTTGAATCTTTGGATGATTATATAAAATTTTTATGCCGGATTGAAATTTGCTTCTAGAAATCTTTTAGATTCGGCCGTGGGAGGCACTTTTATGGAAATCACTTTAGGAGAAGCTACTAAAATCCTAGATAATATTGTGGTTAATTATTCTTAATGGCACACCGAAAAATCTACTAATAAAAAAGTGCATGCGATAGAAGAAATTAATGTTTTGAGTGGAAAGATGGATGAACTTATGAAATTGTTTGCTAATAGGAGTGATCCTACTGATCCTAATGATATGCCTTTGTCTACTTTGATTGAGAATAATAATGAATCTATGGATGTGAAATTTTTTTGGTAGGAACAATTTTGGTAACAACACGTATAGAGGTAATTTTAATTCTAGGCCGTTTCCAAGTAATTCCTCTAATAATTATGGTAATTCCTACAACAATTCTTATGGAAATTTTAATAAGATGCCCTATGAATTTGAGACTAGTGTTAAGGACTTTATGAATTCGCAAAAGAATTTCAATGCTTTGATTGAAGAAAAATTGCTTAAGATTGATGAATTGGCTAGGAACGTTGATAGGATTTCTCTTGATTTTGATTCTTTGAAACTTAGATCTATTCCACCTACGCATGATATCAATGAGTCTCTCAAAGCCATGAGAATTTCCATTGATGAGTGCAAAGAAAGAACCGCTAGGATGCGTGCTAAGAAAGATTGCTTTGTGAAAGCATGTTCTTCTAGTTTCTATGAAAATAAAGATGAAGATCTAAAAGTTATTGATGTGTCTCCTATTAAATCTTTGTTTTGCAATATGAATCTTGATAATGATGGGACTGAAGATGAGCCACCTTTACCTAGAAGGCGTTCCAAAAATTCGGAGTTTTTAGATCTTGATGCAAAAATTGGTAAAAGTGGGATTGAAGAGGTCAAAACTTTAGATATCAATGAACCCACTATCTTGGATTTCGAGGAATTTAATTATGATAATTTCTCTTTGATAGATTGTATTACCTTGTTGCAATCCGTGCTAAATTCTCCTCATGCTTATAGTCAAAATAAAGCTTTTACTAAACATATCATTGATGCTTTGATGCAATCTTATGAAGAAAAACTTGAGTTGGAATTTTCTATCCCTAGAAAAATTTATGATGAGTGGGAACCTACTATTAAAATTAAAATTAAAGATCATGAATGCTATGCTTTGTGCGATTTGGGTGCTAGTGTTTCCACGATTCCAAAAACTTTATGTGATTTGGTAGGATTCCGTGAATTTGATGATTGTTCTTTAAATTTGCACCTTGCGGATTCCACTATTAAGAAACCTATGGGAAGAATTAATGATGTTCTTATTGTAGAAAATAGGAACTATGTGCCCATATATTTCATTGTTCTTGACATAGATTGCAATCCTTCATGTCCAATTATTCTTGGTAGACCTTTCCTTAGAACGATTGGTGCAATTATTGATATGAAGGAAGGGAATATTAGATTCCAATTTCCGTTAAGGAAATGCATGGAACACTTCCCTAGAAAGAAAATTAAATTACCATATGAATATATTATGAGAGCCACTTATGGATTGCCTACCAAAGATGGTAATACCTAGATCTATCCTTGCTTTTATGCCTAGCTAGGGGCGTTAAACGATAGCGCTTGTTGGGAGGCAACCCAATTTTATTTTTATTCCTTTATTTTTGCTCCTGTTTAGTAATAAATAATTTATATATCCTCTGTTTTGGTTGTGTTTTTTTGTTTAATTACTGTTTGTGCCAAGTAGAACCGTTGGGAAGACTTGGGGGAAGTCTTTTTGATCTTGCTGTAAAAAACAGAAACTTTAGCGCTCACGAGAATTGCTGCCATTTTTATTTGGAAAGTGATATTTAGTTAATTCTTTTTGAAGATGATTAATAGATAAATTACTCATGCTCAGAAATTTATTTTAGAATTTTTGGGGTTCCATAAGTTTTCGTGAGCTACACATTACTACAGACTGTTCTGTTTTTGACAGATTCTGTTTTTCGTTTGTTGTTTGCTTATTTTGATGAATCTATGGCTAGTAAAAGAGTTTATAAACCATAGAGAAGTTGGAATACAGTATATTTAACACCAATATAAATAAATAATGAGTTCATTACATTACCTTGAAGTGGTGTTTTGTTTTCTTTCAGTAACGGAGCTCACGAGATTTTCTATTTAAGTTTTATGTTGTGAAGTTTTCAAGTTTTGGGTAAAGATTTGATGGATTATGGAACAAGGAGTGGCAAGAGCCTAAGCTTGGGGATGCCCATGGCACCCCAAGGTAAAATACAAGGACACCAAAAATCCTAAGCTTGGGGATGCCCCGGAAGGCATCCACTCTTTCGTCTTCGTCCATCGGTAACTTTACTTGGAGCTATATTTTTATTCGACACATGATATGTGTTTTTCTTGGAGCGTATTGTATGATTTGAGTCTTTTCTTTTTAGTTTACCACAATAATACTTGATGTACACACCTTTTGAGAGAGACTCACATGATTTAAAATTTATTAGAATACTCTATGTGCTTCACTTATATCTTTTGAGCTATATAGTTTTTGCTCTAGTGCTTCACTTATATCTTTTAGAGCACAGCAGTGGTTTTATTTTATGTAAATAATTGACATCTCATGCTTCACTTATATTATTTTGAGAGTCCTTTAGAACAACATGGCAATTTGCTTTTAGGCATAATAAAAACTTTCATATAAGTGCATTGAATACTAAGAGAAGTTTGATACTTGATTGTTTTTGAGATTTGGAGATAGTGATATTAAAGTTGTGCTAGTTGAGTAGTTGTGAATTTGAGAAATACTTGTGTTGAAGTTTGCAAGTCTCGTAGCATGCACGTATGGTAAATTTGGTGTAACAAATTTGAAACATGAGGTGTTATTTGATTGTCTTCCTTATGAGTGGCGGTCGGGGACGAGCGATGGTATTTTCCTACCAATCTATCCCCCTAGGAGCATGCGCGTAATACTTGTTTTTTGATGACTTGTAGATTTTTGCAATAAGTATGTGAGTTCTTTATGACTAATGTTGAATCCATGGATTATACGCACTCTCACCCTTCCATCATTGCTAGCTTCTTCGGTACCGTGCATTGCCCTTTCTCACCTTGAGAGTTGGTGCAAACTTCGCCGGTGCATCCAAATCCCATGATATGATACGCTCTATCACACATAAACCTCCTTATATCTTCCTCAAAACAGCCACCATACCTACCTATTATGGCATTTCCATAGCCACTCTGAGATATATTGCCATGCAACTTTCCACCGTTCCGTTTATTATGACACCATCATCATTGTCATATTGCCTTGCATGATCATGTAGTTGACATCGTATTTGTGGCAAAGCCACCGTTCATAATTTTTTCATACATGTCACTCATGAGTCATTGCACATCCCGGTACACTGCTGGAGGCATTCATATAGAGTCATATCTTGTTCTAGTATCGAGTTGTAATCATTGAGTTGTAAATAAATAGAAGTGTGATGATCATCATTAATAGAGTATTGTCCCAAATAAAAAAAGAAAGGCCAAAAAAAGAGAATAAAAAGGGGCAATGCTACTATCCTTTTTCCACACTTGTGCTTCAAAGTAGCACCATGATCTTTATGATAGAGAGTCTCTTGTTTTGTCATTTTCATATACTAGTGGGAACTTTTCATTATAGAACTTGGCTTGTATATTCCAACAATGAGCCTCCTCAAGTGCCCTAGGTCTTCGTGAGCAAGAAAGTTGGATGCACACCCACTTAGTTTCTTTTGTTGAGCTTTCATACATTTATAGCTCTAGTGCATCCGTTGCATGGCAATCCCTACTCCTTGCATTGACATCAATTTATGGGCATCTCCCTAGCCCATTGATTAGCCGCGTCAATGTGAGACTTTCTCCTTTTTTGTCTTCTCCACATAACCCCCTTGATTATATTCTATTGCACCCATAGTGCTATATCCATGGCTCACGCTCATGTATTGTGTGGAAGTTGAAAAAAGTTTGAGGTTACTAAAGTGTGAAACAATTGCTTGGCTTGTCATCGGGGTTGTGCATGATGAGAGCATTCTTGTGTGACGAAAATGGAGCATGACCAAACTATATGATTTTGCAGGGATGAACTTTCTTTGGCCATGTTATTTTGAGAAGACATGATTGCTTAGTTAGTATGCTTGAAGTATCATTATTTTTATGTCAACATTAAACTTTTATCTTGAATCTTTCAGATATGAACATTCATGCCACAATAAAGAAAAATTACATTGAGAAATATGTTAGGAAGCATTCCACATAAAAAAATATGTTTTTATCATTTACCTACTCGAGGACGAGCATGAATTAGGCTTGGGGATGCTTGATACGTCTCCAACGTATCTATAATTTTTAATTGCTCCATGCTATTATATTATCTGTTTTGGATGTTAATGGGCTTTATTTTACACTTTTATATTATTTTTGGGACTAACCTATTAATTGGAGGCCCTGCCCAAATTGCTGTTTTTTTTGCCTATTTCAGTGTTTCGCAAAAAAGGAATATCAAACGAAGTCCAAACTGAATGAAACCTTCGGGAACATGATTTTCTCAACAAACGTGATCCAGGAGACTTGGAGTGGGCGTCAAGAAACAATCGAGGAGGCCATGAGGCAGGGGGCGCGCCCTCCACCCTCGTGGGCCCCTCGTTGCTCCACCGACGTACTTCTTCCTCCTATATATATCCACACACACCCCCAAACATCCAGGAGCACCATGAAAACCTAATTCCACCGCCGCAACCTTCTGTACCCAAGAGATCCCATCTTGGGGCCTTTTTCGGAGCTCCGCCAGAGGGGGCATTGATCACGGAGGGCCTCTACATCAACTCCATGGCCTCTCCGATGATGTGTGAGTAGCTTACTTCGGACCTTCGGGTCCATAGTTATTAGCTAGATGGCTTCTCTCTCTTTGGATCTCAATACAAATTTCTCCTCGATCTTCTTGGAGATCTATTCGATGTAATCTTCTTTTGCGGTGTGTTTGTCGAGATCCGATGAATTGTGGGTTTATGATCAAGTTTATCTATGAACAATATTTGAATCTCCTCTGATTTTTTATGTATGATTGGTCTATCTTTGCAAGTCTCTTCGAATTATCAGTTTGGTTTGGCCTACTAGATTGATCTTTCTTGCAATGGGAGAAGTGTTTAGCTTTGGGTTCAATCTTGCGGTGCTCGATCCCAGTGATAGAAAGGGAAATGACACGTATTGTATTGTTTCCATCGAGGATAAAAAGATGGGGTTTATATCATATTGCATGAGTTTATCCCTCTACATCATGTCATCTTGCTTAAAGCATTACTCTGTTTATATCATATTGCATGAGTCTACTTGTCACGGACGTGATGCATATATACATGATCATACCTAGATATTCTCATAATTATGCACTTTTCTATCAATTGCTCGACAGTAATTCGTTTATCCACCGTAATACTTATCCTCTTGCGAGAAGCCACTAGTGAAACCTATGGCCCCCGGGTCTATCTTCCATCATATTAATCTTCCAACACTTAGTTATTTCTATTGCCGTTTATTTTACTTTGCATCTTTGTTTCTCTTTATCATAAAAATACCAAAAATATTATCATATCATATCTATTAGATCTGACTCTCGTAAGTGATCGTGAAGGGATTGACAACCCCTTTATCGCGTTGGTTGCGAGGTTCTTATTTGTTTGTGTAGGTGCGTGGGACTCGAGCGTGATCTCCTATTGGATTGACACCTTGGTTCTCAAAAACTGAGGGAAATACTTATGCTACTTTACTGCATCACCCTTTCCTCTTCTAGGGAAACAAACGCAGTGCTCAAGAGGTAGCAACAGGTCAGCCCAGGTCGAGATGGAGTTCTCTAGCAAGTGCATCAGCCACGACCTCACATTTGGCTTTAGCGCCAAAGGGAAGTAGTTGGTGAATATGTTCTCATCCCTTCCCCCGGCAGCGTGAACAACATTGGTATAGATGCTCAAGAATTCTACCGGGTTCAGTCTTCCATCATACTTCTCTGGTATTTCTGGCTTGAACGTGCGAGCAGATGGCCAACGGACTTGCCACAGCTCGCGAGTGAAGGCGGGGCACCCGACCTTGAAAGGTAGGTACCCGCCTTCACCGATCATGGGCTCGTCGATGTCGGGGCCATTGCGCCTATCAGATAGGTGGCGGGTTTTGCGGCCTCGCTCGATGGTGATGCACGCGTCTTACCTCTGCCTGTCTTCCATGACTCATCGCTGGTCTTGAAGCGCTCGAGGATCGGACGAAGCCATTGATACGTCATCGGGTTCTTGGTCGCGTGGTTCTGGCTGCGGCCCTTGTGTTGGCTGCCTCAGAGGGGATTGCATCGTGGGGGTGGCCCCTTCGGTACGGCCAGCGGCTCGGGTCGTTGTCGCCGCCTGTGGAGGCCATGATGGGCCTGCTCGTTGTGGTCCTCCCGCTTCGGCGAAACCAATCAAGCTCTGAATGGTGGCTCTCCACTCATCCATCTGATCGGCCACCGGCGGGAATCTCAACAGGAGTTGGGCTAGCGCCACGGCCTCCGAGGCAGTGCTCGACATGAACGACGACGTACACCGCAACGTCACCTGGCTCCTGACGGTGCCGGTAGTAGCTGCACCATGCTCTCGTTGTCGTGAGATGGTCGCCAGGGTCGCATGGTGATGAGGCGGATGCGCCTCGGGATCGGCGGCCCCGCATGGAGCATTGGCTCGTCCAGCTCGCCCCGGGGCTGGCGCGTGTCCCGCAATCGCACCCATTAGCGGGGGCGACCAAAGGGTTGTAGTTCGCCACAGAGCGAGCGTCATCGTTGCGGCTGCATCCTTCGGTGGGGTGGAGAGGCGGGGACGGAATGATCTCTCCACCCGTTCCTTGTGGAGTGTGGCCGCTGGAATGCTGTTGGCGCTGTTGAGGGAGTCCTAGATTAGGGGGTCTCCGGACAGCCAGACTATATCCTTTGGCCGGACTGTTGGACTATGAAGATACAAGATTGAAGACTTCGTCCCGTGTCCGGATGGGACTCTCCTTGGGGTGACAGGCAAGCTTGGCAATACGGATATGTAGATCTTCTTCCTTGTAACCGACTCTATGTAACCCTAGCGCCCTCTGGTGTCTATATAAACCGGAGGGTTTAGTCCGTAGGACAACAACAGTCATACCATAGGCTAGCTTCTAGGGTTTAGCCTCTACAATCTCATGGTAGATCAACTCTTGTAATACTCATATCATCAAGATCAATCAAGCAGTAAGTAGGGTATTACCTCCATCAAGAGGGCCCGAACCCGGGTAAACATCATGTCCCCCGCCTCCTGTTACCATCCGCCTTAGACGCACAGTTCGGGACCTCCTACCCAAGATCCGCCGGTTTTGACACAGACATTGGTGCTTTCATTGAGAGTTCCACTATGACATCACCATAAGGCTTGATGGCTCCTTCGATCATCGGTAACGATGCGGTCCAGGGTGAGGTTTTCCTCCCCGGACAGATCTTCGTATTTGGCGGCTTCGCACTGCAGGCCATCTCGCTTGGCAATCTGGAGCAGATCGAGAGCTACCCCTGGCCATCAGGCCAGGTTCAGA
The DNA here is from genome assembly GCA_034509565.1 of Triticum monococcum. Classification (NCBI taxonomy): domain Eukaryota; kingdom Viridiplantae; phylum Streptophyta; class Magnoliopsida; order Poales; family Poaceae; genus Triticum; species Triticum monococcum. The sequence continues at coordinate 669,757,148 of CM067843.1, read as the reverse complement.
AACTTAAACTACACTGCCGACATCTGCGGAGACTTGATCTTCGACGGATTCGAGCCCATGTCAGGTGCGCCACACAATCACGGCGAGCATGACGTAACTCTGTCGTCGGACAGTGTTCGGGAGATCACACCTGCAACCACTCCAGCCCTCAATCCAGAGCAAATCGCGCCATCCGAGGATGGGGGGATAGACCCCGCCATGAAGGCCGCACTCTCAGTGGCGATGGAGCCGGATACTGACTTCACCCCTCACAAGAGTCGTGTTGCCGAACCACTGGATTCGCCTCCGGCCACGGACTCCGAGCCGCCTGCGTCCGTGCCTATCAAATCCGATTGGGCGCCGATCATGGAGTTCACATCCGCGGATATCTTTCAGCACTCACCTTTCGTCGAAATGCTAAATTCATTAAGGTCTCTCTCCTTGTCAGGAGATCCTTGGCCGAACTATGTCCGGCTATAATGGGATGTGGATGACAAAGAAATTCACTGCCCACCAACCACCCACTTAGTAGCCTCTATCTACGATTTAACCGACATGCTTGATTTCGACTCTGAAGACATCGACAGCATGGATGATGATGCAGGAGAGGAACAGGAACCAGTGCCCATAGGGCGCTGGATAGCTACTTCACCACATGACATATACATGGTGGATACACCCGGAGAAAACAATGACAAAGAACGGTAGGATGCAGCGAAGAATAGCTCCCTCGAGAAGCAAGCAAAGCGTCGGCATAGGCGCCGCTCAAAATCCCGCCTCGGCAAAAACAGCGATAACAACGCAAGAGAAAATAACACTCCAGTCGACTCCAGAGGAAACGACGGCCACATTGACCCAGCAGCAGAGCACGATGAAACTGCAAACGGCGAACATAGTATGGACCCGATGTCCGAACACGGCGACGCTGAGGATAAATCTCATCAACCCCCCTCGGGGGAGGAAAATAGTCCAGACGAAGATGCACACATCCTCCTGGAAAGGCACTTGGAACAAGAGAACCTCCGCAGAAGGCTTATTGCCACAGCGAGGAGTCTGAAGAAGCAGAAGCAAAGGCTTAAGGCCGCACAAAATACGCTCAACAGCAGGTGGAACAAAGTGCTCGACAACGAAGAAAAGTATGGTGGAAGTTACCACAAAGAGCTATCCAAAGCGCAAGCTATTACCTGAATTCGACGACGAGGCCGTAGAGCCCACACAGCCGAAAAATAAAATGGCCAACCGGCCGGATCAACCACCTTGTGGCTGCGATGGAGCGGCTAACAAGGCCGCACATAAGTCAACACACGATCTACGTGAGGACTTGCGCCAAAAATCCAGTATGACTAGATCCATCTATGGATCTAGGAAGCGCGCTCCGGCACAAAATCAAAACCGAATACTACAATCGTCCGAACGCCATGATACATCCAAATACAGCGGTGCCGCACACCCCCTATGTTTCACATATGAGGTGCTGGACCACGAATTTCTAGAAGGATTCAAACTAGTGAACATACAGGCGTACGACGAGACGATAGACCCTGGGGTCTGGATTGAGGACTTTATCCTCCATATCCATATGGCTCGCAGAGATGATCTCCATGCCATCAAGTACTTGCCCCTCAAGCTTAAAGGACCAGCTCGGCACTGGCTGAAAAGCCTCCCCGAAAACTCAATTGGAAGTTGGGAGGAGCTCGAGGATGCTTTTCAGGCTAATTTTCAAGGGACCTATGTCCTACCTCCGGATGCAGACGATTTAAGTCATATAATTCAACAACCCAGAGAGTGAGCCCAAAAGCTTTGGAACAGGTTTCTCACTAAGAAGAACCAAATCGTCGAGTGCCCGGACGCCGAAGCCTTAGCAGCTTTCAAGCACAGCATCCGAGACGAATGGCTCGCCAGACACCTCGGCCAAGAAAAATCGAGAACAATGGCAGCCCTGACAAGCCTCATGACCCGCTTTTGCGCGGGCGAAGATAGCTGGTTAGCCCGCAGTAGAACCAGCGACCCAAGGACATCCGAAGTCAGGGATGGCAATGGAAAACCACGACGCAGTAAAAGCAAGCGTCGAAATAAAGAAGATAGCCTAGATAATACGACGGTAAACGCCGGATTCAGGGGCTCTCGGCCAGGTCGGCGGAAAAAGCCTTTCAAAGGCAGCAGAGATGGACCGTCCAGCCTAAACAATATTTTGGACAAACTATGTCAGATTCATGGCACCCCCGATAAACCTGCAAATCACACCCACAGAGAATGATGAGTCTTCAAGCAGGCCGGTAAGCTAAACCCCGAACACAAGGGGAGGGAGACACCAAGCTAAGAGGAGGACGAACCTCGCCAGCAAAGCACTGGAGGACAGAAAAAATTCCCACCAGAGGTTAAAACAGTAAACATGGTCCACATGACGAAGAGGAGAAGCAAGCATGCACTCCGAGACATACGCGCCGTAGAGCCCGTCACCCCTAAGTTCAACCCCTGGTTGGCCTACCCGATCACTTTTGATCGCAGGGATCACCCAACAAGCATCTGGCATGAAGGATTGGCTGCCTTGGTGTTAGACCCAATAATAAGCGGATACCATCTCACACGAGTCCTTATGGACGGCGGCAGTGGTCTAAATCTGATATATCAGGACACAGTCCGCAAAATGGGGATAGACCCGACAAAAATCAGCCACAGTAATACTACCTTCAAGGGAGTAATACCAGGCCCAGAGGCCTGCTCCACGGGCTCTCTAATACTAGAGGTTTTATTCGGTTCATTCGACAACTACTGAAGCGACAAGTTAGACTTCGACATTGCTCCATTCCGAAGCGGCTATCAGGCACTACTCGGAAGAACAGCTTTCGCTCGTTTTAATGCGGTACCACATTACGCTTCTCTTAAGCTTAAGATGCCTGGTCCACGTGGCACCATTGCAGTTAGTGGAAATATTGAGCGTTCTCTACGCACAGAAGAACATGCGGCGGCTTGAACAGCCAAGCACTAGACGGCCTCACCAACCAGAATAAATGACAGGTCTTCAAGACCGTGGACATGGTTAGACGAGTCCGGTGAATCACTAGATATACCTGAGATTGGTTTGATGGTTAAACCCTCATAGAAGGTACCAGGGGCTTCCCGCGTGTAATCAGGGCTAGTTCGGCTCAACTTGACTTATCTTGAATTTTAATGGTTTATCGAGAATAACCAATTTTTTTGGCACGACAACTTTCACCTAAGTTCTTCTCTTTTACAGATGACAATCATGCTACACCCGTCTCGGACATGGCACAACGGAGACACAGGCACAGACGTGCAATAGGGACCCGCTCAAAGGTTTCTTTTCAGATTAAGACCCTGCGTAAACCTTTTTTTTACTATCTCTTGTTGTTCACATCCTCCGGATACTCAATACAACTGAGAAGGATGCTGGCGTTATTGGCATTTCGCCATGTCAGAATATTGCACGTACCTGGACACTCGGGGTTTATTATTAAGGGCAATGTTCAGCCTGGAATATGTTATAAAGACCGAATACCTTATAGAGTGTTCAGCGTCGCGAGTTTGGCCTTATATGCATTAGCTCCGAATCATGTCTTTGGTCAAATGTTGGGTTTGCCCGACTCCCGTGTTTTGCTACCTTACGTTCTGCTCTATCGGCTAAGGCGGCACCAGGAGAACTACTGCGATTGTGCCCTGGTTCATCCGGATGAGCACCTCAGTAGAGAAAGCCGAAAACTGGTAGTCATGATAAAGTGCGAGACTAGTCAACCACTAGATGACTTAGCGGAATCTTCGGGATTCCTCCACATTAACGAAGGGCCGTTTCCTAGTCATGTACGTACGTGCACCATATTCGGACGAGCGCGGAGGTACTAGGGGCTATATAGTAGTCCCACCATCAAACTCCTATGGCTAAGTGAAAGTGTTAAAGCAATATAGTCCGATTGCCTCGTTCGCTGTGCCACCACCTCCTTAATGGACCAAGACGTTGGATCAAGTGTGAATACTCATTTTTTGTGAACACCCCCGCATTATATGCATGGGGGCTGAAGCCGACGACTGCAAACTTTCAGGTTATATACATATATACATAAACGGCCGCACAGGAGGCATCATAATACTTTCAGGCAAAAGTATAAACACAGCCTTTATAATTCAATAAAACATTGTTTTTACAATGGGAATACATGTCACCAGAACATAATATTCTTCGTGCACTGAGCCTCTATTGAACGAGCGCCTTCAAGGACTTCTTCAAAGTAGTGCTCGGCAGATACTCGGCCTACAACCGAACTCTGGGTTGAAATAGTGGTGACATCCTTCTCTGCCCGGTATGTCTTGACATGGGCAAGTGCCATATGCGCACCCTCTATGCATGCCAACCTCTTCATAGCGTCGATGTGCGGCACAACACCAAGGAACTGTTGCACTAAACTAAAATAACTATTCGGCCTTGGCCCTTCCGGCCACAAATGATCCACAACAGACCTCATGGCAAGCCCGGACAACCTATGGAGCTCGGACCACTCGGCCATTCGCTCATTCAACAGCAGCGGACGCACTGGAACATGGAACTGTGACCAGAATAGCCTTTCCACTTCACGATCTTTTTGATCCTTGAAGTACTCGGCCGCATCAGCAGCACTGGCTGCCAAATCCATATATGCGTCTGCAGAACTCCATAGTTGATCAAGAGGGGCATACTTCGGATCTCCGAACTTCATCCGCAACAAAAAGGGCTTCCCAGCCGCGATATCTCCGGCTTGACAGAGCTCCTCCTTCGCCGCTCTGATTTTAGAGCGGGCTTCCTTGGCTGCTACCATGGCCTTCTCTAGGTCCGCCGCCTTCGCCCGGCTTTCTTTTTCAAGAAGCTGGTAACGGTCGACGGCATCTTTCAACTCAACGACCATCTTGGCTATTTTTTCCTTGCTTTGGCAATTCACAACCTGTTCGGCCCTCAGCTCTTCGACCGCCTTTAGAGCGGTCGCATCACTATTACTATTTTGTTCCTTGGCTCGGGCAAGTTCCGACCAAAGGGTCTCTGTCGGTGTCAAAACCGGCGGATCTCGGGTAGGGGGTCCCGAACTGTGCGTCTAGGCCGGATGGTAACAGGAGGCAGGGGACATGAAGTTTTACCCAGGTTCGGGCCCTCTTGATGGAGGTAAAACCCTACATCCTGCTTGATTAATATTGGTGATATGGATAGTACAAGAGTAGATCTACCACGAGATCGGAGAGGCTAAACCCTAGAAGCTAGCCTATGGTATGATTGTTGTTCTGTATCCTCTATCGACTAGCCTGGCCCTGGTTTATATAATGCACCAGAGGCCTAGGTTAACAAGAGTCCTAGACGAATACGCTGGTGGGGAGAAGTCCTTGTCTTGATCGCCAAGTCTTTGTGGAATCTTTCTTGTATGCGGCAGCTGTCCGAACTGGCCCATCAGTATACGGCCATGGGGGGCCTCGGCCCAATCTAATAGATCAGGAGACGATGTGGTGAGTGCCCCCTAGTCCAGGACACCGCCAGTCTCCACGACGGCAGCTCCATCTGCAGTCACAACATATTAAAGATACTACCATCATGCTCCTCTTACTATGTGTTGATCACCGGAGAAATCACATACCCTGTGCCTCATCGAGCCGCTTGTTGACAAGCACGATGTTGGCATCTGCCGCATCAAGTTGCTGCTTTAGCTCGGCAAACTCACCAGTCCGACTAGCCACCGGACCTTCAGCCACCTGCACATGAAGGCGGCCTGATTATTACCTGGGACTATGATCCTCAGTTTGCTGCCGTTCTCGACGGCAACCAGAGTCTCAGGGGCTACTATCTGCATAGGGCACACCTAACATGTGCGGTACTGCCAAAAACATACACTATTTCACGTACCTCAAAACCCTTCAGCAGACTCATAAAAGCTTCATGCAACCCGCTTTCGGCGGATGAAATCCTCTCAATCACCGTACCCATTAGCGTACGATGCGCTTCTGAGATGTCCGCTTGCTCCAGAAGATCCTTCAGTGCGTCCGATCGCACACTGGATGGTTCCGGACTCTTTCTGTTGCTCTCTTTAGGAGCCGAATACTGAGGACTTCGGGTGGCCGAAGGATTACCCTCTAGCCTTGGCGGATCAGGAGAAACCCTCCGCGACGACACTTCAGGGTCGCCCGCCTCATGAGGTGGGGTGGCATGGGGAGGTGTTTCGCTCTCCATCATCTCCGGAAGAAGATCCCCCGAAGACGAACTTTGTCGAGAAGGGCTACGATCCGAACTACAAGATACATGCTTCGGTTATTGTCTTCAGAAGTAATGTAGGATATTTTTACTATCAAGTACTTTTTGTTTACTTACAGCTCGGTAGAGGGTTAATCCCCTTGCGGGCACTGTGCGACAAGAGTACCCTCCGAGGCAGGACCCTCTGGCGAAGATTTCTTCCCCCGTTTGGAAACCTTTATTTCCGGGTCTACAGAGGTGGTCCTCTTCCTTCCTTGGGGAGAGGGAATTTCAGATTCTTCTCCCTAGTTATCCTCCTTCGCGGAGGCGCTAATTACCCCGGTTTGGATGAATAATGAGTGAGGCCTGCTTTCAGCCTCTTTATTCCCCCCTTTATATTCCCCTAAGGGCGCCTGATAAGGCGCCGGCTCGAGCATTCTGGCCAGTACTGGATCTGCTGAGCCTTCGGGAAGGGGGGCCGAACACATGATCATCTTCGCCTTTGTTACCCAGTCCTGGTCAAAGAGAGACCTTTCAGAATGATGTTGTGATAAATAAAAAAACAACACGTTCGGCCACGAGATTACTTACTTGGGTATCTGGACGTTTGCAACTCAGACCCGCATCCTCGGTGGTGTCCGGACACCTTATTTGTGGTCCGAAGAACAATTTGTACATCTCTTCGAGTGTCATGCCGAGGAAGTGCTGAATAGTTCGCGGTCCTTCCGGGTTGAACTCCCACGTATGGAGGGGTCGACGTTTGCAAGGCGGGACTTGACGAACTAGCATGACTTGCATTACCGTGGCCAGGCTGACATCTCTCTCTAGGAGATCTCGGATGCGACTCTGCAATATCGGCACATCATTTACTGGCCCCCAGTCCAGCCCTTTGTTGATCCATGATGTCAGTTGTGGTGGGGGGCCCGAGCGAAAGGCAAGGGCGGCTACCCACTTGGTACCCCGGGGAGCTGTGATATAAAACCACTCCTGTTGCCATAAACTGGACACCTCTGGGAAGGAACCCTCTGGCCATGGAACATCAGCGCTTTTGCTTATTGCGGCACCTCCGCACTCTGTGTGTCGCCCCTCGATCATCTTCGGCTTCACATTAAAAGTCTTGAGCCACAGGCCGATGTCACGACCGGTTTTCCAATAAAAATATTTATTGAAAAACCAATCTTTTGAGTCCAGCATGAGAGAAATCCTCCTCACTGGTAGACAAATTCTTGATACAATAAGCCAGTAGCATAGAATATATTACAGGGTTGAGCTAGGGCTGCTCAACAAATTATTACAAGCGCGCCAATAATTATACATAATGGCGGAGTTAACACAATGGTGTGGTGGCATACTACTGACTCGAGGATAAAGTGATGGTGGAATAGCACAGTGGGGAGTGTGATAACATGACTCTCAGACTGGCATCTCATCGAGCGTCGAGGTGAGGCTCGATGAATGTTATTCGAGTTGCGGAAGCGGATATAATACAGTGACCAAATCCAGGGTCGCACGAGACTGACTGGGAATCCTCTAGGCGTCGGACTCGCTATCGAACTCTTCATCCATGAGATCGCCTTCGTCAGCATCTGGCCAAATCAACAAGCCAGTGAGTACTTTGAAAGTACTCGCAAGACAGTTCGGACGTAAGATATAACAAATGCATGCATGAATGCGTCATGATTAATTTTTCCAATGCACATTCAAAAATTTGCATAACGAAGTAAGTACAAGGGAAACGGCGGTAGTCCGCCGGAAATCCCAACAAAATATAAATGAAAACCGATCGGGTGTCTGAAGCGACGCCTCGAAAGGTGAACAAATAATTACAGAAAAATCATACCACAGTCGGGCGTCTTAGCGACACCACATAAAGGGCTTTAAAAGAAATGCCACAGTCGAGCGTCTTAGCGACACCACATAAAGGGCTTTAAAAGAAATGCCACAGTCGGACGTCGGGGCGACATCACAGAAAGGGCTTTAAAAGAAATGCCACAGTCAGACGTCGGGGCAACATCACAGAAAGGGCTTTAAAAGAAATGCCACAGTCGGACGTCTGAGCGACATCACAGAAAGGGCTTTAAAAGAAATGCCATAGTCGGACGCCTGAGCGACATCACAGAAAGGGCTTTAAAAGAAATGCCACAGTCGGACGTCTGAGCGACATCACAGAAAGGGCTTTAAAAGAAATGCCACAGTCGGACGTCTGAGCGACATCACAGAAACGGCTTTTATTCACAAGTAAATAATACTCATAATAAATATTCAATTCATGATAATAAACGGGTTAGTCCATCCACAGGAATAAACATTTAACCGGCTCAACACTCATGTGATTCACCGGAGTATCTGTCACCAAAACTAGCACTTGTCAGAATAAGTTAGCGCAAAATTTGGATATGGATAAGATGATTTGGAGATTTATGACTCTGCAGAGTTTGTACAAAAATTTCCCACAGTTAACGGATTTCCGTAGTCACGAAGGACTAGTTCCGTTTACGGTATTTCGGAAGAAAACACAGCTAACCAGTACACACCCATCCTACCTCTCGATGCCAGGACTCACCCTAGACATCGTCCAAGAAAAACTTTTGAGACGGGGAGATCACAATCTCGAATAGCATGGGATCAAATTTATATACGCGCGCTCTAAGGGGTGCCCCCCTCTCGGTCCCAACCGGAAACACCCATGCCCCCTGACCGGATGACTGGCTTTAATCCAGGGCCATGGAACCATCATCCTGGCCTCTCCTTTTGGTGTGTACCAGGAAAGCGGTTTGCAACTTACTAATCCATATTCCTTGCGGAAAACATGTGGTAGTACAAGGAAGGAAATGGGAGGAACTGGACCGATACGGTTTGACACTGTAGTCATATAGTCTGGCATAAGACTGGCATGCTACAACACTGCCATCTTACCCATCCTCATGCCAACACATGTCCATTCATACTCACATCCATCCACCTATGGATTATCGAGCTCACTTACCTCAACAATGCATGAAAATAACGTTCATCGGTATGCTCATCAACATGCCATGAAACTAACTAAATGAAAAACATGCCAAGACACTCATCATATCAAAAGTTCAAACATGCTTGCCTGGTTCAGAGTAGTCGGAGCCTAGCTCGGTGAAGTTCGCGGCTCCGTCACCTCCTTCGGTATCTACGGTATAAAGAAAATATATGCGCTATCGTGAATACCAAGAGGTGCACAAAAAGTATTCCAAATATTTTTCAAATAAATCTGATAATAAACTAGACAAAATTTTAAAGAGGACAGAAAAAGAATCAATCCAAAATATGCTTCTGTTAACAAGTTATAAAGGTTTTTGTCCAGGGACTCATCTGTAATGAAACAGAAAGTTTCCAGGGGCTAGCTTATAAAAACAGAAAATGCTCCAGTCTCGAATACGCCAGCCCAGAGAGGGAAACGTATTTTGCCCGAAAGCGTTTTCAGAAAACGATTTGTGTAAAAAGAACTAAGAGGCTGACTGGCGTGTCCCACCCGTCAGTTTTAAATATTCAAATGGGGGATGAAGCTTCTCGGCGCCCGAGAGCCGCGGTGGTCGCCGGTGGCGATCCACGGCGAGGCAGGGGGATCGGAGAGTACCTCCGTGTTCAGGGCGCCCTTCCGCGTCGGATGGTGGTGGTGGTGGTCGTCGGCGAGTACCACGTCGACGGCGAGCCTTGCTCCGGCGGACGGCGGCTCGGGTGGAGATGGATCTTGTCCGGGAGAGCTACGAAGGTCAAATTGACGCTTGGGTTAACTCACTGGGTGCTCGAGGATGCTACTGACAAGGTTTGGGCGCCGGAGATGGCCTCATCGGAGCGAATCGTGATGTAGGCCGAGGCGGGACGGGGCGGCCGGAGTCGGGGGAGGAGACCTCTTCGAGGTCCTCCTAGTGGCCTGGCGGGGTATTTGTGGGGTGCAGTGGTGGTGCGTGCTCGAGGGCGAGCTCGGGATCTCCTTTTATAGGCGATCCGAGGCGGTGGCCGTGAACGGGGATTTCCGACGATGGATTACGGCGGCGCAGCGCTCGGTCGGGGAGTTTAGGAGGTTGGGCATCAATGTGGAGGTCCACTGGTTCCATTTAGATGCTAAACGGACTTGGATTAGAAGCTTAGGGCAGGTTTTGGTCGGAACGGAACGGCGCGGGTCCGTCGGCGGAAGAGAGCGCGTCCAGTGCTGTCGGGCCACGGCGACGGTGTTGCGGGGCTGCGCTGGCATGCATGAGCCACGCGGAGGGCAGAGGAGCATTGGGCGGCGCCGAACGGCGTTGAGCCGCCGTTCTGCTCCCTGTCGGCCGCTATGGTGGTTTGGCCACCGCAAGACACGCCGGCGCAGGCGGGCCAGGGTGCCACCGATGCCAGGATGGCGCCAAGCGCGCGTGCGGTGCTCCAGACAGGAGGAAGAGGCGGCGAGGAACGTGCCAAGGGCACTGTCCACGCCTGAAAGAAGCTGACGAACGAAAACGACACTGAACTCTGAATATTACTGAATGTGAACAGTAACAGTGCACGCCAAGTGTTCGACAGAATGAATTTGGCCTCTAGGGATTTTTCCTTGAGCTGATTTTTGGTGGAGTGGCTACTCATTGCTCCAGTAGGCTGCCTGAATTTTGGTTGAATTTTTGGAGAAGTATAGATATGAATATCACCAAATTTGGCAAATCTGGTCCAAACTTGTAGAGGCTGAAATTTGAAAAATTTGAAAAGAGGAGGAGTGGATCAGGATGGTTCTAGGTTGTGGATGCTAAGGACAATCCAGAGGAGTTGGTTTGAGGTCAAAACTCAAATGAAATAAGGTACTTGCTTTGAAAAACACTCAGGCTCCAAATAGTTGACCGAAATGATTTTAGAGGAAAAATAATTAGAATAAAATCCAAAACTTGTTTGGATTAGTTGGGACAGAGAACTAAGGTTGATTACAAGGAGGAGGAAAGGATTTTGAGAGGTTTTACCACATGGGCAAAAATACAAGGTCATGGGGGGGGGGGTTTCAAGATATGAAAATCCCCAATTTTCATAGAGTTTCTTTTTAAAAGAAAAAGACTAAACTCCCAAAAATATAATTTGAGAAGGGAACCAACAGAGGAAGTTTTGAATGATCAAACACCATAGTTTGAAGAAAAATAAAAAATCCTTACCAAAGAAAAGGAAGTTTTTAAGAGGAAGGATTTCTAGAAAAGAAATTTTAAATGCTCTCTTTTAAAATCCAACAAAGTTTTTGAAGAAAACCAAATTAAATTTTTTGGAGTGTCACAACACCTACCCCCTTAGGAAAAATCTCGTCCCCGAGATTTCAGCTGTCCCTCAAATAAGTGTGGATGCTCTGTCCGAAGAAAATCCTCTCTTTCCCAAGTTGCTTCACTGTCGGTGTGATTGCTCCACTGGACTCTGAAGAATTTGATGGTCTTCTATCGGGTCCTCCTTTCAGACTCCTCTAATATTCTTACTGGACGTTCCCGATAAGTGAGGTCTGGCTGCACGTCAATGCTCTCATGGGATACTTGTTTCTCTGGGTTGCTTACGCACTTCCTCAATTGCGAGACGTGGAACACGTCGTGGACATCGGATAATTCCTCGGGTAAGTCTAGCTGGTAGGCTACCGTGCCTCTTCGCGCCATTATACAGAATTGTCCAATGAATCTTGGTGCTAGCTTCCCTTTAATGTTGAATCGTTGCAATCCTCTCATAGGAGATACTCTCAGGTATACGAACTCACCGGGCTTGAAGCTGACCCTACGATGTTTCTGATCATAATAACTCTTCTGTCGACTTTGAGCGGCCTTAAGTCGGTCTCTGATTAGCTTGACTTTTTCCTCGGCTTCTCTGAGCATGTCTGGTCCAAAGATGCGGCTGTCTCCGGTCTCTTACCAATTTAACGGGGTACGACATCTCCGTCCGTATAAAGCCTCAAATGGTGCCATTTGCAGGCTGGCCTGGTAGCTATTGGTGTACGCGAACTCGGCGTATGGCAGGCTTTCTTCCCAACTGGTTCCATATGTGAGGACACATGCCCTCAGCATGTCTTCTAAAACCTGGTTTACGCGTTCTGTTTGTCCATCAGTCTGTGGGTGGTATGCTGTACTGAAGGCTAGTTGAGTTCCCAGAGCCTGTTGTAAATGCTCCCAAAATCTCGAGACGAATTGAGTGCCCCTGTCGGATATTATGGTCTTCGGGACACCGTGCAGACAAACTATACGGGAGAGATAGATCCTGGCAAGCCTCTGAGCGTTGTAGGTTGTCTGCACTGGAATGAAATGTGCCACCTTGGTTAACCTGTCGGTGATGACCCATATGGTATCATTCCCATGTCGTGACCAAGGTAGTCCGACAATGAAATCCATCCCTATTTCATCCCATTTCCACTCAGGTATTTTGTTATGTTGCAGTAGTCCGGCTGGCCTCTGATGCTCAGCTTTTATGCATTGACAAGAGTCGCAACATGCAATGAAGGTGGCTATGTCCCTCTTCATACCGTGCCACCAAAATCTTTCCTGAACATCTTTATACATCTTGGTTCCTCCAGGGTGGATCGAGTACGGGGCGGTGTGGGCTTCAGCTAGGATTTGCTGTTTGAGGTCCTTTATATTTGGTACGCAGAGTCTGTCTCTGTACCATAATATTCCTCCATCGTCTATGACGAATGCCGAGGCCTTGCCCATACTTACCTTTCTTTTGATGCCTTCGATGCTGGGGTGACCAGGCTGAGCTTCTTTAATTCCCTCCACAAGGTCGGGTTGTATTTCCAAGTTTGATATGGTGCCTTTTGCTACCATTATCAAGTTGAGTTTGGCAAATTCTTGTTGGAATTCGGGCCTCAAGCTTTGCAGACTGTTTTCGTCGGAGCTGGGGTTCCGACTAAGAGCATCGGCCACTACATTTGCTTTACCTGGATGGTAGTGGATACCAACATCATAATCCTTTACCAATTCCAACCAGCGTCATTGCCGTAAATTTAGTTCTGGCTGCGTGAAAATATATTTGAGACTTTTATGATCCGTATATATTTCACATCGATTCCCAAGTAAGAAATGCCTCCATTCCTTGAGTGCATGAATGACTGCTGCCATTTCCAAGTCATGAGTGGGATAATTTTCCTCATGCTTGCGAAGTTGCCTTGAAGCATAGGCGACAACCTTGCCTTCTTGCATCAACACGCATCCGAGACCCTTTTTGCACGAGTCACAAAACACTTCAAAATTTTTGTGTATGTCTGGCACAATTAATACTGGTGCTGTTGTTAATTTCCGCTTTAGCTCTTGGAAACTTTTTTCGCAGGCTTCTGTACATTCAAACTTCTTGTCTTTATTGAGTAACTGCGTCATAGGCTTGGCTATGGTGGAGAATCCTTCAATAAATCTGCGGTAATATCCTGCCATTCCCAAGAAACTACGTATGTCTGTTACGCTCGCTGGCGACTTCCAGCCAAGTATGGCCTTGACTTTCTTCGGGTCCACTGCGATACCGTCTTGGGTTAGTATGTGGCCGAGAAAGCCTACTTGTCTTAGCCAAAATTTGCACTTGCTGAACTTGGCATACAATTGGTGTTTCCTGAGTTCTCCTAGCACAATCCTGAGATGTTCTGTGTGCTCTTCTGGTGTCTTGGAGTATACCAGAATGTCGTCGATGAATACCACAACGAACTTGTCCATAAACTTCATAAATACTTTGTTCATGAGGTGAACAAAATATGCAGGGGCATTAGTTAATCCAAATGGCATTACTGTGAACTCATACAGTCCATATCTGGAGGTGAAGGCTGTTTTGGGGATATCTTCCGTTCGCACCTTTAATTGATGGTATCCAGACCTTAGGTCAAGTTTTGAGAATACCTTGGCCTGAGCGAGTTGATCAAACAAATCATTTATCCTTGGCATCGGGTATTTGTTCTTGATTGTGACCATGTTAAGTGCTCGATAGTCAATACACAATCTCAGTGTTCCATCCTTCTTTTTGGCAAATAGAATTAGTGATCCCCAAGGTGAGGAGCTGGCTCGAATGTATCCTTTGTCTAGCAATTCTTTTATTTGTTTCTTCAATTCAACCAACTCGGATGGTGCCATTTGATATGGTTTCTTGTATATGGGGGTGGTTCCTGGTGCGAGCTGAATGCTGAACTCTATCTCTTGGTCTGGTGGCGTGCCTGGTAGCTCTTCAGGTAATATGTCTGGAAATTCACACACTACTGGAACCTTGTTTAGCTCAGAAACGTCCACCTTATTCAATCTCGGTTGCCGGGGTATTTTTCCTTCCTTGGCTGACACTCTTATTGTCTTCCCGTGGTGGTGCGTGAGGATTACGGTCCGGTTGAAACAGTCAATAAAACCCTTGTTGGTGGTTAGCCAGTCCATCCCTAGGATGCCATCCAGTCCTTTGTTTTCCAGTACAATAAGATTGGCGCGAAACTCCAATCCTTCGAACTCAATGACCACATCCTGACAGTAATTCTGAGTGACTTGCTGAATCCCAGGGGACTTGATGATCATGGATTTCTCCAAAGGAAGCATCGAAAAATTATTTTGCAAAGTAAAACTTTTCGAAATGAAAGAGTGAGAAGCTCCAGAATCAAAAAAAACCATTGCAGGTATTGTGTTGACAGGAAACATACCGAGTACGATATCCAGAGCATTTTGTGCCTCCTCTTTGGTTACGTGGTTCAGATGACCCTTCCTGTGGTTGTTGCTGGGATTGAAATTGTTTCGCTTGGGCGCTGAATTATTGCCGCCGTTGTTCGGCTTTGGGGTTGAGTTTCTAGGCTTGGGACACTGTTTGGCATAGTGTCCTTCCTCTCCACAGGCGTAACAGGTAATGCCGGGGCGATATGTGAACTCCTTGTCCCTTGCATGAAAATTCTTCATTGGGCGTGAGACGTTGGATGAGGATTTGTGCGTCCCACCCTTTCGAAAATCTGTCCTGCTTCGGTGATTGCGAGCATGATTGGTCTGGTCCCATTTTCGCTTGCGGATATCTTCCAGGCTGCGTCTCTCATTTTCCAGAGTAATCGCTTTGTCCACCAGAGTTTTAAAATCTGGAAAAGTGTGCACGACTAGTTGGCATTTAAGCGCGGGCGCCAGACCGTCAAGGAATTTCTCCATCTTCTTACTTTCAGTCATACGCTCCTCATTGGCGTAGCGAGACAATAGAGTAAATTGACCATATGAATCTGCCACTGTCATGTTCCTTTGTTTGAGGTCATCGAACTCTCTTTTCTTGATTTTCATAATGCTCTTAGGAATGTGTGCACCACGGAAACCTTCCTTGAAATCATCCCAGGTTATGTCATTTTCATTCGGATGAATGTGCAGAAAATTCTCCCACCATGATGCGGCTGCTCCTGTGAGATAGTGCGGAGCATACAATACCTTTTCGGGGTCTGAACATTTTGCAATAATTAATTTCCTCTCCATATCTCGAAGCCAGTCCTCGGCTTCAAGAGGCTTGTCAGTATGAGAAAATGTTTGGGGACGTGTCTTTTGTAGCTCAGATAACTTGGAATGCTGCTGATACTGTCCATGGTGATTTCCCATATTGATGACTTGGTTCATCATTTCACGATGTTGTTGCTGACTCTGTTCATAAAGGCGGCACATTTGGGAAAGTGCCGTTTCACTGCCCTGTTGACTCGACTGCCCTTGTGTGAAATTGTTGCCTGGTTGAGTGTCATAATTTTCCTCTGGCGGAGTAGGCATGGAGCGAGTCCAAGGGCGAGACATTTTCACTCTAGGGAAATATTTTGTAGAACTCATAAGAAAAGTGAAAATGGTCTCCAAACAAAAAAAACAACTCCAAAAAATGCACAAGGATGGCAAGTAATTTAAATGACCAAGATCACTTAAGAAAACAAATTGATTTGCGCATGGAGAAGGATTGCTCATTACATATCTTACACGCGGGCGATAATTATACAGTACATCACTCAGGATATGCGCACATAATCCTGACATGTTATTTAGCCAGTACACTTCTCCAGTTCTACATGATGCGCAAACAAGCTACTTCTCATAACCTATGTACATATCTTACAAAGCGGTACATCGCATGATGGGCAAGCGCACTCAGCCGGAAATGTTGACGATCTCCTTGGCCCTGCCAAGGGTGAGGCGCAGTGAGGTTGGGGACTCGACCTCCTCCTCACTAATAGGCTCCAGATGTGAAGAGCTGCGTCGGGTAGATGGAGCGGGTGCCAGGGGCGGAGCAACACGAATAGGAGTAGGCACAACGGGTGGTGCAGTGCGCGCTGGAGTGGGCGCAAAGGCCTGGTTGAACTCTTCGGTGGTAGGCAGGCGACGAGTAGGTGCATAAGATGCTGGTGACGAGACAAAAGTCAGTGGCGGTGCGGTGGGCAGGAGCTCCCTCCTATTGGCGGCACAGCCATGGACTGAGTCCATGCGGGCAGCCACGAAGTCGTCCACCAGGTTGTCGAAGGCTGCCTCCAGGGCCCGGAGATACTCAATAAGCATCTCAAAAGCCTCGTCTCGTTCTCCTCTGGGGCAGGAGAATGCGTAGTGACAGGTGTAGGGCACATGACATGGAAGATATCGGTAGCGACGAGTCTTCATTGCGGGAAGGACATCCCTGAGGCGAGCTATCGCCTCACGGGCTGCCATCTGCATAGCATGCCTCTCCGTAGGCATGGCTCTTCCCACGAACAGGAAGTGGCGTAACTCACCACGCCCTCCCTTGAACTGCACCGTGGCCTGGTGCATGGTCAGACTGTCGTTGACTTTGTGCTAGCGGAGTGTGAAGACTGGGCGCACGGATGGCCCCATCGCGACCTGAACGATGAAGGAGAGAAGCTTGACGAACCCATCGGGTACGTTGGCGAAGGTCTGAGACTCGCAGCTGTTGTCGGCCATCTACAAAAGTAGGCAAAAATCCTGAATGGTCAGATCATAAATTTATGCTGACTGGTTAGAAAATGACTACAATTGCAAAAAAAAATCGGCTCTATCATGCTAATAACCGATTAGCGATCGCACCTAGTGGCTTCCTACAGTCAGCCTGGCTCTGGTACCAAGCTTGTCACGACCGGTTTTCCAATAAAAATATTTATTGAAAAATCAATCTTTTGAGTCCAGCATGAGAGAAATTGTCCTCACTGGTAGACAAATTCTTGATACAATAAGCCAGTAGCATAGAATATATTACAGGGTTGAGCTAGGGCTGCTCAACAAATTATTACAAGCGCGCCAATAATTATACATAATGGCGGATTTAACACAATGGTGTGGTGGCATACAACTGACTCGAGGATAAAGTGATGGTGGAATAACACAGTGGGGAGTGTGATAACATGACTCTCAGACTAGCATCTCATCGAGCATCGAGGTGAGGCTCGATGAATGTTATTCGAGTTGCGGAAGCGGATATAATACAGTGACCAAATCTAGGGTCGCACGAGACTGACTGGGAATCCTCTAGGCGTCGGACTCGCTATCGAACTCTTCATCCATGAGATCGCCTTCGTCAGCATCTGGCCAAATCAACAAGCCAGTGAGTACTTTGAAAGTACTCGCAAGACAGTTCGGACGTAAGATATAACAAATGCATGCATGAATGCGTCATGATTAATTTTTCCAATGCACATTCAAAAATTTGCATAACGAAGTAAGTACAAGGGAAACGGCGGTAGTCCGCCTGAAATCCCAACAAAATATAAATGAAAACCGATCGGGTGTCTGAAGCGACGCCTCGAAAGGTGAACAAATAATAACAGAAAAATCATGCCACAGTCGGGCATCTTAGAGACACCACATAAAGGGCTTTAAAAGAAATGCCACAGTCGGGCATCTTAGCGACACCACATAAAGGGCTTTAAAAGAAATGCCACAGTCGGACGTCGGGGCGACATCACAGAAAGGGCTTTAAAAGAAATGCCACAGTCGGACGTCGGGGCGACATCACAGAAAGGGCTTTAAAAGAAATGCCACAGTCGGACGTCTGAGCGACATCACAGAAAGGGCTTTAAAAGAAATGCCACAGTCGGACGTCTGAGCGACATCACAGAAAGGGCTTTTATTCACAAGTAAATAATACTCATAATAAATATTCAATTCATGATAATAAACGGGTTAGTCCATCCACAGGAATAAACATTTAACCGGGCTCAGCACTCATGTGATTCACTGGAGTATCTGTCACCAAAACTGGCACTTGTCAGAATAAGTTAGCGCAAAATTTGGATATGGATAAGATGATTTGGAGATTTATGACTCTGCAGAGTTTGTACAAAAATTTCTCACAGTTAACGGATTTCCGTAGTCACGAAGGACTAGTTCCGTTTACGGTATTTCGGAAGAAAACACAACTAACCAGTACACACCCATCCTACCTCTCGATGCCAGGACTCACCCTAGACATCGTCCAAGAAAAACTTTTGAGACGGGGAGATCACAATCTCGAATAGCATGGGATCAAATTTATATACGCGCGCTCTAAGGGGTGCCCCCCTCTCGGTCCCAACCGGAAACACCCATGCCCCCTGACCGGATGACTGGCTTTAATCCAGGGCCATGGAACCATCATCCCGGCCTCTCCTTTTGGTGTGTACCAGGAAAGCAGTTTGCAACTTACTAATCCATATTCCTTGCGGAAAACATGTGGTAGTACTAGGAAGGAAATGGGAGAAACTGGACCGATACGGTTTGACACTATAGTCATATAGTCTGGCATAAGACTGGCATGCTACAACACTGCCATCTTACCCATCCTCATGCCAACACATGGCCATTCATACTCACATCCATCCACCTATGGATCATCGAGCTCACTTACCTCAACAATGCATGAAAATAACGTTCATCGGTATGCTCATCAACATGCCATGAAACTAACTAAATGCAAAACATGCCAAGACACTCATCATATAAAAAGTTCAAACATGCTTGCCTGGTTCATAGTAGTCGGAGCCTAGCTCGGTGAAGTTCGCGGCTCCGTCACCTCCTTCGGTATCTACGGTATAAAGAAAATATATGCGCTATCATGAATACCAAGAGGTGCACAAAAAGTATTCCAAATATTTTTCAAATAAATCTGATAAAAAACTAGACAAAATTTTAAAGAGAACAGAAAAATAATCAATCCAAAATATGCTTCTGTTAACAAGTTATAAAGGTTTTTGTCCAGGGACTCATCTGTAATGAAACAGAAAGTTTCGAGGGGCTAGCTTATAAAAACAGAAAATGCTCCAGTCTCGAATACGCCAGCCCAGAGAGGGAAACGTATTTTTCCCAAAGGCGTTTTCAGAAAACGATTCGTGTAAAAAGAACTGAGAGGCTGACTGGCGTGTCCCACCCGTCAGGTTTAAATATTCAAACGGGGGACGAAGCTTGTCGGCGCCCGAGAGCCGCGGTGGTCGCCGGCGGCGATCCACGGCGAGGCAGGGGGATCGGAGAGTACCTTCGTGTTCAGGGCGCCCTGCCGCGTCGGATGGTGGTGGTGGTGGTCGTCGGCGAGTACCACGTCGACGGCGAGCCTTGCTCCGGCGGACGGCGGCTCGGGTGGAGATGGATCTCGTCGGGGAGAGCTACGAAGGTCAAATTGACGCTTGGGTTAGCTCACTGGGTGCTCGAGGATGCTACTGACAAGGTTTGGGCGCCGGAGATGGCCTCACCGGAGCGAATCGAGATGTAGGCCGAGGCGGGATGGGGCGGCCGGAGTCGGGGGAGGAGACCTCTTCGAGGTCCTCCTAGTGGCCTGGCGGGGTGTTTGTGGGGTGTAGTGGTGGTGCGTGCTCGAGGGTGAGCTCAGGGTCTCCTTTTACAGGCGATCCGAGGCGGTGGCCGTGAACGGGGATTTCCGGCGATGGATTACGGCGGCACAGCGCTCGGTTGGGGAGTTTAGGAGGTTGGACATCAATGTGGAGGTCCACTGGTTCCATTCAAACGCTAAACGGACTTGGATTAGAAGCTTAGGGCAGGTTTTGGTCGGAACGGGACGGCGCTGGTCCGTCGGCGGTAGAGAGCGTGTCTAGTGCTGTCGGGGCACGGCGACGGTGCTGCAGGGCTGCGCTGGCATGCATGAGCCACGCGGAGGGCAGAGGAGCGTTGGGCGGCGCCGAACGGCGTTGAGCCGCCGTTCTGCTCCCTGTCGGCCGCTACGGTGGTTCGGCCGCCGCAAGACACGCCGGCGCAGGCGGGCCAGGGTGCCACCGACGCCAGGATGGCGCCAAGCGCGCGTGCGGTGCTCTAGACAGGAGGAAGAGGCGGCGAGGAACGTGCCAAGGGCACTGTCCACGCGTGAAAGAAGCCGACGAACGAAAACGACACTGAACTCTGAATATTACTGAATGTGAACAGTAACAGTGCACGCCAAGTGTTCGACAGAGTGAATTTGGCCTCTAGGGATTTTTCCTTGAGCTGATTTTTGGTGGAGTGGCTACTCATTGCTCCAGTAGGCTGCCTGAATTTTGGTGGAATTTTTGGAGAAGTATAGATATGAATATCACCAAATTTGGCAAATCTGGTCCAAACTTGCAGAGGCTGAAATTTGAAAAATTTGAAAAGAGGAGGAGTGGATCAGGATGGTTCTAGGTTGTGGATGCTAAGGACAATCCAGAGGAGTTGGTTTGAGGTCAAAACTCAAATGAAATAAGGTACTTGCTTTGAAAAACACTCAGGCTCCAAATAATTGACAGAAATGATTTGAGAGGAAAAATAATTAGAATAAAATCAAAAACTTATTTGGATTAGTTGGGACAGAGAACTAAGGTTGATTACAAGGAGGAGGAAAGGATTTTGAGAGGTTTTACCACATGGGCAAAAATACAAGGTCATGGGGGGGGGGGGTTCAAGATATGAAAATCCCCAATTTTCATAGAGTTTCTTTTTAAAAGAAAAAGACTAAACTCCCAAAAATATAATTTGAGAAGGGAACCAACAGAGGAAGTTTTGAATGATCAAACACCATAGTTTGAAGAAAAATAAAAAAATCCTTACCAAAGAAAAGGAAGTTTTTAAGAGGAAGGATTTCTAGAAAAGAAATTTTAAATGCTCTCTTTTAAAATCCAACAAAGTTTTTGAAGAAAACCAAATTAAAGTTTTTGGAGTGTCACAGCCGAAGTGTGGGGTAATGCAGAGGAAGGCCTCACACACGATGATGAACAACGAGATGTGAAGGAGGGAATCCGGGGCCAGGTCATGGAAATCCAGCCCATAATAGAACATGAGCCCCTTAACAAAGGGATCCAAAGCGAGGCCTAGCCCTCAAAGGAAGTGAGAGATGAATACAACACTCTCGCCGGGTTCGGGAGTGGGAATGACCTGCCCTCGAGCAGGCAGCCTGTGCGAGATTTCGCTAGTCAAATACCTGGCCTCTCTTAGCTTCTTGATGTCTTCCTCTGTGACAGAGGAAGGCATCCACCAACCTTGAAGGTTGGATCCCGACATGGTTGAAGGTCCAAAGCACCTGACCTGAGCCTTAGGTGTTGGAACTCGAGGCGGGGGAAGGATTCGTTTGAGTACGAGAGGGAAAAAAGGACAGGCCTTGGCCTCTTTATAAAGAGGGTGAATATCAAGCGTCCTCCTCGTGGCCGTTTGGGACTTGCCTAAAATCGAGGAGTCATACCAACGGGCACGATTGGGTTACCCGCGCCCGTATTGATGAGAATCCCGTAATAAGGGGGACATGATCTCTGCTTCGACAAGACGTGTCAAGAAAACTGCCTCGCTATATGTGCAGTGCTGGTTGAGAAAAATGGTTCGAATAATGACCGGGCCATGGCATGATGTCATGTTGCTAAACGTGTCAACAGATTAGATTTTTGGAGATATTATTCTCTCTACGGTGGTATGTGGAACTTATTTTGCAGAGTCGGACACTATCCTTGTGTTCAAAATCTTCTATGAAGTATTCAGAGGAAGAACCCGTCTTGCAATGCCGAAGACAAATCTGCGCACCGGACTCATCGTCATTGAAGCCTGGTTCAGGGGCTACTGAGGGAGTCCTGGATTAGGGGGCCTCCGGATAGCCGGACTATATCCTTTGGCCGGACTATTGGACTATGAAGATACAAGATTGAAGACTTCATCCCGTGTTCGGATGGGACTCTCCTTGGCGTGGAAGGCAAGCTTGGCAATACGGATATTTAGATCTTCTTCCTTGTAACCGACTCTGTGTAACCCTAGACCCTCCGGTGTCTATATAAACCGGAGGGTTTAGTCTGTAGGACAACAACAATCATACCATAGGCTAGCTTCTAGGGTTTAGCCTCTACGATCTCGTGGTAGATCAACTCTTGTAATACTCATATCATCAAGATCAATCAAGCAGGAAGTAGGGTATTACCTCCATCGAGAGGGCCCGAACCTGGGTAAACATCATGTCCCCCACCTCCTGTTACCTTCCGCCTTAGATGCACAGTTCGGGACCCCTACCCGAGATCCGCCGGTTTTGACACCGACAGCTGTCCTTCCCTGATGTCTCCCGCTCCTTTTTTTGGGCCGCGGGGGGGGGGGGGGGGGAGTGGTGACGGCGCCGCCTGCACCGACCACGTCCCCCGCAGCGTCCACGTCCTTGTGCACCACCACGTCATCAGCGACCGCGTGCGAAGGGGCCTTCGAGGTGGATGGTGAGCTGTGGCACTAGACTTTTTCTTGGGCACCATGGACGATGATGCCGCCAATGAAGAAAACGATGATGAAAATGACGCGCTGCTTGTACTCTCGAGTTCGCGCAGGCGCTTCCCCCTACATGGCACGCCAAAGATGTCGTGGGAAAACATGGCCACCTATGGGGCCATCAGCCCCTCGTGGTTCGGCAAGGGGGAAGAGCACATTGCACAAAGAGCGGAGGGTGCAGAGCAGCACGGTAGTGATCACACATGCAGTTTTTACCCAGGTTCGGACCGCTGCAAGGCGTAAAACCCTACTCCCACAGACCCTATGGTTCGAGAATGATGTAGACATGACCGAGGTGCCTCTCTGGTCAATAACCAATAGCAGGAACTGGATACCCATATTGGTTCCTACATATTCTATGGAGATCTTTTATAGGTCGAACCTTTATGACAACATACGTAATTCCCTTTGTCTGTCGGTATGTTACTTGCCCGAGCTTCGATCGTCAGTATCTTCATACCTAGTTCAATCTCATTACCGGCAAGTCTCTTTACTCGTTCTGTAATACATCATCTTGTAACTAACTCCTTAGTCACTTTGCTTGCAAGCTTCTTGTGATGTTGCATTACTGAGAGGGCCCAGAGATACCTCCCTGATACACGGAGTGACAAATCCCAATCTAGATCCATGCCAACTCAAATAAACCTTTGGATATACCTGTAGATCAGCTTTATGATCACCCAGTTTTGTTGTGACGTTTGATAGCACACAAGGTATTCCTCCGGTATCCGGGAGTTGCATGATCTCATGGCCGAAGGAATATGTATTTGACATTAAGAAAGCAGTAGCAATAAACTGAACGATCATATGCTAAGCTAATAGATGGGTCTTCTCCATCACATCTTTCTCCTAACGATGTGATCCCGTTATCAAATGACAACTCGTGTCTATGGTTAGGAAACCTTAACCATCTTTGATCAATGAGCTAGTCTAGTAGAGGCTCACTAGGGACACAATATTTGTTTATGTATCCACACATGTATTTAAGTTTCTGATCAATATAATTCTAGCATGAATAATAAAGCTTTATCATGAATAAGGAAATATAATAATGACAACTTTATCATTGTTTCTAGGGCATATTTCTATCATTATATTTGTTGAGTCACTTGGGATTTATATGTATTTATCACTCTGAATAATTTGAAAGATAACAGAACCAATATCATTCCCTCCAAGACGAGGGCAGGTAAGGAACTGTCATCTAGCTCTACACTTGATTCATCTTTTGTTTTGAGTAAGATTGCAACACCACATGCTATTAGTCCTAATATGTCGCAAGTTATTGACGATGCTACTTCTGCTATGAATGATGCTATTGATGATGCTAGTACCTTATTTGATAAGACTGTGCCACTAGGTGAATTTCTGGACAAACAACTTGCTAGAGCTAAGGAAATTTAGAATGCTGAAACTGATGAAATTACTAAAACTGAGAATTATGAAACACCTATTAGACCTAGCTCTCCCAGATATGAATTGCCTAAGATACCTGAGGGTTATGTTATGAATGGATATGTTGCTAGGGATTTTCTTGTTTGTAAGGATAGAGATGATCTTAAGGAATTACTAGTCAAGTTGAAAGAAAATTCTTTGAATGCTAGAATGAAATATGATCCTAAGTTTGCTACTTCACCTATCTTTATTACTGATGAGGATTATGAATTTTCTGTCGACCCAGAGTTAATTACTCTGGTTGAATCTGATCCTTTCCATGGCTATGAAACTGAAATTGTTGTGGCACATCTCACTAAATTAAATGATATAGCCACCCTATTTGCTCATGAAGAAAAAATTCGCTACTACTATTCTCAAGTCATTTCCGTTCTCATTAAAGGGTGGTGCTAAGATATGGTACAATACTCTTGCTCCTGGTTGTGTGCGCAGTCCCCAAGATATAATTTATTACTTCTCTGAAAAATGTTTTCCTCCTCATAAGAAACAAGCTACCTTACAGGAAATATTTAACTTTGTGCAAATTGAAGAGAGTCTCCCACAAGCTCGGGGAATGCTTCTCCAATTACTTAATGTTTTTCCTGATCATCCTCTTAAGAAAAATGAAATACTGGATATCTTCTATAATGGACTAGCCGATGCTTCTAGGGACTTCCTATATAGTTGTGCTGGTTATGTTTTCAAGGAACAAACTGTTGAACAAGCTGAGGAATTATTAATAATATATGGAAGAATTATGATGATTGTACACTTCCTGAACCACCTCCTGATAATCCCCAAGTGCAAGGAATCATCATAGCAATTTCCAAAGGTGGAAGTGATAAGTATGGAGTGTCGAACCCACAAGGAGCTAAAGGTAAGATCAACATTCTCTCAAGTCGTATTTACCACTGATACGACTCTACGTACAACGAACATTTGCTTCCATCTAGAAACGAGAAATAAAACTATGTTGTGGGTATGAATTGGATAACTTTGCATGATATCAGGGAACTAAAATATAAAAGTAGGTGATGTTAACATAAAGTTAGAATATATTACTATATATTATAAATAGCGAGTGTGGAATAATGATGGGTTAGTGTGCGGAATTGTCCTAGGCAATTGTTAATAAAACCGATGGTCATCATTGCAATTTTATATGAGGGAGAGGCATAAGCTAACATACTCTCTCTTCTTGGATCATATGCAATTATGATTGGAACTCTAGCAAGCATCTGCAACTACTAAAGATCATTAAGGTAAAACCCAACCATAGCATTAAAGCATCAAGTCCCCTTTATCCCGTATGCAACAACCCCCTTACTCGGGTTTATGCTTCTGTCACTCAAGCAACCCACTATAAGCGAATAATGAACGTATTGCAACACCCTACATCAAGAATCCTTCATGTGTGCATGGCATGGAAGGCACCATAGGACATTACCAAAATAAAAGATACAACTCAAACCAATCTAGATCATCAATCAACCCAAAAGACAAAGGAAATCTACTCAAAACATCATAGGATGGCAACACATCATTGGATCATAATATGTGGCATAAAGCACCATATTCAAGTAGGGGATTACAGCGGGGTGCGGGAGAGTGGATCGCGTAAAAGAGATGAGGATGGTGATGTTGATGAAGACGATCACCACGGTGATGGCTCCCTCGATGGCACTCCGGCGCCACCGAGAGAGAGGGGGGAGGTTCTCCCCCTTGTGCTTCCTCCTCCATGGCCTCCCCCTAGATGGGGAGAGGTACTCCCTCTGGTCCTTGGCCTCCATGGCGATGATGGCCCCCTCCATGATCCTCCTCCATGGCCTCCGGTGATGATGGCCCCCTCCGAGATCCTGCTCCATGGCCTCCGGTGATGATGGCCCCCTCCGGCAGGGTGCCAGAGAGGGCCTAGATTGGTTTTTGTGGCTATAGAGGCTTGCGGCGGCGGAACTCCTGATCTAGGTTTATTTCTGGGGGTTTCTATATTTACATGAATTTTTGGCATCGAGAACAAGTCAGGGGGTCCACGAGGAGCCCACAAGACCGGGGGCGCCCCCAGGGGGGTAGGGGGCGCCCTCCACCCTTGTGGAGGCCTTGTGGCTCTTCTGGCCTAACTCTTTTTCTTCGGGGCCTCTTCTGGTCCATAAAAAATCACCGTAAATTTTCAGGTCATTTGGTGTCTGTTTGATATTCCTTTTCCGCGAAACTCAAAAACAAGGAAAAAAAGAAACTGGCACTGGGCTCTAGGTTAATTGGTTAGTCCTAAAAATATATAAAATAGCATATAAATGCATATAAAACATCCAATATAGATAATATAATTGCATGGAACAATCAAAAATTATAGATATGTTGGAGATGTATCACCTCCTAAACCCACTCCAAAGAAGAGAGGTATATTATTTCTCAGTCCTGAAGATATGCAAGAAGCAAAGAAATGTATGAAGGAAAAAGTTATTAAAGCAGAAGATGTTAAGAATTTACCACCTATTGAATAAATACATGGTCTTGACACACCACCACAGGTGGTAGAGGTAAATTATTTCTTAAAGTTTGATGAAGGTGATATTCCCTATAATAAACATCATGGTCAATGCTTTCATGAATTTTGACAACTACATTATAAAACAAGATCACTTTAATGCAAATGTTATGAAATAATTGAAACAAAATTATGATATGATTGCTCGCTTGAGTGATTTATTATTTAGAATCACAAATGATGTAAGGGGGGTAGGGAAACATGCTTCTATGGTTCAAATCCAGTTAGAACAAGTTGCTAAATCTCAAAGTGAGATGCTTAATTAAATGAACCATAATATGAATGATTATGCTGTTAGAGTAGCAACTAGAGGAGGTAAAATAATTGAACAAGACTCCCAAAGAATTAATACTGATGCACCTAGTCCTTCTAAAAAGAAAAAGAAGAAGAAAAATGATAGGACTTTGCATACCTCTAGTGCACCTGAAGTAGAAAACCTTCTGAGAATGATAATGATGTTTTTATTTCTGATGTTGAAACTTAATCTGACAATGAACATTCACATAGTGATAATCAAAATGATATTTATGATGTTCATGAAGATGCTCAACAAGACAATGATAAAGAACCAGATAATGATGTTGAAATAGAACCTGTTGTTGATCTTGATAACCCATGACCTAAAAATAAATGTTATGATAGAAGATACTTTGTTGCTAGAAAACATGGAAAGGAAAGAAAAGCATGGGTACAGAAACCCATGCCCTTTCCACCTAAATCATCTAAGAAAAAAGATGATGGGGAATTTGAACGATTCGCTAAAATGCTTAGGCCAGTCTTTCTGCGTACTCATTTGACTGATATTTTAAAGATGGCCCCTTATGCTAAGTATATGAAAGATATTATCACTAATAAAAGAAAAATACCTGAAGCTGAAATCTCCACCATGCTCGCTAATTATTCTTTTAAGGATGGAGTACCTAAAAAAATTAGGAGATCATGGAATACCAACTATACCTTGCTCCATCAGAAGAAATTATGTCAAAACTGCTTTATGTGATTTGGGAGCTGGTGTTAGTGTTATGCCTTTATCTTTATATAAAAGACTTGATTTTAATAAACTCACACCTATTGAAATATTATTGAAAATGGCTGACAAATCAACTGACATACCTATCGATATTTGTGAGGATGTGCCTGTTGTTGTTGCAAATGTTACTATCTTAACAGACTTTGGTATACTTGAGATGCCCGAGGATGACAACATGTCGATCATCCTTGGTGGACCCTTTTTGAATACTGCAGGAGCTGTTATTAATTGCAATAAAAGCAAAGTCACTTTTCATATCAATCGTAATGAGCATACGGTGCACTTTCCGAAGAAAACATTTCAAGTGAATAGTATTAATGTTATTGAAAAATCTCCGACAATTACCATTGGAAGTTTTCAACTCCCTCTACCTACTGTCAAAAATAAATATGAAATACTTATTGTTAGGGATATGAATATCCCCGTTGAGGTAACTTAGTGTTTTACGAAAGTTCTTCGGGTTCATGCTAATCGAAAGTGGTTGTTAATAAGACTTGATCAGCCTTATTAATGAATTATTTTTTAGAGGCATGTGGTCGATGAATTTAGTAAGCACAACCTTATGTACCCACTTTTTATTATCTCTTATTTTTAGTTAAATGCAATAAAATGTCATTTTTATCCTAATTTCTGAATTTTCTGTGCAATAAAAGTGACCCCAAAATAAAAGTGCTCAGAATGCCCTAAAATTTTGACACAATTTTTTTCTAAATATTTATGAATTTTTGATGCAAATAACACTACAGGGGTGCCCCTGGTGCCCACTAGGCACCAGGGCGCGCCAGCTACCCCAGGCACGCCTGGGTGGGTAGTGGGCCCCACAAGACCCCCATCACTTATCCCTTCTGCCCACTTCGCCACCTACCTCTAGAAAAAATCACACCATCTCTTTCTCTCTGTCTCGTGCTCTTGCTCTGTTTTTGATCTTTTTGCTCAAAGCTTCGTTTTCGAAACAGTTTTGGGGGATTGCTACTTGGTATGTGACTCCTCCGTTGCTCCAAGTAGTTTTTGTTCTAGTGGGTTATATTTTGAGTAATTAGGCCAAGGGAGTCACCGGTGAATCATCCTATGGTGATATCAACACCCCGCGATGGATGGACATTCGACCGTGCGAGTGGCCGCACATTGCTTTCATGGATGAAGCCAGATTCCGCCAAGAGTTCGCACAATTCATTGCAAATGTTGGGCTTACCAACTTCCTCACAGATGCGTGTGAACAACACCATGTACTTACAAATTCCTTTGTGCAAAATTTCCATTTCATAAATAGGAACAATCCTCCTAGGGTGTAGTTTAATTTATACTCTGAAACTCGTCAAATACCATTTACTGAATTTTGTGAGATATGCTTAATTCCCTTTGTTGGGAAGTTAAGAGAACCTAGAACAGCAGAGTTTGATGGTTTCCTCCACACCCTAACTGTGGGTGAGGAGAGGGGTGTGTCGAAAGCTACCGCCACCAACTTGCAGTTTCCTTCTATGCACTATTTTGCTCTATTTATAGAGAAATGCTTGACTACTAGAGAGAAGGGCAGTATACTCAGTGCATCTGACCTTGCCATTTTACGCCGTGCACTGCATGATGATCACACTTTTAGCCTAGGGGCTATAGTAGCATGTCGTCTGCACAATAATAGAACTAAAGGTAAAATTGATGGTGGTATTTATGCTACTAGCTTGGTGAGGCGCTTTAACATTCCACTATGCCAGCATGATTATTTGTTGCCAAGGGTTTATCTAGACCGCCAGTCAATGGTGGACCACTAATTTCTTGATAACACTAAACTATTAAAGCCTCTTCGATATAACTTGGTGTTCAGTGAGAACACCCATGATATTATCCCGTTACTTGCACCTGCTTTGTTTGATTCTATTGCCAGGAACGGATACAGGGTCGTGCCAGTGGACATTATCGCTTACCAGAATGCATAGACAATGGTAGAGGAGGAGCCCCAGGAGTGGGATGCTCAGATGCCTCTTCCTCAACACTTTGACATGGGACCGGATGGCTACTACCGGTGGTGATTAGCAAGCTAGGCCAAAAGCCTAAGCTTGGGGGAGTACGTATTTCCACCAACATTACATTCATGCTCACACATTTTAGTTGTTGGTGTCCACACTTTTTCATTGTATTATCCATGCTAGTTTTATTTTTCTCACTTTCTTCTTATGTGTTTTAAAAACTTTGAGAAAATGCAAAAATATTTCTCGCTTCTTTTCGGTTTTTGTTTCTAGATTAAATTAGCTGTAGCATTTAAAGAAAACCCAAAATGATTTCTCGTTCTTCTTTTGCTTGTTGGGAGCTTTCCCGTGTAAATAGTTTTTATCATTTTTTTGTTTTCCCTTAATTTGCTTTCTTCAAGAAAAACTAAAATCTCCAAAAATATTTCGGTGTGTTTCTCTGGAATTATTTTCTTTTCATTGAGTCGTATCTTGGGGAAGACCGCGGCGAAAATGTTGAGTGGCTCTCATGTGCATTATTGTGGATCTAACAAAGATCCCAAATTATTTTGTCTTCTCCTTTGAATAAAATGTTGCAGATTCCAGCTTAGTCCATGGCACTCTTGCACTATTATTATTTTCATATCATTCGGTCATGCAAGTGAAAGGCAATAATGATGAGATATGATGAAGTGACTATGGCAGGAAAAGTGAACTCAGCTTGTTTTTGTTTTTGTAAATATGGTTAACTCAGTATCCATGATTCATCATATTATGATTAAACATGTTTACGATGAAAATTAGAGATTATAGTTGCTCATGCCATGCTTAAGTAGCTAGGAGTTGATAATGATTTATCTTGAGTGTCAACATGCATTAAAATAGTTGTGATGTAGTATGATGATATGGTATCCTCTGAATGTTTTCAAGTGGCTTGACTTGGCACATGTTCACACATGTAGTTGAATCAAAACCAACATAGCCTCCACGATATTTATGTTCATGGTGTTTATATCCTACTCATGCTAGTATTCAAAGTTGATTATTCATAATGCATGATCATGACCGTTTTCACTCTCTAGCTGGTCGGTTCTCAATCTAATTGCTAGCGTTTGCCTATACTAAGCGGGAATACTGCTTGTGTATCAAAATCCTTAAAGCAAAGTTATTCCAGATGAGTCCACCATATCTACCTATGTGCGGTATTACCCTGCCGTTCCAAGTAAATTTGCACGTGCCACCTCTAAAAATTCAAATGAACATCTGTTTTGTGTGCCTGGACTGCTCATGGAGCGACAGGGGGTGGTCAGTATCTTCCATGATAAGCAGGTTATTCTCATGATGAGTGCTTATTCACTCGTCGTTGCATGAGAGGGGCTGGTAATAGGGATGCCCAGTCCCGAAATCAAAAAATACAAATAATCAAACAAAACTTCCCCGGACTGTTGTTGCTATGGAGGGCACTCAAGGATTTGGCTAGCCATGCCTTGTGTTTGTTGGTGGAGGGGGGGGGGTAAAATTTACTTTTACCGCTTGGGAACCGCCACTAATGTGTTTAGCATGGAAGATTGAAAACTCTTGGTCGTAACATTGACAGGAAGGGTATACCTCCCAAAATTATATTTATCTCTGATTTAAGCTTCGAGCTCTAGCACCTCTGCAAATCCTTGCTTCTCTATGCGAAGGGCCTATCTATTTACTTTTATGTTGAGTCATCACCTTCTCAAATAAGCACCAGTCCTGAGAGCACTATTGTCATCCTCATGCATTGTGTGTAGTTAATGTTGAATGCATCATGACTGGATCTCTTCTACCATGAATTACAATGTCTACTCATTTCTTGAACTTTGGAGGTGCTTTGCATTTATGTTTTGTAGTCTCAACAAGGGCTAGCGAGATACCCCTATTGTCATATTATACCATGATTGTTTTGACAAAGTGTTGGCATTTGAAATATTTTATTATTGCTCACTAGTTGATTATGCCATTGATATGAGTGAATATAGTCTTTAAGAGTTATCATCTAAATGATTAGTTATAATCTTTGCTGAAAACCTGGGTATTATTTAAGCATATGTATAAACACAAGAACAAAAGAGTTCGTAAAAGTTTTTGTTTGTCACTTTTAGTTGGTCAACTGAATTGCTTGAGGACAAGCAATGGGTTAAGCTTGGGGGAGTTGATACGTCTCCATCACATCTACTTTTCCTAACACTTTTGCTCTTGTTTTGGACTCTAATTTGCATGATTTGAATGGAACTAACCCGGGCTGACGATGTTTTCAGCAGAACTACCATGGTTGTTTTTGTGGAGAAGTAAAAGTTCTCGGAATTGGAAGAAACTTTTTGGAGAATTATTTTGGAATAAATGAAGATTTTTGGAACCAAGACCCACTGGAGAGGGGGGCAGCTACCCACTAGGCACCAAGGCGTGCCACCCCCCTCTAGCGCGCCCTGGTGGGTAGTGGGGCCCACGAGGCTCCGTTGACCCTAATTCCAACTCTATAAAATCCTATTTTTGGAGAAAAATAGGAGAGGATGTTTCATTGTGTTTCACGATACGGAGCCGCCACCACCTTCTGTTCTTCATCGGGTGGGCAGATTTGGAGTCCGTTCTGGGCTCCAGAGAGGGGGATTTTGTCGGCGTTCTGGGAACGGGGGTCCCCAGACTTGCCTGCCTGCGGCGTGTCTCAAAAGGGGGCCCAGCGCGACCCATCTTCACCAACGCAAACTCAAGAACCTCACGAGGGGCCAAGCCTCGCGGGGCGGATGACACGGAGCTTCCCCAGGCACGGCCTCGTCAGGCTGGTTCGCGAGGAGGCGGAGATATCAAGGCGGGGTACCTCGCAAGGTGCCCGCGATGCAAGCCATGACGACTCAGGGCGCCAGGCGGGTGCCAGCCCGCGTAGCGTCCTTCTTTCCTCTTCGGTGCAAAGGGAGCAAGTGCAGCCGCGGAGTACCGAGGCATCAGGTAAAGGTTGCCATTTCGGTGCATCGAGACCAAGACCAGGAGGACTATGAGATGGAGGTCACCGTGGAGCCCAAGACGGCGTCATCACCAGAGCTTTGCACAGACGAAGACTACTTTTGTCAGGATAGCTGATACTTGATGTCCCCCTTCAAATTAGCCCGCCATTGTTGGCTCCCTTCCCGCTCAATATTTGGGAAGAGGACCAGGGCCTCTATAAATAGGACCAGCCACCCACATAGCTGGGGGTCGAAGGGTCTCTGGGGAGAGAGGTTGGAAACAGAGAGAGGGAGAGAGAGAGAGAGAGGGGGGGGGGAGAGAGAAAGGTGGCTGAACTCCTCCCAGCAGTTCATCGCCCCAGCCAAGAACAAACCCTCGCGAGGCTGTTCTCCCTTGTACTGTTCATCATCATCAGCCCAAGAGGCAATCCACCACACCACACACTGGAGTAGGGTATTACAACACAACGGTGGCCCGAACCAGTATAAACCCTGTGTCTCTTGTGATGTTCTTCCCATAGCTTTGATCCTACCGTGGCGGAGGGGTGCAGGTAGGTAGGAGGCGAAATCTCCGCACGCACCCAAGTGTTCGAACCTCAAGGGTCTGCCGGAACCCAAAATCCGACATTTGGCGCGCCAGGTAGGGGTGCGCCGGAATTCGTCTTCCATCACCTAGTTCTCCTCCGACCATCACACTCATGTCTGACGCTCGTCGGGCCCGCGCGAAGCACCGGGCCGCCCTCGCTTCCCGCGTCGCCCAGACAGCCCCTGTCGGCGGGCGTCCTCGCCGTTCCCCGTCACCTGCCGTCAACGCCGCCACCGGCCCGGCGGGGGACGAGTAGCAGGCATCGTCTCAGCATCCATCCGTGCGCCAAGACGGCCGCGCCGCAACTCCCTCGCTCGCCCCAGCTGGATCTTCATCCCGCGCGCTCCGCGCGCTCGTGGAGGCTCGGGCTGCACTCATCGCGGCGAACGAGCTCCTACGCTACCGTCCCGTCGACGACGTCTACGAAGAATGGCTCGGCCTTTCGCCGAGCTCGTCCGCGCCGCTGGGGGTTCTTCCGCGCCTCCGTTCCGCTGCACCGCACCCCGCCCCGCGCGGGCAACGAGGCTCCGGCGGCGCCCCGGCTGCCTCCTCCTCAAGAATACGCCATGGCACCAAGGCACGTGGTCCCTGGGCGGAACCCGCTCCGTCAGGTGCCAGCGCAGCAAGAACAGAGCTGCCAAGAAGTCCCTCGCCTGCCAGAAGCTGCCCGGGCGCTTCCTGCTCCAGCACGCCGCGACCACCCTCCTACTCCGGCGCGTGGGGACTTGCAAGACCAGGCTCTCCATCACCCAAGGCCTCCCGTGGCCACAATAGGCTGCCACACCTACAACACTGAACTACGCAGCGTCGCGTGGCCAGGCAAGTTCAAGCCGGACCTGCCTCCTCGCTACGACGGCACGGCCGACCCTGCGGAGTTCCTCCAGCTCTACGAGCTGGGCATCGAAGCTGCCAACGGAGACGAGAAGGTCATGGCGAACTGGTTTCCCATGGCGCTCAAGGATGGGGCCCGCACCGGGCTCCTGAACCTAGCTCCAGGCACAATCTCCTCCTGGGAAGAAATACGCACCCGCTTCATCGCCAACTTCCAAGGTACTCGCGACCGGCCACCCGCCGTGAGCGACATGCGCCGCATCAAGCAACAACCCGGGGAGACCCTGCAGAAGTACATCCAGCGCTTCAACAACGCACACCTCAAGATTCCCAAGGTGACTGAGGAGGTCATCATCTCAGCCTTCTCCGATGGCGTGCGCGACGTCAAGATGAAGGAGGAGCTGGCGATGCATGAAGACCTGTGCACGTCCTTGGAACTGTTCAACTTGGCGAACAAGTGCGCCAGGGCTGAGGAAGGGCGTCTCTCCCTCCTCGAGCTGCCTGCCGCAGACCCAGAAGAGAACAAGCTCAAGGCCAAGGAAGTGAAGCGCAAGGGGGCTGCCGTGCTCGCGGCAGAACCAGACACCAAGCGGGGCAGAGATCAGCCCGAACCTCCCAAGGGCAGCCGGTACTGCGTGTACCACGACCTCCACACCCACAACACTAGCGAATGCCAAGAACTCCGAGCCGTGTGAGAAGGAAGGATCGGCCGTCGCCCTGACCACGGTGACCGGGGCTACGACCGAGGAGGAGGAAGGAACACAGGGCGCTGGGAAGACCGTGGCCCGCGCCAGGGGTGGCGCGACCAACCTCGCGAGGATCCCTGGCAAGACCCACCTCGCGAGGGAGGCTGGAGGGATCAGCCTCGCGAGGATCGCCCGCAAGGCAACGCAGGCCTCCCACCACTGCCACCGCAGCCAAGGAGAAACGAGGACCACCACCAGGACGAGGAGGCTGGGGGCTTCCAGGAGCCGCGCGCGATGGCCTGCATCCTGGGCGGAGCTCAAGCCCCAGCCTCTCAGCGCATCTTCAAGCAGTTCGCCCGTGAAGTGAACGCAATCCTCCCTAGGCTCGAAGCCGCGCGCCCTCTCAGGTGGTCGGCGTGCGCCATCACCTTCAGCTTAGCAGATCAGCTCAAGTGTGTAGCTACAGCCGGAGTCCTCCCGATGCTTTGTTCCCCAATCATCAGCAACGTGGTGGTCACCAAGACCGTCATTGATGGCGGGGCAGGGCTCAACGTCCTGTCCGTAGAGACATTCAACAACCTCCAAGTGCCCTACAGCCAGCTTCAGCCAACCAAGCCCTTCTTCTGTATCACCGACGACTCCACGGTCCCGATCGGGCAGGTCCGCCCCCCTGTCACCTTCGGGGCACGCGACAACTACCGCACCGAGCTCATCGACTTCGACGTCGCTCACATCCGTCTGCCGTACAACGCCATCCTTGGGTACCCGGCGCTGGCCAAGTTCATGGCCGTTACTCACCACGGCTACAACGTCCTCAAGATGCCAGGAAGCGGCGGAGTCATCACGGTGCCCTGTGAAGAGAAGGACGCAGTGTGTTCCCTGGAACGAGCCTTTCAGGCCGCATCACTGGAAGACCCGAATCGCGCAAGCAGGAGGCTTCCCGAGGCTGCCCCCAAGAAGAAGAAGACGTCGTCTGGCCTGGCCCCTCAGGAGGCAGGCCCCTCTGGGCCCGTGCCTGCCCAGGGGGAGCCTCATTCCATCGCATAGGAAAGCGCGCCCAGCGCCCTCCTCAGGCAGGGCTCGGGGGCTCTCCCCTGGAGGGCCACTGACCTAGCCAGGGTCACAAGGGAGGCGCTTGGGCACCATGTGGAGGCGTGTTTCGAAGCACGTTTCCCTCAAGAAGGAGCAAGGCAAGGAGATCCAGACCCACAGGAGTTCGTCAGCAAGGCCATTCAAGAGCTACAGGAGTCAAGAGTCATGAGAGGCGCCCTCCGCCTACCAGCAGTGGCTCCCCATCCAGGCGAGGATGGCAGGCTGCGCGTCTGCATAGACATACCAGGGCTCAACCGAGTCGCCTCCCTAGGGCGCCTCTGGCCCTCGCGAGTGGGGCGCTGCGGAGGTCCACCCCACAGCTACGTTCGCATGCCTTACAGCTTGCCGAGCGTGACTGACACGCACCAGCGCCTCATGAGGGGCATCACGGAGGCACAAGAGGCCAGGCGCTCCGCAGCCCTGGCGGAGATGGAGATGGCCCACGAGGAACCGCTAGCGCCTCCGGAGCCTCCCGAGGCCCCTGGGCCTGGGGGCTCATGAGGATCGGCTTCCGCAGCCCACCAAGCCGGCTACACCAACACCTCTTCGACTTCAGCATCATCAGGTGACATCTTTCAAGTTTCACTTCCAGCTGGGAGCGCCCCTAGGGCTGCATGATCCCCAAGCCGCTCGGGCCAGGCCCAGCGGCATGTACCCCATTTGCGTTCATTTCCGGTTATGCGTTAGAACCACCATGCTTGATTATTTGATGCCGGTCCACGGCACCTCTTCTTCTCCATGCTGATCACTTGCACGTTAAAGGGGGGGTACCTGAGCATCAGGACTCAGGGCTCTTGCTGGCTCTCTAGCCCTCACCCTCTGGCCTTGACCACGGCATCGCGACCTGGCATACCAGCGACGGTTGAGACCAGCTCGGGGGCAGGGACCCGAGGACGTAGAGTGCAGGCATCTAACCAGACTTGCAGGGACACAACACAAGATAAGGCCCAGTGCCAGGCGCAACCCGCCTAGAGGTAGGGCCCCGTGAGTCCCGCACTGGCTCACGGGTGCCCAGATACACCTCGCCAGGCCCTACCGTGCCAGCCACGTGTCAGGGCGGGGCTGTACACGCCCCGAGGGCTCCTCCTGGAGGGGGGGCCCCTCCCACGTACCAGTGGAAGCACCATGCTCCGCGCTGGCTGACGACACTGCTGAGGAGCGGCTATGCCCGTACACATACGGAAGCGCTATGCTCCGCGCTGGTGATAAACAACTGAGGGTGGCCTCTGGGCCGCATCAACCTCAGGGAGCCCAGAGCTCAGTGTCCAGCCTCATCGCAACGCCTCCCCTCGGGAATGCCGCGCGAGGGGGCTGGGCACGGGGGCTGTGCCTGGGTCACGCCCAGACGCACGCCGCCTAGCCAGGTCCCCACGGGCCTGGTTCGTCGCGCGCCTCTCCCCGAGTGGAGCCGAGGTATGAAGGCCGTTTGAGCGTCAAGGGGGACTCCTGAGCATCGCGACTCAGGAGCCTAACTGGTCACATAGCCCCTCACTCCTTGGTCCCGTCCTGGTTTCCGGTCGGGGCTATTGCTGGGTGAGGTACGCGCGGGGTCGGGCTCTGCAGACGTAGAACGGTGGATCCACCCACATCACACCTCCCTACTTCCTATTCGTGCACCAAGGGGGACTCTTGAGCATCGCGACTCAGGAGCCTAACTTGTCACGTAGCCCCTCACTCCTTGGTCCCGTCCTGGTTTCCGGTCGGGTCTATTGCTGGGTGAGGTACGCGCGGGGTCGGGCTCTGCCGGCGTAGAACATAAGCAAGTAGGAAGGAAAAGCGCAAATTTCAAAGGAATTAGAAAGCAAATATTACAGTCCACACTATTATCCCAATATCAGACGCAGTTTAAACGCCTCCCCGAGGCATGATACATGTGCAGGAATTAAAAGCAGGACAGGAGCCACGATGGAGTCACTTGGCGGCGGGGGAGCAACGCGGAGGGGGTTCGCCTCACGGAGCAGCAGGGTCGGCAGCGCCTTGCTCCGGCTTGGTGCTGAAGGCCCGGAACTTCCCCAGCAGAGCCTCTGCGCGACCCTTCACGGCCTCGGCAGTAGCCACGGAACGCTCGCCGCTCACGGGCTCCAGCAGGCTGTCGAGGTCAAAACCGGGATCGCGAAGGTGGATGTGGGTGAGGACCCGCGTCAGCGCTGCAGAAGACAGAACACGCGCCTCGGCCTCGGCCGTGGGGCCAAGGCCAAGGGCGACATCTTCAAGAGCGTGGACCAAGAAAGGAAGCAGCTTGGCGGGGCCGTCCTCGGCGCCGGCCAGCGGGCTCTCCAGGCCGCTGTCGTAAAGCGTCCTCAGCGAGGAGCGAGCCTTCGCCTCCAGCACCGTGAAGGCCGCGCGGTCTTCGGCAAGGACCAGGGCCTTTCTGTCCAGCTCGGCCTTCCTCGCCCCCAATTCCTGCTCTAGCGCGCCTAGGCAGTTGCGGCATTTCTTGAGCTTGGCCTCTCGGCTCTCGACGGCCGCCTCGCGAGCCTTCACACCTTCTTCCTGCTCTCGGCGAAGACGGACCTCTTTCGCGAGCTGATCCCGTAGGCCCTGCAGCTCGTCCTCCAGCGCCTTGCAGCGACCACGGACATCGACCACCTCTCCCAGGGCTACATCGCGAGCATCCTTCGCCTCAAGGACGTCCTGCTTCTCCTCGTCGCATGCCGTCGAGGCGTGGACCAGCGCCGCCCGAGTCGAAGCGCGGAGCGAACCCATCCAGAAGCCAGCTCCAAGCGCCCGGCCACCAGGCGAGGGTCGGCGCCGAGAAGATCCTGCCGCAGCCGGTCCAGCTTAGCAACAACACGGTCTAGAACGGCGGAAGGAGTCGGGGAGATAGCAACCGGTGGAGTAGGAGGAGAAGGCGGCAGCACGGCCGCAGCATCCTGAGGCGGGGTCTGCCGCGCCCCGACAGCTGTAGCAGCGGCGGCAGGCGAGAGCACCTCGGGAGCCACTTGGGCCGTGGGGGCTGAGCTCGCCCCAGCCGGCTCAGTCAGGCCTCGCGAGGACGACCGGGCAGGAGAAGCTTGTGCGTCGCGGTCACCCTCCTTCAGGGGCGCTGCCACGGACGGAACCTCAGGAGCCCCCTTTGACTTCTTTGCTGCGGGCGCCAGCCTACCCAGGGGATACGAACGTCAAGCCTTAGAAGCAGAGCAAGAAATAAAGACAAGAATCGAGCGCTTACGGGTCGTCGCCAGTGAGCTCAAGCGGCCTCCGGCCAAATTTGAAGCCCGAAAGCCGGCTGGAAGGGTCAACCTCGGGAAGCTTGGAGGTGGAAGGTGCGCCTGCAGTCCGCCCCGAGGCCAGGGCAGACCCGTGGGAGATCAGCCCGGTCATGTCCTTCTTCGGGATCGGGGGTGAGCTCCCGCCGTCCTGCTCGTCGTCGTCCATGTCGTCGTCCTCGTCGTCGTTGCTTGGAGGGAGGCGGAGAGCGCGGGACTTGCGCTGGGGAAGGGGAGCCCTCGACTCTCCGTCAGTAGCCTCGGAGTCAGGCCCTTTTCCCCGCTCCCCTCCTTCCTCCTCTTCGCTGGAGTCGTCGGAGGGCACGGCCACAGGTCCCACGGGAGCCTCCAGGGGCACGGGCCCTTCCCCGTTGAAGACGGGCATGGACTTCACTACCCGCTCCCAGTCGTCGCGGAGGAACAAGGGCGTAGGAGTGCCCTCCAACCTCGCCACGTTGCCCCCGACCAGAGATTGGAGAACCGCAGCCAGGTCTCCGTCGGCCCAGGCCGCGGGGCTCGGACGGGGCCTCCACATTGGAATTGAGTACTGCCGAAGCGGAGCCAGCTGGTGCTCCAGGAACTCCCTCAGCAACGACGCGCCGGTCAACTTCGCCGCCGCCATGTCGGTCGGCCTCAGATCCGCGTCCATCTTCTCCAACACCATCTTCGCGCGGGGATCCGTGAGCTCCGCTCGACCCGAGTTGCTGGAGCTCGTGGGATGCTCCGTGGGCAAGATCAGCCGAGGGTGGATGCGCTCAGCATCCACCAAGACCCACTTGCTCCTGAAGCCCTCGATCCTCTTCCCAGGGTTTGAGATGGCAATGGCGCCACCGTACGCGACGAAGCTCGCGCACGCGGAAGCAGGACCGCGAGAGGTCCGGAGGTAGAAGTAGTGGCGCAGCAAGGCCACTGAGGGTTGCACCCCAACGTGGGCCTCGCAATAATAAGAAAAGATCGCAAGGAGAAGGACGGAGTTGGGATGGAGATGCAGAGCCTGTAGCTTGTAATGGCGGAGGACAGAGAAGAAGAACTCGGAGAAGGGAGGCGCCCACGTCCAGTAAACCGCCACGCGGCACCCAAGGCCGCAGGCTGTTAGGGCCCGCGGTGCTTCGCCCTTGCCCTTTCGCCTCCCTGCACGGCCAAGTCCGGGCGCGCCTTGGGCCCGGGGGCTACTGTCGGCGTTCTGGGAACGGGGGTCCCTAGACTTGCCTGCCTGCAGCCTGCAGCGTGGCTCAAAAGGGGGCCCAGCGCGGCCCATCTTCACCAACGGAAACTCAAGACCCTCGCGAGGGGCCAAGCCTCGCGGGGCGGATGACACGAAGCTTCCTCAGGCACGGCCTCGTCAGGCTGGCTCGCGAGGAGGTGGAGAGATCAAGGCGGGGTACCTCGCGAGGTGCCTGTGACGCAAGCCATGATGACTCAGGGCGCCAGGCGGGTGCCAGCCCGCGCAGCATCCTCCTTTCCTCTTCGGTGCAAAGGGAGCACGCGCAGCTGCAGAGTACCAAGGCATGAGGCAAAGGTTGCCATTTTGGTGCAACGAGACCAAGACCAGGAGGACTACGAGACGGAGGTCACCGTGGAGCCCAAGACGGCGTCATCACCAGAGCTTTGTGCAGACGAAGACTACTTTTGTCATGATAGCTGATACTTGCTGTCCCCCTTCAAATTAGCCCGCCATTGTTGGCTCCCTTCCCGCTCAATATTTGGGAAGAGGACCAGGGCCTCTATAAATAGGACCAGCCACCCACATAGCTGGGGGTCGAAGGGTCTCTGGGGAGAGAGGTTGGAAACAGAGAGAGAGAGAGAGAGAGAGAGAGAGAGGGAGAGAGAGAAAGGTGGCTGAACTCGTCCCAGCAGTTCATCGCCCCAGCCAAGAACATACCCTCACGAGGCTGTTCTCCCTTGTACTGTTCATCATCATCAGCCCAAGAGGCAATCCACCACACCACACACTGGAGTAGGGTATTACACCACAACGGTGGCCCGAACCAGTATAAACCATGTGTCTCTTGTGCTGTTCTTCCCATAGCTTTGATCATAGCGTGGCGGAGGGGTGCAGGTAGGTAGGAGGCAAAATCTCCATGCGCACCCCAGTGTTCGAACCTCAAGGGTCTGCCGGAACCCAAAATCCGATAGGATTCGCCACCATCGTCATCACCAACCCTCCTTTATCACCAATTCCATGATGCTCCCTGATACGTCTCCAATGTATCTATAATTTATGAAGTATTCATGCTATTATATTATCTGTTTTGGATGTTTATGGGCTTTATTATACACTTTTATATTATTTTTGGGACTAACCTATTAACCCAGAGCCCAGTGCCAGTTTCTGTTTTCCCCTTGTTTTAGTGTTTTGTAGAAAAGGAATATCAAACGGAGTCCAAACGGAATGAAACCTTCGGGAGAGTTATTTTTGGAACAGAAGCAATTCAGAAGACGTGGGGTGTACGTAAGGGAAGCAAGGAGGAAGGCACGAGGCAGGGGGGCGCGCCCACCCCCCTGGGCGCGCCCTCCACCCTCGTGGCCCCCCTGACGTATTTCTTCCTCCTATATATATACGAATATACCCTAAAACCATCGGGGAGCACAATAGATCGGGAGTTCCGCCGCCAGAAGCCTCCGTAGCCACCGAAAACCAATCTAGACCCGTTCCGGCACCTTGCCGGAGGGGGAACCCCTCACTGGTGGCCATCTTCATCATCCCGGTGCTCTCCATGACGAGGAGGGAGTAGTTCTCCCTCGGGGCTGAGGGTATGTACCAGTAGCTATGTGTTTGATCTCTCTCTCTCTCTCTCGTGTTCTTGAGGTGATACGATCTTGATGTATCGCGAGCTTTGCTATTATAGTTGGATCTTATGATGTTTCTCCCCCTCTACTCTGTTGTAATGGATTGAGTTTTCCCTTTGAAGTTATCTTATCGGATTGAGTCTTTAATGATTTGAGAACACTTGATGTATGTCTTACGTGGGATACCTGTGGTGACAAT
Source organism: Triticum monococcum (assembly GCA_034509565.1). Classification (NCBI taxonomy): domain Eukaryota; kingdom Viridiplantae; phylum Streptophyta; class Magnoliopsida; order Poales; family Poaceae; genus Triticum; species Triticum monococcum. Next base: position 669,715,040 of record CM067843.1, on the reverse strand, counting down.
GGGGTATTCTATTGATCCACTTGATGTATGTTCTGGTGATCAACTTGCGGGTTCCGCCCATGAACCTATGCATAGGGGTTGGCACACGTTTTCGTCTTGACTCTCCGGTAGAAACTTTGGGGCACTCTTTGAAGTTCTTTGTGTCGGTTTGAATAGATGAATCTGAGATTGTGTGATGCATATCGTATAATCATACCCACGGATACTTGAGGTGACATTGGAGTATCTAGGTGACATTAGGGTTTTGGTTGATTTGTGTCTTAAGGTGTTATTCTAGTACGAACTCTATGATAGATTGAACGGAAAGAATAGCTTCATGTTATTTTACTACAGACTCTTGAATAGATCGATCAGAAAGGATAACTTTGAGGTGGTTTCGTACCCTACCATAATCTCTTCGTTTGTTCTCTGCTATTAGTGACTTTGGAGTGACCCTTTGTTGCATGTTGAGGGATTGTTATATGATCCAATTATGTTATTATTGTTGAGAGGACTTGCAATAGTCAAAGTATGAACCATAAGCCTTGTTTCAACGCATTGCAGTACCGTTTGTGCTCACTTTTATCATTAGTTACCTTGCTGTTTTTATATTTTAAGATTACAAAAACCATTATCTACTATCCATATACCAGTTGTATCACCATCTCTTCTCCGAACTAGTGCACCTATACAATTTACCATTGTATTGGGTGTGTTGGGGACACAAGAGACTCTTTGTTATTTGGTTGTAGGGTTGCTTGAGAGAGACCATCTTTATCCTATGCCTCCTACGGATTGATAAACCTTAGGTCATCCACTTGAGGGAAATTTGCTACTTTCCTACAAACCTCTACACTTGGAGGCCCAACAATGTCTACAAGAAGAAGGTTGTGTAGTAGACATCAAGCTCTTTTCTGGCTCCGTTTCCGGGGAGGTTAGCACTTGAAGGTATATCTTTAGATCTTGCAATCGAATCTTTTTGTTTCTTATTTTAGCACTAGTTAGTTTATAAAAGAAAACTACAAAAAAAATTATGGAATTGTGTTTGCCTCATATGCTTCATCTTTTTAATATCTTTCGTGAGTATGATGGAAAGGAAATTTGTGCGAAAGTGTTAGCAGAAGAATGAATTAAAATGTTTGGCACTAAATATTTTAATGATGAGCATGATTGCAATGTTGTTAGTATGAATTGCTTGAATATCCATGGTACTAATGATATGCAAAGCCACAAGCTTGGGGAAGCTATGTTTGATGAATATGATATTTTTTGTCCCCCAAGTTTTGATGAGCAAATTTATTATGATGAAATCGTGCCTCCTATTTATGATGATTATATTGATGAAAGTGGATTTGGAGAGGTGATGACTTTATTTTGTGATGAATCCACTATTCCGGAAGAGGTTCCAATTGATTATGAGAACAAAGTTGCTATCTATGATGATTATTGTGATGACTTGTATGCTATAAAGAATACTGATATCCATGAAACTTGTCATCATGATTTTAGTTTTCAATTGGATTATGCCTCACATGATAATTATTTTGTTGAGTTTGCTCCCACTATTATTCATGAGAAGTATTTTGCTTGTGTGGAGAGTAATAAAATTTCTATGCTTGTAGATCATGAAAAGAATGCTTTAGGTTCTGGTTATATTGTTGAATTCATTCATGATGCTACTGAAAATTATTATGAGGGAGGAATATATGCTTGTAGGAATTTCAATAATATCTTGTTTCCTCTCTATGTGCTTAAAGTTTTGAAGTTATGCTTGTTCTACCTTCCTATGCAAGTTGATTCTTGTTCCCACAAGTTGTTTTCTCAAAAAATCCCTATGCATAGGAAGAGGTTTATACTTAAATGTGCTAGCCATATTCTTCATAATGCTCTCTTTATGTTTCAATTCTTATCCTTTATGTGTGCATCATCGAAATCATCATGCCTAGCTAGGGGCGTTAAACGATAGCGCTTGTTGGGAGGCAACCCAACTTTATTTTCGTTCCTTGCTTTTTGTTCCTGTTTAGTAATAAATTAATCATCTATCCTCTATTATGATTGATTTTTTATGTTTTAATTAGTGTTTGTGCCAAGTAGAACCGTTGGGAAGACTTGGGGAAAGTCTTGTTGATCTTGCTGTAAAAAACAGACACTTTAGCGCTCACGAGAATTGCTGCCATTTTTTATTGGAGAGTGCTATTTAATTAATTATTTTTGCAGATGATTAATAGATAAATTTCTCACGTCCAGAAATTTATTTTAGAATTTTTGGGGTTCAGAAGTTTGCGTTAGTTACAGATTACTACAGACTGTTCTGTTTTTGACAGATTCTGTTTTTCGTGTGTTGTTTGCTTATTTTAATGAATCTATGGCTAGTAAAAGAGTTTATAAACCATAGAGAAGTTGGAATACAGTATGTTTAACACAAATATAAATAAATAATGAGTTCATTACAGTACCTTGAAGTGGTGTTTTGTTTTCTTTCGCTAACGGAGCTTACGAGTTTTCTGTTAAGTTTGGTGTTGTGAAGTTTTCAAGTTTTGGGTAAAGATTCCGTGACGCCATCGATTCAATTGTACACTAATCATACATGCAAATGTGTACGATCAAGATCAAGGACTCACGGGAAGATATCACAACACAACTCTAGACACAAATTAAAATAATACAAGCTTTATATTACAAGCCAGGGGCCTCGAGGGCTCGAATACATAAGCTCGAATGCACAAGAGTCAGCGGAAGCAACGATATCTGAGTACAGACATAAGTTAAACAAGTCTGCCTTAAGAAGGCTAGCACAAAAGCAACAATGATCGAAAAGGCAAGGCCTCCTGCCTGGGAGCCTCCTAACTACTCCAAGTCGTCAGCGGCCGTCACGTAGTAGTAGGCACCCTCGGGGTAGCAATAGTCATCAGTGGTGTCGTTTGGCTCCTGGGATCCGTCATCTGGTCGCAACATCAGGTATGGGGGGAAAGAGGTAGCAAATCAGCCGTGAGTACTCATACAAACTACTCGCAAGACTTACATCAGATCTAAACTAAGTATGCATATGTATCAAAGGAAATGGGATGTATCTGTGGACTAAACTGCAGAATGCCAGAATAGAGGAAAGGCCTAGTCCTAGCGATGACTAGCATCTTCTGGAAACCACCATCTTGCAACAACAGGAGGGAATAGAGTAGCATAAAGTAAAGTAGTAGTAGTGTTATCAACCTCGGCCAGAGATCCTCTCTCGACTCCCTGCGAGAAAGCAATCCTAGAGCCATACAATCCATTTCTCATATCCATTCATTTCTCATCACAAGTATACAGTTCTAGTTGTATCGATCGGGATACAACCCCAAGTGTCCGTTACCGTAGGACAGGCTATCGATAGATGTTTTCTTCCCTGCAGGGGTGCACCAACTTACCCACCACGCTCGATTAACTCCGGCCGGACACACTTTCCTAGGTCATGCCCGGCCTCGGCCAAACAATACGCCGCAACCTGACCTAGGCTTAACAAAGAGGTCAAGCACGCCGGACTAAACCTATGCCCCCAGGGGTCTTGGGCCCTCGCCTTGGGAACTCCTGCATGTTGCGTGGGCGGCCGGTAAGCAGACCTAGCTACTTCCTTAGAAAAGGCAGGAGCTTACCAGTCGAACTCGGCGTGCGCCGCTCAATCACATGACGTCTATTAAGCTTCGGCTGATGTATACGACGCAGAACGCCCATACTATGCCCACGTGATGGTTAGTGCTATCAGGCCAGAGTCCCCTTGGATCAAATATCAAAACCTTAGTGGACTAGGAGCACGCGGTAACGAGCAGAGACTCACGATCGATATGACCCCGTCGCCCCGTCTCGAGTACTTGCGGAAAGGGCTAAGAATGCCCGGCCATGCCTCATAAGTATCTCGGGTACCTTCCAGGTCAACCCGACTCCACATCACTCGCTATTAAGCTCGCGCGGGTACCCCTTGGGGCCGACCCGTCTTTAGTAACATGATTCAGTGTAAAGTCATAGTAACCATAGTAACTGTGTGTCTAACACCAAGGGGAAAACCCGAGGAATCACCCCCGGTGAATTCCACTCGATTTATCATCAAGGTGAACGTAAGAGGATCCACCCTTGAGGTTCACACTTGAGGGGTTGCACGACAGAGCTGTCTCGGAAGTGGTTAAGGAGGAAATCACCCTCGATGACCACGACTGAATAGCTACACCACAGAGGTCTCATCAGGAGTGGTGTAAGAGGTTCCACCCTCGGCACTCGATGGTAACTCTACAAAGTCGTACAACTAAGGGGGGGTGATGTGCAGTCTCGGGGCATGGACGTCAATCACGTTAATTGAGTCATCGAACATAAAGGGGGGAAACTGGGACAAGGTGGGGGTCACTGATGGATCACTAACCAACCTATGCTAAGTAGTTTAGGATAAGCAGGTAAGGTATGAAAGCAGGTAACCACAACAGGCTATGCATCAGAGTAGGATCATACAGAAAGCAGTATCAGTTCTAATGCAAGCATGAGAGGGAAGGAAATGGGCGATATCGGATTGCTCAAGGGTGGTGTCGGTGTCAAAACCGGCAGATCTCGGGTAGGGGGTCCCGAACTATGCGTCTAAGCCGGATGGTAACAGGAGGCAGGGGACACGATGTTTTACCCAGGTTCGGGCCCTCTTGATGGAGGTAAAACTCTATGTCCTGCTTGATTAATATTGATGATATGGGTAGTACAAGAGTAGATCTACCACGAGATCAGAGAGGCTAAACCCTAGAAGCTAGCCTATGGTATGATTGTTGTTCGTCCTACAGACTAAAACCCTCTGGTTTATATAGACACCGGAGAGGGCTAGGGTTAACAGAGTCGGTTACAATGGTAGGAGATCTACATATCTGTATCGCAAAGCTTGCCTTCCATGCCAAGGAAAGTCCTTTCCGGACACGGGACGAAGTCTTCAATCTTGTATCTTCATAGTCCAGGAGTCCGGCCAAAGGTATAGTCTGGTCATCCGGACACCCCCTAATCCAGGACTCCCTCAGTAGCCCCTGAACCAGGCTTCAATGACGACGAGTCCGGCGCGCAGATTGTCTTCGGCATTGCAAGGTGGGTTCCTCCTCCAAGTACTTCATAGAAGATTTTGAACACAAAGGTAGTGTCCGGCTCTGCAAAATAAGTTCCCACATATTGCCATAGAGAGAATAATATTTACACAAATCTAATCTGCTGACGTATTCCGTAGCGTGACATCACACCAAGGCCAAGTCTTTATTCGAATCGTTTTATCGTCCCACCTCAGCGCGATTAGCGAGGTGGTTTCCTTGGCACGTCTTGTTAAAGCAGAGATCGTGTCCCCTTATTCTGGGATTCTCATCAATACGGGTGTGGGTAACCCAACCGTACCCATTGGTATATTTTCTCAATCAAAGGCGAGTCCCAAACGGTCATGGGGAAGGCCCTTGGTATTCAACCTCTCATAAAGAGACCAAGGCCTTACTCCTTTTTTCAATCTCAAACGAGTTCGCCCTTCGCCTCGAGTTCCAACACCCAAGGCTCCAGATTTCAGGCGCTTCGGACCTTCGACAATGTCCGGTTTCGACCTTCGAGGCCGATGGATGCCCTCCTCCGTCATGGAGGAGGACGTGCTGAAGTTGAGAGAGGCCAGGTTCTTGACCGGTGAAATCTCGCATAGGCTGCCTGGTCAAGGGCAGGTCATTCCCACTCCCAAGCCCGGTGAGAGTGTCTCACTTCCTTCGGGGGCTAGGCTTCCTGACGGATCCCTTCGTGAGGGGGCTCATGTATTATTATGGGCTGGAATTTCACGACTTAGCCCCTATTATTATGGGCTGGAATTTCATGACTTAGCCCCGGAGTCGATCCTCCATATTTCCTCATTCATCGTCATGTGTGAAGCCTTCCTCCGTATCACTCCTCACTTCGGACTATGGCTCAAGACCTTCAAAGTAGAGCCGAATATGATCGAGGGACGGCATGCGGAGTGCGGAGGTGCTTTTATAAGCAAGAATGCTGGTACTCCATGGCCCGAGGGCTCTTTTCAAGAGGAGTCCAGCTTATGGCAGCGAGAGTGGTTTTATATTACCGCTCCTAGGGCCCCTAAGTGGGTGGCGCCACCTGCCTTTCGCTCGGGTCCCCCGCCACGACTGGCGTCATGGGTCAATACGGGGCTGGACTGGGGGCCAGCAAAGGACGTGCCCCTGTTGCAAGGCCACATCCGAGATCTCCTAGAAAGAGACATCAGTCTGGTCATGGTGATGCAGGTTATGTTAATTCGCCGAGTTCTGCCCTGCAAACGTCGCCCCTCCGCCTGTGGGAGTTCAACCCGGAGGGACCATGAGTTCTCCAACATTTTCTTGGCATGACGCCCGTGGAGATGTACAAATTGTTCTTCAGACCACAAGTAGTGTGTCCAGATTCTACGGAGGACGCAGGTCTGAGCTGCAATCGTCCGGATACTCAAGTAAGTAGCCTTGTGCCCGGACTCTCTGTTCGTATATTTATCATAAAATTGCCCCTAAAAGAGTTGTCCTTTAAACAGGAGTGGATAGCGAAAGCAAAGCTAATCAGGTGTCCGGCCCCCCTCCCCGAGACCACGCCGGGTCCCGTGCTAGTCAGGATGTTGGAGGTTGTGCCTTCAAAGGGAAGCGAGGGAGGGGACAAGGGAGCTATAGCCTCCTCAAAGGAGGTTGTCCGAAAGGGAGGAATCGAAAATTCCTCTCCTCGGGGGAAGAAGAGGACCGCCTCTGAAGACCCGGAGACCATGGCCTTAAAGCGGGGGAAGAAATCTTCGCCAGAGGGTCCTGTGCTGGGGGATACTTCGGCCGAATTATGCGCTCAAGGGGATCAGCCCTCCACCGAGCCATAAGTAGAGAGGAGTTTTCTTTTTAAGAAACGAGAGAAATCCCTGCTTTATATCTGAGAAAAGTAATCAAAAATTTACCTTGTAGCTCGGACCTTAGCCCTTCTCAGCAGAGCTCGTCTTCGGGGGATCTTCTTCCGGAGATGATGGAGAGCGGAACGCCTCCCCCTACCGTACCGCCTTGCGAGGCGGGCGACCGTGAGGTATCGTCGCGGAGGGTTTCTTCGAATCCGGCGGGGCCAGAAGGTAGTCATATGGCCCCCCAAAGCCCTCCGCGTCCGGCCTTCGAAAAGGTCCATCGGACGAGTCCGGCGCTGTCTGGTGCGCGGTTGGAGGAGCTGAAGGATCTGCTAGGGCGAGCATCTATCTCAGAGGAGCAACATGCATTGATGGGTACCGTGATTGAGAGGATTTCATCCGCGGAGAGCGGATTGCATGAGGCCGTTAGGAGTTTACTGACAGGTTTTGAGGTACGCAAAATAATGTACCCTTTTTGGACAGTTGCGCATAAATAAGATGCACCATGTGTAGATAGTAGCCCCTCAGACTCTGTGTGTTGTCAAAAGTGACGGCGCACAGAGGATCATAATCCCAGGTCTAATATGCCGCCTTTATACGTAGGTGGCGAAGTGTCTGATGGCCAGCCGGACTGATGGATTTGCCGAGCTAAAGCGGCAACTCGACGTGGCAGATGCCGACATCGCGCTTGTCAACAAGTGGCTTGACGAGGCGCAAGGTATGTAATTCCTTCGGCGGCACCTGGTAAGAGGAGCTTTATGCCAGTATCTTATGATGTGTGCGCTTGATGCAGATGGTGCTGCTGCCATGGAGAATCTTCGGGCGGAACTTGCCCGAGCCAAGGAGCAAGCCAGGAAAAGTGATGCGGCTGCCGGAAAGGCAATTGAAGAGCTGAAAGCCGAACAGGCTGCTCACTGCTGAAGCAAGAAGGAAATGGCCGTGTAGCTGAAGAATGCTGCTGACCATTGCAAGCTTCTTGAAAAAGAAGATCGGGCGGAACAGACGGACCTAAAGAAGGCCATTGCCGATGCCATGGATGCTCGCTCTGCGATGAGAGCTGTGAAGGAGGAGCTGCGTCAGGCCGGAGAAATCGCGGCTGGAAAGCCCTTTATGCTGAGGAGGAAGTTCTGTGATCCTAAACATGCTCCATTAGACCAGATGTGGAGTACAGCGGACACCTATCTGGATTTAGCACCGAGTGCCACAGATGCGGCCGAGCACTTCCGAGATCAAGAAGATCGCGAAGTGGAAACACTCTTCTGGTCGCAGTTCCACAATCCAGAGCGTCCACTGTCATTAGCCGATCGTTTGGCCGAATGGGCCGAGCTAAATAGGTTGTCCGGCCTCGCCATGAAGTATGTTGTGAGTCATCTGTGGCCAGAGAAACCAGAGCCGAAAAGTTATTTCAACTTGGTGCAACAGTTCCTTGGTGCGGCGCCGCATATCAATGCGATGAAGAGGTCAGCGTCCATAGAGGGTGCGCGGAAGGCTCTTGCCCATGTCAAGACATACTGGGCAGAAATGGAAGCCACCGCTGTTGCATCCCCAGACTCGAATGGAAGCCGAGTACCTGCGGAGCGCTATTTTTAGGAAGTTCTGCAAGGCACTCATTTAAGAGAGACACAGTGCTCGAAGGATACTATATTCGAATAGCATGTATTATTATAAAACAATATTTTGATAAATTGTAGAAGCTTTTTATACTTGTGCCTGAAGTATTGTGATACCTCCTGTGTGGCCGTTTAACATATATGTATATATAATATGAAAGATGGCAGTCGTCGGCTTCAGCCCCCACGCACATAATGCGGGGGTGTTCGCAGAAGGCGCATTTTCACACTTGATCCAACGTCTTGGTCCTACAAAGGAGGTGATAGCGCAGCGAACTAGGCAATCGGACTATGATGCTTTATCACTTTCACTTAGCCATAGGAGTTTGACATTGAGGCTACTTATATAGCCCCTGGTGGCGCCTGCGCTCGCCCGAACTCGGGGCGCGTATGTGCCTGGCCGGGAAACGGCCCTTCGTTAATGCGGAGGAATCCTAAAGATTCCGGTATGTCATCGAGTGGTTGACCTGTCTCACGCTATATCATGACAGTCAGTTTTCGGCTTTTCTCTACTGAGGTAATCGCCTGGCCGAACCGGAGCACAATCGCAGTAGTTCTCCTGGTGCCGCCTTAGCCGATAGAGCAGCAAAACACAGGAGCCGGGCAAGCCCAACATTTGACCAAAGACATGATTCGGAGCTGATGCATATAAGGCCAAACTCGTGACGCCGAACACTCCCTAAGGTATTCGGTCTTTATGAGGGCGGGCGGGATAACGCCCTTAGTAATAAGCCCCTAGTGTCCAGGTACGCGCAAAACTCTGACGTGGCCACATGCCAAAACGCAAGCCTCCTCCTTGGTTATACCAAGAAACTAGGGGATGTGTATCAACAAGAGACAGTAAAAAAGGTTTATGCAGGGTCTTAATCTGAAAAGAATCCTTGGAACGGGACCCTGCTGCACGTCTGCGCCTGTGTCTCTGTTGTGCCGTATCCTGGACGGTCGTAGCACGATGTTCATCTGTAAAAGAGAGGAACTTAGTTAAAGAAAGATCGTGCCGAACATGAGTTATACTAAATAAACAAAGTATGAATCGAAATGGGTAAAATTGAGCTTTATTGTCTCTTGTTTTATATGCGCGGAGCCCCTAGTACAGGGGTATACGGCTATTAAGCCTTTATTAATTGTATGTTTATGTCGGACTCGTCTAGCCGTGTCCGTCGTCTTGACGACCTGTTTAGATGCTTTGGCTGGTGAAGCCGCTTTATTGTGGGGCTGTCAAGGCAGCCGCACTGTTTTTCGCGCGGGAGGAACACTCAATGTTTTCCCTTTAATGAGATGATGCCTCCTGGACCGGGCATCTTAAGCGTAAGAGATGCATAATGCGATATTGCGTTAAAGCGGGCAAAAGCTTTGCGTCCCAGCAGTGCTTGATAGCTACTTGAGAATGGGGCGATGTGGAAAGTTAGCTGTTCACAACGGAAGTTATCGGGGGAGCCGAACATAACTTCTAGCCGGAGAGAACCCATGCAACGGGCATCCGGGCCTCGCGTTACCCCCTTGAAAGGAGGTTTTGCTATGGCGAATTTTTGTTGGGTCTATCCCCATGTTGCGGATTGTGTCCTGGTATAACAGGTTTAGACCACTGCCGCCGTCCATCAGGACATTTGTAAAATGGAGTCCGCCGATTATTGCATCTAATACCAAGGCAGTCCAGCCTGCGTTCTAGATACTTCTAGAGTAATCCTGATGGTCGAAGGTGATTGGTTTTAACAACCATTGGCGAGACTCCTCTGGGATAGGCCGTATGGCGCGTATCTCTTGTAGCGTCGTTCTGTTCATCACATGAAGTAAGTTTACTGTTTTGACTTCTTGTAGGAAATCCTTTTGATTCCTGGTGCTCTGCTTGTGGGGTTCGTCATCGTCCTCACTTGGTGTGTCGAGCCCCTTGTGTTCGGCGTTGAGCTTGCCAGCTTGCTTGAAAACCCAACAATCTCTGTGGGTATGGTTCGCAGGCTTCCCGGGAGTACTATGTATTTGACATATCTTGTCCAAGATTTTGTTTAAGTTGTTTAGCTCGTCCCTGTTATCCTTGAGGGGCGGCTTTCTCTAATTCAGCCGCGAGCTTTTGAATCCGACGTTGACCGCCGTGCTCTTTGGGCTGTTTCCCTTATTCCGGCACTGGTCCTTGCTACGTTGGGGTTTTCCATTTCCATCCCTAACTTCGGATGTACTTGGGTCGCTTGTGCTGCATCTTGCCAACCAGCTGTCCTCTCCTGCACAAAAGCGGGTCATGAGGCTTGTCAATGCGGCCATTGTTCTTGGCTTTTCTTGGTCGAGGTGTCTGGCGAGCCATTCGTCTCGAACATTGTGCTTAAAAGCTGCTAGGGCTTCGGCGTCCGGACAGTCGACTATCTGATTCTTTTTAGTAAGAAATCTGTTCCAGAATTTCCGGGCAGACTCTCCGGGCTGTTGAGTTATGTGACTGAGATCGTCTGCATCCGGAGGGCGGACATAGGTCCCTTGAAAATTTGCCCGGAAAGCATCCTCAAGCTTTTCCCAACTTCCAATGGTGTTTTCGGGAAGGCTTTTGAGCCAATGCCGGGCTGGCCCTTTAAGCTTGAGGGGTAAGTATTTTATGGCGTGGAGGTCATCTCCTCTGGCCATGTGTATGTGGAGGATATAATCCTTGATCCAGACCCCAGGGTCTGTTGTTCCGTCGTACGACTCTATGTTTACGGGCTTCAATCCCGCTGGAAATTCATGGTCCAGCACCTCATCGGTGAAACATAGGGGGTGTGCGGCGCCCCTGTATTTGGGTGTGACGTGATGTTCGGATATTTGTTGTGTTGCATTGCTTACTAGAGCTTGCTTTCTTGGCCTATACATAGATCCGGCTGGGCTGTCTTTTTGATGCGGATCCTTTGGTGGATCGCGTGCCGGCTTGTGTGCGGCGCCGCTTGCCGCTCCATGCTGGCCATGCGGTCGTCCATCCGACCGGATGGCTTTCTATTTTTTGACTGCATGGGTTCTAAGGCCTCCTTGTCGAATTCAGGAAGTAGCTTTCGCTTTGGATAGCTTTTTGTGTGGCGACTGTCGGCATATTTGTCTGCGGTGTTGCGTACTTTGCTCCATCTGATTCTGAGTGCATCTACCATAGTTTTGAGCTTCCGCTTCTGCTTTTTCAGGCTATGCACAGTGGCGACGAGCCTTTTGTGGAGGTTCTTCTGCTCCATGAGTTTATCCGGCGTAAGGTTGTCCGGACTGTTGTTTTCTCCGGGGACGGGGTGTTCGGTTTGTTGACCCAAGTTTCCCTGTTCGGACGCTTGCTCGAAGGCATGTTCGTCGTCCGCCGGCTCGTCCTGCTCTATGGCTGGGTCTGTATGACTGCTGTCTCTGTCGAGGCAGGGCTTGGAGCGGCGCTTACGTCGCTGCTTTGATTGCTTTTCGAGTGAACGATCCCTTGTTGCATCCTTGTGTTCCTCGTCGTCGCTTCCTTTGGGTGTGTCCACCATGTATACATCATGAGATGAGGTGGCTGTCCAGTGCCTTATAGGCGTTGGTTCGTGTTCATCTCCTACATCGTCGTCCATACCGTCGATGTCTTCGGAGTCGATGTCGAGCACGTCGTTCAAATTATCGACAGTGGCTACGGAGTGGGTGGTGGGTGGGCTTTGAATTTCTTCATCATCCGCATCCCAACCTTGATGACCATAGTCCGGCCAGGGCTCTCCTTATAAAGAGAGAGACTTTAGTGAATTCAGAATATCGCTGAAGGGCGAGTGCTGAAATATGTCCGCGGCGGTGAACTCCATGATCGGCGCCCAATCGGGTTCGATCGGTCGGGGCGCGGAGTGTCGGATCACGGGTTCCGGTAGACCCTTAAGGTTCGGACACTGGGGTGCGCGCGGAGATCACGCCTTCTACCTTCCCGTCTCACAAAGATCTAAACTACTGAAAGAACTGCACAAGAGACACAAGGTTTATACTGGTTCGGGCCACCGTTGAGGTGTAATACCCTACTCTAGTGTGTGGTTGGTGGATTGCCTTCTGGGGCTGGTGATGGTGAACAATACAAGGAAGAACAGCCTCATGAGGGTCTGTTCTTGGCTGGGGTGATGAACTGCTAGGAGGAGTTCAGTCACCCTTCTCTCTCTCAATTACTCTCTCTGCTTGCCAACCGAACGAACGAACCCCCCTTGCTATGCGGGTGGCTGGTCCTATTTATAGGCAAAGGCCCTGGGCCTCTTCCCAAATATTGAGCGGGAAGGGCGCCAACAATTGGCCAATTCGAAGGGGAACATCTAGTACACTTATCCTGACTAAAGTTGGTCTTCGCCTGCCAAAGGCTCTGTGGTGACGCCGTGCTAGGCTCCATGGTGACCTACCTCTCGTAGTCCTCCTGGTCTTGGTCTCATTGCACCGAAATGGCAACCTTTGCCTGATGCCTCGGTACTCCGCGGCTGCGCTTGCCCCCTTTGCACCAAAGAGGAAAGAAGGACGCTGCGCGCGCTGGCGCCCGCCTGGCACCCTCAATCGTCATGGCTTGCGTCATGGGCACCTCGCGAGGTACCCTGCCTTGATCTCTCCGCCTCCTCGCGAGCCAGCCTGATGAAGCTGCGCCTGCGGATGCACCGTGTCGTCCACCCCGGGAGGCTTGGCCCCTCGCGAGGGTCTTGATTCTTGTGTTGATGAAGATGGGCCGCGCCGGGCCCCCATTTGAGCCACGCCGCGGGCCGCAGGCAGGCAAGTCTGGGGACCCCCGTTCCTAGAACGCCGACGGTAGCCCCCGGGCCCAAGGCGCGCCCGGACTTGGCCGTGCTGAGAGGCGAAAGGGCAGGGGCAAAGCACCGCGGGCCCTAACAGCCTGCGGCCTTGGGCGCCGCGTGGCGGTTGATTGGACGTGGGCGGTATCGTTCGCCCACGCTCCCTTATTTTGCGCCCTGCTAGGTTGCCCTGCAGTTGTACACAGCCGCCCCTCTTCCTGTTGCTCAAACGTCCCTTGTTCTTCCTCCCTTCGAACTTTGACTCTCGCCTCCAATCCCATCTCACACTTCCCTTCTCTTGTCCACCGCCATGGCTCCGACGAGGAAAGAGAAAGGGAAGAAGCCCGCGTCTCCATCTCGCCCGCCGCTGTCGGTGGCCCCCGCCGTCGGCCGCTCAATCATACTCAATCTGGAATGCCTGGATAAGCTCAGTCTGGCCCTGGCCACTGTCTTCAACGAGTGTGGGAGGACGACGGCCTGGCCTACGTCTCACTTCCCCACTGACAGGATAATACCGAAGTTCATTACTTTGCCGATGCCTTGTGGGCGGGTCTGGTTCCCCCTTCTCCGATTTATTCAATGCCGTCCTCTCCCATTACCAGATCCACATGATGCATCTGGGTCCTGAATCCATTGCCCTCCTCTCGGTCTTTGCATTTGTCTGCGAGGCACTGATGGGCATCCCTCCTTCTGTTGCCTTGCTGTGCCATTTCTTCTCTTTGAGCCTTGCCGACCCCACTCAATGCTCGGCGTGCGTGAGCTTCGTCGCCGCGCCTGAGACCGCGGCCTTGGGTATTGACTTCAAGATCCCTCCGCCTCCAGCTGGGTTCCGTGAGCGGTGGTTGTATGTCGATGTCGGGGTGCCCGGCCCCCGGCTGGCGAAGCCAACTTTGCCTGCTGTACCTAATTCAGGCTGGGGCCAGGAGACACTTAAAAGCCCCCAACTCGCCTTCGTCTGGCGCCGCTTCACGTTCTTGAGATCGCTCAACGTGACAGCGCCTAAGGTGGTGAGGGAGTTCCTGCTGCGCTGCATTGCCCCTCTCCAGCGCCATTCTCGTCGAATGTGGGCCTTCAGCGGGCATGGTGATCACATGAGGCTTCAGGAAGAAGACTTGACGCCCGCGGTGCTAAGGACGGTGCTCTTGGTCCTGACTGGCGACCCCAACCCTGGCAGTATCCAGCGGGGAGGGGCTCAGCTGTACCTCAGCCCGAACAGGGATGACTTCGTGAGGCAGATGCCCTCCTTTGACGAGTGGGGGCTGCGTCCTGTCAGCCTTCAAGGGCTTTGCAGGAACCCTGTGGCGGTGACTGCCCTTCCGATTGGTCCAGGTGAATCCTCCTCGAGTGGTGGAGCAGGGAGGCCAGAGACAGCGGGGGTCGAGAGAGCTACTGACAAGGTGGCCGCACCTGGCGGTGCTCTTGATGGGGCAGCACCTGAGGCCCGCGCTGCCAAGGCTGCAGGTGAGGTGCGACTGCTTTCGACGCTTAGGGCCGAGGCTCCTGAGCCCCCGGCCGTGCCTTCTGGCGAGGCAACTGACTGTGCATGTTAGGCAAGCGTCCTCGACGCAGGTCGCCTTGGTGCTCCGTCCTCCTTGCAGGTTGATTCCTGTGCACCTCTCCTGGGCCGCTTCCGTGTGGACTTTGAGGCCCTCCGGAGGAAAAGGGAGGCCCTGGGTGATGACTTCCCTTGTCGCGTGCTGAAGCGCAGGAAGTACGTCGCCACTGACGAGTAAGCCTTCTTCCTCTCTGGCTCCTAATCCTCTTGTTGCTTTCACTGATCCTTGCTCCGCAGGCCCCTTCCGTCCGAGCTCGCGGAAGTAGCAGAGGTGCCGCCTCCCTTGGCTTCGCGCCCTCTACCGTCCTCAAATGCTCCGAGCAGCTCTTCCCTTGTGGTGAGGGCGTCTGAAGGGGTGGACCATCCCGAGGTGCACCGCGGCCCTTCATTCCCCGCGATTTTCCTTCGCGGGCCCTCTCGGGGAATAGCCAGCCTGCCGTGGGCTTCTTGTCTGGTCGGGGACTGCGACTGGTTGAGGCGCCTCCTTCGCCCTTCATCTGGAGACGGGCTGGCCCTAGGCCGGGCTTCTGGTGCGGCGCGCCCGGCCGTCGCGAGGTCGCCAGCCCCCAGCCCCTGCCCGGAGGAGGAATGATGATTCGCGGCCCCCGGTGCTTGCTTGGGGCGGATGATGGTGTGGAAGATGTGCTTGGGCATGCCCGGGAGCGCCGCGCTCATCGCCACGAATTCCTTCGAAGGGCGAGTGGCGCGGTGGGCCTGCTCGGGCAGGGGCTCGACGATGAAGACGCGCACCTGGAGACCAAGGGCCTACGCCTGGCCGCAGAGAGGCGCGAGCTAGAGGCCGCCATTGCCCTCGCGCGTCATCAGCGCGACCTTGATGACGAAGAGGCAAAGGCGTCACTGGAGGCTTCCCGGGCGGCCCGATCCCAGGCCGCTGAGGAGGCCCGGGAAGCAAACCGACGGCGAGAAGCAGCAGAAGAACGGGCTCAGGAGCTCTTGGCCCGGTGCCACTCATTGGAGGAGCAAGCGGAGCTGCGCGAGGCAGCCCTTGCATCGATGAAGGTGGCTTCTGGCGACCCGGTTGAGCTTCGGAAGCGCGAGGAAGCGTTGGTGCTGGAAGCCGCCGAATGCACCCATGATTACGAGCGGCTGGAGACGAGGCAGCGCCTAGTGACGCAAGCGGAAGACGATGTCGCTGTGCGGGAAGCGCGTGTCTTGGAGGAGGTTTGTCGTTGGGTGGCGACGGCGCGCAAGGCCTCGAGCGTGAGTTCGAGGGGAGGCTGGGGATGATCTGGATCGAAGCCGAGGGCAGAACCGCATCCCTGAGGGCCCAACGGGATGAGGCGACGCGGTGGGTCGACGCCTCCTGGGCCGCCCTTGAGGCAGCGCAAAAGGAGTTGGCCGCCTCCCAGCCGAGGTGCTCCGTCTTCGCCAGCGGATGGAAGAGGCTAAGGGCGTCGCGCGCCAGAACGCGAACGATATATGTCAGCGGTAGGTCCTGGAGCACGTGCACGGTCCCAAGCTTGCCACGCTCTGGGACAGAGCTAGCGCGGCCTTGGGCAACATCTGTGAGGCGGCTGTTGGCGAGCCGCACACAGCCAACTATGCTGGCAACCTTCAGTTCTTCACTGCCATGGTGATGCAGATGGAGGCGCGTTCGACAAGGGCCGATAAGTTGGTGGAAGAGAGGAGCCGCGCGCTGCTCGGGCGCGCCTTCTCCCGTGTCTTCAGCCATCTCCTGATCATGGATCCCCTCTTCGATTTTGAAGCTGTCATCGCCCCAGTCCCCCAGGCCGTCCGAGGTGACCTGGCGCACTGGGTGGAAGACAACGTGGACGCCGTTGTCAGGGCCTTCGCTCCGGACGATGACGACGTGATCGTGGGTCCTGACGAGGGCGGCGCGGCGAGCGGCCCTGACGCCGCTGGCGGCGACGCAGACGACGATGGCGGATTCGGCGACCCCAGCGAAGGCTCGGGAGGTGCTTCCGGGGACGCCTTGGGGGATTGGTCCGACTGAGTGTGTATCGCTCCTGTCTTTTTCACCCTGCATGAATAAAACTCAGGTTTTTGTCCTGATGGCTTGTTAGAGCATTTTGGGAGGGGAAGCCCCTCATGTAAAACCCGTGTTCAGCATATTAATAGTTGTCATATTGCACGAGCGCCCGCGCCTGGTGGCTGGCTGGTTTACCTTTGTTTCGCGCAAGCCCCGAAGCAGCCTGTGGGAGGGCGTGACGCCCTTGGTGTTCTTTAGTTGAATCCATTGGATACGAGAGTGTCGCCGGCGGGGAGTTTCACAAGCGTTGGCCTTCTTCACAGGCTCTGGGCCTTTTCCTGAATGTGTGAGCTTCACAGGCACTCGCCTTGCTTCACAGGCTTTGGGCCTTTTCCTGAGCGCGATGACTTCACAGGCATTCGCCTTCTTCACAGGCTCGGGGCCTTTTCCTAAACGCAGTGACTTCATAGGCACTCGCCTTGCTTCACAGGCTATGGGCCTTTTCAGAAGGCGAGGGCTTCACAGGCACTTGCCTTGCTTCACAGGCTCTGGGCCTTTTCAGAACGCGAGGGCTTCACAGGCACTCGCCTTGCTTCACAGGCTCTGGGCCTTTTCAGAACGCGAGGGCTTCAGAGGCACTCGCCTTGCTTCACAGGCTCTGGGCCTTTTCAGAACGCGAGGGCTTCACAGGCACTCGCCTTGCTTCACAGGCTCTGGGCCTTTTCTAGAACGGGAAGGCTTCACATGCACTCGCCTTGCTTCATAGGCTCTGGGCCTTTTCGAGAACGGGAGGGCTTCACAGGCACTCGCCTTGCTTCACAGGCTCTGGGCCTTTTCTAGAACAGGGAAACCTCCGTAGGTACCCGAAGATCCTCCCGAGAGGGAGCAACAACAGCAATTTAGGTCGCGCACGAGCCAGGCCTGACCGGACTCGCGAGGGGCTCGCGAGGGGAGGCAGCTGTGGCGAAGCGGTAACCAGAACGCGAGAAATGGCTCAAGCGAGAATAAGCACCCCTTCCCCGAACACACGCAAATCTCAAATTCGAATCCAACTTAAATCCAGCGAGGGAAAAGCTACAGCTAAAGTGAAAGGCAACAAAAAGCAGGCAAAAGCCCGCTTCCGGCACCTAATCTAGTCTTGGACGTCTTCTCACCAGCGCGGAGCTAAGTGCTGTCCACTGGGCGTGGGAGGGAGCCCCAGGGCCTGAGGCCGGCACCCCTGAGACTCCGGGGCGTGTACAGCCCCACTCATTATTACGTGAGAGTGTCATGGGACGGCAAGCTTCACAGGCACTGGGCCTTCTTCACAGGTACTGGCCTTGCTTCATATCGCCAGACGAGGGCCCCGCCTTCTGCCACACTCTAGTGCCATCAGCAACAACCGGAACCCAGGACGCTGCCCGATGGGGTAGAGCGGTCGCCAGCGGTTCCCCCGACGACCACGGGTCCTCTACTAGGGGCAGGCCCTGAGGCACCTCCCCAGCAGAGGGCCTACCTCCTGAGAACGCCTTGCTCCGAACACCGTGGTGGTGATGTAGGATCCCGGCCCCTCTCCTGCAGTCCCCTGCGCCCTCCTCCCAAGGGGTAGGAGACTGTGGGAGCGGGGCAGCCGCTTGCCGCGGCGACCTGCACCTCCTGCAATCCATGGTTATCGTATACCTGCCCCTGAAGAGTTAGCGGTGCCCGATAATCATTGCCTCCAGCGTGGCCAGCGGGTTCGTCCTGGGGCTCCTGGAAGGGCTCAACTTCCATTGCCTCGTCCCCCCAGCTTGGGCCGAGGAGCGATCCTTGTCCGTTCTCGTGAGGGTGTCCTTAGTCCATCATGAGGGGCACGTATTCCTCCGTCGCCGTCATCCCGAGTGCCACACCATGATGCCCCGCATGCCACGCGGTCCCACCTGTCATGCCTACTGCGGTGTGGCAGCGCGGCCGCCCTCCGGGGCCACGGGTCGCATCGAGTCCTTCTTCTTCGCGGGCCGGGGGCGGGGGCAGCACCGCCGCCGGTCCAGTGCTGACAGCTTCGCTGGCGTCGGAGTAGCCTTGGAGTCCGCGGGCGCGTGCGGAGCCCCTGCGCGGGTCGCCCTGGGCTTGAGATGGGAGCTGGGTGGAGAAGGGGTGAGCCCCCGAGGCGGCGAAGCATAGGAGCTCCGCCACTCGCTCCAGCAGCAAGTCGTGGCCGCCCTCCAGCTGTCTGCACAGCAGCAGCTCTCGGACCACCATGAGCGTGGCCCTTGAATTCGCCTGCTCCCGGCGGGTGTACGGTGTCGTGGTTGCGGCGTGATTGGAGGCCCTTGCCGCCGACCGTGCTTGCCGCGGTGTGAGGGTTGTGGAGGCCTGTCCGCGTCGCCCGCGGCCCGTAGCGCCCTGCGGACCACGAGCTGCCTGGGGCGCGGGGTCACCCAAGGCGGGCGGCTCCGCGCAGGTGGGCCACGCCGCCCATGGACCTTGGTTGCCCGCCTGGTCGCCGGACATTGTGATGATGATGCGACGAGAGGCGGAGCGGTAGGAAGGCAAATTTTGGCGCACCCCTACCTGCGCGCCAAATGTCGGATCGCGGGTTCCGGTAGACCCTTAAGGTTCGAACACTGGGGTGCGCGCGGAGATCACGCCTTCTACCTCCCCGTCTCACAAAGATCTAAACTACTAAAAGAACTGCACAAGAGACCCAAGGTTTATACTGGTTCGGGCCACCGTTGAGGTGTAATACCCTACTCCAGTGTGTGGTTGGTGGATTGCCTTCTGGGGCTGGTGATGATGAACAATACAAGGAACAACAGCCTCACGTAGGTCTGTTCTTGGCTGGGGCGATGAACTGCTAGGAGGAGTTCAGTCACCCTTCTCTCTCTCTCACTTACTCTCTCTGCTTGCCAACCGAACGAACGAACCCCCCTTGCTATGCGGGTGGCTGGTCCTATTTATAGGCAAAGGCCCTGGGCCTCTTCCCAAATATTGAGCGGGAAGGGCACCAACAATTGGCCAATTTGAAGGGGAACATCTAGTACACTTATCCCGACTAAAGTTGGTCTTCGCCTGCCAAAGGCTCTGTGGTGACGCCGTGCTGGGCTCCATGGTGACCTCCGTCTCGTAGTCCTCCTGGTCTTGGTCTCGTTGCACCGAAATGGCAACCTTTGCCTGATGCCTCGGTACTCCGCGGCTGCGCTTGCCCCCTTTGCACCAAAGAGGAAAGAAGGACGCTGCGCGCGCTGGCGCCCGCCTGGCACCCTCGATCGTCATGGCTTGCGTCATGGGCACCTCGCGAGGTACCCTGCCTTGATCTCTCCGCCTCCTCGCGAGCCAGCCTGATGAGGCTGCGCCTTCGGATGCGCCGTGTCGTCCGCCCCGGGAGGCTTGGCCCCTCGCGAGGGTCTTGAGTCTTGTGTTGATGAAGATGGGCCACGCCGGGCCCCCATTTGAGCCACGCTGCAGGCTGCAGGCATGCAAGTCTGGGGACCCCCGTTCCCAGAACGCCGACACGGAGGGCTCGGAGTCTGGAGAGGAGTTCGGCACCTTGGAGTCACAGGCTTTGCAGGGAATAGGGCTGGTGTTTGGCTCGATCGCCATAGAGATTGCAGCCCCCGAGGCGGTGTCTAACCACCTATCCTCGATTGGCGTGATCGGCTCCGAGCTAGGGGTCGGAGCGGACACAGGTGCGGCCTCCAGGGCACTGTTCGGCGGTAGAGCTAAATCATGCCCATCGTGATAGTGCGGCGCGCTCGGCTGTGGCTCGAATCCGTCGAAGATCGAGTCTCCACGGATGTCGGCTGTGTAGTTCAAACTTCCAAATCTGACATGATGGCCAGGGGCGTAGCTTTCGATCTGCTCCAGATGGCCAAGCAAATAGGCCCGCTGTGCAAAGCCGCCGAATACGAAGATCTGTCCGGGGAGAAAAGTCTCACCCTGGATCTCATCACTGTTGATGATTGGGGAAGCCATCGGGCCTAAAAGTGATGAGACAGAAGAACTCTCAATGAAAGCACCAATGTCGGTGTCAAAACCGGCAAATCTCGGGTAGGGGGTCCCGAACTGTGCGTCTAGGCCGGATGGTAATAGGAGGCAGGGGACACGATGTTTTACCCAGGTTCGGGCCCTCTTGATGGAGGTAAAACCCTACGTCCTGCTTGATTAATATTGATGATATGGGTAGTACAAGAGTAGATCTACCACGAGATCAGAGAGGCTAAACCCTAGAAGCTAGCCTATGGTATGATTGTTGTTCGTCCTACGGACTAAAACTCTCCGGTTTATATAGACACCGGAGTGGGCTAGGGTTACACAGAGTCGGTTACAATGGTAGGAGATCTACATAACCGTATCGCCAAGCTTGCCTTCCATGCCAAGGAAAGTCCCTTCCGGACACAGGACGAAGTCTTCAATCTTGTATCTTCATAGTCTAGGAGTCCGGCCGAAGGTATAGTCTGGCCATCCGGACACCCCCTAATCCAGGATTCCCTCAGGGGGTTTGCTTGCCTGGAAGCTCTGTTGAAAAGGAAGAAGTGTCGTCGCTGACATAGTCGATCACAAGGGCATCAACATCGGTCTCGGGGTCTACCGGAGAGAATAGGGGGAAGAAGCAATAAATAAAAAGCAAACAAAGCATCATAAATCATAACATGGCAATATGATGTGCCCGGTGTGACCTAACGTAAGGCTACACGATATAGGTGAAGGGGGAATTCAACCGGGAATGTTTTCCCAGTTCTAGACCTGTGTCAGACAGATGACCGGAGGGGGAATGTTCTATGCTCAGCATGCTAGGGGCATGTGACAGATGAACTGACCACATATTCGGATTCATTGGATTTTTCTGAGCAACATTCATGTATAAAACATTTTCATCTGAGTTACAGATTAATTTATATGATTTTTTCAAAGTTTTAAACAATATTATGGAATTATTAATATTAACAGAAATGGAATATAAAGTCAGCATGCCAAGTTGATGATGTCAGCAGTCAACAGAGCGGCTGACCAGGTCAAACCTGACTAGTGGGGCCACTGGGACCCACATGTCAGCCTCTGTTAGCTTAACAGTGGATTAAACTAATCTAGCAGGGTTAATTAGGGGTGTGGGCCATGAGTGTCAATGAGTGTTCCGGTTAATCTAATTACTTTTATTTATAAAATGTTTATTAGACTAATTAACAAAGGGGGGACCCACTTGTCAGGGTCAACTGTGCACAGTCAGCACAGTTGACCCGGTCAATTTGTCAACAGGGCCCGCGGGACCCAGTTGCCAGTGACCCAGACGCAGCCACGTGGGCGCCATGTTGGCGCCGGCGCCGGAACAGCTCCGGCGAGGCTTTTCACGGTGGCCGAACGTCGGCGAGCCTCGGATTCGCGCTATGGTGGGTCTCCGGACCTATGGCTAGGCGCGTTCGACGCGGCTTGACGTCGCGCGCGCGATGGCTTCACTAGTTGGACTCGGGGATGGCCGGAACGTCGCCGGTGACGAGCGCGGCGAACGGTAGTACGGGCGGGGATGGGGATCGCGCTACGGGGCTCCAAATCGACCGTGGCTGGTCGCGTTCGAATGACCACTCGACCGCACGTCGAAGGGTGGTGGCTGGAGCGGCTGGGGCGGCCGGAGCTGGGAGCTGCGGTGTCGCCGGCGGTGACGTGTTTGGGCGAGCTATGGCGAAGGTGATGCGGTGCGTTCGTGAATGAGCTGAGAGGCTGGGCAAGGCTTATGCGATGTGGCGAGGCCGACGGTCGCGAGACCGTGACCATTTGGTCACCGGAAGAACGACGGCGACGAGCGGAGGCGGCCACGTGTTTGGGCGCCCGTCGAGGTAGGTGCTAAGGGGCACGGTAGGATGTGTGCGTGTGCGCCTTGCGTTCCTAGAAGCACCAGGAGCACGGCGGAGGCCTCAGGCGAGCGTGACAAGGCCATGGCCACGACCACGGGCTCGTCGGCGGCGAACAGAGCTCGGGCGCGGCAGCAGCTAGCTATGGCGTGTGACAAGGCTAATAGGAGGGGAGTAGGGGACGGAGGAGCTCACCTAGTGGCACGCACGGTGGCCCTTGGAAGGTTAGGAGCAGCAGGGGCATCGGAGAGGAGGAAGATTGCCGGCGACCTAGGTGGAAGGGGGAGGCTCGATCCGCGGCCTGCGGTGCTCCTCGAGCTCGATGGCGAGGCGTAGTCGAGGTAGAGGTCGACGGCGCATCTTGTGGACGTGCTGGCGAGGCGCGGGTGGGCGGTGGCTGCGGCTACGGCACCGCCATGGCGACGGCGGCGTTCGGTTGAGGTGGGGAACAAGGGGGAGTGCAAGGAGGGGTCCGGTGGGAGAGGGAGAGGCAGAGCGGGCGACAATGGAGAGCGGGGGAGAGGACCGAGGCGGCGGGGGATCCTTATCCCCTCGGGACGTCGCCGGCGAAGTGATCCGGCGGGGACGAGCCCCTGTAGTGGCTCGGCCGAGGGAACAGAGAGGAGCGAGGCGACCGGGGGAGGTGGGTTGGCTTGCTGGGGTGGGCTAAAGCCCAGTGGGCAGGGGGCCTCTCTTTTCTTTCTCCCTTTTTCTTTTTCTTTTCTGTTTTGAATTTTAGCTACTGTTGTCTATTAATTTGTAAAACTAAATGAGTTTTGTTAGTAAGGAGACTTGCCAAATAATTCAAGCACATTATTTCTAGGAGTCACAAAAAGTTCGAGGCCAAAGGAGTTGTCTAACCATTTTTAGAAATAGAAAAGGCCATATTTAAAAGTTGTTGGACCATTAAATAAAATTTTAGGGGCACTTTGGGAATCCAAAAGAGGTTGGTTTCAACAATACAATTTGCCACATTTTGAATATTTTAGTTTTCTTGTTTGGAAAATTTGAATTTTTGACTTTGAATTTGAGTTTGAACATGAACAGTGATTTGGATCAAGTGAGGATTAGCAACAGTAGTGTGATGGCATGGCACCACCAACAGGGGATTACTGTAGCATTACACTGGGGGTGTTACAAATCTCCTCCACTACAAGAAATCTCGTCCTGAGATTTAAGTGGGGAAGTAAAGAGTAACTTCAGGAGAACTGACTCTTATAGGGTTAATTATCTGATGAACTATTCAGGGAATGAGGCAGAAGTATCTCTCGAGTTGAAACTTAATAAAATATCGAGAGCAAAGTATGAAGGTACAATAGGAAGTTTCAAGCGGATGGACAAACGATTGATACTTGAACCGAGTGTGAGAAAGGGGTTCAGAGCACAGGAATAGATCATCTCTCGGAAGGTGGCTCATGACATGATATGAAGCCAAGCGTGAGGAATAACCTTAGAAACATGGGGTACAGGAGAGTCAGGATTCGATGTTGTGGAACTATGGGTTATGGGCCCACCATGTGGGTTAAAAGTAGGAAGGGTGCTGGCATCTTGCATGGTTATGTTAGCAAGGCATGTCAGAGGGCAGCCTATCAGTTATGTCGGCAACAATGTTGGTACCAAGGGCGAGGGACGAAGATAACCATTATCCTACTTGTTGAACGAGGCAAGCCATTAGGCAAAGTTCTCGTCCATTGGTGGCTACTGTAATGTCATCAACAATAGTAACAGGGTCTTACTGACAGAGTAATACAACAAGGTGTTTACATAAGCAGGGAAATATTACTGCTTATATAATATAGATCACAATAAGGTTTAAACAAACCAATGGAAAGGAAAATGTAATTGTCAGATTAAACAGAACAATGGAAAGGAAAATGTGTTTAAACACATATTTCAGGGGTATATCCTTTCCAAGGACAAGCAGAGCATGATATCCATGACACGATAGAAGTATAAAACCATTTAGGTAAGGGGAAAGAAATTTCATGATATTACCTATACAACGGTGTTTGGATAATTGATAAAGAAAATTTAATATCGTGCTTCCAACGTTCTTATTGGAGATTGGATTACCACAGACATGCTTTGAGATAGCATTGACATGGCTTCAAGCAAAGGTCGGACTTTAGATACACCAAGGATCCATTGAAAACAACTTAGAAAATAAGTCATACAATTTTAGCAGGGAAAAGATGAGGGTGCGGCCGACGGGCTCAGCCACAATCCATCGACATGCCAAAAAAATTTATTTCCAAAATTATATGAACAAGTTTGTGTTGGGGGAGACAAGAATGTTGTTGATGTCGACACAAATCGTCGAGAGGCAATGATTGTATTTCTCATCATGAATTCGATTGATATCCTGGAAAAGCTCAGAATGTTGATGATGATCATGACACATTTGTCGAGATATTTCATGAAGATGTAATCGATTGGCGATGACATCCAGTCAAAGGAATGATGGGGCGAAAGGTTATAGGAACCATGGGTACGACACAAACTCGAAATTAAGCTTGCTGTTCAAGGTGAAATGATAAGATGAGGGAGATCGACGTAAGCTTAGCTCATCGACGGAAGTTGCTCCGGACATAAGGACCAGGTAGCACAGTTAAAAAGTTGACATGATAAGAATATAGCCGATCAGTCTAGTAATGATGTGATGGGGTATAAAGCTTGCCGGTATCAAGTACTAGGTGTAATGCCAGAAGGTAAATCGGAGTAGAGGTTGGACGGGGGAATGATTTGCAGAGGATAAGTAATTGTAACTTACCCAGTAAATGGGATCAAGGAGGAAATATGGTCAGGACCATAACTGCAAGGGATCCAATTTACGATACCGGAAGAATATTCAACTGATTAAATATCCTTGCAAGAAGCTTTCATGATAAGTCCCACACCGTGTTCGTGGGCATGAACACAAGGTTTAGGGTCGACTCCCACTTCTACAATGCATAACCTTTCATTTTACTTCTCGCTCTCGATGAAGCTATAGTATTGAAATTTTATCTGACGAAAAGACAGTAGAGTATAACCCGCATAACTTTTGAGTTCACATAGATTAGGGAAGGCATAGGTTTAACCCATCGGGGCATCTTAGGAACATATATCATAAATTTCGAGAATAACTAACACAAGCTCAGTAGTAGAGCATGCTTGAGAAAGCGGAGGATAAAATTTACCAAAAGCATTATGTATCCGAGGAAAGGCTCACAAGCTTATTGAATATGAAGGATGTTGTCGGATAAAATCCAAAAAAGGGTCTGGTGGTCCACAAGGGATCTGATGTGAGCATCAATATTCAACCAAAGGAAGAAAGAATGCAAGGAAATCAGATTATAGAAACAACTGACTAACTCAAAGCTCAATTGCAAAGGAATTATGAATTCCAAGACAAGGGATCAGAAGCAATGCTCTGATTAGGGATGGATAGGTAGAATAGCCTTAGGGGTACAATCGATGGCGATTTGATTGATCGAGATTCAGCACATGTTAAAATGACGTTTGAGCCGGAAGGATGAATTCTAGGATCTGATTGAGGATTGCGAGCATTCGCAACATATTATATCAACGGACTCAAAATGATAATGACAAAGGCTGACAATAAGATTACTAGACTTATGGTACTAACCACAATGCAAGCAAGCAAGAAATTCAAGAACAATAGGTTGTTGAGGATTTTCACAAGAACGAATGGTATTACGAAGAATTTTGTGAAGCACAAGAATCAACTGAGGAGGAGCGGATACTAGATAGGTGCACAAAGTTATTCGTAGGGGTATTCAGATGACAAGGAACTGCAATGCAGTAAGCTCAAAGGATTCTCGGAAAAAGGAGAGCAGTTCAGGGCATCTTGTAATACAAGATCAATGGGATAGAATGTAAGATTGGCAAGTGTGTGTAGTTATCCATAAGGATATTTCGGTGGTAGGGAATTGCAAAGGCAACAGGCACAACGTCTCGAGAGAATATCGTAGAGTATCTTCGGAATTCTTCTGATGCAGCAGGCGATCATCTGAAATAAGGGGCTCTCCGGACGGATGTGATCACGAGATCCTAATGTTCGAGTTAGTAAAACCATTTAACCCGAATAGAAGAGAGATCAGAGTCTCAGAGTATAGACGAGGAATAAAGGATCCTAATACCACTCAATTGGCGACGTGGGCCCGTAAGACACACAACCAAGTTAGTAAAACAATTTTTGGTTTCTAGACTCAACTTCGGCCAAGGAGTTGGAAAGGGGGGATCCTACAGGCAGTCGGCTCTGATACCAACTTGTGACGCTCTCGATTCAATCATACACTAATCATACACGCAAATGTGTACGATCAAGATCAAGGACTCACGGGAAGATAGCACAACACAACTCTAGACCCAAATTAAAATAATACAAGCTTCATATTACAAGCCAGAGGCCTCGAGGGCTCGAATACACAAGAGTCAGCGGAAGCAACAATATCTGAGTACAGACATAGGTTACACAAGTCTTCCTTAAGAAGGCTAGCACAAAAGCAACAACGATCAAAAAGGCAAGGCCTCCTGCTTGGGAGCCTCCTAACTACTCCAAGTCGTCAGCAGCCGTCACGTAGTAGTAGGCACCCTCGGGGTAGCGGTAGTCATCAGTGGTGTCATCTGGCTCCTGGGATCCGTCATCTGGTTGCAACAATCGGGTATGGGGGAAAAGAGGTAGCAAGGCAGCCGTGAGTACTCATCCAAAGTACTCGCAAGACTTACATCAGATCTAAACTAAGTATGCATCTGTATCAAAGGAAATGGGCTGTATCTGTGGACTAAACTGCAGAATGCCAGAATAGAGGAAAGGCCTAGTCCTAGCGATGACTAGCATCTTCTGGAAACCACCATCTTGCAGCAACAGGAGGGAGTAGAGTAGCATAAAGTAAAGTAGCAGTAGTGTTATCAACCTCGGCCAGAGATCCACTCTCGACTCCCTGCAAGAAAGCAATCCCAGAGCCATACTATCCATTTCTCATATCCATTCATTTCTCATCACAAGTATCCAGTTCTAGTTCTATCGATCGGGATACAACTCCAAGTGTCCGTTATCGTAGGACAGGCTATCGACATATGTTTTCTTCCCTGCATGGGTGCACCAACTTACCCACCACGCCCGATTAACCCCGGCCGGACACACTTTCCTGGGTCATGCCCGGCCTCGGCCAAACAATACGCCGCAACCCGACCTAGGCTTAATAGAGAGGTCAAGCACGCCAGACTAAACCTATGCCCCCAGGGGTCTTGGGACATCGCCCCGGGAACTCCTGCACGTTGCGTGGGCGGCCGGTGCGCAAACCTAGCTACCTCCTTAAAAAGGCAGGAGCTTACCAGTCGAACCCGGCATGCGCCGCTCAATAACATGACATCTATTAAGCTTCGACTGACGTATACGACGCAAAACGCCCATACTATGCCCACGTGATGGTTAGTGCTATCAGGCCAGAGGCCCCTCAGATCAAATATCCAAATCGTAGTGGATTAGGAGCACACGGTAATAAGCAGAGACTCACTATCGATGTGACCCCGTTGCCCCGTCTCGAGTACTTGCGGCAAGGGCTAAGAATGCCCGGCCACGCCTCGTAAGTATCTCGCGGGCACCTTCCAGGTCAACCCGACTCCACATCACTCGCTATTAAGCTCGCGCGGGTACCCCTCGGGGCCGACCCGTCTTTAGTAACATGATTTAGTGTAAAGTCATGGTAACCATTGTAATTGTGTGTCTAACAACAAGGGAAAAACCTAAGGAATCACCCCCAGTGAATTCCACTCGATGTTATCATCAAGGTGAACGTAAGAGGATCCACCCTCGAGGTTCACACTTGAGGGGTTGCACGACAGAGCCATATCGGAAGTGGTTAAGGAGGAAATCACCCTCGATCACCATGACCGAATAGCTACACTACAGAGGTCTCATCAGGAGTGATGTAAGAGGTTCCACCCACGGCACTCGATGGTAACTCTACAGAGTCGTACAACTAAGGAGGGGTGATGTGTGATGTCGGGGCCTGGACGGCGATCACGTTGATCGAGTCATCGAACATAAAGCGGGGCAACTGGGACAAGGTGGGGGTCACTGATGGATCACTAACCAACCTATACTAAGTAGTTTAGGATAAGCAGGTAAGGTGTGAAAGCAGGTAACAACAACAGGCTATGCATCAGAGTAGGATCATATAGAAAGCAGTAGCAGTTCTAATGCAAGCATGAGAGGGAAGGAAATGGGTGATATCAGAATGCTCAAGGGGGATTTGCTTGACTGGAAGCTCTGTTGAAAAGGAAGAAGTGTCGTCGCCGACGTAGTTGACCACAAGGGCATCAGTATCGGTCTCGGGGTCTACCGGAGAGAAGAGGGGGAAGAAACAATAAATAAAAAGCAAACAAAGCATCATAAAGCATAACATGGCAATACGCTGTGCCGGGTGTGACCTAACGTAAGGCTACACGATATAGGTGAACGGGAATTCAACCAGGAATGTTTTCCCGGTTCCGGACCTGTGTCAGACAGATGACTGGAGGGGGAATGTTCCATGTTCAGGATGCTAGGAGCATGTGACAGATGAACGGACCGCATATTCGGATTCGTTGGATTTTTCTGAGCAGCTTTCATGTATAAAACTTTTTCATCCGAGTTACGGATTATTTTATATGATTTTTTCAAAGTTTTAAACAATATTATGGAATTATTAATATTGACAGAAATGGAATATGATGTCAGCATGACAAGTTGATGACGCCAGCAGTTAACAGAGCGGCTGACCAGGTCAAACCTGACCAGTGGGGCCACTAGGACCCCCATGTCAGCCTCTGTTAGCTTAAAAGTGGATTAAACTAATCTACCAGGGTTAATTAGGGATGTGGTCCCCGGGTGTCAATGAGTGTTTAGGTTAATCTAATTACTTTTATTTATAAAAAATTTATTAGACTAATTAACAAAGGGGGACCCACTTGTCAGTGTCAACTATGCACAGTCAGCACAGTTGACCAGGTCAATTGGTCAACAGGGCCCGCGGGACCCAGTTGCTAGTGACCCAGACGCAGCCACGTGGGCGCCACGTTGGCGCCGGCGCCGGAACAGCTCCGGCGAGGCTTTTCACGGTGGCCGAACGCCGGCGAGCCTCGGATTCGCGCTACGGTGGGTCTCCGGACCCATGGCTAGGCGCGTTCGACGCGGCTTGACGTCGCGCGTGTGATGGCTTTACCAGTTGGACTCGGGGATGGACGAAACGTCGCTGGTGACGAGCGCGGCGGATGGCAGTTTGGGCGCGGATGGGGATTGCGCTACGGGGCTCCAAATCGACCGCGCTTGGTTGCGTTCGAATGGCCACTCGACCGCGCGTCGAAGGGTGGTGGCTGGAGCGCCTGGGGCGGCCGGAGCTGGGAGCTGTGGCGTCGCCGGCGGCGACGCGTTCAGGCGAGCTACAGCGAAGGTGATGCAGTTCGTTCGTGAACGTGTTGAGAGGCTGGGCAAGGCGTATGCGATGTGGCGAGGCCAACGGTCGCGAGCCCGTGACCATTTGGTCACCGGAAGCACGACGGCGGCGAGCGGAGGCGGCCACGAGTTCGGGCGCCCGTCGAGGTAGGTGCTAAGGGGCACGGTAGGATGCGTGCATGCGCAAGTTGTGTTCCTGGAAGCACCAGGAGCATGGTGGAGGCCTCAGGCGAGCGTGACAAGGTCATGGCCACAGCCACGGGCTCGTCGACGGCGAACAGAGCATGGGCGCAGCAGCAGCTAGCTACGGCGCGTGACGAGCCTAATAGGAGGGGAGCAGGGGACGGAGGAGCTCACCTAGCGGCACGCACGGTGGCCCTTGGAAGGTTAGGAGCAATAGGGGCTGTCGGCGTTCTGGGATTGAGGGTCCCCAGACTTGCCTGCCTGCGGCCTGCGGCGTGGCTCAAAGGAGGCCCAGCATGGCCCATCTTCATCAACACAAGACTCAAGACCCTCGCGAGGGGCCAAGCCTCGCGAGGCGGATGACACGGCGCATCCTCAGGTGCAGCCTCTTCAGGCTGGCTCGCGAGGAGGCGGAGGAATCAAGGCGGGGTACCTCGCGAGGTGCCCATGACGCAAGCCATGATGATCGAGGGTGCCAGGCGGGCGCCAGCGCGCGCAACGTCCTTCTTTCCTCTTTGGTGCAAAGGGGGCAAGCGCAGCCGTGGAGTACCGAGGCATCAGGCAAAGGTTGTCGTTTCAGTGCAACGAGTCTAGGACCAAGCGGACTACGAGATGGAGGTCACCATGGAGCCCAGCACGGCGTCACCGCAGGGTCTTTCGCAGGCGAAGACCAACTTTAGTCAGGATAAGTGTACTAGATGTTCCCCTTCGAATTGGCCAATTGTTGGTGCCCTTCCCGCTCAATATTTGTGAAGAGGCCCAGGGCCTTTGCCTATAAATAGGACCGGCCACCCATGTAGCAAGGAGTTCGGTTCGTGGGTTGGTCTGGCTAGCAAGCAAGAGAGAGAGAGAGAGAGGGAGGTGACTGAACTCCTCCCAGCAGTTCATCACCCCAGCCAAGAACAGACCCTCGCGAGGCTGTTCTTCCTTGTATTGTTCATCATCACTAGCCCCAAGAGGCAATCCATCCACCACACACTGGAGTAGGGTATTACACCACAATGGTGGTACGAACCAGTATAAATCTTGTGTCCCTTGTGTAGTTCCTTTAGTAGTTTAGATCTTTGTGAGACGGGGAGGTAGAAGGTGTGATCTCCGCGTGCACCCCAGTGTTCGAACCTTAAGGGTCTGCCGGAACCCGTGAATCCGACATTTGGCGCGCCAGGTAGGGGTGCGCCGGAATCTGTCTTCCACCACTCTGCTCTCCTGCGACCGTCGCATCCATGTCCGACGCTCGTCGGGCCCGCGCCAAGCGCCGGGCCGCCATCGCTTCTCGCGTCGCCCATATGGCCCCCGTCGGTGGGCGTCCTCGTCGTTCACCGTCGCCCGCCGTCAACGCCGCCACCGGCCCGGCGGGGAACGAGCGGCAAGCGCCCCCCCCCAGCATCTGCCTACGCGGTGGAGTAGCTGCACCGCAACATCGACGCCTCCGGTCGTTGTGGCCCTCCTGGACGGCTCGCAGGCGCTGCCCACGAGTCGCCACGTCAATCCTTTTGCCCGCCGGGATAGCGCCGTTTCTGCACGGCAGGGGGCTCCCCCGGACCGAGCGGCGCGCGAGGCCGATCTGACCTTCAGCTCGGAGGACTACCCCACCAACCTGGTCGGCTCGGGCGCGCTCCCCCTGTTGTGCACCCCCACCATCTGCCAGGAGGCCGTCACTAGAACTCTCGTTGACGGCGGCACGGGCCTCAGCGTGCTTTCGGTCGAGACTTTCAACCTCCTCCGCATACCCCGGGAGCAGTTGCGGCCCAGCAGATCTTTCTCGGGTGTCTGGGGCAGATCATCCGACTCCCTGGGACAGATCCGGCTCCCGGTAACCTTCGACACCTATGACAACTTCCGCACGGAGATGGTCGACTTCGACATCGCCCCATCGGCCTCCCTTACAACGCCATCCTCGGCTACCTGGCGCTCGCTGAGTTCATGGCCGCCACGCACCCGGTGTATAACCTCATGAAGATGCCCAGGAGCGGCGGCACCCTCGCCGTGCACGGGGACACCGGGGACGCCCTGCGAGTACTCAAGCTCGCCTTCAAGACGGCGGCATCGGCACGGCTCGTCAATTCGGAGACCCCTGAGCCCAAGGGGGTTGCGCCCGCCAAGAAGAAGCAGCTGTTCACCCAGGACAAGGCAGAAACCAAGCAGATACCCGTTGACGAGGACGGGTCCTCCAGTGCCACTTTCACCATAGGCGCTAACCTTGAGCCTGAGCAGGAGGAGGCCTTGGTCAAGTTCTTGCGCGCGAACAAGAAGGTATTTGCTTGGGAGCCCAATCAGCTGGCGGGAATCCCCAGGAGTGTCATCGAGCATCACCTCAACGTGTGCCCAAATGTGCGCCCCGTGAAGCAGAAGGCCAGGCGGTAGTCTGTGGAGAAGCAGGCCTTCATTGTCCAAGAGACCCGCAAGCTAGAAGCCGCTGGGGTCATTCGCGACGTCCGATACCCGGATTGGTTGGCCAACCCTGTCGTTGTGCCCAAGAAAGGGGGGAAGGAACGCATGTGTGTCGACTTCACCAACCTCAACAAAGCATGCCCACAAGATCCATTTCCGCTCCCCCGCATCGACCAGATCGTCGAATCCACTGCGGAGTGTGACCTGCTATGCTTCCTGAACGCCTTCTCCTAGTATCACCAGATCAAGATGGCGGTAGAAGACGTTGAGAAGACCGTCTTCTTAACCCCGTGCAGGGTATACTGCTATACATGCATGACGTTCGGACTGCGTAACGCAGGGGAAACCTTTCAGCGGCTGATGCACATCACCTTGGGCCCACAACTCAGAGAGAATGTCGAAGCCTACATTGATGACATTGTAGTAAAATCTTGGGAGGCCAAGACCCTGATACAAGACCTGGAGGAGACCTTCGCGAGCCTTGACGCAGTAAACCTGCGGCTCAACCCAGAGAAATGTGTGTTTGGCATCCCCTCGGGCAAGCTTTTGGGATTCCTCGTGTCCCATTGTGGCATCGAGGCCAATCCCGAGAAGGTCAAGGCAGTCGAGGACATGAGTCCACCAAAGACCCTCAGGGAAATGCAGAAGCTCACTGGGCACGTGACCGCGCTAGGGCGCTTCATTTCCAAATTAGGGGAGCGAGCACTGCCTTTCTTTCAGCTGATGAAGAAAAAGGGGCCCTTTGAATGGACTGAAGAGGCAGATAAGGCGTTTCAAGATCTCAAGAGGTACCTGACCAGTCCCCCAGTCATGGTGGCTCCGCGCCCTCAAGAGCCCCTGCTGCTTTACCTCGCTGCCACTCCCTACTCCGCCAGTGCCGCCCTGGTGGCGGTTAGGGAGGAACGCCAAGTTAAGACCGCAGCGGCAGCCCGAGGCAAGACAAAACGGGATCAAGGAAAGCCTGCAGAAGCCGCAACCGCAGTTGAGGAGGGTCAGCTGCCGAAGAATGCACCAGAGGCAGGTGAGGCTGCACGCCCGGATGGTCCACCTCCCGAGGCCATGTCATCTCGCGAGGCTCCCTTGCCTCCCGAGGGCGCCGCGGCCCCAGATACTCTCAGCCTTGTTGAGCATCCCGTCTACTTTGTTAGCACGGTGTTATGGGACGCGAGGGCATAGTACCCAATGCCTCAAAAGCTCCTCCTCGCGCTGCTGGTAGCCTCACCCAAGCTGCGTCACTACTTCCAGGCTCATCCCATCAAGGTCGTCTCATCGTACCCCCTGGAGAGAGTGCTCAGGAGCCCTAACTCAGCCGGAAGGGTCACCGAGTGGAACATGGAGCTGCAGGCATTTCAGCTCGAGTTCAGCACAACCAGGGTCATCAAGGGAGCAGCATTGGCGGATTTCATAGCGGAATGGGCGGAGGCACCGGGCCTCAGGGACAACGAGGATCGGTCCCTCTCTCCCGGGAGTGAGGCACCAGAAGGCTGGGTCATGTACTTCGATGGGGCGTTCTCCAGACACGGCGCGGGGGCTAGTGCGGTGCTGATATCACCCACTCAGGATAAGCTCTACTATGCCGTGTAACTCTATTTCCAGCAAGGTGAAAAGGTCTCCAACAACATTGCAGAGTATGAGGGACTGATAGCCGGGTTGAAGGCCGCAGTAGCCCTGGGAGTGAAACGCCTCACCGTCAAGGGCGACTCGCAGCTCCTAGTCAACTTCTCCAACAAGGTGTACGAGCCGAAGGACGAGCATATGGAGGCCTACCTAGCGGAGGTCCGCAGGATGGAAAAGCAGTTCTGGGGGCTGGAGCTGAAGCACATGCCCCATGGCACCAATCAGGAAGCTGACGACATAGCCGGACGGGCATCCAGGCGGTTGCCGCAGGAACCCGGCGTCTTCGAAGAGCGGCTCTTCAAACCCTCAGCGCAGCCAACGTTATCAAACACCGCTCAGTATCGAGAGGAGCTCCCCCAGCCGCCAGCCTCGGGAGCCCCGGTCTGTGGGCCGACCTCAGGAGCACGCCTGCTCCTGACGATGGAACCTCAGGAGGAGTGCTGGATCGCAGAACTCCGGAGTTACTTAACGCAAGGGTCCCTACCGGAAAAGGAAGAGGAAGCAGAGCGTGTGGCGCGGCAGGCCACGGCATAATGCATCAGAGATGGAGAACTTTACCGGAAGCGACCAAACGGTGTATCTCTGCGCTGCATCTCCAGGGAGCAAGGAAAGGAACTGCTGGAGGAGATACACGGCCGAGACTGCGGACACCACTCATCATCACGGACCCTCGTCGGCAAGGCATTCTGTAGCGGGTTCTATTGGCCCACCGCGCTCAACGACGCGATCGAATTGGTAAAGGCTTGTGAGGCCTGCCAGTTTCATTCCAAGCAGATCCATCAACCGGCGGGGGGCCTGCAGACAATACCCATCTCGTGGCCATTCACAGTTTGGGGGTTGGATATTCTGGGCCCGTTCCCTTGGGCACTAGGGGGCTACCGCTACCTCTACGTCGCCATTAACAAGTTCACCAAGTGGGCAGAAGTGGAGGCTGTCCGTACCATCTGAAGGAAATATGCCCTAGAGGCAATAATAAAGTTATTATTTATTTCCTTATATCATGATAAATGTTTATTATTCATGCTAGAATTGTATTAACCGGAAACATAATACATGTGTGAATACATAGACCAACAGAGTGTCACTAGTATGCCTCTACTTTGACTAGCTCGTTAATCAAAGATGGTTATGTTTCCTAACCATGAACAAAGAGTTGTTATTTGATTAACGAGGTCACATCATTAGTTGAATGATCTGATTGACATGACCCATTCCATTAGCTTAGCACCCGATCGTTTAGTATGTTGCTATTGCTTTCTTCATGACTTATACATGTTCCTATAACTATGAGATTATGCAACTCCCGTTTACCGGAGGAACACTTTGGGTACTACCAAACGTCACAACGTAACTGGGTGATTATAAAGGAGTACTACAGGTGTCTCCAAAGGTAGATGTTGGGTTGGCGTATTTCGAGATTAGGATTTGTCACTCCGATTGTCGGAGAGGTATCTCTGGGCCCTCTCGGTAATGCACATCACATAAGCCTTGCAAGCACTGCAACTAATATGTTAGTTGTGAGATGATGTATTACGGAACGAGTAAAGAGACTTGCCGGTAACGAGATTGAACTAGGTATTGGATACCGACGATCGAATCTCGGGCAAGTAACATACCGATGACAAAGGGAACAACGTATGTTGTTATGCGGTCTGACCGATAAAGATCTTCGTAGAATATGTAGGAGCCAATATGGGCATCCAGGTCCCGCTATTGGTTATTGACCGGAGACGTGTCTCGGTCATGTCTACATTGTTCTCGAACCGTAGGGTCCGCACGCTTAACGTTACGATGACAGTTATTATGAGTTTATGCATTTTGATGTACCGAAGGTTGTTCGGAGTCCCGGATGTGATCACGGACATGACGAGGAGTCTCGAAATGGTCGAGACGTAAAGATTGATATATTGGAAGCCTATGTTTGGACATCGGAAGTGTTCCGGGTGAAATCGGGATTTTACCGGATTACCGGGAGGGTTACCGGAACCCCCCGGGAGCCAAATGGGCCAACATGGGCCTTAGTAGAAAGGTGAGAGGGCAGCCCACATAGGGCTGCGCCTCCCCCCCTCTCCCTAGTCCTATTAGGACTAGGAGAGGGGCCGGCCACCTCTCTTTCTCTCCCCTTTACAGGATTCCTAGTTGGACTAGGATTGGAGGGGGGAGTCCTACTCCCGGTAGGAGTAGGACTCCTCCTGCGCCTCCCCCTCTTTGGCCGGCCAGCCCCCCTCCCTCCAACCTTTATATACGGGGGCAGGGGACACCCCAAGACACACAAGTTGATCCTTGAGATCGTTCCTTAGCCGTGTGCGGTGCCCCCTGCCACCAAATTCCACCTCGATCATACCGTTGTAGTGCTTAGGCGAAGCCCTGCGTCGGTAGTACATCAAGATCGTCACCACGCCGTCGTGCTGACGGAACTCCTCCCCGAAGCTTTGCTGGATCGGAGCCCGGGGATCGTCATCGAGCTGAACGTGTGCCAAGAACTCGGAGGTGCCGGAGTAACGGTGCTTGGATCGGTCGGATCGGAAGAAGACGTACGACTACTTCCTCTACGTTGTGTGATCGCTTCCGCAGTCGGTCTGCGTTGGTACGTAGACAACACTCTTCCCTCTCGTTGCTATGCATCACCATGATCTTGCGTGTGCGTAGGAAAATTTTCGAAATTACTACGTTCCCCAACAGTGGCATCCGAGCCTAGGTTTTTATGGTTTGTTGTTATATGCACGAGTAGAACACAAGTGAGTTGTGGGCGATACAAGTCATACTGCCTACCAGCATGTCATACTTTGGTTCGGCGGTATTGTTGGACGAGACGATCCGGACCAACCTTACGCGTACTCTTACGCGAGACCGGTTCCCTCGACGTGCTTTGCACATAGATGGCTTGCGGAAGACTGTCTCTCCAACTTTAGTTGAACCAAGTGTGACTACGCCCAGTCCTTGAGAAGGTTAAAACAGAGTCTATTTGACAAACTATCGTTGTGGTTTTGATGCGTAGGTCAGATGAGTTCTTACTTAAGCCCGTAGCAGCCACGTAAAACTTGCAACAACAAAGTAGAGGACGTCTAACTTGTTTTTGCAGGGCATGTTGTGATGTGATATGGTCAAGGCATGATGCTGATTTTATTGTATGAGATGATCATGTTTTGTAACCGAGTTATCGGCAACTGGCAGGAGCCATATGGTTGTCGCTTTATTGTATGCAATGCAATCGCGATGTAATGCTTTACTTTATTACTAAGCGGTAGTGATAGTCATGGAAGCATAAGATTGGCGAGACGACAACGATGCTACGATGGAGATCAAGGTGTCGCGCCGGTGACGATGGTGATCATGACGATGCTTCGGAGATGGAGATCACAAGCACAAGATGATGATGGCCATATCATATCACTTATATTGATTGCATGTGATGTTTATCCTTTTATGCATCTTATCTTGCTTTGATTGACGGTAGCATTATAAGATGATCTCTCACTAAATTATCAAGAAGTGTTCTCCCTGAGTATGCACCGTTGCAAAAGTTCTTCGTGCTGAGACACCACGTGATGATCGGGTGTGATAGGCTCTACGTTCAAATACAACGGGTGCAAAACAGTTGCACACACAGAATACTCAGGTTATACTTGACGAGCTATGCATATAAGATATGACCTCGGAACACAGAGACCGAAAGGTCGAGCGTGAATCATATAGTAGATATGATCAACATATCGATGTTCACCATTGAAAACTACTCCATCTCACGTGATGATCGGTTATGGTTTAGTTGATTTGGATCACGTGATCACTTATATGATTAGAGGGATGTCTATCTAAGTGGGAGTTCTTAAGTAATATGATTAAATTGAACTTAAATTTATCATGAACTTAGTCCTGGTAGTATTTTGCAAATCATGTTGTAGATCAATAGCTCGCGTTGTTGCTTCCCTTTGTTTATTTTGATATGTTCCTAGAGAAAATTATGTTGAAAGATGTAAGTAGCAATGATGCGGATTGGATCCGTGATCTGAGGTTTATCCTCATTGCTGCACAGAAAAAATATGTCCTTGATGCACCGCTAGGTGACAGACCTATTGCAGGAGCAGATGCAGACGTTATGAACGTTTGGCTAGCTCAATATGATGACTACTTGATAGTTTAGTGCACCATGCTTAATGGCTTAGAATCGGGACTTCAAATACGTTTTGAACGTCATGGACCATATGAGATGTTCCAGGAGTTGAAGATAATATTTCAAGCAAATACCCGAGTTGAGAGATATGAAGTCTCCAATAAGTTCTATAGCTAAAAGATGGAGGAGAATCGCTCAACTAGTGAGCATGTGCTCAGATTGTCTGGGTACTACAATCGCTTGAATCAAGTGGGAGTTAATCTTCCAGATAAGATAGTGATTGACAGAATTCTCTAGTCACCATGACCAAGTTAGTAGAACTTCGTGATGAACTATAATATGCAAGGGATGACAAAAGTAATTCATAAGCTCTTCGTGATGCTGAAATCAACGAAGGTAGAAATCAAGAAAAACATCAAGTGTTGATGGTTGACAAGACCACTAGTTTCAAGAAAAGGGCAAAGGGAAGAAGGGGAACTTCAAGAAGAACGGCAAGCAAGTTGCTGCTCAAGTGAAGAAGCCCAAGTCTGATCCTAAGCCTGAGACTAAGTGCTTCTACTGCAAAGGGACTGGTCACTGGAAGTGGAATTACCCCAAGTGATTGGTGGATAAGAAGGATGGCAGAGTGAACATAAGTATATTTGATATACATGTTATCGATGTGTACTTTACTAGTGTTTATAGCAAACCCTCAGTATTTGATACTAGTTCAGTTGCTAAGATTAGTAACTCGAAACGGGAGTTGCAGAATAAGCAGAGACTAGTTAAGGGTAAAGTGACGATGTGTGTTGGAAGTAGTTCCAAGATTGATATGATCATCATCGCACACTCCCCATAATTTCGGGATTAGTGTTGAACCTAAATAAGTGTTATTTGGTGTTTGCGTTGAGCATGAATATGATTTGATCATGTTTATTGTAATACGGTTATTCATTTAAGTAAGAGAATAAATTGTTGTTCTGTTTACATGAATAAAACCTTATATGGTTACACACCCAATGAAAATAGTTCGTTGGATCTTGATCGTAGTGATACACATAATCATAATATTGAAACCAAAAGATGCAAAGTTAATAATGATAGTGCAACTTATTTGTAGCACTGCCGTTTAGGTCATATTGGTATAAAGCGCATGAAGAAACTCCATACTGATGGGCTTTTGGAACCACTTGATTATGAATCACTTGGTACTTGCGAACCGTGCCTCATAGGCAAGATGACTAAAACACCGTTCTCCGGTACAATGGAGCGAGCAACAGATTTGTTGGAAATCATACATACTGATGTATGTGGTCTGATGAATATTGAGGCTCGCGACAGGTATCATTATTTTCTGATCTTCACAGATGATTTGAGCAGATATGAGTATATCTACTTGATGAAACATAAGTCTGAAACATTTGAAAAGTTCAAAGAATTTCAGAGTGAAGTGAAAAATCATCGTAACAAGAAAATAAAGTTTCTATGATCTGATCGTAGAGAAAAGTATTTGAGTTACGAGTTTGGCCTTCAGTTAAAAACAATGTGAAATAGTTTCACTACTCACGCCACCTGGAACACCACAGCATAATGGTGTGTCCGAACGTCATAACCGTACTTTATTGGATATAGTGCAATCTATGATGTCTCTTACCGATTTGCCACTATTGTTTTTGGGGTCATGCATTAGAGACAGCTGCATTCACGTTAAAAAAGGGGCACCATCTATATCCGTCGAGACGACGCCTTATGAACTATGGTTTGGCAAGAAACCAAAGTTGTCGTTTCTTAAAGTTTGGGGTTGCGATGCTTATATGAAAAAGTTTCATCCCGATAAGCTCAAAACTCAAATCGGAGAAGTGCATCTTCATAGGATATCCAAAGGAAACTATTGGATACACCTTCTATCACAGATCCGAAGGCAAGACTTTTGTTGCTAAATTCGGAAACTTTCTGGAGAAGGAGTTTCTCTCGAAAGAAGTGAGTGGGAAGAAAGTAGAACTTGATAAGGTAATTGTACCTTCTCCCTTATTGGAAAGTAGTTCATCACAGAAATCTGTTCCTGTGACTACTACACCAATTAGTGAGGAAGCTAATGATGATGATCATGTAACTTCAGATCAAGTTACTACCGAATCTCGTAGGTAAACCAGAGTGAGAACCGCACCAGAGTGGTACGGTAATCCTGTTCTGGAGGTCATGTTACTTGACCATGACGAGCCTACGAACTATGAAGAAGCGATGGTGAGCCCAGATTCCGCAAAGTGGCTTGAAGCCATGAAATCTGAGATGGGATCCATGTATAAGAACAAAGTTTGGACTTTGGTTGACTTGCCCGTTGATCGGCAAGCCATAGAAAATAAATGGATCTTCAAGAGGAAGACGGACGCTGATAGTAGTGTTACTATCTACAAAGCTAGAATTGTCGCAAAAGGTTTTCGACAAGTTCAAGGTGTTGACTACGATGAGATTTTCTCACTCGTATCTATGCTTAAGTCTGTCCGAATCATGTTAGCAATTGCCGCATTTTATGAAATCTGGCAAAGGGATAAACAAAACTGCATTCCTTAATGGATTTGCTAAAGAAGAGTTGTATACGATGCAACTAGAAGGTTTTGTCGATCCTAAAGGTGTTAACTAAATATGCAAGCTCCAGCGATCTATCTGTGGACTGGTGCAAACATCTCGGAGTTGGAATATACGCTTTGATGAGTTGATCAGAGCATATAGTTTTATACAGACTTGCGGTGAAGCCTGTATTTACGAGAAAGTGAGTGGGAGCACTACAGCATTTCTGATAAGTATATGTGAATGACATATTGTTGATCGGAAATAATGTAGAATTATTCTGTAAAGCATAAAAGGAGTGTTTGAAAGGAGTTTTTCAAAGAAAGGCTTCGGTAAAGCTGCTTACATATTGAGCTTCAAGATCTATAGAGATAGATCAAGACGCTTGATAAGTTTTTCAATAAGTACATACCTTGACAAGATTTTGAAGTAGTTCAAAATGGAATAGTCAAAGAAAAGGTTTCTTGCCTGTGTTACAAGGTGTGAAGTTGTGTAAAGACTCAAAGCCCGACCACGGCAGAAAATAGAAAGAGAATGAAAGTCATTCCCTATGCCTTGGCCATAGGTTCTATAAAGTATGCCATGCTGTGTACCAGATTTATTGTATACCCTGCACTAATTTGGCAAGGGAGTACAATAGTGATCTAGGAGTAGATCACTGGACAGCGGTCAGAATTATCCTTAGTGAAATAAGGATATGTTTCTCGATTATGGACGTGACAAAAAGGTGCGTCGTAAAGGGTTACGTCGATGCAAGTTTTTGACACTGATCCAGATGAATCTAAAGTCTCAATCTGGATACATATTGAAAGTGGGAGCAATTAGCTAGAGTAGCTCCATGCAGAGCATTATAGACATAGAATTTTGCAAAATACTTACGGATCTGAATGTGACAGACCCGTTGACTAAAATTATCTCACAAGCAAAACATGATCACACCTTAGTACTCTTTGGGTGTTAATCACATAGAGATGTGAACTAGATTACTGACTCTAGTAAACCCTTTGAGTGTTGGTCACATGATGATGTGAACTATGGGTGTTAATCACATGGTGATGTGAACTATTGCTGATAAATCACATGGCGATGTGAACTAGATTATTGACTCTAGTGCAAGTGGGAGACTGAAGGAAATATGCCCTAGAGGCAATAATAAAGTTATTATTTATTTCCTTATATCATGATAAATGTTTATTATTCATGCTAGAATTGTATTAACCGGAAACATAATACATGTGTGAATACATAGACCAACAGAGTGTCACTAGTATGCCTCTACTTTGACTAGCTCGTTAATCAAAGATGGTTATGTTTCCTAACCATGAACAAAGAGTTGTTATTTGATTAACGAGGTCACATCATTAGTTGAATGATCTGATTGACATGACCCATTCCATTAGCTTAGCACCCGATCGTTTAGTATGTTGCTATTGCTTTCTTCATGACTTATACATGTTCCTATAACTATGAGATTATGCAACTCCCGTTTACCGGAGGAACACTTTGGGTACTACCAAACGTCACAACGTAACTGGGTGATTATAAAGGAGTACTACAGGTGTCTCCAAAGGTAGATGTTGGGTTGGCGTATTTCGAGATTAGGATTTGTCACTCCGATTGTCGGAGAGGTATCTCTGGGCCCTCTCGGTAATGCACATCACATAAGCCTTGCAAGCACTGCAACTAATATGTTAGTTGTGAGATGATGTATTACGGAACGAGTAAAGAGACTTGCCGGTAACGAGATTGAACTAGGTATTGGATACCGACGATCGAATCTCGGGCAAGTAACATACCGATGACAAAGGGAACAACGTATGTTGTTATGCGGTCTGACCGATAAAGATCTTCGTAGAATATGTAGGAGCCAATATGGGCATCCAGGTCCCGCTATTGGTTATTGACCAGAGACGTGTCTCGGTCATG
Organism: Triticum monococcum; assembly: GCA_034509565.1. NCBI lineage: Eukaryota > Viridiplantae > Streptophyta > Magnoliopsida > Poales > Poaceae > Triticum > Triticum monococcum. Next base: position 669,672,342 of record CM067843.1, on the reverse strand, counting down.
TCTACATTGTTCTCGAACCGTAGGGTCCGCACGCTTAACGTTACGATGACAGTTATTATGAGTTTATGCATTTTGATGTACCGAAGGTTGTTCGGAGTCCCAGATGTGATCACGGACATGACGAGGAGTCTCGAAATGGTCGAGACGTAAAGATTGATATATTGGAAGCCTATGTTTGGACATCGGAAGTGTTCCGGGTGAAATCGGGATTTTACCGGATTACCGGGAGGGTTACCGGAACCCCCCGGGAGCCAAATGGGCCAACATGGGCCTTAGTAGAAAGGTGAGAGGGCAGCCCACATAGGGCTGCGCCTCCCCCCCTCTCCCTAGTCCTATTAGGACTAGGAGAGGGGCCGGCCACCTCTCTTTCTCTCCCCTTTAAAGGATTCCTAGTTGGACTAGGATTGGAGGGGGGAGTCCTACTCCCGGTAGGAGTAGGACTCCTCCTGCGCCTCCCCCTCTTTGGCCGGCCAGCCCCCCTCCCTCCAACCTTTATATACGGGGGCAGGGGACACCCCAAGACACACAAGTTGATCCTTGAGATCGTTCCTTAGCCGTGTGCGGTGCCCCCTGCCACCAAATTCCACCTCGATCATACCGTTGTAGTGCTTAGGCGAAGCCCTGCGTCGGTAGTACATCAAGATCGTCACCACGCCGTCGTGCTGACGGAACTCCTCCCCGAAGCTTTGCTGGATCGGAGCCCGGGGATCGTCATCGAGCTGAACGTGTGCCAAGAACTCGGAGGTGCCGGAGTAACGGTGCTTGGATCGGTCGGATCGGAAGAAGACGTACGACTACTTCCTCTACGTTGTGTGATCGCTTCCGCAGTCGGTCTGCGTTGGTACGTAGACAACACTCTTCCCTCTCGTTGCTATGCATCACCATGATCTTGCGTGTGCGTAGGAAAATTTTCGAAATTACTACGTTCCCCAACACCATCCCCGCTGGCTCTGCGGTCAAGTTCATCAGGGGTATCGTGAGCCGGTTCCGAGTGCCGAATCGCATCATCACAGACAACGGTTCGCAGTTCACCAGTAATCTCTTCAAAACATATTGTGCTAACCTTGGGACGCAGATATGCTACGCTTCGGTGGCACACCCGCGAAGCAATGGGCAGGCCGAACGAGCCAACAGGGAGGTCCTGAGAGGCCTCAAGACCAGGACATTCAAGAAGAAGCTGGAGGCCTGCGGCAGAGGCTGGTACAACGAGCTCCAGTCCGTGTTGTGCTTCCATCCGCACAACCGCAACCAAACCAACTGGGGAACCCCGTTCTTCCTGGTCTACGGAGCCGAAGCAGTCCTTCCTCACGAGGTCAGGCATCGCTCCGCGCGGGTCCTGGCATTCGACGAGGCGCAGCAGGACACCATGCGGGGGATGGACCTCGTACTAGGGGAGGGACGCCACCGGGAAGCAACGCTGCGAGCGGCAAGGTACCAACAGGCGCTACGACGATATCACTGCCGCAACATCCGCCCCAGGACCCTCGAGGTAGGAGACCTCGTACTCAGGCGGGTTCTCTCCAAGGAAGGGCTGCACAAGCTCTCTCCCATGTGGGAGGGCCCGTTCAAGGTTGTTCATGTTTCCAGGCCAGGCTCCGTGCGCTTGGAGACTCAAGAGGGGGAGCCGATCCAGAACGCGTGGAACATCCAGCACCTCTGAAGGTTCTACCCCTAAAAGGCCCGGAGCCTGTGAAGCAAGGCGAGTGCCTGTGAAGCAATCGCGTTTTGGAAAAGGCCCAGAGCCTGTGAAGCAAGGCGAGTGCCTGTGAAGACTATCCCTTTTTGGAAAAGGCCCAGAGCCTATGAAGCAAGGCGAGTGCCTGTGAAGCTATCGCGTTTTGGAAAAGGCCCAGAGCCTGTGAAGCAAGGTGAGTGCCTGTGAAGACTATCCCTTTTTGGAAAAGGCCCAGAGCCTGTGAACCAAGGCGAGTGCCTATGAAGCTATCGCGTTTCGGAAAAGGCCCAGAGCCTGTGAAGCAAGGCGAGTGCCTGTGAAGCTATCGCGTTTTAGAAAAGGCCCGGAGCCTGTGAAGGAAGGCCAATGCCTGTGAAGCTCGCCGCCCCGTGACACTCTCACGTAATAATGAGTGGGGCTGTACACGCCCCGGAGTCTCAGGAGCGCCGGCCTCAGGCCCTGGGGCTCCCTCCCACGCCTAGTGGCAGCACTTAGCTCCGCGCTGGTGAGAAGACGTCGAAGACTAGAGTAGGTGCCGGACGCGGCTTTTTCATTTGCTTTCCATAGTTGACGTGTTTACTTGCATTTGAAGTTTTATTGAAGTTGATGCTATTGCTGATTTGTGGTTCGTCGATTTTCGCTCCTTGCTTTGGTTTCTCTCATAAACGACCTCGCGAGGGATGGTACTCGAACGTCCTCACGAGCGTTTCTGCTCTAGCCGCTGGAAGGTTTCAAGGCCCGGGCACGTTACAGGAGCACCCCTCTAGTCCGTGCCCCTCAGGCACCGCGACGTGCACACAGGGCCTGGGCCGGTCGCCCCCCCGGCAGGGGTCAAAGACTATCTACGCATAGGCGTATAGTTAAGAGGCGCAAAAATAAGATCAAGGAAACAAAAGGGAAAGGAAGGGACGAGCCCGGCGCAGCCCTCCTCACATCAGCCCGCGGAGGCGACCCGGGCTGCCTCCGGACCTCAAGGAGCCTCCCTCTCGCACTTCACCGGGGCACGGCAACAGGCGGACGAGCCATCATCTCCCAAGCAAGCTCGACGGTGCGGGGGTTGACTACAGCCACTGCTGGAGGAGTCGCTTGAGGAAGAGCTGACGAAGCTCGGGGAGTCTCGAGCGCCGCCGTCCGCGCGGGCGCTATCTCCTCCATCACCGTCGGGGCGGGGCCCCCGGCCGCGGTCGTCGTCCTCAGGGCAACACCCCGCGTGGCGACCATCTTCCCCAAACACCCTCACATAGAGGGTGGCGTCGCCGTCAAACCTGAAATGCAGGGTGCACCGACACCCCAGGCCACGAGCGCGGGCGAACGCCTGCCAGCCAGAAGTTAAGGCCAGGCCCCCGTTGGCGGAGACCTCCAGCACGGCGCACGAGTGTCGGCGTTCTGGGAACGGGGGTCCCTAGACTTGCCTGCCTGCGGCGTGGCTCAAGTGCGGGCCCGGCATGGCCCATCTTCATCAAGCACAAGACTCAAGACCCTCGCGAGGGGCCAAGCCTCGCGAGGCGGACGACGCGGCGCATCCTCAGGCATAGCCTCGTCAGGCTGGCTCGCGAGGAGGCGGAGAGTTCAAGGCGGGGTACCTCGCGAGGTGCCCCTGACGCAAGCCATGACGACTCAGGGCACCAGGCGGGTGCCAGTGCGCGCAGCGTCCTTCTTTCCTCTTTGGTGCAAAGGGGGCAAGCGCAGCCGCGGAGTACCGAGGTATCAGGCAAAGGTTGCCATTTCGGTGCAACAAGACCAGGACCAAGAGGACTATGAGACGGAGGTCACCATGGAGCCCAGCGCGGCGTCACCGCAGAGCCTTTCGCAGGCGAAGACCACCTTTTGTCAGGATAGATGTACTTGCTGTCCCCCTTCAAATTAGCCCGCCATTGTTGGCTCCCTTGAAGGAAATATGCCCTAGAGGCAATAATAAAGTTATTATTTATTTCCTTATATCATGATAAATGTTTATTATTCATGCTAGAATTGTATTAACCGGAAACATAATACATGTGTGAATACATAGACCAACAGAGTGTCACTAGTATGCCTCTACTAGACTAGCTCGTTAATCAAAGATGGTTATGTTTCCTAACCATGAACAAAGAGTTGTTATTTGATTAACGAGGTCACATCATTAGTTGAATGATCTGATTGACATGACCCATTCCATTAGCTTAGCATCCGATCGTTTAGTATGTTGCTATTGCTTTCTTCATGACTTATACATGTTCCTATAACTATGAGATTATGCAACTCCCGTTTACCGGAGGAACACTTTGGGTACTACCAAACGTCACAACGTAACTGGGTGATTATAAAGGAGTACTACAGGTGTCTCCAATGGTAGATGTTGGGTTGGCGTATTTCGAGATTAGGGTTTGTCACTCCGATTGTCGGAGAGGTATCTCTGGGCCCTCTCGGTAATACACATCACAAAAGCTTTGCAAGCACTGCAACTAATATGTTAGTTGTGAGATGATGTATTAGAGAACGAGTAAAGAGACTTGCCGGTAACGAGATTGAACTAGGTATTGGATATCGACGATCGAATCTCGTGCAAGTAACATACCGATGACAAAGGGAACAACGTATGTTGTTATGCGGTCTGACCGATAAAGATCTTCGTAGAATATGTAGGAGCCAATATGGGCATCCAGGTCACGCTATTGGTTATTGACAGGAGACGTGTCTCGGTCATGTCTACATTGTTCTCGAACCGTAGGGTCCGCACGCTTAACGTTACGATGACAGTTATTATGAGTTTATGCATTTTGATGTACCGAAGGTTGTTCGGAGTCCCGGATGAGATCACGGACATGACGAGGAGTCTCGAAATGGTCGAGACGTAAAGATTGATATATTGGAAGCCTATGTTTGGGCACCGGAAGCGTTCTGGGTGAAATCGGGATTTTTCCGGATTACCGGGAGGGTTACCCGAACCCCCCGGGAGGCAAATGGGCCTATTGGGCCTTAGTGGAAAAGAGAGAAGAGGCAGCCCACAAGCCTAGCCGGCGCCCCCCCCCCCTTTCCCAAGTCCTAATAGGACTAGGAGAGGTGGGCCGGCCCCCTCTTTCTCCTTCCCCCCAAGAGTCCGAGTTGGAATAGGATTGGAGGGGAGGAGTTCTACTCCCGGTGGGAGTAGGACTCCTCCCTGCGCCTCCCTCCTAGCCGGCCGAACCCCCTGCCCCTGGCCTTTATATACAGGGGCAGGGGGCACCCCAAGACACACAACTTGATCCTTGAGATTGTTCCTTAGCCGTGTGCGGTGCCCCCTGCCACCAAATTCTACCTCGATCATACCGTTACAGTGCTTAGGCGAAGCCCTGTGTCGGTAGTACATCAAGATCGTCACCACGCCGTCGTGCTGACGAAACTCTTCCTCGACGCTTTGCTGGATCGGAGCCCGAGGAACGTCATCGAGCTGAACGTGTGCTAAGAACTCGGAGGTGCCGGAGTAACGGTGCTTGGATCGGTCGGATCGGGAAGAAGACGTACGACTACTTCCTCTATGTTTTGTGATCGCTTCCGCAGTCGGTCTGCGTTGGTACGTAGACAACACTCTCCCCTCTCGTTGCTGTGCATCACCATGATCTTGCGTGTGCGTAGGAAAATTTTCGAAATTACTGCGTTCCCCAACAGTGGCATCCGAGCCTAGGTTTTATGGTTTGATGTTATATGCACGAGTAGAACACAAGTGAGTTGTGGGCGATACAAGTCATACTGCCTACCAGCATGTCATATTTTGGTTCGGCGGTATTGTTGGTTGAGACGATCCGGACCAACCTTACGCGTACTCTTACGCGAGACCGGTTCCCTCGACGTGCTTTGCACATAGATGGCTTGCGGAAGACTGTCTCTCCAACTTTAGTTGAACCAAGTGTGACTACGCCCGGTCCTTGAGAAGGTTAAAACGGAGTCTATTTGACGAACTATCATTGTGGTTTTGATGCGTATGTGAGATGAGTTCTTACTTAAGCCCGTAGCAGCCACTAAAACTTGCAACAACAAAGTAGAGGACATCTAACTTGTTTTTGCAGGGCATGTTGTGATGTGATATGGTCAAGGCATGATGCTGATTTTATTGTATGAGATGATCATGTTTTGTAACCGAGTTATCGGCAACTGGCAGGAGCCATATGGTTGTCGCTTTATTGTATGCAATGCAATCGCGATGTAATGCTTTACTTTATTTCTAAGCGGTAGTGATAGTCGTGGAAGCATAAGATTGGCAAGACGACAACGACGCTACGATGGAGATCAAGGTGTCGCGCCGGTGACGATGGTGATCATGACGGTGCTTCGGAGATGGAGATCACAAAGCACAAGATGATGATGGCCATATCATATCACTTATATTGATTGCATGTGATGTTTATCCTTTTATGCATCTTATCTTGCTTTGATTGACGGTAGCATTATAAGATGATCTCTCACTAAATTATCAATAAGTGTTCTCCCTGAGTATGCACCGTTGCAAAAGTTCTTCGTGCTGAGACACCACGTGATGATCGGGTGTGATAGGCTCTACGTTCAAATACAACGGGTGCAAAATAGTTGCACACGCGGAATACTCAGGTTATACTTGACGAGCCAAGCATATACAGATATGGCCTCGGAACACGGAGACCGAAAGGTCGAGCGTGAATCATATAGTAGATATGATCAACATATTGATGTTCACCATTGAAAACTACTCCATCTCACGTGATGATCGGTTATGGTTTAGTTGATTTGGATCACGTGATCACTTAGAAGATTAGAGGGATGTCTATCTAAGTGAGAGTTCTTAAGTAAATTAACTGAACTTAAAATTAAAATTATCATGAACTTAGTACCTGATAGTATCTTGCTTGTTTATGTTGATTGTAGATAGATGGCTCGTGCTGTTGTTCCGTTGAATTTTAATGCGTTCCTTGAGAAAGCAAAGTTGAAAGATGATGGTAGCAATTACACGGACTGGGTCCGTAACCTGAGGATTATCCTCATTGCTGCACAGAAGAATTACGTCCTGGAAGCACCGCTGAGTGCCAGGCCTGCTGCAAGAGCAACACCAGAAGTTATGAACGTCTGGCAGAGCAAAGCTGATGACTACTCAATAGTTCAGTGTGCCATGCTTTACGGCTTAGAACCGGGACTTCAACGACGTTTTGAACGTCATGGAGCATATGAGATGTTCCAGGAGTTGAAGTTAATATTTCAAGCAAATGCCCGGATTGAGAGATATGAAGTCTCCAATAAGTTCTATAGCTGCAAGATGGAGGAGAACAGTTCTGTCAGTGAGCATATACTCAAAATGTCTGGGTATAATAATCACTTGATTCAATTGGGAGTTACACTTCCGGATGATTGCGTCATTGACAGAATTCTCCAATCACTGCCACCAAGCTACAAGAGCTTTGTGATGAACTATAATATGCAAGGGATGAACAAGACTATTCCCGAGCTCTTCGCAATGCTGAAAGCTGCGGAGGTAGAAATCAAGAAGGAGCATCAAGTGTTGATGGTTAACAAAACCACGAGTTTCAAGAAAAAGGGCAAAGGGAAGAAGAAGGGGAACTTCAAGAAGAACGACAAGCAAGTTGCTACTCAAGAGAAGAAACCCAAGTCTGGACCTAAGCCTGAAACTGAGTGCTTCTACTGCAAGCAGACTGGTCACTGGAAGCGGAACTGCCCCAAGTATTTGGCGGATAAGAAGGATGGCAAAGTGAACAAAGGTATATGTGATATACATGTTATTGATGTGTACCTTACTAATGCTCGCAGTAGCACCTGGGTATTTGATACTGGTTCTGTTGCTAATATTTGCAACTCAAAACAGGGACTACAGAATAAGCGGACACTAGCAAAGGACGAGGTGACGATGCGCGTGGGAAATGGTTCCAAAGTCGATGTGATCGCAGTCGGCACGCTACCTCTACGTCTACCTTCGGGATTAATATTAGACCTAAATAATTGTTATTTGGTGCCAGCGTTGAGCATGAACATTATATCTGGATCTTGTTTGATGCGAGACGGTTATTCATTTAAATCAGAGAATGATGGTTGTTCTATTTATATGAGTAATATCTTTTATGGTCATGCACCCTTGAAAAGTGGTCTATTCTTATTGAATCTCGATAGTAGTAATACACATATTCATAATGTTGTAGCCAAAAGATGCAGAGTTGATAATGATAGTGCAACTTATTTGTGGCACTGCCGTTTAGGTCATATCGGTGTAAAGCGCATGAAGAAACTCCATACTGATGGGCTTTTGGAACCACTTGATTATGAATCACTTGGTACTTGCGAACCGTGCCTCATGGGCAAGATGACTAAAACACCGTTCTCCGGTACTATGGAGAGAGCAACAGATTTATTGGAAATCATACATACCGATGTATGTGGTCCGATGAATATTGAGGCTCGTGGCGGATATCGTTATTTTCTCACCTTCACAGATGATTTAAGCAGATATGGGTATATCTACTTAATGAAACATAAGTCTGAAACATTTGAAAAATTCAAGGAATTTCAGAGTGAAGTTGAAAATCATCGTAACAAGAAAATAAAGTTTCTACGATCTGATCATGGAGGAGAATATTTGAGTTACGAGTTTGGTGTACATTTGAAAAACTGTGGAATAGTTTCGCAACTCACGCCACCCGGAACACCACAACGTAATGGTGTGTCCGAACGTCGTAATCGTACTTTACTAGATATGGTGCGATCTATGATGTCTCTTACTGATTTACCGCTATCATTTTGGGGTTATGCTTTAGAGACGGCCGCATTCATGTTAAATAGGGCACCATCTAAATCCGTTGAGACGACGCCTTATGAACTGTGGTTTGGCAAGAAACCAAGGTTGTCGTTTCTTAAAGTTTGGGGCTGCGATGCTTATGTGAAAAAGCTTCAACCTGATAAGCTCGAACCCAAATCGGAGAAGTGTGTCTTCATAGGATATCCAAAGGAAACTATTGGATACACCTTCTATCACAGATCCGAAGGCAAGACTTTTGTTGCTAAATTCGGAGACTTTCTTGAGAAGGAGTTTCTCTCGAAAGAAGTGAGTGGGAGGAAAGTAGAACTTGACGAGGTAACTGTACCTACTCCATTATTGGGAAATAGTACATCAGAGAAAACTGTTTCTGTGAGACCTACACCAATAAGAGAGAAAGTTAATGATAATGATCATGAAACTTTAGATCAAGATACTACTGTACCTCGTAGATCAACCAGAGTAAGATCCGCACCAGAGTGGTACGGTAATCCTGTTCTGGAAGTCATGCTACTAGATCATGATGAACCTACGAACTATGAAGAAGCGATGGTGAGCCCAGATTCCGCAAAGTGACTTGAAGCCATGAAATCTGAGATGGGATCCATGTATGAGAATAAAGTATGGACTTTGGTTGACTTACCCGATGATCGGCAAGCAATTGAGAATAAATGGATCTTTAAGAAAAAGACTGACGCTGATGGTAATGTTACTGTCTACAAAGCTCGACTTGTCGCAAAAGGTTTTCGACAAGTTCAAGGAGTTGACTACGATGAGACTTTCTCACCCGTAGCGATGCTTAAGTCTGTCAGAATCATGTTAGCAATTGCCGCATTTTATGATTATGAAATTTGGCAAATGGATGTAAAAACCGCATTCCTAAATGGATTTCTGGAAGAAGAGTTGTATATGATGCAACCTGAAGGTTTTGTCGATCCAAAGGAAGCTAACAAAGTGTGCAAACTCCAGCGATCCATTTATGGACTGGTGCAAGCATCTCGGAGTTGGAATAAACGCTTTGATACTGTGATCAAGGCATTTGGATTTATACAGACTTTTGGAGAAGCCTGTATTTACAAGAAAGTGAGTGGGAGCTCTGTAGCATTTCTGATATTATATGTGGATGACATATTACTGATTGGAAATGATATAGAATTTCTGGATAGCATAAAGGGATACTTGAATAAGAGTTTTTCAATGAAATACCTTGGCGAAGCTGCTTACATATTAGGCATAAAAATCTATAGAGATAGATCAAGACGCTTAATTGGACTTTCACAAAGCACATACCTTGACAAAATTTTGAAAAAGTTCAAAATGGATCAAGCAAAGAAAGGGTTCTTGCCTGTGTTACAAGGTGTGAAGTTGAGCCAGACTCAATGCCCGACCAATGCAGAAGATAGAGAGAAAATGAAAGATGTTCCCTATGCTTTAGCCATAGGCTCTATCATGTATGCAATGCTGTGTACCAGACCTGATGTGTGCCTTGCTATAAGTTTAGCAGGGAGGTACCAAAGTAATCCAGGAGTGGATCACTGGACAGCGGTCAAGAACATCCTGAAATACCTGAAAAGGACTAAGGATATGTTTCTCGTATATGGAGGTGACAAAGAACTCACCGTAAAAGGTTACGTTGATGCAAGCTTTGACACTGATCCGGACGATTCTAAATCGCAAACCGGATACGTGTTTACTTTAAACGGTGGAGCTGTCAGTTGGTGCAGTTCTAAACAAAGCGTCGTAGCAGGATCTACATGTGAAGCGGAGTACATAGCTGCTTCGGAAGCAGCGAACGAAGGAGTCTGGATGAAGGAGTTCATATCCGATCTAGGTGTCATACCTAGTGCATCGGGTCCAATGAAAATCTTCTGTGACAATACTGGAGCAATTGCCTTGGCAAAGGAATCCAGATTTCACAAAAGAACCAAACACATCAAGAGACGCTTCAACTCCATCCGGGATTTAGTCCAAGTGGGAGACATAGAGATTTGCAAGATACATACGGATCTGAATGTTGCAGACCCGTTGACTAAGCCTCTTCCACGAGCAAAACATGATCAGCACCAAGGCTCCATGGGTGTTAGAATCATTACTATGTAATCTAGATTATTGACTCTAGTGCAAGTGGGAGACTGAAGGAAATATGCCCTAGAGGCAATAATAAAGTTATTATTTATTTCCTTATATCATGATAAATGTTTATTATTCATGCTAGAATTGTATTAACCGGAAACATAATACATGTGTGAATACATAGACCAACAGAGTGTCACTAGTATGCCTCTACTAGACTAGCTCGTTAATCAAAGATGGTTATGTTTCCTAACCATGAACAAAGAGTTGTTATTTGATTAACGAGGTCACATCATTAGTTGAATGATCTGATTGACATGACCCATTCCATTAGCTTAGCACCCGATCGTTTAGTATGTTGCTATTGCTGTCTTCATGACTTATACATGTTCCTATAACTATGAGATTATGCAACTCCCGTTTACCGGAGGAACACTTTGGGTACTACCAAACGTCACAACGTAACTGGGTGATTATAAAGGAGTACTACAGGTGTCTCCAATGGTAGATGTTGGGTTGGCGTATTTTGAGATTAGGGTTTGTCACTCCGATTGTCGGAGAGGTATCTCTGGGCCCTCTCGGTAATACACATCACATAAGCCTTGCAAGCACTGCAACTAATATGTTAGTTGTGAGATGATGTATTACAGAACGAGTAAAGAGACTTGCCGGTAACGAGATTGAACTAGGTATTGGATATTGACGATCGAATCTCGGGCAAGTAACATACCGATGACAAAGGGAACAACGTATGTTGTTATGCGGTCTGACCGATAAAGATCTTCGTAGAATATGTAGGAGCCAATATGGGCATCCAGGTCCCGCTATTGGTTATTGACAGGAGACGTGTCTCGGTCATGTCTACATTGTTCTCGAACCGTAGGGTCCGCACGCTTAACGTTACGATGACAGTTATTATGAGTTTATGCATTTTGATGTACCGAAGGTTGTTTGGAGTCCCGGATGAGATCACGGACATGACGAGGAGTCTCGAAATGGTCGAGACGTAAAGATTGATATATTGGAAGCCTATGTTTGGGCACCGGAAGCGTTCCGGGTGAAATCGGAATTTTTCCGGATTACCGGGAGGGTTACCAGAACCCCCCGGGAGGCAAATGGGCCTATTGGGCCTTAGTGGAATAGAGAGAAGAGGCAGCCCACAAGCCTAGCCGGCGCCCCCCCCTTTCCCAAGTCCTAATAGGACTAGGAGAGGTGGGCCGGCCCCCTCTTTCTCCTTCCCCCCAAGAGTCCTAGTTGGAATAGGATTGGAGGGGAGGAGTCCTACTCCCGGTGGGAGTAGGACTCCTCCCTGCGCCTCCCTCCTAGCCGGCCAAACCCCCTGCCCCTGGCCTTTATATACGGGGGCAGGGGGCACCCCAAGACACACAACTTGATCCTTGAGATCGTTCCTTAGCCGTGTGCGGTGCCCCCTGCCACCAAATTCCACCTCGATCATACCGTTACAGTGCTTAGGCGAAGCCCTGTGTCGGTAGTACATCAAGATCGTCACCACGCCGTCGTGCTGACGAAACTCTTCCTCGACGCTTTGCTGGATCGGAGCCCGAGGAACGTCATCGAGCTGAACGTGTGCTAAGAACTCGGAGGTGCCGGAGTAACGGTGCTTGGATCGGTCGGATCGGGAAGAAGATGTACGACTACTTCCTCTACGTTTTGTGATCGCTTCCGCAGTCGGTCTGCGTTGGTACGTAGATAACACTCTCCCCTCTCGGTGCTGTGCATCACCATGATCTTGCGTGTGCGTAGGAAAATTTTCGAAATTACTGCGTTCCCCAACATCCCTTCCCGCTCAATATTTGGGAAGAGGACCAGGGCCCCTATAAATAGGACCGGCCACCCACGTAGCAGGGGGAGCAGTTGGTTCGTCCGGTTTTGATGAGAAGGCACACAGAGTAGAGAAAGAAAGAGAGAGAGAGGTGACCGAACTCCTCCCAGCAGTTCGTCGCCCCAGCTAAGAACTGACCCTCGCGAGGCAGTTCTTCCTTGTAGTGTTCGTCATAATCAGCCCCAAGAGGCAATCCATCCACCACACACTGGAGTAGGTTATTACACCACAATGGTGGCCCGAACCAGTATAAATCTTGTGTCTCTTGCGCAGTTCTTTTAGTAGTTTAGATCTTTGTGAGACCGGGAGGTTGAGGACGTGATCTCCACGCGCACCCCATTGTTCGAACCTTAAGGGTCTGCCGGAACCCAAAATCCGACATTTGGCGCGCCAGGTAGGGGTGCGCCGGAATTCGTCTTCCACCACTCCGTTCTCCTCCGACCGTCGCATCCATGTCCGATGCTCGTCGGGCCCGTGCCGAGCGCCGGGCCGCCATCGCTTCTCGCGTCGCCCAGACGGCCCCCGTCGATGGGCGTCCTCGTCGTTCCCCGTCGCCCGCCGTCAACGCCGCCACCGGCCCAGCGGGGGGCGAGCAGCAAGCATCGTCTCAGCACCCGTCCGTGCGGCAAGATGGCCGCACCGCCACTCCATCGCTTGCACCGGCCGTTTCTTCGTCCCGCGCGCTCCGCGCACCCTGGGAGGCTCAAGCTGCGCTCCTAGCGGCAAACGAGCTCCTGCGCTACCGCCCCATCGACGATGTCTACGAGGAGTGGCTCGACCGCGTCGCCGAGCTTTTCCACGCCGCAGTGGGCTCTTCCGCGCCGTCCGTCCCTCTGTGCCACACTCCGCCCCGCGCGGGCAACGAAGCTCCAGAGGCGCACCAGCCACCTCCGCTCCAAGAAGATGCCATGGCTCCAAGGCGCTTGGCCCCTGGGTGGAACCCGCTCCGTTAGGCACCACCGCTGCAAGAGCGGAGCTGCCAAGAAGTTCCTCGCCCGCAAGGGGCTGCCAGGGCGCTCCCTGCTCCGGCACGCCGCGTCCCTGCTCCAGCTCCGGCATGCCAAGACCCCGCCCTGCTCCTAGCTGCGGCGCGTGGGGACCCACAAGACCAAGCTCTCCACCAACCGAGGCCTTTTGTGGCCACCGCGGGCTGCCACGCCTACACCACTGAGCTGCGCAGCGTCGCGTGGCCCGGCAAGTTCAAGCCTGACTTGCCTCCTCGCTACGATGGCACAACCGATCCCGCAGAGTTCCTCCAGCTCTATGAGCTGGGCATCGAGGCTGCCGGTGGGGATGAAAAGGTCATGGCGAACTGGTTCCCCATGGCGCTCAAGGAAGGAGCTCGAACCTGGCTCCTGAATCTGGCTCCAGGCACGATCTCCTCCTGGGACCAGATGCGCGCCCGCTTCATCGCTAACTTCCAAGGTACTCGCGACCGGCCGACCGCTGTGAGCGACATGCGCCGCATCAAGCAACAACCCGGAGAGACCCTGCAAAAGTACATTCAGCGCTTCAATAGTGTGCGCCTCAAGATCCCCAAGGTGTCCGAGGAGGCCATCATCTCGGCCTTCTGCGATGGCGTGCATGACGTCAAGATGAAGGAGGAGCTGGCGATGCATGAAGACCTCTGCACCTCCCTGGAGCTGTTCAACTTGGCGAACAAGTGCGCCAGGGCTGAGGAGGGACGCCTCTCCCTCCTCGAGCTGCCTGCCGTGGACCCAGAAGAGAAGAAGCCCAAAGCCAAGGACGCGAAGCGCAAGGGGGCTGCCGTACTCGCGGCAGAACCAGACACAAAGCGGGCCAAGGATCTGCCCGAACCCTCCAGAGGCAGCCGGTACTGCATGTACCATGACCTCCACACCCACAACACCAACAAATGTCAAGAGCTCCACGCCGTGCGAGAAGGAAGGATCGGCCGTCGCCCTGACCGTGCTGACCGGGGCTACGACCGAGGAGGAGGAAGAAACCCAGGACGCTGGGAAGATCGCGGCCCGCGCGAGGGGTGGCGCGACCAACCTCGCGAGGACCGTTGGCGGGACCTGCCTCGCGAGGGAGACTGGAGGGATCAGCCTCGTGAGGATCGCCCTCATGGCAACGCAGGCCTACCTCCGCTGTCGCCTCAGCCAAGGAGGAATGAAGACCGCCATCAAGACGAGGGGGCTGGGGGCTTCCAGGAGCCGCGCGCAATCGCCTGCATCCTGGGCGGAGCTCAAGCCCCGGCCTCCCAACGTATCTTTAAGCAGTTTGCCCGGGAAGTGAATGCAGTTCTCCCCAAGCTCGAAGCAATGCGCCCCCTCAGGTGGTCAGCGTGCGCCATCACGTTCAGCTCGGCAGACCAGCTCAAGTGTGCAGCCACGGCAGGAGTCCTCCTGATGCTCTACTCCCTAGTCATCAGCAACGTGCTGGTCACCAAGACCCTCATCGATGGTGGGGCGGGGCTCAACGTCCTGTCCGTGGAAACATTCAACAACCTCCAAGTGCCCTATGACCAGCTTTAGCCAACCAAGCCTTTCTCCGGGATCACCGACGGTTCCACAGTCCCGATCGAGCAGGTCCGCCTGCCTGTCACCTTCGGGGCCCGCAGCAACTACCGCACCGAGCTCTTCGACTTTGACGTCGCCCACATCCACCTGCCGTACAACGCCATCCTCGGGTACCCAGCGCTGGCCAAGTTCATGGCTGCGACCCACCACGGCTACAACGTCCTCAAGATGCCAGGAAGTGGCGGCGTCATCACGGTGCCCTGTGAAGAGAAGGATGCAGTGTGTTCCCTGGAGCGGGCCTATCAGGCCGCATTGCTAGAAGACCCAGATCACGGAAGCAGGAGGCTTCCTGAGACCACCCCCAAGAAGAAGAAGAAGACATCGTTAGGCTCGGCCCCTCAGGAGGCAGGCCCCTCAGGGCCTATGTTTGCACAGGGGGACCCTCCTTCCATCGCATAGGAAAGCGCGCCCGGCGCCCTCCTCAGGCAGGGCTTGGGGGCTCTCACCTGGAGGGCCACCGACCTAGCCAGGGTCATGAGGGAGGCGCTTGGGCACCATGTGGAAGCATGCTTCGCAGCACGTTTCCCCCGGGAAGGAGCCAGGCAAGGAAGGCCAGACCAGCACGAGTTCGTCAGCAAGGCCATTCAAGAACTACAGGAGTCAAGGATCATGAGAGGTTGCCGCCGCCTGCCAGCCGTGGCCCCACATCCAGGCAAGGATGGTGGGCTGCGTGTCTGTGTCGATGTACCAGGGCTCAATCAGATCGCCACGACGGAGCGTCTCTGGCCCTCACGAGTGGGGCACTGCGGAGGTCCACCCCACAGCTATGTTCGCATGCCTTACGGCCTGCCGAGCATGGCTGCGGCGTACCAGCGCCTCATGAGGGGCATCATGGAGACTCGGGAGGACAGGCGTTCCGCGGCCCTGGCGGAGATGAAGGCAACTCGCGAGGAGTCATCAGTGCCTCCGGAGCCTCCCGAGGCCATGGGGCCTGGGGGCTCGTGGGGATCAGCTTCCGCAGCCCACCAAGTCTACTGCACCAACGCCACTTCACCAACGACATTCTCAGGTGACATCTTCCAAGTTTCATTCCCAGCTGGGAGCGCCCTCCTAGGGTTGCATCACTCCCAGGCCGCGTGGGTCCGTTCCCGTGGCATGTATCTGCATTTACCTTTCGGTCGTTAGTTTGCCTTGTTGGGGGCGCCCCTCGGGCTGCATCATCCCCAAGCCGCTCGGGCCAGACCTAGCGGCATGTATCTCCCTAGCGTTTATTTCCAACTATGCATTTGCCTATCACGCTTGATTGCATGATGCCCGTCCGCACCATCCCCACGGGCTCCGCGGTCAGGTTCATCAGGGGCATCGTGAGCCGGTTCAGGGTGCCAAACCGCATCATCACAGACAACGGTTCGCAGTTCACCAGTAACCTCTTCAAAACATACTGTGCTAACCTTGGAACGCAGATATGCTACGCTTCAGTGGCGCACCCCCGAAGCAACGGCCAGGCCGAGCGAGCCAACGCAGAGGTCCTGAGGGGCCTCAAGACCAGGACGTTCAAGAAGAAGCTGGAGGCTGTGGCCGAGGTTGGCACGATGAGCTTCAGTCCGTGCTGTGGTCCATCCGCACCACCGCGACCAAGCCGACTGGGGAAACCCCATTCTTCCTGGTCTACAATGCGGAGGCAGTCCTCCCTCACGAGGTCAGACGTCGCTCCGCGCAGGTCCTGGCGTTCGACAAGGCGCAGCAGGACGCCATGCGGGGGACGGACCTCGTGTTGGGGGAGGAACGTCGCCGGGAGGCCGCGCTGCGAGCGGTAAGGTATCAGCAAGCGCTGCGGCGGTACCACTGTCGCAACATCCGCCCCAGGACCCTTGAGGTAGGAGACCTCGTGCTCAGGTGGGTCCTCTCCAGGGAGAGATTGCACAAGCTCTCTCCCATGTGGGAGGGCCCGTTCAAGGTTGTTCATGTTTCCAGGCCCGGCTCCGCGCGCTTGGAGACTCAGGAGGGAGTGTCGGTCCTGAACGCGTGGAACATCCAGCACCTCCGGAGGTTCTACCCCTAAAAAGGCCCGGAGCCTGTGAAGCAAGGCGAGTGCCTGTGAAGATCATCTCTTTTTGAAAAGGCCCAGAGCCTGTGAAGCAAGGCGAGTGCCTGTGAAGCTATCGCTTGTAAAAAGGCCCGGAGCCTGTGAAGCAAGGCGAGCGCCTGTGAAGCTATCGCTTGGAAAAAGGCCCGGAGCCTGTGAAGCAAGGCGAGTGCCTGTGAAGATCATCTCTTTTTGAAAAGGCCCAGAGCCTGTGAAGCAAGGCGAGCGCCTGTGAAGCTATCGCTTGGAAAAAGGCCCGGAGCCTGTGAAGCTATCGCGTTTTGGAAAAGGCCCAGAGCCTATGAAGCAAGGCGAGCGCCTGTGAAGCTATGGCTTGGAAAAAGGCCCAGAGCCTGTGAAGCAGGGCGAGTGCCTATGAAGGTCATCTCTTTTTGAAAAGGCCCGGGGCCTGTGAAGCAAGGCCAATGCCTGTGAAGCTCGCCGCCCCATGACACTCTCACGTAATAATGAGTGGGGCTGTACATGCCTCGGAGTCTCAGGAGCGCCGGCCTCAAGCCCTGGGGCTCCCTCCCACGCCCAGTGGAAGCACTTAGCTCCACGCTGGTGAGAAGACGTCGAAGACTAGATTAGGTGCCGGACACGGCTTTTTCATTTGCTTTCCGCAGTTGATGTGTTTGTTTGCATTTGGAGTCTTATTGAAGTTGTCGCTGTTGCTGATTTGTGGTTCGTCAATTTTCGCCCCTCGCTTTGGTTTCTCTCGTAAACAACCTCGCGAGGGATGGTGCTCAGACGTCCTCGCGAGGGTTTCTGCCCTAGCCGCAGGAAGGTTTTCACGACCCTGGCACATTACAGGAGCACTCCTTCTAGTCCGTGCCCCTCGGGCACCGCGACATGCACAGAGGGCCTGGGTCGGTCGCCCCACCCCCGGCAGGGGTCGAAAACTATCTACGCACAGGCGAGAAATCAAGAGGTGTAAAAAATGAGATCAGGGTAATAGCCAAAATGGCAATGTTTCCCAACGCGCCCCAAGGGGGCTCCATGCAGCTGTTCTATCTTGCACAGGTAACAAAAGAGAAAGGAAAAGGACGAGCCCGGCGCAGCCCCCCCCCCTCAGATTGGCCCGCGGAGGCGACACGGGCTGCCTCAGGGCCTCAGGCGGACTCCCTCTCGCGCTTCACCGGGGCACGACGGCGGGGGGACGAACCGCCACCTCCCAAGCAAGCTTGACGGCGCGGGGGAGGACTGCTGCCACCGCTGGAGGAGTCGCTTTAGGAAGAGCTGACGAAGCTTAGGGAGTCGCGGACGCCGCGATCCGCGCGGGCGCTATCTCCTCCATCGCCATCGGAGCGGGGCCTGTGTACGCGGTCGTCGTCCTCAGGGCAGCACCCCGCGCGGCGACCATCTTCCCCAAACACCCTCACATAGAGGGTGGCATCGCTGTCGAACCTGAAGTGCAGAGTGCACCGACGCTCCAGGCCGCGAGCGCGGGCGAACGCCTGCCAGCCACGAGTGAAGGCCAAGCCCCCGCTGGCGGAGACCTCCAGCGCGACCCACGAGGACCTGCTGCAGCAGCCCTCCGCCTGGAGCCAGAGGCCGCCAGGAGCGCCGGCCGGGAGTTCACCAAGGAGGAAGCGAGGGAGCGGGAGCCGGGCGCGAGTCGGCTCCGCCGACCAGACGACGAACTCCAGCAGTGCCTGCACAGCGCGGAAGCGCGGCCTGGGGGGACGCGCGACCCAGGCGCGTCCTTCGGCTACGGCGGCTCGCCCACCGCCGCGCTGGGAGCCGCCTCCATGGCCACCGAACGCGGCCGGGGCGGCCACCGGATGCTTCCGAGGGCCCCCACGACTGCGCTTGGGCGGGGGAGAGGCAGGACCAACCTAGAGGGCCTTTCCCTTCTCTGCAATCGAGTACCTCCTCGATGGAGCCATCACACCAAGACGGAGCGAGAACTGAGGCGAATGGGAGAGCAAGAAGAGATGGACTGGAAGGGCATGCGCCGTGTAGTACTTATAGCCGGCGAAGGCCAACCGCCGGCCTCCACGATCGCAGGTAATCATGACACGATTTGCATGCAGGGACTTGTCCACCTCGCGCGGTCACCAAGGCGTCATGGGGAAGTGGAGACACCCATGTCCAGTCAACCGCCACACGGCGCCCAAGGCTGCAGGCTGTTAGGGCCCGCGGCGCTTCGCCCTTGCCCTTTCGCCTCTCGGCACGGCCAAGTCCGTGCGCGCCTTGGGCCCGTGGGCTACTGTCGGCGTTCTGGGAACGGGGGTCCCCAAACTTGCCTGCCTGCGGCCTGCGGCGTGGCTCAAGTGGGAGCCCAGCATGGCCCATCTTCATCAAGCACAAGACTCAAGACCCTCGCAAGGGGCCAAGCCTCGCGAGGCGGACGACGCGGCGCATCCTCAGGCATAGCCTCGTCAGGCTGGCTCGCGAGGAGGCAGAGAGTTCAAAGCGGGGTACCTCGCGAGGTGCCCCTGACGCAAGCCATGACGACTCAGGGCACCAGGCGGGTGCCAGTGCGCGCAGCGTCCTTCTTTCCTCTTTGGTGCAAAGGGGGCAAGCGCAGCCGCGGAGTACCGAGGTATCTGGCAAAGGTTGCCATTTCGGTGCAACAAGACCAGGACCAAGCGGACTACGAGACGGAGGTCACCATGGAGCCCAGCGCGGCGTCACCGCAGAGCCTTTCGCAGGCGAAGACCACCTTTTGTCAGGATAGATGTACTTGCTGTCCCCCTTCAAATTAGCCCGCCATTGTTGGCTCCCTTCCCGCTCAATATTTGGGAAGAGGAGCAGGGCCCCTATAAATAGGACCGGCCACCCACGTAGCAGGGGGAGCAGTTGGTTCGTCCGGTTTTGATGAGAAGGCACACAGAGTAGAGAAAGAAAGAAAGAGAGAGGTGACCGAACTCCTCCCAGCAGTTCGTCGCCCCAGCTAAGAACTGACCCTCGCGAGGCAGTTCTTCCTTGTAGTGTTCGTCATAATCAGCCCCAAGAGGCAATCCATCCACCACACACTGGAGTAGGGTATTACACCACAATGGTGGCCCGAACCAGTATAAATCTTGTGTCTCTTGCGCAGTTCTTTTAGTAGTTTAGATCTTTGTGAGACGAGGAGGTTGAGGACGTGATCTCCGCGCGCACCCCAGTGTTCGAACCTTAACGGTCTGCCGGAACCCGAAATCCGACAACGAGGACCTGCTACAGCAGCCCTCCGTCTGGAGCCAGAGGCCACCAGGAGCACCGGCCGGGAGTTCACCAAGGAGGAAGCGAGGGAGTTGGAGCCGGGCGCTAGTCGGCTCCGCCAACCAGACGACGAACTCCGGCAGCGCCTGAGCAGCGCGAAAGCGCGGCCTGGGGGAGCGCGCAACCCAGGCGCGTCCCTCGGCCACAACGGCTCACCCGTCGCCGCGCTGGGAGCCGCCACCATGACCAGCAAACGCTATCGGGGCGGCCACCGGATGCTTCCGAGGACGCCCACGACCGCGCTTGGGCGGGGGAGAGGCAGGATCGACCTGGAGGGCCTTCCCCTTCTCTGCAGTCGAGTTCCTCCTCGATGGAGCCATCATGCCAAGGTGGGGCAAGAATTGAGGCAAGGGAGAAAACAAGAAGAGATGGACTGGAAGGGCACGCGCCATGCTGTACTTATAGCCGGCGAAGGCGAACCGCCGGCCTCCACGATCACAGGTAATTATGACACGATCTGCATGCAGGGACTTATCCACCTCGCGCGGTCACCGAGGCGATGTGGGGAAGTGGAGACGCCCACGTCCCATCAACCGCCACGCGGCGCCCAAGACCGCAGGCTGTTAGGGCCCGCGGCGCTTCGCCCTTGCCCTTTTGCCTCTCGGCATGGCCAAGCCCATGCGCGCCTTGGGCCCGGGGGCTACTGTCGGCGTTCTGGGAACGGGGGTCCCCAGACTTGCCTGCCTGCGGCCTGCGGCGTGGCTCAAAGGAGGCCCAGCATGGCCCATCTTCATCAACACAAGACTCAAGACCCTCGCGAGGTGGACGACACGGCGCATCCTCAGGATAAGTGACGAAGGAATCAAGGCGGGGTACCTCGCGAGGTGCCCATGACGCAAGCCGTGACGATCGAGGGTGCCAGGCGGGCGCCAGCGCGTGCAGCGTCCTTCTTTCCTCTTTGGTGCAAAGGGGGCAAGCGCAGCCGTGGAGTACCAAGGCATCAGGCAAAGGTTGCCGTTTCGGTGCAACGAGACCAGGACCAAGCGGACTACGAGACAGAGGTCACCATGGAGCCCAGCAGGGCGTCACCGCAGGGTCTTTCGCAGGCGAAGACCAACTTTAGTCAGGATAAGTGTACTAGATGTTCCCCTTCGAATTGGCCAATTGTTGGCGCCCTTCCCGCTCAATATTTGGGAAGAGGCCCAGGGCCTTTGCCTATAAATAGGACCGGCCACCCACGTAGCAAGGGGTTCGGTTCGTGGGTTGGTCTGGCTAGCAAGCAAGAGAGAGAGAGAGGGAGGTGACTAAACTCCTCCCAGCAGTTCATCACCCCAGCCAAGAACAGACCCTCGCGAGGCTGTTCTTCCTTGTATTGTTCATCATCACCAGCCCCAAGAGGCAATCCATCCACCACACACTCGAGTAGGGTATTACACCATAATGGTGGCCCGAACCAGTATAAATCTTGTGTCCCTTGTGCAGTTCCTTTAGTAGTTTAGATCTTTGTGAGACGGGGAGGTAGAAGGTGTGATCTCCGCGCGCATCCCAGTGTTCGAACCTTAAGGGTCTGCCGGAACACGTGAATCCGACAGGGGCGTTGGAGAGGAGGAAGATTGCTGGCGACCAAGGTGGAAGGGGGCAGCTCGATCCACGGCCTGCGGTGCTCCTCGAGCTCGATGGCGAGGCTTAGTTGAGGTAGAGGTCGACGGTGCGTCTTGTGGACGTGCTGGCGAGGCGCGGGGTGGGCGGTGGCCATGACTACGGCACCGCCATGGCGACGGTGGCGTTTGGTTGAGGTTGGGAACGAGGGGGGTGCAAGGAGGGGTCCAGTGGGAGAGGGAGAGGCGGAGAGGGCGACAGTGGAGAGCGGGGGAGAGGACCGAGGCGGCGGGGGATCCTTATCCCCTCGGGGCGTCGCCGGCGAAGTGATCCGGCGGGGACGAGCCCCTGTAGTGGCTCGGTCGGGGGAACAGAGAGGAGGGAGGCGACCGGGGGAGGTGGGCTCGCTTGCTGGGGTGGGCTAAAGCCCAGTGGGCAGGGGGCCTCTCTTTTCCTTTTCCTTTTCCCTTTTTCTTTTTCTTTTCTGTTTTGAATTTTAGCCATTGTTTTCTATTTGTAAAATTAAATGAGTTTTGTTAGTAAGGAGACTTGCCAAATAAATCAAGCACATTATTTCTAGGAGTCAAAAAAAGTTCGAGGCCAAAGGAGTTGTCTAACCATTTTTAGAAATAGAAAAGGCCAGATTTAAAAGTTGTTGGACCACTAAATAAAATTTCAGGGGCACTTTGGGAATCCAAAATAGGTTGGTTCCAACATGACAATTACTCAGTGATTATTTGCCACACTTTGAACATTTTAGTTTTCATGTTTGGCAAATTTGAATTTGAGTTTGAACATGAACAATGATTTGGATCAAGTGAGGATTAACAACAGTAGTGTGATGACATGGCACCATCAACAGGGGATTACTGTAGCATGACACTGGGGGTGTTACAGATTCAATGGATTATTGAATAAGGAGTGGCAAGAGCCTAAGCTTGGGGATGCCCCGGAAGCTTTCGTCTTCGTTCATCGGTAAATTTACTTGACGCTATATTTTTATTCACCACACGATATGTGTTTTGCTTGGAGCGTCAATTTATTTTGTTAGGATTTGCTTGCTGTTATTTAGAACAATGTTTTTCATCTTTTATTTCAATAAAAGTGGCATTGATAGCCTTTACTATGCCTATTTTGCAAGTCCACATGTTGCTGTTTGAAAACAGAAAGTTTACCACTGTTGCAAAAATTCCCTAGGAAAGTCAGAATGTGATAAAATGTTGAAACCTTTTGCATAATGAGCTCTGATAAATTTACTACAGTGGGAATTTTCTTTCATAATTTTTGGAGGTAGGGAAGTATGGATCTTGCTGCACTCTTTACAGACTGTCCTTTTAGGAAGATTGCTGTTATGTTTGCATTGTTTGCATATGTTTGCTTCTTTAATGATTCTATTTGAGGATAGGACTATTAAGTATGCAGAGGCATTTAGTATGCAATGTTGAATAATAATTTTAGTGATTTGCTACAATAGAGTATGATAAGGTTTTTGCATTGGTTTATACTAACTTATCTCACGAGTCCTTGTTGAGTTTTGTGTGGATGAAGCTTTTGAGATTTAGGGAGACCGTGATATGAGAGGAATTAAGGAGACACAAAAGCTCAAGCTTGGGGATGCCCAAGGCATCCCAAGAAAATATTTCAAGAAGTCTCAAGCGTCTAAGCGTGGGGATGCCCCGATTGGCATCCCACCTTTCTTCTTCAACAACTATCGGTTAGTTTTAGTTGATCCTAAGTTTTTGCTTCTTCACATGATATTTGCCATTCTTAGAATGTAATTTTAATTTGTTTTGCTTTATGATTGAATAAAATATCAAGATCTGAAATTCTTAAATGAGAGAGAGTCTTCACATAGCTACATAATTATTTAACTACTCATTGATCTTCACTTATATCTTTTTGGAGTAGTTTGTCATTTACTCGTGTGCCTCACTTATATCCTATGAGTAAATGGTTGAATGATTTGAATGTCATAAATCTGAAATTATATTTGTTTCATATGCTTATCCCATGGGCAGTAATGACTTTACATATAAGAAGTAGAGGTGTTAAATTTATTGAAGGTTAGCAAACATTGTATTGGTCACTTGAACAATTCATGAAAGAATATTGAAGGAAGAGAGATTTCACATATAAATATACTATCTTGGACATCTTTTGTAATTGTGAGCACTCATTAAAATATGACATGCTAAAAGGTTGATGTTGGACAAGGAAGACAACGTAATGGGTTATGTTTTCTTATATTCGAAATAAAGTATATTGTCATGGATCGCCCAACACGCTGAGCTTGCCTTTCCCCCTCAAGCTAGCCAAATTCTTTGCACCAAGTAGAAATACTACTTGTGCTTCCAAACATCCCTTAAACCAGTATTGCCATGAGAGTCCACCATACCTACCCATGGATTGAGTAAGATCCTTCAAGTAAGTTGTCATCGGTGCATGCAATAAAAAATGCTCTCTAAATATGTATGATCTTTTAGTGTGGAGAAAATAAGCTTTATACGATCTTGTGATATGGAAGCAATAAAAGCGACAGACTGCATAATAAAGGTCCCTATCACAAGTGGCAATATAAAGTGACGTTCCCTCGCATTAAGATTTTGTGCATCCAACTATAAAAGCGCATGGCAACCTCTGCTTCCCTCTGCGAAGGGCCTATCTTTTATTATTGGGTCTTCTACATATGTGTCCCTAACTCGAACCCACTACTCACATTTGCCCCTAATTCGAAAGCCTGCTCAAAAATGCCCCTCCGCCGTTAGGTGCCCTTATAGAAATGCCCTTCTGTGTCGTTTCCGTCAGGTCAAAGGCCTTTGACTGTCTACCGGACGTTTCCTGGACATTTTACCCCTGCTTCCATGTATCACTTACATGTGGGGCCCACTCAGAGAAAAAAGAAAAAGAAAAAATATTTTCTCTCACCCCTCTCTCTCACTTACATATGGGCCCAACTAATAAAGTGAAAAATAAAACTTGATATGGGTCAGTCATTGTTCTATTATTTTTTCTGAAACGTTATTTACTGATTTATTTGAGGGCTGGACCCACTAGTCAACTTTTGTAAAACGAGTGTAATTAGAACTAATAATAGTTTAGGATAATCTGGGATTAGGCTAACTAAAAACACGCCGGCGCCAGCGCACGAAGACACGACGGTGATATATGGGAGGACGCCGAAGCAGTCAAGTGGCTGCAAGATCGGGCTTGTGAGGGTGCAGGAGAGAAGCTTCAGTGGCCTGAGGTGGCCTGAGAATGTGGGGTGCCGGGGAGGATGGGAAGTTGCGAGCTTGAGCAGCGGCGACGGGAGGTGCTCGCCGGCAGAGCTGCTAAGGGAGGCGAGGGTAATCAGGAGTAGGCGGAGGATGTTCAGGAGGAGATTTCGAAACTCAAGAACCCGAGGTAAGGCGGCGGTGCTCACTGGCGGAGGAGATCGAGCGGCGGCGGCGTGACACCAGAGCTGGGGAAGACGAGGAAGGATCCGTCACTATGGGGCGTTACAATCCAATTAATTGCACAGGAAGATGAATCGGAGAGCGGTCGGACTATCAGACATTTTATTGGAGCTCTGCACTGTCCCTGGCCCTGCGCGCGTGTCAATGCTGACGATGGTTGCTTTGCTATTCCTTGGCAAGATAGAGAGGGAGAGGGCGGCGGAGCGCGGCGAGCTGGTGACCGGGCTCGGTGAGCTGGTGGAGAAGCATGGCGAGCCTGCTCCCGTGGCGGCACGAGGACCGGTCCGCCGGCCGCCACATGTAGTTCACCGGAGATGAGAGAGACCGCGAGGTCGGGAGACAGAGAGACAACTTTTTTCTTTTCTTTATTTTTTGCTAGGCCCCACATGTAAGTTAGAGAGAGATATGGGAGAGGGGTTTTCTTTTTTCTTTTCTGGGCCCATATGTAAGTGAGAGAGAGAGGGTGAGAGAAAGTGTTTTTGTTTTTATTTTTTCCTAAGTGGATCCCACATGTAAGTGACACATGGAGGCAGGGGAAAAATGTCCATGTCGGATTTCGGGCTCCGCAAAACCCTTAAGATTCGAACACAGGGGCGTGACGAAGATCTCTCCCACTACACGTCTACCTAGCGCCTCGCTCTTCTCCTGGTGGTGGGAATGGAATGCAAGCAAGCAAACAAGTAGAGCACACAAGAGTTTACCCAGGTTCAGGCCACCTTGCGGTGTAAAACCCTATGTCCTGCTTTAGTGGATTGGCCTCGCGAGGGCTCGAGTATGAACAAGTATAGTGGTTTCCTGAGCTCAGGAGGCGAGCTCAAGAAGGGTGAGGAGGCGGATGTTCTTGCTCCTTTCCTAGTCTAAGTCCCAATGGGCCGATCCCCTCTATGATGGAACCCTAGCTACTTATATAGGTGGCCAGGGTCCTCTCCCCTGAAATGTTTAGGCGGGAAGGGAATCCCACAACGGCCATTTGAGCGGGAACACAAGGACGCTCCTATCCTGACAAAAGGTGGTCTTCGCCTGCAAGGAGGGCAGGCGATGATGCGGTGGTGGGATCGGCGATGACATCCTTCCTGCTGTCCTTGCGGTCTTCGGTCTTGTTGCACCAAAGGGGAAACCTTTGTCTCGCCCCTCAGGAACCTGCGTCTGTGCGGTCTCCTTTGCACGGATATGGAAACTGCGCCCGCTGGCGCGCGCTGGCGTGCGCTGGCGCCCGCTGGCACGGTTCGTCATGGCTTGCGTCACTGCCTCCTCCTGAGGCCGCCCTTGCCTTGAGATATCTGCCCTCCCGAAGCAGCATAGCCGAGGCCACTCTAGGGAGAGGTCTTGGTCGCCCCTCCGGAGCGGCCAAGGTGAGGCCGCTCCCTGAGGGGGTCTTGGTCATTCTCCTCGCGAGGGCTGGCCCCCTCGCGAGGGTCTTGAGCAGACGGTCGATCAGCTGGGCCCTATCGGGCCGTACCAGGAACGCGACGTGGGCCGCAGATAGGCAAGTCTGGGTACCCTGGTTCCCAGTACGCCGACAGTAGCCCCCGGGCCCAAGGCGCACGCGGAGTTGGCTTCTGGGCGAAGCCTAGGTGAGGACGAAGCACCGCGGGCCCCAAAGACTGCGGGCCAGGCCGGCGCGTGACGGTTGGATGGGACGTGTCGACTCCACTCCCCATGCAACCTTGGTAACCGTGTGACTTGACAACTCCTTGGCGCGGGCGATAGAACCGGCGTGCCCACACGCGAGTGGCTGGCGATTTGCCGTCTCAGTCTATAAATGGGGGACAAAACGCCACCCCCGCTCGTTTGACTGTTCCAGGCGAAAACCCCAGTTCCTCCTTCCCCAGCGAGGGTTTTTCGATGGCACCGATTCGCAGGTTTTCCGCCGCAGAGAAGGGGAAGGACCCGGTGGTGGAGCCCGAGCAGCTCCCGCCGAAGAAGAGGCGCCGCGATTCGCCGAGGGCGCCTCGAAGGCCGGCGGATGCTCGCACGTGGTGTATGCGGGCGCCACCAGGGCTTCCGCCTCGTACGGCCGCCCCGGCGATGGTCGTGCGCGGCGCGGGCGACGGCAACGGGGCGGCGCAGGTGACCGCCCGGCGGGGCGAGTGATGCCACGCCTCTCGCCATTGCCCCATGCTGAGGATGACGTCCGTGAGTTCGTCGTGTGGGCGGGAGCTCCCCCGCACACTTGGATCTCCTCCCCCCGTGTCTGAGGGAGGTGCCTCCGGCCCGCGGGCGAGTGACGATGCAGCTTCGGCATGATGGATGCCATCTCCCCCATTCGTACGCCGACGTGGAGGTGATTTCCTCCGGCCAGGTCTACCTGACCTGGGGTTGGGGCGTGGTGCGCCGCGCATGCGCCCCTGCCCGGAGGCACGTTCTTCACTTTAGGCTAGATGGGCTGGCTTCACTGACCTTCAAAGTCTTCGGGGAGGATGGCCGACGACGAGTGTGCAGCAAAGAGGAGGGGCTTGCCGACGACCATTTCCGGTGCTGCCTAGGCACCGAGGCCTGGGGAGAAGTGTTCGCCGTTGGCTCTGCCCCGACTCCCCTAGTAGCAGCTCCGCTTCTCCTGCGATGGCCTCGAGCTCTAACGAGAGCTACGAGCCGCCGAGCCGCCGCCCTCGCCGCCGGAGGGATGCGGCGACCTCCGACCATCGTCGCCACTGAAGGAGCTCGGGCGTCACTCCCTCGGAGGCGGCTTTCTTTTGCTTGGTCCCTGCGAGGCAACCATGAATGCCCCCCCCCCCCCGAGGTTCCTCATGAGATCTTTTGTTAAAGCAAGACCTTCCTTCTCTTCCGTCCCTGCGGTAGCTTAGTTCCCCACGCCTGCGAGACCCAGTTTCTAGGCAGCCTTCGACCGTCGTTGGTATGCCAGGTCGTGATGCCATGGTCAAGGCCAGGATGTGAGCGGCCCAGAATACGGTAAGAGCCCGCGAGCCCTCAGCCAAGCGGGCGATCATGGTGGCGCCCCCTCGTCAACAGGTGAGGTCTGGTCCCGAGGCCTTGGAGGCGGCCTCCGCTGCACTGAACCAGCTCCGCGTTGTCTTTCTGGACGGTGATGACCGTGTGGTAGACGCCCACTTGGGCCTACTCTCGGGGTGGCTGCAAGCGGAGGAGTCCATGCAGGCCACCTGGAGTCAGGCTTCGGCGGCCGTCGCCGTGTTGGGGAACGTAGTAATTTCAAAAAATTTCCTACGCACACGCAAGATCATGGTGATGCATAGCAACGAGGGGGAGAGTCTGATCTACATACCCTTATAGATCGCAACGGAAGCATTGACACAACGTAGAGGAAGTAGTCGTATGTCTTCTTCCCGATCTGACCGATCCAAGCACCGTTACTCCGGCACCTCCGAGTTCTTAGCACATGTTCAGCTCGATGACGTTCCTCGGGCTCCGATCCAGCAAAGCGTCGAGGAAGAGTTCCATTAGCACGACGGCGTGGTGACGATCTTGATGTTTCACCAACGCAGGGCTTCGCCTAAGCTCTACAATGATATGACCGAGGTGGAATTTAGTGGCAGGGGGCACCGCACACGGCTAAGGGACGATCAACAATGATCAATTGTGTGTCCCCAGAGGTGCCCCCTGCCCCCGTATATAAAGGAGCAAGGGGGAGGGGTTTGGCCGGCCAAGGGAGAGGGGCGTAGGAGGAGTCCTACTCCCACCGAGAGTAGGACTCCCCCCCAATCCTATTCCTAATAGGAATCCTCAAGGGGGAAAGAGAGAAGGGGTGGCCGGCCACCTTCCCTAGTCCTAATAGGACTAGGGAAAGGGGGGAGGTGCGCAGCCCTCTATGGCAGCCCCTTTCACTTTTCCACTAAGGCCCAATAGGCCCATTTGCCTCCCGGGGGGTTCCGGTAACCCTCCCGGTATTCCGGTAAAATCCCGATTTCACCCGGAACACTTCCGATGTCCAAACATAGGCTTCCAATATATCAATCTTTACGTCTTAACCATTTCGAGACTCCTCGTCATGTCCGTGATCACATCCGGGACTCCGAACAACCTTCGGTACATCAAAATGCATAAACTCATAATAACTGTCATCGTAACGTTAAGCGTGCGGACCCTACGGTTCGAGAACAATGTATACATGACCGAGACACATCTCCGGTCAATAACCAATAGCGGGACCTGGATGCCCATATTGGCTCCTACATATTCTACGAAGATCTTTATCGGTCAGACCGCATAACAACATACGTTGTTCCCTTTGTCATCGGTATGTTACTTGCCCGAGATTCGATCGTCGGTATCCAATACCTAGTTCAATCTCATTACCGGCAAGTCTCTTTACTCGTTCCGTAATACATCATCTCACAACTAACATATTAGTTGCAGTGCTTGCAAGGCTTATGTGATGTGCATTACCGAGAGGGCCCAGAGATACCTCTCCGACATTCGGAGTGACAAATCCTAATCTCGAAATACGCCAACCCAACATCTACCTTTGGAGACACCTGTAGTACTCCTTTATAATCACCCAGTTACGTTGTGACGTTTGGTAGCACCCAAAGTGTTCCTCCGGTAAACGGGAGTTGCATGATCTCATAGTCATAGGAACATGTATAAGTCATGAAGAATAGCAACAGCAACATATTAAACGATTGGGTGCTAAGCTAATGAAATGGGTCATGTCAATCAGATCATTCAACTAATGATGTGACCTCGTTAATCAAATAACAACTCTTTGTTCATGGTTAGGAAACATAACCATCTTTGATTAACGAGCTAGTCAAGTAGAGGCATACTAGTGACACTCTGTTTGTCTATGTATTCACACATGTATTATGTTTCCGGTTAATACAATTCTATCATGAATAATAAACATTTATCATGATATAAGGAAATAAATAATAACTTTAATTGCCTCTAGGGCATATTTCCTTCAGTCTCCCACTTGCACTAGAGTCAATAATCTAGTTCACATCGCCATGTGATTTAGCAGCAATATTTCACATCACCATGTGATTAACACCCATAGTTCACATCGTCATGTGACCAACACTCAAAAGGTTTACTAGAGTCAGTAATCTAGTTCACATCTCTATGTGATTAACACCCAAAGAGTACTAAGGTGTGATCATGTTTTGCTTATGAGATAATTTTAGTCAACGGGTCTGTCACATTCAGATACGTAAGTATTTTGCAAAATTCTTTGTCTATAATGCTCTGCAAGGAGCTACTCTAGCTAATTGCTCCCACTTTCAATATGTATCCAGATTGAGACTTTTAGATTCATCTGGATCAGTGTCAAAAACTTGCATCGACGTAACCCTTTACGACGAACCTTTTTGTCACGTCCATAATCGAGAAACATATCCTTATTTCACTAAGGATAGTTCTGACCGCTGTCCAGTGATCTACTCCTAGATCACTATTTTACTCCCTTGCCAAATCAGTGTAGGGTATACAATAGATCTGGTACATAGCATGGCATACTTTATAGAACCTATGAATGAGGCATAGGGAATGACTTTCATTCTCTTTCTATCTTCTGCCGTGGTCGGGCTTTGAGTCTTTACTCAACTTCACACCTTGTAACACAGGCAAGAAACTTTTTCTTTGACTGTTCCATTTTGAACTACTTCAAAATCTTGTCAAGGTATGTACTTATTGAATAACTTATCAAGCGTCTTGATCTATCTCTATAGATCTTGAAGCTCAATATGTAAGCAGCTTTACCGAAGTCTTTCTTTGAAAAACTCCTTTCAAACACTCCTTTTATGCTTTACAGAATAATTCTACATTATTTCCGATCAACAATATGTCATTCACATATACTTGTCAGAAACGCTGTAGTGCTCCCACTCACTTTCTCGTAAATACAGGCTTCACCGCAAGTCTGTATAAAATTATATGCTTTGATCAACTCATCAAAGCGTATATTCCAACTCCGAGATGCTTGCACCAGTTCATAGATAGATCACTGGAGCTTGCATATTTAGTTAACACCTTTAGGATCGACAAAACCTTCTAGTTGCATCGTATACAACTCTTCTTTAGCAAATCCATTAAGGAATGTAGTTTTGTTTATCCATTTGCCAGATTTAATAAAATGCGGCAATTGCTAACATGATTCGGACATACTTAAGCATAGATACGAGTGAGAAAATCTCATTGTAGTCAACACCTTGAACTTGTCGAAAACCTTTTGCGACAATTCTAGCTTTGTAGATAGTAACACTACTATCAGCGTCCGTCTTCCTCTTGAAGATCCATTTTTCTATGGCTTGCCGATCATCGGGCAAGTCAACCAAAGTCCATACTTTGTTCTCATACATGGATCATATCTCAGATTTCATGGCTTCAAGCCACTTTGCGGAATCTGGGCTCACCATCGCTTCTCCATAGTTCGTAGGATCATCATGATCTAGTAGCATGACTTCCAGAACAGGATTACCGTACCACTCTGGCACGGATCTTACTCTGGTTGATCTACGAGGTTCAGTAGTGTCTTGTTCTGAAGTTTCATGATCATCATCATTAGCTTCCTCACTAACTGGTGTAGGTGTCACAGAAACATTTTTCTGTGATGTACTACTTTCCAATAAGGGAGCAGGTACAGTTACCTCGTCAAGTTCTACTTTCCTCCCACTCACTTCTTTCGAGAGAAACTCCTTCTCCAGAAATTTCCGAATTTAGCAACAAAAGTCTTGCCTTCGGATCTGTGATAGAAGGTGTATCCAATAGTTTCCTTTGGATATCCTATGAAGATGCACTTCTCCGATTTGAGTTTTGAGCTTATCAGGATGAAACTTTTTCATATAAGCATCGCAACCCCAAACTTTAAGAAACGACAACTTTGGTTTCTTGCCAAACCATAAGGCGTCGTCTCGACGGATATAGATGGTGCCCCTTTTTAACGTGAATGCAGCTGTCTCTAATGCATGACCCCAAAAACAATAGTGGTAAATCGGTAAGAGACATCATAGATTGCACTATATCCAATAAAGTACGGTTATGACATTCGGACACACCATTATGATGTGGTGTTCCAGGTGGCGTGAGTAGTGAAACTATTTCACATTGTTTTAACTGAAGACCAAACTCGTAACTCAAATATTTGTCTCCGCGATCAGATCGTAGAAACTTTATTTTCTTGTCACGATGTTTTTCACTTCACTCTGAAATTCTTTGAACTTTTCAAATGTTTCAGACTTATGTTTCATCAAGTAGATATACTCATATCTGCTCAAATCATTTGTGAAGATCAGAAAATAATGATACCTGTCGCGAGCCTCAATATTCATCGGACCACATACATCAGTATGTATGATTTCCAACAAATCTTTTCTCGCTCCATTGTTCCGGAGAACGGCGTTTTAGTAATCTTGCCCAAAAGGCATGGTTCGCAAGCATCAAGTGATTCATAATCAAGTGATTCCGAAAGCCCATCAGCATGGAGTTTCTTCATGTGCTTTATACCAATATGACCTAAATAGCAGTGCCACAAATAAGTTGCACTATCATTATTAACTTTGCATCTTTTGGTTTCAATATTATGAATATGTGTATTATTAAGATCGAGATCCAATGAACTATTTTCATTGGGTGTGTAACCATATAAGGTTTTATTCATGTAAACAGAACAACAATTTATTCTTTTACTTAAATGAATAACCGTATTACAATAAACATGATCAAATCATATTCATGCTCAACACAAACACCAAATAACACTTATTTAGTTTCAACACTAATCCCGAAAGTATAGGGGAGTGTGCGATGATGATCATATCAATCTTGGAACTACTTCCAACACACATCGTCACTTCACCCTTAACTAGTCTCTGTTTATTCTGCAACTCCCGTTTCGAGTTACTAATCTTAGCAACTGAACTAGTATCAAATACTGAGGGTTTGCTATAAACACTAGTAAAGTACACATCAATAACATGTATATCAAATATACTTATGTTCACTTTGCCATCCTTCTTATCCGCCAATCACTTGGGGTAGTTCCGCTTCCAGTGACCAGTCCCTTTGCAGTAGAAGCACTTAGTCTCAGGCTTAGGACCAGACTTGGGCTTCTTCACTTTGAGCAACTCGCTTGCCGTTCTTCTTGAAGTTCCCCTTCTTCCCTCTGCCCTTTTCTTGAAACTAGTGGTCTTGTCTCCCATCAACACTTGATGTTTTTCTTGATTTCTACCTTCATCGATTTCCGCATTATGAAGAGCTTGGGAGTCGTTTCCGTTATCCCTTGTATATCTGTCAGGACCCCGATTCTAAGCCACATCGATCTAGCCGGTAACACCTCATATCACTTTGCGGCCTCACGCACGGTATCCCACGGGTGTCGCCTTACCATGGCCCGGGACCGTTTGCGCCTTTTGGCTCGCATATATGACAATGTCGCTAGCATCCATATGACCGAGAACCCGGGCCGACATGGCTAGTCGTGAACCCAAAGCGGCACAGACCTATGGAGACAGGCATACATGAATCACAACGAACATGTCAGTCATCAACGAGTGATTCCGGGCTGTAGCACTGGGCTAACAGGACTCCGGGGAATCCCGGGCTGTAGCAGGCTAGACAGGACTCCGGAGATCACCGCGTGACATTTCCCCGAAGGGACAAACATAGGGACAAAGTGAAACACATGCCGGCCAGTCAAGCGTCCTGAACAGTAGTGCTGGGCTAGCAGGACTCCGGTGAACCGGGCTGTAGCGGACTACTTTGGCTCGAGGAGCACTAGACTACATTTCCCCATAAGAAAGGCTGCGAAGGACAAACAACTAGATTGTCGGATCCCACTCGTACCAAGCATTTCAATCATACATACAATATGCTCGATATGAGTACATACAACATGGCATCACAACAAAACTCTACAACTCAGGTACTTTATTTAAAGGCTCCAGGGAGCCATACATAACATATCCATACAGGTAGGGGTCACATGACCCGACACTCAAGTCATACAGTCCTACAAGCACATGCGGAAGCAACTAGTCTGAGTACAGACTCTAGAAAGAAACAAGGCTTCTCGAAGCCTGTCTATCTACATAGGGCCCTCCATGGCCTGGATCACCACCTGGGTGGCTAGTCACTTGTTGACGTCAAGGTCTACGTAAAACCCATCAGAGGGGGCAGTGTTGTCGTCTGAAAACAATAAATAAGCAAACATGAGTACAAAGGTACTCAGCAAGTCTTACATCAGAACCTACTATACATGCTCATTCTCAAGAAGGTGGTGGGGTTTATGCAGCAAGCCAGCTTTGACTCTTGGCTAAGCTATCCTACAGAATCTTTTAGAAAAATAGTTTTCGCACACGAGTCCACTACTCACCATCACAATACTCCACCGTGGATCCTCCCTCGTATCCTGCGAGGGGGCCATCCTCGGTACTCACACTTATCTTGAGTCTTTTAGTAGTACCCATTAACTTGTCTATGAACTGTATAGGCAACCAAGTAGTCCTTTACCGCGGACGCGGCTATTCGAATAGTTTTAAACCCTGCAGGGGTGTACTTCGTCATACACGCTTTCACCGCTTACCGCCGTCTACACGACATGTACTCGGCAACCTTCAAGCGGAAGCCCAGCGAGGGTGTCGGCCACGGCCTACCTAAACACCTAAGCCCCTAGTCCGGGTTATCGCCTAGCCAGGTTCCATCCGCAGGGAGTCCGGCCGAGGTTTCCACATACGGCCCCGAACGATGTGAACAGGGTTCCCGAGACACCAAACGGGTGACTCGGTACACCGTGCCACGGTGTATCTACCGCAACATAGCCCACCCCTAGGGTCAGCGCTACGCACGGCCGCCAACACATATCCTACAAACACCAGAAACTATTTGCAACTCCTGGACAGAGTACTAGGGTGGCTAAGAAGCCGAGAGGGTCCATTTGTTTCGGGCCCAATGTACGGTAGTAACTGCATCTTAAATCACACATAGAGATCTCAGTTCTTATGGACGGCCTCAATGAAACAACCCACCATGTACTCCTACATGGCCTCTCATCGATACCTTTACCAAAACATGTTCAACACATCCCTCATATTACTGGCACAAGCATTTCACTCTAGCCCATCACCCAGATGAACCAGACCTGACACAACTCTAAGCATAGCAGGCATAGCAAGGTAGGAATCACAAAACATGGCTCAATCAAATCCTACACATGCTAGTGGGTTTCATCTAGTTACTGTGGCAATGACAGGTCATGCAGAGGATAAGGGTTCAGCTACCGTAGCACACAGCAGTTTGAATCGTGTTGTCTTAATGCAGTAAACAAGAGCAGGAGCGAGAACATGGGTTGTATCGGAATGATCAATGGTTGCTTGCCTGATGGAGTGGTAACGGGATACTGCCCTTCAGTTGGATACTCGTGAATATCCTCGGAGGCAGAACCTACCACGAAGAACACAACCGAGCACAATCAACACATGACGATATGCAACAATATGATGCATGCTATGACATGGCAATATGGATGTGTCTTGAGCTTATGCAACTAGCTATGATTTAAATGAAGTTGGTTTGAGTACAAGATTCAAATTCCAACCCCATATATGATTATTTAAATGCCCAAATTCAAATATTTATGAATTAAGTCAATGCCCCTTTTGTTGACCTAAAATTATATGCACCATTTTTCCCAAGGGTTCTAACCCAAGGCAAAGAGGGTGAACATATTTGAAGGGCATTTCAGGTTCATTCAATTTATTTTTAGTAAACCCTAGTTGATTTCAGGGGGGTGCTGGGGGTTCTGTTTTCCCCATTTCAACTTCTGATGAATGTAAACATGATGCACACTCTAATGCATAATCTAGCTAGGGTGTGACAACTCACCCCCACTCAATAGAATCTCGTCCCGAGATTTAGGATCATCTGGGAAGAAGGCGGGGTACTCGAGTCGAAGACGATCCTCCCTTTCCCAAGTGGCTTCTTCCTCGGAATGGTGTGACCATTGAACCTTGAGAAACTTGATATTATGACGTCGAGTAGTACGCTCGGCTTGATCAAGGATACGAACGGGGTATTCCCGATAAGAAAGGTTATCTTGTACATCAAGCGTTTCGTGGTCCACTCCACGGATAGGATCCGCGAAGCAACGCCTGAGTTGCGAAACGTGGAAGACGTCGTGAACTCTGGAAAGATGCGGAGGTAGTTCCAATTGGTAGGCAACTTCTCCTCGTTTGGCAAGAATGCGAAAGGGTCCAATGTAACGAGGAGCCAATTTGCCTTTGATACCGAAGCGATGGGTTCCCTTTAACGGGGTAACCCGAAGGTAAGCTTTCTCGTCAATTTCAAATGTCATAGGCTTATGCTTACGATCATATTGACTCTTTTGGCGAGATTGGGCTGTTTTCAATTTCTCACGAATAACGCAAACCTGCTCTTCTGCTTCCTGAATCATATCTGGGCCAAAGAGTTGTCTTTCCCCGGTTTCTGACCAGTTAAGAGGCGTTCGACATTTTCGTCCATAGAGAACTTCGAAGGGAGCCTTGCCCAAACTAGCTTGATAGCTATTGTTATAAGCAAACTCCGCGAATGGAAGGCATTTCTCCCAACTCATTCCGAACGAGATAACAGAAGCTCGGAGCATATCTTCCAGAATTTGATTGACTCGCTCTACTTGACCACTTGATTGAGGATGGAAGGCGGTGCTAAAGGAGAGATGAGTTCCCATAGCATTTTGGAAACTTTACCAAAATCGAGAGGTGAAGAGACTTCCACGGTCTGAGTTAATTTCCAATGGGACACCATGAAGAGACACTATTCGGGAGATGTATAGGTCAGCTAGCTGGCTAGCGGTGATACTCTCACGAACAGGTAAAAAAATGGGCTACTTTGGAAAGACGGTCGATCACGACGAAGATGGCATTATTCCCCCTCTTGGTCCTGGGAAACCCAGTGATGAAATCCATACTGATTTTGTCCCATTTCCATTCAGGAATAGCCAAAGGTTGAAGGGTGCCAGCAGGACGTTGCTGCTCTGCTTTAACACGACGACAAACGTCGCAATTAGCAATGTATTGAGCGATTTCTCTCTTCATCCTAGTCCACCAAAACCTCTGGCGTAGGTCTTGATACATTTTGGTACTACCGGGATGAATGGTGAGAGGGGATTCATGAGCTTCCTTAAGGATCAGTCGCCTCAGGTTTCGCGCCTTCGGAACCACTAGGCGATTCCCAAAGTATACAACACCTTGATCATCAATGGAGAAACAATCCATGACTCCTTTTTTAACGTTTCTCTTGATACGGGAAATTCCCGGATCTATCTTCTGCGCCTTGATGACCTGATCCGTAAGGGTAGGTTCCGCTACCAGGGTGGATAGGAATCCTTGAGGAACAATGTGAAGATTAAGCTTGCGAAATTCCTCATGGAGAAGTGGTTGACTTTGCTGTAACATCAGGTTGTTACAGTAGGACTTACGACTTAGTGCATCGGCCATGACATTGGCCTTGCCAGGGGTGTAAGTTATTCCTAAGTCGTAATCCGAGATCAACTCGACCCAACGTCTTTGCCTGAGATTCAAATCTGGTTGGGTGAAGATATATTTCAAGCTTTGGTGATCGGTGAAGATCTCGCAACGATTACCGAGGAGGTAATGTCGCCAGGTTTTGAGTGCATGGACTACAGCTGCAAGCTCTAGATCATGTGTGGGATAATTTTCCTCATGTGGGTGTAATTGCCGTGAAGCATAGGCAATTACCTGACAATCTTGCATGAGTATGCAACCTAGTCCTTGTCGCGAGGCGTCGCAATAGATAATAAAGTCCTTGGAGAAATCTGGTGGTACCAGTACGGGAGCAGATGTCAGGCATCTTTTCAGTTCCTGAAAACTGAACTCGCACTATGGAGTCCACTCGAACTTTTTATCTTTCTTGAGGAGTTCAGTTAGAGGTTTAGCAACCTTGGAGAAATTCTCGACGAAGCGGCGGCAATAGCTCGCTAGGCCAAGGAAACTCCGAACTTGCTTGACCGTTTCAGGTGGAGTCCAATCAAGGACGGCTTGAACTCGCTCGGGATTGACAGCAATACCCTTACCAGAGATTACATGGCCTAGATAGGTCACTTCTGACAACCAAAATTCACACTTGGAGAATTTGGCATAAAGGCGATGCTCTCGAAGTTTCATCAATACCAGCCTTAGATGTTCGGCATGTTCCTCTTCATTCTTGGAGTAGATGAGTATGTCATCGAGGTATACTACGACGAATTTGTCCAAGTACTCCATGAAAACCGAGTTCATTAACCAGGAGAAAGTGGCCGGGGCATTGGTTAAACCGAAGGACATGACGGTGTACTCGCATTGGCCATAACGAGTAACAAAGGCCGTTTTGGGAATGTCCCCGTTTCTGATTTTGATTTGATGGTAGCCCAGCCTCAAATCCATCTTGGAGAAGACTGAGGATCCAGCGAGCTGATCAGACAGGTCGTTGATCCTGGGAAGCGGGTATTTGTTCTTCATGGTGACCAGATTGACAGGTCGGTAATCCACAACCATTCGATCCGTTCCATCCTTCTTCTTGACGAAGAGGACGGGGCAAGCCCAAGGAGAGGAGCTAGGACGGATGAACCCTTTGTTCAAGGACTCATCGAGTTGGTCCTTAAGCTCGGCTAGTTCTAAGGGTGCCATCTTGTAGGGTCTTCTAGCAATTGGAACGGTTCCTGGAACAAGGTCTATCACAAACTCGACATCCCGGTCAGGTGGAACACCTGGCAGTTCTTCCGTAAACACATCCGGGAAGTCTCGGACTACCGGAACGTCCTCAAGGTCTGGAAGAGGGTTGGCATTGAGAGAGTAAAGTTGGCGCTTGGCCACTCGAGTTAAGACATTAACTGTCTTGCCCGAGGGATGAGTAAGTTGAACGGTTCTAGTGGCACAATCGATCTTGGCATAATGAGCCGACATCCAGTCCATACCCAAGATGATGTTTATGTCGGAGGACTTGAGAGCTATTAAGGATGCAAGGAAAACAAGCCTATCGACAAGAATTTCGTTCCCATGGCTTACCTTAGAAGTTTGCCATTTGGAACCCGGAGTTTGAATTACCATGGAAGTGGGCATGTCACAGAATGTTGTGTTATGCAACCGAGCATAATTCTCGGATATGAATGAATGAGATGCTCCAGTATCGAAAAGAACATATGCCGGATGGCAGTTAACAAGGAGCGTACCAAGGACGACGTTGGGATCCTCATGAGCCTCTTCGGCTGAGACGTAGTTGACATGGCCACGTGCAGTAGTGGCCGGCTTGGCGTAGAAAGTCTTTCCCGCGGGCTTACCACGGCCAACGGACTTTCCAGCTTGATTGGGGTTGTTCTGGGGACACTCTCGACTATAGTGACCCGGTTCTCCACACTTGAAGCATGTTACCACAGTGGGGCGTGGAGCAACATTAGCAGCGGGGCCACCATAGGGCTTGGACGGTGCAAATTGCTGGTTGGGACGAGGCGCCTCAAAGGATAGCCTCGGGGTGAATCTGGGTGGCAGTGTGGTGCTTGGAATCCACACCCGGCGCTTCTGAGCTCCAGAGCCGGATGAAGACCCAAAATCACGAGAGTGCTTGCGTGAAGCGTCATAATCAGTCTGGCCTGTCTCAGCGCTGATAGCTTTATTGACCAGCTTCTGGAAGGATGTGCACTCGTGCAGACGGAGATCGCGGCGAAGCTCAGGGCTAAGTCCCTTGCGGAACCTTGCCTGCTTCTTGGCGTCAGTAGAAACCTCTTCAGGAGCATAGCGTGCCAGGTTCCCAAATTCTCGGCTATATGCATCCACAGTCAGCCTTCCTTGGGTGAAGTTACAGAACTCCTCCCTCTTGCGATCCATAAGTCCTTCCGGAATGTGATGCTCACGGAAAGCCTCACTGAACTCAGCCCAGGTAGTGATTTGGCCGACCGGGCGCATAGCTTCATAGTTTTCCCACCAATGGCTAGCGGGGCCCTCAAGATGATAAGCAGCATAGGTAACCTTGTTGGCTTCAGCTACGTTGGCAGAACGTAGCTTGTGGGTGATGCTGCGAAGCCAATCATCCACGTCGAGGGTCTCGACGGAATGGTTAAACTTTGGTGGGTACAGCTTGATAAAGTCGTTGATTGACACCAAGTCATTTTGTGGGTGGCATGCAGTGTTCTGCTCAATCCGCTCCAACAGGCGGTTGGTCTCACGCTTTTTCCTTTCCGCCTCCAGCATCACTTCGGCCAGGGAAGGCGGGTGAGGCAAATTTTCACCTCTAGCTGCATTGGCTTCCCCCTGCTCCGGGGCAGCAGGGTTTCCGCGGGTGTTGACCATCCTAGAAGGAAACAATACAACGGTTTAGACAAGGATGGCTCAAACTTAACAGGGAAGTGCAGAATGTAAAGGATAACGCGGAATGCAGAGATGCTCATTCGTATGCCATGGTAATATAAAACTGCCATATATACACCAACGGTCATACTCGTCATACATAGTTTAGTACAAGCCCATGCTACAGTACAACTATGAAGGTAGACGTTACATCTCATCGGAGGCATTCCGAGTCCCTATACATTATTTGTCTACACCTCCGGAATCGATTACACACCAAGTCGTATTCCACAAGTCACACAGGACAGTGGAGATACAACTACTACAATACTAGTGGTACTACTACTAACTCAGATAGCTCCGTAGTAGTCCTCATAGAAGTCACCTCCATAGCCTGGAAGTTCAACGTGATCATCCGGAAACAGACGGTCCTAAGGAGCCTGTGGACCATAGGGGCTAGGATAAGGTCTTGGACCAACAAACGGTGGCCTGCGGGGACCAAGGGGTGGGGTGATGCCTCCCACATCACGCCAATCCACCATGTCTGGTAGAGCTGCTCTCACAGGATACAGATCCCTGGTATCCATACATCCCGCTTGCACCGCGGGTGCAAACCGAGTCAATGTGGCCCAATGATCAGCACGGGTATGAAAGAGCTCCAGCCTCAAGGCCCGATTCTCTCGGTCCTTATCTTCGAGCATCTCAGCGGTGGTACGAGTTAATGAGTCCTCCTGAGTGGAGTCAGCATAGATAGCCTGAAGATACCCCTGCGCTCCCGGAAGTGAAGCTGGCATGTAACGGAAGTCAGTGTTCTGAAGCAGGCCAGTCCGGACTCGCAAGATGGTCATCATGGAATAGGCAGCATCCTGCACAGCCATCTCAATGGTAACTCCGAGTCCATAGGAACAGTGAAGGGGCTCGGTAGATCCAGGATAGGAAGGAAATATCCTGATGGTGCATAAATACTGGCTTTGATTAAAGTCGCGGAACTGCTCTTCAACAGTGTATTCGGGATACCAACGGTATCCTGTCTCGATCATGACCCGGACCAACATAGCAGTATGACCGGGCACGTCGAGGCACCTGGTCAGGTGAACCACTTGATTTGGAGACTGATTGGCCATCTGAAAGCACAACCATAAGACAAAGACATCAGAATTCCTAGGGAAAATTGGGCAGCATAACGGCTGTAAATGCTCAGAAAAAGATTTGAGACATCCACAACAGTTCACAATACCGCTCAACAGCATCATATCAAGGTTCTGATTCAAATATCCACGTACTAAAATAGTAGAAACTGGACTGGAACTCGTAACAATAATCCTATGAGCTACTACGGATTAGTAACACGTGAACCTGATAGAAGAAGAGAGCCTAGTCCTTAACCCACGTTGAATGAGAAGAGAATGACTCAGATCAGAAGCATAGGGTAAAGGAGTAAAAGAACCTTACGTTCCCTCCCACAATCAATTCCCTTACATATAACTAAAGCATTTCTAGACTCGACATCGACCAGTTTGGCTGAACGAACCTACAGGCAGTCCGGCTCTGATACCAACGCTGTCAGGACCCCGATTCTAAACCACATCGATCTAGCCGGTAACACCTCATATCACTTTGCGGCCTCACGCACGGTATCCCACGGGTGTCGCCTTACCATGGCCCGGGACCGTTTGCGCCTTTTGGCTCGCGTATATGACAATGTCGCTAGCAACCATATGACCGAGAACCCGGGCCGACATGGCTAGTCGTGAACCCAAAGCGGCACAGACCTATGGAGACAGGCATACATGAATCACAACGAACATGTCAGTCATCAACGAGTGATTCCGGGCTGTAGCACTGGGCTAACAGGACTCCGGGGAATCCCGGGCTGTAGCAGGCTAGACAGGACTCCGGAGATCACCGCGTGACATTTCCCCGAAGGGACAGACATAGGGACAAAGTGAAACACATGCCGGCCAGTCAAGCGTCCTGAACAGTAGTGCTGGGCTAGCAGGACTCCGGTGAACCGGGCTGTAGCGGACTACTTTGGCTCGAGGAGCACTAGACTACATTTCCCCATAAGAAAGGCTGCGAAGGACAAACAACTAGATTGTCGGATCCCACTCGTACCAAGCATTTCAATCATACATACAATATGCTCGATATGAGTACATACAACATGGCATCACAACAAAACTCTACAACTCAGGTACTTTATTTAAAGGCTCCAGGGAGCCATACATAACATATCCATACAGGTAGGGGTCACATGACCCGACACTCAAGTCATACAGTCATACAAGCACATGCGGAAGCAACTAGTCTGAGTACAGACTCTAGAAAGAAACAAGGCTTCTCGAAGCCTGTCTATCTACATAGGGCCCTCCATGGCCTGGATCACCACCTGGGTGGCTAGTCACTCGTTGACGTCAAGGTCTACGTAAAACCCATCAGAGGGGGCAGTGTTGTCGTCTGAAAACAATAAATAAGCAAACATGAGTACAAAGGTACTCAGCAAGTCTTACATCAGAACCTACTATACATGCTCATTCTCAAGAAGGTGGTGGGGTTTATGCAGCAAGCCAGCTTTGACTCTTGGCTAAGCTATCCTACAGAATCTTTTAGAAAAATAGTTTTCGCACACGAGTCCACTACTCACCATCACAATACTCCACCGTGGATCCTCCCTCGTATCCTGCGAGGGGGCCATCCTCGGTACTCACACTTATCTTGAGTCTTTTAGTAGTACCCATTAACTTGTCTATGAACTGTATAGGCAACCAAGTAGTCCTTTACCGCGGACGCGGCTATTCGAATAGTTTTAAACCCTGCAGGGGTGTACTTCGTCATACACGCTTTCACCGCTTACCGCCGTCTACACGACATGTACTCGGCAACCTTCAAGCGGAAGCCCAGCGAGGGTGTCGGCCACGGCCTACCTAAACACCTAAGCCCCTAGTCCGGGTTATCGCCTAGCCAGGTTCCATCCGCAGGGAGTCCGGCCGAGGTTTCCACATACGGCCCCGAACGATGTGAACAGGGTTCCCGAGACACCAAACGGGTGACTCGGTACACCGTGCCACGGTGTATCTACCGCAACATAGCCCACCCCTAGGGTCAGCGCTACGCACGGCCGCCAACACATATCCTACAAACACCAGAAACTATTTGCAACTCCTGGACAGAGTACTAGGGTGGCTAAGAAGCCGAGAGGGTCCATTTGTTTCGGGCCCAATGTACGGTAGTAACTGCATCTTAAATCACACATACATATCTCAGTTCTTATGGACGGCCTCAATGAAACAACCCACCATGTACTCCTACATGGCCTCTCATCGATACCTTTACCAAAACATGTTCAACACATCCCTCATATTACTGGCACAAGCATTTCATTCTAGCCCATCACCCAGATGAACCAGACCTGACACAACTCTAAGCATAGCAGGCATAGCAAGGTAGGAATCA
This sequence comes from Triticum monococcum, assembly GCA_034509565.1. Lineage (NCBI taxonomy): Eukaryota > Viridiplantae > Streptophyta > Magnoliopsida > Poales > Poaceae > Triticum > Triticum monococcum. The sequence goes on along the minus strand of CM067843.1, from coordinate 669,628,532 downwards.
CAAAACATGGCTCAATCAACTCCTACACATGCTAGTGGGTTTCATCTAGTTACTGTGGCAATGACAGGTCATGCAGAGGATAAGGGTTCAGCTACCGTAGCACACAGCAGTTTGAATCGTGTTGTCTTAATGCAGTAAACAAGAGCAGGAGCGAGAACATGGGTTGTATCGGAATGATCAATGGTTGCTTGCCTGATGGAGTGGTAACGGGATACTGCCCTTTAGTTGGATACTCGTGAATATCCTCGGAGGCAGAACCTACCACGAAGAACACAACCGAGCACAATCAACACATGACGATATGCAACAATATGATGCATGCTATGACATGGCAATATGGATGTGTCTTGAGCTTATGCAACTAGCTATGATTTAAATGAAGTTGGTTTGAGTACAAGATTCAAATTCCAACCCCATATATGATTATTTAAATGCCCTTTATTTGTTTTGTCCAAAACAGAGGACAAGCATTGTTCAAACATGCATGAAAATGGTACAGGTGGATTCCTTGAATTTTTCTGATAATTTTTCATATATAATTTGTCTCATTTGGAGTTATGGTTGAATTTCTATGAATTTTTGAAGTTTTGGGTATTTTCTGGAATTTCCTGAATTATTTTTAAACTAGAAAATGATTTACTGCGTCAGCACTACATCACTATGACGTCAGCTGGTCAACTGAGCTGCCTCCAGGTCAAACCTGACCAGTGGGTCCCACTGGTCAGTCTCACAGTGCTGGCTCGAGTCACAGACAGGTGGGGCTAGTCAAAGGCCACGTCAGGAAGTCAAACTGACGTGTGGGGCCAGCTGGGTTAATAACTAATCTAAACAGAACATTAAGTTAAACTAAATATGCACTGGGCCCACATGGTAGTGGCTCTAGGGGGGTGGTTAGTGGGTTAGTTAGCCGCTAATGACGGCCACGTCGGCTACCGGCGTTTAGCCGCCGGCGACCTCAGATCGCGGCGGCGTTTCACTGGAGTTGTTCGGGTTTCGCCTACAGGCCACCATTTGATGCGCGGTTTTCTCCTACGGGTTCCTGGGAGTGAGGCGCATCCAGAGAGACAAGCGACAGCAGCTGGGGTGGCCGGAGCTGACGGCGGCGAGCTCTTTGGCGGCCGCCGGAGTTCGGTTGCGCGCGGGATCGTGTTTCAGTGCGTAGAAGAGCGGGGCAAGGGGGCTAGGAGGGCGCTACGTATCGCGGGGAGTAGGTTCGACACTCCAGGGTGACCATTTGGTCACCGGAGCATCGTCGATAGCGAGCTCGGGCGGCGGCGCACTTCGGTCATCAAGGGGGTGACGGCTACGGCGATCAATTGAAGCGGGGAAGAGGGGGAAACGGTGGCGGAGCTCACAGGGAGGTCGAAGCGGAGCTCAGCTGGCTCGGGGACGAACGGGAGGCGACGAATTCGTCGATGGAGTCCGGCGGCCGTGCTCGGAGAAGACGACTCGTGGCGGCGATGTGGGGCTCCCGCGGTGGCGTGGCTTGGGGTGGAAGAAGGAGGGGGTCGAGGCGGAGCTCTCGAGCATGAAGGATGGGCGAGGGAGGGCCAGTGGCCGTGGCAACAGCGAGCGACGGCGGCGGCTGTGTTCGGTGTGTGCGAGAGATCGAGACAGGGGAGGGGATGAGGTCGAGGGAGTGAGCGAGAGGGATCAGTGGGCTGCGTGGCGTCTCCCAGGGGCGTCCAGGCGTCGAGGGGGGGTGCGGCAAGCAGGAGCTGGCCGTCGGTGGCCGCGCGCGTGCCGGCGCACCGCGGGCACACGCCCTGCGTCCTCCTGGCAGGAGCTAGGGGACGACTGGCGTCGGCCTGGTGGGCTGGGCCGTCCAGCTACAGTGCTGGGCCGGTTGGTGGCGCCAGGTAAGTCCAGGTGAGCCTCTGTCTCTCTCTCTAATTTATTCTGTCTTTCTATTTTTGTTATTCTGTTTTGATTTAGTTTAAATACTAAATCATTTTATAAAATCCTGAAAATATTTATGGACACTTTCTGAAATATTTCAGTGGCCCAAAAATAATTCCAACATTATTTGAGCATTTGAATTATTTAATAGTATTTAAATGCCCAAATTCAAATATTTATGAATTAAGTCAATGCCCCTTTTGTTGACCTAAAATTATATGCACCATTTTTCCCAAGGGTTCTAACCCAAGGCAAAGAGGGTGAACATATTTGAAGGGCATTTCAGGTTCATTGAATTTATTTTTAGTAAACCCTAGTTGATTTCAGGGGGGGGGGTGCTGGGGGTTCTGTTTTCCCCATTTCAACTTCTGATGAATGTAAACATGATGCACACTCTAATGCATAATCTAGCTAGGGTGTGACAATATCATAGTTCATCACAAAGTTCTACTAACTTGGTGATGGTGACTAGAGAATTCTGTCAATCACTATCTTATCTGGAAGATTAACTCCCACTTGATTCAAGTGATTGTAGTACTCAGACAATCTGGGCACATGCTCACTAGTTGAGCGATTCTCCTCCATCTTTTAGCTATAGAACTTGTTGGAGACTTCATATCTCTCAACTCGGGTATTTTCTTGAAATATTATCTTCAACTCTTGGAACATCTCATATGGTCCATGACGTTCAAAACTTCTTTGAAGTCCCGATTCTAAGCCATTAAGCATGGTGCACTAAACTATCAAGTAGTCATCATATTGAGCTAGCCAAACGTTCATAACGTCTGCATCTGCTCCTGCAATAGGTCTTTCACCTAGCGGTGCATCAAGGACATAATTCTTCTGTGTAGCAATGAGGATAAACCTCTAATCACGGATCCAATCCGCATCTTTGCTACTAACATCTTTCAACACAATTTTCTCTAGGAACATATCAAAATAAACATAGGGAAGCAACAACGCGAGCAATTGATCTACAACATAATTTGCAAAATACTACCAGGACTAAGTTCATGATAAATTTAAGTTCAATTTAATCATATTACTTAAGAACTCCCACTTAGATAGACATCCCTCTAATCCTCTAAGTGATCACGTGATCCAAATCAACTAAACCATGACCGATCATCACGTGAGATGGAGTAGTTTTCAATGGTGAACATCGTTATGTTGATCATATCTACTATATGATTCACGCTCGACCTTTCGGTCTCCGTGTTCCGAGGCCATATCTGTATATGCTTGGCTCGTCAAGTATAACCTGAGTATTCCGCGTGTGCAACTGTTTTGCACCCGTTGTATTTGAACGTAGAACCTATCACACCCGATCATCACGTGGTGTCTCAGCACGAAGAACTTTTGCAACGGTGCATACTCAGGGAGAACACTTCTTGATAATTTAGTGAGAGATCATCTTATAATGCTACCGTCAATCAAAGCAAGATAAGATGCATAAAAAGATAAACATCACATGCAATCAATATAAGTGATATGATATGGCCATCATCATCTTGTGCTTTGTGATCTCCATCTCCGAAGCACCGTCATGATCACCATCGTCACCGGCGCGACACCTTGATCTCCATCGTAGCATCGTTGTCGTCTCGCCAATCTTATGCTTCCACGACTATCACTACCGCTTAGTAATAAAGTAAAGCATTACATCGCGATTGCATTGCATACAATAAAGCGACAACCATATGGTTCCTGCCAGTTGCCGATAACTCGGTTACAAAACATGATCATCTCATACAATAAAATCAGCATCATCCCTTGACCATATCACATCACAACATGCCCTGCAAAAACAAGTTAGACATCCTCTACTTTGTTGTTGCAAGTTTTACGTGGCTGCTACGGGCTTAAGTAAGAACTTATCTCACCTACGCATCAAAACCACAACGATAGTTCGTCAAATAGACTCCGTTTTAACCTTCTCAAGGATCGGGCGTAGCCACACTTGGTTCAACTAAAGTTGGAGAGACAGTCTTCCGCAAGCCATCTATGTGCAAAGCACATCGAGGGAACCGTTCTCGCGTAAGAGTACGCGTAAGGTTGGTCCGGATCGTCTCGTCCAACAATACCGCCAAACCAAAGTATGACATGCTGGTAGGCAGTATGACTTGTATCGCCCACAACTCACTTGTGTTCTACTCGTGCAAATAACATCAAACCATAAAAACCTAGGCTCGGATGCCACTGTTGGGGAACGTAGTAATTTCAAAAAATTTCCTACGCACACGCAAGATCATGGTGATGCATAGCAACGAGGGGGAGAGTCTGATCTACATACCCTTATAGATCGCAACGGAAGCGTTGACACAACGTAGAGGAAGTAGTCGTACGTCTTCTTCCCGATCCGACCGATCCAAGCACCGTTACTCCGGCACCTCCGAGTTCTTAGCACACGTTCAGCTCGATGATGTTCCTCGGGCTCCGATCCAGCAAAGCGTCGAGGAAGAGTTCCGTCAGCACGACGGCGAGGTGACGATCTTGATGTTTCACCGACGCAGGGCTTCGCCTAAGCTCTACAACGATATGACCGAGGTGGAATTTAGAGGCAGGGGGCACCACACACGGCTAAGGGACGATCAACAATGATCAATTGTGTGTCCCCAGAGGTGCCCCCTGCCCCCGTATATAAAGGAGCAAGGGGGAGGGGTTCGGCCGGCCAAGGGAGAGGGGCGCAGGAGGAGTCCTACTCCCACCGGGAGTAGGACTCCCCCCAATCCTATTCCTAATAGGAATCCTCAAGGGGGAAAGAGAGAAGGGGTGGCCGGCCACCTTCCCTAGTCCTAATAGGACTAGGGAAAGGGGGGAGGTGCGCAGCCCTCTATGGCAGCCCCTTTCACTTTTCCACTAAGGCCCAATAGGCCCATTTGCCTCCCGGGGGGTTCCGGTAACCCTCCCAGTATTCCGGTAAAATCCCGATTTCACCTAGAACACTTCCGATGTCCAAACATAGGCTTCCAATATATCAATCTTTACGTCTCGACCATTTCGAGACTCCTCGTCATGTCCGTGATCACATCCGGGACTCCAAATAACCTTCGGTACATCAAAATGCATAAACTCATAATAACTGTCATCGTAACGTTAAGCGTGCGGACCCTACGGTTCGAGAACAATGTAGACATGACCGAGACACATCTCCGGTCAATAACCAATAGCGGGACCTGGATGCCCATATTGGCTCCTACATATTCTACGAAGATCTTTATCGGTCAGACCGCATAACAACATACGTTGTTCCCTTTGTCATCGGTATGTTACTTGCCCGAGATTCGATCGTCGGTATCCAATACCTAGTTCAATCTCGTTACCGGCAAGTCTCTTTACTCGTTCCGTAATACATCATCTCACAACTAACATATTAGTTGAAGTGCTTGCAAGGCTTATGTGATGTGCATTACCGAGAGGGCCCAGAGATACCTCTCCGACATTCGGAGTGACAAATCCTAATCTCGAAATACGCCAACCCAACATCTACCTTTGGAGACACCTGTAGTACTCCTTTATAATCACCCAGTTATGTTGTGACGTTTGGTAGCAGCCAAAGTGTACCTTCGGTAAACGGGAGTTGCATGATCTCATAGTCATAGGAACATGTATAAGTCATGAAGAATAGCAACGGCAACATACTAAACGATCGGGTGCTAAGCTAATGAAATGGGTCATGTCAATCAGATCATTCAACTAATGATGTGACCTCGCTAATCAAATAACAACTCTTTGTTCATGGTTAGGAAACATAACCATCTTTGAATAACGAGCTAGTCAAGTAGAGGCATACTAGTGACACTCTGTTTGTCTATGTATTCACACATGTATTATGTTTCCGGTTAATACAATTCTAGCATGAATAATAAACATTTATCATGATATAAGGAAATAAATAATAACTTTATTATTGCCTCTAGGGCATATTTCCTTCACGCCGAGGGTCGGGAGGAGGCTGCCTCAGCTGCACGGGTGCGGGAGACCATGGAAGCCCAGGCAGCGTCCTCCGAGATGCGTCGTAAGGAGGCGGAGGACGAGCTTAAGACCCTTCATGAGGAGAGCGCGAAGCACGCCCTAGAGCTTAAGAGGTTGGAGAAGGAGCTCCAGGGCGAGAAGGCCGAGACATCGCGGTTGCAGGAGGACCATCTCGCCGACCGTGCGAGCCTGGAGAAGCTGAAGACAGAGGCCGAGGAAGCCATGGCGTCCCAAGCCAAGCACGAGGATGAGCTGAAGACAGAGGCCGAGGAAGCCATGTCGTCCCAAGCCAAGCACGAGGATGAGCTGAAGGCCAGGGAGGACGCCCTTGCAGCCTCGGAGAAGACGGCGACGGTGGGCCGTGAGGCCCTCGCTGCCTTCGAGCTCGAGGCCCGCAGGCTACTGCGGATCGCCTACGGGGAGGGTTTCGAAGAGCCGCTGGCCACCCCGGAGGATGCCACCACCGGGTTCCTAGCTGCACTCGTGAAGGCCCCAGGCGACGTGGCATCTGCAATCGGTCAGTTAGCTGATACTGAGGGCCGGTCGCTTCTTACCTCTGCCTTGGCACAGGTGTGTGGCCATTTCTTCCTTCGTGACCCCAGCTTCAACCTGGCCACGCTATCCCAGCCGCTGGCTACGAGCCTGGGGGCGCGGCTGTTGAGTGTGTGGCGGAGAAGGTCAAAGAGCTGATGGAGGCGTTCCTTCCGGCTGCTGCTGATGCGTCTGAAGAGGCGGAAGCTGATGCCGGCGCATCCGGCGATGCCTGACCTATTCCTGCTAAGGAGAATGTGAGTGCCTCAAGGAGGCGTGAGACTTGTTTGAATTTGATGAACTTGAGCTTTATTGTAATAGCTAGGCTTTGAATTCTGTGATTTCTGTGCTTGCTTCCCATGTTTGCTTAAGTGCTCTGCGTCGGCAGGCCCCAGCCCCGCGCATACCTCGATCGTCAATGAGCCCTCCGGGTCACCAGGGCAGGCTCAAGGAATGAGGGGCTACGTGACTAGTGAGGCCCCTGGGTCGCAATGCCCAGGGGTCCCCCTTAATGCTCAAGCGACCCGTTTGCCTTCTGTGTCGGCAGGGCCCAGTTGAAGGAAATATGCCCTAGAGGCAATAATAAAGTTATTATTTATTTCCTTATATCATGATAAAAGTTTATTATTCATGCTAGAATTGTATTAACCGGAAACATAATACATGTGTGAATACATAGACAAACAGAGTGTCACTAGTATGCCTTTACTTGACTAGCTCGTTAATCAAAGATGGTTATGTTTCCTAACCATTGACAAAGAGTTGTTATTTGATTAACGGGATCACATCATTAGTTGAATGATCTGATTGACATGACCCATTCCATTAGCTTAGCACCCGATCGTTTAGTATGTTGCTATTGCTTTCTTCATGACTTATACATGTTCCTATAACTATGAGATTATGTAACTCCCGTGTGCCGGAGGAACACTTTGTGTGCAACCAAACGTCGCAACGTAACTGGGTGATTATAAAGGTGCTCTACAGGTGTCTCCAAAGGTACATGTTGGGTTGACATATTTCGAGATTAGGATTTGTCACTCCGATCGTCGGAGAGGTATCTCAGGGCCCTCTCAGTAATGCACATCACTTAAGCCTTGCAAGCGTTGCAACTAATGAGTTAGTTGCGGGATGATGTATTACGGAACGAGTAAAGAGACTTGCCGGTAACGAGATTGAACTACGTATTGGATACCGACGATCGAATCTCGGGCAAGTAACATACCGATGACAAAGGGAACAACGTATGTTGTTATGCAGTATGACCGATAAAGATCTTCATAGAATATGTAGGAGCCAATATGGGCATCCAGGTCCCGCTATTGGTTATTGACCGGAGACATGTCTCGGTCATGTCTACATTATTCTCGAACCCGTAGGGTCCGCACGCTTAAGGTTTCGATGACAGTTATATTATGAGTTTATACGTTTTGATGTACCGAAGGTTGTTCAGAGTCTCGGCTGTGATCACGGACATGATGAGGAGTCTCGAAATGGTCGAGACATAAAGATTGATATATTGGAAGCCTATGTTTGGATATCGGAAGTGTTCCGGGTGAAATCGGGATTTTGCCGGAGTACCGGGAGGTTACCGGAACCCCCCGGGAGCTAAATGGGCCTTAATGGGCCTTAGTGGAAGAAGAGGAGAGGCGGCCAGGGCTAGGGCCGCGCGCCCCTCCCCGCTAGTCCGAATAGGACAAGGAGAGAGGGGGCCCGCACCCCCTCCTTCTCTCTCTCTCTCTTTTTCCACCTCACGAATCCTATTCCAACTAGGATTGGGGGAGAAGTCCTACTCCCGGAGGGAGTAGGACTCCTCCTGGCGCGCCCTATGGTGGCCGGCCGGCCTCCCCCTCTTGAACCTTTATATACGGAGGCAGGGGCACCCCAGAGACACACAAGTTGATCCACGTGATCATAATCTTAGCCGTGTGCGGCGCCCCCTGCCACCATAGTCCTTGATAATATTGTAGCGGTGCTTAGGCGAAGCCCTGCGACAGTAGTACATAAAGATCGTCACCACGCCGTCGTGCTGACGGAATTCTTCCCCGACACTTTGCTGGATCGGAGTCCGGGGATCATCATCGAGCTGAACGTGTGCTAAAACTCGGAGGTGCCGTAGTTTCGGTGCTTGATCGGTCGGGCCATGGAGACATACGACTACTTCAACCAAACACTTCCGTTGGCATCCGAGCCTAGGTTTTATGTGTTGATGTTATATGCACGAGTAGAACACAAGTGATTTGTGGGCGATATAAGTCATACAACTTACCAGCATGTCATACTTCCGTTCGGCGGTATTGTTGGACGAAGCGGCCCGGACCGACATTACGCGTACGCTTACGCGAGACCGGTTCTCCCGACGTGCTTTGCACATAGGTGGCTTGCGGGTGACAGTTTCTCCAACTTTATTTGAACTGAGTGTGGCTATGCCCGGTCCTTGCGAAGGTTAAAACAGCACCAACTTGACAAACTATCGTTGTGGTTTTGATGCGTAGGTAAGATTGGTTCTTGCTTAAGCCCGTAGCAGCCATGTAAAACTTGCAACAAGAAAGTAGAGGACGACTAACTTGTTTTTGCAGGGCATGTTGTGATGTGATATGGTCAAGGCATGATGCTGATTTTATTGTATGAGATGATCATGTTTTGTAACCGAGTTATCGGCAACTGGCAGGAGCCATATGGTTGTCGCTTTATTGTATGCAATGCAATCGCGATGTAATGCTTTACTTTATCACTAAGCGGTAGCGATAGTCGTGGAAGCATAAGATTGGCGAGACGACAATGATGCTACGATGGAGATCAAGGTGTCGCGCCGGTGACGATGGTGATCATGACGGTGCTTCGGAGATGGAGATCACAAGCACAAGATGATGATGGCCATATCATATCACTTATATTGATTGCATGTGATGTTTATCTTTTATGCATCTTATCTTGCTTTGATTGACGGTAGCATTATAAGATGATCTCTCACTAAAATTATCAAGAAGTGTTCTCCCTGAGTATGCACCGTTGTGAAAGTTCTTCGTGCTGAGACACCACGTGATGATCGGGTGTGATAGGCTCTACGTTCAAATACAACGGGTGCAAAACAGTTGCACACGCGGAATACTCAGGTTATACTTGATGAGCCAAGCATATGCAGATATGGCCTCGGAACACGGAGACCGAAAGGTCGAGCGTGAATCATATAGTAGATATGATCAACATAGTGATGTTCACCAATGAAACTACTCCATCTCACGTGATGATCGGACATGGTTTAGTTGATTTGGGTCACGTGATCTCTTAGAGGATTAGAGGGATGTCTATCTAAGTGGGAGTTCTTTAAGTAATTTGATTAATTGAACTTAAATTTATCATGAACTTAGTACCTGATAGTATCTTGCTTATGTATGTTTGATTGTAGATAGATGGCCCTTGCTGTTGTTCCGTTGAATTTTAATGCGTTCCTTGAGAAAGCAAAGTTGAAAGATGATGGTAGCAATTACACGGACTGGGTCCGTAACTTGAGGATTATCCTCATTGCTGCACAAAAGAATTACGTCCTGGAAGCACCGCTGGGTGCCAGGCTTGCTGCTGGAGCAACACCAGATGTTATGAACGTCTGGCAGAGCAAAGCTGATGACTACTCGATAGTTCAGTGTGCCATGCTTTACGGCTTAGAATCGGGACTTCAACAACGTTTTGAACGTCATGGAGCATATGAGATGTTCCAGGAGTTGAAGTTAATATTTCAAGCAAATGCCCGGATTGAGAGATATGTAGTCTCCAATAAGTTCTATAGCTGCAAGATGGAGGAGAACAGTTCTGTCAGTGAGCATATACTCAAAATGTCTGGGTATAATAATCACTTGATTCAGATGGGAGTTAATCTTCCAGATGATTGCATCATTGACAGAATTCTCCAATCACTGCCACCAAGCTACAAGAGCTTCGTGATGAACTACAATATGCAAGGGATGAATAAGACTATTCCCGAGCTCTTCGCAATGCTGAAAGCTGCGGAGGTAGAAATCAAAAAGGAGCATCAAGTGTTGATGGTCAACAAGACCACTAGTTTCAAGAAAAAGGGCAAAGGGAAGCCGAAGGGGAACTTCAAGAAGAACAGCAAGCAAGTTGCTGCTCAAGAGAAGAAACTCAAGTCTGGACCTAAGCATGAAACTGAGTGCTTCTACTACAAGAAGACTGGTCACTGGAAGCGGAAATGCCCCAAGTATTTGGCAGATAAGAAGGATGGCAAGGTGAACAAAGGTATATGTGATATACATGTTATTGACGTGTACCTTACTAATGCTCGCAGTAGCACCTGGGTATTTGTTACTGGTTCTGTTGCTAATATTTGTAACTCGAAATAGGGACTACGGATTAAGCGAAGATTGGCTAAGGACGAGGTGACGATGCGCGTGGTAAACGGTTCCAAAGTCAATGTGATCGCGGTCGGCACGCTACCTCTACATCTACCTCCGGGATTAGTATTAGACCTAAATAATTGTTATTTGGTGCCAGTGTTGAGCATGAACATTTTATCTGGATCTTGTTTAATGCGAGACGGTTATTCATTTAAATCAGAGAATAATGGTTGTTCTATTTATATGAGTAATATCTTTATGGTCATGCACCCTTGAAGAGTGGTCTATTCTTATTGAATCTCGATAGTAGTGATACACATATTCAAAATGTTGAAGCCAAAAGATGCAGAGTTGATAATGATGGTGCAACTTATTTGTGGCACTGCCGTTTAGGTCATATCGGTGTAAAGCGCATGAAGAAACTCCATACTGATGGACTTTTGGAGCCACTTGATTATGAATCACTTGGTACTTGCGAACCGTGCCTCATGGGCAAGATGACTAAAACACCGTTCTCCGGTACTATGGAGAGAGCAACAGATTTGTTGGAAATCATACATACAGATGTATGTGGTCCGATGAATATTGAGGCTCGTGGCGGATATCGTTATTTTCTCACCTTCACAGATGACTTAAGCAGATATGGGTATATCTACTTAATGAAACATAAGTCTGAAACATTTGAAAAGTTCAAAGAATTTCAGAGTGAAGTTGAAAATCATCGTAACAAGAAAATAAAGTTTCTACGATCTGATCATGGAGGAGAATATTTGAGTTACGAGTTTGGTGTACATTTGAAGCAATGCGGAATAGTTTCGCAACTCACGCCACCCGGAACACCACAGCGTAATGGTGTGTCCGAACGTCGTAATCGTACTTTACTAGATATGGTGCGATCTATGATGTCTCTTACTGATTTATCGCTATCGTTTTGGGGTTATGCTTTAGAGACGGCCGCATTCACGTTAAATAGGGCACCATCGAAATCCGTTGAGACGACGCCTTATGAACTATGGTTTGGCAAGAAACCAAAGTTGTCGTTTCTAAAAGTTTGGGGCTGCGATGCTTATGTGAAAAAGCTTCAACCTGATAAGCTCCAACCCAAATCAGAGAAATGTGTCTTCATAGGATATCCAAAGGAAACTATTGGATACACCTTCTATCATAGATCCGAAGGCAAGACTTTTGTTGCTAAATTCGGAAACTTTCTGGAGAAGGAGTTTCTCTCGAAAGATGTGAGTGGGAGGAAAGTAGAACTTGATGAGGTAACTGTACCTGCTCCCTTATTGGAAAGTAGTACATCACAGAAATCTGTTTCTGCGACACCTACACCAATTAGTGAGGAAGCTAATGATAATGATCATGAAACTTTAGGACAAGATACTACTGAACCTCGTAGATCAACCAGAGTGAGAACCGCACCAGAGTGGTACGGTAATCCTGTTCTGGAAATCATGCTGCTAGATCATGATGAACCTACGAACTATGAAGAAGCGATGGTGAGCCCAGATTCCGCAAAATGGCTTGAAGCCATGAAATCTGAGATGGGATCCATGTATGAGAACAAAGTATGGACTTTGGTTGACTTGCTCGATGATCGGCAAGCAATTGAGAATAAATGGATCTTCAAAAAGAAGACTGACGCTGACGGTAATATTACTGTCTAGAAAGCTCGACTTGTCACAAAAGGTTTTCGACAAGTTCAAGGGGTTGACTACGATGAGACCTTCTCACCCGTAGCGATGCTTAAGTCTGTCCGAATGATGTTAGCAATTGCCACATTTTATGATTATGAAATTTGGCAGATGGATGTCAAAACTGCATTCCTGAATGGATTTCTGGAAGAAGAGTTGTATATGACCCAACCGGAGGGTTTTGTCGATCCAAAGGGAGCTACCAAAGTGTGCAAGCTCCAGCGATCCATTTATGGACTGGTGCAAGCCTCTCGGAGTTGGAATAAATGCTTTGATAGTGTGATCAAAGCATTTGGTTTTATACAGACTTTCGGAGAAGCCTGTATTTACAAGAAAGTGAGTGGGAGCTCTGTAGCATTTCTGATATTATATGTGGTTGACATATTACTGATTGGAAATGATATAGAATTTCTGGATAGCATAAAGGGATACTTGAATAAGAGTTTTTCAATGAAATACCTTGGCGAAGCTGCTTACATATTGGGCATAAAAATCTATAGAGATAGATCAAGACGCTTAATTGGACTTTCACAAAGCACATACCTTGACAAAATTTTGAAAAAGTTCAAAATGGTTCAAGCAAAGAAAGGGTTCTTGCCTGTGTTACAAGGTGTGAAATTGAGTCAGACTCAATGCCCGACCATTGCAGAAGATAGAGAGAAAATGAAAGATGTTCCCTATGCTTCAGCCATAGGCTCTATCGTGTATGCTATGCTGTGTACCAGACCTGATGTGTGCCTTGCTATAAGTCTAGCAGGGAGGTACCAAAGTAATCCAAGAGTGGATCACTGGACAGCGGTCAAGAACATCCTGAAATACCTGAAAAGGACTAAGGATATGTTTCTCATATATGGAGGTCACAAAGAGCTCATTGTAAACGGTTACGTTGATGCAAGCTTTGACACTGATCCGGACGATTCTAAATCGCAAACCGGATACGTGTTTACATTAAACGATGGGGCTGTCAGTTGGTGCAGTTCTAAGCAAAGCGTCGTGGCGGGATCTACATGTGAAGCGGAGTACATTGCTGCTTCGGAAGCAGCTAACGTAGGAGTTTGGATGAAGGAGTTCATATCCGATCTAGGTGTCATACCTAGTGCATCGGGTCCAATGAAAATCTTTTGTGACAATACTGGTGCAATTGCCTGGCAAAGGAATCCAGATTTCACAAGAGAACCAAACACATCAAGAGACGCTTCAATTCCATCCGGGATCTGGTCCAGGTGGGAGACATAGAGATTTACAAGATACATACGGAGCTGAATGTAGCAGACCCATTGACTAAGCCTCTTCCACAGGCAAAACATGATCAGCACCTAAGCTCCATGGGTGTTAGAATCATTACTGTGTAATCTAGATTATTGACTCTAGTGCAAGTGGGAGACTGAAGGAAATATGCCCTAGAGGCAATAATAAAGTTATTATTTATTTCCTTATATCATGATAAAAGTTTATTATTCATGCTAGAATTGTATTAACCGGAAACATAATACATGTGTGAATACATAGACAAACAGAGTGTCACTAGTATGCCTTTACTTGACTAGCTCGTTAATCAAAGATGGTTATGTTTCCTAACCATTGACAAAGAGTTGTTATTTGATTAACGGGATCACATCATTAGTTGAATGATCTGATTGACATGACCCATTCCATTAGCTTAGCACCCGATCGTTTAGTATGTTTCTATTGCTTTCTTCATGACTTATACATGTTCCTATAACTATGAGATTATGTAACTCCCGTGTGCCGAAGGAACACTTTGTGTGCAACCAAACGTCACAACGTAACTAGGTGATTATAAAGGTGCTCTACAGGTGTCTCCAAAGGTACATGTTGGGTTGACGTATTTCGAGATTAGGATTTGTCACTCCGATCGTCGGAGAGGTATTTCAGGGCCCTCTCGGTAATGCACATCACTTAAGCCTTGCAAGCATTGCAACTAATGAGTTAGTTGCGGGATGATGTATTACGGAACGAGTAAAGAGACTTGCCGGTAACGAGATTGAACTAGGTATTGGATACCGACGACCGAATCTCGGGCAAGTAACATACCGATGACAAAGGGAACAACATATGTTGTTATGCGGTCTGACCGATAAAGATCTTCGTAGAATATGTAGGAGCCAATATGGGCATCCAGGTCCCGCTATTGGTTATTGACCGGAGACATGTCTCGGTCATGTATACATTGTTCTCGAACCCGTAGGGTCCGTACGCTTAAGGTTTCGATGACAGTTATATTATGAGTTTATACGTTTTGATGTACCTGTCACAGCCCTAGAGTTTGTTTGCAATTAGTTTCATAAGCCTCATGCATCATGTCTAAATTCTGAAAGTTGAATTGGGGAAAGCTGAAAGCCTCAGACATCATTTCAAAAAAAAATGATCAATATTAAAAATTGCTTCAAATAACCCAATAAAATGTTCCTGTTAAGCTATAAAAATATTGGCAAGAGGTAAAATTCAAACCAATATTTTTGGATTCACAGAAATATTTATTCTGGGCATTTGAATTAAATCAATAGCTATTTGAATTGGATTTATATTTACTATTAAATAAATATAGGTCCAATAATTCTGAAATATTTTTGTGGAGCTTTGGTTTAATTCCTTTAGCTTCTAAATATATTTCCAGAAGCAACACAATTGATTTGGCTTCAAAACCAAATTCAAAACAAACCTGCAAAAAAATAGAAAAGCAGTATATAAAAAAACAGTTGGTATAGAAACCTACCTAACCTACCTGTGCAGCCCACCAAGGCCCACCCGGCTGGCCCAGCTGGCCAGCCCAGCCCACCAGGGACATCCTTGTCTTCAACCTCTGCCTACTGGCAGAGGCAAGGCCGAGCACGGCGCCCGCGCACGCCGGCACGCAGCTGCCTGCTTGGCCTCCCCTGGCCAGCGCGATGCCGCGAACAACACGCCGCTGCCGTCTGGACCCTCCTGACCTCCTCACTCTCCCCCCTCCATCTCTCCCTCGCTATCTCTCTCGCACACCCGAACGCGCCATCGCCGCCGTTCGCTGCCACCGCGTCCACAGCCACCCCCTCGCTCCCTCTCCGCGTCCCTGGGCTCCGCCCTGACCCCGTGGAGCTACACACCCGAAGCACGCGACCAGAGGAGGCCCCAGTCGACCCGAGCGTCGTCGTCTTCATCTCCGGTGCCCGGAGATCGCTGTCGTCAATTCACCGTTGCAGAAGCTTCCCCGAGCCCGCTGAGCTACTCATCGACCTCCCTGTGAGCTCCGCCACCGTTTCCCCCTCTTCCCCGCTTCAATTGATGGCCGTAGCCGTCGCCCCCTTGATGACCGAACTGCGGCGCCGCCCGAGATCGCCGGCGATGAGGCTCCGGTGGCCAATCGGCCCCGTTCATATGGCCGTTGGCTTTGTGAGAGCCTGCAGAACACGTAGGTGCTACCCGTTGATCCTCCCATGCACGACGTCGTCGTTTTCATCGGCGCCCGAACTCCGGCGGCCGCAACCGAGCTCGCCGCCGTTGACTCCGTCCACCCCCACTCGAACCACGGCCACCCGCAGATGCGCCTCGCTCCCCTCTTTCAAACGCGCCCTTCCCCGCGTCAAATGGTGGCCTGTAGGCGAAACCCGACGCCTCCGCTGTCTCTGGCTCCACCGGCGACGAGCCGTGGGTCAACTCCGGCGAGTTGGCCCGGGTTTGACCCCTGGTTGACTCTCCCCTGGGTCATTGACAAGTGGGGCCAGCCCCTGCTAATTACCAAGGGTTAGGATTAGTTTAGTGTTAACAACTCTGTTAATTAGACTATACACTGACACGCGGGACCCACTGTCAGGTTTGACCTGGATCGACTAGTTGACATGCTGACGTGGTGCTGATGTCACCCTGACGTCATAAACCTTTTTCTGGAATTAAAATAAATCATAAATGATTTATAAATTTCAGAAAATACCCCAAACTTCAAAAATTCATAGTAATTCAACCGTAACTCCAAATAAGATAAATTATATATGTAAAATTATAAGAAAAACTCAAGGAATCCATCTTTACCATTTTCATGCATGTTTGAACAATGTTTGTCCTCTGTTTTGGACAAAACAAATAAAGGGCATTTAAATAATCATATATGGGGTTGGAATTTGAATCTTGCACTCAAACCAACCTCATTTAATTCATAGCTAGTTGCATAAGCTCAAACCACAGCATATTGACATGTCATGATCATGCATCATACTGTGCATTGCATTGATTGTATTTCTTTCTCTGTTGCCGGTATTTGTCCCCTCTCGATAGACGTTATACCGACGATGTGATCGTTGACACTGATGAAGACCCAATGTTATCTTCAGAAGTGCCAGGCAAGCAAAACCCCCTTGTTCATTCCGATACAATCCCCCACTCTCGCTCCTGCTCTCTTTTACTGCATTAGGACAACAACGATTCATCTGTTACTTGTTGCGGTAGTTGAACCCCTTATCCTCTGCATGACCTGTCATTGCCACAGTAAATAGATGAAACCCACTAGCATGAGTAGGAGTTGTTTGAGCCCTGATGTGCCTACTCATTCATGCTTGTTTGTCATGCCTGCTACTGCTTAGAGTTGAGTCAGGTCTGATTCATCGGGGATGGATCGGCGGTGTGTAAACATGTCCTACTGTGTGTGAGCTAAGTGTGTGAACACGATTTGGTAAAGGTAGCGGTGAGAGGCCATGTAGGAGTACATGGTGGGTTGTCTCATTGCAGCCGTCCTCAGGAACTGAGTTCTTTGTCTGTGATCCATGAACAGTTACTACCGCGCATTGGGCCCGAAACCAATGGACCCTCTCGGCTTCTTAATCACCCTAGTACTCTATCCAGGAGTTGCAACTAGTTTCTGGTGTTTGTAGGATATGTGTTGGCGGCCGTGCGTAGCGCTGACCCTAGGGGTGGGCTAAGTTGCGGTAGATACACTGTGGCACGGTGTACCGGCGCCCGTTTGGTGTCTCGGGAACCCTGCACACATCGTTTGGGGCTGTGAGCGAAACTCCGGCCGGATCTCCTCGCGGATGGAACCCGAATAGGCGATAAACCTGGACTAGAGACTTAAGTGTTTAGGTAGGCCGTGGCCGACACCCTCGCCCGGTTTCCACTTGAAGGTTGCCGAGGTACATGACGTGTACAGGGCTATAAGTGGTGAGAGCGTGTGTGAAGAAGTACACCCCTGCAGGGTTATCAATATCTATTCGAATAGCCGGATTCCTCGGATATGGAAACGTGGACCCCTTGCATAGTTCATAGACAAGTGAAAGTGGATACCCTAAAACTCGCAAGATAAGCGTGAGTGCTATGGATGGCCTTCTCGTAGGGAGACGAGAGCGGATCCATAGTGGTGTATTGATTGGTGAATATGTGGACTCGTGTGCGCCACCTCAAAAGAGTTGCTTGCAATCGTAGTTCAGGTTAGCCACTGAGTCAAAGCTGGCTTGCTGCAGTTAAACTCCACCACCCCCCTTGTTGATACCGATGCATATGTAGTTAGTTCTGATGTAAGACTTGCTGAGTACCTTTGTACTCACGTTTGCTTAATTTATGTTTTGCAGAGAGACTTCAGTCTCGCTAGTAGTTCCGCGTGGACTTCGACGTTTAGCTCGATACCTCAGCTACGATCTTGTGCCCTCGACAGGATTTGGTAGATAGTCAGGCTTCTTAGCCTTTTTCATTTATAGATGTCTGTACTCAGACATGTTAAGCTTCCGCATGTGTTGATTTATATGCTATGATTGTTGGGTCATGAGACCCATGCTTGTAATATCTGGCTCTTCGGAGCCTAATGAATTAATACTTGAGTTGTAGAGTTATGTTGTGATGCCATGTTGTATTCACACATATCGAGCATATTGTGTGTATGATTGAAATGCTTGGTATGTGTGGGATCCGACTATCTAGTTGTTTATCCTTGGCAGCCTATCATATGGGGAAATGTAGTCTAGTGCTTCTGAGCGATAGTAGTCCGCTACAGCCCGGATCACCGGAGTCCTGCTAGCCCAGCACTACTGTTCAGGACACTTGACTGGCCGGCATGTGATTCACTTTGTTCCTATGTCTGTCCCTTCGGGGAAGTGTCACGCGGTGACATCCGGAGTCCTGCCTAGCCTGCTACAGCCTGGGTTACCGGAGTCCTGTTAGCCAGTGCTACAGCCCGGATTCACACGCTGTTGACCGACATGCTCGAGGTTGATTCATGTATGCCTGTCCCCATGGGGTAGTGCCGCTTTGGGTTCACGACTAGCCATGTCGGCCCGGGTTCTTTGTCATATGGATGCTAGCGACACTATCATATACGTGAGCCAAAAGGCGCAAACGGTCCCGGGCCAGGTAAGGTGGCACCCGTGGAAATACCGTGCGTGAGGCCACAAAGTGATATGATGTGTTACATGCTAGATCGGTGTGACCTAGGATCGGGGTCCCGACAGCGTTGGTATAGAAACCTACCTAACCTACCTGTGCAGCCCACCAAGGCCCACCCGGCTGGCCCAGCTGGCCAGCCCAGCCCACCAGGGACATCCTTGTTTTCAACCTCTGCCTACTGGCAGAGGCAAGGCCGAGCACGGCGCCCGCGCACGCCGGCACGCAGCTGCCTGCCTGGCCTCCCCTGGCCAGCGCGATGCCGCCAACGACACGCCGCTGCCGTCTGGACCCTCCTGACCTCCTCACTCTCCCCCCTCCATCTCTCCCTCGCTATCTCTCTCGCACACCCGAACGCGCCGTCGCCGCCGTCGCTGCCACCGCGTCCACAGCCACCCCCTCGCTCCCTCTCCGCGTCCCTGGGCTCCGCCCTGACCCCGTGGAGCTACACACCCGAAGCACGCGACCAGAGGAGGCCCCAGTCGACCCGAGCGTCGTCGTCTTCATCTCCAGTGCCCGGAGATCGCTGTCGTCAATTCACCGTTGCAGAAGCTTCCCCGAGCCCGCTGAGCTACTCATCGACCTTCCTGTGAGCTCCGCCACCGTTTCCCCCTCTTCCCCGCTTCAATTGATCGCCGTAGCCGTCGCCCCCTTGATGACCGAACTGCGGCGCCGCCCGAGCTCGCCGGCGACGAGGCTCCGGTGGCCAATCGGCCCCGTTCATATGGCCGTTGGCTTTGTGAGAGCCTACAGAACACGTAGGTGCTACCCGTTGATCCTCCCATGTAGGGCGTCGTCGTTTTCATCGGCGCCCGAACTCCGGCGGCCGCAACCAAGCTCGCCGCCGTTGACTCCGTCCACCCCCACTCGAACCATGGCCACCCGCAGATGCGCCTCGCTCCCCTCTTTCAAACGCGCCCTTCCGCGCGTCAAATGGTGGCCTGTAGGCGAAACCCGACGCCTCCGCTGTCTCTGGCTCCACCGGCGACGAGCCGTGGGTCAACTCCGGCGAGTTGGCCCGGGTTTGACCCCTAGTTGACTCTCCCCTGGGTCATTGACAAGTGGGGCCAGCCCCTGCTAATTACCAAGGGTTAGGATTAGTTTAGTGTTAACAACTCTGTTAATTAGACTATACACTGACACGCAGGACCCACTGTCAGGTTTGACCTGGATCGACTAGTTGACATGCTGACGTGGTGCTGATGTCACCCTGACGTCATAAACCTTTTTCTGGAATTAAAATAAATCATAAATGATTTATAAATTTCAGAAAATACCCCAAACTTCAAAAATTCATAGTAATTCAACCGTAACTCCAAATAAGATAAATTATATATGTAAAATTATAAGAAAAACTCAAGGATTCCATCTTTACCATTTTCATGCATGTTTGAACAATGTTTGTCCTCTGTTTTGGACAAAACAAATAAAGGGCATTTAAATAATCATATATGGGGTTGGAATTTGAATCTTGCACTCAAACCAACCTCATTTAATTCATAGCTAGTTGCATTAGCTCAAACCACAGCATATTGACATGTCATGATCATGCATCATACTGTGCATTGCATTGATTGTATTTCTTTCTCTGTTGCCGGTATTTGTCCCCTCTCGATAGACGTTATACCGACGATGTGATCATTGACACTGATGAAGACCCAATGTTATCTTCAGAAGTGCCAGGCAAGCAAAACCCCCTTGTTCATTCCGATACAATCCCCCTCTCTCGCTCCTGCTCTCTTTTACTGCATTAGGACAACAACGATTCATCTGTTACTTGTTGCGGTAGTTGAACCCCTTATCCTCTGCATGACCTGTCATTGCCACAGTAAATAGATGAAACCCACTAGCATGAGTAGGAGTTGTTTGAGCCCTGATGTGCCTACTCATTCATGCTTGTTTGTCATGCCTGCTACTGCTTAGAGTTGAGTCAGGTCTGATTCATCGGGGATGGATCGGCGGTGTGTAAACATGTCCTACTGTGTGTGAGCTAAGTGTGTGAACACGATTTGGTAAAGGTAGCGGTGAGAGGCCATGTAGGAGTACATGGTGGGTTGTCTCATTGCAGCCGTCCTCAGGAACTGAGTTCTTTGTCTGTGATCCATGAACAGTTACTACCGCGCATTGGGCCCGAAACCAATGGACCCTCTCGGCTTCTTAATCACCCTAGTACTCTGTCCAGGAGTTGCAACTAGTTTCTGGTGTTTGTAGGATATGTGTTGGCGGCCGTGCGTAGCGCTGACCCTAGGGGTGCGCTAAGTTGCGGTAGATACACTGTGGCACGGTGTACCGGCGCCCGTTTGGTGTCTCGGGAGCCCTGCACACATCGTTTGGGGCTGTGAGCGAAACTCCGGCCGGATCTCCTCGCGGATGGAACCCGAATAGGCGATAAACCTGGACTAGAGACTTAAGTGTTTAGGTAGGCCGTGGCCGACACCCTCGCCCGGTTTCCGCTTGAAGGTTGCCGAGGTACATGACGTGTACAGGGCTATAAGTGGTGAGAGCGTGTGTGAAGAAGTACACCCCTGCAGGGTTATCAATATCTATTCGAATAGCCGGATTCCTCGGATATGGAAACGTGGACCCCTTGCATAGTTCATAGACAAGTGAAAGTGGATACCCTAAAACTCGCAAGATAAGCGTGAGTGCTATGGATGGCCTTCTCGTAGGGAGACGAGAGCGGATCCATAGTGGTGTATTGATTGGTGAATATGTGGACTCGTGTGCGCCACCTCAAAAGAGTTGCTTGCAATCGTAGTTCAGGTTAGCCACTGAGTCAAAGCTGGCTTGCTGCAGTTAAACTCCACCACCCCCCTTATTGATACCGATGCATATGTAGTTAGTTCTGATGTAAGACTTGCTGAGTACCTTTGTACTCACGTTTGCTTAATTTATGTTTTGCAGAGAGACTTCAGTCTCGCTAGTAGTTCCGCGTGGACTTCGACGTTTAGCTCGATACCTCAACTACGATCTTGTGCCCTCGACAGGATTTGGTAGATAGTCAGGCTTCTTAGCCTTTTTCATTTATAGATGTCTGTACTCAGACATGTTAAGCTTCCGCATGTGTTGATTTGTATGCTATGATTGTTGGGTCATGAGACCCATGCTTGTAATATCTGGCTCTTCGGAGCCTAATGAATTAATACTTGAGTTGTAGAGTTATGTTGTGATGCCATGTTGTATTCACACATATCGAGCATATTGTGTGTATGATTGAAATGCTTGGTATGTGTGGGATCCGACTATCTAGTTGTTTATCCTTGGCAGCCTATCATATGGGGAAATGTAGTCTAGTGCTTCTGAGCGATAGTAGTCCGCTACAGCCCGGATCACCGGAGTCCTGCTAGCCCAGCACTACTGTTCAGGACACTTGACTGGCCGGCATGTGATTCACTTCGTTCCTATGTCTGTCCCTTCAGGGAAATGTCACGCGGTGACATCCGGAGTCCTGCCTAGCCTGCTACAGCCTGGGTTACCGGAGTCCTGTTAGCCAGTGCTACAGCCCGGATTCACACGCTGTTGACCGACATGCTCGAGGTTGATTCATGTATGCCTGTCCCCATGGGGTAGTGCCGCTTTGGGTTCACGACTAGCCATGTCGGCCCGGGTTCTTTGTCATATGGATGCTAGCGACACTATCATATACATGAGCCAAAAGGCGCAAACGGTCCCGGGCCAGGTAAGGTGGCACCCGTGGAAATACCGTGCGTGAGGCCACAAAGTGATATGATGTGTTACATGCTAGATCGGTGTGACCTAGGATCGGGGTCCCGACAGCGTTAGTATCAGAGCCTGACTGTCTGTAGGATTACCAAGCCAAACTGGTCGAAGTTGAGTCTAGAAATGCTTTAGTTATGTAAGGGAATTGATTGTGGAAGGGAACGTAAGGCTCTTTTTACTCCTTTTACCCTATGCCCTTCTGATCTGAGTCAACCTCTTCTTTCTACGGGGATTAAGAATTAGGCCTTCTCATCTATCTATCAGGATGACGTGTTACTAAACCGTAGTTGCCTAAGATTGTTGGATTTAAGCCCAGTTCAGTTTCTACTACTTCTGTGTGTTCATAGTTGGTCTCGAACCTTGATATTGTGCTTCTGAGTGGTTATGCCACCATTTTGCAGGATGTCTCAAATCATTTTGAGCATTTATAGCCGTTATGCTGTCCGAGTCATCCCAGGTTTCTAAATAGTCTGATGCATTTGCAAATCCTTTTCCTTGTTCCTGATGTCCATTTAGGCCAGATTAATCACACTAATTGGTGAGTTGAGGTACTCCGTTGCCTCGGCATTTATGTTGGAACTGTTATTATGACCCTAGGTGTCTTAGAGAGTCACCTAGTGATCTAGCCATGTTTTGTATTCCCAGTGTGTTATTTTGGCCATTATTCTCAAAAGCATCCCGTGATGCCATGTAGTGGTAGGTATTCTATTCCTGGGTTTTGAACCCGAGATTCACCCTACTTCATGTCGTTAGTATTTGCTAGTTCCCTTAAGATATTAGTAACCTTGCGATAGCCCTCTAGGTCCGTGGTATTTCCTTCTTCCAAATACTATGAACCACTTATGGCAGAAGTTCTTGAACCAAAGGATCACAACTAGAGTGCTCTTGATGAGTTCTCCATTCTATATTGTGGCTCTGCCAGTTCTACCTTTCTGCATGGGTTATCCGGAAGAAATATGTTGAACCCGTTCGACATACTAATCTATGCACCCACAACTCAGAAAGTTATATGTACCTTTGAGTTGTTCCCCTTCCGTTATATTCCGATCTTCGTCTATCAATTGATAGTGAGGAGTATGTATGCATTTGTGTTCATCGATGCCTAGTACCCTTGTGGTTCGTCAAGCCGTTCTATTTCAGAATGACTAGGAGAAACAAACTCCAGTACCTCATCCATTTCTGGGATCGGGTCAAAGTGGTTGTATTCCGCAGATCAAAATGCCAATCCAGCTTTTGTTCTGTTCGACCTCGGAGTATTACCCCCTTTATGTCAGGATTGTCATAGGAAATGCAGCATCTCTCATGAATTCTTGACGTAGTGATACTCCCTCCATCATTATTCATTTCTCGGTTTCCGTGTTGTTGCAACCGGAATGCCGGCAAGTGAGTCGTGATGTGTGAAGTCAATACTCCTAGCAACCCTGTTGCTTGGTAGTAAATGGACGAAATTCTCATTCTTAGCGTGTTGGTTATCAAATCATCATTCTAAGATTGACCGTGCTACCTAGTCCATATTTCTGGTGCACTCTTTGATCGAGGAGTTAGGATTGTGCCAATCCCTTGCTCTTTTGATCACATCTTCTTGCCTTGAAAGCAAGGTTGTTCTCGAGCTTAGTAACATATCGGTGGTTCGTGATTTTCCGGATATCTTCTCGGAAGTGTTACCAGGTTGTCACCTGACCGTTATGTTAAGTTCGTGATCAAGTTGGTTTTCCGATAAACCACTTTTCCCCAAGAACCTGTGTTGGATACCCCTGAACTAATTGGTTAAGCTAAAACAACAACTTGGAGAGTTGGAAGATAAAAGCTTAATCTACTTAGTTCACTCTTAAGGGATATCCTTGTGTGTGTGTGTGCTGAAGAAAGGTGATATCTTCATCAATTGGTCCTCGTGACCAGTTGTTGGATCTATTTCCTTGACAAAACTTTGACTTGAGTATGGGATATCGTCAAGTCAAATCAGAACCAACGATGTTCGTAATGTTGTCTTACTCGTGGCTGATCCCTCGAGCATACACCATTACATCTTTTGGTCTGACCAATACTATCACATCGTTCACATGATGGTGGAAGTCCAGTGATATGGAAATACCGATGAGTTGTTGTTGAGCCCATCAACAGCATTTTATCTCCCCCATGATTCATGTTGAACGCTACACTAGCATTGGAAACTTTATAAGCATTATCTTCGTGTTTCGTTCATGAAGCATATGTTTGGATGAAAGTAGTGACGTTCCCCGATTCATGTGCATATGTTGCAAGTTGCCGCCGTGAATTTGGGAAAGTTGTCTTGCTTTCTCTGGAATCATCCCAAATCGGTCACGCATACGTGTGAAGTATACTGTGGTTTGGAGACTTGCAACCTTCATTCTATATGTATCCCTAGCACACCAAGCCACTGATTGATTTGTTCAAGGAGAGGAAGTTTCTTCTTAGGGGCTAGAATTACGCAAGGACTTCGTTATCCGCAATGATGGTTCCCCACTTGAACTCGGTAGTGTTTTATTATAAGACTACTACGTGGTCATGCTTGTCTGGGACAGTGTGTTCACATGTTCGTAGCAGAACCAGCTCATGTTTTGGAGCTTACTATCGTAGTTCATTCCCCGAGAATCTCGCAACGTCGTCTCGTTGATTTGTGTTGCAAACCTTCATTTTCCTTTCTAGACTCGATGAGTCTGGAATATCCTGTCACCAACCAGATCTGAATCTCAGGCAGATATGATGGTTGGAGCACTTTCTAAGAACTATAATATTGGTCTCCCGATAAACGGTAAAGTGGATGTCATGGCCAACACATCCAGCCGGAAGACCTATTATTGTAGTATCTCGATTGAAGAAAGTTGGCCACCTTCCCATGAGGATTTCGTAGGATTTACTCCAGAAGTTGTTCCTTATGGATCTATTGTATTCCGAAGTCCGACCACTACTTGGTGGCCATGCCGATGCTTAAAGCATGACCGTGGTAACCAATACATCAAGAGAACATTAGAAGCGGAGTGCTAAATGTCTCTCGGTCGATCATCCAGATTTTGTTTCCTTGGCTTCGCTAAGGTGAAATCTGAGAAAGTGTTATCTTCCTTTGCATCTGCATCTTCCACCATTATTCATCATGGTAGCATGTTGTGTTGCCAAGATCCTTGACATGGATGTTGGTAAAACCTTGATGAGTATGGAAATGCTCAAGTTCTTGAGAGCACGCTCAGGCACTAGGTTCTGACGTTGTCATTAACTGGAATGTGCCTCCGTCCTCGCAGTTGTTCGATAGCCATCCGATTGGTGGAATCACCTTTGCCGGTGAACCTTCTCCCCAGTTACTAGAATCATTCCCAACATTTGCATTTTGTTCCCAGCTTGCACCTCAGTAGTTGTTGTTCATGATCATCTTCAAAAGTGGACTTACCATGGGTCCCATCCATTTCCGATGATAAGCAAAAATCATCCATTGCGTTGTCTTCAACAAGGTAGTCCACATCATCCATCCTAGTCCGAGTATGTCATTCTTTCGAACTCCTTCCACTGATCGTTTGTGATTGCCTTAGGCTGGTATAAAGAGTTTCTATGATCTCCGAATCAAAAGTAATTCTTTTTGCCACTTAAGGGAATAATTCTGCGAGTCACCTTCCTTAAGATGTCTCGTTATGGTATCATGGCAATTATCCCTCGCTACTTTGAAACCATGCATCATCCTACTCCAGCGTGGGTTTGTTGCGTACCAAATTGAACCTTATCATCTGCTTCTTCCCATCACCCCTGTTGTGTGTTTCGTGTCTCAGCTCAAGAGATGTTTTATATCTCACTCCATGAGTTGATCTTGAGTGCTCGATCTCCGAGGAGATCGATTTATGTAGAATTTCCTTCTGCCATCATCATGCTGGATGAAGATCCCGAAAGCAAAGACCTCAAGATCAAGATGACGAAATGAATCAACATCCTCGGGAAGGGCAGTTGGATCGAGAAGACTGCGATAGTCTTGTGAACCCCCCCCCCCTTCCTTCTTACCTCACGTCTTAAATCTCGGGACGAGATTCTTGTTTAGTGGGGGTGAGTTGTCACAGCCCTAGAGTTTGTTTGCAATTAGTTTCATAAGCCTCATGCATCATGTCTAAATTCTGAAAGTTGAATTGGGGAAAGCTGAAAGCCTCAGACATCATTTCAAAAAAAAATGATCAACATTAAAAATTGCTTCAAATAACCCAATAAAATGTTCCTGTTAAGCTATAAAAATATTGGCAAGAGGTAAAATTCAAACCAATATTTTTGGATTCACAGAAATATTTATTCTGGGCATTTGAATTAAATCAATAGCTATTTGAATTGGATTTATATTTACTATTAAATAAATATAGGTCCAATAATTCTGAAATATTTTTGTGGAGCTTTGGTTTAATTCTTCTAAAAATATTTCCAGAAGCAACACAATTGATTTGGCTTCAAAACCAAATTCAAAACAAACCTGCAAAAAAATAGAAAAGCAGTATATAAAAAAACAGAGAGAGAGAAACCTACCTAACCTACCTGTGCAGCCCACCAAGGCCCACCCGGCTGGCCCTGCTGGCCAGCCCAGCCCACCAGGGGCATCCTTGTCTTCAACCTCTGCCTACTGGCAGAGGCAAGGCCGAGCACGGCGCCCGCGCACGCCGGCACGCAGCTGCCTGCCTGGCCTCCCCTGGCCAGCGCGATGCCGCCAACGACACGCCGCTGCCGTCTGGACCCTCCTGACCTCCTCACTCTCCCCCCTCCATCTCTCCCTCGCTATCTCTCTCGCACACCCGAACGCGCCGTCGCCGCCGTTCGCTGCCACCGCGTCCACAGCCACCCCCTCGCTCCCTCTCCGCGTCCCTGGGCTTTGCCCTGGCCCCGTGGAGCTACACACCCGAAGCACGCGACCAGACGAGGCCCCAGTCGACCCGAGCGTCGTTGTCTTCATCTCCGGTGCCCGGAGATCGCTGTTGTCAATTCACCGTTGCAGAAGCTTCCCCGAGCCCGCTGAGCTACTCATCGACCTCCCTATGAGCTCCGCCATCGTTTCCCCCTCTTCCCCGCTTCAATTGATCGCCGTAGCCGTCGCCCCCTTGATGACCGAACTGCGGCGCCGCCCGAGCTCGCCGGCGACGAGGCTCCGGTGGCCAATCGGCCCCGTTCATATGGCCGTTGGCTTTGTGAGAGCCTGCAGAACACGTAGGTGCTACCCGTTGATCCTCCCATGCACGGCGTCGTCGTTTTCATCGGCGCCCGAACTCCGGCGGCCGCAACCGAGCTCGCCGCCATTGACTCTGTCCACCCCCACTCGAACCACGGCCACCCGCAGATGCGCCTCGCTCCCCTCTTTCAAACGCGCCCTTCCGCGCGTCAAATGGTGGCCTGTAGGCGAAACCCGACGCCTCCGCTGTCTCTGGCTCCACCGGCGACGAGCCGTGGGTCAACTCCGGCGAGTTGGCCCGGGTTTGACCCCTGGTTGACTCTCCCCTGGGTCATTGACAAGTGGGGCCAGCCCCTGCTAATTACCAAGGGTTAGGATTAGTTTAGTGTTAACAACTCTGTTAATTAGACTATACACTGCCACGCGGGACCCACTGTCAGGTTTGACCTGGATCGACTAATTGACATGCTGACGTGGTGCTGATGTCACCCTGACGTCATAAACCTTTTTCTGGAATTAAAATAAATCATAAATGATTTATAAATTTCAGAAAATACCCCAAACTTCAAAAATTCATAGTAATTCAACCATAACTCCAAATAAGATAAATTATATATGTAAAATTATCAGAAAAACTCAAGGAATCCATCTGTACCATTTTCATGCATGTTTGAACAATGTTTGTCCTCTGTTTTGGACAAAACAAATAAAGGGCATTTAAATAATCATATATGGGGTTGGAATTTGAATCTTGCACTCAAACCAACCTCATTTAATTCATAGCTCGTTGCATTAGCTCAAACCACAGCATATTGACATGTCATGATCATGCATCATACTGTGCATTGCATTGATTGTATTTCTTTCTCTGTTGCCGGTATTTGTCCCCTCTCAATAGACGTTATACCGACGATGTGATTGTTGACACTGATGAAGACCCAATGTTATCTTCAGAAGTGCCAGGCAAGCAAAACCCCCTTGTTCATTCCGATACAATCCCCCTCTCTCGCTCCTGCTCTCTTTTACTGCATTAGGACAACAACGATTCATCTGTTACTTGTTGCGGTAGTTGAACCCCTTATCCTCTGCATGACCTGTCATTGCCACAGTAAATAGATGAAACCCACTAGCATGAGTAGGAGTTGTTTGAGCCCTGATGTGCCTACTCATTCATGCTTGTTTGTCATGCCTGCTACTGCTTAGAGTTGAGTCAGGTCTGATTCATCGGGGATGGATCGGCGGTGTGTAAACATGTCCTACTGTGTGTGAGCTAAGTGTGTGAACACGATTTGGTAAAGGTAGCGGTGAGAGGCCATGTAGGAGTACATGGTGGGTTGTCTCATTGCAGCCGTCCTCAGGAACTGAGTTCTTTGTCTGTGATCCATGAACAGTTACTACCGCGCATTGGGCCCGAAACCAATGGACCCTCTCGGCTTCTTAATCACCCTAGTACTCTGTCCAGGAGTTGCAACTAGTTTCTGGTGTTTGTAGGATATGTGTTGGCGGCCGTGCGTAGCGCTGACCCTAGGGGTGGGCTATGTTGCGGTAGATACACTGTGGCACGGTGTACCGGGCGCCCGTTTGGTGTCTCGGGAACCCTGCACACATCGTTTGGGGCTGTGAGCGAAACTCCGGCCGGATCTCCTCGCGGATGGAACCCGAATAGGCGATAAACCTGGAATAGAGACTTAAGTGTTTAGGTAGGCCGTGGCCGACACCCTCGCCCGGTTTCCGCTTGAAGGTTGCCGAGGTACATGACGTGTATAGGGCTATAAGTGGTGAGAGCGTGTGTGAAGAAGTACACCCCTGCAGGGTTATCAATATCTATTCGAATAGCCGGATTCCTCGGATATGGAAACGTGGACCCCTTGCATAGTTCATAGACAAGTGAAAGTGGATACCCTAAAACTCGCAAGATAAGCGTGAGTGCTATGGATGGCCTTCTCGTAGGGAGACGAGAGCGGATCCATAGTGGTGTATTGATTGGTGAATATGTGGACTCGTGTGCGCCACCTCAAAAGAGATGCTTGCAATCGTAGTTCAGGTTAGCCACTGAGTCAAAGCTGGCTTGCTGCAGTTAAACTCCACCACCCCCCTTGTTGATACCGATGCATATGTAGTTAGTTCTGATGTAAGACTTGCTGAGTACCTTTGTACTCACGTTTGCTTAATTTATGTTTTGCAGAGAGACTTCAGTCTCGCTAGTAGTTCCGCGTGGACTTCGACGTTTAGCTCGATACCTCAGCTACGATCTTGTGCCCTCGACAGGATTTGGTAGATAGTCAGGCTTCTTAGCCTTTTTCATTTATAGATGTCTGTACTCAGACATGTTAAGCTTCCGCATGTGTTGATTTGTATGCTATGATTGTTGGGTCATGAGACCCATGCTTGTAATATCTGGCTCTTCGGAGCCTAATGAATTAATACTTGAGTTGTAGAGTTATGTTGTGATGCCATGTTGTATTCACACATATCGAGCATATTGTGTGTATGATTGAAATGCTTGGTATGTGTGGGATCCGACTATCTAGTTGTTTATCCTTGGCAGCCTATCATATGGGGAAATGTAGTCTAGTGCTTCTGAGCGATAGTAGTCCGCTACAGCCCGGATCACCGGAGTCCTGCTAGCCCAGCACTACTGTTCAGGACACTTGACTGGCCGGCATGTGATTCACTTCGTTCCTATGTCTGTCCCTTCGGGGAAATGTCACGCGGTGACATCCGTAGTCCTGCCTAGCCTGCTACAGCCTGGGTTACCGAAGTCCTGTTAGCCCAGTGCTACAGCCCGGATTCACACGCTGTTGACCGACATGCTCGAGGTTGATTCATGTATGCCTGTCCCCATGGGGTAGTGCCGCTTTGGGTTCACGACTAGCCATGTCGGCCCAGGTTCTTTGTCATATGGATGCTAGCGACACTATCATATACGTGAGCCAAAAGGCGCAAACGGTCCCGGGCCAGGTAAGGTGGCACCCGTGGAAATACCATGCGTGAGGCCACAAAGTGATATGATGTGTTACATGCTAGATCGGTGTGACCTAGGATCGGGGTCCCGGCAGTACCGAAGGTTGTTCGGAGTCCCGGATGTGATCATAGACATGACGAGGAGTCTCGAAATGGTCGAGACATAAAGATTGATATATTGGAAGCCTATGTTTGGATATCGCAAGTGTTTCGGGTGAAATCGGGATTTTACCGGAGTAGCGGGAGGTTACCGGAACCCCCCTGGAGCTAAATTGGCCTTAATGGGCCTTAGTGGAAGAAGAGGAGAGGCGGCCAGGGCTAGGGCCGCGTGCCCCTCCCCCCTAGTCCGAATAGGACAAGGAGAGAGGGGGCCGACGCCCCCCTCCTTCTCTCTCTCTTTTTCCACCTCACGAATCCTATTCCAACTAGGATTGTGGGAGAAGTCCTACTCCCGGAGGGAGTAGGACTCCTCCTGGCGCGCCATATGGTGGTCGGCCGGCCTCCCCCTCTTGAACCTTTATATACGGAGGCAGGGGCACCCCAGAGACACACAAGTTGATCCACGTGATCATTATCTTAGCCGTGTGCGGTGCCCCCTGCCACCATAGTCCTCGATAATATTGTAGCGGTGCTTAGGCGAAGCCCTGCGACAGTAGTACATAAAGATCATCACCACGCCATCATGCTGACGGAACTCTTCCCCGACACTTTGCTGGATCGGAGTCCGGGGATCGTCATCGAGCTGAACGTGTGCTAAAACTCGGAGGTGCCGTAGTTTCGGTGCTTGATCGGTCGGGCCGTGGAGACGTGCGACTACTTCAACCAAACGCTTCCGTTGTCGATCTACAAGGGTACGTAGATCACACTCTCCCCTCTCGTTGCTATACATCACCATGATCTTGCGTGTGCGTAGGAATTTTTTGAAATTACTATGTTCCCCAACACCAGCCCCGCGCATACCTCGACCGCCTTTGAGCACCGGGCCCAAGGAGTGAGGGGCTACGTGACTAGTGAGGCCCCTGGGTCGTGATGCCCAGGGGTCCCCCTTGACGTACGAACGACTGTCATGAGGGAGAACGAGCACCATACCTTGCTCATGAGCCTTCGCCTAGGATGGGGGCGCGAGAAAGCCAGGTGTCTCGGCACCTGGTAGGGTGGCGTCTGCCAGGCTTGACCCGAGCATATCCCCCATGCGTAGCCCCCCTCGTGATACCCTTCCAAGGAGAAGCTGTGAGCGTCGTGAGCTGAAAAGCTCCCTGAGGTTGGTGTGACCGCCGGGGGCCGCCCTTAGTTGTTTATAACTAGCGCGGAGCATAGAGCTACCACACTTGCGCGGAGTGTGAGCATAACCGCTCCTCGGTCGTATCGGCCAGCGCGGAGCTTGGTGCTTCCACTGGTTCGTGGGCACAACCGCTCCTCGGTCTTGCCAGCACAGAGCTAAGCACTTCCACTGGATCGTGGGAGGGGAGCCTCCCACCGGGAGAGACTCCCGGGCGTGTACAGCCCATCCGGACACGTGGCTTGCACGGCGGGACAGCCAGGGTGTATATGGGCCCTCCTCAGGCCGTGTTGAATGACTCTAAGGAAGTTCTCGCGAGCTTACGCATCACTCACGAGACCCTACCCTGAGGCGGGTTGCGCCTAAGTCTTCTTCTGCAAAACGTGAAAAGAGATGGGTTGCCTAGACCTGCGCCGAATGCATCTCCAGAGGGCATTGCATGAGAAGGCCGCAGCACCAACGACCCCAGGAGGTGACGTTAGCGGGACCGGCCCGTAAGACAGAGCTCAAACGCTAGATTTACCGATGCTGCAGGGACGGACCGGAGCACAGACGCTATGCCCAGTCTTCTCATGCTATAGTCCAAAAGTTAAACAACCGGCGCGTGGTTCCCGTGGGAGCGAGGCACCTGCCACGGGCCCCTACTTACCCACCAACGATTAGCCCATGCGAGAACAAGGCACCAAGGACCACGGGAGGTGACGTCACGGGAATGGCTCGCGAGACAGAGCTCAGCCCTTGGGTTTAGCGAGGCTGCAGGGATGGACCCGAGCACAGACGCCGTGCCAATCCTTAATCATGGGGTGGTCGCGGAGGGCTCACAAGGGCTCATGACCTTAGTGGCGGTGAGGGTGCCAACCATATAGATGATGCAAAAGGAAGCAACCAGTTTTGATTCATGCGCAAAAAGAGACAGCTGTGGGGGGTAAGCCCCCAACAGCTCAAGGATGATGCAGCCCGAGGGGCACCCTCGATGGAATACCTGAGACATCACCTGGTACTTGCCGCTGAAGAGGAGTTGGGGTAGCTGGAGACGCGAGCCATGCAGATTGCTCCTGAGGAGAGCCGAGCTCCCAAGGCCCAGGGGCTCTGGAGGCCCTCAGCAGTCGCGGGGGTCCTGGTCCTGCTCCGTCAGGACCGCCTGCCGCTGAGCCTCCTGGGCCCCCACGGCCTGTTGTATGAAGTGCTGGTATGTGGCGGCCGCGTTGCGGAGGCCAGAGGGGAAAGCCCTCCAGCCGACCGCCATCAGCTGGAAGAGGCCCTGGGCGGCAGCCCTGTTAAGGCTTGGGATGTCGATGCAGACGGGAAACTGGTTGCTTGGGTCTTGAGTAGGTGGGTAAGGTTCCTTGGTAGCTTGGTCGATAGGGTCCCGAGCCCCCAGCGTTATGAGGCTCACGCTCGGCTCATGACGACGCGCGGCGGGGTGCGCCCGCGAGTGGTGCCCGGGCACCTCCCTCACGACCAGGTCCAGGGTCCCCCTGAGGGGAGCCCCCGAGCCTGTCCTAAGAGGGGCGCCGGGCGCGCCTCCCTATGTAGGGGCGGAGGGAGCCTCGTCAGTAGGCGCGGAGCTTGAATTGGTGTCGTCGGGAGCCCCCGAGGCATGAGAGTCGTGTAGTTGCTTCTTCTTCTTGGGGGCGGTCATCACGGTGAAGACGGCTCCGTCTCCGTCGGAGCTCTCGATTGCCACAGTCTAGTAGGCGCGCTCCAGAGAACGCACTGCTTCCTTCTCGTCGCAGGCGATCGTGATGACTCCACCGCTTCTAGGCATCTTGAGGACATTGTAGCCATGATGGGTCGCCGCCATAAACTTGGACAGGGCCGGGTACCCTAGGATGGCGTTGTACGGGAGGTTGATGTTGGCGACATCGAAGTCGGTGAGCTCGGTGTGGTAGTTGTCGCGGTCGCCGAAGGTGACAAGGAGGCGGACCTGCCCCATCGGGAGGGTGGAGCCATCTGTGACTCCGTAAAATGGCTTGGTCGGGTGCAGCTGATCGTAGGGTACTTGAAGAGTCTCGAAGATTTGGACGGAGAGGATGTTGAGCCCTGCCCCACCGTCAATGAGGGTCTTGGTCACACGGACGTTACTGATGGTCGGGGTGCAGAGCATCGGGAGAGTGCCCGGCGTGGCGGTGCACCTGAGCTCATCCTTGGGGTCGAAGGCGATGATCTGCTTGGCCCACCTGAGGTTGCACGCGGCGTCGGGCCTGGGGAGCGCCGCGTTCACCTCACAAGCGAACTGCTTGAAGATGCGGTGAGAAGCCAGAGCGTGGGCTCCTCCCAGGATGCATGCGACCCCGCGTGGC
Organism: Triticum monococcum; assembly: GCA_034509565.1. Classification (NCBI taxonomy): domain Eukaryota; kingdom Viridiplantae; phylum Streptophyta; class Magnoliopsida; order Poales; family Poaceae; genus Triticum; species Triticum monococcum. The sequence goes on along the minus strand of CM067843.1, from coordinate 669,594,312 downwards.
TCCTGGAAGCCCCCCGCTTCGTCTCCCTGGCGGTCGTCTTCGTTCCTTCTTGGCGGTGGCGGCAGCGGAGGCAGGCCCGCATTGCCCTGAGGGCGACCCTCATGAGGCTGGTCACGCCAGGGGGCGTCACGAGGCTGCTCCTGCCAACGGTCTTCACGAGGCAGATCATGCCATCCTTGGTGCGAGTCCCTGCCGTCCCAGCATCCTCCCCCACGGCCTCCTATGCGGCCGTAGCCATGGTTGTTGAAGGAAATATGCCCTAGAGGCAATAATAAAGTTATTATTTATTTCCTTGTATCATAATAAATGTTTGTTATTCATGCTAGAATTGTATTAACCAGAAACATAATACATGTGTGAATACAAAGACAAACAGAGTGTCACTAGTATGCCTCTACTTGACTAGTACGTTGATCAAAGATGGTTATGTTTCCTAACCATAGACATGAGTTGTTATTTGGTTAATGGGATCACATCATTAGGAGAATGATGTGATTGACTTGACCCATTCCATTAGCTTAACACTTGATCGTTTAGTTTGTTGCTATTGCTTTCTTCATAACTTATATATGTTCCTATGACTATGCGATTATGCAACTCCCGTTTACCGGAGGAACACTTTGTGTACTACCAAACATCAGAACGTAACTGGGTGATTATAAAGGTGCTCTACAGGTGTCTCCGAAGGTATTTGTTGGGTTGGCGTATTTGGAGATTAGGATTTTTCACTTCGATTGTCGGAGAGGTATCTCTGGGCCCTCTCGGTAATGCACATCACTCAAGCCTTGCAACTAATAAGTTAGTTGTGGGATGATGTATTACGGAACGAGTAAAGAGACTTGTCGGTAATGAGATTGAACTAGGCATTGAGATACCAATGATCGAATCTCGGGCAAGTAACATACCGATGACAAAGGGAACAACGTATATTGTTATGCGGTCTGACCGATAAAGATCTTCGTAGAATATGTAGGAGCCAATATGAGCATCCAGGTTCCGCTATTGGTTATTGACCGGAGACGTGTCTCGGTCATGTCTACATAGTTCTCGAACCCGTAGGGTCTGCACGCTTGAAGTTCGGTGACGATCGTAATTAGGGTTTTTGTGTTTTGATGTACCGAAGGTTTTTCGGTGTCCCGGATGTGATCACAGACATGACGAGGAGTCTCGAAATGGTCGAGATATAAAGATTGATATATTGGAAGCCTATATTTGGATATCGGAAACGTTCTGGGTGAAATCGAGATTTTACCGGAGTACCGGGGGGTTACCGGAACCCCCCGGGGGTTATTGGGCCTACATGGGCCCTAAAGGAGAAGAGGAGGGCCGGCAAGGGCAGACCGCGTGCCCCTCCCCCCTATTCTAACTAGGACAAGAAAGGGGGCGGCGCCCCCTTTCCTCTTTATCCCTTCCCCCTTCCTTTTCCAACAAGGCAAGAGGGGGAGTCCTACTCCCGGTGGGAGTAGGACTCCTCCAGGCGCACACCTTGGGCCGGCCGCACCTCCCCCTCTCCCTCCTTTATATACAGGGGCAATGGGGGCACCCCATGACACACAAGTTGATCTTCGTGATCGTTCCTTAGCCGTGTGTGGTGCCCCCTTCCTCCATATTCCACCTCCGTCATATCATAGCGGTGCTTTGGCGAAGCCCTGCGTCGGTAGAACATCATCACCATCATCACGCCGTCGTGCTGACAGAACTCTCCCTCAACACTTTGCTGGATCGGAGCTCGAGGGACGTCACCGAGTTGAACGTGTGCAGAACTCGGAGGTGCCGTACGTCCGGTACTTGGATCGGTCGGATCGGGAAGACGTATGACTACTTCCTCTATGTTGTGTCAATGCTTCCGTTGCCGGTCTACGAGGGTACATAGACAACACTCTCCCCTCTCGTTGCAATGCATCACCATGATCTTGCATGTGCATAGGAATTTTTTTGAATTTACTACGTTCCCCAATAGTGGCATCCGAGCCTAGGTTTTATGCGTTGATGTTATGCACGAGTAGAACACAAGTGAGTTGTGGGCGATATAAGTCATACTGCTTACCAGCATGTCATACTTTGGTTCGGCGGTATTGTTGGATGAAGCGGCCCGGACCGACATTACGCGTACGCTTACGCGAGACTCGTTCTACCGACGTGCTTTGCACACAGGTGGCTGGCGGGTGTCAGTTTCTCCAACTTTAGTTGAACCAAGTGTGGCTACGCCCGGTCCTTGCGAAGGTTAAAACAGCACCAACTTGACAAACTATCGTTGTGGTTTTGATGAGTAGGTAAGAACGGTTCTTGCTAAGCCCGTAGCAGCCACGTAAAACTTGCAACAACAAAGTAGAAGACGTCTAACTTGTTTTTGCAGGGCATGTTGTGATGTGATATGGTCAAGACATGATGCTAAATTTTATTGTATGAGATGATCATGTTTTGTAACCGAGTTATCGGCAACTGGCAGGAGCCACATGGTTGTCGCTTTATTGTATGCAATACAATCGTGTTGTAATGCTTTACTTTATCACTAAGCGGTAGCGATAGTCGTGGAAGCATAAGACGGGGAGGTAGAGGGTGTGATTTCCGCGCGCACCCCAGTGTTCGAACCTTAAGGGTCTGCCGGAACCCATGAATCCGACATTTGGCGTGCCAGGTAGGGTTGCGTCGGAATCTGTCTTCCACCACTTCGCTCCGCCTCCCGTCGCATCGTCATCACCATGTCCGGCGACCAGGCGGGCAACCAAGGTCCATGGGCGGCATGGCCCACCTGCGCGGAGCCACCCACCTTGGGCGGCCCCGCGCCCCAGGTAGCTCGCGGCCCGCAGGGCGCTGCGGGCCGCAGGCGACGCGGATAGGCTTTCGCGACCCTCACACCACGGCAAGCGCGGTCGGCGGCAAGGGCCTCCAATCACGCCGCAACCACGACGCCGTACACCCGCCGGGAGCAGGCGAATTCAAGGGCCGCGCTCACGGTGGCCCGGGAGCTGCTGCGGTGTCCTGGGTTCTGGTCGTTGCTGATGGCACTAGAGTGTGGCGCAAGGCGGGGCCCTCGTCTGGCGATATGAAGCAAGGCCAGTACCTGTGAAGAAGGCCCAGTGCCTGTGAAGCTCGCCGCCTCGTGACACTCTCACGTAATAATGAGTGGGGTTGTACATGCCCCGGAGTCTCAGGGGTGCCGGCCTTAGGCCCTGGGGCTCCCTCCCACGCCCAGTGGATAGCACTTAGCTCCGCGCTGGTGAGAAGACGTCCAAGACTAGATTAGGTGCCGGACGCGGCTTCTTGTCTGCTTTTCGTTGCCTTTCCCTTTGGCTGTTGCTTTCCCCCGCTGGATTTAAGTTGGATTCGAATTTGAGATTTGCGTGTGTTCGGCGAAGGGGTGCTTATTCTCGCTCGAGCCATTTCTCGCGTTCTGGTTACCGCTTCGTCACAGCTGCCTCCCCTCACGAGCCCCTCGCGAGTCGGATCAGGCATGGCTCGTGCGCAACCCAGACTGCCGCTGTTGCTCCCCCCTCGGGAGGATTTTTCGGGTGCCTGCGGAGGTTGTCCTGTTTAGAAAGGCCCAGAGCCTGTGAAGCAAGGCGAGTGCCTGTGAAGCCCTCACGCTAAGGAAAAGGCCCAGAGCCTGTGAAGCAAGGCGAGTGCCTGTGAAGCTATCACGCTAAGGAAAAGGCCCAGAGCCTGTGAAGCAAGGCGAGTGCCTGTGAAGCCCTTGCGCTAAGGAAAAGGCCCAGAGCCTGTGAAGCAAGGCGAGTGCCTGTGAAGCTATCGCGCTAAGGAAAAGGCCCAGAGCCTGTGAAGCAAGGCGAGCGCCTATGAAGCCCTCGCGCTAAGGAAAAGGCCCAGAGCCTGTGAAGCAAGGCGAGTGCCTGTGAACCCTTGCGTTCTGGAAAAGGCCCAGAGCCTGTGAAGAAGGCGAATGCCTGTGAAGTCATTACGCTCAGGAGAAGGCCCAGAGCCTGTGAAGAAGGCCAACGCCTGTGAAGTTTTTCACCAGCAACGATCTCACATCCTGAGGGCCCAACTAGAGAGCACCCAAGGCGTCGCGCCCTCCTGCAGGCCGCCTCGGGGCCAGCGTGGGGCAAAGGTAAACCAGCCCACCGTCAGGCACGCGCGCAATTTGACTACTACTGATACGCTGGACACAAGTTTTTATATGAGGGGCTTCCCCTCCCAAAATGCTCTCACGACCGTCAGGCCAAACACCTGAGTTCTATTCATGCAGGGTAAAAGACAGGAGAAGTACATGGTCAGTCTAACAAATCCCCCAATGCATCCTCGGGGGCGCCTCCCGAGCTGTCGCTGGGATCTCTGAATCCGCCCTCGTCGTCTGCGCCACCACCAGCGGTGTCGGGGCCATCCACCACGCCGCCTTCGTCGGTAGCCACGACCACGTCGTCGTCATCCGAAGTGAAGGCTCGGACGAGAGCATCCACGTTGTTCTCCACCCAATCCTCCAGGTCGCCTCGGACGGCCTAGGGAACTGGGGCGATGGCGGCGTCAAAGTCAAAGTGGGGATCCATGTTCCGGAGATGGCTGAAGACGCGAGAAAAGGCGTGCCCGAGCAGGGCGCGGCTCCTCTCCTCCACCAACCTGTCGGCCCTGACCGACCGAGCCTCCAGCTGCGTTACCACGGCGGTGAAGAACTGCAGGTTGCCGGCATAGTTAATCGTGTGCGGCTCGCCGATGGCTGCCTCGCAGATGTTGCCCAAGGCTGCGTTAGCCCTCACCCTGAGCATGGTGAGCATGGGGCCATGCGCGTGCTCCAGGACCCGCCGCTGGCGTATTTCGTCGGCATTCTTGCGCTCAACGGCCTCGACCTCTTCCATCCGCTAGCGAAGACGGAGCACCTCGGCATGGGAGGCAGCCAGCTCCTTTTGCGCTGCCTCGAGGGCGGCCCGGGAGGCATCGACCAGCCGTGTCGCCTCATCACGTTGGGCCCTCAGGGCTGCGGTTCTGCCCTCGGCTTCGACCCGGATCATCCCCAGCTTCCCCTCGAACTCTCGCTCGAGGCCTTGGCGCGCCGTCGCCACCCGACGACAAACCTCCTCCAGGACACGCGCTTCCCGCGCAGCGACATCGTCTTCCGCCTGCGTCATTAGGCGCTCCCTCATCTCCAGCCGCTTGTACTCGCGAGTGCGTTCATCGACTTCCAGCGTCAACGCTTCTTCGCGCCTCTGGAGCTCAGCTGGGTCGCCGGAGGCCACCCGCATCGACGCAAGGGCCAGCTCACACAGCTCCGCTTGCTCCTCCAGTGAGTGGCACCGGGCCAGGAGCTCGTGAGCCCGCTCCTCCGCTGCCGCTCGCCATTGGTCAGATCTCCGGGCCTCCTCGGTGGCCTGAGATCGGGCCACTCGAGAGGCCTCCAGCGACGCCTTCGCCTCTTCGTCATCAACATCCTGCTGACGGCGTGCAAGGGCGATGGCGGCCTCCAGCTCGCGCCTCCCTGCAGCCAGGTGCAGGCCCTCGGCCTCCAGGCGCACGTCTTCGTCAGCGAGCTCCTCTCCAAGCAAGTTCACCGCGTCGGCCGCTCTTCGAAGGAACCCTTGGCGGCGGGCGCGGTGCTCCTGGGCGCGCTCAAGCACATCTTCCACACCATCATCCGCCCCAAGCAAGCACCGGGGGCCGCGAATCATTGTTCCTCCTCCGGGCAGGAGGCTGGGGGCTGGCGCCCTCGCGATGGCCGGGCGCGTCGCGCCGGAAGCCCGGCCTAGGGCCAGCCCATCTCTAGATGAGGGGCGTAGGAGGCGCCTCAACCAGTCGCGGTCCCCGACCAGACGAGAAGCCCACGGCAGGCTGGCTATTCCCCGAGAGGGCCCATGAAGGAAAATCGCGGGGAATGACGGACCGCAGTGCACCTCGGGATGGTCCGCCCCTTCAGACGCCCTCACCACCAGGGCAGAGCTACTCGAAGCATTTGAAGACAGTAGAGGGGACGAAGCTAAGGGAGGCGGCACCTCGGCGACTTCCGCGAGCTTAGTCGGGAGGGGCCTGCGGAACAAGGATCAGCGGAAGCAGCAAGGGGATCAGGAGCCAGAGAGAAGGAGGACTTACTCGTCAGTGGCGAAGTACTTCCTGCGCTTCAGCGCGCGACAAGGGAAGTCATCACCTAGGGCCTCCCTCTTCCTCCGAAGGGCCTCAAAGTCCACGCGGAAGCGGCCCAAGAGAAGAGCGCAAGGATCATCCTGCCGTGAGGACGGAGCATCAGAGCGGTCCGCGTCAGGGGCGCCTGCCTTCCATTGCCTCGCCAAAAGACGCGACTGGGGCCTCCAAGGCCTCAGCCCTAGGCGCCGAGAGCGGCAGCTTGCCACCTTCAGCCGCAGCGGCACGGGCCTCAGGAGCTGTCCCCTCGCGAGCGCCACCCGGCGCTGCCACCTCATCAGGGGCACCCTCGGCCTCAGGCGCCTCCTGCCTCCCTGCTCTGCCACTTGAGGAGGAGCCGCCTTGGCCGGTTGGAAGGGCATTCACCACCATCGGGTTCTCGCGAGGTCCCTGGAGGCCGGCCGGGCGCAGTCCCCATTCATCGAAGACAGGCATATGTTTCACGAAGTCGGCCCTGCTCTGGCAGAGATACAACAAGGCCCCTCCCTGCCGGACGTTGCTGGGGTTGAGGTCACCGGTTAAGGTCAAGAGCGTCGACTTCAGCACCGCCGGAGCCAGGTCCTCCTCCTGGAGCCTCATGTTATCCTCGCGCCCACGGAAGGCCCACATCCGGCGAGAGTGGCGCTGCAGGGGAGCGACGCGGCACAATAGAAACTCCTTCGCCACTTTGGGCGCTGCCACGCCAAGCTTCCTTAGGAGCATGAAGCGGCTCCAGACAAAGACGAGCCGGGGGCTCTTGAGTGTCTCCTGGCCCCAACACGAATTGGGGACAGCAGGCGAGGTCGGCTCCGATAGCAGGGGGCTGGGTACCCCTGCGTCCACGTACAACCACCGCTCGCGGAACCCAACCGCAGGCTGGGGGAGTTTGAAGTCAATCCCAGAGGCCTCGGTCGCAGGCTCGGCAGCAAAGCTCACGCATGCCCAGCGTTGGGAAGGGTCGACGAGACGCAGTGAGAAGAAGTGGCGCAGCAAGGCAACCGAAGGAGGGATGCCCACCATGGCTTCGCAAACGAAGGCGAAGACCGAAAGAAGGGTGATGGACTCAGGACTTAGATGCATCAAGTGGATCTGATAATGGGAGAGCACGGCATTGAAGAAATTGGAAAAGGGGGGAACCAGACCCGCCCACAAGGCATCGGTGAAACATGGAACCTCGGTTGCTATCCTGTTGATGGAGAAGTGGGACGCGGGCCAAGCCGTCGTCCTCCCGCACTCGTTGAAGAAGGAGGCCAGGGCCAAGCTGTCCCTGCCCAGGCACTCTTGGTTGAGTACGGTCGACTGGCCGACGGCGGGGGCCGCCGATGGCGGCACACAAGACGGAGGCGTGGATTTCTCCCCTCTCTCCTTCCTCGTCGGAGTCATGGCGATGGGAAGGAGGGGGAAGATTTGAGATTGGATTGGAGGCGGGAGCTGGCATGCGAAGGAAGGAAGAACAGGAGACGCTCGAGCAACAAGAAGGGGAGCAGCTGTGTGCAACCACAAGTCCGCCTGACAAGGCGCGGAATAAGGGGGCGTGGGGGGAACAGTGCCGCCCACGTCCCATCAACCGCCATGCGGCGCCCAAGGCCGCAGGCTGTTAGGGCCCGTGGCACTTCGCCCTTGCCCTTTCACCTCTCGGCACGGCCAAGTCCAGGCGCGCCTTGGGCCCGGGGGCTACTGTCGGCGTTCTGGGAATGGGGGTCCCTAGACGTGCCTGCCTGCGGCCTGCGGCGTGGCTCAAAGGAGGCCCAGCATGGCCCATCTTCATCAGCACAAGACTCAAGACCCTCGCGAGGGGCCAAGCCTCGCGAGGCGGATGACACGGCGCATCCTCGAGCGCAGCCTCCTCAGGCTGGCTCGTGAGGAGACGGAAATATCAAGGCAGGGTACCTCGCGAGGTGCCCATGAAGCAAGCCATGACGATCGAGGGTGCCAGGCGGGCGCCAGCGCGCGCAGCGTCCTTCTTTCCTCTTTGGTGCAAAGGGGGCAAGCGCAGCCGCGGAGTACCGAGGCATCAGGCAAAGGTTGCCATTTCGGTGCAACGAGACCAGGACCAAGCGGACTACGAGACGGAGGTCACCATGGAGCCCAGCACGACGTCACCGCAGAGTCTTTCGCAGGCGAAGACCAACTTTAGTTAGGATAAGTGTACTAGATGTTCCCCTTCGAATTGGCCAATTGTTGGCGCCCTTCCCGCTCAATATTTGGGAAGAGGACCAGGGCCCCTATAAATAGGGACGGCCACCCACGTAGCAAGGGGTTCGGCATGTGGATCTGACTAGCAAGTAGAGAGAGTAAGTGAGAGAGAGAGAGAAGGTGACTGAACTCCTCCCAGCAGTTCATCACCCCAGCCAAGAACAGACCCTCGCGAGGCTGTTCTTCCTTGTACTGTCCATCATCACCAGCCCCAGGAGGCAATCCATCCACCACACACTGGAGTAGGGTATTACACCACAACGGTGGCCTGAACCAGTATAAATCTTGTGTCCCTTGTGCAGTTCCTTTAGTAGTTTAGATCTTTGTGAGACGGGGAGGTAGAGGGTGTGATTTCCGCGCGCACCCCAGTGTTCGAACCTTAAGGGTCTTCCAGAACCCGTGAATCCGACAGTAAGATCCACACCAGAGTGGTACGATAATCCTGTTTTGGAAGTCATGCTACTAGATCATGATGAACCTACGAACTATGAAGAAGCGATGGTGAGCCCAGATTCCACAAAATGGCTAGAAGCCATGAAATCTGAGATGGGATCCATGTATGAGAACAAAGTGTGGACTTTGGTTGACTTGCCCATTGATCGGCAAGCAATTGAGAATAAATGGATCTTCGAGAAGAAGACTGCCGCTGACGGTAATGTTACTTTCTACAAAGCTCGACTTGTTGCGAAAGGTTTTCGACAAGTTCAAGGGATTGACTACGATGAGACCTTCTCACCCGTAGCGATGCTTAAGTCTGTCCGAATCATGTTAGCAATTGCCGCATTTTATGATTATGAAATTTGGCAAATGGATGTCAAAACTGCATTCCTAAATGGATTTCTGGAAGAAGAGTTGTATATGATGCAACCAGAAGGTTTTGTCGATCCAAAGGGAGCTAACAAAGTGTGCAAGCTCCAACGATCCATTTATGGACTGGTGCAAGCCTCTCGGAGTTGGAATAAATGCTTTGATAGTGTGATCAAAGCATTTGGTTTTATACAGACTTTTGGAGAAGCCTGTATTTACAAGAAAGTGAGTGGGAGCTCTGTAGCATTTCTGATATTATATGTGGATGACATATTATTGATTGGAAATAATATAGAATTTCTGGATAGCATAAAGGGATACTTGGATAAGAGTTTTTCAATGAAAGACCTCGGTGAAGCTGCTTACATATTGGGAATTAAGATCTATAGAGATAGATCAAGACGCTTAATTGGACTTTCACAAAGCACATACCTTGGCAAAGTTTTGAAGAAGTTCAAAATGGATCAAGCAAATAAAGGGTTCTTGCCTGTGTTACAAGATGTGAAGTTGAGTAAGACTCAATGTCCGACCACTTCAGAAGATAGAGAGAAAATGAAAGATGTTCCCTATGCTTCAGCCATAGGCTCTATCATGTATGCAATGCTGTGTACCAGACCTGATGTGTGCCTTGCTATAAGTCTAGCAGGGAGGTACCAAAGTAATCCAGGAGTGGATCACTGGACAGCGGTCAAGAACATCCTGAAGTACCTGAAAAGAACTAAGGAAGTGTTTCTCGTATATGGACGTGACAAAGAGCTCATCGTAAATGGTTACGTTGATGCAAGCTTTGACACTGATCCGGACGATTCTAAATCGCAAACCAGATATGTGTTTACATTAAAACGGTGGAGCTGTCGGTTGGTGCAGTTCTAAACAAAGCGTCGTGGCGGGATCTACATGTGAAGCGGAGTACATAGCTGCTTCGGAAGCAGCAAATGAAGGAGTCTGGATGAAGGAGTTCATATCCGATCTAGGTGTCATACCTAGTGCATCGGGTCCAATGAAAATCTTTTGTGACAATACTGGTGCAATTGCCTTGGCAAAGGAATCCAGATTTCACAAGAGAACCAAGCACATCAAGAGATGCTTCAATTCCATTCGGGATTTAGTCCAAGTGGGAGACATAGAAATTTGCAAGATACATATGGATCTAAATGTTGCAGACCCGCTGACTAAGCCTCTTCCACGAGCAAAACATGATCAGCACCAAGGCTCCATGGGTGTTAGAATCATTACTGTGTAATCTAGATTATTGACTCTAGTGCAAGTGGGAGACTGAAGGAAATATGCCCTAGAGGCAATAATAAAGTTATTATTTATTTCCTTGTATCATGATAAATGTTTATTATTCATGCTAGAATAGTATTAACCGGAAACATAATACATGTGTGAATACATAGACAAACAGAGTGTCACTAGTATGCCTCTACTTGACTAGCTCGTTGATCAAAGATGGTTATGTTTCCTAACCATAGAAATGAGTTGTTATTTGGTTAACGGGATCACATCATTAGGAGAATGATGTGATTGACTTGACCCATTCCATTAGCTTAGCACTTGATCGTTTAGTTTGTTGCTATTGCTTTCTTCATAACTTATATATGTTCCTATGACTATGAGATTATGCAACTCCCGTTTACCGGAGGAACACTTTGTGTGCTACCAAACGTCACAACGTAATTGGGCCATTATAAAGGTGCTCTACAGGTGTCTCCGAATGTATTTGTTGGGTTGGCGTATTTGGAGATTAGGATTTGTCACTCCGATTGTCGGAGAGGTATCTCTGGGCCCTCTCGGTAATGCACATCACTCAAGCCTTGCAAGCATTGCAACTAATAAGTTAGTTGCGGGATGATGTATTACGGAATGAGTAAAGAGACTTGCCGGTAACGAGATTGAACTAGGTATTGAGATACCGACGATCGAATCTCGGGCAAGTAACATACCGATGACAAAGGGAACAATGTATATTGTTATGCGATCTAACCGATAAAGATCTTCGTAGAATATGTAGGAGACAATATGAGCATCCAGGTTCCGCTATTGGTTATTGACCGGAGACGTGTCTCGGTCATGTCTACATAGTTCTCGAACCCGTAGGGTCCGCACGCTTAAAGTTCGGTGACGATCGTAATTAGGGTTTTTGTGTTTTGATGTACCGAAGGTTTCTCGGTGTCCTGGATGTGATCACGGACATGACGAGGAGTCTCGAAATGGTCGAGACATTAAGATTGATATATTGGAAGCCTATATTTGGATATCGGAAACGTTCCGGGTGAAATCGGGATTTTACCGGAGTACCGAGGGGTTACCGGAACCCCCCGGGGGTTATTGGGCCTACATGGGCCCTAAGGGAGAAGAGGAGGGCCAGCCAGGGCAGGCCGCGCGCCCCCTCCCCCTAGTCCGAATAGGACAAGGAAGGGGGGTGGCGCCCCCCTTTCCTCTTTCTCCCCCCCCCTTCCTTTTCCAACAAGGCAAGAGGGGGAGTCCTACTCCTGGCACACCCCTTGGGCCAGCCGCACCTCCCCCTCTCCCTCCTTTATATAAAGGGGCAAGGGGGCACCCCCCTGACACACAAGTTGATCTTCATGATCGTTCCTTAGCCGTGTGCGGTGCCCCTTCCACCATATTCCACCTCGGTCATATCATAGCGGTGCTTAGGCGAAGCCCTGCGTCAGTAGAACATCATCACTGTCATCATGCCGTCTTGCTGACGAAACTCTCCCTCAACACTTTGCTGGATCAGAGCTCGAGGGACGTGACCGAGTTGAACTTGTGCAGAACTCGGAGGTGCCGTACGTTCGGTACTTGGATCGGTCGGATCAGGAAGACGTACGACTACTTCCTCTACGTTGTGTCAACGCTTCCGCTGCCGGTCTATGAGGGTACGTAGACAACACTCTCCCCTCTCGTTGCTATGCATCACCATGATCTTGTGTGTGCGTAGGAATTTTTTTGAATTTACTACGTTCCCCAACAGTTGTCGCGCTCAGGGCACTGCCCGACGCACCCGCCGCGCATCGCCCTGAGCTCTTGGCAGTGGTTGGTGTTATGGCTATGGACATCATGGAAGACGCAATACGGACGGTTATCTCTTGGAGGGTCGTTGTAGCCGCAGCCGCGCTTCACTTCTGGTTCCACGGCCGGTACCTTGCGCTTTGCTTCCTTGGCCTTGGTCTTCTTGTCGTCGGCCTCCGCCTCAGGCAGTTCCATGAGGGAGAGGCGGCCTTCCTCTGCCCTGGCGCACTTCGCCATGAGATTGAACATCTCGATGGCTGTGCACAGGTCCTCGTGGATGGCAAGCTCCTCCTTCATCCTGACGTCACGGACACCATCGGAGAACGCCGAGATGATGGCCTCATCGGAGACCCTGGGGATCTTGAGGCGCACGGTGTTGAAGCGTTGGATGTACTTCTGCAGGGTCTCCCCAGGCTGCTGCTTCACGCGGCGCAGGTCTGCGGCCGCTGGAGCTCGGTCGCGGGTACCTTGAAAGTTGGCGATGAAGCGCTCGCGAAGCTCCTCCCAGGAGGAGATGGATCCTGGAGGAAGGTTCAGGAGCCAGGAGCGTGCACCGTCCTTGAGGGCCATGGGGAACCAATTCGCCATGACCTGCTCGGTGTCGTTCACCGCCTCGATGCTGAGCTCGTAGAGCTGGAGGAACTCCGCCGGGTCGGCGGTGCCGTCGTAATGCGGAGGCAGATCCGGCTTGAACTTGCCAGGCCAGACGAGGCGCCGTAACTCAGGAGCTAGGGCGCGGCATCCAGCCACGCTCATGATTGCTAGCGCCCCCTGCGCCTGCGGTGCTGGATCTTGGGGTGCGGGCGCCACCACCTCCTGTGGGGCGCAGTTCTGGTGTTGCCTAAGCGGGGAGCACACGCGCTTCTGCCTGGGGGCGCGGGACCACCTGGCAGCTCTCCTCGTCGCGCGCGGGGGCCCTGCGGGGCTATTAGCACCATGGAGCCTCGCGCCTGAGCCCTTGGCTGGCGCCGCGCGGTGGAGGTGGGGGAGGAGCGCCGCGGTCCTCGTTCCCCGCCATGGGCGACGGAGGGCGAGAGGATGGGTCGGTGCGGGTACCTCTCCGGCGGCGTTGACGAGCTCGGTGATGCGGTGGAGCCACTCGTCGTAGAGGTCGTCCGCCGGACGGTAGCGTAGGAGCTCCCGCGCCATCAGTAGCGCAGGCTGCTGGTAGACCGGCCCACGGCGGACCGGCAAGGACGACACCGCGGCCGGCGATGGTGACAGGGTTGCCGTGTGGCCTTCGCGCCGCACGGACAACGACAGCGACGAGTCCTGCTGCTCGTGAACGGCTGGGTCCATGGCCACGTTGGCGACCGGCGAGTTGGGGCAGAGTGGTGCGCCGTTACCCGCGGGTGCCGGCTGAGCGGCGTTGGCGGCGCGGTGGGCGGCGCATGCTCGGCGAGTGTCCACCATGGCGGTGAAACAAGGTCGACGGAGAAGAGTGGAGCGAGGTCGTCGGAGAAGCGAGATTTCGACAAGCCCCCTACCTGGCGCGCCAAATGTCAGATTTCGGGCTCCACAAAACCCTTAAGATTCGAACACAGGGGCGTGACGAAGATCTCTCCCACTACACGTCTACCTAGTGCCTCGCTCTTTTCCTGGTGGTGGGAATGGAATTCAATCAAGCAAACAAGTAGAGCACACAAGAGTTTACCCAGGTTCAGGCCACCTTGCGGTGTAAAACCCAACGTCCTGCTTTAGTGGATTGGCCTCGCGAGGGCTCGAGTATGAACAAGTACAGTGGTTTACTGAGATCAGGAGGCGAGCTCAAGAAGGGTGAGGAGGAGGATGTTCTTGCTCCTTTCCTAGTCTAAGTCCCAATGGGCTGATCCCCTGTATGATGGAACCCTAGCTACTTATATAGGCGGCCAGGGTCCTCTCCCCCGAAATGTTTAGGCGGGAAGGGAATCCCACAACGGCCATTTGAGCGGGAACACAAGGACGCTCCTATCCTGACAAAAGGTGGTCTTCGCTTGCAAGGAGGGCAGGCGATGACACAGTGGTGGGCCTGGTGATGACATCCTTCCTGCCGTCCTTGCGGTCTTCGGTCTTGTTGCACCAAAGGGGAAACCTTAGTCTCGCCCCTCGGGAACCTGCGCCTGTGCGGTCTCCTTTGCGCCAATATGGAAACTGCGCACGCTGGCGCCCGCTGGCATGGTTCGTCATGGCTTGTGTCACTGCCTCCTCTTGAGGCAGCCCTTGCCTTGAGATCTCCGCCCTCTCGAAGCAGCCTAGCCGAGGCCACTCTAGGGAGAGGTCTTGGTCGCCCCTCCGGAGCAGCCAAGGTGAGGCCGCTCCCTGAGGGGGTCTTGGTCGTTCTCCTTGCGAGGGCTGGCCCCCTCGCGAGGGTCTTGAGCAGACGGTCGATCAGCTGGGCCCTACCGGGCCGTACTAGGAACGTGATGTGGGCCGCAGACAAGCAAGTCTGGGTACCCTGGTTCCCAGTACGCCGACAGTCCAAGAAACGTCTCGTAGACGGTCAAAGGCCTTTGACCTAATGGAAACAACACGGAAGGGCATTTCTATAAGGTCACCTAACGGCAGAGGGGAAAATTTGAGCAGACTTTGAAATTAGGGGCAAATCTGAGTAGGTGGTTCGAGTTAGGGACAAAATGCAAATGGCCCTTTATTATTGTATTTTACCTTATGCAAGAGTCATGGTGATCTTCACCTTTCCTTTTTTTTCATTTGATTCTTTGGCAAGCACCTCGTGTTGGAAAGATTCTGATATATATATATATATATATATATATCCAATTGGATGTAAGGCATCATGAACTATTATTGTTGACATTACCCTTGAGGTAAAAGGTTGGGAGGCGAATCTATAAGCCCCTCCCTTTCTCTATGTCTGATTAAAACTTTGAACCCATAAATATTGCGTGAGTGTTCGCAATTGTGAAAGACTAAATGATAGTTGAGTATGTGGAGTCTGCTAAATGATAGTTGATTAAAACTTTGAACCCATAAATATTGTCTATTTTGGATGTTTATGGGCTTTATTATACACTTTTATATTATTTTTTGGGACTAACCTATTAACCCAGAGCCCAGTGCCAGTTTCTGTTTTTTCCCTTGTTTCAGTGTTTCGCAGAAAAGGAATATCAAATGGAGTCCAAATGGAATGAAACCTTTGGGAGAGTTATTTTTGGAACGGAAGCAATCCAGAAGACTTGGGTGTACGTAAGGGAAGCAACAAGGAAGGCACGAGGCAGGGGGCGCGCCCTCCACCCTCGTGGGCCCCTCGTGGTCCCCCTGGCATATTTCTTCCTCCTATATATACCAATATACCCTAAAACCATCGGGGAGCACAATAGATCGGGAGTTCCGCCACGAGAAGCCTCCGTAGCCACCCGAAAACCAATCTAGACTCGTTCCGGCACCTTGCCGGAGGGGGAACCCCTCACCGGTGGCCATCTTCATCATCCCGGCGCTCTCCATGACGAGGAGGGAGTAGTTCTCCCTCGGGGCTGAGGGTATGTACCAGTAGCTATGTGTTTGATCTCTCTCTCTCTCTCTCTCTCGTGTTCTTGAGGTGATGTGATCTTGATGTATCGCGAGCTTTCCTATTATAGTTGGATCTTATATGTTTCTCCCCCTCTACTCTCTTGTAATGGATTGAGTTTTCCCTTTGAAGTTATCTTATCGGATTGAGTCTTTAAGGATTTGAGAACAGTTGATGTATGTCTTGCGTGGGATACCCGTGGTGACAATGGGGTATTCTATTGATCCACTTGATGTATGTTTTGGTGATCAACTTGCGGGTTCCGCCCATGACCTATGCATAGGCGTTGGCACACGTTTTCGTCTTGACTCTTTGATAGAAAGTTTGGGGCACTCTTTGAAGTTCTTTGTGTTGGTTTGAATAGATGAATCTGAGATTGTGTGGTGCATATCGTATAATCATACCCACGGATACTTGAGGTGACATTAGGGTTTTGGTTGATTTGTGTCTTTAGGTGTTATTCTAGTACGAACTCTATGATAGATTGAACGGAAAGAATAGCTTCATGTTATTTTACTACGGACTCTTGAATAGATCGATCAGAAAGGATAACTTTGAGGTGGTTTCGTACCCTACCATAATCTCTTCGTTTGTTCTCCGCTATTGGTGACTTTGGAGTGACTCTTTGTTGCATGTTGAGGGATAGTTATATGATCCAATTATGTTATTATTGTTGAGAGGACTTGCACTAGTGAAAGTATGAACCCTAAGCCTTGTTTCAACGCATTGCAATACCGTTTGTGCTCACTTTTATCATTAGTTACCTTGCTGTTTTTATATTTTCAGATTACAAAAACCATTATCTACTATCCATATACCAGTTGTATCACCATCTCTTCGCCGAACTAGTGCACCTATACAATTTACCATTGTATTGGGTGTGTTGGGGACACAAGAGACTCTTTGTTATTTGGTTGAAGGGTTGCTTGAGAGAGACCATCTTCATCCTATGCCTCCTATGGATTGGTAAACCTTAGATCATCCACTTGAGGGAAATTTGCTACTATCCTACAAACCTCTGCACTTGGAGGCCCAACAACGTCTACAAGAAGAAGGTTGTGTAGTAGACATCACTCCCCATCGGGAGTGAGTAATTCCTTCGTAGGCTTGCTGGACGATGAGGGGTTGGATGGGATTCATCAGGTAATCGAGTTAGTTTTGTTAGTGCTTGATCCCTAGTATCCAGTCTGTTTTGAGATTGATGTTGCTATGACTTTGCTATGCTTAATGCTTGTCACTAGGGCCCGAGTGCAATGATTTTAGATCTGAACCGCTTATGTTTTCACCATTATATCTATGTTCTTGATCCGATCTTGCAAGTTTATGCACCTGTTACGTGTTATGATCCGTAAACCCCAAGGTGGCAGTAATTGGGATACTTTCCGGTGATGACCGTAGTTTGAGGAGTTCATGTATTCACTAGGTGTTAATGCTTTGTTACAATTCTCTATTAAAAGGAGGCCTTAATATCCCTTAGTTTCCTTATGGACCCTGCTACCACGGGAGGGTAGGACAAAAGATGTCATGCAAGTTCTTTTCCATAAGCACGTATGACTATTTACGAAATACATGCCTACATTATATTGATGAACTGAGCTAGTTCTGTGTCGCCCTAGGTTATGACTGTTATATGATGAATATCATCCAACAAAATCACTGATCCAATGCCTACGAGTTTTTCACATATTGTTCTTGCTAAGTTACTACTATTGCTGCTACTATTACAATTGCTACAAAAATATTACTATCACTGTTACCATCACTATTACTGTTACCATTGCTATCAAAACTATCGTACTACTGTGCTACTGATCACTTTGCTGTAGATATTTAATCTCCACGTGTGGTTGAATTGACAACTCAACTACTAATACTTACAAATATTCAGTGACTCCCCTTGCGTCGAATCAATAAATTTGGGTTGAATACTCTACCCTCGAAAACTGTTGCGATCCCCTATACTTGTGGGTTATCAATCCCCAAGCTTAGATGCTTGGGTATTCCTTGAATGTTACCTTGGGGTGCTTTTAGAATCCCGAAGATTAGGGCCTTGCCACTCCTTATTCCTTCATCTATCATGCTCTCACTCAAAACTTGAAAACTGCAGCACGCAAAACTCAACAGAAATCTCGTGAGATCCATTACAAGCAAATCATAAACTTTAGGTACTGTTATGAACCCATTTAGTTTTTTTTATTATTGCATAATACCTACTGTATGCCAACTTCTCCATGACTTATACCCCCTATATAATCCATAGATGCATTAAAACAAGCAAACTATGCAATGAAACACAATCTATCCAAAACATTGTAAAGATCTGAACAATGACTATACTTCTGTAACTTCAATTTTTTGAAACATTAGGAAAACATGGGAAATTTGTATATCAATAATGTGTACAAAGATCTGAATTTCATCACGTTTTAGTAAGCCATAGTAATTCAGGTACTGGGCACAAAAGTTTCTATTTTTTCATAGAACGAAGTCGACTATCATCCAAATCATTCCAAAGGCTTTACTTGGCACAAACACTAATTAAAACACAAAAACATATTCATAACGGTAGCATAATTGTGTGCACATCAAAAAAGGAGAAAAGAAAAAATAAAGATAACTATTGGGTTGCCTCCCAACAAGCGCTATTGTTTTACGCCCCTAGCTAGGCGTAATGCATAGTTTCAAGTGTTGTTATCCTACATTTTTGCATCTTGGGATATGTGTTTATCAGGAGGCTTTAAAAAAAGGGAACACATCATCTAATAAAACCTTAGCATTTTTTAGGATACTTTCTTCTAACCCTTGTTGGTTCCCTTTGACGATCCAAGAATATTGCTGACTAATACCATTAAAAATTTGTTGGATAATATGTAAAGGAGGGACTTCATTTTTAGTATTTTCATCAAAAGTATGATCATCACGAAATACATACCTCACCATATAAAATTTCATCTATCACAGGATGTTCATGACTCATATTGAGAGTCTCCTCATCGTCGTGGGTGGAGGACGCATGTGTCTCCTCGGACCGAGTGGCCGAGGTGTCACGGATCCGAAGACCCGCTTGGACCTTTCGAGACTTCGATCCCTTGGGGGTCACTATGTGTGGCTCCTCTACGAGGAGCGTCACAAGCAGGGGGTTCTTGGCTCCTCTGGCAACAGGATCGCGCAACATATTTTCTGCATTGAGGCTGACCACTTCTACATATTGTAGATCCAGGTGATTCGTAAAGGCCTATCTTGCTAACATAGGAAAGAAAGGATGTGAACATGTATGATGAAATACTTACTAGAGGGGCTCCGTAGCCGACCTCGAAGCCGAAGTTCTTCCCCTCCTGGGGGATCTTATCCTTGGCCAACTTGAGGAGGCGAGTCCACATGTTGGCCAGGTCGGAGTGGAAGAAGTGGAGGATGGGCCCCGCATTACCGGATTTGTGCTCCCACACCGGGGTAGGCCAGAGTGGGAGCGGAAGGATGTGGCGGTTGAGCATGACATTGATCACCTTGGGGAGCTGGAGATCCTTCTCGGTGGACCACCACTTGATCTTCTTGATCGAGGTCTCCACCTCCTTGGGGTTCCCCACATGATGCCCTTCTCCTTCCAAGATTTAAGTTTCTTCGGGGGGAGGGGAGGGACTGAGAAGGCTGGGACATCGTCCTGGCCCGGGGCGAGTTGCTCGGTGATGTAGAACCACTCGTGCTGCCACTCCTTCACCATTTCGATGAAGGTGCTCATGAACCAGTTAGCGTTCTGATTTTTGCTAACCATGGCCCCTCCACACTCCGCCAGATCGGCGCCATTGGACTTCGTCTTGATGCCAAAGATCTTCATCCAGAGGCCGAAGTGTGGCTCGACGCGGAGGAACGCCTCGCACACTGTTATGAAGGAGGTGAGGTGGAGGATGGAGTTCGGGGCCATGTGGTGGAAGTCCAGCCCGTAATAGAACATCATCCCGCACACAAATGGATGCAGCGGGAACCCCATGCCTCGGATGAGACGGGGAACAAAGACTACCCGCTCCCCTTGGTTGGGA
Source organism: Triticum monococcum (assembly GCA_034509565.1). NCBI lineage: Eukaryota > Viridiplantae > Streptophyta > Magnoliopsida > Poales > Poaceae > Triticum > Triticum monococcum. The sequence goes on along the minus strand of CM067843.1, from coordinate 669,574,689 downwards.
GTGTGCATTTGCTCATTCTCGCTCGGACCGTGGGTGGCGATGTTGGCGGAGAGGTACCCCGCGTTGCGTAGCTCTAGGATGGTGCCATCAGTCACGATGGAACCACCCCAATGCCCCTTGAGGGTATCGGCCATGGCTGGATGTGGGAGCTCGGGAAGAGGGGTTGGGATTCACCGCGAAAGAAGTGAGACTAGATCTGGGCGCTAGGGCTCAATGAGGAGGCAGGTGGGGGAAATGAGAGTGTGGTGGCTTGCGTTATGCTCCTCTTTGGATACTTATAAGCTGATTGAAAGGACAAACGCCCCCCTTTTCACGTCGATAAAAATGCCACTACTGTAAAAGATGTCGATTGCAGGTATGGGGTAAACAAAATCTTGATGACATCCCTAAGAAAACGGGCATGATCTCCCCTTGATGGGAAGTGCCAGTAGAAAGGCTGCCTTGAACCACGATTTGGGGTGAGTAGTAATTGCCTGACCAATCTAGGGTTCGCTGCTTCGATAAAGGTGCCAGACTAGGTGTGACTATTCATGCCTGTACAGGTGGCCCTCGAGCCTAAGTCATTTCAACTCTTCAGACACAGATTGAGCTCGACAAAATCCTACGTGTAAAATGTTGCTCCTTTAATAAGTAGTTTAGAGGACTCTGAAGTCATGAAAGGGAACTCGTCTGTCAAGCTAATGACTTCGGATTTGAAGTTAACTTTGAAGAAATCGTCCCTGGTGTAGAAGACCAGTTTGGGGCTATTGACAGTGTCCTGGGCTAGGGGGTACCTACCTAGCCTGTCCATGCACTTTGGGCTGGGCCAAAGGGCCCTCATTCGTAGCAATATGGACTCCGGGGGTCACACACTGGGTAGAGGATCAAGACTGCATCTACCAAAGACTTGCCATACACTCCAAGACCTATTTCTCTGCCTCCATGCCAAGATGCCAACCTTGTAACCCTAGATACCCTACTCGGCGTGTATATAAGCCGAAGGGTTTAGCCCATACAGGGTACATCAACGCAATCTCATTCTCCAAGCCCTAGAGTTAGAACACATCTAAAGATCTCAAGGTAGATCAACTCTGTACTTGTAACACATCAATATAACAAGAGTAGGACGTAGGGTTTTACATCCATTAAGAGGGCCCGAACCTGGGTAAACATCGTCTCCCCTGTTCTAGTTACCATCTCCAAGATCCACATCTCGGGACCCCCTACCCCGAGGTCTGCCGGTTTTTACACCAACACCTTTCCTCCTTGATCGGCGCAATGGGAGGGGAGTCCTCCTCCTCTTGGTTGCCCTCTCTCCCCTCCATCTATATATACTTGAGGTATTGAGCTCTTTTGAATGCACAAGTTTGGGGCCTCCTCTAGTTCCTCTAGTTCTAGTTCTAGTTGATCTGAGTTGATCTAATTAGAGCTAGAAAAATCCTCTAATCCTCATAATTAGAAGCCCAGTGTGGTTCTAATATCCTCCCTCTAGTTATCTAGCGACGATTAGCTCTGGATAGTGAATCACCGTCGGATTGTGAAGCTGCACTCTTGCAACCAAGTAGAGAGGTTGTGCTTTCGATCTTCGGTTCGAGGGGCTGTTCATGGGTGCTACTTGTGAGCTCCATTGGGATTTCTTCGAAGAGGAGAGGATGATGCTGTACAGTAAAGATAAGTATCTCCCTTAGTTAAGAACCAAGGTTATCAATCTAGTAGGAGAACCACACAGAACCTCGTGAACAACACCTACACACACAAAAGCAAATACTTGCACCCAACGCAAACAAGAGGGTTGCCAATCCCCTTGGCGGTTACTTGCAAGGATTAAATCTTGTAGTGGTAGATAATAAAGTAAATTGTAAAGAAAAGAAAATAAATAAAATTGTAGCAATGTATTTTTGTGTCTTTCATATGATAAAAGTAGACCGGGGGCCATAGTTTTCACTAGAGGCTTCTCAAACACATAGCATATGGTGGGTGAACAAATTATTGGTGGGCAATTGATAAAAAACCGCATAGTTATGATGATATTCAAGGCAATGATCATGTATATATACATCACGTACGAGACATGTAGACCGACTCATGCCTGCATCTACTACTATTACTCCACCCACCAACTGCTATCCAGCATACATGTAGGGTATTAAGTTAATAAAATAGAGTAACGCCTTAAGCAAGATGACATGATGTAGACAAAGTAAACTTAACTAATATGAATAAACCCCATCGTTTTATCCTCAATGTTAACAATACAAATACGAGTCTTGTTCCCTAATTTGTCACTGGGATAGAGCACCGTGAGATTGAACCCATTACAAAGCACCCCTCCCACTAAAGATAAATCAGTCTAGTTGGCCAAACCAAACAGATAGATCGGAGAGAAATACAAAGCTATAACAATCATGCATAATAAAGTTCAGAAAAGACTCCATTAATATTCATAAATATTTAAACCCACAATTCATTGGATCCCAACAAACACACTGCAAAAGAAGATTACATATGATAGAACTCCAAGAAGATCAAGGAGTACATGGTATTGAAGATCAAAGAGAGAGAAGAAGCCATCTATCTACTAGCTATGGACTCATAGGTCTATGGTAAACTACTCACACATCATCAATAGGGCAGCAAGGATGATGTAGAAGCCATCCATGATTGATTCCCCCTCTAGTAGAGTACCGGAAAAGGCCTCCAGATGGGATCACGGAAGAACAGAAGCTTGCGGCGGCGGAAAATGTGTTTCTGGTGCCTCTCTTCTATATTAGGAATATTTGGGAATTTATAGAGGTAGAGTTAGGTCAAGTGGTGCCATGAGGGGCCCACAAGCCTGGGGGCGCGCCTAGCTAGCCTGTCGCTCCCTCGTGGCTCTTCTGTTCTTCTCTCGAACTTTGTGGGTCTCTTCCGGTCCAGAAAAAATTAATCGAAAGATTTTTCTCCGTTTGATATTAATTTTTCGAAAAACCAAAAAACAAGCAAAAAGCAGCAACTAGGACTGGGCACTAGGTTAATAAGTTAGTCCCAGAAAATGATATAAAATTACATATAAGACATCCAAGATTGATACTGTAATAGCATGGAACAACAAAAAATTATAGATACGTTGGAGACGTATTAGTGGGGTTCGCCGGATCATTCATCGACGGTTCGAGGGACCCCAAGTATGTCTACACCAACACGATCTTCTTCCACTGCAACTCGGTGACGGTAACAATCATGATCACAATGCGTTATACATCTTCATATTGATCCTGGTTGTGCATAGGTGTTTTCTACTATGTTTTCTACTATGTTCCCCAATACCGAGCACCTTCAACTCCTCTGATCATGAGCTTGTCTCTGGTGGATCCTTCAGGGGGCACCAGCCTGCCAAACATTCAATGAGAGGCTAGTTGAGCTCTCTTATAGCCATGATGGCCGATCGGTGCTTTTAAGGCAGAGCATGTGTGCCTACGATGGTCTATGCCCTATCAACACCACTCATGCTGGTACAATACACCCGTTCGATGAAGTTTGAGGTGATAGGGAGTGGCGCTTATCAAAGACATGATTGGTGCCCCCTCCCCCCACTTTTGACTCCAGCCACGCGGAGTGCGTCATGTCTACATCAACTCTCTGTCGCTGACCGGTGGGCCTTGATGAGCTGGTGGCAACAAGGTGGAACACGTCCCTAGGAAGGCAGGAACCGCCTCTGGCTGCCACACACTATGGCTGAAACGCCCTAAGGGATCCACGTGGGTCGAGCAAGTTGTGTCGGCCATGTGCAACGTATCACGGGCGCTATTGGTTGGCCACTGTGGTGCCCCAGTACTATATAAGAGGAGGATGCTACTTGCGAACTGCGTCGGGATTTCCCCGAAGAGAAGAGGATGATGCAGTATAGTAGAGATAAGTATTTCCCAATTAAGAACCAAGGTTATCAATCTAGTAGGAGAACCAAGCAACACCTCGTTAGCAGCACCTGCACACAAACAACAAATCCTTGCAACCCAACGCGAACAAGGGGTTGTCAATCCCTCAACGGTTATGAGCAAGATTAAATTGTATGGTGTTTGACAGATAGATCGGACAAAAATACAAAAAAAATAAAGTAAAAATGTAGCAAGGTATTTTTTGTTTTAATGTATGATAAAAGATAGACCCGAGGGCCATAGTTTTCACTAGAGTCTTCTCTCTTGAAAATGGCATACGTTGGGTAAACAAATTACTGTTGGGCAATTGATAGAAAAGAAAATAATTATGACGATATCCAAGGAAATGATCATATATAGGCATCACATCTGAGACAAGTAGACTGACTCATGCCTGCATCTACTACTATTACTCCACACATCGACCGCTATCCAGCATGCATCTAGAGTATTAAGTTCATAAAGAATGGAGTAACACCTTAAGCAAGATGACATGATGTAGATAAGATAAACTCACGTATGAATAAATCCCATCTTTTTACCCTTAATAGCAACGATACATACGTGTCATGGACCCTTCTATCACTGGGATTGAGCACCGCAAGATCGAACTCATTACAAAGCACCTCTCCCATTGCAAGATAAAATCAATCTAGTTGGCCAAACCTGAAGGAAATATGCCCTAGAGGCAATAATAAAGTTATTATTTATTTCCTTATATCATGATAAATGTTTATTATTCATGCTAGAATTGTATTAACCGGAAACATAATACATGTGTGAATACATAGACCAACAGAGTGTCACTAGTATGCCTCTACTAGACTAGCTCATTAATCAAAGATGGTTATGTTTCCTAACCATGAACAAAGAGTTGTTATTTGATTAACGAGGTCACATCATTAGTTGAATGATCTGATTGACATGACCCATTCCATTAGCTTAGCACCCGATCATTTAGTATGTTGCTATTGCTTTCTTCATGACTTATACATGTTCCTATAACTATGAGATTATGCAACTCCCGTTTACCGGAGGAACACTTTGGGTACTACCAAACGTCACAACGTAACTGGGTGATTATAAAGGAGTACTACAGGTGTCTCCAATGGTAGATGTTGGGTTGGCGTATTTCGAGATTAGGGTTTGTCACTCCGATTGTCGGAGAGGTATCTCTGGGCCCCTCTCGGTAGTACACATCACATAAGGCTTGCAAGCATAATAACTAAAGATGTTAGTTATGAGATGATGTATTACAGAACGAGTAAAGAGACTTGCCAGTAACGAGATTGAACTAGGTATTGGATACCGACGATCGAATCTCGGGCAAGTAACATACCGATGACAAAGGGAACAACGTATGTTGTTATGCGGTCTGACCGATAAAGATCTTCGTAGAATATGTAGGAGCCAATATGGGCATCCAGGTCCCGCTATTGGTTATTGACCGGAGACGTGTCTCGGTCATGTCTACATTGTTCTCGAACCGTAGGGTCCGCACGCTTAACGTTACGATGACAGTTATTATGAGTTTATGCATTTTGATGTACCGAAGGTTGTTCGGAGTCCCGGATGAGATCACGGACATGACGAGGAGTCTCGAAATGGTCGAGACATAAAGATTGATATATTGGAAGCCTATGTTTGGACATCGGAAGTGTTCCGGGTGAAATCGGGATTTTACCGGAATACCGGGAGGGTTACCGGAACCCCCCGGGAGGCAAATGGGCCTATTGGGCCTTAGTGGAAAAGAGGGAAGAGGCAGCCCACAAGCTGGCCGGCGCCCCCCCCTTCCCCAAGTCCTAGTAGGACTAGGAGAAGTGGGCCGGCCCCCTCTCTCTCTCCTTTCCCCCTTGAGTCCTAGTTGGAATAGGATTGGAGGGGAGGAGTCCTACTCCCGGTGGGAGTAGGACTCCCCCTGCGCCTCCTCTCCCTTGGCCGGCCAGCCCCCCTTCCTCCAACCTTTATATACGGGGGCAGGGGACACCCCAAGACACACAAGTTGATCCTTGAGATCGTTCCTTAGCCGTGTGCGGTGCCCCCTGCCACCAAATTCCACCTCGATCATACCGTTACAGTGCTTAGGCGAAGCCCTGCGTCGGTAGTACATCAAGATCGTCACCACGCCGTCATGCTGACGGAACTCTTCCTCGACGCTTTGCTGGATCGGAGCCCGAGGAACGTCATCGAACTGAACGTGTGCTAAGAACTCGGAGGTGCCGGAGTAACGGTGCTTGGATCGGTCGGATCGTGAAGAAGACGTACGACTACTTCCTCTACGTTGTGTGATCGCTTCCGCAGTCGGTCTGCGTTGGTACGTAGACAATACTCTCCCCTCTCGTTGCTGTGCATCACCATGATCTTGCGTGTGCGTAGGAAAATTTTGAAATTACTACGTTTCCCAACAGTGGTATCAGAGCCAGGTTTTATGGTTTGATGTTATATGCACGAGTAGAACACAAGTGAGTTGTGGGCGATACAAGTCATACTGCCTACCAGCATGTCATACTTTGGTTCGGCGGTATTGTTGGTTGAGACGATCCGGACCAACCTTACGCATACTCTTATGCGAGACCGGTTCCCTCGACGTGCTTTGCACACAGATGGCTTGCGGAAGACTGTCTCTCCAACTTTAGTTGAACCAAGTGTGACTACGCCCGGTCCTTGAGAAGGTTAAAACGGAGTCTATTTGACGAACTATCGTTGTGGTTTTGATGCGTAGGTGAGATGCGTTCTTACTTAAGCCCGTAGCAGCCACGTAAAACTTGCAACAACAAAGTAGAGGACGTCTAACTTGTTTTTGCAGGATATGTTGTGATGTGATATGGTCAAGGCATGATGCTGATTTTATTGTATGAGATGATCATGTTTTGTAACCGAGTTATCGGCAACTGGCAGGAGCCATATGGTTGTCGCTTTATTGTATGCAATGCAATCGCGATGTAATGCTTTAGTTTATTGCTAAACGGTAGTGATAGTCGTGGAAGCATAAGATCGGCGAGACGACAACGTTGCTACGATGGAGATCAAGGTGGCGCGCCGGTGACGATGGTGATCATGACGGTGCTTCGGAGATGGAGATCACAAGCACAAGATGATGATGGCCATATCATATCACTTATATTGATTGCATGTGATGTTTATCCTTTTATGCATCTTATCTTGCTTTGATTGACGGTAGCATTATAAGATGATCTCTCACTAAATTATCAAGAAGTGTTCTCCCTGAGTATGCACCGTTGCAAAAGTTCTTCGTGCTGAGACACCACGTGATGATCGGGTGTGATAGGCTCTACGTTCAAATACAACGGGTGCAAAACAGTTGCACACGCGGAATACTCAGGTTATACTTGACGAGCCAAGCATATACAGATATGGCCTCGGAACACGGAGACCGAAAGGTCGAGCGTGAATCATATAGTAGATATGATCAACATATTGATGTTCACCATTGAAAACTACTCCATCTCACGTGATGATCGGTTATGGTTTAGTTGATTTGGATCACGTGATCACTTAGAGGATTAGAGGGATGTCTATCTAAGTGGGAGTTCTTAAGTAAATTAACTGAACTTAAAAATTATCATGAACTTAGTACCTGATAGTATCTTGCTTGTTTATGTCGATTGTAGATAGATGGCTCGTGCTGTTGTTCCGTTGAATTTTAATGCGTTCCTAGAGAAAGCAAAGTTGAAAGATGATGGTAGCAATTACACGGACTGGGTCCGTAACCTGAGGATTATCCTCATTGCTGCACAGAAGAATTACGTCCTGGAAGCACCGCTGAGTGCCAGGCCTGCTGCAAGAGCAACACCAGAAGTTATGAACGTCTGGCAGAGCAAAGCTGATGACTACTCAATAGTTCAGTGTGCCATGCTTTACGGCTTAGAACCGGGACTTCAACGACGTTTTGAACGTCATGGAGCATATGAGATGTTCCAGGAGTTGAAGTTAATATTTCAAGCAAATGCCCGGATTGAGAGATATGAAGTCTCCAATAAGTTCTATAGCTGCAAGATGGAGGAGAACAGTTCTGTCAGTGAGCATATACTCAAAATGTCTGGGTATAATAATCACTTGATTCAATTGGGAGTTACACTTCCGGATGATTGCGTCATTGACAGAATTCTCCAATCACTGCCACCAAGCTACAAGAGCTTTGTGATGAACTATAATATGCAAGGGATGAACAAGACTATTCCCGAGCTCTTCGCTATGCTGAAAGCTGCGGAGGTAGAAATCAAGAAGGAGCATCAAGTGTTGATGGTTAACAAAACCACTAGTTTCAAGAAAAAGGGCAAAGGGAAGAAGAAGGGGAACTTCAAGAAGAACGGCAAGCAAGTTGCTGCTCAAGAGAAGAAACCCAAGTCTGGACCTAAGCCTGAAACTGAGTGCTTCTATTGCAAGCAGACTGGTCACTGGAAGCGGAACTGCCCCAAGTATTTGGCGGATAAGAAGGATGGCAAGGTGAACAAAGGTATATGTGATATACATGTTATTGATGTGTACCTTACTAATGCTCGCAGTAGCACCTGGGTATTTGATACTGGTTCTGTTGCTAATATTTGCAACTCGAAACAGGGACTACAGAATAAGCGGACAATAGCAAAGGACGAGGTGACGATGCGCGTGGGAAACGGTTCCAAAGTCGATGTGATCGCCGTCGGCACGCTACCTCTACATCTACCTTCGGGATTAATATTAGACCTAAATAATTGTTATTTGGTGCCAGCGTTGAGCATGAACATTATATCTGGATCTTGTTTGATGCGAGACGGTTATTCATTTAAATCAGAGAATAATGGTTGTTCTATTTATATGAGTAATATCTTTTATGGTCATGCACCCTTGAAAAGTGGTCTATTCTTATTGAATCTCGATAGTAGTAATACACATATTCATAATGTTGAAGCCAAAAGATGCAGAGTTGATAATGATAATGCAACTTATTTGTGGCACTGCCGTTTAGGTCATATCGGTGTAAAGCGCATGAAGAAACTCCATACTGATGGGCTTTTGGAACCACTTGATTATGAATCACTTGGTACTTGCGAACCGTGCCTCATGGGCAAGATGACTAAAACACCGTTCTCCGGCACTATGGAGAGAGCAACAGATTTATTGGAAATCATACATACCGATGTATGTGGTCCGATGAATATTGAGGCTCGTGGCGGATATCGTTATTTTCTCACCTTCACAGATGATTTAAGCAGATATGGGTATATCTACTTAATGAAACATAAGTCTGAAACATTTGAAAAGTTCAAGGAATTTCAGAGTGAAGTTGAAAATCATCGTAACAAGAAAATAAAGTTTCTACGATCTGATCGTGGAGGAGAATATTAGAGTTACGAGTTTGGTGTACATTTGAAAAATTGTGGAATAGTTTCGCAACTCACGCCACCCGGAACACCACAACGTAATGGTGTGTCCGAACGTCGTAATCGTACTTTACTAGATATGGTGCGATCTATGATGTCTCTTACTGATTTACCGCTATCATTTTGGGGTTATGCTTTAGAGACGGCCGCATTCACGTTAAATAGGGCACCATCTAAATCCGTTGAGACGACGCCTTATGAACTATGGTTTGGCAAGAAACCAAAGTTGTCGTTTCTTAAAGTTTGGGGCTGCGATGCTTATGTGAAAAAACTTCAACCTGATAAGCTCGAACCCAAATCGGAGAAGTGTGTCTTCATAGGATATCCAAAGGAAACTATTGGATACACCTTCTATCACAGATCCGAAGGCAAGACTTTTGTTGCTAAATTCAGAAACTTTCTTGAGAAGGAGTTTCTCTCGAAAGAAGTGAGTGGGAGGAAAGTAGAACTTGACGAGGTAACTGTACCCACTCCGTTATTGGGAAATAGAACATCACAGAAAACTGTTTCTGTGAGACCTACACCAATAAGAGAGGAAGTTAATGATGATGATCATGAAACTTTAGATCAAGATACTACTGTACCTCGTAGATCAACCAGAGTAAGATCCGTACCAGAGTGGTACGGTAATCCTGTTCTGGAAGTCATGCTACTAGATCATGATGAACCTACGAACTATGAAGAAGCGATGGTGAGCCCAGATTCCGCAAAGTGGTTTGAAGCCATGAAATCTGAGATGGGATCCATGTATGAGAACAAAGTATGGACTTTGGTTGACTTGCCCGATGATAGGCAAGCAATTGAGAATAAATGGATCTTTAAGAAAAAGACTGACGCTGATGGTAATGTTACTGTCTACAAAGCTCGACTTGTCGCAAAAGGTTTTAGACAAGTTCAAGGAGTTGACTACGATGAGACTTTCTCACCCGTAGCGATGCTTAAGTCTGTCAGAATAATGTTAGCAATTGCCACATTTTATGATTATGAAATTTGGCAAATGGATGTAAAAACCGCATTCCTGAATGGATTTCTGGAAGAAGAATTGTATATGATGCAACCAGAAGGTTTTGTCGATCCAAAGGGAGCTAACAAAGTGTGCAAACTCCAGCGATCTATTTATGGACTGGTGCAAGCATCTCGGAGTTGGAATAAATGCTTTGATAGTGTGATCAAAGCATTTGGGTTTATACAGACTTTTGGAGAAGCCTGTATTTACAAGAAAGTGAGTGGGAGCTCTGTAGCATTTCTGATATTATATGTGGATGACATATTACTGATTGGAAATGATATAGAATTTCTGGATAGCATAAAGGGATACTTGAATAAAAGTTTTTCGATGAAAGACCTCGGGGAAGCTGCTTACATATTAGGCATAAAGATCTATAGAGATAGATCAAAACGCTTAATTGGACTTTCACAAAGCACATACCTTGACAAGATTTTGAAGAAGTTCAAAATGGATCAAGCAAAGAAAGGGTTCTTGCCTGTGTTACAAGGTGTGAAGTTGAGTCAGACTCAATGCCCGACCAATGCAGAAGATAGAGAGAAAATGAAAGATGTTCCCTATGCTTCAGCCATAGGCTCTATCATGTATGCAATGCTGTGTACCAGACCTGATGTGTGCCTTGCTATAAGTTTAGCAGGGAGGTACCAAAGTAATCCAGGAGTGGATCACTGGACAGCGGTCAAGAACATCCTGAAATACCTGAAAAGGACTAAGGATGTGTTTCTCGTATATGGAGGTGACAAAGAGCTCACCGTAAAAGGTTACGTTGATGCAAGCTTTGACACTGATCCGGACGATTCTAAATCGCAAACCGGATACGTGTTTACTTTAAACGGTGGAGCTGTCAGTTGGTGCAGTTCTAAACAAAGCGTCGTAGCAGGATCTACATGTGAAGCGGAGTACATAGCTGCTTCGGAAGCAGCGAACGAAGGAGTCTGGATGAAGGAGTTCATATCCGATCTAGGTGTCATACCTAGTGCATCGGGTCCAATGAAAATCTTCTGTGACAATACTGGTGCAATTGCCTTGGCAAAGGAATCCAGATTTCACAAAAGAACCAAACACATCAAGAGACGCTTCAACTCCATCCGGGATTTAGTCCAGGTGGGAGACATAGAGATTTGCAAGATACATACGGATCTGAATGTTGCAGACCCGTTGACTAAGCCTCTTCCACGAGCAAAACATGATCAGCACCAAGGCTCCATGGGTGTTAGAATCATTACTGTGTAATCTAGATTATTGACTCTAGTGCAAGTGGGAGACTGAAGGAAATATGCCCTAGAGGCAATAATAAAGTTATTATTTATTTCCTTATATCATGATAAATGTTTATTATTCATGCTAGAATTGTATTAACCGGAAACATAATACATGTGTGAATACATAGACCAACAGAGTGTCACTAGTATGCCTCTACTAGACTAGCTCATTAATCAAAGATGGTTATGTTTCCTAACCATGAACAAAGAGTTGTTATTTGATTAACGAGGTCACATCATTAGTTGAATGATCTGATTGACATGACCCATTCCATTAGCTTAGCACCCGATCGTTTAGTATGTTGCTATTGCTTTCTTCATGACTTATACATGTTCCTATAACTATGAGATTATGCAACTCCCGTTTACCGGAGGAACACTTTGGGTACTACCAAACGTCACAACGTAACTGGGTGATTATAAAGGAGTACTACAGGTGTCTCCAATGGTAGATGTTGGGTTGGCGTATTTCGAGATTAGGGTTTGTCACTCCGATTGTCGGAGAGGTATCTCTGGGCCCCTCTCGGTAGTACACATCACATAAGCCTTGCAAGCATAATAACTAAAGATGTTAGTTATGAGATGATGTATTACAGAACGAGTAAAGAGACTTGCCAGTAACGAGATTGAACTAGGTATTGGATACCGACGATCGAATCTCGGGCAAGTAACATACCGATGACAAAGGGAACAACGTATGTTGTTATGCGGTCTGACCGATAAAGATCTTCGTAGAATATGTAGGAGCCAATATGGGCATCCAGGTCCCGCTATTGGTTATTGACCGGAGACGTGTCTCGGTCATGTCTACATTGTTCTCGAACCGTAGGGTCCGCACGCTTAACGTTACGATGACAGTTATTATGAGTTTATGCATTTTGATGTACCGAAGGTTGTTCGGAGTCCCGGATGAGATCACGGACATGACGAGGAGTCTCGAAATGGTCGAGACATAAAGATTGATATATTGGAAGCCTATGTTTGGACATCGGAAGTGTTCCGGGTGAAATCGGGATTTTACCGGAATACCGGGAGGGTTACCGGAACCCCCCGGGAGGCAAATGGGCCTATTGGGCCTTAGTGGAAAAGAGGGAAGAGGCAGCCCACAAGCTGGCCGGCGCCCCCCCCCCTTCCCCAAGTCCTAGTAGGACTAGGAGAAGTGGGCCGGCCCCCTCTCTCTCTCCTTTCCCCCTTGAGTCCTAGTTGGAATAGGATTGGAGGGGAGGAGTCCTACTCCCGGTGGGAGTAGGACTCCCCCTGCGCCTCCTCTCCCTTGGCCGGCCAGCCCCCCTTCCTCCAACCTTTATATACGGGGGCAGGGGACACCCCAAGACACACAAGTTGATCCTTGAGATCGTTCCTTAGCCGTGTGCGGTGCCCCCTGCCACAAATTCCACCTCGATCATACCGTTACAGTGCTTAGGCGAAGCCCTGCGTCGGTAGTACATCAAGATCGTCACCACGCCGTCATGCTGACGGAACTCTTCCTTGACGCTTTGCTGGATCGGAGCCCGAGGAACGTCATCGAACTGAACGTGTGCTAAGAACTCGGAGGTGCCGGAGTAACGGTGCTTGGATCGGTCGGATCGTGAAGAAGACGTACGACTACTTCCTCTACGTTGTGTGATCGCTTCCGCAGTCGGTCTGCGTTGGTACGTAGACAATACTCTCCCCTCTCGTTGCTGTGCATCACCATGATCTTGCGTGTGCGTAGGAAAATTTTGAAATTACTACGTTTCCCAACAAAACCAAATAGATAGAAGAAGCTATAGTAATCATGCATAAAAGAGTTCAGAGAAAACTCAAATAATATTCGTGGATAGATTTGATCATAAACTCACAATTCATCGGATCCCCATAAACACACTGCAAAAAGTGATTACATCGGATAGAACTCCAAGAACATCGAGGAGAACATTGTATTGAAGATCAAATAGAGAGAAGAAGTCATCTAGCTACTAACTATGGACCTGTAGGTTTGTGGTAAACTACTCACGCATCATCGGAAGGGAAACAAGGATGATGTAGATCCCCTCCATGATCGAATCCCCCTCCGGCAGAGTGCCGAAAAAGGTCTCCAGATGGGATATCTCAAGAACAGGAACTTGCGATGGCTGAAAAAGTATTCCGTGGACTCCTCTGTTGGTTTCCCTATCTTAGAGAATTTATAGAGGTGGAGTTAGGTCAAATGGAGCTACATGGGCCCCACAAGCCACCAGGACGCACCCTACCCCCTGGGCGCGCCCTGGTGCCTCGTGGGCCACTGCTCCATCTTCTCGTCCCCTCCCGAAGCTTCCAGGGTCTCTTATGTCCAGAAAAAATCTCCAAAAACTTTTATGGCATTTGGACTTCGTTTGGTACCGATATTCTTAAAAACCAAAAACAAGCAAAAAAACAACTGGCACTGGGCACTAAGTTAATAGGTTAGTCCCAAAAAATGATATATAATTGCTTGTAAGTGTATATAAAACATCCAAGATTGATACTATAATAGGATGGAACAATCAAAAATTAAAGATACGTCAGGGACATATCAGAGGACCGAGGCCATCTATAGGCATCGAAACCTTGAATGACAGAAGACTAGCTAGATAATAGATAGAACGCCTAGTACTTAGAGGCAAAGTGATAGAGCTGGTTCATCATCCTATAAAAGATCATACACATCAGATAACAAGAACACAACATGACGTAGGTATTACACCTCCACGGTGGCCTAAACCTGGGTAAATGATGGTGCAATACACCGGGGGTGGCCTGTGGAGGGGAAGACTAGTAGCAGGCCTACCACGGGGCCCATGCGGGTTGGATGGCTTGATGAAGCCTGACGATAGGAGGGAGCCCTGAGGCCCAAACAAAGCTCGGGGACCATCTTGGCATGCAAACCAAGATGGCAGCCAGGCAAGATCGGATGAGCCCCCGTGTAAACCCTAGCCCTGCCATCTATATATGGCGGAGCTAGGGGTAGTCATTCCTATATAGTATAGGGGATCGTGACAGTCTTTGAGGGTAGTATTTCACCCAAAATTATTGATTCGGTGCAAGGGGAGCCAAAGAATATTTACGAGCTTAGCAGTTGAATTGCAATTCAACCACACTTGAAGAACTAAATATCTGCAGCAAAGTGTTAGTGGCACAGTAGTATGATAGTTTGATAGCAGTGGTAACAGTAGAAATACTAACGGTCATAGTAACAGTAACAACTTTGTAGTGATTGTCACAGCAGCAGCAATCGTAGTAACTTAGCAAAGATCAATATAAACAAAGCATAGGCATTGGATCAGTGATGGATATTTATGTTGGATGACGTTCATCATATAACAGTCACAACCTAGAGCGATACACAATAGCTACAATTCATCAATATAATGTAGGCATTAATACTTATCTTTATCTAATAATAAAGCAAATTGGGTTTCTTTCGTCCGTCATGGAATTTTTCAGAAAAGTCCCTCTATTTCAGAGAATTCAACCCACAGTCCTGTTTTAAGTTAAAACGAATCGTTATTTTCGTATTTTACATAAAAGTCCTTGTATTTTCTTGAAATCAACCCGCCGTCTGGATTTAAGTCACACCCGAACCGTTATTTTACATTTTTCGAAAACCCCCCTGATGTTTAGATAACTCATCCGCGGGTCATATTTAAGTCAAACAAATACTTTTTAAAATCATCCATATCTTTTAAACCGTAACTCCGATTTGAACATGTTATATATGAAATTTGATTATAAAAATATGTAGAATATGAATATGAGATTACTTTTACCTGTTAAGTCTTTTTAAATATTATTTTGGAATATATTTGAGTCAAACAAAATGATTTTCTAAATTATATATATCTTTTAAACCGTAACTTCGATTTTAACATATTATATATGAAATTTTATTAGAAAAATGTGTGGAATCTAAATATGATGTTAATTTTACCTGTTAAATATTTTTTAAATATTTTTATGGAAGCAAACTTATAATTTATAGCGCAAGATTCGTTTTTTTCGTACCGACGACGATCCGGATTGTAAATAAACATCGATAACTACACATGCATAACTCTGAAAAATGTTGCAGGAGAAAACAACATATTTCTCATCGTGAGAGTGAGAGAAAGCGAGTGAGCGAGAGAGAGAGGGAGAGAAAGAGGGAGAGGGAGGAGAGAGGGAGAGAGAGACGCCTTAGGATTAACCATATTCAACACACGTTTTTTATTGTTTTGTGTGAACACCGAGAGCATCGCCGGCGAGGGTGAGAAGAAGGATAAGCGACAACACAAATATGATGCCTCGCAAAAATAAAGGAGATGGACCTATTGTTGTCTTGAGTGATGGTTGTTGAGTTAAGAGCGCATGTTATGTTTTCTCTCCCGTTGCAACGCACGGGCTCTTTTGGAGAAAATTCCTTATTTAACACTATCTTAAAATCTGCTTCCTTATTTGACACTGGAAAAGTTTTTCTTCCCTATTTGACACAAGTTCTAAATTTTATTCCCTATATGACATTTCCGTCCATTTTGAACCTAAATGGCATCTGAAAAGACTCTTTTGCCCCTCATGTGGTATGTGTGTGTAGGGCAATAGCGCGCATACACAGCATTAGTGCAAGAGCAGGAGCACACACGCAGCAACACATACACATACACCAACACACACGCACGCGCACACACACGCAACAACACGCACGCATGCGTGCACACACACACACGCACGCACACACAGCAACACACATGCACACGCACACACACACACGCACGCAACACACACACATACACACACATGCAGTAGCAGCAGCACACACGCATGCAGCACATAGGCACGCAACAGCACACACACACGCACACGTGCAAACGCAGTAGCAAACACACACGCAGCAGCACACATGCACACACACATGTAGCAGCAGCACACATGTGCGCGTGCACCCACACACGCAACAACACACACATACACGCGCGCACACACATACCGCATGAGGGGCAAAATCGTCTTTTCAGGTGTCATTTGGCTCAAAATGAACGAAAGTGTCGTATAGGGAATAAAATTTAGGACTAGTGTCAAATAGGGAAGAAAAACTTTTCCAGTGTCAAATAAGGAACCAGATTTTAAGACAGTGTCAAATAAGGAATTTTCTCGCTCTTTTGCTAGTAGAGTCATACGTGCTTATAATAAGAACTTGCATTACATCTATTATTGAGGAATAAAACTGAAAATTGCTTTTGAAGGCCGACCTCCATGGAGGCCTCCATTTGCAAAATTCATATTTTAACATTTTAGAAAGTTCTGAAAAAAATACAGTTATACATGAAGGCATAATGTACATGTATGTAAATTTTGAGAACGAAATACGTTGAAATGAGAGCTGTGCAAGGGGTTTTTCAGCACATAATATTATCGATCTTCAAAGTCCATGAATTTGTTTTTTTAAGGTCTCATTTCAAGGTATTTCATCCTAAATTTTTACGCACGTATATGTTTCATCCTTTGTATACTTGCATATATTTTTCAGTTTTTCTAAACCGGAAAGTTTGAATTTTAGTTTTTTTTTTCAAAAATTTCGGGCTTCATGGAGCCGGGTCATCAAAACGCCCCACTCGAATAAAACCCACTATTTCACAACAAAAAAGAAAATCATCTCGCAAAACAAGGAGCCGAAGAAACTGTCAAAGGGGAGCCCAGAAAACAGCTGAGGCGCCCTTCATTTTCTCCTTCTTTTGGCCCTGTACCACTTACTCTAAACTAAAAAAAAAATCCTCTGTGTCTCGCCCAAATTTCTCGGATCCGTTTGCTCTCTCCACCCCCACTACAAAAGGAGCCCCCCGGCCTCCACAGTTCACCGTTCCCATTCGGTGCCCGCCCCGAACTCACCACCTCGCACAGACACACCGCAATTCCCCACCCCACGATGAGCGCGGCGGACAAGGTGAAGCCAGCGGCCAGCCCGGCGGCGCAGGAGCCCTCCGCCATCGCCGGCAACATCTCCTATCATGCACAGTACAGCCCCCACTTTTCGCCGCTCGCCTTCGGCCCCGAGCAGGCCTTCTACGCCACCGCCGAGAGCGTCCGCGACCACCTCCTCCAGGTGCGCACGCGCCACCCGTCCTCTCCTAAGAGCTGCTCGCTTCTCACGTCTGTCGTCGCCGGGGTGTGAATGTGATCTGTGCTTTTGTGTGCGTTTGTGCAGAGATGGAACGACACGTACCTGCATTTCCACAAGACGGATCCCAAGCAGACCTACTACCTGTCCATGGAGTACCTGCAGGGCCGCGCGCTCACCAACGCCGTCGGCAACCTCGGCATCACCGGCGCCTACGCTGACGCCCTGAAGAAGTTCGGCTACGAGCTCGAGGCCATCGCCGGACAGGTGAGCGATCCAAGTGCCTCTCGTCCTAAATTAGAGTGTGCTTCGTTTAATTATGGCTATTTATTTTCGTACTCTTGGGGTTGATATACTGATATTATTTAATTAGTGCTTTGTTTGACTGTGACATTGTCCAATTGAAGCAGTACTACTAAGTTTTGTTTGGCCTTTGTAGAATCGGTTCAGGTTTCTGGTTGGCTGGCTTAGATTTTTTCTGATCCATTATTTTATTTTATTTTTGCGGGTAATTGTGATCCATTATTTAACCAAGCAAAAATGTTTTATAGTATGAGATAATCGCTGTAGTATTTTGGATATGAAACCGTAAGTTTTATACAAGAGAACGGTAAGATTTGATTGAAACGTCTGGAGCCTCTTGTCAACAGAAATTGATGGTGTGAATTGTTGTTGAACTCAGGAGAGAGATGCGGCTCTGGGAAATGGTGGCCTTGGCAGGCTTGCATCTTGCTTTTTGGATTCAATGGCTACACTGAACTTGCCTTCTTGGGGCTATGGCCTTCATTACCGATATGGCCTGTTCAAGCAGCGCATTGCCCAGGAGGGCCAAGAAGAAATCGCTGAAGATTGGCTTGATGTACTATTTCTATATGCTCGTGACATTCTTCACAAACCTTTTTTATCTAGATCTCGATAATAGCTTTGCTGTTTATTATTTTTTCAGAAGTTTAGCCCATGGGAGATTGTCAGGCATGACGTTGTATACCCAATCAGATTTTTCGGCCATGTCGAGATTTCGCCAGATGGAAAGTAAGCCATAGATGGACACCTGGACAAGTGCTATTGTGATAAAATATTGATTAATAGCTTGAGATGGAGTTTTTTATGACGTGATGCCTTCTAAATTCAAAACGATAGTATGATGCTTCTTTAACTGCATTTCTTTTCCGTATTTTAATTTACAGATCTATGATTTTTCTGTAGTCCATGCTTGTTTGATCAGATGTTTTGAATATGTATTTTTGTTGGTCCAAAAAATTTGAGCGTGTATGAATGAATGTTCATGCAAGAAACTACATTTGGCGATGCTTTAAGCAGAGTTGTTGTACATCAGACTGGATAAAAAAATCTAGATTTGGTGATGCTTTAATCAGACTTCTTGTACATCAGACTGGATCCAGAAAACTAGATTTGGTGATGCTTTAATCAGAGTTCTTGTACATTAGACTGGATCCACTATCACAGACTCACTATTTATTCATTTTATTGGTGTTTATGCCAAGGCCTTTTTGTGTCCCTCTAATTGATACATTTGTTTTCTTTATCATGTGATAGGCGGAAATGGGCCGGAGGAGAAGTTCTGAGTGCTTTAGCCTATGATGTGCCAATTCCTGGGTACAAGACAAAAAATGCAATCAGTCTTCGCCTTTGGGATGCAAAAGCTACTGCTGAGGATTTCAACTTATTTCAGTTCAATGATGGCCAGTATGAGTCAGCTGCTCAACTTCACTCGAGGGCACAACAGGTGATATGCAAGTCCTAAACTGAGTCACTCAATTACTCGTATGGGATACATTAGCCGAGACTAAATCAAGTGAGCCTTCCACTTTGTGAATACTGCTCCTGATCGATGGCATCACATACTAAAACTAGTAATTTTATCTTTTATTTAAAGGAAGCACATCCAATATAACCTGCCCTATGTGATAACCATGTTTTTCTATAGATTTCCATGCACTAACCATCTCACCAAACAACTCGATGAAAAATAACGCTAACAGGTTATCTATAGTAGTTTTAATATGATTTTCTAGCTCTGACTGATAAGTGAGGTGTTAATCCATATAAGGTAATAAGTTGAAAATTATGTGTGTTTCCTATCTGTTATCTGTTATCTGCTATCTGTTATCAATGCCTATATCAAAACAAGAAGTAACTATTGTATCTTTTTGCTCTGATATCTTCATTTATGAATTTGACAATTAGCTAACTTGATTTAAAATATATTTTATATCCTGTAGATATGTGCTGTTCTCTATCCTGGTGATGCTACAGAAGAAGGAAAGCTTCTGAGATTAAAGCAGCAGTATTTCCTTTGCAGCGCATCACTTCAGGTAATTGTAATGGTTACTATGATAGGAAGCTGCACCTATGTCCAGTTTATGCTTTTATGTTTGTTTGAGAAATTATGTTACTTCCAACATAATTCTTACAGTCTCCTTGTATTGTTGCACGCTGCATCAAATTTCCACCATCTTGCATGAGAAAAATGCAAGATCAAGTTTTGTTAAGAAAACTTGTACCACTATTATTATTATCATGACCAGACTTTTCAGTCCCAGTACATTTGAAGTATCCTTTCAGTTACAACGTGGTCTTATTTCGTCTTATCTAAAAAAAATATCCTCGGTGATAAATGTTTGACAAGCATAAATTTTTTCCAGGATATTATTTTCAGATTCAAGGAAAGAAAATCTGACAGAGTTTCAGGGAAGTGGAGTGAGTTCCCCTCCAAAGTTGCTGTTCAAATGAATGACACTCACCCCACTCTTGCCATCCCTGAGCTAATGAGGTTGCTTATGGACGTGGAGGGACTTGGTTGGGATGAAGCGTGGGATGTCACAAATAAGTGAGATTTTCACCAATATTAACTTCGCATTATTACCTTTTACATATTTTCTTACAAATATGTCTCATGGTCCAGGACGGTTGCTTACACCAATCATACAGTTCTTCCTGAAGCTCTTGAGAAATGGTCACAGGCTGTAATGAGGAAATTGCTTCCACGTCACATGGAAATTATTGAGGAAATTGACAAGCGGGTAACTGTCAAGCTGCATTTACTCCTTCGGTACACAACAGTTATGGCACAAAATGACAAAGTTGTGCCATTTGCTTGCAGTTTAGAGAAATGGTAATCTCCACCCGCAAGGATATGGAGGGAAAGATCGAATCGATGAGGGTTTTAGATAACAATCCCGAGAAGCCAGTAGTGCGGATGGCGAATTTGTGTGTTGTGGCTGGGCATACGGTATTCTTATTTCATTGCCATATTCTACATCCTGCTATTTCATTTTCATATTCTACAGCCTGTTACTTTAGACCATGACAAGCTTAACGAGTATTATCTTGATCAAGATGGCTTTTCTGTTTGTGAAATTCGTAATGATGAATAAAATCCACTAAGTTAATATTTTCACAGTAGTTTTGTCTCTATACTCTTGGTTTACATTGTCTTCCTTTTTAAGATAATAAAGACATTGTAGTATCCTCCTACTGGACCGTGATTATTTATTTATGTATTTTGCAATTTACTACTATATCTTACTCATTCTCTGAGAAAACGGTGCTTGGAATCCCATTATTGTACTTGTTTCTTTATGCTAACTTGCTAAGATTTTTTTTATTAAAATGTAATTTATGGGCGCTTCAATTAGTTCTGGAGCTCTCTGTTCTGACTTCTTGTTCTACTCCAGCATCAATTTTCCTTTCTGTATCATATGATGTAGACCATAATGAAGTGTACTAAATTCTTCTAACAGGTGAATGGAGTGGCCGAGTTGCACAGCAACATCTTGAAAGAAGAGCTGTTTGCAGATTATCTCTCTATTTGGCCTAAGAAATTCCAGAACAAAACTAATGGAATTACACCCCGCAGATGGCTCCGTTTTTGCAACCCTGAGTTGAGTGAAATAGTCACTAAATGGCTAAAAACAGATCAGTGGACAAGCAACCTTGATCTTCTCACCGGGCTTCGGAAAGTATGTGTGCATGCTTCTAATCTTCCATCTCTTTTTGTTATTGCCCATCACACTATCACAGTATAACTGAATTTTTTTAACAGTTCGCAGATGATGAAAAACTACATGCTGAGTGGGCAGCAGCCAAGCTGGCCAGCAAAAAGCGCCTAGCCAAGCATGTATTGGATGTGACTGGTGTTACAATTGACCCAAATAGCCTTTTCGATATACAAATTAAACGCATCCACGAATACAAGAGACAGCTGATGAACATTTTGGGAGCTGTGTACAGATACAAGAAGTTAAAGGTTTGGCTTCTTTCTTGGAATTGCCCCTATTCTTATAGCTTTACCATGTCTCCATTAGATGGAAAATATTCAGTATTATGGTCCTGAATAGGCTTATGTATCATGTTAGGAAATGAGCGCAGCAGACAGGCAGAAGGTTACACCGCGCACTGTCATGGTAGGAGGGAAAGCATTTGCAACATACACCAATGCCAAAAGAATAGTGAAATTGGTAAATGATGTTGGTGCTGTGGTGAACAACGATGCTGACGTCAACAAATATCTGAAGGTATCGACTGTACAGCATTCACTTCTTCTTTGGCAATTGTCATCTAATCCTAATATATATAATTCTTGTGGAATGAACATTACTGAAATATTAATTTAGCATTCGATTGTGTTTTATGATTTAATACGAGGTTCCTGTTCCTCCAGGTGGTGTTCATTCCAAACTACAATGTATCAGTCGCTGAAGTGCTCATTCCTGGCAGTGAACTGTCACAGCACATCAGTACTGCAGGCATGGAAGCAAGTGGAACAAGTAACATGAAGTTCTCTCTGAATGGTTGTGTTATCATTGGAACTCTCGACGGAGCCAATGTTGAAATTAGAGAAGAAGTGGGGCAAGACAACTTCTTCCTTTTCGGTGCCAAAGCGGATCAGGTTGCTGGTCTGAGGAAGGATAGAGAAAATGGCTTGGTAAGATATCTTCCAGTGGATTGCCTGTTAGTACGTTACAGGCAATATTGCTACTTGCAAATAGCTAAATTAGTTTGTGGTGTTGATAGTCTACTGATTCAGTATATATTCTCACTATCAGATGGGCTATTAACTTCTTATTTGTTACACTATGAACAGTTCAAACCAGACCCACGCTTTGAAGAAGCCAAGCAGTTTATCAGGAGTGGTGCCTTCGGCACTTACGACTACACTCCTCTCCTTGATTCCCTTGAAGGGAACACTGGATTTGGGCGTGGCGATTACTTCCTTGTTGGCTATGACTTCCCAAGCTACATTGATGCACAGGCCCGGGTTGATGAAGCCTACAAGTAAGGATACAAACACAATATTCCTTCTATTGGGTCGATTGTTTGAATTCTAGAACTAAATATCATTCAAGGATTTGCTGAATGTTTTAACTCATGTTTCCATGACAGGGACAAGAAGAAATGGATCAAGATGTCTATCTTGAACACGGCTGGAAGCGGCAAATTCAGCAGTGACCGCACCATCGACCAGTACGCAAAGGAGATCTGGGGCATTTCGGCTTGCCCTGTCCCATGAAGAGGAGACCCAACCAGGCAGTGTTGAATGCTGGTGCTTGTCAGTAATAAGGATTTATAACGATCCACGGTGAATAACCCCTGCTTCCGTTGTAGCTGAGAAGAATGAAGCAACGTACGAAGCCTGCTGTGTTGCGTATTCCGCTGCAGTTTTGAGAAGAACTAGCGCCAAAAAGCATGATGGCACGCCGCGACCATAGGAGAGCCCGTTTTGTTTTTGGTGCTCATTTGGTTAAAGAAATTAAATATGGAGTGAAGCGAAGAGTTGATTGAGTGACAATTTTTGTTTGGTGAAATAGTTTCATGTAGGTCTTTGCATAGTTTGCAAGTCCTTGAATACAAATAAATGTCCACTGTTGGAACATTTCCTTGCCAAAATTGCTCTTTTCTCATTAAAAACTACTTCATCCGTTCACAAATAAGATGTTCCGGATGTTTGAATATAGACTATGTATGGCCTGAGATGAGTGAACAAACACATTAAAACGTGTCTATATATATCTGAATCACAAAAAAGTTGGAACATCTTATATTTGTGAACGAATGGAGTACAATTGATCAAGGTTGTCAGAATCGTGATTCTGAATCGAATCGGAGCTCCGATGGTAGGATCGCAGATCGTAGAATCTTCACTATCAGGATCGTAGAAACGTAGATTCTAGAGACTAAAGTCGTAGAATCGGAGGGGTTAGTTTGGATCGTAAAGTCGTAGAATCGTATAATAGAATCGCGATTCTGACAACCTTGCAATTGATACATAATAGTTGAAAGAACATGTGGTGCCCCATGTTTGGTTTTGGTAATTGATGCAATCTCTATGGACTAATGGTTGCCTTTAGTTATATTTGAAGGATTTGTCCATAGGCATTTCTTGAAGTCCATGTGTTGGTTTCAAGGAGTTTATGTGATGACCAAAGTGCTATTCAAGGAACTATCCAAAGATTGGTCATGTAGAAGATATGATACAAGGTTGATCAAGACCAAGTCAAAGATTGCATGGTATGTGGTGATCATGCTTAAGGTACAAAGCGTACAAGATGTACCGAGAGGGATCAAGTGATCCCATGGTATGTGGTGATCGTCTTCAAGATTGCAGTGTGCAAGTTCAAGTGGAGCATCACAGAGAGATCATGCTTAAAAGCTTGCAGTCCATTGTGAAGATGTTTCGAAGAGTGGCTCACCCATAGTGGAGTATGGGGGAGCAATCTACTAGTCTTCATCGAGCCAACGCAATCAAGAAAGGTGGTACAACTTGAGAAAGTCAAGATCGTCATCATCTTGCTCAAGTGGACTATGTGCAAGGAAAAGGTTTGCCCTTGATACGTTTTCTACTTTACCAGTCTCGTGGTGGTAGTTGGGAGACCGGGTTATAGGATCGATTTCTGTACTATCAAGGGGGGCTCTCAAGTTAGTAGCTTGATCATATCGTTCGTAGAGAGCTCAAACCATTGCATCCTTGCATCATCTTTCTTGGTTCTTGTTTGTTGTTTCTCTTTGTGAGTTTTGGAGCTTATGGTCATTGTCGTGACAAGCTCAAGTTCATCGAAAATGGAGTTCATATATGCATCTTCTATGATGTTTTTGATGTTGGAGTTTTTGTCAGTTCTTCATTCATAGAGGTTTCACATCTCTATATCTTAGGCATACTCCCTCTGCCACTTCTTACTATAACCATACGTTGTTGGATAGTATTTGTCCTCGTCCGTCCAACAAGCTTGAGTTTGCTCAATTACAGAGCTCTTTTGCAGAAGTTATGGCAGTTCAGGCTTTCCTACATCCATCTATTTTGCTTAGGCATTTTGTTGCTATCTAGCGGTAGTACTGCCCTAAGCGGTACTACCGGCCATCCACTACCGCTGCAACTTCCGCCTATTTTATTGCCGCTCGACTCGTTTTCCTCTCCGCGGTTGTAGGGAGTCTGTAAGGGGCGGTAGTACCGCTTCTCCCTGTATACTGCAAACTCAGCGGTAGTACTACTGGGGCGAGCGGTAGTACCGCTCCGGCGGCACTGCCGCCTCGGGATGCTTCTCCTGTGCACTACACTCCAGGTACTTCCGCCCAAGCGGTAGTACCGCTTGTGTGCATCTAGTGCACATAACGGTTGGATTTGGGGAGGCCTATAAAAGGGGGTCTTCTTCCCCAGTGATTCTAATCTTTTGAGCTCATGTTTCACCCCACTTGTTGACCTTCTTCGAGCTTCCTATCTCTCAATCACTCCAATGATTCTTGCTAGTTCTTGAGGGAAAAGAGAGAGGAGATCTAGATCCACATTTCCACCAATAACTTTCTCCTCTATGTGAGGGGAACCCCTTTGTAGGATCGAAAGTATGTCTAGAGGGGGTGATTAGACTACTTGACCAAATAAAAATCTAGCCTTTTCCCAATTTTAAGTCTTGGCGGATTTTAGCAACTTATCACAAGTCAAGCAATCAACCTACACATGCAAATCTAAGAGTATAGCAGCGGAAATGTAAAATCATTGCATATGAAGGTAAAGGGGAGGAGTTTGGAGGGAGCAAACGCAATGTAGACACGGAGATTTTTGGAGTGGTTCCAATAGGTGGTGCTATCATACATCCACGTTGATGGAGACTTCAACCCACGAAGGGTAATGGCTGCACGAGTCCACTGAGGGCTCCACCCACGAAGGGTCCACGAAGAAGCAACCTTGTCTATCCCACCATGGCCATCGCCCACGAAGGACTTGCCTCACTTGGGTAGATCTTCACGAAGTAGGCGATCTCCTTGCCTTACAAACTCCTTGGTTCAACTCCACAATCTTGACAGAGGCTCCCAAGTGACACCTAACCAATCTAGGAGACACCACTCTCCAAAAGGTAATAGATGGTGTGTTGATGATGAACTCCTTGCTCTTGTGCTTCAAATGATAGTCTCCCCAACACTCAACTCTCTCACACAGACCTGGAAAGCAACTTGTGGAAGGCTAGAGATCAAGATTCTTGTGGTTGGATTGGAATATCTTGGTCTCAACACATGAGTAGGTGGTTCTTTCTCAGAAAATGAATGTTGGAAGTGTAGGCACGTTCTGATGGCTCTCTCCACAAATGGAGGAAGGGTGGAGGGGTATATATATAGCCTCCACACAAAATCTAACCGTTACACACAATTTACCAAACTCGGTGGGACGGAATAGTTAAACTCGCTCAGACCGATTTAGTTCAAAATGTGAACCTTAAGATTTTCGGTGGGACCGACATGTTGACTCGGTGGGACTGATTTCATTAGGCTTAGGGCATAACGTAATCTCGGTGAGACCGATCACATGAACTCGGTGAGACCGATTTCTGTAATAGGCAAGCAGAGAGTTGGTCACGCAAACTCGGTGGGACCGATCACTCATTTTGATGGGACCGAAGCGTTATGAAAAGGAAACAGAGAGTTTGCATTGCGAACTCGGTGGGACCGATCGCTCATCTCAGTTAGACCGAAACTTTACGAAGGGAAACAGAAAGTTTGCAATCCCATCTCGGTGAGACCGAGATCCCTATCGGTGAGACCAAACTGATTAGGGTTTCTGGCTAGGGCTATGTTAAATGAACTCGGTGGCGCCAGATAGATCAAATCGGTGGGGCCGAGTTTGACTTTTGGCTTGGGACATATGCGGATATGAGAAAGTGGTTGAGGGCTTTTGAGGATATCACTAAGCATTTTGAGCAAGCAAGCCATTAAGCAACACCTCATCCCCTTTTAATAGTATTGACTTTTCCTATGGACTCAATGTGATCTTGGATCACTAAAATGAAAATGTAGAGTCTTGAGCTTGAGCCAATATGTGTCCTTAGCATTTTGAGGGGTCCACATCTCTAGTCCATGCCATGCTAATCATTGAACTTTCTGAAATGATTATCTTGAAAGAGTATTAGTTCAATGAGCTATATGTTGTTAAGAATTACCAAAACCACCGAGGGATTAGTTGCATTTTCAATCTCCCCCTTTTTGGTAATTGATGACAACATATAGATCAAAGCTTCGACAAATGATAATAAGTGTCAGGACCCCGATTCCAAGTCACATCGATCTAGCCGGTAACACCTCATATCACTTTGCGGCCTCACGCACGGTATTCCCACGGGTGTCGCCTTACCATGGCCCGGGACCATTTGTGCCTTTTGGCTCACGTATATGATAGTGTCGCTAGCATCCATACGATAGAGAACCCGGGCTGACATGGCTAGTCGTGAACCCAAAGCGGCACAGACCTATGGAGACAGGCATACATGAATCACATCGAGCATGTCGGTCATCAGCGAGTGATTCCGGGCTGTAGCACTGGACTAACAGGATTCCGGGGAACCCGGGCTATAGCAGGCTAGGCAGGACTCTGGAAGTCACCGCGTGACATTTCCTTGAAGGAACAGACATAGGAACAAAGTGAAACACATGCCGGCCAGTCAAGTGTCCTGAGCAGTAGTGTTGGGCTAGCAAGACTCCGGTGAACCGGGCTGTAGCGGACTACTATGGCTCATGGAAGCACTAGACTACATTTCCCCATAAGAGAGGCTGCCAAGGATAAACAACTAGGTTGTCGGATCCCACACATACCAAGCATTTTAATCATACACACAATATGCTCGATATGTGTAAATACAACATGGCATCACAACATAACTCTACAACTCAATATTTATTCCTTAGGCTCCAAGGAGCAAGATATTACAAACATGGGTCTCATGACCCAACAATCACAGCATACAAATCAAGCACATGCAGAAGCTTAACATGTCTGAGTATAGACATCTATAAATGGAAAAAGGCTAAGAAGCCTGACTATCTTCCAGATCCTGCCGAGGGCACAAGATCGTAGCTGAGGTATCAAGCTAAACGTCGAAGTCCACGCGGAACTACTAGCGAGACTGATGTCTCTCTGCAAAACATAAATTAAACAAACGTGAGTACAAAGGTACTCAGCAAGACTTACATCAGAACAAAACTACATATGCATCGGTATCAATAAGGGGGGGGGTGGAGTTTAACTGCAGCAAGCCAGCTTTGACTCAATGGCTAACCTGAACTACGACTGCAAGCAACTCTTTTGAGGTGGCGCACACGAGTCCACATATTCACCATCCAATACACCACTATGGATCCGCTCCCGTCTCCCTACGAGAAGGCCATCCATAGCACTCACACTTGTCTTGCGTGTTTTTAAGTATCCACTTTCACTTGTCTATGAACTGTTATAGGCAACCCAGAAGTCCATTACCGCGGACACGGCTATTCGAATAGATGATGTTAACCCTGCAGGGGTGTACTTCTTCACACACGCTCTCACCACTTACCGCCGTTTACACGACATGTACTCGGCAACCTTCAAGCGGAAGCCCAACGAGGGTGTCGGCCACGGCCTACCTAAACACTCAAGTCTCTAGTCCAGGTTTATCGCCTATCCAGGTTCCATCCGCGGGGAGTCCGGCCAAGGTTTCCACATACGGCCCCGAACGATGTGTATAGGGTTCCGAGACACCAAACGGGCGCCCGGCATGCCCGGCCATGGTGTATCTACCGCAACATAGCCCACCCCTAGGGTCAACGCTACGCACGGCCGCCAACACATATCCTATAAACACCAGAAACTAGTTGCAACTCCTGGACAGAGGACGAGGGTGATCAAGAAGCCGAGAGGGTCCATTGGTTTCGGGCCCAATGCATGGTAGTAACTGTTTCATGGATCACAAACACAGAACTCAGTTCCTAAGGACGGTTTCAATGAGACAACCCACCATGTACTCCTACATGGCCTCTCACCGCTACCTTTACCAAATCGTGTTCACACATTTAGCTCTCAACAGTAGGACATGTTCACACACCTCCGATTCATTCCCGATGAATCAGACCTGACACAACTCTATGCAATAGCAGGCATGACAACAAGCATGAATGAGTAGGCACATCAGGGCTCAAACAACTCCTACTCATGCTAGTGGGTTTCATCTATTTACTGTGGCAATGACAGGTCATGCAGAGGATAAGGGGTTCAACTACCGCAACAAGTAACAGATGAATCATTGTTGTCCTAATGCAGTAAAAGAGAGCAGGAGCGAGAGAGTGGGGTTGTATCAGAATGAGCAAGGGGTTTTTTGCTTGCCTGGCACTTCTGAAGATAACATTGAGTCTTCATCATTGTCAACGATCACAGCGTCGGAGCAGCGTCTACCGAGAGGGGACAATTACCGGCAAACAAGGAAGAACACAATCAATGCGATGCAACAATATGATGCATGATCATGACATGGCAATATGCTGTTGATTGAGCTAATGCAACTGGTTATGATTTAAATGAAGTTGGTTTGAATACAAGATTCAAATTCCAACCCATATAAGATTATTTAAATGCCCTTTATTTGTTTTGTCCAAAACAGAGGACAAACATTGTTCAAACATGCATGAAAATGGTACAAATGGATTCCTTGAATTTTTCTGATAATTTTTCATATATAATTTATTTCATTTGGAGTTACGGTTGATTTTCTATGATTTTTAGAAGTTTAGGCAATTTTCTGGAATTTCCTGAATAGAAATAAATCCAGAAATTACATTATTGCATCAGCATTACGTCATGCTGACCTCAGCAGGTCAACAGGGCTGCCCCAGGTCAAACTTGACAAGTGGGGTCCACTAGTCAGTGAACCAGTGCTGGTTAGGGTCGCTGACGTGTGGGCCCAGTCAACTGCCTCGTCAGCAAAGTCAACCTGACATGTGGGACCAGTGGGTTAGTCTAAGTTAAACAAGGAATAAATTCCGGGGTTAATTAGCGCGTGGGGCCCATCCGTCAGTGGCATAGTGATCAGCTAATGGCGTCATTAGTGTTAACTAAGTGTGCCACGTCGGAGTCACCGGAGTTCAGCCGGCGGCGACCAAAACCGTGGCGGCAACTCGCCGGAGTTACTCGGGTTTCGCGTACAGGCCGCGGTTGGTCTCTACGGGTAGCTGGCATTGCAGCGCGTCGCCTGGTGGTAGTAGCCGGGCCTGGGGTGGCCGGAGTCGACGACGGCGTCAAGTCGAGCGGCGGCCGGAGTTCGGGCACCTGCGGGTTTGGCGTTGTGGTGCATGGGAGGAGGAGCCGGTGGGTGAAACGTGCTCCTGGGGGTGCACTGAGTGCAGTGACGCGCTCGGTTTGGACGGAGGCGTACGAAAACGACGATGGCGACAAGTCCGGCGCCGGTGAGGTCTCGGTCTCGACGGGAACGAGGGCTAAGATGAGCTAGTGGGAATGGGAGTAGGGGGGATCGATAGAGGAGCTCACCGCGAGTTCAGAGGTGGCCTCGGCGAGCTCGGGGAGGGGCTGGTGGTGACAAGAGGTCGCCGGCGATCTCGGTGGCCGAACGAAGAGGGCAGCGGCGGCGGTGGTGTTGCAGCGCGTCCGGGGCCTCGTGGCTCATCGAGGAGGTAGAGAACGAAGTGGCGGAGCCTCTGGGCGTGTCAGTGAGGCGTGGGGTGGCCGGTGGCCACGGCGGTGCGCGTCGGCGGCGACGGCTACGCTCGGCGGTTGCGCGTAAGAGAAATGGAGGAGGGGAATGAGCGAGGGAGAGTGCGAGGGGGTTCCAGGGGTGTGCGTGGCGGCATTGGAGATGTCTAGGGTGACAAGGGCGCAGCCAGGCAGGCAGCTGCCGGCGTGGCACGCCGCGGCGCCGTGGCTGTCTTCTCCTCTGCCTTCTGGCAGGAGGAAGAAGACGCCCCTGCCCTCGGTGGGCTGGGCTGCCAGCTGGGCCAGCCAGGTGGGCTGCAGGTGAGGTTACTCTCTCTCTCTTAATTTAGTTTCTGTTTTCTATTTTTTTCTTTTCTGTTTTGAATTAGTAAAAATACTAATTCATTTTGTAAAATCCTGAAAATAATTGTGGGCACTTTTGAAACTATTTCCAATAGCCCTCAAATGCTTTCAAGATTATTTGGACATTTAAAATATTTTATAGAATTTAAATGTCCAAATTCAAATACTTATGATTTAATTCAAAAATCCATAATAGCCTCCAAAAATATGAAACCATTTTTGGCAGAGGGTTTAGCCAGGACCAAAGATGGTGGACATTTATGAAGGGCATTTTGGGTTCATTGAAAAGTTTTAAGTTTGAACCTAGTTAATTCCTTTAATGCTAGGGTTTAGGTAATCCCCATTTCAAATTTTAATGGAATTTAATCATGATGCAAGATGATGATGCAAAGACAAGCAAGGGCTGAACTGGGGCTGTGACAGCTCACCCCCACTAAACAAGAATCTCGTCCCGAGATTCAAGACGTGAGGTAAGGTGATAGAGGGACACAAGCTAACACAATCTTCACGATCCAGATGTCTTTCTTGAGGATATTGATTCATTGCGTCATCTTGATCTTGGCGTCTTTGCTTTCGGGATCTTCATCCAGCATGATGACGGCAGAAAGAAATTCTATAGAAATCGATCTCCTCGGAGATCGAGCACTCAAGATCAACTCATGGAGTGAGATATAAAACATCTCTTGAGCTGAGACACGAAACACACATTAGGGGTGATGGAAAGAAGCGGATGATAAAGGTTCAAATTTGGTAGGCAACAATTCCACGCTTAAGATTCAGAGATCATTGAAACTCTTCATACCAGCTTAAGGCAATTTACAATTGATCGTTTGAGGTAGCTTGAAGAGATGGCATACTTGGACTAGGATGGATGATGTGGACTACCATGTTGAAGACAACGCAATGGATGATTTTTGCTTATCATCGGAGATGGATGGAACCCGTGGTAGGACCACTTTGAAGTTGATCCTCATCAGTAATTACTGAGAAGGGTAGTCCGTAGTAGGATGACACAATGGCGGTGCAAGCTGGGAACAAAATGCAAATGCTAGGAATGATTCTAGTAACTGGGGAGAGCTCAACAGTCGAGAGTGAGTCCACTGTTTGAAAAGGGTTATAACATAACCGAGGAAACTGGAAGCAAATCCTAGTTAACGCCAATGGTAAAACCTGGTGCTAGCGCGTGCTCTCAAGAACTTGAGCATCTCCATATTCATCAAGGTTTTACCAATATCTGTGTCAAGGATCCTGGCAACACAACATACCACCATGATGAATAGTGATGGATAATGCAGATGCAAAGGAAGATAACACTTTCTCAGATTTCACCTTAGCGAGGCCAAGGGAACAAAATCTGGATGATCGACCGAGAGACATTTAGCACCCCGCTTCTAATGTTCTCCTTGATGTGCTAGCGTAATCCATTCATAGGTATGGTTTGATATCTAGGAAATCAAGTAAGGTCGGACTTCGGGAACACAAAAATCCATAAGGAACAGCTATTGGAATAAATCCTATGAAATCCTTATGGGGAGGTGGCCAACTTTCTCAATCAAGATACTACAATAATAAGTCTTCCGGCCGGGTGCGTTGGCCACGACATCCACTTTACCGGTTACAGAGAGACCAATATTATAGTTCTTGAGAATCGTTCCAACCATCATATCTTCCTGAGATTCAGATCTGGCTGGTAACAGGATATTTCAGACAGCATGTTCGGAAAAAGGAAGTTTGCAACACAAACCGACGAGATGACGTTGCGAGATTCTCGAGAAATGAACTACGATAGCAAGCTGCAAAACATGAGCTGGTTCTGCTACATACATGTGAACACACTGTCCCAGACAAGCATGATCACATAGTAGTCTTATAATAAAACACTACCGAGATCAGGTGGGGAACCATCTTCGAGGATATTGGAATCTTGTGCATGAACTAGTATTCGCACAACAACTCCTTTTTCTCGAACAAATCAATCAGTGGCTTGGTGTGCTAGGGACACATATGGAGTGGAGGTAATTAATCTACCAAACCATAGAATACTTCGCACGTATGCATGACTGATTTGGGATGATTCCAAGGAAAACAAAAACAAGCTTTCTCGAATTCACGGCGGCAACTTTCATCAAATGCACGTGAATTAGAGGAAGTCACTCCTTTCATCCAAGCATAAGCTTCATGAACGGAACATGAAGGCATTGCTTACGAGGTTTCCATCACTAGGTTGATGTTCAACATGAATCATGGGGGAGACAAAATGCTGCTGATGGGCTCAACAACAACTCATCAGAGTTTCCATATCACTGGACTTCCACCATCATGTGAACACGGTGATAGCATTGGTCAGACCAAAAGATGTAATGGTGTATGCCCGAGGGATCAACCACGAGTAAGACAACATTACGAACATCGTTGGTTCTGATTTGACTTGACGACAACCCATACTCAAGTCAAAGTTTTGACAGAGCAATAGATCCAACAACTGATCACGAGGACCAATCGATGAAGATATCATCTTTCTTCAGCACACACACACAAAAGGATATCCCTTAACATGAACTAAGACAGGCAAGCTTCTATCTTCCAACTCTCCAAGTTGTTGTTTAGCTCAACCAAGTAGCTCAGGGGTATCCAACACGGATTCTTGGAGAAGGAGTGGTTTATAAGAAACCAACGTGATCACGAGCTCAACATAGCGGTCAGGTAACAACCTGGTAATACATACGAGAAGATTTTTGGAAAATCACGAAACACCGGTATGTTATTAAGTTCGAGAACAATCTTGATTTTCAGGGCAAGATGATATGATCAAAAGAGTGAGGGATTGACAAAATCCTAACCCGTTTATCGAAGAGTGCACCAGGAAATAAGGACTAGGATAGCACGATCAATCTTAGGATGATGATTTAATAACCAACACACTAAGAATGAGAATATTGTCCATTAACTACCAAGCAACGGAGTTGCTAGGAGTATTGATTTCACACATCACGACTCACTTGCCGGCATTCCGGTTAATAACACGGGAACCGAGGAATGAACAATGATGGCAAGAAGTATCACTGCGTCAAGAATTCATAGGAGAAGGTGCAATTCTCACGACGCTCCTGACATAAAGTGGGTAATACTTCAGGGTAGAACAGAACCAAAAGCTGGGTTGCATTTTGATCTGCGGAATACAACTGCTTTGACCCAATCCTGGATATGGATGAGGTACTGGAGTTTGTTTCTCCTAGTCATTCTGAAATAGAACGGCTTGACGAACCACAAGAATACTAGGCATCGATGAACACGAATGCATACATACTCCTCACTATCAATTGATAGACGAATATCGGAATATAACGGAAGGGGGACAACTCAAAGGTACATATAACTTTCTGAGTTGTGGATGCATAGATTAGTATGTCGAACGAGTTCAACATATTTCTTCCGGATAACCCATGCAGAAAGGTAGGGTTGGCAGAGTCACAACATAGAATGGAGAATTCATCAGGAGCACTCTGTCGTGACCTTTTGGTTCAAAAGAACTCCTGCCAAGAATGGTTCATGATAATTGGAAGAAGGATGTACCATGAACCTCGAGGACTATCGCAAAGGTTACTAATATCCTAAAGGAACTAGAAACACTATCAACATGACATAAGTAGGGTGAATCTCGGGTTCAAGAACCCATGAATAGAATACCTACCACTACATGGCATCACGGAATGCTTTCGAGAATGGTGGCCAGAATCATCATACCGGAACACAAAACATGGCTAGATTACTAGGTGACTCCCTAAAACACCTAGGGTCATAATAATAGCTCCAACTTAAATGCCGAGGCAGCGGAGTACCTCAACAGATGGATTAGTGTGCTTAAACTGGCCCAAAAGGACATCGGGAACTAGGAGGAAGGATTTGCAAATGCATCAGATTGTTTAGAAACCTGGGATGACTCGGACAGCATAACGGCTATAAATGCTCAAAAAGATTTGAGACAACCTGCAAAAATGGTGGCATAACCACTTAACAACATCATATCAAGGTTCTGGTGCCAGCTATGAACATATGGAAGTAGTAGGAACTGAACTGAGGCTTGAACTCAACAATCCTAGGCAACTATGGTTTAGTAACACGTCATCCTGAGAGATAGAAGAGAAACCTAGTTCTTAACCCCATAGAAAGGATAAGATGACTCAGATCAGAAGGTCATGAGGATAAGGAGTAAAAAGAGCCTTACGTTCCCTTCCACAATCAATTCCCTTACATAGCTAAATCATTTCTAGACTCGACTTCGACCAGTTTGGCTTGGTAATCCTACAGGCAGTCAGGCTCTGATACCAAAGCTGTCAGGACCCCGATTCCAAGTCACATCGATCTAGCCGGTAACACCTCATATCACCTTGCGGCCTCACGCACGGTATTCCCACGGGTGTCGCCTTACCATGGCCTGGGACCGTTTGCGCCTTTTGGCTCACGTATATGATAGTGTCGCTAGCATCCATATGACAAAGAACCCGGGCCGACATGGCTAGTCGTGAACCCAAAGCGGCACAGACCTATGGAGACAGGCATACATGAATCACATCGAGCATGTCGGTCATCAGCGAGTGATTCCGGGCTGTAGCACTGGACTAACAGGACTCCGGGGAACCCGGGCTGTAGCAGGCTAGGCAGGACTCCGGAAGTCACCGCGTGACATTTCCTCGAAGGGACACACATAGGAACGAAGTGAAGCACATGCCGGCCAGTCAAGTGTCCTGAGCAGTAGTGCTGGGCTAGCAGGACTCCGGTGAACCGGGCTGTAGCGGACTACTATGGCTCATGGAAGCACTAGACTACATTTCCCCATAAGAGAGGCTGCCAAGGATAAACAACTAGGTTGTCGGATCCCACACATACCAAGCATTTTAATCATACACACAATATGCTCGATATGTGTAAATACAACATGGCATCACAACATAACTCTTGAACTCAAGTATTTATTCCTTAGGCTCCGAGGAGCGAGATATTACAAACATGGGTCTCATGACCCAACAATCACATCATACAAATCAAGCACATGCAGAAGCTTAACATGTCTGAGTACAGACATCTATAAATGGAAAAAGGCTAAGAAGCCTGACTATCTACCAGATCCTGCCGAGGGCACAAGATCGTAGCTTAGGTATCAAGCTAAACGTCGAAGTCCACGTGGAAGTACTAGCGAGACTGAAGTCTCTCTGCAAAACATAAATTAAACAAACGTGAGTACAAAGGTACTCAGCAAGACTTACATCAGAACTAAACTACATATGCATCGGTATCAACAAGGGGGGGGGGGTGGAGTTTAACTGCAGCAAGTAAGGATGGCAATGGGTCGGGTTTGGATCGGGTTGAACAATATCAAATCCATATCCATATCCTTGAAGACAGTCATTGCCCGTCCATGAAAAAGTCCATGGGTGAAAAATTGTGTCCATGTCCAAACCCGATGGATATCCATACCCACTGGATATCCATTGGGTCCTATCAACATATACAAATATGACATAAGACAATGTTAACATAAGATCTTCCATTCTTCACCTCGTGGCAAGCTAGACTTCACTTATTGTAAACATCATCTTATGGTAAATTAACGTCCACTAACAACCTAATATCATTTAGTATTTTACTAAAAGATGGAATAATGAGTCATTTAACGAGGAGATAAAAATAAAGGAAGGGGCGCTGGAGTATGTTAGTGGGGATTGAATGTGAACTAATGAAAGTTACGGTGGGGATTGTGCAATTCCTTTTGCATGATTTACATAAAAAAGTTTAAAATTGCAATGGGAGATGTGACTATGGGGTAGGGATAGCAGATTTTTGCCCATTAATGCATACTATCGTGTCCGGTTTGGATATATCCATGGGTACAAGATTATATCCATGCCCTACCCACGAGCAATTGGGGCGGATTTGGGCACCGCCCATGGGCACAAAAGCATATCCAAACCCTATCCATTCGGGTCGGATATCCATGGATATCCATGTCCATGGGTAAAATTGCCATCCTTAGCAGCAAGCCAGCTTTGACTCAGTGGCTAACCTGAACTACGACTGCAAGCAACTCTTTTGAGGTGGCGCACACGAGTCCACATATTCACCATCCAATACACCACTATGGATCCGCTCCCGTCTCCCTACGAGAAGGCCATCCATAGCACTCACACTTGTCTTGCGTGTTTTAAAGTATCCACTTTCACTTGTCTATGAACTGTTATAGGCAACCCAGAAGTCCATTACCGCGGACACGGCTATTCGAATAGATGATGTTAACCCTGCAGGGGTGTACTTCTTCACACACGCTCTCACCACTTACCGCCGTTTACACGACATGTACTCGGCAACCTTCAAGCGGAAGCCCAACGAGGGTGTCGGCCACGGCCTACCTAAACACTCAAGTCTCTAGTCCAGGTTTATCGCCTATCCAAGTTCCATCCGCAGGGAGTCCG
This sequence comes from Triticum monococcum, assembly GCA_034509565.1. Classification (NCBI taxonomy): domain Eukaryota; kingdom Viridiplantae; phylum Streptophyta; class Magnoliopsida; order Poales; family Poaceae; genus Triticum; species Triticum monococcum. The sequence goes on along the minus strand of CM067843.1, from coordinate 669,537,268 downwards.
GCCAAGGTTTCCACATACGGCCCCGAACGATGTGTACAGGGTTCCGAGACACCAAACGGGCGCCCGGCATGCCCGGCCATGGTGTATCTACCGCAACATAGCCCACCCCTAGGGTCAACGCTACGCACGGCCGCCAACACATATCCTATAAACACCAGAAACTAGTTGCAACTCCTGGACAGAGGATGAGGGTGATCAAGAAGCCGAGAGGGTCCATTGGTTTCGGGCCCAATGCATGGTAGTAACTGTTTCATGGATCACAAACACAGAACTCAATTCCTAAGGACGGTTTCAATGAGACAACCCACCATGTACTCCTACATGGCCTCTCAGCGCTACCTTTACCAAATCGTGTTCACACATTTAGCTCTCAACAGTAGGACATGTTCACACACCTCCGATTCATTCTCGATGAATCAGACCTGACACAACTCTATGCAATAGCAGGCATGACAACAAGCATGAATGAGTAGGCACATCAGGGCTCAAACAACTCCTACTCATGCTAGTGGGTTTCATCTATTTACTGTGGCAATGACAGGTCATGCAGAGGATAAGGGGTTCAACTACCGCAACAAGTAACAGATGAATCATTGTTGTCCTAATGCAATAAAAGAGAGCAGGAGCGAGAGAGTGGGGTTGTATCGGAATGAGCAAGGGTTTTTTTTGCTTGCCTGGCACTTCTGAAGATAACATTGAGTCTTCATCAGTGTCAACGATCACAGCATCGGAGCAGCATCTACCGAGAGGGGACAATTACCGGCAAACAAGGAAGAACACAATCAATGCGATGCAACAATATGATGCATGATCATGACATGGCAATATGCTGTGGATTGAGCTAATGCAACTGGTTATGATTTAAATGAAGTTGGTTTGAATACAAGATTCAAATTCCAACCCCATATAAGATTATTTAAATGCCCTTTATTTGTTTTGTCCAAAACAGAGGACAAACATTGTTCAAACATGCATGAAAATGGTACAGATGGATTCCTTGAATTGTTTTGATAATTTTTCATATATAATTTATTTCATTTGGAGTTACGGTTGATTTTCTATGATTTTTAGAAGTTTAGGCAATTTTCTGGAATTTCTTGAATAGAAATAAATCCAGAAATTACATTATTGCATCAGCATTACGTCATGCTGACCTCAGCAGGTCAACAGGGCTACCCCGGGTCAAACCTGACCAGTGGGGTCCACTAGTCAGTGAACCAGTGCTGGTTAGGGTCGCTGATGTGTGGGCCCAGTCAACTGCCTCGTCAGCAAAGTCAACCTGACATGTGGGCCCGGTGGGTTAGTCTAAGTTAAACAGGGAATAAATTCCGGGGTTAATTAGCGCGTGGGGCCCATCCGTCAGTGGCATAGTGATCAGCTAATGGCGTCATTAGTGTTAACTAAGTGTGCCACGTCGGAGTCACTGGAGTTCAGCCGGCGGCGACCAAAACCGTGGCGGCAACTCGCCGGAGTTGCTCGGGTTTCGCGTACAGGCCGCGGTTTGAGCCGCGGTTGGTCTCTACGGGTAGCTGGCGTTGCAGCGCGTCGCCTGGTGGCAGTAGCCGGGCCTGGGGTGGCCGGAGTCGACGATGGCGTCAAGTCGAGCGGCGGCCGGAGTTCGGGCACCTGCGGGTTTGGCGTTGTGGTGCATGGGAGGAGGAGCCGGTGGGTGAAACGTGCTCCTGGGGGTGCACTGAGTGCAGTGACGCGCTCGGTTTGGACGGAGGCGTACCAAAACGACGATGGCGACAAGTCCGGCGCCGGTGAGGTCTCGGTCTCGACGGGAACAAGGGCTACAATGAGCTAGTGGGCATGGGAGTAGGGGGGATCGATAGAGGAGCTCACCGCGAGTTCAGAGGTGGCCTCGGCGAGCTCGAGGAGGGGCTGGTGGTGACAAGAGGTCGCCGGCGATCTCGGTGGCCGAACGAAGAGGGCGGTGGCGGTGGCGGTGTTGCAGCGTGTCCGGGGCCTCGTGGCTCATCGAGGAGGTAGAGAACGAAGTGGCGGAGCCTCTGGGCGCGTCGGTGAGGCGTGGGGTGGTCGGTGGCCACGGCGGTGCGTGTCGGCGGCGACGGCTACGCTCGGCGGTTGCGCGTAAGAGAAACGGAGGAGGGGAATGAGCGTGGGAGAGTGCGAGGGGGTTCTAGGGGCGTGCGTGGCAGCGTTGGAGATGTCCAGGGCGGCGAGGGGGTAGCCAGGCAGGCAGCTGCCGGCGTGGCACACCGTAGCGCCGTGGCTGTCTTCTCCTCTGCATTCTGGCAGGAGGAAGAAGGCACCCCTGCCCTCGGCAGGCTGGGCTGCCAGCTGGGCCGGCTAGGTGGGCTGCAGGTGAGGTTATTCTCTCTCTCTCTCTCTCTCTCTCTTAATTTGGTTTCTGTTTTCTATTTTTTTCTTTTCTATTTTGAATTAGTAAAAATACTAATTCATTTTGTAAAATCTTGAAAATAATTGTGGGCACTTTTGAAACTATTTCCAATAGCCCTCAAATGCTTTCAAGATTATTTGGACATTTAAAATATTTTATAGAATTTAAATGTCCAAATTCAAATACTTATGGTTTAATTCAAAAATCCATAATAGCCTCCAAAAATATGAAACCATTTTTGGCAGAGGGTTTAGCCAGGACCAAAGATGGTGGACATTTATGAAGGGCATTTTGGGTTCATTGAAAAGTTTTAAGTTTGAACCTAGTTAATTCCTTTAATGCTAGGGTTTAGGCAATCCCCATTTCAAATTTTAATGGAATTTAATCATGATGCAAGATGATGATGCAAAGACAAGCAAGGGCTGAACTGGGGTTGTGACAATAAGAGTGAAATATATCGTTGCTTTGAGAAGTATGTGATAAGCAAGAGCTCCCTCTAAATTTGTGCATTATTTAAAATTTGCTTTTAAATGTAAATGCACAATCGATTAGGATCATGGGTTACTATTCCATGTCACATACATCTTGGTGGAGCGCTCAAAATGATAGTAAATGAAATATGCACTCATCACCAAGGCAAAGTGAATGATCATACATGAGAGATAAATAATATCATCATTCAAGCACAAGCATTAATGTATGATATGATCAAACACTTGACCATACAAGTATCTCACACACACATAAAGTAGCATCCAAGCAAGCAAGAAAATAAGTATCAAACAAGTAGCAAATAAAAAGAAGCAAATATCTCTCTCCCCGAAGCCTATGAACTATACACTTTCTCCCCCTTTGGCAACAAGTTACCAAAAAAGCTCGAAAATGCATAGTGCTATGCGGCTCTTGAGGCTTGATCTTCGGGAGGTGGCATGGAGAGGACTCCTAGGACGAATGCATTTGTTGAAGTTGTTGGAGCTGGTGGAATTACAACCGGAGGGCCTACCGAAGCTGTGGCTGCAGGTGCTGACGTAGTAGCTCTTGTGTCTGTCACAGGCACTGCTGCAAATCTTTGTGCCCTAGGAACTCTCTGAAAAGCGTCAGTGGTAGCTTTCCCCTTCCTTTCTTCAACTTCTTCCTGGAGTTGCTCAACAGCTGTTTGCATTTCTATCACCTTCAAGTCAAGATCATAGAACTGTGTCTCAATGATCCTCTCAAGACTCTCTTGATTCTGAGTCAGGGTGGCCAATCCTTTCTCAATCCTCAGAGTGGCTTGAATAAGATATCCAAGTTGATCTTGATTTGACTTGAGGAAAACTTGTGAAGCCTCTTCAGCACTTGGCATCTTGGCTGCCTTCTCATCTTTTTCTTTCTCCCTCTTCTCTTGAGCCTCTACTGATGTGGGATCTTCAGCATCCATGACAACTGTGTTGTCCTCAAAGTCAAGCCTCGAGGGAAGGTGTTCTTTATCCAACAAGTATGTGTCTGTGACCATCTTGGAGTTGATGAGAATCTAGATGTGTGGAGCATACCCACATGATCTCTTCGGGTCTGCAGTTGTCCTCTTGATTGTTTCGACAATCAAACTCATCACCTTGAACTTCTGGGGCACATCAAACAACTGAAGCAAATTGATGGAGTGGCCTCTGATCATCCTGTGATCTCCTGACTTGGGCAACAAGGTGTGCCTGAAGATGGTGTTAATAGTGGCCAGTCCAGACAACAAATAATATACAGAGCCTAGCTTGTGATTCTCCAAGGCTTTGTCAGGAATCTCCTTGTACATGTTGGCCATGGAGTTGTGATCTTTCTTTCTCTTGGCATAGGCATCTATGTCATCCTCAAGCTCTGCAGGGGCACTGGTTAGCTTGGCCCATTCAGCAATTGTTGATTGGTACCTTGTACCTTCAGACATCCATACAATCCTTCCATCAGGACAGAAATGAGTTGTAGAATAGAATTGCATAATGAGCTCATCATTCCACTTGGTCAGTTTCTGACCCACAAAAGTGTCTACTCCATTGAATCTGAAACTTTCATGCACTCCCGGGAAGTGGTTTTCATTATTGTCGATGTATTTCTAGTCTACCCACTTCATGTCACACACTATGGGCTTATTATCCAAAAGAATTGTCTCATAGAAGTCCTGTTGCTCCTTGGTGTGAAATCTATAGTCCACAGCAGTCCTTCTCCTCATAGCATATGGATCTGATTGTCTCCACAATCTGAGACCTACATCCTTTCTGACTTTCATGTTTTCTGCCACTGGATGATTATCATCATGGTCAAGGATCTTTGGCTTTAGCTTCCTGAGCACTTTGGCTTCACCATATTGTTCTTCTTCAGCTTCAGGCACTGGAGCCTTGTTCTTCTCAGCAGCTGGTATGTTTCTTATGCTCCTCTTTGGTGCAGTCTTGGTGGCTTGAGCAGTAGCTTTGGGTGCAGTCTTGGGCTTTGAAGGGGCATCCCCAGACTTGATGGCATCCCCCATCAGCTTTTGTGCTTTAGGTGCTGGTGCAGCATCCTCTGCTTCCTCTTCCTCATCAGATTGAATCATCATTGAGGGTTTGCCTAAAACTCTGGCCATAGTTTTCTTTGCCCTTTCCTTCCTCTTCTTGCCTTCACCAGCAGCCTCTTCTCCAGTTCATTTGGAGGCTTCAAGAGTTGAGGCTCTGGCTTTGGAAGTGGGCACTCCCTTGGCAGGAGCCTTTTTGTTCAAACCAGGCCTTGTTGAAGCAGTTGTGCCAAATTCCTTCTTGACAACCTTCTTCTTGGAGCTGACCTCCTCCTCAGCAGCAACATAGTCTTCATCCTCTGAATCAGAATTTCTCTTTCTCCTCTGCCTAGTAGCAGCCTTAGGCAGGTTGCTAGGAGCACTTCTGCTCCCTTCATCATAACTGCCAGAGGGACTAGTGCCCTCACTCAGATTTACCTGCTCCTCAGACTTGTTCTGGCTATCACTTTGACCAGACATGGTTGACACTGCAAACTAAAAGTTGACCCTATGAATAGTTATAGATGAGATAGAGTGGATGAGCATCATAAAGTGCAGAGATTTTATAAAACAAATGAGTCAAAAACTTAGTTTTAGTTTTCCACAGAAAGCATTTCGGAGCTACCGATTTGTTAAACTAGGTGATACTGAAGAAACTTTGGAGTCTAAACTAGTGGAATCGGTCAGACCGAGACACAATTCGGTGACTCCAAGATTGCTAGGGTTTCACTGAGAGTTGAACTCGGTCACACCGATTTGCAAGTTTCGGTCAGACCAGAAGTTACAAGTGCAATGGCCTAAGCCAAATCGGTGAGAGCGATTTCCACAACTCGGTCGGTTCGAGATGGGTTCGGCGGAAACCTAACCCTAAATTTTTGAATCAAAACTAATCTAAAGGAAGATTTTGCTAGATAGGATAATCTCATACGTGGTAGGAAACATGGCATTGACTTTGTGCTAAGAATCAGAGGTAAAGATTGCACAAAGGATCGAACTCATACCCTAACTTGGCGATGAGCTCGCTACAGCGGCAACGGCGGTGAAGATTTCCGTTGACGGTGACGGAGACTAGCGGCAGGAGGTCGCTCGCGACGAGAGGACGATCTGGAGACCCGAGTCGGCAGAGCAGGACACGCGCGGGCAAAAAGGTTTTGGAGAAATTTCCAAATTTTGACCCGTCGGTATATATATCTTGACCCTGTCGGTGTGACCGAGTGGAACAACTCGGTGGCACCGAGATGTAGAATCACAAGCGATTACTGCAACTCGGTGTGACCGAGTGGTTCTAATCGGTTGCACCGTGATTGAAAACCTAGATCAACTCAGTGAACTCGGTATGACCGAAAAGGATGAATCGGTCAGACCGAAATGCACAGAGAGGTTTTGGAAGTTTAAGTCTATGACGAATCGGTGACTCCGAGTGCTCCTCACCCAGAGGGTTTGAATCTGACTTGATCAAACTTTGTGATGTAGCATGAATAGAGTTTGAGACGAGAAAAGCATAGATAGCTAGAGGAAGTTCTTAGGCATTCTTGTCCATCCATTTGGCAAAAGAAGAAGATCCAAACAATCAAAGGAATAAATGGATGTCCTCGAATGGGAAAATGTGCAATCAACATGCTCACACAATGAAATGGCAAATGAAATATGTGGCAAAGCATGCACAGACACTCTAGCATCTATCAAGCAATTGGCAATGACTAGGTCATCTATATATGAGTATTTTGACTTAGGAGTCAAATGAGAACATTTGATCATAGGTCATATTCATCGTTTAAGCGCAAGTGGGGTTACCACTTTTACATAAAGCATTGTTCCGTTCACACCATTAGAGTTGCTTTAGCTTAATTTTTAGAGTAAAGCTCCTCCTAGATGTGATATCCCCCCTAAGAGGGATGAACTAACCTTGGGTTTTGTCGATGATGACTTCATGTAGATGTTGAAGATGTGGATGCTCAATGTTGATGTAGATCATTTGGAGCAATCCATTGGAGTGAGTTGCACTTTCAATACCTACACGGGTTAGTCCCATAAGGAAAAACGAGGATATCCATAGACATAGAGTGAAGTACACACAAGATGATGTCCATGAAAGCATTAGGTTACCTTGTCCCTTGTCTTACCAACAAGAGGGTTTGTGACTCCTTGAACTAGTGCAAGATGTGGAAGTTGTTTGCACTTGTTCTCGCCAAAATGGTATGAGTGAATTATGTTGGCGGAGTCACGCTCAAGAACTCTCTAGCTCTTCTTCGGGATCCACATCAACTTGATGGGAATCCTTGGTGTTGTAGTCATACTTGATGAATTAGAACTTGATGTAGTCTTGGGAACCCACTTGACCAAGGCCTTGGGAGCTTCTTCAAATGCATCTATCTCCTCTTGAGGCTTGTCCTTGCCTTTTTGCTTGTGGTCTTGTGGTGGAAGATCATCATGAGCTTGTGTTCCCTTGAAAGAAGTATGATCATACTTATCTTGTTGAGGAACAAAATTCGTCTTGGGGTATTGATCTTCTTCCCACTCAACTCCATTGGCGTTGAACTTTCGTTCAAAACCAACACCTTGATTCTTCCGGTGCCTTCCTTGCTTGCGTACAATTTCCTAAAATTGCTTACTTCCGGCAAGGCTCTTGTAAACACCTTTCTCTATAATTCCCTTCAATAAGCTATTTTCTTGCTCAAGTGTAACTTGGCTAAGAGAATCATTAGTGGCATCAAGAGAACTACTAGAAGCAACAACATTGGATTTAACATGATTATTGTTACTACTAGAAGAAGAATCTTTCTTGCTCTTGTTACTAGATTTTACTTGTGGCATATAAGTAGACAAGAGTAAATGCTTGGCAATGTAAGAAGAACTTTTCTTACGAACATCATCATTGATTGCTTTTAAGAACCCATGCTCTTGCTCTAGATTGAGCTTTTCAAAGTGTAGCTTGATAACCCACAAGTATAGGGGATCGCAACAGTTTTCGAGGGTAGAGTATTCAACCCTAATTTATTGATTCGACACAAGGAGAGCCAAAGAATATTCTCAAGTATTAGCAGTTGAGTTGTCAATTCAACCGCACCTGAAAGAATTAGTATCTGCAGCAAAGTATTTAGTAGCAAAGTAATATGATAGTAGCGGTAACGGTAGCAAAAGTAACAGTAGCAGTTTTATAGCAAGCGTAACAGTGGCAACGGAAAAGTAACTAAGCGAAGATCAATATGTGAAAAGCTCGTAGGCATTGGATCAATGATGGATAATTATGTCGGATGCAATTCCTCATGCAACATTTATAACCTAGGGTGACACAGAACTAGCTCCAGTTCATCAATGTAATGTAGGTGCTACCTCTTGAGCACTGCGTTGGATTTCCCCGAATAGGAGAGGATGATGCAGCAAAGTAGCGTAAGTATTTCCCTTAGTTTTTGAGAACCAAGGTATCAATCCAGTAGGAGGCCACACACAAGTCCCTCATACGTACACAAAAACAATAGCTCAACGCAACCAACGCGCTTAGGGGTTGTCAATCCCTTCACGGTCACTTACGAAAGTGAGATCTGATAGAGATGATAAATAATATTTTTGGTATTTTTGGTATAGAGATGCAAAGTAAAAAGTAAAAGGCAAAGTAAAAGCAAAGCAATAATAAAGTGATGGAGATTAATATGATGGGAAATAGACCCGGGGGCCATAGGTTTCACTAGTGGCTTCTCTCAAGAGCATAAGTATTCTACGGTGGGTGAACAAATTACTGTTGAGCAATTGACAGAATTGAGCATAGTTATGAGAATATCTAGGTATGATCATGTATATAGGCATCACGTCCAAGACAAGTAGAACAACTCCTGCCTGCATCTACTACTATTACTCCACTCATCGACTGCTATCCAGCATGCATCTAGAGTATTAAGTTAAAAACAAAGTAACGCCTTAAGCAAGATGACATGATGTAGAGGGATAGTTTCATGCAATATGATAAAAACTCCATCTTGTTATCGTTGATGGCAACGATACAATACGTGCCTTGCTGCCCCTTCTGTCACTGGGAAAGGACACCACAAGATCGAACCCAAAGCTCAGCACTTCTCCCATGGCAAGAATAACCAATCTAGTAGGCCAAACCAAACTAATAATTCGAAGAGACTTGCAAAGATAACCAATCATACATAAAAGAATTCAAAGAAGATTCAAATATTATTCATAGATAGACTTGATCATAAACCCACAATTCATCAGTCTCAACAAACACACCGCAAAAACAAGATTACATCGAATAGATCTCCACGAGAGAGGGGGAGAACATTGTATTGAGATCCAAAAAGAGAGAAGAAGCCATCTAGCTACTAACTATGGACCCGTAGGTCTGAAGTAAACTGCTCACACTTCATCGGGGAGGCTTGGATGATGATGTAGAAGCCCTCCGTGATCGATGCCCCCTCCGGCGGAGCTCCGGAACAAACCCCAAGATGGGATCTCGTGGATACAGAAAGTTGCGGCGGTGAAATTAGGTTTTTGGCTCCGTATTTGATCGTTTGGGGGTACGTGGATATATATAGGAGGAAGAAGTATGTCGGTGGAGCAATAGGGGGCCCACGAGGGTGGGGGCGCGCCTGGGGGGGGGGGGGTAGGGCGCGCCCCTACCTCGTGGCCTCCTGTTACGTGCCTTGACGTAGGGTCCAAGTCTCCTGAGTTGTATTCGGTGAGAAAATCACGTTCCCGAAGGTTTCATTTCGTTTGGACTCCGTTTGATGTTCCTTTTCTTCGAAACCCTAAAACAGGCAAAAAACAACAATTCTGGGCTGGTCCTCCAGTTAATAGGTTAGTCCCAAAAATAATATAAAAGTGGATAATAAAGCCCAATAATGTCCAAAATAGTAGATAATATAGCATGGAGCAATCAAAAATTATAGATACGTTGGAGATGTATCAGTAGGCATGTATTCTGAATATAGTCATACGTGCTTATGGAAAAGAACTTACATGACATCTTTTGTCCTACCCTCCTGTGGCAGCGGGGTCCTATTGGAAACTAAGGGGATATTAAGGCCTCCTTTTAATAGAGTACCGGACCAAAGCATTAACACATAGTGAATACATGAACTCCTCAAACTATGGTCATCACTGGGAGTGGTCCCGATTATTGTCACTTCAGAGTTACCGGATCATAACACATAGTTGGTGACTATTGACTTGCAAAATAGGATCAAGAACTCACATATATTCATGGAAACATAATAGGTTCAGATCCGAAATCATGGCACTCTGGCCCTAGTGACAAACGCATAGCAAAATCTATCTCAGAACATAATGGATACTAGGGATCAAACCCTAACAAAACTAACTCGATTACATGATAAATCCCATCCAACCCATTACCATCCAGCAAGCCTACGATGGAATTACTCATGCATGGTGGTGAGCATCATGAAATTGGTGATGGAGGAAGGTTGATGATGACGATGGCGACGGATTCCCCTCTCCGAAGCCCCGAACGGACTCCAGATCAGCCCTCCCGAGAGAGATTAGGGCTTGGCGGCGGCTCCGTATCGTAAAACGCGATGAATCCTTCTCTCCGTTTTTTCTCCCCGAACATGAATATATAGAGTTGGAGTTGAGGTCGGTGGAGCATCAGGGGGCCCATGAGGCAGGGGGCGCGCCCCCACCCTTGTGGGTAGGGTGTGGGGCCCTGACGTTGATTCTTTTGCCAGTATTTTTTATATATTCCAAAAATATTCTCCGTGAAGTTTCAGGTCTTTCCGAGAACTTTTATTTCTGCACACAAAAATAACACCATGACAATTCTGCTGAAAACAGCGTCAGTCAGGGTTAGTTCCATTCAAATCATGCAAGTTAGAGTCCAAAACAAGGTCAAAAGTGTTTGGAAAAGTAGATACGATGGAGACGTATCAACTCCCCCAAGCTTAAACATTTGCTTGTCCTCAAGCAATTCAGCTGACAAACTAAAAGTGATAAAGAAAAACTTTTACAAACTCTGTTTGATCTTGTTGTTGTAAATATGTAAAGCCAGCATTCAAGTTTTCAGCAAAGATTATGAACTAACCATATTCACAATAACACTTAGGTCTCATGTTTACTCATATCAATAGCATAATCAACTAGCGAGTAATAATAGTAAATCTCAAATGACAACACTTTCTCAAAACAATCATAATATGATATAACAAGATGGTATCTCGCTAGCCCTTTCTGAGACCGCAAAACATAAATGTAGAGCACCTTTGAAGATCAAGGACTGACTAAACATTGTAATTCATGGTAAAAGAGATCTAGTCACAGTCATACTCAACGTAAACTAATAGTAATACATGCAAATGACAGCGGTGCTCTCCAACTGGTGCTTTTTAATAAGAGGACGATGACTCAACATAAAAGTAAATAGATAGGCCCTTCGCAGAGGGAAGTAGGGATTTGTAGAGGTGCCAGAGCTCGGTTTTGAAATAGAGATGAATAATATTTTGAGTGGCATACTTTCATTGTCAACATAACTACCGAGAGATCTCAATATCTTCCATGCTAAACACATTATAGGCGGTTCCCAAACAGAATGGTAAAGTTTGTACTCCCCCTACCACCAACAAACATCAATCCATGGCTTGTCCGAAACAACGGGTGCCTCCAACTAACAACAATCCCGGGGGAGTTTTATTTGCAATTATTTAAATTTAAGCATGGGACTGGGCATCCCGGTTACCAGCCATTTTCTCGTGAGTGAGGAGCGGAGTCCACTCCTCTTGAGAATAACCCGCCTAGCATGGAAGATATAGTCAGCCCTAGTTGATACATGAGCTATTCGAGCATACAAAGCAGAATTTCATTTGAAGGTTTAGAGTTTGGCAGATACAAATTTACTTGGAACGACAGGTAGATACCGCATATAGGAAGGTATGGTGGACTCATATGGAATAACTTTTGGGGTTTATGGAAGTGGATGCACAAGCAGTATTCCTTCTTAGTACAAGTGAAGGCTAGAAAGAGACTGGGAAGCGACTAGCTAGAGAGCGACAACAGTCATTGAGGGAGTCCTGGATTAGGGGGTCTCCGGATAGCTGGACTATATCCTTTGGCCGGACTGTTGGACTATGAAGATACCAGATTGAAGACTTCGTCTCGTGTCCGGATGGGACTCTACTTGGCGTGGAAGGCAAGCTAGGCAATACGGATATGTATATCTCCTCCTTTGTAACCGACCTTGTGTAACCCTAGCCCTTTCCAGTGTCTATATAAAACAGAGGGTTTTAGTCCATAGGACAACATACAATCATAACATAGGCTAGCTTCTAGGGTTTAGCCTCTCCGATCTCATGGTAGATCAACTCTTGTAATACTCATACCATCTAGAATAAATCAAGCAGGGCGTAGGGTTTTACCTCCATCAAGAGGGCCCGAACCTAGGTAAAACATCGTGTCGCATGCCTCTTGTTACCATCCGCCTTAGACGCACAGTTCGGGACCCCCTACCCGAGATCCGCCGGTTTTGACAGCGACATTGGTGCTTTCATTAAGAGTTCCTCTGTGTCATCGCTGTTAGGCTTGATGGCTCCTACAATCATCGATAGCGATGCAGTCCAGGGTGAGACTTTTCTCCCCGGACAGATCTTTGTGTTCGGCGGCTTCGCACTGCGGGCCAACTCACTTGGCCATCTGGAGCAGATCGAAAGTTATGCCCCTGGCCACCAGGACAGGTTTGGAAGCTTGAACTACACGGCCGACATCCGCGGAGACTTGATCTTCGACGGATTCGAGCCCCTGCCTTGTGCGTCGCGCGGTCACGATGAGTACGATTTAGCTCTATCATCGGACCGTATTCAGGAGATCGCACCGGCAGCCGCTCCGAGCCTCAATTCGGAGCCAGTTGCGCCATCCATGGAAGGGTGGATGGACCCCATCACGGAGACCGTACCCTCAGCGGCGATCGAGCTGAATACCGACCTTGCCCTTCACGTCAGCTGTGTTGCCAAACTGCCAGATCCTTCTCCGGCCACGGACTCCGAACCGCCTGCGCCCATACCTGTCGAATCCAACTGGGCGCCGATCATGGTGTTCACCTCCATGGGTATCTTTCAGCACTCACCTTTCAGCGACATACTGAACTCATTAAGGTCTCTCTCCTTGTCAGGAGAGTCCTGGCTGAACCATGTTCGGCAGGATTGGGATGCGGATGACGAAGAAATTCGCCGCCCACCCACCACCCACTTAGTAGCCACTGTCGATGACTTAACCGACATGCTCGACTTCGACTCCGAAGACATTGACGGTATGGACGACGATGCGGTAGTCGAAGAGGAATCACTGCCCACAGGGCACTGGACAGCCACCTCATCATACGATATATACATGGTGGACACACCCAAAGAAGGCAATGGCAACGAGACAACGGAGGATGACCCCTCCAAGAAGCAACCCAAGCGCCGGCGTCAGCGGCGCCGCTCTAAGTCCCGCCAAGGAAAAAGTGGTGATACCGGCACCGAAGATAATAGCACTCCAGACAGTGCCGAAGACAACAACAATCCCCTCGAGCAAGATTTAGAGCAGGAGGATGGAGGTGCCAGCTCTCTTGAGAGAGCGGTAGACGGAGAGACGGAGGATGATAATTACATGCCTCCCTCCGAAGACGAGGCAAGCCTCGGCGATGACGAATTCGCCGTGCCAGAGGATCCCGTCGAACAAGAGCGCTTCAAGTGTAGGCTTATAGCCACGGCAAATAGCCTTAAGAAAAAGCAGCAACAGCTTCAAGCTGATCAAAATCTGCTAGCTGACAGATGGACTGAAGTCCTGGCGATCGAGGAGTATAAACTCGAACGCCCCTCCAAGAGTTACCCAAAGTGCAGGTTGCTACCCCAACTGGAGGAGGAAGCACCGAAACCTACATCCCCGGTGTATGACGCGGCTGATCGGCCACCTCGTGGCCACGACAGAGAGACATTCCAGCCAAAAGCTCAGCCCGCACCCCGACGTCATTCATATAAAAAGGTAGGGGGAAATACGCCAGACTTGCGAGACGTATTGGAGGACAAAACAAAACATGCAAGATTGATCTACGGATCACAAGGGCATGCCACTATGCGAGACGATAATCATCACGCTGGATACAGTAAAAGTAAGTCCGGCCGGGCCGAACACAGCGGGCAAGACTCATTCGAGCTGCGTCGCGATATAGCCCAGTACAGAGGCGCCGCACACCCCTTATGCTTCACAGACGAAGTGATGGATCATCAAATCCCAGAGGGTTTCAAACCCGTAAATATAGAATCATACGACAACACAACAGTGTCGGGACCCCGATTCTAAGTCACACCAATCTAGCATGTAACACCTCATATCACTTTGCGGCCTCACGCACGGTATCCCCACGGGTGTCGCCTTACCATGGCCCGGGACCGTTTGCGTCTTTTGGCTCGCGTATATGATTGTGTCGCTAGCATCCATATGACAGAGAACCCGGGACGACATGGCTAGTCATGAACCCAAAGCGGCCCTAACCTATGGGAACAGGCATACATGATTCACATCGAGTGTGTCGGTCAGCAGCGTGTGAATCTGGGCTGTAGCACCGGGCTAACAGGACTCCGGGGAACCCGGGCTGTAGCAGGCTAGGCAGGACTCCGATCGTCACCGCGTGACATTTCCCCGAAGGGACAGACATAGAAACGAAGTGAAACACATGCCGGCCAGTCAAGTGTCCTGAGCAGTAGTGCTGGGCTAGCAGGACTCCGGTGAACCGGGCTGTAGCGGACTACTATGGCCCAAGGAAGCACTAGACAACATTTCCCCATAAGAGAGACTGCCGAGGATAAACAACTAGATTGTCGGATCCCACACATAGCAATACACGTCACACGTACGCATAACATGCAAGTATGTGCTGTACAACATGGCATCACAACAAAACGCAAACTCATATATATAAAGGCTCAACAGAGCCACATAGCATAAATACAAACAGGGGTCACATGACCCATCATTCAGAGCATACAAGCAACTGAAGCATTACATGTCTAGGTACAGACAACTACAAAAGAAAAGAGTTGGAAAGCCTGACTATCTACCAGACCCTCCCAAGGGTACAAGATCGTAGCTGAGGTAACAAGCTACTCGTCGAAGTCCAAGCGGAACTACTAGTAAGACAGATGTCTCATCTGCAAAACATAAATAAAGCAAACGTGAGTACAAAGGTACTCAGCAAGACTTACATCAGATCCTATCATATATGCATTAGTATCAAGAAGGTAATGTGGGGTTTAGTTGCAGCAAGCCAGCTTTGACTCAATGGCTATCCAGTTCTACGACAACGAGAAACTTCTTTGAGATGAGGCAGCGCACACGAGTCCACTAATCACCACATCAATACACCACTAAGGATTCATCCTCGTCTCCCTACGAGAAGGCCATCAATAGCACTCACACTATTCTTGAGCATTTTAGAGTATCCACTTTAAGTTGTCTATGTACCACGTAAGCATCCAAGAAGTCCATAACCGAGGACACGGCTATTCGAATAGATCATGATAACCCTGCAGGGGTGTACTTCATCACACACGCTCTCGCCACTTACCGCCATGTACACGTCATGTATCTTGGCAACCTTCAAGCGGAAGCCTGGCGAGGGTGTCGGCCACGACCTGACTAACCACGCAAGACTCTAATCCAAGTTTATCGCCTATTCGGGTTCCATCCGCAAGGAGATTCGGCCGAGGTTTCACTCACGGCCCCAAACGATGTGTACAGGGTTCTCGAGCCCACCATCCGGGTGCCACTCGGTACACCGGCCACGTGTGCCTAGTCTGTCCCAAGTCCACCCTGCCGGGTGCCACTCGGTAGAAAAATAGCACTACCTGCAAACACCAGAAACTATTTGCAACTCCTGGACAGAGCTCAAGGCGGTTAATAAGTTGAGAGAGCTTGGAGCGCCCAGAGCCCAATGTGTGGTAGTAGCTAGTCATTGGACAACTTACACATAACTCAGTTCTTAAGGACGGTCCCAATGAGACAACCCACCATGTACTCCTACATGGCCTCTCACCGCTACCTTTACCAAATCGTGTTCACATGTTTAACTCTCAGCACCAGAACATATCATAACACTCCAATTCATTCCCGATGAATCAGACCTGACACAACTCTAAGCAATAGCAGGCATGGCATGGTAGGAACACAACATGGCTCAATCAATTCCTACACATGCTAGTGAGTTTTAACTATTTACTGTGGCAATGACAGGTCATGCAAAAGAATGGGTTCAACTACCGCAACATAAAGTAGCAGTTGCAATAAATGAGAGCAGGGGCGAGAGAGTGGGATTGTATCGGAATGAACAAGGGGGTTGCTTGCCTGGTAGAACAACAAGGAAGGCACTGCTCCTCAGACAGGTACTCTCGAACACTCTCCGGAGCAGGACCTATCGAGAAGGAACGGTGTCGGCAATCAATACACAAGCATATGCAACAATATGATGCATGAACATGGCATACAGATGTGATGTTGTTGGAGCTAATGCAACTAGCATTCAATTTGGAAGAGGTTCATTTGAACCCAAGGTTCAAATGCAACTCTAATTTAACTCTTTATAAATGCCATTTATATGATTCCTCATATACAGCATGTACAAGTTGGTTTGTCATGCATGAAAATGGTACAGTTGGATAGATTGAATTTTTCTGATAATTTTTCATATATAAATTATTTCAATCTGAGTTACGGTTGAATTTCTATGAATTTTTGAAGTTTTGAATATATTCTGGAATTTCCTGATTTATTTTAATTCCAGAAAAGATATATTGCGTCAGCATGACAACAGCATTGTGTCAGCAGGTCAAAGGCGGCTGACCCAGTCAAACCTGACATGTGGGGTCCACAAGTCAGTGTCTGTAACTAATCCTAATTAAATTAAAACTAAACTGCCTTGGTTAATGGGGTTGGGCCCACGCGTCAGTGACCCATTTAAATAAAAGGGTTAAATTAGTTGTTAAACTAATCCTAACTAAAGATTAATAGGGCCGGGCCCCACATGTCAGCGACCCATGGGAGGTCAAACCTCCTGGTCAGCGGGGTCAACACCCGCCGGCGGCTTGACGCTGGTGAGCCAGACACGGCGGAGGGGCTCGGGATCGCCGCTCCGGTGACCATTCGGGCGGCGGAGCTCATCTACGCGATGCCCAGACTCGCGCGCATCCAGTGGGACACACGAGGCTGCGGGGCGGCCGGAGCTCGCCAGAATCAGGCTCAAGGCGACGGCCGGAGCTCGGGCGAGCTCGGGTTCGAGGCTACAAGGCACGGGGAGGCATGCGGATAGGTTGTACGGGCTCCTGGCGTCACCAGGAACACGACGACGTGTGCGGGTGCGGCTGGCTCGGCCCCTAGCCATGGTGGCGCCATGGCCGGCGGCGAGGAGCTCGCGGGCGCGGTGGTGCTAGCGCTAGAGGACGCGAGGGACGACGGGGCAAGGGGGAACCGGGTCAATGGCTCACCGTGGTTCTTCTGGTGCTGCTGGCGAGGCAGGGGAGGCACGGGGTTCGGCGAATTGACGACGAAGTCGCCAGCGGCCGCAGGTTGAGGAAGAGCTTGAAGGCGACGCTGCAGGGCTTCCCAAGGCGCGTGACTTGACGGAGAGGTAGCCGGCGATGTGGCGGAGCTCCTGGGCGCAGCGGCAGGGCGAGGGGTGGCCGGTGGCCGTGGCAATGGCGAACGGCGGCGACAGCAGCGCTCGGCCATGAGCGAGAAGGCGAGGGAGAGGAGAGGAGAGGGCACGGGAGAGTGAGAGGGGAACGGGGCGGCGTGTGGCGTCGTTCAGGGAGGCCAGAGCGAGGAGGAGGGAAGCAGGAGGTGGCGGGGCGACGTGGCCACGGCAAGCGTCGTGCCCGGCTTCTCCTCTGCCTACTGGCAAGAGGTAGAAGACGGGGCTGCCCCTGGTGAGCTGGGCCGCCAGGTGGGCTGGCCAGCTGGGCCACCAGGTAAGCGCCCAGGTAGGTCTCTCTCCCTTTTCTGTTTTCTTTTCTAATTTTCTGACATTTGTTTTGATTTAAATAAAATACTAAACCATTTTATATGCTTCTGAAAATTATTGTAGGAACTAATTGGATTATTCCGAAGCCCCACATTAAAAATCAGAATTATTGGAGTATATTTGAATATATAACAAATATAAATCCAATACAAATAATTATGCATTAATTCCAAATGGCCAAAATAAATATTTATAAGCTCCTAAAAATATTGGTTTGAATTTTACCTCTCACCAATATTTTCAGAGAGAGACATGAACATTTTCTTGGACCCTTTTGGAGCACTTTTTATTTGGGTTATTTTCATAAATGATTCTGAGGGTTTCACAAATCCCCATTTCAAATTTAAATGGAGTTTAAACATGATGCAAGCATGAAGGCTAGCCTAGGTCATACCAGAACTAGGGATGTGACAACTCACCCCCACTCGAAGAAATCTCGTCCCGAGATTCAGGAGTCGGCGGGAAGAAAGCGGGGTACTCAAGTCGAAGACGATCTTCACGCTCCCAAGTGGCTTCTCTCTCAGAATGATGAGACCACTGAACCTTGAGGAACTTGATGTTATGACGTCGGGTGACACGCTCTGCTTGATCAAGGATGCATACAGGGTACTCTCGATAAGTGAGGTTATCTTGGAGATCAAGCGTTTCGTGGTCCACTTCGCGGATGGGATCCGAGAAGCAACGCCTGAGTTGAGAGACGTGGAAGACATCATGAACTCGAGAAAGATGTGGTGGTAGTTCCAACTGGTAGGCAACCTCTCCTCGTTTAGCGAGAATGAGAAAGGGACCAATGTAACGAGGATCCAACTTGCCCTTGATACCGAATCGATGGGTACCCTTTAGAGGAGTAACCCGAAGATAAGCCTTATCGCCAACTTCATAAGCCACTTCGTTATGACTACGGTCATACTGGCTCTTTTGACGAGATTGGGCTATTTTCAAATTCTCACGAATGATGCGAACTTGCTCTTCTGCCTCCTGGATCATATCCGGTCCAAAGAATTGCCGTTCACCGGTTTCTGACCAGTTCAAAGGTGTTCGACATCTTCGTCCATACAGAACCTCAAAAGGAGCTTTCTTGAGGCTGGATTGATAGCTATTGTTATAGGCAAACTCGGCAAAAGGAAGACACTTCTCCCAATCCATACTGAATGAGATAACACAAGCTCTAAGCATGTCTTCAAGAATCTGGTTGACCCTTTCCACCTGACCACTTGATTGAGGGTGGAAAGCGGTACTAAAAGAAAGATGGGTGCCCATGGCAGTTTGGAAACTCTCCCAGAAATGAGAAGTGAAAAGACTACCACGGTCTGAATTGATCTCTAGTGGAACACCATGAAGTGACACTATTCGAGAAATATACAAGTCAGCGAGCTAACTAGTAGTGATACTCTCTCGAACAGGTAGGAAGTGAGCCACTTTGGAAAGACGATCAATGACTATGAAGATAGCGTTATTCCCTTTCTTGGTCCTGGGAAAGCCGGTGATGAAGTCCATGCCAACTTTATCCCATTTCCACTCAGGAATAGCTAAAGGTTGAAGGGTGCCAGCAGGTCTTTGATGCTCTGCCTTAACGCGACGACAAACGTCACAGTTAGCAATAAACTGAGCAATTTCCCTCTTCATCCTAGTCCACCAGAACCTTTGGCGTAGGTCCTGATACATCTTAGTACTACCGGGATGAATTGTGAGAGGAGATTCATGCGCCTTCTTAAGGATTAATTGTCGAAGATGTTGATTCTTGGGAACCACCAAACGACTCTCAAAGAAAACAACACCGCGACCATCTATAGAAAAACTACCACCAACTCCCTTGTTAATGTTTCTCTTGATCCGGGAAATTCCCGTATCCTGCTTCTGAGCAGAGATGATCTGATCCACAAGAGTAGGTTTCGCCACCAAGGTAGAAAGGAATCCGTGAGGAGCAAGGTGGAGGTTAAGTTTGCATAATTCCTCATGGAGAAGTGGTTGGCCCTGCTGCAACATGAGATTGTTGCAATAGGACTTACGACTTAGCGCATCAGCCATAACATTCCCCTTGCCTGGGGTGTAGGTAATCCCTAAGTCATAATCTGAGATCAACTCCAACCAATGTCTTTGCCTAAGGTTCAAATCTGGTTGGGTGAAGATATACTTGAGACTCTGGTGATCGGTGTAAATCTCGCAACGTTTACCAAGAAGGTAATGTCGCCAGGTCTTAAGTGCATAGACTATGGCTGCAAGCTCTAGATCATGTGTAGGATAATTCTCCTCATGTGGATGCAACTGTCGAGATGCATAGGCAATCACATGGCGATCTTGCATAAGGATGCAACCTAGTCCCTGTCGTGAGGCATCACAATAGATAACAAAGTCCTTAGAGAAGTCCGGTGGCACAAGTATGGGAGCAGAAGTAAGACGTCTTTTCAGTTCCTGAAAACTGTGTTCACACTGTGGGGACCACTCAAACTTTTTATCTTTCTTGAGAAGTTCCGTGATAGGTTTGGCCACTTTGGAGAAGTTCTCAACGAATCGTCGACAATACTGGCTAGACCAAGGAAACTCCTAACTTGCTTAACTGTTTCAGGCGGAGTCCAATCAAGAACGGCCTGAACTCTTTTGGGATTGACAGCAATGCCCTTACCAGAGATTACGTGGCCGAGATAGGTCACTTCTGGCAACCAAAATTCGCACTTGGAGAACTTGGCATAAAGGCGGTGCTCTCTGAGTTTTTCTAGCACAAGTCTAAGATGTTCGGCATGCTCTTCCTCGTTCTTCAAGTAAATAAGGATATCATCGAGGTAAACCACGACAAACTTGTCTAGGTACTCCATGAAGATCGAGTTCATCAAGCGAGAGAAAGTAGCTGGAGCGTTGGTTAGACCAAAGGACATGACGGTGTACTCGTACTGACCATAACGAGTGACAAAAGCCGTCTTAGGAATGTCCCCATTTCTGATCTTGATTTGGTGGTAGCCTAACCTCAAATCCATCTTGGAAAAGACTAAGGATCCAGCGAGCTGATCGTACAGTTCGTTGATCCTGGGGAGCGGATACTTGTTCTTTATCGTGACCAAATTAACGGGACGATAATCTACAACCGTCCGGTCCGTACCATCCTTCTTCTTGACGAAGAGAACGGGGCAAGCCCAGGGAGAAGAACTGGGACGGATGAAACCCTTTTGCAAGGATTCATCGAGTTGTTTCTTAAGCTCAGCTAGTTCTAAGGGTGCCATCTTGTAAGGTCTCCTAGAGATTGGAGCGGTTCCTGGGATAAGATCTATGACAAATTCTACATCTCTGTCAGGTGGAATACCTGGTAGTTCCTCTGGAAAGACATCCGGAAAGTCACGGACTACCGGGATATCTTCAAGGTCTGGAAGAGGTTTGGCATTAAGAGAATAGAGTTGACGCTTTGCAACTCTAGTGGAGACGGCGACTATCTTGCCAGATGGGTGTGTAAGCTGAACAGACCTTGTGTAACAATCAATCTTGGCATGATGAGCTTTATCCAGTCCATACCCAAGATGATGTTAATATCTGTAGACTTGAGGGCTATAAGTGATGCAAGGAATACAAGTCTGTCAACAAGGATTTCATTACCATGGCTTATTCTGGTAGTTTGCCATCTAGACCCTGGAGTTTGGATTTCAAGTGGAGTTGGCATATCACAAAATGACATGTCGTGCAAATGAGCATAGCCTTCAGAGATGAAGGAGTGAGATGCTCCGGTATCGAACAAAACCGAAGCTGGATGGCAATTGACAAGGAGGGTACCAAGAACGACATCCGGATCATCACGAGTGTCTTTAGCTGAGACGTGATGCACACACCCACGTTCAGTGGGAGCTGACTTGACACTAATCATCTTGCGTGATGGCTTATCACGGCCAACAGACTTCTCAGGCTGGGGTGGGGCATAGCTGGTTTGAGAGCAGTCACGTGCATAGTGTCCTGGCTCTCCGCATGTGAAACAAGTCCCTAAAGTAGGACGTGGACCCGCATTGACAAGCGGTCTACCGATAGGCCTAGGTGGAGCATACGGTTGAACTGGGTGAGGTGCCACATAAGAGGGCCTCGGTGAGTAACCGGGTGGAAGAGCGGAGTTCGGAACCCAAAACCAGCGCTTCTGCAAGGTAGAGCCGGAGGAAGAAACCAAATCACGGGTGTGCTTACGAGACTCCTCGTAAGTGAGCTGAGCTGTCTCCGCATTAATGGCCTTGTTCACAAGAGCCTGGAATGTATTGCAATGGTGCAGGTGGAGATCACGACGCAACTTGGGGTTGAGACCCTTCCGGAACCTAGCCTGCATCTTGGCGTCTGTGGACACTTCTTCTGTAGCATAGCGGGCGAGGTTCTCAAACTCTCTACTGTAAGCATCTACAGCCATCTTACTCTGGGTGAAACTACAAAACTCTTCTCTCTTGCGATCAACGAGAGCCTGAGGAATATGATGCTCGCGGAAAGCCTCAGTGAAATCTCTCCAGGTGATTATCTGGCCAGCTGGAAGCATAGCCTTGTAGTTCTGCCACCAAATACTGGCAGGACCTTCCAGGTGATAAGTAGCATAGGTGACCTTGTCACTTTCAGCTACGTTCGCAGAACGCATCTTGTGTGTGATACTATGGAGCCAATCATCTGCATCGAGTGGTTCAATGGAATGATGGAAGGTGGGTGGTTTCAGACCGATGAAGTCATGGATGGACACAAACTCTTTGTGCTGATGGGAGGTATTCTCCTCAATACGTTCAAACAAGCGGTTCGACTCTCGATTGTTCTTCTCAACCTCTAACATGAACGCTGCCAACGAAGACTGGTCAGGAGGATCCTCATCCCTACCATCTCCGTGGTTCCGGATATGAGCAACAGAACTTCGGTTAGCCGGCAACATCCCGAAGAACCAACCAAGGGAACAAGGATGGATTCAGCATCATCATGAGGATGTAGATTATAGTACGAGAAAAATACTATCTCTTGAACTCCTAGGACAAATCCGGCAGCATAACGGCAGTAAACTGCTCAAAATGAGACATTCTGCAAAAGATGGGGTAGCACCATGCTCAACATCATTACTCTAGGTTCTGAGATGTTACTAAACAGGCTACACCAGAGGTACTCGAACTGGGATATGACTCTGATCAACCAATCCTAAGAGACTACGGAGTAGTAACACGTGATCCTGATAGACAAAAGAGAAAGCCTAGTTCCTTAACCCCGTAGGAAAAATAGGATGACTCAGATCAGAGGGCATGAGGCATAAGGAGTAAAAAGAGCCTTACGTTCCCTTCCACAATCAATTCCCCTATATAGCTAAAGAATTTCTAGACTCAACTTCGACCAGGATGGCTTGGCAATCCTACAGGCAGTCAGGCTCTCATACCAAGGCTGTCGGGACCCCGATTCTAAGTCACACCAATCTAGCATGTAACACCTCATATCACTTTGCGGCCTCACGCACGGTATCCCCACGGGTGTCGCCTTACCATGGCCCGGGACCGTTTGCGTCTTTTGGCTCGCGTATATGATTGTGTCGCTAGCATCCATATGACAGAGAACCCGGGCCGACATGGCTAGTCGTGAACCCAAAGCGGCCCTAACCTATGGGAACAGGCATACATGATTCACATCGAGCGTGTCGGTCAGCAGCGTGTGAATCTGGGCTGTAGCACCGGGCTAATAGGACTCCGGGGAACCCGGGCTGTAGCAGGCTAGGTAGGACTCCGGTCGTCACCGCGTGACATTTCCCCGAAGGGACAGACATAGAAACAAAGTGAAACACATGCCGGCCAGTCAAGTGTCCTGAGCAGTAGTGCTGGGCTAGCAGGACTCCGGTGAACCGGGCTGTAGCGGACTACTATGGCCCAAGGAAGCACTAGACTACATTTCCCCATAAGAGAGACTGCCGAGGATAAACAACTAGATTGTCGGATCCCACACATAGCAATACACGTCACACGTACGCATAACATGCAAGTGTGTGCTGTACAACATGGCATCACAACAAAACGCAAACTCATATATATAAAGGCTCAACAGAGCCACATAGCATAAATACAAACAGGGGTCACATGACCCATCATTCAGAGCATACAAGCAACGGAAGCATTACATGTCTGGGTACAAACAACTACAAAAGAAAAGAGCTGGAAAGCCTGACTATCTACAAGACCCTCCCAAGGGTACAAGATCGTAGCTGAGGTAACAAGCTACTCGTCGAAGCCAAGCGGAACTACTAGTAAGACAGATGTCTCATCTGCAAAACATAAATAAAGCAAACGTGAGTACAAAGGTACTCAGCAAGACTTACATCAGATCCTATCATATATGCATTAGTATCAAGAAGGTAATGTGGGGTTTAGTTGCAGCAAGCCAGCTTTGCCTTAGTGGCTATCCTGTTCTATGACAACGAGAAACTTCTTTGAGATGAGGCAGCGCACACGAGTCCACTAATCACCACATCAATACACCACTAAGGATTCATCCTCGTCTACCTACGAGAAGGCCATCAATAGCACTCACACTAGTCTTGAGCATTTTAGAGTATCCACTTTAAGTTGTCTATGTACCACGTAAGCATCCAAGAAGTCCATAACCGAGGACACGGCTATTCGAATAGATCATGATAACCCTGCAGGGGTGTACTTCATCACACACGCTCTCGCCACTTACCGCCATGTACACGTCATGTATCTCGGCAACCTTCAAGCGGAAGCCTGGCGAGGGTGTCGGCCACGACCTGACTAACCATGCAAGACTCTAATCCAGGTTTATCGCCTATTCGGGTTCCATCCGCAAGGAGATCTGGCCGAGGTTTCACTCACGGCCCCAAACGATGTGTACAGGGTTCTCGAGCCCACCATCTGGGTGCCACTCGGTACACCGGCCACGTGTGCCTAGTCTGTCCCAAGTCCACCCTGCCGGGTGCCACTCGGTAGAAAAATAGCACTACCTACAAACACCAGAAACTATTTGCAACTCCTGGACAGAGCTCAAGGCGGTTAATAAGTCGAGAGAGCTTGGAGCGCCCGGAGCCCAATGTGTGGTAGTAGCTAGTCATTGGACAACTTACACAGAACTCAGTTCTTAAGGACGGTCCCAATGAGACAACCCACCATGTACTCCTACATGGCCTCTCACCGCTACCTTTACCAAATCGTGTTCACACGTTTAACTCTCAGCACCAGAACATATCATAACACTCCAATTCATTCCCGATGAATCAGACCTGACACAACTCTAAGCAATAGCAGGCATGGCATGGTAGGAACACAACATGGCTCAATCAATTCCTACACATGCTAGTGAGTTTTAACTATTTACTGTGGCAATGACAGGTCATGCAGAGGAATGGGTTCAACTACCGCAGCATAAAGTAGTAGTTGAATCGTTGTTGTCCTAATGCAATAAATGAGAGCAGGGGCGAGAGAGTGGGATTGTATCGGAATGAACAAGGGGGTTGCTTGCCTGGTAGAACAACAAGGAAGGCACTGCTCCTCAGACAGGTACTCTCGAACACTCTCCGGAGCAGGACCTATCGAGAAGGAACGGTGTCGGCAATCAATACACAAGCATATGCAACAATATGATGCATGAACATGGCATACAGATGTGATGTTGTTGGATCTAATGCAACTAGCATTCAATTTGGAAGAGGTTCATTTGAACCCAAGGTTCAAATGCAACTCTAATTTAACTCTTTATAAATGCCATTTATATGATTCCTCATATACAGCATGTATAAGTTGGTTTGTCATGCATGAAAATGGTACAGATGGATAGGTTGAATTTTTCTGATAATTTTTCATATATAAATTATTTCAATCTGAGTTACGGTTGAATTTCTATGAATTTTTGAAGTTTTGAATATATTCTGGAATTTCCTGATTTATTTTAATTCTAGAAAAGATATATTGCGTCAGCATGACAACAGCATTGCGTCAGCAGGTCAAAGGCGGCTGACCCAGTCAAACCTAATATGTGGGGTCCACACGTCAGTGTCTGTAGCTAATCCTAATTAAATTAAAACTAAACTGGCTTGGTTATTGGGGTTGGGCCCACGCGTCAGTGACCCATTTAAATAAAAGGGTTAAATTAGTTGTTAAACTAATCCTAACTAAAGATTAATAGGGCTGGGCCCCACATGTCAGCGACCCATGGGAGGTCAAACCTCCTGGTCAGCGGGGTCAACACCCGCCGGCGGCTTGACGCCGGCGAGCCAGACACGGCGGAGGGGCTCGGGATCGCCGCTCCGGTGACCATTCGGGCGGCGGAGCTCATCTACGCGATGCCCAGACTCGCGCGCATCCAGTAGGACACACAGGAGGCTGTGGGGCGGCCGGAGCTCGCCAGAATCAGGCTCGAGGCGGCGGCCGGAGCTCGGGCGAGCTCGGGTTCGAGGCTACAAGGCACGGGAAGGCATGTGGATAGGTTCTACGGGCTCCTGGCGTCACCAGGAACATGACGACGTGTGCGGGTGTGGCTGGCTCGGCCCCTGGCCATGGTGGCGCCATGGCCGGCGGCGAGGAGCTCGCGGGCGCGATGGTGCTAGCGCTAGAGGATGCGAGGGATGACGGGGCAAGGGGGAACCGGGTCAACGGCTCACCGTGGTTCTTCTGGTGCTGCTGGCGAGGCAGGGGAGGCACGGGGTTCGGCGAATCGACGACGAAGTCGCCGGCGGCTGCATGTTGAGGAAGAGCTTGAAGGTGACGCTGCAGGGCTTCCCGAGGCGTGTGACTTGACGGAGAGGTAGCCGGCGATGTGGCGGAGCTCCTGGGCGCAACGGCAGGGCGAGGGGTGGCCGGTGGCCGCGGCAATGGCGAACGGCGGCGACAGCAGCGCTCGGCCGTGAGCGAGAAGGCGAGGGAGAGGAGAGGAGAGGGCACGGGAGAGTGAGAGGGGAACGGGGTGGCGCGTGGCGTCGTTCAGGGAGGCCAGAGCGAGGAGGAGGGAAGCAGGAGGTGGCGGGGCGACGTGGCCATGGCAAGTGTCGTGCCCGGCTTCTCCTCTGCCTACTGGCAAGAGGTAGAAGACGGGGCTGCCCCTGGTGGGCTGGGCCGCCAGGTGGGCTGGCCAGCTGGGCCACCAGGTAAGCGCCCAGCTAGGTCTCTCTCCCTTTTCTGTTTTCTTTTCTAATTTTCTGACATTTGTTTTGATTTAAATAAAATACTAAACCATTTTATATGCTTCTGAAAATTATTGTAGGAACTAATTGGATTATTCCAAAGCCCCACATTAAAAATCAGAATTATTGGAGTATATTTGAATATATAACAAATATAAATCCAATACAAATAATTATGCATTAATTCAAAATGGCCAAAATAAATATTTATAAGCTCCTAAAAATATTGGTTTGAATTTTACCTCTCACCAATATTTTCAGAGAGAGACATGAACATTTTCTTGGACCCTTTTGGAGCACTTTTTATTTGGGTTATTTTCAGAAATTATTCTGAGGGTTTCACAAATCCCCATTTCAAATTTAAATGGAGTTTAAACATGATGCAAGCATGAAGGCTAGCCTAGGTCATACCAGAACTAGGGATGTGACAAACAGATCCTGCGGTGTGGACCGAGGATTTCCTCCTGCACATTCACATGGCCCGCGGTGATGACCTACACGCCATCAAATACCTACCACTCAAACTCAAAGGAACAGCTCGGCATTGGCTCAACAGCTTGCCAGCAGAGTCCATTGGCTGTTGGGAATTCCTCGACAACTTTCAGGGCACTTACGTGCGACCACCAGATGCCGATGACTTGAGCCACATAATTCAACAGCCAGAGGAACTGGCCAGGCAATTCTGGACATGGTTCCTATCAAAGAAAAATCAAATCGTCGACTGTCCGGATGCAGAGGCCCTAGCAGCTTTCAAGCACAACATCCGCGACGAGTGGCTAGCCCGGCACCTTGGTCGGGAAAAGCCGAAATCTATGGCAGCCCTCACGACACTCATGACCCGCTTTTGTGCGGGAGAAGACAGCTGGCTGGCTCGCAGTAATAACATATCAAAGAACGATGGTACTTCAGATACCAAGGACGGCAATGGCAGGTCACATCGCAACAAACATAAGCGCCGCATTAATAGTGACAATACCGAGGATACGGCAGTCAATGCCGGATTCAAAGGCTCTAAACCCGGTCAGCGGAAAATGCCATTCAAAAGAAGCACTCCAGGCCCGTCCAGTTTGGACCGTATACTCGATCGCTCGTGTCAAATACACGGCACCCCCAACAAGCCAGTCAACCACACCAACAGGGACTGTTGGGTGTTCAAGCAGGCCGGCAAGTTAAATGCCGAAAACAAAGATAAGGGGTCACATAGCGATAATGAAGAGGAGCCCCGGCAGCCGAACACCGGAGGACAGAAGAGGTTCCCCCCACAAGTGCGGATGGTGAACATGATATACACAACCCACATCCCCAAGAGGGAGTGGAAGCGTGCGCTCAGGGACGTATATGCGTTGGAGCCAGTCGCCCCAAAGTTCAACCCATGGTCTTCCTGTCCAATCACCTTCGATCGCAGGGACCACCCCACTAGTATCCGTCATGGCGGATTTGCCGTGTTGGTCCTCGACCCAATCATTGACGGATTTCACCTCACTCGAGTCCTAATGGACGGCGGCAGCAGCATGAACCTACTTTATCAGGACACAGTGCGCAAAATGGGTATAGACCCCTCAAGGATCAAACCCACTAAAACGACCTTTAAAGGCGTCATACCAGGTGTAGAGGCCCATTGCACAGGCTCAGTCACACGGGAAGTGGTCTTTGGATCTCCAGATAACTTCCGAAGCGAAGAGTTAATCTTCGACATAGTCCCGTTCCGCAGTGGCTACCATGCAATGCTCGGGCGAACCGCATTTGCAAGATTCAACGCGGTACCGCATTATGCATATCTCAAGCTCAAGATGCCAGGACCTCGGGGGGTCATCACAGTCAATGGAAACACAGAGCGCTCTCTCCGCATGGAGGAGCACACTGCGGCCCTTGCAGCAGAAGCGCAAAGCAGCCTCTTCAAGCAATCCACTAGTTCGGCAATTAAGGACCCGGACAACTTCAAGCATGCCCAGAGTAATCGGCAACTGAACCGCCTGGCACGTCCCGAGCTCGCATAGCAATGCGCCCCCCACCCTGGCCCCAGCCAAACGGAGAAATCCATGCCACGCGTACATAATTAAGCATTAAAAATACCATGGGCACAGGCGGGGAGGGGGGCATGACGGCGGCACACCCCAAGTCGCGGCTTAAACCGCACTAGGGGCTCCTCGCTTTGTTATTTTTCTCTTTTATGACTTTAATCTCCGGAAACCCTGTCTGGCCGCGTGATTGCCGAACACATGATGCAACAACCAAGGAGGCAGAAAGCTACGTCACACCACGGAACTCCCAGGTGGATTACGATAACGAGTGAAATATTTGTTTTAATACTATTCCTCAGCTTGCCCTTGGAAGGGACATGTTAAACAGTCTACTTTTTGCTTATCGCACTACTTGTATCATTCTGCTTTAACGCACCTTTTTGAATAAAAAAATGCATAGCATTAAGACTATTATTGCATTCTTCTTCTTATATATATATATATTCATTCATGACATCCAACACCCATACACTCTGGTACGGCCAATACGCTAGAGGCTTAAGCATACCCCATAATACGGCGTGAGAAGTCCGAACACTTTCGACAGTGCGACACCCCAAACTTATAGCATTATATGCATCAGCTCTGAATCATGTCTTGGGTCAATAGTTGGGTTTGCCCGGCTCCCATGTTTTGGTACCTTACGTTCCACTATATCGGCTAAGGTAGCACTGGGAGAACTACTGTGATTGTGCCCCGGTTCTGCTGGGCTAAGCACCTCGGTAGAGAAAGCTAAAACTGACTCTCATGATAAGGCAAGAGACTGGTCGCTGTTCGAGAGGTTTTCGAGTCCCTAAAGACTTATGCCGCTTAGAGCGAGGAGTCGGCCTTGTCCGGCTTAAGGCGTGTATCGCGCCCCGAATTCGGCCTTCCGAATACTAGGGGCTTCGCCGAAATTTAAAATTATAGAATTCTATGGCTAAGTGAGAGTGATATCGCAATATAGTCCGATTGCCTTGTTCTTGTGCTGAGCACCTCCCTCGAAGGACCCAACAATGGGAACAAGAGTGCTTAGGTTTATCCCAAACACCCCAGCACTCATGGCATGGGGGCAGAAGCCGACGACTAGCCATCTCTCAGATTTTATAAACAGCCAAACAAAAGGTAAGATTTAAATTCAAACAAGCGTTGCATAGCGCATATGAACAAGTTTTCATAAATATAGGGTTGCACGAGCGAGTTTACTCGAATATTATATCTTTCGTACACTCGTTCACTACGAGACGAGCGCCCTTCAGGACACCCTCATAGTACATCTCGGGGTGGCGATGCTCCTTGCCCTGCGGCGGCCCTTCCTTCACCAGCTTCACGGCGTCCATCTTGGCCCATTGCACCTTCACACGGGCGAAAGCCCGGCGTGCACCTTCGATGCATACGGACCACTTGATGACTTCAAGCCATGGGCAGGCACCCACAAGCCGCCTCACCAGGCCGAAGTAGCTGTTGGGAAGGGCATTGCCAGGCCACATCCGGACTATAAAGCCCTTCATGGCCTGTTCGGCCGCCTTGTGCAGCTCGACTAGTTGCTTCAGCTGGTCACTCAGAGGCATCGGGTGTTCAGTCCCAGTATATTGAGACTAGAACAGCTTCTCCGTTGAGCTTCCCTCCTCGGCCTGGTAAAACTGTGCAGTATCCGACACGCTGCGGGGCAAATCTGTGAATGCTCCTGGAGAGCTCCGGATTCGGGTAAGTAACAAGTAATTCACTTTCACATGCTTGCTTTGCATATAGAATGCCTTACCTGCCGCTATCTTCTTCATCACATCAATCTCCTGGGGGGCCTTTTCGGCTTTGGCCTTGGCACTCTTTGCGCTCTCGAGGGCCGCAGCAAGCTCGGACTCTCGCGTCTTTAAGTCAAGCTCCAACGCCTCGTGCTTCGTCACGAGAGCGTGGAGCTCTTGCTGCACCTCGCCCACCCAAGCCTCATGCCTCTCCCGCTCGGTGCGCTCCTTGGCCGCTTTGTTTTCGGCCTCGGATAGCGCTTGCTTCAGGGTCGCCACCTCGGTCGTGGCCCCTAGTAAATTTACGATGATCCTGTCATTTTGCAATCACATTCTTTTTATACATATCCATGGACTAGGTACTACTTACCTTTGTTCTCCTCGAGCTCCCTCTTGGCAAGGCCGAGCTCGTCCTTGGACCCTTTAATGTCCTCCTTCAGTGCGGCGACCTCCGTAGTCAGTGCGGTAGAGGCCAACAGCGAAGCCTGCATACGCATATATACATACTTATATTAGACTCCTGCGATATTGTTTGATCCTTTGTTCGGCTTTTCTTTTTGAACACCGAACAGAGCATCAGGGGCTACTGTCTATGCGGTAATATTTTTCCTATATTTCAAAAACTTACCTCAAAGCCTATTAGAAGGCTGGCATAGACTTCAGTCAGTCCACTCTTGGCGGACTAAACCTTCTAGACCACCGCACTCATAAAAGTGCGGTGCTCTTCGTCGCTGGAAGTACTGCGAAGTGCTCCTAGTAGATTGTCCGGTGCCTCTGGATGGACAGAAGTCACCGGCATAGGCGTTTTCCCCTTTTGGAAGGAGGCCGCCTTCCCGAGTCCAGAACCACTGGGGGTTCCGGTGCGGTGTTCGGCTGAGGGCCGAACTCGGAGCCCTCGGGAGCCTTGCTCCCTCTGCTCCCGGAGTTCGGAAGGTCGCCTTGAGGCGCCTCCGGGACTGTCTCCCCTCGGCCCGGTGCCTATTGAGACAATAACTCGGCGTTGTCCGTGGGGCAAGGGGAGGTGGTAGTCGGAAGTGGATCACTATCCATATCCGACGAGCCTAGGGAGCCGTCCAATGATACGTCGATACGGGCTCGCGGCGGTCTGCATAGTCATAATTCGGCGTTAGGAGAGGCAGTGCGACAAAGGTATGCTATGAGTTATTCTGGCATTCGAATACTTACGACTTCGCCAGGGGCTTGGACCTGAGCAGCCACTTGTCTTCGCCTTCGGCGGCGGTGGTGGAATAGTACAGAAGGAGAGTCCTTCCCTTCTTGGACCCTTCGCCCCCCTAGGTTCGGGCGGCCTTCCTTTTCTTGTCTCCCCCAACTGAAGGGGGAGCATCTTCTTCCTCCTCCTCGTCTTCGGGGGAGGAGTGTGTCTCAGAGTTATCGGACAATGAGTCCGATAACACCTGGCGTCGGGAACTCTTTCGGGTTCCCTTGGCCTTCTTGGTCTTCTCCGGCACCTTATAAGGGGCCGGAGTCAGCATCTCCGTAAGGAGAGCGTCCACAGTGTCTTCGGGCAGAGGGGCCGGACAGTTAATCTGCCCCGACATCTCCACCCAGTCCTGTCAAAGGCATGGAGATCAGACCCCGCACATGATTAAGCTAGGGGAAATAAAATATCCTACCGGATGTATAGAACTCACCGAATGCGCTCGGTGCTTCGCGCTTAGCCCGCGGTCCTCGGTGAGGGAGGGAGGGACCTCGGCACCCTTGAATAGCACCTTCCAGACGTCCTTGTGCGTCGTGTCGAAGAGCTCGCTCAGAGTCTGGTGCTGGGCCAGGTCAAACTCCCACAAGTTGAAATCCCGTTGTTGACACAGGAGGATCCGGCGGATGAGCATGACAAGGACTATGTTGACAAGCTTGAGCTTCTTGCTTGCCATATTCTGGATACATTTCTAGAGTCCGTCCAGCTCCACCGATGAACCCCAGGACAGGCCCTTCTCTTTCCAGGAGGTGAGCCACGTGGGGATTCCAGATCGAAACTTGGGGGTAGCCACCCATTTGGCGTCGCGCGGCTCGGTGATGTAGAACCACGCCGATTGCCACCCCTTTATTTTCTCCACGAAGGAGCCTTCAAGCCATATGACGTTCGGCATCTTACCCACCATGGCTCCGCCGCATTCTGCTTGTTGGCCGCCCACCACCTTCGGCTTGATATTGAAGGTCTTTAACCACAGGCCAAAGTGGGGCCGGATGCGGAGGAATGCCTCACACACGACGATGAAGGCCGAGATGTTGAGGATGAAGTTCGGGGCCAGATCATGGAAATCTAGCCCGTAGTAGAACATGATACCACGGACGAATGGATGGAGGGGAAATCCCAGTCCATGGAGGAAGTGGTGGAGGAAAACT
Source organism: Triticum monococcum (assembly GCA_034509565.1). Classification (NCBI taxonomy): domain Eukaryota; kingdom Viridiplantae; phylum Streptophyta; class Magnoliopsida; order Poales; family Poaceae; genus Triticum; species Triticum monococcum. Next base: position 669,504,200 of record CM067843.1, on the reverse strand, counting down.
ACACTCTCGTGAGGTTCAGGGGTAGGAACGATCTGCCCCGCAGCAGGCAGCCGATGCGTGATATTCGCGGCCAAGTATCCAGCTCCGCGCAGCTTCTTGATGTGTCCCTCCGTAACGAAGGAAGCCATCCATTTACCTCCCGCTCCGGACATGATTGGAGAAGGTTGAGGGGAAGGATGTGGGCTTGGGCGTTGGAGCTCGAGTGCGCAAGAATGGATGAGCAAGGAGGAAGAAGGCGTGGGTAGAAAAAGGTTAAACCTTGTCGCTTTATAAGGCGGCCGAAACTATGCACCCCCACTAGCCTGGTAAAACTTGCTTATCCAAGCGTTGTAATCGATGGCACGGTTGGGTTACCCACACCCGTATTGATGAGAATCCCATAATAAGGGGGACACGATCTCTGCTTTGACAAGACGTGTCAAAAAACTGCCTCGCATTTGTGCGGGGCTAGTTAAATGAAACGGTTCGAATAATGACCGGGCCATGGCATAATGTCATGTTGCCAAAACAAGTCAGCAGATTAGATTTGTGGAAATATTATTCTCTCTACGGTGGTATGTGGAACTTATTTTGCAGGGTCGGACACTATCCTTATATTCAAATTCTTTCGTGGTGTGTTCGGAGGAGGAACCCGCCTTGCAACGCCGAAGACAATACTACGCGCCGGACTCATCGTCCTTGAAGCCTGGTTCAGGGGCTACTGAGGGAGTCCTGGATTAGGGGGTCTCCGGACAGCCGGACTATATCCTTTGGCCAGACTGTTGGACTATGAAGATACATGATTGAAGACTTCGTCTCGTGTCCGGATGGGACTCTACTTGGCGTGGAAGGCAAGCTAGGCAATACGGATATGTATATCTCCTCCTTTGTAACCGACCTTGTGTAACCCTAGCCCTTTCCGGTGTCTATATAAACCGGAGGGTTTTAGTCCGTAGGACAACATACAATCATACCATAGGCTAGCTTCTAGGGTTTAGCCTCTCCGACCTCATGGTAGATCAACTCTTGTAATACTCATATCATCAAGAATAAATCAAGAAGGACATAGGGTTTTACCTCCATCAAGAGGGCCCGAACCTGGGTAAAACATCGTGTCCCCTGCCTCCTGTTACCATCCGCCTTAGACGCACAGTTTGGGACCCCCTACTCGAGATCCGCCGGTTTTGACACCGACAGTCATGAACATGCATTAAAATTAATCGACACTGAATGCAAGCATGAGTAGGATATAATTCACCATGAACATAAATATCGTGGAGGCTATGTTGATTTTGTTTCAACTACATGCGTGAACATGTGACAAGTCAAGCCACTCGAATCGTTCAAAGGAGGATACCACCCTCTCATACCACATCACAACCATTTTAATAGCATGTTGGCACGCAAGGTAAACCATTATAAACTCCTAGCGAATTAAGCATGGCATAAGCAACTATAATCTCTAATTGTCATTGCAAACATGTTTCATTCATAATAGGCTGAATTAGGAACGTTGAACTAATCATATTTACAAAAACAACAGAGGTCAAGTTCATACCGGCTTTTCTCATCTCAATCAGTTCATCATATATCGTCATTATTGCCTTTCACTAGCACGACTGAATGGGGTGGATAATAATAATAGTGCACATGCATTGGACTAAGTTGGAATCTGCAAGCATTCAATACAAGGGGGAAGACAAGGTAATATGGGTTCTTAGTTAGATCAACAATAATGCATATGAGAGCCACTCAACATTTTCATTATGGTCTTCTTCTCTCGACCCCCAAAGAAAAGAAAAGAAATAAAACTATTTACACGGGAAAGTCCCAACAAGCAAAAGAAGAACGAGAAATCTTTTTGGGTTTTATTTTAATTAATACTACTACAGGCATGGAAAGTAAACTAGCTAAAAGCTACAACCAATTTTTTTGGTTTTTCTTAAGGTTTTTCAAACACACAAGAAGAAGACTTAGAAAAAGGAAAATAAACTAGCATGGATATTACAATGAAAAAGTATGAGCACCAACACTGGCATGAGTGTGTGAACATGAATGTAATGTCGGTGAGAGATACATAATCCCCAAGCTTAGGCTTTTGGCCTAAGTTGGTCTAGGGCCATGGCTGGCCTGGTGGATATCCAAAGTTGTAGTTGGGGTCGTACTGTGATGCGGCGGCTATTGCCTCACGGCTGCAGCTTGGAGGCGAGTTGCCTCCATCCTCCTCTCGTACTCATTCGCCTCCTCCCTGGTTATAACATATCTCCTTTTTGCCTAAAAGTCAAAGAAAGTAGGAGCAGGGAGAGCAACATGGACGGTGCGCCGTCTGTCAAAGATTAGTCGGTACTGGAGGAATTGTTCATTCCTCTCAACAAACTGGTGGCGAACCATAGCATCATAATCTAGATAAGCAGGAGGCAACTCAATATCATTCTCATGTATGGGTATCTCAAGAAAATTAGCTACACGAGTTGCATAAATCCCACCAAACAAGTCTCCACTTAAACTATTAAGATGCAACCTACGTGCAACAATAGCCCCCAATTTATATTGTTTATCACCCAATACCGCACTCTTGAGGACACTAAGATCTGGAACGCACACGTGACAAGCCTCATCTTTACCGTTAATGCATCTACCCACGAAGAGAGCAAAATAATGTATGGAAGGAAAATGAATGCTCCCTATGGTAGCTTGTGAGATTTCCCTAGATTCCCCCACAGTAATACTAGCAAGAAAGTCTTTATATTCAGATTTGCGAGGTTCACTAACATTGCCCCAGTGCGGGAGTTTACAAGCAGTACTAAAATCTTCTAGGTCCATGGTATATGATTTATCATAAAGATCAAATAGGACAGCGTGAGAATTACGTGAGGATGTAAATTTAAGCCTTCTCACAAATGAATCAGTTAGGTAGCGGTATTGCAGGCACTTATCTGACACGAAGCCCTCAAGATCATCGTTACGCACATACGCGTCAAATTCTTCCTTGATGCCTGCACGGGTCATAAACTCCTCTGACGGCCATTCGCAAGGCCGCACTACAGCTTCCCTCGGTAGTTCATAGTTGTAACGCCCCGAGACCGATGTAGCAGGTGTCCTCCGCTTATTCGCCGTCGTTGCCATGTCATTCGCTTGCGTGTTGCATTTCATCATGTCATCATGTGCATTGCATCATCATGTTTTCAAAACTTGCATCCGTCCCAGCCTCCTCGTTCTCTCCGTTGTCCGTTCTGAGCCCAGACACACATGTCCGCCCCCGCGCGCCACCTCACTCCAGCCAATCAGAAGCCGCCATGTCGTCACCACCGCCTCCCTCCTCCAATCCCACTGCGCCACATGGCACCGCGCTGCCCCACTTCGCCGCCGGCCTGCGAGCCCAGATCAAGCCCGCGGGACCCGACCTCGCCGCCGCCCGCGGAGAGCCGCGCCCGCTCGCCGCCTTCTCCATCCTCCCTTGCGCCGCCGCACGCCGTCTCGATCCGCACCCCCACCGCCAGTGCATCCTCGCTGCCTCCATCGCCGGTCGCTGGACCTTGTTCAAGCCGCCACCGCCCCGCAGGGCGTCGTTCTTCACATCCGGAGTCTCCCCGAGCGCCGCCGGCCACCCCCGACACCGGATCCGGCTTCCCCATGCCCGGATCCGTCCGTTCCCGGCCATCCAGCCCTCCCGCCGGAGCTCCTGCGCCAGCTGTCGCCGCCATGGCCTCGCTCGGACCCTGCCGAGGAGGAGAACGACGACCCGCAGTGCCTCCGTTGACTTCTTCGCGGGCCCCGAGTCCAGCCCACCTCCAGATCCGCGCCCCGCCTCGGCCTGCTTCTGCCTCCTCCCCGCATGGGCCGATGCGCCAAGGCCCAGCGCCGCCGTGGTCTTCCAGGCCAACTCCAGCCGGGCCGCTCCTGCTACCGGGCCAGGCCCAGGGTGAGCCACCCGCAGCGCCCGCCTCTATTTTTTCCTGCTGTTGGGCTTGCCCAGTGCACTGTTTAGATTCGGCTCGTGATGTTTTTTTCAGCGTCTGCGAATTTGTCCAATTATTCCTGAGACAACAGTTTTGCAGAATAGTCCCTCATGTTCATGCATATAATAACTTCACAACCATGCATCGGATTAAAATGATTTATATATGAAACTTGCTCAGAATTTTGTGTAGATTAATAATATGCCACTTTCATCCATGTTTAAAATGTTTAAAATGCGGTTTCATTACATTTGCCCCTATGCCATGTTAAAATGATTTTATTCATAACTAATTAACCGTAGCTCCGATTTAAATAAACTTTATATGTAAATGGGGTAGAAAAATGCCTAGTTTATCATGGTGACCTCATCTTGCATGTTTAACAACTCTAAAATAATGTTTAGGGCAGAACAATACCAAACCTTAAATTGTGCACATGAGGATTTTCCGGACTTGTTGTTCGTTGCTTCCGGCCTCATTTAAACTTGCCTAGATAGGTAGTTATGTTTTGCTTCACCCTCTTGCCATGCTAACAACATTTAATATTGTTGGGTACATAAACGGGATCAAACTAAATAACTTGTCGTGGTGTTTCGTCAATATGCACCGTTGCATATTTAGCGCCACTTAATGTGTAGGATTGCTTGTGCATTTTGCCATGCCATGCCTCTTTAAACCGTACATGCATCATTCTTGAATGTGCATCATGCCATGTTGATGTGTTAGTTGTTTACTATGTTGTGTGCTTCTTTTCCGGTGATTGCTTCCTCGGGTTGATTCCGGTAACATCGTGTTGTGAGGATCCGTTCGTCTACGCCCGTTTGTCTTCTTCATGGATTCGTTCTTCTTCCTTGCGCGATCTCAGGCAAGATGATCATACCCTCGAAATCACTACCATCTTTGCTATGCTAGTTTGCTCGCTCTTTTGCTATGCCATTGCTACGATGCCTACCACTTGCTTGTCAGCCTCCCAAATTGCCATGTTCAGCCTCTAACCCACAAATGTCCTAGCAAACCGTTGATTGGCTATGTTACCGCTTTGCTCAGCCCCTCTTATAGCGTTGTTAGTTGCAGGTGAAGATTGAAGTTTGTTCCTTGTTGGAACATGGAGATGTTGTTCCTTGTTGGAACATGTTTACATGTTGGGATATCACTATATATCTTATTTAATTAATGCATCTATATACTTGGTAAAGGGTGGAAGGCTCGGCCTTATGCCTGGTGTTTTGTTCCACTCTTGCCGCCCTAGTTTCCGTCATATCGGTGTTATGTTCCCGGATTTTGCGTCCCTTACACGGTTGGGCTATAATGGGAACCCCTTGACAGTTCGCCTTAAGTAAAGCTTTTCCAGCAATGCCCAACATTGGTTTTACCATTTGCCACCTACCCTTTTTCCCTTGGGAGTCGCGCATCCCGAGGGTCATCTTTATTTTAAACCCCCCTCCCGGGCTAGTGCTTGTCTAAGTGTTGGTCCAAACTGTCAGCCGCCAGTGGCTACCAGGGGCAAGTCTGGGCTGGCCTACCGGAAGTTTAGACAATCCGGTGTTGCCCTGAGAACGAGATATGTGCAGCTCCCATCAGGATGTCGACGCATCGGGGGGTGTTGCTGGTTTAGTTTTACCCTGTCAAAATGTCTTGTTGTACCGGGATACCGAGTCTGATCGGAATGTCTCGGGTGGAGGTCTATTCCTTCGTTGACCGTGAGAGCTTGTCATGTGCTAAGTTGGGACACCCTGCAGGGATTTGAACTTTCGAAAGCCGTGCCCGCGGTTATGGGCAGATGGGAATTTGTTAACGTCCGGTTGTAGAAAACCTGAAGTTGTCCTTAATTAAAATGAATCAACCGCATGTGTAACCGTGATGGTCTCTTTCCGCCGGAGTCCGGGAAGTGAACACGGTTGTTGGAGTTATGCTTGACGTAGGTACTTCAGGATCACTTCTTGATCATACTTTTATCGGCCGTGCTTTGCCTTCTCTTCTCGCTCTCATTTGCGTATGTTAGCCACCATATATGCTAGTCACTTGCTGCAGCTCCACCTCATACCTTTACCTTACCCATAAGCTTAAATAGTCTTGATCGCGAGGGTGCGAGATTGCTGAGCCCCTGTGGCTCATAGATACTTCCAAAACCAGTTTGCAGGTGCCGATGAGTCCGTGCAGATGACGCAACCCAGCTCAGGAGGAGCTCGTTGAAGAACTTGTTTATTTGTGTTGTTTCGTTCTAGTTGATCAGTAGTGGAGCCCAGTTGGGGTCGATCGGGGACCTTTGTCGCATTTGGGGTTCTTCTTTTATTTTGGTTGCGTAGTCGGACCTTGATTGTATTTGGATGATGTAATGCTTTATTCATGTATTTGTGTGAAGTGGCGATTCTAAGCCAACTATGTAACTTCTTCCCCTATTTTATTACATGGGTTGTGTGAAGATTACCTCACTTGCGACATATGCCTTCAATGCGATTATGTCTCCAAGTCGTGCCTCGACACGTGGGAGCTATAGTCGCATCGAGGGTGTTACAAGTTAGTAATCAGAGCCTTCCCCGACCTTAGGAGCCCCATTGCTTGATCGTTTTTAGCGTCCGAGTTGTGTCTAGAAAAATGTTTTGAGTCATTTAGGAATTATATATCGGAGAGCTTAGGAATTCTTTTTACTTCCCAGTCTCCTCATCGCTCTGGTAAGGCATCCTGACGTAGAGTTTTGTCTCTTCTCTTCTCAAATTTCACTACAAAAAATTTTAGGATCACGCGGGTATCTTGGAATCGTTCCGATGGTTTTATGATGAGAACATTGTCTTGGTGCCTCCTGTCAGGGGTTTAGTGGAAGTGTCCCGGGGAGTTGAGCTCTGAGGTGTTGTCATCATAATTTTATCGTTGCAATTCTGGAATACCTGAGTCTAGTACGCCGACATCGAAAATCTCTTTTATGCAGTTCGTTGGTGAGATAACCTCGATGCCACCCAGTACTGGGGCGGGAGTTCGGGAGTATCGCCATAACTTGTATAACGGATGCTTTTCGAAGGTTGAGGTAGATGGTTTCCGAAGGTTTCTTGGTTATGTGTTGAAGGAGGGATACAGATGGATGTAGGATTTGCTAGTTTGGGTGAGATATTATGCTTCCCCTGTATCCCCAACACCTGATTGCATAACCGGAAAGTTTCGGGAGTTTCATAGGTGGGAATTCAAGTAGCTCTTAGGTTATCCTTCCGACAGATGTATGATATGAAATTGGGGTTCGACGTCTAGTGGTTCGCCTATTCACGATCGATTTTACAGTGGTCTCGTTGCGTCTTAAAGAGTCCTTGGCTATCCTGACTCGGGGACGCTTCGTATGTCATGTGCACTGCCTTGTACATGATGGTGCTATACGATCGAGCCCGTGTAGGTCCCACCACGAAAACTTCGGACGAAATCTCTATCATATGTTTGTTCTGGCTTATTTTGCAAGCCAATTCTTTGTTTTGTTTTGAGTTGTGGTATTCGAGTTGCTTCAAGTCAAATGTTGATTCCATCCCTTGTCTAAATGATGTTCTCATACTCCGATGTGGATACCAATCCTCCTTGATCATCAAGATTGTCATGTCAATCATTTTCTACCGGTGTGTCTCTCTTCAAGTGGATCCGATCACTTCAATATTCGCAAGATCTAGTATCAGTTCTTCTCAATGATGTTCGTTTCATCCATTTCAAATTTTCTTTGTTTTTCCCACCCTCCCTCCCTTTCTTTTTCTCAAGGATTCAGATCTCTTAATCGAGTATCCATCTTATTGATGTGAAGTCTCTCCATTCTTTTCCCTCAATATTCTTATCCGGTGTTTCTCATGAAGATTTTAACGAAGTTTCTAGTTCACCATTATTCATTCTTTTTCTTCTCCGGTGGAACCAGTGCAAGCTTTGTTGATCATATCCTTTCCTCATTTCAATGCTTTCTCATCCCGGTGCACCACATTATCATTCTACTTCTCGCTATTTGTTATTCCGGAGTGCTCAAGATATCTCGAAGATTCGTGTTTCCACTCTACATTCGTTCAAGCTCTTTCGAGATTGGTATCTCATTCAAGTCATTTAATTCAACTGGTGCAACCCCTCTTTTTAATCATTCCAACAGTGTTTTCTTTTGAGTGGGCCCTAACCCACAGGTCTTTTCCCAGGATCTTACCTGACTCTTCTAATTTTCCCAGAGCTATCCTAAATTCTTTTGAAGTTTGACGTCAGAATGATTGTCATCAGTCTTATGTTTTTCTCCAAGATCTTCCAAATTCTTTCCATCATTGGCTCAACCTTCCTATTTTTCATTTCGGAGTGTCTAAATAATTGATGGTGGTGTTTCTCATTGTCATTCTCATCATTTGAAGACCGAAGAAGATTTTTTCTCTCAATCTTGCTCCATTCTCTTCAAGTTTCGCGATTCTGTATTGAGCCATCCTCTCATAATTATTTGCTATTGTGAGATATTCTTTTCAACCATCCGGAGTAATTCAGGAGACTTTTCCAGTTTGTTCATCCGGATCCCATCATTTAAGAAGACTTATTCATTCCAGCTTTCAGCTATCATTCTCCAATTTTACCGGTGCTTCGTTCAAAGTGATCTCTAATCGGCTCGTGATCTCTTCGTTCTCAGGTATCTAAATCCTCTCAAGTATCTCCGTACATTTCATAATTATTCCCGGTGTTCCTTTATTTTTCCTTCGTTCGTTTTCAATTCTTACCGGTGGCTCGCTCAAGATTTCTATTCCTTTGTTATTGTATTGATTCAGTCGTTATTTCTATCCTACCGGTGGTTCGTTCAATATTTTCCCAAGTTGGCGCTATATCTATCTTAATCCTTTCTATGAGAATAAGTAGTATGCCAAATCCGTTGTTTGTCATGAATTTCAATTGGTGAAGGATAAGCATAATGTAATTCTTACTCTTGTTTCATCCAAGTGATTTAATTCCTTATTCCGGAGCCTCATCAAAATTCTTGGTTTCAATTGTTTCATCTTTTCTTTTCCGGAGTTCCAAGCTCTCTAAATTTAATTCATCGCGAAGATCCATCTAATCATTACAAGGATTCACCTTGTGTTTTCAATTTCTCTTTCTTTTATTCTTTTGTTACCAGAGTTCTTCATGGAGGTTCTACATGGTGGTTCATCAAGGATTTAATTCATTCTCGAAGTGTTCATCAACATTCTTTTCTAAGGAGCTCAAGTTTTCTTCATCCTGCAATCCGGAGTGCAGTTCTTTCTATCTAATCTTTTGAGGTGGTGTTATGTCATTCTTGTCAATTTGAGTTCATGTTTCATGATTCACATGTTATTAAGAATGAGGTATTTTAAATCCATCAATCTCGTCATTGGAGTTATCTTGGGTTATACTTCACCTAAAGCCTTCCATAAGGATTGTTGCTATAATTGTGCTTATAAATGATCCAAGTTCTTCATTTATCCTTCCGGTGGAATAGTTTCTTGCCTCCTTGTTCATATCAATCCAATTCTTCTTCCCGTGAGTGCCAGGTGGTCACCTCATAATGTTTGAGTTGTATTCCATAAGACCATATCAAGTTTATCCTTTCCGTTGTTGGTTTTCCAACAACTCCGTTCTAGCACTTGTTGTAAGCATGCTCCCTCAAGATCTTGTTTTCCTTCGTTCACTCCATTCCATTCTTACTTTTGTTCTGGAGGCATTGTGATGTTCATCTTTTCAACCCATCAAATCGCTTTGTCAAAGATCATGTTCTTTCCATGCCTATACTTTTATCTGAGGGTTGTGTCATCTTTTCAAGTATCCTCTCATCTTGTCAACTTCAATTCCTTCCAATTACAGATGGAGTGCTGTCCAAATTATATCACTCTTATTCCTTCCCTATCTTGCTTAACCGGAGTATTGTGCCCCTTTGTTCAAGTTCTTTTCGCCTTATCAAGTCTTGCATCCCTTTCTCAACCAGAGTGTCGTGTTTTCATTTGAGCTCTCTCATCTTATCAAATTTTGACACCTTTCTCAACCGGAGTGCGGTCTGAGATCTTTCTTACCCCTTGTTTCATTCATTCAATAGTTCCGGTGGCAGTGTGTTATGATTTCATCAAGTATCTTCTCATCTTATCAAGTTCTTTTTCAATTATTTTCATTTCAACCGGAGGCTGCCCGAATTTGGTCTTCCTTGATCCCCTTCTTTAACGGAGTGTTTTTCTATATATATCTTCCCTTCAACCTCAAGGTTTCGCAATGTTCTTTGTCCCTCTTTTCTAACGGAGTGTTTTCGACTTTGTTCTCCTTCGTTCTATTCTTTTCTCGAATTTGTTCAACCTCTTCAAGGTTCGTGGTTTCACTCGTTTGTCAAAAGAAGCAACTTAGTTTTACCTCTCCTCTTTCTCTTCCGTTTTTCCCTCCGGTGCCATTCTAGATCTCGGGACGAGATCCTCTCGTAGTGGTGGAGTGTTGTAACGCCCCGAGACCGATGTGCCAGGTGTCCTCCGCTTATTCGCCGCCATTGCCATGTCATTCGCTTGCGTGTTGCATTTCATCATGTCATCATGTGCATTGCATCATCATGTTTTCAAAACTTGCATCCGTCCCGGCCTCCTCGTTCTCTCCGTTGTCCGTTCTGAGCCCAGACACACATGTCCGCCCCCGCGCGCCACCTCACTCCAGCCAATCAGAAGCTGCCACGTCGTCACCACCGCCTCCATCCTCCAATCCCACTGCGCCACATGGCACCGCGCTGCCCCACTTCGCCGCCGGCCCGTGAGCCTAGGTCGAGCCCGCGGGACCCGACCTCGCCGCCGCCCGTGGAGAGCCACACCCGCTCGCCACCTTCTCCATCCTCCCTTGCGCCGCCGCACGCCGTCTCGATCGGCACCCCCACCGCCAGTGCATCCTCGCTGCCTCGCTGCCTCCATCGCCGATCGCCGGACCTCGTTCAAGCCGCCACCGCCCCGCAGGGCGTCGTTCGTCACATCCGGAGTCTCCCCGAGCGCCGCCGGCCACCCCCGACACCGGATCCGGCTTCCCCGTGCCCGGATCCGTCCGTTCCCGGCCATCCAGCCCTCCCGCCGGAGCTCCTGCGCCGGCTGTCACCGCCATGGCCTCGCTCGGACCCTGCCGAGGAGGAGAACGACGACCCGCAGCGCCTCCATTGACTTCTTCGCGGGCCCCGAGTCCAGCCCACCTCCAGATCCGCGCCCTGCCTCGGCCTGCTTCTGCCTCCTCCCCACATGGGCTGATGCGCCAAGGCCCAGCGCCGCCTTGGTCTTCCAGGCCAACTCCAGCCGGGCCGCTCCTGCTACCGGGCCAGGCCCAGGGTGAGCCACCCGCAGCGCCCGCCTCTATTTTTTCCTGCTGTTGGGCTTGCCCTGTGCACTGTTCAGATTCGGCCCGTGATGTTTTTTTCAGCGTCTGCGAATTTGTCCAATTATTCCTGAGACAGCAGTTTTGCAGAATAGTCCCTCATGTTCATGCATATAATAACTTCACAACCGTGCATCGGATTAAAATGATTTATATATGAAACTTGCTCAGAATTTTGTGTAGATTAATAATATGCCACTTTCATCCATGCTTAAAATGTTTAAAATGCGGTTTGATTAAATTTGCCCCTATGCCATGTTAAAATGATTTTATTCATAACTAATTAACCGTAGCTCCGATTTAAATAAACTTTGTATGTAAATGGGGTAGAAAAATGCCTAGTTTATCATGGTGCCCTCATCTTGCATGCTCGCAACTCTAAAATAATGTTTAGGGCAGAACAATACCAAACCTTAAATTATGCACATGAGGATTTTCCGGACTTGTTGTTCGTTGCTTCCGGCCTCATTTAAACTTGCCTAGATAGGTAGTTTTGTTTTGCTTCACCCTCTTGCCATGCTAACAACATTTAATATTATTGGGTACATAAACGGGATCAAACTAAATAACTTTTCGTGGTGTTTCGTCAATATGCACCGTTGCATATTGAGCGCCACTTAATGTGTAGGATTGCTTGTGCATTTTGCCATGCCATGCCTCTTTAAACCGGACATGCATCATACTTGAATGTGCATCATGTCATGTTGATGTGTTGGTTGTTTACTATGTTGTGTGCTTCTTTTCCGGTGATTGCTTCCTCGGGTTGATTCCGGTAACGTCGTGTTGTGCGGATCCGTTCGTCTACGCCCGTTTGTCTTCTTCATGGATTCGTTCTTCTTCCTTGCGGGATCTCAGGCAAGATGATCATACCCTCGAAATCACTACTATCTTTGCTATGCTAGTTTGCTCGCTCTTTTGCTATGCCATTGCTACGATGCCTACCACTTGCTTGTCAGCTTCCCAAATTGCCATGTTCAGCCTCTAACCCACAAATGTCCTAGCAAACCGTTGATTGGCTATGTTACCGCTTTGCTCATCCCCTCTTATAGCGTTGTTAGTTGCAGGTGAAGATTGAAGTTTGTTCCTTGTTGGAACATGGAGATGTTGTTCCTTGTTGGAACATGTTTACTTGTTGGGATATCACTATATATCTTATTTAATTAATGCATCTATATACTGGGTAAAGGGTGGAAGGCTCGGCCTTATGCCTGGTGTTTTGTTCCACTCTTGCCGCCCTAGTTTCCGTCATATCGGTGTTATGTTCCCGGATTTTGCGTCCCTTACGCGGTTGGGCTATAATGGGAACCCCTTGACAGTTCTCCTTAAGTAAAGCTTTTCCAGCAATGCCCAACATTGGTTTTACCATTTGCCACCTAGCCTTTTTCCCTTGGGAGTCGCGCATCCCGAGGGTCATCTTTATTTTAACCCCCCCTCCCGGGCCAGTGCTTGTCTAAGTGTTGGTCCAAACTGTCAGCCGCCGGTGGCTACCAGGGGCAACTCTGGGCTGGCCTACCGGAAGTTTAGACAATCCGGTGTTGCCCTGAGAACGAGATATGTGCAGCTCCCATCAGGATGTCGGCGCATCAGGCGGTGTTGCTGGTTTAGTTTTACCCTGTCGAAATGTCTTGTTGTACCGGGATACCGAGTCTGATCGGAATGTCTCGGGTGGAGGTCTATTCCTTCGTTGACCGTGAGAGCTTGTCATGGGCTAAGTTGGGACACCCTGCAGGGATTTGAACTTTCGAAAGTCGTGCCCGCGGTTATGGGCAGATGGGAATTTGTTAACGTCCGGTTGTAGAAAACCTGAAGTTGTCCTTAATTAAAATGAATCAACCGCGTGTGTAACCGTGATGGTCTCTTTCCGGCGGAGTCCGGGAAGTGAACATGGTTGTTGGAGTTATGCTTGACGTAGGTAGTTCAGGATCACTTCTTGATCATACTTTTATCGACCGTGCTTTGCCTTCTCTTCTCGCTCTCATTTGCGTATGTTAGCCACCATATATGCTAGTCGCTTGCTGCAGCTCCACCTCATACCTTTACCTTACCCATAAGCTTAAATAGTCTTGATTGCGAGGGTGCGAGATTGCTGAGTCCCTGTGGCTCACAGATACTTCCAAAACCAGTTTGCAGGTGCCGATGAGTCCGTGCAGATGACGCAACCCAACTTAGGAGGAGCTCGTTGAAGACCTTGTTTATTTGTGTTGTTTCGTTCTAGTTGATCAGTAGTGGAGCCCAGTTGGGGTCGATCGGGGACCTTTGTCACATTTGGGGTTCTTCTTTTATTTTGGTTCCGTAGTCGGACCTTGATTGTATTTGGATGATGTAATGCTTTATTCATGTAATTGTGTGAAGTGGCGATTGTAAGCCAACTATGTAACTTCTTCCCCTATTTTATTACATGGGTTGTGTGAAGATTATCTCACTTGCGACATATACCTTCAATGCGATTATGTCTCCAAGTCGTGCCTCGACACGTGGGAGCTATAGTCGCATAGAGGGTGTTACAATAGTCCGGCTCACGTATAGCGAGCCTAGGTGCCTACTTTCTTAAGGAACCACCTTGGTACATTTTCCTAAACATATCTCTTCCTCTGAAAAATTTCTGAAATTTTTAGTAACTCAAAATAAAAGTGAACCAAACTCAACAACATTGATAGCAACTACTCCCATAAGTGCCTAGAGGCCATATCATGCAATAAAACTACTTTTGACCACATAAATTTGACATGCAAGCTCAAGAATAGGGTCACCTAAGCAGAAAAAATTTGCAATAAATAAAGCACTAGAACAAAAACTAATTGGACCATTGGAGGAGTCACATACCAAAGAACGATCCCCCAAAGCAGTTTTGTGAATGGAGCTTTGAGCAAGGAGATCAAAAATGGCAGCAAGATGAGCTAGAACTCGGGTTTGAGCTGGTGGATGACTTTCTGGAGGAAGACGAAGTGTGTGGGTGCAAGAATAAGTGGAGGGGGCCCATGTGGGGTCCAAGAGGCAGGGGGCGTGCCCCAGGGGGCTGGGCACGCCCTGGACCCTCGTGGCCAGGTGGTGTGGCCCCCAGATGTGTTCTCGGTGCCAATAATTCTAAAATATTCTATAAAAAATCATATAAAATTTTCAGGACATTTGGAGAACTTTTATTTTCAGGGTATTTTTTATTGCAAGGGTAATTCAGAAAACAGATAGAAAATACTATTTTTGCTTTATTTAATCTAAATAACAGAAAGTAAAAAGAGGGTACAGAGAGTTGTGCTTTCTAATTTCATCCATCTCATGCTCATCAAAAGGAATCCACTAACAAGGTTGATCAAGTCTTTTTAACAAACTCTTTTCGAATAACATGAAGCCGGAGAATTTTCGAATAACACTAGGTTACCTCAACGGGGATATGCACATCCCCAACAATAAGAATATCATATTTCTTCTTGATAGTAGGAAGAGGAAATTCTAAACCTCCAATAGTAATCATTGAAGTTTTTCCTACAGAATTGATACTATGAACTTGAGGTTGTTTCCTCGGAAAGTGTATCGTATGCTCATTACCATTAACATGAAAAGTGACATTGCCTTTGTTGGAATCAATAACAGTCCCTGCGGTATTCAAAAAGGGTCTACCAAGGATAATCGACATACTGCCGTCCTCGGGAATATCAAGAATAACAAAGTATGTTAAAATAGTAACATTTGCAACCACAATAGGCACATCCTCACAAATACCGACATGTATAACAGTTGATTTATCAGCCATTTGCAAAGATATTTCAGTAGGTTTCAACTTATCCGAATCAAGTCTACGATATAAAGAGAGAGGCATAACACTAACACCAGCTCCAAGATCACATAAAGCAGTTTTAACATAGTTTCTTTTAATGGAGCATGGTATAGTTGGTACTCCTGGATGTCCAAGTTTCTTTGGTATTCCACCTTTAAAAGTATAATTAGCAAGCATGGTGGAAATTTCAGCTTCCGATATCTTTCTCTTATTTGTAACAATATCTTTCATGTATTTAGCATAAGGATTCATTTTAAGCATATCAGTCAAACGCATATGCAAAAAGATAGGTCTAATCATTTCAGCAAAGCGCTCAAAATCCTCATCATCCTTTTTCTTGGATGGTTTAGGAGGAAAAGGCATGGGTTTCTGAACCCAGGGTTCTCTTTCCTTGCTGTGTTTCCTAGCAACAAAGTCTTTCTTATCATAATGTTGATTCTTTGATTATGGGTTATCAAGATCAACAGCAGGTTCGATTTCTCCATCATTATCATTACTAGGTTGAGCATCAACATGAACATCATCATTAACATTATCACTAGGTTCATGTTCATTACCAGATTGTGTTTCAACATCAGAAATAGAAATATTGTTGGGATTCTCATGTGTGTCAACAATAGGTTCACTAGAAGCGTGCAAAGCCCTATCATTTTTCTTTTTCTTCTTCTTAGAAGAACTAGGTGCATCAACATTAGTTCTATGAGAATCTTGCTCAATTCTCTTAGGGTGGCCCTCTGGATACAAAGGTTCATGAGTCATTTTACCCCCTCTAGTCATAACTCTAACAGCATTATCACTTTCTTATTATTTAATTCATTGAGCAAATCCTTTTGAGCTTTAAGCACTTGTTCTACTTGAGTGGTAACCATAGAAGCATGTTTACTGATAAGTTTAAGCTCACCTTTAACTCTAGACATATAATCACTCATGTGTTCAATCATATAAGCATTACGTTTCAATTGTCTACCAACATAAGCATTGAAGTTTTCTTGTTTAACAATAAAATTATCAAACTCATCTAAGCATTGGCTGGCAGGCTTATAATGAGGAATGTCACCTTCATCAAATCTATAGAGAGAATTTACCTTTACTACATGTGTCGGGTTATCAAGACCATGTATTTCTTCAATAGGTGGTAAATTCTTAACATATTCAGCTTTAATACCCTTTTCTTTCATAGATTTCTTTGCCTCTTGCATATCTTCAGGACTGAGAAATAGAATACCCCTTTTCTTCGGAGTTGGTTTAGGAGTTGGTTCAGGAAGTGTCCAATCATTATCATTACTCAATATATTATTCAATAACAATTCAGCTTGATCAACAGTTCTTTCCCTGAAAACACAACGAGCACAACTATCCAGGTGGTCTGTGGAAGCATCGGTTAGTCCATTATAAAAGATATCAAGTATTTCATTTTTCTTGAGAGGATGATCAGGCAAAGCATTAAGTAATCGGAGAAGCCTCCCCAAGCTTGTGGGAGACTCTCTTCTTCAATTTGCACAAAATTATATATTTCCCTTAAGGCAACTTGTTTCTTATGAGTGGGGAAATATTTAGCATAGAAGTAACAAATCATATCCTGGGGACTACGCACACAACCAGGATCAAGAGAATTAAACCATATTTTAGCATCACCCTTTAATGAGAATGGAAATAACTTAAGGATATAGTAGTAACGAATTTTTTCCTCATGAGTAAATAGGGTGGCTATATCATTCAATTTAATAAGATGTGCCACAACAGTTTCATATTCATAGCCATAAAAAGGATCAGATTCAACCAAAGTAATGAACTCGGTATCGACAGAGAAATCATAATCCTTATCAGAAAAAGATAGGTGAAGTAGCAAAAGCAGGGTCATATTTCATTCTAGCATTCAAAAACGTTTCTTTCAGTTTAGCTAACAGTTTCTTAAGATCATATCTATCTTTGCAAGCTAAAAGATCTCTAGCAGTTTCTTCATCCATAACATAACCCTCAGGTACATCAGGCAATTCATATCTAGGGGGAGAATCTTCATCATCACTTTCATCAATATTATCAGTTTCAATAATTTCATTCTCTCTAACCCTAGCAAGTTGTTCATCAAGAAATTCACCTAATGGCACAGTATTATCAAGCATAGAAGTAGTTTCATCATAAGCATCATGCATAGTAGAAGTGGCATCATCAATAACATGCGACATATTAGAATAAATAGCAGGAGTAGGTGTCGCAAGTTTACTCAAAACAGAAGGTGAATCAAGTGCAGAGCTAGATGGTAGTTCCTTACCTCCCCTCATAGTTGAGGGAAAAATCTTGGTTCTTTCATCTTTCAAGTTCCTGATAGTGATCAACAGATATAAATCCCAAGTGACTCAAAGAATAGAGCTATACTACCCGGCAATGGTGCTAGAAAATAGTCTTGATAACTCACAAGTATACGGAATCGCAACAGTTTTCGAGGGTGGAGTATTCAACCCAAATTTATTGATTCGACACAAGAGGAGCCAAAGAATATTCTCAAGTATTAACAATTGAGTTGTCAATTCAACCGCACCTAAAAGTCTTAGTATCTGCAACAAAGTATTTAGTAGCAAAGTAATATGATAGTAGCGGTAACGGTAGCAAAAGTAACAGTAGCAGTTTTATAGCAAGCGTAATAGTGGCAACGGAAAAGTAACTAAGCAAAGATCAATATGTGAAAAGCTCGTAGGCATTGGATCAGTGATGGATAATTATATCGGATGTGATTTGCTACCTCTTGAGCACTGCGTTGGATTTCCCCGAAGAGGAGAGGATGATGCAGCAAAGTAGCGTAAGTATTTCCCTTAGTTTTTGAGAACCAAGGTATCAATCTAGTAGGAGGCTACGCGCGAGTCCCTCGTACCTACACAAAAACAATAGATCAACGCAACCAACATGCTTAGGGGTTGTCAATCCCATCACGGTCACTTACGAAAGTGAGATCTGATAGAGATGATAAACAATATTTTTGGTATTCTTGGTATAGAGATGCAAAGTAAAAGGTAAAAGCAAAGTAAAAGCAAAGCAATAATAAAGTGATGGAGATTGATATGATGAGAAAGAGACCCGGGGGCCATAGGTTTCACTAGTGGCTTCTCTCAAGAGCATAAGTATTCTACGATGGGTGAACAAATCACTGTTGAGCAATTGACAGAATTGAGCATAGTTATGAGAATATCTAGGTATGATCATGTATATAGGCATCACATTCGAGCCAAGTAGACCAACTCCTGCCTGCATCTACTACTATTACTCCACTCATCGACCGCTATCCAGCATGCATCTAGAGTATTAAGTTAAAAACAGAGTAACGCCTTAAGCAAGATGACGTGATGTAGAGGGATAGTTTCATGGAATATGATAAAAACCTCATCTTGTTATCCTCGATGGCAACAATACAATATGTGCCTTGCTGCCCCTTCTGTCACTGGGAAAGGACACCGCAAGATCGAACCCAAAGCTAAGCACTTCTCCCATGGCAAGAACAACCAATCTAGTAGGCCAAACCAAACTGATAATTCGAAGAGACTTGCAAAGATAACCAATCATACATAAAAGAATTCAGAGAAGATACAAATATTATTCATAGATAGACTTGATCATAACCCACAATTCATCGGTCTCAACAAACACACCGCAAAAAGAAGATTACATCGAATAGATCTCCACAAGAGAGGGGGAGAACATTGAATTGAGATCCAAAAAGAGAGAAGAAGCCATCTAGCTACTAACTATGGACCCATAGGTCTGAAGTAAACTACTCACACTTCATCGGAAGGGCTTGGATGATGATGTAGAAGCCCTCCGTGATCGATGCCCCCTCCAGCGGAGCTCTGGAACAGGCCCCAAGATGGGATCTCATGGATACAAAAAGTTGCGGCAGTGGAATTAGGTTTTTAGCTCTGTCCCTGATCGTTTGGGGGTACGTAGGTATATATAGGAGGACAAAGTACATCGGTGGAGCTTCGAGGGGCCCATGAGGCAGGGGGCGCGCCCTAGGGGGGGCCTCCACCCTCGTGACCGCCTCGTGGATTTCTTGACGGAGGGTCCAAGTCTCCTGGATCTTATCTGATGAGAAAATCACGTTTCCGAAGGTTTCATTCCGTTTGGACTCCGTTTGATATTCTGTTTCTCCGAAACACTGAAATAGGCAAAAAATAGCAATTCTGGGTTGGGCCTCCGGTTAATAGGTTAGTCCCAAAAATAATATAAAAGTGGAAAATAAAGCCCAATATAGTCCAAAACAATAGATAATATAGCATGGAGCAATCAAAAATTATAGATACATTGGAGACGTATCAAGCATCCCCAAGCTTAATTCCTGCTCGTCCTTCAGTAGGTAAATGATAAAAAGAGAATTTTTGATGCGGAGTGCTACTTGGCATAATTTTAATGTAATTCTTCTTAATTGTGGTATGAATATTCAGATCCGAAAGATTCAACACAAAAGTTCATATTGACATAAAAATGTTAATACTTCAAGCATACTAACTAAGCAATTATGTCTTCTCAAAATAACATGGCCAAAGAAAGTTCATCCCTACAAAATCATATAGTTTAGTCATGTTTCATTTTCATCACACAAGAATGCTCTCATCATGCACAACCCCGATGACAAGCCAAGCAATTGTTTCATACTTTAGTAATCTCAAACCTATAAACTTTCACGCTATATTTGAGCGCGAGCCATGGACATAGCACTATGGGTAGAATAGAATATAATGAGGGGGTTATGTGGAGAATACAAAAAGGAGAAAGTCTCACATCAACGGGGCTAATCAATGGGCTATGGATATGCCCACCGATTGATGTTAATGCAAGGAGTAGGGATTGCCATTCAACGGATGCACTAGAGCTATAAATGTATGAAAGCTCAACAAAAGAAACTAGTGGGTGTGCATCCAACTTGCTTGCTCACGAAGACCTAGGGAACTTGAGGAGGCCCATTGTTGGAATATACAAGCCAAGTTCTATAATGAAAAATTCCCACTAGTATATGAAAGTGATAACATGAGAGACTCTCTACTATGAAGATCATGGTGCCACTTTGAAGCACATGTGTGGTAAAAGGATAGTAACATTGTCCCTTCTCTCTTTTTCTCTCATTTTTGGGCCTTTTTATGGCCTTTCTTTTTTTTGTTATTATTATTATTATTATATTCCTCACTTGGGACAATGCTCTAGAAAATGATGATCATCACACTTCTATTTATTTACAACTCAATGATTACAACTCGATACTAGAAAAAAGATGACTCTATATGAATGCCTCCGGCAGTGTGCCGGGATATGCAATGAACCAAGAGTGACAAGTATGAAAGAATTATGAACGATGGCTTTGCCACAAATACTATGTCAACTACATGATCATGCTAAGCAATATGACAATGATGAATGTGTCATGATGAACGGAATGATGGAAAGTTGCATGGCAATATATCTCAGAATGGCTATGGAAATGCCATAATAGGTAGGTATGGTGGCTGTTTTGAGGAAGATATAAGGAGGTTTATGTGTGAAAGAGCGTATCATATCACGGGGTTTGGATGCACTGGCAAAGTTTGCGCCAACTCTCAATGTGAGAAAGGGCAATGCACGGTACCGAAGAGGCTAGCAAGGATGGAAGGGTGAGAGTGCGTATAATCCATGGACTCAACATTAGTCATAAAGAACTCACATACTTATTGTAAAAATCTACAAGTCATCAAAAACCTCGGTACTACGCACATGCTCCTAGGGGGATAGATTGGTAGGAAAAGACCATCGCTCGTCCCCGACCGCCACTCATAAGGAAGACAATCAAATAACACCTCATGTTTCAAATTTGTAGCACAGCGTTTACCATACGTGCATGCTACGGGACTTGCAAACTTCAACACAAGTATTTCTCAATTTTACAACTACTCAACTAGCATGACTTGATATTATTACCTCCATATCTCAAAACAATCATCAAGCATCAAACTTTTCTTAGTATTCACCACACTCATAAGAAATTTTTATTATTAATCTTGCATACCAAGCATATTAGGATTTTAAGGAAATTACCATGCTATTAAGACTCTAAAAATAATCTAAGTGAAGCATGAGATATCAATAGTTTCTATAAAACAAATCCACCATCGTGCTCTACAAGGTATAAGTGAAGCACTAGAGCAAAACTATAAAGCTCAAAAGATATAAGTGAAGCATATAGAGTATTCTATCAAATTACAAATCATGTATGGCCTTCTAAAGAGGTGTGTACAGCAAGGATGATTGTGGTAGACTAAAAAGCAAAGACTCAAATCATAAAAGACGCTCCAAGCAAAACACATATCATGTGGTGAATAAAAATATAGCTCCAAGTAAAGTTACCGATAGCAGTAGACGAAAGAGGGGATGCCTTCCGGGGCATCCCCAAGCTTTTGATTTTAGGTATCCTTAGATTATCTTGGGGTGCCACGGGCATCCCCAAGCTTAGGCTCTTTCCACTCCTTGTTCCATAATCCATCAAATCTTTACTCAAAACTTGAAAACTTCACAACACAAAACTTAAAGTAGAAAATCTCGTGAGCTCCGTTAGCGAAAGAAAACAAAAGACCACTTCAAGGTACTGTAATGAACTCATTATTTATTTATATTGGTGTTAAAACTACTGTATTCCAACTTCTATATGGATTATAAGCTATTTTACTAGCCATAGATTCATCAAAATAAGCAAACAACACACGAAAAACAGAATCTGTCAAAAACAGAACAGTCTGTAGTAATCTGTAGCTATCGCAAGATCTGGAACCCCAAAAATTCTAAAATAAATTTCTGGACGTGAGAAATTTATCTATTAATCCTCTTCAAAAAGAATTAACTAAATATCACTTTACAAATAAAAATGACAGCAGTTCTCGTGAGCGCTAAAGTTTCTGTTTTTTACAGCAAGTTCAACAAGACTTTCCCCAAGTCTTCCCAACGGTTCTACTTGGCACAAACACTAATTAAACACAAAAAACACAACCAGAACAGAGGATAAATAAATTATTTATTACTAAACAGGATCAAAAAGCAAGGAATAAAAATAAAATTGGGTTGCCTCCAAACAAACGCTATCGTTTAACGCCCCTAGCTAGGCATAACAAGCAAGAATAGATCTAGGTATTGCCATCTTTGGTAGGCAATCCATAAGTGGCTCTCATGATAGATTCATATGGTAATTTTATTTTCTTTCTAGGGAAGTGTTCCATTCCCTTTTTAATGGAAATTGAAATCTAATATTCCCTTCCTTCATATCAATAATTGCACCAACCGTTCTAAGGAAAGGTCTACCGAGAATAATAGGGCAAGAAAGATTGCAATCAATATAAAGAACGATAAAATCTACGGGCACATAATTCCTATTTGCAACAATAAGAACATCATTAATTCTTCCCATAGGTTTCTTAATAGTGGAATCCGCAAGATGCAAGTTTAGAGAGCAATCATCAAAATCACGGAAATCTAGCAAATCACACAATGTTTTGGGAATAGTAGAGACACCAGCACCCAAATCACACAAAGCATAAAACTTATAATATTTAATTTTAATTTTAATAGTAGGTTCCCACTCATCATAAAGTTTTCTAGGGATAGAAACTTTCAACTCAAGTTTTTATTCATAATATTGCATCAAGGCATCAACGATATGTTCGGTAAAGGCTTTATTTTGACTATAAGCATGAGGAGATTTTAGCAAGGATTGCAACAAGGAAATACAATAAATTCAAGAGAAATTTTCATAATTAAATTCCTTGAAATCCAATATAGTGGGTTTAGCAACATCTAAGGTTTTATTTCTTTTAATCCCACTTTTATCAATTTCATCATCAAGATCTAAATACTCTGAATTTTTAGAATGCCTTCTAGGTAAAGGTGGATCATATTCAGTCCCATCATTATCAAGATTAATATTGCAAAACAAAGATTTAATAGGGGACACATCAATAACTTTTAGATCTTCATCATTATTTTCATAGGAACTAGAAGAACACGCTTTAATAAAGGCATCTTTCATAGCATGCGTCCTAGCGGTTCTTTCCTTGCACTCATCAATGGAAATTCTCATGGCTTTGAGATACTCATTGATATCATGCTTAGGAGGAATAGATCTAAGCTTTAAAGAATCAACATCAAGAGAAATTCTATCAACGTTCCTAGCCAAATCATCAATCTTAAGCAATTTTTCTTCAATCATAGCATTGAAATTCTTTTGCGAAGAAAGAAATTCTTTAATATCAGATTCAAAATTAGAGGGCATCTTATTATAATTTCCATAAGAATTGTTGTAGGAATTACCGTAATTATTAGAGGGATTACTAGGATAAGTCCTAGGATTGAAATTTCCTCTATACGTGTTGTTACCAAAATTGTTCCTACCAACAAAATTCACATCCATATATTCATTGTTATTCTCAATCAAAGTAGACAAGGGCATATCATTAGGATCAGAAGAAACACTCTTATTAGCAAATAATTTCATAAGTTCATCCATCTTTCCACTCAAAACATTAATTTCTTCTATCGCATGCACTTTTTCATTAGTAGATCTTTCAGTGTGCCATTGAGAATAATTAACCATAATATTATCTAGGATTTAAGTAGCATCTCCTAAAGTGATTTCCATAAAAGTGCCTCCCGCGGCCGAATCTAAAAGATTTCTAGAAGCAAAATTCAATCCGGCATAAAAAATTTGTATAATCATCAACAAATTTAAACCATGATTAGGGCAATTACGTATCATTAATTTCTTTCTCTCCCAAGCTTGTGCAACATGTTCATGATCAAGTTTCTTAAAATTCATAATATCGTTTCTAAGAGAGATGATCTTAGCGGGAGGAAAATACTTAGAGATAAAAGTATCTTTGCACTTGTTCCATGAATCAATACTATTTTTAGGCAAAGATGAAAACCAAGTTTTAGCACGATCTCTAAGCGAAAAAGGAAATAGCTTCAATTTAACAATATCATTATGAACATATTTCTTCTTCTGCATGTCACACAAATCAACGAAGCTATTAAGATGGGTAGCGGCATCTTCACTAGGAAGGCCGGAAAATGGATTCATGACAAGATTCAGCAAAGCAGCATTAATTTCACAAGATTCAGCATCAGTAAGAGGAGCAATCGGAGTGCTAAGGAAATAATTATTGTTGGTATTGGTGAAGTCACACAATTTAGTATTATCTTGAGCCATCGCGGCAAACAAGCAATCCAACACACAAGCAAACAAAAAGCAAACGGGCAAAAAGAGGCAAATAGAGAGGGAGGATAGAGAGAGAGAGGGTGAATAAAACGGAAAGGGTGAAGTGGGGGAGAGGAAAACGAGAGGCAAATGGAAAATAATGTAACGCGGGAGATAGGGATTGTGATGGGTACTTGGTATGTTGACTTTTGCGTAGACTCCCCAGCAACGGCGCAAGAAATTCTTCTTGCTACCTCTTGAGCACTGCGTTGGATTTCCCCGAGGAGTAGAGGATGATGCAGCAAAGTAGCGTAAGTATTTCCCTCAGTTTTTGAGAACCAAGGTATCAATCCAGTAGGAGGCTATGCGCGAGTCCCTCGTACCTACACAAAAATAATACCTCAACGCAACCAACGCGCTTAGGGGTTGTCAATCCCTTCACGGTCACTTACGAAAGTGAGATCTGATAGAGATGATAAATAATATTTTTGGTATTTTTGGTATAGAGATGCAAAGTAAAAAGTAAAAGCAAAGCAATAGTAAAGTGATGGAGATTGATATGATGAGAAAGAGACCCGGGGACCATAGGTTTCACTAGTGGCTTCTCTCAAGAGCATAAGTATTCTACGGTGGGTGAACAAATTACTGTTGAGCAATTGACAGAATTGAGCATAGTTATGAGAATATCTAGGTATGATCATGTATATAGGCATCATGTCCGAGACAAGTAGACCGACTCCTGCCTGCATCTACTACTATTACTCCACTCATCGACCGCTATCCAGCATGCATCTAGAGTATTAAGTTAAAAACAGAGTAACGCCTTAAGCAAGATGACATGATGTAGAGGGATAGTTTCTTGCAATATGATAAAAAAAACCATCTTGTTATCCTCGATGGCAACAATACAATACGTGCCTTGTTGCCCCTTCTGTCACTGGGAAAGGACACCACAAGATCGAACCCAAAGCTAAGCACTTCTCCCATGGGAAGAACAACCAATCTAGTAGGCCAAACCAAACTGATAATTCGAAGAGACTTGCAAAGATAACCAATCGTACATAAAAGAATTCAGAGAAGATTCAAATATTATTCATAGATAGACTTGATCATAAACACACAATTCATCGGTCGCAACAAACACATAGCAAAAAGAAGATTACATCGAATAGATCTCCACAAGAGAGGGGGAGAACATTGTATTGAGATCCAAAAAGAGAGAAGAAGCCATCTAGCTACTAAGTTTGGACCCGTAGGTCTGAAGTAAACTACTCACACTTCATCGGAAGGGCTTGGATGATGATGTAGAAGCCCTCCGTGATTGATGCCCCCTCCGGCGGAGCTCCCGAACAGGCCCCAAGATGGGATCTCGTGGATACAGAAAGTTGTGGCGGTGGAATTATTTTTTTGGCTCCGTCCTCGGTCGTTTGGGGGCACGTAGGTATATATAGGAGGAAGAAGTACGTCGGTGGAGCTTCGAGGGGCCCACGAGGTAGGGGGCATGTCCTAGGGGGGCACCCTCCACCCTCGTGACCGCCTCGTGGCTTTCTTGACGGGGGGTCCAAGTCTCCTGGATCTTATCTGATGAGAAAATCACGTTTCCGAAGGTTTCATTCCGTTTGGACTCCGTTTGATATTCTGTTTCTCCGAAACACTGAAATAGGCAAAAAACATCAATTCTGGGCTGGGCCTCCGGTTAATAGGTTAGTCCCAAAATAATATAAATGTGGAAAATAAAGCCCAATATAGTCCAAAACAGTAGATAATATAGCATGGAGCAATCAAAAATTATAGATACGTTGGAGACGTATCATGATTCCTCTTGCAACAGTTATAACCTGGGGTGACACAGAACTAGCTCCAGTTCATCAATGTAATGTAGGCATGTATTCCGAATATATTCATATGTGCTTATGGCAAAGAACTTGCATGACATATTTTGTCCTACCCTCTCGTGGCAGCGGGGTCCTATTGGAAACAAAGGGATATTAAGGCCTCCTTTTAATAGAGTACCGGACCAAAGCATTAACACTTAATGAATACATGAACTCCTCAAACTACGGTCATCGCAGGGAGTGGTCCCGATTATTGTCACTTCAGGGTTACCGGATCATAACACATAGTAGGTGACTATTGACTTGCAAAATAGGATCAAGAACTCACATATATTCATGGAAACATAATAGGATCATATCTGAAATCATGGCACTCAGGCCCTAGTGACAAGCATTAAGCATAGCAAAGTCATAGCAACATCAATCTCAGAAGGTAATGGATACTAGGGATCAAACCCTAACAAAACTAACTCGATTACATGATAAATCTCATCCAACCCATCACCGTCCAGCAAGCCTACGATGGAATTACTCACGCACGGCGGTGAGCATCATGAAATTGGTGATGGAGGAAGGTTGATGATGACGATGGCGACGGATTTCCCTCTCCGGAGCCCCGAATGGACTCCAGATCAGCCCTCCTGAGAGAGATTAGGGTTTGGCGGCGGCTCCGTATCATAAAACGCGATGAATCCTTCTCTCCGATTTTTTTCTCCCCGAACATGAATATATAGAGTTGGAGTTGAGGTCGGTGGAGCATCAGGGGGCCCACGAGGCAGGGGGCGCGCCCCCATCCTCGTGGACAGGGTGTGGGTCCCCTGACGTTGATTCTTTCGCTAGTATTTTTTATATATTCCAAAAATATTCTCCGTGAAGTTTCAGGTCATTCCGAGAAC
This sequence comes from Triticum monococcum, assembly GCA_034509565.1. Lineage (NCBI taxonomy): Eukaryota > Viridiplantae > Streptophyta > Magnoliopsida > Poales > Poaceae > Triticum > Triticum monococcum. Next base: position 669,477,240 of record CM067843.1, on the reverse strand, counting down.
TTTTATTTCGGCACAAAAATAACACCATGGCAATTCTGGTGAAAACAGCGTCAGTCCGGGTTAGTTCCATTCAAACCATGCAAGTTAGAGTCCAAAACAAGGTCAAATGTGTTTGGAAAAGTAGATACGATGGAGACGTATCATAGCTTCTCATGAGTCTTTAAAATCTCTCTATGATCTTCCAAGGTAGTTTCATGAGTTAACTTATGTCGGGACCCCGATTCTAAGTCACACCGATCTAGCATGTAACACCTCATATCACTTTGCGGCCTCACGCACAGTATCCCCACGGGTGTCGCCTTACCATGGCCCGGGACCGTTTGCGCCTTTTGGCTCACGTATATGATAGTGTCGCTAGCATCCATATGACAGAGAACCCGGGCCGACATGGCTAGTCGTGAACCCAAAGCGGCACAGACCTATGGAGACAAGCATACATGAATCACATAGAGCATGTCGGTCAACAGCGTATGAATCCGGGTTGTAGCACTGGGCTAACAGGACTCCGAAAGTCACCGCGTGACATTTCCCCGAAGGGACAGACATAGGAACGAAGTGGAACACATGCCGGCTAGTCAAGTGTCCTGAGCAGTAGTGCTGGGCTAGCAAGACTCCGGTGAACCGGGCTGTAGCGGCTACTATGGCTCAAGGAAGCACTAGACTACATTTCCCCATAAGAGAGACTGCCAAGGATAAACAACTAGATTGTCGGATCCCGCACATAGCAATACACGTCACACGTACGCATAACATCCAAGTATGTGTTGTACAACATGGCATCACAACATAACGCAAACTCATATAGATAAAGGCTCAGAAGAGCCACATAGCATACATACAAACAGGGGTCACATGACCCATCAATCAGAGCATACAAGCAACAGAAGCATTACATGTCTGAGTACAGACAACTACAAAAGAAAAGGGCTGGGAAGCCTGACTATCTACAAGACCCTCCCAAGGGTACAAGATCGTAGCTAAGGTAATAAGCTACTCGTCGAAGTCCAAGCGGTACTACTAGTGAGACAGATGTCTCATCTGCAAAACATAAATAAAGCAAACGTGAGTACAAAGGTACTCAGCAAGACATACATCAGATCCTATCATATATGCATTTGTATCAAGAAGGTAATGTGGGGTTTAGTTGCAGCAAGCCAGCTTTGACTTAGTGGCTATCATGTTCTACGACAACGAGGAACTTCTTTGAGATGAGGCAGCGCACACGAGTCTACTAATCACCACATCAGTACACTACTATGGATTCATCCTCGTCTCCCTACAAGAAGGCCATCCATAGCACTCACACTTGTCTTGAGCATTTTAGAGTATCCACTTTAAGTTGTCTATGTACCACGTAAGCATCCAAGAAGTGCATAACCGAGGACACGGCTATTCGAATAGATCATGATAACCCTGCAGGGGTGTACTTCATCACACGCGCTGTCACTACTTATCACCATGTACACGTCATGTATCTCGGCAACCTTCAAGCGGAAGCCTAGCGAGGGCGTCGGCCATGACCTGACTAACCACGCAAGACTCTAGTCCAGGTCTATCACCTATTTGGGTTCCATCCGCAAGGAGATGCGGACGGGGTGTTGCTCACGGCCCCAAACGATGTGAGCAGGGTTCCCAAGCCCACCATCCGGGTGCCACATGGTACACCGTGCCACCTGTGCCTAGTCTGTCCCGAGCCCACCCTGCCGGGTGCCACTCGGTAGAAAAATAGCACGACCTACAAACACTAGAAACTATTTACAACTCCTGGACAGAGATCAAGGCGGTTAATAAGTCGAGAGAGCTTGGAGCGCCCGGAGCCCAATGTGTGGTAGTAGCTAGTCATTGGACAACTTACACAGAACTCAGTTCTTAAGGACGGTCCCAATGAGACAACCCACCATGTACTCCTACATGGCCTCTCACCGCTACCTTTACCAGATCGTGTTCACACGCTTAACTCTCAGCACCAGAACATATCATAACACTCCAATTCATTCCCGATGAATCAGACCTGGCACAACTCTAAGCAATAGCAGGCATGGCATGGTAGGAACACAACATGGCTCAAACAACTCCTACACATGCTAGTGGGTTTTAACTATTTACTGTGGCAATGACAGGTCATGCAGAGGAATGGGTTCAACTACCGCGGCATAAAGTAGCAGTTGAATCATTGTTGTCCTAATGCAATAAATGAGAGCAAGAGCGAGAGAGTGGATTGTATCGGAATGAACAAGGGGGTTGCTTGCCTGGTAGATCAACAGAGGGGCACTGCTTGTCAGACAGGTACTCTCGAACACTCTCCGGAGCAGGACCTATCGAGAAGGAACGGTGACGGAAATCAACACAAGCATATGCAACAATATGATGCATGAACATGGCATGAGTATGTGATGTTGTTTGAGTTATTGCATCTAGCATTTATTTGGTTGAAGTCCATTTGAACCAAGGGTTCAAATACATCTCCAAAATAAGCTCTTAAATATGCCATAAGTGTGTTTTCATATATACAGCAAGTATAGGTTAGTTTGTCATGCATGAAAATGGTACAGATGGATAGATTGAATTTTTCTGATAATTTTTCATATATAAATTATTTCAACCTGAGCTATGGTTGAATTTCTATGAATTTTTGAAGTTTTGAACATTTTTGGGAATTTCCTAATTTATTTTAAATCCAGGAATTAGCTTATTGCATCAGCACTGCATCATGCTAACGTCAGCGGCCCAGGTCAAACTTGACCTGTGGGGCCCACTGGTCAGTGACCCAGTGCTGCCTAGGTCACACACAGGTGGGGTCGGGTCAACGCCACATCGGCATAGTCAAAGCTGACACGTGGGCCCACTGTAATTAAACGTGAATTAACATTGGTCAATTAAGGGCGTGGGGCCCATGTGGCAGTGGCTCAAGGAGTTGATTAGGGGCGTCATTGGCAGCTAATGACATAGCCACGTCAGATACGCCGGCGATAAGTCGCCGGTGACCATAGAACACGGCGGCGAGCTTCGGAAATCGCCGTCCGGCGACGGTTTGGCGCGCGACTAGGCTCTACGCAAAGCCTAGAGTGCTCCGCGTCCAGGGGTGCAGGAAGTAGCAACTCCGGTGGTCTAAATCGATGGCGGCAGCGACTTGCGCGGCGGCCGGAATTCGGGCAAGTGCGGGCGCGTGGTTCCAGCGCACGGGAGAGCTAGTTAGGGGCTGCGTTGGACTCGTCGTTACTCCAGGAGCACGCCGGAGGCACAAGCTTGAGCGGAGATGCACGGTGGCTGCCAGAGCAATGACCATGGCGGACGGCGGCGCTCAGGTACGGCGGCTGGCATGACTAGAGGGCGTAATCGAGCTCGGGGAGAGGGGGTTCCAATGCAGGACCTCACAGTGGTTGCAGAGGCGTCGACATGGGCTCGGGGGAGGCTCGGAGCAGAAGGCACGGCGGTGGCGATCTCCGGCGGCCGTGCAGAGAAGATGAGCTCGATGACGAGGCTTCAGGGCGTCCGGGGTCGTGTGGTTCGGCGTAGAGGTGCGCGGCAGGGAGGCGGAGCTCGTGGTCAGGATGGCTGGGCGTGGGGAGGTCGGTGGCCACGACGAATGGCGACGGTGGTGATGGCTCAGTTCGGTGGCTGTTCGCAAGAGAGAACCAGGGGAGGAGGGAGAGTGAGGGAGAGGGAGAGAGGTGCGGGGCGTCGTGGCGACGTCCAGGGAGACCAGAGCGACGAGGAGGGGAAGCAGGAGGTGGCGGGGAGACGTGGCCACGGCCGGCTGCATGGCCGCGCGCGCCGGCGCGTGCCCCTGTCCTTCTGTCGTCGCCAGGAGGACAACGGGTGGCGGTTGGGCCAGTGGGCCGCACCACTGGGCCAGCTGAGGCGCCAGGTAAGCTTTTTGTTTTTGTTTTTAGTTACTGTTTTCTATTTGTTTCAATTTGTTTTGATTTAGTTCAAGCACTAAATCATTTTTGTTTCTTCTGATAATTTTTGCAGGGACTGAAAGAAATATTCTAAAGCCCCTCACAAAAAAACAGAATTATTGAAGCATTAAATATATTTATAACATATATTTGCTCCAACTCAAATACAATAAGAATTAAATCAAAAATCCATAAATGGCCAAGAAATATGCTCATCATTTTTGGTAGGGGTTTTCACCTTTATCATAAATCATGAACATTTTCAAAGGGCATTTTGGGGTCTTTGAAAAGATTTAAGTTTGAACCTGGTTGAATTTCATTTGCTGCTAGGGTTTGTTATCCCCTATTTCAAGTTTAACTGAAATTTAAACATGATGCAAATATGAAGGGCTAGCCTAGGTCATACCAGAACTAGGGATGTGACAACTCGGCCCCACTCGAAGAAATCTCGTCCCGAGATTCAGGGGTTGGCAGAAAGAAAGCGGGTTACTCAAGTCGAAGACGATCTTCACGCTCCCGGGAACCTTCTCTCTCGGAATGATGAGACCACTGAACCTTGAGAAACTTGATGTTATGACATCGGGTGACACGCTCTGCTTGATCAAGGATGCGAACAGGGTATTCTCGATATGTGAGGTTATCTTGGAGATCAAGCGTTTCGTGGTCCACTCCGCGGATGGGATCCGAGAAGCAACGCCTGAGTTGAGAGACGTGGAAAACATCATGTACTCGAGAAAGATGTGGGGGTAGTTCCAACTGGTAGGCAACCTCTCCTCGTTTAGCGAGAATGAGAAAGGGACCGATGTAACGAGGAGCCAACTTGCCCTTGATACTGAATCGATGGGTACCCTTCAAAGGGGTAACCCGAAGGTAAGCCTTATCGCCAACTTCATAAGCCACGTCCTTATGACTACGGTCATACTGGCTCTTATGACAAGATTGGGCTGTTTTCAAATTCTCATGAACGATGCGAACTTGCTCTTCTGCCTCTTGGATCATATCCGGTCCAAAGAATTGTCTTTCACCGGTTTCTGACCAGTTCAAAGGTGTTCGACATCTTCGTCCATACAGAACCTCAAAAGGAGCTTTCTTGAGGCTGGATTGGTAGCTGTTGTTATAAGCAAACTCGGCGAAGGGAAGACACTTCTCCCAATCCATACCGAATGAGATAACACAAGCTCTAAGCATGTCTTCAAGAATTTGGTTGACCCTTTCTACCTGACCACTTGATTGAGGGTGGAAAGCGGTACTGAAGGAAAGATAGGTGCCCATGGCAGTTTGGAAACTCTCCCAGAAATGAGAAGTGAAAAGACTACCACGGTCTGAATTGATCTCTAGTGGAACACCATGAAGTGACACTATTCGAGAAATATATAAGTCAGCGAGCTGACTAGCAGTGATACTCTCTCGAAAAGGTAGGAAGTGAGCCACTTTAGAAAGACGATCAATGACTACGAAGATAGCATTATTCCCTTTCTTGGTCCTGGGAAAGCCGGTGATGAAGTCCATACCAACTTTATCCCATTTCCACTCAGGAATAGCTAAAGGTTGAAGGGTGCCAGCAGGTCTTTGGTGTTCTGCCTTAACGCGACGACAAACGTCACAGTTAGCAATAAACTGAGCAATTTCTCTCTTCATCCTAGTCCACCAGAACCTCTGGCGTAGGTCCTGATACATCTTAGTACTACCGGGATGAATCATGAGAGGAGATTCATGCGCCTCCTTAAGGATTAATTGTCGAAGATGTTGATTCTTGGGAACCACCAAGCGACTCTCAAAGAAAACAACACCACGATCATCTATAGAGAAACTACCACCAATTCCCTTGTTAATGTTTCTCTTGATCCGGGAAATTCCCGTATCCTACTTCTGAGCAGAGATGATTTGATCCACAAGAGTAGGTTTCGCCACTAAGGTAGAAAGGAATCCGTGAGGAGAAATGTGAAGGTTAAGTTTGCATAATTCCTCATGGAGAAGTGGTTGGCCCTGCTGCAACATGAGATTGTTGCAATAGGACTTACGACTTAGCGCATCAGCCATTACATTCCCCTTGCCTGGGGTGTAGGTAATCCCTAAGTCGTAATCTGAGATCAACTCCAACCAACGTCTTTGCCTAAGGTTCAAATCTGGTTGGGTGAAGATATACTTGAGACTCTGGTGATCGGTGTAAATCTCGCAACGTTTACCAAGAAGGTAATGTCGCCAGGTCTTAAGTGCATAGACTATGGCTGCAAGCTCTAGGTCATGTGTAGGATAATTCTCCTCATGTGGATGCAACTGTTGAGATGCATAGGCAATCACATGGAGTTCTTGCATAAGAATGCAACCTAGTCCCTGTCGTGAGGCATCACAATAGATAACAAAGTCCTTAGTGAAATCCGGTGGCACAAGTATGGGAGCAGAAGTCAGACGCCTTTTCAGTTCCTGAAAACTATGCTCACACTGTGGGGACCACTCAAACTTTTTATCTTTCTTGAGAAGTTCCGTGAGAGGTTTGGCCAGTTTGGAGAAGTTCACAACGAAGCGGCGACAATAACTGGCTAGACCAAGGAAACTCCTAACTTGCTTAACTGTTTCAGGCGGAGTCCATTCAAGAACGGCCTAAACTCTTTAGGGATTGACAGCAATGCCCTTACCAGAGATTACGTGGCCGAGATAGGCCACTTCTGGCAACCAAAATTCGCACTTGGAGAACTTGGCATAAAGGCGGTGCTCTTTGAGTTTTTCTAGCACAAGTCTAAGATGTTCGGCATGATCTTCCTGGTTCTTCAAGTAAATAAGAATATCATCGAGGTAAACCACGACGAACTTATCTAAGTACTCCATGAAGATCGAGTTCATCAAGCGGGAGAAGGTAGCTGGAGCATTAGTTAGACCAAAGGACATGACGGTGTACTCGTACTGACCATAACGAGTGACGAAAGCCGTCTTAGGAATGTCCCCATTTCTGATCTTGATTTGGTGGTAGCCTAACCTCAGATCCATCTTGGAAAAGACTGAGGATCCAGCGAGCTGATCATACAAGTCGTTGATCCTGGGGAGCGGATACTTGTTCTTTATCGTGACCAAATTAACGGGACGATAATCTACAACCATCCGGTCCGTACCATCCTTCTTCTTGACGAAGAGGACGGGGCAAGCCCAGGGAGAAGAACTAGGACAGATGAAACCCTTTTGCAAGGATTCATCAAGTTGTTTCTTAAGCTCAGCTAGTTCTAAGGGTGCCATCTTGTAAGGTCTCCTAGAGATTGGAGCGGTTCCTGGGATAAGATCTATGACAAATTCTACATCTCTGTCAGGTGGAATACCTGGCAGTTCCTCTGGAAAGACATCCGGAAAGTCACAGACTACCGGGATATCTTCAAGGTCTAGAAGAGGGTTGGCATTAAGAGAATAGAGTTGATGCTTTGCAACTCTAGTGGAGACGGTGACTATCTTGCCAGAAGGGTGTGTAAGCTGAACAGACCTTGTGTAACAATCAATCTTGGCATGATGAGCTTTCATCCAGTCCATACCCAAGATGATGTTAATATATGTAGACTTGAGGGCTATAAGTGATGCAAGGAATACAAGTCTGTCAACAAGGATTTCATTACCATGGCTTACACTAGAAGTTTGCCATTTGGATCCAGGAGTTTGAATTACTAGTGGAGAGGGCATATCACAAAAGGATATGTTGTGCAAGCTGGCATAACTTTCGGAAATGAAGGAATGAGATGCTCCAGTATCAAACAGAACCGAAGCTGGATCATAGTTGACAAGGAGTGTACCAAGAACGACATCCGGATCATCATGAGTGTCTTTAGCTGAGACGTGATGCACACATCCATGTTAAGTGGGAGCTGACTTGACACTAATCATCTTGCGTGATGGCTTACCACGGCCAACAGACTTCTTAGGCTGGGGTGGAGCATAGTTGGTTTGAGAGCAGTCACGTGCATAGTGTCCTGGCTCTCCGCATGTGAAACAAGTCCCTAAAGTAGGACGTGGACCCGTATTAACAAGCGGTCTACCGATAGGCCTAGGTGGAGCATACGGTTGAACTGGGTGAGGCACCACATAAGATGGCCTCGGTGAATATCCGGGTGGAAGAGCGGAGTTCGGAACCCAAATCCGGCGCTTCTACGAACTAGAACCGGAGAAAGAAACCAAATCACGGGTGTGCTTACGAGACTCCTCGTAAGTGAGCTGAGCTGTCTCCGCATTAATGGCCTTGTTCACAAGAGCCTAGAATGTATTGCAATGGTGCAAGTGGAGATCACGACGCAACTTGGGGTTGAGACCCTTCCGGAACCTAGCCTGCTTCTTGGCATCTGTGGACACTTCTTCTGTAGCATAGTGAGCAAGGTTCACAAACTCTCTGCTATAAGCATCAACAGCCATCTTACTCTGGGTGAGACTACAAAACTCTTCTCTCTTGTGATCAATGAGAGCCTGAGGAATGTGATGCTCGCAAAAAGCCTTAGTGAAATCCTTCCAGGTAGGTATCTGGCCAGCTGGAAGCATAGCCTCATAGTTCTGCCACCAAAGACTAGCAGGACCTTCTAGGTGATATGCAGCATAGGTGACCTTGTCACCTTCAGCTACGCTCGCGGAACGCAGCTGGTGAGTAATACTATGGAGCCAGTCATCTGCATTGAGTGGTTCAATGGAATGATGGAAGGTAGGTGGTTTCAGACCGATGAAGTCATGGATGGACACAAACTCTTTGTGCTGATGGGAGGTGTTCTCCTCAATACGTGCTAGCAAGCGGTTAGACTCATGCTTGTTCCTCTCAACCTCTAACATGAACTCTGCCAACGAAGACTGGTCGGGAGGATCCTCATCCCTACCATCTCCGTGGATCTGGATACGAGCAATAGAACTTCGGTTAACTGACGACATCCTGAAGAACCAACCAAGGAAACAAGGATGGATTCAGCATCACCATGAGGATGTAGATTATAGTATGAGAAAAATACTATCTCTTGAACTCCTAGGAAAATTCCGGCAGCATAACAGCAGTAAAATGCTCAAAATGAAACATCCTGCAAATGAAGGGGTAGCACCATACTCAACATCATTACTCAAGGTTCTGAGATATTACTAAACAGGCTACACCGGAGGTACTCAAACTGGGATATGACTCAGATCAACCAAACCTTAGAGACTACGGAGTAGTAACACGTGATCCTGATAGATGGAAGAGAAAGCCTAGTTCCTTAACCCCGTAGGAAAGATAGGATGACTCAGATCAGAAGGCATGAGGTATAAGGAGTAAAAAGAGCCTTACGTTCCCTTCCACAATCAATTCCCCTATATAGCTAAAGAATTTCTAGACTCAACTTTGACCAGGTTGGCTTGGAAATCCTACAGGCAGTTAGGCTCTGATACCAAAGCTGTCGGGGCCCCGATTCTAAGTCACACCGATCTAGCCGGTAACACCTCATATCACTTTGCGGCCTCACGCATGGTATCCCCACGGGTGTTGCCTTACCCTGGCTCGGGACCGTTTGCGCCTTTTGGCTCGCGTATATGATTGTGTCGCTAGCATCCATATGACAGAGAACCCGGGCCGACATGGCTAGTCGTGAACCCAAAGCGGCACAGACCTATGGAGACAGGCATACATGAATCACATCGAGCATGTCGATCAACAGCGTATGAATCTGGGCTGTAGCACTGGGCTAACAAGACTCCGGAAGTCACCGCGTGACATTTCCCCGAAGGGACAGACATAGGAACGAAGTGGAACACATGCCGGCCAGTCAAGTGTCCTGAGCAGTAGTGCTGGGCTAGCAGGACTCCGGTGAACCGGGCTGTAGCAGACTACTATGGCTCAAGGAAGCACTAGACTACATTTCCCCATAAGAGAGACTGCCAAGGATAAACAACTAGATTGTCGGATCCCACACATAGCAATACACGTCACACGTACACATAACATGCAAGTATGTGCTGTACAACATGGCATCACAACATAACGCAAACTCATACAGATAAAGGCTCAGAAGAGCCACATAGCATAAATACAAACAGGGGTCACATGACCCATCATTCAGAGCATACAAGCAACGGAAGCATTACATGTCTGAGTACAGACAACTACAAAAGAAAAGGGCTAGGAAGCCTGACTATCTACAAGACCCTCCCAAGTGTACAAGATCGTAGTTGATGTAACAAGCTACTCGTCGAAGTCCAAGCGGTACTACTAGTGAGACAGATGTCTCATCTGCAAAACATAAATAAAGTAAACGTGAGTACAAAGGTACTCAGCAAGACTTACATCAGATCCTATCATATATACATTTGTATCAAGAAGGTAATGTGGGGTTTAGTTGCAGCAAGCCAGCTTTGACTCAGTGGCTATCCTGTTCTACGTCAACGAGGAACTTCTTTGAGATGAGGCAGTGCACACGAGTCCACTAATCACCACATCAATACACTACTATGGATTCATCCTCATCTCCCTACGAGAAGGCCATCCATAGCACTCACACTTGTCTTGAGCATTTCAGAGTATCCACTTTAAGTTGTCTATGTACCACGTAAGCATCCAAGAAGTCCATAACCGAGGACACGGCTATTCGAATAGATAATGATAACCCTGCAGGGGTGTACTTCATCACACGCGCTGTCACCACTTATCACCATGTACACATCATGTATCTCGGCAACCTTCAAGCGGAAGCCTAGCGAGGGTGTCGGCCATGACCTGACTAACCAAGCAAGACTCTAGTCCAGGTCTATCACCTATTTGGGTTCCATCTGCAAGGAGATCCGGCCGGGGTGTCACCGTGCCACCTGTGCCTAGTCTGTCCCGAGCCCACCCTGCCGGGTGCCACTCGGTAGAAAAATAGCACTACCTACAAACACCAGAAACTATTTGCAACTCCTGGACAGAGATCAAGGCGGTTAATAAGTCGAGAGAGCTTGGAGCGCCCGGAGCCCAATGTGTGGTAGTAGCTAGTCATTGGACAACTTACACAGAAGTCAGTTCTTAAGGACGGTCCCAATGAGACAACCCACCATGTACTCCTACATGGCCTCTCACTACTACCTTTACCAGATCATGTTCACACGCTTAACTCTCAGCACCAGAACATATCATAACACTCCAATTCATTCCCGATGAATCAGACCTGGCACAACTCTAAGCAATAGAAGGCATGGCATGGTAGGAACACAACATGGCTCAAACAACTCCTACACATGCTAGTGGGTTTTAACTATTTACTGTGCCAATGACAGGTCATGCAGAGGAATGGGTTCAACTACCCCGGCATAAAGTAGCAGTTGAATCGTTGTTGTCCTAATGCAATAAATGAGACCAGGAGCGAGAGAGTGGATTGTATCTGAATGAACAAGGGGGTTGATTGAGTAGATCAACAGAGGGGCACTGCTTGTCAGACAGGTACTCTCGAACACTCTCCGGAGCACGACCTATCGAGAAGGAACGATGACGGAAATCAACACAAGCATATGCAACAATATGATGCATGAACATGGCATGAGTATGTGATGTTGTTTGAGTTAATTCATCTAGCATTTATTTGGTTGAAGTCCATTTGAACCAAGGGTTCAAATACATCTCCAAAATAAGCTCTTAAATATGCCATAAGTGTGTTTTCATATATACAGCAAGTACAGGTTCGTTTTCCATGCATGAAAATGGTACAGATGGATAGATTGAATTTTTCTGATAATTTTTCATATATAAATTATTTCAATCGGAGCTACGGTTGAATTTCTATGAATTTTTGAAGTTTTGAACATTTTCTGGAATTTCCTAATTTATTTTAAATCCAGGAAATAGCTTATTGCGTCAGCACTGCATCATGCTGACATCAGCGGTCAACGGAGCGGCCCAGGTCAAACCTGACCTGTGGGGCCCACTGGTCAATGACCCAGTGCTGCCTAGGTCACAGACAGGTGGGGTCGGGTCAATGCCACATCAGCATAGTCAAAGCTGACACGTGGGCCCACTGTAATTAAATTAAACTAAACGTGAATTAACAGTGGTCAATTAAGGGCGTGGGGCCCATGTGGCAGTGGCTCAGGGAGTTGATTAGGGGCGTCATTAACAGCTAATGACATAGCCACGTCAGATATGCCAGCGATAAGTCGCCGGTGACCACAGAACACGGCGGCGAGCTTCGGAAATCGCCGTTCGGCGACGGTTTGGCGTGCGAGTAGGCTCTACGCAAAGCCTCGAGTGCTCCGCGTCTAGGGGTGCAGGAAGTAGCAGCTCCGGTGGTCTAAATCGATGGCGGCAGCGACTTACGCGGCGGCCGGAGTTCGGGCAAGTGCGGGCGCGTGGTTCCAGCACACGGGAGAGCTAGTTAGGGGCTGTGTTGGACTCGTCGTTGCTCCAAGAGCACGCCGGAGGCACAAGCTTGAGCGGAGATGCACGGTGGCTGCCAGAGCAGCGACCATGGCGGATGGCGGTGCTCGGGTACAGCGGCTGGCACGACTAGAGGGCATAATCGAGCTCGGGGAGAGGGGGTTCCGATGCAGGAGCTCACAGTGGTTGCAGAGGCATCGACATGGGCTCTGGGGAGGCTCGGAGCAGAAGGCATGGCGGTGGCGATCTCTGGCAGCCGTGCAGAGAAGATGAGCTCGATGACGAGGCTTCAGGGCGTCCGGGGTCATGTGGTTCGGCGTAGAGGTGCGCGGCAGCGAGGCGGAGCTCGTGGTCGGGATGGCTAGGCGTGGGGAGGTCGATGGCCACGACGAATGGCGACGGTGGCTATGGCTCAGTTCGGTGGCTGTTCGCGAGAGAGAACCAGGGGAGGAGGGAGAGCGAGGGAGAGGGAGAGAGGTGCGGGGTGTCGTGGCGATGTCCAGGGAGACCAGAGCGACGAGGAGGGGAAGCAGGAGGTGACGGGGAGACGTGGCCACGGCCGGCTGCGTGGCCGCGCGCGCCGTCGCGTGCCCCTGTTCTTCTGTCGTCGCCAGGAGGACGACGGTTGGTGGTTGGGCCAGTGGGCCACACCACTGGGCCGGCTGAGGCGCCAGGTGAGCTTTCTGTTTTTGTTTTTAGTTACTGTTTTCTATTTGTTTCAATTTGTTTTGATTTAGTTCAAGCACTAAATCATTTTTGTTTCTTCTCATAACTTTTGCAGGGACTGAAAGAAATATTCTAAAGCCCCTCACAAAATAACAGAATTATTGAAGCATTAAATATATTTATAACATATGTTTGCTCCAACTCAAATACAATAAGAATTAAATCAAAAATCCATAAATGGCCAAGAAATATGCTCATCATTTTTGGCAGGGGTTTTCACCTTTATCATAAATCATGAACCAAAGGGCATTTTGGGGTCTTTGAAAAGATTTAAGTTTGAACCTGGTTGAATTTCATTTGCTGCTAGGGTTTGTTATCCCCTATTTCAAGTTTAACTGAAATTTAAACATGATGCAAACATGAAGGGCTAGCCTAGGTCATACCAGAACTAGGGATGTGACAACTTAAGAGTGTTTAGTTCTTTAGTTAGACACTCAATCACCTTATTATCATCGTCATTCGTTTTATCTTGATTAGCATGATTCATAGCAAGTTCATCATAGTTTTCATCACTAGAGTTGTCAACAAGTAAATCCTCATCACCTAGAAAATCATCTTCATCACTATATTGAAATCAACATACTCGGGGTGTGATACCTTTGGACCTTTAGCCAGGAAGCATCTTCCAATTCCTTCATTTGGCGAGTCAAATATGTCATAGGAGTTGGTTGACACAAGTGCTAGACCGGCAACACCTTCATCTTGAGTATATTCTGAGTCGGAGTGATAACTTCTCTCGGAATGATGGTCGGAGATGGAGCCGGATACCCATTCACCAACATGAGCTTGATGTCTTTGTTTTGTGTAGCTCCTTGATGACTTGTCCTTCCTCTCTGAGTCATTGCTTCTGTGAGAGGTTCTTCATTCATAACGATCATCTCTACTCCTTCTCTCTCTCTCTCTCTCTCTCTCTCTCTCTCTTAGAGGTGATTCTTCTCTTCTACTACTTCTCCTTTTAGGTGAGTCTTCTCTTCTTTTGTAGGGAGCCGTACACTCAGTGGAGTAGTGTCCGGGTCTTCCACAATTGTAGCAATTATGCTCATGATGGGAAGATCTTTTATCATTGTAGGACCTTGACTTGGAACTTCTTTCTTTGCATCTACTCTTATAGAACTTGTTGAAGTTCTTCACCATTAAGCTCAATTCCTCATTGAAGACTTGTTTCTCACTTGATGATGTAGGGTCATCACATGAGGCTTTGTAAGCACCACTAGACTTGTTGTGAAGCTCTTCTTTATCCTTGAGTGATATCTCATGAGCAACAATTCAACCAATGACTTCCGTTGGCTTGAGATCTTTGTAATTGGGCATCATTTGTATCAAAGTGCACATGGTATCATATTTTTCATCCAAGGCTCTTAGGATCTTCTTGATGATGAATCTGTTGGTCATCTCTTCACTTCCTACGCCGGCAATCTCATTTGTGATGAGAGCAAGCCTAGAGTACATTTCAGCAACACCTTCACCATCCTACATTTTGAACTTGTCAAGCTGACTTTGAAGCACATCCAATTTGGATTTCTTGACAGAGTCAGTACCTTTGTGCATATCAATCAAAGCATCCCAAATTTCCTTTGCATTCTCAAGACGGCTGATTTTTTTGAATTCTTCAGGGCACAATCTGTTGAACAGGATATCGCAAGCTTGAGCATTGTATTGCAGCATCTTCAACTCTTCCACGGTAGCTTCACGATTTGGTTCTCTCCCATCGAAGAATTCACCTTGCAAGCCAATAAACACAATAGCCCAAACGGCAGGGTTATGTCCAAGAATATGCATTTTCATCTTATGCTTACAACTAGCAAAATTAGTACCATCAAAGTAAGGACCTCTATGGTGGTAATTTCCCTCGCTAGATGCCATACTCTCCTAGGTTGTGAAACCAAGGCTATGGAAATCAAGGCAAATGGAGACGAAAGCTCTGATACCACTTGTAGGATCGAAAGTATGTCTAGAGGGGGGGTGATTAGACTACTTGACCAAATAAAAATCTAGCCTTTTCCCAATTTTAAGTCTTGGCAGATTTTAGCAACTTAGCAGAAGTCAAGCAATCAACCTACACATGCAAGTCTAATAGTATAGCAGCGGAATGTAGATCATTGCATATGAAGGTAAAGGGGAGGAGCTTGGAGGGAGCAAACGCAATGTAGACACGGAGATTTTTGGCGTGGTTCCGATAGGTGGTGCTATCGTACATCCACATTGCTGGAGACTTCAACCCATGAAGGGTAACCGTTGCGTGAGTCCATGGAGGGCTCCACCCACGAAGGGTCCACAAAGAAGCAACCTTGTCTATCCCACCATGGCCAGCGCCCACGAAGGACTTTCCTCACTTGGGTAGATCTTCACGAAGTAGGAGATCTCCTTGCCCTTACAAGCTCCTTGGTTCAACTCCACAATCTTCATGGAGGCTCCCAAGTGACACCTAACCAATCTAGGAGACACCTCTCTCCAAAAGGTAATAGATGGTGTGCTGATGATGAACTCCTTGCTCTTGTGCTTCAAATGATAGTCTCCCCGACACTCAACTCTCTCACACACAGATTTGGATATGGTGGAAAGATGATTTGAGTGGAAAGCAACTTGGGGAAGGCTAGAGATCAAGATTCTTGTGGTTGGATTGGAATATCTTGGTCTCAACACATGACTAGGTGGTTCTCTCTCAGAAAATGAATGTTGGAAGTGTAGGCACGTTTTGATGGCTCTGTCCACAAATGGAGGAAGGGTGGAGGGGTATATATAGCCTCCACACAAAATCTAACCGTTACACACAATTTACCAAACTCGGTGGGACCGAATAGTTAAACTCGGTCAAACCGATTTAGTTCAAAATATGACATTAGGATTTTCGGTGGGACCGACATGTCAACTCGGCGGGACTGATTTCATTTAGGCTAGGGCATAACGTAATCTCGCTGAGACCGATTTCTATAATAGGCAAACAGAGAGTTGGTCAGGCAAACTCGGTGGGACCGATCGCTCATTTCGGTGGGGCCGAAACATTACGAAAAGGAAACAAAGAGTTTGCATTGCGAACTCGGTGGGACTAATTGCTCATCTCGGTTAGACCGAACGTTATGAAGGGAAACAGAGAGTTTGCAATCCCATCTCAGTGAGACTGATATCCCTATTGGTGAGACCGAACTGATTAGGGTTTCTAGCTATGGCTATGTCAAATGAACTCGGTGGCCCGGATAGATCAAATCGGTGGGGCTGAGTTTGACTTTCGGTTTGGGACATATGTGGATATGAGAAAGTGGTTGAGGGATTTTGGAGCATTTCACTAAGCATTTTGAGCAAGCAAGCCATTAAGCAACACCTCATCCCCTTTTAACAGTATTGGCTTTTCCTATGGACTCAATGTGATCTTGGATCACTAAAATGAAAATGTAGAGTCTTGAGTTTGAGCCAATATGTGTCTTTAGCATTTTGAGGGGTCCACATCTCTAGTCCATGCCATGCCAATCATTGAACTTTCTGAAATGCTCATCTTGAAAGAGTATTAGTTCAATGAGATATATGTTGTTAATAATAGCCAAAACCACCCAGGAATTAGTTGCACGTTCACCCTGGGATCTTGACCTTGGAGTTCTTCGTGTTATCTTCTTCGTTCTTCCTCTCATTTTCCTCCATAGTATTAGTTGTTGTGGTGGGATTTGGGAGAGAAGGACTTGAGCACTCCATGCGCCCTTGCCATTGCATTTGGTGCATCGGTTTGAGTTCTCCACAGTGATACGTGGGAGTGAAAGGTGAGAAGCTTATTACTCTTGGGTGTTTGGGAACCCTAGAGCTTGTTCCTCTTGGGTGCTTTGGTGCCCTAGACGGTTAGTGTGTTCGGAGCTCAATCATTGTGGTGTAAAGATCCAGGCAAGCGTCGGGGTCTCCAATTAGGTTGTGGAGATTGCTGAGGGAGTCATGGACTAAGGGGTCCTCGGGCGTCTGTCATGTTGGATATGGGCCGGACTAATGGGTTGTGAAGAAACAAGACCGAAGACTGCACCCGTGTCTGGAGGGGACTCTCCTTGGCGATCAAATAAGTAGATTCCTTTCTTTGTAACCGACCTTGTGTAACCCTAGATCCTCCCGGAGTCTATATAAACTGGAGGACTTAGTCCGGAGGAAGGACAATCATTACCATAGTCATACAGGCTAGGCTTTTAGGGTTTAGCCATCTCGATCTCGTGGTAGATTAACTCTTGTAATACTCATATTCGTCAAGATCAATCAAGCAAGAAGTAGGGTATTACCTCCATAGAGAGGGCCCGAACCTGGGTAATCATCGTGTCCCCTGTCTCCTGTTACCATCGACCTTAGATGCACATTTCGGGACCCCCTACCCGAGATCCGCCGGTTTTGACACCGACATTGGTGCTTTCATTGAGAGTTCCACTGTGTCGTCCTCAAAAGGTTTGATGGCTCCTTCAATCACCCACAACGACGCTGTCCAAGGGGAGGTCTTCCTTCCTGGACAGCTCTTCGTGTTCGGTGGCTTCACATTGCGGGCCAACACTCGCATGGCCATCAGGAGCAGATCGACAGCTACGCCCCTGGCCGTCAAGTCAGATTCGGGAGCTTGAACTATGTCGCGGATATCCGTGGAGACTTGATCTTTGATGGATATGATACCACGGCAATCGCTCCCCATCACCTCGATGAACATGACTTAGATCTGTCATCGGGCCATACCCAGGAAATTGCACCTGTAACCACTCTGGCCTTAGATCTGGGACAGGTCGCGCCATCCGAGGACAGAAAGCTTAACCCCGCCACGGAAGCTGTAGACTCCATGGTGTTGGAGCCGCACACAGACCTGACCTATGGTAATGCCTATGTCACCGGAACCTCGGGCTCGTTTCTAGTTAAAAGTTCTGAACTATGTGCGTTCGCGCATGTCGAGCATGATCGGTTATCGATCGCCGAATTCAGTGCCATGGACATCTTCCGGCACTCATCCTTGGGCGATGTGATGAATTCATTAAAAAATCTATCCTTAGTGGGGGATTCACAGCCGAACTATATCCGGTTCGAACTAGAAGCTGATGACAGGGAATTTCGCTCCCCACCCGCCACCCACTTTATAGCCACTATCGATAACTTAACAGACATGCTCGATTACGGCTCCGAAGACATCGACGGTATGGACGACAATGCAGACGAGGAGCATGGCCAAAACCCACCATTTACCGGACGCTGGATGGCCACTTCTTCGTACGACGTATATATAGAGGATACGCCTAAAGAATCTAACGACGACGACAAAGAAGATCCAGTCGAGGACAAACCTCCTGGGACACAGCCTAAGCACCGACATCAGCGGCGCCGCTCTAAGTCATGTCGTGCAAAAGATAGCAATACCGGCACAGGAGAAGATAATACTCCTGACAGTGCTGACAATAATGAAGACCCCATTGAAGCAACTCCTGAACAAGAAGAACGGGAAGATGGGCAAGTTAACCCCGACGAACAGGCCATCAACGAAGACTCGGAGGACAGTAATTATCTCCCGCTCTCCGAGGATGAGGTGAGCCTCGGCAACGAGGATTTCATCGTGCCTGAAGAACCTCTCGAGTAGGAGTGCTTCAAGCGCCAACTAATAGCCACGGCAAGAAGACTGAAAAAGAAGCAGCAGCAACTTCAAGCTGATCAAGACCTGTTAAATGATAGATGGACTGATGTCCTGACAGTCGAAGAATACGACATTAAGCGCCTAGCCAAAAGTTACCCGAAGCGCAAATTGCTACCTCAGCTCGATGATAAGGCGCTGGAGCCCATACCATCATCACGAAACGAGGCTGACCGACTACCACGTGGCCGGGATAAAGCGGCAACTCAAGCTGAACACCAGCCCGCCCCACCCCATTATAAAGGCAAAGATAAAACAGCTCGTGGTCACACATATGACCTCCGGCAGGACCTGAACAATCGAGCACGACATACCAGGTCAGTCTACGGATCGCAAGGACGTACCTAGGCACGTGTCGATAGCTGTCTATTAGGATGTGACAAGCCTAGTCAGGCACGGGCCGAACACCGCAGACGGACTCCATCGGAGCTACTGCGCGATGCGGCCCGATATAGAGGCGCCGCACACCCTCTTTGCTTCACTGATGAAGTAACGGATCACGAATTCCCAGAAGAGTTTAAACCCATAAATATTGAATCATATGATGGAACAACTGACCCCGCGGTGTGGATCGAGGACTTTATTCTCCACATTCATATGGCTCATGGAGATGACTTCCACGCCATCAAATACCTCCCTTTAAAACTCAAAGGTCCAGCTCAGCACTGGCTAAATAGTCTGCCTAAAAATTCTATTGGCAGCTAGGAGGACTTGGACGAGGCTTTCCGTGACAACTTCCGAGGTACATATGTCCAGCCACCAGATGCCGATGACTTAAGTGACATTGTCCAGCAACCCGGAGAGTCAGCTAGCAAACTCTGGACTAGGTTCTTAGTTAAAAGAACCAAATCGTCGACTGTTCGGACAAGAAAGCCCTAACTGTCGGCGTTCTGGGAACGGGGGTCCCCAGACTTGCCTGCCTGCGGCCTGTGGCATGGCTCGAGGAGGGGCCCAGCATGGCCCATCTTCATCAACACAGACCCAAGACCCTCGCGAGGGGTCAAGCTTCGCGGGGCGGACGACACGGAGCTTCCTCAGGCACGGCCTCATCAGGCTGGCTCGCGAGGAGGCAGAGAGATCAAGGTGGGGTACCTCACGAGGTGCCCGTGACGCAAGCCATGATGACCAAGGGTGCCAGGCGGGCGCCAGCCCGCGCAGTGTCCTCCTTTCCTCTTTGGTGCAAAGGGAGCAAGCGTAGGCGAGAGCATCAAGCAAAGGCACCCGTTTCGGTGCAACAAGACCAAGACCGGTCCAATGGCAGGGAGGAAGTCATTGTGGAGCCCAAGCCAGCGTCACCACCAGAGCCTTTGGCAGGCAAGGACCAACTTTAGTCAGGATAAGTGTACCAGATGTTCCCCTTCAAAATGGCCAATTGTTGGCGTCCTTCCCGCTCAATATTTGGGAAGAGGCCCAGGGCCTTTGCCTATAAATAGGACTAGCCACCCACAGGGTAGATGGATGGAAATCGGAGAGAGAATCGAGAAGAGAGAGAGAGAGAGAAGGGTAACTGAACCCCTCCTAGCAGTTCATCCCCCCGGCCAAGAACAAACCCTCGCGAGGCTGTTCTTCTGTCGGGTGGTAGGTGCGACATATGCCAACGGGTGGCTTATCATTGTGGGAGCCAATAAAACATCGCCGGTGCCTGGAAACGGGATAAGGCGAAGACATGCACGCCGGCGAATCTTACCCAGCTTCAGGGCTCTCAGAGGAGATAACACCCCTACTGCTGCTCTGCGGGGTCTCCGCATGGTTACTAAATGAACAAGTAGCTACACAATGCTCCTTGAGCTGTTTTGGGTGGAAGGAGGAAGAAGGGCTCAGCTAGCTTGCTTCCTCTCCTTGTATGGTGTCTAGGTCTAACTTGAGAGTCCAACCCTTTGCATGGGTGCACCGGGGGGTTTATATAGGCCTACCCCCCGGGGGTACAATGGTAATCCAGCTGGGCGCGGGGCCCAGCTGCCTGTGACTGTGCTCGCCGGCTTCTGTGCCGGCTGGTGGGTCCCGCCGACTGGTGGGTCCCGCCGACTGCCAGCTCCTTGGTCGACAAGCAGGCCCCACTGTCCAGGGCCTGGTCGGTGGCTGGTTACTGTTGCTTCGTGCTGTTGACGCAGGCTTGGTCGGGGTAAGCGTGGCTACAGTACCGCCGCCCTGGCGGGCGATTACTGTAGCCCCGCCATATCTTGTATCCTTAATGGGCGTCTCCTTCGAGGAAGGTGGCGGGCCGGCTATGGGAAGCCGCCCCTCTATCTTGCCGGCTTGGGAGGAGGTGCGGCCGCCTTCGGTATCTCTCTGCCCGAAGGGGCCCACCGCCTCGGGGGCCACGCCGGCGGCCCGTCGTGGAGGGCGTTAGAGCCACCGTGGCTACAGTGCCGCGCCAGGCGGGCCGTGACTGCCCGTACGGCGCACTATACCATGCGTGCTCCGGGTTTTGGGGGTGGCAGGCTCCACTGTAGCCACGCCCCACTTCATCATCGCAGGGTGGACGCGTACATTGCAGGTACGGCTTTGACTGCTTTATGGGAGCCGGCCTCTTGGAGTCGGCCTTGCTGTAGCCGATTTCTTGTAGTCGGCCCTGCTGTAGCCGGCTTCTCGTAGTCGGCCCTCCACAGCTTTCTTTGTGAGGGTAAAGGGTGGGCCGCCCCCGAAGCTGGCCTAGGAGGCGGCCGGCAGAGGGGGAAGGCGGCCCCAGGTCTTGAATCTTCTTGAGAGCCGGACGGGCTCGTAATTTTTTCTGACGGGCCAGGGGAAGCCGGCTAGGCTACCCATGGCTATTTACTCAGACAGTAGTCCCCGAAGCTGGGCGAGCTTCACGGCGGACAGAGGGACGAGAAGCTTGGTCAGCTTCATACCCTGAGGAGCCGACCTCGCCGTCGTAGGCCGACTTCGGAGAACTTTCTTGTTTATTAATATGACTGTGGTTGACCCGCGGGCTGGCCGCGGGCCCCACGACGGGCCACGTGGCGGAGAAGTCCTGCCGCCGCACGCGCGCGACGGGACGCTGCCGCAGGCCCTGGCCCGCCACTCCTTGGCCTCGGCCCGGGCGCAGATCTTCTGTGGCCCGAGGGGACTGCTCGCCTCCCCGCGGCCGTTTCTTCGTGTCTTCAAGGCGCGTAATTAACGCGGGGCATGGGGGAGATGGGCACGATCGATCCCCACGATCCCCCACGCCGCGCCTCCTCGGCTCCGGCGCATGAGCCTACAAGTAGGAGGGGGAGGGGGAGAGACAAAGGCTTGCTCGCTCCCCCACTCCCCGTCCCTCCTTGCTCTCCTTTCCTTTCTTCTTCCTTCGCGCCCGACGCAGCCTCCCGTCGCGGCCCGCCCACGCCACCATGTCCATGGCGCTGTCGAGCTCGTGGGACGGGTCCAACGTCCACGAAGACCACATAGAGTTTCTCCGCCGGACCCGGCGCCTGCCCGCCGCCAACCTTGTGCAGGCTCGTCTGGCGCCGGAGGCGGAAATCTCACCGGTGCCAGAGGAAGGCGAGCGCGTCTTCTTCCGCATGCATTTCTTGCGTGGCTTCGGCTTCCTGGCGAGTGGGTTCATGCGCTCCTTCCTCGACTTCTACCGTCTCCATCCGCATCACCTCACGCCCAACGCGGTGATGGTGCTGTCGTCCTTCGTCTCTCTCTGCGAAGGCTTCTTGGGAGTGCTGCCCACGCTGGAGCTTTGGGCGGAGCTCTTCCAAAACAAGCTCGGCACCGTCACCGCCGGCGTGCCCGCCCCCTGCGGGGCCTTCATCGCGATGAAGAGGTCAAGCGAGAACAACCCCTTCCCGCACATCCCTTTAATCCAATCGGTCAAACTCTGGCAGAAATCATATTTCTACGTCAAGAACGTCGCCCCGCAAGGAGACTACGTTAACCTGCCGGCTTACGTAGCCGGCCCGCCGGCTGGGAGGCAGCCGTCTTGGGGCTTCTGGTCCAAGTCCTTGTCTCCGGCCGGGAACGCCGCCATCGCCCGGCTTCAGGTAATGATCCAGTCGGAAGGCCTGCGTGGAGCCGACTTGGTGGCCGCCTTCGTCGAGCGCCGGATTCTTCCCCTTCAGAGCCGGCCCCACATGTTATGCCAGATGAGCGGCCGCTTCGACCCCTGCCGGCTGAGCACATGGGAGATGCCCCATGCCGAGGTAGCGCTCATGGTGAACTACATCGCCAACCTCAAGCTCACCGACGACTGGCAATTCGGCAAGGCGCCGTACTCTCGCGCCCATCCTCCGCCCGTGGTAAGTCCTTCTTTCTATCATCAGCCGGCTTGTGCCGGCCGGCTTTTGACCAGGCGGCTCTTCTCCCCCTTTTTTTATCAGAACCCTCTTGTTTCGCCGCCAGCCGGGGCGGCAGGAGTCGAACGCCAGTATGCCCCAGACCGTACGGTAGACGACATCGACGACCCGGATTTGGCTGCGGCCGCCATGGAGGACGCCGCCACGGGGGACGTCGCCGAGCCCGGAGGCATGGGGCTCTCGGCCAGTTTTGACGACTGGCCGGATGACGTCGACGCCGAAGAAATCCCGCGCCACCAGCTGGCAACCGATCGTCACAGCGCGGGCTCGTCCGCCGCGCCGGCTGCCGGTGGTGGAACGTCGAAGCGCCGGGCCGCGCTTCCTCTCTTCGGCAGCCGGCCGAAAAAGACGAGGGCCTCCGCCGCGGCCACGAAGCAAGACGAAGCGGCAGCGAAGGCGGCCCGTTTCTGGAAGGCGGTGAAGCAACCTCCAGTGGTTTCCTCGTAAGCCCTTTGGCCGCTTCCGTGCTTGTTTTTTGTTGTCTTCTTTTGTTCTAACTCTTCTCCGATTTCCGAGCAGGGCGCCGCTTTCCCTCGAGCGAGGCCCAGGCGGCTCTGTGGTCGGGCCGAGTGCTGGATCTTCAGGGCCCCGCCGCATGGACCCCCGCGCCGATCTTGCAGAAGCCACGGAGGGGAACGCCCGCGAGGCGCGACAAGAGAGGGAGGCGGCGGAGCGGGAGGCCGCCCGGGCGGCGACGGAGCGAGCGGACGCGGCAGCCGAGACTCCATCGGAGCGGGCGACCGCGGAGACAAAGGCGGAGGGCATGCATAGCCGGCCTCCGCTGCTCGCCATCCCTCTCCACACCTTGGACCCGGACATCCCGCTGCCCACGGCGGAGGAGATCACCCCCGATCAGCCGCCGGCGCAGAGGGATGAGCTCTTCGAGGTCTTCGCGGAGAGGACGCCGCCGACAGCGCCAGCCGGAGCGGGCGAAGGCGGCCAGTCGTCGGCGGTGCCGGAGGAGCCGGCCCGGGCCGCACCCGAGGCCGGAGCCGGTCTTGAAATTCAGCTGGCGGCGAGCCAGCGCATCGGAGGGAGCACGGCCCCGCCGGACATGCGCCAAGCCGCGGGTGCCAACCAGACGGCAGAAGCCTTGGAGGCGGCCAGTTCCGCCACGTCCGGGTGGACTCCCAGTGGAGGAAGTGGCGAGCTGAACGTGGCGGCCCAAGGGGTTTGGAGCCGGCTGCAGGCTCAGGCCGCCCTCCTGCGGCAATTTACTCAGGAGTTTCTGTCGACGTAGTCCGCAATCCGGGGAAGTTTTTTACTTGTCGACCGCTCTGGTCCTCTAATTTTTTCCGTGGGGGCGCGCTAGCGCACCCACTGGGTGTAGTCCCCGAGATCCGGGCCGACTGCAGGGCAGTCGGGTCGGATCTTTCCCGACGACTATCTTAACTCTGTTTTCTGTCTGATCTTTAGGATTATCACAACTCTCGTGTCGCCGCCTTCAACTCCCAGGCTCGGGAGCTGAGCCGGCGGACCGAAGACCTGGACAGCAGCCGACGTAAGTATATTGCTCTTATCTGTCTCTCGTGGGGGCGCGACAGCGCACCCACTGGGTGTAGTCCCCGAGATCCGGGCCGACTGCAGCGCAGTCGGGTTGGATCTTTCTTGGTGACCTTTCCCTTATTGACCCTTTCTCTTTGTCTCTTGCTCGTGTAGGGGCCAATGACGACTTGCGGAAGGAGCTCGGCGAAGTGCAGACCGCTCTTCGTGCCAGGGACGCCGAGTATGCCGACTTGGTTCAGGAGCGCGACCGCCTGGTCAAGAGACTGGCCGACTAGGAGGAAAGCCATAAGGCGGCCCTGTAGAAGGCGCAGGACGGCGAGGCTGCCCTGAAGGCGGAGCTCGAGACCAAGGCGGCGAGCTGGGCCGAGACACGCCAGGTGCTGGAGGAAGGTTTCGGCCGAATCGAAGATCTGATCGATGGTAAGCCGCCTTTCTTACCCTTCCTCCATCTGCCGGCCGCCTGGGGTTTTTATTCTGACTTGTGCTTGTTACTTTGCGCAGATTACTTTCCCGGCCACTCCGTTCTCGCCACCCAGGCCATCGAGGCCCATCGCGAGGCGCGCCGTCAGGCTGGAGTTGTCATTCCGCCGGATGCAAATCGAACGATGTCGGAGCAGCTCATTGCCATCCAAGCGCGACTGCAGCCAGCCCATCGGATGCTCCGCCGGCTCCAACGTGCCGGGGTGCAGGTGCTGGCCGTGCTCTGGCCCGGCCAGACGATTCCCCGCACCCCAAGTCGGACCGCCGACTGGCTAGAAGTCGCAGTCGGCCACTTCGAGGCTTGGAAGGCGTCAGCAGCCCGTCTTGGAGCCGGGTGTGCGTTGGAGTTCATCCGCGCGTGGTACCCAGGGCTAAGCCTGGACCAGCTGCGGACTTGGCGGTTGGAGGCTGACGCGGAGCTGGAGGAGGTGCGGCCGGCGATCGCGCAGCACGCCTCGACGATCGCCGAGTGCACCGACACCAGCGTCTTCGTGCCGGAACTCAGTGATGACGGCATCGCCCAGCCGGAGGAGTGGTTCGGGCTGAACCCGGCGGAAGGCGAGGACTCGGCCGAGGAGATCGCCTCCAGCGACGAGGGCGAGGATGACGAGGAAGAAGACGGCGGAGACGCCGAGCCGACTGGTGAGACGACCGACCGCCCTCAAGCCGATCGTGCCTCCAACAACGAGCCGCGCGGGAGCGCGCCCTCTGCCGGAGGTGGTGATCAGGCCGAAGTTGGCCAGCCGGCCGCTCCTTCAGCCGGCACGACCGTCTCCACCGCCCTGCCCGGCTCGTCAGCGGCCCCGCCGGCTTGATCTGCCGTCCCTGTTGTTCCTGCTTTTGTCTTTTCAAACAATTTTTAAGTTTCCGCAATTCCACCCACTGGGGGTGTATCGAACAATGTTGGATGCTGACCTCTCTGGAGGTCCTTTGTGTAAATATTATTGTATGCATGTGTTGGCTTCCATTCGAGTGCACTTTTTTATCCTTAGGCTTTTTCCTTTGCCGCCTTCCCTCTTTGGGAAGGCAAGTACTCAAGCTTTCTTGGATTTGAAGCAGACTGAATGCAAGCCAGCCGGCCGGCTACTCTGGTAGTCGGTCGGCGGGAGGCGGCAAGCCGGCTTTCGTTATATAAGCCTGTTAGTCCCTAGCCGTTTTTCGTGTGTGCACCCTTTCCGGCTTATGATTCTTGCCAGCCGGGCAGTCGGTTCTTCGAACTGTGATTTTGGCAAGAGCCAAGCCTGGGTGTCAGCACATTACTTGTCTGACCGCGGGTAGGGCTCCTAATATAACTCCAGTCGGCTAGTCCCCGGGCCGACTCGTCGAACCCGGTGCCGGACAAAATAAATGAACGGGCGATACCATACGCACGATAACTTTCATTCATAAAGTAAAAGATGGCAGTCCCCGAGTCCTCCTCGGGGAGCCTATTGTTTCGTACTTAATACAAAAGTGGACGTGATACATACTGCATTTTAACTGTAAAATTTCCGAAGAAGATTGGCATTCCATGGTCGTTCCGACTCCTTGCCGGCGTCGTCTCTCTTGCATGCCTTCGGCTTCTGCGCATCGACGAGGTAGTAGGCATCGTTGCCTAGAGCTCTGCTGACGACGAAGGGACCCTCCCAGGGGGCTGCGAGCTTGTGCTGGCCGGCTGTTCGCTGGATTAGCCGGAGCACAAGGTCGCCCTCCTGGAAGGATCTTGGTCTGACCTTCCGGCTGTGGTAGTGGCGCAAACCCTGCTGGTAGATGGCAGACCGGCTGAGGGCTAACAGCTGGCCCTCTTCCAGCAGGTCGACGCCGTCTTCTCTTGCTTCTTTGGCTTCCGCTTCCGTGTACATGGTTACCGAGGCGCGTCGAACTCGATGTCTATTAAGATGACTGCCTCGACACCATATACAAGGAAGAAAGGAGTGAAGCCGGTTGATCTGTTTGGGGTAGTACGCAGACTCCATAGGACAGCCGACAGCTCATCGAGCCAACAGCCGGCTGATCGCTCCAGAGGTACGACCAGTCGGGGCTTGATGCCGGACAGGATGAGGCCATTTGCTCGCTCCACTTGGCCGTTTGACTCCGGGTGTGCGACGGACGCAATGTCCAGCCGGATACCTTGTGCAGCGCAGAACCGTGCCAAAGCACCTTTGGCAAAATTCGTGCCATTGTCGGTGATGATGTTGTGTGGTACGCCGTACCGGGTTGTTATATCTGCAATGAAAGTCACCGCAGTCGGCCCATTCAGCTTCTTGATCGGCTTCGCCTCAATCCACTTGGTGAATTTGTCAACGGCGACGAGCAAATGCGTCATGCCGCCGCGCGCCGTCTTGAATGGGCCCACCATATCCAGTCCCCAGACGGCAAAGGGCCAGGTGAGGGGAATGGTCTTGAGTGCCGAAGCCGGCATGTGTTGCTTGGAGCTGAAAAGTTGGCAGCCTTTGCAGTGTTTGACTAGCTCTTTGGCGTCGTCCAAAGCAGTCGGCCAGAAGAAACCGTGGCGGAAAGCTTTGGCGACAAGTGATCTTGATGCCGCGTGGTGGCCGCACTCTCCTTGGTGTATATCCCTGAGGATTGCAATGCCTTTCTCCTGCTCGACGCATCGCTGTAAGACTCCGGTGACACTGCGCTTGACAAGTTCTCTGTTGACGATTGTGTATGCTTCGGCTCGATGTTGGACTTGTCTTGCTTCGGTTTCGTCAGCCGGCAGATCTTGGTTCACCAAAAAGTTGAGGATGGTTTGGGCCCATGATGGAGCTGCGACTTCCCCTGCCGCCAATGTGGTAACAGCCACCAGAGTGGGCGGGCTGGGTAATGAAGTGCTGGAATCGGCCGCCGCTTGCTGCGCTGACGAAGTCCCCGGGCCGGCTACCGCAGTCCCTGAGCCGGGTACCGTAGTCCCCGAGCCGGGTGCGGCAGTCCCCGATCCGGCTACTGCAGTCCCCGAGCCGAGTATTGAAGTCCCCGGGCCGACTGCTTGATTCTTCGGGCCGGACCCGGCCCCATCGGGGTTAGGCGGCACGAAGATGGAGTCGGATTCCGGAGACGGCTTGATGGACGGCTTGAGGAGGCGTTGTAGGGCGACGCCGGTTGGTATTGCTTGCCGCGTGGAGCCTATTCGGGCCAGAGCATCTGCTGGCTCGTTGTCGGCTCGCGGTACATGGAGGAATTCACATCCATCGAAGTATCCACTGATTTGATGCACTAGGAAGCGGTAGCTTGCCATGTTTGCGTCCTTGGTGTCCCAGTCGCCAGATGATTGCTGAACCAGCAAATCTGAGTCGCCATAACACAGGATCCGGCGGATGCCAAGATCCTTGGCAAGCCGGAGCCCGTGTATGAGCGCTTCGTACTCGGCTACATTGTTGGAGGCGGCGAAGTGGATCTGCAGTGTGTATCTAAGCTTGTCGCCCTTAGGAGAGGTAAGGACGACGCCGGCTCCCAAGCCGGTGCGCATCTTGGATCCGTCAAAGTGCATGCGCTAATGGGTGGAGTCGGGAGCTGGCGGTAAGTACTGGGTCTTGGCCCAGTCGACAAGGAAGTCGGCCAGTGCTTGCGACTTGATGGCAGTGCGGGGTTGGTAGAAGATCGTGTAAGGGGCCAGCTCGATGGCCCACTTAGCCACCCGGCCGGATGCATCCCGGCTGCCTATGATCTCGGGCAGCGGAGCAGTGCATACGACCGTGATGGGATGTTCTTGAAAGTACGGCTTCAGCTTCTTGGCGGTGAAGTACACGCCGTAGCACATCTTCTGGTAGTGCGGGTAGTTCTGTTTCAAGGCGGACAGCACCTCGCTCAGGTAATAAACCAGCCTCTGGACCGGCTGGGCTCGGCCTTCTTCGGGGCGTTGGACCACAATGATGGTGCTGACCACCCGGCTAGTGGCGGCAATATAAAGGAGCATGGGCTCTTTCTCAGTCGGCGCCGCCAAGACAGGCAGCGTGGCCAGCATTTTCTTCAGCTCATGGAAAGCTTGGTCGGCCTGGTCATTCCACTCAAAGTGAGTACTCTTCTTCATGAGGCGGTAGAGAGGGAGAGCTTTCTCTCCAAGCCGGCTGATGAAGCGGTTCAGAGAGGCCAGGCACCCGGTGAACTTCTGAATCTCTCGAAGCTTGGTTGGGACCGCCATCCTCTCGATGGCCTTGATCTTCACAGGGTTGCACTCGATGCCGCGTTCGAAGACCAGAAAGCCTAGGAGCTGGCCGGCTGGCACTCCGATGTCACGACCGGTTTTCCAATAAAAATATTTATTGAGAAACCAATCTTTTGAGTCCAGTATGAGAGAAATCCTCCTCACTGGTAGACAAATTCTTGATACAATAAGCCAGTAGCATAGAATATATTACAGGGTTGAGCGAGGGCTGCTCAACAAATTATTACAAGCGCGCCCAATAATTATACATAATGGCGGATATAACACAATGGTGTGGTGGCATACTACTGACTTGAGGATAAAGCGATGGTGGAATAACACAGTGGGGAGTGTGGTAACACGACTCTCAAACTGGCATCTCATCGAGCGTCGAGGTGAGGCTCGATAAATTTATTCGGGTTGCGGAAGCGGATATAATACAGTGACCAAGTCCAGGGTCGCACGAGACTGACTGGGATTCCTCTAGGCGTCGGACTTGCTATTGAACTCTTCATCCATGCGATCACCTTCGTCAGCATCTGGCCAAATCAACAAGCCAGTGAGTACTTTGAAAGTACTCGCAAGACAGTTCGGACGTAAGATATAACAAATGCATGCATGAATGCGTCATGATTAATCTTTCCAATGCACAATTAAAAATTTGCATAACGAAGTAAGTACGAGGGAAACGGCGGTAGTCCGCCTGAAATCCCAACAAAAATATAAATGAAAACCGATCGGGTGTCTGAAGCGACGCCTCGAAAGGTGAACAAATGATAACAGAAAATCATGCCACAGTCGGGTGTCTTAGCGACACCACATAAAGGGCTTTAAAAGAAATGCCACAGTCGGACGTCTGAGCGACATCACAAAAAGGGCTTTAAAAGAAATGCCACAGTCGGACGTCTGAGCGACATCACAGAAAGGGCTTTAAAAGAAATGCCACAGTCGGACGTCTGAGCGACATCACAGAAAGGGCTTTAAAAGAAATGCCACAGTCGGACGTCTGAGCGACATCACAGAAAGGGCTTTAAAAGAAATGCCACAGTCGGACGTCTGAGCGACATCACAGAAAGGGCTTTAAAAGAAATGCCACAGTCGGACGTCTGAGCGACATCACAGAAAGGGCTTTAAAAGAAATGCCATAGTCGGACATCTAAGCAACATCACAGAAAGG
Source organism: Triticum monococcum (assembly GCA_034509565.1). NCBI lineage: Eukaryota > Viridiplantae > Streptophyta > Magnoliopsida > Poales > Poaceae > Triticum > Triticum monococcum. Next base: position 669,447,100 of record CM067843.1, on the reverse strand, counting down.
GCTTTAAAAGAAATGCCACAGTCGGATGTTTGAGCGACATCACAAAAAGGGCTTTAAAAGAAATGCCACAGTCGGACGTCTGAGCGACATCACAGAAAGGGCTTTAAAAGAAATGCCACAGTCGGACGTCTGAGCGACATCACAGAAAGGGCTTTAAATCACAAGTAAATAATACTCATAATAAATATTCAGTTCATGATAATAAACGGGTTAGTCCATCCACAGGAATAAACTTTTAACCGGGCTTAGCGCTCATGTTATTCATTGGAGTATCTGTCACCAAAACTGGCACTTGTCAGAATAAGTCAGCGAAAAATTTGGATATGGATAAGATGATTTGGAGATTTATAACTCTGCAGAGTTTGTACAAAAATTTCCCACAGCTAACGGATTTCCGTAGTCTCGAAGGACTAGTTCCGTTTACGGTATTTCGGAAGAAAACACAGCTAACCTGTACACACCCATCCTATCTCTCGATGCCAGGACTCACCCTAGACATCGTCCAAGAAAAACTTTTGAGACGGGGAGATCACAATCTCGAATAGCATGGGATCAAATTTATATACGCGCGCTCTAAGGGTTGCCTCCCTCTCGGTCCCAACCGGAAACACCCATGCCCCCTGACCGGATGACTGGCTTTAATCCAGGGCCATGGAACCATCATCCCGGCCTCTCCTTTTGGTGTGTACTAGGAAAGCGGTTTGCAACTTACTAATCCATATTCCTTGCGGAAAACATGTGGTAGTACAAGGAAGGAAAAGGGAGGAACTAGACCGATACGATTTGACACTGAAGCCAAATAGTCTGGCATAAGACTGGCATGCTACAACACTGCCATCTTACCCATCCTCATGCCAACACATGGCCATTCATACTCACATCCATCCACCTATGGATCATCAAGCTCACTTACCTCAACAATGCATGAAAATAACGTTCATCGGTATGCTCATCAACATGCCATGAAACTAACTAAATGCAAAACATGCCAAGACACTCATCATATCAAAAGTTCAAACATGCTTGCCTGGTTCAGAGTAGTCGGAGCCTAGCTCGGTGAAGTTCGCGGCTCCGTCACCTCCTTCGGTATCTACGGTATAAAGAAAATATAGGCGCTATCGTAAATACCAAGATGTGCACAAAAAGTATTCCAAATATTTTTCAAATAAATCTGATAAAAAACTAGATAAAATTTCAAAGAGAAAAGAAAAAGAATCAATCAAAAATACTTTTCTGTTTAAAAGTTATAAAGGTTTTTGTCCAGGGACTCATCTGTAATGAAACAGAAAGTTTCCAGGGGCTAGCTCATTAAAACGGAAAACGCTTCGGTCTCGAATACGCCAGCCCAGAGAGGGAAACGCATTTTGCCCGAAGGCGTTTTCAAAAAACGATTCGTGTAAAAATCACTGAGAGGCTGACTGGCGTGTCCCACCCGTCGGGTTTGAAAGTTTAAAAGAGGCGGCAGAGCTCGACGGTGTCCGAGAGCCGCGGTGGTCGCCGGCGGCGATCCACGGTGAGGTAGGGGGATCGGAGGGTACCTCCGTGTTCAGGGCGCCCTTCCGCGTCGGTTGGTGGTGGTGGTGGTGGTGCTCGCCGGCGAGTACCACGTCGACGGCGAGCCTTGCTCCGGCGGATGGCGGCTCGGGTGGAGATGGATCTCGCCGGGGAGAGCTGCGAAAGTCAAATTCATGCTTGGGTTAGCTCACTGGGTGCTCGAGGAAGCTACTGACGAAGTTTGGGCGCCGGGGATGGCCTCACTGGAGCGAATCGAGGTGGAGGCCGAGGCGGAACGAGGCGGCCGGAGTCAAGGAAGAAGGGCCCCTCGAGGCTCTTCTAGTTGCTGGTCGGGGTCCAGTGAGGTAGTGGAGGTGTGCGGGGGCGAGAGGGAGCTTGGGGGCGCTATATATAGCCGGCCCGAGGCGGTTGCCGCGAACGGGATAAGTCCGGCGAGTGATTACAGCGGCGCTGTAGTTGGGCAGTGGAATTAGGGGCTTGGGCATCGCCTAGGTGGAGTAGTGGTTCCATTTCAGGGTCCAACTCAGCACGGGAGGAAGGTTTGCGGCGTGTCCCAACAGAACGGCCGTGCAGCATGACGGCGGCAGGGAGCACGTTCTGTGCTTGCCGGGCCACAGCGACGGTGCAGCGGGGCTGCGCTGGCATGCATGTGCCACGCGGAGAGCCAGGGAGCGTTGGGCGGCGCCGAACGGCGTTGAGCCGCCGTTTTGATCCCTGTCGGCCGCTACGGTGGTTCGGCCGCCGGAAGACACGCCGGCACAGGCGGGCCAGGGCGCCACCGACGCCAGGAAGGCGCCAAGCGCGCGTGCGGCGCTCCAGACAGGAGGAAGAGGCGGCGAGGATCGTGCCAAGGGCACTGTGAGCATGTGACTGAAGATCGACACTGAACTCTGAACTTTTACTGAATTACTGAAAGTGCAAGCAACAGTGCATGCAAGGTGTTCGACAGAATGATACTGGCCTCTAGGGATTTTTCCTAGAGCTGATTTTTGGTGGAGTGGCTACTCATTGCTCTAGTAGGCTTCCTGAATTTTGGTAGAATTTTTTGGGGAAGTGTAGATATGAATTTCACCAAATTTGGCAAATCTGGTCCAAACTTGCAGAGGCTGAAATTTGAAAAATTTGAAAAGAAGGGGAGTGGATCAAGATGGTTCTGAGTTGTGGATGCTAAGGACAATCCAGAGGAGTTGGTTTGAGATCAAAACTCAAAGGAAATAAGGTACTTGCTTTGTAAATGACTCAGGCTCCAATTAATTGACAGAAATGATTTGAGAGGAAAAATGATTTGAAATAAAATACAAAACTTGTTTGGATTAGTTGGGACAGAGAACTTAGGTTGTTCCAAGGAGGAGGGGAGGTTTTTTGGAGGGGTATCACCACCTGTGATATGGTAAAATCATGGGTGGTTTCAAAAAGAAAGAAGTCCCAAAACTCCTAGGGTTTCTTTTTAAATGAAAAATAAATAGGTTTGAGAGGGAAACAACCAGAAGAAGAGTTTCCAAAAATTCAACACCAAAATTGAAAAGGAAAAGGAAATCCTGGCCAAAGGTGAAAGGAAGTCTTTTAAGAGGAAGGATTTCTGGAAAAGAAATTTTAAATGCCCTCTTATAAAATCCAACAAAGTTTTTGATGAAAACCAAATCAAAAATTTTGGAGTGTCACAACACCTACCCCCTTAGGAAAAATCTCATCCCCGAGATTTTAGTTGATCCTTAAATAAGTGTGGATGCTCTGTCCGAAGAAAATCCTCTCTTTCCCAAGTTGCTTCACTGTCGGTGTGATTGCTCCACTGGACTTTGAAGAATTTGATGGTCTTTTGTCGGGTCCTCCTTTCAGACTCCTCTAATATTCTTACAGGACGTTCCCGATAAGTGAGGTCTGGCTGCACGTCAATGCTCTCATGGGATACTTGTTTCTCTGGGTTGCTTACGCACTTCCTCAATTGCGAGACGTGGAACACGTCGTGGACATCGGATAATTCCTCGGGTAAGTCTAGCTGGTAGGCTACCGTGCCTCTTCGCGCCATTACACAGAATGGTCCAATGAATCTTGGTGCTAGCTTCCCTTTAATCTTGAATCATTGCAATCCTCTCATAGGAGATACTTTCAGGTATACGAACTCACCGGGCTTGAAGCTGACCCTACGATGTTTCTGATCATAATAACTCTTCTGTCGACTTTGAGCGGTCTTAAGTCGGTCTCTGATTAGCTTGACTTTTTCCTCGGCTTCTCTGAGCATGTCTGGTCCGAAGATGCGGCTGTCTCTGGTCTCTGACCAATTCAACGGGGTACAACATCTCCGTCCGTATAAAGCCTCAAATGGTGACATTTGCAGGCTGGCCTGGTAGCTATTGTTGTACGCGAACTCGGTGTATGGCAGGCTTTCTTCCCAACTGGTTCCATATGTGAGGACACATGCTCTCAGCATGTCTTCTAAAACCTGGTTTACGCGTTCCGTTTGTCCATCAGTCTGTGGGTGGTATGCGATACTGAAGGCTAGTTGGGTTCCCAGAGCCTGTTGTAAATGCTCCCAAAATCTCGAGACGAACTGAGTGCCTCTGTCGGATATTATAGTCTTCGGGACTCCATGCAGACAAACTATACGGGAGAGATAAATCCTGGCAAGCCTCTGAGTGTTGTAGGTTGTCTTTACTGGAATGAAATGTGCCACCTTGGTTAACCTGTCAGTGATGACCCATATGGCATCATTCCCATGCTGTGACCGAGGTAGTCCGACAATGAAATCCATCCGTATTTCATCCCATTTCCACTCAGGTATTTTGTTTGGTTGCAGTAGTCCGGCTGGTCTCTGATGCTCAGCTTTTATGCGTTGACAAGAGTCGCAACGTGCAATGAAGGTGGCTATGTCCCTCTTCATACCGTGCCAACAAAATCTTTCCTGAATATCTTTATACATCTTGGTTCCTCCAGGGTGGATTGAGTACGGGGCGGTGTGGGCTTCAGCTAGAATTTGCTGTTTAAGGTCTTCTATGTTTGGCACACAGAGTCTTTCTCCGTACCACAATATTCCTCCATCGTCTATGACGAACTCCGAGGCCTTGCCCATACTCACCTTTCTTTTGATGCCTTCGATGCTGGGGTGACCGGGTTGAGCTTCTTTAATTTCCTCCACAAGGTCGGGTTGTATTTCCAAGTTTGATATGGTGCCTTCTGCTACCATTATCAAATTGAGCTTGGCAAATTCTTGTTTGAATTCGGGCCTCAAGCTTTGCAGGTTGCTTTCGTCGGAGTTGGGGTTCCGACTAAGAGCATCGGCCACTACATTTGCTTTTCCTGGATGGTAATGGATACCAACATCATAATCCTTTACCAATTCCAACCAGCGTCTTTGTCGTAAATTTAGTTCTGGCTGCGTGAAAATATATTTGAGACTTCTGTGATCCGTATATATTTCACATCGGTTCCCAAGTAAGAAATGCCTCCATTCCTTGAGTGCATGAATGACCGCTGCCATTTCTAAGTCATGAGTGGGATAATTTTCCTCATGCTTGTGAAGTTGCCTTGAAGCATAGGCGACAACCTTGCCTTCCTGCATCAACACGCATCCGAGACCCTTTCTGGACGCGTCACAAAACACTTCAAAATTTTTGTGTATGTCTGGCACAATTAATACTGGTGCTGTTGTTAATTTCCGCTTTAGCTCTTGGAAACTTTTTTCGCAGGCTTTTGTCCATTCAAACTTCTTGTCTTTCTTGAGTAACTGCGTCATAGGCTTGGCTATGGTGGAGAATCCTTCAATAAATCTGCGGTAATATCCTGCCATTCCCAAGAAACTACGTATATCTGTTATGCTCGCTGGCGACTTCCAGCCAAGTATGGCCTTGACTTTCTCTGGGTCCACTGCGATACCGTCTTGGGTAAGCACGTGGCCTACAAAGCCTACTTGTCTTAGCCAAAATTCACACTTGCTGAACTTGGCATACAATTGGTGTTTCCTGAGTTCTCCTAGCACAATCCTGAGATGTTCTGCGTGCTCTTCTGGTGTCTTGGAGTATACCAGAATATCGTCGATGAATACCACGACGAACTTGTCCATAAACTTCATAAATACTTTGTTCATGAGGTGAACAAAATATGAAGGGGCATTAGTTAATCCAAATGGCATTACTGTGAACTCATACAGTCCATATCTGGAGGTGAAGGCTGTTCTGGGGATATCTTCCGTTCGCACCTTTAATTGATGGTATCCAGACCTTAAGTCAATTTTTGAGAATACCTTGGCCTGAGCAAATTGATCAAATCAATCGTTTATCCTTGGCATCGGATATTTGTTCTTGACTGTGACCATGTTAAGTGCTCGATAGTCAATACACAATCTCAGTGTTCCATCCTTCTTTTTGGCAAATAAAATTGGTGATCCCCAAGGTGAGGAGCTGGCTCGAATGTATCCTTTGTCCAGCAATTCTTTTATTTGTTTCTTCAATTCAACCAACTCGGATGGTGCCATTCGGTATGGTTTCTTGTATATGGGGGTGGTTCCTGGTGCGAGCCCAATGCAGAACTCTATCTCTCGGTCTGGTGGCATGCCTGGTAGTTCTTCAGGGAATACATCTGGAAATTCACATACTACTGGAACCTTGTTTAGCTCAGAAACGTCTACCTTATTCAATCTCGGTTGCCGGGGTATTTTTCCTTCCTTGGCTGACACTCTTATTGTCTTCCTGTGGTGGTGTGTGAGGATTACGGTCTGGTTGAAACAGTCAATAAAACCCTTGTTGGTGGTTAGCTAGTCGATCCCTAGGATGACATCCAGTCCTTTATTTTCCAACACAATAAGATTTGCGTGAAACTCCAATCCTTTGAACTCAATGACCACATTCTGACAGTAATTCTGAGTAACTTGCTGAATCCCGAGGGACTTGATGATCATGGATTTCTCCAAAGGAAGCATCGAAAAATTATTTTGCAAAGCCAAACTTTTCGAAATGAAAGAGTGAGAAGCTCTAGAATCAAACAAAACCATTGCAGGTATTGTGTTGACAGGAAACGTACAGAGTACGATATCTGGAGCATTTTGTGCCTCCTCTTTGGTTACGTGGTTCAGATGACCCTTCCTGTGGTTGTTGCTGGGATTGAAATTGTTTCGCTTGGGTGCTGAATTATTGTCGCCGTTGTTTGGCTTTGGGGTTGAGTTTCTAGGCTTGGGACACTGCTTGGCATAGTGCCCTTCCTCTCCACAGGCGTAACAAGTAACGCCGGGGCGATATGTGAACTCCTTGTCCCTTGCATGAAAATTCTTGATTTGGCGTGAGACATTGGATGGGAATTTGTGTGTCCCACCCTTTTGAAAATCTGTCTTGCTTTGGTGATTGCGAGCATGGTTAGTCTGGTCCCTTTTTCGCTTGCGGATATCTTCCAGACTGCGTCTCTCATTTTCCAGAGTAATGGCTTTGTCCACCAGTGTTTTAAAATCAGGAAAAGTGTGCACGACCAGTTGGCATTTAAGCGCGGGCGCCAGACCGTCAAGGAATTTCTCCATCTTCTTGCTTTCAGTCATACGCTCTTCATTGGCGTAGCGAGACAATAGAGTAAATTGACTGTTGTAATCTGCCACTGTCATGTTCCTTTGTTTGAGGTCATCAAACTCTCTCTTCTTGATTTTCATAATACTCTTAGGAATGTGTGCACCACGGAAACCTTCCTTGAAATCATCCCAGGTTATGTCACCTTCGTTGGGATGCATGTGCAGAAAATTCTCCCACCATGATGCGGCTGCTCCTGTGAGATAGTGCGGAGCATACAATACCTTCTCGGGGTCTGAACATTTTGCAATAATTAATTTCCTCTCCATATCCCGAAGCCAGTCCTCGGCTTCAAGAGGCTTGTCAGTATGAGAAAATGTTTTGGGACACGTCTTCTGTAGCTCAGATAACTTGGAATGCTGCGGATACTGTCCATGGTAATTTCCCATGTTGATGACTTGGTTCATCATTTCACGATGTTGTTGCTGACTCTGTTCATAAAGGCGGCACATTTGGGAAAGTGCCGTTTCACTGCCCTGTTGACTCGACTGCCCTTGTGTGAAATTGTTGCCTGGTTGAATGTCATAATTTTCCTCTGGCGGAGTAGGCATGGAGCGAGTCCAAGGACGAGACATTTTTCACTCTGGGGATATATTTTGTAAAACTCATAAGAAAAGTGAAGATGGTCGCCAAAAACAACTCCAAAAATGCACAAGGATGGCAAATAATTTAAATGACCAAGATCACTTAAGAAAACAAATTGGTTTGCGCACGGAGAAGGACTGCTCATTCATATCTTACACGCGGGCGATAATTATACAGTACATCACTCAGGATATGCGTACATAATCCTGACATGTTATTTAGGCTAGTACACTTCTCCAGTTCTACATGATGCGCAAACAAGCTACTTCTCACAACCTATGTACATATAAACATATCTTACAAAGCGGTACATCGCATGACGGGCAAACGCACTCAGCCGGAAATGTCGACGATCTCCTTGGCCCTGCCAAGGGTGAGGCGCAATGAGGCTGGGGACTCGACCTCTTCCTCACTAATAGGCTCCAGACGTGAAGAGCCGCGTCGGGTAGATGGAGCGGGTGCCAGGGGCGGAGCAACACGAATAGGAGCGGGCACAACGGGTGGTGCAGTGCGCGCTGGAGTGGGCGCAAAGGCCTGGTTGAACCCTCCGGTGGTAGGTAGGTGACGAGTAGGTGCATGAGATGCTGAGGACGAGACAAAAGTCAGTGGCGGTGCGGTGAGCAGGAGCTCCCTCCTGTTGGCGGCACAGCCATGGACTGAGTCCATGCGGGCAGCCACGAAGTCGTCCACCAGGTTGTCGAAGGCTGCCTCCAGAGCCCGGAGATACTCAATAAGCATCTCAAAAGCCTTGTCTCGTTCTCCTCTGGGGTAGGAGAATGCGTAGTGACAGGTGTAGGGCACATGGCATGGAAGATAGCGGTAGCGACGAGTCTTCATCGCGGGAAGGACATCCCTGAGGCAAGCTATCGCCTCACGGGCTGCCATCTGCATAGCATGCCTCTCCGTAGGCATGGCTCTTCCCACGAACAGGAAGCGGCGTAACTCACCACGCCCTCCCTTGAACTGCACCGTGGCCTGGTGCATGGTCAGACTGTCGTTGACTTTGTGCTGGCGGAGTGTGAAGACTGGGCGCACGGATGGCCCCATCGCGACCTGAATGATGAAGGAGAGAAGCTTGACGAACCCATCGGGTACGTTGGCGAAGGTCTGAGACTCGCAGTTGTTGTCGGCCATCTACAAAAGTAGGCAAAAATCATGAATGGTCAGATCATAAATTTATGCTGACTATCAGAAAATGACTACAATTGCAAAAATATTAAATCGGCTCTATCATGCTAATAGCCGATTAGCGATCGCACCTAGTGGCTTCCTACAGTCAGCCTGGCTCTGGTACCAAGCTTGTCATGACCGGTTTTCCAATAAAAATGTTTATTGAGAAACCAATCTTTTGAGTCCAGTATGAGAGAAATCCTCCTCACTGGTAGACAAATTCTTGATACAATAAGCCAGTAGCATAGAATATATTACAGGGTTGAGCGAGGGCTGCTCAACAAATTATTACAAGCGCGCCCAATAATTATACATAATGACGGATATAACACAATGGTGTGGTGGCATACTACTGACTCGAGGATAAAGCGATGGTGGAATAACACAGTGGGGAGTGTGGTAACACGACTCTCAAACTGGCATCTCATCGAGCGTCGAGGTGAGGCTCGATAAATTTATTCGGGTTGCGGAAGCGGATATAATACAGTGACCAAGTCTAGGGTCGCACGAGACTGACTGGGATTCCTCTAGGCGTCGGACTCGCTATCGAACTCTTCATCCATGCGATCACCTTCGTCAGCATCTGGCCAAATCAACAAGCCAGTGAGTACTTTGAAAGTACTCGCAAGATAGTTCGGACGTAAGATATAACAAATGCATGCATGAATGCGTCATGATTAATCTTTCCAATGCACAATTAAAAATTTGCAGAAAGAAGTAAGTACGAGGGAAACGGTGGTAGTCCGCCTGAAATCCCAACAAAAATATAAATGAAAACCGATCGGGTGTCTGAAGCGACGCCTCGAAAGGTGAACAAATGATAACAGAAAATCATGCCACAGTCGGGCGTCTTAGCGACACCACATAAAGGGCTTTAAAAGAAATGCCACAGTCGGACGTCTGAGCGACATCACAGAAAGGGCTTTAAAAGAAATGCCACAGTCGGACGTCTGAGCGACATCACAGAAAGGGCTTTAAAAGATATGCCACAGTCGGACGTCTGAGCGACATCACAGAAAGGGCTTTAAAAGAAATGCCACAGTCGGACGTCTGAGCGACATCACAGAAAGGGCTTTAAAAGAAATGCCACAGTTGGACGTCTGAGCGACATCACAGAAAGGGCTTTAAAAGAAATGCCACAGTCGGACATCTAAGCGACATCACAGAAAGGGCTTTAAAAGAAATGCCACAGTCGGACGTCTGAGTGACATCACAGAAAGGGCTTTAAAAGAAATGCCACAGTCGGACGTCTGAGCGACATCACAAAAAGGGCTTTAAAAGAAATGCCACAGTCGGACGTCTGAGCGACATCACAGAAAGGGCTTTAAAAGAAATGCCACAGTCGGACGTCTGAGCGACATCACAGAAAGGGCTTTAAATCACAAGTAAATAATACTCATAATAAATATTCAGTTCATGATAATAAACGGGTTAGTCCATCCACAGGAATAAACTTTTAACCGGGCTTAGCGCTCATGTGATTCATTGGAGTATCTGTCACCAAAACTGGCACTTGTCGGAATAAGTCAGCAAAAAAATTGGATATGGATAAGATGATTTGGAGATTTATGACTCTGCAGAGTTTGTACAAAAATTTCACACAGCTAACGGATTTCCGTAGTCTCGAAGGACTAGTTCCGTTTACGGTATTTCGGAAGAAAACACAGCTAACCAGTACACACCCATCCTATCTCTCGATGCCAGGACTCACCCTAGACATCGTCCAAGAAAAACTTTTGAGACGGGGAGATCACAATCTCGAATAGCATGGGATCAAATTTATATACGCGCGCTCTAAGGGGTGCCCCCCTCTCGGTCCCAACCGGAAACACCCATGCCCCCTGACCGGATGACTGGCTTTTATCCAGGGCCATGGAACCATCATCCCGGCCTCTCGTTTTGGTGTGTACCAGGAAATCGGTTTGCAACTTACTAATCCATATTCCTTGCGGAAAACATGTGGTAGTACAAGGAAGGAAAAGGGAGGAACTGGACCGATACGATTTGACACTGAAGCCAAATAGTCTGGCATAAGACTGGCATGCTACAACACTGCCATCTTACCCATCCTCATGCCAACACATGGCCATTCATACTCACATCCATCCACCTATGGATCATCGAGCTCACTTACCTCAACAATGCATGAAAATAACGTTCATCGGTATGCTCATCAACATGCCATGAAACTAACTAAATGCAAAACATGCCAAGACACTCATCATATCAAAAGTTCAAACATGCTTGCCTGGTTCAGAGTAGTCGGAGCCTAGCTCGGTGAAGTTCGCGGCTCCGTCACCTCTTTCGGTATCTACGGTATAAAGAAAATATAGGCGCTATCGTAAATACCAAGATGTGCACAAAAAGTATTCCAAATATTTTTCAAATAAATCTGATAAAAAACTAGACAAAATTTCAAAGAGAACAGAAAAAGAATCAATCAAAAATACTTTTCTGTTTAAAAGTTATAAAGGTTTTTGTCCAAGGACTCATCTGTAATGAAACAGAAAGTTTCCAGGGGCTAGCTCATAAAAACGGAAAACGCTTCGGTCTCGAATACGCCAGCCCAGAGAGGGAAACGCATTTTGCCCGAAGGCGTTTTCAGAAAACGATTCGTGTAAAAATCACTGAGAGGCTGACTGGCGTGTCCCACCCGTCAGGTTTGAAAGTTTAAAAGAGGCGGCAGAGCTCGACGGTGTCCGAGAGCCGCGGTGGTCGCCGGCGGCGATCCACGGCGAGGTAGGGGGATCGGAGGGTACCTCCGTGTTCAGGGCGCCCTTCCGCGTCGGTTGGTGGTGGTGGTGGTCGCCGGCGAGTACCACGTCGACGGTGAGCCTTGCTCCGGCGGATGGCGGCTCGGGTGGAGATGGATCTCGCCGGGGAGAGCTGCGAAAGTCAAATTGATGCTTGGGTTAGCTCACTGGGTGTTCGAGGAAGCTACTGACGAAGTTTGGGCGCCGGGGATGGCCTCACCGGAGCGAATCGAGGTGGAGGCCGAGGCGGAACGAGGCGGCTGGAGGCGAGGAAGAAGGGCCCCTCGAGGCTCTTCTAGTTGGTGGTCGGGGTCCAGTGAGGTAGTGGAGGTGTGCGGGGCGAGAGGGAGCTTGGGGGCGCTATATATAGCCGGCCCGAGGCGGTTGCCGCGAACGGGATAAGTCCGGCGAGTGATTACGGCGGCGCTGTGGTTGGGCAGTGGAATTAGGGGCTTGGGCATCGCCTAGGTGGAGTAGTGGTTCCATTTCAGGGTCCAACTCAGCACGGGAGGAAGGTTTATGGCCTGTCCCAACAGAACAGCCGTGCGGCATGTCGGCGGCAGGGAGCACGTTCTGTGCTTGTCGGGCCACGGCGACGGTGCAGCGGGGCTGCGCTGGCATGCATGTGCCACGCGGAGAGCCAGGGAGCGTTGGGCGGCGCCGAACGGCGTTGAGCCGCCGTTTTGATCCCTGTCGGCCGCTACGGTGGTTCGGCCGCCGCAAGACACGCCGGCGCAGGCGGGCCAGAGCGCCACCGACGCCAGGAAGGCGCCAAGCGCGCGTGCGGCGCTCCAGACAAGAGGAAGAGGCGGCGAGGATCGTGCCAAGGGCACTGTAAGCATGTGACTGAAGATCGACACTGAACTCTGAACTTTTACTGAATTACTGAAAGTGCAAGCAACAGTGCATGCAAGGTGTTCGACAGAATGATACTGGCCTCTAGGGATTTTTCCTAGAGCTGATTTATGGTGGAGTGGCTACTCATTGCTCCAGTAGGCTGCCTGAATTTTGGTAGAATTTTTTGGGGAAGTGTAGATATGAATTTCACCAAATTTGGCAAATCTGGTCCAAACTTGCAGAGGCTGAAATTTGAAAAATTTGAAAAGAAGGGGAGTGGATCAAGATGGTTCTGAGTTGTGGATGCTAAGGACAATCCAGAGGAGTTGGTTTGAGATCAAAACTCAAAGGAAATAAGGTACTTGCTTTGTAAATGACTCAGGCTCCAATTAATTGACAGAAATGATTTGAGAGGAAAAATGATTTGAAATAAAATACAAAACTTGTTTGGATTAGTTGGGTCAGAGAACTTAGGTTGTTCCAAGGAGGAGGGGAGGTTTTTTGGAGGGGTATCACCACCTGTGATATGGTAAAATCATGGGTGGTTTCAAAAAGAAAGAAGTCCCAAAACTCCTAGGGTTTCTTTTTAAATGAAAAATAAATAGGTTTGAGAGGGAAACAACCAGAAGAAGAGTTTCCAAAAATTCAACACCAAAATTGAAAAGGAAAAGGAAATCCTGGCCAAAGGTGAAAGGAAGTTTTTTAAGAGGAAGGATTTCTGGAAAAGAAATTTTAAATGCCCTCTTATAAAATCCAACAAAGTTTTTGATGAAAACCAAATCAAAAATTTTGGAGTGTCACATCCGAACATGCATTTCTCGGGGTTGAGCTTGATTCGGAACCGACGCAGGTTCTCGAATGTCTCCTTCAGGTCTTCCAGCAGAGTGCCGCGCTTCTCCGTCTTCACCATGATATCATCCACGTAGACGTGGGCGTTTTTGCCGAGCTGCGTGAGGAGTCACTTCTGCATGCAACGCTGAAAAGTGGCGCCGGCATTCCTCAAGCCGAACGTCATGGTCAGGTAGCAGAAGGCTCCAAACGGCGTGATGAAGGCGGTCTTCAGTCGGTCATCCGGGTTCAGTTTTATCTGGTGGTATCCCGAATAAGCATCCAAAAAGCTCAACAGCTCGCATCCGGCTGTGGAGTCTATCACCTGGTCAATTCTGGGCAGGGCGAAGGGATCTTTTGGGCAGGCTTTGTTGAGGCTTGTGTAATCTATACACATGCGCCACTTGTTATTCTTTTTCAGCACGAGAACCGGGTTCGCGAGCCACTCGGGGAAGAAAACTTCTATGATGAAGCCGGCTGCAAGAAGCCGGGCTATCTCCTCCCCTACGATCCTTCTCTTCTCCTCTGACATTCGGCGGAGAGGCTGCTTGACTGGTTTGGCGTCCTCCCGCACATGTAATTTGTGCTCGGCGAAATCCTTCGGAACACCCGGCATGTCCTTGGGGGACCATGCAAAGATATCCCGATTCTCACGGAGGAAATCGACGAGCTCGCCTTCCTATTTGCTGCTTAGGCTCGCCCCAATGACGGCAAACTTCTCGGGGTGCTCGGGGTCGAGTTGTATCTTCTTGGTCTCCTTGGCCGGCTGGAAAGATCCTTGGGCATCATACTCCTTGGAGTCGGCGGGCTAGTTTAGCTGCTTGTTGGCCATGGCCACGACCCTGTCCAGCGTCTTCTTCTCTTTGGCAATCATGAGGGATTCGGCCAGCCGGCTGCTGGCCGCGGCGCAGTCGGCGGACTTCTTGTAGTCGCCGGTGTTGGTGATGATGCCTTGGAGCTTGGTATCTTCATCTTGAGGTATGCGTAGTGGGGGACCGCCATGAACTTGGCCAAGGCGGGTCGGCCAAGCAAGGCGTGGTAAGGGCTCTCCAGGTCCACCACCTCGAACCAGATTGCTTCCCGGCGGAAATGATCCTTGCCCCCAAAGAGTACATCGATCTTGATCTTGCCGATGGGGGCGCAGGACAAACCGGGTACGATGCCGTGAAACACCGTTCGAGTCGGCACAAGTTGTTTTGCCCTGACACCCGACTTCTCCATGGTGTCGCGGTACAGGATGTTGATGCTGCTTCCACCATCGATCAGCACGCGGGAGAAGCGAGCGCCACGCGTGTCCATCGCAAGGGTGGCCTCCAGGACCAAAGCGTAGGAGCCGGGGGACGGCATCACCTCTGGGTGGTCGGCCCGGCTCCAGCTGATGGATTTCTCTGACCAATGCATGTGGCCGGCAGGGTTGGCGGCGGCCACATTGACTTCTTGCTCCTCTCGGCGCTTGCTGCGCCGGTCTTCGGGCTGGCTCGTAAAGACAACGTAAGATGCTTGCTCGTCGGGGAACTCGTCCTGCACGGCGTTGACCGCGGGCCGAGCGGCCTTGGGCGGCGGAGCCGGAGGCGACGGGCCGGCAGGCGGAGTCGGCATGAGCCCTTCGCCCTTGGAGATTCGGGCGAGCCAGTTACACTTTCGGGTCGTATGGTTGGACGGCTTCGCGCCGCTATGGAACTTGCACGGGGCGTCAAGGGTTTGTTCGTAGGAGAAGGCCGGCTGCCAAGCCGGCCGGCCGCCCTTGGGCTTCTTGGGCGCGGGCCGCCCCTCAGGCGGCGCGTCTTCGACCGTGGCCACCTGCCGGCTAGCGGGAGGCGGCGCAGGGCCTTTGCGCTTCTGATCATTCTGGTGTTGGCGTCGGCCGGCATCTCCAGCCGGTGCTTTGGGCGCCGGATTGAGCACTTTCCCGGTCGCGTCCACCCGGAGCTCGGTCTTCATCGAGGAGTCGGCGGTGGCGTACTTGTCGGCGATGTTCAGGAGCTCGTCGAGGGTAGTCGGCTAGTCGCAAAGAAGCTTGTGCTTGAGGAGGGTGCCCTCTCGGCACCCGGCAGTGAAGTATTCGATGGCTTGCACCTCATGCACCCCCTCGCAGGAGTTGCGGAGCTCGGCCCAATGCGTGAGGTAGTCGCGAGTGGACTCGGCTGGGCCCTGTATGCACAGGGAGAGCTGTCTGGGCTTGGGAGCCCGCTTGTAGGTGCTGGTGAAGTTGCGAACAAAGGCTTCAGTGAAATCTACCCAGCTGTTGATGCTGAGAGGCTTGAGGCTGTTAAGCCAAGTCCGTGCCGTGCCTTGCAGCATGAGGGGCACATACTTCACGGCAACGCGCCGGTTGCCATTGGCGATGCTGACGGCTGTGGAGTAGTCGGTCAGCCAGTCTTCCGGCTTCACCGAGCCATTGTACTTGGGCGTGTCTCTTGGGAGCGAGAACCCTTTGGGGAAGGGCTAGTCGCGGATGCGGGGGCCAAAGCAAGGCGGGCCGACATCGTCTTCTTCTTCCAGCGCCAGGGATCTGGCCAGGCGGTCGATCCGGTGGTGGGCGTCGTTTTCGCCGACTCCTTCGCGGTGACCAAGCCGGCCGCTGAGAGTCGGGTGTGCCACTGGAGGCGGGGTGGGGTATCTCTCTCCACGAGCTCGAGGCGGAGGCGGGGTGCCCCGCCATTCCATGGCTCGGGGGCGGCCATCCGCGTGTTGCTCGATGGAGATTTGGGTCCGGCTTCGGCTGGAAGCCGGCTCTTTCTCGCACCGCGCGCGGGTGTTGCTCGTAGTCGGCGATCGGGAAGTCGCGCCGTGCTCGCGGCACGGGGGAGGGCTCCCCGCGCAGGCGTCGGCTTCGTGCCGCTGAGCGGCCGCGTCAATTAGTTGTTGTATACGTCGCGTCATGTGGGGGAGGTCTTCGGCTTCCAAGCCGTCCAGCTCGTCTACGGCCGCCTGGGCGGCGCGCAGGTTCTCGAGCGGAGTGGCGTAGACCGGGCGATCGACTCCAAGCGTGTCAGCGATGACGGCGCCGCGTTGCCTGACAGCACCAGCCCGGCTTGGGCCAGCCGGAGCCGGCGTGCCAAAGGCGGCGAGGTCAGCTTCGCGCTGGTAGGCCTCGGTTAGGCGTCTTACGGAGCCCAGCCACCGGCCCTCCGCGAGGAGGGCGAGGCGACGCGCCTCCAGTACTTCGTCGTTGGCGTCAGCCGGAAGGGGGGCGGACAAGTCATGGGCCGCCGCGCGCGGGGTGTCGCGGGCGCCCTCGTCAGTCGGGCTGTCGTGGCCGATAACCATCACCTCGGTGGTGACGGTATCGTGATCGCCGGCCGGAGGGAGCGGGTCGTTGTAGATCGTGACGTTGGTGGGGAAGGTGTCGTAGGATGCCGTGTCGGAGTCGACAGGCATCAGGTCGGTGGAGCCAACCAACTCCAAATCCGCAGCGGGCTCGCTGGAGACGTGGAGCTGGCCAAGGAGGTTGGCGAGGTGGTCGGTGCCCGCATCAAAGGCAAGCTTGTCGGAGATGCGGGCCTTGTCGAAGAGGTCGGCGAGGCTGCTCGCCGCGCAGATGTTGGTGATGCCATGCAGCACGTCGTGGCAAGCGCCATCGGGCGAGCCGGGCTGGCTACGCTCGCGGGGAAGGAAAAGGGTTCCCGTCCAGAACAGGTCTCCGGACGACGGTGCACCTGGCCCCATGGTGGGCGCCAAATGTCGGGTGGTAGGTGCGACATATGCCAACGGGTGGCTTATCATTGTGGGAGCCATTAAAACATCGCCGGTGCCTGGAAACGGGATAAGGCGAAGACATGCATGCCGGCGAATCTTACCCAGCTTCAGGGCTCTCCGAGGAGATAACACCCCTACTGCTGCTCTGCGGGGTCTCCGCATGGTTACTAAATGACTAAGTAGCTACACAATGCTCCTTGAGCTGTTTTGGGTGGAAGGAGGAAGAAGGGCTCCGCTAGCTTGCTTCCTCTCCTTGTATGGTGTCTAGGTCTAACTTGAGAGTCCAACCCTTTGCATGGGTGCACCGGGGGGTTTATATAGGCCTACCCCCCGGGGGTACAATGGTAATCTAGCTGGGCGCGGGCCCAGCTGCCTGTGACTGTGCTCGTCGGCTTCTGCGCCGGTTGCTGGGGCCCGCCGACTGCCGGCTCCTTGGTCGACAAGCAGGCCCCACTGTCCCGGGCCTGGTCGGTGGCTGGTTACTGTTGCTCCGTGCTGTTGACGCAGGCTTGGTCGGGGTAAGCGTGGCTACAGTACCGCCGCCCTGGCGGGCGATTACTGTAGCCCCGCCATATCTTGTATCCTTAATGGGCGTCTCCTTCGAGGAAGGTGGCGGGCCGGCTATGGGAAGCCGGCCCTCTATCTTGCCGGCTTGGGAGGAGGTGCGGCCGCCTCCGGTATCTCTCTGCCCGAAGGGGCCCACCGCCTCGGGGGCCACGCTGGCGGCCCGTCGTGGACGGCGTCAGAGCCGCCGTGGCTACAGTGCCGCGCCGGGTGGGCCGTGGCTGCCCGTACGGCGCACTGTACCAGGCGTGCTCCGGGTTTTGGGGGTGGCAGGCTCCACTGTAGCCACGCCCCGCTTCATCATCGCAGGGTGGACGCGTAAATTGCAGGTACGGCTTTGACTGCTTTATGGGAGCCGGCCTCTTGGAGTCGGCCTTGCTGTAGCCGATTTCTTGTAGTCGGCCCTACTGTAGCCGGCTTCTCGTAGTCGGCCCTCCACAGCTTTCTTCATGAGGGTAAAGGGCGGGCCGCCCCCGAAGCCGGCCTAGGAGGCGGCCGGCAGAGGGGGATGGCGGCCCCAGGTCTTGAATCTTCTTGAGAGCCGGACGGGCTCGTAATTTTTTCTGATGGGCCAGGGGAAGCCGGCTAGGCTACCCATGGCTATTTACTCCGACATCTTCCTTGTATTTCTCATCATCATCAGCCCAAGAGGCAATCCACCACACCACATACTGGAGTAGGGTATTACACCACAACGGTGGCCCGAAGCAGTATAAACCTTGTGTCTCCTGTGCTATTCTTTCCATAGCTTAGATCTTAGCGAGGCGGAGGGGTGCAGGTAGGTAGAGGGCGAAATCTCCACGCGCACCCTAGTGTTCGAACCTCAAGGGTCTGTCGGAACCCGAAATCCGACATTTGGCGCGCCAGGTAGGGGAGCGCCAGAGTTTTCCCTTCCACCACCGCCACGACCTGTCTCGCGATGAGTAGCGCGTCGCCCGCTCCGGCCGCCGGCGCCAGCACGGGGGCCAGGGGGCTCCGAGCCCTGGCCCCAGCCCTACAACGGGTACGGTGGCCGGACAAGTTCAGGCCAACGATGCCGCCGCGCTACAGCGGAGCGACTAATCCGCTGGCCTTCTTGCTGGCATATGAGGAGGCCATCCTCGAAGCTGGAGGTGATGATAGGGTCATGGCCAACTAGCTCCCCATGGCCCTCACCGGCGCTCCACACGCATGGCTGCTCCACCTGCCGGCCACCTCCGTGGCCTCTTGGGAAGAGCTCCGCAGCCTCTTCCCCGCCCACTATGCTACACCAACACCCCCAGTCGTCACGGCCCTCCTGGGCGGCTCGCAGGCGCTGCCTACAAGTCACCACGTCAAGCTGTCATCTGCCGGGTCAGCGCCGCTTCCACGCGGCAGGGGGCTCTCCCGGACCGGGCGGCACCCAAGGCCGGCCTGACCTTCAGCTCGGAGGACCACCCCTCCAACTCGGCCTGCTCGGGTGCGCTCCCCATGTTGTGCACCCCCACCATCTGCCAGGTGGCCGTCACCAGAACTCTCATCGATGGCGGTGCGGGCCTCAGCGTGCTCTCAGTTGAGGCCTTCAACCTCCTCTGCATACCCCTGGAACGGCTGCAACCCAGCTGGCCATTCTCAGGCGTTGGGGGCGGATCATCCAGCTCCTTGGGACAGATTCGGCTCCCAGCAACCTTCGGCACCTACAACAACTTCCACACAGAGCTGGTCGACTTCGACATTGCCCCCATCGGCCTCCCCTAGAACGCCATCCTCGGCTACCCAGCGCTGGCACAGTTCATGGCCGCGACGCACCCGGCGTACAACCTCATGAAGATGCCCGGGAGCAGCGGTGTCCTCACCGTGCGCGGGGACACCGGAGACGCACTGCGAGTGCTCAAGCTCGCCTTCAAGACGGCGGCGTCGGCACAGCCCACCGACTCGGAGACCCCCGACCCCAAGGGGGCTGCACCCGCCAAGAAGAAACAGTTGTTCACCCAAGACAAGGCAGAAACCAAGCAGATACCCGTCGATGAGGACGGGTCCACCAATGCCACTTTCACCATAGGCGCCAACCTCGAGCCCGGGCAGGAGGAGGCCCTGGTCAGGTTCCTGCGCGCAAACAAGAAGGTATTCGCTTGGGAGCCTGACCAGTTGGCGGGGATCCCTAGGAGTGTAATCGAGCATCACCTCAACATGTGCCCCAACGTGCGCCCTGTGAAGTAGAAGGCAAGGCGGCAGCCCACAGAAAAGCAGGCCTTCATCGTCCAAGAGACCCGCAAACTAGAAGCCGCTGGGGTCATTCGCGAGGTCTGATACCCGGATTGGTTAGCCAACCCTGTCGTTGTGCCAAAGAAGGGAGGGAAGGAGCACATGTGTGTCGACTTCACCAACCTCAACAAGGCATGCCCGCAAGATCCGTTCCCGCTCCCCCGCATTGACCAGATCGTCGATTCCACCGCAGAATGCGACCTGCTATGCTTCTTGGATGCCTTCTCCGGGTATCACCAGATCAAGATGGCGGTAGAAGACGTCGAAAAGACAGCCTTCCTAACCCCGTGTGGGGTGTACTGCTACACATGCATGCCATTCGGGCTGCGTGATGCAGGGCGACCTTTCAGCGGCTGATGCACATCACCTTGGGCCCGTAGCTCGGGAAGAATGTTGAGGCTTACGTCGATGACATTGTGGTGAAGTCTCGGGAGGCCAGGACCCTGATACAAGATCTGGAGGAAACCTTCACGAGCCTCAACGCAGTGAACATGTGGCTCAACCCAGAGAAGTGTGTGTTCAGAGTCCCCTCGGGCAAGCTCTTGGGTTTCCTCGTGTCCCACCGAGGCATCGAGGCTAACCCGGAAAAGTTCAAGGCGGTCGAGGACATGAGCCCGCCAAAGACCCTCAGAGAAATGCAGAAGCTCACTGGGCACGTGACCGCACTAGGGCGCTTCATCTCCAAGTTGGGGGAGCGAGCGCTGCCCTTCTTCCAGCTAATGAAGAAAAGGGGCCCTTTGAATGGACTGAAGAGGCTGACAAGGCGTTCCAGGATCTCAAGAGATACCTGACCAGCCATCCGGTAATGGTGGCTCTGCGCCCTCAAGAGCCCCTGGTGCTTTACCTCGCCGCCACTCCCTACTCTGCCAGCGCAGTCCTGATGGCGGTTAGGGAGGAGCGTCGAATCAAAACCACAGCAGCACCCCGGGACAAGGCAAAACAGGAACAAGGAAGGCCCGCAGAAACCGCCACCGCGGCTGAGGAGGATCAGCCGCCGCAGAGGAGTGCACCGAAGGCGGAAGAGTCCCCTCTCCTAGATGGCCAGCCTCAGGAGGCCTCATCGCCTCAGGAGGCGCCATGGTCTCCGGAGGGCGCCACCAGCACTGACGCACCCAACCTCGTTGAGCACCTAGTGTACTTTGTCAGCACGGTGTTGCGGGACGAGAGGGCACGGTACCCCATGCCTCAGAAGCTCCTCCTCGCGCTACTGGTGGCCTCGCGCAAGCTGTGGTGCTATTTTCAGGGTCATCCCATCAAGGTCGTCTCGTCATACCCCCTAGAGAGAGTGCTCAAGAGCCCTAACTCAGCTGGAAGGGTCACTGAGTGGAACATAGACTGCAAGTGTTTCAGCTCGAATTCAGCACGACCAGAGTCATCAAGGGAGCAGCATTAGCGGATTTTGTGGCAGAATGGACGGAGGCACCAGGCCTCAAGGCCGACGAGGATCGGTCCCTCTCCCCGGGAAGCGAGGCGCCAGAAGGCTGGGTCATGTACTTCGATGGGGCGTTCTCCAGGCATGGCGCTGGGGCTGGGGCGGTGCTTATATTGCCCACTCAGGACAAGCTCTACTACGCTGTACAGCTCTGTTTCCAGCAAGGTGAAAAGGTCTCCAACAACATAGCGGAGTATGAAGGTTTAATAGCGGGCTTGAAGGCCGCAGCTGCCCTGGGGGTGAAATGCCTCACCATCAAGGGCGATTCGCAGCTCCTTGTCCATTTCTCCAACAAGGTGTACGAGCCGAAAGATGAGCACATGGAAGCCTACCTTGCGGAGGTCCGCAGGATGGAGAAGCAGTTCTGGGGGTTGGAGTTGCAGCATGTGCCCCGTGGCACCAATCAGGAGGCCGACGACATCACCAAACGGGCGTCCAGGCGGTTACCTCAGGAGCCTGGCATCTTCGAGGAGCGGCTCTTCAAGCCCTCAGCCCTGCCGTCATTGTCAAACACGGACCAGCCTTGGGAGGAGCTCCCCCAGCCACCTGCCTCAGGAGCCCTGGTCTGTGGCCCGGCCTCAGGAGCACGCCTGCTCCTGACGATGGAACCTCAGGAGGGGTGCTGGATCACGGAGCTCCGGAGTTACTTAACACAAGGGACCCTGCCGGAGAAGGAGGAGGAAGCGGAGCGTGTGGCACGGCAGGCCACGGCATACTACATCAAGGATGGAGAGCTCTACCGGGAGCAACCAAACGATGTATCCCTGCGTTGCATCTCCAGGGAGCAAGGAAGGGAACTACTGGAAGATATACACGGCGGAGACTGTGGACATCATTCATCATCACGGACCCTCGTCGGCAAGGCATTTTGCAGTGGGTTTTATTGGCCCACCGCACTCAATGACGCCGTCGAACTGGTGAAAGCTTGTGAGGCCTGCCAGTTACACGCCAAGCAGATCCATCAGCCGGCAGGAGGCCTGCAGACTATACCCCTTTCGTGGCCATTCGCAGTCTGGGGGCTGGACATCCTGGGCCCGTTTCCTCGGGCGCCAGGGGGCTACCGCTACCTCTACGTCGCCGTGGACAAGTTCACCAAGTGGGATGAAGTAGAGGCCGTCCTCACCATCCCCGCGGGTTCCGCGGTCAAGTTCATCAGGGGCATCGTGAGCCGGTTCGGGGTGCCGAACCGCATCATCACAGACAACGGTTCGCAGTTCACTAGTAACCTCTTCAAAACATATTGTGCTAACCTTGGAACGCAGATATGCTACGCTTCGGTGGCGCACCCCTGAAGCAACGGCCAGGCCGAGCGAGCCAACGCAGAGGTCCTGAGGGGCCTCAAGACCAGGACGTTCAAGAAGAAGCTGGAGGCCTGCGGCAGAGGTTGGTACGACGAGCTTCAGTCCGTGTTGTGGTCCATCCGCACAACCGCGACCAAGCCGACTGGAGAGACCCCGTTCTTCCTGGTCTACGGAGCCGAAGCGGTCCTCCCTCACGAGGTCAGACATCGCTCCACGCGGGTCCTGGCGTTCGACGAGGCGCAGCAGGACGCCATGCGGGGGATGGACCTCGTGCTGGGGGAGGAACATCGCCGAGAAGCCGCGCTGCGAGCGGCGAGGTACCAACAAGCACTTCGACAATATCACTGCCGCAACATCCGCCCCAGAACTCTCGAGGTAGGAGACCTCGTGCTCAGGCGGGTTATCTCCAGGGAGGGACTGCACAAGCTCTCTCCCATGTGGGAGGGCCCGTTCAAGGTTGTTCATGTTTCCAGGCCCGGCTCCGCGTGCTTGGAGACTCGGGAGGGGGTGCCGGTCCAGAACGCATGGAACATCCAGCACCTCCGGAGGTTCTACCCCTAAAAAGGCCCAGAGCCTGTGAAGAAGGCGAATGCCTGTGAAGATTATCCTTTTTGGAAAAGGCCCAGAGCCTGTGAAGAAGGCGAATGCATGTGAAGCTGTCGCGTTTTGGAAAAGGCCCAGAGCCTGTGAATAAGGCGAATGCTTGTGAAGCTGTCGCGTTTTGGAAAAGGCCCAGAGCCTGTGAAGAAGGTGAATGCCTGTGAAGCTGTCGCGTTTTGGAAAAGGCCCAGAGCCTGTGAAGAAGGCGAATGCCTGTGAAGCTGTCGCGTTTTGGAAAGGGCCTAGAGCCTGTGAAGAGGGCAAATGCCCGTGAAGCCTGCTTCCCCCAAGAAAGGCCCGGAGCCTGTGAAGAAGGCCAAAGCCTGTGAAGCTCACCGCCCGTGACACTCTCACGTAATAATGAGTTGGGGCTGTACACGCCCCGGAGTCTCAGGAGCGCCGGCCTCAGGCCCTGGGGCTCCCTCCCACGCCCAGTGGCAGCACTTAGCTCCGCGCTGGTGAGAAGACGTCGAAGACTAGATTAGGTGCCGGACGCGGCTTTTTCATTTGCTTTCCGCAGTTGGCTTGTTCATTCTCATTCAAAGTTTTATTGAAGTTGTTGCCGTCTTTGACTTGTGGTTCTTCGACTTTGCACTCTCCTGCCTCGATTTCTCTTATGCAAGGCCTCGCGAGGGGGCAGCCGAGCGCCCTCGCGAGTGTTCATGTCCTAGTCGTTCAATGGTTTCGCGACCTGGGTCCATTATAGGAGCACCCCTCCAGTCTGTGCCCCACGGGCACCGCGACATGAACACAGGGCCTGGGTCGGTCGCCCCCCATGGCTGGGGCCGGGAACTATCCATGCGCGGGCACGTAGCCGGAAGGCACGATAACAGAAGCAAAGCGATGATTAACAGCAATAACCCAAACACGCCCCCGCGGGGCACCACGCTACTGTCTTTTTACGCAGGAAAAAGGAAAAGAAAGAACAAATCAGGCGTAGCTCACCTCACACCGGCCTGCAGGGAAGACTCGAGCTGCCTCTGGGGCTCAGGCAGACTCCCTCTCGCGCTTCACCGAGGCGCGACAGCGGGCAGACACACTACCACCTCCCAAGCAGGTACGACGGCGTGGAGGCTGGCCGCGGCCACCACTAGAAGAGTCGCCGCCTGAAGAAGAACCGGTGAAGCTTGGGGAACCCTGAGCGCCGCCAATCACGCGAGCGCTGTCCTCTCCATCATCGCCGGGGCTGGGTTCCCGGCCGCGGTCGTCGTCCTCAGGGCAGCACCCTGCGCAGCGACCATCTTCCCCAAACAGCCTCACGTAGAGGGTGGCATCGCCGTCAAACTTGAAGTGCAGGGTGCACCGACGGCTCAGGCCACGCGCGCGGGCAATCATCTGCCAACCACGGGTCAAGGCCAGGCTCCCGGCTGCGGAGACCTCCAGTGAAGCCCATGAGGCCCGGCTGCAGCAGCCGTCTGCCTGAAGCCAGAGGCCGCTCGGGGCGCCGACCGGGAGCTCGCCAAGGAGGAAGTGAGGAAGTTGAAGCCGGGTGCTAGTCGGCTCCGCCGACCACACAACGAACTCCGGCAGCACCTCTCTAGCGTGAAAGCGCGGCCTAGGGGAATGCGTGACTGAAGCGCGCCCCCCGGCCGTAGCAGCCCACCCGTCACCGTGCTGGAAATCGTCTCCATGACCGCGGGGAGCTGCCGTGGTGGCCACAGGATGTTCGCGAGGGTGCCCTCGGCCACGCTTGGACGGGGGAGAGGCAGGCTCAACCTGGCGAGCCTTCCCCTTCTCTGCGGCCGAGAACCTCCTCGACGGGGCCATGAAGAAGAAGGAGAAGCAAGGGGGGATGAACTGGAAGGGCGCGCGCCGATCCGTACTTATAGCCGGTGAGGGCCAACCATCGGCCCCCACGATCGGTGCTAATCATGACCCGCTTTGCATGTAGGGACTTGTCCAATCCGTGCAGTTGCCGAGGCGCCATGGGGAAGTGGAGACGCCCACGTCCAATCAACCGCCACGCGGTGCCCAAGGCCGCAGGCTGTTAGGGCATGCGGTGCTTCGCTCTTGCCCTTTCGCCTCCCTGCACGGCCAAGTCCAGGCGCGCCTTGGGCCCGGGGGCTACTGTCGGCGTTCTGGGAACGGGGGTCCCCAGACTTGCCTGCCTTCGGCATGTGGCGTGGCTCGAGGAGGAGCCCAGCTCGGCCCATCTTCATCAACACAGACCCAAGACCCTCGCGAGGGGTCAAGCCTCGCGAGGCGGACGACACGGAGCTTCCTCAGGCACGGCCTCATCAGGCTGGCTCGCGAGGAGGCGGAGAGATCAAGGTGGGGTACCTCACGAGGTGCCCGTGATGCAAGCCATGACAACCAAGGGTGCCAGGCGGGCGCCAGCCCGCGCAGTGTCCTCCTTTCCTCTTTGGTGCAAAGGGAGAAAATGCAGGCGAGAGCATCAAGCAAAGGCACCCGTTTTGGTGCAACGAGACCAAGACCAGTCCAACGGCAGGGAGGAAGTCATTGTGGAGCCCAAGCCAGCGTCACCACCAGAGCCTTTGGCAGGCGAGGACCAACTTTAGTCAGGATAAGTGTACCAGATGTTCCCCTTCAAAATGGCCAATTGTTGGCGCCCTTCCCGCTCAATATTTGGGAAGAGGCCCAGGGCCTTTGTCTATAAATAGGACTAGCCACCCACAGGGTAGATGGATGGAAATCAGAGAGAGAATCGAGAAGAGAGAGAGAGAAGGGTAACTGAACCCCTCCTAGCAGTTCATCCCCCCGGCCAAGAACAGACCCTCGCGAGGCTGTTCTTCCTTGTATTGCTCATCATCATCAGCCCAAGAGGCAATCCACCACACCACACACTGGAGTAGGGTATTACACCACAACGGTGGCCCGAACCAGTATAAACCTGGTGTCTCTTGTGTTGTTCTTTCCATAGCTTAGATCTTAGCGAGGCGGAGGGGTGCAGGTAGGTAGAGGGCGAAATCTCCGCGCGCACCCCAGTATTCGAACCTCAAGGGTCTGCCGGAACCCGAAATCCGACACTAGCGGCCTTCAAGCACAGCGTCCAGGATGATTGGCTCGCTCGCCACCTCGGTCAAGAAAAACCAAAATCCATGCCAGCCCTTACCTCTCTGATGACCCATTTTTGCATGGGAGAAGACAGCTGGCTCGCTCGTAGAAGCAATAGCGCCAGCGGTCCGGGCACTTCCGAAGTCCGGGACAGCAATGGCAAACCACGATGCAACAAAAACAAGCGCCGCAGTGATAACGAAAGAACGCATGACACATCGGTCAACGCCGGATTCAGCGGCCCCAAATCCGGTCAACGGAAGAAGCCATTCAAGGCAAATAAAGATGGACCATCCAATTTAGACAAGATATTGGACCGGCCCTGCCAGATTCATGGCCACCCCAACAAACCAGCTAATCATACCAATAGAAGTTGTTGGGTCTTCAAGCAGGTCGGCAAGCTCAACGCCAAACACAAAGGGAGGAGGCCGCCAGGCGATAGCGACGACGAAGAGGGTCACCAACCAAATACCGGGGGTCAGAAGCAATTTCCCCCTGAAGTGAAAATAGTGAACATGGTATATGTGACATACAACTCTACAGGGGAGCAGGAGAAACACTCCCTCCGGACTGAGGATCCCACCACGGCGCCCTCAGCCAAAGTATAAAGCGGTCTCATTAAACCGCATACCTTGTTGGCCATTAAGCCACCGGTCTCCATTCAACATGATCGACCAAGTTCGGAGCAGGACTAGCAGTTCGGCTTCCACTGTCCGCCTCATATACCTGTGAAATCTATACCGTGCATACATCACTATGCACTTCAAATAGCATGGGCATCGGCGGAAAGCATAACACGGACGGATCTACAAGTACTCCCATAAACCACTTCCTTTTCCCTTTTTCTATATTACTCTTTCTTTTTCCATTATCCTTTGCCATAGGTAGCGCAAAGGCTGGTCATCTCATGGACGGTATCAAAGTCCGGGTTCGTAAATTCACCCAAAGGCTACTCCTATTAAGGAGCCCCTCCACTGACGAAAGGCGGCGCAGACCTGCGACAGGAGGTCCAAAATAAATTTTTGTAGACCGCACTCTCTATTATTCGAGCCTGTAAAGTGCATGTTTCCTCAGCCGCCGACCCCTGGCATGTCAAATAGCCGGGGTTGTGGCATTCTCATCTATAAAATGACAATTGGCATGTCACCTAGGTTCTAGTGAATATACTCCGTATCTGGTATTCACTTTTCTATAAAGAACCGAATTTTGCTCCTTTTGGTTGTTTCACACACCCACCCCGGCATACCTTGCCAGGGGCTTGACATAGGAACAAAATAAGTTGCCAACAAAGTCCGAACAACTTCATAGCATACTTCGGCTTCGCGAGTTCGGCCTTATATGTATCAGCTCCGAATCATGTCTTGAGTCAATAGTTGGGTTGCCCGGCTCCTGTGCTTGCTACCTTACGTTCCGCTCTATCGGCTAGGGTAGTAAAGGGAGAACTACTGCGATTGTGTTTCTGGTTCATCTGGTCAAACACCTCAGTAGAGAAAGGCAAAACTGTCTGTCATGATGCGGCGAGAGCTGGTCAACCACTCGACGACTTAACGGGATCTTTTGAGATTCCCCCGTATTATACGAAGGACCTTCTTTTGGGTCATACATGTAACGCACCGCATTGGGATAACTGCGTACATAACAGGATATATTTCGTAGATCCACCATAAAACTCCTATGGCTAAATGAAAGTGTTAATGCCCTATAGTCTGATTGCCTGGTTCACCGCATTGACACCTCCTTTTTGGACCAAGACATTGGGTTAAGAGTGATCAATTGCTTTTCCGAACACCCCCGTATTTCCTACGAGGGGGGTGAAGCCGACCACTGGAAATCTTTTAGATTATATAAAAACGGCCGCACAGGAGGATTCAAAGCTTTTAAGCAAGTCTAAAATAAACTTTATTATTTCATAATACTGTTTTTCACAATGGCAATACATCTCACTTGAATATCATATCTTTCGAGCACTGACCCTCTATCAACCGGGCAGCATCTAAGACATCTTCGAAATAATGCTCTGGTGCGTGATGGTCCTGGCCCTTGGGTGGACTCTTCGCTGCAACATCGATGGCCTCCATCTTTGTCCAGTATGTTTTCACATGGGCAAAGGCCATCCGTGCACCTTCAACGCACGTTGATCGCTTAACAGCGTCGATGCGCGGCACCGTGGCAGCAAGTCGCCGCTCCAAACCAAAATAACTATCCGGAATTGGCTCGGTCGGCCACAGCCGGACTACGACGTCTTTCATGGCAGCGCCGGATATTCGGTGTAGTTCTGCCCATTGGGTCATCTGCTCGTTTAGCAACAATGGGCGCTTTGATGAACCAAATTGCGACCAGAAAAGCTTCTCCGTTGCATACCCTTCTTGCGCTTGGTAAAACTGCGCCGCATCGGAAGCACTCTTCGGCAAATCCAACAAAGCATCTGGAGAACTCCATACTTGATTAAGTGGGTCATAATTTGGATCGCCGAACTTAGTTTGCAATAAAAAGGGCTTACCAGCCGCGATCTCCCCAGCTTGCCGGATCTCCTCCCGGGCCGCTCTAGATTCAGACCGGGCTTCTCTTTTGTAAGGCCTTGTCAAGATCAGCTGTTTTGGCTTTATTATCCCTTTCAAGAAATCCGCAACGGCTAGCGGCCTCCTTTAGTTCAAGCGTCATCGAGGATATTTTCTCCTTGTATTGGTGCTGAGCAGCTTGTTCGGCCTTTAACTCGACAGATGCCTTTTCGGCAACCGCATTACTAATCCAGGCCTGCTCCTTGGCCCGGGCTAGCTCAACTCGAAGGATCTCGACCGCAGCAGCACCATCTGTAGATATGTACATCTTATTACACAAATCTTCGCATCATGCTTATGTTATAAACACATGCATAGTATGGCTGCCCCAAAAACATACCTTGTGCCTCGTCAAGTCGCCTATTGATAAGTGCGATATCATTATCCGCCTCATCAATCTTGTGTTGCAAATCCCCAACTTCTATAGTCCGGGCAGTTACCGGGGAGGTCACAGCCTGTGTTCCAATTGATCAGATTATTTCCTGGGCATATCTTTTGATCCTCTGATCGCCTCCCTTGGGAAGCTAATCAGAGTCTCGGGGGATACTATCTATACACAGGTACATTTTGTGAATAAAACACAATCGAACATGTTACAGTACAAACCTCAAAGCCTCTTAGCAGGTCCACGAAGGCCTCATTCAATCCGCTTTTCGCGGACAAGACCTTTTCAACCAATGTGCCCATCAAGGTATGATGTTCCTTTGAGACAAACGCATGTCCCAACATGTTCGTCAATATATCCGGCGCTTCTGGGTCTCCGGAAGCTGCTAAAGGAGTACGGCCTCCCTTTGAAGGAATCTGTTTCTTTGCATCCGGCTATAGACCGGACTGCTCGGGACCTCCATTGTTGGTCTCCAGACCCTGGGCCACCGAAGTATCACCTTCGGGTAGTGTCTTCGTCATCCCTTGCACCACTTGTTGATCGGGGGAGACGCTCCGTGACGACACCTCGAAGTCCTCCGCCCTATTGGGAAAGGAGACCGATGGAGGCGTCTCGCTTTCCATCATCTCCGGGAGAAGGTCCCCCGAGGAAGAAGATTGTTGAAGAAGACTACATGCCGAACTACGAAAAACATATATTCTAGACGTTACAAGAAAGGAACGGGACATATTTAAAACACCCTTGTTCACTTACGATTTGGCCTGAGGCTGGCCCTCGTCATGGGACTGCGTGATGACGTCGTCCTCCAAGCCCGAGCCACCTGACAGAGGCATCTTACCTCGCTTAGGAGCCTTTTCCTCCCAATTTTCAGAGGCGGCCCTTCTTTTTCCATGGGGGGGGAAGACGTTGACTTCCCCTTCATTTTTGTTTCCGAAAGATGGAATCTCGATTCCCCCGGACATAATGTATGATATACCTTCGGGATGGAGGCCATCTTTGGTCCTCCCACTCTCCGCCTTCCTCTCCTTCACAGGCATCTGCTATGGAGTCGGGGCCAGCATCCTTGTTAATACGGGATCCGCTGAGCCTTCTGAAGGGGGGCCGAACACCTAAGTAGTTCCGCTTTCTTTACCCAGCCCTGGAAGAAGATAGTTTTTTCAGTAAAGTATTACGGCATACTTAAATACAAAGTGTTTAGAAGTCAGGTGCTTACCAGGGTATCTGGACGGTTGCAGTCGAGGCCGGCGTCCTCAGTGGTGTCCGGCCAATGTTTTCGTCTCCCGAAAAACAACTTCCACATCCCTTTGTGCGTAATGCCAAAAAAGTGTTGGAGGGTTCATGGTCCTTCTGGATTAAACTCCCACATGCGGAGAGGTCTACGCTGGCATGGCAGAGCTCGGCAGACTAGCATTACTTGAATCACATCGACAAGATCGATGTCCTTTCCCAGTCAAAAAAAAAGATCGATGTCATTCTCAAGGAGGGTTCGGATGCGGCTCTGTAGAGTCTGCACTTCATCAACTGATCCCTAGTCCAGCCCCTTATTGATCCATGATGCAAGCTATAATAGAAGGCCGGAACAAAATGCAGGTATAGCTGCCCACTTGGTACTACAGGGTTCCGTGATGTAAAACCACTCTCGCTGCCATTGGTTGGAAGTTTCGGTGAAAGAGCCTTTTGGCCAGAGAGTGTTGGTAAGCTTGCTTACTACAGCACCACCACACTCATCCTATTCCCCATCGACTACCTTAGGCTTCACACTAAAGGTCTTGAGCCATAGGATGAAGTGTGGGAGGATTCGGAGGAAGGCCTCGCACGTGATGATAAACATTGAGACGTGGAGGAGAGAATCCGGAGCTAGATCGTGAAAATCTAGTTCGTAATAAAACATTATCCCGTGGGCAAAGGGGTGGAGAGCGAACCCTAGCCCTCGGAGGAAGTGAGAGATGAATACGACCCTCTCACTGGATCTGGGGGTCGGAATAACCTGTCCTTGAGCAGGAAGCCTGTGGGGGATCTCCGCGGTCAGGTATCTGGCCGCCTGAAGCTTTGTGATATCCTCCTTTGTAACGGAGGAAGCCACCCATCGGCCTTGAGGGTTGGGCCCGGACATGATGGGGAAGCTTGGAGCAATGAAGTCAAACCTTGGGTGCTAGAACTTGAGGTTGGAAAGGTTGAGGAGAGGTTTGGCGTAAAAAGACGGCCCTTGGTTCCTTTATAAAGGCACCGGGTATTGAATGCCTCCTCCTGAGGCTGAAGACTTGCCTATTCCTAAGGAATATTTCCAACAGAACGGTTGGGTAACCCACGCTCGTATTGATGAGAATCCCGCAATAAGGGGACACGATCTCTGCTTTGATAGGACGTGCCAATGATAACCATGCCTCGAAACGTGGAACGGCGGGATAGGAAACGGTTCGAAATAAATAACCGGGCAAGCGTGATGTCACGTTATAAAAATTATCAGCATATTGGACTCGTAAAATACTATACTCTACGGCTGTGGTACTTGTGTTGTAGGTCCGGACACTTCGTTTCGCCCGATACTATCCTGAAGTATTCGGAAAGGGGAACCCGCCTTGCAATGCCGAAGACAATCTGCGCGCCGGACACCTCGTCATTGAAGCCTGGTTCAGGGGCTACTGAGGGAGTCATGGACTAAGGGGTCCTCGGGCGTCTGGCCTATTGGATATGGGCCGGAGTAATGGGAAGTGAAGAAACAAGACCGAAGACTGCACCCATGTCCGGAGGGGACTCTCCTTGGCTCGGAAGGCAAGCTTGGCGATCAAATACGTAGATTCCTTTCTTTGTAACCGACCTTGTGTAACCCTAGATCCTCCCGGTGTCTATATAAACCAGAGGAATTAGTACGGAGGATGGACAATCATTACCATAGTCATACAGTCTAGGCTGTTAGGGTTTAGCCATCTCGATCTCGTGGTATATCAACTCTTGTAATACTCATATTCATCAAGATCAATCAAGCAGGAAGTAGGGTATTACCTCCATAGAGAGGGCCCGAACCTGGGTAAACATCGTGTCCCCTATCTCCTGTTACCATCGACCTTAGACGCATAGTTCGGGACCCCCTACGCGAGGTCCACCGATTTTGACACTCATAATTGCCATGAGCAATTTGTACGGGTTTCGGTGGCCGCCCCCAAGGCTGGCCACTTGTACGGGTTCGGTGACTGCCCTCAAGGGTCCCTTAGTGGAATCATGGCATCTTGCATTGAGCGAGGGCGTGAGGAGATTATGGTGGCCCTAGTGGCTTCTTGGGGAGCATTGTGCCTCCACACCGCTCCAAACGGTGATTAGCATCCGCAAGGGTGTGAACTTTGGGATACATTGTTGTCTCCCCATGCTGTCCGATTTCGGGTTCCGGAAAAACCCTTAAGGTTCGAACACTGGGGTGCGCGCGAAGATCTCTCCCTCACTGATCACGCCCTCAAACACTTCGCGATCTCTAGGCTAGGCACACTAACTCACAACACACGAGACACAAGATTTATACTGGTTCGGGCCACCGTTGTGGTGTAATACCCCACTCCAGTGTGGTGGTGGTGGTGGATTGCCTTTTGGGCTGAGGATGAATAGTACAAGGGGAAGAACAACCTCCTGAGGAGAGGTGTTCTTGTGCTTGGTGAACTTGTGGTTGTGAGGATGGGTTGGATCTAGTCCAAGTTGAGATGGCTGAGGCTCTCCCCCCTCTACTGTGATGGCTAATCCTATTTATAGAGGCCCTAGTCCTCTTCCCAAATATTGAGTGGGAAGGGATGCCACAACGGCCAATTCGAAAGGGGACAGCTAGTATAGCTTATCCTGAGAAAAATAGTCTTCGCATGCCAAAGGATCTGGTGGTGACGCCGTCTCGGGCTCCATGATGACCTTCGTCCTGCCGTCCTGCTGGTCTTGGTCTCGTTGCACCGATATGGAGACCTTTGCTTGACGCCTCGGTACTCTTCGTCTGTGCTTGCCTCCTTAGCGCCAAAGTGGAAACAAGGACACTGTGCGCGCTGGTGCCCGCCTGGCACCCGACTGGCCTTGGTCGTGATGGCTCACGTCACTGGAACCTCGCGAGGTTTGCCTCGCCTTGATCTCTCCGCCCCTTGCGAGCCAGCCTGGTGAGGCCACTCCCGAGGAGGTCTTGTGTCGTCCGCCTCGCGAGGGTCTTGTATGCTTGTTGGTGAAGATGGGCCATACGGGCCCGCTCACAGAGCCACACCGTGGGCCGCAGGCAGGCAAGTCTGGGGACCCCCGTTCTCAGAATGCCGATAATAGCCCCCGGGCCCAAGGCGCGCTCGGGCTTGGCTTCGAGGCGAAGCCAAAGGGCAAGTGCGGAGCGCCACGGGCCCCAATAGCCTGCGGCCTTGGTTGACGCGTGGTGGTTGATTGGTCGTGGGCGTCTCTGCTTCCCCATGCTGCCTTGATACAGGCGTGGCTAGGCGGCCACCGCGGTTAGTTTCCCTCCTGTTGTTGCCACGCACTCTTCAATTCTTCCGCTTTCTCGTAGCTCAGACTCTCCCCCTGATCCGATCTGAGCTCAATCCTCCCATCACCATGGCACCGGACTAGTCGGAGAAAGGGAAGAGTCCCCTGTCCTCCAATGGGCTACGCCCGGCCGCTGAGCCTGCCGTTGGCAGGTCACTGGAGCTCAACCAAGAAGCCATGGACAAGGTGCGTCCCATGCTTGCCTCCAGCTTCAATGAGTGGGGAAGGACGGTGGTCTGGCCTGCGTCTCATGCTCGTATCGACCGGACAGCCACCGAGGTCCCATTCTTCATCGACGCCCTTTGGGCTGGCCTGGTTCCTCCTTTCTCTGCCTTCTTCAATGCAGTGCTTGCCCATTATCAGATCCACATACTGCACCTTGATCCCCAATCCGTGACCCTTCTTGCCGTCTTCGCCTTTGTTTGCAAGGCCATGGTGGGCATTGCTCCTTCCGTGGCCCTTCTCTGCCACTTTTTCTCGTTGCACCTGATTGATCCCCGGCAGAGCTCGGGGTGTCTGAGCTTCCAGGCCGTGGCGGCGATGGCCGGCGTGGGGATTGACTTCGAGCTCCCACCATCCATGAGTGAGTTTCGGACATGGTGGGTATTTGTTGATGTTGGAGTGCTCGGCCCCCTGCTCTCTTCTCCGTCAGCACCCGCCATTCCTAACTCCGGTTGGTGCCACCAAAGGCTCACGGATTCGCGCATTGCCCCCGTCTGGCTCAGGCTGAAAAGGCTCAAGGACCTTGACATGACTACGCCTATGGTAGTGAAGGAGTTCGTCCAGCGCCGAATCGCTCCGCTTTAGCGCCACTCTCGGCCGATGTGAGCCTTGCTCAACAGCAAGGACCACATGAGACTTTAGGAGTCCGGCTCCCCCTTGAGGCACGGCGAACGGTGCTCGAGGTCCTGACGGGTGTCCCCTTGCCAGACGACATGCCAAGGAAGAGTTGCCTTCTGTATCGCTGCTCGAACAAGGCGACATTCATGGAGCAGATGCCCTCCTTCGATGAGTGGGGGCTGTGTCCAGTCGGCCTTGTGGGGCCCCGGATAACCCCAACGTCATGGTTCCTCTCCTTGCCGTTGGCAACGAGCTCGCCCCAAGTGTGGATGCAGGGGGCGAGCACCGCTGGGGGCCGATGGCGAAGGTGCCGAGGTGCTGATGCCGCCCAGGGCTCCCTAGGCGTCGTCCTCAGGAACTCGTGATTCTTGCCCTGGGGCGGCAGATGATGGGGCGATGCAGCCCGTGTCTCCCGAGGTCGGGGCTCCTGAGGCCTCGGT
Organism: Triticum monococcum; assembly: GCA_034509565.1. NCBI lineage: Eukaryota > Viridiplantae > Streptophyta > Magnoliopsida > Poales > Poaceae > Triticum > Triticum monococcum. The sequence continues at coordinate 669,412,321 of CM067843.1, read as the reverse complement.
AGGTCGCTGTAAGGCAGAGCCCGATAGCTCCCCTCAGCTTGGCGATCCTAAGGCTGCCCCTTCGAGCACTTCTCCAGTTGCGCCTCATGTTGGCCGCCATGTCCAGCGCTTTGGCCGGCTTTGCGTGGACTTCGAAGAGCTCCACAAGAGGAAGGGGTCCCCAAGCCACGGCAGCGGCACCTTCAGGCCGTTAAAACGGAGAAAGTACATCGTCGTTGACGAGTAAGTACCTTATCTTGGTGATTCTCCGCATGCTGCTTCCCTTCCTGATGATCTCTCTTCAGGATCCCTTCCGCCAAGGCCGTGGAATCTGCTGAGAAGCAACCTCCTCTTGCCTTGTTTCTCCCACTAGACTCGAACGCTGCAAGCCCGCGCGCTGCTCACGACGTGGAGTCAACCAGGGAAGCCAGCCCGTCGACAAGGCGTCTTGAGCTTGCACCTTCGCCGTCTCTCCTTCACGGCCTTGCTTGGAATACAGCAAGCATGCCAAGGGTTCCTCCCCTGGTCGTGGACGGTGGCTGGACAACTTCAATCTTGGGCTCCTCTTCAAGCAGCGGGCCTCCACTCGTTCGGGCTCCTCACGAGGCCTGGCCTGCAACTGGGTGGGTGCCAGCCCCCAGCCCCCTGCTAAAAGGGGGCAAGCCGCTTCGGTCCCCATCCGCGGTCCCCGTGGCGGAGGACGGAGTCAGCAGCATGCTCAAGTCGGCACAAGAAAGGAGCATCGTCCGCCATGAGCTCTTTCAGGAGGCGATGGGCGCGATGAACCGGCTTGGTGAAGAGCTCGTGGATGTCGACGCGCGTCTCGTGGCCGAGGGTCTTCGGCTAGTGGAGGAGCGGCCCAAGTTGAAGGTGGCCATCAACCTCGGGCGCCACCAACGCGAGCTTCATAACACGAAGGTCGAGGCATCCCTCGCGACCTCGCGCAAAGCCTACTCCCGAGCCTTGGAAGAAGCTCGGGAAGCTGACCGCTGCCGCGAGATCACAGAGAAATGCTCGTGGGAGCTCCAAGCCTGGAGCGCCTCCTTGGAGCAGCAAGTGGAGGCACGCAGAGCCGTCCTGGCGTCTATGACAGGGACGTCGTCGAAGAGGAAGAGATCCAGAAGCGCGAGGAAGCATTGGCGCTGGAAGCCATGGAGCGCAGCCTTGAGTTTGAGCGACTAGAGACGAGGGAGTGTCAAGTCGCCCAAGCGGAGGATGCCATTGGTGCGTGCGAGGCCAGGGCCCAGGAGGAGGTCGATCGCCGGGTGGCCGAGGCTCGCGCGGGTCTCGAGGGTAGGCTCGACCTGAAGTTGAAGCTCGTAGAGGGTGAGGCTGCAGGCAAGACTGCTGCCCTCAAGTACAGGTTAGCCGAGGCGGAGCGGAGCGAGGAGGCCACCACAGCCGCCCTGGTCTCGGCGCAGGCCGAAGTGGCCTCCGCCCGCGCCGAGCTGCTCCCTCTTTAGTAGCAGGTCGCTGACACCGACTCCATCGCGCGGGAGAATAGGGAGGAAGTGCTTCAGCGGCGGACGCTGGAGCGCGTACACGCCCCCATGCTCCAGGACCTCAAGAACAGGGCAAATATCGCCCTGGGCCACATCTGCGATGAGAATGCCCCTAATCCCCACGCGAACAACTATGCCAGCCACCTCTGCTTCTTCATCAACATGGTGACGCGCCTGGAGAATCGTTCCGAGAGAGCTCGCCACCTTGTTGAAGAGAGGAGCCGCGGTCTGCTTAGGCGTGCATTCTCCCGCGTCTTCAGCCATCTCCAAAACACTGACCCCAACTTTGATTTTGACGCCGCCATCGCTCCCATACCCGAGGCCATCCGGGGCGACCTGGCACGATGGGTGGAAGACAATGTGGACGCGCTGGTCAGGGCTTTCACTTTTGATGACGATGCAGTGGTGGTCGCGGCGGACGCAGGCGACGTGGTCGACGATGGTGCTGGCGGCGCTGGTGCAGGTGATGGTGATGCCAGCGATGCCAGCGACACGTCAGAGGGCGATCTAGGGGACACGGCGAGCGACATGTCTGATTGATCCCGTGTTTCCCAGTTGTTTGTCCTGCAAACAGAAGCTCGGGCGTAGCCCTTGAGGTTGTAAGAGCATTTTGGAGGGGAAGCCCCTCATGTAAATATGCCACTGCATCTATCTTTTTTGGTCGAGTTGAATATGTGTCTTTGTGAACTCACGTATCCTGGGGCAAAGTTGCTGTTGTGGTTTACCTTCGCCTGGATGAGCCCCAAACCGGCTCGTGAGGTTGCGAGTTTCTGGAAAGCTCCTAAGGAGCTCGTCGACACGCCCGAGGGGGCTGCGTGATAAGCAAGCGCTAGCCGTGGCGCGGCATGCGCATGGCGTGTGTGCGCCATGACTAGCCCCGCTCGCGAGAGGCCCGCGAGGGGGGAGCGACATGCGCGAAGTCCGATTTAAGGCAAGAACCAGATAGCAAGAAATCGCTCGAACGAGAAAGGGCACCCCCCGCGCGCATCAATGAAAATTCAACTTCAACTTAAATCCAAATCCAGAAGGCAGGGTTACAGAAAAGAGATCCAAAGCAAATGGCTGCATCCGGCGCCTAGTCTAGTCTTCATGTCTTCTCACTAGTGCAGAGCTAAGTGCTGCCACTAGGACATGGGAGGGAGCCCCCGAGGCCCGAGGGCGGCACTCCTGAGACTCCGGGGCGTGTATAGCCCCACTCATTATTACGTGAGAGTGTCACGAGTGGAGACCTTCACAGGCGTCAGCCTTACTTCATATCTCCCGACGAGGGCCCCGCCTTGCGCCACCCTCTACCACCGTTGGGATGACCGGAAACCAGGACGGCACCAACGAGGGCGGAGGGGACGCTAGTAGCGCCCTCGGCGACCACAGGTCCTCTGCCGGGGGAAGGCTCGCCGGCGCCTCCCCGGCAAAGGGCCTACCTCTGGGCGATGCCTTGCTCCGTGCGACGCAGGGTGGGACCTTGCTCCTAGCCCCTCCCACACAGCCCCCAGTGAGCCTCTCCTAGTGAGACGAATATCGCCACGCTGGAACCGTCGCCTGGCGCTGTGACCTGGTTCACTTGCGATTCATAGTTAGCATAAGCCTGCCCCTGGGAGATTAGTGGTACCCTGTAGCCATTGTCGACGGCGTGGTTGGTGGGGCTCTCGGGCGGCTCCTGGAAGGCCTCAACTCCTAACGCCTCCTCTTCCCAGCCTGGCTCGAGGAACGAGCCGAGGTCATCTTCCGGCGTGTACTCCTGGTTCATCATGCGGGGCACGTAGGCCTCCGAGGCCGTTGCCCCGAAGACCTCGCCGAAGTGCCCCGCGCTCCATATCGCCTGGCCCATGACACCGTCCTGAGGATGGTGGGGTAGCGCCCCGCTGGGGCCGTGTGTGGCGACGCTCGTGACTGCACCCATCTGGGGTGGTGCGGGTGCGATGGGGCACCGTCCGTCATGGATCGTGCTGACGTCGACGAGGCCCCCAGGCGCACTCGGGGGCACATGGGTGTGGCGAGGCCCGCCGTGGGATCCGGCCGCTGCCTGGGACATGAGATAGTAACAGAAGGGCAATGCTCCCGTGGCCGCTGCGTCTAGTAGCTCGGCGATGCGTCCGAGCAGTGCATCCTGGCCACTCTCCATCAGCCGGCACCGCAGCAGCTCCCGTGCCACCGTGAGTGCAGCCTGCATGTTTGCCTGCTCCCTCTGGGTGTGCGGTGCCATCGCCGCGGCATGGCTTGTGGCCCTTGGAGTAGCTCACGCCTGTCATGGGGTAAGGCTGGACGGCGCCTGGCCGCGCCGCCCATGCCCTGCAGCGTCAGGTGGCGCTGAGTTCTTCCAAGGCAGGCGGCACCGCCCGGGCTGGCCAAGCTGCCCAGCGGTCGGCGTTGGTCCTTGAGTCACCGGACATCGGAACCGCGGAGCGTCGGTCAATCGAATGGCGGGAGAGAGGCCCCGGCGCACCCTTGCCTGGCGCGCCAAATGTCATGTCGGTGTTCTGGGAACGGGGGTCCCTAGACTTGCCGGCCTGCGGCGTGGCTCAAATGAGGCCCAGCACGGCCCATCTTCATCAACACAAGACTCAAGACCCTCGTGAGGGGCCAAGCCTCGCGAAGCGGACGACACGGAGCTTCCTCAGGCACGGCCTCGTCAGGCTGGCTCGCGAGGAGGCGGAGAGATCAAGGCGGGGTACCTCGCGAGGTGCCCGTGACACAGGCCATGACGACTCAGGGCGCCAGGCGGGTGCCAGCGCGCGCAGCGTCCTTCTTTCCTCTTTGGTGCAAAGGGGGCAAGCGCAGCCGCGGAGTACCGAGGCATCAGGCAAAGGTTGCCATTTCGGTGCACCGAGACCAAGACCAGGAGGACTACGAGACTGAGGTCACCGTGGAGCCCAGGACGGCGTCATCACCAGAGCTTTGCGCAGGGGAAGACTGCTTTTGTCAGGATAGTTGATACTTGTTGTCCCCCTTCAAATTAGCCCGCCATTGTTGGCTCCCTTCCCGCTCAATATTTGGGAAGAGGACCAGGGCCTCTATAAATAGAACCAGCCACCCACATAGCGGGAGGGGTTAGTTCAGTGGGTTGGTTCGGTGGGTTGGTTCGGTTGGTTGGGTCGGTTCGTTCGTTCGGTTGGCTAGTAAGAGTAAGGGAGAGAGAGAGAGAGAGAGAAGGGTGGCTGAACTCCTCCTAGAAGTTCATCACCCCTGCCAAGAACAGACCCTCGCGAGGCTGTTCTTCCTTGTATTGTTCATCATTATCAGCCCCAGGAGACAATCCACCAACCACACATTGGAGTAGGGTATTAAAACACAACGGTGGCCCGAACCAGTATAAATCTTCTGTCCCTTGTGCAGTTCTTTTAGTAGTTTAGATCTTTGCAAGGCGGGGAGGTAGAAGGCGTAATCTCCATGCGCACCCCAGTGTTCGAACCTTAAGGGTCTGTCAGAACCCGAAATCTGACATTTCGCGCGCCAGGTAGGGGTGCGCCGGAATTCGTCGTTCACCGCTCCGTTCTCCTCCGACCGTCGCATCCATGTCCGACGCTCGTCGGGCCCGCGCCGAGCGCCGGGCCGCCATCGCTTCTCGCGTTGCCAAAACGGCGCCCGTCGGCGGACGTCCTCGTCGTTACCCGTCGCCCGCCGTCAATGCCGCCACCGGCCCGGCGGGGGGCAAGCAGCAAGCGTCGTCCCAGCATCCATCCGTGCGGCAAGACGGCCGCACCGCTACTCCATCGCTCGCACCAGCTGGTTCTTCGTCCCGCGCACTCCACGCACCCATGGAGGCTCGAGCTGCGCTCCTCGCGGCAAACGAGCTCCTGCGCTACCGTCACGTCGACGACGTCTACGAGGAGTGGCTCGACCGCGTGGCCGAGCTTGTCCGTGCCGCAGGGGGCTCACCCGCGCCGTACGTTCCTCTGCGCCACACCCCGCCCCACACGGGCAACGAAGCTCCGGAGGCGTACCAGCCGCCTCCTCTCCAAGAAGACGCTATGGCTCCAAGGCACATAGCCCCTGGGCGGAACCCGCTCCGTCAGGTGCCAGCGCAGCAAGAACGGAGCTACCAAGATATCCCACGCCCGCAAGGGGCTGCCCGGGCGCTCCCTGCTCCGGCATGCCGCGACCCTGCTCCAGTTCCGGCACGCCAAGACCCCGCGCTGCTCCTAGCTGCAGCGCGTGGGGACCCTCAAGACCAAGCTCTCCACCAGCCGAGGCATTTCGTGGCCACCGTAGGCTGCCATGCCTACACCACCGAGCTGCGTAGCGTCGCGTGGCCCGGCAAGTTCAAGCCAGACCTGCCTCCTCGTTACGATGGCACGACTGACCCTGCAGAGTTCCTCCAGCTCTACGAGCTGGGCATCGAAGCTGCCAACGGGGACAAAAAGGTCATGGCGAACTGGTTCCCCATGGCGCACAAGGAAGGAGCTCACACCTGGCTCCTGAATCTGGCTCCAGGCATGATCTCTTCCTAGGACCAGATGTGCACCCGCTTCATCGCCAACTTCCAAGGTACTCGCGACCGGCCGCCCGCCGTGAGCGACATGCGCTGCACCAAGCAACAACCTGGAGAGACCCTGCAAAAGTACATCCAGCCCTTCAACAGCGCGCGCCTCAAGATCCCCAAGGTGTCCGAGGAGGCCATCATCTCGGCCTTCTCCGATGGCGTGCGCAACGTCAAGATGAAGGAGGAGTTGGCGATGCATGAAGACCTGTGCACCTCCCTGGAGCTGTTCAACTTGGCGACCAAGTGCGCCAGGGCTGAGGAGGGACGCCTCTCCCTCCTCGAGCTGCCTGCCGCAGAACCAGACACCAAGCGGGGCAAAGATCTGCCTGAGTCCTCCAGGGGCAGCCGGTACTGTGTGTACCACGACCTCCACACCCACAACACCAACGAATGCCAAGAACTCCGCGCCGTGCGGGAAGGAAGGATCGGCCGTCGTCCTGATCGCGCCGATCGGGGCTACGGCCGAGGAGGAGGAAGAAACGCAGGACGCCGGGGAGACCATGGCCCGCGCCAACGGTGGCGCGATCAGCCTCACGAGGATCGCTGGCGAGACCTGCCTCGTGAGGGGGACTGCAGGGATCAGCCTCGTGAGGATCGCCCACAAGGCAACGCAGGCCTCCCTCTACTGCCGCCTCAGCCAAGGAGGAACAAGGACCGCCATCAAGATGAGGGGGCTGGCGGCTTCCAGGAGCCACGCGCAATCGCCTGCATCCTGGGCGGAGCTCAAGCCCCAGCCTCCCAACGCATCTTCAAGCAGTTTGCCCGTCAGGTGAACGCAGCCCTCCCCAGGCTCGAAGCAACGCGCCCTCTCAGGTGGTCGGCGTACGCCATCACATTCAGCTCAGCGGATCAACTCAAGTGTGCAGCCACAGCTGGCGTCCTCCCGATGCTCTGCTCCCCTGTCATCAGCAATGTACTGGTCACCAAGACCCTCATCGATGGTGGGGCAGGGCTCAACGTCCTATCCGTGGAAACGTTCAACAATCTCCAAGTGCCTTACGACCAGCTTCAGCCAACCAAGCCCTTCTCCGGAATCACCGACGGCTCCACGGTCCCGATTGGGCAGGTCCGCCTCCCTGTCACCTTCGGAGCACACGACAACTACCGCACCGAGCTCATCGACTTCGACGTCGCCCACATCCGCCTGCCGTACAACGCCATCCTCAGGTACCTAGCGCTGGCCAAGTTCATGGCCGTGACTCACCATGGCTACAACGTCCTCAAGATGACAGGGAGTGGCGGAGTCATCACGGTGCCCTGTGAAGAGAGGGATGCAGTGTGTTCCCTGGAGCGAGCCTTTCAGGCCGCGTCACTAGAAGACCCGGATCGCGGAAACAGGAGGCTTCCCGAGACCACCCCCAAGAAGAAGAAGATATCGTCCGGACCGGCCCGTCGGGAGGCAGGCCCCTCAGGGCCCGCGTCTGTCCAGGGGAGCCTCCTTCCATCGCATAGGAAAGCGCGCCCAGCGCCCTCCTCAGGCAGGGCTCGGGGGCTCTCCCCTGGAGGGCCACCGACCTGGCCAGGGTCACGAGGGAGGCGCTTGGGCACCACGTGGAGGCGTGTTTCTAAGCACGTTTCCCTCAAGAAGGAGCAAGGCAAGGAAGGTCAGACCCACATGAGTTCGTCGACAAAGCCATTCAAGAACTACAGGAATCAAGGATCGTGAGAGCTTGCCGCTGTCTACCGGCTGCGGCTCCCTATCCAGGCAAGGATGGTGGGCTTCGCGTCTGCGTCGATGTACCAGGGCTCAACCAAGCCGCTACGATGGAGTGCCTCTGGCCCTCACGAGTGGGGCGCTGCCGGGGTCCGCCCCACAGCTACGTTCGTATGCCTTATGGCCTGCCGAGCCCTGGTACTCCTCCTAGCAGTTCATCACCCCAGCCAAGAATAGACCCTCGCGAGGCTGTTCTCCCTTGTATTGTACATCATCATCAGCCCCAGGAGGCAATCCACCAACCACACACTAGAGTAGGGTATTACACCACAATGGTGGCCCGAACCAGTATAAATCTTGTGTCCCTTGTGCAGTTCTTTTAGTAGTTTAGATCTTTGCGAGGCGGGGAGGTAGAAGGCGTAATCTCCGCGCGCACCCCAGTGTTCAAACCTTAAGGGTCTGCCGGAACCCGAAATCCGACATGTCGGATTTTGGGATCCGGCAAAACCCTTAGGGTTCGAACAATGGGGTGCGCGCGAAGATCTCTCCCTCACTGATCACGCCCTCAAACACTTCGCGATCTCTAGGTTAGGCACACTAACTCACAACACATGAGACACAAGATTTATACTGGTTCAGGCCACTGTTGTGGTGTAATACCCTACTCCAGTGTGGTGGTGATGGATTGCCTTTTGGGCTGAGGATGAATAGTACAAGGGGAAGAACAGCCTCCTGAGGCGAGGTGTTCTTGTGCTTGGTGAACTTGTGGTTGTGAGGATGGGTTGGATCTAGTCCAAGTTGAGATGGCTGAGGCTCTCCCACCCCCACCCCCTCTACTGTGGTGGCTAATCCTATTTATGGAGGCCCTGGTCCTCTTCCCAAATATTGAGCGGGAAGGGATGCCACAACGGCCAATTTGAAAGGGGACAACTAGTACAGCTTATCCTGACAAAAGTAGTCTTCGCCTGCCAAAGGCTCTGGTGGTGACGCCGTCTTAGGCTCCACGATGACCTCCATCCTGCCGTCCTGCTGGTCTTGGTCTCATTGCACCGATATGGAAACCTTTGCTTGATGCATTGGTACTCTTCGTTTGTGCTTGCCTCCTTAGCACCAAAGTGGAAATAACGACACTGTGCGTGCTGGCGCCCGCCTGGCAGCCGCCTCTGGCCTTGGTCGTCATGGCTCACGTCACTGGAACCTTGCGAGGTTTGCCTCACCTTGATCTCTCCGCCCCTCGCGAGCCAGCCTGGTGAGACCGCTCCCGAGGAGGTATTGTGTCGTCCGCCTCACGAGGCTTGGCCCCTCGCGAGGGTCTTGTATGCTTGTTGGTGAAGATGGGTCATACGGGCCCGCTCACAGAGCCACTCCATGGGCCGCAGGCAGGCAAGTCTGGGGACCCCCGTTCCCAGAACGCCGACACGTGCCTCGGTTATCTCTTACCTAAGCCCTTTACTTATGCACTTTACTTTGTGATAGCCATTGTGCCCCATGTTATATATATTGCTATCATCTAGTTGTTTATCTTGCTTAGCATAAGTTGTTGGTGCACATAGGTGAGCCTAGTTGTTTTAGGTTTTGTACTTGACAAATTAAACGCTAGTTTTATTCCGCATTTGTTCAAGCCAAAACCATAACTATTTTAAAGCGCTTATTCACTAATGTCTACTACGCAACCTTTCTCCTTGTAGAATCGTGTTGGGCCTCCAAGCGCAGAGTTCCGTAGGATAGTAGCAATTTTCCCTCAAGTGGATGACCTAAGGTTTATCAATCCGTGGGAGGCATAGGATGAAGATGGTCTCTCTCAAACAACCCTACAACCAAATAACAAAGAGTCTCTTGTGTCCCCAACACACCCAATACAATGGTAAATTGTATAGGTGCACTAGTTCGGTGAAGAGATGGTGATACAAGTGTAATATGGATTGTAGATATAGGTTTTTGTTATCTGAAAATATAAAAACAGCATGGTAGCAAGTAACAAAAGTGAGCAAAAACGGTGTTGCAATGCTTGAAAACAAGGCCTAGGGTTCATACTTTCACTAGTGCAAAGTCTCTCAACAATGATAACATAATTGTTGTGGTGGGCGCACGGTAGATGCCAAGAGATGGCTAAAGAGAGGAGGAAGCTCGAGGGCACTGGTGGGCTCTAGAGGCGAGGTCGGCATGAGCGAGCGCGGGACGCAAGACATACCCAGGTTCGGGGCTCTCCAGAGAGATAACACCCCTAGTCCTACCGAGTGTGGTATAGATGCAACAGTATAGAGTTGCTCCTGGAGTTGTATCGAGGAAGGAAGGAGGCTGGCCAGGGCTTAGGCTGCTCCCTCCCCTGGTGTGATTAGTCTAGTTGATCTAGTGTTTTCTTTCGTTCTCCTCGTCATGCTTGTATGCATGAGGGCTCCTGGGGGGTTTTATAGGCCAACCCCCAAGGGTACAATGGTAATGTTACAAGGTCGTGGGGCCGGGTTGTCATTGTCCGGGAGGCCGGTGTTGGGACCCGCCAGGTGACAGGGCTCGTCGGGTTCTCCGGACGTGGGACTCGTCGGGTGTAGGGGCACTCTTTGCCGTCTTGTCGATCGTCAGGGAGTGGCCGGGTTGAGTCTGCTACGGTGGCGCTTCGTCAGGCCGCCGCTTGTTGGCATTAGCAGTGACGACGGGCGCACTGTAGCCACACCTGCCCTGGTCAGCGGGTTGGTGAGGCACTGTTGCCACGCCCCGGCTGACCAGAGCCATGGGAGGGGCACTGTTGCCTTGCTCATCTCTTGATTGAAGACTCGTCCCATCATACGGCCTGGATGGGATGGGAGCTGACCCGTGGCAGGGTTGGGGAACACTACAAGGAGAAGCTGGCTTATTGGGGAAGTCTTGGTGCGCCGGGTTCGGCTGCCTTGCATCGGCCGTCGGGATCGAGTTGAGGAATTTGGCCGGGTTGAGGGGCTTGGCCGGGTCGAGCGACCCGGTCAAGCGTGAGTCGGCTTGAGGGGCGTCGCTGGCCCCATTGTTTTTTTAAAGGATCCGGGTTTTGTTGCCTGCCTAGGGTTCATCCCCCCGATAATAGTCTCCGAAGCTGTGAAGGTCCGTCGTCTTCGGATGGGAGGGCCTTCGTAGCTTCCCCCCCCCCCCCCCCTCGAGGAGGAAAATTTTGTGGCCCGGGTCTGGCAACACCCACTATGTGCCGGCTTCCGAAAGCCGGATCGTGGCACCCCGGCAGGGGTGGGAAACCGAAGAGTCCGTCGAATCTTGAGGCAATCTTTGGGCTTCGTGCGGGCGCCACGTGGTGCCCAGGAGCCGGAGCGGCCTGACAGGCCACGCGCTCGACGGGATGGGGCGACACACGGGGGGCCACCGCTCGTGCCCTCGGCCCATGTGCGCGGATTTATCGCAGCGTCCGCGGGCCAGTTTCCATTCTCGATGCAGTTACTGCGCGCGTACGTGCGTAGTTATTGTGGGGAAGTGGGAGGGGCAAGCGCAAACGATCCCGCTTCCCCATGTTTAGAATCGTGGGTTATAAATTGGGGAAGGGGGTGGAAATCATTCTCGCTCGCACTCCCCTGCCTCCTCATCTTTCCTCTGCCCTTAGCGACTGCCGCGTGCTGCGACGCCCGCCGCTTCGAGCAGAGCTTCAGTGCCGTTCTTGCTTCTTTCCTTTCTTCGTCTTCGTCGATGGCTCTTCCGTCGGGCTCGTGGATGGGCTCGACTGTCACCTTAGACGACATTGCCTACCTCCGCACCACGAGGCGCTTGCCGGGGGAGACGGAGGTCGCTGTGCACCTGCCGCAGGGGGAGCGGGAGCCGCGGCCTGAGGGCACGGAACCCGTGGTCTTCTTCCCGCACTTCAAGCACGGGTTTGGTCTTCTAGCGAGCGCTTTCTTCCACGGCTTCCTAGAGTTCTTTAGGCTCCAGCTCCATCACCTTGGCGCGGGCGCCATCGTGCAGCTTTCAGGCTTCGTCACCCTCTGCGAGGGGTACCTGGGGGTCGAGCCCTCCATCGATCTCTGGGTGCGCTTCTTCTCCTTGAAGCAGCAGGGGCCGAGGGTCGGGGGCATGTCCGACTGCGGGGCCGCCATCATCTCCAAGCGGTCGGGCGCTGACTGCCCCAAGATGCCGCTGGAGGATTCTGCCAAGAAGTGGCAGAATTCTTTCTACTACGTCCGCGACCTCGGCACGGACCGCATCAATCTACCGCCCTTCATCGACGCGCCACCACGGGTGAAGAAGAATTGGGGTTACTACCCTAAGCACCCGTCGTAGGAGGTGTTGAACCTGTGTGCGCCGGTGTTGGAGATGAGGGAGCGGGAGGGGCTCACCAGCACCAACCTCATCACCTCCTTCATGAGGCTCCACGTGTTGCCGCTGCAGCAGTGCAGCCACCTCATCGGTCAGATGACCGGGCTTCAAGACCCCGACCGCATGTCGAACTTGCGGCTGGCGGCGGACCAGGTCGCGTGCCGGGTCAACGACATCTCCAAGGTCAAGCTGCGGGACAACTGGAAGTTTGGCAAGCCTCCGTCCAACCAGGCGAACCCGGCACCCGTGGTGAGTCCATGGTCTTCGTACTTTGCTGCTGCTCATCTTCTTGTTCGCCCCGACGTGACGTGGGAAGTGCTTCTGAACACCATACGCATACTTACGACTGGGCGCCGACGTAGGTGGTGTGGGGCATCTCAGAGGAACCCGCGGCCCACGGCGGAGGGGTGGAGGCGGCCGGCGACGTCGGCACGGGATGCCGTGCGGGTAAGTTTTGTCCTTGTTTCTTGAACCGTCGGTCGTGAAGCGGCACTAGGAGTGCTGACACGAATTGTTGATGTAGCAGTGCTGGGCAGAGGAGGCAGCGCGGCAGGAGTTGGGTCGTCTCAGGGAGCACTGGGGTCCAGCCAGCCGCACGGGAAGGACAACATCATGCCGCGGGCCCCGGCCGGGGGCACGAAGCCACCCGCCAAGAGGAGGCGTGGCGCTCCGCATGAGAGGGCGGTGAGGCCCGCCGTTTCGGTGGTGCCGGGGTGAGTTCCTTTGTTGCTTGATTCTGACTGGCCGAGCGGCTCTGCTTGGCTCTTGCGTATTTACTCTGTCTTGGGTTTCAGGTCGCCGATCTCACTGGCGGTGGCGGCGGCGGACGTCGCGTCCGCCAAAGGCGCTGTGTTACGGAGGAGCCGGTCCGACACTGTCGACCGGGACGAGGAGGAGGAGCGGGCGGATCCGGATCTTGGTCTGGACCCAGCCGACACCGAAGGCCTGGCCTAGAGAGACCGGAATCGGGACGAGGCGGAGCTAGAGGCAGCGTCGACCCAGGCGTGGGTTAGTGCTGCGGCGACGTGGGCGTGAGCCGGTGAGGAGCCGGACATGCCAGAAGGGACGGTGGCGGAGGCGACGGTCTTCATGCGGTCCTTGGAGGGGAGCACAGCCAAGGCGGTCGTGCGGATGTAGTGGACCTCGACTGGGAGGTCGTGATTGTCGGGAACGACGCCCCGCCGCGGACCGACGTGGTCGAGTGGACGGGGGCCGGCAGAGGCAGCGGTGACGCCATCTTGGAGGAGGCACTATGGACGACGCTGGAGGGGGCGCCTCAGGTACCGACGAGCGAGGCGCCGCTGGTGGTGGAGCCACAGGACACTCCGGCCACCGAATCGGTGACGGTGCCGGAAAGGGTGCCAGAAAAGGCGCCGGCCGCCGGGGAGGTGGCCAGCGGAGAGCACGCCCTGGTGCTCAGGCCAGGGGGTCGCCGAGCCGTCGGGTCGCATCCGGCACGGAGTGGGACCAGCGAGGTCTTCTTCGGGCCTCTGACCCAGGAGGAGGCAGCGATGGCCGCCGTGACCCGGCGCCTGCGAGGGCGGACGGGCCGGATCCAGGCCTTCGCCCAGGCCAAGGTGGAGCAGACACGGGAGCTGGAGAGCGCCGTGTTCGTAAGTTTTCCCTTGCCTTCTGTTTTTCTTTTTCTGTTGCTTCTTCTTCGTGGGGGCGCGCTAGCGCACCCACTGGGTGTAGCCCCCGAGATTTGGGCCAACTACGTAGCAGTTGGGTCGAATCTTAAACCACTGTCTTTGTGTTGACTGTTGCTTCTTGCAGCAACTGGACTCCTACCGGGTCAGCGTCTTCAACTGGCTTCTAGAGAAGCACCGGCGGCTCAAGGAGCAGCTCGCCACCAAGGAGGAGGAGCTCCGTGCTGCCGCAGGTATTTTTCTTGCGTGCTCTTTTTAGTAGGGGCGCGCTAGCGCACCCACTAGGTGTAGCCCCCGAGATTCGGGCCAACTGCGTAGCAGTTGGGTCGAATCTTAAAATGGTACTTTTCTGATTCTTTCTTCTATAGCCGAGGTGTTGTCCTAGAGGACCCGGCTAATTCGGGTCGGCTTCCACCATGACCGGCTCATTGCTGACGCCGGTGGCTTGGGGCCGATGTGGTGAAGGTGAGGGCGGAGGCGACGGGACCTCGGCAGGCGCTCGATGAAGCCAGCCGGCTGCGGGAGAAGCTAGCGAGCAACAAGGGCCGTCTTGAGGCCGAGGTGGAACACCTCAAGGCGGAAGCCGCCAAGGTTGTGAAGGCGAGCAGGCCCTTGCCGAGGCATACCAGCAACGCGGCAAGCTGGCCCACAACAAGGGTCAGCTCCAGGCCGAGGTGGAGTGCCTGAAGGCACTGGTGGCCGGGGCGGAGGAACCCGTCAGGGGGGAACCCGTCGCCACGAGGAGGCCGGGAAGGCGGCCGAGGACAAGGACGCCGAGCTGAAGACGGCCCTTGCCAAGGTCGCCGATCTGGAGAAGACGCTCCAGGAGCATGACCACACCATCGCCCGGGAGCGGTGCGGTATGTTGCTCGAAGCGCAGCACCTGTAAGAGTCCTTCTCCAGTAAGTGCTTTCCTTGGGTTTTGCCGGGCTGGGACCCCAGCTTCTTGTCCTTGGTGACTTTCTTCTGACTTGCTTTTCTTCTTGACAGGGGCCTTCCCGGAGACGCGCCAGCTAGCGGAGGAGGTTGTCCGCTTTCAGCGTGACCCGCAGGGGGTCGTCGGCTCCGGGACTGACCGGCAGGTGGCCTGGACCTTCCCGGAGATCGTGATCGCCGCCGAGGCTCGTGTGCGAGTCTTAGGTGAGCAGATGGGGCGGCTCTCCGAGGCCGACGCGGCGATGACGGCGGCCCTTTGGCCGGCCTCCGTTGCACCGAACAGCTTCTCGCGGCTGGTGCGATGATTGGAGTCGGGGCCGGACCGACTCCACGAGTGGCGTGTTTCCTTCGCTCATGCCAGTGCTGAGATGGCGCTCAGGTTCATGATGTCTTGGCATCCGGATCTGTCACTTGATGCGCTGGTGGGCCAGCGAGCCGGCACGGAGAACCAGCTATGGGCGGAGGCCGGACGGATCGCGGCCAGGGCTAGCTACATTGTCGGGTTCGCCATCCACAACGAGTTCCAGCCGGAGTGGACGGAAGACGGAGGAGTTGTGCCTGCTGACGACTATGGCCTGCTTCTAAACGACCCAGAGGGCAGCTCCGAGGAGACAAGCGTCTATGGTGACGACAATGTCGGAGAGGAGGACGTCGCCACCTCGGCGAACCCGGAGGTCGCCGAGGAGAAGCCGGCAGCTGCGCGACCCGACGCTGGGGATGCCTGAGGTTGTCTTGTTTTTAGCTTGTAAAAACTTCGTTAGGTAGCAGGTCCACCCACCCACTGGGGGTACTTGGGTGTAATGAATTCTAGCCTTGGGCCTATTTAAATTTGAACTTGTGATGTATAAATTTTGTGAATGTTTGCGCTCTTGCTCTATGGGGACCCCGACTCATAAGTCGTGATCACCGAATGCACGTGTATAGTGATCCCAGAGATCAATGCTCACTGAACACACAGAAGCTGAATAACAAGAGTCTTACATCCATACATATCGTCTTACACAAATTATGACCATTATGGTCAAGTCTTACATAGATAAAGCCTTAAGGGCTGAACATCAAATGAAACATAAGCAGCGGAAATCTTCATTGATAAGTAGAACCCATGCCATCTGCCTTAACCCTACAGGCATTCTGACTGGGAAATGTCCTAGTTCACATGTTCGTCTTCAAAGAACTCTTCTTCGAACTCCTGTTCTTCCATGCCTGGCCAATTAAATAACCAGTGGCAAGCCAATGAGTACTTTGAATGTACTCGCAAGCAACCCATGTTTTGGTTCAAGGTACAATAATGCATGATATAGGTAAAAAATTTCGGAAAGCTAGTCTTGAGTGCAATGACATGTTCAACAACTTGTAAGACATGAATTAGGAGAATTCAATTAACCATGAGGATAGGTTATGGATATCAACATAAAAAGAGTGGGCACCAACCCAACTCAATCATGTCAAGTCCTTTGACTTGACCCAAGTAGTTCTTCCCACTTATCCAAACACACACACTAGTTTGTAAACATGTGGACGTAGCCCAAGAGCGGTTACCCAACTGTCCTTGACCGTGGACACGGCTATTCGAATAGTTTTACACTCTACAGAGGTTGCACACTTTACCCACAAGATCCGGGGAACTTTCGTGTCATCCACGACCCGCGGTACCTCAAGTACCCGGGGTAAGCACCCGATCACTATCTTTCCCTAGACGACACTAACATGGAGTCCACTCGTTGTTCCGTATCCTCACGATGTACATCATACGAGACTCACTCGAGATCATAACATCCGAGAGGGGCACAACGGTGTATCCGGTGCCCTGTGAAAACAGTCATGGCCGCCCTACCTGGCACGACCCCGTCCCGAGAGAGCGCACCAACAACTCTCCCATCACTAGTAATGCGGGCTCCAAGCTAGTATTGGCCTAGGTAATCAATAATGCCCTTTCCCATACAAGGGTAGAGTGGTTGCGCATGTAAGGTTGGAATAACGGTCGCAACTTAAACCAATCCATTTTTTAAAAAACAACACACACCCACTTGCCTCAGTACACCACTTCGTCATCAAGTGGTTACCCAACTCATCATCTCCCTCGGGCATAAGTGGCACCCAACGGGGTTTTCGGAAAGTCCTTTCAAAATACTTTGTCTCCATCACCATGCATATACCCGTCCCTTTTTGCGTAGCACTACTTTAGCATCATATCTATTCCGACCGGCATAACCCTCATAAGGAGGTAGGGTCATGCACAATGCAAGTATCAACAAGGAGGAAATGAAGGCAACCCACCAAAGTGGCTACCCTCTCATCATGATTCCGATGCAACAATACTAAACTGCTATATGATATGCATAAAAAGGGTTTCATAGACATGGTCAAAGGGCTGCTTGCCTGGCTCAACAAAGTCTTCTGGGTCTTCAAAGTCTTCTGGTCCAACTCCTTCGTCAGCAACGCAATCTATCGTCGCAAAATAATAACGAGAAAAATAAGGCAATAATAAAACAGAAAAACCAAAGTGCTCAGAAAAATGTCAACTCATTTTTGTTAAATACTAGGTTGAAAACTAAGAAGGGGAAAATTCCTAGTTTTGGTTTTGGAGTAGCACAATAGGAGAAATGGATTTACAAAGGCATATTTAAATGCTTAATCACATTTAAATATTTACAGTGAAGAAAAGTTTGTTGGATTTGAATGAAAGTTGCACCATTAAATAGGTTGCAATATTTTGGGAATTTAGGAATTGGAATTAATTTATTTGGACATATATTTTATCTTGTGGAATTTTTGGAAAAGTGATAGAAAAAGAAAAAGAAAAGGGCCCTGTGCCTGCTGGGCCAGAACAGCCGCAGGGCAGCAGGCCCAGCCAGAGAGGCGGCCCAGCGCACGGGTGCACGCGCACCCGCCAGGTTTAAACCTGACGGGCGAGGCCCAGGCGTCAGCGAGAGAGAGGGGGCGATGGAGGGGAGAGGCTGACAGGCGGGGCCCACCTGTCATCCCTAACCCCGAGTCCAAGCGGCTGGCGAGCTCACCGGTGACGATGCAGGGCACGGCGAGGTCGGGCGAGGGCACGGCTGGGCTCAGCGTCGTGTCGCCGTTCGGGTGGAGGTGGTGAACGTCGCCGGAGTCGCCTGGCTCGCCGGCGACGAGGTCTCACGGCGGAGAGGCTTCGGGTGGTGGTCGTTCCGGTCGACTCCGGCTGCAAACGAGGCGGGGGAGAGAGGGGAAATGATCGGTGGGAGGAGGCGGTTTCAGATCGGGGCAGAGGAGGAGCGGGGGAGGCATGTACCTCGCGGACTCCAGCGAGCCGAAGCGGCGGAGCTCGAGCTCGATCTCGAGCTCGGGCGGCTCTGGAGAGGAACTGGGGGTGCAGGGGGAGGGTTTGGTGGTGCAGAGAGTGAGTGGTGAGGAGAGAAGGGCTCGGGGACGCCTTTAAATAGGCGAACGGCGAGGTCCCGTAGACCCGTGCGCCGGTGGGCTCCTGCTCGTCGCTGCAGTGCTCGGGGGAAGAGGGTGTGGTGTCTGGGGTGTTCCTAGACGTCGACTACATCGAGAGAGATAGAGAGAGGGAGTGGGGAGAGGTCAGAGGCGCGCGCGTGTGTGCCGCGCCACTGGCGTGCTCAGGCGGCCGGTGTTTGCTAGCGCGGGGGCGCGGGGAGGAGGAGAGAGGAGGGGGATAGCGCTGTGGCGTGTTGCAGACGTCGAGGCGCATCGTCGTGCGCGCTGGGGAGGCCCGAGGTGGCTGGAGGCGGTTGGAAGGGGCGGCTACAGTGCGGGAGCGCACTGTAGCACGCTACAGAGCGCCCAAATGGCCGGCATGGCATTTTCTATGCCTTGTGGGCGCGGCCAACCGTGTCTAGTAGCTCAAGGGTGGAGTAAAGAAGTAGGGGGAGGCATTGGATGCTCTGGATGGCCACTGGGGTGAGGAGAGAGGAAGAAGAAGTGTGCAAATGGGCTGTCCAGAGAGAGAAAGTGGGGTTTTACCCATCCAATAATTGAGCTGTGGATTTTCCATTGTTACTGGAGGTGAAAGGGGACTAGGAGGAGCTGTGGTAAAAAGTTGAGCTCAAGGAGAATAGTTTTAGTGGTCAAGATGGTGATTTTTCAAAAGTGGCAGAAGGTGTTTGATAAAGGTTTTGGCAAGCAAATGATTTCCAATTGCCATGAGACTCCATAGGGTGAAATGACACATATAATTAGGGCCTCTCATCAATTTGGATCTTATTTGGGTAAAGTTGCCAATGCAACTTTTGTAAACCCTAGAAATCAGCAGAAATAGACTTGTGTAGATCTAGTTGAGCATAACACTTCTCCTTGATGCACTACTTGGTGTAGTGGCCTCATTTGGTCATATGAACATGCTCACAAAAGTTGAGGTCAAGGAGAGAAAGTTGGTAGTACAAACTTGCTCAAATTAGGTTCTAAACAGAAAGGGTTATGGGTCATTTTGGTGGACCAAAATGACCTTGATTGAAGTGAGGCTTTGCAGGATCATCACAATATGCATTTGTGACTTGCTGGATTTTTCTTGGATTTTTATGGAAATATTTCCTGTAGAAATGTTTCAAATCCTTGAAATGAGAAGAAATGGTTTTGGGAGGTTTTGTCCAATATTTTGAACATGACCATGTGTTGAAACTCTTATATATGGGAAATATATCCCCACTGAGTTTCCCTGATTTTTGTCAAATATTTTTAAAATAATAAAATAATTTTTCCCTATTAAAGACCATTTCTGGCCTTTAGAAAAAGCTTTTAAATAAAATAGGAAAATAATTTTTAAAATTATATTTTTGGGGTTTATGGGAATCCTATATCTAATAGGTTTCAAATATACCTTTTGAAATATTTTACATACCCCAAATCAGGTACTTGCAGTGCAAACCTCAATCCAGGGGTTTTTGGAAAACTAATTTTTGAAAAATACAATTTGGCCAAATTATTTTTGTAAGAAAATACTATATTGTACTATACACATGGCATGATCATTGGGCAGAAGTTTAGGGCAAGGAGACGAAGTACAGAAGGTGGAGTAGTTGACTTTAAAGAGCACTTGAAAAACCACACAGAGAAATCCAACTCCAAAATAAAGGCCAAATAATGCAAAAGTTTTTGTTGGTCCAAATTTTCATGCTTTATTAATGCAAATGAAGAGTTACAAAATGCAGGGTGTGACATGCTTTTTGTCTTTTGAGCCATTTTCTTGCTATTTCCCCCTCTCGGGCCTCCCCCTGCGAGTCTAGCGGCCGAGGCTCCGGTCCGTGGCAAGGAGTTCGGCCTTTGAGAGGAGTGTACAGTACTTAGTATGTCAAAACGTTGAGCGCGAGCGAAACACCCACTGGGCCGGCTGGCGGCGATCCGGCGAAGCCGATCGGCGAGCAGCCGGTCATGCGGCAGTGTTACAAGTGGCGAAGCCGGGTTGGTTAACCCGGCAGTTCTTTGATTTAGTATTCGTGGCGCGTCGGTGCCTTGACCCGTTGTGCTTGCCAGCCGACATCCGAAGCTAGGTCTGTGGCCTAGGGTGAAGTGGAGGGCCACGACAGCCTTAACGCGTCAGGAATTACTAAGGAAGGCGACGGGTGTTGACCAAGCCGGTCAGCCCCTGAGCCCCCGGGTCGAGCGAGTCGAGCCGGTGGTCGGGTTTGAGAGAAAAATAATGCGTAAATGCAGGAGACACAATAGCTTGGTCGGAAAAGGGGACTCCATAGTTTTCATATGTTTACAAAAAGGCAGCGATACAAACGTGCACACAGCTAACTGTAAAACGGGCGGAGGAGTTCTGCGTTCCATGGGCGGGTTGTTTCTTCACCAGCGGTGTCTCTCTTGCGCTTGTTTGACTTGCAGACATCGATGAGGTAGTAGGCATTGCAGTTGCACAAGGCCCTGCTGACGATGAATGGGCCCTCCCATGGGGGGGACAACTTGTGTTGGCCGGCTTGCTCTTGGACGAGTCGGAGGACGAGGTCTCCCTCGCGAAAAGAGAGGGGCTTGATCTTCTTGCTGTGGTAGTGCCTTAGGCCTTGCTGGTAGATGGCTGAACGGCTGAGTGCCAGGAGACGTGCTTCTTCGAGTAGGTCAACGTCGTCCTCGCGGGCTTCTCTAGCTTCGACTTCGTGTACATCGCAACGCGCGGCGAGTCGAACTCGACGTCGGTCAGGATGACGGCTTCGGCTCCGTAGATGAGGAAGAACGGGGTGAACCCGGTCGACCGGTTTGGCGTGGTGTGAAGGTTCCAGAGGACGGTCGGCAACTCGTCGAGCCAATTGCCGGGTGAGCGGATGAGCGGCTCGACGAGTCGTGCCTTGATGCTAGATAGGATGAGGCCATTGGCCCGCTCGACCTAGCCGTTGGACTGCGGGTGCGCAACAGATGCCAGGTCGAGGCGGATGCTAGAGACGGAGCAGTATCGCGCGAGCGCACCTTTGGCGTAGTTGGTGCCGTTGTCGGTGATGATGCTGTTCGGCATGCCGTAGCGCACCGCGGTGTCTTTGATGAACCGGATGGCCGTCGGCCCGTCTAGCTTCTTGATTGGCCTTGCTTCGATCCATTTGGTGAACTTGTCCACCGCCACCAGCAAATGCGTCATGCCGCCTCGGGAAGTCTTGAAGGGCCCTACCATGTCGAGTCCCCGGACCGCGAAAGGCCAGGCGATCGGGATGGTTCAGAGTGCTGAAGCCGGCTGGTGGCTGCGCTTGCTGAAGCGCTGGCATCCCTCGCACTTGAGGACGAGTGACTCGGCGTCTTGGAGGGCTGTGGGCCAGTAGAAACCATGGCGGAAAGCCTTGGCCAGCAGGGACCGCGAGGCGGCGTGGTGCCCGCACTCACCTTGGTGTATGTCGAGGAGGATCCCAATGCCCTTGTCTTGCTCGACACAGCGCTGGAAAATGTCGGTGGAGCTGCGTTTGACGAGCTCGTTGTTGATGATGTTGTAGGCGGACGCCCGGCGCTGCACTTGCCGGGCTTCGGTCTCATCCATGGGGAGGACCCCGTTCTCCAGAAAATCTGATATTGGCAGGGCCCATGCGGGAGCCGTCACTACGGCAAAGACAGCCACCATAGCGGGTTCCGGGGTGGCAGCCCCCGAGCCGGGGTCGGTAGTCCCCGGGTTAGGGACGGCGGCGGCCGGATATATGATGATGGCGGGCGGGTTGAGGATAATGGCAGTCGGGACGGGCTTGACAGCCCCCGGGCTGGGTTCGGCAGTCCCCGGGCCGGGTTGAGGTGCAGTCGGGTCTCCG
Organism: Triticum monococcum; assembly: GCA_034509565.1. NCBI lineage: Eukaryota > Viridiplantae > Streptophyta > Magnoliopsida > Poales > Poaceae > Triticum > Triticum monococcum. The sequence goes on along the minus strand of CM067843.1, from coordinate 669,390,611 downwards.
GGACGTAGATGGACTCGGAGTCCGGTGATGGCTTGACGGACGGCTTGTGCAGGTTCTCGAGGGAGACGCTGGATGGGATGGACTGCCGGGACGAGGCGATCTTGGCGAGCGTATCGGCGGCCTCGTTTTCCGCACGCAGGGCGTGGAGGAATTCACAGCCCGCAAAGAATCCGGACAGCTTTCGGATGAGGAAACAGTAGCTTGCCATGTTGGGGTCACGGGCGTCCCATTCGCCGGAACACTGCTGCACCACCAAATCCGAGTCGCCATAGCATAGAATGCGTCGGATGCCGAATTCCTTGGCAAGCCGGAGGCCATGCACAAGGGCTTCGTACTCAGCAACGTTGTTGGAGGCGGTGAAGTGGATATGGAGCGCGTATCAAAGTCGGTCGCCCTTCGAGTAGGACAACACGATGCCGGCTCCTAAGCTGAGACACATCTTCGAGCCATCGAAGTGCATGCGCCAGTGCGTCGAATCCGGCGGCGGCGGCAGGTACTGGGTCTCGGTCCAATCGACGGGGAAGTCGGCCAATGCCTGGCACTTGATCGTAGTGCAGGGCTCATAGAGGATGGTGTGGCCGGCTAGCTCGAGTGCCCACTTGGCGACCCGGCCAGAGGCGTCCCGGCATCCGATGATTGCGCCGAGGGGAGCCGGGCTGACCACGGTGACGACGTGCTCTTGGAAGTACTGCTTCAGTTTCTTGGCGGTGAAGTACACACCATAACACATCTTCTGGTAGCGCAGGTAGTTCTGCTTGGAGGCGGAGAGCACCTCGCTCAGGTAGTGCACTGGGCGCTGGACAGCTTGGATCTTGCCCTTCTCTGGTCGCTCAACCACCATCACCGTACTGACCGACCGCGAGGTTGCGGCAACATAGAGCAGTAGCGGCTCCTTCTCGGCCGATGCAGTCGGACGAGTGCGGTGGAGAGCATGTGCTTGAGGTCACTGAAAGCTTCATTCGCCTGGTCGTTCCACTCGAACGGTGTCATCTTCTTCATCAGCTGATACAGGGGAAAGGCCCTCTCACCCAGCCGGTTGAGAAATCGGTTGACCGAGGCCAAGCAGCCGGTGAACTTCTGGACATCGAGCGGCCGAGCTGGCTTGCGCATGTGCTCGATGGCCTTGATCTTCTCCAGCTTTGCCTCAATGTCATGCTCCGAGACGAGGAAGCTGAGTACCTTTCCGGCCGGGACACCGAAAACGCACTTCTCCGGGTTGAGCTTGATCTTATACTCATGCAGGTTGGCTAAGGTTTCCTTCAAGTCATCGAGGAGCGTGAGGTTCTTCTTGGTCTTCACCATGATGTCGTCCACATAGACGTGGATGTTGCGGCCGAGTTGCGGCAGCAGGCATTTCTGCATGCAGTCCTGGAAGGTGGCGTCGGCGTTCTTCAGGCCGAACGACATGGTGATGTAGCAATACGCCCCAAATGGCATGATGAAGGACGTCTTCAGGGCATCGGCCGGGTCCAGCTTGATCTGATGATAGCCGGAGTAAGCATCCAGGAAGGACAGGGCTCACACCCGGCAATGGAGTCGATGACTTGGTCGATCCGTGGGAGGGCGAACGGATCCTTGGGGCAGGCCTTGTTCAGGCTGGTGTGGTCGATACACATGCGCCAGGTCTTGTTCTTCTTTAGGACGAGGACTGGGTTGGCCAGCCACTCAGGGTGGAACACTTCCATGATGAAGTCGGCCTCCAAAAGCTTGGCGACCTTTTCGCCGATGGTTCTTCTCTTCGGAGAAACATCGTAGGGGTTGGTGGACAGGCTTGGCGTCCTTGCGAACGTGGAGTTTGTGCTCGACGTACATCCTCGGGATACTCGGCATGTCCTTTGGGGTCCATGCAAAAATATCCCAATTCTCACGGAGGAAGTCAACGAGCTCGCCTTCCTATTTGTTGTCGAGGCGGGTGCCCACGACGACGTACTTGCTGTAGCTGGGGTCTTTCGGGTTCAGCTTCACTTTCTTGGTCTCCTTGGAGGGCTTGAACGAGTCCTCGTCGGCCGGCTCCTCGGCCAGGATCGGCGCGGCCGACGTCTCGTTGGCCAAGGCGACAATCTGGTCGAGCTGGCACCGCTCCTCGGCTATGACCAGCGACTCGGCCAGTTTGGCGCCGTCTCGGGCGCACTCCTGGGACTTGCAGTAGTCGCCGGTGATGGTGATGAGGCCCTTCGGACCCGACAGCTTCATCTTCAGGTAGGCATAGTGGGGACCACCATGAACTTGGCGAGCATGGGCCGGCCCAGCGACACATGGTACGCGCTGGTCAGGTCCACCACCTCGAACCAGAGCGGCTCACGCCGGAAGTGGTCGCTGAGCCGAACAGGACGTCGAGCCGGATCCGGCCGATTGGAGAGCAGGAGAGGCCAGGGACGATGTCGTGGAAGATCGTCCGGGTCGGCTCCAGGTCTTTGGCCTCGAGGCCGAGCTTGGTCATGGTGTCGCGGTAGAGGATGTTGATGTCGCTGCCGCCATCGATGAGGACTCGAGAGAACTTGCACGTGCACCGAGGCATGACGATGGTGGGGTTGAGGACGAGGGCGTAGCCACCCGGACTCGGCATGACAGCCGGGTGATCTTCCCGGGTCCATGTGACCGGGCGCTCCGACCAGTGCATGTACTCCGGCTTGGCCAGTATGACGATGTTCACCTCCTGCCGAGGTAGACGCTCGCTGCGCTTGTCGTCCCCGAGGCTAGTGAAGACAACGTACGTCGCGTTCTGGGCCGGGTAGACGTCATCACGCATTGCGCCGCCGGCCGGGGGCGGTGGAGGAGGCGGAGGCGGCTGCCCTACTCCCGGAGCCGGGGCTGGAGGAGGCGGGATGTCGCCCCTCGTGATGTGCTTGTTGATGGCGCACTGCCGAAGCATGTGCGTGGACGGCCTCGCGCCGCTGTGGTGCTTGCAGGGAGCATCGAGCATCTCCTCGAAACTCATGGCGGGTTGCCATGCTGTCCTGCTGGTCTGCCGGCGCTGGCCGACCGAGTCGGTCGTGGGAGCCTGCTCAGCGGCCGCGACGAGCCGGTTGTCGTAGCGCTGGGCCAGCTGATCAGCCTTGCACTTGTTGTTCTACTGGCTGTGCTGCTGCCGGCTTCCTTTGTCAGCCGGCTTCGGTGGGGGAACCGGCTTCGCTTTGCCAACTTCATCAAGTGCCACCTGGTTCTTCATGGCGGAGTCGGCGTTGGCGTACTTGTCCGCCGTCACCATGAGCGTGGCCATGGTGGTAGGCTCAGAGAGTAAGAGCTTGTTCTTGAGGAGGGTGCCGTCCCGGCACCCGTTGATGAAGTACCGGATCGCTTGGACTTCTTGGATGCTTTCGCAACTGTTCCAGAGCTCGGTCCAGCGTGCGAGGTATTCGCCGCCGGTTTCCGCCAGTCCTTGCACGCACATGGCGAGCTGGCTGGGGCGGCCGGGTCGTTTGTAGGTGCCTGTGAAGTTGCACACGAAGGCCTTCTCAAAGTCGACCCACGCGTTGATTGTGCCCACCGGCATGCTGTTCAACCAGGTGTGGGCCGACCCTTGGAGCATGAACGGCACGTAGCGCACGGCAAGACGGTGGTTACCGCCGGCGATGCCGATGGCGGTGGTGTAGTCGGTGAGCCAGTCCTCCGGCTTCACGGTATCGTTGTACTTGGGGGTGTCACGGGGGAGCGTGAACCCTTTAGTAAAGGGCTCATCCCGGATGCATGGTCCGAAGCATGCCGGCCCAACAGGGCCGCTTTCCTCCAGCTCCTGGGAGAGGGCGAGTCAGTCGAGGTGGTGGCGGGCGTCGGTGTCGTCGATGGCGCACGGGGCCCAGCCGGTTGGTGACCGCATCGCATGGGGCGGGTCCACCGTAGTCGGACGTCGGTCGGGTTGGAGCAGAGGGTCGAGCCAGCGTCGGTCCTCCAAGGCTGGCTCATCGCCCAAGCTGTCGGCAGTCGTCGGGGCGGGGTTGCGCCGGGTCCGGGTGCGGCCGGAGTGCGCCTCGCCGGGTGGTGAAGATGACGTGTTCTGGTGGTCGCCGGGTCTGTCGGCGCGGAGGGAGACGGATCCCGCCGGCTTGGCGAGTTGGTTGAGGCAGTCCTGCTGCACGTTGGCCGCGTCGAGGAGGTCGTTCACCTGCTTGAGGCGACCCTTCAGCTCTACGCACACGAGCTGATCTAGGCCGACCGCAGCCGCCTGGGCGGCTCGCGTGTTCTTCACGGGAGTCTCGTAGACGGAAGGGAGGGCGCTGAAGGCGTGGCCGATCACACCACCCCAGGCTCGCACGTCGGCGACCCGGCTTGCCTCGGTCACGGTAGGTGTGAAGCCGTAGGCGGCGGCGCGCTCTAGCTGGGCAGAGTCGAGGCGACGCTGCGTGGCGGCGAGCGTCTCGGTGAGGTCCAGCAGGCGCTGGCGGTCCTCGTCGAGCCGAGTCTGGGCCTCGGCGATGTTGGAGGCGTCGGTGTCGGTGCCGATGGGGACGCGAAGGCTCTACATCGTGGCGCGTAGCGGGTTGGGCGAGCCGGCCCACTCCGCTGCGGCCTTGGCTTCGGCGGCCTTCCTAACCGCGCTGGATGAGGAAGAGGCGCCGGTGTTGGTGACGAAGACCTCCACGCAGAGGCCCATTGCCCTGGCAGGAGCGCTGCTGTCGAGGAAAAGGGGGGGGGTCGGAAAAGTAAAGTACCTCACTAGGGTACTCGTTGGTCGTAGGCGCATCGGAGATGCGCAACGCGGTGAAGGAGGCGGGGAGTGCGTTGATGACGTCGTCCGCCAGCGTGACGGGCTCGTCAGAGTCGGAGAGGAGCCCCATCTGAAGCACGCTCCCGGCTAGGACCTTGAGCTGCCCCACGGTGGGCACCTGATACGTCTCCAATGTATCTATAATTTTTGATTCCTCCATGCTACATTATCTACTGTTTTGGACATTATTGGGCTTTATTATTGTCAGATTTCGGGTTCCGGCAGACCCTTAAGGTTCGAACACTGGGGTGCGCACGAAAACTCACCTCCAACCTCTCCGTCTCGATGGGATCTAAACTACTAAGAGAACTGCGCGAAAGACACGAGACTTATACTGGTTCGGGCCACCGATGCGGTGTAATACCCTACTCCAGTGTGTGGTGGATGGATTGCCTCTTGGGGCTGGTGAGGACGAACAATACAAGGAAGAACAGCCTCGCGAGGGTCTGTTCTTGGCTGTGGTGATGAACCGCTACGAAGAGTTCAGTCACCCTCTCTCTCTCTCTCTCTCTCTCTCTCTCTCTCTCTCTCTTTGCTTTCTCTTTCACTCGTCCTCGTCTAGGATCGAACGACCAGGAATCGAACGACCCGGAATCGAACCCCTTGCTATGTGGGTGGCTAGTCCTATTTATAGAGGCCCTGGTCCTCTCCCCAAATATTGAGCGGGAAGGGATCCAACAATGGCGGGCTAATTTGAAGGGGGGCAGCGAGTACATCTATCCTGACAAAAGCAGTCTTCGCCTGACAAAGGCTCTGGAGATGACGCCGTGCTGGGCTCCATGGTGACCTCCGTCTCGTAGTCCTCCTAGTCCTGGTCTCGTTGCACCGAAGTGGCAACCTTTTGCCTGATGCCTCGGGACTCCGCTGATACGCTTGCCCCCTTGCACCAAAGAGGAAAGAGGGAAGCTGCGCGCGCTGGCACCCGCCTGGTGCCCCGTGTCGTCATGGCTTGTGTCATAGGTACCTCGCGAGGTACCCCGCCTTGAACTCTCCGCCTCCTCGCGAGCCAGCCTGACGAGGCCGTGCCCGAGGATGCGCCGTGTCGTCTGCCTCGCGAGGCTTGGCCCCTCGCGAGGGTCTTGAGCCTCGTGTTGATGAAGATGGGCCGCGCTGGGCCCCCACTCAAGCCACGCCGCAGGCCGCAGGCAGGCAAGTCTGGGGACCCCCGTTCCCAGAACACCGACAGTAGCCACCGGGCCCAAGGCGCGCGTGGACTTGGCCGTGCTGAGAGGCGAAAGGGCAAGGGCGAAGCGCCGCGGGCCCTAACAGCCTGCGGCCTTGGACGCCGCGTGGCGATTGATTGGACGTGGCGCCTTAGCAACCACACGGGTTGACAAGGGAGAGGCATCCTCCCAGACTTCGCCCTTGCTTTCTCCGGTTGCTGCTCAGATCCCCTTTCTTGCACCTCCCCTTTCTTCCTCCAAACTTCCAGATCTACTTCGGCTGCGCGACCTAGGAAGCCATGGCGCCTCGCAAGCCCCCGGCCGAAGCTTGGTATTCCCCTGCTCTGGACCCGCCGACTGTGTCCAAGGCCACCTTTACCCGGCTGTGCCGGATGGCGGCGGCGCAGGGCGTCGTCGGGACGGAGGTGTTCAAGGTCAGCTCTGCTTCCCCTGAAGGTCGAGGGAGCACCTATCACCCCTTCTTTGTGAGCGCCATCGCAGCGGGCTTGGTGCCTCCCTTCTCCGAGTTCTTCTTCTCTGTCCTCCGCCACTACAACTTGCTGGCTCTGCATCTCCACCCCAACTCTGTCCTTCTCCTAGCGATCTTTGCTTACTACTGCGAGGCCCACGTGGGGGTGTAGCCCTCGGTGGCCTTGCTGCGCCACTACTTCTACTTCCGGATTTCTGGTAGTTCTCCTTCCGCGTGCACGGGCTTGGTCGCGCATGGCAGCACCATTACCATCTCGAATTCTGGGAAGAGGGCTGAAGGCTTCCGGAGCAAGTGGGTCTTGGTTGACGCCGGGCGCGTCCACCCTCGGCTGATCCTGCCCACGGAGCAGGCCATGAACGCCAGTGACTGGTGCCGGGAGGAGCTCATGGATCCCCGTGCGAAGCCGATGTTGGAGAAGATGGATGCGGACTTGAGGCCAGCCAACATGGCGACGGCGAAGTTGAATGGTGCGTCACTGTTGAGGGAGTTCTTGGAGCAGCAGCTGGCTCCACTCCGGCAGTACTCTTCTCCGATGTGGAGGCCTCATCTGAGCCCCGTGCCTGCGGACGAAGAGGACGTGGACGCAGTTCTTCAATCTCTGGTCGGGGGCACAGCGGCCAGGTTGGAGGGCGCTCCCGAGCCCTTGTTTCTTCGCAGCGACTGGGAGCAGGTGGTGGAGTCCATGCCCGTTTTCAACGGGGTCGGGCTCGTGCCCGTGGTGCCTTATGAAGGGCTGGTGGACGTGCCCTCCAGCGACTCCAGCGAGGAGGAGGGCGAAGAGGAGCAGGGAGAGGGGCCCGACTCCGGGGCGACTAACGGGGAGAGGGGCCTGACTCCGGGGCGACTGACGGGGAGTCGAGGGCTCCCTTCCCTCGGTGCTCGCCCCATACTCTCCGCCTATCGTCGAGCGATGATGATGATGATGATGATGATGACGATGATGTGTTGGGTAGCGGGAGCTCGCCTCCGATCCCGAAGAAGGACAGGACCGGGCTGGTCCCCCGTGGGCCTGCCCCTACCCCTGGGCAGTCCGCTGCCGCGCCTTCCGCTCCCAAGGTCGACCCTTCCGGCCGGCTGTTTGGCTTGAAGTTGGGCCGAAAGCTGCCCGAGCTCACCAGCGATGACCCGTAAGCGCTTGATCCTTGCTCTCTTGTTCCCCATTCTGCCGACGAGGCCTGATGATTGCTTCTCTTGAGTAGGCGGGCGCCTACGGCGAAGAAACTGAAGCGGGCTCCTGAGGCTCCATCCGCGGCAGCGCCCTCGCCTGCGAAAGGGGGCGATCGCAGTGCGCGGGCTTCTCCTGGTCGGTTGCCCTCAGGGGGTCTGGTCATTCTGGCGGGGGCGAGCTCAACCCCCATGGCCCAGGTGACTCCTGAGGTGTCCTCGTCGGGCGCCGCTGCCACGGCTGGGGAGACGCAGCGAACGCTGGCTCGGGATTCGGCAGCCTTGCCGCCGCCACCTTCTCCTCCCGTTTTGCTGGCCACTGCTCCCTCAGCTCCTCCTGTCATCCTGGAGCGCGCCGAGGCTCCTCCGTCTTGGAGCATGCTGCTACTGAACTGGACCGGCTGCGCCAGGACCTCCTCAGCGCCGACCCTCGCCTGGTGGCCGGGCGCCTGGAACTGGCTTCGGGGTGGATTTGCTCTGATGCTTCGATCCGGGCGGCGCTGGTTCAGGCTTCGACAGCCTGCGACGAGGAGAAGCGGGCCATGCTTGAGGCGAAGATTGCTCGTGACGCGGCCCTGGGGGAAACGGTCAGGGCCCGCGACCGCTGCAAGGCGCTGGAGGACGAGCTGCAGGGCCTGTGGGGCCAACTTGTGGAGGAGGTTCGCCTTCGCCAAGAGCAGGAGAAGGGGGCGAAGGCGCATGAGGCGGCGCTCGTGGACTCGAAGGCCAAGCTCAAGAAGCGTCGCGAGCATCTAGGTGTGTGGAAGCAGGAGCTGGAGGCGACGAAGGCCGAGCTGGACGCCAAGGCTCAGGTCCTCGCCGAAGATCGCGTGGGCTTCACGGACATGGAGAAGGACGCTCGTGCTTCGCTGAAGATGCTTTACGAGAGCGGCTTGGACAGCCCGCTTGTTGGTGACGAGGATGGCCCCGCCAAGCTGCTTCCCTTCCTGGTCAAGGCTCTTGAGGACGTCGTCCTCGGCATCGGCCCCGCGGCCGAGGCCGAGGCCGAGGCGCACATCCTGTCTTCTGCCGCGCTGACACGGGTCTTCGCCCACGTCTACCTCCGCGACCCCAACACCGACCTCGACGCCCTGCTGGAACCCGTGAGCGGCGAGGGTGCTGCCGCCGCCGTCGAAGCCGTGAAGGGGCGCGCGGAGGCGCTGCTGGAGAAGTTCCGGGCCTTCAGCACCAGGCCGAAGCAAGGCGCTGCCGACCCTGCTGTTCCACAAGGCGAAACCAGCACTGACGAGTGACTCCGTCCCGTCCCTGCTCTTCTTTAGGTTCCTGCACATGCATCACGCCTCGGGAAGGCATTTAAACTTGCGTTTGGTATTGAGATTGACAGTATGGACTGTAATATTTGCTTTTAAGTTCCTTGGATTTTATGCTTTTCTTCCCTACTTGCTTGTGTTCTACGCCGACAGGGCCCGGCCCCGCGCATGCCTCACCCAGCATCAGCCCCGACCGGAAACCAGGACGGGACCAAAGGAGTGAGGGGCCACGTGACAAGTTAGGCTCCTGAGTCGCGATGCTCAGGAGTCCCCCTTGGCGCTCGAACAACAAGTAGGGAAGCGTGATGTAGGCGTGTTTTCCGTTCTACGTCTGCAGAGCCCGACCCAGCGCGTACCTCACCCAGCATAGCCTTTCGGAACTAAGGAGTGAGGGGCTACGGAGCCAGTTAGGCTCCTAAGTCGCGATGCTCAGGAGTCCCCCTTGACGCGCGAACAGCGGGTGATGAGGCGAGATGTAAGCGTGGCTACCGTTCTACGTCTGCAGAGCCCGGCCCCGCGCGTACCTCACCCAGCATAGCCTTTCGAAACTAAGGAGTGAGGGGCTACGGGACCAGTTAGGCCCCTGGGTCGCGATGCCCAGGGGCCCCCCTTGATGCGCAAACGGCCTTCGTACCTTGGCTCCGCTCAGGGAGAGACGTGCGGTGAACCAGGCCCGAGGGGCCTGGCTGGGCGGCTTATGTCTGGGCGTGACCCAGCCGTAGCCCCCGTGCCCAGCCCCCTCGCGCGGCGCTCCCGAGAGGAGGCGTTGCGATGAGGCCGGCCACTGAGCTCTGGGCTCCCTGAGGTTAACGCGGCCCGGAGGCCACCCTCAGTTGTTTATCACCAGCGCGGAGCATAGCGCTTCCGTATGTGTACGGGCATAGCCGCTCCTCGGCAGTGTCGTCAGCCAGCGCGGATCATGGTGCTTCCACTGGTATGTGGGAGGGGGCTCCCCTCCGGGAGGAGCCCCCGGGGCGTATTCAGCCCCGCCCTGACACGTGACCGGCACGGTAGAGCTAGGTGAGGTGTATCTGGGCACCCATGAGCCAGTGCGGGACTCACGAGGCCCTACCTCTAGGCTGGTTGCGCCCGGCACTGGGCCATATCTTGAGATGTGTCCCTGCAAAATTTGGTTAGATGCCGGTACTCTACGTCCTCGGGTCCCGGCCCTCGAGCTTGTCTCAACCATCGCTGGTATGCCAGGTCGCGATGCCATGGACAAGGCCAGAGGGTGAGGGCTGGAGAGCCAGTAAGAGCCCTAAGTCACGATGCTCAGGCACCCCCCCCTTTAACGTGCAAGTAGTCGACATGGGAAGAGAAGATGCTACGGACAGGCTCCATGCAGCTAACCGTGATAGGCAATGCATAGTTGGAGATAAACACTAGGGGGATACACGCCGCTAGGTCTGGCCCGAGCGGCTTGGGGGTGATGCAGCCCGAGGGGCGCCCCCAACAAGGCAAACTAACGACGGAAAGGTAAATGCAGATACATGCCGCGGGGACGGACCCACGCGGCCTGGGAGTGATGCAACCCTGGGAGGGTGCTCCCAGCTGAGAACGGAACTTGAAAGATGTCACCTGAGGATGTCGTCGGTGTAGTGGCGTTGGTGCAGCAGACTTGACGGGCTGCAGAAGCCGATCCTCACGAGCCCCCAGGCCCCGGGGCCTCGGGAGGCTCCGAAGGCGCTGGTGACTCCTCGCGAGCTGTCTCCACCTCCGCCAGAGCCACGTAACGCCTGTCTTCCTGAGCCTCCACGATGCCCCTCATGAGGCGCTGGTACACCGCAGCCATGCTTGGCAGGCCGTAAGGCATGCAAACATAGCTGTGGGGTGGACCTCCGTAGCGCCCCACTTGCGAGGGCCAGAGGCGCTCTATTGTGGCGATTTGATTGAGCCCTAGTACATCGACGCAGACGCGCAGCCCACCATCCTCGCCTGGATGTGGGGCCACGGCTGGCAAGCGGCGGCAACCTCTCATGATCCTTGTCTCCTGTACCTCTCGAATGGCCTCATCAACGAACTCTTGCTGGTCTGATCTTCCTCGCCTGGCTCCCTCTCGAGGGAAACGTGCTGTGAAGCACGCCTCCACATGGTGCCCAAGCGCCTCCCTCTCGACCATGGCTAGGTTGGTGGCCCTCCAGGCAAGAGCCCCCAAGCCCTTCCCGAGGAGGGCGCCGGGTGCGCTTTCCTATGCGATGGACGGAGGGCCCTCCTGAGGAGGCACGGGCCCTGAGGGGCCTGCCTCCTGAGGGACTGAGCCTGACGACGTCTTCTTCTTCTTGGGGATGGTCTTAGGAAGCCTCCTGCTTCCGCAATCTGGGTCTTCTAGCGACGCGGCCTGAAAGGCTCGCTCCAGGGAACACACTGCATCTCTCTCTTCACAGGGCACCGTGATGACGCCGCCGCTTCCTGGCATCTTGAGGACGTCGTAGCCGAGGTGGGTCACGGCCATGAACTTGGCCAGCGCTGGGTACCCAAGGATGGCGTTGTACGGCAGGCGGATGTGGGCGACGTCGAAGTCGATGAGCTCGGTGTGGTAGTTGCTGCGGGCCCCGAAGGTGACAAGGAGGCGGACCTGCCCGATCGGGATTATGGAACCGTTGGTGATCCCGGAGAAAGGCCTGGTTGGCTGAAGCTGGTCATAGGGCACTTGGAGGTTGTTGAATGTTTCCACGAACAGGACGCTGAGCCCTGCTCCACCATCGATGAGGGTCTTGGTGACCTGCATGTTGCTGATGACCGGGGAGCAGAGCATCGGGAGGACTCCTACAGCGGCCGCGCACTTGAGCTGGTCTGCCGAAGTGAACATGATGGGGCATGCCGACCACCTGAGGGGGCGCGTTGCTTCGAGCTTGGGGAGTGTTGCATTCACTTCACGGGCAAACTGCTTGAAGATACGTTGGGAGGCTGGGGCTTGGGCTCCGCCCAGGATGCAGGCGATCGTGCGTGGCTCCTGGAAGCCCCAGCCCCCTTGTCTTGATGGCGGTCTTCGTTCCTTCTTGGTGGAGGCGGCAGCGGAGGTAGGCCTACGTTGCCATGAGGGCGGTCCTCATGAGGCTGGTCTCTCCAGTCCCCCTCACGAGGCAGGTCCCGCCAGGGGTCCTCGCGAGGCTGGTCGCGCCACCCCTGGCGCGGGCCGCGGTCTTCCCAGCGCCCTGGGTTTCTTCCTCCTCCTCAGCCATAGCCCCGGTCAGCACGGTCAGGGCGACAGCCGATCCTTCCTTCTCGCACGGCGCGGAGCTCTTGACATTCATTGGTGTTGTGGGTGTGGAGGTCATGATACACACAGTACCGGCTGCCTCTGGAGGGTTCGGGCAGATCCTTGCCCCGCTTGGTGTCTGGTTCGGCTGCAAGCATGGCAGCCCCCTTGCACTTCACGTCCTTGGCCTTGGGCTTCTTCTCTTCTGGGTCCGCGGCAGGCAGCTCGAGGAGGAAAAGACGTCCCTCCTCAGCCCTGGCGCACTTGTTCGCCAAGTTGAACAGCTACAGGGAGGTGCAGAGGTCTTCGTGCATCGCCAGCTCCTCCTTCATCTTGATGTCACGCACGCCATCAGAGAAGGTGGAGATGATGGCCTCCTCTGACACCCTAGGGATCTTGAGGCGCGCGCTGTTGAAGCGCTGGATGTACTTTTGCAGGGTCTCTCCGGGTTGTTGCTTGATGCGCCGCATGTCGCTCACGGCAGGCGGCCGGTCGCGAGTACCTTGGAAGTTGGCGATGAAGCGGGCGCACATCTGGTCCCAGGAGGAGATCGTGCCTGGAGCCAGATTCAGGAGCCAGGTTCGCGCCCCTTCCTTCATCGCCATGGGGAACCAGTTCGCCATGACCTTTTCATCCCTGCCGGCAGCCTCGATGCCCAGCTCATAGAGCTGGAGGAATTCCGCAGGGTCAGTTGTGCCGTCGTAGCGAGGGGGCAGGTCGGGCTTGAACTTGCCGGGCCACGCGACGCTGCGCAGCTCAGTGGTGTAGGTGTGGCAGCCCGCGGTGGCCACGAAAGGCCTCGGTTGGTGGAGAGCTTGGTCTTGAGGGTCCCCACGCACTGCAGCTAGGAGCAGGGCGGGGTCTTGACGTGCCGGAGCTGGAGCAGGGTCGCGGCGTGCCGGAGCAGGGAGCGCCCGGGCAGCCCCCTGCGGGCAAGGGATTTCTTGGCAGCTCCGCTCTTGTTGCGACGGCGCCTGGCGGAGCGGGTTCCGCCCAGGGGCCAGTCGCCTTGGAGCCACGGCATCTTCTTGGGGAGGAGGTGCCTGGTGCGCCTCCGGAGCTTCGTTGCCCGCGCGGGGCGGAGTGCGGCGCAGAGGGACGGACGGCGCGGAAGAGCCCCCTGCGGCGCAGACAAGCTCGGCGACGCGGTCGAGCCATTCTTCATAGACGTCGTCGACGGGACGGTAGCATAGGAGCTCGTTTGCCGCGAGGAGCGCAGCTCGAGCCTCCAAGGGTGCGCGGAGCGCGCGGGACGAAGAGCCAGCTGGTGCGAGCGACGGAGTGGAGGTGCGGCCATCTTGCCGCACGGACGGGTGCTGAGACGATGCCTGCTGCTCGCCCCCTGCCGGGCCAGTGGCGGCGTTGACGGCGGGCGACGGGGAACGACAAGGATGCCCACCAACGGGGGCCGTCTGGGCGACGCGAGAAGCGATGGCGGCCTGACGCTCGGCGTGGGCTCGACGAGCGTCATACATGGATGCGACGGTCGGAGGAGAGCGGAGCGGTGGGAGACGAATTCCGGCGCACCCCTACCTGGCGCGCCAAATGTCGGTTTTCGGGTTCCGGCAGACCCTTAAGGTTCGAACACTGGGGTGCGCGCGGAAAACTCACCTCCAACCTCTCCGTCTCGATGGGATCTAAACTACTAAGAGAACTGCGCGAAAGACACGAGACTTATACTGGTTCGGGCCACCGATGCGGTGTAATACCCTACTCCAGTGTGTGGTGGATGGATTGCCTCCTGGGGCTAGTGAGGACGAACAATACAAGGAAGAACAGCCTCGCGAGGGTCTGTTCTTGGCTGTGGTGATGAACCGCTACGAAGAGTTCAGTCACCCTCTCTCTCTCTCTCTCTCTGCTTTCTCTTTCACTCGTCCTCGTCTAGGACCAAACGACCAGGAATCGAACGACCCGGAATCGAACGACCTGGAATCGAACCCCTTGCTATGTGGGTGGCTAGTCCTATTTATAGAGGCCCTGGTCCTCTCCCCAAATATTGAGCGGGAAGGGATCCAACAATGGCGGGCTAACTTGAAGGGGGACAGCGAGTACATCTATCCTGACAAAAGCAGTCTTCGCCTGCCAAAGGCTCTGGAGATGACGCCGTGCTGGGCTCCATGGTGACCTTCGTCTCATAGTCCTCCTGGTCCTGGTCTCGTTGCACCGAAGTGGCAACCTTTTGCCTGATGCCTCGGTACTCCGCTGATACGCTTGCCCCCCTTGCACCAAAGAGGAAAGAGGGACGCTGCGCGCGCTGGCACCCGCCTGGTGCCCCGTGTCGTCATGGCTTGCGTCATAGGTACCTCGCGAGGTACCCCGCCTTGAACACTCTGCCTCCTTGCGAGCCAGCCTGACGAGGCCGTGCCTGAGGATGCGCCGTGTCGTCCGCCTCGTGAGGCTTGGCCCCTCGCGAGGGTCTTGAGCCTCGTGTTGATGAAGATAGGCCGCGCTGGGCCCGCACTCGAGCCACGCCGCAGGACGCAGGCAGGCAAGTCTGGGGACCCCCGTTCCGAGAACGCCGACAATTATACACTTTTATATTATTTTTGGGACTAACCTACTAACCGGAGGCCCAAGCCAGAATTGCTGTTTTTTTGCCTATTTTAGGGTTTCGAAGAAAAGGAATATCAAACGGAGTCCAAACGGAATGAAACCTTCGGGAACGTGATTTTTGGAACGAACAAGACCCAGGAGACTTGGACCCTACGTCAAGCAACCAACAGGGAGGCCACGAGGTAGGGGGCGCGCCTACCCCCCCCCCCCCAGGCGCCCTCCACCCTCATGGGCCCCCTGTTGCTCCACCGACGTACTTCTTCCTCCTATATATACCTACGTACCCCCAAACGATCAAATACGGAGCCAAAACCCTAATTCCACCGCCGTAACTTTCTGTATCCACGAGATCCCATCTTGGGGCCTGTTCCGGAGCTCCATCGGAGGGGGCATCGATCACGGAGGGCTTCTACATCAACACCATAGCCTCTCCGATGAAGTGTGAGTAGTTTACCTCAGACCTACGGGTCCATAGTTATTAGCTAGATGGCTTCTTCTCTCTTTTTGGATCTCAATACAAAGTTCTCCCCCTCTCTTGTGGAGATCTATTTGATGTAATCTTCTTTTGCGGTGTGTTTGTTGAGACCGATGAATTGTGGGTTTATGATCAAGTTTATCTATGAACAATATTTGAATCTTCTCTGAATTCTTTTATGTATGATTGGTTATCTTTGCAAGGCTCTTCAAACTATCAGTTTGGTTTGGCCTACTAGATTGATCTTTCTTGCCATGGGAGAAGTGCTTAGCTTTGGGTTCAATATTGCGGTGTCCTTTCCCAGTGACAGTAGGGGCAGCAAGGCATGTATTGTATTGTTGCCATCGAGGATAACAAGATGGGGTTTTTATCATATTGCATGAATTTATCCCTCTACATCATGTCATGTTGCTTAAAGTGTTACTCTGTTCTCTTGAACTTAATACTCTAGATGCATGCTGGATAGCGGTCGATGTGTGGAGTAATAGTAGTAGATGCAGGTAGGAGTCGGTCTACTTGTCTTGGACGTGATGCCTATATACATGATCATACCTAGATATTCTCATAACTATGCTCAATTCTGTCAATTGCTCAGCAGTAATTTGTTCACCCACCATAAAATACTTATGCTCTTGAGAGAAGCAACTAGTGAAACCTATGGCCCCGGGGTCTATCTTCATCATATTAATCTTCAAATACTTAGTTATTTTCATTGCTTTTATTTTACTTTGCATCTTTATCATAAAAATACCAAAAATATTATCTTATCATATCTATCAGATCTCACTCTCGTAAGTGACCGTGTAGGGATTGACAACCCCTTATCGCGTTGGTTGTGAGGATTTATTTGTTTTGTGTAGGTGCGAGGGACTCGCGCGTAGCCTCCTACTGGATTGATACCTTGGTTCTCAAAAACTGAGGGAAATACTTACGCTACTTTGCTGCACCACCCTTTCCTCTTCAAGGGAAAACCAACGCAAGTGCTCAAGAGGTAGCAAGAAGGATTTTTGGCGTCATTGCCGAGGAGGTCTGCGCGAAAGTCAAACATACCAAGTACCCATCACAAACCCTTATCTCCCACATTACATTATTTGCCATTTGCCTCTCGTTTTCCTCTCCCCCACTTCACGCTTGCCGTTTTATTCGCCCTCTCCCTCTCTATCCTCCCTCTCTTTCTCTATTTGCCTCTTTTTGCCCGTTTCTTGTTTGCTTGTGTGTTGGATTGCTTGCTTGTCACGATGGCTCAAGATAACACTAAATTGTGTGAATTTACCAATACCAACAACAATAATTTTATTGGTACTCTGATTGCTCCTCTTACCGATGCTGAATCTTGTGAAATTAATGCTGCTTTGCTGAATCTTGTCATGAAAGATCCGTTTTCCGGCCTTCCTAGTGAAGATGCCGCTACCCATCTAAATAGCTTCGTTGATTTGTGTGATATGCAAAAGAAGAAAGATGTGGACAATGATATTGTTAAATTGGAGCTATTTCCTTTTTTGCTTAGAGATCGTGCTAAAGCTTGGTTTTTGTCTTTGCCTAAAAATAGTATTGATTCGTGGAATAAGTGCAAAGATGCGTTTATCTCTAAGTATTTTCCTCCCGCTAAGATCATCTCTCTTTGAAACGATAATATGAATTTTAAGCAACTTGATCATGAACATGTTGCAGAAGCTTGGGAGAGGATGAAATTAATGATACATAATTGCCCTACTCATGGTTTGAATTTGTGGATGATTATACAAAAAAATTATGCCGGATTGAATTTTGCTTCTAGAAATCTTTTAGATTCAGCCGCGGGAGGCACTTTTATGGAAATCACTTTAGGAGAAGCTACTAAACTCCTAGATAATATTATGGTTAATTATTCTCAATGGCACACTGAAAGATCTACTAATAAGAAAGTGCATGCGATAGAAGAAATTAATGTTTTGAGTGGAAAGATGGATGAACTTATGAAATTATTTGCTAATAAAAGTGTTTCTTATGGTCCTATGATATGCCTTTGTCTACTTTGGTTGGGAATAATAATGAATCTATGGATGTGAATTTTGTTGGTAGGAACAATTTTGGTAACAATGCGTATAGAGGAAATTTTAATCCTAGGACTTATCCTAGTAATTCCTCTAATAATTATGGTAATTCCTACAACAATTCTTATGGAAATTATAATAAGATGCCCTCTGATTTTGAATCTAATATTAAAGAATTTATTACTTTGCAAAAGAATTTCAATGCTTTGATTGAAGAAAATTGCTTAAGATTGACGAGTTGGCTAGGAACGTTGATAGAATTTCTCTTGATGTTGATTCTTTGAAACTTAGATCTATTCCACCTAAGCATGATATCAAAGAGTCTCTCAAAGCCATGAGAATTTCCATTGATGAGTGCAAAGAAAGAACCGCTAGGATGCGTGCTAAGAAAGATTCCTTTATAAAAGTGTGTTCTTCTAGTTACCATGATAATAAAGATGAAGATCTAAAAGTTATTGATGTTTCCTCTATTAAATCTTTGTTTTGCAATATGAATCTTGATAATGATGGGACTTAATATGATCCACCTTTACCTAGAAGGTGTTCCAAAAATTCGGAGTTTTTAGATCTTGATGCTAAATTTGATAAAAGTGGGATTGAAGAGATCAAAACTCTAGATGTTAATGAACCTACTATTTTGGATTTCAAGGAATTTAATTATAATAGCTGCTCTTTGATAGATTGTATTTCCTTGTTACAGTCCGTGCTAAATTCTCCTCATACTTATAGCCAAAATAAAGCTTTTACCAAACATATCATTGATGCTTTGATGCAATATTATGAAGAAAAAACTTGAGTTAGAAGTTTCTATCCCTAGAAAACTTTATGATGAGTGGGAACCAACTACTAAAATTAAAATTAAAGATCATGAATGCTATGCTTTGTGTGATTTGGGTGCTAGTGTTTCCACGATTCCAAAGACTTTGTGTGATTTGTTAGGTTTCCGTGATTTTGATGATTGCTCACTAAACTTACACCTTGCGGATGCCACTATTAAGAAACCTATGTGAAGAATTAATGATGTTATTATTGTTTCAAATAGGAATTATGTGCCTGTAGATTTTATCGTTCTTGATATAGATTGCAATCCTTCATGTCCTATTATTCTTGGTAGACCTTTCCTTAGAATGATTGGTGCAATTATTGATATGAAGGAAGGAAATATTAGATTCCAATTTCTGTTAAGGAAAGCTATGGAACACTTTCCTAGAAAGAAAATTAAATTACCTTATGAATATATTATGAGAGCCACTTATGGATTGCCTACCAAAGATGGCAATACCAACATATATCCTTGCTTTTTATGCCTAGCTAGGGGCGTTAAACGATAGCGCTTGTTGGGAGGCAACCCAATTTTATTTTTATTCCTTGCTTTTGCTCCTGTTTAGTAATAAATAATTAATCTAGCCTCTGTTTTGGTTGTGTTTTTTTGTGTTTAATTAGTGTTTGTGCCAAGTAGAACCGTTGGGAAGACTTGGGGAAAGTCTTGTTAATCTTGCTGTAAAAAGCAGAAACTTTAGCGCTCAAGAGAACTGCTGCCATTTTTATTTGGAAAGTGATATTTAGTTAATTCTTTTTTCAGATTATTAATAGATAAATTCCTCACGTTCAGCAATTTATTTTAGAATTTTTGGGGTTCCATATCTTGCGCTAGCTACAGATTACTACAGACTGTTCTGTTTTTGACAGATTCTGTTTTTCGTGTGTTGTTTGCTTATTTTGATGAATCTATGGCTAGTAAAATAGTTTATAAACCATAGAGAAGTTGGAATAAAGTAGGTTTAACACCAGTATAAATAAATAATGAGTTAATTACAGTACCTTGAAGTGGTCTTTTGTTTTCTTTCGCTAACGGAGCTCACGAGATTTTCTACTTTAAGTTTTGTGTTGTGAAGTTTTCAAGTTTTGCGTAAAGATTTGATGGATTATGGAACAAGGAGTGGCAAGAGCCTAAGCTTGGGTATGCCCATGTAACCCCCAAGATAATCTAGGGACAACTAAAGGCCAAAGCTTGGGGATGCCCCGGAAGGCATCCCCTCTTTCGTCTACTTCTATCGGTAACTTTACTTGGAGCTATATTTTTATTCACCACATGATGTGTGTTTTGCTTGGAGTGTCTTGTATGATTTGAGTCTTTATTTTTTAGTTTACCACAATCATCTTTTTTGTACACACCTTTTGAGAGAGACACGCATGATTCGGAAATTATTAGAATACTCTATGTGCTTCACTTATATCCTTTGAGTTATATAGTTTTGCTCTAGTACTTCAGTTATATCTTTTAGAGCACGGTGGTGGATTTGTTTTATAGAAACTATTGATATCTCATACTTCACTTAGATTATTTTGACAGTCTTAAATAGCATGGTAATTTTCTTAAATAATCCTAATATGCTAGGTATACAAGATTAATAATAAAATTCTCTTATGAGTGTCTTGGATACTATGAGAAGTTTGATACTTGATAATTGTTTTGAGATATGGAGATGGTGATACTAGAGTCATGCTAGTTGAGTAGTTGTGAATTTGAGAAATACTTGTGTTAAAGTTTGTGATTCCCGTAGCATGCACGTATGGTGAACCGTTATGTGATGAAGTCGGAGCATGATTTATTTATTGATTGTCTTCCTTATGAGTGGCGATCGGGGACGAGCGATGGTATTTTCCTACCAATCTATCCCCCTAGGAGCATGCGCGTAATACTTTGCTTTGATAACTTGTAGATTTTTGCAATAAGTATATGAGTTCTTTATGACTAATGTTGAGTCCATGTATCATACGCACTCTCACCCTTCCACCATTGCTAGCCTCTCTAATACCGCGCACCTTTCGCCGATATCATACACCCACCATATACCTTCCTCAAAACAGCCACCATACCTACCTATCATGGCATTTCCAAAGCCATTCCGAGATATACTGCCATGCAACTTTCCACCGTTCTGTTTACTATGACACGCTCCATCATTGTCATATTGCTTTGCATGATCATGTAGTTGACATTGTATTTGTGGCAAAGACACCGTTCATAATTCTTTCATACATGTCACTCATGAGTCATTGCATATCCCGGTACACCGCCGGAGGCATTCATATAGTCATATCTTGTTCTAAGTATCGAGTTGTAATTCTTGGGTTGTAAGAAAATAAAAGTGTGATGGTCATCATTATTAGAGCATTGTCCCAAGTGAGGAAAAGATGATGGAGACTATGATTCCCCCACAAGTCGGGATGAGACTCCAGACGAAAAATAAAAAAAAAGAAATTTTAAAAAAAGGCCATAAAAAGGCCCAAATTAAAAAAATTGAGAGAAAAAGAGAGAAGGGACAATGCTACTATCCTTTTACCACACTTGTGCTTCAAAGTAGCACCATGATCTTCATAGTAGAGAGTCTCCTTTGTTATCACCTTCATATACTAGTGGGAAATTTTCATTATAGAACTTGGCTTGTATATTCCAATGATGGGCTTCCTCAAAATGCCCTAGGTCTTTGTGAGCAAGCAAGTTGGATGCACACCCACTTAGTTTGTTTTTGAGCTTTCATATACTTATAGCTCTAGTGCATCCGTTGCATGGCAATCCATACTCACTCACATTGATATCTATTGATGGGCATCTCCATAGCCCATTGATACGCCTAGTCGATGTGAGACTATCTTCTCCTTTTTGTCTCTTCAACAACCACCATTCTATCCCACCTAAAGTGCTATGTCCATGGCTCACGCTCATGTATTGCATGAAGATTGAAAAAGTTTTGAGAATGTCAAAAGTATGAAACAATTGCTTGGCTTGTCATTGGGGTTGTGCCTAATTTAAATACTTTGTGTGGTGAAGATAGAGCATAGCCAGACTATATGATTTTGTAGGGATAACTTTCTTTGGCCGTGTTATTTTGAAGAGACATAATTGCTTAGTTAGTATGCTTGAAGTATTATTATTTCTATGTCAATATTGAACTTTTTTCTTGAATCTTTCGGATCTGAATATTCATACCACAATTAAGAAGAATTACATTGAAAATATGCCAAGTAGCATTCCACATCAAAAAATTTGTTTTTATCATTTACCTACTCGAGGACGAGCAGGAATTAAGCTTGGGGATGCTTGATACGTCTCCAACGTATCTATAATTTTTTATTGCTCCATGATATATTATCTACTGTTTTGGACATTATTGGGCTTTATTATACACTTTTATATTATTTTTGGGACTAACCTACTAACCAGAGGCCCAGCCCAGAATTGTTGTTTTTTGCCTATTTTAGGGTTTCGAAGAAAAGGAATATCAAACGGAGTCCAAACGGAATGAAACCTTCGGGGGCGTGATTTTTGGAATGAACAAGACCCAGGAGACTTGGACCCTACGTCAAGCAACCAACAGGGAGGCCATGAGGTAGGGGGCGCGCCTACCCCCCCCCCCCCAGGCGCGCCCTCCACCCTCGTGGCCCCCCTGTTGCTCCACCGACGTACTTCTTCCTCCTTTATATACCTACGTACCCCCAAATGATCACATACGGAGCCAAAACCCTAATTCCACCGCCGTAACTTTCTGTATCCACAAGATCCCATCTTGGGGCCTGTTCCGGAGCTCCGCCAGAGGGAGCATCGATCATGGAGGGCTTCTACATCAACACCATAGCCTCTCCGATGAAGTGTGAGTAGTTTACCTCAGACCTACGGGTCCATAGTTATTAGCTAGATGGCTTCTTCTCTCTTTTTGGATCTCAATACAAAGTTCTCCCCCTCTCTTGTGGAGATCTCTTCGATGTAATCTTCTTTTGCGGTGTGTTTGTTGAGACCGATGAATTGTGGGTTTATGATCAAGTTCATCTATGAACAATATTTTAATCTTCTCTGAATTCTTTTATGTATGATTGGTTATCTTTGCAAGTCTCTTCGAATTATCAGTTTGGTTTGGCCTACTAGATTGATCTTTCTTGCAATGGGAGAAGTGCTTAGCTTTGGGTTCAATCTTGCGGTGTCCTTTCCCAGTGACAGTAGGGGCAGCAAGGCACGTATTGTATTGTTGCCATCAAGGATAACAAGATGGGGTTTTTATCATATTACATGAATTTATCCCTCTACATCATGTCGTCTTGCTTAAAGTGTTACTCAGTTCTCTTGAACTTAATACTCTAGATGCATGTTGGATAGCGGTCGATGTGTGGAGTAATAGTAGTATATGCAGGCAGGAGTCGGTCTACTTGTCTTGGACGTGATGCCTATATACATGATCATACCTAGATATTGTCATAACTATGCTCAATTCTGTCAATTGCTCAATAGTAATTTGTTCACCCACCGTAAAATACTTATGGTCTTGAGAGAAGCTACTAGTGAAACCTATGGCCCCGGGTCTATCTTCATCATATTAATCTTCCAGTACTTAGTTATTTTCATTACTTTTATTTTACTTTGCATCTTTATCATAAAAATACCAAAAATATTATCTTATCATATCTATCAGATCTCACTCTCGTAAGTGACTGTGTAGGGATTGACAACCCCTTATTGCGTTGGTTGCAAGGATTTATTTGTTTTGTGTAGGTGCGAGGGACTCGCGCGTAGCCTCCTACTGGATTGATACCTTGGTTATCAAAAATTGAGGGAAATACTTACGCTACTTTGCTGCACCACCCTTTCCTCTTCAAGGGAAAACCAACGCAAGTGCTCAAGAGGTAGCAGCGCCAACTATCATGGTGGGTGCACGGCAGATGCCAAGGGATGGCTAAAGAGAGGAGGAGGCTCGAGGGCACTGGTGGGCTCCAGAGGCGAGGTCGGCATGAGCGAGCGCGGGACACAAGACATACCCAGGTTTGGGGCTCTCCGGAGAGATGACACCCCTAGTCCTACCGAGTACAGAGTTGCTCCTAGAGCTGTATCGAGGAAGGAAGGTGGTTGGCCAGGGCTTAGGCTGCTCCCTCCCCTGGTGTGGCTAGTCTAGTTGATCTGGTTTTTTCTCTCATTCTCCTCTCGTGCCTGTATGCATGAGGGCTCCTGGGGTTTTATAGGCCAACCCCCCAGGGATACAATGGTAATGTTACAAGGCCGTGGGGTCAGGTTGTCATCGTCCAGGAGGACGGTGCTGGGACCCGCCGGGTGACAAGGCTCGCCGGGTTCTCCGGGCGTGGGACCTGCCGGGTGTAGGGGCACTGTTTGCCGTCTTGTAGATCATCAGGGAGTGGCCGGGTTGAGTCTGCTATAGTGTCGCTCCGTCAGGTCACCGCTTGCTGGCGTCAGTAGTGACGACGGGTGCACTGTAGCCACGCCGGCCCTGGTGAGCAGGTAGGTGAGGCGCTGTTGCCACGCCTCAGCTAACCAGAGGCATGGGAGGGGCACTTTTGCCTTGCTCATCTCTTGATTGAAGACTCGTCCCATCGTACGGCATGGATGGGATGGGAGCTGACCCATGGCCGGGTTGGGGAACACGCCAAGGGGAAGCTGGCTTGTTGGGGAAGTCTTGGTGCGCCGGGTTCGGCTGCCTTGCGCCGGCCGTCGGGGCCGGGTTGAGGAATTTGACCAGGTCGAGGGGCTTGGCTGGGTCGAGTGACCCGATCAAGCGTGAGCCGGCTTGAGGGGTGTCGCTGGCCCCGTTGTTTTTTAAAAGGATCCAGGTTTCGTTGCCTGCCTGGGATTCGTCCCCCGACAATAATTGAATCATATGGAAATCCCTCAACGTGCGATAAAGAGTCACTCCAAAATTCCTATCGCGGAGAACATAAGATGAAATTGCTTGTAGGGTACGAAACCACCTCAAAGTTATTTTTTCTGATCAATTCATTAAGCTATTCCTATAAGTGTCACAAATAGCCCTAGAGTTCGTAGTAAAATAACACCATATAATACACATCGATCAACCCTAATGTCACAGATACTCCAATGTCACCACAAGTATCTGTGGGTCAATTATATGATATGCATCAAACAACTTTAGATTCCTAATATTCAATCCAACACAAAGAACCTCAAAGAGTGCCCCAAGATTTCTTCCGGAGAAACAAGGGCGAAAACGTGCATCGACCCCTATGCATAGATTACCCCAATGTCACCTCGGGAATCCATGAGTTCAGTACCAAAACATACATCAAGTGAATCAATAGAACACCCCATTGTCACCAAGGTATCCCACACAAGACATACATCAAGTGTTCTCAAATCCATAATAGTATTCAATCCGATAATAGTGAAAGATCAAAGGTGAAACTCAATTCATCACAAAGATAGAGGGGGAGAAACACCATATGATCCAACTATAGTAACAAAGCTCGTGGTACATCAAGATCGTGCCAAATCAAGAACATGAGAGAGAGAGAGAGACACAGATCAAACACATAGCTACTGGCACATACACTACTGCAGGATGCTGCTAACGCGACACTACGATCAGAGACTCTTCGCCGAAACTATGTGCAATGCAATAATCGCAAACGGTGATGTAAAAACCCCGTCAAAAATGCAAAACATTTGCGATGATGGATGCATCAAACAAGGTTCATAATTTAGTTGCGTGTGCGATGAGGGGCATACGGTTCAGTTCAATGAACTATTTGCGATGAGGCAAGAGAACAGAAATGGGCAGCCAGATGAAGGTGTGTGTGATATATAGAATACGGTTCACTTGGATAAACTATTTGTGACTAGGCAACACAAAAGAAACGGTCAGCCAGATCAATGTATGTGTGCGATATACAGCATACGGTTCACTCGGATGAACTGTTTGCGTTGAGCCAAGAGAACAGAAACGGTTCAATTTAACAAGATGTGTGTGATACGCGGCAAACAGGTGTGTAATCAGAAATGTGTGCGAAGACCGATAATAACACAGACGATTGTTGCTAATAAGACGTGTGTTGTGCATTGGGATTGCATACAGAACAACAACATATATATACACACTTATAAGGACATGGTTGCATAACCAAATTAAACATCCAATTACATAGGTGGCTACTACACACATGACATTTGCACACACCAAAGTAAACTATTACACGCATAATTACATAGGTGGCTACTACACACATGACATTTCCACACACCAAAGTCAACTATATATTACATGCATGATTAACTAGGGTAAATGATCAACTTATCATCATCTACTTCTTGGGACGCTTGCCGCTACTGTTCAATATTGAAGTGTTCCTGAAGAGGATGAAGGATGGACGGTCAATCATCCACAGGCACTGGCCTAAAGTTGCAAAGACCTTCAACATCAATGAAGGCTCAATATTCGCCTTCCGCTTCAGAAGTTTTCCAAATGAGATACATATATCTATGTTGGCGAACGTAGTAATTTCAAAAAAAATCCTACGCACATGCAAGATCATGGTGATGCATAGCAACGAGGGGGAGAGTCTGATCTACGTACCCTTGTAGATCGCAACAGAAGCGTTGACACAACGTAGAGGAAGTAGTCGTATGTCTTCTTCCCGATCCGACCGATCCAAGCACCGTTACTCCGGCACCTTCGAGTTCTTAGCACACGTTCAGCTCGATGATGATCCCCGGGCTCCGATCCAGCAAAGCTTCGGGGAGGAGTTCCGTCAGCACGACGGCGTGGTGACGATCTTGATGTACTACCGACGCAGGGCTTCGCCTAAGCACTACAACGGTATGATCGAGGTGGAATTTGGTGGCAGGGGGCACCGCACATGGCTAAGGAACGATCTCAAGGATCAACTTGTGTGTCTAGAGGTGCCCCCTGCCCCCGTATATAAAGGTTTCCAGGGGGAGGGCTGGCCGGCCAAGCTGTGGAGGCGCAGGAGGAGTCCTACTCCTACCGGGAGTAGGACTCCCCCCCCCCCAATCCTATTCCTAATAGGACTCCCAAGTGGAAAGAGAGGGAGAGAGGTGGCCGGCCACCTCTCCTAGTCCTAACAGGACTAGGGGAGGGGGGTGGCGCGCAGCCCACCTTGGGCTGCCCCCTTTCACCTTTCCACTAAGGCCCAATAAGGCCCATTTGGTTCCCGGGAGGTTCCGGTAACCTCCCGGTACTCCGGTAAAATTCCCGATTTCACCCGGAACACTTCCGATGTCCAAACATAGACTTCCAATATATCAATCTTTATGTCTCGACCATTTCGAGACTCCTCGTCATGTCCGTGATCACATCCGGGACTCCGAACAACCTTCGGTACATCAAAATGCATAAACTCATAATAACTGTCATCGTAACGTTAAGCGTGCGGACCCTACGGTTCGAGAACAATGTAGACATGACCGAGACATGTCTCCGGTCAATAACCAATAGCGGGACCTGGATGCCCATATTGGCTCCTACATATTCTATGAAGATCTTTATCGGTCAGACCGCATAACAACATACGTTGTTCCCTTTGTCATCGGTATGTTACTTGCCCGAGATTCGATCGTCGGTATCCAATACCTAGTTCAATCTCGTTATCGGCAAGTCTCTTTACTCGTTCCGTAATACATCATCTCACAACTAACATCTTAGTCATAATGCTTGCAAGGCTTATGTGATGTGTATTACCGAGAGGGCCCAGAGATACCTCTCCGACAATCGGAGTGACAAACCCTAATCTCTAAATACGCCAACCCAACATCTTCCATTGGAGACACCTGTAGTACTCCTTTATAATCACCCAGTTACGTTGTGACGTTTGGTAGTACCCAAAGTGTTCCTCCGGCAAACGGGAGTTGCATAATCTCATAGTCATAGGAACATGTATAAGTCATGAAGAAAGCAATAGCAACATACTAAACGATCGGGTGCTAAGCTAATGGAATGGGTCATGTCAATCAGATCATTCAACTAATGATGTGACCTCGTTAATCAAATAACAAATCTTTGTTCATGGTTAGGAAACATAACCATCTTTGATTAACGAGCTAGTCAAGTAGAGGCATACTAGTGACACTTTGTTTGTCTATGTATTCACACATGTATTATGTTTCCGGTTAATACAATTCTAGCATGAATAATAAACATTTATCATGATATAAGGAAATAAATAATAACTTTATTATTGCCTCTAGGGCATATTTCCTTCAGTCTCCCACTTGCACTAGAGTCAATAATCTAGATTACACAGTAATGATTCTAACACCCATGGAGCCTTAGTGCTGATCATGTTTTGCTCGTGGAAGAGGCTTAGTCAACGGGTCTGCAACATTCAGATCCGTATGTATCTTGCAAATCTCTATGTCTCCCACCTGGACTAGATCCCGGATGGAGTTGAAGCGTCTCTTGATGTGTTTGGTCCTTTTGTGAAATCTGGATTCCCTTGCTAAAGCAATTGCACCAGTATTGTCACAAAAGATTTTCATTGGACCCGATGCACTAGGTATGACACCTAGATCGAATATGAACTCCTTCATCCAGACTCCTTCGTTCGCTGCTTCTGAAGCAGCTATGTACTCCGCTTCACATGTAGATCCCGCTACGACGCTTTGTTTAGAACTGCACCAACTGACAGCTCCACCGTTTAAAGTAAACACGTATCCGGTTTGCGATTTAGAATCGTCCGGATCAGTGTCAAAGCTTGCATCAACGTAACCTCTTACGGTGAGCTCTTTGTCACCTCCATATACGAGAAACATATCCTTAGTCCTTTTTCAGGTATTTCAGGATGTTCTTGACCGCTGTCCAGTGATCCACTCCTGGATTACTTTGGTACCTCCCTGCTAAACTTATAGCAAGGCACACATCAGGTCTGGTACACAGCATTGCATACATGATAGAGCCTATGGCTGAAGCATAGGGAACATCTTTCATTTTCTCTCTATCTTCTGCAGTGGTCGGGCATTGAGTCTGACTCAACTTCACACCTTGTAACACAGGCAAGAACCCTTTCTTTGCTTGATCCATTTTGAACTTCTTCAAAATCTTCTCAAGGTATGTGCTTTGTGAAAGTCCAATTAAGCGTCTTGATCTATCTCTATAGATCTTTAGGCCTAATATGTAAGCAGCTTCCCCAAGGTCTTTCATCGAAAAACTTTTATTCAAGTATCCCTTTATGCTATCCAGAAATTCTATATCATTTCCAATCAGTAATATGTCATCCACATATAATATCAGAAATGCTACAGAGCTCCCACTCACTTTCTTGTAAATACAGGCTTCTCCAAAAGTCTGTATAAAACCAAATGCTTTGATCACACTATCAAAGCATTTATTCCAACTCCGAGAGGCTTGCACCGGTCCATAAATGGATCGCTGGAGCTTGCACACTTTGTTAGCTCCCTTTGGATCGACAAAACCTTCCGGTTGCATCATATACAACTCTTCTTCCAGAAATCCATTTAGGAATGCAGTTTTGACATCCATCTGCCAAATTTCATAATCATGAAATGCGGCAATTGCTAACATGATTCTGACAGACTTAAGCATCGCTACGGGTGAGAAGGTCTCATCGTAGTCAACCCCTTGAACTTGTCGAAAACCTTTTGCGACAAGTCGAGCTTTATAGATAGTAACATTACCGTCAGCGTCAGTCTTTTTCTTGAAGATCCATTTATTCTCAATTGCTTGCCGATCATCGGGCAAGTCAACCAAAGTCCATACTTTGTTCTCATACATGGATCCCATCTCAGATTTCATGGCCTCAAGCCACTTTGCGGAATCTGGGCTCACCATCGCTTCTTCATAGTTCGTAGGTTCATCATGATCTAGTAGCATGACTTCCAGAATTGGATTACCGTACCACTCTGGTGCGGATCTCACTCTGGTTGATCTACGTGGTTCAGTAGTATCTTGTCCTGAAGTTTCATGATCATCATCATTAGCTTCCTCACTAATTGGTATAGGTGTCGCAGAAATAGTTTTCTGTGATGTACTATTTTCCAATAAGAGAGCAGGTACAGTTACCTCGTCAAGTTCTACTTTCCTCCCACTCACTTCTTTCAAGAGAAACTCCTTCTCTAGAAATGATCCATTCTTAGCAACGAATGTCTTGCCTTCGAATCTGTGATAGAAGGTGTACCCAACAGTCTCCTATGGGTATCCTATGAAGACACAATTCTCCGCTTTGGGTTCGAGCTTATCAGGTTGAAGCTTTTTCACATAAGCATCGCAGCCCCAAACTTTAAGAAACGACAACTTTGGTTTCTTGCCAAACCATAGTTCATAAGGCGTCGTCTCAACGGATTTTGATGGTGCCCTATTTAACGTGAATGCGGCCGTCTCTAAAGCATAAGCCCAAAACGATAGCGGTAAATCAGTAAGAGACATCATAGATCGCACCATATCTAGTAAAGTACGATTACGACGTTCGGACACACCATTACGCTGTGGTGTTCCGGGTGGCGTGAGTTGCGAAACTATTCCACAATTTTTCAAATGTACACCAAACTCGTAACTCAAATATTCTCCTCCATGATCAGATCGTAGAAACTTTATTTACTTGTTACGATGATTTTCAACTTCACTCTGAAATTCTTTGAACTTTTCAAATGTTTCAGACTTATGTTTCATTAAGTAGATATACCCATATCTGCTTAAATCATCTGTGAAGGTGAGAAAATAACGATATCCGCCACGAGCCTCAATATTCATCGGACCACATACATCGGTATGTATGATTTCCAATAAATCTGTTGCTCTCTCCATAGTACCGGAGAACGGTGTTTTAGTCATCTTGCATATGAGGCACGGTTCGCAAGTACCAAGTGATTCATAATCAAGTGGTTCCAAAAGCCCATCAGTATGGAGTTTCTTCATGCGCTTTACACCGATATGACCTAAACGGCAGTGCCACAAATAAGTTGCACTATCATTATCAACTCTGCATCTTTTGGCTTCTACATTATGAATATGTGTATCACTACTATCGAGATTTAACAAGAATAGACCACTCTTCAAAGGTGCATGACCATAAAAGATATTACTCATATAAATAGAACAACCATTATTCTCTGATTTAAATGAATAACCGTCTCGCATTAAACAAGATCCAGATATAATGTTCATGCTCAACGCTGGCACCAAATAACAATTATTTAGGTCTAATATTAATCCCGAAGGTAGATGTAGAGGTAGCGTGCCGACCGCGATCATATCGACTTTGGAACTGTTTCCCACGCGCATCGTCACCCCGTCCTTTGCTAGTGTCCGCTTATCCCGTAGTCCCTGTTTCGAGTTGCAAATATTAGCAACAGAACCAGTATCAAATACCCAGGTGCTACTGCGAGCTCTAGTAAGGTACACATCAATAACATGTATATCACATATACCTTTGTTCACCTTGCCATCCTTCTTATCCGCCAAATACTTGGGGCAGTTCCGCTTCCAGTGACCAGTCTGCTTGCAGTAGAAGCACTCAGTTTCAGGCTTAGGTCCAGACTTGGGTTTCTTCTCCTGAGCAGGAACTTGCTTGTTGTTCTTCTTGAAGTTCCCCTTCTTCTTCCCTTTGCCCTTTTTCTTGAAACTAGTGGTCTTGTTGACCATCAACACTTGATGCTCCTTCTTGATTTCTACCTCCGCAGCTTTCAGCATTGCGAAGAGCTCGGGAATAGTCTTGTTCATCCCTTGCATATTATAGTTCATCACGAAGCTCTTGTAGCTTGGTGGCAGTGATTGGAGAATTATGTCAATGACGGAATCATCTGGAAGATTAACTCTCATCTGAATCAAGTGATTATTATACCCAGACATTTTGAGTATATGCTCACTGACAGAACTGTTCTCCTCCATCTTGCAGCTATAGAACTTATTGGAGACTTCATATCTCTCAATTCGGGCATTTGCTTGAAATATTAACTTCAACTCCTGGAACATCTCATATGCTCCATGATGTTCAAAATGTCGTTGAAGTCCCGATTCTAAGCCGTAAAGCATGGCACACTGAACTATCGAGTAGTCATCAGCTTTGCTCTGCCAGACGTTCATAACATTTGGTGTTGCTCCAGCAGCAGGCCTGGCACCCAGCGGTGCTTCCAGGACGTAATTCTTCTGTGCAGCAATGAGGATAATCCTCAGGTTACGGACCCAGTCCGTGTAACTGCTACCATCATCTTTCAACTTTGCTTTCTCAAGGAACGCATTAAAATTCAACGGAACAACAGCACGAGCCATCTATCTACAATCAACATAAACAAGCAAGATACTATCAGGTACTAAGTTCATGATAAGTTTTAAGTTCAGTTAATCAAATTACTTAAGAACTCCCACTTAGATAGACATCCCTCTAATCCTCTAAGTGATCACGTGATCCAAATCAACTAAACCATAACCGATCATCACGTGAGATGGAGTAGTTTTCAATGGTGAACATCGTTATGTTGATCATATCTACTATATGATTCACGCTCGACCTTTCGGTCTCTGTGTTCCGAGGCCATATCTGCATATGCTAGGCTCGTCAAGTTTAACCTGAGTATTCTGCGTGTGCAAAACTGGCTTGCACCCGTTGTAGATGGACGTAGAGCTTATCACACCCGATCATCACGTGGTGTCTCGGCACGACGAACTTTGGCAACGGTGCATACTCAGGGAGAACACTTCTTGATAATTTAGTGAGAGATCATCTTATAATGCTACCGTCAATCAAAGCAAGATAAGATGCATAAAAGGATAAACATCACATGCAATCAATATAAGTGATATGATATGGCCATCATCATCTTGTGCTTGTGATCTCCATCTCCGAAGCACCGTCATGATCACCATCGTCACCGGCGCGACACCTTGATCTCCATCGTAGCATCGTTATTGTCTCGCCAATCTTATGCTTCCACGACTATCACTACCGCTTAGCAATAAAGTAAAGCATTACATCACGATTGCATTGCATACAATAAAGCGACAACCATATGGCTCCTGCCAGTTGCCGATAACTTGGTTACAAAACATGATCATCTCATACAATAAAATCAGCATCATGCCTTGACCATGTCACATCACAACATGCCCTGCAAAAACAAGTTAGACGTCCTCTACTTTGTTGTTGCAAGTTTTACGTGGCTGCTATGGGCTTAAGCAAGAACTCATCTCACCTACGCATCAAAACCACAACGATAGTCTGTCAAATAGACTCTGTTTTAACCTTCTCAAGGACCGGGCGTAGCCACACTCGGTTCAACTAAAGTTGGAGAGACAGTCGCCCGCAAGCCATCTATGTGCAAAGCACGTCGAGGGAACCGGTCTCGCGTAAGCGTACGCGTAAGGTTGTGTTGGGGAACGCAGTAATTTCGAAAATTTTCCTACGCACACGCAAGATCATGGTGATGCACAGCAACGAGAGGGGAGAGTGTTGTCTACGTACCGACGCAGACCGACTGCGGAAGCGATCACAAAACGTAGAGGAAGTAGTCGTACGTCTTCTTCCCAATCCGACCGATCCAAGCACCGTTACTCCGGCACCTCTGAGTTCTTAGCACACGTTCAGCTCGATGATGTTCCTCGGGCTCCGATCCAGCAAAGCATCGAGGAAGAGTTCCGTCAGCACGACGGCGTGGTGACGATCTTGATGTACTACCGACGCAGGGCTTCGCCTAAGCACTGTAACGGTATGATCGAGGTGGAATTTGGTGGCAGGGGGCACCGCACACGGCTAAGGAACGATCTCAAGGATCAAGTTGTGTGTCTTGGGGTGCCCCCTACCCCCGTATATAAAGGCTAGGGGCAGGGGGTTCGGCCGGCTAGGAGGGAGGCGCAGGGAGGAGTCCTACTCCCACCGGGAGTAGGACTCCTCCCCTCTAATCCTATTCCAACTAGGACTCTTGGGGGGGAAGGAGAAAGAGGGGGCCGGCCCACCTCTCCTAGTCCTATTAGGACTTGGGAAAGGGGGGGCGCCGGCTAGGCTTGTGGGCTGCCTCTTCTCTCTTTTCCACTAAGGCCCAATAGGCCCATTTGCCTCCCGGGGGGTTCCGGTAACCCTCCCGGTAATCCGGAAAAATCCCGATTTCACCCGGAACGCTTCCGGTGCCCAAACATAGGCTTCCAATATATCAATCTTTACGTCTCGACCATTTCGAGACTCCTCGTCATGTCCGTGATCTCATCTGGGACTCCGAACAACCTTCGGTACATCAAAATGCATAAACTCATAATAACTGTCATCGTAACGTTAAGCGTGCGGACCCTACGGTTCGAGAACAATGTAGACATGACCGAGACACGTCTCCGGTCAATAACCAATAGCGGGACCTGGATGGCCATATTGGCTCCTACATATTCTACGAAGATCTTTATCGGTCAGACCGCATAACAACATACGTTGTTCCCTTTGTCATTGGTATGTTAATTGCCCGAGATTCGATCGTCGATATCCAATACCTAGTACAATCTCGTTACCGGCAAGTCTCTTTACTCGTTCTGTAATACATCATCTCACAACTAACATATTAGTTGCAGTGCTTGCAAGGCTTATGTGATGTCTATTACCGAGAGGGCCCAGAGATACCTCTCCGACAATCGGAGTGACAAACCCTAATCTCGAAATACGCCAACCCAACATCTACCATTGGAGACACCTGTAGTACTCCTTTATAATCACCCAGTTACGTTGTGACGTTTGGTAGTACCCAAAGTGTTCCTTCGGTAAACGGGAGTTGCATAATCTCATAGTTATAGGAACATGTATAAGTCATGAAGAAAGCAATAGCAACATACTAAACGATCGGGTGCTAAGCTAATGGAATGGGTCATGTCAATCAGATCATTCAACTAATGATGTGACCTCGTTAATCAAATAACAACTCTTTGTTCATGGTTAGGAAACATAACCATCTTTGATTAACGAGCTAGTCTAGTAGAGGCATACTAGTGACACTCTGTTGGTCTATGTATTCACACATGTATTATGTTTCCGGTTAATACAATTCTAGCATGAATAATAAACATTTATCATGATATAAGGAAATAAATAATAACTTTATTATTGCCTCTAGGGCATATTTCCTTCAGTCTCCCACTTGCACTAGAGTCAATAATCTAGATTACATAGTAATGATTCTAACACCCATGGAGCCTTGGTGCTGATCATGTTTTGCTCGTAGAAGAGGCTTAGTCAACGGGTCTGCAACATTCAGATCCGTATGTATCTTGCAAATCTCTATGTCTCCCACCTGGACTAGATCCCGGATGGAGTTGAAGCGTCTCTTGATGTGTTTGGTCCTTTTGTGAAATCTGGATTCCCTTGCTAAAGCAATTGCACCAGTATTGTCACAAAAGATTTTCATTGGACCCGATGCACTAGGTATGACACCTAGATCGGATATGAACTCCTTCATCCAGACTCCTTCGTTCGCTGCTTCCGAAGCAGCTATGTACTCCGCTTCACATGTAGATCCTGCTACGACGCTTTGTTTAGAACTGCACCAACTGACAGCTCCACCGTTTAAAGTAAACACGTATCCGGTTTGCGATTTAGAATCGTCCGGATCAGTGTCAAAGCTTGCATCAACGTAACCTCTTACGGTGAGTTCTTTGTCACCTCCATATACGAGAAACATATCCTTAGTCCTTTTCAGGTATTTCAGGATGTTCTTGACCGCTGTCTAGTGATCCACTCCTGGATTACTTTGGTACCTCCCTGCTAAACTTATAGCAAGGCACACATCAGGTCTGGTACACAGCATTGCATACATGATAGAGCCTATGGCTGAAGCATAGGGAACATCTTTCATTTTCTCTCTATCTTCTGCAGTGGTCGGGCATTGAGTCTGACTCAACTTCACACCTTGTAACACAGGCAAGAACCCTTTCTTTGCTTGATCCATTTTGAACTTCTTCAAAATCTTGTCAAGGTATGTGCTTTGTGAAAGTCCAATTAAGCGTTTTGATCTATCTCTATAGATCTTTATGCCTAATATGTAAGCAGCTTCCCCGAGGTCTTTCATCGAAAAACTTTTATTCAAGTATCCCTTTATGCTATCCAGAAATTCTGTATCATTTCCAATCAGTAATATGTCATCCACATATAATATCAGAAATGCTACAAAGCTCCCACTCACTTTCTTGTAAATACAGGTTTCTCCAAAAGTCTGTATAAATCCAAATGCCTTGATCACACTATCAAAGCGTTTATTCCAACTCCGAGATGCTTGCACCAGTCCATAAATGGATCGCTGGAGTTTGCACACTTTGTTAGCTTCCTTTGGATCGACAAAACCTTCAGGTTGCATCATATACAACTCTTCTTCCAGAAATCCATTCAGGAATGTGGTTTTTACATCCATTTGCCAAATTTCATAATCATAAAATGCGGCAATTGCTAACATGATTCTGACAGACTTAAGCATCGCTACGGGTGAGAAAGTCTCATCGTAGTCAATTCCTTGAACTTGTCGAAAAACTTTTGCGACAAGTCGATCTTTGTAGACAGTAACATTACCATCAGCGTCAGTCTTTTTCTTAAAGATCCATTTATTCTCAAT
Organism: Triticum monococcum; assembly: GCA_034509565.1. Taxonomy (NCBI): domain Eukaryota; kingdom Viridiplantae; phylum Streptophyta; class Magnoliopsida; order Poales; family Poaceae; genus Triticum; species Triticum monococcum. Next base: position 669,355,215 of record CM067843.1, on the reverse strand, counting down.
TGCTTGCCGATCATCGGGCAAGTCAAACAAAGTCCATACTTTGTTCTCATACACTCTGTTTGTCTATGTATTCACACATGTATTATGTTTCCGGTTAATACAATTCTAGCATGAATAATAAACATTTATCATGATATAAGGAAATAAATAATAACTTTATTATTGCCTCTAGGGCATATTTCCTTCAGTCTCCCACTTGCACTAGAGTCAATAATCTAGATTACACAGTAATGATTCTAACACCCATGGAGCCTTGGTGCTGATCATGTTTTGCTCGTGGAAGAGGCTTAGTCAACGGGTCTGCAACATTCAGATCCGTATGTATCTTGCAAATCTCTATGTCTCCCACCTGGACTAGATCCCGGATGGAGTTGAAGCGTCTCTTGATGTGTTTGGTCCTTTTGTGAAATCTGGATTCCCTTGCTAAAGCAATTGCACCAGTATTGTCACAAAAGATTTTCATTGGACCCGATGCACTAGGTATGACACCTAGATCGAATATGAACTCCTTCATCCAGACTCCTTCGTTCGCTGCTTCCGAAGCAGCTATGTACTCCGCTTCACATGTAGATCCCGCTACGACGCTTTGTTTAGAACTGCACCAACTGACAGCTCCACCGTTTAAAGTAAACACGTATCCGGTTTGCGATTTAGAATCGTCCGGATCAGTGTCAAAGCTTGCATCAACGTAACCTCTTACGGTGAGCTCTTTGTCACCTCCATATACGAGAAACATATCCTTAGTCCTTTTTCAGGTATTTCAGGATGTTCTTGACCGCTGTCCAGTGATCCACTCCTGGATTACTTTGGTACCTCCCTGCTAAACTTATAGCAAGGCACACATCAGGTCTGGTACACAGCATTGCATACATGATAGAGCCTATGGCTGAAGCATAGGGAACATCTTTCATTTTCTCTCTATCTTCTGCAGTGGTCGGGCATTGAGTCTGACTCAACTTCACACCTTGTAACACAGGCAAGAACCCTTTCTTTGCTTGATCCATTTTGAACTTCTTCAAAATCTTGTCAAGGTATGTGCTTTGTGAAAGTCCAATTAAGCGTTTTGATCTATCTCTATAGATCTTTATGCCTAATATGTAAGCAGCTTCCCCGAGGTCTTTCATCGAAAAACTTTTATTCAAGTATCCCTTTATGCTATCCAGAAATTCTATATCATTTCCAATCAGTAATATGTCATCCACATATAATATCAGAAATGCTACAGAGCTCCCACTCACTTTCTTGTAAATACAGGTTTCTCCAAAAGTCTGTATAAATCCAAATGCCTTGATCACACTATCAAAGCGTTTATTCCAACTCCGAGATGCTTGCACCAGTCCATAAATGGATCGCTGGAGTTTGCACACTTTGTTAGCTTCCTTTGGATCGACAAAACCTTCAGGTTGCATCATATACAACTCTTCTTCCAGAAATCCATTCAGGAATGCGGTTTTTACATCCATTTGCCAAATTTCATAATCATAAAATGCGGCAATTGCTAACATGATTCTGACAGACTTAAGCATCGCTACGGGTGAGAAAGTCTCATCGTAGTCAATTCCTTGAACTTGTCGAAAACCTTTTGCGACAAGTCGAGCTTTGTAGACAGTAACATTACCATCAGCGTCAGTCTTTTTCTTAAAGATCCATTTATTCTCAATTGCTTGCCGATCATCGGGCAAGTCAAACAAAGTCCATACTTTGTTCTCATACATGGATCCCATCTCAGATTTCATGGCTTCAAGCCACTTTGCGGAATCTGGGCTCACCATCGCTTCTTCATAGTTCGTAGGTTCATCATGATCTAGTAGCATGACTTCCAGAACAGGATTACCGTACCACTCTGGTGCGGATCTTACTCTGGTTGATCTACGAGGTACAGTAGTATCTTGATCTAAAGTTTCATGATCATTATCATTAACTTCCTCTCTTATTGGTGTAGGTCTCACAGAAACAGTTTTCTGTGATGTACTATTTCCCAATGGAGTGGGTACAGTTACCTCGTCAAGTTCTACTTTCCTCCCACTCACTTCTTTGGAGAGAAACTCCTTCTCAAGAAAGTTTCCGAATTTAGCAACAAAAGTCTTGCCTTCGGATCTGTGATAGAAGGTGTATCCAATAGTTTCCTTTGGATATCCTATGAAGACACACTTCTCCGATTTGGGTTCGAGCTTATCAGGTTGAAGCTTTTTCACATAAGCATCGCAGCCCCAAACTTTAAGAAACGACAACTTTGGTTTCTTGCCAAACCACAGTTCATAAGGCGTCGTCTCAACGGATTTAGATGGTGCCCTATTTAACGTGAATGTGGCCGTCTCTAAAGCATAACCCCAAAATGATAGCGGTAAATCAGTAAGAGACATCATAGATCGCACCATATCTAGTAAAGTACGATTACGACGTTCGGACACACCATTACGTTGTGGTGTTCCGGGTGGCGTGAGTTGCGAAACTATTCCACAATTTTTCAAATGTACACCAAACTCGTAACTCAAATATTCTCCTCCACGATCAGATCGTAGAAACTTTATTTTCTTGTTACGATGATTTTCAACTTCACTCTGAAATTCCTTGAACTTTTCAAATGTTTCAGACTTATGTTTCATTAAGTAGATATACCCATATCTGCTTAAATCATCTGTGAAGGTGAGAAAATAACGATATCCGCCACGAGCCTCAATATTCATCGGACCACATACATCGGTATGTATGATTTCCAATAAATCTGTTGCTCTCTCCATAGTACCGGAGAACGGTGTTTTTGTCATCTTGCCCATGAGGCACGGTTCGCAAGTACCAAGTGATTCGTAATCAAGTGGTTCCAAAAGCCCATCAGTATGGAGTTTCTTCATGCGCTTTACACCGATATGACCTAAACGGCAGTGCCACAAATAAGTTGCACTATCATTATCAACTCTGCATCTTTTGGCTTCAACATTATGAATATGTGTATCACTACTATCGAGATTCAATAAGAATAGACCACTTTTCAAGGGTGCATGACCATAAAAGATATTACTCATATAAATAGAACAACCATTATTCTCTGATTTAAATGAATAACCGTCTCGCATCAAACAAGATCCAGATATAATGTTCATGCTCAACGCTGGCACCAAATAACAATTATTTAGGTCTAATATTAATCCCGAAGGTAGATGTAGAGGTAGCGTGCCGACTGCGATCACATCGACTTTGGAACCGTTTCCCACGCGCATCGTCACCTCGTCCTTTGCTAGTGTCCGCTTATTCTGTAGTCCCTGTTTTGAGTTGCAAATATTAGCAACAGAACCAGTATCAAATACCCAGGTGCTACTGCGAGCATTAGTAAGGTACACATCAATAACATGTATATCACATATACCTTTGTTCACTTTGCCATCCTTCTTATCCGCCAAATACTTGGGGCAGTTCCGCTTCCAGTGACCAGTCTGCTTGCAGTAGAAGCACTCAGTTTCAGGCTTAGGTCCAGACTTGGGTTTCTTCTCTTGAGTAGCAACTTGCTTGCCGTTCTTCTTGAAGTTCCCCTTCTTCTTCCCTTTGCCCTTTTTCTTGAAACTCGTGGTTTTGTTAACCATCAACACTTGATGCTCCTTCTTGATTTCTACCTCCGCAGCTTTCAGCATTGCGAAGAGCTCGGGAATAGTCTTGTTCATCCCTTGCATATTATAGTTCATCACAAAGCTCTTGTAGCTTGGTGGCAGTGATTGGAGAATTCTGTCAATGACGCAATCATCCGGAAGTGTAACTCCCAATTGAATCAAGTGATTATTATACCCAGACATTTTGAGTATATGCTCACTGACAGAACTGTTCTCCTCCATCTTGCAGCTATAGAACTTATTGGAGACTTCATATCTCTCAATCCGGGCATTTGCTTGAAATATTAACTTCAACTCCTGGAACATCTCATATGCTCCATGACGTTCAAAACGTCGTTGAAGTCCCGGTTCTAAGCCGTAAAGCATGGCACACTGAACTATTGAGTAGTCATCAGCTTTGCTTTGCCAGACGTTCATAACTTCTGGTGTTGCTCTTGCAGCAGGCCTGGCACTCAGCGGTGCTTCCAGGACGTAATTCTTCTCTGCAGCAATGAGGATAATCCTCAGGTTACGGACCCAGTCCGTGTAATTGCTACCATCATCTTTCAACTTTGCTTTCTCAAGGAACGCATTAAAATTCAACGGAACAACAGCACGAGCCATCTATCTACAATCAACATAAACAAGCAAGATACTATCAGGTACTAAGTTCATGATAATTTTAAGTTCAGTTAATTTACTTAAGAACTCCCACTTAGATAGACATCCCTCTAATCTTCTAAGTGATCACGTGATCCAAATCAACTAAACCATAACCGATCATCACGTGAGATGGAGTAGTTTTCAATGGTGAACATCAATATGTTGATCATATCTACTATATGATTCACGCTCGACCTTTCGGTCTCCGTGTTCCGAGGCCATATCTGTATATGCTTGGCTCGTCAAGTATAACCTGAGTATTCCGCGTGTGCAACTGTTTTGCACCCGTTGTATTTGAACGTAGAGCCTATCACACCCGATCATCACGTGGTGTCTCAGCACGAAGAACTTTTGCAACGGTGCATACTCAGGGAGAACACTTCTTGATAATTTAGTGAGAGATCATCTTATAATGCTACCGTCAATCAAAGCAAGATAAGATGCATAAAAGGATAAACATCACATGTAATCAATATAAGTGATATGATATGGCCATCATCATCTTGTGCTTTGTGATCTCCATCTCCGAAGCACCGTCATGATCACCATCGTCACCGGCGCGACACCTTGATCTCCATCGTAGCGTCGTTGTCGTCTCGCCAATCTTATGCTTCCACGACTATCACTACCGTTTAGCAATAAAGTAAAGCATTACATCGCGATTGCATTGCATACAATAAAGCGACAACCATATGGCTCCTGCCAGTTGCCGATAACTTGGTTACAAAACATGATCATCTCATACAATAAAATCAGCATCATGCCTTGACCATATCACATCACAACATGCCCTGCAAAAACAAGTTAGACGTCCTCTACTTTGTTGTTGCAAGTTTTACGTGGCTGCTACGGGCTTAAGTAAGAACTCATCTCACCTACGCATCAAAACCACAACGATAGTTCGTCAAATAGACTCCGTTTTAACCTTCTCAAGGACCGGGCGTAGTCACACTTGGTTCAACTAAAGTTGGCGAGGCAGTCTTCCGCAAGCCATCTATGTGCAAAGCACGTCGAGGGAACCGGTCTCGCGTAAGAGTACGCGTAAGGTTGGTCCGGATCGTCTCAACCAACAATACCGCCGAACCAAAATATGACATGCTGGTAGGCAGTATGACTTGTATCGCCCACAACTCACTTGTGTTCTACTCGTGCATATAACATCAAACCATAAAACCTGGCTCTGATACCACTGTTGGGGAACGCAGTAATTTCGAAAATTTTCCTACGCACACGCAAGATCATGGTGATGCACAGCAACGAGAGGGGAGAGTGTTGTCTACGTACCGACGCAGACCGACTGCGGAAGCGATCACAAAACATAGAGGAAGTAGTCGTACGTCTTCTTCCCAATCCGACCGATCCAAGCACCGTTACTCCGGCACCTCCGAGTTCTTAGCACACGTTCAGCTCGATGACGTTCCTCGGGCTCCGATCCAGCAAAGCATCGAGGAAGAGTTCCGTCAGCACGACGGCGTGGTGACGATCTTGATGTACTACCGACACAGGGCTTCGCCTAAGCACTGTAACGGTATGATCGAGGTGGAATTTGGTGGCAGGGGGCACCGCACACGGCTAAGGAACGATCTCAAGGATCAAGTTGTGTGTCTTGGGGTGGCCCCTGCCCCCGTATATAAAGGCTAGGGGCAGGGGGTTCGGCCGGCTAGGAGGGAGGTGCAGGGAGGAGTCCTACTCCCACCGGGAGTAGGACTCCTCCCCTCCAATCCTATTCCAACTAGGACTCTTGGGGGGGGGAGGAGAAAGAGGGGGCCGGCCCACCTCTCCTAGTCCTATTAGGACTTGGGAAAGGGGGGGCGCCGGCTAGGCTTGTGGGCTGCCTCTTCTCTCTTTTCCACTAAGGCCCAATAGGCCCATTTGCCTCCCGGGGGGTTCCGGTAACCCTCCCGGTAATCCGGAAAAATCCCGATTTCACCCGGAACGCTTCCGGTGCCCAAACATAGGCTTCCAATATATCAATCTTTACGTCTCGACCATTTCGAGACTCCTCGTCATGTTCGTGATCTCATCCGGGACTCCGAACAACCTTCGGTACATCAAAATGCATAAACTCATAATAACTGTCATCGTAACGTTAAGCGTGCGGACCCTACGGTTCGAGAACAATGTAGACATGACCGAGACACGTCTCCGGTCAATAACCAATAGCGGGACCTGGATGCCCATATTGGCTCCTACATATTCTACGAAGATCTTTATCGGTCAGACCGCATAACAACATACGTTGTTCCCTTTGTCATCGGTATGTTACTTGCCCGAGATTCGATCGTCGATATCCAATACCTAGTTCAATCTCGTTACCGGCAAGTCTCTTTACTCGTTCTGTAATACATCATCTCACAACTAACATATTAGTTGCAGTGCTTGCAAGGCTTATGTGATGTGTATTACCGAGAGGGCCCAGAGATACCTCTCCGACAATCGGAGTGACAAACCCTAATCTCGAAATACGCCAACCCAACATCTACCATTGGAGACACCTGTAGTACTCCTTTATAATCACCCGGTTACGTTGTGACGTTTGGTAGTACCCAAAGTGTTCCTCCGGTAAACGGGAGTTGCATAATCTCATAGTTATAGGAACATGTATAAGTCATGAAGAAAGCAATAGCAACATACTAAATGATCGGGTGCTAAGCTAATGGAATGGGTCATGTCAATCAGATCATTCAACTAATGATGTGACCTCGTTAATCAAATAACAACTCTTTGTTCATGGTTAGGAAACATAACCATCTTTGATTAACGAGCTAGTCTAGTAGAGGCATACTAGTGACACTCTGTTGGTCTATGTATTCACACATGTATTATGTTTCCGGTTAATACAATTCTAGCATGAATAATAAACATTTATCATGATATAAGGAAATAAATAATAACTTTATTATTGCCTCTAGGGCATATTTCCTTCAGGTTGGTCCGGGTCGTCTCGTCCAACAATACCGCCGAACCAAAGTATGACATGCTGGTAGGCAGTATGACTTGTATCGCCCACAACTCACTTGTGTTCTACTCGTGCAAATAACATCAAACCATAAAACCTAGGCTCTGATGCCACTGTTGGGGAACGTAGTAATTTCAAAAAAATTCCTACGCACATGCAAGATCATGGTGATGCATAGCAATGAGGGGGAGAGTCTGATCTACGTACCCTTGTAGATCGCAACGGAAGCGTTGACACAACATAGAGGAAGTAGTCGTACGTCTTCTTCCCGTTCCGACCGATCCAAGCACCGTTACTCCGGCACCTCCGAGTTCTTAGCACACGTTCAGCTCGATGACGATCCCCGGGCTCCGATCCAGCAAAGCTTCGGGGAGGAGTTCCGTCAGCACGACGGCGTGGTGACGATCTTGATGTACTACCGACGCAGGGCTTCACCTAAGCACTACAACGGTATGATCAAGGTGGAATTTGGTGGCAGGGGGCACCGCACACGGCTAAGGAACGATCTCAAGGATCAACTTGTGTGTCTAGAGGTGCCCCCTGCCCCCGTATATAAAGGTTTCCAGGGGGAGGGCTGGCCGGCCAAGCTGTGGAGGCGCAGGAGGAGTCCTACTCCTATCGGGAGTAGGACCCCCCCCCCAATCCTATTCCTAATAGGACTCCCAAGTGGAAAGAGAGGGAGAGAGGTGGCCGGCCACCTCTCCTAGTCCTAATAGGACTAGGGGAGGGGGGTGGCGCGCAGCCCACCTTGGGCTGCCCCTTTCACCTTTCCACTAAGGCCCAATAAGGCCCATTTGGTTCCCCGGGGGTTCCGGTAACCTCCAGGTACTCCGGTAAAATTCCCGATTTCACCCGGAACACTTCCGATGTCCAAACATAGGCTTCCAATATATCAATCTTTATGTCTCGACCATTTCGAGACTCCTCGTCATGTCCGGTATCACATCCGGGACTCCGAACAACCTTCGGTACATCAAAATGCATAAACTCATAATAACTGTCATCGTAACGTTAAGCGTGCGGACCCTATGGTTCGAGAACAATGTAGACATGACCGAGACATGTCTCCGGTCAATAACCAATAGTGGTACCTGGATGCCCATATTGTCTCCTACATATTGTACGAAGATCTTTATCGGTCAGACCGCATAACAACATACGTTGTTCCCTTTGTCATCGGTATGTTACTTGCCCGAGATTCGATCGTCGGTATCCAATACCTAGTTCAATCTCGTTACCGGCAAGTCTCTTTACTCGTTCCGTAATACATCATCTCACAACTAACATCTTAGTCATAATGCTTGCAAGGCTTATGTGATGTGTATTATCGAGAGGGCCTAGAGATACCTCTCCGACAATCGGAGTGACAAACCCTAATCTCGAAATACGCCAACCCAACATCTTCCATTGGAGACACCTGTAGTACTCCTTTATAATCACCCAGTTACGTTGTGACGTTTGGTAGTACCCAAAGTGTTCCTCCGGCAAACGGGAGTTGCATAATCTCATAGTCATAGGAACATGTATAAGTAATGAAGAAAGCAATAGCAACATACTAAACGATCGGGTGCTAAGCTAATGGAATGGGTCATGTCAATCAGATCATTCAACTAATGATGTGACATCGTTAATCAAATAACAACTCTTTGTTCATGGTTAGGAAACATAACCATCTTTGATTAACGAGCTAGTCAAGTAGAGGCATACTAGTGACACTCTGTTTGTCTATGTATTCACACATGTATTATGTTTTCGGTTAATACAATTCTAGCATGAATAATAAACATTTATCATGATATAAGGAAATAAATAATAACTTTATTATTGCCTCTAGGGCATATTTCCTTCAATCTATGTACCTTTTATGATGCTAATTTCAAAAGGTTATAGATGTTGCATGTGAAACTTGGTGCTGGTGTAGTTGTGTAATGGGGTAGCTGAGCGTTGAAGTTATATGATGTTGTACTCTGATGTATTTCAATTATGAAATCCTGCTTCCTTAATATGAAAATGAAATGTATTGTGTGCTTAATATGAAATGTCAATTAGATTATAAATGGATTATTAATAATAGGACAATGTGCCTGCTAATGGCCAATTAGCCTCCTAATTGGGTTTTTCTATTACAAATTATTATTGAGAAAACACTGTGGGCAATGACCTCAGGCAACCCACACAGTTTCTAGGAATAATCTGTGTTGAATGAATGAACAATCACACACGACATCCTCTTGAAAACTGTTTGCGTTAGGCCACCTAGCGCAAATGTTTACCACATAAAAGCTATTTTGTGATGGACAGCCTTTGCCACATAGTTTCTTCTACGCACCGTGTGTGATGCATTCAATAACGCAAACGATAAATTGTTAATACCGTGTGCAATGGAAATGCTATCACAAACGATTTAACGGGGGAAATGTGTGTGATGTACCTGCAAACAGAAACGTTTTCCTTGGAGCGACTATGTGGGATGTATATACAAACGAAAACGTTTAGCGGGGACTGACTATGTGGGATGTACTTACGACCGGAAACGATTTCACTTGTATAATTGTATTTTTTTAGCACTACTATACATATAACCGTATTTGATCGCTCGCCGGTCGCACACGACCTCATTTTGCCGAGCGTGTATGCCAGGAGGGCATATCCCCGACGGTTTCTGGGTCATGTGGGAAGGACACCCCTATCGTAGTCACTCACTAGGCGACAGTTCCAAATGCCGTTGCGGAAAGGGGTTAAAACTGTTTGTATAGTACCTCGTTGTACTAGTGTATGTAGTCTAGGATTGCATATTTAGACATTCAGTATAGTGCATGTTGCTATATGTAGCCTCAGATATATTACATATGGACCTAGTTAACATAACGATAAATGGGTTACAGATATATTCAGTTAAAAGTCCAATTCACCGATTAGTCCCTTAACAGCCCCCGGCCTATATGGACCTACTGTTTGACCCTTTTTGCATATGTGGAAATGAGTTGTCCATTAATATCAGTCAAGTCAAGACACCCAGAAAGATTGTTACGATAAATAAACTAGCGACAAAAAAACAACAAGATCTTTGTCTGCACAATGAAGAAGCCATCAGTTCACTACGGGATGGTACTAACTGTTATACCTTGTCTTTTTAATTCCTTTGCGCCATTTCAAATTTCGAGAAGATATTTATGCATATCCTTGTTTTCGGGCCTTTCCAAAGCAGTTCACTGATGATTACCTCTCAAACCACCTGTATGGTCAGGAGGCGAGGAAGGTTTTCATACAACACCCACGGTTCAATATTGAAGTGTTCCAGAAGCGGACGAAGGATGGACGGTCAATCATCCACAGGCACTGGCCTAAAGTTGCAAAGACCTTCAACATCAATGAAGGCTCAATATTCGCCTTTTGCTTCAGCAGTTTTCCAGATGAGATACATCTGCCTATGTACCGTCTATGATGCTAATTTCAAAAGGTTATGGATGTTGCATGTGAAACTTGGTGCTGGTGCAGTTGTGTAATGGGGTAGCTGAGTGTTGAAGCTATATGATGTTGTACTCTGATGTATTTCAAGTATGAAATCCTGCTTTCTTAATATGAAAATGAAATATATTGTGTGCTTAATATGAAATGTCAATTAGGTTAATAAATGGATTATTAATAATAGGACAATTAGCCTGCTAATGACCAATTAGCCTGCTGATGACCAATTAGCCTGCTAATTGGGGTTTTTCTATTGCAAACGGTTATTGAGAAAACCTCATGGGCGATGACCTCAGGAAACGCACACGGTTTCTAGGAATAAACCATGTTGGATTAATGAACAATCACACACGACATCCTCTTGAAAACTGTATGCGATAGGCCACCTTGCGCAAACGATTACCACATAAAAAGTGTGTGTGATGGATAGCCTTTGCCACATAGTTTTTCTATGCACCATGTGTGATGCATTCAATAATGCAAACGATAAAATTGTTAATATCGTGTGCAATGGCAACGCTATCGCAAATGATTTAATGGAGAAAAATATGTGTGATGTACCTGCAAACGGAAACGTTTTCCTTGGAGTGACTGTATGGGATGTATATACGAACATAAACGTACTTCTTGTGTTAACTATGTGGGATGTACATACTAATGGAAACGTATTCCTTGGATTAACCGTGTGGAATGCACATACAAACAAAAACATTTAGCGGGGACTGACTATGTGGGATGTACTTACGACCGGAAACGATTTCGCATGTATAATTGTATTTTTAGCACTACTATATGTATAACCATATTTGATCGCTCACTGGTCGCACACGACCTCATTTTTCTGAGCATGTGTGCCAGGAGGGCATATCCCCGAAGGTTTCTGGGTCGTGTGGGAAGGACCCCCCTATCGCAGTCACTCACTAGGCGACAGTTACAAATGCCATCGCGGAAAGGGCTTATAACCCGTTTGTATAGCACCTCGTTGTACCAGTGATACCCTCAACCCCGAGGGTGAACTACTCCCTCCTCAACATGGAGACCGCCGGGATGATGAAGGTGGCCTCCGATGATGGTTTCCCCCTCCGACAGGGTGCCGGAACGGGCTCCCGCTTGGTTTTTCGTGGCCATAGGGGCTTACAGTGAAGAAACTCCCGATCTAGGTTTCTTTTTCGAGGTTTCCATATTTATAGGAATGTTTGGCGTCAGAAACAAGTTAGGGGGTTCCCGAGGAGCCCACAAGCCAGGGGGCGCACCCCCTAGGCTTGTGGTTGCCTCGGGACTCTTCTGGCCCAACTCTGATGCTTTGTGGGTCTCTTCTGGTCCATAAAAAATCACCATAAATTTTCAGCTCGTTTGGACTCCATTTGATATTCCTTTTCGGTAAAACTCAAAAACAAGGAAAAACAGAAACTGGCACTGGGCTCTATGTTAATAGGTTAGTCCCAAAAATAATATAAAATAGCATATTAATGCATATAAAACATCCAAAACAGATAATATAATAGCATGGAACAATCAAAAATTATAGATACGTTGGAGACGTATCATTCACCCCCCCCCCCTCTAGGCGACATCCATGATCTTTCAATATTCACAACACCTGGTTGCAATTAGCAACTCATTTCAAAAGAAAATGAAAATGAATTCACTAACCTGTATTGACATCAAGTCATAAAGAGCCAACTTTTTCCCTCTTGGTAGGGTTTCGCTCCTCACACCACCACGATGGTGTCGAGTCTTCGCTTCCGGCTGATCTTCCCCGCAGGCTGTCTCCACTCGGGCTGATTAAGGAGCAGCCATATGTTGCTTCTCGGCCTTGGTGGATCGCTAGTGGGGAGGGATAAGTTGTTGGGGGTAAGGGCATCTCCAACGCCGACCTGCAAATTCCTCTAGTATATGCCTGTTTTTATGTCCGGACTCGGTCCGCGGACATGATACGAGAGGGAGCCCTCCAATGCTAATCACAAAGTATCCAGTTGGGAGGATAAAAAGTAGGTGGGGACCATGTATGTGGTGGGATATTTGTGGTTTGCTGTCTGGTTGGGAGGAGAGAGAGAATAGGGGGACCATGCATGTGTGCATGGGAGGAGAGAGAGAAGAGAGGGACCATGCATGTGGTTGGTCAAGTGCATGTGCGGACTCCGGCAAAGCTCCCCCATGTTTGTCTCTTGGATATCGGAATTCGTACGTCCCGACTGCTAAGCGGATATACATGTCCCGTTGGATGGAAAAAGTGGTCCGGACATATAGTGGATGTTTAAGGGTCCGCCTTGGAGATGCTTAACTCCCATGATCTATAACATGGTCTAGGGTATTTCAACATGGCGGCAAGTGCATCTAGACTGGGCACCAAGTGCAAAAATGACCTTTTAAAAAAGGGAATATATTAATATCGCGAAAATACCAATTACACCCAGCCTCTGCACCAACAAGATGTCACAAAAACATGTAGGATGCACGTAGCCCGAAAAGAAAACAAGAAACAAAGGGAAACAACAAAGGCATCGCCAGTGATCAACTCCTCTCAACAGCAGCACACAAACAACCACCAAAGATAACACCCGGAAAACATTAGAATGTCTCCAAAAGAAACACCTTCAGGAAGGAAAACATTTCATGTCACCCGATCTAAGATCTTATGTTTTCACCCTGAAGAAAGTACGAGCTCTCAAAAAAATACCCTCAGCAAGGCAATTGCCACACACAACCAATGAAAGTCAAACCTTAGATTTTCACCCTGAAAGTCATGACTCGGCACCCAAGAAGCATCACAAAAAATGAAATCCTCTAGTGTTGCCACCCCCACTTGTCACTGTTGCTTCTGAAAGTTATCAAACACCTGACTGACTCCATCGCCTCCAAGGCCCCCTCCGCCTTACTGATCATGCAATCTCAGCCAACATGACTTTCTTCACCGTTGTCTACACCATAAAATTCAAGAAATTGACATGTCCCATGGTGTCAACAGAAAACGGAACTTCATGAGAAGCCCTCATGGAGCCGCGTAGGCTGATATGGACGTGACAACCAGATTTTATAAGATCCAGATATCCTTGGGCAAGATCTCCGGTAGTTGTTTCGGAACACGTCAACGGCCAGATCAAGGTGGACCGATCATGCAGATTGTTGTCGTGATGTTATAAGAGCACTAGGACCACCACCACATCTCTGCCTCCCCGCACGCAGACGCCATCGTCGCCGTGGTGAAGGACACCGGCCTGCGCTGCCCATAGCCGACACCGCCGGTTGAAGACAAACGCCAGGTCAGGGCAGATCTGCTTCCACCCCCTTGCCTGCACGATCCGCTAGCTCGAAGGTCTCATCATAGTCAACCCCTTGAACTTGTCGAAAACCTTTCGCGACAAGTCGAGCTTTGTAGACGATGACATTACCATCAACGTCAGTCTTCTTCTTGAAGATCCATTTATTCTCAATGGCTTGCCGATCATCGGGCAAGTCCACCAAATTCCATACTTTCTTCTCAAACATGGATCCTATCTCAGATTTCGTTGCCTCAAGCCATTTATCGGAATCTAGGCTCATCATAGCTTCTTCATAGTCTGTGGGTTCACCATGGTCTAGTAACATGACTTCCAGAACAAGATTTTCATACCACTCTGGTGCAGAACATGCTCTGTTCGACCTACGAGGTCCAGTAGTAACTTGATCTGAAGTTTCATGATCATCATCATTAGCTTCCTCTCTAGTTGGTGTAGGCATCATGGGAATGGATTTCTCTGATGTGCTACTTTCCAAATTGAGAGAAGGTACAATTACCTCATCAAGTTCTACTTTCCTCCCACTCACTTCTTTCGAGAGAAACTCCTTCTCTAGAAATGTTCCATTCTTGGCAACAAAGATCTTGCCTTCGAATCTGTGGTAGAAGGTGCACCCAATTGTTTCCTTATGGTATCATATGAAGACGGACTTCTCCGATTTGGGTTCGAGCTTGTCGGGCTGAAGCCTTTTGACATAAGTGTCGCAACCCCAAACTTTAAGAAACGACAGCTTAGGTTTCTTGCCAAACCATAGTTCATACGGTGTCATCTCAACGGATTTAGACAATGCCCTACTTGATGTGAATGCAGCTTCCTCTAATGCATAACCCCAAAACAATAGTGGTAAATCGGTAACAGACATCACAGATCGCACCATATTAAATAAAGTACGGTTATGATGTTTGGACAAACCATTACGTTGTGGTGTTCCAGGTGGCGTGAGTTGTGAAACTATTCCACATTGTTTTAAATAAAGGCCAAACTCGTAACTCAAATATTCACCTCCGCGATCAGATCGTAGAAACTTTATTTTCTTGTTACAATGATTCTCCACTTCACTCTAAAATTCTTTGAACTTTTCAAATGTTTCAGACTTGTGTTTCATTAAGTAGATATACCCATATTTGCTCAAATCATCTGTGAAGGTCAGAAAATAACGATACCCGCCACGTGCCTCAACACTCACTGGACCGCATACATCGGTATGTATTATTTCCAATAAGTCATTGGCTCACTCAATTGTTCTGGAGAACGGAGTTTTAGTCATCTTGCCCATGAGGCATGGTTCGCATGTATCAAATGATTCATAATCAAGTGATTCCAGAAGTCCATCTGTATGGAGTTTCTTCATGCGCTTTACACCAATATGACATAAACGGCAGTGCCAAAAATATGTTGCACTATCATTATCAACTTTGCATCTTTTGGCATCAATATTATGAATATGTGTATCATCACACTCGAGATTCAACAAAAATAGACCACTCTTCAAGGGTGCATGACCATAAAAGATATTACTCATATAAATAGAACAACCATTATTCTCTGACTTAAATGAATAACCGTCTCACACTAAACAAGATCCAGATATAATGTTCATGCTCAACGTTGGCACCAAATAACAATTATCCATGTCTAAATTTAATCCCGGCGGTAGATGTAGAGGTAGCATGCTGACGGCGATCACATCGACCTTGGAACCATTCCCGACGCGCATCGTCACCTCGTCCTTAGCCAATCTTCATTTAATCTATAGCTCTTTTTTCAGGTTACAAATGTGAGCAACCGAACCAGTATCAAATACCCAGGCACTACTACGAGCATTAGTAAGGTACACATCAGTAACATGTATATCAAATATACCTTTGTTAACTTTTCCACCCTTCTTATCCGCCAAATACTTGGGGCAGTTCCGCTTCCAGTGACCAGTCTCTTTGCAGTAGAAGCACTCCGTTTTAGGCTTGAGTCCAGCTTTGGGCTTCTTCCCAGGAGTGGCAACTTTCTTGCCATTCTTCTTGAAGTTCTCTCTTTGTCCCTTGCCCTTTTTCTTGAAGCTAGTGGTATTGTTAACCATCAACACTTGATGCTCCTTCTTGATTTCTACCTCCGCGGCCTTAAGCATTGCGAAGAGCTCGGGAATTGTCTTGTTCATCCCTTGCATATTATAGTTTATCATGAAGCCTTTGTAGCTTAGTGGCAGTGATTGAAGAACTCTGTCAATGACACAATCAACTGGAAGATCAGCTCCCAGTTGAGTCAAGTGATTATAATACCCAGACATTTTGAGTATGTGTTCACTGACAGAACTATTCTCCTCCATCTTGCAGCTACAGAACTTGTTGGAGACTTCATATCTCTCAACCCAGGCATTTGCTTGAAATATTAACTTCAACTCTTGGAACATCTCATATGCTCCATGACGTTCAAAACGTCTTTGAAGTCCCGGTTCTAAGCCATAAAGCATGGCACATTGAACTATCGAGTAGTCATCAGATCGAGCTTGCCAGACATTCAAAACATCAGCATCTGCTCCTGGAGTAGACCTTTCACGTAGCGGTGCATCAAGGGCATAATTCTTCTGTGCAGCAATAAGGATAATCCTCAAGTTACAGACCCAAACCGTGTAGTTGCTGCCATCATCTTTCAACTTAGCTTCCTCTAGGAACGCATTAAAATTCAGGGGAACGGTAGCTCGGGCCATTGATCTACAACATAGATATGCAAAACTTATAAGACTAAGTTCATGATAAATTAAGTTTAATTAATCATATTACTAAAGAACTACCACTTAAATAGACATCTCTCAAGTCATCTAAGTGATACGTGATCCAAATCAACTAACCCATGCCCGATCATCACGTGAGACGGGGTAGTCATCAATGGTGAACATCTCTATGTTGATCATATCTACTATATGATTCACGTTCGACCTTTCGGTCTCCAGTGTCCGGGGGGCATGTATGTACATGCTAGGCTCGTCAAATTTAACCCAAGTATTCCGCATGTGAAAAACTGTCTTGCACCCGTTGTATGTGAACGTAGAGTCTATCACACCCGATCATCATGTGGTGTCTCAACACAACGAACTGTAGCAACGGTGCATACTCAGGGAGAACACTTTTACCTTGAAATTTAGTGAAGGGATCATCTTATAATGCTACCGCCGTTCTAAGAAAAATAAGATGCATAAAGGGTAAACATCACGTGCAATCAAAATATGTGACATGATACGTCTCCAACGTATCTATAATTTTTTATTGTTCTGTGCTATTATATTATCTATTTTGGATGTTTAATGGGCTTTAATATACCTTTTTATATTATTTTGGGGACTAACCTATTAAACGAAAGCCCAGTGCAAATTGTTGTTTTTTTTGCCTATTTCAGTGTTTCGCAGAAAAGGAATATCAAACGGAATGAAACCTTCGCAAGGATCGTTTTTGGAACAAACGTGATCCAGGAGACTTGGAGTGGATGTCAAGGAAGCAGCGAGGCGGCCACGAGGTAGGAGGACGCGCCCCCACCCTTGTGGGCCCCTCGCAGCTCCACCGACCTACTTCTTTCGCCTATATATACTCTTATACCCTGAAACCTTTGGGGAGAGACACGAAACACCTTTTCCATTGCCGCAACCATCTGTACCCGTGAGATCCCATTTTGGGGCCTTTTCCGGTGATCTGCCGGAGGGGGATTCGATCACGGAGGGCTTCTACATCAACACCATAGCCTCTCCGATGATGTGTGAGTAGTTTACCACAGACCTTCGGGTCCATAGTTATTAGCTAGATGGCTTCTTCTCTCTCTTTGGATCTCAATACAAAGTTCTCCTCGATCTTCTTGGAGATCTATTCGATGTAACTCTTTTGCGGTGTGTTTGTTGAGATCAGATGAATTGTGGGTTTATGAACTTGATTGTCTATGAATATTATTTGATTCTTCTCGGAATTCTTATATGCATGATTTGATATCTTTGCAAGTCTCTTCGAATTATCGGTTTAGTTTGGCCTACTAGATTGATCTTTCTTGCAATGGGAGAATTGCTTAGCTTTGGGTTCAATCTTGCGGTGCTCGATCCCAGTGACAGAAAGGGAAATGACACGTATTGTATTGTTGCGATCGAGGATAAAAAGATGGGGTTTATATCATATTGCTTGAGTTTATCCCTCTACATCATGTCATCTTGCCTAATGTGTTACTCTGTTCTTATGAACTTAATACTCTAGATACATGATGGATAGCGGTCGATGTGTGAAGTAATAGTAGTAGATGCAGAATTGTTTCGGTTTACTTGTCACGGACGTGATTCCTATATTCATGATCATTGCCTTAGGTATCTTCATAACTATGCGCTTTTCTATCAATTGCTCGGCAGTAATTTGTTCACCCACCGTAATACATGCTATCTTGAGAGAAGCCACTAGTGAAACCTATGGCCCCTGGGTTTACTTTACATCATATAAGTTTCCAATCTACAATTCTAGTTTACTATCTATGTTGCAATCTTTATTTTCTAATCTATACCACAAAAATACCAAAAATATTTATCTTATTATCTCTATCATATCTCACTTTCGTAAGTGACCGTGAAGGGATTGACAACCCCTTTATCGCGTTGGTTGCGAGGTTCTTGTTTGTTTGTGCAGGTACTAGGCGACTTGCGTGTAGTCTCCTACTAGATTGGTACCTTGGTTCTCAAAAACTAAGGAAAATACTTACGCTACTTTGCTGCATCACCCTTTCCTCTTCAAGGGAAAACTATGACATGATATGGACATCATCATCTTGTGCATTTGATCTCCGTCTCCAAAGCATCGTCATGATCTTCATCGTCACCAGCTTGACACCTTGATCTCTATCGTAGCATCGTGGTCGTCTCACCAACTATAGCTTCTCCAACTATTGCTAACTCATAGCGATAAAGTAAAGCAATTACATGGCGTATGCATTTCATACAATAAAGAGACAACCATAAGGCTCCTGTCGGCTGTCAGATATCTTACAAAACATGATCATCTCATACAATAATTGTCTTGACCATATCACATCACAACATGCCCTGCAAAAACAAGTTAGACGTCTTCTACTTTGTTGTTGCAAGTTTTACGTGGCTGCTATGGGCTTCTAGCAAGAACCGTTCTTGCCTATGTGAAAAAACACAACGGTGTTTCGTGAAGTTTGTTGTTTTAACCTTCTTCAAGGACCGGACGCGGTCAAATTCGATTCAACTAAAGTAGGAGAAACAGACACCCGCCAGCCACCTTTATGCAAAACTAGTTGCATGTTAGTCGGTGGAACCGGTCTCATGTGCGCGGACATGTAAGGTTGGTCCGGGCCGCTTCATCCCACAATCCCGCCGAATCAAAATAAGACATTGGTGGTAAGCAGTATGACTATCACCACCCACAACTCTTTGTGTTCTACTCGTGCATATCATATATACATAGACCTGGCTCTGATACCACTGTTGGGAATTGTTGCATGGAAAACAAAAACAATTCTACACACACGCAATGATCTATTCATGAAGATGCATAGCAACGAGGGCAAGAGTGTGTCTATGTACCCTCGTAGACCGTAAGTGGAAGCGTTTCACAACGCAGTTGATGTAGTCGAACTTCTTCGCGCTTCAACTGATCAAGTACCAAACACACGACACCTCCGCGTTCTGCACACGTTCAGCTCGCTGACGTCCCTCCCCTTCTTGATCCAGCAAGACGTCGAGGTAGTAGATGAGTTCCGTCAGCACGACGGCGTGGTGACGGTGATGGTGAAGTGCCCTACGCAGGGCGTCGCCTAAGCACTACGAAAATATGATCGGGGGTGTAAACGATGGAGGGGGCGCCGCATACGGCTAACAATTATCTAGGGTGTGCTAGGCGCCCCCTCCCACATATATATAGGTCAGAGGGGAGATGCCAGCAGGCGCCCCAAGTAGGATCGAATCCTACTTGGGCTCCTCCCTAGCCACGCGCCTCCCCTACCATATATGTCGGAGGGGGAAGGAAAGAGGGGGGAGAGGAAAGGAAGGGGGAATCATATTCCTCTCTTTCCTTTCCCTTTCCCCTCTTTCCTTCCCCTCTTAGACCAGCTCATATGGGGGGCGCACCAGCCCCTTGTGGCTAGTGTGTTTCACCTCTTGCCCCATAAGGCCCATATCTTTTGCCGGGTGTGCCCGAAACCCCTTCCGTTGACCCGATAAGTACCCGGTAACCCCCGAAACACTTTCGGTGTCCGGATACCATCGTCCTATATATAAATCTTTACCTATCGACCATTTCAAGACTCCTCGTCATGTCTGTGATTTCATCCAGGACTCCGAATAGCATTCAGTCACCAAAAACACATAACTCATATAATACTATATCGTCATCCCTACGGGTTCGAGAACTATGTAGACATGACCGAGACACCTCTACAGTCAATAACCAATAGCGGAACCTAGATGCCCATATTAGCTCCTACATATTCTACGAAGATCTTTATCGGTCGAACCATTATGACAACATACGTAATTCCCTTTGTCTACCGGTATGTTACTTGCGCGAGATTCGATCGTCAGTATCTTCATACCTAGTTCAATCTCGTTGCCAGCAAGTCTCTTTACTCGTTCCGTAATACATCACCTCATGACTAACTCCTTAGTCGTTTGCTTGAAAGCTTATGATGTGTATTATCGAGAGGGCCCAAAGATACCTCTCCGATACTTGGAGTGACAAATCCTAATCTCGATCTATGCCAACTCAACAAACACCTTTGGAGATACCCGTAGAGCATCTTTATAATCACCCAGTTACGTTGTGACATTTGATAGCACACAAGGCATTCCTCCGGTATCCGGGAGTTGCATAATCTCATAGTCGAAGGAATATGTATTTGACATGAAGAAAGCAATAGCAATAAAACTAAACGATCATTATGCTAAGCTAACGGATGGGTCTTGTCCATCACACCATTCTCCTAATTATGTGATCCTGTTATCAAATGGCAACTCATGTCCATGGTTAGGAAACCTTAACCATCTTTGATCAACGAGCTAGTCTAGTGGA
Source organism: Triticum monococcum (assembly GCA_034509565.1). NCBI lineage: Eukaryota > Viridiplantae > Streptophyta > Magnoliopsida > Poales > Poaceae > Triticum > Triticum monococcum. The sequence goes on along the minus strand of CM067843.1, from coordinate 669,334,220 downwards.
GGCTCACTAGGGACACAGTGTTTGTTTATGTATTCACACATGTATTAAGTTTTCCGATCAATACAATTCTAGCATGAATAATAAACCTTTATCATGAATAAGGAAATATAAAATAACAACTTTATTATTGCCTCTAGGGCATATTTCCTTCAAAATCAACCAAGCATGGAAGAACAACACATGAACCCATTATCCACCAAACCCTCATACAGGAGAAACACACGCAAGTAAGCACGCAAACAGGTAGACCAATCCAAGGGAGAAGAAGAAACCGCTGCATGAGACTCAAAAATCATGCCCAAAATGAAGGAGCCCAACCCACAACAGCACTACGACAGCCCCTCCGCGGCGTCAACACTGTTACATCGCCACAAGAAGCGACATGTTGATGCTTATGGTGCATGCACATGTGGTTCAGGTTACCAGTATTAGAAGTATGCCAAATTTAGGTAGTACTGTTGGAGATCTTTTATTTGATAATGTAAAATAATTATTGTGAGATGGGTAGGAGATGCAGATTTTAAATTTTAGTGGTCAGCACAAACTACCGATGGAACAAAAATGTCCATAACAGCATGCTAGTAACCAAGCATATTTTGCAAAATTACAATTAATCATTTGTCAAATAGATCCATAATCCATGGTATGTATAGCAGTATATTTTCTATCTTCAGACTAAGCAGTTCTAAAGTTCTCAAATATGGGGAAAAATTCTCCTAGCATAGAATGCTTCCATGTTGAACGACAATTGGAAAAAGTAGGGGATTTTACCAAAGCAAATCAACGTTCTCCTGAAGCCTACATACTTCATTTTCTAAGGGAACAAGAGTTGGAGCAAGACTCAGTTCAACAGAAACATGTCTCCACTCCACAATACAGAACATAATAATATGTTTCCCAGCCTACAAGGAATGACATCACGAAATATCACAACAAACAGGAAGTGAATACTCACCTGATAATTGTGAAAACTGAAACAAATGTAGATGAAAGAAAAGCAGCAAACATGTTTTGCAAGGTGCAGGCATTGCCAGAGGAGTTCGGGATCTTATATTAGAATGCATAAAAATTGAGCCCAAGCTTTATGAGTTTGAGTCGGAGCCAAATCTGTAAGAGAAATGATGCAAACAACACACATAACTCACACTAATGGATCAACTGCTCATGTCTAGTTGTATACACAAACTACTTTACCACTAACCTGAGTTGCTTTGTACGGGTGATCTCGACAACTTCCTTCCTCACCGTACATGCTCCCATTTCCGAGTTCCACCGCTAGCTAGCCGCACCCAACCTGCGCTACACCGTCCCGTCCCCGCCTCGAGCTCAGCCGGACCGGACCCGAGCACCGCCGCCCATACCTAGGAGAACAGGGAAGGAAGGAACGTGAGAGGAGCATCGGCATACAAAGAAACTAAAGAGAAAAGGGAAGAAATCAAAACCTTCAACGCAGCACAGCAAGCCGAAGAAGCAGAGGAAACCCACAACCAGCCGCCGCCCTCCACGCCTCCAACCACCCAGCAGATCAGAGAGGCCGATGCGAGGAACAAGAACACCGCCGACAGAAGCAGCTCACACCCTCGAGAGAACAGCACATGCAGGCAGCAAGAACACCGCCACCCTCCTTTGTGAATCGAAGAAAAGGGCAAGCTCCCACAGCCACCACCACCGCCTATGCTATCGCCAGAGGGAACAGCAGAACAGAAACAACCTGCGACACGTACGGTAGAACAGGCCTCACACACACCACGAGTCACCTCAACAAGCCCATTTAGAACCGACCACACCCAAAACCGGGCCCACTTACCGCCTATGCAGCCCCGATGCCACCAGAGGCTCTCATTTCTTGAGAGCTTAGTATTTGTACCGACTTAAGAAAACAGTGCCATCACCATGGCCGAGTAGGCAAAAGCCTTGAATCAACTCAATTGGCATATCTAATAATGTACATATAGGTGAACAAAAGAAAAGAGGACAAAAGGATTCAGAAGCAGGGTGATGTGCAGAACAAAGTGATGACTAACTCAGAAACTATAATACTCTCTCCGTTCCTAAATATAGGGTGTATAGTTTTTGGCGCGTAAATTACAGAACACACGTGGAGGGAAAATTTAAGAAGTTTTGGGCGAGATTACACCTGACTAATTGACATGAGAAAATAGAGAAGTTTGCCTCATATAAGGAAATGTAATCAAATCCCTAAAATAATTATCCGAACGAGTGGTGCAACGTAATACACTTTATATTTCGGATTTTTTTTCTCAAAAATCTATACACCTTATATCAAGGAACAGAGGGGGTAATATATCTAGTCATAATATTGTCACTTAATTCATTCTCAGGCTACATAACAGTTCAAGGTCATTGAAATGGCATTTGTTTCAATTGATAAACAAAAAAAATATTGTAGAAACAGATAAGGGAATTGGTCTCAAGATTATTATTCTTGAATACACAGGATAGATGTGTCGTTGCATTAAGAAGAGTTTACAAAATAGACCCCCCCCCCCCCCCCCCCAACACACACACACACACACACCTCAGGCTTCAAATTTACACACACGCCGGTGGCAACAAAATTACTGAAATTTATGCAGTGATAACCCATATGACTCGAAAACCATGCCTATAACCTGAATTGGATACACCGAACCAGTAGCGAAATCCGACTGCTAATTGTTGGTCCAAGAACATAGCCAAATCGGACTCCCGTGAACATATGCATGGCGGAGTAACATTATGATCCACAAATATCTGAAGCGAGGGTCAATGGAATTCTGGATAACTCGTAATATTTTCATAAAATAATTAGGAGTCAATTATCTCATTTTCATCAAGTTGGTATAACAATAAGTGCCTGATAATACTAATACGAGATGTGCAACCATAGCATCATGACAAGCAGCAGTGCGTGGAAATAAGTTGCGTTCAAAATAACACGGACTTACATGGTTAGTGAACATGCTATCCTTCCTGCTGTCTTAAACATCACCAAGTGAACTCCTGCACGATTCCAATGTATTAGAACCACATCACATGCTGAATGATTTGCAATACCTAAATACAATACTCACGATACAATCTACAGTGGCTACATATGAAATCTAGCTGTGAACCAAACACTTTTTAGTAATCACCTACCATACTAATTAGTTTGTTATCACTTATGGCACTGATTATACAGCTTGTACAACGCCTAAACGCCCTTGTCATTTCTATTGTTGTGCCACGCACACATACCCAATCCAGTTCAATTCAATTGCACCTAGGAATTAAGCACAAACAACAACAAGGAGAACCAACCAAAGTGAAGAGGAACGCAAAGCTAGACCAGTGCTGGAGGCAGCAGACGTCCATGTCCAGCACACTGCGGCAGCGTGGTGCACGGCGAGTGCCATGAAAAGTCCCCGCGCTGCCTGCTCAGACCCCTCGCGTCGCCATGGCCGGCCATTACCTCGCCGTGGAGAGAGAGATGGGTCAGATGCGTGATCGTGGGTTAGTGGCCGTGCAGAGTTATGGAAGAATCCTTCCCCGACACCGAACCAAGGCAAACAAGCGTCGCCCAGAAGGATCCCCCGCACCCACACCGCCGACCCGCAATGGCAGGGCTCAATAACCGACACAACAGCGCAAAGGAGCGGCGGTGGAGGGGAAGCTAGGGGCGCTACGTGGCGTCGCAAAGGAGGCGGCGACATGGCGGAAGGCAGATGCAGGGCTACGATGCACGGAGGGATCGGGGGCGCTCGCAGCGGCCGGCACACAGAAGGGGATCAGGATCCAAGGAAGCGCAGCGTACGTGTGTGGTCAAACCGACTCAAAACCACGATCCATCCCCTTACGGGTGGCCACGATCCATCCCCTTACGGGTGGGGCCACAGGCGCCGCTTAAAACCTCAATTAACTACACGGCTGTAAATCCTGGGACCTTAGTAACTGTACTGATGCGCCATCAGGGGTGAAATTTAGCACCTGCACCAGCCTTGGATAGTCCAACGTGCTCAGTATAATAGAATTTCTTTGTTGGGCAAATCAAATTATATTGTCAACTAAAATCAAATACTCCCTCTGTCCCGTAATGTAAGAACATTTTTGACACTACAAGAACGTCTGACACTAGTGTAGTGTCAAAAACATTCTTATATTATGGGACAGGGAGTAATAACTAAGGCACCTGCCTGGCAGTGACTGGTGAAATCACAGCAGCCAAACTACGCCATTCGTCATCAGGTCCAGAACGTGAGGCAGAGAACATCAACAACACAAAGCAGCATAGGTAGAAGCCATAATTATGGCAATCAGTCCTTTTTATCTATAATTATGTAGCATCCATTGACGATAAAAGAGAGTAGCATAGTTCCACAAACCAACACTTGACGGCAGACAGAGACATCCTGAAGCAGCACGATTCAAAGTCTTATAATAACTAAATAAAGCAAAGTGCATTACACAGCTCCCAGCTAGCAAAAACCATTTACGCCGACATCCTAAGCTTCTATCTTCTCAACTGGTGCATCAAGCGTCAAGGCCTTTGTCGGCTTCGCCAAGATGTCGGTGAACTCCTGGTACGGCGCCTTGGTGAAGGTCGTCTCCCTCCAGAAGTCAGGGGTGAGGAATCCATAGGTCTTCATCAGGCAGTCGAATGTTGCCTGGAAACAAAACAGTTAACAGCTCATGTTGGCAACTAGTCAACGCAAACAAGAATGCATTCAACCTGACTGACAGGAGTTAAGATCATCATCTGTACAGATGATAAGAACCGACTGGTGTGAAATAAAACAGATCATGGCACCCATAGTATAAACAGAGAAGAGATTAGATGCTCAACCAGAAATGTCTAAAATGGTTGTAATACACCAGTATCACCCTGTTAGAATAGATGCTCAACCAGAAATGTCCAAATGGTTGTAATACATGAACACAAAATGTATTAGAACACATGCCATGATCCAGCAACTCGAAAATGCATTACATGAACAACTAGGAAAAGCATCTATACAAATGAGCTGAACTATTTAAAAAAGATGCAATACATTTTCAATCAATCAATCAATTGAAGAACAAGCAGAGTAAATCAGCAAACAGTATGCAAGCTTATATCTAACAAGTACTTATAATACTTAAAGTGAACATTCTACACTATGCACAAAGCAATCATCAACTTCCATAACAGAACAGAAGATTCAGCATATTTAAACTGAACATTCTACACTATGCACACATAATGCAAGCAATTATGTACTGAAAGTAAAGTACCAACGATGGGAGCATCGCAGAATAAGGAAAAAGGCAGGGGAAGTTTATACCTTGACGAAGTTGCCAAGTGTCTTGGTGGATCCACGCGAGGAAGTGAAGACATCATCAATACCAGCGAACTGGAGCACCTTCTTGGGGACACGAGCGGCGACGATTCCAGAACCCCTCGGGGCGGGCACCATGCGCACGGTGACAGAGCCGCACTTGCCGGTGACCTTGCAGGGCACGGTGTGGGGCAGGCCGATCTTGTTCCCCCAGTAGCCCCTCCTGACGGGCACGATGGAGAGCTTGGCTAGGATGATGGCGCCGCGGATGGCCGTGGCCACCTCCTTGGCGCACTTGACACCGAGCCCGACGTGGCCGTTGCTGTCCCCGACGACGACGAACGCCTTGAAGCGGGTCCGCTGGCCAGCGCGGGTCTGCTTCTGCACGGGGGTGATCTTCATCACCTCGTCCTTGAGCCCCGGGCAGAGCTGCTCCACGATCTGGTGCTCCTTGACGGGGAGCGAGTGGAGGTAGATCTCCTCCATCTTGGTGAACCGGCCCTCCTTGACGAGGCGGCCGAGCTTGGTGACGGGCACCCACTTCTCCTCCTCCTGGCGAGGGCCACGACGGCCGCCGCGGCGGCCGCCACGGTCCCCGCGCCCGCCGCGCCCGAAGCCGCGCCCGAACCCGCCGCGTTCGCCACCACGCTCGCCGCCGCGGTCCGCCATGGTTGTTTGGGGGTGGGGGGTTGGGGGCAGGGATCTCCGACGGGGGAGATAGGGTCTGGAGGCTGTGGCGGCGGTGAAGGGTGGTAGAGAGCTGGGCGGCGAGATGGGGTCGTTTATACTTCATACCGAGGGCGTGCGGGTGGCTAGGGTTTCTGGGAAGGCCGGAGTGGGCTGGGCCGTGGGCCAAATGGGCCCTCTCTCGCATATCCAGATCTCTTTTCCAGTCGCCTCTTTGTCCCAATCGGGTCAGAATAGGGGAGAGCACTTTTTTTTAGTGAAGGCCATCATGGCTAGCTTTATTGAATTAAACAGGGATTACATCGTCCAGCAGTTTTCAGACTAACAAGCCAGGAGGCTCGTTCGTCCAACTATTAGTAATCTTATTACAATAAGAATAGTTAGCTAGCACATGCGCCGCTTCGTTACATTCACGATAACAATGTTTAAAGATGACCTTCCCAATAAAAGAGGAAATATCGACACATTCCGCGAATATTGCCGAATTTGCATTCCACCATGTTGTGTGTCCCACACACGCATCAACGACAATCGTAGAGTCCGATTCCGCTTCCACCCGCGGCATACCTAAGGAATTAGCAAGCGCCAGTCCATCTCGCATTGCCATTGCCTCCACATTAACCACATCTGCTGCATATGAAATGAATTTGCATTGTGCAGCTAGAAAATTTCCTTTAGCATCGCGAATCACCGCCGCTGTTGCCCCTTCTCCAACATCAGGATGGAATGAGGCATCAACGTTGAGCTTGACATACTTTGGGTCCGGTTTTTTCCATCATTGTACTACGACCGCACTCTTACAATTAGCAACATGATAATTATTAGCAATTGCCAGAACAGACATTGGCCACCTCACGGGACTAGGAGGAGTCCCATCATGCGTGTGTTATCTTCGAATCCACCAAAGATACCAACCACCCACTGCTATGATTTGTTTAACATCCATATTCGGTTTAATGAGAGCTGGACTATCTGGTGCAAGAAGGATATGTTCCAAAATGACCGATCCAGACCGGTCTACTCTCCTTGCCTCGTCCACTCTGTCCAGAACACCCAGCCGACTCCGTAAATCCCTTGCATGAGTGCACTCAAACAGCAGATGCCGCACATCCTCTGCACCCCGATGACAAATTGGGCATGCTCCCATCGAACCCACGTGCTACAGAGTATGGATTTTAGAGGCATAATTCCATGTAACATGCGCCAGCAGAAAATTTGTATTTTCCGTGGGATGTTCAGCTTCCACAATGCACTCCACACCGCCGGAGAAGTGGACCCACTCGGCCTCTCCATCACATTTGCATTTTCCTGAAAAGTTTGAGTCCATTGCACCCGGTATGCTGAGAATATACCCTTCCGGTCAGGATGCCAAGCGATAAAATCATCAAAAGTGTCATAGCTCAATGGAATCTGAAGTATTCTCCTTGTATCAACAGGGTTAAAGATGGATCTAATCAAATCTTCATCCCATGTGTTTGTATTAGGATCGATGAGTTCATCAACTGTAGATAGGATTGTGTGTCCCCTTGATGTAATGACCTTCCTATCCGGACTTGCTGGAATCCAGGGATCTCTCCATATATGAACATTTTCTCCTGTACCAATCCTCCATATGTACCCCAACTTGAAGGTTTCTAGTCCCTTCATAATACTTTGCCATGTAAAGGAAGCACCATTTTTAAGGGTTGCCTGTAAAAGGCTGCTATTAGGGAAGTACTTCGCTTTTAGAATTCTAGCGCATAATGAGTCGGGGTTTGTAATAATCCTCCAGCACTGCTTTGATAACAATGCTAAGTTGAAGGAATATAAATCTCTGAAGCCCATTCCTCCCTCGGCTTTAGGATAGCACAGTTTCCACCAAGAGTACCAATGCATCCTCTTATGTTCCTCATCATCACCCCACCAGAACTGGGAAATTAAGTCAGTTATTTCCTTGCAAATTCCTTTAGGGATACTAAACACAGACATGGCAAACACAGGGATCGCTTGTGCCACTGATTTTAGTAAAATCTCCTTACCACCAGTAGACAGTTGTTTCTCCATCCATCCCATTAATCTTTCTTTAATCCTCTCAATAAAGTGCCTGAAACAGTCACTTCTATCATCCCCTACCAATGCTGGAAGGCCCATATATTTATCAGACAATGCTTCAGCGTTAATATGTAGCTGTTCACACACTTCAGTTTTGGATACAGCAGGAGTATTTGGACTGAAGAATACACTAGATTTGGATAGGCTCACCAATTGCCCTGAACTCTGACAGTAGGTCTCCAGAACATGCTGTAAAGAAGCTACATTTAAAACATCTGCTTTCATAAGAATTAGAGAATCATTAGCAAATAAAAGGTGTGATACTGATGGTGCATTTTTGCACACTCTAACTCCTTCTATGCCACCAGCTTCTTCATACTGCAATAAACTAGAAAGCCCTTCCGCACAGAGAAGGAACAGATGGGGAGAAAGTGGATCCCCTTGTCTAATGCCCCTGGTAGGGGTAAACGTGTCTGTCTCTTGAGAGTTAAACCTCACCTTGTATCTAACAGAACTGACACAAGCCATCATCATTTCAATCCATTGCTCATGGAATCCCAATGTTAACATCATATCATGTAAGAAGGACCATTCCACCCTATCATAAGCTTTGTGCATGTCAAGTTTAACAGCACACAGTCCTGTCTGACCAGCCCTCTTGTTCTTAATCTTATGCACACATTCATAAGCAATTAATATATTATCAGTGATCATCCTCCCGGGAACAAAGGCACTTTATGTAGGGGAAATTATCTCAGGCAAAATAACCTTCAGTCGTAAAGCCGGCAGCTTGGAAATAATTTTGTAAAGCACATTACAGAGACTGATGGGTCGAAATTGAGTTACCAGCTCAGGTGCATCAGTTTTTGGAATCATCACAATGGTAGTATCATTCCATTCTGCCGGAATCTTCCTAGAATTGATAGCCAAAAGAACTTCCTGAGTAATTTCATCTCCTATTATATGCCAATTTTTTTTAAAAGATTACATGTAAACCATCCGGACCCGGGGCCTTCAGGTCCCCAATACTGAAAACTGCCTTCCTCACATCCTCAATAGTGTACGGAGCCATTAAGAAGTCATTCATATGTTGAGATACCTTCCGCTGCACCTTCTGAAGAATACTAGGATCCGTATGCTGCACCTCTGATGTAAACAGGTGAGAAAAATAATCTAGGACATGAGAGTTCAATTTTGGCATACCTTCCAACCAATTTCCACCCGCATCTTTTAGTTTCTTTACAAAGTTTTTCTTTCTTCTAGCAGAAGCAAAAGCTTGAAAGAAGCCTGTATTGCGGTCGCCCCCTTTCAACCAATTAGCTCTGGACCTTTGCATAACTTGTATTTCTTCCAATTCAAGCAAATATTCAATCAGTTCTGCCAACTCTTTCCTCTTTATTTCATTGTCATCAGACATTGGTCCAGCCATGACTTCTTCGAGGTCCCGTTGGGCTTTCCGGAGTCTCTTTCTAGGGTTTTTTAGAACCCGCTGATCCCAGTCATGAAACTGTGCATGCATCAGGTTAAGTTTCTCATAAATATTCGTAGCATTCGGGTCAGCTTCTACCTTCACCCATGCTTCTGTTACAGCGGCATCGAACATACTCTCTCATAGCCATCTTGCTTCGAATCTCCTAGTCTGACCATTAGTCGCACCATTCACATGGAAATAGTAGTCTGTATCAACAAGAAGAGGCCGGTGGTCTGAGTGATTGAATTCTGTATTTACCAGTGCAGTATGGGGGAAGATCGATGCCCAAGCCTCATTTACCAGCCCTCTATCCAGTCGCGCACGAATTCTGCCTCGATGCCATGTGAATGGGTCTCCAATGTAACCCAAGTCTCGCAACTCACAGTTCCTTATTGCTTCCTGAAAAGCGTTCATATACTGGACTGGGCGAGGGTTCCCGCCATCCTTCTCTTGTAACGTACTAATCTCATTTAGGTCACCAATCAATAGCCACGGGAGATCATGGGCACTATGAAGCTGGCGCATACGATCCCACGTCTTATATTTATCTTCCCACCGGAATTCACCATACATCCCGGTTAATCTCCAAGTTTGATTGGTCCCATCATTGACTTGAACATCTATATACATAGGATCAAGAACTAGCCTCTGTATATGGATCTCCTTCTTCCAAAACATCAACAGTCCACCTTTTCTTCCATCACTAGGGCACACAAGCTTTTGATCCATCTTCAATCTTTTCCTCAAACACTCTGCCGGATAGCTGTCTAAATGAGTTTCTGATAAGAACATCACATCAGGAGCCCAACTGCGCTGGACATCCACCAACGCACGTACTGCTGGGGCGTTTCCAAGGCCATTGCAGTTCCACGCCAATATCCTCATTTTTCTTTCCTCAACAAACAACCTCCACAAACTAGAACAACCCAATAGGGAATCACTCCGTGATGGATTGTAGAGAAGTCATCCAACTTAAGAGTCAGATCTTACCAGCCATGTTCCTCCGAACTAGCGATGGAACGGATAAAAAAGAATCTGCTGCAGCCCTGGAACCACGTAGGTAGAAGCTCACAGCAGATAGAGAAAACCAGCCACGACACCTCACGGGCGTCGTTTGGGACAATGATCGCCGGCCAACGCGCCATCGCCCGGACGGCGGCCGGCGGCGGCCTGGCAAAACCCTAGTCGCCCTGGTAATTGCCTATCCCAGAGAAAAAAATGGTTCAACTCTATGTACCCCTGTAATCTTTTAGAATAGGGGAGAGCACTAGTTATGAGCATCTCTATAAAAAAATAAGCCGCGCTTCTAGAATGAGCTGGTTGAGCTATACCACCGTGAAGAGATATTGTGGCGGCAGCGAATGCGTCTGCAATGGCTCGTCCATGGGACAAAAACACGTGTTTTTTTCATCTACGGGCTAGCAGACGCAGGAGGAAGAACCAGATAAAGTCGTTGCAACTGCCGGACGGCCGAATTACGAGGACATGGTGTTGGGGAACGTAGTAATTTCAAAATTTTCCTACGCACACGCAAGATCATGGTGATGCATAGCAACGAGGGGGAGAGTCTGATCTACGTACCCTTGTAGATCGCAACGGAAGCGTTGACACAACGTAGAGGAAGTAGTCGTACGTCTTCTTCCCGATCCGACCGATCCAAGCACCGTTACTCCGGCACCTCCGAGTTCTTAGCACACGTACAACTCGATGTCGATCCCCGGGCTCCGATCCAGCAAAGCTTCGGGGAGGAGTTCCGTCAGCACGACGGCGTGGTGACGATCTTGATGTTCTACCGACGCAGGGCTTCGCCTAAGCACTACAACGGTATGATCGAGGTGGAATATGGTGGCAAGGGGCACCGCACACGGATAAGGAACGATCACAATGATCAACTTGTGTGTCTAGAGGTGCCCCCTGCCTCCGTATATAAAGGAGCCAAGGGGGAGGGGGCCGGCCGGCCAAGGAGGGCGTGCCAAGGGAGTCCTACTCCCTCTGGGAGTAGGATTCCCCCCCCCCATCCTAGTTGGAATAGGATTCCTTGAGGGGGGGAAAGAGAGAGAGAGGGGACCGGCCACCTCTCCTAGTCCTAATAGGACTAGGGGAAGGGGGGAGGCGCGCGGCCACCTTGGGCTGCCCCTTTCTCATTTCCACTAAAGCCCATTAAGGCCCATCTGGTTTCCGGGGGGTTCCGGTAACCTCCCGGTACTCCGGTAAAATCCCGATTTCACCCGGAACACTTCCGATGTCCAAATATAGGCTTCCAATATATCAATCTTTATGTCTCGACCATTTCGAGACTCCTTGTCATGTCCGTGATCACATCCGGGACTCCGAACTAACTTCGGTACATCAAAATGCATAAACTCATAATAACTGTCATCGTAACGTTAAGCGTGCGGACCCTACGGTTCGAGAACAATGTAGACATGACTGAGATACATCTCCGGTCAATAACCAATAGCGGGACCTGGATGCCCATATTGGCTCCTACATATTCTACGAAGATCTTTATCGGTCAGACCACATAACAACATACGTTGTTCCCTTTGTCATCGGTATGTTACTTGCCTGAGATTCGATCGTCGGTATCCAATACCTAGTTCAATCTCGTTACCGGCAAGTCTCTTTACTCGTTCCGTAATACATCATCTCGCAACTAACTCATTAGTTGTAATGCTTGCAAGGCTTATGTGATGTGCATTACCGAGAGGGCCCAGAGATACCTCTCCGATAATCGGAGTGACAAATCCTAATCTCGAAATACGCCAACCCAACATCTACCTTTGGAGACACCTGTAGAGCTCCTTTATAATCACCCAGTTATGTTGTGACGTTTGGTAGCACACAAAATGTTCCTCCGGGAAACGGGAGTTGCATAATCTCATAGTCATAGGAATATGTATAAGTCATGAAGAAAGCAATAGCAACATACTAAACGATCGGGTGCTAAGCTAATGAAATGGGTCATGTCAATCAGATCATTCAACCAATGATGTGACCTTGTTAATCAAATAACAACACCTTGTTCATGGTTAGGAAACATAACCATCTTTGATTAACGAGCTAGTCAAGTAGAGGCATACTAGTGACACTAAGTTTGTCTATGTATTCATACATGTATTATGTTTCCGGTTAATACAATTCTAGCATGAATAATAAACATTTATCATGATATAAGGAAATAAATAATAACTTTATTATTGCCTCTAGGGCATATTTCCTTCAGTCTCCCACTTGCACTAGAGTCAATAATCTAGATTACACAGTAATGATTCTAACACCCATGGAGCCTTGGTGCTGATCATGTTTTGCTCGTGGAAGAGGCTTAGTCAACGGGTCTGCAATATTCAGATCCGTATGTATCTTGCAAATCTCTATGTCTCCCACCTGGACTAGATCCCGGATGGAATTGAAGCGTCTCTTGATGTGCTTGGTCCTCTTGTGAAATCTGGATTCCTTTGCCAAGGCAATTGCACCAGTATTGTCACAAAAGATTTTCATTGGACCCGATGCACTAGGTATGACACCTAGATCGGATATGAACTCCTTCATCCAGACTCCTTCGTTCGCTGCTTCCGAAGCAGCTATGTACTCCGCTTCACATGTAGATCCCGCTACGACGCTTTGTTTAGAACTGCACCAACTGACAGCTCCACCGTTTAATGTAAACACGTATCCGGTTTGCGATTTAGAATCGTCCGGATTAGTGTCAAAGCTTGCATCAACGTAACCTCTTATGGTGAGCTCTTTGTCACCTCCATATACGAGAAACATATCCTTAGTCCTTTTCAGGTATTTCAGGATGTTCTTGACCGCTGTCCAGTGATCCACTCCTGGATTACTTTGGTACCTCCCTGCTAAACTTATAGCAAGGCACACATCAGGTCTGGTACACAACATTGCATACATGATAGAGCCTATGGCTGAAGCATAGGGAACATCTTTCATTTTCTCTCTATCTTCTGCAGTGGTCGGGCATTGAGTCTGACTCAACTTCACACCTTGTAACACAGGCAAGAACCCTTTCTTTGCTTGATCCATTTTGAACTTCTTCAAAATCTTGTCAAGGTATGTGCTTTGTGAAAGTCCAATTAAGCGTCTTGATCTCTCTCTATAGATCTTTATGCCTAATATGTAAGCAGCTTCACCGAGGTCTTTCATTGAAAAACTCTTATTCAAGTATCCCTTTATGCTATCCAGAAATTCTATATCATTTCCAATCAGCAATATGTCATCCACATATAATATCAGAAATGCTACAGAGCTCCCACTCACTTTCTTGTAAATACAGGCTTCACCGAAAGTCTGTATAAAACCAAATGCTTTGATCACACTATCAAAGCGTTTATTCCAACTCCGAGAGGCTTGCACCAGTCCATAAATGGATCGCTGGAGCTTGCACACTTTGTTAGCTCCCTTTGGATTGACAAAACCTTCCGGTTGCATCATATACAACTCTTCTTCCAGAAATCCATTCAGGAATGCAGTTTTGACATCCATCTGCCAAATTTCATAATCATAAAATGCGGCAATTGCTAACATGATTCTGACAGACTTAAGCATCGCTACGGGTGAGAAGGTCTTATCGTAGTCAACCCCTTGAACTTGTCGAAAACCTTTTGCGACAAGTCAAGCTTTATAGACAGTAATATTACCGTCAGCGTCAGTCTTTTTCTTGAAGATCCATTTATTCTCAATTGCTTGTCGATCATCGGGCAAGTCAACCAAAGTCCATACTTTGTTCTCATACATGGATCCCATCTCAGATTTCATGGCTTCTACCCACTTTGCGGAATCTGGGCTCACCATTGCTTCTTCATAGTTCGTAGGTTCATCATGATCTGGTAGCATGACTTCCAGAACCGGATTACCGTACCACTCTAGTGCGGATCTCACTCTCGTTGATCTACGAGGTTCAGTAGTATCATGTCCTGAAGTTTCATGATCATCATCATTAGCTTCCTCACTAATTGGTATAGGTGTCGCAGAAACAGTTTTCTGTGATGTACTATTTTCCAATAAGGGAGCAGGTATAGTTACCTCGTCAAGTTCTACTTTCCTCCCACTCACTTCTTTCGAGAGAAACTCCTTCTCTAGAAATGATCCATTCTTAGCAACGAATGTCTTGCCTTCGAATCTGTGATAGAAGGTGTACCCAACAGTTTCCTTTGGGTCTCCTATGAAGACACATTTCTCCGATTTGGGTTCGAGCTTACCAGGTTGAAGCTTTTTCACATAAGCATCGCAGCCCCAAACTTTAAGAAACGACAACTTTGGTTTCTTGCCAAACCATAGTTCATAAGGCGTCGTCTCAACGGATTTTGATGGTGCCCAATTTAACGTGAATATGGCCGTCTCTAAAGCATAACCCCAAAACGATAGCGGTAAATCAGTAAGAGACATCATAGATCGCACCATATCTAGTAAAGTACGATTACGACGTTTGGACACACCATTACGCTGTGGTGTTCCGGGTGGCGTGAGTTGCGAAACTATTCCACAATTTTTCAAATGTACACCAAACTCGTAACTCAAATATTCTCCTCCACGATCAGATCGTAGAAACTTTATTTTCTTATTACGATGATTTTCAACTTCACTCTGAAATTCTTTGAACTTTTCAAATGTTTCAGACTTATGTTTCATTAAGTAGATATACCCATATCTGCTTAAATCATCTGTGAAAGTGAGAAAATAACGATATCCGCCACGAGCCTCAATATTCATCGGACCACATACATCGGTATGTATGATTTCTAACAAATCTGTTGCTCTCTCCATAGTACCGGAGAACGGTGTTTTAGTCATCTTGCCCATGAGGCACGGTTCGCAAGTGCCAAGTGATTCATAATCAAGTGGTTCCAAAAGCCCATCAGTATGGAGTTTCTTCATGCGCTTTACACCGATATGACCTAAACGGCAGTGCCACAAATAAGTTGCACTATCATTATCAACTCTGCATCTTTTGGCTTCAACATTATGAATATGTGTGTTACTACTATCGAGATTCATCAAAAATAGACCACTCTTCAAAGGTGCATGACCATAAAAGATATTACTCATATAAATAGAACAACCATTATTCTCTGATTTAAATGAATAACCGTCTCGCATCAAACAAGATCCAGATATAATGTTCATGCTAAACGCTGGCACCAAATAATTATTATTTAGGTCTAATATTAATCCCGAAGGTAGATGTAGAGGTAGCATGCCGACCGCGATCACATCGACTTTGGAACCGTTTCCCACGCGCATCGTCACCTCGTCCTTCGCCAGTGTTCGCTTAATCCGTAGTCCCTATTTCGAGTTGCAAATATTAGCAACAGAACCACTATCAAATACCCAGGTGCTACTGCGAGCTCTAGTAAGGTACACATCAATAACATGTATATCACATATACCTTTGTTCACCTTGCCATCCTTCTTATCCGCCAAATACTTGGGGCAGTTCCGCTTCCAGTGACCAGTCTGCTTGCAATAGAAGCACTCAGTTTCAGGCTTAGGTCCAGACTTGGGTTTCTTCTCCTGAGCAGCAACTAGCTTGCCGTTCTTCTTGAAGTTCCCCTTCTTCTTCCCTTTTGCCCTTTTTCTTGAAACTAGTGGTCTTGTTAACCATCAACAGTTGATGCTCCTTCTTGATTTCTACCTCCGCAGCTTTCAGCATTGCGAAGAGCTCGGGAATAGTCTTGTTCATCCCTTGCATATTGTAGTTCATCACGAAGCTCTTGTAGCTTGGTGGCAGTGATTGGAGAATTCTGTCAATGACGCAATCATCTGGAAGATTTACTCCCATCTGGATCAAGTGATTATTATACCCAGACATTTTGAGTATATGCTCACTGACAGAACTGTTCTCCTCCATCTTGCAGCTATAGAACTTATTGGAGACTTCATATCTCTCAATTCGGGCATTTGCTTCAAATATTAACTTCAACTCCTGGAACATCTCATATGCTCCATGACGTTCAAAACATCGTTGAAGTCCCGATTCTAAGCCGTAAAGCATGGCACACCGAACTATCGAGTAGTCATTAGCTTTGCTTTGCCAGACGTTCATAACATCTGGCGTTGCTCTAGCAGTAGGCCTGGCACCCAGCGGTGCTTCTAGGACGTAATTCTTCTGAGCAGCAATGAGGATAATCCTCAAGTTACGGACCCAGTCCGTGTAATTGCTACCATCATCTTTCAACTTTGCTTTCTCAAGGAACGCATTAAAATTCAACGGAACAACAACACGAGCCATCTATCTACAATCAACATAAACAAGCAAGATACTATCAGGTACTAAGTTCATGATAAGTTTAAGTTCAATTAATCAAATTACTTAAGAACTCCCACTTAGATAGACATCCCTCTAATCCTCTAAGTGATCACGTGATCCAAATCAACTAAACCATAACCGATCATCACGTGAGATGGAGTAGTTTTCAATGGTGAACATCGTTGTGTTGATCATATCTACTATATGATTCATGCTCGACCTTTCGGTCTCCGTGTTCCAAGGCCATATCTGCATATGCTAGGCTCGTCAAGTTTAACCTGAGTATTCTGCGTGTGCAAAAACTGGCTTGCACCCGTTGTAGATGGACGTAGAGCTTATCACACCCGATCATCACGTGGTGTCTGGGCACGACGAACTTTGGCAACGGTGCATACTCAGGAAGAACACTTCTTGATAATTTAGTGAGAGATCATCTTATAATGCTACCGTCAATCAAAGCAAGATAAGATGCATAAAAAGATAAACATCACATGCAATCAATATAAGTGATATGATATGGCCATCATCATCTTGTGCTTGTGATCTCCATCTCCGAAGCACCGTCATGATCACCATCGTCACCGGCGCGACACCTTGATCTCCATCGTAGCATCGTTGTCGTCTCGCCAATCTTATGCTTCCACGACTATCGCTATCGCTTAGTGATAAAGTAAAGCATTACATCGCGATTGCATTGCATACAATAAAGCGACAACCATATGGCTCCTACCAGTTGCCGATAACTCGGTTACAAAACATGATCATCTCATACATTAAAATTTAGCATCATGTCTTGACCATATCACATCACAACAGGCCCTGCAAAAACAAGTTAGACGTCCTCTACTTTGTTGTTGCAAGTTTTACGTGGTTGCTACGGGCTTAAGCAAGAACTAATCTCACCTACGCATCAAAACCACAACGATGGTTTGTCAAATAGACTCCGTTTTAACCTTCGCAAGGACCGGGCATAGCCACACTCGGTTCAACTAAAGTTGGAGAGACAGTCGCCCGCAAGCCACCTGTGTGCAAAGCACGTCGGGGGAACCGGTCTCGCGTAAGCGTACGCGTAAGGTTGGTCCGGGTCGTCACGTCCAACAATACCGCCAAACCAAAGTATGACATGCTGGTAGGCAGTATGACTTGTATCGCCCACAACTCACTTGTGTTCTACTCGTGCATATAACATCAAACCATAAAACCTAGGCTCGGATGCCACTGTTGGGGAACGTAGTAATTTCATAATTTTCCTACGCACACGCAATATCATGGTGATGCATAGCAACGAGGGGGAGAGTCTGATCTACGTACCCTTGTAGATCGCAACGGAAGCGTTGACACAATATAGAGGAAGTAGTCGTACGTCTTCTTCCTGATCCGACCGATCCAAGCACCGTTACTCCGGCACCTCCGAGTTCTTAGCACACGTACAACTCGATGTCGATCCCCGGGCTCCGATCCAGCAAAGCTTCAGGGAGGAGTTCCGTCAGCATGACGGCGTGGTGACGATCTTGATGTTCCACCGATGCAGGGCTTCGCCTAAGCACTACAACGGTATGATCGAGGTGGAATATGGTGGCAGGGGGCACCGCACATGGCTAAGGAACGATCACAATGATCAACTTGTGTGTCTAGAGGTGCCCCTGCCTCCGTATATAAAGGAGCCAAGGGGGAGGGGGCCGACCGGCCAAGGAGGGCGCGCCAAGGGAGTCCTACTCCCTCTGGGAGTAGGATTCCCCCCCCCCCAATCCTAGTTGGAATAGGATTCCTTGAGGGGGGAAAGAGAGAGAGGGGGCCGGCCACCTCTCCTAGTCCTAATAGGACTAGGGGAAGGGGGAGGTGCGCGGCCACCTTGGGCTGCCCCTTTCTCCTTTCCACTAAAGCCCATTAAGGCCCATCTGGTTCCCGGGGGGTTCCTGTAACCTCCCGGTACTCCGGTAAAATCCCGATTTCACCCGAAACACTTCTGATGTCCAAATATAGGCTTCCAATATATCAATCTTTATGTCTCGACCATTTCGAGACTCCTCATCATGTCCATGATCACATCCGGGACTCCGAACTAACTTCGGTACATCAAAATGCATAAACTCATAATAACTGTCATCGTAACGTTAAGCGTGCGGACCCTACGGTTCGAGAACAATGTAGACATGACTGAGATACATCTCCGGTCAATAACCAATAGTGGGACCTGGATGCCCATATTGGCTCCTACATATTCTACGAAGATCTTTATCGGTCAGACCGCATAACAACATACGTTGTTCCCTTTGTCATCGGTATGTTACTTGCCTGAGATTCGATCGTCGGTATCCAATACCTAGTTCAATCTCTTTACCGGCAAGTCTCTTTACTCGTTCTGTAATACATCATCTTGCAACTAACTCATTAGTTGTCATTCTTGCAAGGCTTATGTGATGTGCATTACCGAGAGGGCCCAGAGATACCTCTCCGACAATCGGAGTGACAAATCCTAATCTCGAAATACGCCAACCCAACATCTACCTTTGGAGACACCTGTAGAGCTCCTTTATAATCACCCAGTTACGTTGTGACGTTTGGTAGCACACAAAGTGTTCCTCCGGGAAACGGGAGTTGCATAATCTCATAGTCGTAGGAACATGTATAAGTCATGAAGAAAGCAATGGCAACATACTAAACGATCGGGTGCTAAGCTAATGGAATGGGTCATGTCAATCAGATCATTCAACCAATGATGTGACCTCGTTAATCAAATAACAACACCTTGTTCATGGTTAGGAAACATAACCATCTTTGATTAACAAGCTAGTCAAGTAGAGGCATACTAGTGACACTAAGTTTGTCTATGTATTCACACATGTATTATGTTTCCGGTTAATACAATTCTAGCATGAATAATAAACATTTATCATGATATAAGGAAATAAATAATAACTTTATTATTGCCTCTTGGGCATATTTCCTTCACATGGATGAGCTCGAAGCGGTGACCACAAATTTCTATGAAAATTTGTACAGGTCGGATGGAGTGCGGAACATGGACCAGGTGATTAACACGGTTCCTCGCAAGGTCACGGCTGAGATGAACACAAATACTTAATGCTCCGTACACACACGAAGAAGTTAAACTAGCTTTGTTCAAGATGTTACCTTTAAAGGCACCGGCCAGACGGTTTCCTTGTATTATAATTAGATTATAACTGCCTTAAGCAGTTATTTTGTGTCCAAAGTGTCGTGCAGAAGCACAGACGCCTTCTTTGTGTAAAGGCACCTGATCCCTACGGACAGGCACCTATTCATTCAACAGACACTTCATACAGGCGTCTCCTCTTGTAACCTACATCCTGAACAGACGGGAATCCTTGTACAAATACATCAAGTCAATGATCAATGAAGAAGAAGTTCTTTCCAATCACTTCGTTTGTTTACACGTTATCAACACGAGTCATATTTACAATCCCTATGGGTACTTGAGTAGAATCAAGGATGCTTTATCATGTCGGATCAACTTGTACCATATTAAACTATAGAGATATCCGTCAAAATAGTTTCTATAGTGAAACTTATGATGACAACAAAGAGGAATATCTTCTCTTTACCATATGCAACGGATATGGCAAGCACATTCTCCAGGTATCATCATAGTTGTACTACACATACTATAAAATCCGTAGCACATGTTGCATACGAGATAGTTTTCCAAAGTATTTTTTGCATGACAAACTTGGCATTCCCGCTTTGCTCATCACTGACATTGGGTTAAAACCGAAACTATCAGCAATTCCATTCGTTTATGATTATTATGGTGCTAAATTCTAACAATATCTGGATTTTGTGTGCACTACATGTGACGCAGGGAAACTAATTTTAAGGCTCACACACAGACTCCTTGAATGCATCAAGTTGAGGTAAGTGGTTCTTCCCAACCATTTGAGTGGACTATTCAGGTATTCCATGGTTCTAAAAAACGTATCTACACGGTGGTCTTAAGTGTGTGCTTTATTCACACGAAACCATTGACTCATTATCCTAACCTCGATTTCAAGCAAATCGAACGGATAACATTGCAGAATTCTCCTTCAGTGCCTTCTCTATGGCACTCGGATTGAAGTTTAGCTATTTTTCCTAATGTCTAGACTCAAAATGGTTTGGTAGAATCCTTTTATCCAAAGAGTTAGGCTCATTGCATTATCTTTACTTTGGAATTACAACTTACCAACTTTACGTTGGAGTCATGTAGTTTTACACGCTCATGACAGAACTACATAATATTATTCCCCTCTATCTTTGATGTGTGGGAATCTACCAAGTATTTCCCATCTACGGTAATTCGGTTGCATACCGATATCACCACCCAGCATACGTCATTGGCCCCTCAACATATAGTTGGGATCTATGTGAGGAATAACTGTATTTCCGTCAATACCTCAAGCCTCTCGAATGGGGAGTTATTCAAGGCCAGTATGTTGATTCAATGAGGAATATTTCCAGACATTAGGGGGAGAATTCAAGTATCATAAAGAATGCCAAAAAATTAGTGGAATGTTCAACACATTTCTGCCTCAATTCCACGTAATCAAAGATCTGAACCATGCGTTCAAAAGTTTTGCAACACATTGCAAATAACCTGCCAAATGCATTTACTGGCTATAAGGGTGTCACACAATCCTACAGTCCTGCAAAAAATGCCTAAAATAGTGAAGATACCAACCACTCCATTCCCCTTTCGAAGCAACGGGGGGAGATGTATGGCAAGAGTACACCAAGATTCAGCTTCTCACAAGCAAGGATACCAAGGCCTCCAAATATGTAAATGCAAGTCAACTTCACATTGACAGAGACACATAATGGGTAGTATACACCCAGTGGATGGAAAACCTCCACCAACCCAGGTCATAATGCACACAATGACTGGGACATCGGAATACCCGACTCAACCGCATTGGAAAATCGCGAGCAGTCACCATGGGTAACGATATTTCCATCAACTCTATATTGATATATAGATTCTGGAGAAACATATAACCTGAAGTCTACAATTGTCGACATACATTTCTCAACTAGATTGCAAAAACTTTTCAAATGATTCAGATCCAAAGACCATGGCCATGTCAAAGTGTGAACAACACTCGAACTGAACTCGAGCAAAGGGTATAATCTAGGTAGAAATGATCTTGCTCAATAATGGGAATGTATTCATAATCAATACCTACGCCGGTTTTCTTATGGAAACAGAATTGAGAACAACGAGGTGGTGAAACAAAGAGCAAGTATTGTAGCACAAGGGTTCACGCAAATACCCAAATATTCTTCAGAGGTGGAATATGTTTCCGATAACTTATGTCATTGGCAGTACAAAATCGACTATCTATGCAGTTGATAGATGTAGTGATTACATATCCATGTGGATCACTAGATTCACATATAGATGGTTCCCGATGGAATCTCACTTCTGAATCGAAATGCAAAATGCGACATAAATTGTGTAAAATCAACAAGTCACCATATGGCTTATTATTGTCGGTACATTTGGTACAACCAACATAGTGATTTCCTTACACACAAGGATTACTCCTACACTGATGATTACAGATACATGTTAAGCATGTGATCATCTAAATGACGGAATTTGAGATGAAGGATTTGGGTAAAACCTCGAGCACCTTCACTCATACATTATGGTACACCATGTTGTCTATATCCAGATTATATTGGAGAAATTGATTATGAACAAGTCTTATCCATCCATAATTTCCATGGTTATTTGTTCTCTACACATAGAGAAAGATTCATCTAGACCACGAGGAGATGGAAATAAGATGTTTGGACCTAAGGTTCCATATCACAGTGCATGCATTGGATCCACCAAACACAATTGGTTGAGGCTCAAGAATATCCTTCGATATCTCCGAGGCATCAAACATTTTGTCCTAATCACAGTTTTAGAGAAATCTGGACACCAATATCATTGTATACATCGATCAGATCCCTACTATGTCAGATTGTAGACGAAGCTTTATGTTCCTACTAGGTGTGGTAGCCATACATGAAAGTCTTTGAAACAAACCTCGTGGCTACATCCACCAACCATTATCTAAAAGATAGTGTTGCTTATGTTTCCCGGATGCAAACATGTTACGTAATAAGCAATATCACTATATTGCATATCTTGCAAGTCAAATCATGTGGCTGATTTGTTCACCAAGTCTCTACAACTTCTATGTGTCATAAATATGCTCATGGAATTGGTATGTGATGGCCTCGGATTTTGCTAGAATCAAGGGGAGTATCTTCCTGAGTTGTTCATGTTCAAAGCATCATATTATACTCCTTTTCCCTTCATGAGTTTACTTTATAGGTTCTCATAAAGGTTTTTAATGAGGTAATATCAACATGAGATCATATGTCATACTTTCTGTTTTCCCCACCGGGGTTTTTAGGAAAGTATAACGACATATTTATTGTCCTCCAAACTCTATGGGTATTCTCATATTGAGTTAAAAGAGACAATACCATTATATGTTGCATCGTTTTCTCCTTATTTTCCCACTAGGTTTAAAGGAGTTTTAGCAACATATAAAACACTATTCTCTCATATTTTTCCCATAGGGTTTTTGGAGGAGTTACTATACAACTATGATCAAGATCAAAGGATTCTCAACACTATACAAGGAATGGAAGTCGTACCAGAATCAACTTTGTGCAAGGGGAGTGTTTAATTAGATTATAACTGCCTTAAGCAGTTATTTAGTGCCCAAAGTGTCGTGCAGAAGCACAGACGCTTTCTTTGTGTAAAGGCACCTGATCCCTACGAATAGGCACCTATTCATTCAGAAGACACCTTGTACATGCATCTCCTCTTGTAATCGACATCCCGAACAGATGGGAATCCTTGTATAAATACCTCAAGTCAATGATCAATGAAGAAGTTCTTTCCAATCACTTCGTTTCTTTACACCCTGCACATTAGCGGCATTGGGACGTATGCGGTGATGAAGTAACTAAAGCAGTACTCAGAATAGTGGATGGCATGGAGTCAGCTCAATGTATAAATGATACCTTGTTGGTGTTAATACCAAAGGTCAAGAACCCGAACCTTCTATCACAGTTTTGCCCTATAAGCCTATGCAATGTTCTTTACAAGATTGCATCCAACGTAATCTCCAATAGACTGAAGCAAGTTCTGCTAGATATTATATCAGAGCAATAGTCCACTTTCGTTCCAGGAAGGTTAATCACTGATAACATTATCACAACCTATGAGTGTCTCCATTTTATGAAGAGGAACAAAGCCAATAAAAACCAACATTGTGCACTGAAACTGGATATGATGAAGGCGTATGACAGGGTAGAATGGTCGTGGGCAAGATTTAGATTATTCTTAGTATGAGTTGATGGGACATCTCGTGCGAGTGCGGAGGAGGGCTGCGTGGATGGCCCGCTTTGTTGCCTCTTATCATGCCATCCGACGTGCCGAGACGCATGATGAGCTTCAAAAGGATCTACTCGAGGAGGCAAAGGGGCGAGAAACTCAAGGCCACTCTTCCTCCGGGCTTTCTTTCCGCACTATTATGGATAGTCAAATAATGGGAAAAATTGGATTCAATTGTCAACTGGTCCCGTGATCTGTCATTACGTGCGACTATCTCCACTATAGAAAGAAAAAAAATGGTGGTCATGGAATGGGCAACAAAAGTAGTTTGATGATGTATGTTTGTTGTATTGTTGTTGAATTATTTATTGTATTATTCATAAACTATTTGTTGTATTGAAGACAAACTATTTGTTTGAATTGTCATAATAATTAAACTATTTATTGTTGATTTATTTTGTGTGTGTTTGATCTTCTTGGTTCTATGTTTCAGTGGGAAATGTTGTTTGTGATGGGTGCGCGTGCTGGAATTTAGCGCGCCTGCTGGAGCGTTACCTATGACGCGCGATATTATAGCGCTTTTGGTAAAGCAAAACACCAGCCGAGCGCGCTAAAATGCTATTTTAGCACTGCAAATTTTTTTTAACGCCCCACGCTACCGCGCGTCTGTTGGAGATGCTCTAACATTTTAGATGAACACAATACAAGCTCTGCTTATAATGATATGTTGATGTACTCGAAATTGTTTATATATAATAAGTCATGCGTTTTTTAAGGATTTCTCTATAAATCGAACATTGGATTTTTAAGCGTGGCAAATCGAACGTTCGAGATGGCAAATTATGTTGTTGGCAAATCGAATGTTCGAGATGGCAAATTATGTTGTTGTGAGGATAGTAATTTCTAGCAATCATGAAAATCCTTGTCATGTTTCAGTTTTTTAGCAATCATGAAAATCCTTGTCATGTTTATTTTTTTGCCAGGAATTGCCATGCTCGCTAAAGGAAATTTCCATCCTCACGACAACATAATTGCCATAGAAAATGTTCGATTTTCTATGCTTAAAACATTTGTATTTTTTTCATTTCCCTTTTTAAAATCTCAGTCATATATTTAAAGCCTTCCGATCAAAGGTCTAACCATTCTCGTTCTGAGCTCACTCCAAGTTATGTATGGATAATTTCAATCCCTAAAATTGCACTACTAAAGCTAAAACTGCATCAACTAAGTTGTGCCACTACTGAAACTAGTAGACTCCCCGTGCGTTGCCACGGGCCGAAAATGAATATGTAAACAATGCTCAATTTATAGTTGCAATCATCTTCCATTGTGAATGTTGCCACGGGCCTCGTTGTAAGCATTTTTCTGGTTTCTTGCTCCTCCCTTTTATAGCTGCAATCATCTTCTGTTCCTACACATGCTTCCAATCCTATGTTTTGGATACCTCCAGATTGAACGCATCCCAATTCTTTCTATCCTTGTCTTTCTTATTGCGGAGGCATCATCTCCTTAACCATCAGTGAAAAACAAAGTGGCCTATCTCTTGTCGTCCCTCCTCCCCATTCACCTTTATCTCTTTTTTTGAAACGAGGCAAAAGACTTGCCATTTTCATTCATTAGAGAGTGAATTGCCCATTAATTGACGAGAAACCAGGCTAAAACCGATATATTCAACCCACATAGCATGGGTACATCCGGCCAACCTGGCTATCGAACATAAAGCTACAAAGAGGAAAAGACATCTTGCGAGTAGTCGCAAGCGTCATAGTCATCACCGATTACCTCCAGCGAGCAACTCTAACTTCACCATAGACCTTCATCGTCGAATCCAACCCCGCAAGCAGCTGCACCGAAACCATGACAACACATGCCAACAGAAGGCCACACACGCAAACAACCGACAAGTTCGACTATGACGACGAGCATCACAAGGGAAATGTGCAGGACTTGCGGTGCTGCAGCTTTGACTTCAAAGCAACCAAACAACCAGCAAAAGAGCACCTCGGACACGTCGAGAAGATCTGACTACTGAAGCCCGAGCCATGAATGAAGCTCCTCTCGACTCCATCATCGTTGCCAAACAGACACCATCGCCCCCGAAATGGCTGCCTCAACAAACTACATGGCAAAGATGTCGCAAAGCATGCAACGAACATGCCGCCATCCACCAGTCTCCAGGTAGTGGCCGACTCTGAGACGATGCCCCAAAGAAGGAAGAAGACGTGAAGGCCCCTTTGCCGCCCAATCCTGAGGATCCGAGCTTTCACTCTGGAGACAAGGCCGCGGGGACGGGTCAAGAGGAGCACCACACAGCAACAACTCTTCCAAGAAAGAAAACGACGCTGATAAGTCTCCAACGTATCTATAATTTTTGATTGTTCCATGCTATTATGTTATCAACCTTGGAAATTTTATATGCATTCATATGCTATTTTATATGATTTTTGGGACTAACCTATTAACCTAGAGCCCAGTGCCAGTTTCTGTTTTTTCCTTGTTTTAGAGTATCACAGAAAAGGAAAATCAAACGGATTCCAATTGACCTGAAACTTCACGGAACTTATTTTTGGAAGGAAAGCAACCCGGGAGACTTGGAGTCCACGTCAAGAAAGCAACGAGGAAGCCACGAGGCAGGGGGGCACGCCCTCCACCCTCGTGGGCCCCTCGTGGCTCCCCCGACGTACTTCTTCCTCCTATATATACCCATATACCCTAAAATGATCGGGGAGCACAATAGATCGGGAGTTCCGCCGCCAGAAGCCTCCGTAGCCACCAAAAGCCAATCTACACCCGTTCCGGCACCCTGCCGGAGGGGGAATCCTTTTCCGGTGGCCATCTTCATCATCCCGGTGCTCTCTATGACGAGGAGGGAGTAGTTCTCCCTCGGGGCTGAGGGTATGTACCAGTAGCTATGTGTTTGATCTTTCTCTCTCTCGTGTTCTTGATTTGGCACGATCTTGATGTATCGCGAGCTTTGCTATTATATTTGGATCCTATGATGTTTCTTCCCCCCTCTACTCTCTTGTAATGGATTGAGTTTCCCCTTTGAAGTTATCTTATCGGATTGAGTCTTTAAAGATTTGAGAACACTTGATGTATGTCTTGCCGTGCATATCTGTGGTGACAATGGGATATCACGTGATTCATTTGATGTATGTTTTGGTGACCAACTTGCGGGTTCCGCCCATGAACCTATGCATAGGGGTTGGCACATATTTTCGTCATGATTCTCCGGTAGAAACTTTGGGGCACTCTTTGAGGTTCTATGTGTTGGTTGAATAGATGAATCTGAGATTGTGTGATGCATATCGTATAATCATACCCACGGATACTTGAGGTGACATTGGAGTATCTAGGTGACATTAGGGTTTTGGTTGATTTGTGTCTTAAGGTGTTATTCTAGTACGAACTCTAGGGTTGTTTGTGACACTTATAGGAATAGCCCAACGGATTGATTGGAAAGAATAACTTTGAGGTGGTTTCATACCCTACCATAATCTCTTCGTTTGTTCTCCGCTATTAGTGACTTTGGAGTGACTCTTTGTTGCATGTTGAGGGATAGTTATGTGATCCAGTTATGCTATTATTGTTGAGGGAACTTGCACTAGTGAAAGTATGAACCCTAGGCCTTATTTCCTATCATTGCAATACCGTTTATGCTCACTTTTATCACTTGCTACCTTGCTGTTTTTATATTTTCAGATTACAAATACCCATATCTACTATCCATATACGACTTGTATCACCATCTCTTCGCCGAACTAGTGCACCTATACAATTTACCATTGTATTGGGTGTGTTGGGGACACAAGAGACTCTTTGTTATTTGGTTGCAGGGTTGCTTGAGAGAGACCATCTTCATCCTACGCCTCCTACGGTTTGATAAACCTTAGGTCATCCACTTGAGGGAAATTTGCTACTGTCCTACAAACCTTTGCACTTGGAGGCCCAACAACATCTACAAGAAGAAGGTCGTGTAGTAGACATCAGACGCCCGCGGGCATCGCCGTCGTCGGACCCGGCAAAGGCCAAACATAGGATTTCTCCCGGAGATACTCAACCATCAACTGCTCGCACCGGCACAACAAACCAACCCCATCCTGCCGAGGCCGGCAATGAACTTGTCATGGGGTCCCACGATGCACCATGTCTAGACGCACACACCACCCCTCCCCCCAGCCATAAACACTAACACCAAATCCGGGGCCACCGCTCCAGCAGCCTCCACCATGCCACAACAACGTCGGGTTAGCAAGATGGCCAGATTCGTCGCACCCAGCCTGGAGGGGGCCACCACCCCGCCCCATCCCGCAGAGCAGAGCTGCCAGGCCGAAGCCTGAACAACCCGCAACAGCCGCAACCCCGCCCTTAGAGTGGGTGGCAAGTAGCCAACTGTCGGATCCACACGCCAGTAGCCGCCGGAGTGCCGCCAACCGCCACGTCGTCCCTGCCAGATGTCGTCGAGGGGCCCCAAGGCCCCTCCCCAAGCAACATGAAGAAGGACAACTATCTCCCGGTTGCCTCGTCGTCGCCCACGCGGCCGAAGGGGACCACCGCATCTGCAGTCACACCGACCAGACTAGCGTCGCGACCAACCTTAGGGCCGCCGCCGCGAGCTCCCAGCACTGTTGTCAGAACGATGTATGGGTGCCCCACCGCCGCCACGCAAGTGCCAGCAAAAGTGGCATCAGGCCGCTTGATTTGGCATATCCTCTGGTGGCTAGGTTTGGTGCCCTGGTGCCGCCAGGAGCGGCACTCGAGTGGTGCCTTTTCTCTATGGGACCAAATCTTACTTCTATCTCTTCATCCCCCTTACTCTAGTATTATTGTCAAATCCCAAACTTTATCTTCTCGCTTTACCATCATTTGACGTTTTTATTTTCAACTTTAGGAAATCAATGAAATGGTCCTCATGTACTGTGAAAGATGGCATATTGTCTGCTTTAAAAATGGAACAGTTCTCACGGGCACTATTCAAGGAAGAAAAAGAATACAGTTAATTAGCAAATGCCATATGTGTAGACCGGAGAATGGTAAACACTCAAAGGTAGTTGCCGCACCCATTACTTCTTTTTCTTTTTTGCGCCTTGTCACACCCATTACTAACTGCAAGGAAATTGGGCATTACCTATGATGGTCTGTATCGCCATGGGGTGGAATCCAGGAGCACAGGATGAAGGCACGATGGGATAAGGGAGGGTGTGAAACCTAGTAGCCCTGTTCTGCGGAAAAGGAAATGGTTGAGAGAAAGGACATACCATTTTGTACAGAAATTTGGACAAGCTTTGTGTAGGTAATGTTCAATATTAATGTGCGAACAAAAATGTTAACAATTTTCAACATGATAACTGCCAAGGTGTATTGACCGGGAACTACTTACTTACTAAAGATCACATAAGTGCGACTTTTGGCATTTAATGAAGAAGAATGTATTCACAATCAGAGAGGTATGTTCCGGTTCTTATATGATTATGGGTTATAATTTGACCGTTCTTATCATGGGTTATAAAACCGAAAACATTATTAATGATATGCATGAAACAAATAAATAAATGTGAAACTTCATTGTAAATTCATCTTTGCCACTCCATGTAATCGAAAACAAAAAAATTATAAACATGTTGATGCATAAGACAAGCGATGCTCTTGAGGCAGGAGGGTGAGAGGAGGGCGATGAGACCTAGTCTGTCTCCACTATGGTTGAGGGAGCCCTCGATTAGGGGGTCTCCGCACAGCCGGACTATATCCTTTGGCCTGACTGTTGGACTATGAAGATACAAGATTGAAGACTTCGTCCCGTGTCCGGATGGGACTCTCCTTGACGTGGAAGGCAAGCTAGGCAATATGGATATGTAGATCTCCTCCCTTATAACCGACTCTGTGTAACCCTAGCCCCCTCCAGTGTCTATATAAACCGGAGGGTTTTAGTCCGTAGGACAACAGATAATCATACCATAGACTAGCTTCTAGGGTTTAGCCTCTCTGATCTCGTGGTAGATCAACTCTTGTACTACTCATATTATAAAGAACAATCAAGTAGGACGTAGGGTATTACCTGAAGGAAATATGCCCTAGAGGCAATAATAAAGTTATTATTTATTTCCTTATATCATGATAAATGTTTATTATTCATGCTAGAATTGTATTAACCGGAAACATAATACATGTGTGAATACATAGACAAACAGAGTGTCACTAGTATGCCTCTACTTGACTAGCTCGTTAATCAAAGATGGTTATGTTTCCTAACCATGAACAAAGAGTTGTTATTTGATTAACGAGGTCACATCATTAGTTGAATGATCTGATTGACATGACCCATTCCATTAGCTTAGCACCCGATCGTTTAGTATGTTGCTATTGCTTTCTTCATGACTTATACATGTTCCTATAACTATGAGATTATGCAACTCCCGTTTACCGAAGGAACACTTTGGGTACTACCAAACGTCACAACGTAACTGGGTGATTATAAAGGAGTACTACAGGTGTCTCCAATGGTAGATGTTGGGTTGGCGTATTTCGAGATTAGGGTTTGTCACTCCGATTGTCGGAGAGGTATCTCTGGGCCCTCTCGGTAATGCACATCACATAAGCCTTGCAAGCACTGCAACTAATATGTTAGTTGTGAGATGATGTATTACGGAACGAGTAAAGAGACTTGCCGGTAACGAGATTGAACTAGGTATTGGATACCGACGATCGAATCTCGGGCAAGTAACATACCGATGACAAAGGGAACAACGTATGTTGTTATGCGGTCTGACCGATAAAGATCTTCGTAGAATATGTAGGAGCCAATATGGGCATCCAGGTCCCGCTATTGGTTATTGACCGGAGACGTGTCTCGGTCATGTCTACATTGTTCTCGAACCGTAGGGTCCGCACGCTTAACGTTACGATGACAGTTATTATGAGTTTATGCATTTTGATGTACCGAAGGTTGTTCGGAGTCCCGGATGAGATCACGGACATGACGAGGAGTCTCGAAATGGTCGATACGTAAAGATTGATATATTGGAAGCCTATGTTTGGACATCGGAAGTGTTCCGGGTGAAATCGGGATTTTACCGGAATACCGGGAGGGTTACCGGAACCCCCCGGGAGACTAATGGGCCTATTGGGCCTTAGTGGAAAAGGAGAAAAAGGGAAAGCCCACAAGCTGGCCGGCGCCCCCCATCCCAAAGTCCTAGTAGGACTAGGATAGGGGCCGGCCCCCCTTCTCTCTCCTTTTCCCCCCGGGAGTCCTAATAGGATTAGGATTGGGGGGAGGAGTCCTACTCCCGGTGGGAGTAGGACTCCCCTGCGCCTCCTCTCCCTGGCCGGCCGGCTCCCCCTCCTCCAACCTTTATATACGGGGGCAGGGGGCACCCCAAGACACACAAGTTGATCCTTGAGATCGTTCCTTAGCCGTGTGCGGTGCCCCCTGCCACCAAATTCCACCTCGATCATACCGTTGTAGTGCTTAGGCGAAGCCCTGCGTCGGTAGTACATCAAGATCGTCATCACGCCGTCGTGCTGACGAAACTCTTCCTCGACACTTTGCTGGATCGGAGCCCGAGGATCGTCATCGAGCTGAACGTGTGCTAAGAACTCGGAGGTGCCGGAGTAACGGTGCTTGGATCGGTCGGATCGGGAAGAAGACGTACGACTACTTCCTCTACGTTGTGTGATCGCTTCCGCAGTCGGTCTGCGTTGGTACGTAGACAACACTCTCCCCTCTCGTTGCTGTGCATCACCATGATCTTGCGTGTGCGTAGGAAAATTTTCGAAATTACTGCGTTCCCCAACAGTGGCATCCGAGCCTAGGTTTTATGGTTTGATGTTATTTGCACGAGTAGAACACAAGTGAGTTGTGGGCGATACAAGTCATACTGCCTACCAGCATGTCATACTTTGGTTCGGCGGTATTGTTGGTTGAGACGATCCGGACCAACCTTATGCGTACTCTTACGCGAGACCGGTTCCCTCGACGTGCTTTGCACATAGATGGCTTGCGGAAGACTGTCTCTCCAACTTTAGTTGAACCAAGTGTGACTACGCCCGGTCCTTGAGAAGGTTAAAACGGAGTCTATTTGACGAACTATCGTTGTGGTTTTGATGCGTAGGTGAGATGAGTTCTTACTTAAGCCCGTAGCAGCCACGTAAAACTTGCAACAACAAAGTAGAGGACGTCTAACTTGTTTTTGCAGGGTATGTTGTGATGTGATATGGTCAAGGCATGATGCTGATTTTATTGTATGAGATGATCATGTTTTGTAACCGAGTTATCGGCAACTGGCAGGAGCCATATGGTTGTCGCTTTATTGTATGCAATGCAATCGCGATGTAATGCTTTACTAGATTACTAAACGGTAGTAATAGTCGTGGAAGCATAAGATTGGCGAGACGACAACGATGCTACGATGGAGATCAAGGTGTCGCGCCGGTGACGATGGTGATCATGACGGTGCTTCGGAGATGGAGATCACAAGCACAAGATGATGATGGCCATATCATATCACTTATATTGATTGCATGTGATGTTTATCCTTTTATGCATCTTATCTTGCTTTGATTGACGGTAGCATTATAAGATGATCTCTCACTAAATTATCAAGAAGTGTTCTCCCTGAGTATGCACCGTTGCCAAAGTTCGTCGTGCCCAGACACCACGTGATGATCGGGTGTGATAAGCTCTACGTCCAAATACAACGGGTGCAAAACAGTTGCACACGCGGAATACTCAGGTTAAACTTGACGAGCCTAGCATATGCAGATATGGCCTCGGAACACGGAGACCGAAAGGTCGAGCGTGAATCATATAGTAGATATGATCAACATAACGATGTTCACCATTGAAAACTACTCCATCTCACGTGATGATCGGTTATGGTTTAGTTGATTTGGATCACGTGATCACTTAGAGGATTAGAGGGATGTCTATCTTAGTGGGAGTTCTTAAGTAATATGATTAAATTGAACTTAAATTTATCATGAACTTAGTCCTGGTAGTATTTTGCAAATTATGTTGTAGATCAATAGCTCGCGCTGTTGCTTCCCTGTGTTTATTTTTGATATGTTCCTAGAGAAAATTGTGTTGAAAAATGTTAGTAGCAATGATGCGGATTGGATCCGTGATCTGAGGTTTATCCTCATTGCTGCACAGAAGAATTATGTCCTTGATGCACCGCTAGGTGACAGACCTATTGCAGGAGCAGATGCAGACGTTATGAACGTTTGGCTAGCTCAATATGATGACTACTTGATAGTTAAGTGCACCATGCTTAATGGCTTAGAATCGGGACTTCAAAGACGTTTTGAACGTCATGGACCATATGAGATGTTCCAGGAGTTGAAGTTAATATTTCAAGCAAATACCCGAGTTGAGAGATATGAAGTCTCCAACAAGTTCTATGGCTAAAAGATGGAGGAGAATCGCTCAACTAGTGAGCATGTGCTCAGATTGTTTGAGTACTACAATCGCTTGAATCAAGTGGGAGTTAACCTTCCAGATAAGATAGTGATTGACAGAATTCTCTAGTCACCATCACCAAGTTAGTAGAACTTCGTGATGAACTATAATATGCAAGGGATAACGGAAACAACTCCCAAGCTCTTCGTAATGCTGAAATCAACGAAGGTAGAAATCAAGAAAAACATCAAGTGTTGATGGTTGACAAGACCACTAGTTTCAAGAAAAGGGCAAAGGGAAGAAGGGGAACTTCAAGAAGAACGGCAAGCAAGTTGCTGCTCAAGTGAAGAAGCCCAAGTATTATCCTAAGCCTGAGACTAAGTGCTTCTACTGCAAAGGGACTGGTCACTAGAAGCGGAACTACCCCAAATGATTGGCGGATAAGTAGGATGGCAAAGTGAACATAAGTATATTTGATATACATGTTATTGATGTGTACTGTACTAGTGTTTATAGCAACCCCTCAGTATTTGATGCTAGTTCAGTTGCTAAGAGTAGTAACTCGAAACGGGAGTTGCAGAATAAACAGAGACTAGTTAAGGGTGAAGTGACGATGTGTGTTGGAAGTAGTTCCAAGATTGATATGATCATCATCGCACACTCCCTATAATTTCGGGATTAGTGTTGAACCTAAATAAGGGTTATTTGGTTTTTGCGTTGAGCATGAATATGATTTGATCATGTTTATTGTAATACGGTTATTCATTTAAGTAAGAGAATAAATTGTTGTTCTGTTTACATGAATAAAACCTTATATGGTTACACACCCAATGAAAATAGTTCGTTGGATCTCGATCATAGTGATACACATAATCATAATATTGAAACCAAAAGATGCAAAGTTAATAATGATAGTGCAACTTATTTTTAGCACTGCCGTTTAGGTCATATTGGTGTAAAGCGCATGAAGAAACTCCATGCTGATGGGCTTTTGGAATCACTCGATTATGAATCAGTTGATGCTTGCGAACCATGCCTCATGGGCAAGATGACTAAGACTCTGTTCTTCGGAACAATGGAGCGAGCAACAGATTTGTTGGAAATCATGCATACTGATGTATATGGTCCGATGAATATTGAGGCTCGCGATAGGTATCATTATTTTCTGATCTTCACAGATGATTTGAGCAGATATGAGTATATCTACTTGATGAAACATAAGTCTGAAACATTTGAAAAGTTCAAAGAATTTCAGAGTGAAGTGAAAAATCATCGTAACAAGAAAATAAAGTTTCTATGATCTGATCGTAGAGAAAAGTATTTGAGTTACGAATTTGGTCTTCAGTTAAAACAATGTGAAATAGTTTCACTACTCACGCCACCTGGAACACCACAGCATAATGGTGTGTCCGAACGTCGTAATCGTACTTTACTAGATATGGTGCGATCTATGATGTCTCTTACTGATTTACCGCTATCGTTTTGGGGTTATGCTTTAGAGACGGCCGCATTCACGTTAAACAGGGCACCATCAAAATCCGTTGAGACGACACCTTATGAACTATGGTTTGGCAAGAAACCAAAGTTGTCGTTTCTTAAAGTTTGGGGTTGCGATGCTTATATGAAAAAGTTTCATCCTGATAAGCTCAAACTCAAATCGGAGAAATGTGTCTTCATAGAATATCCAAAGGAAACTATTGGATACACCTTCTATCACAGATCCGAAGGCAAGACTTTTGTTGCTAAATTCGGAAACTTTCTAGAGAAGGAGTTTCTCTCGAAAGAAGTGAGTGGGAGGAAAGTAGAACTTGACGAGGTAACTGTACCTGCTCCCTTATTGGAAAGTAGTACATCACAGAAAACTGTTTCTGTGAGACCTACACCAGTTAGTGAGGAAGCTAATGATGATGATCATGAAACTTCAGAACAAGATACTACTGAACCTCGTAGATCAACCAGAGTAAGATTCGCGCCAGAGTGGTATGGTAATCCTTTTCTGGAAGTCATGCTACTAGATCATGATGAACCTACGAACTATGAAGAAGCGATGGTGAGCCCAGATTCCGCAAAGTGGCTTGAAGCCATGAAATCTGAGATATGATCCATGTATGAGAACAAAGTATGGACTTTGGTTGACTTGCCCGATGATCGGCAAGCCATAAAAATAAATGGATCTTCAAGAGGAAGACGGACGCTGATAGTAGTGTTACTACCTACAAAGCTAGAATTGTCGCAAAAGGTTTTCGACAAGTTCAAGGTGTTGACTACGATGAGATTTTCTCACTCGTATCTATGCTTAAGTCTATCCGAATCATGTTAGTAATTGCCGCGTTTTATGAAATCTGGCAAACGGATAAACAAAACTGCATTCCCTAATGGATTTATTAAAGAAGAGTTGTATATGATGCAACCAGAAGGTTTTGTCAATCCAAAAGGTGCTAACAAAATGTGCAAGCTCCAGCGATCCATCTGTGGACTGGTGCAAGCATCTCGGAGTTGGAATATACGCTTTGATAAGTTGATCAAAGCATATAGTTTTATACAGACTTGCGGTGAAGCCTGTATTTACGAGAAAGTGAGTGGGAGCACTACAACATTTCTGATAAGTATATGTGAATGACATATTGTTGATCGGAAATAATGTAGAATTATTCTGTAAAGCATAAAAGGAGTGTTTGAAAGGAGTTTTCAAAGAAAGACTTTGGTAAAGCTGCTTACATATTGAGCTTCAAGATCTATAGAGATAGATCAAGACGCTTGATAAGTTTTTCAATAAGTACATACCTTGACAAGATTTTGAAGTAGTTCAAAATGGAACAGTCAAAGAAAAAGTTTCTTGCCTGTGTTACAAGGTGTGAAGTTGAGTAAAGACTCAAAGCCCGACCACGGCAGAAGATAGAAAGAGAATGAAAGTCATTCCCTATGCATCATTCATAGGTTCTATAAAGTATGCCATGCTGTGTACCAGATCTATTATATACCCTGCACTAATTTGGCAAGGGAGTACAATAGTGATCTAGGAGTAGATCACTGGACAGCAGTCAGAATTGTCCCTAGTAAAATAAGGATATGTTTCTCGATTATGGACGTGACAAAAAGGTTCGTCGTAAAGGGTTACGTCGATGCAAGTTTTTGACACTGATCCAGATGAATCTAATGTCTCAATCTGGATACATATTGAAAGTGGGAGCAATTAACTAGAGTAGCTCCGTGTAGAGCATTGTAGACATAGAACTTGCAAAATACTTACGGATCTGAATGTGACAGACCCGTTGACTAAAATTATCTCACAAGCAAAACATGATCACACCTTAGTACTCTTTGGGTGTTAATCGCATAGATATGTGAACTAGATTACTGATTTTAGTAATCCCTTTGAGTGTTGGTCACATGACGATGTGAACTATGGGTGTTAATCACATGGTGATGTGAACCATTGCTGCTAAATCACATGGCGATGTGAACTAGATTATTGACTCTAGTGCAAGTGGGAGACTGAAGGAAATATGCCCTAGAGGCAATAATAAAGTTATTATTTATTTCCTTATATCATGATAAATGTTTATTATTCATGCTAGAATTGTATTAACCGGAAACATAATACATGTGTGAATACATAGACAAACAGAGTGTCACTAGTATGCCTCTACTTGACTAGCTCGTTAATCAAAGATGGTTATGTTTCCTAACCATGAACAAAGAGTTGTTATTTGATTAACGAGGTCACATCATTAGTTGAATGATCTGATTGACATGACCCATTCCATTAGCTTAGCACCCGATCGTTTAGTATGTTGCTATTGCTTTCTTCATGACTTATACATGTTCCTATAACTATGAGATTATGCAACTCCCGTTTACCGGAGGAACACTTTGGGTACTACCAAACGTCACAACGTAACTGGGTGATTATAAAGGAGTACTACAGGTGTCTCCAATGGTAGATGTTGGGTTGGCGTATTTCGAGATTAGGGTTTGTCACTCCGATTGTCGGAGAGGTATCTCTGGGCCCTCTCGGTAATGCACATCACATAAGCCTTGCAAGCACTGCAACTAATATGTTAGTTGTGAGATGATGTATTACGGAACGAGTAAAGAGACTTGCCGGTAACGAGATTGAACTAGGTATTGGATACCGACGATCGAATCTCGGGCAAGTAACATACCGATGACAAAGGGAACAACGTATGTTGTTATGCGGTCTGACCGATAAAGATCTTCGTAGAATATGTAGGAGCCAATATGGGCATCCAGGTCCCGCTATTGGTTATTGACCGGAGACGTGTCTCGGTCATGTCTACATTGTTCTCGAACCGTAGGGTCCGCACGCTTAACGTTACGATGACAGTTATTATGAGTTTATGCATTTTGATGTACCGAAGGTTGTTCGGAGTCCCGGATGAGATCACGGACATGACGAGGAGTCTCAAAATGGTCGAGACGTAAAGATTGATATATTGGAAGCCTATGTTTGGACATCGGAAGTGTTCCGGGTGAAATCGGGATTTTACCGGAATACCGGGAGGGTTACCGGAACCCCCCGGGAGACTAATGGGCCTATTGGGCCTTAGTGGAAAAGGAGAAAAAGGGAAAGCCCACAAGCTGGCCGGCGCCCCCCTTCCCAAATTCCTAGTATGACTAGGATAGGGGCCGGCCCCCCTTCTCTCTCCTTTTCCCCCCGGGAGTCCTAATAGGATTAGGATTGGGGGGAGGAGTCCTACTCCCGGTGGGAGTAGGACTCCCCTGCGCCTCCTCTCCCTGGCCGGCCGGCTCCCCCTCCTCCAACCTTTATATACGGGGGCAGGGGGCACCCCAAGACACACAAGTTGATCCTTGAGATCGTTCCTTAGCCGTGTGCGGTGCCCCCTGCCACCAAATTCCACCTCGATCATACCGTTGTAGTGCTTAGGCGAAGCCCTGCGTCGGTAGTACATCAAGATCGTCATCACGCCGTCGTGCTGACGAAACTCTTCCTCGACGCTTTGCTAGATCGGAGCCCGAGGATCGTCATCGAGCTGAACGTGTGCTAAGAACTTGGAGGTGCCGGAGTAACGGTGCTTGGATCGGTCGGATCGGGAAGAAGACGTACGACTACTTCCTCTACGTTGTGTGATCGCTTCCGCAGTCGGTCTGCGTTGGTACGTAGACAACACTCTCCCCTCTCGTTGCTGTGCATCACCATGATCTTGAGTGTGCGTAGGAAAATTTTCGAAATTACTGCGTTCCCCAACATTACCTCCATCAAGAGGGCCCGAACCTGGGTAAACATCGTGTCCCCTGCCTCCTGTTACCATCCGCCTTAGACGCACAGTTCAGGACCCCCTACCCGAGATCCGCCGGTTTTGACACCGGCATTGGTGCTCGTCTTGTTGTCAAGGACAACATCACCTCTGGGGGAGCCCTGGCTGTAGGCCAAACTCTTCGATTAGGCGGCTTCGTCATGACCGCCCGCTCGGCCGCTGCGCCAACGATGACTTCTCGGGTCATCAAAAATAGCCTCCACATTGGCTCGAAATTTGCCGAGCAGATGGATCCAATGAAGCTCTCCTCTTTGAACGAGCTCTTGGATCGCATCGCCGCTTTGGGAGTCACTACGAACTACGATCGGATCGGGCTTAAACCCGACCAAAGGGAGATTAACTCTCTGCCGGTCACCCATCAGATAGCGGTGGTGGAGGAGCAATGCGGCGATTCTCCCTCTATCCCGAGGACGAACTATGTCCGGATTCCCGAGCTCTCCGAGTCGGATACCCGCTCACGGGAGGACACCGCCTTAACCCTGAACCCAGAATCAAGCCGTATACCGAACCCGCGGGGCAACATCCCAGAGCCCGAACTTCCAAGATCGGAAACTCCCCTGCCCCGGGACTGCAGATTGGGTCAAGGTTTGGACTTAAATCTACCCACCCACCCAGACACAAACAACCTTTCCCACATTAGGCAAGCGCCCCAATAGACAATACATCACTATTGGGCCAGATTCCTCCTTGTAATGAACAAGGTCAAGGACTGTCGCGAGGAAGACACAATTTCATTCTTTTGCAACAATTGCACGGACAAGGGAGTCCTCAATGCCATAAGTCGCCGTGACATAGCACACTTCACTGACTTGGCGGCCATAGTACGGAAATACTGTGCGATGGGAAGTGCCTGGAAAACCCAAACGCAATTTTGGGATAATTCGGCTCTGACAAAACCCCCAGTCCGGACTAAAAGGGTGCACTCTCATAAGTCGCCCGACTTAATTACAAAGAAGCAAAAGTCCACTACAGGGCGTGGAACCGTGTTGGAGGGATGGCTTAACGGGCCCTGCAAAATCCACAGTACAGCGGATGCCATATCAACACACAGCCTTAGAGCATGTTGGGTACTCCGGTAGGTGGCCAAAAGCGGTGAGGATCTCCTCACCCAACATATCTCAGAACACCTTCCCACGGATAATAATACAATATTAACGGTCTTCGAGACCTTCGCCTCAAATAATAGGTGTAAGTGAGCACTTCGCAGCCTTACCGAAGTCTGCCACGTGGCAGCAATAAATCCATGGAGCGGCACGACTATTACCTTCAATGCCAGTGACGAACCTAAATTCCGAACAGCCCGAGCACTAGTCACTTTGGTCCTCAGTCCAATTGTGGACGGCTTTCGGCTCACCAAGGTGCTCATGGATGGCGGTAGCGGATTAAACCTCATCTATGAGGAAACTCTCCAAAAAATGGAAATAGACAGCAACCGTATTGAGCAAAGCAGTACGACCTTCCGAGGAATCATCCCTAGTTGGGAGGCACGTTGCGCTGGGAAAATCACACTTGATGTGGTATTCGGCACTTCGGAGAATTGCAGATCCGAAGAAATTACATTCCAAGTGGCCCCGTTCAGTAGCGGATACCACGCCCTTCTAGGGCGGGAGGCATTCACGATTTTTCAAGCCATACCCCATTACGGGTACATGAAGCTCAAAATGCCCGGACCCAATGAAATCATCGCTCTAGTTAGTGATCTGGACATAGCACTCCGCACCGAGAACAAAATAGCCGCACTAGCCCTCGAGACATTATCCGAAGCCCTTGTGGTAGAGGAGTTAACCGCGCTGCGCTCCACGATGGATAGGGACGAGGTGATACGAGACAAAAGATCCAAGTCCACCTCCTTTAAACCAGCGGGCGAAATAGTCAAATTCCAAGTCCATCCAACGGACCCCACAAAAACAGCATAGATCGGGGCACAGTTAAACCCCGCTGTAGACGCCGCACTACGAGAGTTTCTGCGAGAATTAGGACATATTCGCCTAGCATCCTTCAGACATGCCAGGAATCCCACGCAGATTGGCCGAGCATAGCCTTAATGTCCTAAAAGGATTCAAGCCGTTCAAGCAGGCTCTTCGACGTTTCTCTGAACCTAAGCGACAAGCCATGGGAGAAGAGCTAGCCAAGCTACTGGAGGACGGATTTATTAGAGAAATAAAACATCTGGACTGGCTAGCAAACCTGGTGATGGTACCAAAGAAGGACAAATCCTGGCGCCTATGCGTCGACTTCAAAGACCTTAATAAGGCTTGCCCAAAGGATCCCTTTCCACTCCCTCGCATCGATCAAATCATCGATGCTACCGCAGGACACGGATCATTGTGCTTCCTCGACGCATACTCCGGTTACCACCAGATTAAGATGGCAAAGTCTGATCAAGCCGCAACGGCATTTATCACGCCATACAACCCCTTCTGTTTTAACACAATGCCCTTCCAGCTCAAAAATGCTGGCGCAACATATCAGCGCATGATCCAGACATGTCTGGAAAAGCAGATCGGCAAGACTGTGGAGGCACATGTAGACGATGTGGTCATTAAAACTAGACACGTTGACTCTTTAATAGACGACTTGAGGCTCACGTTCACCAATCTCCGAACATACGACATTAAGCTCAATCCGGAAAAATGCGTTTTCGGCGTTCCCGCCGGAAAGCTCCTGGGCTTCATCATCTCCAGTAGAGGAATTGAAGCAAATCCGGCTAAAATCCGAGCTCTGTCATAGTTGGCTATCCCAACTGACCTCAAGCAAATCCAGACATTGACTGGATGTGTGGCGGCTTTAAGCCGCTTTATCTCCCGATTAGGAGAAAAGGCACTTCCCCTTTATCGCCTTCTTCAGCGCACCGAACACTTCGAGTGGATGGACGCCGCCACGGCCGGACTGGAAGAAATAAAAGCCATCCTGGCCACCAATCCAATCTTGGCCACGCCAACTGTTGGCGAACCAATGCTATTATATATAGTGGCAACTCATCAAGTTGTAAGCGCAGTGCTCGTCGTCGAACGAGAGATGGACGGATATAAATTCCCACTTCAAAAGCCGGTATATTATGTATCCACCGTCCTCACCCCATGCAAATCACGGTACCCACATTATCAAAAGATAGCATATGCGGTATTCATGGCATCCCGGAAATTACGACACTACTTTCAAGAGTGTTCAATCACGGTGGCCTCTGAAGTACAACTCAATGACATAATAAACAACCGCGATGCCACGGGCCGGATTGCCAAATGGGCCATTGAGCTCCTGCCGTTCAACATAACATACAAACCACGACGAGCCATTAAGTCGCAAGTATTGGCTGATTTCGTAGCCGAATGGACAGAAGCCGAACTCCCTAAAGAGTACGATGCATACTCCAATTGGATCATGCACTTCGACGGCTCTAAAATGCTGGCTGGTCTGGGGGCTGGCGTCGTCCTGACGCCCCCCACCGGAGATACAGTACAATACGTGCTCCAAATACTATATACAGACTCCAATAACGCGACCGAATATGAGGCCCTTCTACACAGTCTCTGGATGGCAGTCTCCATGGGCATCCAACGCCTGGAGGTGTGCGGGGACTTGAACCTCGCAATATCCCAAATAAATGGAGACTTCAATGCCAAGGATCCGAAAATGGCGGCATATCGCAACACCGTCCTCAAAATGTCAGCTTGGTTCGAGGGGCTTGAATTCCACCATGTGGCTCGGGGAAACAACCAGGCGGCGGACATCCTCGCCTGTGTCGGCGCTAAACGCGACCCTGTCCCACCGAACATCTTCCTGGAAAGACTGTTCAAACCATCCATGGTATGGGAAGGGGACACCGACAAAAATAGCCCGGACCCGGCCACAACCCCAGATAATGAACACTCTGACACAATCGTAGGTTCTGCCACCGAAATAACACCTTCAGCCCACTTGATAATGGTCGTCATCGCCCCGTGGACAGAACCGTTCCTGGCCTACCTCACTAGGCAGGAACTACCCAAGGACCAAAATGAGGCACGCTGCATAGTGCGGAGATCTAAAGCCTACAAGGTCCACGAGGGAGAGCTTTATAAGAAAAGCACAACCGAAGTCCTTCAAAGGTGCATCTCCAAAGAGGAAGGGCGGAAGCTTTTGGCAGAAATCCATGCCGGACTCGGCGGCCACCACGCCGCAGCCCGGGCCCTTGTAAGCAAGGCCTTCCGTACAGGTTTTTATTGGCCGACGGCTCGGGCAGATGCACAACATCTGGTCCAACATTGTGTTGGTTGCCAGCTTTTTGCAAACCAAAGCTAGATGCCACCTACCGCCCTCCAAACAATCCCCATTACTTGGCCCTTTGCGGCCTGGGGGCTTGATATGGTCGGACCCCTCAAAGGGGAACCCATAAGAAAAAATACTTACTGCACTACAAAAAAACACTTCCATGATGATACGTGTTTGTCACAGTAGGTCGCTTTTTTTGTCATGCATGTACATCCATGAAAAATTTATGACAGAATCAAGATAGTCATACCTGTGCTGTTGTAGAAGTGTTCCATGACATTACCAAAATTATCATCACGGAAGTGTCCACTTCCATGACGATAAATCGCGCGTCACAGAAGTGCTTTCGTCAAGGGTGACCGACACGTGGCATCCACCGTAACGGAATGTCGTTAAGCTATCGGGTTGGGTCTTGGTTCCGATAACCCGTTAACAGCCCCGACCAATGGGGATTTTCCACGTGTAAAATCATCATTGGCTAGAGGAAACACGTGTCGGCTCATCGTCGGGACAGATGTCATCCACTCACTGGACAGAAGGTGCCTATGATACGTCGACACGTGGCACGGCCCAACAAGTTAAATGGGCCGGCCCAACTAAAGGCCCACAAGATTTTGCGGATCATAATGGGCCGGCCCAGCTAAAGGCCCACGAGATTTTGCGGACCATAATGGGCTGGCCCAGCTAAAGGCCCACAAGATTTCATGGGCCATAATGGGTCGGCCTAGGTATAGGCCCACAAGATTTTTGTGTGCCATAATAGGCCGACCCAGGTAAAGGCCCACAAAATTCTTGCGAATCATAATGGGCCGGCCTAGCTAAAGGCCCACGAGATTTTGCCGACATTAATGGGCCAACCCAGCTGTAGGCCCACAAGATTTTGAGGACCCTAGTAGGTCGGCCCGTTAACTGGGTGCCATGTTTTGGGCCAAATGTCGGCCCATATTTGATACGGTCTATTAATGGCCTGCCACGCTCCGGGCCTAATAGTGGCCCATATGAGATCCGACCCATTAAAAGCCTACCATGTTCTGGGCCAAATTACGGCCCA
Organism: Triticum monococcum; assembly: GCA_034509565.1. Taxonomy (NCBI): domain Eukaryota; kingdom Viridiplantae; phylum Streptophyta; class Magnoliopsida; order Poales; family Poaceae; genus Triticum; species Triticum monococcum. The sequence continues at coordinate 669,290,117 of CM067843.1, read as the reverse complement.
GATCAGGTCCGACCCTTTAAGAGGTTTTGGGCCTAATTATGGCCCATATCAGATTCGGCCCGTCAACTGGACACTATGCTTTTGGGCCCACTTGCTAAAGGCCCACTTAGTAATTCGGCCTGATATTAGTTTGGCCTGTTAAGGGCCCATTTAACATTTCGGCCCTATATTAATTTCAGCCTATTAAAAGCCCGTCATATAGTTGGGCCTAACTACGACCCGGTTTGCATCCGGCCTGCTCGCAGCCGATATCTGATTGGGCCAAACAAGGACCGAGACAATTTTTTGGCCTGTTAAAAGCCCGTGATTTGATTCGCACAATCATGGGCCGGGGTTCATTTCAGGCTGCTGCTGGCCCGTGAGCTGATCGACACGTTTCAGGCCCAACCTACATCGTGATTGCATGACGACCCGATTATGTACCGTAATTTTACGGTTTGGCCGGTTTACTGCGAAGACAGGATATATGTACAGTAAAATAACTGCAGCATCATGAATAAGAAAAAACCTATACTATACAATAAAAAAATTACGGCATATTACATCCATTGGGCATCAAAGTTCGCCACTATGATAATAAAGCACAAGCAAACAACAGTTACATACACTGGGCATCAAAGATCGCCACCAGTGCAAATAAACATGCCGACAAAATAATATACAAAACCGACAGCACTTCAATAGAGTTCAAGAAAGGTTAGCCCTGCTAGGGAGCTGCAACGCAAGTAGCTGAGCAAGATGATGAGACTGTGCTTGTTCAACACTTATATCTTCCTCACTCTGAAAGATAAACAAGCAGACAGATGACAGGTTTTGCACATAAAAGTATCAGTGCTGACAATTCATCACATTTCTTACTAGCAAATAAAGTGACACAGTTTAAATTTGCATTAACACAATATGGTATTGTTCAGGTCAAGACATGGCAGGAAATGACATTGTGAAGGAGTTGGCAGCTTCACGACACCACTGGATTACAGATCAAGAACTCATAAGTATCAATGATTAGTGTGCTGTCAATTTATACCATTCCAGATTGGCAAATAAAGAGATGGTTTAAATAATAGTAGAATGATATGACATTTTTCATAGTTAAGACATTGTAGAATATGACATTGTGCTGTAGTGGGTAGGTTCACCACACCACTGGATTACGGATGAAGAACAGAAGCATACATGCAGTGCAAAAGAAGACCACTTGCTCTGTATAGTTTAATTTACATGGTATGAAGAAGGAACTTGGTTGTACAACTGAAAACTTAAATTGAGAAAGGACGAACTTTTGTTTGTGAACTACATATAATAAACTTTAAACAAGAAATTTGATGCAAACACCAAAAATAAACAGCTGTTGCAGTCATGCCTAACCAAATATATACAACAAAGTTTGAAGGCTTGAGATGGACAAACTTACATTATTGGTGAAGACAGGCTCTATAAAGGCCTTGTCCATGCTGATGGGGGGAAATTCAAGAAGTTTACCACAGAATCTTCTTCAAAAGCATTGCCTTTATTCTACATTTTGTTAAGAGTAAATATAGATGTGATAATATACGAAAAAATGGAGAATATTTAAGATAGGATAAAGAGTGATGCATAACCAAGTAGCTATAAATGTAAGTGCAGTGATACAGGCAAAAGGTACAACCAAGAGCAATGCACAGCTAAACTTCTTCAGTACCAACCTTATGGTAAGAGTAAATATAGATCTGATGTGTAGAAAATGGAGGGTAAAGGAAAATAAGCTGCAGAGTGATGGTACATGAACAACTACCTGTCATTATAAGTACACTGATAAATGACAGCATGTACTTACAAGAACAATGCAGAGCTAAAAAAACATTGGCATTGGATATATTCTACACTAATGTAACCATTCATACATATCAGATAATTTGGAGTGAACAATTGATAAACAATCTATCATGCATATTGCTGTCACATAATGAACCAGGTATGTATGCAAGTACAGTGATACAGGACAACAGGTAGTAACAAGAGCAAAGTAGCGGGCAGCATATTTGAGATATCCTGTCGTTCTTGTCATACCAGAATTCTTCTTCGAGCAGATTTCCTGCAAAAAAGATCCGTAAGGCACATGCGGAAAAGTAGAAGTTCAAATTGTCATGTGATTTCATAGACATCACCTCATCCTGGGAACGAGACCAGTGCATAACAAGGTTTTTCTATTCAATGTCTTCTAAATTTAGCACATGAGACTTCACCAAAAATTCGTTTATAGACTTGCCATCAAAGTGTGATTTCCTCAGGTAACACCGATATTGTTGCAATGCTTCCTTGAAAAGCACAAGCAAGCTTTGCTCGTCATGACTATCCAGATTGACCCTCGCCTAGTTACAACAATGTAATGTAAATCATTGATGTGTTCAATCAGCAGAAAACAGGAAAATAATAGCCATGAATAATAGCACTTACACATAAGTTGGACAGGAAGATGTGAAAATGGTGTTTGTCTTCACAATAATCTTCCATGATGGGAATATATGCACGTACTCCCTAACAACATTGAAAGCATTGTCTTTTAAACTAGAAATAAATGGAATGGGGTTCCAATCTGCAGGAATTGGCCGTCTCTGCAGTTGGGATAGGTCTTCGGCCGGTGGACTTGCTGTACTTTTTGCTGGAGTGGGATTTTTCTGTGGTACAGCTGGTGCTATGGCAAATGAAATCGGTATACCTTTTGCTAGAGTGCAGGTCCTGTGTGGTGTGGCTAGTGGTGTGGCCAGTGAAGTATGGGTACAGTCTGCTGGAGTCGGTCCTACGTTTTGTGTCAATGGTTGTAAAGCCAATATAAGTGGGGTGCTGTCTGATTTCTCCGGCACCACCATGTTTTTCAAGGACTTTGCTGGTGCTCCTTCAGGTTCAGCAATCACCCTCTTCCTTTTTGATGTCTGATGCACAAGAACAACATTTGAGTGGAAAAACATGGTATGATGACAGATGGAATATGTATTGATAATGGATGGGCATGGCATCTCGACATATATGATGAGTAAACTAAGCAGATGGCGGTGCAACAAAGTAGAAGAAATGCAAGACAACATATGCAAGATACCCGCAATCAATAAAACATTGCCAAATTAGAACAAACACCTTGATGGGTGAACGGGACAGGCCATCTGCCTTTGACTCCTCGAGGTTAGAATAGTCATTAGGATCATATTCTAAACAAGAATCAACAGGTGGGGAGCGTATGAGTTTCATTGCATCCAGAATGGCACTCAATGCCTTGGTGCCAATTTTGTAAGTCATTGCAGTGTTTAGCTTCAAGAGTGGACTGCTGCTAGTGCGACACAAAGCAGCTGCACAGATCATAGTGTAGATATAACGGGAAAACCTTAAGCATCAGAGTAAAATCTGCAAAGTGGAACTTGCTGGAATATATGTGCTAGTATTGCCGGTACTGCTAGAAAGGCTTTGGCTACCAGCTCTCTTCAAGTGAAGGTGCGGTACCGTTAATATCAATGTAACTCTCAAAGGCGACACAGCTCCCCGCATTTCCTTGCTATTCTTATAGGATTCAAGTGGGCAGGCCACTACAAATCCTATTCCTATGTTTACAAGATCCTACGAATCAAAGAGGTTCAAAGTGTCCATCACAACCGACCGTATAGACCTCTACACTACAAATGTCCCTGCTCATCTTCAGTACAAGGAACATACTGTACTACTATCATACTCCCTCCGTTCCAAAATATAAGTCTTGGTAGAGATTTCCACTATGGATCACATACAGATGTATCCAGGTACATTTAGAGTGTAGATTCACTCATTTTGCTCCATATGTAGTCCATGGTGGAATCTATGCAAAGACTTGTATTTAGGAACGGAGAGAGTACATATTAAAGAAGAACGGAAGAGGAACATGGTAAAGAAGAGCAAGCATATTTTGGATAATAAAATGTTGGTTGCGCAGTGCCCACACATGATGAACCAAAGCGCATTAAGAATGCAACTCCTAGCTGTCTCTCGAGCATTTCAGGCGGTTGGATGAAGATCCTACGTCTCCTAACCCTTCTTCTTCCTCGTCTCTAATTCTTCCCATACAGAACACCGCACGGGCCGCCGACCGAACCACCGGCCCCCACCGCCTGTGTTCCTCCGCCACCCCCACCCCAACCCTCACCCGCGTCGAGTTTTCTTCGTTCGGCGAGGCCCCACAACCACCCGAGCCCCTTCGATCGCACCAACGAACTCTGGCGAGCTCTGAAAAATCGACTGACCCAATTTTGAAATTTAGTCTACTGTGATTTAACTAGTGTGGAATATAAAAGGGGAAAACCATAAGCATTGCGAGTATGGTGTTGAGCGTGCCATGGCAGATCTGAAGGTGCAAACCGGACAAAGGAAACTTCGCAACCAAGACAAGAAATCAGAGTAAAGCAGTGGCGATCTATTTTCTTGCTGCGATAAAATAAGTTGAGCAGATACGAAAGAGTACCGCCTCTGGTGCGGTGCCGTGTACGCATCTGTTGAGAATTTGACGGTGCTGCGGTAGCGATGGCTGTCGATGGTGTGGAAGCAGATCTAGGAGGGTAGACGGTGGCGGCGGGGCGCGGTTGTCGGATTTCGGGTTCCGGCAGACCCTTAAGGTTCGAACACTGCGGTGCGCGCGGAGATTACGCCTTCTACCTCCCCGCCTCGCAAAGATCTAAACTACTAAAAGAACTGCACAAGGGACACAAGATTTATACTGGTTCGGGCCACCGTTGTGGTGTAATACCCTACTCCAGTGTGTGGTTGGTGGATTGCCTCCTGGGGCTAATGATGATGAACAATACAAGGAAGAACAGCCTCGCGAGGGTCTGTTCCTGGCTGGGGTGATGAACTGCTAGGAGGAGTTCAGCCACCCTTTTCTTTCTCTCTCTCTTTCTCTCCCTTACTCTTACTAGCCAACCGAACGAACGAACCGAACCGAACCCCTTGCTATGTGGGCGGCTGGCCCTATTTATAGAGGCCCTGGTCCTCTTCCCAAATATTGAGCGGGAAGGGAGCCAACAATGGCGGGCTAATTTGAAGGGGGATAGCAAGTATCAACTATCCTGACAAAAGCAGTCTTCGCCTGCGCAAAGCTCTGGTGATGACGCCGTCTTGGGCTCCACGGTGACCTCCGTCTCGTAGTCCTCCTGGTCTTGGTCTCGTTGCACCGAAATGGCAACCTTTGCCTAATGCCTCGGTACTCCACGGCTGCGCTTGCCCCCTTTGCACCAAAGAGGAAAGAAGGACGCTGCGCGCGCTGGCACTCGCCTGGCGCCCTGAGTCGTCACGGCTTGCATCACGGGCACCTCACGAGGTACCCCGCCTTGATCTCTCCGCCTCCTCGCGAGCCAGCCCGACGAGGCCATGCCTGAGGAAGCTCCATGTCGTCCGCCTCGCGAGGCTTGGCCCCTCGCAAGGGTCTTGAGTCTTGTGTTGATGAAGATGGGCCGTGCTGGGCCTCCTTTGAGCCACGCCGCAGGCCGCAGGCAGGCAAGTCTGGGGACCCCCATTCCCAGAACACCGACAGTAGCCCCCGGGCCCAAGGCGCGCCCGGACTTGGCCGTGCTGAGAGGCGAAAGGGCAAGGGTGAAGCGCCGCGGGCCCTAACAGCCTGCGGCCTTGGGTGCCGCGTGGTGGTTGATGGGACGTGGGCGTCTCCACTTCCCCACGACGCCTCGGTGATCACGTGAGTTGGACAAGTCCCTGCATGCAAATCGTGTCATGATTACCTGTGATCGTGGAGGCCGGCGGTTGGCCTTCGCCAGCTATAAGTACGGAACTGCGCGTGCCCTTCCAGTCCATTCCTCCTTGCTTCTCCTTCTTCCCGATCCTTGCTCCGTCTTGCAGCGATGGCTCCAATCCGCCGGTTCTCTGCAGCAGAGAAGGGGAAGGCCCCTTGAGAGGGACCAGACCCGCTCCTGCCGAAGAAGCGGCTCGCCCTTTGCAGCCGGAATGTGAAGGACCATCAGGCGGCGCCGAGGCCCTGGTGCGAGCGGGCTCCTCCGGGGTTCCCACTTCCCTTGTATGCCCATGTCGAGGGCCCCGAAGGTGTCGATGCCGATCGCCGCGGTGAGCGCCGTTGCTAGCGCCGTCGGGTCACGAAGGCGTGGGTTGTTCCTCCTGGGGTTCATGCCGAGGGCTCCTCCCAAGAGTTCGTGCTCCACGTCGCCATTCCTCTCCAGTCTTGGATCCGTCTGCCTCCCTTCTTGACCTCCGTCATCCCGCCGAGGGAGCCCCTGGAACTCTGGCTGCAGCACGCCGGCTGCAGTACCCTCGCGACCGAGGCAGAGGTCGTGGTTGCTGCCCCGGGCGAGGTCTACATGTCTCGTGGCTGGAGAGAGATCGCCCAGGTTTGCAGGGAAAGGGGCGTCTTCGCGGTCCACCTGGAGTACGATGGGGCTTCGGCGATGTTCTTCAAGGTCTTCGACGCGAACAGGCGACGGCTAGAGTGTTGCCCCGGGAGAGGTGGCCAGGACCTTGCCCTGGTGAGGGCTAGGCCTGTCGACTGCTCCCTTGGCGGCTCTGCAGGCGACGGAGGCGCCGGAGGAACCAGCGACTCCGGCAAGGTCTTCGCGACTCCAGAGACGAGCGACGACAGCTACGAGTCCCCAAGCCGGCGCCGCTCCCGGAGCAGGGTGGGCTCGTCTGGCCGTCGCCGACCCTGATCTGGATGGGGTTGGCGCTGGCGCTTGATGGCCCACTGTTGATGATGGCGTCTTTTGCAGGAGCGCGTGTAGTTAGCATCCCTTAGGATCCATTCCCTGCAAGGAACCAAAATGCGCCCCATGGGGGCTTGTAAGGTGCCTGTAGTCCTGTTTGTTAATACATAACCTTTGCTGCAGAGCTGTGCGAGTTGCTGATTCCGTCTCAGCTCAGTTTTCCCTTTCGAACCTCGCGAGGGCTTGGTGCTCTGCGCCGACAGGTCCCAGTCCCAAGGCGGCATCAGCCGTCGCTGGTATGCCAGGTTGCGATGCCGTGGTCAAGGCCAGGAGGTGAGCGACCCGGGGTCCGGTAAGAGCCCCTGAGTCGCGATGCTCAGGAGGTCCCCTTTGGCGCCCAAGCAGCCGTCGTTCGGTGAGAAAGGAGAGCGGCGTTGCTGACACGGAATTGCATTAGGTGCGTGGGTAGTGCTGCGATAGCTGGTGCTTTCGGGCGGTGACTTATCTCGAGAGTCGGGGGTCATTCCTGGTGTGCCGTCGGGTCCGCGCGTCGGCAGGAGCGGAATCGCTCGGCGAGGTCCTCGCGTGCCCGTTCTCCCCCACCTTTGCTCCCCTTTCTGCTCTACGTCCTTGGGTCCCGGCCCTCGAGCTTGTCTCAGCCGTCGCTGGTATGCCAGGTCGCGATGTCCTAGTCAAGGCCAGAGGGTGAGGGCTGGAGAGCTAGTAAGAGCCCTGAGTCGCGATGCTCGGGTACCCCCCTTTAACGTGCAAGCGGTTCGCGCGGGCGAGAGTGAAAGGGACGCCGCGAGGGCTTTGCCTGGTGCAACTCCCTTAGGGGATCCTGTAAATTCATCATAGAAGGGAGAAAAGGTTGCCATGACAACTATCAGTCTGCCGTTAGTTGCTTCCGAGGAGAGGTGAGGCACTGGAGGCTTGACGAGGTGGCGCCATGCGGGGCTGCCGCGGCCAGAGCTCAGCCATTCAGGTTTGTCGGCTTTGCAGGGACGGACCCATGCGCAAGCGTCGTGCCATTGTGGGAGCAATTCCGTCAGTTGGCGTCAGTTGAGCAGGCAACTAGATCAAACACATTAGCCACGAAGGAGGGGATTCATTCAAACAGATGCTGGGGAGGTAGACGTCGTTGGGTCGGGCCCAAGCGACTTGGGGACGATGTAGCCCGAGGGCGCCCCCAACAAAGCAAGCTAACGACATGAAAGTAAAAGGGATACGTACCGCAGGGACGGACCCACGTGGCCTGGGGACGATGCAACCCTGGGAGGGCACTCCCAGCTGGAAATGAAACTTGTAAGATGTCACCTGAGGGTGTCGAGGGTGAAGGGGTGTTGGTGCAGCAGGCTCGGCAGGCTGCGGAAGCCTATCCTCACGAGCCCCCAGGCCCGGGGGCCTCGGGAGGCTCCGGAGGCACTGGTAGCTCTTCGCGAATCACCTCCATCTCCGCCAGGGCTGCGGAACACCTGTCTTCCTGAGCCTCCATGATGCCCCTCATGAGGCGCTGGCGCGTAGCAACCGCGCTCGGCAGACCGTAAGGCATGCGAACGTAGCTGTGGGGCGGACCCCCGCAGCGCCCCACTCGCGAGGGCCAGAAGCGCTCCATGGTAGCGACTTGGTCGAGCCCTGGTACATCGACGCAGACGCGCAGCCCACCATCCTCGCCTGGATGGGGAGCCACAGCCGGTAGACGGTGGCAACCTCTCATGATCCTTGATTCCTGTAGTTCTTGAATGGCCTTGTCGACGAACTCCTGCGGGTCTGACCTTCCTTGCCTTGCTCCTTCTTGAGGGAAACGTGCTTCGAAACACGCCTCCACGTGGTGCCCAAGCGCCTCCCTTGTGACCCTGGCCAGGTCGGTGGCCCTCCAGGGGAGAGCCCCCGAGCCCTGCCCGAGGAGGGCGCCGGGCGCGCTTTCCTATGCAATGGAAGGAGGCTCCCCCTGGGCAGACGCGGGCCCTGAGGGGCCTGCCTCCCGAGGGGCCGGTCCGGATGATGTCTTCTTCTTCTTGGGGGTGGTCTCGGGAAGCCTCCTGCTTCCGCGATCCGGGTCTTCCAGTGACGCGGCCTGAAAGGCTCGCTCCAGGGAACACACTGCATCCCTCTCTTCACAGGGCATCGTGATGACTCCGCCACTCCCTGGCATCTTGAGGACGTTGTAGCCATGGTGAGTCACGGCCATGAACTTGGCTAGCGCTGGGTACCCGAGGATGGCGTTGTACGGCAGGCGGATGTGGGCGACGTCGAAGTCGATGAGCTCGGTGCGGTAGTTGTCGCGTGCTCCGAAGGTGATAGGGAGGCGGACCTGCCCAATCGGGACCGTGGAGCCGTCGGTGATTCCGGAGAAGGGCTTGGTTGGCTGAAGCTGGTCGTAGGGCACTTGGAGATTGTTGAACGTTTCCACGGACAGGACATTGAGCCCTGCCCCACCATCGATGAGGGTCTTGGTGACCAGTACATTGCTGATGACTGGGGAGCAGAGCATCGGGAGGACGCCAGCCGTGGCTGCGCACTTGAGTTGATCCATTGAGCTGAATGTGATGGCGCACGCCGACCACCTGAGAGGGCGCGTTGCTTCGAGCCTGGGGAGGGCCGCGTTTACCTCGCGGGTAAACTACTTGAAGATGCGTTGGGAGGCTGGGGCCTGAGCTCCGCCCAGGATGCAGGCGATTGCGCGTGGCTCCTGGAAGCCCCCAGCCCCCTCGTCTTGATGGCGGTCCTCGTTCCTCCTTGGCTAAGGCGGCAGTGGAGGGAGGCATGCGTTGCCTTGTGGGCCATCCTCACGAGGCTGATCCCTCCAGTCCCCCTCGCGAGGCAAGTCTCGCCAGCGATCCTCGCGAGGCTTATCGCGCCACCCTTGGCGCGGGCCACGGTCTTCCCAGCATCCTGCGTTTCTTCCTCCTCCTCGGTCGTAGCCCCGATCGGTGCGGTCGGGACGACGGCTGATCCTTCCTTCTCGCACGGCGCGGAGTTCTTGGCATTCGTTGGTGTTGTGGCTGTGGAGGTCGTGGTACACATAGTACCGGCTGCCCCTGGAGGACTCAGGCAGATCTTTGCCCCGCTTGGTGTCTGGTTCTGCTGCGAGCACGGCAGCCCCCTTGCGCTTCACGTCCTTGGCCTTGGGCGTCTTCTCCTCTGGTTCTGCGGCAGGCAGCTCGAGGAGGGAGAGGCGTCCCTCCTCAGCCCTGGCGCACTTGGTCTCCAAGTTGAACAGCTCCAGGGAGGTGCACAGGTCTTCATGCATCGCCAGCTCCTCCTTCATCTTGACATCGCGCACGCCGTTGGAGAAGGCCGAGATGATGGCCTCCTCGGACACCTTGGGGATCTTGAGGCGCACGCTGTTGAAGCGCTGGATGTACTTTTGCAGGGTCTCTCCAGGTTGTTGCTTGATGCGGCACATGTCGCTCACGGCGGGCGGCCGGTCGTGAGTACCTTGGAAGTTGGCGATGAAGCGGGTGCGCATCTGGTCCCAGGAAGAGATCGTGCCTGGAGCCAGATTCAGGAGCCAGGTGCGAGCTCCTTCCTTGAGCGCCATGGGGAACCAGTTCGCCATGACCTTTTCGTCCTCGCTGGCAGCATCGATGCCCAGCTCATAGAGCTGGAGGAATTTTGCAGGGTCAGTCGTGCCATCGTAACGAGGAGGCAGGTCTGGCTTGAACTTGCCGGGCCACGCGACGCTACGCAGCTCGGTGGTGTAGGCACGGCAGCCTGCGGTGGCCACGAAAGGCCTCGGCTGGTGGAGAGCTTGGTCTTGAGGGTCCCCACGCGCTGCAGCCAGGAGCAGCGCGGGGTCTTGGCGTGCCGGAACTGGAGCAGGGTCGCGGCGTGCCGGAGCAGGGAGCGCCCGGGCAGCCCCTTGCGGGCGTGGGATTTTTTGGCAGCTCCGTTCTTGCTACGCTGGCACCTGACGGAGCGGGTTCCGCCCAGGGGCCACGCGCCTTGGAGCCATAGCGTCTTCTTGGAGCGGAGGCAGCTGGTACGCCTCCGGGGCTTCGTTGCCCACGCGGGGCGGGGTGTGGCGCAGAGGAACGGACGGCGAGGGAGAGCCCCCTGCGGCGCGGATAAGCTCGGCGACGCGGTCGAGCCACTCCTCGTAGACGTCGTCAACGAGACGGTAGCGCAGGAGCTCGTTTGCCGCAAGGAGCGCAGCTCGAGCCTCCATGGGTGCGCGGAGCGCGCGGGACGAAGAACCAGCTGGTGCGAGCGATGGAGTAGCGGTGCGGCCGCCTTGCCGCACGGATGGATGCTGGGAAGACGCTTGCTGCTCGCCCCCCGCCGGGCCGGTGGCGGCGTTGATAGCGGGCGACGGGGAACGGCGAGGACGCCCGCTGACAGGCGCCGTCTGGGCGACGCGAGAAGCGATGGCGGCCCGGCGCTCAGCGCGGGCCCGATGAGCATCGGACATGGATGCGACGGTCGGAGGAGAACAGAGCGGTGGACGACGAATTCCGGCGCACCCCTACCTGGCGCGCCAAATGTCAGATTTTGGGTTCCGGTAGACCCTTAAGGTTTGAACACTGGGGTGCGCGCGGAGATTACGCCTTCTACCTCCCCGCCTCGCAAAGATCTAAACTACTAAAAGAACTGCACAAGGGACACAAGATCTATACTGGTTCGGGCCACCGTTGTGGTGTAATACCCTACTCTAGTGTGTGGTTGGTGGATTGCCTCCTAGGGCTAATGATGATGAACAATACAAGGAAGAACAGCCTCGCGAGGGTCTGTTCCTGGCTGGGGTGATGAACTGCTAGGAGGATTTTAGCCACCCTTTTCTTTCTCTCTCTCTTTCTCTCCCTTACTCTTACTAGCCAACCGAATGAACGAACCGAACCGAACCCCTTGCTATGTGGGCGGCTGGCCCTATTTATAGAGGCCCTGGTCCTCTTCCCAAATATTGAGCGGGAAGGGAGCCAACAATGGCGGGCTAATTTGAAGGGGGACAACAAGTATCAACTATCCTGACAAAAGCAGTCTTCGCCTGCGCAAAGCTTTGGTGATGACGCCGTCTTGGGCTCCACGGTGACCTCCATCTCGTAGTCCTCGTGGTCTTGGTCTCGTTGCACCGAAATGTCAACCTTTGCCTGATGCCTCGGTACTCCGCGGCTGTGCTTGCCCCCTTTGCACCAAAGAGGAAAGAAGGGCGCTGCGCGCGCTGGCACCCGCCTGGCGCCCTGAGTCATCACGGCTTGCGTCACGGGCACCTCACGAGGTACCCCGCCTTGATCTCTCCGCCTCCTCGCGAGCCAGCCTGACGAGGCCGTGCCTGAGGAAGCTCCATGTCGTCCGCCTCGCGAGGCTTGGCCCCTCGTGAGGGTCTTGAGTCTTGTGTTGATGAAGATGGGCCGTGCTGGGCCTCCTTTGAGCCACGCCGCAGGCCGCAGGCAGGCAAGTCTGGGGACCCCCGTTCCCAGAACACCGATAGTGGTGGACGAGACGGTCGTAGGAGCGGCGCCGTCAAGGTGGACGACAGCGGGGATGAAGCGAGAGGACGGGATGCAAGGATCCCGGTCCGAAGCCGTGGATGAGAGAGGTCGATCTCTTGTAATGGATGGCGGTGTCGGGGTATCAGCTCCGGCATGGTGGAGGAGGACGGCGGTGGCGGACGGCGGCGGACGGAGGAGGGTGGGGTGGAGAGGGTGTTTTGGCGCCCACAGAGTACGAATGGGGAAAAAGGAGGCAGAGAGGAAGGGGGGAACCATGTATTCAGGGCGCGCTTGTCTCAAATGCGAGGAAATTTGCAAACTTAGCCCCCGTTTCAAATTTCTACTACATCACACCAACACTAGTCGGTCAGGGATAGGATGGTAATCTCGCATACACCGAATATTTGCCGACGAGAGTTTGTTTTTGGCGCTCACCGTGTATGAATATGAATCGGGGAGGGAGTCGATTTCGGCCGAGGACACACTGTGTTTTGGCGCCCACCGTGTATGAATCCGGGTGAGAGGTGGTTACGTCATGTTTGGGTGAAATTACAAACCTACCCCTATCGAAACCTATAGAAATCCAGCATATAGGCTTTGCGTGGCAGGGATAGGCAGCAGTGATTTCCATCTCGCAGATTTTGGTTCCGGGCGGTTACTGCGACTTTGCCCGCATCGTTCAAATTTTGCAGAGTGCATGTTTACCGTGCCAAATCAATTCGAATCCCGTTTGTATTCTATTTTTTTGGGCGGGATCCATTTTCCATTGGAATTACATTCTATATACATCATTTTTTATATATACTTTCAAAAGCACAACACTATTTGTACATAAATATGGTTTACAAATGGCATGATCTCAGATTCATAAGGTTGTATCCATCAATTTGGATTTTCAAATATTTGAAACCACTTTATGTTGAAATCCAATGTATGCATTCCTTGCTAACTGTCTCCAATTAATGTGTGTTTCATGCGGGTTTTTTTATTTCTCAAACATGTATAATGTGTTTCACACACGCAACATATAGTGTAATCCCGTTTAGACATTAATTGCATATAAACCATGCATTGTTTGTAATTGAAGAATCTATGGATCACCAATACTGATAAACTATATAACATTACACGTGTGCCCAAATTCAAATGAATATGCATGTTTGATACACCAATTTGCGTTATGATATTATCGATGTCGTGATCTCCAATTTAAATATTTGAACCCCCTTTAATCCAGATATTCGTCTCATATAGCTATGACTCATGCTTATATAGGACTATCTCTCTGGACCTATACGCGTTCATCGTCTCTCAGGTATCTCTCGTGCTACCTGTATGTCGACAATGATCTTTTATCTTCGTAACACACTGACGGTACTCTCTCCCTCGACCTTCATCACTCTATCTCTCTCTAAGTATATCTCGCTCCCTGCTATGTGTCTCTAACTATGATTCTCCATGTGGAATCTCTTTCTCTCACACAAACACAAAACTTTGTCTCCCGGGGTCTCATTTCTCTCTACTATTCCCATGTGTGCCACTCGCACACCCCTCATACAGAGATGCCTTTCGCTCCTTAGATATGAGAACCTACGACTCTTCCTCATCAATATCTCTTTCTTACACACAAACACAAACTCTGTCTCCCAGGGTCTCATATTTCTCCATTGTTCTCTTGTATGTCGCTCACACACACCCTCTCTCCCTAGAGATATCTTGCGTTCCCTCGTATGTCTCTCTAGCTATCACTCTCGTTGTGAAATATCTTTCTCTCTCACAGACACAAAACTCCGTCTCTCTGGATCTCATTTCTCTCTGATATTTGTTTGTATGTGACTCACACGCACCCTCTCTCTATCTCTCTCACACCCACACACACAAGCCTTCTGATCCACTCGACTCCTATCTCTAACGCACACTAGCTAGCATCTTTATCTTTCTATTTATCTATTTCTCCATCAACCTTCTTTCTCGCCCTCACTCTTGATTCCTATCACGCACACTACATATGTTTCTCTCTACATGTAGTCAAGTGCCCTCTCACACACATATATAACTTCACCCTTTGAACCACCCGACGGTCATCTCCAACACCCAAACTAGCGGATGCCCCTCTAGCTAGCATCTCCATCTCTGTATCTATTTGTAGTTTCTCCGTCAACATTTCTTTCTTGCACAGAGTCTTGCTTCCTATCACCCACACTATATATGTCTCTCCATACATATGAATTTATAGGTTGGTCTCTTTTGCACAATCGTTGCGCCTCACTCCCTCTGCTCACCATAGATGCATGCTCCAGCCCACGCCACTATCTCTTAAAGACAAAAACACATGCTCAATTGTCGGGACTTCTTCCATGCATTCTCACATGCATGCATATTGTCATACCGATCCGTCTCTCCCATGTCGTTGATCTTATGACTTATGTCTTCTTTCTTTTATCTCGATCATGCGCGCGCGCACACACACACACATCCCACGTATACATGTATACCTCTCACACATGCACGTTCAAGGTCTCTATGTCTCCATACGTAGTTAATTACCCTCAATCCTAATGCCACATTGAATCGTTCTCCTCTTTTGTGCACATAACTTCCGCCTCGATGGGTAAAACACACACTCACACTTAACAATCTCCTTCTAGCTACCCCCGGCCTCTCACTCTTCCCCTATATCCCCGAAACCAATAAGACCATCCCTTAGTTTAACTCCCGCCTACATGCACCATCGATATATAATAGTCTTCCTCGGTGTCTCTCGAACAAACACGTTCTCTCGAAGTCGACTCCTCTCACGCGCACACACCTTCTCTTCCCTCTCTACGGGCATTTTCTCTCTCGCACCCCATCGTTGGTGGCCTCTGCCATACACGTCACCTCTCTATGATGAAAGCCATGCACACTTAAATTACATCCGCCACAGAGGACCCCGCGACACACACATGCACACGCTCACCCCCCAACACACACACTAAGACTCCATCTCTCTCTCTCTCTCACACACACACACACACACAAACACACACAGACACGGAAGCACGCACGCCCCCCCACACACACTAAGACTCCATCTCTCTCCCTCTCTCTCTCACACACACAAACTAAGACTCCATCTCTCTCTCTCTCTCTCACACACACACACACTAAGACTCCATCTCACACACACATGCTCTAGGCGGAGCATTTGTTCCTACCACCCTTCATCCAACCTTACCCATATGATAAACAATCACCTTTATTTACTTGCATAACATGGACAAATTCCACTTTACTTTAGTAGTCAGCAAACTTATCATCTGTACCCTTATAAAAACGAGTTGGTGGTGATGGTGTGCCTGCCATCTTGTAATACAGACCGTATGATCTATATCTGAGGATAGAAAGCAAACTATGATAATTTTACAAAAGATACCAGCACCTCTCTCCACATCATTATCTCTCACAACCTCATTGCTCAACAATTAAAAAAGGAATAAGTCTCTGGAACAATCTAGCATGCATGGTGGCCGCTGCCGCCTGCCGGCGCTGTCCATCCCTATGCCTCCGCCCATTCCGACCACCAGTCACCACCACGCTCCACTCCTCCTCGCCTTATCTCTCATCTTTCATTTTTTTGATGACATTCTCGAGATACCAGTTTTTCGATAAAATTCTTGAGATATCACTAGTTTTTACACATGGGATTACTCCTGCATGGGTCAATCACAACAGGTGTTCTATAAAAAATGCATACTAATGTTCCGTGCAATGCACGAGAATCTTGCTTGTAATTATATAACGCAAATCACGAGCAGGAAGTGACATTTTTTGACACAACCACGTTAACATGGCCACGTAAATCACTAGCTAAAGTAAATACCATTATACTTATATCCCGATGCAAAAGGTTGAGTACATGTCCGAAGAGTAGAGTCGCACACACACACTCTGTCTCTCAGAATCTCTCTCACACACACACCAGTTATGTGACGCCCACTTAAGCAGACACGTATGTTACAATTTGTGCACCCGCAGGTACACGTGATGCTGCGCATTTATTTAAGCTGGAAGGCGAACCCAAACAGTAGCTGCATTCATTCCCCTCCTGCCGCCTCTTCTCTGGTCACCGTCGCCCGGTAGCCATGGGCCGGTCGAAGGTAACAACATATGCCATACTCCCGCCGGAGCGGCGCTTTAATATGGAAATTTTAGTGGTCATGCATGCATCTTTTTGTGCTAGCACTCCTATATAAGGGTTGACCGGTCGCTTCCCGCGGACATGCGTGGGCGGTGGAAGAGGAAGGAGAAGGGAAGCGGGCTGTGGAGTAACGTTTTTTTACCACAATTTCTTAGGAAACTGAGTGCAATAATTGAGTAGTTTTGCAAACTACCAGTACTACACCTGAAACGGTTCAAAACCTATACTCCCTTGCCAGCGCGCGCTTCCTGCGTGAAACGGTCAGCGTCCCCCTGGAGCGTTAGTGCCGCATTAATGCCCGGCCAGAGCGGAGGCGACCTCTCACTGGCGCCGGCTTTGAAGTGGCGCGACGGCCGAGAGAGCGCCGCTTCCCGGTGCACGCGACTACTCCGCATCGAGACTGGCCATAGGCCCTGTTTGGATCCATGGGTTAGAGTTAGTTTGAGCTAGTTGGGGCTCAAATAGCCCTAAACTATCCAAGCATGAGGGTTTAAATTGGAGCAAGTTGCACCGAACCCACCAAAAAAACTATCCCACCCAAGAGGTGCTAACTGGAGATAGTTCTCATTAGGACCACTGAAAAATCACTTTTGTCTCTCCATGAAGTGCATTTATTGTCAATCTAACCCTGTCACCCAAACACCTCTTCGGCTACAGTTAGTTCAGGGTTAGTCATGAGTTAGTCTAACCTCTAGCTAAGTTAGAGTATCAAACAGGAGCAGTATAGGACATGCAAGTTGCTCAAAGCATACAGGCAAATTCGTACGTGAAAGGATTTTTTCTTTTTGAAAACGGAACGTGAAAGGAATTTTTTTAGAATGCGCTTGGCATGTCGCTAACATGTGATAGTTAACCAACCTCAATAGACGGCAGAAACGCCAGCCCGCCACACTTTGATAGAGACAAGGAGGGAGAAGCGATACAGGCTGCTGGATTACTAGAGATAGGTGTCGCATGGAAGCCAAGAAATATGGTGATAGCGTGGGTTAGCCATGTACTAGTATGATACTACACTGGCCTGCCATGTTTCGTACTCTTCCAGTCCACTGTGGAGATGATTGGTTAATTTTATATCGCTGAATAATATTAAATATTATGAGTGCAGACGCTCCACCATGAGGTTCCTTGCTCCTTCTCGGTCGTCCGGAATCTATGTTCTTCCACTCTATTTTTTTATGTGAGCTTTGTTCATCCTTTTGCCAACACGCGAGACATCTAGCATCAAGGTGCACGTGTTATGCAAGGATCGTTCCATCTATATGAAGAACACGTGGGACTGGAACTAGGAGACGAACATGTACCCAGGAGTGGACGTACGAACCTGAGTAATGTAGCGCAGTAAGTGAAGTAGAAAGGCACAAATGGTATGAACATGCGTGGCATATAGGGTGTGTTTTGTTACGTTCTCGTCTCAGCATAGTTGTTCCCTCTTCATGCATGCTCAACTCAACACCCCTCTTCATGCATGCTCTCTTCATGCATGCTTCTAGTGTATTTGTGCTAAACTAGTGTGGACTCATGCACCCTCCATACACTCTACCAAACACCCAAAAGTAGGTCGAGAAGGGAACTCTTGGGCGGCATTTGTCTCTTACTACATACTACCACTAAATGGTGTATGTGCAATGCACGGTGATGTTATGGAGTACATGCCTAAGTACTCTACTACTACTATATTAGTTGGAGGCACATATTAACTTTTATATTTGTTTACGTGTATGCCCCGAGACCTTCCAACTATACGTGTCTTTGTCTCCAGGTCGCACTTTGTATCGTTCATACCACTAAGTACTACTACGTGTGGTCTCCGACCCAAAAGTGGAAGAAGTGGAGACGCTCTACCACGCTGTTTTTTTACGCTGGGCTCTACCACGCTGTTCATGTCCCACTCCTTTCGCTGACGTGTGGGACATCCAGCACGTGCCGTGTTTGGCACCCTTCATCGTAAGAGTTGAAACGCTAGCATTCATCAGAAATAAAAAAATAATTATAAATCGGCAATGATACTATTTTTTTGCGAACCAATCAGCAATGATACTATACCACACAGTTTCCTTGCTCCTCGATATCATAAAGAATACTTCCGTTCGCCAACATGTGGGACGTCGACCATCCTGGTCCACTTGCCATGCACGCAAAACTCCAAGGGAGTCACCTAGGTCGTCGCGCCGCAGTAACAATGACTAATGAGCCGTCAAATCACAGGCCCACTTCCCACTTTGAAGTTGCTTGGACGAAGGAACCATCATGACTTCGTTGAATTCCGCTTCTTGAAGAAAACTACTGTACCAGCAGTACTGCTAGCTACAATAGTTACTCCAATAGAGGCCTCCTTTCGTTCATAGGATAGGAATATGAAAATCATAGGAAGTGAGATGACATGCATCTCAATTCCTATAGAGAAAGAGATGCCATTTGATGCTTAGGATAGGAATTTTTCCATTTAGTCTAGGCTAATGTACTGGTAATTTGCTCTAAAAACTATAGTAGTAACTAGTAGTACTGGTACATGCTCGTACTCAGACACACACACACAGACACACACACACACACACACACACACACACACTAACTACTAGTACTACTACTTCTCACATGCTGGCCAGACGCCGTCGTTCTCCTTCCCGGCTTTTCGGCGACACCCCACCGTGCTTGGATCTCCGCCGACCTCTCCACAGCAGCGCATGCGTCCTTTTCTTTCTTGCGGCAGCGAGCCTCTCTTTTCTTGAGTGCTTTCTGAATTTTACGCTCCCTCTGTGCGGCTTTGGCCGCCTCTTGCTCTACCGCCCATTCGGCCTTGGCATCTTCAAATTCCTCCCACATAGTTGTGAGGTCGCGAGCAGCGATGAACTCGGCACGGCGGGATGCCATCGCTTCCCTACCATTTTGTGTGCGGTCGTGGGCGGCGAGGAACTCGGCATGGCGGGATTCCATCGCTACCTTACCGGTTAGTGTGCGGCGCGGTGGCATGAACGACGCTTGGTGAGAGCTCTGGGGTGGAGTGGTCGGACAACCGTATAGTGCATTGGTTTGTCAAGAGCTCAAGGACAGAAGACGAAGCAAATTTGGATTCCCCTTCAATCCTGGTCATTTATTACTGAGTAAAATGCATTGGCGGTCATCGAACTTGTCTTGATAGCTCACTTTGATCATTGCATACGAGATATGGTGATTATACGGTCACTGGCTCAGCGTATAGCTCCGTATTTGTCTGGTTGACCAGTCAAACAGTCCGCATGCACCTCATCAGCTCGTGTTCTTTATCTATCTACGCGGGCCTACTTCTCAATGGATAAAGAAATACTGTAAAAACCAAAATTATGCTAGAGTCCGGACCACTTCTGGAGCCCGCTCTCACCGCCCTGGCCCCTCAAGACGCCAGCTGCCCGCCGCATGCATGCATAGCAAGTAGTACTCCTTATGTGGAGGAGAGAGAGGCATTGACAAAGACAAGGAGTGGGCTCTGCAAGAGCCCGTCTCTACACGTGCTCCTAGGAATAAAAAAATAATTCTAAAAAAGGCATAAAAAACAATTGTGTCTTAAAAAATAAAGGTAAAAAACATTTGAGAGGAAATAGATAGAGAGAAAGTGAGAAAAAGTTGTAACCTGGGCATTACATGAGGAAGGAGGGAGTGGTGCACATGCCAAGTTCACTGGGCTGCCGTGTTTCACACTCCTCCGTCGTAACAGTGGAGACAATAGCGTTCATCAAAAATAAACAATGAATACTCATTGCTCGTCCTCTATATCAGAAAGAGTACTTTCATTCGCCGACATGTGGGATGTCGACCATCCTGGTCCACCTGCCATGCACAAAATTATCCTGGTCTACCCCGATCGTATCGCAGGCCCAACCTTTCCCACTGTAAGTTGTTCGGACTAAGGAACCATCATGACTTCGTTGAATTCCGCTTCTTCAAGAAAACTTACTGTACCCACAATACTGCTACCACACACGAAGACTGGACGGCACTGTACCACGTCATATCACTGAAACCTGCTAGGGCAAACAAGCCCGCCTAGGTCATCTATTTTGGAACAGAGGGAGTATGTCTCTGCACTGCTATGATTTTGTGTTGCACGTCATATCACTGAAACCCACTAGGCCAAACTAGCCCGCCTAGGTCATTGATCGCTAAGCCTACAATTTTAGGAGCTAGGGCTATTGGTCGATCCACGAGGGATAAGTATAAGCATACCACAAGCTCATCAGCCCCAACATTTCTCTTCGGTGAGTGTTTTGCAAGTACTATAGCTCGCACAGTTGCTAGCCTACTAACACCAAGAATCATCAAACAAGCCCTGCTGATATGATAAATAGTTCAAACTTACATCTAATCATGCCATATATTACATCAAAAGCTGGTGAGGATACATCTGTTTCCATAACTCGGAGAGGGTTCACATGATTCATCGCATGATTCACTATCAAACAAAAGTAGCAAGATCCACCCACACAAGACAGTGCACTAGCCCTAAGATGGTTTGATAACACGCATCGTTCTGGTAATTAAACATAGGGCAATGCAAACTACCCTGAAGGATTAGCCCGACCAACTACTTCTTGTCATCGATCTCTCGGGCAATGACCACAGCACGGACAACGACATGGGAATCGATTTCTAGGGCGATGTACGCAGGACTGACCGCGACATCGGAATCCATCTCTGGGGCGATGTCCACAGGATGGACAGCGGCATCGGAATTGATCTCTAGGGCGATGCCAACAGGCCAGGCCATGACATCGGAATCATCAAGGACGTCCACCGGCACCTGCACAACCCTAACATATTAGCAAGCACATTGCAAATAATCAAAAACCACAACTATGGTAATAAGCCATTATTTTTTACCTTGTGCAGCTCACCGGGGGATCTCATCCCTCCGGGGGCCATCTCCTCGTCCTCGATGGGGGCCATCACCTTGCCAGGGGAATACTGCTTCTCAACGGCGACTATCTCCTCAAACTCGGTCTTGAGCCTCACATAGGTGGCAATCAGAGTTCTTGGGGTAGGCACGGTGGGGCCCTTGCCGTTCTTCCAACTTCCTTTGAGGAGTTCGCCCGCCAACGTCCTCAACTCTTTGGCCAATGCTTGTTTCTTAGAGTTCTTCGTCTCCATGGGTTGGCCCGCCAACATGGTCAACTCGTTGGTTGGTGCTTGCTTCCTGGACATCGCTGTCTCTGGTGGGTTGTCCGCCGGCAACTCTTTGCCTAGTGCTCCAGGATCCATCAATGAACTGGCAAACAAAAAGCAATCGAAAGGAAACCACAATCGCAATGAAAACGGGAAAAGAATAGGATGTGAGAATCGGTCGGTGCTTCGCAAAGAAGATTCTTGGAATGAAAATATAGCAGCATAACTGATTCACCCACCTTTCCTTCGTCGGTACAGAAGAAAAATGGCAGAAGTGAGTAGCCTGGAGTGAGGTTTTCTTCAAGAAAGGGAAGAAAGGGCTTGAAGGAGCGTTCCAGTGAAATGATGGTTGCTTCGTCCAGTCCAACTTGGAGGCCACCTTAGCACTGCTGGTAAAGGTGTGGGTTTTGTGATATGACGGGTCATGAAGGCCACACCGGGGTTACAGGTGAGTCTCGACTGTAGCACCTCGTTGTGATTTGGTGGATGGCACGCGGGCCTGGATGCTTTGAAATGTCCCACATGTAGATAGAGCGGCTAGTCATATAGGAGTGCTCAATATTGTGCACCGCGACCAAGGCGGAGAGGAAAACGAGAGAACTACGTAATTAATGCATGAGTTTAATTAGGGTAGTTTTGTAAAGTACGAGATACATTCCTCCAATTGCAAAATGCCTTGGTTCATGAGATTTGAGATTTGAGCCCTATAAACCAGAAGGGAGGGAGTACTGCACACGGTGTAGTCTAGTCACTTGTTGAAATCTCTAGAAAGGCAAATACTCCTTTCCGGTTTACAGGGCTATACTACTCCCTCCGTCTAAGTGTGTATGTCATCTTAGGCTAGCCATGGTGGGAGTAACTTAGCTAGTAACATAGCGCACTCCAAGAATTTTTTTTGCTTATGTGGCAAGTAATTAATGAGAGGTGGTAACATAATATGTTACTGTAACATAGCGCTTTTCAAGACAAGATGAGTCTACAAGCTAATAAATGAAGCCATCTAAAATACTACTATTATGTAACTTTGCATTATGAAGGTAGTGATTTAGGCTAGTGTCATATGCATGACACTAGTCTAAGTTACTACCCACTATGACCAGCCTTACGAAAACCAAATAGTCCCAAAACACTTAGGCGCGGTGCATTAACTTCTACCTTGTTTCTTGACATATCAACCAATAAGAGATGAGAGGTGTGCATGCTTTTAATGACTTGCAATGGCTAGTTCATTGCATGCAATGCTATTAATTAGCAAATAAACATTGGTGACCCCAGGAGGAAACGGTGCTAAGCGCGTGGACCTATGCAGAATGACTATCAACCAATGGATAATGGAGTTTAATTGTTAAACAATAGCAATTTTGTCTCATGCAAGAGCCTGGCTAGTACTCCAAGGAACCGCACCACGCAAGCGTTCGCAACTGCCATGTTCGGGTTGCGCTTGGATCTTCGCCTCTTCGAGAAGACGAACAATAATGATTACTCCTACTTCTACAGTATCGAATCCACTGCTGCATGTCCGTCCACCTCGTGCAGGAGGGATAGCGAAAGCTTCAACTTACTGCTCCTGCCTTTGTGTCCATGACAGGTGGGCCCAACAGGTGGTTGGCCCTCCTGTCATGCAGCCAAAGGCAGGTGCAATTAAGGCACCGGAGCTCAGTCCGCGAGGGAGAGGGCGTTGTAGTAATGAAATTTCTCGGTCTTGTACGAGTTGACGAATATAGGGGTTGCTTGCTTGCTAGGGTTGCTCACTACGTATATATAGGACGGAGCCTCCGCGCTTGCTTGCTAGGGTTGCTCTATTCACACACTCTCATCCTCTCTAGATTTAAACAAGATAGGGGTAGTAACACTGTCTTTCTCCCTTCAAAAAACACTAGCTTTCTATCCTCACCGCTGGTTACAGATCCGGACGTATCCCCCTCCGCCGGTGAAGGGGAGGAGGGCAGCGTTTAGGCCGTCGTCGACAGCGAGGGAGGAGACCCACTGCCGGCCGCACCGTTATCTCTGGCTGAGCGCCGGCACGGGAGGTCCTCCGATCCCTTCGTCGTTTCCTGTGGGTGGATCCGGCCTCCCGCCGCCCACCTATCCACATCCCGACAACCTTCAGGTATATCTTCGTTCGAAACCGCCTTAGCTCTACTTCCCCAGCTTGCTACGTTGTTGCATGTGCATCATTTTCTACCTCTCAGCCCCTCTCGATCGGATGGTCCAACGCCACTTTTTCTTCTTCTATTGTTAGAGGTAAAGCTACTTCATGGAGTCGAATCTTGTACTCCCTCCGTCCGAAAATACTTGTCGTTGAAATGGATGTATCTAGATGTATTTTAGTTCTAGACACATCCATTTTGATGACAAGTAATTCCGGATGGAGGGAGTACTTGGTTCAAACAAGAAATAAAGTGGGGGTGGGGGAATTTAGTATGTACATCGGACTTGGTACAAACAGGAAGGAAAGGGGGTGAAAGTAGTACAGACTGGTCATCCAACCGGTCTCTTGGTCGAAAAGGGAAATATAGGGGTAACGCTGTACACAGTGGTATGACCAGGACTAGATTTGCTATCCACACATAGGAGTAGGTGGCTAGAGTGAACAAAAATGGGACCAACCCAGATATGTTTCTTGGATGTTTGTTTCTCGGGGCAACAAACTATGAATCACCACTTTATGCCCCTGTTTACGTACATGGTGCTGGACTGCTGGTGCACCCACTGTTATAAGCCATGACAAGTTTAGCCAAATGTTTTTGCCTGTAATTGTTTGAGACTCCGACTGTTTCCTCTGTGCCTTTTTGTGCAAACAAGGATATCCAATTCACCTGGTTGTTGTTGTGACCTTTTGGTGCACTGCACAAAACTCTTCTTAAAAGAAGTGACTTTTGTGCTGTTTAACTGGAATGTCAGAATGGAACAGTTGGTTCATTTTGGTGGAACTGCACAAAGGGAGATCTGTGTTCCAATCCTCATCATCCATATTGGCGCCATAACCTTCCTTTAGGTAAGAATGATATTTAATGCATGTGTTCATCTCTATTTTCCGACTGCCATGAGAAAATAATGCTGTTGTTTACTAGTACACTTATACTCCCTCACTGACAAAACCAATTCTGAATTAGAAGGCCAATCATGTACTTGGTTTCACCAACTGGTGAGGAGAAAGAGAAACAGAGCATGAAGAGGAAGAAGAAGAAGAATAAACAGTGCCAAGGCGATCTTGTTGAAGCCAGAGGCCTCAGTCGAGGCCATTCAAGGGCTCCGGCAACGACTACCTTACATGTGAGACGATCCTCCAGGGAGCCCTTCCACTTCTGCTATCTCACTTAATTAATTAGGAGTACTTAAGTACCACTAATTTATTACTGCCTAATTTTCCTGTTGGAGTTAAACAAATCTTTAGTAGGACCCTATGATGAATCATGTACGTGTGTATGTTTGTCTATGGAGGTGAATCATGTGGTGGAGCAGGGAGGGAATATTATTAGTGTCATGACATAATAGTGCTATTGTTTTGCATGTCAATTTATTGCCATTAGTTCAATGAGGCAATGTTTTGCGTATTGTCCATCATGAATTTGATGCTACTGGTTGAGTAATATGCTAATGTCTTCCTATCCTTTCTCACTAAGCTAATGAAGGTTTCATCTTGTTCCTACTTGTGCAAATAGGGATCATGTTGCGCCAATCATACATTAAATGGAACTACACAAGACAATACAATGAACTGTATCCCAGCCAGTGCTTTAACTCTGCTGGTAGTTCTTGATAATCTTTCGATATAATCTCAGCACTGGTAAACAAGAGTGATTTCAACCATACATTTGAAGTGCACAAAAATATATACTATTGTGTGATTCCAGTGAGTGCTTTATCATCTCTTATGGGACTACATGAATAAGCTTTTTTTCTCAGGTTGGTACGGGCCTAAGGCCTTCATCCATATTAGTTTGCTTTCATCTCTATTTGTATCGTGCTACTGTCATGATAAACTCCTTTATCTTTGCACGTTAAAGTTTTGCAACCTATGATAAATGGCAATGCTTTGAGTGTTGAGTTGAGCTAATTGGCACTGATTAAATAAACTAATACCTCTCTTTAAGCAAGACTACTATGTTGCTAACTTTACCCATTAAGATAACGAGGGTGCTTCTATTTGTTAGTGTATGTTTCATAAACTAGTCCCACTATTACAGTAATATCACTCTCTCAATATATGTGCCAACAGGGATGCTCGATTTTGGTGGTACTGCACAAAAACTTTGGGTGCTTCATTGCCTCGACAGCTTCCGTCCTTTCCTGTCAGTTGCTAAACTCCGCATGCTTTCTTCCTTTGCTGTCAGTCGCTTGGCTTATCTCGGCTTCCAGTCAAAGGAAATAATAATTGATATGCTACCTCACACAGGTTGGTACTGGTCTTTATCCTGATTATTGTGCCTGTCATATGTATTGGTAATTTGGTATTGTGCTACTGTTTGCCGATTTCATAAATGAGTAATTTGGAGCCTGAACTCACAGGCAAATCATTACATCGGGTGATTTCAGTAGAACTGCACAAAATGATCAGATGGACAGGTACTTATGCTGCTGCCTGCTGCTATGTACTCCAAAGTTCACTCAGACAAGCATTGATGTTGACAAGAAGTGCCTATATCCATTCGAGTATCAACTGGCGTCAACCAATTGTTAAACTCCAAGTGTTAGGAGAGTGAATGCCAAAAATATTGCTTGGTGCATAGCCCAGAAAAACGCAGTCCAGTCTTTGGTCCCAACTTGTGCCTTTTGGTTATCGGCACATATGGTAGCGAACTATATGGCATGGAGTCTAAAGATTCGAGACAAGTTGGTTGACGCGTATATTCATCTGGCACTTAATCAGCCTGCACGCCAAGGATGCTCCATTTCAGTTGAACTACACAAAAAAATTGGGTGGTTCATTTTCTCAACCGACTCCTTTCTCGTCTTCAATGTAGAATTTTGGCGAGATACAGGACCAAGATGACCCAGTAAACTGATTGGATGAAAGTAGTGGCCAAGTTGCTCAAACCTCCCTAGGCACGAGGCCACTATTTGAGGATAAATCTACAAGCAAAGTTCAGATTGTGTGTGCTGCCTCTTATGTACTCGAAAGTTTACTCGTACAAGAACTAATTTTAGCAAGAAGTACCTCCGATTGAACACCATTTACCAGTATGTACCCTAGGTAATTAAAGTTCGTCCATGGATCATATTGGATGTGATCTCAATCATTTGGATGCATAAACATACTGAACATGCGTATATCTGAATCTTTTTGTAAATTATGTATGAATATTGTCGTGTGATCTATCAATCATTTGGATGCATAGATATGCTGAGCTTGTGTATATATGAATCTTTTGAGTTGTTGATTGTGAATGTTGGCTATGGATATGAACGTGTCCTGTGAACCTGAGTTTGATATGAATGTTTACCTTTTCTATTGTATTTGTGTGTGAACTTGTTAGTATGCCTACTGTGGGGTATAAAACGCAGGTCTCTTATAAAAGTAATGCCGTGTCCAATTTATGTTTTCCCATCTAACCACCGCGGCTGTGCTGCCGCGCACCCAAACCAGTGAAGTTTCCCACTCCTCTCCATCTGTGACTCCACTGCAGCTTAATAAATAGTAACGTCTTCGGTTTTAGCCCAGTTTTCCATAGATTAACCAGGCAATTCTCTTCTTCTTAATTAATCGATGAGGCAATTCTTTTGCCTCCGTTTCGAAAAAATAGTAATGTCTAACTTAGCCAGTTAGTTAGATGCGTACACTTGGTGTAGTAGGATCTTTATTTAGTTTGATGCATACACTTGTTCTTTTTTGGTAGCCCTTTTGTAATGATGGCTGATGTTTGGTTTGGAAGAGAGAGCTGCGTCTTCACTTTTCTGGCCTGCTTACTGCTTCTGTTGCACCCCCAGCCCTGGTTGCTGCTGCTGCTGTTTTCAATGTACAATCAGTAGTATATTTCGTCTGTTGGTTGAATAAATGCGTTGTTAGAATGACAAACACAATGTTTTGGAAGTCGTTGCACGGTTCGATCCTTTAGTGCCCCGTACCGTACGTAGTGCATACTATTTATCGTACGGAACACATTTTTTTGAAACTCGGAACACATTTTCCGCTTGTTGATAACATGCAACCCACTGATGAAGGCCCAATAGAGAAGCCCATAATTAACTGGAAGGGAGGCTCTCACATGAATCTGGCCCAGGTACATGCTCATGGTCCCCTAAACATAAATAAGTAAATAAATAAATAAATAAATAAAGCTAAATGCTCGTGCACCAGTTCTTTGGGAAAATAGGTAGCCCAGTATTTCTTTTTGAAGAATACCCAAGCTAGGCCTAGTTTTCTCTGAATTACTGGGCTGCAAATCTTTCAAGACAAGGAGGGATGCATTCCGGCCTGGCTTAAGAGTATGGTCAATGTCTGTTAAAATTAATATCAAAAGGGGTTGAAAATTCCAAAAAAATTATAGCAAATGGGATATAAGTTTCTTTTTTTGTTTTTGTTCTTCACTGATATCTTATACATATTTCATTGGATTTAAAATGACATAGTACTAATTTATTTTTAAATTTGTTTTAGTATGGCTATTAATTTTTGGATTAAGAATATTTCGTTCCCCAGCAAAAATTTGTGAATTTTCAAAATTTCCCACATATTTAGTTAATTTTTTGACCCTGGTACTAACCAGAAAATGGCCGGCAATTCTAAAAATGGAAAACGGGCTGCAATAAATTCCATATGAATTAGAAAATGAGTAAAAATTATGAAAATAATAGCAAATGGGCTGTACATGCCACAGATTTCGAGGCTGACTTGTTTACGCAAGGCTTTGTCAGTGAACACACGATTCTAGGAGCAGTTAGTGTTGGATGTCCATCCAACGGCCGACATGCTTCTTCAATCTCTGATCTTCCTGCTCCAGCCGCCTAAACTAGCGCCGGCGGGACTGCCTGCTCCCTCCTCTTGTGGCCCGCTGTGATGCCGCGCAGGCTTCCCCGGCCCACCCTACTCCCTCCGCTGGCCTGGCCGCACGCAATCAACTGCCTCCTTATTATGCGAAAAAATGATTCCTCCCACTGACATCTGGGGCGCACCAGTTGGGAGGTTGACCTGTGGGCCTACTAAGTTGACGCGTACGCAGGGCTTGTCAACTTAGTCAACAAACGATTCTAGCAGCAGTAACCATTGGATTTGAATTGAATGGTCCTGCTGCTTCTTCAATCGTTGCTCTTCTTGCACCAGCCGCCCAAACCAGCACCGGGGAGACCGCCTGCTCCTGCCTCAAGTGGCCGGCTGTGCTGCCGATGAGGCCTCATCGCCACCTACTACTCCCACCGCTAACCAGGCCCTGCAGCGATGGCAGCCTCACACCGCAGCCGAACCAGTGAACCCTCGTACTCCTCTCCGCGTGGGCATCCACTGCCGCGTCTTCCCCGGCTCCGCGTCGTCCCCTTCCTAGGCCTCGCCGTCGTCCACCGCCTTGGTGCTCTCGGCGCGGTGTGGTCAACATGGTCAACGACATTCCATCGGAAGAGTACTGTACATGGAGAGGCTGACAGCTGGGTCCATGGCCACAGCCTAGTTTTTTTTATGATTTGCCAAGTCGCTTTGTGAGGCCTGTTGGGCTGCAAATCTTTCAAGACGAGGAGAGATTTCATTCGGCTGGCCGAGAAAATGGCCCATCAGTAATGAGAAATGGGTTATACATTTTTAAAACACATCAAACCGGCAATTAGTTTCAAATATCTTTTCTTCATTTCGAGATTTGAAATTACATTAATTTTTATGCGTGGAGAATTTGTTGGATTTTATATTGATATACATTTATTTTTAAAATCAGTTTGAATGTGAGTCCAATTTCGGGATTAAAAACAGTTCGGATCGCACCGAAATATGCAAAATTTCGTATAATTTTTTAACCATGGCCACAATATGGGCTGTAATGCTAACAAAAAGAATATGGGCTCCAAAAAATCCTTAATAATTAGCAAATGGGCTGTAAATTATTAGAAATAATGGCAGATTGGCTGTATGCTGTTTTCCACAGATTTGAGGCTTTCCTAAAAAAAGGTTGACGCACAAGCAGTGACTGTTGGATGGCCATCCAACGGTCGTCGTGCTTCTTCAATCTCTGCTCTTCCTGCTCCAGCCGCTCAAACAGGCGCCAGCGGGACTGCCTGCTCCCTCCTCCCCGCGGCCGGCTCTGCTGCCGCGCAGGCCTCACCGCCCCACCGTACTCCCATCGCTGGCCTAGCCATCCCTCTACTCACCCACACCTGTTGTTATTATCCGGCGACGTCAGACGAACCAGTAAGCCCTCGTACAGTCGTACTCCCCTCCACGTGGGAAACAACTGTCAAGTCTTCCCTGCCTCCGTGTCGTTTCCTTCCTAGGCCTCGCCGTCGTCCACCGCCCTGGTGCTCTCGGTGCGGCCTGGTCAACGTGGTCAACGACCGACATGCATCTGAAGTGGACTGTACGTGGAGAGGCCGACAGCTGGGTCCACGGTCGCACGCAAGGAAATGCCTCCTTATTACACGCAAAATAATGATTCCTCCACCTGACATCAGGGACCCATCAAAAGGGCCTCTGTATTTCACGAAAAAAACATTACTGCCAGTGATAGCTCGGACCCACCAGCTATATCTTCGCACGCAAGGAAGTGCCTCCTTATTACGCTAAAAAATGAATACCCCCCTGCTATTTAGGACGCACCTTGGTGGGAGGCTGACTTGTGGGCCTACTAAGTTGACGGGGACGGAGGGCTTTGTCAACTTAGTCAATATGCACGATTCTAGCTCTAGTGACCGTACGATGTCCATCCAACGGCCGTAGTGCTTCTTCAACCTCTGGTCTTCTTGCTCCAGCCGCCCAAACCAGCGCCGGTCGTGCCTCATGCTCCTGCCTCTCGTGGCCGGCTGCGATGCGGCGGAGGCCTCACCGCCCCCTACTACTCCCACCGCTGGCCAGGCCATCCCTCTACTCACCCACACCCCCTGTTATTCTACGGCGACGGTAGCCTCACACCGCAGCGAACCAATGAACCCTTGTACTCCTTTACGCGTGGGCATCCACTGCCGCGTCTTCCCCGGCTCCGCGTCGTCCCCTTCCTAGGCCTCGCCGTCGTCCACCGCCCTGGTGCTCTCGGCGCGGCGTGCTCAACGTGGTCAAGGAACGGCTTCCATCGGACGTGGACTGTACGTGGAGAGGCTGACAGCTGGGTCCACGGCCGCAGCAAGGAAGTGCCTCCTTATTACATGCAAAATAATTATTCCTCCACCTGAAAGTGGGACCCACCGGACGGGCCACCGCATTTCGCGAAAAAAACGTTTCCCCCTGACAGCTGGGACCCACCAGCTACATCTTCGCACACAAGGAAGTGCGTCCAGGCAAAAAAAACGATTCACCCCCTGACTGCTGGGACCGACCAGCTACATCTTCGCAGGCAAGGAAGTGCCTGACAGTCGGGACCCACCTGGTCGAAGCGTACGTAGCGTTGTCATTCTGGTCGCGAACGTGTACGTACATACTGGTCGATGTAGAGGCGCGCACGTGTTGTAGTAGAGGCGCGCACGTGTCGTAGTAGAGGCGCGCACGTAGCATGTACACGTACGTACAGCGGCTAGGGTGCAAGAAAGAAAATACGGCCACGTATCTGTACATACGGGCGGGGTCTCGAACGCCTACTCGCGCATACGTACGGCGAGGGCTCGTGTACATGGCTGGATCGGAACGGAGAAACAACGTCGTCGTCGTGTTCATGGGGAGGCAACGGAATGCGTCATGTTCATGGGGAGGCAACGGAATGCGTCGTGTTCATCGGGAGGGCTTGGACGAAACAGGTGATGGAAATGAGGCCTGGCATACCACAGAACGGAGGAAACGGCCTTGTGTTCGACCGGCCACGTTTGAAATGGGATCATGTTCATCGGGAGGGGTCTGGCGTACCGCAAAACGGAGGAAACGGAACTCCTATGGTCGAAACGGGGGTCCTGTTGATCGGGAGGGGTGTGGCGTACCGCAAAATGGAGGAAACGGACTTGTGTTGGAGCGCTACGGTCGAAACGGGGGTCCTATTCATCGGGAGGGGTGTGGCGTACCGCAAAACGGGACTCCACGGGATACTGTTCATCTCCACCGTCGACCTCCTTCCAGCCTCCACGGGCTCCTGTTCATCTAGCCTCCACCGCGCGCTACTCCACCGGCTACTGTTCAACCACCCCTCCACCGTCTACTATTCATCCAGCCCTCCACGCCACGGGGTCCTATTCAACCACCCCTCCACGGGCACCCCTCCATCATCTACTGTTCATCCAGCCCTCCACACCACGGGGTCCTGTTCAACCACCCCTCCACCGTCTACTGTTCATCCAGCCCTCCACACCATGGGGTCCTGTTCATCCACCCCTCCACGAACACCCCTCCACCGTCTACTGTTCATCCAGCCCTCCACCACACCATGGGGTCCTGTTCATCTAGAGGCAACGCCACCGCTCACTATTCATCCAAACTCCCCGGCAACACTCACTGTTCATCCCATCGATCGGCTTCAGTTAGCAGCAGTAGCGAAGGAATCGCTCGATCGGGTTCAGTTAACAGCCATCGATCGATCGCTCGGGTTCAGTAACGCGTAGCCTACAGTGCAATCGCTCGGGTTCAGTTAGAGCCAACGCCTCGCACACACGCGCGTACGTGTACGAGAGAAACGCGCATCGCTCGGCCCCCGACCTCCCACCGTAACCAGGAACTCCCCGAAATTTTCCTCCCCCTCGCTTCTACCACGTTTTTTTCCGTCATGGACAGCCCAAAGAATGTCATGCAGCTGCGTCTCCGGCCCGCCCAAGACGAAAAGCCCATTTTCTGTCATGATTTTTTGTCATAGAAGTAGGAGCCCACCACATCTATGATGATATCGGGTTTTTTCACAATTATCATCATAGAAGTGTCATATGTATGACAGAAAAAAATCCGTTCGGCCCAAAATGTCACGGATGTGTCTTTTTTTGTAGTGCTGGTCATGGTGGATAAATTCACCAAACGGATAGAAGCCAAACCTATCAACATGGCTGAATCCGGACCGGTGATAGACTTCATATCCGGGGTTGTACATCATTATGGCGTCCCCCACAGCATCATCACTGACAACGGCACGAACTTTACAGCCGACAAGGTGAAACTTTGGTGCAGCAACATGGGCATTAAGCTCAATTATGCTTTTGTCTATCATCCGCAAACTAACGGTCAAGTCAAATGAGCGAATGGTCTTATCATGAGCGGCATTAAATGCAGATTAGTGTGATCCTTAAAGGAATCAGACACGCATTGGGTAGAGGAGCTTGACTCCGTACTATGGGGGCTGCAGACCACGCCAAATCGCACTACCGGATACACACCGTTTTTTATGGTGTACGACGCTGAGGCGGTGCTGCCTTGCGACATAATTCATGACTCACCTCGAGTGCGCATGTACGAAGAAAGAGAAGCCGAGCTCGATCGGCAGGACAGTTTGGATGTCCTAGAGGAGGAGCGCGACGTGGCAAAAGCCCGTTCCGCATTCTATCAGCAACAGGCTTGAAGGTATCAAAGCAGAGAAGTGCAGGCCAAAACCTATAACGTTGGCGAACTAGTTCTACGCCTGCCGGAGAAGAAAAAGAACAAGCTCAAGCCCAAATGGGAAGGTCCCTTCATTATCAACCAGGTTCTGACCGGTGGAGCGTACCGTCTGCGGGACGCATTGGATAATCGACTCGAGCCAAACCCATGGAACGCAGCCAGACTCCGAAGATTCTACGCCTAGCGCCGGACTCTATGTTCGTCTCCTTACCCCCGTCAATTTTTTGCACATCTGTTTTTCTCTCTTTCCTTCTCTTTTTTTCTCCTCAAGGCCCTTCAAGGCTATACTTGTGTCTTGGTTACACAACCTTGACACATTAACTGCATTCAATTTACTTGGGGGCTTCTTATACAGAAGCTTAATCTAATTACCTTTCCAGGCTTTATGCCCCACACGTGTTATTCTTCTGCATGTACCTTTTTTCGCCATTATATGCATCGATATGACTTAAGTTTTGGCCAAGCTGGGTTGCCTGGCTCTTGTATTTATGCCCTACGTTCCCGTTAATTCGGCTAGGGCATAAGGGGAGCACCTCTGCGATTGTTACTGCCGGGTCAGCCGGATGTGTACCTCAGATTGGGTGAAGCCAAAAGCTAGCATTCTTAAGGGAATATTCGGTCGGTGAATAAAAGATGACTTTCATTTAATTTATTACACGCCCCTAGATGTTTTTAGCCCGCATTTCGCAGTTCGGACATGCACATTAGGGCATGCGTACCCAGGGAAAGGAACCCTTAACGGAACTATTCTCCTTGGAAGATGTTTCTTACTATCCATGTAATATAACATAGCTAGTTGGGTACTTGTCTGTTCAAGCACTTATGACCCCTACGCCTGGTTTCCATGCAGACCCCGGTTTTTACATAACCGAGTGGGTATTCGGATACACTCCAGACTATCGGGTCTAGAGGTCGAAGCAAAAAGGTCCGCCATGACAAATGATTTACAATCCGGCTAGGGACATTACACATGTCACTTGAAGTACACAGTCACTAAGACTGATTAAATTCTTCTTCTATACCATCCAACAGGCTGTCTAGCCTACAATCCTGTTGGGAATACTTTGCGGCTAATTCTACTTGGTCATACACTAAACTGACAGGGATCTCTTTCCCATTGGGCCCATAGGTCCGACCTCGGCCATGTGGTTTGGGTCCGCCTTGGTATATCGTGTCTTCACCATAGCCCAGCCTTCCCTTGCACCTTGTCGGTAGGCTGATATCTTCCATAATCGGAAGCGTCGCCGTGCTCCATTGAGCTTCTTGATAAGCTCCCCCATGCCTCTGGGCGGGGACGCGGATGGCCACAAAGCTTGGGCAATACCCTGCATCACCTACCGAGCTTGTTCGTGCAATTGTGAGAGCTCTGGTAGAAGATCACCCGAAGACCCGGGCATCTCCTCCGCGGGACGACGCGTCAGCATACCTGCTGACATAACGTTGTTAGCAGGCTTCTTCACCGAACTCCTTTAAAAAGTTCGTTCAAGCACTTACTAAAAATGCCGTGTCGAAGTCGTTTATCCTCCTTCACGGAGTCCGCAAGCTGGGCTCGGACATCCTTTAGTTCCACGCCCAGCCGGATATTGGCGTCTTGGAGATCATTTTTCTCCTGCCTAACTCGCGTTAGCACGCGCTCGCCAGCATTTCGCTGCCGATCATCACGTGTCGTATCCGCCTCCACGGCCTCCAGATTCACTCCGGGGCCACCTGCAACATCTATTGTTAGGTGTGCATACATGCCGCATACTACTTGGTACCCATATTCTTTGCAATAGTCAAAAGTGTTACCAGGGAGACCCTTTTTGGACTCCTTCAATGCGGCAACAACGGCTTCCAGCTGGGCCTTGCACTCGTCCAGCTCTTGAGACAATTGGGAATTCTTCTCCATAAGAACCTACACAAATAATGATCCTTAAATCAGTTATGTCAACTGTTTCAAGTCTCAAGGGCTACTGATACATATAATCGTCAGATTTGCTTACCCGTATATCCCTTACATACTGGTCCATGGCTCTGGCTAGACCATTTTGAGCGGCACAGATGTACACGTCTCCAGAATTGAAGGCATCAAATGCCTCTGGTGAGAAACAAGCGTCACGGAGTACGCCCCGGCGACGCCTGTGATTCATGGCGCTCTCCACTTCTGAATTTGTAGCGGATAGTCCATTCGCATCCTCTGTAGGAGGAGCATCCGGCGTCCGCCCAATATTGGCTTCCGCCTCTATGTCCGGCCCTGGAGCCCGACTGGTGGAGGCGTGATCGACAGCCTCTCCGGATATAGTCCGGTGAACGTTCTTTCTATTAAAGAAACATGGACATCATTATATTTTGAGAGAGACGACAACCACGGAGCGAGGTTTTGTGTCATACCTCTGCGCCGGTGTCTCCGTCCTGACCGCCTTCCTTTTTGGCCTACCCGGCTTTGGTGCCTCTTGTTGGCAAGTTGCTGCGGGTTTGGCATGGCGTTCCGAATGCCTTCCCTGTAGAACACCATATGTGTATGGTAGGTGAAGTGTATAAAAGGGGATCCTATTTTTGGGAGTTGGGATTTTTGGTTTTTCCTACATGCGACGCAGGGAGTAGTCCGGGATAGTCGGCCGTTATGGCCACCATGGCGTCATTACAGCTCAATTGATAGAATTGCCTGTCTATCAGCTCCACGAATATGTCCGGATCCTCTTCAAGTCTGGAACCGAGGGCCTGACCGGGATCCTCTGGTTGTGGAGGTGGGCTGTTGATCTCCCTTATAGCTTTTCACAGTTCCTGTCGTAAAATGGCAAGGTTAGTACCTACAACGAAGGATGCGGGAAGAATGGGAGTAAAAAGGTATAACTCACCCAACTTGGAGGGTTGTACATGGAGAATCTGTCCCGTGGCTTGCTATGGATGAACTCCTCTTCCTCTCCCTTGAACAACTCGGACGGAATTTTTGCTAAGCAGCAGCAGAGTCCGGTCCCTTACACCCGCAACGGGTGCCATCATCTTCCCTGTTAAAACACCACACGGGGTGCCCTCGATATTGAAGTGTCTGCACTCCCCACATTATGCATATTGACATAACCTCGATTATTGTCAATCCTGATTGAGCCAGCGCTTTAATCCGGTTCATCACGTAAAGGACTTCTCCGTTGTGTTCCCCCTGGGGGCTCCGTGGGCGCCAGTTTCGGCGATTCTCAGAGGAGCATTGTTGAACTCAGGAAGACCCCGCCGAACAGGGTATGGAAGGGGGGCGTCCTCCATATAAAACCACTCCGAAGGCCAGTCTTCGGACGTCTTCTTCGGAGTACCAGACAGGTATCCGGTTTCGGCGATGCGCCATATTTCGGCTCCGCCCACTTGATAAAGTGACCCCTTCTGCGTGCGGGGCACAAGGCAAAATAACCTTTTCCACAGCTCAAAGTGAGCCTCGTAGCCCAGAAATAGCTCGCAAAGGGCAATGTATCCGACGATGTGTAATATGGAAGCAGGGGTGTGATGACCCACAAGTATAGGGGATCTATCGTAGTCCTTTCGATAAGTAAGAGTGTCGAACCCAACGAGGAGCAGAAGGAAATGATAAGCTGTTTTCAGCAAGGTATTCTCTGCAAGTACTGAAATAAGTGGTAACAGATAGTTTTGTGATAAGATAAATTGTAACGAGCAACAAGTAACAAAAGTAAATAAAGTGCAGCAAGGTGGCCCAATCCTTTTTGTAGCAAAGGACAAGCCGGAACAAACTCTTATAATAGGAAAAGCACTCCTGAGGACACATGGGAATATCGTCAAGCTAGTTTTCATCACGTTCATATGATTCGCGTTCGATACTTTGATAATTTGATATGTGGGTGGACCGGTGTTTGGGTGCTGTTCTTACTTGAACAAGCATCCCACTTATGATTAACCTCTATTGCAAGCATCCGCAACTACAACAAAAGTATTAAGGTAAACCTAACCATAGCATGAAACATATGGATCCAAATCAGCCCCTTATGAAGCAACACATAAACTAGGGTTTAAGCTTCTGTCACTGTAGCAACCCATCATCTACTTATTACTTCCCAATGCCTTCCTCTAGGCCCAAATAATGGTGAAGTGTTATGTAGTCGATGTTCACATAACACCACTAGAGGCTAGACAACATACATCTTATCAAAATATCAAACGAATACCTAATTCACATGACTACTAATAGCAAGACTTCTCCCTTGTCCTCAGGAACAAATGTAATTACTCACAAAGCATATTCATGTTCATAATTAGAGGGGTAATAATATGCATATAGGATCTGAACATATGATCTTCCACCAAATAAACCAACTAGCATCAACTACAAGGAGTAATCAACACTACTAGCAACCTACTAGCACCAATCCCGGACTTTGAGACAAGAACTGGATACAAGAGATGAACTAGGGTTTGGAGATGAGATGGTGCTGGTGAAGATGTTGATGGAGATTGCCCTCTCCCGATGAGAGGAGCGTTGGTGATGACGATGGTGATGATTTCCCCCTCCCGGAGGGAAGTATCCCCGGCAGAACAGCTCTGCCGGAGCTCTAGATTGGTTCCGCCAAGGTTCCGCCTCGTGGCAGCGGAGTCTCGTCCCGAAAAGTTCCTTCTTATTTTTTTCTCATCGAAAGCCCTCATATAGGAGAAGATGGATGCCGGAGACCCACCAGGGGGCCCACGAGGTAGGGGGGCGCGCCCTAGGGGGGGGGCGCCCCCACCCTCATGAGCAGGGTGTGGGCCCCCTGGCCTTCATCTTTGGCGAGGATTTTTCTTTATTTATGTTAAGATGTTCCATGGAGTTTCAGGACTTTTGGAGTTGCGCAGAATAGGTCTCTAATATTTGCTCCTTTTCCAGCCCAGAATTCCAGCTGCCGACGTTCTCCCTCCTTATGTAAACCTTGTAAAATAAGAGAGAATAGCCATAAGTATTGTGACATAAAGTGAAATAATAGTCCATAATGCAATAAATATTGATATAAAAGCATGATGCAAAATGGACGTATCAGGGTGAAATTGTGCAGTTGGAGGCCGTAAAACTCCAGGAGCCTGCGGAGGAACGGATGAATTGGAAATCCGAGTCCCCTTAGTAAGTAAGGGACAAGGCACACCCGCTCCCCCTCGGAGGGGCTGGGGAAGCTCTCCGCTTGCTCCCCGCCATTATAGGTGGCAAGCCCGGCTCAGATAGGGACCATATACGCTGGAGGGAGAAATCCCTGGGTCTGCAGCTCTACCAAACGACTGTGCGGGATGGAACACCTCTCCCAATCACCGGGCTTAGGCCTACGGGGGCGATAGGAGGAGCTGCGGTGGTCAGCCATGATGGAATGGATTTTTTCCGAGCGCGCTCCGATGGATTCTCGCTAGGGGAGGAGGGTGTGGATTGGATATGAGAATCCCCATCCCTTTAGTAGACAATTTATTTACCTGACTGGGGGGGGGGGGCGAATGTAAAAACTCCTTGGCTCCTCGCATTCGCTCGACGAGTGGAGGGTGGCCCTTATTGGGCACAGAAGCCAAGAAGTCCAACATTTATGGGAGCCGGACACTACTTAATAGATATTCAAGATTTGGAGAAGAACCCGCCTTGCAATGCCGAAGACAATACTGCGCGCCAGACTCATTGTCATTGAAGCCTGGTTCAGGGGCTACTGAGGGAGTCCTGGATTAGGGGGTCTCCGGACAGCCGAACTATATCCTTTGGCCGGATGGTTGGACTATGAAGGTACAAGATTGAAGACTTCGTCCCGTGTCCAAATGGGACTCTCCTTGGCGTGGAAGGCAAGCTAGGCAATACGGATATGTATATCTCCTCCTTTGTAACCGACCTTGTGTAACCCTAGCCCCCTCCGGTGTCTATATAAACTGGAGGGTTTTTGTCCGTAGGACAACAGACAATCATACCATAGGCTAGCTTATAGGGTTTAGCCTCTCTGATCTCATGGTAGATCAACTCTTGTACTACTCATATTATCAAGAATAATCAAGCAGGACGTAGGGTATTACCTCCATCAAGAGGGCCCGAACCTGGGTAAACATCGTGTCCCCTGCCTCCTATTACCATCCGCCTTAGACGCACAGTTCAGGACCCCCTACCCGAGATCCGCCGGTTTTGACACCAACAGTGGTCTTCTCGTATGGTCCTTGTTGGGGAACATAGCATGCAATTTCAAAAAAAATTCCTACGATCACGCAAGATCTATTCTAGGAGATGCATAGCAACGAGAGGGAGAGAGTGTGTCCATGTACCCTCGTAGACCAAAAGCAGAAGGGTTAGGTTAATGCGGTTGATGTAGTTGAACGTCTTCGTGATCCAACTGATAACCCACAAGTATAGGGGATCGCAACAGTTTTCGATGGTAGAGTATTCAACCCAAATTTATAGATTTGACACAAGGGGAGCCAAAGAATATTTGAAGGTATTAGCAGCTGAGTTATAAATTCAATCACACCTGGAGATTAATTATCTGCAGCAAAGTGATCAGTAGCAATGTAGTATGATAGTTTTGATAATAGTAGCAGTAGCAATGATAACAGTAACAGTAATAGCAGTAATTTGGTAGCAAGTGTAACAGTGTTGATAGCAGTAGTAACTTAGCAAGAACAATATAGGATAAATTTGTAGGCATTAGATCGGTGACTTGTTGGATGATATTCATCATGAGACAGTTATAACCTAGGCTGATACGTCACTAGCTCCAGTTCGTCAATATAATGTAGGCATGTATTCCGTAAATAGTCATATGTGCATATGGAAAGAACTTGCATGACATATTTTGTCCCACCCTCCCGTGGCAACGGGATCCATATTGGAAACTAAGGGATATTAAGGCCTCCTTTTAATAGAGAACCAGAACAAAGCATTAACACATATTGAATACATGAACTCCTCAAACTACTGTCATCACCGGGAGAAGTCCCGGTTTCTGTCACTCCGGGGTTGCCAGATCATAACACGTAGTAGGTGACTATAACTTGCAAGATCAGATCTATAATGATGATAACATAAACGGTTCAGATCTGAAATCATGGCACCCGGGCCCAAAGTGACAAGCATTAAGCATGGCAAAGTCATAGCAACAAAAATCTTAGAACATAGTGGATACTAGGGATCAAGCCCTAACAAAACTAACTCGATTACAAGATGAATCTCATCCAACTCCTCATCGACCAGCGAGCCTATGAAGGAATTACTCACTCCCAGTGGGGAGCATCATGAAATTGGCGATGGAGAAGGGTTGGTGATGACGAAGAACGAAGATCCCTGTAACACCCTCGATGCGACTATATCTCCCACGTGTCGAGGCACGACTTAGAGGCATAATCGCATTGAAGGCAATGTCGCAAGTGAGGAAATCTTCACACAACCCATGTAATATAATAAGGGAAAAGTTACATAGTTGGCTTACACTCGCCACTTCACACAATTACATGAATAAAGCATTACATCAACCAATTACACTCATGGTCCGACTACGGAACCAAAATAAAAGAAGAACCCCAAATGCGACAAAGGTCCCCGATCGACCCCAACTGGGCTCCACTACTGATCAACTAGAACAAAGCAACACAGAGGACAAGATCTTCATCGAGCTCCTCCTGAGCTTGGTAGCGTCATCTGCACGGTCTCATCGGCACCTGCAAACTGGTTTAGGAAGTATCTGTGAGCCACGGGGACTCAGCAATCTCGCACCCTCGCGATCAAGACTATTTAAGCTTATGGGTAAGGCAAAGGTATGAGGTGGAGCTGCAGCAAGCGACTAGCAGATATGGTGGCTAACCTATTCGCAAATGAGAGCGAGAAGAGAAGGCAAAGCATGGTCGATAAAAGTATGATCAAGAAGTGATCCTGGACTACCTACGTCAAGCATAACTCCAACAACCGTGTTCACTTCCCGGACTCCGCCGGAAAGAGACCATCACGGTTACACACGCGGTTGAATCATTTTTTAATTAAGGCCAACTTCAGGTTTTCTACAACCGGACGCTAACAAATTCCCATCTGCCCATAACCGCGGGCACGGCTTTCGAAAGATCAAATCCCTGCAGGGTGTCCCAACTTAGCCCATGACAAGCTCTCACGGTCAACGAAGGAATAGACCTCCACCCGAGACATTCCGATCAGACTCGGTATCCCAGTACAACAAGACATTTCGACAGGGTAAAACTAAACCAGCAACACCGCCCGAATGTGCCGACAAATCCCGATAGGAGCTGCACATATCTCTTTCTCAGGGCACACTCAGATTGTCTAAACTTCCGGTAGGCCAGCCCAGGGTTGCCCCTGGTAGCCACCGGCGGCTGACGTTTCGGACCAACACTCAGAGGAGCACTGGCCCGGGGGGGTTAAAAAAATGATGACCCTTGAGTCTGCAGAACCCAAGGGAAAGAAAAGGCTAGGTGGCAAATGGTAAAACCAATGTTGGGCATTGCTGGAGAAGCTTTACTAAAGGCGAACTGTCAAGGGGTTCCCATTATAGCCCAACCGCGTAAGGGACGCAAAATCCGGGAACATAACACCGATATGACAGAAACTAGGGCGGCAAGAGTGGAACAAAACACCAGGCATAAGGCCGAGCCTTCCACCCTTTACCAAGTATATAGATGCATTAATTAAATAAGATATATAGTGATATCCCAACAAGTAAACATGTTCCAACAAGGAACAACATCTCCATGTTCCAACAAGGAACAAACTTCAATCTTCACCTGCAACTAACAACGCTATAAGAGGGGCTGAGCAAAGCGGTAACATAGCCAATCAACGGTTTGCTAGGACAATGGTGGGTTAGAGGCTGAACATGGCAATTTGGGAGGCTGACAAGCAAGTGGTAGGCATCGTAGCAATG
This sequence comes from Triticum monococcum, assembly GCA_034509565.1. Taxonomy (NCBI): domain Eukaryota; kingdom Viridiplantae; phylum Streptophyta; class Magnoliopsida; order Poales; family Poaceae; genus Triticum; species Triticum monococcum. Next base: position 669,248,244 of record CM067843.1, on the reverse strand, counting down.
GCATAGCAAAAGAGTGAGCAAACTAGCATAGCAAAGATAGTAGTGATTTCGAGGGTATGATCATCTTGCCTGAAATCCCGCAAGGAAGAAGAACGAGTCCATGAAGAAGACAAACAGACGAAGATGAACGGGTCCTCACAAACTCGACGTTACCGGAACCAACCCGAAGAAGCAATCACCGGAAAAGAAGCACACAACATAGTAAACAACCAACACATGAACATGGTATGATATGTGAGATGCGGGATGCGATGCGGTATGCAAAATGCAAGACGTGATAGGAAATGCATGAACCTGGCCTCAACTTGGAAAACCAAGTGTGCCACTGGATAGAGGGGAAGAAATCCCCTGAAAACGATATAAAGATCATAGGAATCGGAGCTACGGTTTGGAAATGGCAAGCGTTTTACTAAACGAACCGATCTGTGATTTACAGCAAGTAGGCTCCTAAATGCAACAAAATGAACATGCTACAGCCACCAAACATGAAAACAAGTTGCATGGAAGTGATGTACTCAAGAATCTTAACAAATCACCAGGACTGAGGCATAGGCAAATTCATCCATTAAGGGCTTCAAACAAGCATGGCAAAACTGAATAAGCAAAACAGATTTCAGACTTAGCGAAATTAACGCTAGTCTGGAATTTCAGACCACGATGCTCTCTTCGGAGCAGTAAAACAACATGAAGGAAAACCTGAACATGGCAAGTAAGAGCATGGCATGGAGCTACTCAACAAGCTTAACAAAACACCCAAAATGACCTGGGGCCAAAAGGGTTCACAAAATACTCTACCGAGCACACGAACATCGATGAAACACAATCAGTTTTCAGACTTAGTGAAAACTGGGACATGCTGAAATAATAACTCACGGAGGCGTGTAAACGAGCTCGATGCTCTCACTACGGTGCAAGTCATGGCAAGGCAAGCATATATCCATTAAGAAGGCACAAAATGCTAGCTAGACATGGCAAGAACAATGGCATAGCATGCATGGATCACTAGCAATAACTCCGGCAAAATCGCAAAAGAGTTCACGATCTGCCCCAAAACAACAACTATCCAAAAGTTGAGCTCGATTGAGTCAACCTAGGGGGCTCCAACATAACAAGTAAAGACATGGATGGATTAAGCACAACAAGCATAACAAATCACTCTTACTGATCATCCTCAAAAGAGGCATGGATCACTAGGAAACAAGCCGGACATATAGCATCGTGAACTAAAACGGCCCAGACTTAGTGAAAATCACCAAGTCCCTGAAATCTGTAATCTCAGGTAGCCCTCTTCGCAAGCTTGCACAAGACAACACACACATCCTAAAAATGCATGGGAGGCACCTCTGGAAAGAAGACAACATGCTTAACAATTCATCCCAAAGGGGCACAGGCATATCATGCACGGATTAAACATGGCAAAAATGACAAAAGTGCATGTTGAACTAACGGATCTGCAATTTAACTCAACATGCCCCCTTCCAACAGCATTTTGGGCACCAAGATGACCTCAAATGCAAATGATGCAATGGAATGAAATGATGTACTCGTCGAGACGAAGATTTTGATATATCATATGCACAAATCGGAGCTACGGATGCAAAGATACAAGGCCTCGAACATGGCATCATGGATCTGGGAATTTCGGGGACTTAGCCAAATTTTACCTCCGCGAAAGTCAACGCGGGACGGAGATATCCGGGACGGAGGGATCCGGATCTGGACGAGGGGAGGCGTTTGGACCGGGGAGTGGTGGATCTCGTCCACCCTCACGGATCTCGCCGGAGATCCTCGCCGGAGAAGAGGACGGGGTCGCCGGAGCAGGGAGGAAGAGGCCGGGGCGAGGCGCGGCCGGACCCGGCCGGGGCGGCGCCGGCCCGGGCGGTGTGCAGGCGGCGAGGTTCGAGGCGGGGCCGGGCGCAGGGCGGCGCAGGCAAGAGCGGCCGGCCATGGCGAGGCTCGCCGGCGTCGAGGGGCGGCGCGGCTGCCGGAGTAGGAGGATCGCGAGGCGGCGGCGAGGGAACACGGCGGCGGCGGGGCGGCGCAAGTGCGGCGGTGGCGGTTGGTGGCGACTAGCGCCAGGCGGCGGCGATGGAGGGCGCGGTGGCCGAAGTAACTCCGGCGACCGGCGGGCGCGCTCGGCGCGCGAGCAAGGAGGCAGGTGGCGGCGGCGCGGGATCCGGGCCCGGGCGGGCCGGATCTGGGTCTCCTCGGGCCCGCGGTGGGAGGAGAGAGAGGGCGGTGAGGTGGCGGCGCGCCATAGGAGGAGAGCGGCAGCGCGGCTGACGTGGCGGCTGCCCATTGGGCAAGGTGAGGTGGCCGGTCGGCTGGACACGTCCGGGCTGCGGGACGGACATGTCCGATGGCGCGAGGAGGAAGATGGCTAGGGTTCATCCGCGAAAATGGACGGGGAGGACATATTTATAGGTAGAGGGAGCTAGGAGAGTCCAAATGAGGTGCGGTTTTCGCCCACACGATCGTGATCGAACGACCGAGATGATGGAGTAGAGTTTGGTGGGTTTTGGGCCAAATTGGAGGGGTGTTGGGCTGCAACACACACGAGGCCTTTTCGGTCCCTCGGTTAACCGTTGGAGTATCAAACGAAGTCCAAATGATACGAAACTTGACAGGCGGTCTACCGGTAGTAAACCAAGGCTGCATGGCAAGTCTCGGTCCAATCCGGAAATGTTTAAACCCCCCACACAAAAGAAAGGTAGAAATGACCACCGGAGGAGAACGGAGCGCCGGATTGCAAAACGGACAACGGGGAAAAATGCTCGGATGCATGAGACGAACACGTATGCAAATGAAATGCACACGATGACATGATATGCAATGCATGACACGCAAGCAATGACAAGGCAACACCAGCGAATAACTGCACGACACCTGGCACATCGGTCTCGGGGCGTTACAACACTCCACCACTACGAGAGGATCTCGTCCCGAGATCTAGAATGGCACCGGGGAAACAACGGAAGAGAAGAGTGGAGAGGTAAAACAAATTTCTTCTTTGACAAACGAGTGAAACCACGAACCTTGAGAGGTTGAACAAATTGAAAGAAAGAATACAACGAAGATGAACAAAGTTGAAAACACTCCGTTAGAAACGGGGGACAAAGAGCATTGCGAAACCTTGAGGTTGAAGGGAAGATATATAAAGAAAAACACTCCGGTTACGGAAGGAGAACAAGGAGAAACCAAAAATTCGGGCAGCACTCTGGTTGAGAAGGGAGTCAAAATTTGATAAGATGAGAGAGCTCAAATGAAAACACGACACTCCGGTTGAGAAAGGGATGCAAGACTTGATAAGGCGAAAAGAACTTGAACAAAGGGACACAATACTCCGGTTAAGCAAGATATGGAAGGAATAAGAGTGATATCATTTGGACAGCACTCCGTCTGTAAATGGAAGGAATTGCACTTGACAAGATGAGAGGATACTTGAAAAGAGGACACAACACTCCGGTTAAATGGATAAGCATGAAAAGAACATGATCTTTGACCAAAACGAGATGATGGGTTGAAAAGATGAACATCACAATGCCTCCGGAACAAAAGTAAGAAGATAGATAACTGAAATAGGAGGAATGAGGAGAAAATGGCAACTTCTGCCACAAAAGAGTTTGGAAAGGCATCTTTAGGAGAAGGGTTGGACGGAGTTGTTGGAAAAAACCACCAACGAAAAGAATAAGGTTGATATGGTCTTATGGAATACATCTCAAATTATGAGGTGACAACCTGCCACTCACGGGAAAAGAATTGGATTGATAGGAACAAGGAGACGAGAAGGCTATATCACCGGGAGGATAAAAGAAGAACTTGGGTCATTATAAGCACAATTATAGCAACAATCCTTAGGGAAAGCTTTAGGTGAAATATAGCCCAAGATAACTCCAATGACGAGATTGATGGATTTACAATATCCCAATCTTGACAACATGTGAATCATGACAATATGAACTCAAATTATCAAGAATGACATAATACCACCTCCAATAATATGGTAGAAAGAATTGCACTCCGGATAGCAAGATGAAGAAGGCTTGAGCTCCTTAGAAAAGAATCTCAATTAAAAAGTTGGAGAAGGAATTAAATCCTTGATGGACCATTATGTAGAACCTTCATGAAGAACTCCGGTAATAGAAAGAATGATCCAAAATAATTGAATGATGAAAAGAATAAGATTGAAGCCTCACAATGATTTAGATAGAGATCTCCGTGATAATATAATTGAAGGAGGTTGGAACTCCGGGAAAGAAAGATGAGCACTTGAACCCAAGAATGTGATATGATGCACCTCCGGAATAAGGAATTAAACCACTCGGATGGAACAAGAGTAAGAATTACATTATGCTTATCCTTCACCAATTTAATTGATGACAATCAACGGATTTGGCATATTACTTATTCTTGTAGAAAGAAATTAGAGAGATATGACGCAAACTTGAGGAAGTCTTGAACGAACCACCGGTAGGGTTGAAACAACGAATGAATTGATAAGGAAGAGAAATCTTGAGCAAACCACCGTAAGAATTAAGCATGAACAAAGAGAAGATAAAGAACACACCAGTAAGAATAAGCAAATGAAAGAAGAAGCTTGAGGGGCTTTAGTTGCATGAGGACGAAGAGATCAAGAACTGGTTAGAGGATAATTGATCGATGCATCGGTAAGATTAGGAGAACGGTAACTGAAAGCTGGGAATGAATGAGATGATGGCTCCGGAGAATCAAACTGAAAATACTCTGAATTCCTCCTGATGGGTGAAAAGAATATCTCACAATCGCAAATAATTATGAGAGGATGGCAACAAAATTAGAATCACGACTCTTGAAGAGAATGGATCAAAATGAGAGAAAAATCTTCTTCGGTCTCCAAAATCTGAGAATTATGACGGGAAACACCACCAAAAATTATTTAGACACTCCGGAATGAAGAATGGAAAAGTTGAACCAATGATGAAAAGAAATGAAAGATCTTGGAGAAAGACATGTGACTGATGATAATCCATTCTTACGTCACTTTGAAAAGAATTTGGGAGTAGCTCCGGAAAGAATGGAAGAGTCAGGTAAGATCCTGGGAAAAGACCTGTGGGTTAGGGCCCACTCAAAAGAAACCCCGTTGAAATGATTTAAAAGGGAGGTTGCACCGGTTGAATACAAAAAAAGGCTTGAATGATAACATCCTCAAAATAGCTTGAACGGATTAAGAGTGGAAACACGAATCTTCTGAGATATCTTCATCACTCCGGAACAAATGAATAGCGAGAAGTGAATTATTATGAGGAGCACAGGTAAGAGAAGGTACTTGAAACGAGGAAAAATGATATGATCAACACGAAAACTAGAATTAAATCCATCGGAGAAGAAAAGAATGAAGAATGACAAACTTGAAGCTCCGTTAGAATCTTCATGAGAATCACTGGGTAAGAACATTAAGGGAAAAGAATGGAGAGACTTCACAAGAATAAAAGGATACTTGATTAAGGAATCTGAATCCTTAAAGAAAAAGGGTGGGTGGGCGGGAAAAACAAAGGCAACTTGGAGATGGATGAAACAAACACCATTGAGAAGAAACTGATATTTGATCTTACGGACATTGAAATGATCGGATCCACTTGAACAGAAACACGCCGGTTGAAAAGGATTAACATGACAATCTCGATTATCATGAAGGATTAGTATTCGCATAGGAATATGAGAACACCACTTGAGGAAGGTATGGAATCAACACTTGACATTGAAGCAACTCGAATACCACAACTCAAAACAAAAACAAAGGATTGGCTTGCAGAATAAGCCGGAACAAACATATGATAGAGATTTCGTCCGAAGTTTTCATGGTGGGACCTACACGGGCTCGACCGTACAGCACCATCATGTACAAGACAGTGCACATGACATACGAAGCGTCCCCGAGTCAGCATAGCCAAGGACTCTTTAAGACACAACGAGACCACTGTAAAATCGACCGTGAATAGGCGAACCACTAGACGTCAAACCCCAATTTCATATCATACATCTGACGGAAGGATATCCTAAACGCTACTTGAATTCCCACCTATGAAACTCCCGAAATTTTCCGGTTATGCAATCAGGTGTTGAGGATACAGGGGAAGCATAATATCTCACCCAAACTAGCAAATCCTACATCCAGCTGCATCCATCCTTCAACACATAACCAAGAAACCTTCGGAAACCATCTATCTCAACCTTCGAAAAGCATCCGTTATACAAGTTATGGCGATACTCCCGAACTCCCGCCCCAGTACTGGGTGGCGTCGAGGTTATCTCACCAACGAACTGCATAAAGGAGATTTTTGATGTCGCGCACATATCTCAAGTATACCAGAATTGCAACGATAAAATTATGATGACAACACCTCAGAGCTCAACTCCCCGGGACACTTCCACTAAACCCCTGACAGGAGGCACCAAGACAGTATTCTCATCATAAGCCATCGGAACAAAACTAAGATACTCGCGTGATCCTAAATTTTTTTTTAGTGAAATTTGAGAAGAGAAGAGTCAAAACTCTACGTCAGGATGCCTTACCAGAGCGATGAGGAGACTGAGAAGTAAAAAGAATTCCTAAGCTCTCCGATATATAATTCCTAAGGACTCAAAACATTTTTCTAGACACAACTCGGCTGCTAAAAACGATCAAGCAATGGGGCTCCTAAGGTCGGGGAAGGTTCTGATTACCAACTTGTAACACCCTCGATGCGACTATATCTCCCACGTGTCGAGGCATGACTTAGAGGCATAATCGCATTGAAGGCAATGTCGCAAGTGAGGAAATCTTCACACAACCCATGTAATATAATAAGGGAAAAGTTACATAGTTGGCTTACACTCGCCACTTCACACAATTACATGAATAAAGCATTACATCAACCAATTACACTCATGGTCCGACTACGGAACCAAAATAAAAGAAGAACCCCAAATGCGACAAAGGTCCCCGATCGACCCCAACTGGGCTCCACTACTGATCAACTAGAACAAAGCAACACAGAGGACAAGATCTTCATCGAGCTCCTCCTGAGCTTGGTAGCGTCATCTGCACGGTCTCATCGGCACCTGCAAACTGGTTTTGGAAGTATCTGTGAGCCACGGGGACTCAGCAATCTCGCACCCTCGCGATCAAGACTATTTAAGCTTATGGGTAAGGCAAAGGTATGAGGTGGAGCTGCAGCAAGCGACTAGCAGATATGGTGGCTAACCTATTCGCAAATGAGAGCGAGAAGAGAAGGCAAAGCACGGTCGATAAAAGTATGATCAAGAAGTGATCCTGGACTACCTACGTCAAGCATAACTCCAACAACCGTGTTCACTTCCCGGACTCCGCCGGAAAGAGACCATCACGGTTACACACGCGGTTGAATCATTTTTTAATTAAGGTCAACTTCAGGTTTTCTACAACCGGACGCTAACAAATTCCCATCTGCCCATAACCGCGGGCACGGCTTTCGAAAGATCAAATCCCTGCAGGGTGTCCCAACTTAGCCCATGACAAGCTCTCACGGTCAATGAAGGAATAGACCTCCACCCGAGACATTCCGATCAGACTCGGTATCCCAGTACAACAAGACATTTCGACAGGGTAAAACTAAACCAGCAACACCGCCCGAATGTGCCGACAAATCCCGATAGGAGCTGCACATATCTCTTTCTCAGGGCACACTCAGATTGTCTAAACTTCCGGTAAGCCAGCCCAGGGTTGCCCCTGGTAGCCACCGGCGGCTGACGTTTCGGACCAACACTCAGAGGAGCACTGGCCCGGGGGGGGTTAAAAAAATGATGACCCTTGAGTCTGCAGAACCCAAGGGAAAGAAAAGGCTAGGTGGCAAATGGTAAAACCAATGTTGGGCATTGCTGGAGAAGCTTTACTAAAGGCGAACTGTCAAGGGGTTCCCATTATAGCCCAACCGCGTAAGGGACGCAAAATCCGGGAACATAACACCGATATGACGGAAACTAGGGCGGCAAGAGTGGAACAAAACACCAGGCATAAGGCCGAGCCTTCCACCCTTTACCAAGTATATAGATGCATTAATTAAATAAGATATATAGTGATATCCCAACAAGTAAACATGTTCCAACAAGGAACAACATCTCCATGTTCCAACAAGGAACAAACTTCAATCTTCACCTGCAACTAACAACGCTATAAGAGGAGCTGAGCAAAGCGGTAACATAGCCAATCAACGGTTTGCTAGGACAATGGTGGGTTAGAGGCTGAACATGGCAATTTGGGAGGCTGACAAGCAAGTGGTAGGCATCATAGCAATGGCATAGCAAAAGAGCGAGCAAACTAGCATAGCAAAGATAGTAGTGATTTCGAGGGTATGATCATCTTGCCTGAAATCCCGCAAGGAAGAAGAACGAGTCCATGAAGAAGACAAACGGACGAAGATGAACGGGTCCTCACAACCTCGACGTTACCGGAACCAACCCGAAGAAGCAATCACCGGAAAAGAAGCACACAACATAGTAAACAACCAACACATGAACATGGTATGATATGTGAGATGCGGGATGCGATGCGGTATGCAAAATGCAAGACGTGACAGGAAATGCATGAACCTGGCCTCAACTTGGAAAACCAAGTGCGCCACTGGATAGAGGGGAAGAAATCCCCTGAAAACGATATAAAGATCATAGGAATCGGAGCTACGGTTTGGAAATGGCAAGCGTTTTACTAAACGAACCGATCTGCGATTTACAGCAAGTAGGCTCCTAAATGCAACAAAATGAACATGCTACAGCCACCAAACATGAAAACAAATTGCATGGCAGTGATGTACTCAAGAAGCTTAACAAATCACCAGGACTGAGGCATAGGCAAATTCATCCATTAAGGGCTTCAAACAAGCATGGCAAAACTGAATAAGCAAAACAGATTTCAGACTTAGCGAAATTAATGCTAGTCTGGAATTTCAGACCACGATGCTCCATTCGGAGCAGTAAAACAACATGAACGAAAACCTGAACATGGCAAGTAAGAGCATGGCATGGAGCTACTCAACAAGCTTAACAAAACACCCAAAATGACCTGGGGCCAAAAGGGTTCACAAAATACTCTACCGAGCACACGAACATCGATGAAACACAATCAGTTTTCAGACTTAGTGAAAACTGGGACATGCTGAAATAATAACTCACGGAGGCGTGTAAATGAGCTCGATGCTCTCACTACGGTGCAAGTCATGGCAAGGCAAGCATATATCCATTAAGAAGGCACAAAATGATAGCTAGACATGGCAAGAACAATGGCATAGCATGCATGGATCACTAGCAATAACTCCGGCAAAATCGCAAAAGAGTTCACGATCTGCCCCAAAACAACAACTATCCAAAAGTTGAGCTCGATTGAGTCAACCTAGGGGGCTCCAACATAACAAGTAAAGACATGGATGGATTAAGCACAACAAGCATAACAAATCACTCTTACAGATCATCCTCAAAAGAGGCACGGATCACTAGGAAACAAGCCGGACATATAGCATCGTGAACTAAAACGGCCCAGACTTAGTGATTTTCACAAAGTCCCTGAAATCTGTAATCTCAGGTAGCCCTCTTCGCAAGCTTGCACAAGACAACACACACATCCTAAAAATGCATGGGAGGCACCTCTGGAAAGAAGACAACATGCTTAACAATTCATCCCAAAGGGGCACAGGCATATCATGCACGGATTAAACATGGCAAAAATGACAAAAGTGCATGTTGAACTAACGGATCTACAATTTAACTCAACATGCCTCCTTCCAACAGCATTTTGGGCACCAAGATGACCTCAAATGCAAATGATGCAATGGAATGAAATGATGTACTCGTCGAGACGAATATTTTGATATACATATGCACAAATCGGAGCTACAGATGCAAAGATACAAGGCCTCGAACATGGCATCATGGATCTGGGAATTTCGGGGACTTAGCCAAATTTTACCTCCGCGAAAGTCAACGTGGGACGGAGATATCCGGGACGGAGGGATCCGGATCTTGACGAGGGGAGGCGTTTGGACCGGGGAGTGGTGGATCTCGTCCACCCTCACGGATCTCGCCGGAGATCCTCGCCGGAGAAGAGGACGGGGTCGCCGGAGGAGGGAGGAAGAGGCCGGGGCGAGGCGCGGCCGGACCCGGCCGGGGCGGCGCCGGCCCGGGCGGTGTGGAGGCGGCGAGGTTCGAGGCGGGGCCGGGCGCAGGGCGGCGCAGGCAAGAGCGGCCGGCCATGGCGAGGCTCGCCGGCGTCGAGGGGCGGCGCGGCTGCCGGAGTAGGAGGATCGCGAGGCGGCGGCGAGGGAACACGGCGGCGGCGGGGCGACGCAAGTGCGGCGGTGGCGGTTGGTGGCGACTAGCGCCAGGCGGCGGCGATGGAGGGCGCGGTGGCCGGAGTAACTTCGGCGACCGGCGGGCGCGCTCGGCGCGCGAGCAAGGAGGCAGGTGGCGGCGGCGCGGGATCCGGGCCCGGGCGGGCCGGATCTGGGTCTCCTCGGGCCCGCGGTGGGAGGAGAGAGAGGGCGGTGAGGTGGCGGCGCGCCATAGGAGGAGAGCGGCAGCGCGGCTGACGTGGCGGCTGCCCATTGGGCGAGGTGAGGTGGCCGGTCGGCTGGACACGTCCGGGCTGCGGGACGGACATGTCCGATGGCGCGAGGAGGAAGATGGCTAGGGTTCATCCGCGAAAATGGACGGGGAGGACATATTTATAGGTAGAGGGAGCTAGGAGAGTCCAAATGAGGTGCGGTTTTCGCCCACACGATCGTGATCGAACGACCGAGATGATGGAGTAGAGTTTGGTGGGTTTTGGGCCAAATTGGAGGGGTGTTGGGCTGCAACACACACGAGGCCTTTTCGGTCCCTCGGTTAACCGTTGGAGTATCAAACGAAGTCCAAATGATACGAAACTTGACAGGCGGTCTACCGGTAGTAAACCAAGGCCGCATGGCAAGTCTCGGTCCAATCCGGAAATGTTTAAACCCCACACACAAAAGAAAGGTAGAAATGACCACCGGAGGAGAACGGAGCGCCGGATTGCAAAACGGACAACGGGGAAAAATGCTCGGATGCATGAGACGAACACGTATGCAAATGAAATGCACACGATGACATGATATGCAATGCATGACACGCAAGCAATGACAAGGCAACACCAGTGAATAACTGCACGACACCTGGCACATCAGTCTCGGGGCGTTACAATCCCCCTCTCTGGAGCCCCAAACGGACTCCAGGTCTGGCCTCCCGATGAAGAATAGGAGGTGACGGCGGCTCCGTCTCGTGGATCACGATAATTCTTTATTCCTTTTTTTCAGGAAAAATAGGATTTTATAGCGTCGGTTTCAGGGTCTGCAGGGCCACCAGGTGGGGACGACCCACATGGGCGCGCCGGGAGAGGGGGGCGTGCCCACCCAGGTGCCCCTCTCCGGTAGGTCTTGGCTCCAGAAATTCTCATTTACTATATAAAAATTCCCCACAAAGTTTCATTTCATTCCGAGAACCTTTATTTTTGCACAAAAACAACACCATGGTAGTTGTGCTAAAAACAGCGTCAGTTTGGGGTTAGTTTCATTCAAATCATGCAAAATTAGAGTCCAAAACAAGAGGAAAAGCATTAGGAAAAGTAGATACGTTGGAGACGTATCAACTCCCCCAAGCTTAAACCTTTGCTTGTCATCAAGCAATTCAGTTGATAAACTGAAAGTGAAAAGGAAAAACTTTTACGAACTCTTTTGCTCCTGTTTGCATAAATAAGCTTAAACAACACCCAAGTTTTCAGCCAACATTATAACTAACCATGCCGACAATAACTCTTAAAGATTATATTAACTCATATCAATGACATAATCAGCTAGCGAGCAATAATAAGGTATCTCAAACGGCAACATGTTGTTAAAACAACCATGATACAATATGACAATAGTGGTATCTCGCTAGCCCTTTCTGAGACCGCAAAACATAAATGCAGAGCGCCTCCAAAGTTCAAGCAGCGGGTAACATTGTAATTCATGGTAGAAAGGATCCAGTCATGATGCACCCAACATTAGCTACTCACAATGCATAAGTCATGACAGCTGTGCTCTTAGGTTCTGGCGCTTGTTTTAGAAGGTGATGACACAACATAAAAGTAAATAGATAGTCCCTTCGCAGAGGGAAGCAGTGATTTGCAGAGGTGCCAGAGCTCAAGTTTTTAAAACAAAGATAAATGATATTTTGAGACATGCACCCTTCTCATTTACTTCACGACCATCAGTTATCAATATCTTCCATGCTAAGCACGCTAGCGGCGGTTCCCAAGCGATAAAAAGTAAAGGTTTTGACTCCATTGGGAGTTTTTGTTTGATTATTTGAGAGATTAACTCTTTTTGTGTTTGTAGTTTGGGACTGGGCATCCCTATTACCGCCCTTTTCTCGTGCGATGGCGAGTGAATAAACACTCGAACTGAGAATAACCCGCTTATCATGGAAGATACCGACCACCTTCTGTTGTTCCATGAACGATCCAGGCACACAAAAAGGATATTTATTTAGAAGTTTTTAGAGGTGGCACATGAAAATTTACATAGGACGGCAGGGTAATACCGCATATAGGTAGGTATGGAGGACTCATCTGGAATAACTTTGGGTTCAAGATTTTTTTTATGTACAAGCAGAATTCCCACTTAGTACAGGCGAAGGCTAGCAATTAGATTGAGAAGCGGCCAGCTAGAGATCAACAACGATCATGAACATGCATTATGCATAAGTAACATTGGACACTAGCATGAGAAGGATATGAACACCATGAACATAAATATCATAGAGGCTATGTTGGTTTTGATTCAACTACTTGCATGAACATGTGCCAAGTCAAGCCACTCGAACATTCAGAGGAGGATACCATATCATCATACTACATCACAATCATTTTAATGCAATGTTGATATCCAAGATAAATCATTATCCACTCCCAGCTACTTATGTGTGGCATGAGAAACTATAATCTCTAATTGTCATTGCAAACATGTTTAATCATAATGGGCTGAATCATGGATACTAGGTTAAACATATTTACATAAATAGAACAAGTCGAGTTCATACCAGTTTCAATCTGCCATGGCTAGTTCATCAAATATCATCATTATTGCCTTTCACTTGCACGATCGAACGATGTGATAATAATAATAATAATAATAATAATAAAAATAATAATAATAGTGCAAGAGTGCCATGGACTAAGCTGGAATGTGCAAACATTTTATTCAACGGGAGAGGACAAGGTAAAATGTACTCTTTATTAGATCAACAGTTATTCATATGAGAGCCATTCAACATTTTCATCGTGGTCTTCTCCTTGGTGCAACTCGAATAAAAAGAAAAGAAATTCAGATAAACACATTGAAATATTTTTGGAGTTTTTGGTTTTCTTGAACAAGCAAATAAAAAGGGGAAAGAAAAAATGAGAAAAACTATTTACATGGGAAAGCTCCCAACAAGCAAAATAAGAACAGGGAAATCTTTTGGGGTTTTCTTTTTAATGCTACAACTAAGCATGCATAGAAAGTAAACTAACTACAACTATTTTTTTGTTTTTTCTAAAGTTTTTCAAACACACAAGAAGAATGCAAGAAAAATAAACCTAAGCATGGATGATACAATGAAAAAGTGTGAACACCAACAAATGGAATGAGTGAACATGAATGTAATGTCGGTGAGAACACGTACTCCCCCAAGCTTAGGCTTTTGGCCTAACTTGGTAGTCAATCAGAAGCCTGGATGGTAGTAGGGGTACTAAGGAGCGGGCATCCACTGATCCCACTGCTGAGGCTCCTCCTCTGCCTCTGCAGCAGCCTGAGCATTGCGGTAGGCGATGATGTCCACATGCATAATCCTATATCCGCCCTGGCAACAGAATCAAACAAAGCAGGAGCACGCAATGGAATAATATCACGAGTGATGACGCTGAAAACTAGGTTATATGGAACAGGGATGTTAGGAGACTCTTTATCAGTGAAATGGTGATGATCCATGGCTGCGTGGTATAGGTAAACTTTATTCAGAGTGTAATCATGATGGCGTATCTCAACATTAAAGTGAGCCGCCAAATGAGTAGCAAAAATCCTACCATGTATTTTTACCCTTGGATTTATTAATGTGGAGGCGACGAGCCACAATAGCTCCCAAGCTATAAGTGTTGTCGCCCTCCAGTGCACGACGTAAAACCGCAAAGTCTGGTGCGCTGAGCGCACCCACTTTTTCCCTAGCAAGCAAACACTTAGCGATAAATAAAGTAAAGTAATGCACTGCATGAAAGTGTATGCTAGTGGCAGTGACGGCCGACACCCCTCTCTCATCTCACACTATCAAAGTGCCATAAAGGCCTCAAACTCAGCCGACCTAGGCTTGGCTAAGCTCCCATCAGAAGCGATCATGCATATGTTACAAAATTCAGTAAGTGATATCTGATGGTTTTCAACATATAAACCAAAATTCACTTCAGGAGCATTATTCCTAAGAAGGAAAGTGAAACTTTGAACAAAGATGTTTGTGAGGATTTGCTGCTGTTCACACTCATCTACGATGAAGTCGGTGAGGCCGGCATTAGTAGCATATTGTGTGAACTCCTGAAGGATTCTAGCCTCTTCCAGGAACGCGGTGTGCGGCCATTCAGATGACTCCCCAATAACACCCTTGGAGTTCTTCTTGGAACCAAACTTCCTAAAGATATTCATGGTTTTCCAAGCAACAATCCCCCGAAACAGTTTCAGAAATGGAACTTCGAGCAAAGAGATCGAAATACGCAGGCTTGAGAGCAAGAACACGAGAGAGAGCTATGGGGATTTTTTTCTTTAGGTAGGTGATGATGTGGTGTAAAGAGATAAGTGAGGGGGCCCACGTGGGGACCACAACCCACCATGGTGCGCTTGGGGGTCCCGGCGCATCCAGGTGGGTTGTGCCCACCTGGTGCACCTCCCTCTGATGTTGTTTGCACCAAAAATTTAGAAATATTCAGAAAAATCGTATAAAGTTTTCAGGGCATTCTGAGAACTTTCATTTTTGGGTCATTTTTTTATTGCACGGGAAAATCAGAAAACAGACAAAACATGACATTTTATTCAATTTAACTAATAAAAACAGAAAACAAAAAGTAGGGACAGAAGGTAGTGCTTACTAAATTCATCAACTTCATACCGCTAAAAATGATCCATTAATTAATAAGGTTGATCGAGTCTTATTAACAACCACTTTTGATTAGCATGAAACCGAAGAACTTTCGTAAATCACTAAGTTACCTCAATGGGGATATGAATGTCCCCAACAATAAGCATTTCATATTTCTTTTAGGCAGTAGGTAGAGGTATTTGAAAACTTCCAATAGTAATTGTCGGAGATTTTTCAATAACATTAATACCATTCACTTGGAATTGTTTCTTCGGAAAGTGCACCGTATGCTCATTACCATTGATATGAAAAGTAACCTTACTTTTATTGCAATCAATAACAGCCCCTGCAGTATTCAAGAAGGGTCTACCAAGGATAATCGACATGTTGTCGTCCTCGGGCATCTCAAGTATAACAAAGTCAGTCAAAATAGTAACATTACAAGAACAACGGGCACATCCTCACAGATACCGATAGGTATGGCAGTTGATTTGTCAGCCATTTGCAAAGATATTTCAGTAGGTGTGAGTTTATTCAAATCAAGTCTTTTATATAAAGAGAAAGGCATAATACTAACACCAGCTCCTAAATCACACAAAGCAGTTTTCACATAATTATTTTTGATGGAGGAAGGTATAGCTGGTATTCCCATATCTCCAAGTTTTTTAGGTACTCCATCTTTAAAAGTGTAATTAGCAAGCATAGTGGAGATTTTGGCTTCCGGTATTTTTCTCTTATTTGTGATGATGTCTTTCATATACTTTGCATAGGGAGGCATTTTCAAGATATCAGTCAAGCGAGTACGCAAAAGACTGGCCTAACCATTTTAGCAAAGCGTTCAAATTCTTCATCATCATTCTTTTTAGTTGAATTAGGTGGAAAAGGCATAGGTTTTTGATCCGACGGTTCTCTTTCTTTACCATGTTTTCTAGCAATGAAGTCTCTTTTATCATACCTTTTATTCTTAGGTTGTGGGTTATCAAGATCAACCGGTGGTTCTATCTCAACATCATTGTTTGGTTCTTTATTATGTGGTCGAGTATTTTCATGAACATCAGCATTATCTTTTTCATTATCACTAGGGTGACTGTTCATTACCAGACTGAGTTTCAACATCTGAGATAGAAGTTTCATTATCATTATCAGGAGGTTTTTCTATTTCAGGTTCACTAGTAGTGTGCAAAGTCCTATCATTTTTCTTTTTCTTTTTCTTTTTAGAAGTACTAGGTGTAGTGATGTTGTTCCTTTGTGAATCATGTTCAATTCTTTTTGGGTGTCCCTCAGGATAAAGTGGTTCCTGAGTCATTTTACCTCCTCTAGTTGCAACCCTAACAGCAAAGTCATGTATATTATTATTCATTTCATCAAGCAATTCTCTTTGTGATTTAGCAACTCGTTCTAACTGAGTTTGAACCATAGAAGCATGTTTTCCAACACCTCTAACATCATTTGAGATTCTAAATAACAAGTCACTCAAGCGAGCAATCATATCAGAATTGTATTTCAATTGTTTCATAACATTTGCATTGAAGTGATCCTGTCTTCTAATATAATTTTCAAACTCATAAAGGCATTGGCTAGGATGCATATTGTGAGGATTGTCATTATCACTGAACTTCATTAGAGAATTTACCTCTACCACCTTAGGCAGTGGTGGTGTATTAATCCCATGTATTTCTTCAATAGGAGGTAAATTTTTAATGTCCTCGGCTTTAATACCTTTTTCCTTCATAGATTTCTTTGCCTCTTGCATATCTTCAGGACTGAGATATAATATACCCCTCTTCTTCTGAGTGGGTTTAGCCGGTGATCTAGGAAGAGTCCAATCATCATAATGTTTCAATAATTCTTCAGCTTGTCCAACTGTTCTTTCCCTGAAAACACAACCAACACAACTATCTAGGAAGTCCCTAGAAGCATTGGTTAGTCCATTATAGAAGATATCAAGTATTTCATTTTTCTTAAGAGGATGATCAGGCAAAGCATTAAGTAACTGGCAAAGCCCCCCCCCCCCAAGCTTGTGGGAGACTCTCTTCTTCAGTTTGCACAAAGTTAAATATTTCCGGTAAAGTAGCTTGTTTCTTATGAGCAAGGAAATATTTTCCAGAGAAGTAATAAATCATATCCTGGGGACTACGCACACAACCAGGAGCAAGAGTATTGTACCAAGCTTTAGCATCACCCTTTAGTGAGAACGGAAATAATTTGAGAATAAAGTAGTAGCGAGTTTTCTCATCATGAGTAAAATGGGTGGCTATGTCATTCAACTTAGTAAGATGTGCCACAACAGTTTCAGTTTCATAACCATGGAAAGGATCATATTCAACCAAAGTAATTAACTCTGGGTCGACAGAGAATTTGTAATCCTTATCATCAATAAAGATAGGTGAAGTAGCAAAGTTAGGATCATATTTCATTCTAGCATTTAGAGATTTTTCTTTATACTTGCATAATAATTTCTCTAGATCATCTCTATCTCTGCAAGCAAGAATATCTCTAGTTGTTTCTTCACTCATAACATAACCTTCCGGTACCTTAGGCAATTCATATCTAGGAAGGCTAGTTCTGGCAGGTGTTTCAGGAGTTTCAGTTTCAAGCTCATTATCAGATTCAACAACATCATGTTGTATTACTCTAGTAATTTGTTCATCAAGGAATTTACCAAGTGGCACATCATCATTATCAAGCAAGGTACTAGCATCCTCATAAGCATTATCCATAGCAGAAGTAGCATCATCAATAACTTGCGACATATTAGAATTGTTAACATGTGGTAGTGTTGCAAGTTTACTTATAACAGAAGGTGAATCTAAAGCAGAGCTGGATGGCAGTTCCTTACCTCCCCTCGTCTTTGAGGGAAAAATATTAGTCTTAGCATCCTTCAGATTCTTCATATTGATAATATGATAATAATCCCAAGTGACTCAACAAATATAGCTATGCTCCCCGGCAACGGCGCCAGAAAAAGGTCTTGATAACCCACAAGTATAGGGGATCGCAACATTTTTTGAGGGTAGAGTATTCAACCAAAATTTATAGATTCGACACAAGGGGAGCCAAATAATATTTGAAGGTATTAGCAGCTGAGTTGTCAATTCAACCACACCTGAAGATTAATTAGCAAAGTGATCAGTAGCAAAGTAGTATGCTAGTTTTGATAATAGTAGCAGTAGCAATGGTAACGGTAACAATGATAGCAGTAATTTGGTAGCAACTGTAGCAGTGATGATAGCAGTAGTAACTTAGCAAGAACAATATAGGATAAATTCATAGGCATTGGATCGGTGACTTGTTGGATGACATTCATCATGAGACAGTTATAACCTAGGGCGATATGGCACTAGCTCCAGTTTGTCAATATAATATAGGCATGTTGTAACACCCCGGACACACCCGTCGGTGGTCGTTACTCCTGGCGGGATCTAGACTGGCCCCACGGATCAATACTAGTC
This sequence comes from Triticum monococcum, assembly GCA_034509565.1. Classification (NCBI taxonomy): domain Eukaryota; kingdom Viridiplantae; phylum Streptophyta; class Magnoliopsida; order Poales; family Poaceae; genus Triticum; species Triticum monococcum. The sequence goes on along the minus strand of CM067843.1, from coordinate 669,229,648 downwards.
TTTTCTGCGCACTTTGTCCTCACTCGTGCTCACTCGGGAGCAACTTCCCTGTCAGTCACCCATCCTAAAACTACTCCAAGTTGAGCACGCTTAATTTTGGAGTTATGTCCGAATGGGCTTCCAGAAAAGAAGGAATTCCTTATTAATATGAGTAGTCTATCATCCCTATGAAGCCAGGCTACCACATACACCCCTACTCAGAGGAACCGACATCCTCGTCGGCCCACAGGAACGTTCCCTCTTGGCACATACATCTGTGCTTCCAGTCCGGTGCATGTGTCATGTCGTGTGCCATGACGGGTCACAAACATCATGCACAACATGACCACACACCTGTCCGCAAACATCCGTGTAACCGTGAGGGTCGGCTCTGATACCAACCTGTAACGCCCCGAACACACCCGCCGGTGGTCGTTACTCCTAGTGGGATCTAGAGGGGCCAGTCTAGATCCCGCCAGGAGTAACAATATAGGATAAATTCATAGGCATTGAATCAGTGACTTGTTGAATGATATTCATCATGAGACAGTTATAACCTAGGGCGATACGGCACTAGCTCCAGTTCGTCAATATAATATAGGCATGTTGTAACACCCCGAACACACCCGCTGGTGGTCATTACTCCTGGCGGGATCTAGACTGGCCCCATAGATCAATACTAGTCTTTTCTGCACACTTTGTCCTCACTCGTGCTCACCCGGGAGCAACTTCCCAGTCGGTCACCCATCTTGAAACTACTCCAAGTTGAGCACGCTTAACTTTGGAGTTCTGTCCGAATGGGCTTCGGAAAAGAAGGAATTCCTTATTGATATTGTAGGATCGATAGTATGTCTAGAGGGGGGTGATTAGACTACTTGACCAAATAAAAACTTAACCTTTTCCCAATTTTAGTTCTTGGCAGTTTTTAGCTATCTTAGGACAAGTCAAGCAATCATTACACAATTCAATCAAGCATGCAAAGAGTATATTGGCAGCGGAAAGTAAAGCATGCAACTTGCAAGAATATAAAGGAAAGGGTTTGGAGAATTCAAACGCTATTGGAGACACGGATGTTTTTCCCGTGGTTCGGATAGGTGGTGCTATCCTACATCCACGTTGATGGAGACTTCAACCCACGAAGGGTAACGGTTGCGCAAGTCCACAGAGGGCTCCACCCACGAAGGGTCCACGAAGAAGCAACCTTGTCTATCCCACCATGGCCATCGCCCACGAAGGACTTGCCTCACTAGTGGTAGATCTTCACGAAGTAGGCGATCTCCTTGCCCTTACAAACTCCTTGGTTCAACTCCACAATCTTGTCGGAGGCTCCCAAGTGACACCTAGCCAATCTAGGAGACACCACTCTCCAAGAAGTAACAAATGGTGTGTTGATGATGAACTCCTTGCTCTTGTGCTTCAAATGATAGTCTCCCCAACACTCAACTCTCTCTCATAGGATTTGGATCTGGTGGAAAGAAGATTTGAGTGGAAAGCAACTTGGGGAAGGCTAGAGATCAAGATTCATATGGTTTGAATGGAATATCTTGGTCTCAACACATGAGTAGGTGGTTCTCTCTCAGAACATATGAGTTGGAATGGTGTATGTGTTCTGATGGCTCTCTCCACGAGTGAAGAGGAGGTGGAGGGGTATTTATAGCCTCCACACAAAATCCAACTGTTACACACAATTTACCAATCTCGGTGGGACCAAATCAGAAAACTCGGTCAGACCGAAATAGGAAACCTAGTGACCGTTAGGAATTTCGGTGGGACTGACATGCAACTCGGTAGGACCGATTCGGTTAGGGTTTGGGCATAACGTAATCTCGGTGAGACCGAGTTTGGCAATAAGCTAACCAGAGAGTTGGTCATGCAAACTCGGTGGGACCGACTCGCTCTTTCGGTGAGACCGAAAAGTTACAAGAAGGAAACATAGAGTTTGCATTGCATTCTCGGTGGGACCGATTCGCTCTTTCGGTGAGACCGAAAAGTTACGAAAGGGAAACAGAGAGTTTGCAAGCCCATCTCGGTGAGACCGAGATCCTTATCGGTAGGACCGAATTGCTAGGGTTTGGCAGTGGCAAATGACAAGTGAAACTCGGTGGCGCCGGATTGAAAGAATCGGTATGACCGAGTTTGGCTTAGTGTTTAGGTCATATGTGGATATGGGAAAGTAGCTGAGGATTTTGGAGCATATCATTAAGCACATAAAGCAAGAGGCTCATTAAGCAACACCTCATCCCTCCTTGATAGTATTGGCTTTTCCTAAAGACTCAATGTGATCTTGGATCACTAAAATATAAAACGAAGAGTCTTGAACTTTTGAGCTTGAGCCAATTCTTTGTCCTTAACATTTTGAGGGTTCCACTTTCACATCCATGCCATGCCAATCATTGAGCTTTCCTGAAATAATCATCTTGAAATAGCATTAGCTCAATGAGCTATATGTTGTTATGAATTACCAAAACCACCTAGGGATAGTTGCACTTTCAATCTCCACCTTTTTGGTAATTGATGACAACATATAGATCAAAGCTTCGACAAATGATAATAAGCATGAAATATATCGTCGCTTTGAGAAGTATGTGACAAATAAGAGCTCCCCCTAAATTTGTGCATATTTAAATTTGCTTTGGACTGCAAATGCACAAGGAGTTAGAATCATGGGTTACTCTTCCATGTCACATACATCTTGGTGGAGCGCTAAAAAATGATAAGATTGAAATACATGCACTCATCACCAAGAATAGTGAATGATCACAAAAGATAGATAGAATGATAATATTTAAGCAAGCATTAAGCAAACATTAAGTGTAGCTTATGATCAAACACATGATCATCGATGTCTCACAAACATAAGGACGTAGTATCTCACACACAAGCAAACAAAGTTCGAAAAACCACCAAATAAAACAAGAGAGAATAAAAGCAACACACTCTCTCTCTCTCGAAGCCTGTGATCTATAAATTTTCTCCCCCTTTGGCAACAAGTTACCAAAAAGTTCCTAGAAAATGCATAGTGCTAAGTCGACGCTCGGGCTTGATCTTCAGGTGGTGGTGGAGTCCGGAGCACTCCAAGGACGAAGCCTTCGGTAGACGTGGTCAGAGTTGAGGCTGAAGTGGATGCTGGAGCTGGTGGAACTGAGGCTGTGGCTGGCGCAGACGTTGTAGCTCTGGTGTCAGCAACTGGCAGTGCAGACGACCTCGGACCTCGTGGCACCCTGGCAAAAGCATCATTCGTGGTCCTGCCTCTCCTCTCATTCATGTCCTCCTGGAGCTGCTCCACGGCAGTCTGTATCTCTGTTACCTTGATGTCCATGTCATAGAACCTCTGTTCCATGATCCTCTCTAAGCTTGCCTGGTTCTGAGTCAGGGTGGCAAGTCCTTGCTCAATCCGCAGGGTGGATGCAATCAGGTAACCAAGCTGCTCTTGTTTGGTTTTCAGGAAGTAATCAGATGCCTCCGCTTGAGTAGGCATCCTGGCAGCTTTCTCCTTCTTCGCCTTCTCCTTCTGAGCTTGTGCATGGACAGATGATGGCTCATTCTCAGTCATGACCACTTGGTTATCTTCAAAATCTGGACGGATGGGTAGGTGTTCCTTATCCAAGAGGTATATGCCCGTGCCCATCTTGGAGTTGATGAGCTCCTGAATCTGTGGGGCATATCCACAGCTCCTCTTCTCGTCTGCTGCTGTCCTCTTGATTGTTTCCACTATGAGACTCATGACTTTGAATTTTTGAGGCACGTCAAAGACATGAAGCAAATTGATCGCGTGACCTCTGATCATCTTGTGATCTCCAGACTTGGGCAATAGGGTGTGCCTCAGTATCCAGTTGATAGTGGGCAGTCCTGACAGAAGATGGTGCACTGAGCCAAACTTGAACGTGTCAAGTGCTTCATTCGGAATCTCCTTGTACATGTTGGACATAGTGTTGTGGTCCATCTTCTTCTTGGCATAAATGTCCAAGTCATCTGCTTGCTCCTCTGGGGCATTGATCAACTTCGCCCATTCCTCAACAGTTGATTGGTACCTTGTACCCTCTGACATCCAAGTGATCCTGCCATCCGGATAAAAGTGTGTTGTGGAGTAGAATTGCATGATTAGCTCCTCGTTCCACTTTGTGAGCTTCTGCCCAACAAAGTCTACCACTCCACACGCACTAAAGATGTCATATACTCTAGGGTAGTGTTCCTCATTCTCCTTCATGTAGGTCCAGTCGACCCATCTCATGTCACATACAATTGGCTTCTTGTCAAGCAAAACTGTCTCATAGAAATCCTGCTGCTCCTTGGTATGAAACCTGTAGTCCACTGCAGTCCTTCTCCTAGAAGCATACGTATCTGCTTCTCTCCACTTCCTCAGCCCTGAATCTCTCTTGAGCTTCATATCCTCAGCCCCTCAGCCACAGGATGAGCATCGTTGTGGTCTGGGATCTTGGGCTTGAGCTTCCTAAGGACATGTTCTTCTTCTTCTTCCTCTGTAACTTCAGGCACTGGGGCCTTGTTCTTCTCAGTGGCTGGGATGCTTCTTGTGTTTCTCTTTGGTTTTGGCTTTGGAGCTGACTTGGCCTTGGAAGCAGCTCCCCCTGATTTTATGGCATCTCCCATTAGCTTGGGAGCCTTGGGTGCTGGTGCAGCAACCTCTTCTTCTTCTTCCTCATCTACCATGATGGGGGCCTTCCCAAGCACTCTGGCTACAGTCTTCTTCACTCTTTCTTTCCTCTTTTTGCCCTCAGCAGCAATGCGCTCAATGGGAGCAGGCTTCATAGTTGAAGCTCTAGCCTTTGACATGGGCTGCCTGCCTGCTGGCCTTTTGATTTTCAGCCCTGGCTTTGTGCCTTGAGCTGGCTCAACTCTCTTTGATGTGGCCTCTTCCTCTGCCACATAGTCTTCATCTTCAGAATCAGAAGTTCTCTTCTTTCTCTGACGTGTGGCAGCTTTAGGCAGGTTGCTGGGTGTGCTCCTGCTGCCATCATCTGAGGAACTTGAGGGGCTAGTGCCCTCACTCAGCTGCACTTGCTGCTCTGACAAGTTTTGGCTATCACTCTGGTCTGACATGATGCAAACTGACTGCTGACCCTGTGAATAGATTATAGATGAGATAGAGTGGATGAGCATCACAAAATGCAGAGATTTTTGCAAAAGATCAATTCAAAAACTTAGTTTTAGTTTCCCACTGAAATCATCTCGGATCTACCGATTTTCAAACTCGGTGACACCGAAGCAGTTTTGGCACCAGAACTAGTGAACTCGGTTAGACCGAGTCACAGTTCGGTGGCACCGAGACTGCTAGGGTTTCACAGAGTTCCAAAATCGGTCACACCGATAAGTAATTCTCGGTCAGACCGAGTTTTACTTGTGCAATGGCATAAGCCAAATCGGTGGGACCGATTTTTTCAACTCGGTGGGTCCGAGATGGTTTCGGCGGAAACCTAACCCTAAAATTTTCGAATTAAACCTAATCTACGAGTTCATTGACTGGATAGGAGTTTATCAAACATGGCAAGAATCATGATGATCACAATGTGCTAGGAATCGGATTGGAGAATAGCACAAAGATCGAGTCCATACCCTAGTTCGGCGGAGACTCGCTACGGCGGCAACGGCGGGGCAGAATTCCGTTGACGGCGGCGGAGACCAGCGACTGGAGGCTGCTGGCAGCGAGGAGGACGATCCGAAGACCTAGGAGGCAGAGCGAGCTATGCGCGAGCGAAGAGGTTTCGGAGAAATTTCCAAAATTCTGCCCGTCACTATATATAGCCCGACCCTGTCGGTGTGACCGAGTGGAACAACTCGGTGGCACCGAGATGCAAAACTGTATACAGTTATTGCAACTCGGTGTGACTGAGTGGTTCGAATCGGTTGCACCGAGATCGAAAACCTAGATCAACTTAATGATCTCGGTAGGACCGAAAGTATGGTATCGGTTAGACCGAGAATCACAAAGAGGTTTTGGAAGTTTAAGTCTATGACGAATCGGGGACTCCGAGCGCTCCTCGCACAGAGTGGTTCGAATCTGACTTGATCAAGTTTTGTGATGCAGCATGAATAGAGTTTGAGACGAGAAAAGCATAGATAGCTAGAGGAGGTTCTTAGGCATTCTTGTCCATCCACTTGGCAAGAGAAGATAAAGCCAAACAATCAAAACAACAAGTGGATGTCCTCGAATGAGTAAAATATGCAACCAACATGCTCACACAATAAGATGGCAAATGAAATATGTGTCAAAGCATGCACAAACAATTCTAGCATCTATCAAGCAATTTGCGATGACTAGGTCATCTATATATGAGTATATTGACTTAGGAGTCAAGTGAGAACACTTGATCGTAGGTCATACTCATCGTTTAAGCTCAAGTGGGGTTACCACTTTTACATAAAGCATTGTTGTATTGACATCTTTAGAGTTGCTTTAGCTCAAGTCTTAGAGTAAAGCTCCCCCTAGATGTGATATCCCCCCTAAGAGGGATGAACTAACCTTGGGTTTTGTCGATGATGACTTCATGTAGATGTTGAAGATGTGGATGCTCAATGTTGATGTAGATCACTTGGAGCTATCCATTTGAGTGAATTGCACTTTCAATACCTACATGGGTTAGTCCCACAAGGAACAAACAAGGATATCCATAGACATAGAGTGATGCATACACAAGATGATGTCCATGAAAACTTTAGGTTACCTTGTCCCTTGTCTTACCAACAAGAGGGTTTGTGACTCCTTGAATTAGTGCATGATGTGGAAGTTGATTGCACTTGTTCTTGCCAAAATGATGAGAGTGAAATATGTTGGTGGAGTCACCCTCAAGAACTCTCTAGTTATTTTTCTTTTGGATTCACACCATCTTGATGGGAATCCTTGGAGTTGTAGTCGTACTTGATGAAGTGGAACTTGACGTGGTCTTGGGAATCCACTTGATTAAGGTCTTAGGAGCTTCTTCAAATGCATCAATCTCCTCTTGAAGCTTGTCCTTGCCTTTTTTCTTGTAGTCTTGTGGTGGAAGATCATCTTGAGCTTGTGTCCCCTTGAAAGAAGTATCATACTTCTCTTGTTGAGGAACAAATTTTGTCTTGGGGTATTGATCTTCTTCCCATTCAACTCCATTGGCATTGAACTTTCGTTCAAAACCAACACCTTGATTCTTCTGGTGCATTCCTTGCTTGCGCACAATTTCCTCGAATTGCTTACTCCCGGCAAGGCTTTTGTACACTCCTTTCTCTATAATCCCCTTCAATAAGCTATTTTCTTGCTCAAGTGTGACTTGGCTAAGAGAATCATTAGTGGAATCAAGAGAACTACTAGAAGCAACAATATTGGATTTAGCATGATCATTGTTACTACTAGAGGAAGAATCTTTCTTGTTCTTGTTACTAGACTTGACTTGAGGCATGTAAGTGGATAATAGTAAACGCTTGGCAATGTAAGAAGAATATTTTTCTTGCGGAGATCATCATTGATTGCTTTTAAGAACTCATGCTCTTGCTCAAGATTGAGCTTTTCAAAGCGTAATTTCTCATGAGCTCTTAAAAGTTCTCGATGATCTTCGAAGATAGTTTCATGAGCTAACTTAAGAGTGTTTAGTTCTTTAGTTAGAGCCTCAATCTTCTCCTTATCATTGTCATTCGTTTTAGCATGATTAACATGATTAATTGATGTTTCATCATAGTACTCATCACTAGAGTTGTCAACAAGCAAGTCATCATCACCTAACAAGTCATCTTCATCACTATTAAAATCAACATACTCGGGGTGTGTTACCTTAGGACCTTTGGCCATGAAGCATCTTCCAATTCCTTCATTTGGTGAGTCAAATATGTCGTAGGAGTTGGTTGACACAAGAGCTAGACCGGCAACACCTTCATCTTGAGTATCTTCGGAGTCGGAGTGATAACTTCTCTCGGAGTGGCTGTCGGAGTCGGAGCTGGATACCCATTCACCAACATGAGCTTGATGTCTTAGTTTTGTATAGCTCCTTGATGATTTTTCCTTCCTTTCTGAATCCTTGCTTCTCCGTGAGTGTCTCCGTTCATAACGATCATCTCTACTCCTTCTCTCTCTTGGTGGTGATTCTTTGCTTCTTCTTTTTGGAGAATCTTCTCTTCTCTTGTAGGGAGCCATACACTCATTAGAATAGTGTCCGGGTCTTCCACAATTGTAGCAGTTTCGCTCTCCACTAGAAGATCTTTTGTCATTGTATGACCTTGACTTGAAGCTTCTATCTTTGCTTCTACTCTTGTAGAACTTGTTGAAGTTCTTCACCATTAAGCTCAATTCTTCATTGAAGGTTTGTTTCTCACTTGATGATGTGAGGACTTCACATGAGGCTTTGTAGGCACCACTTGATTTGTTGTGAAGTTCCTCTTTATCCTTGAGTGACATCTCATGAGCAACAATTCTTCCAATCACTTCCGTTGGCTTGAGATCTTTGTAATTGGGCATCATTTGAATCAATGTGCACACGGTATCATATTTCCCATCCAAGGCTCTTAGGATCTTCTTAATGATGAATCTATCGGTCATCTCTTCACTTCCTAAGCCGGCAATCTCATTTGTGATGAGAGCAAGCCTAGAGTACATTTCAGCGACACCTTCACCATCCTTCATCTTGAACTTGTCAAGTTGACTTTGGAGCACATCCAACTTGGATTCCTTGATGGAGTCGGTACCTTCGTGCATATCAATCAAAGTGTCCCAAATTTCCTTTGCATTCTCAAGGCGGCTGATTTTGTTGAATTCTTCGGGGCACAATCCATTGAAGAGAATATCACAAGCTTGAGCATTGTATTGCAACATCTTCAACTCATCCGCGATAGCTTCATGGTTTGGTTCTCTCCCATCAAAGAACTCACCTTGCAAACCAACACAAACAATAGCCCATACGGCGGGGTTATGTCCAAGAATATGCATTTTCATTTTATGCTTCCAACTAGCAAAATTAGTACCATCAAAGTAAGGACCTCTACGGTGATAATTTCCCTCGCTAGACGCCATACTCTCCTAGGTTGTGAAACCAAGGCTATGACCACCAAAAGCTATGGAGATCAAGGCAAATGGAGACCAAAGCTCTGATACCACTTGTAGGATCGAAAGTATGTCTAAAGGGGAGGTGATTAGACTACTTGCCCAAATAAAAACTTAACATTTTCCCAATTTTAGTTCTTGGCAATTTTTAGCTATCTTAGGACAAGTCAAGCAATCATTACACAATTCAAGCAAGCATGCAAAGAGTATATTGGCAGCGGAAAGTAAAGAATGCAACTTGCAAGAATATAAAGGGAAGGGTTTGGAGAATTCTAACGCTATTGGAGACACGGATGTTTTTCCCGTGGTTCGGATAGGTGGTGCTATCCTACATCCACGTTGATGGAGACTTCAACCCATGAAGGGTAACGGTTGCGCGAGTCCACGGAGGGCTCCACCCACGAAGGGTCCACGAAGAAGCAACCTTGTCTATCCCACCATGGCCATCGCCCACGAAGGACTTGCCTCACTAGCGGTAGATCTTCACGAAGTAGGCGATCTCTGCCCTTACAAACTCCTTGGTTCAACTCCACAATCTTGTCGGAGGCTCCCAAGTGACACCTAGCCAATCTAGGAGACACCACTCTCCAAGAAGTAACAAATGGTGTGTTGATGATGAACTCCTTGCTCTTGTGCTTCAAATGATAGTCTCCCCAACACTCAACTCTCTCTCATAGGATTTGGATCTGGTGGAAAGAAGATTTGAGTGGAAAGCAACTTGGGGAAGGCTAGAGATCAAGATTCATATGGTTTGAATGGAATATCTTGGTCTCAACACATGAGTAGGTGGTTCTCTCTCAGAACATATGAGTTGGAATGGTGTATGTGTTCTGATGGCTCTCTCCACGAGTGAAGAGGAGGTGGAGGGGTATTTATAGCCTCCACACAAAATCCAACTGTTACACACAATTTACCAATCTCGGTGGGACCGAATCAGAAAACTCGGTCAGACCGAAATAGTAAACCTAGTGACCGTTAGGAATTTTGGTGGGACTGACATGCAACTCGGTAGGACCGATTCGGTTAGGGTTTGGGCATAACGTAATCTCGATGAGACCGATTGCACAAACTCGGTGAGACTGAGTTTGGCAATAAGCTAACCAGAGAGTTGGTCAGGCAAACTCGGTGGGACCGACTCGCTCTTTCGGTGAGACCGAAAAGTTACAAGAAGGAAACATAGAGTTTGCATTGCATTCTCGGTGGGACCGATTCGCTCTTTCGGTGAGACTGAAAAGTTACGAAAGGGAAACAGAGAGTTTGCAAGCCCATCTCGGTGAGACCGAGATCCTTATCGGTAGGACCGAATTGCTAGGGTTTGGCAGTGGCAAATGACAAGTGAAACTCGGTGGCGCCGGATTGAAAGAATCGGTATGACCGAGTTTGGCTTAGTGTTTAGGTCATATGTGGATATGGGAAAGTAGCTGAGGATTTTGGAGCATATCATTAAGCACATAAAGCAAGAGGCTCATTAAGCAACACCTCATCCCTCCTTGATAGTATTGGCTTTTCCTAAAGACTCAATGTGATCTTGGATCACTAAAATATAAAACGAAGAGTCTTGAACTTTTGAGCTTGAGCCAATTCTTTGTCCTTAGCATTTTGAGGGTTCCACTTTCACATCCATGCCATGCCAATCATTGAGCTTTCCTGAAATAATCATCTTGAAATAGCATTAGCTCAATGAGCTATATGTTGTTATGAATTACCAAAACCACCTAGGGATAGTTGCACTTTCAGATATGAGTAGTCTATCATCCCTACGAAGCCAGGCTACCACATACACCCCCACTAAGAGGAAACGACATCCTCATCGGGCCACAGGAACGTTCCCTCTTGGCACATACGTCTGTGCTTCTAGTTCGGCACATGTGTCATGTCGTGTGCCATGACGGGTCACAAACGTCATGCACAACATGACCGCACACCTGTCCACAAACATCCGTGTAACCATGAGGGTCGGCTCTGATACCAACTTGTAACGCCCCGAACACACCCGCCGATGGTCGTTACTCCTAGCGGGATCTAGAGTGGCCCCACAGATCAATACTAGTCTTTTCTGCGCACTTCGTCCTCACTCGTGCTCACCCGAGAGCAACTTCCCGGTCAGTCACCCATCCTGAAACTACTCCAAGCTGAGCACGCTTAACTTTGGAGTTCTGTCCGAATGGGCTTCCGTAAAAGAAGGAATTCCTTATTGATATGAGTAGTCTATCATCCCTATGAAGCCAGGCTACCACACATGTATTCCGTAAATAGTCATACGTGCTTATGGAAAGAACTTGCATGACATCTTTTGTCCTATCCTCCCGTGGCATCGGGGTCCGTATTGGAAACTAAGGGATATTAAGGCCTCCTTTTAAGAGAGAACCGGAACAAAGCATTAACACATATTGAATACATGAACTCCCAAACTACGGTCTTCACCGGGAGAAGTTGCGGTTTCTGTCACTCCGGAGTTGCCGGATCTTAACACGTAGTAGGTGACTATAACTTGCAAGATCGGATCTAAAACATGGATATAATGGTGATAACATAGATGGTTCAGATCTGAAATCATGGCACCCGAGCCCAAAGTGACAAGCATTAAGCATGACAAAGTCATAGCAACATCAACCTTAGAACATAGTGGATATTAGGGATCAAGCCCTAACAAAACTAACTTGATTACATGATGAATCTCATCCAACTCCTCACCGACCAGCGAGCCTACAAAGGAATTACTCACTCCCGGTGGGGAGCATCATGAAATTGGCGACGGAGAAGGGTTGGTGATGAGGAAGAACGAAGATCCCCCTCTTTGGAGCCCCAAACAGACTCCAGATGTGGCCTCCTGATGAAGAACTGGAGGTGGCGGCGGCTCCGTCTCGTGGATCGCGATAATTCTTCCTCTTTGATTTTTTCTAGAAAAAATAGAATTTTATAGCGTTGGTTTCAGGGTCTGCGGGGCCACCAGGTGGGGACAACCCACCTGAGCGCGCTAGGAGAGGGGGGCGTGCCCTGGTGGGTCGTGCCCACCCAGGTGCCCCTCTTCGGTAGGTCTTGGCTCCAAAAATTCTTATTCATTATATAAAAATTCCCCGCAAAGTTTCGTTCCATTCCGAGAACTTTTATTTCTGCACAAAAACAACACCATGGTAGTTCTGCTGAAAACAGCGTCAGTCCAGGGTTAGTTTCATTCAAATCATGCAAATTAGAGTCCAAAACAAGAGAAAAAGCATTAGGAAAAGTAGATAAGTTGGAGACGTATCACCAACCGATCCAAGTACCGAACGTACGGCACCTCCGTGTTCAGCACACGTTCAGCTCGATGACGTCCCTCAAGCTCTTGATCCAGTAGAGGGCCCAGGGAGAGTTCCGATAGCACGACGGTGTGGTGACGGTGTTGGTGATGTGATCCGCGCAGGGCTTCGCCTAAGCACTACGACGCTATGACCGGAGGAGTAAACCGTGGAGGGGGGAACCGCACACGGCTAAGAGAAATCTTGGTGTGCCTTTGGGGTGCCCCCCGCTCCTGTATATAAAGAGGGGAAGGAGGATGCCGGTGGCCAGGAAGGGCGCGCCAAGGGGGGGGGTCCTACTTGGACTCCTAGTCCAAGTAGGATCCCCCCTTTTCCTTTCTCCATCGGAGGGAATAGGAAGGAGAGGGAGAGGGAAAGGAAAGGGGGGCCGCGCACCCTCCTCCTTGTCCTATTCGGACTCCCTAGGAGGGGGGCGCCCGCCACCCCTCGCGGGCTTCCCTCTCTCCCTTTAGGCCCATGTAGGCCCAATACTTCCCCGGGGGGTTCCGATAACCCCTCGGTACTCCGGAAAAATACCCGAATCACTCAGAACCATTCCGATGTCCGAATACTACCTTCCAATATATGAATCTTTACCTCTCGACCATTTCGAGGCTCCTCGTCATGTCTGTGATCTCATTCGGGACTCCGAACAAACTTCGGTCACCAAACACATAACTCAGAATACAAATCGTCATTGAACGTTAAGCGTGCGGACCCTACGGGTTCGAGAACTATGTAGACATGACCGAGACACATCTTCGGTCAATAACCAATAGCGGAGCCTGGATGCTCATATTGGTTCCTACATATTCTACAAAGATCTTTATCGGTCAAACTGCATAACAACATACGTTATTCCCTTTGTCATCGGTATGTTACTTGCCCGAGATTCGATCGTCGGTATCATCATACCTAGTTCAATCTCGTTACCGGCAAGTCTCTTTACTCGTTCCGTAATGCATCATCCCACAACTAACTCATTAGTTACATTGCTTTCAAGGCCTATAGTGATGTGCATTACCGAGAGGGCCCAGAGATACCTCTCTGATACACGGAGTGACAAATCCTAATCTTGATCTATGCCAACTCAACAAACACCTTCGGAGACACCTGTAGAGCATCTTTATAATCACCCAGTTACGTTGTGACGTTTGATAGCACACAAGGTGTTCCTCCGGTATTCGGGAGTTGCATAATCTCATAGTCAGAGGAATATGTATAAGTCATGAAGAAAGCAATAGCAATAAGACTAAATGATCATAACGCTAAGCTAACAGATGAGTCTTGTCCATCACATCATTCTCTAATGATGTGATCCCGTTCATCAAATAACAACACATGTCTATGGTCAGGAAACTTAACCATCTTTGATTAACGAGCTAGTCAAGTAGGGGCATACTAGGGACACCCTGTTTGTCTATGTATTCATACATGTACTAAGTTTCTAGTCAATACAATTCTAGCATGAATAATAAACATTTATCGTGATATAAGAAAATATAAATAACAACTTTATTATTTCCTCTAGGGCATATTTCCTTCAGTCCTGTGGCGATATGACGTAAATCCAATGGTGAAAAGTAATCAAAGTGGGTTTTCCCTAAATCCGATTGTCCAAGTCAGAATATCAAACAAATTTAATTACAAAGTTCTACAGATTAAAGATAACTGACAGACGTTAGTACAAGAGCATACTGCTGATTGCAACTATAATCTGAAATCCAGAAGCTTAAATAACCTCAAAGTTGAAATAATGCATCCTTGCAGCTATGTCTCCACTCATAAATTGACTTCTTGCTAATAGAGAAGCCCAACGGTTGGTGGTAAGCAACAAAAATGTTTGCAATATGGTTACTGCACTGATACTTTCTTTTTTATCGTATGCCCACAGTATCGTACAGTAACATACTGGTAGTATCCACTTCATCTGCAAATAGCAGCAATAAAAATTCGCATGAAAGAGCATAATTTATATATGACAAATTGTATCTGTTGTACAATCTTTTATTTTGAGGCAAACATTATACAATTTGTACTTTGTACTACTTGCCAATTCACAAGATATACAATGCAGTAGCAGCAATCGATCATCATTCTCTGTTCATCCTCTTTCTGGGGACCAGAGCAAGCATACCGCCAGTCAATCAACCTTATATAAGGCCCTAATGAAAAGTGAAAATTGGGAAGAAAGAGCATCACCTACAATAGTTAGTATTCTGACCATCTGATGCAGACTTGGGTACGAACCGTGGCAATAGAATTTTCAATGTCAATGTCGACAACAGCCCAACTGAATCAGCATGACTAATCAATATATTTATTGGGTGTCATACAACTTAGAATAATTTTAAAGTACTTTTTATGTTTTCGTAACAACCCAATTGAAGCAGTATGAGTAATCAAATAGATTTATTGGAGCTAGCAAAGCGGTGCATATATATCTTACACCTGCTATTTTTCATAGTTGATGATCGTGTCTTGTTACTATTAATTAAACGATGTTCTCTCCTTCATTATCATGGAGAGTACGTACGTTAGTGCAATCTGAAGGAATCTGAGGATCGTGCAGAAATTCTCATCCACTTCTAGCATGCGTGCCTGGTGTAAAATATAGCGCAAGGTCTGCAGGTAAGTGATTATAGGAATCCAGCAGATATAAACCATCGTCGCCCACAAACCTGTTGTACATCACTACTCCATGCTATGTCCATTGGACAATCTAATAAGCCGATCTAATTGAGAAAAGTTTATTAGAATTTAGAAAGCCTGACCTCGGCAGAGCTGATATTCGTTGTCGATCCAGGAGAAGCATGCCAACACAGCGGAAGCGACATTCATGTCGGTTCGTGACGAATGGCTGCGACGCCACCCACCTCCTTACAGGATGAGGCAGCTCTCACCTCGTGGCAGCGGTCGTCCGTCCTCAACAATGAGTCGACTCCTGTGTCCTTGCCAGAGGACGTCCTTAGATGCAGCAAATACATGGAGAATCAGTGCACCATAGTGATAGAAAGGCCACCATCGATAGCGATCTACACGATCTGCGCGGCCATGGCCATAGAGATGCTCGATGTGATAGAGGCAAAGGCGACCACGACTCTTAACCGGACAACGCCGGATCAGACCAAGCTCTTGGAACCCTCGATACCTAGCGAAGATGATGATGACACGATGCCAAGGAGGATGGTGGCAGTCTGTGGGGAGCGGCCGAGCGGCCCATCCCCTGCGTGAGCGTGCACGAGAGACAGAGAGTGAGGGAGAGAGGGGAATTCGGAATGGGGTAGGGCACGAGGCTACGTGGTGGCGGCGGTGCTCGAACTCTTCGAGCGGTAGGGCAGGACACGGAAGTGACATGAGGCGTCCGCATTTTGTTGTTGTTATCATTGGATAATATTCAATTACAAATTAAAAAGATACGTAAATATTTTAATAATGAGATAATATTTCATTACAAATTAAGTACGTACATAAATGCTTTACTAATGAGATTTTTTAAAATTAGTTATTTGTTTCTTAATTAATGTGATTGAGCGATTTAAGGTAATTAATTTAGATTTGATCTTTAGAGATGGATCGTGATTGATTCTTTCACATAAAAATATAACTAAATAACTTGCATCAGTATGGAAAGTTCCGATCCGTTTATATTTTTTCGTTGTGTGAGAGGGTGATGCTAAACTAAGGCCCAGTTCTTTTGGTCGTTTCTTCCAGAATCTTAAGAATCGACCATCAACCCAGCTTCTCCCAGAATCTTGAACCCATATCTTTTTTACAATCCTAGCTAGTTAGGATGTAAGCAGTTAGGATTGTCAAAAAAAATATGAATTCAAGTTTCTGAGAGAAGCCGGGTGAAGGATCGATTATCCAGATTTTGGGAGAAACGGCCAAAAAAACTGGCCTAAATCGATAGGGTGAGGAAGGGAATGAAAAAAAACCAGCAAAATAAAACGGCTCAAAATGGTGAGACGAAAATAAATCATGAATACTATTCAACCAACTCGACATTAGAAGCAAAGATATCATGCAATTTTTAGTCTGCAGGTTATATACGTCAGACGAGCATGGTTGGACGTTGATCCAAAGAACAATGTGGTTGAGGATTAAGGGCATCTTCAATGCAAGACGCCTATATTTGGGCGCTTAGGGAAATAAAACAAATCTTGGAAATTAAAAGCCCATCTAAGCGTTGTTTGTTACAACGCTGAGCGCTAATTACGGGGGCGCTAAGGAAACTGGCCGCTACACGCAGCCTTCTATCTCGTACAAGAAAATAGCACAAGCGCCCGGTTCCTTTTCTGGCGTCGATGCCGTACCTAGCGCCAGGATTGGAAGGCCCAACTGCCCCATCGACCGGGAATTCGATCCTGGCGCCTACCATAGCGCTGGGCGTTGTAGCTGCCCTAAGAAAAGTTCATTCTCTGCAAACCATATTCAGTTTTCCAAAGGAATGGAATCAGGCAATCCTCAATCACAGGCAGCCATTAGGGAAAGGAAGAAAAGGAATTACAGTTGTCCTCATCCACACCAATTTTTCCTTCGATCCCGGGTGACAGAAGTTGCAGAGGCTAGTAGATGCACGGGATGACGGCCTTGCGCGACGCCGGGTACTCGCCGCCGAACTTGCTGAGGTACCACTGGCGGTGGTCCCTGGCCCTCGGCATGAGGTTGGCGCAGGTGTAGAGGAAGAAGGCCCAGGCCGCCGGCGACCAGGCCACCAGGCAGTAGCCGAGCCACTCCACGATCTCGCCGAAGTAGTTGGGGCAGGTCACCGCGTCGAACCAGCCGCCCCGCGGGATCTTGTACCCGCCCCCGGCCTCCTTGAGCCGCAGGAGCTCCCTGTCCGCCGCGACGTTGACCCGCATCCCCCACGCGAAGAGGGCGAGCCCGGCGAGGCAGCGGGGGAGCGCGAAGGCGGAGGCGGGGCGGTCGGCGTGGAGCGCCCAGGAGCGGGCCTGCACGTAGGCGTTGAGGAGGTTGAACCCGAAGGCGCAGGCGGCGACGAGCACGGGCACGGGCGCCGCGGCGCGGCGCAGGCGGAGGATGCGCAGCGGGTGGAGGACCGTGCGGTTGACGTAGTGGAGCGCGTAGAGCGCCGGCGGGAGCGCGGCGAGCGGGGAGACGGAGGCGGCGGCGGCGAGCAGCAGCGGGAGGGGGGAGACGAGGGGCGGGAGCCAGAGGGTGGGGCTCTCCATGGCGCACCAGGCCAGCGCGGCCGGGATGGCCGGGCCCCACCCCGGGCGCGAGAGCTTGCCGTAGGGCGCGGAGACGAAGCGGAGCAGGAACACGGTGACCGGGCTGATGACGTAGAGCGCGAGCAGGCACCGCGAGAACAGCGCGTCGCCGCCCGCGGCTCCGGCGGCGGTTTCTTGGGCGGACATCTTCGGTCGGCTCGCTCTTGGGTCTGGGGACGGGTGCGGCCGCCGCGCGGGGGTCGGGTCGGGTGGGATGGAAGCGGGGTGCGCCGGGCGGATGATATATACTGTTCAGCAGTGGGGATTTGGGGTTTGCTCGGGCGTCAACATCGAAGGGGACTGCGGGCTGCGGGCTGCGGACTGCGGACTGCATCACTGCGTTTGGTTTGTACGGTGCGGGACCGCGAGAGGGGAATCGGGCGTCTGCGACGGCGGTCGTGGTGTCAATGATGACGCCCCGCACCCGAAAGATGGATATAGATGGATATCGCTGTCAACGGAAAACGATTGATTCGGCGGAAACTAGAGTGGGAAGGGAGCGTCGTCAGCTACGATCCTCAAACAGTTCTTTTCTCGTTATCGTTGTTGAGGACACGCCGTGATTTGATCTTTGCTAATTGGAAGAGAGAACAAGTAGTAGTAGTAAGTAATGATGTTTGGACTCGGTGTGAACAGCAAGCACCAATGCCACCGCAAGTTGCGTTGTCCGTATTGTTTAGCATCGCCGGCCTGCCGGCCTGGCCGGGTGTTGCGCCACACGTGACAACAATGCACCTCCGCGGGTGCTCAGCAATGTGGTCACCGTCTCCCTTTTTTATCCGGTTTTGGTATATCTCAAGTGCCTGAAAATTTTCTTCGCGTCAGTCACATTTTGTAGTTCACCCCAAGCTTGCCGGAGAAGCCATAGCCCCATTATCTATCTTTTCTCCGATGGTGCAGGCCTTAGAGAGATGAGAGGGGCGATGGCGAGCAAGGACGGCGGAGTGGAGGCAGGTGGAAGGGGCGGGGGAGAAAGAACTGGTGTCTGGAGGAAGAAGATTGTCTCAAAATAGTCCTTCACCCTGCTTTATAAATAAACCAACCAACATCCAAATGTCATAGCAAATACGATGGCTGGGGCATCAATGCACTCACGCCCAAAGAAAGAAAAAGAGAGATAAGAAGAAGAAAAAAAGGCACCGAGTGGCGGCCAACATGCAGCCCTACGAAGAAGATAAGCGACGCACGATAATCATAAGCGCATCCAGCATGAGCCTGAGCCTATTGCGTCCGACCTACCTAGAGAGCGGGTGTCGGTGCTGCAGAAAAGTAAGGAATTTGAAGGAGTCAGAGGCTTGTGGCGGAAAGACCCGCTCAATCACCATTTGGTTACGTGTCAGGAGTAAGAAGATGAACAGTCCGCGGCATGATTGAGGCCGTTGGATATTGATTCCATCGTCAGGAAAGAAAGCGACTGATTGAAACTTTTTTTACACACACCTGCTAAATAGACGGGCCCTTTTAATCAGTATACCATCTTTGCATAGTATTCAGTGAAGCCCCCGCGTTGCTCCTCGGGCGGCTCGGGCGGAAACAACATCCATCACCGCCGCCCCTTCCACTCACGCCCTCCCGTCGACGCTGTCGGTCGATGGCAACGGGACCCTCATGCACTCACGGTGTAGAGGAGCGTCCCTCTCGCTGGTTGACGTGCACTGGATATGCGAGGTACAATGTCGGTTGATCATGGCGGCACTCTGGCGGGCTATGGCGGGGTGCCTCCTGCTTTGTGGTCCTCCAGTGCAGCGTCGGGGTGGCAGTAGTGCAGGGTGCGGTGCTGCGTACTGGTGCAGTCTTCTGCGCAAGGAGTCAACGGATCTGGTGCGGCAACCCGCTGCGG
The DNA here is from genome assembly GCA_034509565.1 of Triticum monococcum. Lineage (NCBI taxonomy): Eukaryota > Viridiplantae > Streptophyta > Magnoliopsida > Poales > Poaceae > Triticum > Triticum monococcum. The sequence continues at coordinate 669,210,298 of CM067843.1, read as the reverse complement.
CTTGCTGGACGACATTCGGAGCTTGGGGATCAAGGATGAAGCCGGGCAGCGGCCTGGGCCGTGGACCATGGCGTCTTGGTCGTGGTGGTGGCTGGGATTGGTTCATCCGATGGATCCCTGTTTGGTTGAAGTCCTGGCGTGTGCGTTGGCATTTCACTCGGAGATTGAGGTGTTGTTGTGCATGATGTTGCAGTTGAGCTCGGTGGTTGAAGACAGAGGGGACAAGGCGCAACAGAATGGCTTTGATGATCTACACACTCACGGGTGGTCCATCTCTGTAGGCCTATCTCTCAGTAGGGAAGGAAGAGTTCCGGGCAAAAGCCTTGACCCCACTCTATTGATGTCGTTGACGGCGGAGCTTTCGGGCATCGTTTCCCTCCTTGGATGCATCGTCATGGAACTCATGTTCCGCTACGAGGGGCTTGGGGCGGCAACGTCTTTGTCGTTTCCCCCTTGAAGGCGTTGCTTGGGAGATCTAGCTTGTGCTTGGTGCGGCTGGTTTTCTCCTACGTCAGGTTTGGTGGATGCTGGGGTAGTGGCACCGGGCGACTGATGTGCGTTTAGGTAGTGGCCTCGAAAAGCCACGCGCGAGGCGGCACCCCAGTGGATGCGGTTGGACAATATGTCGGGACGGCGACCCTAGATGTGGTGCAATGTTCGTGGTCTACGTGAGGTTGTCTGTGCAGCATGGGTTGCGAGCATTCGGTTCATGCAGCGTTGCAGCTCTAGAGTGAGCAGTGGCATGTCGAGGCAGAGATTCCGGAAGGTGGTGTTGGTGGGCTGCGCAGGTAGTGTCGTGGCGGATGAAAGTCGGGGCAACGACCCTGAGTTTTTGGCCGCATTGAGCTCGTTGACCTCATGTCATGTGGGTGGCAAGGTTGCTCTCGACATCGGTCGTCAGCATCAGTGTTGGCGTCGAGACTTCTGTGGCAACAAAGATGATGGGGGAGCGATGTCGGAGACGGGGCAATGGTTGAGGTAGTCGGCTCTTCTCCGACATGTCCGCAGGATTGCCTCGGCTGGTTTTTTCCTATGAGTCGAAGCTGCGGTGGCGGGTCCCAGTAGCGTACGATGACGAGCAGCAGGTGGTTCCTTCGGTGATCGTCCGCGGCGCCAGTCATGCCTAGTTCTCCTTCGTAGTTCTCCATCAGAGTCGGAGCTGCGTTGTCTGGTCATAGGTGGCTAAGTTCTAGCACGGATCTTCATACAACTCCACACGGCCTCTACCATGTGGGTTGAGTCGACGATCTCCTACGACAAAGTCGGAGTCTGTCTCTCAGGGTTTAGGGATGGCACTAACGCCTCTAGGGGGAGAAGTGATGACGATGATGCTTGTGTGTTATCTCAGGTAGACCCTCTTTGGAGTGGTGTGGGGGTATCTTATGTGTGTCGGTCAACGATCATATGGGTTTTCACCCAATTTTACATAATTAACTGGGTAATCTAGTTTTCGCTCGGTTTTTTCTAATTAACCAGGCAACTTTGTTCTTCTTAATGAGTGCATGAATCCTACCATTTTCAGGAAAACATCTTTTTCTTTGAAAAAATCCACCCATATACCAATTTAGTTAAAGGGCGAATTATAATCATTCCTTACAACATAGGCCATGCAGGACAGAAACTACTAAAAATAATACCATCTGAACTATTATTAAAAGTAAATTTGCAATCTCCTGAGCTACCACAGCAATGTGCCTATCACGAGATGATAGAAAAAATTCTTAAGGAGATGTTTGATAGCCTGCATTGTTTTTCTCTCCCTACATTTGGCGGCTGGGACATGTTGAGCTAATATAGGCCAAAAATCATTTTGTGCACATGGTTTGTTGGTCTGCATATAGCCTGCGTACATGAAAGCGTGAATCCCCCTCCTGCCTCCCTCCCCCTTTGTACCCTATGTGGTAATCTTACCATCTAAGTCTCGTGACATCGAGGCATCCTTACCGTGATGCCAAGCTCCGTAGGTCGTCGTCGTTGTTAGAAACGTCACTCAGTAGTTTTTCCATTGTACATGTTGGACAGGGTGCAACGCTTCGAGACCTAGGTCGACCGCAGGCCATCCCTCTGCCTTGCACCCATGTGTCATCATGCTCGCCTCCATACATGCTCACGCATCCCATCACCGGCGCTACCTGATTTGAGTCGGCCAAGCTATTGCTAGTGGCCCCCACCGCCACGTGGGACTGTTAGATTAGGTAATTAATCTATCATGTGGGTATTAATATTAGGTAATTAATCTATTGGTGGTGTATTAAATCAATCTAAAATAACTAGCCTGTGGCAAGTGGGCCCAGTCTCATGTTGACCCAGTCAACGGATGACGACTTGACTAGGTCCTGGTGCACTTGTCATACACTTTGGTTATGGATTTTTTTTTATATTTGTTTCCTTTTCTTTTGGTTTTTTCTAGTTAGGCCCCACATTTAAGTGAAAGAAAGATATGGGAGAGAGTTTTTCCTTTTATTTTTCTAGGGATGAGGGTCCCACCTATAGGGGACATACGGAAGAAAGGGGCAAAAACGTCCAGGAAACATCCGACCGACGATCAAAGCCCTTTGATTGGACGAAAATGTCACAGACGGGCATTGTACATAAGGGCACCTAACGGAAGAAGACCAGATTTAATCAGACTTGAGAATTAGGGGTAAATTTTGGGTTCGAGTTAAGGGCTGACATGTAATTGGCCCTTTATTTTTCCTTTGTCATGTTGCTAGAGTAGCCTGGCGTACTATTGGTGTTGTGTTTGGTACAGATCTTTTTGTTGGGGAACGCAGTAATTTCGAAAATTTTCCTACGCACACGCAAGATCATGGTGATGCACAGCAACAAGAGGGGAGAGTGTTGTCTACGTACCAACGCAGACCGACTGCGGAAGCGATCACACAACATAGAGGAAGTAGTCGTACGTCTTCTTTCCGATCTGACCGATCCAAGCACCGTTACTCCGGCACCTCCGAGTTCTTAGCACACGTTCAGCTCGATGACGTTCCTCGGGCTCCGATCCAGCAAAGCGTCGAGGAAGAGTTCCGTCAGCACGACGGCGTGGTGACGATCTTGATGTACTACCGACGCAGGGCTTCGCCTAAGCACTGTAACGGTATGATCGAGGTGGAATTTGGTGGCAGGGGGCACCGCACACGGCTAAGGAACGATCTCAAGGATCAACTTGTGTGTCTTGGGGTGTCCCCTGCCCCCGTATATAAAGGTTGGAGGAGGGGGAGCCGGCCGGCCAGGGAGAGGGAGGCGCAGGGGGAGTCCTACTCCCACCGGGAGTAGGACTCCCCCCTCCAATCCTATTCCAATTAGGACTCTCGGGGAAAAGGAGAGAGAAGGGGGGGCCGGCCCCTTATCCTAGTCCTACTAGGACTTGGGGAAAGGGGGGGGGGGCGCCGGCCAGCTATGGGCTGCCCCTTTTCTCTTTTTCCACTAAGGCCCAATAGGCCCATTAGTCTCCCGGGGGGTTCCGGTAACCCTCCCGGTATTCCGGTAAAATCCCGATTTCACCCGGAACACTTCCTATGTCCAAACATAGGCTTCCAATATATCAATCTTTACGTCTCGACCATTTCGAGACTCCTTGTCATGTCCGTGATCTCATCCGGGACTCCGAACAACCTTCGGTACATCAAAATGCATAAACTCATTATAACTGTCATCGTAACGTTAAGCGTGCGGACCCTACGGTTCGAGAACAATGTAGACATGACCGAGACACGTCTCCGGTCAATAACCAATAGCGGGACCTGGATGCCCATATTGGCTCCTACATATTCTTACGAAGATCTTTATCGGTCAGACCGCATAACAACATACGTTGTTCCCTTTGTCATCGGTATGTTACTTGCCCGAGATTCGATCGTCGGTATCCAATACCTAGTTCAATCTCGTTACTGGCAAGTCTCTTTACTCGTTCCGTAATACATCATCTCACAACTAACATCTTAGTTATAATGCTTGCAAGGCTTATGTGATGTGCATTACCGAGAGGGCCCAGAGATACCTCTCCGACAATCGGAGTGACAAACCCTAATCTCGAAATACGCCAACCCAACATCTACCATTGGAGACACCTGTAGTACTCCTTTATAATCACCCAGTTACGTTGTGACGTTTGGTAGTACCCAAAGTGTTCCTCCGGTAGACGGGAGTTGCATAATCTCATAGTTATAAGAACATGTATAAGTCATGAAGAAAGCAATAGCAACATACTAAACGATCGGGTGCTAAGCTAATGGAATGGGTCATGTCAATCAGATCATTCAACTAATGATGTGACCTCGTTAATCAAATAACAACTCTTTGTTCATGGTTAGGAAACATAACCATCTTTGATTAACGAGCTAGTCAAGTAGAGGCATACTAGTGACACTCTGTTGGTCTATGTATTCACACATGTATTATGTTTCCGGTTAATACAATTCTAGCATGAATAATAAACATTTATCATGATATAAGGAAATAAATAATAACTTTATTATTGCCTCTAGGGCATATTTCCTTCAGTCTCCCACTTGCACTAGAGTCAATAATCTAGATCACATCACCATGTGATTAACATCGATAGTTCACATCATCATGTGACCAATACCCAAAGGGTTTACTAGAGTCAATAATCTAGTTCACATCTCTATGTGATTAACACCCAAAGAGTACTAAGGTGTGATCATGTTTTGCTTGTGAGATAATTTTAGTCGACGGGTCTGTCACATTCAGATCCGTAAGTATTTTGCAAGTTCTATGTCTACAATGCTCTACACGGAGCTACTCTAGCTAATTGCTCCCACTTTCAATATGTATCTAGACCGAGACTTAGAGTCATCTAGATTAGTGTCAAAACTTGCATCGGCGTAACCCTTTACAGAACCTTTTTATCATGTCCATAATCGAGAAACATATCCTTATTTCACTAAGGATAATTCTGACCGCTGTCCAGTGATCTACTCCTAGATCACTATTGTACTCCCTTGCCAAATCAGTGCAGGGTATACAATAGATCTGGTATACAGCATGACATACTTTATAGAACCTATGGCCAAGGCATAGGGAATGACTTTCATTCTCTTTCTATCTTCTGCCGTGGTCGGGCTTTGAGTCTTACTCAACTTCACACCTTATAATATAGGCAAGAACTCTTTCTTTGACTGCTCCATTTTGAACTACTTCAAAATCTTTGTCAAGGTATGTACTCATTGAAAGAACTTATCAAGCGTCTTTGATCTATCTCTATAGATCTTGAAGCTCAATATGTAAGCAGCTTCACCGAAGTCTTTCTTTGAAAAACTCCTTTCAAACACTCCTTTATGCTTTACAGAATAATTCTACATTATTTCCGATCAACAATATGTCATTCACATATACTTATCAGAAATGCTGTAGTGCTCCCACTCACTTTCTTGTAAATACAGGCTTCACCGCAAGTCTGTATAAAACTATATGCTTTGATCAACTCATCAAAGCGTATATTCCAACTCCGAGATGCTTGCTCCAGTCCACAGATGGATCGCTGGTGCTTGCACATTTTGTTAGCACCTTTTGGATTGACAAAACCTTCTGGTTGCATCATATACAACTCTTCTTTAATAAATCCATTAGGGAATGCAGTTTTGTTTATCCGTTTGCCAGATTTCATAAATGCGGCAATTACTAACATGATTCGGACAGACTTAAGCATAGATACGAGTGAGAAAATCTCATCGTAGTCAACACCTTGAACTTGTCGAAAACCTTTTGCGACAATTCTAGCTTTGTAGATAGTAACACTACTATCAGCGTCCGTCTTCCTCTTGAAGATCCATTTATTTTCTATGGCTTGCCGATCATCGGGCAAGTCAACTAAAGTCCATACTTTGTTCTCATACATGGATCATATCTCAGATTTCATGGCTTCAAGCCACTTTGCGGAATCTGGGCTCACCATCGCTTCTTCATAGTTCGTAGGCTCGTCATGGTCAAGTAACATGACCTCCAGAACAGGATTACCGTACCACTCTGGTGCGGTTCTCACTCTGGTTTACCTACGAGATTCGGTAGTAACTTGATCTGAAGTTACATGATCATCATCATTAGCTTCCTCACTAATTGGTGTAGTAGTCACAGGAACAGATTTCTGTGATGAACTACTTTCCAATAAGGGAGAAGGTACAATTACCTTATCAAGTTCTACTTTCTTCCCACTCATTTCTTTCGAGAGAAACTCCTTCTCCAGAAAGATTCCGAATTTAGCAACAAAAGTCTTGCCTTCGGATCTGTGATAGAAGGTGTATCCAATAGTTTCCTTTGGATATCCTATGAAGATGCACTTCTCCGATTTGAGTTTTGAGCTTATCGGGATGAAACTTTTTCATATAAGCATCGCAACTCCAAACTTTAAGAAACGACAACTTTTGTTTCTTGCTAAACCATAGTTCAGATTGTGTCGTCTCAACGGATTTAGATGGTGCCCTATTTAACGTGAATGCAGCCGTCTCTAATGCATAACCCCAAAACGATAGTGGTAGATCGGTAAGATACATCATAGATTGCACTATATCCAATAAAGTACAGTTATGACGTTTGGACACACCATTATGTTGTGGTGTTCCAGGTGGCGTGCGTAGTGAAACTATTTCACATTGTTTTTAACTGAGGACCAAACTCGTAACTCAAATATTTGTCTCCGCGATCAGATCGTAGAAACTTTATTTTCTTGTCACGATGATTTTTCACTTCACTCTGAAATTCTTTGAACCTTTCAAATGTTTCAGACTTATGTTTCATCAAGTAGATATACTCATATCTGCTCAAATCATCTGTGAAGATCAGAAAATAATGATACCTGTCGCGAGCCTCAATATTCATCGGACCACATACATCAGTATGTATGATTTCCAACAAATCTGTTGCTCGCTCCATTGTTCCGAAGAACGGCGTTTTAGTCATCTTGCCTAAAAGGCACGGTTCGCAAGCATCAAGTGATTCCAAAATCCCATCAGCATGGAGTTTCTTCATGCGCTTTACACTAATATGACCTAAACGGCAGTGCCACAAATAAGTTGCACTATCATTATTAACTTTGCATCTTTTGGTTTCAATATGTGTATCACTACGATCGAGATCCAACGAACTTGTTTCATTGGGTGTATGACCATCGAAGGTTTTATTCATGTAAACAGAACAACAATTATTCTCTGACTTTAATGAATAACCATATTGCAGTAAACATGATCAAATCATATTCATGCTCAATGCAAACACCAAATAACACTTATTTAGGTTCAACACTAATCCCGAAATTATGGGGAGTGTGCGATGATGATCATATCAATCTTGGAACCACACATCATCACTTCACCCTTAACTAGTCTCTGTTTATTCTGCAACTCCCGTTTCGAGTTACTAATCTTAGCAACTGAACTAGTATCAAATACTGAGGGTTTGCTATAAACACTAGTAAAGTACACATCAATAACATGTATATCAAATATACTTATGTTCACTTTGCCATCCTTCTTATCCGCCAATCACTTGGGGTAGTTCCGCTTCTAGTGACCAGTCCCTTTGCAGTAGAAGCACTTAGTCTCAGGCTTAGGACCAGACTTGAGTTTCTTCACATGAGTAGCAACTTGCTTGCCATTCTTTTGAAGTTCCCCTTCTTCCCTTTGCCCTTTTCTTGAAACTAGTGATCTTGTCAACCATCAACACTTGATGTTTTTCTTGATTTCTACCTTCGTTGATTTCAGCATCACGAAGAGCTTGGGAGTTGTTTCCGTTATCCCTCGTATATCATAGTTCATCACGAAGTTCTACTAACTTGGTGATGGTGACTAGAGAATTCTGTCAATCACTATCTTATCTGGAAGATTAACTCCCACTTGATTCAAGCGATTGTAGTACCCAGACAATCTGAGCATATGCTCACTAGTTGAGCGATTCTCCTCCATCTTTTAGCTATAGAACTTGTTGGAGACTTCATATCTCTCAACTCGGGTATTTGCTTGAAATATTAACTTCAACTCCTGGAACATCTCATATGGTCCATGACGTTCAAAACGTCTTTGAAGTCCCGATTCTAAGCCATTAAGCATGGTGCACTAAACTATCAAGTAGTCATCATATTGAGCTAGCCAAACGTTCATAACGTCCGCATATGCTCCTGCAATAGGTCTGTCACCTAGCGGTGCATCAAGGACATAATTCTTCTGTGCAGCAATGAGGGTAAACCTCAGATCACGGATCCAATCCGCATCATTGCTACTAACATCTTTCAACACAATTTTCTCTAGGAACATATCAAAATAAACACAGGGAAGCAACAACGCGAGCTATTGATCTACAACATGATTTGCAAAATACTACCAGGACTAAGTTCATGATAAATTTAAGTTCAATTTAATCATATTACTTAAGAACTCCCACTTAGATAGACATCCCTCTAATCCTCTAAGTGATCACGTGATCCAAATCAACTAAGCCATAACCGATCATCACGTGAGATGGAGTAGTTTTCAATGGTGAACATCGTTATGTTGATCATATCTACTATATGATTCACGCTCGACCTTTCGGTCTCCGTGTTCCGAGGCCATATCTGTATATGCTTGGCTCGTCAAGTATAACCTGAGTATTCTGCGTGTGCAACTGTTTTGCACCCGTTGTATTTGAACGTAGAGCTTATCACACCCGATCATCACGTGGTGTCTGGGCACGAAGAACTTTGGCAACGGTGCATACTCAGGGAGAACACTTCTTGATAATTTAGTGAGAGATCATCTTATAATGCTACCGTCAATCAAAGCAAGATAAGATGCATAAAAGGATAAACATCACATGCAATCAATATAAGTGATATGATATGGCCATCATCAACTTGTGCTTGTGATCTCCATCTCCGAAGCACCATCATGATCTCCATCGTCACCGGCGCGACACCTTGATCTCCATCGTAGCATCGTTGTCGTCTCGCCAATCTTATGCTTCCACGACTATCACTACCGTTTAGTAATAAAGTAAAGCATTACATCGCGATTGCATTGCATACAATAAAGCGACAACCATATGGCTCCTGCCAGTTGCCGATAACTCGGTTACAAAACATGATCATCTCATACAATAAAATCAGCATCATGCCTTGACCATATCACATCACAACATACCCTGCAAAAACAAGTTAGACGTCCTCTACTTTGTTGTTGCAAGTTTTACGTGGCTGCTACGGGCTTAAGTAAGAACTCATCTCACCTACGCATCAAAACCACAACGATAGTTCGTCAAATAGACTCCGTTTTAACCTTCTCAAGGACCGGGCGTAGTCACACTTGGTTCAACTAAAGTTGGAGAGACAGTCTTCCGCAAGCCATCTATGTGCAAAGCACGTCGAGGGAACCGGTCTCGCGTAAGAGTACGCGTAAGGTTGGTCCGGATCGTCTCACCCAACAATACCGCCGAACCAAAGTATGACATGCTGGTAGGCAGTATGACTTGTATCGCCCACAACTCACTTGTGTTCTACTCGTGCAAATAACATCAAACCATAAAACCTAGGCTCTGATACCACTATTGGGGAACGCAGTAATTTCGAAAATTTTCCTACGCACACGCAAGATCATGGTGATGCACAGCAACGAGAGGGGAGAGTGTTGTCTATGTACCAACGTAGACCGACTGCGGAAGCGATCACACAACATAGAGGAAGTAGTCGTACGTCTTCTTTCCGATCCGACCGATCCAAGCACCGTTACTCCGGCACCTCCGAGTTCTTAGCACACGTTCAGCTCGATGACATTCCTCGGGCTCCGATCCAGCAAAGCGTCGAGGAAGAGTTCCATCAGCACGACGGCGTGGTGACGATCTTGATGTACTACCGACGCAGGGCTTCGCCTAAGCACTGTAACGGTATGATCGAGGTGGAATTTGGTGGCAGGGGGCACCGCACACGGCTAAGGAACGATCTCAAGGATCAACTTGTGTGTCTTGGGGTGTCCCCTGCCCCCGTATATAAAGGTTGGAGGAGGGGGAGCCGGCCGGCCAGGGAGAGGGAGGCGCAGGGGGAGTCCTACTCCCACCGGGAGTAGGACTCCCCCCTCCAATCCTATTCCAATTAGGACTCTCGGGGAAAAGGAGAGAGAAGGGGGGGCCGGCCCCTTATCCTAGTCCTACTAGGACTTGGGGAAAGGGGGGCCGCCGGCCAGCTATGGGCTGCCCCTTTTCTCTTTTTCCACTAAGGCCCAATAGGCCCATTAGTCTCCCGGGGGGTTCCGGTAACCCTCCCGGTATTCCGGTAAAATCCCGATTTCACCCGGAACACTTCCTATGTCCAAACATAGGCTTCCAATATATCAATCTTTACGTCTCGACCATTTCGAGACTCCTCGTCATGTCCGTGATCTCATCCGGGACTCCGAACAACCTTCGGTACATCAAAATGCATAAACTCATTATAACTGTCATCGTAACGTTAAGCGTGCGGACCCTACAGTTCGAGAACAATGTAGACATGACCGAGACACGTCTCCGGTCAATAACCAATAGCAGGACCTGGATGCGCATATTGGCTCCTACATATTCTTACGAAGATCTTTATCGGTCAGACCGCATAACAACATACGTTGTTCCCTTTGTCATCGGTATGTTACTTGCCCGAGATTCGATCGTCGGTATCCAATACCTAGTTCAATCTCGTTACTGGCAAGTCTCTTTACTTGTTCCGTAATACATCATCTCACAACTAACATATTAGTTGCAGTGCTGACCAATAAAGATCTTCGTAGAATATGTAGGAGCCAATATGGGCGTCCAGGTCCCGCTATTGGTTATTGACCGGAGACGTGTCTCGGTCATGTCTACATTGTTCTCGAACCGTAGGGTCCGCACGCTTAACGTTACGATGACAGTTATTATGAGTTTATGCATTTTGATGTACCGAAGGTTGTTCGGAGTCCCAGATGAGATCACGGACATGACGAGGAGTCTCGAAATAGTCGAGACGTAAAGATTGATATATTGGAAGCCTATGTTTGGACATCGGAAGTGTTCCGGGTGAAATCGGGATTTTACCGGATTACCGGGAGGGTTACCGGAACCCCCCGGGAGCCAAATGGGCCAACATGGGCCTTAGTGGAAAGGTTAGAGGGCAGCCCACATAGGGCTGCGCCTCCCCCCCTCTCCCTAGTCCTATTAGGACTAGGAGAGGGGCCGGCCACCTCTCTCTCTCTCTCTCCCCTTTAAAGGATTCCTAGTTGGACTAGGATTGGAGGGGGAAGTCCTACTCCCGATAGGAGTAGGACTCCTCCTGCGCCTCCTCCTCTTTGGCCGGCCAGCCCCCCTCCCTCCAACCTTTATATACGGGGGCAGGGGACACCCCAAGACACACAAGTTGATCCTTGAGATCGTTCCTTAGCCGTGTGCGGTGCCCCCTGCCACCAAATTCCACCTCGATCATGCCGTTGTAGTGCTTAGGCGAAGCCCTGCGTCGGTAGTGCATCAAGATCATCACCACGCCGTCGTGCTGACGGAACTCCTCCCCGAAGCTTTGCTGGATTGGAGCCCGGGGATCGTCATCGAGCTGTACGTGTGCTAAGAACTCGGAGGTGCCGGAGTAACGGTGCTTGGATCGGTCGGATCGGGAAGAAGACGTACGACTACTTCCTCTACGTTGTGTGATCGCTTCCGCAGTCGGTCTGCGTTGGTACGTAGACAACACTCTCCCCTCTCGTTGCTGTGCGTTACCGAGAGGGCCCAGAGATACCTCTCCGACAATCGGAGTGACAAACCCTAATCTCGAAATACGCCAACCCAACATCTACCATTGGAGACACCTGTAGTACTCCTTTATAATCACCCAGTTACGTTGTGACGTTTGGTAGTACCCAAAGTGTTCCTCCGGTAGACGGGAGTTGCATAATCTCATAGTTATAGGAACATGTATAAGTCATGAAGAAAGCAATAGCAACATACTAAACAATCGGGTGCTAAGCTAATGGAATGGGTCATGTCAATCAGATCATTCAACTAATGATGTGACCTCGTTAATCAAATAACAACTCTTTGTTCATGGTTAGGAAACATAACCATCTTTGATTAACGAGCTAGTCAAGTAGAGGCATACTAGTGACACTCTGTTGGTCTATGTATTCACACATGTATTATGTTTCCGGTTAATACAATTCTAGCATGAATAATAAACATTTATCATGATATAAGGAAATAAATAATAACTTTATTATTGCCTCTAGGGCATATTTCCTTCACTTTGTCCTAATACTATTTGGCAGTTTTGTACCTCGTGTTATGTCTTTTTCCAGAAGTTGAGAAATTTTACACAAATGACCTTGTAGTGGTGTGTTGGGCTATCTGAAATAAGTTGTGCTAAAGCACATCTATATGTGCTATAAGTATTGCACATCTAAAAGTGCAACTAATCCCGGGTGGTTTTGGTAAATCATAACAACATATATACCATTGATCTAATGCTTATTGAAAATAGATTTTAGAAAAGATCAATGATTGGCATGGCATGGACATGAGAATGTGGACCCCTCAAAATGCAAAGGACATGGATTGTCAAAGTTTCAAGACTCTACATTTTTGGTTAAGTGATTCATGATCACATTGAGTCCATAGGAAAGCCAATATTATTGCTCCAAAACCTTCAAACACCTTCTCCACTTCACATATGTCCAAACCCTAAAATTTCATCTTGGTCCCACCGAAAACATCCATATTGGACCCACCGAGTTGATCCTACACACCGCCAGAGCCAAAACCCTGGAATTTCGATCCCATCGATATTGCGATCGGTTTCACCGAGTTGCCGTGACCAAGTTTCTACAAGCCAATTCATTCACTTCTGAATCACCGAGTTGAACTGATTCGGAACTACCGAAACAAGGTCCTGCCTAGGTTATCGCATTTTGGTTTGTCTAAAATTTTCACTTTGGGCCCACCGAAAAGCCCAACGTTCATATCTTTTACATAGGTCGGTATCATCGACTTTTCGGACGGGTGTCAACGAGTCGAGTCAAAAGTGTGTAACGGTTGGATTTTGGGTGAAGGCTATAAATACACCTCCACCCCCACCTACTCTCTAAGAGAGCCGTCAGAATGAATCTACACTTCCACCATTCATTTTCTGAGAGAGAACCACCTACTCATCTGTTGAGATCAAGAGATTCAATCCAATCCGCTGCTCAACCTTAGACCTCCATGTGTAGGGTGCTACTTGCCTTGGTAGAATTGCTAAAACTTGCCTACAATTAAAATTGGGAAAATGATAAGTTTTTATTTGGTCAAGTAGTCTAATCACCCCTCCCCCTCTAGACATACTTTCGACCCAACAACATCCAAGTCCTATGTCATTGATCTTACACGGAGATTCGTGTGGGTACTTCCTAGTTTTTTTTACATTTTACTTTTATGTTTGATTGAGTCAGTTAGATGTGCAATAACTAGGGCACATCTAGATGTGCCCTCGCAATAGAGAATCTTTGAGTTTAACTTCCTAAGACACCTTATGTGCCCTCGCAATAGAGAATCTTTGAGTTTAACTTCCCAAGACACCTTTTGAGGTGGTGATTGCAACTTGTGCTTCATTAATTTATTGGACAGTGATGCAGAAATGGAAAGATTGTGAAGACTTGAGAAGAGGGGCATTGTGATGCCGAAGGACAACGGAGGAACATGATGAGGATTTGCATTGCCGCACACGAAGGAGCATCATCATCCAACAGTTGGTATTCTATAGTTGGTTGTTTTCCTGGGCGTTTGTCATTTTTCATTTGTTTGAAAATGTGTGTTTTATGCTCCTGTGTGAGCTCTATTTTGTTGGCTTATGATAATTTTGTGTCGTCGGGTTTTTGCCCTATGATGGGTGTCCTGGTGACAGGCGTTTGCAGTGGTTACTCTTTCCCCATCTCCTGAACCTTGGTTGGATGAACTTTGTATTCCGTTATGATCTAATGGAAAGGGGAATAGTCCGATAAAAAAAGCACCCAACTACCCTTAAAAAACTGATGTCTAGAAACATGGCCCAGTTAGGTTGGATGAAAATTAGGGCGACACACAATGATGTTGCGATTGTCATACAACAAATAGAGTATAAACATGGTTGACATGGATATCACTTGTCCACATACAGTTCTAGCACATGAAACAGACAATGAATGGTCATGATCACACACAAAGCGTATGAAATGTTTCAAACCTCAGCAAAAACTACATCTAGGTTCTAGAACGTAACAAAATCTATGAGAGAAGGAAACAAACCAAAAATTCTACTGGAATGGCCAATTGAACACCATTAGCCTGCACACAACCCAATAGCCTAGATAACCGAGAAACCTACATCAGTTAAGCTAAACCAAAAGTAGAACAACGTCATTGCAATTCCAATTGTTAGAGAAACAAGTAGGCAAACACAAGAGTCTCCGTACAACTAATAGATGTACATGCAACCATAGGTGCACTAAAGCACATATAGACTTAGTAAACCTGGATGGATGGTTCAATAAACACTTAGATATATGACATGCTACATACACATCATATCCTACATACCTAAATAATTAGTCTCTACCATCTCAATTTTCTTAATGTGCAGCCATGCCAACTCATCATGGCACCATGCATGCCCCTACTAACTTCATTTGTTTGAACATGCAACCATGTCAACTCACCATGTCACCAATGTCATCCCTAACCATGAGTTAGAAACGACCCACCTTAACATGCATCATGAATGTCACTCATACTCAATAAAATATTCTATAACTATATACTAATTTATATTAGTTAAAAAATATGTTGTTGTATTAAAGTTCCATAGTACCAAATCTCGTAGAAATAACTACATTCAATTCCCACTGCAACGCGCGGGTATCAGCTCTAGTTGTAGCAGTAAAAGTAACTTAGATAAATAGTTCTAAATATTACAATGCCACCAACTTGGATAGATGGTTCTATAAACACTTCGGCAGATGGGGCTCATATTACAGTAACTTGCATAGATGGGACTGCTGCATAACTTAATTTTTCAGATAAGATATATGGATATATGTGATAAAGATAGGTACATTAGGATGAATCCACCAACAGGAGTGATCAAGATCAAGAGATCATCCTTTGTGCAGCTGCTTCATCCACCCCACACTAGTAGAAAAAGGCCCATTTGTCCCGGTTCATAAGGCCCATTTGTCCCGATTCGTTAACCGGGACTAAAGGGTCGGTACTAAAGCCCAATACCGTTAGTCCCGGTACTTATATGAACCAGGACAGATGGGGCTCCATGTGGCCGATGTGGCTTGCCCAGGCAGGGGGCCTTTTGTCCCGGTTGGTAGCACCAACTGGGACCAAAAGGCATCCATGCGTCAGCAATTCAGGGGCTGGGGTTTTTGTTTTTTTTTGAAGGGGGGGGTTGGGGTTTTGGGTTTTTTTGTAGGGTTAATGTAGGGGTTTCATATATTGTGTTAGCTAGCTAATAGATAGAAGTGTCCTCTCTTATCTCCGTGCTTGGTCGACGCTACGTACTATACGTATAGAGAGGACTCGACACGCTAGCTAGTAAGCAAATGAAGGAAACCATTAAGTACATAAGATCGTCATGAACATATACAGAGAGAAGTGATCAACCTCTCCTTCTTCAAGAGATTGGTTGAACAACAAGTTTTCGTATATCTATCCGGCGCTACTAGCTACTGAAGGAAATATGCCCTAGAGGCAAAAATAAAGTTATTATTTATTTCCTTATATCATGATAAATGTTTATTATTCATGCTAGAATTGTATTAACCGGAAACATAATACATGTGTGAATACATAGACAAACAGAGTGTCACTAGTATGCCTCTACTTGACTAGCTCGTTAATCAAAGATGGTTATGTTTCCTAACCATGAACAAAAGAGTTGTTATTTGATTAACGAGGTCACATCATTAGTTGAATGATCTGATTGACATGACCCATTCCATTAGCTTAGCACCCGATCGTTTAGTATGTTGCTATTGCTTTCTTCATGACTTATACATGTTCCTATGACTATGAGATTATGCAACTCCCGTTTCCCGGAGGAACACTTTGGGTGCTACCAAACGTCACAATGTAACTAGGTGATTATAAAGGAGTACTACAGGTGTTTCCAATGGTAGATGTTGGGTTGGCGTATTTCGAGAATAGGATTTGTCACTCCGATTGTCGGAGAGGTACCTCTGGGCCCTCTCGGTAATACACATCACATAAGCCTTGCAAGCATTATAACTAAGATGTTAGTTGTGAGATGATGTATTACGGAACGAGTAAAAGAGACTTGCCAGTAACGAGATTGAACTAGGTATTGGATACCGACGATCGAATCTCGGGCAAGTAACATACCGATGACAAAGGGAACAACGTATGTTGTTATGCGGTCTGACCGATAAAGATCTTCGTAGAATATGTAGGAGCCAATATGGGCATCCAGGCCCCGCTATTGGTTATTGACCGGAGACGTGTCTCGGTCATGTCTACATTGTTCTCGAACCGTAGGGTCCGCACGCTTAACGTTACGATGACAGTTATTATGAGTTTATGCATTTTGATGTACCGAAGGTTGTTCGGAGTCCCGGATGTGATCACGGACATGACGAGGAGTCTCGAAATGGTCGAGACATAAAGATTGATATATTGGAAGCCTATGTTTGGACATCGGAAGTGTTCCAGGTGAAATCGGGATTTTACCGGATCACCGGGAGGTTACCGGAACCCCCCGGGAACCATATGGGCCTTCATGGGCCTTAGTGGAAAAGAGAAAAGGGGCAGCCCATAGCTGGCCGCGCGCCCCCCTTCCCTGAGTCCTATTAGGACTAGGAGAAGGGGCCGGCCCCCTTCTCTCTCCTTTCCCCCTTGGGAATCCTAGTTGGAATAGGATTGAGGGGGGGAGTCCTACTCCCGGTAGGAGTAGGACTCCTCCCGCGCCCTCTCCCTGGCCGGTGCACCCCTCCCCCTTGGATCCTTTATATACGGGGGTAGGAGGCACCTCTAGACACACAAATTGATCATTGAGATCGTTCCTTAGCCGTGTGCGGTGCCCCCTGCCACCAAATTCCACCTCGATCATACCATTGTACTGCTTAGGCGAAGCCCTGCGTCGGTAGTACATCAAGATCGTCACCACGCCGTCGTGCTGACAGAACTCTTCCTCGACGCTTTGCTGGATCGGAGCCCGAGGATCGTCATCGAGCTGAACGTGTGCTAAGAACTCGGAGGTGCCGGAGTAACGGTACTTGGATCGGTCGGATCGGGAAGAAGACGTACGACTACTTCCTCTATGTTGTGTCAACGCTTCCATTGCGATCTACAAGGGTACGTAGATCAGACTCTCCCCCTCGTTGCTATGCATCACCATGATCTTGCGTGTGCGTAGGAATTTTTTTGAAATTACTACATTCCCCAACAGTGGCATCCGAGCCTAGGTTTTATGGTTTGATGTTATTTGCACGAGTAGAACACAAGTGAGTTGTGGGCGATACAAGTCATACTGCCTACCAGCATGTCATACTTTGGTTCAGCGGTATTGTTGGATGAGACGACCCGGACCAACCTTACGCGTACGCTTACGCGAGACCGGTTCCCTCGACGTGCTTTGCACATAGATGGCTTGCGGGCGACTGTCTCTCCAACTTTAGTTGAACCAAGTGTGGCTACGCCCGGTCCTTGAGAAGGTTAAAACGGAGTATATTTGACAAAGTATCGTTGTGGTTTTGATGCGTAGGTGAGATGAGTTCTTGCTTAAGCCCGTAGCAGCCACGTAAAACTTGCAACAACAAAGTAGAGGACGTCTAACTTGTTTTTGCAGGGCATGATGTGATGTGATATGGTCAAGGCATGATGCTAAATTTTATTGTATGAGATGATCATGTTTTGTAACCAAGTTATCGGCAACTGGCAGGAGCCATATGGTTGTCGCTTTATTGTATGCAATGCAATCGCGATGTAATGCTTTACTTTATTACTAAGCGGTAGTGATAGTCGTGGAAGCATAAGATTGGCGAGATGACAACGATGCTACGATGGAGATCAAGGTGTCATGCCGGTGACGATGGTGATCATGACGGTGCTTCGGAGATGGAGATCACAAGCACAAGATGATGATGGCCATATCATATCACTTATATTGATTGCATGTGATGTTTATCCTTTTATGCATCTTATCTTGCTTTGATTGACGGTAGCATTATAAGATGATCTCTCACTAAATTATCAAGAAGTGTTCTCCCTGAGTATGCACCGTTGCCAAAGTTCGTCGTGCCCAGACACCACGTGATGATCGGGTGTGATAAGCTCTATGTCCATCTACAACGGGTGCAAGCCAGTTTTGCACACGCAGAATACTCAGGTTAAACTTGACGAGCCTAGCATATGCAGATATGGCCTCGGAACACAGAGACCGAAAGGTCGATCGTGAATCATATAGTAGATATGATCAACATAACGATGTTCACCATTGAAAACTACTCCATCTCACGTGATGATCGGTTATGGTTTAGTTGATTTGGATCACGTGATCACTTAGAGGATTAGAGGGATGTCTATCTAAGTGGGAGTTCTTAAGTAATTTGATTAACTGAACTTAAACTTATCATGAACTTAGTACCTGATAGTATCTTGCTTGTTTATGTTGATTGTAGATAGATGGCTCGTGCTGTTGTTCCGTTGAATTTTAATGCGTTCCTTGAGAAAGCAAAGTTGAAAGATGATGGTAGCAATTACACGGACTGGGTCCGTAACCTGAGGATTATCCTCATTGCTGCATAGAAGAATTACGTCCTGGAAGCACCGTTGGGGTGCCAGGCCTGCTGCTGGAGCAACACCAGATGTTATGAACGTCTGGCAGAGCAAAGCTGATGACTACTCGATAGTTCAGTGTGCCATGCTTTACGGCTTAGAATTGGGACTTCAACGATGTTTTGAACGTCATGGAGCATATGAGATGTTCCAGGAGTTGAAGTTAATATTTCAAGCAAATGCCCGAATTGAGAGATATGAAGTCTCCAATAAGTTCTATAGCTGCAAGATGGAGGAGAACAGTTTTGTCAGTGAGCATATACTCAAAATGTCTGGGTATAATAATCACTTGATTCAGATGGGAGTTAATCTTCCAGATGATTGCGTCATTGACATAATTCTCCAATCACTGCCACCAAGCTACAAGAGCTTCGTGATGAACTATAATATGCAAGGGATGAACAAGACTATTCCCGAGCTCTTCGCATGCTGAAAGCTGCGGAGGTAGAAATCAAGAAGGAGCATCAAGTGTTGATGGTCAACAAGACCACTAGTTTCAAGAAAAAGGGCAAAGGGAAGAAGAAGGGGAACTTCAAGAAGAACAGCAAGCAAGTTGCTGCTCAGGAGAAGAAACCCAAGTCTGGACCTAAGCTTGAAACTGAGTGCTTCTACTGCAAGCAGACTGGTCACTGGAAGCGGAACTGCCCCAAGTATTTGGCGGATAAGAAGGATGGCAAGGTGAACAAAGGTATATGTGATATACATGTTATTGATGTGTACCTTATTAGAGCTCGCAGTAGCACCTGGGTATTTGATACTGGTTCTGTTGCTAATATTTGCAACTCAAAACAGGGACTACGGAATAAGCGGACACTAGCAAAGGACGAGCTGACGATGCGCGTGGGAAACGGTTCCAAAGTCGATGTGATCGCGGTCGGCACGCTACCTCTACATCTACCTTCGGGATTAATATTAGACCGAAATAATTGTTATTTGGTGCCAGCGTTGAGCATGAACATTATATCTGGATCTTGTTTAATGCGAGACGGTTATTCATTTAAATCAGAGAATAATGGTTGTTCTATTTATATGAGTAATATCTTTTATGGTCATGCACCTTTGAAGAGTGGTCTATTTTTGATGAATCTCGATAGTAGTGATACACATATTCATAATGTTGAAACCAAAAGATACAGAGTTGATAATGATAGTGCAACTTATTTGTGGCACTGCCGTTTAGGTCATATCGGTGTAAAGCGCATGAAGAAACTCCATACTGATGGGCTTTTGGAACCACTTGATTATGAATCACTTGGTACTTGCGAACCGTGCCTCATAGGCAAGATGACTAAAACACCGTTCTCCGGTACTATGGAGAGAGCAACAGATGTGTTGGAAATCATACATACCGATGTATGTGGTCCGATGAATATTGAGGCTCGTGGCGGATATCGTTATTTTCTCACCTTCACAGATGATTTAAGCAGATATGGGTATATCTACTTAATGAAACACAAGTCTGAAACATTTGAAAAGTTCAAAGAATTTCAGAGTGAAGTTGAAAATCATCGTAACAAGAAAATAAAGTTTCTACGATCTGATCGTGGAGGAGAATATTTGAGTTACGAGTTTGGTGTACATTTGAAAAATTGTGGAATAGTTTCGCAACTCACGCCACCCGGAACACCACAACGTAATGGTGTGTCCGAACGTCATAATCGTACTTTACTAGATATGGTGTGATCGATGATGTCTCTTACTGATTTACCGCTATCATTTTGGGGTTATGCTTTAGAGACGGCCGCATTCACGTTAAATAGGGCACCATCAAAATCCGTTGAGACGACGCCCTATGAACTATGGTTTGGCAAGAAACCAAAGTTGTCGTTTCTTAAAGTTTGGGGCTGCGATGCTTATGTGAAAAAGCTTCAACTTGATAAGCTCGAACCCAAAGCGGAGAAATGTGTCTTCATAGGATACCCAAAGGAGACTGTTGGGTACACCTTCTATCACAGATCCGAAGGCAAGACATTCGTTGCTAAGAATGGATCATTTCTACAGAAGGAGTTTATCTCGAAAGAAGTGAGTGGGAGGAAAGTAGAACTTGATGAGGTAACTGTACCTGCTCCCTTATTGGAAAATAGTACATCACAGAAAACTGTTTCTGCGACACCTATACCAATTAGTGAGGAAGCTAATGATGATGATCATGAAACTTCAGGACAAGATACTACTGAACCACGTAGATCAACCAGAGTGAGATCCGCACCGGAGTGGTACGGTAATCCAATTCTGGAAGTCATGCTACTAGATCATGATGAACCTACGAACTATGAAGAAGCGATGGTGAGCCCAGATTCCGCAAAGTGGCTTGAAGCCATGAAATCTGAGATGGGATCCATGTATGAGAACAAAGTATGGACTTTGGTTGACTTGCCCGATGATCGGCAAGCAATTGAGAATAAATGGATCTTCAAGAAAAAGACTGACGCTGACGGTAATATTACTGTCTATAAAGCTCGACTTGTCGCAAAAGGTTTTCGACAAGTTCAAGGGGTTGACTACGATGAGACCTTCTCACCCGTAGCGATGCTTAAGTCTGTCAGAATCATGTTAGCAATTGCCGCATTTTATGATTATGAAATTTGGCAGATGGATGTCAAAACTGCATTCCTGAATGGATTTCTGGAAGAAGAGTTGTATATGATGCAACCAGAAGGTTTTGTCAATCCAAAGGGAGCTAACAAAGTGTGCAAGCTCCAGCGATCCATTTATGGACTGGTGCAAGCCTCTCGGAGTTGGAATAAACGCTTTGATAGTGTGATCAAAGCATTTGGTTTTATACAGACGTTTGGAGAAGCCTGTATTTACAAGAAAGTGAGTGGGAGCTCTGTAGCATTTCTGATATTATATGTGGATGACATATTGCTGATTGGAAATGATATAGAATTTCTGGATAGCATAAAGGGATACTTGAATAAAAGTTTTTCGATGAAAGACCTCGGGGAAGCTGCTTACATATTAGGCATAAAGATCTATAGAGATAGATCAAGACGCTTAATTGGACTTTCACAAAGCACATACCTTGACAAGATTTTGAAGAAGTTCAAAATGGATCAAGCAAAGAAAGGGTTCTTGCCTGTGTTACAAGGAGTGAAGTTGAGTCAGACATAATGCCCGACCACTGCAGAAGATAGAGAGAAAATGAAAGATGTTCCCTATGCTTCAGCCATAGGCTCTATCATGTATGCAATGCTGTGTACCAGACCTGATGTGTGCCTTGCTATAAGTTTAGCAGGGAGGTACCAAAGTAATCCAGGAGTGGATCACTGGACAGCGGTCAAGAACATCCTGAAATACCTCAAAAGGACTAAGGATATGTTTCTCGTATATGGAGGTGACAAAGAGCTCACCGTAAGAGGTTACGTTGATGCAAGCTTTGACACTGATCCGGACGATTCTAAATCGCAAACCGGATACGTGTTTACTTTAAACGGTGGAGCTGTCAGTTGGTGCAGTTCTAAACAAAGCGTCGTAGCGGGATCTACATGTGAAGCGGAGTACATAGCTGCTTCGGAAGCAGCGAACGAAGGAGTCTGGATGAAGGAGTTCATATCCGATTTAGGTGTCATACCTAGTGCATCGGGTCCAATGAAAATCTTTTGTGACAATACTGGTGCAATTGCCTTAGCAAAGGAATCCAGATTTCACAAAAGGACCAAACACATCAAGAGACGCTTCAACTCCATCCGGGATCTAGTCTAGGTGGGAGACATAGAGATTTGCAAGATACATACGGATCTGAATGTTGCAGACCCGTTGACTAAGCCTCTTCGACGAGCAAAACATGATCAGCACCAAGGCTCCATGGGTGTTAGAATCATTACTATGTAATCTAGATTATTGACTCTAGTGCAAGTGGGAGACTGAAGGAAATATGCCCTAGAGGCAATAATAAAGTTATTATTTATTTCCTTATATCATGATAAATGTTTATTAATCATGCTAGAATTGTATTAACCGGAAACATAATACATGTGTGAATACATAGACAAACAGAGTGTCACTAGTATGCCTCTACTTGACTAGCTCGTTAATCAAAGATGGTTATGTTTCCTAACCATGAACAAAAGAGTTGTTATTTGATTAACGGGGTTACATCATTAGTTGAATGATCTGATTGACATGACCCATTCCATTAGCTTAGCACCCGATCGTTTAGTATGTTGCTATTGCTTTCTTCATGACTTATACATGTTCCTATGACTATGAGATTATGCAACTCCCGTTTGCCGGAGGAACACTTTGGGTGCTACCAAATGTCACAACGTAACTGGGTGATTATAAAGGAGTACTACAGGTGTTTCCAAAGGTAGATGTTGGGTTGGCGTATTTCGAGAATAGGATTTGTCACTCCGATTGTCGGAGAGGTACCTCTGGGCCCTCTCGTTAATACACATCACATAAGCCTTGCAAGCATTATAACTAAGATGTTAGTTGTGAGATGATGTATTACGGAACGAGTAAAAGAGACTTGCCAGTAACGAGATTGAACTAGGTATTGGATACCGACGATCGAATCTCGGGCAAGTAACATACCGATGACAAAGGGAACAACGTATGTTGTTATGCGGTCTGACCGATAAAGATCTTTGTAGAATATGTAGGAGCCAATATGGGCATCTAGGTCCCGCTATTGGTTATTGACCGGAGACGTGTCTCGGTCATGTCTACATTGTTCTCGAACCGTAGGGTCCGCACGCTTAACGTTACGATGACAATTATTATGAGTTTATGCATTTTGATGTACCGAAGGTTGTTCGGAGTCCCGGATGTGATCACGGACATGACGAGGAGTCTCGAAATGGTCGAGACATAAAGATTGATATATTGGAAGCCTATGTTTGGACATCGGAAGTGTTCCAGGTGAAATCGGGATTTTACCGGATCACCGGGAGGTTACCGGAACCCCCCGGGAACCATATGGGCCTTCATGGGCCTTAGTGGAAAAGAGAAAAGGGGCAGCCCATAGCTGGCCGCGCGCCCCCCCTTCCCTGAGTCCTATTAGGACTAGGAGAAGGGGCCGACCCCCCTCTCTCTCCTTTCCCCCTTGGGAATCCTAGTTGGAATAGGATTGAGGGGGGGAGTCCTACTCCCGGTAGGAGTAGGACTCCTCCCGTGCCCTCTCCCTGGCCGGCGCACCCCTCCCCCTTGGATCCTTTATATACGGGGGCAGGGGGCACCTCTAGACACACAAGTTGATCATTGAGATCGTTCCTTAGCCGTGTGCGGTGCCCCCTGCCACCAAATTCCACCTCGATCATACCGTTGTAGTGCTTAGGTGAAGCCCTGCGTCGGTAGTACATCAAGATTGTCACCACGCCGTCGTGCTGACGGAACTCTTCCTCGACGCTTTGCTGGATCGGAGCCCGAGGATCGTCATCGAGCTGAACGTGTGCTAAGAACTCGGAGGTGCCGGAGTAGCGGTACTTGGATCAGTCGGATCGGGAAGAAGACGTACGACTACTTCCTCTACGTTGTGTCAACGCTTCCGTTGCGATCTACAAGGGTACGTAGATCAGACTCTCCCCCTCGTTGCTATGCATCACCATGATCTTGCGTGTGCGTAGGATTTTTTTTGAAATTACCACGTTCCCCAACAGCTACATATATACAATATTAAGGTCTTGAAGTGATTGACCTCTCCTTCTTCAAGAGATTGGTCGAACAACAAGTTTTCGTATATCTATCCGACGCTACTGGCTACATATATGCAATATTAAGATCTCTTACAATCCCCTAACTTCTGAACTCAAGTTCCACATGGTATTCTCCGGCTTTACTAATGATGTGGTCAAGAAAGAATCCCGCCAATTCCTCTTGAATTGCTCGTATACGATCTTATGGTAGGAGTTCATTCCACATGTGCCACATCTAATTTGAAGAAGGGGGTCAATACATATATATGAATGAAACTCAACACAAATGATGGTATAATAAAATGAAATTGTGAATATTATTGCTTACGCACTTCAAATTGTCTTTTAGAGTAGCCCCGCTTATTTTTGCAAGTCGCATTGTAGATGAACTCGCAAACGTAGTATCCATAGTAATTATTCCCGGTTTCCTGCCACAAGCACTTTACGAGAAATAGAGGTCAATCAAACTGATAATGAAGCATTATAAATGGTATTGATGAATGTAGCTAGAATCAACGAGAGATGCATGGAACTAGCTAGCTAGTAGTACTTACTTTCGGGCGTGTAAATCGCAGCTCTCCCGACAGTCCCAGAGCTTGTGCGGTGAATACTTTCCAAACCCTGTGGGACAAAGAAAACAATTACTTGATATCAGGAAATGAACAAAGTTTCGGATATGGTGCGATAGTGATCGATTGAACTTACTTCTCGAGCATTTTAGTCATGTCCGCACAGTCCTCAGGATTTTTTTGTCTCGAGTCTAAGACGGTTACTAGTCCCTGCTCAAGCTTAATCTCTAGGAGAATAAAGTGGAAGCTGCGCATGCATGCATAACTCATCAATTACATTACTATAACCTCGAGTAATACCGGAAATTGAATATGCACAAGACAGTAACACTCACTTGAAGTTGTAAGGAAAGAGTATTTTATCTTTGTTTTGATTTTGAAGCAACGATTTTTAGCAAGTTGGCCTCGGCTTCTTTGGCATCATGTTTAACCGTCCATTCATCTATGATATTTGTGTTAATGAACCCAATATCATAGATTTTTGCCTTTCTGCATTCGACGATCTTCAATCTGCATAATTTAGTGAGGATAATTATATATACATGCAATGAAAGAGCTGAGCTATATATAGAGACTTAATTGCAGAAGTAGTACTTACGTACAGTAGCAAGTGACGATTATTTTATCGAGGGCCTTTTGATTGAAAATATGGAAGAACTCCTCAAATGGAATAGACAACAGATCAATTCGAACAAGGTCGTGCTCCTCTTTAACTCTCAATGTCAAAGTATCCCGCCCCGATCCGCTGCAGGTTTTCATGTACCAGTCATGGAATCTTCGCATCATCGTTGTTAGAGGAGGATGACCAGGTTTGACGAGAGGCTTCCTGTGCCGGTATTTGAAATTGTTCACCTCCATTGTATCAAAATGTGCATCGTCGGGCAGGTAATCTCCAGGATTGGTACCGGGCAGCATCCTCGGATGATTAGCGACGATATCGCTAGACACCTTGAGCGGGGGGGGGCACGATTGGTTAGCTTGTTCGCCGAGCTAGGGAATTGTTTTCCCACTTCTTTGTTCTTCTAACCTTTGATCACTGCAAGTACTTCCTGACCGCTCCGCTTCGATATATGACCTTTCAATAATGCGCTCATAGTTGGTTTTAGGCAGAGACGGTGGTGGTCACTTCAGGTCATCCAAAGTGCACTGAACTTTCACCTTATCTATCTTCTCCTCCAGAGGTGGATGTTTCTTAGCTCTTTGCGTTTCAAAGAAGTCCTTCACTTGGGCTTCACAGATGTTTGCATTTTCCTCCTCAGTCATCTCGTATGGTAACCTCTCTAGAGGCTTGAGAGATGGACCGAATCTGTATTGCCACCCGCCTCTGGCTGTACTGCTAGACGTCAGAGCAGTCGGAGCGGCTGTGGCTTTCTTCTTTCATTGCTTACGAGGCGGAGAAGGAGGCGGAGTGCTATGACGCGCCGGAGCAGCTAGAGCGGCGGTGGCTGTCTTCCGCTTTTGCTGACAAGGCGAAGGAGGAGGCGGGCTGCTCGGATGCGCCGGCGCAGGCGGAGAAGGAGGCGGAGTGCCACCACACGCCAGAGTAGGAGGCGGAGAACCCTGATCACTCGCCAGAGGAGGAGGTGGAGGAGGGGGCGGAGTGCCCTGACTCGCCGGAGGAGGAGGAGGAGGAGGCGGAGGCGTCCAGTTCGGAAGGTTGATGAGCTTCTTCCGCCATAGACATGGAGTCTTCAAAGCAAGACCCAGCCGAGTCTCCCCTTCACCTGTAGGGTGGTCAAGCTCGAGCTCCTCAAATCCCTCTGTTATTTCATCCACCATCACAACATCATAACCTTCTAGAATCGGACGACAGTGAAAAGTTGCGCCGGGTTCAGGAGGTGGAACAGAGCCGATAGCCTCCTTGACTTTGAAGTTCTGCCATTATGTCATATGGTGGCAATGTTGAGCCTCCGTGATAGCATCCACGGGGTAGCTAGCAGGACCCGTGAAGTCAGGCTGTTGAAGGAGCTCGGTGGAAGCCACGCTGGATCTCCACTAAGATGGCAGGGTAGCTTCTGGGGTAGCTCCGACATGTCGCTGGCTGTCCTTTTCCTCTAGCGCTTGTACCCTTGCATGCAGCTTCTGCAGTTCAGTCTGCTCCACTTTCCTCCTCCTCTCCCGGGTTTTGTAACTGCCCGCCTCGGGAAACCCAGCGTTCCACGAAATGAAGCCTGGCGTGCCTCGTGTCCGTCCAGGGTGCTTAGGATTCCCGAGGGCCAGTGTGAGCTCATCGTTCTCTCTGTCGGGAATGAACGTCCCTTGCTGCGCTGCGGCGATATACTCCTGAAGCTTCGTGACAGGTATATTCAGTTGCTAGTTCGTCCAATGACACTTCCCTATTTCAGGGTCCAAGGTTCCCCCAACTCGAAGAACCAAGTCCTTGAACGGTCTAGCCAGTTCAATGTCTCTGGTTCGACCCCTTTATCAAGCAGGTCATTCTCAGCCTTGTCCCACAACGGTCGGGCTTTGAGGTAGCCACCTGACCCCGTGCGATGGTGAAGCTCCTTCTTTGCAGCATTTTTCTTGTTTGTCGGTGACATCTTCTTACTCTTCTCCGATGTCTTGTGGGACACAAATGTGTCCCAGTGATCTCTTATCTTCTCAAATCGGCCGGTGAATTCTGGAGTCTTGTCTTTGTCGACAGACGTTGTTTTCAACTCATTCTCCCACCTCCTGAATAGATCTGCCATCTTCTTAAGAGCATGAGCCTTGACCAATGGCTCTATAGCTAGCTTCTCCGGATCCTCCTCTGGCGGTAGGGTAAAATTTGCCTTCAGCGCAGTCCAAAGATCATCTTTTTGCCTATCGTTGACATAAGACACCTGAGGGTCTTCGTTCTTAGGCTTATACCATTGGTGGATGCTGATCGGGATCATGTCCCTAAGAAGAACCCCGCACTGAGCAGAAAATGCTCCCTTGGTCCGGATGGGTTCAATCGGTTGGCCATCGCGTGCGATTGCTGTGATCATGAACCTTTCATCCTGGCGCAACTTTTTCTTCGGGCCTCGTCTCGTTACCGAAGGTTTGCTCGATCCGGAGGGATAGAAAAGAAGAAAGAAGAGAGTTAATATGTGTACATACCAAAACAATTAATGCCTTAATTAGCTAGTCAGCACAGGCTTAATTAATATATATACCTGGCCGGACTCCGTTCGGTCATCGGAGCCGTCATCACGGTCTCCATCTTCCAGTGACATTCGGTCACCGGAGCCATCATGGTCATGTCCTTCCTCCTCCATTGTTCGATCACGGTAGCCTGCTTCACCCTGTCCTTCCAGACCATCGGTGTCATTGAGATACAATAAGACATCACCTTCGGCGAGGATTATGTCCCCCAACACCCGTTCTGCTTCTAAGTCTTGGTGCTCCATAGTTTCTGCAAATATTACAACATGGCAATTAATATACAAACATGACAGATGCATATATTAGTGGCAAGCGTAGACCTGGCTAGCTAATCACAACAAGGAATCATATTAGTGGCCTCAACGCTTCTATGGTTTGGGGTGGCCTCGACAATGCTTCTAGGGTTTGGGGAGGTCTCGACGACAACGCTCTTTTAACTTGGTAAATTTGGGTGGCCTCGGCGGCGCTTCTAGGGTTTGGGCCAGACCACCTCCCTCATGATTGTTTGACGTTTGGACCGACAAGGGATTTAACAAAATGGCACCATTCTGGATGTGCAGAAAATGGTCCATAATTTTCCCGATCTCATCTACCCTTCTATATGTCACATTGTCTGGTGTCAAAGAATTCAAGAAAACCATGACTTCATCATTAGCCGGAAATGACAGGCACATAATGGTACGAAGCTCTTCAAAGTTGTTTTGGAACGGAGTTCTTGATAGAATAATTCGCTTTTGGGTACAAAGTTCAGCAAGAGCCTTCCGAATATCGCTATTTGGAAGGCCTTTGCTGAAATTCGTACCAAAAGGCGAATTATTCTATCAGGAACTCCGTTCCAAAACAACTTTGAAGAGCTTCGTAGCATCATACGCCTACTACTTCCAGTTAATGATGAAGCCATGGATTTCTTCAACACTTTGACAGACAACATGACATATAGAAGAATATATGTTAAAGCATAGACCATAAACTTTCTTGAAAACTAACAAACTGTGCTCTTAGTCATCAAACAATTGCAATTCATCTTTTTTTTTGAAAGTGGAGACAGTAGGAAAGGCTCCTACTGCATATATATTGAAATAACAAAGAGCTATTACATGGTGATAATTACAGGGGGTGGTAGTGAAGGTCTAGAACTAAAATCTAGACCAAGTACTATGGAGGGTCCCGTGGTAGGTTTTGCAAGATGGAAGAGACCACATGTCTCTTATGAGCAGGTAATCTATATTGTATGTTACAAAAATCAGTCTTGAACCGAGCCCACCAAGAGGTTACCGAGGGTGCAATATGTCTAAAATGGTTATTGTTGCGCTCCTTCCATAGGCTCCAAGCAGCAACCAAGAAGATTTCCATGATCATTTTGCGGGGATGTCGTTCCTTCAATTGCCTCACCAAATCCAACATGTCTCCCACCACGGCCCAGCTTATTTCCAAACGTCGTCAACACTCTTTGCTAAAGGTACAGTGGAAGAACAGATGTTCTACCGTTTCTTCAATATGCAGGCCACAAAGCAAGCAGTCAAAGTTTGAACCAATGTTATAGTGCCTTCTTTTAAGCATGTTACGTGTATTGAGGCAATCTGACAATAAGAACCAACCAAAGACTTTGATTTTGGGGGTACACTTGGTCTGCCACAGTGATCTAAAGGCTATATGAGCAATCACCCCCCGAAAGAAGAATTTGTAATACTTGGCCGTTTTGAACTCGGTCGCCCCCTAGCAGTACGACTAAACATCATTATGCTCCTCAAACCCCACAGCTGCGACATCGAGTTGCAGCAGTTTGACCTCCTCATGAGCTTGCACAGAGAGGGGAAGTTGGAAGGTTTCATGCAGCGTGGGGGGAGTTAAGAAGTCTCTGACCGACAAATCTTCATTGGTGACATACGAGAAAGCTCTCGGATATTTTTCAGCGTAGATCTTATAGTTCCAGCTATCCTTCCAAAAGAGTGCAGATATGCCTTGTTTTATATGCACACTAGTGATTCCGCGGTATATTGGCATTAAGAGAACCAGGTCTCACCACCAGAAGGAACCAAATGCATCCGTAGCATGGGGGATCGAATCGACGTAGTATGTATCCCAGATTAGCTGCACCCAAGGGATATCCATCCTATTGTAAAACTTGTGCAGAAACTTCAGAAGCAGGCCGTCGTTTTGAACTTTCAAATCAAGAACTCCGAGAACACCACTAGATTTGGGTCTACACACCATGGGCCAGGCAGCTAGCGAGTTATGTTTGACGCCATCCGCAGCTTTTTTGGTCCACAAGCAGTGTCGCCGTATTTTATCCAGCTGCGCAACGATTTTTGGAGGCAACCGCATGGTACCCATCGGATATATAGAAAGCGATGTAATGATCGAGTTGATCAAGGCCTATGTAAGAATAATTCATCTTATTTTCAAGAAGGGTCTATGTAAGAACTTTGATTCAGCAAACTCCACATACTCAACTATCATTTAATCTTTCACAATTTCTAACACTCATGTGATATTTATGGCATCAAAGTTTTAATCGGACACAGAGAAAGATAGGGGCTTATAGTTTCGCCTCCCAACCTTTTACCTCAAGGGTAATGTCAACAATAATAATTTATGAGAACCTACATCCAAGTGGATATATATATATCCGGATCGATCCAACACAAAGTGCTTGCCAAAGGAAAATGTGTAAAAAGGAAAGGTGATGACCACCATGACTCTTGTATAAGGTAGAAGATAAAAGTAAAAGATAGGCCCTTCGCAGTGGGAAGCAGAGGTTGTCATGCGCTTTTATGGTTGGATGCACAAAATCTTAATGCAAAAGAACATTACTTTATATTGCTGATGACCCACAAGTATAGGGGATCTATCGTAGTCCTTTCGATAAGTAAGAGTGTCGAAGCCAACGAGGAGTAGAAGGAAATGATAAGCGGTTTCTAGCAAGGTATTCTCTGCAAGTACTGAAATAAGTGGTAACAGATAGTTTTGTGATATGATAATTTGTAACAAGCAACAAGTAACAAAAGTAAATAAAGTGTAGCACTGTGGCCCAATCCTTTTTGTAGCAAAGGACAAGCCTGGACAAACTCTTATATAGAGAAAAGCGCTCCCGAGGACACATGGGAATATCATCAAGCTAGTTTTCATCACGCTCATACGATTCGCGTTCGGTACTTTGACAATTTGGTATGTGGGTGGACCGGTGCTTGGGTACTGTCCTTACTTTGACAAGCATCCCACTTATGATTAACCTCTATTGCAAGCATCTGCAACTACAACAAAAGTATTAAGGTAAACCTAACCATAGCATGAAACATATGGATCCAAATCAGCCCCTTACGAAGCAACGCATAAACTAGGGTTTAAGCTTCTGTCACTCTACCAACCCATCATCTACTTATTACTTCCGAGGGAGTCCTAGATTAGGGGGTGTCCGGATAGCCGGACTATACCTTCGGCCGGACTCCTGGACTATGAAGATACAAGATTGAAGACTTCGTCCCGTGTCCGGAAGGGACTTTTCTTGGCGTGGAAGGCAAGCTTGGCGATAGGGATATGTAGATCTCCTACCATTGTAACCGACTCTGTGTAACCCTAGCCCTCTCCGGTGTCTATATAAACTGGAGGGTTTTAGTCTATAGGACGAACAACAATCATACCATAGGCTAGCTTCTAGGGTTTAGCCTCCTTGATCTCGTGGTAGATCTACTCTTGTACAACCCATATCATCAATATTAATCAAGCAGGACGTAGGGTTTTACCTCCATCGAGAGGGCCCGAACCTGGGTAAAAACATCATGTCCCTCGTCTCCTGTTACCATCCGCCTAGACGCATAGTTCGGGACCCCCTACCCGAGATCCGCCGGTTTTGACACCGACATTGGTGCTTTCATTGAGAGTTCCTCTATGTCGTCACTTTTAGGCCCGATGGCTCCTTCGATCATCAACGACGATGCGATCCAGGGTGAGACTTTTCTCCCCGGACAGATCTTCGTATTTGGCGGCTTTACACTGTGGGCCAATTCGCTTGGCCATCTGGAGCAGATCGAAAGCTACGCCCCTGGCCATCAGGTCAGATTTGGAAGTTTGAACTACACGGCCGACCTCCGCGGAGACTTGATCTTCGACGGGTTCGAGCCGCAGCCGAGCACACCGCACTGTCACGATGGGCATGATCTAGCTCTGCCGCCGAACAGTGCCCTGGAAGCCGCACCCGCATCAGCTCCGACCCTTAATTCGGAGCCAACCGTGCCAATCGAGGATGGGTGGTTGGACACCGCCTCGGGGGCTGCAATCTCTACGGCAATCGAGACGAACACCACCCTATTCTCTGCGAAGCCCGTGACTCCAAGGAGTCGGACTGCTCTCCAAACTCCAAGCCCTCCGCGCCCCTACCGATCGAACCCGACTGGGCGCCGATCATGGAGTTCACCGCCGCGGACATCTTTCAGCACTCACCCTTCGGCGATATTCTGAATTCACTAAAGTCTCTCTCTTCATCAGGAGAGCCCTGGTCGGACTATGGTCAGCAAGGTTGGGATGCGGATGATGAAGAAATTCAAAGCCGACCCACCACCCACTTTGTAGCCACTGTCGATGATTTAACCGACATGCTCGACTTCGACTCCGAAGACATCGACGGTATGGACGCCGATGCAGGAGGCGATCAAGAACCAGTGCCTATAGGGCACTGGAAAGCCACCTCGTCGTATGATATATACATGGTGGACACCCCAAAAGAAGGCAATGGCGATGGAACAGCGGAGGATGACCCCTCCAAGAAGCAGCCTAAGCGCCGGCGTCAGCGGTGCCGCTCTAAATCCCGCCAAAGCAAAAATGGTGATTCCGGCACGGGAGATAATAACACCCCGGATAGTGCCGAAGACAACCACCTCCAGCAAGATTCAGCACAGGAGGATGGAGAAGCCAACCCTCATGAGAGAGCGGCAGACACAGAAGTCGAGGACGATAATTATATGCCTCCCTCCGAAGACGAGGCAAGCCTCGATGACGACGAATTTGTCGTGCCGGAGGATCCCGTCGGACAAGAGCGTTTCAAACGCAGGCTTATGGCCACGGCGAGCAGCCTCAAGAAAAAACAGCAACAACTTAGAGCTGATCAAGATTTGCTAGCCGACAGATGGACTGAAGTCCTTGCGGCCGAAGAGTATGAACTCGAACGCCCCTCCAAGAGCTACCCAAAGCGTAGGTTGCTACCCCGATTAGAGGAGGAAGCACCTAAACCTACATCACCAGCGCATGATGCGGCCGACCGGCCACCCCGTGGCCGCGACAGAGAGGCCTCTTGGCCCTCCACTCAAGCCGCACCCCAGCGCCGCTCAAAAAATACCAAGGCACGGGAAAATGCGCCAGACCTGCGAGATATATTGGAGGACAAGGCAAGGCAAACAAGATCGATCTACGGATCACGTGGGCGCCCCACGGCATGAGACGATAATCGTCACTCCGGATACAGTAAATCCGGCCGGGCCGAACACAGTAGACAAAGCTCGTTTGAGCTGCATCGTGATATAGCCCAATACAGAGGCGCCGCACACCCACTATGCTTCACAGATGAAGTAATGGATCATCAAATCCCCGAGGGTTTCAAACCCGTGAACATCGAATCATACGGACCCGCCATCAAATACCTCCCACTCAAGCTTAAAGGACCAGCTCAGCATTGTCTTAACAGCTTGCCAGCAGAATCAATTGGTTGTTGGGAGGACCTGGAAACCGCATTCCTAGACAATTTCCAGGGCACTTATGTGCGACCACCAGACATCGATGACCTTAGCCACATAATTCAGCAGCCAGAGGAATCGGCCAGACAATTCTGGACACGGTTCCTAACCAAGAAAAATCAAATCGTCGACTGTCCGGGCGCAGAGGCCCTAGCAGCCTTCAAGCATAACATCCGCGACGAGTGGCTTGCACGGCACCTAGGATAGGAAAAGCCTAAATCTATGGCAGCCCTCAAGACACTTATGACCCGCTTTTGCACGGGAGAAGACAGCTAGCTAGCTCGCAGCAATAACATGACCAAGAGCCCTGGTAATTCGGATACCAAGGACAGCAGTGGCAGGTCGCGTCGCAACAAGCAAAAGCGCCGCATTAACGGCGACAATGCTGAGGATATGACAGTTAATGCCGGATTCAGAGGCTCTAAACCCGGTCAGCGGAAAAAGCCATTCAAAAGAAATACTCCGGGCCCGTCCATTTTGGACCGAATACTCGACCGCTCATGCTAGATACATGGCACCCCCGAAAAACCAGCCAATCACACCAACAGGGATTGTTGGGTGTTCAAGCAGGCAGACAAGTTAAATGCCGAAAGCAGAGACAAGGGGCTGCATAGCGATGACGAGGAGGAGCCCCGCCCGCCGAACAACAGTGGACAGAAAGGTTTCCCCCCACAAGTGCGGACGGTGAACATGATATACGCAACCCACGTCCCCAGGAGGGAGCGGAAGCGTGCGCTAAGGGATGTATACGCGATGGAGCCAGTCGCCCCAAAGTTCAACCCATGGCCTTCCTGCCCGATCACGTTTGATCGAAGGGACCACCCCACTAGCATCCATCATGGCAGATTTGCCGCATTGGTTCTAGACCCAATTATTGACGGATTTCACCTCACTAGAGTCCTTATGGACGGCGGCAGCAGCCTGAACCTGCTTTACCAGGATACAGTGCGGAAAATGGGCATCGATCCCTCGAGGATCAAACCTACTAAAACGACCTTTAAAGGCGTCATACCAGGTGTAGAGGCCAACTGTACAGGATTAGTTACACTTGAAGTGGTCTTCGGATCTCCGGATAATTCCCGAAGCGAGGAGTTAATCTTCGACATAGTCCCGTTCCGCAGTGGCTATCACGCACTGCTCGGGCGAACTGCATTTGCCAAGTTCAATGCGGTGCCGCACCATGCATACCTCAAGCTCAAGATGCCAGGCCCTTGAGGAGTCATCACGGTCAATGGAAACACCGAACGCTCTCTCTAAATGGAGTTGCATACGGCGGCTATCACAGCGGAAGTACAAAGCAGCCTCACAAGGCAATTCTCTAGTCCGGCCATTAAACGTCTGGACACCGTCAAGCGCGCCCGGAGTAACCTACAACAAGATCGCTTGGCACGTTCCGAGCAAGCGTAGCAATGCGACCCCAACCCCAGCCCTCGCGAACTTGCGAAACTAGTGTTGCGCGTACATAACTACGCTCTGGAAATACCATGGGCACAAGGGGAGGGGCACCATCACGACACGCCCGAAACGCGGCTTAAACCGCACTAGGGGCTGCCGATTTCTTAATTTTCTCTTATTTTCAGGACTCCATTCTTCGGAAGGCTTGTTCGGCATTACAATTGCCGCACAAACGATACAACCAGGGAAGCAGAAAGCTACGCCGCACTATGGAACTCTAAGGTGGTCTCTATAATGAGCAGTATACCTGTTTCACATAACATTCCGCAGCTCGCCCCTAGAAAGGACATGTTAAATAGTCCCATCTTTTGCTTATTGCACTATTTGTATCGTTCTGCTTTGATCGTAGCCTTTTTAAATAAACAATGCATAGCTTCCGTCTATTATTGCATTACTCTTTTTTACGAATATATGTTCATTAATGACATGTTGCACCCGTACACTTTGGTACGGCCAATACGCCAGGGGCTTAAGTACCCCACAATACGGTGTGAGAAGTCTGAACACTTTCACAAGTGCGGCACCCCGAACTTATAGCATCATATGCATCGGCTCCGAATCATGTCTTGGGTCACTAGTTGGGTTTGCCCGGCTCCTATGTTTTGGTACCTTACGTTCCGTTATATCGGCTAAGGTAGCACTAGGAGAACTACTGCGATTGTGCCCCAGTTGAGCTCGGCTAAGCACCTTAGTAGAGAAAGCTAAAACTGACCGTCATGATGAGGCGAGAGCTGGTCGCTGTTCGAGAGGTTTTTGAGTCCCTAAAGACTTATGCCGCTTAGAGCGAGGAGTTGACTTTGTCCGGCCTAGGCGTGGATAGCGCCCCGAACTCGGTCTTCCGAACACTAGGGGCTTCGCCGAAATTTAAAATTATAGAATTCTATGGCTAAGTGAGAGTGTTCATGCATTATAGTCCGATTGCCTTGTTCGTTGTGTTGAGCGCCTCCCTCGAAGGACCCAAGAACGGGAAAAAGAGCGCTCATGTTTATCCCGAACACCCCAGCACTCGTGGCACGTGGGCAGAAGCCGACGACTCGCCATCTCTCAAATTTGATAAACGGCCGCACAGAAGGTAATATTTTAAATTCAAAAGCGTTGCTTAGCACATATGAACAAGTTTTCAGCGTACAGGATCACAAATGCGAGTTTACTCAAAAATTACATCTTTGGAGCATTCATCCGCTATAAGGCGGGCACCCTTCAGGACGCCCTCATAATACGCTTCCGGGACGCGATGCTCCTTGCCCGGCGGTGGCCCGTCCTTCACCAGCTTCTCCGCATCCATCTTGCCACAGTGCAATTTAGCACGGGCAAGCGCCCTACGTGCACCTTTGATGCAGACGGAGCGCTTGATTACTTCAAGCCGTGGACAGGCATCCACCAGCCGCCTCACCAGCCCGAAGTAGCTCCCAGGAAGAGCCTCTCCAGGCCAAAGCCGAACTACGAGGCCCTTTATGGCCTGTTCGGCCACCTTGTGGAGCTCGACCATTTGCTTCAGCTGGTCGCTCAAAGGCACTAGGTGTCCGGCCTCAGGATACTGAGACCAGAACACCTTCTCCGTCGAGCTCCCCTCCTCGGATCGGTAGTAGGCGGCGGCATCAGACGCGCTACGGGGCAAATCTGTGAATGCTCCTGGAGAGCTCCGGACTCGGGTAAGTAACAAGTAATTCACTTTCACATGCTTGCTTTGCATAATGAATGCCTTACCCGCCGCTATCTTCTTCATCGATTCAATTTCTTGGAGGGCTTTCTGGGCTTCGGCCTTGGCAGACTTCGCGCTTTCAAGGGCTGCCGCAAGCTCGGACGCTTGCGTCTTTGAGTCAAGCTCCAAACTCTCGTGTTTTTTCACGAGAGCCTGGATCTCTTTCTGCACCTCCTCTACCCGCGCCTCCTGCTTCCCTCTCTCTGTGCGCTCCGCGGCCGATCTGTTTTCGGCCTCGGACAGCGCTTTCTTAAGGGTTGCCACCTCGGTCGTGGCCCCTATAATAGCACGTTGATCTTGTCATTTTTTGCAACCACATCTTCTCTATATACTTGCGCAAGGTATTACTTACCTTCCGTCTCCTCGAGTTGCCTCTTGGCATGGCCAAGCTCGTTCTTGGACCGCGCGAGGTTTTGCTTCAGCGTGTCCACCTCCGCAGTCAGTGCGGCGGAGGTCAGTAGCAAAGCCTGCATACGCATATTGACTTGATTATGTTAGACTCCTGCGAATGTTATTAGATCCTCTATTCGGCTTTTCTTTCCAAATGCCGAACAGAGCATCAGGGGCTACTGTCTATGCGGTAATATTTTTATATATTCTTTACTTACGTCAAAGCCTGTTAGAAGGCTGGCACATGCTTCAGTCAGTCCGCTCTTGGCGGACTGAACCTTCTGGATCACCGCACTCATAATAGGGCGGTGCTCCTCGTCGATGGAGGCGCCGTTAAGCACCTCTAGCAAATTGTCCGGTGCCTCCGGTTGGACGGAGGTCGCCGTCTCGGTAGGCTTGCTCCTCTTGGAAGGAGGCTGCCTACCGGAGTCCGGAACCGTTGAAGGTTCCGGCGCGGTGTTTGGCTCAAGGCCGGACTTGGAGCCCTTGGGGGTTCTATCCCCTTTACGCCTGGAGTCCGGGAGGTCGCCTTGCGGCGCCTCCAGGACCACCTCCTCCTAGCTTGGAACCTGTTGGGACACCACTGCGGCGTCGTCCGTAGGATGGGGGGGGGGGGTTAGCCGTCGGAAGCGAATTCACATCCGACGAATCCAGGGAACCGCTCGACGACACGTCGAGCCAGTTTTTGGGTGGACTGCATAAACATGTTCGACGTAAGGAAAAGCTGTGCAATGGGGGAATACTATGAATCACTCTGGTATCTGGATACTTACGATCTCGCCAGGGGCTTGGCCCTGTGCGGACACTCCTCTTCGCCGTTGTCGGCGTTGGTGGAGTAGTCCGGAGGAGGGGTCTTCCTCTTCTTGGACCCTTCGGCCTCCCCATTTGGGGCGGCCTTCCTTTTCTTCCCTCCCCCCGCTGGAGGGGGAGAGTGTCGGATTTCGGGTTCCGGCAGACCCTTGAGGTTCGAACACTGGGGTGCGCGCAGAGATTTCGCCTCCTACCTACCTGCACCCCTCCGCCTTGCTAGGATCTAAACTATCGAAAGAACAACACAAGAGACACAGGGTTTATACTGGTTCGGGCCACCGTTGTGGTGTAATACCCTACTCCAGTGTGTGGTGTGGTGGATTGCCTCTTGGGCTGATGATGATGAACAATACAAGGAAGAACAGCCTCACGAGGGTCTGTTCTTGGCTGGGGCGATGAACTGCTGGGAGGAGTTCAGTCACCTTTCTCTCTCTCTCTCTCTCTCTCTCTCTGCTTCCAACCTTTCTAATGAGCCTCTTCCTTCCTACCTCCCAACCCTGAGAGATCCTTCCACCCCCCAGCTATGTGGGTGGTTGGTCCTATTTATAGAGGCCCTGGTCCTCTTCCGAAATATCGAGCGGGAAGGGAGCCAACAATGGCGGGCTAATTCGAAGGGGGACAGCAAGTATCAGCTATCCTGACAAAAGTAGTCTTCGCCTGCGCAAAGCTCTGGTGATGACGCCGTCTTGGGCTCCACAGTGACCTCCATCTTGTAGTCCTCCTGGTCTTGGTCTCATTGCACCGAAATGGCAACCTTTGCCTGATGCCTCGGTACTCCACGGCTGTGCTTGCCCCCTTTGCACCAAAGAGGAAAGGAGGACGGCGCGCAGGCTGGCACCCGCCTGGCGCCCTGAGTCGTCATGGCTTGTGTCACGGGCACCTCGTGAGGTACCCCGCCTCGATCTCTTCGCCTCCTCGTGAGCCTGCCTGACGAGGCCGTGCATGAGGAAGCTCCGCGTCGTCCACCCCGCGAGGCTTGGCCCCTCGCGAGGTTCTTGGGTTTGTGTTGGTGAAGATGGGCCGTGCTGGGCCCCCCTTTGAGCCACGCCGTAGGCCGCAGGCAGGCAAGTCTGGGGACCCCTGTTCCCAGAACACCGACAGTAGCCCCCGGGCCCAAGGTGCGCCCGGACTTGGCCGTGCAGGTAGGCGGAAGGGCAAGAGCGAAGCGCCGCGGGCCCTAACAGCCTGCGGCCTTGGGCGCCACGTGGCGGTTGACTGGACGTGGGCGTCTCCACTTCCCCATGGTGCCTCGGCAACTGCACGGATTGGACAAGTCCCTGCATGCAAAACGGGTCATGATTACCTGCGATCGTGGAGGTCCGCGGTTGGCCTCCGCCGGCTATAAGTACGGAACGTCGCATGCCCTTCCAGTCCATCCCTCCTTGCTTCTCCTTCCTGATTCTTGCTCCGTCTTGCCGTGATGGCTCCGATCCGCCGGTTCTCAATGGCAGAGAAGGGAAAGGCTCCCCGAGAGGGACCAGACCCACTCCCACAGAAGAAACGGCTTGTCCACCATGGCCCGGCGAGGGGGCCCTTTTGGTGGTGTCGAGGCCTTGGGGCGAGCGAGCGCCGCCGGGGTTCCCGCTTCCATTGTACGCCCACGTTGAGGGCCCCGAAAGAGCTGATGCTGACCGCAACGGGCGGCACCACCGTCGACGCCGACGGGTCACGAAGGTGTGGGTCATCCCCCCTGGGGTCCACACCGAGGGCTCCTCCCAAGAGTTCATGCTCCATGTCGCCATTCCTCTTCAGTCTTGGATCCGTCTGCCTCCCTTCTTCGCCTCCATCATCCCGCAGGGGAGCCCCTGGAGCTCTGGCTGTAGCACACCGGCTGCAGCACCCCCGCGACCGAGGCAGAGGTCGCGGTCGTCGCCCCGGGCGAGGTCTACATGACTCGAGGCTGGAGAGAGATCGCCCGGGTTTGCAAGACAAGGGGCGTCTTCGCGATCCACTTGGACTACGATGGTGCTTCGGTGATGCTCTTCAAGGTCTTCGATGCGAGCGGGCGCCGGCTGGAGTGCTGCCCCAGTGAAGGTGGCCAGGGCCCTGCTGCGACGAGGACTGGGCTCGCCAACCGCTCCCTTGGCGGCTCCTCAGGTGGTGGAGACGTCGGAGGCTCCAGCGACTCCGGCGAGCCCTTCGCGACTCCGAAGACGAGCGACGACAACTACGAGCCCCCGAGCCAGCGCCGCTCCTGGAGCAGGGCGGGCTCGTCAGGCCGCCGCCGACTCTGGTCTGGATGGGGTTGGCGTCGGTGCTTGACGGCCCACTGTTGATGATGGCGTCTTTTGTAGCGATGCGCGTAGTTTGCGTCTCTTTAGGATCTGTTCCCTGCGAGGAACCAAAAAGCGCCCCGCAGGGGCTTGTAAGGTGCCTATGATCCTGTTTTGTTAATATAACCCTTGTCGTAGAATTGCGCGAGTTGCTTATCCCGTCTTAGCTCGGTCCTCCCTTTCGAACCTCATGAGGGCTTGGTGCTCTGCGCCGACAGGTCCCAGTCCCAAGGCGGCTTCAGCCGTCACTGGTATGCCAGGTCGCGATGCCGTGGTCAAGGCCAGGAGGTGAGCGACCCGGAGTCCGGTAAGAGCCCCTGAGTCGCGATGCTCAGGAAGTCCCCTTTGGCGCCCAAGCAGCCGTCGTTTGGTGAGAAAGGGGAGCGGCGTCGCTAACAAGGGATAGCATTAGGTGCGGGGATGGTGCCACGCTAGCTGGCGCTTCTGGGCGATAACTTATCTCGAGGATCAGGGACCGCTCTCTGGTGTGTGGCCGGGTCCGTGCATTGGCAGGCGTGGGGTTGCTCGGTGAGGTCCTCGTGTGTCTCTCCCCTCTCGCATTTGCTCCCCTTTCTGCTCTACGTCCTCGGGTCCCGGCCCTCGAGCGAATCTCAGCCGTCGCTGGTATGCCAGGTCGCGCTGCCGTGGTCAAGGCCAGAGGGTGAGGGCTGGAGAGCCAGTAGGAGCCCTGAGTCGCGATGCTCAGGCACCCCCCCTTTAACATGCAAGCGGTTCGCGCGGACGAGAGAGAAGGAGGCATAGCAAGAGCCTCGCCTGACGCAGCTCCTTCAGGAGGTCCTACATGTCCATCATAGAAAAAGCAAGGGGTTGCCATACAATTGATGGTCAGCCGTTGGTGCTTCCGAGGGGTAGTGAGGCACTGAAGGCTTGACGAGGTGACGCTATGCGGGGCTGCCGCGGCCAGAGCTCAGCCATCCAGGTTTGTCGGCGTTGCAGGGACGGACCCATGCGCAAGCGTCGTGCCATTTGGGAGCAGCTCCGTTAGTTGGCGTCAGCTGAGCAGGCAACTAGGTAAAACACATTAGCCGCGAAGGAGTGGATTCGTTCAAATAGATGCTGGGAATGTGGAGATCACTGGGTCAGGCCCGAGCGACTTGGGGGTGATGCAACTCGAGTGGCGCCCCCAACAAGGTAACCTAACAACGCGAAGTAAAAGGGATACACGCCGCAAGGACGGACCCACACGGCCTGGGAATAACGCAGCCCTGGGGGCGCTCCCAGCTGGAAGTGAAACTTGAAAGATGTCACCTGATGACGCTAAAGACGAAGGGGTGTTGGTGTAGCCGGCTCGGTGGGCTGCGGAAGCCGATCCTCATGAGCCCCCAGGCCCAGGGCCTCGGGAGGCTTCGGAGGTGCTTGCGGTTCCTCACGGACCATCTCCATCTCCGCCAGGGCTGCGGAGCGCCTGGCCTCTTGTGCCTCCGTGGTGCCCCTCATGAGGCGCTGGTACGTGTCAGCCGCGCTTGGCAAGCCGTAAGGCATGCGAACATAGCTGTGGGGTGGACCTCCGCAGCGCCCCACTCGCGAGGGCCAGAGGCGCTCTAGGGAGGCGACTTTGTTGAGCCCTGGTACGTCGATGCAGACGCGCAGCCTGCCATCCTCGCCTGGATGGGGAGCCACTGCTGGTAGGCGGCGGCCGCCTCTCATGACTCTTGACCCCTGTAGCTCCTGAATGGCCTTGCTGACGAACTCCTGTGGGTCTGGATCTCCTTGCCTTGCTCCTTCTTGGGGGAAACGTGCTTCAGAACACGCCTCCATGTGGTGCCCAAGCGCCTCCCTCGTGACCCTAGCTAGGTCAGTGGCCCTCCAGGGGAGAGCCCCCGAGCCCTGCCTGAGGAGGGCGCCGAGCGCGCTTTCCTATGCGATGGAAGGAGGTTCCCCCTAGGCAGGTACGGGCCCAGAGGGGCCTGCCTCCTGAGGGGCCAGGCCGGACGATGTCTTCTTCTTCTTGGGGGCGGCCTCGGGAAGCCTCATGTTCCGCGATCCGGGTCTTCCAGTGATGCGGCCTGAAAGGCTCGCTCCAGGGAACACACTGCGTCCCTCTCCTCGCAGGGTACCGTGATGACCCCGCCGCTTCCTGGCATCTTGAGGACGTTGTAGCCGTGGTGAGTTACGGCCATGAACTTGGCCAGCGCTGGGTACCCAAGGATGGCGTTGTATGGCAGGTGAATGTGAGCGACGTCGAAGTCGATGAGCTCGGTGCGGTAGTTGTCGCGTGCCCCGAAGGTGACAGGGAGGCGGACCTGCCCGATCGGGACCGTGGAGCCGTCGGTGATACCGGAGAAGGGCTTGGTTGGCTGAAGCTGGCTGTAGGGCACTTGGAGGTTGTTGAATGTCTCCACGGACATGACGTTGAGCCCTGCCCCGCCATCGATGAGGGTCTTGGTGACCACCACGTTGCTGATGATTGGGGAACAAAGCATCGGGAGGACTCCGGCTGTTGCCGCACACTTGAGATGATCTGCTGAGCTGAACGTGATGGCGCACGCCGACCACCTGAGAGGGCGTGTGGCTTCGAGTCTGGGGAGGACTGCGTTCACTTCGCGGGCGAACTGCTTGAAGATGCGTTGAGAGGCTGGGGCTTGAGCTCCGCCCAGGATGCAGGCGATCGCGCGTTGCTCCTGGAAGCCCCCAGCCTCCTCATCCTGGTAGCGGTCCTTGTTTCTCCTTGGCTGCAGCAGCAGTGGTGGGAGGCCTGCGTTGCCTTGCGGTGATCCTCGCAAGGCTGATCCCTCCAGCCTCCCTCGCGAGGCGGGTCTTGCCAGCGATCCTCGCGAGGTTAGTCGCGCCACCCCTGGCGCAGGCCACGGTCTTCCCAGCGTCCTGCGTTCCTTCCTCCTCCTCGACCGTAGCCCCGGTCACCGCAGTCGGGACGACGGCCGATCCTTCCTTCTCGCACGGCCCGGAGCTCTTGGCATTCGTTGGTGTTGTGGGTGTGGAGG
This sequence comes from Triticum monococcum, assembly GCA_034509565.1. Lineage (NCBI taxonomy): Eukaryota > Viridiplantae > Streptophyta > Magnoliopsida > Poales > Poaceae > Triticum > Triticum monococcum. The sequence goes on along the minus strand of CM067843.1, from coordinate 669,166,856 downwards.
TCATGGTACACGCAGTACCGGCAACCCTTGGGAGGTTCGGGCTGATCTCTGCCCCGCTTGGTGTCTGGTTCTGCCGCGAGCACTGCAGCCCCCTTGCACTTCACATCCTTGGCCTTGAGTTTCTTCTCTTCTGGGAGAGATGCCCCTCCTCAGCCCTGGCACACTTGTTTGCCAAGGTGAACAGCTCCAAGGAAGTGCACAGGTCTTCATGCATCGCCAGCTCCTCCTTCATCTTGACGTCGCGCACGCCGTCAGAGAAAGCTGAGATGATGGCCTCCTCAGTCACCTTGGGGATCTTGAGGCGTGCGTTGTTGAAGCGCTGGATGTACTTCTGCAGGGTCTCCCCGGGTTGTTGCTTGATGCGGCGCATGTCACTCACGGCGGGTGGCCGGTCGCGAGTACCTTGGAAGTTGGCGATGAAGCGGGTGCGCATCTCTTCCCAGGAGGAGATTGTGCCTGGAGCCAGGTTTAGGAGCTAGGTGCGGGCCCCGTCCTTGAGCACCATGGGAAACCAGTTCACCATGACCTTCTCGTCTTTGTTGGCAGCTTCGATGCCTAGCTCGTAGAGCTGGAGGAACTCCGCAGGGTCGGCCGTGCCGTTGTAGCGAGGAGGCAGGTCTGGCTTGAACTTGCCGGGCCACGCGATGCTGCGTAGTTCGGTGGTGAAGGCGCGACAGCCTGCTGTGGCCACGGGAGGCCTTAGGTGACGGAGAGCCTGGTCTTGCATGTCCCCACGTGCCGGAGCAGGAGGATGGTCGCGATGTGCTGGTGCAGGGAGCGCCCGGGCAACTTCTGGCGGGCGAGGGACTTCTTGGCAGCTCTGTTCTTGCTGCGCTGGCACCTGACGGAGCGGGTTCCACCCAGGGGCCACGCGCCTTGGAGCCATGGCGTCTTCTTGAGGAGGAGGCGGCCGGGGCGCCGCCGGAGCCTCTTCGCTCGCGCGGGGCGGGGTGCAGTGCAGCGGAACGGACGGCGTGGAAGAGCCCCCTGCGGCGCGGACGAGCTCAGCGACGCGGTCGAGCCACTCTTCGTAGACGTCGTCGACGGGATGGTAGCGCAGGAGCTCGTTTGCCGCGATGAGTGCAGCCCGAGCCTCCATGGGCGCGCGGAGCGCGCGGGATGAAGATCCAGCTGGGGCGAGCGAGGGAGTTGCGGTGCGGCCGTCTTGCCGCACGGACGGATGCTGCGACGATGCTTGCTGCTCGTCCCCCGCTGGGCCGGTGGCGGCGTTGACGGCAGGTGACGGGGAACGGCGAGGACGCTCGCCGACATGGGCCGTCTGGGCGACGCGGGAAGCGAGGGCGGCCCGGCGCTCCGCGCGGGCCCGACGAGTGTCAGACATGAGCGTGATGGTCGGAGGAGAACGGGGTGGTGGGAGACGAATTCCGGCGCACCCCCTACCTGGCGCGCCAAATGTCGGATTTCGGGTTCCGGCAGACCGTTGAGGTTCGAACACTGGGGTGCGCGTGGAGATTTCGCCTCCTACCTACCTGCACCCCTCCGCCTTGCTAGGATTTAAACTATCAAAAGAACAACACGAGAGACACAGGGTTTATACTGGTTCGGGCCACCGTTGTGGTGTAATACCCTACTCCAGTGTGTGGTGTGGTGGATTGCCTCTTGGGCTGATGATGATGAACAATACAAGGAAGAACAGCCTCGCGAGGGTCTGTTCTTGGCTGGGGCTATGAACTGTTGGGAGGAGTTCAGTCACCTTTCTCTCTCTCTCTCTCTCTCTCTCTCTCTCTCTCTCTCTCTCCGCTTCCAACCTTTCTAACGAGCCTCTTCCTTCCTACCTCCCAACCCCCAGAGATCCTTCCACCCCCAGCTATGTGGGTGGCTGGTCCTATTTATAGAGGCCCTGGTCCTCTTCCCAAATATCGAGCGGGAAGGAAGCCAACAATGGCGGGCTAATTTGAAGGGGGATAGCAAGTATCAGCTATCCTGACAAAAGTAGTCTTCGCCTGCGCAAAGCTCTGGTGATGACACCGTCTTGGGCTCCACGGTGACCTCCGTCTCATAGTCCTCCTGGTCTTGGTCTCGTTGCACCGAAATGGCTACCTTTGCCTGATGCCTCGGTACTCCGCGGCTGCGCTTGCCCCCTTTGCACCAAAGAGGAAAGGAGGACGCCGCGCAGGCTGGCACCCGCTTGGTGCCCTGAGTCGTCATGGCTTGCGTCACGGGCACCTCGTGAGGTACCCCGCCTTGATCTCTCTGCCTCCTCGTGAGCCTGCCTGACGAGGCCGTGCCTGAGGAAGCTCCGCGTCATCCGCCCCACGAGTCTTGGCCCCTCGCGAGGGTCTTGGGTTTGTGTTGGTGAAGATGGGCCGTGCTGGGGCCCCCTTTGAGCCATGCTGCAGGCTGCAGGCAGGCAAGTCTGGGGACCCCCGTTCCCAGAACGCCGACAGAGAGGTCTCTTCTTCCTCCTCCTCGTCTTCATGGGAGGAGTGCGCCTTGGAGTCGTCGGATGATGAATCCGACACCTCCTGGCGCCGGGCACTCTTTCGAGTCCCCGTGGCCTTCTTCTCCGGCACCACATAGGTTGCCGGAACCAGCAGCTTCGCCAAGCGAGCGTCCGCTGGGCCTTCAGGCAAAGGAGCTGGACAGTTGATCTGTCCGGACGTCTCCTGCCAATCCTATCAAAGGTAAGGGAGCTTAGATCCCACATGGAGTCAAACTATGAAAAACTAATTCCCTGTAAAAGGTAGAAACAGCTTACCGCACAAGCGTGACGCTGCGTGTTGAATCTGCGATCCTCAGTAGCGGATGCGGGGGCCTCGGCGCCCTTGAAAAGCACCTTCCAGGCATCTTCGTACGTCGTGTCAAAGAGCCTGCTCAGAGTTCGGTGCCGCGCCAGGTCGAACTCCCACGGGTTGAAAGCCCGTTGTTGATACGGGAGGATCCGACAGATGAGCATAACCTGGACTACGTTGACAAGTTTGAGCTTCTTGTCCACCAGGGTTTGGACGCATGTTTGGAGTCCGGTCAGCTCTCCTTTTTTACCCCACGACAGGCCTGTCTCTTTCCAGGAGGCGAGCCGCGTAGGGGGTCCGGATCGGAACTCGGGGGCTGCGACCCATTCAGGGTCGCGCGGCTCGGTGATGTAAAACCACCCCGATTGCCACCCCTTTAGGGACTCCACGAATAGGGATGGCAATTTTATCCACGGATCTGGATACCCATGGATACCCGACCCGGTTGGGCAAGGGTATGGAGCACATTTTCGCCCATGGGTCCATGGATATGGATACCCATGAACAGCCGGGTTGGGCATGGTTATAGTTTGTGCTCCATGGATATCCAATGGATACCCGTATGACATGTGGGGCCATATGCAAGTGATAGTAGAAAGAGCGAATCAATGGGAAATGGCAGGAAATATGCAACTTGTTCCATGAGCTATATGCTGGAGAATGAACCTCTGGTATGTCACACTTAAGGACTCATCATATTACTAGTTGCCTACTTATGCATGTAGCTTATGTTGTCATTTGTGAGTGAATGATGATGAGTTAATTTGCTCTTTGGGAAGTCTTCATGCTGACTTTTCTATGCCCATGGAGCTCCATGGGTATGTGGGTATCCAGTGGGTTTGGACATGGGCACAAGTTTTGCCCATGGATAATTTGGTGGATGGACAAAGGGTAGGAAGATGGGTCATGGGTTGGATTTGGACCAGCTCCACCCGCCCCAAACCTGACCCATTGCCATCCCTATCCACGAAGGAGTCCTCGAGCCATAGGACGTCGGGCATCTTGCCCACCATGGCGCCTCCGCACTCCGCCTGGGTGCCGCGCACCACCTTCGGCTTGACATTGAAAGTCTTGAGCCATAGGCCAAAATGGGGGCGGATGCAGAAGAAGGTCTCGCACACGACGATAAACGCCGAGATGTTGAGGACAAAGTTCGGGGCCAGATCATGGAAATCCAGGCCATAGTAGAACATGAGCCCCTGGACGAATGGGTGGAGAGGGAAGCCCAGTCCGCGGAGGAAATGGGGGAGGAACACCACCCTCTCATGGGGCCTAGGGGTGGGGATGAGCTTCCCCTCTTCGGGAAGCCGGTGCGCAATGTCGTTAGACAAGTATCCGGCCTTCCTCAATTTTTTGATGTGTCCCTCCGTGACGGAGGAGACCATCCACTTGCCTCCCGCTCCGGACATGGCTAGAGAAGGTTGAGGTGGGGTGTGCGGACTTGGGCGCTGGAGCTCGTGTGCGCGGAAATGGATAGGCAAAGGAGGAAGAAGGCGTGGATGAAAAGGTGGATCCTTATCCCCTTATATGGGCGGATGTGACTATGCGTCCCCACTAGCCTGGTAAAACTCGCTTATCTCCCAAGCATCGTAATCAATGGCGTGGTTGGGTTACCCACACCCGTATTGATGAGAATCCCGGAATAAGGGGACACGATCTCGGCTTTGACAAGACGTGCCAAGGAAACCGCATCGCTAAACGCGCTAAGGTGGAATAGTAAAACGATTCGAATAAAGACTTGGCTGTGGTGTCACACTACGGAATACGTCAGCAGATTAGATTTGTGTAAATATTATTCTCTCTGTGGAAATATGTGGAAACTTATTTTGTAGAGCCGGACACTACCTTTGTGTTCAAAATCTTCTACGAAGTACTTGGAGGAGGAACCCGCCTTGCAATGCCGAAGACAATCTGCGTGCTGGACTCGTCGTCATTGAAGCCTGGTTCAGGGGCTACTGAGGGAGTCCTGGATTAGGGGGTGTCCGGATAGCCGGACTATACCTTCGGCCGGACTCCTGGACTATGAAGATACAAGATTGAAGACTTCGTCCCGTGTCCGGAAGGGACTTTGCTTGGCGTGGAAGGAAAGCTTGGCGACACGAATATGTAGATCTCCTACCATTGTAACCGACCTTGTGTAACCCTAGCCCTCTCTGGTGTCTATATAAACCGGAGGGTTTTAGTCCGTAGGACGAACAACAATCATACCATAGGCTAGCCTCTAGGGTTTAGCCTCCTTGATCTTGTGGTAGATCTACTCTTGTACTACCCATATCATCAATATTAATCAAGCAGGACATAGGGTTTTACCTCCATCGAGAGGGCCCGAACCTGGGTAAAAACATCGTGTCCCTCGTCTCCTGTTACCATCTGCCTAGACGCACAATTTGGGACCCCCTACCCGAGATCCGCCGGTTTTTACCCAGGTAGATCTTCGGTTCCTCTTCAAGCGGCGAGCCCCGATCAGCTTGGGCTCCTCGCAAGGATAGGCTGACGTCAGGCGCGGCACCAGCCCCCCGCCCCCCACCGGGAGGTAGGGCGCCACTTGATGCTCCGCCCGCTGCCCCCGAGGTGGAGGACGTGGCGGGTCGAGCGTTTGAGCTCGAGCGCGGGCGGAGCGTAGTTCATCATGAGCTCTTCCAGGAGGCGATGGGCACGATGAGCCGACTCGGTGAAGAGCTCGCTGGTGTTGACTCGCGCCTTGAGGCTGAAGGTCTTCGGCTAGTGGAGGAGCGGCACAAGCTGAGGGTGGCCATCAACCTCGGTCGCTATCACCGCGACCTCGAGAATGCGAAAGCCGAGGCGTCCCTCAAGATCGCCCATGAAGCCCATTCCCGAGCCTTGGAAGAGGCTCGCGAGGCCGATCGGCATCATGAGGTTGCGGAGGAGCGAGCGTGGGGGCTCCAGGCCTGGAGCGCGTCCCTTGAGCAGCAGGTGGAGGCGCGCGGGGCCGCTCTTGCATCGCAGAGGGGGACGCCCGTGGAGGAAGTGGAGGTCCGGAAATGCGAGGAGGCATTGGCCCTGGAAGTCGTGGAGCGCAGCCTCGAGCTCGAGCAACGGGAGACGAGGGAGCGTCAAGTTGCTCAAGCAGAAGACGCTGTCGGGGCCCGCGAGGCCGGAGTCGAGGAGGAGATCAATCACCGGGTGGCCGAGGTTCGCGCAGATCTGGAGGGCAGGTATGACTTGAAGCTGAAGCTCGCGGGTCTGGAGGATGCGGGCAGGGCCGCCGCCCTTAGGCCTAGGTTGGATGAGGCCGAGAGGCATGCGGAGGCCACAGCCGCCACCCTGGTTATGGCGCACGTGGACTTGGCCTCCGCCCGCGCCAAGATGCTTTCTCTCCGGAACCGAGTTGATGATGCTAAGGCCGTCGCTCAGCGAAATAGGGAGGAAGTGCTCCTGTGCCGGACGCTGGAGCGCGAGCATGCTCCTATGCTTCAAGGCCTCCAGAACAGGGCCAACACCGCCCTGGGTTATATCTGCGACGAGAATGCTCTGGCCCCTCACTCGAATGACTATGCCATCCACCTGACCATCTTCACCGAGGTGGTGACGCGCCTGGAGGCTCGATCCGCCAGAGCTCGCAAGCTTGTGGAGGAGAAGGGTCGTGGCCTTCTTCAGCGCGCCTTCTCCTGTGTCTTCAGCCACCTTCTGAATGCCGACCCCAACTTTGACTTCAACGCCGCCATTGCCCCTGTACCCACGGCCGTCCGGGGTGACCTGGCGCGTTGGGTAGAGGATCACGTGGACGTGTTGGTTAGGGCCTTCACCTCGGAGGATGATGTGGTGCTGGTCATCGCAGACGAAGGTGACGTGGTTGACGAGGGTGATGGGGGCGTCGCCGATGGCGGTGATGACACCGACGAAGACGACGACGACGCGAGTGACGCGTCCGCGGGTGATGTAGCGAGTGATGTTTCGGGCTGAGCCCGTGTTCTCCTGTCGTTTCGTCCTGCACGCAAAACTCGGGCATGGCCCTTGGAAGACTTGTAAGAGCATTTTGAGAGGGGGAGCCCCTCATGTAAGCAAATTGCAGTTTTTACTTTCCTATGCGATGTGGGTATGTGTCCTCGTGAACTCGCGCGTTTACCTTAGTCAGCGCTAGCTCCGGGCTGGGTCGTGAAGCGACGAGCTTTTGAGAATCCTGTGGAGCTTATCGCCCCGTCTGAGGGGGCTCCTCAAGAGGTGAGCGCCAACCGTAGCGCTGGTGCGTGCTTGACGAGTGTGCGGTTTGTGCGGTCCGGCTCACGAGGAGCTTGCGAGGGAAGGCGATGGACATGAGTCCCAAACCAAACGAGATCCAGAAGGTGAGAAATGGCTCGAACGAGAAAAGGCACCCCCCGCTCGCATTGATAAAAAATCAGCTTCAACTTAAATCCAAATCCAGAAAGCAAAGCCACAGAAAGAGAGATCCAAAGAAAAAGGCCGCGTCTGGCACCTAGTCTAGTCTTCAGGTCTTCTCACCAGCGCGGAGCTAAGTGCTGCCACTAGGCATGGGAGGGAGCCCCAGGGCCTGAGGCCGACACTCCTGAGACTCCAGGGCGTGTACAACCCCAACTCATTATTATGTGAGAGTATCACGGGCGGCGAGCTTCACAGGCACTGGGCCTTCTTCACAGGTACCGACCTTGCTTCATATCACCAGACGAGGGCCTCGCCTTGCGTCACCCTCGACCCCCTTTGAGCCGACCGGTCACCAGGACGACACAAAAGAGAGAAAGGGGACGCCAGCGGTTCCCTCGGCGACCACGGGTCCTTTGCCGGGGGAAGGGTCATCGAAGCCTCCCCGGCAGAGGGCCTACCTCTGGGTGTCCCCTGGTTTCGTGCGCCTTGGGGAGGGGCCTGGCTCCCGACCCCTCTCCTGCAGCCCCCAGCGTGATCCTCCCGCTGCCAGGGGGGCCATCGAGCTGGGGCCGCCTACCGCTGCGGTGACCTGCTCCTCCTGCGACTCATGGTTAGCGTAAGCTTGCTCCTGAGGGATTAGGGGTACCCTGTAGTGGTCGTCACTCGCGTGGTCGCGGTGGTTCCCCGGTAGCTCCTGGAAGGCTTCGACTCCTAGCGTCCCTTCTTCCCAATCTTCTCCAATGAACGAGCCGGGGTCGTACTCCGGTGTGTACTCCTGGTCCGTCATGCAGGGCACGTATGTCACACCCCTAGCTTCTGGTGCTGCCTAGTGTTTGCATCTTGCTTGCATCATGTTTAAATTTATCAAAGTTGAATTGGGGAAAGCTGAAAGCCTCAGAAATCATTTCAAAAAAAATGATCAACATTAAAAATTGCTTCAAATAAACCCAAGAAAATGTTCCTGTTAAAGCTATAAAAATATTGGCAAGAGGTAAAACTCAAACCAATATTTTTTGGAGTCTTAGAAATATTTGTTTGGGGCATTTGAGTTAATCCAATAATTATTTGCATTGGACTTATATTTGTGATATATTAACTATATGTCCAATAATTCTGATAAATTGTTGAGGGGCTTTGGAATAATCCATTTAGTCCCTGCAAAAATTATCAAAAGTGGAAAAAATAGTTTGGTTCAAAAACCAAGTTAAAACCCATTTGCATAAATAGAAAACAGTAACAAAACAGAAAGCAGAGAGAGAGGGTTTTACCTGGCAGCCTAGTAGACAGCCGGCCCAGTCAGCCCAGCCGGTGCTGTCTTCTACCTTTGCCAGTAGCCAGAGGCGAAGTCGCACGCGCGCACGCGGAGGCCTCCACCTCCTGCTTCGCGGTGGCAGCCTCCCCGCCTCCTAACCGCGCTACAGAGACGCCCGCGGCCCCCTCGATCCTCTCCTCTCTCTCCGCACCTCGCCGTTCTCTCTCCCGTCCTTTGGTCACTCTCCCCCTTCTCCCCGCTCGATCTCGAGCTCAGCCGAACGAGCTCGTCGCCGCCGTCCGCTGCCACCACGGCCACAACCATCCCCGAACCTCTCCGACACAACCCCGAGCTCCGACATGACGTAGTCTTCCTCCCCGCTGAGCCACACGACGCCGGACGCCCTGGAGCGTCCTCATTGACGCCAGCTTCGTCCTCTGCACCGACAGCCGCCCTCGACCGATTCGTCATCACCAAGCCGTCCCCGAGCACGCTGGGATCACCAACAACCTCGCCGTGAGCTCCTCTACTGAACCCCCCCTTTCCCATGCTCGTTATCCTAGCGTAGCCCCCATCTCCGCCAATGCCGAGACCTCGCCGGCGGTGGTCATGTTGCCGCTGTCGTTTTAGCTCGCCTCCGTCCAAGCTGAGCACACCACCGCGCTCAACGCATCTCCAGGAGCCCGTAGACATCACCAGCTCCTCCCCAAGTGCCCAACAACAACCTACTCGAGCTCACCCGAGCTCCGGCCGCCGCCGCGAGCTCGACTCCGGCGAGCACAGCGCACCCCGTCCGCTCCTTCCTGCTCCGTTTGATGCGGAAGAGCATGGGCTTCCTCCTGGTAGTCTCCCCGCACCTAAATGCAGCCCCTAGCACCGCCCAGCAGCAGCTCCGCCGCGCGGAATGGTCGCCGCCGGCCAAACTCCGGCGTGCTGACGTGGCCCCGCCATTAGGGGTTAATCACCCTGCTAACTAAACCATGTTACACTGACAGTGGGCCTCGTGCCCTAATTAACCCCGGATTTATTCCCTGTTTCGTTTAGGTTAATACAGCCAGCCCCACGTGTTAGTTTGACCCTGCCACGTCAACGTTGACCTGGACCCACAGGTCAGCCCCTGTTCCTGCCCTGTTACACTGACGTGTGGACCCCACATGTCAGGTTTGACCCGGACCGGCCTGTTGACCCTGCTGACGTCACCCAGATGCAATGCTGACGCAATAAGTATTTTCTGGATTTAGTTTTTATATAGGAAATTCCAGAAATTAGTTAAAACTTCTAAAATTCATAGAAATTCAACCGTAACTCCAAACGAAATAATTTATATATGAAAAATTATCAGAAAAATTCAAGGAATCCATCTGTACCATTTTCATGCATGTTTGAACAATGTTTGTCCTCTGTTTTGGACAAAACAAATAAAAGGCATTTAAATAATCATATATGGAGTTGGAATTTGAATCATGTATTCAAACCAACTTCATTTAAATCATAGCTAGATGCATTAGCTCAAGTCACATCATATTGCCATGTCATGATCATGCATCATATTGTCGCATTGCATTGATCATGCTCTTTCTCTGTTGTCGGTGTTTGTCCCCTCTCAGTACATGTGGTTTCGACGGTGAGATCGATGACACCGATGAAGAGATATACTATCTTCGGAAGTGTCAGGCAAGCAAAACCCCCTTGTTCATTCCGATACAATCCCACTCTCTCGCTCCTGCTCTCTTTTACTGCATTAGGACAACAACGATTCAACTGTTACATGCTGCGGTAGTTGAACCCCTTTCCTCTGCATGACCTGTCATTGCCACAGTAAATAGATGAAACCCACTAGCATGAGTAGGAGTTGTTTGAGCCCTGATGTGCCTACTCATTCATGCTTGTTTGTCATGCCTGCTATTGCTTAGAGTTGTGTAAGGTCTGATTCATCGGGGATGAATTGGAAAGTTGTGAACATGTCCTACTGTTGAGAGCTAAGTGTGTGAACACGATTTGGTAAAGGTAGCGGTGAGAGGCCATGTAGGAGTACATGGTGGGTTGTCTCATTGCAGCCGTCCTCAGGAACTGAGTCCTGTGTTTGTGATCCATGAACAGTTACTACCACACATTGGGCTCCGGGCGCTCCAAGCTCTCTTGACTTATTAATCAACCCGATCTCTGTCCAGGAGTTGCAACTAGTTTCTGGTGTTTGTAGGTAGTGTTAGTAGTCTACCAAGTGGCACCCGGTATAGGTGGGCTTGGGACAGACTAGGCACAATGGCACGGTGTACCAAGTGGCACCCGGATGGTGGGCTTGGGAACCCTGCACACATCGTTTGGGATCGTGAGCGACACCCCGGCCGGATCTCCTTGCGGATGGAACCCAAATAGGCGATAAACCTGGATTAGAGACTTGTTGGTTAGTCAGGTCGTGGCCGACACCCTCACCTGGCTTCCGCTTGAAGGTTGCCGAGGTACATGACGTGTACAGGGCGGTAAGTGGCGAGAGCATGTGTGAAGAAGTACACCCCTGCAGGGTTATCATCATCTATTCGAATAGCCGGATTCCTCGGATATGGAAACTTGGACCCCTTGCATAGTTTATAGACAAGTGAAAGTGGATACTCTAAAACTCGCAAGATAAGCGTGAGTGCTATGGATGGCGTTCTCGTGAGGAGATGGGAGCGGATCCATCGTGGTGTATTGGTATGGTGAATATGTGGACTCGTGTGCGCCACCTCAAAGATTTACTTGCAGTCGTAGTTCAGGATAGCCACTGAGTCAAAGCTGGCTTGCTGCAGTTAAACTCCACCCCCCCTTTGTTGATATCGATGCATATGTAGTTAGTTCTGATGTAAGTCTTGCTGGGTACATTTGTACTCACGTTTGCTTAATTTATGTTTTGCAGAGAGACTCCAGCCTCGCTAGTAGTTCCACGTGGACTTCGACGTTTAGCTTGTTACCTCAGCTACGATCTTGTACCCTTGGGAGGGTCTTGTAGATAGTCAGGTTTCTGAGCCTTCTTCATTTGTAGTTGTCTGTACTCAGACAAGTTAAGCTTCCGCATGTGCTTGTTGCTTGTATGCTCTGTATGTTGGGTCATGAGACCCATGTTTGTAATATCTCGCTCCACGGAGCCTAATGAATAAATACTTGAGTTGTAGAGTCTTGTTGTGATGCCATGTTGTATGTACTCATATCGGGCATATTGTGTGTATGATTGAAATGCTTGGTATGAGTGGGATCCGACAATCTAGTTGTTTATCCTTGGCAGCCTATCATATGGGGAAATGTAGTCTAGTGCTTTCTGAGCGATAGTAGTCCACTACAGCCCGGTTCACCGGAGTCCTGCTAGCCCAGCACTACTGCTCGGAACACTTGACTGGCCGGCATGTGTTTCATTTCCTTCCTGTGTCTGTCCCTTCGGGGAAATGTCACGCCGTGACTTCCGGAGTCCTGCCTAGCCTGCTACAGCCCGGGTTACCAGAGTCCTGTTAGCCTAGTGCTACAGCCCAGATTCACACGTTGATGACCGACATGCTCGATGTGATTCATGTATGCCTGTCCTCATGGGTTAGCGCCGCTTTGGGTTCACGACTTGCCATGTCGGCCTGGGTTCTCTGTCATATGGATGCTAGCGACACTATCATATACGTGAGCCAAAAGGCGCAAACGGTCCCGGGCCAGGTAAGGTGGCACCTGTGGGAATACCGTGCGTGAGGCCGCAAAGTGATATGATGTGTTACATGCTAGATCGATGTGGCTTAGGATCAGGGTCCTGACAGCTTTGGTATCTGAGCCTGACTGCCTGTAGGTTTACCAAGCCAAACTGGTCGAAGTTGTGTCTAGAAATGCTTTAGTTATATAAGGGAATTGATTGTGGAAGGGAACGGAAGGCTCTTTTTACTCCTTTACCTTATGCCCTCTGATCTGAGTCATTCTCTTCTCATTATACGCGGGTTAAGAACTAGGCTTCTCTTCTATCTCTCAGGATGACGTGTTACTAAACCGTAGTTGCCTAGGATTGTTGAGTTCAAGCCTCAGTTCAGTTCCTACTACTTCCATATGTTCATAGCTGGCCTCAGAACCTTGATATTGTGCTTCTGAGTGGTTATGCCACTATATTGCAGGATGTCTCAAATATTTTTGAGCATTTATAGCCGTTATGATGTCCGAGTCATCCCAGGTTTCTAACTAGTCTGATGCATTTGCAAATTCCTTCTTCCGTTACCAACGTTCCTTTAGGCCAGATGTAACACCCTCGATGCGACTATATCTCCCACGTGTCGAGGCACGACTTAGAGGCATAATCGCATTGAAGGCAATGTCGCAAGTGAGGTAATCTTCACACAACCCATGTAATATAATAAGGAATAAGAGGTACATAGTTGGCTTACAATCGCCACTTCACACAATTACATGAATAAAGCATTACATCAATCAAATACACTTAGGGTCCGACTACGGAACCAAAATAAAAGAAGAACCCCAAATGCGACAAAGGTCCCCGATCGACCCCAACTGGGCTCCACTACCGATCAACTAGCACGAAACAACACAAATGAACAAGGTCTTCAACGAGCTCCTCCTGAGCTTGGTAGCGTCATCTGCACGGTCTCATCGGCACCTGCAAGCTGGTTTTGGAAGTATCTGTGAGCCACAGGGACTCAGCAATCTCGCACCCTTGCGATCAAGACTATTTAAGCTTATGGGTAAGGTAAGGTATGAGGTGGAGCTGCAGCAAGCGACTAGCATATATGGTGGCTAACATACGCAAAAGAGAGCGAGAAGAGAAGGCAAGGCACGGTCGATAAAAGTATGATCAAGAAGTGATCCTGAACTACCTACGTCAAGCATAACTCCAACAACCGTGTTCACTTCCCGGACTCCGCGGGAAAGAGACCATCACGGTTACACACGCTGTTGATTCATTTTAATTAAGGTCAACTTTAGGTTTTCTACAACCGGACGTTAACAAATTCCCATCTGCCCATAACCGCGGGCACGGCTTTCGAAAGATCAAATCCCTGCAGGGTGTCCCAACTTAGCCCATGACAAGCTCTCACGGTCAACGAAGGAATAGACCTCCACCCGAGATATTCTGATCAGACTCGGTATCCCAGTACAACAAGACATTTCAACAGGGTAAAACTAAACCAGCAACACCGCCCGAATGTGCCGACAAATCCCGATAGGAGCTGCACATATCTCTTTCTCAGGGCACACTCAGATGAGCGCTCCATACAACTAAAACCAAACCTCGAGTTTCCCCGAGGGGGCGCTGCACAGGACTCTAGTTCGGACCAACACTCAGAGGAGCACTGGCCCCGGGGGGGGGGGGGTAAAATAATGATGACCCTTAGGAGCGCGACTCCCAAGGGAAAAGAAAAGGCTAGGTGACAAATGGTAAAACCAATGTTGGGCATTGCTGGAGAAGCTTTACTTAAGGCGAACTGTCAAGGGGTTCCCATTATAGCCCAACCGCGTAAGGGACGCAAAAATCCGGGAACATAACACTGATATGACGGAAACTAGGGCGGCAAGAGTGGAACAAAACACCAGGCATAAGGCCGAGCCTTCCACCCTTTACCAAGTATATAGATGCATTAATTAAATACGATATATAGTGATATCCCAGCAAGTAAATAAATGTTCCAACAAGGAACGGTATCTCCATGTTCCAACACGGAACAAACTTCAATCTTCACCTGCAACTAACAACGCTATAAGAGGGGCTGAGCAAAGCGGTAACATAGCCAATCAACGGTTTGCTAGGACATTGGTGGGTTAGAGGTTGAACATGGCAATTTGGGAGGCTGACAAGCAAGTGGTAGGCATCGTAGCAATGGCATAGCAAAAGAGCGAGCAAACTAGCATAGCAAAGATAGTAGTGATTTCGAGGGTATGATCATCTTGCCTGAAATCCCGCAAGGAAGAAGAACGAGTCCATGAAGAAGACAAACGGACGAAGTTGAACGGATCCTTACAAGCTCGACGTTACCGGAACCAACCCGAAGAAGCAATCACCGGAAAAGAAGCACACAACATAGTAAACAACCACGACATCAACATGGCATGATGCACAATCGAGTATGATGCATGTCCGGTTTAAATATGCATGGCATGGCAAAGAGCACAAACAATCCTACAAATTAAGTGGAGCTCAATATGCATCGGGATGCATATTGACAAAACACCACATCAATTATTTAGTTCTCTCTCGTTTATGTACCCAACAATATTAAATGTTGATTAACATGGCAAGAGGGTGAAGCAAATGAAAAGTACCTATCTAGTCAAGGTTAAATGAGGCCAGAAGCAACGAACAACAATTCCGGAAACTCCCCATAGCATATTTTAGGTTCGGGACTGATCTGCCCTAAACACAATTTTAGAGTTATTAAACATGCAAAGTAAGGCCACCATGATAAACTAGGCAAAATTCTACCCCATTTACATATAAAGTTTATTAAATTTGGAGTTACGGTTAATTAGATATGAATTAAATCATTTTAGCATGGCATAGGGGCAAATTAATGCAAACAACATTTTAAACATTTTAATTGTTGTTATCATGATGCGGATGACATGAACAAGTTTTGCAATATTTATTAAGAGTTGACATGACCATTATGAAGCATTGTCACCGTGGTGGAAGGGAAAAGGGGTTTCACGGCAACGAATCCGAAAATGATGCCATGGCAACATATCGGTTCCGGTAACTCGCGGAGATACCGGCGCAAAAGGAAAAGTGACAGGAGCGTGACACGCGATAGAAGGTGGGGTGGTCCCGGATACCGGGTTCCCACAAGATGGTGGCAAGGCAAAAGAGGGGCGACGTGCACCGAACAACTCCGACACGGAGCAAACACGAGCATTTCATACATCACACATGCATTCATTCGCAGCGGTCGTCTCGGGGTTATACCTTCGAAGCGTGTCAACGGGACGGTTCGGGTTCGTCGAGGGGAGTAGAGGAAGTAGTCGTTCTCGGGCATCGAGGGAAGTAGTGGTTCACGCGACGATAGTGGTACACGGACGTCGTGGAAGTAGTTGTTCTCGCACGCTCTAGGGTCGACGGTAGAGGAAGTAGTGGTACACGTTTTCGTAGAAGGACTTGACGAAACCGAGTCACTTGGGGTCGACGGTAGTCGTACACATTTCGAGGAGGAAGTAGGGGTTCTCGCAATCTCAGCGACGGTAGTTGTTCACGGCGGTAGTGGAACTAGACGGATCTGATGCCTCCGAACGTAGTGGTACATGCTCGTTCTTCGGAGAGGTACTTGACGGGTCCGAATCCTTTCGGGGTGGTCGTGGTACTTGCGGTCTCGGCGATGGTAGTCGTTCACGTTCGGAGAGGAACTTGATGTACCCATGTGCTTCACGGGTCGCCGTTGAACTTGACGAAATCCATACGCAGGTAAGCCGTCCGTGGTCGTGTACTTGGCGAGTCCGCACGTAGATGTACTTGGCAAAAATTCTGGAGACGAAGCGTGCACGTACGGTTCTTGGCGACTTTCTTGCTGGTCCAAAAGAAGCAAGACAGGAGGCCGGAGGTGCAGCAGCGGCAACAACACGTCTTGGACGTGGGGAAAGGTGCGGTGCAGGAGGAAGGAGGCTGGCGCTGGTCGAAACCCACAGCAAGGAGAAGGGAGCAGGGGCATGCCGGAGTAGCTGGTGGCGCCTGGTCACTGGCAAGGAGGCGAGCGCGGGGTCGGACGCTGCTGCAGGGGTACTTGGAACCTGACGGCGGCATGACGCGGTCGCCGGGGCCGCCGGAGTTGTCCCATTGGGTGGAGGCGCGGGGAGGACTCGACCGCGAGGCCGTGGTGTTGGCGCAGTGGAGATGCGGCTCTGCGGCAGCTCGCATGGGAGGACGAAGAAGGAGCGGAGGAGAGGACGGCGCGGGGTCTGCAGGATCCGGTGAGGGGCGGCGGCATCT
This sequence comes from Triticum monococcum, assembly GCA_034509565.1. NCBI lineage: Eukaryota > Viridiplantae > Streptophyta > Magnoliopsida > Poales > Poaceae > Triticum > Triticum monococcum. Next base: position 669,150,583 of record CM067843.1, on the reverse strand, counting down.
CGAGCTCCTGGTGGCCGGGAGACAGAGCACTTGCAGGAGGGGAGGCGACGAGGTCTGGAGGAGGACGAGCGAGGGGAAAGGGAGGCCGGCCCGGGGAGAAGGGGATCGAGCAGGGCTCCCTGGTGCGATGTGTGTGCGTGTGGCGGCACAAGGGGAGGGGTCGATGGGGAGATGAGGGTCGGGCCAGGGAGCTAGGGTTTCGGTAGGGGATCGAGAGGAGGCGGGCTGAGACTTGGCCTTGGGCCGGCGCGGTGAGGTTGGGAGGCCCAGGCTGCTGGGCTCCTTCCCTCTCTCTTCCTCTAATAAAAAAACAACAGAAAAAGAGGAAGAAAAGGGAAGAAAAGAAAAGGTAGAGAAGGAGTTTGGGCACAGGAATAAATTTCCCGGACTCGCAAAAATGCGCACGGTCCATGAAAAATAGGAGTGGCAAGATTGCAGGAATTAAATTCAAAATCATTTGAATTTAATTCAAATGGTTTGAGCAAGGGCTAGGAATTAGAGGTTTCCAAAAATGTTGAGAATTTAGAAGGAGCCTCGATAAATGGGAAAAGAAATGTTGGCAAAGTTTGGGGACCAAACTTGAAGTAGAAAGGGAGTGGGGATTTTTCAAGTGTGTTTTGTTTAATTCCAAAAGAATGGAATATTTAATATAGCTCCCTAATATCGGGAGGATATGTTATAAAGAGAATTCACCAGGTGAATACCCTCGGTTTAAATGGATCAAAGATCCATGCCATTTATTTAGTGAGTGAGGTGTAAAGATTAATGATATGATGGCATGATGACATGATGCAATGCAAAAATAAAAAGAGCAAGCAAAAAGAAACATACGGAGAAACCCGGAAACCCTGGAAGGCAACTGAAGCTCCGGTCTTGGGGCGTTACAACACTCCACCACTACGAGAGGATCTCGTCCCGAGATCTAGAATGGCACCGGAGGGAAAACGGAGGAGAATGAGAAAAGGTAAAACAAAGTTGCTTCTTTGACAAACGAGTGAAACCAAATAACCTTGCGAGGTAAGCAAATACGAGAAAAGAATACAACGGAGATGAACAAAATTGAAAACACACCGATAGAAAAGAGGGACAAAGAACATTGCGAAAACCGTGAGGTTGAAGGGCAAGATATATATTGAAACCACTCCGGTTAAGACAAGATAGAGAAGGAATAAGACTTATATAATTTGGACAGCACTCCAGTTGAGAAGGGATGCAAAAATTGATAAGATGAGAAAGCTCGAAAGAAAACACGACACTCCGGTTGAATGGATAAGCAAAGAAAAGAATACTATCATGACAAACCAAGAAGATGGGTTGAAGAGAGCAACATCACAATGCCTCCGGAACGGAAGAGTAGAGTAAAGATAATTGAGACGAACGAATGTAGAAGACAATGCCAACTTTAGTTACAAAAGAGCCTGCAAAGGCATCTCTAGGAGAAGGGTTGAACGGAGTTGTTGGAAAAACAACAACGAAAATAATAAACTTGATATGGTCTTGTGGAATACAACTCAAATTATGAGGTGACAACCTGCCACTCAAGGGAAGAAGAAATGTATTTACTTCAACAAGGAGACGAGAAAGTATTTCACCGGGAGGATAAAGAAGAGCTTGGATCATTTATGAGCACCATAGATAGCAACAGTCCTTAGGGATGGCTTTAGGTGAAATATAACCCAAGACAATTCCAACGAATAGGTTGATGGATTTAAAATATCCCTATCTTGACAGCATGTGAATCATGAAAACATGAACTCAAATTATCAAGAATGACATAATACCACCTCCAATGATACGGAAGAAAGAATTGGACTCCGGATAGCAAGATGAAGAAAGCTTGAGCTCCTTTGAAAAGAATCTCAATGAACACTTCGAGAAGGAATTAACTCCTTGAAGAACCATCATGTAGAACCTCCATGAAGAACTCCGGTAAGCAAAAGAATGATCAAACGGAAAGCAAGGGTAGTTGAAAACACAAGGTGGAGCCTTGTAAAGATTTAGATAAATCTCCGTGGTGATATAATTGCGAGAGCTTGGGACTCCGGGGAAGAAAAATGAATCAAGTGAAACCTAGAATTTAATGAGCCTCCGGAATAAAGAATTAATCACTTGGATGAAACAAGAGTAAGAATTACATTATGCTTATCCTTCACCAATTAAATTGATGACAAGCAATGGAATTGGCTTACTACTTATTCTCATAGCGCAAACTTGAGAAGGTCTTCAACAAACCACCAGAAGGATTGAAAACAACAAATAAAATTGATATGATAAGAAAGGAAGAGAAATCTTGAACGAACCACCATAAGAATTAAAATGAACGAAGAAAAGATAAAGGAACACCGGGAAGGATTAGCAAATGAACGAAGATACTTGAGAGAATTTAGATACATGAGAACGAAGAGATCACGAGCCGATAAAAGATCACTTGAACGAAGTACCGGTAAAATAGGATACTGATAACTGACAGCTGAGAATGAATAAACCTGAATTGATGGGCTCCGGATAACAAACCGAGAAGACTCTTGAATTGCTCCGGATGGGTGAAAGGAATTCTCACAATCGAAAAATAATTATGAGAGGATGGCAACAAGCTAGAATCACGAATCTTGAAGAGAATGGAGCAAGATATGGAGGTAAAAATCTTCTTCGGTCTTCGAAATCCGAGAATGACGACGGGAAACACCACCATGAATTGTTGAGGCACCGGAATAAAGAAGAATATAAAAGTTGATTCAAGAATGAAATGAATTTGAAAGATCTTGGAGAAAGACATTTGACAGATGATAATCATTCTTACGTCAAACTTCGAAAAGAATTTGATTATAACTCCGGAAATAAGAAGAGTCAGGTAAGATCCTGGGAAAAGACCTGTGGGTTAGGGCCCACTCAAAAGAAAACACCGTTGAAATGATTTAAAAGAGAGGTTGCACCGGTTGAGTTAAATGGCTTGAATGATATAACATCCTCAAAAGAGTTTGAGCGAAAGCAGAGTGGTAACATGAATCCGCGAAATATCTTGAGCACTCCGGAACAATTGAATAGCAAACGAGGAATGATTAAGAGGTACGCCGGCAAGAGAAGACATTTAAAACGAGGAAAGGATGTGACCAACACAGAAAACCTGAATTGAATCCACCGGAGAAGAAAAGAATGAAGAATGATGAACTTGAAGCTCCGTTAGAATATTCAAGAGAATCACCGGATAAGAATATTGATAGAAAAGAATCGAGAGACTTCACATCAATTAGAAGGATACTCGATTAAGAGATCTGAATCCTTGGAGAAAACAAAGGGAGGGAGGGTGGGAAAAACAAAGACAATTTGAAATGGAAGAAACGAACATCGTTGAGAAGAACTGATACTAGATCTTGCGAATAATGAAGTGATCGGATCCACTTAAAGAGAGACACACCGGTAGAAAATGATTGACATGACAATCTTGATGATCAAGAAGGATTAGTATTCACATCGGAATATGAGAACAATATGAGAGAAGGTATGGAATCAACATTTGACTTCGAAGCAACTCGAATACCACAACTCAAAACAAAAACAAAGGGTTGGCTTGCAGAATAAGCCGGAACAAACATATGATAGAGATTTCGTCCGAAGTTTTCGTGGTGGGACCTACACGGGCTCGATCGTACAGCACCATCATGAACAAGGCAGTGCACATGACATACGAAGCGTCCCCGAGTCAGCATAGCCAAGGACTCTTTAAGACACAACGAGACCACTGTAAAATCGACCGTGAATAGGCGAACCACTAGACGTCGAACCCCAATTTCATATCACATATCTGTTGGAAAGATATCCTAAGGCTACTTGAATTCCCACCTATGAAACTCCCGAATTTTTCCGGTTATGCAATCAGGTGTTGGGGATACAGGGGAAGCATAATATCTCACCCAAACTAGGAATACCTACATCCAGCTGTATCCATCCTTCAACACATAACCAAGAAACCTTCGGAAACCATCTACCTCAACCTTCGAAAAGCATCCGTTATACAAGTTATGGCGATACTCCCGAACTCCCGCCCCAGTACTGGGTGGCGTCGAGGTTATCTCACCAACGAACTGCATAAAAGAGATTTTCGATGTCGCGAACATATCTCAAGTATACCAGAATTGCAACGATAGAATTATGATGAAAACACCTCAGAGCTCAACTCCCCGGGACACTTCCACTAAACCCCTGACAGGAGGCACCAAGACAGTATTCTCATCATAAGCCATCGGAACAAAACTAAGATACTCGCGTGATCCTAATATTTTTTTTAGTGAAATTTGAGAAGAGAAGAGTCAAAACTCTACGTCAGGATGCCTTACCAGAGCGATGAGGAGACTGGGAAATAAAAAGAATTCCTAAGCTCTCCGATATATAATTCCTAAGGACTCAAAACATTTTTCTAGACACAATTCGGCCTCTAAAAACGATCAAGCAATGGGGCTCCTAAGGTCGGGGAAGGCTCTGATTACCAACTTGTAACACCCTCGATGCGACTATATCTCCCACGTGTCGAGGCACGACTTAGAGGCATAATTGCATTAAAGGCAATGTCGCAAGTGAGGTAATCTTCACACAACCCATGTAATATAATAAGGAATAAGAGGTACATAGTTGGCTTACAATCGCCACTTCACACAATTACATGAATAAAGCATTACATCAATCGAATACACTCAGGGTCCGACTACGGAACCAAAATAAAAGAAGAACCCCAAATGCGACAAAGGTCCCCGATCGACCCCAACTGGGCTCCACTACTGATCAATTAGCACGAAACAACACAAATGAACAAGGTCTTCAACGAGCACCTCCTGAGCTTGGTAGCGTCATCTGCACGGTCTCATCGGCACCTGCAAGCTGGTTTTGGAAGTATCTGTGAGCCACAGGGACTCAGCAATCTCGCACCCTCGCGATCAAGACTATTTAAGCTTATGGGTAAGGTAAGGTATGAGGTGGAGCTGCAGCAAGCGACTAGCATATATGGTGGCTAACATACGCAAAAGAGAGCGAGAAGAGAAGGCAAGGCACGGTCGATAAAAGTATGATCAAGAAGTGATCCTGAACTACCTACGTCAAGCATAACTCCAACAACCGTGTTCACTTCCCGGACTCCGCCGGAAAGAGACCATCACGGTTACACACGCTGTTGATTCATTTTAATTAAGGTCAACTTTAGGTTTTCTACAACCGGACGTTAACAAATTCCCATCTGCCCATAACCGCGGGCACGGCTTTCGAAAGATCAAATCCCTGCAGGGTGTCCCAACTTAGCCCATGACAAGCTCTCATGGTCAACGAAGGAATAGACCTCCACCCGAGATATTCCGATCAGACTCGGTATCCCAGTACAACAAGACATTTCGACAGGGTAAAACTAAACCAGCAACACCGCCCGAATGTGCCGACAAATCCCGATAGGAGCTGCACATATCTCTTTCTCAGGGCACACTCAGATGAGCGCTCCATACAACTAAAACCAAACCTCGAGTTTCCCCGAGGGGGCGCTGCACAGGACTCTAGTTCGGACCAACACTCAGAGGAGCACTGGCCCGGGGGGGGGGGGGTAAAATAATGATGACCCTTAGGAGCGCGACTCCCAAGGGAAAAGAAAAGGCTAGGTGACAAATGGTAAAACCAATGTTGGGCATTGCTGGAGAAGCTTTACTTAAGGCGAACTGTCAAGGGGTTCCCATTATAGCCCAACCGCGTAAGGGACGCAAAAATCCAGGAACATAACACCGATATGACGGAAACTAGGGCGGCAAGAGTGGAACAAAACACCAGGCATAAGGCCGAGCCTTCCACCCTTTACCAAGTATATAGATGCATTAATTAAATACGATATATAGTGATATCCCAACAAGTAAATAAATGTTCCAACAAGGAACGGTATCTCCATGTTCCAACAAGGAACAAACTTCAATCTTCACCTGCAACTAACAATGCTATAAGAGGGGCTGAGCAAAGCGGTAACATAGCCAATCAACGGTTTGCTAGGACATTGGTGGGTTAGAGGCTGAACATGGCAATTTGGGAGGCTGACAAGCAAGTGGTAGGCATCGTAGCAATGGCATAGCAAAAGAGCGAGCAAACTAGCATAGCAAAGATAGTAGTGATTTCGAGGGTATGATCATCTTGCCTGAAATCCCGCAAGGAAGAAGAACGAGTCCATGAAGAAGACAAACGGACGAAGTCGAATGGATCCTCACAAGCTCGACGTTACCGGAACCAACCCGAAGAAGCAATCACCGGAAAAGAAGCACACAACATAGTAAACAACCACGACATCTACATGGCATGATGCACAATCGAGTATGATGCATGTCCGGTTTAAATATGCATGGCATGGCAAAGAGCACAAACAATCCTACAAATTAAGTGGAGCTCAATATGCATCGGGATGCATATTGACAAAACACCACATCAATTATTTAGTTCTCTCTCGTTTATGTACCCAACAATATTAAATGTTGATTAACATGGCAAGAGGGTGAAGCAAATGAAAAGTACCTATCTAGACAAGGTTAAATGAGGCCGGAAGCAACGAACAACAATTCCGGAAACTCCCCATAGCATATTTTAGGTTCGGGACTGATCTGCCCTAAACACAATTTTAGAGTTATTAAACATGCAAAGTAAGGCCACCATGATAAACTAGGCAAAATTCTACCCCATTTACATATAAAGTTTATTAAATTCGGAGTTACGGTTAATTAGATATGAATTAAATCATTTTAGCATGGCATAGGGGCAAATTAATGCAAACTACATTTTAAACATTTTAATTGTTGTTATCATGATGTGGATGACATGAACAAGTTACGCAATATTTATTAAGAGTTGACATGAGCATTATGAAGCATTGTCACCGTGGTGGAAGGGAAAAGGGGTGTCAGGGCAACGAATCCGAAAATGATGCCACGGCAACATATCGGTTCCGGTAACTCGCGGAGATACCGGCGCAAAAGGAAAAGTGACGGGAGCGTGACACGCGATAGAAGGTGGGGTGATCCCGGATACCGGGTTCCCACAAGATGGTGGCAAGGCAAAAGAGGGGCGACGTGCACCGAACAACTCCGACACGGAGCAAACACGAGCATTTCATACATCACACATGCATTCATTCGCAGTGGTCGTCTCGGGGTTATACCTTCGAAGCGTGTCAACGGGACGGTTCGGGTTCGTCGAGGGGAGTAGAGGAAGTAGTCGTTCTCGGGCATCGAGGGAAGTAGTGGTTCACGCGACGATAGTGGTACATGGACGTCGTGGAAGTAGTTGTTCTCGCACGCTCTAGGGTCGACGGTAGAGGAAGTAGTGGTACACGTTTTCGTAGAAGGACTTGACGAAACCGAGTCACTTGGGGTCGACGGTAGTCGTTCACATTTCGAGGAGGAAGTAGGGGTTCTCGCGATCTCAGCGACGGTAGTTGTTCACGGCGGTAGTGGAACTTGACGGATCCGATGCCTCCGAACTTAGTGGTAGATGCTCGTTCTTCGGAGAGGTACTTGACGGGTCCGAATCCTTTCGGGGTGGTCATGGTACTTGCGGTCTCGGCGATGGTAGTCGTTCACGTTCGGAGAGGAACTTGATGTACCCATGTGCTTCACGGGTCGCCGTTGAACTTGACGAAATCCATACGCAGGTAAGCCGTCCGTGGTCGTATACTTGGCGAGTCCGCACGTAGAGGTACTTGGAAAAAATTCTGGAGACGAAGCGTGCACGTACGGTTCTTGGCGACGTTCTTGCTGGTCCAAAAGAAGCAAGACAGGAGGCCGGAGGTGCAGCAGCGGCAACAACACGTCTTGGACGTGGGGAGAGGTGCGCTGCAGGAGGAAGGAGGCTGGCGCTGGTCGAAACCCACAGCGAGGAGAAGGGAGCAGGGGCATGCCGAAGTAGCTGGTGGCACCTGGTCACTGGCAAGGAGGCGAGCGCGGGGTCGGACGCTGCTGCAGGGGTACTTGGAACCTGACGGCGGCATGACGCGGGCGCCGGGGCCGCCGGAGTTGTCCCCTTGGGTGGAGGCGCAGGGAGGACTCGACCGCGAGGCCGTGGCGTTGGCGCAGTGGAGATGCGGCTCTGCGGCAGCTCGCATGGGAGGACGAAGAAGGAGCGGAGGAGAGGACGACGCGGGGTCTGCAGGATCCGGTGAGGGGCGGCGGCGTCTCGAGCTCCTGGTGGCTGGGAGACAGAGCACTTGCAGGAGGGGAGGCGACGAGGTCTGGAGGAGGACGAGCGAGGGGAAAGGGAGGCCGGCCCGGGGAGAAGGGGATCGAGCAGGGCTCCCTGGTGCAATGTGTGTGCGTGTGGCGGCGCAAGGGGAGGGGTCGATGGGGAGATGAGGGTCGGGCCAGGGAGCTAGGGTTTCGGTAGGGGATCGAGAGGAGGCGGGCTGAGACTTGGCCTTGGGCCGGCGCGGTGAGGTTGGGAGGCCCAGGCTGCTGGGCTCCTTCCCTCTCTCTTCCTCTAATAAAAAAAACAACAGAAAAAGAGGAAGAAAAGGGAAGAAAAGAAAAGGTAGAGAAGGAGTTTGGGCACAGGAATAAATTTCCCGGACTCGCAAAAATGCGCACGGTCCATGAAAAATAGGAGTGGCAAGATTGCAGGAATTAAATTCAAAATCATTTGAATTTAATTCAAAAGGTTTGAGCAAGGGCTAGGAATTAGAGGTTTCCAAAAATGTTGAGAATTTAGGAGGAGCCTCGATAAATGGGAAAAGAAGTGTTGGCAAAGTTTGGGGACCAAACTTGAAGTAGAAAGGGAGTGGGGATTTTTCAAGTGTGTTTTGTTTAATTCCAAAAGAATGGAATATTTAATATAGCTCCCTAATATCGGGAGGATATGTTATAAAGAGAATTCTCCAGGTGAATACCCTCGGTTTAAATGGATCAAAGATCCATGCCATTTATTTAGTGAGTGAGGTGCAAAGATTAATGATATGATGGCATGATGACATGATGCAATGCAAAAATAAAAAGAGCAAGCAAAAAGAAACACACGGAGAAACCCGGAAACCCTGGAAGGCAACTGAAGCTCTGGTCTTGGGGCGTTACACCAGATTAACCATACTAATCGGTGAGTTGAGGTACTCTGTTGCCTCGACATATAGGTTGGAGCTAGTATTATGACCCTAGGTGTCTTAGAGGATCACCTAGTAAATCTAGCCAAGTCTTGTGTTCCCAGTGTGATGATTCTGGCCATCATTCTCGAAAGCATCCCGTGATGCTATTAGTTAGTAGGCATTCTATTCCTAGGTTTTTGAACCCGAGATTCACCCTACTTACTTCATGTTGATAGTGTTTGCTCGTTCCTTTAGGTTATTAGTAACCTTTGCATCAGTCCTCGAGGTCCGTGGTATTTCCTTCTTCCAAATACTATGAACCACTTATGGCAGAAGTTCTTGAACCAAAGGATCACAACCAGAGTGCTCTTGATGAGTTCTCCATTCTATATTGTGGCTCTGCCAGTTCTACCTTTCTGCATGGGTTATCCGGAAGAAATATGTTGAACTCGTTCGACATACTAATCTATGCATCCACAACTCAGAAAGTTATATGTTCCTTTGAGTTGTCCCCCTTCAGTTATATTCCGACCTTCATCTATCAATTGATAGTAAGGAGTAGTTGGCAATCGTGTTTATCGATGCCTATTACTCTAGTGGTCTGTCAAGTCATTCTATTTCAGAATGACTAGGAGAAACAAACTCCAGTACCTCATCCATATCTAGGATTGGGTCAAAGCAATTGTACTTCGCAAATCAAAATGCCAATCCAGCTTTTGTTCTGTTCTACCTTGGAGTATTACCCCCTTTATGTCAGGATTGTCATGAGAATTGCACCATCTCTCATGAATTTCTGACGCAGTGAAACTTCTCACCATCATTATTCATTCCTCGGTCTCCATGTTGTTGTGACCGGAATGCCGACAAGTGAACCGTGATGTGTGAAATCAATACTCCTAGCAACCCAGTTGCTTGGTAGTTAATGGACAATAATTTCATTCTTAGCGTGTTGGTTATTCAATCATCATTCTAAGATTAATCGTGCTACCTAGTCCTTATTTCCGGTGCACTCTTCGATCAATGAGTTAGGATTATTCAATCCCTTACTCTTCTGATCATGTCGTCTTGCCTTGAAAAGCAAGATGGTTCTCGAGCTTAGAGACATATCGGTGGTTCGTGATTTTCCGGATATCTTCATGGGAGTATCACCAGGTCATCCCCTGACCGATATGTTGAGTTCGTGATCAAGTTGGTTTTCCAATAAACTACTCTTTCTCCAAGAATCTGTGTTGGATACCCTGAGCTAGTTGGTTAAGCTAAACAACAACTTGGAGAGTTGGAAGATAAAGGCTATATCCGACTTAGTTCTTTCCAAAGGGATATCTCTTTGTATATGTGTGTTGAAGAAAGATGATATCTTTATCGATTGATCTCCGTGACCAATTGGTGGAGCTATTGTTTTGTCCAAACTTTGACTTAAGTATGGGCCATCGTCAAGTCAAATCAGAACCAACGATGTTCGTAATGTTGTCTTACTCGTGGTTGATCCCTCGAGCATACACCATTACATCTGTTGGTCTGACCAATGCTACCACAGTGTTCACATGATGGTGAAAGTCCAGTGATATGGAAATTCCGATGATTTGTTGTTGAGCCCATCAGCAACATTTCGTCTCCCCCATGATTCATATTGAACATCAACCTAGTGTTGAAAACTTTGTAAGCAATGCCTTCGTGTTCCGTTCATGAAGCTTATGCTTGGATGGAAGAAGTGACTTCCTCGAATTCATGTGCATTTGGTGCAAGTTGCCACCGTGAGTTTGAGAAAGATTGTTTTTGCCTCCTCTGGAATCATCCCAAGTTAGTCATGCACGTGCGAAGTGCTCTATGGTTTGATAGGTTGGCCGCCTCCACTCCATATGTGTTCCTAGCATACCAAGCCACTGATTGATTTGTTCGACAAAAAGGAGTTTTTGTGCGAATACTAGTTCATGCACAAGATTCCAATATCCTCGAAGATCATTCCCCACCTGATCTTAGTAGTGTTTTATTATAAGACTACTACGTGATCATGCTTGTCTGGGACAGTGTGTTCACATGTATGTAGCAGAACCAGCTCATGTTTTGGAGCTTGCTATCGTAGTTCATTTCCCGAGAATCTTGCAACATCATATCGTCGGTTTGTGTTGCAAACTTCCTTTTTCCGGACATGCTGTCTGAAATATCCTGTTACCAGCCAGATCCGAATCTCAAGCAGATATGATGGTTGGAACGTTTCTCAAGAACTATAATATTGGTCTCTCTGTAACCCGGTAAAGTGGATGTCGTGGCCAACGCACCCGGCCGGAAGACTTATTATTGTAGTATCTTGATTGAGAAAGTTGGCCACCTCCCCCATAAGGATTTCGTAAGATTTACTCCAGAAGTTGTTCTTTATGGATCCATTGTATTCTGAAGTCCGACCACTACTTGATGGCTATGTTGATGCTTTAAGCATGACCGTAGTAACCAATACATCAAGGAGAATGTTAGAAGCGGGGTGCTAAATGTCTCTCGGTTGATCATCCAGATTCTGTTTCCTTGGCCTTGGTAAGGTGAAATCTGAGAAAGTGTTATCTTCCTTTGCATCTGCATCATCCATCACCATTCATCATGGTGGTATGTTGTGTTGCCAGGATCCTTGACACAGATATTGGTAAAACCTTGATGAATATGGAGATGCTCAAGTTCTTGAGAGCACGCACAAGAACTAGGTTTTACCGTTGGCGTTAACTGGGATTTGCTTCTAGTTTCCTCGGTTATGTTAGAACCATTTCAAACAGTGGACTCACTCTCGACTGTTGAGTTCTTCCCTAGTTACTAGAATCATTCCCAACATTTGCATTTTGTTCCCAGCTTGCACCTCAGTAGTTGTTGTTCAGGATCATCTTCAAAAGTGGACTTACCATGGGTCCCATCCATTTCCGATGATAAGCAAAATCATCCATTGCGTTGTGTTCAACAAGGTAGTCCACATCATCCATCCTAGTCGGAGTATGCCATTCTTTCGAACCCCTTCCAACGATCGATTGTGATTACCTCAGGCTGGTATAAAGAGTTTCAATGATCTTTCTATCAAAAGTAATTCTTTTTGCCACTTAAGGTAATAATTTTACGAGTCACCTCCCCTAAGGTGCCCCGTTGTGGAATCATGGCAATCAATCTCGTCGCTACCTTGAAACCATACACCATCCTACTCCAGCGTGGGTTTGTTGCCTACCAAATTGAACCCTTGTCATCTGCTTCTTTTCATGGATTCTGATATGTGCTTTGTGGCTCAACTCAAGAGGTGTTCTTACATCTCATTCCGTGAGTTGATCTTGTATCCACTCTTGTGAGGTTGTCTTGCTCTCTTGTCGCCATGTTGGATGAAGTTCTCGAAGCAAAGATGTCAAGATCAATATGATGCAATGAATCAACATCTTCGAGAAGACCAATTGGATCGAGAAGATAGTGTTAGCTTTGTCTTCCCTCTGCCTTCTTACCTCATGACTTGAATCTCGAGACGAGATTCTTGTTTAGTAGGGGTGAGCTGTCACACCCCTAGCTTCTGGTGCTCCCTAGTGTTTGCATCTTGCTTGCATCATGTTTTAATTTCTGAAAGTTGAATTGGGGAAAGTTGAAAGCCTCAGAAATCATTTCAAAAAAAATGATCAACATTAAAAATTGCTTCAAATAAACTCAAGAAAATGTTCCTGTTAAAGCTATAAAAATATTGGCAAGAGGTAAAACTCAAACCAATATTTTTTGGAGTCTTAGAAATATTTGTTTGGGGCATTTGAGTTAATCCAATAATTATTTGCATTGGACTTATATTTGTGATATATTAACTATATGTCCAATAATTCTGATAAAATGTTGAGGGGCTTTGGAATAATCCATTTAGTCCCTGCAAAAATTATCAGAAGTGGAAAAAATAGTTTGGTTCAAAAACCAAATTAAAACCCATTTGCATAAATAGAAAACAGTAACAAAACAGAAAGCAGAGAGAGAGGGTTTTACCTGGCAGCCCAGTAGACTGCCGGCCCAGTCAGCCCAGCCGGTGCTATCTTCTACCTTTGCCAGTAGGCAGAGGCGAAGTCGCACGCGCGCACGTGGAGGCCTCCACCTCCAGCTTCGCGGTGGCAGCCTCCCCGGCCTCCTAACCGCACCACGGAGACGCCCGTGGCCCCCTCGATCCTCTCCTCTCTCTCCGCACCTCGCCGCTCTCTCTCTCTCCCGTCCTCTGGTCACTCTCCCCCTTCTCCCCGCTTGATCTCGAGCTCGGCCGAACGAGCTCGTCGCCGCCGTCCGCTGCCACCACGGCCACAACCATCCCCGAACCTCTCCGACACAACCCCGAGCTCCGACACGACGTAGTCTTCCTCCCCGTCGAGCCACACGACGCCAGACGCCCTGGAGTGTCCTCATCGACGTCAGCTTCGTCCTCTGCACCGACAGCCGCCGTCGACCGATTCGTCGTCACCAAGCCATCCCCGAGCACGCTGGGATCACCAACGACCTCGCCGTGAGCTCCTCTACCGAACCCCCCTTTCCCATGCTCGTTAGCCTAGCGTAGCCCCCATCTCCGTCGATGCCAAGACCTCACCGGCGGTGGTCATGTCGCCGCCGTCATTTTAGCTCGCCTCCGTCCAAGCTAAGCACACCACCGCGCTCAACGCATCTCCAGGAGCCCGTAGACATCACCAGCTCCTCCCCAAGTGCCCAACAACAACCTACTTGAGCTCACCTGAGCTCCGGCCGCCGCCGCGAGCTCGACTCCGGTGAGCACAGCGCACCCCGTCCGCTCCTCCCTGCTCCATTTGACGCGGAAGAGCATGGGCTTCCTCCTGGTAGTCTCCCCGCACCTAAATGCAGTCCCTAGCACCGCCCAGCAGTAGCTCCGCCGCGTGGAATGGTCGCCACCGGCCAAACTCCGGCGTGCTGACGTAGCCCCGCCATTAGGGGTTAATCACCCTGCTAACTAAACCATGTTACACTGACAGTGGGCCCCGTGCCCTAATTAACCCCGGATTTATTCCCTGTTTAGTTTAGGTTAATACAGCCGGCCCCACGTGTTAGTTTGACCCTGCCACGACAACGTTGACCTGGACCCACAGGTCAACCCCTGTTCCTGCCCTGTTACCCTGACATGTGGACCCCACATGTCAGGTTTGACCCGGACCGGCCTGTTGACCCTGATGACGTCACCCAGATGCAATGCTAACGCAATAAGTATTTTCAAGATTTAGTTCTTATATAGGAAATTCCAGAAATTAGTTAAAACTTCTAAAATTCATAGACATTCAACCGTAACTCCAAATGAAATAATTTATATATGAAAAATTATCAAAAAAATTCAAGGAAACCATCTATACCATTTTCATGCATGTTTGAACAATGTTTGTCCTCTGTTTTGGACAAAACAAATAAAAGGCATTTAAATAATCATATATGGAGTTGGAATTTGAATCATGTATTCAAACCAACTTCATTTAAATCATAGCTAGATGCATTAGCTCAAGTCACATCATATTGCCATGTCATGATCATGCATCATATTGTCGCATTGCATTGATCATGCTCTTTCTCTGTTGTCGGTGTTTGTCCCCTCTCAGTACATGTGGTTTCGACGGTGAGATCGATGACACCGATGAAGAGCTATACTATCTTCGGAAGTGTCAGGCAAGCAAAACCCCCTTGTTCATTCCGATACAATCCCACTCTCTCGCTCCTTCTCTCTTTTACTGCATTAGGACAACAACGATTCAACTGTTACATGCTGCGGTAGTTGAACCCCTTTCCTCTGCATGACCTGTCATTGCCACAGTAAATAGATGAAACCCACTAGCATGAGTAGGAGTTGTTTGAGCCCTGATGTGCCTACTCATTCATGCTTGTTTGTCATGCCTGCTATTGCTTAGAGTTGTGTAAGGTCTGATTCATCGGGGATGAATTGGAAAGTTGTGAACATGTCCTACTGTTGAGAGCTAAGTGTGTGAACACGATTTGGTAAAGGTAGCGGTGAGAGGCCATGTAGGAGTACATGGTGGGTTGTCTCATTGCAGCCGTCCTCAGGAACTGAGTCCTGTGTTTGTGATCCATGAACAGTTACTACCACACATTGGGCTCCGGGCGCTCCAAGCTCTCTCGACTTATTAATCAACCCGATCTCTGTCCAGGAGTTGCAACTAGTTTCTGGTGTTTGTAGGTAGTGTTAGTAGTCTACCAAGTGGCACCCGGTATAGGTGGGCTTGGGACAGATTAGGCACAGTGGCACGGTGTACCAAGTGGCACCCGGATGGTGGGCTTGGGAACCCTGCACACATCGTTTGGGATCGTGAGCGACACCCCGGCCGGATCTCCTTGCGGATGGAACCCAAATAGGCGATAAACCTGGATTAGAGACTTGTTGGTTAGTCAGGTCGTGGCCGACACCCTCACCTGGCTTCCGCTTGAAGGTTGCCGAGGTACATGACGTGTACAGGGCGGTAAGTGGCGAGAGCATGTGTGAAGAAGTACACCCCTGCAGGGTTATCATCATCTATTCGAATAGCCGGATTCCTCGGATATGGAAACTTGGACCCCTTGCATAGTTTATAGACAAGTGAAAGTGGATACTCTAAAACTCGCAAGATAAGCGTGAGTGCTATGGATGGCGTTCTCGTGAGGAGATGGGAGCGGATCCATCGTGGTGTATTGGTATGGTGAATATGTGGACTCGTGTGCGCCACCTCAAAGATTTACTTGCAGTCGTAGTTCAGGATAGCCACTGAGTCAAAGCTGGCTTGCTGCAGTTAAACTCCACCCCCCCTTTGTTGATATCGATGCATATGTAGTTAGTTCTGATGTAAGTCTTGCTGGGTACATTTGTACTCACGTTTGCTTAATTTATGTTTTGCAGAGAGACTCCAGCCTCGCTAGTAGTTCCACGTGGACTTCGACGTTTAGCTTGTTACCTCAGCTACGATCTTGTACCCTTGGGAGGGTCTTGTAGATAGTCAGGTTTCTGAGCCTTCTTCATTTGTAGTTGTCTGTACTCAGAAAAGTTAAGCTTCCGCATGTGCTTGTTGCTTGTATGCTCTGTATGTTGGGTCATGAGACCCATGTTTGTAATATCTCGCTCCTCGGAGCCTAATGAATAAATACTTGAGTTGTAGAGTCTTGTTGTGATGCCATGTTGTATGTACTCATATCGGGCATATTGTGTGTATGATTGAAATGCTTGGTATGAGTGGGATCCGACAATCTAGTTGTTTATCCTTGACAGCCTATCATATGGGGAAATGTAGTCTAGTGCTTTCTGAGCGATAGTAGTCCGCTACAGCCCGGTTCACCGGAGTCCTGCTAGCCCAACACTACTGCTCGGAACACTTGACTGGCCGGCATGTGTTTCATTTCGTTCCTGTGTCTGTCCCTTCGGGGAAATGTCACGCGGTGACTTCCGGAGTCCTACCTAGCCTGCTACAGCCCGGGTTACCAGAGTCCTGTTAGCCCAGTGCTACAACCCGGATTCACACGTTGATGACCGACATGCTCGATGTGATTCATGTATGCCTGTCCTCATGGGTTAGCGCCGCTTTGGGTTCACGACTAGCCATGTCGGCCCGGGTTCTCTGTCACATGGATGCTAGCGACACTATCATATACGTGAGCCAAAAGGCGCAAACGGTCCCGGGCCAGGTAAGGTGGCACCTGTGGGAATACCGTGCGTGAGGCCGCAAAGTGATATGATGTGTTACATGCTAGATCGATGTGGCTTAGGATCGGGGTCCTGACAACGTAGGTTCTGGGGCTATTACCGCGAACACCTCGCCGTGGTGCCCCACACTCCATGTCTCCCAGCCTAGCGTGACGTCCTGGGGATGATAGCGTGGCATCCCACTTGGGCCATGGAAGGCGGCGCTTGTGCCCATGCTTGTTGCAGGAGGTACGGGGGTGGTAGTGCCCCCGGCGCCGCCAGCCATGCTGGTGTTGACGAAGCCCCCTGGCGCGTTTGATGTTGCGTGGTGGCGGCGTGGCCTAACAAGAATCCCTGCAGCGGCCTGAGGAGGAAGCTGATGGCAGAAGGGCGGTGTTGGTGTCAAAACCGGCGGATCTCGGGTAGGGGGTCCAGAACTATGCGTCTAGGCCGGATGGTAACAGGAGGCAGGGGACACGAAGTTTTACCCAGGTTCGGGCCCTCTCGATGGAGGTAAAATCCTACGTCCTGCTTGATTAATATTGATGGTATGGGTATTACAAGAGTTGATCTACCACGAGATCAGAGAGGCTAAACCCTAGAAGCTAGCCTATGGTATGATTGTTGATGTGTATGTTGTCCTACGGACTAAAACCCTCCGGTTTATATAGGCACCGGATAGGGTTAGGGTTACATAGAGTCGGTTACAATGGTAGGAGATCTGAATATCTGTATCGCCAAGCTTGGCTTCCACGCCCCTAGCCGCGTAAACAAGCTGACCTATTTAAGGAGACGAGGATTTAGATCCGAACCACACCTTCCCCCTTCGCGAGTGTTCATCAGAGCGCATTCGACAAAGATCCATTCCACCATGGCCAGCCGTCGCGACTCCTCCTCCCGCCCTTCCAGCCCCAAGCCTGGATATTGGGGAAGATGCTCCATCCCGCATAGCAAGTTGGTGACGCTCTAGACCAAGGGATTTCTCCCCCGGCCTATATGATCCCAGTTCGAGCTGGTCTTGCCGCCTATAACGGCGGAGAGCAAGCGAAGAGCCCCCCTAATCCCTCTAAGGGAGAGTGGGTGTGCCTCGTCCCTTATTTAATAAGGGGGCTCGGATTTCCAATCCATCCATTTCTCCTGGGGCTGCTGGAGTTCTATGGCCTCCAGCTACATCATCTCACGCCTGCCTCAGTATTGCATATCGCGGGCTTTGTAGCCCTCTGCGAGTTGTTCTTGGGTGTTGAAGCTCATTTCGGACTGTGGAGGGAGCTATTTTGCCTCGTGCCCCGTTCCAAGAAGGGGTCTATGTATCAAGTGGGCAGAGCCGAAGTATGGCGCATCGCCGGGACCGGCTATCTGTCTGGAACCCCAAAGAAGGCGTCCGAAGACTGGCCCTCGGAATGGTTTTACATAGAAGATGTCCCGCTGCCGGATCCTGTCTGGATCGGCCTCCCTGAAATCAACAATGCTCCCCTAAAGAAGCGCCTAAGCTGGCGCCCATGGAGCCCTCAGAGGGAAAGTGGCAGGGACGTCATTTACCTGATGGGCCGAATAAGATTGTTAGCTCATTCCGGATTAACCATGATTGGGGTCATGGCCGCATGCATCATGCGAGGGGTGCAGCCGCTACAGTATAGAGGCCACCCCATGTGGGATTTCAACAGGGAGGACGACACCACCCGTTACGGCCGTAAGGGGCCGGATTCGGCTGCGGCTCTAATAAAGACCTTGTCCGCTTTGTACAAGGGAGAAGAGGAGGAGTTTCCCCGCGTTGACCCAAAGGGTGGATTTTCCATGTACAATACTCCAAACTGGGTGAGTGATCACATCTTGCCCATCCGTTTTATATCCCCATTGTTTAAATATTTAATCTTAGTGACTTCTACGCAGGAACTGCGCCAGGCTGTTAAAGAAATAAACAACCCTCCTCCACAACCCGAGGACACAGGACGGTGCCTCGACCCGGGCTCGCAAGAGGATCCGGAGCTTTCGGTGGATCTGATTGATGGAGTGTTCCATCAATTGAGCAAGGACAACGTCCTGGTGGCCATTACGGCCGATTATCCAGGGCTAATTCCGGCCTCCCAAAAACGGGAGGCCGAACCTGCGGCGACAAGCCAACGAGGGGCCGCAGGGTCCCGTGGGCAGAAAAGAGGTGCAGTCCGGACCGGGGCGTCAGTGCAAAGGTATGGCGCACCCCCTTATCCCAGGTGTCGTACCTTTAGGGCATATTACCACTTGTGCTCTCTTCAGGATAAAGAGACCTCGCCGAACTATATTCGGAGAGACCGCCAATCGCGCCTCCACCAGCCAGGCTCCAAAGCCTGGCCCAGAAGTGGGGCCGAACACAAGGTGCGCACCGGACGCTCCTCCGACGGAGGATGTGGACAGGTTGTCTGCCACCAACTCTGAGGTGGAGAGTGCCCTGAAGCACAGGCGTCGCCGGACAGTTCTTCGCGACGCATGTTTCTCCCAAGAGGCGTTAGATGCCTTTAAGTTGGGAGATGCGCCCCTCCGTGCCGCTCAAAATGGTCTAACCAGAGCCACGGAGCAATATGTAAAAGACATACGGGTAAGAAAATTTTGGTAATTATTGTCGGCGTTCTGGGAACGGGGTCCCCAGACTTGCCTGCCTGCGGCCTGCGGCGTGGCTCAACGGGGGCCCACCATGGCCCATCTTCATCAACACAAGACTCAAGACCCTCGCGAGGGGCCAAGCCTCGCGGGGCGCATGACACGGCGCATCCTCAGGCGCAGCCTCCTCAGGCTGGCTCGCGAGGAGGCGGAGAAATCAAGGCGGGGTACCTCGCGAGGTGCCCATGACACAAGCCATGATGATCGAGGATGCCAGGCGGGCGCCAGCGCACGCAGCGTCCTTCTTTCCTCTTTGGTGCAAATGGGGCAAGCGTAGCCGCGGAGTACCGAGGCATCAGGCAAGGGTTGCCATTTCGGTGCAACGAGACCAAGACCAAGCGGACTACGAGACGGAGGTCACCATGGAGCCCAGCGCGGCGTCACCGCAGAGTCTTTCGCAGGCGAAGACCAACTTTAGTCAGGATAAGTGTACTAGATGTTCCCCTTCGAATGGCCAATTGTTGGCGCCCTTCCCGCTCAATATTTGGGAAGAGGCCCAGGGCCTTTGCCTATAAATAGGACCGGCCACCCACGTAGCAAGGGGTTGGCTTCGGTTGGTTGGTTCGTCCGGTTTGCAAGTAGAGAGAGAGAGAGAGAGAGGGTGACTGAACTCCTCCTAGCAGTTCATCACCCCAGCCAAGAACAGACCTTCGCGAGGCTGTTCTTCCTTGTATTGTTCATCATCTCCAGCCCCAGGAGGCAATCCATCCACCACACACTGGAGTAGGGTATTACACCACAACAGTGGCCCGAACCAGTATAAACCTTGTGTCTCTCGTGCTGTTCTTTTAGTAGTTTAGATCATTGTGAGACGGGGAGGTAGAAGGCGTGATCTCCGCGCGCACCCCAGTGTTCGAACCTTAAGGGTCTGCTGGAACCCGTGAATCCGACATTTGGCGCGCCAGGTAGGGGTGCGCCGGAATTTGCCTTCCTACCGCTCCGCCTCCTGTCGCATCGTCATCACCATGTCCGGCGACCAGGCGGGCAACCAAGGTCCATGGGCGGCGTGGCCCACCTGCGCAGAGCCGCCCGCCCCGGGAGGCCCCGCGCCCCAGGCCGCTTGCGGTCCGCTGGGCGCTGCGGGCCGTGGGCGACGCGGACAGGCCTCCGCAACCCTGACACCACGGCAAGCACGGTCGGCGGCAAGGGCCTCCAATCATGCCGCAACCACAACGCCGTACACCCGCCGGGAGCAGGCGAATTCAAGGGCCGCGCACACGGTGGCCCAGGAGCTGCTGCGGTGCAGACTACTAGAGGGCGGCCACGACGTGCTGCTGGAGCGAGTGGCGGAGCTCCTGGGCTTCGCCGCCTCGGGGGCTCACCCCTTCTCCACCCAGCTCCCATCTCAAGCCCAGGGCGATCTGCGCGGGGGCTCCACGCGCGCCAGCGGACTCCAAGGCTACTCCGACACCAGCGAAGCTGTCAGCATCGGACCGGCGGCGGCGCTGCCCCCGCCCCCGGCCCGCGAAGAAGAAGGACTCGACGCGACCCACGACACCGGAGGGCGGCCGCGTAGCCACCCCGCTTACTAAACTTAGGTACTCCAGAACTGCAACGATAAAATTATGATGACAACACCTCAGAGCTCAACTCCCCGGGACACTTCCACAAAACACCTGACAGGAGGCACCAAGACAATGTTCTCATCATAAAACCATCGGAACGATTCCAAGATACCCGCGTGATCCTAAATTTTTTTAGTGAGATTTGAGAAGAGAAGAGTCAAAACTCTACGTCAGGATGCCTTACCAGAGCGATGAGGAGACTGGGAAGTAAAAAGAATTCCTAAACTCTCCGATATATAAATCCTAAATGACTCAAAACATTTTTCTAGACACAACTCGGCCGCTAAAAACGATCAATCAGTGGGGGCTCCTAAGGTCGGGGAAGGCTCTGATTACCAACTTGTAACGCCCTCGATGCGGCTATATCTCTCACATGTCGAAGCACGACTTAGAGGCATAACCGCATTGAAAGCAATGTCGCAAGTGAGGTAATCTTCACACAACCCATGTAATACAATAGGGGAAAAAGATACATAGTTGGCTTACAATCGCCACTTCACACAATTGCATGAATAAAGCATTACATCATCCAAATACAAACAAGGTCCGACTACGGAACCAAAATAAAAGAAGAACCCCAAATGCGACAAAGGTCCCCGATCGACCCCAACTGGGCTCCACTACTGATCAACTAGAATGGAAACAACACAAAGGACAAGATCTTCAACGAGCTCCTCCTGAGCTTGGTTGCGTCATTTGCACGGACTCATCGGCACCTTCAAACTGGTTTTGGAAGTATCTGTGAGCCACAGGGACTCAGCAATCTCGCACCATCGCGATCAAGACTATTTAAGCTTATGGGTAAGGTAAAGGTATGAGGTGGAGCTGCAGCAAGCGACTAGCATATATGGTGGCTAACATACGCAAAAGAGAGTGAGAAGAGAAGGCAAAGCACGGTCGATAAAAGTATGATCAAGAAGTGATCCTGGACTACCTACGTCAAGCATAACTCCAACAACCGTGTTCACTTCCCGGACTCCGCCCGAAAGAGACCATCACGGTTACACACGCGGTTGATTCATTTTAATTAAGGTCGACTTCAGGTTTTCTACAACCGGACGTTAACAAATTCCCATCTGCCCATAACCGCGGGCACGGCTTTGGAAAGTTCAAATCCCTGCAGGGGTGTCCCAACTTAGCCCATCACAAGCTCTCACGGTCAACGAAGGAATAGACCTCCACCCGAGACATTCCGTTCAGACTCGGTATCCCAGTACAACAAGACATTTCGACAGGGTAAAACTAAACCAGCAACACCGCCCGAATGTGCCGACAAATCCCGATAGGAGGTGCACATATCTCTTTCTCAGGGCACACTCAGATTGTCTAAACTTCCGGTAGGCCAGCCTAGAGTTGCCCCTGGTAGCCACCAGCGGCTAACAGTTTGGACCAACACTCAGAGGAGCACTGGCCGGGGGGGGGGGGGGCTAAGTAATGATGACCCTTGAGTCTGCAGAACCCAAGGGAAAGAAAAGGCTAGGTGGCAAATGGTAAAACCAATGTTGGGCATTGCTGGAAGAGCTTTACTTAAGACGAACTGTCAAGGGGTTCCCATTATAGCCCAACCGCGTAAGGGACGCAAAATCCGGGAACATAACACCGATATGACGGAAACTAGGGCGGCAAGAGTGGAACAAAACACCAGGCATAAGGCCGAGCCTTCCACCCTTTACCAAGTATATAGATGCATTAATTAAATACGATATATAGTGATATCCCAACAAGAAAACAATGTTCCAACAAGGAACGATCTCCATGTTCCAACAAGGAACAAACTTCAGTCTTCACCTGCAACTAACAATGCTATAAGAGGGGCTGAGCAAAGCGGTAACATAGCCAATCAACGGCTTGCTAGGACAATGGTGGGTTAGAGGCTGAACATGGCAATTTGGGAGGCTGACAAGCAAGTGGTAGGCATCGTAGCATTGGCATAGCAAAAGAGCGAGCAAACTAGCATAGCAAAGATAGTAGTGATTTTGAGGGTATGATCATCTTGCCTGAAATCCCGCAAGGAAGAAGAACGAGTCCATGAAGAAGACAAACGGACGTCGTCAAACGGGTCCTCACAAACTCAACATTACCGGATCCAACCCGAAGAAGCAATCACCGGAAAAGAAGCACACAACATAGTAAACAACCAACACATGAACATGGTATGATATGCGGGATGTGGTGCGGGATGCAAAATGCAAGATATGACAGGAAATGCATGAACCTAGCCTCAACTTGGAAAACCAAGTGTGCCACTGGAAATATGGGGTGAAATCGCTTGAAAACGATATAAAGAACGCCGGATTCGGAGTTACGATTTGGAAATGGCAAGCGATTCAATTATGAGACCGGTCTGCGATTTACAGCAAGTAGGCATCTAAATGCAATGAGATGAACATGCTACAGCAATCAAACATGGCATCAAAATACATGGCAGGGAAGCATTCCAGATGCTTAACAAAACACTAGCACTGAGCCACAGCCAATTCATCCATTATGAGGTTCAAACAAGTATGGCAAAAACGCAAATGCAAAACAGATTTCAGACAGTGAAATTAACACTTGTCTGAAATTTCAGATCATGAAGCTCTCTTCGGAGAAGCAAAACAACATGCTACAGGATCTGAACATGAAAAAGAAAGACATGGCATGGAGCTACTCAACAAGCTTAACAAAAGTCCCAAAGTGACCTGGGGCCAAAAGGGATCACAAAATATACTAACAAGCACACGAACATAGTTAAAACACAATAAGTTTTCAGACTTAGTGAAAACTGAGACATGTTGAAACATAACTCACGAAGGCATGTTAACGAACTCGATGCTCTCACTACGGTGCAGGTCATGGCAAGGCAAGCATACATCCATTAAGAAGGCACAAAATGCAAGCTAGACATGGCAACAACAATGGCATAGCATGCACGGATCAACTACAACAACACCGGCAAAATCGCAAACAAGTTGACGATCTGCCCAGATTCACAACGAAGCAAAAGAAGAGCTCGATTGACTCAAGCTAGGGTGCTCCATAATTGCAAGTAAAGACATGGATGGATAGAGCATAACAAGATTAACAAAACTCCTTGACTGATCATCCTCAAAAGAGGCACGGATCGCTAGGAAACAACATGAACATAAGGCATCATGAACTAAATAATCCCAGACTTAGTGAAAACAACTAAGTCCCTGAAAACAGATTTACCGGGTGCCTCACTTTGCACGCTTGCACAAGTCACCACACACATCCTAAAAATGCATGGGTTGAACCTCTGGAAAGATAACAAGATGCTTAACAAAACATATGAAGGACTCACAGGCATATCATGCACACAATAATCATGGCAAAAATGACAAAAGTCTAAGATGAACTAGCAGATCTGACAATTAACTCACGAAGCCTCCTTCTAACAGCATTTCGGGCATCAAGATGAACTCAAATGCAAATGATGCAATGGAATGAAATGATGTACTCGTCGAGACGAACATTTTGATATGCTATATGCATGAATCGGAGCCACAGATTCAAAGTTATGATGCCATGAACATGGGCACATGAATCTGGCAATTTGGGGGACTTAGTAGAATTTTTGGTGAGCGTCCAATAGTAAAAATCGCGCGGGGCGGAGGTTAGCTGGGCTGCTCACCACTGGGCTCGGCCCACGGGAAGAGGAGAAGGCAGGCCGGCTGGAGCTGGGCCTGGGAGGCCAAGGCCCATGCGGCCACGCACGGTCAACGACGTCGAGCGGAGCTGGCTCGACTCCTCCCGATCCGTGGTTGCGGCGGCGATGAAGGACTCCGGCGAGACTCGAGGCGACATCGGCGGCTGGAGAGTGACTGGGAATGCCGGGGACGGCGCGAGGGCTGCCGGATCTGGCTAGAGTTGGCTGGATCCGGTTGATGGCGAGGTGGAGTGATGCGCCGGAGTGGGCGGCGCTCGCCGGCGAGTTGTACCGCGACGGAGGCGGCGAGTGGCGCGGCGGCGGCGAAGCGCGCCGGCGAGGAGGCGGCGCGATGTGCCGACGAGGACGGGCGGAGCTGGCGGCGGAAGGACCCGGGCCGGGGAGGGCCGGATCTGGGCGCCTCGGGCCAGGCGTAGCGGTGACGGCGGCGGTGGACAGGTGGCGTGCCGCGGTTGGACGCGGACGACGGAACGGACATGTCCGGGCACGGAGGAATGTGTCCGGCGGCGCGAGGGGAAAGATTTTTAGGTTTTGCACCGCGAATTTTGGAGGGGGGGGGTGTTTATATAGGTAGAGGGAGCTAGGAGAGTCCAAATGAGGTGCGGTTTTCGGCCACACGATCGTGATCGAACGCTCTAGATGATGGAGCAGGGTTAGGTGGGTTTTGGGCCAAATTGGAGGGGTGTTGGGCTGCAACACACACGAACCGTTGGAGCATCAAACGAAGTCCAAATGATACGAAACTTGACAGGCGGTCTACCGGTAGTAAACCAAGACCGCATGACAAGTCTCGGTCCAATCCGGAAATGTTTAACCCCCACACAAGAAAGAAAGGCAGAAATGACCACCGGAGGAGAACGAAGCGCCGGATTGCAAAACAGACAACGGGGAAAATGCTTAGATGCATGAGACGAACATGTATGCAAATGAAATGCACATGATGACATGATATGCAATGCATGACACGCAAGCAATGACAACACAACAACAGCGAATAACTGAACGACACCTGGCACATCGGTCTCGGGGCGTTACAACACTCCACCACTACGAGAGGATCTCGTCCCGAGATCTAGAATGGCACCGGAGGGAAAACAGAAGAGAAAGAGAAGAGGTATAACTAAGTTGCTTCTTTGACAAACGAGTGAAACCAAAGAACCTTGAGAGGTTGAACAAATTGGAAGAAATAAAAACAACAAAGAAGAACAAAGTCGAAAACACTCCGTTAGTAAAGAGGAACAAGGAAGAACAAATTCGGACAGCACTCCGGTTGAAATGAAAAAAATTGAATAAGAACTTGGTAAGGTGATAGAACTTGAAAAGAGGGCACGACACTCCGGTTAAATGGGCAATCATGAAAAGAACATGATCTTAGACAAACGAGATGATGAGTTGAGAAGAGCAACAACAATAGACCTCCGGGATTAAGAATAGGATAAGGATAATTGAGACAAAAGAATGTAGAAGAAAAGCCAACTTCTGCTACGACAGGGCTTGAAAAGGCATCTTAAGGAGAAGGGTCGAACGGAGTTGTTGGAAAACCCACAACGAAAAGATAAGCTTGATATGGTCTTATGGAATACATCTCAAATAATGAGGTGACAACCTGCCACTCACGGAAAACGATTGTATTGATAAGAATAAAGAGACGAGAAACTTATTCACCGAAAGGATAAAAGAAGAACTTGGATCATTTATAACCACCATAAATAGCAAAATCCTTAGGGAAAGCTTTAGGTGAAATATAACCCAAGACAATTCGAACGAATAGCTTGATGGATTTAAAATATCTCATTCTTGACAACATGTGAATCATGAAAACATGAACTCAAATTATCAAGAATGACATAATACCACCTCAAATGACACGGTAGAAAGAATTGCACTCCGGATTACAATATGAAGAAAGCTTGAGCTTCTTAGAAAAGAATCTCGATGAAAGAGTTGGAGAAGGAATTAAATCCTTGATGGACCATTATGTATAGCCTCCATAAAGAAACTCCGGTAAGAGAAGAATAACAAGAAAAAGAAATTGAAAACACAAGGTGAATCCTTGCAATGATTTAGATGGACCTCCGTGGAGATGTAATTGTGAAAGCTTGGAACTCTTGGGAAAGAAAAGATAAAGCATCTCGAACCAAGAATGTGATATGATGCACCTCCGGAATAAGGAATTAATCATTCGGATGAAACAAGAATAAGAATTACATTATGCTCATCCTTCATCAATTAAATTGATGACAATCAACAGATTTGACATATTACTTATTCTCATAGAAAAGATTAAGAGAGATATAACATAAACTTGAGAATGTCTTCGACGAACCGCCGGTAGGATTGGAACATCGAATAAATTGATAAAGAAGAGAAATCTTGACCGAACCACCGTAAGAATTGAAAATGAACGAAGAAAAGATAAAGAAACAACGGGAAGAACTAGCAAATGAACGAAGATGCTTGAGTGAATTTAGACCCATGAGAGCGAAAAGATTACGAGCTGATTAGAGAATACTTGATTTAGACACCGGTATGATTTAGAGTAAGAGAGCTTAAAGCTGGAATGAATAAGTCTGAATTGACGGACTCCAGATAACAAACTGAGAATACTCTTGAATTGCCCCGAATAGGTGAAAAGAATTCTCACAATTAAAACAATTATGAGAGGATGGCAACAAGCTAGAATCACGAATCTTGAAGAGAATGGAACAAGATTAAAGAGAAACTCTTCTTCGGTCTTCTAAACTGAGAAAGACGACGAGAAATACCACCAAAAATTATTTAGACACTCCGGAATGATTAAGAGAGGAGATGTTGAGCCAAAGATGAAAAGAATTGACAGCTCTTGAGAAGACATTTGACTGATGATAAATCATTCTTATGTCAAACTTCGAAAGAATTTAATGGTAGCACCGGGAAAATAAGAAGAGTCAGGTAAGATCCTGGGAAAAGACCTGTGGGTTAGGGCTCACTCAAAAGAAAACACCGTAGAACAATTCAAAAGAGAGAAAGCAATGGTTGAATTAAATGACTTAATGAGATAACACCCTCGAAATAGGTTGAACTGATCTTGAAAGACAAGACGAGCCTTTTGAGATATCTTCAGCACTCCGGAATAATTGAATAGCAAGCGGGGAATGATTATGCGGTGCACCGACATAAGAAGGTATTTGCCAGGAAGAAAAAGGATAAGATCAACACCAAAAGCTTTGAATTGAAACCACCGGAGAAGAAAAAAGAATGATGAAAGATGAGCTAGTAGAACATCCTCATGGGAAAACACCGGGTAAGAACATTGACGGAAAAAGGAATGGAGAGACTTCACAATAATAAAAGGATACTTGATTAAGAAATCTGAGTCCTCGAAGAAAAAAAAGGGCTGGGTGGGCGGGAAAAACAAAGGCAACTTGGAGATGGATGAAACAAACAACATTGAGAAGAATTGATAATTGATCTTGTGAAAGTTGAAGTGATCGGATCCACTTGAAGAGAAACACACCGGTTGAAAAAGGATTGACATGACAATCTCAATAAACGATAAGGATTAGTATTCACATCGAAGTATGAGAACACCATTTGGAGAAGGTATGGAATCAACATTTGACTTCAAAGCAACTCGAATACCACAACTCAAAAGCAAAACAAACGATTGGCTTGCAGAATAAGCCAGAACAAACATATGATAGAGATTTCGTCCGAAGTTTTCGTGGTGGGGCCTACACGGGCTCGATCGTACAACACCATCATGTACAAGGCAGTGCACATGACATACAAAGCGTCCCCGAGTCAGCATAGCCAAGGACTCTTTAAGACACAACGAGACCACTGTAAAACCGACCGTGAATAGGCGGACCACTAGACGTCGAACCCCAATTTCATATCATACATCTGTCGGAAAGATATCCTAAGAGCTACTTGAATTTCCACTTAAGAAACTCCCGAACCTTTCCGTTATGCAATCAGGTGTTGGGGATACAGGGGAAGCATAATATCTCACCCAAACTAGCAAATCCTACATCCAGCTGTATCCATCCTTCAACACATAACCAAGAAACCTTCGAAAATCATCTACCTCAACCTTCGAAAAGCATCCGTTATACAAGTTATGGCGGCCGGAGAGTGACTGGGAACGCCAGGGACGGCGCGAGGGCTGCCGGATCTGGCCAGAGTTGGCTGGATCCGGTTGATGGCGAGGTGGAGTGATGCCGGAGTGGGCGGCGCTCGCCGGCGAGTTGTACCGCGGCGGAGGCGGCGAGTGGCGCGGCGGCGGCGAAGCGCGTCGGCGAGGAGGCGGCGCGAGGTGCCGACGAGGACGGGCGGAGCTGGCGGCGGAAGTACCCGGGCCGGGGAGGGCCGGATCTGGGCGCCTCAGGCCCGGCGGCGCGGGGACAGCGGCGGTGGACAGGTGGTGCGCCGCGGTTGGACGCGGACGACGGAACGGACATGTCCGGGCACGGAGGAATGTGTCCGGCGGCACGAGGGGATAGATATTTAGGGTTTGCACCGCGAATTTCGGAGGGGGAGGTGTTTATATAGGTAGAGGGAGCTAGGAGAGTCCAAATGAGATGCGGTTTTAAGCCACGCGATCGTGATCGAACGCTCTAGATGATGGAGCAGGGTTAGGTGGGTTTTGGGCCAAATTGGAGGGGTGTTGGGCTGCAACACACACGAGGCCTTTTCGGTCCCTCGGTTAACCGTTGGAGCATCAAACGAAGTCGAAATGATACAAAACTTGACAGGCGGTCTACCGGTAGTAAACCAAGACCGCATGACAAGTCTCGGTCCAATCCGGAAATGTTTAACCCCCACACAAGAAAGAAAGGCAGAAATGACCACCGGAGGAGAACGAAGCGCTGGATTGCAAAACGGACAACATGGAAAATGCTCGGATGCATGAGACGAACATGTATGCAAATGAAATGCACATGATGACATGATATGCAATGCATGACACGCAAGCAATGACAACACAACAACAGCGAATAACTGAACGACACCTGGCACATCGGTCTCGGGGCGTTACAGAAGGCCCAGTGCCTGTGAAGCTTGCCGCCCCGTGACACTCTCACATGATAATGAGTGGGGCTGTACACGCCCCAGAGTCTCAAGGGTGCCGGCCTCAGGCCCTGGGGCTCCCTCCCACGCCCAGTGGACAAAACTTAGCTCCGCGCTGGTGAGAAGACATCCAAGACTAGATTAGGTGCCGGACGCGGCCTTTTGTTTGCTTTTCGTTGCCTTTCCCTTTGGCTGTTGCTTTCCCCCGCTGGATTTAAGTTGGATTCGAATTTGAGATTTGCGTGTGTTCGGGGAAGGGGTGCTTATTCTCGCTTGAGCCATTTATCGCGTTCTGGTTACCGCTTCGTCACAGCTGCCTCCCCTCGCGAGCCCCTCGCGAGTCGGATCAGGCCTGGCTCGTGCGCAACCCAAACTACCGCTGTTGCCCCCTCTCGGGAGGATTTTCGGGTGCCTGCGGAGGTTGTCCTGTTTAAAAAGGCCCAGAGCCTGTGAAGCAAGGCGAGTGCCTGTGAAGCTATCGCGTTTTGGAAAAGGCCTAGAGCCTGTGAAGCAAGGCGAGTGCCTGTGAAGCTATCGCGTTCTGGAAAAGGCCCAGAGCCTGTGAAGCAAGGCGAGTGCCTGTGAAGCTATCGCGTTCTGGAAAAGGCCCAGAGCCTGTGAAGCAAGGCGAGTGCCTGTGAAGCTCATTGCATTCTGGAAAAGGCCCAGAGCCTGTGAAGCAAGGCGAGTGCCTGTGAAGCTATCGCGTTCTGGAAAAGGCCCAGAGCCTGTGAAGCAAGGCGAGTGCCTGTGAAGCTCATTGCGTTAGGAAAAGGCCCAGAGCCTGTGAAGCAAGGCGAGTGCCTGTGAAGCTCTTGCGTTTAGGAAAAGGCCCGGAGCCTATGAAGCAAGGCGAGTGCCTGTGAAGTCATTGCATTAGGAAAAGGCCCGGAGCCTGTGAAGCAAGGCGAGTGCCTGTGAAGTCACTGCGTTAGGAAAAGGCCCGGAGCCTGTGAAGAAGGCCAACGCCTGTGAAGTTTTTAATCAGCAATGATCTCACATCCTGAGGACCCAACTAGAGAGCACCCAAGGCGTCGCGCCCTCCTGCAGGCCGCCTTGGGGCCAGCTTGGGGCAAAGGTAAACCTGCCCACCGTCAGGCGCGCGCCCAATTTGACTACTACTGATATGATGGACACAAGTTTTTATATGAGGGGCTTCCCCTCCCAAAATGCTCTCATGACCATCAGGCCAAACACCTGAGTTCTATTCATGCAGGGTAAAAGACAGGAGAAGTACATGGTTAGTCTGACAAATCCCCCAACGCATCCTCGGGGGCGCCTCCCGAGCTATCGCTAGCATCACTGAATTCGCCCTCGTTGTCTGCACCACCACCAGCGGCGTCGAGGCCATCCACCACACCGCCTTCGTCGGCAGCCACGACCATGTCGTCGTCATCCGAAGTGAAGGCCCGGACGAGAGCATCCACGTTGTTCTCCACCCAATCCGCCAGGTCGCCTCGGACGGCCTGGGGAACTGGGGCGATGGCGGCGTCAAAGTCGAAGTGGGGATCGATGTTCCGGAGATGGCTGAAGACACGGGAAAAGGCGCGCCCGAGCAGGGCGTGGCTCCTCTCCTCGACCAACCTGTCGGCCCTGACCAACCGAGCCTCCAGCTGCGTTACCACAGCGGTGAAGAACTGCAGGTTGCCGACATTGTTAATCGTGTGCGGCTCGCCCACGGCTGCCTCACAGATGTTGCCCAAGGCTGCGTTAGCCCTCACCCTGAGCGTGGTGAGCATGGGGCCGTGCGCGTGCTCCAGGACTCGCCGCTGGCGTATTTCGTCAGCATTCTGATGCTCAACGGCCTCAGCCTCTTCCATCCGCTGGCGAAGACGGAGCACCTCGGCCTGGGAGGCGGCCAGCTCCTTTTGCTGCCTCAAGGGCGGCTCGGGAGGCGTCGACCAACTGCGTCGCCTCATCCCGTTGGGCCCTCAGGGCTGCGGTTCTGCCCTCGGCTTCGACCCGGATCATCCCCAGCTTCCCCTCGAACTCACGCTCGAGGCCTTGGCAGGCCGTCGCCACCCAACGACAAACCTCCTCCAGGACACGCGCTTCCCGCGCAGCAACATCGTCTTCCGCCTGCGTCACTAGGCGCTCCCTCGTCTCCAGCGGCTCGTACTCACGAGTGCGTTCAGCGGCTTCCAGCGTCAACGCTTCTTCACGCCTCTGGAGCTCGGCTGGGTCGCCAAAGGCCACCCGCATCGACGCAAGGGCCAGGTCGCGCAGCTCCACTTGCTCCTCCAGTGAGTGGCACCGGGCCAGGAGCTCGCGAGCCCGCTCCTCCGCCGCCTCTCGCCATCGGTCAGCTCTCCGGGCCTCCTCGGTGGCCTGGGATCAGGCCACTCGGGAGCCCTCCAGCGACGCCTTCGCCTCTTCATCATCAAGATCCCGCTGACGGCGCGCGAGGGCGATGGCAGCCTCCAGCTCACGCCTCCCTGCAGCCAGGCGCAGGCCCTCGGCCTCCAGGCGCGCGTCTTCGTCAGCAAGCTCCTCCCCAAGCAAGTTCACCGCATCGGTCGCTCTTCGAAGGAACCCTTAGCGGCGAGCGCGGCGCTCCCGGGCGCGCTCAAGCACGTCTTCCACACCATCATCCGCCCCAAGCAAGCGCCGGGGCCCGCGAATCATCGTTCCTCCTCCGGGCAGGGGGCTGGGGGCTGGCGCCCTCGCGACGGCCGGGCGCGTTGCATCAGAAGCCCGGCCTAGGGCCAGCCCGTCCCCAGATGAGGGGCGCAGGAGGCGCCTTAACCAGTCGCAGCCCGCGACCAGACGAGAGGCCCATGGCAGGCTGGCTATGCCAAGAGACGGCCTGCGGAAGGAGATCGCGGGGATAGAAGGGCCACCGTGCGTTACATGACGGTCCACCTCGTCATTCACCCTCACCACAAGGGCAGTGTTGCTCGAGACACTCAGGGGCAATGGAGGAGACGAAGCCAAGGGAGGCGGCACCTCGGTGACTTCCACGAGCTCAGTGGGAAGGGGCCTGCGGAGCAAGGATCATCGAAAGCAACAAGAGGATCAGGAGCCAGAGAGAAAGAGGACTTACTCGTTAGTGGCGAAGTACTTCATGCGCTTTAGCACATGACAAGGGAGGTCATCACCCAGGGCCTCCCTCTTCCTCCGGAGGGCCTCAAAGTCCACGCGGAAGCGGCCCAAGAGAAGAGCGCAAGGATCAACCTGCCGCGAGGACGGAGCATCAGAGCGGTCCGCGTCAGGGGCGCCTGCCTGGCGCGTGCCTTCCATTACCTCGCCAGAAGACGCGGCTGGGGCCTCCAAGGCCTCAGCCCCGGGCGCCGGGAGCGGCTGCTTGCCACCTTCAGCCGCAGCGGCACGGGCCTCGGGAGCTGTCCCCTCGCTAGCGTCACCCAGCGCTGCCACCTCATCAGGGGCCCCCTCGGCCTCAGGCGCCTCCTGCCTCCCTGCTCCGCCACTTGAGGAGGAGTCGCCTTGGCCGATTGGAAGGGCAGTCACCACCATTGGATTCTCGTGAGGTCCTTGGAGACCGGCGGGGCGCAGCCCCCACTCATCGAAGACGGGCATCTGCTTCACGAAGTCGGCCCTGCTCTGGCAGAGATACAGCAAGGCCCCTCCCTGCCGAACGTTGCCGGGGTTGGGATCCCTGGCCAAAGTCAAGAGCGTTGACTTCAGCGCCGCAGGAGCCAGGTCTTCTTTCTGGGGCCTCATGTTATCCTTGCGCCCACGGAAGGCCCACCTCTGGCGAGAGTGGCGCTGCAGGGGAGCGGCGCGGCACAACAGAAACTCCTTCACCACTTTGGGCGCTGTCACGCCGAGCTTCCTCAGGAGCGTGAAGCAGGTCTAGACAAAGACGAGCCGGGGGCTCTTGAGTGTCTCCTGGCCCCAACCCGAATTGGGGACAGCAGGCAAGGTCGGCTCCAATAGCAGGGGGCTGGGCACCCCTACGTCCACGTACAACCACCGCTCGCGGAACCCAACCGCGGGCTGGGGGAGTTTGAAGTCAATTCCAGAGGCCTCGGTCTCAAGCTCGCAGCAAAGCTCGCTCATGCCCAGCGTTGGGAGGGGTCCACAGGACGCAGCGAGAAGAAGTGGTACAACAAGGCAGCCAAAGGAGGGATGCCCACCATGGCTTCGCAAACGAAGGCAAAGACCGAAAGGAGGGTGATGGACTCAGGACTTAGATTTATCAAGTGGATCTGATAATGGGAGAGCACGGCATTGAAGAAATCGGAGAAGGGGGGAACCAGACCCGTCCATAAGGCGTCGGTAAAACATGGGACCTCGGTTGCTATCCTGTCAATAGAGAAGTGGGACGCGGGCCAGGCTGTCGTCCTCCCGCACTCGTTGAAGACGGTGGCCAGAGCCAAGCTGTCCCTACCCAGGCACTCTTGGTTGAGTACGGTCGACTGGTCGGCGACGGGGGCCACCGATGGCGGCGCACAAGACAAAGGCATGGGTTTCTCCCCTCTCTCCTTCCTCGTCGGAGTCATGGCGATGGGAAGGAGGGGGAAGATTCGAGATTGGATTGGAGGCGGGAGCAGGCGTTCGAAGGAAGGAACAACAGGAGACGCCCGAGCAACAAGAAGGGGAGCGGCTGTGTGCAACCACAAGTCCGCCTGACAAGGCGCAGAATAAGGGGGCGTGGAGGGAACAGTGCCGCCCATGTCCCATCAACCTCCACGCGGCGCCCAAGGCCGCAGGCTGTTAGGCCCCGCGGCGCTTCGCCCTTGCCCTTTAGCCTCTCGGCACGGCCAAGTCCACGCGCGCCTTGGGCCCGGGGGCTACTGTCGGCGTTCTGGGAACGGGGGTCCCCAGACTTGCCTGCCTGCGGCCTGCGGCGTGGCTCAAAGGAGGCCCACCATGGCCCATCTTCATCAACACAAGACTCAAGACCCTCGCGAGAGGCCAAGCCTCGCGGGGCGGACGACACGGCGCATCCTCAGGCGCAGCCTCCTCAGGCTGGCTCGCGAGGAGGCGGAGAAATCAAGGCGGGGTACCTCACGAGGTGCCCATGACGCAAGCCATGACAATCGAGGATGCTAGGCGGGCGCCAGCGCGCGCAGCATCCTTCTTTCCTCTTTGGTGCAAAGGGGGCAAGCGCAGCCGCGGAGTACCGAGGCATCAGGCAAAGGTTGCCATTTCGGTGCAACGAGACCAAGACCAAGTGGACTACGAGACGGAGGTCACCATGGAGCCCAGCGCGGCGTCACCGCAGAGTCTTTTGCAGGCGAAGACCAACTTTAGTCAGGATAAGTGTACTAGATGTTCCCCTTCGAATTGGCCAATTGTTGGCGCCCTTCCCGCTCAATATTTGGGAAGAGGCCCAGGGCCTTTGCCTATAAATAGGACCGGCCACCCACGTAGCAAGGGGTTGGGTTCGGTTGGTTGGTTCGTCCAGTTCGCAAGTAGAGAGAGAGAGAGAGAGAGAGAGAGGGTGACTGAACTCCTCCTAGCAGTTCATCACCCCAGCCAAGAACAGACCCTCGCGAGGCTGTTCTTCCTTGTATTGTTCATCATCGCCAGCCCCAGGAGGCAATCCATCCACCACACACTGGAGTAGGGTATTACACCACAATGGTGGCCCGAACCAGTATAAACCTTGTGTCTCTTGCGCTGTTCTTTTAGTAGTTTAGATCTTTGTGAGACGGGGAGGTAGAAGGCGTGTTCTCCGCGCGCACCCCAGTGTTCGAACCTTAAGGGTCTGCCAGAACCCGTGAATCCGACAATTATATAGAACAGTAGCCCCCGAGACTTGAAACAGTTAAGATAACTAATTTAAGGATCATTTGTTATGAAGGTTCTTACAGAAAAGAATTCCCTACTGTCCAAGGAGCTGGAAGAGTGCAAAGCCCAACTTGAGGCCGCACTAGCCGCGGCAGGGGAGCCTAAGGAGGCCCCCTCTGGTAATATACACTTCGAAAGATAAGTATTTTTCGAAGCACGGCTTTGGTGCGAATCTGACAAATGAAATTGCAGATGGCGCCGGATTAGATCCGGAAAGGCAACACCTCCTACGCCAGCTAAAGGCTGGTGAGAGGGAGCTGTTAAAAGTGATGGGGGAGAAGAACGATCTCCGAGATGCCAACACCAAGCTGGGCGTCGAGCTAAAATATGTTCGGGCCCAGCTGTCAGACTCCGTGAAGGAGAATC
Source organism: Triticum monococcum (assembly GCA_034509565.1). Classification (NCBI taxonomy): domain Eukaryota; kingdom Viridiplantae; phylum Streptophyta; class Magnoliopsida; order Poales; family Poaceae; genus Triticum; species Triticum monococcum. The sequence goes on along the minus strand of CM067843.1, from coordinate 669,114,827 downwards.
AGCGGCTTTGGCGCGGCATATTTAGTAAGTGCTTGAACGAACCTTTTGAAAGAAAGTTCGGCGAGGAAGTCGACTAACAGAGCAATGTCTGTAGGTGTGCTGACAGGTCGTCCTGCAGAGGAGATGCCCGGTTCTATGGGTGACCTTCCCGAGCTCTCGCAAACTGCTCGATCGAGTTCGGCAGGCGATGTGAGGCGTCGCCCAGGCCCTGTGGCCATCCGTCTCCATGCCCGAAGGTCTTGGAGATCTTGCGGAGAAGCTAAAAGGAGCACGGCGGCGCTTCCGATTGTGGAAGATATTAGCCTGCCGTCAAGGCGCTAGGGAGGCCTGGGCCATGGTGAAGATGCGGTACGCAAAGGCTGACCCCAACCACATGGCCGAGGTCGGTCCTATAGGGCCCGATGGGAAGGAGATCCCTGTAAGCTTGGTATACGGCCAAGTAGAGTTGGCCGCAAAGTATTCCCAGCAGGACTGTAAATTAGACAGCCTGTTAGATGGTATTGAAGAGGAATACGATCAGTCAAAATGACTATGTAATGTAATTGACATTTATGATGCCTTCTAGCCGGATTGTAGATCATTTGTCATGGCCGACCTTTTCGCTTCAGCCTCGGGACCTGGCGGTCCAGAGTGTGTCCGAATTCCCATGCGGTTATATAAGAACCGGGGAATGCATGGAGACCAGGCGTAGGGGGTCATTAGTGCGTGAACAAACAAGTGCCCGACTAGTTATGTTATATTACATGGTTAGTAAGAAACATCTTCCAGGGAGAATAGTTCCATTAGGGGTTCCTTTCCCTGGGAGGCATGCCCTAAGAGTGCATGTCCATGCTGTGAAAAGAAACGCAGGAAAAACATCTAGGGGCATAAAAAATAAAAAAGATCATCTTTAGTTCAGCGACCGAATATCCCCTTAAGAACGCTAGCTTTCGGCTTCACCCAGTCTGAGGTACACATCCGGCAGACCCAGCAGTAACAATCGCAGAGGTGCTCCCTTTACCACCTAGCCGAACAATCGGGAACGTAGGCGTAAGCACAGGAGCCAGGCAACCCAGCTTGGCCAAAACTCAAGTCATATCGATGCATATAATGGTGAAGAAAAGGTACATGCGGAAGTGTGACACATGTGTTGGGCATGAAGCCCGTATAAATAAGCTTCTGTTTAAAGAAGCCCCCAGGTTTAATGAGCGCGGAGAGCGCGTCACTTTATGAGCCTTTAAGGGCTATAAGAGAGAGAGAGAAGAAGAGAAATGCAAGACAGAAAATATATAAAAAATGGACAGAGGAAGGAGACGAACATAGAGTTTGGCGCTAGGCATAGAATCTTTGGAGACGGGCTGCGTTCCATGGGTTCGGCTCGAGTCGGTTATCCGATGCATCTCGCAGGCGGTACGCTCCACCAGTCAGGACTTGGTCAATTATGAAGGGACCTTCCCACTTGGGCTTGAGTTTGTCCTTTTTCTTGTCCGGTAGCCATAGAACTAATTCGCCATTGTTGTAAGTTTTGGCCCGTACTTCTCTGCTTTGGTATCTTCGAGCCTGCTATTGATAGAATGCGGAACGGGCTTTTGCCACGTCACGCTCCTCCTCCAATGTGTCTAACCTGTCCTGCCGATCGAGATCGGCTTCTCTTTCTTCGCACAAGAGCACTCGAGGTGAGTCATGGATTATGTCGCAGGGCAAAACTGCCTCTGTGCCGTACACCATAAAACATGGTGTGTATCCGGTGGTGCGATTCGGCGTGGTCCGCAGCCCCCAGAGTACGGAGTTGAGCTCCTCTACCAAGTACGTGTTAGATTCCTTGAGGGACCGCACTAATCTGGGTTTAATGCTGCTCATGATGAGGCCATTTGCACGTTCACCCTGGCCGTTAGTTTGTGGGTGATAGACGGAAACATAGTCGAACTTGATGCCCATATTTTTGCACCAGAGTTTTACCTCGTCGGCCGTGAAGTTCGTGCCGTTATCAGTGATGATGCTATGGGGAACGCCATAACGGTGTACGACCCCGGATATAAAGTCTATCACCGGTCCGGATTCGGCCATCTTAACAGGCTTGGCTTCTATCCATTTGGTGAATTTATCCACCATGACCAGTAAGTACTTTTGCTTGTGGGTTCCGCCTTTAAGGGGTCCAACCATGTCAAGCCCCCAGGCCACGAAGGGCCAAGTAATGGGGATAGTTCGGAGGGCGGTGGGTGGCATATGGCTTTGGTTTGCAAAGAGTTGGCAACCGGTGCATCATTGGACTAAGTCCTGAGCGTCTGCCCAGGCCGTTGGCCAATAAAAGCCTGTATGGAAGGCCTTGCTTACAAGGGACCGAGCTGCAGCGTGATGACCGCCCAGTCCGGCATGAATTTCAGCCAGGGGGTTCCGCCCCTCCTCTTCGGAGATGCACCTTTGAAGGACTCCGGTAGTGCTTTTCTTATAAAGCTCTCCCTCGTGGACTCTGTAGGCTTTGGATCGCCGCACTATGCAGCGTGCCTCTTTTTGGTCCTTGGGGAGTTCCTGCCTAGTGAGGTAGGCGAGGAATGGTTCTGTCCACGGGGCGACGACGGCCATTATTACGTGGGCTGAAGGTGTTATTTCATTGGCAGAGCCTCCGATTGTGTCAGAATTTTCGGTGTCGGGCAGTGTGGTTGGTTCCGGGGTGTTTTTGTTTGGCTCCCCTTCCCATACTACGAATGGCTTGAACAGCCTTTCCAAGAAGATGTTGGGGGGACTACATCGCATTTTGCCCCGATGCGTGCCAGGACATCTGCCGCCTGATTGTTTTCCCGGGCTATATGGTGAAATTCAAGCCCCTCGAACCGAGCTGACATTTTTAGGACGGCGTTGCGGTAGGCTGCCATTTTTGGATCCTTGGCATCAAAGTCTCCATTTATTTGGGATATTGCGAGGTTCGAGTCCCAGCGCACCTCTAGGCGTTGAATACCCATGGATACTGCCATCCGGAGACCATGTAAAAGCGCCTCATATTCGGCTGCGTTGTTGGAGTCCGTGTACATAATCTAGAGTACGTATTGAACTGTGTCTCCTGTGGGGGACGTCAAAACGATGCCAGCCCCCAGTCCGGCCAACATCTTGGACCTGTCGAAGTGCATGATCCAATTTGAATATGTGCCGCACTCTTTAGGGAGTTCGACCTCCGTCCATTCTGCGACGAAGTCGGCCAAGACTTGTGACTTGATGGCTCGCCGTGGATTATAAGTTATGTCGAACGGGAGGAGCTCAATGGCCCATTTTGCAATCCGGCCCGTTGCGTCACGGTTGTTTATAATATCGTTAAGTGGTACTTCCGAGGCTACTGTTATTGAACACTCTTGAAAGTAGTGTCGCAGCTTCCGGGATGCCATGAATACCGCGTACGCGATCTTTTGATAATGTGGTTACTGTGATTTGCAAGGAGTGAGGACAGTGGACACATAATAGACTGGCTTTTGAAGGGGGAATATGTGTCCGTCCGCTTCTTGTTCGACGACGAGCACTGCATTAACAACCTGATGTGTTGCTGCAATGTATAATAGCATTGGTTCACCAATATTTGGCGCGGCCAGGACTGGGTTTGTTGCGAGTATGGCTTTTATCTCCTCGAGTCTGGTCGTGGCTGCATCCTTCCATTCGAAGTGTTCTGTGCACCGAAGGAGGCGGTAAAGGGGTAGGGCCTTTTCTCCCAAGCGGGAGATAAAGCGGCTTAGAGCCGCCACGCATCCGGTTAACTTTTGTATTTATTTGAGGTCCTTTGGGATATCCAGTTGTGACAGAGATCGGATCTTGGTTGGATTTGCTTCGATTCCTCTACCGGATACAATGAAGCCCAAGAGCTTTCCGGCTAACGCCGAAAACGCATTTTTCCGGGTTGAGCTTGATGTCGTATGTTCGGAGGTTATCAAATGTGAGCCTCAAGTCGTCTACTAGAGATTCGACATGTCTTGTTTTGACGACCACATCATCTACATATGCCTCCACTGTTTTGCCGATCTAGCTTGCCAAACATGTCTGAATCATGCGCTGATATGTTGCGCCGGCGTTTTTGAGCCCGAAGGGCATTGTGTTGAAGCAGAATGGGCCATATGGTGTGATAAATGCCGTTGCGGATTGGTCTGATTCTGCCATCTTGATTTGATGGTAGCCGGAATATGCATCGAGGAAACACAACGAATCGTGTCCTGCGGTAGCGTCGATAATTTGATCGATGCGGGGGAGGGGGAAGGGATCCTTTGGGCAAGCCTTGTTAAGGTCTTTAAAATCAACGCACAGGCGCCAGGATTTGTCCTTCTTTGGTACCATCACCAGGTTTGCTAGCCAGTCCGGATGTTTTATACTTTGATGAGTCCGGCCTCCAATAGCTTTGCTAGCTCCTCTCCCATAGCCTGTCTCTTAGGTTCGGAAAAACGCCGAAGAGCCTGTTTGACAGGTTTGAATCCTGTTTGGATATTTAAGCTGTGCTCGGCCAGCCTGTGTGGGATTCCTGGCATGTCTGAAGGGTGCTAGGTGAAAATGTCCTAGTTTTCTTGTAGGAACTCTCGCAGTGTAGCATCTACATCAGGCTTTAACTGTGCTCCGATGGAAGCTGTTTTATTTGGGTCCGTTGGATGGACTTGGAATTTGACTATTTCATCCGCCGGTTTAAAGGAGGTGGACTTTGATATTTTGTCGAGTACCACATCGTCCCTATTCACCGTAGAGCGCAGCGCAGTCAGTTCCTCAGCCGCTAGGGCTTTGGATAGTGCCTCGGGGGCCAGTGCGGCTGTCTTGTTTTCGGTGCGGAGTGCTATGTTCGGATCACTAGCGAGAGTGATGATCCCGTTAGGCCCGGGCATTTTGAGCTTCATGTACCCGTAATGGGGTATTGCTTGGAAGATTGTAAACGCTTCCCGCCCTAGCAGAGCATGATAACCGCTGCTGAACGGAGCCACATGGAATGTGATCTCTTGAGACCTGTAATTATCCGGCGTGCCAAACACCACATCTAGTGTGATTTTTCCTGTACAGCATGCTTCCCGACTGGGGATTATTCCTCTAAAGGTTGTGCTGCTTCGCTCAATGCGGTTCCAGTCTATTTCCATTTTTTGAAGAGTTTCCTCGTAAATGAGTTTCAATCCGCTGCCGCCGTCCATGAGTACCTTGGTAAGACGAAAGCCGTCCACTATTGGGCTGAGGACCAATGCGGCTGGTGCTCGGGCTGTTCGGAATCTAGGTTCATCACTGGCGTTAAAGGTATTAGCCGTGTCACTCCATGGGTTTATTGTTGCTACTTGATAGACTTTGGCAAGGCTGCGGAGTGTCCTTTTTCGCATATTATTTGATGTGAAAGTCTCGAAGACTGTTAATACTGTATGGGTGTCTCTGGGGCGGCTTTCTGTGGCCTCCGGAATTAGGAGGTTTTCGCCAATTTTGGCCACCTGCCGGAGTATCCAACATGCTCTAAGGCTGTGAGTTGGTGTGGCGTCCTCTGTACTGTGAATTTTACAGGGTCCGTTAAGCCATCCTTCCAGTACGGTTCCATGCCCTATAGAGGGTTTTTGCTTTTTGGTATCTGACCTGGGTGTCTAGTTATGCTGCACCCTTTTATTTCGGACTGGGTTTGTATTTAGGGCCGGATTGTCCCAAAATTTTATTTTGGTTTTCCAGGCGCTTTCCGTCGCACAATACTTTCGTATAATGGATGCCAAGTCAGCGAAGCGTGTGATATCACGGCGACTTATGGCATTCAGTATTCCCTTGTCCGTGCAATTATTGCAGAAGATTAAGATTGCGTCTTCCTCGCGGCAGTCCCTTAGCCTGTTCTTAACCAGGAGGAATCTAGCCCAGTCATGATGTACTGTTTTGTCGGGCTCTTGCCTGATTTTGGATAGATCACATATGTTGGGGTGGGTGGGTGGAGTTAAATACGAAGCCTCACCCCATCTGCGGCTCAAAGGCCGAGGAATTTCTGAACTCGAAAATTTGGATCCCTGGGTGTTGTCCAATGAATCCAGCCCGTCGCCTGACTCTAAGTTCAGGTCTTGAGTGATATCCTCCCCTCCACGGGTATCCTGCTTGGAGGGATCGGGAATCCGGACGTAGCGAGTCCTTAAGATAGACGAGGGGTCGCCGCACCGTCCCTCTACCACGGCAACGTGATGGGTGACTTGGGGAGAGTTAATCTCTCTCAGATCGGTTTTAGGCCCAATCTGGTCGTAATCCGTAGCGACTCCCAGGGCGGCGAAGCGATCCAAGAGCTTGTTTACGGAGGAAAGCTCCATTGGATCTAACTGCTCGGCAAGTTCCGAACTGACATGAAGATTGTTTTCGATGGCTCGAGAGGTCGTCGTCAGCGTAGAAGCCGAACAGGTGGTCATAAGAAAACCACCTAGCCGGAGGGTTTGGCCGACAACCAAAGCTCCCTTAGCAACGGTGCCGTCTTTAAAGACGGGGCGAGGCATCCTTCCTGATGGTGACGACACAGAGGAACTCTCAATGAAAGCACCAATGTCGGTGTAAAAACCAGCGGATCTCGGGTAGGGGGTCCCGAACAGTGCATCTAGGCCGGATGGTAACAGGAGGCAGGGGACACGAAGTTTTACCCAGGTTCGGGCCCTCTCGATGGAGGTAAAACCCTATGTCCTGCTTGATTAATATTGATGGTATGGGTATTACAAGAGTTGATCTACCACGAGATCAGAGAGGCTAAACCCTAGAAGCTAGCCTATGGTATGATTGTTGACGTGTATGTTGTCCTACGGACTAAAACCCTCCGGTTTATATAGGCACCGGATAGGGTTAGGGTTACATAGAGTCGGTTACAATGGTAGGAGATCTGAATATCCGCATCGCCAAGCTTGCCTTCCACGCCAAGGAAAGTCCCTTCCAGACACGGGACGAAGTCTTCAATCTTGTATCTTCATAGTCCTGGAGTCCGGCTGAAGGTATAGTCCGGCCATCCGGACACCCCCTAATCCAGGACTCCCTCAAGCGGGGCTCCCGAGGCTGCCGCGTCCAGCAGCTCAGTGACGCGTTCCAGCAGTGTGTCCCGGCCGCTTTCCGTCAGCCGACACCGCAGCAGCTCCCTTGCCACGGTGAGCGTTGCCCGCGTGTTTGCTTGTTCCCGTCGTGAGTGCAGCGCCGTCGCTGCGGCGTGGCTTGCTGCTCTTGAAGTGGCTCGTACTTGTCATGGAGTGAGGGTAGATGATGCCCCGCCGCGTAGCCCGCGCCCCACCAGATTGGACGACGCTCGTGCCGCCTGGAGCGTGGGGTTGAGGTCTTCATAGGCGGGCGGCGCCGACCAGGCTGGCCAGGCCGCCCAGCGGTCGGAGTCAGCTCTTGGGTCGTCGGGCATCGTGGCAGCGGAGCGTCTGCAAGGCGGTCATTGGAGAAGAAGCTCTGGTGCACCCCTACTTGGCGTGCCAAATGTCGGATGTGGGGTTCTAGCAAACCCTTAAGGTTCAAACATTGGGGTGCGTGCGAAGTCTTTTCCTCCCACCGATCTACGCCCTAGCTCGCTAAGATCTCGCGGACGAACTCGATGAACTCGCAACATAGAAAGATAGAAGATTTATACTGGTTCGGGCCACCATTGTAGTGTAACACCCTACTCCAGTGTGGTGGTGGTGGATTGCCTCTTGGGCTGATGATGAACAATACAAGGGGGAGAACAACCTCCTGAGGTTGAGGTGTTCTTGTGCTTGGCTACCTTGTGTGGGTGAGAGTGGGCTGAATCCGTCCTCTCTACCTATGGTGGTGGCTAGTCCTACTTATAGAGGCCCCGGTCCTCTTCCCAAATACTGAGTGTGAAGGGAGCCAACAATGGCGGGCAAATTTGAAGGGGGGCAGCTAGTATAAGCCATCCTGATAAAAGGTGGTCTCCGCTTGCGAAAGGCTCTGGTGGTGACGGCGTCTTGGGCTCCACGATGACCTCCGTCTCGCCGTCCTTCTGGTCTTGGTCTTGTTGCACCAAAATGGCAACCTTTGCCTAATGCCCCAGTACTCCTCGCCTGCACTGTTTTCCTTAGCACCAAAGAGGAAACAAGGACGCTGCGCGCGCTGGCGCCCGCCTGCTGTCGATCGTCATGGCTCACGTCACGAGAGCCTCGTGATGTTTGCCTCGCCTTGATATCTCCGCTCCTCGCGAGCCTTCCTGACTAGGCCACTCTAGAGGAGGTCTTGTGTCATCCTCCTCGCGAGGCTTGGCCCCTCGCGAGGGTCTTGGATGCCTTGTTCATGAAGATGGGTCGTACGGCCTGCTGGCTTAGCCACACAGCGGGCCGCAGGCAGGCAAGTCTAGGGACCCTCGTTCCCAGAATACCGACACCTACATATTACTGAGTCCCCACCTAGCGTGACTTTTCCAGTCGGTCTCCCCTCATACCGCGATTTAGGGAGACCAATCTTCTTAAGGCTAGGAATGTAGTCAACACGAAACCCAATGACATCCTCCGTTTGATGGACCATGGAGATGCTTCCTTCTGGCCTAGCATGGTTACAGACATATTTCTTTAGGACACCCATGAACCTCTTAAAGGGGAACATATTGTGTAGAAATACGGGGCCCAGAACGACAATCTCGTCGACTAGATAAATTAGGACGTGCGTCATGATATTGAAGAAGGGTGGTGGGAACACCAGCTCGAAACTGACAAGACATTACGCCACATCACTCCTTAGCCTTGGTATGATTTCTGGAATGATCACCTTATGAGAGATTGCATTGAGGAATGCACATATCTTCACAATGGATAATCAGACGTTTTGCGGTAGAAGCCCTCTCAATGCAACCGAAAGCATTTGCACGTGGCAGTCATGAGACTTTAGGTTCTGGAACTTTTTCTCTGGCATATTTATTATTTCATTTATATTCGACGAGAAGCCAGTGGGACCTTCATACTGAGTAGGCATTCAAAGAAGATTTCCTTCTCTTCTTTGGTAAGAGCATAGCTGGTAGGACCTTCATACTGCTTTGGAGGCATGCCGTATTTTTCGTGCAAACGTTGCAGGTCCTCCCGTGCCTCCATGTATCTTTTGTCTTCCCATACACGCCCAAGAAGCCTAGCAGGTTCACACAAAGGTTCTTCGTCACGTGTATCACATCGATTGAAGAGCGTACCTCTAGGTCTTTCTAGTAGGGTAGGTCCCAATATATAGATTTCTTCTTCCACATGGGTGCGCGTCCCTCAGGGTCATTTGAAACAGATAGTCCGCCGGGACCCTTTCCAAATATTACGTGTAAATCATTGACCATAGCAAGTACGTGATCACCAGTATGCATGGCAGACTTCTTCCGGTGATCTGCCTCACCTTTGAAATGCTTGCCTTTCTTTCGACATTGATGGTTGGTCGGAAGAAATTGACGATGGCCTGGGTACACATTCTTCCTGCATTTGTCCAGGTGTATACTTTCGGTGTCAGCTAAATAGTGCATGCATGCGTGGTATCCCTTGTTTGTCTGCCTGAAAGGTTACTAAGAGCAGGCCAATCATTGATGGTTACAAACAATGACGCATGCATGTTAAATTCCTCGTGTTTGTGCTCATCCCACACACGTACACCGTTTCCATTCCACAAATGTAAAAGTTCTTCAACTAATGGCCTTAGGTACACATCAATGTCGTTGCCAGGTTGCTTAGGGCCTTGGATGAGAACTGGCATCATAATGAACTTCCGCTTCATGCACATCCAAGGAGGAAGGTTATACATACATAGAGTCATGGGCCAGGTGCTGTGATTGCTGCTCTGCTCCCCGAGCGGATTAATGCCATCCGCACTTAAACCAAACCATACGTTCCTTGGGTCACCTGCAAACTCAGCCCGGTACTTTCTCTTGATTTTTCTCCATTGTGACCCATCAGCGGGTGCTCTCAGCTTCCCGTCTTTCTTACGGTCCTCTCTCTACCATCACATCAACTTGGCATGCTCTTCGTTTCTGAACAGATGTTTCAACCGTGGTATTATAGGAGCATACCACATCACCTTGGCAGGAACCCTCTTCCTGAGGGGCTCGCCGTCAACACAACCAGGGTCATCTCATCTGATCTTATACCGCAATGCACCGCATCCGCATCACCAGGAACCCTCCTTAATTATTTTAATTTTTCCTTCAAGTAATTGTTTTCTTCTTCAACTAAATTTAACCTCTCGACAATAGGGGCGGTTGGAACTTCCGGTTCACATACCTCCTAGATAAATAAAATCCATGTCACGTTGGTTGGCATAATTGTCATAAACAATAAATGAACCAAATAGTTATGAAAGATAATATATACCACATTCGAATCATAGACAGGACGAGGGCCGACAGGGGCGGATACCAAAACCATCGCACTATATAATAACAAGCAATAATAAAAGTAAGAAAATTAGACAAGTATCTATCTAATAATACAAGTAAGAATTTTTTCTTTCAGAAAGAAGATAAGAACAAGAGGCTCACCACGGTAGTGCTGGCGATGAGATCGGCGCGGGCGATCGACGGTGGTGAAGACGCGGATGGGACACGACGGATCGCTAAACCTAGACAATTCTTGAGGAAAATGGAGCTTGTAGGTCGAGCTTCGAGAGGAGAAAGCTTAACTAGTGTGGGTCGGGCATTCCATGATCATCATCATTAACTTCCTCACTAATTGGTATAGACGTCATAGGAACCGGTTTCTGTGATGAACTACTTTCCAATAAGGGAGCATGTATGGTTACCTCATCAAGTTCTACTTTCCTCCCACTCACTTCTTTTGAGAGAAACTCCTTCTCTAGAAAGGATCCATTCTTAGCAACGAATGTCTTGCCTTCGGATCTGTGATAGAAGGTGTACCCAACAGTCTCCTCTGGGTATCCTATGAAGACACATTTCTCCGATTTGGGTTCTAGCTTATCAGGTTGAAGCTTTTTCACATAAGCATCGCAGCCCCAAACTTTAAGAAACGACAACTTTGGTTTCTTGCCAAACCACAGTTCATAAGGTGTCATCTCAACGGATTTCGAGGGTGCCCTATTTAACGTGAATGTGGCCGTCTCTAAAGCATAACCCCAAAATGATAGCAGTAAATCAGTAAGAGACATCATAGATCGCACCATATCTAGTAAAGTACGATTACGACCTTCGTACACACCATTACGCTGTGGTGTTCCAGGTGGCGTGAGTTGCGAAACTATTCCGCATTGTTTCAAATGTAGACCAAACTCACAACTCAAATATTCTCCTCCACAATCAGATCATAGAAACTTTATTTTCTTGTTACGATGATTTTCAACTTCACTCGGGAATTCTTTGAACTTTTCAAATGTTTCAGACTTATGTTTCATTAAGTAGATATACCCATATCTGCTTAAATCATCTGTTAAGGTGAGAAAATAACGATACCCTCCATGAGCCTCAATATTCATCGGTCCACATACATCAGTATGTATGATCTCCAATAAATTAGTTGCTCGCTCCATAGTTCCGGAGAATGGCGTTTTAGTCATCTTGCCCATAAGGCACGGTTTGCAAGTACCAAGTGGTTCCAAAAGACCATCAGTATGGAGTTTCTTCATGCGCTTTACACCGATATGTCCTAAACGGCAGTGCCATAAATAAGTTGCACTATCATTATCAACTCTGCATCTTTTGGCTTCAACATTATGAATATGTGTATTACTACTATCGAGATCCATAAAAAATATACCACTCTTCAAGGGTGCATGACCATAAAAGATATTACTCATATAAATAGAACAACCATTATTCTCTGATTTAAATGAATAACCGTCTCGCATCAAACAAGATCCAGATATAATGTTCATGCTCAACGCTGGCACCAAATAACAATTATTTAGGTCTAATACTAATCCCGAAGGTAGATGTAGAGGTAGCGTGCCGACGACGATCACATCGACTTTGGAACCGTTAGCCACGCGCATCGTCACCTCATCCTTGGCCAGTGTTCGCTTAATATGTAGTCCCTGTTTTGAGTTGCAAATATTAGCAACAGAACTAGTATCAAATACCCAGGTGCTACTGCGAGCTCTGGTAAGGTACACATCAATAACACGTATATCATATATACCTTTGTTCACCTTGCCATCCTTCTTATCCGCCAAATACTTGGGGCAGTTCCGCTTCCAGGACATAACTCTTCTGTGCAGCAATGAGGATAAACCTCAGATCACGGATCCAATCCGCATCATTGCTACTAACATCTTTCAACACAATTTTCTCTAGGAACATATCAAAATAAACACAGGGAAGCAACAACGCGAGCTATTGATCTACAACATGATTTGCAAAATACTACCAGGACTAAGTTCATGATAAATTTAAGTTCAATTTAATCATATTACATAAGAACTCCCACTTAGATAGACATCCCTCTAATCCTCTAAGTGATCACGTGATCCAAATCAACTAAACCATAACCGATCATCACGTGAGATGGAGTAGTTTTCAATGGTGAACATCGTTATGTTGATCATATCTACTATATGATTCACGCTCGACCTTTCGGTCTCCCGGGGGGTTCCGGTAACCCTCCCGGTATTCCGGTAAAATCCCGATTTCACCCAGAACACTTCCGGTGTCCAAACATAGGCTTCCAATATATCAATCTTTGCGTCTCGACCATTTCGAGACTCCTCGTCATGTCCGTGATCACATCTGGGACTCCGAACAACCTTCGGTACATCAAAATGCATAAACTCATAATAACTGTCATCGTAACATTAAGCGTGCGGACCCTACGGTTCGAGAACAATGTAGACATGACCGAGACACGTCTCCGGTCAATAACCAATAGCGGGACCTGGATGCCCATATTGGCTCCTACATATTCTACGAAGATCTTTATCGGTCAGACCGCATAACAACATACGTTGTTCCCTTTGTCATCGGTATGTTACTTGCCCGAGATTCGATCGTCGGTATCCAATACCTAGTTCAATCTCGTTACTGGCAAGTCTCTTTACTCGTTCCGTAATACATAATCTCATAACTAACATCTTAGTTATTATGCTTGCAAGGCTTATGTGATGTGTATTACCGAGAGGGCCCAGAGATACCTCTCCGACACTTGGAGTGAGAAACCCTAATCTCGAAATACGCCAACCCAACATCTACCATTAGAGACACCTGTAGTACTCCTTTATAATCACCCAGTTACGTTGTGACGTTTGGTAGTACCCAAAGTATTCCTCCGGTAAACGGGAGTTGCACAATCTCATAGTCATAGGAACATGCATAAGTCATGAAGAAAAGCAATAGCAACATACTAAACGATCGGGTGCTAAGCTAATGTAATGGGTCATGTCAATCAGATCATTCAACTAATGATGTGACCTCGTTAATCAAATAACAACTGTTTGTTCATGGTTAGGAAACATAACCATCTTTGATTAACGAGCTAGTCTAGTAGAGGCATACTAGTGACACTCTGTTTGTCTATGTATTCACACATGTATTATGTTTCCGGTTAATACAATTCTAGCATGAATAATAAACATTTATCATGATATAAGGAAATAAATAATAACTTTATTATTGCCTCTAGGGCATATTTCCTTTTGTCTCCCACTTGCACTAGAGTCAATAATCTAGTTTCACATCGCCATGTGATTTAGCAGCAATAGTTCACATCACCATGTGATTAACACCCATAGTTCACATCGTTATGTGACCAACACTCAAAGGGTTTACTAGAGTCAGTAATCTAGTTCACATCTCTATGTGATTAATACCCAAAGAGTACTAAGGTGTGATCATGTTTTGCTTGTGAGATAATTTTAGTCAACGGGTCTGTCACATTCAGATCCTTAAGTATTTTGCAAAATTCTTTGTCTATAATGCTCTGCATGGAGCTACTCTAGCTAATTGCTTCCACTTTCAATATGTATCTAGACCAAGACTTAGAGTCATCTAGATTAGTGTCAAAACTTGCATCGGCGTAACCCTTTACGACGAACCTTTTTATCACGTCCATAATCGAGAAACATATCCTTATTCCACTAAGGATAATTCTGACCGCTGTCCAGTGATCTACACCTAGATCACTATTGTACTCCCTTGCCAAATCAGTGCAGGGTATACAATAGATCTGGTATACAGCATGACATACTTTATAGAACCTATGGCCAAGGCATAGGGAATGACTTTCATTCTCTTTCTATCTTCTGCCGTGGTCGGGCTTTGAGTCTTACTCAACTTCACACCTTATAATACAGGCAAGAACTCTTTCTTTGACTGCTTCATTTTGAACTACTTCAAAATCTTTGTCAAGGTATGTACTCATTGAAAGAACTTATCAAGTGCCTTGATCTATCTCTATAGATCTTGAAGCTCAATATGTAAGCAGCTTCACCGAAGTCTTTCTTTGAAAAACTCCTTTCAAACACTCCTTTATGCTTTACAGAATAACTCTACATTATTTCCGATCAACAATATGTCAATCACATATACTTATCAGAAATGCTGTAGTGCTCCCACTCACTTTCTTGTAAATACAGGCTTCACCGCAAGTCTGTATAAAACTATATGCTTTGATCAACTTATCAAAGCGTATATTCCAACTCCGAGATGCTTGCACCAGTCCACAGATGGATCGCTGGTGCTTGCACATTTTGTTAGCACCTTTTGGATTGACAAAACCTTCTAGTTGCATCACATACAACTCTTCTTTAGTAAATCCATTAAGGAATGCAGTTTTGTTTATCCATTTGCCAGATTTCATAAAATGCGGCAATTGCTAACATGATTCGGACAGATTTAAGCATAGATACGAGTGAGAAACTCTCATCGTAGTCAACACCTTGACCTTGTCGAAAACCTTTTGCGACAATTCTAGCTTTGTAGATAGTAACACTACTATCAGCATCCGTCTTCCTCTTGAAGATCCATTCATTCTCAATTGCTTGCCGATCATCGGGCAAGTCAACCAAAGTCCATACTTTGTTCTCATACATGGATCCCATCTCAGATTTCATGGCCTCAAGCCACTTTGCGGAATCTGGGCTCACCATCGCTTCTTCATAGTTCGTAGGTTCATCATGATCTAGTAGCATGACTTCCAGAATTGGATTACCGTACCACTCTGGTGCGGATCTCACTCTGGTTGATCTACGTGGTTCAGTAGTATCTTGTCCTGAAGTTTCATGATCATCATCATTAGCTTCCTCACTAATTGGTATAGGTGTCGCAGAAACAGTTTTCTGTGATGTACTATTTTCCAATAAGGGAGCAGGTACAGTTACCTCGTCAAGTTCTACTTTCCTCCCACTCACTTCTTTCGAGAGAAACTCCTTCTCTAGAAAGTTTCCGAACTTAGCAACAAAAGTCTTGCCTTCGGATCTGTGATAGAAGGTGTATCCAATAGTTTCCTTTGGATATCCTATGAAGACACATTTCTCCGATTTGGGTCCGAGCATATCAGGTTGAAGCTTTTTCACATAAGCATCGCAGCCCCAAACTTTAAGAAACGACAACTTTGGTTTCTTGCCAAACCATAGTTCATAAGGCGTCGTCTCGACGGATATAGATGGTGCCCCTTTTTAACGTGAATGCAGCTGTCTCTAATGCATGACCCCAAAAACGATAGTGGTAAATCGGTAATAAACATCATAGATTGCACTATATCCAATAAAGTACGGTTATGACGTTCGGACACACCATTATGCTGTGGTGTTCCAGGTGGCGTGAGTAGTGAAACTATTTCACATTGTTTTAACTGAAGACCAAACTCGTAACTCAAATACACTTTTCCACGATCAGATCATAGAAACTTTATTTTTCTTGTTACGATGATTTTTCACTTCACTCTAAAATTCTTTGAACTTTTCAAATGTTTTAGACTTATGTTTCATCAAGTAGATATACTCATATCTGCTCAAATCATCTGTGAAGAAAATAATGATACCTGTCGCGAGCCTCAATATTCATCGGACCACATACATCAGTATGTATGATTTCCAACAAATCTTTTGCTTGCTCCATTGTTCCGAAGAACAGAGTTTTAGTCATCTTGCCCATGAGGCATGGTTCGCAAGCATCAACTGATTCATAATCAAGTGATTCAAAAAGCCCATCAGCATGGAGTTTCTTCATGCGCTTTACACCAATATGACCTAAACGGCAGTGCCACAAATAAGTTGCACTATCATTATTAACTTTGCATCTTTTGGTTTCAATATCATGAATATGTGTATCACTACGATCGAGATCCAGTGAACTTGTTTCATTGGGTGAAGGTTTTATTCATGTAAACAGAACAACAATTATTCTCTGACTTTAATGAATAACCGTATTGCAATAAACATGATCAAATCATATTCATGCTCAACGCAAAAACCAAATAACACTTATTTAGGTTCAACACTAATCCCGAAATTATAGGGAGTGTGCGATGATGATCATATCAATCTTGGAACTACTTCCAACACACATCGTCACTTCACCCTTAACTAGTATCTATTTATTCTGCAACTCCCGTTTCGAGTTACTACTCTTAGCAACTGAACTAGCATCAAATACTGAGGGGTTGCTATAAACACTAGTATAGTACACATCAATAACATAAAATCAAATATACTTATGTTCACTTTGCCATCCTACTTATCCGCCAATCACTTGGGGTAGTTCCGCTTCCAGTGACCAGTCCCTTTGCAGTAGAATCACTTAGTCTCAGGCTTAGGATCAGACTTGGGCTTCTTCACTTGAGCAGCAACTTGCTTGCCGTTCTTCTTGAAGTTCCCCTTCTTCCCTTTGCCCTTTTCTTGAAACTAGTGTTCTTGTCAACCATCAACACTTGATGTTTTTCTTGATTTCTACCTTCGTTGATTTCAGCATCACGAAGAGCTTGGGAGTTGTTTCCGTTATCCCTTGCATATTATAGTTCATCACGAAGTTCTAGTAACTTAGTGATGATGACTAGAGAATTTTGTCAATCACTATCTTATCTGGAAGATTAACTCCCACTTGATTCAAGCAATTATAGTACCCAGACAATCTGAGCACATGCTCACTAGTTGAGCGATTCTCCTCCATCTTTTAGCTATAGAACTTGCTGGAGACTTCATGTCTCTCAACTCGGGTATTTGCTTGAAATATTAACTTCAACTCCTGGAACATCTCATATGGTCCATGACGTTCAAAACGTCTTTGAAGTCCCGATTCTAAGCCGTTAAGCATGGTGCACTAAACTATCAAGTAGTCATCATATTGAGCTAGCCAAACGTTCATAACGTCTGCATCTGCTCCTGCAATAGGTGTGTCACCTAGAGGTGCATCAAGGACATAATTCTTCTATGCAGCAATGAGGATAAACCTCAGATCACGGATCCAATCCGCATCATTGCTACTAATATCTTTCAACACAATTTTCTCTAGGAACATATCAAAATAAACACAGGGAAGCAACAACACGAGCTATTGATCTACAACATGATTTGAAAAATACTACCAGGACTAAGTTCATGATAAATTTAAGTTCAATTTAATCATATTACTTAAGAACTCCCACTTAGATAGACATCCCTCTAATCCTCTAAGTGATCACGTGATCCAAATCAACTAAACCATAACCGATCATCACGTGAGATGGAGTAGTTTTCAATGGTGAACATCGTTATGTTGATCATATCTACTATATGATTCACGCTCGACCTTTCGGTCTCCGTGTTCCGAGGCCATATCTGCATATGCTAGGCTCGTCAAGTTTAACCTGAGTATTCTGCGTGTGCAAAACTGGCTTGCACCCGTTGTAGATGGACGTAGAGCTTATCACACCCGATCATCACGTGGTGTCTGGGCACGACGAACTTTGGCAACGGTGCATACTCAGGGAGAACACTTCTTGATAATTTAGTGAGAGATCATCTTATAATTCTACCGTCAATCAAAGCAAGATAAGATGCATAAAAGGATAAACATCACATGCAATCAATATAAGTGATATGATATGGCCATCATCATCTTGTGCTTGTGATCTCCATCTCCGAAGCACCGTCATGATCACCATCGTCACCGGCGCGACACCTTGATCTCCATCGTAGCATCGTTTTCATCTCGCCAATCTTATGCTTCCACGACTATCACTACCTCTTAGTAATAAAGTAAAGCATTACATCGCGATTGCATTGCATACAATAAAGCGACAACCATATGGCTCCTGCCAGTTGCCGATAACTCGGTTACAAAACATGATCATCTCATACAATAAAATCAACATCATGCCTTGACCATATCACATCACAACATGCCCTGCAAAAACAAGTTAGACGTCCTCTACTTTGTTGTTGCAAGTTTTACGTGGCTGCTACGGGCTTAAGTAAGAACTCATCTCACCTACGCATCAAAACCACAACGATAGTTCGTCAAATAGACTCCGTTTTAACCTTCTCAAGGACCGGGCGTAGCCACACTTGGTTCAACTAAAGTTGGAGAGACAGTCTTCCGCAAGCCATCTATGTGCAAAGCACGTCGAGGGAACCGGTCTCGCGTAAGAGTATGCGTAAGGTTGGTCCGGATCGTCTCGTCCAACAATACCGCCGAACCAAAGTATGACATGCTGGTAGGTAGTACGACTTGTATCGCCCACAACTCACTTGTGTTCTACTCGTGCAAATAACGTCAAACCATAAAACCTAGGCTCTGATACCACTGATGGGAAACGTAGTAATTTCGAAAATTTTCCTACGCACACGCAAGATCATGGTGATGCATAGCAACGAGGGGGAGAGTATTGTCTACGTACCAACGCAGACCGACTGCGGAAGCGATCTCACAACATAGAGGAAGTAGTCGTACGTCTTCTTCCCGATCCGACCGTTCCAAGCACCGTTACTCCAGCACCTCCGAGTTCTTAGCACACGTTCAGCTCGATGATGATCCTCGGGCTCCGATCCAGCAAAGCGTCGAGGAAGAGTTCCGTCAGCACAACGGCGTGGTGACGATCTTGATGTACTACCGACGCAGGGCTTCGCCTAAGCTCTACAACGATATGACCGAGGTGGAATTTGGTGGCAGGGGGCACCGCACACGGCTAAGGAACGATCAACAATGATCAACTTGTGTGTCTATGGGGTGCCCCCTGCCCCCGTATGTAAAGGAGCAGGGGGAGGGGTTCGGCCGGCTAGGGAGAGAGGCGCAGGAGGAGTCCTACTCCTACCGGGAGTAGGACTCCCCCCCAATCCTATTCCTAATAGGACTCTCCAAAGAGAAGAGAGAAGAGAGGGGGGCCGGCCCCTTCTCCTAGTCCTAATAGGACTAGGGAAGGGGGGAGGCGCGCAGCCCTTGTGGGCAGCCCCTTTTCACTTTTCCACTAAGGCCCAATAGGCCCATTTGCCTCCCGGGGGGTTCCGGTAACCCTCCCGGTATTCCGGTAAAATCCCGATTTCACCCGGAACACTTCCGGTGTCCAAACATAGGCTTCCAATATATCAATCTTTGCGTCTCGACCATTTCGAGACTCCTCGTCATGTCCGTGATCACATCTGGGACTCCGAACAACCTTCGGTACATCAAAATGCATAAAATCATAATAACTGTCATCGTAACGTTAAGCGTGCGGACCCTACGGTTCAAGAACAATGTAGACATGACCGAGACACGTCTCCGGTCAATAACCAATAGCGGGACCTGGATGCCCATATTGGCTCCTACATATTCTACGAAGATCTTTATCGGTCAGACCGCATAAAAACATACGTTGTTCCCTTTGTCATCAGTATGTTACTTGCCCGAGATTCGATCGTTGGTATCCAATACCTAGTTCAATCTCGTTACTGGCAAGTCTCTTTACTCATTCCGTAATACATCATCTCATAACTAACATCTTAGTTATTATGCTTGCAAGGCTTATGTGATGTGTATTACCGAGAGGGCCCAGAGATACCTCTCCGACACTTGGAGTGACAAACCCTAATCTCGAAATACGCCAACCCAACATCTACCATTGGAGACACCTGTAGTACTCCTTTATAATCACCCAGTTACGTTGTGACGTTTGGTAGTACCCAAAGTATTCCTCCGGTAAACGGGAGTTGCATAATCTCATAGTCATAGGAACATGTATAAGTCATGAAGAAAAGCAATAGCAACATACTAAACGATCGGGTGCTAAGCTAATGTAATGGGTCATGTCAATCAGATCATTCAACTAATGATGTGACCTCGTTAATCAAATAACAACTCTTTGTTCATGGTTAGGAAACATAACCATCTTTGATTAACGAGCTAGTCTAGTAGAGGCATACTAGTGACACTCTGTTTGTCTATGTATTCACACATGTATTATGTTTCCGGTTAATACAATTCTAGCATGAATAATAAACATTTATCATGATATAAGGAAATAAATAATAACTTTATTATTGCCTCTAGGGCATATTTCCTTCAAACGATAGTTTGTCAAGTTGGCGTTGTTTTAACCTTCGCAAGGACCGGGCGTAGCCATACGCGATTCAACTAAAGTTGGAGGACACCCGCCAGCCACCTGTGTGCAAAGCACGTCGGTAGAACCAGTCTCGCATAAGCGTACGTGTAATGTCGGTCCGGGCCGCTTCATCCAACAATACCGCCGAACTAAAGTATGACATGCTGGTAAGCAGTATGACTTATATCGCCCATAACTCACTTGTGTTCTACTCGTGCATATGACATCTACGCATATAACCTGGCTTGGATGCCACTGTTGGGGAACGTAGTAATTTCAAAAAAATTCCTACGCACACACAAGATCATGGTGATGCATAGCAACGAGAGGGGAGAGTGTTGTCCACGTACCCTTGTAGACCGAAAGTGGAAGTGTTAGCACAACGCGGTTGATGTAGTCGTACGTCTTCACAATCCGACCGATCAAGTACCGAACGCATGGCACCTCCGAGTTTAGCACATGTTCAACCCGATGACATCCCTCGAATTCTGATCCAGCCGAGTGTTGTGGGAGAGTTTCGTCAGCACGACGGCACGGTGACGATGATGATGTTCTACCGACGCACGGCTTCACCTAAGCACCACTACAGTATTATCGAGGTGGACTATGGTGGAGTGGGGCACCGCACATGGCTAAAAGATCAAATCAATTGTTGTGTCTATGGGTGCCCCTGCCCCTGTATATAAAGGAGCACGGGAGGAGGTGCGGCCGGCCAGGAGGAGGCGCGCCAGGAGGAGTCCAATCCCACCGGGAGTAGGACTCCCTCCCTTCCTTGTTGGATTAGGAGAAGGGGGGAAAGAGGAGGGAGAGAGGAAGGAAAGGGGGGCGCCGCCCCCTCTCCTTGTCCTATTTGGACTAGAGGGGGAGGGGCGCGCGGCCCTGCCCTAGCCACCTCTCCTCTTCTCCACTAAGGCCCACTATGGCCCATTAAGCCCCCGGGGGGTTCCGGTAATCCCTCGGTACTTCCAGTAAAATCCCGATTTCACCCGGAACATTTCCGATATCCAAATATAGGCTTCCAATATATCAATCTTCATATCTCAACCATTTCGAGACTCCTCGTCATGTCCGTGATCACATCTGGGACTCTGAACAACCTTCGGTACATCAAAACTCATAATATAACCGCCATCGAAACTTTAAGCGTGCGAACCCTACGGGTTCGAGAACTATGTAGACATGACCGAGACACGTCTCCGGTCAATAACCAATAGCGGAACCTGGATGCTCATATTGGCTCCCACATATTGTACGAAGATCTTTATCGGTCAGACCGCATAACAACATACGTTGTTCCCTTTGTCATCGGTATGTTACTTGCCCGAGATTCGATCGTCGGTATCTCAATACCTAGTTCAATCTCGTTACCGGCAAGTCTCTTTACTCGTTCAGTAATACATCATCCCGCAACTAACTCATTAGTTGCAATGCTTGCAAGGCTTAAGTGATGTGCATTACCGAGTGGGCCCACAGATACCTCTCTGACAATCGGAGTGGCAAATCCTAATCTCAAAATACGCCAACCCAACAAATACCTTCGGAGACACCTGTAGAGCACCTTTATAATCACCCAGTTACGTTGTGACGTTTGGTAGCACACAAAGTGTTCCTCTGGTAAATGGGAGTTGCATAATCTCATAGTCATAGGAACATGTATAAGTTATGAAGAAAGCAATAGCAACATACTAAACGATCGAGTGCTAAGCTAATGGAATGGGCCAAGTCAATCACATCATTCTCCTAATGATGTGATCCCGTTAATCAAATGACAACTCATGTCTATGGCTAGGAAACATAACCATCTTTGATCAACGAGCTAGTCAAGTAGAGGCATACTAGTGACACTCTGTTTGTCTATGTATTCACACAAGTATTATGTTTCCGGTTAATACAATTCTAGCATGAATAATAAACATTTATCATGATAAGGAAATAAATAATAACTTTATTATTGCCTCTAGGGCATATTTCCTTCACTAGATTGGTTAGGTGTCACTTGGGAGCCTCCAAGTTTGTGGAGTTGAACCAAGGAGTTTGTATGGCCAAAGAGACCGCCTACTTCGTGAAGATCTACCCCGAGTGAGGCTAGTCCTTTGTGGGCGTAAGCCATAGAGAAGATTACTTCTTCATGGACCCTTTTGTGGGTGAAGCCCTTCATAGACTCATGCAACCGTTACCCTTCGTGGGTTGAAGTCTCCATCAACATGGACGTACGATAGCACCACCTATCGGAACCACGCCAAAAAATAACTTGTGTCTTCATTGCGTCCATCTTCTTCAAACTCTACCCCTTTAAATTCTTACACTTGCATGACATTTACTTTCCGCTGCCCGTACTCTAGATATGCATGTGTAGATTGTATTGCTTGCCACTTAACCTGTGCCAAAATTTTCCTAAATACCAAGGAAATTAAAAATTGCACCTTTTGCCTTGTTATTGTCCATTCACCCCCTCTAGATCTATCATTTCAATCCTAGAACACGGCCCCGAGACTACCGACGGTCGTCATCGAGCAAGCTCGCACAATGTCATGCTCGTTGCCGCAGACGCTGAGCTAGCCGACCGTGTAGCAGTATCCCGACGCCCATCGCACTCATGAGAAGAAGGACCTCATTACACGCGAGCACCGCCCGGACCTTGCCTAACCCCACCTACCCGGAGTGAGAGCTCCGACCCACCCCGGGTCCAAACCGGTCGATCAAGTGCGAGCCCTAGATCTGGAGCCGTCGGTGCCACACGTTCAACACCAGGCCTGCCTCACACATCGCCAACCCATCACCAAGCGAAGGAGAGCCACCCCCATGCCCCTACATCAGCAACAGGGGCAGACAGCGACGATAACACCACCAGGACAGCCACCAGCACACACCCCCATCGCCGCACCACCGGACGAAGGCCACCACCGCCTGAGCTGCAGCTGTTGGGTAACGTAGCATGCAATTTCAAAAAAAGTCCTACGGTCACACAAGATCTATCTAGGAGATTCATAGCAAGGAGAGGGGGAGAGTGTGTCCACGTACCCCCGTAGACCGAAAACGGAAGTCTTAGCTTCATGCGGTTGATGTAGTCGTTCATCTTCTTGATTCAACCGATCAAGCACCGAATGTACGGCACCTCCGAGTTCTGCACACATTTAGCTCGATGGCGTCCCTCAAACTCTTGATCCAGCAAAGTGTCGAGGGAGAGTTTCATCAGCAGGACGACGTGGTGACGGTGATGGTGATGTGATCCATGCAGGGCTTCACCTAAGCTCTACGACAATATGACTGGAGGAGTAAACGGTGGTGGGGGGGGGGGGGCACCGCACACGGCTAATAAACAATTGATGTGCCTAGAGGTCCCCCCGCCCCCGTATATAAAGGACGGAGAGAGGAGGAGGACGGCCTAGGGCGCGCCATGTGGGGAGGAATCCCACTTGGACTCCTAGTTGAAGGAAATATGCCCTAGAGGCAATAATAAAGTTGTTATTTATATTTCGTTATATCATGATACATGTTTATTGTTCATGCTAGAATTGTATTAACCGGAAACTTAGTACATATGTGAATATATAGACAAACAGAGTGTCACTAGTTTGCCTCTACTTGACTAGCTCATTGAATCAATGATGGTTATGTTTCCTAACCATAGACATGAGTTGTCATTTGATTAACGGGATCACATCATTGGAGAATGATGTGATTGACTTGACCCATCCGTTAGCTTAGCACATTGATCGTTTAGTTTGTTGCTATTGCTTTCTCCATAACTTCTACATATTCCTATGACTATGAGATCATGCAACTCCCGAATACTGGAGGAACACTTTGTGTGCTACCAAACGTCACAACATAACAGGGTGATTATAAAGGTGCTCTACAGGTGTCTTTGATGGTGTTTGTTGAGTTGGCATAGACCGAGATTAGGATTTGTCACTCCGATTGTCGGAGAGGTATCTCTGGGCCCTCTCGGTAATGTACATCAATATAAGCCTTGCAAGCAATGTAGCTAACGAGTTAGTTACATGATGTAGCATTACGGAACGAGTAAAGAGACTTGCCGGTAACGAGATTGAATTAGGTATTGAGATACCGACGATCAAATCTCGGGCAAGTAACATACCGATGACAAAGGGAACAACGTATATCGTTATGCAGTTTGACCGATAAAGATCTTCGTAGAATATGTAGGAACCAATATGAGCATCCAGGTTCCGCTATTGGTTATTCAATGGAGACGTGTCTCGTTCATGTCTACATAGTTCTCGAACTCGTAGGATCCGCATGCTTAATGTTCGGTGATGATCGTATTATGTGTTTATGTGTTTTGATGTACCTAAGGTAGTTTGGAGTCCCGGATATGATCACGGACATGATGAGGAGTCTCGAAATGGTCGAGACATAAAGATCAATATATTGGACGACTATTTTGGACACCAGAATGGTTCCGGGTGAGATCGGCATTTACCGATGTACCGGGAGGTTACCGGAACCCCCGGGAGGTATATGGGCCTTATTGGGCCATAGTGGGAGAGAGGAGATGGGAGCAAAGGAGGCGGCGCCCCCCAAGCCCAATCCGAATTGGGAGGGGGGCTGGCCCCCCTTTCCTTCCTCCTTCCTCCCCCTTCCTTCTCTCCTAATCCAACTAGGGAAGGGGGATCCTACTCCCGGTGGGAGTAGGACTCCCCTTTGGGGCGCGCCTAGGAGGCCGGCCCCCTCCCCCTCCTCCACTCCTTTATATACGGGGAGGGGGCACCCCATAGACACACAAGTTGATCATTGATCTCTTAGCCGTGTG
This sequence comes from Triticum monococcum, assembly GCA_034509565.1. Taxonomy (NCBI): domain Eukaryota; kingdom Viridiplantae; phylum Streptophyta; class Magnoliopsida; order Poales; family Poaceae; genus Triticum; species Triticum monococcum. Next base: position 669,089,684 of record CM067843.1, on the reverse strand, counting down.
CGGTGCCCCCCTCCACCATAATCCACCTCGGTCATATCATAGCGGTGCTTAGGCGAAGCCCTGTTCTAGTAGCATCATCATCACCATCATCACGCCATTGTGCTGATGAAGCTCTTCCCCGACACTCTACTGGATCATGAGTTCATGGGACGTCACCAAGCCGAACGTGTGCAGATCACGGAGGTGCCGTACCTTCGTTGCTAGGATCTGTCGATCGTGAAGATGTACGACTACATCAATCGCATTGTCATAATGCTTCCGCTTATGGTCTAGGAGGGTACGTAGACAACACTCTTCCCTCTCGTTACTATGCATCGCCATGATCTTGCGTGTGTGTAGGATTTTTTTTGAAATTACCACATTCCCCAATAGTGGCATCCAAGCCAGGTTTATGCGTAGATGTTATATGCACGAGTAGAACACAAAGGAGTTGTGGGCGTGGGTATATACATATTTCTTGCCGTCACTAGTTGATTCTTGATTCAACGGCATTGTTGGATGAAGCAGCCCAGACCAACATTACGCGTATGCTTACGCGAGACTGGTTCTACCGACGTGCTTCGCACACAGGTGGCTACTGGGTGTCTGTTTCTCCAGCTTTAGTTGAATCAGATTCAATGAATAGGGTTCTTTCTGAAGATCAAAAAGCAATCACTATATCGCGTTGTGGTTTTTGATGCGTAGGTAAGAACGGTTCTTGCTCAGCCCGTAGCAGCCACGTAAAACTTGCAACAACAAAGTAGAGGACATCTAACTTGTTTTTGCAGGGCATGTTGTGATGTGATATGGTCAAGACATGTTGCTAAATTTTATTGTATGAGATGATCATGTTTTGTAACACAATTATCAGCAACTGGTAGGAGCCATATGGTTGTCGCTTTATTGTATGAAATGCAATCGCCATGCAATTGCTTTACTTTATCACTAAGCGGTAGCGATAGTCGTATAAGCAATAGTTGGTGAAATGACAACGATACTTCGATGGAGATCAAGCTGTCAAGCCGGTGACGATGGTGATCATGATGGTGGTTTGGAGATGGAGATCAAAGGCACAAGATGATGATGGCCATATCATATCACTTATATTGATTGCATGTGATGTTTATCCTTTATGCATCTTATTTTTCTTAGTTCAATGGTAGCATTATAAGATGATCTCTCACTAAATTTCAAGGTATAAGTGTTCTCCTTGAGTACACACCGTTGCTACAGTTCATCGTGCCGAGACAACACGTGATGATCGGGTGTGATAAGCTCTACGTTCACATACAACGGGCACAAGCCAGTTTTGCACACGCAGAATACTCGGGTTAAACTTGATGAGCCTAGCATATGCAAATATGGCCTCGGAACACTGAGACCGAAAGGTCGAGCATGAATCATATAGTATATGATCAACATAGTGATGTTCACCATTGAAAACTACTCCATCTCACGTGATGATCGGACATGGTTTAGTTGAAATGGATCATGTGATCACTTAGATGATTAGAGAGATGTCTATCTAAGTGGGAGTTATTAAGTAATTTGATTAATTGAACTTTAATTTATCATGAACTTAGCAGCTGATAGTATTTTGCATGTGTATGTTGTTGTAGATAGATGGCCCGTGCTGTTGTTCCGTTGAATTTTAATGCATTCCTAGAGAAAGCTAAGTTGAAAGATGATGGTAGCAACTACACGGACTGGGTCCGTACCCTGAGGATTATCCTCATTCCTGTAGAGAAGAATTACGTCCTGGAAGCACCGCTAGGTGACAAACCCGCTGCAGGAGCAACGCGAGATGTTGTGAATACCTGGCAGAGCAAAGCTGATGACTACTCGATAGTTCAGTGTGCCATGCTTTATGGCTTAGAACCGAGACTTCAACGACGTTTTGAACGTCATGGAGCATATGAGATGTAACAGGAGTTGAAGTTAATATTTCAAGCAAATGCCCGAATTGAGAGATATGAAGTCTCCTATAAGTTCTACAGCTGCAAAATGGAGGAGAATAGTTCTGTCAGTGAACATATACTCAAAATGTCTGGGTACCACAACCACTTGACTCGGCTGGGAGTTAATCTTCCTGATGATAGTGTCATTGACAGAGTTCTTCAATCACTGCCACCAAGCTACAAGAGCTTCGTGATGAACTATAATATGCAAGGGATGGATAAGACGATTCCTAAGCTCTTCGCAATGCTAAAGGCTGCGGAGGTAGAAATCAAGAAGGAGCATCAAGTGTTGATGGTCGACAAGACCACCAGTTTCAAGAAAAGGGTAAAGGGAAGAAGGGGAACTTCAACAAGAACAGCAAGCCAGTTGCTGCTCAAGTGAAGAAACCCAAGTCTGGACCTAAGCCTGAGACTGGGTGCTTCTACTGCAAAGGAACTGGTAACTGGAAGCGGAACTGCCCCAAGTATTTGGCGGAGAAGAAGGATGGCAAAGTGAGAGGTATATTTGATATACATGTTATTGATGTGTACCTTACTAATGCTCGCAGTAGTACCTGGGTATTTGATACTGGTTCAGTAGCTAACATTTGCAACTCAAAACAGGGGCTACGGATTAAGTGAAGATTGGCTAAGGACGAGGTGACGATGCGCGTGGGAAATGGTTCCAAAGTCGATGTGATCACCGTCGGCACGTACCTCTACATCTAACTTCGGGATTAGTTTCAGACCTAAATAATTGTTATTTGGTGCCAGCGTTGAGCATGAACATAATATCTGGATCTTGTTTGATGCGATACGGTTGTTCATTTAAATCAGAGAATAATGGTTGTTCTATTTATATGAGTAATATCTTTTATGGTCATGCACCCTTGATGAGTGGTCTATTTTTACTAAATCTTGATAGTAGTGATACACATGTTCATAGTATTGAAGCCAAAAGATGCAGAGTTGATAATGATAGTGCAACTTATTTGTGGCACTGTCGTTTGGGTCATATTGGTGTAAAGCGCATGAAGAAAGTCCATTCTGATGGACTTCTGGAATCACTTGATTATGAATCATTTGGTACTTGCGAACAATGCTCATGGGAAAGATGACTAAAACTCCGTTCTCAGGAACAATGAAGCGAGCAACAGAGTTATTGGAAATCATACATACTGATGTATGTGGTCGAATGAACATTGAAGCTCACGGAGGATATCATTATTTTCTCACCTTCACAGATGATTTACGCAGATATGGGTATGTCTACTTAATGAAACATAAGTCTGAAACATTTGAAAAGTTCAAAGAATTTCAGAGTGAAGTGGTGATACGTCTCCAATGTATCTATAATTTTTGATTGCTTCATGCTATATTATCTACTGTTTTGGACTATATTGGGCTTTATTTTCCACTTTTATATTATTTTTGGGACTAACCTATTAACCGGAGGCCTAGCCCAGAATTGCTGTTTTTTGCCTATTTCAGTGTTTCGAAGAAACATAATATCAAACGGAGTCCAAACGGAATAAAAACTTCGGGAACGTGATTTTCTCACCGAACGTGATCCAGGAGACTTGGACCCTGCTCCAAGGAACAAAAGAGGCGGTCACGAGGGTGGGGGGTGCGCGCCCCCCTGCCTCGTGGGCCCTCGGTGCTCCTCCGGTGTACTCCTTCCTCCTATATATACCTACGTACCCCCAAACAATCAGAACAGGAGCCAAAAACCTAATTCCACCGCCACAACTTTCTGTATCCATGAGATCCCATCTTGGGGCCTGTTCCGGAGCTCCGCCGGAAGAGGGCCGTCATCACGGAGGGCTTCTACATCATCATAGCCTCTCCGATGAAGTGTGAGTAGTTTACCTCAGACCTTCGGGTCCATAGTTAGTAGCTAGATGGCTTCTTCTCTCTCTTTGAATCTCAATACAAAGTTCTCCCCCTCTCTTGTGGAGATCTATTCGATGTAATCTTCTTTTTGCGGTGTGTTTGTTGAGACCGATGAATTGTGGGTTTATGATCAAGTCTATCTATGAATAAAATTTGAATCTTCTCTGAATTCTTCTATGTATGATTGGTTATCTTTGCAAGTCTATTCAAATTATCCATTTGGTTTGGCCAACTAGATTGGTAGTTCTTGCCATGTGAGAAGTGCTTAGCTTTGGGTTCGATCTTGCGGTGTCCTTTCCTAGTGACAGAAGGGGCAGCAAGGCACGTATTGCATCGTTGCCATCGAGGATAACAATATGGGGTTTATTTCATATTGCATGAATTTATCTCTCTACATCATGTCATCTTGCTTAAGGCGTTACTCTGTTTTTAACTTAATACTCTAGATGCATGCTCGATAGCGGTCGATGAGTGGAGTAATAGTAGTAGATGCAGAATCGTTTCGGTCTACTTGTCACGGACGTGATGCCTATATACATGATCATGCCTAGATATTCTCATAACTATGCTCAATTCTGTGAATTGCTCAACAATAATTTGTTCACCCACCGTAGAATACTTATGCTCTCGAGAGAAGCCACTAGTGAAACCTATGGCCCCGAGTCTATTCTCATCATATCAATCTCCATCACTTTAATCTTGCTTTGCTTTTTTACTTTGCCTTTACTTTTTACTTTGCATCTTTATACCAAAAATACCAAAAATATTATATCTATCAGATCTCACTGTCGTAAGTGACCGTGAAGGGATTGACAACCCCTAATCGCGTTGGTTGCGAGTAGCTATCGTTTTGTGCAGGTACGAGGGACTTGAGCGTGGCCTCCTACTAGATTGATACCATGGTTCTCAAAAACTGAGGGAAATACTTACGCTACTCTGCTGCATCATCCCTTCCTCTTCATGGAAAACCAACGCAAGCTCAAGACGTAGCAAGAAGGATTTCTGGCGCCGTTGCCGGGGAGTCTACGCAAAAAGTCAACATACCAAGTACCCATCACAATCACTATCTCTCGCATTACATTATTTGCCATTTGCCTCTTGTTTTCCTCTCCCCCACTTCACCCTTGTCGTTTTATTCGCCCTCTCTCTCTATCCTCCCTCTCTATTTGCCTCTTTTCCCCGCTTACCTTTTTGTTTGCTCGTGTGTTAGATTGCTTGTTTGTCGCGATGGCTCAATCGAGATTTGGTGATCTCCACCTCAAAAGGTTAGAGGAGATCGAAACCAACGTTAGGAAGTTTATGGTTTTGCAATTTGAGCATAATAATTTCTTTAGAAACGAGCTTAAGGAACAAAAAAGTTTTATGAGTTATATGAATAAAGAGCTTGATGATATGTCTAAAGAATTTGATGGTATAAGATCCCAAATTGCTCGTCTAGAAAAGATGACTGCTGAAATTTCGGATATGCAAGCCACCTTAGTCAATAAGATGGCCGCTAAACCGAATGCCTATGAAAATCAAGATGAAGATCAAAAAGTTATTGATGTGTCCCCTATTAAATCTTTGTTTTGCAATATGAATCTTGATGAAACTGAATATGATCTTCCTTTACCTAGAAGGCGTTCTAAAAATTCAGAGTATTAAATCTTAATGATGAAATTGATGAAAGTGGAATAGAAACAAATAAAAAACTAGATGTTGCTAAACCCACTATATTGGATTTCAAGGAATTTAATTATGAAAATTGCTCTTTAATTGATTGTATTTCCTTGTTGCAATCCGTGCTAAATTGTCCACATGCTTATAGTCAAAATAAAGCCTTCACCGAACATATTGTTGATGCCTTGATGCAATCTTATGAAGAAAAACTTGAGTTGAAAGTTTCTATACCTAGAAAACACTATGATGAGTGGGAACCAACTATTAAAATTAAAATTAAAGATCATGAGTTTTATGTTTTGTGTGATTTGGGTGCTAGTGTCTCCACTATTCCCAAAACTTTGTGTGATTTACTAGATTTCCGCGATTTTGATGATTGCTCTCTAAACTTGCATCTTGCGGATTCCACTATTAAGAAACCTATGGGAAGGATTAATGATGTTCTTATTGTTGCAAATAGGAATTATGTGCCCGTAGATTTCATTGTTCTTGATATAGATTGCAATCCTTCTTGCCCTGTTATTCTTGGTAGACCTTTCCTTAGAACGGTCTGTGCGATTATTGATATGAAGGAAGGGAATATTAGATTTCAATTTCCATTAAAAAAGGGCATGGAACACTTTCCAACAAAGAAAATAAAGTTACCATATGAAACTATCATGAGAGCCACTTATGGATTGCCTACCAAAGATGGCAATACCTAGATCTATCCTCCCTTTTATGCCTAGCTAGGGGCGTTAAACGATAGCGCTTGTTGGGAGGAAACCCAATTTTATTTTTATTCCTTGCTTTTTTGCTCCTACTTAGTAATAAATAAATTATTTAGCCTCTGTTTTGATTGTGTTTTTTGTGTTTAATTAGTGTTTGTGCCAAGTAGAACCGTTGGGAAGACTTGGTGAAAATCTTGTTGAACTTGCTGTAAATATCAGAAACTTTAGTGCTCACGAGAACTGCTGTCATTTTTATTTTGAAGAGTGCTATTTAGTTAATTATTTTTGAAGATGATTAATATATAAATGCCTAACTTCCAGCAATTTACTTTAGAATTTTTGGGGTTCCATATCTTGCGCTAGCTGCAGATTACTACAGTCTGTTCTGTTTTTGACAGATTCTGTTTTTCGTGTGTTGTTTGCTTATTTTGATGAATCTATGGCTAGTAAAATAGTTTATAATCCATAGAGAAGTTGGAATACAGTAGTTTTAACACCAATATAAATAAAGAATGAGTTCATTACAGTACCTTGAAGTGGTATTTTGTTTTCTTTCGCTAACGGAGCTCAGGAGTTTTCTATTTTGAGTTTTATCTTGTGGAGTTTTCAAGTTTTGGGTGAATTCTTTTGATGGATTATGGAACAAGGAGTGTCAAGAGCCTAAGCTTGGGGATGCCCATGGCACCCCCAAGATAATCCAAGGACACCAAGAAGTCAAATCTTGGGGATGCCCCGGGAGGCATCCCCTCTTTCGTCCACTTCCATCGGTAATTTACTTAGAGCTATATTTTTATTCACCAACATGATATGTGTTTTGCTTGGAGCGTCTTGTATTATTTGTGTCTTTGTGTATTAGTATGCCACAATCATCCTTGCTGTACACACCTTTTGAGAGAGCCATACATGAATTAAAATTTGATAGAATACTCTATGTGCTTCACTTATATCTTTTGAGCTAAGTAGTTTTGCTCTATGTGCTTCACTTATATCTTTTGAGCGTTATAATTTTGCTATATGTGCTTCACTTAGATCTTTTAGAGCATGGTGGTGGATTTGTTTTAAAGAAACTATTGATCTCTCATGCTTCACTTAAATTATTTTGAGAGTCTCTTAATAGCATGGTAATTTGCTTAATAATAATATGCTTGGTATTCAAGATTTGTGAAACTTTCTTTTGAGTGTGTTGAATACTAAGAAAAGATTGAAGCTTGATAATTGTTTTGAGATATGGAGGTGATAATATTAAAGTCATGCTAGTTGAGTAGTTGTGAATTTAAAGAATACTTGTGTTAAAGTTTGTGATTCCCGTAGCATGCACGTATGGTGAACCGTTATGTGATGAAGTCGGAGCATGATTTATTTATTGATTGTCTTCCTTATGAGTGGCGGTTGGGGACGAGCGATGGTATTTTCCTACCAATCTATCCCCCTAGGAGCATGCGTGTAATACTTTGCTTTGATAACTTATAGATTTTTGTAATAAGTATATGAGTTATTTATGACTAATGTTGAGTCCATGGATTATACGCACTCTCACCCTTCCACCTTTGCTAGCCTCTCTAATACCGCGCACCTTTTGCCGGTATCATACACCTACCATATACCTTCCTCAAAACAGCCACCATACCTACCGATTATGGCATTTCCATAGCCATTCCGAGATATATTGCCATGCAACTTTCCACCATCTAGTTCATCATGACACATTCATCATTGTCATATTGCATATCCCGGTACACCGCCGAATGCATTCATATAGAGTCATATTTTGTTCTAAGTATCAAGTTGTAATTGCTGAGTTATAAGAAAAATAAAAGTGTGATGATCATCATTATTAGAGCAATTTCCCAAGTGAGGAAAGAATGATGGAGACTATGATTCCCCCATAAGTCGGGATGAGACTCCGGACGAAAAATAAATAGAAGAGGCCAAAGAAGCCCAAATAAAAAGAGGCCATAAAATAAAAAAATAAAAATGTCCAAATAAAAAAATATAAAAAATTAGAGAAAAAGAGAGAAGGGACAATGTTGTTATCCTCTTACCAAACTTGTGCTTCAAAGTAGCACCATGATCTTCATAGTAGAGAGTCTCTCATGTTATCACTTTCATATACTAGTGGGAATTTTTCATTATAGAACTTGGCTTGTATATTCCAATGATGGGCTTCCTCAAATTGCCCTAGGTCTTCATGAGCAAGCAAGTTGGATGCACACCCACTTAGTTTCTTTTTGAGCTTTCATATACTTATAGCTCTAGTGCATCCGTTGCATGGCAATCCCTACTCACTCACATTGATATGTATTGATGGGCATCTCCATAGCCCGTTGATACGCCTAGTTGACGTGAGACTATCTTCCCCTCCTTTTTGTCTTCTCCACAACCACCATTCTATTCCACCTATAGTGCTATATCCATGGCTCACGCTCATGTATTGCGTGAAGATTGGAAAAGTTCTGAAAAAGTTAGAGTATGAAACAATTGCTTGGCTTGTCATCGGGGTTGTGCTTGATTTAAATACTTTGTGTGGTGAAGGTAGAGCATAGCCAGACTATATGATTTTGTAGGGATAACTTTCTTTGGCCATGTTATTTTGAGAAGACATAATTGCTTTGATAGTATGCTTGAAGTATTATTATTTTTATGTAAATATGAACTTTTGTCTAGAATCTTTCGAATCTGAATATTCAAATCACAATTAAGAAGATTTGCATTGAAATTATGCCAAGTAGCACTCCGCATCAAAAATTCTCTTTTTATCATTTACCTACTCGAGGACGAGCAAGAATTAAGCTTGGGGATGCCTGATACGTCTCCAACGTATCTATAATTTTTGAATGCTTCATGCTATATTATCTACTGTTTTGGACTATAAAGTGCTTTATTTTCCACTTTTATATTATTTTTGGGACTAACCTATTTACCGGAGGCCCAACCCAGAATTGCTGTTTTTTTTGCCTATTTCAGTGTTTCGAAGAAATGGAATATCAAACGGAGTCCAAACGGAATAAAAACTTCGGGAACGTGATTTTCTCACCGAACTTGATCCAGGAGACTTGGACCCTACTCCAAGGAACAAAAGAGGCGGTCACGAGGGTGGGGGGCGCGCCCCCTACCTCGTGGGCCCCTCGGTGCTCCTCCAGCGTACTCCTTCCTCCTATATATACCTATGTACCCCAAACGATCAGAACAGGAGCCAAAACCTAATTCCACCGCCGCAACTTTCTGTATCCACGAGATCCCATCTTGGGGCCTGTTCCGGAGCTCCGCCGGAATAGGGCCGTCATCACACAGGGCTTCTACATCATCATCATAGCCTCTCCGATGAAGTGTGATTAGTTTACCTCAGACCTTCGGGTCCATAGTTAGTAGCTAGATGTCTTCTTCTCTCTCTTTGAATCTCAATACAAAGTTCTCCCCCTCTCTTGTGGAGATCTATTCGAGGTAATCTTCTTCTTGCAGTGTGTTTGTTGAGATCGATGAATTGTGGGTTTATGATCAAGTCTATCTATGAATAATATTTGAATCTTCTCTGAATTCTTTTATGTATGATTGGTTATCTTTGCAAGTCTCTTCGAATTATCCGTTTGGTTTGGCCAACTAGATTGGTAGTTCTTGCCATGGGAGAAGTGCTTAGCTTTGGGTTCGATCTTGTGGTGTCCTTTCCCAGTGACAGAAGGGGCAACAAGGCACGTATTGCATCGTTGCCATCGAGGATAACAAGATGGGGTTTATTTAATATTGCATCAATTTATCTCTCTACATCATGTCATCTTGCTTAAGGCGTTACTCTATTTTTAACTTAATACTCTAGATGCATGCTGGATAGCGGTCGATGAGTGGAGTAATAGTAGTAGATGCATAATCATTTTGGTCTACTTGTCACGGACGTGATGCCTATATACATGATCATGCCTAGATATTCTCATAACTATGCACAATTCTGTCAATTGCTCAACAGTAATTTGTTCACCCACCATAGAATACTTATGCTCTCGAGAGAAGCCACTAGAGAAACCTATGGCCCCTGGGTCTATTCTCATCATATCAATCTCCATCACTTTAATCTTGCTTTGCTTTTTTACTTTGGCTTTACTTTTTTACTTTGCATCTTTATACCAAAAATACCAAAAATATTATATCTATCAGATCTCACTCTCGTAAGTGACCGTGAAGGGATTGACAACCCCTAATCACGTTGGTTGCGAGTAGCTATCGTTTTCTGCAGGTACGAGGGACTTGAGCATGGCCTCCTACTGGATTGATACCTTGGTTCTCAAAAACTGAGGGAAATACTTACACTACTCTGCTGCATCATCCCTTCCTCTTCGGGGAAAACCAACGCAAGCTTAAGACGTAGCTAGTGGAAAATCATCGTAACAAGAAAATAAAGTTTCTACGATCTGATCATGGAGGAGAATATTTGAGTTGTGAGTTTGGTCTACATTTGAAACAATGCAGAATAGTTTCGCAACTCACGCCACCCGGAACACCACAGCGTAATGGTGTGTCCGAATGTCGTAATCGTACTTTACTAGATATGGTGCGATCTATGATGTCTCTTGCTGATTTACTGCTATCATTTTGGGGTTATGCTTTAGAGACGGCCGCATTCATGTTAAATAGGGCACCATCGAAATCCGTTGAGATGACACCTTATGAACTGTGGTTTGGAAAGAAACCAAAGTTGTCGTTTCTTAAAGTTTGGGGCTGCGATGCTTATGTGAAAAAGCTTCAACCTGATAAGCTCGAACCCAAATCGGAGAAATGTGTCTTCATAGGATACCTAAAGTAGACTATTGGGTACACCTTCTATCACAGATCCGAAGGCAAGATATTCATTGCTAAGAATGGATCCTTTCTAGAAAAGGAGTTTCTCTCGAAAGAAGTGAGTGGGGGGAAAGTAGAACTTGATGAGGTAATTGTACCTGCTCCCTTATTGGAAAGTAGTTCATCACTGAAATTAGTTTCAGTGATTCCTACACCAGTAAGTGAGGAAGCTAATGATGATTATCATGAAACTTTTGATCAAGTTACTACTGAAACTCATAGGTCAACCAGAGTAAGATCTGCACCAGAGTGGTACGGTAATCCAGTTCTGGAAGTCATGTTACTTGACCATGATGAACTTACGAACTATGAGGAAGAGATGATGAGCCCAGATTCCGCAAAATGGTTGAGGCCATGAAATATGAGATGGGATCCATGTATGAGAACAAAGTATGGACTTTGGTTGACTTTCCTGATGATCGGCAGGCCATAGAGAATAAATGGATCTTCAAGAAGAAGACTGGCACTGACGGTAATGTTACTGTCTACAAAGCTTGACTTGTTGCAAAAGGTTTTCGACAAGTTCAAGGAGTTGACTACGATGAAACCTTCTCACCTGTAGTGATCCTTAAGTCCGTCCGAATCATGTTAGAAATTGCCGCATTTTATGATTATGAAATTTGGCGAATGGATGTCAAAACTGCATTCCTTAATGGATATCTTAAAGAAGAGTTGTATATGATGCAACCAGAAGGTTTTGTCGATCCAAAGGTGCTAACAAAGTGTGCAAGCTCCAGCGATCCATTTGTGGACTGGTGCAAGCCTCTCGGAGTTGGAATATATGCTTTGATAGTGTGTTCAACTCATATGGTTTTATACAAACTTTTGGAGAAGCCTGTATTTACAAGAAAGTGAGTGGGAGCTCTATAGCATTTATGATATTATATGTAGATGACATATTGTTGATTGGAAATTATACTAAATTTCTGAATAGCATAAAAGGATACTTGAATATTGATCTTGAGTGCTCGGTCCTCGAGGAGATCGCTTCCTGTAGAATTTCTTTCTGCCGTCATCATGCTGGATGAAGATCCCGAAAGCAAAGACGTTAAGATCAATATGATGCAATGAATCAACATCTTCAAGAAGGCCAATTGGATCGAGAAGATAGTGCTAGCTTTATGTCCCCTCTGTCTTCTTACCTCACGTCTTGAATCTCGGGGCGAGATTCTTGTTTTAGTGGGGGTGGGTTGTCACAGCCCTAGAATATCTGAGTATAATAGTGGCATTAGTGAGCCTGCATCATGTTTATATTTCAAGGAAATTGAAATGAGGAATATTCAAAGCCTCAGAAATTATTGTAAAGAAGGGCAAGAACCCTTTAAATTGCATTCAGTGATTCCAAATTGCCTTAAAAATAGTTTTGAGAATTTTGGCAAGGGTTATATACCAAACCAAAATTTTGGAACATTTTTAAGGGATTATTTGGTCTCTGAATTTAAAACAATATTCTATTTGAATTTGAAAATATATTCAAATATATATGGGATATGTTTTCAAATGCTCTGTGATAATTTATGTGCCTCTGGAAAAGTCCATGGGGCAACATAAAAATACTCAGAGGATGTTTTGGCATTGTTTGAATTTTGTTTGAATTCAAAACAGTGGCAAAGGATTAAATAAAAGAAAATAGAAAAGAGAAATAAAATTAGGAAAAGAACAGAGGCTCACCTGGACCTTACCTGGCCCACCTGTAGCCCACCTAGCTGGCCCAGCTGGCCAGCCCAGCCCACTGGCCTCTCGCCCCTATCGTCTTCCTCGCGACAGAAGGACGAGGGGCGTGTGCCCGCGGTGCGCCAGCACGTGCACGGCCACCGACGGCCACCTCCTGCTTCGGCCGCCTCCCCGACGTCGCTTTGGACGCCACGCACCCACTGGCCCCCTCCTTCTCTCTCCCATGGCGATTTCCCTCTCTGTCCCTCTCTCCCACAACCGTCCGCGAGAGCCCAAGAGCGCCGACGAGCACCACCACGGCCACCGGCCCTGCCTCGCCCCGTCGATGCTTCCAGAAGCACCGCCGCGTCCTCCTCTTCCTCTCCACCGAGCCGCGCCCCGCCGGACGCCTCGAAGCACCGTCACCATCGCCGTCTTCCTCCTCGGGTGCCGAAGCTTACCGCCGTCGATTCGCCGTCTCCGACGCGTCCGCGAGGCCGCTGACCATCCCTGCGTGTTCCTTGTGAGCGCCCGCTTCGACTCCCCCTCTTCCCCGGCCTCTCAGCATCCTCTAGGGCCTAGCTGCACGGATGCCGAGCTCCGGCCGCCAACTAAGCCCCTCGCTGCCGTGGCCACGTCCACCGGAGCTCGAAACCGAGCGCGCCACTGCACTCAGCACATCACCACGGAGCCGTAGCCACCACCCGTTGCTCCTGCCGTGCCCTGCAACATCGATTCGTTCGACGCCCGAACTCCGGCCACCGCGCTTATCGCCGTCGGCGTCATTTCCGTGCACCCCAGCCACCGCTGCTTGCGGCGTTGGAAGCGCGCGAGCGTGCTCTTCGCGTGGAGCCAAACCCCGCCACAAACCGCCGCCTGTAGCGCCGCCCCGACCAACTCCGGCGAGATCCCGTCGTTGCTGTGGTCGCCGGCGTCACCTGCTGACGTGGTGCCGGTTTATTTAGCGCTAATTACCCCACTAACTACCACCTGAGTCACTGACGGATGGATCCCACACCTAATTAACCCTGGGTTTAGTTTCCTGTTTAGATTAGTGCTAACCCTATGGACCCCATGTGTCAGCTTGGACTTTGGTCAAGTCAACGTTGACCTGGTCCCACACGTCAGCCACAAAAACCAGCCCTGGGTCACTGACCAATGGGCCCACTGGTCAGGTTTGACCCGGACCAGCCTTGTTGACTTGCTTACGTCACCCTGATGTCATGCTGACGCAGTAATTAATTTCTGTTTTAAAACAATTCAGAAAATTCCAGAAAATACCCAAAACTTCTAAAAATCATAGAAATTCAACCGTAACTCCAAATAAAATAAATTATATATGTAAAATTATCAGAAAAATTCAAGGAATCTGTTTATGGGATTTTCATGCATGTTAGAACAACTTAAGGCCACTGTTTAGGACAAATTCAATAAAGGGCTTTTAAACAGTCATATATGGAGTTGGAATTTGAATCTTATATTCAAACCAACTTCATTTAATTGTGTTGCTAGTTGCATTAGCTCAATCAACAACATATTGCCATGTCATTATCATGCATCATCTTGTGCATTGCATTGATTGTATTCCTTCTCTATTGCCAGTATTTGTCCCCTCTCGATAGACGTGGTACCGACGTTGTGATCGTTGACACTGATGAAGACCCAATGATATCTTCAGAAGTGCCAGGCAAGCAAAACCCCCTTGTTCATTCCGATACAATCCCCCTCTCTCGCTCCTGCTCTCTTTTACTGCATTAGGACAACACGTTTCCTCTGTTACTTGCCGCGGTAGTTGAACCCCTTATCCTCTGCATGACCTGTCATTGCCATAGTAAATAGATGAAACCCACTAGCATCAGTAGGAGTTCTTTGAGCCTTGATGTGCCTACTCATTCATGCTTGTTTGTCATGCCTGCTACTGCTTAGAGTTGAGTCAGTTCCGATTCATCGGGGATGGATCGGAGATGTGTGAACATGTCCTACTGTGTGTGAGCTAAGTGTGTGAACACGATTTGGTAAAGGTAGCGGTGAGAGGCCATGTAGGAGTACATGGTGGGTTGTCTCATTGAAACCGTTCTTAGGAACTGAGTTCTGTGTTTGTGATCCATGAAACAGTTACTACCACGCATTGGGCCCGAAACCAATGGACCCTCTCGGCTTCTTGATCACCCTTGTCCTCTGTCCAGGAGTTGCAACTAGTTTCTGGTGTTTGTAGGTTATGTGTTGGCGGCCGTGCATAGTGCTGACCCTAGGGGTGGGCTATGTTGCGGTAGATACACCGTGGCATGGTGTACCGGGCGCCCGTTTGGTGTCTCGGGAACCCTGTTCACATCGTTCGGGGCCGTATGTGGAAACCTCGGCCGGACTCCCTGCGGATGGAACCTGAATAGGCGATAAACCTGGACTAGAGACTTAGGTGTTTAGGTAGGCCGTGGCCGACACCCTCGTTGGGCTTCCGCTTGAAGGTTGCCGAGTACATGTCGTGTAAACGGCGGTAAGTGGTGAGAGCGTGTGTGAAGAAGTACACCCCTGCAGGGTTAACATCATCTATTCGAATAGCCGTGTCCGCGGTAATGGACTTCTGGGTTGCCTATAACAGTTCATAGACAAGTGAAAGTGGATACCCTAAAACTCGCAAGATAAGCGTGAGTGCCATGGATGGCCTTCTCGTAGGGAGACGAGAGCGGATCCATAGTGGTGTATTGAATGGTGAATGTGTGGACTCGTGTGCGCCACCTCAAAGAGTTGCTTGCAGTCGTAGTTTAGGATAGCCACCGAGTCAAAGCTGGCTTGCTGCAGTTAAACTCCACCACCCCCCTTTGTTGATACCGATGCATATGTAGCTAGTTCTGATGTAAGTCTTGTTGAGTACCTTTGTACTCACGTTTGCTTAATTTATGTTTTGCAGAGAGATTTCAGTCTCACTAGTAGTTCCACGTGGACTTCGACGTTTAGCTTGATACCTCAGCTACGATCTTTTGCCCTCGACACTATCGGGTAGATAGTCAGGCTTCTTAGCCTTTTCCATTTGTAGATGTCTGTTCTCAGACATGTTAAGCTTCCGCTTGTGCCTTGATTTGTATGCTATGATTGTTGGGTCATGAGACCCATGTTTGTAATATCTTTCTCCTCGGAGCCTAAGGAATAAATACTTGAGTCATAGAGTCTTGTTGTGATGCCATGTTGTATGTACTCATATCGGGCATATTGTGTGTATGATTGAAATGCTTGGTATGAGTGGGATCCGACAATCTAGTTGTTTATCCTTGGCAGCCTATCATATGGGGGAATGTAGTCTAGTGCTTTCTGAGCGATAGTAGTCCGCTACAGCCCGGTTCACCGGAGTCCTGCTAGCCCAGCACTACTGCTCAGGACACTTGACTGGCCGGCATGTGTTTCACTTCGTTCCTGTGTCTTTCCCTTTGGGGAAATGTCACGCGGTGACATCCGGAGTCCTGCCTAGCCTGCTACAGCCCGGGTTACCGGAGTCCTGTTAGCCCAGTGCTACAGCCCGGATTCACACGTTGTTGACCGACATGCTCGAGGTTGATTCATGTATGCCTGTCCCCATGGGTTAGTGCCGCTTTGGGTTCACGACTAGCCATGTCGGCCCGGGTTCTTTGTCATATGGATGCTAGCGACACTATCATATACGTGAGCCAAAAGGCGCAAACGGTCCCGGGCCAGGTAAGGTGGCACCCGTGGGAATACCGTGTGTGAGGCCACAAAGTGATATGATGTGTTAGATACTAGATCGGTGTGACCTAGGATCAGGTCCTGACAGCGTTGGTATCAGAGCCTGACTGCCTGTAGGATTACCAAGCCAAACTGATCGAAGTTGAGTCTATAAATGCTGTAGTTATATAAGGGAATTGATTGTGGAAGGGAACGTAAGGCTCTTTTTACTCCTTTACCTTATGCCCTCTGATCTGAGTCATCCTCTTCTTTTCTACGAGGATTAAGAACTAGGCCTTCTCATCTATCTATCAGGATGACGTGTTTCTAATCCATAGACTTATAAGATTGTTGGTTTTAAGCCCCAGCTCAGTTTCTACTACTTTCGTGTGTTCATAGTTGGTCTCGGAATCTTGATATTGTGCTTCTGAATGGTGATGCCACTATTTTGCCAGATGTCTCCAATTTCCTTGAGCATTTACAGCCGTTATGCTGTCCGAGTCATCCCAGGTTTCTAAATAGTCTGATGCATTTGCATATCCCTTCCTTCTGTTCCTGATGTCCATTTGGGCCAGATTAATCACACTAATTGGAGAGTTGAGGTACTTTGTTGCCTCGACATATATGTTGGAGCTATTATTATGACCCTACGTGTTTTAGGGAGTCACCTAGTGATCTAGCCATGTTTTGTATCCCCAGTGTGTGATTCTGGCCGTTATTCTTGAAAGCATCCCGTGATGCCATTTAGTTAGTAGGCATTCTATTCCTGGGTTTTGAACCCGAGACTCACCCTACCTGCTTCATGTTGATAGTGTTTGCTAGTTCCTTTAGGATACCAGTAACCTTTGTGATAGTCCTCGAGGTCTGTGGTATTTCCTTCTTCCAAATGCTATTAACCACCTATGGCAGGAGTTCTTTTGAACCAAAAGGTCACGATAGAGTGCTCCTGATGAGCTCTCCATTCTATGTTGTGACTCTACCAACCCTACCTTCTTGCATGGGTTATCCGGAAGAAATATGTTGAACTCGTTCGACATACTAATCCATGCATCCACAACTCAGAAAGTATATGTTCCTTTGAGTTGTCCCCCTTACGTTATATTCCGACCCTCATCTATCAATTGATAGACAAGAGTATGTGAGCATTCGTTCATCGGTGCCTATTATTCTTGTGGTCCGTCGAGCCGTTCTATTTTAGAATGGCTAGGAGAAACAAACTCCAGTACCTCGTCCATATCCAGGATTGGGTCAAAGCAGTTGTATTCCGCAGATCAAAGTGACAATCCAGCTTTTGAGTCTATTCTACCCTGAAGTATTACCCACTTTATGTCAAGAGCGTCGTGAGAATTGCACCTTCTCCTATGAATTGTTGACGCAGTGATACTTCTTGCCATCATTGTTCATTCCTCGGTCCCCGTGTTATTGTAACCGGAATGCCAGCAAGTGAGTCGTGATGTGTGAAATCAATACTCCTAGCAACTGTGTTGCTTGGTAGTTAATGGACACTATTCTCATTCTTAGCGTGTTGGTTATCGAATCATCATCCTAAGATTGATCGTGCTACCTAGTCCTTATTTCCTGGTGCACTCTTTGATCAACGGGTTAGGATCCTTGCCCTATCGATCATATCGTCTTGCCCTGAAAAGCAAGATTGTTCTCAAGCTTAATAACATATCGGTGGTTCGTGATTTTCCGAATATCTTCTCGGAAGTGTTACCAGGTTGTCACCTGACCGTTATGTTGAGTTCGTGATCAAGTTGGTTTTTCAATAAACCATTTTTCTCCAAGAATCTGTGTTGGATACCCCTGAGCTAGTTGGTTAAGCTTAACAACAACTTGGAGAGTTGGAAGATAAAAGCTTGTCTGACTTAGTTCATCCTTAAGGGATATCCTTGTGTGTGTGTGTGTGTGTGTGCTAAAGAAAGGTGATATCTTCATCAATCGGTCCTTGTGATCAGTTGTTGGATCTATTGCCTTGACAAAACTTTGACTTGAGTATGGGATATTGTCAAGTCAAATCAGAACCAACGATGTTCGTAATGTTGACTTACTCGTGGTTGATTCCTCGAGCATACACCATTACATCTTTTGGTCTGACCAACACTATCACATCGTTCCCATGATGGTGGAAGTCCAGTGATATGGAAATACCGATGAGTTTTTGTTGAGCCCATCAGCAACATTTTGTCTCCCCCATGATTCATGTTGAACGCTACACTAGTATTGGAAACTTGTAAGCATTATCTTCATGTTTCGTTCATGAAGCATATGTTTGGATGAAAGAAGTGACTTCCTCTAATTCATGTGCACTCGATGTAAGTTGCCGCCATGAATTTGAGCAAGGTTTGTTTTGTTTCCCTTGGAATCATCCCAAATCAGTCATGCATATGTGCGAAGTATTCTATGGTTTGGTAGATTAATTACCTCCACTCCATATGTGTTCCTAGCACACCAAGCCACTGATTGGTTTGTTCAAGGAGAAGAAGTTTCTTCTTAGGAGCTAGACTTACGCAAGGACTTCGATATCCTCGTTGATGGTTCCCTCCTGAACTCGGTAGTGTTTCGTTGTAAGACTACCAGGTGGCCATGCTTGTCTAGGACAACGTGTTCATGCTTGTAGCAGAACCGGCTCATGTTTTGGGGCTTGCTATCGTAGTTCATTCCTCGAGAATCTCGCAACGTTGTCTCGTCGATTTGTGTTGCAAACCTTCCTTTTCCTCTCTAGACTCGATGAGTCTGGAATATTCTGACACCAACCAGATCTGAATCTCAGACAGATATGATGGTTGGAGCATTTTCCAAGAACTATAATATTGGTCTCTCGATAACCAATAAAGTGGGTGTTGTGGCCAACACATCCAGCCGGAAGACCTATTATTGTAGTATCTTGATTGAAGAAAGATGCCCACCTTCCCATGAGGATTTCGTAGGATTTACCTTCGTAGTTAATCCTTACGGATTCTTGAGCTTCCAAAGTCCGACCTTTTACTTGATGTTCTAGATATCAAACCATATCTATGAATGGATTATGCTAGCACATCAAGGAGAACATTAGAAGCGGAGTGCTAAATATCTCTCGGTCGATTATCCAGATTTTGTTTCCTTGGCCTCGCTAAGGTGAAATCTGAGAAAGTGTTACTTTTCTTTGCATCTGCATCTTCCACCGTTATTCATCATGGTAGCATGTTGTGTTGCCACGATCCTTGACACGGATATTGGCAGAACCTTGATGAATACGGAAATGCTCAAGTTCTTGAGAGCACGCTCAGGCACTAGGTTCTGATGTTGTCGTTAACTGGAATGTGCCTCCGTTCTCTCAGTTGTTCGATAGCCATCCAATTGGTGGAATCACCTTTGCCGGTGAACCTTCTCCCCAATTACTAGAATCATTCCCAACATTTGCATTTTGTTCCCAGCTTGCACCTTAGTAGTTGTTGTTCAGAATCATCTTCAAAGTGGAAATACCACGAGTCCCATCCATTTCCAATGATAAGCAAAAATCATCCATTGCGTTGTCTTCAACAAGGTAATCCACATCATCCATTCTAGTCCGAGTATTTCATTCTTTCAAACTCCTTCAAACCATCAATTGTAAATTGCCTTAAGCTGGTATGAAGAGTTTCAATGATCTCTGAATCAAAAGTAATTCTTTTTGCCACTTAAGGGAATATTTCTGCGAGTCACCTTCCTTAAGATGTCTCGTTATGGTATCATGGCAATTATCCCCTCGCTACTTTGAAACCATGCACCATTCTACCTAAGCGTGGAATTGTTGCCTACCAAATTTGAACTTTTATCATCCGTTTCTTTCCATCACCCCTGATGTGTGTTTCGTGTCTCCGCTCAAGAGATGTTTTATATCTCACTCCATGAGTTGATCTTGAGTGCTCGGTCCTCGAGGAGATCGCTTCCTGTAGAATTTCTTTCTGCCGTCATCATGCTGGATGAAGATCCCGAAAGCAAAGACGTTAAGATCAATATGATGCAATGAATCAACATCTTCAAGAAGGCCAATTGGATCGAGAAGATAGTGCTAGCTTTATGTCCCCTGTGTCTTCTTACCTCACGTCTTGAATCTCGGGGCGAGATTCTTGTTTTAGTGGGGGTGGGTTGTCACAGCCCTAGAATATCTGAGTATAATAGTGGCATTAGTGAGCCTGCATCATGTTTATATTTCAAGGAAATTGAAATGAGGAATATTCAAAGCCTCAGAAATTATTGTAAAGAAGGGCAAGAACCCTTTAAATTGCATTCAGTGATTCCAAATTGCCTTAAAAATAGTTTTGAGAATTTTGGCAAGGGTTATATACCAAACCAAAATTTTGGAACATTTTTAAGGGATTATTTGGTCTCTGAATTTAAAACAATATTCTATTTGAATTTGAAAATATATTCAAATATATATGGGATATGTTTTCAAATGCTCTGTGATAATTTATGTGCCTCTGGAAAAGTCCATGGGGCAACATAAAAATACTCAGAGGATGTTTTGGCATTGTTTGAATTTTGTTTGAATTCAAAACAGTGGCAAAGGATTAAATAAAAGAAACTAGAAAAGAGAAATAAAATTAGGAAAAGAACAGAGGCTCACCTGGACCTTACCTGGCCCACCTGTAGCCCACCTAGCTGGCCCAGCTGGCCAGCCCAGCCCACTGGCCTCTCCCCCCTGTTGTCTTCCTCGCGACAGAAGGACGAGGAGCGTGTGCCCGCGGTGCGCCAGCATGCGCACGGCCACCGACGGCCACCTCCTGCTTCGGCCGCCTCCCCGACGTCGCTTTGGACGCCACGCACCCCCTGGCCCCCTCCTTGTCTCTCCCGTGGTGATTTCCCTCTCTGTCCCTCTCTCCCACGACCGTCCGCGAGAGCCCGAGAGCGCCGACGAGCACCACCACGGCCACCGGCCCTCCCTCGCCCCGTCGATGCTTCCAGAAGCACTGCCGCGTCCTCCTCTTCCTCTCCACCGAGCCGCGCCCCGCCAGACACCTCGAAGCACCGTCACCATCGCCGTCTTCCTCCTCGGGTGCCGAAGCTCACCGTCGTCGATTCGCCGTCTCCGACGCGTTCGCGAGGCCGCTGACCATCCCTGCGTGTTCCTTGTGAGCGCCCGCCTCGACTCCCCCTCTTCCCCGGCCTCTCCGCATCCTCTAGGGCCTAGCTGCACGGACGCTGAGCTCCGGCCGCCGCCTAAGCCCCTCGCTGCCGTGGCCATGTCCACCGGAGCTCGAAACCGAGCGCGCCACTGCGCTCAGCGCATCACCACGGAGCCGTAGCCACCACCCGTTGCTCCTGCCGTGCCCTGCGACGTCGATTCGTTCGACGCCCGAACTCCGGCCGCCGCGCTTCTCGCCGTCGGCGTCGTTTCCGTGCACCCCAGCCACCGCTGCTTGCTGCATTGGAAGCGCGCGAGCGTGCTCTTCGCGTGGAGCCAAACCCTGCCGCAAACCGCCGCCTGTAGCGCCGCCCCGACCAACTCCGGCGAGATCCCGTCGTTGATGTGGTCGCCGGCGTCACCTGCTGACGTGGCGCCGGTTTATTTAGCGCTAATTAGCCCACTAACTACCACCTGAGTCACTGACGGATGGATCCCACACCTAATTAACCCCGGGTTTAGTTTCCTGTTTAGATTAGTGCTAACCCTATGGACCCCACGTGTCAGCTTTGACTTTGGTCAAGTCAACGTTGACCTGGTCCCACACGTCAGCCACAGAAACCAGCCCTGGGTCACTGACCAATGGGCCCCACTGGTCAGGTTTGACCCGGACCAGCCCTGTTGACTTGCTTATGTCACCCTGATGTCATGCTGACGCAGTAATTAATTTCTGTTTTAAAACAATTCAGAAAATTCCAGAAAATACCCAAAACTTCTAAAAATCATAGAAATTCAACCGTAACTCCAAATAAAAGAAATTATATATGTAAAATTATCAAAACAATTCAAGGAATCTGTTTATGGCATTTTCATGCATGTTAGAACAACTTAAGGCCACTGTTTAGGACAAATTCAATAAAGGGCTTTTAAATAGTCATATATGGAGTTGGAATTTGAATCTTATATTCAAACCAACTTCATTTAATTGTGTTGCTAATTGCATTAGCTCAATCAACAACATATTGCCATGTCATTATCATGCATCATGTTGTGCATTGCATTGATTGTATTCCTTCTCTATTGCCGGTATTTGTCCCCTCTCGATAGACGTGGTACCGACATTGTGATCGTTGACACTGATGAAGACCCAATGATATCTTCAGAAGTGTCAGGCAAGCAAAACCCCCTTGTTCATTCCGATACAATCCCCCTCTCTCGCTCCTGCTCTCTTTTACTGCATTACGACAACACGTTTCCTCTGTTACTTGCCGTGGTAGTTGAACCCCTTATCCTCTGCATGACCTGTCATTGCCACAGTAAATAGATGAAACCCACTAGCATGAGTAGGAGTTGTTTGAGCCCTGATGTGCCTACTCATTCATGCTTGTTTGTCATGCCTGCTACTGCTTAGAGTTGAGTCAGTTCCGATTCATCGGGGATTGATCGGAGATGTGTGAACATGTCCTACTGTGTGTGAGCTAAGTGTGTGAACATGATTTGGTAAAGGTAGCGGTGAGAGGCCATGTAGGAGTACATGGTGGGTTGTCTCATTGAAACCGTTCTTAGGAACTGAGTTCTGTGTTTGTGATCCATGAAACAGTTACTACCACGCATTGGGCCCGAAACCAATGGACCCTCTCGGCTTCTTGATCACCCTTGTCCTCTGTCCAGGAGTTGCAACTAGTTTCTGGTGTTTGTAGGTTATGTGTTGGCGGCCGTGCGTAGTGCTGACCCTAGGGGTGGGCTATGTTGCGGTAGATACACCGTGGCACGGTGTACCGGGCGCCCGTTTGGTGTCTCGGGAACCCTGTTCACATCGTTCGGGGCCGTATGTGGAAACCTCGGCCGGACTCCCTGCGGATGGAACCTGGATAGGCGATAAACCTGGACTAGAGACTTAGGTGTCTAGGTAGGCCGTGGCCGACACCCTCGTTGGGCTTCCGCTTGAAGGTTGCCGAGTACATGTCGTGTAAACGGCGGTAAGTGGTGAGAGCGTGTGTGAAGAAGTACACCCCTGCAGGGTTAACATCATCTATTCGAATAGCCGCGTCCGCGATAATGGACTTCTGGGTTGCCTATAACAGTTCATAGACAAGTGAAAGTGGATACCCTAAAACTCGCAAGATAAGCGTGAGTGCTATGGATGGCCTTCTCGTAGGGAGACGAGAGCGGATCCATAGTGGTGTATTGAATGGTGAATGTGTGGACTCGTGTGCGCCACCTCAAAGAGTTGCTTGCAGTCGTAGTTTAGGATAGCCACCGAGTCAAAGCTGGCTTGCTGCAGTTAAACTCCACCACCCCCCTTTGTTGATACCGATGCTGAGTACCTTTGTACTCACGTTTGCTTAATTTATGTTTTGCAGAGAGATTTCAGTCTCGCTAGTAGTTCCGCGTGGACTTCGATGTTTAGCTTGATACCTCAGCTACGATCTTGTGCCCTCGGCAGGATCGGGTAGATAGTCAGGCTTCTTAGCCTTTTCCATTTGTAGATGTTTGTTCTCAGACATGTTAAGCTTCCGCTTGTGCCTTGATTTGTATGCTATGATTGTTGGGTCATGAGACCCATTTTTGTAATATCTCGCTCCTCGGAGCCTAAGGAATAAATACTTGAGTCGTAGAGTCTTGTTGTGATGCCATGTTGTATGTACTCATATCGGGCATATTGTGTGTATGATTGAAATGCATGGTATGAGTGGGATCCGACAATCTAGTTGTTTATCCTTGGCAGCCTATCATATGGGGGAATGTAGTCTAGTGTTTTCTGAGCGATAGTAGTCCGCTACAGCCCGGTTCACCGGAGTCCTGCTAGCCCAGCACTACTGCTCAGGACACTTGACTGGCCGGCATGTGTTTCACTTCGTTCCTATGTCTGTCCCTTTGGGGAAATGTCACGCGGTGACATCCGGAGTCCTGCCTAGCCTGCTACAGCCCGGGTTACCGGAGTCCTGTTAGCCTAGTGCTACAGCCCGGATTCACACGCTGTTGACCGACATGCTCGAGGTTGATTCACGTATGCCTGTCCCCATGGGTTAGTGCCGCTTTGGGTTCACGACTAGCCATGTCGGCCCGGGTTCTTTGTCATATGGATGCTAGCGACACTATCATATACGTGAGCCAAAAGGCGCAAACGGTCCCGGGCCAGGTAAGGTGGCACCCGTGGGAATACCGTGCGTGAGGCCACAAAGTGATATGATGTGTTACATACTAGATCGGTGTGACCTAGGATCGGGGTCCTGACATCTATAGAGATAGATCAAGACGCTTAATTGGACTTTCACAAAGCACATACCTTGATAAAGTTTTGAAGAAGTTCAAAATGGATCAGGCAAATAAAGGGTTCTTGCCTGTATTACAAGGTGTGAAGTTGAGTCAGACTCAATGCCCGACCACTACAGAAGATAGAGAGAAAATGAAAGGTGTTCCCTATGCTTCAGCCATAGGCTCTATCATGTATGCAATGTTGTGTACCAGACTTGATGTGTGCCTTGCTGTCAGTTTATCAGGGAGGTACCAAAGTAATCTCGGACTGGATCACTGGACAGCGGTCAAGAATATCCTGAAATACCTAAAAAGGACTAAGGATATGTTTCTCATATATGGAGGTGACAAAGAGCTCGTTGTAAACGGTTACTTGATGCAAACTTTGACACTGATCCGGATGACTCTAAGTCACAAACCGAATACGCGTTTTTATTAAATGGTGGAGCTGTCAGTTGGTGCAGTTCCAAGCAGAGCGTCGTGGCGGGATCTACATGTGAAGTGGAGTACATAGCTGCTTCAGAAGCAACAAATGAAGGAGTCTGGATGAAGGAGTTCATATCCGATATAGGTGTCATACCTAGTGCATCAGGTCCAACGAAAATCTTTTGTGACAATACTGGTGCAATTGCCTTGGCAAAGGAATCCAGATTTCACAAGAGAACCAAGCACATCAAGAGACGCTTCAATTCCATCCGTGAACAAGTCAAGGAGACAGACATAGATATTTGCAAGATACATACGGATCTAAATGTTGCAGACCCGTTGACTAAGCATCTCTCATGAGCAAAACATGATCATCACCAAGACTCCATGGGTGTTAGAATCATAACAATGTAATCTAGATTATTGACTCTAGTGCAAGTGGGAGACTGAAGGAAATATGCCCTAGAGGTAATAATAAAGTTGTTATTTATATTTCCTTATATCATGATAAATGTTTATTATTCATGCTATAATTGTATTAACCAGAAACTTAGTACATGTGTGAATATATAGACAAACAGAGTGTCACTAGTTTGCGTCTACTTGACTAGCTCGTTGAATCAATGATGGTTATATTTCCTAACCATAGGCATGAGTTGTTATTTGATTAATGGGATCACATCATTGGAGAATGATGTGATTGACTTGACCCATCCATTAGCTTAGCACAATGATCGTGTTTGTTGCTATTGATTTCTCCATAACTTATACATATTCCTATGACTATGAGATCATGCAACTCCCGAATACCGGAGGAACACTTTGTGTGCTACCAAACGTCACAACATAACTGGGTGATTATAAACGTGCTCTACAGGTGTCTCCGATGGTGTTTGTTGAGTTGGCATAGACTGAGATTAGGATTTGTCACTCCGATTGTCGGAGAGGTATCTCTGGGCCCTCCCGGTAATGTACATCACTATAAGACTTGCAAACAATGTAGCTAATGAGTTAGTTACATGATGTAGCATTACGGAACGAGTAAAGAGATTTGTCGGTAACGAGATTGAACTAGGTATTGAGATACCGGCGATCAAATCTCGGGCAAGTAACATACCGATGACAAAGGGAACAACGTATGTTGTTATGCGGTCTGACCGATAAAGATCTTCGTACAATATGTGGGAGCCAATATGAGCATCCAGGTTCCGCTATTGGTTATTGACCGGAGACGTGTCTCGGTCATGTCTACATAGTTCTCGAACCCGTAGGGTCCGCGCGCTTAACGTTCGATCGTATTATGAGTTTATGTGTTTTGATGTACCAAAGGTAGTTCGGAGTACCGGATAAGATCACGGACATGACAAGGAGTCCCTAAATGGCCGAGAAATAAAGATCAATATATTGGATGACTATATTTGTACATTGGAATGGTTCCGGGTGAGATCGGGCATTTACCGATGTACCGGGAGGTTACCGGAACCACCCGGGAGGTATATGGGCCTTATTGGGTCATAGTGGGAGAGAGGAGAAGGGAGCAAAGGAGGGGGCGCGCCCCCCAAGCCCAATCCGAATTGGGAGGGGGCCGTTCCCCCTTTCCTTCCTCCTTCCTCCCCCTTCCTTCTCTCCTAATCCAACTAGGGAAGGGGGGAATCCTACTCCCGGTGGGAGTAGGACTCCCCTTGGGGCGCGCCTAAGAGGCCGGCCCCCTCCCCCTCCTCCACTCCTTTATATACGGGGGAGGGGGCACCCCATAGACACACAAGTTGATCATTGATCTCTTAGCCGTGTGCGGTGCCCCCCTCCACCATAATCCACCTCGGTCATATCGTAGCGGTGCTTAGGCGAAGCCCTGTTCCGGTAACATCATCATCACCATCATCATGCCGTCGTGCTGATGAAGTTCTTCCCCGACACTCTACTAGATCGTGAGTTCATGGGACGTCACCGAGTAGAACGTGTGCAGACCATGGAGGTGACGTACCTTCGGTGCTAGGATCGGTCAATCATGAAGACATACGACTACATCAACCGCGTTGTCATAACGCTTCCGCTTACGGTCTACGTGGATACGTAGACAACACTCTTCTCTCTCGTTGCTATGCATCACCATGATCTTGCGTGTGCGTAGGAAATTTTTTGAAGTTACTATGTTCCCCAACACTAGTCCCATTCGCCCCCCTTCCTTCCATTGGAGGGGGAAAGGGGGGAGAAGAGGGAGATAGAGAAGGAAAGGGGGGCTGCGCCCCTCCCCTTGTCCAATTCGGACTCCCCATGTGGGGGGCGCGCACCACCCCCTTTTGGGATGCCTTGCCTCTCCCCTATGGCCCATATGGCCCATTACTTCCCCGGGGCGGTTCCTATAACCCCTCAGTACTCCGATAAAACCCCGAAACACTCTGGAACCATTCCGGTGTCCGAATACTCTCATCCAATATATCAATCTTTACCTCTCGACCATTTCGAGACTCCTGATCATGTCCATGATCTCATCCGGGACTCCAAACAATCTTCGGTCACCAAAACACATAACTCAAAATATAAATTGTCATCAAACGTTAAGCGTGCAGACCCTACTGCTTCGAGAACTATGTATACATGACCGAGGCACCTCTTCGGTCAATAACCAACAGCGGATCCTGGATGCTCATATTGGTTCCTACATATCTATGAAGATCTTTATCGGTCAAACCGCAATGACAACATACGTCATTCCCTTTGTCATCGGTATGTTACTTGCCCGAGATTCGATCATCGGTATCTTCATACCAAGTTCAATCCCGTTACTGGCAAGTCTCTTTACTTGTTCCGTAATACATCATACCACAACTAACTCATTAGTCACATTGCTTGCAAGGCTTATCATGATGTGCATTACGGAGAGGGCCCAGATATACCTCTCCAATACTCGGAGTGACAAATCCTAATCTCGATCTATGCCAACCGAACAAACACCTTTGGAGATACCTGTAGAGCATCTTTGTGATCACCCAGTTACATTGTGACGTTTGATAGCACACAAGGTATTCCTCCGGTATTCAGGAGTTGCATAATCTCATAGTCAAAGGAATATGTATAAGTCATGAAGAAAGCAATAGCAATAAAAATTTAATGATCATTATGCTAAGCTAACGGATGGGCCTTCTCCATCACATCATTCTCCTAATGATGTGATCCCGTTCATCAAATGACAACACATGTCTATGGTTAGGAAACTTAACCATCTTTGATTAACGAGCTAGTCTAGTAGAGGCTTACTAGGGACACTTTGTTTTGTCTATGTATTCACACATGTATCAGGTTTCCGGTTAATACAATTCTAGCATGAATAATAAAGATTTATCATGATATAAGGAAATATAAAATAACAACTTTACTATTGCCTCTAGGGCATACTTCCTTCAGTCTCCCACTTGCACTACAGTCAATAATCTAGTTCACATCACCATGTGATTTAACACTAATAGTTCACATATTTATGTGATTAATACCCATAGTTCACATCTCCATGTGATCAACACCCAAAGGGTTTACTAGAGTCAATAATCTAGCTCACATCGCTATGTGATTAACACCCAAAGAGTACTAAGGTGTGATCATGTTTTGCTTGTGAGAGAAGTTTAGTCAACGGATCTGCCACATTTAGATCTGTATGTTTTTTGCAAATTTTCTATGTCTACAATGCTCTACACGGAGCTACTCTAGCTAATTTCTCCCACTTTCAATACGTATCCAGTTTGAGACTCAGAGTCATCTTAATCGTTGTAAAATCTTTCATCGACATAACTCTTTATGACGAACTCTTTATCACCTCCATAACAGAGAAATATTTCCTTAGTCCTCTATAAGGATAATTTTGAACGCTGTTTAGTGATCTACTCCTGGATCACTATTGGTACCTCCCTGCCAGACTTATGGCAAGGGACACAATAGGTACACAGCATGGCATACTTTATAGAACCTATGACTGAAGCATAGGGAATGACTTTCATTCTCTCTCTATATTATGCTGTGGTCGGGTTTTGAGTCTTACTCAACTTCACACCTTGTAACACAGGTAAGAACCCTTTCTTTGACTGATCAATTTTGAACTCCTTCAAAATCTTGTCAAGGTATGTGCTTTGTGAAAGTCCTATCAAGTGTCTTGATCTGTCTCTATAGATCTTTATGCTCAATATATAAGTATCCTTTTATGCTATCCAAAAGCTCTATATCATTCCTGATCAACAATATGTCATCCACATATAGTATCAAAATGCTATAGAGCTCCCACTCACTTTCTTGTAAATACAGGCTTTACCATAAGTCTGTATAAAACCATATGCTTTGATCACCTTATCAAAGCGTATATTCCAACTCCGAGATGCTTGCACTAGTCCATAGATGGATTGCTGGAGCTTGCACACTTTGTTAGCACCTTTAGGATCGACAAAACCTTCTGGTTGCATCATATACAACTCTTCTTTAAGAAATCCATTAAGGAATGCAGTTTTGACATCCATTTGCCAGATTTCATAAAATACGACAAATGCTAACATGATTCGGACAGACTTAAGAATCACTGTGAGTGTGAAAAATCTCATCGTAGTCAACACCTTGAACCTGTCGAAAACCTTTTGCGACAAGCCGAGCTTTGTAGACAGTAACATTACCATCAGCGTCAGTCTTCTTCTTGAAGATCCATTTATTCTCTATGGCTCACTGATCTTCGGGCAAGTCAACCAAAGTCCACACTTTGTTCTCATGCATGATCCTATCTTGGATTTCATGGCCTCAGGCAATTTGTTGGATCTGTGCTCATCATCGCCTCCTCATAGTTCGTAGGTTCTTCATAGTCTAGTAACATGACTTCTAGAATAGGATTACCATACCACTCTGGTGTGGAACGTGCTCTGGTTGACCTACGAGGTTCGTTAGTAACTTGATCTGAAGTTTCATGATCATTATCATTAGCTATCTCTCTAGCTAGTGTAGGCATCACTGGAACTGATTTTTGTGATGAGCTACTTTACAATTCGAGAGAAGTCACAATTACATCATCAAGTTCTACTTTCCTCCCACTCACTTCTTTCGAGAGAAACTCCTTCTCTAGAAAGGATCCATTCTTAGCAACAAAAATCTTGCCTTCGGATCTGTGATAGAAGGTGTACCCAATAGTTTCCTTTTGGGTATCCTAGGAAGATGCACTTCTCCGATTAGGGTTCAAGTTTATCTGTTTGAAACTTTTTCACATAAGCATCGCAACTCGAAACATTAAGAAATGACCGCTTTGGTTTCTTGCCAAACCATACGGTGTCATCTCAACGGATTAGACGGTGCCCTATGTAACATGAATGCAGCTGTCTCTAATGCATAACCCCAAAATGATAGTGGTAAATTGGTAAGAGACATCATTGATTGCACCATATATCTAATAAAGTACGATTACAATGTTCAGACACACCATTACACTGTGGTGTTCCAGGTGGCGTGCATTGTGAAACTATTCCACATTGTTTTAAATGAAGGCCAAACTCGTAACTCAAATATTCGTCTCTGTGATCAAATTGTAGAAACTTTATTTTCTTGTTACGATGATTCTCCGCTTTACTCTGAAATTCATTGAACTTTTCAAATGTTTCAGACTTGTGCTTCATCTAGTATATATACCCATATCTGCTCAAATCATTTGTGAAGGTCAGAAAATAACGATACCCACCGCGAGCCTCAACACTCATCAGACCACATACATCAGTATGTATTATCTCCAATAAGTCAGTGGCTCGCTCCATTGTTCCGGAGAATGGAGTCTTTGTCATTGATATGTCTCCAATGTATCTATAATTTTTTATTCTTCCATGTTGTTATATTATCAACCTTGGATGTTTTATAATCATTTTATATCATTTTTTGGTACTAACCTATTGACATAGTGCCAAGTGCGAGTTGCTGTTTTTTCCATGTTTTTTACATCGCAGAAAATAAATATCAAACGGAGTCCAAATGCCACGAAAGTTTACGGAGAACTTTTATGGGATAGAAGTAACACAATGGGCCCTGGCTGCGCCTGGGGGGGTGCCCCGAGGGGGGCACAACCCACCAGGGAGCGCCAGGAGGTCCAGGCACGCCCTGGTGGGTTGTTCCCACCTCGGGTGCCCCGGGGCCGCCTATTTGCTCTATAAATACCCCAATATTACAGAAACCCTAGGGGAGTCGACGACATATTCATCCAGCCACCGCAGAGTCCAAAATCACCAGATCCAATCTAGACACCATCTCGGATGGGGTTCACCACCTCCATTGGTGCCTCTCTGATGATGCGTGAGTAGTTCTTTGTAGACCTTCGGGTCCGTAGTTTGTAGCTAGATGGATTTCTCTCTCGCTGAATTCTCAATAAAATGGCCTCTTGGAGATCCATATGATGTAACTCTTTTGCAGTGTGTTTATCGGGATCGATGAACTTTGAGTTTATGATCAGATCTATCTTTTTATGTCCATGAAATTATTTGAGTTTATTTGATCTCTTTTATGCCTAATTGCTTATAGCCTCATATTTCTTCTCCGATATTTGGGTTTTGTTTGTCCAACTTGATCTGTTTATCTTACAATGGGAAGAGGTGCTTTGTAGTGGGTTCGATCTTACGGTGCTTGATCCCAGTGACAGAAAGGGAAACGACACGTATGTATCATTGCTACTAAGGATAAAACGATGGGGTCTATCTATACATAGATAGATCTTGTCTACATCATGTAATCGTTCTTATTGCATTACTCTATTTCTACATGAACTTAATACACTAGATGCATGCTGGATAGCGGTCGATGTGTGGAGTAATAGTAGTAGATGCAGGCAGGAGTCGGTCTACTAATCTTGGACGTGATGCCTATATAATGATCATTGCATGGATATCGTCATAATTATTTGAAGTTTTGTCAATTTCCCAACAGTAATTTGTTCACCCACCATTTGCTATTTTTCTTGAGAGAAGCCACTAGTGAAACCTACGGCCCCCGGGTCTTCTTTCTCATTTATTTGCCTTTGCGATCTATTTTATTTGCTTTTATTTCCAGATCTATTAATCCATAAACCCCAAAATACTTTGCTGCACTTTATTTTATTTGTGATCCATTTATTCAATCTATTACAAATTTCTCCCGTAACGCACCAATTTCTGGCACCGTTACCCGAAAGGGATTGACAACCCCTTTAACACGTCGGGTTGCGAGGATTTGTTATCTGTGTGGAGGGGTTGTTTATGTTGTGTTGCTTGGTTCTCCTACTGGTTCGATAACCTTGGTTTCATATCTGAGGGAAATACCTACCGCTGCTGTGTTGCATCATGCCTTCCTCTTTGGGGAAATACTGATGTAGCTTCAAGCGACATCGAAAGGAATTTTTGGCGCCGTTGCCGGGGAGGATCAAGTCAAGATAGTTTCCTGTCAACATGGCATTTTTGGCACCATTGCCGAGGAGGATCTTCAACATATACCAGGTTCCTAATCACAAATCTCGTCTCCTTGCAATTTACATTATTTGCCATTTTCCTCTCCCCCACTTCACAAAAATTTGTCGTTTTATTCGCCTCTCTTTTCCATTCATCGTTTTCTTGCCGGATTTGTTTTTGAGTGCAATCTTGTTGTGTGGTCATCATGACTCAAGAGAACACCAAGTTATGTGATTTCTCAAATACCAAAAACAATGATTTTATCGGCACTCCGCTTGCTCCTGCCGCCATTAGTGTGGAGACTTGTGATATTAATACTGCTTTGCTGAATCTTGTTATGAAAGACCGATTTTCCGGTACTCCTAATCTGGATGCCGCATCCCATCTTAATACCTTCGTGGAATTATGCGATATGCAAATGAAAAAAGATGTGGACAATGATGTAGTCAAGCTGAAAATATTTCCTTTTTGTTTGCGTGATTCTGCAAAAATTTGGTTCTCTTCTTTGCCTCGCAATAGTATCGATTCTTGGAATAAGTGGAAAGATGCTTTTATCACTAAGTATTTTCCTCCCGCAAAAATTATTTCCCCAGATTATGAATTTCAAGCAACTTGAACATGAGCATGTTGGACAATCTTGGGAAATGATGAAAA
Organism: Triticum monococcum; assembly: GCA_034509565.1. NCBI lineage: Eukaryota > Viridiplantae > Streptophyta > Magnoliopsida > Poales > Poaceae > Triticum > Triticum monococcum. The sequence goes on along the minus strand of CM067843.1, from coordinate 669,056,500 downwards.
TGATGCTAAGGAATTGCCCAACTCATGGGTTAAATCTTTTGATGATCATACAAAAAATTTATGCGGGGTTGAATTTTGTTTCTCATAATCTTTTAGATTCCGCCGCGGGTGGTACTTTTACAGAAATTACTTTGGGTGAAGCCACCAAATTTCTTGATAATATTATGGCAAATTATTCACAATGGCATACCGAAAGAGCTCCTACTATTAAAAAGGTTAATTCGGTAGAAGAAATTTCTTCTTTGAGTGAAAAAGTCGACGCTCTTGTGAAATTGGTTTCTAGTAGAAGTGCTCCTACTGATTTTAATGATATGCCTTTGTCTACTTTGATTGAGCAAAATAGTGATGCCATAGATGTGAATTTTATCTCTCTAAATAATTTCAACAATAATGCTTATAGAGGTAATTTTAATCCTAGGCCTTTTCCTAGTAATTCCTCTAATAATTATGGTAATTCTTATGGAAATCAATCTTATAATAATAATAGGAACACCTCTGATCTTGAAAATAATATTAAAGAATTTATCAATACACAAAAAGTTTTCAGCACTTCCATAGAAGAAAAGTTGATTAAGATTGATGATTTGTCTAGAAGTGTTGATAGAATTGCTCATGATGTGGAAAATCTCAAGATGAAAATCTTTGTGCCTAATGTAGATGAATCAATTAAATATCTTTATGTTTCTATGGATGAAAGTAAGAAAAGAACCGCTATGCTTAGAGCTAAAAGAGAATTATTAGAAAAAGCTTTTTCTAGTGATTTCTTTCGTAAAAGTGATGAATATCTTAAAATGATAGGTGTTTCTTTTATTGATTCATTATTTAGTAAAATTAATATTGATGAAAAAGGGACTGGAGAAGATTCAACTTTAGGTAGAAGGTGTCCCAATATTTCGGAGGATGAAAATCTTATTGGGAAAATTGATGAAAGTGGGTTTGGAGAGGTCAAAACTTTAGCTAGTGATGTGCCCACTCTTTTGGATTACAAAGACTTTAATTATGATAGTTTCTCTTTGATTGATTGTATTTCTTTGTTGCAATCCATGATAAATTCACCCCATGCTTGTGAACAAAATAAAGCTTTTACTAAACATATTGTTGATGTTATGATGAAAGCTTTTGAAGAAAAATTGGAATTAGAAGTTTCAGTTCCTACAAAATTGCATGATGAATGGGAACCTACTACCAAAGTCAAGATTAAAAACTACGAGTGTTTTGCTTTGTGTGACTTGGGTGCTAGTGTTTCTACTATTCCGAAATCTTTATGTGATGTGCTTGGTCTTACCGATCTTGAATCGTGTTCTGTAAATTTGCACTTGACGGATTCTACTGTTAAAAAGCCTATGGGAAGAATTGATGATGTTCTTATTATTGCAAATAGGAATTATATGCCCATAGATTTTATCGTTCTTGATATTGATTGCAATCCGTCTTGTCCAATTATTCTTGGTAGACCGTTTTTACGCACTATCGGTGCCGTGATTGATATGAAAGAAGGCAGTATTAAGTTCCAATTTCCTTTGAGGAAGGGTATTGGCACTTTCCTATAACAAGAATTATGCCACCATATGAATCAATCATTAGGGCATCTTATGGATCTCGAACCAAAGATGACAAAACTTAGATCCTTCTTTATGCCTAGCTAAGGGTGTAAAACTATAGCGCTTGTTTGGAGGCAACCCAATGAATAAAATTTATTTTTGCCTTTTTGCTTCCTGTTCTTGAGTGTTAGCACAATTATGCTACTGTTATGATTGTGCTTTTTATGTTTTAATTAGTGTTTGAGCCAAGTAACGCCTTTTGGATCTTCTTGGGTGATAGCTGCTTGATCTTGCTGAAAAAACAGAAACTTTTACGCTCACGAAATTAATTTTAGTTTTTTACCAAAGGGCGATAAAATACCCATTCCACTTGAAGTAGATCAATATACAAATTTTTCAGGTCATCCTATTTTTTCATAATTTTTGAGTTACATAAGTATTCGAAATAGTCAGATTGCTACAGACTGTTCTGTTTTGATAGATTCTGTTTTCTTTGTGTTGTGTGCTTATTTTGATGGCTCTATGGTTTTCTTTGATGAGTTTTTGCCATAGAAAAGTTGGAATACAGTAGATATAATACAAAAAATATGAATTGGTTTGATACAGTACTTATAGTAGTGGTTTGCTTTCTTATACTAATGGATCTCACGAAGGTTTGTTGAGTTTTGTGTGATTGAAGTTTTCAAGTTTTGGCTTATCTTACGATGGATGAAGGAAGGATGGAAGAGCCTAAGCTTGGGTATGCCCCGACATCCGAAGCTATTATCCAAAAATGAGCAACCAACTAAGCTTGGGGATGCCCCCGAGTGGCATCCCCGCTTTCTTCCAACGATCATCGGTATTTAACTCGAAACTATATTTTTATTCGTCACATGATATGTGTTTTGCATGGAGCGTCTTGTATGATATGAGTCTTTGCTTGTTTTATTTTGTGTTTTAAGTCATCAATCCTTGCTGGACACACATATTTTGGAGAGCCAAAATTATGTCATGACTTGTTAAAACTGCTCTCTTTGCTTCACTTAAATTTTATGAGCAATGAACTTGCTCTAGTGCTTCACTTATATCTTTTTGAGCACAGTATGCTTAGTATTTTTTGAAGAAATGCTATCTTGCTTCACTTAGATTTATTTGAGAGTTAGTAAAATTTTCAATAAATTCTCTCTTGCTTCACTTAAATTATTTTGAGAGAAAGAATAAAAATTATGCTCATTATCTTCAATTATATTTGTTTGAGCTTATGAAAAGCAACACATGAAAAATAGTCCCCAAAGTTATAGATATCCAAGAAGGATATAATAAAAACTTTCATGAATACCATTGGACAAAATAAACTTGATTCTTAGTAATAGTTTTGAGATATGATGATGTGATATGTGAGTTATGTTGATGAGTAATTATACTTTAGTAAGAATATTGGTGTTAAGGTTTGTGATTCCCTATGCAAGTACGAAAGTCAATAGTCATGCAATGAAATTATATCTTACTTGTGGTGCATTATTCGGTGTTATTTATGCTTAATGCTTGCTTATGAGATTATCCGTTTCTTGGTTGGTGACTTCTTAATCTTTTGCTAGCCTTCATTTTGCACCAAGTATGATCACTACTTGTGCATCCAAAATCCATTAAACTAGTTTTAACACATGAGTCCACTATATCTACCTATATGCGGTATTCTTTTGCCGTTCTAAGCAAATTTGCATGTGCCATCTCTAATTTTCAAAATAAACTTCTCTTTTGTGTGTTTGTTTCACTCATGGAGCGATGAGGGGTGGCTAATATTTTCCATGCTAGATGTGTTATTCTCAATATGAGTGTTTATTCACTTGTCATTGCACGAGAGTAAGGCAAAGGTATTAGGGATGTCCAGTCCCGAAATGCAAAAAATGAATTTATTTTATGTTGTCAAATAATAAATTCCTTGGAAAGTGTTGGTATGGAGGGCACCCGTGGATACGGATAGCCTTGGAAAGTGAAAGTATGGTGGAAAAAGGAATACACTTTATTTTCTGTTTGGGAACCGCCTATGATATATCTAAGCATGGAAAGTATTGGGAACTCTAAGTCATTTTCGTTGGTGGGATGGATACACCTCCCAAAATGTTTTTATCTCAAATTTTTCGCTTTGAGCTCTGGCACCTCTACAAATCCATACTTCCCTCTGCGAAGGGCCTTGGTGGGTTGTGCCCTGGTGGGTTGTGCCCACCTCGGGTGCCCCCCAGACCGCCTCTTTGCTCTATAAATACCCCAATATTCTAGAAACCCCAGGGGAGTCGACAAAATATTCATCTAGCCGCCGCAGAGTCCAGAACCACCAGATCTAATCTAGACACCATCTCGGATGGGGTTCACCACCTCCATTGGTGCCTCTCCGATGATGCGTGAGTAGTTCTTTGTAGACCTTCGAGTCTGTAGTTAGTAGCTAGATGGCTTTCTCTCTCTCGCTGAATTCTCAATACAATGGTCTCTTGGAGATCCATATGATGTAACTCCTTTGCGATGTGTTTGTTGGGATTGATGAACTTTGAGTTTATCATCAGATCTATCTTTTTGTATCCATGAAAGTATTTGAGTTTCTTTGATCTCTTTTATGCATGATTGCTTATAGCCTCGTATTTCTTCTCTGATATTTGTGTTTTGTTTGGCCAGCTTGATCTATTTATCTTGCAATGGGAAGAAGTGCTTTGTAGTGGGTTCGATCTTACGGTGCCTGATCCCAGTAACAAAAAGGGAAAGGACACATATGTATCATTGCTACTAAGGATAAAACGACGGGGTCTATCTCTACATAGATAGATCTTGTCTACATCATGTCATTGTTCTTATTGCATTACTCCGTTTCTACATGAACTTAATACACTAGATGCATGCTGGATAGCGGTCGACGTGTGGAGTAATAGTAGTAGATGCAGGCAGGAGTCGGTCTACTAATCTTAGACGTGATACCAATATAATGATCATTGCATGGATATCGTCATAATTAATTGAAGTTTTCTCAATTACCCAACAGTAATTTGTTCACCCACCGTTTGCTATTTTTCTTGAGATAAGCCACTAGTGAAACCTACGGCCCCCAGGTTTTCTTTCTCAAGTATTTGCCTTTGCGATCTATTTTTATTTGCTTTTATTTTCAGATCTATTAATACAAAACCCAAAAATATTTGGTGCACTTTATTTTATTTGCGATCTATTTATTCAATCAATTACAACTTTCTCTCGCCACGCACCAATTTCTAGCACCGTTACCCGAAAGGGATTGACAACCCCTTTAACACGCCGGGTTGCGAGGATTTGTTATCTGTGTTACGTTGTGTTGCTTGGTTCTCCTACTGGTTCGATAAGCTTGGTTTCATATCTGAGGGAAATACCTACCACCATTGTGCTGCACCATCCCTTCCTCTTTCGGGAAATACTGACGTAGCTTCAAGCGACATCTGTCATCTTCCCATGAGGCATGGTTCGCAAGCATCAAATGATTCATAATCAAGAGATTCCAAAAGTCCATCCGCATGGAGTTTCTTCATGCGATTTACACCAATATGACATAAACGGCAGTGCCACAAATATGTTGCACTATCATTATGAACTTTGCATCTTTTGGCATCAATATTATGAATATGTGTATAACCACGATCGAGATTCAATAAACCATTCACATTGGGTGTATGACCATTGAAGGTTTTATTCATGTAAATAGAACAACAATTATTCTCTGACTTAAATGAATAACCGAATTGCAATAAACATGATCCAATCATATTCATGCACAACACAAACAGCAAATAACATTTTTTTAGGTTCAACACTAATCCCGAAGGTAGAGGGTGTTGGGGAACGTAGCAGAAATTCAAAATTTTCCTACGTGCCACCAAGATCTATCTATGGAGAAACTAGCAACGAGGGGAAAGGAGAGTGCATCTACATACCCTTGTAGGTCGCTAAGCGGAAGCGTTCAAGTGAACGGGGTTGATGGAGTCGTACTCGTCGTGATTCAAATCACCGATGACCAAGTGCCGAACGCACGGCACCTCCGCGTTCAACACACGTATAGCCCGGTGACGTCTCCCACGCCTTGATCCAGCAAGGAGAGAGGGAGAGGTTGAGGAAGACTTCATCCAACAGCAGCACAATGGCGTGGTGGTGGTGGAGGAGCGTGGCTATCCTGCAGGGCTTCGCCAAGCACCACAGAAGAGGAGGGAGAGAGAGACGCAGGGCTGCACCAAGAGAGATCTAATCGCGTGTTGTGGGCAGCCCTATGGCCTCATATATATAGGGGAAGGGGAGGGCTGCGCCCCCTCTAGGGTTCCCACCCCTAGGGGGGGCGGCAGCCCTAGATGGGGCCAAGGGTGGCGGCCAAGAGGGGGAAGACGGGAAGGAGCCCACTAGGTGGGCCTTAAGGCCCAACTGGACTAGGGTTTGCCCCCTCCCACTCTTTCTTGCGCCTTGGGCCCCTTGTGGGGGGCGCACCAGCCCTCCTAGGGGCTGGTCCCCTCCCACACTTGGCCCACGCAGCCTTCTGGGGTTGGTGGCCCCACTTGGTGGACCCCCGGGACCCTCCCGGTGGTCCCGGTACGTTACCGATAAACCCCGAAACTTTTCCGGTGACCAAAACAGGACTTCCCATATATAAATCTTTACCTCCGGACCATTCCGGAACTCGTCGTGACGTCCGGGATCTCATCCGGGACTCCGAACAACATTCGGTAACCACATACAAACTTCCTTTATAACCCTAGCGTCATCGAACCTTAAGTGTGTAGACCCTACGGGTTCGGGAGACATGCGGACATGACCGAGACGTTCTCCGGTCAATAACCAACAGCGGGATCTGGATACCCATGTTGGCTCCCACATGTTCCACGATGATCTCATCGGATGAACCACGATGTCAAGGACTTAATCAATCCCATATACAATTCCCTTTGTCTATCGGTGCGATACTTGTCCGAGATTCGATCGTCGGTATCCCGATACCTTGTTCAATCTCATTACCGGCAAGTCTCTTTACTCGTTCCGTAACACATCATCCCGTGATCAACTCCTTGATCACACTGTGCACATTATGATGATGTCCTATCGAGTGGGCCCAGAGATACCTCTCCGTTTACACGGAGTGACAAATCCCAGTCTCGATTCGTGCCAACCCAACAGACACTTTCAGAGATACCTGTAGTGCACCTTTATAGTCACCCAGTTACGTTGTGACGTTTCGCACACCCAAAGCACTCCTACGGTATCCGGGAGTTGCACAATCTCATGGTCTAAGGAAATGATACTTGACATTAGAAAAGCTTTAGCATACGAACTACACGATCTAGTGCTATGCTTAGGATTGGGTCTTGTCCATCACATCATTCTCCTAATGATGTGATCCCGTTATCAACGACATCCAATGTCCATGGTCAGGAAACCGTAACCATCTATTGATCAACGAGCTAGTCAACTAGAGGCTTACTAGGGACATGGTGTTGTCTATGTATCCACACATGTATCTGAGTTTCCTATCAATACAATTATAGCATGGATAATAAACGATTATCATGAACAAGGAAATATAATAATAATCAATTTATTATTGCCTCTAGGGCATATTTCCAACAGAGGGAGTGTGCGATGGTGATCTTATCAACCTTGGAAACACTTCCAACACACATCGTCACCTCGCCCTTAACTAGTCTATGTTCATTTTGCTATTCCTGTTTCGAGTTACTAATTTTAGCAACTGAACCAGTATCAAATTTCCTGGGGTTACTATGAACACTAGTAAAGCACACATCAATAACATGTATATCAAATATACCTTTGTTCACTTTGCCATCCTTCTTATCCGCCAAGTATTTGGGGTAGTTTCACTTCCAGTGACCATTCCTTTTGCAGTAGAAGCAGTCAGTTTCAGGCTTAGATCTAGATTTGGGTTTCTTCACGGGAGTGGCAACTTGCTTGCCATTCTTTCTTGAAGTTCCCTTTCTTTTTTCCTTTGCCCCTTTTCTTGAAACTAGTGGTCTTGTTAACCATCAACACTTGATGCTCTTTCTTGATTTCTACCATCGCTGATTTTAGCATTGCGAATAGGTCGGGAATCATTTTCGTCCTCCCTTGCATATTATAGTTCATCACGAAGTTCTAGTAACACTGCAAAAAAATACACTTCCATGATGATACGTTTTTGTCACAGTAGGTCACGTTTTCTGTCATGCATGTACATCCATGACAAATTTATGACAGAAACAAGATAGTCATACCTGTGCTGTCGTAGAAGTGTTCCATGACATTAGCAAAATTATCATCACGGAAGTGTCCACTTCCATGACGATAAATCGCGCGTCATAGAAGTGCTTTCGTCAAGGGTGACCGATACGTGGCACCCACCGTAACGGAACACTGTTAAGCTATTGGGTCCGGTTTTGGATCCGATAACCCGTTAACAACCCCGACCAATGGGGATTTTCCACGTGTAAAATCATCATTGGCTGGAGGAAACACGTGTCGGCTCACTGTTGGGACAGATGTCATCCACTCATTGGACCCAAAGCGCCTATGATACGTCGACACGTGGCACGGCCCAACAGAGGCCCATTCCTGTGAAAAGGCCGACCTGTTTGACTTGGTCAAAAGGTGGCAGGCCGGCCCATGGCAAGCCTGTTAACGGCTTATTTACATATAGCCCATTTACAACCCACTAACCCAGGGCCCGTTTACGGCCTATCCGAATTAGGCCCAGTAGCGTCATCTAGGCCGTCCAATATAATTCCACCCCGTTTTAACTTCCGGCCCATGTATGGCCCATGACATCTTTCGGCCCATATGAGGCCCTTAGTAACCCTTGGCCCATTAACGGCCCGTGGTAAAACTGGCCCATAATGAACAGTGTATCACTTTATACCCATTAACGACCCATTATTCCATTAGGCCGTTTCCAGCCAATGTTATCTTTCGGCCTTCTAAGGGCCCATTTATTCTTGGGCTCGTTTCTAGCATTCGTTTACTTTCGGCCCGTTACAGTCATTTTCTACTTGTGGGCCAAATTCAGCCCATGGTTACACTCGGCCCGTTTATGGCCCGTTAATATGTTGGGCCGTTTTCATAGCATCATCAAATACGGTCGATTAACGACGACCTATTATGGTCGGCCCATGAACGGATGATTTTAACTCAAGCCCATTTACGTCCATAATGTGGTCTGTTATTAGCCCATGTTTGGCCAACCGATCATACGGCCCATAGAACGCCCATTGATGATACGGCCCATAGAAGGCCCATTGTGTCTATGGCCCGTATAAGGCCCATTGTTTCTATGCCCTGTAGAAGGCCCATTGTTTCGATGGCCCGTAGGAGGCCCATGTTAACTATAGTAAATATGTATCCCATGGTTAATGTGGCCTGGTTTTAAAAATAGATTATTGCGGCCACTAGCAAACCGTGGAAAAAGAACTGCACAAACTACAAGAAAACAAATAAACAAGACAATAAAGAAATAAATAAGCAAGCAACTTATGCTAGGCTATCACGGCTATTACACATATTACATCCACTGGGCATCAAAGTTCGCCACCAGTGCAAATATAGGGAACACCCTACACTATACAAAAATAGCTTGTTGTTTTCTTCAGCCGGTGGCTGCACGTTAGGAACAAATTTTGTATCGCACCAAAACAAATTACAACTATAAAACAAAAGGAAGGTTGGCATAAAAGTTATGAGTCTAGCAGATAAATGCACCACCAGAAGTTCAGAAGCTCAGTTCATTTGACCTGACTATTATGTTTTCATGTTGTATTGTCCGATGGAGCACCATAACCTTCGCCTTCAGTTCTCCTAGGCTCCTGAACAACATAGCAAATGTCTGATAGTCTGATTTCAAAACCATGCATATCTTGACAACATCGAACAATGTCTCTCCTTGTTTCACAAAGGGTCTCTGTTAGGGAATGGACTTGTGTCTGGAGCGCAGATACAACATTGTTTTGAGCTTGCATATCTCGATCATGATGCAGTTTGGACGACATTGCCTTAACAACCAACCCAGTATTATGCAAAACATGCTTTTGGCATTGTTAGTGGACAGGTACTGACCCAATGCAGCAAGAGCTGACATTGCGGTTATAGTTGCCTCACCACCTTCAGAAGGTGGTGGTTCCACCATTTTTTCCATAGCTCGCTGAAAAGTTGAGGTTTTACATTAGTAGTACCAGAATAGAAGATATTAAGGAGGCAGCAAAACCAAACAAAATAGCTTTGGTCTATGTACAGAAATTATTCTGGTGAACCCATGTAAAATATTGGTTGTATTTTATTGCAAAGTACATAATAAAACCAGGTTCCAAACATATGACCATGTACCATCGCTAATGTATTGTCTATTTCTTCACATTGTATTGAGGGCTAAGGATAAAGAGACGAAGTTTATAATACAGTAAGCATAGTATGACATCATTCATATCACAAAACAACTGAGAACAGACAAACATGCAATTGTAATGTTGTGTGGACAAGTCCAGCATGGAACTAGATTACAGGTCAAGATCAAAGGAACATCACTCCTCTCTTTTAAACCTTGTAAGGTACAATGATACGCTAAGACATTTGTGTATAAAATTGAAAAGAGTAATAGACATTGGCTGCAAACCATGCAGTTCAGGGCACAAGTCAGAGTAAGTAGTAGTTAAAAGGCATGAGGATTAAGGACTTACAACAGCGGCTTTGACTAGTGTAGTCATGCCCTTCTTCTTGCTGGTGTGACAGTCCTTGAAGATTTCCACATCATTTGGTTCAGGTACTTTTTGGTCCTTGCGGGCTTTCCTCTGCATTTGGAACAAGTCAATATAGATATGATAATATGGTACAACGAAAAGAGTGAAACAACAACTAATTACAAGAGCCTCATAGTGTGCAATATAGCTACATGATCCTGTCGTCTGTTGGAATTTCACTTTCGTACAGTTGGCCTTGTTCTTTGAAAACTTCACCTACAAGAAGATAGATTTGTGTGGCACATGCGTAAATAGGACTTCAACATGTGATCTGATCACATATATATAATGTACCTGATACTTTGGATCATACCGGTGTTTAACGAGGCCCCTCCAGTCTTCATCCGATATATTTTCCACTGGAGATGTTTGGGAAAGTTCACTGTTAGCCTTGCCTTCAAAGTGAGTTTTCCTCAAGTTATACCGATACTGTCGCAGAGCAGACTTGAAAACATGGGTGCAAGCTTGTCTGGTTGCATCATCTTGGCTATCCAACTTGATCCTCATCTATTGAAAATTATGGGAGTCTCATTATTAGCAACCTAGAAAGTATGGGATGGAGCAAGACGATATTACTAGTTTCCATACATAACCATACTTATAGATAAATGGTCGAGGAAGGTGTTGAACTGGGTTTCGTCTTTGTCATTCCTGTACTGAATCCATGTTGGGAGGATACGTACATGACACCTAACGGCAACCGCTGCCTCTGATACTAACTTGGCTGACTCTGTAGCATCACATGGCCTTTTTAAACTTGCCTCAAAACAGATCTCCATTCTTCCTCCTCTAGATTTAGTTAACCTATCGAGCATTATCCCTGGTGTTTGTTTCCTCTTGCGCCTAGCTGCTAGTCCAACAACGAACATAGGAAGTGTTAGTGTACATCAAACTATGAGACTACATATAAAGAAGCATGCAACTGTAACTTGACTCCAGCAACTACCTTCTTGCTGTTGAAGCTCACAAGGTTCGTCTGATCTTGCCAACTCGTCTTGTGTCAAGAGTGCTTGGGAAGTAGTGTCAAGTGGCAAGGGAGCTTGGGAACATGCTGCTAGCTCATTTGACGCTCGAGTAACTCATGCAGCTGGTAGTACTGTGGAAGGTGTTGCAAGAACTAGGGATGTCTCTGCTTGTTTGGTGGCAGCTATTTGCTTGTGTTTGGCTTTTTCTGCAGCTCGTGTAGCATGGGATACCCTGTTTGTAGAATTTTCTGCTGGACTTGGACCTTCTATTGCACCATCAATACCAGCAGAATCTGCAAGATTCTTCCTGTTCCCATTCCCTGCCATTCTATGTTTCTTCCTCTTTCTCTATGCCATGTTAAGTTAAGCCGACAAGAAAAACGAATAACAATTTAGTTCTTTAGAACAAATTGATGTGTGATACAGACGAACTGAACTTTGATGTTAGACAACCACATGATAGGAGGATGTAATATGTACGAAAAACGAGACGTAAGAGATAACAAGAACTATGATGTGTAAACTAAGCAGAAGACATTTCACTGAATTAGAAGCAATGCAATCGAAGGTAGACACCATATGAAAGGTGCTACAAATATCACTCTGCCAAGTTAACAGTGTCTCATCATAAATGGGGCTTAAACAAATGTGAAGCTGTACAAGAAATAAATCATATGCAAGATGCAAACAACATCACACTACCAAGTTAGAGGTCTCTCGTCATTAGTGCCATTGCATATTCACAACTTATGATGTGTAAACTAAGGAGAAGGCATTTCAACAAATTAGAAGCAATGAAAGCTGGACACCATATGAAGGATGCAACGAATATCACTCTACCAAGTTAAAACTGTCTCGTCATAAGTGCTATTTCAACAAATTAGTAGTACAAGCTAGAAAAGAATGCGAGATGTAACCTATATCACACTCTGAAGTCAAACGTGTCTTATGATAAGTGATTGTTGCAGGTTACACAACAGTAGTAATTTGATGTAAGAACATGGTGTGATAGACAGATATTGTATGTTCTAGAAATAGGAACACGTGTCTTATTCAAATATAATGTGTAAAGTAAGCAGATGGAATTCAACGAAATTAGAAGCAATACAAGCTAGACATCACACATAACATGCAATCACATATAACAGTGCCAAGTTAGAGGGAGCACCAGTGATGGTGCACTAGGGGAGATGTGCTCATCATAAACACAACTACGTTGAGTGTCTATGCATGTGTTGTCTTGGAAATCATCTTGGGGGGATGGAGGAGTAGAAACTATAGAGGCCCTCCGTTTGGAAGGAGCACCTTTATCCGCTGCCTTGCTAACTTCCTTCCGCTTTATTGATTTTGAATTGTCAAGTAAAATCGACAAGAAAAAGCAATAAAATTCTCTCTTCAGAACTCATGCATGCATGATACTGACAATCACTACTTTGATGTAAGGCAAACACATGATACCAGGATGGAATATGTATGAAAAACAGGACGGCATGGCATGTTCACAACTGTTTGTGTATACTAAGCAGAAACCATTCCAACAAATAAGAAGCAATGCAAGCTAGACACCACATGAAAGATGCAACCAATATGACTCTGACAAGTTAAAAGCGTCCCATCATAAATGGCATTTCAACAAATTAGAAGAAGTGCATGCTATAAATCATATGAAAGATGCAACTAATATCGCACTGCATATACTAAAGGTGTCTCGTCATATTGATTGATGCGGGATACAAAAAACAATAGTTTTATGTAAGGACATGCTTAATAGACAGATGTACTATGTACTAAATATAGGAAGGCATGTCGCATTAACAGGTATAATGTATAAGCTAAGCAGAATAGCACATGCAGTTTAACCAGATTGGAAGAATTACAATCTAGACACCATATGCAACATGCAACCACATATCACGCTACCAAGTTAGAGCAAGCACCTGGGATGCTAGTGTAGGGGAAATGCGGTAATCAACTACGGAGCTACGTTCACTATCTTCATCTAGCCTTGCTGTTTCTTAAGAATCATGCCGGGAGGCTAATGCTGCATTCTTTAAATGAGGAGTAGTCCACTTGCCTGACTGCCTCATCATAAGTGATTGATGAGGGATACACAAGAACATTAGTTTGATGTAAGAACATGGTTAATACACAGATGTACTAGTATGTACCAAAAACAGAAAGGCATGTCATATTCAAAGGTATAATGTGTAAGATAAGCAGATGCAATTTAACCAAATTGGAAGCAATACAAGCTAGTCATCCAGCTGGAGTGGTGAACATGATCATCTAGGACCTGAGAGCCTGGTGGGAGGCGGGCTGCTTCGCCACCATCGCGGCTTTTTAGCTGGCTTCCAGGTGATGCCTGTCTTTGTTGGGCTTGTCACTGGCTCGGCCATTGCCCTGACTAGCTATTTGTCTTCCGGTGCTCATGGGATGGTGGTTCATGTAAAAAATATCTTTCCTTATCATAATAAAGACCAACTTCAGCCTTTCGAATACAAGCTAGACACCATATGGAACATGCAACCACATATGACACCACAAAGTTAAAGCAAGCACCTGGGATGGTGGTTCATTGTGAGCGAGGTCATCAACTCCAGAGATACGTTTACCGTCTCCATCTATTGACATTGCACCCTTTATAGTGCTGTAACGTGTCGTGCTTACCCGCGTAGAAAGCTGGAGCAACTTCTCTCTTTTCTTTTCTGCTTCTCTCGAGACAGACTCTGAAATACCCTTGCATAAAAACACAATTGTGAGAGTATCGGCGAAGTGTGTGCAGAACTAGTGCACTGTAAAAGTAGCATATAGCAGGTGGCTGAAAAATAAATGACAGGAGACATATGATATCTCTACAACATTGCATGGCAAACAAAATTAGATTCTACTCCGTTTGATTTTGTAATATATGAGCACAGGAAATGCAGGTACTCCTCCAACACACCACCACATGTGGTCATATCAAGATAACAGTCGACTGAAAATAAATAGGTCAGTCGGTTTTTTTAATGAACCGTCCGATATATAAGGAACGGGCAGATGGCCTTCGTCTACCTCCCGCCAGTCACTTTTGACGATCTTTCTCGAACCGCCAGTGACCATCGGCTCAGACCCCTGCCTCCGCCGCCCCGCCCTCCCCTCGACCTCACACCACCGTCGTGCTTGACAGCGTCCCTAGACCATCCCTTTAAACCCGGCCGACCTCCAGATCGGGCGCCAGTAGCTCTAGGACCCACACGCCCCTAAGATAAACACCAAGGCGCTGCTTCCCCAGCGTAATAGGTGGACTAGCGGTTGTTATGCCGAGGAATGCTTCCGTTAATTGGGAATCAACTGGCCCGGAATTGAAATTCAGGGGGGCGATGGACCTCTAGCTAAGGTGAAATAGTATATGAGGAGAAACCTTGTGCATCGCGAGTTACTAGGAACATCTAGTATCAAGAAGAAGCGGTCAACTAGTGTCTTCTGTGGGATGAATACCATGCAAGCATACATGTAAGATTTGCATGAATAAGGGAAGAGGAGTACCCTTATCGGTTGCCAGTGTGGCCTCCTCCATATGTCGTGGTGATCTTCTTTTTTCTCCCAGGGAACCGATGTTTTGGAGAACTGTGGATACTTGGACAAACCCATGGACAAATTGTTGACTATGTTGCCGTGGCTGTATATCAACGGAGGGGAAGCAGATCCGAGGCGGCGAAGGATGGCGTAGTAGGAACAACTCCGGTGCGGTGGAGGGTGGCGAAGTTGGAGTGGCAGCAGTGAGGCGCAGGACGACGTGGTTGAACTAGCTCGGGTACAAACGGCTCGGCCTCGGCTTCAACTACTAGCCGTGGAGGGCGTTGCGGTGGACGACGACGTCGGGGTATCGGCTCCAGCGTGATAGAGGAGGGCGGCGGTTGATGGGTGGGATGGGGTGGTGGACGGAGGACGCCGGGGTTTCGCGGCTGGTGGAGAGGTAGTTTTTGCACCCACGGAGTACGAATGGGGAATCAGACGGGTGGGTGGGGGAGGGGGGAGAACCATGTTTCGGTCTGGGACGCGCTTGTTTTTGTCTTTTTTGAACAGAAGACGGGGCGCGCTTGTTTGAAATTTGGGGAAAGTACAAACTTTACCCCCTCTTAAATTTTGGACCTACTGCGGGTCGGGGGTAGGATGGTGTCAGGACCCCGATTCTAAGCCACATCGATCTAGCCGGTAACACCTCATATCACTTTGCGGCCTCACGCACGGTATCCCACGGGTGTCGCCTTACCATGGCCCGGGACCGTTTGCGCCTTTTGGCTCGCGTATATGACAACGTCCTAGCATCCATATGACCGAGAACCCGGGCCGACATGGCTAGTCGTGAACCCAAAGCGGCACAGATCTATGGAGACAGGCATACATGAATCACATCGAACATGTCGGTCATCAACGAGTGATTCCGGGCTGTAGCACTGGGCTAACAGTACTCCGGGGATCTCGGGCTGTAGCGGGCTAGACAGGACTCCGGAGATCACCGCGTGACATTTCCCCGAAGGGACAGACATAGGGACGAAGTGAAACACATGCCGGCCAGTCAAGTGTCCTGAACAGTAGTGCTGGGCTAGCAGGACTCCGGTGAACCGGCCTGTAGCGGACTACTATGGCTCGAGGAACACTAGACTACATTTCCCCATAAGAAAGGCTGCGAAGTACAAACAACTAGATTGTCGGATCCCACTCATACCAAGCATTTCAATCATACACACAATATGCCCGATATGAGTACATACAACATGGCATCACAACAAAACTCTACAACTCAAGTACTTTATTTAAAGGCTCCAGGGAGCCATACATAACATATTCATACAGATAGTGGTCACATGACCCGACACTCAAGTTATATAGTCATACAAGCACATGCGGAAGCAACTAGTCTGAGTACAGACTCTAGAAAGAAAGAAGGCTTCTCGGAGCCTGTCTATCTACATAGGGCCCTCCATGGCCTGGATCACCACCTGGGTGGCTAGTCACTCGTCGACGTCAAGGTCTACGTAAAACCCATCGGAGGGGGCAGTTTTGTCGTCTGAAAACAATAAATAAGCAAACATGAGTACAAAGGTACTCAGCAAGTCTTACATCAGAACATACTATACATGCTCATTCTCAAGAAGGTGGTGGGGTTTATGCATCAAGCCAGCTTTGACTCTTGGCTAAGCTATCCTACGGAACCTCTTTAGTAAAATAGTTTTCGCACACGAGCCCACTACTCACCCACACAATACTCCACCATGGATCCTCCCTCGTATCCTGCGAGAGGGCCATCCTCGGTACTCACACTTATCTTGAGTCTTTTAGTAGTATCCGTTAACTTGTCTATGAACTGTATAGGCAACCAAGTAGTCCTTTACCGCGGACGCGGCTATTCGAATAGTTTTATACCCTGCAGGGGTGTACTTCGTCACACATGTTTCCACCACTTAGCGTCTGCACACGAAATGTGCTCGGCAGACTTCAAGCGAAAACCAACGTGGGTGTAGACCACGACCTGACTAACCTCACAAGTCTCTAGTCCAGGGGCATCGCCTATCCAGGTTCCATCCACAAGGAAATCCGGCCGGGTGTCCTCAACGGCCCCGAACGATGTGAACAGGGTTCCTGAGACACCAAACGGGTGACTCGGTACACCGTGCCACGGTGTATCTACCGCATCATAGCCCACCCCTAGGGTCCGTGCTACGCACGGCCGCCAACACATATCCTACAAACACCAGAAACTAGTTGCAACTCATGGACTGAGGCGAGAGAGGTCAGTAAGTCGAGCGGGGTCATGTTTCAGGGCCCAATGTGTGGTAGTAGCTGAATCTTAAATTACGCATACAGAACTTAGTTCTTAGGGACGGCTTCAATGAAACAACCCACCATGTACTCCTACATGGCCTCTCATCGATACCTTTACCAAAACATGTTCAACACATCCCACATATCAGTGACACAAGCATTTCACTCTAGCCCATCACCCAGATGAACCAGACCTGACACAACTCTAAGCATAGCAAGCATAGCAAGGTAGGAATCACAAAACATGGCTCAATCAACTCCTAAACATGCTAGTGGGTTTCATCTAGTTACTGTGGCAATGACAGGTCATGCAGACGATAAGGGTTCAACTACCGTAGCACACAGTAGTTTGAAATGCGTTGTCTTAATGCAGTAAACAAGAGCAGGAGCGAGAACATGGGTTGTATCGGAATGATCAATGGTTGCTTGCCTGATGGAGTGGTAACGGGATACTGCCCTTCAGTTGGATACTCGTGAATATCCTCGGAGGCAGAACCTACCACGAAGAACACAACCGAGCACAATCAACACATGACGATATGCAACAATATGATGCATGCTATGACATGGTAATATGAATGTGTTTTGGCCTAATGCAAGCTAAAACAGAAAGGGGTGAACTCATTTGAATCCAAGATTCAATTATTAGCTCATTAATTATTGCATTTATAGGCCATTTTCTTATTCTGCTTAAACAGTAGGGTAAACTTGTTTTGTCATGCATGAAACCATTACAGATGGATAGATTGAATTTTTCTGATAATTTTTCATATATAATTTGTCTCATTTGGAGTTATGGTTGAATTTCTATGAATTTTTGAAGTTTAGGCAATTTTCTGGAATTTTCTATATAAAATTAAATCCAGAAAAGAGTTACTGCGTCAGTCTTGCGTCAGCATGACGTCAGCAAGTCAAAGGCACGGTCCAGGTCAAACCTGACCAGTGGGGTCCACTGGTCAGTGACCCTAGCTGGTTTCTGTGGCTGACGTGTGGGACCAGGTCAACGGTGACGTGGCAAAGCCAAATGACAGGTGGGGCCCTCCTGAGACCGGTGCTAATCTAACAGAGTAGTTAACTAACTAATTAGGCACTAGGGCCCACATGGCAGTGGCTCTAGAGGGGTTGGTTAGTGGGTTAATTAACCACTAATGACGGCCACGTCAGCTACCGGCGTTTAGCCGCCGGCGACCTCAGATCGCGGCGCCGTCCGCATCGGGATTGCGCTACAGGCGGTGGTTTGGCGCGCTGGGGGCACTAGGGAGGAGCTCTTGCTCGTCTGCATCCAAAGGAACGGACGGGAGGCCGCGAGGTGGCCAGAGCTAAGCACGGCGTCGACCTCGGCGGCGGCCGGAGTTCGGGCAGAGAGGGAAAAAGGGCTACGGTGCACGGCAGGACGAGGGAGTGCGTGCGTTAGGCTCCTGGGGATGCGCTGAATGCGGTGGTGCGCTCGGATGCGTGCTTGCACGGCCGTAGCCACAACGGCGACATGGCCGGCGGCGAGGAGCACTCGGGCTCGAAGGGGGCGACAGCTACGGCAACCAAACGGAGAGGAGAAGAGGGGGTAACGGTGGCGGAGCTCACAGCGGTGCCGTAGGGATGGCTAGCGGGCTCGGGGACGTCCTTGACGGCGCGAATCGACGGCGAGGAGCTCGGGTGCCCGAGGTTGAAGATGACCACGATGATGATGAAATAGGGCCTCCCGGCGTCTTCTAGCTCGATTGGGAGGACGAGGAGGCTTCGAGGGTGCTTCTGGACTTGGCGGAAGGGTGAGGGGAGCACGGAGGCTGCGTCTACGGTGTACGGCGGCGACGAGCTCCGCTCGGTGGAAGAGAGAGGGAGCCAGAGGAGAGAATGGGGACGAGAGAGTGAGCGAGAGGGGTTCCAGGGGCTGCGTGGCGCTCGTCTAGAGGGGTCGGGAAGCAGGAGGTGGCCAGGCAGGGTGGAGGTGGCGCGCGCGCGTGCCGGCGGGCGTCGAGCACACGCCTTGTCATTCTGTCCGAGGAGGGAGACGACAGGGGGCAGCGGTGGTGGGCTGGGCCGCCAGCTGGAGTTGGGCCAGGTAGGGTCCAGGTAAGTGGCCCAGTGGCCTTCCCTCTTTTATTTATATCTGTTTTCTATTTCTGTTATTTTGTTTTGACTTAGTTTAAATACTAAATCATTTTATAAGATCCTGAAAATATTCATGGACTCTTGCTGAATTATTTCAGTGGCCCAAAAAATAGTTCCAACATTATTTGAGCATTTGAATTATTTAATAGCATTTAAATGCCCAAATTCAAATATTTATGAATTAAATCAGTGACCTTCTGTTGACCTAGAAAAATGTGCACCTATTTTCCCAAAGGTTCTAACCCAAGGCAAAAGGGGTGAGCATTTTAGAAGGGCATTTCAGGTTCATTGAATTTATTTTTAGTAAACCCTAGGTGATTTCAGGGGGGTGCTGGGGGTTCTGCTTTCACCATTTCAAGTTTCTGATGAAAGTAAACATGATGCACACTCTAATGCATGGTCTAGCTAGGGTGTGACAACTCACCCCCTCTCAACAGAATCTCGTCCCGAGATTTAGGATCATCTGGAAAGAAGGTAGGGTACTCGAGTCGAAGACGATCCTCCCTTTCCCAAGTGGCTTCTTCCTCGGAGTGGTGTGACCATTGAACCTTGAGAAACTTGATATTATGACGTCGAGTGGTACGCTCGGCTTGATCAAGGATACGAACGGGGTATTCTCGATAAGAAAGGTTATCTTGTAAATCAAGCATTTTGTGGTCCACTCCACGGATAGGATCCGCGAAGCAACGCCTGAGTTGCGAAACGTGGAAGACATCGTGAACTCTGGAAAGATGCGGAGGTAGTTCCAATTGGTAGGCAACTTCTCCTCGTTTGGCAAGAATGTGAAAGGGTCCAATGTAACGAGGAGCCAATTTGCCCTTGATACCGAAGCGATGGGTTCCCTTTAACGGGGTAACCCGAAGGTAAGCCTTCTCGTGAACTTCAAATGTCATAGGCTTATGTTTACGATCATATTGACTCTTTTGGCGAGATTGGGCTGTTTTCAATTTCTCACGAATAACGCGAACCTGCTCTTCTGCTTCCTGAATCATATCCGGGCCAAAGAGTTGTCTTTCCCCGGTTTCTGACCAGTTAAGAGGAGTTCGACATTTTCGTCCATAGAGAACTTCGAAGGGAGCTTTGCCCAAACTAGCTTGATAACTATTGTTATAAGCAAACTCCGCGAATGGAAGGCATTTCTCCCAACTCATTCCGAACGAGATAACAGAAGCTCGGAGCATATCTTCCAGAATTTGATTGACTCGCTCTACTTGACCACTTGATTGAGGATGGAAGGTGGTGCTAAAGGAGAGATGAGTTCCCATAGCATTTTGGAAACTTTCCCAAAATCGAGAGGTGAAGAGACTTCCACGGTCTGAGTTAATTTCCAATGGGACACCATGAAGAGACACTATTTGGGAGATGTATAAGTCAGCTAGCTGGCTAGCGGTGATACTCTCCTGAACGGGTAGAAAGTGGGCTACTTTGGAAAGACGGTCGATCACGACGAAGATGGAATTATTCCCCCTCTTGGTCCTGGGAAACCCAGTGATGAAATCCATACTGATTTTATCCCATTTCCATTCAGGAATAGCCAAAGGTTGAAGGGTGCCAGCAGGCCGTTGATGCTCCGCTTTAACACGACGACAAACGTCGCAATTAGCAATGTATTGAGCGATTTCCCTCTTCATCCTAGTCCACTAAAACCTCTGGCGTAGGTCTTGATACATTTTAGTACTACCGGGATGAATGGTGAGAGGGGATTCATGAGCTTCCTTAAGGATCATCTGGCATAGATGTTGTTTCTTGGGAACCACCAGGCGGTTCTCAAAGAAGACAGCACCTTGTTCATCCATGGAAAAACATTTAGCAACTCCGCTAGCAATGTTTTCCTTAATTCGGGATATGCCCTTGTCACGCTTTTGGGCGGCTATGATTTGATCCATAAGGGTAGGTTTCGCCACCAGGGTAGATAGGAATCCTTGAGGAACAATGTGAAGGTTAAGCTTACGAAATTCCTCATGGAGAAGTGGTTGACTTTGTTGTAACATCAGGTTGCTATAGTAGGACTTACGACTTAGTGCATCAGCCATGACATTGGCTTTGCCCGGGGTGTAAGTTATTCCTAAGTCGTAATCCGAGATCAACTCGACCCAACGTCTTTGCCTGAGATTCAAATCTGGTTGGGTGAAGATATATTTCAAACTTTGGTGATCGGTGAAGATCTCGCAACGATTACCGAGAAGGTAATGTCGCCAGGTTTTGAGTGCATGGACTACAGCTGCAAGCTCTTGATCATGTGTGGGATAATTTTCCTCATGTGGGTGTAATTGCCGTGAAGCATAGGCAATTACCTGACGATCTTGCATGAGTATGCAACCTAGTCCTTGTCGCGAGGCGTCGCAATAGATAATAAAGTCCTTGGAGAAATCTGGTGGTACCAGTACGGGAGCAGATGTCAGGCGTCTTTTTAGTTCCTCAAAACTGAACTCGCACTGTGGATTCCACTCGAACTTTTTATCTTTCTTGAGGAGTTCAGTTAGAGGTTTCGCAACCTTGGAGAAGTTCTCGACGAAGCGGCGGCAATAGCATGCTATGCCAAGGAAACTCCGAACCTGCTTGACCGTTTCAGGTGGAGTCCAATCAAGGACGGCTTGAACTCGCTCGGGATTGACAGCAATACCCTTACCAGAGATTACATGGCCTAGATAGGTCACTTCTGACAAAGACGATGCTCTCGAAGTTTCATCAATACCAGCCTTAGATGTTCGGCATGTTCCTCTTCACTCTTGGAGTAGATGAGTATGTCATCGAGGTATACTACGACGAATTTGTCCAAGTACTCCATGAAGACTGAGTTCATTAACCGGGAGAAGGTGGCCGGGGCATTGGTTAAACCGAAGGACATGACGGTGTACTCGTATTGGCCATAACGAGTAACAAAGGCCGTTTTGGGACTGTCCCCGTTTCTGATTTTGATTTGATGGTAGCCCAACCGCAAATCCATCTTGGAGAAGACTGAGGATCCAGCGAGCTGATCATACAGGTCGTTGATCCTGGGAAGCGGGTATTAGTTCTTGATGGTGACCAGATTGATAGGTCGGTAATCCACAACCATTCGATCCGTTCCATCCTTCTTCTTGACGAAGAGGACGGGACAAGCCCAAGGAGAGGAGCTAGGACGGATGAACCCCTTGTTTAAGGACTCATCGAGTTGGTTCTTAAGCTCGGCTAGTTCTAAGGGTGCCATCTTGTAGGGTCTTCTAGCAATTGGAACGGTTCCTGGAACAAGGTCTATTACAAACTCAACATCCCTGTCGGGTGGAACGCCTGGCAGTTCTTCTGGAAACACATCCGGGAAGTCTCGGACTACCGGAACGTCCTCAAGGTCTGGAAGAGGGTTGGCATTGAGGGAGTAAAGTTGGCGCTTGGCCACTCGAGTTAAGACATTAATTGTCTTGCCCGAGGGGTGAGTAAGTTGAACGGTTCTAGTGGCACAATCGATCCTGGCATAATGAGATGACATCCAGTCCATACCCAAGATGATGTTTATGTCAGAGGACTTGAGAGCTATTAAAGATGCATGGAAGACAAGCCTATCGACAAGAATTTTGTTGCCATGGCTTACCCTAGAAGTTTGCCATTTGGAACCCGGAGTTTGAATTACCATGGAAGTGGGCATGTCACAGAATATCGTGTTATGCAACCGAGCATAATTCTCGGATATGAATGAATGAGATGCTCCAGTATCGAAAAGAACAGATGCCGGATGGCAGTTAACAAGGAGCATACCAAGGACGACGTTGGGATCCTCATGAGCCTCTTCGGCTGAAACATAATTGACATGGCCACGTGCAGTGGTGGCCGGCTTGGCGTAGAAAGTCTTTCCCGCGGGCTTACCACGGCCAACGGACTTTCCAGCTTGATTGGGGTTGTTCTGGGGACACTCTCGACTATAGTGACCCGGCTCTCCACACTTGAAGCATGTTACCACAGTGGGGCGTGGAGCAGCATTAGCAGCGGGGCTACCATAGGGCTTGGGCGGTGCAAATTGCTGGTTGGGACGAGGCGCCTCAAAGGATGGCCTCGGGGTGAATCTGGGTGGCAGTGCTGTGCTTGGAATCCACACCCGGCGCTTCTGAGCTCCAGAGTCGGATGAAGACCCAAAATCACGGGAGTGCTTGCGTGAAGCGTCATAATCAGTCTGGCCTGTCTCAGCACTGATAGCTTTATTGACCAACTTCTAAAAGGATGTGCACTCGTGCAGACGGAGATCGCGGCGAAGCTCAGGGCTAAGTCCCTTGCGGAACCTTGCCTGCTTCTTGGCGTCATTAGAAACCTCTTCAGGAGCATAGCGTGCCAGGTTCCCAAATTCTCGGCTATATGCATCCACAGTCAGCCTTCCTTGGGTGAAGTTGCAGAACTCCTCCCTCTTGCGATCCATGAGACCTTCCGGAATGTGATGCTCACGGAAAGCCTCGCTGAACTCAGCCCAGGTAGTGATTTGACCGACCGGGCGCATAGCTTCGTAGTTTTCCCACCAATGGCTAGCGGGGCCCTCGAGATGATAGGCAGCATAGGTAACCTTGTCGGCTTCGGCTAAGTTGGCCGAACGTAGCTTGTGAGTGATGCTGCGAAGCCAATCATCCGCGTCGAGGGGCTCGACGGAATGGTTAAACTTTGGTGGGTACAGCTTGATAAAGTCGTTGATTGACACCAAGTCATTTCGTGGGTGGCGTGCAGTGTTCTGCTCAATCCGCTCCAGCAGGCGGTTGGTCTCACGCTTGTTTCTTTCCGCCTCCAGCATCACTTCGGCCAGAGAAGGCGGGTGAGGCAGATTTTCACCTCTAGCTGCACTGGCTTCCCCCCGCGCCGGAACAGCAGGGTTGCCGCGGGTGTTGACCATCCTAGGAGGAAACAAGACAACGGTTTAGACAAGGATGGATCAAACTTAACAAGGAAGTGCAGAATGTAAAGGATAACACGGAATGCAGAGATGCTCATTCGTATGCCATGGTAATATAAAACTGCCATATATACACCAACGGTCATACTCGTCATACATAGTTTAGTACAAGCCCATGCTACAGTACAACTATGAAGGTAGACGTTACATCTCATCGGAGGCATTCCGAGTTCCTATACATTATTTGTCTACACCTCCGGAATCGATTACACGCCAAGTCATATTCCACAAGTCACGCAGGACAGTGGAGATACAACTACTACAATACTAGTGGTACTACTACTAACTCAGACAGCTCCGTAGTAGTCCTCATAGAAGTAACCTCCATAGCCTGGAAGTTCAACGTGATCATCCGGAAACAGACGGTCCTGAGGAGCCTGTGGACCATAGGGGCTAGGATGAGGTCTTGGACCAACAAACGGTGGCCTGCGGGGACCACGGGGTGGGGTGATGCCTCCCACATCACACCAATCCACCATGTCTAGCAGAGCTGATCTCACAGGATACAAATCCCTTGTATCCATACATCCAGCTTGCACCACAGGTGCAAACCGAGTCAAAGTGGCCCAATGATCAGCACGAGTATTAAAAAGCTCTAGCCTCAAGGCCCGATTCTCTTGGTCCTTATCTTCGAGCATCTCCGCGGTGGTACGAGTTAATGATTCCTCCTGAGTGGAGTCAGCATAGATAGCCTGAAGATATCCTTGCGCTCCCGGAAGTGAAGCTGGCATGTAACGGAAGTCAGTGTTCTGAAGCAGGCCAGTCCGGACTCGCAAGATGGTCATCATGGAGTAGGCAGCATCCTGCACAGCCATCTCAACGGTAACCCCGAGTCCATAGGAACAGTGAAGGGGCTCGGTAGATCCAGGATAGGAAGGAAATATCCTGACGGTGCAGAAATACTGGCTTTGATTAAAGTCGCGGAACTGCTCTTCAACAGTGTATTCGGAATACCAACGGTATCCTGTCTCGATCATGACCCGGACTAACATAGTAGTATGACCGGCCACGTCGAGGCACCTGGTCAGGCGAACCACTTGGTTTTGAGGACGGTTGGCCATCTGAAAGCACAACCACAAGACAAAGACATCAGAATTCCTAGGGAAAATTGGACAGCATAACGGCTGTAAATGCTCAGAAAAAGATTTGAGACATCCACAACAGTTCACAATACCGCTCAACAGCATCATATCAAGGTTCTGGTTCAAATAGCAACATACTAAAATAGTACAAACTGGACTGGGACTCATAGCAATAATCCTATAAACTACTACGGATTAGTAACACGTGAACCTGATAGAAGAAGAGAGCCTAGTCCTTAACCCACGTTGAATGAGAAGAGAATGACTCAGATCAGAGGCATAGGGTAAAGGAGTAAAAGAACCTTACGTTCCCTCCCACAATCAATTCCCTTACATATAACTAAAGCATTTCTAGACTCGACATCGACCAGTTTGGCTCAACGAACCTACAGGCAGTCCGGCTCTGATGCCAACGCTGTCAGGACCCCGATTCTAAGCCACATCGATCTAGCCGGTAACACCTCATATCACTTTGCGGCCTCACGCACGGTATCCCACGGGTGTCGCCTTACCATGGCCCGGGACCGTTTGCGCCTTTTGGCTCGCGTATATGACAATGTCGCTAGCATCCATATGACCGAGAACCCGGGCCGACATGGCTAGTCGTGAACCCATAGCGGCACAGACCTATGGAGACAGGCATACATGAATCACATCGAACATGTCGGTCATCAACGAGTGATTCCGGGCTGTAGCACTGGGCTAACAGGACTCCGGGGATCCCGGGCTGTAGCAGGCTAGACAGGACTCCGGAGATCACCGCGTGACATTTCCCCGAAGGGACAGACATAGGGACGAAGTGAAACACATGCCGGCCAGTCAAGTGTCCTGAACAGTAGTGCTAGGCTAGCAGGACTCCGGTGAACCGGGCTGTAGCGGACTACTATGGCTCGAGGAACACTAGACTACATTTCCCCATAAGAAAGGCTGCGAAGGACAAACAACTAGATTGTCGGATCCCACTCATACCAAGAATTTCAATCATACACACAATATGCCCGATATGAGTACATACAACATGGCATCACAACAAAACTCTACAACTCAAGTACTTTATTTAAAGGCTCCAAGGAGCCATACATAACATATTCATACAGATAGGGGTCACATGACCCGACACTCAAGTCATACAGTCATACAAGCACATGCGGAAGCAACTAGTCTGAGTACAGACTCTAGAAAGAAAGAAGGCTTCTCGAAGCCTGTCTATCTACATAGGGCCCTCCGTGGCCTGGATCACCGCCTGGGTGGCTAGTCACTCGTCGACGTCAAGGTCTACGTAAAACCCATCGGAGGGGGCAGTGTTGTCGTCTGAAAACAATAAATAAGCAAACATGAGTACAAAGGTACTCAGCAAGTCTTACATCAGAACCTACTATACATGCTCATTCTCAAGAAGGTGGTGGGGTTTATGCAGCAAGCCAGCTTTGACTCTTGGCTAAGCTATCCTGCGGAACCTCTTTAGTAAAATAGTTTTCGCACACGAGTCCACTACTCACCCACACAATACTCCACCGTGGATCCTCCCTCGTATCCTGCGAGAGGGCCATCCTCGGTACTCACAGTTATCTTGAGTCTTTTAGTAGTATCCGTTAACTTGTCTATGAACTGTATAGGCAACCAAGTAGTCCTTTACCGTGGACGCGCCTATTCGAATAGTTTTATACCCTGCAGGGGTGTACTTCGTCACACATGTTTCCACCACTTAGCGCCTGCACACGAAATGTGCTCGGCAGACTTCAAGCGAAAACCGACGTGGGTGTAGACCACGACCTGACTAACCTCACAAGTCTCTAGTCCAGGGGCATCGCCTATTCAGGTTCCATCCGCAAGGAAATCCGGCCGGGGTGTCCTCAACGGCCCCGAACGATGTGAACAGGGTTCCCGAGACACCAAACGGGTGACTCGGTACACCGTGCCATGGTGTATCTACCGCATCATAGCCCACCCCTAGGGTCAGCGCTACGCACGGCCGCCAACACATATCCTACAAACACCAGAAACTAGTTGCAACTCATGGACTGAGGCGAGAGAGGTCAGTAAGTCGAGCGGGGTCATGTTTCAGGGCCCAATGTGTGGTAGTAGCTGAATCTTAAATTATGCATACAGAACTCAGTTCTTAGGGACGGCTTCAATGAAACAACCCACCATGTACTCCTACATGGCCTCTCATCGATACCTTTACCAAAACATGTTCAACACATCCCACATATCAGTGACACAAGCATTTCACTCTAGCCCATCACCCAGATGAACCAGACCTGACACAAGTCTAAGCATAGCAAGCATAGCAAGGTAGGAATCACAAAACATGGCTCAATCAACTCCTACACATGCTAGTGGGTTTCATCTAGTTACTGTGGCAATGACAGGTCATGCAGACGATAAGGGTTCAACTACCGTAGCACACAGTAGTTTGAAACGCGTTGTCTTAATGCAGTAAACAAGAGCAGGAGCGAGAACATGGGTTGTATCGGAATGATCAATGGTTGCTTGCCTGATGGAGTGGTAACGGGATACTGCCCTTCAGTTGGATACTCGTGAATATCCTCGGAGGCAGAACCTACCACGAAGAACACAACCGAGCACAATCAACACATGACGATATGCAACAATATGATGCATGCTATGACATGGTAATATGAATGTGTTTTGGCCTAATGCAAGCTAAAACAGAAAGGGGTGAACTCATTTGAATCCAAGATTCAATTATTAGCTCATTAATTATTGCATTTATAGGCCATTTTCTTATTCTGCTTAAACAGTAGGGTAAACTTGTTTTGTCATGCATGAAACCATTACAGATGGATAGATTGAATTTTTCTGATAATTTTTCATATATAATTTGTCTCATTTGGAGTTATGGTTGAATTTCTATGAATTTTTGAAGTTTAGGCAATTTTCTGGAATTTTCTATATAAAATTAAATCCAGAAAAGAGTTACTGCGTCAGTCTTGCGTCAGCATGATGTCAGCAAGTCAAAGGCACGGTCCAGGTCAAACCTGACCAGTGGGGTCCACTGGTCAGTGACCCTAGCTGGTTTCTGTGGCTGACGTGTGGGACCAGGTCAATGGTGATGTGGCAAAGCCAAATGACAGGTGGGGCCCTCCTGAGACCGGTGCTAATCTAACAGAGTAGTTAACTAACTAATTACGCACTAGGGCCCACATGGCAGTGGCTCTAGAGGGGTTGGTTAGTGGGTTAATTAACCGCTAATGACGACCACGTCAGCTACCGGCGTTTAGCCGCCGGCGACCTCAGATCGCGGCGGCGTCCGCGTCGGGATTGCGCTACAGGCGGTGGTTTGGCGCGCTGGGGGCACTAGGGAGGAGCTCTTGCTCGTCCGCATCCAAAGGAACGGACGGGAGGCCGCGAGGTGGCCAGAGCTGAGCACGGCGTCGACCTCGGCGGCGGCCGGAGTTCGGGCAGAGAGGGAAAAAGGGCTACGGTGCACGGCAGGATGAGGGAGTGCGTGCGTTAGGCTCCTGGGGACGCGCTGAATGCGGTGGTGCGCTCGGATGCGTGCTTGCACGGCCGTAGCCACAACGGCGACATGGCCGGCGGCGAGGAGCGCTCGGGCTCGAAGGGGGCGACGGCTACGACAACCAAACGGAGAGGAGAAGAGGGGGTAACGGTGGCGGAGCTCACAGCGGTGCCGTAGGGATGGCTAGCGGGCTCGGGGACGTCCTTGACGGCGTGAATCGACGGCGAGGAGCGCGGGTGCCCGAGGTTGAAGATGACCACGATGACGATGAAATAGGGCCTCCCGATGTCTTCTAGCTCGATTGGGAGGACGAGGAGGCTTCGAGGGTGCTTCTGGACTCGGCGGAAGGGTGAGGGGAGCACGGAGGCTGCGTCTACGGCGTATGGCGGCGACGAGCTCCGCTCGGTGGAAGAGAGAGGGAGCCAGAGGAGAGAATAGGGACGAGAGAGTGAGCGAGAGGGGTTCCAGGGGCTGCGTGGCGCTCGTCTAGAGGGGTCGGGAAGCAGGAGGTGGCCAGGCAGGGTGGAGGTGGCGCGCGCGCGTGCCGGCGGGCGTCGAGCACACGCCCTGTCGTTCTGTCCGAGGAGGGAGACAACAGGGGGCAGCGGTGGTGGGCTGGGCCGCCAGCTGGAGTTGGGCCAGGTAGGGTCCAGGTAAGTGGCCCAGTGGCCTTCCCTCTTTTATTTATATCTGTTTTCTATTTCTGTTATTTTGTTTTGATTTAGTTTAAATACTAAATCATTTTATAAGATCCTGAAAATATTCATGGACTCTTGCTGAATTATTTCAGTGGCCCAAAAAATAGTTCCAACATTATTTGAGCATTTGAATTATTTAATAGCATTTAAATGCCCAAATTCAAATATTTATGAATTAAATCAGTGACCTTCTGTTGACCTAGAAAAATGTGCACCTATTTTCCCAAAGGTTCTAACCCAAGGCAAAAGGGGTGAGCATTTTAGAAGGGCATTTCAGGTTCATTGAATTTATTTTTAGTAAACCCTAGGTGATTTCAGGGGGGGTGCTGGGGGTTCTGCTTTCACCATTTCAAGTTTCTGATGAAAGTAAACATGATGCACACTCTAATGCATGGTCTAGCTAGGGTGTGACAACTCACCCCCTCTCAACAGAATCTCGTCCCGAGATTTAGGATCATCTGGAAAGAAGGTAGGGTACTCGAGTCGAAGACGATCCTCCCTTTCCCAAGTGGCTTCTTCCTCGGAGTGGTGTGACCATTGAACCTTGAGAAACTTGATATTATGACGTCGAGTGGTACGCTCGGCTTGATCAAGGATACGAACGGGGTATTCTCGATAAGAAAGGTTATCTTGTAAATCAAGCATTTTGTGGTCCACTCCACGGATAGGATCCGCGAAGCAACGCCTGAGTTGCGAAACGTGGAAGACATCGTGAACTCTGGAAAGATGCGGAGGTAGTTCCAATTGGTAGGCAACTTCTCCTCGTTTGGCAAGAATGTGAAAGGGTCCAATGTAACGAGGAGCCAATTTGCCCTTGATACCGAAGCGATGGGTTCCCTTTAACGGGGTAACCCGAAGGTAAGCCTTCTCGTGAACTTCAAATGTCATAGGCTTATGTTTACGATCATATTGACTCTTTTGGCGAGATTGGGCTGTTTTCAATTTCTCACGAATAACGCGAACCTGCTCTTCTGCTTCCTGAATCATATCCGGGCCAAAGAGTTGTCTTTCCCCGGTTTCTGACCAGTTAAGAGGCGTTCGACATTTTCGTCCATAGAGAACTTCGAAGGGAGCTTTGCCCAAACTAGCTTGATAACTATTGTTATAAGAAAACTCCGCGAATGGAAGGCATTTCTCCCAACTCATTCCAAACGAGATAACAGAAGCTCGGAGCATATCTTCCAGAATTTGATTGACTCGCTCTACTTGACCACTTGATTGAGGATGGAAGGCGGTGCTAAAGGAGAGATGAGTTCCCATAGCATTTTGGAAACTTTCCCAAAATCGAGAGGTGAAGAGACTTCCACGGTCTGAGTTAATTTCCAATGGGACACAATGAAGAGACACTATTCGGGAGATGTATAAGTCAGCTAGCTGGCTAGCGGTGATACTCTCCTGAACGGGTAGAAAGTGGGCTACTTTGGAAAGACGGTCGATCACGACGAAGATGGCATTATTCCCCCTCTTGGTCCTGGGAAACCCAGTGATGAAATCCATACTGATTTTATCCCATTTCCATTCAGGAATAGCCAAAGGTTGAAGGGTGCCAGCAGGCCGTTGATGCTCCGCTTTAACACGACCACAAACGTCGCAATTAGCAATGTATTGAGCAATTTCCCTCTTCATCCTAGTCCACCAAAACCTCTGGCGTAGGTCTTGATACATTTTAGTACTACCGGGATGAATGGTGAGAGGGGATTCATGAGCTTCCTTAAGGATCATCTGGCGTAGATGTTGTTTCTTGGGAACCACCAGGCGGTTCTCGAAGAAGACAGCACCTTGTTCATCCATGGAAAAACATTTAGCAACTCCGCTAGCAATGTTTTCCTTAATCCGGGATATGCCCTTGTCACGCTTTTGGGCGGCTATGATTTGATCCATAAGGGTAGGTTTCGCCACCAGGGTAGATAGGAATCCTTGAGGAACAATGTGAAGGTTAAGCTTACGAAATTCCTCATGGAGAAGTGGTTGACTTTGTTGTAACATCAGGTTGTTACAGTAGGACTTACGACTTAGTGCATCAGCCATGACATTGGCTTTGCCCGGGGTGTAAGTTATTCCAAAGTCGTAATCCGAGATCAACTCGACCCAACGTCTTTGCCTGAGATTCAAATCTGGTTGGGTGAAGATATATTTCAAACTTTGGTGATCGGTGAAGATCTCGCAACGATTACCGAGAAGGTAATGTCGCCAGGTTTTGAGTGCATGGACTACAGCTGCAAGCTCTTGATCATGTGTGGGATAATTTTCCTCATGTGGGTGTAATTGCCGTGAAGCATAGGCAATTACCTGACGATCTTGCATGAGTATGCAACCTAGTCCTTGTCGCGAGGCGTCGCAATAGATAATAAAGTCCTTGGAGAAATCTGGTGGTACCAGTACGGGAGCAGATGTCAGGCGTCTTTTCAGTTCCTGAAAACTGAACTCGCACTGTGGAGTCCACTCGAACTTTTTATCTTTCTTGAGGAGTTCAGTTAGAGGTTTCGCAACCTTGGAGAAGTTCTCGACGAAGCGGCGGCAATAGCTCGCTAGGCCAAGGAAACTCCGAACCTGCTTGACCGTTTCAGGTGGAGTCCAATCAAGGACGGCTTGAACTCGCTCGGGATTGACAGCAATACCCTTACCAGAGATTACATGGCCTAGATAGGTCACTTCTGACAAAGACGATGCTCTCGAAGTTTCATCAATACCAGCCTTAGATGTTCGGCATGTTCCTCTTCACTCTTGGAGTAGATGAGTATGTCATCGAGGTATACTACGACGAATTTGTCCAAGTACTCCATGAAGAATGAGTTCATTAACCGGGAGAAGGTGGCCGGGGCATTGGTTAAACCGAAGGACATGACGGTGTACTCGTATTGGCCATAACGAGTAACAAAGGCCGTTTTGGGAATGTCCCCGTTTCTGATTTTGATTTGATGGTAGCCCAACCGCAAATCCATCTTGGAGAAGACTGAGAATCCAACGAGCTGATCATACAGGTCGTTGATCCTGGGAAGCGGGTATTTGTTCTTGATGGTGACCAGATTGACAGGTCGGTAATCCACAACCATTCAATCCGTTCCATCCTTCTTCTTGACGAAGAGGACGGGACAAGCCCAAGGAGAGGAGCTAGGACGGATGAACCCCTTGTTTAAGGACTCATCGAGTTGGTTCTTAAGCTCGGCTAGTTCTAAGGGTGCCATCTTGTAGGGTCTTCTAGCAATTGGAACGGTTCCTGGAACAAGGTCTATTACAAACTCAACATCCCTGTCGGGTGGAACACCTGGCAGTTCTTCTGGAAACACATCCGGGAAGTCTCGGACTACCGGAACGTCCTCAAGGTCTGGAAGAGGGTTGGCATTGAGGGAGTAAAGTTGGCGCTTGGCCACTCGAGTTAAGACATTAACTGTCTTGCCCGAGGGGTGAGTAAGTTGAACGGTTCTAGTGGCACAATCGATCCTGGCATAATGAGATGACATCCAGTCCATACCCAAGATGATGTTTATGTCAGAGGACTTGAGAGCTATTAAAGATACAAGGAAGACAAGCCTATCGACAAGAATTTTGTTCCCATGGCTTACCCTAGAAGTTTGCCATTTGGAACCCGGAGTTTGAATTACCATGGAAGTGGGCATGTCACAGAATGTCGTGTTATGCAACCGAGCATAATTCTCGGATATGAATGAATGAGATGCTCTAGTATCGAAAAGAACAGATGCCGGATGGCAGTTAACAAGGAGCGTACCAAGGACGACGTTGGGATCCTCATGAGCCTCTTCGGCTAAAACATAATTGACATGGCCACGTGCAGTGGTGGCCGGCTTGGCATAGAAAGTCTTTCCCGCGGGCTTACCACGGCCAACGGACTTTCCAGCTTGATTGGGGTTGTTCTGGGGACACTCTCGACTATAGTGACCCGGCTCTCCACACTTGAAGCATGTTACCACAGTGGGGCGTGGAGCAGCATTAGCAGCGGGGCCACCATAGGGCTTGGGCGGTGCAAATTGCTGGTTGGGACGAGGCGCCTCAAAGGATGGCCTCGGGGTGAATCTGGGTGGCAGTGCTGTGCTTGGAATCCACACCCGGCGCTTCTGAGCTCCAGAGTCGGATGAAGACCCAAAATCACGGGAGTGCTTGCGTGAAGCGTCATAATCAGTCTGGCCTGTCTCAGCACTGATAGCTTATTGACCAACTTCTGAAAGGATGTGCACTCGTGCAGACGGAGATCGCGGCGAAGCTCAGGGCTAAGTCCCTTGCGGAACCCTGCCTGCTTCTTGGCGTCAGTAGAAACCTCTTCAGGAGCATAGCGTGCCAGGTTCCCAAATTCTCGGCTATATGCGTCCACAGTCAGCCTTCCTTGGGTGAAGTTGCAGAACTCCTCCCTCTTGTGATCCATGAGACCTTCCGGAATGTGATGCTCACGGAAAGCCTCGCTGAACTCAGCCCAGGTAGTGATTTGACCGACCGGGTGCATAGCTTCGTAGTTTTCCCACCAATGGCTAGCGGGGCCCTCGAGATGATAGGCAGCATAGGTAACCTTGTCGGCTTCGGCTACGTTGGCCGAACGTAGCTTGTGAGTGATGCTGCGAAGCCAATCATCCGCGTCGAGGGGCTCGACGGAATGGTTAAACTTTGGTGGGTACAGCTTGATAAAGTCGTTGATTGACACCAAGTCATTTCGTGGGTGACGTGCAGTGTTCTGCTTAATCCGCTCCAGCAGGCGGTTGGTCTCACGCTTGTTTCTTTCCGCCTCCAGCATCACTTCGGCCAGAGAAGGCGGGTGAGGCAGATTTTCACCTCTAGCTGCACTGGCTTCCCCCCGCTCCGGAATAGCAGGGTTGCCGCGGGTGTTGACCATCCTAGGAGGAAACAAGACAATGGTTTAGACAAGGATGGCTCAAACTTAACAAGGAAGTGCAGAATGTAAAGGATAACACGGAATGCAGAGATGCTAATTCGTATGCCATGGTAATATAAAACTGCCATATATACACCAACGGTCATACTCGTCATAAATAGTTTAGTACAAGCCCATGCTACAGTACAACTATGAAGGTAGACGTTACATCTCATCGGAGGCATTCCGAGTTCCTATACATTATTTGTCTACACCTCCGGAATCGATTACACGCCAAGTCATATTCCACAAGTCACGCAGGACAGTGGAGATACAACTACTACAATACTAGTGGTACTACTATTAACTCAGACAGCTCCGTAGTAGTCCTCATAGAAGTCACCTCCATAGCCTGGAAGTTCAACGTGATCATCCGGAAACAGACGGTCCTGAGGAGCCTGTGGACCATAGGGGCTAGGATGAGGTCTTGGACCAACAAACGGTGGCCTGCGGGGACCACGGGGTGGGGCGATGCCTCCCACATCACGCCAATCCACCATGTCTGGCAGAGCTGATCTCACAGGATACAAATCCCTTGTATCCATACATCCAACTTGCACCGCAGGTGCAAACCTAGTCAAAGTGGCCCAATGATCAACACGAGTATTAAAAAGCTCCAGCCTCAAGGCCCGATTCTCTTGGTCCTTATCTTCGAGCATCTCCGCGGTGGTACGAGTTAATGAGTCCTCCTGAGTGGAGTCAGCATAGATAGCCTGAAGATATCCTTGCGCTCCCGGAAGTGAAGATGGCATGTAACGGAAGTCAGTGTTCTGAAGCAGGCCAGTCCGGACTCGCAAGATGGTCATCATGGAGTAGGCAGCATCCTGCACAGCCATCTCAACGGTAACCCCGAGTCCATAGGAACAGTGAAGGGGCTCGGTAGATCCAGGATAGGAAGGAAATATCCTGACGGTGCAGAAATACTGGCTTTGATTAAAGTCGCGGAACTGCTCTTCAACAGTGTATTCGGAATACCAACGGTATCCTGTCTCGATCATGACCCGGACTAACATAGTAGTATGACCGGGCACGTCGAGGCACCTGGTCAGGCGAACCACTTGGTTTTGAGGACGGTTGGCCATCTGAAAGCACAACCACAAGACAAAGACATCAGAATTCCTAGGGAAAATTGGACAGCATAACGGCTGTAAATTCTCAGAAAAAGATTTGAGACATCCACAACAGTTCACAATACCGCTCAACAGCATCATATCAAGGTTCTGGTTCAAATAGAAACATACTAAAATTGTAGAAACTGGACTGGGACTCGTAGCAATAATCCTATAAACTACTACGGATT
Organism: Triticum monococcum; assembly: GCA_034509565.1. NCBI lineage: Eukaryota > Viridiplantae > Streptophyta > Magnoliopsida > Poales > Poaceae > Triticum > Triticum monococcum. The sequence continues at coordinate 669,020,978 of CM067843.1, read as the reverse complement.
AGTAACACGTGAACCTGATAGAAGAAGAGAGCCTAGTCCTTAACCCATGTTGAATGAGAAGAGAATGACTCAGATCAGAGGCATAGTGTAAAGGAGTAAAAGAACCTTACGTTCCCTCCCACAATCAATTCCCTTACATATAACTAAAGCATTTCTAGACTCGACATCGACCAGTTTGGCTCAACGAACCTACAGGCAGTCCGGCTCTGATGCCAACACTGTCAGGACCCCGATTCTAAGCCACATCGATCTAGCCGGTAACACCTCATATCACTTTGCGGCCTCACGCACGGTATCCCACGGGTGTCGCCTTACCATGGCCCGGGACCGTTTGCGCCTTTTGGCTCGCGTATATGACAATGTCGCTAGCATCCATATGACCGAGAACCTGGGCCGACATGGCTCGTCGTGAACCCAAAGCGGCACAGACCTATGGAGACAGGCATACATGAATCACGTCGAACATGTCGGTCATCAACGAGTGATTCCGGGCTGTAGCACTGGGCTAACAGGACTCCGGGGATCCCGGGCTGTAGCAGGCTAGACAGGACTCCGGAGATCACCGCATGACATTTCCCCGAAGGGACAGACATAGGGACGAAGTGAAACACATGTCGGCCAGTCAAGTGTCCTGAACAGTAGTGCTGGGCTAGCAGGACTCCGGTGAACCGGGCTGTAGCGGACTACTATGGCTCGAGGAACACTAGACTACATTTCCCCATAAGAAAGGCTGCGAAGGACAAACAACTAGATTGTCGGATCCCACTCATACCAAGAATTTCAATCATACACACAATATGCCCGATATGAGTACATACAACATGGCATCACAACAAAACTCTACAACTCAAGTACTTTATTTAAAGGCTCCAAGGAGTCATACATAACATATTCATACAGATAGGGGTCACATGACCCGACACTCAAGTCATACAGTCATACAAGCACATGCAGAAGCAACTAGTCTGAGTACAGACTCTAGAAAGAAAGAAGGCTTCTCGAAGCCTGTCTATCTACATAGGGCCCTCCGTGGCCTGGATCACCGCCTGGGTGGCTAGTCACTCGTCGACGTCAAGGTCTACGTAAAACCCATCGGAGGGGGCAGTGTTGTCGTCTGAAAACAATAAATAAGCAAACATGAGTACAAAGGTACTCAGCAAGTCTTACATCTGAACCTACTATACATGCTCATTCTCAAGAAGGTGGTGGGGTTTATGCAGCAAGCCAGCTTTGACTCTTGGCTAAGCTATCCTGCGGAACCTCTTTAGTAAAATAGTTTTCGCACACAAGTCCACTACTCACCCACACAATACTCCACCGTGGATCCTCCCTCGTATCCTGCGAGAGGGCCATCCTCGGTACTCACACTTATCTTGAGTCTTTTAGTAGTATCCGTTAACTTGTCTATGAACTGTATAGGCAACCAAGTAGTCCTTTACCGTGGACGCGCCTATTCGAATAGTTTTATACCCTGCAGGGGTGTACTTCGTCACACATGTTTCCACCACTTAGCGTCTGCACACGAAATGTGCTCGGCGGACTTCAAGCGAAAACCGACGTGGGTGTAGACCACGACCTGACTAACCTCACAAGTCTCTAGTCCAGGGGCATCGCCTATTCAGGTTCCATCCGCAAGGAAATCCGGCCGGGGTGTCCTCAACGGCCCCGAACGATGTGAACAGGGTTCCCGAGACACCAAACGGGTGACTCGGTACACGGTGCCATGGTGTATCTACCGCATCATAGCCCACCCCTAGGGTCAGCGCTACGCACGGCCGCCAACACATATCCTACAAACACCAGAAACTAGTTGCAACTCATGGACTGAGGCGAGAGAGGTCAGTAAGTCGAGCGGGGTCATGTTTCAGGGCCCAATGTGTGGTAGTAGCTGAATCTTAAATTATGCATACAGAACTCAGTTCTTAGGGACGGCTTCAATGAAACAACCCACCATGTACTCCTACATGGCCTCTCATCGATACCTTTACCAAAACATGTTCAACACATCCCACATATCACTGACACAAGCATTTCACTCTAGCCCATCACCCAGATGAACCAGACCTGACACAACTCTAAGCATAGCAGGCATAGCAAGGTAGGAATCACAAAACATGGCTCAATCAACTCCTACACATGCTAGTGGGTTTCATCTAGTTACTGTGGCAATGACAGGTCATGCAGAGGATAAGGGTTCTACTACCGTAGCACACAGCAGTTTGAAACGCGTTGTCTTAATGCAGTAAACAAGAGCAGGAGCGAGAACATGGGTTGTACCGGAATGATCAATGGTTGCTTGCCTGATGGAGTGGTAACGGGATACTGCCCTTCAGTTGGATACTCGTGAATATCCTCGGAGGCAGAACCTACCACGAAGAACACAACCGAGCACAATCAACACATGACGATATGCAACAATATGATGCATGCCATGACATGGTAATATGAATGTGTTTTGGCCTAATGCAAGCTAAAACAGAAAGGGGTGAACTCATTTGAATCCAAGATTCAATTATTAGTTCATTAATTATTGCATTTATAGGCCATTTTCTTATTCTGCTTAAACAGTAGGGTAAACTTGTTTTGTCATGCATGAAACCATTACAGATGGATAGATTGAATTTTTGTAATAATTTTTCATATATAATTTGTCTCATTTGGAGTTATGGTTGAATTTCTATGAATTTTTGAAGTTTAGGCAATTTTCTGGAATTTTATATATAAAATTAAATCCAGAAAAGAGTTACTGCGTCAGTCTTGCGTCAGCATGACGTCAGCAAGTCAAAGGCACGGTCCAGGTCAAACCCGACCAGTGGGGTCCACTGGTCAGTGACCCTAGCTGGTTTCTATGGCTGACGTGTGGGACCAGGTCAACGGTGACGTGGCAAAGTCAAAATGACAGGTGGGGCCCTCCTGAGACCGGTGCTAATCTAACAGAGTAGTTAACTAACTAATTAGGCACTAGGGCCCACATGGCAGTGGCTCTAGAGGGGTTGGTTAGTGGGTTAATTAACCGCTAATGACGACCACGTCAGCTACCGGCGTTTTGCCGCCGGCGAACTAAGATCGCGGCGGCGTCCGCGTCGGGATTGCGCTACAGGCGGTGGTTTGGCGCGCTGGGGGCACTAGGGAGGAGCTCTTGCTCGTCCGCATCCAAAGGAACGGACGGGAGGCCGCGAGGTGGCCGGAGCTGAGCACGGCGTCGACCTCGGCGGCGGTCGGAGTTCGGGCAGAGAGGGAAAAAGGGCTACGGTGCACGGCAAGACGAGGGAGTGCGTGCGTTAGGCTCCTGGGGACGCACTGAATGCGGTGGTGCGCTCGGATGCGTGCTTGCACGGCCGTAGCCACGACGGCGACATGGCCAGCGGCGAGGAGCGCTCGGGCTCGAAGGGGGCGACGGCTATGGCAACCAAACGGAGAGGAGAAGAGGCAGTAATGGTGGCAAAGCTCACAGCGCCACCGTAGGGATGGCTAGCGGGCTCGGGGACGTCCTTGACGGCGCGAATCGACGGCGAGGAGCTCTGGTGCCCGAGGTTGAAGATGACCACGATGACGATGAAACAGGGCCTCCCGGCGTCTTCTAGCTCGATTGGGAGGACGAGGAGGCTTCGAGGGTGCTTCTGGACTCGGCGGAAGGGTGAGGCGAGCACGGAGGCTGCGTCTACGGCATACGGCGGCGACGAGCTCCGCTCGGTGGAAGAGAGAGGGAGCCAGAGGAGAGAATGGGGACGAGAGAGTGAGCGAGAGGGGTTCCAGGGGCTGCGTGGCGCTCGTCTAGAGGGGTCGGGAAGCAGGAGGTGGCCAGGCAGGGTGGAGTTGGCGCGCGCGCGTGCCGGCGGGCGTCGAGCACACGCCCTGTCCTTCTGTCCGAGGAGGGAGACGATAGGGGGCAGCGGTGGTGGGCTGGGCCGCCAGCTGGAGTTGGGCCAGGTAGGGTCCAGGTAAGTGGCCCAGTGGCCTTCCCTCTTTTATTTATTTCTGTTTTCTATTTCTGTTATTTTGTTTTGATTTAGTTTAAATACTAAATCATTTTATAAGATCCTGAAAATATTCATGGACTCTTGCTGAATTATTTCAGTGGCCCAAAAAATAGTTCCAACATTATTTGAGCATTTGAATTATTTAATAGCATTTAAATGCCCAAATTCAAATATTTATGAATTAAATCAGTGACCTTCTGTTGACCTAGAAATATGTGCACCTATTTTCCCAAAGGTTCTAACCCAAGGCAAAAGGGGTGAGCATTTTAGAAGGGCATTTCAGGTTCATTGAATTTATTTTTAGTAAACCCTAGGTGATTTCAGGGGGGCTGCTGGGGGTTCTGCTTTCCCCATTTCAAGTTTCTGATGAAAGTAAACATGATGCACACTCTAATGCATGGTCTAGCTAGGGTGTGACATATGGTAATCCGAGGTGTCCCAAATAGTGGGCAGGAGCGATTTCGGCCACTCACATGTGTGCTTAGGCGGCCATTGTGTATGAATGTTTTTCGGAGGCGGTTGCGTGGCGTATTGATGAAGCTACAAACCTACCCCGGTTTAGACCTTTGGACATCGGGCCGGTAGGTTTCACAGGTCGGAGTTATTAGAAAAGTAATTTCCTTGTACTACCAAACATCCATCTCACGCGGTTTTGGGCGAGTAGAGGCTCTTTTGGCGCTTCGTTTGAAATTTTGAAACACAAGCATTCACGTTTAGAGTACTCTTGAACTTTAAGGATTGACCTAAATAGACAACGTTAAATTTGACCTTGTATGTTTGAAAACCTCATTAAATTATCCGCTTCTTTTTGAAATTTGACACTTGAAAATCCTATAACTATGATTATTTTGGAACGGATGAGCTAAATTTGAATCTATTTTGTACACGACTGTCGGTGTCAAAACCGGCGGATCTCGGGTAGGGGGTCCCGAACTGTGTGTCTAAGGCGGATGGTAATAGGAGGCAGGGGACACGATGTTTACCAAGGTTCGGGCCCTCTTGATGGAGGTAATACCCTACGTCTTGCTTGATTGTTCTTGATAATATGAGTGTTACAAGAGTTGATCTACCACTAGATCAGAGAGGCTAAACCCTAGAAGCTAGCCTATGGTATGAAAAAAAAGACACATCCGTGACATTTTGGGCCGAATTTTTTTTTCTGTCATACATATGACACTTCTATGATGATAATTGTGACAAAACCCGGTATCACCATAGATGTGGTGGGCTCCTACTTCTATGACAAAAAATCATGACAGAAAATGGGCTTTTCATCCTGGGCGGGTCGGAGACGCAGCTGCATGACATTCTTTGGGCCGTCCATGACGGAAAAAACCATGGTAGAAGCGAGGGCGAGGAAAATTTCGGGGAGTTCCTGGTTACGGTGGGAGGTCGGGGGCTGAGTGATGCGCATTTCTCTCGTACACGTACGCGCGTGTGTGCGAGGCGTTGGCTCTAACTGAACCCGAGCGATTGCACTGCAGGCTACATGTTACTGAACCCGAGCGATCGATCGATGGCTGTTAACTGAACCCGATCGAGTGATTCCTTTGCTACTACTGCTAACTGAAGCCGATCGATTGGATGAACAGTGAGCGTTGCTGGGGGGGTGGATGAATAGTGAGTGGTGGCGTTGCCTCTGGATGAACAGGACCCCGTGGTGTGGAGGGCTGGATGAATAGTAGATGTTGGAGGGGTGCCCGTGGAGGGTGGTTGAACAAGACCCCGTGGTGTGGAGGGCTGGATGAACAGTAGACGGTGTAGGGGTGGTTGAACAGTAGCCGGTGGAGTAGCGTGCGGTGGAGGCTGGATGAACAGGAGCCCGTGGAGGCTGGATGAACAGGAGCCCGTGGAGGCTGGAGGAGGTCGACGGTAGCCCATGGAGGCTGGAGGAGGTCGGCGGTGGAGATGAACAGTATACCATGGAGTTCCGTTTTGCGGTACGCCACACCCCTCCCGATGAACAGGACCCCCATTTCGACCGTAGGAGGTTTGTTTCCTCCGTTCTGTGGTACGCCAGGCCTCGTTTCAATCGCATGTTCCGTCCAAGCCCTCCCGATGAACACGACCACGCATTCCGTTCTGACCCAGCCGGTTGGCTCCCACGCATTCCGTTGCCTCCCGATGAACACGACACATTCCGTTGCCTCCTGATGAATACGACGCATTCCGTTGCCTCCCCATGAACACGACGCATTTCGTTGCCTCCCCAAGAACACGATGACGATGTTGTTTCTCCTTTCCGACCCAGCCATGTACACGAGCCCTGGCCGTACGTATGCGCGAGTAGGTGTTCGAGACCCTGGCCGTATGTACACATATGTGGCCGTATTTTCTTTCTTGCACCCTGGCCGCTGTACGTACATGTACATGCTACATGCGTGCCTCTACTACGACACGTGCGCGCCTCAACATCGACTAGTATGTACGTACACGTTCGTGACTAGAATGACAACGCTACGTACGCTTCGACCAGGTGGGTCCCGACTGTCAGGCACTTCCGTGCCTACGAAGATGTAGCTGGTGGGTTCCAGCAGTCATGGGTGAATCGTTTTTTTTTTTTGCACGGACGCACTTCCTTGCGTGCGAAGGTGTAGCTGCTGGGTCCCAGCAGTCAGGGGCCGAATCGTTTTTTTGCCCGGACACACTTCCTTGCGTGCGAAGGTGTAGCTGGTGGGTCCCAGCAGTCGGGGGGCGAATCGATTTTTTAGGATGCACTTCCTTGCGTGCGAAGATGTAGCTGGTGGGTCCCAGCAGTCAGGGGGGTGAATCGTTTTTTTTCTCGGACGCACTTCCTTGCGTGCGAAGATGTAGCTCGTGGGTCCCAGCAGTCAGGAGGCGAATCATTTTTTCGCGACATACGGTGGCCCGTCCAGTGGGTCCCCGCTGTCAGGTGGAGGAATAATTATTTTGCGCGTAATATGGAGGCACTTCCTTGCGGCTGCCGTGGACCCAGCTGTCGGCCTCTCCACGTACAGTCCATGTCCGATGGAAGTCGTTCCTTGACCACGTTGACCACGCCGCGCCGAGAGCACCATGGCGGTGGACGACGGCGAGGCCTAGGAAGGGGACGACGCGGAGCCGGGGAAGACGCGGCAGTGGATGCACACGCGGAGAGGAGTATGAGGGTTCACTGGTTTGGCTGCGCTATCATCGCCGCAGAATAACAGGGGGTGTGGGTGAGTGGAGGGATGCCCTGGCCAGCGGTGGGAGTAGTAGGGGCGGTGAGGCTTCCATGGCAGCACAGCCGGCCACGAGAGGCATGAGCAGGCGGCACGACCGGCGCTGCTTTGGGCGGCTGGAGCAAGAAGACCAGAGGTTGAAGAAGCACGACGGTTGTTGGATGGACATCGTACGGTCACTGCAGATAGAATCGTTTATATTGACTAAGTTGACAAAACCCTTGGTACGTCAACTTAGTAGGCCCACAGGTCATCTTCCGAAACGATGCGCCCCAGATGTCAGGGGGAGGAATCATTTTTTGGGCGGGTGAATTAAGAATATCCGAGATTGAACAAGAAGCACGGCATCCGTTGGATGGACATCCAACGGCCACTGCTGCTAGAACCGTGTGTTGACTATAAGTTGACAAAGCCTTGCATACGCGTCAACCGTGTGTCAACTTAGTAAGGCCAGAAGTGTGTGGCAGAGAACTTATAGCCCATTTGAGATTTGTAGGAATGTGTAGTCCATTTTTGAATTCTAATGGAATTTACTACAGCCCATTTACAGTTTGTGAAAAGTACAACCCATTTCAACCAACCGTTCAAAATAGAATTCAATAAAATTTCCCACATTGTGATGGGATCCGAAATATTTTTATCCTGAAATTTCTAGTCAGATTAAATACGATTTAAATATAAATTTATATTACGTAAAAATCCAACGAAACATTGCGCTCGCAATAATTAATGAAATTAAAATTTTGAATATCCAAAAATAATATTTTATAAAGTAATCACGTGTTTGGTGAATTTTTTTATAGTTACTGCCTAGTTTTTATAATTACATCCCATTTATTATTTCTTAAAGCCCATTTTCTTGTTAAGCCTAATGCATCCCTCCTAGGAAAGATTTGCAGCCCAGCAGGGCGGAGAATAACAACTTGACCTTGCCTGGGTATTCCTAAAAAAAGTGTAGCTGGGCTAGCCATTTTGAGCTTGAAAAAATTAATATATGGGCTTGATATCTAGCCTGGGCTAGAAGGGCCACAGCCCGCCCAGTTAATACCTGCAGCGATGTTTTCGTTGTTGTTCAGAGGAGAAAAATTAATATCTAGGCTAAACATCGAAAAATTCTGCAGTGCTCACACCTCAAAAACACAAATACTGCTCGAGCTGCTTGGTCCCAGCTGTCGGCCGCTTCTTGTGCAATTCTCTCGTTTATTGACTACTACATAGGTTGACAATGGTGTGGGACCGTGATGTTGGGAAACCAGGAGGAAGCAAAATAAATTATAGTAAAGGAGGCACTTGCGTACGTGAGGCTATGGACCTGGTGGGTCCCCATTGTCATCCTCTCCAAGTAAAGTCATCTCCTCGCCCGCGCGCACTTTCCGCCCGAAGCAGTCAGCGTCGCCCGCCCCGCTTCTCAGTTCAGGCGATTGCTCCGCCTTCAAACGACACAAGTGTCGTCCGTTCGTCCATCTGCCGCCCACATTATTGATACACGGTTGCCGAGGCGGCTACTCCGGCGCCACACGTCCTTCCCTCCGCCCACCCACCATTGCTATATAAACTGCTACGCCGGCCATAGCCGCAGTCATCTGCATCTGTTCCCTTTCTCCTGTCCACACCACTACTGCCCACCATGGCTTCCTCGCGCTCCAACGCTCTTCGGGACAGGCGGACGACGGACCACAAGGAGATGGCAGCCATTGTTGCTGACCGGCTGGCCGACAGGCAGCCGGAGGACGACGACGTCCCAATGGAGAACATGGTAGTCGATGATCCGGCGCCAACCCCCTCCTCCGCGCCATCCTCGCCGGTGCATTGCACCATGACCGTCGGCGAGGCCCGTTCCCAATATATGGACAGGGTGAGGCAGATGCGTGAGGAGCAGTTCCGGGAGGCGCAGGCCGACGCCGCCTACAACCACCATCTCCTCCAGGAGCACCTGTGGGCGGAGGAGCAGATCACCGCGGAGCGGGCGGAGCAGGAGGTGCTGCTCGACTCGTACCGCTCCGCCCACAAGGGCAGCCTCGAGCGCTGGAGGTACCGCATGCAGGTGGCGGAGGTTGCGGCCACCTACAAAGAGGCTAGCAAAGAGGGTGATGAAGCGGGCGAGGCGCTGTTTGGCGAGACCGAGGACGAGGCAGAGGACAATGCCGGCTCCGACGAGTCCCCGCTCCGCTGGCGTCGACGAGGCCCTGCTCCGCCGAGGCCCCGCGGCGCCAACAACGAGGCAGAGGATACCGCCGGCTCCGTCGAGGCCCCACCCCGCAAACAACGAGGCAGAGGACATCGCCGGCTCAGCCGAGGCCCCACCCTGCCGGCAACGAGACAGAGGACATCATCGGCTCCGTCGAGGCCCCACCCTGCTGCCAACGAGGCCGTGCCACACAGAAAACGAGGAAGAGTAGAACACGATGGTCGCCGCCGCTCAGGTCCAAGTAAGGCCACCGCTCCTACCCTCCGGTTGAAGCCAAGCTAGGCGGGTTGACCATTGATGGCCAGTTAGCTTCTTGGCGGTGACGTGGAGTCGGAGAGTTGTGCTGGAGAAGAACGCTCCTTCTACTTAACTGTTGGTGCAGTTGGATGACTGACACGTGGGCCCAACAAGCCACATGTCAGTTACGCAACTGCACCTGCAGTTAAGTCACTGAAGCTTCTGTTCGGCTCAATGGGACACAGGTGGGTAGCTTCGGTTAATTAATTATACCTCCAGCGCACCCCTTTTTAGTTGAAGAATGTATGAAATGTAATGAAACCCGCATGTTTATATGAAGTCCGGCTGTGTATGAATGAATTTATTTCGATTAGTTCGGATTCCTATATCACTGGCATTGGATGAACATGCAAAACAATACGTACTAGCATTATTCCCAGGGTGATCACCTCATTTGCAGCAGTTTCACAAGTACTCCCTCTGGTCCTTTCTAGTCTGCATACAAATTTTGTCTGCAGTCAAAGTATCTCTACTTTGACCAATCTTATACAAAAAAGTATGCACTTTCACAATGTGCGAAGTAAAAAGGAACAGAAGGGGTACAAAGAGTTTGAGCAGCTTTTTAGCATTTCTGTACATTGCAATCAAACACACAGGCCTGGCAATTCATAGAGAACATTCAAAACAATCGATGATTATGCATCTCAGCGACTCACATGTCAGAGGCAATATTTACTTCACAACTAAAGAATAAAGAAAAAATTGATCGACGCTGCTAACAGCAAAGGGCGTCCCATTTGAAAATATCAAACGCATGTCTTGCTAAAATCAATGAGCAAAATTTGACAAGGTTGTCCCATTGCAAAATATCAAATGCCTACGACTGTGGAATGGGCAGGGTTTGCCATCAGTTCGGACACTCACATGGCACCTCGTGCTAAATAAACCAGCTGTTCTTTTTGTGCAGTTCCACCAAAATCAACCAAATTCACGCGTAGCTTGTATGATTTCGCCCTTATATGTTGCAACGCCTTGACCTTATCGGCACCTCCTTTCTTGTGGTGGAAATGAATGATTCGAGGTATTCATGAACATTTTGTGCAGTTCCCATTGAAATCAAGCTAAGCACCCCTGTTTGCACAAATACAAAAAAGTGATTAGTATAAAGCAAACTGTACTATGAATTGACAGTTTCAACAGGCACATACTTGGTCCATGTAGAGCACACTTTTAGAAAAATGGAAATCACCAGAAAGAATCCTAGAACAACATTGTACTCGCGCATAACGACAGAAAAATGGAGATTTGTCAGTCCCTCTGAGCTGAAGTTAGTTTGGTCTTGTGGGGAGTAATGTAACCATCCTTCAACTGCTCCTTCTGATGATAAGATAGACCGGGCTTCTTCATCCTGGCATAATCGGAACTAGTCACTTCACGTACTCCATATTCTTCTTCAGAGGAAGATGATCCTGTTGTGCAAAGACAAGAGGACTACTAAATGCTAGCATCCATGTTTGCTCGAAAAAAAGGAAAGGAAATATTTAAAACAGCACAGATGAAGCACTTCTCAAGGACAATACCACTTTTTCATGACAGTATCTAAACAGTAGCACAACACCAATAGAGATGACAAAGCTCAATCATATGGATGAAATCAGTGGGCGAGTACCAACCTTTGTCAGGAGGGTTATTGTGTAGAGCATACAGATGAAGCACTTCTCCGGAACCATCTGTTGCTATCTACGGTGGTGGCCATGCTTATTATATACTCCTCGATTAGTTTAATGTTTCCAACATCTTCTTGTGCAGTTCCACTAAAATATATGGTATCTTCAAAGAAGATCCCTGTTTGCACAAGTAGAGATAATTACATATTACATTAAGAGTGGCATCAAATCAGTGGCAAAACAATTGCTCGTTCCAGCCATAGCAATAAATTAAGATGCAAAACTATATCATTACTTGTGTCATCACAGCTCCAATGCTTCATTACAGCACCGGGAGTTGATTTTTGTATTTCTTCCGCTTGTTCTTCCCCTTCATCACTTGGTTCAATAATAGACAAGCTTCGCCTTCAATGTAAGATTTGGCATGTCAATTAGGGAGCACAAGTATAGTACTAAACTTAATTTTCTGATGAAAGTGGCAAAATACAGGCCAATAGTTGTGAAATATCCTTATCTTACGTCAATGGGATATTACGGTGCACATACATATTGGAAGTCTTGTCTCCATTTGTGTAGTTCACTAAAATCAAGCAACATTATCGTACAAGTAGCACAACATATGAAAGCACACTACAGAATCATGTGAAAGAAGGCTAGTACTGACCTCTCATGATGCGGAATTCAAACAACTCACAAGAAGAAAATCTTAACCAAATTCGCCTTAACGGATAGGAAGTAAGATCTCCTCTTGGTCAGTTCCACTAAGATCAAGCAATCAAGCAACGTTGTCGGTGTGACATTTTGGTTGAACTGCACGAAACACTCTTAAAACAAAAGTGTTTTGTGCAGTGCAACAAAAGGTTACAACGGCAACGAGGTGAAGTAGATAACCCTGTTTACATAGAGGTGCAAAGGAAACAGTTAGTGGTCAATAACGATGGATGACACAGAAGACAACAAAAAGAAGCATCTACCTTATCTAAATGGGAAAGAAAGCAAGATAGTAGCATTTCTCAAATGGTGGCGTTGATTAATATTAACATAGAGATTATCTTAACAATAAAATTCGTTAAACATGTAATTTGCTTTTAACTGTGGCATTGCATCAATTTTCCAGCGGCATTATTAGAGGGTGTTTGTTTACAGAGACATTTTGGTGTAGGGACTAAAAAAACTCCATGTCAGTCCCATCTAAACCAAACAGGAGGGACTTTTAGGGACTAAAAGTGGGCATTTGGGAGTAAAGAAAGAAGACCCCGAGGGAGTCTTTTTGGGACTTTTTCCAACAGTTACCCCTGCCACGCATCACAGTATCTATTAGTTCATTACTAGGGGTAACATGGTCTTTTAGCATGTCACTTAATAACCTCTAGTCCATGTTTAGTCCCTGGAACCAAGCAGGTAGGGACCAGGGAGTTTTTAACCAAACAGGGCCTTAGATTAACAACAGCTAATGAGTTGCACGGTACAATGGATGCACTAGCACCATGTGCATCTACCAATGTACTATGGTCATGCACAGTCTGTTGCAACAAAGAACAAATAACCAAGGAGCATATTTGTGTTGGTCCCAGTTTTGTTATCTTTAGACACCTTTCCCTATGTGAGCGCAGCAAATCTAGTCCTGCTCAAACTCTACATCCTTGTCCCTTCCTTTCCTTTTTGAACTAGTACTTTCGCCCCTTCCTTCCCTCTTTGAACCACGTCCTAGATTTATGCGATACAACTTCCCCACTACTTTCCCCCATTCCTTTCCTCTTTGAACCACGTCCTAGATTCATGCTATACAACTTTCCCCCTTCATTCCTCTTTGAACCACGTCCTAGATTCATGCTATATACAACTTTTCCCACTACTTTCCTCTTTGAACCACGTCCTAGATTCATGGTATACATGCAGCTAGAGCAATGCATGTGGAGTAAGTAAATTATACCTTAAGGTTCTTGGGGCGTGGTTCGGTGGGCGACAGGACGTCGGTGAAGAAGAAGGGGTTGGAGGCCCTCCCGCGCCGCCGCTGGGTGGAAAGTGAACAGCTGCGCCGATAGTCCCTCGCTGACGGCGACAACGTTAAGCCTCCTTCCCTTCCCGGTGGATGGATCCTAGCGGCTCTTCGAGCAGCAGTGAGGGGAGAGAGAGGCCAACGAAGTCTTGTTTAGATCTGGAGAGGGCGAGAGAGTGTGAAGAGAGCAACTACAAGCGCTGAGGCTCCAACGTGTATATATATATACTGGACAGAGAGTGTGAAGCGTGCAAACCCTAGAAAACATTTTGACCATTCAAAGAATCCTCCTGGCACAAATTATGCTCAAGTGTAGTTATCGAACCCGACACCTCAAGTTTTATGAGCGAACAGGCTAACCAGCTACACAACCCTCCCATTATGTTCAACAAGAGGGAAATAACCTTTTATACATTCCTGCATTAGTGTGACAAGCATGCCGTGTTTTTGTGTGTGTGTGTGTGTGTGGGAGTCATTGGGATTTCAATCATAATCGTGTCATGTGGCTTTGGTGGTAAGACTATCCATAGTGGTGCAGAAATAATGCAGCCTTGGTCACCTTACCTCTCTCCATGTAGTACATTGGGTCCCACCAGTCAGAGGGTGAAACAAACAAATTAATAAGAAAAATTAAAAGCGAAAGCGGTGTTTCTTACCTCACACATCTCGCTACTACTCGGGAACACTATCCAATTGATCCCTCTGTTCGCTCACGTACTATTTTAAGTGAATCCTTATTATAACATGCACACAAATTTTGGGCACTTGTATTCGACTTAAGTCAGTGTGCCACCGTATCTCGTATACTTACTACTCCCTCCATCTAGGTGTAATAAGTCACGTTAGAAGGTGGAACGGGACCAAGGTGCGTGCGTGTGCGTGTGTGTGTGTGTGTGTGTGTGTGTTTAACATCATGTGTGTGTTAGAGAGAGCGATAGATCAGCCTACTCCTACAGAGAGATGTTGTGTAGTGTACGATTTTAGCCGCAAGAGTTGGTGCATCCTCTTGTTTCCGGGCGTGTCCGGTAGGGACATGCGCACAGCTGCCACGCCCGCTCCTCACCAGCCTGGCCCACCCAAAGCCCCTCCATCACCCGCGCATGCTTCCTGCCCAAAACGGCCAGCGCCGCTCTAAAGAATCGGTGCCGCATTCATGCCCGGGCAGAGCGGACGCAACCTCTTACTGGCGCAAGAGTGATGGTTGCTTCGTCCGTCCAACTTACTGCTGGGTCTATGTGATTTGACGGCTCATTGGTCTTTATTACTGAGGTGGTAGGACTGTTGGATGTCGCACGCTTTCGGCAAAAGGAGGTACTACTACTAGATTACAATTTTCTCCATTCTTACAGCGGAGGCATGCAAGGGCAGTGAAAACACGCAGGCTCGGTGATTACATGGCCCACCTCACACTATCAGCGTGCGACACCTAACTCTTTACATAGTACTCCCTCCGTTCCTCAATATTACTAGATGAGTCCCCGCGCGTTGCCGCGGAACAATGGTATATCTCTCTGCGCAAAATTATCGATTTCATAGAACTAAAAAAACTCTATAACCGCATGACAAATGTGGTAGCCAAACTAAATAAACTCCCATCATCATTTAGATCATCCCACATAAGGAAAAAAGATCAGCCAACTCCTACTGCATAATGGGATTATATTTTTCTTTTTGACATGTTAATGGGACTTAAAAGCTCACTTACATGCATGCTACTAGTGCATGCTTGCATGCAGACATGTTGATGTGATTTAAAACCCACTCACATGCATGTGCCACGGTATTTCTGCATGCTTGCATGTGGCTTAGTGCGGAGCCTCTCAACATCTAGATCAGACATCTATTATGGACTGATTTACTTCATCTAACGGCTACATCAATTTTGATGATGTGGCTCAAGGAGAGGATAGAGAATTCCTAGTAGTGGGGGCTAGCTATTACTAGTAGATAAGTCTTGTAGAGATTCCACTACATACGGAACAAAATGAGTGAATCTACACATAAAATGCATCTATATACATCCGCATGTGGTTCATGGTGAAATCTCTACAAATACTTATATTTAGGAACGGGGGAGACGGCTTACTAAGCAAGCTTCTCCTCGTTCTGTGAGTTGATGGGACACATCAAAAGTACTCCAGTGCATAGAGCCTTGCCTCTAAGGTAGGCCCCACATGGTTTGCCTCTTTTTTTAACATAACACGTCAAGTCGCAATTTGTTTGTTCAACCGTGGTAGACGATCCTCCTCCACCAAGTGGGCAACCAGTACACGTGCCAAATTACCACGTGGGCTGCCTTTTTCGTACAGAAATGAGCTCCACCGTGTACCCACGCGGGTGTGGTTGGGAAAGAGACGGGAGTACGTGCGCCGTGCATGCACCTCTTCTCTACGTGCACCTCCCCCACCTACGTGGGTGTGTGTGAGAGATACAAACCGTGTTCGTGAGTGTTTTTTGTTTTGGGGTGGGGGTTGATTTCGTGAATTATTTGTGGGAATATGTGTCGATGACATCTCAAACAAACTTTTTCATGCAATGTGTGTGAAATGGAGGCCTATACATATCATACATAGAGGGTCCGGCAATCCACGAGAAGAGAGGGAGGGGTCATAGCTATCGATAGAGTCGAAGAGAGGATCAAGTGGGTGGATGCGAGATCGATGAAGAGAGCCATCAAAATTGTGTGTGTGTGCAAGTCAAAGATATAGGGCGACTGGCCTACCGGAACGTTAGAGGGCACATGTCAAGTTTGTGTGTGGCAGGGAGACATGACTAGAGCGCTCGATGTATCGGTGTGTGTGGGGGGAGGGGTGGGGGAGGGGTAGGCAGAGGCCTAACTATAGAGGTAGAACGATTCGTATATGTGTTGAGAAGGAGAGACCCAGCTATGTCTTGAGGGAGATCGGTCGACATCCATACATAACCGAAGGACAGGAAATATGATGGGATAGAGATAGAGAGGAGAGAGAGAGGGAGGGAGAGGGGTAGAGTGCTGGATGGGTGATGGAGTTGCTTCTCAAAGATGGTGAGAGAGGCCTACTAGACAAACTAAGGGTGGAATTGCAATGTTATCAACAAGAGTGGGGATGTGTTTCTGTGTGAGCCTATGCGTGATTGATCTGTCGGGACGCATCCATGGATGATGAAGGGGAACCATGTGTGTGGTAAGCAAACCTAACTAGATCGGTAGATCAATTGTTGTTTGTCGGAGGAAGGGAGAGACACAACTAATGAGGTAGATCGATTGGCGTGTGGGTGAAAACAAGTTATAAGGACCTAGCTAGCTATATGTATAGCGAGAGATCGGTCGGTGTACGTCCATTTGTTAGAGGCAAATAAGGCCCAGCGAGACGGATAGACAGAGAGAATGGAGCTAGGAGGTGGTGCGAGAGGCCCAACTACAAGCTAGATAGGGGGAGGAGTGTGCGGTTGTGAGATCGATGAAAAGAGGAGCGAGAGTTTACACGTGTGTCTGACCGTATGAGAGACACGAGGCAAGGACACATAAAGGAGATTGAAGTTGTGTGTGTATGTTGTAGGCAGGCATCGCTGGAGAGGTTTATCGATCGGTGTGTGTCAGAAAGGAGTTGTGGAGACTCTGGGAGATCGACCTAAAGAAAAAAAATGAATGTGCCCGGTGGATAGAATGCTGAGGGAGGTGGAGGGCGTGTGCATGCACGAGAGAAAGTTAGTGGTAGCTACAAAGGTTGGAGGATTGTGTGGGTGTAAGAGACTAACAAAGATCATAATTTGATATGAAAGCGGATTCATATATTTGAATAGGAGATCATAGTGTTTTAAACATTACATGCATGAATATAGCGGTGATACACGTGATGTGCACATGTTATACCATAATGTGATAATGCATGGCGTTTGCAACTCACAGCTAAATGCCAAACAATCTAAACCATACTATACATCAAACAATGTCACATTTTATTTGAATTTGTGATAATGTGTGGCGTTTGCAGCTTACAACTAAATATCAAACAATCTAAACAATACTATATATCGAACATTCTCACATTTTATTTGAATTTGTGGTAATGTGTGGTGTTTGCAACTCACATCTAAATACTTGTAGGCGTAGGGGGCGGGGCACCATACAAAATGTGATAAACACATTATACATGAGACATGGTTTAGATTATGAAGATCTAGCTAGAGCTAGAAATGTAATGTGATTTGAAATCAAAATAAAGTGGATTCAAAAAATCTAGTTCGAGTTCATATAGTACACATAGTTCATATGTAACTCGAGACTAATCATGTGGTGTGCTGTGAAGATAATACACAAATGATGGTTTAACTTGACAATAATGATGATTGTAGATCTTATTAAAACAGATAAACAAATTCAAATGCTTTGACTTCACAACAATCATTATTGTAGATCTTATTCAAATATAGAAATGAATTCAAATTTAGTTCATATTGAAGCGGTAGTATATATGTTTGGAATGCACTAAAGCGTTCATTTGAGTAGTAGGTTGCATGCATTATACACGTAGCGAAATATTTTAATTGAACATAACATGAATTCAAGGTTTTGAATGACATTTGTAGTGTGCATTGATTTGGTACAGTACACGTTAGGCTTGTCCGGAAATTTCAACCCATGCCTCGTTAGCCCGAAATATTTAAGATATATCTTTGTCTCGTTGTGCTCCTACAACTCCCTCCATCTCAACCCACGCCTTACTATTCCGAAATTACAACGCGCGCAAAAACTCCCACCTCCTGTGAAATCCCGACATGCAAAATGCCCGTGGAACCCCTGAACCGAAAGAACCGCCTCAAATCAGTGGGGGTACTTTCGTAACTTACCCCACATTTCGGGCAAGCGCGTCTCTAAGCCATGGTTCCCCAATGCAATCCCATCCGCCCACCCATTCATACACCGAGGCGCGAAAACCCGCGATGAAACCCCACACCCTGCTCCGTCTGCCACCCAGCCGGAGCCTCTTCCTCGACGACGTCGTCCACAGCAACACCTCGACGTCCCCCATCCACCGTACTGGATGAGGATCCGTCATCGATCTCATCGTCCCGCCGGTTCAGCCACCCCATCCTCCACCTCCAAGGAGTTGCCCCGACGTTCCCCTCGTCTTTCGCGCCACCTCCATTCCCACACCGCGGTCTTCACCTACACCATCGGAAGAGCATCATCATCACCGTTTCCTCGGATGAAGCTACAGCCTAATCGGCGCCACCAAAGAGGTTGTACACTAATCGCCGCATTTTCTTCTTGATTCGATCTCACGGTGTTGTCGGCGCTCAGTCCCGAGCCAACACGGCGTAGCTCCATCCACGGCGGCATCGCCAGCCACTTCCTCCATGGTGTCGCTCCCTCGGCGGTGACGTACACATCAGTAGGAGCTACTGCTGCTTTAGCTCTCGCTTGCGCTGCTGCTCTGCTCTTACTCTCGGTCCCCTGCCTGGTCTGATCTTTCTATTGCTCTTGCTCGCGCTGATGCTCTCGCTCTTGCTTGCGATACTGCTCCGATTTAGCTACACTTCAGTCGACTGAATCGACTTTTGGGTCAGTCGATTTTCAGGGGGGGCTCGTCAGGGTGAAGGAAGAACCAGCCGCAGCAGGGAGGGGGCTCGCCGGAGAGGTACCCCACTATCTATCTTAGGGTTCAGGATGGGGCGGTGGCCGCCGGCGGTGGCGGGGCGTTGGCGGGGCGGTGGCGTGGGGATCGCCGGAGAAAAAGCTCGGCACGGGGGGGGGGGGCTAGAGGGATGGCCGGGGTGTCGGTGTCAAAACCGGCGGATCTCGGGTAGGGGGTCCCGAACTGTGCGTCTAGGCCGGATGGTAACAGGAGGCAAGGGACACGAAGTTTTACCCAGGTTCGGGCCCTCTCGATGGAGGTAAAACCCTACGTCCTGCTTGATTAATATTGATGATATGGGTAGTACAAGAGTAGATCTACCACAAGATCAGAGAGGCTAAACCCTAGAAGCTAGCCTATGGTATGATTGTGTTGTCCTACGGACTAAAACCCTCCAGTTTATATAGACACCGGATAGGGTTAGGGTTACATAGAGTCGGTTACAATGGTATGAGATCTACATATCCGTATCGCCAAGATTGCCTTCCACGCCAAGGAAACTCCCTTCCGGACATGGGGCGAAGTCTTCAATCTTGTATCTTCATAGTCCAGGAGTCCGGCCAAAGGATATAGTCCGGCCATCCGGACACCCCCTAATCCAGGACTCCCTCAGTAGCCCCCAAACCAGGCTTCAATGATGATGAGTCCGGCGCGCAGATTGTCTTCGGCATTGCAAGGCGGGTTCTCCTCCGAATTCCATGTACCTGTTGAATAAAGTCTGGTTTCTTGTAAATGTTGCGCTCCTTGGCTTCTACGCCCAATAATGGCCGTCTCCCACGTGTCAAACGAATATGAAAAGTCTGAGTGTTTTTACATCCACACCCCTAGCCGCGTAAATGAGCCGCCTATTTAAGGGGACGAGGATTTAGATCCAAACCACACCTTCTCCCCTTCGCGAGTGTTCATCAGAGCGCATCCGACAAAGGTCCATTCCACCATGGCCAGCCGTTGCAACTCCTCCCTTCGCCCTTCAAGCCCTAAGCCTGGATATTGGGAGAGATGCTCCATCCCACATAGGGAGCTAGTGATGCTCCAGACCAAGGGATTTCTCCCCCGGGCCTATATGGTCCCGGTTTGAGCCGGTCTTGCCATTTATAATGGTGGAGAGCAAGCGGAGAGTGCCCCCAATCCCTCCAAAGGAGAGCGGGTATGCCTCGTCCCTTATCTAATACTAGGGCTCGGATTTCCAATCCATCCGTTTCTCCGGGGGCTACTGGAGTACTATGGCCTCCAGCTGCACAATCTTATGTCCGCCTCCGTATTGCATATCGCGGGCTTCGTAGCCCTCTGCGAGCTGTTTCTGGGTGTTGAGGCTCATTTTGGGCTGTGGAAAGAGCTGTTCTGCCTCGTGCCCCGTTCTAAGAAGGGGTCAATGTATCAAGTGGGCAAAGCCGAAGTGTGGCGCATCGCCGGGACCGGATACCTATCCGGAACCCCAAAGAAGACGTCCGAGGACTGGCCTTCGGAATGGTTTTACATAGAAGATGTCCCACTGTCAGATCCTGTCCGGATCAGCCTCCCTGAGTTTGACAGTGCCCCACTAAAGAAGCGCCTAAGTTGGCATCCACGAAGCCCTCAGAGGGAAAGCGACAAGGACGTTTTTACCTGATGGGCCGGATAAGATTGTTAGCTCATTCCGGACTGACCATGATCGGGGTCCTGGCCGCATGCATCATGCGAGGGGTGCAGCCACTACAGTATAGAGGCCACTCCATGTGGGACTTCAACGGGGAGGACGACACCACCCGCTACGGCCGTAAGGGGACGGATTCGGCTGCGGCTCTAATAAAGACCTTGTCCGCTTTGTACAAGGGAGAAGAGGAGGATTTTCTCCGCATCGACCCACAGAGTGGATTTTCTATGTACAATCCTCCAAGCTGGGTAAGTGATCGCATCTTGCCCATCCGTTTTTATATTCCCATTGTTAAATATTCAGTCTAGCGACTTCAACGCAGGAACTGCGCCAGGCTGTTAAAGAAATAATCAGCCCTCCTCCACAACCCGAGGACCCAGGACGGTCCCTCAACCCGGACTCTCAAGAGGATCCGGACTTTTCGATGGAGCTGATTGATGGAGTGTTCCATCAATTGAGCAAGGACAATGCCTTGGTGGCCATTACGGCTGATTACCCATGGCTAATCCTGGCCTCCCAGAAACGGGAGGCCGAACCTGCGACGACAAGCCAACGAGGGGCTGCAGGGCCCTGTGAGCAGAAAAGAGGTGCAGTCCGGACCGAGACGTCAGCGCAAAGGTATGGCGTGCCTCCTTATCCCAGGTGTTACACCTTCAAGGCACATTAACACTCGTGCTCTCTTCAGGATAAAGAGACCTCGCCGGACTAGATTCGGAGAGGCTGCCAATCACGCCTCCACTAGCCAAGCTCCAAAGCCTGGTCCGGAGGTGGAGGCGAACACAAGGCACGCATCGGGCGCTCCTCCGACAGAGGATGTGGACAGGTTGTCTGCCACCAACTCTGAGGTGGAGAGTGCCATGAACCACAGGCGTCGCCGGACAATTCTTCGTGATGCTTGTTTCTCCCAAGAGGCGTTAGATGCCTTCAAATCAGGAGATGCGTACCTCCGTGCCGCTCAAAATGGTCTAGCCAGAGCCACGGAGCAATATGTAAAAGACATACGGGTAAGAAAATTTTGGTAATTATATATAGATACCAGTAGCCCCCGAGAGTTGAAACAGTTAGAATAACTGATTGAAGGATCATTTGTTATGCAGGTTCTTACAGAAAAGAATTCCCTACTGTCCAAGGAGCTGGAAGAGTGCAAAGCCCAACTTGAGGCCGCACTAGCCGAGGCAGGGGAGCCCAAGGAGACCCCCTCTAGTAATATATATACTTCGAAAGATAAGTATTTTGCGAAGCATGGCATGGGTGCGAATCTGACAAATGAAATTGCAGATGGCGCCGGATTGAATCCGGAAAGGCAACACCTCCTACGCCAGCTAAAGGCTGGTGAGAAGGTGCTGGCAAAGGTGAGGAGGGAGAAGAACGATCTCCAAGATGCCAACACCAAGCTGGGCATCGAGCTGAAAGATGTTCGTGCCCAGCTGTCAGACTCTGTTAAGGAGAATCAGCGGCTTCGGCGCGGCATATTTAGTAAGTGCTTGAACGAACCTTTGAAAGAAAGTTCGGCGGAGAAGTCGACTAACAGAGCAATGTCTGTAGGTGTGCAAACAGGTCGTCCTGCAGAGGAGATGCCCGGTTCTACGGGTGACCTTCTTCCCGAGCTCTCGCAACTGCTCTATCGAGTTCGGCAGGCGATGCAAGACGTCGCCCAGGCCCTGTGGCCATCCATCTCCATGCCCGAAGGTCTCGGAGAGCTTGCGGAGAAGCTAAAGGGAGCACGGCAGCGCTTCCTATTGTGGAAGATATCGGCCTGCCGTCAAGGCGCTAGGGAGGCCTGGGCCATGGTGAAGACACGGTACACAAAGGCTGACCCCAACCACATGGCCGAGGTCGGTCTTGTAGGGCCCGATGGGAAGAAGATCCCTGTAAGCTTAGTATACGGTCAAGTAGAGTTGGCCGCAAAGTATTCCCAGCAGGACTATAAATTAGACAGCCTGTTAGATGGTATTGAAGAGGAATACAATCAGTCAAAATAACTATGTAATTTAATTGACATTTATAATCCCTTCTAGCCGAATTGTAGATCATTTGTCATGGCCGACCTTTTCGCTTCAGCCTCGGGACCTGATGGTCCGGAGTGTGTTCGAATTCCCATGTGGTTATATAGGAACCGGGGAATGCATGGAGACCAAGCGTAGGGGTCATTAGTGCGTGAACAAACAAGTGCCCGACTAGTTATGTTATATTACATGGTTAGTAAGAAACATCTTCCAGGGAGAATAGTTTCGTTAGGGGTTCCTTTCCCTGGGAGACATGCCCTAAAGTGCATGTCCATGCTGCGAAAAGAAACGCAGAAAAACATCTGGGGGCGTATAGAAAAATAAAAAAGACCATCTTTAGTTCACCGACCGAATATTCCCTTAAGAACGCTAGCTTGTGGCTTCACCCAGTCTGAGGTATACGTCCGGCTGACCCGGCAGTAACAATCGCAGAGGTGCTCCCTTTACCACCTAGCCGAACAATCGGGAACGTAGGGGTAAGCACAGGAGCCAGGCAACCCAGCTTGGCCAAAACTTAAGTCATATCGATGCATATAATGGTGAATAAAAGGTATATGCAGAAGTGTGACACATGTGTTGGGCATGAAGCCCGTATAAATAAGCTTCTGTTTAAAGAAGCCCCCAGGTTTAATGAGCGCGGATAGCGCGTCACTTTATGAGCCTTTAAAGGCTATAAGAGAGAGAGAGAGAGAGAGAGAGAGAGAGAGAGAGAGAGAGAGAGAAGAGGAATGTAAGACAGAAAGTATAAAAAATGGACAGAGGAAGGAGACGAACACAGAGTCCAGCGCTAGGCATAGAATCTTCGGAGACGGGCTGCATTCCATGGGTTCGGCTCGAGTCGGTTATCTGATGCATCTCGCAGGCGGTACGCTCCACGAGTCAGGACTTGGTCAATTATGAAGGGACCTTCCCACTTGGGCTTGAGTTTGTCCTTTTTCTTGTCTGGTAGTCGTAGAACTAATTCGCCAACGTTGTAAGTTTTGGCCCATACTTCTTTGCTTTGGTATCTTCGAGCCTGCTGTTGATAGAATGAGGAGCGGGCTTTTGCCACGTCACGCTCCTCCTCCAATGCGTCCAAGCTGTCCTACCGATCGAGCTCGGCTTCTCTTTCTTCGTACATGCGCACTCGAGGTGAGTCATGAATTATGTCGCAAGGTAAAACTGCCTCTGCGCCGTACACCATAAAGAATAGTGTATACGGTGGTGTGTTTCTGCGTGGTCCGCAGCCCCCAGAGTACGGAGTCGAGCTCCTCTACCCAGTGCATGTTAGATTCCTTGAGGGACCGCACTAATTTGGGTTTGATGCCGCTCATGATGAGACCATTTGCACGTTCGACCTGGCCGTTTAATTTGTGGGTGATAGACGGAAGCATAATCAAGCTTGATGCCCATGTTTTTGCACCAGAGTTTTACCTCGTCGGTCATAAAGTTCGAGCCGTTATCTGTGATGATGCTGTGAGGGACGCCGTAACGGTGTACAACCCCGGATATAAAGTCTATCACCGGTCCGGATTCGGCCGTCTTAATAGGCTTGGCTTCTATCCATTTGGTGAACTTATCCACCATGACCAGTAAGTATTTTTGCTTACGGGTTCCGCCTTTAAGGGGTCCAACCATGTCAAGCCCCTAGACCGCGAAGGGCCAAGTGATGGGGATAGTTTGGAGGGCGGTGGGTGGCATATGGCTTTGGTTTGCAAAGAGCTGGCAACCGATGCATCATTGGACTAAGTCCTGGGCATCTGCCCTGGCCGTCGGCCAATAAAAGCCTGTACGGAAGGCCTTGCTTACAAGGGACCGAGCTGCCGCGTGATGGCCACCGAGTCTGGCATGAATTTCAGCCAGGAGGTTCCACCCTTCCTCTTCGGAGATGCACCTTTGAAGGACTCCGGTAGTGCTTTCCTTAAAAAGCTCTCCCTCGTGGACTTTGTAGGCTCTGGATCGCCGCACTATGCAGCGTGCCTCATTTTGGTCCTCGGGGAGTTCCTTCCTAGTAAGGTAGGCAAGGAATGGTTCCGTCCACGGGGCGATAACAGCAATTATTACGTGGACTGAAGGTGTTATTTCGTTGGCAGAGCCTCCGATTGTGTCGGAATGTTCGGTGACGGGCAGTGCGGTTGGGTTGGGGCTATTATTGTTCGGCTCCCCTTCCCATACTACGGATGGCTTGAACAGCCTTTCCAAGAAGCTGTTGGGGGGGACTACATCGCGTTTTGCACCGATGCGTGCCAGGACATCTGCCGCTTGATTATTTTCCAGGGCTACATGGTGGAATTCAAGCCCTTGGAACCGAGCTGACATTTTTAGGACGGCGTTGCGGTAAGCTGCCATTTTTGGATCCTTGGCATCAAAGTCTCCATTTATTTGGGATATTGCGAGGTTCGAGTCCCCACACCTCTAGGCGTTGAATGCCCATGGATACTGCCATCCGGAGACCATGTAGAAGGGCCTCATATTCAGCTGCATTGTTGGAGTCCGTGTACATAATCTGGAGTATGTATTGAACCGTGTCTCCTGTGGGGGACGTCAAAACGACGCTAGCCCCCAGTCCGGCCAACATCTTGGAGCCGTCGAAATGCATGATCCAATTTGAATATGTGTCGTACTCTGTAGGGAGTTCGGCCTCCGTCCATTCTGCAATGAAGTCGGCCAAGACTTGCGACTTGATGGCTCGCCATGGCTAATAAGTTATGTCGAACGGGAGGAGCTCAATGGCCCATTTTGCAATCCGGCCTGTTGTGTCACGGTTGTTTATAATATCGTTAAGTGGTACTTCCGAGGCTACTGTTATTGAACACTCTTGAAAGTAGTGCCGTAGCTTCCGGGATGCCATGAATACCGCGCACGCAATCTTTTGATAATGCGGGTACCATGATTTGCAGGGAGTGAGGACAGAGGACACATAATAGACCGGCTTTTGAAGGGGGAATTTGTGTCCGTCTGTTTCTCGTTCAATGACGAGCACTGCGCTTACAACCTGATGTGTTGCTGCAATGTATAATAGCATTGGTTCGCCAATGTTTGGCGCGGCCAGGACTGGGTTTGTTGCCAGTATGGCTTTTATTTCGTCGAGTCCGACCGTGGCTGCATCCGTCCATTCGAAGTGTTCGGTGCGCCGAAGGAGGCGGTAAAGGGGTAGGGCCTTTTCTCCCAAGCGGGAGATAAAGCGGCTTAGAGCCGCCACACATCCGGTTAATTTTTGTATTTGTTTGAGGTTCTTTGGGATATCCAATTGTGACAGAGCTCGGATCTTGGCTGGATTTGCTTCAATTCCTCTACCGGATACAATGAAGCCCAAGAGCTTTCCGGCTGGGACGCCGAAAACGCATTTTTCCGGGTTGAGCTTGATGTCGTATGTTCGGAGGTTATCGAATGTGAGCCTCAAGTCGTCTACTAGAGATTCGACATGTCTTGTTTTGACGACCACATCATCTACATATGCCTCCACTGTTTTGCCGATCTGGTTTGCCAGACATGTCTGAATCATGCGCTGATATGTTGCGCCGGCGTTTTTGAGCCCGAAGGGCATTGTGTTGAAGCAGAATGGGTCGTATGGTGTGATAAATGCTGTTGCGGCTTGGTCTGATTCTGCCATCTTGATTTGATGGTAGCCGGAATATGCGTCGAGGAAACACAACGAGTCGTATCCTGCAGTAGCATCGATAATTTGATCGATGCGGGGGAGGGGGAAGGTATCCTTTGGGCAAGCCTTGTTAAGGTCTTTAAAATCAATGCACAGGCGCCATGATTTGTCCTTCTTTGGTACCATCACCAAGTTTGCTAGCCAGTCCGGATGTTTTATATCTCTAATGAATCCGGCCTCCAGTAGCTTTGCTAGCTCCTCTCCCATGGCCTGTCTCTTAGGTTCGGAAAAACGCCGAAGAGCTTGCTTGACAGGTTTGAATTCTTTTAGGATATTTAAGCTGTGCTCGGCCAGCCTCCGTGGGATTCCTGGCATGTCTGAAGGGTGCCAGGCGAAAATGTCCCAGTTCTCTTGTTGGAACTCTCGCAATGCGGCATCTACATCAGGGTTTAAATGTGCCCCGATGGAAGCTGTTTTATGGGGGTCCGTTGGATGGACCTGGAATTTGACTATTTCGTCCGCCGGTTTAAAGGAGGTGGACTTGGATCTTTTGTCGAGTACCACGTCGTCTCTATTCACCGTGGAGCGCAGCGCAGTCAGTTCCTCAGCCGCTAGGGCTTCGGATAGTGCCTCAAGGGCTAGTGCGGCTGTCTTGTTTTCGGCGCGGAGTTCTATGTCCGGATCACTAGCGAGAGTGATGAACCCGTTGGGCCCGAGCATCTTGAGCTTCATGTACCCGTAATGGGGTATTGCTTGGAAGATTGTAAATGCTTCCCGCCCTAGCAGAGCATGATAACCGCTGCTGAACGGAGCCACATGGAACATGACCTCTTCGGACCTGTAATTATCTGGCATGCCAAACACCACATCTAGTGTGATTTTTCCTGTACAACGCGCTTCCTGACTGGGGATTATTCCTCTAAAGGTTGTGCTGCTTCGCTCAATGCGGTTCCAATCTATTTCCATTTTTTGAAGGGTTTCCTCGTAAATGTGGTTTAGTCTACTGCCGCCATCCATGAGTACCTTGGTAAGACGAAAGCCGTCCACTATTGGACTGAGGACCAATGCAGCTGGTACTCGGGCTGTTCGGAATTTAGGTTCATCACTGGCGTTAAAGGTAATAGCCGTGTCACTCCATGGGTTTATTGTTGCCACTTGGTAGATTTCAGCAAGGCTGCAGAGCGTCCTTTTTTGCATGTTATTTGATGCAAAAATCTCGAAGACTGTTAATACAGTATTGGTGTCTCTGGGGTGGCTTTCTGTGTCCTCCGGAATTAGGAGATCTTCGCCAATTTTGGCCACCTGTCGGAGTATCCAACATGCTCTAAGGCTGTGAGTTGGTGTGGTGTCCTCTGTACTATGAATTTTACAGGGTCCATTAAGCCATCCTTCCAATACGGTTCCATGCCCTGTAGAGGGTTTTTGCTTTTTGGTGTTTGAGCCGGGTGTCTGGCGATGATGCACCCTTTTATTTCGGATTGGGTTTGCATTCAGGGCCGGATTGTCCCAAAATTTTATTTTGGTTTTCCAGGCGCTTTCCATCACATAGTACTTTCGTACTATGGATGCCAAGTCAGCAAAGCGTGTAATATCACGGCGACTTATGGCGTTGAGGATTCCCTTGTCCGTGCAATTATTGCAGAAGAATGAAATCGCGTCTTCCTCGCGGCTGTCCTTTATCCTGTTCATAACTAGGAGGAATCTGGCCCAGTATTGATGTACTATTTCTTCGGGATCTTGCCTAATTTGGGATAGATCGCTAATGTTCAGGTGGGTGGGCGGAATTAAATCTAAAGCCTCACCCCATCTAAGGCTTAGAGGCCGAGGAATTTCTGAACTTGAAAATTTGGATTCCTAGATGTTGTCCAATGAATCCAGTCCGTCGCCTGACTCTAAGTTCAGGTCTTGAGTGATATCCTCCCCTCCGCGGGTACCCGACTTGGAGGGATCGGGAATCCGGACGTAGCTAGTCCTTAAGATAGATGAGGGGTCGTCGCACTGTCCCTCTACCACGGCAATGTGATGGGTGACTTGGGGAGAGTTAATATCTCTCAGATCAGGCTTGGGCCCAATCTGGTCATAATTCGTAGCGACTCCCAGGGCGGCGATGCGATGCAAGAGCTCGTTTATGGAGGAGAGCTCCATTGGATCTAACTGCTCGGCGAGTTACAAGCTGACATGAAGATTGTTTTCGATGGCTCGAGAGGTCATCGTCGGCGCAGAAGCCGAACAGGCGCTCATAAGAAAACCACCTAGCCTGAGGGTCTAGCCGATAGCCAAAGCTCCCTTAGCAACGGTGCCGTCTTTAAAGACGGGGCGAGGCATCCTTCCTGATGGCGACGACACAGAGGAACTCTCAATGAAAGCACCAATGTCGGTGTCAAAACCGGCGGATCTCGGGTAGGGGGTCCCAAACTGTGCGTCTAGGCCGGATGGTAACAGGAGGCAAGGGACACGAAGTTTTACCCAGGTTCGGGCCCTCTCGATGGAGGTAAAACCCTACGTCCTGCTTGATTAACATTGATGATATGGGTAGTACAAGAGTAGATCTACCACGAGATCAGAGAGGCTAAACCCTAGAAGCTAGCCTATGGTATGATTGTGTTGTCCTACGGACTAAAACCCTCTGGTTTATATAGACGCCGGATAGGGTTGGGGTTACATAGAGTCGGTTACAATGGTAGGAGATCTACATATCTGTATCGCCAAGCTTGCCTTCCACGCCAAGGAAAGTCCCTTCCGGACACGGGACGAAGTCTTCAATCTTGTATCTTCATAGTCCAGGAGTCCGGCCAAAGGATATAGTCCGGCCATCCGGACACCCCCTAATCCAGGACTCCCTCATGGGGCGGCGGTGGACCGGCGGTGGGGAGTGTTTTTGGGGCGGGCGGGGCGGCGCACCGCCGGCCGCGGGCGGCGGGGGGCTGCTGTTTGGCCGGTGGTGGCTGGCGGCTCAGGGGGATGGAGGTTGAAGATGAACCGCAGGCCCTTGATTTCGTATCCAACGACTGCAAAATCGGCTGACCAGAGATGAAAAAGTCAGTCGACCGACTTGTAGCCTCACCTTGCTAGTGTGTTCAGTTTTGACAGCAAAAGTCAGTCGACCGACGTGTATGCTCACCTTGCTAGTGTGTTCAGTTTCAATAGTTAAGTTTAGTTTCGACAGTTAAGTTCAGTTTCGACAGTTAAGTTTAGAGATGAGCGGCTGATGTATTTTACATCTAGCACTTTGTGGTTATGTATTTTACGTCATGTATTGGAGATGCTATTAGAATTCTACTTAGGTTAACGTTGTTCGTTGTCTCTCTTGTCCCGCTTCAGCCTCGGCGTCGTATAACTCACTGGAGCTGCTCCAACGACAAAACCCTCCATCACAGCGGAGCAGTACCTCGGGCTCCATCTCCAGACGCCTAAGATCTTCTTCCCCTCCTCCGATAGCAAAGTCAGCCAGAGCATCCTCACCGGCCAACCCAATCAGGCTGAGATCGACATGGCTTCACCAAAGAGGTTGTACACTTGTTGCATCTCTTTTTTACTCTACATGTTATATATATTGTCCACTGAGCACACGGATTTGTTCCTTTAGTGTCTCCTTGAAAGAAAAAACGTAGGAATTTTAATTTTCACTTGTCCTCCTTTTCAAATTCCTATTCATGAAGCACAAGACTAAGAGATAGTAGCATAATAGCATTATAACCGTACATTTTCTTGTGGTTTGACTTAATCTCACCAAGCTTCTTTGCATCTTGTGATCTTCCAATTGTTGTGAATCAAACACCCAGATTGGCAGAAATCATGTGTTTCTAAATTCTTTGTTTTGCACGTGCATTCCTACCATATTCCTGTCTATTTCCTATCCCTGCGTTGTTGGAATCCTCCAATTCAAACGAGCCCTTACAGAATTACTTCTCTTACAGATAGTTGTCAAAGAAAACCTTGCGTGGTTTGTCCCGCTCCTGCTGCGCCGTTGTCCACCCCAGCTCAGCTGCTCCGACGATAGAAGGGTCCAGCACAGCGGGGATCCGGCCTCCAGACTGTCTTTCACCGCCTTAGATCTTCTTCCCCGCCGCTGGCAGCCATGAAAACTGCATTACCATCATCAACCGAGCAGATGACCTCGAGGACTACACGGGTCCGCAAGAGAGTTCGTACTCCTTCGTGTCTTCTTACGTTATGCATCGCATAATATTACATGCTACTTTATCATCTTGTTCACCGATTAGACTCTGAGTCAGCTCCAAACTAATGGTCATACTTGAGTTTTTAAATGGTTGTGAGGTACATATCGGGGCCGCTATCAATAGTATCTATCTACTATCTGGTTAATCTCCGGTGTCTACTATGAGTTTCATGTTGAGTGGGAAACAAATAGTACAGAAGCCATTACCTGTATTTTTTAACTGAAGCCATTATCTGCCTGCTATTATTGGTTTTGGGTCTATCCACAGGTTGCTACCATCACTCTAGATTTCTGCATGCACTCCTTACATAATCTCACTATGTTTTCTTCCTATGCATGACAGTTATTGTAAACAATGGAACTGAACATGTAGAGCAAAAGAGACGAGCCTTGCGTGGCAATAAAATTTCATGCAGACATCGCTCCATGGTAGGCACAAAGGCAGCCCCCCCTCCACGCATTTCAGATTGTAATCAAGAGGAAGATATCTGTTCTGAGGGGGATTCAGAAGGAGAAGACAACTCCTATTTACCCCCTGAGGTATTCACTCTAACTTGGCATGCTGATGTTGGTTATATCATGCATATGGTGTCTTGCATTGCTTACTTTATGCATCAAATATGTCATGCTTAGTTTAGACATCCTTTGTGCGAATGCCATCTGTTTAGTTTATTCATCGTTTATGTGAATTATGCAACGCCATCTTGTTTAGCCAAGCATCATATATGTGAATTTTGCAATGCCATCCTGCTTAGCCAGTCATCTTATATGTAAATTATATCAGGCCATCCTTTTTTCCATTACATATTACATTTGTCAACAATGTTAGTACATTCAACTGCTCTTCGTGTGCATCAGCCATTTGACACGGTGATGGCAAATTCTGGAGTGAAAACAAGGTCTTCAGAGCAGACTATGCTATCTGACGAAGCGCATATCTCGCTGGTTACGGATAGCTCCTCAGAGGAGGATTTAGAGACATATGACTAGTCCTATCCCCCCCCGAGGTGTATGCTCTAACTTGGCAGGCTTATGTTGCTCATATCATGCGTATGGTGTCTCGCATTGCTATGTCATTTGATTAGTTTAGACATGCTTTGTGTGAATGCCACCTGTTCAGTGTCTAATTACCATATATGTGAATTATGCATTGCCATCTTGTTGCAAGACATTATATATGTGAATTATGTAATGCCATGTTGTTTAGACAATCATCATGTATGTGAATTATATCATGCTATCATTTTTTTGTATTACATGTTCCATTTGTCGACAACGTTTGTATATTCAACTACTCTTCCTGTGCATCAGCCATTTGAAGCGGTGATGGAAGTATCTGGAGTGAAAACAAGGTATTTAGAGCAGACAATGCTACCTGCTGAAGCAGACATCTTGCTGGTTACAGAGAGCTCCTCAGAGGAGGATTCAGAGACTGATGACCAGTCCTATTTCCCCCCTGAGGTTTATGCTCAAACTTGGCAAGGTTATATTACCCATGTCATGCATGTTGTCTTGCATTGCTTAGTTTTTACATCATATATGGATTGCCATCTGCTTAGTTGCTTACTATATAAATCATATATTTGAATTATATCATGCCATCATGTTTACATAGTACATACACATCATCTATCTGAATTATGGCATGGCAACCCATTTAATAAAGACATCATATTGTTATATCATCTCATCCTGTTTAGTGTTTATAGTCATCATATTTTGAATTATGGCATTCTATCCATGAATGTATGTGAATTATGGCATGCCAACCTATTTAATAAACACATTATATAGTTATGTCATGTCATCCTGTTTACATAGTCTCATATTTTGAACTATGTCTTTCCATCTTTTTTAGTTAGCCATCATAATGTGAAACTGTGTCATGCTATCATGTTTAGTTAGCCATCATATATGTGAAATTGTGTCATTCTATCCTGTTTGGTTATACAACATAAATATGAATTATTTCATGCCCTCTTTTATTCCCCACTATCCATTGCACCTGTCTATCATACAATGTCTATACTTTCAATTACTTTTCTTCTTTATCCGTCATTTGAATTGGAGAGCATGATGGCAGTATATAAGGGAGTAACAACACGGTCTTCAGAAAAGATAGTGCTACCAGTTGATGCAGATAGAACCACGGTTGTACTTGCCCAAGGACCAGATCCACCACACATAACCTAGACTCTCGCAGATTGTACCCCTACCCAGTTGGACAGAGAACCAGCTACACCCCTTCTAACCCCAACCCCGGCAGATAGTAACCCAGTTCCAGTTGACACATCACCGTCTCCACCATAGAGCACCCAAACACGAGCAGTTAGTAAGGGAACTACAGTGCCCAAAGCACGAGGACCACCACTCCGAATCCCAACTCAATGCTTAAAGGAGAAGAAGATTTGTTCTCAGGTCAGGTTTTGTAGCTATGGTTCATACTCCTTTGCTCTTGCATTACTGTATTTACTCATACCAACTATTTTCAAATTTGAAGGATGGAATTGAAACTCCAATGGCGCAACAGGTATGTTTTAAACATGTTTCTTTAACTGGTTTGCTGTTGTAACCTGCTCTATGTTGATTTCCGTTTCAATTGAATAAACAGTTATGTTCTCATGTCATGCACATTACAAGTGTTGTTATTGCTCTATAGTTACCCACACTTATATTCTGTCTATTCTGCTTTGTCTTGAACAAATATTATTTGAACTATGTCTCTATCTTGATTTGGCAACAAAAACTAGAATGATATAGACCATAAAGTGACCATGGTACATAGATATATGTTTGTTTCATGTTGTTATCCTATCCACTTTACTACTGAACTCATTTACCAAAATGAGTTTCATATACAACATGGTAAACATGTGATGTGTCTACTTGTTTCTCTTTTAGAATGCGGACAAAATATTGGAGAACAGTACCGCGTTCTCCAATGGTAAAGGAAGTAATGCAGATAAGGTTCAAGATAGTGCGACATCCCTGTTGGTCTCCAAGAAAGCTGATAAAAACTATCTTGACGACAGTGGGGGAACCCAAAAGTCCTGTCTTGATGTAGTGTTCGAGTTACTGGCCACTACTGCTGGCACAAGCTCTTCGAACTCGCTGCCTGAATCAGTTCGTCTTCTTGAGTCTCAACTTCAAGTTGAAAGACATCGATCAGATGTGCTGCGGCAAGAAGTTGAAGGACTGAGGAAGTCCCTGCAGAATTCAGATACATATTTTCTGGTGCAACAGCAAGCGCTGGAGGATTTAAGCGCCAAACAAGAGAAAGTTAATAAGCTTGCTAAGCATCTTGCCAGCATTATGGGTACCCGGGATATTGTTTCTTCGGATCTTCTGAAGTTGTTTCAGTTTTGGATTTGTTTTGCTGCGGCGTTTATTTGCGCTGGTCACCAACTTTGACAACCATTGTATATGATATGATGCTTTGTTCCCTATATTTTTACTGGTGGCGAACTTTGATGCCCAGTGGATGTAATATGTGTAATAGCCGTGATAGCCTAGCATTAGTTGCTTGCTTATTTATTTCCTTGTTGTCTTGTTTATTTGTTTGCTTGTAGTCATTGCAGTTCTTTTTCCACGGTTAGCTAGTGGCTGCAATAACCTGTTTTTTAAACTAGGCCACAATAACCATGGGCTAATATTTACTGTAGTGACACTGGGCCTCCTACTGGCCATAGAAACAGTGGGCCTTCTACGGGCCGTAGAAACAATGGGCCTTCTACGGGTCGTATCATCAATGGGCCTTATACGGGCCGTATGATCGATTGGCCAAACATGGGCCAAATAGACCGCATTATGGCCGTAAACGGGCTAGAGATGGAATCGTCCGTTCATGGGCCGACCATAACGGGCCATTGTTAATAGGCCGTATTTGATGATGCTATGAAAATGGCCCAACGTATTAACGAACCACAAACGGGCCGACTGTAACCACGGGTTGAATTTGGCCCACAAGCAGAAAATGACAGTAACGGGCCGTAAGTAAACGAATGCTGGAAATGAGCCCGAGAATAAATGGGCTCTGAGAAGGCCGAAAGATAACATGGGCTAGAAACGGCCCAACGGAATAATGGGCCGTTAATGGGTATAAAGTGATACACTGTTCATTATAGGCCAGTTTCACCACGGGCCGTTAATGGGTGTAAAGTGATACACTATTCATTACGGGCCAGTCTCACCATGGGCCGTTAATAGGCCAAGAGTTACATAGGGCCTCATATGGGCCGAAAGACGTCATGGGCCATACATGCGCCAGAAGTGAAAATGGGCTAGAATCATATTGGATGGCCCAGATGACGCTACTGGGCCTAATTCGGATAGGGCATAACGGGCCTTGGGTTAGCGGGCTGTAAATGCTTGACCAAGTCAAACGGGCCGTATATGCGAATAGGCCGTTAACAGGCTTTCCATGGGCCGGCCCGCCACCTTTTGACCAAGTCCAACGGGCCGGCCTTTTCACAGGAATGGGCCTCTGTTGGGTCGTGCCATGTGTCGACGTATCATAGGCGCCTTCCGTCCAATGAGTGGATGGCATCTGTCCCAGCAATGAGCCGACACGTGTTTCCTCTAGCCAATGATGATTTTACACGTGGGAATTCCCCATTGGTCGGGGCTGTTAACGGGTTATCGGATCCAAAACCCGACCCGATAGCTTAACGACGT
Source organism: Triticum monococcum (assembly GCA_034509565.1). NCBI lineage: Eukaryota > Viridiplantae > Streptophyta > Magnoliopsida > Poales > Poaceae > Triticum > Triticum monococcum. The sequence continues at coordinate 668,986,034 of CM067843.1, read as the reverse complement.
TCCGTTATGGTGGATGCCACATGCCGGTCACCCTTGACGAAAGCACTTCTGTGACGCGTGATTTATCATCATGGAACTGGACACTTCTGTGATGATAATTTTGGTAATGTCATGGAACACTTCTACGATAGCACAGGTATGACTATCTTGATTCTGTCATAAAATCATCATGGATGTACATGCGTGACAAAAAACGCAACCTACTATAACAAACACGTATCATTACGGCAGTGTATTTTTTGAAGTGCTTGCCATTTTACGGAAGGAACTACTAAAAGCCTTAAGGGAGGTCAACAGCCCACCTCCACAACCAGAGGACCCTGGTCAGGCCCTCGCTCCCGGACTCGAAGAGGATCCGGACATATTCGTGGAGCTGATAGACAGGCAATTCTATCAATTGAGCTGCGATGACGCCATGGTGGCCATAACGGCCGACTATCCCGGACTACTCCCTGAGTCGCATGTAAGAAAAACCGAAATCCCAACTCCAAAAATAGGATCCCCTTTTATACACTTCACCTACCGTACACATATGGTGATTTATAGGGAAGGCATTCGGGACGCCGTGCCGAACCCGCAGCAACTCACCAACAAGAGGCACCGAAGCCGGGTAGGCCAAAAAGGAAGGCGGTCAGGATGGAGATGCCGGCGCAGAGGTATGACACAAAACCTCGCTTCGTGGTTGTCGTCTTTCTCAAAATATAATGACGTCCATGTTTCTTTAATAGAAAGAACGCTCGCCGGACTATATCCGGAGAGGCTGCCGATCACGCCTCCACCAGTCGGGCTCCAGGGCCGGACATAGAGGTAGAAGCCAACATGGGGAGGACGCCGGATGCTCCTCCTACAAAGGATGTAGAAGGACTATCCGCTACAAATTCAGAAGTGGAGAGCGCCATGAATCACAGGCGTCGTCGGGCCGTACTCCGTGATGCTTGTGTCTCACCAGAGGCATTTGATGCCTTCAATTCCGGAGACGCGTACATCCGTGCTGCTCAAAATGGTCTAGCCAGAGCCACGGACCAGTATGTAAGGGATATACGGGTAAGCAAATCTGACGATTATATGTATCAGTAGCCCCTGAGACTTGAAACAGTTGACGCAACTAATTTAAGGATCATTATTTGTGCAGGTTCTTACGGAGAAGAATTCCAATTGTCTCAAGAGCTGGATGAGTGCAAGGCCCAGCTGGAGGCCGCTATTGCCACGTTGAAGGAGTCCGAAATGGGTCCCCCTCGTAACACTTTTATTGCAAAGAATATGGGTACCAGGTAGTATGCGGCATGTATGCACACCTAACAATAGATGTTGCAGGTGGCCCCGGAGTGAATCCGGAGGCCGTGGAGGCGGATACGGCACGTGATGATCGACAGCGAAATGCTGGCGAGCGCGTGTTGACGCGAGTCAGGCATGAGAAAAATGATCTCCAAGACGCCAATATCCAGCTGGGCGTGGAACTGAAAGATGTCTGAGCCCAGCTTGTGGACTCCGTGAAGGAGAATAAACGGCTTCGGCGCGACATTTTTAGTAAGTGCTTGAACGAACTTTTTAAAGGAGTTCGGCGAGGAAGCCTGCTAACAGCGTTATGTCTGTAGGTATGCTGATGGGTCATCCCGCGGAGGAGATGCCCGGGTCTTCGGGTGATCTTCTACCAGAGCTCTCACAACTGCACGAACAAGTTCGGCAGGTGATGTAGGTTATTGCTCAAGCCTTGTGGCCATCCGCGTCCCCGCCAGGAGGCATGGAGGAGCTTATAGAGAAGCTCAAGCGAGCGCGGCGACGCTTCCGATTATGGAAGATATCAGCCTGCCGACAAGGTCCAAGGGAAGCCTGGGCTATGGTGAAGACACGATATACCAAGGCGGACCCAAACCACATGGCCGAAGTCGGACCTGTGGGGCCCGATGGGAAAGAGATCCCTGTCAGTTTAGTGTATGATCAAGTAGAATTAGCCGCAAAGTATTCCCAACATGATTGTAGGCTAGACAGCATGTTGGATGGTATAGAAGAAGAATTTAATCAGTCTTAGTGACCGTGTACTTCAAGTGACATATGTAATGTCCCTAGCCGGATTGTAAATCATTTGTCATGGCGGACCTTTTCGCTTCGACCTCTGGACCCGATAGTCCGGAGTGTATCCGAATACCCATTTGGTTATGTAAAAACCGGGGTATGCATGGAAACCAGGCGTAGGGGTCATAAGTGCTTGAACAGACAAATACCCAACTAGCTATGTTATATTACATGGATAGTAAGAAACATCTTCCAGGGAGAATAGTTCTGTTAAGGGTTCCTTTCCCTGGGTACGCATGCCCTAATGTGCATGTCCAAACTACGAGACGCAGGCTAAAAACATCTAGGGGCGTGTAGTAATTTAAATGAAATTCATCTTTTATTCACCGACCGAATATTCCCTTAAGAACGCTAGCTTTCGGCTTCACCCAGTCTGAGGTACACAACCGGCTAACCCGGCAGTAACAATCACAGAGGTGCTCCCCTTATGCCCTAGCCGAATTAACGGGAACATAGGGCATAAATACAAGAGCCAAGCAACCCAGCTTGGCCAAAACTTAGGTCATATCGATGCATATAATGGCGAAAAAAGGTACATGCGGAAGAATAACACATGTGCGGGTCATAAAGCCCGGAAAGGTAATTAGATTAAGTTTTTGTATAAGAAGCCCCCAGGTATATTGAGCATGGTTAGTGCGTCACGATTGTGTAACCAAGACACAAGTGTAGCCCTTTAGAGCCTTGAAGAGAAAAAGGAGAAAGAAAGAGAGAGAAAAACAGATGTGCAAAAAATTGATGGAGGTAAGGAGACGAACATACAGTCTGGTGCTAGATTGGGAGAAAAGGCACTGTCACTTTATCGCTTTCTACGGTGAACCGATCACTTCAAGTGGACGGATGCGGCAACAGCCGGACTGGAAGAAATAAAAACACTTCTAGCGAGAAACCCAATCCTGGCCGCGCCAAACATCGGCGAACCCATGTTACTATACATATCGGCAACACATCAAGTGGTGAGCGCCGTGCTCGTCGTTGAACGAGAACAGGATGGACACAATTTCCTGCTTCAGAAGCTAGTATACTACATATCCACTGTCCTTACACCATGCAAAACTCGGTACCCCCATTATCAAAAAATAGCATACGCAGTCTTCATGGCATCCCAAAAGCTACGACACTACTTCCAGGAGTGTTCGATCATGGTGGCTTCCGAAGTACCACTCAACGACATAATAAACAACCGTGATGCCACGGGCCGGATCGCCAAATGGTCCATTGAGCTCCTTCCATTTGATATTACATAATAACCACGACGAGCTATTAAATCCCAAGTACTGGGTAACTTCGTCGCCGAATGGACAGAGGTCGAACTCCCTAAAGAGTACGACACATATTCCAATTGGGTTACGTATTTCGATGGCTCCAAAATGCTGGCAGGGCTAGGAGCGGGCGTCGTTTTAACGTCCCCCATTGGAGACGTCATTCAGTACGTACTCCAAATACCATACACAGACTCCAACAATGCAGCTGAATACGAGGCCTTATTGCATGGTCTCCGGATGGCTGTCTCCATGGGCATACAGCGCCCGGAAGTGCACGGGGACTCAAACCTTGCAATATCTCAAAAAAATGGAGACTTTGATGCCAAAGATCCGAAGATGGCAGCTTATCGTAATGCCGTCCTAAAAATGGCGGCTCGGTTCCAGGGCTCGAGTTCCATCACGTGGCCTGAGAAAGTAATCTAGCGGCGGACGTTCTTGCTCGTATCGGTGCCAAGCGCGACCCTGTCCCACCTAATATCTTTCTGGAAAGGCCTTTTAAGCCATCCATGGTGTGGCAAGGGGAAAGCAGCAACGCTAGTCCGGATCCGAACACAACCCCAGATTCTGAACACACCGATATCATCGGAGGCTCAGCCACCGAAATAACATCGTCGGCCCATCTCATTATGGCAGTCATTGCCCCATGGACTGAACCCTTCTTGGCCTACCTTAATAGGAAGGAACTTCTTGAGGATCAGAATGAGGCCCGCCGCATTGTCCGGCGTTCAAAGGCATACAAGGTTCACAACGGAGAGCTCTATAAGAAAAGCGCTACCGGAGTCCTTCAAAGATGTATCTCCGAGGAGGAGGGGCGGCAGCTCTTGGCTGAGATTCACGCCGGTCTCGGCGGGCACCACGCCGCAGCTCGGGCCCTTGTTAGCAAGGCCTTCCGTACAGGGTTTTATTGGCCAGCGGCCTGAGCAGATGCACAGGACCTAGTCCAATGTTGCGTCGGATGCCAACTCTTCGCCAACTAAAGCCATATGCCCCCACCGCCCTACAAACAATCCCCATCACTTGGCATTTTGCAGTCTGGGGACTAGATATGGTCAGACCCCTTAAAGGAGGACGCCATAAGAAAAAATATATGCTGGTCATGGTGGATAAATTCACTAAGTGGGTAGAGGCCAAACCAGTTAAAACGGCCGAGTCCGGGCCGGTGATAGAATTCATATCCGGCATCGTACACCGTTATGGTGTTCCACACAGCATCATCACTGATAACGGCTCCAACTTCACAGCCGATGAAGTGAAAACCTGGTGTGCTAATCTGGGCATCAAGCTTGATTACGCCTCTGTCTATCATCCACAGACAAACGGTCAAGTCGGACGAGCCAATGGTCTTATTATGAGCCGCATCAAGCCTAGACTAGTGCGGTCTTTGATAGAATCAAACAAGCACTGGGTTGAGGAGCTCGACTTCGTACTCTGGGGGTTGCGGACCATGCCCAATCGCACTACCGGATACACACCATTCTTCATGGTGTACGGAGCAGAGGCAGTGTTACCCTGCGACATTATTCATGACTCACCTCGAGTGGGCATGTACGAAGAGAGAGAGAGAGAGAGAGAGAGAGAGAGAGAGAGGCCGAGCTGGATCGGCAGGACAGCTTAGATGTCCTGGAGGAAGAGTGCGACATCGCAAAAGCTCGTTCCACATTTTATCAACAGCAGGCTCGCAGGTATCAAAGCATAGAAGTGCGGGCCAAGACTTATAACGTTGGCAAACTTGTTCTACGCCTGCCGGAGAAGAAAAAGGACAAACTCAAGCCCAAGTGGGAGTGTCCCTTCATCATCAACGAAGTTCTCACCGGAGGAGCGTACCACCTGCGTACTGCGTCAGACAATCGCCTGTAGCCGAACCCCTGGAACGCGGCCAGACTCCGAAGGTTCTACGCCTAGAGCCGAACTCTTTGTTCGTCCCCTTCCCCTGTTGCCTCTTTCACCTTTTCTCTCTTTCCTTTTTTTTCTTTTTTTCTTTTTTTCCTTTAACCTTAAAACTTTCGTGCGGTTAGACCGTGCACCCCTGACGCACACATCTTCAAAAATGTACATCTATTATACCTGGGGGCTTCTTTGATGAAGCTTGCTATTATTCTCCGAGCATCAAGCTCATTACATATGCGTTTTCCCATATGTACCTTTTCTTCGCCATTATATGCATTGATATGACTTAAGTTTTGGCCAAGATGGGTTGCCTGGCTCCTGTGCCTATGCCCTACATTCCCGTTAGTTCGGCTAGGGCATAAAGGGAGCACCTCTGCGATTGTTACTGCCGGGTCATCCGGATGTGTACCTCAGACTGGGTGAAGCCGAAAGCTAGCGTTCTTAAGGGAATATTCGGTCGGTGGATTAAATATGTTTTTTCGCATTCACTCCATTGTGAACCCCCAGAAGTCACGCATACTGTGATTTTTCAATCATAGTCCAGACATGCACATTAACGCATGCACACCCAAGGAAAGGAACCCCTAATGGAACTATTCTCTCTAGAAGATGTTTCTTACAACTTTAATGTAATATAACATAACTAGCCGGATACAACTTGTCTGTTCAAGCAACAATGACCCCTACGCCTGGTTTCCATGCATACCCCGGTCTATTTGGCCACATGGGTATTCGGAAATACTCCGCACCTTCGGGTCCCGAGGTTGAAGCGAAAAGGTCTGCCATGACAATAGTTTTACAATTCAGCTCGAATTTACATATGTCAAGGAAAGTACATAATCACTTGGACTCATAAATTTCCTCCTCTATACCATCCAACAGGCTATCTAACTTACAATCTTGTTGGGAATATTTCGCAGCTACTGCTACTTGGTCATATACCAAATTAACGGGCACTTCTTTCCCATTTGACCCTAAAGGTCCGACCCGGGCCATGTGATTCGGATCAAGCTTGGTATACCGTGTTTTCACCATGGCCCAGGCCTCTCGTGCACCCTCCCTGCAGGCCGATATTTTCCATAATCGGATATGTTGCCACGCTCCCTTGAATAGATCTACAAGCTCCTCCATACTTCCTGGAGGGGAGGTGGATGGCCATAAGACCTTAGCAACACTCCACATTGCCTGCCGAACTTGCTCGTGCATTTGTGCCAGCCCCTGCAGCAGATCAAACAATAATCCAGACATCTCCTCTTCGGGACGGCCTGTCAGCATACCTTGCAAACATAACTTTGTCAGTACCTTTCATCTTTGAACTATTATAAGGTAAGTTCGGTCACATACTGAATATGCTGCCTCATAGCCTTTTATTCTCCTTCACGGAGTCGGCCAGTTGGGCCCGCACATCTTTCAGTTCCTCACCCAGCTGGATGTTGGAATCCTAGAGTTTGTTTTTCTCCTCTCTCACTCGGGTCAGAACACGCTCGCCTGCGGCATGTAGTCTTTTCGCCTCTTTCTCGCCCGTTTGAGCGGCCTTCAGTTTCTCTTCCAGTTGGTCCGACGACCCTGTTATGAGACAAGCAACAGTATCAACACATCTGGCATATAGTCATTGTTTCTTGATGGAGGGAAATAATACCAGAGGACACCTTCTTGAACTTTTCCAATTCGATGGTAGCAGCAGTTAGCTGTGTCCGGCACTTTTCCAGCTCTTGGGCTAGCAGGTCGTTCTTCTCCATAAGAACCTAGTTATACAACGATCCTTAAATCATTTGTACCAACTGCTTCAAGTCTCGGGGGCTGCTGGCACATGGTTATCAAATTCGTACAAAGTAAACTTACATGCACATCTTTTAAATGCTGTTGTGAGGCTCTGTTAAGCCCATCTCGAGCAGCTCGGATGTATGCATCAGCCGAGATGAAGGCGCCGAACACCTCTTTTGAGAAGTGGGGATTTCATAAAATGGCCCTCCGACGCCGATGATTCATGGCATTCCCCACTTCCGAGTTGGTGACGAACATATCTTCCGATCCCTCAGCAGAAGGACAGTCCGGCACCACTCCCATATCGGGCCCCGTCTCCTCGGCTGGGACCGCATCCTGGCTATTGGGAGTACGACTGGCCGGGTCTCCGGACACAGTCCGTCGTGCCTTTTTTTCTAATACAAGATGAATATAGGAGTCACAGTTGGACGCGGCTGCTAAAGAACATAGTTGCGAACCCATACCTCTTCGATGAAGGCTCGGCCGTATCTTTGTTTGCCTTCCTCTTTGAAGGCCTGCCCGGCATGGGGGTTGCTCTCTTTGGAGATGTGTCGGCATCCTGGGAACGGGGGTCCCCAGACTTGCCTGCCTGCGGCCCGCGGCGTGGCTAAGCTAGCAGGCTGTACGGGCCATCATCACCAACAAAGCATCCAAGACCCTTGCGAGGGTCCAAGCCTCGTGAGGCGGATGACGCAAGACCTCCTCTGGAGTAGCCTAGCTAGGTAGGCTCACGAGGAGCGGAGATATCAAGACGGGGCAAACCTCACAAGACCCTCATGACGTGAGCCATGACGCACGACACCAGGCGGGCGCCAGCGCGTGCAGCGTCCTTGTTTCCTCTTTGGTGCTAAGGAGGCCAGCACAGGAGAAGAGTACCGAGGCATCAGGCAAAGGTTGCTATATTGGTGCAACGAGAACAAGACCAGGAGGACGGCAAGATGGAGGTCATCGTGGATCCCAAGACGGCGTCACCACCAGAGCCTTTGGCAGGCGAAGACCACTTTTGTCAGGATAGCTTGTACTAGCTGTCCCCCTTCGAATTAGCCCGCCATTGTTGGCTCCCTTCCCGGTAGATATTTGGGAAGAGGACCAGGGACTATATAAGTAGAGCTAGCCACCATAGTAGAGGCATCCCATCCTAGCTTGATCCAACCCGATCGAGAGCCTACTCACCAGAACACCTCAACCTCACGAGGCTGTTCCTCCCTTGTACTGTTCATCATCATCCCTAGAGGCAATCCACCACCACCACACTGGAGTAGGGTGTTACACCACAATGGTGGCCCGAACCAGTATAAATCTTGTGTCTTTCTGTGTTGCGAGTTCGTCCGCGAGATCTTAGTGAGCTAGGGCGTCAATTGGTGAGAAGGAAAGACTTCACGCGCACCCCAGTGTTCGAACCTTAAGGGTTTGCCAGAACCCCACATCCGACATTTGGCGCGCTGGGTAGGGGTGCGTCGTAGCCTCCCTTCCATCAGTTTGTCGCTCCGTCGTCTCCATGGCGGACGCTCGCCGTGCTCGAGCTGAGCGCCGGGCTGCCCTCACCGCCCGCGTTGCTCAGACGGCTCCCGTCGGCAGGCCACATCGCCGTTCTCCGTCCCCCGCCGCCAACGCTGCCACCGGCCCGGCGGGGAACGAGCAGCAGGCATCTTCATTGCATCCTTTGGTGCCGCGGGACGGCCGCACTGCCACTCCATCGCTGACCCCTGCCGGTTCTTCATCTCACGCGCATCGCGCTCCCATGGAGGCACGGGTTGTGCTCCTCGCAGCGAACGAGCTCCTGTGCTACCGCCCCATCGATGACCTCTACAAGGAGTGGCTCGAACGCGTCGCTGAGCTCGTCCGCGCCGCGGGGGGCTCTCTGGCGCCGTCCCACTCTCTGCCTCCCCCTCAACCAGCCACGGGCGACGGGCCTCATGGCGCTCCTCCACCACCTTAGCCCCAAGATGTTGCATTGGCACCAAGGCGCGCGGCTCCGTGATGTGATCTGTCGCGCCCGGCGCCCGCGCGCGAAGAAAGAAGTTGCCAAGAAATTCCGCGGCCGTGAGAAGCCGCGCCTGCGCTCCCCGCGCCACCTCGTCAAGACCGCGCACCGCCCATGGCACTGCAGCGCAGGCCTCGTCAAGACCAAGCTCCACCTCCGAGGCGGGCCTCGGCAACCACGGTTGGCTGCCGCGCCTTGACTCCCGAGCTGTGTAGCGTCGCCTGGCCGGGCAAGTTCAAGCTGGATCTGCCTCCTTGCTACGATGGTACCACCGACCCCGCGGAGTTCCTGCAGCTCTATGAGCTGAGCATCGAAGCGGACAACGGCGATGAAAAGGTCATGGCGAACTGGTTTCCCATGGCTCTCAAGGATGGAGCTCGCTCCTGGCTCCTGAACCTACAGCATGGCTCGATCTCCTCCTGGGACGAGATGCGTGACTGCTTCATCGCCAACTTCCAGGGCACTTGCGAACACCCCCCGGCCGCGGGTGATTTACGCCGCATCAGGCAGCAGCCAGGAGAGACCCTCCAGAAGTACATCCAACGCTTCAACAACACTCGCCTCAAGATCCCCAAGGTCACGGACGAGGCCATCATCTCCGCGTTCTCCGACGGCGTGCGTGAAGTCAAGATGAAGGAAGAGCTCGCCATCCACGAGGAGCTCTGCACATCTCAGGAGTTGTTAAACCTGGCGAACAGGTGCGCAAGAGCTGAGGAGGGGCGCCTCTCTCTCCTTGAGCCGCCAGCCGTGGGCGCGGAGGAGAAGAAGGCCAAGGCCAAGGACGTAAAGCACAAGGAGGTAGCTGTGCTCGCAGCGGAGCCCGACATCAAGCGAGGCAGAGATTAGCCCGAGTCATCCAAGAACGACCGACCATTCTGCGCCTTCCACAACCTGAACACCCACAATACCAGCGACTGTCAAGAGATCAGAGCCATACAAGAAGGACGCTATGATCTATGCCCCGAGCGCAACGACCGGGGCTATGGCCGCGAAGGAGGACGTGGAGGCGGACGCTAGGACGACCGTGGCCCGCGCCAGGAGTGGCACGCCCGGCCTCGTGAGGACCGCTAGCAGGACCAACCTCGCGAGGGTGCCTGGAGGGACCCGCCTCGTGAAGATCGCCCCCAGGGCAATGCCGGTCTTCCCCTGCTGCCACCACCAAGAAGGAACGACGACCACCGCCAGAACGAGGGGGCTGGGGGCTTCCAGGAACCGCGTGCGATCGCCTGCATTTTGGGCGGCGCCCAGGCCCCAGCCTCCCAGCGCGTCTTCAAGCAGTTTGCTCGCGAGGTGAATGCGGCACTTCCCAAGCTCGAGGCCATGCGCCCGCTCAGGTAGTCCCAATGCGCCATCACTTTCAACTCGGCGGATCAACTCAAGTGCGCAGCCACCGCTGGCACCCTCCCTATGATGTGTTCCCCAGTCATCAGCAATGTGCAAGTCACCAAGACCCTCATCGACGGCGGTGCATGGCTCAATGTCCTGTCCGTCGACACCTTCGACAACCTCCAAGTGCCATATGAGCAGCTCCAGTCACTAAGCCTTTCTCAGGAGTGACCGACGACTCCACCATGCCGATAGGGCAGGTCCGCCTGCCTGTCACCTTCGGGGAGCGCAAGAACTACCGCACCGAGCTCATTGACTTTGACATCGCGCACATCCGCCTGCCGTACAATGCCATCCTCGGGTATCCAGCCCTGGCCAAGTTCATGGTAGTCACTCATCACGGCTAGAACGTTCTCAAGATGCCAGGAAGCGGAGGAATGATCACGGTCCCGTGTGAAGAGAAAGATGCGGTGTGCTCCCTTGAGCGCGCCTTTCAAGCCGCTGCAATCAACGATCCCGATAGCACAAATGAAAGCCCTCTAGAGGCCACCCTCAAGAAGAAGCAGTCGCGCCATGCAGGACCTCAGGAGGACGGTGTTGCGGTAGAAGCCACGTCAGGACTAGCGCCCGCTCCAGGGTCGCCTCCCTCCGTCGCATAGGAAGGCACGCCCGGCGCCCTCCTCAGGCAGGGCTCGGGGGCTCTCTTCTGGAGGGACTCGGACCTTGCCAACCTCACGAGGGAGGCGCTTGGGCACCACTTGGAAGCATGCTCCGTGGCATGTGACCCTCAGGAGAGCACAGGGCAAGGAGTGCCCGCCACCCAGGAGTTCATCACCAAGACCATCCAGGAACTACAAGAAGCAAGAGCCATGCGCGGCGACGGCCGCCCACAAGGCGCAGCTCCGCATCCTGGCGAGGATGCTGGGCTGCGTGTCTGCATCGATGTCCCAGGGCTCAACAGGCCCGCATCTCAGGAGCGTTTCTGGCCTTCGCGTGTGGGCCGCTGCGAGGGCCTACGGCACAGCTACGTTCGTATGCCCTTTGGCTTGCCGAGCGTGGCGTCGGCCTATCAGCGCAACATGCGACATGTCTTGGCGGCTCAGGAAGCCAGGTACCACGCCGTTCTGGAGGAGATGGAGATGGTCTTCAGGGAACCTCCCAAACCCTCGGAGCCTCCTGAGGCTCAGGGTTCTGGCAGCTCATGAGGAGTCGTTTCTTCAACACACGCCTTCAGCTGCACCAACTCTGCTTCATCTATAGAACCAGGTGACATCTTCCAAGCTCGTTTAGCTGGGAGCGCCCCACATGCTGCATTATTCCCAGGCCGCGTGGGTCCGTCCCCGTGGCGCGTATATTTTTTGCTTATGTCTTCAGCTTACCTTGTTGGGGGCACCCCTCGGGCTGCATCATCCCCAACCCGCTTGGACCGGACCTAGTGGCATGTATCTTCCTGTATTTATCCAAGCTGATATGCTCTCCATGCTTAACCTGGCAACTGCTATCACCTGCTCGATCATTGTCCCCCGGGGGCCTCCACACAGGCACGGCGCTGGTGCATGGATCCGTCCCTGCCACACCGACAAATCTGAGTGGTCGAGCTCTGGCTCGCGGCACGCCCCGCGCACGTCACCTCATCAGGCCCTCGGTGCCTTCTCCTCATCCGAAGCAACCAGAGGCAGGCTGACAGCTGTAACGGCAAACAGTGTTTCTTCTTGTGCCTGTTCACAGGGACCCCGTGGGAAGGATAGCAGGCGGCACCGCGAGTCTCCTTTTGTCTCGTGCAATTCGCTTGCGCGTTAAAAGGGGGGCTCTTGAGCATCGCGACTCAGGATCTCTTACTGGCTCTCTAGCCCTCACCCCCTAGCCTTGACCACGGCATCACGACCTGGCATACCAGCGGCGGCTGAGCTTGCTTGAGGGCCGGGACCTGAGGACGTAGAGCAATAAGGAGAGCATGAGGGGAGGGAAACTCGTATGGGCCAGCCTAGCTATGCCGCACGAGTAGGCGTGCAGCCCTAGCGCAACGTCAGGATTCGCCACGAGATCAACAAGATAAGTCCCGCACTCAGATTGGCTAAATGTTTGGGCCTAACGGTCACTCACGCCTTGTCGTAGCCCCATTGCGGCCACGTCAACTCCCTTTCTCGCCTTACCATGTCTGCTTGAGTGCTAAGGGGGACCTCCTGAGCATCGCGCCTCAGGGGCTCTTACTGGACCTCGGGCCGCACACCTCCTGGCCTTGACCACGGCACGCGACCTGGCATACCAGTGACGGTTGTAGCCTACTTGGGGACCGGGACCTGTCAGCGTAGAGCAACAAGCTATTGCGAGGAAAGAAAGGGGAGACCGAGCATTAATGGGACATGCGTTCACCAAATTTTCATAACAGGGAAGATAAGCACAAAAGACATCACGGACCCTTACATGCCCCCACGGGGTAATTCATGATTCATTGCAGGAAACAAAAGCCGATACTAAGGGGAATCCTATCTACATCCTCCCACGGTGGACGCCATCATCAACAGTGGGCCACGGGAGGCCAGCGCCAACCCCATCTAGATCAGCGGCGGCGACGGCCAGACGCCGCGGCTCTGCTCCGAGCACGGCGAGAGCTCGAGGGCACGTAGCTATCGTCGCTCGTCTCTGAAGTCTCATAGAGCTCAGGAGAGCTGCTGGACTCCCAAGGGCTGCTGCTAGAGTGGTCGCGAGCAGGGCACGCATCAGCCTCGCGCTCCTCTCCGGAGCAGCACTCGAGGCGGCGGCCCTCGGCATCGAAGACCTTGAAGAAGAGCATGGAGACGCCGTCGTACTCGAAGTGGATCGCGAGGGCGCCCCTGGCACAGCAGACCCGCGCGATCTCGCCCCAGGAACGCGTCATGAAGAACTTGCCAGTGGGGACCGCTTCGATCTCCGCTCCGGTCGCCGGAGCGCTGCAGTCAGCGTGCTGCAGCCAGAGCTCGAGAGGCCCCCTCGGCGGCATCATGTCGGAGAAGAACCGCGGGAAGCAGATCCAGGAGCTCGGAGGCATCGGCTCCCACAGCACCAACTCGCGCTAGGAGACCGCGGCATGAACCCCAGGGGCGGCGGCGTGGGACGCCGAGGCGCGGTGGCCCTGGATGCGGCGTGGGCGGCGCTACTCGTCACTCCGTTCTCCCGAGCCCTCGGCTTGGGCGTACAAGGGCAGCGGGTACCCCGGAGGAGGCCGCTCGCACCAAGGCCTCGACACCACCTGCATCGCCGCCTCATCATGGTGATGGATCGACCTCTTCTTCGGCGGAAGAGGCCCCGGATCATCGCGGGGAGCCTCTCCTTTCTCTTCGGTAGAAAACTTTATGATGGGCGCCATTGTTGTTGGCAGTGGACCAAGGAGGAAAAGCAAGCCAGCGAGGAAGAGATCGGCAACGGGGGCTCCCCCCTCTCCCCATTTATAGGAAGAGAAGGCCAACCGGCGTCTCCCACGATCGCATGTAATGAAGGTTTTCCTTGCATGTAGCAGGGACCTGACAAGTCGAGCAGTTGCCGAGACAACGTGGGGAAGCAGAGACGCCCACGTCCAATCAACCACCACGCGTCAATCGAGGCCGCAGGCTTTTGGGGCCCGAGGTGCTCCGAACTTGGCCCTTGGCTTCGCCGTGAAGCCAAGCCCGAGCGCACCTTGGGCCCAAGGGCTACTATCGGTGTCCTGGGAACGGGGGTCCCCAGACTTGCCTGCCTGCGGCCCGCGACGTGGCTAAGCTAGCAGGCCATACGGCCCATCATCACCAACAAAGCATCCAAGACCCTCGCGAGGGTCCAAGCCTCGTGAGGTGGACGATGCAAGACCTCCTCTGGAGTAGCCTAGCCAGGCAGGCTCACGAGGAGCGAAGACATCAAGACGGGGCAAACCTCATGAGACCCTCGTGACATGAGCCATGACGCACGGCACCAGGCAGGGGCCAGGCGGGCGCCAGCACGTGCAGCGTCCTTGTTTCCTCTTTGGTGCTAAGGAGGCCAGCGTAGGCGAAGAGTACCGAGGCATCAGGTAAATGTTGCTATATTGGTGCAACGAGACCAAGACCAGGAGGACGGCAAGACGGAGGTCATCGTGGAACCCAAGACGACGTCACCACTAGAGCCTTTGGCAGGCGAAGACCACTTTTGTCAGGATAGCTTGTACTAGCTGCCCCCCTTCAATTAGCCCGCCATTGTTTGCTCCTTTCCCGCTCGATATTTGGGAAGAGGACCAGGGCCTATATAAGTAGAGCTAGCCACCATAGTAGAGGCATCCCATCCTAGCTTGATCCAACCCGATCGAGAGCCTACTCACAAGAACACCTCAACCTTAGGAGGCTGTTCCTCCCTTGTACTGTTCATCATCATTCCTAGAGGCAATCCACCACCACCACACTGGAGTAGGGTGTTACACCACAACGGTGTCCCGAACCAGTATAAATCTTGTGTCTTTCTGTGTTGCGAGCTCATCGAGTTCGTCCACGAGTTCTTAGTGAGCTAGGGCGTCGATTGGTGGGAAGGAAAGACTTCGCACGCACCCTAGTGTTTGAACCTTAAGGGTTTGCCGGAACCCCACATCCAACAAGATGCCCCTGTGCCAGCACGGCGCGCCGAACGCCTCCCCTTTTGAGCACAGGATAGTGCGGTGGGTGAGGAAGAATGAGAAAACTCTCTTCGACAAGGTGTCTCCGGATTACTTACGTGTGAAGTGGGGAGCAGACCGGGGTAATTGGCGACGATGGGTATGCTACCTCTTGAGCACTGCGTTGGTTTTCCCTTGAAGAGGAAAGGGTGATGCAGCAAAGTAGCGTAAGTATTTCCCTCAGTTTTTGAGAACCAAGGTATCAATCCAGTAGGAGGCGACACGCAAGTCCCTCATACCTACACAAACAAATAAGAACCTCGCAACCAACGCGATAAAGGGGTTGTCAATCCCTTCACGGTCACTTCCGAGAGTGAGATCTGATAGAGATAATAATGATAAGATAAATATTTTTGGTATTTTTATGATATAGATTGAAAGTAAAGATTGCAAAGTAGAATAGATTGGAAACTTATATTATGGAGAATAGACCCAGGGGGCATAGGTTTCACTAGTGGCTTCTCTCAAGATAGCATAAGTATTACGGTGGGTGAACGAATTACTGTCGAGCAATTGATAGAAAAGCGAATAATTATGAGAATATCTAAGCATGATCATGTACATAGGCATCACGTCTGTGACAAGTAAACCGACTCCTGCCTGCATCTACTACTATTACTCCACACATCGACCGCTATCCAGCATGCATCTAGAGTATTAAGTTCATAAGAACAGAGTAACGCCTTAGGTAAGATGACATGATGTAGAGGGATAAACTCAAGAAATATGATATAACCCCCATCTTTTTATCCTCGATGGCAACAATACAATACGTGTCGTTTCCCTTTCTGTCACTGGGATCGAGCACCGCAAGATTGAACCCAAAGCTAAGCACTTCTCCCATTGCAAGAAAGATCAATCTAGTAGGCCAAACCAAACTGATAATTCAAAGAGACTTGCAAAGATAACCAATCATGCATAAAAGATTTCAGAGAAGAATCAAATATTGTTCATAGATAGACTTGATCATAAACCCACAATTCATCGGATCTCGACAAACACACCGCAAAAAGAGTTACATCGAATAGATCTCCAAGAAGATCGAGGAGAACTTTGTATTGAGATCCAAAGAGAGAGAAGAAGCCATCTAGCAAATAACTATGGACTTGAAGGTTTGAAGTAAACTACTCATACATCACTGGAGAGGCCATGGAGTTGATGTCGAGGCCCTCCGTGCTCAATGCCCCCTTCGGCGGAGCTCCAGAAAAGGCCCCAAGATGGGATCTCTTGGGTACAGAAGGTTGCGGCGGTGGAAATAGGGTTTCGTGGTGCTCGTGGATCTTTTCGGGGTATGTGAACATATATAGGAGGAAGAAGTAGGTCGGTTGAGCCACGAGGGGCCCACGAGGGGGGAGGGCGCGCCCCCTACCTCGTGGCCTCCTTGTTGGTTGCTTGACGTCCACTCCAAGTCCTCTGGATCACGTTTGTTCCAAAAATCATGCTCCCAAAGGTTTCATTCCATTTGGACTCTGTTTGATATTCCTTTTCTATGAAACACTGAAATAGGCAAAAAAAAAGAGCAATTTTCACTGGGCCTTGGGTTAATAGGTTAGTCCCAAAAATAATATAAAAGTGTAAAATAAAGCCCAGCAACATCCAAAATAGATTATATAATAGCATGGAACAATCAAAAATTATAGATACGCTGGAGACGTATCAGGGTACATCCATACCGTCATAGCTCGTGTGATAGAATATTCCATCCTCGAGCTCCACAAATATGCCTGGATCTTCTTCATATCCGGGGTCAAGATCCCAGTTGCGATTCTCGAGCTGAGGGGCAGGGTCATGGATCCCCTCGACAACTTTTCGCCATTCCTATTATAAGTGGATAGGATACTGCCCGTCAAAAATAATTCAGGGAGAGGAGTAAAATAGTGGAGTTAAAAGCTTACCCAGCTAGGAGGATTATACATGGCAAATCCATCTCGATATTGGAGACGGGTGAACTCCTCCTTCTCCCCTTTATATAGTTCGGCCAATATTTTGGCCAAAGCGGCGGGGGTCTTCGGGCCCTTTCGCCCGCAGCGTGAGGTGTCGTCTTCCCCATTGTAGTGCCACATGGCTAGCCCTCTATATTGGAGTGGTTGGACCCCACGCGCTATGGAGATCGCCATTACCTCGACTATTGACAATCCGGACTGGGCAAGCATCTTAATCTTGCCCAATAGTAGACTGATCTCTGCGCTATCCTCTTCGTCGAGCCTCCGAGGACGCCAGCTATGGCGTTTCTTCAACGAAGCACTTGAAAATTTAGGAAGGCCCATACGGACAGGGCCGGGAAGAGCGACGTCATCAATATAGAACCATTCGGAAGGCCATTCTTCGGAAGCCTTCTTCGGCGTGCCGGACAGGTATCCGGTGCCGGCTATGCGCCACACCTCGGCTCCCCCCACTTCAAATATTGACCCTCCTTGATTACGTGGGACGAGGCAGAACAGTCTTCTCCATAAATCGAAATGGGCCTAGCAGCCCAGGAATAGCTCGCATAGAGCGACATAACCCGCAATATGCAGGATAGAGGCGGGGGTGACACTATGCAGTTGGAGGCCGTAATACTCCAGCAGACCTTGGAGGAAGGGGTGGATCGGAAATCCGACACCTCGTAACAAGAAGGGGACGAAGCATACTCGTTCCCCACTGGATGGATTGGGGAAGTTCTCCACTTGAGCCCCACCATTGAAGGACGTCATCCCTGCTCGTACGGGGACCAAATCCGCGGGGGGGGGGGGAGAGAAAGCCCTGTGTTTGCAGATTCACCAGCTGACTATGAGAAACTGAGCATCTCTCCCAATTTCCCATTTTGGAGTTGTGGGGACGAGAGGAAGAGCTAGGAGCGCTAGCCATGTTGGGGTGGTTCTGCTCCGCAAGCTCTGAGGATCTCTTCCGTGGATTTGGAGGGGATCTGAGATCTATTCTCTTTAAATAGGCACCTTTCTGGTATGGTCAGGGTGGTATATGTAAAAATACCCCAACATCTTGCATTCATTCAACACGTGGAAGCTGGAGTCAGGAAGGCGCGGAAGCCGAGGGGTGCGACATTAAATGGACAGCCGAATACATCACTTTAAAGTCATAAGAGGAAGAACCCGCCATGCAATGCCAAAGACTATCTGTATGTCGAACACCTCATCATTGAAGCCTGGTTCGGGGGCTACTAAGGGAGTCCTGGACTAAGGGGTCCTCGGGCGTCCGACCTATCGGATATGGGCCGGACTGATGGGCTGTGAAGATACGAAGACCGAAGACTCTACCCGTGTCTGGATGGGACTCTCCTTGGCGTGGGAGGAAAGCTTGGCGACCAAATATGAATATTCCTTTCTCTATAACCGACCTTGTGTAACCCTAGATCCCTCCTGTGTTTATATAAACCGGAGGGCTAGGTCCGTAGATACCCCCGAATAATCGTAGCCGGACTAGACTTTTAGGGTTTAGTCATTAAGATCTCGTGGTAGATCAACTCTTGTAATACTCATATTCATCAAGATCAATCAAGCAGGACGTGGGTTATTACCTCCATAGAGAGGGTCCGAACCTGGGTAAAACATTGTGTCCCCCGTCTCCTGTTACCATCAATCCTAGACGCACAGTTCGGGAACCCCTACCAAAGATCTGTCGGTTTTGACACCGACACACGCCCCCCTGTCGGCGTTCTGGGAACGGGGGTCCCCAGACTTGCCTGCCTGTGGCCTGCGGCGTGGCTCAACAGGGGGCCCAGCGCGGCCCATCTTCATCAACACAGACCCAAGATCCTCGCGAGGGGCCAAGCCTCGCGGGGCGGACGACACGGAGCTTCCTTAGGCACGGCCTCATTAGGCTGGCTCGCGAGGAGGCGGAGAGATCAAGGCGGGGTACCTCACGAGGTGCCCGTGACGCAAGCCATGACGACCAAGGGTGCCAGGCGAGCGCCAGCCCGCGCAGTGTCCTCCTTTCCTCTTTGGTGCAAAGGGAGCAAGCGCAGGCGAGAGCATCAAGCAAAGGCACCCGTTTCGGTGCAACGAGACCAAGACCAGTCCAACGGCAGGATGGAAGTCATTGTGGAGCTCAAGCCAGCGTCACCACCAGAGCCTTTGGCAGGCGAGGACCAACTTTAGTCAGGATAAGTGTACCAGATGTTCCCCTTCAAAATGGCCAATTGTTGGCGCCCTTCCCGCTCAATATTTGGGAAGAGGCCCAGGGCCTTTGCCTATAAATAGGACTAGCCACTCCCATGGTAGGGGGACGGAAAATCGTAATCGAGAAGAAAGAGAGAGAGAAGGGTGACTGAACTCCTCCTAGCAGTTCATCCCCTTTGCCAAGAACAGACCCTCGCGAGGCTGTTCTTCCTTGTATTGCTCATCATCATCAGCCCAAGAGGCAATCCACTACACCACACACTGGAGTAGGGTATTACACCACAACGGTGGCCCGAACCAGTATAAACCCTGTGTCTCTTGTGCTGTTCTTTCCATAGCTTAGATCTTAGCGAGGCAGAGGGGTGCAGGTAGGTAGAAGGCGAAATCTCCGCGCGCACCCCAGTGTTCAAACCTCAAGGGTCTGCCGGAACCTGAAATCCGACACCCCCCCCCCCGCCGGCCCCTCTATCCATGCCTCTCTCGAATACGTAATACACACACATACCTCTCTAGGCCCTGCCAAATTCATCAACTACACATTCACACATGTTACATCATGTACCCCATTGATCTAAAAAGCCCTCTCTTCATGTTTATTTCGCATACAACATTCCTTTTGAATAAAGTGTGGCCAAAAAATTATTTTAGAATTTCTACATATATACAACATTACAAAGTTATATGGAGGAGTATGAACGCTCTGACCTATTGGATATGGGTCGGACTGATGGGCTGTGAAGATACGAAGACCGAAGACTCTACCCGTATCTGGATGGGACTCTCCTTGGCATGGGAGGAAAGCTTGGCGACCAAATATGAATATTCCTTTCTCTATAACTGACCTTGTGTAACCCTAGATCCCTCCTGTGCTTATATAAACCGGAGGGCTAGGTCCGTAGATACCCCCGAATAATCATAGACGGACTAGACTTTTAGGGTTTAGTCATTATGATCTCGTGGTAGATCAACTCTTGTAATACTCATATTCATCAAGATCAATCAAGCAGGACGTGGGGTATTACCTCCATAGAGAGGGTCCGAACCTGGGTAAAACATTGTGTCCCCCGTCTCCTGTTACCATCGATCCTAGACGCACAGTTCGGGACCCCCTACCCGAGATCTGCCAGTTTTGACACCGACACACGCCCCCCCGGCCCCTCTATCCATGCCTCTCTCGAATACGTAATACACACACATACCTCTCTAGGCCCTGCCAAATTCATCAACTACACATTCACACATGTTACATCATGTACCCCATTGATCTAAAAAGCCCTCTCTTCATGTTTATTTCGCATACAACATTCCTTTTGAATAAAGTGTGGCCAAAAAATTATTTTAGAATTTCTACATATATACAACATTACAAAGTTATATGGAGGAGTATGAACGCTAATTTGCATTGCATGGTGCCCACAATGATATTTATTACGCACTGTGAATTTGTATATTTTTATACTATATATAAAGTTAGTCATAATAAAGAGAAACGAAGAGCATCTCTCTCTCCATCGCATACACCCCCTCTAGGCCCCTTTCACGTATGCACACAAACTATCTCCAGATCCTCTAAAAGTAAGCCCCCAGCACATTCACGCATGTTTCATCTTTCTCTCGCGATATATACAGTGATGATCATTGTATTTGAAGCGAAAGCACGATACGTACATTGGACTTCAGAATCCACTCATTATGGTCACCATTTATGTTTTGTGGTTATTATACAGTCACGGGCTCACCGCACAACTCTGTATTTGCTCAAGACACGACTAGTTGACCAGTTAAATGCTCCACGTGGCACCTCTAGTGTTGCATCACATTATCTCACTACCATCGGGCCCACCTGTCGGCTTGTATCTACTCTACGTCTACACTCTTATAAAATATAAAATACACTCTTATAAAAACAGAGTTGGTGATGATGGTGTGCCTGCCATCCTGCAATACAGGCCGTTTGATTTATATCTGACGGATAGGAAAGAAACTATGACAATTTTGCAAAAAGGTACCCACACACCTCTCCACATTTGCAAATAAGGCCTTCCCTCATTCATCCTTTTCACTCACAAGATAAACTAGTCATACAAATGCATCTTGATGTTACGTGCAACGCACAGGCATCTTGCTAGTAAGAATGAAAACAAACGACAAAAAAATATTGGACGGTGGTTCGAAGTCATGACCGCGCGCACAGCGGACAAGGTGGCCTTGTATTGATATGCTGAGCCGTCTGTTTTAACACATAGGGGCTGGTGTGGTGATTATACACACACGCACGCATGCACACGAACTGCATGCACGCAACACTCCCACGAACACATGCACCCACACACGCACGCAACACTCACACGTACACACGCAGCCACGCACGCACGCAACACTCACACGCACGCATGCATGCACACACCAGTACACCACACGACCAACACACACTCTCACGCTCAAGTGCTCAACCTACACGTGCATGCGCGCACATCAGGCCCTGACAGACACATACACACCCAGGTGATTCCCGTGCACGGGTTGGAGTCTTGTCGCGCCTACATAAATTTGTGTTTATCTGACCTTTTCCCTATGTGAACTGACAGGTGGGACCCGCAAGGAACATGGTCCATTTAACTAGTCAACATGGTGCCATGCAGACTATTTGGCCGGTCAATAGAGTGCAATCCGATGCTGAACCGTGAGCAAGTGACTGTATAATCACCGCAAAACATATATTGTGACCGTAATCAGCTTATTCTGAAGTTCGGTGAATGTATTATGCTTTTCACTCTGTAGGCCCTCCAAAACTACATCTCTACACGTTCTCGCATGTTACATCTAACAACTATGCAATACAGAACTACTACTACACTCTAACACAATAAATCATATGTGTTTTTAGTTTTACTAGATATCATATTGTTACTTAATTATTCAGTTTGCATACATTAAAATTGCCTTTGAAATGTATGGCCAGTATCATATACCGCGCGGGAAAAATCCCGCCCTTTCCTATTTAATCGGGTTTGTATCGATGGATCGTGCGAAACAGCAAAACTATAGTACTATACAGTACAAGTGACAGTTCACTGGGCCGTCGTGTCATGTACTCCTCCGTCGTAAGAGTGTAGCGCTTGCTTTCATAAATCTTCTAGTCCCTTTCGCCGACATGTGGGACATCAAGCTACCGGGTCCACGTGCCATACCGGAATACAGTGCAGAGCAGCCGGGGTGAAGCACCCAGTCATGGCGCCGGTGTAGTAATGAGCAATGAGGCGTCAAATCACAAAGTTGCACCTTTCCCGCAGTTAAGTTGGAGGGACGAAGTAATAATGGTCAAAAAAGAAGTTGGAGGGACGAAGCAACCATCATTTCACTCGTTGCTGAATCCGCTTCTCCCTTAGACTAGCCACAGTGGGAGTAACTTCAGTAGTAACTTCAAGTCCAACTCAGCAAATTTGTCTATGTGGCAATGAGTTAATGAAGAGAGAGGTAGTTCTAGTAACTTAGCTAGTTACTGTAACATCACATGTCCCAATGCAGTATGAGTCTAGAACCTAATAAATGGAGCTTTGCATGACACCACACCTATGTTACTACCCACTACGAAGGTAGTAATATAGTCTAGGGATATGTGTATGTTTGTAGTGTATGTTACTCTCCATTGTGACTAGTCTCATCTTCTTCAAGTTAACCATGTGTTGCTTCTGCCGTTGTTCTGCCTCATGTGGGACGCGGATCGGCTTGGTAAAGCACTGACACGTGGGACCGCATGTTAGCAAACTGCCAGGACAACGTCCTCTAAAAATAAGAAACCTCCCCCACCATCCGCGCGGTAAAATCACCTCCTTTTTACTAATCTTGATTCTATAATTTTTTAGATCAATATAATTGAGATTTGTATAGAAGCACATAGGAGCCACAATGTGTAGCCAAATGTGAAAATAGCTTTTGGCATCGTGGGAACCATTGTGGACGGTGTTGCCAAAGCCAAAAGGATGGAACCGAAGCTCCCTGATTGATTGATTGAAGGAATGGAAAAATGCAACGTCTCTCCTATTTCTCCCATGCTTGGACTCATGTACAGTATAGAGCACAGAGTCTACTCCCCTGTCCCTTCTATCACAAATTACAAAAGCAGTGAGGCATAAAATCACAAAGCACGGACGAAGCAACCATCATTTCACTCTTCGCTGACTCCGCTTCTCCATCGTCTTCTTCGAGAAACCATCTCACCGCACTAAGCTGGACGGATGACGCTATTGTGTACAAGTAGTACTAGTACATTTACGTGTCCTTTGGTTCAACGGACTTCCTGGATGCAAATAAGGTGGTTGTCTCGGCTTGCATACGACACTTGTGAACGACTTACCGTGGTCTCCCTCAATGGTGTTCTCCGTCGAACGCACTTTGCCAAACCACAACGTTCGAGATATCGTCGATGTCACCACAATGGGGAAGGAAGTCAAATATAGTTACTACCTCCTTTTTTTGTACACAAGGCCAGTATATCAAAATTAAAATTTGCAAAAGGCCACTAACACTAATCGAGGCAAAATTGATGGGGTTTGCCTCATACTAGCAACCAAGGACATTAATATCCCATGCATGCATGCGGAAGTGAGAAGGTTGGTTTGCATGGCGCTGCATTAATCAAACGATGATGAGTGAGATGGTTAGCTCTTTGGGCTTTGGAGAAAAAAATACACATTAATTGACACGTGAAACGAGGATTTGTATCGATTAATCCCGCGAAGGAAAACCCCACCTTCCTTTTTTAACACTGGTACTCCTAGTATGTACTACGTACTTATCCCGTTTGGGTGTACACTTGCGCACGGCTGTCGCGGTCGCACCGCACCCTCACACGGTCGCTCCTACACGCCGCGGTCGCACCGCACCCTCACACGGTCGCTCCTTCACGCCGCAAACCCAACGAAGGGAACGCACCCTCACTAACACGTGTTGTCACATGTGAACAAACCAAACTCAGCCATCCTACCGCTGACACATAATTTTCGTTCATAGAGTATGTTTATCCAACCGCATGTTGGGGAGTATCTGTACGGCTCGTGCGGTGGTCTGTTGGGGAAGAAGAAGAGGTGAGGAAGAAGGGTTAGAAGATGTAGGATATTCATCCAACCGCCTGAAATGGTAGACTGACCCAAGTCAGGCGACTTGCATAACAATATATGTTTTTACAAAGCAAAAGATACATAAAAACAACAACATAAAGAAAAACTATCACTGCTCGCGGAACGAGACAGCCTCGTCGTCTTTGTCTGCCGGCATGAACCAGCACTAGCTGCCGATGTGTGTCTCCGCACCGTGGTTGTCCTCGGCCTCCAGCTACTCATTCACATGGAGCGCGTGGGTGCTCTGCACGGACGAGAGCACCGCCTGGTTCAAGTGGAGGACGTCCCGTTCCGTCTGCAGGAGGGCCTCGATGGCAGTGGCATCCGCGCTCTCCACGTCGAGTCGAGCCTTCGTCGCCCGGTTCAAGTCCAGGATGTCCGGTTCCGCCTGCAGGAGGGCCTCGATGAGTGTGGCATCCGCGCGCTTGATGTCTACTACACAACCTTCTTCTTGTAGACGTTGTTGGGCCTCCAAGTGCAGAGGTTTGTAGGAAAGTAGCAAATTTCCCTCAAGTGGATGACCTAAGGTTTATCAATCTGTAGGAGGCGTAGGATGAAGATGGTCTCTCTCAAAAAACCCTGCAACCAAATAACAAAGAGTCTCTTGTGTCCCCAACACACCCAATACAATGGCAAATTGTATAGGTGCACTAGTTCGGCGAAGAGATGGTGATACAAGTGGTATATGGATAGTAGATAATAGTTTTTGTAATCTGAAAATATAAAAACAGCAAGGTAACTCATGATAAAAGTGAGCGTAAACGGTATTGCAATGCTAGGAAATAAGGCCTAGGGTTCATACTTTCGCTAGTGCAAGTTCCCTCAACAATACTAACATAATTGGATCACATAACTATCCCTCAACATGCAACAAAGAGTCACTCCAAAGTCACTAATAGCAGAGAACGAACGAAGAGATTATGGTAGGGTACGAAACCACCTCAAAGTTATTCTTTCCAATCAATCTGTTGGGCTATTCCTATAAGTGTCACAAACAGCCCTAGAGTTCGTACTAGAATAACACCTTAAGACACAAATCAACCAAAACCCTAATGTCACCTAGATACTCCAATGTCACCTCAAGTATCCGTGGGTATGATTATACGATATGCATCACACAATCTCAGATTCATCTATTCAACCACCACATAGAACCTCAAAGAGTGCCCCAAAGTTTCTACCGGAGAATCACGACGAAAACATGTGCCAGCCCCTATGCATAGGTTCATGGGCGGAACCCGCAAGTTGCTCACCAAAACATACATCAAGTGAATCACGTGATATCCCATTGTCACCACAGATATCCACTGCAAGACATACATCAAGTGTTCTCAAATCTTTAAAGACTCAATCCGATAAGATAACTCCAAAGGGGAAACTCAATTCATTACAAGAGAGTAGAGGGGGAGGAGAAACATAAGATCAAACTATAATAGCAAAGCTCGCGATACATCAAGATCGTGCCAAATCAAGAACACGAGAGAGAGAGAGAGAGAGAGAGATCAAACACATAGCTACTAGTACATACCCTCAGCCCCGAGGGAGAACTACTCCCTCCTCGTCATGGAGAGCACCGGGATGATGAAGATGGCCACCGGGGAAGGATTGCCCCCTCCGGTAGGGTGCCGGAACGGGTCTAGATTGGTTTTCGGTGGCTACGGAGGCTTCTGGCGGCGGAACTCCCGATCTATTGTGCTCTCCGGTGTTTTTAGGGTATATGGAGATATATAGGCGGAAGAAGTACGTCAAGGGGGCCACGAGGGGCCCACGAGGGTGGAGGGCGCGCCCCCCTACCTCGTGGCCTCCTCGAGGGTCCCCTGATGTGCACTCCAAGTCTTCTGGGCTTCTTTCCTTCCAAAAATGAGTTCCGTGAAGTTTCAGGTCAATTGGAATCCGTTTGATTTTCCTTTTCTTCGAAACCCTAAAACAAGGTAAAAACAGAAACTGGCACTGGGCTCTGGGTTAATAGGTTAGTCCCAAAATGATATAAAAGTGTATAATAAAGCCCATAAACATCCAAAACAGTAGATAATATAGCATGGAGCAATCAAATATTATAGATACGTTCGAGACGTATCAGCATCCCCAAGCTTAATTCCTACTCGTCCTCGAGTGGGTAAATGATAAAAACAGAATTTTTGATGCGGAGTGCTACTTGGCATAATTTCAATGTAATTCTTCTTAATTGTGGCATGAATATTCAGATCCGAAAGATTCAAGACAAAAGTTCATATTGCCATAAAAATGATAATACTTCAAGCATACTAACTAAGCAATTATGTCTTCTCAAAATAACATGGACAAAGAAAAGTTCATCCCTACAAAATCATATAGTTTAGTCATGCTCCATTTTCGTCACACAAGAATGATCTCATCATGCACAACCCCGATGACAAAGCCAAGCAATTGTTTCATACTTTAGTAATCTCAAACCTATAAACTTTCACGCAATACATGAGCGCGAGCCATGGATATAGCACTATGGGTGGAATAGAATATAATGAGGGGGTTATGTGGAGAAGACAGAAAGGAGAAAGTCTCACATCAACGAGGCTAATCAATGGTCTATGGAGATGCCCATCGATTGATGTTAATGCAAGGAGTAGGGATTGCCATGCAACGGATGCACTAGAGCTATAAATGTATGAAAGCTCAACAAAAGAAACTAAGTGGGTGTGCACCCAACTTGCTTGCTCACGAAGACCTAGGGCACTTGAGGAGGCCCATTGTTGGAATATACAAGCCAAGTTCTATAATGAAAAATTCCCACTAGTATATGAAAGTGACAAAACAAGAGACTCTCTATCATGAAGATCATGGTGCTACTTTGAAGCACAAGTGTGGCAAAGGATAGTAGCATTGTCCCTTCTCTCTTTTTCTCTCATTTTTTTGGGCCTTCTCTTTTTTTATGGCCTTTCTCTTTTTTGGGGACTTCTCTTTTTTTTACGGACTTTCTTTTTTTTATTCCTCACTTGGGACAATGCTCTAATAATGATGATCATCACACTTCTATTTATTTACAACTCAATGATTACAACTTGATACTAGAACAAAGATGACCTTATATGAATGCCTCTGGCGGTGTACCGGGATATGCAATGAACCAAGAGTGACATGTATGAAAGAATTATGAACGGTAGCTTTGCCACAAATACTATGTCAACTACATGATCATGCTAAGCAATACGACAATGATGAATGTGTCATGATGAACGGAATGATGGAAAGTTGCATGGCAATGTATCTCAGAATGGCTATGGAAATGCCATAATAGGTAGGCATGGTGGCTGTTTTGAGGAATATATAAGGAGGTTTATGTGTGACAGAGCGTATCATATCACGGGGTTTGGATGCACCGGCGAAGTTTGCACCAACTCTCAATGTGAGAAAGGGCAATGCACGGTACCGAAGAGGCTAGCAAGGATGGAAGGGTGAGAGTGCGTATAATCCATGGACTCAACATTAGTCATAAAGACCTCACATACTTATTGCAAAAATCTACAAGTCATCAAAAACCTCGGCACTACGCGCATGCTCCTAGGGGGATAGATTGGTAGGAAAAGACCATCGCTCGTCCCCGACCGCCACTCATAAGGAGGACAATCAAATAACACCTCATGTTTCAAATTTGTTACACAACGTTTACCATACGTGCATGCTACGGGACTTGCAAACTTCAACACAAGCATTTCTCAAATTCACAACTACTCAACTAGAACGACTTTGATATTATTACACCCATATCTCAAAACAATCATCAAGCATCAAACTTCTCTTAGTATTCAAGACACTCATAAGAAAGTTTTATTATTCTTGAATACCTAGCATATTAGGATTTTAAGCAAATTACCATGCTATTAAGACTCTCAAAATAATCTAAGTGCAGCATGAGAGTTCATCTATTTCTTCAAAATAAAACTACCACCATGCTCTAAAAGATATAAGTGAAGCTCTAGAGCGAATGACAAACTACTCCGAAAGATATAAGTGAAGATCAATGAGTAGTCGAATAATTATGAAACTATGTGAAGACTCTCTAACATTTAATAATTTCAGATATTGGTTTTTTATTTAAACAGCAAGCAAAACAAAATAAAATAACATTCTAATAATGGCAAACATCATGTGAAGAAGCATAAACTTAGGATCAACCGAAACTAACCGATAGTTGTTGAAGAAGAAAGGTGGGATGCCAACCGGGCCATCCCCAAGCTTAGATGCTTGAGACTTCTTGAAATATTATCTTGGGGTGCCTTGGGCATCCCCAAGCTTGAGCTTTTGTGTCTCCGTAATTCCTCTCATATCAAGGTCTCCCTAAATCTCAAAAGCTTCATCCACACAAAACTCAACAAGGACTCGTGAGATAAGTTAGTATAAACCATTGCCAAAACCTTAGCATAATCTACTGTAGAAAATCCCTTAAATTATTATTCAACATTGCATACTAAATTCCTCTGCATATTTAATAGTCCTATCCTCAAATAGAATCATTAAAGAAGCAAACATATGCAAACAATGCAAACATAAAAGCAATCTGCCTAAACAGGACAGTCTGTAAAGAATGCAGCAACATCCATATTTCCCTAGCTAAAAAATTATTAAAGAAAATTACCACAGTAGTAAATTTATTAGAGCTTGATATGCAAAAGGTTTCAGCATCTTATCACATTCTGACTTTTCTAGGGAATTATTGCAATAGCGGTAAACTTTCTGTTTTCAAACAGCAACATGTGGACTTGTAACATAGGCATAGTAAAGGCTATCAATGCCACTTTTATTGAAATAAAAGATGCAAAACATTGTTCTAAATAACAGCAAGCAAATATTAACAAAATAAAATTACGCTCCAAGCAAAACACATATCATGTGGCGAATAAAAATATAGCTCCAAGTAAAGTTACCGATGAACGAAGACGAAAGAGGGGATGCCTTCCGGGGCATCCCCAAGCTTAGGCTCTTGGTTGTCCTTGAATATTACCTTGGGGTGCCTTGGGCATTCCCAAGCTTAGGCTCTTGCCACTCCTTATTCCATAGTCCATCGAATCTTTACCCAAAACTTGAAAACTTCACAACAGAAAACTCGTAAGCTCCGTTAGTATAAGAAAATAAAACACCACTTCAAGGTACTGTAATGAACTCATTCTTTATTTATATTGGTGTTAAACCTAATTTATTCCAACTTATCTATGGTTTACAAAATTATTTTACTAGCCATAGATTCATCAAAATAAGTAAACAACACATGAAAAACAGAATCTGTCAAAAACAGAACAGTCTGTAGTAATCTGGATCAAACGTATACTTATGGAACTCATACAATTCTCAAATAAATTTGTGGACGTGAGGAATTTATCTATTAACTATCTGCAAAAAGAACTAACTAAATAGCACTTTCCAAATAAAAATGGCAGCAATTCTCGTGAGCGCTAAAGTTTCTATTTTTTACAGCATGATCAACAAGACTTTCCCCAAGTCTTCCCAAACGTTCTACTTGGCACAAACACTAATTAAAAGCATAAAACCACATCTAAACACAGGCTAGATGAATTATTTATTACTAAACTAGAGCAAAAAGCAAGTAATCAAAATAAAGTTGGGTTGCCTCCCAACAAGCGCTATCGTTTAACGCCCCTAGCTAGGCACGATGATTTCAATGATGCTCACATAAAAGATAAGAATTGTGACATAAAGAGAGAATCATGAAGAATATGTGAGGGAGTCCTAGATTAGGGGGTGTCCGGATAGCCGGACTATACCTTCGGCCGGACTCCTAGACTATGAAGATACAAGATTGAAGCCTTCGTCCCGTGTCCAGAAGGGACTTTCCTTGGCGTGGAAGGCAAGCTTGGCGATACGGATATGTTCATCTCCTACCATTGTAACCGACTCTGTGTAACCCTAGCCCTCTCCAGTGTCTATATAAACCAAAGAGTTTTGGTCCGTAGGACGAACAACAATCATACCATAGGCTAGCTTCTAGGGTTTAGCCTCTCTGATCTCGTGGTAGATCTACTCTTGTACTACCCATATCATCAATATTAATCAAGTAGGACGTAGGGTTTTACCTCCATCAAGAGGGCCCGAACCTAGGTAAAACATCATGTCCCCTGCCTCCTGTTACCATCCGGCCTAGACGCACAGTTCGGGACCCCCTACCCGAGATCCGCCGGTTTTGACACCGACATTGGTGCTTTCATTGAGAGTTCCTCTATGCCGTCACCATCAGGAAGGATGCCTCATCCCGTCTTTAAAGACGGCACCGTTGCTAAGGGAGCTTTGGCTGTCGGCCAGACTCTCAGGCTAGGTGGTTTCCTTATGACCACCCGTTCGGCTGCTGCGCCAACGATGACCTCTCGGGTCATCGAAAGTAACCTTCACGTCAGCTTGGAATTCGCCGAGCAGCTAGATCCAATGGAGCTCTCTTCCCTAAACGAGCTCTTGGATCGCTTCACCGCCCTGGGAGTCTCTACGGATGACGACCATATTGGGTCTAAACCCGATCTGAGAGAGATTAACTCCCCCCAGGTCACCCATCACGTTGCCGTGGTAGAGGGACAGTGCGGCGACCCTTCATCTATCTTAAGGGCTAGATATGTCTGGATTCCCAATCCCTCCAAGTCGGATACCCGCGAAGGGGAGGACATTACTCAAGACCTGAACTTAAAGTCAGGTGACGGGCTAGATTCATTGGACAGCATCGAAGAATCCAAACTTCCAAGTTCGGAAACTCCTTGGCCCATGGGTCTCAGATTGGGTCAGGTTTCGGATTTGATTCCGCCCACCCACCTGTACATAAGCGATCTATCCCAAATTAGCCAAGATCCCGAAGAAATGGTACATCATTACTGGGCCAGATTCCTCTTGGTTATGAACAGGATAAAGGACTGCCACGAGGAAGACGCAATTTTATTCTTCTGCAATAATTGCACGGACAAGGGAATCCTCAACTCCATAAGTCGCCGTGATATTACACGCTTCGCTGACTTGGCGTCCATAGTACGAAAGTACTGTGCGATGGAAAGCGCCTGGAAAACCGAAATAAAATTTTGGGACAATCCGGCCCTGAATACAAACCTAGTCCGAAACAAAAGGGTGCATCATCGCCAGACACCCGGGTTCAATACCAAACAGCAGAAGCCCTCTACAGGGCATGGAACCGTACTGGAAGGATGGCTTAATTGACCCTGTAAAATCCACAGTGCAGAGGGTGCCACACCAACTCACAGCCTTAGAGCATGTTGGATACTCCGGCAGGTGGCAAAAATTGGCGAAGATCTTCTAATTCCAGAAGCCACAGAAAGCCACCCCAGAGAAACCAGTACGATATTAACAGTCTTCGAGACTTTCGCATCAAATAATATGCGAAAAAGAACACTCCGCGGCCTTGCCGAAGTCTACCAAGTAGCAACAATAAACCCATGGAGTGACACGGCTATTACTTTTAACGCCAGTGATGAACCTAAATTCCGAACAGCCCAAGCACCAGCCGCATTGGTCCTCAGTCCAATAGTGGACGGCTTTTGTCTTACCAAGGTACTCATGGATGGCGGTAGCGGATTGAACCTCATTTATGAGGAAACCCTTCAAAAATGGAAATAGACTGGAACCGCATTGAGCGAAGCAGCACAACCTTTAGAGGAATAATCCCCAGCCGGGAAGCGTGCTGTACAGGAAAAATCACACTAGATGTGGTGTTCGGCACGCCGGATAATTACAGGTCCGAAGAGGTCACGTTCTAGGTGGACCCGTTCAGTAGCGGATATCATGCTTTGCTAGGGCGGGAAGCATTTACAGTCTTCCAAGCAATACCCCATTACGGGTACATGAAGCTCAAGATGCCCGGGCCTAACGGAATCATCACTCTCGTTAGTGATCCGGACATAGCACTCCGCGCCGAAAACAATACAGCCGCACTGGCCCTCGAGGCGCTATCCGAAGCCCTAGCGGCTGAGGAACTGGCTGCGCTACGCTCCACGATAAATAGGGATGATGTGATACTCAATAAAAGATCCAAGTCCACCTCCTTTAAACCGGCGGACGAAATAGTCAAATTCCAGGTCCATCCAACGGACCCCAATAAAACAGCTTCCATCGGGGCACAGTTAAACCCTGATGTAGACGCCGCACTGCGAGAGTTCCTACGAGAGAACTGGGACATTTTCGCCTGGCACCCTTCACACATGCCAGGAATCCCAGTCAGGCTGGCCGAACACAGCTTAAATATCCTAAAAGGATTCAAGCCAGTCAAACAGGCTCTTCGGTGTTTTTCCGAACCTAAGAGACAGGGCCTAACAGAATCATCACTCTTGTTAGTGATCCGGACATAGCACTACGCGCTGAAAACAAGACAGCCGCACTGGCCCTCGAGGCGCTATCCGAAGCCCTAGCGGCTGAGGAACTGACTGCGCTGCGCTCCACGATAAATAGGGACGATGTGATACTCGATAAAAGATACAAGTCCACCTCCTTTAAACTGGCGGACAAAATAGTCAAATTCCAGGTCCATCCAACGGACCCCAATAAAACAGCTTCCATCGGGGCACAGTTAAACCCTGATGTAGACACCGCACTGCGAGAGTTCCTACGAGAGAACTGGGACATTTTCGCCTGGCACCCTTCAGACATGCCAGGAATCCCACGCAGGCTGGCCGAACACAGCTTAAATATCCTAAAAGGATTCAAGCCAGTCAAACAGGCTCTTCGGTGTTTTCCGAACCTAAGAGACGGGCCATGGGAGAGGAACTAGCCAAGCTATTGGAGGCCGGATTCATCAAAGATATAAAACATCCGGACTGGCTAACAAACCTGGTGATGGTACCAAAGAAGGACAAATCCTGGCGCCTGTGCGTTGATTTCAAAGACCTTAACAAGGCTTGCCCAAGGGATCCCTTCCCTCTCCCCCGCATCGATTAAATTATCAATGCTACCGCAGGACACGATTCGTTGTGTTTCCTCGACGCATACTCCGGCTACCATCAAATAAAGATGGTAGAGTCAGACCAAGCCGTAACGGCATTCATCACACCATATAGCCCATTCTGCTTCAACACAATGCCCTTCGGGCTCAAAAACACCGGCGCAACATATCAGCGCATGATTCAGACATGTCTGGCAAACCAGATCAGCAAAACAGTGGAGGCATACATAGATGATGTGGTCATTAAAACAAGACATGTCGAATCTCTAGTAGACGACTTGAGGCTAACATTCGATAACCTCCGAACATACGACATCAAGCTCAACCCGGAACAATGCATTTTCGGCGTTCCAGCCAGAAAGCTCTTAGGCTTCATTATATCCGGTAGAGGAATTGAAGCAAATCCAGCCAAGATCCGAGCTCTGTCACAATTGGATATCCCGAAGGACCTCAAACAAATACAAAAATTAACTGGATGTGTGGCGGCTCTAAGCCGCTTTATCTCCCACCTAGGAGAAAAGGCCCTACCCCTTTACCACCTCCTTCGGTGCACCGAACACTTCGAGTGGACGGATGCAGCCACGGCCGGACTCGACAAAATAAAAGCCATCTTGGCAACAAACCCAGTCCTGGCCGCACCAAACATTGGCGAACCAATGCTATTATACATTGCAGCAACCCATCACGTCGTAAGCACAGTGCTCGTCGTCGAACAAGAAATGGACAGACACAAATTCCCCCTTCAAAAGCCGGTCTATTACGTGTCCATTGTCCTTACTCCGTGCAAGTCGCGGTACCCGCATTATCAAAAGATTGCGTACGCGGTATTTATGGCATCCTGGAAGCTGCGACACTACTTTCAAGAGTGTTTAATAACAGTAGCCTCGAAAGTGCCACTTAATGATATTATAAACAATTGCGACGCGACGGGCCGGATTGCAAAATGGGCCATTGAGCTCCTCCCGTTTGACATAACTTACACGCCACGGCGAGCTATCAAGTTGCAAGTTTTGGCTAACTCCGTCGCAGAATGGACGGAGGCCGAACTCCCTAAAGAGTATGACACATATTCAAACTGGGTCATGCACTTCGACGGCTCCAAAATGTTGGCCGGTCTAGGGGCTGGCGTCGTTTTGACATCCCCCATAGGAGACACAGTTCAATATGTACTCCAGATAATGTACATAGACTCCAACAACGCAGCGGAATATGAGGCCCTTTTACATGGTCTCCAGATGGCAGTATCCATGGGCATTCAACGCCTAGAGGTGCGCGGGGACTCGAACCTCGCAATATCCCAAATAAATGGAGACTTTGATGCCAAGGATCCAAAAATGGCAGCTTATCGCAACGCCGTCCTAAAAATGTCAGCTCGGTTCGAAGGGCTCGAATTTCACCATATAGCCCGGGAAAATAATCAGGTGGCAGATGTCCTGGCACGCATCAGCGCAAAACGCGATGTAGTCCCCCCAACATCTTCTTGGAAAGGCTGTTCAAGCCGTCCGTATTATGGGAAGGGGAACCTGGCAATAACAGCCCAGACCCAACCGCACTGCCCGAAACCGAACACTCTGACATAATTGGAGGCTCTGCCAATGAAATAACACGTTCAGCCCACGCAATAATGGCCGTCATCGCCCCGTGGACAGAACCATTCCTTGCCTACCTTACCAGGCAGGAACTCCCTGAGGAACAAAATGAGGCACGCTGCATAGTGCGGCGATCTAAAGCCTATAAAGTCCATGAGGGAGAGCTCTATAAGAAAAGCACTACCGGAGTCCTTCAAAGGTGCATCTCCGAAGAGGAGGGGCGGAACCCCCTGGCTAAAATTCATGCCGGACTCCCTAAAGAGTACGGCACATATTCAAATTGGATCATGCACTTCGACAGGTCCAAGATGTTGGCCGGACTGGGGGCTGGCATCGTTTTGACGTCCCCCATAGGAGACACAGTTCAATACGTACTCCAGATTATGTACACGGACTCCAACCACGCAGCCGAATATGAGGCGCTTTTACATGGTCTCCGGATGGCAGTATCCATGGGTATTCAACGCCTAGAGGTGCGCGGAGACTCGAACCTTGCAATATCCCAAATAAATGGAGACTTTGATGCCAAGGATCCAAAAATGGCAGCCTACCGCAACGCCGTCCTAAAAATGTCAGCTCGGTTCGAGGGGCTTGAATTTCACCATATAGCCCGGGAAAACAATCAGGCGGCAGATGTCCTGGCACGCATCGGGGCAAAATGCGATGTAGTCCCCCCCAACATCTTCTTGGAAAGGCTGTTCAAGCCATTCGTAGTATGGGAAGGGGAGCCAAACAAAAACACCCCGGACCCAACCACACTGCCCGACACCGAAAATTCTGACACAATCAGAGGCTCTGCCAATGAAATAACTCCTTCAGCCCACATAATAATGGCCGTCATCGCCCCGTGGACAGAACCATTCCTCGCCTACCTCACTAGGCAGGAACTCCCCAAGGACCAAAAAGAGGCACGCTGCATAGTGCGGCGATCCAAAGCCTACAGAGTCCACGAGGGAGAGCTTTATAAGAAAAGCACTACCGGAGTCCTTCAAAGGTGCATCTCCGAAAAGGAGGGGCGGAACCCCCTGGCTGAAATTCATGCCGGATTGGGCGGTCATCACGCTGCATCTCGGTCCCTTGTAAGCAAGGCCTTCCATACAGGCTTTTATTGGCCAACGGCCTGGGCAGACGCTCAAGACTTAGTCCAATGATGCACCGGTTGCCAACTCTTTGCAAACCAAAGCCATATGCCACCCACCGCCCTCCGAACTATCCCCATTACTTGGCCCTTCGCGGCCTGGGGGCTTGACATGGTTGGACCCCTTAAAGGCGGAACCCACAAGAAAAAATACTTACTGGTCATGGTGGATAAATTCACCAAATGGATAGAAGCCAAGCCTGTTAAGATGGCCGAATCCAGACCGGTGATAGACTTTATATCCGGGGTCGTACACCGTTATGGCGTTCCCCATAGCATCATCACTGATAACGGCACGAACTTCACGGCCGACGAGGTAAAACTCTGGTGCAAAAATATGGGCATCAAGTTCGACTATGCTTCCGTCTATCACCCACAAACTAACGGCCAGGGCGAACGTGCAAATGGCCTCATCATGAGCAGCATTAAACCCAGATTAGTGCGGTCCCTCAAGGAATCTAACACGTACTTGGTAGAGGAGCTCAACTCCGTACTCTGGGGGCTGCGGACTATGCCGAATCGCACCACCGGATACACACCATGTTTTATGGTGTACGGCACAGAGGCAGTTTTGCCCTGCGACATAATCCATGACTCACCTCGAGTGCTCTTGTGCGAAGAAAGAGAAGCCGAGCTCGATCGGCAGGACAGGTTAGACGCATTGGAGGAGGAGTGTGACGTGGCAAAAGCCCGTTCCGCATTCTATCAATAGCAGGCTCGAAGATACCAAAGCAGAGAAGTACGGGCCAAAACTTACAACATTGGCGAATTAGTTCTACGGCTACCGGACAAGAAAAAGGACAAACTCAATCCCAAGTGGGAAGGTCCCTTCATAATTGACCAAGTCCTGACTGGTGGAGCGTACCGCCTGCGAGATGCATCGGATAACCGACTCGAGCCGAACCCATGGAACGTAGCCCGTCTCCAAAGATTCTATGCCTAGCGCCAAACTCTATGTTCGTCTCCTTCCTCTGTCCATTTTTTATATATTTTCTGTCTTGCATTTCTCTTCTTCTCTCTCTCTCTCTTATAGCCCTTAAAGGCTCATAAAGTGACGCGCTCTCCGCGCTCATTAAACCTGGGGGCTTCTTTAAGCAGAAGCTTATTTATACGGGCTTCATGCCCAACACATGTGTCCTACTTCTGCATGTACCTTTTATTCTCCATTATATGCATCGATATGACTTAAGTTTTG
The DNA here is from genome assembly GCA_034509565.1 of Triticum monococcum. NCBI lineage: Eukaryota > Viridiplantae > Streptophyta > Magnoliopsida > Poales > Poaceae > Triticum > Triticum monococcum. The sequence goes on along the minus strand of CM067843.1, from coordinate 668,949,031 downwards.
GCCAAGCTGGGTTGCCTAGATCCTGTGCTTACCCCTACGTTCCCGATTGTTCGGCTAGGTGGTAAAGGGAGCACCTCTGCGATTGTTACTGCCGGGTCAGCCGGATGTGTACCTCAGACTGGGTGAAGCCGAAAGCTAGCGTTCTTAAGGGAATATTCGGTCGGTGAACAAAAGATGATCTTTTCTTTCACTTATTTATCTATACGCCCTAGATGTTTTTCATGCGTCTCTCTTCGCAGAACGGACATGCACTTTAGGGCATGCCTCCCAGGGAAAGGAACCCCTAACGGAACTATTCTCCCTGGAAGATGTTTCTTACTAACCATGTAATATAACATAACTAGTTGGGCACTTGTCTGTTCAAGCACTAATGACCCCTACGCCTGGTCTACATGCATACCCCGGTTCTTATATAACCGTGAGGGTATTCGGACACACTCCGGACCGTCAGGTCCCGAGGTTGAAGCGAAAAGGTCGGCCATCACAAACGATCTACAATCCGGCTAGAAGGCATTACACATGTCAATTAAAATTACATAGTCAATCTGACTGATTGTATTCCTCTTCAATACCATCTAACAGGCTGTCTAGTTTACAGTCCTGTTGGGAATACTTTGCGGCCAACTCTACTTGGCCATATACTAAGCTCACAGGGATCTCTTTCCCATCGGGGCCTACGGGTCTGACCTCGGCCATGTGGTTTGGGTCAGCCTTCGTGTACCGCGTCTTCACCATGGCCCAGGCCTCCCTGGCGCCTTGACGGCAAGCCGACATCTTCCACAATCGAAAGCACCGTCGCGCTCGCTTCAACTTCTCTACAAGCTCTCCAAGGCCTTCGGGCATGGATACGGATGGCCACAAGGCCTGGGCGACGCCTTGCATCACCTGCCGAACTCGCTCGTGCAGTTGTTAGAGCTCGGGAAGAAGGTCACCCGTAGAACCGGGCATTTCCTCTGCAGGACGACCTGTCAGCATACCTACAGACATTACTCTGTTAGTAGACTTCCTCGCCAAACTCTTTTTTCAATAGTTCGTTTAAGCACTTACTATATATGCCGCGTCGAAGCCGCTGATTCTCCTTCACGGAGTCCAACAGCTGGGCACGAACGTCCTTCAGTTCAACGCCCAACTTGGTGTTGGCATCTTGGAGATCGTTCTTCTCCCGCCTCACCTTTGTCAGCACGCTCTCACTAGCCTTTAGCTGGCGTCGGAGTTGTTGCACTTTCGGATTTAATCCGGCGCCATCTGCAATTTCATTTGTCAGATTTGCACCCACGCCGCACTTCACAAAATACTTATCTTTCGAAGCGTATATTACCAGAGGGGGTCTCCTTGGGCTCCCCTGCCGCGACTAGTGCGGCCTCAAGTTGGGCTTTGCACTCTTCCAGCTCCTGGGACAGTAGGGTATTCTTTCCTGTAAGAACCTGCATAACAAATGATCCTTAAAATAGTTATTCTAACTGTTTCAAGTCTCGGGGGCTACTGGTATATATATAATTACCAAAATTTTCTTACCCGCATGTCTTTCACATACTGCTTCGTGGCTCTGGCTAGACCATTTTGAGCGGCACAGAGGTACGCGTGTCCCGAATTGAAGGCATCCAATGCCTCTTGGGAGAAACAAGCGTCGCGAAGAACTGTCCGGCGACGCCTGTGGTTCATGGCACTCTCCACCTCGGAATTGGTGGCAGACAGCCTGTCCGCATCCTCCATCAGAGGAGCATCCGGTGCGCGCCTCGTGTTCGCATCCGCTTCCGGACCAGGCTTTGGAGCCTGGCTAGTGGAGGCGCGATTGGCAGCCTCTCTGGATATAGTCCGGCGAGGTCTCTTCGTCCTGAAGAGAGCACGAGCATTAATATGCCTCAAAGGAATAACACCTGGGAATAAGGCGGCGCGCTATACCTTTGCGCCGGTGTCTCAGTCCGGACCGCACTTCATTTCAGCTCGCGGGGCCTTGCCGCCCCTCATTGGCTAGTCGCCGCAGGCTCGGCCTCCCGTCTCAAGGACCTCCCCTGCAAAACATGGTTGTCATACGGCAATCGAAAACACGGGAGGACATATCCCTTTTCAAAGTGCTAGGACTCCGGTCTCAGTTACCTGTGAGGCTGGGAGTAGCCCTGGATAATTGGCCATAATGGACACAAAGGCGTTTGTAGGATCGAAAGTATGTCTAGAGGGGGGTGATTAGACTACTTGACCAAATAAAAACTTAACCTTTTCCCAATTTTAGTTCTTGGCAGATTTTAGCTACTTTAGGACAAGTCAAGCAATCATCACACAATTCAAGCAAGCATGCAAAGAGTACATTGGCAGCGGAAAGTAAAGCATGCAACTTGCAAGAATGTAAAGGGAAGGGTTTGGAGAATTCAAACTCAATTGGAGACACGGATGTTTTTCCCGTGGTTCGGATAGGTGGTGCTATCCTACATCCACGTTGATGGAGACTTCAACCCACGAAGGGTAACGGTTGCGCGAGTCCACGGAGGGCTCGACCCATGAAGGGTCCATGAAGAAGCAACCTTGTTTATCCCACCATGGCCATCGCCCACAAAGGACTTGCCTCACTAGTGGTAGATCTTCACGAAGTAGGCAATCTCCTTGCCCTTACAAACTCCTTGGTTCAACTCCACAATCTTGTCGGAGGCTCCCAAGTGACACCTAGCCAGTCTAGGAGACACCACTATCCAAGAAGTAACAAATGGTGTGTTGATGATGAACTCCTTGCTCTTGTGCTTCAAATGATAGTCTCCCCAACACTCAACTCTCTCTCACAAGATTTGAATTTGGTGGAAAGAAGATTTGAGTGGAAAGCAACTTGGGGAAGGCTAGTGATCAAGATTCATATGGTAGGAATGGAATATCTTGGTCTCAACACATGAGTAGGTGGTTCTCTCTCAGAACATATGGGTTGGAAGTGTAGATGTGTTCTGATGGCTCTCTCCACGAGTGAAGAGGAGGTGGAGGGGTATATATAGCCTCCACACAAAATCCAACCGTTATACACAATTTACCAATCTCGGTGGGACTGAATCAACAAACTCGGTTAGACCGAAATAGTAAACCTAGTGACCGTTAGAGATTTTCGGTGGGACTGACATGCAACTCGGTAGGACCGATTTTGTTAGGGTTAGGGCATAATGTAATCTCGGTGAGACCGATTACACAAACTCGGTGAGACCGATTTTGGTAATAAGCTAACCAGAGAGTTTATCAGGTAAACTCGGTGGGACCGATTTGCTCTTTCGGTGAGACCGAAATGTTACAAAAAGGAAACAGAGAGTTTACATTGCAATCTCGGTGGGACCGATCCGCTCTTTCGGTGAGACCGAAAAGTTACGAAAGGGAAACAGAGAGTTTGCAATCCCATCTCGGTGAGACCGAGATCCCTATCGGTAGAACCGATTTGCTAGGGTTTGGCAATGGCTATGACAAGTGAAACTTGGTGGCGCCGGGTTGAAAGAATCGGTAGGACCGAGTTTGGCTTTGGGTTTAGGTCAAATGTGGATATGGAAAAGTAGTTGAGGCTTTTGGAGCATATCACTAAGCACATGAAGCAAGAGGCTCATTAAGCAACACCTCATCCCTCCTTGATAGTATTGGCTTTTCCTAAAGACTCAATGTGATCTTGGATCACTAAAATATAAAATGAAGAGTCGTGAGCTTTTGAGCTTGAGCCAATCCTTTGTCCTTAGCATTTTGAGGGATTCACTTTCAACATCCATGCCATGCCAATCATTGAGCTTTCTTGAAATAATCATCTTGGAATAGCATTAGCTCAATGAGCTATATGTTGTTATGAATTACCAAAACCACCTAGGGATAGTTGCACTTTCAATCTCCCCCCTTTTGGTAATTGATGACAACATATAGATCAAAGCTTCGACAAATAATAATAAGAATGGAATATATCGTCGCTTTGAGAAGTGTGTGATGAGTAAGAGCTCCCCCTAAATTTGTGCATATTTAAAATTTGCTTTGGACTGCAAATGCACAAAGAGTTAGAGTCATGGGTTACTCTTCCATGTCACATACATCTTGGTGGAGCGCTCAAAATGATAAGAATTGAAATACATGCACTCATCACCAAAGAAAGTGAATGATCACATAAGATAGATAGGATAATATCAAGCATGCATAAGTGTAGCTTATGATCAAACACATGATCATCAATGTCTCATAGGCATATCAAAGTATCTCAACCAAAAGCAAACAAAGTTCGAAAAACCACCAAATAAAGCAAGAGAGAATAAAAGCAACACTCTCTCTCTCGAAGCCTATGATCTATACATTTTTCTCCCCCTTTGGCAACAAGTTACCAAAAAGTTCCTAGAAAATGCATAGTGCTAGATAGACTCTCAGGCTTGGTCTTCTGGTGGTGGTGGAGTCTGGATCACTCCAAGGACGAAGCCTTCTGTAGACGTGGTTGGAGTTGAAGCTGAAGTAGATGCTGGAGCTGGTTGGGCTGGTGCTGTAGCTGGAGCTGAGGTGGTGGCTCTGGTGTCAGGAACTGGCACTGCAATCGAACTCTGAGCTCGTGGCACTCTGGCAAATGCATTAGTTGTAGTCTTGCCCTTCCTCTCCTGCATATCATCCTGAAGTTGCTCCACTGCAGACTGAATTTCTGTCACCTTCACATCTAGGTCATAGAACTTCTGTTCCATGATTCTTTCTAAGCTCTACTGATTTTGAGTGAGGGTGGCCAGTCCTTGCTCAATCCTCAGTGTGGATGCAATCAAGTAAGCAAGCTGCTCTTGTTTGGTCTTCAAGAAATACTCAGATGCCTCCGCTTGAGTTGGCATCTTGGCAGCTTTCTCCTTCCTTGCCTTCTCCTTCTTTGCTTGTGCTTGTGCAGATGATGGTTCATTCTCATTCATGACAACTTGATTATCCTCAAAGTCTAGATGGATGGGCAGGTGTTCCTTGTCCAATAAGTATATGCATGTGCCCATCTTTGAGTTGATCAACTCTTGAATCTGAGGGGCATAACCACAGCTCCTCTTCTGATCTGTTGCAGTCCTCTTGATAGTCTCTACTATGAGGCTCGTGACCTTGAATTTCTGAGGTACATCAAATACATGAAGCAAATTGATTGCATGGCCTCTGATCATCTTGTGATCACCTGACTTGGGCAAGAGAGTGTGCCTAAGGATCCAGTTAATGGTTGGCAGCCTTGACAGAAGATAATGCACTAAGCCAAATTTGAAAGTTTCAAGAGCTTCATTTGGAATTTCCTTGTACATATTGGACATAGAGTTGTGGTCTATCTTCTTCTTGGCATAGATATCCAAGTCATCCTCATGCTCCTCTGGGGCATTGATGAGCTGTGCCCACTCAGCAACAGTAGATTGGTACCTCGTACCTTCAGACATCCATGTGATCCTTCATCTGGGTAGAAGTGTGCTGTGGAGTAGAATCGCATAATGAGTTCCTCGTTCCACTTTGTGAGCTTCTGCCCAACAAAGTCTGCAACTCCACAAGCACCAAAACTGTCAATCACACCAGGATAGTGTTCCTCATTGTCCTTAATGTACTCCCAATCAACCCATCTCATGTCACAAACTATGGGCTTCTTATCAAGCAGCATTGTCTCATAGAAATCTTGTTGTTCCTTGGTGTGAAACTTGTAATCAACAGCAGTTCTTCTCCTTGAAGCATACGGGTCTGCTTCTCTCCACTTCCACAGCCCTGAGTCTCTTCTGAGCTTCATGTCCTCAGCCACAGGATTAGCATCATTGTGGTCTGGGATCTTGGGCTTGAGCTTTCTCAGAACATGCTCTTCATCATCTTCTTCAGCAGCTTCAGGCACTGGGGCCTTGTTATTTTCAGTTGCAGGTATGCTCCTTGTATTCCTCTTTGGTGCTGGCTTGGGCTTGGAGGCAGCTTTGGGTGCTTCTTTGGGCTTTGATGCAGCAGCCCCTGTCCTGATAGCATCACCCATAAGCTTAGGTGCCTTAGGTGCTGGTGCAGCAACCTCTTCTTCCTCTTCCTCTTCTGAGTCTCTCATGATTGAGGATCTCCCAAGCACTCTGGCAGTGGTCTTTTTGACCCTTTCCTTCCTCTTCTTCCCTTCAGCAGCAACTGGCTCTATGGGTGCAGGCTTTTCAGGAATCTGAGTTGAAGCTCTAGCCTTTGGCATAGGCTGCCTACCTGTTGGCCTTTTGATTTTCAATCCTGGCTTTGTGCCTTGAGCTGAGCCATACTCCTTCTTGAGCACTACTTTCTTGGAAGTAGCTTCCTCTTCTGCCACATAGTCCTCATCCTCTGAGTCTAAGGTTCTCTTCTTCCTTTGCCTGGTGGCAGCTTTTGGCAGATTGCTAGGGGTGCTCCTGCTGCCTTCATCAGAAGAACTGGAGGGACTAGTGCCCTCACTCATGTGCACTTGCTGTTCTGACACATTCTGGCTGTCACTCTGATCTGACATGATGAACAAGCTGTCTGCTGACCCTGTAAATAGTTTATAGATGAGGTAGAATAGATGAGCATCACAAAATGCAGAGATTTTTGCAAAAGAATGACTCAAAATCTTAGTTTTAGTTTCCCACAGAAATAATCTCGGATCTACCGATTTTTAAACTCGGTGATACCGAAGCAGTTTTTGGAACCTAAACTAGTGAACTCGGTCAGACCGAGTCACAGTTCGGTGGCACCGAGACTGCTAGGGTTTCACAAAGTTCCAAAATCAGTCACACCGATTAGTAATTCTCAGTCAGACCGAGTCTTACTTGTGCAATGGCATGAGCCAAATCAGTGGGACCGAGTTTTTCAACTCGGTGGGTCCGAGATGGTTTCGGCGGAAACCTAACCCTAAAATTTTCGAATCAAAACTAATCTATGAATACATTGACTGGATAGGAGTGTTTCAATCGTGGCAAGAATCATTAAGAACACAATGTGCTAGGAATCGGATGGGAAATAGCACTGTGATCGAGTCCATACCCTAGTTCGGCGGAGACTCGCTACGGCGGCAACGGCGGGGTTGAATTCTGTTGACGGCGAGGGAGACCAGCGACTGGAGGCGGCTGGCGGCGAGGAGACGATCCGGAGACCACGTTGGCAGAGCGAGCTATCGCGCGGGCGATGGGGTTCGGAGAAATTTCCAAATTTTTGCCCGTGACTATATATAGCCCGACCCTGTCGGTGTGACTGAGTGGAACAACTTGGTGGCACCGAGATGCAAAACTGTATACAATTATTGCATCTCGGTGTGACCGAATGGTTCAAATCGGTTGCACCGAGATCGAAAATTCAGATCAACTTAATGATCTCGGTAGGACCGAAAGTAGGATATCGGTCAGACCGAGAATCATAAAGAGGTTTTGGAAGTTTAAGTCTATGACGAATCGGGGACTCTGAGTGCTCCTCACACAGAGTGGTTCGAATCTGACTTGATCAAATTTTGTGATGTAGCATGAATAGAGTTTGAGACGAGAAAAGCATAGATAGCTAGAGGAGGTTCTTAGGCATTCTTCTCCATCCACTTGGCAAAAGGAAATAAAACCAAACAATCAAAACAACAAGTGGATGTCCTCGAATGAGTAAAATATGCAACCAACATGCTCACACAATAAAATGGCAATTGAAATATGTGACAAAGCATGCACAACCAATTCTAGCATCTATCAAGCAATTGGCGATGACTAGGTCATCTATATATGAGTATATTGACTTAGGAGTCAAGTGAGAACACTTGATCATAGGTCATACTCATCGTTTAAGCTCAAGTGGGGTTACCACTTTTACATAAAGCATTGTTGTGTTCACATCTTCAGAGTTGCTTTAGCTCAAGTCTTAGAGTAAAGCTACCCCTAGATGTGATATCCCCCCTAAGAGGGATGAACTAACCTTGGGTTTTGTCGATGATGACTTCATGTAGACGTTGAAGATGTGGATGCTCAATGTTGATGTAGATCACTTGGAGCTATCCATTTGAGTGAATTGCACTTTCAATACCTACATGGGTTAGTCCCACAAGGAACAAACAAGGATATCCATAGACATAGAGTGATGCACACACAAGATAATGTCCATGAAAACTTTTAGGTTACCTTGTCCCTTGTCTTACCAACAAGAGGGTTTGTGACTCCTTGAACTAGTGCAAGATGTGGAAGTTGATTGCACTTGTTCTTGCCAAAATGATAAGAGTGAAGTATGTTGGCGGAGTCACCCTCAAGAACTCTCTAGTTCTTCTTCCTTTGGATCCACACCATCTTGATGGGAATCCTTGGAGTTGTAGTCGTACTTGATGAAGTGGAACTTGGAGTGGTCTTGGGAATCCACTTGACTAAGGTCTTAGGAGCTTCTTCAAATGCATCAATTTCCTCTTGAAGCTTGTCCTTGCCTTTTTGCTTGTAGTCTTGTGGTGGAAGATCATCTTGAGATTGTGTCCCCTTGAAGGAAGTGTCATACTTCTCTTGTTGAGGAACAAACTTTGCCTTGGGGTATTGATCTTCTTCCCACTCAACTCCATTGGCATTGAACTTTCGTTCAAAACCAACACCTTGATTCTTCCGGTGCATTCCTTGCTTGCGTACAATTTCCTCGAATTGCTTACTCCCGGCAAGGCTTTTGTACACTCCTTTCTCTATAATTCCCTTCAATAAGCTATTTTCTTGCTCAAGTGTAACTTGGCTAAGAGAATCATTAGTGGAATCAAGAGAACTACTAGAAGCAACAATATTGGATTTAGCATGATCATTGTTACTACTAGAGGAAGAATCTTTCTTGTTCTTGTTACTAGACTTGACTTGAGGCATGTAAGTGGATAAGAGTAAACACTTGGCAATGTAAGAAGAACTTTTCTTGCGGAGATCATCATTGATTGCCTTTAAAAACTCATGCTCTTGCTCAAGATTGAGCTTTTCAAAGCGTAACTTCTCATGACCTCTTAAAAGTTCTTGATGATTTTCGAAGATAGTTTCATGAGCTAACTTAAGAGTGTTTAGTTCTTTAGTTAGAGCCTCAATCTTCTCCTTATCATTGTCATTCGTTTTATCTTGATTAGCATGATTAATTGATGTTTCATCATAGTATTCATCACTAGAGTTGTCAACAAGTAAATCATCATCACCTAACAAGTCATCTTCATCACTATTAAAATCGACATAGTCGGGATGTGTTACCTTAGGACCTTTGGTCATGAAGCATCTTCCAATTCCTTCATTTGGTGAGTCAAATATATCATAGGAGTTGGTTGTCACAAGTGCTAGACCGACAACACCTTCATCTTGAGTATATTCGGAGTCGGAGTGATAACTTCTCTCGGAGTGGTCGTCGGAGTCGGAGTCGGATACCATTCACCAACATGAGCTTGGTGTCTTCGTTTTATGTAGCTCCTTGATGATTTTTCCTTCCTTTCCGAATCCTTGCTTCTCCGTGAGTATCTTCTTTCATAACGATCATCTCTACTCCTTCTCTCTCTTGGTGGTGATTCTTCTCTTTTGCTTATTCTTTTTGGAGAGTCTTCTCTTCTCTTGTAGGGAGCCGTACACTCATTGGAATAGTGTCCGGGTCTTCAACAATTGTAGCAGTTTCTCTCTCGACTAGAAGATCTTTTGTCATTGTAGGACCTTGACTTGGAGCTTCTATCTTTGCTTCTACTCTTGTAGAACTTGTTGAAGTTCTTCACCATTAAGCTCAATTCTTCATTGAAGTTTTGTTTCTCACTTGATGATGTAGGGGCTTCACATGAGGCTTTGTAGGCACCACTTGATTTGTTGTGAAGTTCCTCTTTATCCTTAAGTGACATCTCATGAGCAACAATTCTTCCAATTACCTCCGTTGGCTTGAGATCTTTGTAATTGGGAATCATTTGGATCAATGTGCACACGGTATCATATTTTCCATCCAAGGCTCTTAGAATCTTCTTGATGATGAATCTATCGGTCATCTCTTCACTCCCTAAGCCGGCAATCTCATTTGTGATGAGAGCAAGCCTAGAGTACATTTCAGCGACACCTTCACCATCCTTCATTTTGAACTTGTCAAGTTGACTTTGAAGCACATCCAATTTGGATTCCTTGACGGATTTGGTACCTTCGTGCATATCAATCAAAGTGTCCCAAATTTCCTTTGCATTCTCAAGACGGCTGATTTGTTGAATTCTTCGGGGCACAATCCGTTGAAGAGAATATCACAAGCTTGAGCATTGTATTGCAACATCTTCAACTCATCCGTGGTAGCTTCACGATTTGGTTCTCTCCCATCAAAGAAGTCACCTTGCAAACCAACACACACAATAGCCCAAACGGCGGGGTTATGTCCAAGAATATGCATTTTCATTTTATGCTTCCAACTAGCAAAATTTGTACCATCAAAGTAAGGACATATACAGTGATAATTTCCCTCGCTAGACGACATACTCTCCTAGGTTGTGAAACCAAGGCTATGACCACCAAAAGCTATGGAAATCAAAGCAAATGGAGACCAAAGCTCTGATACCACTTGTAGGATCAAAAGTATGTCTAGAGGGGGGTGATTAGACTACTTGACCAAATAAAAACTTAACCTTTTCCCAATTTTAGTTCTTGGCAGATTTTAGCTACTTTAGGACAAGTCAAGCAATCATCACACAATTCAAGCAAGCATGCAAAGAGTACATTGGCAGCGGAAAGTAAAGCATGCAACTTGCAAGAATGTAAAGGGAAGGGTTTGGAGAATTCAAACTCAATTGGAGACACGGATGTTTTTCCCGTGGTTCGGATAGGTGGTGCTATCCTACATCCACGTTGATGGAGACTTCAACCCACGAAGGGTAACGGTTGCACGAGTCCACGGAGGGCTCGACCCATGAAGGGTCCATGAAGAAGCAACCTTGTTTATCCCACCATGGCCATCGCCCACAAAGGACTTGCCTCACTAGTGGTAGATCTTCACGAAGTAGGCGATCTCCTTGCCCTTACAAACTCCTTGGTTCAACTCCACAATCTTGTCGGAGGCTCCCAAGTGACACCTAGCCAATCTAGGAGACACCACTCTCCAAGAAGTAACAAATGGTGTGTTGATGATGAACTCCTTGCTCTTGTGCTTCAAATGATAGTCTCCCCAACACTCAACTCTCTCTCACAGGATTTGAATTTGGTGGAAAGAAGATTTGAGTGGAAAGCAACTTGGGGAAGGCTAGAGATCAAGATTCATATGGTAGGAATGGAATATCTTGGTCTCAACACATGAGTAGGTGGTTCTCTCTCAGAACATATGGGTTGGAAGTGTAGATGTGTTCTGATGGCTCTCTCCACGAGTGAAGAGGAGGTGGAGGGGTATATATAGCCTCCACACAAAATCCAACCGTTACACACAATTTACCAATCTCGGTGGGACCGAATCAACAAACTCGGTCAGACCGAAATAGTAAACCTAGTGACCATTAGAGATTTTCGGTGGGATTGGCATGCAACTCGGTAGGACCGATTTTGTTAGGGTTAGGGCATAACGTAATCTCGGTGAGACCGATTACACAAACTCGGTGAGACCGATTTTGGTAATGAGCTAACCAGAGAGTTGGTCAGGTAAACTCGGTGGGACCGATTTGCTCTTTCGGTGAGACCGAAATGTTACAAAAAGGAAACAGAGAGTTTACATTGCAATCTCGGTGGGACCGATCCGCTCTTTCGGTGAGACCAAAAAGTTACGAAAGGGAAACAGAGAGTTTGCAATCCCATCTTGGTGAGACCGAGATCCCTATCGGTAGAACCGATTTGCTAGGGTTTGGCAATGGCTATGACAAGTGAAACTCGGTGGCGCCGGGTTGAAAGAATCGGTAGGACCGAGTTTGGCTTTGGGTTTAGGTCAAATGTGGATATGGAAAAGTAGTTGAGGCTTTTGGAGCATATCACTAAGCATATGAAGCAAGAGGCTCATTAAGCAACACCTCATCCCTCCTTGATAGTATTGGCTTTTCCTAAAGACTCAATGTGATCTTGGATCACTAAAATATAAAATGAAGAGTCTTGAGCTTTTGAGCTTGAGCCAATCCTTTGTCCTTAGCATTTTGAGGGATTCACTTTCAACATCCATGCCATGCCAAACATTGAGCTTTCCTGAATTAATCATCTTGGAATAGCATTAGCTCAATGAGCTATATGTTATTATGAATTACCAAAACCACCTAGGGATAGTTGCACTTTCAGCGTTGTCCTTGCTCAATTGATGAAACACTCCATCAATCAGCTCCACGGATAAGTCCGGATCCTCTTGATAGGTCGGGTCGAGGGACCGTCCCGGATCCTCGGGTTGTGGAGGAGGGCTGTTTATTTCTTTAACAGCCTGACGCAGTTCCTGCGTTGAAGTCGTTAGACTGAAAATTTAACAATGGTAATATAAAACGGATGGGCAAGTATAAGTGTCCAGTTACCCAACTTGGGGGATTGTACATAGAAAATCCACCCCGTGGGTTGACGCGGAGAAATTTCTCCTCTTCTCCCTTGTACAAAGCGGACAAGGTCTTTATTAGAGCGGCAGCCAAATCCGGCCCCTTACGGCCGTAGCGGGTGGCGTCATCCTCCCCGTTGAAGTCCCACATGGGGCGGCCTCTATACTGAAGCGGCTGCACCCCTCGCATGATGCATGCGGCCATGACCCCGATCATGGTCAGTCTGGAATGAGCTAACAATCTTATCCGACCCATCAGGTAAATAACGTCCCTGTCACTTTCCCTCTGAGGGCTCCGTGGACGCCAGCTTAGGCGCTTCTTTAGGGGAGCACTGTCGAACTCAGGGAGGCCGATCCGGACAAGATCCGGCAGCGGGACGTCCTCTATGTAAAACCATTCTGAAGGCCAGTCTTCGGACGCCTTCTTTGGGGTTCCGGATAGATATTCGGTCCCGGCGATGCGCCACACTTCGGCTCCGCCCACTTGATATATTGACCCCTCCTTAGAGCGGGGCACAAGGCAGAATAGCCTTTTCCACAGTGCGAAATGAGCCTCACAGCCCAAGAACAGCTCGCGAAGGGCTACGAAGCCCGCGATATGCAATATGGAGGCAGGCATGAGGTTGTGCAGCTGGAGGCCATAGAACTCCAGAAGCCCCGGGAGAAACGGATGAATTGGAAATCTGAGCCCTCTTATTAAGTAAGGGGCAAGGCATACCCGCTCTCCTTTGGAGGGATTGGGGGCGCTATCCGCTTGCTCTCCGCCATTATAGGTGGCAAGTCCGGCTCGAACCGGGACCATATAGGCCGGGGGAGAAATCCCTTGGCCTGGAGCGTCACTAGCTCGCTGTGCGGGATGGAGCACCTCTTCCAATCTCCAGGCTGAGGGCTGGAAGGGCGAGAGGAGGAGCTACGGCGGCCGGCCATGATGGAATGGACCTCTGTCGGATACGCTCTGATGAATACTCGCGGAAGGGAGAAGGTGTGGTTTGGATCTAAATCCTCGTCCCCTTAAATAGGCGGCTCATTCACGCGGCTATGGGTGTAAATATAAAAAACACCCTGACTTTTCGTATTCGTTTGACATGTGGAAAACAGCCATTATTGGGCGTAGAAGCCAAGGAGCACTACATTTACAAGAAACCGGACACTGTTCAACAGGTACGCGGAATTTGGAGAAGAACCCGCCTTGCAATGCTGAAGACAATTTGCGTGCCGGACTCGTCGTCATTGAAGCCTAGTTTGGGGGCTACTGAGGGAGTCCTGGATTAGGGGGTGTCTGGATAGCCGGACTATACCTTCGGCCGGACTCCTGGACTATGAAGATACAAGATTGAAGACTTCGTCCCGTGTCCGGAAGGGACTTTCCTTGGCGTGGAAGGCAAGCTTGGCGATACGGATATGTAGATCTCCTACCATTGTAACCGACTCTGTGTAACCCTAGCCCTCTCCGGTGTCTATATAAACCGGAGAGTTTTGGTCCGTAGGACGAACAACAATCATACCATAGGCTAGCTTCTAGGGTTTAGCCTCTCTGATCTCGTGGTAGATCTACTCTTGTACTACCCATATCATCAATATTAATCAAGCGGGACGTAGGGTTTTACCTCCATCAAGAGGGCCCGAACCTGGGTAAAACATCGTGTCCCCTGCCTCCTATTACCATCCGGCCTAGACGCACAGTTCGGGACCCCCTACCCGAGATCCACCGGTTTTGACACCGACAATATGACTAGCACATTTAAGTCTAACCCACTTCCTATGCATAGGGATTTTGTGAGCAAACAACTTATGGGAACAAGAATCAACTTGCATAGGAAAGGAAAACATGCATAACTTCAAAACTTTAAGCACATAGAGAGGAAACTTGATATTATTGCAATTCCTACAGGCAAATATTCCTCCCTCATAATAATTTTCAGTAGCATCATGAATGAATTCAACAATATAACCAGCACCTAAAGCATTCTTTTCATGATCTACAAGCATAGAAAATTTACTACTCTCCACACAAGCAAAATTCTTCTCATGAATAATAGTGGGAGCAAACTCAACAAAATAACTATCATGTGACTGAAAATTAAGATCAAGATGACAAGTTTCATGGTTATCATTATTCTTTAAAGCATACGTGTCGTCACAATAATCATCATAGATAGGAAGCATGATTTCATCATAATAAATTTGCTCATCAAAACTTGGGGGACAAAAAATACCATCTTCATCAAACATAGCTTCCCCAAGCTTGTGGCTTTGCATATCATTAGCATCATGGATATTCAAGGAATTCATACTAACAACATTGCAATCATGCTCATCATTCAAATATTTAGTGCCAAACATTTTATAGCATTCTTCTTTTAACACTTTGGCACAATTTTCCTTTCCATCATACTCACGAAAGATATTAAAAAGATGAAGCGTATGAGGCAAACTTAATTCCATTTTTTAGTTTTCTTTTATAAACTAAACTAGTGCTAAAACAAGAAACTAAAAGACTCGATTGCAAGATATAAAGATATACCTTCAAGCGCTAACCTCCCCGGAAACGGCGCCAGAAAAGAGCTTGATGTCTACTACACAACCTTCTTCTTGTAGACGTTGTTGGGCCTCCAAGTGTAGAGGTTTGTAGGACAGTAGCAAATTTCCCTCAAGTGGATGACCTAAGGTTTACCAATCCGTAGGAGGCGTAGGATGAAGATGGTCTCTCTCAAACAACCCTGCAACCAAATAACAAAGAGTCTCTTGTGTCCCCAACACACCCAATACAATGGTAAATTGTATAGGTGCACTAGTTCGGCGAAGAGATGGTGATACAAGTGGTATATGGATAGTAGATAATAGTTTTTGTAATCTGAAAATATAAAAACAGCAAGGTAACTAATGATAAAAGTGAGCATAAATGGTATTGCAATTCTAGGAAATAAGGCCTAGGGTTCATACTTTCGCTAGTGCAAGTTCCCTCAACAATACTAACATAATTGGATCACATTACTATCCCTCAACATGCAACAAAGAGTCACTCCAAAGTCACTAATAGCGGAGAACGAATGAAGAGATTATGGTAAGGTACGAAACCACCTCAAAGTTATTCTTTCCAATCAAACCGTTGGGCTATTCTTATAAGTGTCACAAATAGCCCTAGAGTTCGTACTAGAATAACACATTAAGACACAAATCAACCAAAACCCTAATGTCACCTAGATACTCCAATGTCACCTCAAGTATCCGTGGCTATGATTATACGATATGCATCACACAATCTCATATTCATCTATTCAACCAACACATAGAACCTCAAAGAGTGCCCCAAAGTTTCTACCGGAGAATCACGACGAAAACATGTGCCAACCCCTATGCATAGGTTCATGGGCGGAACCCGCAAGTTGATCACCAAAACATACATCAAGTGAATCATGTGATATCCCATTGTCACCACAGATATCCACTGCAAGACATACATCAAGTGTTCTCAAATATTTAAAGACTCAATCCGATAAGATAACTCCAAAGGGGAAACTCAATTCATTACAAGAGAGTAGAGGGGGAGGAGAAACATAAGTTCCAACTATAATAGCAAAGCTCGCGATACATCAAGATCATGCCAAATCAAGAACACGAGAGAGAGAGGGAGGGAGAGATCAAACACATAGCTACTGGTACATACCCTCAGCCCCGAGGGAGAACTACTCCCTCCTCGTCATGGAGAGCACCGGGATGATGAAGATGGCCACCGGGGAAGGATTTCCCCCTCCGGCAGGGTGCCGGAACGGGTCTAGATTGGTTTTTGGTGGCTACGGAGGCTTCTGGCGGCAGAACTCCCGATCTATTGTGCTCTCCGGTGTTTTTAGGGTATATGGATATATATAGGCGGAAGAAGTATGTTAGGGGGGCCCATGAGGGTGGAGGACCCGCCCTAGGGGGGTGGGCGCGCCCCCCTACCTTGTGGCCTCCTCAATGGTCCCCTGACGTGCACTCCAAGTCTTCTGGGCTTCTTTCCTTCCAAAAATGAGTTCCGTGAAGTTTCGGGTCAATTGGACTCCGTTTGATTTTCCTTTTCTTCGAAACCCTAAAACAAGGTAAAAACATAAACTGGCACTGGGCTCTGGGCTCTGGGTTAATAGGTTAGTCCCAAAAATGATATAAAAGTGTATAATAAAGCCCATAAACATCCAAAATAGTAGATAATATAGCATGGAGCAATCAAAAATTATAGATACGTTGGAGACGTATTAGCGCTCTGCGTCGAGTTGAGCCTCTGCCGCCCGGTTCAAATCCAGGACATCCGGTTCCACCTGCAGGAGGGCCTCGATGGCAGCGGCATCCGCGTGCTCCGCCTCAAGTTGAGCCTCCCCCGCCCGATTCACATCCACGACATCCGGTTCCGCCTGCAGGAGAGCCTCGATGGCAGCGGCATGCGCGCGCTCCGCGTCGAGTTGAGCCTCTGCCTCCCGGTCCTCCTTTAGTATCGCCAGGTTGAACCGCTGGTCCGCCTGCACCATGGGGGACTCGGATGCCGGCACGAAGTCGATGTCCATTGTCTCATACCCATCGGGGGCCTTCTACGTCGAGACCTCCTCCATGAACATTGGATCGGCTTCCTCCTCCTCGTAGCTTGGCTCCAGAGAACTCGGGGATTGGCCCGCCGCAAAGTGAGCTTGGGAACGGAGGTCTGTGGCACCGACCGCCGCCGCGATTTCTGCGCGGCGGTCCGGCGTCAGCATCTTGTAGTACATGATCTTGCAGCGTACCATGGCTTTCTAGCGAACTAGGGGATGTTTGATGCGGGCTAGGGGATCGAAAGGTGGGGGAAGGGACTGGAGATTAGGTGTGGTTTTAGGGCAGTGGCTGGCGTAGGCCGAGCAGCAAAGGTTCTGGTGTCAATAGTGGTTCCGGTGACGGCCGGTCAATCGGTTTTGATTGTACATCGCTCTTGTCGCGTCCGCGTTGCAGCCTGGCAAGCTGGACCCTCCACGTCGCTCACCAAATGGAATGCACTTTGTCTTGCGTTTTTGCTCGCTTGTGGGACCATAGTTGAGAGCAAACCGACGTCCCTCCCCCTCCCCCGCCCGCGTCATTTATACTACCACTCCCTCCGTTTTATGCGGAGTAAATAAAAACAGAGGGAGTATACTATGGATGAGGATCCCCTGATGTGGTCGAACCCATTGAGTAACTGACATGCGGGGCCTAGCAAGCATGGGGTCTGCCAGTAAGTGATCGAAAGGGAGGCTAAGGCAGGGATACCTACGTCAGAGGATCCACTTCCACTACTACTCCCTCCTTCCATTTACTATAGAGGGCCTAATGCATTTTTCAAGGCTAACTTTGACTAAATGTTAGAGTAATAATATATGACATGCAACTTACACAAAGCATACGGTCAAATTTGTATGTGAAAGGATCTTCCAATGATATAAGTAGAGATACTTTGACTACACATAAAACTTATATGTAAACTAGAAAGGATAGGAGGGAGTATATTGTACATTCAAAAACGAAACGAACATTGAATACCCTTTATATATGATTTGCGGATGCTATGATCACCGGTTCAAAATTTTGAATCCGCCTTAGGTATCACACATGCCCCCACTCGTTCTCTCTTGATTTCATCTCGGGGTCCGGAGATCGATTGAAAGAGGACGAGGGTGGGTACAATACGTTCGTTTCGCTTATGAACGTACAATATACTCCCTCTGATCCCCACAGACCCCCACGGGTCATTTCTATCATAGAAACAGACCAAACCTTTATCTCCTTGCACGACACGCAATTGATCTCTGAACATCAATCGATCTCGTCAACATGTGTCGGGGCATGAACCGAATGGGATGTCAAAACTAAGACGCGAAGCGACACACAGTGGAGGCAAAGTGAAACTTTAAACGAACCGTTTGTTTGTATGCATGTCGGACAAATTACAAAACATTGGAAATACAAGCATGGTCTAGGCCCACATGCGAATGATACTCGGCGGAATGTTCAAATGAGGCATGTGGGAGGATGGACTCGACCGGAGGGCGACATGATCGGTGGAGAAGTGGGTTGGAGAGGAATGAGAAATAAGCAAACGCCACATGATTATACTTGAACGGCTCAAATAAACAATAAGTTCTCTCGCTTGGCCTACATAGTGAAAGGCCTAATGTGCAACGCGGAGCACTGATGCTCAAATATGGTCGGGAAAACAGGGAAACCGACATGTGGGGCACACCTGTCGGGACGACGTAGCGCAGACTAGTCCAATGGAGGAGCTGGCCCACGACCTCCTCGCCACTGGCAACCATTCATGTGGGTCGTGGGGGCCAACAATGTGGTGCAGCTCCAGCACCGCCTCTGGACATGGTGACCGCGGTGAGCGACACACTCATCGTTGCTAGACACGGTCGGTTTCAGTGTGTCGAGGGTGGCATTAGTGTTGTGGCACGACCAACAATATGTTTTGTTTGTGCCCAAGGTTGCCCCATCAAAGCATTGGGTAGCCAAAAGTTTGGTTGAGGTTTTGGTTGCCCATGATTTGGCCGACATTGGCAAGAAAAATGAACTAGAGTTGGCTAGAGTTCATTGGCATGCCAAAAAATGGCAACCATCCAAACAAAGACCAATCTTTGGGTCATGACCAAAATTTTGGTAAGGTGCACTTTCGCCACAATCCAAACACACCCCAACACCCGGCCCGTCGAGGATGCACGGGGCACCGGGACGCGTCTGCGGAGTGGTGTAGCGCGGCCAACTGCATCCTCAGGACCTGAGACCATGTCGGGTCGTCTTGATTTTTCAATGACATGCGTCGATCGCATGTGAGCAAAGGGCATCTCCAATGTTGCCACGACCGCAGCTGACTACCCTGGTACACCAAAAACCCTCGTCCCTTGCACCGTCGCGAGGTGCGTTCCCAGCCGGCGCCAGCTGCCCGCATTCATGTCGCCCGTCCGTATGCCGTCGTTAAGAGGCTCGGTGCCCAAGGAACCAACTCCGGCGGCTTAATGACGCACCAGGACGCTTGGCCTCACCGGAATGCACTACTTAAAGCGGCAACGCCCAGCTAACCTCCACACCATAGCGCATCGTCCTCCTACCTGGCACCACATCCGCCATGACTGCAAGCGCAAACGCTCTGCGGGAGAGCTTGTCTTCGGGGATGAAGCTCGAGGTCGCCGCCCTCACTCAAGTCGCCTCTCGCGACGCAATAGCGGCGTAGTCGGACGCGGACGTGATCGCACAAGTGGTGGCCATGCTGGCAGCCGACGACGGGAGCACCGTCAGCCACGCGTCCTACTTGCCGCCTTCCAACATCCGGCACCGCCGAGGTCGGGGACTCCTCCGAGGATGAGTAGGGCATGGGAGGCGGCAGGGCATGGTGTGCCAACTGGCCGGTCCGTATCACGTGTTCTACTCTTCCTCGCCGGAGACCGCACCTTCACTTCACGGGTCTTGAACCCCGCTCATGTACATAGAGATCACAGATGGAGGACGTCGGTCGCCGCCGTAGAATAGGTTTAGGGTCGGGTTTCTTTTATTTTTATGTCCTATAAAAGTTTGAAATGTAATGAAAATCTACCGTGTTTCATTAATCTCGGCTGGTGTATATGAACTTTCACAATAATATAGTATATTGTAGGAGTACTGGCAAGATGCCCGTGCGTTGCACGGAAGATCAAGACCTTGTGGGAGAAAAGGATGAACAAGGGAAGGCTTTATCTACAAATGTGGAGAGGAGTGCGGGTAAATTGTCATAGTTTCCTTCCTATACATTAGATATAGATCGGACGGCCTATATTGCAGGATGACAGGCACACCATCATCACCAACTCTGCTTTCTATTGAACTGAGACAAAGCTAACATGCGAAGTAAAATAAACACATAGGGTCTATACATACACAATTTATCTTAGGCACTCCAATAGTACATCCACTACACATTCACGCATTTCACATCTTTCTACATCTACGGGAACCTACGAAAGGGTTAACGTAAATTTCCTCTCTCTCTCCTCCCCTAATTTTCATGGTGGTGGGCCCCTCCCTCCCCCCAATCTACAATCAACAGCTCACACATTTCACATTACGTTGATTACGTAACTGGGATTACGTAGGTGTAGCATTACTCGTCCTAAAAAACCCAACTACGCCAACCTCCCAGCATATCGCGCGGGAAAAGACCCGGCCGCGTCATTTTAGTCAGGATTACCGGATTACTAGTAGTAGTATCGATGGATCGCACGAAGCAACAAGTTTTTTTAGGGGGCAAAGCACCTAGTTTAAAAGGAAAAAAGGCGGTACACTCACAACACCCCTGTCGCGGTTGCATTGCACCCCACACACGTTCGGTCCTGCACACAGCTCACACAAACGGAACGCGCTTTGGCTTGCCTCTTCGCTGACACGTGGGACTGCACTTGGAGAAACCAACCATGCGCCAAACTCCCCCCGCCCACCACGCGAAAATCCTCCCCCCCCCCCACACCCAAAAATTCCCCCAAATCCTAGATTCAACCACCCTTCGGCCAACTAGCCAATAATATTCCCCAACCCCCCCCCCCCCCCCCCCGTCCCCCTCCACTCCATTCGCTCCGCCAAAGCCGCCCTCCCCGCCGCGCCGATACGTCGGCGCCATAGTTCGTCGAGGGGGATGCACGGCAATCCTCTCGCTCCCACAGTACGCTCTCATAGACTGTCGTCCTCTAGCCGCGCCGCCACCGCTGGTGACGTTCTTGTGGAGGCGCACAGCGGTCAGCGCCTCCACCGCTGGCGACATTCATGTGCAGACGCACGGCGGTCAGCTTCTCCCATGGTATGCACATTCTAGACTGAGGCCCCGTGCATGTCGGTGTAGTTCTGAATGTTAGCTGATAGATGCTGTTAATCTCACTGTTTGCCAAAGTAGTTTACAGTCAATATGCTCTGGTTAAGTGAAAGTGCAACTATCCCTAGGTGGTTTTGGTAATTCATAACAACATATAGCTCATTGAGCTAATGCTATTCCAAGATGATTATTTCAGGAAAGCTCAATGATTGGCATGGCATGGATGTGAAAGTGGAACCCTCAAAATGCTAAGGACAAAGGATTGGCTCAAGCTCAAAAGCTCAAGACTCTTCATTTTATATTTTAGTGATCCAAGATCACATTGAGTTTTAGGAAAAGTCAATACTATCAAGGAGGGATGAGGTGTTGCTTAATGAGCCTCTTGATTCATGTGCTTAATGATATGCTCCAAAATCCTCAGCTACTTTCCCATATCCACAAATGACCTAAACCCTAAGCCAAACTCGGTCCTACCAATTCTTTCTATCCGGCGCCACCGAGTTTCACTTGTCATAAGCCACTGCCAAACCCTAGCAATTCGGTCCTACTGATAGGGATCTCGGTCTCACCGAGATGGGGTTGCAAACTCTCTGTTTCCCTTTCGTAACTTTTCGGTCTCACCGAAAGAGCGAATCGGTCCCATCGAGATTGCAATGTAAACTCTGTGTTTCCCTTTTGTAACTTTTCGGTCTCATCGAAAGAGCAAATCGGTCCCACCGAGTTTGCCTGACCAACTCTCTGGTTAGCTTATTACTAGACTCGGTCTCACCGAGTTTGTGTAATCGGTCTCACCGAGATTACGTTATGCCCAAACCCTAACAGAATCGGTCCTACCGAGTTGCATATCAGTCCCACCGAAAATCTCTAACGGTCACTAGGTTTACCTTTTCGGTCCAATCGATTTTATTGATTCGGTCCCACCGAGATTGGTAGATTGTGTGTAACAATTGGATTTTGTGTGGAGGCTATATATACCCCTCCACCTCCTCTTCATTCATGGAGAGAGCCATCAGAACACATACACAATTCCAACTCATATGTTCTGAGAGAGAACCACCTACTCATGTGTTGAGACCAAGACATTCCATTCCTACCATATGAATCTTGATCTCTAGCCTTCCCCAAGTTGCTTTCCACTCAAACCTTCTTTCCACTAGATCCAAATCCTATGAGAGAGAGTTGAGTGTTGGGGAGACTATCATTTGAAGCACAAGAGCAAGGAGTTCATCATCAACACACCATTTGTTACTTCTTGGAGAGTGGTGTCTCCTAGATTGGCTAGGTGTCACTTGGGAGCCTCCAACAAGATTGTGGAGTTGAACCAAGGAGTTTGCAAGGGCAAGGAGATTGCCTACTTCGTGAAGATCTACCGCTAGTGAGGCAAGTCCTTCGTGGGCGATGGCCATGGTGGGATAGACAAGGTTGCTACTTCGTGGACCCTTCGTGGGTGGAGCCCTCCGTGGACTCGCGCAACCGTTACCCTTCGTGGGTTGAAGTCTCCATCAACGTGGATGTAGCATAGCACCACCTATCCGAACCACGGGAAAAACATCCGTGTCTCCGATTGCGTTTGAATTCTCCAAACCCTTCCCTTTACATTATTGCAAGTTGCATGCTTTACTTTCCGCTGCCAATATACTCTTTGCATGCTTGCTTGAATTGTGTGATGATTGCTTGACTTGTCCTAAAATAGCTAAAATCTGCCAAGAACTAAAATTGGGAAAAGGTCAAGTTTTTATTTGGTCAAGTAGTCTCCATTTGCTTTGATCTCCATAGCCTTTGGTGGTCATAGCCTTGGTTTCACAACCTAGGAGAGTATGGCGTCTAGCGAGGGGAATTATCACCGTAGAGGTCCTTACTTTGATGGTACTAATTTTGCTAGTTGGAAGCATAAAATGAAAATGCATATTCTTGGACATAACCCCGCCATTTGGGCTATTGTGTGTGTTGGTTTGTAAGGTGACTTCTTTGATGGGAGAGAACCAAACCGTGAAGCTACCGCGGATGAGTTGAAGATGTTGCAATACAATGCTCAAGCTTGTGATATTCTCTTCAACGGATTATGCCCCGAAGAATTCAACAAAATAAGTCGTCTTGAGAATGCAAAGGAAATTTGGGACACTTTGATTGATATGCACGAAGGTACCGACTCCGTCAAGGAATCCAAGTTGGATGTGCTTCAAAGTCAACTTGACAAGTTCAAAATGAAGGATGGTGAAGGTGTCGCTGAAATGTACTCTAGGCTTGCTCTCATCACAAATGAGATTGCCGGCTTAGGAAGTGAAGAGATGATCGATAGATTCATCATCAAGAAGATTCTAAGAGCCTTGGATGGAAAATATGATACCGTGTGCACATTGATCCAAATGATGCCCAATTACAAAGATCTCAAGCCAACGGAAGTGATTGGAAGAATTGTTGCTCATGAGATGTCACTTAAGGATAAAGAGGAAATTCACAACAAATCAAGTGGTGCCTACAAAGCCTCATGTGAAGCCCCTACATCATCAAGTGAGAAACAAAACTTCAGCGAAGAATTGAGCTTAATGGTGAAGAACTTCAACAAGTTCTACAAGAGTAGAAGCAAAGATAGAAGCTTCAAGTCAAGGTCCTACAATGACAAAAGATCTTCTAGTCGAGAGCAAAACTGCTACAATTGTGGAAGACCCGGACACTATTCCAATGAGTGTACGGCTCCCTACAAGAGAAGAGAAGATTCTCCAAAAAGAAGAAGCAAAGATTCACCACCAAGAGAGAGAAGGAGTAGAGATGATCGTTATGAACGAAGATACTCACGGAGAAGCAAGGATTCGGAAAGGAAGGAAAAAACATCAAGGAGCTACAAAAAACAAAGACATCAAGCTCATGTTGGTGAATGGGTATCCGGCTCCGACTCCGACAGCCACTCCGAGAGAAGTTATCACTCCGACTCTGAAGATACTCAAGATGAAGGTGTTGCCGGTCTAGCACTTGTGTCATCCAACTCCTACGACATATTTGATTCACCAAATGAAGGAATTGGAAGATGCTTCATGGCCAAAGGTCCTAAGGTAACACACCCCGAGTATGTTGATTTTAATAGTGATGAAGATGACTTGTTAGGTGATGATGATTTGCTTGTTGACAACTCTAGTGATGAATACTATGATGAAATGTCAATTAATCATGCTAATCAAGATAAAACAAATGACAATGATAAGGAGATGATTGAGGCTCTAACTAAAGAACTAAACACTCTTAAGTTAGCTCATGAAACTATCTTCGAAGATCATCGAGAACTTTTAAGTGCTCATGAGAAATTACGCTTTGAAAAGCTCAATCTTGAGCAAGAGCATGAGTTTTTAAAAGCAATCAATGATGATCTCCGCAAGAAAAGTTCTTCTTACATTGCCAAGCGTTTACTCTTATCCACTTACATGCCTCAAGTAAAGTCTAGTAACAAGAACAAGAAAGATTCTTCCTCTAGTAGTAACAATGATCATGCTAAATCCAATATTGTTGCTTCTAGTAGTTCTCTTGATTCCACTAATGATTCTCTTAGCCAAGTTACACTTGAGCAAGAAAATAGCTTATTGAAGGGAATTATAGAGAAAGGAGTGTACAAAAGCCTTGCCGGGAGTAAGCAATTCGAGGAAATTGTGTGCAAGCAAGGAATGCACCGGAAGAATCAAGGTGTTGGTTTTGAACGAAAGTTCAATGCCAATGGAGTTGAGTGGGAAGAAGATCAATAACCCAAGACAAAGTTTGTTCCTCAACAAGAGAAGTATGATACTTCCTTCAAGGGGACACAAGCTCAAGATGATCTTCCACCACAAGACTACAAGCAAAAAGGCAAGGACAAGCTTCAAGAGGAAATTGATGCATTTGAAGAAGCTCCTAAGACCTTAGTCAAGTGGATTCCCAAAACTACTTCAAGTTCCACTTCATCAAGTACGACTACAACTCCAAGGATTCCCATCAAGATGATGTGGATCCAAAAGAAGACGAACTAGAGAGTTCTTGAGGGTGACTCCACCAACATACTTCACTCTTATCATTTTGGCAAGAACAAGTGCAATAAACTTCCACATATTGCACTAGTTCAAGGAGTCACAAACCCTCTTGTTGGTAAGACAAGGGACAGGGTAACCTAAAAGTTTTCATGGACATCATCTTGTGTGTGCATCACTCTATGTCTATGGATATCCTTGTTTGTTCCTTGTGGGACTAACCCATGTAGGTATTGAAAGTGCAATTCACTCAAATGGATAGCTCCAAGTGATCTACATTAACATTGAGCATACACATCTTCAACATCTACATGAAGTCATCATCGACAAAACCCAAGGTTAGTTCATCCCTCTTAGGGGGGATATCACATCTAGGGGAGCTTTACTCTAAGACTTGAGCTAAAGCAACTCTAAAGATGTGAACACAACAATGCTTTATGTAAAAGTGGTAACCCCACTTGAGCTTAAACGATGAGTATGACCTATGATCAAGTGTTCTCACTTGACTCCTAAGTCAATATACTCATATATAGATGACCTAGTCATCGCAAATTGCTTGATAGATGCTAGAATTGGTTGTGCATGCTTTGTCACATATTTCATTTGCCATCTTATTGTGTGAGCATGTTGGTTGCATATTTTACTCATTCGAGGACATCCACTTGTTGTTTTGATTGTTTGGATTTATTTTCTTTCGCCAAGTGGATGGACAAGAATGCCTAAAAACCTCCTCTAGCTATCTATGCTTTTCTCGTCTCACACTCTATTCATGCTACATCACAAAATTTGATCAAGTCAGATTCGAACCACTCTGTGTGAGGAGCGCTCGGAGTCCCCAATTCGTCATAGACTTAAACTTCCAAAACCTCTTTGTGATTCTCGGTCTGACCGATTCCCCACTTTCGGTCCTACCGAGATCATTAAGTTGATCTAGGTTTTCGATCTCGGCGCAACCGATTTGAACTTTTCGGTCACACCGAGTTGCAGTAACTGCTCGCAGTTATGCATCTCGGTGCCACCGAGTTGTTCCACTCGGTCACACCGATAGGGTCGGGCTATATATAGTCACGGGCAAAAATTTGGAAATTTCTCCGAACCCCTTTGCCCGCGCGATAGCCTGCTATGCCAACTTGGTCTTCGGATCGTCTCCTCACCGCCAGCCGCCTCCAGTCGCTGGTCTCCTTCACTGTCAACGGGAATCAACCCCGCCGTTGCCGCTGTAGCGAGTCTCCGCCGAACTAGGGTATGGACCCGATCTTTGTGCTATTCTCCAATCCGATTCCTAGCACATTGTGATCATCATGATTCTTGCCATGTTTGATAAACTCCTATCCAGTCAATGAACTCGTAGATTAGGTTTAATTCGAAAATTTTAGGGTTAGGTTTCCGCCGAAACCATCTCAGACCAACCGAGTTGAAAAACTCGGTCCCACCGATTTGGCTTATGCCATTGCACAAGTGAGACTCGGTCTGACCGGGAATTACTTATCGATGTGACCGATTTTGGAATTCTGTGAAACCCTAGCAGTCTCGGTGCCACCGAACTGTGACTCAGTCTGACCGAGTTCACTAGTTCAGGTTCCAAAACTGCTTCGGTATCACCGAGTTTAGAAATCGGTAGATCCGAGATGCTTTCAGTGGGAAACTAAAACTAAGTTTTTGAGTTATTCTTTTGCAAAAATCTCTGCATTTTGTGATCCTCATCTACTCTATCTCATCTATAACCTATTCATAGGGTCAGCAGTCAGAGTTTGCATCATGTCAGACCAAAGTGATAGCCAGAACCTGTCAGAACAGCAAGTGCAGCTGAGTGAGGGCACTAGTCCCTCAAGTTCCTTAGATGATGGCAGCAGGAGCACCCCTAGCAATCTGCCTAAAGCTACCACAAGACAGAGGAAGAAGAGAACCTCAAACTCAGAAGATGAGGATTATGTGGCAGAAGAGGAAGCAACCTCCAAGAGAGTTAAGCCAGCACAGGGTATAAAGCCAGGGTTGAAGTTCAAAAGGCCAGTAGGCAGGCAGCCTATGTCAAAGGCTAGAGCTTCAACTGAGAAGCCCACTCCCATAGAGCCAGTAGCTGCTGAGGGCAAGAAGAGGAAAGAAAGGGTGAAGAAAACTATAGCCAAAGTGCTTGGCAAAGCTTCCATCATGGAAGATGAGGAGGAAGAACAAGTGGTGGCTGCACCAGCACCAAAGGCACCCAAGCTGATGGGTGATGCCATAAGATCAGGGGCAGCTACTTCCAAGGCCAAGCCAGCTCCAAAGCCCAAGCCAAAGAGAATACAAGAAGCATCCCAGTTGCTGAGAAGAACAAGGCCCAGTGCCTGAAGCTGCAGAAGAAGAGGAAGAGAATGTTCTTAGGAAGCTCAAGCCCAAGATCCCAGACCACAATGATGCTCATCCTGTGGCTGAGGATATGAAACTCAGGAGAGATTCAGGGCTCCGGAAGTGGAGAGAAGCAGACCCGTATGCTTCAAGGAGAAGGACTGTAGTTGACTACAGGTTTCACACCAAGGAGCAGCAAGACTTCTATGAGACAGTGCTTCTAGACAAGAAGCCCATTGTCTGTGACATGAGATGGGTCGATTGGCAATACATCAAGGATAACGAAGAGTACTACCTTGGAGTGCAGGACAGCTTCAAGGCGTGTGGAGTAGAGGACTTTGTTGGGCAGAAGCTCACAAAGTGGAACGAGGAACTCATCATGCAGTTCTACTCCACGGCCCATTTTTATCTAGATGGTAGGATAATTTGGATGTCAGAGGGTACGAGGTACCAGTCTACAGTTGCTGAATGGGCTCCGCTGATTAATGCCCCAGAGGAGCAAGCAGACGACTTGGACGTTTATGCCAAGAAGAAGATGGACCACAACTCTATGTCCAGCATGTACAAGGAGATTCCAAATGAAGCACTTGACACTTTCAAGTTTGGCTCAGTACATTATCTTCTATCAGGGCTGCCCACTATCAATTGGATACTGAGGCACACCTTATTGCCCAAGTCTAGAGATCACAAGATGATCAGAGGCCACGCGATCAACTTGCTTCATATCTTTGACGTGCCTCAGAAATTCAAGGTGATGAGCCTAATGGTAGAGACCATTAAGAGGACAGCAGCAGACCAGAAGAGGAGCTGTGGATATGCCCCACAGATTCAGGAGCTCGTCAACTCCAAGATGGGCATGGGCATATACCTGTTGGACAAGGAACACCTGCCTATCCGTCCGGACTTTGAAGATAATCAAGTGGTCATGACTGAGAGTGAGCCATCATCTGCCCAAGCACAAGCCAAGAAGGAGAAGGCTAGGAAGGAGAAAGCTGCCAAGATGCCTACTCAAGAGGAGGCATCTGAATATTTCCTGAAAATCAAACAAGAGCAGCTTGGTTACTTGATTGCATCCACCCTGCGGATTGAGCAAGGACTAGCCACCCTAACTCAAAACCAGGCAAGCTTAGAGAGGATCATGGAACAAAAGTTCTATGACTTGGATGTCAAAGTGATAGAGATTCAGTCTGTAGTGGAGCAGCTCCAGGATGACATGCAGGAGAGGAGAGGCAAGACTACAACTGATGCCTTTGCCAGAGTGCCCCGAGCTCCGAGGTCATCTGCAGTGCCAGTTCCTGACACAAGAGCAACCACCTCAGCTCCAGCCGAAGCATCAGCTCCAACTCCAGCATCTACTTCACCTCCAGCATCTACTTCAACATCTACGGAAGCCTTCGTCCTTGGAGTGATCCGGACTCCACCACCACCTGAAGATCAAGCCTGGGTGTCGACTTAGCACTATGCATTTTCTAGGAAATTTTTGGTAACTTGTTGCCAAAGGGGGAGAAAATGTACAGATCATAGGCTTCGAGAGAGAGTGTTGCTTTTATTCTCTCTTGTTTTACTTGGTGGTTTTTCAAACTTCGTTTGCTTTTGTGTGAGATACTACGTCATTATCTATGAGACATCGATGATCATGTGTTTGATCATAAGCTACACTTAATGTTTGCTTAATGCTACTATCCTATCTATCTTATGAGATCATTCACTATTCTTGGTGATGAGTGCATGTATTTCATTCTTATCATTTTGAGCGCTCCACCAAGATGTATGTGACATGGAAGAGTAACCCATGACTCTAACTCTTTGTGCATTTGCAGTCCAAAGCAAATTTTAAATATGCACAAATTTAGGGGGAGCTCTTACTTGTCACATACTTCTCAAAGCGACGATATATTTCATGCTTATTATCTTTTGTCGAAGCTTTGATCTATATGTTGTCATCAATTACCAAAAAGGGGGAGATTGAAAGTGCAACTATCCCTAGGTGGTTTTGGTAATTCATAACAACATATAGCTCATTGAGCTAATGCTATTCCAAGATGATTATTTCAGGAAAGCTCAATGATTGGCATGGCATGGATGTGAAAGTGGAACCCTCAAAATGCTAAGGACAAAGGATTGGCTCAAGCTCAAAAGCTCAAGACTCTTCATTTTATATTTTAGTGATCCAAGATCACATTGAGTCTTTAGGAAAAGCCAATACTATCAAGGAGGGATGAGGTGTTGCTTAATGAGCCTCTTGCTTCATGTGCTTAATGATATGCTCCAAAATCCTCAGCTACTTTCCCATATCCACAAATGACCTAAGCCGTAAGCCAAACTCGGTCATACCGATTCTTTCTATCCGGCGCCACCGAGTTTCACTTGTCATAAGCCACTGCCAAACCCTAGCAATTCGGTCCTACCGATAGGGATCTCGGTCTCCCCGAGATGGGGTTGCAAACTCTCTGTTTCCCTTTCGTAACTTTTCGGTCTCACCGAAAGAGCGAATCGGTCCCACCGAGATTGCAATGTAAACTCTGTGTTTCCCTTTTGTAACTTTTCGGTCTCACCGAAAGAGCAAATCGGTCCCACCGAGTTTGCCTGACCAACTCTCTGGTTAGCTTATTACCAGACTCGGTCTCACCGAGTTTGTGTAATCGGTCTCACCGAGATTACGTTATGCCCAAACCCTAACAGAATTGGTCCTACCGAGTTGCATGTCAATCCCACCGAAAATCTCTAACGGTCACTAGGTTTACCTTTTCGGTCCGACCGAGTTTATTGATTCGGTCCCACCGAGATTGGTAGATTGTGTGTAATGGTTGGATTTTGTGTGGAGGCTATATATACCCCTCCACCTCCTCTTCATTCATGGAGAGAGCCATCAGAACACATACACAATTCCAACCCATATGTTCTGAGAGAGAACCACCTACTCATGTGTTGAGACCAAGACATTCCATTCCTACCATATGAATCTTGATCTCTAGCCTTCCCCAAGTTGCTTTCCACTCAAACCTTCTTTCCACTAGATCCAAATCTTATGAGAGAGAGTTGAGTGTTGGGGAGACTATCATTTGAGGCACAAGAGCAAGGAGTTCATCATCAACACACCATTTGTTACTTCTTGGAGAGTGGTGTCTCCTAGATTGGCTAGGTGTCACTTGGGAGCCTCCGACAAGATTGTGGAGTTGAACCAAGGAGTTTGTAAGGGCAAGGAGATCGCCTACTTCGTGAAGATCTACCGCTAGTGAGGCAAGTCCTTCGTGGGCGATGGCCATGGTGGGATAGAAAAGGTTGCTACTTCATGGACCCTTCGTGGGTGGAGCCCTCCGTGGACTCGCGCAACCGTTACCCTTCGTGGGTTGAAGTCTCCATCAACGTGGATGTAGGATAGCACCACCTATCCGAACCACGGGAAAAACATCCGTGTCTCCGATTGCGTTTGAATTCTCCAAACCCTTCCCTTTACATTCTTGCAAGTTGCATGCTTTACTTTCCGCTGCCAATATACTCTTTGCATGCTTGCTTGAATTGTGTGATGATTGCTTGAATTGTCCTAAAATAGCTAAAATCTGCCAAGAACTAAAATTGGGAAAAGGTCAAGTTTTTATTTGGTCAAGTAGTCTAATCACCCCCCTCTAGACATACTTTCGATCCTACATTAAGAAGCTTCCTTTCCCTATTCTGCACTCAATATGTTTAGCTGAGATGGCATACCAAGGCCGATTAGTTGCTACAATATCCTGCAATATATTTATTGTGACGTAGATTGCCATGGTCTAGTAGCCAATCTGTTAGGTGAAATAGCTCTACACCGTTTTATACTCGATCTTTATTGCTGCGATGGCCTTCGATAGTTCGATGGCTGTGTGCTCGGCCTCATTGACTGCTGAAACAACCTTCCATAATTTAGCACTCAAATTTGTTTGCTGAATTAGCTTTACATATATTTCGTTACTTTGATCTACTCGTCCAAATATCTTGCCATAGCTTTAGACATCGACCTAGGTATTTTTTTTTTCTGGACTTCATAAAAAGCATATATGTTTTTCCTGTAATATCTAGTAGAAGAACTAATTTGTATGTCTAACAGATGGACATGACTTGGATAACTTCTGCTTGAAGATTCTCCACTGCATATGTCGAGGGGGTTGAAAACTTCGTGAACTTTATCAGAGCTGAGTACGGTGGTCCGAAATCAGATGTGCTCTGCTCGTGTAGCAGTTGTATGAATTCAGTTACAAGACCCCGGTCAACTGTGCAAAATCATCTACACTTGTATGGGATGTTGGTCACATATACTAGGTGGCTTCATCATGGTGAAGTTGTGAACGTCAATGTTATTGACTACGTGGAAGCAGCAGATCACCATCTTGATCTGCCTGATGCTCAGGTGGAAGAGGAGGAGTAGGAGGTGGTGGCGGAGCCAGTGAGTTTGACCAACATTGAAACAATGCTACGAAATGCTCGTGCATTCCGTGAACTTTCACCTGTAGAAGAAAAATGGTGGGCCCACATGTTGGAACAATGCAACGTGGCTGTCACCCCAGGAAATAAGCTCTCAGTATTTTCAGCTATGGTAGCCTTTCTTCAGGTGAAGACATCTGAGCAGATGACCAACAAATCATTCGATGCGATATTGGCTGCTTTACGCAGAGCTTTCCCAGATGCGTCTGAGCTGCCACACACCTACAGTAAAATGAAGAATTTCCTTCGTGCTGTTGGAATTGGATATGATATGATCCATGTTTGTAAGAATAATTGTGTTCTGTTCCGGAAGGATTATGCCAACTTAAGTGAATGCCCGAAATGCAAATCATCAAGATGGAAAGATGACGATGCTGTGAAGAGGATTCCTCATAATATTCTGAGACATTTTCCAATTACACCAAGATTGCAGAGGTTGTTTCATGATGCTGAAACAAGAGAGGATGTACTGTGGCATTCTAGGAACCAGGAGTACAGAGATCAGAATGTAATGAGCCATCCATCACATGGTAGTGAGAGGAAAAGCTTCAATCAGAAACACGAAAAGTTTGCTGCTGACCCGAGAAACATTAGACTTGATTTAGCATCAGATGGATTTAACCCATTTGGCCACCAGAGCGCCACATATAGCATATGGCAAGTGCTTGTTATCCCTTACAACATGTCTCCAAATGTCTGCACCAAAGAATCAAACTACATGATGGCCTTGCTCATCCCAGGTCCAAAAAGTCCTGAAAAGGATTTTGATTTGTTCATGGAGCCTTTTGTGGAGGAACTTCAATAGCTATGGAGGGGTGTTCTCACTCGAGACCTATATAGCAGCCCACCAACTGATTTCTTTCTGCGTGCTGTTATAATTTGGTGCATCCATGATTATCCAGCCTTGGGCACTATGTCAGGGAGAACGACACATGGTTACAATGCATGTGTTAGCTGTGATAGGAATCCGCTGTCATACACAATACTTAGTAAGATCTGTTACATTCGACACTGCCGTTTCCTTGCCAAGGACAAGCCGCATCCTAGAAAATACCGAAGCCATGTGTTCAATGCAAAGCATGAAAACCGTGATTGTCGGAGTGATTGGACACGGATACCCCGAAAGCGGCGAGACAATAAATCAAGACATCGGGGCTAGCAAAGCCCCTCAGTCCGACTACTAGGCCGGCTGCGGGCTGCTGCCTGCTCACTGCTCCCCCAGGCCAGCTGTTGGCTGCGGGCTGCTAGCTGCTGACTACTCCCCCAGGCCGGCTGCTGGCTGCCGGCTGCGAGCTGCTGGGTGCTGACTGCTCCCCTAAGCCGGCTGCTGGCTGCTGACTACTCCCCCAGGCCGGCTGCTGGCTGCCGGCTGCGGGCTACTGGCTGCCGACTGCCCGGCCACACCGGCCGGCTGCTGACTGACGACTGCCTGGCCACCCCAGCCGGCTGCTGGCTGCCGACTGCTCCAACCAGCCGACTGCCCGAAGTCAACTACAGCCTGACGCGACCCCGACGTGACGACCATACCCCAATGTCATCTATAGTGTACCGTGTCCCCTGGGTACTGATTTATAAAGTACCCCAGGGGACAAGCATGACATGCACCATGCCACTAGCCATGCCTACATAGCTTGGCTTGTAAGCTACCCAAGGTAGCTTACAACCAAAGCCACTACCACCCATGCCAACTCCTATATACATAGGCACACATCCATCCATCAGGGGATGGACTCACACTCCCACACACTCACGCATGCATGCTCAGGCACATGCGACCACACACACCTATGCTTATATGCATATACAAGATAAGGCGCCTACGGCACTAATCTCATATACAGCTCCAGGAGCACCCTGTATTCCAGATATACCAGATATACTCAGACATGCAGGAGTAGGGGTGTTATCTCTCCAGAGAGCCCCGAACATGGGTAAACTAGCGCGTGTTACTCGCATACCCGTCCCTGGATATTCCGGCAGCAGTCTTGCCCTCACACGAAGCCACCTTGTGGCATATGTCGTCTTGCACCCCCCCCCCCCCCCCCGTGAGAATACCACGGCATTTGACGCCCACCGTGGGGCGGTACTATGCTACCACGCTGCTGTTGGTTTCGCAGTCCGGGAGGGACCATCTTCGTCTTCACCGCCGCGGCGTCACGCCGTTGCTCCGATAGCGGTCGGGGGCTCGACATTGACATGCACTCAGAATGGCCATGAGGGGCGGTGCGTCCTCGCCGTCGGCCTTGCCTTCTCCACCACCGCTGCGACGCCGACCGTCCGTCCGCGCGCGCCGCTCGGGGCCTCGCTTTGGTTTGTCGTATCAATCAGTGCGCTGCTCGCGTCTGCTTCCCTCCGCGCTCGTCTAGCTCCGGCCGTAGCACGTGGTCGCTCCTCGATACACACTAGCAAGCAAACAAACACCCTGGCAGCTCGATTGATTCTGTAGCTAGCTAGCTCTCAGTACGTGCGTGCGTGCGTGCTATCTCACTTATGCATCGCCAGCCGCGAGGTCTCCACACGCGCCGTCCATCCTTGTGCACGCGGCCGCAGCCTCGCTTCCATGGCCACCCCCGCGCACCTCCACGTTGCGCCACGATGGCTCCCGGCAGCCACTCCACCACCGGTCTTCAGTGCCTGTGGTCTCTGCCCGCCGCCTCCACCTCGCGGGCGCTGAGGCCCGCGCGCGCGTCCACTCCCCGTCGCGCTACCGGCTGTGGCCGGCCGCCCCCGTGTCTCGCTGCTGACCGGCTCCGCTTGCTCCTCCGCGCGCGCCCGACGGCTCGCGCTCGCTGGCTGGCTCCGAGCGTGTCGTCTGCTTGCCGGCTCGCTGCTCCGCCCTTGCGTGCCGGCCTTCTCCACGCCCGCTGCCTCGTCACCAACCCCAATGGCAGTGGGTCTAGCCCCGTCCGCTAGTCGGCTCGTCGCCCCTCACCCCCGTGCCGGCTCCTCCCCGGCTTCCCTGCAGCGCTGCCGGCTCGCACTTTCGCCTCCACTCGGCGATGGCTTCGGGCCAGCTCCGCCCCGCGCCTCCACCTCCACTCGGCTGCGGCTTCGGGCCAGCTCCCGCCCCGTGCATCCGCCTCCAGTCGGCCGCTACTCCGGGCCAGCTCCTACCCCACGCGCCTCTCGCCCCCGCCTCCCTGCGTCCACGACCCGGCCGCGCGCAGACCCCGCCGTGTGGTCACTACCGCCTCCGTGGGCCACCCCTGGCCAGCTCCTACCCCACGCGCGGCGGCCGACTGCTCCGAGTTGGCTGGCTCCACCATCGCCTGCGGCGGACACTTCCTCGGCCCCACCTCCAAGCCTCACCCCCGGCCGCCTGCGCCGCGTCGTCGGGTCACCAAGCTGGCCTGGCCGCCTGCTCCGCTTCAGCGGGCCACCCGAGCCGACTCCCGCGCCCGCCTGCTGCGTTGCTCTGCCTGTCGTGCTCCTCTCGCCGGCTCCACCATGCTCCAGCCACGTCCGGCCTGTGCTCCCGCCGGCTTGCCACTCCAGCCGGCGGCCGGCTTCGCGTGTCGGGTCCGCCTCCTCCCCGCACCCATCCAACTGCCAAGTCCGGCTGCTGGCTCGTCACCCCGGCCGACTGGGCTAGCTCCCAACCGCCCCTGCGCTGGCCGGCCTTCGCGAGCGCCTCCCTGGGCTCGGCCGTCGCCGCCCCTCCTGCGAGCGCGCCCGCGTCGCCTCGCGCCTGCCGGCTGCTCCCAATGGGCTCTTCTGCAGGCTGCACAAAGAAGAAAGGGAGGAGGAGTCTGACTGAAAAGTCAAAAGAGCCGACTGCCCAAAACCGTCTGGCGAAAAAGAAGAAGAGACAGATGTGCGTTCGACCGCACACGGCCGGCTGGAATTGGCGTCCGACTGCCAGATGTGCGTCCGACTGCCCGCACCCAGCTGAAAATTGCGTCTGACTGCCGGATGTGCGTCCGACCACCTGCTGTAAAGAAGGTGCTCGCCGCCTGCTGGCTGCAAAGAGTCTGACTTCTGAGTCGAAGTCCGGCTGTCCAATCGGAAGAAAAAGAAATGTTCGCCCAGCTATGTCAATAGCCCGAGAACGAGAAGAAGAAAAAAGAATCAACTTCAACAAAGAACACAAAGTAGTTGCCGGGAGATCCGGCCCGACTGCTTAGCAGTCGGCCCGAATCTCGGGGGCTACACCCAGCGGGTGCGCTGACGCGCCCCCGTGAAGAAGAAGACAAAGTAGTCTCCGGGAGATCCGGCCTGACTGCTCAGCAGTCGGCCCGAATCCGGGGGCTACACCCAGCGGGTGCACTGACGCGCCCCCCGCAGAGAAGAAGACAAAGTAGTTGCGAAAGATCCGGCCCGACTGCTCAGTAGTCGGCCCGAATATCGGGGGCTACACCCAGTGGGTGCGCTGGAGCGCCCCCATGGAAGATTGCAAGAAGCAAAAACAAGAAGAATTTTGTCCGGCTGCCAGCAGCCGGCAGAAGAGAAGAAAGAAGAACAAAACACTGTCAGATGCCTCGCCGCTTGGCTGGTCGAGCCTGACCGGCCGGGGCCCTCCTTCGAGCACCCGGGGGCTTAGAGGCTACACCCAGCGGGTCCGCCGGCACTCTCCGCAAGCGCTGAGCCGCGCCAGCTGTCTTTGGCAAACTCCGCCTCGGCTACATAAAAATCAATGTGAGCTCCTCACCCGCATATTTTTGCACCATAAGAGCACGGATAACCCCGAGCGATGCTCGGGGGCTGTCTCCACATTTTATTATAGTAGCATCACTGTTTGCCCGGGCGCCAGCCAGAGTTGGCCTAGGGGCTGGCCACTTGGCCTGAGACGTTAGTTCCCGCAGACGGCTTAGTATCGTGTGCGGTACCAAAGGCCCACTCTTAGTCACAGACCGCAGAGCGGTTGTCCGACTAGCAAGAGTGAACGCTGGAGGCCACCCACGTGAAAAACATCCGGGAAGAAAAACAGATCGGGCGATCCGACCGTTTCCTTTACAAGTATCTACTCGGTCGAATCTGCTCCCAGAGTCCAAGTACTGTACACTCCACTTTGCGGCACACTCTCAGCCACAGACCGCGGAGCGGCTGTCCGGCAAGC
The DNA here is from genome assembly GCA_034509565.1 of Triticum monococcum. Lineage (NCBI taxonomy): Eukaryota > Viridiplantae > Streptophyta > Magnoliopsida > Poales > Poaceae > Triticum > Triticum monococcum. Next base: position 668,912,031 of record CM067843.1, on the reverse strand, counting down.
AAGAGCACAAGCCAAAAAGTGGAGGGAACACGAAAAAGATTAAGGGGGCTCGGACGAAACCGAGTCGGCACTCTCCGCATAAAACTCGCAATGCTAAAAGCAAACATTTGATATATCTGTGTGTACTAACTTTGTCTTTTTCATAATCATTTCCATGAACACTCGCCAAAAAACCTCCGCCCAACTTTGCCAAAGTTGCCCGAAGGCTTGGGGGCTACTGTCGGAGTAATTGGACACGGATACCCCGAAGGTGGCGAGACAATAAATCAAGACATCGGGGCTAGCAAAGCCCCTCATTCCGACTACTAGGCCGGTTGCTGGCTGCTGGCTGCGGGCTGCGGGCTACTGACTGCTCCCCCAGGCTGGCTGCCGGCTGCGGGCTACTGGCTGCTGACTGCTCCCCCAGGCCGGCTGCTGGCTGCTGACTACTCCCCAGACCGGCTGCTGGCTGCCCGGCCACCCCGGCCGGCTGCTGACTGCTGACTATCTGGCCACCCCGGCCGGCTGCTGACTGCCGACTGCCCGGCCGTCCCGGCCGGTTGCTGGTTGCCGACTGCTCCAACCAGCCGACTGTCCGAAGTCAATTGCAGCCTGACGTGACCCCGACATGACGACCATACCCCGACGTCATCTACAGTGTACCGTGTCCCCTGGGTACTGATTTATAAAGTACCCCAGGGGACAAGCATGACATGCACCATGCCACTAGCCATGCCTACATAGCTTGGCTTGTAAGCCACCCAAGGTAGCTTACAACGAAAGCCATTACCACCCATGCCAACTCCTATAGGCACACATCCATCCATTTGGGGATGGACTCACACTCCCACACAATCACGCATGCATGCTCAGGCACATGCAGCCAGACACACCTATGCTCATATGCATATACGAGATGAGGGGCCTACGACATTGATCTCAGATACAACTCCAGGAGCACACTGTATTCCAGATATACCAGATATACTCAGACATGTAGGAGTAGGGGTGTTATCTCTCCAGAGAGCCCCGAACCTGGGTAAACTAGCGCGTGTTACTCGCATACCCGTCCCTGGATATTCCGGCAGCAGTCTTGCCCTCACACGAAGCCACCTCGTGCCATATGTCGTCTTGCACCCCCCCCCCCCCCATGAGAATACCACGACAGTGATGCGCCAAAGAGACTCACCGCCGATGAGTTGTAAGTGGAATTAGAGAAGGTCGGGCATATTACACCAGGAAACCATCCTGTTAATGGTAGCGGGAAAAGGAAGCGTGGCAGGGCAGAAGAGAGATTATTGTTTACCCGCAGGTCCATTTTGTGGGACTTGGAGTATTGGAAAGATTTGGATCTGCGGCATAATCTTGATGTGATGCACATCGAGAAAAATATATGTGACAGCATTATCAGCACACTTTTTAATATTGAAGGCAAGATGAAAGATACCTTAAAATCTAGGATTGATTTGACACACCTGGGTATCAGACATGATTTGCAGGTGCAAGATGAAGGTAAACCATGGGATATGGCACCAGCTGTGTACGTCTTGGACAAGGTAAAAAAGAAAAGAATTCTACGAGGTCCTGTCACGTGTGAGATTCCCACATGGATTTGCTTCCAACCCTGAAAGTAGAGTCAGTGTAGATGGAAACAAGGTACAAGGGTTGAAAACTCATGACTGCCACGTCCTACTTCAAGGGTTTTACCTGTTATCCTTAGAGGATTGTGCCGCCCTGACTTATACAGAGAAGTTGCAGAGTTGGGACAATTCTTTAGGGAACTTTGCAGTAGAAATATCAGGATAGATGCTTTGGAGCGTCTTAGAGACAAGATACCAACTATCCTATGAGACCTTGAGAAGATATATCCTCCAGCCTTCTTTGATGTGATGGTGCATTTGGCTATTCATCTACCTGATGAGGCACTACATAGAGGTCCAGTATAGTATGGCTGGATGTACCCTATTGAAAGGCGGTTAGGCACTTTCAAGGGCTATGTTAGGAATAGAGCTAGACCCGAGGGTTCCATTGCAGAGGCCTACATTGCTACAGAAGCGTTGACATTCTGCTCAAAATGCATTGAAACAGCTGATCAGCTTAGCAAAGAGGTGGATGAAGACAATCCTGGGCTCAATGTTTTCAATTATTTTGTTCGAGTTACAGGGAAGAGTCGACAAGAGGACAAACCTAAAGATTTGGACAAAATGGTTTGGTATGTGTTGAATAACTGTCCTGAGATACTACCTTATATCAAGTAAGTGCTAAGTACTACAGCTTATACATCGTAATCTACTAAACTTGCAGCACATTCTTATATATTTAGATGTTTGACGTGATCACTATGTTCTGCAGCATCTACAAAAAGGAGTTACTGCCGCAAAATCCAAGAAACATTGACAAACTGGTTATGGCAGGATTTGTGAAATGGTTCAAGATCCATGTAAGCTTTTGAATTGCACTATCAGTTTTTTTAATATATTGAGTACATATGATGATCGGCTTGTCTATTTTCTAACCATAGGTTAAGAATATGCAGGAGGATGGGCAGGCAGTTGATGATGCCCTTTACTCACTAGCAATGGGTCCTGATACTCGGGTAAGACATTATGAATCTTGCGTTGTTGGAGATGTGCGCTACAACACCCTTGCGTGAGACGAAGGCGGGAAGACACAAAATAGTGCCATCATGAGCACGGATACGTATGACAAAGAGACAACTGAAATGTATGCTAACATAACAGACATTGTTCAGTTGCAGTATATCTCCAGTTTCGAGGATCATCGGTGTGTGGTTCTGTTGTGCTGTCGTTGGTATAACCTGTTTTCCAGGATCGCAAAACCTAGAGCAGATGATTATTTCAAATCCATCAATGTCAAGGTGGCGTACCAGACCAACGAGCCTTTTATTTTGGCAAATCAAGCAACACGGATATTTTTCTTGGAAGACACATTTGCACATAGCGATGACTGGAGAGTATTGCAAAGGTTTGAGCAGAGGAATTCGTTTAATGAAGTTGCACAACAAGATGATGCTTACACTGCTCCTGATGTACAAGATAACACGGATGTTCCTAATATCTTTGAGAACCATCACGTCAATGAAGCCGGCGAAAAGATTGCCTGTCGTGCTGTGGACATACAAGAGTTTATCAAAAGAAGCCAACGTTCGAGGACGTTGAGGACGAAGAAGAATATGACACCATGGGGAATTACGATTTACACTAATACACATGGCGAAGATATTGACGCTGCTGCTGCGGATGATGATTACATTGCTTTTGTCGTATTGGCCTGTCAGAAGACGTTTTTTATCTACTATGTGAAATTGTGTTTGCTATGACAACTAAAACCTGATGAACATGTTGTTTAGTATTTTCCTGTGAGAACATCACTTGTTATGTATGTTGATTTGTCTTTGGTGATTGTATGACGACTAAAACATGATGACATTGTTGTTTAGTTGTACTCATATTTGGCTGTGAAACTTGAATTTGATGACATAGTTTGTTGTTGGACTGCAATTTTCTCGACGTCTTCGAATGAGAACAAAGCTGACCCGACAAGGCCTCTGCTAATTTATTTATTTATTACCAAAAGGGCCTCTACTATTTCTTTATTTATGAGCAAAAGGGGACACCCCTGATTTCCGTTAATAGAAATCATTAGATGTTCACAACACTACGCCCAGCCTGCTACACAGGTTTCATTCATTACTAGTTTCAGCAAAGTGCTCATGTCATAGCCACTGAATACATCACGAGTGCTACATACACGCAAATAAAGAGACAATCATCCTACAAAGCACATCAATTTTCCCCATTATCTTCACAAGCTCTTTTATCTCCTCATTGTTGTCAAGGCCGTTCAGCAGTTGTTGCTTGGCCATGATCAGAGGAACTGCATCTTTAACCTTCTCCTCTGCATCTTCCTCTTCTGTCGTTCCTTCATTTACTTGTCCAACACCCCAACCTGCTGGTATTGGGAATCCTCGGCTAACCAAATAATTAGCATAGTTGCACTCCCCCACATCAGCAACTTCCCAGAAGTACAAATCACATGAATCTTCCCTTTTCTGCACGAATCAAATTGGAAGATCATCAACCAAACTATTAAAAAAATCAGCAACTGAAAGCAGCAGAACAACACTTAAACATATTATTACCGCATGATTCGGGCATTTGTAGAAGACTTGGCCAGGGTTGAGGATTGTGGTTGAGACGCGACGGATGACTCTGCGTGATTTGCAGCAGTGGCACCACACCAACGGCAGCGTGTTGTGATGAGCAACCGGCTGCGGTGCGCGTGCCGGCGGGGGTGTGATGAGATCCACATGCGATGGTACGGGTGGCGACTTGGCGCATATTTGGTTGTTACCTGCTGAAGAGCAGGTGGACGAGCAGCCAGCGGACATGGTTGCTGCGGCCAGAGCTTCTGATGCTAGGCAGAGTAAGTAGAGAAGAGGAGAAGCAAACGTTGGATATGTCAGTTTCATTACTTGCAGAGTAGCATAGCACCATATATAGTCATAGTTTAGGTTTGGATTCGAACCAGCAATAGGAGCACGTCTCTCTTTTTTCTAAAACTCAGCAACGTCTCTTTACTGGTACACTAGCTTGTTCTGTACGCCTTCTCAAGTCTTTGATTCCTCCACTTGACATCTGGAACCCACCGGAAGGGCCTCTGTATTTCACGAAAAAACATGCCCCCCGCTGACAGGTCGGACCCACCAGCTATCTTCGCATGCAAGGAAGTGCCTCCTTATTACTAACAAAAAAATGAATACTCCCCCTGCCAGCTGGAACCCAGCATAGTGGGAGGCTGACTTGTGGGCCTACCAAGTTGACGGGGATGGAGGGATTTGTCCACTTAGTCAATATGAACGATTCTAGCTCCAGTTACCCTATGATGTTCATCCAACGGCCGTAGTGCTTCTTCAACCTCTGGTCTTCTTGCTCCAGCCGCCCAAATCAGCGCCAGTCATACCGCGTGCTCCTGCCTCCCGTGGCCAGCTGTGATGCCACGGAGGCCTCACCGCCCCTACTACTCCCACCATTGGCCAGGGCATCCCTCTACTCACCCACACCCATGTTATTCTGCAGCGACGACAACCTCACACCACAGCAGAACCAGTGAACCATCGTACTCCTCTCCGCATGGGCATCCACTGCCGCGTCTTCCCCAGCTCCGTGTCGTCCCCTTCCTAGGCCTCACCATTGTCCACCACCTTGGTGCTCTCGGCGCAGCGTGGTGAATGTGGTCAACGACCGACTTCCATCGGAAGAGTATTGTACATGGAGAGGCTGACAGTTGGGTCCATGGCCACAGCTGGGTCCACAGCCACAGCTCCGTTTTTTGTAATTTGCCAAGTAAGTCGCTTTGGCAGGCCTGTTGGGCTGCAAATCTTTCAAGAATCAAGACGAGGAGAGCTTCATTCTACTGGCCGAGAAAATGGCCTATCAGTAATGAGAAATGGGTTGTACATTTTTAAAACACATCAAACCGGCAATTAGTTTCAAATTTGTTTTTTTTCATTTCGAGATTTTAAATTGCATTGATTTTTATCCGTGGACAATATTGAATTTTATATTTATATACATTTATTTTTAAAATCAGTTTGAATGTGACTTGAAATTTCGGGATTAAAAACAGTTCGGACCGCATCGAAATATGCAAAATTTCGTACAATTTTTTAACCGTGGCCACAATATGGGATGTAATGCTAACAAAAAGAATATGGGCTCCAAAAAACCTTAAGAATTAGCAAATGGGCTGTAAATTATTAGAAATAATGGTAGATGGGTTGTATGCTGTTTTCCACAGATTTGAGGCTTTCCTAAAAAAAGGTTGACACACAAGCAGTGTTGTTGGATGTCCATCCAACGGCCGTCGTGATTCTTCAATCTCTGCTCTTCCTGCTCCAGCCGCTCAAACAAGCGCCGGCGGGACTGCCTGCTCCCTCCTCCCCATGGCCGGCTGTGCTGCTGCGCAGGCCTCACCGCCTCACCGTACTCCCATCGCTAGCCTAGCCATCCCACTACTCACCCACACATGTTGTTATTCTCCGGCGACGGCAGATGAACCAGTAAACCCTCGTACAGTCGTACTCCCCTCCGGGTGGGAAACAACTGTCGAGTCTTCCCTTCCTCCGTGTCGTTCCCTTCCTAGGCCTCGCCGTCGTCCACCTCCCTGGTGCTCTCGACGCGGCCTGGTCAACATGGTCAACGACCGACATGCATCTGAAGTGGACTGTTCGTGGAGAGGCTGACAGCTGCGTCCACGGCCGCACGCAAGGAAATGCCTCCTTATTACGCGCAAAATAATGATTCCTCCACTTCACATCTGGGACCCACCAAAAGGGCCTCTGTATTTCGCGAAAACAATGTTACCGCTGCTGACAGCTCGGACCCACCAACTATATTTTCGCATGCAAGGAAGTGCCTCCTTATTACGCACAAACAAATGAATACTCCCCCTGCTAGCTGGGACCCACAATAGTGGGAGGATGACTTGTGGGCCAACTAAGTTGACGGGGATGGAGGGCTTTGTCAACTTAGTCAATATGAACGATTCTAGCTCCAGTGACCGTACAATGTCCATCCAACGGTCGTAGTGCTTCTTCAACCTCTGGTCTTCTTGCTCACGCCGCCCAAACCAGCGTCGGTCGTACCTCGTGCTCCTGCCTCCCGTGGCCGACTGCGATGCCACGGAGGCCTCACTACCCCCTACTACTCGCACTGCTGGCCAGGCCATGCCTCTACTCACCCACACCCCCTGTTATTCTGCGGCGATGGCAGCCTCACACCGCAACGAACCAGTGAACCCTCATACTCCTCTACATGTGGGCATCCACTGTCATGTCTTCCCCGGCTCCACGTCGTCCCCTTCCTAGGCCTCGTCGTTGTCCACCGCCCTGGTGCTCTCGACGCGGCGTGGTCAACATGGTCAAGGAACGACTTCCATCGGACGTGGACTGTACGTGGAGAGGCTGACAGTTGGGTCCACGACCGCAGCAAGGAAGTGCCTCCTTATTACGCGCAAAATAATTATTCCTCCACCTGACAGCAGGGACCCACCGGATGGGCCACCGTATTTCACGAAAAAAACATTTCCCCTGACTGCTGGGACCCACCAGCTACATCTTCGCACGCAAGGAAGTCCGTCCGGGCAAAAAAAACGATTCGCCCCCCTGACTGCTGGGACCCAACAGCTACATCTTCACACGCAAGGAAGTGCCTGACAGTCGGGACCCACTTGGTCGAAGCGTATGTAGTGTTGTCATTCTGGTCAAGAACGTGTACGTACATACTGGTCGATGTAGAGGCGCGCACGTGTCGTAGTAGAGGCGCGCACGTAGCATGTACACGTACATACAGCGGCCAGTGTGCAAGAAAGAAAATGCGGCCACGTACGTACATACGGGCGGGGTCTCGAACGCCTACTCGCGCATACGTACGGCCAGGGATAGTGTACGTGGCTGGGTCGGAATAGAGAAACTGTGTCATCGTCGTGTTCATGGGGAGCCAACCGGCTGGGTTGGAACGGAATGCGTCGCCGTATTCATCGGGAGGGCTTGGACAGAATAGCCGATGGAAACGAGGCATGGCATACCACAGAATGTAGGGAATGGCCTTGTGTTCGACCGCCTATGTTCGAAATGGGATCCTGTTCATTGGGAGGGGTGTGGCGTACCACAAAATGGAGGAAACAGACTTGTGTTGGAGCGCTACAGTCGAAAAGGGGGCCCTGTTCATTGGGAGGGGTGTGGCGTACCGCAAAATGGGACTCCACGGGATACTGTTCATCTCCACCGTCGACCCCCTCCAGCCTCCATGGGCTACTGTTCATCCACCGTCGACCTCCTCCAGCCTCCACCTGCGACTGTTCATCCACGGGCTCCTGTTCATCCAGCCTCCATCGCGCGCTACTCCACCGGCTACTATTCAACCATCCCTCTCCACGGGCTCCTGTTCAACCACCCCTCCACGGGCTACTGTTCATCCAGCCCTCCATCATCTACTGTTCATCCAGCCCTCCATGGGGTGGTCATGTTCATCCAGCCCTCCACGGGGTCCTGTTCATCCAGCCCCAACCGGATCGATCGATCGGGGTCCTATTCATCCAGAGGCAACACCATGGGGTCCTGTTCATCCACCCCCACCGGGAACTGTTCATCCCAACCCCCCCCCCCCCAGCAATGCTCACTATTCATCCAGAGGCAGCATCGATCGGCTTCAGTTAGCAGCAGTAGCGAAGGAATCGCTCGATCGGGTTCAGTTAACAGCCATCGATCGATCGCTCGGCTTCAGTAACGCGTAGCCTGCAGTGCAATCGCTCGGGTTCAGTAGGCAAACGCCTCACTTGGGTTCAGTTAGAGCCCAACGCCTCATGCACACGCGCATGCATGTACGAGGGAAACACGCATCGCTTGGCCCCAACCACCCCCCGTAACCGGGAACACCCCGATATTTTCCTAGCCCTCGCTTCTACCACGGTTTTCTCCATCATGGACGGCCCAAAGAATGTCATGCATCTGCGTCTCCGACCCGCCCAGGATGAAAAGCCCATCTTCTGTCATATTTTTGTCATAGAAGTACGAGCCCACCACATCTATGATGATATTGGGTTTTGTCACAATTATCGTCATAGAAGTGTCATAAGTATGCCAGAATTTTTTTTTCGTTCGGCCCAAAATGTCACGGATGTGTCTTTTTTTGTAGTGTAACTTGGTGATAGTGACTTGAGAACTCTGTCAATCACTATCTTATCTGGAAGATTAACTCCTACTTGATTCAAGCGATTGTAGTACTCAGACATTCTGAGCACATCCTCACTGGTTGAGCTATTCTCCTCCATCTTGTAGGCAAAGTACTTGTCATAGGTCTCATACCTCTCGACATGGGCATGAGTCTGAAATACCAATTTCAAATCTTGGAACATCTTATATGCTCTCTGGCGTTCAAAACATTTTTTAAGTCCCGTTTCTAAGCTGTAAAGCATGGTGCACTAAACTATCAAGTAGTCATCATAAAGAGCTTGTCAAATGTTCATAACGTCTGCATCTGCTCCTGCAATAGGTCTGTCACCTAGCGGTGCATAAAGGACATAATTATTCGATGCAACAACGAGGATAATCCTCAGATCATGGACCTAGTCCGCATCATTGCTACTATCATCTTTCAACTTAGTTTTCTCTAGGAACATATTAAAAAACATAGGGGAGCTACAACACGAGCTATTGATCTACAACATAGATATGCAAATACTATCAGGACTAAGTTCATGATAAATTAAGATCAATTAATCATATTACTTAAGAACTCCCACTTAGATAGACATCCCTCGAGTCATCTAAATGATCACGTGATCCATATCAACTAAACCATGTTCGATCATCACGTGAGATGGAGTAGTTTTCAATGGTGAATATCTCTATGTTGATCATATCTACTATATGATTCACGTTCAACCTTTCGGTCTCTAGTGTTCCGAGGCCATGTCTGTACATGCTAGGCTCGTCAAGTTTAACCCAAGTATTCCGCATGTGCAAAACTGTCTTGCACTCGTTGTATGTGAACGTAGATCTTATCATACCCGATCATCACGTGGTGTCTCGGCACGACGAACTGTCGTAACGGTGCATACTCAGGAAGAACACTTATACCTTGAAATTTTAGTGAGGGATCATCTTATAATGCTACCACCGTACTAAGCAAAATAAGATGCATAAAAGATAAACATCACATACAATCAAAATATGTGACATGATATGGCCATCATCATCTTGTGCCTTTGATCTCCATCTCCAAAGCACCGTCATGATCTCCATCGTCACCGGCTTGACACCTTAATCTCCATCGTCACCATCTTGACATCGTCATGATCACCAACTATTGCTTCTACAACTATCGCTAACACATAGTGATAAAGTAAAGCAATTACATGGCGATCGCATTTCATACAATAAAGCAACAACCATAAGGCTCCTGCCAATTGCCGATAACTTTTACAAAACATGATCATCTCATACAACAACATATATCACATCATGTCTTGACCATATCACATTACAACATGCCCTGCAAAAATAAGTTAGACGTCCTCTACTTTGTTGTTGCAAGTTTTACGTGGCTGCTACGGGCTTCTAGTAAGAACCGTTCTTACCTACGCATCAAAACTACAACGATGTTTTGTCAAATTTGTTGTTCTAACCTTCAACAAGGACCGGCCATAGTCAAATTCGATTCAACTGAAGTTGGAGAAACAGACACCCGCCAGCCACATTTATGCAAAACAAGTTGCATGTCTGTCGGTGGAACCGGTCTCATGAACGTGGTCATGTAAGGTTGGTCCGGGCCGCTTCATCCAACAATACCGCCGAATCAAAATAAGACGTTGGTGGTAAGCAGTATGACTATGATCTCCCACAACTCTTTGTGTTGTACTCATGCATATCATCTACGCATAGACCTGGCTCAGATGCCACTGTTGGGTAACGTATCATGCAATTTCAAAAAAATTCCTATGATCACGCAAGATCTATCTAGAAGATGCATAGCAACGAGAGGAGGAGAGTGTGTCCACGTACCCTCTTAGACCGAAAGCGGAAGCGTTAGCTTAAAGCGGTTGATGTAGTCGAACATCTTCTCGATTCAACCAATCGAGCACCAAACATATGACACCTCTGAGTTCTGCACACATTCAGCTCGATGACGTCCCTCGAACTCTTGATCTAGCAAAGTGTCAAGGGAGAGTTTCGTCAACACGATGGCGTGGTGACGGTGATGGTCATGTGATCCACGCAGGGCTTTGCCTAAGCACTACGATGATACGTCTCTGTCGTATCTACTTTTCCAAACACTTTTGCCCTTGTTTTGGACTCTAACTTGTATGATTTGAACGGAACTAACCCGGACTGACGCTGTTTTCAGTAGAATTGCCATGGTGTTGTTTTATGTGCAGAAAACAAATATTCTCGGAATGACCTGACACTCCATGGAACATCTTAGAAAAAATAAAAAAAATCCTCGCCAAAGATGAAGACCAGGGGGGCCCACACCCTTCTCACGAGGGTGGGGGGCGCACCCCCCCCCCTAGGGCGCGCCCCCTACCTCGTGGGCCCCTGGATGCCCTCCCACGCCAAATCCAACTCTATATATTTGCTTTCGGAGAGAAAAAAATCAGAGAGAAGAAATCATCACGTTTTACGATACGGAGCCGCCGCCAAGCCCTAAAACCTCTCGGGAGGGCTGATCTGGAGTCCGTTCGGGGCTCCGAAGAGGGGGATTCATCGCCGTCGTCATCATCAACGATCCTCCATCACCAATTTCATGATGCTCACCGTCGTGCGTGAGTAATTCCATCGTAGGCTTGCTGGACGGTGATGGGTTGGATGAGATTTATCATGTAATCGAGTTAGTTTTGTTAGGATTTGATGCCTAGTATCCACTATGTTTTGAGATTGATGTTGCTATGACTTTGCTATGCTTAATGCTTGTCACTAGGGCCCGAGTGCCATGATTTCAGATCTGAACCTGTCGGCGTTCTGGGAACGGGGGTCCCCAGACTTGCCTGTCTGCGGCCTGTGGCGTGGCTCAAAGGGGGGCCCAGCATGGCCCATCTTCGCCAACACAGACCCAAGACCCTCGCGAGGGGCCAAGCCTCGTGGGGCGGACGACGTGGAGCTTCCTCAGGCACGGCCTCATCAGGCTGGCTCGCGAGGAGGCGGAGAGATCAAGGCGTGGTACCTCATGAGGTGCCCGTGACGCAAGCCATGACGGCCAAGGGCGGCAGGCGGGTGCCAGCCCGCGCAGTGTCCTCCTTTCCTCTTTGGTGCAAAGGGGGCAAGCACAGCCGCGGAGTACCGAGGCATCAGGCAAAGGTTGCCATTTCGGTGCAACGAGACCAAGACCAGGAGGACTGCAAGACGGAGGTCATCGTGGAGCCCAAGACAGCGTCACCACAAAAGCTTTGTGCAGGCGAAGACTACTTTTGTCAGGATAACTGGTACTAGCTGTCCCCTTTCAAATTGGCCTGCCACTGTTGGCTCCCTTCCCGCTTGATATTTGGGAAGAGGACTAGGGCCTTTATAAATAGGACTAGCCACCATAGTAGGAGGGGGATCGAGATCCGAGAGAGAGAGAGAAGGGTGACTGAACTCCTCCCAGCAGTTCATCGCCCCAGCCAAGAACAAACCTTGTGTCTCTTGTGTTGTTCTTTCCATAGCTTAGATCTTAGCAAGGCGAAGGGGTGCAGGTCGGTAGGAGGGGAAATCTCTGCGCGCACCCTAGTGTTCGAACCTCAAGGGTCTACCGGAACCCGAAATCCGACATTTGGCGCACCAGGTAGGGGTGCACCGGGATCCACCTTCTACCGCTTCATGCCCCATCGCGTCGTCATCACCATGTCCGGCGACCAGGCGGGCAACCCAGATCCATGGGCGGCGTGGCCCGCCCACGCAGAGCCGCTCGCCTTGGGCGACCCCGTGCCCCAGGCAGCTCGCGGTCCGCAGGGCGCTGCGGGCCGCGGGCGACGCGGACAGGCTTCGACAGCTCTCACACCACGGCAGGCGTGGTCGGCAGCAAGGGCCTCCAATCACGCCGCGACCACGGCACCGTACACCCGCCGGGAGCAGGCGAACTCGAGGGCCGCGCTCACGGTGGCCCGAGAGCTGCTGTAGTGCAGACTACTGGAGGGCGGCTGCGACGTGCTGCTGGAACGGGTGGCAGAGATCCTGGGCTTCGCCGCCTCGGGGGCTCACCCCTTCTGCACCCGACTCCCATCTCAAGCCCAGGGCGGCCCGCGCGGGGGCTCCACGCGTGCCCGCGGGCTCCAAGGCTACTCCAACGCCAGCGAGGCTGTCAGCACCGGACCGGCGGCGGCGCTGCCCCTGCTCCCGGTCCGCGAACAAGAAGGACTCGACGCGACCCGCGGCCCCAGTGGACAGCCGCGCTGCCACCCCACGGTAGGCGCGTCGGGCAGGACCGTGTGGCACGCGGAGCACTACGGCGTGGCCTTCGGGATGACGGCGCCAGAGGAATATGTGCCTCTCATGATGGACCAAGGACACCCTCACGAGGACGAACAAGGCTCGCTCCTCGGCCCAAGCTGGGGGGACAAGGCGCCAGAAGCTGGGCCCTTCCAGGAATCCCGGGACGGTCCCACTGGGCACGCTGGAGGCAACGATTATCGGGTACCGCTAATTCTTCAGTAGGCATACGCTAACCATGGATCGCAGGAGGTGCAGGTCGCCACAGCAAGCAGCTGCCCCGCTCCCACAGTCTCCTACCCCTCGGGAGGAGGGCGCAGGGGGCTGCAGGAGGGGGCCGGGATCCGACATCACCACCGCGGCGTTCGGAGCAAGGTGTCCTCAGGAGGTAGGCCCTCCGCTGGGGAGGTGCCTCAGGGCCTGCCCCCGGCGGAGGACCCGTAGTCGTCGGGGGAACCGCTGGCGACCGCTCTACCCCATCGGCGGCGTCCTGGTTTCCGGTCATCGTTGCTGGCACTAGAGTGTGGCGCAAGGCGGGGCCCTCGTTTGGCGATATGAAGCAAGGCCGGTACCCGTGAAGAAGGCCCAGTGCCTGTGAAGCTCGCCGCCCTGTGACACTCTCACGTAATAATGAGTGGGGTTGTACACGCCCCGGAGTCTCAGGGGTGCCGGCCTCAGGCCCTGGGGCTCCCTCCCACGCCCAGTGGCAGCACTTAGCTCCGCGCTGGTGAGAAGACGTCCAAGACTAGATTAGGTGCCGGACGCGGCCTTTTGTCTGCTTTCATTGCTTTTCCCTGTGATTGTCGCTTTCCCCCGTTGGATTCGAATTTGAGATTTGCGTGTGTTCAGGCAAGGGGTGCTTAGTCTCGTTCGAGCAATTTCTCACGTTTTGGTTACCACTTCGCCTCAGCTGCCTCCCCTTGTGAGCCCCTCGCGAGCCGGGTCAGGCCTAGCTTGCGCGCAGCCCAGACTGCCGCCGCCGCGTCCTCTCAAGAGGGTGTTTTACTGCAAATCCTATGGATTCAATCAGGGGACACTCAGGACACCACGGCCTCCCACAGGCTACCTCGGGGCTAGCACGGGACCAAGGTAAACTAGCCAACCGGTGCGTCGCTTAAGCCAACCACTTGGCGTGGGTGCATGGGCAATGTAGCATCTACTGATACGATGAACACAAGTTTTACATGAGGGGCTCCCCCTCCAAAATGCTCTCACAGCCATCAGGCCAAAACCTGAGTTCTATTCATGCAGGGTAAGGAAGCAGGAACGATGCACAATCAGTCAGATGAATCCCCCAATGCGTCCTCAGGAGCACCACCCGAGCCGTTGCTGGCGTTGCTGAACTCGCCATTGCCGCCCGCGTCGCCGCCAGCGGCGTCAGGGCCGTTCACCACGCCGCCCCCATCGGCAGCCATGATCACGCCATCGTTGTCCGAAGTGAAGGCCCTGATAAGAGCATCCACATTGTCTTCCACCCAGTGCGCCAGATCACCTCGGACGGCCTGGGGGACTGGGGCGATGGCGGCGTTGAAATCGAAGTGGGGATCCATGTTCCGAAGATGGCTGAAGACGCGAGAAAAGGCGCGCCCAAGCAGGGCGCGGCTCCTCTCCTCCACCAACCTATCAGCCCTGACCGACCGTGCCTCTAGATGCGTCACCACATCAGTGAAGAACTGAAGATTGCCGGCGTAGTTGACTGCGTGCGGCTCGCCAACGGTCGCCTCACAGATGTTGCCCAAGGCTGCGTTAGCCCTCTCCCGGAGCGTGGTGAGCATGGGGTCGTGCTGATGCTCTAGGATCCGCCGCGGATGTATCTCGTCCGCATTCTAGCACGCGACGGCCTCAGCCTCCTCCACCCACTGGCGAAGAAGGAGCACCTCGGCCTGGGAGGTGGTTAACTCACCTTGCGCCACCTCAAGGGTGGCCTGGAAAGCGTCGGCCCGCCGCGTCGCCTCCTCCAGCTTGGCCCTCAAGGCAGCAGTCCTGCCTTTAGCCTCGGCCCGAATCAACCCCAGCTTCTCTTCGAACTCGTGCTCGAGGTTCAAATGCGCCATCGCCACCCGACGTCCGACCTCCTCCAGGACACGGGCTTCCTGTGCAGCGACATCATCCTTCGCCTGCGTCACCAAGCGCTCCCTTGTCTCCATACGCTCGTACTCGCGGGTACGTTCACCGGCTTCCAGCGTCAGTGCCTCCTCACGCTTCTGGAGCTCTGCTGAGTTGCCAGAGGCCACCTTCATCGACGCAAGGGCTGCCTCGCGCAGCTCCACCTGCTCCTCCAATGAGTGGCACCAGGCCAGGAGCTCCCGAGCCCACTCCTCCGCCGCCTTTCGCCGCCGGTCGGCTTCCCGGGCCTCCTCAGCGGCCCAAGATCGGGCCTCCCGAGAGGCCACCAGCGACGCCTTGGCCTCTGCATCGTCAAGATCGCGCTGACAGCGTGCAAGGGCAATGGCGCCCTCCAGCTCGCGCCTCTCTGCAGCCAGGCGCAGGCCCTCAGCCTCAAGGCGCGCATCTTCATCATCAAGCTCCTCACCAAGCAGGCTCACCGCGTCAGCCGCCCTTCGAAGGAATCCTTGGCGGAGAGCGCGACGCTCCCGAGCACGCTCGAGCACGTCTTCCACACCATCATCTGCCCCAAGCAAGCGCCGGGAGCCACGAATCAGCACTCCCCCTCTAGGCTGGGGGCTGGCACCCTCGCGACGGCCGGGCACGCCGCGCCAGAAGCCTGGCCTAGAGCCAGCCTATCCCCAGGTGAAGAGCACAGGGATCGCCTCAGCTAATCGCAGTCCACGACCAGGCGAGAAGCCCATGGCAGGCTGGCTATGCCACGAGAAGGCCCGCGAAGGAGGATTGCTAGGCGCGCAGGGCCATGATACGCCTCGGGACGGTTCGCCTCTTCGATCGCCCTCACCACAAGGGCTCCGCTGCTCGGAGCGCTTGACGACGGTGGAGGGGGCGAAGCCAAGGGGGACGGTTCCTTAGCCGTCTCCGTGAGCTCGGCTGGAAGGGGCCTACGGAGCAAGGGAGTAAAAGTAACAGAAGGATCGGGAGCTGGGAAAGGAGAAGGCTTACTCATCAGTGGCGAAGTACTTCCTACGCTTCAACAGGCGACAAGGGTAATCGTCGCCCAGGGCCTCCCTTCTCTTCTGGAGAGCCTCAAAGTCCACGCGGAAGCGGCCCAAGAGTTGGGCGTAGCGATCAACCTGCGACGAAGACGGAGCGTCAAGGAGATCTGCGTCAGGGGCGCCTGCCTGATGTGCGCTGCCAATCGCCTCGCCGAGAGAAGCAGCAGAAGCCTCAGGGGCCTCAGTCGCAGGGGCTGAGGATAGCTACTCGTCACCCTCAGCATCAGCGGCACAGGCCCCAAGAGCTGCTCCCTCATGAGCATCGCCCGGCGCTGTCACCCCGCCGGGAGCCCCATCGGCCTCTGGCGCCTCATGCCTCCCCGCTCCGCCGCTTGAGGGAGAGTCGCCTTGGCCGACTGGAAGGGCAGTCACCATCACTGGGTTCTTGCGAGGCCCCTGGAGGCCGGCGGGGAGCGCCCCCACTCATCAAAGATAGGCATCTGCTTCACAAAATCGCCCCTGCTCTGGCAGAGGTATAGCAAGGCCCCTCCTTGCTGGATGCTGTCGGGGTTGGGGTCTCCAGTCAGGGTCAAGAGCACCGTCCTCAGCACCTCAGGAGCCAGGTCCTCTTCCTGGAGCCTCATATGATCATTGCGCCTGCTGAAGGCCCACATCCAGCAGGAGTGGCGTTGGAGAGGAGCAACGCGGCGTAGCAGGAACTCCTTCACCACCTTGGGCGCTGTCACGCCAAGCGACCTCAAGAGCGTGAAGCAGTGCCAGACGAAGACGAGCCGGGGGCTCTCAAGCATCTCCTGGCCCCAGCCCGAATTGGGGATAGCAGGCGAGGTTGGCTTCGATAGCAGGGGGCTGGGCACCCCTGCGTCCACATACAGCCACCGCTCGCGGAACCCAGCCGCAGGCAGGGGGCTTGAAGTCAATCCCAGAGGACGCTGTCTCAGATGCGGCAACGAAGCTCATGCATGCCCAGCATTGGTAGGGTCGACAAGGCGCAGCGAGAAGAAGTGGTGCAGCAAGGCAACCGAAGGAAGGATGCCCACCATAGCCTCGCAAACAAAGGCAAAGAGCGAAAGGAGGGTGATGGATTCAGGACCCAGATGCATCATGTGGATCTGATAGTGGGAAAGCACGGCATTGAAGAAATCAGAAAAGGGAGGAACCAGACCCGCCTACAGGGCGTCGGCAAAATACAGGACATCAGTGACTATCCTGTCGATGGAGAAGTGGGACGCGGGCCAGGCCGTCTTCCTCCCACATTCGTTGAAGATAGTGGCCAGAGCCGAGCTGACCTTGCCCAAGCCCTTGGCGGGGGCCGCCAACGGTGGCGGGCAAGGCGGGGACACGGGTTTCTTCCCTCTTCCCTTCTTCGTCGGAGCCATGGCGATGGGAAGGGGGAAGGTTCAAGATTGGGTCGAAAACAGAAGCCGGAGTTTGAGCGGAGGAGGGCGCTCGAGCAACAGAAAGGGGAACGGCTCTGTACGACTACGAGTCCGCCTAGCATGGCGCAAAATAAGGAGGGCGTGGGGGAACAATGCCGCCCACGTCCAATCAACCGCCACGCGGCGCCCAAGGCCGCAGGTTGTTAGGGCCCGTGGTGCTTCACTCTTGCCCTTCTGCCTCCCTGCACAGCCAAGCCCGGGCGCGCCTTGGGCCCGGGGGATACTGTCGGCGTTCTGGGAACTGGGGTCCCCAGACTTGCCTGCCTGCGGCCTGCGGCGTGGCTCAAAGAGGGGCCCAGCACGGCCCATCTTCGCCAACACAGACCCAAGACCCTCGCGAGGGGCCAAGCCTCGCGGGGCGGACGACGCGGAGCTTCCTCAGGCACGGCCTCATCAGGCTGGTTCGCGAGGAGGCGGAGAGATCAAGGCGGGGTACCTCACGAGGTGCCCGTGACGCAAGCCATGACGGCCAAGGGCGTCCGGCGGGTGCCAGCCCGCGCAATGTCCTCCTTTCCTCTTTGGTGCAAAGGGGGCAAGCGCGGCCGCGGAGTACCAAGGCATCAGGCAAAGGTTGCCATTTCGGTGCAACGAGACCAAGACCAGGAGGACTGCAAGACGGAGGTCATCGTGGAGCCCAAGACGGCGTCACCACCAGAGCTTTGTGCAAGCGAAGACTACTTTTGTCAGGATAGCTAGTACTAGCTGTCCCCTTTCAAATTGGCCCGCCATTATTGGCTCCCTTCCCGCTCGATATTTGGGAAGAGGACCAGGGCCTTTATAAATAGGACTAGCCACCATAGTAGGAGGGGGATCAAGATCCGAGAGAGAGAGAGAGAAGGGTGACTGAACTCCTCCCAGAAGTTCATCGCCCCAGCCAAGAACAGACCCTCGCGAGGCTGTTCTTCCTTGTATTGTTCATCATCATCAGCCCAAGAGGCAATCCACCACACCACACACTGGAGTAGGGTATTACACCACAACGGTGGCCCGAACCAGTATAAACCCTGTGTCTCTTGTGCTGTTCTTTCCATAGCTTAGATCTTAGCAAGGCGGAGGGGTGCAGGTAGGTAGGAGGCGAAATCTCCGCGTGCACCCCAGTGTTCGAACCTCAAGGGTCTGCCGGAACCCAAAATCCGACAGAACCTATTATGTTTTCATGAATATATGTGAGTTCTTGATCCTATCTTGCAAGTCTATAGTCACCTACTATGTGTTATGATCCGGCAACCCCGAAGTGACAATAATCGGGACCACTCCCGGTGATGACCATAGTTTGAGGAGTTCATGCATTTACTATGTGCTAATGCTTTGTTTCGGTTCTCTAGTAAAAGGAGGCCTTAATATCCCTTAGTTTCCAATAGGACCCCGCTGCCACAGGGGGGGGTAGGACAAAAGATGTCATGCAAGTTCTTTTCCATAAGCACGTATGACTATATACGGAATACATGCCTACATTACATTGATGAATTGGAACTAGTTCTGTGTCACCCTATGTTATGACTGTTACATGATGAACCACATCCGGCATAATTATCCATCACTGATCTGGTGCCTACGAGTTTTCCATATACTGGTTCTCGCTTATTTACTTTCCTGCTGCTACTCTTACAATCACTACAAAATACCAAAAACATTACTTTTGTTGTCTATACTTTTGTTGCCGCTACCATCACTATCATATTACTTTGCTACTAAACACTTTGCTGCAGATACTAAGTTTCCAGGTGTGGTTGAATTGACAACTCAGCTGCTAATACTTGAGAATATTCTTTGGCTCCCCTTGTGTCGAATCAATAAATTTGGGTTGAATACTCTACCCTCGAAAGCTGTTGCGATCCCCTATACTTGTGGGTTATCAAGACTAATTTCTGGTGCCGTTGCCGGGAGCATAGCTCTATTCTTTGAGTCACTTGGGATTTATATCTGCTGGACACTATGAAGAACTTGAGAGATCCAAAAAACAAGATCTATCCCTCGACTACGAGGGGAGATAAGGAACTGCCATCTAGCTCTGCACTTGATTCACCTTCTGTTATGAGTAAGCTAGCGATACCTACACCTGCTTCTACTATTCGGTCTGATATGTCACATGTTATTGATGATGCCACTTCTGCTATGCATGATACTTATGATGAAACTTCTTCTATGCCTGATACTACTGTGCCCCTTGGTGAACTTCTTGATGAACAAATTGCTAGGGCTAAGAAAAAGAAATTATTGAATATGAATACGATGATGATAGTGATGATGAAAATATGCCTGTTATTCCTGAGGGCTATCTTTTTGATATGGAATCTTCTGCCGCTATTTTAGCTTGCAAAGATAGATATGAGCTTAAGAGGTTATTAATTAAATGGAACAAAGAATCACTTAGAGATAAAATGAAACCCGGCCCTGCTTTTGCTACTTCACCTATCTGTGTTCCTGATAAGGATTATGAATTCTCTGTTGATCCTGATATAATTACTTTGGTTGAATCTGATCCGTTTTATGGCTATGTGTCAGTGTCAAAACCGGTGGATCTCGGGTAGGGGGTCCCGAACTGTGCGTCTAGGTGGATGGTAACAGGAGACGAGGGACATGATGTTTTTACCTAGGTTCGGGCCCTCTCGATGGAGGTAAAACCCTACGTCTTGCTTGATTAATATTGATGATATGGGTAGTACAAGAGTAGATCTACCACGAGATCAAGGAGACTAAACCCTAGAAGCTAGCCTATGGTATGATTGTTGTTCGTCCTACAGACTAAAACCCTTCGGTTTATATAGACACCGGAGAGGGCTAGGGTTACACAGAGTCGGTTACAATGGTAGGAGATCTACATATCCATATCGCCAAGCTTGCCTTCCACGCCAAGAAAAGTCCCTTCCGGACACGGGACGAAGTCTTCAATCTTGTATCCTCATAGTCCAGGAGTCCGGCTGAAGGTATAGTCCGGCTATCCGGACACCCCCTAATCCAGGACTCCCTCAGTAGCTCCTGAACTAGGCTTCAATGATGACGAGTCCAGCGCGCAGATTGTCTTCGGCATTGCAAGGCGGGCTCCTCCTCCAAGTACTTCATAGAAGATTTTGAACACAAAGGTAGTGCCCGGCTCTGCAAAATAAGTTTCCACATATTGCCACAGATAGAATAATATTTACACAAATCTAATCTGCTGACGTATTCCATAGCGTGACACCACGGCCAAGTCTTATTCGAATCGTTTTACTGTTCCACCTCAGCGCATTTAGCGAGGTGGTTTCCTTGGCACGTCTTGTCAAAGCAGAGATCATGTCCCCTTATTCCGGGATTCTCATCAATACGGGCGTGGGTAACCCAACCGCGCCATTGATTACGGCGCTTGGGAGATAAGCGAGTTTTACCAGGCTAGTGGGGACGCATAGTCGCGTCTGCCCATATAAGGGGATAAGGATCCACCTTTTCATCCACGCCTTCTTCCTCCTTTGCCTATCCATTTCCGCACACTCGAGCTCCAGTGCCCAAGTCCGCACACCCCACCTCAACCTTCTCCAGCCATGTCCGGAGCAGGAGGCAAGTGGATGGTCTCCTCCGTCATGGAGGGACACATCAAAAAACTGAGGAAGGCCAGATACTTGTCTAACGACATTGCACACCGGCTTCCCGAAGAGGGGCAACTCATCCCCACCCCTAGGCCCCATGAGAGGGTGGTGTTCCTCCCCCATTTCCTCCGTGGACTGGGCTTCCCTCTCCACCCATTCGTCCGGGGGATCATGTTCTACTATGGCCTGTATTTCCACGATCTGGCCCCGAACTTTGTCCTCAACATCTCGGCGTTTAACGTCGTGTGCGAGGCCTTCTTCTGCATCCGCCCCCATTTCGGCCTATGGCTCAAGACTTTCAATGTCAAGCCGAAGGTGGTGCGCGGCACCCAGGCGGAGTGCGAAGGCGCCATGGTGGGCAAGATGCCCAACGTCCTATGGCTCGAGGGCTCCTTCGTGGAGTCCCTAAAGGGGTGGCAATCGGGGTGGTTTTACATCACCGAGCCGCGCGACCCTGAATGGGTCGCAGCCCCCGAGTTCCGATCCGGACCCCCTACGCGGCTTGTCTCCTAGAAAGAGACTGGCCTGTCGTGGGGTAAAAAAGGAGAGCTGACCGGACTCCAAACATGCGTCCAAACCCTGGTGGACAAGAAGCTCAAACTTGTCAACGTAGTCCAGGTTATGCTCATCCGCTGGATCCTCCCGTGTCAACAATGGGCTTTCAACCTGTGGGAGTTCGACCCGGCGCGGCACCGAACTCTGAGCAGGCTCTTCGACACGACGTACGAAGATGCCTGGAAGGTGCTTTCCAAGGGCGCCGAGGCCCCCGCATCCGCTATGAGGATCGCGGATTCAGCACGCAGCGTCACGCTTGTGCGGTAAGCTGTTTTTACCTTTTACAGGGTAATAGTTTTTCATAGTTTGACTCCATGCGGGATCTAAGCTCCCTTACCTTTGACAGGATTGGCAGGAGACGTCCGGACAGATCAACTGTCTGGCTCCTTTGCCCGAAGGCCCAGCGGACGCTCGCTTGGCGAAGCTGCTGGTTCCGGCACCCTATGTGGTGCCGGAGAAGAAGGCCAAGAAGAAGGCCACGGGGACTCGAAAGAGTGCCCGGTGCCAGGAGGTGTCGGATTCATCATTCGATGACTCCAAGGCGCACTCCTCCCATGAAGACGAGGAGGAGGAAGAAGAGACCTCTCCCCCTCCAATGGGGGGAGGGAAGAAAAGGAAGGCCACCCCAACTGGGGAGGCCAAAGGGTCCAAGAAGGGGAAGACCCCTCCTCCGGACTACTCCACCAACGCCGACAACGGCGAAGAGGAGTGGCCGCACAGGGCCAAGCCCCTGGCGAGATCGTAAGTATCCGGATACCAGAGTGATTCATAGTATTCCCCCATTGCACAGCTTTTCCTTACGTCGAACATGTTTATGCAGTCCACCCAAAGACCGGCTCGACGTGTCGTCGAGCGGTTCCCTGGATTCGTCGGATGTGAATTCGCTTCCGACGGCTACCCCCCATCCTACGGACGACACCGCGGTGGCGTCCCAACAGGTTCCAAGCCAGGAGGAGGTGGTCCTGGAGGCACCACAAGGCGACCTCTCGGACTCCAGGCGTAAAGGGGATAGAACCCCCAAGGGCTCCAAGTCCGGCCTTGAGCCGGACACCGCGCCGGAACCTTCAACGGTTCCGGACTCCGGTAGGCAGCCTCCTTCCAAGAGGAGCAAGCCTACCGAGCCAGCGACCCCCGTCCAACCGGAGGCACCGGACAATTTGCTGGAGGTGCTTAACGGTGCCTCCATCGACGAGGAGCACCACACTATTATGAGTGTGGTGATCCAGAAGGTTCAGTCCACCAAGAGCGGACTGGCTGAAGCATGTACCAGCCTTCTAACAGGCTTTGAGGTAAGTAAAGAATATGTAAAAATATTACCGCATAGACAGTAGCCCCTGATGCTCTGTTCGGTGTTCGGAAAGAAAAGCTGAATAGAGGATCTAATAACATTCGCAGGAGTCTAACATAATCAAGTCAATATGCGTATGCAGGCTTCGCTGCTGGCCTCCGCCGCACTGACTGCGGAGGTGGACACGCTGAAGCAAAACCTCACGCGGTCTGAGAACGAGCTCGGCCATGCCAAGAGGCAACTCGAGGAGAAGGAAGGTAAGTAATACCTTGCGCAAGTATATAGATAAGATGTGGTTGCAAAAAATGATAGGATCAACGTGCTATTATAGGGGCCACGACCGAGGTGGCAACCCTTAAGAAAGCGTTGTCCGAGGCCGAAAACAGAGTGGCCGCGAAGCGCACAGAGAGAGGGAAGCAGAGGCGCGGGTAGAGGAGGTGCAGAAAGAGCTCCAGGCTCTCGTGAAAAAACACGAGAGTTTGGAGCTTGACTCAAAGACGCAAGCGTGCGAGCTTGCGGCAGCCCTTGAAAGTGCAAAGTCTGCCAAGGCCGAAGCCTAGAAAGCCCTCCAAGAAATTGAAGCGATGAGAAGATAGCGGCGGGTAAGGCATTCATTATGCAAAGCAAGCACGTGAAAGTGAATTACTTATTACTTACCCGAGTCCAGAGCTCTCCAGGAGCATTCGCAGATTTGCCTCGTAGTGCGTTTGATGCCACCGCCTACTACCGATCCGAGGAGGGGAGCTCAACGGAGAAGGTATTCTGGTCTCAGTATGCTGAGGCCGGACACCTGGTGCCTTTGAGCGACCAGCTGAAGCAAATGGTCGAGCTCCACAAGGTGGCCGAACAGGCCATAAAGGGCCTCGTAGTTCGGCTTTGGCCTGGAGAGGCTCTGCCTGGGAGCTACTTCGGGCTGGTGAGGCGGCTGGTGGATGCCTGTCCACGGCTTGAAGTAATCAAGCGCTCCGTCTGCATCGAAGGTGCCCATAGGGCTCTTGCACGTGCTAAAGTGCACTGGGGCAAGATGGATGCGGAGAAGCTAGTGAAGGACGGGCCGCCGCCGGGCAAGGAGCATCGCATCCCGGAAGCGTATTATGAGGGCGTCCTGAAGGGTGCTCGTCTTATAGCGGATGAATGCTCCAAAGATGTAATTTTTGAGTAAACTCGCATTTGTGATCCTGTACACTGAAAACTTGTTCATATGTGCTAAGCAACGCTTTTGAATTTAAAATATTACCTTTTGTGCGGCCATTTATCAAATTTGAGAGATGGCGAGTCGTCGGCTTCTGCCCCGTGCCACGAGTGCTGGGGTGTTCGAGATAAACATGAGTGCTCCTTTTCCCATTCTTGGGTCCTTCGAGGGAGGCGCTCAACACAACGAACAAGGCAATCAGACTATAATGCTTGAACACTCTCACTTAGCCATAGAATTCTATAATTTTAAATTTTGGCGAAGCCCCTAGTGTTCGGAAGACCGAGTTCGGGGCGCTATCCACGCCTAGGCCGGACAAAGCCGACTCCTCGCTCTAAGCGGCATAAGTCTTTAGGGACTCGAAAACCTCTCGAATAGCGACCAGCTCTCGCCTCATCATGACGGTCGGTTTTAGCTTTCTCTACTGAGGTGCTTAGCCCAGCTCAACTGGGGCACAATCGCAGTAGTTCTCCTAGTGCTACCTTAGCCGATATAACGGAACGTAAGGTACCAAAACATAGGAGCCGGGCAAACCCAACTATTGACCCAAGACATGATTCAGAGCCGATGCATATAATGCTATAAGTTCAGGGTGCCGCACTTGTGAAAGTGTTCGGACTTCTCACACCGTATTGTGGGGTGCTTAAGCCCCTGGTGTATTGGCCGGACCAAAGTGTACAGGTGCAACATGTCATTAATGAACATATATTCGTAAAAAAGAGTAATGCAATAATGGACGGAAGCTATGCATTGTTTATTTAAAAAGGCTGTGATCAAAGCAGAACGATACAAATAGTGCAATAAGCAAAAGATGGGACTATTTAACATGTCCTTTCCAGGGGCGAGCTGTGGAATGTTATGTGAAACAGATATACTGCTCGTTATAGAGACCACCTTAGAGTTCCATAGTGCGGCGTAGCTTTCTCCTTCCCTGGTTGTATCGTTTGTGCGGCAATTGTACTGCCGGACAAGCCTTCCGAAGAATGGAGTCCTAAAAATAAGAGAAAATTAAGAAATAGTCAGCCGCTAGTGCGGTTTAAGCCGCATTTCGGGCGTGGCGTGATGGTGCCCCTCCCCCTGTGCCCATGGTATTTCCAGAGCGTAGTTATGTACGCGCAACACTAGTTTCGCAAGTTCGCGAGGGCTGGGGTTGGGGCCGCATTGCTACGCTTGCTCGAAATATGCCAGGCGGTCTTGTTGTAGGTTACTCCGGGCACGCTTGACGGTGTCCATACGTTTAATGGCCGGACTGGAGAATTGCCTTGAGAGGCTGATTTGTACTTCCGCTGCGATAGCCGTCGTATGCTCCTCCGTTCGGAGAGAGCGTTCGGTGTTTCCATTGACCGTGATGACTCCTCGAGGGCCTGGCATCTTGAGCTTGAGGTATGCGTAGTGCAGCACCGCATTGAACTTGGCAAATGCGGTTCGCCCGAGCAGTGCGTGATAGCCACTGCGGAACGGGACTATGTCGAAGATTAACTCCTCGCTTCAGAAATTATCCGGAGATCCGAAGACCACTTCAAGAGTAACTGAGCCTGTACAGTTGGCCTCTACACCTGGTATGACGCCTTCAAAGGTCGTTTTAGTGGGTTTGATCCTCGAGGGATCGATGCCCATTTTCTGCACTGTATCCTGGTAAAGCAGGTTCAGGCTGCTGCCGCCATCCATAATGACTCTAGTGAGGTGAAATCCGTCAATAATTGGGTCTAGAACCAATGCGGCGAATCCGCCATGACGGATGCTAGTGGGGTGGTCCGTTCGATCAAAAGTGATCGGGCAGGAAGGCCATGTGTTGAACTTTGGGGCGACTGGCTCCATCGCGTATACGTCCCTTAGCGCACGCTTCCGCTCCCTCTTGGGGACGTGGGTTGCGTATATCATGTTCACCGTCCGCACTTGTGGGGGAAAACCTTTCTGTCCACTGTTGTTCGGCGGGCAGGGCTCTTCCTCGTCATCGCTATGCAGCCCCTTGTCTCTGCTTTCGGCATTTAACTTGCCTGCCTGCTTGAACACCCAACAATCCCTGTTGGTGTGATTGGCTAGTTTTCGGGGGTGCCATGTATCTGGCATGAGCGGTCGAGTATTCGGTCCAAACTAGACGGGCCCGGAGTATTTCTTTTGAATGGCTTTTTCTGCTGACCGGGTTTAGAGCCTCTGAATCCGGCATTAACTGCTGTATCCTCAGCATTGTCGCCGTTAATGCGGCGCTTTTGCTTGTTGCGATGCAACCTGCCACTGCTGTCCTTGGTATCCGAATTACCAGGGCTCTTGGTCATGTTATTGCTGCGAGCTAGCCAGCTGTCTTCTCCCGCGTAAAAGCGGGTCATAAGTGTCGTGAGGGCTGCCATAGATTTCGGCTTTTCCTGTCCTAGGTGCTGTGCAAGCCACTCATCGCGGATGTTATGCTTGAAGGTTGCTAGGGCCTCTGCGTCCGGACAGTCAACGATTTGATTTTTCTTGGTTAGGAACCGTGTCCAAAATTGTTTGGCCGATTCCTCTGGCTGCTGAATTATGTGGCTAAGGTCATCGGCGTCTGGTGGTCGCACATAAGTGCCCTGGAAATTGTCGAGGAATGCGGTTTCTAGGTCCTCCCAACAACCAATTGATTCTACTGGCAAGCTGTTAAGCCAATGCCGAGCTGGTCCTTTAAGCTTGAGTGGGAGGTATTTGATGGCGTGTAGGTCATCATCGCGGGCCATGTGGATATGAAGGAGATAGTCCTCGATCCATACCACAGGATCTGTTGTGCCATCGTATGATTCGATGTTCACGGGTTTGAAACCCTCGGAGATTTGATGATCCATTACTTCATCTGTGAAGCATAGTGGGTGTGTGGCGCCTCTGTATTGGGCTATTCACGATGCATCTCAAACGAGCTTTGTCTACTGTGTTTGGCCCGGTCGGATTTACTGTATCCGGAGTGACGATTACTGTCTCATGCCGTGGGGCGCCCACGCGATCCGTAGATCGATCTTGTTTGCCTTGCCTTGTCCTCCAATATATCTCGCGGGTCTGGCGCATTTTCCCGTGCCTTGGTATTTTTTGAGCGGCGCTGGGGTGCGGCTTGAGTGGAGGGCCAAGAGGCCTCTCTGTCGCGGCCATGGGGTGGCCGGTCGGCCGCATCATGCGCTGGTGATGTACGTTTAGGTGCTTCCTCCTC
The DNA here is from genome assembly GCA_034509565.1 of Triticum monococcum. NCBI lineage: Eukaryota > Viridiplantae > Streptophyta > Magnoliopsida > Poales > Poaceae > Triticum > Triticum monococcum. The sequence goes on along the minus strand of CM067843.1, from coordinate 668,884,787 downwards.
TAATCGGGGTAGCAACCTGCGCTTTGGGTAGCGTTCGAGTTCATACTCTTCGGCCGCAAGGACTTCAGTCCATCTGTCGGCTAGCAAATCTTGATCAGCTCTAAGTTGTTGCTGTTTTTTCTTGAGGCTGCTCACCGTGGCCATAAGCCTGCGTTTGAAATGCTCTTGTTCGACGGGATCCTCCGGCACGACAAATTCGTCGTCGTCGAGGCTTGCCTCGTCTTCGGAGGGAGGCATATAATTATCGTCCTCGGCCTCTCTGTCTGTCGCTCTCTCATGAGGGCTGGCTTCTCCATCCTCCTGTGCTGAATCTTGCTGGAGGTGGTTGTCTTCGGCACTGTCCGGGGTGTTATTATCTCCCATGCCGGAATCACCGTTTTTGCTTTGGCGGGATTTAGAGCGGCGCCGCTGACGCCGGCGCTTAGGCTGCTTCTTGGAGGGGTCATCCTCCGCTGTTCCATCGCCATTGCCTTCTTTTGGGGTGTCCACCATGTATATATCATACGACGAGGTGGCTTTCCAGTGCCCTATAGGCACTGGTTCTTGATCGTCTCCTGCATCGGCGTCCATACCGTCGATGTCTTCGGAGTCGAAGTCGAGCATGTCAGTTAAATCATCGACAGTGGCTACGAAGTGGGTGGTGGGTGGGCTTTGAATTTCTTCATCATCTGCATCCCAACCTTGCTGACCATAGTCCGGCCAGGGATCTCCTGATAAAGAGAGATACTTTAGTGAATTCAGAATATCGCCGAAGGGCGAGTGTTGAAAGATGTCCGCGGCGGTGAACTCCATGATCGGCGCCCAATCGGGTTCGATCGGTAGGGGCGCGGAGGGCTCGGAGTTTGGAGAGGAGTCCGGCTCCTTGGAGTCACGGGCTTCGCAGAGAATAGGGCTGGTGTTCGGCTCGATCACCGTAGAGATTGCAGCCCCCGAGGCGGTGTCCAACCACCCATCCTCGATTGGCGCAGTTGGCTCCGAATTAAGGGTCGGAGCTGATGCGAGTGCGGCTCTAGGGCACTGTTCGGTGGCAGAGCTAGATCATGCCCATCGTGACAGTGCGGCGCGCTCGGTTGCGGCTCGAACCCGTCGAAGATCAAGTCTCCGCGGAGGTCCGCCATGTAGTTCAAACTTCCAAATCTGACCTGATGGCCAGGGGCGTAGCTTTTGATCTGCTCCAGATGGCCAAGCGAATTGGCCCGCAGTGAAAAGCCGCCAAATACGAAGATCTGTCCGGGGAGAAAAGTCTCACCCTGGATCGCATCATCGTTGATGATTGGAGGAGCCATCGGGCCTAAAAGTGACGACATAGAGGAACTCTCAATGAAAGCACCAATGTCGGTGTCAAAACCGGCGGATCTCGGGTAGGGGGTCCCGAACTGTGCGTCTAGGCGGATGGTAACAGGAGACGAGGGACACGATGTTTTTACCCAGGTTCGGGCCCTCTCGATGGAGGTAAAACCCTACGTCCTGATTGATTAATATTGATGATATGGGTAGTACAAGAGTAGATCTACCACGAGATCAAGGAGGCTAAACCCTAGAAGCTAGCCTATGGTATGATTGTTGTTCGTCCTACGGACTAAAACCCTTCGGTTTATATAGACACCGGAGAGGGCTAGGGTTACACAGAGTCGGTTACAATGGTAGGAGATCTACATATCCGTATCGCCAAGCTTGCCTTCCACGCCAAGAAAAGTCCCTTCCGGACACGGGACGAAGTCTTTAATCTTGTATCTTCATAGTCCAGGAGTCCGGCCGAAGGTATAGTCTGGCTATCCGGACACCCCCTAATCCAGGACTCCCTCACTATGAATCTGAAACTGTTATGGCACATCTTACTAAGTTAAATGATATAGCTGCCCTATTCACTAATGATGAGAGATCGCGTTACTTCTATATACTCAAAATATTTCCGTTCTCATTAAAGGGTGATGCTAAGATATGGTTTAATTCTCTTGATCCTGGTTGTGTGCGTAGTCCCCAGGATATGATTTATTATTTCTCTGCTAAATATTTTCCTGCTCATAAGAAACAAGCTGCTTTGAGGGAAATATACAACTTCGTGCAAATTAAAGAAGAGAGTCTCCCACAAGCTTGGGGGAGGCTTCTCAAGTTACTTAATGCTTTGCCTGATCATCCTCTTAAGAAACCTGAAATACTTGATACCTTTTATAATGGACTAACCGATGCTTCCAGAGATTACCTGGATAGTTGTGCTGGTTCTCTTTTCAGGGAAAGAACACCGGATGAAGCTGAAATCCTATTGAATAATATGTTGAAAAATGAAAATAATTGGGCACCTCCTGAGCCAGCTCCTGAGCCAACTCCTGCTCCAATTACTGAGCCTATTCCTAAACCAACTCCGAAGAAGAGAGGTGTTCTATTTCTTAGTCCCGAAGATATGCAAGAGTCAAAGAAATCTATGAAAGAAAAAGGTATTAAAGCTGAAGACGTTAAGAATTTACCTCCTATTGAAGAAATACACGGTCTTAATTCACCGCCTGTTGAAGAAACATATGATCTTAATTCTTTATTTATTGAAGAACCTCCTGATCCCGATATCCCAACACAGGTAGTAAAGGTAAATTCTCTCTATAGATATGATAAAGCTGAAGTCCCTCCTACTAAAATTGCTAGTCAGTGCTTGGATGAGTTTGATAACTTTATGTTTAAGCAAGACGACTTCAATGCTTATTTTGGTAGAAAATTAAAAGAAAATGCTTATATGATTAGACGCTTGGGTGATTATATGGCTAATATTAGAGGTGAACTTAAACTTGTTAGCAAACATGCTTCTATGGTTACCACTCAAGTAGAACAAGTACTTAAGGCTCAAAAAGAAGTGCTTGATGAAATGAATAGTAAGAAAAATGATTATGCTGTTAGAGTGGCTACTAGAACTGGTAGAATGACTCAGGAACCTTTGTATCCTGAAGGCCACCCTAAGATAATCGAGCAAGATTCTCAAAGAAATAATATTGATGTTCCTAGTTCTTCTAAAAAGAAGAAGAAGAAAAATGATAGAACTGTGCAAACTTCTAGTGAACCTATTGCTGAACCACCTGATAATCCAAATGATATTTCTATGTCTAATGCTGAAACATAATCTGGTAATGAACATGAACCTAATGAAAATATTAATGATGATGCTCATGATGATGCTCAACCTAGTAATGATAATGATGTAGAAGTTGAACCTGCTGTTGATCTTGATAGCCCACAATCAAAGAATCAACGTTATGATAAAAGAGACTTTGTTGCTAGGAAACATGGTAAAGAAAGGGAACCTTGGGTTCAGAAACCCATGCCTTTTCCTCCGAAACCATCCAAGAAAAAGGATGATGAGGATTTTGAGCGCTTTGCTGAAATGATTAGGCCTATCTTTTTGCGTATGCGATTAACTGATGTGCTCAAAACAAATCCTTATGCTAAATATATGAAGGATATCATTACTAATAAAAGAAAGATACCAGAAGCTAAAATTTCCACCATGCTTGATAATTATACTTTTAAGGGTGGAATACCAAAGAAACTTGGAGATCCCGGAGTACCTACTATACCTTCTTCCATTAAAAGAAATTATATTAAAACTGCTTTATGTGATCTTGGAGCCGGTGTTAGTGTTATGCCTCTCTCTTTATATCGTAGACTTGACTTGAATAAGTTGACACCTACCGAAATATCTTTGCAATGGCTGATAAATCAACTGCTATACCTGTCGGTATTTGCGAGGATGTGCCTGTTGTGGTTGCAAACGTTACTATTTTAACGGACTTTGTTATTCTTGATATTCCCGAGGATGATAGTATGTCTATTATTCTTGGAAGACCTTTTCTTAATATTGCAGGGGCTGTTATTGATTGCAACAAAGGCAATGTCACTTTTCATGTTAATGGTAATGAGCATACGGTACACTTTTCGAGGAAACAACCTCAAGTTCATAGTACCAACTCTATTGGAAAAATTCCATCGATTATATTTGGAGGTTCTGAATTTCCTCTTCCTACTGTCAAGAAGAAATATGATATTCTTATTATTGGGGATGTGCATATCCTCGTTGAGGTAACTTAGTGTTATTCGAAATTTCTCCGGTTTCATGATTATCGGAATGAGTTTGTTAACAAGACCTGATCAACCTTGTTAGTGGATTCTTTTTTATGAGCATGAGATGGATGAAACTAGAAGCACCACCTTCTGTACCTTCTCTTTTACTTTCTGTTATTTATATTAAATAAAGTAAAAATAGTATTTTTCTGTCTGTTTCCTGACTTATCCATGCAATATAAAAATATCCTGGAAATAAAAGTCCTCAGAATAACATGCCAGATTTTTTTGGGAATATTTGAGGATTTACTGTGCAAAAATTACCACGGGAGGAGCTGCCACCTGGCCACGGCGCCCCCTGCCTCGTGGGCCCACGGTGGCCCTCCTCCACTTATCCCAGCACCCATCTTCTTCCTCTGTCTCACACAAACCTGAAAAACCAACTCAAGCATGAGTTCCATCCACTTTTGCTGTGATTTTCGATCTCCTTGCTCAAAGCACCTCTCGCAAAACTGCTTGGGGAGATTGTTCCTTGGTATGTGACTCCTCCATTGGTCCAATTAGTTTTTGTTCTAGTGCTTTATTCTTTGCAAATCTGTGCTTCATAGGTGACCATGTTCTTGAGCTTGCATGTCAAATTTATATGGTTCCAAGTAATTCTAATGCTTGATATAGGCTCTAGGCACTTGTAGGAGTAGTTGCTATCAGTTTTATTAAAGTTGGTCCACTTTTGTTTGAAGTTACTAAAAATGTCAGATTATTTCAGAAAAATAATGAGGAGATTTTTGAGGGGCTCATCAAGCCAAAGCTCAAAGGAAAAGGCACCGAAGCCTAAGTATAATTTGTCGCGCACCGCGGAGATTCGGGCGTGTGAATGGCCTTCTGAAGATTTCTTCAGAGCAGCCGGTATCTACGAAGATTTTCATGAATTGGCTCACAATGCAGGCCTCACCGCTTTCCTCCACGACCAATGCGATCAGTATCTCTTACTCACAAATACTTTTGTGCAAAACTTTCATTTTCATTCTAGGAACTCACCACCTACGGTGGAGTTTCATTTATATGATGAACATAAGGAGATGTCACTTTATGATTTTTGTCGGATTTGTTTAGTCCCTTTTGAGGGCAAAACAGAAGAACCACATTATGATAATGTGGCTGGGTTTATTGATACTATCATTGTAGGAGAAACTAGGAAGGTTTCCGATGCACGAATCACTAGCATACATTTTCTTGTTTTACATTACTTTGCATTATTTGCTAGTCGTTGTTTAATTGGATGCGAAAACTGTGGAAACCTTAGTATCCCTGATATCATTATTCTGCACCACGGTTTATACAGTGATAACACTTTTAGTATGGGCAGTATTATTGCTAGACGGTTAAGTATGAACCGTACCAAAGGCCCCATCTTTGGAGGCGTCTATGCCACACGCCTAGCTGCATATTTTAACACCTATTAGGCATGCTGAGAAGGAAGAAAAGGTGTTGCCCCGTGTTTATCTAGATCATAAAAGTATGGTGGCACATGATTTTATTGTTAAGAATAGGGCAAGAGAGCTTAAGTATCAATTGTTCTTTAACAAACATCATCCTGAGACTATTATCCTGCCCGCTCCTTCTTTGTTTAATTTTGTAGGACCCTACCTCGTTACGTGGGCTGCCGTCCAAGCTTACAAGAATCCTGCACCAGCCCTAGAACAGGAGCCACAAGATGAGCCTCCACGACAATCTGTTTATTCTTGAGGTCCAGAGATGACTGTCAGCCAGTGGCAGTCAGAGTCCTCTTCTTCATCACAGTATGATCCCAACTATTCTTCCTCATCACAGTACAACCCCAACAACTATTATTATGGATATCCGCCAGGCCAGCCGTGACCATAGACCAACTTAAGCCAAAAGCCTAAGCTTGGGGGAGTACGTATTTCTCACCGACATTACATTTATGTTCACACACACTCATTGCTAGATGTCGGTGCTCATACTTTTTCACTGTAATATCCATGCTAGTTTATTTTCTTTTTCCTGCTTTCTTCTTGTGTGTTTGTTAAACCTTAAGAAAAACAAAAAAAATTAGTAGTAGTTTATTTTTCTGCTGTAGTAGTAATAATTAAAAAGAAAACCCAAAAATATTTCCCGTTCTTCTTTTTGCTTGTTGGGAGCTTTCCCGTGTAAATAGTTTTATTTCTTTTCTTTTCTTTGGGGGTCAGTAGGAGAAGACCATAATTAAATTGTTGAAGTGGCTCTTATATGCATTATTGTTGATTTAACCAAGAGCCCATATTGCCTTGTCTTCTCCTGTTTATTGAATGCTCGCAGATTCCAGCTTAGTCCAATGCACGTACACTCTTATTATTATTCACACTGTTCGATCGTGCAAGTGAAAGGCAATTATGATGATATATGATGGACTGACTGAGATGAGAAAAGTTGGTATGAACTCGACCTCTTTTGTTTTTGTAAATATGATGAGTCCCTCGTTCTTGATTCAGCTTATTATGAATAAACATGTTTGCAATGACAATTAGAGATCATAGTTGCTTGTGCCATGCTTGATTAGCTATGAGTTATAATGGTTTACCTTGTGTGCCAACATGCTATTGAGATGGTTATGATGTGGTATGATGGGGTGGTATCCTCCTTTGAATGATTTAAGTGACTTGACTTGGCACATGTTCACGCATGTAGTTGAAACAAAATCAACATAGCCTTCACGATATTTATGTTCATGGTGGATTATATCCTACTCATGCTTGCATCCAATGTTTATTAATTTTAATGCATGTACATGGCTGTTGTCGCTCTCTAGTTGGTCGCTTCCCAGTCTTTTGCTAGCCTTCACTTGTACTAAGCGGGAATACTGCTTGTGCATCCAATCCCTTAAACCACAAAGTTATTCCAGATGAGTCCACCATACCTTCCTATATGCGGTATCTACCTGCCGTTCCAAGTAAATTTGTATGTGCCAAACTCTAAACCTTCAAATAAACATTATGTTTTGTATGCTCGAATAGCTCATGTATCAACCAAGGTTGTCCTTATCTTCCGTGTTAGGCGGGTTATTCTCAAGAGGAGTGGACTCCGCTCCTCACTCACGAGAAAATAGCTGGTCACCGGGATGCCCAGTCACATGCTTTATGCAAACTAAATCAAAAACTAATTGCAAACAAAACTTCCCCTGGGACCTAATGTATGTTGGAGGCACTCGTTGTTTCGAGCAAGCCATGGATTGATGCTTGTTGGTGGAGGGGGAGTATAAACTTTACCATTCTGTTTGGGAACCGCCTATAATGTGTTTAGCATGGAAGATATCGCCATCTCTTAGTTTTCATGTTGACAATGAAAGTATACCGCTCAAAATACAATTTATCTCTATTTCAAAACCGAGCTCTGGCACCTCTACAAATCCCTGCTTCCCTCTGCGAAGGGTCTATCCATTTACTTTTATGTTGAGTCTTCACCCTCTTATTAAAAAGCACTGGCTGGAGAGCACAACTGTCATTTGCATTCATCACTGTTAATTTATATTGGGTGTGACTATGATTGGATCTCTTTTACCATGAATTACAATGTCTAGTCAGTCCTTGATCTTTAAAGGTGCTCTGCATTTATGTTTTGCGGTCTCAGAAAGGGCTAGCGAGATACCATCTTGTTATATCATATTTTGATTGTTTTGAGAAAGTGTTGTCATCCGAGATTTATTATTATGGCTTGCTAGTTGATTATGCTATTTATATGAGTAATTATGAGACCTGAGAATTATTGCAAATGTGGTTAGTTATGATATATGCTGAAAACTTGAATGCTGGCTTGACATAGTTACAACAACAAGAGCAAACAGAGTTTGTAAAAGTTTTTCTTTCTTTCTTTCAGTTTGTCAACTGGATTGCTTGAGGACAAGAAAGGGTTTAAGCTTGGGGGAGTTGATACGTCTCCGTCGTATCTACTTTTCCAAACACTTTTGCCCTTGTTTTGGACTCTAACTTGTATGATTTAAATGGAACTAACCCGGACTGACGTTGTATTCAGCAGAATTGCCATGGTGTTGTTTTATGTGCAGAAAACAAATATTCTCGGAATGACCTGAAACTCCACGGAACATCTTAGAAAAAATAATAAAAAATCCTTGCCAAAGATGAAGACCAGGGGCCCACACCCTTCTCACGAGGGTGGGGCCCCCCCCTAGGGTGCGCCCCCCTACCTCATGGGCCCCCTAGATGCCCTCCGACGCCAACTCCAACTCTATATATTTGCTTTCGGAGAGAAAAAATCAGAGAGAAGAAATCATCGCGTTTTATGATACGGAGCCGCCGCCAAGCCCTAAAACCTCTCGGGAGGGCTGACCTGGAGTCCGTTCGGGGCTCCGGAGAGGGGTATTCGCCGCCGTCGTCATCATCAACCATCCTCCATCACCAATTTCATGATGCTCACCGCCGTGCGTGAGTAATTCCATCGTAGGCTTGCTGGACGGTGATGGATTGGATGAGATTTATCATGTAATCGAGTTAGTTTTGTTAGAGTTTGGTCCCTAGTATCCACTATGTTCTGAGATTGATGTTGCTATGACTTTGCTATGCTTAATGCTTGTCACTAGGGCCCGAGTGCCATGATTTCAGATATGAACCTATTATGTTTTCATGAATATATGTGAGTTCTTGATCCTATCTTGCAAGTCTGTAGTCACATACTATGTGTTATGATCCGGCAACCCCGAAGTGACAATAATCGGGACCACTCCCGGTGATGACCATAGTTTGAGGAGTTCATGTATTCACTATGTGCTAATGCTTTGTTCCGGTTCTCTATTAAAAGGAGGCCTTAATATCCCTTAGTTTCCAATAGGACCTCGCTGCCACGGGAGGGTAGGACAAAAGATGTCATGCAAGTTCTTTTCCATAAGCACGTATGACTATATACGGAATACATGCCTACATTACATTGATGAATTGGAGCTAGTTCTGTGTCACCCTATGTTATGACTGTTACATGATGAACCGCATCCGGCATAATTATCCATCACTGATCCGGTGCCTACGAGTTTTTCATATACTGGTTCTCGCTTATTTACTTTCCTGCTGCTACTGTTACAATCACTACAAAATACCAAAAACATTACTTTTGTTGTCTTTACTTTTGTTGCCGCTACCATCACTATCATATTACTTCGCTACTAAACACTTTGTTGCAGATACTAAATTTCCAGGTGTGGTTGAATTGACAACTCAGCTGCTAATACTTGAGAATATTCTTTGGCTCCCCTTGTGTCGAATCAATAAATTTGGGTTGAATACTCACCCTCGAAAGCTGTTGCGATCCCCTGTACTTGTGGGTTATCATACGACAACATGACCGGAGGAGCAAACGGTGGAGGGGGGCACTGCACACGGCTAAGAAACAATTGATGTGCCTAGAGGTGCCCCCCCGCCCCTGTATATAAAGGAGGGAGAGAAGAGGAGGCCGACCTAGGGCGCGCCAAGTGGGGAGGAATCCCACTTGGACTCCTAGTCCTATTCGCCCCCTCCTTCTATCGGAGGGGGAAAGGGGGAAGAAGAGGGAGAGGGAGAAGAAAAGGGGGGCCACGCCCCCTCCCCTTGTCCAATTCGGACTCCCCATGGGGGGCACCCCCTTGTGGGCTGCATTGCCTCTCCCCTATGGCCCATATGGCCCATTACTTCCCCCGGGGGGTTCCGGTAACCCCTCGGTACTCCGATAAAAACACGAAACACTTTGGAACCATTCCGATGTCCGAATACTATCGTCCAAAATCTTTACCTCTTGACCATTTCAAGACTCCTCGTCATATCCGTGATCTCATCCGGGTCTCGAACAATCTTCGGTCACCAAAACACATAACTCATAATACAAATCGTCATCGAACGTTAAGCGTGCGGACCCTACGGGTTCAAGAACTATATAGACATGACCGAGACACCTCTCTGGTCAATAACCAACAGCGGAACCTGGATGCTCATATTGATTCCTACATATTCTACGAAGATCTTTATCGGTCAAACCGCAATGACAACATACGTCATTCCCTTTGTCATCAGTATGTTACTTGCCCGAGATTCGATCGTCGGTATCTTCATACCTAGTTCAACCTCGTTACCGGCAAGTCTCTTTACTCGTTCCGTAATACATCATACAACAACTAACTCATTAGTCACATTGCTTGCAAGGCTTATCATGATGTGGATTACCGAGAGGGCTAGAGATACCTCTCCGATACTCGGAGTGACAAATCCTAATCTCGATCTATGCCAACACAACAAACACCTTTGGAGATACTTGTAGAGCATCTTTATAATCACCCAGTTACGTTGTGACGTTTGATAGCACACAAGGTATTCCTCCTGTATTCAGGACTTGCATAATCTCATAGTCAAAGAAATATGTATAAGTCATGAAGAAAGCAATAGCAATAAAACTTAACGATCATTATGCTAACCTAACGAATGGGTCCTGTCCATCACATCATTCTTCTAATGATGTGATCTCGTTCATCAAATGACAACACATGTCCATGGTTAGGAAACTTAACCATCTTTGATTAACGAGCTAGTCTAGTAGAGGCTTACTAGGGACGCTTTGTTTTGTCTATGTATTCAGACCTGTATCAAGTTTCAGGTTAATATAATTCTAGCATGAATAATAAACATTTATTGATATAAGGAAATATAAAATAACAACTTTATTATTGCCTCTAGGGCATATTTCCTTCAACAGCAACCACGCCGCCCCCCAGAGGGCCTCAGCTCGCGCCTCGCATTGTAGGTCAAACCCTCGCGGGAGTCCCATCGGATCTGGCCACCCGATGCAGCCCTGCCAGCAGCGCCGCACTTCGATCAGGCTCTATGACGTCGCTGCGCTGCCCGAGAACGACCACGCCGTCGCCCAGCTTACCCGCTACCGCACCACTGTGCCCCACGACAGCCAGCGTCTCCACCTGATGCGACTGACCTACGACGCACCAGCCGAGGGGAGAGGAGGAAGAGGCACCGCCGTCGTGCCAACATGGCTTTACCCTTTGGCGCTTGACGACAATGGCAAGGGAGGAAGGATGGGAGGAATGGTTGGGAGGTCCGGTGGCTAGGGTTCCTCCCGTGCTGCCCGCGGGAGCGACATGCGGGCGAGAATTGCATCACAAAAAGATTGTCCTCGATCGTTCAATCTTGACCTCACGGACATGGTCCCAAGCCGACCGCATATTCATGTGAAATGCATGCTCTATGTGAACTCGAGCAATATCTATTCATCTAGTTTCTTCCTTCCTATGAGGTGTTTCCTCCTCAATAACTTCATCGTCTAGATCTTCTTTTCGAAGCCCCAATCTTGCCATTAATCCCTTGACGTACTTCCGCCCAGCTATGCCAAACAAGGAGTCATGTTTGCCATGCCATGCTAAAACCTTAGCAGGCGAATCTCTAGGCAGAGAAGCCGAAACCCATCCTAGCAAACCAACCGTCGTCGATCCAAGGCCGGGGCAGCGCTACTAGACCACCCCTTCGCTAGCTCGAGATCTTCAGTGGCAGGATGGATGCCGAAACGGGAAGTTTACTAAGCACCGACATGGACGCGGCCGGAGATAATATGAAAACCTACTCAAAGGGGATGCGCATGATTCGCAAATGCCACCCGTGGTGGTCCTGCCTATGACACGCCCTTGAATTACGAATACTTAGCGACTAAGCAAGAACCAAATCGAAATTTTCAAAATCGAAACCGGAGCAGCGGTAACTGAAACGGAGTGACACAGCAGGGCGGTGCACGTTTTACGGCAAGACAGCCTGGACACAGCAGCAGAGTGACGCCCGAAGCCGAGTGACGCGAAAACTTTCGTCGAAATTCCACGTGGCGGCCGGGCCGCGGCCCCCCGGGAGGACCCCGCGGTCCACGTGGGCAACCAGCGAGCGCCTTGTGCTGCCTCTGGCCTCCGCGTCAGCCACTGGGACCAGACCAAACAGCACTCAAACTCTCTCTCCCCCCGCAGCCCCGACCCCCCACCCCTTTTCCTTTCCCCCATCGGTTTCGGTTACCCCTTCCCCCCTCCTCTCTTCCCTTACAAGAATCGCTCGAATCTGTCGGGGCGAGCGCAGAGGCAGCGCGCGGCCGGCACGGAGACAGGGAGGAGTCGCCCGAGAGGTTCCGCGTCCGTCCGCGAGCGAGGCAGCGAGAGAGGGGAGTGAGATGGACGCCGCCGGCGCCGGCGCGAGCAACGGGGGGCTGCTGTACCACGAGGTGCAGGAGGGGAAGCTGTGCGCCGTGCACTGCGTCAACACCGCCCTGCAGGGGCCCTTCTTCTCCGAGTTCGACCTCGCCGCGCTCGCCGCCGACCTCGACCAGCGCGAGCGCCAGGTCATGCTGCAGGGCGCGCAGGGCGCCGCCACCGTCGCCGCGGGGGACTTCCTCGCCGAGGGCGAGGGCTCCCACAACGTCTCCCTCGGCGGCGACTTCAGCATCCAGGTAGATTGCTTTCCCGGCCCTCTTTATTTCCCTGGGTATTTTGCCCTAGGTTAATAATTATTATGTCTGTCGCCCTATGTTCGACATGGCTCGAGACCTGCGGCTGTCGTGCCTTACAATTTTAGGGGGGGTTCGTTGAGATCGATGCTTGATGTGGCGTGTTGCTCCAGTCTAGAACAGGGCCGTCTTTTGGCTTAGGTTAATTCTGTATGTTGCCCTGTTGTTTTGAATCTAATAACATGTGTATTGTTCTTTTGATGGCCGTCTTGAAATGCATAATCCTACCTACGGTGAAGTGATGTTTATTCATATGTGATGGTTGGAGTTGTAGGAAATGCATAATCCCACCTGCGGTGAAGTGATGTTCATTCATATGTAATAGTTGGAGTCCTAGGAAATGCATAATCCTACCTACGGTGAAGTGATGTTTATTCATATGTGATGGTTGGAGTTGTAGGAAATGCATAATCCTACCTACGGTGAAGTGATGTTTATTCATATGTGATGGTTGGAGTTGTAGGAAATGCATAATCCTACCTGCGGTGAAGTGATGTTCATTCATATGTAATAGTTGGAGTCCTAGGAAATGCATAATCCTACCTACGGTGAAGTGATGTTTATTCATATGTGATGGTTTGAGTTGTAGGAAATGCATAATCCTACCTGCGGTGAAGTGATGTTTAATCATATGTGATAGTTGGAGTCCTAGGAAATGCATAATCCTACCTGCGGTGAAGTGATGTTTATTCATATGTGATAGTTGGAGTCCTAGGAAATGCATAGTCCATGTGTTCTTATTGGCACACATGGAGGCACCACAGTTGGATCATTGATCCACGAACATAGGTGAAGCCATATCATCCTTGCCAAAGCCAAGGCATATACTGTGGGAACAATATGGATCTGTAGCCATTGGCATTGCCATCGGCTACTTAGCAAAGTTACTTTGTTAGGCTTGGAGTACAATGTGTTAAGCAAGATATTTCCTATAGGCTTGCTCTTTTTGCATCACTTGAAAAGGCTGTCTATAGTTGATTCTGAAGTGGTTGTATTGAAAATGGCTAGAGTTCTCGTAATGATTTGTACGTACTTCTCTAGGCTACGTACTTGGCTTACGCAAATGCATGGGTCTGCATGATACATCTGTAGTTATTAATTCTGCTGTGATTACACTTGTCCACTTTTATGTACCTTCCGTACATGATGGTTTTAGTCGGTTCTGTTATTTGACTTCTGTCGTCTCCTGAATTTCTTGTGCCAAGAATACTTCAAGCGGATTTGTAGTTATTAATTAATTCTGCTGTTTTTGCACGTGCCCAGATTTACATACTTTCCGTACGCCTAGCTTTATCAGTTTCGTTATTTGAGTTTTGTCGTATCCTGGATTGCTTGCGTTAAGAATCAATTCAAAAGGATTTGTCGTTATTGATTAATGCTGTTGAGATCACACTTGATCACATCTATGTACTTTCCATACTCCGTGCCTTAGTCGGTTTTGTTATTTGAGTTTTGTCGTGTCCTGAATTGCCTGTGTTAAGAATAAATTCAAGTGGATTTGTAGTTATTAATTAGTTCTGCTGTTCTTGCACGTGTCCACATTTGCATACTTTCCGTACGCCTAGCTTTATCAGTTTTGTTATTCGAGTTTTGTCGTGTCCTGAATTGCTTTGCGTTAAGAATCATTTCAAACAGATTTGTAGTTATTGATTAATGCTGTTGAGACCAGTCCACATGTATGTACTTTCCGTACGACGTGCCTCAGTCGGTTTTGTTATTTGAGTTTTGTCGTGTCCTGAATTGTTGTATTAAGAATAAACTCAAGTGAATTTATAGTTATTGATTAATGCTGTTGAGATCACACTTGATCACATCTATGTACTTTCCATACTCCGTGCCTTAGTCGGTTTTGTTATTTGAGTTTAATCGTGTCCTGAATTGCTTGTGTTAAGAATAAATTCAAGTGGATGTGTAGTTATTAATTAATTCTGCTGTTCTTGCACGTGTCCACATTTTCATACTTTCCGTACACCTAGCTTTATCGGTTTTGTTATTTGAGTTTTGTCGTGTCCAGAATTGCTTGCCCTAAGAATCAATTCAAACGAATTTGTAGTTATTGATTAGTGCTGTTGAGATCAGTCCACATGTATGTACTCTCCGTACGCCGTGCCTTAATTGGTTTTGTTATTTGAGTTTTGTCGTGTCCATTTATGTACTTTCTGTACTCCATGCTCTTGGTCGATTTTGTTATTGGAGTTTTGTCGTGTCCTCAATTGCTTGTGTTAAGAATAACTTCAAGCGGACCTGTAGTTATTAATTAATTATGTGGCGATTACATGTGTTCATATTTATGTACTTTCCATATTCTTTTAGTCGGTTTTGTTATTTGAGTTTTCTTGTGTCCTGATTTGCTTGTTTTTTAAGAATAAATTCAAGTGGACTCCTAGTTACTAATTTTGCTGTGATCTACAGTTGCCCATAGTATTTTCCGTACGCCTTGTTATTTAAGTTTTGTTGTACTGAATTTCTTACGTTAAGAATAACTTAAAGCAGATTTTTCAATATTTATTCGGCGGGATAAGAGCAAATTCAAGCCTATTGCTGTCTAGGTTTCACCTTATCCCTG
The DNA here is from genome assembly GCA_034509565.1 of Triticum monococcum. Taxonomy (NCBI): domain Eukaryota; kingdom Viridiplantae; phylum Streptophyta; class Magnoliopsida; order Poales; family Poaceae; genus Triticum; species Triticum monococcum. Next base: position 668,869,657 of record CM067843.1, on the reverse strand, counting down.
AATAGTTCTGAAATCAACTATGTTAGCTAGTATTAAACTTGGTAAATGGTTTGACCTTATGACGGTCAGTTCTTTGACTCGAAGTCCTGAATCAATCCTGCAAGGTTAATTTATGATCATATGAGTTCTTAGGTAAACGGTTATATATTATTAAAATGTGCAATCACTATATATGTGCAAATGAGAACATGAGATGTGTTTGCATTTGTATTCTGTTATATCTCTAATTCTAGCAATATCCACATTATTTTATAATTCAGGTAAATATACAACAGCATAATATGTGGCAACACAAAATAAAAATACTAACAATTTGCCAAGTCAATTAACTGGCAGTGGTCTAGTTTGTTGGTCAAGCCTGCTAGTTACATCATTTTGCTTGTGTGATATGAATCTGCTTTTGTTAGCATACCAATTAGAGAAGGCATTTTCTAGTCAATAACACAACCAGCTGAGTGTTTTGATTCTCAGTGCCCATTACTAAGAACCACACCATGTAATGCAAACAATTAAAAAGAAAAGCATGGAAGGAAGAGAATGCTACTGTGTATATGTATTTTGAAGTCTTTGTATCTATTCTGGAATATGATTTGATCCGAAATGCAAGCACAAATAATATGAGTATTTACCACTCCTTATTCAAGTAATCTTATTTCTGCAGTACGTAACACTAAAGGATTTAGGGACTCGACATATGATATTGTTATCTTTTCAGCATTATTTATCTTCCATGCATGTCTATGAAGTTGTCATTGGTTTGAAGTGTACAGCTCTAACATTAACCATACGGTTCAATTTGCTTGCTAAATTCCTATTATCGTCTGTTTCCTCATCTGGCTAACAAAATATTTATTTTAAACAAGTCCTCCGTCTTTCTATGAAGGGTCAGAGTGGCACAAAAGGCTGACCAGTGCATGGTCATGTGCTCCGTTTTGCGTTTTTTTCACTTGCATACATGTGGTATTTGCATTCTCAGTAGTACAGTTAAAATTTAGCAATAATTATATACTCATTTCACAATTTTACCATTATACAGAAGTTTTCAACATAATTAGTTTCTTCCCATACTAGTGATCAATTGTTTGTAATTTTCTCTGATAAACCTAAGTTTGCGTGTTATCTTGCATTTACAGTGTACTGATTGAGTCTTAAGAATGTCATATGCCAGTATGCCATTGATAGTTTACTATAGATGATATATTTACATATTTCTCGCAGGAGATTGCATTTTAGCATTTTTATTTTTGGTAGCCTAAGTTACGTATTCGATTTCATATTCGTTTTCTGTGTGGCTTTAGGATCAGGTTTCATTTGAGTAAGTTTTTCCGTTTAGAGGAGCATTTTTTCATGTACCTCTGCTGAATCTGGATTCCCCATGGCAGCGTCTATTTAGGAAGATTATTACATAGTCAAAATCATCTATTTATTTCCATGTGCATGTAGAGTTCATCTGCTTCACTGGCTACAGTTGTGCTGTAGGTTTTGATGCTTGGGGTAGTAAATAGGAAATTCCTTTTTTATTATTATTGCTACAAGTTCTATGCATTGTGATTTTTTAAATTCATTATTATTTGTTGCAATGCACTCCCAAGTTCATATTCTCACCTGGGGAATTTCATGTTACAGGTTTTGCAGAAGGCACTGGAAGTCTGGGACCTCCAAGTTCTTCCCCTTGACTCCCCAGCAGCTGGGTCGTCCCTATTTGACCCAGAGCTAGAAATTGCTTTCATTTGCCACCTTCAGGACCACTGGTTCTGCATCAGGAAGGTGAATGAGGAGTGGTATAACTTCAACAGTCTCTACCCTGCTCCTGAGCATCTGTCAAAGTTCTACCTCTCAGCTTTCATTGACACCCTGAAGGGGGCAGGCTGGAGCATTTTTGCTGTTAGGGGCAATTTCCCTAAAGAGTGTCCCATGGCGACAGAAGGCTCCAATGGTTTTGGGCAGTGGCTGACTCCTGAAGATGCCCGCAAGATAACAGCCTCTTGTAACCAGGTTCCAGCACCCACTCATCAGGGAGCAGTCTCTCAGCTCGGCGGTCAGTCAGCAGGCATGAGTGAAATGGACATCATCGCAGCACAGCAGGAAGAAGCTGACCTGAACGCCGCTATAGCTGCCAGCCTGATGGACGCTGGGGGCCCATTTGGCAGCCACAGTGCACCTCAAGAAGAATCCAGGCCCCAGCCTAGCTATGTGGTGGAGCAAGGAGCTAATGTAACTACCTCTGTCGCAGTGGGCGAAGTTAGCTATGTGGTGGAGCAAGGAGCTAATGAAGCTGAAGCAAGCGAGCCCGGCAGCGATACCATAGAGGGGTCCGCCCCAGGCAGCTACCCGAGGGAGAGGTCTCCCCCTTCGGAGAGAAGATAGTGGTGAAAGATGATTAGGTCGGTCGTTCCATTCGGGCTGGAACTGTGTTGGACTATACAGACAGAAAGTGAAAAAGGGACCCCAGTGATTCGTTTAAACCGCCCCTCGCGGGGGGCAATGTTGTTCTGAACTTGTAGTTTCGGAGTGCCGTATACTCCTGAGTCTGAACCTGCCTGGATTTTGAACTTTGTCTTCTGTTAATGGTTGTTGTGGAAACTGCATAGAGACTTCTTTTTTATATGAAATGAAAACTGCATAGAGACAAATGGAGGTTTTGGTTCGTTTTGGTTTTGATATACTTACTCTTTTATAGATCAGCTTCTCTTTGAATATATGGTGTTCATGTTTATAGTATGAAGGCTCACATTTTTTGCAGGGTATGGAGGAAATGCTGATCCCCGTCCCGCTGGTGGATCAATCAAAGTTTCTAAAAGGAATCATAGACGATCGTATCGTTGTGTTATTATACATGCACTAACAAAATTTAGTCGAATATACAGTAGCTTGTGTGTCCTGCAGAAACAGGCATGGCTTGGATGGAACTGGGAGGTGTACATCAGGCACGGGTTCGTTTTGCCCACCGGGGAAAGGGACTCTATGGACCAAGAAGACGACGGCGAAGATGACGAGGCAATGGTGACGTGCAGTAATTTTGAGGAGCACTCGCTGAAGATCTGGAGATGCGCACGAACCGCGAAACAACAATTACAGCGCCCGCACTGCATCATGTCCTGCGAAGTACGTACGTACCCCGAACAGCGCCGGTGAGAGCTCAAGAACACCGTCGTGACGAGCTAGCTACCAGCCCTGCCGCGCAGGGCAGAGCACAGCCTGCTTTCTGGCCGCGGCGTGACGACCTCCCAACCTGTCGGGCACATCAGCGGCCCGGGCGTCGGCGTGCGCAGTCGGGAACGACGGACGCCTGCCGGTCTGGCTGCAGCGCACGCGCCCGTGTGGCGTGATGTGGCCTCGTACCCGTACGTACTTAACACAGGCGGGTCACGGGACGGGAGCCAGCCAGGCGTGCTGCTCGCGAGTCGCGACCAGATGCTTTCCTTGGCCGGCCAGGAGCTAGCTCAGTCGGCTAGGTGGGCTCTGGAGTGCCGGGCAGGGAAGGAAGGAAGGAAGGGACACCGGCGCGTGCGAATCGTTTGCTCCGTCACGGGATGACGGGGTGCTGCCGTGCCGGGCGCTCTGCCCGCCACGGCGTGCCGCCCTCCCTCCGCACGCTGGAGAGCAGGGCTCAGTTCAGCGGCGCGTGCCTACGTATGACCTGAGGAAAAGAAAACACGACATGTTCGGGGATCGAGTGGAGTTTTGACAAGTCGGCAGACGGATCAGCACTAAGCACGGAGGCACGAGAACCTCCACGTGGTTCATACTTTCTACCCACGGCCATGGCCGGACGGACGCACGGCCGGGTTCCGTCCCTGTCGCGCCAAATGGACTCGATCGAGAGCAACGTTGACGACTCACAAAAAAGGAAAGAAGAAAGAAACACAACGTTGACGTGAAAGAGGAGTCACACGATGCGCGCCCCTTTCCCCGTTCCGTGGCCGCGATGGCGCGCATCCGCCCCGCTCATGCGCGCAGGCCGACTAATTCCACGGTGCGATGCGATGACACCTTCTGCTCTGCTTGTGGATCGAATGGGGAATAAATTTGTACGGCTGGTCTTACTAGCCTTATCTCAAGGTAACCAAAGCTTTCATTTGCTTGTTATTATGACTAGACCTCCAGAGCATCTTCCTCACCGGATCACTGTCGCAGCAGGTCGTCGACATGCCTCGCCCCCCGTATACCGCGCGTGGCATTTTCTCGTGCACAAGATAGGATTTAGGAACCTCTATCCTCATATAGCCGGATCATGGGCACGAGATGGGCCCATGAATAATAGGTACATCGTCCTTTATCGCGTGTCGTGGGACGTAGAGGAATACGGTCCTCTTCCACTGGGAGAAAGGAGAGAGAGAAACGGTGGTAGTGCTCGCTCACCCAAGTGCGCCACACCAACGGAGAAATGCAGTGCCAAACTGACTATAAAATTTTGATGTGTTGCCGCCGTGTCAGCTCCTGTTGGGAGGACGAGATGGCGCATGTACGTGTGTGGGTCGAGCCTAAACCTGAGACCCGAGACGGGCCGAGAGCGACGTCTACCGGCGGCCATCATGGCCCGGCCGTTCGGCCGGTTCTCACTCGAGACCGATCGCCCGGGGGCTTTTGGCGTGCCCGCCGGAGGGGTACCCCACAGCCACCGGGGACTCGCCGCTTGTCGCGTCCGGGTTGCCGTCCGATGTGTGATCCAATTATGGATTGGGTCGTCTACAAAGTACAGTCTCAGTGTTTTGTAGTTGTATGATAATTGATGGATGACAGAGACGCAATTGTCAGCGGAGACAGCCCGATTAGGGTGCAGCATGTTTGGTTCTTCCTCCTCGCATGGTCCCTTTGTTGTGCGTATCAAGCCAGTTTCTTCGACGTGCACATTTCTCCGGTTCCTTTTGCTATCGGCCGTCACGAGCTTGATCAATGATCATGGCATGAGGTTGCTCCTAGGTGGACGCCTCATGTAGGCTCGTTGCTGGTTTGTAGGGTCGATCGGTGAGTCGTTGCTGCCGCTGGCAATGGGCCGCACCGGATCATGCGCTTGTTTGGTATAGCTTTGTTGCCATGTTTTTTGTTCGGTTTTGCTATTTATCAATTGCCTAAAAATGGAAATCAAACCAGTTGATTTCGACCAACATCTGAGATGGAGACGGGAGCGCCGCGACGAGCGACAACGAGGCATGGGGACATCGGTGAGGCCACCAGGAGTGACCCGGTGCCAAGGACAAAGTAGTAGCAGCATCACCGGTCGAGAGAGTCGGAGGATGACGGGTTCTGGTGCCCGGGGGAGAGAGGGTGGCCGTTGTCGACGGGAAGTGAGTTCTGGGCCCACGTCGTGGCATGCATGCCCCGAATGGGTTATCCACATCGTCGCTCCTCCACTCCTCCCTCACCTCTCCCAAAAAGGAAGGTGTTCGACTACTTGACATAAAAAAGCCCGAGTCATCCAAGACAAGGAAATCAAAAGGAGGACAGCTGAACCGACCAAGGTGGACTATAAATATGCAAGACCCGGACGAGGAGAGGACAAACTTCCAATTCCCCGGCAAAGACGACAGAAGGATCAAAGCCCTAGTTTAGCCATATTCAATCTAAGCCACCTCATCTAGCTCAAATACCAGGTAACCTCATATCAAAGTTACTAGACCCCGTGTTGTACTCGTTGATATATTTGTTCCATGAGATAATTCCATATTAGCAGGATTAGGGTTGTTACTAGCATCGCAGGGGCCCAAACCTAGGTAAATCTATGTCATGTATCTGTCCAGTAGCTAGAGGTTAGGTCTCACTATCATACAAATCCATGTATGTTACAGTACCTGTGTTTGGTACTTTGCAAAACACGACTGATAGTCACCAGCGGATGGATCGTAGCATGGTTTAGAGGGAGACAGGGGCATCGGCTTGGGCACGGAAGTGCGGTGGTTCCAGGAGGAAGAAGGACAATGCATCTTCTAGGAGGGGGGGGGGGGGGAGGGAGGGGATGACCAAAACCGTTGGATCTCACTCCAACGACCGGGACGAAATCGTTTGAAACATTTTCCCCGGTCAATCGTTGAATAGGTGGTCTGATTTTTGTTTGATTTATCTTTCATTTTTTGTGTAAGGAGGGTCGGACCTAATATTTTGAAGGCCCTAGTGTGAATCCTATATACCTAAGAGATTGATCCCCACTAACCTAATTATCTTAACATGCAAGCATGCCACATCACCATACAATTATAGATGGGATAAGTCCCACCATAACATGCAACCATGCATGATAAAGATCCAGCACCACATGCAACCATGCATAGGAAAATAAATATCATTCTATTGTTCAACTTATATTCAATAAATATTTTATCACATATAATAAGTCATATGCATTTTTAATTTTTGTTCATGTGTTGTTAATCTAAAAATTTATATTCCACACAATCTAATCTTATTGAAGTATATTGCAACCAATTCCCGCAGCAACGCGCGGGGCATCATCTAGTTATATACAATGGACCTAACACCAATAATAGGGTAAAAACAACACTTTCATCGGTATATATTGCATATCATGAAAATCAAAGTCATAATTATATAAAAATTGTAATTTTAATTATCAAATAAGGTCTTAATATACAGTGCATCTATGATAAATGATACAAGTGATGATTATATACCGTACATATACTCAGTCGTGAGCAACCATTTAACAAATATATTGTGGTGCTGTGTCGGGGGATGAGGGCAAGGGTCCCCTAATATGGGAGCAAGCTCCCCCCCCCCTATAATATATAAATGGGGAGCGGGCCAAACCCCATAATTCTAACGTAAATTCTTTTTTTTAGGAAATTCTAACTTAACTATGCATTCATGGTTTTTTCTAGGGAAGCTGGACGTGCGGGTGTCCAAGTTGATCGGCGCCGGCGCAGACACTGTCATCACCATCGGCGAGGCGGTGACGCTTTTGAAGAACTGCATATGAGCAAGCAAGCACTTCGTCGTTCACGTGACAACAGACACCTACGGTGAACACGTTGTCATATCAAGCGTCTGCAACAACTTGGCGTTGATCGACAATGGAATCGGCCGGACAGTCATCACAAGGAACCTGTCTGACAGGACTGGTCACAAGTCACGAAGAAGTAAGCTTCCACCAATCGTCTTCTTCACATCAATTCAAGTACATGTATGCATCACATACTTAATACCAGGACACTAGCAGCTAGTATCCTCTTTCCTACCTACAGTTTTGCTTCTTCTAGTGAGTGGAGTACTAATATATCTGTAGGGCCAAAGAGGACAATTGCCCCCCCCCCCCCCCCCAACAACAAAAAAACTCTAAATATCCATTATGTGTACCCTTAATGTTAGGATTAAGTATCAAAGGTTAGTCGAACTTCAAGCATAATTTGCATTATTTGCCCTTCAACAATCTCTGTCAAGTTCTGCCGCTCTATACATGCATGTAGTCTTGCGGGCATGGAAATCAAATTTCAGGTGGTCACCACTTTGCTTCACTACAAGTTTGAGCTAGTTATCGTGAAAGTAGAGTTATATGAAAATGTCTAGGACCAGACCAAGGAGGAATTTGAGGCAAGGGTAATAAAGACAAATATTGTGAAGGAGAAGATTAAAAGTGACATATTTCAACTGAAAGATGGGAAAGGTGTTCATGAAAGCACGAAAGTTCACAAGAGATCTAATAAACTGTATGACAGGCTTGGAGGTAAAGGACTAAAGGTCATTAAAGAAAATGGAGAGAGAGTTATGGAAGGAGTGTCAAATAGTTTCTTTGTGCAGCACTCGCTGAGAGGTGATTACCTTTTTTTCTGAAGATGCTATATACTCCTATAACAATATGTTCGATACAGGAGTACCCGTTTTATTTAATTTTGCTATTTTCATACTTCCCAGGCAAGAAAAGCAAAGTGGAGTTGTCACCAAGGTTCGTGCTACAAAAAATATAAATTTATAAAACAAAGAATTTATGGGAACTGGCTCAACCCTCTATGGGGTGGCCTATCACACACACACACACACACACACACACACACACACACACACACACACACACATATATATATATATATATATTGGTTTACACACGTTAAGCGATATGGGCCAGTTACTTGTATGTTGATGGGCCTTTTATGAGCTTTCATAGAGAGACCGTGAAAAATAATTGGGTCAAAATAAATCAACATTGTGGGAATTGAACACAAGACCTCCTGTCTATCTCTTAGATGTAACAACCAAAGACTTATGCACCTTTCATATTTACTAATCCCAACTCACTCTAAATACACGAGTGGCAGTCATCATGTTTATTTTTTTGCGAGAAAAGGAGTTGATAGTAAAACGGCCAAATTACTGAAAGGTCCACACAGAAAAGGAAATTACAACCAAGCCCCTCTGCAACCCGACTACGCTGGCGCCGTGGATGAGCCGGTGACGCGTCGTTCGCCGCTGCTCGCTGACGCCTTGGATCGAAGCAGCCCCCGGGCGAAACGGGAAGTCTCCGATCAACGGTCCCTAAGGACCTACACCCACGACCGTCGTCGTCATCACACCGCTCAACATCGCCTTCCTTCTCCAGATCTTCAACCATCGGAATCGTCATCCCTCAATCTCTGGCACGGGGGAACCGTGCACGACCTCTCCACCGAGCAGCGAGCATGAAGAAAGGAGCTGGTCCACCACGGAGCTCCACCGGAACTTCGCTGTCGAAGGGGAGACCAACACCTACAAAAAGTCGATCCAGCCGCACCGCCGCCTCCATGACGCCACTGGCTGGCTTCCTAGGCACTCCTACACTATGTACATGCTGCAAATCGGGCCTCCCCCGTCCTTCCGCCGCCGAAGCGTCCGGCGGAGGGCGAGGGAGCCGCCGATTCGGCAACGGCGAGGTGGAGAGCCCGGGGTTCGCACAAATCGCCCTTCGTTCCTGTAGATGGGGAAGGGTGAGGTCCAAGGCTCATGTTTAGGGAGAGCTAATTAAGCGAATGAGCTAACAAAGAAAGTATTGCAGGCTTAAATATAATATTTTAAACAAATATGGCTAATTAAAGAAAGGATTATGGGTAAATCGGTGGAATAACTATTAGAAAGATTTTGGTCTTAATAAATTCTACATGAAGGATTTGAGGTAAAAAAAAGTAGAATAATTAAAAGAAAGGATCTATAGGCCTTAATGTGTTGGGGCTACTAAATTAGAAAAGGAAGGATTTGATTCCCGACTAAAACGGGTGAGGACTTCATGGTAATTAATGAAAGGATCATACTTAAATGCCATTAAAAAGGATTGTATTTAAATGAAATTAGTGGGACACATTACGCCCCGCAAAGAAAATATGAACAACATGACTAAATTGCGACGTATGATGCATTGTAACATGTTCTTCATAATAAATCCGATGCTGTGGGACATTATGCTTGTGAAAAACATCAATTTTCCCCGTTGCAACGTACGGGCATATGTGCTAGTGTGTGTGTGTGTGTGTGTGTAAGGTTATACAATGTACAGATTACACAGTTGGGCTACATTACAAAGTCTAACACCCTCCCTCAATCTCAACTCACTCCTGATGCATCTAGGAGGTTGAGATTGCGCCTACAGACCTCAAACATAGGAGAAGGTAGAGGCTTGGTGAAGATGTCTGCAAGTTGATCCTTTGAGGAGATAAACTTGATCTGTAGTAGCTTCTATGCAACACATTCCCTCACAAAATGATAGTCAATTTCAATGTGTTTGGTCCGTGCATGGAACACCGGGTTTGTCGAAAGAAACGTAGCACCGATGTTGTCATACCAAAGAACTGGAGGATGTGGTTGGGAGATGCCCAGCTCTCGAAGTAGAGACTCGATCCATATAAGCTCAGCAGTCACATTGGCAACTACTTTGTACTCGGCTTCCGTGTTGCTGCAAGAAACAGTGGCTTGCTTGCGTGCACTCCAGGCGACAAGTTAGGGCCCAGAAACACAACATATCCTCCTGTAGATCGCCTGTCATCTGGACACCCAACCCAATCAGCATCTGAAAACACAGATAGAAATGGAGAGGAACTTGGTCGCAGGTGAAGACCATAGGAAACAGTGAGACGCACATAACGAAGAATGCGCTTCACAGCAGACCAGTGCACATCAATAGGTGAATGAAGATACTGGCATACCCTGTTAACCGCAAAGGAGAGATCAGGGCGTGTGATCGTCAGATACTGCAAGCCACCAACAATACTCCGATACTCCGTCGCATCCGTAGGAGACAGAATAGTACCAGCAGTAGCCGAGAGCTTGTCGGTGGAGGACATGGGTGTGGGGGAAGGCTTGCACTTGAGCATACCAGCACGGCGCAAGAGGTTAAGAGAGTACTTCTTCTGGGTGAGAGCTAAGCTGCCGCGAGATTGATGCGCAACTTCAATGCCCAGGAAGAAGTGAAGTTGTCCCAAATCCTTAGCCTGGAAATCTCTGCCAAGTGCAGTCACAAGAGCATCAACAGCCGTTGCAGAGGAGCTGACCAGAATAATGTCATCCACGTACACAAGCAAATACACAGTCACACTGGGGTGCTGAAATAAGAACAGCGAGCTGTCAGCTGTTGACGAAACGAAGCCATGAGTACGAAGAGCCGAAGCGAGGCGAGCATGCCAGGCACGGGGCGCCTCCTTCAGTCCATAGAGAGCCTTCGTCAGACAACAGAGATGATGAGGCTGAGCATGATCAACAAATCCTGGTGGCTGCAGCGTGTAAACCTCCTCTTCAAGCAGCCCATGGAGAAAAGCATTCTGCACATCAAGCTGTCGAAGAGACCATCCACAAAAGACTGCAAGAGACAGGAAAAGCCGAATAGTAGTAGGCTTAACAACTGGGCTGAATGTATCCTCATAGTCCAGACCATGATGCTGTTTAAACCCCTTAGCCACAAGACGCGCCTTGTAGCGCTCAATAGGCCCATCTGCATGTCTCTTGACTTTGAAAACCCACGTCGAATCAATGATGTTGACGCAAGGCGGAGGGGGAACCAGTGTCCAGGTCTCATTATGCATAAGGGCGTGGTACTCTTGCTCCATAGCAGCCCTCCAGTGAGGGATACTCATAGCGGCCTCATAGCTGCGTGGTTCAGCAGTGGGATCTACAATAACATGAGCAAGACAGGCAGCCAAGTATGTGGCAATACCATCAGTACGCTGCTTGGGAAGAACGATGCCGCTGCGGCTGCGAGTACGCGGACGCTGTGGTGCAACGAGTACAGGAGCAGGCGGCACCAATCCTGGAGACGTCGACAAAGGAGGATCCGGCGACGGGGGCCCAGGCGAGGCGAAGATATGCTCGGCCGACCAGGTGAGAGGGGCGGCAGAGAAGTACGTGCGGGCGACGTAGATGATGACGGAGGCGATGCCGGGCGTGGAGGCGGTGATGAAAACCGCTCGAGCCGCTCGGGGGAAGCCGTCGGTGACGTGGGCCACGCAGGAGCAGCCGTGACTGACGCCGGCCCAGGTACGGAGGCCGTCACTGGCGTCGGTCCGGTTGCAAGGGCATGCGTGGTTCCGGAGACGGGGTCGAAAGCGGGAGGCGGGGCATGCACATGCATCGGCCGATCGACGTGCATCACAGGAGATGCATCGGGAAGTAGTTCCAGGCGAGCACCACGTCCAATTCCTGCACCATGATTAGGTAACAGCACAGGCGAATATGCAACATCTTCAAATTGGCCAAGCATAATAGGAGATGAATGCATAGATAGAGGTGTGGTGGGTTGCTGCGGCATGGCTGAGAAGGGGAAGACGTTCTCATCAAACACAACATCACGAGATATGTAGATATGATTTGTTGGCACATGAAGGCACTTGTAGCCTTTATGGAGAGAACTATATCCCAGGAACACACATGTCTTTGACCGAAACTCAAGCTTTCTATGATTATATGGACGAAGATGGGGCCAACAGGCACACCCGAACACCTTAAAAAGGTATAGTCAGGAGTTTCATGTAAAAGAAGCTCAATAGGAGTTTTCATATTAAGGACACGCGCAGGTAATCTGTTAATAAGAAAACACGTTGTAGCAAAGGCATCACTCCAAAAGCGAAAAGGTACAGAGGCGTGAGCCAGGAGTGTGAGTCCGGTCTCAACTACATGTCAATGCTTGCGCTCAACAGCGCCATTTTTGCTGATGTGTGTGAGGACATGATAAACAATGAGAGATCCCAAGCTTATTAAAGAAAATGTTGAGGTTGCGATATTCGCCCCCCCCCAATTGGACTGAACATGAATAATTTTATGCTGGAGAAGACGTTCAACATGCACTTGAAACTGAATGAATATATCAAACACATCAGATTTGCGCTTAAGAAGATAAAGCCAGGTAAAGCGACTATAGACATTAATAAAGCTAACATAGTAATTGTGACCACTAACAGATGTTTGTGCGGGACCCCACACATCAGAAAACACAAGTTCAAGAGGACTCGTTACTTCTCGAGTAGAGGAAACAAATGATAGCTGATGACTCTTGCCTTGTTAACAGGCATCACACACGGACATGTCCTTATTGCTAGATTCGACAGGCAGCTCATGGCGGTGAAGTATATGGCGAACTATGGGAATGGCAGGATGACCAAGGCGAGCGTACCACTGAGACGGCGACACACGGACACCACTGAAGACGCGCGGGGCAGATGGATCCTCCAAGCGGTATAAGCCATGGCTCAGGCGGCCACTAAGCAGAATTTCCCGGGTGGCTCGGTCCTTAACAAAAAGATCAAACAGATGAAATTCACATAGGACATTATTATCAAGAGTGAGCTTTGGAACAAATAACAGATTAAGAGTCGCCGAAGGGACTCGTAAAATATTACGAAGATGAAGCTGCCTAGATGGATGACTAGTTAAGAGAGATGCTTGGCCAACGTGAGAGATGTGCATACCTACACCATTGGCGGTGTGAACCTTGTCGTAGTCGTAGTAGGGCTGGTGAGTGGACAGCTTGGCGAGCTCGTTCGTCATATGATTCGTGGCGCCGGTGTCCATATACCACGCGGGATCAATCGGGTACGATAGCGTAGAACCTTGGTCGACGCGTGTGTTTTTGCCCTTGGCGGCAACATGAGCAGCAGGAGGGCCAAAATCCGCCATGGCAAATTGGCGCTCATTACCTTTGCCATCATTACCGATGCCCAGGAAGCTCCGTTGAAAGTGTTTGTGGCACTTGGAGGCGATGTGCCTTTCACGACCGCAAAGCTGGCACCGCACTAGGCCCCCACCTACGGTCGGCGCAGGGGGGTTGGCAACCCGGGCAAGGAGACGTAGGCGGGCTCTGGCTGCGCGATGCCCAAAAGGCTGCCGGCTGGTCGACGATGATGGTGACGGAGTGGCGAGCCTCGACGCGTTGCTCGGTGAAGAGCAGGCGGGAGAAAAGCTCGTGCGGAGGGAGCGGCGGCTTGGCGTTGTGGACGGCCTCGACAAGATTGTCGTACTCGGCATCGAGGCCTTTGATGACGTAGCCGGCGAACTCCTCATCACTCAGCGGTCGACCAATAAAGGTCAGTGTGTCCGCGCCAAGACCTTGATTTTGTTGAAGTAGGTTGTGGCAGAGGAGTCCAGTTTCTTGATGTCATCAAGCTTGCCGCGAAGAGCCATCGAGTGGGTCGTGGAGGTCTGGGCAAAAGCATGCTCCAGAGTCATCCATGCATCCAAGGAAGAGGCAGCAAAGAGATAAAGGCCAGCGACCCCGTCTCCCAGGGAGCCCTGGATGGCGGAGAGGATCGTCTGGTCTTGCTGCACCCACACACGGTGCGCCGGGTTGATGGTCGGGCCGTGGACAGTGGGAATAACTTGCGGCGGACACGGCAGGGAACCATTGACATAGCCAAGGAGGGAGCGGCTGCGGAGCAGCGGTAGAACCTTGGCGCGCCAAAACAGGTAGTTGTCCGACGTGAGGCGAATGGTGATCAGGTTGTCGAAGTGAAACGGCCCGGAGGGCATGACGACGTCGGTGGCAGGGGTAGCGGACGCCGCAGTGGCGGCAGGTGCCACACCCGCGAGCGGGGCATCGGAGGCCCCCGAGGCCGCCGCCAGGATGGCGAGTGTCGGGGACGAACCAGCAAAGGCCGCGGGTGGCACCATCATCGCGGCGGTGGAGATCGCCACCGTCGATGTCGCGGGAGATGGCGAGATCGGAGCCGAGAACATCGAGCCGATGGTGGTAGTGCCGAAGAATTGGGGCCTCGGCGAAGCACCGGCGTGATCGGTGAGGTTGAGGAGGGCGGCAAGCGTCGCGGGGATGGCCCCGGAGCTGGCGGCGCCCGAGACGGAAGCGGTCATGGCAGTGGCGGCGGCGGCGGCCCTAAGGTTGGGGGCGCGACAGCGGCGGCAGCTAAGGTGGAGTAGGACCTAGGGTCAGGCTGATACCATGTAAAACAAAGGATTTGTGGGAGCTGGCTCAACCCTCTATGCTTGCCACAGAACTAGTTAAGGGTTTCAACGGTGCAAAAGTTCTCAAAAATTCTGAAAAAAATACTGAACCAACACACCTATAATATAACATGATCTAACGGAGGGATTAAAAAAATACGACTGTATGTGTCCTGGACAAAAAAAACAAATAGTTCAGTATATATTTATGTCGCAGTGAGCTGAAATGCTTATTATTTTTGCCGAGGACACATAGATGCATATTTTGACAATCCCTCCGTTGGATCATCTTATTACATTAGAGAGATGGTCCCATATTTATTTCATATTTTTTGATAACTTTTAAACCGTTAAAAATTTAGCAATCCTTAACTAGTTCTGCGGCAAGCTATGATAAACACAGTTTTACCTATATATATATATATAGGTTACACAGTTGGGCTACGTTACAAAGTCTAACAAAATTGCATCTTGATATGGTGTTGACGCACCGAGGTTCTAACTAACATGGTTATTTGACGTGCAGAAACAAGAAGACAGAACTCCCCAAGTGTAAGGGCATGCACTGTTATTAACATTTAACAAGACAATCTCATCTTATGCCATGCATGCCATTTAGAGCAAATAAAATGTATCATGCAACAGATTATCTCTTAGTGTTATGTCTGACAATTAATGTTTTCAACTCCTAAATTTCTATAGGATGAGTTGGAAGAGCAAGAAATGAGAATATAAAGGCTTACTGCTAAGAGATGATATCTTAGCAAGGAAGATGAGACAATTCTTTCTATTGCATGCACTTATATCAATATCATCTCTTAGCTCTATATTTTCGAATTTAGTACTTTTGTAATATACTGTCCGTCCGCCTCTCTTCATCAATTCAAACTTTTGAAGCAACTAGCGGCAATATAAATTCAGTATATGATATTCAAGCTAAGAAGTCTTGAGTCGAAGACCCTGCAACGCAGTATCCTGAACAAACCTAACTAGGCCCCCCGTCGGCTAAGCCCGCGCAACACGCCCGGAAAGGCGATCGATATAAAACGGCGTGCGCGGCCAGGCCATGGAGCGTGCGAGGCGAGCGAGGGATCCATCCATCGCCCGAGGCGCGAACTCTACCCAGCGCGCAACCTTTAACTTCCCCTACCCCCCTTCCGTTCCGCTACCCACACGAGCTCGAGTCGAGCCGCGAAACGCACGACTGCTCTCCTCTTCTCGCGCGAACCGAATCCCCCACGTTCTCCGAGCGCAGTTGCTCGCTCGCGTGGCGGGCGGCGACGCACGGACGGAGGCTTGCGGCGAGGGCAAAGCCAGCTAGCGAGGCGTCGGCCCGCGTCCGATTGATTCCCGGGCCGATCGCAACCGACCGACCGATCGATCAGGCTCCTATATTCTTAGCCCGCGCCTCGGCCGGCCGGCCATGGCAGTGGCGGTGGCGGCGGCGGTGGCCTCCGGCGGCCCCGACCCGTCGTCCTCGTCCGTGGCGCACCGGCGCCGCCTCACAGACGTCGAGCGGCCGGACGACGGCGACCGGCACCGCGGGGTGAGGGCGCTGTTCTCCGTCCGGAGGAGCTACGGCAAGAGGGCGTCGTCCGTGGTCGACCAGGCGTGGGTGCGCAACGCGGTGGCGTCGCTGCTGGGCCTCCTCGTCCTCGTCGGGCTCCTCGGCTCGCACCGGGCCGTCGGCGGCGGCGGCGACGGCGACGGCGGGAGGCTGCTGCGGAGGGTGGACGGGGAGGCGCTGGGCTGGCGGGAGGAGAACCTGACGGCCCTCGCCCGCCGGTCGCCCGACACGCCGGTAAGTGCTGCGCCTCGCCGCCGCCCGCTCGGCTTATTGTTACCGCCAAGTTCGTTGCAGAAAAACCAAGCTAGTAAAAACCAGAGCACACATGTGTACGCATCCACCGCATGCACAATAGACTATAGTAGCACTTTTGGTTTTGTTAAAACGGGAAAGCTGGGACGAATTCCGTTTGGAAGCGCGCCGCGCCGTGCATGCATGGGGCCAAAAACGGGTGGGAAATCGTCGCCGAACGGCGGAGCCAGAGGCGTGCCAGGCCCTCGTCTCCGTCTCCGTGCGTGCGCGTGCACGCAAGAGAGGAGAAGAGGATTTGAGAAGCTTCTTGGCGGGCGTTCAGCCGTTCACAGCCATCAGCTCAGGCCGTAGCAGTAGCCTGGTTGTATTCCTGCCGTAGAATCAAAACGAGCGACTAGATAGACGAGTAGTACGTACAAAATACCCTTCAGAGGTTCCAGGGGCAGCGTCCCCGTCGGCGTCTCTGTCGGCGTATGAATACCGAGCGCCCCTTCTTTTCGTTTCGTCTGTGGTGCGGCCGTATACCGGTATTCTCATCCACATCGCTGTTTCTTCCTTTTTCCTGTGTATTCATGATTCGTTTGGTGGTCACCCCGTTGGAAAATTCAACTCGATCCGGGGAGTGGTTCCCGGTGGTTTAAGGCCATGGGTGATGTCGATGCCCAAGTTGAGGTTCCCACAACCGGGATTCGCTCGCTTGCAACGACACTTGTAGAAACACACTGTCAATTTCCACTGCCTCGGTACTCAGCTACTCCCTGTGATCGGAAATAAGCATCGTGGTTTTACTTCAAATTTGAAAGAAAACCACGATATTTATTTCCAACCGATCGGAGGGAGTGGTGTAAAGCGGTTTTGAAATAAGAAAAAGGGCCATGTGGATTCAAGATAGAAATGACCAGCAGAGGCTCTGAGTTCTGCAGATGAACAAATTACTAGAGGTTCCTAGGGTTGCTTACTCTACAAAACCTCTACATAAGCTTCTAGGAAAAGAGAACTGGAGTGCTGCATTCTCCCCGGTCTACAAAGAGAAAATATAAAAGAAAAAGGAGAAAAAGAAGTGGGAGTCTCACATCAATCAATCCTATCCCCACGAAGTGCTGCAATAGTGCTTCTGTGACTGGAAACACTCGCACAAAAGAGTTCCCCGCTGATTGGACAGTACGAAACGTGGCTCGCTGCCTGTGTTACACGCTGATTAAAGCGTCCTTATACCTGAAAATGATGTAGCAGAATGAGTGTCAGTCAGTCAGATACCGATGTTCATTCTCTAGAAAAAAGATAATGATGTTCCCAGCTGCGATCTGGACCGTCTAGTTTTGTTTAGCTAGCTTTTGTTGTTCACGCATGAAAAGCAAATACTTGTTCAAGTGATATGATCAGCTACCTATGTAGTAGTACTGAAGTTCACTGACAACAAAAACAGATTCCCAAGATATGGACGATGCCGGCTAGCGAGGGTTACAGCAAATGCATCGACCGCCCGAGAAACCACCACAGTAAGTCCCCACTTCCACATCCAACAGTTTGAACTAACGACCTTCAACCTTTCAAGTTAATACTACCCTGAAATGAGCGTGTAAACTTGACCAAAACCGCGATGCTTTTTTTCCAGGAACAAACAATGCAACAGCGGGTTATATAATGGTTGATGCCAATGGTGGACTGAACCAGATGAGAATGGGAGTGAGTGCACGTTCATGTTTTTCTTCTAGAAAGACTAAATGTAGAGTCTGAAGATGCCTCAGTTCACATACATTCGTTTGAAATCATCCTCGCAGATAAGCGATATGGTTGCAGTTGCTAAGCTCATGAATGCGACACTAGTAATCCCTACACTGGATCACAGGTCATTTTGGACCGATCCAAGGTACTTCTCTTCATAACAATAACAAGGATCCTATCAAACTATTCCGATGACTGATGTTTTTGGTTTTGGCATGCAGTGATTTCGAAGATATATTTGATGTGGAGCATTTCAAGAAAACTCTAGAGAATGATATTGTGATTGTGGACTCCTTGCCACCAGCTTACAGAAGGTCGAAACTCTATATGAGGGCACCATCTTCCTGGTCCAGGGTATGAACAAACTACTCCAGGAACTACTCAAGCTGACATTGTAGTTGCTTAGAAATAAGGACAGTTCTATAGCCGAACGATGATGGACTTCTAATTCCTTTTTGCAGGCTTCTTACTACAGAGCTTTCACGAGGACACTAAAGAAGGTCAAAGTTGTTAAATTCACACATACAGATTCACGAATTGTCAACAACGGTCTTGCTCCTCATATCCAACAACTCCGCTGCCGAACGAATTACGAGGCACTAAAATACAAGAAAGAAATTGAAGATCTAGGTAATACTCTAGTTGATAGACTGAGGAATGGGTCCAACCATTATATCGCACTTCATTTAAGGTGACCGCAACTGCACATGTTTAATAAATCTAATATAATTTCGCTGCAGAGGAATATGTAGCTCAGTAATATATTTGTTTTCCTTATCAACTGACAGATATGAGAAGGACATGCTCTCATTTACTGGCTGCAGCCATAATCTAACACGTCAGGAGGCAGAGGAGCTGAGAGAAATGAGAC
This sequence comes from Triticum monococcum, assembly GCA_034509565.1. Lineage (NCBI taxonomy): Eukaryota > Viridiplantae > Streptophyta > Magnoliopsida > Poales > Poaceae > Triticum > Triticum monococcum. Next base: position 668,850,884 of record CM067843.1, on the reverse strand, counting down.
TCAAGGTGCGGCACTGGAAAGAAAAGGAAATTAACAGCAAGGAGAGGCGACTTCAAGGAGGCTGCCCTATGACTCCTCGTGAAGCAGCTCTTTTTCTTAAAGCTATGGGCTATCCTTCCACGACAAATATCTACATTGTAGCAGGTGAAATATATGGTGGGCATAGCATGGACGAATTAAAGGCCGCATATCCAAATGTCTACACACATTATAGTCTAGCAACAGTAGATGAATTAGAGCCCCTCAAGCCGTACCAAAACAGATTAGCTGCAGTGGACTACAATGTAGCCCTCCACAGTGATGTTTTTGTGTATACATATGACGGAAATATGGCCAAAGCAGTACAGGGTCATAGAAGATTTGAAGGATTCCGGACAACCATTAACCCTGACAGGTACATTCATGGGAATGCTGTTTTAAGTTATTAGTATATCTCAACTCTAAGTGCTAATTCTTTAACTGTTCACAGGCAGAAGCTTGTGGAGCTCATTGACAAGCTTGATGAGGGTACAATTACTTGGAATGACTTTCAAAGCAAAGTGAAAACACATCATGAAAACAGACTTGGAGGTCCATATCAGAGGTTGTCTGGTCACAGTCCCAGGCAAGAGGAGCATTTTTATGCAAATCCTCTCCCAGGGTGCTTGTGCAAAAAAACACAAAGGATTTAGCGACGTGGACTTACTCTAAAGAGGTGGGGACTGGGGATATTTCAGCCCTCTTCGCTGCATGTGAGATGTGAAATGGAAATAGGTAGACATCTCTTAGGATGATTGAGATAAACTAAATAGTGCAACTCCTAGTAATCTGACAGCAACATACCACAGATTATTTTCCAGACTATGTATGCAATACTCGTTCTTGCATATGGAGGTGGCAAAGAGAGGTTCACTAATTGTCCTCCGAGAAGTGCATTTTCAACAAATTGGTTATTCAAGTGTAGCGATGGATTGGAAGACAAAGAGATTTCGAGTAGTTTCAGAGGACATATGTACAACAGAGGATAGGATTAGCAAGACAAAAGACTTCCGATACATGTTTGTACTTCGTTTATACTGTGAATGTACAGTCTTTGCTCTCTTTTTTAAAATTTTGTATTCATTTAGGAAGTATCGACTTTATTCAGGATAGATTTGTGTATATGCAATATTTATCAGCTACAGACCAAGTTGTAACCGGCAAGTGATGAATAATAATAAGAAGAAAATAACCTTGTTCATTTGATGTATTCTTTCCTTTAGCTGTTATTGAAATGATTGAATTCTGTTGTAGCATTTTTTGTCTGTCATCAGATATATTGCAGGTAGTTCCTCGCATTAAACTTCTATATTCCTCTGTGGCTTGCTGTGTGGCATATCAGTTATGCTTAGTGGATAGGCATTAAACAAAAAAAGTAAAAAAGAGGTGGCTTTAACAGTAGCATATAAGGTATCACTATGTATTTGATATACTCCCTCCGTTCACTTTTATAAGTCATTTCAGAGAACCGAAAATAGGCTGCTTTGCATGTTGTCTGAAATGTCTTCCAAGGACTTATAAAAGTGAACAGAGGGAGTACAATAAAAAAATCATCAGGCAATATAAGTCTTTCTTGACAGGCACATTTTCCTACTGAAGTTTAAATTTTTATGATAGAAACTGGATGATAAAATAATATCTGATGAACTGGTAGACAAAGGTAACTGTCAACTTTTGTGGTAAAATAGTATCCCTGTTCACTTCTGCTGCACCACTCATGAATCACGCTCGCAAAATAAATTTCTGCCTCCTTCATCAGAAATGATTTACTAGCTCACCAATCACCACATAGAAGGCACATATACTTGCTCCTTCAAGTTCTGGGTAGCACTTTCAGTGGGGAACCCTCGCACGGCACCAATAGTCCACTGTGAAATGATACCAGCAGCAACAGCAAATCTTAGCTCCCTTTCCAATGTATCCTGGTCCTCATACATCTCAGGACAAGTTGTCAACTTCCTAATAGCAGCAGCAACAATAGCATCACCAGAACCCGTCCGGTCAGTTGTGGTTGGAGTTATGAGTGCATCCTCCGTTCCAACCACACAGCCATGAAACTTGGGTGTGTAGTAGTGGATACGAAGTGTTCCATAGGTCACCAGCAAGAGTTTTATGCCGTCATGCCAAATCGGAGCAATTTCTTCAGGGGTATAGTGGTAGTACTGTGGCCAGTTCCTTGTTAGATGGAACCCATCCAAATAATACTGAGGCGGGGTGGCTCGCTTATATTCGTAATACTTGTGATCGAGGAGGAACTCCAACTCATCCCTTGACACCTCTATGATATCAGCCTCCTTCCATGCCCTATTTATGAACTCTTTTGTCTCGTCCCTTGACCTCCACAAAGGCAATGGCAAATTGAGGTCAAAGAATATTTTGCTTCCAAATTTCTTGGACAGCTCAATGGTTCTGAAGAGTGTGTCATGCATTGACGGCGTCAACAGTACTTCTGAATTGAAATGCAACATTTTGGCCTGTGCAATTATCACATATTAGATCTGAAATTCATTTTGTGTTTCTAACAAATATGGTATATAATGCATTTTCTCAACCACCCACAAAGTCCGATGTTTGGACAAAAGTTAACTTAACAACACGAAAGCCATACTCCCTCGTTGTACTAGAGCTGCGACAATTAGTTTGGATCAGAGGGGGTTCTATATTTTACATTTTAGCCAGGGCATGAATCTGAGCAATGCAATTGAATAGTTAGAACAGTATGGAAGATATTTCTGCTACAATGATAGGGGAAACATCACTTAAAAGGGGATCAAGACAGATTAATTTTTCCTTCCTAAAGTGGAGTGATAGAGAAAATATAAGAGTGCCATTTCACTTCATCTTCCTTGGCATTTGATTGCTACTCCCTTGAACTAAAACCATGACAAGAATTATGGAACGGAGGGAGTACCCAATAAAGACTATTCCCCAACAATCATACTCCTGTGCTCAAGAAGCCTAGAGTCCTTACAGACTTGAACACAAATATTTGCTTGCTTAGTTAGAAAGGCATGATGTTGGCACAATCAGATGATTAATCAATTTCTTCTCACAACCTATCCTTGATTTAGGACTTATAAAGAAATCTCCCAAAATACATTAAAATTAGCAGCAAGCCAAATGCACTTGAGATAGGGTATTTAACGGGGTTTCGCTCTTATCAAAATTCTTTTCTCGCTTATCACTTATGCAGTTAAGCTGCACCAGTAACATCAAATGGAGCATCAGTTGGATATTTTACAGGAAATTATCCAAGATAATCCCAAAAACATAACGAGCAGTCCAGGCTACGTGGTTAGACAAAGTTGATTCTAGTGTTGTGTTTAATCACGAGGTGATTCAACACAATGCAACAATGCACATTGGTAGCTATCGACATAGAGGCATAGCTTGCCGATAAATGTCAGCTCGCCCATGGAGATGGCATCAAACTAATCTTTTACCACAAGATGACGCACTCACCTCTTTCAACATATCTGCATTGATCTCGTCCTTGTGGAGCGAGTCCTCGGCAGAGCTCTTCACCGTCTCGGCCACCAGACTTGTCCCGCCACTGCCGTCCTCGCTGTCCCGGAACCCCACCTTCATCCGGGCGATGGCCGTGGACGCGGCACCGTCAAACCTGATGGCGCGGGTCTGCACCCGCTCGCGGTTCATCCGGTACACGAGCTCGTGGCCGAAGTCGTCGTCGCCGACCTTGCCGAGCACCGCGGCGCGGCCGCCGAGCCGGGTGAGCGCGATGGCCACGTTGCTGGAGGCGCTCCCGGGCGAGCGCGCGAACTCGGGCGGCTCCCACTGCAGGTGCAGCCAGGTGGAGTACTGGTCCGGGTGCATCTGCTGGTCCGACACCCGCACCGTCGGCACGAACTCCCACCGCGGCGCCCCGAAGCAGCACACCAGCGGCGGCCACTCGTACGGGAGGTCCGCCCCGTCGTCGCCGTCGTCTCCCGCGTCCTCCTCGCGGGCCGCACTCCGAGGCTCCTCCGCCTGGGCATCCTCCTCCCCCTGCTGCTGCTTGGCCTCCTGCTTCGGGGACTTCTTGGTCCGGCGGGTCTTCGGCTTCGCAGCCGGCTCCTCCTCGCCCTCCGAGTCGGAGTCCTGTCCCGCCTTCTTGGTCTTGCGCCTCGTCGCCTTCGCCTTGGGGGGCGACGAGCCCGGCTCCGACGCCTTCTTCCGCCCGCGGCGTGGGGTGGGTTTAGGAGGGGGTTCCGGCGCCGCCGCGCCGTTGGGCGAGCAGCGGAGGAGGCGGGTCCGGAGGAGGCTGGGGTGTAGAGGTCTGAAAGGGCGATGGGGCTTGGGGGCTAGAGGTTGCAGGAGGAGGAACGGGGAGGCGGCGGCCATGGCCATTGCCCCTCTCTTCTTTGCGGAATTCGCCGCTGGTGAGCGGTAGCAGGAAGGAGGACAAGCGAGCGTTCGACTCTATCCAGTGAGACCCGGTAAGGGTTTAGCGACCGTTAACATCGTTAGGTTGCTCCTTAACGGGCGAAGTGGATCTGGCCAGTTGTCTAGAGCCTAGAGCATCTACAGCCGCAACATGTAAATCCGGGCTCTCGAACGCCCGCGAACGTCGGTATTAATTGGTCATTTCTCTAATCATGTCGTCCACATCTGTGTATCTAATATCCGATATCTCATATCCATACTAAACATGCAACATAGATAAAAACAACATAAATCATCACACAAACATAGAATCGGAGATAGAAATGTACATTCCGATCACAAAAAAATCACCAACGGATGTTCAAAAGATCGTATTTCACATAAACGACGGACAAGTTTAAACTTTATATATATATATATATATATATATATATATATATATATATATATATATATATATATATATATATATATATAAGAGATCATCTCTTCGATTTCCATTACTAGAAATCACGAAGTCTTACAAGAGAATCAAAAGAAAGCAACCTACTCTTCTAAATCGCGCATCTTCAGCTCAGTGCGGAAGAAAAAGGGAAGGAGCCATCCCCCCCCCCCCCTCCAAACATTCCATACAGCAATCCAAAGAAAGTACTAGAGGGGAGGCCCGTGGGGAGCACAACCCACCAGGGCACGCCCAGGAAGGTTGTGCCCCCATGTAGCCCCCTGCACTGCATCTTCGTCCTATAAATTCTCAAATATTCTAGAAACCCTAGGAGAGTCGACGAAACACAATTCCAGCCTCTGCAAGTTTCAGAACCACGAGATCCAATCTAACACCATCACGAAGGGGTTCATCATCCTCATTGGTGCCTCTCTGATGATGCGTGATTAGTCCACCATAGACCTAAGGGTCCATAGAGAGTAGCTAGATGGCTTCCTCTCTCTTTTGATTCTTAACACAATGGTTTCTTGAAGATCTATTTGATGTAACTCTTTTTGTGATGTGTTTGGAGATCTATTTTCTTGTCCTGTGTTATCTCATTTATCTCTCTCTACATACTCCACTAACATCTACTCTTTTGGAAGCCATGTTTCTCTCATTATACCTAGCACATGGGTTCAATCGAGCTCCTTTTGGTATGCAATATATAGGCCCATTCATCTTTGTATACCATATATATGAGCTTTCTCGCGAGTCGCAACACATGCCTCCTATTTTGTTGTACTTTCTACCATCACAACATGGGTTGCCTTAACAAAAGAAAATACATAGCACTAACAAGGCTTAGAGAAGGTCGCAAGAGAGAGAGAGAGAGAGATGTATTCACGAGCCATTTCATGAGCCAGTGTGGATGAGGATGTTGGGGAACGTAGTAATTTCGAAAATTTTCCTACGCACACGCAAGATCATGGTGATGCATAGCAACGAGAGGGGAGAGTGTTGTCTACGTACCAACGCAGACCGACTGCGGAAGCGATCACACAACATAGAGGAAGTAGTCGTACGTCTTCTTCCCGATCCGACCGACCCAAGCACCGTTACTCCGGCACCTCCGAGTTCTTAGCACACGTTCAGCTCGATGACGATCCTCGGGCTCCGATCCAGCAAAGCGTCGAGGAAGAGTTCCGTCAGCACGACGGCGTGGTGACGATCTTGATGTACTACCGACGCAGGGCTTCGCCTAAGCTCTACAATGATATGACCGAGGTGGAATTTGGTGGCAGGGGGCACCGCACACGGCTAAGGAACGATCAACAATGATCAACTTGTATGTCTATGGGGTGCCCCCTGCCCCCGTATATAAAGGAGCAAGGGGAGGGGTTCGGCCGGCCAAGGGAGAGGGGCGCAGGAGGAGTCCTACTCCTACCGGGAGTAGGACTCCCCCCCAATCCTATTCCTAATAGGAATCCTCAAGGGGGAAAGAGAGAAGGGGTGGCCAGCCACCTTTCCTAGTCCTATTAGGACTAGGAAAGGGGGTAGGTGCGCAGCCCTCTATGGCAGCCCCTTTTCACTTTTTCACTAAGGCCCAATAGGCCCATTTGCCTCCCGGGGGGTTCCGGTAACCCTCCCGGTATTCCGGTAAAATCCCGATTTCACCCGGAACACTTCCGATGTCCAAACATAGCCTTCCAATATATCAATCTTTACGTCTCGACCATTTCGAGACTCCTCGTCATGTCCGTGATCACATCCGGGACTCCGAACAACCTTCGGTACATCAAAATGCATAAACTCATAATAACTGTCATCGTAACGTTAAGCGTGCGGACCCTACGGTTCGAGAACAATGTAGACATGACCGAGACACGTCTCCGGTCAATAACCAATAGCGGGACCTGGATGCCCATATTGGCTCCTACATATTCTACGAAGATCTTTATCGGTCAGACCGCATAACAACATACTTTGTTCCCTTTGTCATCGGTATGTTACTTGCCCGAGATTCGATCGTCGGTATCCAATACCTAGTTCAATCTCGTTACTGGCAAGTCTCTTTACTCGTTCCGTAATACATCATCTCATAACTAACATCTTAGTTATTATGCTTGCAAGGCTTGTGTGATGTGTATTACCGAGAGGGCCCAGAGATACCTCTCCGACAATCGGAGTGACAAACCCTAATCTCAAAATACGCCAACCCAACATCTACCATTGGAGACACCTGTAGTACTCCTTTATAATCACCCAGTTACGTTGTGACGTTTGGTAGTACCCAAAGTGTTCCTCCGGTAAACGGGAGTTGCATAATCTCATAGTTATAGGAACATGTATAAGTCATGAAGAATGCAATAGCAGCATACTAAACGATCGGGTGCTAAGCTAATGGAATGGGTCATGTCAATCAGATCATTCAACTAATGATGTGACCTCGTTAATCAAATAACAACTCTTTGTTCATGGTTAGGAAACATAACCATCTTTGATTAACGAGCTAGTCAAGTAGAGGCATACTAGTGACACTCTGTTTGTCTATGTATTCACACATGTATTATGTTTCCAGTTAATACAATTCTAGCATGAATAATAAACATTTATCATGATATAAGGAAATAAATAATAACTTTATTATTGCCTCTAGGGCATATTTCCTTCAGAGGAACCGTGAGATTGGGAGGCATCCGAAAAGTTGGTTTCACATGTATTTTCAGCGAGCGGTCCAGATGATGCAGTGTATGATGAACATTAAATGGAGATTTCACTAAATATCTTGAAACTACTGTAACACCCCGGATGTAACCTGCCATATTTGTACTCCGTCTCTTACCATTTTCGGCTCTAAGTTATGAGATTCGTGGTTGGGTTCTTGTCTTTGTTTTGCATTTTGTTCATGTCATGCATATCATACCATGTCATCATGTGCATCGCATTTGTATACGTGTTCGTCTCATGCATCCGAGCATTTTCCCCGTTGTTTGTTTTGCAATCTGACACTCCCACGCCCTCCGGCGCCCCCTTTTACCTCTTTTCGTGTGCGGGTGTTAAACTTTCTCGGAATGGACCGAAATTTATCAAGAAGCCTTGGTACACCACCAGTAGACCGCCTATCAAGTTTCGTGTCATTTGGAGTTTGTATGATACTCCAACGGTTAACCGGGGAACCGTAAAGGCCTCGTGTGTGTTGCAGCCCAACACCCCTCCAAAGTGGCCCAATAACCCTTCCAAACCTATCCCATGTCCTTCGTCGTCGGATCACAATCACGTGGCCGAAAACTACACCTCATTTGGACACTCCCACCTCCTTCTAGGTATAAATATGTGCAACCCTCTCCAAATCCCGGATGAAACCCTAGCAAATTCCCCTCTCCGCCGCCGGACCAAAAACCCCACCGACGGACATGTCCGCCACCCTCGCTGCCGCCACATGTCGCCTCCTGGTTCATTGAGACAGCCGCGCCCACTTCCCCGCGCCGCCACCCGCGCCGGCCCGTCGGGGCCCAGGCGGGGCCCTCCCGGCCCGTTCGTCCCGCGCCGCCCGGTCGCTCGCCCGCGCCTCCTCCTCGCCGCCCGACGCCGCGTCAGCCTCGCCGCACCGCCACAACCGCCCTCGCCGGCCGCCGTCGAGGCCTCCGCCTCCCCGTCGCCCGAGGTCGCCGCGAGCCGCCGCCTCCGCTCCCGGACGCTCGCCGCCCCGTGCGTCCTCCTCTCCGGCAAGATCCGGTGCCGGCCCGCCGGATCCGCGCTTCCCCGACTCGCCGTCGTCCATCTCCTCCAACTCCGGCCAGTTCCACCGGCCACCTCGACTTCCGTGCCAAGAACAAACCCTAGATCCAGATTTCAAAGAGGTTGTTTTTCTCTAAGTCTTTTTCCCACCTAACATTTTTAGGCCCTGTTCATCATGCCATAACTTGTTGCATACTGCTCCGTTTTATGCGTGATATATATCTAAGTGTTCATCATGATGTGCTCTTCATTTTTTTCCATCGTGCCATGCTTGTTTGAGTCCATCTTGATGCCTAAATCTCGGATGCAAGAGTGCTATAAAATGTTAGGTGATGATTCTTAGCAGTTTATGAGCATTTGTCATTTTTGCTACATTTGTTGTGTGCTGCATATGGGCTTGAGCCATATATGTATTTTGGTCTATGCCGTGCCATCTTTACAGGGGTGTATGCCATGTATTTTTGTGATCTTTGTGGTGACTAGCACAAGCATGCAAAGTAGCTCTCGTGATATTGCTGATTTCAGAGACTTGGAATTTCACTAAGTCATTGCTCTGCTGTTATTTTTATGCCATGTATTCATGTTGCTACAGAGTGATACATGCTTTATTTGAGTTGCTTCAGTAAAGAAGATTTGGACATATGGTTGTGCTCTATCCATCCATGCCCCTGTTTGCAATTATGGAGTGCCATAGCATGACTTAATCTTGCTCTACTTTTGCTATAAAATGTTCCTGGCAGATTATTTATGTGTTAATCAATTTTGCCAAGGTTGTTGTAGTTGATCCATGCATGCTATGACCTTGTTCTTGCCTTGGTTAGCTTCATGAACATGCCATCTTGTTGTAGGTATGCTTATCTTGTCATGCAATGCCTTGTGGTGAGTGAATCGGGCTTGCAAACATGCCTTCATAATTCTGTTTTTGCCATGCCCAGTTTTCTGCTAAGTCTGAATCTGTTAGCGAAACTTGCTATGTTTACATGGGTGCCATTATGTCTTATGTGCCTTTTTGTCTTATGGTCAGTAAGGGATTTTTGTCCTATGCTTTGAGTAGATTCATGTCATGCCTTGTTTTGCTATGATATGTTCCTGTAGCATGTTGTTAGCTTGCTCTAAACATGTCTTTCTGATGTTAATCCCTGGCATGTTGTTTTTTTCACCAAGTCTGTGATGATGATATCTTTTGCACTTTTGCCATGCTTGTTTGAACCTGTTCTAATGTGATTTAGCTGTAGCTCTGTGTTCATCTTTTGTCAAGCATCTTGAGTAGATCACTGCCATATGCTTTATTGCTATGTTGGAGTGCAGAAGCTTAGTTTCTTGTTGTATTCTAGATGGCATCGTGCTGTTAATCGCAGAATTGTGTCATTCTCATTTTGCTTGCCATTTGCAAACCGTGCATCCGATTCTGGTGATCTTTATATCGATTTCGACCGAAATCAACTCATCTTTCCAACGGCACACTTGGTTTGCCAAGTTGAGGCCTGGTTCAATCTTCCCTTCCGAAGCACGCATATGCATTGCATATCACATCTCGCATATCATGCCATGTTCTACATCATGTTGCTTGCGCATTGCACCATGATTGATTTTGGTATTTTGCTTGTGTTCTTGCCTTGGGTAGAGCCGGGAGACGAGTGCGTGATCGAGGAACCCATTGAGTATGCTTACAAGGATCAAGCTTTCGTCAACTCGGAGAACTTTGCAGGCAAGATGACCATACCCTCGAAATCACTTCTATCTTTGCTTGCTAGTTGCTCGCTCTTTGCTATGCCGCGATACCTACCACTTGATATATCTTGCCTCCCATATTGCCTTGTCAAGCCTCTAACCCACCTTTCCTAGCAAACCGTTGTTTGGCTATGTTACCGCTTTGTTCAGCCCCTCTTATAGCGTTGCTAGTTGCAGGTGGAGATGAAGTTTGTTCCATGTTGGAACATGGATTTTGTTGGGATATCATTATTATATCTTGCTTACTTTAATGCATCTATATACTTGGTAAAGGGTGGAAGGCTCGGCCTTATGCCTGGTGTTTTGTTCCACTCTTGCCGCCCTAGTTTCCGTCATACCGGTGTTATGTTCCTTGATTTTGCGTTCCTTACACGGTTGGGCGTTATGGGACCCCCTTGACAGTTCGCCTTGAATAAAACTCCTCTAGCAAGGCCCAACCTTGGTTTTACCATTTGCCTACCTACCACCATATACCCTTTCCCTTGGGTTCTGCAGACTCAAGGGTCATCTTTATTTTAACCCCCCCGGGCCAGTGCTCCCCTGAGTGTTGGTCCTAAACGGGCAACCTGCGAGGCCACCTCGGGGAAACTCGAGGGTTGGTTTTACTCGTAGCTTGACCTATCCAGTGTGCCCTGAGAACGAGATACATGCGACTCCTATCAGGATTTGTCGGCACATCGGGCGGCTTTGCTGGTCTTGTTTTACCATTGTCGAAATGTCTTGTAATCGGGATTCCGAGACTGATCGGGTCTTCCCGCTAGAAGGAATATCCTTCGTTGACCGTGAGAGCTTGTGATGGGCTAAGTTGGGACACCCCTGCAGGGTTTTGAACTTTCGAAAGTTGTGCCCGCGGTTATGGGCAGATGGGAATTTGTCAATGTCCGGTTGTAGAGAACTTGAACTTAACTTAATTAAAATGAATCAACCGCGTGTGTTGCAGTGATGGTCTCTTTTCGGCGGAGTCCGGGAAGATAACACGGTCTCGTGTTATGCTTGAACGTAAGTAGCCTCAGGATCACTTCTTGATCACTTTTAGCTTCTCGACCGTGCTTTTCTTCTCTTCTCGCTCTCATTTGCATAAGTTAGCCACCATATATGCTAGTGCTTGCTGCAGCTCCACCTCACTACCCCCTTTTCTACCTTTAAGCTTAAATAGTCTTGATCGCGAAGGTGTGAGATTGATGAGTCCCCGTGACTCACAGATACTTCCAAAACAGATGCAGGTGCCGACGATGCCAGTGCAGGGGACGCTACCGAACTCAAGTGGGAGTTCGACGAGGATTCGGGTCGTTACTATGTGTCTTTTCCGAATGATCAGTAGAGGAGCCTAGTTGGGGCGATCAGGAATCTAGCATTTGGGGTTGCCTTCCTTTTATGTTGGTTCTGTAGTCGGACCTTGATTATATTCTGGATGATGTATGATATATTTATGTATTGTTTGAAGTGGCGATTGTAAGCCAACTCTTTATCCCTTTCTCATTCAGTACATGGGATGTGTAAAGATTACCCGTCTTGCGACAAGCCTACTATGCGGTTATGCCTCTAAGTCGTGCTCCGACACGTGGGAGATATAGCCGCATCGTGGGTGTTACAACTACACAATGAACTTGTTAATGTCTCCTCATTTTGATCCAGGTGTCTCGCGAGACCTTCATAACTTAGTACGTACGCTGTAACAACCCTCTTGTCGCATCGTAACTTCTTCTTTTGATGTCCAAGAGGAGTGTTTGTGATGAACCAGTTGTAGCAAAAGTGCAGGGGCTGCATGCATATCCACATTAATTTTGTTCTCATTTTCATGAAAAGCACCACTACATTAATGACTATTATTAGTATTTTTTACGAAACCAATAAACACATGTCCAGCCAACATTGTTTTGTTAGACATATAAATTCTATGATATTAGCTACTTAGAAAATCACACCCAAATTTTCAACTTGTTGTTCGATCAATGCACATAAAAAATCTGAACCGATTTTTATCTTGTTGTTCTATCAACTAGAACACTGGCTTGTTTTTATGCTATATTTTATCTTCCATATTCCCATGATACGGAATTCTGGGCCCTCGGATCTCAGATCCAACGGAATACGAGGAGCTACTGTAGTTGTTGTACTAGCACACATTTTCCAGATTCTATGAGGGTTTTTTTGCAAAAATGTTCATCATTTCACAGGAGCTCTTGGATCTGAGATCCAACGCCCGAGCTCGCACGGGAGCACCTAAGCCTAGGTGCTCCCGGAGCACCAGATATTTTCCCTCTGCAAACAAGATGTGCGTAGAATATTACATGACTACATGGTTTCTAAGAACATGTAAGACAAGCCATCATTTTCTCATAAAAAATATAAATAATATATTGCATTGGAGAACCGATTGGGAGACCACACCGCCATTTATGTTGGCCCCTTCATCTTCTTGGACCATACATTGCACCAATCTGGAAAGTCCTAACACTGTAACACATGCATCCTTTTTCATGTCCTCCTTTCCCCCACAACTAAGCTATGTCCTATGAAAGATCGAGACCCCAAAGGGTTGATATGATACACTTAGACACACGTGCGCACAATGAGAGAGAGAGGGGGAGAGAGGGAGGAATGGAGCAATGGGGGGCAATATACATGTTGGTGGGTGTGGTTGCAATCTTCTTAGTCTATGCCTCTATCTTTTCACTAGACATCCTAGGGCTGGGGGGCAGCGGCCCCCTCAGTGGTGCATGTAGCTCCACCAATGATTTTTTCCCTTACATAGTTGAACCTATGGATGGCACATCAACGATTATTTCTCTGTGGATGCATCTCAACAATTCTTCTTGAGAAAACACCCCCTTCTCCATTGGCGAGAGAGTGATACGTCTCCGTCGTATCTATAATTTTTGATTGTTCCATGCCAATATTCTACAACTTTCATATACTTTTGGCAACTTTTTATACAATTTTTTGGGACTAACATATTGATCCAGTGCACAGTGTCAGTTCCTGTTTGTTGCATGTTTTTTGTTTCATAGTAAATCCATATCAAACGGAGTCCAAACGTGATCAAAACTCACGAATGCCCGAGGGGGACATGAGGCAGGGGGCGCGCCCCAGGGGGTCAGGCGCGCCCTAGGCCCTCGTGGTCACCCCGTAAGGTGGTTGATGCCCTTCTTTCGCCGCAAGAAAGCTAATATCCGGATAGAGATCGTGTTAAAATTTCAGCCCAATCGGAGTTACGGATCTCCGGGAATATAAGAAACGGTGAAAGGGCAGAATCTGAGAAGGCAGAAATAGAGAGAGACAGAGAGACAGATCCAATCTCGGAGGGGCTCTCGCCCCTCCCATGCCATGGAGGCCATGGACCAGAGGGGAAACCCTTCTCCCATCTAGGGAGAAGGTCAAGGAAGAAGAAGAATAAGGGGGGCTCTCTCTCCCCCTCTCTCCCGGTGGCACCGGAACACTGCCGGGGCCATCATCGTGCGACGGTGATCTACACCAACACCTCCGTCATCTTCACCAACATCTTCATCACCTTCCCCCATTTATCTACAGCGGTCCACTCTCCCTCAACCCGTTGTACCCTTTACTTGAACATGGTGCTTTATGCTTCATATTATTATCCAGTGATGTGTTGCCATCCTATGATGTCTGAGTAGATTTTCGTTGTCCTATCGGTGATTGGTGAATTACTATGATTGATTTAATTTGCTTGTGGTTATGTTGCTGTTCTTTGGTGCCCATCATATGAGCGCGCATGTGGATCACACCATAGGCTTAGTTGTATGTTGAGAGGACTATGTATTGGAGGGCAAGAGTGACAAACGCTTCAACCTAGCATAGAAATTGATGCATACGGGATTGAAGGGGGACCAATATATCTTAATGCTATGGTTGGGTTTTACCTTAATGAACGTTAGTAGTTGTGGACGCTTGCTAATAGTTCCAATTATAAGTGCATAGAATTCCAAGTCAGGGATGACATGCTAGCAGTGGCCTCTCCCACATAAAACTTGCTATCGGTCTAGTAAAGTAGTCAATTGCTTAGGGACAATTTCGCAACTCCTACCACCACTCTCCACACTTGCTATACTAACTTTATTGTTTCTTTATCTAAACAGCCCCTACTTTTTATTTACGCGCTCTTTATTATCTTGCAAACCTATTCAAAAACACCTACAAAGTACTTCTAGTTTCATACTTGTTCTAGGTAAAGCGAACGTTAAGCGTGCGTAGAGTTGTATCGGTGGTCGATAGAACTTGAGGGAATATATGTTCTACCTTTAGCTCCTCGTTGGGTTCGACACTCTTACTTATCGAAAGAGGCTACAATTGATCCCCTATACTTGTGGGTTATCAAGACCTTTTTCTGACGCCGTTGCCGGGGAGCAATAGCGTGGGGTGAATATTCTCGTGTGTGCTTGTTTGCTTTATCACTAAGTAATTTTTATTTGCTGTTCTAAGTTATTCTCTATCTTTAGTTATGGGTAGGAAACACAAAATACCAAAAAAAATAGTTGTAATTGCTACACCAATGGTTGAAGAACCACTCAAAATCTATCACACTCCTAAAGCTTTTTACTTGGATCATCTTCGATCCCTTTGTGCTCGTGCTGAAACCCCAACTAACTTAGTTGAGCGAAAATCTTTAGATGAGCATGCTTGTTATGTGCGACGCCGCTTATCTAAAAAAGGGAACTTTTACTGGATAAAATTCATCGTTTGCAGTGCTATGCTTGGAATTTATGTGAAATATATGATGTTACTTGTTGTTCTGAAAACCCTAAGAAACACCTTCCCTACCAATGTGAGTTTAGCGATAATGGAATCATATCTTCGTATGCTAAGGGTATTTATAATTACTATGATGTTCAACAAATTGAAGAATTTGTTGCTTTTAAGGGTGCTTACAAAATTGCTTCTTTGATTGAAAAGTATGATGCTATTCTTTACAAATTTGAAAATTTTGCCATACTTAAATATTGTTATGATAGTTATGCTTCTAATGCCTATGTTAAATCATATATTGAGGACTCCTCCACTGTCCAAGAAGAGACTAATATTTTGCAGGAGTCTATGGAAGAAGAAATTAATGACATTGTGAGCTCATTGGATGAAAAAGATGAGGAGGAGAGCGAAGAACAAAAGGAGGAAGAGCGGATTGATCACCCGTGCCCACCTTCTAATGAGAGTAACTCTTCAACTCATACATTGTTTAATTTCCCTTCGTGCTTACCGAAGGATGATTTCTATGATGACTGTTATGATCCCGTTGATTCTCTTGAAATATTCCTTTTTGATGATGCTTGCTATGCTTGTGGCCAAGATGCCAATATGAATTATGCTTATGGATATGAACTTGCTATAGTTCCTTATGTTAAACATGAAATTGTTGCTATTGCACCCACGCATGATAGTCCTATTATCTTTTTGAATTCTCCCAACTACACTATATCGGAGAAGTTTACCCTTATTAAGGATTATATTGATGGGTTGCGTTTTACTATTACACATGATGATTTCTATAGATATAATATGCATGCGCTTGCTGCTCCTACTTGCAATTATTATGAGAGAGGAACTATATCTCCACCTCTCTATGTTTTCAACATGGTAGAATTGCAAGAAACTGTTTATACTATGCATTGGCCTTTACTTTGTGTGCATGAATTGTTCTTTTATGACATGCCTATGCATAGGAAGAGATTTAGACTTCGTTGTTACATGATATATGTTACTTTGTGCTCACTACTAAATTACAAATCATGGTTAATTAAAATTGGCTTTGATATACCTTGGGATCCGGGTGAATTCATTACTTGAGCACTATATGTTGGGGAACGCAGTAATTTCAAAAATTTCCTACGCACACGCAAGATCATGGTAATGCACAGCAACGAGAGGGGAGAGTGTTGTCTACGTACCCACGCAGACCGACTGCGGAAGCGTTAACACAACGTAGAGGAAGTAGTCGTACGTCTTCCCGATCCGACCGATCCAAGCACCGTTACTCCGGCATCTCTGAGTTCTTAGCACACGTTCAACTCAATAATGATCCCCGGGCTCCGATCCAGCAAAGCGTCGGGGAGGAGTTCCGTCAGCACGATGGCGTGGTGACGATCTTGATGTACTACCGACGCAGGGCTTCGCCTAAGCACTACAACGATATGATCAAGGTGGAATATGGTGGCAGGGGGCACCGCACACGGCTAAGGAACGATCACGTGGATCAACTTGTGTGTCCTGGGGTGCCCCCTGCCTCCGTATATAAAGGAGTAAGGGGGAGGGGGCGGCCGGCCTAGGAGGGGGCGCGCCAAGGGGAGTCCTACTCCCACCGGGAGTAGGACTCCCTCCTTCCTTGTTGGAGTAGGAGAAGGGGAAAGAGGGGGAGAGGAATAAGGAAAAGGGGGCTGCGCCCCTTGTCCAATTCGGACCAGAGGGGGGCGCAGGCCTCCTTCCTTTTGGCCTCTCTCCTCTATTCCCGTATGGCCCAATAAGGCCCATATACTCCCCGGCGAATTCCCGTAACTCTCCGGTACTCCAAAAAATACCCGAATCACTCGGAACCTTTCCGAAGTCCGAATATAGTCGTCCAATATATCGATCTTTACATCTCGACCATTTCGAGACTCCTCGTCATGTCCCCGATCTCATCCGGGACTCCGAACTCCTTTGGTACATCAAAACTCATAATATAACTGTCATCGAAACCTTAAGCGTGCGGACCCTACGGTTCGAGAACAATGTAGACATGACCGAGACACGTCTCTGGTCAATAACCAATAGCGGGACCTGGATGCCCATATTGGCTCCTACATGTTATACGAAGATCTTTATCGGTCAGACCGCATAACAACATACGTTGTTCCCTTTGTCATCGGTATGTTACTTGCCCGAGATTCGATCATCGGTATCTAATACCTAGTTCAATCTCGTTACCGGCAAGTCTCTTTACTCGTTCTGTAATACATCATCTTACAACTAACTCATTAGTTGCATTGCTTGCAAGGCTTAAGTGATGTGCATTACCGAGAGGGCCCAGAGATACCTCTCCGACAATCGGAGTGACAAATCCTAATCTCGAAATACGCCAACCCAACATTTACCTTTGGAGACACCTGTAGTACTCCTTTATAATCACCCAGTTACGTTGTGACGTTTGGTTGCACCCAAAGTGTTCCTATGGCAAACGGGAGTTGCATAATCTCATAGTCATAGGAACATGTATAAGTCATGAAGAAAGCAATAGCAACATACTAAACGATCGGGTGCTAAGCTAATGGAATGGGTCATGTTAATCAGATCATTCAACTAATGATGTGATCTCGTTAATCAAATAATAGCTCTTTGTTCATGGTTAGGAAACATAACCATCTTTGATTAACGAGCTAGTCAAGTAGAGGCATACTAGTGACACTTTGTTTGTCTATGTATTCACACATGTATCATGTTTCCGGTTAATACAATTCTAGCATGAATAATAAACATTTATCATGATATAAGGAAATAAATAATAACTATATTATTGCCTCTAGGGCATATTTCCTTCAGTCTCCCACTTGCACTAGAGTCAATAATCTAGTTCACATCGCCATGTGATTTAACAGCAATAGTTCACATCACCATGTGATTAACACCCATAGTCCACATCGATATGTGACCAACACCCAAAGGGTTTACTAGAGTCAGTAATCTAGTTCACATCGCTATGTGATTAACACCCAAAGAGTACTAAGGTGTAATCATGTTTTGCTTGTGAGATAATTTTTAGTCAAAGGGTCTGTCACATACAGATCCGTAAGTATTTTGCGAATTCTATGTCTACAATGCTCTGCACGGAGCTACACTAGCTAATTGCTCCCACTTTCAATATGTATCCAGATTGAGACTTAGAATCATCTGGATCAGTGTCAAAAACTTGCATCGACGTAACCCTTTACGACGAACCTTTTTGTCACGTCCATAATCGAGAAACATATCCTTATTTCACTAAGGATAATTCTGACCGCTGTCCAGTGATCTACTCCTAGATCACTATTGTACTCCCTTGCCAAATCAGTGCAGGGTATACAATAGATCTGGTACACAGCATGGCATACTTTATAGAACCTATGACCAAGGCATAGGGAATGACATTCATTCTCTTTCTATCTTCTGACGTGGTCGGGCTTTGAGTCTTACTCAATTTCACACCTTGTAACATAGGCAAGAAACTCTTTCTTTGACTGTTCCATTTTGAACTACTTCAAAATCTTGTTAAGGTATGTATTTATTGAAAAAACTTATCAAGCGTCTTGATCTATCTCTATAGATCTTGATGCTCAATATGTAAGCAGCTTCACCGAAGTCTTTCTTTGAAAAACTCCTTTCAAACACTCCTTTATGCTTTACAGAATAATTCTACATTATTTCCGATCAACAATATATCATTCACATATACTTATCAGAAATGTTGTAGTGCTCCCACTCACTTTCTTGTAAATACAGGCTTCACCGCAAGTCTGTATAAAACTATATGCTTTGATCAACTTATCAAAGCATGTATTCCAACTCCGAGATGCTTGCACCAGTCCATAGATGAATCGCTGGAGCTTGCATATTTTGTTGGCACCTTCAGGATTGACAAAACCTACTGGTTGCATCATATACAACTCTTCTTTAAGAAATCCATTAAGGAATGCAGTTTTGTTTATCCATTTGCCAGATTTCATAAAATGCGGCAATTGCTAACATGATTCGGACAGACTTAAGCATAGATACGACTGAGAAACTCTCATCGTAGTCAACACTTTGAACTTGTCGAAAACCTTTTGCGACAATTCTAGCTTTGTAGATAGTAACACTACTATCAACGTCCGTCTTCCTCTTGAAGATCCATTTATTTTCTATGGCTTGCCGATCATCGGGCAAGTCAACCAAAGTCCATACTTTGTTCTCATACATGAATCCCATCTCAGATTTCATGGCCTCAAGCCATTTTGCGGAATCTGGGCTCATCATCGCTTCCTCATAGTTCGCAAGTTCGTCATGGTCTAGTAACATGACTTCCAGAACAGGATTACCGTACCACTCTGGTGTGGATCTCACTCTGGTTTACCTATGAGATTCGGTAGTAACTTGATCTGAAGTTACATGATCATCATCATTAGCTTCCTCATTAATTGGTGTAGTAGTCACAAGAATAGATTTCTGTGATAAACTACTTTCCAATAAGGGAGAAGGTACAATTACCTTATCAAGTTTTCTACTTTCCTCCCACTCACTTCTTTTGAGAGAAACTCCTTCTCTAGAAAGGATCCATTCTTAGCAACGAATGTCTTGCCTTCGGATCTGTGATAGAAGGTGTATCCAATAGTTTCCTTTGGATATCCTATGAAGACACATTTCTCCGATTTGGGTTTGAGCTTATCAGGTTGAAACTTTTTTCACATAAGCATTGCAACCTCAAACTTTGAGAAACGACAGCTTAGGTTTCTTGCCAAACCGTAGTTCACACGGTGTCGTCTCAACGGATTTAGATGGTGCCCTATTTAACGTGAATGCAGCTGTCTCTAATGCATAACCCCAAAACGATAGTGGTAGATCGGTAAGAGACATCATAGATCGCACTATATCTAATAAAGTACGGTTATGACGTTCGGACACACAATTACACTATGGTGTTCCAGGTGGCGTGAGTAGTGAAACTATTTCACATCGTTTTAATTGAAGGCCAAACTCGTAACTCAAATATTTTACCTCTGCGATCATATCGTAGAAACTTTTATTTTCTTGTCACAATGATTTTCCACTTCACTCTGAAATTCTTTAAACTGTTCAAATATTTCATACTTATGTTTCATCAAGTAGATATCCCCATATCTGCTCAAATCATCTGTGAAGGTCAGAAAATAATGATACCTGCTGCAAGCCTTAATATTCATCGGACCACATACATCAGTATGTATGATTTCCAACAAATCATTTGCTTGCTTCATTGTTCCGAAGAACGGAGTTTTAGTCATCTTGCCCATGAGGCATGGTTCGCAAGCATCAACTGATTCATAATCAAGTGATTCCAAAAGCCCATCAGCATGGAGTTTCTTCATGCGCTTTACACCAATATGACCTAAACTGCAGTGCCACAAATAAGTTGCACTATCATTATTAACTTTGCATCTTTTGGTTTCAATATTATGTTTATGTGTATCACTACGATCGAGATCCAACAAACTATTTTCATTGGGTGTGTAACCATATAAGGTTATATTCATGTAAACAGAACAACAATTTATTCTCTTACTTAAATGAATAACCGTATTACAATAAACACGATCAAATCATATTCATGTTCAACGCAAACACCAAATAACACTTATTTAGGTTCAACACTAATCCCGAAAGTAAAGGGAGTGTGCGATGATGATCATATCAATCTTGGAACCACTTCCAACACACATCGTCACTTCACCCTTAACTAGTCTCTGTTCATTCTGCAACTCCCGTTTCGAGTTACTAATCTTAGCAACTGAACTAGTATCAAATACTGAGGGGTTGCTATAAACACTAGTAAAGTACACATCAATAACATGTATATCAAATATACTTATGTTCACTTTGCCATCCTTTTTATCCGCCAATCACTTGGGGTAGTTCTGCTTCCAGTGACCAGTCCCTTTGCAGCAGAAGCACTTAGTCTCAGGCTTAGGATCAGACTTGGGCTTCTTCACTTGAGCAGCAACTTGCTTGCCGTTCTTCTTGAAGTTCCCCTTCTTCCCTTTGCCCTTTTCTTGAAACTAGTGGTCTTGTCAACCATCAACACTTGATGTCTTTCTTGATTTCTACCTTCGTTGATTTCAGCATCACGAAGAGCTTGGGAGTTGTTTCCGTTATCCCTTGCATATTATAGTTCATCATGAAGTTCTACTAACTTGGTGATGGTGACTAGAGAATTCTTTCAATCACTATCTTATCTGGAAGATTAACTCCCACTTGATTCAAGCGATTGTAGTACCTAGACAATCTGAGCACATGCTCACTAGTTGAGCGATTCTCCTCCATCTTTTAGCTATAGAACTTGTTGGAGACTTCATATCTCTCAACTCGGGTATTTGCTTGAAATATTAACTTCAACTCCTGGAATATCTCATATGGTCCATGACGTTCAAAACGTCTTTGAAGTCCCGATTCTAAGCCATTAAGCATGGTGCACTAAACTATCAAGTAGTCATCATATTGAGCTAGCCAAACGTTCATAACATCTGCATTTGCTCCTGCAATAGGTCTGTCACCTAGCGGTGCATCGAGGACATAATTTTTCTGTGCAGCAATGAGGATAAACCTCAGATCACGGATCCAATCCGCATCATTGCTACTAACATCTTTCAACACAATTTTCTCTAGGAACATATCAAAATAAACACAGGGAAGCAACAACACGAGCTATTGATCTACAACATAATTTGCAAAATACTACCAGGACTAAGTTCATGATAAATTTAAGTTCAATTAATCATATTACTTAAGAACTCCCACTTAGATAGACATCCCTCTAATCCTCTAAGTGATCACGTGATCCAAATCAACTAAACCATGTCCGATCATCACGTGAGATGGAGTAGTTTCATTGGTGAACATCACTATGTTGATCATATCTACTGTATGATTCACGCTCGACCTTTCGGTCTCCGTGTTCCGAGACCATATCTGTATATGCTTGGCTCGTCAAGTATAACCTGAGTATTCCGCGTGTGCAACTGTTTTGCACCCGTTGTATTTGAACGTAGAGCCTATCACACCCGATCATCACGTGGTGTCTCAGCACGAAGAACTTTCGCAACGGTGCATACTCAGGGAGAACACTTCTTGATAATTTAGTGAGAGATCATCTTATAATGCTACCGTCAATCAAAGCAAGATAAGATGCATAAAAGATAAACATCACATGCAATCAATATAAGTGATATGATATGGCCATCATCATCTTGTGCTTGTGATCTCCATCTCCGAAGCATCGTCATGATCACCATCGTCACCGGCGCGACACCTTGATCTCCATCGTAGCATCGTTGTCGTCTCGCCAATCTTATGCTTCCATGACTATCGCTACCGCTTAGTGATAAAGTAAAGCATTACATCGCGATTGCATTGCATACAATAAAGCGACAACCATATGGCTCCTGCCAGTTGCCGATAACTTGGTTACAAAACATGATCATCTCATACAATAAAATTTAGCATCATGTCTTGACCATATCACATCACAACATGCCCTGCAAAAACAAGTTAGACGTCCTCTACTTTGTTGTTGCAAGTTTTACGTGGCTGCTACGGGCTTAAGCAAGAACCAATCTCACCTACGCATCAAAACCACAACGATAGTTTTTCAAATAGACTCCGTTTTAACCTTCGCAAGGACCGGGCGTAGCCACACTCGGTTCAACTAAAGTTGGAGAGACAGTCGCCCGCAAGCCACCTATGTGCAAAGCACGTCGGGGGAACCGGTCTCGCGTAAGCGTACGCGTAAGGTTGGTCCGGGTCGTCTCGTCCAACAATACCGCCGAACCAAAGTATGACATGCTGGTAGGCAGTATGACTTGTATCGTCCACAACTCACTTGTGTTCTACTCGTGCAAATAACATCAAACCATAAAACCTAGGCTCGGATGCCACTGTTGGGGAACGCAGTAATTTCAAAAATTTCCTACGCACACGCAAGATCATGGTGATGCATAGCAACGAGAGGGGAGAGTGTTGTCTATGTACCCACGCAGACCGACTGCGGAAGCGTTAACACAACGTAGAGGAAGTAGTCGTACGTCTTCCCGATCCGACCGATCCAAGCACCATTACTCCGGCATCTCCGAGTTCTGAGCACACGTTCAGCTCGATGACGATCCCCGGGCTCCGATCCAGCAAAGCGTCGGGGAGGAATTCCGTCAGCACGACGGCGTGGTGACGATCTTGATGTACTACCGACGCAGGGCTTCGCCTAAACACTACAACGATATGATCGAGGTGGAATATGGTGGCAGGGGGCACCGCACACGGCTAAGGAACGATCACGTGGATCAACTTGTGTGTCCTGGGGTGCCCCTGCCTCCGTATATAAAGGAGTAAGGGGGAGGGGGCGGCCGGCCTAGGAGGGGGCGCACCAAGGGGAGTCCTACTCCCACCGGGAGTAGGACTCCCTCCTTCCTTGTTGGAGTAGGAGAAGGGGAAAGAGGGAGAGAGGAATAAGGAAAAGGGGGCTGCGCCCCTTGTCCAATTCGGACCAGAGGGGGGCGCAGGCCTCCTTCCTTTTGGCCTCTCTCCTCTATTCCCGTATGGCCCAATAAGGCCCATATACTCCCCAGCGAATTCCCGTAACTCTCCGGTACTCCAAAAAAATACCCGAATCACTCGGAACCTTTCCGAAGTCCGAATATAGTCGTCCAATATATCGATCTTTACGTCTCGACCATTTCGAGACTCCTCGTCATGTCCCCGATCTCATCCGGGACTCCGAACTCCTTTGGTACATCAAAACTCATAATATAACTGTCATCGAAACCTTAAGCGTGCGGACCCTACGGTTCGAGAACAATGTAGACATGACCGAGACACGTCTCTGGTCAATAACCAATAGCGGGACCTGGATGCCCATATTGGCTCCTACATGTTATACGAAGATCTTTATCGGTCAGACCGCATAACAACATACGTTGTTCCCTTTGTCATCGGTATGTTACTTGCCCGAGATTCGATCATCGGTATCTAATACCTAGTTCAATCTCGTTACCGGCAAGTCTCTTTACTCGTTCTGTAATACATCATCTTACAACTAACTCATTAGTTGCATTGCTTGCAAGGCTTAAGTGATGTGCATTACCGAGAGGGCCCAGAGATACCTCTCCGACAATCGGAGTGACAAATCCTAATCTCGAAATACGCCAACCCAACATTTACCTTTGGAGACACCTGTAGTACTCCTTTATAATCACCCAGTTACGTTGTGACGTTTGGTTGCACCCAAAGTGTTCCTATGGCAAACGGGAGTTGCATAATCTCATAGTCATAGGAACATGTATAAGTCATGAAGAAAGCAATAGCAACATACTAAACGATCGGGTGCTAAGCTAATGGAATGGGTCATGTTAATCAGATCATTCAACTAATGATGTGATCTCGTTAATCAAATAATAGCTCTTTGTTCATGGTTAGGAAACATAACCATCTTTGATTAACGAGCTAGTCAAGTAGAGGCATACTAGTGACACTTTGTTTGTCTATGTATTCACACATGTATCATGTTTCCGGTTAATACAATTCTAGCATGAATAATAAACATTTATCATGATATAAGGAAATAAATAATAACTATATTATTGCCTCTAGGGCATATTTCCTTCAGTCTCCCACTTGCACTAGAGTCAATAATCTAGTTCACATCGCCATGTGATTTAACAGCAATAGTTCACATCACCATGTGATTAACACCCATAGTCCACATCGATATGTGACCAACACCCAAAGGGTTTACTAGAGTCAGTAATCTAGTTCACATCGCTATGTGATTAACACCCAAAGAGTACTAAGGTGTAATCATGTTTTGCTTGTGAGATAATTTTTAGTCAAAGGGTCTGTCACATACAGATCCGTAAGTATTTTGCGAATTCTATGTCTACAATGCTCTGCACGGAGCTACACTAGCTAATTGCTCCCACTTTCAATATGTATCCAGATTGAGACTTAGAATCATCTGGATCAGTGTCAAAAACTTGCATCGACGTAACCCTTTACGACGAACCTTTTTGTCACGTCCATAATCGAGAAACATATCCTTATTTCACTAAGGATAATTCTGACCGCTGTCCAGTGATCTACTCCTAGATCACTATTGTACTCCCTTGCCAAATCAGTGCAGGGTATACAATAGATCTGGTACACAGCATGGCATACTTTATAGAACCTATGACCAAGGCATAGGGAATGACATTCATTCTCTTTCTATCTTCTGACGTGGTCGGGCTTTGAGTCTTACTCAATTTCACACCTTGTAACATAGGCAAGAAACTCTTTCTTTGACTGTTCCATTTTGAACTACTTCAAAATCTTGTTAAGGTATGTATTTATTGAAAAAACTTATCAAGCGTCTTGATCTATCTCTATAGATCTTGATGCTCAATATGTAAGCAGCTTCACCGAAGTCTTTCTTTGAAAAACTCCTTTCAAACACTCCTTTATGCTTTACAGAATAATTCTACATTATTTCCGATCAACAATATATCATTCACATATACTTATCAGAAATGTTGTAGTGCTCCCACTCACTTTCTTGTAAATACAGGCTTCACCGCAAGTCTGTATAAAACTATATGCTTTGATCAACTTATCAAAGCATGTATTCCAACTCCGAGATGCTTGCACCAGTCCATAGATGAATCGCTGGAGCTTGCATATTTTGTTGGCACCTTCAGGATTGACAAAACCTACTGGTTGCATCATATACAACTCTTCTTTAAGAAATCCATTAAGGAATGCAGTTTTGTTTATCCATTTGCCAGATTTCATAAAATGCGGCAATTGCTAACATGATTCGGACAGACTTAAGCATAGATACGACTGAGAAACTCTCATCGTAGTCAACACTTTGAACTTGTCGAAAACCTTTTGCGACAATTCTAGCTTTGTAGATAGTAACACTACTATCAACGTCCGTCTTCCTCTTGAAGATCCATTTATTTTCTATGGCTTGCCGATCATCGGGCAAGTCAACCAAAGTCCATACTTTGTTCTCATACATGAATCCCATCTCAGATTTCATGGCCTCAAGCCATTTTGCGGAATCTGGGCTCATCATCGCTTCCTCATAGTTCGCAAGTTCGTCATGGTCTAGTAACATGACTTCCAGAACAGGATTACCGTACCACTCTGGTGTGGATCTCACTCTGGTTTACCTACGAGATTCGGTAGTAACTTGATCTGAAGTTACATGATCATCATCATTAGCTTCCTCATTAATTGGTGTAGTAGTCACAAGAATAGATTTCTGTGATAAACTACTTTCCAATAAGGGAGAAGGTACAATTACCTTATCAAGTTTTCTACTTTCCTCCCACTCACTTCTTTTGAGAGAAACTACTTCTCTAGAAAGGATCCATTCTTAGCAACGAATGTCTTGCCTTCGGATCTGTGATAGAAGGTGTATCCAATAGTTTCCTTTGGATATCCTATGAAGACACATTTCTCCGATTTGGGTTTGAGCTTATCAGGTTGAAACTTTTTTCACATAAGCATTGCAACCTCAAACTTTGAGAAACGACAGCTTAGGTTTCTTGCCAAACCGTAGTTCACACGGTGTCGTCTCAACGGATTTAGATGGTGCTCTATTTAACGTGAATGCAGCTGTCTCTAATGCATAACCCCAAAACGATAGTGGTAGATCGGTAAGAGACATCATAGATCGCACTATATCTAATAAAGTACGGTTATGACGTTCGGACACACAATTACACTATGGTGTTCCAGGTGGCGTGAGTAGTGAAACTATTTCACATCGTTTTAATTGAAGGCCAAACTCGTAACTCAAATATTTTACCTCTGCGATCATATCGTAGAAACTTTTATTTTCTTGTCACAATGATTTTCCACTTCACTCTGAAATTCTTTAAACTGTTCAAATATTTCAGACTTATGTTTCATCAAGTAGATATCCCCATATCTGCTCAAATCATCTGTGAAGGTCAGAAAATAATGATACCTGCTGCAAGCCTTAATATTCATCGGACCACATACATCAGTATGTATGATTTCCAACAAATCATTTGCTTGCTTCATTGTTCCGAAGAACGGAGTTTTAGTCATCTTGCCCATGAGGCATGGTTCGCAAGCATCAACTGATTCATAATCAAGTGATTCCAAAAGCCCATCAGCATGGAGTTTCTTCATGCGCTTTACACCAATATGACCTAAACTGCAGTGCCACAAATAAGTTGCACTATCATTATTAACTTTGCATCTTTTGGTTTCAATATTATGTTTATGTGTATCACTACGATCGAGATCCAACAAACTATTTTCATTGGGTGTGTAACCATATAAGGTTATATTCATGTAAACAGAACAACAATTTATTCTCTTACTTAAATGAATAACCGTATTACAATAAACACGATCAAATCATATTCATGTTCAACACAAACACCAAATAACACTTATTTAGGTTCAACACTAATCCCGAAAGTAAAGGGAGTGTGCGATGATGATCATATCAATCTTGGAACCACTTCCAACACACATCGTCACTTCACCCTTAACTAGTCTCTGTTCATTCTGCAACTCCCGTTTCGAGTTACTAATCTTAGCAACTGAACTAGTATCAAATACTGAGGGGTTGCTATAAACACTAGTAAAGTACACATCAATAACATGTATATCAAATATACTTATGTTCACTTTGCCATCCTTTTTATCCGCCAATCACTTGGGGTAGTTCTGCTTCCAGTGACCAGTCCCTTTGCAGCAGAAGCACTTAGTCTCAGGCTTAGGATCAGACTTGGGCTTCTTCACTTGAGCAGCAACTTGCTTGCCGTTCTTCTTGAAGTTCCCCTTCTTCCCTTTGCCCTTTTCTTGAAACTAGTGGTCTTGTCAACCATCAACACTTGATGTCTTTCTTGATTTCTACCTTCGTTGATTTCAGCATCACGAAGAGCTTGGGAGTTGTTTCCGTTATCCCTTGCATATTATAGTTCATCATGAAGTTCTACTAACTTGGTGATGGTGACTAGAGAATTCTTTCAATCACTATCTTATCTGGAAGATTAACTCCCACTTGATTCAAGCGATTGTAGTACCTAGACAATCTGAGCACATGCTCACTAGTTGAGCGATTCTCCTCCATCTTTTAGCTATAGAACTTGTTGGAGACTTCATATCTCTCAACTCGGGTATTTGCTTGAAATATTAACTTCAACTCCTGGAATATCTCATATGGTCCATGACGTTCAAAACGTCTTTGAAGTCCCGATTCTAAGCCATTAAGCATGGTGCACTAAACTATCAAGTAGTCATCATATTGAGCTAGCCAAACGTTCATAACATCTGCATTTGCTCCTGCAATAGGTCTGTCACCTAGCGGTGCATCGAGGACATAATTTTTCTGTGCAGCAATGAGGATAAACCTCAGATCACGGATCCAATCCGCATCATTGCTACTAACATCTTTCAACACAATTTTCTCTAGGAACATATCAAAATAAACACAGGGAAGCAACAACACGAGCTATTGATCTACAACATAATTTGCAAAATACTACCAGGACTAAGTTCATGATAAATTTAAGTTCAATTAATCATATTACTTAAGAACTCCCACTTAGATAGACATCCCTCTAATCCTCTAAGTGATCACGTGATCCAAATCAACTAAACCATGTCCGATCATCACGTGAGATGGAGTAGTTTCATTGGTGAACATCACTATGTTGATCATATCTACTGTATGATTCACGCTCGACCTTTCGGTCTCCGTGTTCCGAGACCATATCTGTATATGCTTGGCTCGTCAAGTATAACCTGAGTATTCCGCGTGTGCAACTGTTTTGCACCCGTTGTATTTGAACGTAGAGCCTATCACACCCGATCATCACGTGGTGTCTCAGCACGAAGAACTTTCGCAACGGTGCATACTCAGGGAGAACACTTCTTGATAATTTAGTGAGAGATCATCTTATAATGCTACCGTCAATCAAAGCAAGATAAGATGCATAAAAGATAAACATCACATGCAATCAATATAAGTGATATGATATGGCCATCATCATCTTGTGCTTGTGATCTCCATCTCCGAAGCATCGTCATGATCACCATCGTCACCGGCGCGACACCTTGATCTCCATCGTAGCATCGTTGTCGTCTCGCCAATCTTATGCTTCCATGACTATCGCTACCGCTTAGTGATAAAGTAAAGCATTACATCGCGATTGCATTGCATACAATAAAGCGACAACCATATGGCTCCTGCCAGTTGCCGATAACTTGGTTACAAAACATGATCATCTCATACAATAAAATTTAGCATCATGTCTTGACCATATCACATCACAACATGCCCTGCAAAAACAAGTTAGACGTCCTCTACTTTGTTGTTGCAAGTTTTACGTGGCTGCTACGGGCTTAAGCAAGAACCAATCTCACCTACGCATCAAAACCACAACGATAGTTTTTCAAATAGACTCCGTTTTAACCTTCGCAAGGACCGGGCGTAGCCACACTCGGTTCAACTAAAGTTGGAGAGACAGTCGCCCGCAAGCCACCTATGTGCAAAGCACGTCGGGGGAACCGGTCTCGCGTAAGCGTACGCGTAAGGTTGGTCCGGGTCGTCTCGTCCAACAATACCGCCGAACCAAAGTATGACATGCTGGTAGGCAGTATGACTTGTATCGTCCACAACTCACTTGTGTTCTACTCGTGCAAATAACATCAAACCATAAAACCTAGGCTCGGATGCCACTGTTGGGGAACGCAGTAATTTCAAAAATTTCCTACGCACACGCAAGATCATGGTGATGCATAGCAACGAGAGGGGAGAGTGTTGTCTATGTACCCACGCAGACCGACTGCGGAAGCGTTAACACAACGTAGAGGAAGTAGTCGTACGTCTTCCCGATCCGACCGATCCAAGCACCATTACTCCGGCATCTCCGAGTTCTGAGCACACGTTCAGCTCGATGACGATCCCCGGGCTCCGATCCAGCAAAGCGTCGGGGAGGAATTCCGTCAGCACGACGGCGTGGTGACGATCTTGATGTACTACCGACGCAGGGCTTCGCCTAAACACTACAACGATATGATCGAGGTGGAATATGGTGGCAGGGGGCACCGCACACGGCTAAGGAACGATCACGTGGATCAACTTGTGTGTCCTGGGGTGCCCCTGCCTCCGTATATAAAGGAGTAAGGGGGAGGGGGCGGCCGGCCTAGGAGGGGGCGCACCAAGGGGAGTCCTACTCCCACCGGGAGTAGGACTCCCTCCTTCCTTGTTGGAGTAGGAGAAGGGGAAAGAGGGAGAGAGGAATAAGGAAAAGGGGGCTGCGCCCCTTGTCCAATTCGGACCAGAGGGGGGCGCAGGCCTCCTTCCTTTTGGCCTCTCTCCTCTATTCCCGTATGGCCCAATAAGGCCCATATACTCCCCAGCGAATTCCCGTAACTCTCCGGTACTCCAAAAAAATACCCGAATCACTCGGAACCTTTCCGAAGTCCGAATATAGTCGTCCAATATATCGATCTTTACGTCTCGACCATTTCGAGACTCCTCGTCATGTCCCCGATCTCATCCGGGACTCCGAACTCCTTTGGTACATCAAAACTCATAATATAACTGTCATCGAAACCTTAAGCGTGCGGACCCTACGGTTCGAGAACAATGTAGACATGACCGAGACACGTCTCTGGTCAATAACCAATAGCGGGACCTGGATGCCCATATTGGCTCCTACATGTTATACGAAGATCTTTATCGGTCAGACCGCATAACAACATACGTTGTTCCCTTTGTCATCGGTATGTTACTTGCCCGAGATTCGATCATCGGTATCTAATACCTAGTTCAATCTCGTTACCGGCAAGTCTCTTTACTCGTTCTGTAATACATCATCTTACAACTAACTCATTAGTTGCATTGCTTGCAAGGCTTAAGTGATGTGCATTACCGAGAGGGCCCAGAGATACCTCTCCGACAATCGGAGTGACAAATCCTAATCTCGAAATACGCCAACCCAACATTTACCTTTGGAGACACCTGTAGTACTCCTTTATAATCACCCAGTTACGTTGTGACGTTTGGTTGCACCCAAAGTGTTCCTATGGCAAACGGGAGTTGCATAATCTCATAGTCATAGGAACATGTATAAGTCATGAAGAAAGCAATAGCAACATACTAAACGATCGGGTGCTAAGCTAATGGAATGGGTCATGTTAATCAGATCATTCAACTAATGATGTGATCTCGTTAATCAAATAATAGCTCTTTGTTCATGGTTAGGAAACATAACCATCTTTGATTAACGAGCTAGTCAAGTAGAGGCATACTAGTGACACTTTGTTTGTCTATGTATTCACACATGTATCATGTTTCCGGTTAATACAATTCTAGCATGAATAATAAACATTTATCATGATATAAGGAAATAAATAATAACTATATTATTGCCTCTAGGGCATATTTCCTTCAGTCTCCCACTTGCACTAGAGTCAATAATCTAGTTCACATCGCCATGTGATTTAACAGCAATAGTTCACATCACCATGTGATTAACACCCATAGTCCACATCGATATGTGACCAACACCCAAAGGGTTTACTAGAGTCAGTAATCTAGTTCACATCGCTATGTGATTAACACCCAAAGAGTACTAAGGTGTAATCATGTTTTGCTTGTGAGATAATTTTTAGTCAAAGGGTCTGTCACATACAGATCCGTAAGTATTTTGCGAATTCTATGTCTACAATGCTCTGCACGGAGCTACACTAGCTAATTGCTCCCACTTTCAATATGTATCCAGATTGAGACTTAGAATCATCTGGATCAGTGTCAAAAACTTGCATCGACGTAACCCTTTACGACGAACCTTTTTGTCACGTCCATAATCGAGAAACATATCCTTATTTCACTAAGGATAATTCTGACCGCTGTCCAGTGATCTACTCCTAGATCACTATTGTACTCCCTTGCCAAATCAGTGCAGGGTATACAATAGATCTGGTACACAGCATGGCATACTTTATAGAACCTATGACCAAGGCATAGGGAATGACATTCATTCTCTTTCTATCTTCTGACGTGGTCGGGCTTTGAGTCTTACTCAATTTCACACCTTGTAACATAGGCAAGAAACTCTTTCTTTGACTGTTCCATTTTGAACTACTTCAAAATCTTGTTAAGGTATGTATTTATTGAAAAAACTTATCAAGCGTCTTGATCTATCTCTATAGATCTTGATGCTCAATATGTAAGCAGCTTCACCGAAGTCTTTCTTTGAAAAACTCCTTTCAAACACTCCTTTATGCTTTACAGAATAATTCTACATTATTTCCGATCAACAATATATCATTCACATATACTTATCAGAAATGTTGTAGTGCTCCCACTCACTTTCTTGTAAATACAGGCTTCACCGCAAGTCTGTATAAAACTATATGCTTTGATCAACTTATCAAAGCATGTATTCCAACTCCGAGATGCTTGCACCAGTCCATAGATGAATCGCTGGAGCTTGCATATTTTGTTGGCACCTTCAGGATTGACAAAACCTACTGGTTGCATCATATACAACTCTTCTTTAAGAAATCCATTAAGGAATGCAGTTTTGTTTATCCATTTGCCAGATTTCATAAAATGCGGCAATTGCTAACATGATTCGGACAGACTTAAGCATAGATACGACTGAGAAACTCTCATCGTAGTCAACACTTTGAACTTGTCGAAAACCTTTTGCGACAATTCTAGCTTTGTAGATAGTAACACTACTATCAACGTCCGTCTTCCTCTTGAAGATCCATTTATTTTCTATGGCTTGCCGATCATCGGGCAAGTCAACCAAAGTCCATACTTTGTTCTCATACATGAATCCCATCTCAGATTTCATGGCCTCAAGCCATTTTGCGGAATCTGGGCTCATCATCGCTTCCTCATAGTTCGCAAGTTCGTCATGGTCTAGTAACATGACTTCCAGAACAGGATTACCGTACCACTCTGGTGTGGATCTCACTCTGGTTTACCTACGAGATTCGGTAGTAACTTGATCTGAAGTTACATGATCATCATCATTAGCTTCCTCATTAATTGGTGTAGTAGTCACAAGAATAGATTTCTGTGATAAACTACTTTCCAATAAGGGAGAAGGTACAATTACCTTATCAAGTTTTCTACTTTCCTCCCACTCACTTCTTTTGAGAGAAACTACTTCTCTAGAAAGGATCCATTCTTAGCAACGAATGTCTTGCCTTCGGATCTGTGATAGAAGGTGTATCCAATAGTTTCCTTTGGATATCCTATGAAGACACATTTCTCCGATTTGGGTTTGAGCTTATCAGGTTGAAACTTTTTTCACATAAGCATTGCAACCTCAAACTTTGAGAAACGACAGCTTAGGTTTCTTGCCAAACCGTAGTTCACACGGTGTCGTCTCAACGGATTTAGATGGTGCTCTATTTAACGTGAATGCAGCTGTCTCTAATGCATAACCCCAAAACGATAGTGGTAGATCGGTAAGAGACATCATAGATCGCACTATATCTAATAAAGTACGGTTATGACGTTCGGACACACAATTACACTATGGTGTTCCAGGTGGCGTGAGTAGTGAAACTATTTCACATCGTTTTAATTGAAGGCCAAACTCGTAACTCAAATATTTTACCTCTGCGATCATATCGTAGAAACTTTTATTTTCTTGTCACAATGATTTTCCACTTCACTCTGAAATTCTTTAAACTGTTCAAATATTTCAGACTTATGTTTCATCAAGTAGATATCCCCATATCTGCTCAAATCATCTGTGAAGGTCAGAAAATAATGATACCTGCTGCAAGCCTTAATATTCATCGGACCACATACATCAGTATGTATGATTTCCAACAAATCATTTGCTTGCTTCATTGTTCCGAAGAACGGAGTTTTAGTCATCTTGCCCATGAGGCATGGTTCGCAAGCATCAACTGATTCATAATCAAGTGATTCCAAAAGCCCATCAGCATGGAGTTTCTTCATGCGCTTTACACCAATATGACCTAAACTGCAGTGCCACAAATAAGTTGCACTATCATTATTAACTTTGCATCTTTTGGTTTCAATATTATGTTTATGTGTATCACTACGATCGAGATCCAACAAACTATTTTCATTGGGTGTGTAACCATATAAGGTTATATTCATGTAAACAGAACAACAATTTATTCTCTTACTTAAATGAATAACCGTATTACAATAAACACGATCAAATCATATTCATGTTCAACACAAACACCAAATAACACTTATTTAGGTTCAACACTAATCCCGAAAGTAAAGGGAGTGTGCGATGATGATCATATCAATCTTGGAACCACTTCCAACACACATCGTCACTTCACCCTTAACTAGTCTCTGTTCATTCTGCAACTCCCGTTTCGAGTTACTAATCTTAGCAACTGAACTAGTATCAAATACTGAGGGGTTGCTATAAACACTAGTAAAGTACACATCAATAACATGTATATCAAATATACTTATGTTCACTTTGCCATCCTTTTTATCCGCCAATCACTTGGGGTAGTTCTGCTTCCAGTGACCAGTCCCTTTGCAGCAGAAGCACTTAGTCTCAGGCTTAGGATCAGACTTGGGCTTCTTCACTTGAGCAGCAACTTGCTTGCCGTTCTTCTTGAAGTTCCCCTTCTTCCCTTTGCCCTTTTCTTGAAACTAGTGGTCTTGTCAACCATCAACACTTGATGTCTTTCTTGATTTCTACCTTCGTTGATTTCAGCATCACGAAGAGCTTGGGAGTTGTTTCCGTTATCCCTTGCATATTATAGTTCATCATGAAGTTCTACTAACTTGGTGATGGTGACTAGAGAATTCTTTCAATCACTATCTTATCTGGAAGATTAACTCCCACTTGATTCAAGCGATTGTAGTACCTAGACAATCTGAGCACATGCTCACTAGTTGAGCGATTCTCCTCCATCTTTTAGCTATAGAACTTGTTGGAGACTTCATATCTCTCAACTCGGGTATTTGCTTGAAATATTAACTTCAACTCCTGGAATATCTCATATGGTCCATGACGTTCAAAACGTCTTTGAAGTCCCGATTCTAAGCCATTAAGCATGGTGCACTAAACTATCAAGTAGTCATCATATTGAGCTAGCCAAACGTTCATAACATCTGCATTTGCTCCTGCAATAGGTCTGTCACCTAGCGGTGCATCGAGGACATAATTTTTCTGTGCAGCAATGAGGATAAACCTCAGATCACGGATCCAATCCGCATCATTGCTACTAACATCTTTCAACACAATTTTCTCTAGGAACATATCAAAATAAACACAGGGAAGCAACAACACGAGCTATTGATCTACAACATAATTTGCAAAATACTACCAGGACTAAGTTCATGATAAATTTAAGTTCAATTAATCATATTACTTAAGAACTCCCACTTAGATAGACATCCCTCTAATCCTCTAAGTGATCACGTGATCCAAATCAACTAAACCATGTCCGATCATCACGTGAGATGGAGTAGTTTCATTGGTGAACATCACTATGTTGATCATATCTACTGTATGATTCACGCTCGACCTTTCGGTCTCCGTGTTCCGAGACCATATCTGTATATGCTTGGCTCGTCAAGTATAACCTGAGTATTCCGCGTGTGCAACTGTTTTGCACCCGTTGTATTTGAACGTAGAGCCTATCACACCCGATCATCACGTGGTGTCTCAGCACGAAGAACTTTCGCAACGGTGCATACTCAGGGAGAACACTTCTTGATAATTTAGTGAGAGATCATCTTATAATGCTACCGTCAATCAAAGCAAGATAAGATGCATAAAAGATAAACATCACATGCAATCAATATAAGTGATATGATATGGCCATCATCATCTTGTGCTTGTGATCTCCATCTCCGAAGCATCGTCATGATCACCATCGTCACCGGCGCGACACCTTGATCTCCATCGTA
Organism: Triticum monococcum; assembly: GCA_034509565.1. Taxonomy (NCBI): domain Eukaryota; kingdom Viridiplantae; phylum Streptophyta; class Magnoliopsida; order Poales; family Poaceae; genus Triticum; species Triticum monococcum. The sequence goes on along the minus strand of CM067843.1, from coordinate 668,814,933 downwards.
GCATCATTGTCGTCTCGCCAATCTTATGCTTCCACGACTATCGCTACCGCTTAGTGATAAAGTAAAGCATTACATCGCGATTGCATTGCATACAATAAAGCGACAACCATATGGCTCCTGCCAGTTGCCGATAACTTGGTTACAAAACATGATCATCTCATACAATAAAATCAGCATCATGCCTTGACCATATCACATCACAACATGCCCTGCAAAAACAAGTTAGACGTCCTCTACTTTGTTGTTGCAAGTTTTACGTGGCTGCTACGGGCTTAAGCAAGAACCAATCTCACCTACGCATCAAAACCACAACGATAGTTTGTCAAATAGACTCCGTTTTAACCTTCGCAAGGACCGGGCGTAGCCACACTCGGTTCAACTAAAGTTGGAGAGACAGTCGCCCGCAAGCCACCTGTGTGCAAAGCATGTCGGGGGAACCGGTCTCGCGTAAGCGTACGCGTAAGGTTGGTCCGGGTCGTCTCGTCCAACAATACCGCCGAACCAAAGTATGACATGCTAGTAGGCAGTATGACTTGTATCGTCCACAACTCACTTGTGTTCTACTCGTGCAAATAACATCAAACCATAAAACCTAGGCTCGGATGCCACTGTTGGGGAACGCAGTAATTTCAAAAATTTCCTACGCACACGCAAGATCATGGTGATGCATAGCAACAAGAGGGGAGAGTGTTGTCTATGTACCCACGCAGACCGACTGCGGAAGCGTTAACACAACATAGAGGAAGTAGTCGTACGTCTTCCCGATCCGACCGATCCAAGCACCGTTACTCCGGCATCTCCGAGTTCTGAGCACACGTTCAGCTCGATGACGATCCCCGGGCTCCGATCCAGCAAAGCGTCGGGGAGGAATTCCGTCAGCACGACGGCGTGGTGACGATCTTGATGTACTACCGACGCAGGGCTTCGCCTAAGCACTACAACGATATGATCGAGGTGGAATATGGTGGCAGGGGGCACCGCACACGGCTAAGGAACGATCACGTGGATCAACTTGTGTGTCCTGGGGTGCCCCCTGCCTCCGTATATAAAGGAGTAAGGGGGAGGGGGCGGCCGGCCTAGGAGGGGGCGCACCAAGGGGAGTCCTACTCCCACCGGGAGTAGGACTCCCTCCTTCCTTGTTGGAGTAGGAGAAGGGGAAAGAGGGAGAGAGGAATAAGGAAAAGGGGGCTGCGCCCCTTGTCCAATTCGGACCAGAGGGGGGCGCAGGCCTCCTTCCTTTTGGCCTCTCTCCTCTATTCCTGTATGGCCCAATAAGGCCCATATACTCCCCAGCGAATTCCCGTAACTCTCCGGTACTCCAAAAAATACCCGAATCACTCGGAACCTTTCCGAAGTCCGAATATAGTCGTCCAATATATCGATCTTTACGTCTCGACCATTTCGAGACTCCTCGTCATGTCCCCGATCTCATCCGGGACTCCGAACTCCTTTGGTACATCAAAACTCATAATATAACTGTCATCGAAACCTTAAGCGTGCGGACCCTACGGTTCGAGAACAATGTAGACATGACCGAGACACGTCTCTGGTCAATAACCAATAGCGGGACCTGGATGCCCATATTGGCTCCTACATGTTATACGAAGATCTTTATCGGTCAGACCGCATAACAACATACGTTGTTCCCTTTGTCATCGGTATGTTACTTGCCCGAGATTCGATCATCGGTATCTAATACCTAGTTCAATCTCGTTACCGGCAAGTCTCTTTACTCGTTCTGTAATACATCATCTTACAACTAACTCATTAGTTGCATTGCTTGCAAGGCTTAAGTGATGTGCATTACCGAGAGGGCCCAGAGATACCTCTCCGACAATCGGAGTGACAAATCCTAATCTCGAAATACGGCAACCCAAAATTTACCTTTGGAGACACCTGTAGTACTCCTTTATAATCACCCAGTTACGTTGTGATGTTTGATAGCACCCAAAGTGTTCCTATGGTAAACGGGAGTTGCATAATCTCATAGTCATAGGAACATGTATAAGTCATGAATAAAGTAATAGCAACATACTAAACGATCGGGTGCTAAGCTAATGGAATGGGTCATGTCAATCAGATAATTCAACTAATGATGTGATCTCGTTAATCAAATAACAACTCTTTGTTCATGGTTAGGAAACATAACCATCTTTGATTAATGAGCTAGTCAAGTAGAGGCATACTAGTGACACTTTGTTTGTCTATGTATTCACACATGTACCATGTTTCCGGTTAATACAATTCTAGCATGAATAATAAACATTTATCATGATATAAGGAAATAAATAATAACTATATTATTGCCTCTAGGGCATATTTCCTTCACTATATGCCTAGCTTAATGGCTTTAAAGAAAGCGCTACCAGGGAGACAACTCGGAAGTTTTAGAGAGTCATTTATTTTTGTCATGTTCTTTTATAAGGTTTAAAAATAAAAATAATGTGCCAAGATTTGCCTTTAGGATGTTTACATTGCTTGTTGGTTTGTACGGTGCAGGATAGAAACTTTGGCTGTAGTGCGCGATTTTACATTTTTTACTGGAATATCAAACGGTTCTGAAACTTTTTGAAATATCTTTTTATACAAATTTTTTATTTTTCCTAATTCTGGTAGAATTTTTGGAGTAGCAGAGGTATGGTGAATGTTCATATTACTACAGACTGTCCTGTTTAAGACAGATTCTGTTTTTGATGCATAGTTTGCTTGTTTTGATGAAACTATCGATTTATATCAGTGGATTAAGCCATGGAAAAGTTATATTACAGTAGCTATAATGCAAAAACAAAATATGAATTGGTTTGCAACAGTACTTAGAGTAGTGATTTGCTTTATTATACTAACGGATCTTACCGAGTTTTCTGTTGAGTTTTGTGTGGATGAAGTGTTCGAAGATCGAGGAGGCCTTGATGCGAGGAGAAGAAGGAGAGGCAATAGCTCAAGCTTGGGGATGCCCAAGGCTCCCCAAGTAAATATTCAAGGAGACTCAAGTGTCTAAGCTTGGGGATGCCCAAGGCTCCCCAAGTAAATATTCAAGGAGACTCAAGCGTCTAAGCTTGGGGATGCCCGGAAGGCATCCCATCTTTCTTCACCAAGTATCGATATGTTTTTGGATTCATTTCTCTCATGCGATATGTGCAATCTTGGAGTGTCTTTTTCATTTAGTTTTCATTTTTTTCTTTTATGCACCATGCTGGTATGAGATAGTCCTTGGTTGATTTATAAATGCGCATTGCACTTCACTTATATCTTTTGAGTACAACTTTATAGAATGCTTCATGTGCTTTGCTTATATCATTTGAAGTTTGGATTGCCTGTTTCTCTTCACATAGAAAACCGCCATTTGTAGAATGCTCTTTTACTTCACTTATATTTGTTAGAGCATGGGCATATATTTTGTAGAAAGAATTAAACTCTCTTGCTTCACTTATATTCATTTAGAAAGATGGCAGGAATTGGTCATTCACATGGTTAGTCATAAAATCCTACATAAAACTTGTAGATCACTTAATATGATATGTTTGATTCCTTACAATAGTTTTGAGATATAAAGGTGGTGATATTAGAGTCATGCTAGTTGAGTAATTGTGAAATTAAGAGATACTTGTGTTGAGGTTTGCAAGTCCCGTAGCATGCACGTATGGTGAACCGTTATGTAACGAAGTTGGAGCATGAGGTATTTATTGATTGTCTTCCTTATGAGTGGCGATTAGGGAAGAGTGATGGTCTTTTCCTACCAATCTATCCCCCTAGGGGCATGTGTAGTAGTACTTTGCTTCGAGGGCTAATAAACTTTTGCAATAAGTATATGAGTTCTTTATGACTAATGCGAGTCCATGGATTATACGCACTCTCACCCTAACATCATTGCTAGCCTCTTCGGTACCGTGCATTACCCTTTCCCACCTCGAGAGTTGGTGCAAACTTCACCGGCGCATCCAAACCCCGTGATACGATACACTCTATCACACATAAGCCTTCTTATATCCTCCTCAAAACAGCCACCATACCTACCTATCATGGCATTTCCATAGCCATTCTAAGATATATTGTCATTCAACTTTCATCATCATCATATACATGACTTGAGCATTTATTGTCATATTGCTTTGCATGATCGTAAGATAGCTAGCATGAATTTTTCATGGCTTGTCCGTTTTTTGATGCCATTGCTACGCTAGATCGTTGCACATCCCGGTACACCATCGGAGGCATTCATATAGAGTCATACCTTTGTTCTAGCATCGAGTTGTAATATTGAGTTGTAAGTAAATAAAAGTGTGATGATTGACGGTGTCCTGCACTAGGGGGTACTCAACACGTCATCTCCCGATCTGATAGATTGGGCCGAGGACCCCCGTGGCCGTATACTTATGGGCCAGTTCGGACGGCTGCCGCATACAAGGAAGATTCCGCAAGACTTGGCAATCAAGACAATGACTTCTCCCCACCGGCGTATTCGGCTAGGACTCTTGTTATCCTAGGCCTCCGGTGCATTATATAAACCGAGGCCAGGCTAGTCGATAAACATCATCATACAACAATCATACCATAGGCTAGCTTCTAGGGTTTAGCCTCCTTGATCTCGTGGTAGATCTACTCTTGTACTACCCATATCATCAATATTAATCGAGCAGGACGTAGGGTTTTACCTCCATCAAGAGGGCCCGAACTTGGGTAAAACATCGTGTTCCCTGCCTCCTGTTACCATCCGACCTAGACGCACAGTTCGGGACCCCCTACCCAAGATCCACCGGTTTTGACAGCGACATTGGTGCTTTCATTGAGAGTTCCACTGTGTGATCGACAAAAGAATCGATGGCTCGCCTGCAGATCAACTGCGACTTCGGCATCTTCGTCACCAGCTCGACTGGTCATCTTGGTTTGACCAAGAATTGCGCCCCTGTTCGGATCACTATGTTCGGACGAGGGCCTACAGCAAACATCAACTCCAATCTCTATCAAGATCATGGAGGAATCATCCATGGAGCTCGGGGGCTCAACGTCCACATTGCCCTTAAGCGACCGTGCTGTTTTTCTGGACAGCAAACTCGTATCTTCCGCCACCACCTCCTTGAGTATTGCTTTGGCGATCGCTTTGGTGGAATTGTGCGGAATTAAGTCTATAACAACCCTGGAAAATATCGTCGAGTTCCGATGGAGGAATCTCTGGCAATACACGATATACCGGAGCCTTGTCAAATCTGGACGGGAATTTGGATGAGTTTAGGGCGTGGTGCCCAGTTTCTAGCTCGGACGTCCTTTGGAAGATCCAACCGTTGATCGGCTGCAGAATTCCTATATCTACCAGCTCTCAAAATTTCAGCTCGATCCGACCGTCCAAACTCCGGGAACCTTTCGATTAGTGCATCACTTTTCGGATCTGTTTTCTGTGCGAAAACAAATCCGACCCGAGTTCATCTTTTTTATGAACGGGATTTCAGACACCCCTTTTGAAGGAAGTTTTGTATGGGGTATTGTGTTTTGTTCCCGAACACATCCCACTAACTTTAAGATCTTTTGAACATGATCTTCAACATCATGCTGGTGTCAAACCAGTCCGGCAATATTATTCCACAGCTGCCGACCTGCGCTAGACACGGCGTCACTTTGTTGAGCCGAGTTCAACTTCTTCGGATCATCATCTCGTCAAGCCGAACAAGAGTCCGGCATCGCGAAGGATAAATCATCACCAACATCGCCGACCCACGGATTATACGGAGCGGGCATACCGGCATCGCCGCACGGTCGCTTCATCAAGCCGGCATCGACCACGTCACGACCTGCATTGACAGGGCTGCACTATTGCTTCTTCAAGCTGGTGTCCATCACGCCGACCTACTTCGACTCATCGGCTGACATCGAGGCTTCGACATCTCGGCTGGACCGGGGGCTTCGCCATCTCTTCATCAACCTACTCCGAACACTTCGGCGTCACTAGCCGACCAGCTCCGTCACGTTAGCTGGGCCGAGGGCTTTGCCTCGGCGAGCCAACCTTCGCCAGCATTGCCATGTCGTCGTTTTATCGCCCATCAGGCAATGGGTGTGCGGATCGAGTCCCAATTTTGGGAATCACCTTCCTTCGGATGGCTACAACAAATAAACCAGGTGCTATTAACCCCAATATTTTTTGCTTGTTTGGGTTCATTTTTTCCCAAGGAATTATTACTCTGGTTCGTCCGTCATATGTACACAGGTCTATCAAATGGTGGCCACATTAACGAGGTCGCGTGGCGGTTCGATCAGTTTCCGTACATAGTCCGGCGAACGCCGCATCCGGAGCTTGGACCGACCTGTGAATTCAGGCTTTGCCACGCCTTTACTACATCACGCCGACGCCCTCCATCGACATTGACTTCGGCGCCAGGCCATATTTCTTCTATTCCTCACTTTGCATAAATTATTTATTATGCAACATTTTTTAATTATCATTATTACTAGTATCTCTGGTTTGCACTATTTTTTATGCACAGGAAAATGATCCGGGGACTTTGGCGTCACTCTGCCGGTCTGCATTGACTGTGCTATGTCACCACTTCGGCGTGTCGAGCTCTCCGCTCCGCCACCTCGGGACCAGCTTGGGGATGGAACCTTGCCCGGCATCAAGCTCGGACCGCGTCATCAATACCGAACATATTAACCAGCTAAGTCGCTTTCATGCTCAAAGCTTTAATTTCTAACTTGTGTCCGGTTCGACCAAGCATTATACTTTTTTGGAAAGAAGTTGCTTGTAAAAAACTTTCTTGTCCAAACTTTGTTTGTGACGCATAAAATACCCAATTCATTTGGGGGCTTCCTTCATGAAGCTTTTCCACTTGCATATGATTATACTTGTACGGCTTCGTTCCTTGTTCGTGTATTATGCCACAATATGCACCACATTGACTTAAGCGATTTGCAAGCTGGGTTGCCTCGCTCCTGTGTTTACCCCTACGTTCCCGATTGTTCGGCTAGGGAGTAAAGGGAGCACCTCTGCGATTGTCACGATCGGGTCACCCGAGCCGGACCTCAGACTGGGTGAAGCCGAAAGCTAGCGCTCTTATAGTTATTCAATGATGGTCGGCACACAACGGAACTCATGAGTACAAAAAATCTATTGCACAAGTCTCATAATAACAATGAGCACCGAAGAAAGGTATCGGTGGGGGTACTATTTTCTTCGAAGATGCTTCTTACTCTTCGCAGTAATATAGCATAAGTTCCCTGAGCGCGCTTTGTCTGTTACAGCCTTATGGCTTGATTGCCTGGTTATTGGAAACACCGTCGATATTCTCGACCGATGGAGTACATAACACTTTTCGGTCCTTGACCGAAGAGGGAGAAGCCGACGGTCGGTTAAGACATGTTTAAAGTTCGGTTGAACATAGATATGATATAAGTACTTCGGTACATGCAATCATTCTTCTCCCAAGTCACTTGGGGGCTCTTAAGTTTATTTGAGCCATTTTATAATAAGTGTTCTTGTTCTTAGTCATTGCAAAGTTTTATTATTATTATTTATCACTCCTTTTTTCGACACGAGTGTGCGGTCACTAGCCGGGGAGCCTAATTTCTCTCTCAAAGCCGCTAGAGTTTAGTTTGCTAAGCTGGCTTGATGAGAAGTACTCCGCCCTCGGGATAGGAGGTTGAAGCTGTAGGCTGACCCGCTCAAAGTCTTGAGATAGGATGTATCATGTTAAAGCACGACAGAAGCACTTCTTTTTTCTAAGACCAACTTTCGGATTGGCACCGAACACTTGATATTGTTCGGACATCATGTTTTTACTGACGTTTCTTGGTTTTCCAAGCTTTTTGGCACTTTTAAACTATTTGTGCTTTTCCAGCATTAGTCTCGCAGTGCAACGCCGGACACCTTTAGGGATTCGGCAAAAACATTCTCGGATATTGCTATATATGCATCGGTTTCAAATTGTGTCTTCGGTCAATAGTTGGGTTGCCCGGCTCCTGTGCTTTCCTCCTACGTTCCGCTTTGTTCGGCTAGGTGTGCAAAGGGAGAACCACTGTGATTGTGCTTGTCACAATAAGTGTAAACTGGTCAGCGATCTGATGACTATGACGAGACGTTCATAACATTGGCCGAAGTGTTCACGGCTTGACCTCGACTGTCGCCGAACACTACCGGGGGCTATTAACTGGCCTCCCAAACTAAATCCTCGATATTTTTCTCTTACATTAGAGCTGAGGATTAATGATCATGCTTAGCATGACAACCCAAAGAAAGGAACCGATAGCGGGACTATTTTCTTTGGAAGACATTTCTTCTGTTAAACAGTAATATAACATATCTCTCTGCGTACCTTTGTTTATAAAACCGTATGGCCAGATTGCCTTGTTTCTTGTAAATATTTGCCCTCATAAAGGCTTTATAAAGTAGGACAAACATTCCTCAGCTACTGGCCGAGGAGGTGGAAGCTGATGGTCGGTCAACAAAGTTGTGTACAATGCGGATCTAAGCATTAATGACGTAAAGTACTTGGATACATAGAGTCATTACACATAATTTGTGATTTTACTATGGATATTGATCCTTAATTCGGCCACCCGTGCCCGCATTAAGGCTCGGGGGCTACTGGGCTTCGGGCTTATTATTTACAAATATTAAAGGGGCACATCGATCCCCTGATCTGGTGTTGCCACCCGACCAGTGTCTCGGGGCCTACTGCATTGCTTGTCCAATGCGGAAAATTTTATGTGCAATATAGTTTCCGAGGAGATTTTGATCCTCAGGTTGGTCGGCCGCACCCAACCTGAGTCTCAAGGACTAAGCACGCCGCTTTTAGTGTCCCGAAGTATTCTGCCGAGCTAGGACTTGATCCTTAGGCCGATTTTGCAAATCGACCTAAGTCTCAGCGGCTACTGGGATCAGCGGTCTTATGTCATCCTTCATGTGCATCTCGGGTTTTAGACCGATACACACCTTGAGGGCTACTGGCTATATATCTCGGCAGAGAATAAATTGCACCAATAAAAAATATTGACAAAAAACCGGCCCATAGTCGGGGTGGTGCGCCACCTCGGAAGCAGTCCGGCATAAAGCTCGGGCACTAGTGGCTGGCTCCATAGAGGGCATTTCCAGCATTAAGCTCGGCTAAACTCCTTCAAACTTTTTTGAACCAAGGTGATATGACACCTCGGATATAGTCCGGCGTTGGAGCTCGGATACAGTCCGGTGTTGGAGCTCGGATGCATAGTCTGGCGTTGGAGCTCGGATACATTTCGGCATTAGAGCTGGGAAGCGGTCCGGCGTTGGTGCTCAGCCGCAAAAGATACCTCGAATGCAGTCCGGCGTTGGAGCTCGGACGTAAGAGGACGCTGCGCCTGGGAACAACTTCAAACCCGAGGTGTGGCATAAAAATAGCAAGGCATTGATAAAGGCCGGAAACTTAAAGGGGCTCCTCGGATACCCGACGTGTAAACTCGTCGAATGCATTTCGGCGATCCTCAAGATCGAAGATAAAGAAGATTCGTTGAACCAGTTTTCAAGACCGATGACCGAAGATGAAGAACAGTTCAGAAGAATCGAGGAGCGTCCCTAACTTGAAGACCGGTTCAGGGGGCTACTAACGGCGTCCTGGACTAGGGGGTACTCAACACGTCATCTCCCGATCTGATAGATTGGGTCGAGGACCCCTGTGGCCGTATACTCATGGGCCAGTTCAGACGGCTGCCGCATATAGGGAAGATTCCACAAGACTTGGCGATCAAGACAAGGACTTCTCCCCACCGGCGTATTCGGCTAGGACTCTTGTTATCCTAGGCCTCCGGTGCATTATATAAACCGAGGCCAGGCTAGTCGATAAACATCATCATACAACAATCATACCATAGGCTAGCTTCTAGGGTTTAGCCTCCTTGATCTCGTGGTAGATCTACTCTTGTACTACCCATATCATCAATATTAGTCGAGCAGGACGTAGGGTTTTACCTCCATCAAGAGGGCCCGAACCTGGGTAAAACATCGTGTTCCCTGCCTCCTGTTACCATCCGACCTAGACGCACAGTTCGGGACCCCCTACCCGAGATCCGCCGGTTTTGACACCGATAATGATCATCAGTATTAGTGCATTGTCCCAGTGAGGAAAGGATGATGGAGAGTATGATTCCCCCACAAGTCGGGATGAGACTCCGGACGAAAAAAATAAAAAAAAGAGAAAAAAGGGGAAAAAGAGAAAGGCCCCAAAAAAAGGAAGGCCCCAAAAAACAAAAAAAATGAGAGAAAATAGAGAAGGGGCAATGTTACTATCCTTTTACCACACTTGTGCTTCAGAGTAGCACCATGTTCCTCATATAGAGAGTCTCTTGAGTTATCACTTTCATATACTAGTGGGAATTTTCATTATAGAACTTGGCTTGTATACTACGATGATGGGCTTCCTCAAATACCCAAGGTCTTCATGAACAAGCAAGTTGGATGCACACCCACTTAGTTTCCAGTTTGAGCTTTCATACACTTATAGCTCTAGTGCATCCGTTGCATGGCAATCCCTACTACTCGCATTGACATCAATTGATGGGCATCTCCATAGCCCGTTGAATAGCCGCATTGATGTGAGACTTTCTTCCTTTTTGTCTTCTCCACACAACCTCTATCATCATATTCTATTTCACCCATAGTGATATGTCCATGGCTTGCGCTCATGTATTGCGTGAGGGTTGAAAAGGCTGAAGCGCGTTAAAAAGTATGAACCAATTGCTCGGCTTGTCATCGGGGTTGTGCATGATTTGAATACTTTGTGTGATGAAGATGGAGCATAGCCAAACTATATGATTTTGTAGGGATGCGCTTTCTTTGGCTATGTTATTTTGATAAGACATAATTGCTTGATTAGTATGCTTGAAGTATTATTATCTTAATGTCAAATGATAGACTATTGTCTTGAATCACTCGTGTTTTAATATTCATGCCATGATTAGATATGTGATCAAGATTATGCTAGGTAGCATTCCACATCAAAAATTATCTTTTTTATCATTTACCTACTTGAGGACGAGCAGGAATTCCGCTTGGGGATGCTGATACATCTCCGTCATATCTATAATTTTTGATTGTTCCATGCAAATATTCTACAACTTTCATATACATTTGGCAACTTTTTATACTATTTTTGGGATTAACATATTGATCCAGTGCCAGTTCCTGTTTGTTGCATGTTTTTTGTATCGCAGTAAATCCATATCAAACAGAGTCCAAACGGGATAAAAACTGCCGGGGATTTTTTTTGGAATATATGTGATTTTTTGGAAGAAAAGTCAACGTGAGACGATGCCCGAGGGGGCCACGAGGAAGGGGGCGCACCCCAGGGGGTCAGGCACGCCCTGGGCCCTCGTGGACACCCCGTAAGGCAGTTGATGCCCTTCTTTCGCCGCAAGAAAGCTAATATCTGGATAGAGATCGTGTTAAAATTTCAGCCCAATTGGAGTTACGGATCTCCCGGAATATAAGAAACGGTGAAAGGGCGGAATCTGAGGAGGCAGAAACAGAGAGAGACAGATCCAATCTCGGAGGGGCTCTCGCCCCTCCCATGCCATGGAGGTCATGGACCAGAGGGGAAACCCTTCTCCCATCTAGGGAGAAGGTCAAGGAAGAAGAAGAATAAGAAGGGGTCTCTCCCCCTCTCTCTCGGTGGCACCGGAACGCCGCCGGGGCCATCATCGTGTGACGACGATCTACACTAACACCTCCGTCATCTTCACCAACATCTTCATCACCTTCCCCCATCTATCTACAGCGGTCCACTCTCCCGCAACCCATTGTACCCTCTACTTGAACATGGTGCTTTATGCTTCATATTATGATCCAATGATGTGTTGCCATCCTATGATGTGTGAGTAGATTTTCGTTGTCCTATCAGTGATTGGTGAATTACTATGATTGATTTAATTTGCTTGTGGTTATGTTGCTATCCTTTGGTGCCCATCATATGAGCGCGCGCGTGGATCACACCATAGGGTTAGTTGTATGTTGATAGGACTATGTATTGGAGGGCAAGAGTGACAGAAGCTTCAACCTAGCATAGAAATTAATGCATACGGGATTGAAGGGGGACCAATATATCTTAATGCTATGGTTGAGTTTTACCTTAATGAACGTTAGTAGTTGCGGACGCTTGCTAATAGTTCCAATCATAAGTGCATAGAATTCCAAGTCAGGGATGACATGAAGGAAATATGCCCTCGAGGCAATAATAAAGTTATTATTTATTTCTTTATATCATGATAAATGTTTATTATTCATGCTAGACTTGTATTAACCGGAAACATAATACATGTGTGAATACATAGACAAACAGAGTGTCACTAGTATGCCTCTACTTGACTAGCTCGTTAATCAAAGATGGTTATGTTTCCTAACCATGAACAAAAGAGTTGTTATTTGATTAACGAGGTCACATCATTAGTTGAATGATCTGATTGACAAGACCCATTCCATTAGCTTAGCACCCGATCGTTTAGTATGTTGCTATTGCTTTCTTCATGACTTATACATGTTCCTATGACTATGAGATTATGCAACTCCCGTTTGCCGGAGGAACACTTTGGGTGCTATCAAACGTCACAACGTAACTGGGTGATTATAAAGGAGTACTACAGGTGTTTCCAATGGTAGATGTTGGGTTGGCGTATTTCGAGAATAGGATTTGTCACTCCGATTGTCGGAGAGGTACCTCTGGGCCCTCTCGGTAATACACATCACATAAGCCTTGCAAGCATTATAACTAAGATGTTAGTTGTGAGATGATGTATTACGGAACGAGTAAAGAGACTTGTCAGTAACAAGATTGAACTAGGTATTGGATACCGACGATCGAATCTCGGGCAAGTAACATACCGATGACAAAGGGAACAACGTATGTTGTTATGCGGTCTGACCGATAAAGATCTTCGTAGAATATGTAGGAGCCAATATGGGCATCCAGGTCCCGCTATTGGTTATTGACCAGCGACGTGTCTCGGTCATGTCTACATTGTTCTCGAACCATAGGGTCCGCACGCTTAATGTTACGATGACAGTTATTATGAGTTTATGCATTTTGATGTACCGAAGGTTGTTCGGAGTCCCGGATGTGATCACGGACATGACGAAGAGTCTCGAAATGGTCAAGACGTAAAGATCGATATATTGGACGACTATATTCGGACTTCGGAAAGGTTCCGAGTGATTCGGGTATTTTTCGGAGTACCAGAGAGTTACGGGAATTCGCCGGGGAGTATATGGGCCTTATTGGGCCATACGGGAATAGAGGAGAGAGGCCAAAAGGAAGGAGGCCTGCGCCCCCCCTCTGGTCCGAATTGGACAAGGGGCGCAGCCCCCTTGTCCTTATTCCTCTCCACCTCTTTCCCCTTCTCCTACTCCAACAAGGAAGGAGGGAGTCCTACTCCCGGTGGGAGTAGGACTCCCCTTGGCGCGCCTCCTCCTAGGCCGGCCGGCCCCTTCCCCTTGCTCCTTTATATACGGAGGCAGGGGGCACCCCATGACACACAAGTTGATCATTGAGATCGTTCCTTAGCCGTGTGCGGTGCCCCCTGCCACCAAATTCCACCTAGATCATACCGTTGTAGTGCTTAGGCGAAGCCCTGCGTCGGTAGTACATCAAGATCGTCACCACGCCGTCGTGCTGACGGAACTCTTCCTTGACGCTTTGCTGGATCGGAGCCCGAGGACCGTCATCGAGCTGAACGTGTGCTAAGAACTCGGAGGTGCCAGAGTAACGGTGCTTGGATCGGTCGGATCGGGAAGAAGACGTACGACTACTTCCTCTACGTTGTGTCAACGCTTCCGTTGCGATCTACAAGGGTATGTAGATCAGACTCTCCCCCTCGTTGCTATGCATCACCATGATCTTGCGTGTGCGTAGGAATTTTTTTGAAATTACTACGTTCCCCAACAATGGCATCCGAGCCTAGGTTTTTATGGTTTGATGTTATTTGCACGAGTAGAACACAAGTGAGTTGTGGGCGATACAAGTCATACTGCCTACCAGCATGTCATACTTTGGTTCAGCGGTATTGTTGGACGAGACGACCCGGACCAACCTTACGCGTACGCTTACGCGAGACCGGTTCCCTCGACGTGCTTTGCACATAGATGGCTTGCGGGCGACTGTCTCTCCAACTTTAGTTGAACCGAGTGTGGCTACGCCCGGTCCTTGAGAAGGTTAAAACGGAGTCTATTTGACAAACTATCGTTGGGGTTTTCATGCGTAGGTGAGATGAGTTCTTGCTTAAGCCCGTAGCAGCCACGTAAAACTTGCAACAACAAAGTAGAGGACGTCTAACTTGTTTTTGCAGGGCATGTTGTGATGTGATATGGTCAAGGCATGATGCTGATTTTATTGTATGAGATGATCATGTTTTGTAACCAAGTTATCGGCAACTGGCAGGAGCCATATGGTTGTCGCTTTATTGTATGCAATGCAATCGCGATGTAATGCTTTACTTTATTACTAAGCGGTAGTGATAGTCATGGAGGCATAAGATTGGCGAGACGACAACGATGCTACGATGGAGATCAAGGTGTCGCGCCGGTGACGATGGTGATCATGACGGTGCTTCGGAGATGGAGATCACAAGCACAAGATGATGATGGCCATATCATATCACTTATATTGATTGCATGTGATGTTTATCTTTTATGCATCTTATCTTGCTTTGATTGACGGTAGCATTATAAGATGATCTCTCACTAAATTATCAAGAAGTGTTCTCCCTGAGTATGCACCATTGCCAAAGTTCGTCGTGCCCAGACACCACGTGATGATCGGGTGTGATAAGCTCTACATCCATCTACAACGGGTGCAAGCCAGTTTTGCACACGCAGAATACTCAGGTTAAACTTGACGAGCCTAGCATATGCAGATATGGCCTCGGAACACAGAGACCGAAAGGTCGAGCGTGAATCATATAGTAGATATGATCAACATGACGATGTTCACCATTGAAAACTACTCCATCTCACGTGATGATCAGTTATGGTTTAGTTGATTTGGATCACGTGATCACTTAGAGGATTAGAGGGATGTCTATCTAAGTGGGAGTTCTTAAGTAATATGATTAAATTGAACTTAAATTGATCATGAACTTAGTCCTGGTAGTATTTTGCAAATTATGTTGTAGATCAATAGCTCGCGTTGTTGCTTCCCTGTGTTTATTTTTGATATGTTCCTAGAGAAAATTGTGTTGAAAGATGTTAGTAGCAATGATGCGGATTGGATCCGTGATCTAAGGTTTATCCTCATTGCTGCACAGAAGAATTATGTCCTTGATGCACCGCTAGGTGACAGACCTATTGCAGGAGCAGATGCAGACGTTATGAACGTTTGGCTAGCTCAATATGATGACTACTTGATAGTTTAGTGCACCATGCTTAATGGCTTAGAATCGGGACTTCAAAGACGTTTTGAACGTCATGGACCATATGAGATGTTCTAGGAGTTGAAGTTAATATTTCAAGCAAATACCCGAGTTGAGAGATATGAAGTCTCCAGCAAGTTCTATGGCCAAAAGATGGAGGAGAATCGCTCAACTAGTGAGCATGTACTCAGATTGTCTGGGTACTACAATCGCTTGAACCAAGTGGGAGTTAATCTTCCAGATAAGATAGTGATTGACAGAATTCTCTAGTCACCATCACCAAGTTAGTAGAACTTCGTGATGAACTATAATATGCAAGGGATAACGGAAACAACTCCCAAGCTCTTCGTGATGCTGAAATCAACAAAGGTAGAAATCAAGAAAAACATCAAGTGTTGATGGTTGACAAGACCACTAGTTTCAAGAAAAGGGCAAAGGGAAGAAGGGGAACTTCAAGAAGAACGGCAAAGCAAGTTGCTGCTCAAGTGAAGAGGCCCAAGTCTGATCCTAAGCCTGAGACTAAGTGCTTCTACTGCAAAGGGACTGGTCACTAGAAGCGGAGCTACCCCAAGTGATTGGCGGATAAGAAGGATGGCAAGGTGAACAAAGGTATATGTGATATACATGTTATTGATGTGTACCTTACTAGAGCTCGCAGTAGCACCTGGGTATTTGATACTGGTTCTGTTGCTAATATTTGCAACTCAAAACAGGGACTACGGAATAAGCGGACACTAGCAAAGGACGAGGTGACGATGCGCGTGGGAAACGGTTCCAAAGTCGATGTGATCGCGGTCGGCACGCTACCTCTACATCTACCTTCGGGATTAATATTAGACCTAAATAATTGTTATTTGGTGCCAGCGTTGAGCATGAACATTATATCTGGATCTTGTTTAATGCGAGACGGTTATTCATTTAAATCAGAGAATAATGGTTGTTCTATTTATATGAGTAATATCTTTTATGGTCATGCACCTTTGAAGAGTGGTCTATTTTTGATGAATCTCGATAGTAGTGATACACATATTCATAATGTTGAAACCAAAAGATGCAGAGTTGATAATGATAGTGCAACTTATTTGTGGCACTGCCATTTAGGTCATATCGGTGTAAAGCGCATGAAGAAACTCCATACTGATGGGCTTTTGGAACCACTTGATTATGAATCACTTGGTACTTGCGAACCGTGCCTCATAGGCAAGATGACTAAAACACCGTTCTCTGGTACTATGGAGAGAGCAATAGATCTGTTGGAAATCATACATACCGATGTATGTGGTCCGATGAATATTGAGGCTCGTGGCGGATATCGTTATTTTCTCACCTTCACAGATGATTTAAGCAGATATGGGTATATCTACTTAATGAAACACAAGTCTGAAACATTTGAAAAGTTCAAAGAATTTCAGAGTCAAGTTGAAAATCATCGTAACAAGAAAATAAAGTTTCTATGATCTGATCGTGGAGGAGAATATTTGAGTTACGAGTTTGGTGTACATTTGAAATTTTTTGGAATAGTTTCGCAACTCACGCCACCCGGAACACCACAGCGTAATGGTGTGTCCGAATGTCGTAATCGTACTTTACTAGATATGGTGCGATCTATGATGTCTCTTACTGATTTACTGCTATCATTTTGGGGTTATGCTTTATAGACGGCCGCATTCACGTTAAATAGGGCACCATCAAAATCCGTTGAGACGACACCTTATGAACTATGGTTTGGCAAGAAACCAAAGGTGTCGTTTCTTAAAGTTTGGGGCTGCGACGCTTATGTGAAAAAGCTTCAACCTGATAAGCTCGAACCTAAAGCGGAGAAATGTGTCTTCATAGGATACCCAAAGGAGACTGTTGGGTACACCTTCTATCACAGATCCGAAGGCAAGACATTCGTTGCTAAGAATGGATCATTTCTAGAGAAGGAGTTTCTCTCGAAAGAAGTGAGTGGGAGGAAAGTAGAACTTGACGAGGTAACTGTACCTGCTCCCTTATTGGAAAATAGTACATCACAGAAAACTATTTCTGCGACACCTATACCAATTAGTGAGGAAGCTAATGATGATGATCATGAAACTTCAGGACAAGATACTATTGAACCACGTAGATCAACCAGAGTGAGATCTGCACCAGAGTGGTACGGTAATCCAATTCTGGAAGTCATGCTACTAGATCATGATGATCCTACGAACTATGAAGAAGCGATGGTGAGCCCAGATTCCGTAAAGTGGCTTGAAGCCATGAAATCTGAGATGGGATCCATGTATGAGAACAAAGTGTGGACTTTGGTTGACTTGCCCGATGATCGGCAAGCAATTGAGAATAAATGGATCTTCAAGAAAAAGACTGACGCTGACGGTAATGTTACTGTCTATAAAGCTCGACTTGTTGCAAAAGGTTTTCAACAAGTTCAAGGGGTTGACTACGATGAGACCTTCTCACCCGTAGCGATGCTTAAGTCTGTCAGAATCATGTTAGCAATTGCCGCATTTCATGATTATGAAATTTGGCAGATGGATGTCAAAACTGCATTCCTGAATGGATTTCTGGAAGAAGAGTTGTATATGATGCAACCAGAAGGTTTTGTCGATCCAAAGGGAGCTAACAAAGTGTGCAAGCTCCAACGATCCATTTATGGACTGGTGCAAGCCTCTTGGAGTTGGAATAAACGCTTTGATAGTGTGATCAAAGCATTTGGTTTTATACAGACGTTTGGAGAAGCCTGTATTTACAAGAAAGTGAGTGGGAGCTCTGTAGCATTTCTGATATTATATGTGGATGACATATTGCTGATTGGAAATGATATAGAATTTCTGGATAGCATAAAGGGATACTTGAATAAAAGTTTTTCCATGAAAGACCTCGGGGAAGCTGCTTACATATTAGGCATAAAGATCTATAGAGATAGATCAAGACGCTTAATTGGACTTTCACAAAGCACATACCTTGACAAGATTTTGAAGAAGTTCAAAATGGATCAAGCAAAGAAAGGGTTCTTGCCTGTGTTACAAGGTGTGAAGTTGAGTCAGACTCAATGCCCGACCACTGCAGAAGATAGAGAGAAAATGAAAGATGTTCCCTATGCTTCAGCCATAGGCTCTATCATGTATGCAATGCTGTGTACCAGACCTGATGTGTGCCTTGCTATAAGTTTAGTAGGGAGGTACCAAAGTAATCCAGGAGTGGATCACTGGACAGCGGTCAAGAACATCCTGAAATACCTGAAAAGGACTAAGGATATGTTTCTCGTATATGGAGGTGACAAAGAGCTCACCGTAAGAGGTTACGTTGATGCAAGCTTTGACACTGATCCGGACGATTCTAAATCGCAAACCGGATACGTGTTTACTTTAAACGGTGGAGCTGTCAGTTGGTGCAGTTCTAAACAAAGCGTCGTAGCGGGATCTACATGTGAAGCGGAGTACATAGCTGCTTTGGAAGCAGCGAACGAAGGAGTCTGGATGAAGGAGTTCATATCCGATCTAGGTGTCATACCGAATGCATCGGGTCCAATGAAAATCTTTTGTGACAATACTGGTGCAATTGCCTTGGCAAAGGAATCCAGATTTCACAAAAGGACCAAACACATCAAGAGACGCTTCAACTCCATCCGGGATCTAGTCCAGGTGGGAGACATAGAGATTTGCAAGATACATACGGATCTGAATGTTGCAGACCCGTTGACTAAGCCTCTTCCACGAGCAAAACATGATCAGCACCAAGGCTCCATGGGTGTTAGAATCATTACTATGTAATCTAGATTATTGACTCTAGTGCAAGTGGGAGACTGAAGGAAATATGCCCTAGAGGCAATAATAAAGTTATTATTTATTTCCTTATATCATGATAAATGTTTATTATTCATGCTAGAATTGTATTAACCGGAAACATAATACATGTGTGAATACATAGAATAACAGAGTGTCACTAGTATGCCTCTACATGACTAGCTCGTTAATCAAAGATGGTTATGTTTCCTAACCATGAAAAATAGAGTTGTTATTTGATTAACGAGGTCACATCATTAGTTGAATGATCTGATTGACAAGACCCATTCCATTAGCTTAGCACCCGATCGTTTAGTATGTTGCTATTGCTTTCTTCATGACTTATACATGTTCCTATGACTATGAGATTATGCAACTCCCGTTTGCCGGAGGAACACATTGGGTGCTACCAAACGTCACAACGTAACTGGGTGATTATAAAGGAGTACTACAGGTGTTTCCAATGGTAGATGTTGGGTTGGCGTATTTCGAGAATAGGATTTGTCACTCCGATTGTCGGAGAGGTACCTCTGGGCCCTCTCGGTAATACACATCACATAAGCCTTGCAAGCATTATAACTAAGATGTTAGTTGTGAGATGATGTATTACGGAACGAGTAAAGAGACTTGCCAGTAACGAGATTGAACTAGGTATTGGATACCGACGATCGAATCTCGGGCAAGTAACATACCGATGACAAAGGGAACAACGTATGTTGTTATGCGGTCTGACCGATAAAGATCTTCGTAGAATATGTAGGAGCCAATATGGGCATCCAGGTCCCGCTATTGGTTATTGACCAGCGACGTGTCTTGGTCATGGCTATATTGTTCTCGAACCGTAGGGTCCGCACGCTTAACGTTACGATGACAGTTATTATGAGTTTATGCATTTTGATATACCGAAGGTTGTTCGGAGTCCCGGATGTGATCACGGACATGACGAGGAGTCTCGAAATGGTTGAGACGTAAAGATCGATATATTGGACGACTATATTCAGACTTCGGAAAGGTTCCGAGTGATTCGGGTATTTTTCGGAGTACCGGAGAGTTACGGGAATTCGCCGGGGAGTATAGGGGCCTTATTGGGCCATACGGGAATAGAGGAGAGAGGCCAAAAGGAAGGAGGCCTGCGCCCCCCCTCTGGTCCGAATTGGACAAGGGGCGCAGCCCCCTTGTCCTTATTCCTCTCCACCTCTTTCCCCTTCTCCTACTCCAACAAGGAAGGAGGGAGTCCTACTCCCGGTGGGAGTAGGACTCCCCTTGGCGCACCTCCTCCTAGGCCGGCCGGCCCCTTCCCCTTGCTCCTTTATATACGGAGGCAGGGGGCACCCCATGACACACAAGTTGATCATTGAGATCGTTCCTTAGCCGTGTGCGGTGCCCCCTGCCACCAAATTCCACCTCGATCATACCGTTGTAGTGCTTAGGCGAAGCCCTGCGTCGGTAGTACATCAAGATCGTCACCACGCCGTCGTGCTGATGGAACCCTTCCTCGACGCTTTGCTGGATCGGAGCCCGAGGATCGTCATCGAGCTGAACGTGTGCTAAGAACTCGGAGGTGCCAGAGTAACGGTGCTTGGATCGGTCGGATCGGGAAGAAGACGTACGACTACTTCCTCTACGTTGTGTCAATGCTTCCGTTGCGATCTACAAGGGTATGTAGATCAGACTCTCCCCCTCGTTGCTATGCATCACCATGATCTTGCGTGTGCGTAGGAATTTTTTTGAAATTACTACGTTCCCCAACATGACATGCTAGCAGTGGCCTCTCCCACATAAAACTTGCTATCGGTCTAGTAAAGTAGTCAATTGCTTAGGGACAATTTCGCAACTCCTACTACCACTCTTCGACACTCGCTATACTAACTTTATTGTCTCTTTATCTAAACAGCCCCTACTTTTTATTTACGAGCTCTTTATTATCTTGCAAACCTATTCAAAAACACCTACAAAGTACTTCTAGTTTCATACTTGTTCTAGGTAAAGCGAACGTTAAGAATGCGTAGAATTGTATCGGTGGTCGATAGAACTTGAGGGAATATTTGTTCTACCTTTAGCTCCTCATTGGGTTTGACACTCTTACTTATCGAAAGAGGCTACAATTGATCCCCTATACTTGTGGGTTATCAGAGAGCCATCAGAACATGCCTACACTTGCACTGCTCATTTTCTGAGAGAGAACCACCTACTCATGTGTTGAGACCAATACATTCCAATCCAACCACAAGAATCTTGATCTCTAGCTTTCCCCACGTTGCTTTTCACTCAAATCATCTTTCCACCATAGCCAAATCTGTGAGAGAGAGTTAAGTGTTGGGGAGTGAGGGAGTCCTGGGTTAGGGGGTCTCCGCACAGCCGGACTATATCCTTTGGCCGGACTGTTGGACTATGAAGATACAAGATTGAAGACTTCGTCCCGTGTCCGGATGAGGCTCTCCTTGGCGTGGAAGGCAAGCTAGGCAATACGGATATGTAGATATCCTCCCTTGTAACCGACTCTGTGTAACCCTAGCCTCCTCCGGTGTCTATATAAACCGGAGGGTTTAGTACGTAGGACAACATACAATCATACCATAGGCTAGCTTCTAGGGTTTAGCGTCTACGATCTCGTGGTAGATCAACTCTTGTAATACTCATATCATCAAGAACAATCAAGCAGGACGTAGGGTATTACCTCCATCAAGAGGGCCCGAACCTGGGTAAACATTGTGTCCCCTGCCTCCTGTTACCATCCGCCTTAGACGCATAGTTCGGGACCCCCTACCTGAGATCCGCCGGTTTTGACACCGACATTTGTGCTTTCATTGAGAGTTCCACTGTGTCGTCACCATAAGGCTTGATGGCTCCTTCGATCATCGGTAGCGATGCGGTCCAGGGTGAGGTTTTCCTCCCCGGACAGATCTTTGTATTCGGTGGCTTCGCACCGCGGGCCAATTCGCTTGCCCATCTGGAGCAAATCAAGAGCTACGCCCCTGGCCATCAGGTCAGATTTGGAAACTTAAACTACACTGCCGATATCTGTGGAGACTTGATCTTCGACGGATTCGAGCCCGTGTCAGGTGCGCCGCACAGTCACGACGAGCACGACGTAACTCTGCCGTCGGGCAGTGTTCGGGAGACCGCATCTGCAACTACTCCGGCCGTCAATTCGGATCATATCGCGCCATCTGAGAGTGGAGGGATAGACCCCGCCATGGAGGCCGCACTCTCAGTGGTGATAGAGCCGGATACTGACTTCACCCCTTACGAGAGTCGTGTCGCCGAACCACTGGATTCACCTCCGGCCACGGACTCCGAGCCGCTTACATCCGTGCCCATCGAATCCGACTGGGCGCCGATCATGGAGTTCACCTCCGCGGATATCTTTCAGCCCTCGCCCTTCGGCGATGTGCTAAACTCATTGAGGTCTCTCTCCCTGTCAGGAGAACCTTGGCCGAACTATGTCCGGCTAGAATGGGATGCGGACGGCGAAGAAATTCGCTGCCCACCCACCACCCACTTAGTAGCCACTATCGATGATTTAACCGACATGCTCGACTTAGACTCTGGAGACATCGGACGACGATGCAGGAGACGAGCAGGAACCACCGCCCATAGGGTGCCGGACCGCTACCTCATCATATGATATATACATGGTGGACACCCCTAAAGAAGGCAATGGCGACAAGACAACAGAGGATGACCCCTCCAAGAAGCAACACAAGCGCCGACGTTAGCGGCGCCGCTCCAAGTCCTGCCACAGCAAAAGTAGTGATACCGGCATAGGAGATAATAACACTCCGGATAGTGCCGAAGAAAACCACAACCCCCTCCAGCACGATGTAGAGCCGAAGGATGAACAAGCCAGCCCTCCAGAGCAGGCAGCAGATGGAGAACCGGAGGAGGACAATTACATGCCTCTATCCGAAGGCGAAGTGAGCCTCGGCGACGAAGAATTTATCGTACCTGAGGACCCTGTCGAACAGGAGCGCTTCAAGCGCCGGCCTATGGCCACAACAAATAGCCTGAAGAAAAAGCAACAACAGCTTCAAGCTGATCAAGACTTGCTAGCAGACAGATGGACCGAAGTCCTTGCAGCCGAGGAATATGAACTCGAGCGTCCCTCCAAGAGTTACCCAAAACGCAGGTTGCTACCTCACCTCGAGGAGGAAGCATTGAAACCTCATTCACCAGTGTACGATGCGGCTGACCGGCCACTGCGTGGCCGAGCCAGAGAGGCGTTTCAGCCTGAAGTTCAGCCTGCACCCCGCCGCCACTCAATCAAAAATACCAAGGCCCGGGGCAACACACGGGACCTGCGAGACGTATTGGGCAATAAGGCAAAACTTGCAAGGTCAATATACGGGTCACGGGGACGCGCGCCAACACGGGGCGATGATCGTCGCGCCGGATACACCAAAAGCAAATCCGGCCAGGCCGAATACAGAAGACAAGACTCATATGAACTGCGTCGGGATATAGCACGGCACAGAGGCGCCGCACACCCCCTATGCTTCACTGATGAAGTTATGGATCACGAATTCCCGGAGGGTTTCAAACCCGTAAATATCGAATCATATGATGGTACAATAGATCCCGCTATATGGATTGAGGATTTCCTCCTTCACATCCACATGGCTTGCAGTGATGATCTACATGCCATCAAGTACCTCCGACTAAAACTCAAAGGACCAGCTCGGCATTGGCTGAATAGCTTGCCAGCAGACTCTGTCGGCAGTTGGGAGGATCTGGAAGATGCATTCCTTGACAACTTCTAGGGCACTTATGTGAGACCACCGGATGCTGATGACTTGAGCCATATAACTCAGCAGCCAGGGGAATCGGCCAGATAATTCTGGACACGATTCCTTACTAAGAAAAACCAAATTGTCGATTGTACAGATGCAGAGGCCTTAGCGGCATTCAAGCATAACATCCGCGACAAGTGGCTTGCCCGGCACCTCGGCTAAGAGACGCTGAAGTCTATGGTAGCCCTCACGACACTCATGACCCGCTTTTGCGCGGGCGAGGATAGCTGGCTGGCTCGCAGCAACAACACATCCAGGAATCCGGGCACCCCGGATAACAAAGATGCCAACGACAAACTACGACGCAACAAACACAAGCACCGCAAATATGGTGATAAAACCAATAATACGGCAGTTAATGCCGGGTTCAGGGTCCCAAAGCCCGGTTAGCGGAAAGGGCCGCCCAAAAATACAAATCCGGGTCCATCTAGTCTGGACCGCATACTCGCTCGTCAATGCCAAATTCATGGCACCCCAGAAACGCCATCCACCCATATAAACAGAGAATGCTGGGTCTTCAAACAAGCCGGCAGGGCAGGCGCCAAACACGAAGAGGGGTCTCAAAGCGACGATAGCGACGAAGAGCCCAGATTTCCGAACACAGGAGGGCAAAAGAAACTCCCCCCATACTCAATCGGTGAATGTGGTAAATACCACCCAAACGGCCCACTTTGACCAGATATACACCCTTAAGGATGGCGGCTCAACGGAACCCACTGTCCCACAATATAAGCTAGGGCCGGTCACCTTCAACCGCATGGATCGTCCGGTCAAAGCCAACCGGGGCAATCCAGCCGCACTAATCCTCGACCCAATAGTAAACGGGTTCCACCTCACTCGAGTCCTTATGGACGGAGGTAGTAGTTTAAATCTGCTTTACCAGGATACAGTGCACAAGATGGGCATCGATCAATGTAACGCCGCAAGACCGATGCTCCAGTTGCCCTTCCATTTTTTTTGTTGTTGCCATGTTTGGCATAATATTTGTTGCATCTTCATGCTTGTGTTATATTTTCTTCTCACTTTGTGCATTCCATCTTCATGTATGTTGCCATGTGCATTTTCATCCATCATGTTCATGTTGCCTTGTTTCCATTTGTGTAGTTGGGTGTGCTCTTCCTCTTGCCTTCCCTTTTCTTGTTCTCAAGCTCCAACTTGGTTCCACCAAGTTCATCAAAACCAAGTCAACGCTTCCAATTCTTTCTTTTCTCCCAATTATTGCAAGTGGCATTTTTCTGCTCCAAAGAAATGTTCACTATCTTTCTAAATTCCGTAAACCATACCTACACCATCTCTTCCAATTTTTAGCTAATTTGAAGATGTTTTGGTTGGGTTAAAAAATGGCTCAAGTTTGAATTTAATTCAAACCTGAATTATTTTTCTATCTCTAAAAATGGCCAAACCATTTTATTCTATTTGTGCATGATTCCAGTGCTCCAAGGATATTTTCTTTTCTGAAATATTCTACCTCTAAGCCCTCTTTCTTTTCTCAACATATTTCTGCCTGGGGGAAATAAGGAAATAATGAAGAGGCTAAGAGAGAAGGAGTCCAGCAGCAGCCCAGTCGACCCAGCCCAACTCCTCTCTCCCCTAGTAATTTTTCCCACATGCACCGGGCCGGCCCCACCTGTCATCCTCTTCCCTCACCTTTTTCTTCCACCACCCTTGCTCGCTCTCTCTCACGGTAAAACCCACAGACCCTTCTCCGATGCTCCCCCTAACCTAATTTTGGAGGGGTATTTTTGTCCCTGCGAAATTGTTTTTTTCCCGGCCCGCCGCAGCCCAGATCCAAGCCCTGTCTAGCCCTGTATAACCCAGACCATATACGTACAATACCCTGGTCCGAAAAAAACATAGATATGACCCCACGTCCACGTAAGACCTGCCGATTCCAATCATTCACGCGAGTAGCTCCATTAATCTCGCGAGCATTGACGCAGCTCCATAAGTAGTAGATCTCCACCGGCGGCTATCTCGTCGCCGGCGATCTCGTTGGACAGCGGGCGCGACAACGTCGTGAATCTCCAACGATCTCGCACAGGTACCGCATCCCGCGTCCCCCCTCTAGTCTCGCTCGCGGCAACATCGAACAAACTGCCGCTGCGCCAGTGGCAGTGGTTAACCTAGCTACCCGGCGGCGCATGCGATCGTGGATTTTGTTCCGGTAGTGCTGCTCCTCGTGATCTGGGTTCACGTAGCATCGGTTGCCATCGGCTGTGCGCACCACCAGTATCATTATTTGATGTGGCAGCTAACCTAGGTATCCGGCGGCAGAGGTAATCACAGATCTAGCTAGGTTTTGAGATCGTGCAGTTCCTCGCGATTGAAAGTGATCACGACGGGTGCCGTGGCCATCTTCCTTACTAAGTTTGGCAGATCTGAATGGCCTCGGTTGCGGTTGTTTACATAACATCTGTGATCGTGTGCTATGTGTTTTATATTTCATCATTGATAATGTTTGCACATGTGATGATACATATTATTGGTTGTAGGAAATGGCGGAAGAGGAGTTAACTGATATCATGGTAGACATGGATTATGGAGAACTGATGAAAGACTGGATAGAAGATTGGTCAGATGATGAAAATTCAGATTGTGAAGATTGGTCAGATGATGAAAATTCAGATTGTGAAGATCGGTCAGAGAATGGTAACAAATGGGACGATCTTAATGTGAGTGGCATTGTCATGTTGTAATTTTTTGGTGGCATCCGACAACATTAATTCTTTGTGTTGAAAATTTATAGATCAATGAGCTTGATGATGATGAGGAAAACAACTCGGAGCTCTCGAATGAAGATTACATTAGTCAGGTACGTAAGTGAAAAATTTTGTTGGCATGCAAATCGAATTTCTTCTGGAATATTATATGATAAGTAATTATGTATTTGTGTTGTATTATCCAGTTCATTTCTGAATGTCATAATGCGTACGACTATTATGGTGAATCCGACGCAGAGACATGCCTTAACGATGAATCATTAGATGCACCTGGTTCTGGGGAGTCCGAGTCATCGGTCATCATGAGTGAGGTATGTGTGTAATCAATGTTCTATGGAAGTAAGTAATGTTAAACCATAGAAATCTGTTTTCATGGCTGTGGTTTGATTGTGTAGGTGACACAAGATGATGGTGCAAAGAATGTCCAAGATACTGCCAGTGCAGATGATAAGAGGGATATGTCCATGTAGATAATGGAAATGACCTTTACGTCTCAGGATGCTGCGTATGATTTCTACAACAGCTATGCTAGAGATAATGGTTTCGGCATTAGAAAGAATAAGGTCAAGTATAGCAAAATAGAGTCAAGTCATATGTGTTATAGGCAGTTTGTTTGTTCAAGACAAGAGAAACGTGACAGCAAGTTGCTAACCGAGGAAGGACACAGCCGTAGGCTCAGACCCGAGACACGCTGCTTTCGCGAAGCGCACCTGACCGTCAAGCTGGACCAAAATCGTGGGGTTTGGTATGTTGAAAGTTTTGAGGACAAGCATAGCCATATGTTGGCAGGACCGGACGAGGTACCTTTTCTTTGGTCCCATAGAAAAATCAAAGAGTACCAGAAGCATGAGATAATGTCCATGGGAGCTGCAGGGATTAGAATTCACGACATGATGGATTGCTTCATCAGCAAGCATGTATGGTACGGCGGTGTTGGTTTTACCAGGCGTGAAATATATGTTGGGGAACATAGTAATTTCGAAAATTTTCCTACGCACACGCAAGATCATGGTGATGCACATCAACGAGAGGGGAGAGTGTTGTCTACGTACCAACGCAGACCGACTGCGGAAGCGATCACACAACATAGAGGAAGTAGTCGTACGTCTTCTTCCTGATCCGACCGATCCAAGCACCGTTACTCCGGCACCTCCGAGTTCTTAGCACACGTTCAGCTCGATGACGATCCTCGGGCTCCGATCCAGCAAAGCGTCGAGGAAGAGTTTCGTCAGCACGATGGCGTGGTGACGATCTTGATATACTACCGACGCAGGGCTTCGCCTAAGCTCTACAACGATATGACCGAGGTGGAATTTGGTGGCAGGGGGCACCGCACACGGCTAAGGAACGATCAACAATGATCAACTTGTGTGTCTTGGGGTGTCCCCTGCCCCCGTATATAAAGGGGCAAAGGGGGAGAGGTGCGGCCGGCCCCTTGGTGCGCCAGGAGGAGTCCTACTCCTACTGGGAGTAGGACTCCCCCCCTCCAATCCTATTCCAACTAGGATTCTCCAAAGAGAAGAGAGAAAGAGGGGGGCCGGCCCCTTCTCCTAGTCCTAATAGGACTAGGGAAGGGGGGGAGGTGCGCAGCCCTTGTGGGCAGCCCTCTCACCTTTCCACTAAGGCCCATGTAGGCCCATTTGGCTCCCGGGGGGTTCCGGTAACCCTCCCGGTAATCCGGTAAAATCCCGATTTTACCCGGAACACTTCCGATGTCCAAACATAGGCTTCCAATATATCAATATTTATGTCTCAACCATTTCGAGACTCCTCGTCATGTCCGTGATCACATCCGGGACTCCGAACAACCTTCGGTACATCAAAATGCATAAACTCATAATAACTGTCATCGTAATGTTAAGCGTGCGGACCCTACGGTTCGAGAACAATGTAGACATGACCGAGACATGTCTCTGGTCAATAACCAATAGCGGGACCTGGATGCCCATATTGGCTCCTACATATTCTACGAAGATCTTTATCGGTCAGACCGCAGAACAACATACGTTGTTCCCTTTGTCATCGGTATGTTACTTGCCCGAGATTCGATCGTCGGTATCCAATACTTAGTTCAATCTCGTTACTGGCAAGTCTCTTTACTCGTTCTGTAATACATCATCTCATAACTAACATCTTTAGTTATTATGCTTGCAAGGCTTATGTGATGTGTATTACCGAGAGGGCCCAGAGATACCTCTCCGACAATCGGAGTGACAAACCCTAATCTCGAAATACGCCAACCCAACATCTACCATTGGAGACACCTGTAGTACTCCTTTATAATCACCCAGTTACGTTGTGACGTTTGGTAGTACCCAAAGTGTTCCTCCGGTAAACGGGAGTTGCATAATCTCATAGTTATAGGAACATGTATAAGTCATGAAGAAAGCAATAGCAACATACTAAACGATCGGGTGCTAAGCTAATGGAATGGGTCATGTCAATCAGATCATTCAACTAATGATGTGACCTCGTTAATCAAATAACAACTCTTTGTTCATGGTTAGGAAACATAACCATCTTTGATTAACGAGCTAGTCAAGTAGAGGCATACTAGTGACACTCTGTTGGTCTATGTATTCACACATGTATTATGTTTCCGGTTAATACAATTCCAGCATGAATAATAAACATTTATCATGATATAAGGAAATAAATAATAACTTTATTATTGCCTCTAGGGCATATTTCCTTCAGTCTCCCACTTGCACTAGAGTCAGTAATCTAGATTACACAGTAATGATTCTAACACCCATGGAGCCTTGGTGCTGATCATGTTTTGCTCGTGGAAGAGGCTTAGTCAACGGGTCTACAACATTCAGATCCGTATGTATCTTGCAAATCTCTATGTCTCCCACCTGGACTAAATCTCGGATGGAGTTGAAGCGTCTCTTGATGTGTTTGGTCCTTTTGTGAAATCTGGATTCCTTTGCCAAAGCAATTGCACCAGTATTGTCACAAAAGATTTTCATTGGACCCGATGCACTAGGTATGACACCTAGATCGGATATGAACTCCTTCATCCAGACTCCTTCGTTTGCTGCTTCCGAAGCAGCTATGTACTCCGCTTCACATGTAGATCCCGCTACGACGCTTTGTTTAGAACTGCACCAACTGACAGCTCCACCATTTAAAGTAAACACGTATCCGGTTTGCGATTTAGAATCGTCCGGATCAGTGCCAAAGCTTGCATCAACGTAACCTCTTACGGTGAGCTCTTTGTCACCTCCATATACAAGAAACATATCCCTAGTCCTTTTCAGGTATTTCAGGATGTTCTTGACCGCTGTCCAGTGATCCACTCCTGGATTACTTTGGTACCTCCCTGCTAAACTTATAGCAAGGCACACATCAGGTCTGGTACACAACATTGCATACATGATAGAGCCTATGGCTGAAGCATAGGGAACATCTTTCATTTTCTCTCTATCTTCTGCAGTGGTCGGGCATTGAGTCTGACTCAACTTCACACCTTGTAACACAGGCAAGAACCCTTTCTTTGCTTGATCCATTTTGAACTTCTTCAAAATCTTGTCAAGGTATGTGCTTTGTGAAAGTCCAATTAAGCGTCTTGATCTATCTCTATAGATCTTTATGCCTAATATGTAAGCAGCTTCCCCGAGGTCTTTCATCGAAAAACTTTTACTCAAGTATCCCTTTATGCTATCCAGAAATTCTATATCATTTCCAATCAGCAATATGTCATCCACATATAATATCAGAAATGCTACAGAGCTCCCACTCACTTTCTTGTAAATACAGGCTTCTCCAAAAGTCTGTATAAAGCCAAATGCTTTGATCACACTATCAAAGCGTTTATTCCAACTCCGAGATGCTTGCACCAGTCCATAAATGGATCGCTGGAGTTTGCATACTTTGTTAGCTCCTTTTGGGTCAACAAAACCTTCTGGTTGCATCATATACAACTCTTCATCCAGAAATCCATTCAGGAATGCAGTTTTGACATCCATCTGCCATATTTCATAATCATAAAATGCGGCAATTGGTAACATGATCCTGACGGATTTAAGCATCGCTACGGGTGAGAAGGTCTCATCGTAGTCAACCCCTTGAACTTGTCGAAAACCTTTTGCGACAAGTCGAGCTTTATAGACAGTAACATTACCGTCAGCGTCAGTCTTTTTCTTGAAGATCCATTTATTCTCAATTGCTTGCTGATCATCGGGCAAGTCAACCAAAGTCCATACTTTGTTCTCATACATGGATCCCATCTCAGATTTCATGGCCTCAAGCCACTTTGCGGAATCTGGGCTCACCATCGCTTCTTCATAGTTCGTAGGTTCATCATGATCTAGTAGCATGACTTCTAGAACTGGATTATCGTACCACTCTGGTGCGGATCTCACTCTGGTTGATCTACGTGGTTCAGTAGTATCTTGTCCTGAAGTTTCATGATCATCATCATTAGCTTCCTCACTAATTGGTATAGGTGTCGCAGAAACAGTTTTCTGTGATGTACTATTTTCCAATAAGGGAGCAGGTACAGTTACCTCGTCAAGTTCTACTTTCCTCCCACTCACTTCTTTCGAGAGAAACTCCTTCTCTAGAAATGATCCATTCTTAGCAACGAATGTCTTGCCTTTGGATCTGTGATAGAAGGTATACCCAATAGTTTCCTTTGGGTATCCTATGAAGACACATTTCTCCGCTTTGGGTTCGAGCTTATCGGGTTGAAGCTTTTTCACATAAGCATCGCAGCCCCAAACTTTAAGAAACGATAACTTTGGTTTCTTGCCAAACCATAGTTCATAAGGCGTCGTCTCAACGGATTTTGATGGTGCCCTATTTAACGTGAATGAGGCCGTCTCTAAAGCATAACCCCAAAACGATAGCGGTAGATCAGTAAGAGACATCATAGATCGCACCATATCTAGTAAAGTACGATTACGACATTCGGACACACCATTACGCTGTGGTGTTCCGGGTGGCGTGAGTTGCAAAACTATTCCACAGTTTTTCAAATGTACACCAAACTCGTAACTCAAATATTCTCCTCCACGATCAGATCGTAGAAACTTTATTTTCTTGTTACGATGATTTTCAACTTCACTCTGAAATTCCTTGAACTTTTCAAATGTTTCAGACTTATGTTTCATTAAGTAAATATACCCATATCTGCTTAAATCATCTGTGAAGGTGAGAAAATAACGATATCCGCCACGAGCCTCAATATTCATCGGACCACATACATCGGTATGTATGATTTCCAATAAATCTGTTGCTCTCTCCATAGTACCGGAGAACGGTGTCTTAGTCATCTTGCCTATGTGGCACGGCTCGCAAGTACCTAGTGATTCATAATCAAGTGGTTCCAAAAGCCCATCAGTATGGAGTTTCTTCATGCGCTTTACACCGATATGACCTAAACGGCAGTGCCACCAATAAGTTGCACTATCATTATCAACTCTGCATCTTTTGGCTTCTACATTATGAATATGTGTATCACTACTATCGAGATTCAACAAGAATAGACCACTCTTCAAAGGTGCATGACCATAAAAGATATTACTCATATAAATAGAACAACCATTATTCTCTGATTTAAATGAATAACCGTCTCGCATTAAACAAGATCCAGATATAATGTTCATGCTCAACGCTGGCACCAAATAACAATTATTTAGGTCTAGTATTAATCCCGAAGGTAGATGTAGAGGTAGCGTGCCGACCGTGATCACATCGACTTTGGAACCGTTTCCCACGCGCATCGTCACCTCGTCCTTTGCTAGCGTCCGCTTATTCCGTAGTCCCTGTTTCGAGTTGCAAATATTAGCAACAGAACTAGTATCAAATACCCAGGTGCTACTGCGAGCTCTAGTAAGGTACACATCAATAACATGTATATCACATATACCTTTGTTCACCTTGCCATCCTTCTTATCCGCCAAATACTTGGGGCAGTTCCGCTTCCAGTGACCAGTCTGCTTGCAGTAGAAGCACTCAGTTTCAGGCTTAGGTCCAGACTTGGGTTTCTTCTCCTGAGCAGCAACTTGCTTGCTGTTCTTCTTGAAGTTCCCCTTCTTCTTCCCTTTGCCCTTTTTCTTGAAACTAGTGGTTTTGTTAACCATCAACACTTGATGCTCCTTCTTGATTTCTACCTCCGCAGCTTTCAGCATTGCGAAGAGCTCGGGAATAGTCTTGTTCATCCCTTGCATATTATAGTTCATCACGAAGCTCTTGTAGCTTGGTGGCAGTGATTGGAGAATTCTGTCAATGATGCAATCATCTGGAAGATTAACTCCCATCTGAATCAAGTGATTATTATACCCAGACATTTTGAGTATATGCTCACTGACAGAACTGTTCTCCTCCATCTTGCAGCTATAGAACTTATTGGAGACTTCATATCTCTCAATTCGGGCATTTGCTTGAAATATTAACTTCAACTCCTGGAACATCTCATATGCTCCATGACGTTCAAAACGTCGTTGAAGTCCCGATTCTAAGCCGTAAAGCATGGCACACTGAACTATCAAGTAGTCATCAGCTTTGCTCTGCCAGACGTTCATAACATCTGGTGTTGCTCCAGCAGCAGGCCTGGCACCTAGCGGTGCTTCCCGGACGTAATTCTTCTGTGCAGCAATGAGGATAATCCTCAGGTTACGGACCCAGTCCGTGTAATTGCTACCATCATCTTTCAACTTTGCTTTCTCAAGGAACGCATTAAAATTCAACGGAACAACAGCACGAGCCATCTATCTACAATCAACATAAACAAGCAAGATACTATCAGGTACTAAGTTCATGATAAGTTTAAGTTCAGTTAATCAAATTACTTAGGAACTCCCACTTAGATAGACATCCCTCTAATCCTCTAAGTGATCACGTGATCCAAATCAACTAAACCATAACCGATCATCACGTGAGATGGAGTAGTTTTCAATGGTGAACATCGTCATGTTGATCATATCTACTATATGATTCACGCTCGACCTTTCGGTCTCTGTGTTCCGAGGCCATATCTGCATATGCTAGGCTCGTCAAGTTTAACCTGAGTATTCTGCGTGTGCAAAACTGGCTTGCACCCGTTGTAGATGGACGTAGAGCTTATCACACCCGATCATCACGTGGTGTCTGGGCACGACGAACTTTGGCAACGGTGCATACTCAGGGAGAACACTTCTTGATAATTTAGTGAGAGATCATCTTATAATGCTACCGTCAATCAAAGCAAGATAAGATGCATAAAAGGATAAACATCACATGCAATCAATATAAGTGATATGATATGGCCATCATCATCTTGTGCTTGTGATCTCCATCTCCGAAGCACCGTCATGATCACCATCGTCACCGGCGCGACACCTTGATCTCCATCGTAGCATCATTGTCGTCTCGCCAATCTTATGCCTCCATGACTATCACTACCGCTTAGTAATAAAGTAAAGCATTACATCGCGATTGCATTGCATACAATAAAGCGACAACCATATGGTTCCTGCCAGTTGCCGATAACTTGGTTACAAAACATGATCATCTCATACAATAAAATCAGCATCATGCCTTGACCATATCACATCACAACATGCCCTGCAAAAACAAGTTAGACGTCCTCTACTTTGTTGTTGCAAGTTTTACGTGGCTGCTACGGGCTTAAGTAAGAACTCATCTCACCTACGCATCAAAACCACAACAATAGTTTGTCAAATAGACTCCGTTTTAACCTTCTCAAGGACCGGGCGTAGCCACACTTGGTTCAACTAAAGTTGGAGAGACAGTCTTCCGCAAGCCATCTATGTGCAAAGCACGTCGAGGGAACCGGTCTCGCGTAAGAGTACGCGTAAGGTTGGTCCGGATCGTCTCGTCCAACAATACCGCCGAACCAAAGTATGACATGCTGGTAGGCAGTATGACTTGTATCGCCCACAACTCACTTGTGTTCTACTCGTGCAAATAACATCAAACCATAAAACCTAGGCTCGGATGCCACTGTTGGGGAACGTAGTAATTTCGAAAATTTTCCTACGCACACGCAAGATCATGGTGATGCACAGCAACGAGAGGGGAGAGTGTTGTCTACGTACCAACGCAGACCGACTGCGGAAGCGATCACACAACGTAGAGGAAGTAGTCGTACGTCTTCTTCCCGATCCGACCGATCCAAGCACCGTTACTCCGGCACCTCCGAGTTCTTAGCACACGTTTAGCTCGATGACGATCCTCGGGCTCCGATCCAGCAAAGCATCGAGGAAGAGTTTCGTCAGCATGACGGCGTGGTGACGATCTTGATGTACTACCGACGCAGGGCTTCGCCTAAGCTCTACAACGATATGACCGAGGTGGAATTTGGTGGCAAGGGGCACCGCACACGGCTAAGGAACGATCAACAATGATCAACTTGTGTGTCTTGGGGTGTCCCCTGCCCCCGTATATAAAGGGGCAAAGGGGGAGAGGTGCGGCCGGCCCCTTGGTGCGCCAGGAGGAGTCCTACTCCTACCGGGAGTAGGACTCCCCCCCTCCAATCCTATTCCAACTAGGATTCTCCAAAGAGAAGAGAGAAAGAGGGGGGCCGGCCCCTTCTCCTAGTCCTAATAGGACTAGGGAAGGGGGGGAGGTGCGCAGCCCTTGTGGGCAGCCCTCTCACCTTTCCACTAAGGCCCATGTAGGCCCATTTGGCTCCCGGGGGGTTCCGGTAACCCTCCCGGTAATCCGGTAAAATCCCGATTTTACCCGGAACACTTCCGATGTCCAAACATAGGCTTCCAATATATCAATATTTATGTCTCGACCATTTAGAGACTCCTCGTCATGTCCGTGATCACATCCGGGACTCCGAACAACCTTTGGTACATCAAAATGCATAAACTCATAATAACTGTCATCGTAACGTTAAGCGTGCGGACCCTACGGTTCGAGAACAATGTAGACATGACCGAGACATGTCTCCGGTCAATAACCAATAGCGGGACCTAGATGCCCATATTGGCTCCTACATATTCTACGAAGATCTTTATCGGTCAGACCGCATAACAACATACGTTGTTCCCTTTGTCATCGGTATGTTACTTGCCCGAGATTCGATCGTCGGTATCCAATACCTAGTTCAATCTCGTTACTGGCAAGTCTCTTTACTCGTTCTGTAATACATCATCTCATAACTAACATCTTTAGTTATTATGCTTGCAAGGCTTATGTGATGTGTATTACCGAGAGGGCCCAGAGATACCTCTCCGACAATCGGAGTGACAAACCCTAATCTCAAAATACGCCAACCCAACATCTACCATTGGAGACACATGTAGTACTCCTTTATAATCACCCAGTTACGTTGTGACGTTTGGTAGTACCCAAAGTGTTCCTCTGGTAAACGGGAGTTGCATAATCTCATAGTCATAGGAACATGTATAAGTCATGAAGAAAGCAATAGCAACATACTAAACGATCGGGTGCTAAGCTAATGGAATGGGTCATGTCAATCAGATCATTCAACTAATGATGTGACCTCGTTAATCAAATAACAACTCTTTGTTCATGGTTAGGAAACATAACCATCTTCGATTAACGAGCTAGTCAAGTAGAGGCATACTAGTGACACTCTGTTGGTCTATGTATTCACACATGTATTATGTTTCCGGTTAATACAATTCCAGCATGAATAATAAACATTTATCATGATATAAGGAAATAAATAATAACTTTATTATTGCCTCTAGGGCATATTTCCTTCAATATACAACCTTTGCGCCAAGGAGAAGAGGAAGCTGCTTTCAAAAGGTGATGCTGCCACAGCCATAGGCATCATGGCCAGTAGGAAACAGAGGGATCCTAGCTTCTTTTTCGAGTACAGGCTAGATAAGGAAGGACATTTGAATAGGATGTTCTGGTGCGACTCCCAGTCTCGTCATGACTATGAGGACTTTGGCGACGTGCTTGTATTTGACAGCACGTACAAGATGAACCGCTATGGTATGCCATTCATACCTTTTGTTGGTCTTAACAATCACCGAAAGACCACTGTTTTTGGTTGTGCCATAGTTTCGGACGAGACCGAGGAGACATACGTGTGGCTTCTGCAGACGTTTTTGAGGTCCATGTGTCAAAAGATGCCTAATAGTGTAATCACAGACGCCGACGCTGCGATGATCAAGGCAATTTGCGAAGTCTTGCCAAACGTGTGGCACCGTATATGTACGTGGCACATAGAGAAAAATATGAAGATTCACCTCAGTCACAAGTCCTTGAAGGAGTTTCGAACTCTTCTGTACTACAGCACGTCCACGGCAACGTTGGAGGAGAGATGGCACGCATTTTCCAAAAAATGGCAGTCGGAAAAAACTGTAACATGGTTGAGGCGGATGTATAAGAAGAGAAGACTGTGGGCCGTGGCATATCTAACAGAGCGGTTTTGGCTTGGCATGAAAAGCAACCAGCGGAGTGAAAGCCTGAACTCATGCCTTCACCTCCACCTAGACGGTGAAATGACCCTGGTGGATATGATTTTGCA
Organism: Triticum monococcum; assembly: GCA_034509565.1. NCBI lineage: Eukaryota > Viridiplantae > Streptophyta > Magnoliopsida > Poales > Poaceae > Triticum > Triticum monococcum. The sequence continues at coordinate 668,777,840 of CM067843.1, read as the reverse complement.
CTATGAGAACGCCGTTGTGCGTATCCGTGAAAACGAGGCGCGAGATGACTGCACGGCCTCACAGAGTTTACCGGTGCCAGTTACTAGCTCGAGGGAACTTGAGATAGCTGCTTCTCACGTCTTCACTCCAGCAAACTTCTATATGTTGCAGGATGATCTTAGAAAAATTGACGGCATGGATATTGTAGAAATTAAGCTGGGAGACGGATCACAGCAGTACATCGTGGCCTGGAAGAATAACCGGAAGCGCCATTTTTGGGTGGAGTATACACCAGTAAATTCTGCAGAAACTATAAGGTGCAGCTGCAGAAGAATGATTTGAAAGGGTCTACCTTGCAACCACATATTCCATGTACTGAAGCACTTGAACATATCTGAAATACCAAAGTGTTTAGTTCTTATTCGGTTCACGAAAGAAGCAAGGTTGGGACTGCCCGCGAGGCACACAAGCGATCTGTTGGGATTTGGTTGGACTGGGGCCGGGGAAAGAATGAAATATAGCCAGGTCAATGTGTTAGCGTCTGAAGCTATGCATGTGGCATGCAAACACCCTGCTTTGTGGGATCAGTTACAGGAGAGTTTGAAGGCTGTGATAGCTAAGAGTCATGAGTATGATCTGCTAGAGGAAAATTTGTTGAAGCAAACAAATGACATCAGTAAGTGTGCAGTTGAATATGTGGACGAGGGTGAAGGCAACATGATTGAGGTTAAAGATCCTATGAAAGTGTCAAGCAAAGGTGCAACAAAGGCAGATGAGAGCCGCCCTGTCTCGAAAAATGGTAGACCACTCTCTTTTGATGAGTTGAAAACCCGGTGCGGCGCTTGAAAATTGGTAGGACACACTAGACGTAGCAAGAAATGCAAACTAAATGAGAAGTAAGTGTTTGTATGCATTGTGGATTATTAAAGTTTGTATCATTCATTAACTTAGCTTGTCTTCTATCAGGTGCAGAAAAGTGGAGAAGGAACAAGAGTAGAACACTTGCTTCAAATATTTACTGTGTTAATCGGCCAGCTCATACTTGGAGGCTTTGGCCCCCTGATTGTATCCTTAGTGTATTAGCAGACGAGATCCCAGTCTTTGTTTAAATAAAGTAAGATGTTTCCCTGTAAACAAAAATCAAAAAAATTCTTTACTGTGTAATGACCGGGGAGGGAGGTAGAAAGAATATTATTGTACGTTTCCCCTGCCCACGTCCTAAATGCCATTAAATAAGTAACTGTACCACTCTCCTCCCCACCACACACTCACCCACCTCCCACGGGCGCCGGTTCGAACTCCCCTCTTATCCCCACCTACAGTAGATCGAGAATACCCTCGCCGGCGACCGCTGCAACTGCCTCCATGGAGAGAAGCCTCGGCTGGCAGAGAGCGATGGTGGACCTCGCCGGCGATGACGAGGGGTGGCGCGCGCAGTTGACGGAGGTGTGCGGCTGGTTCCCCAGCACGGAGATGTTGGTCAACCATGCGCGTGGCCTCGTCAAAGTCCTCACCGACGCTGAGAAGAAGCGCGCCTTCCCCTACGGCCATGGCGTCCCGCCGGCTGTCCTACTCGTGTGGGCAATGCGAGAGGCCACGCTGAGCGACTCCCCTGTTCAGCGTGCAAGGTGGTGGATGTACCGCTCCACCACCATGACGCCGCGGCCAGATTTAGCACGCGTCGCGTCGAGGGCGGGCCGCGTCGACGTCGAGCTCGCTGTCCCTGCGCCCATCACCCCGGACTACCAGGTCCGCCATGTGTCGAAGCCAGTGCTGCCGTTCGGCTTTGACGTCATGGAGGACGACATGGAGGAGGTACTGGTCATCCTTGATGAGCATGAGGAGGGCGAGGAGGACGTTGTGCAGATGGTAGCGCCGGTCGCCGTCGAGGGTGGCAAGACAATGCCCATCGACGTCGAGCTCCTTCCCCTCATCCCTAACATAGTGAAGGTGGAAGCAGAGGAGGTGGCTCAGGATCAGGTGGCGCAGCTGTCCAATAGAACGGTGGTCAAGAAGAAGGCTTCTCCGTGTGTGGTGCGCCGCTCACGCCGCCTCAAATTTCTGAAGAAGTGAAGATGGGCACATTTGCTGAAGGAGGAGGAAGCTGCTGGTTATATTAAGTTAGGTATGCTGTTATATGTTTCAGCATATAAGTTAACATTATTTTGGGTTTGATGTTGGTTAGGTATGCTTTTATATGTAAGCATATAAGTTATGCAATCGGTACGGTTTGATCGGGTTCTTTGTGGCTGAAGAACTGAATATCTACTGCTCACCCTAAGTGCCAAGTTCAGTTAAATTTCCGATTATTGAATAGGTATTGTTGCTTTGCTTTAGTGTTGCATGGAAGCTGCTAGATGTTGCTCCTATGTTGCAACAAGACAATGAACTAGTCTGCTACATAAATCAGTAGTGTTGCTAGGTGATGTGCCCATGTGCATCACATACCAAATATAGAACATGCCAAAAGTGCATTTTCTGTCAAATACAGGACATGCCAAAAGTGCATTGTCTGCCAAATATAGAACATGCCAAAAGTGCACTGTCTACCAATCATGATGGCCCCATGTTATTTATGCTGCAATCTCTGTTACACTTTGCCCATAAACTGAATAGCAAATAATTCAGCATCATTTCATCATGTCAATTACAATGATGTCAATAACTTTGTGAACAATCTACTTGCTAACTATGACAGCAATCATAATGGCAAGCAGGCCAAGATACAGAAGACCTCCAAATCCTAAAATCCTATCCCTATAGAGCAATATCTCCTTGTGCATCTTAACCATTGCCCACTTTTCTTTCTCATTCCTTTTAATTTCAGCTTCATATTCTGTAATCTTAGTCTCCAGTTTCTTGTTCTTCATGGCAAGATACTTAATGACTGACTTTGCTTTGCTATCCCACTCCCCATCAACCCATTCAACATACTCAGAAGTGATACCATCCTAAATAAATCATGAGCAATTCAGGTCATTTTATAACTGAACTTGTCGCTGCAAGCGTTAAACATTGAACTTTTTTGCAGCTTGACCGCAATAGCAGTACTAGTTTGAAGATCATGGTCAGTAGACTAACCTGAAACACACATCCCCCGAGTGCGCTGCCAAAATTATCTGCATCTATGCAGACACGGCCACTAGGAGTTTCCTGATGACCACATAGATGAAGCTTGTCATGGCCACAGGTGATGAATTATGGGCGATAATGCTGGGATGTAAAGAACAACGGTAAAGAACTTACCTTTTTGCCACCAAAGTGTAGCACTGAAGAAACCCTAGCCGTGGGTTCTCCCGGCCCGCCGCCGCCCACGAAACCCCCGTCCCCTGTTCCACTAGATCCACCGTCGCTGCCTCCTGTGCCACTGAATCCGGCCCACCTGCTTGCAGGACCCAGGGTTCGACCTAACTTGCGGTTGCCACAGCTCTTCTCGCCGCCGCCGCCGCCCGACGCCCAGCTCGCTGTCATGCTTTCGCCGTTGATATTTGGATGCGCAAATAGAGAGGGAGGGCTAGGGATTTGGAAAGCGAAACGAGAAAAGCGGAAAGATCGATGTGAACCTGGCAAAATGGGCTGGTGTAGCGCTGCCGGGAAGATAGCCCGCCTATGGGGCCCCTCATGTGGTTAGATGGGCCGTGCCTGGCATTATGATGAGGACAGAAAAAGTTAATTATACATATAATTAAAAAACGACGGGTTTGTAAAATAAACTAGAAAAACATGATGCCTGATAACACGGGATAGAGCCAACGAGCTGACATGACTTTGATGGGTGTAATATTACATTATGGCTCGATATATTTACTTATCTACCATGACTACTTTTCATAATAATGTGATGAGGGGGAATTACTAGGAGATTATGCAAGATGATGACATGCACATAGCTAAGGCAGATGCTAAGCTTGGTAGAGTTTTTAAAAAAAGTTAAGATTGTGAAAATTTTAATATGAAACTTACGAGAGCAGTTGAAGAGAAAAATAGACTATTATAAAAAATTGGAGAAGGAGAAAAATATTAATCAAGAACACTTGATAAGTGAAGCCGTGAAAAATACAGTTATAAAAAATTGGAGAAGGAGAAAAATATTAAGCAAGAACAATTGATAAGTGAAGCCAAAACTTTATTGGTACGACCAAATTGTCTTCTCCGAGCGAATTTTATGACCGAATTGTCTGACAGACACAATACACATGCATGTGCCCTGTTTATTACATAAAATGATAGAACCCCTAAGATAATCATGCCGTCAAAACCTTCGACCGGACTAAATCCAAACCACTAAAACTTCAATCTTGCATGCCGCATGAATTCTTCAGGCGCGTTTTGCTTGAGATTTTGCGAATTTTGTTCTTCACACACTCCATCGAGTTTGAAGGTGACATAATCAACTCTGCGATGAAACACCCTCTCCTTGCGTTAACGGTGGCCTGCAAAAAATTACATAAAGGTTGCATGAACCGAAGTTGCTACACCACCATGGTAGCTAGTCTACAAACGAAAATAACAGCATACCTGTGTAAATTTGCGGGTGATTTTGTCCCCGTCCCAATGTTCTAGACATTCTGTGACAAAAAGGCCACAAGAGTTCCTGGTACATATGCAAACATTAGCGATGGGCAATACAAACATGTGTAGTGTTGTTGTTTGATTGTGCATGGTGTCCTATTTACTCACCCATCCTCTTGCTGGGGTATGTCGTACTCCTTGATAGGCCACTTACTTACGTCCGGATATTTCCCTGGTGTAATAAGATTTGCCTGACGCATATCGTGTGCTATAGCCATTCGCTATAAAGAGGATAGTGTTAAAGATCAATCATAAAATATATGTAAGAGCAATGGTACAAATGTTGGTTACATTACCAGTGCTTTAACAGTCCTCTCAGTCAGGTCCAGAGGATAGAGCGAATCGAGAGCTTGGATTTCTTTCTTGATCATGTGCATGACCACGGTCATCCAGTGGCTATTGTCGATATTCAACGCGATATACGTCTATAGTGCAAAAAACCATTACGGATCAAAAGAAATACTTGATGAACTATCATGTAGTGAAGAATCACAAACATTACGTACCTTATCACGCACAGTATACTCTTTCATGACTCTATTAGCTGCCCCAGCTTTGGTCAGAGCACTATCCACGTTGCAGCTCGATGGCAATGGATCGTCATGTGCGATAGCATGATCTACAAGGAATTTGGACCTCCACGCTGGACAGAGGTAACGATCATGACCAACACGCAGCTCCAAATGTCCCATATAAGCATCAATAACCTGCATAGGATATCAGCGCATTACATGTTGAGAGTTGAGACATAGATTTTTGAGCATCTTATAAAGAGGACATGCAAGTAGTACTTACATCGTCCGACAGCCATCTATGAGATAGTACCGGTAGAATCCTTTCGGAAGTCAGAGTTATGCCACGGCCTTCACTGTAGTAAGTTTTTTTGTTCTTGTTCTTCTCAGTGCTAGCAACTAACTTCACAAATGAAACAGCTGCATCAATTATTTCCGGCGTCAACTCATCTGCCACATCCTCCGGCACATTATTGTTTGAAAATAGAGCTGCATGAAATAATATGAATGTCAACAATGGTGATCATATGCATTGTTAGTAAATAAAAAAATTAAGAATGTTAGTTACGAGACCTCTAGTAGCAGTACTAGTACAAGAGGTTCTCTGACCACGGCTAGTACGCCTGCCGGGCTTGTCAAGTGCGTAGGGGGAATCAAATTTCTTGGGAACGGTCCGCTTCCGCTTACCGGACATAACCTCCTCATCCTTATCGATTGTTCCACCTTTTTTCCATTCGCCTTAGCCATGAACTTGCCGATAGAAGATGGACAAATGTCTATGTCCGATGAAGGTGCTTGAGTAGAAGTACCAACCACCCAAGGGTTTTCCGGTGTACCCCCACATACATCATTATGCTTAATAGGTGAAGCTTCCTTGTGTCCTTTCAGCTTCGATGGGGTTTTCTGTTTCGCAAACTAAATCGTGTGAACATTTCTGGACGAAAAAAATTAAACGAGAAAATTATAGACAGAAAGATAAATACATAGTACCTCAGGTATGGTTTTATGGTCGGGAAGCACTTCAGGCTGCGTCATGTCAATGATCGGCTCTCCATCACTGTCCATGTCTTCCCTGTACACGAATTCCTTCTTTTCATATGGACCATTCTCGAATGAATCCACTTCGTCCAGATCATTCTCCGCAAATGGCACGGCAGCAGCCGGCTTGTACATGACACCTTCTTTGTTCAACTTCTCCAACAACCTCTGCAATAGAAATATAAACTTAGTAATGGTAGGATGGTTTAAAACAGGAAACATGATGTAAAGTATAAAGTTTGGGTGTGATACCTCAGCTACTTGATCAGGGATTTGCCTCATCTTGGTGTGTATGAAGTCCATGCACTGATTCATTAGAAGCTCCATCAAATCTTCCAACAATGCGGCTGACATCGACTTCTTTGCGTTTCCAGTTGCGGGCTTGGTTTTTGGCTTCATGGTAGGCGCATTATTTGGAATGTTGGGCTCCTGAGCCCTATACTCCTGGGTGATATTATTTTTGATCTGCATGCGATATTGAAGTACATGTGATGAATAAAAAATAAATAGTATTAAGTTACAAAACAATTAATAAAGATGAAACACAATGACTTACCCTTACGTTACCACGGCCGCGCCCATTATCATAGTCGAACCTATCTCTCCTAGTGGCTGCGCCTTCTGTCCAGTTCCTCATAAGAGGTTTTATGGACAAGTTGGGATTATAGGCGCATTCGCCTTCGACCGGTTGCACCTTCTCCCAGTACAAGTACTACAAAAAAATATAAGGATTTAGAGTTAGTAAAATACATCACATAAAATTTGCAATGATATGATAATTGACATTATGCAACAAGTCTGATATGTGTACCTGCAAGAGAGCCAAATTGCCTTTCGGCCATTGGCGGAGGCGTTTGCCTTTCTTCACTATGCGAAGGCAATCAAGGAGAACACGCATGGTGAAGGCATTCCAGTTAATCTTTGAAATACGTTTCACATCGTAGACCAAAGCGTAGTACTGCTTTGGCACAATCTTGCTCGACATGGGAGCAATAATTGTTCCTAACAGGACCAGCACTACTTTGCGAAGGAAATCGTCGTCGGTGGCTTTACTTTTAATTATGTCCTCAATGAGATTATCTATCACTATGTTTTCTGACATCTTACTGAGAAATTGTGGTGGCACCCGCTCCTTCATGTCCTCGCCTTCTTCAGTCAGAATGTCCGAAGCGGATAGTCCTTGGTTCTCGAGGTTAAAGATGCACTCGACGTCGACCGCACCAAGAGTCACCTCCCCAACCTGCTCTTGTATAATGAATCTGCCCGTGCTGGCTTGAAAATTCTCAATCATATACCTAATCAGCAGGGTACGCATCTTAATAGATGGTATTTGCAGCATGCTGCGCAACGATGTATCAGCCAGTCTAGCGCGTTGACCGCTTGATAGATCTGCAACAAGCTTGCACCATTTCTCAACTGCGCATACTATTTCTCCATTCAACTCGTCCATCCTGTTGAAAGAAAATATATAACTTCGTGACATTAGCTAACACTAAAGCAAAAATAACAATAGGCATGCAAAAATATAAAACTTTCTGGCAGTAGCTCACATTAATGCAAAAATAACACTAATGGAAATACAATACTATCACCATGTATACTGCAACATGCAGCCAAGTGTGTGCTGACATGAGGCAATAAAAAAATAACTACAATTGGTAATTGAATTTACTTGCATCTGATCAAGTTCTTTGAGTATCATTTAAATTATATAATCAATAAATTTAATATGGTAAACTGTTACTTATTCGTCTGGTTGTCTTACTAACAGGGTGACAAATTGTTCACCTGTAAATAAACTAGAGTCTATAGCAATGGTACCTATTTGAGGTTCATCAACATCTAATGTTAATAGCTCTTTAATGTTCTATGTGCACAACAATATAATTGGATCGTGTGACAAAAATATATTTGGATCTTGTGACAACAAATGTATTGCATCATGCTTCTCGAGAAACAACATCTTATTCTACCATGCTATGAAAGAACCAAAGAATGATTTCATCTATGCCATCTGGTCAGAACGCATCTTGTCCAGTTCATACTAGTTGAAAATATGTGGTAAACCTAAGTCCATCAAAGCAACGAGACGGAGGAAGTAGCTTGCTATGAAAGCGCGAGGGAAGGAGGACAATTTACTTGATCGGTCGACGAAGATGAAAGAAGTCGGCGATGCGTTCTCGACGTAGTTCGTCGAGGTCGGCCTGCACGTGCGGACGACCTTGATCTTCTCGGGGTTTTTGTGGCGTGTGGGATGCGGCGGACGGAGCTGTCGACGCCTCACCGGCAGGAGTCGATCTAGTCGACGACATGTGCGAGGAGGAGTAGATTATATACGAGGTCGATGCCTAGGTCGTCGTAACTTCCCTGTGGCCAATCTCGCGATCTATATTTTCCTCCGTTGAAGCGAGGCTGAACGTGGTCCTCAATCGTAGGGATTAGGAACATATGGATTAGCACGATCCTAGAATTGTGTAACAGAATGGCAACTACTCCCGTGATCGACGTGCATGTGATCGACGTGCATGGAAAGCGCAGCGTTGTGGGCTCCACAATATGGATCCGACACTTATTTGTGGTCTGGGCCGGCCCACCTACCTGCATTGTTTCTTCCCTCAAAATAAATATCATTGGTTCATCCGTAAAAAAACTATTTGTGACATGTATTAGTTATTGTATACTTGTATATGTTCAACAATATTTATAGTATCTCTATCATTTCTACAATATTATACATGCATCGAGTGTTTGGGATCATTTCATGAGATCGTAGGTTACGCATAAACCACTTTCAGACCTACCCTCCGGACACAAAACGCACGTTGCGTCACGTGGGGGCAGTGGTGTAGGGTTTTCTCGCAAGAAAACCCTAGAAATTGCATCGAGTGTCGCAAATGAACGATACTTGTCATGCATGCAAGCCATGGTCATCGTAGGGTATGCATGTAGTTTGGGATCATTTGGTGGGACCATCAAGGAAAACCAATTTCAGACCTGACCTCCGGCAGACCTGAATGGTCCTGCTTGTACATGGTGCATGTGGAAGCATGCATGAGATGACCCCAACTTTTGGGAGCTTGTGGGCTTGGCCAATGTGGTCCCCCAGGCAAGGTGTGCATGAATTCGGACACAAAACGCACGTTGCGTCACGTGGGGGCAGTGTTGTAGGGTTTTCTTGCAGGAAAACCCTAGAAATTGCATTGAGTGTCGCAAATGAACGATACTTGTCACGCATGCAAGCCATGGTCATCGTAGGGTATGCATGTAGTTTGGGATCATTTGGTGGGACCATCAAGGAAAACCAATTTCAGACCTGACCTCCGGCAGACCTGAATGGTCCTGCTTGTACATGGTGCATGTGGAAGCATGCATGAGATGACCCCAACTTTTGGGAGCTTGTGGGCTTGGCCAATGTGGTCCCCCAGGCAAGGTGTGCACGAATTCGGACACAAAACGCACGTTGCGTCACGTGGGGGTAGTGTTGTAGGGTTTTGTCGCTGGAAAACCCTAGAAAATGCATCGAGTGTCGCAAATGAACGATACTTGTCACGCATGCATGCCATGGTCATCGTAGGGTATGCATGAACTTTGGGACCATTTGGTGGGACCGTCAAGGAAAACCAATTTCAGACCTGCTCTCCGGCAGACCCGAATGGTCCTGCTTGTAGATAGTGCATGTGGGGGCATGCATGAGATGACCCCAACTTTTGGGAGCATGTGAGGATGGCCAATGTGCCCCCTCCCCCCCAGGCAAGGTGTGCACGAGTTCGGACACAAAAAACACGTTGTGTCACGTGGGGGCAGTGTTGTAGGGTTTTGTCAACGGAAAAACCCTAGAAAATGCATCCAGTTTTGGAAATGAACGATACTCGTCATGCATGCTTGCCATGGTCGTCCTAGGGTTTGCATACAGTTTGGTCTGAATTGGTGAGACCGAGAAGATAAATCTGCTCCTAGTACATGGTGCATGTGGAGGTATGCATGCGACTGTCCCAACTACATTTGATTTAATAATATTTGAAGTTTCAAACAGAAAATAAAATTTATAATTTGGAATGAAGAATTGAAATAATGAAGAAGTGCAATAGAACTTAACATATTATCAATTACATTTTGGAAATATTTCGAATATAAAGAAGAGAACAAATATTAGAATGAAGAAGTGAAATAAAACAGAACATTTTATCTTACAAATTAAAAATATTTAAAAAATAATAAAGATAAGAAATATTAGAATTAACAATTAAAATGAAACACACCTTTTTAGTTTATATTTCGTAAATATTATCAATATACAAAATAGAACAAACAAATGAAATAAAACACAACAGAATTTGGCATATTTTTTAAATTTTATTAAACACTGTTAGAAATAATATCGAAAAAAAGAGACTTGATTTTAAATATTACAAATATAAACAAGAAAAGAAACAAAGAAAATTTAAAACGTATCAGCGAGCGGAGTAAGACCTAGCTTAAGTTAGACCAAATGGCCCCTCCGGAATGCGGTCATTTTCTCGACCACCTCCAAATGACCTCAACTTTGGTACACGTGATCTATTGCACAAACAAAGGTGGGTTCCAAAGGTTTTATATTTTTTTTGAATTTTTTATTAATTCATAATGCCCTATAGACTGACTGGTCAAAACATCGGTCTGTACCTAAGGGGGGCATTGTAAAAAATTCTTTCTATATTTTTGAAATTATTTGAATTTATAATGCCCTTTTAAATTTGTTTACCTTTTTAATGACCTCTTAGTTTTTTGAATTTTTTATTTATTGAACTAGGTTTACAAGATGGCTAGGATGGCCCATGCTTTTGCTTTTGTTTATTTTTTTTCCTTTTCCTTCACTTTACATAAAAATTACCTGAGCACTCCAAAAATAACATAAAAATTACATGACCCCTCAAATAATAACATACAAAAAATTCAAAAGGTATTTTTATCAAACACATCTTTTTGAATATGTATATTTTCTTTTCTTCTAAATTTATATTTAATTCCTTCACACTTTGATGATGGAATATTTGCTCTGTAATTGCAACATAGGTTCAAATGATGGAACATTTGATCTTTTTGCTTATTCAAATTATGAGTTGGTGAAATGTGTGAGGATGAACAATTATCAGTAACTTTACTAAACCCCATGTACTATAATTCATGACAGCCATTTTGGAACATTGCGACATTCAATATTTGGTATAATTGGCACATGGGCACAGCATGTTGCACTTGCCCACAGCATAGACAAGTGTTGCAGCATGTCTCAAGCAACACTGAAGCGCCATTTTTTTTCGCACCATCGAAACAACAACTAAACATGAAGGAAGCATTCACCACCATTAAAGATAAGGCCACACATATATAGATTGCATTCTAATAGGTAGCAGGCAGTTCACAACAGATCCAGTTCAACCACACAATACATTACATTACATTAATATATCAAGTTTTCTCACAGTTCAGACCCAGATGCAGCTTTCCCAAAAGTAAAACATCATCAAATATACTGATGATGAGTACGGCTTCCAGCTTCGTACGACTACAGGTCAGGGTTTCTCAGGACCTTATGCTGACCATTTGGACTAGAGACATGACTGGAGATCGATGTAGCCCGGCAATGTTCCATCAGATGCTCCAATAACCCAGACCTGGGCTTGGGCTTGCTGCAGTAGGGACACCGGTACTTTTCATTCCTCCAGTTGTAGTACTTGGCAGGTCCTTGGGCCCTGATCTTCAACACCTCCTTCTCTTCAAAGGACTCGAAGTTCCCCTCGACCACATCATCTCCAGATTCATACTGCACAAATTAATGACTGACATTAATACATTATGCATTAAAAAACTATGAACACATAATACTAACTCAATGCAGAAATAACATTTGAACTAGGCCTTACCTTGTACGGCTCATCTTCATCAGACTCATATGGGTAGAACCCAGTCTTGTCCCACTTCCTCTTGTTGCCCACAAGATCCTCCTCCTCCTGCTATATTGTCAAACAAGCACATCAGTTACAATGAATTGAATTGCAGTTCACAGAATGTCATTACAAACAAAATTGTGAATGTGAACCACATTGGTATGTTGCAAGTGACCAAATGCTTTCCTTATAAATACAGAATCTAAGCAATCAATCAACAGACAAATGATGTCCTTCATAAATGCTAATGAAAATGCAAGCTGGATTCTTGACATTCCCTGGATAAACCCAACACTTTACTTTTGAGGGAATTACCCCCCCCCACACACACACACACTACTTAATGGAAACATATAGTATATTTTGTTGCTAGGATCCTGCGTTGGAATGTTTACTTCACACTTTACATATAGTATATACTAATTACAGAAGCCAACTACAAATTTTAATATGCACAAATTACTGTTTTAGGGACAATGCAGTAAAGCTCCTACACATATTAACATAATGCAGTAGTTAATTAGGTACAACTTCAACTATAAATGCATACATCTCCAACAAACATCTAAAATTTCATTACTTACCTAAACAACAACAAATTATAATATAGATGAATCTTGTATCATCTAAATCAATTCATTGGCACATCTTAATTAATGCATTCCAAATCAAATATGTTTCCATCCAGTATCATTGAACCACAGATCAAATCAAATAATCATAAATGTCAGCAGCATTGAACTACAGATCTAATAATCATATGGCGTCTATCTGACCTTAAATTCCCCCTTAAATAAGGTATTCATCCTCATACTAATTAAATTCTAACAAGCAAAAATTCAACTACTAATCTAATAAGCATCTGAAAAAACCCCAAGATGCTTTTATCTCTGAAGCAACGGCATTGCAGAGGATGTTCAATGCTGTCAACATCTCTGAAGCAACGACAAAATTCCTCTACTAACCCAAAGTAAATAAGCATAGACTGCCCCTTCCCCTCGAGCATGCTTCCCCTCTCCTTTAGAAGCCCCAATCCAGCACAAAAAAATCCAGCCCTTGAGAACCTCTTTTTGATTAACATGACAATACCCAGTACATGAGCACATCCTTCACTATATTTATAACCAAACTAATGCACCATCTAATCACCTCACGTAGACAATTTCCAAAAACACAAGGCCATGCACAACCCATCTCATAGCCTCTGCCTGACAGGCGTCAATCAAGCATCAAATAACTGCAACTATGACAACATGCATCAATCAAGCATCTAAGAATTGCAACTATGACAACCATAATCCCTAGAACTAAGCATCCATTTAATTAATCATCAAGCCAAAGAACTAAAGCAGGCACCAACCCAAACCAATACAGAAGTATATATTTGACTCCAAACACCTAAGGAATTGCAAAAATTCCACTACTAATATAATAAGCATCTGAAAAAACCCCATCCCTCAATCTGGCTGCTTCTAACCTAATCTAATAATCATATGTGGTCCACCATTCTTGCACGAATCAAATACAGGAAAACCCTAATGCAGAGAAAACCCTACCTCCAACAAATCTAACCAAGCAAAGTTCTGGCCACAAACCCTACAATCTAAAAACTACCAACTAAAAGTTAGCCGCAGATACCTTCTGCTCCGCTTCCTCCTCGCCGGAGCCGGCCTCCACCTTCTCCACCTTCTGCGCCTCGCCAGAGCCCGCCTCCACCTTCTGCGCCTCACCGGAGTTGGCCAGAGCGGGCGCATCTGGCTGGACCGCGCCGTTGCGGCCCGCCCCCGCCTTCTCTAGATCTCCAGCGGAGGGAGCACCGCGCTGGACGCCGGCACGCCCCCTCACAAAGGTGCCCGCAGCGATCTGTCGTGCCTGCTCCACCAGATCTGCACCCCAATCGGGGGGCTCGCCTCCTGCGTCCGCCATTGTGATGGAGAGGATGCGGTGAGGGAGACGAGGAGGTTGGAGAGGAGAGGGAGTGGGGACTGGGGAGAGGGAGACGATGCGGCGGGGGGAAATGGTGGGCGATGCGGCCGGAGGTGGTTGCCGTCCACATTTATATGATGGGACAGTTTTGGCAACTACCCGTGACACGTGCTGCCCCAAGCGCGGGCGGCTTCTTTTTTTGCGGGGGGGCACGCGGGCGCGGGCGGCTTCACGCGTGCACGAAAGGCCGCCGTATACGGACGGGCATACGTATACGGCCGGGCATACGATCTAACCGGGCCCGTACGGGCCTCCCAGGGCTCCTCAACGGCTATACGCGGGGGCAACAAAGACGATCGTGCCCCTCGTTATGAACCGTTTTTGGTTCATCCTGGCCGTCGATGTGTTTTCCCACCCCGCGTTCAGCCCAGGGGGGAGCACCGGAGCAGAAACGAAACCCACAAGGGCGTCCACACATGGCCACGGTGGCGAGCCAGCCGAGCCCACGCCCCCTATAAGGCCTCCCCGCTCCCTCTCCTAGGGTTTCCCCTCTTCCCCTCTCGCCGCCGCCACCTCCTTCCCTTCCCTCTGCTTCTTCCTCAAATCAGATGCACCGAGAGCAGGGAGATAAACCTATCGACGTCCGTCGTCGTTCTCGCGGCCAGAGGGCCTCAAGCTCGTCTTCGACATGTCCTCCTGCACCCCGTCTCCATCCTCGACCGATTCTGATGGGTGGTCGAACAGGATCGCCTCCATGCCGTCATCCTCCTCTGCTTCCTCTTCTTCAGGAGACCGAGCTTCTCTCCATCGTGATCCGACAAGCAGCTGCCGTCTTCTTCGTCCGGAGCCTCGCGTGCCTCGCCATCGTCTTCCTCGACTACGCACATGTCCACACGGTCCCGTAGCTCCTTCCACGACGTCCTCTACATCGTCTTCTTCCTCCGGCTAATCCATCGCCACCCCGATCAGCGCGCCTTCTCGCCGTCTTCGGTCTCCGACGATCTCATACAACTCCAGCAGCACCCCCCTCGGTGAGCATACGCTCCTCCCAGCCCCTCTCTTGTTCAATCCGTCGCTGTAGTCGTCTTCTCGAGCCGCCAACTCCATATCCGCCATGGTTGAGTTTCTGGAACACACCTCGCTGTCCCTGCACACTCCCGCACGCGCTCAACCCTCTTTGTTCGCGCTCGCACACGCAAGACCGAAGCGCTGCACGCGCAGCAGCCGCGGAACACCACCCGCGCGGCTTCGGTCGTCGTCTTCCCCATGTCCGAGACGAGCTCCTGCTCGTGCACAAGTGCCTGCACGCACGCCACCCCCGGAAGCAGCCTTCACTCGCAAGCGCGCACCCTCGCACATTTCCGCACTCCCGTCGATGATCCGCTGCACCTGTAGCCACTGCTTTGCTCGTCGTCGTCGCCGGCAAGCTTGATGTGCATTCATGGCGGTTCCAAGAACGAGCCTCTGCTTGTTCAAAAGAACTATGCCCCTTCCTTATCACAAACACTCAGTCAGGCCAGCTGGTCAGCGCTCTCCTCCCCTATGTAGGAGGTCGTGGGATCAAGTCCCAGCAGGCCCCATTTTTTGCTCTGTTTTCCCATTACTGTTGCACACACACGCAACGCTCACTCAGGCCTCATTCGCTCCCGGGCCGCTACAATCAGGCCCGTGCATGTTTTTTTTCCACTCTGTGATTTTGGCATATTTCCAGTGCATGCATATTTTCAGAAATGCCATTAATTTGCTTTGCTCATATCTAAATATCCATGCATCATAATAAAGCTTGTAATATATGTAAAATGCTTAGGATTTCTTGTACTTTCATAATATGCAACTTTCATCTATGTTTAAAATGATGTTTGTTTAAATTTGCTTAAATAACTTGCTAAAATGATTTAATTCATAACTAAATAACCGTAACTCGGAATTTAATAAACTTTATATGTAAATGGGGTAGAAAAACGCCTAGTTTAACATGGTGGCCTCACTTTGCATGTTTAATAACTCTAAAATTATGTTTAGGGCAGAAAAGTACCATAACCAAAATATGCACATGAGGATTTTTCCGGACTTGTTGCTTGTTGTTCTGGCCTCATTTAAACTTGCCTAGATAGGTAGTTTTACTTTGCTTCACCTCTTGACATGTTAACCAACATTTAATATTGTTGAGTTCATAAACGAGATCGAACTAAATAAGTCATGTGGTGTTTCATCAATATGCAACGGAGTTGCATATTGAGCCCCACTTAATTTGTAGGGTTGTTTGTGAAGGAAATATGCCCTAGAGGCAATAATAAAGTTATTATTTATTTCCTTATATCATGATAAATGTTTATTATTCATGCTAGAATTGTATTAACCGGAAACATAATACATGTGTGAATACATAGACCAACAGAGTGTCACTAGTATGCCTCTACTTGACTAGCTCGTTAATCAAAGATGGTTATGTTTCCTAACCATGAACAAAGAGTTGTTATTTGATTAACGAGGTCACATCATTAGTTGAATGATCTGATTGACATGACCCATTCCATTAGCTTAGCACCCGATCGTTTAGTATGTTGCTATTGCTTTCTTCATGACTTATACATGTTCCTATAACTATGAGATTATGCAACTCCCGTTTACCGGAGGAACACTTTGGGTACTACCAAACGTCACAACGTAACTGGGTGATTATAAAGGAGTACTACAGGTGTCTCCAATGGTAGATGTTGGGTTGGCGTATTTCGAGATTAGGGTTTGTCACTCCGATTGTCAGAGAGGTATCTCTGGGCCCTCTCGGTAATACGCATCACATAAGCCTTGCAAGCATAATAACTAAAGATGTTAGTTATGAGATGATGTATTACAGAACGAGTAAAGAGACATGCCAGTAACAAGATTGAACTAGGTATTGGATACCGACGATCGAATCTCGGGCAAGTAACATACCGATGACAAAGGGAACAACGTATGTTGTTATGCGGTCTGACCGATAAAGATCTTCGTAGAATATGTAGGAGCCAATATGGGCATCCAGGTCCCGCTATTGGTTATTGACCGGAGACATGTCTCGGTCATGTCTACATTGTTCTCGAACCGTAGGGTCCGCACGCTTAACGTTACGATGACAGTTATTATGAGTTTATGCATTTTGATGTACCGAAGGTTGTTCGGAGTCCCGGATGTGATCACGGACATGACGAGGAGTCTCGAAATGGTCGAGACGTAAAGATTGATATATTGGAAGCCTATGTTTGGACATCGGAAGTGTTCCGGGTAAAATCGGGATTTTACCGGATTACCGGGAGGGTTACCGGAACCCCCCGGGAGCCAAATGGGCCTACATGGGCCTTAGTGGAAAGGTGAGAGGGCTGCCCACAAGGGCTGCGCACCTCCCCCCTTCCCTAGTCCTATTAGGACTAGGAGAAGGGGCCGGCCCCCCTCTTTCTCTCTTCTCTTTGGAGAATCCTAGATGGAATAGGATTGGAGGGGGGAGTCCTACTCCCGGTAGGAGTAGGACTCCTCCTGGCGCACCAAGGGGCCGGCCGCACCTCTCCCCCTTTGCCCCTTTATATACGGGGGCAGGGGACACCCCAAGGCACACAAGTTGATAATTGTTGATCGTTCCTTAGCCGTGTGCGGTGCCCCCTGCCACCAAATTCCACCTTGGTCATATCGTTGTAGAGCTTAGGCGAAGCCCTGCGTCGGTAGTACATCAAGATCGTCACCACGCCGTCGTGCTGACGAAACTCTTCCTCGATGCTTTGCTGGATCGGAGCCCGAGGATCATCATCGAGCTGAACGTGTGCTAAGAACTCGGAGGTGCCGGAGTAACGGTGCTTGGATCAGTCGGATCGGGAAGAAGACGTACGACTACTTCCTCTATGTTGTGTGATCGCTTCCGCAGTCGGTCTGCGTTGGTACGTAGACAACACTCTCCCCTCTCATTGCTGTGCATCACCATGATCTTGCGTGTGCGTAGAAAAATTTTCGAAATTACTACGTTCCCCAACAGTGGTATCAGAGCCTAGGTTTTATGGTTTGATGTTATTTGCATGAGTAGAACACAAGTGAGTTGTGGGCGATACAAGTCATACTGCCTACCAGCATGTCATACTTTGGTTCGGCGGTATTGTTGGACGAGACGATCCGGACCAACCTTACGCGTACTCTTATGCGAGACCGGTTCCCTCGACGTGCTTTGCACATAGATGGCTTGCGGAAGACTGCCTCTCCAACTTTAGTTGAACCAAGTGTGGCTACGCCCGGTCCTTGAGAAGGTTAAAACGGAGTCTATTTGACAAACTATCATTGTGGTTTTGATGCGTAGGTGAGATGAGTTCTTACTTAAGCCCGTAGCAGCCACGTAAAACTTGCAACAACAAAGTAGAGGACGTCTAACTTGTTTTTGCAGGGCATGTTGTGATGTGATATGGTCAAGGCATGATGCTGATTTTATTGTATGAGATGATCATGTTTTGTAACCAAGTTATCGGCAACTGGCAGGAGCCATATGGTTGTCGCTTTATTGTATGCAATGCAATCGCGATGTAATGCTTTACTTTATTACTAAGCGGTAGTGATAGTCATGGAGGCATAAGATTGGCGAGACGACAACGATGCTACGATGGAGATCAAGGTGTCGCGCCGGTGACGATGGTGATCATGACGGTGCTTCGGAGATGGAGATCACAAGCACAAGATGATGATGGCCATATCATATCACTTATATTGATTGCATGTGATGTTTATCCTTTTATGCATCTTATCTTGCTTTGATTGACGGTAGCATTATAATATGATCTCTCACTAAATTATCAAGAAGTGTTCTCCCTGAGTATGCACCGTTGCCAAAGTTCGTCGTGCCCAGACACCACGTGATGATCGGGTGTGATAAGCTCTACGTCCATCTACAACGGGTGCAAGCCAGTGTTGCACACGCAGAATACTCAGGTTAAACTTGACGAGCCTAGCATATGCAGATATGGCCTCGGAACACAGAGACCGAAAGGTCGAGCGTGAATCATATAGTAGATATGATCAACATGACGATGTTCACCATTGAAAACTACTCCATCTCACGTGATGATCGGTTATGGTTTAGTTGATTTGGATCACGTGATCACTTAGAGGATTAGAGGGATGTCTATCTAAGTGGGAGTTCCTAAGTAATTTGATTAACTGAACTTAAACTTATCATGAACTTAGTACCTGATAGTATCTTGCTTGTTTATGTTGATTGTAGATAGATGGCTTGTGCTGTTGTTCCGTTGAATTTTAATGCGTTCCTTGAGAAAGCAAAGTTGAAAGATGATGGTAGCAATTACACGGACTGGGTCCGTAACCTGAGGATTATCCTCATTGCTGCACAGAAGAATTATGTCCTGGAAGCACCGCTAGGTGCCAGGCCTGCTGCTGGAGCAACACCAGATGTTATGAACGTCTGGCAGAGCAAAGCTGATGACTACTCGATAGTTCAGTGTGCCATGCTTTACGGCTTAGAATCGGGACTTCAACGACATTTTGAACGTCATGGAGCATATGAGATGTTCCAGGAGTTGAAGTTAATATTTCAAGCAAATGCTCGAATTGAGAGATATGAAGTCTCCAATAAGTTCTATAGCTGCAAGATGGAGGAGAACAGTTCTGTCAGTGAGCATATACTAAAATGTCTGGGTATAATAATCACTTGATTCAGATGGGAGTTAATCTTCCAGATGATTGCGTCATTGACAGAATTCTCCAATCACTGCCACCAAGCTACAAGAGCTTCGTGATGAACTATAATATGCAAGGGATGAACAAGACTATTCCCGAGCTCTTCGCAATGCTGAAAGCTGCGGAGGTAGAAATCAAGAAGGAGCATCAAGTGTTGATGGTTAACAAAACCACTAGTTTCAAGAAAAAAGGGCAAAGGGAAGAAGAAGGGGAACTTCAAGAAGAACAGCAAGCAAGTTGCTGCTCAGGAGAAGAAACCCAAGTCTGGACCTAAGCCTGAAAGTGAGTGCTTCTACTGCAAGCAGACTGGTCACTGGAAGCGGAACTGCCCCAAGTATTTGGCGGATAAGAAGGATGGCAAGGTGAACAAAGGTATATGTGATATACATGTTATTGATGTGTACCTTACTAGAGCTCGCAGTAGCACCTGGGTATTTGATACTGGTTCTGTTGCTAATATTTGCAACTCGAAACAGGGACTACGGATTAAGCGGACGCTAGCAAAGGACGAGGTGACGATGCGCGTGGGAAACGGTTCCAAAGTCGATGTGATCGCGGTCGGCACACTACCTCTACATCTACCTTCGGGATTAATATTAGACCTAAATAATTGTTATTTGGTGCCAGCGTTGAGCATGAACATTATATCTGGATCTTGTTTAATGTGAGACGGTGATTCATTTAAATCGGAGAATAATGGTTGTTCTATTTATATGAGTAATATCTTTTATGGTCATGCACCTTTGAAGAGTGGTCTATTCTTGTTGAATCTCGATAGTAGTGATACACATATTCATAATGTAGAAGCCAAAAGATGCAGAGTTGATAATGATAGTGCAACTTATTTGTGGCACTGCCGTTTAGGTCATATCGGTGTAAAGCGCATGAAGAAACTCCATACTGATGGGCTTTTGGAACCACTTGATTATGAATCACTTGGTACTTGCGACCCGTGCAACATAGGCAAGATGACTAAGACACCGTTCTCCGGTACTATGGAGAGAGCAACAGATTTATTGGAAATCATACATACCGATGTATGTGGTCCGATGAATATTGAGGGTCGTGGCGGATATCGTTATTTTCTCACCTTCACAGATGATTTAAGCAGATATGGGTATATTTACTTAATGAAACATAAGTCTGAAACATTTGAAAAGTTCAAGGAATTTCAGAGTGAAGTTGAAAATCATCGTAACAAGAAAATAAAGTTTCTACGATCTGATCGTGGAGGAGAATATTTGAGTTACGAGTTTGGTGTACATTTGAAAAACTGTGGAATACTTTCGCAACTCACGCCATCCGGAACACCACAGCGTAATGGTGTGTCCGAACGTCGTAATTGTACTTTACTAGACATGGTGCGATCTATGATGTCTCTTACTGATTTACCGCTATCGTTTTGGGGTTATGCTTTAGAGACGGCCGCATTCACGTTAAATAGGGCACCATCAAAATCCGTTGAGACGATGCCTTATGAACTATGGTTTGGCAAGAAACCAAAGTTGTCGTTTCTTAAAGTTTGGGGCTGCGATGCTTATGTGAAAAAGCTTCAACCTGATAAGCTCGAACCCAAAGCGGAGAAATGTGTCTTCATAGGATACCCAAAGGAAACTGTTGGGTATACCTTCTATCACAGATCCGAAGGCAAGACATTCGTTGCTAAAGATGGATCATTTCTAGAGAAGGAGTTTCTCTCGAAAGAAGTGAGTGGGAGGAAAGTAGAACTTGACGAGGTAACTGTACCTGCTCCCTTATTGGAAAATAGTACATCACAGAAAACTGTTTCTGCGACACCTATACCAATTAGTGAGGAAGCTAATGATGATGATCATGAAACTTCAGGACAAGATACTACTGAACCACGTAGATCAACCAGAGTGAGATCCGCACCAGAGTGGTACGGTAATCCAGTTCTGGAAGTCATGCTACTAGATCATGATGAACCTACGAACTATGAAGAAGCGATGGTGAGCCCAGATTCCGCAAAGTGGCTTGAGGCCATGAAATCTGAGATGGGATCCATGTATGAGAACAAAGTATGGACTTTGGTTGACTTGCCCGATGATCGGCAAGCAATTGAGAATAAATGGATCTTCAAGAAAAAGACTGACGCTGACGGTAATGTTACTGTCTATAAAGCTCGACTTGTCGCAAAAGGTTTTCGACAAGTTCAAGGGGTTGACTACGATGAGACCTTCTCACCCGTAGCGATGCTTAAATCCGTCAGGATCATGTTAGCAATTGCCGCATTTTATGATTATGAAATATGGCAGATGGATGTCAAAACTGCATTCCTGAATGGATTTCTGGAAGAAGAGTTGTATATGATGCAACCAGAAGGTTTTGTCGACCCAAAAGGAGCTAACAAAGTATGCAAACTCCAGCGATCCATATATGGACTGGTGCAAGCATCTCGGAGTTGGAATAAACGCTTTGATAGTGTGATCAAAGCATTTGGCTTTATACAGACTTTTGGAGAAGCCTGTATTTACAAGAAAGTGAGTGGGAGCTCTGTAGCATTTCTGATATTATATGTGGATGACATATTGCTGATTGGAAATGATATAGAATTTCTGGATAGCATAAAGGGATACTTGAATAAAAGTTTTTCGACGAAAGACCTCGGGGAAGCTGCTTACATATTAGGCATAAAGATCTATAGAGATAGATCAAGACGCTTAATTGGACTTTCACAAAGCACATACCTTGACAAGATTTTGAAGAAGTTCAAAATGGATCAAGCAAAGAAAGGGTTCTTGCCTGTGTTACAAGGTGTGAAGTTGAGTCAGACTCAATGCCCGACCACTGCAGAAGATAGAGAGAAAATGAAAGATGTTCCCTATGCTTCAGCCATAGGCTCTATCATGTATGCAATGCTGTGTACCAGACCTGATGTGTGCCTTGCTATAAGTTTAGCAGGGAGGTACCAAAGTAATCCAGGAGTGGATCACTGGACAGCGGTCAAGAACATCCTGAAATACCTGAAAAGGACTAGGGATATGTTTCTCGTATATGGAGGTGACAAAGAGCTCACCGTAAGAGGTTACGTTGATGCAAGCTTTGACACTGATCCGAACGATCCTAAATCGCAAACCGGATACGTGTTTACTTTAAACGGTGGAGCTGTCAGTTGGTGCAGTTCTAAACAAAGCATCGTAGCGGGATCTACATGTGAAGCGGAGTACATAGCTGCTTCGGAAGCAGCAAACGAAGGAGTCTGGATGAAGGAGTTCATATCCGATCTAGGTGTCATACCTAGTGCATCGGGTCCAATGAAAATCTTTTGTGACAATACTGGTGCAATTGCTTTGGCAAAGGAATCCAGATTTCACAAAAGGACCAAACACATCAAGAGACGCTTCAACTCCATCCAGGATTTAGTCCAGGTGGGAGACATAGAGATTTGCAAGATACATACGGATCTGAATGTTGTAGACCCGTTGACTAAGCCTCTTCCACGAGCAAAACATGATCGGCACCAAGGCTCCATGGGTGTTAGAATCATTACTGTGTAATCTAGATTATTGACTCTAGTGCAAGTGGGAGACTGAAGGAAATATGCCCTAGAGGCAATAATAAAGTTATTATTTATTTCCTTATATCATGATAAATGTTTATTATTCATGCTAGAATTGTATTAACCGGAAACATAATACATGTGTGAATACATAGACCAACAGAGTGTCACTAGTATGCCTCTACTTGACTAGCTCGTTAATCAAAGATGGTTATGTTTCCTAACCATGAACAAAGAGTTGTTATTTGATTAACGAGGTCACATCATTAGTTGAATGATCTGATTGACATGACCCATTCCATTAGCTTAGCACCCGATCGTTTAGTATGTTGCTATTGCTTTCTTCATGACTTATACATGTTCCTATAACTATGAGATTATGCAACTCCCGTTTACCGGAGGAACACTTTGGGTACTACCAAACGTCACAACATAACTGGGTGATTATAAAGGAGTACTACAGGTGTCTCCAATGGTAGATGTTGGGTTGGCGTATTTCGAGATTAGGGTTTGTCACTCCGATTGTCGGAGAGGTATCTCTGGGCCCTCTCGGTAATACACATCACATAAGCCTTGCAAGCATAATAACTAAAGATGTTAGTTATGAGATGATGTATTACGGAACGAGTAAAGAGACTTGCCAGTAACAAGATTGAACTAGGTATTGGATACCGACGATCGAATCTCGGGCAAGTAACATACCGATGACAAAGGGAACAACGTATGTTGTTATGCGGTCTGACCGATAAAGATCTTCGTAGAATATGTAGGAGCCAATATGGGCATCCAGGTCCCGCTATTGGTTATTGACCGGAGACATGTCTCGGTCATGTCTACATTGTTCTTGAACCGTAGGGTCCGCACGCTTAACGTTACGATGACAGTTATTATGAGTTTATGCATTTTGATGTACCAAAGGTTGTTCAGAGTCCCGGATGTGATCACGGACATGACGAGGAGTCTCGAAATGGTCGAGACGTAAAGATTGATATATTGGAAGCCTATGTTTGGACATCGGAAGTGTTCCGGGTAAAATCGGGATTTTACCGAATTACCGGGAGGGTTACCGGAACCCCCCGGGAGCCAAATGGGCCTACATGGGCCTTAGTGGAAAGGTGAGAGGGCTGCCCACAAGGGCTGCGCACCTCCCCCCCCCCTTCCCTAGTCCTATTAGGACTAGGAGAAGGGGCCGGCCCCCCTCTTTCTCTCTTCTCTTTGGAGAATCCTAGTTGGAATAGGATTGGAGGGGGGGAGTCCTACTCCCGGTAGGAGTAGGACTCCTCCTGGCGCACCAAGGGGCCGGCCGCACCTCTCCCCCTTTGCCCCTTTATATACGGGGGCAAGGGACACCCCAAGGCACACAAGTTGATCATTGTTGATCGTTCCTTAGCCGTGTGCGGTGCCCCTGCCACCAAATTCCACCTCGGTCATATCGTTGTAGAGCTTAGGCGAAGCCCTGCGTCGGTAGTACATCAAGATCGTCACCACGCCGTCGTGCTGACGAAACTCTTCCTCGACACTTTGCTGGATCGGAGCCCGAGGATCGTCATCGAGCTGAACGTGTGCTAAGAACTCGGAGGTGCCGGAGTAACGGTGCTTGGATCGGTCGGATCGGGAAGAAGACGTACGACTACTTCCTCTATGTTGTGTGATCGCTTCCGCAGTCGGTCTGCGTTGGTACGTAGACAACACTCTCCCCTCTCGTTGCTGTGCATCACCATGATCTTGCGTGTGCGTAGGAAAATTTTCGAAATTACTACGTTCCCCAACAGTTTGTGCACTTTGTCATGCCATGTATTTTTAAACCGGACATGCATCATACTTGGTTGTGCATCATGCCATGTTGATGTGATGGTTGTTTACTATGTTGTTTGCTTTCTTTCCGGTGTTGCTTCTTCGGGTTAGTTTCGATAACGTCGCGTTTGTGAGGAACCGTTCGACTACGTCCATTTGTCTTCTTCATGGACTCGTTCTTCTTCCTTGCGGGATTTCAGGCAAGATGACCATACCCTCAAAATCACTTCTATCTTTGCTTGCTAGTTGCTCGCTCTTTTGCTATGCCTATGCTGCGGTACCTACCACTTGCTTATCATGCCTCCTATATTGTTGAACCAAGCCTCTAACCCACCTTGTCCTAGCAAACCATTGTTTGGCTATGTTACCGCTTTGCTCAGCCCCTCTTATAGCGTTGTTAGTTGCAGGTGAAGATCGAAGTTTGTTCCTTGTTGGGTCATGGAGATGTTGTTCCTTGTTGGAACCTGTTTACTTGTTGGGATATCACATTATCTCTTATTTAATTAATGCATCTATATACTTGGTAAAGGGTGGAAGGCTCGGCCTTATGCCTGGTGTTTTGTTCCACTCTTGGCGCCCTAGTTTCCGTCATATCGGTGTTATGTTCCTGGATTTTGCGTTCCTTACGCGGTTGGGCTATAATGGGAACCCCTTGACAGTTCGCCTTGAATAAAACTCTTCCAGGAATGCCCAACATTGGTTTTACCATTCGCCACCTAGCCTTTTTCTTTCCCTTGGGTTCTGCAGACTCAAGGGTCATCATTATTTTAACCCCCTTGGGCCAGTGCTCCTCTGAGTGTTGGTCCAACCTGTCAGCCGCCGGTGGCCACCAGGGGCAACTCTGGGCTGGCCTACCGGAAGTTTAGACAATCTGAGTGTGCCCTGAGAACGAGATATGTGCAGCTCCTATCGGGATTTGTCGGCACATTCGGGCGGTGTTGCTGGATTTGTTTTAACTTGTCAAAGTTGTCTTGTAGAACCGGGATACCGAGTCTGATCGAAATGTCTCGGGAGAAGGTATATCCTTCGTTGACCGTGACAGCTTGTCATGGGCTAAGTTGGGACTCCCCTGCAGGGATTTGAACTTTCGAAAGCCGTGCCTGCGGTTATGGGCAGGCGGGAATTTGTTAACGTCCGGTTGTAGAAAACCTAAAGTTGATCTTAATTAAAATACATCAACCGCGTGTGTTACCGTGATGGTCTCTTTCCGGCGGAGTCCGGGAAGTGAACACGGTGTTGGAGTTATGCTTGACGTAGGTTGTTCTAGGATCACTTCTTGATCATACTTTTATCGACCGTGCTTTGCCTTCTCTTCTCGCTCTCATTTGCGTATGTTAGCCACCATATATGCTAGTCGCTTGCTGCAACTCCACCTCATATCTTTACCTTACCCATAAGCTTAAATAGTCTTGATCGCGAGGGTGCGAGATTGCTGAGTCCCCGTGGCTCACAGATACTTCCAAAACCAGCTTGCAGGTTCCGATGAGTTCGTGCAGATGACTCAACCAAGCTCAAGGAGGAGCTCGATGAAGATCTTGTCCTTTGTGTTGTTTCGTTCTAGTGGATCAGTAGTGGAGCCCAGTTGGGGTCGATCGGGGGGACCTTGTCACTTTTGGGGTTCTTCTTTTATTTTGGTTCCGTAGTCGGACCTTGATTGTATCTGGATGATGTAATGCTTTATTCATGTATTTGTGTGAAGTGGCGATTGTAAGCCAACTATGTATCTCTTTCCCTTATGTATTACATTGGTTGTGTGAAGATTACCTCACTTGCGACATTGCTTTCAATGCGGTTATGCCTCTAAGTCGTGCTTCGACACGTGGGAGATATAGCCGCATCGAGGGCGTTACAATCAGTCAGCGATCAAGCCCACTAAGGCCACTTTCATAGGTATCATACCAGGTGTGGAGGTCAGCTGTACAGGCCCCATTCCCCTCGAGGTAATCTTCGGATCACCAGAAAATTACCGTACCGAAGAGTTAATCTTCGAAACCGCCCCTTTCCGCAGTGACTATCAAGCACTGCTCGGGTGAACCGCGTTTGCTCGATTCAACGCGGTGCCACATTATGCCTACCGTAAGCTCAAAATGTCCGGTCCACGCGGCGTCATCACGGTTCATGGCAAGGCCAAATTTTCTTTCGACGCCAACAAATACATCACTGCCTTAGCAGCAGGAACACCGGGCAACACCTGGCAGCCAAACCTCGAGTCGACACCTAGGCTCCCGGACACCATCAAGGGGCTCTGAACCACTTTGCGGAAGGATACTCCGGCCCGTCCAGGGTTCAATTAAACACTCCAGCAAAGGCCACGACAGGCCGAACTTAGCGGCTCAAACCGCCCTCCGGCACACAAACATTTCTTATATTTCCTTCGCAGGTTCACCTTTGCACCGACCAGGACGGACTCCAGAGAGGCAGCTCGAACGCGCCTGGGATCCTTAGACATTCCCCGCAGCGACCGCCCGGCTACGATACGGACCCGCACTCAACCTCTTCCCCTGGTCACAGTAGGTTCCGCTATCACAACTCATTTTTATCACATTACTTGTACCATATGCATAGACGTATTATTTATACAACATGTGGATTCATATGATGTATACCTGCTGGTTATTTCTTATCGAAATCATTTTGTCAAATGGCATCTGAACACAGTGGTATGCCCTAAATATGCCAGGGGCTTCGTCTTCCCCGTAACACGGCAATAAAAGTTCGAACACCTTCATGGAAGTTCGGCACCCCGAACTTATAGGATTATATGCATCAGCTCCGAATCATGTCTTGGGTCAATAGTTGGGTTTGCCCGGCTCCTATGTTTTGGTACCTTACGTTCCGCTATATTGGCTAAGGTAGCACTGGGAGAACTATTGGGATTGTGTCCCGGTTCTTCCGGACGAGCACCTCAGTAGAGAAAGCTGAAAACTGACTATCATGATACGGCGAGAGCTGGTCAGCTGTTCGAGTGGTCACAAAATCTTTAAGGGTTTCAACCGCACAATGCCATAACCAATGCAGCGTGCGATGGATCGGTTTTTTTTCTTCGATCAGGCGCTTATAGAGCCCCTAGTACGGTCTTCCGAACACAAGGGGCTGCGCCGACCATACTAAAGCTCCTCTGGCTAAGTGAGAGTGATAAAGCCCTATAGTCCGATTGTCTGGTTCGTTGTGCTGAGCACCTCCCTTGGAGGACCCAAAACTGGGATAAAGAGTGCTCAGGTTTACCCCGAACACCCCCGTACTCCTTACGTAGGGGCAGAGGCCGACGACTGGCCAACTCTCAGCCTTAATATACAAATGGCCGCACAGGAGGGTAAACTTTTATATAACAGTCGACATATCAACGACCTTGTTTAAACATTACAATGGATAATATGATCCGCATTTAGGGAAATATAATGTCCTTGGTACATAGCTCCGCCGCCAGGTAGGATCCTTTCAGGACACTCTTATAATATGATTCGGGCTTGCGGTGCCCCTTCCCCTCCGGCGGTCCTTCGGTCACCAGCTTTTTGGCATCCATCTTCCCCCAATGCACCTTTGCAAGGGCGAAGGCCATTCGCGCTCCTTCTATACAGACCGACCTCTTGATGACGTCAAGTCGAGGGCAAGCGCTTATAAGCCGCCTTATGAGCCCGAAGTAGCTGCTTGGAATCGGTTCGGCAGGCCATAGCCGGATAACCACATCTTTCATGGCTAGTTTCGCCGCCTTATGCAGTTCGATCAGCTGTTTCAGTTGATCGGCAAAAGGCACCGGATAATTCGGCACCAAATACTGAGACCAAAAAAGCTTATCGGCGGTGTTCCTTCCTTCGGCTCGGTAGAAGTGAGCGGCATCTGATATAGTGTGTGGCAGCTCGGCAAATACACCTGAGAAGTCCAGACTCACAATCAGAAACATAGTTTTTCCTTCAAATATTTTCTTTACATGGGAAAAGCTTACCTGCCGCGATCTTCCTCGCCTCTTGGTTCCCCTGCAACGCGCTTTGGGTTTCCCCCTGGGCGTCGCTCATGGCTTGGCGCACCTTGGTGAGTTCGGACTCTTTCTCCGCTAAACTCTGCTCCAAGGCCTCGCATTTACTTACGGCCTCTTGCAGCCCCTGCTCAGCTCTAATAACTCTGGCTTCGTGTTTCTCACGAAGAGCCCGCTCTGTGGCCGCCTTTTTCTCGGCCTCGACAACGGCCCTTTTGAGGGCCTCAACTTCGGTCATAACTCCTAGAACGAATTATGCGGCTTATTTCATACTGAACATTTATCTCGCAATAAACGCGCATAATACTGATGCATACCTTGTTTATCCCTCAACTGCATTTGCAATCGGCCAATTTCTTCTCTGGCCCGCTCCAGACTTTGATTCAGTCCGGCGATCTCCGCAGTGTGAGAGGCAGCAGCCGCTACAGGTATCTGCTTGAAACAGGAGAGAAATCAATGTCATTTAGTGAGTCTTCCTGAGATCATGAATTCGATCCCCTGTCCGGTTTTTTCTTTCACTGAACAATGTATCAGGGGCTACCATCTATACTATGACACTCCTCGATAACTTATATAACATACCTCAAAGCCTTTTATAAGACTAATATAGGCTTCGTTCAGTCCACTCTCGGTCGACTGAATTTTCTCAATCACCGTGCCCATCAGGGCATGGTGTTCATCAACGATGGAGGCATCTCGTAGCGCCACCAACAAAGCATCTGACACTTCTGGATGGACAGAGGTTGCCGGCGGAATCTTTTTCCCCACGTCTCCGGCCCCTGCGGTTCAACCTCCAGGCGCCGCCTTCACGGTTTTTTTCCTTTTCTCCTTGGCCGGGGTCCTTTTGGGACGAGGCCTCGGTGTTTGGCACCTGTTTGGAGAAAGGATCCTTCGGGGGCGTCCCGCTCTCCACAACGTTTGAGCTCAGCAGGTCCTCCGATGAGGATTGTTCGGTACGGGACCTCGTCGGACTACAAGAAATATATGTCTTAAGTTAAAATACTAAGCCACGATGAGTCCGGACGCTTAAACGTATTCGGATTTTATATACTGACGAGTTCACTAGGGGTTGGGCCCTGGGATCCCATGTCGGGTCGCTGTCGGCGGTGGCAGGAGACTCCTCTTGACGAGGAATCTTTCCTCTTTTGGGTAGTTTGGCCTCCAAGTATGCGGAGGCCGTCCTCTTCCTTCCTCCCTCCATAGAGGATTCATCTCCCTCCTCCTTTTTGTCCTCTTCAAAGGCGGAATGGGCATCAAAGCCTTCGGGTATTGTGCCTGAAATGCCATGACGACGAAGGCCGCCCCGGGTCTTTTTAGTATCCTTTTTGTCCGTCTTCTTCGGCACCTTGTAAGGCGCCAGGACCAACATCTTCATCAGAAGTGGGATGGCCGGGTCTTCGGGCAGCGGGGCCGGACAATGGATCCGCTCCGCCTTCTTCGTCCAGCTCTGGGAAAGTTGAATAAACACGCGTCAAGCGCGTCCATTGGGTCATGCGGATGGAAAAGTTTGATAGACTTGCCGAACTTGCAGGGCGGCACAGTTGGTACCCGCGGTCTTCGGCGGAGTCCGGCCACGATTTGCTGGACTTAAAAAGCACCTTCCAAATGTCCTCGTGCGACGAGCCGAAGAGCCTTCACAAGGTTTGGTGCCTGGCCGGATCAAACTCCCATAGATTGCGAGTCCGGTGTTGACAAGGCAGTATCCGGCAGACTAACATCACCTGGACTACGTCGACGAGTTCAATGTTCTTATCTCCCATATCGTTAACGCGCGTCTGGAGCACCCATAGTTCGTCGAACAAGGACCAATCCAGTCCTTTCTTGACCCAGGACGTAAGCCGCAGAGGGGCGCCAGATCGAAACTCGGGAGAAGCGGCCCGCTCCTTGCCGCTCGGCTCAGTGATGTAAAACCACTGTTGTTGCCACTCCTTGACAGAATCATTAAAGGTTCCTGTTGGCCATATGACGTTGGGCATCTTGCTCACCATAGCGCCCCCGCACTCGGCATGCTCGTCGCCCACCACCTTGGGCTTCACATTAAAGACCTTCAGCCATAAACCGAAGTGTGGCGAAACGCAGAGAAAAGCCTCGCACACGACAATGAATGTCGAGATGTTGAGGAAGGAATTAGGGGACAGATCATGAAGATCGATCCCATAATAGTACATGATACCGCGAACGAATGGGTGGAGGGGGAATCCCAGCCCACAGACGAAGTGAGGGAGGAATACAACCCTCTCGTGGGGTTCCGGAGTGGGGACGATCTGTCCCACCATCGGGAGACGGTGGCCGATTTTCTTGGCCAGATACCCGGCCTCCCGAAGCTTTTTGATATCCTTCTCTCAGACAATAGAGGCCATCCATTTGCCTCCTGCTCCGGATCCAGACATCTTTGGAAGACCTCTTGTGGGTAGAGGAGGTGAACACTCGCGCGTTGGAGCCTGAGCAGAATGGAATGAGTTGGGAAGAAGGTATGGGTGAAGAGGGTGAATTCTTGTCCCTTTATAAGGGCGGAAGAGGCGATGCGCCTCCCCCTCGCTTGGTAAAACCTCTTATTCCCCAAGCATCGTAAGTAATGGTGCGGATGGGTTACCCACGTCCGTATTGATGAGAATCCCGTAATAAGGGGGACACGATCTCTGTTTTGACAAGACGTGTCAAGAAAACCACCCCATGTTATATGCGGTGCTGGTTGAGAATAACGGTTCAAATAATGACCGAGCCATGACATGACATCATGCTGTCAGAACGCGTCAGCAGATTAGATTTGTGGAAATATTATTCTCTCTGCGGTAGTATGTGGAACTTGTTTTGCAGAGCCGGACACTATTCTGGTGTTCAAAATCTTCTATGGAGTATTCGGAGGAGGAACCCGCATTGCAATGCCGAAGACAATACTGCGCGTCGGACTCATCATCATTGAAGCCTAGTTCAGGGGCTATCGAGGGAGTCCTGGGTTAGGGGGTCACCGGACAGCCGGACTGTTGGACTATGAAGATACAAGATTGAAGACTTCATCCCGTGTCCGGATGGACTCTCCTTGGCGTGGAAGGCAAGCTAGGCAATACGGATATGTAGATCTCCTCCCTTGTAACCGACTCCGTGTAACCCTAGCCCCCTCCGGTGTATATATAAACCGGAGGGTTTAGTCCGTAGGACAACATACAATCATACCATAGGATAGCTTCTAGGGTTTAGCCTCTACGATCTCGTGGTAGATCAACTCTTGTAATACTCATATCATCAAGAACAATCAAGCAGGACGTAGGGTATTACCTCCATCGAGAGGGCCCGAACCTGGGTAAACATCGTGTCCCCTGCCTCCTGTTACCATCCGCCTTAGACGCACAGTTCAGGACCCCCTACCCGAGATCCGCCGATTTTGACACCGACAGAGAGACTATCATTTGAAGCACAAGAGCAAGGAGTTCATCATCATCACACCGTCTATTACCTTTTGGAGAGTGGTGTCTTCTAGATTGGTTAGATGTCGTTTGGAAGCCTCTAACAAGATTGTGGAGTTGAACCAAGAAATTTGTAAGGGCAAGGAGATCGCCCACTTCATGAAGACTACCCGAGAGAGGCAGGTCCTTCATGGGCTTTGGCCATGGTGGGATAGACAAGGTTGCTTTTTCGTGGACCCTTCATGGGTGGAGCCCTTCGTGGACTCGCGCAACCATTACCCTTTGTGGGCTGAAGTCTCCATCAACGTGGATGTACGATAGCACCACCTATCAGAACCACCCCAAAAATCTCCGTGTCTACATTGTGTTTGCCTTCTCCAAACCCTTCACTTTACCTTCATATGCAATCTTTTACTTTCCGTTGCTACACTCTTAGAATTGCATGTGTAGGTTGATTGCTTGACTTGTTCTAATTGCTAAGATCTACCAACACTTAAAATTAGGAAAATGATAGATTTTTATTTGGTCAAGTAGTCTAATCATCCACCCCCCTCTAGACCTACTTTCGATCCTACAAGCCCCATGGTAGTTTATGTAGAGAACATGGTTTGGACAGCAAGAAATCTCTCGTGGAGATAAAAAAGGTATGGATTACAACGAATATCCAATTCGACTCCCGAGCTCATTTACACCCTGTGAATAATAAATTCAAACAAAATACTACAAAATTTAGAAAAAAAATTATGGTGAAAGATGCTTGAGTGTATGAAAACTATGCCAAGTTTCAGCTCATACAGACATCTAAGTAGCTCTCAGCAAAAATAACAAAATCAGGTCCGAACAGTGCAAAACAGTAAAGTTTTTCACGTACCCCAAATTTGTCTTTTTTTCTGAGAGATCGTGCGATGTTGAAACACGCTGAATTTTTGCACGGACATCAAGAACTCGAGTATCTTTCACCTATTATTTTTTTACTATTTTTGGTGAATTTAATGTTCACTCCCAGGAG
Organism: Triticum monococcum; assembly: GCA_034509565.1. NCBI lineage: Eukaryota > Viridiplantae > Streptophyta > Magnoliopsida > Poales > Poaceae > Triticum > Triticum monococcum. Next base: position 668,744,479 of record CM067843.1, on the reverse strand, counting down.
CAAAAACGCCCTGTCCGGATTATAGATCATAGGATGTGTTTGGATGATGTGTTATCCCTCTATGGGTCAAGGATATGCATTTGTATGTGGATAGCAGTCGTTTGGTTCATGGGCGAGTACGGACAGGGATGGCCAGATGCTCGGAATATTCGTCCAAAATCAGACTCTATGCGTCCTCGAAAATCTAGCGGATATGGGCATCTCCAGCATGCCCTGTGAGAAGACAACCCTATCTCTTTTCCCCTTTCCATCTCTCTTCTCTCCCGTGGCAGCGGTAGCGGCAAATCGAAGCTCGACGACGACGATGAGTATGCATCGACGGGAGGAGATCGAAGCCCGGCGACGACGTGAGTGCGCACCTCCCTTATCTTGCCGGCCCTGCTTCTCTCTGTCAGCAGAGGTCATGGCGGCGGTGAAAAACAGGTGAGTGTCGCTCGGCCTTCATAGCCCTGCAGATGGCTATCCCCAACCACAACCCATATCCATTACTCATCCCTCTAATCAAACACTCCAATGGCTATCCCCAACCATGATTCATCCTTCAAACCAAACAAAATTTGGGCTAACCTCACTCACCCAACCAAACAGAAAAAATGGCTATCCATATCCAGCTGGATGGGGATACCCATAGCCACTCTAGCATATCCCTCTAATCAAACACATCCATAAATTACCAAATGTAGAGATAAGGCAGCATACTCGAACGGCCGCCAACACCCTAGTGTGTGTTCAATGATCATAGGTCCCCACCTATTGAACTGTGGAACTTTTGAAGCCTTTGAAGTTGGTTTAGCTTGCTTAAGTATTGTTTTATGTAGTTTTTTTCCACCAGATAAATGTTGAGATGACGAAAGTAGAGCTAGAGGCGAAGAACTTCAACGTCGATGGATTTTTTTTATTGTTCGCGATTGTTTCAGCTTCTTCAATGGATGTACTATGTTTACACTCCCATCAAAGTCATATAGCTTGCTCTCCTTTTTTGGATTTGATAGCTGAATAAAAATGAGCAGTCTATTGAGCATAGCAGAGTACTCTGTTTTCTTCTTGTGCGAGGCGGCGGAACTCTGCCACGCCAATCCACTGTTTGAGGAAGTAGCAGACACGTTGAGTTTGAGAGTTTCTGATTCCGAATTTCCGATTTAGCTAACGATTTGTGATGTCTGAGGTGGTGCCGCTTTGCAGTGATAAATATATAAGTCTTCGTCTGTTCAATTATTTACTGAAGCTATCAACATCAGTGCGTATCAACTGAAGCTAGTATCAACATTCAGCAGACCATTCGATTATTTATTGTGCTAACCAAACACGTGACGCGCCAGCTTAAACGAAACGGAAATACTTACAAGCTAATGAAATACTAGCATACGGTAGCTGCATTACATAGGCTGGCCGGCTGGCCGGACGATCGATCACTCGACGGGGAACATGACCTCGTTGGTGCGCAGCGGCGGGAGCGTCCACGGCGGGTTGTAGCGGGAGAGCACGAAGGGGCCCGTGACGGCGTGCCCGTCCTTCTCCAGCGCGGCCTTGAGCCCCTCCGCCTTCTCCGCCACCACCTTGTCTCCGGCCAGCCCGCTGAACGTCACCACCGCGTACTTGCGCTCCCCCACCTCCCGCAGCACCACCCGCTCGTCCGTCGGCCGCGGCGCCTCCTCCGCCTTGGCGTACTTGGACGGCAGCAGGAACTGCATCGTCACCTTGCCCGCCTGCTCCTCGCGGCCCTCGGCCGTGAGGACCGGCACCGTCATCGCCACCGGCTCGGGCTCGGAGGAGGTGATCACCGGCGCCGTCATGGCGATCGGCTCGGCCTCGCCGGAGGAGGTGATGACCGGCGCCGTCATGGCGATGGCCTCCGGCTTGGTGTTCTGCGGCTTGCCGAAGGCGCCGATGTAGTTGGCGAGGACCTGGAACCCGCCGTCGCGGTCGCCCTTCATCTCCTTGGGGTCGTAGGTCACCTCGGCGGCGACGCACGGCGGGTACTTGCGGATCTCGTAGCCGTCGCCGGCGTGGAGCACCTCGTGCTTGGGCGTCTCCACGATGATCTTCCCCAGCATCAGCTTGCCCATCGCCAGACCCATGGCCGGCGCCGGTCGCGGCGAATGGCAACAGCCAAGAGGGGCGGCGAGGCTTGTTCGATGGAGCGCTCAACAGAGGTCTCTGAGCTTCGTTGGGTGAATGTTGATTTGGCTCGGCGGCGCTGGGGCTTAAGAACCAGCGAGACATTCGGACGAGTGGACGAGGTATGGTGCGTGAGCTGCGGCGCGCGTTGCTCCACGGAGGCGTTTTCGTTTTCGGCACATTGTTTGAGGAATTTTCGTCTTGTACGCACGTTCCTTCTCCTTTCTTCTTCCTTCCGATTTTGGCTTGGAGAGAAAGTTCCGCTGGCCGGCTTTGACTTGCACGCCATGTTCCGACGAAGAGGGGAGGGCTGAACGTCGACTTGCAAGAAATTGGAGCAAACGGCAAATACACCTCTTCATACTATAGCTGGCCAAACGGGCCGGCCCGGCCCGGCACGGCCCATCCTAATCGTGCCTGGCACGGCCCGGCCCGCCAAGGCACGATTATTATACGGGCCGTGCCGTGCCGGCCCGCGTGCTGCAGCCTGCAGCCCAGGCACGGCCCATATGCTAATCGGGCCGGCCCACCAGCACGCTAGGTCCGCTAATATGCCTCCTATTTTGCGCACTGGGCGTTTTTAGCCTATTTTTACCTGTTGGGCCACATCAGGATACATAAAAAATTAAAAAAAAATCGGGCCGTGCCGTGCCGGCCCACGTGCTCGGCCTTCAGGCCCAGGCACGGCCCGTGGCGTGCCGCGTGCCGGGCCTGGCCCGTTTAGCACGTGCCGTGCCGTGCCAGGCCCGTGCCGTGCCGGCCGTGCTACCGGGCCGGCCCAGCTATCCCGGCCCATTTGGCCACCTATACTTCATACCAGCCAGAACACCGGTGCAATTAGTGGACCGCCGAATATTCAGCCTCTAAAGTTTAAGGCCCCATTCGGAAATTCACCAGCTCCTAGAATTTGCGGAGCGGCAGTTTGCTCGCTCCCAGATTTCATACTGCAGCTCCGTCCGCTCCCGGAGCGGAACGTGGAGCGGAGTATTCCCGAACAGGGCCTAAATGCAACGGTGAAACTACAAAACACATCACAAAATTACAACACCAGTTATGTATGCAAAGATAAGCAGTCGTGGAAAGTCTTGATTAAGGCACCGTTCGATTTCTCTCCGCTCCGCTCAACTCTGCGGAGCTCGGTTTGAGCTGCTCCACAACAAGCTGCAGCAGCTTGTTCCACTCCGAGAGCTGAGTCGCGGGAGTGGAGAGAAACCGAATAGGCCCTAAATCAATATGTTAAGCTATCTCAGCTTATTCTATGAGTTGTTTCAAGTTGTCAATGTCTCTGTTTCAAAAAAGGAAAAGTTATTAATATGGAAGTGCACCAAGGGATTGCGAACATTGTGGCACGGTTTTGGTGGGGAGAAGATGGGCACAAGCTGAAGGTGCATTAGACAAAGTGGCTAGGCATAGCGGTACCCGAAGTGTGCTGGTGGCATGGACTTTCAGAAACCTCTAGTTGTTTAGTAATCAGTTTATGCTTACGAAGCAAGGGTGGAGGCTGCTATAAGGATTAAGGGGTTGTTTGGATTACGTCCTGGATGGCCACGCCAAATCAAGGGAGAGCCAAAATTTTGATGGAGGAATCGGCCGCCCGCATCTCGCCCGCACGTGGGTGTTGATTCTGAACTAGGCTACCAAGATATTGGTGGGGCAACGGAAGCTGGGCCATGATCCAAACATCCACCGATGCAGCCAGTCAACGCCAAGATTTTGGCGTGGTAGCCATCGACCACGATCCAAACGGCCCCTAAGCTCTCTCTTACTTTTGAATGAATGACTGGAAATGGTGGTTCGCTCTGAATTATCCTCTCATCCACCCTCACAGCGAGTCTGGATTACAATGATTTTGGCATTCGAATCCAGGCCAAAACCTTTCTTTCCTCCTAGCCAAGTAAGAGTGGAACAGAGCAGAAACTATACAGCTAAGCGGTCGAACATGTTACACACCCTTAACGGGCCCAATTCAGGTCTCCACACCATTGGGGTAGCCTGGCTTGTCGAGTGGACCATCTCGAGGCCCACAAGTTGAAGCTTTCTCTTCCCGCTTGTCGTTGCTCTTCCTATAGCTTGAGCTGCTAGCATCCCCCCATCTTGAGTTGTGACTTGTCCCGAAGACGGCACCTTGGGAAACCTTTGCTTGAGCTCAGCCAAGTCCTCCCCGTAGCTGCATCAAGAGGTGAATCATTCCATTCCAACATATGAGCAATGGTCTGGTCCCCCACAAGACGCACACGTTGTCGCGAAACCTTGACAGACACCCAAAGAGAAGAATTAAAGAAAGGCAAATTCTTGTGTACCTGATAAGGTGGTTTCACACACTTCTTGAGATGCAAAACATGGACAACAGGATGAACCATACTGACTACTGGGAGATGCGTTATGTAAGCAAGTTCTCCAATTCACTCGGTAATAAGAAAAGAGAATTAAAAAACTTTTTATTAATTTTGTGTTCTACTGCAGTTTGCACATATGGCTGAAGTTTCAAGAACTTCCTCTCCCGCAGCAAAACCCTCTCAGTTTTATGCTCGTCAGCTTGATTCTTCATTCTTTATTGAGCTTCATTCTTTGTTCAGTTCTCGAGAGATATTACCTGGTATACTGATTAACCACTTCTCTGTATTCCAACCATTGTTGAATATCAGCAGGAGCTACAGTATCAAAAGAAACAAACTCCAAAGTATCTAGGACTATGACCATACATAACTTGGGTGATTTATAAAAATTCTCACACATAAAGTTATTCCAAATATTTCTTGGGTTGAGCACTAATAAGGCATCAGGAAGCATTACACTTGTTGATTAACCCACCCATTTTTTTGTTTTCTGTTTTTATTTTTCTTTTTCTTTTCCAAATGTGTGGACTTTTTAAAATGCATGAATATTTTGAAATCCAAAAAATGAATATATTTTTTTTCAAATTCATGAACTTTTTTTAATTTGTGAATTTTTTTACTCGTGGACTTTTTCATTTGTTAAATTTTTTTGAACTCGTGAACTTTTTTCAAATCCATAAACTATTTTTGAACCCATGGTTTTTTTAAAATTCGTGAACGTATCCAAATTCATGAACATTTTTTAAGAATTTTGCTTTCAAAAAACATACTTTCTCGAAAAGTCAATGTTGACTGTGACCAGTCAACTGCGAACCAAGCAACTAGAAAACGGGAGAACCTGCGTATCGTGAGCGAACTGCTCGCCTCGTTGTTGGGCCCGCCCATGAAGTAGGGCGCGTGAGGGCTAAATCCTCTATCTGGGGGCGCCCCCTATAGTCTCGCTGAAGGCGAGAGTGTAGGAACCCTGGCAATATTTGGCGCTTCAGGCGGCCGTTACTGTATATTTTACAAAAGGACGCCTGAAGCGTCTCCGCGCTGAGCCGGCCCATCTAGCATTTTTTCAATGTTTTAAATCTTCAAAAATTGCTCGAGGAGTGAGTCAAACACACGACCTCAAGTCTGGACGAGCGCTGTGGTAACCACATGGCCAAATAACGAGATGTGTTTAGTTATATCTTTTGTTCTTTGTTCTTTCCTTTTTTCCTTTTTTATTTTTATGATGAACTTTATTCAAATTCGAATTTTTATTCATATTGATGAACTTTTTGGTCAAAATTGCTGATTTTTTATTTAATGTATGAACTTTTGTTCAAATTTGTTCAACTTTTTTCAAATTCAATGAACTTTTGTTTTCAAAATCCATAAACTTTTTTTCAAATCAATGAACTATTTTTCAAATTTGATGAACTTCTCAAAACAATAAACTTTTTTTAAAATTCATGAACTTTTTCCAAAATCCATGAACATTTATTGATTCACAGCCTTAATCATTTTTTTGTGATTTTTGTTCGTTTTTTTCCTCAAAAGTCAACAGTTGAGCACATGGGCTGGTCCACGAGGGATGGCGCCAGGGCGCTAGGAAGCTTTCCTGGCGCTTAACGCGTCGAATATAAGCTCCCAGCCTCGCAGGAACCCGAGAGCAACTAGTTAACGAGCGCTTTTTCGGGAGCCTCCTAACGATCAGCGCCATTTGCCTTGCTCTCAGCCATTCGCCACGTGTCACGCTCTGGGCGTTCCCTCCGGATTTTATATTTTTTATTTTTCCGCACGCGTTCTCGGCTTTTTAAACGATTTTTTTCCGATTTTTTCGACGTTTAGGTTTTCCACCGGTCTTCCTTAGCTTTTCGATAAAAACAAATTGGGAAAGATATTTTTGCGCAAAAAAACGTGTTTTCTTCTTTTTTTTCTTTCGTGAGTCACGGTTTTGCTTCCATGAGAGGCACAATTTTTCTTTAGCGAGAGTCACGATTTTACTTCCGTGAGAGGCACGATTTTTCTTTCGCTAGAGTTACGGTTTTGCTTTCATGAGAGGCACGATTTTTCTTTCGCGAGAGTTACGGACATGCCTCTCGGAAACGAAAAAATACGCGTTTTCTATTTTTTCCTTTCGCGAGGGTCACGGTTTTGCTTCGCGCGAGAGGCACGGGTGTGCTTTCGCGAGAGTCATGGTCGTGCCTCTCGGAAACAAAAAAATGTGTTTTCTATTTTTTTCCTTCCGCGAGAGTCATGGTCGTGTCTCTCGAAAACGAAAAAAAATATGTTTTTTCCTTTCGCGGGAGTCATGGTTTTGCTTCCATGAGAGGCACGGTTGTGCTTTAGCAAGAGTCACAGTTGTGCCTCTCGGAAACGAAAAAATGCGTTTCTATTTTTTTTTCTTTTGTGAGAGTCATGATTTTGCTTCCGCGATAGGCATGGTTGTGCTTTCGCGAGAGTCACGACCGTGCCTTCCAGAAAAGAAAAAAACACGTTTTTTGTTTTTTTCCTTTTGCGAGAGTCACGGTTTTGCTTCCGCAAGAGGCACGGTTGTGCTTTCGCGAGAGTCATGACTGTGCCTTTGGGAAAGGAAAAAATGCGTTTTCTGTTATTTTTTCTTTCACGAGATTCACGTTTTCCTTTTGCAATAGTCACAGTTGTACTTTCACGCGAGTCACGATCGTGCGTCCACGGAAATGAAAAAACGCGTTTTCTTTTTTCTTTTCCTTCCAGAAAAGTCACGGTTTTGCTTCCGTGAGAGGCACGGTTGTGATTTCGTGAGAGGCACGGGTGTGCCTCTTTCGAAAAGGGAAAAAAACTATGCTCCTGGTTCGGTCTTTTCGTCCGGGTTTTTTGTGAAAAAAAGTATCTCAAAACCTATCAACATGGGATCTAGTTTTGAAGATCTTGACGCGAGAAATCCAACGGTGAAAGCGGTTCGAGATTTAGATGCACGGTTTGAGAGATAAAACGTTTTGAATAAACAGATCTACGAAAAAGGAAACTCCCAGGTTGCGACAAGTGCCGCGCTGCATGTGCGCCACTTGTCGCAATCAGGGGAGTTGGAGTGATCTTTGCAACGAGTACTCCTCAACTAGTGATTTCGCAGGAACCCACGCTCAAGGGGAGACTGAGATGGGCCGACCGAGGACCGCGGCAGGCCGAGCGTCTTTTTTTTCCTGTTTTCCTTACGTTTTCTGTTTCATTTTTTGCTTCACTTTTAAAATATTTTTTATACTTTAAAATATTAAAAATATATATTGCAAAAAACACTCTATTACAAACATTTGGTAAATGTTGACCAAGCATTCGAAAAAAAGTTAAATGTGTATAGAAGAAATGTTTATCACGTATACAAAAAATGTTTAAAAAGGTGAATAAAATTAACCATGTATTTGAAAAAAATTAATCAAGCATTTGATTTTTTTTTCAAACAAGTATTTGAAAAATGTTAAGTGTTCATCCAAAAATGTTGACCATGTATTAAAAATTATGATTTTTTAACATGTATATAAAAATATTAATCAAGAAATTGAAAAAATGTTGAAAAATTATTTGAAAAGTGTTGATCAAGCATTTTGAAAATGTTAAATGTGTATAGGAAAAATGTTGACTATGTATCAAAAAATGATGATTTTTTAATCATGTATATAAAAATGTTAATCAAGCATTTGAAAAAAAGTTTGAACAAGTATTTGTAAAATGTTGATCAAGCATGTGACAAATATTAAATGTATATAGAAAAAATATTGACCATGTATGAAAAAATGATGATTTTTTATAATGTATATAAAAATTAATCAAGAATTTAAAAAATGTTGAACAAATATTTTAAAAATATTAATCAATCATTTAGCAAATATTTAATGTGTATAGAAAAAATGTTGACCATGTGTTATGTTTTTAATATTGCATTTAGAAAATATTAATCAAGTATTTGAAAACGTTAACTGTGCATAGAGAAAATATTGACAATGTATTGGAAAATGTTAATCTTGCATTTGAAAAATGTTAATTAAGCATTTGATAAAGTGTAAAGTGTGTTGCTACCTCTTGAGCACTGCGTTGGATTTCTTTGAAGAGGAAAGGAGATGCAGCAAAGTAGCGTAAGTATTTTCCTCAGTTTTTGAGAACCAAGGTATCAATTCAGTAGGAGGCTACGCGCGAGTCCCTCGTACCTGCACAAAACAAATAACTCTTCGCAACCAACGTGATAATAGGTTGTCAATCCCTTCACGGTCACTTACGAGAGTGAGATCCGATAGATATGATAAGATAATATTTTTGGTATTTTTGTGATAAAGATGCAAAGTAAAATAAAAGCGAAGTGGAAAGCAAAGGAAATAACTAAGTATTGGAAGATTAATATGATGAAGATAGACCCGGGAGCCATAGGTTTCACTAGTGGCATCTCTCAAGAGTATAAGTATTTTACGGTGGGTGAACGAATTACTGTTGAGCAATTGACAGAATTGATCATAGTTATGAGAATATCTAGGCATGATCATGTATATAGGCATCACGTCCGAGACAAGTAGACCGACTCCTGCCTGCATCTACTACTATTACTCCACTCATCGACTGCTATCCAGTATGCATCTAGAGTACTCCCTCCGGTCCTTTTTACTTTGCACATTAGATTTGCCGAAAGTCAAACTTTGCTAAGTTTGACCAAATTTATATTAGAAATTATTAGCATCTATAATATCTAATAAATATAATATGAAAATATATTCCAAGATGAATCTAATGATATTAGTGTTGTTATGTGAATGTCTATAATTTTTTATATAAACTTGGTCAAAGTTGGATGAGATTGACTTTGGACAAACCTAATATGCAGGGTAAAAAGGACCGGAGGGAGTATTAAGTTCATGAAAACAGAGTAACGCCTTAAGCAAGATGACATGATGTAGAGGGATAAATTCATGCAATATGATAAAAATCCCATCATATTATCCTCGATGGCAACAATACAAACGTGCCTTACTGCCCCTACTGTCACTGGGAAAGGACACCGCAAGATTGAACCCAAAGCTAAGCACTTCTCCCATTGCAAGAAAGATCAATCTAGTAGGCAAAACCAAATTGATAATTCGAAGAAACTTGCAAAGATAACCAATCATACATAAAAGAATTCAGAGGAGATTCAAATATTGTTCATAGATAATCTTGATCATAAACCCACAATTCATCGGTCTCAACAAACACACCGCAAAAAAGAAGATTACATCGAATAGATCTCCACAAGAGAGGGGGAGAACATTGTATTGAGATCCAAAAAGAGAGAAGAAGCCATCTAGCTAATAACTATGGACCCGAAGGTCTGAGGTAAACTACTCACACTTCATCGAAGAGGCTATGGTGTTGATGTAGCAGCCCTCCGTGATGGATGCCCCCTCCGGCGGAGCTCCGGAACAGGCCCCAAGATGGGATCTCGTGGATACAAAAAGTTGAGATGGCGGAATTAGGGTTTTGGCTTCGTATCTGATCGTTTAGGGGTACGTAGGTATATATAGGAGGAAAGAGTACATCGGTGGAGCAACAGGGGGCCCACGAGGGTGGAGGGCGAGCCTGGGGGGGAGGCGCACCCCCCTACCTCGTGGCCTCCTCCTTTGTTTCTTGACGTATGGTCCAAGTCTCCTGGATCATGTTCGGTGACAAAATCACGTTCCCGAAGGTTTCATTCCGTTTGGACTCCATTTGATATTCCTTTTCTTCGAAACCCTGAAATAGGCAAAAAACATCAATTTTGGGCTGGGCCTCCAGTTAATAGGTTATTCCCAAAAATAATATAAAGTGGATAATAAAGCCCAATAATGTCCAAAACAGTAGATAATATAGCATGGAGAAATAAAAAATTATAGATACGTTGGAGATGTATCAAGCATCCCCAAGCTTAATTCCAGCTCGTTCTCGAGTAGGTAAATGGTAAAAAGATAATTTTTTATGTGGAGTGCTACTTGGCATAATTTTAATGTAATTCTTCTTAATTGTGGCATGAATATTCAGATTTGAAAGATTCAAGATAAAAGTTCATATTGACATAAAAATAATAATACTTCAAGCATACTAACTAAGCAATTATGTCTTCTCAAAATAACATGGGCAAAGAAAGTTCATCCCTACAAAATCATATAGTTTAGTCATGCTCCATTTTCGTCACACAAGAATGTTCTCATCATGCACAACCCCGATGACAAGCCAAGCAATTATTTCATACTTTAGTAATTTCAAACCTGTAAACGGATGCACTAGAGCCATGGATATAGCACTTTGGATGGAATAGAATATGATGATGGGGGTTATGTTGAGAGGACAAAAAGGAGAAAGTTTCACATCAACGAGGCTAATCAATTGGCTATAGAGATGCCCATTGATTGATGTTAATGCAAGGAGTAGGGATTGCCATGCAACGGATGCACTAGAGCTATAAATGTATGAAAGCTCAACAAAAAAATAAGTGGGTGTGCATCCAACTTGCTTGCTCACGGAGACCTAGGGCACTTGAGGAGGCCCATTGTTGGAATATAAAAGCCAAGTTCTATAATGAAAAATTCCCACTAGTATATGAAAGTGACAAAGCAAAAGACTCTCTATCATGAAGATTATGGTGCTACTTTGAACCACAAGTGTGGCAAAAGATAGCAATATTGTCCCTTCTCTCTTTTTCTCTCATTTTTTCGGCCTTTTCTCTTTTTTTATGGTCTTCCTCTTTTTTTCATTTCCTCACTTGGGACAATACTCTAAAAAATGATGACCATCACACTTCTATTTACTTACAACTCAAGAATTACAACTCGATACTTAGAACAAGATATGACTCTATATGAATGCCTCCGACGGTGTACCGGGATATCCAGTGAACCAAGAGTGACATGTATGGAAGAATTATGAACGGTGGCTTTGCCACAAATACTATGTCAAGTACATGATCATGCTAAGCAATATGACAATGATGAATGTGTCATGATAAACGGAATGGTGGAAAGTTGCATGGCAATATATCTCGGAATGGCTATGGAAATGCCATAATAGATAGGTATGGTGGCTGTTTTGAGGAAGATATAAGGAGGTTTATGTGTGAAAGAGTGTATCATATCATGAGGTTTGGATGCACCGGCTTGCACCAACTCTCAATGTGAGAAAGGGCAATTCACGGTACCAAAGAGGCTAGCAATGATGGAAGGGTGAGAGTGCGTATAATCCATGGACTCAACATTAGTCATAAAGAACTCATATACTTATTGCAAAAATCTACAAGTCATCAAAAACCAAGCATTACACGCATGCTCCTGGGGGGATAGATTGGTAGGAAAAGACCATCGCTCATCCCCGACCGCCACTCATAAGGAGGACAATCAAATAACATCTCATGTTTCAAATTTGTTACATAACGTTTACCATACGTGCATGCTACGGGACTTGCAAACTTCAACACAAGCATTTCTCAAATTCACAACTACTCAACTAGCACGACTTTGATATTATTACCCCCATATCTCAAAAACAATCATCAAGCATCAAACTTCTCTTAGTATTCAAAACACTCATAAGATTATTTTTTACTAATCTTGAATACCTAGCATATTAGGATTATTTAAGCAAATTACTATGCTATTTAAAACTCTCAAAATAATCTAAGTGAAGCATGAGAGATCAATAGTTTCTATAAAACAAATCCACCACCGTGCTCTAAAAGATATAAGTGAAGTATTAGAGCAAAATTATATAACTCAAAATATATAAGTGAAGCACATAGAGTATTCTAACAAATTCCAAATCATGTATGGCTCTATCAAAAGGTGTGTACAACAAGGATGATTGTGGTAAACTAAAAAGCACAGACTCAAATCATACAAGACGCTCCAAGCAAAACACATATCATGTGGTGAATAAAAATATAGCTCCAAGTAAAGTTACCGATAGAAGTAGACGAAAGAGGGGATGCCTTCCGGGGCATCCCCAAGCTTTGGCTTTTAGGTGTCCTTAGATTATCTTGGGGGTGCCATGGGCATCCCCAAGCTTAGACTCTTGCCACTCCTGGTTCCATAATCCATCAAATCTTTACCCAAAACTTAAAAACTTCACAACACAAAACTTAAGGTAGAAATCTCATGAGCTCCGTTAGCGAAAGAAAACAAAAGACCACTTCAAGGTACTGTAATGAACTCATTCTTTATTTATATTGGTGTTAAACCTACTGTATTCCAACTTCTTTATGGTTTATAAACTATTTTACTAGCCATAGATTCATTAAAATAAGCAAACAACACACGAAAAAACAGAATCTGTCAAAAACAGAACAGTCTGTAGTAATATGTAGCTAGCGCAAAATCTGGATCTCCAAAAATTCTAAAATAAATTTCCAGACGTGAGTAATTTATCTATTAATCATATGAAAAAATAATTAATTAAATATCACTTTCCAAATAAAAATGGCAGCAGTTCTCGTGAGTGCTAAAGTTTCTGTTTTTTACAGCAAGATATCAAGACTTTCCCCAAGTCCTCTCAACGGTTCTACTTGGCACAAACACTAATTAAACACAAAAAACACAACCAAAACAGAGGCTACATAAATTATTTATTACTAAACAGGAGCAAAAGGCAAGGAATAAAAATAAAATTGGGTTACCTCCAAACAAGCGCTATCGTTTATCGCCGCAAGCTAGGCATAGCAAGGATAGATCTAGGTATTGCCATCTTTGGTAGGCAATCCATAAGTGGCTCTCATAATAGATTCATAAGGTAATTTAATTTTCTTTCTAGGAAATTTTTCCATGCCTTTCCTTAACGGAAATTGGAATCTAATATTTCCTTCCTTTATATCAATAATTGCACCAATCGTTCTAAGGAAAGGTCTACCAAGAATAATAGGACATGAAGGATTGCAATCTATGTAAAGAACGATAAAATCTACGGGCACATAATTCCTATTTTCAACAATAAGAACATCATTAATTCTTCCCATAGATTTTTTAATAGTGGAATCCGCAAGGTGCAAGTTTAGAGAGCAATCATCAAAATCACGGAAACCTAACAAATCACACAAAGTCTTTGGAATCGTGGAAACACCAGCACCCAAATCACACAAAGCATAGCATTCATGATCTTTAATTTTAATTTTAATAGTTGGTTCCCACTCATCATAAAGTTTTCTAGGGATAGAAACTTCCAACTCAAATTTTTCTTCATAAGATTGCATCAAGGCATCAACGATATGTTTAGTAAATGCTTTATTTTGACTATAAGCATGAGGAGAATTTAGCATGGATTGCAACAAGGAAATACAATCAATAAAAGAGCAATTTTCATAATTAAATTCCTTGAAATCCAAAATAGTGGGTTTAGCAACATCCAGGGTTTTAATTTCTTCAATCCCACTTTCATCAAATTTAGCATCAAGATCTAAAAACTATGAATTTTTGGAACGCCTTCTAGGTAAAGGTGGATCATATTCAGTCCCATCATTATCAAGATTCATATTGCAAAACAAAGATTTAATAGGGGACACAACAATAAATTTTAGATCTTCATCTTTATTTTCATAGGAACTAGAAGAACACGCTCTTATAAATGCATCTTTCTTAGCACGCATCCTAGCGGTTCTTTCTTTGCACTCATCAAATGGAAATTCTCATGGCTTTGAGAGAATCATTGATATCATGCTTAGGAGGAATAGATCTAAGTTTCAAAGAATCAACATCAAGATAAATTCTATCAACGTTCCTAGCCAACTCATCAATCTTAAGCAATTTTTCTTCAATCAAAACATTGAAACTCTTTTGCGAAGTAATAAATTCTTTAATATTAGATTCAAAATCAGAGGGCATCTTATTATAATTTCCATAAGAATTGTTGTAGGAATTACCATAATTATTAGAGGGATTACTAGGATAAGGCCTAGGATTAAAATTTCCTCTATACGCGTTGTTACCAAAATTGTTCCTACCAAGAAAATTCACATCCATAGATTCATTATTATTCTCAATCAAAGTAGACAAGGACATATCATTAGGATCAGAAAAAACACTCTTACTAGCAAATAATTTCATAAGTTCATCCATCTTTCCACTCAAAACATTAATTTCTTCTATCGCATGCACCTTTTTATTAGTAGATGTTTTAGTTTGCCATTGAGAATAATTAACCATAATATTATCTAGGAGTTTAGTAGCTTCTTCTAAAGTGATTTCCTTAAAAGTGCCTCCCGCGGCTGAATCTAAAAGATTTCTAGAAGCAAAATTCAATCCGGCATAAAAAATTTGTATAATCATCCACAAATTCAAACCATGAGTAGGGCAATTACGTATCATTAATTTCATCCTCTCCCAAGCTTGTGCAACATGTTCATGATCAAGTTGCTTAAAATTCATAATATCATTTCTAAGAGAGATGATCTTAGCGGGAGGAAAATACTTAGAGATAAAGGCATCTTTGCACTTGTTCCAAGAATCAATACTATTTTAGGCAAAGACGAAAACCAAGCTTTAGCACGATCTCTAAGCGAAAAAGGAAATAGCTTCAATTTAACAATATCATTATCCACATATTTCTTCTTTTGCATATCACATAGATCAACGAAGCTATTTAGATGGGTAGTGGCATCTTCACTAGGAAGGCCGGAAACGGATCTTTCATAACAAGATTCAGCAAGGCAGCATTAATTTCACAAGATTCAGCATCGGTAAGAGGAGCAATCGGAGTGCTAATAAAATAATTGTTGTTGGTATTGGTAAATTCACACAATTTAGTGTTATCTTGAGCCATTGTGACAAGCAAGAAATCCAACACACAAGCAAACAAGAAGCAAGCGGGCAAAAAGAGGCAAACGGGGAAAGAGAGGGAGGATAGAGAGAGAGAGGGTGAATAAAACGGTAAGGGTGAAGTGGGGGAGAGGAAAACGAGAGGCAAATGGCAAATAATGTAATGCGGAAGATAAGGGTATGTGATGGGTACTTGGTATGTTGACTTTTGCGTAGACTCCCCGGCAACCGCGCCAGAAATTCTTCTTGCTACCTCTTGAGCACTGCGTTGGATTTCCTTGAAGAGGAAAGAAGATGCAGCAAAGTAGCGTCAGTATTTCCCTCAGTTTTTGAGAACCAAGGTATCAATCCAGTAGGAGGTTACGCGCGAGTCCCTCGTGCCTGCACAAAACAAATAACTCCTCACAACCAACGCGATAAGGGGTTGTCAATCCCTTCACGGTCACTTACAAGAGTGAGATCCGATAGATATGATAAGATAATATTTTTGGTATTTTTATGATAAAGATGCAAAGTAAAATAAAAGCAAAGGAAATAACTAAGTATTGGAAGATTAATATGATGAAGATAGACCCAGGGGCCATAGGTTTCACTAGTGGCTTCTCTCAAGAGCATAAGTATTGTACGGTGGGTGAACGAATTACTGTTGAGCAATTGACAGAATTGAGCATAGTTATGAGAATATCTAGATATGATCATGTATATAGGCATCACGTCCGAGACAAGTAGGCCGACTCGTGCCTGCATCTACTACTATTACTCCACTCATCGACCGCTATCCAGCATGCATCTAGAGTATTAAGTTCATGAAAACAGAGTAACGCCTTAAGAAAGATGACATGATGTAGAGGGATAAATTCATGCAATATGATAAAACCCCCATCTTGTTATCCTCGATGTCAACAATACAATATGTGCCTTGCTGCCCCTACTGTCACTGGGAAAGGACACCGCAAGATTGAACCCAAAGGTAAGCACTTCTCCCATTGCAAGAAAGATCAATCTAGTAGGCCAAACCAAACTGATAATTCAAAGAGACTTGCAAAGATAACCAATCATACATAAAAGAATTCAGAGGAGATTCAAATATTGTTCATAGATAATCTTGATCATAAACCCACAATTCATCGGTCTCAACAAACACACCGCAAAAAAGAAGATTACATCGAATAGACCTCCACAAGAGAAGGGGAGAACATTGTATTGAGATCCAAAAAGAGAGAAGAAGCCATCTAGCTAATAACTATGGACCCGAAGGTCTGACGTAAACTACTCACACTTCATCGGAGAGGCTATGGTGTTGATGTAGAAGCCCTCCGTGATGGATGTCCCCTCCGGCGGAGCTCCGGAACAGGCCCCAAGATGGGATCTCGTGGATACATAAAGTTGCGGCGGTGGAATTAGGGTTTTGGCTCCTTATCTAATCGTTTGGGGGTACGTAGGTATATATAGGAGGAAGGAGTATGTCGGTGGAGCAACAGGGGGCCCACGAGGGTGGAGGGCGCGCCTGGGGGAGGGGGGGGTAGGTGTTGGGGAACGTTGTAGAAAACAAAAATTTTCCTACGGTTTCGCCAAGATCCATCTATGAGTTCATCTAGCAACGAGTGATTGGATGCATCTACATACCTTTGTAGATCGCGAGCGGAAGCGTTCAAAGAACGGGGATGAGGTAGTCGTACTCGACGTGATCCAAATCACCGGAGATCCTAGCACCGAACGGACGGCACCTCCGCGTTCAACACACGTACGGTCAGCGTGACGTCTCCTCCTTCTTGATCCAGCAAGGGGAAAGGAGAGGTTGAGGAAGATGGCTCCAGCAGCAGCACGACAGCATGGTGATGGTGGAGATGCAGTACTCCGACAGGGCTTCACCAAGCTCTATGGAGGAGGAGGAGGTGTTGGAGGGGAGAGGGAGGCGCCAGGGGCAAGGGTATGAGGCCCTTCCTCCCCCCACTATATATAGGGGGCCTAGGGGGGTGCGCCGGCCCTAGGAGATGCAATCTCCTAGGGGGGCGGCGGCCAAGGGGAGGGGGCTTGCCCCCCAAGCAAGGGGGGCGCCCCCTTTAGGGTTTCCCCCACCCTAGGCGCATGGGCCCTAGGGGGAAGTGGCGCCCCAGCCCACTTTGGGCTGGATCCCTTCCTCATACAGCCCATAAGGCCCTCCGGGAGAGGTGGCCCCTCCTGGTGGACCCCCGGAACCCCTCCGGTGGCCCCGGTATAATACCGATATGCCCCCGAACCTTTCCGGCGACCGTATGATAACTTCCCATATATAAATCTTTACCTCCGGACCATTCCGGAACTCCTCGTGACGTCCGGGATCTCATCCGAGACTCCGAACAACATTCGAGTTACTGCATATTCATATCCCTACAACCCTAGCATCATCGAACCTTAAGTGTGTAGACCCTACGGGTTCGGGAGACATGTAGACATGACCGAGATGGCTCTCCGGTCAATAACGATCAGCGGGATCTGGATACCCATGTTGGCTCCCACATGCTCCTCGATGATCTCATCGGATGAACCACGATGTCGAGGATTCAAGCAACCCCGTATACAATTCCCTTTGTCAATCGGTACGTTACTTGCCCGAGATTCGATCGTCGGTATCCCAATACCTCGTTCAATCTCGTTACCGGCAAGTCACTTTACTCGTACCGTGATGCATGATCCCGTGACCAGACAGTTGGTCACTTTGAGCTCATTGTGATGATGCATTACCGAGTGGGCCCAGAGATACCTCTCCGTCATACGGAGTGACGAATCCCAGTCTTGATCCGTGTCAACCCAACAGACACTTTCGGAGATACCCGTAGTATACCTTTATAGTCACCCAGTTACGTTGTGACGTTTGGTACACCCAAAGCACTCCTACGGTATCCGGGAGTTACACGATCTCATGGTCTAAGGAAAGGATACTTGACATTGGAAAAACTCTAGCAAACGAACTATACGATCTTGTGCTATGTTTAGGATTGGGTCTTGTCCATCATATCATTCTCCTAATGATGTGATCTCGTTATCAATGACATCCAATGTCCATAGTCAGGAAACCATGACTATTTGTTGATCAACGAGCTAGTCAACTAGAGGCTTACTAGGGACATGTTGGTGTTTATTTATTCACACATGTATTACGATTTCCGGATAACACAATTATAGCATGAATAAAGACAATTATCATGAACAAGGAAATATAATAATAATGCTTTTATTATTGCCTCTAGGGCATATTTCCAACAGTAGGCACGCCCCCTACCTCGTGGCCTCCTCCTTTGTTTCTTGACGTAGAGTCCAAGTCTCCTGGATCATGTTCGGTGAGAAAATCACGTTCCCGAAGGTTTCATTCCGTTTGGACTCCGTTTGATATTCCTTTTCTTCGAAACTCTAAAATAGGCAAAAAACAGCAATTCCGGGCTGGGCCTCCGGTTAATAGGTTAGGCCCAAAAATAATATAAAAGTGGATATTAAAGCCCAATAATGTCCAAAACTGTAAATAATATAGCATGAAGCAATCAAAAATTATAGATACGTTGAAGACGTATCATGTATATAGAAAAATATTGATCATATATTTAAAAAGTGTTAATCTTGTATTTGAAAATGTTAATCAATCATTTTAAAAATGTTTAAAATGTGTATAGAAAATTGTTGCCTATGTATTAACAAAATATTAAATTTGTATTGAAAAAATGTTGAACGTGTATTAGAAAAATGTTGTTGATATATACACGAAATGTAGAATGAAAAACAACAGAAAGAAAGAAAACCAAAAAATAAACATAATAAAAAATTAGAATGAAAATAATATCATAGAAACAAATAGAAAGTAAAAAAACAAAGAAGAAAAACAAAAACAAAAAAACATTGAAAACCGAAGAAATAAATGAAAAAAGATTGGAAAAAAGCAGAGAAAAAAAGATAAGAAACAAAAGGAAATGAAAAAAGTACTGAAGACAACCGAATAAAACAGAAGAAATGAAGAAAGAAAAGAAAAAAAAAGGGGGGAGGGGAACCCAGAAAACCAATGTATAACGAGTTCTTTTTCCTTCTAAGGCCTCGTACAATGGGTGGTGCTTAAAGAAATAAATCAGATTTTTTTAAGCATCGGTGCTTATTTGTACAGGGTAGATGCTTAACTAAGCGTCTCTCCTAGAAATAGGCATCGATGCTTCAAAAAAATTCAATTTATTTTTTTAAGCACCTCCCTAAGCATCTCACATTGTACAAGGCCTAATAGGTTGTGCCCAAGTAATTTAACACAAACTCGATGTTGTCTTAGTGGTATCAGTGTGATGAAGCTACCAGGAGGTCTCAGGTTTGATCCCCTCACGCTCTCCCTTTTTACTCAATTTTTTTTTAAAAGTCGCTAGTGGGTTCGCCCGATTAATTGAGAGGCTTCAGCGAGAGATTCACACGCCTCGATGAATGCGAGACATAGCTCTCGCGAGCGCTGGAGGTCTCCTTTGGACCGGTGAAAGCCTTTGTGAGGTTGGAAAGGGTATTAC
This sequence comes from Triticum monococcum, assembly GCA_034509565.1. NCBI lineage: Eukaryota > Viridiplantae > Streptophyta > Magnoliopsida > Poales > Poaceae > Triticum > Triticum monococcum. Next base: position 668,724,775 of record CM067843.1, on the reverse strand, counting down.
TCTTGTACGACGTGTTTGATTGCATGTATTAGGTTTAATCAGGTCTGTGCGGGAAGAAATTGGGTTGTTTGGATGCCTATGTTCATCATTGGGCGTGCATAGTACGAAACTTAAAGCACGTCTCGGCCTATCTCGTTGAGAATGCTTCAATCGTCAGTTTCCAGTGAGCCAGGCCGAGCTGAGCCATAAGAAGCGCACATGGTTGGGAGGGATGCAAGCACATACACACCCTTTTAAGTGTTATCTTCTTCTACCTCGAGCAAGATCCTCCCTAATCTCCTTTCCTCATTCTTTCTTTTAATCTACACAATGGTGGTTCGATTCAAGATAAGCTCTACACGAAAAAGATGCACATCGATGTTATAGTTCCGTTTTTGCAATCGGTTCGTAGTTTCGTCGACCGTAAATGCGCAATTTTCTGTTCATGTTTTGAGTTATTTTAGACGAATTTTGTCAAATTTGTTGTGCACGATCGACCGTTCAAATTTAACACAAACTCGATGTTGTCTTAGTGGTATCAGTGTGATGAAGCTACCAGGAGGTCTCAGGTTTGATCCCCTCACGCTCTCCCTTTTTACTCAATTTTTTTTTTTAAAAATGTTGCTAGTGGGTTCGCCCGATTAATTGAGAGGCTTCAGCGAGAGATTCATACGCCTCGATGAATGCGAGACATAGCTCTCGCGAGCGCTGGAGGTCTCCTTTGGACCGGTGAAAGCCTTTGTGAGGTTGGAAAGGGTATTACTCTTGTACGACGTGTTTGATTGCATGTATTAGGTTCAATCAGGTCTGTGCGGGAAGAAATTGGGTTGTTTGGGTGCCTATGTTCATCATTGGGCGTGCATAGTACGAAACTCAAAGCACCTCTCGGCCTATCTCGTTGAGAATGCTTCAATCGTCAGTTTTCAGTGAGCCAGACCGAGCTGAGCCATAAGAAGCGCACATGGTTGGGAGGGATGCAAGCACATACACACCCTTTTAAGTGTTATCTTCTTCTACCTCGAGCAAGATCCTCCCTAATCTCCTTTCCTCATTCTTTCTTTTAATCTACACAATGGTGGTTCAATTCAAATAAGCTCTACACGAAAAAGATGTACATCAATGTTATAGTTCCGTTTTTGCAATCGATTCGTAGTTTCGTCGACCGTAAATGCGCAATTTTCTGTTCATGTTTTGAGTTATTTTAGACGAATTTTGTCAAATTCGTTGTGCACGATCGACCGTTCAAATTTTCCTTTGATTAGTGGCCTAATCTCATAGTTTTACACGACATTCGTGTTGCAAATTTTCTATTTCGACGATCGTAAACGAGAGATTTACAGCTTCCTCGTGATTGTACATATGCATATGTATGTTGTGATTTAAGACACTGCTTAATCAATCCTCTAGGACGGCGTGGTTTTTCTTGCGTCTTGTTGTAGCGGCGTCATCATTGTCGTCATTCATCTCCGCCTTCTCTCCATGATCCTACTACACTGACGCCGCCATGACGCGCATACTATATTTCTTCTCCTGTGTCCTCTACCTCGGAGCCCTCCTATTCGTGCCTCTTGACGCCGACGTCGTTCTTCTTGACCTCCTTGCCCGCGTCCTACTACACTGGAGTCATTTTCGGCGTCGATCATTTCGGCCTCCTCTCTCTCTTCCTACTGCACTGATGCTACCATAGCGTGAGCATTGCATTTCCCCTCCTTTGTCAATTGTTTTTGTGCGGACTTTCTCTGCAGCGACGAGGCTAGCAACTAGTTCGTCGCGCCGCCGACGGGGTAGCTCGCGCAAGACTCGGTGCTCGTCATGTCGGACATGGGCCACGACCACCACCGTCCACCGCAGTCGCCATGGTCCTCCCCTGTCCTCTACCCCAGCGCTCCTCCGCACGGGCTTTCTCTAAGGTGGCGACGCTAGCAACTAGTTTGCCGCGACGCCGACAGGAACGCTTGCCCGAGACTTCATGCTCATCGTGTCAGACGCGGCGCCGCGGTCACCGTCCACCGCAATCGCGAGGCACAATGTAACTGTGTGTGTTAAATGTAAGTGTTAGCTCTTAATCATATCCCGCGTATGCAACCAAACACCGTGTAGTTGCGTAAATCGAGTCAATGCGGGTAACCAAACGCTATGCCAAAATTGATTCCCTAATGCAAGCGGCCTAGATGCGGGCAACCAAATAAAGTGCAGATATTAGTTTTCTGCTTGTTTTACCTCACCCAGGCTTCACGGGTCAGGCTGGCTCGGAAAAAGCTACCAAACACGTCCGTACTTTCTCTTTTTCCATTTTCGTTTCCGTGCTCCAGTCGAGGCTTTTTCTGAATCTCTTCAAAAAATAGACAGCATTTGCTATCTTCAAGAAAAGGAAAAACTTGGGTGGTCACTAGTGACTTAGTAGACATAAATTTGTAACTTCATTCAGTACCGAAAGCTTAGAACAATTGACTAAGCCACCTTGGAAACAAGTATCAAATCAAACATGAACGCAAAGAAGATAATGAAATAAATCCGTGGCTGGTAGTACATTATACTTGTGGTACATATGGGCACGTCAGGTGTCCCATACAATATCTCACTTCTCGGTCGACGAACTTGTCAAGCATTCAAGCAATGCGTAGGTGTCGCTTCAGTAGCACTTGGGAAAGTCCTCGGGAGGCGGAGGAAGGATATTCGGGGCCGGGCCATTGAGCACCTCGAACACCATTGCCAGCCCCAACGGCAGGTGCGCATCCAAATGACAGTGCATGAACCACATACCTACAGCCATGGCCATAGGTAACAACTTAACACACACGGTCCGATCGATGGCTAGCATCAAAGCATACGAAACAACCAATTCACAGGCACTCACCTGGATTGTTGGCCACGAACCGTATGACGGTCCACCCGCCGCCGGGCACGATGACGGTGTTGCGCACGCGCGGGTTCACGAGGTTGTACGTGGCGTTGGGGTCGAAGCGGCCGAGCCCCTGCGCCAGCACGAAGAAGTTGAAGCCGTGCAGGTGGATCGGGTGGTTCTCCGTGCCGAGGGCGCTGCTGTACACTGCACTCTGCAGCACCACCTCCACCACGTCGCTGTAGTTGAGCCTTTTCACCGACGTGGCCTTCCGGATCCCCGGCAGCGGCGGCGGGGAGCTCGGGAAGTCCTCCGTGTACACGCCCGGGACGCCGTCGAAGGACGCCTGCAGGAGCGACGCGTTCCTCGGGAACTGGAACGAGTTCCTGTTCATGAACGCCACCAGCGCGAACCCCCCGCACCTCGTCTGGTCCGGCGCGCACGGCGCCTGGTCCACCCCGAACTCCACCAGCATGCTGTGGTCCACCGTCGTTGGCAACGGCGGGTCGACCGGCCGGACGAGGCCCCTCAGAGACCAGTAGAACCTGCCGGCGGTGACCACGTCGGTGGGGGCGGGCATGGCCGGCATGGAGGGCGCGGTGCCGTTGGCCGCTCCCGTGTACTTGACGATGCCGGTGACGGTGCCGTTGTTGAACCGGATCTGGACGGTCTTGCTCTCCAGCACGTTGGCCGCCATGTAGTACCGGCCGCCCGGCGCCGCCGAGGTGGCCATGAGCGCGTCCACCGTCTGCCCCGGCGCGATGACGATGACGTCGGTGGCGTACGGCTCGGTGTAGCTCGCGTCGATGGCGACCACGGTGAAGTTGTGGCCGGCCACCTTGAAGAAGAGCTCGACATTGACTGCGGCGTTGATGATGCGGAGGAGGTACGTCTGGTTGTACTCCACCTCCACTTCGAAGATACCAGCACCTAGTTTTGTTCAAAATATACACAAAGGCAAATTTTCAGTCGCATATATTGCTGTGACTCGACGCGATTATGGAAGCATTTTCACTTGTAAATTGGGTTGTACGTACCTCTGCAGGGGGTCTGGTCTCCCGGCTTGCCGTTGATGGTGAGCGCGTCCGACACCTCCGGCCCTAGGCCGGTCAGGTGCGCGTCCTTCTCCACATCGTCCACGTTTTTGTTCCACCACTCGCCTGCCAAAGAAAGAACTGCATGTGAAGACTTGCACCATGTACGTTTGTTGTGTACGTTAACACGCGTATGTATGTATACCTAGTATGATTGGAATTTCGCCGTATGGTGCCGCGTACGGGTAGCCGTCCGTGCCATTCCTGGGCTTTATGATGAGCGCGCCGTAGACGGTGGCGCGGAGGAGCGAGGAGTGGGCGTGCCACCACAGGGTGCCCTCCTGCCCGGTGATGTTGAAGCGGTACGTGAAGTTGCCGGCGGGCTGGATGGGGCACTCCGTGATCATGTGAGCCCCGTCGGCCCACCCGCTCAGCAGCTGAAATATGCCGTGCCTGCAACGGACGATGGCTTTCAGCATGCATCCTGTGGCGAAAAAGTACGTAAAATCATGGGCTAGCTAGGGAATCGTTACCAGTGGAGTGATAGTGGGTACGGCGAATCATTCACGACGTGGACGACCACCGTGTCGCCCTCGGTGGCCTCGATGGTCGGCCCGGGCATCTGCTCGTTGGCCGTGTAGATCACGCTGTCCATGCAGAGCTGGGAGATGTTCATGCCGCCCACCTACATGTCGGCATACATATTTACATCGGTACACACGTACAGAAGTTATCACAAAGACGACCAAGAAACACCGCCATGGCTGGGGCGCATATATGCTGCACATCTATATACGCGATTTTTGAACTACACAACTACATAAGTGATTGAACTATGCGTGAAAACTGCAACCGGTATGCTACTATCAAGAAAGGGTGCAGGAAATTTACAGTGAAGTTGTGCTCCACGACTGCGGCGCTCGCCATGGCCGCGCAGAGAGCCAGCAAGAGCGGCACGAGCATGGCTGCTCCCTCCATCACCCCAACTCCTGAGCAGCAAGCAAGATCAGTTAGCAAACTACAAAGCTGCAAGCTTGGTCGTCCTTCTATATATAGAGATATAGCCACTTGTTATCTACACGTACGTACGTACTTATCGTTTGCGGAACTAATCGGTAATGGAACAAGTCTTGCAACCGACGATCATCGATCCAATGATCCTTTTGCGTGTAAGCTCGCGTTAACGATGTAATCCGACTGCGACGACGACATATAATAACCGCGGCTTGCACCTGGTCGGACGTAGCTTAATCGCGCAAGTACCCGTCATTTTGTTGATAGCGGCTGCAATTTGTGTTCCAGACTACTTCACCAGGAAATTTACACTAAATACAAACGGCGCGTAGCACCAAGGTCAACCCTTCGTAACGGGCTCGAGGAATGAGGGGCAATTGGATTTGATACCGAGAAAGATTTCTTTTTATTACAGGACGATTTCAAATGCTCAAACGTAGCCGCCACCTCCCTATGTATTCTACGTGATTTGACTTAATCATGACCATTTTATATTGCTCCAGAAAACAAGTCTTGTCATGGTATGGTTTACCCAAACCGCAGAACATAGACGTCAGTTGTATCTTAAACACAACACCTAATTAAAATGTTGGGATCCAAATGTGAATAGTGTCTTTTTTGTTTCTCTCTGTTATATCAAATATGGATTCAGAATTCTCTTGGATTGTAGACATATATCATGTCAACATTCGCACAAAGAAAATCAGAGATTTTCAAAACCTTTTAGAAGTGCTACCATGAGATGGTAGCATGGTAGAACCTAATGTGTGGTTTCACGTGATATTCGCCCACAAAATGTTGATGTGCAACCCTAATTTTTTTGGTAAATAGAATTTTATTCGTCTGTCATAACATCATTACATCGCAGTTTAAGTTGATCTATGATACATGCAAGTGCATCCAAATGCCACTGTCGAGTTCGCATCCCACGCGCAAAGTGGGTAAGCTCGCGAGCAACTAAGTTACACTCGTGTTTAGCCTTGTGGATTCGAAAATCTGGTAACAAGGAAATCGAATACCGTGCCTCTCGATGGTGATCTCGAAGAATTGTCTAGTCACTGATTGTACTCGTACAACTGTGATCACCACTACGCGGTCGGATTCCACAACAACGGGCATCCACACTCAATATGTCACCAGGGGAATTCCTTTAGCACATGCTAGGATCTCTATCTCCTGCACACGTGAGCATTGGCAAATGAAGCGCCAATAGGATAGGAGAGAACCTCACCTCGCCAATTCCAAACAAGCATGCCCAAGCTTGCATGTTTCCTCGACAAAGCTCTCTCTCGAAATAAGCTTTCGCCCCGCTCTATATACAAAGCACCAACCAAAATCGATATGGTTAATATTAAGCTTTGCCTAGCTGTCCGGTGGGCATTCCCATACTCTATCTTGATTTTACAAACATGACCACCATATCCCTCTTCAGCACTAATCTTTTTTCCCGTTGATACATTTTGTGTGTGGAATTTTCCATTTGATATCTATTAAGATTTTGGGGTGATGATCAATAGTTATTGTGAAGCATCTCCTTTCCCATGCGCCATGTCTCATCGTGCAAGTGCCATGTACGCCATAATAATTGAGGGATCCATGCACTCCCATCCTTAGAAACAAGTATAGTAGCATAAGAAGCCACTCCAGAACAAGGCAAATAATGTGAAAGAGATAAGTAATATCCTATATTATTATAGATATGACTCTTAGGGTGTCCCCAATATGTGAAAAATTGGGTCTCAAGCAAAAAAAAATCCCTAAGGTTTGGCCACCAACATTGTGAGAAGGTTTCTAAGCCAACTTTGCAAAGACTGGGCATTTGTGTTATGGCCAAGCCACAAGAGAAATATATGTACTGTAGCAGCATCATTTCACTCATGGGCGAGTTCCTCTATTCGATAGGTAGTTGCCCCATTGTTGTATAAGCCCATCTTAAGATCCAAACAAGGTCTTATATTGTAGGACCTTCGGGTTGTTATATCAGACGAGGTCGATAGACCTTAAGGCCACCTTATAAGGAATAAGGACAGGAGATGCCCTTATCATAAACAAAGGCAAGTGGTTTCTCTCACGAAAACATATTAAATGGTAGCTCATTACATGTAAATCTAGATTGAATCCTTACAGTTTACACAAACATAGAGTATTTGAAGAATAATGTCTTATATTTGATGCATATGATACACCTTAGATACATATTGGAACCTTAAGTGTACCATTCGGTTAATGTTAGGACACATACTATAAGCAAACCATTTTAACTCATTTTAGTGTTTGTCATTATTATAACATCATCTAGTATATGTAGAAAACTAGAACCAAAACAAAAGTGCACTTTACTCTGCTTCTTGAATGTATGTTTATTTACATGTAAGACTAGACAAAATGTATACTAATGCTACTAAAATAAAAAATAAAAATTGATAATCTTGTTCGTGTTACTAGCATGGTCTATTGTAGAATATGATTTCAGATTGTATCTTATAAAAAAGAGTTGAAACGATTAAATTATGTCAATGAACTAGGGAGCTGGAAGACCATGTAAAGCAACCTAACTTATATCTATGTTTGTTCAAAACTATCGTGTTAATTAAAGATCATGTCAATGCACTGGACAACTTAGATTGTGACATGGAAGAAATACAAGATCTTTAATTCAAATTGTATCTTTGCATGACCTCGGTAACTTGGGGTCGAAATTATATCCACAAAGTTGATTTCATCGGTACTGAGAAATTCTCCTCTCGGCCACTTGTTAGTGAAAAACTTGTGGAAAAGAACAAATAAAGGTTTGTTTTAGTCTTTGCTATACTTTTCTGCAATAAGGAAAGTCAAAAGAAACCTGGTGTATATCATATTTAGTTTCAACAAAGCATATAGCATGATTGTGTTTAGGAAAAACAAAGTACAACGTAGTTATGTTTATGTTTGGTTTACAATCAATAATGTTTTTCTATTATGGAATGTCCCTTTTTGATGAGATGGAAGGCCCTTATGTTATTGTGAATGGAAGGGTGATGTTCTTTTTGAGAAAAGCAAATGCACATGTAAGGTGGGTGCTTGAGTTTCAAATGTGTGTGTACTAGTTCATCTTGAACAATTCTAAAAAACTTAATAAATTTGTATTCACGTTCAAACATATTGGTCTACAAAATTTCAAGCGGAGATATGGTCAAATACGCCATGTAAAAGAGCAAGTATTTTCTTAGAATGAATGGTTGTTTAGATTATATTCCGAATGTTTTTACATGGTTAAATTAGTGACAAAATGATGCCAACAAAGTGACAACTGGCAAGATGACCAGGTCTTGAAATGCCTCAAAGGATGTTACTGCGGGTACATACAAACTAACAAACACAACAGGATATTAAAGTTATAGAAGTGTTATCGCCTAGTCAACCTCTGTACTATAACATAGTAGAATAAACAGAGTATTGTAAGTTCAATTTGTTTACCCACAAGAAAACAAATGGAACATTCCTAGAAGGTAAGGCCCTTGGCAGTTTTTTCATAAACAAATAGGGCGAGGGAGGTTGCAACTACAGAGTCATACCCAAACATGTTAGCCGAGGATGGAGAGCTTGCCATTCAAGCAAACCTTGGTTCACAAGTTTCTACTTTCTAGGGACATGTCAAAACTATAATTTATCAAAGGAGGACAAGTGCATACGGTTTTCACACCTTCGTGGTGATTTCTCTTCTTCCCTAAAAAAAAGCAATTTACAACGCAATATCATCATAGTGAATCAAGATATGCGCGAAAAAATAACTAAAAAGGCAACCTAAACTTGGCTGTAAAAACATAGAGTTCCCTAAACCATGGTATCCTTTTACTTTCCCTTCTATATTTTTTGTTTCCTTTTCAAAGAAATCGGTTTATGTTTTTTATTTCTTTATAAGTATAGGTTGTATTTGGACTTGAATATAACGGGTGCTAACTAATTTTATGTTGATAGTACCAAACTTATTTAAATATTAATGACCATTCAAATAACAATTTAGGAGGGTGCACGAGGAGCATCAGATTGTAGGAAACTTCAGTATTCGTATGTAGACATCTTATATATTGTTATTGTACCACAATGCTAGTATGGTATTGGTACTCTCTCTTTTTCCGTGTATGCACGCGTGCGTTAGGCTAGTCGTAGTGGGAGTATCATAAGCGGTATCATGCATGCCAATTAGACTTTTTATTTTTAATCACGTGTCACACAATTAAATGAGAAAAAAAGGAAGTGGTATCATATTAAATGTTGCCAAAAAAACCAGTATCATGCATGCCAACTATACCACTGTTCCTCTAACCATCCAACCACAGGTTGGTTCACTAATAATACCAACACTATAAAAATAGTATCATACACTAGTATCATGCATGATATTAATATATGATACTTCCGTTTACACGCAGCCTTAGGAAGCTACCAGTATTCACTTTTGATCCTTTCTATTCTTTCCTATATAAACTAATATAAGATCTTTTAGATCACTAAAGTGATTTAAATATCCTAAATTGAATGAGCCGAGAGCGAATACTCTGTCATATATTCTCATACTAGTATTCTGTCAACATCGTATTGATGATTTGTATTCACAAGACGTCAAGGCCAATGCAGCCTATAGCCTAGGAAACCCGCGTGGATGGTTACTGCATGAACAGCGCAACGCGTTACCGACGACGGCATTTGCTGAAAGAAACACGAGGCAAGTCGGCAGCAAAGTCGTCACTAACACGACTTTGTCCTTTGGTGACGAACTCTCATTCAAGTTGTTGCCCTCCAGGCAAGCCAAGCAGCCAATCTGCCGATGCATGTGTAGCATCTCATCCAGCTCGCTACTTCCTTCGTTCCTAAATATAAGTCTTTTTTAAAGATTCCAACAAGTGCCTGCATACGAAGCAAAATGAATGAATCTATATTCTAAAATATGTCTACATATATTCGTATGTTATAGTCCATTTAAAATATTTAAAAAGACTTACATTTAAAAACGGAGGGAGTAGATAATAGATACTCTCTGGTTCAATCAACGGATTGAAATTCAAAGATCGCCAACGTCATGCACTCCAATCAGTACAATATGCAATCCTGTAAGTATCTACATACACCGTCAGAAGGATACGAACCTCTGAAGTTCAATCGTCGGCATATATTTACACCAAAGGAAGAGAACGTCATGCGTGCACTCCGATCAGCACGGTATGCAACCATCATGTGTATAGTATATACACCTTCAGCAGGAAAAGAACCTCTGAAATTGAATAATCATTGGTATTTACACCAAAGAAAGAGAACGTTGTTACACCAAACCCAATTCATGCACACGTTCACCGTAAACACGCGCGGCAAATCAACCAACGGCCCTGCACACGTATACAATCCGATCCGTCGCCCCTCGCGTTTTTTCACACACACAAAGAACAATCAATTCTGTAAATTTGCACGCAAGATCATGGTGAAATCGCGCCAGAAACTTGCGTGCGTGCCCTAGCACACGGGCAGATCCGCCGGCGGCGGCGGCAGCATGGAGTCGGCCGTCGTCCCGTTCTCCACCGCGAACACCATCCCCAGCCCCATCGGGACGTGCGCGTCCAGGTGGCAGTGGAAGAACCACATGCCTGCACGCGTCAAAGCCCAAACACCAAATTATTACTGTTAGAACCAAGGCCCATACTGTTTGGGCTGAAATAGGGAGAAAGCACGGTACCTGGGTTGTTGGCGACGAAGCGGATGACGGCCCAGCCCCCGGCGGGCACGGCGATGGTGTTGCGGGCCACGGGGTCGACCAGGTTGTAGGCGGTGGCGTTGCCGGGGGCGAAGGTGCCCAGCCCCTGCGCCAGCACGAAGAAGTTGAAGCCGTGGAGGTGGATCGGGTGGCTCTCCGACGGGAACGCCATCGGGTTCTGCAGCACGACCTCCACCGTCGAGTTGTAGGGCAGGCTCCTCACCTTGGTGCCCTCCACCATGGCCGTGCCGTTGGGCGGCACGCCGTCGGGGAAGTCGGCCGTGTACACCCCGGACGCGTTGCCGAACTGCGCCTCCAGGAGCGACATCTGCGTCGGCAGCCGGAACGACACGCCGTTCATGGCCGCCGCGAACGCGTTCACGGAGCAGTTGGTCTGGGCGGCGTCGCACGGCAGCTGGCCCAGCCCCAGCTGGATGGTCATGTTCACGTCCACCGGCGACGGCACGGCCGCAGGCACGCCCCGCAGCCCGGAGTAGAAGTCGTTGGCTGCCGTCGAGTCCGAGTTGTTGGGCATGGCCGGCATGGCGGGCGTGGCCGTGGCCGACGTGCCGTTGTAGAGCAGGATGCCCGTGGCGAGCGAGCCGCCGTCGGAGGCGTCCGTGGTGGCCGCGGGCGACAGCGTGTGGTGCGGCTCCACCGCCATGTAGTAGCTCCCCGGCGCGGCGGCCGTGTAGACGAGCGCGTCCACGGTGTTCCCCGGCGCCAGCACCAGCGTGTCCGTGGTGTAGTTGGCGGTGTAGCAGGCGTCCACGGCCACCACCGTGAAGTTGTGGCCGGCCACCTTGAAGAAGAGGTGCGTGTTGAGCGCCGCGTTGATCACCCGGAGCAGCACCGTCGTGTTCGGCTGCACCACCGCCGTGAACGTCTCATCTATCGTACGAACCAAATGAATCATGTCACACATCACCATCAGCTGTAAATTTCACCTGAAGTTACAGAACTGACGGCCGGACGGTAATACATACTTGCGCACTGGTAGAGCTGGCCGGTGAGGCCGTTGATGGTGAAGGCGTCGGAGTGGCTGGGCAGCTGGCCGGCCATGACGGCGTCCTTCTCGACGTCGACGACATTCTGGCTCCACCACTCGCCTGTCCCGACCCTCATCCACAACCAGGATATGCCAAATTAAAACCTCCCCATCCATCCATCAATATAGAACTATCAGACAATGGACAGGAATGGGATCTGCGTGGTGATTGATTATGATTATACCAAGTACGACGGGGACCTCTTGGTCCGGCGCCGGGAAGGGGTAGGCGGTGCCGTTGCGGGGGCGGATGATGAGGGGGCCGTACACGGTGGCGCGGAGGAAGGAGGAGTGCGCGTGCCACCACAGCGTGCCCTCGTGCCCCGTCACGTTGAACCGGTACGTGTAGGTGCCGTTGGGCTGGATCGGGCACTGCGTCACCATGCTCGGCCCGTCCGCCCACGGCGTCAGCTTCTGCAGGATGCCGTGCCTGCCGCCAAAGATCAGTTAAATTCAAATCCCCAGCACCACACCAATCGTAACACATGGCGGCAGAGTCAAGTGCCGACCACAGTTGCCTTTGCCAGAGGAAAAAAGACAGCGTGAAAGACATAAACAAATATGTTTGAATGTTTCTCTAGTACAGTGGCCGGTAAGTTTAGCTGTTTTTTTTGTGATCCTTTTGTCTACGTTTTGTTGTAAACTTGTAGTACTATTGGCGACATTTGCAAAAAAAACTTGTACTGATAACGAGACTTGTTCGTCTGAACACTGCGGTGAGCACACTTGGAGGGTATTATGATGAGGTCGCCTGCAGTTAACGGCGGTGCCTCGGAAGGTAGGGTGTCATTTTCAGAACCTTCCCTTTCGGCTTAGAGATATGGGCACACGGCCACACGGGTGCTAAGATAGTCAGACAAACTAATCCGAGAAACTAAACTGCCTGTCAGGCTGACACCTCAACAGTCCCGCGAACTAGCTAGATGCCAGCTTGATTCAAAAACAAGAGGCTAGATGACACACAGCGGGCGCCCCACGCCACCGTTGGAACGGTTGCAAACGGCTCTATGTTTCTCAGAAAGAAGAACAGAGTTTCAGAGACTGAAAGTGTTGTGTAGGTGGGGTGTAAGGATTTTACCAGTGGATGGTTAAGTTGTACGGCGACGCGTTGATGACATCGACGACGACCTCGTCGCCCTCGAACACGTCTATCGTCGGGCCTGGCAGCTGGCCGTTCACCGCGATGATGTCCGTGCTGTTGCACAGCTGGTTGATTTTCATGCTCTGTACCTGGTGGCAGCATTGCAGAGGAACAAAGGCGTCAGACAAGGGCTTGTAGGACTGTATGCACGATTGCCAAGCAGAAGATTTTTGTGGCATGTACATGAAAAATAGGCATAGAACTCTCCTACATGACTATCAACTCTCCTACAGAACTATCAACTTTATCTCCATTTTCAGGTCTATCGTCTATGCATTCTCTGTTTTCTGAACATATAAGCTGACTCTGAATTCTAGATAGCCACTGTAAATCAAGTATTGTGTACTTTGCCGCCAGCCGGCGTACGAGAGCATATACATACGTACATGGCGAAGTTTCTCTTATTGCGAAAAGCTTCTATATATGTGTATGAACTTCAGATGAACTGAATGAATAAAACTCTTATGCATGGACGGAGAGAGAAGGCAAAGAGAAGTACTGTGAAGGTGTAGTTGGCAGTCGCCGCGTCCGCCACCGAGCTGGCCAGAAGAAGAAGCCCTAGCGCCAGCCACAAAAGCTGCGCCATGGAAGAAGAGGAAGGCCGAGGTTGAAGACGATTCACCGGCGGTGGTGTCAGACAGAGGGAAAGGCAAATCTTTCTTTGGCGATCTTGGGCCAGGCAACTTGTATTGCTCAAGTCTTCCAAGAAACACGATAGGTATATATACTATAGGGATGCTTTTGGCGCCGGGAGGAATCACTTGCGTAGCTCAGTCCGACTGGCATATTTGCCCCCCCTCTTTTCCCATTAAAATTCGGGCGATCGCGACGTAAAGCTTCTGGCGATGTCGCGCGCTCACACGCTCGTAATCTAGGCGTTGATGACCCGGATTGTTTTATGCGGCCCGGTGGGTCTGCTGGGGAGGTTTTCATGCCACTCGGCCTGTCGACCAGCCTCTGACTAATTAGCTAGCTCGTGGATGGCTTTGATTTGCACTGCCGAAATCAATCCTGGGCTGGTCTATATCCGAGGAGCACCGTCGAATCATCTTTCCCGGCTGGCATATGGCGATGCGTCGGCGAAAAATGCCGTTTTCATCGGATGCAATCAGGAGTTTTACTTTTGGGCGCCGGACATATTGTTTTCTGACGAACCATCATGTTAACCCACGTCAGAGTTCAGACCAGATGTGCAGTAAGCAAAACATGGCTGAATAATTGGATGGGAATTAACACCTGCGTTGCAAAGTGGTCTAATCACACGCCGCAAAGTGTCACTGCTGATCCCTCATTTGTGTCAATAAAAGTATCTCTCAAAGCTGAGGTGTGGTAGCGTACAAGCCCGAGTATCCCATCCGCACCTGAACTAGCAGCTTAGCCAGTGAGGGGTTTGAAGTTGTTATCATCATCTAAACAATAATTTGGTCCGACGCTCAATTATCTATGCCAGGAGGCGGTTTGGTCCCCAAATGGCCGAATCCAGAGAGCACTTGCATCGACACACATTCCGCCGGATGCGCTTAACACGTCGACAGCGGACAAAAATGGAGGATTATACCCACAAGTTATGCCTTTCTGAACCAGCAAAATCCCCTGTGGGGCTGCATGCAGGAACACGCCCAACCCTAATTGGACGCACGCACGCATAACCGAACAACGGTCGTCCAACCGTGTAGATAAGCAAGCGGCGCATCCAGCATAAGATGACACCGGAGGGGAAAGGGACCTGAAGATGGGTTTGGAGGGCAAAGCCATCATGTGGAGGGTTGATCGCGCAAGCCTATCTTGACGGGATAACGCGCTGATGTACATGCATAGGGGCAGGAGCTCATGGGGAACGCACAGATGGTGTTTATCTTGTGGAGACCTAGCTAGGTTTTTCGTTTTTTGCATGTACGCCGGGCCGGGCCGGGAGCATTCGGAGGTCCCAGCGGAAGAGCCGTTTTGATTCTGGAGGCGTGGACGCGACGGGGACGGCTCACCTAATGCGGAGGCTATCCGCAGTGTCAGCAAGGTCGGCGTTGCCTGGACCAGCGGGAAGGGAGATCGTCTCATGTTGGTTTACGGACCACAGGAGCAGCAGCAGTGGTGGGCGATTGCTTCTGGCAAAGTCCCAAAACATGTGGCACAATAGTCTAGGGATAGAACATGGTTCATAGTGCATATATAGATGCACTGATTCGATCATCCCCAACTTGAATTGCCCAAGAATGTGCATTTGATTGTGTTTTGGGTGGCTTTTTTTTTTGTCTTCTTCGCACGAAGATGGTGTGTTGGTTAATGCAATTAGTAAACCTGTTTAGAGAATAGGAGCACTAAATCCAAGAATGGCTGCAATTTGTCATTTAACAGGGATATCAATGATTCTATGTTAGATTTAGTGTTTTATTAGGAAGCCACCCAATTGCATACACAATTGAAGAAGATTGGGCATAAATCTGTAAATCTTCAAACTTACATGTACACTTTTGTAATTAAAGATGAATAGATTGGACGTTTTGCCGCAAAAAATACATACATATACATTTTTGTAAATTTTAACCCTGATACCGTCATGCATACACAACTTTTCATTATACCACGTCATGGCTCTTTTTTTTTCCAGTTGAGAAGTATCCAATAATTTATATTGATAGTGTTGGATAATCGTCTTCATGCGAGCATCGAGGGGGTGATTTGAGACCCTATTTGGGAAACAAGCACAAGAGCTCACAAGACATTTGGCTTACTTTGACTTTCTAAATAGTGCACTTTAGACTATATATGCACAAATGGGGATGTTGGAGCCTCCCAATCAACAACAACTAAGGAGAGAAAAGACTTCAATTCCATTCGAGAAGAAGGAAGAAAATACTAGTATACCGGGAGAAAAGAGAAGAAAGATCGAACAAATAAGCTTGTTATCAAGCAATGTGACATCGTCCTCAAAGCTCATAGGTTCACATATACCTAGTTGTCTCTTTCGAGATTTTATCCCACTATCATTTGTGATATTGTTCATCATTGGCTTTTGCTACCATGTTGTTGTCTAAATGACGAAACCTCCATGCATGTGAACCTCTAGTTTTACCCAGAGATTAACTTGTCGTGTCACACTTTTGATATTAAGTGAAAGAAGATATGGGTGGTTTCACCGATATGTATTTCATCAATGTATGGGCTTTCCACGTTAGAGCATCTCTAGCCGCCCCCCTCCCCCCCCCCCCCCCCCCCGAGAGCCCTCCCAGGAGGCCTTTTTCATCGCCGGCACACATTTTTTCGCCCAGTCACGCCCCCAAAAGCTCAAATAGCGCCGGATTTAGCTAAAGTTACGTCCGGCGGTCCCAACCCAAACCCAGAGAACCGGGGGGCAGCTGGGGGCGCCGACGCTCTTTTTTGCATGCAAAAGCCCCACAAGTCAGCCTCTCTCCTCTTTTCCTCACAGGCCCACCACGTGCATGGCCTCTCTCCTGCAGCTCCAGCCACGCCGGGAACCCGTCGCCCTCGTTAGTGTCGCCGTAGCCGAAGGCCACGCCGGGGAGTGTCGACGAGGAGTGCGGCCGTGGTCCAGGCGGCCGGCGAGGCCTGCCACGGGTAGCCCCGGCACCGGGCGCACCGGCCCCGAGCGTGGCGACAACGGGCGGACCCGAGCGCGGAGGAGGCCACAGGCGCCACGGGCGGCCCCGGCCACGAGGAGCCACACACCGGCGGACGGCCAGGGCGGGAGGCCGGGCGGAGCATGGAGCGGTTCCTAATGGGTATTTCTCCCATGTAGGGACGACGCCGCAAGGCCGCCGTGGCGCGCTCCCATCGGAGCTGCTTCATCGGGCCGGCCAAGGGCCATCTCCACCGCACCGAAGGGCCACCGCGGCCGACGCTGCTGCTCCACGTTGTGCGCGCAGCCGCACCACCGTTCACGCAGCGGGAACCGCTCCACGTCGGGGCTGTCCGCGGCAGTGGGCTCCAGGGTTGGCCCCATGCGGCGCGGTGCGATCTTCCGGAGAGCAGGGCTGGCGGGGCGCTGAGCCGGCTGTTGCGGCCGCTGGCGGAGGCGACTCGACGGGGGCTCGCAGGGCGGAGGCCGGGCGACGCGCAACCACAGTCCGGAGCGGCGTGGCGGTGAGGCCGGGCACGACGGAGCGATGAAGCGGGCCGCGGCGGAAGCGAGACCGTGGCGGCAGGGGCTGGCTGAGGCACGGCGTGGGCGTGGCCGGAGCGGCGCGGAATTGGCCTGGGCCGCGCACGCGGTTTGGGCAGGTGTGCGCGTGGGGGGGGGGGGGCGACGACGACTGGAACAAATCTCACACCCAAAGCAAAAATATCACCGGGCCAACCCCAGGAGGCTGAAAAAATGCCTCCTGGGGGGGGGGGGCAATGGTTGGAGATGCTCTTGCGGTATGGTGTCTCATGTGTTGATGTTGTTGTTGCTGTAAGCATATCATACTTTTTTCTCCGCAATTTGTGGCATATTGCTATTGTAATACACATCCCATATATGTTGATGCATATGCTTTCTTTAGTGATGGACGGTCTTGGTTATTGTTTTGTTTTGGTCGTCATTCTCCTTTCCATGGCCACATCGCAAGTGCTTCTTGACGTTTAGCTGCCTTGGGCGGGGGGTATCTCCTTTGTGTCATCACTATTTTCCTTTGCATCACCTTCTAGTTTTAGCTACGAGCAAGGCCGTCTTTGCCGGTTTCATGGGTAGGATGCCGAACTTCGCACCTCATTGTGCGTCGATGATGCGGCGATTTTTCTAGAACCGTTAAAGATGAATGCTCATGCAAACATCCTAAATAATGAATTTTTCAAGGTAATTGGTCTAAACACAAACTTCCACAAGACGCTTGTGGTGTCAATCTTGTGTTGTGACCTAAACATTGACGAGATACTCCAAAGCCTTCTGACCCGAAAGGACGTCCTTCCCCATCCAGTATCTCGAATTCCCCCTATCGGTCAAGCGCCTTAAAAGAATTCACTTTTCATAACCTCGAAAATAAGGTTGCGGGGAAGTTGGGCCCTTGAAGAGCAAAACACATCAACATGGTGGGTTGTGCGGCCTTGGTTAAGGTGGTCCTCACTTCCATTGCAATCTACCATATTACCCCTCTTGACATACCGGGCGAGGTCATGCATTTCATTGACAAGGTTAGATGGGTGTTCTTATGGGTGGACATATATAAGGTCGCCGGTAATAAATGCAAACTTATTTGGGACGTGAATTGCTTCCTGATCGACCTTGGTGGCTTGGGTGTGCTCCACCTCGCCAAATCTTCCCATGCACTGCAGTTACGGTGCTCGTGCCATGAATAGGTTGCCCCCAAGAAAACATGGATGGGTATTGGGAACCCATGCGATGACGAGGACGTGGCTCGTTTCCATGCCCTAACTAAAATTACCATTGAGGATGGCATGAAAGCCAACTCCTGGCACTCTGAGTGGGATGATGGATGTACATCAAAAGTACTTTCACCATCAATTTGTTTGATATCAAAGAGAACGAATTCATCTGACAAAGATGTTTTTACTATGATGTGTCAAAGTGAAGGAAATATTCCCTAGAGGCAATAATAAAGTTGTTATTTATATTTCCTTATATCATGATAAATGTTTATTATTCATGCTAGAATTGTATTAACCGGAAACTTAGTACATGTGTGAATACATAGACAAACAGAGTGTCCCTAGTATGCCTCTACTTGACTAGCTCGTTAATCAAAGATGGTTAAGTTTCCTAGCCATGAACATGTGTTGTCATTTGATGAACGAGATCACATCATTAGAGAATAATGTGATGGACAAGACCCATTCATTAGCTTAGCATAATGATCGTTCAATTCTATTGCTAATCCTTTCTTCATGACTTATACATGTTCCTCTGACTATGAGATTATGCAACCCCCGAATACCGGAGGAACACCTTGTGTGCTATCAAACGTCACAACGTAACTGGGTGATTATAAAGATGCTCTACAGGTTTTTCCAGTGGTGTTTGTTGAGTTGGCATAGATCGAGATTAGAATTTGTCACTTCGTCTATCGGAGAGGTATCTTTGGGCCCTCCCGGTAATGCACATCACTATAATCCTTGCAAGCAATGTGACTAATGAGTTAGTTACGGGATGATGCATTACGGAATGAGTAAAGAGACTTTCCGGTAACGAGATTTAACTAGGTATTGAGATACCGACGATCGAATCTCGGGCAAGTAACATACCGAGGACAAAGGGAACAACGTATGTTGTTATGCAGTTTGACCAATAAAGATCTTTGTAGAATATGTAGGAACCAATATGAGCATCCAGGTTCCACTATTGGTTATTTACCGGAAACGTGTCTCGGTCATGTCTACATAGTTCTCGAACCCGTAGGGTTCGCATGCTTAACATTCGGTGACGATCGGTATTATGAGTTTATGTGTTTTGATGAACCGAAGGTTGTTCGGAGTCCCGGATGTGATCACGGGCATGACGAGGAGTCTCGAAATGGTCGAGACATAAAGATCGATATATTGGAAGCCTATGTTTGGACATCGGAATGGTTCCGAGTGGTTCGGGCATTTTTCTGGAGTACCGGGAGGTTACTGGAACCCCCAGGGAGAAGTTATGGGCCTTATGGGCCATAAGAAGGAAGCACACCAGCCCATAAGGGGCTGGTGCGCCCCCCTTGGGCAGGAGGCCGAATTGTAATAGGTTTGGGGGGGGGGGGCTTTCCTTCTCTCCAACTCCTCCTTCCCTTCCTCTCCTACTCCAACTAGGGAAGGGGGGGAATCCTACTCCCGGTGGGGGTAGGACTCCCCTAGGGCGCGCCATAGAGAGGGCCGGCCCCTCCCCTCCTCCACTCCTTTATATACAGGGAGGGGGGCACCCCATAGACACACAAGTTGATCATTGATCTTTTAGCCGTGTGCGGTGCCCCCTCCACCATAATTCACCTCGGTCATATCATCGTGGTGCTTAGGCGAAGCCCTGCGATGGTAGAATCATCATCACCGTCATCACGCCGTCGTGTTGATGAAGCTCTCCCTCGACACTCTGCTGGATCATAAGTTTGTGGGACGTCACCAAGCCGAACGTGTGCAGATCATGCAGGTGCCGTACTTTCGGTACTAGGATCGGTCGATCGTGAAGACGTACGACTCACTACAAAAAAAGACACATCTGTGACATTTTGGGCCGAACGAATTTTTTTTCTGTCATACATATGACACTTCTATGATGATAATTGTGACAAAACTCGGTATCATCATAGATGTGGTGGGATCCTACTTTTATGACAAAAAATCATGACAGAAAATGGGCTTTTCGTCCTGGGCGGGCCGAAGACGCAGCTGCATGACATTCTTTGGGCCGTCCATGACGGAAAAAAACATGGTAGAAGCGAGGGGGAGGAAAATTTCGGGGAGTTCCCGGTAACGGTGGGAGGTTGGGGGCCGAGCGATGCGCATTTCTCTCGTACACGTACGCGCGTGTGTGCGAGGCGTTGGCTCTAACTGAACCCGAGCGAGGCGTTGGGCTCTAACTGAACTCGAGCGATTGCACTGCAGGCTATGCGTTACTGAACCCGAGCGATCGATCGATGGCTGTTAACTGAACCCGATCGAGCGATTCCTTCACCGCTGCTAACAGAAGCCGATCGATGCTGCCGCTGGATGAATAGTGAGCATTGCGCGGGGGGGGGGGGGGGGTTGGATGTGTTGGGGAACGTAGCAGAAATTCAAAATTTTCTACGCATCACCAAGATCAATCTATGGAGTAATCTAGCAACGAGGGGAAGGAGAGTGCATCTACATACCCTTGTAGATCGCTAAGCGGAAGCGTTCAAGTGAACGGGGTTGATGGAGTCGTACTCGTCGTGATCCAAATCACCGATGATCCTAGTGCCGAACAGACGGCACCTCCGTGTTCAACACACGTACAGCCCGGCGACGTCTCCTACGCCTTGATCCAGCAAGGGGAGAAGGAGAGGTTGGGGAAGACTCCATCCAGCAGCAGCACGACGGCGTGGTCGTGGTGGAGGAGCGGGACTCCAGCAGGGCTTCGCCAAGCACTACGAGAGACGAGGAGGAAGAGGGGTAGGGCTGCGCCAACAGGGAGATTGAATCGTGTCTATGGCAACCCAAAACCTCAAGTATATATAGGGGGAGGGGAGGGGCTGTGCCCCCACCTAGGTTTCCACCCCTAGGGGTGGCGGCCAGCCCTAGATCCCATCTCGGGGGGCGGCCAAGGGGGGAGAGAGGGGGGGCGCACCACTAGGTGGGCCTTAGGCCCATCTGAGCCTAGGGTTTGCCCCCTTCCACTCTCCCTTGCGCCTTGGGCCTTGGTGGGGGCGCACCAGCCCACCTGGGGCTGGTCCCCTCCCACACTTGGCCCATGCAGCCCTCCGGGGTTGGTGGCCCCACTTGGTGGACCACCGGGACCCTCCCGGTGGTCCCGGTACATTACCAATAAAACCTGAAACTTTTGCGGCGACCAAAACAGGACTTCCCATATATAAATCTTTACCTCCGGACCATTCCGGAACTCCTCGTGACGTCTGGGATCTCATCCGGGACTCCGAACAACATTCGGTAACCGCGTACATACTTTCCCAATAACCCTAGCGTCATCGAACCTTAAGTGTGTAGAATCTACGGGCTCGGGAGTCATGCAGACATGGCCGAGACAACTCTCCGGTCAATAACCAACAGCGGGATCTGGATACCCATGTTGGCTCCCACATGTTCCACGATGATTTCATCGGATGAACCACGATGTCAAGAACTTAATCAATCCCGTATACAATTCCCTTTGTCTAGCGGTACGATACTTGCCCGAGATTCGACCGTCGGTATCCCGATACCTTGTTCAATCTCGTTACCGGCAAGTCTCTTTACTCGTTCCGTAACACATCATCCCGTGATCAACTCCTTGATCACATTGTGCACATTATGATGATGTCCTACCGAGTGGGCCTAGAGATACCTCTCCGTTTACACGGAGTGACAAATCCCAGTCTCGATTCATGCCAACCCAACAGACACTTTCGGAGATACCTGTAGTGTACCTTTATAGCCACCCAGTTACGTTGTGATGTTTGGCACACCCAAAGCACTCCTACGGTATCCGGGAGTTGCACAATCTCATGGTCTAAGGAAATGATACTTGACATTAGAAAAGCTTCAGCATACGAACTACATGATCTTGTGCTAGGCTTAGGATTAGGTCTTGTCCATCACATCATCTCCTAATGATGTGATCCCGTTATCAACGACATCCAATGCCCATGGTCAGGAAACCGTAACCATCTATTGATCAACGAGCTAGTCAACTAGAGGCTTACTAGGGACATGGTGTTGTCTATGTATCCACACATGTATCGGAGTTTCCTATCAATACAATTCTAGCATGGATAATAAACGATTATCACAAACAAGGAAATATAATAATAACCAATTTATTATTGCCTCTAGGGCATATTTCCAACAGTCTCCCACTTGCACTAGAGTCAATAATCCAGTTCACATCGATATGTGATTAACACTCAAGGTCACATCCCCATGTAAATAACACCCAAAGAGTTCTGGGTTTGATCATGTTATGCTTGTGACAGAGGTTTCAGTCAACGGGTCTGCAACATTCAGATCCATATGTACTTCGCAAATTTCGATGTCATCTTGTAGATGCAACTACTACGCTACATTTGGAGCCATTTCAAATAACTGTTCTACTTGGAGCTATTATAAATTGTTGCTCCATCATACGTATCCGGTATCTCTACTCAGAGCTATCCGGATAGGTGTTAAGCTTGCATCGACGTAACTCTTTACGTTGAACTCTTTATCACCTCCATAACCGAGAAACATATCCTTATTCCTCTAAGGATAATTTAGACCGCTATCTGGTGATCTACTCCTAGATCACCTTTGTACCCTCTTGCCAGATATGTGGCAAGGCACACATCAGGTGCGGTACTCAGCATGGCATACCGTATAGAGCCTATGACAAAAGCATAGGGGACGACCTTCGTCCTTCCTCTTTCTTCTGCCGCGGTCGAGCTTTAAGTCTTAACTTCATACCTTACAACTTAGGCAAGAACTCCTTCTTTGACTGATCCATCTTGAACACCTTCAAGATCATGTCAAGGTATGTGCTCATTTGAAAGTACCATTAAGCGTTTTGATCTATCCTTATAGGTCTTGATGCTCAATGTTCAAGTAGCTTAATCCATTGAAAGACACTTTCCAAATAACCCTATATGCTTTCCAGAAATTCTACGTCATTTCTGATCAACAATATACTCATAAAAAATTCTATAGTGCTCCCACTCACTTCTTTGGAAATACAAGTTTCTCATAAACTTTGTATACACCCAAAATCTTTGATCATCTCATCAAAGCATACATTCCAACTCCGAGATGCTTACTCCAGTCCTTAGAAGGATTGCTGGAGCTTTGCATACTTGTTAGCATCTTTCAGGATTGACAAAACCTTCCGGTTGTATCACATACAACCTTTCCTCAAGAAAATCGTCGAGGAAACAATGTTTTGACATCCTATCTGCAAGATTTCATAAATAATGCAGTAATCGCTAATATAATTCCAACAGACTCTTAGCATCGCTACGAGTGAGAAAGTCTCATCGTAGTCAACTCCTTGAACTTGTCGGAAAACATCTTAACGACAAGTTGAGCTCTCTTAAATGTGATACTTACCATCATTGTCCGTCTTCCTTTTAAAATCCATATGTACCTAACAGCCTTACGATCATCAAGTAGTTCTTCCAAATTCTACACTTTGTTTTCATATATGGATCCTCTCTCGGATTATATGGCCTCGAGCCATTTTGGACTCCAGGCCCACCATCGCTTCTCCATAGCTCATAGGTTCATTGTTGTCTAGCAACATGGCTTCCAAGACAGGATTACGTACCACTCTGAAGTAGTACACATCCTTGTCATCCCACGAGGTTTGGTAGTGACTTGATCTGAAGTTTTATGATCACTATCATAAGCTTCCACTTCAATTGGTGTAGGTGCCACAGGAACAACTCCCTGTGCCCTGCCACACACTAGTTGAAGAGACAGTTCAATAACCTCATCAAGTCTCCACCATCCTCCCACTCAATTCTTTCGAGAGAAACTTTTCCTCGAGAAAGGACCCGATTCTAGAAACAATCCCCTATTGCTTTCGGATCTGAGGCAGGAGGTATACCCAACTGTTTTGGGTGTCCTATGAAGATGCATTTACCCGCTTTGGGTTCGAGCTTATCAGCCTGAAACTTTTTCACATAAGCGTCGCAGCCCCAAACTTTTAAGAAATGACAGCTTAGGTTTCTCTAAACCATAGTTCATACGGTGTCATCTCATCAGAATTACGTGGTGCCCTATTTTAAAGTGAATGTGGTTGTCTCTAATGCCTAACCCATAAACTATCATGGTAATTCGATAAGAGACATCATGGTATGCATCATATCCAATAGGGTGCAGTTATGATGTTCGGACACACCATCACACTATGGTGTTTCAGGCTGTATTAGTTGTGAAACAATTTCCACAATGTCTTAATTCTGTGCCAAACTCGTAATTCAGATATTCATCTTTATGATCATATCATGGATATTTTATCCTCTTGTCCCGATGATCTTTCAACTTAACCCTGAAATTACTTGAACCTTTCAATAATTCAGACTCGTGATTCATCAAGTAAATATACTCAACATCTACTCAAATCATCTGTGAAGTAAGAACATAACGATATCCACTACACGCCTCAGCACTCATTGGACTGCACACATCAAAATGTATTACTTCCAACAAGTTGCTTTCTAGTTCCATTTTACTGAAAACGAGGCTTTCAGTCATCTTGCTCATGTGGTATGATTTGCATGTCTCAAGTGATTCAAAACCAAGTGAGTCCAAACGGTCCATTTGCATGGAGTTTCTTCATGCATATACACCAATAGACATGGTTCGCATGTCTCAAACTTTTCAAAAACGAGTGAGCCCAAAGAACCATCAACATGGAGCTTCTTCATGCGTTTTATACCGATATGACTTACGTGGCAGTGCCACAAGTAGGTGGTACTATCATTACTATCTTATATCTTTTGGCATGAACATGTATATCACTACGATCGAGATTCAATAAACCATTCATTTTAGGTGCAAGACCATTGAAGGTATTATTCAAATAAATAGAGTAACCATTATTCTCCTTAAATGAATAACTGTATTGCGATAGACATAATCTAATCATGTCTATGCTCAACGCAAACACCAATCTCGATGGTAGAGGGAGCGTGCGATGCTTGATCACATCAAGCTTGGAAAAACTTCCAACACATATCGCCAGCTCACCTTTAGCTAGCCTCCGTTTACTCTGCAGCCTTTTATTTTGAGTTTACTAACACTTAGCAACCGAACCGGTATCTAATACCATGGTGCTACTAGGAGTACTAGTAAAGTACACAATGTATATCAAATATACTTCTATCGACCTTGCCAGCCTTCTCATCTACCAAGTATCTAGGGTAATTCTGCTCCAGTGGTTGTTCCTCTTATTACAGAAGCACTTAGTCTCGGGTTTGGGTTCAACCTTGGATTTCTTCACTAGAGCAGCAGCTGAATTGCCGTTTCATGAAGTATCCCTTCTTGCCCTTGCCCTTGCCCTTCTTGAAACTAGTGGTTTCACCAACCATCAACAATTGATGCTCCTTCTTGATTTCTACTTTTGTGGTGTCAAACATCGCGAATATCTCAAGGATCATCATATATGTCCCTGATATATTATAGTTCATCACGAAGCTCTAGCAGCTTGGTGGTAATGACTTTGGAGAAACATCACTATCTCATCTGGAAGATCAACTCCCACTCGATTTAAATGATTGTTGTACTCAGACAATCTGAGCACAAGCTCAACAGTTGAGCTTTTCTCCCTTAGTTTGCAGGCTAAGAAAATCGTCAGAGGTCTTATACCTCTTGACATGAGCACGAGCCCGAAATCCCAATTTCAGCCCTCAAAACATCTCATATGTTTCGCGACGTTTCAAAACGTCTTCGGTGCCTCAACTCTAAATCGTTTAACTGAACTATCACGTAGTTATCAAAATGTGTATGTCAGATGTTCGCAACATCCAAAGACGACGTTCGAGGTTCAGCACACTGAGCGGTGCATTAAGGACATAAGCCTTCTATGAAGCAATGAGGACAATCCTCAGTTTACGGACCTAGTCCGCATAATTGCTACTATCAACTTTCAACTAAATTTTCCCTAGGAACATATCTAAACAGTAGAACTGAAGCGCGAGCTATGACATAATTTGCGAAGACCTTTTAACTATGTTCAGGATAATTAAGTTCATCTTATGAACTCCCACTCAGATAGACATCCCTCTAGTAATCTAAGTGATTACATGATCCGAGTCAACTAGGCCGTGTCCGATCATCACGTGAGACGGACTAGTCAACATCGGTGAACATCTTCATGTTGATCGTATCTTCTATACGACTCATGTTCGACCTTTCGGTCTTCTGTGTTCCAAGGCCATGTATGTACATGCTAGGCTCGTCAAGTCAACTTAAGTGTTTGCATGTGTAAATCTGTCTTACACCCGTTGTATGTGAACGTTGGAATCTATCACACCCGATCATCACGTGGTGCTTCGAAACAACGAACTGTCACAACGGTGCACAGTTAGGGGGAACACTTTCTTGAAATTATTATGAGGGATCATCTTATTTACTACCGTCGTTCTAAGTAAACAAGATGCAAAAACCTGATAAACATCACATGCAATCAAATTATAGTGACATGATATGGCCGATATCATATAGCTCCTTTGATCTCCATCTTGGGGCTCCATGATCATCTTGTCACCGGCATGACACCATGATCTCCATCATCGTGTCTCCATGAAGTTGCTCGCCAACTATTACTTCTACTACTATGGCTAACACGTTTAGCACTAAAGTAAAGTAATTTACATGGCGTTTCTCAATGACACGCAGGTCATGCAAAAAAATAAAGACAACTCCTATGGCTCCTGCCGGTTGTCATACTCATCGACATGCAAGTCGTGATTCCTATTACAAGAACATGATCTCATACATCACATATATATCATTCATCACATCCTTTGGCCATATCACATCACAAAACACTTGTTGCAAAAACAAGTTAGACGTCCTCTAATTGTTGTTGCAAGTTTTTACGTGTCTGCTAAAGGTTTCTAGCAAGAACGTTTCTTACCTACGCCAAAACCACAACGTGAATTGCCAATTTCTATTTACCCTTCATAAGGACCCTGTTCATCGAATCTGATCCGACTAAAGTGGGAGAGACAGACACCCGCCAGCCACCTTATGCAACTAGTGCATGTTAGTCGGTGGAACCGTTCTCACATAAGCGTACGTGTAAGGTTGGTTCGGGCCGCTTCATCCCACGATGCCGCCGAATCAAGATAAGACTAGTAACAGCAAGATAATTGACAATATCGGCGCCCACAACTAATTTGTGTTCTACTCGTGCATAGTAACTACGCATAGACCTAGCTCATGATGCCACTGTTGGGGAACGTAGCAGAAATTCAAAATTTTCTACGCATCACCAAGATCAATCTATGGAGTAATCTAGCAACGAGGGGAAGGAGAGTGCATCTACATACCCTTGTAGATTGCTAAGCGGAAGCGTTCAAGTGAACGGGGTTGATGGAGTCATACTCGTCATGATCCAAATCATCGATGATCCTAGTGCCGAACGGACGGCACCTCCGTGTTCAACACACGTACAGCCCGGTGACGTCTCCTACACCTTGATCCAGCAAGGGGAGAAGGAGAGGTTGGGGAAGACTCCATCCAGCAGCAGCATGACGGCGTGGTGGTGGTGGAGGAGCGCGGGACTCCAGCAGGGCTTCGCCAAGCACTACGAGAGACGAGGAGGAAGAGGGGTAGGGCTGCGCCAACAGGGAGACTGAATCGTGTCTATGGTAGCCCAAAACCTCAAGTATTTATAGGGGAAGGGGAGGGGTTGTCCCCCACCTAGGTTTCCACCCCTAGGGGTGGCGGCCAGCCCTAGATCCCATCTAGGGGGGCGGCCAAGGGGGGAGAGAGGGGGGCGCACCACTAGGTGGGCCTTAGGCCCATCTGAGCCTAGGGTTTGCCCCCTTCCACTCTCCCTTGCACCTTGGGCCTTGGTGGGGGGCGCACCAGCCCACCTGGGGCTGGTCCCCTCCCACACTTGGCCCATGCAGCCCTTCGGGGTTGGTGGCCCCACTTGGTGGACCACCGGGACCCTCCCGGTGGTCCCGGTACATTACCGATAAAACCTGAAACTTTTCCAGCGACCAAAATAGGAATTCCCATATATAAATCTTTACCTCCGAACCATTCCGGAACTCCTCGTGACGTCCGGGATCTCATCCGGGACTCCGAACAACATTCGGTAACCGCGTACATACTTTCCCTATAACCCTAGCGTCATCGAACCTTAAGTGTGTAGACCCTATGGGCTCGGGAGTCATGCAGACATGGCCGAGACAACTCTCCGGTCAATAACCAACAGCGGGATTTGGATACCCATGTTGGCTCCCACATGTTCCACGATGATTTCATCGGATGAACCACGATGTCAAGGACTTAATCAATCCCGTATACAATTCCCTTTGTCTAGCGGTACGATACTTGCCCGAGATTCGATCGTCGGTATCCCGATACCTTGTTCAATCTCGTTACCGGCAAGTCTCTTTACTCGTTCCGTAACACATCATCCCGTGATCAACTCCTTGATCACATTGTGCACATTATGATGATGTCCTACCGAGTTGGCCCAGAGATACCTCTCCGTTTACACGGAGTGACAAATTCCAGTCTCGATAGTGCCAACCCAACAGACACTTTCGGAGATACCTGTAGTGTACCTTTATAGCCACCCAGTTACGTTGTGACGTTTGGCACACCCAAAGCACTCCTACGGTATCCGGGAGTTGCACAATCTCATGGTCTAAGGAAATGATACTTGACATTAGAAAAGCTTTAGCATACGAACTACATGATCTTGTGCTAGGCTTAGGATTGGGTCTTGTCCATCACATCATTCTCCTAATGATGTGATCCCGTTATCAACGACATCCAATGTCCATGGTCAGGAAACCATAACCATCTATTGATCAACGAGCTAGTCAACTAGAGGCTTACTAGGGACATGGTGTTGTCTATGTATCCACACATGTATCTGAGTTTCCTATCAATACAATTCTAGCATGGATAATAAACGATTATCATGAACAAGGAAATATAATAATAACCAATTTATTATTGCCTCTAGGGCATATTTCCAACACGATGAACAGTTCCCGATGGGGGTGGATGAACAGGACCCCGTGGTGTTGCCTCTGGATGAACAGGACCCCGATCGATGGAGCCGGTTGGGGCTGGATGAACAGGACCCCGTGGAGGGCTGGATGAACAGGACCACCCCGTGGAGGGCAGGATGAACAGTAGACGGTGGAGGGAAGGATGAACAGTAGCCCGTGAAGGGGTGGTTGAACAGGAGCCCGTGGGGAGGGCTGGTTGAACAGTAGCCGGTGGAGTAGCGCGCGGTGTTGGCAGGATGAACAGGAGCCCGTGGATGAACAGTCGCATGTGGAGGCTGGAGGAGGTCGACGGTGGATGAACAGTAGCTCATGGAGGCCGGAGGGGGTCGACGGTGGAGATGAACAGTATCCCGTGGAGTCCCGTTTTGCGGTACGCCACACCCCTCCCGATGAATAGGACCCCCGTTTCGACCGTAGCGCTCCAACACAAGTCCGTTTCGTCCGTTTTGCGGTACGCCACACCCCTCCCGATCAACAGGACCCCCGTTTCGACCGTAGGTGGTCCGTTTCCTCCGTTTTGCGGTACGCCAGACCCCTCCCGATGAACAGGATCCCGTTTCGAACGTGCCCGGTCGAACACAAGGCCGTTTCCTCCGTTTTGCGGTACGCCAGGCCTCGTTTCCATCGCCTGTTCCGTCCAAGGCCTCTCGATGAACACGACGCATTCCGTTGCCTCCCCATGAACACGATGCATTCTGTTGCCTCTCCATGAACACGACGACGACGCTATTTCTCCGTTCCGACCCAGCCATGTACACGAGCCCTGGTTGTACGTATGCGCGAGTAGGCGTTCATGACCCCGCCCGTATGTACACATACGTGGCCGTATTTTCTTTCTTGCACCCTGGCCGCTGTACGTACGTGTACATGCTACGTGCTCGCCTCTACTACGACACGTGCGTGCCTCTATGTCGACCAGTATATATCTACGTACACGTTCGTGACCAGAATGATAACGCTATGTACGCTTCGACCAGGTGGGTCCCGATTGTCAGGCACTTCCTTGCGTGCGAAGATGTAGCTGGTGGGTCCCAGCAGTCATGGGCAAACGTTTTTTTCACGAAATACGGTGGCCCGTCCGGTGGGTCCCCACTGTCAGGTGGAGGAATAATTATTTTGTGCGTAATAAGGAGGCACTTCCTTGCTGCGGCCATGGACCCAGCTGTCAGCATCTCCATGCACAGTACTCTTCCGATGGAAGTCGGTCGTTGACCACATTGACCACGCCGCGCCGAGAGCACCACGGCGGTGGACGACAGTGAGGCCTAGGAAGGGGACGACGCGGAGCCGGGGAAGACACGGCAGTGGAAGCCCGCGCGGAGAGGAGTACGAGGGTTCACTGGTCCGACTGCGGTGTGAGGCTGCCGTCGCCGCAGGGCCTGGCCAGCGGTGGGAATAGTAGGGGGCGGTGAGGCCTCCGCGGCAGCACAGCCGGCCACGGGAGGCAGGAGCATGCGGCACGACCGGCGCTGCTTTGGGCGGCTGGAGCAAGAAGACCAGAGGTTGAAGGAGCACTACGGCCGTTGGATGGACATCATACGGTCACTGGAGCTAGAATCGTTCATATTGACTAAGTTGACAAAGCCCATTCGTCCTCGTCAACTTAGTAGGCCCACAAGTCAGCCTCCCACCAAGGTGGGTCCCAGCTAGCCGGGGGAGTATTCATTTTTTTTGTGCGTAATAAGGAGGCACTTCCGGTGGGTCTGAGCTGACAGCGGGGGGAACGTTTTTTTCGCGAAATATGGTGGCCCGTCCGGTGGGTCCCAGTAGTCAGGGGGAAATGATTTTTTTTCGCAAAATACTGATGGCCCGTCCGGTGGGTCCCCGCTGTCAGGTGGAGGAATAATTATTTTGTGCGTAATAAGGAGGCACTTCCTTGCGGCTGCCGTGGACCCAGCTGTCAGCCTCTCCACGTACAGTACTATTCCGATGGAAGTCGGTCATTGACCACATTGACCATGCCACGCCAAGAGCACCACGGCGGTGGACGACGGCGAGGCATAGGAAGGGGACGACGTGGAGGCGGGGAAGACACGGCAGTGGATGCCCACACGGAGAGGAGTACGAGCGTTCACCGGTTCGGCTGCGGTGTGAGGCTGCCGTCGCCGCAGAATAACAGGGGTGTGGGTGAGTAGAGGGATGCCCTGGCCAGCGGTGGGAGTAGTAGGGGGCGCTGAGGCCTGCACGACAGCATAGCCGGCCACGGGAGGTGGGAGTAGGCGGTCCCGCCGGCGCTGCTTTGGCGACTGGAGCAAGAAGATCAGAGATTGAAGAAACACGACGGCCGTTGGATTGACATCCAACGGTTACGTCTGCTAGAATCGTTTCTTGATGTATATAATAACTAAAAAAATCTTGCATACGCGTCAACTAAACATGCCCACAAGTCAGACCACTCCCTCTTTTTTTAATAATTTATATATAGCTCATGGCAACTTCTTATGCAATTTATTGCGGTTGTTTTTTTTGGTTAGCCAGGGCCAATTTCGCATATTTCTGTGGGTTCCAAACTATTTTTAATACCGAAATGTCCAGCCAGATTTAAAGTACTTTGAAGATATATTTAAATTAGGTTAATGCCCAGTGAAATAGGAATCTGAAAATGTAATAAAATTCAGAAATTATAAAGTAATTGCCAATTTGTCATCTGTTTTTATATTTACAACCCATTTCATATTACTTTCAAGATTTGCAGGCGTCTTGAAAGAGTTGCAGCCCATCAGGACGTAGAAAAATAAGTAGGCATGGATTGGGTATTCTTCAGAAAAATAAACTGGGCTCATTTTCAAAAAGAAAAAATAGCTGGGCTGGTCACATGGTGAACATAAAATATAAGCCTGGGCTAGAAGGGCCACAGCCCAGTTCAAACCCTGCTCCGTCTCAACAATACCAAACAAAAAAAATACTGCTCGAGTAGCTACGTCCCAGGTGTCAGCCGATCTTGTGCTGTTCTCTTGTCTATTGACTATATACGCTCCCAATGTCGTGGGTCCCAGATGTCAGGAAAACACTAGGAGGAAGAATTTTATTTTTCCATACGCTGACGTGGTGGGCCCCTACTGTCATCCTCTCCACGTACTTCTGCCGATTCCTGTTGTTTGTTGACCATGTTGACAACGCGAGAGGGTGGCGCCGCGGCGAGCGCACCAAAGTGCGCGGAGGACGTCGGCATTAACGATTTAGGAGACGGTGGGGCAGCGATGCGTGCGCTGAGGCGCAACCAGCCGTGGGAGGTGGAAGCAGGCGGCCCCGCCGATGCTGGTTTGGTTTTGCGGTTGGAGGAAGATAGGACTGAAGAAACATGACAGACCGTAGTACTTAACAACCTTAACTGAAACCAGCAGGGGCACTTAACAACCAAAGCTGAAAGCAGTATGAGTACTTATACAGGTTCAACCGTACAAAGCACCCCTCGAACAGTACTACTTCGCCTACAGTTAACCAAGGCTGAGGCCGCCAAGCCCCAGGACAAGGCCCAGGCGCCACCCCGCACATCCACAACCTTCTGAAAGCGGCTTCATCTCGCAACATGGTCAATAAATAGGATATTCGCTTTAGAGCCATGGAAAAGCATGAACATAATCTTCTGTCCTATTCTCCAAGATGGACGGGCCTTCATTATTTGAGACCACCCATGAATAAGTATCTTTTCACCTCCAAGGGGAATTGAGTAGGTCGACATAAACATCATGTTGTGACCAAGCGCAAGTCTGACCCGACCATGGTCAGGCATCTATATAGGAACAATAGAACTCGGCAGTTCCTGTTTCAAGAAGATCACAGCTGTAAAACTGTGTATAAGCAATAGTTTATGAACAACATATATAACAGAAAATAGCTCGTACCATAAGTTTCTCGACACAGTTGGACCTGTTCAACGAGTGCAGCAGTGGCACACATATCCCACGTGGCGTTCCACCATTGAAACGCCCCACAAGGACCTCAAGACGATCAATAAAGTGTAGGAACTTGTGGATGTCGATCCAGTCAACTTCAGTGCCATTAGTAACAGCCGAGTTATTACAGGGTAACAAACGAGCAGACTGCTTTACTCTGAAAAAACCTACACGTGCCACCAATTATAAGAAAATATTAGTTAGAAGTAGCATCTTCGTGAGAGATTCGTTGCTACTTCTAAAGTTAAATTGTGATTAGTTAGACAGAATAGGTGGATTAAGAAGTAATCGAGGCAACAAGCAAGAACCAGATACAAAACTAACATGGATGAACAATTGGAATGACGTCGGGGTGGAAGATCGCAGTGAAGATGAGACCAGGTTCTGCTATTTCCGTCAACATTCGTGCGCCAACTTTCAGTCAGTAACACTTGAGAAAGTTTATCCAAGTTCGGCCATAAAAAAAGCAGCGATCTTCTTGGTTCATGAACCCAACTCGGAACTTATATCCATGGCTTGTCTTCACTGTGACCATTAAACTAGTGTATTCAGTTATGGCAAGGCCGAGCATCTTGAGTACATGTGTTCTGGCAGAGCAAATAATACACTGCGGGAAAAATAATATGAGAACATAGCATGTTCAAAAAACCCCCACCCCCCCGGATAGAAAAGAGGATTCTAGGAACATACTGTGCGCGTTTCAAAATGCTGTGTTAGGATGAGAAGGAACAAGTGTGGCGTCTCGCCGAGGGCGCAGAAACCTGTAGGGTACTCGCACTTTGGGAACTGCAAATGAAACACACTAGATTTAGTAGGAAGAAACATGCATCAACGGCGGCGGCTGCCATCCTAGGATTACCTGCGACCAAGGGACTTGGGTTTATCGGGGATGGATGAAGAATTCATACCTGGTTCTCCATGAGAAAACCCTATGCAATCGCCGAGAGGGGGTTTTCTCTGAACAAGCAGACGAGGGAGAAAGGGATTCAGGCCCAGTGAAATATTGCCGCTTCATCCGTCCAGCTTACTGCTAAAGCTGGAAAGGGGGAGGGGTTGTGATTTGACGGCTCATTGGGCATTACTGCGGCGCTACGACCGGGGTGTGTCTACCGTGAAGTTGTGCACTCTAATTTGTGCATATGGCACATGGACCCCGTTGCCGGTTGCCCCACATATCAGCGAAAGGAAGTAGAAAGACAGGAGTAACTAGTTACACATAAATATATTTTTTGACAGAGAGATACTCCCTCTGTAAATAAATTTACAAATCTTTTATATCACAGGCTCACCTTGCCGAGAAAAATACTCCCTCTGCAACACATGGGCATTATGGGGGTTCAGCTGAGAATATAATACTTAGATGTTTTTTTGAGGGATAAAAGCTGCTTTATTGAAGATTAACAGTCATAGGTATACAAATAATTTCAGGGGTTCCTGTGAGCCAAAGATGGCGTCCACAGGGCAAAGAAGTAGCAGCTTTTGCAAGCACATGCGCTTCAACATTACACTCGCGTTTTTCATGTATGATCTCCATGGTTTGGAACATATTCTTCTTCATCTTGATCTCGTCCATAATAACTTTGCTGGGCCCCAAGTATGCCTCTCCAATATGCTTGACTGTTGCTGAACAATCGGTGCTAATCTGAACTTGTTGCAGGTTTAAGTCAAGAGCCAGAGATAGCCCCTCGCAACATGCCATTGCCTCTAGGATCTCTGGATCAGTAACACTTTCGCACACCAGTGCCGATGCTCCAAGGAAGAAGTCTGTATGATCCCGGCTCACAACTGCCAGGGCTCCCCTTTCACCATTGCGAGATAACGCAGCATCAACATTCATCTTCGCCCAACCCACAGCAAGAGGAGGACGCCACTTCTGCACTGAGCTAGTGCTTCTCGAAACCAGGTTCTGGACTTTGGGCCGCAGGCCGACCCTGCATGTTTGGGGGCCCATGTGTTCTACCTCAGCGCTTTTCATATTGCAAGTGATCGGTATGGCGTTGGTTTTAGATGCTGTCGCAAGGTGAATACACAAAATTGAATAAAGCACGGCAGCTGTTGGAATGAAATCGAACGACAGTTCCTAACCAGCAATCAGAGTTGCAATTCTATCAACGATATACCATGTGATAAATAATACTATCATACTACTTATACACACAGGACACTTGTTTCACCATGCCAGATTATTACATCAAAATCTCTCGGAGGATAGATCAGTTAGGCAGTTGCGTGCTGCTACTAAAGAATTTCAAAGTTGATTTGGACCAGCTCTCGTTGCCAAGAAAGTTCGATTTTGACATCATCCCCTACCGCAAGATATGATTTAGATTTGAACCTTGACCATCCTTTAGCATCAATCATCATGCGACCATCCTTTGTACTTACGGTATATTGAGCAGGTTCATTCACACCAAGGCTGCGCATGGTAAGAGAAACTTGGCCGCGATCGCCCGGATTGTTGAACGACTCCCTCATTGCTCTAGGA
The DNA here is from genome assembly GCA_034509565.1 of Triticum monococcum. NCBI lineage: Eukaryota > Viridiplantae > Streptophyta > Magnoliopsida > Poales > Poaceae > Triticum > Triticum monococcum. Next base: position 668,689,283 of record CM067843.1, on the reverse strand, counting down.
ATTCTCTGTTTGCAAACAAGAAGACATACCCAAACAGTTAGATCAACACAGTGAATCATGTGAAACAACATGGATAGAAAAAAGAACGAAGCACTTGGGCGGCCAATGCTTACCAAGAAGGTGGACATGTCGGTTTTTGTAAGGACTTTGGTATATGAAGTGCGAACTACAACCCAGTCTATTGCCAGTGCAACTGCACAGGCCGGAGTAGATGCAAGTGCAAGTGTTGGTGCAGGTGCCGAAGCCGCTGCTGCTGCTGCCGGAGATGGTGCTCCTTGTAGAGCTGGTGCCGGTGTTGTAGCAGGTGCCGGTGTCGATGCCCGATCCTCCGGTAGATCAGACTGATCCGCTGACGCGGTCGGTGCCCAATCCCCAGCTGGATCAGATTGAGCTGCTGCCGCTGTTAGTGCTAGGGCAACTGCCGGTGCTCGATCTGTGCTAGACAACGGCGATCGTGTCTGGTCTACTATGATCAGCTTTCTAACTTGACTAGGATCCGTGACCATGATCTAGTCTTTTTCTTCATTTCTTTTAAACGCAAGAAGGACTAATTGTGGTGTTTTTGTTAAACCAAACTACAGTTCATCATAGGGATTCAGCTTGTACTCAGACAACAGACTGATCCAATTTTTTTCCAGTAATATAAGTGATGGACAATGCCTTCGTTACTGACACGACATAAGAAGTGAAACCTGCAAAAATAGCCATCATAGAGCAAACCAAACGGTTTATTCTGTGATGAATGTCACATGGCAAAACCTACATCGTAAAATTGCAGGAAAAGAAAGAAAACATGACATTAAATCAATAAGATTTAGACAGTAAATCAATAAGATTTACTCGATGTGACACGAGTGAATCCTTACCAGGAAATCACTATGTTGAAGTACTAAACAGAAGATTGGTCGTTCAACTACGCGTGGCATGCAGGGGCCTGCCTACTCCCACAAGCAGGACAGTCCAAAGGTCGTGACAAATCGTATGGACCGAACATCCATGGGGCTGGAAATTCTGGTGGGTGCGATAAACCCTGCAATGCATACAGATATTGGAGTGTAACCATAATTGATAGACCGTCCTCACAAAAAAAATATGATATGGATACTTCAAAATATACAGATTGAATTGAGTGGATAGACATTAACATAGACCGTTCTCAGGACTGACCACACACCAAAAGCGGCAGTACTAATAAACAATACAGGGTTCACAAACACAAATCAAGTACTAAACAATAGTACTTACTACAGACAAGCAAAGTTGCACTAACTAAACTCTGGAGACTATTTTTTGCCACCGACCTACGGGATGAACCCCGCATAACTGACTAGGCCATGGACTTCGTGTTAGATGTCTACATGCACCATCACCATCTTGTCAACCTTGGAGAACCTAACAGAGTGGTCTTTCCACTCATAAACATGATGATGAAGACAGGCCGCATCAGATTTTTTGGGAAGCTTTACAAGAACCACACCCTTCGTAATCGAAGGCACAGCCAGGAAATTGTTATGGTCAAGTACAGCCTCGAGAACACGCCTGACAACAATGCTACAGGAAAACACTAGTTCAGGACACGTGGTGACAAGGACACAACAGCTGGATAGTTCAGCAGTAGAACTCATCATCAGGTCTTCCAGTTCACACGGCATGACTTTGAGAACTTCATCTCCACCGCGGACCTGGTTCTAAGTTAAACAGAAACCATATTTTATTACTACCTCCGTTCAGAAATATAAGATGATTTTCTATATTATACTCCATATATGACTACATATACGCACATAAATGAGTGAACAAAGACACTAGAACATGTCTTCAAAGGCATGAGAGCAGAGGGATTACATGCAATATCCATAACACAAGTTACTGAGGCAAATATACCCTCTTAAAATGTAGCATTGATGTTCATAAAGTACTCCCTCCGTCCCAAAATTCTTGTCTTAGATTTGTCTAGATACGGATGTATCAAGTCACATTTTAGTATTAGATACATCCGTATCTAGACAAATCTAAGACAAGAAATTTGGGACAGAGGGAGTAGTTGAAAGTAATCAATAAGAAATCAGTGTCAACCTCTCGCATGTTTTGGTCAAAATAGGAATTTAGAACCGTCATTTGGCACACAAAAATCACATGCATGATCACCCAGAAAGTTGTACTACTAGTACTAGTACTGCGTGTTAGATGAAAAAACACGATCAAGATCAAGAAAAAGATCGTCAAGAAGAGATATTACCTGGACTTGCTTAATGAGGGATCCCGGAGAGGGGGGCTTGGAACGGGCGATGGCTTTGAGCTTGTCTACGGTAGTCTCGGCGGGGTGCTTGCGCTTCTTCGTACCATGAGCCTCGACGGTTTTGGCCGGAGCCATAGACATCACTTCGGCCGGTGCTCCAGCGTCCATCAAGAAACTGTCAAATAGAAATAAAAGAAAAGAAACCATAATCACAAACCCAAAAGAAGAAAAGAGAGGGAGTTATAGGATCAGTCTCGGGGTTGCAAGACCGGGCCTTGGCCAGAATCAACACCATTGATGCGCTCACCTTTCCTTCTTTGGGAGAGAAGAACAATGGCAGAAGCAGGTCGGGGTTTTCTTGAAGAAATGAGGAAAAAGATGAGGCAGAAGCGAGGGTTGGGTAGAGACGAAGCTGAGAGAGAAGAGTGAAATGATGGTTGCTTCGTACGTCCAACTTACTGCTGGAAAGGAGGGAGTTTTGTGATTTGACGGCTCATTGGGCATTACTGCGGCGCTTCGATCGGGGTAGTCTACCGTCACTCTACTACGGAGTAATTTAGTGCATGGCTGGTGGACCCCGATGCTGGTTGTCCCACACGTCAGCGAAAGTGAGTACTTTAGTGCATGGCTGGAGGAGAATCCGCACGGTAGAGCGTGTCCACTGTTTTTCAGAAGAAAAAAATGATTACATCAAGCGTTTCCACTCTTACGACGGAGGAGTGCGAAACACGGTAGCCACTTGAACATACACAGTGCTCCTACTACTAGGCATGTGAAGTGGTTCATACTTCAGTACTACACAATCTTGTTGCTAGTGTAGTAAGATATGATGCTAACAAATGATGTTGTGCGCATGTCAACTACTCCTATATGTAACATAGTACCACTTTTTTGACTGTCCGGTCGAGAATGGACGGTGAGATCAATGTTAACAGAACTAGGTCCACAGCGCACGGAGAGTATGGTGCTACAGTACTCCACGAAACATGAACCACATGAAGCACGAATAGTGTTAGGCAGGGTGTATGAAGGGTGCACGGGATGGGAGCAAAAGTTCCCTTCTCGACCCACTTTTGGGTGTTTAGCAGAGTGCATGAAGGGTGAATGAGTCCACACTAGTAGGTTGACAAAAATACATGAAGAGGAAACAACTATATTGAGATGAGAATGCAACTAAACACACCCACACGCTTTGTGCTACGGTGACTGATCTGCATCGTCCGAGTTTGATCCAACGGTCATGTTGCGCCGAGACATGGACATGCCCATGCAGAGGGTTTAGCCCGACGGCCGGCATCGTCGCACTGGCACGACAGTAGGCATCGCGCAGCCGCAACACGTGCGTGGAAACTTGGTTCACCAAGTGGCTGAGGCGATCCTGGACCTCGTCACGATCGGCCCGCTCGCGCTCCAGCCGGCTCCCCTGACGGCCTATCGTATCTCCCGCTTTCTGCAGCAACGCCGCCAACGCCTCGAGCATCTTTGTGGTGGACGCCTGCCGCTTTTGAAGCTCCGTGAACTCCTGCACATAACGGAGGAGCATGGCACTCCTCTCCTCCTTGAGCTCACGGAGCTCCACGTCCTTGGCCCTGAGCTCCGCATCCTTGGCATGGAGCTCCTGTGTCAGGAGCCTCACCTCGGACTCCATGATCTGCTGCGCCGCCATGGCACCAGGTAGAAGCAATGGGGAGAGGAAGCAAAGGGGGCGAAACGGCTGAAAGGCAATGCAATCTACGGGAAGGCGGAGGGAGCGGGGAATCTTTTGGTTTTCACCACGGTAAAACACCAATCGACGACTTCTCACATCAGGGAGCAGTGGGTATAGGCGGAGTCATCGTGACTAATTGCTGCCGCGCCTGCTCCCGTCAATCAAAAAATTAAAAATCCTGCCGCGCCTGCTCCCGTCAATCAAAAAATTAAAAATCCTGCCGCACCCAAACACCAGAGCAACGCCGCAGTGGATATTTAAATTTACCCACCGACAAGTAGATAAAAAAGGGGTGAAAAAACAAATGTGGCAGCGGCCTAGCTAATCGGCCGAACTAGCCCAACTTGCTAGCCACCGTGCTTCACTGATGTACTCGGCAGGAAAGGTGGTCTTTCGTGATTTGATGACTCATTTACTTGCTTCGACGCTACGACCGAGGAGGACCTAGAAAACACGCGGTAGGGCATCCCACGTTAGGAAGAATATATGCGTGCACCACCCGGGAGGACCCCGAAACCGCGCGGTAGGGTGTGCCACGTCTCGGCACGGAGGAAAAATGTGTGTGTAAAAATATACTGTATCAGGCGTAGTAGAGTACCTATGGTTCGACCTCGGGACCAAGCCAGTCGGTTGAAAACACCCCACTAGCCACACAGCTTCATCATGCAAACGTGGCACGGAGGATAGATGTGGTTAGCTCTGTCTCGACCAACCACAACGTCTCTTGTTCTAGGCGATTCTTCTATTTTCCAAGTTTTTTTAGTTGTAATAAGACCACAGCAAGCTAGCGCCGCTCTTCGTGTGTGCCCGTGCAAAGGTTAGACGATGGAGAGAAGAGAAATTTAGATCACAGACCTGGGACCCACCAGTAAGTGAGATAACGGTCATGCACGTGTTGACGAGGCACTCCCTCTACTCTACTCAACGCAAGTACTGTATAAAATCAAGTTATGGGACAAAGCCAACAACTATTCATTTTTTCAAGCTATCGACTTAGGCTTTGTAGTCCAGGTTGCCAGTTCGAATCTCGTCTTTCAGATTTGTTAGTTTTAGGTCCAAATTTGATTAATGACAAGTGGGACCCCCATGTGTTGCTCCGATATTTCAGTGTAGGATGGTTTTTTTGAACAAACACTTTGCGCGGTTAGACAAGTAACGGCACGAGTTACACGTTTTTTGCAAGTTTACGAACAAAAATGATAGTGGCATAGAATATCACATCCACCCCGCAGCTTAGATACTATGGTGATACGAGTTTTTACACCGTTGGAAGTGAGATCCAATGGCTTGGGAGTAGTCTTTGTAATTATGCGCAATTTCCAAACTCTCCAAATGTTGTTTTGCAAATAAAACATTCAGGCCTCGTGTGTGCCGCTGCATCTTCGATCCAACGGCTCCCCGGTGCTCATATTAGGTGCTCTCCATAGCTTAATTACCCGCTACGGTGATTGGAGTAGTTGTGGGCCGAATGCTATGAAAATATAATCTAAACCGACCGGAATAAATGCCTACACAAATTAATCCAAGGTTGGAGTGCCCCTCGCAATGTAAATAGCTCCGGCTTTGCGAGGGATGGAGAGGTAGTAGCTTCAACGCGTGGAAGATACGATGTGAGAAAGCGAGGTCAATCGAGAGACATATAGATAGAGAGACAAAGTGAGTGTGGTCCGACATTCATTGAACAAATATATATGCTCTGGAGAGATATTGTCCGACTGGGCTTTTTGGCAAGGGTGAGGGCTATAAGATAGAGCTTGAGAGATGATCCAGTCACAGACGTGTAGATATATTTTGTGCCTGAGAGGAATCAAGGTCAACCGATCACATAGGGTCGCCGTGCGATCGAAAGAGTGAGACGGGTTGGAGAGAGTGACCTAGATAGACGATGTGCATGAGAGAGTATACAATGTGAATAGGTCGTACTGGGCTCAACATGGTGATATATCGTTTTTGTCCAAGAAAGAGCGAGGTCAATCGAGACATACGGAGAGAGAGAGAGAGAGAGAGATTGAGTGAGCGTGGCCCACCATGAGGTCGAAAGAGTGGTGGCGGCTTGGATGGACTGACCTAGATAGACAATCTGGGTGAGAGAGTATAGAGTATGTCGATCGAGGCCCGAACAGGGAGATATATCATTTGTGTGTGAAAGAAAACGAGGTTAAACAAGACTCAGATAAAGAGAGCGAGATTGAGCGAGTGTGGCTTGCCGTGTGGAAGAAAGAGTGAGACAGTCTCGAGGGAGTGACCTAGATATACAACGTGCGTGCATGCGCATGCACGAGAGGTTGGGGGGCTAGATAGGCAATGCATGTATTTAGCGCGAGAGGGTGAGAGGGAGAGGGGGGAGAGAGAGAGATCGGCATGGGGTGCAATGGCAGGTGTGTGAGGTAAATACATTTGGTAGCAGAGTGGAAAAAGGGGTTGTGTAGTTGAGAGACTAAGAGATCGAAACATGGAGAGAAAGAATGAACGTGTGTTGGAAACCGATAGCTTCCTAAGGTGGTTAGGAGAGGAAGATTAACCAATACATGAAGTATGTAGGGTTTGTGCGAGGGGGGGGGGGGGGCTAAAAACAACATTTGAATGTACATAGTATGAGACTTAATATCGATGTTTCAATTCGGTGTACATTGTAAGATTTTAACCGACGACCAGGCATACGGGTAATTATTTTGAATTCGTGCCCTACTAAGTTTCGGAAAGTTGACATTGACTCAGTTTGTTGTGCTATTTTGTAGGTCATATGTTTGAATCCATCCAAAAGTTTTCTCACTACCATGGTGTTCATCATATACATATGAATTTGTATTAAAAAGTAGCGTGGATACAGTGAAATGCGAAAAACACGTTAGAATTGGAGATCGCTATGTGACACACACTCTAATTCAAATAACTAACTACGTGACACACACTCTAATTCAAATAACTAATTATGTGACACACACTCTAATCCACGTTAGCGTGGGTACCGTTTCGATTTTTTTTTCAAATAACTCCTCATTAATTAATTTATAGTACTCCCTCTGTTCACTTTTATAAGACCTTGAAGATATTTCAGACAATGTGCAAAACAGTTCATTTTTAGTTGTCTGAAACGACTTGCAAAAGTGAACGGATGGACTATCTCGTTTCGAATGACTAATTATTGCAAGGAAAACACGGGCATGGTAATACATACAGATTCGTTTGCAAATGAAAGAAGATTCGTTTGCATTCTCAAATGTAGGCGCACCAGGCAAACCAGGGTCATGTCGGGGTGGACGCTGCTTCGGTGCCTTAAAGGCAACTGCCTTTGGGTCACTGACATGTGGGCCAGCCACCTGTTGGGCCCATATGTCATGGACACAAAGGCAGGTGCCTTAAGGCACCGAAGCATAGTCCTGTCGGGGTGGTCGCGTGTGTCGGACGGACGCGTAGCACCCAGCCACCCACCCCCCTCCCCCCCAAAAAAATGACGATGATAATATAAGTTCGCGCTTCCACGTTTCGGATTGAAATATCTGGCGGCCCCAATTCCAGCCTTGCAAAATCTCTCTTCTCCACCGTCCCCTTCCGCGCCCAGATTGCTCAAATCCCTAATTCGCCGCCAACCCTCGAATCGCCCCTCGTCTCGTCTCTTTCCCCACCGTTCCCCACCTCTGTGCCGGACGACGACGACGGTCGCTCTTCACCACCGCGTCGGAGCTACCTCATCTACGCCCTCGTCCACCGCAACAGGTGGTCCACCGACAACGTCGGCTGCCGCAACCGACGTGCCTCACAGACACTGAGTTCCACCACATCAGGTGCGCTTCACCGACGCCGTCTCCCAGCTCATCGGGGCTACTTCACCGAGCACATCGTCGCACCTCCGCCCCCCCCCCCCGAGGCCGTTGGGGCTTCACCAACGGTCTCGTCCACCGCATCATAGCATTCCGCTGCCACTCAAGATCTGCATCCGTGCGCGGCCAGCCAACACCAGCGCATCACCCTCAACGGCTCTGAAGTGACCCGCACTCTAGCTAGGCGAGCATGCCCAAACGCCGGCCCGAACTAGGTATCCACACATCACTCCCTTGTGCACTATTCCGACGATGTTTGGATATCCTTTCACTGCTCTCTTAGCTTACCCGCCTATGCAACTCTGACCTTAACTCTTATTTCTTCTGGAGATATCATCTGAAACAAGAAAATCCATATTTTAGCGAAGCATGATGGCGCTACGGGATATGGTACACATCCTGCACACCCGTATAACCTTGTAAGTATCTGTCCTCCGGTACAACATCAAGGTCGATTCCTCTTATTTGATCAACCATTCGCCGTGTCAAAAATGCAGAGAGGGATGCAAGGAGCACAAGGCCCGCACATCCGAGCAAGTGGTAACTGGGACTTGTACATGGAACATCCCAAGCGTAAGGAGAGCTGCAGTGAGCCTGTACAACGAGCTAGCGTAAGTCCCTGCATTTCATTTAATTCGTACTGGTATTCGTGTATGATTTGTGTGCAGTGGCTAATCCACGAATTCAAGTTACCAAGGGCGAACATTTAACTTAAAAAATATGAAGGCACTTGCACTCCGGAAATCAACATAACTTGAGAAATGTGAAGCTACATGCACTTTGAAAACCAGCTAATGATCCAAAGTAGCTCAGATTATAAACACTAAATGATGCAAGCACCAAAAAACACAAAATGCAACATGGTGTACAAGGACTACAAACATGGTCTGTACCTACTTGAATTATTCGTTCTCTGGCTGAAAATATCAAAGTGTAATTGCACGTATAACTAGTGCGCAAACTGCATATCAATATATCTATCCTGCACAAGTATGCCAATAGTTTCAAACAACAGATTAGAAAAGTATTTATGCTATGTTGTCATGATACGGGGACTTTCTGGTAGATGGCCTCGACGTTTCCTCAAGCTATGAAAATGCACTATAATTTGCTTGTCATCAATGCCTGCAAATATCTGTCTCTCTCAACATAGTAGATCATCATTAGGCACTAAATCCTTCAATGAGCTTGCAAAATGCTTGCATTAGATCCCTCATTAGACACTATATGTTCATCACCAGGAGCATGTAAAATGTTTGCATCAAATCCTTCATTAGCAGTCTGTTCATTAGACACTTCAGGCTCAAGAACAACATGAGCTTGTATGTTTGCACCGGAAACTTGATTAGATACATTAGATTCAGTCAGTTCAGTATTGATTGGGGAAGTTATAAAATAAGTAGAAATTGGTTTCATTTTCTCATAGATTCCCTACATACAAGCAGTTTTACAACACCGTCAGGTTTAACTATTGGCCAGAAATTGAAGAGTTGAATTAGATATAATCAGGGATGTGATGTACCTGCTCGTTGCACATGCTACTCTTGCAAGCTACGACTGTCCGTTTGCGCAAGCTCGATGCCATGCCCGTGCTGCCGCCGCTGCCTCCCACGCAGGCTACACCCAGGGTTGGATCTTCATCTTCTTGTCCTTCCGTTCTCTTGAAGCCCGGCGACCACCCTCCAACGAGGGCGCGAGGAAGTGATGTGTCGGTCTGTCCAGCGGTGGCTAGGTTAGGAGCGAACCAGACTGGAGGCTGGAGCGAATGAATTGGGATTTTTCCTACTGTCGATCAATGTGGGAGGCGCTCGTTTGGGCCGCGAGCCTGCTATAGGGCCTGCCTTGCACTTATGTTATTGGCCCACCCAAATTGAAACATTTTTCTTCATTTTTTACATTGCTTGCTCGTGCGTTGGGACGAACAAAACTAGCGTGGGCCAACCTGGACGACTCAAACTAGGTGCACACTTTCCAGCCACATGAGGCGGCCGCCCATACCAGCCCCTATGGTGGCGTCGCCCCTTTTTGCGTGTATGATTGGATAGTGAAAAATATTCCAGTGGCGCTTTTGATTTACCCATAGAATGGTTGAATTGCCAATAATGTGAAGGATGCCAGTCTTTTCATCCTATTGTAGATTGCTTAGATCTCGATATGCCAAAAGTAATCGCATGAAATATACAGTAAAAGCCAGTGTGATGTGTTTGGCTACAACTAGTCTGACTACAGAGGGATGTGTAGAAGCTAGTGGGTTGATCTTGTGTGGAACACGTACTATGAAGAACTGGTCCTGCACGCCTCTAGCCCTTGTGGATCGTTCTGGTGGAAGGACGTCATGAACCTGGCGCCAACCTACAGAGCAATTACTTCGATTGAAGTGGGACATGGGAGCTCAACTTTGTTCTGGAAAGATGCCTGGCATGGTGACACTCTGGCTGACAGTCACCCCCGTCTATTCTCCTTCACCAAACACGCAGATATATCTGTCAAAGGGCTCCTGACGTCACCCACGCTCGGACAAAACTTTTACTTGCCGTTGTCGGTCCAAGCTAGAGAAGAACTTGATGATCTACAAACCTCCCTGGCTTCGATGGAGCTTGCAGAGGTGCACGATGCCTGGCGCCTGATCTGGGGATCCAAGGAGTTCGCCTCCAGCAAATTCTATCTTCACTATTTTTGGGACATGGAGGCGGATGTTGCGTTTAAGTGGATCTGGCAATCAAAGTGCACCAACAAGTGGAAAGTTTTTGTGTGGTTACTCCTTGCGGATAGGCTGAACACCCGAGGATTGCTCAAGAGAAAACATATGAAGTTGAGAGATGACAACTATGCTTGCCTGTTGTGTCATCATCCACCCGAGGAAACGGTGGAACATTTGTTCTTTCATTGTGAATTTAGTAAAACGTGTTGGAATAAGCTGGGGATCACGTGACCTCTGCATGGAAACCGGGTGCAACTTATGCATGCAGCTAAGAACACGTGGGGCAGACCAATGTTCATGCAGGTCTTCATTGTAGCCTCTTGGAGCATATGGAAAGAACGCAACAACAAATTGTTCAGAAATGTGGCGCCGACCGTCGAGGGGTGGACCCATAGATTCAAAATGGACTTTGGTATGATGAGACACAGGATCAAATAGGCCTTGGTGCCATTTGTTGATCAGGTAGTTGATCTGATTTAGCAGCATAGCCCTGTACATTTGTTGTATAGGGATACCTTGACTCCTTCTGCCCCTATGTAATTTCCATCCCATGTAATCTTGTGTCTTGAATAGTAATACAAAAGTCAGTGGGGGGGGGGTGCCCTCACTGTCCCAAGCTTTCAAAAAAAAACTAGTCTGACTACACGTCCTCATATAACATATCAAGGACGCACCATCTTACCAGATTAACCATTCGACTTACCCATGCAGTGTGGAAAAAGAAGTATTGGGACTGCGTATCCAAGCAATTGATGCCATGGACTCCTTCGTACAACCTTGTAAGCGAAAAAGAAGTTGCAATGTGCCTGTGCAAAGAACTAGCATAAGTTCAGTTACCTGCTTCTCGGAATTTTAGTTAGCCACTTATTGCAAAATTGTTCAATTACGTTGCTTGGCTTAATTTAGTTTGCTACTGATTACATAATGGCACAGCCTGTTAATCATATTGTAGACTGCGCCTATCTATGTGTTTGATACTTACTGTTAAGAATTACCTATTTGCCTTAACTTAAATATCTACTTGTTTGTTTAACTGCTTTGCTGCTGCAATAGCGGGTTACAATGATGTTAATAACTACTTTTCAGCATCCAATTGAAACTCTTTAATTCCTTGTTTGTTTAACTGGTTTGCTGTTATAACTCCCAATTGAGATGTTTTGCTAACTTCAACTTTTCTGAATCCAATCGGAACTTTAATGGCAAAATAGGTTAGCCCAAGATCAAAGAGCGAGGTCCCCATGGACGTTACATCATCCCACAACAGTGGCACCAGCCCAATCGTGCATTATGAATTGCCAACTGCTGATGCTCTAGAGGATAAACTAGTGGTAGAAAGAGATTCTGCTTCTGCACTTAGAGATGAAGTTGACATGTTGAGGAAGCAAACAGCACAATCACAAGCAGTACTCAAGACAACCATTAAATATTTGGTGGATTTCAAAACGAAGCAAGTTGAGACTGACCAGATTGTGAAGGTCCTGAAGGAAAAAAGGAAATTAAATTCCTACTTGGTAAATCATAGGTGAAATGTTCTTTCCATAGTTGAATAACCTTTGTGTTGTCTGTTCATGTAATCAATCAAACCATTTGTTTTAGAGATCATGTAATAATTGTTTTTTTGTTTGTAATTTTATTTGAGCACAAGTCTATAATAATTGATAAGACTCGGAGACATTTCATTTGGATTGCTGTGCCAGACCTACAAATATGCCAATCGGGCTGAATGTGCATTCAGCAATAGTAGTATAGATGGACCATAAGTGGCACGCATCAGAAAGGGCCAAGATGCTGGCTAAAAAAAGGATGCTGTTGGAGCCAAAAAAAAGTACAGTGGCCTGGCTTATGTATGTTAGTTGATATTATTGATCCATATACTCTATAAGTGTTTATATGTCTGTTAGTTCCGTACATTCTTGGTTGATTGACTCGGTATTTGAATCTTGATACATCGCTTGTGTACATATCTAAATGGGAGTACACATTATGATGTGTGTGATATTTGAGTTGGACATGAAATGTTCCAAATATTCGAATTCACCTTAAACTAGATTCTAGTTTCTGAATTTGAGTATCGGCATTTGTAAACCATATTCATATATGACAATGGAATACATCTTTGTCGTCCTTTTGAAGATATATAAAAACACATAGAATGATTTATAAAGATTCATATAGGAATATAAAATGGATTCAAATTTAGTTGCCAGGGTAAATGTGGATGCTTATTGTCCCAAAATTCGAAATAAACAGCAAAATGTCCACTCCCACATCGGCTGCCCGAAGCCAAGTGTTTGGGAGATGGAAATTACTGTCTACCCATTACACGGACAATCCATCGGCCTGATTTCCACTGCTCTAAATAGAGGTAGGTTAGTAACTTCAATTAGACGTGACACGACCGCCTCTGAGCCCATTCCGACACGGTGGGCGCCAAACATGGGCGGCAAAACTCATTTGATTCAAGCTTGTCCGAAAGACCTCTGTTTCTCCCTCCATTCCCCATTCATACACGGTGGGCGGCAAAACACCCTCTCCTCGTCCGAAATAGATGTAGGCTAATATTTTAAATAGGGGCAGATGTGTAACTTCCATCAGACGTGACACAACCGCCCTACCTGTCAGCCCCGTTCATACACCATGGGTGCCAACCGTGGGCGACAAAACACCCTCTCCTCGCCTAAAATAGTTACCGGCAAATATTTGGGAGATGCGAGATTACCGTCCTATCCCCAACCGACGAGACGTCCAAATTTGAAACAGGGGATAAGTTCGTAACTTTACCATATTTCAGACAGGCGCGTCCCAAAAACATGGTTCCCTGTACCTCTCCCTCCATTTTCCCACTCATACACCATCCGCGCTAGAACACCCCATTCCCACACCAGCCTCCGTCCGCCACCCCATCCACCGCCGCCGCCCTCCACCACATCCATCGCCACCATCCTCCACCATGCCGGAGCGCCTACCAAGACCATGTTGTCCACTGCTAGAGATGGACGTTTCTCATCCACGGCGACGGACCAATAGCCTTGCATCGCGTCCTCTCGCTTCATCGGCGCCGTCGTCCTCTTTGTCGGGGTCGCTCACACGACCTTCTCTTCCACCGCAATGGGACTTATCCCCCGATGCACCCGTCTACCGTCGCAGATCTGCTTCAACGCCACCGACAGCCATCGCACCCCCGATGCCTACACGGCGCCGCAAGAGAGGTGGTACTTCATATCTCCTCAACCTTTTGATCTCAACCAGAAAATAGATCTTAACTTGGTTACTCTACTTTCTTTTCAGCTCTTAGAATTTAGTTCTTAGTTTGAAGCAAACAATGGATGCTAAATATCATTGTTGATCGGAAATTGGATACTTTCTTTTCAGCTCTTAGAATTTAGTTCAACCGTCTGATAAGTATATGTGAATGACATATTGTTGATCGGAAATAATGTAGAATTTTCCGGAAAGCATAAAGGAATATTTGAAAGGAGTTTTTCAAAGAAAGACCTTGCTACCTCTTGAGCACTGCGTTGGTTTTCCCCGAAGAGGAAGGGATGATGCAGCAAAGTAGTGTAAGTATTTCCCTCGGTTTTTGAGAACCAAGGTATCAATCAAGTAGGAGGCTACACGCGAGTCCCTCGTACCTGCACAAAACAAATAAATCCTCGCAACCAACGCAAATAGGGGTTGTCAATCCCTATAAGGCCACTTACGAGAGTGAGATCTGATAGATATGATAAGATAACATTTTTGGTATTTTTGTGATAAAGATGCAAAGTAAAATAAAGGCAAAGTAAATAGCAAAGGAAATAACTAAGTAGTAGGAGATTAATATGATGAAGATAGACCCGGGGGCCATAGGTTTCACTAGTGGCTTTCTCTCGAGAGCATAAGTATTCTACGGTGGGTGAACAAATTACTGTTGAGCAATTGACAAAATTGAGCATAGTTATGAGAATATCTAGGTATGATCATGTATATAGGCATCACCTCTGAGACAAGTAGACCGACTCCTGCCTGCATCTACTACTATTACTCCACTCATCGACCGCTATCCAGCATGCATCTAGAGTATTAAGTTTAAAACAGAGTAACGCCTTAAGCAAGATGACATGATGTAGAGGGATAGACTCATGCAATATGAAGAAAACCCCATCTTGTTATCCTCGATGGCAACAATACAATGCGTGCCTTGCTGCCCCTACTGTCACTAGGAAAGGACACCGCAAGATTGAACCCAAAGCTAAGCACTTCTCCCATTGCAAGAAAGATCAATCCTTCTTGCTACCTCTTGAGCACTGCGTTGGTTTTCCCCGAAGAGGAAGGGATGATGCAGCAAAGTAGCGTAAGTATTTCCCTCAGTTTTTGAGAACCAAGGTATCAATCCATTAGGAGGCTACGCGCGAGTCCCTCGTACCTGCACAAAACAAATAAATCCCCGCAGCCAACGCGATAAGGGGTTGTCAATCCCTACACAGCCACTTACGAGAGTGAGATCTGATAGATATGATAAGACAATATTTTTGGTATTTTTATGATAAAGATGCAAAGTAAAATAAAAGCAAAGGAAATTACTAAGTATTGGAAGATTAATATGATGAAGATAGACCCGGGGGCCATTTGTTTCACTAGTGGCTTCTCTCAAGAGCATAGGTATTCTACGGTGGGTGAATGAATTACTATTGAGCAATTGATAGAATTGAGCATAGTTATGAGAATATCTAGGTATGATCATGTATATAGGCATCACGTCCGAGACAAGTAGACCGACTCCTACCTGCATCTACTACTATTACTCCACTCATCGACCGCTATCCAGCATGCATCTAGAGTATTAAGTTAATGAAAATAGAGTAACGCCTTAAGCAAGATGACATGATGTAGAGGGATAAACTCATGCAATATGATGAAAACCCCATCTTGTTATCCTCGATGGCAACAATACAATACGTGCCTTGCTGCCCCAACTGTCACTGGGAAAGGACACCGCAAGAATGAACCCAAAGCTAAGCACTTCTTCCATTGCAAGAAAGATCAATCTAGTAGGCCAAACCAAACTGGTAATTCGAAGAGACTTGCAAAGATAACCAATCATACATAAAAGAATTCAGAGAAGATTCAAATATTGTTCATAGATAGACTTGATCATAAACCCACAATTCATCGGTCTCAACAAACACACTGCAAAAAGAAGATTACATCGAATAGATCTCCACAAGAGAGGGGGAGAACATTGTATTGATATCCAAAAAGAGAGAAGAAGCCATCTAGCTAATAACTATGGACCCGTAGGTCTGAGGTAAACTACTCACACTTCATCGGAGGGGCTATGGTGATGATGTAGAAGCCCTCCGTGATCAATGCCCCCTCCGGCGGAGCTCCAGAACAGGCCCCAGGATGGGATCTCGTGGATACAGAAAGTTGCGGTGGTGGAATTAGGGTTTTGGCTCCGTATCTGATCGTTTGGGGGTACATAGGTATATATAGGAGGAAGGAGTATGTCGGTGGAGCAACAGGGGGCCCATGACGGTGGAGGGTGCGCCTGGGGTAGGCAGGCGTGCCCCCTACCTCGTGGCCTCCTCTTTTGTGTCTTGACATAGGGTCCAAGTCTCCCGGGTCTTGTTCGTTGAGAAAATCGTGTTCCCGAAGGTTTCATTCCGTTTGGACTCCGTTTGATATTCCTTTTCTTCGAAACCCTAAAACAGGCAAAAACAACAATTCTGGGCTGGGCCTCCAGTTAATAGGTTAGTCCCAAAAATAATATAAAAGTGGATAATAAAGCCCAATAATGTCCAAAACAGTAGATAATATGGCATGGAGCAATCAAAAATTATAGATACGTTGGAGACGTATCAAGCATCCCCAAGCTTAATTCCTGCTCATCCTCGAGTAGGTAAATGATAAAAACAGAATTTTTGATGCAGAGTGCTACTTGGCATAATTTTAATGTAATTCTTCTTAATTGTGGTATGAATATTCAGATCCGAAAGATTCAAGACAAAAGTTCATATTGACATAAAAATAATAATACTTCAAGCATACTAACTAAGCAATTATGTCTTCTCAAAGTAACATGGCCAAAGAAAGTTCATCCCTACAAAATCATATAGTTTAGTCATGTTTCATTTTCGTCACACAAGAATGCTCTCATCATGCACAACCCCGATGACAAGCCAAGCAATTGTTTCATACTTTAGTAATCTCAAACCTATAAACTTTCACGCAATATATGAGCGCGAGCCATGGACATAGCACTATGGGTGGAATAGAATATAATGAGGGGCGTTATGTGGAGAAGACAAAAAAGGAGAAAGTCTCACATCAACGAGGCTAATCAATGGGCTATGGAGATGCCCACCGATTGATGTTAATGCAAGGAGTAGGGATTGCCATGCAACGGATGCACTAGAGCTATAAATGTATGAAAGCTCAACAAAAGAAATTAGTGGGTGTGCATCCAACTTGCTTGCTCATGAAGACCTAGGGCACTTGAGGAGGCCCATTGTTGGAATATACAAGCCAAGTTCTATAATGAAAAATTGCCACTAGTATATGAAAGTGACAAAACAAGAGACTCTCTACTATGAAGATCATGGTGCTACTTTGAAGAACAAGTGTGGCAAAGGATAGTAACATTGTCCCTTCTCTCTTTTTCTCTCATTTTTTGGGCCTTCTCTTTTTTATGGCCTTTCTCTTTTCGGGGGGGGGGGGCTTCTCTCTTTTTTCTATGGTCTTTCTTCCTTTTTTATAATTCCTCACCTGGGACAATGCTCTAGAAAATGATGATCATCACACTTCTATTTATTTACAACTCAATGATTTCAACTCCATACTAGAACAAAAGATGACTCTATATGAATGCCTCTGGCGTGTACCGGGATATGCAATGGACCAAGAGTGAAATGTATGAAAGAATTATGAACGGTGGCTTTGCCACAAATACTATGTCAACTACATGATCATGCTAAGCAATATGACAATAATGAATGTGTCATGATGAACGGAATGATGGAAAGTCGCATGGCAATATATCTCGGAATGGCTATGGAAATGCCATAATAGGTAGGTATGGTGGCGGTTTTGAGGAATATATAAGGAGGTTTATGTGTGAAAGAGTGTATCATATCACAGGGTTTGGATGCACCGGCGAAGTTTGCGCCAACTCTCAATGTGAGAAAGGGCAATGCACTGTACCGAAGAGGCTAGCAAGGATGGAAGGGTGAGAGTGCGTATAATCCATGGACTCAACATTAGTCATAAAGAACTCACATACTTATTGCAAAAATCTACAAGTCATAAAAAACCTTGGTACTACGCGCATGCTCCTAGGGGGATAGATTGGTAGGAAAAGACCATCGCTCGTCCCCGACCGCCACTCGTAAGGAAGACAATCAAATAACACCTCATGTTTCAAATTTGTTGCATAACGTTTACCATACGTGCATGCTACGGGACTTGCAAACTTCAACACAAGTATTTCTCAATTTCACAACTACTCAACTAGCACGACTTTGATATTATTACCTCCATATCTCAAAACAATCATCAAGCATCAAACTTCTCTTAGTATTCAGAACACTCTTAAGAAAATTTTACTAACTTTGAATACCTAGCATATTAGGATTTTAAGCAAATTACCATGCTATTAAGACTCTAAAAATAATCTAAGTGAAGCATGAGAGATCAATAGTTTCTATAAAACAAATCCAACACCGTGCTCTAAAAGATATAAGTGAAGTACTAGAGCAAAACTATATAACTCAAAAGATACTAGTATAACATCCGTGCGTTGCCACGGGCTCTTCAAAATTTATAATCAGTATCTTTCATTTATCATCCCCTCATATTGGGTGATTATAGGGTGCTCTAATTAGAAACACAACAATCAAATATTAGGAAATTTCACTGAACGAACAACAACGAATAATACGACATCTATCAAACGAATAAAATGAGGTCATATTTTTGGTCCGTTATGCACTTCTATTGAAAAGTGCCTATCCCTTTTAGAATCAACCCACTGTTTGCTCGCACGCAAAAAAAATACATCTCTAAAGTGGGGAACCGATCGGTGCCAAA
Organism: Triticum monococcum; assembly: GCA_034509565.1. NCBI lineage: Eukaryota > Viridiplantae > Streptophyta > Magnoliopsida > Poales > Poaceae > Triticum > Triticum monococcum. Next base: position 668,670,747 of record CM067843.1, on the reverse strand, counting down.
AAGAACTCAAACTCCTATCCAATCTCGACTTCGTGCTCTTCCACTTCCATTGATGAAGATGGGACGTCAAGGGTTTCATCATGATGACCTCGAGTAGCCGCCAACATCCCTCCCCACATCTACCCCTACCCCCTGCTGCCGCTTGCACTGTCCTTGCTCCTCGAGGGAGCTAGGGACACATTGTTCTCTAGGATGGGCATGACCAGATCCACGAGGAGGCCACATTCTTCCATGGGAACCCAACCAAGCACACCACCCTCCGCAACCATTCAATCCCAGCCTAACAAAGTCAAGACCCGCCATCGATCCACAAATCAGGCTCGCCGCATCCAGGTTCACTGCAAGTCTGCGACGAGTCTGTAGTCGACATCTTGACTTTGGCTATCCCCACGGAAGAATCATCGGATCCTGCTTACTTTTACCATCACTTCGTCTCTTCCCAAGGCAGCGACACCACCCAGCCAATCACCACCACCGCTTGCGGCTTGCCTACATAAAATCATGAGAAATCCCCACGGCGGTGCTGTAAGATCACCTTGGCGAGCTCGACAGTGACCGACTGGTCTAAGATCTAAGCTAGCCGCTCTTTGTAGAAACCAATAGAAGTAGGCATGTGACTCAGATTTGTTCTTTGGTGTGCATGCGTTTCTTGCTGCCCACCAGCTCTTGTCTACAACTCGCCTATCTCTGTACCAGCTCTTGGTCTACAACTCGCCTATCTCCATGCTCGAGACGACCAAGCTCGATGCGCAAGCCGCATACGTCTGCTAGAGCTATATCCAGGCCTTATGATTTTTTGGATCACTGGCACTATGGGTGCCAGGACCGGAGTCGCCCTCATCCACCAAGTGGATCAAGGAGGCCCACCACCTAGACTCTACATCGCAACATTTTGTGTTTTCCTATAAAAAGTAAAGAACCTTCTCTAATAAACGTAAATATAACCTTTTGGTTTTATAGTCTCAACTTTCCTACACTCCAATACCAGAAGGATTTCTTGGTTTTATTTAATGACCTTCTTGAATGTCATTCACTTAGAAAGGTAGTAATACAATCTGTGATATTAAGGCAAATTGTTAGTCATATTAAAGTGCAAAAGGCCCTATAGGAGTCAAAGCATGACTTTTATGGTTATACTGTAATTTGCAAGATCTGAGATTTATGCAAGTGTACAATTAGAGAAGAGCTAATTAAATAGATTTTCACATTCAGAATAGTACGATTAGCAGTAGCACTTCAATTTTTTCATGTTTGATCAGCTTGCTAGGTGGTTATCACTAAGCATGTTGGAACGATGAGCATAACCTAACTTAGTTCAGTACGTGTTGCTGCAAATTAGTTCAGTACGTACGAAGCTGTTGCTAATTTCAATGCCTGGCTGTTGCAAGTTTCTAATGAAAAAGTACTTCAGGTCAAAGGTCAAGGAATATACACTTTTGTTATCATGGTTGTTTCCTTATAGTGAACAACTTTGATCACCACTTCAGTAGCTACTATCTATAAGAAGACATTAGCTAAGTAGATATAGGCAAAGAAAGCATGTAGGCAAAACCAGAGTTAAAAACATCCTTCTCAATGGAGCTCGTGCAGTTCGGAAGACCCTAATGATCGATGAGGGACCCCTCCAATGGTAGCATGGCGTGACAATTGCCGTCAATGACGACACCCAAAGTATCTTGCACAATCCATCGATCCAGTTCGGAACAATCAAGCACATACCTTGCAAAGTGATCTGGATCTGAAGCAGAGGTGGGAAGGTAAAGGCTCAGGTGAGGTGGAATGAGACGTTGATATAGACGTGCACGCATGAGAATAAGGCAGTGCCCAGGATGGATCTCCATCGGAGGAGGCTGGATCCGCTGGGGAGGAGGTCGCTGTAGTACCTGCCATATGTGCGATGGATCACGGGGTTGACAGGCAGGGGGAGGGGATAGGAGGGAGCGGGTGGGCTAGAGCGCAGATGGCTGGTGCCCCCGACGACGGCTGGGAAGGATGGTGGAGGAGGTGGATGAGGATGGCGGCGGCGGCGGCGTCTGCGGTTGCGCCTCGTCCGCAGCCATGCTGGTGGTGGTCGATGCGAGAGCCGGATGGCGTCGGCCAGAATCAGGCAGGGGCGACAAAGATTTAGAGGAGAGAGAGAATGGAGGCGATGAGCGATGGGAGGAAGGGCCACCGGCGATTGGGGTGGCCTCAGATCCGCCCTCCGTGGCCGCCTATTTCATGGGACGAACACCCGTGCTCACCGTCGGGCTCGCCTTCGGCCGCTGCCTCGCCGACATTCACGACGTAGAGCCCCTTCCTCCGATCCCATTTGCCAGGGAGGCAGCGCCATCCTTCATCGCAGAGAACGAGTCCACACTGAGATCCCAACCAGATCGTGATTGCGCCTCCCCAAACCGCAGCGGCACATCCCACTCCATCAACGACCAACCTATATGAGGCGGAGGGTCAGTGTAGGACGCGAGCGCCGTCACCATGGACGTGGGGGACGCCGTAGGTGGGAAGGAGGCGGCGACGGCGTCTGTGTCAGGAAGATCGCACGACGGTGACGGCGTTTACTCGAGGGGATCGAGAGGAGCTGCGTTTGGTGCCGGGTGGGTTCTTTGGTGCGTGCGTGGGGCTGGAGATTGTGATAGGTGATCAGGTGAGGGTGTGCCATACCTGGATCGATAACCTTACCATACCTGGTGGTAATTTAAATTTATTACCATATTCAATATTAGGATTTTAAGCAAATTACCATGCTATTAAGACTATAAAAATAATCTAAGTGAAGCATGAGAGATCAATAGTTTCTATAAAACAAATCCAACACCGTGCTCTAAAAGATATAAGTGAAGTACTAGAGCAAAACTATATAACTCAAAAGATATAAGTGAAGCACATAGAGTATTATAACAAATTCCAAATCATGTATGGCTGTCTCAAAAGGTGTGTACAACAAGTATGATTGTGGTAAACTAAAAATCAAAGACTCAAATAATACAAGACGCTCCAAGCAAAACACATATCATGTGGCGAATAAAAATATAGCTCCAAGTAAAGTTACCGATAGAAGTAGACGAAAGAGGGGATGCCTTCCGGGGCATCCCCAAGATTTGGCTTTTAGGTGTCCTTAGATTATCTTGGGGGTGCCATGGGCATCCCCAATCTTAGGCTCTTGCCATTCCTTGTTCCATAATCCATCAAATCTTTACCCAAAACTTGAAAACTTCACAACACAAAACTTAAAGTAGAAAATCTCGTGAGCTCCGTTAGCGTAAGAAAATAAAAGACCACTTCAAGGTACTGAAATGAACGCATTATTTATTTATATTGGTGTTATACCTACTGTATTCCAACTTCTCTAAGGTTTATAAACTATTTTACTAGCCATAGATTCATCAAAATAAGCAAACAACGCACGAAAAACAGAATCTGTCAAAAACAGAACAGTCTGTAGTAATCTGTAGCTAGCGCAAGATCTGGAACCCCAAAAATTCTAAAATAAATTGCTGGACGTGAGGAATTTATCTATTAATCATCTGCAAAAATAATTAACTAAATATCACTTTCCAAATAAAAATGACAGCAGTTCTCGTGAGCGCTAAAGTTTCTGTTTTTTACAGAAAGTTTAACAAGACTTTCCCCAAGTCTTCCCAACGGTTCTACTTGGCACAAATACTAATTAAACACAAAAAACACAACCAAAACAGAGGCTAGATAAATTATTTATTACTAAACAGGATCAAAAGCAAGGAATAAAAATAAAATTGGGTTTCCTCCCAACAAGCGCTATCGTTTAACGCCCCTAGCTACGCATAACAAGCAAGAATAGATCTAGGTATTGCCATCTTTGGTGGGCTATTCTTCAATGAGGAATCTACCATCTTTAGGAATTACTTTCTTTTTATTAATTATCAAACTTTTAGGCACAAGATCGAAAAATTCATTTGTAACAAATGGTTCCTTAATGATAGCAAAAAGATTGGGTTGAATACTTCTAGATTTGAGATCCACATTTTCCTTACTAGAGGATTCACCCTTATTTTTAGGAACATACATAAGCTTGGCAATTTTAGTGGGAGGACTTGGAGTATTCTTTACGGAAGAAAAAGCGGTTCCCAAGTTGCTGATAATACCCTCAATTTTATCGATCCTAGTGGAATCGTGATTTATTTTCTCATTAACTATGGGTTCCTTTTCTTTAATATTTTTCAAAGTAACTCCTACTTTAGATCCATATTGAGAGATTCGGCTGTGGATCTTTTTATCCAAATTTTCAATTAACTCTACGGTAGCAACCTTATTTTCAATAATTTCAAGCCTTTGCATTACATGCTCCAAAGTTAATACAGTTCCATTAACCAAGAGAGGGGGTGAGCCAAATAAATCTATCATAGCATTATAAGAATCAAAAGTATGGCTACCCAAAAAGTTCGCTCTGGTAATAGTATCAAGAACATATCGGTGCCAAGGAGTAATGCCTACATAAAAATTGCGAAGGAAAAGGAAGTAGATTGCTTCCTAGTAGATCTATTTTGAGCATTGCAAATTCTATACCAAGCATCTTTTAGATTTTCTCCCTCCCTTTGCTTAAAATTTAGAATTTCATTCTCGGGAGACAACGGAGAAGATAAGGGACTAGCCATAATGGCAAGCAAACAAACTAACACACAAGCAAACAAAAAGCAAGTGGGCAAAAAGAGGCAAATAGAGAAAGAGAGGGAGGATAGAGAGAGGGGGGGCAAATAAAATTCTGATGATGGCAGCAGGAGCACCCCCAGCAATCTACCCAAGGCTGCCACATGTCAAAGGAAGAAGAGAACGTCTGATTCTGAGGATGAAGACTATGTGGCAGAGGAAGAGGCCACATCAAAGAGAGCAGAACCAGCTCGAGGAACCAAGCCAGGGCTGAAGATCAAAAGGCCAGCAGGCAGGCAGCCCATGTCAAAGGCTAGGGCTTCAATTGTGAAGCCTGCTCCCACTGAGCCCATTGCTGCTGAGGGCAAGAAAAGGAAACAGAGGGTGAAAAAGACTGTAGCCAGAGTGCTTGGGACGGCCTCCATCATGGTCGATGAGGAGGAGGAAGAAGAAGAGGTTGCTGCACCAGCACCCAAGGCAGCCAAACTCATGGGAGATGCTATAAGGTCAGGAACAGCTGCATCCAAGCCCAAGGAACCACCTAAGGCTGCATCTAAGCCTAAGAGTGCACCCAAGAGAAACACACGAAGCATCCCAGCTGCAGAAAAGAACAAGGCCCCAATGCCTGAAGCAATCGAAGAAGAGGAAGAGAGTGTCCTTCGGAAGCTCAAGCCCAAGATCCCAGACCACAACGATGCTCATCCTGTGGCTGAGGATATGAAGCTCAGGAGAGATTCAGGGCTGAGGAAATGGAGAGAAGCAGATCCGTATGCTTCTAGGAGAAGGACTGCCGTGGATTACAGATTTCACACCAAGGAGCAACAAGGTTTCTATGAGACTGTTTTGCTTGACAAGAAGCCAATCGTTTGTGACATGAGATGGGTCGACTGGACCTACATCAAGGACAATGAAGAGCACTACCCCGGTGTATTTGACAGCTTTAGTGCATGTGGAGTTGCAGACTTTGTTGGGCAGAAGCTCACAAAGTGGAACGAGGAGCTGATCATGCAATTCTACTCCACAGCACACTTCTATCCGGATGGCAGGATCACATGGATGTCTGAGGGTACAAGGTACCAATCAACTGTGGAAGAATGGGCGAAGTTGATCAATGCCCCAGAGGAGCAAGCTGATGACTTGGACATCTATGCCAAGAAAAAGATGGATCACAACTCCATGTCCAACATGTACAAGGAGATCCCGAATGAAGCGCTTGACACGTTCAAGTTTGGCTCAGTGCACTATCTGCTCTCAGGATTGCCTACGATCAACTGGATCCTTAGGCACACCCTTCTGCCCAAATCTGGAGATCACAAGATGATCAGAGGTCACGCGATCAACTTGTTTCATGTATTTGACGTGCCTCAGAAATTCAAGGTCATGAGTCTCATTGTGGAAACAATCAAGAGGACAGCTGCAGATCAGAAGAGGAGTTGTGGGTATGCCCCACAGATTCAGGAGCTCATCAACTCCAAGATGGGCACGGGCGTGTATTTATTGGATAAGGAACACCTGCCCATCCGTCCAGATTTTGAGGATAACCAAGTGGTTATGACTGAAAATGAACCCTCATCTGCACATGCACAAGCTCAGAAGGAGAGGGCGAGGAAGGAAAAAGCTGCCAGGATGCCTACTCAAGCAGAGGCATCTGATTACTTCTTGAAGACCAAACAAGAGCAGCTCGGTTACTTGATAGCGTCCACCCTGCGTATTGAGCAAGGACTTGCCACCCTGACTCAGAACCAGGCGAGCCTAGAGAGGATCATGGAACATAGGTTCTATGACATGGACATCAAGGTGACAGAAATACAGACCGCCATGGAGCAGCTTCAGGAGGACATGAACGAGAGGAGAGGCAGGACCACAACTGATGCGTTTGCGAGGGTGCCACGAGGTCCGAGGTCGTGTGCACTGCCAGTTGCTGACACCAGAGCCACAACGTCTGCACCAGCTACAGCCACCGTTCCACCAGCTCCAGCATCCACTTCAGCCTCGACTCCGACCACTTCTACTGAAGGCTTCGTCCTTGGCGTGCTCCGGACTCCACCACCACCTGAAGATCAAGCCTGAGCGTCGACTTAGCACTATGCATTTTCTAGGAACTTTTTGGTAACTTGTTGCCAAAGGGGGAGAAAATGTATAGATCATAGGCTTTGAGAGAGAGAGTGTTGCTTTTCTCTCTTGTTTTATTTGGTGGTTTTTTCGAACTTTGTTTGCTTGTGTGTGAGATACTACGTTCTTATGTTCGTGAGACATCGATGATCATGTGTTTGATCATAAGCTACACTTAATGGTTGCTTAATGCTTGATATATGTTATCATTCTATCTATCGTTTGTGATCATTCACTATTCTTGGTGATGAGTGCATATATTTCAATCTTATCATTTTTGAGCGCTCCACCAAGATGTATGTGACATGGAAGAGTAACCCATGATTCTAACTCCATGTGCATTTGCAGTCCAAAGCAAATTTTAAATATGCACAAATTTAGGGGGAGCTCTTATTTGTCACATACTTCTCAAAGCGACGATATATTTCATGCTTATTATCATTTGTCGAAGCTTTGATCTATATGTTGTCATCAATTACCAAAAAGGGGGAGATTGAAAGTGCAACTATCCCTAGGTGGTTTTGGTAATTCATAACAACATATAGCTCATTGAGCTAATGCTATTCCAAGATGATTATTTCAGGAAAGCTCAATGATTGGCATGGCATGGATGTGAAAGTGGAACCCTCAAAATGCTAAGGACAAAGAATTGGCTCAAGCTCAAAAGTTCAAGACTCTTCATTTTATATTTTAGTGATCCAAGATCACATTGAGTCTTTAGGAAAAGCCAATACTATTAAGGAGGGATGAGGTGTTGCTTAATGAGCCTCTTGCTTTATGTGCTTAGTGATATGCTCCAAAATCCTCAACCACCTTTCCATATCCACAAATGACCCAAACCCTAAGCCAAACTCGGTCATACCGATTCTGTCAATCCGGCGCCACCGAGTTTCACTTGTCATTTGCCACTGCCAAACCCTAGCAATTCGGTCCTACCGATAAGGTTCTCGGTCTCACCGAGATGGGCTTGCAAACTCTCTGTTTCCCTTTCGTAACTTTTTGGTCTCACCGAAAGAGCGAATCGGTCCCATCGAGAATGCAAGGTAAACTCTATGTTTCCTTCTTGTAACTTTTCGGTCTCACCAGAAGAGCAAGTTGGTCCCATCGAGTTTGCCTGACCAACTCTCTGGTTAGCTAATTGCCGAACTCGGTCTCACCGAGTTTGTGCGATCGGTCTCACCGAGATTACGTTATGCCCAAACCCTAACCGAATCGGTCCTACCGAGTTGCATCTCAGTCCCACCGATATTCCTAACGGTCAGTAGGTTTACCTTTCGGTCAGACCGAGTTTTCTGATTCGGTCCCACCGAGATTGGTAGATTGTGTGTAACGGTTGGATTTTGTGTGGAGGCTATATATACCCCTCCACCACCTCTTCATTCGAAGAAAGAGCCATCAGAACACATACACCATTCCTACTCATATGTTCTGAGAAAGAACCACCTACTCATGTGTTGAGACCAAGATATTCCATTCCTACCATATGAATCTTGATCTCTAGCCTTCCCCAAGTTGCTTTCCACTCAAATCTTCTTTCCACCAGATCCAGATCCTATGAGAGAGAGTTGAGTGTTGGGGAGACTATCATTTGAAGCACAAGAGCAAGGAGTTCATCATCAACACACCATTTGTTACTTCTTGGAGAGTGGTGTCTCCTAGATTGGCTAGGTGTCACTTGGGAGCCTCCGACAAGATTGTGGAGTTGAACCAAGGAGTTTGTAAGGGCAAGGAGATCGCCTACTTTGTGAAGATCTACCGCTAGTGAGGCAAGTCCTTCGTGGGCGATGGCCATGGTGGAATAGACAAGGTTGCTTCTTCGTGGACCCTTCGTGGGTGGAGCCCTCCGTGGACTCATGCAACCGTTACCCTCCGTGGGTTGAAGTCTCCATCAACATGGATGTAGGATAGCACCACCTATCCGAACCACGGGAAAACATCCGTGTCTCCAATTGCGTTTGAATCCTCCAAACCCTTACCTTTACATTCTTCCAAGTTGCATGCTTTACTTTCCGTTGCCAATAAACTCTTTGCATGCTTGCTTGAATTGTGTGATGATTGCTTGACTTGCTCTAAGATAGCTAAAAATCTGCCAACAACTAAAATTGGGAAAAGGCTAAGTTTTTATTTGGTCAAGTAGTCTAATCACCCCCCCTCTAGACATACTTTCGATCCTACAAGTGGTATCAGAGCTTTGGTCTCCATTTGCCTTGGTCTTCATAGCTTTTGGTGGTCATAGCCTTGGTTTCACATCCTAGGAGAGTATGGCGTCTAGCGAGGGAAACTATCATCGTAGAGGTCCTTACTTTGATGGCACTAATTTTGCTAGTTGGAAGCATAAAATGAAAATGCATATTCTTGGACATAACCCCGCCGTATGGGCTATTGTTTGTGTTGGCTTGCAAGGTGAGTTCTTCGATGGGAGGGAACCAAACCGTGAAGCTACCGCGGATGAGTTGAAGATGTTGCAATACAATGCTCAAGCTTGTGATATTCTCTTCAACGGATTGTGCCCCGAAGAATTCAACAAAATCAGCCGCCTTGAGAATGCAAAGGAAATTTGGGATACTTTGATTGATATGCACGAAGGTACCGACTCCGTCAAGGAATCCAAGTTGGATGTGCTCCAAAGTCAACTTGACAAGTTCAAGATGAAGGATGGTGAAAGTGTCGTTGAAATGTACTCTAGGCTTGCTCTCATCACAAATGAGATTGCCGGCTTAGGAAGTGAAGAGATGACCGATAGATTCATCATCAAGAAGATCCTAAGAGCCTTGGATGGGAAATATGATACCGTGTGCACATTAATCCAAATGATGCCCAACTACAAAGATCTCAAGCCAACAGAAGTAATTGGAAGGATTGTTGCTCATGAGATGTCACTCAAGGATAAAGAGGAACTTCACAATAAATCAAGTGGTGCCTACAAAGCATCATGTGAAGCCCCCACATCATCAAGTGAGAAACAAAACTTCAATGAAGAATTGAGCTTAATGGTGAAGAACTTCAACAAGTTCTACAAGAGTAGAAGCAAAGATAGAAGCTTCAAGTCAAGGTCCTACAATGACAAAAGATCTTCTAGTCGAGAGCGAAACTGCTATAATTGTGGAAGACCCGGACACTATTCCAATGAGTGTACGGCTCCCTACAAGAGAAGAGAAGATTCTCCAAAAAGAAGAAGCAAAGAATCTCCACCAAGAGAGAGAAGGAGTAGAGATGATCGTTATGAACGAAGATACTCACGGAGAAGCAAGGACTCGGAAAGGAAGGAAAAATCATCAAGGAGCTATACAAAACGAAGACATCAAGCTCATGTTGGTGAATGGGTATCCGGCTCCGACTCCGACAGCCACTCCGAGAGAAGTTATCACTCCGACTTCGAAGATACTCAAGATGAAGGTGTTGCCGGTCTAGCACTTGTGTCAACCAACTCCTACGACATATTTGACTCCCCAAATGAAGGAATTGGAAGATGCTTCATGTCCAAAGGTCCTAAGGTAACACACCCCAAGTACGTTGATTTTAATAGTGATGAAGATGACTTGTTAGGTGATGATGATTTGCTTGTTGACAACTCTAGTGAAGAATATTATGGTGAAACATCAATTAATCATGCTAAAATGAATGACAATGATAAGGAGAAGATTGAGGCTCTAACTAAAGAACTAAACACTCTTAAGTTAGCTCATGAAACTATCTTCGAAGATCATCGAGAACTTTTAAGAGCTCATGAGAAATTACGCTTTGAAAAGCTCAATCTTGAGCAAGAGCATGAGTTCTTAAAAGCAATCAATGATGATCTCCGCAAGAATAGTTCTTCTTACATTGCCAAGCGTTTACTTTTATCCACCTACATGCCTCAAGTCAAGACTAGTAACAAGAATAAGAAAGATTCTTCCTCTAGTAGTAACAATGATCATGCTAAATCCAATATTGTTGCTTCTAGTAGTTCTCTTGATTCCACTAATGATTCTCTTAGCCAAGTTACACTTGAGCAAGAAAATAGCTTATTGAAGGGAATTATAGAGAAAGGTGTTTACAAGAGCCTTGCCGGAAGTAAGCAATTCGAGGAAATTGTGCGCAAGCAAGGAATGCACCGGAAGAGTCAAGGTGTTGGTTTTGAACATAAGTTCAATGCCAATGGAGTTGAATGGGAAGAAGATCAATACCCCAAGACAAAGTTTGTTCCTCAACAAGAGAAGTATGACACTTCTTTCAAGGGGACACAAGCTCAAGATGATCTTCCACCACAAGACTACAAGCAAAAAGGCAAGGACAAGCTTCAAGAGGAGATTGATGCATTTGAAGAAGCTCCCAAGACCTTAGTCAAGTGGATTCCCAAGACTACTTCAAGTTCCACTACATCAAGTACGACTATAACTCCAAGGATTCCCATCAAGATGGTGTAGATCCAAAAGAAGAAGAACTAGAGAGTTCTTGAGGGTGACTCCGCCAACATACTTCACTCTTATCATTTTGGTAAGAACAAGTGCAATCAACTTCCACATCTTGCACTAGTTCAAGGAGTCACAAACCCTCGTGTTGGTAAGACAAGGGACAAGGTAACCTAAAGTTTTCATGGACATCATCTTGTGTGTGCATCACTCTATGTCTATGGATATCCTTGTTTGTTCCTTGTGGGACTAACCCATGTAGGTATTGAAAGTGCAATTCACTCAAATGGATAGCTCCAAGTGATCTACATCAACATTGAGCACCCACATCTTCAACATCTACATGAAGTCATCATCGACAAAACCCAAGGTTAGTTCATCCCTCTTAGGGGGGATATCACATCTAGGGGGAGCTTTACTCTAAGACTTGAGCTAAAGCAACTCTAAAGATGTGAATACAACAATGCTTTATGTAAAAGTGGTAACCCCACTTGAGCTTAAATGATGAGTATGACCTATGATCAAGTGTTCTCACTTGACTCCTAAGTCAATATACTCATATATAGATGACCTAGTCATCGCAAATTGCTTGATAGATGCTAGAATTGGTTGTGCATGCTTTGCCACATATTTCATTTGCCATCTTATTGTGTGAGCATGTTGGTTGCATATTTTACTCATTCGAGGACATCCACTTGTTGCTTTGATTGTTTGGCTTTCTTGTTTTGCCAAGTGGATGGACAAGAATGCCTAAGAACCTCCTCTAGCTATCTATGCTTTTCTCGTCTCAAACTCTATTCATGCTGCATCACAAAACTTGATCAAGTCAGATTCGAACCACTCTGTGTGAGGAGCGCTGGAGTCCCCGATTTGTCATAGACTTAAACTTCCAAAACCTCTTTATGAATCTTGGTCTGACCGATACTCCATTTTCGGTCCTACCGAGTTCATTAAGTTGATCTAGGTTTTCGATCTCGGTGCAACCGATTTGAACTTTTCGGTCACACCGAGTTGCAATAAGTGCACACAGTTTTGCATCTCGGTGCCACCGAGTTGTTCCACTCGGTCACACCGATAGGGTCGGGCTATATATAGTGACGGGCAAAATTTTGGAAATTTCTCCGAAACCTCTTCGCCCGCGCGATAGCCTGCTCTGCCTTCGTGGTCTCCGGATCGTCTTCTCGTCACCAGCAGCCTCCAGTCGCTGGTCTCCGCCGCCGTCAACGGATTTCTGCCCCGCCGTTGCCGCCGTAGCGAGTCTCCGCCGAACTAGGGTATGGACTCGATCTTTGTGCTATTCTCCACTCCGATTCCTAGCACATTGTGATCATTATGATTCTTGCCACGATTGAAACACTCCTATCCAGTCAATGATCTCGTAGAATAGGTTTAATTCGAAAATTTTAGGGTTAGATTTCTGCCGAAACCATCTCGGACCCACCGAGTTGAAAAACTCGGTCCCACCGATCTGGCTTTTGCCATTGCATAAGTGAAACTCGGTCTGACCGAGAATAACTTATCGGTGCGACCAATTTTGGAATTCTGTGAAACCCTAGCAGTCTCGATGCCACCGAACTGTGACTCGGTCTGACCGAGTTCACCAGTTCTGGTGCCAAAACTGCTTCGGTGTCACCGAGTTTGAAAATCGATAGATCCGAGATGCTTTCTGTGGAAAACTAAAACTAAGTTTTTGAATTAATCTTTTGCAAAAATCTCTGATTTTTGTGATGCTCATCCACTCTATCTTATCCATAATCTATTCACAGGGTCAGCAGTCAGTTTGCAACATGTCTGATCAAAGTGACAGCCAGAATGTGTCTGAGCGGCAAATTGTGATGAGTGAGGGCACTAGCCCCTCAAGCTCTTCTGATGATGGCAGCAGGAGCACCCCCAGCAATCTGCCCAAGGCTGCCACACGTCAAAGGAAGAAGAGAACGTCTGATTCTGAGGATGAAGACTATGTGGCAGAGGAAGAGGCCACATCAAAGAGAGCTGAACCAGCTCAAGGAACCAAGCCAGGGCTGAAGACCAAAAGGCCAGCAGGCAGGCAGCCCATGTCAAAGGCTAGGGCTTCAACTGTGAAGCCTGCTCCCACTGAGCCCATTGCTGCTGAGGGCAAGAAAAGGAAAGAGAGGGTGAAAAAGACTGTAGCCAGAGTGCTTGGGAAGGCCTCCATCATGGTCGATGAGGAGGAAGAAGAAGAAGAGGTTGCTGTACCAGCACCCAAGGCAGCCAAACTCATGGGAGATGCTATAAGGTCAGGAACAGCTGCATCCAAGCCCAAGGAAGCACCTAAGGCTGCATCTAAGCCTAAGAGTGCACCCAAGAGAAACACACGAACCATCCCAGCTACAGAAAAGAACAAGGCCCCAATGCCTGAAGCAATCGAAGAAGAGGAAGAGAGTGTCCTTCGGAAGCTCAAGCCCAAGATCCCAGACCACAACGATGCTCATCCTGTGGCTGAGGATATGAAGCTCAGGAGAGATTCAGGGCTGAGGAAATGGAGAGAAGCAGATCCGTATGCTTCTAGGAGAAGGACTGCCGTGGATTACAAATTTCACACCAAGGAGCAACAAGATTTCTATGAGACTGTTTTGCTTGACAAGAAGCCAATCGTTTGTGACATGAGATGGGTCGACTGGACCTACATCAAGGACAATGAAGAGCACTACCCCGGTGTATTTGACAGCTTTAGTGCATGTGGAGTTGCAGACTTTGTTGGGCAGAAGCTCACAAAGTGGAACGAGGAGCTGATCATGCAATTCTACTCCACAGCACACTTCTATCCGGATGGCAGGATCACATGGACGTCTGAGGGTACAAGGTACCAATCCACTGTGGAAGAATGGGTGAAGTTGATCAATGCCCCAGAGGAGCAAGCTGATGACTTGGACATCTATGCCAAGAAAAAGATGGATCACAACTCCATGTCCAACATGTACAAGGAGATCCCGAATGAAGCGCTTGACACGTTCAAGTTTGGCTTAGTGCACTATCTGCTCTCAGGATTGCCTACGATCAACTGGATCCTTAGGCACACCCTTCTGCCCAAATCTGGAGATCACAAGATGATCAGAGGTCATGCGATCAACTTGCTTCATGTATTTGACGTGCCTCAGAAATTCAAGGTCATGAGTCTCATTGTGGAAACAATCAAGAGGACAGCTGCAGACCAGAAGAGGAGTTGTGGGTATGCCCCACAGATTCAGGAGCTCATCAACTCCAAGATGGGCATGGGCGTGTATTTATTGGATAAGGAACACCTGCCCATCCGTCCAGATTTTGAGGATAACCAAGTGGTTATGACTGAAAATGAACCCTCATCTGCACATGCACAAGCTCAGAAGGAGAAGGCGAGGAAGGAAAAAGCTGCCAGGATGCCTACTCAAGCAGAGGCATCTGATTACTTCTTGAAGACCAAACAAGAGCAGCTCGGTTACCTGATAGCGTCCACCCTGCGTATTGAGCAAGGACTTGCCACCCTGACTCAGAACCAGGCGAGCCTAGGGAGGATCATGGAACATAGGTTCTATGACATGAACATCAAGGTGACAGAAATACAGACCGCCATGGAGCAGCTTCAGGAGGACATGAACGAGAGGAGAGGCAGGACCACAACTGATGCGTTTGCGAGGGTGCCATGAGGTCCGAGGTCGTCTGCACTGCCAGTTGCTGACACCAGAGCCACAACGTCTGCACCAGCTACAGCCTCCGTTCCACCAGCTCCAGCATCCACTTCAGCCTCGACTCCGACCACTTCTACTGAAGGCTTCGTCCTTGGTGTGCTCCGGACTCCACCACCACCTGAAGATCAAGCCTGAGCGTCGACTTAGCACTATGCATTTTCTAGGAACTTTTTGGTAACTTGTTGCCAAAGGGGGAGAAAATGTATATATCATAGGCTTCGAGAGAGAGAGTGTTGCTTTTCTCTCTTGTTTTATTTGGTGGTTTTTTCGAACTTTGTTTGCTTGTGTGTGAGATACTACGTTCTTATGTTCGTGAGACATCGATGATCATGTGTTTGATCATAAGCTACACTTAATGGTTGCTTAATGCTTGATATATGTTATCATTCTATCTATCGTTTGTGATCATTCACTATTCTTGGTGATGAGTGCATATATTTCAATCTTATCATTTTTGAGCGCTCCACCAAGATGTATGTGACATGGAAGAGTAACCCATGATTCTAACTCCATGTGCATTTGCAGTCCAAAGCAAATTTTAAATATGCACAAATTTAGGGGGAGCTCTTATTTGTCACATACTTCTCAAAGCGACGATATATTTCATGCTTATTATCATTTGTCGAAGCTTTGATCTATATGTTGTCATCAATTACCAAAAAGGGGGAGATTGAAAGTGCAACTATCCCTAGGTGGTTTTGGTAATTCATAACAACATATAGCTCATTGAGCTAATGCTATTCCAAGATGATTATTTCAGGAAAGCTCAATGATTGGCATGGCATGGATGTGAAAGTGGAACCCTCAAAATGCTAAGGACAAAGAATTGGCTCAAGCTCAAAAGTTCAAGACTCTTCATTTTATATTTTAGTGATCCAAGATCACATTGAGTCTTTAGGAAAAGCCAATACTATTAAGGAGGGATGAGGTGTTGCTTAATGAGCCTCTTGCTTTATGTGCTTAGTGATATGGTCCAAAATCCTCAACCACCTTTCCATATCCACAAATGACCCAAACCCTAAGCCAAACTCGGTCATACCGATTCTTTCAATCCGGCGCCACCGAGTTTCACTTGTCATTTGTCACTGCCAAACCCTAGCAATTCGGTCCTACCGATAAGGTTCTCGGTCTCACCGAGATGGGCTTGCAAACTCTCTGTTTCCCTTTCATAACTTTTCGGTCTCACCGAAAGAGCGAATCGGTCCCACCGAGAATGCAAGGTAAACTCTATGTTTCCTTCTTGTAACTTTTCGGTCTCACCAAAAGAGCAAGTCGGTCCCACCGAGTTTGCCTGACCAACTCTCTGGTTAGCTAATTGCCGAACTCGGTCTCACCGAGTTTGTGCGATCGGTCTCACCGAGATTACGTTATGCCCAAACCCTAACCGAATCGGTCCTACTGAGTTGCATCTCAGTCCCACCGAGATTCCTAACGGTCACTAGGTTTACCTTTTAGGTCAGACCGAGTTTTCTGATTCGGTCCCACCGAGATTGGTAGATTGTGTGTAACAGTTGGATTTTGTGTGGAGGCTATATATACCCCTCCACCACCTCTTCATTCGAAGAGAGAGCCATCAGAACACATACACCATTCCTACTCATATGTTCTGAGAAAGAACCACCTACTCATGTGTTGAGACCAAGATATTCCATTCCTACCATATGAATCTTGATCTCTAGCCTTCCCCAAGTTGCTTTCCACTCAAATCTTCTTTCCACCAGATCCAAATCCTATGAGAGAGAGTTGAGTGTTGGGGAGACTATCATTTGAAGCACAAGAGCAAGGAGTTCATCATCAACACACCATTTGTTACTTCTTGGAGAGTGGTGTCTCCTAGATTGGCTAGGTGTCACTTGGGAGCCTCCGACAAGATTGTGGAGTTGAACCAAGGAGTTTGTAAGGGCAAGGAGATCGCCTACTTCGTGAAGATCTACCGCTAGTGAGGCAAGTCCTTCGTGGGCGATGGCCATGGTGGAATAGACAAGGTTGCTTCTTCATGGACCCTTCATGGGTGGAGCCCTCCGTGGACTCGCGCAACCGTTACCCTCCGTGGGTTGAAGTCTCCATCAACGTGGATGTAGGATAGCACCACCTATCCGAACCACGGGAAAACATCCGTGTCTCCAATTGCGTTTGAATCCTCCAAACCCTTACCTTTACATTCTTGCAAGTTGCATGCTTTACTTTCCGCTGCCAATAAACTCTTTGCATGCTTGCTTGAATTGTGTGATGATTGCTTGACTTGCTCTAAGATAGCTAAAAATCTGCCAACAACTAAAATTGGGAAAAGGCTAAGTTTTTATTTGGTCAAGTAGTCTAATCACCCCCCTCTAGACATACTTTTGATCGTACAGAATTCAGATAAGATTCAAATATTATTCATAGATAGACTTGATCATAAACCCACAATTCATCGGTCTCAACAAACACACCGCAAAAAGAAGATTACATCGAATAGTTCTCCACAAGAGAGGGGGAGAACATTGTATTGAGATCCAAAAAGAGAGAAGAAGCCATCTAGCTACTAACTATGGACCCGTAGGTCTGAGGTAAACTACTCACACTTCATCGGAGGGGCTATGGTGTTGATGTAGAAGCCCTCCGTGATCGATGCCCCCTCCGGCGGAGCTCCGGAACAGGCCCCAAGATGGGATCTCATGGATACAGAAAGTTGCGGCGGTGGAATTAGGGCTTTGGCTCCGTATCTGATCGTTTGGGGGTACGTAGGTATATATAGGAGGAAGGAGTACGTTGGTGGAGAAACAGGGGGCCCACGAGGGTGGAGGGCGCGCCTAGGGTAGGCAGGCGCGCCCCCCTACCTCGTGGCCTCCTCTTTTGTGTCTTGACGTAGGGTCCAAGTCTCCCGGGTCTTGTTCATTGAGAAAATCACGTTCTCGAAGGTTTCATTCCATTTGGATTCCGTTTGATATTCCTTTTCTTCGAAACCCTAAAACAGGCAAAAAAATAGCAATTCTGGGTTGGGCCTCCGGTTAATAGGTTAGTCCCAAAAATAATATAAAAGTGGATAATAAAGCCCAATAATGTCCAAAACATTAGATATTATAGCATGGAGCAATCAAAAATTATAGATACGTTGGAGACGTATCAGACCTCGGTGAAGCTACTTACATATTGAGCATCAAGATCTATAGAGATAGATCAAGACGCTTGATATATTTTCAATGAGTACATACCTTGACAAGATTTTGAAGTAGTTCAAAATGAATAGTCAAAGAAGGAGTTCTTTCTTGTGTTGCAAGGTGTGAAGTTGAGTAAGGACTCAAAACCCAACCACGGCAGGAAATAGAAAGAGAATGAAAAGTCATTCCCTATGCCTTAGTCATAGGTTCTACGAAGTATGCTATGCTGTGTACCAGACCTATTGTGTACCTCACCATAAGTTTGGCAAGAGGGTACAACAGTGATCCAGGAGTGGATCACTGGAAAACGTCCAAAAATATCCTTAGTGGGATAAGGAAATGTTTCTCGGTTATGGAGGTGACAAAGAGTTTGTCGTAAAGAGTTACGTCGATGCAAGCTTTGACACCGATCTGGATGGCTCTAAGTCTAGATCTAGATACATATTGAAAGTGGGAGCAATTAGCTAGAGTAGCTCCATGCAGAGTATTGTAGAAATAGAAATTTGCAAAATACATACGGATCTGAATGTTGCAGACCCGTAGACTAAACTTCTCTCACAAGCAAAACATGATCACTCTTTGGGTGTTAAACACATAGCGATGTGAACTAGATTATTGACTCCAGTAAACCCTTGGGGTATTACTCACATGAAGATGTCAACTAATCACATAAAGATGTGAACTATTGGTGTGAAATCACATGACGATGTGAACTAGATTATTGACTCTAGTGCAAGTGGGATACTGAAGGAAATATGCCCTAGAGGCAATAATAAAGTTGTTATTTATATTTCCTTATATCATAATAAATGTTTATTATTCATGCTAGAATTGTATTAACCAGAAACTTAGTACATGTGTGAATACATAGACAAACAGAGTGTCCCTAGTATGCATCTACTTGACTAGCTCGTTAATCAAAGATGGTTAAGTTTCCTAGCCCTGGACATGCGTTGTCATTTGATGAACGGGATCACATCATTAGAGAATGATGTGATGGACAAGACCCATCCGTTAGCTTAGCATAATGATCATTCAGTTTTTATTGCTACTGCTTTCTTCATGACTTATACATGTTCCTCTCACTATGAGATTATGCAACTCCCGAATGCCGGAGGAACACCTTGTGTGCTATCAAACGTCACAACATAACTGGGTGATTATAAAGATGCTCTACAGGTGTTTCCAATGGTGTTTGTTGAGTTGGCACAGATCGAGATAAGCATTTGTCACTCCGTCTATCGGAGAGGTATCTCTGGGCCCTCTCGGTAATGCACATCACTATAAGCCTTGCAAGCAATGTGACTAATGAGTTAGTTGCAGGATGATGCATTACGGAACGAGTAAAGAGACTTGCCGGTAGTGAGATTGAACTAGGTATTGAGATACCGACGATAAAATCTCAAGCAAGTAACATACCAATGACAAAGGGAACAACATATGTTGTTATGCGGTTTGACCGATAAAGATCTTCGTATAATATGTAGGAACCAATACGAGCATCCAGGTTCTGCTATTGGTTATTGACCGGAAACGTGTCTCGGTCATGTCTACATAGTTCTCGAACCCGTAGGGTCCGCACGCTTAACATTCGGTGACGATCGGTATTATGAGTTTATGTGTTTTGATGAACCGAAGGTTGTTCGGAGTCCCGGATGTAATCACGAGCATGACGAGGAGTCTCGAAATGGTCGAGACATAAAGATCGATATATTGGAAGCCTATGTTTGGACATCGGAATGGTTCCGAGTGGTTCGGTCATTTTTTCGGAGTACCGGGAGGTTACCGGAACCTCTCGGGAGAAGTTATGGGCCTTATGGGCCATAAGAAGGAAGCACATCAGCCCACAAGGGGCTGGTGCCCCCCCTTGGGCAGGAGGCCGAATTGGAATAGGTTGGGGGGTCCTTTCCTTCTCTCCTACTCCTCCTTCCCTTCCTCTCCTACTCCAACTAGGGAAGGGAGGAATCCTACTCCCGGTGGGAGTAGGACTCCCCTAGGGCGCGCCATAGAGAGGGTCGGCCCCTCCCCTCCTCCACTCCTTTATATACAGGGAGGGGGGCAGCCCATAGACACACAAGTTGATCATTGATCTTTTAGCCGTGTGAGGTTCCCCCCTCCACCATAATTCACCTCAGTCATATCATCGTAGTGCTTAGGCGAAGCCCTGCGACGGTAGCATCATCAATACCATCATCACGCTGTCATGCTGATGAAGCTCTCCCTCGACACTCTGCTGGATCGTGAGTTCGTGGGATGTCACCGAGCCGAACGTGTGTAGATCGCGGAGGTGCCGTACTTTCGGTACTAGGATCGGTCGATCATGAAGACGTACGACTACATCAACCACGTTGTCATAACGCTTCCGCTTATGGTCTACGAGGGTACGTGGACAACGCTCTTCCCCTCTCGTAGCTATGCATCACCATGATCTTGCGTGTGCGTAGGATTTTTTTTGAAATTACTGCGTTCCCCAACACAAAGATGTTGTCATTAAAAATGCTTGGGCTGATCAAGTTGAAATGTCGAGGGCCTGACTATGCAACACCTACATGAATGGCTTGCCCTTTGGCACAACACACAACAAATGCAACTCCATGAGGGCCGCCACACACAGTCAACTTGAAGATAACTGTCCCCGATTATTAATCCACAATGTGTTGGGGAACGCAATATTTCAAAAAAATTCCTGCGATCACGCAAGATCAATCTAGGAGATGCATAGCAACGAGAGGGGAGAGTGTGTGTCTACGTACCCTCGTAGATCTAAAGTGGAAGCGTTTAGTAACGCGGTTGATGTAGTCGAACGTCTTTGTGATCCAACCGATCCAAGTACCAAATGTACGGTACCTCCAAGTTCAGCACACGTTCATCTCAATGACGTCCCTCGGACTCTTGATCCAGTTGAGGTCGAAGGAGAGTTCTGTCAGCATGACGGCGTGGCGACGGTGATGATGAGGTTACCGGCGCAGGGCTTCGCCTAAGCACTACGACGATATGACTGAGGTGTGTAACTGTGGAGGGGGCATCACACACGGCAAAGACAAATCTTGGAGTGCCTTTGGGGTGCCCCCTGCCCACGTATACAAAGGAGGGGGAAGAGGAGGTCGGCCTAGGAGAGGCGCGCCTATAGTGGGAGTCCAACTAGGATTCCCAATCCTAGTTGGAGTCCCCTTCCTTTTTCCAAGAGGGGAGAGAGGGAAGGAGTAGGAGAGGGAGACGGAAAGAGATGGGCGGCGCCGCCCCCTCCCTAGTCCAATTCGGACTTGCCATAGGGGCGCATGGCTACCCCTTGAGTCCCTTCTCTCCTTTCCCGTATGGCCCATTAAGGCCCACTACTTCCCCTGGTGAATTCCCGTAACTCTTCGGTACTCCGAAAAATACCCGAATCACTCGGAACCTTTCCGATGTCCGAATATAGCCTTCCAATATATCGATATTCACGTCTCGACCATTTCGAGACTCCTCGTCATGTCCGTGATCTCATCCGGGACTCCGGAAAACCTTCTTACATCAAATCACATAACTCATAATACAAATCGTCATCGAACGTTAAGCGTGAGGACCCTATGGGTTCGATAACTATGTAGACATGACCGAGACACATCTTCGGTCAATAACCAATAGCGGAACCTGGATGCTCATATTGGCTCCTACATATTCTACGAATATATTTATCGGTCAAACCGCATAACAACATACGTTGTTCCCTTTGTCATCGGTATGTTACTTGCCCGAGATTCGATCGTCGGTATAACCATACCTAGTTCAATCTCATTATCGGCAAGTCTCTTTACTCGTTCCGTAATGCATCATCCCGCAACTAACTCATTAGCCACATTGCTTGCAAGGCTTACAGTGATGTGCATTACCGAGAGGGCCCAAAGATACCTCTCCGACAATCGGAGTGACAAATCCTAATCTCGATCTATGCCAACTCAACAAACACCATTGGAGACACATGTAGAGCATCTTTATAATCACCCAGTTACGTTGTGACGTTTGATAGCATACTAAGTGTTCCTCTGGTATTCGGGAGTTGCATAATCTCATAGTCAACAAACGTGTATAAGTCATGAAGAAAGCAATAGCACTAATCTAAACGATCATAGTGCTAAGCTAACGGTTGGGTCATGTCAATCACATCCTTCTCTAATGATGTGATCCAGTTAATCAAATGACAACTCGTGTCTATGGCTAGGAAACTTAACCATCTTTGATTAACGAGCTAGTCAAGTAGAGGCATACTAGTGACACTCTGTTTGTCTATGTATTCAGACATGTACTAAGTTTCTGGTTAATACAATTCTAGCATGAATAATAAACATTTATCATGATATAAGGAAATATAAATAACAACTTTATTATTGCCTCTAGGGCATATTTCCTTCAGTCTCCCACTTGCACTAGAGTTAATAATCTAGTTCACATCGTCATGTGATTTCACACCAATAGTTCACATCTTTATGTAATTAGTTCACATCTTCATGTGACTAATACCCAAAGGGTTTACTAGAGTCAATAATCTAGTTCACATCACTATGTGATTAACACCCAAAGAGTGATCATGTTTTGCATGTGAGAGAAGTTAGTCTATGGGTCTGCAACATTCAGATCTGTATGTATTTTGCAAATTTCAATGTCTACAATACTCTGCATGGAGCTACTCTAGCTAATTGCTCCCACTTTCAATATGTATCTAGATCGATACTTAGAGTCATCTAGATCGGTGTCAAAAGCTTGCATCGACGTAACTCTTTACAACAAACTCTTTTATCACCTCCATAACCGAGAAATATCTCCTTAGTCCTCTAAGGATAATTTTGACCGTTGTCCAGTGATCTACTCCTATATCACTATTGTACTCCCTTGCCAAAATCATGCTAAGGTATACAATAGGTCTGGTACACAGCATAAGATACTCTATAGAACCTATGACTGAGGCATAGGGAATGACTTTTCATTCTCTTTCTATTTTCTGTCGTGGTCGGGTTTTGAGTCTTTACTCAACTTCACACCTTGCAACACAGGCAAGAACTCTTTCTTTGACTGATCCATTTTGAACTCCTTCAAAATCTTGTCAAGGTATGTACTCATTGAAAAAAATTATCAAGTGTCTTGGTCTATATCTATAGATCTTGATGCTCAATATGTAAGCAGTTTACCGATGTCTTTCTTTGAAAAACTCCTTTCAAACACTACTTTATGCTTTCCAGAAAATTCTACATCATTTCCGTTCAACAATATGTCATTCACATATAGTTATCAGAAAGGCTGTAGTGCTCCCACTCACTTTCTTGTAAATATAGGCTTCACCGCAAGTCTGTATAAAACTATATGCTTTGATCAACTTATCCAAGCGTATATTCCAACTCCGAGATGCTTGCACCAGTCCACAGATGGATTGCTGGAGCTTGCACACTTTGTTAGCATCTTTAGGATTGACAAAAACCTTCTGGTTGCATCATATACAACTCTTCTTTAATAAATCCATTAAGGAGTGTAGTTTTGATATCCATTTGCCAGATTTCATAAAATGCGACAACTGCTAACATGATTTGGACAGACTTTTAAGCATCGATACAAGTGAGAAAATCTCATCGTAGTCAACACCTTGAACTTGTCGAAAACCATTTGCGACAATTCGAGCTTTGTAGATAGTAACACTACTATCAGCGTTCGTCTTCCTCTTGAAGATCCATTTATTCTGAATGGCTCACCCATCACCGGACAAGTCAATCAAAGTCCATACTTTGTTCTCATACATGGATCCCATCTCACATTTCATGGCCTTAAGCCATTTCACGGAATCTGGGCTCATCATCGCTTCCTCATAGCTCGTAGGTTCATCATGGTCAAGTAACATGACCTGCAGAATAGGATTACCATACCACTCTGGTGTGGATCTTACTCTGGTTGACCTATGATGTTCGGTATTAACTTGATCTGAAGTTTCATGATCATCATCATTAACTTCCTCACTGATTGGTGTAGGCATCATTGGAACCGATTTCAGTGATGAGCTACTTTCCAATTCGAGAGAAGGTACAATTACCTCATCAGGTTCTACTTTCCTCCCACTCACTTCTTTCGAGAGAAACTCCTTCTCTAAAAAGGATCCACTTTTAGCAACAAAGATCTTACCTTCGGATCTGTGATAGAAGGTGTACCCAACAGCTTCCTTTGGGTATTCTATGAAGACACATTTCTCTGATTTGGGTTCGAGCTTATCAGGTTGAAACTTTTTCACATAAGCATCGCCGCCCCAAACTTTAAGAAATGGCAGCTTAGGTTTCTAGCCAAACCACAGTTCATATGGTGTTGTCTCAACGGATTTAGATGGTGCCCTATTTAATGTGAATGCATCTGTCTGTAAAGCATAACCCAAAAACGATAGTGGTAAATCGACAAGAGACATCATAAATAGCACCATATCTAATAAAGTATGGTTATGACGTTCGGACACACCATTACGCTATGGTGTTCCAGGTGATGTGAGTTGCAAAACTATTCCACATTGTTTCAAATGAAGACCAAACTCGTAACTCAAATATTCATCTCTGCGATCAGATCGTAGAAACTTTATTTTCTTGTTACAATGATTTTCCACTTCACTCTGAAATTCTTTGAACTTTTCAAATGTTTCATACTTTATGTTTCATCAAGTAGATATACCCATATCTGCTCAAATCATCTGTGAAGGTCAGAAAATAACGATACCCGCCGCGAGCCTCTACACTCATCGGACCGCATACATCACTATGTATTATTTCCAATAAGACAGTTGCTTGCTCCATTGTTCCGGAGAACGGAGTCTTAGTCATCTTGCCCATGAGGCATGATTCGCAAGCATCAAGTGATTCCAAAAATCCATCAACATGGAGTTTCTTCATGCGCTTTACACCAATATGACCTAAACGGCAGTGCCACATATAAGTTGCACTATCATTATTAACTTTGCATCTTTTGGCTTCAATATTAAGAATATGTGTGTCATTACGATCGAGATTCAATAAACCATTTATATTGAGTGTATGACCATAGAAGGTTTTATTCATGTAAATAGAACAACAACTATTCTTTGACTTAAATGAATAACCGTATTGCAATAAACATGATCCAATCATATCCATGCTCAACGCAAACACCAAATAACTTTTATTTTAGATTCAACACTAATCCCGAAGGTAAAGGGAGTGTGCGATGGTGATCTTATCAACCTTGGAATCACTTCCAACTCACATCATCACCTCGCCCTTAACTAGTCGTTGTTTACTTTGTAACTCCCGTTTTGAGTTACTACTCTTAGCAACTGAACCAGTATCAAATACTGAGGGGTTGCTATAAACACTAGTAAAGTACACATCAATAACATGTATATCAAATATACCTTTGTTCACTTTTCCATCCTTCTTATCCTCCAAGTATCTAGGGCAGTTCCACTTCCAGTGACCATTTCCTTTGCAGTAGAAGCACTCAGTTTTAGGCTTGGGTCTAGATTTCGGCTTCTCCATGGGAGTGGCAACTTGCTTGCCATTCTTTTTGAAGTTCCCTTTCTTTCCCTTACCCTTTTACTTGAAACTAGTGGTCTTGTCAACCATCAACACTTGATGCTTTTCTTGATTTCTACCTTCGCTGATTTCAGCATTGCGAAGAGCTCGAGAATCGTTTTCGTCATCCCTTACATATTATAGTTTATCACGAAGTTCTAGTAACTTGGTGATGGTGACTAAAGAACTATGTCAATCACTATCTTATCTGGAAGATTAACTCCCACTCGATTCAAGCGATTGTAGTACTCAGACATTCTGAGCACATGCTCACTGGTTGAGCTATTCTCCTCCATCTTGTAGGCAAAATACTCGTCAGAGGTCTCATACCTCTCGACTCGGGCATGAGTCTGAAATACCAATTTCAACTCTTGGAACATCTTATATGCTCTGTGGCGTTCAAAACGTTTTTGAAGTCCCGGTTCTAAGCCGTAAAGCATGTCGCACTAAACTAGGGCTGGAAAAAAAGCTCGAAGCTCGTGAGCTAAACAAGTAGCTCGTGACTCGGCTCGAATCGACTCGAACTCGAAGAATAACAAGTCGAGCCGAGCTTTAGTTTAAGATCGTTTATAGACCAAGTTAAACAAGCCAATCTCACGAGTACTCGTGTAACTCGTTAGGCTCGGTACAAAAGATCGGCCACTCCCAATATAAAAAAAGATCAGCCACTCAGCACCCTATGTCCCAGGCGCACAACACAAGACCTAGCCGTTGAAGGCCCAACCGCCTAGGAGACTCATGCGTTATAAGGAAATTACTATTGTTTAGTGATATATATGTTTAATATATACATAATAATTTTTATAATGTTTGAGGGTTTTATGTTCATATCTTTAATGAGCTTAACAAGCTAAACGAGCCAGCTTGCGAGTTATACGAGTCGAGCCAATCTTGGATTTGAGCTCATTAATAATAACGAGTCGAGTCGAGCTAGCTCATTAACGAAACGAGCTCTTGCGAGTCGAGCCGAGCTGGTTCGACTCAGCTCGAATTCCAGCCCTACACTAAACTATCGAGTAGTCATCATACTGAGCTTGCCAAACGTTCATAACGTCTGCATCTGCTCCTGGAATAGGTCCGTCACCTAGCAGTGCAGCAAGGACATACTTCTTCTATGCAGCAATGAGGATAATCCTCAGATCATGGAGCTAGTCCGCATCATTGCTACTGACATCTTACAACATAGTTTTCTCTAGGAACATATCATAAATAAAACGGGGAAGCTATACGCGAGCAATTGATCTACAACATAGATATGCAAATACTATCAGGACTAAGTTCATGATAAATTTAAGTTCAGTTAATCATATTAATTAAGAAATCCCTTTAATCATCTAAGTGATCACGTGATCCATATAAACTAAACCATGTCCGATCATCACGTGAGATGGAGTAGTTTTCAATGGTGAACATCACTATGTTGATCATATCTACTATATGATTCACGCTCGACCTTTCGGTCTCAGTGTTCCGAGGCCATATATGCATATGCTAGGCTCGTCAAGTTTAACCCGAGTATTATGCATGTGCAAAACTGGCTTGCACCCATTGTATCTGAACGTAGAGCTTATCACACCCGATCATCACGTGGTGTCTCAGCACGAAGAACTGTCGCAATGGTGCATACTCAGGGAGAACACTTATACCTTGAAATTTTAGTAAGGGATCATCTCATAATGCTACCGTCATACTAAGCAAAATAAGATGCATAAAAGATAAACATCACATGCAATCAAAATATGTGACATGATATGGCCATCATCATCTTGTGCCTTTGATCTCCATCTCCAAAGTACCGTCATGATCTCCATCGTCACCGGCATGACACCATGATCTCCGTCATCTTGATCTTTATCAACGTGTCATCACATGGTCGTCTCGCCAACTATTGCTTTTGCAACTATTGCTATGGCATAGCGATAAAGTAAAGCTATTATATGGCGCTTGCATCTTATGCAATAAAGAGACAACCATAAGGCTCCTGCCAGTTGCCGATAACTTTAACAAAACATGATCATCTTATACAACAATTTATATCTCATCACGTCTTGACCATATCACATCACAATATGCCCTGCAAAAACAAGTTAGACGTCCTCTACTTTGTTGTTGTAAGTTTTACGTGGCTGCTACAGGTTTAGCAAGAACCGTTCTTACATACAGCATAAAAACCACAACATGGTATAGTGATTGCTTTTTGATCTTCAGAAAGAACCATGTTCATTGAATCCGATTCAACTAAAGTTGAAGAAACACACACCCGCCAGCCACCCGTGTGCAAAGCACGTCGGTAGAACCAGTCTCATGAACGCGGTCATGTAATGTCGGTCCGGGCCGCTTCATCCAACAATACCGCCGAATCAAGAAGCAAATAGTGATGGCAAGCAATATGTATATACCCACGCCCACAACTCCTTTCTGTTCTACTCGTGCATATAACATCTATGCATAGACCTGACTCTGATACCACTGTTGGGGAACGCAGTATTTTAAAAAAATCCTACGATCACGCAAGATCTATCTAGGAGATGCATAGCAACAAGAGGGGAGAGTGTGTCCTCGTAGACCGAAAGCGGAAGTGTTTAGTAACGCGGTTGATGTAGTCGGACGTCGTCGCGATCCAACCGATCCAAGTACCGAACGTACGGCACCTCCGCATTCAGCACACGTTCAGCTCGATGACGTTCCTCGGGCTCTTGATCTAGTTGAGGCCGAAGGAGAGTTCCGTCAGCACGGTGGCGTGGCGACGGTGATGATGAAGTTACCTGCGCAGGGCTTTGCCTAAGCACTATGACGATATGACCAAGGTGTGTAACTGTGGAGGGGGGCACCGCACACGGCTAAGACAAATCTTTGAGTGCCTTTGGGGTGCCCCCTGCCCACGTATATAAAGGAGGGGGAAGAGGAGGCCGGCCTAGGAGGGGCGCGCCTATAGGGGGAGTCCAACTAGGATTCCCAATCCTAGTTGGAGTCCCCTTCCTTTTTCCAAGAGGGGAGAGAGGGAAGGAGTAGGAGAGGGAGACGGAAAGAGATGGGCGGCGCCGCCCCCTCCCTAGTCCAATTCGGACTTGCCATAGGGGCGCATGGCTACCCCTTGAGGCCCTTCTCTCCTTTCCCGTATGGCCCATTAAGGCCCACTACTTCCCCTGGTGAATTCCCGTAACTCTTCGGTACTCCGAAAAATACCCGAATCACTCGGAACCTTTCCGATGTCCGAATATAGCCTTCCAATATATCGATATTCACGTCTCGACCATTTCGAGACTCCTCGTCATGTCCGTGATCTCATCCGGGACTCCGGAAAACCTTCTTACATCAAATCACATAACTCATAATACAAATCATCATCGAACGTTAAGCGTGAGGACCCTATGGGTTCGATAACTATGTAGACATGACCGAGACACATCTTCGGTCAATAACCAATAGCGGAACCTGGATGCTCATATTGGCTCCTACATATTCTACGAATATATTTATCGGTCAAACCGCATAACAACATACGTTGTTCCCTTTGTCATCGGTATGTTACTTGCCCGAGATTCGATCGTCGGTATCTCAATATCTAGTTCAATCTTGTTACCGGCAAGTCTCTTTACTCGTTTCGTAATACATCATCCCGCAACTAACTTATTAGTTGCAATGCTTGCAAGGCTTGAGTGATGTGTATTACCGAGAGGGCCCAGAGATACCTCTCCGACAATCGGAGTGACAAATCCTAATCTCGAAATACGCTCTAGATGGTGGACCCACTGCAAATGCGGGGTCGGCCAGATTGTGCCCCCAAAGCAGAAGCCAACATGATCTTTGGCGCTCTACACGGGTTTGGACCATGATAAAAGAGTGTCTTGGACTTCACATTTTCCATCTACATTTTGGCAAGTCTTCAACAACGTCAAATCTTGGTGGCATCACTTGCTCCAGCAGGACCATGCAAGGCGCAAGGTGATGACCACCCTCATCATGTTGATATTTTGGGAGATTCTGAACGAACACAATTGCGTGTCTTTAAAACAAATCAACTCCTTCGCCCTGTCATCTTCTCATGTATCCTAATGAGGTCACAACTAGGCCGCAACAAGATCATAGGAAATATGGAACACCAAAATATGAAAACCACAATTTTCATGGCAAGATTATAGGAAAGCTATCGCGGAATCTACTACCTATTGCTCACTTGAGCCATAAAAGACAAGTTTTCACGAAACCACAACACACTTTTCTTCACAACGAGTACTTAATCACTAAAATACAAGGATTAAAGTGTCAAAAGGAGAAAGCGAGGTATTTTGATATGTTTTTTTCATAATTAAGCTTATAATACATAGGTGCAAGCTATTATTGAAATTAGAATATAAACTTAGTTGTTGTTTTAGTATATTCTTTGGCTAATTATTTCTTAACATCGTCTATTATGTACGGATTGTTAAAAATGTTGATGAAGTGGATCACAAATGATCTCTAACTATGCATAAGAACACATATCGGTTGCGAGATTTTTTTTGGAAGTACGGAAAGTAATTCCTTTTCACCCAAGTTGGTTTTGTCTAGTGTCAAAAACACTCTTATATTATGAGACGGAGTGAGTATATAGAGTTGTCTAATAAGTACACTCTTGGACAATTAGATCTAGAAAAAAAAACTCACATAGTATTTCTGGAAATCAGTTGCGTCGGCAAGAATGCTAAAAAAGTAGAGAGATGGCCGACAACAAAAGCAAGGAGAAAAAGAATATTGATGCCGAAAAGGAGTAGACGTGGCCAACAACAAAACTGAGGAGAAAGGAACATCCATTACTATAAGATTTATCTAATTTGCTTTAGTGCTTTACGCAGGAGCTGCATCTATCATAGTCGAACGGTCAAATCGGGGTCCAAAAATTGGATCACAAAACAAATGGAACAGCTTTTCTAGTTTCTTTGAGACCAAAAAATTAATCTTTATTCCCTAAAAAAAGGAATCATTATCGGAAAAAAATAGAGGTCCCAAAATAAAAGATCGCAAAACGAATGGAACATTTTTTTAGCAAATGGAACAGCTTTCTAGGTTTTTTAGACGACGGAAGAGTTTTCTAGTCGTTTTTTTTTAGACATGGAGTTTTCTAGTCGTTGTACAGGGTACAAGGTATGGGCCAACAGATATGCCTAAATGGGCTCCGAATCGTCTCGCTGGCCCATATAAATAACCTTACGGCCCCGAAGCTCTCCAGAGAGAAACACGGAACAGAAAATGTTGACTAACCGGTGGACCCCACACGACAGAATAAAACGGCACCCTCCCGGAACACCAGTTTCAGTTTTCCCACCGCACCACAGATGTCGTCCGAAACCGCCGTCTCGCCGCAGCCGCTGTCCTCCAGCCCACCAACCGCCGCCGTCTCCGCCCATTCCAGCCCCGCTCCCGCCGCCGACGAGCCGGAAGCTC
The DNA here is from genome assembly GCA_034509565.1 of Triticum monococcum. Classification (NCBI taxonomy): domain Eukaryota; kingdom Viridiplantae; phylum Streptophyta; class Magnoliopsida; order Poales; family Poaceae; genus Triticum; species Triticum monococcum. The sequence goes on along the minus strand of CM067843.1, from coordinate 668,639,824 downwards.
CAGACCCGCCCCAGCCCCCGCCGCACCATGCCTCGCCGCCCCCACCTCCCTCCGTGCCCGACGAGACGGACGCCCCGACCCGTCCCCAACCCCTGCCGCGCCACCCCATCGCGTCCTCCTCCTCCTCCCCATCCACCGCGGCCGGCGAGACGCAAGGCCCAGTCTACCCCCCGCCCCAACCCCAGACGCACCAACCGGCGTCGTCGTCCCCTTCCTCGGCGGAGCCGCAAACCCCTGTCCTGCCCCAACCGAACCATTCGTCGCCGCCTCTCTCGGGGGACGACGACGACGACGACGTGGTCGTCACCGGCGCGTTATCTGGGGCGGGCGGCGCGGCTTCGTCCGCGGCCGATGAGCGGGTGAAGGGGCCGTGGTCGCCGGAGGAGGACGCGGTGCTGACCAATCTGGTGATGAGGGACGGGGCGCGGAACTGGACGACCATTGCGCGCGGGATCCCCGGGCGCTCCGGCAAGTCCTGCCGCCTCCGCTGGTGCAACCAGCTCGATCCTCAACTCAAGCGCAAGCCATTCACCGGTACCTGCTCTTTTCATCCATATACTGCTATTTGTGCCCCATTTCCTGTGGGCTATGTAGTCAGGTGCCAAAGAACTAACCAATTTTGTTTGTAATGCAACGTGTAAGGCGCATTATTGGTTTGTTGTTAGAATTATGGACATGATACATAATGCATTATGCGCTTAATTGATCGTAGATGTTATGTAGCACATCTCTGATCTCTCCTACTTGCTTGCTAAATCTGTGATAATTTGGATGCAGAGGAGGAGGACCAAATGATAATATCTGCTCATGCGATTCATGGGAACAAATGGGCATCTATCGCGAAACTTTTGGTTGGGAGAACCGACAATGCAATCAAGAACCACTGGAATTCTACTCTGAGGCGTCGGTACTGCACCGGTACCCGGTGCACACGAAGTGCTTCTGCAGAGCAACCTATGAGAGAGATGTCCAGGGCAGTTTCAGAAGAACGGTGGCCATTGTCGGGTCCTAGTTCCTTCAGTGTTATGGAAGTAAAGGAAGCTCCTGTGCAAACAGTATCTGAAACCTCTGCTGGGGCATTGCAAATCAGAGATATTAACAATTGTAGCACTGAAGCTGTTGATCGATCCTACCCGGTGCGACCAGTGGCTACGGTTGGTGCTTTCAGACCATACAGTCTAGGACCTGCTCAACAGATGCAAATGGAAATGTCGAGCTCTACCAAGTTTGTTCCAACCATTCAGGCTTTGACGCCTGAAATTGCGGTCTCCAAGTTTGCTGATACTACATGCTTTGCTGCTGATGTACCAAACAAATGTGGCCATGGTTGCTGCAGCGCTGAAGAGCAACCTCGTAACAACTCATTGTTGGGACCTGAGTTTAAAGAGTTTATAGACCATCCTCCAATTTTGAGCAGTAGTTTTGCTTCGTTGGTATCTGAAATCAGCAGCATTGCCTGGATGAACGGTGGTCTGCAAAGCAGTAACTCTGGCAACTTAGTGCAGTCTAATCCTCCAGCCTGACAAATTAGGAATCGTGTGAGTTGGAATACTGAAAAATTGGAGTTGTTACTTTTGGACATAATGAAGTCAACCATGATTATAATCTTCCCGAGGTGCGTGCTCCGTAGATTCTAAGGCATGTGTTACTTCCAGCTTTTAGTATATGTTCCCATACTTCTTACAGGTCCTTAGCATCGCTCATTCACACTGCATCACACATGTAGGTAGCTGGATGTGATTGTTGCGTTATAACGAAACCCTAAAACTAATTACATTCCATTTCAAATTATTGTGCCATGCTGCCAATTATACACCAGCGCCAAATAATGAGACTCCCCATTTCTTTTTTCCTAGCAATGGCCGTGAAATCGGTATTTTCCTATGATGAAGCTACCACAACAGTTTGGCTCAATAAGGGAACATATTGACAGTGAATTGATCATCTAAGGGAACATATGGATATACGTTTGTTTGTAGCAAGCGTAAGTGATTGGTCATGATTAGACCCCAGCAAACTGAAGCTTAATTATTTTTGTCTTGCATATTAACCATCATTGAGGTTCTAGTCTTTTACTATATGATTGTAATCGAATAAGTAGATGCCCATGTTACGTGTGCACTTCAGTTCATTTATTACCCAGTAGTCCTATCATATACTCATGTTACGTATGTACTATTAACCAAACACGTGTGGTGCACGTTCGGGAGGGGATGTCTGCATGATTGAGAAGAAGGCAGTGGTGGGTAAATTGTAACAAGTCTAAGGTATTGGGTGTGTGATGCTGCGCAAAACATGGAATCAATCTGAACCGCCATACGCGGATGGTTGAGCGGTTAGGATGTTTTGGATCAGCCAGGGCTGGTGCTTTTTATATTAGTGGAGATATTTTATTGCGGTAGACATCTTCCCATAATATCAGTGTGTTATATATAACGAGCGAACATGAGGTGATGTGTTTATGGCATGATGGCCTGTGCGCCGTGCGATTGGGCGGGCAGCCATGCATGCTTGTGATCGTAACAACACGAGCTGACGTGGCAAGTATCAACTGGACGCGCTTAGCGCATTGGTGCTGTAATGGCGTTTCAAATCAATGCCTCGCTTAATAACATGCCTTTTAAGAAGGATATAAATCTGGAATGGTGTTGGTAGCAGCAACTCTAGTTTCATGTCTCTGTAGTGTGTTTCTGTATGAGTCATCTTAGTCAGAATCAGGTTTCTTTCAGAATCGCTGTTTGTACTGTTATATGTCCTGGTTTCCTGGTTGACCGGTGAAAAGCTAGGTTCATGCCGTCCAGATTACTGTTTTAACTGTTGAAGACAGCCAGGTTCTATGCGGTGTCTTAAGTGCAGTTATAGGTTATATGGAGTTGATGAAGATGCTTTGGTTATGTCTAACTGGTTAGTACAGTCATGGAAGGTTTTTAATTGGTTGGGCATGCTTCCATGAGTTTGTCTATTCTGCTTTGCAGATCTTAGTATAGTCATGTCCGGATGTCGCTGCTTCTCTCGCTTTCAGGTTTCTATTTCTGACCATCTGTTGCCCTAGTCTGATTAAGGCAATTCAGAATTGGAAGCTCGTGTATGTTGTCACCTTGTTTTACATGACAGCAGTTCTGTCTGTCTAAATTTAAACTCTGGCTTGTATGCTAGTACCAGTATCATTGAACATGACCAGTATTTGGAATAGTTGTTCTCTCTTCGCCTCTCTGGTGGTCATTTTCCTTCGTAGCACCATAGCTTACTTGTTTTCCTTTTGAGGGGTGGGAAACGATTGCTGCCAATCTTATTTTGTACTGATTGGTACTCCCTCCGTAAAGAAATATAAGAGCGTTTAGATCACTATTTTTTTGTCGTTCAGTGTTACCGCTTATCTTACATTGTTCCTTTCAGTAGAGTATTGGGTGTACATCCTTTGGTTTCCTGACCTATTTATGGTGTTGCTGGACCTTTTATTTGCCTCTGCCCTAGATCTAGGTCCACATAGATTGTGGTCATCGAAAACGCTATAATCTACAAGCTTCCTGGAAGCTCTTGCCTGTAGTTCCTATAGAGTACTAACTATCTGGACCGCGTCATTTCTCTTTTCCCGCCTCGGTCATCAAGGTTTAGTAGTTCTTGTGGCTCCATTTCCATAGGCATATTTGGTGTACAAAAGCTCTGATCTACAATACTAATATTTTTAAAGTGCTAGACAGTCAAGAAAAGCCTAAAATGAACTAGTAATACTGCATCATCTGCCTCTTTGTTATTTGCCTAAGTGGGAGGACTGGCACCTGATCATTTTGCCGTATCTGTTTTCAGGTCTTCAAATCAGGCATGGATGGATGGATGTTGTTGCTCAAGGGAGAAAACTGCCGTGCTCCCTGATCATTGGATTATGTACTATAGTACAATCGTTTCATCATTAAAGTTGCCCCAAACCTGACGCTTGTCACCAGCTAGCCGGTTCCCCGGGACCCTACTTGCTCAATTATATGATGCATGGCTCCATGAATTGGTGATATAAAGATTCTGTACCTCGTGGGGGCAGCCATGGATGCTGATCGGATGCGATTGGGTGCATCCAAATACCCTGTGAGGCTCACAGCTTATTACTAGGATTCAGATTTGTTGGACTAGGTTCTGCTCTTGCCAGCCTTGCTGATTCGACGGGGGCTCGTATGTCCAATTTCTTAATTGCGAGACGGGATTTTTTCTTCTTCTGTATATTTGTTGAGAGAACGCTTGAATTCTTTGAAACTGTAAAAAGAGCTTCACCGCTCAAATTTTTCTCTGGGGTCCGTCTTTGTGATTTGATTCCTGAGTGTTCCTGCATTGGTGTTTGCGTGTGTTCTTGCCTGCAGGTTTGATGGAACCTCCGCAGTTCTGCACGCACGCGCATGACACGATTTGGGGTAGCGATGAACGGTGATAGCTTGTTTGGCTCTGTGATCGCCATACTGTTTCAGTTAGTTTGTTCCGGTGTTTTGTGCATCGTGGTTTCCGGCTTTTGCGTATGCCGAGCACGGCAGGAGGACATGACGAGCATCAACTTTTCCTGAATGGTGTTGGTATCAGTATGGTCAAGCTCAGTCTTGCTTTGGACTAGCTGAATTGAATTGTTATGCTGGGTAGAGCCGAGGCCGTCGTGCAATGCCAGGCTGCGACGAATGATCATGGCGTTGGCGTTATCTCTACGGCGAAACCATCCAAGGAAGTCGCGACGTTTTTCTTCTTCTTAGACGTGAACACAATGATTTTTAAGCAGAATCGCAATGTTCAGAAACTTTCTGCTTGTGGAGCGAAGCCCCGCCGATTTTTGGCAGTCCCTCGAGAATTAAGGCACTTTACTATCTGGTTAAGGCATTTACAAAAGTAGAAATTGTTGTTGACCGAATGGTTCACTTGGTTTCTAGGGTTTTTGCGTGAAAAACTTTCAATCTATTCATCTTCAATCATGATAGTACAAAAAACACCAAATTTATTAAAATTACAATCAGGTCCGTGGACCACCTAGTAAGGACTACAAACACTGGAGCGAGCCGAAGGCACACCAACGTCATCGCCCCTCCCTCGCTGAAGCCGGACAAATCGTATTGTATTAGACAATCGAAAGTCGCCGCCACGTTGAACCAGCGCACCAACAACCATCCTCGATGAAAAAAGTCATAGATCAGAAGTATCAAACCACTAGACACTCAAAACAAGACGAATGAAGACTGGATCCAAACATATTCACCACAAAACCAGCACTGGCCGAATCATGTGAGATCCGATGAAGACACATCAGGAGGTAATCTAGAGTTGACAACAGAATAATCATGCCGGGCCGAGACAATTTGTTCCGTCTGATTGTTCCCAAAACATTCTAGTGACAACTAGATGTACAAGCCAACTCGGTCGAAAATGAGGCAACATGCATCATCGGAATTGCATGCCTTAGAGCATCTACAGTCGGGCACCCCAAATCTCCTTTAATAATCTGGGCCCAGACGGGCACATAAAACAGGCCTCAAACGTCTGGACTGACTAGCATCTCTCATGTCTAGCCTAAATATAAGGCGGATATGGACGTGCCCGGGCGCGTCCAGCACGTTGGACTGACGATGGGTCCCACACAGAATCGCCCGGAAAAACCCGGCGGTTTGACAGACGTCTCCTCCGATGGGGGTGCGAATGTCGCGTGGCGCCGCTCTGGCTCGCCGCCCGAGGCCAAATCCGGCCATTTAAGCCAGCTGGCGTCCTCCAACCCCAGCCACATCCACCTCCACCCTTTTCACGCCGCCAGCCCAAGCCCATCCACCTCTCTCCTGCTCTGCCGCTCTTCCCACGCCCTCCGGCTTTGCCATGGCTTGGCAAAAGAAGACCACATATGCTATGTTCATGCAGGAGCGCAGGTTCCAGATTGAGGAGGAGATTTGGGCGAGGCGCGCTGCCCGCATCGCTGTCGTCCTGCCTCCGGGCTCGCCGAAGCCGGAGGAGGTGAGGAAGAGGATAAGCAGCCGGCTTCGATGGAGGTGGCAAAGCCGGAGGAGGACAAGGCGGAGCAGCCGGAGGAGGAGCTGGTCTTGATAATCCACAAGTATAGGGGATCGCAATAGTTTTCGAGGGTAGAGTATGAAGGAAATATGCCCTAGAGGCAATAATAAAGTTATTATTTATTTCCTTATATCATGATAAATGTTTATTATTCATGCTAGAATTGTATTAACCGGAAACATAATACATGTGTGAATACATAGACCAACAGAGTGTCACTAGTATGCCTCTACTTGACTAGCTCGTTAATCAAAGATGGTTATGTTTCCTAACCATGAACAAAGAGTTGTTATTTGATTAACGAGGTCACATCATTAGTAGAATGATCTGATTGACATGACCCATTCCATTAGCTTAGCATCCGATCGTTTAGTATGTTGCTATTGCTTTCTTCATGACTTATACATGTTCCTATAACTATGAGATTATGCAACTCCCGTTTACCGGAGGAACACTTTGGGTACTACCAAACGTCACAACGTAACTGGGTGATTATAAAGGAGTACTACAGGTGTCTCCAATGGTAGATGTTGGGTTGGCGTATTTCGAGATTAGGGTTTGTCACTCCGATTGTCGGAGACGTATCTCTGGGCCCTCTCGGTAATGCACATCACATAAGCCTTGCAAGCACTGCAACTAATATGTTAGTTGTGAGATGATGTATTACGGAACGAGTAAAGAGACTTGCCAGTAACGAGATTGAACTAGGTATTGGATACCGACGATCAAATCTCGGGCAAGTAACATACCGATGACAAAGGGAACAACGTATGTTGTTATGCGGTCTGACCGATAAAGATCTTCGTAGAATATGTAGGAGCCAATATGGGCATCCAGGTCCCGCTATTGGTTATTGACCGGAGACGTGTCTCGGTCATGTCTACATTGTTCTCGAACCGTAGGGTCCGCACGCTTAACGTTACGATGACAGTTATTATGAGTTTATGCATCTTGATGTACCGAAGGTTGTTCGGAGTCCCGGATGAGATCACGGACATGACGAGGAGTCTCGAAATGGTCGAGACGTAAAGATTGATATATTGGAAGCCTATGTTTGGACATAGGAAGTGTTCCGGGTGAAATCGGGATTTTACCGGAATACCGGGAGGGTTACCGGAACCCCCCGGGAGACTAATGGGCCTATTGGGCCTTAGTGGAAAAAGAGAAAAGGGACAAGCCCATGGCTGGCCGGCGCCCCCCCTTTCCCCAAGTCCTAGTAGGACTAGGATAGCGGGCTGGCCCCCCTTCTCTCTCTTTTCCCCCCAGGAGTCCTAATTGGATTAGGATTGGGGGGAGGAGTCCTACTCCCGGTGGGAGTAGGACTCCCCTGCGCCTCCTCTCCCTGGCCGGCCGGCTCCCCCTCCTCCAACCTTTATATACGGGGGCAGGGGGCACCCCAAGGCACACAAGTTGATCCTTGAGATCGTTCCTTAGCCGTGCGCGGTGCCCCCTGCCACCAAATTCCACCTCGATCGTACCGTTGTAGTGCTTAGGCGAAGCCCTGCGTCGGTAGTACATCAAGATCGTCATCACGCCGTCGTGCTGACGGAACTCTTCCTCGAAGCTTTGCTGGATCGGAGCCCGAGGAACGTCATCGAGCTGTACGTGTGCTAAGAACTCGGAGGTGCCGGAGTAACGGTGCTTGGATCGGTCGGATCGGGAAGAAGACGTACGACTACTTCCTCTACGTTGTGTGATCGCTTCCGCAGTCGGTCTGCGTTGGTACGTAGACAACACTCTCCCCTCTCGTTGTTGTGCATCACCATGATCTTGCGTGTGCGTAGGAATTTTTTTGAAATTACTGCGTTCCCCAACAGTGGCATCCGAGCCTAGGTTTTATGGTTTGATGTTATATGCACGAGTAGAACACAAGTGAGTTGTGGGCGATACAAGTCATACTGCCTACCAGCATGTCATACTTTGGTTCGGCGGTATTGTTGGGTGAGACGATCCGGACCAACCTTACGCGTACTCTTACGCGAGACCGGTTCCCTCGACGTGCTTTGCACATAGATGGCTTGCGGAAGACTGCCTCTCCAACTTTAGTTGAACCAAGTGTGACTACGCCCGGTCCTTGAGAAGGTTAAAACGGAGTCTATTTGACAAACTATCGTTGTGGTTTTGATGCGTAGGTGAGATGAGTTCTTGCTTAAGCCCGTAGCAGCCACGTAAAACTTGCAACAACAAAGTAGAGGACGTCTAACTTGTTTTTGCAGGGTATGTTGTGATGTGATATGGTCAAGGCATGATGCTGATTTTATTGTATGAGATGATCATGTTTTGTAACCGAGTTATCGGCAACTGGCAGGAGCCATATGGTTGTCGCTTTATTGTATGCAATGCAATCGCGATGTAATGCTTTACTTTATTACTAAACGGTAGTGATAGTCGTGGAAGCATAAGATTGGCGAGACGACAACGATGCTACGATGGAGATCAAGGTGTCGCGCCGGTGACAATGGTGATCATGACGGTGCTTCGGAGATGGAGATCACAAGCACAAGATGATGATGGCCATATCATATCACTTATATTGATTGCATGTGATGTTTATCCTTTTATGCATCTTATCTTGCTTTGATTGACGGTAGCATTATAAGATGATCTCTCACTAAATTATCAAGAAGTGTTCTCCCCGAGTATGCACCGTTGCCAAAGTTCGTCGTGCCCAGACACCACGTGATGATCGGGTGTGATAAGCTCTACGTCCAAATACAACGGGTGCAAAACAGTTGCACACGCAGAATACTCGGGTTATACTTGACGAGCCAAGCATATACAGATATGGCCTCGGAACACGGAGACCGAAAGGTCGAGCGTGAATCATATAGTAGATATGATCAACATAACGATGTTCACCATTGAAAACTACTCCATCTCACGTGATGATCGGTTATGGTTTAGTTGATTTGGATCACGTGATCACTTAGAGGATTAGAGGGATGTCTATCTAAGTGGGAGTTCCTAAGTAATTTGATTAACTGAACTTAAACTTATCATGAACTTAGTACCTGATAGTATCTTGCTTGTTTATGTTGATTGTAGATAGATGGCTCGTGCTATTGTTCCGTTGAATTTTAATGCGTTCCTTGAGAAAGCAAAGTTGAAAGATGATGGTAGCAATTACACGGACTGGGTCCGTAACCTGAGGATTATCCTCATTGCTGCACAGAAGAATTACGTCCTGCAAGCACCGCTGGGTGACAGGCCTGCTGCTGGAGCAACGCAAGATGTTATGAACGTCTAGCAGAGCAAAGCTGATGACTACTCAATAGTTCAGTGTGCCATGCTTTACGGCTTAGAATCGGGACTTCAACGACGTTTTGAACGTCATGGAGCATATGAGATGTTCCAGGAGTTGAAGTTAATATTTCAAGCAAATGCCCGAATTGAGAGATATGAAGTCTCCAATAAGTTCTATAGCTGTAAGATGGAGGAGAACAGTTCTGTCAGTGAGCATATACTCAAGATGTCTGGGTATAATAATCACTTGATTCAGATGGGAGTTAATCTTCCAGATGACTGCGTCATTGACAGAATTCTCCAATCACTGCCACCAAGCTACAAGAGCTTCGTGATGAACTATAATATGCAAGGGATGAACAAGACTATTCCCGAGCTCTTCGCAATGCTGAAAGCTGCGGAGGTAGAAATCAAGAAGGAGCATCAAGTGTTGATGGTTAGCAAAACCACTAGTTTCAAGAAAAAGGGCAAAGGGAAGAAGAAGGGAAACTTCAAGAAGAACAGCAAGCAAGTTGCTGCTCAGGAGAAGAAACCCAAGTCTGGACCTAAGCCTGAAACTGAGTGCTTCTACTACAAGCAGACTGGTCACTGGAAGCGGAACTGCCCCAAGTATTTGGCGGATAAGAAGGATGGCAAAGTGAGCAAAGGTATATGTGATATACATGTTATTGATGTGTACCTTACTAGAGCTCGCAGTAGCACCTGGGTATTTGATACTGGTTCTGTTGCTAATATTTGCAACTCGAAACAGGGACTACAGAATAAGCGGACGCTAGCAAAGGACGAGGTGACGATGCGCGTGGGAAACGGTTCCAAAGTCGATGTGATCGCAGTCGGCACGCTACCTCTACATCTACCTTCGGGATTAATATTAGACCTAAATAATTGTTATTTGGTGCCAGCGTTGAGCATGAACATTATATCTGGATCTTGTTTAATGCGAGACGGTTATTCATTTAAATCAGAGAATAATGGTTGTTCTATTTATATGAATAATATCTTTTATGGCCATGCACCTTTGAAGAGTGGTCTATTCTTGTTGAATCTCGAAGATAGTGATACACATATTCATAATGTAGAAGCCAAAAGATGCAAAGTTAATAATGATAGTGCAACTTACTTGTGGCACTGCCGTTTAGGTCATATCGGTGTAAAGCGCATGAAGAAACTCCATACTGATGGGCTTTTGGAACCACTTGATTATGAATCACTTGGTACTTGCGAACCGTGCCTCATAGGCAAGATGACTAAAACACCGTTCTCCGGTACCATGGAGAGAGCAACAGATTTATTGGAAATCATACATACCGATGTATGTGGTCCGATGAATATTGAGGCTCGTGGCGGATATCGTTATTTTCTCACCTTCACGGATGATTTAAGCAGATATGGGTATATCTACTTAATGAAACATAAGTCTGAAACATTTGAAAAGTTCAAAGAATTTCAGAGTGAAGTTGAAAATCATCGTAACAAGAAAATAAAGTTTCTACGATCTGATCGTGGAGGAGAATATTTGAGTTACGAGTTTGGTGTACATTTGAAAAATTGTGGAATAGTTTCGCAACTCACGCCACCCGGAACACCACAACGTAATGGTGTGTCCGAACGTCGTAATCGTACTTTACTAGATATGGTGCGATCTATGATGTCTCTTACTGATTTACCGCTATCGTTTTGGGGTTATGCTTTAGAGACGGCCGCATTCACGTTAAACAGGGCACCATCAAAATCCGTTGAGACGACACCTTATGAACTATGGTTTGGCAAGAAACCAAAGTTGTCGTTTCTTAAAGTTTGGGGCTGCGATGGTTATGTGAAAAAGCTTCAACCTGATAAGCTCGAACCCAAATCGGAGAAGTGTGTCTTCATAGGATATCCAAAGGAAACTATTGGATACACCTTCTATCGCAGATCCGAAGGCAAGACTTTTGTTGCTAAGTTCGGAAACTTTCTAGAGAAGGAGTTTCTCTCGAAATAAGTGGGTGGGAGGAAAGTAGAACTTGACGAGGTAACTGTACCTGCTCCCTTATTGGAAAATAGTACATCACAGAAAACTGTTTCTGCGACACCTATACCAATCAGTGAGGAAGCTAATGATGATGATCATGAAGCTTCAGAACAAGATACTACTGAACCACGTAGATCAACCAGAGTGAGATCCGCACCAGAGTGGTACGCTAATCCAGTTCTGGAAGTCATGATGCTAGATCATGATGAACCTACAAACTATGAAGAAGCGATGGTGAGCCCAGATTCCGCAAAGTGGCTTGAGGCCATGAAATCTGAGATGGGATCCATGTATGAAAACAAAGTATGGACTTTGGTTGACTTGCCCGATGATCGGCAAGCAATTGAGAATAAATGGATCTTCAAGAAAAAGACTGACGCTGACGGTAATATTACTATCTATAAAGCTCGACTTGTCGCGAAAGGTTTTCGGCAAGTTCAAGGAGTTGACTACGATGAGACCTTCTCACCCGTAGCGATGCTTAAGTCCGTCAGAATAATGTTAGCAATTGCCGCATTTTATGATTATGAAATATGGCAGATGGATGTCAAAACTGCATTCCTGAATGGATTTCTGGAAGAAGAGTTGTATATGATACAACCAGAAGGTTTTGTTGATCCAAAGGGAGCTAACAAAGTATGCAAACTCCAGCGATCCATTTATGGACTGGTGCAAGCATCTTGGAGTTGGAATAAACGCTTTGATAGTGTGATCAAAGCATTTGGCTTTATACAGACTTTTGGAGAAGCCTGTATTTACAAGAAAGTGAGTGGGAGCTCTGTAGCATTTCTAATATTATATGTGGATGACATATTGCTGATTGGAAATGATATAGAATTTCTGGATAGCATAAAGGGATACTTGAATAAAAGTTTTTCGATGAAAGACCTTGGGGAAGCTGCTTACATATTAGGCATAAAGATCTATAGAGATAGATCAAAACGCTTAATTGGACTTTCACAAAGCACATACCTTGACAAGATTTTGAAGAAGTTCAAAATGGATCAAGCAAAGAAAGGGTTCTTGCCTGTGTTACAAGGTATGAAGTTGAGTAAGACTCAATGCCCGACCAATGCAGAAGATAGAGAGAAAATGAAAGATGTTCCCTATGCTTCAGCCATAGGCTCTATCATGTATGCAATGCTGTGTACCAGACCTGATGTGTGCCTTGCTATAAGTTTAGCAGGGAGGTACCAAAGTAATCCAGGAATGGATCACTGAACAGCGGTCAAGAACATCCTAAAATACCTGAAAAGGACTAAGGATATGTTTCTCGTATATGGAGGTGACAAAGAGCTCACCGTAAGAGGTTACGTTGATGCAAGCTTTGACACTGATCCGGACGATTCTAAATCGCAAACCGGATACGTGTTTACTTTAAACGGTGGAGCTGTCAGTTGGTGCAGTTCTAAACAAAACGTCGTAGCGGGATCTACATGTGAAGCGGAATACATAGCTGCTTCGGAAGCAGCAAACGAAGGAGTCTGGATGAAGGAGTTCATATCCGATCTAGGTGTCATACCTAGTGCATCGGGTCCAATGAAAATCTTCTGTGACAATACTGGTGCAATTGCCTTGGCAAAGGAATCCGGATTTCACAAGAGGACCAAACACATCAAGAGACGCTTCAACTCCATCCGGGATTTAGTCCAGGTGGGAGACATAGAGATTTGCAAGATACATACGGATCTGAATGTTGCAGACCCGTTGACTAAGCCTCTTCCACGAGCAAAACATGATCAGCACCAAGGCTCCATGGGTGTTAGAATCATTATTGTGTAATCTAGATTATTGACTCTAGTGCAAGTGGGAGACTGAAGGAAATATGCCCTAGAGGCAATAATAAAGTTATTATTTATTTCCTTATATCATGATAAATGTTTATTATTCATGCTAGAATTGTATTAACCGGAAACATAATACATGTGTGAATACATAGACCAACAGAGTGTCACTAGTATGCCTCTACTTGACTAGCTCGTTAATCAAAGATGGTTATGTTTCCTAACCATGAACAAAGAGTTGTTATTTGATTAACGAGGTCACATCATTAGTAGAATGATCTGATTGACATGACCCATTCCATTAGCTTAGCATCCGATCGTTTAGTATGTTGCTATTGCTTTCTTCATGACTTATACATGTTCCTATAACTATGAGATTATGCAACTCCCGTTTACCGGAGGAACACTTTGGGTACTACCAAACGTCACAACGTAACTGGGTGATTATAAAGGAGTACTACAGGTGTCTCCAATGGTAGATGTTGGGTTGGCGTATTTCGAGATTAGGGTTTGTCACTCCGATTGTCGGAGACGTATCTCTGGGCCCTCTCGGTAATGCACATCACATAAGCCTTGCAAGCACTGCAACTAATATGTTAGTTGTGAGATGATGTATTACGGAACGAGTAAAGAGACTTGCCAGTAACGAGATTGAACTAGGTATTGGATACCGACGATCAAATCTCGGGCAAGTAACATACCGATGACAAAGGGAACAACGTATGTTGTTATGCGGTCTGACCGATAAAGATCTTCGTAGAATATGTAGGAGCCAATATGGGCATCCAGGTCCCGCTATTGGTTATTGACCGGAGACGTGTCTCGGTCATGTCTACATTGTTCTCGAACCGTAGGGTCCGCACGCTTAACGTTACGATGACAGTTATTATGAGTTTATGCATCTTGATGTACCGAAGGTTGTTCGGAGTCCCGGATGAGATCACGGACATGATGAGGAGTCTCGAAATGGTCGAGACGTAAAGATTGATATATTGGAAGCCTATGTTTGGACATAGGAAGTGTTCCGGGTGAAATCGGGATTTTACCGGAATACCGGGAGGGTTACCGGAACCCCCCGGGAGACTAATGGGCCTATTGGGCCTTAGTGGAAAAAGAGAAAAGGGACAAGCCCATGGCTGGCCGGCGCCCCCCCTTTCCCCAAGTCCTAGTAGGACTAGGATAGCGGGCCGGCCCCCCTTCTCTCTCTTTTCCCCCCGGGAGTCCTAATTGGATTAGGATTGGGGGGAGGAGTCCTACTCCCGGTGGGAGTAGGACTCCCCTGCGCCTCCTCTCCCTGGCCGGCCGGCTCCCCCTCCTCCAACCTTTATATACGGGGGCAGGGGGCACCCCAAGGCACACAAGTTGATCCTTGAGATCGTTCCTTAGCCGTGTGCGGTGCCCCCTGCCACCAAATTCCACCTCGATCGTACCGTTGTAGTGCTTAGGCGAAGCCCTGCGTCGGTAGTACATCAAGATCGTCATCACGCCGTCGTGCTGACGGAACTCTTCCTCGAAGCTTTGCTGGATCGGAGCCCGAGGAACGTCATCGAGCTGTACGTGTGCTAAGAACTCGGAGGTGCCGGAGTAACGGTGCTTGGATCGGTCGGATCGGGAAGAAGACGTACGACTACTTCCTCTACGTTGTGTGATCGCTTCCGCAGTCGGTCTGGGTTGGTACGTAGACAACACTCTCCCCTCTCGTTGCTGTGCATCACCATGATCTTGCGTGTGCGTAGGAAATTTTTTGAAATTACTGCGTTCCCCAACAGAGTATTCAACCCAAATTTATTGATTCGACACAAGGGGAGCCAAAGAATATTCTTGAGTATTAGCAGCTGAGTTGTCAATTCAACCACACCTAAAAGACTTAATATCTGCAACAAAGTATTTAGTAGCAAAGTAGTATGGAAATAACGGTAACGGTGGCAGAAGTAACAACATCAATTTGGTAGCAATCGTAACAGTCGCAGTGGAAAAGTAACGGAGAAAAGATCAATATGTGAAAAGCTCGTAGGCAATGGATCAATGATGGATAATTATGTCAGATGGCATTCATCATGCAATGGTTATAACATAGGGTGACACGGAACTAGTTCCAATTCATCAATGTAATGTAGGCACGTATTCCGAATATAGTCATACATGCTTATGGAAAAGAACTTGCATGACATCTTTTGTCCTACCCTCCCATGGCAGTGGGGTCCTATTGGAAACTAAGGGATATTAAGGCCTCCTTTTAATAGAGTATCGGACCAAAGCATTAGCACTTAGTGAATACATGAACTCCTCAAACTACGGTCATCACCGGGAGTGGTCTCGACTATTGTCACTCCGGGGTTGCCGAATCATAACACGTAGTAGGTGACTTTAACTTGAAATATCAGATCAAGAACACAAATATATTCATGAAAACATAATAGGTTCAGATCTGAAATCATGGCACTCGGGCCCTAGTGATAAGCATTAGGCATAGCAAAGTCATAGCAACATCAATCTTAGAACATAGAGGATACTAGGGATCAAACCCTAACAAAACTAACTTGATTACATGGTAAATCTCATCCAACCCATCACGGTCCAATAAGCCTACGATGGAATTACTCATGCACGGCGGTGAGCATCATGAAATTGGTGATGGAGGATGGTTGATGATGACTATGGCTACGGTTTCCCCTCTCCGGAGCACCGAGTGGACTCCAGATCTGCCCTCCCGAGGAAGAACAGAGCTTGGCGGTGGCTCCGTATCGTAAAACACGATGAATCCTTCTCTCTGATTTTTTTTCTCCCCGAAAGAGAATATATGGAGTTGGAGTTGAGGTCGGTGGAGGTCCAGGGGGCCCACAAGGTCGGAGGGCGCGCCCCCACCCTTGTGGCTAGGGTGTGGGCCCCATGCTACTGATTCTTTCGCAAATATTTTTTTATTAATTCCAAAAGTTATCTCTGTGAAGTTTCAGGTCATTCCGAGAACTTTTTATTCTGCACAAAAATAACACCATGGCAATTCTGCTGAAAGCAGCGTCAGTCCGGGTTAGTTCCAATCAAATCATGCAAGTTAGAATCCAAAACAAAGGGCAAAAGAGTTTGGAAAAGTAGATACGATGGAGACGTATCAACTTCCCCAAGCTTAACCCATTGCTTGTCCTCAAGCAATTTAGTTGACAAACTGAAAAGTGATAAAGAAATTTTTTTACAAACTATGTTTGATCTTCTTGTTGCAAATATGTAAAGCCATCATTCAAATTTTCAGCAAGGATTATGAACTAACCATATTCACAATAACTTTTAGGTCTCACATTTACCCACATCAATGGCATAATCAACTAGCCAGCAATAATAATAAATCTCGGGTGACAACACTTTTCTCAAAACAATCATGATATGATATAACAAGATGGTATCCCACTAGCCATTTCTGAGACTGCAAAACATAAATGCAGAGCACCCCTCAAGATCAAGGACTGACTAGACATTGTAATTCATGGTGAAAGTGATACATTCACAGTCATACTCAATATAAATTAATAACAATGCATACAAATGACGGTGATGCTCTCTAACTGGTGCTTTTTATAAGAGGTTGATGACTCATCAATAAAAGTAAATAGATAGGACCTTCGCAGAGGGAAGCAGAGATTTGCAGAGGTGCCACAGCTCGAGTTTTGAAATAGAGAGGAATAATATTTTGAGCGGCATGCTTTCATTGCCAACATAACAACCAAGAGATCTCGGTATCTTACATGCTACATACATTATAGGCGGTTCCCAAACAGAATGGTAAAGTTTGTACTCCCCCACCACCAACAAGCACACGCCACGACTAGTCCGAAACAACGGGTACCGTCGTTTGCAATTATTTTGATTTGATTTGCTTTGAGCATGGGACTGGGCATCCCGGTTACCAGCCATTTTCTCGTGAATGATAAGCGGAGTCCACTCATCATGAGAATAACCCACCTAGCATGAAAGATATTGACAGCCCTAGTTGACACATGAGCTATTCGAGCATACGAAACAGATTATTATTTGAAGGTTTAGAGTTTGTCACATGCAAATTTACTTGGAACGACAGGTAAATACCGTATATAGGTAGGTAAGGCGGACGCATATGGAACAACTTTGAGGTTTATGGAAGTGGATGCACAAGCAGTATTCCCGCTTAGTACAAGTGAAAGTTGGAAAGAGACTGGGAAGCGACTAACTAGAGAGCAACAACAGTCATAAACATGCATTGAGATTAACCAACATTGAATGCAAGCATGAGTAGGATATAAATCACCATGAACATAAATATCATGGAAGCTATGTTGAGTTTGTTTCAACTACATGCGTGAACATGTGCCAAGTCAAGCCACTCGAATCATTCAAAGGAGGATACCATCCTATCATACTACATAACAACCATTTTCATTTCCATGTTGGCACGCAAGGTAAACCATTATGAACTCCCAGCTAATTAAGCATGGCATGAGTAATTATAATCTCTAATTGTCATTGCAAACATGTTTTATTCATAATAAGCTGAATCGGGAATGCTGAACTAATCATACTTACAAAAACAAGATAGGTCGAGTTCATACCAGCTTTTCCTCATCTCAATCATTTCATCATATATCGTCATTATTGCCTTTCACTTGCATAACCGAACGGTGTGGATAATAATAATAGTGCACGTGCATTGGACTAAGCTGGAATCTGCAAACATTATTCAAAGGAGAAGACAATTTAATATGGGCTCTTGTTAGATCAACAATAATGCATATGAGAGCCACTCAACATTTTCATCGTGGTCTTCTCCTCTCGACCCCCAAAGAAAAGAAAAGAAAAGAAATTCAAAGAAACACACTAAAATGTTTTTGGAGTTTTTGTTTTTCCGAAGGAAGTAAAACAAGAACGAGAAAAACTATTTACACGGGAAAGCTCCCAACAAGCGAAAGAAGAACGAGAAATCTTTTTGGATTTTTCTTTCAATTTTACTACTAAGAATGCATAGAAAGTAAACTAACTACAACAATTTTTTTTGTTTTTTCTTAAGGTTTATCAAACACACAAGAAGAAAATAAACTAGCATGGATAATACAATGAAAAAGTATGAACACCGACAACTAGAATGAGTGTGTGAACATGAATATAATGTCGGTGAGAAATACATACTCCCCCAAGCTTAGGATTTTGTCCTAAGTGTTGGGGATCATAGCAGAAATTTAAAATTTTCTACGCATCTCCAAGATCAATCTATGGAGTAATCTAGCAACGAGGGGAATGGGAGTGCATCTACATACCCTTGTAGATCGCTAAGAGGAAGCGTTGCAAGAACGCGGATGAAGGAGTCGTACTCGCAGCGATTCAGATCGCGGTTGATTCCGATCTAAGCGCCAAACAACGGCGCCTCCGCGTTCAACACACGTGCAGCCCGGTGACGTCTCCCATGCCTTGATCTAGCAAGGGGAGGAGAGGTTGGGGAAGACTCCATCCAGCAGCAGCACGACGGCGTGGTGGTGAAGGAGGAGCGCGGAACTCCAGCAGGGCTTCGCCAAGCACTACGAGAGACGATGAGGGAGAGAGGTAGGGCTGCACCAAGAGGGAGACGATCTCGTGTGTCTTGCAGCCCCAATACCTCAAGTATATATAGGGGAAGGGGAGGGGCTGCGCCCCCATCTAGGGTTCCCTCCCTTGGGGTGGCGGCAGCCCCAAAACCCATCTAGGGTGGCGGCCAAGGGGGGAGAGAGGGGTGGGCCTTAAGGCCCATCTGGACCTAGGGCTTGCCCCCTCCCACTCTCCCTTGCGCCTTCGGCCTTGGTGGGAGGGGGGCGCACCAGCCCATCTGGGGCTGGTCCCCTCCCACACTTGGCCCACGCAGCCTTCTAGGGCTGGTGGCCCCACCTGGTGGACCCCCGAGACCCTCCCGGTGGTCCCGGTACGTTACCGATAGCACCCGAAACTTTTCCGGTGACCAAAACGGGACTTCCCATATACAAATATTTACCTCCGGACCATTTCGGAACTCCTCGTGACGTCCGGGATCTCATCCGGGACTCCGAACAATATTCGGTAACCGCGTACATACTTTCCCTATAACCCTAGCGTCATCGAACATTAAGTGTGTAGACCCTACGGGCTCGGGAGTCATGCAGACATGGCCGAGACAACTCTCCGGTCAATAACCAACAGCGGGATCTGGATACCCATGTTGGTTCCCACATGCTCCACGATGATCTCATCGGATGAACCACGATGTCAAGGATTCAATCAATCCCGTATACAATTCCCTTTGTCTATCGGTACGATATTTGCCCGAGATTCGATCGCCGGTATCCCGATACCTTGTTCAATCTCGTTACCGGCAAGTCTCTTTACTCGTTCCGTAACACATCGTCCCGTGATCAACTCCTTGGTCACATTGTGCACATTATGATGATGTCCTACCGAGTGGGCCCAGAGATACCTCTCCGTTACACGGAGTGACAAATCCCAGTCTCGATTCGTGCCAACCCAACAGACACTTTCGGAGATACCCGTAGTGCACCTTTATAGCCACCCAGTTACATTGTGACGTTTGGCACACCCAAAGCACTCCTACGGTATCCGGGAGTTGCACAATCTCATGGTCTAAGGAAATGATACTTGACATTAGAAAAGCTTTAGCATACGAACTACATGATCTTGTGCTAGGCTTAGGATTGAGTCTTGTCCATCACATCATTCTCCTAATGATGTGATCCTGTTATCAACGACATCCAATGTCCATGGTCAGGAAACCGTAACCATCTATTGATCAACGAGCTAGTCAACTAGAGGCTTAGTAGGGACATGGTGTTGTCTATGTATCCACACATGTATCTGAGTTTCCTATCAATACAATTCTAGCATGGATAATAAACGATTATCATGAACAATGAAATATAATAATCGAAATATACAACTAATGCTAACATGATTCCGATAGACTTAAGCATCGCTACGGGTGAGAAATTCTCATCGTAGTCAACTCCTTGAACTTGTGAAAAGACTCTTTCCCACAAGTCGAGCTTCATAGACGGTAACATTACCGCCCACGTCCGTCTTCTTCTTAAAGATCCATTTATCTCAATGGCTTGCCGATCATTGGGCAAGTCCACCAAAGTCCATACTTTGTTCTGATACATGGATCCTATCTCGGATTTCATGGCTTCTAACCATTTGTCGGAATACGGGCCCACCATCGCTTCTCCATAGCTCGTAGGTTCATTGTTGTATAACAACATGATATCTAAGACAGGATTACCGTACCACTCAGGGGTAGTACATATCCTTGTCGACCTACAAGGTTTGATAGCAACTTGATCCGAAGCTTCATGATCACTATCATTAACTTCCTATTCAACAGACGTAGGCGCCATAGAAAACATCTTTCTGTGTTGCATCATTCTCTGGTTGAAGTAAAGGTTCGACAACCTCATCAAGTTCTATCTTCCTCCCACTCAATTCTTTCAAGAGAAACTCCTTCTCGAGAAAGGACCCTTTCTTAGCGACAACAATTTGCCCTCGAATCTGAGATAGAAGGTATACCCAACTGTCACCTTTGGGTATCCTATGAAGATGTGTTTGTCCGCTTTTGGGTTCGAGCTTCTCCGGCTGAAGCCTTAAGCATCGCAGCCCCAAACATTAAGAAACGACAAATTTGGTTTCTTGCCAAACCATATTCATACGACGTCGTCTCAACGGACTTAGATGGTGACCTATCTAAAGTGAATGCAGCTGTCTCTAACGCATATCCTCAAAATGAAAACCGTAGATCGGTAAGAGACATCATAGATCGCACCATATCTCATAAGGTTAGATTACGACGTCTGAACACACCAGTACTCTGTGGTGTTCCATGTGGCTTCAACTGTGAAACAATTCCACAATGTCTTAAGTGATTGCCAAACTCATAACTCAGAAATTCTCATCGATCAGATCGTAGGAATTTGATCTTCTTGTTATGATGGTTCTTAACTTCACTCTGAAATCACTTGAACTTTTCAAATGTTTCATACTTGTGCTTCATTAAGTAAATATACATATATCTACTCAAATCGTCAGTGAAGATGAGAAAATAGCGATATCCACCGCACGCTTCAATTCTCATTGGATCACACGCATCAGCATGTATGATTTCCAACAAGTCACTTGCCCGTTTCATTGTACCTGAAAACGGGGTCTTAGTCATCCTGCCCATGAGGCATGGCTCGCATGTGTCAAGTGATTCAAAATCAAGTGACTCCAAACATCCATCGACACAGAGTTTCTTCATGCATCTTACGCCAATATGACCTAAGCGGCAGTGCCACAAGAAAGTGGTACTATCTACATCTTTTGGCGTGAATATGTGTATTACCACGACCAAGATTCACTGAACCATTCACATAGGGTGCATGACCATGAAAGGTATTATTCATGTAAACAGAATAACCATTATTCTTTAACTTAAATGAATAACCGTATTGCAATGAACATGATCTAATCATATTCATGCTCAACGTAGACACCTGATAACATTTATCTAGGTTCAATACTAATCCCGAAGGCAGATGGAGCGTGCGATGGTGATCTCATCAACTTTGGAAACACTTCCCAACACACATCGTCACCTCGCCCTTAGCTAGTCTCCGTTTAGTCTGTAGCTTTCGCTTCAAGTCACCAATAATAGCAACTGGACCGGTATTCAATACCCAGGTGCTACCAGGAGTACTAGTGAGGTACACATTAATAACACGTATATACTTTGTTGAAGTTGCCAGCCTTCTTATCTACCATGCATTTTGGGTAATTCCGCTACCAGTGACTATTCCCCTTACAATAGAAGCACTTAGTCTTGGGTTTGGGTTCAACCTTGGGTTCCTTCACTAGAGCGGCAACTGGTTTGCCATCCATGAAGTTTCCCTTCTAGCCCTTGCCCTTCTTGAAACCAGTGGTCTTGTTAAACCATCAACACTTGATGCTCCTTCTTGATTTCTACCTTTTGCGGTCTTAAGCACCGCGAACAGCTCCGGGATCAACTCCATCCCTTACATGTCATAGTTCATCACAAAGATCTAGTAGCTTAGTGATAGTGGCTAGAGAACTCTTTCAATCACTATCTTATCTGGAAGTTTAACTCCCACTTGATTTAAGTGATTGTAGCACCCAGACATTCTGAGCACATGATCACTAGCTGAGCTATTCTCCTCCATCTTGTTGGCAAAAGAACTTGTCAGAGGTCTCATACCTCTCAACACGGGCATGAGCCTGAAATCCCAATTTCAGCTCTTGGAACATCTCATATGTCTTATGGCGTTCAAAATGTCATTGGAATCCCGATTCTAAGCCGTAAAGTATGGTGCACTAAACTATCAGGTAGTCGTCAGGATGTGTCTGTCAGGTGTTCACAACATCCACAAACGACGTTGTAGGGGTTTGCACATCGAGCGGTGCATCAAAGACGTAAGCCTTCTGTGTAGCAGTGAGGACACTCCTCGGACTATGGACCCAGTCCGCATCATTGCTTACAATATCTTTCAACTTGGTCTTTCTCTAGGAACGTATTGAAACAGGGAGCTACAACGTGAGCTATTTATCTACAACATATTTGCAAAGACAATTTAGACTATGTTCATGATAATTAAGTTCATCTAATCAAATTATTTAATGAACTCCCACTCAGATAGACATCCCTCTAGTCATCTAAGTGATACATGATCTGAGTCAACTAGGCCGTGTCCGATCATCACGTGAGACGGACTAGTCATCATCGGTGAACATCTTCATGTTGATCGTATCTTCTATACGACTCATGTTCGACCTTTCGGTCTTCCATGTTCCGAGGCCATGTCTGTACATGCTAGGCTCATCAAGTCAACCTAAGTGTATTGCGTGTGTAAATCTGGCTTACACCCGTTGTATTCGAACGTTAGAATCTATCACACCCGATCATCACGTGGTGCTTCGAAACAACGAACCTTCGCAACGGTGCATAGTTAAGGGGGACACTTTCTTGAAATTATTGCGAGGGATCATCTTATTTAAGCCACCGTCGTTCTAAGCAAATAAGATGTAAAACATGATAAACATCACATGCAATCAAATAGTGACATGATATGGCCAATATCATTTGCTCCTTTTGATCTCCATCTTCGGGGCTCCATGATCATCGTTGTCACCGGCATGACACCATGATCTCCATCATCATGATCTCCATCATCGTGTCTTCTTGAAGTTGTCTCGTCATCTATTACTTCTACTACTATGGCTAACACTTTAGCAATAAAGTAAAGTAATTACATGACGTTTATGTTGACACGTAGGTCATAAATAAATTAAGACAACTCCTATGGCTCCTACCGGTTGTCATACTCATCGACATGCAAGTCGTGATTCCTATTACAATAACATGATCAATCTCATACATACATATATCATTCATCACATCCTTTTGGCCATATCACATCACATGGCACATGCTGCAAAAACAAGTTAGACGTCCTCTAATTGTTGTTGCAAGTTTTTACGTGGCTGCTATAGGTTTCTAGCAAGAACGTTTCTTACCTACGCCAAAACCACAACGTGATATGCCAATTTCTATTTACCCTTCATCAGGACCCTTTTCATCGAATACGATCTGACTAAAGTGGGAGAGACAGACACCCGCTAGCCACCTTATGCAACTAGTGCATGTCAGCCGGTGGAACCTGTCTCACGTAAGAGTACGTGTAAGGTCGGTCCGGGCCGCTTCATCCCACGATGCCGCGAATCAAGATAAGACTAGTAACGACAAGTAAATTGACAAAATCAACACCCACAACAACTTGTGTTCTACTCGTGCATAGAAACTACGCATAGACCTAGCTCATGATGCCACTGTTGGGGATCGTAGCAGAAATTTAAAATTTTCTACGCATCACCAAGATCAATCTATGAAGTAATCTAGCAATGAGGGGAAGGGGAGCGCATCTACATACCCTTGTAGATCGCTAAGCGGAAGCGTTGCAAGAACGCGGATGAAGGAGTCGTACTCGCATCGATTCAGATCGCGATTGATTCCGATCTAAGCGCCGAACAACGGCGCCTCCGCGTTCAACACACGTGCAGCCCGGTGACGTCTCCCACGCCTTGATCCAGCAAGGGGAGAAGGAGAGGTTGGGGAAGATTCCATCTAGCAGCAACACGACGGCGTGGTGGTGAAGGAGGAGCGTGAAACTCCAGCAGGGCTTCGCCAAGCACTACGAGAGACGAGGAGGGAGAGAGGTAGGGCTGCGCCAAGAGGGAGATGATCTCGTGTGTCTTGTAGCCCCAATACCTCAAGTATATATAGGTGAAGGGGAGGGGCTGTGCCCCCATCTAGGGTTCCCTCCCTAGGGGTGGAGGCAGCCCCAAAACCCATCTAGGGTGGCGACCAAGGGGGGAGAGAAGGGGGCACACCTAGGGTGGGCCTTAAGGCCCATCTGGACCTAGGGTTTGCCCCCTCCCACTCTCCCTTGCGCCTTGGGCCTTGGTGGGGGGGCACACCAGCCCACCTGGGGCTGGTCCCCTCCCACACTTGGCCCACGCAGCCTTCTAGGGCTGGTGGCCCCACCTGGTGGACCCCCGGGACCCTCCCGGTGGTCCCGGTATGTTACCGATAGCACCCGAAACTTTTCCGGTGACCAAAACGGGACTTCCCATATATAAATCTTTACTTCCGGACCATTCCGGAACTCCTCGTGACGTCTGGGATCTCATCTGGGACTCCGAACAACATTCGGTAACCGCGTACATACTTTCCCTATAACCCTAGCGTCATCGAACCTTAAGTGTGTAGACCCTACGGGTTCGGGAGTCATGCAGACATGGCCGAGACAACTCTCCGATCAATAACCAACAGCGGGATCTGGATACCCATGTTGGTTCCCACATGCTCCACGATGATCTCACCGGATGAACCACGATGTCAAGGATTCAATCAATCCCGTATACAATTCCCTTTGTCTATCGGTACGATATTTGCCCGAGATTCGATCGTCGGTATCCCGATACCTTGTTCAATCTCGTTACCGGCAAGTCTCTTTACTCGTTCCATAACACATCATCCCGTGATCAACTCCTTGGTCACATTGTGCACATTATGATGATGTCCTACCGAGTGGGCCCAGAGATACCTCTCCATTACACGGAGTGACAAATCCCAGTCTCGATTCGTGCCAACCCAACAGACACTTTCGGAGATACCCGTAGTGCACCTTTATAGCCACCCAGTTACGTTGTGATGTTTGGCACACCCAAAGCACTCCTACGGTATCCGGGAGTTGCACAATCTCATGGTCTAAGGAAATGATACTTGACATTAGAAAAGCTTTAGCATGCGAACTACACTATCTTGTGCTAGGCTTAGGATTGGGTCTTGTCCATCACATCATTCTCCTAATGATGTGATCCCGTTATCAACGACATCCAATGTCCATGGTCAGGAAACCGTAACCATCTATTGATCAACGAGCTAGTCAACTAGAGGCTTACTAGGGACATGGTGTTGTCTATGTATCCACACATGCATCTGAGTTTCCTATCAATACAATTCTAGCATGGATAATAAATGATTATCATGAACAATGAAATATAATAATAACTAATTTATTATTGCCTCTAGGGCATATTTCCAACACTAAGTTGGTTTACGGCACTGGCCTGGTGGATATCCAAAGTTGTAGTTGGGGTTCTACTCAGGCGCATCAGCTACTGCCCGAAGGGCTGCAGCATGGAGGCGAGCAGCCTCCGCTGTCCTCTCATACTCGTTTGCCTCCTCTCTAGTTATAAAGTACCGTCCATTCACATGGAAGTTAAAGAAAGTAGGAGCAGGAAGAGTAACATGGACGGTGTGCCATCAATCAAACATTAGTCGGTACTGGAGGAACTATTTGTTCCTCTTAAGAAACTGGTATCGTACCATAGCCTCATAATCTAGAAAAGCAGGTGGCAACTCAATGTCGTACCCTCTAATAGGTACACCCAAATATTTAGCTAAAAGTGTTGCATAAATCCCACCAACTAAATCTCCATCTTTAGAATTAAGGTGTAACCTGATAACCCACAAGTATAGGGGATCGCAACAGTTTTCGAGGGTAGAGTATTCAACCCAAATTTATTGATTCAACACAAGGGGAGCCAAAGAATATTCTCAAGTATTAACAGTTGAGTTGTCAATTCAAGCGCACCTGAAAGACTTAATATCTGCAGCAAAGTATTTAGTAGCAAAGTAATATGGAAGTAACAGTAACAGTGGAAAAAGTAACAGTATTCGTTTTGTAGTGATTGTAACAATGGCAACGGAAAAGTAACTAAGCAAAGATCAATATGTGAAAAGCTCGTAGGCAATGGATCAGTGATGGATAATTATGTCAGATGTGATTCCTCATGCAACAGTTATAACATAGGGTGACACAAAACTAGCTCTAGTTCATCAATGTAATGTAGGCATGTATTCCGAATATAGTCATACATGCTTATGGAAAAGAACTTGCATGCCATATTTTGTCCTACCCTCTCGTGGCAGCGGGGTCCTATTGGAAACTAAGGGATATTAAGGCCTCCTTTTAATAGAGTATCAGACCAAAGCATTAACACTTAGTGAATACATGAACTCCTCAAACTATATTCATCAACGTGAGTGGTCCTGATTATTGGCACTTCGGGGTTACCGGATCATAACACATAGTAGGTGACTATTGACTTGCAAAATAGGATCAAGAACTCACATATATTCATGGCAACATAATAGGTTCAGATCTGAAATCATGGCACTCGGGCCCTAGTGACAAGCATTAAGCATAGCAAAGTCATAGCAACAACAATCTCAGAACATAATGGATACCAGGGATCAAACCCTAACCAAACTAACTCGATTACATGATAAATCTCATCCAACCCATCACCGTCCAGCAAGCCTACGATGGAATTACTCACACACGGCGGTGAGCATCATGAAATTGGTGATGGAGGAAGGTTGATGATGACGATGGCGACAGATTCCCCTCTCTGGAGCCCCGAACGGACTCCAGATCAGCCCTCCCGAAAGAGATTAGGGCTTGGCGGCGGCTCCGTACTGTAAACGCGATGAATCCTTCTCCCTGGTTTTTTCTCCCCGAACGTGAATATATAGAGTCGGAGTTGAGGTTGGTGGAGCCGCAGGGGCCCACGAGATACGGGGCGCTTACCAGGGGGTGGGCGCGCCCCCACCCTCGTGGATAGGGTGTGGGCCCCCTTACGTTGATTCTTTCGCCAGTATTTTTTATATATTCCAAAAATATTCTCCGTGAAATTTCAGGTCATTCCGAGAACTTTTGTTTCTACACAAAAATAACACCATGGCAATTCTGCTGAAAACAACGTCAGTCCGGGTTAGTTCCATTCAAATCATGCACGTTAGAGTCCAAAACAAGGTCAAAAGTGTTTGGAAAAGTAGATACGATGGAGACGTATCAACTCCCCCAAGCTTAAACCTTTGCTTGTCCTCAAGCAATTCAGTTGACAAACTCAAAGTGATAAAGAAAAACTTTTACAAACTCTGTTTGATCTTGTTGTTGTAAATATGTAAAGCCAGCATTCAAGTTTTCAGCAAAGATTATGAACTAACCATATTCACAATAACATTTAGGTCTCATGTTTACTCATATCAATGGCATAATCAACTAGCGAGCAATAATAGTAAATCTCGGATGACAACACTTTCTCAAAACAATCATAATATGATATAACAAGATGGTATCTCGCTAGCCCTTTCTGAGACCGCAAAACATAAATGCACAACACCTCTGAAGATCAAGGACTGACTAAACATTGTAATTCATGCTAAAAGAGATCCAGTCATAGTCATACTCGATGTAAACTAATAGTAATGCATGCAAATGACAACGGTGCTTCTACAACTGGTGCTTTTTAATAAGAGGATGATGACTCAACATAAAAGTAAATAGATAGTCCCTTCTCAGAGGGAAGCAAGGATTTGTAGAGGTTCCAGAGCTCGATTTTGAAATAGAGATGAATAATATTTTGAGTGGTATACTTTCATTGTTAACATAACAACCGAGAGATCTCGATATCTTCCATGCTCGATTTTCGGCAGTCCCTCGAGAATTAAGGCACTTTACTATCTGCTTAAGGCATTTACAAAAGTAGAAATTGTTGTTGACCGAATGGTTCACTTGGTTTCTAGGGTTTTTGCGTGAAAAACTTTCAATCTATTCATCTTCAATCATAATAGTACAAAGAACACCAAATTTATTAAAATTACAACCAGGTCCATGGACCACCTAGTAAGAACTACAAACATTGGAGCGAGCCAAAGGCACGCCGACGTCATCGCCCCTCCCTCGCTGAAGCCGGACAAATCGTATTTTATTAGACAATCAAAAGTTGCCACCACGTTGAACCAGCGCACCAACAACCATCCTCGATGAAAAAAAGTCATAGATCAGAAGTATCAAACCACTAGACACTCAAAACAGGACGAATGAAGACTGGATCCAAACATATTCACCAAAAAACCAGCACTGACCGAATCATGTGAGATCCGACGAAGACACATCAGGAGGTAATCTAGAGTTGACAACAGAATAATCATGCCGGGCCGAGACAATTTGTTCCGTCTGATTGTTCCCAAAACATTCTAGTGACAACTAGATGTACAAGCCAACTCGGTCGAAAATGAGGCAACATGCATCATCGGAGTTGCATGCCTTAGAGCATCTACAGTCGGGCACCCCAAATCTCCTTTAATAATCTGGGCCCAGACGGGCACATAAAACAGGCCTCAAACGTCCGGACTGACTAGCATCTCTCATATCTAGCCTAAATATAAGGCGGATATGGACGTGCCTGGGCGCGTCCAGCACGTTGGACTGATGATGGGTCCCACACCGAATCGCCCGGAAAAACCCGGCGGTTTGACGGACGTCTCCTCCAATGGGGTGTGAATGTCGCGTGGCTCCGCTCTAGCTCGCTGCCCGAGGCCAAATCCGGCCATTTAAGCCAGCTGGCGTCCTCCAACCCCAGCCACATCCACCTCCACCCTTTTCACGCCGCCAGCCCAAGCCCATCCACCTCTCTCCTGCTCTGCCGCTCTTCCCACGCCCTCCGGCTTTGCCATGGCTTGGCAAAAGAAGACCACATATGCTATGTTCATGCAGGAGCGCAGGTTCCAGATTGAGGAGGAGATCTGGGCGAGGCGCGCTGCCCGCATCGCTGTCGGCCTACCTCCGGGCTCGCCTAAGCCGGAGGAGGTGAGGAAGAGGATAAGCAGTCGGCTTCGATGGAGGTGGCAGAGCCGGAGGAGGACAAGGCGGAGCAGCCGGAGGAGGAGCTGGTCTTGATAACCCACAAGTATAGGGGATCACAATAGTTTTCGAGGGTAGAGTATTCAACCCAAATTTATTAATTCGACACAAGGGGAGCCAAAGAATATTCTTGAGTATTAACAGCTGAGTTGTCAATTCAGCCACACCTAAAAGACTTAATATCTGCAACAAAGTATTTAGTAGCAAAGTAGTATGGAAATAACGGTAACGGTGGCAGAAGTAACAACATCAATTTGGTAGCAATCGTAACAGTGGCAATGGAAAAGTAACGGAGAAAAGATCAATATGTGAAAAGCTCGTAGGCAATGGATCAATGATGGATAATTATGTCGGATGGCATTCATCATGCAACGGTTATAACATAGGGTGACACGGAACTAGTTCCAATTCATCAATATAATGTAGGCATGTATTCCGAATATAGTCATACATGCTTTAGTACCGACCCTATACTCCCGGTTCTGGAACCGGGACAAATGGGCCTTATGAACCGGGACAAATGGGCCTTTTTCTACTAGTGCACTCTCGGCTCCCCATATACAAAGGTGCCTCTCCATAAAACACCGGAGCCTCCATCCTGAACACGAACATCAATGAAGCTATTGCAAGATTCGAGCACCGTAACTGAGAGAGACTCATCCCAAAACAAAGCTAGTACGCCGCTCCGTCCATCGCTACTGACACCATGGAAGCCCTTTAAGCCAAGTCGCCACTTCAACTTCTCCACCTTTGCTGAATCCTACCTAGTCTCAAAAAGAAAGTCTAGCTTGGGGTTATTAGCTTTTGAGAGGGCCAAAACCTCACGAACTGTCCGCCCCCCCCCCCGACAGTTCCAAGACAAAATATTCATTGCGTCCAACGGTCCTCCTCGAGGGAGGCCGCCGATATCTCATTATTGTCACTGTCTTCAAAATTTTCAGCTGCTTGTTGCTTGAGTCACTGCTCGCTGGCGAGTTGTTCTCTCGAGCATCCACCCCACTCCCATCGGTGAGAGCCAGCAACGCTTTAGGAGCTCCAGGAGCGTTGCTGGTCCCTGCTTCAACGACATCCATATTCAGATGTTTTCTTGCATCCTTGTCCACATCCATTTTGGCAGTGACCTGCTTCAGAGGGCTTGTCGCCGTGTCTAGGGTTTCCGGGTCGGTCCTCTCCTCCCTTGGAACAGAAGGAGCTGGCAGGCTCCCTGCCTTACCCGAGGGACGGGGGCTGGGTTGCCTGCTCGTAGCAACGCCTTGTCTTGGCCTAGACGGCCCCTCCACATACAACCAGTCCTCATACTTCATCTGTTTCTTATCATGTATACATAGACCACACTCCTTATGATCATGGACTATCAGCCCACACACCTTGCAGAAACAAGCTAATTTTTCATATTGAACAAGGTACACCTGACGCTCCCTTGCTCGCGCAATACAAACGAACTTAGTAAGGGGTGATTGATGTTGTGATTCACCCTAACCCTCACATAGTCACCTCTCGTGTTCCCATTCACCCACATCTCCAAGATCTACCCGGCACCCTTCAACAGCTTCTCAACAATATGTTCATTGCAATAGGGATCCCAAAGCTTATGAATCTGAAGCCATATTGGCATGTGATCAAACACCACGTCTTCAGCCCGACTGAATCCATCATACGTGCACAGAAGCACCGCCATGTTGCGGAATAACCATGGACCTTGCTTCATGATCCGTTCCCAGTCCCCCAAGAACGAGTCCTCGACGATGAAGCTGTTCGGCCCGACCGGCCGGAATCTAACACTTTGCGTGTGGTTTCAAGCCTCCCTCTGTTGGGGAACATAGTAATTTCAAAATTTTCCTACGCACACGCAAGATCATGGTGATGCACAGCAACGAGACGGGAGAGTGTTGTCTATGTACCCACGCAGACCGACTGCGGAAGCGTTGACACAACGTAGAGGAAGTAGTCGTACGTCTTCCCGATCCGACCGATCCAAGCACCGTTACTGCTGCACCTCCGAGTTCTTAGCGCACGTACAGCTCGATGACGATCCCCGGACTCCGATCCAGCAAAGCGTTGGGGAAGAGTTCCGTCAGCACGACGGCGTGGTGACGATCTTGATGTTCTACTGACGCAGGGCTTCGCCTAAGCACGACAATGATATGATCGAGGTGGAATATGGTGGCAGGGGGCACCGCACACGGCTAAGGAACGATCTCAATGATCAACTTGTGTGTCTAGAGGTGCCCCTGCCTCTGTATATAAAGGAGCCAAGGGGGAGGGGGCCGCCGGCCAGGAGGAGGGCGCAGGAGGAGTCCTACTCCTATCGGGAGTAGGACTCCCCCCCAATCCTAGTTGGACTAGGATTCCCCGAGGGGGAAAGAGAGAGAGGGGGGGGCGGCCACCTCTCCTAGTCCTAATAGGACTAGGGGAGGGGGGGAGGCGCGCGGCCACCTTGGGCTGCCCCTTTCTCCTTTCCACTAAAGCCCATTAAGGCCCATATGGCTCCCGGGGGGTTCCGGTAACCTCCTGGTACTCCGGTAAAATCCTGATTTCACCCGGAACACTTCCGATATCCAAATATAGGCTTCCAATATATCAATCTTTATGTCTCAACCATTTAGAAACTCCTCGTCATGTCCGGGATCACATCCGGGACTCCGAACTAACTTCGGTACATCAAAATGCATAAACTCATAATAACTGTCATCGTAACGTTAAGCGTGCGGACCCTACGGTTCGAGAACAATGTAGACATGACTGAGACACATCTCCGGTCAATAACCAATAGTGGGACCTGGATGCCCATATTGGCTCCTACATATTCTACGAAGATCTTTATCGGTCAGACCGCATAACAACATACGTTGTTCCCTTTGTCATCGGTATGTTACTTGCCCGAGATTCGATCGTCGGTATCCAATACCTAGTTCAATCTCGTTACCGGCAAGTCTCTTTACTCGTTCCGTAATACATCATCTCGCAACTAACTCATTAGTCGCAATGCTTGCAAGGCTTATGTGATGTGCATTACCGAGAGGGCCTAGAGATACCTCTCCGACAATCGAAGTGACAAATCCTAATCTCGAAATACGCCAACCCAACATCTACCTTTGGAGACACCTGTAGAGCTCCTTTATAATCACCCAGTTACGTTGTGACGTTTGGTAGCACACAAAGTGTTCCTCTGGTAAACGGGAGTTGCATAATCTCATAGTCATAGGAACATGTATAAGTCATGAAGAAAGCAATAGCAACATACTAAACGATCGGGTGCTAAGCTAATGAAATGGGTCATGTCAATCAGATCATTCAACTAATGATGTGACCTCGTTAATCAAATAACAACACCTTGTTCATGGTTAGGAAACATAACCATCTTTGATTAACGAGCTAGTCAAGTAGAGGCATACTAGTGACACTAAGTTTGTCTATGTATTCACACATGTATTATGTTTCCGGTTAATACAATTCTAGCATGAATAATAAACATTTATCATGATATAAGGAAATAAATAATAACTTTATTATTGCCTCTAGGGCATATTTCCTTCACCCTCATCTCCTTGTAAAAGGCTGACGGAGAGAAAGGTTTGTTGGTATGAACCCTAGCTAGGACTAACCAACGAATGCTTTCCTTGATCTCCGGGTCCTCTTCATCTATCTCCACATCATCAAATTCCTCATCATTGAGATCCAGTTGGTAAAAAAAGTTCTCCAGATCGGGATCTGCTGCCGCCGCCAAGGCCGCCACCACCGCCGCCGCCGCTAATCGCTGAGTTTGCATCTGAGGAGGACACCATCGCAAGCGAGACGCCATACCCAAGGGAATACCCCTGCGAGACTCGCCGGGATCGGGTATAAGACTCTGAGAGGACGATTTGCCTCAGAGGAGGCTTTTCGATCCACGTCGTGATGAATGTGGGTATGTGGGATGCTGGCATATCGAAGTGAATGCGGTCAAGGTGGAGCAGACGCATCAGGAGTGTGGGTTTTCGGTGGGTTTGCGTTGTGGGAGTCCGACATGGCGGACGTCTAGACTCTCCGCAAATCTGTTCCAGCTTGGTGTCGGTTCGAGGGATTACGAACGCGTGAACCTATCCAAACAAATTTGATGACCGCCGTTGAATGACTAAAACTGTCCACCATTCGGGCGATTTAATGATTTGCGTTGGAGCTAAACACATGGCTTGAAATAAAGAGCCGCTTGTCCTCAACCCTAGTCGAGATGACAAGTTTTATCCTTTAGAGCATCTCCAGCCGAGCTCCCAACACACCCTCTCCGGGCGTTTTCTTCGCGCCGGCGCACAAAAATCGACCCAGTCGCGTCCCAGAAGCCCAATTTTCGCCGGCTTGGGCCGAATTTGGCGCCGGCGGACCTAGGCCGAACCCGACGCACTGGGGGCGCTCGGGGGCGCCGGGCGAAATGGTTTTGGCGCGAAAGAGTCACGGGCCCGCCGAGTCAGCGACACTCGCCTCGTCGTCCTGTGAACGCCTCGTTTTCCCGTGGGGAATCAATGCCAAGGTTGCCGCCGGTCAGCCTTCCATTGATTCCTCACGAGGCGCTCTTCACGGGCGGCGCCCCCCCCCCCCCCGCCCCGCGTACACACGCCTTCCCGGCGGCTACAAAAAGCGCCCCCACCCCGCCGTTGGCCACATACGTCATGCTCTCTCTCTCTCTCTCTCTTTCTCTCTCTCTCTCT
The DNA here is from genome assembly GCA_034509565.1 of Triticum monococcum. Classification (NCBI taxonomy): domain Eukaryota; kingdom Viridiplantae; phylum Streptophyta; class Magnoliopsida; order Poales; family Poaceae; genus Triticum; species Triticum monococcum. The sequence goes on along the minus strand of CM067843.1, from coordinate 668,605,776 downwards.
CTCTTCGCTAACGAACATCTGTGTCTCTCTACGTCGCCGACGATCCTCTCCTCTCTCCCAACCCCATCCACCATGACAATGTGCGAGCGGTTCCCCGGCGACGGAGCGGCGGCCAACGGCTTCGGTCGCCGCTCGCTGCAAACGTGGGAGGCGTACATGCTTTCCGAGGCGAACATTCCGGCGCCTCCACACATGCGCGCTGAGCCGACAGGATGGAGGCTCAGCGCCGGAGGCGTCCCCACCCCCCCTGTCGGACGTCGTCGCGTGCCCCGATCTCTTCGCCGGCGAGGTCGACCGCGTTCGGTCGTCGCTGACCGAGGAGCAGCGCGCCTTCCCGCAGTATGCCAGTGACAACCACGAGGCGTGGGTGGCGTACTTCCAGCGCCGCCAGGAGCAACGCCTCACCTCCACCAATGGGGCACCGATGGTGGTGGGCGACCGGTGAAACAGCGAGGGGCGACACCTGTGGTGGTCCGTCCCCGGCCGGACGCTCGGCGAGATTCTCGCGCACCTCGAGGGCGGCAACAATCCACCGCTCGCATACCCTCGTGGACCGGCCGGCGCCCCGCCGCGGCACCGGGCAATGGATGCCAAGGAGGTTTGCCTTCGGTTCGTCCTCCTCGTCCCGTTCCTCCTCCCACTCCTCCAGCTCTCCGGCGGTGTTCGGCGTCAAGGCCGAGCCCGTAGCGGAGACCCCGCTCGACCGGCGCAGCCGCTCGGCCGGCATCGTCGTCAACGAAGGCGGCGGCCGCGCCTCGTCCTCGGCTCCTCCCCGACTCGTCAAGCCGAAGACGGAGCCAGGGGTCCCCGCCGTGAAGACGGAGCCCGGGCTCGCCAGCGGCGTCAAGGAGAAGGTGCTCGACGACGAAGCGGCCCTTAAATGGGCACGTGACGACTGGGTGCAGACGGAGAGGGAGCGCCAGCGCGCCGCCCTCGCGCGGTTTGAAACTCGTCGTCGTGGCCGGGACGAGGGAGGCATCGTCGTCCTCGACGACAGCGACGACGACGACGCGCCGCCACCACCTGTCCGCCAGGGAGACGCCGGGCAGGGGTCCAGCAGGGGCGGCCGCGCCATCAAGAAGGAGAAGGCCACCGCCGCCGCCGAGGACAGCGGCGACGTCGACGACTTCGCCGCGTTGATCGAGTTCTTCGCCCCATAGATTAGTTTTTAAATAATTTATGTAAAACGCCGAACATGTTTAATATGAATATCAAATTTGTCGAATTTTGCCGAACTTCGCCGAATTCAGCTTTAAAAAAAACGTATCCGGAACAACCCTGAAACGAGCGGCTGGGAATCCGCTCGCCCCCACGCCGATTTAAGTGTCGGCTCGTCCAAAGACACGTAAAATCACCGCGTGAGGGGTCTAACTGCTGGATATGCTCTTAAAGCCGCCTTCCGTGTACACGCGCCGGATCCATCCGCGCAGTCCCTCCCCTCGGAGACGGGGCACGCCCACGCCCTAGACCGGAGCCCGGTGGTCAAACACCTGGCAGAGTGCCAGTGCCGCACCGCTTCAAAGATGTTTATCTTCCCGCGTCTCCCAGCGCATCCCACGGAATTCTGCTGTTGTCATCACGTGAAAGATTGATAGCCGTCGACAGGCAGATACAGTGGCACCTGACGGAGCTGACGCATCGGCGGCCGGCGAGATGCACGCACGCACGCACGACCTATCCCGTCCTTGCCAGAGCAGATAAGGCGAGACCGGACCGTAGCGTAGCGGCCAAAACAAGAGACGAAGAAATATCTCGTGGGTGAAGGTGATCCCTCCCTCCCACCGCTGCTTCCGTAATGCAAAAGCTCGGTCCACGGGTGCCCTCGGCAAAGGGTAATTCCTTTTAGCGCAAAGAAAGATTTCTGATTAGTGGGTGCGGATGTGGACAGGATGTGAGTAGATATTGCTCAGAGAACAGCAAAAGGACCACGTCGAGGCATTTTTTGTTTGGAGAAAGGCATGATATGGGACGAGGAATTGGCCGGTGGAAAGCTGGTCTACGTGTTCTCTGGCCGCTCCGTGTATTCTTGGGAACATTTTGCTCTTATTGTTCCATTTTTTTTTTGCGAAGTGATGATCATCGATGTCGGCACTTGGTTGGAGAACTGGTCGTGTGGACCCATTATCTGTCTATATAGCCAGGACTGAACTATTTGGCCTCTTTCGGTTTGGAAAAATTTAATGGAAAAAACTAAGTTATGCGTGTTTCAGAACAAAGTTTCTTGTAGACGCATTTGGTTTGCACCCTGGCAAGTGCCACACTGAGATACGAGCACATGACAACTATGAATATTTTTTATGCAAATTTAGTTACGCGAGGATGGCAACTTTTGTTGACAAGCATGGCAATGTTTCAGTTTATGTTTTGACAGAAACTTATCGTGTGTCACTGCAATTCATCATCCTTGCGTGACTGAAATTGTCATCGAAAAACATGAACTTGTGGCACTTATCATTTAGCTTTGGTTTATAGGAAATGAGCATCCCAATTCCTTAATAGTATTGTTCATTTCGAATGTTTTGAGGACAAAACATCCAGTCAATTCTCTTTTCGTGATTAGGGAGGAAACTGGGCAATTCTCGAGTTGACAACATCCAGTCAGTTCTATTTATGTACTATTTCTATTTTCTTTGTTTTGGTTTTCTCAAAACTGAATGAACCCATTGATCAACAAAATTGCATAGGATTTGTGGAGGGCTTGAGCCCGTTTTCCCCCCTATGTGGATGCTCTAATTCACGTGAATGGAATCTTTAGGGAGATTTTTCATGAGAAATCGTTCGCACTATGTTTTGGAGGAAAGTTTCCATCCAATCAAACAACTTTCTTCACTTCCTTTGTTTTCTTGAGGTGTATGAAACACTCTTTGATGCCATTTTTTTCCCAATAAACAGGGGACAGACCTTTGGTTTCTTTTCATTATCAAAACGAAACCACAACACATCATTCAGTTCACAAACTCCGACCCCTAGCTACAACGAATGTAGTTCTAAACATAGGAAATACTGGTATCACACCCACAAGTGAAAAACTTGAAAACAACACTAGATATCAAAACAAAACTTGCGGCCCAAAAAAAGGCTCAGCCTGAGAGGATAACATGAACGGCATCACTGCTCGATTGTTCTTTAGATACTCAAGCAATGCACTCCCTCCATTCCCAACTCCTCGTAGTGAGTTTCTCCATGAATCTAGAGCCGAAACACAGTGGCATCTAATTAGTCACGTTCCAGCTCCAGAGGGTCCCTCAGTTTCTTGCTTTCAAAAGATCTAGGAAGAGCTTCATCTTTCCACTTTGAAGATCCTTGAACAACCGTGTCCACTCGGTCAGATATCAAAAGACCAGTCCCAAAACTTGTTTCATTGATATCCAGTATGTTTATTAAAAACTATAGCATTACTATTGTTCCAAATTAAAAGATCGTGGATGTCGCCTACAGAGGGGTGAATAGGCGTTTTAAAATAATTACGGTTTAGACTTGAACAAATGCGGAATAAACCTAGCGGTTAATTTATCAATCACAAAACCTAAAACGACTGCACTCACCTATGTGCACCAACAACCCATGCTAAGCAAGATAAACAATTAGATGATAGCAAGATATATGACAAGAAACAATATGACTATAACAAAGTAAAGTGCATAAGTAAAGGGCTCAGGTAAGAGATAACCGAGGCACGTTGAGACGACGATGTATCTCAAAGTTCACACCCTTGCGGATGCTAATCTCCGTTTGAAGCGGTGTGGACGCACAATACTCCCCAAGAAGCCACTAGGGCCACCGTAATCTCCTCACATCATCGCAATGCAAGATGCCGTGATTCCACTAAGGGACCCTTGAGGGCGGTCACCGAACCCGTATAAATGACAATCCTTGGGAGCGGTCACCGAACCCGTACACTTTACTCGGGGCGATCTCCACAACCTAATTGGGGATCTCGACGCTTGCCCGGAGCTTTACACCACAATGATTGAGCTCCGAACACCACCAACCATCTAGGGCACCAAGGCACCCAAGATGAACAAGCTCAAGGGTACCAAGCACCCAAGAGTAATAAGCTTCTCAACTTGTAACTTTCACGTATCACCGTGGAGAACTTAAACCAATGCACCAAATGCAATGACAAGGGCACACGAAGTGCCCAAGTCCTTCTCTCCCAAATCCCAGCAAAGCAACTAATGCTAGGGAGGAAAATGAGAGGAAGAACGAAGAAGAGAGCACGAAGAACTCCAAGATCTAGATCCAAGGGGTTTCCCTCACTTAGAGGAGAAAGTGATTGGTAGAAACGTAGGTCTAGATCTCCTCTCCGCCCCCCCCCCCCCTAAAAAACTAGTAAGAATCCATAAAAGGATTGAGGGATAGCAAGCTCGAAGAAGGTCAACAACGGGTGAAGAACACGAGCTTAAGAGATTGGGTTCATTGGGGAAGAAGACCCCCTTTTATAGGTGGGGGAAAATCCAACCGTTATGCTCACAGCCCGCACAGAGCGGTACTACCGCTCATGGGAGCGGTACTAATGCTAGGGCATTGGAAGCCCTTTGAAAAACAACAACGAGGAGGCAAAAGGCCGGTAGAACCACCGGAGCGGTACTACTGCTCGCAAGCGATACTACTGCTTGCGAGCGGTACTAAAAAATACATCTGTGTCTGCCATCGCTGGACTTAAGACGAGTTTTTGGTTCGGAGCGGAAGTAGCCACGGAAGTAGCCGCGGTAGTACCGCTCCCAAGAGGGGTAGTAAAAAAATCCCCTGCAAGCGGTACTACCGCTCCCATGAGCGGCAGTACCGCCGCAGCCTTTTTAAGGACACCAAAACTAACACAACTTCTGCAAACGGACTCTGAATTCAACGAAACCAAGTTTGTTGGAAAGCTAGCGACAAGGGATAACACAATCTTGATATAAATAACAATAAGAAGGAAATTTAAAAAGTCCCATAAGAAAATGGTGAGAACCCTTCCTCGAATAAGACCGGTAAAACCTCCAACACCGAAAACGTAATAGAAGAATCATGTGAACTGTTGGAAATATGCCCTAGAGGCAATAATAAAATGGTTATTATTATATTTATTTGTTCATGATAATTGTCTATTATTCGTGCTATAATTGTGTTATCCGGAAATCGTAATACATGTGTGAATACATGGACCACAACACGTCCCTAGTGAGCCTCTAGTTGACTAGCTCGTTGATCAAAAGATAGTCATGGTTTCCTGACTATGGACATTGGATGTCATTGATAACAGGATCACATCATTAGGAGAATGATTTGATGGACAAGACCCAATCCTAAGCATAGCTCAAAGATCGTGTAGTTCGTTTGTTGTAGCTTTTCCAAATGTCAAGTATCATTTCCTTAGACCATGAGATTGTGCAACTCCCGGATACCGTAGGAGTGCTTTGGGTGTGCCAAACGTCACAACGTAACTGGGTGACTATAAAGGTACACTACAGGTATCTCCGAAAGTGTCTGTTGGGTTGGCACGAATCGAGACTGGGATTTGTCACTCCGTATGACGGAGAGGTATCTCTGGGCCCACTCGGTAATGCATCATCATAATGAGCTCAATGTGATCAAGTGGTTGATCACGAGATCATGCATTACGGTACGAGTAAAGTGACTTGCCGGTAACGAGATTGAACAAGGTATTGGGATACCGACGATCGAGTCTCGGGCAAGTAACGTACCGATTGACAAAGGGAATTGTATACGGATTGATTGAATCCTCGACATCGTGGTTCATCCGATGAGATCATCGAGGAGCATGTGGGGGCCAACATGGGTATCCAGATCCCGCTGATGGTTATTGACCGGAGAGTCGTCTCGGTCATGTCTGCATGTCTCCCGAACCCGTAGGGTCTACACACTTAAGGTTCGGTGACGCTAGGGTTGTTGAGATATTAGCATACGGTAACCCGGAAGTTGTTCGGAGTCCCGGATGAGATCCCGAACGTCACAAGGAGTTCCGGAATGGTCTGGAGGTGAAGATTTATATATAGGAAGTCAAGTTTCGGCCATCGGGAAGGTTTCGGGGGTAATCGGTATTGTACCTGGACCACCGGAAGGGTCCCGGGGGTCCATCGGGTGGGGCCACCTATCCCGTGTTGGGGAACGTTGCAGAAAACAAAATTTTCCTACGGTTTCACCAAGATCCATCTATGAGTTCATCTAGCAACGAGTGATCGGATGCATCTACATACCTTTGTAGATCGCGAGCGGAAGCGTTCACTAGAACGTGGATGACGGAGTCGTACTCGCCGTGATTCAAATCACCGATGACCAAGCGCCGAACGGACGGCACCTCCGTGTTCAACACACATACGGAGCGGATGATGTCTCCTCCTTCTTGATCCAGCAAGGGGGAAGGAGAGGTTGATGAACATCCAGCAGCACGACGGCGTGGTGGTGGATGCAGGGCGTCACAGTAGCAGGGCTTCGCCGTGTACTACGAGGGAGAGGGAGGCGCCAGGGATGCAGGGTGCGGCTGCCCCTCCCTCCCCCCTTCTTATATAGGCCCCCTAGGGGGGCGGCCCTAGGAGATGGGATCTCCTAGGGGGGGCGGCGGCCAGGGCTGGAGTGGCCCCCAAGGCAAGGTGGGTGAAAGATCGTGGATGTCGCCTAGAGGGGGGGGGGGTGAATAGGCGTTTTAAAATAATTACAGTTTAGGCTTGAACAAATGCGGAATAAACCTAGCGGTTAATTTGTCAAGCACAAAACCTAAAACAACTAGGCTCACCTATGTGCACCAACAACTTATGCTAAGCAAGATAAGCAACTATGTGATAGCAAGATATATGACAAGAAACAATATGGCTATCACAAAGTAAAGTGCATAAGTAAAGGGGCTCGGGTAAGAGATACCGAGGCACGCGGAGACGATGATGTATCCCGAAGTTCACACCCTTGCGGATGCTAATCTCCGTTTGGAGCGGTGTGGAGGCACAATGCTCCCCAAGAAGCCACTAGGGCCACCGTAATCTCCTCACGCTCTCGCACAATGCAAGATGCCGTGATTCCACTAAGGGACCCTTGAGGGCGATCACCGAACCCGTACAAATGGCAACCCTTGGGGGCGGTCACCGAACCCGTACACTTTGGCAACCCTTGGGGGCGGTCACCGAACCCGTCAAATTGCTCGAGGCGATCTCCACAACCTAATTGGAGACCCCGACGCTTGCCCGGAGCTTTGCACCACAATGATTGAGCTCCGAACACCAACAACCGTCTAGGGCACCCAAGCACCCAAGAGGAACAAGCTCAAGGGTACCAAGCACCCAAGAGTAATAAGCTTCTCAACTTGTAACTTCCACGTATCACGTGGAGAACTCAAACCGATGCACCAAATGCAATGGCAAGGGCACACGGAGTGCCCAAGTCCTTCTCTCTCAAATCCCACCGAAGCAACTAATGCTAGGGAGGAAAATGAGAGGAAGAACAAGAAGGAGAACACCAAGAACTCCAAGATCTAGATCCAAGGGGTTCCCCGCACATAGAGGAGAAAGTGATTGGTGGAAATGTGGATCTAGATCTCCTCTCTCTTTTCCCTCAAAAACTAGCAAGAATCCATGGAGGGATTGAGAGTTAGCAAGCTCGAAGAAGGTCAACAATGGGGGAAGAACACGAGCTCAAAGGGTTAAGGTTCAACGGGGAAGAAGACCCCCTTTTATAGGAGGGGGAAAATCCAACCGTTAACCCCCACTCAGCCCCGCAGAGAGTGGTACTACCGCGGAGGCAGGGCGGTACTACCGCTCATAAGCGGTACTACCGCTCCCCCTCAGCGGTACTGCCGCGCCAGAAGAAAAGGGCTGGGGCTGGGACCCAGAGCGGTACTACCGCGGAGGTAGGGCGGTACTACCGCTCACAAGCAGCACTACCGCCACTACTACCGCAGCTAGTACCGCAAAACCCGACACGAGAAAATGCGCACTAGAATCGAAGCGGAAGGAGCACGAAGCCACAGCGGTACTGCGGCTGAGCCCAGCAAGCGGTACTACCGCTCCGAGGAGCGGTACTACCGCTTAGTGGACTGCAGTCGTACTACCGCTCCAACCACTGTGTCGAGGCGGTAGGAGCACGGATCCGCAGAGGCACTGCTGCTGAGGCCATCAAGCGGTACTACCGCTCCGAGGAGCGGTACTGCCGCTTAGTGAGCCTCAGCGGTACTACCGCTGTGGCCCGCGGTACTACCGCTGGGTCTAGGAGAAAAACCACACTCCAGAAAACCAGAACTGCCATAACTTCTGCATATGAGCTCCGAATTGAGCAAACTCAAGCTTGTTGAAAACAAGACGACGAGTAGCATCAAAACAGCGACTGGTTATAGTAAGAAGAGGCAGGGGAGGTATGCCAACAAATAGAGGAGTGAAACCTCCAACCGAGAAGAACCGGCAAAACCTCCAACATCGAAAACATCATAGAAGATGCATGCGAACTCCGTTTTCGATGAACTCAAGCTTGTCATCAAGATGACCATAAGCTCTAAGACTCACAAAGAGAACCAAACAAGAACCAAGAAAGATGATGCAAGGATGCAATGGTTTGAGTTCTCAGCGAACGATACGATCAAGCTACTCATCGAGAGCCCCCCTTGATAGTACGGCAATCGATCCTATAACCCGGTCTCCCAACTACCATCATGAGACCGGTAAAATAGAAAACCTACCAAGGGCAAACCTTTGCCTTGCACATGGTCCACTTGAGCTAGATGATGACGATCTTGACTCCCTCAAGTTGGACCACCTTTCTTGATTGTGTTGGCTCGATGAAGACTAGTTGATTGCTCCCCCATACTCCACTATGGGTGAGCCTTTCTTCCGCACATCTTCATGAGTCCATTGTCACCACAATGGACGGCAAGCTTCAAGCATTTGATCTCTTCGTGATGCTCCACTTGAACTTGCACACCGCAACCTTTCTTGATTGTGTTGAGTCGATGAAGACTAGTTGATTGCTCCCCCATACTCTACTATGGGTGAGCTACTTTTCCGCACATCTTCACAAGTCCATTGACACCACAAAGGACGGCAAGCTTCAAGCATTTGATCTCTTCGTGATACTCCACTTGAACTTGCACACCGCAACCTAACCCCACAAAGAACTCTCACGAAGACCATGGGTTAGTACATCAAGCGTAATTGACAATGCTTACCATACCATGGGATCACTTGATCCCTCTCGGTACATCTTCTACGCTTTGTGGGTTGATCAACTTGATTCACTCTTTAACTTAGTCTTGATCAACCTCTCACAAGACCAATCTTTAGGTAATTCCTTGAATAGCACCTTGGTCGACACAAACTCTCCTTAAAACCAACACATGTACTCCAAGAAAAGCCTATGGACAAAACCTTCAAATATAACTCAAGGCAACCATTAGTCCATAGAGATTGTCATCAATTACCAAAACCAAACATGGGGGCACCGCATGTTCTTTCAGTGGGGCGCCCCCACCCCTAGGGTTCCAACCCTAGGCGCATGGGGTGGGCCTAGGGGGGCGCACCAGCCCACTATGGGCTGGTTCCCCTCCCCACTTTGGCCCATGGGGCCCTCCGGGATGGGTGGCCCCACCCGGTGGACCCCCGGGACCCTTCCGGTGGTCCCGGTACAATACCGGTGACCCCGAAACTTGTCTCGATGGCCGAAACAACACTTCCTATATATAATTCTTTACCTCTGGACTATTCCGAAACTCCTCGTGACGTCCGGGATCTCATCCAGGACTCCGAACAACATTCGGGTTACTACATATTCATATCTTCACAACCCTAGCGTCACCGAACCTTAAGTGTGTAGACCCTACGGGTTCGGGAGACATGTAGACATGACCGAGATCGCTCTCCGGTCAATAACCAACAGCGGGATCTGGATACCCATGTTGGCTCCCACATGCTCCTCGATGATCTCATCGGATGAACCACGATGTCGAGGATTCAAACAACCCCGTATACAATTCCCTTCGTCAATCGGTATGTTACTTGCCCGAGATTCGATCGTCGGTATCCCAATACCTTGTTCAATCTCGTTACCGGCAAGTCACTTTACTCGTACTGTAATGCATGATCCCGTGACCAGACACTTGGTCACTTTGAGCTCATAATGATGATGCATTACCAAGTGGGCCCAGTGATACCTCTCTGTCATACGGAGTGACGAATCCCAGTCTTGATCCATGTCAACCCAACAGACACTTTCGGAGATACTCGTAGTATACCTTTATAGTCACCCAGTTACGTTGTGATGTTTGGTACACCCAAAGCACTCCTACGGTATCCGGGAGTTACACGATCTCATGGTCTAAGGAAAGGATACTTGACATTGGAAAAACTCTAGCAAACGAACTACACAATCTTGTGCTATGTTTAGGATTGGGTCTTGTCCATCACATCATTCTCCTAATGATGTGATCTCGTTATCAATGAAATTCAATGTCCATAGTCAGGAAACCATGACTATCTGTTGATCAACGAGCTAGTCAACTAGAGGCTTACTAGGGACATATTGGTGTCTATTATTCACACATGTATTACGATTTCCGGATAACACAATTATAGCATGAATAAAGACAATTATCATGAACAAGGAAATATAATAATAATACTTTTATTATTGCCTCTAGGGCATATTTCCAACATCCCGGAGGGCCCCATGGGCTGAAGTGGGAGGGGAACCAGCCCCTAGTGGGCTGGTGCGCCCCCCCCCCCTTGGGCCTCCCCCTGCGCCTAGGGTTGGAAACCCTAGGGGTGGGGGCGCCACTCTTGCCTTGGGGGGCAAGGCACCCCCTTGGCCGCCGCCCCCCTAGGAGATTGGATCTCCTAGGGCCGCCCCCCTAGGCACCCTATATATAGTGGGGGGAGGGAGGGCAGTCGCACCCAAGCCCCTGGCCTCTCCCTCTCCCTCCCGTGACACTCCTCCATCTCCCCGCGCTTGGCGAAGCCTTGCCGAGATCACCGTTGCTTCCACCACCACGCCGTCGTGCTGCTGGATCTTCATCAACCTCTCCTTCCCCCTTGCTGGATCAAGTTGGAGGAGACGTCTTCCCAACCGTACGTGTGTTGAACGTGGAGGTGCCGTCCGTTCGGCACTTGGTCATTGGTGATTTGGATCACGTCGAGTACGACTCCATCAACCCGGTTCTCTTGAACGCTTCCGCGTGCGATCTACAAGGGTATGTAGATGCACTCCTCTCTCCCTCGTTGCTAGATGACTCCATAGATTGATCTTGGTGATGCGTAGAAAATTTTAAAATTCTGCTACGTTCCCCAACATGAACTCCGTTTTCGATGAACTCAAGCTTGTCAAGAAGATGACTGTAAGCTCCAAATCTCACAAGGAGAAAACCAAACAAGAAGCAAGAAAGATGATGCGAGCATGCAATGGTTTGAGCTCTCTACGAACGATACGATCAAGCTACTCACTTGAGAGCCCCCCTTGATAGTACGGCAATCGATCCTATAACCCGGTCTCCAAACTACCACCATGAGACCGGTAAAATAGAGAACCTATCAAGGACAAAACTTTGCCTTGACCAAAGTCCACTTGAGCTAGATGTAGACGATCTTGACTTCCTCAAGTAGGACCACCTCTCTTGATTGCGTTGGCTCGGTGAAGACTAGTAGATTGCTCCCCCATACTCCACTATTGGTGAGCCACTCTTGGAACATCTTCACAAGTCCATTGACACCACAATGGATGGCAAGCTACAAGCATGATTTATTCATGATGCTCCACTTGAACTTGCACAACACAACCTTGATTTGATGTCATCCTCCATGGGTTGTATGTGATCTTCATTTTGACGCAAGCCCATGGAAGCAAACCTAACCCCACATAGAACTCTCACAAAGACCATGGGTTAGTACACAAAAGCACAATGGACAATGCTTACCAAACCGTGAGATCACTTGATCCCACTCGGTGTATCTTCTACGCTTTGTGTGATGATCAACTTGAATCACTCTCTGTACTTAGTCTTGATCAGATCAACCTTGACTCTTTCCAACTCTCTTCATTTGGATGATGTATGACCAAACTTTGGATAATTTCTTAATAGCACCTTGGTCAACTCATAAACTCCTTGAAACCACCACATGGACTTCAAGAAATGCCTATGGACAAATCCTTCAAATATAACTCAATGCAACCATTAGTCCATAGAGAATGTCATCAATTACCAAAACCACACATGGGGGCACCGCATGTCCTTTCACAAATTCCCCACCGCATGTCCTTTCACAAATTCCCCACCGCATGTCCTTTAAATATAGGCACTTCTTATTGCATGGTAAATATTTAGCTACAAACTCAAATTTTTGAAAGCTATAGCCAGAAACTACTTCCGCTTCCTTCAGACTACTCTATCAACAACACATTCAAAAAGAGGTGACAAACATATCCAATCTCAATGTGCATGACACACTCAAGTGGTTTAGCTAAATCCCTTTTTCCTCAGGTTGTCATAAGTCATGATCTTGTTTTGGGAGAACAACCAAAGAAATCCTTGGATCTAGGGGAACTTTAATTTGACAAACGGTAGGTAAGAAGATGGTTTGTATTCGTTTGCATAGAACTCCCCTAAAATTAACTATAGCATATAAAGATTTAGAAAAATATATCCCTTGGGATTCATACTGCCAGCCCAACGAATCCTCTTGATTTGAGAAAACAATGCCTTTAGCTATACTCAATAAATGCTGCTATAAAGACAATATCTCCTCTGAGAAGCGAATGGGCATGTAACCTAGTGGTTGCAGCGACCTTAGTAGCACCTAGGTCCTGGGTTCGACTCTCGGTGGGAGCGGATTTAAACAGGCCTGGGCAAAAGTTTCTGGAATAAAAGACTGTGGGGCTGTTGCTCTACAATAAATAGTCAAAAAAATATCTCCCTTGAGAAAGTTCTTCTAAATGCTATCTTAAGCTGAGATCCATGCCAGAGTTCAACAAAATTCCGTTCTTCTCATTAGCAATATAATAGAGATCCCAAAACTGGGAAACAAGGGGAGCATTCCCAAACCAACTATCCTCGCAAAACCTAGCTTGCCTGCCATTACCTTATAACCCATTCATATCCCATTTTGACTACCTTCATGGCCCACATAAAACCTTTCCAAAACTAGGAAGGGTGTGTGTCATGAAAGTAGAAAATGTATGGGCATCTAGTATTATATTTAGCATCTACTATCCTTTTCCAGAGAGGACCTTCATGGGAAATATATCTCTTAAACCATATCCTATAAACTGGGGATAACCATACCCCCAAAATTCTTTCTTCATGCAAATAGAAGGTCGGTTAGCAAGATGAATTTTATCTATACCCTCACTATCACTCCAAAGGCAATTAGCCATCTGAGAATTAATCAGGGTTATGGATCATTTTTGAAGAAGGAAGGCATATAAATTGGGATAATAGCCAGACAAGGCTTAATCAAAGTGATTAACCTAAATAAGAAAGTAATTTCCCTCTCCAAACTGGAATCATAGCAATGAGTTTGTCTATTAGAGGCTGTAAATCATAGCTCCTCAATTTATCAAAGTTTAAGGGAAAACACAAATACTTAATACGAAAAGCATCGGCTCTACACTGGAAAATCTGAAGGAAAGAATCAAGTTCATTATCTTCTAAATTAATAGGGACTAAGTAATTCTTATGATAATTAAACGTCATACATGGAACTTGTTCAAAGAATGTGCGGATCCATTTTAGATTAAGAGCTACATTTAGATCATTTTCTAGAAATAATAGTGTGCCATCTGCATATTGCAAACATACCACACCCCCAGAGAGGACTTTCATGGGAAATATATCTCTTAAACCATATCCTATAAACTGGGGGTAACCATACCCCCAAATTATTTCTTCATGCAGATAGAAGGCTAGTTAGCAAGATGAATTTTATCTGTACCCTCACTATCACTCCAAAGACGATTAGCCATCTGAGAATTAATCAGGGTTATGGATCATTTTGAAAACATGAAGAATGAAGGCACATAAACCGGGATAATAGCTAGATAAGGCTTAATCAAAGTGATTTACATAAATAAGAAAGTAATTTCCCTCTCCAACTTGGAATCATAGCAAGGAGTTTGTCTATTAGAGGTTGTAAATCATAGCTCCTCAAATTATCAAAGTGTAAGTGAAAATTCAAATACTTAATAGGAAAAAAAATCAGCTTTACAGTGGAAAATCTGAAGGAAAGAATCAAGTTCATTATCTTCTAAATTAATAGGAACTAAGTAATTCTTATGATATTTTAAAAAAAGTAATTCTTATGATATTTCTTAAAAAAATAAGTAATTCTTATGATAATTAAACCTCACACCTGGAACTTGTTCAAACAATGTGAGGATCCATTTTAGATTAAGAGCGACATTTAGAGCATTTTCTAGAAATAATAGTGCGTCGTCTGCATATTGCAAAACATTGTAATCAACGATGATGATCCTTAGGGGCATGTACATGAAGACTTTTCTACTGTCATCGACAACGGTCAAGTTGACTCGGTTAGAGGAGCGGCGATAGCGGCTCGTTGGCGGCTCGTTCTGGCAGCAATAGTGGTTGTTCGGTGGTCTTAAAATCTTGATATATTTTTTATTATGTTTGAGATGTTTTTTACTTGTGATGAACTCTGGTCATAGATCTGGATTAGTTTTGCAAAAAGAAGGCGTCATAGGCAAAAGTGCTACAAATATGCCGGAACGGAGAACACATCTAACACACGTCCACATATATATACATAACTATAACTATTATGATTTGTAACCCAACCACCACATATTCCCGTCTCGACGCCCCTTCTGAAGACAAATTATGCATCATCAAGCTCCCCACGGATGCCAATTCGAGTTTCTATTTGGATTGTGGTGTCCTTATCCAATGTTTCTTTATTGAAAAATAGAAAATATATACACCATCGTCCCCTGCACTTTATTTTCAAGGAAAACATTTCTTAATGTCGATACATAGACCACCATCTCCCGCAAATTCAAACATCATCCTTTTATCCTCATCGGCTCATCACTACATAAAACCACTTTGGAATAGCCAAAACTGCTTTGGAACATTTGGAGGTGTGGTCTGCATAGTTTTGACAATTTAATAAGTGCCGAGTGAAGTTTGGTCGTGCAATTTGCTCCGAGAAAAACAGTTTCAAAAACGTAGTAGTACCACACATTTATTAGGCTAACGATCTGACTTATAGATTAAGCAAAATATGCAGTTTCTGTAGTACTGAACACCATTTTGTTTCACTGTAAACAATGTATTGCTAATCAAACGTCTGCTTTTGAATTTGACACAAATCACTGTGGCCTCTGCATTTGTTTTACTATTGACATCTGTGGGCTCTGCTTTTGGACGCCAGAACCAAAAATTCCGCGGAATCGCACGGGACATGACGTGGCGTCTCCCCATTTACTACTCGGGGAGACTGAGCACGACCCGTCGTGACGCAGACGCAGACGCCGTTCCAACCCCGTCGTCTCGTCTCTTCGCCATCTCTTCCCCAACCCGACAAGCGCGCAGCAAGTCTTTTCTGACCCCCTTCTCTCCTCCGCCGGAACTCTCTCTCTCTCTCTCTCTCTCGGCATTGGGACTGCGCACTCCATCGCGTCCACCCCCTTTCTCTCTCCCCCCCCCCCCCCCCCCCCCCCCCTTCTGCGGCCTGCGGGTATGGATCAGGAGCACACTTAAAAATCCAGCACGTCCACCCACCTCATGCGTCGTCGGTAGGGGCATATTTCTGATCTCTTTAGGCTCTACCAACCTTGGATTCTTCCTGGGCCTCTCGCCGCTTCCCGTGATCGGCCGCATTGTGTTCTGGCCGGGGTGTCCTTGGAGTGGCCTGCGGCTGCGAGAGCGGTAATTAGTGCGCGCTTTCGGCGTTCCTTGTTTGCTCCTGCCCCTGTCTGTGCTCTTCGTTCTTGTCTGGATTTGGTGGCGGGGGAGCAATTGGACTGATCTCGTCTCCTTTTCTTGGTGGATTGTTTGTAGGTTTCTACTTCGAGAAAGTTGCCTTTTTTCCGTGCGGGCGCAATGGCGAACGACGGCGAGCTGTCGGCGGTCGCCGTCGCCGCCGCCGAGCCTGACTTGGAGCGGGGGCGCGTCGGCGGCGGCGTCGGCGGCGGAGGAAAGCGGCCAGGCGGGGAGAGCTCCGGGGAGGAGGAGGGGGAGGGGAGCCAGCGCTTCTCGGACGCGGAGGACCGGTCGTGGCACTCGCGCCAGAACTCCGCCGCGCTCGAGGACCGCGCCTCGACGTCCGCGTCCGTCCGCCCCGGCGCCGGCGCCGCCGCAGGGGACGGGGACAAGGAAGGCGAGGCCGCGGCCGGGCGCGACAGGAAGTCGTGCGTGTCGGAGTGCTCGCTGGACGACGTGGACCTGGAGGCCGGGCCGGCGGCCGAGATCACCAAGGCCAGCCCCGACAAGGACGAGATGAACTGCCGCATCTGCCACCTCGGCCTCGAGAGCGCCGCCGCCGAGTCCGGCGCCGGCATCGTGCTCGGCTGCTCCTGCAAGGACGACCTCTCCTGCGCCCACAAGCAGTGCGCCGAGACCTGGTTCAAGATCAGGGGCAACAAGTAAGCCCATCCATCCGCTCCCCCACTTCCATTTTCCTCACCTGGATAAAAGAGTGCCATGAGCTGTCAGTGTTCATGCACAACAACTGAAATAAAAATGTTTTCTACGGCGAGTTCGGTAAAACTGCAAACCTGTCATCGTTTTGTTTATCAGGATAATAGATGCCTGCAAAAGATAACATCTGGATGCCTGAACACGATTGAGGAATCTTTAGCAGGAACACGATTGAGGAATCCTTAGCATTATTTAAGTAGGTTGCAAGGAGGTGAGAGGGGACAGTGTAAAAGTTGAGTATGATCGAACAGTAGGCTACAGTAAAAGGCTTAGGAATCCCGGTATGATGGGTAAAGTCAGATTCCTTCTTCCGGCCGCCTTTTCTTGCAGATTCTTGTGTAATTCTCTTGATATCCGTAGGTGGAAGTGTTCACCTTTCTGTTTGATTTTTGTGGAAATGCCTTTGTGGTGGTTAGATTCTAGGGGGGCTGCTATTGTGTCACCTTCCACTAGGTATGCTTCATAAGAATTGGGCAACAATCACAACTCACTGCAGCTCACTGCTCTATGGGTGTGTTTGGCTTTTGCCCAATATTGCACTACCAAAAGTTTTGCTAGCCAAATATTGGTCGAGGTTTTGCTTATCCATGAGTTGACCGGCATTGGTGGAAAAAGTGAAGCAGAATTTGCCTGCAAAAAAGTTGGTAACAATACCACAAATACCAATTTTTTTTGTCATAGCCAGCATATTGGTAAGGTAAAATTTGGTTACACAATCTTTTGAATTAGTTTTAATTGCTTACCACATATGTCACGTGGTACAATCTAAACATACCCTAAGCCAAAATGGCCACCATCTTCTTGTTGGTGGCAAAAGGAGGGTTCCGTTGAAATATTCCCACATGAAGGTTTTTCTTTAAGTTCATGTCAGAAATTTGAGAACTGCGCAGAAGTTATAAGCAGTACATGTTTAGCAGGAGTAATTATTTAGCAGCTGCCTCCTTCAAGTTTTCAGAATTAAGCATGGACCACACTGTTTTCTGAGAGCAAGATTTCGCCCATTGTCCTTACAACGATGCTAATGAATTAGTGCAGGAATTCTATTTGACAATTGTAGTAAAAACGAAGTGGGAAGAAGATGAAGGCGATACAACAGCTGTAAAAAGAATGGGGCTACATATTCTAATCTGCATACAATAACTTCGGAACGTGATATTGTCTTTAAGCAATTACTTAAATATGCCTTTCGGAGTGCAAGCTTCATCGAAAAGATAGCAACAAGAGCCTCTTCAAAATTTAAATGCAAAGAATCGGAATGGATAGGCAACCTATTTTCTGTCTGAGTACATTACTGTCTTAATGAAGCTATTCTAGTGAGGGCTATGCTGTCTTTTGCCGAAAAAACCTTTTCTCTCATGTGATCTTATTACATCGGCTAATGTTTTGGTTGAAGTTGTTAAATGCGGAAGATCTTTTACCTTGATATTTGTGTTGTTTTTGTATAGAAGCGAAGACACTATTGAAGTGAGACCGTGTTCTTATGCATGGTACCATATTTAGTTTAATAGTCAAGAAAAAAATTGGAAGTTACTACAGCCCCCTGACCAAATCACAAACATAGTATTAGTGTCATCTATTGAGTTGATATTTCCCTTTGATCTGAATTCAGATGTAACTGGCTTAGGCCTTTCCACTGCCTACTGTACTGTCCGGTGGTTCAGTGCAATATTGCTATTGTCCATGCGTTACCCTCTGAAGGGACATTAGCAAAATTGCATTTCATCATTTTACTCTTGAGATATAAGCATAACCTCGCTTCGTGTTATTTGAATGTGGGTAAATTTATTGAAACATGTCCCTGTCTTTCCTTGTCTTAGGATCTGTGAAATCTGCGGCTCGACGGCGTGCAACGTGGTTGGTTTCGGTGACGCGGAGTTCATGGAGCAGTGGAACGAATCAGGCAACTCGGCAGCTACCCAAGCGCCGGCGAACGAGACACGGAGGTTCTGGCAAGGCCACCGGTTCCTCAACTTCCTCTTGGCCTGCATGGTGTTCGCCTTCGTCATATCCTGGCTCTTCCACTTCAACGTCCCCGGATGAGCCTCGCCGCGTCAACTTGTTAATAAAAAGAGCTTCGAAGACGTTGCTACTGGCAAAATGGTGGGTGGTGTCAGGTCAAAAACTTGAAAGGCAATCTGGGTGGGAGTGAGCCGAAGAGCTGGGCGATCATTGTTGAAGTGGAGGTGAAATATTGGTGAATGGTGTCGTTAGTTTTGTAGAAAGTTGGCGGTGTTGCACTCAGCAGAGACGGAAGAGGGGCAAATTTATGGGGAAAATGGGGGCATGGTGCGCATCATGCTCTGTGATTCTCGTGCTGGGTGGCTTAATTAAATATTGTTAGCAAGGTTTGAACAGGTCCGGCGTTGATGTTCTTGTCAGATGTTCTCCGTTTGCTTCCGTTATTTTCTTCTTGCAACTCAAACGGCGCATGTTGTGTTTCTCACCCAACTGATGGACTGAACCTCTGTCAGCGACTCAGATGGGACCCAAATGTGTGTCGTAAATGGTTCCTTCTGGGATCCTGGCTCGTGAACGACTAGGGAAGTCAAATGACCCAACGTTTATTAGCGAATCGATGCACCCCGGCTGAGAGATTTTCCAGTGTAAAAATGGGGAAAATGACCCAACGTTATGCAGGTGCGGTACTAGTAAGGTGTAGCCACCAGGATTCAGGGAGGCTTGCGTGGGCACGCGGGCACCCCAGCATGAGTCAATAGCATATCTCACTTTTATTTTCGCCACCCGTCACCACGTGTGACAGCGGCGAGGATGCCATGCGACGCCACCATCGGCTGGGTCAGCCACCGGCCACTTGTCGCGCCGCAGTCTGCACATGTCATTCGGTGCACACACGCAGGGCATGAGCCTTCACCGTCGGGGGCAAAATTTCGTGTTTTAACCTTTTTTTAAAACCTATTTAAGATCTGACTCTAGTTTAATTTTTTTCAAGATCTGACTTTTTGCTACCGCTAGAGTCCATGACGATAGGGTGTAACAGTCTACCATCAAAGACTTTGACGGTAAAAAACATCCCTATCGCCAGTGACGAATCTAGGACACAAATGGAGGGTAGGCTCAACTTCAAATACACTAATTTCTGTTGGAGGTAGTGCAGCGAGATGCAATAAGATGGCTGGAAGTTGCTATTTTCTGGGCTAGGCCTAACTAGTGTGCTTGGTGGTTTTTTTTTGGCGATTTTTGAGGGCAGGCTTGAGCCTGTTCAAGCCTGTTGAGTACAATCGTCACTGGCATGTACACCCTTACCGCCAAGGTGCTCGGCGGTAGGCACAAACACACACTGTGTTCAATATTTAAGAGGATTTTGCGGTACGGCATGCAACCCTACCGCCAGGGACCTTGGCGGTAGGCTGTTATACCCTATCGCCATGGACCCTGGCGGTAGCAAAAGGGCCAGATCTCGAAAAAGTTTCAAACTAAGGTCAGATTTCGAATAGGTTTCCAAAAAGGGGTACCGCCATAGACCCTAACGATAGCAAAAGGATCAGATCTCGAAAGAAAAAAAATTTAAACTAGGATCAGATCTTAAATAAGTTTCAAAAAAAAAATCAAAACACGAAATTTAGCCACCGTTGGTGCACATGATCGCAGGATGCCATACAACCAGATGGTGAACACCACAAGGAATTCACGAGCTCCTCACCTCAACCACGACCCCTGTCTTTTCATTGAAGAATACTGAAAAATATTTCAGTGTCGGTTACTTTCTCTCTTGATCGTTCGATCAGCACCCAACGGTCAGCAGCGCGCACCCTGACCGCCTGACACTGTCGCCCCGCCCCGCCCTGCCCCTCCCCCCTCCCCCCATGCCTGCTGGCCACCGCCCCGGCTACCCCTCTAAAACCCGTCGATCTACAGTACCCAAGCGACCCCCCCCCCCCCCCCCCCGACTATCCGAGCCCAACTCCACCCCAACAACGTCCACCGACCATGTTGGCAAGGTGACATATCGTGACAGAAGCTCGTCTGACCAGGTGAAGGCCTCCAAAGGCGACGCCTCGTGGGAGTAACTGACGATGACGCCATCATCACCTACTCCGACGTAGTTTGCATTCACACCTATCCAGGGGGTTGTCCCTATTATAAATAGGCTAGCTCTTCCCCTCATGGGAGAATTTTGCCATTGTTATCGAAAACCAAATACATAGACTCCTCCTGAGATTGGAGAGCTCTTGTTATCCTTATTCTCGTGATTCCTTGAAAAGTCGCTCCTAATCTGTGCTCCATGTCTGTGTGGGTTAGACGAGGTTCCCCTTGCGGATTGCACCTATCTCGTGCTTCATGACTTCATGATTGTGTGGGGTGGTATTGTGGGTTTTGGATTGGCGAATGCTCGGATTGCAGGCTATGGTTAGTATCCTCCTTGTCGGGTCATAATCTCTTGTTTTTCATTTTCGGTTGTTGAGCTAGTTATCCCCTTTGTTCATCGATCCTATGCCGTGAAGATCGAACCGCCCCTTGTACATCATCTTCTCCAAAGACGGTGTCGCATCAAATACCCTAGCAGTTTTTCGTAGTGTGATCGCCAAATGTCCGGCTCTTGCCTGGATGTCCGGGGCCTCCCCGGATATCCAACCACCAGTATCCTACATCATGTCTAAGATTGTGGGTGTGCTCGCCGGATGTCCGGCACACTGCCAGATGTCCGGGAGTTCCTGACCAGCCGTATGTTTGGGTCCTCCTCTGGATATCCGGGCATTCTATTTTTCCTCTCGCTGGTACATTTCGTGTGGCTGTTCCAAACTACGCCGGATGTCCAGCCCGACCCATCCACTTATGCTCCAATGGCCTTTTTTGCACCACCACTATAAATAGCCTTCCTCCACTCCAGGAGAAGGTTGACCATTAACTTTGAGCTAACCCCATAACACATTTCACTCTCTCTCACATCCTCATACACCAAATCCTAGATCCCAGAGGGATTTGTGAGCGTTCTTGAGAAGTTGTCCAATCAAGAGATAGATCCACTCATTCCCCTTCTCCTGACCAAAGGAATTCGTGAGAAAGTTTTGAGCTTTTCCCCATCGTACTTATCACTCTTGGAGGCTGGATACTCCTAGGTGGTAAGAATTCTTCGGTGAGGAATCGTTCATTGTGATTACCTCCGGAAAGTTTGTGAGGGTTTGGAGACCACTCCAAGGTCTACCGCTAGTGGTTGGGAATCGCCTTCATGGTGATATCTCAAGAAGAGAAAAGGGTGAGCCTGTTGGGGAACGCAGTAATTTCAAAAAAAAAATCCTACGCACACGAAAGATCATGGTGATGCATAGCAATGAGAGGGAAGAGTGTCGTCCACGTACCCTCGTAGACCGTAAGTGGAAGGATTATGACAACGCGGTTGATGTAGTCGCACGTCTTCACGATCGACCGATTCCTAGTACCGAATGTACGGCACCTCCGCGATCTGCACACATTCAGCTCGGTGACGTCCCGCGAACTCACGATCCAGTAGAGCTTCAAGGGAGAGTTTCGTCAGCACAACGGCGTGATGACGGTGATGACGATGCTACCGGAACAGGGCTTCGCCTAAGCACCGCTACGGTATAACCGAGGTGGATTATGGTGGAGGGGGGCACCGCACACGGCTAAAAGATCAATGATCAACTTGTGTGTCCAAGGGGTGCCCCCCTCCCCCGTATATAAAGGAGTGGAGGAGGAGTGAGGGCCGGCCCTCTCTATGGCGCGCCCTGGGGGAGTCCTACTCCCTTCGGGAGTAGGATTCCCCCCTTTCCTAGTAGAAGTAGGAGCCCTTCAAGTAGGAGTAGGAGAGGAAGGAAGGAAAGGGGGCCCAGCCCCCCTCCCAATTCGGATTGGGCTTGGGTGGCGCGCCTCCCTCCTTTCCCTTCCCTCTCCTCTATTCCACTAAAGCCCAATAAGGCCCATATACTCCCCGAGGGGTCCTGTTAACCTCCCGGTACTCTGGAAAAATGCCCGAACCACTCGGAACCATTCCGATGTCCAAATATAGGCTTCCAATATATCGATCCTTATGTCTCGACCATTTCGAGACTCCCCGTTATGTCCGTGATCAAATCCGGGACTACAAACTACCTTCGGTACATCAAAACACATAAACTCGTAATACCGATCGTCACCGAACGTTAAGCGTGCGGACCCTACGGGTTCGAGAACTATGTAGACATGACTGAGACTCATCTCCGGTCAATAACCAATAGCAGAACCTGGATGCTCATATTGGTTCCTACATATTCTACGAAGATCTTTATTTGTCAAACCTCATAATGGTATACGTTGTTCCCTTTGTCATCGGTATGTTACTTGCCCAAGATTCGATCGTCGGTATCTCAATATCTAGTTCAATCTCGTTACCGGCAAGTCTCTTTACTCGTTCCGTAATGACATCCCATAACTTACTCATTAGCTACATTGCTTGCAAGGCTTATAGTGATGTGCATTACCAAGAGGGCCAGAGATACCTCTCCGACAATCGGAGTGACAAATCCTAATCTTGATCCATGCCAACTCAAAAAACACCATCGAAGACACCCGTAGAGCACCTTTATAATCACCCAATTACGTTGTGACGTTTGGTAGCACACAAAGTGTTCCTCCGGTATTCGGGAGTTGCATAATCTCATAGTCATAGGAACATGTATAGTTATGGAAAAAGCAATACAAACAAAACAAAACGATCATCGTGCTAAGCTAACGGATGGGTCAAGTCAATCACATCATTCTCTAATGATGTGATCCCGTTAAGCAAATGACAACTCATGTCTATGGTTAGGAAACATAAACATCATTGATTCAACGAGCTAGTCAAGTAGAGGCAAACTAGTGACACTCTGTTTGTCTATGTATTCACACATGTACTAAGTTTCTGGTTAATACAATTCTAGCATGAATAACAAATATTTATCATGATATAAGGAAATATAAATAACAACTTATTATTGCCTCTAGGGCATATTTCCTTCAGTCTCCCACTTGCACTAGAGTCAATAATCTAGATTACATTGTAATTATTCTAACACCCATGGAGTCTTGGTGTTGATCATGTTTTGCTCGTGAGAGAGGCTTAGTTAACGGGTCTGCAACATTTGGATACGTATGTGTAAGTGCATCTAGTGCCACCCCTAGTTGGTTTTGGAGTATTGACGACAAACCTAGTTGAGGGACTAATGTGTTTGTGAGAATTGCAGGATAACACAGGTAGAAGTCCCTCATTGATTCGGTTTAGCTACCAGAGATGACCCCCAAAAATGTACGAAGACATTGAAGACAATGGTGGTTCATGAAGACATTCGTGTCGAAGACAATGACATATGAAGACTCCCCATGAAGCTTTTGGAACTCGAAGACTTAGATCCTTCGTAGCTTTACTTTATTCATGTTGTGTCATAGGAACCACCGTACTGTTAAGTGGGGTCCAAGAAAACCAGTCAGGATGACTGAAGTGATGCTTAATTCAAATCCTATGTCTTCGAGTGAAGACAATGAGAGAAAATCTTGTCTAGAGTCAGACAAGTCAGCTTTACTTGCAGCCCAAGTAAAGTTGCCGTGAGAGTTCAAAATCCGACCGTTAGTACACGTGTCAGTTCCTTAGTGACCCAGGGTCATTTCGGACAAATCAGGTCAGGGTTGCCAAGTGGCTATAAATAGTCCACCCCCACAACCATAAACGGTTGGCTGCTCAGATTTCAGTGCACGGCTTTTGTCGTTTGAGAGCAACCCACCTCGAAGCCTTTGAGAGAAAATCCTTAGTGAGGAGAAAAGCCCTAACCACCCAGAGCCAGAGTAATTGGGCATCACTTAAGTCTTCTTGTCTGAGTGATCTGAAGACTTATTACACTTGAGGACTGTGCATCCTCCAGACGGTTAGGCGTCGCGTTCTGAGCATCCAAGAGGAATTGTGGATTGCCGGTGAACGAAGTCTGTGAAGGTTTGGGAGTCTACCTTGAAGACTTACCAGAGTGATTGGGCGGGGTCTGTGTGACCTTAGCTCAAGGAGAAAACGGTGAGGACTGGGTGTCCTGAGCTGCGTGTTCAGGACTGGGTGTCCGGGACTGTGTGTCCTTTGGTTTAAATACCTAGCCGCTCCAACCAGACGTACAGTTGTCACAGCAACTGGAACTGGTCCAACATATCATTGTCTTCAACGTGTCACTGGTTTCATCTTCACCTCCCTTTACTTACCAGTACACATTGTGAAGCTATTGCATGCCTGCTTAATCTTCTGTCTTCACAACCTGACTGTATGATCTGTTTGGCTTCATAAGTTCTTCCAACCTGATCCTCATTACACTGAAGCTATTTGTCTCTGTGCTTTCACTGTACTGTATATTTGACTATGGCTTGCGTTGTGTAATCTACCTTCCGCTGCATAGTGATAGGCTTCAAGTCTGTTTGTCTTCATAACTTCCACGTTTTGAAGACTTTCTTAAAAATCGCCTATTCACCCCCCCTCTAGTCGATATAACGCACTTTCAGTATGTATCTTGCAAATCTCTATGTCTCCCTCCTTGACTTGATCGCGGATGGAATTGAAGCGTCTCTTGATGTGCTTGGTTCTTTTGTGAAATCTGGATTCCTTTGCCAAGGCAATTGCTCCAGTATTGTCACAAAAGATTTTCATTGGACCCGATGCACTAGGTATGACACCTAGATCGGATATGAACTCCTTCATCCAGACTCCTCCATTTGCTGCTTCCGAAGCAGCCATGTATTCCGCTTCACACGTAGATCCCGTCATGACGCTCTTCTTGGAACTGCACCAACTGGCAGCTCCACCATTTAATAAAAACAAGTATCCGGTTTGTGACTTAGAGTCATCCGGATCAGTGTCAAAGCTTGCATCGACGTAACCGTTTACGACGAGCTCTTTGTCACCTCCATATATGAGAAACATATCCTTAGTCCTTTTCAGGTATTTCAGGATGTTCTTGACCGCTGTCCAGTGATCCACTCCTGGATTACTTTGGTACCTCCCTGCTAAATTTATAGCAAGGCACACATCAGGTCTGGTACACAGCATTGCATACATGATAGAGCCTATGGCTGAAGCATAGGGAACACCTTTCATTTTCTCTCTATCTTCTGCGGTGGTCGGGCATTGAGTCTGACTCAACTTCACACCTTGTAATATAGGCAAGAACCCTTTCTTTTCCTGATCCATTTTGAACTTCTTCAAAACTTTATCAAAGTATGTGCTTTGTGAAAGTCCAATTAAGCATCTTGATCTATCTCTATAGATCTTGATGCCCAATATATAAGCGGCTTCACCGAGGTCTTTCATTGAAAAATTCTTATTCAAGTATCCTTCTATGCTATTCAGAAATTCAGTATCATTTTCGATTAACAATATGGCACCTACAATTCTACATATAATATTAGAAATGCTAGGGAGCTCCCACTCACTTTCTTGTAAATACACGCTTCTCCAAAAAGTTGTATAAAACCATATGCTTTGATCACACTATCAAAGTGTATATTCCAACTCCGGGAGGCTTGCACCAATCCATAAATGGATCGCTGGAGCTTGCACACTTTGTTAGCACCTTTTGGATCGACAAAACCTTCTGGTTGTATCATAAACAACTCTTCTTTAAGATATCCATTAAGGAATGCAGTTTTGACATCCATTTGCCAAATTTCATAATTATAAAATGCGGCAATTGTTAACATGATTCGGGCGGACTTAAGCATCGCTACGGGTGAGAAGGTCTCATCATAGTCAACTCCTTAAACTTGCCGAAAACCTTTCACAACAAGTCGAGCTTTGTAGACAGTAACATCACTGTCAGCGTCAGTCTTCTTCTTGAAGATCCATTTATTCTCTATGGCCTGCCGATCATCGGGCAAGTCAACCAAAGTCCACACTTTGTTCTCATACATGGATCCCATCTCAGATTTCATGGCTTCAAGCCATTTTTCGGAATCTAGGCTCATCATCACTTCCTCATAGTTCCTAGGTTCGTCATGGTCAAGTAACATGACTTCTAGAATAGGATTACCGTACCACTCTGGTGCGGATCTTACTCTGGTTGACCTACGAGGTTCGGTAGTAACTTGATCAGAAGTTTCATGATCATCATCATTAGCTTCCTCACTTACTGGTGTAGGAATCACCGGAACTGATTTCAGTGATGAACTACTTTCCAATAAGGGAGAAGGTACAATTACCTCGTCAAGTTCTACTTTCCTCCCACTCACTTCTTGTTGCAGACCCGCTGACTAAGCCTCTTCCACGAGCAAAACATGATCAACACCAAGGCTCCATGGGTGTTAGAATCATTACGGTGTAATCTAGATTATTGACTCTAGTGCAAGTGGGAGACTGAAGGAAATATGCCCTACAGGCAATAATAAAAGTTATTATTTATTTCCTTATATCATGATAAATGTTTATTATTCATGCTAGAATTGTATTAACCGGAAACATAATACATGTGTGAATACATAGACAAAACAGAGTGTCACTAGTATGCCTCTACTTGACTAGCTCGTTGATCAAAGATGGTTATGTTTCCTAACCATAGACATGAGTTGTCATTTGATTAACGGGATCACATCATTAGGAGAATGATGTGATTGACCTGACCCATTCCATTAGCTTAGCACTTGATCGTTTAGTTTGTTGCTATTGCTTTCTTCATAACTTATACATGTTCCTATGACTATGAGATTATGCAACTCCCGTTTACCGGAGGAACACTTTGTGTGCTACCAAATGTCACAATGTAACTGGGTGATTATAAAGGTGCTCTACAGGTGTCTTCGAAGGTATTTGTTGGGTTGGCGTATTTCGAGATTAGGATTTGTCACTCCGATTGTCGGAGAGGTATCTCTGGGCCCTCTCGGTAATGCACAGCACTCAAGCCTTGCAAGCATTGCAACTAATAAGTTAGTTGCGGGACGATGTATTACAGAACGAGTAAAGAGACTTGCCGGTAACGAGATTGAACTAGGTATTGAGATACCAACGATCGAATCTCGGGCAAGTAACATACCGTTGACAAACAGAACAACGTATGTTGTTATGCGTCTGACCGATAAAGATCTTCGTAGAATATGTA
This sequence comes from Triticum monococcum, assembly GCA_034509565.1. Lineage (NCBI taxonomy): Eukaryota > Viridiplantae > Streptophyta > Magnoliopsida > Poales > Poaceae > Triticum > Triticum monococcum. Next base: position 668,578,098 of record CM067843.1, on the reverse strand, counting down.
GGAGCCAATATGAGCATCCAGGTTCCACTATTGGTTATTGACCAGAGACGTGTCTCGGTCATGTCTACATAGTTCTCGAACCCATAGGGTCCGCACGCTTAAAGTTTGGTGACGATCGTAATTAGGGTTTTTGTGTTTTGATGTACTGAAGGTTGTTTGGTGTCCCGGATGTGATCACGGACATGACGAGGAGTCTCGAAATGGTAGAGACATAAAGATTGATATATTGGAAGCCTATATTTGGATATCGGAAACGTTCCGGGTGAAATCGGGATTTTACCGGAGTACCGGGGGGTTACCGGAACCCCCCAGGGGGTTAATGGGCCAACATGGGCCCTAAGGGAGAAGAGGAGGGTCGGCCAGGGCAGGCCGCGCCCCCTCCCCCTAGTCCGAATAGGACAAGGAAGGGGGCGGGGGGCGCCCCCTTTCCTTCTCCAACAAGGCAAGAGGGGGGAGTCCTACTCCCGGTGGGAGTAGGACTCCTCCAGGCGCACCCCTAGGGCCGGCCACACCTCCCCCTCTCCCTCCTTTATATATACGGGGGCAAGGGGGCACCCCATGACACACGAGTTGATCTTCGTGATCGTTCCTTAGCTGTGTGCGATGCCCCCTTCCACCATATTCCACCTCGGTCATATTGTAGCGGTGCTTAGGCGAAGCCCTGCGTCGGTAGAACATCATCACCGTCATCACGCCGTCGTGCTGACAAAACTCTCCCTCAACACTCGGCTGGATCGGAGCTCGAGGGATGTCACCGAGTTGAACGTGTGCAGAACTCAGAGGTGCCGTACATTCGGTACTTGGATCGGTCGGATCGGGAAGACGCACGACTACTTCCTCTATGTTGTGTCAACGCTTCCGTTGCCGGTCTACGAGGGTACGTAGACAACACTCTCCCCTCTCGTTGCTATGCATCACCATGATCTTGCGTGTGCATAGGATTTTTTTTCAAATTACTACGTTCCCCAACAGTGGCATCCGAGCCTGGTTTTAGGCGTTGATGTTATGCACGAGTAGAACACAAGTGAGTTGTGGGCGATATAAGTCATACTGCTTACCAGCATGTCATACTTTGGTTCGGCGGTATTGTTGGATGAAGCGGCCCGGACCGACATTACGCGTACGCTTACGCGAGATTGGTTCTACCGACGTGCTTTGCACACAGGTGGCTGGCGGGTGTCAGTTTCTCCATCTTTAGTTGAACCAAGTGTGCCTATGCCCGGTCCTTGCGAAAGTTAAAACAGCACCAACTTGACAAACTATCGTTGTGGTTTTGATGCGTAGGTAAGAACGGTTCTTGCTAAGCCTGTAGCAGCCACGTAAAACTTGCAACAACAAAGTAGAGGACGTCTAACTTGTTTTTGCAGGGCATGTTGTGATGTGATATGGTCAATACATGATGCTAAATTTTATTGTATGAGATGATCATGTTTTGTAACCGAGTTATCGGCAACTAGCATGATCCATATGGTTGTCGCTTTATTGTATGCAATGCAATCGTGCTGTAATGCTTTACTTTATCCCTAAGCGGTAGCGATAGTCGTGGAAGCATAAGATTGGCGAGACGACAACAATACTACGATGGAGATCAAGGTATCGCGCCGGTGACGATGGTGATCATGACAGTACTTCGGAGATGGAGATCACAAGTACAAGATGATGATGGCCATATCATATCACTTATATTGATTGCATGTGATGTTTATCTTTTATGCATCTTATCTTGCTTTGATTGACGGTAGCATTATAAGATGATCCCTCACTAAATTATCAAAGTATTAGTGTTCTCCCTGAGTATGCATCATTGCGAAAGTTCTTCGTGCCGAGACACCACATGCTGATCGGGTGTGATAGGCTCTACGTTCAAATACAACGGGTGCAAAACAGTTGCACACGCGGAATACTCAGGTTAAACTTGACGAGCCTAGCATATAACAGATATGGCCTCGGAACACGGAGATCGAAAGGTCGAGCGTGAATCATATAGTAGATATGATCAACATAGTGATGTTCACCATTGATACTACTCCATCTCACATGATGATCGGACATGGTTTAGTTGATTTGGATCACGTGATCACTCAGAGGATTAGAGGGATATCTTTCTAACTGGGAGTTCTTAAGTAATATGATTAATTGAACTTAAATTTATCATGAACTTAGTACCTGATAGTATCTTGCTTGTCTATGCTTGATTGTAGATAGATGGCTCGTGCTGTTGTTCCGTTGAATTTTAATGCGTTCCTTGAGAAAGCAAAGTTGAAAGATGACGGTAGCAATTACACGGACTGGGTCCGAAACTTGAGGATTATCCTCATTGCTGCACAGAAGAATTATGTCCTGGAAGCACCGCTAAGTGCCACGCCTGCTGCAGGAGTAACACCAGATGTTATGAACGTCTGGCAGAGCAAAGCTGATGACTACTCGATAGTTCAGTGTGCCATGCTTTACGGCTTAGAACCGGGTCTTCAACGACGTTTTGAACGTCATGGAGCATATGAGATGTTCCAGGAGTTGAAGTTAATATTTCAAGCAAATGCCCGGATTGAGAGATATAAAGTCTCCAATAAGTTCTATAGCTGCAAGATGGAGGAGAATAGTTCTGTCAGTGAACATATACTCAAAATGTCTGGTTATCATAACCACTTGACTCAACTGGGGTTAATCTTCTTGTTGACAAAGTTCTTCAATCATTGCCACCAAGCTACAAAAGCTTCGTGATGAACTATAATATGCAAGGGATGAATAAGACTAGTCCCGAGCTCTTCGCAATGCTAAAAGACGCAGAGGTAGAAATCAAGAAGGAGCATCAAGTGTTGATGTTCAATAAGACCACCAGTTTCAAGAAAAAGGGAAAAGGGAAGAAGAAGGGGAACTTCAAGAAGAACAGCAAACAAGTTGCTGCTCAGGAGAAGAAACCCAAGTCTGGACCTAAGCCTGAGACTGAGTGCTTCTACTGCAAGCAGACTGGTCACTGGAAGCGGAACTGCCCCAAGTATTTGGCGGATAAGAAGGATGGAAAAGTGGACAAAGGTATATGTGATATACATGTTATTGATGTGTATCTTACTAATGCTCGTAGTAGCACCTGGGTATTTGATACTGGTTCTGTTGCTAACATTTGCAACTCGAAACAGGGGCTACAGATTAAGCGAAGATTGGCTAAGGACGAGGTGACGATGCACGTGGGAAATGGTTCCAAAGTCGATGTGATGGCGGTCGGCACGCTACCTCTACCTTTGGGATTAGTATTAGACCTAAATAATTGTTATTTGGTGCTAGCGTTGAGCATGAACATTATATCTGGATCTTGTTTGATGCGAGATGGTTATTCATTTAAATCAGAGAATAATGGTTGTTCTATTTATATGAGTAATATCTTTTATGGTCATGCACCCTTGAAGAGTGGTCTATTTTTTATGAATCTCGATAGTAGTGATACACATATTCATAATGTTGAAATCAAAAGATGCAGAGTTGATAATGATACTGCAACTTATTTGTGGCACTGCCGTTTAGGTCATATCGGTGTAAAGTGCATGAAGAAACTCCATCCTGATGGACTTTTGGAACCATTTGATTATGAATCACTTGGTACTTGAGAACTGTGCCTCATGGGTAAGATGACTAAAACGCCGTTCTCCGGTACTATGGAGAGAGCAGCAGATTTGTTGGAAATCATACATACAAATGTATGTGGTCCAATGAATGTTGAGGCTCGTGGCGGATATCGTTATTTTCTCACCTTCACAAATGATTTAAGCGGATATGGGTATATCTACTTAATGAAGCATAAGTCTGAAACATTTGAAAAGTTCAAAGAATTTCAGAGTGAAGTTGAAAATCATCGTAACAAGAAAATAAAGTTTCTACGATCTGATCGTGGAGGAGAATATTTGAGTTATGAGTTTGGTGTATGTTTGAAAAATTGTGGAATAGTTTCGCAACTCACGCCACCCGGAACACCACAGCGTAATGGTGTGTCCGAACGTCGTCATCGTACTTTACTAGATATGGTGTGATCTATGATGTCTCTTACTGATTTACCGCTATCGTTTTGGGGTTATGCTTTAGAGACGGCTGCGTTCACGTTAAATAGGGCACCATCGAAATCCGTTGAGACGACGCCTTATGAACTGTGGTTTGGCAAGAAACCAAAGTTGTTGTTTCTGAAAGTTTGGGGCTGCGATGCTTATGTGAAAAAACTTCAACCTGATAAGCTCGAACCCAAATCGGAGAAATGTGTCTTCATAGGATACCCAAAGGAGATTGTTGGGTACACCTTCTATCACAGATCCGAAGGCAAGACTTTTGTTGCTAAACTCGGAGTTTTTCTAGAGAAGGAGTTTCTCTCGAAAGAAGTGAGTGGGAGGAAAGTAGAACTTGATGAGGTAATTGTATCTGCTCCCTTATTGGAAAGTGGTTCATCACAGAAAATGGTTTCTGCGACACCTATACCAATTAGTGAGGAAGCTAATGATAATGATCATGAAACTTCAGATCAAGTTACTACCGAACCTCGTAGATCAACCAGAGTAAGATCCGCACCAGAGTGGTACGGTAATCCTGTTCTGGAAGTCATGCTATTAGATCATGATGAACCTACGAACTATGAAGAAGCGATAGTGAGCCCAGATTCCGCAAAATGGCTAGAAGCCATGAAATCTGAGATGGGATCCATGTATGAGAACAAAGTGTGGACTTTGGTTGACTTGCCCGTTGATCGGCAAGCAATTGAGAATAAATGGATCTTCAAGAAGAAGACTGACGTTGACGGCAATGTTACTGTCTACAAAGCTCGACTTGTTGCGAAAGGTTTTCAACAAGTTCAAGGGATTGACTATGATGAGACCTTCTCACCCGTAGCGATGCTTAAGTCTGTCTGAATCATGTTAGCGATTGCCGCATTTTTTGATTATGAAATTTGGCAGATGGATGTCAAAACTACATTCCTGATGGATTTCTAGAAGAAGAGTTGTATATGATGCAACCAGAAGGTTTTGTCGATCCAAAGGGAGCTAACAAAGTGTGCAAGCTCCAGCGATCCATTTATGGACTGGTGCAAGCCTCTCGGAGTTGGAATAAGCACTTTGATAGTGTGATCAAAGCATTTGGTTTTGTATAGACTTTTGGAGAAGCCTGTATTTACAAGAAAGTGAGTGGGAGCTCTGTAGCATTTCTGATATTATATGTGGATGACATATTATTGATTGGAAATGATATAGAATTTCTGGATAGCATAAAGGGATACTTGAATAAGAGTTTTTCAATGAAAGACCTCGGTGAAGCTGCTTACATATTGGGCATCAAGATCTATAGAGATAGATCAAGACGCTTAATTGGACTTTCACAAAGCACATACCTTGACAAAATTTTGAAGAAGTTCAAAATGGATCAAGCAAAGAAAGGGTTCTTGCCTGTGTTACAAGGTGTGAAGTTGAGTAAGACTCAATGACCGACCACCGCAGAAGATAGAGAGAAAATGAAAGATGTTCCCTATGCTTCAGCCATAGGCTCTATCATGTATGCAATGTTGTGTACCATACCTGATGTGTGCCTTGCTACAAGTCTAGCAGGGAGGTACCAAAGTAATCCAGGAGTGGATCACTAGACAGCGGTCAAGAACATCCTGAAGTATCTAAAAAGGACTAAGGATATGTTTCTCGTATATGGAGGTGACAAAGAGCTCATCATAAATGGTTACGTTGATGCAAGCTTTGACACTGATCCGGGCGATTCGAAATCGCAAACCGGATACATGTTTACATTAAACGGTGGAGCTGTCAGTTGGTGCAGTTCTAAACAAAGCGTCGTGGCGGGATCTACATGTGAAGCGGAGTACATAGCTGCTTCGGAAGCAGCAAATGAAGGAGTCTGGATGAAGGAGTTCATATCCGATCTAGGTGTCATACCTAGTGCATCGGGTCCAATGAAAATCTTTTGTGACAATACTGGTGCAGTTGCCTTGGCAAAGGAATCCAGATTGCACAAGAGAACCAAGCACATCAAGAGACGCTTCAATTCCATTCGGGATTTAGTCCAAGTGGGAGACATAGAAATTTGCAAGATACATACGGATCTGAATGTTGCAGACCCGCTGACTAAGCCTCTTCCACGAGCAAAACATGATCAACACCAAGGCTCCATGGGTGTTAGAATCATTACGGTGTAATCTAGATTATTGACTCTAGTGCAAGTGGGAGACTGAAGGAAATATGCCCTACAGGCAATAATAAAAGTTATTATTTATTTCCTTATATCATGATAAATGTTTATTATTCATGCTAGAATTGTATTAACCGGAAACATAATACATGTGTGAATACATAGACAAAACAGAGTGTCACTAGTATGCCTCTACTTGACTAGCTCGTTGATCAAAGATGGTTATGTTTCCTAACCATAGACATGAGTTGTCATTTGATTAACGGGATCACATCATTAGGAGAATGATGTGATTGACTTGACCCATTCCATTAGCTTAGCACTTGATCGTTTAGTTTGTTGCTATTGCTTTCTTCATAACTTATACATGTTCCTATCACTATGAGATTATGCAACTCCCGTTTACCGGAGGAACACTTTGTGTGCTACCAAACGTCACAACGTAACTGGGTGATTATAAAGGTGCTCTACAGGTGTCTCCGAAGGTATTTGTTGGGTTGGCGTATTTCGAGATTAGGATTTGTCACTCCGATTGTCGAAGAGGTATCTCTGGGCCCTCTCGGTAATGTTGGAAATATGCCCTAGAGGCAATAATAAATTGATTATTATTATATTTCCTTGTTCATGATAATCGTTTATTATCCATGCTAGAATTGTATTGGTAGGAAACTCAGATACATGTGTGGATACATAGACAACACCATGTCCCTAGTAAGCCTCTAGTTGAATAGCTCGTTGATCAATAGATGGTTACGGTTTCCTGACCATGGACATTGGATGTCGTTGATAACGAGATCACATCATTAGGAGAATGATGTGATGGACTAGACCCAATCCTAAGCCTAGCACAAAGATCGTGTAGTTCGTTTGCTAAAGCTTTTCTAATGTCAAGTATCATTTCCTTAGACCATGAGATTGTGCAACTCCCGGATACCGTAGGAGTGCTTTGGGTGTGCCAAACGTCATAATGTAACTGGGTGGCTATAAAGGTACACTACAGGTATCTCCGAAAGTGTCTGTTGGGTTGGCACGAATCGAGACTGGGATTTGTCACTCCGTGTAAACGGAGAGGTATCTCTGGGCCCACTCGGTAGGACATCATCGTAATGTGCACAATGTGATCAAGGAGTTGATCACGGGATGATGTGTTATGGAACAAGTAAAGAGACTTGCCGGTAACGAGATTGAACAAGGTATTGGGATACCGACGATCAAATCTCGGGCAAGTATCGTACTAATAGACAAAGGGAATTGTATACGGGATTGATCGAATCCTCGACATCGTGGTTCAGCCAATGAGATCATCGTGGAACATGTGGGAACCAACATGGGTATCCAGATCCCGCTGTTGGTTATTGACCGGAGAACGTCTCGGTCATGTCTGCATGGTTCCCGAACCCGTAGGGTCTACACACTTAAGGTTCGGTGACGCTAGGGTTATAGAGATATTAGTATGCGGTAACCCGAATGTTGTTCGGAGTCCTGGATGAGATCCCGGACGTCACGAGGAGTTTCGGAATGGTTCGGAGGTAAAGAATTATATATAGGAAGTGCTATTTCGGCCATTGGGACAAGTTTCGGGGTCACCGGTATTGTACCGGGACCACCGGAAGGGTCCCGGGGGTCCACCGGGTGGGGCCACCTGCCCCGGGGGGCCACATGGGCTGTAGGGGTGTGCGCCTTGGCCTATATGGGCCAAGGGCACCAGCCCCAAGAGGCCCATGCGCCAAGAGATAACGAAAGGAAGAGTCCTAAAGGGGGAAGGCACCTCCTAGGTGCCTTAGGGAGGAGGGACTCCTCCCTAGCCACACCCTTCCTTGGAGGAAGGGCCAAGGCTGCGCCCCCCTCTCCCTTGGCCCTATATATAGTGGGGGATGGGAGGGCAGCCCCAATCCAAGCCCTGGCGCCTCCCTCTCCCTCCCGTGACACATCTTCCTCCTCCCGCAGCACTTGGCGAAGCCCTGTTGGAATCCCACTACTTCCACCATGCCGTCGTGCTGCTGGATCTCCATCAACCTATCCTTCCCCCTTGCTGGATCAAGAAGGAGGAGACGTCGCTGCTCTGTACTTGTGTTGAACGCGGAGGTGCCGTCCGTTCGGCACTAGGATCTCCGGTGATTTGGATCACGACGAGTACGACTCCTTCAACCCCGTTCTCTTGAACGCTTCCGCTTAGCGATCTACAAGGGTATGTAGATGCACTCTCCTTCCCCTCGTTGCTGGTTTCTCCATAGATAGATCTTGGTGATGCGTAGAAAATTTTGAATTTCTGCTACGTTCCCCAACAGTGGTATCAGAGCTAGGTCTATTGCGTAGATTCTATGCACGAGTAGAACACAAAGTAGTTGTGGGCGTTGATTTTTTTCAATATGCTTACCATTACTAGTCTTATCTTGATTCGGCGGCATCGTGGGATGAAGCGGCCCGGACCAACCTTACACGTACGCTTACGTGAGACCGGTTCCACCGACTGACATGCACTAGTTGCATAAGGTGGCTGGCGGGTGTCTGTCTCTCCCACTTTAGTCGGATCGGATTCGATGAAAAGGGTCCTTATGAAGGGTAAATAGCAATTGGCATATCACGTTGTGGTCTTTGCGTAGGTAAGAAACGTTCTTGCTAGAAACCCATAGCAGCCACGTAAAACATGCAAACAACAATTAGAGGACGTCTAACTTGTTTTTGCAGGGTATGCTATGTGATGTGATATGGCCAAAGGATGTGATGAATTATATATGTGATGTATGAGATTGATCATGTTCTTGTAATAGGAATCACGACTTGCATGTCGATGAATATGACAACCAGCGGGAGCCATAGGAGTTGTCTTTATTTATTTATGACCTGCGTGTCAACATAAACGTCATGTAATTACTTTACTTTATTGCTAACCGTTAGCTGTAGTAGTAGAAGTAATAGTTGGCGAGACAACTTCATGAAGACACGATGATGGAGATCATGGTGCCATGCCGGTGACGATGATGATCATGGAGCCCCGAAGATGGAGATCAAAAGGAGCAAAGTGATATTGGCCATATCATGTCACTATTTGATTGCATGTGATGTTTATCATGTTTTTGCATCTTATTTGCTTAGAACGACGGTAGTAAATAAGATGATCCCTCATTAAAATTTCAAGAAGGTGTTCCCCCTAACTGTGCACCGTTGCGACAGTCCGTTGTTTCGAAGCACCACGTGATGATCGGGTGTGATAGATTCTAACGTTCACATACAACGGGTGTAAGATAGATTTACACACGCGAAACACTTAGGTTGACTTGACGAGCCTAGCATGTACAGACATGGCCTCGGAACACAAGAGACCGAAAGGTCGAGCATGAGTCGTATGGTAGATACGATCAACATGAAGATGTTCACCGATGTTGACTAGTCCGTCTCACGTGATGATCGGACACGGCCTAGTTGACTCGGATCATGTAATCACTTAGATGACTAGAGGGATGTCTATCTGAGTGGGAGTTCATAAGATGAACTTGTTTATCCCGAACATAGTCAATAGGATTTTGCAAATTATGTCGTAGCTCGCGCTTCAGTTCTACTGTTTAGTTATGTTCCTAGAGAAAATTTAGTTGAAAGTTGATAGTAGCAACTATGCGGACTAGGTCCGTAAACTGAGGATTGTCCTCATTGCTTCATAGAAGGCTTATGTCCTTAATGCACCGCTCAGTGTGCTGAACCTCGAACGTTGTATGTGGATGTTGCGAACATCTAACATACACATTTTGATAACTACGTGATAGTTCAGTTAAACGGTTTAGAGTTGAGGCACCAAAGACGTTTTGAAACGTCGCGAAACATATGAGATGTTTCGAGGGCTGAAATTGGGATTTCAGGCTCGTGCCCATGTCAAGAGGTATAAGACCTCCGATGATTTTCTTAACCTGCAAACTAAGGGAGAAAAGCTCAATTGTTGAGCTTGTGCTCAGATTGTGTGAGTACAACAATCATTTGAATCAAGTGGGAGTTGATCTTCCAGATGAGATAGTGATGTTTCTCCGAAGTCATTACCACCAAGCTGCTAGAGCTTCGTGATGAACTATGATATATTATGGACATATATGATGATCCTTGAGATATTCGCGATGTTTGACTCCGCGAAAGTAGAAATCAAAAGGGAGCATCAATCGTTGATGGTTGGTGAAACCACTAGTTTCAAGAAGGGCAAGGGCAAGAAGGGATACTTCATGAAACGGCAAATCAGCTGCTACTTTAGTGAAGAAACCCAAGGTTGAACCCAAACCCGAGACTAAGTGCTTATGTAATAAGAGGAACAGCCACTGGAGCAGTATTGCCCTAGATACTTGGTAGATGAGAAGGCTGGCAAGGTCGATAGATGTATATTGGATATACATTATGTTAATGTGTACTTTACTAGTACTCCTAGTAGCACCAGGGTATTAGATACCGGTTCGGTTGCTAAGTGTTAGTAACTCGAAATAAAAGCTACGGAATAAACGGAGACTAGCTAAAGGTGAGCTGACGATATGTGTTGGAAGTGTTTCCAAGGTTGATATGATCAGGCATCGCACGCTCCCTCTACCATCGAGATTGGTGTTAAACCCAAATAATTGTTATTTGGTGTTTGCGTTGAGCATAGACATGATTAGATTATGTCTATCGCAATGCGATTATTCATTTAAGGAGAATAATGGTTACTCTGTTTATTTGAATAATACCTTCAATGGTCTTGCACCTGATATAAATGGTTTATTGAATCCCGAGCGTAGTGATACACATGGTCATGCCAAAAGATAGTAATGATATTACCACTTACTTGTGGCACTGCAATTTTAGTCACAATGGTATAAAACGCATGAAGAAGCTCCATGTTGATGGATCTTTGGGCTCACTTGTTTTTGAATCACTTGAGACATGCAAATCATACCACATGGGCAAGATGACTGAAAGCCTCGTTTTCAGTAAAATGGAACTAGAAAGCAACTTGTTGGAAGTAATACATTTTGATGTGTGCAGTCCAATGAGTGCTGAGGCATGTAGTGGATATCATTATGTTCTTACTTCACAGATGATTTGAGTAGATGTTGAGTATATTTACTTGATGAATCACGAGTCTGAATTATTGAAAGGTTCAAGTAATTTCAGGGTGAAGTTGAAAGATCGTCGTAACAAGAGGATAAAATATCTATGATATGATCATAGAGATGAATATCTAAATTACGAGTTTGGCACAGAATTAAGACATTGTGGAAATTGTTTCACAACCAATACAGCCAGGAACACCATGGTGTGATGGTGTGTCCGTACATCATAACTGCACCCTATTGGATATGATGCATACCATGATGTCTCTTATCGAATTACCACGATAGTTTATGGGTTAGGCATTAGAGACAACCACATTCACTTTAAATAGGGCACCACGTAATTCCGATGAGATGACACCGTATGAACTATGGTTTAGAGAAACCTAAGCTGTCATTTCTTAAAAGTTTGGGGCTGCGACGGTTATGTGAAAAAGTTTCAGTCTGATAAGCTCGAACCCAAAGCGGATAAATGCATCTTCATAGGACACCCAAAACAGTTGGGTATACCTCCTATCTCAGATCCGAAAGCAATAAGGGATTGTTTCTAGAATTGGGTCCTTTCTCGAGGAAAAGTTTCTCTCGAAAGAATTGAGTGGGAGGATGGTGGAGACTTGATGAGGTTATTGAACCGTCTCTTCAACTAGTGCGTGGCAGGGCACAGGAAGTTGTTCCTATGGCACCTACACCAATTGAAGTGGAAGCTTATGATAGTGATCATGAAACTTCAGATCAAGTCACTACCAAACCTCGTAGGATGACAAGGATGCGTACTACTTCAGAGTGGTATGTAATCGTGTCTTGGAAGTCATGTTGCTAGACAACAATGAACCTACGAGCTATGTAGAAGCGGTGGTGGGCCTGGATTCCGATAAATGGCTCAAGGCCATATAATCCGAGAGAGGATCCATATATGAAAACAAAGTGTAGACTTTGGCAGAACAGCTCGATGGTCGTAAGGCTGTTGAGTACAGATGGATTTTAAAAGGAAGACGGACAATGATGGTAAGTATCACCATTAAGAAAGCTCGACTTGTCGTTAAGATGTTTCCCGACAAGTTCAAGGAGTTGACTGCGGTGAGATTTTCTCACTCGTAGCGATGCTAAGAGTCTGTTGGAATTATATTAGCGATTACTGCATTATTTATGAAATCTTGCAGATAGGATGTCAAAACATTGTTTCCTCGACGATTTTCTTGAGGAAAGGTTGTATGTGATACAACCGGAAGGTTTTGTCAATCCTGAAAGATGCTAATAAGTATGCAAAGCTTCAGCAATCCTTCTAAGGACTGGAGTGAGCATCTCGGAGTTGGAATGTATGCTTTGATAACATGATCAAAGATTTTGGGTGTATACAAAGTTTATGAGAAACTTGTATTTCCAAAGAAGTGAGTGGGAGCACTATAGAATTTCTGATGAATATATGTTGTTGACATATTGTTGATCGGAAATGATGTAGAATTTCTGGAAAGCATGCAGAGTTATTTAAAAAGTGTTTTTCAATGGAAAACCTGGATTAGGCTACTTGAATATTAAGCATTAAGATCTATAAGGATAGATCAAAACGCTTAATAGTACTTTGAAATGAATACATACCGTGACAAGATTTTGAAGGAGTTCAAGATGGATCGGTCAAAGAAGGAGTTCTTGCCTGAGTTGTAAGGTATGAAGTTAAGACTTAAAGCTCGACCACGGCAGAATAGAGAGAAAGGACGAAGGTCGTCCCCTATGCTTAAGACATAGGCTCTACAGTATGATATGCTGTGTACCGCACCTGAAATGTGCCTTGCCATGAGTCAGTCAAGGGGTACAAGAGTGATCCAAGAATGGATCACAGGACAGCAGTCAAAGTTATCCTTAGTAACTAGTGGACTAAGGAATTTTCTCGATTATGGAGGTGGTAAAAGAGTTCGTCGTAAAGGGTTACGCCGATGCAAACTTTGACACTAATCCAGATTATTCTAAGTAGTAAACTGGATTCGTATAGTAGAACAATTATTTGAAATGGCTCCAAATGTAGCGTAATAGTTGCATCTACAAGATGACATAGAGATTTGCGAAGTACATACGGATCTGAATGTTGCAGACCCGTTGACTAAAACCTCTCTCACAAGCATAACATGATCAAACCCAGAACTCATTGAGTGTTAATCACATAGTGATGTGAAATAGATTATTGACTCTAGTAAACTCTTGGATGTTGGTCACATGGCGATGTGACCTATGAGTGTTAATCACATGGCGATGTGAACTAGATTATTGACTCTAGTGCAAGTGGGAGACTGTTGGAAATACGTCCTAGAGGCAATAATAAATTGATTATTATTATATTTCCTTGTTCATGATAATCGTTTATTATCCATGCTAGAATTGTATTGATAGGAAACTCAGATACATGTGTGGATACATAGACAACACCATGTCCCTAGTAAGCCTCTAGTTGACTAGCTCGTTGATCAATAGATGGTTACGGTTTCCTGACCATGGACATTGGATGTCGTTGATAACGAGATCACATCATTAGGAGAATGATGTGATGGACAAGACCCAATCCTAAGCCTAACACAAAGATCGTGTAGTTCGTTTGCTAAAGCTTTTCTAATGTCAAGTATCATTTCCTTAGACCATGAGATTGTGCAACTCCCGGATACCGTAGGAGTGCTTTGGGTGTGCCAAACGTCACAACGTAACTGGGTGGCTATAAAGGTACACTACAGGTATCTCCGAAAGTGTCTGTTGGGTTGGCACGAATCGAGACTGGGATTTGTCACTCCGTGTAAACGGAGAGGTATCTCTGGGCCCACTCGGTAGGACATCATCGTAATGTGCACAATGTGATCAAGGAGTTGATCATGGGATGATGTGTTACGGAACGAGTAAAGAGACTTGCCGGTAACGAGATTGAACAAGGTATTGGGATACTGACGATCAAACCTCGGGCAAGTATCGTACCAATAGACAAAGGGAATTGTATACGGGATTGATCGAATCCTCGACATCGTGGTTCATCCGATGAGATCATCATGGAACAGGTGGGAACCAACATGGGTATCTAGATCCCGCTGTTGGTTATTGACCGGAGAACGTCTCGGTCATGTCTGCATGGTTCCCGAACCCGTAGGGTCTACACACTTAAGGTTCGGTGACGCTAGGGTTATAGAGATATTAGTATGCGGTAACCCGAATGTTGTTTGGAGTCCCGGATGAGATCCCGGACATCACGAGGAGTTTCGGAATGGTCCGGAGGTAAAGAATTATATATAGGAAGTGCTATTTTGGCCATCGGGACAAGTTTCGGGGTCACCGGTATTGTACCGGGACCACCGGAAGGGTCCCGGGGGTCCACCGGGTGGGGCCACCTGCCCCGGGGGGCCACATGGGCTGTAGGGGTGTGCGCCTTGGCCTATATGGGCCAAGGGCACCAGCCCCAAGAGGCCCATGCGCCAAGAGATAAGGAAAGGAAGAGTCCTAAAGGGGGAAGGCACCTCCTAGGTTCCTTAGGGAGGAGGGACTCCTCCCTAGCCGCACCCTTCCTTGGAGGAAGGGCCAAGGCTGCACCCCCCTCTCCCTTGGCCCTATATATAGTGGGGGATGGGAGGGCAGCCCCAATCCAAGCCCTGGCGCCTCCCTCTCCCTCCCGTGACACATCTTCCTCCTCCCGCAGCACTTGGCGAAGCCCTGTTGGAATCCCGCTACTTCCACCACGCCGTCGTGCTGCTGGATCTCCATCAACCTCTCCTTCCCCCTTGCTGGATCAAGAAGGAGGAGACATCACTGCTCTATACATGTGTTGAACGCGGAGGTGCCGTCCATTCGGCACTATGGTATCCGGTGATTTGGATCACGACGAGTACGACTCCTTCAACCCCGTTCTCTTGAACGCTTCCGCTTAGCGATCTACAAGGGTATGTAGATGCACTCTCCTTCCCCTCATTGCTGGTTTCTCCATAGATAGATCTTGGTGATGCGTAGAAAATTTTGAATTTCTGCTACGTTCCCCAATAGGTAATGCACATCACTCAAGGCTTGCAAGCATTGCAACTAATAAGTTAGTTGCGGGATGATGTATTACGCAACGAGTAAAGAGACTTGCCGGTAATGAGATTGAACTAGATACCGACGATCGAATCTCGGGAAAGTAACATACCGATGACAAAGGGAACAACATATGTTGTTATGCGGTCTGACCGATAAAGATCTTCGTAGAATATGTAGGAGCCAATATGAGCATCCAGGTTCCGCTATTGGTTATTGACCGGAGACGTGTCTCGGTCATGTCTACATAGTTCTCGAACCCATAGGGTCCGCACACTTAAAGTTCGGTGACGATCATAATTAGGGTTTTTTTGTTTTGATGTACCGAAGGTTGTTCGGTGTCCCGGATGTGATCACGGACATGACGAGGAGTCTCGAAATGGTCGAGACATAAAGATTGATATATTGGAAGCCTATATTTGGATATCGGAAATGTTCCGGGTGAAATCGGGATTTTACTGGAGTACCGGGGGGTTACTGGAACCCCCTCGGGGGTTAATGGGCCAACATGGGCCCTAAGGGAGAAGAGGAGGGCCGACCAGGGCAGGCCGCACGCCCCCTCCCCCCTAGTCCGAATAGGACAAGGAAGGGGGGCGGGCGGCGCCCCCCTTTCCTTCTCCAACAAGGCAAGAGGGGAGAGTCCTACTCCCGGTGGGAGTAGGACTCCTCCAGGCGCACCCCTAGGGCCGGCCGCACCTCCCCCTTTCCCTCCTTTATATACGAGGGCAAGGGGGCACCCCATGACACACAAGTTGATCTTCGTGGTCGTTCCTTAGCCGTGTGCGGTGCCCCCTTCCACCATATTCCACCTCGGTCATATCGTAGCGCTGCTTAGGCGAAGCCCTGCGTTGGTAGAACATCATCACCGTCATCACGCCGTCGTGCTGACAAAACTCTCCCTCAACACTCGGCTGGATCGGAGCTCGAGGGACGTCACGGAATTGAACGTGTGTAGAACTTAGAGGTGCCGTACATTCAGTACTTGGATCGGTCGGATCGGGAAGACGTATGACTACTTCCTCTACATTGTGTCAACGCTTCCGTTGCCAGTCTACGAGGGTACGTAGAAAACACTCTCCCCTCTCGTTGCTATGCATCACCATGATCTTGCGTGTGTGTAGGATTTTTTTTGAAATTACTACGTTCCCCAACACTTCTTTCGAGAGAAACTCCTTCTCTAGAAAGGATCCATTCTTAGCAACGAATACCTTGCCTTCGGATCTGTGATAGAAGGTGTACCCAACAGTCTCCTTTGGGTATCCTATGAAGAACCATTTCTCTGATTTGGGTTCGAGCTTATCAGGTTGAAGCTTTTTCACATAAGCATCGCAACCTCAAACTTTAAGAAAGGACAACTTGGGTTTCTTGCCAAACCACAGTTCATAAGGTGTCATCTCGACGGATTTAGATGGTGCCCTATTTAACGTGAATGCAGCTGTCTCTAAAGCGTAATGATACGTCCATTTTGCATCATGCTTTTATATCGATATTTATTGCATTATGGGCTGTTATTACACATTATGTCACAATACTTATGCCTATTCTCTCTTATTTTACAAGGTTTACATAAAGAGGGAGAATGCCGGCAGCTGGGATTCTCGGCTGGAAAAGGAGCAAATATTAGAGACCTATTCCGCACAGCTCCAAAAGTCCTGAAACTTCACGGAAGACGTTTTCGGAATATATAAAAAATACTCAGCGGAAGAAGTTCACCAGGGGGGCCACAGCATGCCCACGAGGGTGGGGGGCGCGCCCCTACCTCGTGGGCCCTGTCGGGGATATACCCCACGGCGTAAACCGGCCGGAAGTATAACCCGGCCGGACTAGGCGTTTCATTGGTAAACCTGTAACATCCCAAATTTTCAATTTGGAATGTTATACATTAGATCATCATGCATAGCATATTTTTCTTGCATTTTGGTCGATCCTAGAAATTTCACGCAACTCAAGGACCCTCGGAGAGAGTTGGAGATTTCGTTATTTTCATATTTGAGTTTTCTCAAATTTTGAAAAGAGGATCATTTGATTTTATTTATTTCATCTTCAATTATTTTCCCAATATCAAATATGAAAGAGGGGAATAATACGACTTTCCCAAAAATTTAGGAAAAATGAAGATTTAATAAATAAATCAAATTTTGGATTTTTCCGGAGTTTATTTGCATTTTATTTGGATTAGGGAAAAATGCGTGTTTTCAAAAATTGCATCTAGGCCCCATTTAAAGTTCATTTTGTTCGACTCATTTTTAGGACTCGGGGAAAATTTACTTCGGTATTTTTGGGGTTCGTTTGGATTTTCTTTTCTGCGCGCGAAACTATTTAAAAAAAAACTCGCAGCGCCCCGCCTGGGCCAAGGCCCAGCCGGCCTTCCCCTCGCGCGCGCGTGCGCGCAGCGCAGCGCCGCCGCCGCCGAGTCCTAGTAGGACTCTGCTGCCGCCGCCTTTGCCTTGCCCCCTCCCCCAAGCCACCCTTCCCCCCTTTAAATACCTAGCCACCCCCTCTTCTCCCCACACCGCCCCCGCCGCCCCAAGCAGCAGCAACAGCAGCCGCGCCGCCGCCGCTTGCCCGCAGCCGCCCGCCGCTTGCGCCGCCGCCGCCTGCCGCCGCCGCCCCCGCCAGCGCCACCGCCTGCCGCCGCCCCGCGCCTCGCCTAGCCCCGCCGCCGGAGCCCCTCGTCGAGGTAGCCGCCGCGCCGCGCCATCCCTCCCTTGGTTCGTTTAAAAAAAACGTTCCGGTTTTCTTTCGTTCTTTGTTTCAGTTTTTTTTCGAAACCCTAGATTGGTTTTTCGTCTTTCTTTCGGTTTAGTTGTTTAGCGAGCGTTCGCCGGACCATTCGTCTTAACGAATGTGATCACCGGTTGTTCTCGGTTAACGAACGTCCGTACATTTACCCGTTCGTTGTTTTCTTTTTCGTCGGATTTATTCCACGATTTTCTGATCGCGATTTCAGATCCGAACTTGGTTCTAGTTTATCTTCCCGCTCGTTTATCGGAATCAGGTAGTTCAAGCGCCTGGAGTTTCGTTTCGAAACCGTCGTTCCGACTAATCAACTTAAATAAGTTTTTGCTACTATAAAATTTGACCTAGATTCAACTTGCTAGAACCGAGTTGTTTTCTTTCGCCGTTTGTTTTCCGTTGCTTTGTTCGGTTCGTTCTCTTTGCAACCGGAGTTCTTAAGTTGAACTTTCTGGTTCGATCTCTTGTTTGAGTTTTACTTGTGCATTAGATGAGTACTTATGGTGTGCTTGTTGTTTGTCTGCGATAGATTACCCGGAGTGCGCCGCCTGTTACTTCGAATCTCTAGGTCTCGCGGATCATCAGCAAGGCAAGTAACACTTTGATCATACCTTTTCTACAACCCAGTTTTATTGCATTAGATCAATCCTCACACATTGCATGATTAGGATCTAATTAAATTATGGGATGGGAAGTAGATGAGGTAGTACCTATTACCTGTTTATTATGAAACCTTTGGGAGTTACTTCTATGTTTGCTTATTATGCCATGCTATGCTAGTAGACGTGGATTGGGTGAGTGATATCCATGTCAGATGTGAGTTTGATAATTTTAAGGGTCTATCTAAGGTGGCAACTTAAACACACATCTGGGTGGATTGAGGCACCTGGTTTCTATCAGGACTTGCCTGTTTTTCTTTTTGGACCGCCACCCAGGCTCAAAGGGATCATAAGATCTTTCATGCTAGAAACTTCCGTGTGCAGCCACAAGCCATTATGGGCTCTGGCATAGTTGATTAAGTGGTGCAAACTCTTACAGGGTAGACTAGCAGATGTAGGGGAAAGTAGGTGTACCGGTCTATCCATCGTAAGGTGCTAGTGCTTCTGAAAGACTGTGTCTCGGTCATCCATTTCTCAAACACCATGTAGTGCAAGAAATCCAACGGAGGCGATCGAGTCTTGTGGGGAAAGTGTGCAAACCTCTGCAGAGTGTACTAAACTAATCATGATTAGCCGTGTCCCCGGTTATGGACATCTTGAGTATCTAGTACTTGAATATCATGTGAATCTCATCATGTTACTTCAAATTAATATTGTTGGGTTTTAATTGTTCACCTAATTGGGATCGGAATGCTGTCAACCATTCTCGATGTTCGACTACCATGATAGTTAAATAAATTTATTCCTTTGCAGTAGGGAAAAACTGGCTTTACGCAAAACAGTAACCATAGAGCTTTCCACCAGCCAAATATGCATATAGTATAGTTGTTACATTCCATTACTCTCTATGTGTTACATTGCCAGCATATTCCATGTGCTGACCCGTTTTCGGGCTGCAACTTTCATGTTGCAGACTTTTCAGACGACGAGTAAGGTGCTTTTAGGTCGTGGTTCTATACTCAGTGATGCCGTTGGAGTTGATGGACCCATTTATCTTCCAAGTCTTCCGCTGTTATCGATATTAGATGGCCTTAAGCCATATTTATTGTAATAAGTTCTCTTTTGAGACACCGATGTAATAAGTGTGTGATTGCTACTCTGTTATAAATCCTTCGAAGTACTGTGTGGTGTCAGCATTACTGATCCAGGGATGACACCGGAGCACAGAGACTTGATCCATTCGGGTCGGGTCGCTACAGAGATGGTATCAGAGCACACGCTGACTGTAGGACACGACCCCTAAGTTAAAGCCATAGATCACTATTCTCTCCTCATTTTCTAACTCCTCATCTTTTCTACCCTTTTAGGATGACGGACACGAAGATCAAGTACGCTCAACCGGATGAAGGCACACCTTTTGGATTTCACTTGAAGGAAGTCACCAAGTACCTGAACATTGGACTACCAAGCTTCACCGGGACTTTCAACGCCACTCTGCCTGAAGAGGAGCGCTGGAATATTCAAGCTCACGTTCCAGGAAGGACATTTGTGCCAATCACGAAGCCCATAGATAGTGTTTTCAGTGCACCAACCTGGAGTCTGGGAAGGAGCATGGCAGCTCATATCACCATGGGACGCATTGGAGAAGTTTATCAAGAAGACCTCAAGGACACTATCTACCAGATTTGCGGACGCCGAGATGAACAATGGGAGTTAGTCAGCACCAAGAAGGATAGATCCATTGCAGCATTCATCCAGGAGTTAAACCAGCACATCCGACGCCACGAGAACCAGATATGCGATGATATGATAGAGTTGAAGAATGCAAAGGCAAGAATCATCGAGCTAGAAGGAGAACTGAAGGCTACACGCAAGGACTACATGGACGAAATCATAGCTCTAGCAAGGCACAATGGCGATCTTAAGCAAGAGATTGAAGAACTCAAGGGGCAGTTAGCATCCAGGAAGGGAGACATGTACGTCGCATGTCCGGACAACTACATCATCCTCGACGACACCGATTCGGATCCAAGTGAACCCGACTTTGAAGACGAAACTGGAGCAGACATCATGGAGTCTTCCACCGATTCAAATTTCTAGATGACCACCAAACATTAGTAGTATTTCCCCCATGTATACATTATAGTTCGAGCACTTTTGCGATAGTTCTAGACCGCTTGTATGCCCTTGTTTGATTGAATGAAGTGATTTTGTGTGCATTTGCTCATGTGCATTGGGGTAGTGTTTTCTCTTTAGACCTCACTCTATTCTTAATTCTCGTCTTTTCTAAACGCTCAGATGCCTCCGAGACGTGACAATGGATTTCCACCGGAGCTCACTCAGTTGATCCAGCAGCAGAATCAAATGATGCAATTGTTAGTCCAGAACCAGCAAAACAACAACAACAACCCACCTCCACCACCGCCACCTGTTGACCACTTAGCCCGTTTCCTTAGGCTGAATCCGCCGGTGTTTTCTAGTAGCACCGAGCCAATAGTAGCAGACGATTGGCTCCGCAAGATAGGAAGGGAGTTGACCACTGCAGGATGCACAGATGGTGAGAAAGTGAAGTTTGCGGCACACCAGCTTGATGGACCCGCGGCAGCATGGTGGGAGAATTTCACAGCCACTTACCCAGTTGACACTGTCACATGGGATCAGTTTCAGCAAGCTTTCCGCACTGCCCATGTTTCAACAGGAGCTATGGCCATGAAGAAGCGTGAGTTTCGCAACTTACGCCAAGGAGGAAGGACAGTTGGCCAGTACGTTGACGACTTCAGCAAGTTAGCACGTTATGCCCCAGATGACGTGGCTACAGATGCAGCTAAGCAGGAGAAGTTTCTGGAAGGATTGAATGATGAGCTAAGCATGCAGTTGATGGTAGCAAGTTTCAACAACTACCAGGAGTTGGTAGATCGTGCCATCATGATTTAAGGGAAGCAACAGCAGATTGAGAACCGCAAGAGGAAGTATGGACAGGGGAAGTATAACTCTAGAGCCCAGCAGAAGCCCCGTTTTACCCCTAAACCGGGAATTCAGTTTCAGCATACCCATGGAGGAGGTAGTTCGCACAACCATAATGGCCACAAGAATGGTAATGGGAATGGAGGAAGCAACGGCCAGAATCAGACCATCCCATCAACCCCAACCAAGAGAGATATGAGTCAAGTCACCTGTTTCAAGTGTTCCAAGACCGGACATTATGCAAATGAATGTCCTGAAGGCCAGAATGGAAATGGCAATGGAAGCTCAGGGAAGAAGCCGAACCCTTTCAATAGGGGACAGGTGAACCACGTTAACGTGGAGGAGGTTGCAGATCAGCCTGATGCAGTAATTGGTAAGTTTTTGGTTAAGTCATTTACCGCACTTGTTCTTTTCGATACTGGTGCATCGCATTCATACATATCAAGGGGATTTGTGGAAAAGTATAGCCTGCCCACTAGGGTTCTTAAAACGCCTATGCTAGTAAGCTCGCTTGGAGCAGAATACATGGCCAGTCAAGGATGCTTTCAAGTGCCATTAAGTATAGGAACGCATGTTTTCCCAACAGATTTAATTATTCTGGAATCCCAATGTCTGGATGTAATTCTCGGTATGGATTGGCTGTCGATGTATGGAGGAAACATCGATTGCGCCAGTAAGACAATTTTGCTCACAACGTCAGAAGGAAGAAGGATCAAGTATGTATCCCGGCATGTGCCAAATAGGACACAAGTAAATTCTTTATCAGGAGTTGTGCAGGAAGAAGTACCAGTGGTGAAGGATTTCCCTGATGTATTTCCTGAGGAATTGCCAGGAATGCCACCAGATAGAGATATTGAGTTTTTGATTGAGCTTTTGCCAGGCACTGGGCCAATATCAAAGAGACCATACAGGATGCCAGCGAAAGATTTGGTGGAAATTAAAAATCAAATTAAGGAGTTACTGGAGAAAGGTTACATACGCCCAAGTTCTTCGCCTTGGGGATCACCCGTACTTCTAGTGGAGAAGAAGGATGGATCATTACGGATGGTTGTTGATTACCGTGGATTAAATGAAGTAACCATCAAGAACAAATACTCACTGCCAATGATTAATGATCTGTTTGACTGTTTGCAAGGAGCCAAAGTGTTTTCCAAGATCGATTTGCAATCGGGATACCATCAGTTGAAGATTCGAGAACAGGATATTCCGAAGACAGCTTTTACCACGAGATACGGATTGTACGAGTATACCGTTATGTCATTTGGACTGACTAACGCGCCTGCCTATTTTATGAACTTGATGAACAAGGTATTTATGGAGTTTTTGGATAAGTTCGTCGTAGTGTTCATTGATGACATTCTAATTTTCTCAAAGAATGAAGAGGAGCATAAGGAACATTTGCGTTTGGTTTTGGAGAAACTAAGGGAACATCAGTTATATGCCAAATTTAGCAAATGTGAGTTTTGGTTGAAGGAAGTAGGATTCCTCGGACACGTTATATCCGGAGAAGGGATAGCAGTTGACCCCACCAAGGTTGAGACCGTAACCGAATGGGAAGCACCAACGACAGTTGGAGAGATCCGGAGTTTTCTTGGACTCGCAGGATACTACCAGAGATTTATTGAGAACTTTTCAAAGATTGCAAAGCCTATGACGGAGTTGTTGAAGAAGGATACTAAGTTCAAATGGACTGAGGAATGTGAGGCCAGTTTTCAGGAGTTGAAGAAACGATTGGTTACCTCACCAGTATTGATTTTGCCAGATCAAACCAAGGATTATGAGGTGTATTGCGACGCTTCACGTCGAGGACTTGGAGTAGTACTTATGCAGGAAGGTAGAGTTGTTTCGTATGCTTCACGACAACTGAAGCCCCATGAGTTGAATTATGCCACACATGATTTGGAGTTAGCAGCCGTAGTGCATGCATTGAAGACATGGAGACATTTCCTCATTGGAAATCATTGTGAGGTGTACACAGATCACAAGAGTTTGAAGTGCATTTTCACGCAGAAGGAGTTGAACCTCAGACAAAGGAGATGGTTGGAGCTCATCAAGGATTATGATATGAGATTGCACTACCATCCCGGAAAAGCTAATGTAGTAGCTGACGCATTGAGCCGTAAGAGCCATGTCAATACGTTAATAATGGAAGAAATACCCAAGGAGTTATCAGAAAACCTTCGTGAACTAAGTTTAGAGATAGTTCCGAGAGGCTATGTAGCAGCATTGGAGATTCAGTCAACATTGATGGATAAAATCAGAGAGGCTCAGAAATCTGACAAAGAAATTGCTTCTATAAAGGAGAAACTAAGCAAAGGAAAAGCAAAGGGATTTCGTGAGGATGAGCACGATACCTATGGTTTGAGGACCGTGTTTATGTGCCAAATGACCCGGAGATCAGGAAGTTGATCCTGCAAGAGGCACATGATTCACCCTATTCGATTCACCCAGGAAATACCAAGATGTATTTGGATTTAAAGGAAACATTCTGGTGGACCGGAATGAAGAAGGATATTGCAGCATATGTAGCAGTTTGTGATGTGTGTCATAGAGTGAAGGCAGAACATCAGAAGCCAGCCGGATCGTTACAACCATTGCCGATACCCGAATGGAAGTGGGCATGGATTTTATCACAGGACTACCCAGGACGAAGGCAGGCTATGACTCGACATGGGTAGTAGTTGATCGTTTGACGAAGGTAGCACATTTCATTCCAGTTAAGACCACTTACACTAGTGCTAAGTTGGCAAAAATATACATGACTAGGATCATTTGTTTGCATGGAGTTCCGAGGAGTATTGTATTAGATAGAGGAACCCAATTTACCTCAGAGTTTTGGAATCAGTTGCATGAACTTTGGGAACCAGGCTAGAGTTCAGCACCGCTTTTCATCCACAGACGGATGGACAGACCGAGAGAGTCAATCAGATTTTGGAAGATATGCTGAGAGCTTGTGCACTAGATTATGGATCTAGTTGGGACGATAACTTGCCGTATGCGGAATTTTCCTATAACAACAGTTACCAAACCAGTTTGAAAATGGCACCTTTCGAAGCTTTATACGGAAGGAGGTGCAGGACACCGTTGTCATGGGACGAAGTTGGAGACCGTCAATTGTTTGGACCCGATTTGATTAAAGAGTCTGAACAGAAGGTGAAATTGATTCGCGAGAGGCTCAAGGTAGCCCAGTCCAGGCAGAAGAGCTACGTAGATTCTAAACGCAAGGAGACAGTTTACGAAACCGGAGACAGAGTTTATCTCCGAGTATCCCCACTTCGAGGAGTTAAGCGCTTTGGAGTTAAGGGAAAATTAGCACCACGTTTCGTTGGACCGTATAAGATCTTGCAACGTATGGGAGAAGTCGCTTATAAGTTGGAATTACCAGAGGGATTGTCAGGAGTTCATGATGTATTCCATGTTTCACAGCTAAAGAAATGTCACGCCGAGATGGCGGAGGTACCGCTAAGAGATACAGTGCCGCTTAAAGCGATTCAGTTAAAGGACGACTTAACGTATGAGGAGACACCAGTCAAGATTCTCGATTTTGCCAGCAGAGTTACCCGCAGCAAGGTTATCAAGTTTTGTAAAGTTCAGTGGAACCACCACTCAGAGGATGAAGCCACCTGGGAGAGAGAAGAAGATTTGCTCAAGGACCACCCTCACCTATTTTCTAGCCAACCCGAATCTCGAGGGCGAGATTCATCTTAAGGGGGGTAGGTTTGTAACATCCCAAAATTTCAATTTGAAATGTTATACATTAGATCATCATGCATAGCATATTTTTCTTGCATTTTGGTCGATCCTAGAAATTTCACGCAACTCAAGGACCCTCGGAGAGAGTTGGAGATTTCATTATTTTCATATTTGAGTTTTCTCAAATTTTGAAAAGAGGATCATTTGATTTTATTTATTTCATCTTCAATTATTTTCCCAATATCAAATATGAGAGAGGGGAATAATATGACTTTCCCAAAAATTTAGGAAAAATGAAGATTTAATAAATAAATCAAATTTTGGATTTTTCCGGAGTTTATTTGCATTTTATATGGATTAGGGAAAAATGCGTGTTTTCAAAAATTGCATCTAGGCACCGTTTAAAGTTCATTTTGTTCGACTCATTTTTAGGAGTCGGGGAAAATTTACTTCGGGATTTTTGGGGTTCGTTTAGATTTTCTTTTCTGCGCGCGAAACTATTTTTAAAAAAAACTCGCAGCGCCCCGCCTGGGCCAAGGCCCAGCCGGCCTTCCCCTCGCGCGCGCCTCCGCGCAGCGCAGCGCCGCCGCCGCCGCCGAGTCCTAGTAGGACTCTGCCGCCGCCGCCCTTGCCTTGCCCCCTCCCCCAAGCCACCCTTCCCCCCTTTAAATACCTAGCCAACCCCCCCTCCTCCCCACACCGCCCCCGCCGCCCCAAGCAGCAGCAGCCGCGCCGTCGCCGCTTGCGCCGCCACCGCCTGTCGCCGCCGCCCCCGCCAGCGCCGCCGCCTGTCGCCGCCCCGCGCCTCGCCTAGCCCCGCCGCCGGAGCCCCTCGTCGAGGTAGCCGTCGCGCCGCGCCATCCCTCCCTTGGTTCGGTTTTAAAAAAAAACCGTTCCGGTTTTCTTTCGTTCTTTGTTTCGTTTTTTTCGAAACCCTAGATTGGTTTTTCGTCTTTCTTTCGGTTTAGTTGTTTAGCGAGCGTTCGCCGGACCATTCGTCTTAACGAACGTGATCACCGGTTGTTCTCGGTTAACGAATGTCCGTACGTTTACCCGTTCGTCGTTTTCTTTTTCGTCAGGTTTATTCCGCGATATTCTGATCGCGATTTCAGATCCGAACTTCGTTCTAGTTTATCTTCCCGCTTGTTTATCGGAATCAGGTAGTTCAAGCGCCTGGAGTTTCGTTTCGAAACCGCCGTTCCGACTAATCAACTTAAATAAGTTTTTGCTACTATAAAATTTGACCTAGATTCAACTTGCTAGAACCGAGTTATTTTCTTCCGCCGTTTGTTTTCCGTTGCTTTCTTTGGTTCGTTCTTTCTTTGCAACCGGAGTTCTTAAGTTGAACTTTCTGGTTCGATCTCTTGTTCGAGTTTTACCTATGCATTAGATGAGTACTTATGGTGTGCTTGTTGTTTGTCTACGATAGATTACCCGGAGTGCGCCACCTGTTACTTCGAATCTCTTGGTCTCGCGGATCATTCAGCAAGGCAAGTAACACTTTGATCATACCTTTTCTACAACCCAGTTTTATTGCATTAGATCAATCCTCACACATTGCATGATTAGGATCTAATTAAATTATGGGATGGGAAGTACATGAGGTAGTACCTATTACCTGTTTATTATGAAACCTTTGGGAGTTACTTCTATGTTTGCTTATTATGCCATGCTATGCTAGTAGACGTGGATTGGGTGAGTGATATCCATGTCAGATGTGAGTTTGATAATTTTAAGGGTTTATCTAAGGTGGCAACTTAAACACACATCTGGGTGGATTGAGGCACCTGGTTTCTATCAGGACTTGCCTGTTTTTCTTTTTGGAGCGCCACCCAGGCTCAAAGGGATCATACGATCTTTCATGCTAGAAACTTCCGTGTGCAGCCACAAGCCATTATGGGCTCTGGCATAGTTGATTAAGTGGTGCAAACTCTTACAGGGTAGACTAGCAGATGTAGGGGAAAGTAGGTGTACCGGTCTATCCATCGTAAGGTGCTAGTGCTTCTGAAAGACTGTGTCTCGGTCATCCGTTTCTCAAACACCATGTAGTGCGAGAAATCCAACGGAGGCGATCGAGTCTTGTGGGGAAAAGTGCACAAACCTCTGCAGAGTGTACTAAACTAATCATGATTAGCCGTGTCCCCGGTTATGGACATCTTGAGTATCTAGTACTTGAATATCATGTGAATCTCATCATGTTACTTCAAATTAATATTGTTGGGTTTTAATTGTTTACCTAATTGGGATCGGAATGCTGTCAACCATTCTCGATGTTCAACTACCATGATAGTTAAATAAATTTATTCCTTTGCAGTAGGGAAAAACTGGCTTTACGCAAAACAGTAACCATAGAGCTTTCCACCAGCCAAATATGCATATAGTATAGTTGTTACATTCCATTACTCTCTATGTGTTACATTGCCAGCATATTCCATGTGCTGACCCGTTTTCGGGCTGCAACTTTCATGTTGCAGACTTTTCAGACGACGAGTAAGGTGCTTTTAGGTCGTGGTTCTATACTCAGTGATGCCATTGGAGTTGATCGACCCATTTATCTTCCAAGTCTTCCGCTGTTATCGATATTAGATGGCCTTAAGCCATATTTATTGTAATAAGTTCTCTTTTGAGACACCGATGTAATAAGTGTGTGATTGCTACTCTGTTATAAATCCTTCGAAGTACTGTGTGGTGTCAGCATTACTGATCCAGGGATGACACCGGAGCACAGAGACTTGATCCATTCGGGTCGGGTCGCTACAAAACTGCTAGAGGATTGGCGGTTTACGTGATTGGCGGTTCACTAGTATGACAATTCATGAGCCTGAAGACTCATTGGTGACCCGACGCGTGTTCCGGACGGATGACAAGGCCCAAGGCCCAGCATGCCTGTTTATGTTAATGGTGGGCCGGTTTAAGAGGAAAGGCATGAGGAACATTTATCTTACAAGGAGCTAAGACCTGGATTTGTATCCGGTTTGTATTAGAGATAGACTAGTCCTAATCCTAATAGGACTGTACATGTAACCCGCCCCTCCAACATATATAAGGAGGGGCAGGGCTCCCCAAAAGGGAGAAGATTGACAAGTTCCACAAGTTGGACAAGTTAGGTTTAGACAATAGCTCTCAAGATAGAGCACTCTTGTAATCGTGATCATCATCATCAATATCAATGAAGCAGGATGTAGGCTTTTACCTCCATCGTGAGGGGCCGAACCTGGGTAAAACATCGCATCTCTCGTCCTGCTCAACCCCTCTCAAGCTACCACATAGATGCGTTGGCCTCGTGACTAAGTCCTGACACTAAGGACATCTGCCGTGACAATTCCACGATAGTTGGCGCCCACCATAGGGCTAGCGCACGGTGGTGATGAGTTCTTGAAGGGATTTCTTCCAGGGATCGAGAAGCTTGCAATTTTTCGGATGAGCCAGTTTGAAGGGATTTACATCAACTACAAAGATCATGACAACCCGGAGGTTAATTTATTTTGCGCGGGTCAGGCCTACGCTGCTCACCTTCGCCTCCGCTTCAAGTCGCCGGCACCCTGCGGATGCTGCATCCAAACCGGTGTTCTGTCTCACTCAGGTCCGACCTGCGAGCCGCCGCTTGAAGATTCAATTAAAGCAAGCGTGTTAGATCAAATCTCTACCGAGTAGTACTACTATTAGCGCTCTGAGTCAAAATAAAAAAGAAGCATCCTGGAATAGTAAATTGCAGGCTACCACGTGGACTTGTCAACACACCCGAGGCAGTACGAGCCATTCTGACCGGATATCCACCGCCGTCGCCCCGAGAGCCGCTGCTACCTGGCCGCGACCCGTCTTGCCGACGCCCCTCTGGGGTCGCCGGGTTACGCCTTTGCTGTTATTTTTGCGGGTGACAGGACCGAGTCAAACTCAAACTTTGAGGAGGCAATCTGTACAAGAAAGAAATAATGCTTGTAGGAACTTCTTGCTTCACGTGAGTATGCATGTTTGGGCAAAGGACTACCATGCCGGATCGGATTGGCGGATCAACAGCGCATGCCTTTTCTGCGTACACCGCTGGACCTCGTTGACCCGCCCCAGTTGCAACCAACACGCGTATGCTGGTCTCCGCTTCTGTCTGTTTCTCGGCAGATGCGGCGAGGCGCCTGAAGAAAAGCAGATATAAAAAAAACTAGTTATATGATGAGCATCCACGCTGCTACTGGGCCTTCATCTGTTTCAGTTAAATTCTGGTCCGCACAAGGATCATATATCGTTCGGGCAAATCAGGTGATGTCCATCCAAGTTTGTTTTATAAGTATATATTGTTTTTGTCAAAGAACAAGTTTGTCTTTGCCTTGGTCTGCAATATTGTTTATGCAGGGCAATTATTTATGACAAAAGGTGATATTATACCGCGGAGATGGAAGCACGCCAACATCTTTCGGCCTAGGTGGTCGTCGTTATTCAACGAACAACCACACCGGCTTACAGCGTCGTGGCCATCTCTCGCGACCGCATCAGTTTACCATGCCACGACTGACTCGCCCGTCCGCACCGACTTACAACACCGTGGCCGTCTCTCGCGACCACGCCAGCTTACAACAAGGAGGACAACTTGCTCGTCCACGCCGGCTTACAGCACCGCGGCCGACTCATCTATCGGCTCCCACGGCTGACCCGACCGTGGTTGATTTCGTCTTCGCAATGGTGATCATCAACACCGCGGTGGATATTTTCTGGCCTGACATATCAGGTGAAATCCATCCATTATATTTTTACATTATGTATTGCTTTCTTTAAAAGAGCAATTACTCCGGCTTGCAAAGTTATCTAATGCAGGACCCTAAATCGCTATATTGATGAAAATTTAAAGGCCGTTAGAAATATTCCGGCTCACAATGATGCTTCCGGTTTATATTCCGGTTTAAGGGGAATCCCGTCTCCTACACAAAGCTGAAGCCCTTGGTATCTGGCTCAAATCCGGTTTAAAGATGTCCGATTCATAAAGGAATTAACTTCTCGCAAGTTCAAGTTGAAAGGCCGTCAGAAAGTTTCCGGCTGAAAATGAAGATTTCGGTTTACAATCCGGTTCAAGGGAAAGATATCTCCCACAAAGCTTTGAAGCTCTCAATATCCGGTTTAAAATCCCGGTTCAAGAAGGATTTATCTCTTGCAAAAAGTTAAAGGGTGCCAAAGAGGACCTGCTGCCATGATGCGCGGTTTAAACATGGGTATCCTGCCTTATTGGCTTATCATATTATTGATCACTTGGGGGCTTGGTCGTATCCGAACCATAGCAACACCTTTTGATAGGCATAAAGCCACAGCATCACTTGGGGACTTGTGGTCACGTCTGAACCATAGTCACGCCTCTTGATCGGCCTAGTGCCACAGCATCACTTGGGGGCTTTGGTCGAACCCGAACCATCGCTATACCTCTTGATCGGCGTAATGCCAATGCATCACTTGGGGACTTGTGGTCACGTCTGAACCATAGTCGCTCTTGATCGGCCTAGTGCCACAGCATCACTTGGGGGCTTTGGTCGAACCTGAACCATCGCTATACCTCTTGATCGGCGTAATGCCAATGCATCACTTGGGGACTTGTGGTCACGTCTGAACCATAGTCACGCCTCTTGATCGGCCTAAGGCCACAGAATCACTTGGGGGCTTGGTCGAACCCGAACCATTGCCACGCCTTTTGATCGGCTTAATGCCACTGTTTCATTTGGGGACCTGGCTAACTTGAACCATAGCTACGCCTATCGGGGGCTTGGTCGTGTCCGACCATGGTAACGCCATTTGATCGGCTCAATAGCCTCTTTTTGCAAATGGTTTTGTCATTTCCTTTGCTTGAAATTTTGTTTTGATAAATATTTCTTTTGTTGCGTTTTTAAACCGACAATTCTTAAACCGGTTCGACTATCAAATTACAAATTGGCGGAACACGGTCAAATCTTAATCCAGAGACTATCGGCCCGGTTTGATTTTCTGTTACCATCCTATTACGGAGTAAACCGGTGTTTATCAACCCGGCTCGGCTTTCAACTACAAGTTGTCAGTACATGATCAAGTTATAATCCGGAGACTATCAGCCCGGTCTGGTTTGACTACAAGTCACCAGTATTATATATGGTTAATCTGGGGTTTATCACAAACCCGGTACGGTTTTATCATAAACCGGTACAATATGAAAGGAGTTATCATTACTCAAAGATTGGGGTTATCAATCTTACTACAAAAAGTTGGTAAACCAACGATGTGATTCAATGTCACAGGTATGATATATTTCATATTTTTAAAGTGCAGCCTTGGTTATAAACCCAGGTTATATGTTGGGCATTATGACCCGTCCGGCGGTAAACCGCCAGGACACTTTAAACTTGTTGAATGAAGAAACAGGTTGAATAAAGTATGATGATAAATTCCGGTGTTTGTTAAACCGGCCTGGCTTTCGACTATATGTCGCCAGTATGATGATAAATTATCTGGTGTTTATTAAACCGGCCTGGCTTTAAGACGATAAGTTGTCGGTATATGATGAGAAATTATCCGGTGTTTATTAAACCGGCCTGGCTTTTGACTATAAGTCGCCAGTATATATTTGGATTGTGCCATTGGAATCATGCGCTTATAAATCATTGGGTT
The DNA here is from genome assembly GCA_034509565.1 of Triticum monococcum. Classification (NCBI taxonomy): domain Eukaryota; kingdom Viridiplantae; phylum Streptophyta; class Magnoliopsida; order Poales; family Poaceae; genus Triticum; species Triticum monococcum. The sequence continues at coordinate 668,546,228 of CM067843.1, read as the reverse complement.
ATATTATTCAAATAGCCAAACTTGGCTGAATTTCCATTATGATGTTGAATGAATAAGGTTTTCATACCAGATTATGTTATCTCTTATAGCCAACATGGCTGGATTTTATTATGGTTATTAATAACCGGTATTATTGAGGTTTTCAAAGTCGCTTTAGCGCAATGGCTATTATATTATCAATGGATATGGTTTATTTTACAATTGAAGGAATAGTCCCGAGTCGCTGCAGGCTCACGACCCGGCACTTGGGGGCTACATTATTCAAATTGAGATTACATGCAAGTCTCATGTCGCTGCAAGCATGCACCATGACACTTGGGGGCTAATGCAAAGTCATTTTTACTAGTCTTATTGAAGACCCGACTCATCATATTATAATGAGCCGGCTCTTGGGGGCTACCAATTGCTCCTGTCAACAATTCAAGTATATATCAAGTCCCGGTTCAGTATTATCTTACTAAGCCGACCCTTGGGGGCTTCACATCACTGCTAAAATTTACATGCTTATATTTACAAAATCCCTGCTCATTATTGCATAATGACCCGGCCCTTGGGGGTTACACTGATTGAAGTTTTTATAAGCAATTACAAGTCCCAGGTTGCTGCAAGCATGACAACCCGGTACTTGGGGGCTACATATATGGAGTATTCAGTTTATATGACTGAGATGAACAAACCGGATTTCTTCAAGGTTGGAACACTTATTGGAGCAAGTCTTAAGTTATCACTATGTTCTCCTCTTAAGACTTGGGGGTTACAGGTATTATGCATATTGAGGGAGAACTGGATTAGGGGGTGTTCGGGTAGCCAGACTATACCTTCAGCCGGACTCCTAGACTATGAAGATACAAGATTGAAGACTTCGTCCCGTGTCCGGATGGGACTTTCCTTAGCGTGGAAGGCAAGCTTGGCGGTGCGGATATTCAAGATCTCCTACCATTGTAACCGACTCTATGTAACCCTAACCCTATCCGGTGTCTATATAAACCGGAGGGTTGTAGTCCGTAGGACATCAACTCCATATACAACAATCATACCATAGGCTAGCTTCTAGGGTTCAGCCTCCTTGATCTCGTGGTAGATCTACTCTTGTACTACCCATATCATCAATATTAATCAAGCAGGACGTAGGGTTTTACCTCCATAAGAGGGCCCGAACCTAGGTAAAACATCGTGTTCCATGCCTCCTGTTACCATCCGGCCTAGACGCACAGTTCGGGACCCCCTACCCGAGATCCGCCGGTTTTGACACCGACATTGGTGCTTTCATTAAGAGTTCCTCTGTGTCGTCACCTTTAGGCCCAATGGCTCCTTTGATCATCAACAATGATGCGGTCCAGGGTGAGACTTTTCTCCCCGGACAGATCTTCGTCTTCGGCGGCTTCGCTCTGCGGGCCAATTCGCTTGGCCGCCTGGAGCAGATCGAAAGCTACGCCCTTGGCCATCAAGTCAGGTTTGGAAGCTTAAACTACACGGCTGACATCCGCGGAGACTTGATCTTCGACGGGTCCGAGCCACGACCAAGCGCGCCGCACTATCTCAAGGGGCATGATCTAGCTCTGCCTCCGAACAGTGTCCTGGAGGCCGCACACGCACCGGTTCCGACCTCTAACTCGGAGCCTATTGCGCCAATCAAGGATGAGCGGTTGGACGTCACCTCGGGGGCTGCGATCTCAAAGGCGGTTGAGCCAAACGCCAGCCCCGCACTCTGCATGACCCGTGACTCCGAGGATCCGGACTCCTTCCCGGACTCCGAACCCCCCGCGCCCCCGCCAATCGAATCCGATTGGGCGCCTATAATGGAGTTCACCGCCGCAGACATCTTTCAGCACTCGCCTTTTGGCGACATCCTGAATTCTCTTAAGTCTCTCTCTTTATCAGGAGAGCCCTGGCCGGATTACGGTCAGCGAGGGTGGGATACGGACGATGAAGAAATTCAAAGCCCACCCACCACCCACTTTGTAGCCACTGTCGACGATTTAACCGACATGCTTGACTTCGGCTCCGAAGACATCGACGGTATGGATGACGATGTAGGAGACGAACAGGAACCAACACCTGTAGGGCGCTGGAAGGCCACCTCGTCATATGACATATATATGGTGGATACCCCAAAAGATGGAGATGGCGATGGAACAGTGGGGGACGACACCCCCAAGAAACAGTCAAAGCATCGGCGCCAGCGGCACCGCTCTAAATCCCGCCAAAGCAAAAACGGTGATTCCGGCATGGGAGATAATACTACCCCGGATAGCACCGAAGAACACCCACCTTAGCAAGATCCGACACAGGAAGATGGGGAAGCCAGCCCTCATGAGAGAGCGGCAGACCGAGAGGTCGAGGATGACAACTATACGCCTCCCTCCGAAGACGAGGCAAGCCTCGATGACGACGAATTCGTCATACCATCAGACCCCGCCGAACAAGAGCGTTTCAAACGCAGGCTTTTAGCCACGGCAAGCAGCCTCAAGAAAAAGCAGCAACAACTTAGAGCTGCCCAAGATTTGCTAGCTGATAGATGGACTGAAGTCCTTGCGGCCGAAGAGTATGAACTCGAACGCCCCTCCAAGAGTTACCCAAAGCGCAGGCCGCTACCCCGATCAGAGGAGGAAGCACCTACATCACCAGCGCACGACATGGCAGACCGGCCACCTCACAGCCGCGACAAAGAGGCCTCTCAGTCCTCCACCCAAGCCATGCCCCGCCGCCGCTCAACTAAGGCACGGGAAAATGCGCCAGACCTGCGAGACGTACTGGAGGATAGGGCAAGACAAACAAGATCGATCTACGGATCGCGCAGGCGCCCTACGGCACGTGACGACGATCTTCACTCCGGATACAACAAATCCGTCCGGGCCGAACACAACAGACATAGCTCTTCCGAGCTGCGTCGTGATATAGCCCAGCATAGAGGCGCCGCACACCCGCTATGCTTCACGAATGAAGTAATGGATCATAAAATCCCACAGGGTTTCAAACCCGTAAACATCGAATCATACGATGGCACAATAGATCCGGCGGTATGGATCAAGGATTATCTCCTTCACATCCACATGGCATGCGGCGATGATCTACACGCCATCAAATACCTCCCGCTCAAACTTAAAGGACCGGCCCGACATTGGCTTAACAGCTTGCCAGCAGACTCCATCGGTTCTTGGGAGGACCTGGAAGCCGCATTCCTCGACAACTTCCAGGGCACTTACGTGCGACCACCGGATGCCGACGACTTAAGCCACATAATTCAGCAGCCAGAGGAATCGGCCAGATAATTCTAGACACGGTTCCTAACAAAGAAAAACCAGATAGTCAACTGTCCGGACGCAGAGGCCCTAGCAGCCTTCAAGCATAACATCCGTGACGAGTGGCTTGCCCGGCACCTGGGACAGGAAAAGCCGAAATCTATGGCAGCCCCCACGACACTCATGACCCGCTTTTGCGTGGGAGAAGATAGCTGGCTAGCTCGCAGTAACAACTTATCAAAGAACCCTGGTAATTCGTATACCAAGGACAAAAGTGGCAGGACACGTCGGAATAAGCAAAAATGTCGCGTTAGCAGCGACAGCAATGAAGACACGGCAGTTAATGCCGGATTCAAAGGCTATAAATCCGGTCAGCGGAAAAAGCCATTCAAAAAGAATACTCAGGGCCCGTCCAGTTTGGACCGAATACTCGACCGCTTGTGCCAGATACATGGCACCCCCGAAAGGCCAGCCAATCACACTAACAGGGATTGTTGGGTGTTCAAGTAGGCAGGCAAGTTAAGAGCCGAAAACAAAGACAAGGGGCTGCACAGCGATGACGAGGAGGAGCCCAGGCCGCCGAACAACAATGGACAGAAGGGCTTTCCCCCACAAGTGCGGACGGTGAACATGATATACGCAACCCACATTCCCAAGAGGGAGCGGAAGCGTGCGCTACGGGACGTATACGCGATGGAGCCAGTCGCCCCAAAGTTCAACCCATGGTCCTCCTGCCCGATCACTTCAGATAGAGGGGACCATCCCACTAGCATCCGTCATGGTGGCTTCGCCGCATTGGTTCTCGACCCAATCATCGACGGATTTCATCTCACAAGAGTCCTCATGGACGGCGGCAGTAGCCTGAACCTGCTTTATCAGGATACAGTGCGGAAAATGGGCGTAGATCCCTCAAGGATTAAGCCCACAAAAACGACCTTTAAAGGCGTTATACCAGGTGTAGAAGCCAACTATACAGGCTCAGTAATACTTGATGTGGTCTTCGGATCCCCGTTCAATTTCCGAAGCGAAGAGTTAATCTTCGATATAGTCCTGTTTCGCAGTGGCTATCACGCCCTGCTCGGACGAACCACATTCGCAAAGTTCAATGCGGTGCCGCACTACGCATATCTCAAGCTCAAGATGCCAGGCCCTTGAGGAGTAATCACGGTCAACGGAAACACCGAATGCTCCCTCCATACGGAGGAGCACACGGTGGCTCTCGCAGCGGAAGTACAAAGTAGCCTTCTTAGGCAATTCTCCAGTCCGGCCGTTAAAAAGCCAGACACTGCCAAGCGCACCCGGAGTAACCCACAGCAGGACCGCCTGGCACACTCTGAGCAAGCATAGCAATGTGGCCCCAACGCCAGCTCTCGCGACATAGCAAAACCAGTGCCTCGCGTACATAACTACGCCCTTGAAATACCATGGGCACAGGGTAAGGGGCACAATAATGGCACGCCCAAAATACGGCTTAAAACGTACAAGGGGCTGCCGGATTCTTTTTTTAATTTTTTCTTACTTTCAGGACTCCATACTTCGGACGACCTGTTCGGCAATTCGATTGTCGCACAAACGATGCAAGATCCAGGGATGCAGACAAGCCATGCCGCATTATGGAACTCCCAGGTGGTCTCTGTTACGAGCGGTATACCTGTTTTAAATACAATTCCGTGGCCTGCCCCTGGTCAGGACATACTAAATAGTCCAATATCTTTTGCTTACCGCACTATTTGTATCATTCGGCTTTGATAAATAGTCTCTCTATAAACAATTCATAGCTTTCTGTCTATTTTTTGTATTATCTTCTTTTCACATATATGTTTATTAAATGACATGATTGCACCCGTACACCATGGTACGGCAAACACGCCAGGGGCTTCAGTACCCCTCATAATGGTGTGAGAAGTCTGTACACTTTCCCAAGTGTGGCACCCCGAACTTATAGCACTATATGCATCGGCTTCGAATCATGATTTGGGTCAATAGTTGGGTTTGCCCGGCTCCTATGTTTTGGTGCCTTACGTTCCGCTATATCGGCTAAGGTAGCACTAGGAGAACCACTGCGAATGTGCCCCGATTCAGCTGGGTTAAGCACCTCAGTGGAGAAAGCTAAAACTAACTGTCATGATGTGGCGAGAGACCGGTCGCTGTTCGAGAGGTTTTTCGAGTCCCTAAAGGCTTATGCTGCTTCGAGCGAGGAGCTGGCTTTGTCCGGCCAAGGCGTGGATAGTGCCCCGAACTCGGTCTTTCGAACTAGGGGCTTCGCCGAAATTTAAAATTATAGAGTTCTATGGCTAAGTGAGAGTGTTCAAGCATTATAGTCCAATTGCCTGGTTCGTTGTGTTGAGCGCCTCCCTCGAAGGACCCAACTATGGGAAAAAGAGCGCTTAGGTTTATCCCGAACACCCCAGCACTAGTGGCATGGGGGCAGAAGCTGACGACTGGCCATCTCTCAATTTTTGATAAACGGCCGCACAGAAAGTAATATTTTAAATTCAATAAGCATTGCTTAGCGCATATGAACAAGTTTTCAGCGCACAGGATAAACACGAGCGAGTTCATTCAAAAATCACATCCTTGGTACATTCATCCGCCACAAGGCGGGCACCTGCAAGAACATCCTTGTAGTAGTTCTCGGGCTTGCGATGCTCCTTCCCCGGCGGCGGCCCGTCCGTCACAAGCTTCTCACCGTCCAGCTTACCCAAGTGCACTTTTGCATGGGCAAGGGCCCGACGGGCACCTTTGATGCAGATGGAGCGCTTGATGACCTCGAGCCTCGGACAAGCCTCCACCAGCCGCCGCACCAGCCCGAAATAGCTCCCAGGCAGGGCCTCTCCGGGCCATAGCTGAACTATGAAGCCCTTCATGGCCTGCTTGGCCGCCTTGTGGAGCTCGACCAGCTGTTTCAGCTGGTCGCTCAAGGGCACAGGGTGTCCGGCCTCAGAATACTGAGACCAGAACACCTTCTCCGTCGAGCTACCCTCTTCATCTCGGTAGAATGCGGCGGTGGCGGATACGCCGCGGGGAAGATCTGCGAATGCCCCTGGAGAGCTCTGGATTCGGGTAAGTAACAAGTAGTTCACTTTTACATTTCCGCTTTGCATAAAGAATGCCTTACCCGCTGTTATCTTCCTCATCTCCTCCAACTCTTGGAGGGCCTTTTGGGCTTCGGCCTTGGCAGACTTGGCAGCCTCTAGGGCCGTCGCGAGCTCGGATGCTTGCGCCTTTGACTCAAGCTCCAAACTATCATGTTTTTTCATGAGAGCCTGAAGCTCTTGCTGCACCTCGCCGACCTGAGCCCCAAGTCTGTCTCGCTCGGTGCGCTCCGCGGCCGTTTTCTTTTCGGCCTCAGACAGTGCCTGCTTAAGGGTCGCCACCTCAGTCGTGGCCCCTACAATAAGCAGTACAATCCTGTTATTCTTTTTGCAATCACGCCTTTTTATAGGCACTCTTTTTGTAAGGTATTTCTTACCGTATTTTTCCTCGAGCCGCCGCTGGGCAAGGCCGAGCTCTTGCTTGGTCCGCTCGAGGTCCTGCTTCAGGACACCCACCTCCGCAGTCAGTGCAGCGGTGGATAGCAGCGAAGCCTGCATACGCATATCGACTCTTTTTGTTAGACTCCTGCGAAATTTAATAGATCCTCTATTCGGCTTTTCTTTCCGAATGCCAAACAGAGCATCAGGGGCTACTGTCTATGCGGTAATATTTTTTACATATTTTTACTTACCTCGAAGCCTGTTAGAAGGCTAGTGCAAGCTTCAGTCAGTCCACTCTTGGCGGACTGAACCTTCTGGATCACCGTACTCATAATAGTACGGTGCCCCTCGTCGATGGAGGCGTCGTCAAGCACCTCCAGCAGATTGTCTGGCACCTCCGGTTGGACGGAGGCCGCCAGCTCAGAAGGCTTGCTCCTCTTCGAAGGAGTTCGCCTACCGCGGTCCGGAACTGTGGAAGATTCCGGCGCGGTGTCCGGCACAAAGCCGGACTTGGAGCCCTGGGGAGCCTTATCCTCTTCACTCCTGGAGTCCGGGAGGTTGCCTTACGGCTCCTCCGGGACCACCTCCTCCTGCCCCGGAGCTTGTCGCGACGCCACTTCGGGGTCGTCTGCAGTGCGGGGGGAGACAGCGGGCGGAACTGAGTTCACATCGATGAGTCCAGGGAGCCACCCGATGATTCATCAAATTCGGCCCGGGGCGGACTGCATAATTACATTCGACATTAGGGAAAGTTGTGCAACAAAGGAACATCATGAGTTACCCTGATATCCGAACTTATGATTTCGCCGGACGCTTGGCCCTGTTTGGCCACTCCTCTTTGCCCTGTTTGGCCACTCCTGTTTGGCCTTGTTCGGGGGCGTAGTCCGGCGGAGGGTTCTTCCTTTTCCTAGACCCCTCGGCCTCCCTCGTTGGGGCGGCCTTCCTCTTCTCTCCTCCCTCCGCTGGGGGGGAGAGTTTTCTTCTCCCTCCTCCTCGTTTTCACGGGAGGAGGGCGTCTCGGACTCGTCAGATGACGAGTCCGACACCACCATGCTGCGGGCACTCTTTCGAGTCCCCGTGGTCTTCTTCTTCTTGGCCTTCCTCTCCGGCACCACATAAGGCGCCAGAACCAGCAGCTTCACTAGTAGAGCTGGGGCTGGGTCTTCGGGCAGCGGAGCCGGACAGTTAATCGGTCTAGATATCGCCCACCAAGCCTGTCAAAGGTAAGGAAGTTTAGATCCCGCATAGAGTCAAACTATGAAAAAAGCTTAACATCCTATAAAAGGTGTAGATGGCTTACCTCGCTAGCGTGACGCTGCGAGCTGTATCCGCGGTCCTCTGAAGCGGATGCGGGAGCCTCGGCGCCCTTGAATAGCATCTTCCAGGTGTCTTCGTACGTCGTGTCGAAGAGCCTGCTGAGGGTTTGATGCTGCGCCGGGTCGAACTCCCACAGATTAAAATCCCGTTGTTGGCACGGGAGGATTTGGCGGACGAGCATAACCTGGATTACATTAACAAGCCGGATTGGCTTGTTCACCAGGGACTGGATGCATGTTTGGAATCCGGTCACCTCTTTTTTGTCACCCCATGACAGGCCTGTCTCTTTCTAGGACATAAGCCGCGTGGGGGGTCTGGATCGGAACTCGGGGGCTGCGGTCCATTTCGGATCGCGCGGCTCGGTGATGTAAAACCACCCGGATTGCCATCCCTTTAGGGTCTCCACAAAAGAGCCCTCGAACCATAGGACGTTGGCCATCTTGCCCGCCATGGCGCCTCCGCACTCCGCCTGGTTGCCGCGCACCACCTTGGGCTTGACGTTGAAGGTCTTGAGCCAGAGGCCGAAATGAGGGCGGACGCGGAGAAAAGCCTCGCACACGACGATAAACGCCGAGATGTTGAGGATGAAGTTCGGGGCCAGATTGTGGAAATCCAGGCCGTAGTAGAATATGAGCCCCCGGACAAATGGGTGGAGTGGAAAACCCAGCCCGCGAAGGAAGTGGGGAAGAAATAATACCCTCTCATGGGGCCTTGGGGTGGGGAGAAGCTGTCCCTTTTCGGGAAGCCGGTGCGCGATGTCCTTGGACAGGTATCCGGCCTTCCTTAGCTTCTTGACTTGGCCCTCCGTGGTGGAGAAGACCATCCACTTGCCTCCTGCTCCGGACATTGCTGAAGAAGGTTGAGGTGGGAAGTGCGGGCTTGGGTGCCAGAGCTCGAGTGCGCAGGATATGGATAGGCAAAGGAGGAAGAAGGCATAGGTAAAAAGGTGGATCCTTATCCCCTTATATGGGCGGATGCGGTTGTGCGTCCCCACCAGCCTAGTAAAACTCGCTTGCCTCCCAAGCGCCGTGATAAGTGGCGCGGTTGGGTTACCGACGTCCGTATTGATGAGAATCCCGTAAAGGGGGGGTACACGATCTCTACTTTGACAAGACGTGCCAAGGAAACCGCCTCGCAAAACGTGCTGAGGTGGAAAAGTAAAAATGATTCGAGTAAAGGACTTGGCCGTAGTGTGATGACGCACTGCGGAATATGTCAGCAGATTTGATTTGTGTTAGTATTATTCTCTCTATGGAAATATGTGGAAGCTTATTTTGCAGAGCCGGACACTACTCTTGGTGTTTACAATCTTCTATGAAGGACTTGGAGGAGGAACCCGCCTTGCAATGCCGAGGACAATTTGCGTGCCGGACTCGTCGTCATTGAAGCCTGGTTCAGGGGCTACTGAGGGAGTCCTGGATTAGGGGGTGTTCGGGTAGCCGGACTATACCTTCAGCCGGACTCCTGGACTATGAAGATACAAGATTGAAGACTTCGTCCCGTGTCCGGATGGGACTTTCCTTGGCGTGGAAGGCAAGATTGGCGGTGCGGATATTCAAGATCTCCTACCATTGTAACCGACTCTATGTAACCCTAACCCTATCCGGTGTCTATATAAACCGGAGGGTTGTAGTCCGTAGGACATCAACTCCATATACAACAATCATACCATAGGCTAGCTTCTAGGGTTTAGCCTCCTTGATCTCGTGGTAGATCTACTCTTGTACTACCCATATCATCAATATTAATCAAGCAGGACGTAGGATTTTACCTCCATCAAGAGGGCCCGAACCTGGGTAAAACATCGTGTTCCCTGCCTCCTGTTACCATCCGGCCTAGACGCACAGTTCGAGACCCCCTACCCGAGATTCGCCGGTTTTGACACCGACACATATAAAGGAGGAACATCTTCATTTTATCAGTTTTGAGAAAATCAGGAAGATCAATTACATGACCCGGTGTCGACAACAATTATGACCCGGTGCCATCAATATTTATAAACCGGACATTTTGGTAATATTAAACCGGCAAGTTTTACATCTTCAAACCGGCTGAATATCAGATAAGTATGTCAAGACCCATATTTCTTAAACCGGCGCTTTGGGAGCTAAGTCAAAGGAGTTATTCTTCACAATATTTCTATGTGACAAACCAATGTCGGCAAATTGATTATGAAGCTGGTCTGTTGACCCGGACTTCCCAGAAGGAGGAAATAACAAGGACTTAAGGGTGATCAGGTACCAGTTTACAAGAATTCTTAACCCGGAGCACAACCTGTCAAATTTGTTCTTGTGTTTATTTTTGCAGCATAAGTTTACCATGGATAAATCCAAGCTAAACTTGGGGGCTAATGTCGGGGATATACCCCACGGCGTAAACCGGCCGGAAGTATAACCCGGCCGGACTAGGCGTTTCATTGGTAAACCGCTAGAGGATTGGCGGTTTACGTGATTGGCGGTCTATGTGTCTGGCGGTTTACGTGTCTGGCGGTTCACTAGTATGACGATTCACGAGCCTGAAGACTCATTGGTGACCCGGCGCGTGTTCCGGATGGATGACAAGGCCCAAGCCCCAGCATGCCGGTTTATGTTAATGGTGGGCCGGTTTAAGAGGAAAGGCATGAGGAACATTTATCTTACAAGGAGCTAAGACCTGGACTTGTATCCAGTTTGTATTAGAGATAGACTAGTCCTAATCCTAATAGGACTCTACATGTAACCCGCCCCTCCAACATATATAAGGAGGGGTAGGGCTCCCCAAAAGGGAGAAGATTGACAAGTTCCACAAGTTGGACAAGTTAGGTTTAGACAATAGCTCTCAAGATAGAGCACTCTTGTAATCGTGATCATCATCATCATCAATATCAATGAAGCAGGATGTAGGCTTTTACCTCCACTGTGAGGGGCCGAACCTGGGTAAAACATCGGGTCTCTCGTCCCGCTCAACCCCTCTCAAGCTACCACATAGATGCGTTGGCCTCGCGACTAAGTCCTGACACTAAGGACATCTGCCGTGACAATTCCACGACAGGTCCCCTGGTGGCCCTCCGGTGGCCATCTTCTGCTATATGAAGTCTTTCAATGGGAAAAAAATCATAAGCCATCTTCTTGGACGAAACTCCGCCGCCATGAGGCGGAACCTAGGCGGAACCAATCTAGGGCTCTGGTGGAGCTATTCCGCCAGGGAAACTTCCCTCCGGGAGGGGGAAATCATCGCTATCATCATCATCAACAGTCCTCTCATCGGGAGAGGGAAATCTCCATCAACATGTTCATCAGCACCATGTTCTCTCAAAACCCTAGTTCATCTCTTGTATCCAATTCTTGTCTCCAAGTCCGGGATTGGTGCTAGTAGGTTGCTAGTAGTGTTAATTACTCCTTGTAGTTGATGCTAGTTGGTTTAATTGGTGGAAGATCATATGTTCAGATCCTATATGCATATTAATACCCCTCTGATTATGAACATGTTTATGCTTTGTGAGTAGTTACATTTGTTCCTGAGGACATGGGAGAAGTCTTGCTAAGTCATGTGAATTTGGTATTTGTTCGATATTTTGATGAGATGTATGTTGTCATCCCTCTAGTGGTGTCATGTGAATGTCGACTACATGACACTTCACCATTATTTGGGCCTAGAGGAAGGCATTGGGAAGTAATAAGTAGATGATGGGTTGCTAGAGTGACAGAAGCTTAAACCCTAGTTTATGCGTTGCTTCGTAAGGGGCTGATTTGGATCCATATGTTTCATGCTATGGTTAGGTTTACCTTAATACTTTTGTTGTAGTTGCGGATGCTTGCAATAGAGGTTAATCATAAGTGGGATGCTTGTCCAAGTAAGGATAGTACCCAAGCACCGGGCCACCCACATACCAAATTATCAAAGTACCGAACACGAATCATACGAACGTGATGAAAACTAGCTTGATGATATTCCCATGTGTCCTCGGGAGCGCTTTTCTCTATATAAGAGTTTGTCCAGGCTTGTCCTTTGCTACAAAAAGGATTGGGCCACCTTACTGCACTTTATTTACTTTTGTTACTTGTTGCTCGTTACAAATTATCCTATCACAAAACTATCTGTTACCACTTATTTCAGTACTTGCAGAGAATACCTTGCTAGAAACCACTTATCATTTCCTTCTGCTCCTCATTGGTTTCGACACTCTTACTTATCAAAAGGACTACGATAGATCCCCTATACTTGTGGGTCATCACGTAACCCCAAAATGATGTGGTAAATTAGTGAGAGACATCATAGATCGCACCATATCTAGTAAAGTACGATTACGACATTCGTACACACCATTACGCTGTGGTGTTCCAGGTGGCGTGAGTTGCAAAACTATCCCGCGTTGTTTCAAATGAAGTCCAAACTCATAACTCAAATATTCGCCTCCACGATCAAATCGTAGAAACTTGATTTTCTTGTTACGATGATTTTCCACTTCACTCTGAATTTCTTTGAACTTTTCAAATGTTTCATACTTATGTTTCATTAAGTAGATATACCCATATATGCTCAAATCATCTGTGAAGGTGAGGAAATAACGATACCCGCCGCGAGCCTCAATATTCATTGGACCACATACATCAATATGTATGATTTTCAACAAATCTGTTGCTCGCTCCATTGTTCCGGAGAACGGCGTTTTAGTCATCTTGCCCATGAGGCATGGTTCGCAAGTACCAAGAGAGTCATAATCAAGTGATTCCAGAAGTCCATCTGGATGGAGTTTCTTCATGCGCTTTACACCAATATGACCTAAACGACAGTGCCACAAATAAGTTGCACTATCATTATCAACTCTGCATCTTTTGGCTTCAATACTATGAACATGTGTATCACTACAATCAAGATTTAGCAAAAATAGACCACTCATCAGGGGTGCATGACCATAAAAGATATTACTCATATAAAGAGAACAACCATTATTCTCTGATTTAAATGAATAACCGTCCTGTATCAAACAAGATCCAGATATAATGTCCATGATCAACGCTGGCACCAAATAACAATTATTTAGGTCTAATACTAATCCCGAAGGTAGATGTAGAGGTAGCGTGCCGACGGCGATCACATTGACTTTGGAACCATTTCCCACGCGCATTGTCACCTCGTCCTTAGCCAATCTTCGCTTAATCCGTAGCCCCTGTTTCGAGTTGCAAATATTAGCAACTGAACCAGTATCAAATACCCAAGCACTACTGCGAGCATTAGTAAGGTACACATCAATAACATGTATATCAAATATACCTTTCACTTTGCCATCCTTCTTCTCTGCCAAATACTTGGGGCAGTTCCGCTTCCAGTGACCAGTTCCTTTGCAGTAGAAGCACTCAGTCTCACACTTAGTCCAGATTTGGCTTTCTTCACTTGAGCAGCAACTGGCTTGTTGTTCTTCTTGAAGTTCCCCTTCTTTCCTTTACCCTTTTTCTTGAAACTGGTGGTATTTTTGACCATCAACACTTGATGCTCCTTCTTGATTTCTACCTCCGCAGCTTTTAGCATTGCGAAGAGCTCTGGAATCGTCTTATCCATCCCTTGCATATTATAGTTCATCACGAAGCTCTTGTAGCTTGGTGGTAGTGATTGAAGAACTCTGTCAATGGCACTATCATCAGGAAGATTAACTCCCAGTTGAGTTAAGTGGTTGTGGTACCCAGATATTCTGAGTATATGTTCACTGACATAACTATTCTCCTCCATCTTGCAGCTGTAGAACTTATTGGAGACTTCATATCTCTCAATCCGAGCATTTCCTTGAAATATTAACTTCAACTCCTGGAACATGACGTTCAAAACATCGTTGAAGTCCCGGTTCTAAGTCCTAAAGCATGGCACACTGAGCTATCGAGTAGTCATCAGCTTTGCTCTTCCAGGTGTTCATAACATCTGGCGTTGCTCCTACAGCGAGTTTGTCATCTAGCGGTGCTTCCAGGACGTAATTCTTCTGTGTAGCAATGAGGATAATCCTCAAGTTACGGACCCAGTCCGTGTAGTTGCTACCATCATCTTTCAACTTAGCTTTCTCTAGGAACGCATTAAAATTCAACGGAACAACAACACGGGCCATCTATCTACGATAACATAGACATGCAAAATACTATCAGGTACTAATTTCATGATAAATTAAAGTTCAATTAATCGAATTACTTAAGAACTCCCACTTAGATAGAAATCTCTCTAATCATCTAAGTGATCACATGAATCATATCAACTAAACCATGTCCGGTCATCACGTGAGATGGAGTAGTTTTCAATGGTGAACATCACTATGTTGATCATATCTACTATATGATTCACACTCGACCTTTCGGTCTCAATGTTCCGAGGCCATATCTGCATATGCTAGGCTCGTCAAGTTTAACCCGAGTATTCTGCGTGTGCAAAACTGGCTTGCACCCGTTGTATGTGAACGTAGAGCTTATCACACCCGATCATCACGTGGTGTCTCGGCACGACGAACTATAGCAATAATGCATACTCAGGGAGAACACTTATACCTTGAAATTAGTGAGAGATCATCTTATGATGCTACCATCGAACTAAGCAAAATAAGATGCATAAAGGATAAACATCACAGGCAATCAATATAAGTGATATGATATGGCCATCATCATCTTGTGCCTTGGATCTCCATCTCCAAAGCACCGTCATGATCACCATCATCACCGGCTTGACACCTTGATCTCCATCGAAGCATCATTGTCGTCACGCCAACTATTGCCTCCACGACTATCGCTACCGCTTAGTGATAAGCTAAAGCAATTACATGGCGATTGCATTTCATACAATAAAGCGACAACCATATGGCTCCTGCCAGTTGCCGATAACTGTGTTACAAAACATGATCATCTCATACAATAAAATTTAGCACCATGTCTTGACCATATCACATCACAACATGCCCCACAAAAACAAGTTAGACGTCCTCTACTTTGTTGTTGCAAGTTTTACATGGCTGCTACGGGCTGAGCAAGAACCGTTCTTACCTACGCATCAAAAACCACAACGCGGTACAGTGATTGTTTTTGATCTTCAGAAAGAACCATGTTCATTGAATCGGATTCAACTAAAGCTGGAGAAACAGACACCCTCTAGCCACCTGTGTGTGAAGCACGTCGGTAGAACCAGTCTCACGTAAGCATACGCGTAATGTCGGTCTGGGCCGCTTCATCCAACAAAGCCGCTGAATCAAGAATCAACTAGTGATGGCAAGCAATATGTATATACCCATGACCACAACTCCTTTGTGTTCTACTCATGCATATAACATCTACGCATAAACCTGGCTCGGATGCCACTGTTGGGGAACACAGTAATTTCAAAAAAATTCCTACGCACACGCAAGATCATGGTGATGCATAGCAACGAGAGGGAAGAGTGCCGTCCACGTACCCTCATAGACCGTAAGCGGAAGTGTTATGAAAACATGCTTGATGTAGTCGTATGTCTTCACGATCGACCGATCCCTAGTACCGAACGTACGACACCTCCGCGATCTGCACACGTTCAGCTCGGTGACGTCCCACGAACTCACGATCCAGCAGTGCTTCGAGGGATAGTTTCGTCAGCACGATGGCGTGATGATGGCGATGATGATGCTACCGAAACAGGGCTTTACCTAAGCACCGCTACGATATAACTGAGGTGGATTATGGTGGAGGGGGGCACCGCACACGGCTAAAAGATCAATGATGAACTTGTGTGTCCATGGGGTGCCCCCTCCCCCGTATATAAAGGAGTGGAGGAGGGGGAGTGCCGGCCCTCTCTAGGGCGCGCCCTGGGGGAGTCCTACTCCCTCCAGGAGTAGGATTCCCCCCTTTCCTACTAGAAGTAGGAGCCCTTCCAAGTAGGAGTAGGATAGGAAGGAAGGAGGAGAGAGGGAGGAAGGAAAGGGGGGCCGGCCCCCCTCCCAATTCGGATTGGGCTTGGGTGGCACGCCTCCCTCCTTTCCCTTCCCACTCCTCTATTCCACTAAGGCCCAATAAGGCCCATATACTCCCCGGGGGAGTTCCGTTAACCTCCCGGTACTCCGGAAAAATGCCCAAACCACTCGAAACCATTCCAATGTCCAAATATAGGCTTCCAATATATCGATCTTTATGTCTCGACCATTTCGAGGCTCCTCGTTATGTCCGTGATCAAATTCGGGACTCCAAACTACCTTCGGTACATCAAAACACATAAACTTGTAATACCGATCGTCATCGAACGTTAAGAATGCGGACCCTATGGGTTCGAGAACTATGTAGACATGACCAAGACTCATCGCCGGTCAATAACCAATAGCGGAACCTGGATGCTCATATTGGTTCCTACATATTCTACGAAGATCTTTATCGGTCAAACTGCATAATGGTATACGTTGTTCCCTTTGTCATCGGTATGTTACTTGCCCGAGATTCGATCGTCAGTATCTCAATACCTAGTTCAATCTCGTTACTGGCAAGTCTCTTTACTCGTTCCGTAATGCTACATCCCGTAACTAACTCATTAGCTACATTGCTTACAAGGCTTATAGTGATGTGCATTACCGAGAGGGCCTAGAGATACCTCTCCGACAATCGGAGTGACAAATCCTCATCTTGATCCATGCCAACTCAACAAACACCATCGGAGACAACTGTAGAGCACCTTTATAATCACCCAATTACGTTGTGACGTTTGGTAGCACACAATGTGTTCCTCCGGTATTCGGGAGTTGCATGATCTCATAGTCATGGGAACATGTATAGTTGTGGAAAAAGCAATAGCAACAAAACAAAACGATCATCGTGCTAAGCTAATGGATGGGTAAAGTAAATCACATCATTCTCTAATGATGTGATCCCGTTAATCAAATGACAACTCATGTCTATGGTTAGGAAACATAACCATCATTGATTCAACGAGCTAGTCAAGTAGAGGCAAACTAGTGACACTCTATTTGTCTATGTATTCACACATGTACTAAGTTTCTGGTTAATACAATTCTAGCATGAATAACAAAAATTTATCATGATATAAGGAAATATAAATAACAACTTATTATTGCCTCTAGGGCGTATTTCCTTCAGAGCCTTTGTGGTGTTGGTGTGCCTTTGTGGTAACATCCAACTCTCTAAAAGTGACATAGCTTCCCTCCAAGGAAGTGAACATCGGCATACATACTCATCTCTTGGAGTTGCGGTTATTCCTAATCCTAGCTCCATACTTGTGGTTATTTCTCTCTTAGTCTTTATTTGCATTATATTGTACTTGTCTATCTATATACTTCTTGTATTTGTTCACCTTGCTTAGCACTAGAATCACCATTGCAATTGTTAGCCTCACTTTCATATTTCACAATATTGCCTAAAATTGCTAAGTAACAACTAAAATTTGTAATTGTACCTATTCACCCCCACTAGGTCCATCTCGATCCTTTCAGATGGCACAAGGTTCATCAAGTGCAGAGAGATCCACCGTGCACCATGGAAATTTATTAGAAGTTTTTGCAGCCCAAAGCCATTTGCATCACATTGCATCATTGAGGGTTTCGGATTATGGAGAACAAGACCACCATACTGTACCAGAGTGTAGACGTTCAACCATTAAACGAGGCATTGGCCACCTCGCACACAATCTGAACCAGCCCCAAAAAATCAACGTTGGATCTTGTTTGCCACCTTGAACATCCGAGAGGGAAGATCCAAGGCCAGTATGTAATAAATTCCCATGGCAATGACCATGTTGAGAACAACCAGGCCACTCGTTGAGATGAAATAGAGTCTTCTATGAGGGCAGGTGTCTGGCAAAATTTTCAACAAGAGGATGAAGATCCGCCTTCAACAAACAAGAGTGAGAAAGGAGGAGGCCAAGATAGGTTATCAAGAATGTAGCAAATTGGCAAGGGAAGTCTGAAGCTAGATCATGCAGGTTAATGTCCTGACATTGAATTGGAACAATAACACTCTTTCCTAGATTGACACACAAGCCAGAGGCACCACGAAAGAGCTCTAGAATGGTGTGTGTGCCGACGAGATCATGGCTGGAGGGGCAAAGGAATAGTGACACATTATTAGCAAAGAGAGAGGTGTGATTCTTGATACCCAGGGCGAGATGAGCTGTAGAATCAACTCCCGGTCGATCTGAAAAAAGAGGGTGTCAAGAACGTTAAGAACGAGGAGGAAAAGAAGGGGCAGAAGTGATATCTGTGGCGAAGACCGTGAGCATGATCGATGTAGTCTGAGGGGATCCCGTTAATGAGGACTCGTGAGTGCTACGTGTGGAGGAGAACCATGATCAAGTTTGTCCATCGGTAGACAAATATGTAGTCCGAGGGGCTCCCATTAATGGGGACTTTCCAAGAGGAAAGGCCAAGAAACAAAGCTCATTTTACTATTTCCAATAATTCCTTACCTTGGATGCGCTTCCTCTTCCACCGGCGGACCTTGCTGAGCTTGAATTGCCCTGCTTGGTTGAGGAGGTTTGGAACAAAATCAAGTGCCTTTCCTATGATCACGCTCTAGGGCCGTACGGATTCACTGCCCTTTTCTATCTGGCTTGTTGGGAAATCATCAAGGATGATGTGACTGTGGCGGTCAACCAGACGTTCCCCCATCTCCTCAACCGACATTCCATGGTGAGGTTTGGAACCCAATCAGGCGTTCCTAATGCTCCTCTCGAAGAAAGATGTCACGCCCAATTTGTGTGAATTTTGCCCCAAAATTTACTGCCTTGGTATATCGAGCTTGAGGAAGAGAGGAGGGATCTTTTATGGTGTAGCAAACTGACCGATTACTAGACCAAGAAGAAGTTGTCTTGGATGGATCTACCATTGGTGAAGGCACTCTGGTTGATCTAGACTAGCTTAGGAAGATGAGGTGTGAGGCTATTGGCGAGGAGCTTCGGAAAGTTGTGGATTAGATGTATGGGGTGGAAGTAACACAAATTGAGTGTGATATCTTTCCTTGGGAGGAGCACTAGGAACGCATGATTGAGGAGATGGAGTAAACTGACATCAAGGCGGAACACCTGGTCGACCGCCGCAATCACATCATCCTTGATGATTTCCCATCAGGTCGGATAGAAAAGGACAGTGAATACGTAGGGCCATGGAACACGCTCAGAGGGAAGGCACTTAGTTGTGTTCCAAACCTCCTCAACTGAGAATGGCAATTCAAGCTCAGCAAGGTCCATCGATGGAAGAAGTGCATTCAATGTAAGGAATTATTGGAAATAGTAAAATGAGCTAAAAGCCTAATAATTGCAAGATATTGCACTTGTGCCAGGACTCCACTGCCCTTGGGGACTACAGCTCAACATCCTCGCGTGAGGAGAAGATCTCGCCCATGCTTGTTCCATATTATTAGCAATGTTTGAACAAGTATTGTGTTGATCTGCTTATCAAACGTTCTCCATCTCCATCTGAACCTATATATGGACTCGTGGAGCGTTGTTTGAATGTCGACCCCTCGATCAACGAGGGGCCGTTGTCTAAAACAGACTTCACTCCTCCATTTATTGATCGATCAACCACCCCTCGTTTCTCACCTACCTGAACCTATACCTGGACTTGTGTGGAGTGTTGTTTTAATATCGACCAGGGTTAAGTGCTCGTGTGAGAGATGACAATTTCACACCAAATTTCTCCATCATACAATCATCTCCTTGCACTTTCTGTGACAGCGGTGACGATGCCATCATCGCTTGGCTGGATCAGCCACAACCACCTGCGGGCTGCACATGTCATCATTCGGTGCGCACACCACATGCAAGACACGAGCCTTCACCACCCGTGGCCGATTTTGGTGTTTTGACCCTTTTAGGAAAGTTAAGAAAGATCTAACCCCAGTCTAAGAAAATCGCGATCTAACCAATTTTCCTACCGTCATAGTGTCTGGCAGTAGGGTATAACTGCCTACCGCCACAGGCCTTGACGCTAGAACTTAACTGTGTCATCACACTAGTTTAACGTGAAAACTACCCTACCGCTAGGGCATATGATGGTAGATTGTGCAACCCTACCGCTGAAGAGCTTGGCGGTTGTAACGACCAAACCTCGAAGGATTTGAGTCTCTATGCTTACCGTGCTAGTCCCTGGATCGAACTCGCTAGCACACACAGTATAGATGAATACCAGAATAGCGAGTGCATCATTTATTACATCGTATGATCCAGAATATATAAAATAAAACAATCTGCATAGCACTTGGCTAGCTTTATTGAATCAAACAGCGGAAAGTAGCAGAAAATAACGATGAGTCCCATCATAGCCCACTGGCGATGCTGAGTGCAGACTCGCGACCCTAACAGTACCTTACTCTTCGTCTGAATATCCTGCAACATGAGACGTTGCAGCCATATAGGTCAATACTTGGAATGTATTGGCAAGTTACACAGGAGTAATAATAAAGCAGACCTACATGTATATGCATAGTACAACAAAGAAAGGCTTGAGGGTTTATTTCTGCAGAAAGCTGATTTTATCCTAATAACTACCTAATAGTCAAATTTTTTATTTAGTTCTTTTATTACTACAATTAAATGCACAAGGTTGAGTTGGCAAAATCAACTCCAACCTACCCTTTATTAAGTTGCCCACAAATATTATTAAGTGTCACATCTGTCAAGATCATCCAACAACTGTAATGGCATAGTCGCTCAAATTTACCCATAACCGAGGGCACGGCTAATCATGATTAGTTTTAATACTCTGTAGAGTTTACTATGCTTTACCCACTGGACCCAATTCAAAGATTGAGACGAAGTCTTTCAGAAGAGGTTCCCTTAACCACCTGACGGCCACATCCCACCTACATATGCTACATCTGTCGACACTGTCCGGGCAAGGGTCCCAACAACTGATCAACTAAGTCAGAGCCCATATAGCCAGTGGCCGCACATGGAAGCTACTAGTCACTAAGTCTGTCTGATCTTTTTAAACCTGGGCGGCATTCCACTTAGGGTGCACTCTCATGAGCGCATGGCCTTAGAAAAGGTGCAACACCCCATGATGCCTTCCCTCAACACCAAGCAATACCACTTCCACCCAGAGGTGAATTAAATCCTTAATTACTACTCAATTCAGTTATATATATAATCCTCACATAAACTCAATGAATACACGAACCACCCCCGTCTACAAAGCATAGCAAACTGCAACTACCACGATTTGCAAAAACGGGAAGATAGCTCAACAGCATAGCAAAATAATATAGTATTCCTATACATGCATATTTTCATAGTGTGATATAACTATATGCATAGAAAACAATAGGTAAAGGATGATCAACATGTAACTTGCCTTGGTTCTGGTTCAGAAAGTCACACTCCTGACAATAGCTCGCGTCGCACTCCGGACAATCTACATGTTTCACACAATTCAACAAATCAATCACCGGAACATGAAAAGAACCAAAACAAAACCAACAGCAAGAAAAACATTTTTAAAACTCAACAACAGAAGCTTAAAAGCACCTAAATTGCACTACGGTCACAACGCAAAAAGAATCACTCGATTCCGATAAACGGTTTGAGAGTTATGGCCTCCCAAAGGTTTAATTCAAATTCAAATGAATTCAAATTTGAACAGTGCAAAGATGTGCAAAGTTGGTACTGTCATGAAGGGCTGATTTTTTGTGAGTGCATAGGAAAAAGAATTACCTAAATTGGATATACAGAATAGAAGTTATAGCTAATTGAAGTTAGAGGAAGAATCTGAAAAATAAAACAAAAGAAAAACAGAAAACTCCTGGTACTGCAGCAACTCCTGCGCGTGCACTGTAGCCGTGCCACGTGGCAGCACGTGATTGGCTGGAGGACCTCCTGTGCGTGCGTGCTCACCAAAAGCAGAGGACGGCGGCGGCGGTCTCGGGCGTCGGCGGCGGCGCTCCTCCGGTGGGTCTCCGGCGAAGACGAAGGGACGGACGGGTGCAGCGTCGAGTGGCGGAGGCGTAGGTGAGGTCGGGCGGCGACGGGGCGTCCTCTGCGGGCAGCAACGGCGACGGGAACGGTGGTGTGCTCCGGCGGCGGCGGACGTCGGTGGCGGCGGCGTTCTGGTGCTCTGCCGGGTATTCGAGGTGTCAAAAGAGTTCTTCATCGAGTGGGGGTTCGAGGGGTGCAGGAGGTCCGGCTTTACGAGCTCTTACGGCGGCGCAATCTTCCGGCGAACGGCGGCGAACGGCGGAGCTCCGGTGCGAGATCCAAAACGCTCCAGCGGCTTCGTGTGGTCGAAGGAGGACGAGGGGAGGCTGCGATCGGGTTCCCCTAGGGTTTAGCTCGCGCGTGGCGTCTCCAGGGTGCTCGGGGTGGACCAGGGCATCGGGTCGATCCGGCTTGGCCTCGGTCGCGTGTACGGTGCGCTCCAGTCCGGCTCGGGGAAGGAGACGAGCAGGGGCGCGGTGCGGGTCGGGCGATGCGGTGCGGCTGTGCGTACCGCTTCGCGACTGCGAGCGAGCGGGCTGGGGCTGGCGGTTGGCTGGGCCGCGGCGGTGTGGTGCGGCGCTGCTGGGCCGGCTGGCTGGCTGGGCTGCGGCCGCGCAGTGCTGGGCCACGGGTGCGTGGAGCCGCAGCGCTGAGTTTCCTTTTTTTTAAACACCACTACAGAAACAAAAATAATTAAAATAACATACACAACACAAAAATCTAAATAAAAATACCTAGACACACAGTAAAATCTATACTGCTAATATAAACTATAGGAACACTAGTTCCAACACTAATGCAGTTTTCGAAAATAGTTTTTATGCAATAGGCAACACAAACAACAATAAAACAATCAAATAAAATATTTTTAAGATCGCAAAAATTTCCAGAACACATCAGATGAACTGGAAACAATATTCTGCACATTATGAACATTTTTAAAACCAGGGGAGAAGTCATGTTATCTCCGCTCCAATAAATTGCCTTTGTTGCATAATGATTTAAATAATACCGAAAAGCAAAAATAATGCATGGAAAGAATATGAGATGCATATGAATGATCTAATAACATCCAAATTGAGAAAATTGGGATGTTACAGCGGTAGGCAGTGCTCTCTCCTGCCTGTAAATTGGGAAAATTGGGATAGCATGCATCAATTTTGGGCTTTGTTATTTGTAACTGATGGTTAGTTGTTTGTAACTGATGGTTAGTGGTAGTACATAGCTCTTGTCCCCATGCAGTGCTCTCTCCTGCCTGCATGCATATGCATGACCAATCATGTCACGAGAGGAGTTAGAGACAGAGAGGACAACCTGCAGTAGCTATCTTAGAGCATCTACAGCTGGATATGTCAAATATGACACCTCAAACGTTCGCGGATGTGTCCGGGCGCGTCCGCGGGTAGTGACCGGGCACTCCTTAAATTAACACAATCGCATCCAGACATCTCATACTAAATTCTCAAATCCATACAAAAGCATGCAACCATAAAACCTACATACTATGTAGATGATCTAGCTACTCCTCGTCGGAGATGTCGACAATCTCTGTGCCCGATTCCGACGGCGTGGGCGATAGCTACAGCTCCGGCTCCTCCGCCTGCTCCGCTCCGGCTTCCTCCGGCGCCTCTGGCTGCTCCGCTCCGGCCTCCTCCTCCTCTATCTCCGCGTCAAGTTCGGCGAAGAGCGTGTCGAACGCCGCCTGCTCCTACTGGAGGAACCACCGGTTGGCCTCCATATAGGCCTCATCCCGAATGGACTCCAGGATGGCCTGCTGCTCCGCCATCTCCGCGGCTTGGGAGACGACAAACTCCGCCTCCGCCATGTTGAACCCCCAAGCAGGCTGCTCTGCCTCCTCCGGCTCCAGCGAGTCCGGAGGCAACCCGGCAGTGATGCGGGTGGCGCGCATCGCCTGGATCTCCTCCGCGATCTGCCTCCGACGCTCCGGCGTCAGCATATCGTACGTCGTGATCTTGCGTCGGACCATTGCAATGCCGGAGAGCGTGGGAGAGCAGGGAGAGGAGGCGGACGGGCTCGGGTGGCGGCACGAAATGGGACGAGATGGATGGGTTAGGGTTGGGGGACGTCGGCCGGCTTAAATAGCCGGATTTGGCGTCGTGCGGCGAGCCGGAGTGGTGCCACGAGGCGTTCATACCGTGGTGACGGAGGAGGTATCCGTCGGACCGTCGGGTTTCCGGGTGATTCCGCGTAGGACCCCATCGCCAGTCCTACGTGGCGGGCGCGCCCAAGCGCCCCTATATCCACCTCATATTTGGGCTGGATGTGAGGGGTGCCAGTGAGCCCGGACATTTGAGGCCCGTTTGAGGCACCCGTCTGGGTCAGATTTTCATGATCGGCCAGTTACCGGACGGGCTGCACGGGCGTTTGAGGCCGGTTTGGGACGCCGACTATAGATGCTCTTAGCATTTTGTTTTTGTTTTTACCGTTGTTGGCCCGCAACATGCATGCATGCACCAATTAATCCACCATCCATGGCAATAGGGTCCTTTTCAGATCAAACGGTCGTGACGGTGCCAGTAAGTCCTACCGCCAAAGAACCTGGCGGTAGGTTGTGCTATCTTATTGCCGAGATCAATGACTGTAGAAAAAAGCTCAGATACTAAAAAATTTATGAACCAGGGTAAGATTTGGCTGAACTTTTCAAAAGGGTCAAAACACCAAAATCGTCCACCACCCGCTGCACATGATGGCCGCAGCTGTGGTACTGGCATCGTGCACAGAATGCCCGCGACACCTTTCGCGGCGCTCATTGCAACCAGCGTTTTTGCTTTACAGCGAGCGAGCGGCGGCATGTCCGTGACCAGGCGCTCTCATCTCCCGTGACCCAGCCAGGTCAGGCCACGCCCGGCCATTCAAAGGAGCCACGCGCGTCCGCTGGGACGACCAACCGGAGCAGATTCGTTCATGCCAACATAAGTAAACACTAAATTTTTCACCAAATACATCAATAGTTATGTACACCGAGAGCAGATTTTCAATGTTTTGCTAGGTGTTCCTCGCATCCCCGACATCTAAAACTGCGAAACTACAGAATCGATGATCGGATAGGCCGACCCACGAGGCAACCTGCCTGAGAGAAGCCACGAGATTATGGCTCCATTCTTTTACAGCATCGTTCACTACTTCAGCGCCTTGCCCCATTCAGTACAGCGGGACTGCAGCAGCAGAGATAGGAGTAGCTTCTTTTTTTTCCGACTGTCAGATTGCCCTGTAGATGTGAAAGACAAGCACCCGACGAAAAGCAGTCGGTCATGTACCGTTGGGAACGGCATCAGAGAGCGTGTGGTTCATGTCTTCGCCATGCTTTCCGTTCATCGGCATCCATTGTCGCTGCAATGGCCAGGAAAACATAGATTAGGAAAACAGCGAAAAACAGCTAGATGTCATTGTCTACAGCTACAAACGGAGTTTCAACACACGATGATCTGTTAACTCCCAAGAAAAAAGAAAGGGTGTTATGATATGTTGTATTTTAACTGCAAATGTAGTGAAATGTGAATGAACTATCAATGTGCACATCAAAAGCCTATGTATAATACCCGATCAGTAGAATCAACGGTGTTTCCATTCAATAACTTATGGTGTTCGTCCTTCATTTTGTTATCCTTCTCGGGCTTGTGGAGCTCTTCCTTCATCCTGTCACTTTTATCTTTTGTGCTTACTGGAAGCAAAGATAACCCACTTGTACGATCCGGCATTTCTGCAGAATTGCGGCGAAGCTTGTTATATAGTGCTTCATACAGAAAACTCTATATGATTCCAAGATGCTAAGACTTAGGTACCTGGGAGGTTCTTGTCAACAAAGAATACAACCAAATTGACAGTATACCTGCGGAGAGAGGATCTGTCAAACGGAAGGCAGATGCCGATGCAATATAATCATATTATCGAAAGGGAATTTGATCCTACCAAGCAACAACAACATCCACGGTGTAGTGCTTGCGAGAAGCAATGATAAGGAGACTTTGGATGATGGCCATCAACCAGGCAAATAGCTTAATCAACCTAGAAAAACAAGATCCACCAATTATACTAGAGCATGTGATCAGTGTACGAGCTAGCAGGCCACCTATGCGAAATCGAATGCACATGTACAGGCACAAACACCTACACAGATATTTCAATACCTTTTTGATCCATATTTATGGTATGTACGGACAAAGACAAGAGTAAAGATCATGTGAGATGAAAATATCAGATCACCACAGCCAAAAAGCACTCCACGAGGAACTGCAAAGAATAGTCCGAGATCAATAAAACTTCCACTTAGAACACTCAACCCAACAAATGAAAGGCTTACAGTTGATCAGGAGAACTTCAAGAACATTTTTGGGTGGTGGAAGAGTGGCCAGTTTCGAGCCCTATAAAAGCAATGTAAATGGATTCAGTGAGGCCTTCGTGCAAAGCTCTTGCGAGTGATAAGATAGAACATATGTATGCTTTAGCTACAATGAGATTGAGAGTTTAAGGTTACCTCACGACAGTGATAATTTGGGCCAGGAAGCTGAGTGGAATAGAATGTAATAATTCGCAAAAACTGTGAAGCCTGGAGGAGAAAAGTGTCACTGGTTGGGACATGGATATAATTATGGAAGTTATGAGTTAGGACAACCATACTTACGACTAAAAATGCAAGCACCCTGCGCCAGAGTAGAACAGTGTAGAAACGTTTGCTATGATAAACAAAAGGGTGAAAACTCCACTGCAATACCACGAATAAATTGTCAAAACTCGCAATCCTAGTATATTATCAAGCATTGTAAGAAAACTAGCATCAGAAAGAAAATTGTCCAGAAGATGCAGAGAGGAGCAAGGCAAAGGAATGACTCAGGTTAATCCACCAGAAAGAAGTATATTTGACGAACGTGAGAACATCCTAAATCTCATAAGAACATGTTGAACATAACAAATATCACCCAAAAAAGCATCATGATAAATTTTGACATAGCAAACGCAATAAGTGAAAGTTCTAGCAACAATTTATAGGACAGCAATCGACTAAGCCATTGTGTACACAATCTTCACAATCAATCTATATAACCATCACTTGTTCTATCTATTCTCGATTAAATTGCCTTCAAACTGTGTTGGTTGCTTGATAAGACTAGCTGGTGGTTGTTTTTTTCCCCACATTTTTACGTCTTTGGATACATCATACCAGGTCAAATCATCATACACAATAAGTAAAGAAAAGGGATGCTAAAATCTTCTCAATCAACATACAGTGGAGCGAACAAGTCACCTACCAACAGAAATGAAAGGAAGATGGAAGTGAATACAGTCTCACTAAGATAACCTTTGTCTTGCCCGAGCTCCTAAAAACACAGAGAAATGACACCAGTGGTCCAAATAAATCAGCATCAAGTATTTCCAAATGATATGAACTGAACTATAAGCAGATGACATACCGGAAGGGCCATAAATCCCATGTCCTGGAGTATTGGACCGGGCCGATGCAAGTAATGTACTCCTCGAGCAGCCAATCCATGAATATACTGATTACAGATAAAATAGTTCCATGAATCACAACACAATCCATTAATGACCAAAATATATATTGTCAATGAGTACAATCTTAGAAGACAGTGCAGAATAATGAACTGGTGTTAGTAATTTTCCGCTCTCTCAAACAGAGAACCTGAACAAATTATGAGAAAATAAATCTTTATTACTACTTGATCACAAAGCTAGCCAAAGGGTTCTATTTCGTGTGCAATATCTCTCACGAGATCCTGTCGTCCATGGTGCTATTCCTGTTTCTTAATAGTTTAGTTTGTGGTTTTGTTTCAATAAAGATCAGCGTATTGCTCAGAAAATCCTTGCATCGATGAACAGAGCCTTCTGAAAAAGGTCACTGATAACAGTCTCCAGATCAAAACACCCACAAGTTATGCGCATGGGCATGGTTGCGTGAAGAACAATACTAGTTTCAAGGAGGATTGATGCAGGAGAAGAAATGCCGAAATAACTGGATAATTAGGGGAGTGTGTTTTTCGAGTCAATTTATCCAATGCAATCACAGCAACAGTTAATGCTGAACATATTCTCCATGTGAATTCGCACCTAGAATGCAACCTACTCCCTCTGTCCCAAAATAAGTGACTCAACTTTGTACTAACTTTGTTACAAGCCATCAGGTCTTAATGCTGCATATACAGAACACACATCACAGAGCAAATTTCAAGGCATGCTTCCTTCTGAGGCACTCTCGGCCTGATTAAGAACACCTTTGGCACGAACTTGTGTATAATTTAGCACGATTAATTCAACCAACTACAAACTCATCATCGGAGTCAAACCAGCCCTCCAAATCCAACACACGAATTAGCAGCAATTATTAGCCTAGAAAGGAATCAACAGCAGGCTAACAAAAAGTGCAAAAGAAAAAAGGGGGGTGAACGACCCGTCTCGTCAAAGTCAACATTCAGACTCGGCGGCTCAGAGAACAGAAGCGCCGACTAACAGAGCACGCCATGGTCTGATACTTATACACACGGGAGAAAGCAATTCAGCAAAACGAACTGAGGGGTTCACCTGAAACACAATTCCGGCAAGTAGCAGGTGCCACTTCTCGAACAGAAGCTGCAGCTCCACCGAAGTCTCCGCGCACACCTTCCTCCATAGCTGCAAGAGGCCAATCGGAGAAAAAAAAAAGAGCTTAACAAACCATACCAGAATAAGACATGGGGGCCAGCCCCCACACGGCCAACGAATCGAGACCTTGGTTGCCTCCCGCGCGATGTAAATCGTCATGGCCGCAGCGCTCGCTCCCCGTCGGCCGACTGCAGCTAACACCGGCTGGGTTCACGACCATGCTCCGATCCGCGCATCACCGCCGGGATCTCGCGCGGGAACTCGCCGCCTCGGGAACGCCGCGAGATCGGCGGCGCCGCCTCCGAGCGGACGACGGCACCCGAGCAGCTAAGCTTTGGGCGCCCCCGGCGAGGGGAGGGCAGGGGCGCGAGCGAGCGAGCGTGATCTCCGGCGGCGCGACGGGTGGAGGTGGGTGGCCGCCGCTGAGGAGTCACGCGGCGACGGGGACACGGCGTCGACGGTTTGAATCGGGGGCTGGAGGGGGCCGGCTCGCGGAAACGGGGCCGGGGAAGTGGGCGTTTTGGTAAAAGTGGCGGGCTTAATAACAGCTTAAGTAACAGCTTGAGCAGCTCTCTGCTGGCCGCGTTAATTTTTAGGCACCGCCCGCTGGATTTCACGGTTTGCGCTGTTGCTCGCTGTGTCCGGCTCATGGGGCGCAAAATTTTAAATTTTGATTCATCTAAAGTGGTGATTTAAACGCTTTTATATTTCTTTACGAAAGGGGTATTATGAAAAAAGTGGATTATGTTTCGAAAGAAACATCTCAAATTACAAGTGTTTGTTTTCACTTTCTGTGAGATTATGATAAAATTCACCGAAATTCAGTAGGCATTGAAATATTTACCTTTCGGTTAAAATGTCAGGTAATTTTAGTAGTGCACATGGATTTAAATATATATTTAATATACTTTCCAAATGAATTCCAGTATTTGGTTGAATCCAATTGAATGTTTCAGCATTTTGGCCGAGATGCAAACCGAATTAACTTAAATTTCAATGATTTCAGTTGTTGCTGAAATATTTCTGAAACTGAAAGCGAGAGCATTACTGCTCACTACGCTCTCTCATGCAAAATAGAACGATCGTTTTTCTGTTTATCCATGTTAATTTCTCTTGGCAAATTGATGGCCACTAATGCAATGAAGCAATTGACTTTAATATACTTATCGTATGAAAGGGTTGAAAGAGACTATTGTTAGTCTAGGTAGAAAAGCACATATTTTTGGTGGTGAATATTTGTTGAAATCGAAGTAACTTACTCGCTTTTGTAGAAATAAAAAACGACAACATCATGTTGGGTCGCGAGAGTTTGATTGTTCTGTGTGAATGAGGCTCGTGAATAATCCTATCAAAGACAAGAAAACAAAAGACATCAGATACATCAAGTCAAAATCGACCAGCAATAGCCCATTGTGAAGAGGATGTGGACACCACCAACATACTCTCCCTTTTCGCAAAGTTACTTGTTGGTACATTCATAAAAAAAGGATGTGACTTATAACTTGCTATTTACTGAAAATTTCTGTTACCGGATGAGCCTCAAACCATCAATCGATGGGCAGATGGTAAGTAAACATACAATCATGGAGTCTGGCCGGGTGTCACCACTCACCAGAGAATCAAACTTTACAAAACCCATCCACATCATCCGGACCTTATTCTGCGCAAGGTTGGCACAAAGAGGCAAATTCCCACGCACACGGGGCGCAAACCATCTGGACGATTCGTGGGCAGCCGTCCCTTCAGCGGACACCGAACATTCGACAGGAATAACGGGTTGTTTTTGCCGGTGGACAGGAAGGGACGGCCGCCGATCGATCGAATTCGCCGGCCTTATTCATGTGCACGCACGTCCGTCTGCGCCTACCTACCAACTGCTTGCTAACATGGGCATGTGCCGAGCCAGTTCATGCGGCGTGGGATGCGGCGCGAGCAAATCTGCTGGGGCGCGCGCGCCACCGCAATCGCGGTGTGCGCGCACATGACGACGGCGTGGGCGGCGGGCGGAGGGCTGGAGAGCGAGGCTTGCACGCGTCCGGCGGGGAGAGGCTTTGCCGTCGCGGCGAAGCGGACGCGAGTGGACGGGAAAGAGACGCGACGGGGCCGCGGTGGAGCCGTCCGTCCATCCCGTGTCCTGCTCGAGCCGGGGGCGCTTTCGTGCGGAGAGGCCGAGACGTCGCCGTCTGAATCTTGTTGTCTTTTGCGTGGAGCAGTCGGTCGCCGTCGTCTGACGTCTCCCGCTTGTGTTTCTATTCAGGTGCTGATCACGGATCGTAGTGGCGCATCACGGTGCACATTATCTGAATGTTTGTTATTTCCTAGCAAAAGCAAAAGTACGGTGAGTTGTAACGGGAGGAAAAAAAAAAGCCACTAACCCAATAGCCATAGCTCAAGACCTCAATAGTTTCACGTCCTTTATTTTAACAGGACATCTCATATGTGTTGCCTTTTATTCTTCTCTTCACCCTAGCCGACGGTGACATCAGTGACTCATAGTCACAACATGTTTGAATGTGGTTGATCCTAAGACCTCTCTCTCTCTCTCTCTCTCTCTCTCGGCATAAGATGAGAAATCTGCTTTTTTTTTCACTCTGTGAGGTTTTGCTGAGGCAAGCATGCTTGGTTATAAATGATTTCTTTCATTTCCGGTCTGGTTTTACCGAGGTGTTCATTTCCAATCCGAATTAGCACCAATACGAAATAAAGAAGGACCGTGCATTATTGATTATGGTTGCACCCTAAATAGCATTTAAAAATCATTAATAGGTAAAAATAACATCATATTCAGATTCTAAACATGTTTTTAATCAAATTTCATATATAACATTTTTTTGGAACCTGTATTTCATATATAACATGATAAAATTGGAGTTAGGCTTTAAAAGATGTGGATATTTTTTCAAAAGCATTTGATATGAAAATCTGCTTTCCTTTCCACCCCATGTCGTTTTGCCGAGGCGTGCATGCGTAGCTATAGATGGTTTCTTTCGTCTTCAAGCTGGTTTTGAAGTGCTCATTTCCAATCCGGAACGACACTGATACGAAAGAAAGATGGATTGTGTGCTATTGATTATGGTTGCACCCTAAATATCATTTTCAAAATGGTTAGCGGCTAAAATAACACCATATTCAGGTTCTACATACTTTTCTAATTAAATTATGTATATGATATGTTAAAACTGAAGTTATGATTAAAATATATTGATATTTTTCAAAAGCAATTGATATGGACTACATGTTGATTAACTCAAATATCAAAGGGGTTTACGCAAATAGCAAAAATAACTACGGTCACTTAAATGTGGATTGCGGGTTGATTTCGGAAAACTGCGAGGAGGGTGCAAAAGACGAAACATTTTTCTGAGTTACTTAAAATTGGACTATGGGTTGATTTCAAGAGAGAGCATGGAGTTTTCTGCAAAAATGCGTGATGGATGGGCAAAAGCGTTCCTTCCTTTCTTAATAGGTATAGATTACCCAACATCGTTATGAAAGTGAAGTCTGTTATGAGACCAGAACCACACCCTCTACCCACCTTGTAGAAGACATCCATCTACCCACACGCCATAAACCAACTGTCATGTCATGCCATCCATGATAGAACACTATGAATCTATTGTTCAACATCTAAAACTCTGAAAAGGGTGCAAAAGACAATGAGAGCATTTCCAATAGGTGATGTATAAAATAGGGCACTCGAATGTAGTCATCAAGACATCAAAAAGTGAGATTTGAGGCATTAGATTTTTCTCTCTCCAACTGATGGTGTAAAATAGGGCACCCGACCACATCTTTCTTATCCACAATTGCATACATATTGAAACCTGTTGCGAGCATTCTTCGACATATTAGGCCCGTGCAAGTAACTCTTCCCTATCAGTGGTGACCTTTTTGGCCTATCTGAGGAGCCTCTCATGACTTCTGTCGTGGCACAAGCTGTCTGATACGTCTCCGTCGTGTCTACTTTTTCAAACTCTTTTGCTCTTGTTTTGGACTCTAACTTGCATGATTTGAATGGAACTAACCCGGACTGACGCAGTTTTCAGCAGAATTGCCATGGTGCTATTTTTGTGCAGAATAAAAAGTTTTCGGAATGACCTGGAACTTCACGGAGATAAGTTTTGAAATTAATAAAAAATATTGGCGAAAGAATCAAGTGAAGGGGGCCCACACCCTGGTCACAAGGGTGGGGGCGCGCCACGTGACCTTGGGGGCCCCCTGGACCTCCACTGACCTCAACTCCAACTCCATATATTCTCTTTCGAGGAGAAAAAACCCAGAGAGAATGATTCATCATGTTTTATGATACGGAGCAGCCGCCAAGCCCTGTTCTTCCACAGAAGGGCAGATCTGGAGTCCGTTTTGGGCTCCGGAGAGGGGAATCCGTCGCCATCGTCATCATCAACTATCCTCCATCACCAATTTCATGATGCTCGCCGATGTGTGTGAGTAATTCCATCGTAGGCTTGCTGGACCGTGATGGGTTGGATGAGATTTAGCATGTAATCGAGTTCGTTTTGTTAGGGTTTGATCCCTAGTATCCACTATGTTCTAAGATTGATATTGCTATGACTTTGTTATGCCTAATGCTTGTCACTAGGGCCCGAGTGCCATGATTTCAGATCTGAACCTATTATGTTTTCATGAATATATTTTTGTTCTTGATCCTATATTGCAAGTTATAGTCACCTACTATGTGTTATGATCTGGCAACCCCGGAGTGACAATAGTCGGGACCACTCCCGGTGATGACCATAGTTTGAGGAATTCATGTATTCACTAAGTGCTAACGCTTTGGTCCGGTACTATATTAAAAGGAGGCCTTAATATCCCTTAGTTTCCAATAGGACCCCGCTGCCACAGGAGAGTAGGAAAAAATATGCCATGCAAGTTCTTTTCCATAAGCACGTATGACTATATTCGGAATACATGCCTACATTATATTGATGAATTGGAGCTAGTTCTGTGTCACCCTATGTTATAACCGTTGCATGATGAATGCCATCCAACATAATTATCCATCATTGATCCATTGCCTACGAGCTTTTCACATATTGATCTTTGCTTCTTTACTTTTCCGTTGCCACTATTAAGGTTGCTACAAAACTGTTATTGTTACTTTTGCCACTGTTACCGTTACTTCCATACTACTTTGCCAGTAAATATTTTGCTGCAGATATTAAGTCTTTCAGGTGTGGTTGAATTGACAACTCAGTTGCTAATAGTCAAGAATATTATGTGGCTCCCCTTGTGTCGAATCAATAAATTTGGGTTGAATACTCTACCCTCAAAACTGTTGCGATCCCCTATACTTGTGGGTTATCAAGACCTTTTTCTAGCGCCGTTGCCGGGGAGCATAGCTCTATTCTATGAGTCACCTGGGATTTACATCTGTTGATCACTATGAGGAATTTGAAAGATCAAAGAACCAAGATTTTTCCCTCAACTACGAGGGAAGGTAAGGAACTGCCATCTAGCTCTGCACTTGATTCTCCTTCTGTTTTGAGTAAACTTGCGACACCTACACCTGCTATTGATGATGCCACTTCTACTATGCATAATGCTTATGATGATACTACTTTTGTGCTTGATGATACTATGCCACTAGATGAATTTATTGATGAACAACTTTCTAGGGTTAGAGAGAATGAAATTACAGAAACTGATGATATTATTGAAAATGATGATTATGATTCCCCCTAGATATGAATTGCCTGTTGTACCTGAGGGTTATGTTATGGATGAAGAAACTGCTAGAGACTTCTTTGCTTGCAATGATAGAGGGGATCTCAAGAAATTACTAGCTAAGCTGGAAGAAAAATCCTTGAATGCTAGAATGAAATATGATCCCGCTTTTGCTACTTCACTTATCTTTGTTACTGATAAGGATTATGAATTCTCTGTCGATCCTGAGTTAATTACTTTGGTTGAATCTGATCCTTTTCATGGTTATGAATCTGAAACTTTTGTGGCGCATCTTACTAAACTGAATGATATAGCCACCCTATTTGCTCATGAGGAAATTTTTTGCTATTACTATATTCTCAAATTGTTTTCTTTCTCATTAAAGGGTGATGCTAAGTTATGGTTTAATTCTCTTGCTCCTGGTTGTGTGCGCAGTCCCCTGGATATGATTTATTACTTCTCTCAAAAATATTTCCCTGCTCATAAGAAACAAGCTGATTTAAGGGAAATATTTATTTTTTTGCAAATTGAAGAAGAGAGTCTCCCACAAGCTTGGGGGAGGCTTCTCCGATTACTTAATGCTTTGCCTGATCATCCTCTCAAGAAAAATTAAATTCTTGATATCTTTTATAATGGACTAAGCGATGCTTCCCGAGACCACGTGGATAGTTGTGTTGGTTGTGTTTTCAAGGAAAGAACTGTTGAGCAAGCTGAATTGCTATTGAATAATATACTGAGTAGTGATAATGATTGGTCACTTCCTGAACCAACTCCGAAGAAAAACAGTATTCTATTTCTCAGTTCTGAAGATATGCAATAGGCAAAGAAATCTATGAAAGGAAAAGGTATTAAGGCTGAAGATGTTAAAATTTTACCGCCTATTGAAGAAATACATGGTCTTAACCCGACATAGGTAGTAGAGGTAAACTCTCTCCGTAGATTTGATGAAGGTGGTATCCCTAATAATAAGTCTGCTAGACAATGCTTGGATGAGTTTGATAATTTTATTGTTAAACAAGAAAATTTCAATGCTTATGTTAGTAGACAATTGAAACGTAATGCTTACATGCTTGACCACTAGGGTGAGTATATGAGTAGAACTGTTAATGATCTTAAGCTTATTAGTAAACATGCTTCCATGGTTACAACTCAAGTAGAGAAAGTACTTAAGGCACAAGATGGTTTGCTTAATGAGTTGAATAGTAAGAATAATGATAATTCTATTAGGGTCATGACTAGAGGTGGTAAAATGACCCAGGAACCTTTGTATCCCGAGGGCCATCCTAAGAGAATTGAGCGGGATTCTCAAGGAATTAGTACCGACGCACCTAGTCCTTGTACTAAAAAGAAAAAGAAAACTGATAGGACTTTGCATGCTAGTGAACCTGCTATAGACACTGATACGTCTCCAACGTATCTACTTTTCCAAACACTTTTGCCCTTGTTTTGGACTCTAACTTGCATGATTTGATTGGAACTAACCCGGACTGACGTTGTTTTCAGCAGAATTACCATGGTGTTATTTATGTGCAGGAGCAAACGTTCTCGGAATGACCTGAAACTTCACAGAGACACTTTCAGAAAATAAGAAAAATACCTGCCAAAGATGAAGGCCAGGGGGGCCACCACCTTGCCACAAGGGTGGGGGGCGCGCCCCCTACCTCATGGGCCCCCTGTTGCCTCTCTGACTCCAACTCCACCTCCATATATTGAGTGTCGGGGAGAAAAAAACAGAGAGAAGAAATCATCGCGTTTTACGATACGGAGCCGCCGCCAAGCCCTAAAATATCTCGGGAGGGCTGATCTGGAGTCCATTCGGGGCTCCGGAGAGGGGAATCCGTCGCCATCGTCATCATCAACCATCCTCCATCACCAATTTCATGATGCTCACCGTCGTGCGTGAGTATTTCCATCGTAGGCTTGCTAGACGGTGATGGGTTGGATGGGATCTATCACGTAATCGAGTTAGTTTTGGTAGGGTTTGATCCCTAGTGTCCACTTTGTTCTGAGATTGATGTTGCTATGACTTTGATATGCTTAATGCTTGTCACTATGGCCCGAGTGCCATGATTTCAGATCTGAACCTATTATGTTTTCATCAATATATGAGTGTTCTTGATCCTATCTTGCAAGTCTATAGTCACCTATTATGTGTTATGATCCGTTAACCCGAAGTGACAATAATCAGGATACTTACCGGTGATGACCGTAGTTTGAGGAGTTCATGTATTCACTATGTGTTAATGCTTTGTTCCGGTTCTCTATTAAAAGGAGGCCTTAATATCCCTTAGTTTCCGTAAGGACCCCGCTGCCACGGGAGCATAGGACAAAAGATGTCATGCAAGTTCTTTTCCATAAGCACGCATGACTATGTTCGGAATACATGCCTACATTATATCAATGAACTGGAGCTAGTTCTGTGTCACCCTAGGTTATGACTGTTACATGATGAACCACATCCAGCATAATTCTCCATCACCGATCCATTGCCTACGAGTTTTCCATATATTGTTCTTCGCTTATTTACTCTTCCGTTGCTATTGCTATCATCACTACAAAATACCAAAAACATTACTTTTACTATTGTTACCTTTTACTACCGTTATCACCACTATCATATTACTTTGCTACTAAACACTTTGCTGCAAATATTAAGTTTCCAGGTATGGTTGAATGGACAACTCAGCTGCTAATACTTGAGAATATTCTTTGGCTCCCCTTGTGTTGAATCAATAAATTTGGGTTGAATACTCTACCCTCGAAAACTGTTGCGATCCCCTATACTTGTGGGTTATCAAGACTATTTTCTGGTGCCGTTGTCGGGGAGCATAGCTCTATTCTTTGAGTCACTTGGGATATACATCTGCTTATATTATGAAGAACATGAGAGATCCAAAAACCAAGATCTATCCCTCAACTACGAGGGGAGGTAAGGAACCGCCATCTAGCTCTGCACTTGATTCACCTTCTGTTTTGAGTAAGCTTGCGACACCTACACCTGCTTCTGCTATTCGTTCTGATATGTCACATGTTATTGATGATGCCACTTCTGTTATGCATGATACTTATGATGAAACTACCTCTATGCCTGATACTACTATGCCACTTAGTGCTTTTCTTGATGAACAATTTGCTAGGGCTAGAGAAATTGAAAATATTGAATCTGATGATACTGATGAAAGTGATGATGAAGAACCACTTGCCATTCCTAAGGGTTATGTTTTTGATCAAGATGCTTCTTTAGCTATTTTAGCTTGCAGAAATAGAACTGAACTTAAAAAATTATTAGCTAAATGGAGTAAGCAATCTCTAAATGCTAGAATGAAACCTGACCCTGCTTTTGCTACTTCACCTATCTTTGTTACTAATAAGGATTATGAATTCTCTGTTGATCCTGATATAATTACTTTGGTTGAATCTGATCATTTTCATGGTTATGAATC
This sequence comes from Triticum monococcum, assembly GCA_034509565.1. NCBI lineage: Eukaryota > Viridiplantae > Streptophyta > Magnoliopsida > Poales > Poaceae > Triticum > Triticum monococcum. Next base: position 668,508,560 of record CM067843.1, on the reverse strand, counting down.
TGAAACTGTCGTGGCACATCTTACTAAATTGAATGATATAGCTACCCTATTCACTAAAGATGAGAGAACTCGCTACTTTTATATCCTTAAAATATTTCCGTTCTCATTGAAAGGTGATGCTAAGATATGGTTTAATTCTCTTGATCCTGGTTGTGTGCGTAGTCCACAGGATATGATTTATTACTTCTCTGCTAAATATTTCCCTCTCATAAGAAACAAGCTGCTTTAAGGGATATATATAATTTTGTGCAAATTGAAGAAGAGAGTCTCCCACAAGCTTGGGGGAGGCTTCTCCAATTACTTAATGCTTTGCCTGGTCATCCTCTTAAGAAAAATGAAATACTTGATATCTTTTATAATGGACTAACCGATGCCTCCAGAGATTACCTGGATAGTTGTGCTGGTTCTGTTTTCAGGGAAAGAACATCGAATGAAGCTGAAATTCTATTGAATAATATGTTGACAATTGAAAATAATTGGACACCTCCGGAGCCAATTCCTAAGACTATTCCTAAACCAACTTCGCAGAAGAGGGGTATTCTATTTCTCAGTCCTGAAGATATGCAAGAGGCAAAGAAATCTATGAAACAAAAGGGTATTAAAGCTAAAGATGTTAAGAATTTACCTCCTATTGAAGAAATACATGGTCTTAATTTACCGCCTGTTGAAGAAACATATAATCCAAACCCTTTACCTATTGAAGAAACTCATGGTCTTGATAACCCGACACATGTAGTAAAGGTAAATTCTCTCTATAGATATGATAAAGCTGTAATCCCGTTTACTAAAATTGCTAGCCCATGCTTAGATGAGTCTGACAAATTTATGGCTAAGCAAGAAGACTTTAATGCTTATTTTGGTAGACAACTGAAATATAATTCAAATATGCTTGGACACTTGAGTGATTATATGGCTAATGTCAAAGGTGAACTTAAACTTATTAGTAAACATGCTTCTATGGTTACCACTCAAGTAAATTGACTCACAACACGATGGCCTCCTCCCACCCACCCGCCCCTCCCACCCACGACCTAGGTTTTCCGGCGATCTCCACCTCTAGCCTGTGAATTGTGGATTCTCTCCGCTCATCTTCTCTGGCGGCTTTAGATCTACAAGGTTGTACCCATCTTCGATGGGCTCCTCTGATGGATCAACCTTGGGTTTGGATTTTTCGCCGGGCTCCATTTTTGCAGATAAGGTCTTCACGTCTTACGGGCGATCTGTTCATCCTTCGGACGACATGAGCCATTTCATTATGGTAGTGTCCTTTAGCCGACATGTTTTCCGTCTTAATGAGGATTCTGTGGCGGCTGCACTGGAATCTTCAATTGGTGGATCGGCCATTGACTTGTCGGTCCAATTCATCAAGGGCAAGGTATTTTCATTTCATGTCTCCTGCAAGCAGGTTGGCCTTTGTATACTCAAGTTGAGATCGTATGCATGCTCGCATTTCAAATGTTATTTTCATCTCTGGGGAAATGGTGGTCCGAGTTGGAAGCGTGAATTATCCCTCTGGAGAAAGGAATGTGACGCGGAATGGATTCTGGTTAGTCCATCTAAAAGGCGTGCAACTTTGGGATTAATTGCTATGCATAAAACCCCGTCTAAGTCCTCTTTCCGATCGGGTTCTTCGGCAAGGAAGAAACTCTCCTTTGCTACGTTTCATCAGTACCCTGTCTGCAAGGGCTATAGATTCCCAGCTGATCAGATCTTGGTTGACACAATGATTGAGGCTGGATATGATGTCAACCCTTCCGAGAAAGTGATCTTGCTGTCTCCGCCGGCGAGCAATCTTCAGTGGACGGTGGCGACGCCGCCCATCTCTTTCGGAACGATCAACGTCCCTGCCAAAACTACTGCCGTAATTACCGGAACAGCTCCAATTGGCACCGACAATCTGTTGCATGAAACACAAACTACTCCATGCATGCAGGATGCCATGTCAGCTGATGAGTCTCAGGCCCAGCAAGAGGACCTGCCTTCCTGCATGCCTTCTACGTCCCAAGTGGTGACCCAATCATCAGAGCCGCTTTCAGATAAGGAAATTTCTTTGACTGGAAACTATTCGCTATTGACTATGGACCCGGCTGGAGATTCTACTAGGGTCAATAGTCTTATCGATGATATAGTGTTTAGCGTTTGGAAGTGCCAAAACTGTTTATCTATGTTGCACCACACCAATTCATGCACCAACCGGGTTAGATGCCGTTAATGCTTTCTATCTGGACACAGAGCCAAAGGTTGCACCGACTCTGCACCTTCCCCAGCTTACAGGTGGGTCCCTAGAGCCAATTCGGCTTCTCCGGAACGGTCAGCTGAGATATACTCGCCCGCTGCCTCGGTTTCTTCCCTGGGGTCTTTGCCCAGTCCCATCTCGCCTGCCACCCCAACGCTCCCACCATTGCCCGCAGAGCCACCGCCCACCACGCCTCTGCCACCTAACTCTACGCCGCCGCCCATCGTACTGCCATCCCCACCGCCGTCTCCGCCTAGATTGCCACCGCCTTCCCAGGACATCTCTGGGCCATCACAGCTTGCTCAGGACCTAGCAATGGCCAACTTCGAGCTCAACCCTGCACCGTTCGTTCCGCAGGGGTTCGAGATCATCGACGGCGGCCCGCGGCGTCTCCCGCGCACCTTCTACTCCCCGGCTGTGGCTCCGGATCGCCAGCACGAAGATTACGCCATCGCCATTGTGGAACCAGCTCCTCTGCCTGAGGAAGCACTTTTCTTCAAAAACATGGTCAGTAACTTTGTTATTCACAACCTTGGGCGTGCTGTACTGGATGCGCAGCCATGGATTCAAGGAGTAGGGCTCTTTCGCTTCAATAGCCCTTTTGCTAGGCAAGCACTTGTCGACCACCCACCTTTTGATCTGGGCAATGACAGATTTGTTCGATTTGTGCCACATGATGAGGGTATCAACTATAGAGCTATCCAGGGTTTTAGAAGGGGATGGGTCATGATTGTTGGAATCCCCCTGGATTACAGGCGCACGTAGTTTATTTCAGATGCCATTAGTACTTTTGGCCGTTTCCATCATTGGCACCAGGATGATCCCCTGCTTGTACGCACTCTGGCTTATGTATCTTTTCCTGCAACTACACTGGTGCCTCGAGATGTTGTATATCGGGAGTTTGCGGACTTTGGTGGAACCCGCATCTCCTGGACTGCCCCGATATACATCTTTTCTGCAGACTTTGCAGATATACTGCCACCGGATGAGGACCCCATGCCCTTTGATGGAAACCCGCATCCACTCCCTGGACATCTTCAGTTCCACAATCAAAATTGGGTTATGCCAGAGTTTCCAGAAATTGGCTGGGATGAGTTACCTCCTCCGCAAGAACAGGGCCAGCAACCACATCAGCAACATGATCCTCTTGAAGTTCAGCACAATGTTCAGCAGGAGATGGTGTAGGAAAACCAGGTTGTGGAACAGTCGCAAGAATCCATGGTCTTGCAGGTTTCAAATGATTCAGTCAACATGCCTGTGGATGATTTTGTCATTGTCCAGCAACCTCCGGCTCCCTTGCAGCCTCCCCTACACATTGGCCAGGTGCTCACAGTGTTTGGGCCTGTCTTGCCGCCAGATTTGTTATATCAGCGCTCTTTCCAGAAGATGATGCCATCGCTCTGTTTCTCTACAATCCCGAAGTTCAGCTTCATGTCTGGATTTGGCTCTCTTCTACTCTCTAGCAAGTTTTGGGAGGTGTCCTTTAATGGACACGATCTTAGTGATGGCCTGATACTGGAGCCTGCCTCTTCGCATGACAGTTCTCGCCTGCTCACTCCAGCAAAGAGACCAGTTGCGAGGGCCCTATGCTTCGATGATATTTCTGAACCTATAAACGAGACATTCGAGTTCACGACTGCTGCACCAAGGGCCACCCTGAAGCGTGAACGCAAGAAGAAAGCTGTTATCCTGGTGGAAACGGAGGTCCGTCGTAGTGCGCGTCTCAGTGCTTTACGGGATGGATTCCGTGGCACTCAATCCCCTGGTCTGAACAGATCTTCACACGCACTGAAGAAACGCAAGACAAAGTCAGCCAGGGCTGAAGAAGCCTCTGTGCCTCCACCAACTGCAATTGCGGACCTTCAGCGCATTGGGGATCGCCTGCGCATTGCTCCAGAGAAGATTACTGCGGATAAGCTTGTTGCTAATCCGACTCAGTCTGCAAGCACCAACAGTTCAGATGATTGAGTTCATATGCCTACGTCTCGGCCTATGGCGTGCCACTTTCAAACGTCATCTTACTTTATTTATGTCTTTATGTTATGAACTATGGGGCTTTGCTTCGTTTAGCTCGTTTATGTGGATCATTGTGTGGTCTACTTTTGCTGGAAATCTTTTGGTTTGTAATGAATTAGACTGGGTTTAAAGATTGGAAGGTTCTGTGTTGGAATGTGCGGGGCCTTAATTCAGAAATGCGGCAACTTGCTGTAAAGCAGAAAATTGATGAAAGCGGGTGTTCAGTGGTTTGTCTTCAGGAAACTAAGTGCATGCACATTGATCATAGATTCATTAGAAAGTTCTGTCCTCGGTGTTTTGACAATTTTGCTTATGTACCTTCAGCTGGTGCTTCGGCTGGTATGGTGGTTATTTGGAATTCCTCTTTTTTTGAAGGCAAATTAATTGTGGCTAAACCCTTTGGAATTATTGTGGAGTTCCTTTCCAAACATACATCTGAAGTTTGGAAACTAGTGACTGTTTATGGCCCTTGTCAAAATCCTGCTCGTGATGAGTTTGTGCAGTGGTTATATAATCTGGATATTAATTGTGATGACAAATGGCTCCTTGTGGGAGATTTCAATTTTATGAGGTCACTTCAAAACCGCAACTTGCCTGGTGGCGACGTCAATGACATTTTCTTGTTCAATGAAATCATAGGTCATTTGGGCCTTATTGAGCTGCCAATTAAGGGTAGGCAATACACGTGGTCCAACATGCAATCTCAGCCCCTTCTTGAGCAACTTGACTGGTTCTTCACTTCAGTTGCTTGGACCACTGACCACCCAAACACCTTAGTTTTGCCTCTTGCGCGATCGGCATCAGATCATGTTCCTTGTGTTGTCACAATTGCCACAGCCATCCCTAAAGCTAGAGTCTTTCGTTTTGAAAACTACTGGGTTAATTTACCTGGCTTTCATGAGTGTGTTGCGCAGGTCTGGAACAACATGACGCCAAAGTTTTCTGCTGCCTTAACAATATCTGCTAAGTTTAAAGCGCTCAGATATGCTTTAAAACAATGGCATTTAAAGCTCTCCACAGTTAAAGCGTTAATTGCGGATTGTAGCAAAGTAATTCTTTATTTTGATGAATTGGAGGAGATTCGGCCTTTAAGTTGGCCGGAATTCAATTTCCGGAAGATAGTTAAGGTACATATGCAGGATATATTACACTGGCAATATGTTTATTGGAAGCAGCGCTGCACGATCTGGAACATCAAGGTTGGAGAAGAGAATTCAAAGTATTTTCACGCCATGGCCACCGAAAGATATCGAAGAAATACTATTTCTTCAATCAAGAATGCAGAGGGGGAGGTGGTTTCGGAACACCAAATGATGGCGGGTATGTTTTGGTCTGATTTCTATAATCGCATGGGCCACGCAAAAGGAATACAAATGGGTTTCGATCTGACCAGTTTAATACAGCAAGTTGATGGCCTGGAAGAGCTGTCTCTGCCGTCCACGGATTCTGAAGTCGAGGCTGTAATTAAACACATGCCTTGTGACCGTGCGCCGGGCCCTGATGGCTTCACTGGTCTCTTTTTAAAGAAGTGCTGGTCTATTCTCAAGGGGGACTTCATGCAACTTGTCAATGAATTTTATGAGGGGAGATGTAATTTGGAATGTCTCAATAATTCCTTAATCACCCTAGTTCCCAAGAAACTAAGTCCAGAAGTTGTTGGGGATTTCAGACCCATTTCCCTAACCAACATGTGTTTAAAATTCCTGACGAAGTTGCTGGCCAATCGTCTGCAAAGGGTGATTCTGCGATGCATACACCGCAATCAATATGGGTTTCTCCGTTGCAGATCTATTCAAGACTGCCTAGCCTGGTGTTTCGAATATATCCATCAATGCCAAGCATCCAAACGACCCATCATTATCCTCAAACTTGATTTCACTAAGGCCTTTGATACCATCGAGCATGAAACCATCCTCCAAATCCTGCGATGCAAGGGTTTTGATTCTCGTTGGACTGGCTGGGTCAATAATATCCTATCCACTGGTTCCTCTTCTGTCCTTTTAAATGGTGTGCCAGGTAAACACTTTGTTTGCAGAGCTGGGGTTCGCCAAGGAGATCCACTATCCCCGCTATTATTTGTCATTGCGGTGGATTTTCTCCAATCTGTAGTCAATGAGATGTGCTCAAGAGGAATTCTTTCTCTACCAATTCCAACAAACTCCCGGGACTATCCGATTGTTCAATACGCGGATGACACGCTTATTGTCTTACCTGCAATTGATGATCAGTTGATTGCATTTAAGGAGATGCTTGTAACGTTCGCAGCATCAACTGGTTTGCATGTCAACTTCAGTAAGTCATCCCTTATTCCTCTCAATATGACGGATGAAGAGGGCGCTCGGGTTGCTAGTCTGCTAGGTTGTGACGTAGGAACTATGCCCTTCACATACCTAGGTCTACCTATGGGTACTTCTCGGCCCACGATCTATGATTTGCTGCCACTTGTGGATCGTATTGAGCGAAGGCTGCCTGCTTCCTCATGTTTACTGAATCAAGGCAGCCGTCTCCAATTGCTCCAGTCAGTGCTTTGTTCGATGCCAATCTACTTCCTGTGCACACTATCTCTCCCTAAAGGGATCTTGCAACAGATTGAGAGAATTATGCGGCAGTGTCTGTGGAGAGGCAACACGGATAACCCGAGGCAATCCTTAGCTGCTTGGGATCGAGTCTGTAGACCTAAGAAGTGTGGTGGTCTGGGAGTATTAAACTTGGGTCTACAAAATGAAGCCTTGCTACTTAAGCACCTGTTCAAGTTCTTCAACAAAATGGACGTCCCTTGGGTCACATTGATTTGGGAAACTTATTATGCTGCTTCGCCACCGCAGGTTACTCAAAGTTGTGGCTCCTTTTGGTGGAGGGATGTCATGAAATTATACACCAACTTCTGCAAATTAGCCATCCCTGAAGTGCATTCTGGCAACACGGTGATTTTTTGGCTTGATCGATGGCAATTGGGAAATACTGTGGTCCTTTTACGCACCCGTTTTCCCAGGCTCCATTCTTTTGTCATCAATGACACGACCACTGTCAGGGAGTTTTTGGAGCTTCCACACATCTCTGATCACTTTCATTTGCCGCTATCGCAGGAAGCATATAATGAGCTACTTCAACTTCAAGACTTACTGGCCTTAGTTAACTTGAGTGGTGATGGCAAGGACATATGGAAGTGGCCATCCAAAACTGGAGAGTTCAAATCCAAGATATACTATGAGTCTTGCTTCTCACATTTGGTGGTAGATCCCATATTCAAATGGATTTGGAAGTGTGCTTGCACGTTAAAATTTAAAGTCTTTGGATGGCTTTTGTTATTGGACCGTTTAAACACCAGGGACATGATGCAACGCAGGAGCTGGATCATTCAGGATGATACGTGTGTTCTTTGCCTCTCTGCCACACATGAGGACCGTGAACACCTTTTCTTTGCATGCAACTTCAGCCAGAGAGTTTGGAATTACCTTGGGATTTCCTGGAATGCTCAGCTCAACCAGAGTACATATGACATGGCTCTCGCTGCCAGAAGGGACTTTGGTTACCCTTTCTTCACTGAGGTCGTTTTTATTGCTACTTGGAACATCTGGATCCAACGGAATGGAAAGATCTTTAGAAATGAGAGACCCACCTTCATTTCTTGGAGGAGAAACTTCATCCATGATATTTCCTTACTGGCTCATAGAATCAAATGTAAATATAGGGATAGTCTAACTTCTTGGATAGCCTCTTTATCGTAGGCCCATTTTAAGTAGTTTCTTTCCCAGCTCCTAGCTACTCTGTAATTATGTAACCTTTTATTCTCCTAACTAATAAAACACTGTGAGGCTGTTGCCTTGCAGTACATAGTCAAAAAAAATGCTGTTAGAGTGGCTACTAGAACTGGTAGAATGACTCAGGAACCTTTGTATCCTGAAGGCCATCCTAAGATAATTGAGCAAGATTCTCAGAGAAATAATTTAGATGCACCTAGTTCTTCTAAAAAGAAGAAAAAGAAAAATGATAGGACTTTGCATGCTTCTAGTGATCCTATTGTTGAAACACTTGAGAATCCAAATGATATTTCTATTTCTGATGCTGAAACACAACCTGGTAATGAAACTAGTGATAATGTTAATAATAATGTTCATGATGATGCTCCACCTAGTAATGATAATGACATAGAGATTGAACCTGCTGTTGATCTTGATAACCCACAATCAAAGAATCAACGCTGTGATAAGAAAGACTTTGTTGCTAGGAAACATGGTAAAGAAAGAGAGCCTTGGGTTCAGAAACCCATGCCTTTTCCTCCCAAACCATCCAAGAAAAAGGATGATGAGGATTTTGAGCACTTTGCTGAAATGATTAGATCTATCTTTTTGCGTATGCGATTAACTGAGATGCTTAAAACCAATCCTTATGCTAAGTACATGAAAGATATTATTACAAATAAAAGAAAGATACTGGAAGCTAAAATTTCCACCATGCTTGCTAATTATACTTTTAAGGGTGGAATACCAAAGAAACTTGGAGATCGAGGAGTACCCACTATACCATGCTCCATTAAAAGAAATTATGTTAAAACTGCTTTATGTGATCTTGGAGCCGGTGTTAGTGTTATGCCTCTCTCTTTATATCGTATACTTGATTTGAATAAGTTGACACCTACTGAAATATCTTTGCAAATGGCTGATAAATCAACTGCCATACCTGTCGGTATTTGTGAGGATGTGCCTGTTGTAGTTGCAAATGTTACTATTTTAACGGACTTTGTTATTCTTGATATTCCCGAGGATGATAGTATGTCTATTATTCTTGGAAGACCCTTTTTGAATACTGCAAGGGCTGTTATTGATTGCACTAAAGGCAATGTCACTTTTCTTGTTAATGGTAATGAGCACACGGTACACTTTCCGAGGAAACAACCTCAAGTTCACAGTATCAACTCTATTGGAAAAATTCCATCAATTATATTTGGTGGTTTTGAATTTCCTCTTCCTACTGCCAACAAGAAATATGATATTCTTATTATTGGGGATGTGCATATCCTCGTTGAGGTAAGATAGTGTTATTCGAAATTTCTCTGGTTCCATGTTATTCGGAATGAGTTCGTTAACAAGACTTGATCAACCTTGTTAGTGGATTCCTTTTGATGACCATGAGATGGATGAAACTAGAAGGCACAACCTTCTGTACCTCACTTTTACTTTCTATTATTTATGTTAAATAAAATAGAAATAAATATTTTTCTGTTTGTTATCTGATTATCCGTGCAATATAAAAATACCTCGAAAATAAAAGTTCTCCAAATGCCCTGAAAATTAAATATGATTTTTTTCTAGAATATTTTTAGGATTTATGGAATTGAGAACACACCAGGGGGTCAACCACCTGCCCACGAGGGTGGAGGGCGCGCCCCTTGCCTCGTGGGCCCACGGTAGCCCTCCTCCACTTATCCTTTCACCTATACACTCCTTCCTTCCCCAAACACGAATAATCAGCTCAAACCCGAGTCCAAGCTCGTTTTGTTGCCATTTTCGATCTCCTTGCTCAAAGCACCTCTCACAAAACTGCTTGGGGAGATTGTTCCTTGGTATGTGACTCCTCCATTGGCCCAATTAGTTTTTGTTCTAGTGCTTTATTCATTGCAAATTTTGGCTGCTTAGGTGACCCTGTTCTTGAGCTTGCATGTCAAATTTATATGGTCAAAAGTAGTTTTGATGCGTGATATAGGCCCTAGGCACTTGTAGGAGTAGTTACTATCAATATTATTGAGTTTGGTTTACTTTTATTTTGAAGTTACTAAAAATTTCAGAATTTTTCAGAAAATGACGAGGAGACTTTTGAGGGGCTCATCAAGCCAAAGCTCGAAGGAAAAGGCACCGAAGCCTAAGTATAATCTGCCTCGCACCACGGAGGTTCGGGCGTGTGAATGGCCTTCCGAGGATTTCTTGAGAGCGGCCGGGATTTATGAAGATTTTCATGAGTTGGCTCAGACTACAAGCCTTGCCGCTTTCCTCCACGACCAATGCGATCAATATCTCTTGCTCACAAATACCTTTGTGCAAAACTTTCATTTTCATTCTAGGAACTCACCACCTACGGTGGAGTTTCATTTATATGATGAGCATAAAGAGATGTCACTTTATGATTTCTGTCGGATTTGTTTAGTCCCTTTTGAGGGCAATACAGAAGAACCACATCGTGATGATGTGGATGGATTTATTGACACTATCACTATAGGGGAAACAAGGAAGGTTTCCGATGCACGAATCACTAGCATTCACTTTCCTTGTTTACGTTATTTTGCATTATTTGCTAGTCGTTGCTTAATTGGTCACAGAAACTGTGGAAACCTGAGTATCCCTGATATTATTATTTTGCACCATGGTTTATATGGTGATAACTCTTTTAGTATGGGCGGCATTATTGCCAAACGGGTAAGTCTGAACCGTACCAAGGGCCCCATCTTTGGAGGCATCTACGCTACACGCCTAGCTGCACATTTTAACATACCTATTAGGCATTATGAGAAGGAAGAAAAGGTGCTTCCTCGTGTTTATTTAGATTATAAAAGTATGGTGGCACATGATTTTATTGTTAAGAATAGGGAAGTAGAGATTAAATATCAATTGTTCTTTAATAAATATCATCCTGAGACTATTACCTTGCCTGCTCCTTCTTTGTTTGATTTGACTGTAGGCACGTACCTTGTTCCATTGACGGCTATCCACGCCTACCGGAACCCTGCACCAGCCGAGGAGCCAGAGCCGTAACCACAATTTGATCCTTCACGACAGTCTAATTACCAGTGGGATCCGGAGATGATTGTCAGCCAGTGGCAATCGGAGCCTTCCTCCTCTTCTTCTCAGTACGACCCCAACTACTATTATGGATATCCGCCAGGCCAGCCGTGGCCATAGACCAACTTAGGCCAAAATCCTAAGCTTGGGGGAGTACGTATTTCTCACCGACATTACATTTATGCTCACACACTCATTGCTAGATGTCGGTGCTCATACTTTTTCATTGTATCATCCATGTTAGTTTATTTTCCTTTTTATGCTTTCTTCTTGTGTGTTTAATAAACCTTAAGAAAAAACAAAAAAAAACTAGTTGTAGCTTTTAATTAATTTACTTTCCATGCTTGTAGTAGTAATTAAAAAGAAAAACCCAAAAAGATTTCCTGTTCTTCTTTTGCTTGTTGGGAGCTTATATGCATTATTGTTGATCTGACAAAAGAGCCCATATTGCCTTGTCTTCTCCTGTTTATTGAATGCCTACAGATTCCAGCTTAGTCCAATGCACGTGCACTATTATTATTATTCACATCGTTCGGTCGTGCAAGTGAAGGGAAATTACGATGTTATATGATGGACTGGCTGAGATGAGAAAAGCTGGTATGAACTCGACCTCTTTTGTTTTTGTAAATATGATTAGTTCATCGTTCCTGATTCGTCCTATTATGAATAAACATGTTTGCAATGACAATTAGAGATCATAGTTTCTTGTGCCATGCTTGATTAGCTATGAGTTATAATGGTTTACCTTGCGTGCCAACATGCTATTAAAATGGTTATGATGTGGTATGATAGGTGGTATCCTCCTCTGAATGATTTAAGTGACTTGACTTGGCACATGTTCATGCATGTAGTTGAAACAAAATAAACATAGCATTCACGATATTTATGTTCATGGTGGATTATATCCTACTCATGCTTGCATTCGGTGTTGATTAATTTTCATGCATGTTCATGACTGTTGTCGCTCTCTAGCTGGCCGCTTCCCAGTCTTTTTCTAGCCTTCACCTATACTAAGCGGGAATACTGCTTGTGCAGCCAAACTCCTTAAACCCCAAAGTTATTCCACATGAGTCCACTATACCTACCTATATACGGTATCTACCTGCCATTCCAAGTAAATTTGTATGTGCCAAACTCTAAACCTTCAAATAAATAGCATGTTTTGTATGCTCGAATAGCTCATGTATCAACTAGGGCTGTCTGTATCTTCCATGTTAGGCGGGTTATTCTCAAGAGGAGTGGACTCCGCTCCTCACTCACGAGATAAATGGCTGGTCACCGGGATGCCCAGTCCCATGCTTTATGCAAACTAAATCAAAATAATTGCAAACAAAACTCCCCCTGGGACTCTTGTTAGTTGGAGGCACTCGTTGTTTCGAGCAAGCCATGGATTGATGCTTGTGGTGGAAGGGGGAGTATAAACTTTACCATTCTGTTTGGGAACCGCCTATAATGTGTGTAGCATGGAAGATATCGCCATCTCTTGGTTGTTATGTTGACAATGAAAGTATACCGCTCAAAATATTATTCACCACTATTTCAAAACTGAGCTCTGGCACCTCTACAAATCCCCGCTTCCCTCTTCGAAGGGCCTATCTATTTACTTTTATGCTGAGTCATCATCCTCTTATTAAAAAGCACCAGTTGGAGGGCACCGCTGTCATTTGCATTCATTACTATTAGTTTACATTGAGTATGACTTGACTGGATCTCTTTTACCATGAATTACAATGTCTAGTCAGTCCTTGGTCTTTAAAGGTGCTCTGCATTTATGTTTTGCGGTCTCAGAAAGGGCCAGCGAGATACCACCTTGTTATATCATATTATGATTGTTTTGAGAAAGTGTTGTCATCTGAGATTTATTATTATGGCTTGCTAGTTGATTATGCTATTGATATGAGTAAACTTGAGACCTATGCGTTATTGCAAATGTGGTTAGTTATAATCTTTGCTGAAAACTTGAATGCTGGCTTTACATATTTACAACAACAAGAGCAAACAGAGTTTGTAAAAGTTTTTCTTATCACTTTCAGTTTGTCAACAAGCAAAGGTTTAAGCTTGGGGGAGTTGATACGTCTCCAACGTATCTACTTTTCCAAACATTTTTGCCCTTGTTTTGGACTCTAACTTGCACGATTTGATTGGAACTAACCCGGACTGACGCTGTTTTCAGCAGAATTACCATGGTGTTATTTATGTGCAGGAGCAAACATTCTCGGAATGACCTGAAACTTCATGGAGACACTTTTCAGAAAATAAGAAAAATACCTGCCAAAGATGAAGGCCAGGGGGCCACCACCTTGCCACGAGGGTGGGGGGCGCGCCTGCCCCCTACCTCGTGGGCCCCCTGTTGCCTCTCTGACTCCAACTCCACCTTCATATATTGAGTTTCGGGGAGAAAAAAATCAGAGAGAAGAAATCATCGCGTTTTACGATACGGAGCCACCGCCAAGCCCTAAAATCTCTCGGGAGGCCTAATCCGGAGTCCGTTCGGGGCTCCGGAGAGGGGAATCCGTCGCCATCGTCATCATCAACCATCCTCCATCACCAATTTCATGATGATCACCGCTATGCGTGAGTAATTCCATCATAGGCTTGCTGGACGGTGATGGGTTGGATGGGATCTATCATGTAATCGAGTTAGTTTTGTTAGGGTTTGATCCCTAGTGTCCACTATGTTCTGAGATTGATGTTGCTATGGCTTTGCTATGCTTAATGCTTGTCACTAGGGCCCGAGTGCCATGATTTCAGATCTGAATCTATTATGTTTTCATCAATATATGAGTGTTCTTGATCCTATCTTGCAAGTCTATAGTCACCTATTATGTGTTATGATCCGTTAACCCCGAAGTGACAATAATCGGGATACTTAACGGTGATGACCGTAGTTTGAGGAGTTCATGTATTCCCTATGTGTTAATGCTTTGTTGAAAGTGCAACTATCCCTAGGTGGTTTTGGTAATTCATAACAACATATAGCTCATTGAGCTAATGCTATTTCAAGATGATTATTTCAGGAAAGCTCAATGATTGGCATGGCATGGATGTGAAAGTGGAACCCTCAAAATGCTAAGGACAAAGAATTGGCTCAAGCTCAAAAGTTCAAGACTCTTCATTTTATACTTTAGTGATCCAAGATCACATTAAGTCTTTAGGAAAAGCCAATACTATTAAGGAGGGATGAGGTGTTGCTTAATGAGCCTCTTTCTCTATGTGCTTGATGATATGCTCCAAAATCCTCAGCTACTTTCCCATATCCACAAATGACCTAAACCCTAAGCCAAACTCGGTCATACCGATTCTGTCAATCCGGCGCCACCGAGTTTCACTTGTCATTTGCCACTGCCAAACCCTAGCAATTCGTCCCTACCGATAAGGTTCTCGGTCTCACCGAGATGGGCTTGCAAACTCTCTGTTTCCCTTTCATAACTTTTCGGTCTCACCGAAAGAGCGAATCGGTCCCACCGAGAATGCAAGGTAAACTCCATGTTTCCTTCTTGTAACGTTTCGGTCTCACCGAAAGAGCAAGTCGGTCCCACTGAGTTTGCCTGACCAACTCTCTGGTTAGCTAGTTGCCGAACTCGGTCTCACCGAGTTTGTGCGATCGGTCTCACCGAGATTACGTTATGCCCAAACCCTAACTGAATCGGTCCTACCGAGTTGCATCTCAGTCCCACCGAAATTCCTAACGGTCACTAGGTTTACCACTTCGGTCAGACCGAGTTTTCTGATTCGGTCCCACCGAGATTGGTAGATTGTGTGTAACGGTTGGATTTTGTGTGGAGGTTATATATACCCCTCCACCACCTCTTCATTCGAAGAGAGAGCCATCAGAACACATACATCATTCCTACTCATATGTTTTGAGAAAGAACCACCTACTCATGTGTTGAGACCAAGATATTCCATTCCTACCATATGAATCTTGATCTCTAGCCTTCCCCAAGTTGCTTTCCACTCAAATCTTCTTTCCATCAGATCCAAATCCTATGAGAGAGAGTTGAGTGTTGGGGAGACTATCATTTGAAGCACAAGAGCAAGGAGTTCATCATCAACACACCATTTGTTACTTCTTGGAGAGAGTGGTGTCTCCTAGATTGGCTAGGTGTCACTTGGGAGCCTCCGACAAGATTGTGGAGTTGAACCAAGGAGTATGTAAGGGCAAGGAGATCGCCTACTTCGTGAAGATCTACCACTAGTGAGGCAAGTCCTTCGTGGGTGATGGCCATGGTGGAATAGACAAGGTTGCTTCTTCATGGACCCTTCATGGGTGGAGCCCTCCGTGGACTCGCGCAACCGTTACCCTCCGTGGGTTGAAGTCTCCATCAACGTGGATGTAGGATAGCACCACCTATCCGAACCACGGGAAAACATCCGTGTCTCCAATTGCGTTTGAATCCTCCAAACCCTTACCTTTACATTCTTGCAAGTTGCATGCTTTACTTTCCGCTGCCAATAAACTCTTTGCATGCTTGCTTGAATTGTGTGATGATTGCTTGACTTGCTCTAAGATAGCTAAAATCTGCCAAGAACTAAAATTGGGAAAAGGCTAAGTTTTTAATTGGTCAAGTAGTCTAATCACCCCCCCTCTAGACATACTTTCGATCCTACAAGTGGTCTCCATTTGGCTTGATCTTCATAGCTTTTGGTGGTCATAGCCTTGGTTTCACAACCTAGGAGAGTATGGCGTCTAGCGAGGGAAATTATCACCGTAGAGGTCCTTACTTTGATGGCACTAATTTTGCTAGTTGGAAGCATAAAATGAAAATGCATATTCTTGGACATAACCCCGCCGTATGGGCTATTGTTTGTGTTGGCTTGCAAGGTGAGTTCTTCGATGGGAGGGAACCAAACCGTGAAGCTACCGCGGATGAGTTGAAGATGTTGCAATACAATGCTCAAGCTTGTGATATTCTCTTCAACGGATTGTGCCCCGGAGAATTCAACAAAATCAGCCGCCTTGAGAATGCAAAGGAGATTTGGGATACTTTGATTGATATGCACGAAGGTACCGACTCCGTCAAGGAATCCAAGTTGGATGTGCTCCAAAGTCAACTTGACAAGTTCAAGATGAAGGATGGTGAAGGTGTCGCTGAAATGTACTCTAGGCTTGCTCTCATCACAAATGAGATTGCCGGCTTAGGAAGTGAAGAGATGACCGATAGATTCATCATCAAGAAGATCCTAAGAGCCTTGGATGGGAAATATGATACCGTGTGCACATTAATCCAAATGATGCCCAACTACAAAGATCTCAAGCCAACGGAAGTGATTGGAAGGATTGTTGCTCATGAGATGTCACTCAAGGATAAAGAGGAACTTCACAATAAATCAAGTGGTGCCTACAAAGCGTCATGTGAAGCCCCCACATCATCAAGTGAGAAACAAAACTTCAATGAAGAATTGAGCTTAATGGTGAAGAACTTCAACAAGTTCTACAAGAGTAGAAGCAAAGATAGAAGCTTCAAGTCAAGGTCCTATAATGACAAAAGATCTTCTAGTCGAGAGCGAAACTACTATAATTGTGGAAGACCCGGACACTATTCCAATGAGTGTACGGCTCCCTACAAGAGATGAGAAGATTCTCCAAAAAGAAGAAGCAAAGAATCTCCACCAAGAGAGAGAAGGAGTAGAGATGATCGTTATGAACGAAGATACTCACGGAGAAGCAAGGACTCGGAAAGGAAGGAAAAATCATCAAGGAGCTATACAAAACAAAGACATCAAGCTCATGTTGGTGAATGGGTATCCGGCTCCGACTCCGATAGCCACTCCGAGAGAAGTTATCACTCCGACTCCGAAGATACTCAAGATGAAGGTGTTGCCGGTCTAGCACTTGTGTCAACCAACTCCTACGACATATTTGACTCCCCAAATGAAGGAATTGGAAGATGCTTCATGGCCAAAGGTCCTAAGGTAACACACCCCGAGTACGTTGATTTTAATAGTGATGAAGATGACTTGTTAGGTGATGATGATTTGCTTGTTGACAACTCTAGTGAAGAATATTAGGGTGAAACATCAATTAATCATGCTAAAATGAATGACAATGATAAGGAGAAGATTGAGGCTCTAACTAAAGAACTAAACACTCTTAAGTTAGCTCATGAAACTATCTTCGAAGATCATCGAGAACTCTTAAGAGCTCATGAGAAATTACGCTTTGAAAAGCTCAATCTTGAGCAAGAGCATGAGTTCTTAAAAGCAATCAATGATGATCTCCGCAAGAATAGTTCTTCTTACATTGCCAAGTGTTTACTATTATCCACTTACATGCCTCAAGTCAAGACTAGTAACAAGAATAAGAAAGATTCTTCCTCTAGTAGTAACAATGATCATGCTAAATCCAATATTGTTGCTTCTAGTAGTTCTCTTGATTCCACTAATGATTCTCTTAGCCAAGTTACACTTGAGCAAGAAAATAGCTTATTGAAGGGAATTATAGAGAAAGGTGTTTACAAGAGCCTTGCCGGAAGTAAGCAATTCAAGGAAATTGTGCGCAAGCAAGGAATGCACCGGAAGAATCAAGGTGTTGGTTTTGAACGAAAGTTCAATGCCAATGGAGTTGAATGGGAAGAAGATCAATACCCCAAGACAAAGTTTGTTCCTCAACAAGAGAAGTATGACACTTCTTTCAAGGGAACACAAGCTCAAGATGATCTTCCACCACAAGACTACAAGCAAAAAGGCAAGGACAAGCTTCAAGAGGAGATTGATGCATTTGAAGAAGCTCCCAAGACCTTAGTCAAGTGGATTCCCAAGACTACTTCAAGTTCCACTACATCAAGTACGACTACAACTCCAAGGATTCCCATCAAGATGGTGTGGATCCAAAAGAAGAAGAACTAGAGAGTTCTTGAGGGTGACTCCGCCAACATACTTCACTCTTATCATTTTGGCAAGAACAAGTGCAATCAACTTCCACATCTTGCACTAGTTCAAGGAGTCACAAACCCTCTTGTTGGTAAGACAAGGGACAAGGTAACCTAAAGTTTTCATGGACATCATCTTGTGTGTGCATCACTCTATGTCTATGGATATCCGTGTTTGTTCCTTGTGGGACTAACCCATGTAGGTATTGAAAGTGCAATTCACTCAAATGGATAGCTCCAAGTGATCTACATCAACATTGAGCATCCACATCTTCAACATCTACATGAAGTCATCATCGACAAAACCCAAGGTTAGTTCATCCCTCTTAGGGGGGATATCACATCTAGGGGGAGCTTTACTCTAAGACTTGAGCTAAAGCAACTCTAAAGATGTGAATACAACAATGCTTTATGTAAAAGTGGTAACCCCACTTGAGCTTAAACGATGAGTATGACCTACGATCAAGTGTTCTCACTTGACTCCTAAGTCAACATACTCATATATAGATGACCTAGTCATCGCAAATTGCTTGATAGATGCTAGAATTGGTTGTGCATGCTTTGCCACATATTTCATTTGCCATCTTATTGTGTGAGCATGTTGGTTGCATATTTTACTCATTCGAGGACATCCACTTGTTGTTTTGATTGTTTGGCCTTCTTTTTTGCCAAGTGGATGGACAAGAATGCCTAAGAACCTCCTCTAGCTATCTATGCTTTTCTCGTCTCAAACTCTATTCATGCTGCATCACAAAACTTGATCAAGTCAGATTCGAACCACTCTGTGTGAGGAGCGCTCGGAGTCCCCGATTTGTCATAGACTTAAACTTCCAAAACCTCTTTATGAATCTCGGTCTGACCGATACTCCATTTTCGGTCCTACCGAGTTCATTAAGTTGATCTAGGTTTTCGATCTCGGTGCAACCGATTTGAACTTTTCGGTCACACTGAGTTGTAATAACTGCACACAGTTTTGCATCTCGGTGCCACCGAGTTGTTCCACTCGGTCACACCGACAGGGTCGGGCTATATATAGTGACGGGCAAAATTTTGGAAATTTCTCCGAAACCTCTCGCCCGCGCGATAGCCTGCTCTGCCTTCGTGGTCTCCGGATTGTCTTCTCGTCGCCAGCAGCCTCCAGTCGCTGGTCTCCACTGCCGTCAATGGAATTCTGCCCCGCCGTTGCCGCCGTAGCGAGTCTCCGCCGAACTAGGGTATGGACTCGATCTTTGTGCTATTCTCCACTCCGATTCCTAGCACATTGTGATCATTATGATTCTTGCCACGATTGAAACACTCCTATCTAGTCAATGATCTCGTAGAATAGGTTTAATTCGAAAATTTTACGGTTAGGTTTCCGCCGAAACCATCTCGGACCCACCGAGTTGAAAAACTCGGTCCCACCGATCTGGCTTTTGCCATTGCACAAGTGAAACTTGGCCTGACCGAGAATAACTTATCGGTGCGACCAATTTTGGAATTCTGTGAAACCCTAGCAGTCTCGGTGCCACCGAACTGTGACTCGGTCTGACCGAGTTCACCAGTTCTGGTGCCAAAACTGCTTCGGTGTCACCGAGTTTGAAAATCGGTAGATCCGAGATGCTTTCTGTGGAAAACTAAAACTAAGTTTTTGAATTAATCTTTTGCAAAAAATCTCTGCTTTTTGTGATGCTCATCCACTCTATCTTATCCATAATCTATTCACAGGGTCAGCAGTCAGTGTGCAACATGTCCGATCAAAGTGACAGCCAGAATGTGTCTGAGCAGCAAATTGTGATGAGTGAGGGCACTAGCCCCTCAAGTTCTTCTGATGATGGCAGCAGGAGCACCCCCAGCAACCTGCCCAAGGCTGCCACACGTCAAAGGAAGAAGAGAACGTCTGATTCTGAGGATGAAGACTATGTGGCAGAGGAAGAGGCCACATCAAAAAGAGCTGAACCAGCTCAAGGAACCAAGCCAGGGCTGAAGATCAAAAGGCCAGCAGGCAGGCAACCCATGTCAAAGGCTAGGGCTTCAACTATGAAGCCTGCTCCCACTGAGCCCATTGCTGCCGAGGGCAAGAAGAGAAAAGAGAGGGTGAAAAAGACTGTAGCCAGAGTGGTTGGGAAGGCCTCCATCATGGTAGATGAGGAGGAAGAAGGAGAAGAGGTCGCTGCACCAGCACCCAAGGCAGCCAAACTCATGGGAGATGCTATAAGGTCAGGAACAGTTGCATCCAAGCCCAAGGAAGCACCTAAGGCTGCTTCTAAGCCTAAGAGTGCACCCAAGAGAAACACACGAAGCATCCCAGCTACAGAAAAGAACAAGGCCCCAATGCCTGAAGCAATCGAAGAAGAGGAAGAAAGTGTCCTTAGGAAGCTCAAGCCCAAGATCCCAGACCACAACGATGCTCATCCTGTGGCTGAGGATATGAAGCTCAGGAGAGATTTAGGGCTGAGGAAATGGAGAGAAGCAGATCCGTATGCTTCTAGGAGAAGGACTGCCGTGGATTACAGATTCCATACCAAGGAACAACAAGATTTCTATGAGACTGTTTTGCTTGACTAGAAGCCAATCGTTTGTGACACGAGATGGGTCGACTGGACCTACATCAAGGACAATGAAGAGCACTACCCCGGTGTATTTGACCGCTTTAGTGCATGTGGAGTTGCAGACTTTGTTGGGCAGAAGCTCACAAAGTGGAATGAGGAGCTGATCATGCAATTCTACTCCACAGCACACTTTTATCCAGATGGCAGGATCACATGGATGTCTGAGGGTACGAGGTACCAATCCACTGTGGAAGAATGGGCGAAGTTGATCAATGCCCCAGAGGAGCAAGCTGATGATTTGGACATCTATGCCAAGAAAAAGATGGATCACAACTCCATGTCCAACATGTACAAGGAGATCCCGAATGAAGCGATTGACACGTTCCAGTTTGGCTCCGTGCACTATCTGCTCTCAGGATTGCCTATGATCAACTGGATCCTTAGGCACACCCTTCTGCCCAAATCTGGAGATCACAAGATGATCAGAGGTCACACGATCAACTTGCTTCATGTATTTGACGTGCCTCAGAAATTCAAGGTCATGAGTCTCATTGTGGAAACAATCAAGAGGACAGCTGCAGACCAGAAGAGGAGTTGTGGGTATGCTGAAAGGAAATATGCCCTAGAGGCAATAATAAAGTTATTATTTATTTCCTTATATCATGATAAATGTTTATTATTCATGCTAGAATTGTATTAACCGGAAACATAATACATGTGTGAATACATAGACAAACAGAGTGTCACTAGTATGCCTCTACTTGACTAGCTCGTTGATCAAAGATGGTTATGTTTCCTAACCATGAACAAAGAGTTGTTATTTGATTAACGAGGTCACATCATTAGTTGAATGATCTGATTGACATGACCCATTTCATTAGCTTAGCACCCGATCATTTAGTATGTTGCTGTTGCTATTCTTCATGACTTATACATGTTCCTATGACTATGAGATTATGCAACTCCCGTTTACCGGAGGAACACTTTGGGTGCTACCAAACGTCACAACGTAACTGGGTGATTATAAAGGAGTACTACAGGTGTCTCCAAAGGTAGATGTTGGGTTGGCGTATTTCAAGATTGGGATTTGTCACTCCGAATGTCGGAGAGGTATCTCTGGGCCCTCTCGGTAATGCACATCACATAAGCCTTGCAAGCACTGCAACTAATATGTTAGTTGTGAGATGATGTATTACGGAACGAGTAAAGAGACTTGCCGGTAACGAGATTGAACTAGGTATTGGATACCGACGATCGAATCTCGGGCAAGTAACATACCGATGACAAAGGGAACAACGTATGTTGTTATGCGGTCTGACCGATAAAGATCTTCGTAGAATATGTAGGAGCCAATATGGGCATCCAGGTCCCGCTATTGGTTATTGACCAGAGACGTGTCTCGGTCATGTCTACATTGTTCTCGAACCGTAGGGTCCGCACGCTTAAGGTTTCGATGACAGTTATATTATGAGTTTATGAGTTTTGATGTACCGAAGGAATTCGGAGTCCCGGATAAGATCGGGGACATGACGAGGAGTCTCGAAATGGTCGAGACATAAAGATCGATATATTGGACGACTATATTCGGACATCGGAAAGGTTCCGAGTGATTCGGGTATTTTCAGAGGTACCGGGGAGTTACGGGAATACGGGGAAGAGTAATGGGCCTTGATGGGCTTTAGTGGGAAGAGGAAAAGGCTGCTGCGCCCCCCCTCCCATTTGGTCCGAATTGGACTAGGGAAAAGGGGGCCGGCCACCTCTCCTTCTCCTCCTATTCCTTCTCCCTTCCTCCCCTTTTGGTGGACTCCTACTAGGACTTGGAGTCCTAGTAGGACTCCCATCCTGGCCGCACCCTATGCCTTGGCCGGCCTCCTCCTCCTCCATCCTTTATATACAGGGGCAGGTGGCACCCCATAGACACACAAGTTGATCCTTGAGATCGTTCCTTAGCCGTGTGCGGTGCCCCCTGCCACCAAATTCCACCTCGATCATACCGTTGCAGTGCTTAGGCGAAGCCCTGCGTCGGCAGTACATCAAGATCGTCACCACGCCGTCGTGCTGACGGAACTCTTCCTCGACGCTTTGCTGGATCGGAGCCCGAGGAACGTCATCGAGCTGAACGTGTGCTAAGAACTCGGAGGTGCCGGAGTAATGGTGCTTGGATCGGTCGGATCGGGAAGAAAACGTACGACTACTTCCTCTATGTTGTGTCAACGCTTCCGTTGCGATCTACAAGGGTACGTAGATCAGACTCTCCCCCTCGTTGCTATGCATCACCATGATCTTGCGTGTGCGTAGGAAAATTTTGAAATTACTATGTTCCCAACAGTGGCATCCGAGCCTAGGTTTTTATGGTTTGATGTTATTTGCACGAGTAGAACACAAGTGAGTTGTGGGCGATACAAGTCATACTGCCTACCAGCATGTCATACTTTGGTTCGGCGGTATTGTTGGACGAGACGATCCGGACCAACCTTACGCGTACTCTTACGCGAGACCGGTTCCCTCGACGTGCTTTGCACATAGATGGCTTGCGGAAGACTGTCTCTCCAACTTTAGTTGAACCAAGTGTGGCTACGTCCGGTCCTTGAGAAGGTTAAAACGGAGTCTATTTGACGAACTATCATTGTGGTTTTGATGCGTAGGTGAGATGAGTTCTTACTTAAGCCCGTAGCAGCCACGTAAAACTTGCAACAACAAAGTAGAGGACGTCTAACTTGTTTTTGAAGGGCATGTTGTGATGTGATATGGTCAAGGCATGATGCTGATTTTATTGTATGACATGATCATGTTTTGTAACCGAGTTATCGGCAACTGGCAGGAGCCATATGGTTGTCGCTTTATTGTATGCAATGCAATCGCGATGTAATGCTTTACTTTATTACTAAGCGGTAGTGATAGTCGTGGAAGCATAAGATTGGCGAGACGACAACGATGCTACGATGGAGATCAAGGTGTCGCGCCGGTGACGATGGTGATCATGACGGTGCTTCGGAGATGGAGATCACAAAGCACAAGATGATGATGGCCATATCATATCACTTATATTAATTGCACGTGATGTTTATCTTTTTATGCATCTTATCTTGCTTTGATTGACGGTAGCATTATAAGATGATCTCTCACTAAATTATCAAGAAGTGTTCACCCTAAGTATGCACCGTTGCAAAAGTTCTTCGTGCTGAGACACCACGTGATGATCGGGTGTGATAGGTTCTACGTTCAAATACAACGGGTGCAAAACAGTTGCACACGCGGAATACTCAGGTTATACTTGACGAGCCAAGCATATAAAGATATGGCCTCGGAACACGGAGACCGAAAGGTCGAGCGTGAATCATATAGTAGATATGATCAACATAGCGATGTTCACCATTGAAAACTACTCCATCTCACGTGATGATCGGTTATGGTTTAGTTGATTTGGATCACGTGATCACTTAGAGGATTAGAGGAATATCTATCTAAGTGGGAGTTCTTAAGTAATATGATTAAATTGAACTTAAATTTATCATGAACTTAGTCCTGGTAGTATTTTGCAAATCATGTTCTAGATCAATAGCTCGCGTTGTTGCTTCCCTGCGTTTTATTTTGATATGTTCCTAGAGAAAATTATGTTGAAAGATGTTAGTAGCAATGATGCGGATTGGATCCGTGATCTGAGGTTTATCCTCATTGCTGCACAGAAAAAATATGTCCTTGATGCATCGCTAGGTGACAGACCTATTGCAGGAGCAGATGCAGACGTTATGAACGTTTGGCTAGCTCAATATGATGACTACTTGATAGTTTAGTGCACCATGCTTAATGGCTTAGAATCGGGACTTCAAAGACGTTTTGAACGTCATGGACCATATGAGATGTTCCAGGAGTTGAAGATAATATTTCAAGCAAATACCCGAGTTGAGAGATATGAAGTCTCCAATAAGTTCTATAGCTAAAAGATGGAGGAGAATCGCTCAACTAGTGAGCATGTGCTCAGATTGTCTGGGTACTACAATCGCTTGAATCAAGTGGGAGTTAATCTTCCAGATAAGATAGTGATTGACAGAATTCTCTAGTCACCATGACCAAGTTAGTAGAACTTCGTGATGAACTATAATATGCAAGGGATGACAAAAGTAATTCCTAAGCTCTTCGTGATGCTGAAATCAACGAAGGTAGAAATCAGGAAAAACATCAAGTGTTGATGGTTGACAAGACCACTAGTTTCAAGAAAAGGGCAAAGGGAAGAAGGGGAACTTCAAGAAGAACGGCAAGCAAGTTGCTGCTCAAGTGAAGAAGCCCAAGTCTGATCCTAAGCCTGAGACTAAGTGCTTCTACTGCAAAGGGACTGGTCACTGGAAGTGGAATTACCCCAAGTGATTGGTGGATAAGAAGGATGGCAGAGTGAACATAAGTATATTTGATATACATGTTATCGATGTGTACTTTACTAGTGTTTATAGCAAACCCTCAGTATTTGATACTAGTTCAGTTGCTAAGATTAGTAACTCGAAACGGGAGTTGCAGAATAAACAGAGACTAGTTAAGGGTAAAGTGACGATGTGTGTTGGAAGTGGTTCCAAGATTGATATGATCATCATCGCACACTCCCCATAATTTCGGGATTAGTGTTGAACCTAAATAAGTGTTATTTGGTGTTTGCGTTGAGCATGAATATGATTTGATCATGTTTATTGTAATACGGTTATTCATTTAAGTAAGAGAATAAATTGTTGTTCTGTTTACATGAATAAAACCTTATATGGTTACACACCCAATGAAAATAGTTCGTTGGATCTCGATCATAGTGATACACATAATCATAATATTGAAACCAAAAGATGCAAAGTTAATAATGATAGTGCAACTTATTTGTAGCACTGCCGTTTAGGTCATATTGGTGTAAAGCGCATGAAGAAACTCCATGCTGATGGGCTTTTGGAATCACTTGATTATGAATCAGTTGATGCTTGCGAACCATGCCTCATGGGCAAGATGACTAAGACTCTGTTCTTCGGAACAATGGAGCGAGCAACAGATTTGTTGGAAATCATACATACTGATGTATATGGTCCGATGAATATTGAGGCTCGCGACAGGTATCATTATTTTCTGATCTTCACAGATGATTTGAGCAGATATGAGTATATCGACTTGATGAAACATAAGTCTGAAACATTTGAAAAGTTCAAAGAATTTCAGAGTGAAGTGAAAAATCATCGTAACAAGAAAATAAAGTTTCTATGATCTGATCGTAGAGAAAAGTATTTGAGTTACGAGTTTGGCCTTCAGTTAAAACAATGTGAAATAGTTTCACTACTCACGCCACCTGGAACACCACAGCATAATGGTGTGTCCGAACGTCATAACCGTACTTTATTGGATATAGTGCAATCTATGATGTCTCTTACCGATTTACCACTATTGTTTTTGGGGTCATGCATTAGAGACAGCTGCATTCACGTTAAAAAGGGGCACCATCTATATCCGTCGAGACGACGCCTTATGAACTATGGTTTGGCAAGAAACCAAAGTTGTCGTTTCTTAAAGTTTGGGGTTGCGATGCTTATATGAAAAAGTTTCATCCTGATAAGCTCAAAACTCAAATCGGAGAAGTGCATCTTCATAGGATATCCAAAGGAAACTATTGGATACACCTTCTATCACAGATCCGAAGGCAAGACTTTTGTTGCTAAATTCGGAAACTTTCTGGAGAAGGAGTTTCTCTCGAAAGAAGTGAGTGGGAAGAAAGTAGAACTTGATAAGGTAATTGTACCTTCTCCCTTATTGGAAAGTAGTTCATCACAGAAATCTGTTCCTGTGACTACTACACCAATTAGTGAGGAAGCTAATGATGATGATCATGTAACTTCAGATCAAGTTACTACCGAATCTCGTAGGTAAACCAGAGTGAGAACCGCACCAGAGTGGTACGGTAATCCTGTTCTGGAGGTCATGTTACTTGACCATGACGAGCCTACGAACTATGAAGAAGCGATGGTGAGCCCAAATTCCGCAAAGTGGCTTGAAGCCATGAAATCTGAGATGGGATCCATGTATGAGAACAAAGTTTGGAGTTTGGTTGACTTGCCCGTTGATCGGCAAGCCATAGAAAATAAATGGATCTTCAAGAGGAAGATGGACGCTGATAGTAGTGTTACTATCTACAAAGCTAGAATTGTCGCAAAAGGTTTTCGACAAGTTCAAGGTGTTGACTACGATGAGATTTTCTCACTCGTATCTATGCTTAAGTCTGTCCGAATCATGTTAGCAATTGCCGCATTTGATGAAATCTGGCAAATGGATAAACAAAACTGCATTCCTTAATGGATTTGCTAAAGAAGAGTTGTATACGATGCAACTAGAAGGTTTTGTCGATCCTAAAGGTGTTAACTAAATATGCAAGCTCCAGCGATCTATCTGTGGACTGGTGCAAACATCTCAGAGTTGGAATATACGCTTTGATGAGTTGATCAAAGCATATAGTTTTATACAGACTTGCGGTGAAGCCTGTATTTACGAGAAAGTGAGTGGGAGCACTACAACATTTCTGATAAGTATATGTGAATGACATATTGTTGATCGGAAATAATGTAGAATTATTCTGTAAAGCATAAAAGGAGTGTTTGAAAGGAGTTTTTCAAAGAAAGACTTCGGTAAAGCTGCTTACATATTGAGCTTCAAGATCTATAGAGATAGATCAAGACACTTGATAAGTTTTTCAATAAGTACATACCTTGACAAGATTTTGAAGTAGCTCAAAATGGAACAGTCAAAGAAAAAGTTTCTTGCCTGTGTTACATGGTGTGAAGTTGAGTAAAGACTCAAAGCCCGACCACGGCAGAAGATAGAAAGAGAATGAAAGTCATTCCCTATGCCTCATTCATAGGTTCTATAAAGTATGCCATGCTGTGTACCAGATTTATTGTATACCCCGCACTGATTTGGCAAGGGAGTACAATAGTGATCTAGGAGTAGATCACTGGACAGCGGTCAGAATTATCCTTAGTGAAATAAGGATATGTTTCTCGATTATGGACGTGACAAAAAGGTTCGTCGTAAAGGGTTACGTCGATGCAAGTTTTTGACACTGATCCAGATGAATCTAAAGTCTCACTCTGGATACATATTGAAAGTGGGAGCAATTAGCTAGAGTAGCTCCATGCAGAGCATTATAGACATAGAATTTTGCAAAATACTTACGGATCTGAATGTGACAGACCCGTTGACTAAAATTATCTCACAAGCAAAACATGATCACACCTTAGTACTCTTTGGGTGTTAATCACATAGAGATGTGAACTAGATTACTGACTCTAGTAAACCCTTTGAGTGTTGGTCACATGACGATGTGAACTATGGGTGTTAATCACATGGTGATGTGAACTATTGCTGCTAAATCACATGGCGATGTGAACTAGATTATTGACTCTAGTGCAAGTGGGAGACTGAAAGGAAATATGCCCTAGAGGCAATAATAAAGTTATTATTTATTTCCTTATATCATGATAAATGTTTATTATTCATGCTAGAATTGTATTAACCGGAAACATAATACATGTGTGAATACATAGACAAACAGAGTGTCACTAGTATGCCTCTACTTGACTAGCTCGTTGATCAAAGATGGTTATGTTTCCTAACCATGAACAAAGAGTTGTTATTTGATTAACGAGGTCACATCATTAGTTGAATGATCTGATTGACATGACCCATTTCATTAACTTAGCACCCGATCGTTTAGTATGTTGCTGTTGCTATTCTTCATGACTTATACATGTTCCTATGACTATGAGATTATGCAACTCCCGTTTACCGGAGGAACACTTTGGGTGCTACCAAACGTCACAACGTAACTGGGTGATTATAAAGGAGTACTACAGGTGTCTCCAAAGGTAGATGTTGGGTTGGCGTATTTCGAGATTGGGATTTGTCACTCCGAATGTCGGAGAGGTATCTCTGGGCCCTCTCGGTAATGCACATCACATAAGCCTTGCAAGCATTGCAACTAATATGTTAGTTGTGAGATGATGTATTACGGAACGAGTAAAGAGACTTGCCGGTAACGAGATTGAACTAGGTATTGGATACCGACGATCGAATCTCGGGCAAGTAACATACCGATGACAAAGGGAACAACGTATGTTGTTATGCGGTCTGACCGATAAAGATCTTCATAGAATATGTAGGAGCCAATATGGGCATCCAGGCCCCGCTATTGGTTATTGACCAGAGACGTGTCTCGGTCATGTCTACATTGTTCTCGAACCGTAGGGTCCGCACGCTTAAGGTTTCGATGACAGTTATATTATGAGTTTATGAGTTTTGATGTACCGAAGGAGTTCGGAGTCCCGGATGAGATCGGGGACATGACGAGGAGTCTCGAAATGGTCGAGACGTAAAGATCGATATATTGGACGACTATATTCGGACATCGGAAAGGTTCCGAGTGATTCGGGTATTTTCGGAGGTACCGGGGAGTTACGGGAATACGGGGAAGAGTAATGGGCCTTGATGGGCTTTAGTGGGAAGAGGAAAAGGCTGCTGCGCCCCCCCTCCCCTTTGGTCCGAATTGGACTAGGGAAAAGGGGGCCGGCCACCTCTCCTTCTCCTCCTATTCCTTCTCCCTTCCTCCCATTTTGGTGGACTCCTACTAGGACTTGGAGTCCTAGTAGGACTCCCATCCTGGCCGCACCCTATGCCTTGGCCGGCCTCCTCCTCCTCCATCCTTTATATACAGGGGCAGGGGGCACCCATAGACACACAAGTTGATCCTTGAGATCGTTCCTTAGCCGTGTGCGGTGCCCCCTGCCACCAAATTCCACCTCGATCATACCGTTGCAGTGCTTAGGCGAAGCCCTGCGTCGGCAGTACATCAAGATCGTCACCACGCCGTCGTGCTGACGGAACTCTTCCTCGACGCTTTGCTGGATCGGAGCCCGAGGAACGTCATCGAGCTGAACGTGTGCTAAGAACTCGGAGGTGCCGGAGTAACGGTGCTTGGATCGGTCGGATCGGGAAGAAAACCTACGACTACTTCCTCTACGTTGTGTCAACGCTTCCGTTGCGATCTACAAGGGTACGTAGATCAGACTCTCCCCCTCGTTGCTATGCATCACCATGATCTTGCGTGTGCGTAGGAAAATTTTGAAATTACTACGTTCCCAACATATGCCCCATAGATTCAGGAGCTCATCAACTCCAAGACGGGCACGGGCGTGTATTTATTGGATAAGGAACACCTGCCCATCTGCCCAGATTTTGAGGATAACCAAGTGGTTATGACTGAGAATGAACCCTCATCTGCACATGCACAAGCTCAGAAGGAGAAGGCGAGGAAGGAAAAAGCTGCCAGGATGCCTACTCAAGCAGAGGCATCTGAATACTTCTTGAAGACCAAACAAGAGCAGCTCGGTTACCTGATAGCGTCCGCCCTACGTATTGAGCAAGGACTTGCCACCCTGACTCAGAACCAGGCAAGCCTAGAGAGGATCATGGAACATAGGTTCTATGACATGGACATCAAGGTGACAGAAATACAGACCGCCGTGGAGCAGCTTCAGGAGGACATGAATGAGAGGAGAGGCAGGACCACAACTGATGCTTTTGCCAGGGTGCCACGAGGTCCGAGGTCGTCTGCACTGCTAGTTGCTGACACTAGAGCTACAACATCTGCACCAGCTACAGCCTCCATTCCACCAGCTCCAGCATCCACCATAGCCTCGACTCTGACCACTTCTACTGAAGGCTTCGTCCTTGGCGTGCTCCGGACTCCACCACCACCTGAAGATCAAGCCTGAGCGTCGACTTAGCACTATGCATTTTCTAGGAACTTTTTGGTAACTTGTTGCCAAAGGGGGGGAAGATGTATAGATCATAGGCTTCGAGAGAGAGAGTGTTGCTTTTATTCTCTCTTGTTTTTATTTGGTGTTTTTTCGAACTTTGTTTGCTTGTGTGTGAGATACTACGTCCTTATGCTTGTGAGACATCAATGATCATGTGTTTGATCATAAGCTACACTTAATGTTTGCTTAATGCTTGCTATATATTATCATTCTATCTATCGTTTGTGATCATTCACTATTCTTGGTGATGAGTGCATGTATTTCAATCTTATCATTTTTGAGCGCTCCACCAAGATGTATGTGACATGGAAGAGTAACCCATGATTCTAACTCCATGTGCATTTGCAGTCCAAAGCAAATTTTAATATGCACAAATTTAGGGGGAGCTCTTACTTATCACATACTTCTCAAAGCGACGAATATTTCATGCTTATTATCATTTGTCGAAGCTTTGATCTATATGTTGTCATCAATTACCAAAAAGGGGGAGATTGAAAGTGCAACTATCCCTAGGTGGTTTTGGTAATTCATAACAACATATAGCTCATTGAGCTAATGCTATTTCAAGATGATTATTTCAGGAAAGCTCAATGATTGGCATGGCATGGATGTGAAAGTGGAACCCTCAAAATGCTAAGGACAAAGAATTGGCTCAAGCTCAAAAGTTCAAGACTCTTCATTTTATACTTTAGTGATCCAAGATCACATTGAGTCTTTAGGAAAAGCCAATACTATTAAGGAGGGATGAGGTGTTGCTTAATGAGCCTCTTGCTCTATGTGCTTGATGATATGCTCCAAAATCCTCAGCTACTTTCCCATATCCACAAATGACCTAAACCCTAAGCCAAACTCGGTCATACCGATTCTGTCAATCCGGCGCCACCGAGTTTCACTTGTCATTTGCCACTACCAAACCCTAGCAATTTGGTCCTACTGATAAGGTTCTCGGTCTCACCGAGATGGGCTTGCAAACTCTCTGTTTCCATTTCGTAACTTTTCGGTCTCACCGAAAGAGCGAATCGGTCCCATCGAGAATGCAAGGTAAACTCCATGTTTCCTTCTTGTAACGTTTCGGTCTCACCGAAAGAGCAAGTCGGTCCCACCGAGTTTGCCTGACCAACTCTCTGGTTAGCTAGTTGCCGAACTCGGTCTCACCGAGTTTGTGCGATCGGTCTCACCAAGATTACGTTATGCCCAAACCCTAACCGAATCGGTCCTACCGAGTTGCATCTCAGTCCCACCGAAATTCCTAACGGTCACTAGGTTTACCACTTCGGTCAGACCGAGTTTTCTGATTCGGTCCCACCGAGATTGGTAGATTGTGTGTAACGGTTGGATTTTGTGTGGAGGCTATATATACCCCTCCACCACCTCTTCATTCGAAGAGAGAGCCATCAGAACACATACATCATTCCTACTCATATGTTCTGAGAAAGAACCACCTACTCATGTGTTGAGACCAAGATATTCCATTCCTACCATATGAATCTTGATCTCTAGCCTTCCCCAAGTTGCTTTCCACTCAAATCTTCTTTCCATCAGATCCAAATCCTATGAGAGAGAGAGTTGAGTGTTGGGGAGACTATCATTTGA
Organism: Triticum monococcum; assembly: GCA_034509565.1. NCBI lineage: Eukaryota > Viridiplantae > Streptophyta > Magnoliopsida > Poales > Poaceae > Triticum > Triticum monococcum. The sequence goes on along the minus strand of CM067843.1, from coordinate 668,476,709 downwards.
AGCACAAGAGCAAGGAGTTCATCATCAACACACCATTTGTTACTTCTTGGAGAGTGGTGTCTCCTAGATTGGCTAGGTGTCACTTGGGAGCCTCCGACAAGATTGTGGAGTTGAACCAAGGAGTTTGTAAGGGCAAGGAGATCGCCTACTTCGTGAAGATCTACCACTAGCGAGGCAAGTCCTTCGTGGGCGATGGCCATGGTGGAATAGACAAGGTTGCTTCTTCGTGGACCCTTCGTGGGTGGAGCCCTCCGTGGACTCGCGCAACCGTTACCCTCCGTGGGTTGAAGTCTCCATCAACGTGGATGTAGGATAGCACCACCTATCCGAACCACGGGAAAACATCCGTGTCTCCAATTGCGTTTGAATCCTCCAAACCCTTACCTTTACATTCTTGCAAGTTGCATGCTTTACTTTCCGCTGCCAATAAACTCTTTGCATGCTTGCTTGAATTGTGTGATGATTGCTTGACTTGCTCTAAGATAGCTAAAATCTGCCAAGAACTAAAATTGGGAAAAGGCTAAGTTTTTAATTGGTCAAGTAGTCTAATCACCCCCCTCTAGACATACTTTCGATCCTACATTTGTTCTGGTTCTCTATTAAAAGGAGGCCTTAATATCCCTTAGTTTCCGTAAGGACCCCGCTGCCACGGGAGGGTAGGACAAAAGATGGCATGCAAGTTCTTTTCCATAAGCACGTATGACTATGTTCGGAATACATGCCTACATTATATCAATGAACTGGAGCTAGTTTTGTGTCACCCTAGGTTATGACTGTTACATGATGAACCGCATCCGGCATAATTCTCCATCACCGATCCATTGCCTACGAGTTTTCCATATATTGTTCTTCGCTTATTTACTTTTCCGTTGCTATTGCTATCATCACTACAAAATACCAAAAACATTACTTTTACTACGGTTACCTTTTGCTACCGTTATCACCACTATCATATTACTTTGCTACTAAACACTTTGCTGCAGATATTAAGTTTCCAAGTGTGATTGAATTGACACCTCAGCTGCTAATACTTGAGAATATTCTTTGGCTCCCCTTATGTTGAATCAATAAATTTGGGTTGAATACTCTACCCTCGAAAACTGTTGCGATCCCCTATACTTGTGGGTTATCAGACACACCTGATAATCCCAATGATATTTCTATTTCTGATGCTGAGACACAATCTAGTAATGAACATGAACCTACTGCTAATGTTAATGATGACGTTCATGTTGATGCTCAACCTAGTAATGATAATGATGTAGAGACTGAACCTGCTGTTGATCTTCATAACCCACAATCAAAGAATCAACATTATGATAAGAGAGACTTCGTTGCTGGGAAACATGGTAAAGAAAAAGAACCATGGGTTTAGAAACCCATGCCCTTTCCTCCTAAGCCATCCAAGAAAAAGGATGATGAGGATTTTGAGCGCTTCGCTAAAATGATTAGACCTATCTTTTTGCGTATGCATTTGACTGATATGCTTAAAATGCCTCATTATGCTAAGTATATGAAAGATATTGTTACAAATAAAATAAAAATACCTGAAGCTGAAATTTCCAGCATGCTTGCTAATTATAATTTTAAGGGTGGAATACCAAAGAAACTTGGAGATCCCGGAGTACCAACTATACCATGCTCTATTAAAACAAACTATGTTAAAACTGCTTTGTGTGATCTTGGAGCTCGTGTTAGTGTTATGCCTTTCTCTTTGTATCGTAGACTTGATTTGAATAAGTTGACACCTACTGAAATCTCTTTGCAATTGGCTGATAAATTAACTACTACACCCATCGGTATTTGTGAGGATGTGCCTATTGTGGTTGCAAACGTTACTATCTTAACGGACTTTGTTATTCTTGATATTCCCGAGGACAACAATATGCCGATCATCCTTGGTAGACCATTTTTGAATATTGCACGGGTTGTTATTGGTTGCAACAAAGGTAATGTCACTTTTCATGTTAATGGTAATGAACATACGGTACACTTTCCGAACAAACAACCTGAAGTTCATAGTATCAACTCTATTGGAAAATTTTCAACTATTACTATTGGAGGTTTTGAATTCCCTCTTCCTATTGTCAAAAAGAAATATGATATTCTTATTCTTGGGGAAATGCATATCCTCATTGAGGTAACCTAGTATTATTCAAAAATTCTCCGATTTCATGTCATTCGAAAGAAGTTTGTTAATAAAACTTGATCAACCTTGTTAATGGATTCCTTTTTTATGAGCATGAGATGGATGAATTTAGAAAGCACAACTCTCTGTACGCATTCTTTATATTCTATTATTTAGTTGAAATAAAGCAAAAATAGTATTTTCTGTCTGTTTTCTGAATTATCCATGCAATAAAAAATGTCCCGAAAATAAAAGTTCTCCAAAGGCCCTGAAAATTGGATATGATTATTTTAGAATTTCTGGTGCAAAGAACACACTAGGGGGCCTCACCAGTTGGCCACAAGGGTGGAGGGCGCGCCCAACCCCTGGGGTGAGCCCCCTAACCTTGTGGGCCCCACATGCCCCCCTCCACTTATTCTAGCACCCATCCACTCCTTCTTCCTCTAGAAAAAATCACTCCATAGCTCAAACTCATGTTCTTGCTCATCTTGCTGTCATTTTCGATCTCCTTGCTCAAAGCTTCATTCACAAAACTGCCTTGCAGGATTGTTCTTCGGTATGTGACTCCTCCAATGGTCCAATTAGTTTTGTTCTAGCGCTTTATTTATTGCAAATTTTTGCTGCCTTGGTGACCCTGTTCTTGAGCTTGCATGTCAAATTTATATGGTCCAAAGTAGTTTTGATGCATGATTTAGCCTCTAGGCACTTGTAGAAGTAGTTGCTATCAATCTTGTTGAGTTTGGTTCACTTTTACTTTGAGTCACTAAAAATTTCAGAAATTTTTCAAAGGAAGAAAAATGTATCAAGATGGTTCTTCGAGGAAGCAAGGACCAAGGCCTGCGATTCATGAGCAGGACCTTGAACCACCAAGGGAAGCTCAAGTGAAGCCGTGTGAATGGTCGTCGGATGAATTTATGGATCGTGCAGGTTTCAAGGATGAATTCTATGTGTACGTACAATATGCCGGGCTCGAGGACTTCTTATCGGACAAGTGGTTACAGTATTATTATCTCACCGATTCCTTCGTGCATAGGTTTGAGTTTTCATCCAAGCGTAATACTCATACTGTCCTATTTGACCTTTATGATGAATCTTATACCATGGACCAAGAAGATTTTTGTGATGCATGCAAAATTCCACAATGGGGTTGTAACGCCCCGAGATCGATGTGCCAGGTGTCTTCCAGTTATTCGCTATTGTTGCCTTGTCATTGCTTGTGTGTCATGCTTTTCATATCATGTCATCATGTGCATTTCATTTGCATACATGTTCGTCTCATGCATCCAAGCATTTTCCCTGTTGTCCGCTTTGCAATCCGGCGCTCCTATGTCACACGGTGTCCCTTTCTACCTCTTTTCGTGTGCGGGTGTTAAACGTTTTTGGATTGGACCGAGACTTGTCATGCGGCCTTGGTTTACTACCGGTAGACCGCCTGTCAAGTTTCGTGCCATTTGGACTTCGTTTGATACTCCAACGGTTAACCGAGGGACCGAAAAGGCTGTTGGAAATATGCCCTAAAGGCAATAATAAAATGGTTATTATTATATTTCTTTGTTCATGATAATTGTCTATTGTTCATGCTATAATTGTGTTATCCGGAAATCGTAATACATGTGTGAACACATAGACCACAACACGTCCCTAGTGAGCCTCTAGTTGACTAGCTCGTTGATCAAAAGATAGTCATGGTTTCCTGACTATGGACATTGGATGTCATTGATAACGGGATCACATCATTAGGAGAATGATGTGATGGACAAGACCCAATCCTAAGCTTAGCTCAAAGATCGTGTAGTTCGTTTGCTGTAGCTTTTCTGAATGTCAAGTATCATTTCCTTAGACCATGAGATTATGCAACCCTCGGATACCGTAGGACTGCCTTGGGTGTGCCAAACGTCACAACGTAACTGGGTGACTATAAAGGTACATTACAGGTATCTCCGAAAGTGTCTGTTGGGTTGGCATGAATCGAGACTGGGATTTGTCACTCCGTATGACGGAGAGGTATCTCTGGGCCCACTCAATAATGCATCATCATAATGAGCTCATAGTGATCAAGTGGTTGACCACGGGATCATGCATTACGGTATGAGTAAAGTGACTTGCCGGTAACGAGACTGAACAAGGTATTGGGATACCGACGATTGAGTCTGAGGCAAGTAACATACCGATTGACAAAGGGAATTGTATACGGATTGATTGAATCCTCGACATAGTGGTTCATCCGATGAGATCATCGTGGAGCATGTGGGAGCCAACATGGGTATCCAGATCCTGCTGTTGGTTATTGACCGGAGAGGCTTCTCGGTCATGTCTACATGTCTCCCGAACCCGTAGGGTCTACACACTTAAGGTTCGGTGACGCTAGGGTTGTAGAGATATGAGTATGCAGTAACCCGAAAGTTGTTCGGAGTCCCGGATGAGATCCCGGACGTCACGAGGAGTTCTGGAATGGTCTGGAGGTGAAGAATTATATATAGGAAGTGCAGTTTCAGCCCTCGGGAGAGTTTCGGGGGTCACCGGTATTGTACCGGGACCACCGGAAGGGTCCCGGGGGTCCACCGGGTGGGGCCACCCATCCCGGAGGGCCCCATGGGCTGAAGTGGGGAGGGGAACCAACCCCTGGTGGGCTGGTGCACCCCCCCTTGGGCCACCCATGCGCCTAGTGTTGGGAACCCTAGGGGAGGGGGCGCCTCCACTTGCCTTGGGGGGTACTCCACCCCCTTGGCCGCCGCCCCCCTAGGAGATCCCATCTCCTAGGGCCGGCGCACCCCCCTAGGGGGCCTATATAAAGGGGGGGAGGGAGGGCAGCCACACCTCAAGTCTTGGCGCCTCCCTCTCCCCTGCTACACCTCTCCCTCTTGCAGAAGCTCGGCGAAGCCCTGCTGCGATCATTGCTGCATCCACCACCACGCCGTCGTGCTGCTGGATCTTCATCAACCTCTCCTTCCCCCTTGCTGGATCAAGAAGGAGGAGACGTCATCCGCTCCGTATGTGTGTTGAACGCGGAGCTGCCATCCGTTCGTCACTTGGTCATCGGTGATTTGGATCACGGCGAGTACGACTCCATCATCCCCGTTCTCTTGAACGCTTCCGCTCGCGATCTACAAGGGTATGTAGATGCACTCTCCTCTCGTTGCTAGTTGACTCCATAGATTGATCTTGGTGAAACGTAGAATTTTTTTTGTTTTCTGCAACGTTCCCCAACAATGGCATCATGAGCTAGGTCTATGCGTAGTTAGTATGCACGAGTAGAACACAAAGTAGTTGTGGGCGTCGATATTGTCAATTTGCTTGCCGTTACTAGTCTTATCTTGATTCGGCGGCATCGTGGGATGAAGCGGCCCAGACCAACCTTACACGTACGCTTACGTGAGACCGGTTCCACCGACTGACATGCACTAGTTGCACAAGGTGGCTGGCGGGTGTCTGTCTCTCCCACTTTAGTCGGATCGGATTCGATGAACAGGGTCCTTATGAAGGGTAAATAGAAATTGGCAATTCACGTTTTGGTTTTGGTGTAGGTAAGAAAACGTTCTTGCTAGAACCCTATTGCAGCCACGTAAAACTTGCAACAACAATTAGAGGACGTCTAACTTGTTTTTGCAGCAAGTGTCATGTGATGTGATATGGACAAAGTTGTGATGAATGATGAATGATATACATGTGATGTATGAGATCATGTTCTTGTAATAGGAATCACGACTTGCATGTCGATGAGTATGACAACTGGCAGGAGCCATAGGAGTTGTCTTTATTTTTGTATGACCTGCGTGTCAGTGAGAAATGCCATGTAAATTACTTTACTTTATTGCTAAACGTGTTAGACATAGTAGTAGAAGTAATAGTTGGAGAGGAAATTCATGGAGACACGATGATGGAGATCATGGTGTCATGCCGGTGACAAGATGACCATGGAGCCCCAAGATGGAGATCAAAGGAGCTATATGATATTGGCCATATCATGTCACTATTATTTGATTGCATGTGATGTTTATCATGTTTTTGCATCTTGTTTACTTAGAACGACGGTAGTAAATAAGATGACCCCTCATAATAATTTCAAGAAAGTGTTCCCCCTAACTATGCGCCGTTGCGACAGTTCGTTGTTTTGAAGCACCACGTGATGATCGGGTGTGATAGATTCCAACGTTCACATACAACGGGTGTAAGACAGATTTACACATGCAAACACTTAAGTTGACTTGACGAGCCTAGCATGTACATACATGGCCTCGGAACACAGAAGACCGAAAGGTCGAGCATGAGTCGTATTGAAGATACGATCAACATGTAGTTGTTCACCGATGTTGACTAGTCCGTCTCATGTGATGATCGGACACGGCCTAGTTGGCTCGGATCATGTTATACTTTGATGACTAGAGGGATGTCTATCTGAGTGGGAGTTCATTGAATAATTTGATTAGATGAACTTAATTATCATGAACATAGTCTAAAAATCTTTACAATATGTCTTGTAGATCAAATGGCCAACGTTGTCCTCAACTTCAATGCGTTCCTAGAGAAAACCAAGCTGAAAGACGATGGCAGCAACTATACGAATTGGGTCCAGAACCTGAGGATCATCCTCATAGCTGCCAAGAAAGATTATGTCCTACGGGCACCGCTAGGTGAAGCACCTACTTTCCTTGCAGAACAAGACGTTATGAACACTTGGCAGACACGTGCTGATGATTACTCCCTTGTTCAGTGCGGCATGCTTTACAGCTTAGAGCCGGGGCTCCAAAAGCGTTTTGAGCGACACGGACCATATGAGATGTTCGAAGAGCTGAAAATGGTTTTCCAAGCTCATGCCCGGGTCGAGAGATATGAGGTCTCCGACAAGTTCTTCAGCTGTAAGATGGAGGAAAATAGTTCTGTCAGTGAGCACATACTCAAAATGTTTGGGTTGCATAACCGCTTGACTCAGCTGGGAGTTAATCTCCTGGATGACGCGGTCATTGACAGAATCCTTCAGTAGCTTCCACCGAGCTACAAGAGCTTTGTGATGAACTTCAATATGCAGGGGATGGAAAAGACCATTCCTGAAGTATTTGCAATGCTGAAATCAGTAGAGGTAGAAGTCAAAAAGGAACATCAAGTGTTGATGGTGAATAAAACCACTAAGTTCAAGAAAGGCAAGGGTAAGAAGAACTTCAAGAAGGACGGCAAGGGAGTTGCCACGCCCGGTAAGCAAGCTGCCGGGAAGAAGCCAAAGAATGGACCCAAGCCCGAGACTGAGTGTTTTTATTGCAAGGGAAGTGGTCACTGGAAGCGGAACTGCCCCAAATACTTAGCGGACAAGAAGGCCGGCATCACGAAAGGTATATGTGATATACATGTAATTGATGTGTACCTTACCAGTACTCGTAGTAGCTCCTGGGTATTTGATACCGGTGCGGTTGCTCACATTTGTAACTCAAAGCAGGAGCTGCGGAATAAGCGGAGACTGGCGAAGGACGAGGTGACGATGCGCGTCGGGAATGGTTCCAAGGTCAATGTGATCACCGTCGGCACGCTACCTCTACATTTACCTACGGGATTAGTTCTAAAACTCAATAATTGTTATTTAGTGCCAGCTTTGAGCATGAACATTGTATCAGGATCTCGTTTAATTCCAGATGGCTACTCATTTAAATCCGAGAATAATGGTTGTTCTATTTATATGAGAGATATGTTTTATGGTCATGCTCCGATGGTGAATGGTTTATTCTTAATGAATCTCGAGCGTAATGCTACACATATTCATAGTGTGAATACCAAAAGATGTAAGGTTGATAATGATAGTCCCACATACTTGTGGCACTTCCGCCTTGGTCACATAGCTGTCAAACGCATGAAGAAGCTCCATGCAGATGGACTTTTGGAATCTCTCGATTACAAATCATTTGACACGTGTGAACCATGCCTCATGGGTAAAATGACCAAGACTCCGTTCTCAAGAACAATGGAGCGAGCAACCAACTTATTGGAAATCATACATACTGATGTGTGCGGTCCAATGAGTGTTGAGGCTCGCGGTGGCTATCGTTATGTTCTCACTCTCACTGATGACTTGAGTAGATATGGTTATGTCTACTTAATGAAACACAAGTCTGAGACCTTTGAAAAGTTCAAGGAATTTCAGAGTGAGGTTGAGAATCAACATGACAGGAAAATCAAGTTCTTGCGATCAGATCATGGGGGAGAATACTTGAGTCACTAATTTGGCACACACTTAAGAAAATGTGGAATAGTTTCACAACTCACGCCGCCTGGAACACCTCAGCGTAATGGTGTGTCCGAACATCGTAATCGCAATCTATTAGATATGGTGCGATCTATGATGTCTCTTACCGATTTACCGCTATCATTTTGGGGCTATGCTTTAGAGACTGCCGCATTCACTTTAAATAGGGCTCCGTCGAAATCCGTTGAGACGACACCGTATGAATTATGGTTTGGGAAGAAACCTAAGCTGTCGTTTCTAAAAGTTTGGGGATGCAATGCTTATGTCAAGAAACTTCAACCTAAAAAGCTCGAACCCAAGTCGGAAAAATGCGTCTTCATAGGATACCCTAAAAAACTATTGGGTATACCTTCTACCTCAGATCCGAAGGCAAGATCTTTGTTGCCAAGAATGGATCCTTTCTAGAGAAAGAGTTTCTCTCGAAGGAAGTAAGTGGGAGGAAAGTAGAACTCGATGAAGTATTACCTCTTGAACCGGAAAGTGGCGCAACACAAGAAAATGTTCCTGAGGTGCCTGCACCGACTAGAGAGGAAGTTAATGATGATGATCATGAAACTTCAGATCAAGTTGCTACTGAGCTTCGTAGGTCCACAAGGACACGTTCTGCACCAGAGTGGTACGGCAACCCTGTCTTGGAAATCATGTTGTTAGACAATGATGAACCTTCAAACTATGAAGAAGCGATGGCGGGCCCAGATTCCGACAAATGGCTGGAAACCATGAAATCCGAGATAGGATCCATGTATGAAAACGAAGTATGGACTTTGACTGACTTGCCCGTTGATCGGCGAGCCATAGAAAATAAATGGATCTTTAAGAAGAAGACAGACGCGGATGGTAATGTGACCATCTATAAAGCTTGGCTTGTCGCTAAGGGTTATCGACAAGTTCAAGGGGTTGACTACGATGAGACTTTCTCACCTGTAGCGAAGCTAAAGTCCGTCCGAATCATGTTAGCAATTGCCGCATTCTATGATTATGATATATGGCAAATGGACGTCAAAACGGCATTCCTTAATGGTTTCCTTAAGGAAGAATTGTATATGATGCAGCCGGAAGGTTTTGTCGATCCTAAGAATGCTGACAAGGTGTGCAAGCTCCAATGCTCGATTTATGGGCTGGTGCAAGCATCTCGGAGTTGGAACATTCGCTTTGATGAGATGATCAAAGCATTTGGGTTTATGCAGACTTATGGAGAAGCCTGCATTTACAAGAAAGTGAGTGGGAGCTCTGTAGCATTTCTCATATTGTATGTGGATGACATACTGTTGATGGGAAATGATATAGAATTCTTGGAAAGCATAAAGGCCTACTTGAACAAGTGTTTTTCAATGAAGGACCTTGGAGAAGCTGCTTATATATTAGGCATCAAGATCTATAGAGATAGATCGAGACGCCTCATTGGTCTTTCACAGAGTACGTACCTTGACAAGATATTGAAGAAGTTCAAAATGGATCAGTCAAAGAAGGGGTTCTTGCCTGTATTGCAAGGTACGAGATTGAGCACGGCTCAAAGCCCGACCACGACAGAAGATAGAGAAAAGATGAGTGTCGTCCCCTATGCCTCAGCCATAGGGTCTATCATGTATGTTATGCTGTGTACCAGACCTGATGTAAACCTTGTCGTAAGTTTCGTAGGAAGGTACCAAAGTAATCCCACCATGGAACATTGGACAGCGGTCAAGAATATCCTTAAGTACTTGAAAAGGACTAAGGACACGTTTCTCGTTTATGGAGGTGATGAAGAGCTTGTCGTAAAGGGTTACGTCGACGCTAGCTTCGACATAGATCTGGATGACTCTAAGTCACAAACCGGATACGTGTATATTTTGAATGGTGGGGCAGTAAGCTGGTGCAGTTGCAAGCAAAGCGTTGTGGCGGGATCTACATGTGAAGCGGAGTACATGGCAGCCTCGGAGGCAGCACAAGAAGCAGTCTGGGTGAAGGAGTTCATTACCGACCTAGGAGTCATACCCAATGCGTCGGGCCCGATGACTCTCTTATGTGACAACACTTGAGCTATTGCCCTTGCCAAGGAGCCCAGGTTTCACAGGAAGACCAGGCATATCAACCGTCGCTTCAACACCATTCGTGAAAGTGTTCAAAATGGAGACATAGAAATTTGTAAAGTACACACGGACCTAAATGTAGCAGATCCGATGACTAAACCTCTCCCTAGAGCAAAACATGATCAACACCAGAATTCCATGGGTGTTCGATTCATCACAGTGTAACTAGATGATTGACTCTAGTGCAAGTGGGAGACTGTTGGAAATATGCCCTAGAGGCAATAATAAAATGGTTATTATTATATTTCTTTGTTCATGATAATTGTCTATTGTTCATGCTATAATTGTGTTATCCGGAAATCGTAATACATGTGTGAACACATCAACACGTCCCTAGTGAGCCTCTAGTTGACTAGCTCGTTGATCAAAAGATAGTCATGGTTTCCTGACTATGGACATTGGATGTCATTGATAACGGGATCACATCATTAGGAGAATGATGTAATGGACAAGACCCAATCCTAAGCTTAGCTCAAAGATCGTGTAGTTCGTTTGCTGTAGCTTTTCTGAATGTCAAGTATCATTTCCTTAGACCATGAGATTGTGCAACTCCCGGATACCGTAGGAGTGCCTTGGGTGTGCCAAACGTCACAATGTAACTAGGTGACTATAAAGGTACATTACAGGTACCTCCAAAAGTGTCTGTCGGGTTGGCACGAATCGAGACTGGGATTTGTCACTCCGTATGACGAAGAGGTATCTCTGGGCCCACTCGGTAATGCATCATCATAATGAGCTCATAGTGATCAAGTGGTTGACCACGGGATCATGCATTACGATACGAGTAAAGTGACTTGCCGGTAACGAGACTGAACAAGGTATTGGGATATCGATGATCGAGTCTCGGGCAAGTAACGTACCGATTGACAAAGGGAATTGTATACGGATTGATTGAATCCTCGACATAGTGGTTCATCCGATGAGATCATTGTGGAGCATGTGGGAGCCAACATGGGTATCCAGATCCCGCTGTTGATTATTGACCAGAGAGGCTTCTCGGTCATGTCTACATGTCTCTCGAACCCGTAGGGTCTACACACTTAAGGTTCGGTGACGCTAGGGTTGTAGAGATATGAGTATGCAGTAACCCGAAAGTTGTTCGGAGTCCTGGATGGGATCCCGGACGTCACGAGGAGTTCCGGAATGGTCTGGAGGTGAAGAATTATATATAGGAAGTGCAGTTTCGTCCATCGGGAGAGTTTTGGGGGTCACCGGTATTGTACCGGGACCACCGGAAGGGTCCCGGGGGTCCACCGGGTGGGGCCACCCATCCCGGAGGGCCCCATGGGCTGAAGTGGGGAGGGGAACCAACCCCTGGTGGGCTGGTGCGCCCCCCTTGGGCCACCCATGCGCCTAGGGTTGGGAACCCTAGGGGAGGGGGCGCCTCCACTTGCCTTGGGGGGTACTCCACCCCCTTGGCCGCCGCCCCCCTTGGAGATCCCATCTTCTAGGGCCGGCGCACCCCCTAGGGGGCCTATATAAAGGGGGGGGGGGAGGGAGGGCAGCCACACCTCAAGTCTTGGCGCCTCCCTCTCCCCTGCTACACCTCTTCCTCTCGCAGAAGCTCGGCGAAGCCCTGCTGCGATCATTGCTGCATCCACCACCACGCCGTCGTGCTGCTGGATCTTCATCAACCTCTCCTTCCCCCTTGCTGGATCAAGAAGGAGGAGACATCATCCGCTCCATACTTGTGTTGAACGCGGAGGTGCCATCCGTTCGGCACTTGGTCATCGGTGATTTGGATCACGGCGAGTACGACTCCATCATCCCCGTTCTCTTGAACGCTTCCGCCCGCGATCTACAAGGGTATGTAGATGCACTCTCCTCTCGTTGCTAGTTGACTCCATAGATTGATCTTGGTGAAACGTAGGATTTTTTTTGTTTTCTGCAACGTTCCCCAACAAAGGCCTTGTGTGTGTTGCAGCCCAACACCCTTCCAAAGTGGCCCAAAACCCACCTATACCCCTTCCATCATCTAGATCGTTCGATCACGATCGCGTGGCCGAAAACCGCACCTCTTTTGGACTCTCCTAGCTCCCTCTACCTATAAATATGTGGCATCCCCCGAAATTTTCGCGGATGAAACCCTAACCTTCTTCTCCATCGCGACGCCGGACATGTCCGTCTCGCCGGCGGACGCGTCCACTCCACAGCCACCTCATTCCGGCCAATGGAGAGCCACCACATCAGCCGCACCACCGCCTCCAACCACTCAGATGCCGCCACGCGTCCCCGCGCCCGCACCCACTTCGCCGCGGCACCCGGGGCCCAGATCCGTCCCGCCCCGGGCCGAACCGGCCCACGCCGGGCCCGCCTCCGCCGCCGCTCTCCCGCACCGCCTCGGCTCCCGTGTGCAGCGCGCCTCGCCGCCGCTGGCTTCACCGACCCCGACGCCGGCACCCTACTCGCCGCCATGCCGCCGCTCGCCCGGTGCCCGCCGCCCTCTCGCTGTTGACCCGCTGCCCGGAGGGCGCCTCCGTCGCCAGACCCCGCCGCAGCCGCGTCCTAGCCGCCGCCGCGAGCTGCCTTCACCACCGCGCCCTGCATCAACCTCGTCGCCTGTCCATGCCTCGTCGGAGCTCCGCCGGCTTCGCACCGCTCCTCCGCCGTCCGACCGCGGCCTCGCTTCCTCCGGCCTCGTCGCTTTGTCCTTGTCTCACCGGAGCCCCACCTCACATCGCCGGAGTCCCTCGTCGTCATGGGAGCCGGCCCGCTCCAGATCTGGTTGGGTGGGATCAGATCCACCAGCTCTTCGAACCAAACGCCTGCGCCCGTCCCCGGATCGCTTCGTCCCGGAACCTCCTCGTCCAGTTTTTCCCGAGAGGTCCAAATTTCACTAAGTCCCCCAGATTCCAGTATTTTTGGGCATTTTCATTGCATCATAACTCTGCATCTGTTGCTCCGATTTGTGCGTGTAGCATATCAAAATGTTCGTCTCGACGAGTACATCATTTCATCTCATTGCATCATTTTCATTTGAGCTCATCTTGATACCCGAAATGCTGTTCGAAGAGGGCTATGTGAGGAATATTTCAGAGCTGTTTCAACAAATGGCCTTTTGTCATTTTTGCCATGATTAATGTGTGCATGCTGTGATCCGGAGCTCTACATGTGTTTTGTATAATGACATGTCATCTTTACAGAGGTGCTTGCCATGTATTTTTGTGATCTTTGTGGTGACTAGCACAAGCATGCAAAGTAGCCTACTCGTTGATGCTGATTTCAGGGACTTAGATTTTCACTAAGTCATTGTCCTGCTTTTGTTGTTATGCCATATGTTCATGTTGTTTCCTAGTGATCCGTGCCTCTTTTGAGGATGATCAGTAAGGATGTTTTGTTAACATTGTGGTTCTCTATCCATCCGTGTCTTTGTTTGCATTTATGGAGCACCCTAGATTGAGCCAATCGAGCTCTATGTTTGCTATAAAATGATCCTGGCAGATTGTTGACATGTTTAGCAATTTTGCCGAGGATGTTGCTATTGATCCGTGCATGCTATGTTGTTGTTCTTACCATGTCTAGCTTCTATGTCATGTCTTCTTGCTGGGTATATGCTTAGTTTGTCATGCCATGCTCTGTAGTGAGTGCATCGAGCTCGTAAACATGCCTACTTGTTAACTGTTTTGCCATGCTCCAGTTTTCACTAAGTCTGAATCTGTTTATGTTTTTGCTATGTTCTCATGCTTGCAATTGTATTTTCCGATCCCTTTTGACTCAAGGTCACTAAGGGACTTTTGTTAAGTGCTTTGAGTAGCTTCATGCCATGCCTTGCTTTGCCATGTTAAGTTCCTGTAGCATGTAGTTTTCATGCTCGTAAGATTGCTTCCTGATGATAAATTCCAGACTTGTGTTAATTTCACTAAGTCTGAAACCTGTTATCATTTGCACTTTTGCCATGCTTGTTTGAACTTGTTAATGGATGAATTAGCCGTAGCTCAGTGTTCATCTTTTGTCAAGCATCATGAGTGGATCCCTGGCATGTATTTTTTTGCCATGTTTGAGTGCAGTAGCATGTTGTTCTTGATGCATTTAGATGGTCTCGTGCTGGTTATCGCAGACCGGTGCCATATTTGTTTTGCTTGCCATTTCCAAACCGTGCATCTGATTCCGGTGATCTTTATATCTATTTCAACCGAAATCAACTCACCTTTCTAGTGGCACTCTTGGATTTCCAAGTTGAGGCCAGGTCCAATCATTCCTTTCCAAATCATGCATATACACCGCATATCGCATCCCGCATATCATACCATGTTCATGTGTTGGTTGTTTACTATGTTGTGTGCTTCTTTCCGGTGTTGCTTCTTCGGGTCGGTTTCAATAACGTCGCGTTTGTGAAGAACCGTTCGTCTACGTCCGTTTGTCTTCTTCATGGACTCGTTCTTCTTCCTTGCGGGATTTCAGGCAAGATGACCATACCCTCGAAATCACTTCTATCTTTGCTTGCTAGTTCCTCGCTCTTTTGCTATGCCTATGCTGCGATACCTACCACTTGCTTATCATGCCTCCCATATTGTTAAGCCAAGCCTCTAACCCACCTTGTCCTAGCAAACCGTTGTTTGGCTATGTTACCGCTTTGCTCAGCCCCTCTTATAGCGTTGTTAGTTGCCGGTGAATATTGGAGTTTGTTCCTTGTTGGAACATGTATATTTTGTTGGGATATCACAACATCTCTTATTTAATTAATGCATCTATATACTTGGTAAAGGGTGGAAGGCTCAGCCTTATGCCTGGTGTTTTGTTCCACTCTTGCCGCCCTAGTTTCCGTCATATCGGTGTTATGTTCCCGGATTTTGCGTTCCTTACACGGTTGGGTTATAATGGGAACCCATTGGCAGTTCGCCTTGAATAAAACTCTTCCAGCAATGCCCAACATTGGTTTTACCATTCGCCACCTAGCCTTTTCTTTCCCTTGGGTTCTGCAGACTCAAGGGTCATCCTTATTTAAACCCCCCTGGGCCAGTGCTCCTCTGAGTGTTGGTCCGACCGAGTAGACTGCGGGGCCACCTCGGGGCAACTTGAGGGTTGATTTTACTTGTAGGATGTCTCATCTGAGTGTGCCCTAAGAACGAGATATGTGCAGCTCCTATCGGGATTTGTCGGCACATTCGGGCGGTGTTGCTGGACTTGTTTTACCATTGTCGAGGATGTCTTATAACCGGGATGCCGAGTCTGATCGGAATGTCTTGGGAGAAGGAATATCCTTCGTTGACCGTGAGAGCTTGTGATGGGCTAAGTTGGGACACCCCTGCAGGGATTGAACTTCCGAAAATCGTACCTGCGGTTATGGGCAGATGGGAATTTGTTAATATCCGGTTGTAGAAAACCTGAAGTTTATCTTAAATTAAAATGCATCGACCGCGTGTGTAACCGTGATGGTCTCTTCTCGGCGGAGTTCGGGAAGTGAACACGGTGTTGGAGTTATGCTTGACGTAGATTGTTCTAGGATCACTTCGTGATCATAGTTTCTCGATCGTGCTTTGCCTTCTCGTCTCGCTCTCTTTTGCGTATATGTTAGCCACCAAATATGCTAGTCGCTTGCTGCAGCTCCACCTCATACCTTTTACCCTTCCTATAAGCTTAAATAGTCTTGATCACGAGGGTGTGAGATTGCTGAGTCCCCGTGACTCACAGATACTTCCAAAACCAATTTGCAGGTGCCGATGTTACCGTGTAGGTGACGCAACCAAGCTCAAAGAGGAGCTCTATGAAGATCTTGTCCTTTATGTCGTTTCCGTTTCCAGTTGATCAGTAGTGGAGCCCAGTTGGGACAATCGAGGATCCGTGTAGCTTTTGGGGTAGTCTTCTTTTACTTTGGTTCCGTAGTCGGACCTTGATTGTATCTGGATGATGTAATGTTTTATTCATGTAATTGTGTGAAGTGGCGATTGTAAGCCAACTATGTATCTTTTTCCCTTATGTATTACATGGGTTGTGTGAAGATTACCTCACTTGCAACATTGCTTTCAATGTGGTTATGCCTCTAAGTCATGCTTCGACATGTGGGAGATATAGCCGCATCGAGGGCGTTTCAGGGGTAATCTTAGTGAGCCTCACAAATCCGAATACACTGATTTCCTTGCTAGCATCACTGTTGGAGAAACTAGAAATATCACGCAAGCAACCGTAGGGAGCATTCACTTTCCTGCCATACATTATTTTGCTCTCTTTATCGGTAGGTGCACTAATGGTAAACATGAGCATTGCCACATTTGCGTTCCAGATCTTAGTGTCCTCAAGTGTGCGGTGTTAGGTGATAAACGATATAATCTGGGGGATATTATTGCTAGGAGGCTACACCATAATGCTAAAGATGGAGATTTATTTGGCGAGATTTATGCAACTCGTTTAGCTAATTATTTGGGTGTACCCATAAGGGGGTATGACATTGAGTTGCCACCTGCTTTTCTAGATTATGAGGCTATGGTATGCTACCAGTTTCGTAAGAGGAATGAACAGTCCCTCCAGTACCGACTAATCTTTGATAGACGACACGCCGTCCATATTACTCTTCCTGCTCCTGCTTTCTTTAACTTTTAGGCAAATGGACGATACTTTATAACTAGAGAGGAGGCAAATTAGTATGAGAGAACAGCGGAGGCTACTCACCTCCATGTTGTAGCCCTTCAGGCAGTAGCTGATGCGTCTCAGTACAACCTGATACGTCTCCAACGTATCTATATTTTTTGATTGTTCCATGTTGTTATATTACCAATCTTGGATGTTTTATAATCATTTTATAGTTATTTTATATCATTTTTGCTACTAACCTATTGACATAGTGCCAAGTGCCAGTTGCTATTTTCTGCATATTTTTACATCACAGGAAATCAATACCAAACGGAGTCCAAATGCAACAAAACTTTACAGAGATTTTTTTGGACCAGATGTAACGCCCCAAGTCCGATGCGCCAGGTGTCTTCCAGTTATTCGCCATCATTTCCATGTCATTTGCTTGCGTGTTGCACTTTTCCATGTCATCATGTGCATCTCATTTGCATTCATGTTCGTCTCTTGCATCCGGTCTTTCTCTCTGTTGTCCATTTCAGAATCTGACACTCTCACATGCACCCGTCGCCCCTCTCAGATCTTGTTTCGTGAGCAGGAGAAAAACATTTTCGGAATGGGCCGAGATTTGTTGAGTTGTCTTGATATACCACCGGTAGACCGCCTGTCAAATTTTGTTCCATTTGGAGGTCGTTTGATGCCCCAACGGTTAACCGCGTTAACCGAAACCCCTCTTTCTCTTTGCAGCCCAACACCCCTTCACAACAGCCCACTAACCCATCTAAACCCCCTACATGCTCTCTGTCATTGGATGATGATCGTGTGGGTGAAAATCGCACCTCAATAGCCCTCTCCTAGCTCCCTATGCCTATATAAACACCTCCCCCTCCATTTTTCGTGGACGAAACCCTAGCGTCCCCTCTCCTGGCGCCGCCGGACATGTCCGTCCGCGCCGGACACATTTGCCGGATACGTTGCCCGGCCAATCCGAGGTCGCCACCTCAGCACCTCCGCCTCCCGCACCCACTCAAGGGCCACCACATGTCCCGCGCCACCTCGCCGGCTCCCCCGCCGTCATCGGGCCTGCGAGCCCAGATCTGGCCCGCCTCCGCTCCTTGCCTCTCAAGCGCCGCCACCCGCCTCCAGCGCCGTGCGCTGCCGACCACCGTCGTCGCATGCGCCCTCCGCCGCCTCGCGCCCCACACCGAACGCCGCCAGCCACCGCGGGCCTCGCCGACGCTCCCTGCTGCCGGATCCGCGCCTCCGGTGCCCCTGCTCACTTGCACCGGCGCGCCCGAGCTCCCCAGTCGCCCGAGCCCCATCGCCGAAGCACCGGCCTCGTCGGACCTCGTCGGCTTTGCATTGCCGCGGGCCTCGCGTCGACCCCGCGACCTGGCCAGATCGGGACGACCTCATCCATCCCGGCCCCGTCCCAGGGATCCTGGACCCGTGATCCAAACGCCGCACCTGCACGACTCCATCCCGCACTGAATCCCTCCGTCCAGTTTCGTCGAGGTCTAAATTTTCTCTTAGTCCCTAGAAACTCATATTATGTGTGCATGTTTGGGTGGCTCTATCTTTGTGCATGTTCATCCTATGGAGGTGTGTGATATGTCAAATTGTTCATCTCTGAGTGCTCTACATGCTAGTGTCATTTGCATGCATGTTAATGTTAATCTTGATGCCTTAATCATTGTTGCAAGAGTGCTATGTGATGTTAACTGCTTAAGTTTGTCATAACTTGCAGATTTGTCCTTTTCATAGCATTTTCTGTGTTTGTCTTTTGAGCATCATGTCCATATGTTTTAGAAGAATCTTCATGCCATCTTTATAGTGGTGCCATCCATGTATTTTTATGTGCCTTGTGATGACTAGCTCAATCTTGCAAAGTGTGCTACTTGATATTGTTGATTTATGAGACTTAGTGATTTTTTGCTAAGTCTGTAACTGCTACATCATGTTGCTATGTTAACTTGAAGCTACCACCAATTCCATGCATAATCTGGAGATGCCTAGTTGACATGTTTTGATGTCCATGTTATACTTTATCATGCCATGCCTTGTGATGCCTCATATATGTCTTGTAGCATATGTTTTCATTGCCATGAACATGCCTAAATGATGTTTCAGTTTTCTATTAACTTCATGATGTCATGTTGTGAGCTTGTTATTGATTAATCTATGCCTCTTTTGGAGTTGCTCCAATTACATGAATTGAAGTATGCTATGAGTAATTTTTCTTCATGCCAAGTTTGATAATTTTGGACTTCATATGACTTCTGCTCCAAGCTTGCAAACATGCTATGATGATGTTGTTGTTTTACACTTGCTGAAATTGTTACAACATTCAAACTTATCGTGTTGGTTCCCACTAGTCCATGAGCCATATGTATATGATGCCTTGAGATTATTTGCTCCTTGTTATGTGTACTTTGATTCCATGCCCTTGGTTGCCATATAACTTGCTCTAGCTTGTCTCTTTATTGCTCTCAAGTTGCCATCATGCTAAACATGTCATCCTGTTAACAACATGTTCCTTTTTTGCAAGCATCATAGTAATTACCCCATGCATGCTTCATATGAACTTGTGCCCATGGACTAAGTTGAAGTATATCATGTCTACTACAGGCCCATGTCTTTTTCATGTTTATTAAAGTTGCTATGCTTGCTGTTATGTGCCTCCAAAGTCAACATCATAATGTTATTGTCTTGCATTCCCAGATTTCCTCAAAGCCTGAGAATCAGCTTATGTCATGTTGCATCTTAGTTTGTTGATTGCCATTGATCTAGGGATCATATGGAGATGCTTAGTAATAACGTTTTGCCATGTTTAACCTGTACTTTAATGCCATGCTTTTTCTTGTTATGTTCTTACACTATATCATCATTGTTTCATGCCTCCAACATGTCAACATGTTATCTCTGCTCATGTATGCCATGTTTTTCACTAAGTCATAATCTGTGTTATCAAGTTGCTTTTTTGCATTGATCATCTTGGATTAATCTTGATGCCTATGAACCTGAACCTTAATGATATTTGAAGCATGTTGTCTGTACTTTGAGTGCATACCAAGTTTGTGTCCATATGTTTCTTGTAGTATGTTGTTTCCTTGATTGCAAAGTGCTTAGTTGCTGTTTTGGGCAGATTATGTGTGAAACTTGTATTGAGTGTATGTGTTGAACCGTTGCTCCGTTTGGAGTATGCTCTATATGAAACTTGCTTGGTTTTGCATGTAGTTTCATCATACCTTGTTGCATCCTTGTTTTGGAGTGTTTGTGATGTTGTTTTGCTTGCATTTGCTTCAATGCCATGTTTAACTTGTTTTGCTCATATCTTCTAGGTCGTAGCTCCGAATTAAATGAACTTTATATGTAACTTGACTAGAAATCGTGTAGATCATATTGGTGCACTTTAACTTGATGTTTAACAACTTTAACATAATGTTTTCTTCAGATCTGGACCAATTTCGAAATTTGCATATGGGGACTTACCGGAATTGTTATATGTTGCTTCCAGCCTCATTTAAACTTGCTTTGTTGTGTTGTTCTTGTATGCATCATCTCTTGCCATGAGTAGCATCATGTAGCCTTGTCATGCATCATACTTGGTTGAGCATCATGTCTTGTTTATGTGTTGTGTGTTTACCATGTTGTTTGATTCTTTCCGGTTATACTCCTTCTCGATAGTTCCTGTTTCATTGCGATTGTGAGGATTCGTTCGACTACGTCTGTTCGTCTTCTTCATGGACTCGTTCTTCTTCCTAGCGGGATTTTAGGCAAGATGGTTGTCACCTTGGATCTCACTACTATCTTTGCTATGCTAGTTGTCTCGATGCTATCGCTATGTTGCGCTACCTATCACTTGTTATCAAGCCTCCCAAATTGCCATGATAGCCTCTAACCTTTTCACCCTTCCTAGCAAACCATTGTTTGGCTATGTTACCGCTTTGCTCAGCCCCTCTTATAGCATTGCTAGTTGCAGGTGGTTCCATGTTGGGACATGGATATCATGGATTTCTTGGGATATCACAATATCTCTTATTTAATTAATGCACATATATACTTGGTAAAGGGTGGAATGCTCGGCCTTGTGCTTGGTGTTTTGTTCCACTCTTACTGCCCTAGTTTCCGTCATACCGGTGTTATGTTCCTTGACTTTGCGTCCCTAACACAGTGAGGGTTTATGGGCCCCTCTTGACAGTTCACTTTGAATAAAACTCTTCTAGCAAGGCCCAACATTGGTTTTAACATTTTCCATAATAATACTTGAACCTAATAATTAATTGGCATAGGGCGTCATGAACCCGAGGATTTTCTACATAGCAGGGGGCCAGTGCTGATGGTGTTGGTCCCAAACGGGTAGACTGCGGGGCCGCCTCGGGGAAACTCGAGGTATTTGGTATATACCTGTAGGCTGACCCATTCGGACGTGGCCTGAGACGAGATACGCACGGCTACTATCAAGGTGTCGGCATGCCGAGAGGTCTTGCTGGATTAGTTTTACCATTGTCGAAATGTCTTGTGCACCGGGATTCCGATTCTGATCGGAGGGTCCTGCGATGGAGGATTGTCTCCGTGGATCGTGAGCTTGTCATGGGCTAAGTTGGGACACCCCTGCAGGGTTTAAACTTTCAAGAGCCATCCCCGTGGTTATGTGACAGATGGGAATTTGTTAATATCCGGTTGTAGCGAACTTGAAGTAAACTTAATTAAAATACATCAACCGTGTGCGTAACCGTGATTGTCTCTTTTCGGGGAGTTCAAGAGGAGAACACGGTGGGGTCATGTTTGAACGTAAGTAGTTCAGGATCACTTATTGGTCATTACTAGTTTGCGACCATTTGCATAGTTTCTCATCTTACTCTTGTACTCGTAAGTTAGCCACCATACTTTGCTTAGTCGCTGCTGCAACCTCACCACTTATCCTTTTTTTCATACCCATTGAGCTTTGCTAGTCTTGGTACCCATGGTAATGGGATTGCCGAGTCCTCGTGGCTCACAGATTACTACAACACTAGTTGTAGGTACAAGTAATGTGATGATCATGACGCGAGAGCGATGTTTACTTGTTTTGGAGTTCTTCTTCTTCTTTGTCGATCTTGGCTTAGGTTCCTCGTCGGCAGCCTGGGCTAGCAGGGTGGATGCCATTTGAGCTTTTGTTTGTGTTTCATCCATAGTCCGATGTTGTTCTCATGTATGATGTTGATGTATTCTTATGGATTTGTGTGCCTTTGTATGTATCCCCAACTATTATGTATTGGTTTGATGTAATGATATCCACCTTGCAAAATCGTGTCAATATGCGGTTCTATCCTTGGTGGGACCTTCGAGTTCCTTTAGGATAGAGTCGCATATTGGGCGTGACACCAGAAGACACCTAATGGGCCAAGGCTACGCCTGGGGGGTGCTCCACACCAGGGCGCGCTAGGAGGCCCAGGCACACCCCAATGGGTTGTGCGTACCTCGGGTGCCCCCGGACCGCCTCTTTGCTCTATACATACTCCAATATTCCAGAAACCCTAGGGGAGTCGACGAAAATCAATTCCAGCCGCCGCATAGTCTAGAACCACCAGATCCAATCTAGAGACCATCACGGAGGGGTTCACCACTTCCATTGGTGCCTCTCCGATGATATATGAGTAGTTCTTTGTAGACCTTCGAGTCCGTAGTTAGTAGCCAGATGGCTTCCTCTCTCTCGTTTGATTCTCAATACAATGGTCTCTTGGAGATCCATATGATGTAACTCTTTTTGTGGTGTGTTTGCTGGGATCATATGAACTTTGAGTTTATGATCATATCTGTCTTTTTATATCCTTGAAAGTATTTGAGTTCCTTTGATCTCTTTTATGCATGATTGCTTATAGCCTCGTATTTCTTCTGTGATATTTGGGTTTTGTTTGGCCAACTTGATATATTTATCTTGCAACGGGAAGAGGTGTTTTGTAGTGGGTTCGATCTTACGGTGCTTGATCCCAGTGACAGAAGGGGAACCGACATGTATGCATCATTGCTACTAAGGATAAAATGATAGGGTCTATCTCTACATAGATATATCTTGTCTACATCATGTCATCGTTCTTATTGCATTACTTCGTTTCTCCATGAACTTAATACACTAGATGCATGCTGGATAGCGCGCGGTCGATGTGTGGAGTATTAGTAGTATATGTAGGCAGGAGTCGGTCTACTAATCTTGGACGTGATGCCTATATAATGATCATTGCCTGGATATCATCATGATTATTTGAAGTTCTATCAATTGCCCAACAGTAATTTGTTTACCCACCATTTGCTATTTTTCTAGAGAGAAGCCACTAGTGAAACCTACGCCCCCGGGTCTCTTTCTCATATTATTTGCCTTTGCGATCTATTTTTCTTTGCTTTTATTTTCAGATCTATTAAACCAAAAATCCAAAAATACCTTGCTGCAAATTATTTTATTTGGAGTTCGATCTATCAATATTTACAACTTTTTCCCGTCCACGTGCCAATTTCTAGCGCCATTACCCGAAAGGGATTGACAACCCCTTAAACACGTCGGGCTGCGAGTATTTGTTATTTGTGTGCAGGGGCCATTTACGTTGTGTTGCTTGGTTCTCCTACTGGTTCGATAACCTTGGTTTCATATCTGAGGGAAATACCTACCGCTGCTATGCTGCATCATCCCTTCCTCTTTGGGGAAATACCAACGTAGCTTCAAGCGACATCAAAAGGAATTTTTGGCGCCGTTGCCGGGGAGGATCTTCAACATATACCAGGTTCCTAATCACAAATCTCATCTCCTCGCAATTTACATTATTTGTCATTTGCCACTTGTTTTCCTCTCCCCTACTTCACAAAAATTTGTCGTTTTATTCGCCCCTCTTTTTTGTCCGCTTTAGCTCTCTTCTTTGTTTCCATGGCCGACCCCAAAAAGGCTAAGGGTGTTCTCCCAAGTGTTAATGCTTTGGATAGCCCCTCTGTCCTCTCTAAGCTCATATACAATGATGCTATGGAAAGGCTTACCAGGATTGTTAAAGAAAATTCTAACGATCTTGATGAAGATGATCCCGGAATTTTTCGTTATTTGCTGGATGAATATTTGAAAGATGCTTGGGATAGGCTATTGAGAATCTGAGCTAGCTATGTGCCCCAATATCGGATAGAGATATACTTGAAAAGTTTTTATGTTGGTTTACCCCTTTCCTTCAAGCAAGTTTTGGATTCTATATTTGAAAACAGTTTTCTTGGAGGGGATGCCATTGATACTTATGAAAGGATGAAAACCATACTTGGGCACCCCAAGGAAAAGAATGATGAACCCCCTCTTGTTTTTTTATCAAAATGAAATAATCAAAGAGATGAAGGCTAGTTTAGATACGAATTTTCGCAACGTACTTCATATTACCTCTACTATTAATGGACACGTGCTTTCACAAAATAGAAAAATAAATGCCATTGATAAGAAATTTTCTCTTTGCTTTCAAAAGGTGGGAGATGACAAAACATAGATCCTTGCTTTATGCCTAGCTAAGGGCGTAAAATTAGCGCTTGTTGGGAGACAACCCAATGAATAAAATTTATTTTTGCTTTTTTCTTCCTGTTTTTGAGTGTTAGCACAATTATGCTACTGTTATGATTGTGTTTTTTGTGTTTTAATTCGTATTTGTGCCAAGTAAAGCCTTTAGGATCTTCTTGGGTGATTGTTGTTTGATCTTGCTGAAAAACAGAAACTTTTGCGCTTGCAAAAATAATTTTCATTCTTAACCAGAGAGCGATAAAATACCCATTCCTTTTGTAGTAGATCAGTATAGAAATTACTCAGGTCTTCCTAATTTTTCAGAATTTTTGGAGTTATATAAGTATTCGAAATAGTCAGATTGCTACATACTGTTCTGTTTTGACAGATTCTGTTTTCTTTGCGTTGTGTGCTTGTTTTGATGGCTCTATGGTTTTCTTTGATGAGTTTTTGCCATAAAAAGTTGGAATACAGTATACATAATGCAAGAACAAAATATGAATTGGTTTGGTACAATACTTATAGTAGTGATTTGCTTTCTTTTACTAACGGATCTCATGAAGGTTTTTTTGAGTTTTATGTGATTGAAGTTTTCAAGTTTTGGGTTATCTTATGATGGATGAAGGAATAAGGAGTAAGAAGATCCTAAGCTTGGGGATTCCCCGACATCCCAAGCTATTATCCAAAATAGAGCAAGCAACTAAGCTTGGGTATGCCCCGAGTGGCATCCCTCTTTCTTCTAACGACCATCGGTATTTTACTCGAAGCTATATTTTTATTCGTCACATACTATGTGTTTTGCGTTAAGCATCTTGTATGATATGAGTCTTTGCTTGTTTTATTTTGGGTTTGAAGTCTTGATTCCTTGCTGGACACACCTATTTGAGAGATCCAAAATTATGCCATGACTTGTTAGAATTGCTCTCTATGCTTCACTTAATTTTTTATGAGCTATGGACTTGCTCTAGTGCTTCACTTATATCTTTTTGAGCACGATGTGCTTTAGTATTTTTGAAGAAATGCTCTCCTGATTCACTTAGATTTATTTGAGATTTAGTAAAATTTTCAAGAAATCCTCTCTTGCTTCACTTAAATTAATTTGAGAGAAAGAAAAATTATGCTCATGATCTTCACTTATATTTGTTTGAGCTTATTAAAAGCAACACATGAAAATTAGTTCAAAAGTGATAGATATCCAAGAAGGATATAATAAAAACTTTCATGAAGATCATTCAACAAAATAAACTTGATTATTAGTAATAGTTTTGAGATATGATGATGTGATATGTGAGTTATGTTGATGAGTAATTATGCTTTAGTAAGAATATTGGTGTTAAGGTTTGTGATTCCCTATGCAAGCACGAAAGTCAATAATTGTGTAATGAAATTATATCCTACTTGTGGTGCATTATTTGGTGTTAATTATGCTTAATGCTCGCTTATGAGATTATTCATTTCTTGGTTGGTTGCTTCTCAATCTTTTGCTAGCCTTCATTGTGCACTAAGTATGATCACTACTTGTGCATCCAAAAACCTTTAAACCAGTTTTGCCACATGAGTCCACTCTATCTACCTATATGCAGTATTCTTTTGCCATTCTAAGCACATTTGTATGTGCCATGTCTAATTTTCAAAATAAACTTCTCTTTTGTGTGCTCATTTCGCTCGCGAAGCGGTGAGGGGTGGCTAATATTTTCCATGCTAGATGTGTTATTATCATGATGAGTGTTTATTCACTTGTCATTTCACGAGAGTAAGGCAAAGGTATTAGGGATGCCCAGTCCCAAAATGAAAAATGAATTTACTTTATGTTGTCAAATAATAAATTCCTTGGAAAGTGTTGGTATGGAAGGGACTCGTGGATACGGTTAGCCATGGAAAGTGAAAGTATGGTGGAAAAAGGAATAAACTTTATTTTCTGTTTGGGAACCGCCTATGATATATCTAGGATGGAAAGTGTTCGGAACTCTAAGTTGTTTTCATTGGTGGGAAGGACACACCTCCCAAAATGTTTTTATCTCTAAGTTTTTCACTTTGAGCTCTGGCACCTCTACAAATCCCTACTTCCCTCTGCGATGGAAAGTGTTGGGAACGCAGTATTTCAAAAAAATTAACTACGATCACGCAAGATATATCTAGGAGATGCATAACAACGAGACATGAGAGTGTGTCCACGTATCCTCGTAGACCAAAAGCGGAAGCTTTTAGTAACATTGTTGATGTAGTCGAACGTCTTCGCAATTCAACCAATTCTAGCACAGAATGTACGGCACCTCCGTGTTCAGCACACGTTCAACATGATGACGGCCCTCGAGCTCTTGATCCAGTTGAGGACGAGGGAGAGTTCCGTCAGCACGACGGCGTGGCGACGGTGATGATGATGTTACCAGCGCAGGGCTTTGCCTAAGCACTACGACGATATGACCGAGGTGTGTAACTATGGAGGGGGCACCGCACACGGCTAAGAGAAGACTTGGTGTGACTTTGGGGTGCCCTCCTCCCAGGTATATAAAAGAGGGGGGGGGAGGAGGCCGGCCCTAGAAGGGGAGTGCCAAGGGGGGGGGTTCTACTTGGACTCTCGGTCCAAGTAGGATTCGCCCCCTCCTTCCTTTCTACGGAGGGGGGAAAGGGGGAAGGAGAGGAGGGGAAGAGGGAAAGGGGGCTACGCCGCCTCCCCTTCCTACTCGGACTCCACTTGGGGGGCGCGCGCGCCTCCCCCTTGTGGGATGTCCCCTCTTCTCTCCCATGGCCCATAAGGCCCATGATTTCCCCCTAGGGGTTCCGGTAACCTCCCAATACTCCGGAAAAATGCCTGAATCACTCGGAACCATTCCGATGTCCGAATGCAACCTTCCAATATATGAATCTTTACCTCTCAACCATTTCGAGACTCCTCATTATGTCTGTAATCTCATCCGGGACTTCGAACAAACTCCGGTCATCAAATCACATGTAACGCCCTCGATGCGGCTATATCTCCCACGTGTTGAGGCACGACTTAGAGGCATAGCCACATTGAAAGCAATGTCGCAAGTCGGGAAATCATCACACATCCCATGTACATAAATAATATAAAGGGGAATAACATAGTTGGCTTACACTCGCCATGTCACATCAAAGTACATAAATAACATCCATCATACAATCACTCATGGCCCGACTACGACGCCAAAATAGAAAAGACCCCCAACATGCGGCAAGGCCCTGAATCTAACCCCGAATAGGCACCACTACTGATCATCAGGAAAAGACACATAGTAACGCTGAGAGTCCTCGTCGTACTCCCACTTCACCTCGAGCGCGCCATCTGGAGCGGTATCATCTGTCCCTGCATCTGGTGTAATAGTAATCTGTGAGCCACAGGGACTCAGCAATCTCGCACCCTCGCGATCAAGACTATTTAAGCTTAATAGGTAGGGAAGGGGTAATGTATAAGTGGAGCTGCAGCAAGCGACTAGCATATATGGTGGCTAACTTATTCGCAAAAGAGAGCGAGAAGAGGAGGCAAAGCACGAGCGGAAAACTAGAGTGCAACCTGCGCAAGCATAACTCCAACGCCGTGTCCACTTCCCGGACTCTGCCGAGAAGAGGCCATCACGGCAACACACTCAGTTGATTCATTTTAATTAATTAAGGTTCAAGTTATCTACAACCGGACATTAACAAATTCCCATCTGCCCATAACCGCAGGCACGGCTTTCGAAAGATCAATCCCTGCAGGGGGGTCCCAACTTAGCCCATAACAAGCTCTCACGGTCAACGAAGGAATAGACCTCCACCCAGGACACACCCATCAGACTCGGTAACCCGGTACAACAAGATGATTCGACAGGTTAAAACAAGACCAGCAACACCGCCCGAATGTGCCGATAAATCCCGATAGGAGCTGCACATATCTCTTTCTCAGGGCACACTCAGATGAGCTCTCCATACAACTAAAACCAAACCTCGAGTTTCCCTGAGGGGGCGCTGCACAGGACTCTAGTTCGGACCAACACTCAGAGGAGCACTAGCCCGTGGGGGCTAAAATAAAGATGACCCTCGGGTTCCGGAAACCCAAGGGAAAAAGAGGCTAGGTGGCAAATGGTAAAACCAATGTTGGGCATTGCTGGAAAAGCTTTAATCAAGGCGAACTATCAAGGGGTTCCCATTATAGCCCAACCGCGTAAGGGACGCAACAATCCGGGAACATAACATCGATATGACGGAAACTAGGGCGGCAAGAGTGGAACAAAACACTAGGCGAGAGGCCGAGCCTTCCACCATTTACCAAGTATATAGATGAATTAAGATAACATAGCAATATAATGATATCCCAACAAGTAAATAAATGTTCCAACAAGGAACGGCTCCAATCTTCACCTGCAACTAACAACGCTATAAGAAGGGGCTGAGCAAAGCGGTAACATAGCCAATCAACGGTTTGCTAGGACAAAGGTGGGTTAGAGGCTCAATCATCGCAATTGGGAGGCTGGCAAGCAAGTGGTAGGCATCGTAGCATTGGCAAAGCAAAAGAGCGAGCAAACTAGCATAGCAAAGATAGTAGTGATTTCGAGGTTATGATCATCTTGCCTGCACAGTTGTCAGAGTTGACTGGATCCTCAAAAGCAAACTCAACGGGCTCCTCGTTAGCGAACTCGTCTCCCGGCTCTACCCAACAACACAAACAAGCAACAAGGATACAATCAACCACGTGCAAGGGCAACCAATAATATGCAAAGATGGTATGCTATGTGGGATGCGATGCGGGATGCAAAATGCAAGACGTGATAGGAAATGCATGAACCTAGCATCAACTTGGAAAACCAAGTGTGCCAATGGATAGAGGGGAAGAAATCCCCTGAAAACGATATAAAGATCAAAGGAATCGGAGCTACGGTTTGGAAATGGCAAGCGTTTTACGAAACGAGCCGATCTGCGATTTACAGCAAGTAGGCTCCTAAATGCAACGAAATGAACATGCTACAGCCACCAACCATGAAAAAAAATTGCATGGAAGGGATGTACACAAGAAGCTTAACAAATCACCAGGACTAAGCCATAGGCAAATTCATCCATTAAGGGGTTCAAACAAGCATGGCAAAACTGAATAAGCAAAACAGATTTCAGACTTAGCGAAATTAACGCTAGTCTGGAATTTCAGAGCACGATGCTCTCTTCGGAGCAGCAAAACAACATGAAACATAACCTGAACATGGCAAGTAAGAGCATGGCATGGAGCTACTCAACAAGCTTAACAAAACACCCAAAATGACCCGGGGCCAAAAGGGTTCACAAAATACTCTAACAAGCACACGAACATCGATGAAACACAATCAGTTTTCAGACTTAGTGAAACTGGGACATGCTGAAATTATAACTCACGGAGGCATGTAAACGAGCTCGATGCACTCACTACGGTGCAAGTCATGGCAAGGCAAGCATATATCCATAAAGAAGGCACAAAATGCTAGCTAGACATGGCAATAACAATGGCATAGCATGCACGAGTCACTAGCAATGGCACCGGCAAAATCGCAAAAGAGTTCACGATCTGCCCAAATTAACAACTATGCAAAAGTTGAGCTCGATTGGGTCAACCTAGGTTGCCCCAACATAACAAGTAAAGACATGGATGGATAGAGCACAACAAGCATAACAAATCACTCTTACTGATCATCCTCAAAAGAGGCACGGATCACTAGGAAACAAGCTGGACATATAGCATCATGAACTAAAACATCCCAGACTTGGTGATTTTCACTAAGTCCCTGAAATCAGCAAACTCAGGTACCCCTCTTTGCAAGCTTGCACAAGACAACACACACATCCTAAAAATGCATGGGAGGCACCTCTGGAAAGAAGACAACATGCTTAACAATTCATCCCAAAGGGGCACAGGCATATCATGCACACAATAATCGTGGCAAAAATGACAAAAGTCAATGTAGAGCTAACGGATCTGCAATTTAACTCATGATGCCTCCTTCTAACAGCATTTTGGGCACCAGGATGACCTCAAATGCAAATGATGCAATGGAATGAAATGATGTACTCGTCGAGACGCAGATTTTTACATATCATATGTCCAAAACGGAGCCACAGATGCGGAGATATGATGCGTCAAAGAATGCATAGAAAAATCAAGGAGATTAGGGTTTTGGGGAGAGGTCAACCGAGATGGATCTAGATCCAGATCCAGGGTTACTGTAGCGGTACCATAGCAAGGCGCGGGATCCAAGGTTCGACGGCGCCGGAGCCGGTGGAGCTCGCCGGTGTGAGGGGAGGAGGAGGCCGGAGCCGGTGCGGTGGCGAGGAAAGGACGCCGGGGCGGCGCGGGCCGGCGATGAGGAGGCCCGGTGGAGCCGCGGCGCGGCGCGGGGCGGTCCGGTGCGTCGAGCAGCGAGGAGCGGCGCCGGAGCTCGCCGGAGCTCGGGCGGCGGCTGGCGAGGAGCCCCGGAGCCGGGGAAGAAGGGAGGCGGCGGCGATGCTCCTCTGGCCCGGGAGCGCGGCGTCGGGGGCCGAGAGCGGGCCTCCGCGGGCCGGCAGCGGCGGTGGACGGCGGTGCCACGTGGCGGACGGCGATTGGCGGCGGTGACGAGCGGACGCGTCCGGCCAGATTCGGACGTGTCCGGCCGGTGCGGGGGCGATTTTTTTTAGGGTTTGGACGGGGGGATCCGGAATTTTCGGAAGGGGATCTATTTATAGAGGTAGAGGGAGCTAGGAAGCTCCAAATGAGGTGCGGTTTTCGGCCACACGATCGTGATCGAACGACCGAGACGATGGAGCAGAGTTTGGTGGGTTTTGGGCCAAATTGGAGGGGTGTTGGGCTGCAACACACACGAGGCCTTCTCGGTCCCTTGGTTAGCCGTTGGAGTATCAAACGAAGTCCAAATGACACGAAACTTGACAGGCGGTCTACCGGTAGTAAACCAAGGCCACATGGCAAGTCTCGGTCCAATCCGGAAATGTTTAATCCCCACACACGAAAGAAAGCTAGAAATGGCCACCGGAGGAGAACGAAGCGCCGGAATGCAAAACGGACAACGGGGAAAATGCTCGAATGCATGAGATGAACATGTATGCAAATGCAATGCACGTGATGACATGATATGAGATGCACGAAAAGGAAAACAACACACGGAGACAAAGACCCGAACCCGAGGAATAAATATAACTTAATGCCAGAACCGGCAATAGGTGGAGTACAAATTGGGAAAGTCATATCTGGGGCGTTACAACACTCCACCACTACGAAAAGATCTCGTCCCGAGATCTAGGACTGAAAGAACTTCGGGTACTCAGAACGGAGGTGATCCTCGCGTTCCCAGGTAGCTTTACAGTCGGAATGGTGTGACCACTTGACTTTGAGAAATTTGATTGACTTGTTGCGAGTTCTGCGTTCAGTCTCTTCAAGGATTGCAACTGGGTGCTCACGATAGGAGAGATCTTCTTGGAGCTCAATGTCCTCGAAGTTGACGGTGCGTTCAGGCGTCTTGAAGCACTTTCGGAGTTGGGAGACATGGAACACATCATGAACATTGGCAAAGTTTGAAGGAAGCTCGAGTTGATAGGCGAGGTCGCCTCTCTTGCTGACAATCTTGAAAGGGCCGACGTATCTGGGGGCAAGCTTCCCTTTGATACCGAAGCGACGAGTCCCTTTCATAGGAGAGACGCGGAGGTAAACATGATCTCCGATCTCGAAAGCCAAATCACGGTGCTTACTATCATAGTAGCTCTTCTGGCGGGATTGGGCTGCTTTGAGGTTATCACGAATGACCTTGCACATTTCTTCTGCCTCTGTGATTAGGTCATTACCCAGCAGCTGACGTTCACCGGTTTTAGACCAGTTGAGAGGTGTACGGCACTTCCTACCATACAGAATTTCAAATGGGGCCTTGCCCGAACTTGCTTGGAAACTGTTGTTGTATGAGAATTCAGCATAAGGAACACAATCCTCCCACTTCATGCCGAAGGAGATAACACAAGCCCTGAGCATATCTTCAAGAATCTGGTTGACACGCTCGACTTGACCGCTTGTTTGAGCATGGAAAGCAGTGCTGAAGCGAATGTTGGTGCCCATGGCCTTCTGAAAAGAATCCCAAAACTTGGAGGTGAAGATGCTGCCACGGTCTGAAGATATCACTTGAGGAATACCGTGCAGAGAGACAATTCGAGAGGTATAGAGTTCCGCCAATTGAGCTGCAATGATTGACTCTTTGATAGGCAGAAAATGAGCCACTTTGGTGAGCTTGTCGATGACAACGAATATAGCATCATTGCCACGCTTGCACTTTGGAAACCCAGTCACGAAGTCCATTTCAATGTGGTCAAACTTCCATTCTGGAATGGCAAGAGGTTGGAGGAGACCTGCTGGCCTTTGGTGTTCTGCCTTCACTCTTCTGCAGACATCACATTCATTCAGGAATTGAGCAATATCGCGCTTCATTCGAGTCCACCAATAAGTTTGCTTGAGATCCTGATACATCTTCATGCTACCAGGGTGGATGGAGAGGAGAGAGTTGTGAGCCTCGTTCATGATCACTTTACGAAGTTCACCTTTGGGCACAACAATTCGATCCTCGAAGAAGAGAGTGTCCTTGTCATCAAGTCGGTAGCACTTGTACTTGGACTGACTCTTTGCAATACCAATCTTCACCTTTTTCACCATAGCATCAAGAAGCTGGGCTTGGCGAATCTGGTCTTCCAAGGTAGGATAAACTTGAAGGTTGGCGAGGAAACCTTGAGGAACAACTTGCAGATTAATTTTGCGGAAAGCTTCACAAAGCTCGGGTTGATAAGGCTTGAGAATCAGACTGTTGCAATATGCTTTTCTGCTCAAAGCATCAGCAATCACATTAGCCTTGCCTGGAGTATACTCGATACTCGGATTGTACTCTTGAATCATTTCGACCCATCGAGTCTGCCTGAGGTTGAGATTAGGCTGAGTGAAGATGTACTTGAGACTCTTGTGATCAGTGAAAATGTCCACTTTCCTTCCCAATAGAAGATGTCTCCAAGTCAACAAAGCGTGCACAACTGCCGCCAACTCAAGATCATGAGTGGGGTAGTTCTTCTCATTAGGCTTCAACTGGCGAGAGGTATAAGCAACAACTTTCTTCTCTTGCATCAGTACAACACCGAGACCTTGGAGAGAGGCATCACAAAAGACCTCGTACGGCTTGGTTTCATCAGGCGGAGTCAGAACTGGAGCAGTGATCAATTTCTCTTTCAAAGCGTTGAAAGCAATATCACACTCCGGAGACCAAACATACTTGACGTGCTTCTGAAGAAGATTTGAGAGAGGCTTCGCGATCTTGGAAAAGTTTTCAACGAATCTTCGGCAGTAGCTTGCGAGACTGAGGAAGCTACGGAGTTGCTTCACGTTCTGAGGAGGTTCCCAATTAACAATTGCAGACACCTTCTCAGGATCCACGGAAATACCCTTGGCAGAGATGATATGGCCAAGATAAAGAACCTCATCGAGCCAAAATTCACACTTGGAGAACTTGGCGTAGAACTGATGTTCCCTGAGCTTGCCAAGAACCAAACGCAAGTGTTTGGCATGATCTTCCTTGTTCTTCGAGAAAACCAGAATGTCGTCGAGATAGACCAAAACAAAGTCATTGGTGTAGGGGTTGAAGATGAAGTTCATCATGCAAGAGAACGTCGGAGGAGCGTTGGCGAGGCCAAAAGACATGACAGTGTATTCATATCACCCATAGCTTGTTCTGAACGCCGTCTTGGG
Organism: Triticum monococcum; assembly: GCA_034509565.1. Classification (NCBI taxonomy): domain Eukaryota; kingdom Viridiplantae; phylum Streptophyta; class Magnoliopsida; order Poales; family Poaceae; genus Triticum; species Triticum monococcum. Next base: position 668,442,554 of record CM067843.1, on the reverse strand, counting down.
AATATCTTGCTCACGAATGCGAATTTGATGATAACCCATACGGAGATCGAGCTTGGAGAATACTTGGGCACCCTTGAGTTGTTCGAACAGCTCATTGATGTTGGGAAGTGGATATTTGTTCTTGATGGTCTTCTTGTTCAATGGACGATAATCAACACAAAGTCGGTCCGTTCCATCCTTCTTCTTCACAAAAAAAACACCACAACCCCACGGAGAAGTACTAGGCCGAATGAGACCCATTCTTTCTTGAACATCGAGTTGTTTCTTCAACTCCTTCAACTCTTCGGGGCCGAGCTTGTAGGGACGTTTGCACACAGGTTCCGTACCGGGCTCAAGTTCAATAACAAATTCAACCGGCCGGTTTGGAGGCATGCCTGGGAGTTCTTTTGGGAAGACGTCTTGATACTCACAAACAACCGGAATCTGCGAAATAGCATCCAATTCACCCTTCTCATTGAGAGAGAACAACCGGATGGTATTATCCCGAGCAGCAAAGACAATTACATCCTTAGACGAATGAGTCAGTTGAATCTGCCTGGCTGCACAATCGAGGTGAGCCTTGTGTTTAGAGAGCCAGTCCATCCCAAGAATAAGATCAATATCGGAATCGCCAAGAACAATTGGGGAAGTAAGGAACTTGTGGTCTCCCAAGGTGATAGTAACATCCGGGACACAGAAATTAGCTGTCATCTGTTTGCCCGGTGACACAATTTGTAAAGAATTTTGCAGGTGCTGGTAATCGCAGTCATACTTTGATGCAAAAGGTTTGGAAATGAAGCAATGCGATGCACCAGTGTCAAAAAGAACTTTTGCAGGAATATCATTAACAGGAAGGTTACCCATGATCACATCTGACGAGTCCTCTGCCTGAGCTGCGTTCATCAAGTTGACCTTGGCGTGCTTGGGATTATGCTTGACCACAGCTGTACTTGCCGATCTGACAGGAGGAGGAGGAGGAAGACGCCTCTGGTTGAAACACTTGTTGGCGTAGTGACCCTTCTGTTGGCACTTGTTGCACGTGACCTCTGAGAGCGGACGGTGGTACGGAGCACTCGATCTTGAAGCTTGAGACGAAGTCTTTTTCTGAAAGCCTGGGTTGGGTGGGTGGGATGAACCACTGCCACCTTTGCTCTTCTGCTGATACGGCTGACGGAACGGAGGAGGAGGAAGCCAATACTTCTGCTGCTTGGCCACTTGAGTAGAGGAAGAAGGTGTAGTGTCTCCGACTCGCTTCCTGGAAGCATCACACCTTAACTGAGCAGCCTCTTGCTTCAGTGCCATGTTGTAGAACTCATCGTATCTCAGCGGCTCGAAGAGGACAAGAGCGAGCTGAATTTCTTCACGGAGACCACCCCTGAACTGATAGATCATGCTCTTCTCGTCAGGAACATCCTGCTTGGCAAAACGGGCGAGCTTCTGGAACAACTTGTTGTAGTCATAGACAGACAAAGAGCCTTGCTTCAGATTGCGGAATTCTTTACGTTTGCTTTCAGTCACACTCTGAGGAATGTGATGAGCTCGGAAATCACTATGGAAATCATCCCAAGTGATCAAACGTCCACCTCTAGAATCCTGGTACTGCTAGAACCACTCTGCGGCCTGATCTTTGAGCTGGAAAGAAGCGAACTTGACGAAATCTTCAGGTCTGACGTTGCTGCATTCAAAATGCTTGCCCAGATCGACTAACCAATCATCAGCATCGGTAGCCTCAACACAGTTGCTGAACGTCTTTGGACCATTTGCGAGGAACTGGTTCAGAGTTGCAAAATGGTTCTGGTTGTTGCCTTGATTCCCTTGACTGCTTTGATTCCGCTCTTGGATGATTTGCATGATCAACTGTGTATTTGCATTAGTAGCGGCCATCACAGCTTGCCATGCTTCCGAAGGAGGCGGAGGTGGCGGCGGATATTGATTCTGGTTCTGACTGGCGCTCTTAGCGGGAGCCATCCTGAAGAGGTTGACCACCGTTAGCACATAGGCAGATAAATGAAGCTGAAACCAATGGAATGAAAATTGCAACATAAAGTCTTCACATCCGAACAAAATGAACGAATGCACTTCTCTTGAAGTGGTCACATATTCCTAAATTGCGAAGCCACGAAGAATCAGGTAGAAGGGGGTACATCAACGAGGGATGGAATCAACATATGACGTCAAAGCAGAACGAATACCACCACTCAAAATAAAACCAAGGGTTGGCTTGCGGAATAAGCCGGAACAAACACATGATAGAAATTTCGTCCGAAGTTTTCGTGGTAGGACCTACACGGGCTCGACCGTACAGCACCATCATGTACAAGGCAGTGCACATGACATACGAAGCGTCCCCGAGTCAGCATAGCCAAGGACTCTTTAAGACACAACGAGACCACTGTAAAATCGACGTTGAGTAGGCGAACCACTAGACGTCGAACCCCAATTTCATATCATACATCTGTTGGAAGGATATCCTAAGAGCTACTTGAATTCCCTGTTGGGGAACGTAGTAATTTCAAAAAATTTCCTACGCACACGCAAGATCATGGTGATGCATAGCAACTAGAGGGGAGAGTGTTGTCTACGTACCAACGCAGACCGACTGCGGAAGCGATCACACAACGTAGAAGAAGTAGTCGTACGTCTTCCCGATCCGACCGATCCAAGCACCGTTACTCCGGCACCTCCGAGTTCTTAGCACACGTTCAGCTCGATGACGATCCTCGGGCTCCGATCCAGCAAAGCTTCAGGGATGAGTTCCGTCAGCACAACGGCGTGGTGACGATGATAATGTTCTACCGACGCAGGGCTTCTCCTAAGCACTACAACGATATGATCGAGGTGGAATATGGTGGCAGGGGGCACCGCACACGGCTAAGGAACGATCACATGGATCAACTTGTGTGTCTAGAGGTGCCCCCTGCCCCTGTATATAAAAGAGCAAGGGGGGAGAGGTGCGGCCAGCCTTGGGGCGCGCCAGGAGGAGTCCTACTCCTACCGGGAGTAGGACTCCCCCTCCAATCCTAGTCCAACTAGGTTTCCTCAAGTGGGAAAGAGAGAGGGGGTGGCCGGCCACCTTCCCTAGTCCTATTAGGACTAGGGGAAGGGGGGAGGCGCGCAGCCCATGGGGCAGCCCTTTCACCTTTCTACCAAGGCCCATGTTGGCCCATTTGGCTCCCGGGGGGTTCCGGTAACCCTCCCGGTAATCTGGCAAAATCCCGATTTCACCCAAAACACTTCCGATGTCCAAACATAGGCTTCCAATATATCAATCTTTATGTCTCGACCATTTCGAGACTCCTCGTCATGTCCGTGATCACATCCGGGACTCCGAACAACCTTCGGTACATCAAAATGCATAAACTCATAATAACTGTCATCATAACGTTAAGCGTGCGGACCCTACGGTTCGAGAACAATGTAGACATGACCGAGACACGTCTCCGGTCAATAACCAATAGCGGGACCTGGATGCCCATTTTGGCTCCTACATATTCTACGAAGATCTTTATCGGTCAGACCGCATAACAACATACGTTGTTCCCTTTGTCATCGGTATGTTACTTTCCCGAGATTCGATCGTCGGTATCCAATACCTAGTTCAATCTCATTACTGGCAAGTCTCTTTACTCGTTCCGTAATACATCATCTCACAACTAACATCTTAGTTATAATTCTTGCAAGGCTTATGTGATGTGTATCACCGAGAGGGTCCAGAGATACCTCTCCGACAATCGGAGTGACAAACCCTAATCTCGAAATACGCCAACCCAACATCTACCATTAGAGACACCTGTAGTACTCCTTTATAATCACCTAGTTACGTTGTGACATTTGGTAGTACCCAAAGTATTCCTCCGGTAAACGGGAGTTGCATAATCTCATAGTTATAGGAACATGTGTAAGTCATGAAGAAAGCAATAGCAACATACTAAACGATCGGGTGCTAAGCTAATGGAATGGGTCATGTCAATCAGATCATTCAACTAATGATGTGACCTCGTTAATCAAATAACAACTCTTTTGTCCATGGTTAGGAAACATAACCATCTTTCATTAACGAGCTAGTCAAGTAGAGGCATACTAGTGACACTCTGTTTGTCTATGTATTCACACATGTATTATGTTTCCGGTTAATACAATTCTAGCATGAATAATAAACATTTATCATGATATAAGGAAATAAATAATAACTTTATTATTGCCTCTAGGGCATATTTCCTTCAGTCTCCCACTTGCACTAGAGTCAATAATCTAGTTCACATCGCCATGTGATTTAACAGCAATAGTTCACATCACCATGTGATTAACACCCATAGTTCACATCGTCATGTGACCAACACTCAAAAGGTTTACTAGAGTCAGTAATCTAGTTCACATCTCTATGTGATTAACACCCAAAGAGTACTAAGGTGTGATCATGTTTTGCTTGTGAGATAATTTTAGTCTACGGGTCTGTCACATTCAGATCCGTAAGTATTTTGCAAGTTCTATGTCTACAATGCTCTACACGGAGCTACTCTAGCTAATTGCTCCCACTTTCAATATGTATCCAGATTGAGACTTTAGATTCATCTGGATCAGTGTCAAAAACTTGCATCGACGTAACCCTTTACGACGAACCTTTTTTTCACGTCCATAATCGAGAAACATATCCTTATTTCGCTAAGGATAATTCTGACCGCTGTCCAGTGATCTACTCCTAGATCACTATTGTACTCCCTTGCCAAATCAATGCAGGGTATACAATAGATCTGGTATACAGCATGACATACTTTATAGAACCTATGGCCAAGGCATAGGGAATGACTTTCATTCTCTTTCTATCTTCTGCCGTGGTCGGGCTTTGAGTCTTACTCAACTTCACACCTTGTAATACAGGCAAGAACTCTTTCTTTGACTGCTCCATTTTGAACTACTTCAAAATCTTGTCAAGGTATGTACTCATTGAAAAAACTTATCAAGCATCTTGATCTATCTCTATAGATCTTGAAGCTCAATATGTAAGCAGCTTCACCGAAGTCTTTCTTTGAAAAACTCCTTTCAAACACTCCTTTATGCTTTACAGAATAATTCTACATTATTTCCGATCAACAATATGTCATTCACATATACTTTATCAGAAATGCTGTAGTGCTCCCACTCACTTTCTTGTAAATACAGGCTTCACCGCAAGTCTGTATAAAACTATATGCTTTGATCAACTTATCAAAGCATGTATTCCAACTCTGAGATGCTTGCACCAGTCCATAGATGAATCGCTGGAGCTTGCATATTTCGTTAGCACCTTTAGGATTGACAAAACCTACTAGTTGCATCGTATACAACTCTTCTTTAATAAATCCAATAAGGAATGCAGTTTTGTTTATCCATTTGCCAGATTTCATAAAATGCGGCAACTACTAACATGATTCGGACAGACTCAAGCATAGATACGAGTGAGAAGCTCTCATCGTAGTCAACACCTTGAACTTGTCGAAAACCTTTTGCGACAATTCTAGCTTTGTAGATAGTAACACTACTATCGGCGTCCGTCTTCCTCTTGAAGATCCATTTATTCTGAATTGCTTGCCGATCATCGGGCAAGTCAACCAAAGTCCAAACTTTGTTCTCACACATGGATCATATCTCAGATTTCATGGCCTCAAACCATTTCGCGGAATTTGAGCTCATCATCGCTTCCTCATAGTTCGTAAGTTCATCATGATCTAGTAACATGACTTCCAGAACAGGATTACTGTACCACTCTGGTGCAGATCTCACTCTAGTTTACCTACGAGATTCGGTAGTAACTTGATCTGAAGTTTTATGATCATCATCATTAGCTTCCTCACTAATTGGTGTAGTAGTCACAGGAACAAATTTTTGTGATGAACTAATTTCCAATAAGGGAGAAGGTACAATTACCTTATCAAGTTCTACTTTCCTCCCACTCACTTCTTTCGAGAGAAACTCCTTCTCTAGAAAGGATCCATTATAAGCAACGAAGGTCTTGTCTTAGGATCTGTGATAGAAGGTGTACCCAACAGTCTCCTTTTGGGTATCCTATGAAGACATATTTCTCCGATTTTGGTTTTGAGCTTATTAGGATGAAACTTTTTCACATAAGCATCACAACCCCAAACTTTAAGAAACGACTACTTTGGTTTCTTGCTAAACCACAGTTTAGATTGTGTCGTCTCAACGGACTTAGATGGTGCCCTTTTTTAACGTGAATGCAGCTGTCTCTAATGCATAACCCCAAAACGATAGTGGTAGATCGGTAAGAGACATCATAGATCGCACTATATCTAATAAAGTACGGTTATGACGTTCGGACACACCATTACACTATGGTGTTCCTTGTGGCGTGAGTAGCGAAACTATTTCACATTGTTTTTAACTGAAGGCCAAACTCGTAAGTCAAATACTCTTCTCTACGATCAGATCATAGAAACTTTATTTTCTTGTTACGATGATTTTTCACTTCACTCTGAAATTCTTTGAACTTTTCAAATGTTTCAGACTTATGTTTCATCAAGTAGATATACTCATATCTGCTCAAATCATCTGTGAAGATCAGAAAATAATGATACCTGTCGCGAGCCTCAATATTTATTGGACCACATACATCAGTATGTATGATTTCCAACAAATCTGTTGCTCGCTCCATTGTTCCGAAGAACAGAGTCTTAGTCATCTTGCCCATGAGGCATGGTTCGCAAGCATCAATTGATTCATAATCAAGTGATTCAAAAAGCCCATCAGCATGGAGTTTCTTCATGCGCTTTACACCAATATGACCTAAACGGCAGTGCCACAAATAAGTTGCACTATCATTATTAACTTTGCATCTTTTGGTTTCAATATCATGAATATGTGTATCACTACGATCGAGATCCAATGAACTTGTTTCATTGGGTGTATGACCATGAAGGTTTTATTCATGTAAACAGAACAACAATTATTCTCTGAATTTAATGAATAACCGTATTGCAATAAACATGATCAAATCATATTCATGCTCAACGCAAACACCAGATAACACTTATTTAGGTTCAACACTAATCCCGAAATTATAGGGAGTGTGCAATGATGATCATATCAATCTTGGAACCACTTCCAACACACATTGTCACTTCACCCTTAACTAGTCTCTGTTTATTCTGCAACTCCTGTTTCGAGTTACTAATCTTAGCAACTGAACTAGTATCAAATACTGAGGGTTTGCTATAAACACTAGTAAAGTACACATCAATAACATGTATATCAAATATACTTATGTTCACTTTGCCATCCTTCTTATCCGCCAATCACTTGGGGTAGTTCCGCTTCTAGTGACCAGTCCCTTTGCAGTAGAAGCACTCAGTCTCAGGCTTAGGTCCAGACTTGGGCTTCTTCACTTGAGCAGCAACTTGCTTGCTGTTCTTTTTGAAGTTCCCCTTCTACCCTCTGCCCTTTTCTTGAAACTAGTGGTCTTGTCAACCATCAACACTTGATGTTTTTCTTGATTTCTACCTTCGTTGATTTCAGCATCACGAAGAGCTTGGGGTTTGTTTCCGTTATCCCTTGCATATTATAGTTCATCACGAAGTTCTACTAACTTGATGATGGTGACTAGAGAATTCTGTCAATCACTATCTTATCTGGAAGATTAACTCCCACTTGATTCAAGCGATTGTAGTACCCAGACAATATGAGCACATGCTCACTAGTTGAGCGATTCTCCTCCATCTTTTAGCTGTAGAACTTGTTGGAGACTTCATATCTCTCAACTCGGGTATTTGCTTGAAATATTAACTTCAACTCCTGGAACATCTCATATGGTCCATGACGTTCAAAACGTCTTTGAAGTCCCGATTCTAAGCTGTTAAGCATGGTGCACTAAACTATCAAGTAGTCATCATATTGAGCTAGCCAAACGTTCATAACGTCTGCATCTGCTCCTGCAATAGGTCTGTCACCTAGCGGTGCATCAAGGACATAATTCTTCTGTGCAGCAATGAGATAAACCTCAGATCACGGATCCAATCCGCATCATTGCTACTAACATCTTTCAACAAAATTTTCTCTAGGAACATAAACACAGGGAAGCAACAACGCGAGCTATTGATCTACAACATGATTTGCAAAATAATACCAGGACTAAGTTCATGATAAATTTAAGTTCAATTTTAATCATATTACTTAAGAACTCCCACTTAGATAGACATCCCTCTAATCCTCTAAGTGATCACGTGATCCAAATCAACTAAACCATAACCGATCATCACGTGAGATGGAGTAGTTTTCAATGGTGAACATCGTTATGTTGATCATATCTACTATATGATTCACGCTCGACCTTTCGGTCTCCGTGTTCCGAGGCCATATCTGCATATGCTAGGCTCGTCAAGTTTAACCTGAGTATTCTGCGTGTGCAAAACTGGCTTGCACCCGTTGTAGATGGACGTAGAGCTTATCACACCCGATCATCACGTGGTGTCTGGGCACGACGAACTTTGGCAACGGTGCATACTCAGGGAGAACACTTCTTGATAATTTAGTGAGAGATCATCTTATAATGCTACCGTCAATCAAAGCAAGATAAGATGCATAAAAGATAAACATCACATGCAATCAATATAAGTGATATGATATGGCCAACATCATCTTGTGCTTGTGATCTCCATCTCCGAAGCACCGTCATGATCACCATCGTCACCGGCGCGACACCTTGATCTCCATCGTAGCATCGTTGTCGTCTCGCCAATCTTATGCTTCCACGACTATCACTACTGCTTAGTAATAAAGTAAAGCATTACATCGCGATTGCATTGCATACAATAAAGCGACAACCATATGGCTCCTGCCAGTTGCCGATAACTCGGTTACAAAACATGATCATCTCATACAATAAAATTTAGCATCATGCCTTGACCATATCACATCACAACATGCCCTGCAAAAACAAGTTAGACGTCCTCTACTTTGTTGTTGCAAGTTTTACGTGGCTGCTACGGGCTTAAGCAAGAACTCATCTCACCTACGCATCAAAACCACAACGATAGTTTGTCAAATAGACTCCGTTTTAACCTTCTCAAGGACCGGGCGTAGCCATACTCGGTTCAACTAAAGTTGGAGAGACAGTCGCCCGCAAGCCATCTATGTGCAAAGCACGTCGAGGGAACCGGTCTCGCGTAAGCATACGCGTAAGGTTGGTCCGGGTCGTCTCGTCCAACAATACCGCCGAACCAAAGTATGACATGCTGGTAGGCAGTATGACTTGTATCGCCCACAACTCACTTGTGTTCTACTCGTGCAAATAACATCAAACCATAAAACCTAGGCTCGGATGCCACTGTTGGGGAACGTAGTAATTTCAAAAAATTTCCTACGCACACGCAAGATCATGGTGATGCATAGCAACGAGAGGGGAGAGTGTTGTCTACGTACCAACGCAGACCGACTGCGGAAGCGATCACACAACGTAGAGGAAGTAGTCGTACGTCTTCCCGATCCGACCGATCCAAGCACCGTTACTCCGGCACCTCCGAGTTCTTAGCACACGTTCAGCTCGATGACGATCCTCGGGCTCCGATCCAGCAAAGCATCGAGGAAGAGTTCCGTCAGCACGACGGCGTGGTGACGATCTTGATGTACTACCGACGCAGGGCTTCGCCTAAGCACTACAACGGTATGATCGAGGTGGAATTTGGTGGCAGGGGGCACCGCACACGGCTAAGGAGCGATCTCAAGGATCAACTTGTGTGTCTAGAGGTGCCCCTGCCCCCGTATATAATGGATGAGAGGGGGAGGCCTGGCCGGCCAAGTTGGGAGGCGCAGGAGGAGTCCTACTCCTACCGGGAGTAGGACTCCCCCCTCCAATCCTAGTCCAACTAGGTTTCCTCAAGTGGGAAAGAGAGAGGGGGTGGCCGGCCACCTTCCCTAGTCCTAATAGGACTGGGGAAGGGGGGAGGCGCGCAGCCCATGGGGCAGCCCTTTCACCTTTCTACCAAGGCCCATGTTGGCCCATTTGGCTCCCGGGGGGTTCCGGTAACCCTCCCGGTAATCCGGTAAAATCCCGATTTCACCCGGAACACTTCCGATGTCCAAACATAGGCTTCCAATATATCAATCTTTATGTATCGACCATTTCGAGACTCCTCGTCATGTCCGTGATCACATCCGGGACTCCGAACAACCTTCGGTACATCGAAATGCATAAACTCATAATAACTGTCATCGTAACGTTAAGCGTGTGGACCCTACCGTTCGAGAACAATGTAGACATGACCGAGACACGTCTCCGGTCAATAACCAATAGCGGGACCTGGATGCCCATATTGGCTCCTACATATTCTACGAAGATCTTTATCGGTCAGACCGCATAACAACATACGTTGTTCCCTTTGTCATCGGTATGTTACTTGCCCGAGATTCGATCGTCGGTATCCAATACCTAGTTCAATCTCGTTACTGGCAAGTCTCTTTACTCGTTCCGTAATACATCATCTCACAACTAACATCTTAGTTATAATGCTTGCAAGGCTTATGTGATGTGTATCACCGAGAGGGTCCAGAGATACCTCTCCGACAATCGGAGTGACAAACCCTAATCTCGAAATATGCCAACCGAACATCTACCATTGGAGACACCTGTAGTACTCCTTTATAATCACCCAGTTACGTTGTGACGTTTGGTAGTACCCAAAGTATTCCTCCGGTAAACGGGAGTTGCATAATCTCATAGTTATAGGAACATGTATAAGTCACAAAGAAAGCAATAGCAACATACTAAACGATCGGGTGCTAAGCTAATGGAATGGGTCATGTCAATCAAATCATTCAACTAATGATGTGACCTCATTAATCAAATAACAACTCTTTTGTCCATGGTTAGGAAACATAACCATCTTTGATTAACGAGCTAGTCAAGTAGAGGCATACTAGTGACACTCTGTTTGTCTATGTATTCACACATGTATTATGTTTCCGGTTAATACAATTCTAGCATGAATAATAAACATTTATCATGATATAAGGAAATAAATAATAACTTTATTATTGCCTCTAGGGCATATTTCCTTCATTCCCACCTATGAAACTCCCGAAACTTTCCGGTTATGCAATCAGGTGTTGGGGATACAGGGGAAGCATAATATCTCACCCAAGCTAGCAAATCCTACATCCAGCTGCATCCATCCATCAACACATAACCAAGAAACCTTCGGAAACCATCTATCTCAACCTTCGAAAGGCATCCATTATAAAAGTTATGGCGATACTCCCGAACTCCCGCCCCAGTACTAGGTGGCGTCGAGGTTATCTCACCAACGAACTGCATAAAGGAGATTTTCGATGTCGCGCACATATCTCAAGTATACCAGAATTGCAACGATAGAATTATGATGACAACACCTCAGAGCTCAACTCCTCGGGACACTTCCACTAAACCCCTGACAGGAGGCACCAAGACAGTATTCTCATCATAAGCCATCGGAACAAAACCAAGATACTCGCGTGATCCTAGAAAATTTTAGTGAAATTTTGAGAAGAGAAGAGTCAAAACTCTACGTCAGGATGCCTTACCAGAGCGATGGGGAGACTGGGAAGTAAAAAGAATTCCTAAACTCTCCGATATATAATTCCTAAGGACTCAAAACATTTTTCTAGACACAACTCGGCTGCTAAAAACGATCAAGCAATGGGGGCTCCTAAGGTCGGGGAAGGCTCTGATTACCAACTTGTAACGCCCTCGATGCGGCTATATCTCCCACGTGTCGAGGCACGACTTAGAGGCATAGCCGCATTGAAAGCAATGTCGCAAGTCGGGGAATCATCACACATCCCATGTACATAAATAATATAAAGGGGAATAACATAGTTGGCTTACACTCGCCATGTCACATCAAAGTACATAAATAACATCCATCATACAATCACTCATGGCCCGACTACGGCGCCAAAATAGAAAAGACCCCCAACATGCGACAAGGCCCTGAATCTAACCCCGAATAGGCACCACTACTGATCATCAGGAAAAGACACATAGTAACGCGGAGAGTCCTCGTCGTATTCCCACTTCAGCTCGAGCGCGCCATCTGGAGCGGTATCATCTGTCCCTGCATCTGGTGTAATAGTAATCTGTGAGCCACAGGGACTCAGCAATCTCGCACCCTCGCGATCAAGACTATTTAAGCTTAATAGGTAGGGAAGGGGTAATGTATAAGTGGAGCTGCAGCAAGCGACTAGCATATATGGTGGCTAACTTATTCGCAAAAGAGAGCGAGAAGAGGAGGCAAAGCACGAGCGGAAAACTAGAGTGCAACCTGCGCAAGCATAACTCCAACGCCGTGTCTACTTCCCGGACTCCGCCGAGAAGAGGCCATCACGGCAACACACTCAGTTGATTCATTTTAATTAATTAAGGTTCAAGTTATCTACAACCGGACATTAACAAATTCCCATCTGCCCATAACCGTGGGCATGGCTTTCGAAAGATCAATCCCTGCAGGGGGGTCCCAACTTAGCCCATAACAAGCTCTTATGGTCAATGAAGGAATAGACCTCCACCCAGGACACACCGATCAGACTCGGTAACCCGGTACAACAAGATGATTCGACAGGTTAAAACAAGACCAGCAACACCGCCCGAATGTGCCGACAAATCCCGATAGGAGCTGCACATATCTCTTTCTCAGGGCACACTCAGATGAGCTCTCCATACAACTAAAACCAAACCTCGAGTTTCCCCTAGGGGGCGCTGCACAGGACTCTAGTTCGGACCAACACTCAGAGGAGCACTAGCCCGTGGGGGCTAAAATGAAGATGACCCTCGGGTTCCGGAAACCCAAGGGAAAAAGAGGCTAGGTGGCAAATGGTAAAACCAATGTTGGGCATTGCTGGAAAAGCTTTAATCAAGGCGAACTATCAAGGGGTTCCCATTATAGCCCAACCGCGTAAGGGACGCAACAATCCGGGAACATAACACCGATATGACGGAAACTACGGCGGCAAGAGTGGAACAAAACACTAGGCAAGAGGCCGAGCCTTCCACCCTTTACCAAGTATATAGATGAATTAAGATAACATAGCAATATAATGATATCCCAACAAGTAAATAAATGTTCCAACAAGGAACGGCTCAAATCTTCACCTGCAACTAACAACGCTATAAGAAGGGGCTGAGCAAAGCGGTAACATAGCCAATCAACGGTTTGCTAGGACAAAGGTGGGTTAGAGGCTCAATCATGGCAATTGGGAGGCTGAAAAGTAAGTGGTACGCATCGTAGCATTGGCAAAGCAAAAGAGCGAGCAAACTAGCATAGCAAAGATAGTAGTGATTTCGAGGGTATGATCATCTTTCCTGCACAGTTGTCAGAGTTGACTGGATCCTCAAAAGCAAACTCAACAGGCTCCTCGTTAGCGAACTCGTGTCCCGGCTCTACCCAGCAACACAAACAAGCAACAAGGATACAATCAACCACGTGCAAGGGCAACCAATAATATGCAAAGATGGTATGCTATGCGGGATGCGATGCGGGATGCAAAATGCAAGACGTGACAGGAAATGCATGAACCTGGCCTCAACTTGGAAAACCAAGTGTGCCACTGGATAGAGGGGAATAAATCCCCTGAAAACGATATAAAGATCAAAGGAATCGGAGCTACGGTTTGGAAATGGCAAGCGTTTTACGAAACGAGCCGATCTGCGATTTACAGCAAGTAGGCTCCTAAATGCAACGAAATGAACATGCTACAGCCACCAAACATGAAAACAAATTGCATGGCAGGTATGTACACAAGAAGCTTAACAAATCGCCAGGACTGAGCCATAGGCAAATTCATCCATTAAGGGGTTCAAACAAGCATGGCAAAACTGAATAAGCAAAACAGATTTCAGACTTAGCGAAATTAACGCTAGTCTGGAATTTCAGAGCACGATGTTCTCTTCGGAGCAGCAAAACAACATGAAACATAACCTGAACATGGCAAGTAAGAGCATGGCATGGAGCTACTCAACAAGCTTAACAAAACACCCAAAATGACCTGGGGCCAAAAGGGTTCACAAAATACTCTAACAAGCACACGAACATCGATGAAACACAATCAGTTTTCAGACTTAGTGAAAACTGGGACATGCTGAAATTATAACTCACGGAGGCATGTAAACGAGCTCGATGCACTCACTACGGTGCAAGTCATGGCAAGGCAAGCATATATCCATAAAGAAGGCACAAAATGCTAGCTAGACATGGCAAGAACAATGGCATATCATGCACGAGTCACTAGCAATGGCACCGGCAAAATCGCAAAAGAGTTCACGATCTGCCCAAATTAACAACTATGCAAAAGTTGAGCTCGATTGAGTCAACCTAGGGTGCCCCAACATAACAAGTAAAGACATGGATGGATAGAGCACAACAAGCATAACAAACCACTCTTACTGATCATCCTCAAAAGAGGCACGGATCACTAGGAAACAAGCTGGACATATAGCATCATGAACTAAAACATCCCAGACTTAGTGATTTTCACTAAGTCCCTGAAATCAGCAAACTCAGGTACCCCTCTTTGCAAGCTTGCACAAGACAACACACACATCCTAAAAATGCATGGGAGGCACCTCTGGAAAGAAGACAACATGCTTAACAATTCATCCCAAAGGGGCACAGGCATATCATGCACACAATAATCATGGCAAAAATGACAAAAGTCAATGTAGAGCTAACGGATCTGCAATTTAACTCATGATGCCTCATTCTAATAGCATTTTGGGCACCAAGATGACCTCAAATGCAAATGATGCAATGTTATGAAATGATGTACTCGTCGAGACGAAGATTTTGATATATCATATGTCCAAAACGGAGCCACGGATGCGGAGATATGATGCGTCAAAGAATGCATAAAAAATAAAGGAGATTAGGGTTTCGGAGAGAGGTCAACCGAGATGGATCTAGATCCAGATCCAGGGTTACTGTAGCGGTACTGTAGCAGGGCGCGGGATCCGAGGTTTGACGGCGCCGGAGCCGGTGGAGCTCGCCGGCGTGAGGGGAGGAGGAGGCCGGAGCCGGTGCGGTGGCGAGGAAAGGACGCCGGGGCGGCGCGGGCCGGCGATGAGGAGGCCCGGTGGAGCCGCGGCGCGGCGCGGGGCGGTCCGGTGTGTCAGGCGGCGAGGAGCGGCACCGGAGCTCACCGGAGCTTGGGCGGCGGCTGGCGAGGAGCCCCAGAGCCGGGGAAGAAGGGAGGCGGCGGCGGCGCTCCTCTGGCCCGGGAGCGCGGCGTCGGGGGCCGGGCGCGGGCCTCCGCGGGCCGGCGGCGGCGGTGGACGGCGGTGCCATGTGGCGGACGGCGATTGGCGGCGGTGACGAGCGGACGCGTCCGGCCGGATTCGGACGTGTCCGGCCGGTGCGGGGGCGATTTTTTTTAGGGTTTGGACGGGGGGATCCGGAATTTTCGGAAGGGGATCTATTTATAGAGGTAGAGGGAGCTAGGAAGCTCCAAATGAGGTGCGGTTTTCGGCCACGCGATCGTGATCGAACGACCAAGACGATGGAGCGGAGTTTGGTGGGTTTTGGGCCAAATTGGAGGGGTGTTGGGCTGCAACACACACGAGGTCTTCTCGGTCCCTCGGTTAACCGTTGGAGTATCAAACGAAGTCCAAATGACACGAAACTTGACAGGCGGTCTACCGGTAGTAAACCAAGGCCACATGGCAAGTCTCGGTCCAATCCGGAAATGTTTAATCCCCACACACGAAAGAAAGCTAGAAATGGCCACCAGAGGAGAACGAAGCGCCGGAATGCAAAACGGACAACGGGGAAAATGCTCGAATGCATGAGATGAACATGTATGCAAATGCAATGCACGTGATGACATGATATGAGATGCACGAAAAGGAAAACAACACACGGAGACAAAGACCCGAACCTGAGGAATAAATATAACTTAATGCCGGAACCGGCAATAGTTGGAGTACAAATTGGGAAAGTCATATCTGGGGCGTTATATGACATATCTCATAATACAAATCGTCATCGAACGTTAAGCGTGCGGACCCTACGGGTTCGAGAACTATGTAGACATGACCGAGACATATCTCTGGTCAATAACCAATAGCGGAACTTGGATGCTCATATTGGCTCCTACATATTCTACGAAGATCTTTATCGGTCAAACCGCATAACAACATACGTTGTTCCCTTTGTCATTGGTATGTTACTTGCACGAGATTCGATCGTCGTGTAACATCCCAAATTTCCAATTTGGAATGTTATACATAGGTCATCCATGCATATCATATTTTATTGCATTTTGTTTTGCGATCCTCGAAATTCTAAGCAACTCAAGGACCCACGAAGAGAGTTGGCGATTTCACCATTTTCATATTTGAATTTTCTCAAATATTGAAACAAGGATCATTTTGGTTTTAATTATTTTTCCCTCCGAAAATATTTCATATGAAAAATATATGAGAGGAGATAATATGACTTCTCCAAAATAAATGAAATATTGAAGGAAAAATGTTAAAATCAAATAAATAATTTTATTGCTATTTTATTTCAATTAGAAAAATATGCATTATTCAAAATTGCATTTTTAGACCAAGAAAATGTTCACTTTGTTCTAAATATTCTATTTAGACGGTGAAAATTTGGTTTGTCATTTTAGATATTTATTTTAGTTTTTAGGATTTTTTCGGCGGAATCTGTTTTAAAAAAAGTCAACCGGTCGAAACGGGTCGTGACCGACCCGGTCTCCTGTTCGGCAGGCTTTATAAGCCGCCGCCCGAGCCCACCAAGCCGCCCGCCCTGCAAACCCTAACCCTAGCGCCGTCGCACGCCACCCGCACCGCCGCCATCGCCTACGCGGTTTGCCTGCACCACTCGCCGCCGCGCCGTACGCCGGAGCCGCCGCCGCCATTCGCCGGATCCGCCGTTGGTTTTTTCGGTTTCGGTAAAAACTGATCGGTTTTTTTAAAAAACCCTAGATGCATTTTTTTGGTTTGGTTTTTGACGGTTTATTTATTTAACAGACGTCTGTCCGTTCGTTCGTTTTTACGAACGATATTCGCTGGTTAGGTTCAGACAGCGAACATTCGTTCGTTAGTATTTTCTTTTTATTTTATTTTTTTGCCCAGGGACCTATCCACGATTACTTTTATCGCAGATTAGCCCCAGATCTTCAAACGCTTGTCGTTTCTTAACCGTTTGTCCAAATCCAGTGAAACCAACGCCAAAATCTTCGTCTTGAGCCTCTCTTTCTGCTTAATCAACTTGAACAAGGTTTTGACAATTTATAATTTTGGTTGCAAGCAGATTTTTCTTTGAAGTTCTTTTGACCGTAGTTTCAGTTCCGTAGCTTCGATTTGATTGATTTTTTTGCAGACCGAATCTCTTCAGTTGAGTTATTAGATTTGATCTTCTTATTTGGGTTTTACCCTTGAATCTATGCTTGATTGCTTATGTATGCTATTGTTTGTTTGCGATAGAATTCCCGGAGTGCGAAGCGTGCTACTACGAGTCACTAGGTTTTGCGGATCGTCAGCAAGGCAAGTAACACATTGATCATACTCCTTTCATACCCATTTTTTACGCATTAGTTTCAATCCTCAAACATTGCTTGATTAGGATGTGGTTAACTTGTGGGTGTTGGGAAGTAGAAGATGAGGTAGAACCTATTGCCTGTTTTATTATCAAACCCAGGAAAAATTGGCTTTTCGCAAAACATTATAACAGTAGAGCCTCCACCAGCCATATATGCATGTAGTGATAGCATTTATCTTGTTCATTGCTCTACTGTGTTATCTTGCCAACATATTCCATGTGTTGACCCGTTTTCGGGCTGCAACATATCATGTTGCAGACTTTTCAGACGAAGAGTAAGGTGTGCTAGGTTGTTGTTGTGCACTCAGCTATGCCTTTGGAGTTGATGGACTCACTTTATCTTCCAAGCCTTCCGCTATTATTTATTTAGATGGCCTTAAGCCATATTTATTGTAATAAGTTCTCTTTTGAGACATTTGATGTAATAAGTGTGTGATTGTACTCTGTTATAAATCCTTCGAGTACTATGTGTGTCAGCATTACCGATCCAGGGATGACACTTATGCACAGAGACTTGACCATCTGAGGCCGGGTCACTACAAGATGGTATCAGAGCACACGCTGAATGTAGGACACGACCACTAAGATGAACCATAGGTCACTCTTCTCTACTCATTTCTGACTCCTCCCCATTTTCTACTCTATAGGATGGCGGACTCAAGGAACAAGTTTGCACAACCGGATGAAGACACACCTTTTCGGAGACACTTGAAGGAAGTCACTAGGTACCTGAACATTGGAATACCAAGCTTCACCGAGACCTACACCGCCACTTTACCAGAAGAGGAGCGTTGGATTATTCGAGTTCAAGTTCTAGGAAGGACATTCACGCCAGTCACTGAGCCCCTAGAGTTTTCCTTTGATGCACCAACCTGGAGTTTAGGCAAGAGCATGGGAGCCCACATGGCTATGGGACGCATCGGAGAAGTCTACAAACAGGAACTTAAGGACACTATCTACCAGATGTCTGGGCGCCGAAATGAGCAATGGGAGATGATCAGCACCAGGAGGGATAGGCCCATTGCACCTTTCATCCAGGAGTTAAACCAGCACATTCGTCGATAGGAAAACCAGATGTGTGAAAACATGATAGGCCTGAAGAAGGTGATGACCAGGAACATGGAGCTAGAAGAGGAACTCAAGTCTACACGCGACGGATACGAGGAGGAAATTGCAATACTAGTGGAGATGAATGACGATCTGACAAGGAAGCTCGGAGTATTTATGGGAGACCCCGCGCCAGGAGGAGATGACGACCAATGCAAGGACATTCATTCTGAAGACTACATCATCATTGACGACACCAACTCCGACCCGGATAGCAGTGATGATGACTATGAGGATGAAGCTGGAGCGGATATCATGGAGTCTTCCACCGATGAAAATTTCTAGTAGACCACCATATGATCAGTAGCATTTTCCCCATGTATATATTAGTAGTCTGAGCACTGTAACGGTAGTTAGATCGATTGTATGCCCTTGTTTGAATTGATTTGTTGTGATATGATTGTGTTTGTCTCATGGGCATATGGGTAGTGATTTTCCCCTTAGACCTCATTCTATTCTAATATCTCCCCTCTAAACCCATAAGATGCCTCCAAGACGTGACCCCGGTTTTGTCTTTCCACCAGAGCTCACTCAGTTGATCCAGCAGCAGAATGCCTTGATGCAGTTGTTAGTTCAAAACCAAGGCAACAACAACAACAACCCACTGCCACCACCTCCAGTTGACAATTTAGCCCGTTTTCTGAGGTTGCAGCCACCGGTGTTTTCTAGTAGCACCGAGCCGATAGTTGCTGATGATTGGCTACACCGTATTAGAAGGGAGTTGACCACCGCATGTTGCATAGATGCTGAGAACGTGCGTTTTTCCGCACATCAATTGGATGGACCCGCAGCCTCATGGTGGGAGAATTACACATCCACTTTCCCTATAGCCAATGTCACTTGGGAGCAGTTTCAGCAAGCTTTCCGCACAGCCCATGTCTCAACTGGAGCTATGAGCATGAAGAAGCGTGAGTTTCACAACTTACGCTAGGGGAACCTTACTATGGCTTAGTACATAGATGAGTTTAGTAAGTTATCTCGCTATGTGAAAGTGCAACTATCCCTGGGTGGTTTTGGTAATTCCTAACAACATATAGCTCATTGAACTAATGCTACTTGAAGATGAATATTTCAGGAAAAGCTCAATGATTGGCATGGCATGGATTAGAAAGTGGGCCCCTCAAAATGCTAAGGACAAAAGATTGGCTCAAGCTCAAAGCACAAGACTCTACATTTTACTTTTAGTGATCCAAGATCACATTGAGTCCATAGGAAACGCCAATACTATTAAAAGGGGGTGAGGTGTTGCTTAATGAGTTGCTTGCTCAAAATACTTAGTGATATGCTCCAAAAACCCTCAACTACTTTCTCATATCCACATATGTCCCAACCCAAAAGTTAAACTCGGCCCCACCGAAATCTTCTATCCGGCACCACCGAGTTCACTTGACATAGCTACTGCCAGAAACCCAAGTCACTTCAGTCTCACCGATAGGGATCTCGGTCTCACCGAGATGGGATTGCAAACTCTCTGTTTCCCTTCGTAACGTTTCGGTCCAACCGAGATGAGCGATCGGTCCCACCGAGATTGCAATGCAAACTCTCTGTTTCCCCTTCATAACGTTTCAGTCTAACCGAGATGAGCGAATCGGTCCCACCGAGTTTGCCTGACCAACTCTCTGTTTGCCTATTACCAAAATCGGTCCCACCGAGTTTGTGTAATTGGTCTCACCGAGATTACATTATGCCCTAACCCTAATGGAATCGGTCCCACCGAGTTGACATATCGGTCCCACCGAAAATCCTAACGTTCACATTTTGAACTCAATCGGTCTGACCGAGTTATATGATTCGGCCCCACCGAGTTTGGTGATTTGTGTGTAACGGTTAGACTTTGTGTGGAGGCTATATATACCCCTCCACCCACTCTTAATTCATGGAGAGAGCCATCAAAATATGCCTACACTTCCAACATACATTTTCTGAGAGAGAACCACCTACACTTGTGTTGAGGTCAAGATATGCCAATCCAACCACATAAATCTTGATCTCTAGCCTTCCTCACGTTGCTTTCCACTCAAATCATCTTTCTACCAAATCAAATCCTATGAGAGAGAGTTGAGTGTTGAGGAGACTATCATTTTAAGCACAAGAGCAAGGAGTTCATCATCAACACACCATCTATTACCTTTTGGAGAGTGGTGTCTCCTAGATTGGTTAGGTGTCACTTGGGAGCCTCCGTCAAGATTGTGTAGTTGAACCAAGGAGTTTGTACGGGCAAGGAGATCGCCTACTTCGTGAGCATCTACCCTAGTGAGGCAAGTCCTTCGTGGGCTTTGGCCATGGTGGGATAGACAAGGTTGCTTCTTCGTGGACCCTTCGTGGGTGGAGCCCTCCGTGGACTCGCGCAACCATTACCCTTCGTGGGTTGAAGTCTCTATCAACGTGGATGTATGATACACTACAAAAAAAGACACATCCGTGACATTTTGGGCCAAACGAATTTTTTTTCTGTCATACATATGACACTTCTATGACGATAATTGTGACAAAACCCGGTATCATCATAGATGTGGTGGGCTCCTACTTCTATGACAAAAAATCATGACAGAAAATGGGCTTTTTGTCCTGGGCGGGCCGGAGACGCAGCCGCATGACATTCTTGGGGCCGTCCATGACGGGAAAAAACCATGGTAGAAGCGAGGGCGAGGAAAATTTCGGGGAGTTCCCGGTTATGGTGGGAGGTCGGGGGCCGAGCGATGTGCGTTTCTCTCGTACACGTACGCGTGTGTGTGCGAGGCGTTGGCTCTAACTGAACCCGAGCGAGGCGTTGGGCTCTAACTGAACCCGAGCAATTGCACTGCACGCTATGCGTTACTGAACCTGAGCGATCGATCGATGGCTGTTAACTGAACCCGATCAAGCGATTCCTTCGCTACTGCTGCTAACCGAAGCCGATCGATTGGCTGAACAGTGAGTGTTGCAGGGGGGGTTGGTTGAACAGTGAGCGGTTGCGTTGCCTCTGGATGAACAGGACCCCGTGGTGTGGAGGGCTGGATGAACAGTAGATGGTGGAGGGGTGCCCGTGGAGGGGTGGTTGAACAGGACCCCGTGGTTTGGAGGGCTGGATGAATAGTAGCCCATGGAGGGGTGGTTGAACAGGACCCCGTGGTGTGGAGGGCTGGATGAATAGTAGCCCATGGAGGGGTGGTTGAACAGTAGCCGGTGGAGTAGCGCGCGGTGGAGGCTGGATGAACAGGAGCCCGTGGAGGCTGGAGGAGGTCGATGGTAGAGATGAATAGTATCCCGTGGAGTCCCGTTTTGCGGTACGCCACACACCTCCCGATGAATAGGACCCCTGTTTTGACCGTAGGAGGTCCGTTTCGACCATTTTGCGGTACGCCACACCCCTCCCGATCAACAGGACCCCCGTTTCGACCATAGGAGGTCCGTTTCCTCCGTTTTGCGGTACGCCACACCCCTCCCGATCATCAGGACCCCCGTTTCGACCATAGGAGGTCCGTTTCCTCCTTTTTGCAGTACGCCAGGTCTCGTTTCCATCGCCTGTTCCGTCCAAGCCCTCCCGATGAACACGACCACGCATTCCGTTCCGACCTAGCCGGTTGACTCCCACGCGTTCCGTTGCCTCCCGATGAACACGACGCATTCCGTTGCCTCCCGATGAACACGACGCATTTCATTGCCTCCCCATGAACATGACACATTCCGTTGCCTCCCCATGAACACGAGGCATTCCGTTGCCTCCCCATGAACACGACGACGACGACGTTGTTTCTCCATTCCGACCCAGCCATGTACACGAGCCCTGGCCGTACGTATGCGCGAGTAGGCGTTCGAGACCTTGCCCGTATGTACACATAGGTGGCCGTATTTTCTTTCTTGCACCCTTGCCGCTGTACCTATGTGTACATGCTATGTGCGCGCCTCTACTACGACACGTGCGCGCCTCTACTACGACACGTGCGCGCCTCTACATCGACCAGTATGTACGTACATGTTCGCGACCAAAATGACAACGCTACGTATGCTTCGACCAGGTGGGTCCCGACTGTCAGGCACTTCCTTGCCTACAAAGATGTAGCTGGTGGGTCCCAGCAGTCAGGGGGCGAATCGTTTTTTTTGCCCGGACGCACTTCCTTGCGTGCGAAGGTGTAGCTGGTGGGTCCCAGCAGCCGGGGGGCGAATCGTTTTTTGGACGCACTTCCTTGTATGCAAGATGTAGCTGGTGGGTCCCAACAGTCAGGGGGTGAATCGTTTTTTTTTCGGATGCACTTCCTTGCGTGCGAAGATGTAGCTCGTGGGTCCGAGCAGTCAGGGGGCAAATCATTGTTTTCACGGAATACGGTGGCCCGTCCGGTGGGTCCCCGTTGTCAGGTGGAGGAATAATTATTTTGCGCGTAATAAGGAGGCACTTCCTTGCGGTTGCCGTGGACCCAGCTGTCAGCCTCTCCATGTACAGTCCACGTCCGATGGAAGTCGTTCCTTGACCATGTTGACCACGCCGCGCCGAGAGCACCAGGGCGGTGGACGATGGCGAGGCCTAGGAAGGGGATGACCAGAGCCGGGGAAGACCCAGCAGTGGATACACACGCGGAGAGGAGTATGAGGGTTCACTGGTTTGGCTGCGCTGCCGTCGCCGCAGAATAACAGGGGGTGTGGCTGAGTAGAGGGATGGCCTGGTCAGTTGTGGGAGTAGTAGGGGGCGGTGAGGCCTCCGCGGCAGCACAGCCGGCCACGGGAGGCGGGAGCAGGCGGCATGACCGACACTTCTTTGGGCGGCTGGAGCAAGAAGACTAGAGGTTGAAGAAGCACGACGGCCGTTGGATGGACATCGTACGGTCACTGCAGCTAGAATCATTTATATTGACTAAGTTGACAAAGCCCTTGGTACGTCAACTTAGTAGGCCCACAGGTCAGCTTCCGAAACGGTGCGCCCCAGATGTCAGGGGGAGGAATCATTTTTTGGGCGGGTGAAGCTAGAATATCCAAGATTGAAGAAGAAGCACGGCATCCGTTGGATGGACATCCAACGGCCGCTGCTACTAGAACAGTGTGTTGACTATAAGTTGACAAAGCCTTGCATACGCGTCAACTCTGTTTTTTAGGGACGCGTCAACTTAGTAAGGCTAGAAGTGTGTGGCAGAGAACTTATAGCCCATTTGAGATTTGTAAGAATGTTTAGCCCATTTTTGAATTCTAATGGAATTTACTACAGCCCATTTACAGTTTGTTAAAAGTACAGCCCATTTCAACCAACCGTTCAAAGCAGAATTCAATAAAATTTTCCACATTTTGATGGGATCCGAAATATTTTTATCCCGAAATTTCTAGTCAGATTAAATACTATTTCAATATAAATTTATATTACGTAAAAATCCAATGAATCATTGCGCTCGCAACAATTAATGAAATTAAAATTTTCAATATCCAAAAATAATATTTTATAAAGTAATCACGTGTTTGGTGCATTTTTTTTATAGTTACTGCCCAGTTTTTATAATTACATCCCATTTATTATTTCTTAAAGCCCATTTTCTTGTTAAGCCTAATGCATCCCTTCTAGGAAAGATTTGCAGCCCAGTGGGGCGGAGAATAACAACTTGACCTTGCCTGGGTATTCCTAAAAAAGTATAGCTAGGCTAGCCATTTTCATCTTGAAAAAAATTAATATCTGGGCTGCATATCTAGCATGGGCTAGACGGGCCATAGCCCGCCCAGTTAATACCTGGAGCGATGTTTTCGTTGTTGTTCAAAGGAGAAAAATTAATATCTGGGCTAAACATCAAAAAACACTGCAGTGCTCACGCCTCAAAAACACAAATACTGCTCGAGCTGCTTGGTCCCAACTGTCAGCCGCTTCTTGTGCAATTCTCTCGTTTATTGACTACTACATACGTTGACAATGGTGTGAGACCGTGATGTTAGGAAACCAGGAGGAAGCAAAATAAATTATAGTTATATATATATATATATATATATATATATATGACAACACTATTCTAATCCTGGGATTAGAATAGTTATTTGGATCATGCGACACCCTATATAGGGCCGAGCAGGTGTTCCCGAACTTCCTAATCACCCACGCCCCCACCGGTCCACCACTTCCCCCGATCCCACGATCCCCACCAGCACCCCCCGATCCCCCACCAGCGTTCTGGCAACCACCGCCCCCTCCCCCTGATCCTATGATCCCCCACCAGTGCTCCGGCAACCACCGCCTCCCTCCCTCCGGATCCCGCTTGCTGCCGGCGGCCCTGGAGCCGGCCTCCGCCGCCTTGCCCCGTTCCCTGGTCCGGCCAGTGCGCCGCCCTGCCACCACTCCATCTTATGTCCGCCCACTGCCACCTCCTACACAGGTTCGAGCATCGCCGCCGGTTTCCTCCCTAGACGCCGTCGCCGGCCTTCTACCGTGATAGTGCCACCACGGGAGAGCCACCGCCGCCCACCTCAGCGTGAGCCCGTCGCCCCCGCTGCATCGGCCACCCGCCTCCCCATCGACGCCGTGCGCCAACGGCCACCACCCGATGTCCACCGTGCCTACCTACCATCCACCCGCACCACGAGGAGTGCTCGACCTGCAGCAAGAGGAGGGCACGACCTGCGGCTTGGTGGCCACATCCGGCAGAGTGGAGAGAGGCGGTTGGGAGACAGATTTTGCACGCGGACCTCCAGCCAGAGGGCTGCCAAACTGCTGCGTCGCCAGCCACTAGCAGCAGGTCGCCTTTGCCATCTCCTGTATAGAACGCTGACACCGAGCCTCTCAGCCCCTCTGCCTCCTTCGGTGTTTGTTTGCAGAAAAACTCTAGTCACCGCCATGTTCCTCCCAACCTCCCTCCTCCCCCGCAATGACAAACCTTCTCCCTGCAGCGAGCTACTGTCCATAGCGTCCTCTCAGGCACTGTCGAACGGTTCTTGGTGTGCTGCTACTGCAGTTCAGCTTGAGTGCGAGAGGAAAAAGATTTCTGAGTCAGATTAGTTGCTGCTATTGTCCTAGGTTTTTTGTCTTAAATTATTTCCGTTTCTAGGAAGTGTATGTGTTGGTCGTGCATGTAGCACACGAAGTGTATGTGTTTTGTTGTGCATACTTTTTTTGATTTTCAATAGCACGCGTAGTTGTTTAAGAAATTCCGAAGTTCACGTGCACCACATACAGAAGAAATTCATCAAATGAGAAAAAGGGACCGCCTAGGCCATTTCACCAAAAGCAAAAAATGAATAGAATGGCGCGACAAAAAAATCGAAAGTTCACAAGATGTAACATAATGACTTCTAGAAAAAATGGAAAAAACCATAATTTTGTTTTGTATGTTTAACCATTTCTAAACAATACTTAGAAGTTCAAATTTTAAAAACAAGGCAGTTTGATGTTTATTACAAACCTATGGTTTCCCAATTTATAAAAAGGCACGAAGGTTCAAATTTAAATAACAGCGAAGTTCAAATGTTTATTATGAAAAGGAAAGAAGGTCAAAGTAAAAAAATAGTGCATTTCAAAAAGTTATAAAAATGGGTTTTCCCATTTATAGAAAAAGACACCATTCAATCTTTTAACATTAAAAAAGATGGAGAGGTCCAAAACCTTCACCGTTGAAGTTAGTGTATAGACCAAGGGCCATATTCATAGAAAAAAATTAATTTTTGTATGTTCGGAAATGGTGTGTTGAGAAATCAATAAAATTGGAAAATCCAAATCTCCTGATTGGCAGATCATAAGAAATCAAACAAAAATAATTGATTAGTTCAAAAAACATAAAAAATTGAAGCAGATACTTAAACATTTCTAAATAAAAAAACAAGAAGTTCAAATTTTAAAAATAGAGCAATTCAAAAATTCATAAGAACGTATTTTCACCATTTTTAGATAAGAAACACGGGAAGTTCAAATTTAAATAACGGACAAGTTCAATATTTATTACAAACCTATGATTTTTCTGTTACAAAAATAATAATCCAAGAAGTCCAAATTACAAAAATAGAGAAGTTCGATATTTATAAAAAACTTAAATTTTGCTTGTTATTAAAGAAATAAAATCAAGAAGTTCAGAATTATGGAATGTATACACAAATCTAAAATTATTTCCCTTTTTAGGAAAAATAATAGTATCAAGTTCTATCTTAAAAAAATTGTGTGATGCTTATTTAAAAACCATATTTTCTCTGTTTTTCACATGAAAGTTGTGTGTTTTCAACAACTTTCCATGGGTATATCATTTGCTCAATTCTGGGTAAGTGGTTGGGGAGTTACAGGTAAAAAAACAACACGGGAAAAATAGAGTGACGTTCAAAAAGAACTGCACCAGAAGTTCAACCTCTTCATGAAGTGCATTTTCGGGAGACTTCTGTTTTCCGATGAAGGCGGAACGCATGATCTCATAAGTTGAGGTTGATAACTGACAGAAGTTCACGTACTACACGGTGTGCATTTTGTATTAAAAAAGAATGAAAATGCAAACCCAAAAGTTTTGTTACTAGAAGTTCAAGTGCTCGGCCCGAGAAAGTTCAAAAATTCTTGTGAGAGAGGTTGAACAAAAATACATGACAGAAGTTCCAGGTGAAAACAATGAGAAGTTCAACTACTGCAAGGAATGCATTTCAGGTGAGAATAAAAGTATAGAAAAAAATAAAAGCTTAAAAGGTTTGTTGAAAGAAGTTCAAGTGATATGTCCGGGGAAGTTAAAAAATTCTTACGAGAGAGGTTCACCTTGTATTTCCATGTTCGATTTTTATTGTATAAAAATTGAATACAATTCTTTACTCAAAAATATAAAAAGGAGAAGTTCAAATTAAAATAACAGAGAAGTTCGGAGCTTATTAGAACCTAGGATTTACCCGTTCAAAAAATAAAAAACACAATGCCATTTTTTGCACTTTTAAAAACAACCTCATAAACGAAAAAAAATGGTTGCTAGAAGTTCAAGTGCTCGGCGAGGAAAAGTTCGAAAAATTCTTGTGAGAGAGGTTCACCATGTATTTAGATGTCCAAAATACATACAAAAATATGTTGTTTTTTGTGTTTTAAAACAATTCCCTCAAACCAGAGAGAAGTTCAGAGTGATAACAATCGGAAGTTCACATACTACATGCTGTGTGTTTCATATAAGAAAAATATAATAAAGTGAAACAGAGTGAAGTTCAAACAGACATGCTCCAGAAGTTCAACTACTTCACGTAGTGCAAAAAACATCACGTCAAAAACAAAGTGAACTTCAAACAGACATGCCCCAGAAGTTCTACTACTTCACGCAGTGCGTTTCCGTTTGCGATGAACGCAGAAATAATGATCTCGCCATTTTCTAATTTACCTCAAAATGGCAGGAATATTATTTGTGTAAGTTCAAGTCCTCGGTCGGAGAAAGTTAAAAAAATTACTCTGAGAGACGTTTGTACAAAAGGAATATTATTTGTATAACACTGATGAATGGATGAGAAAATTACAAACAAAAATACGTCACAAAAGTTCAACATGAAAACAGTAGGAAGTTCGCCTACTACACTGAATGAATTTCAAATGAAAAACTTTCAAAATTGTCGCGAGTATGAAATAATGATCAACACGGGAAAGATGCGTGTTTACAGCAGCTTCCCATCGGTATATCACCCGCTCAATTCCGGTGAATGGATGGAGAGCTATGAGCAGTGGATGAAGATCTACGAGCAAAACAATCACGTGAAAAACAGAGTGAAGTTCAGGTACACGCACCGAGAAGTTCAGGTTCTTCACGCGGCGCATTTTCGAAGAATCTGTTTCGCGATAAAGGCAGAATGCATGATCCCACCGTTTTTGAAATTACTTCAAAACGGCTAGGAATCATAGAAAACCATCAACATGAAAAAGTTTCGCATTTTCCGTAGCTTTTTAGCGGTATATTATTTGCCCCAATCCGAAAAAGTTTGTAGAAATTACGGCAAAAATACATTTTTAGCCATTTTCAAAACTGCCATAAAACCATAATAAATTAGGAGAAACAATATATACAAACAAGTTTCGCATTTCTTCAAGCTTTCCAATGCCATATCATTTGCTGCATTTGGACGAACGGTTAAAAAATTAGCTCGAAAATACGAACTCGGTGGAACTTGTACCGTTTTCTAAATTACTTTTAAAAATTCAAAATTAGAAAACACTTTTAACATAAAAAAGTATCGCATTTTCATAAGCTTTCCAACGCCATATTATTTGCCTTAATTGGATTAGCCGTTTAGAAATGGCGTCAAAAATACGAACTCGGGTGTTCGGTTTGCGAAATTTTATGATTTTCCGAATTACTCTTTAACCGTAGGGAATTAGAGAAAACTTTCAACATGTGGAAGGAGCGGTTTTGCAGCAGCTTTCCAACGCCATATTATTTGTCTCATTCCGATAAACGGTTTAAAAATGCGATTGAAAATACGATTCACGTTTTTTGTATGAAGAAAAAACGGTTTTCAAAACTGCTCTTAAACCGCTTACATTTTGCCAAAAAATTAACTTGGGTCATGATACTGATGTCCATAGCTATCCAACGGTATATCGCAAGCCCCATTTGGACACCTTTTAGCTGAAGTTCAACCTAGTACTCGGGGAAGGTCTGGCGCGTTACTCGGGAAGTTCATGTTGTGATCAGAATATTATTCTGATCCCGTGATCAGAATAGTGTTTATGTGTGTATATATATAAGGAGGCACTTGCGTACGTGAGGCTATGGACCTGGCGGGTCCCCATTGTCATCCTCTCCAAGTAAAGTCATCTCCTCGCCCGCGCGCGCTTTTCGCCCGAAATAGTTAGCGCCGCCCGCCCCGCTTCCAGGTGCAGGCGATTGCTCCGCCTTCAAACAACATAAGTGCCGTCCGTCCGTCCATCTGCCGCCCACATTAATGATACACGGTTGACAAGGCAGCTACTCTGGCGCCACATGTTCGTCCCTCCGCCCGCCCACCGTTGCTATATAAACTGCTGCGCCGGCCATAGCCGCAGTCATCCGCATCTGTTCCCTTTCTCCTGTCCACACCACTACTGCCCACCATGGCTTCCTCGCGCTCCAGCGCTCTTCAGGACGGGCGGACGATGGACCATTAGGAGATGGCAGCCATTGTTGTCGACCGGCTGGCCGGCAGGTAGTCGGAGGACGATGACGTCCCAAAGGAGAACATGGTAGTCGATGATCCAGCGCCAACCCCCTCCTCCGCGCCATCCTCGCCGGTGCATTGCACCATGACCATCGGCGAGGCCTGTGCCCAATATTGACAGGGTGAGGCAGATGCGTGAGGAGCAGTTCCGGGAGGCACAGGTCGACGCCGCCTACAACCACCATCTCCTCCAGGAGCACCTGCAGGCGGAGGAGTAGATCGCCGCAGAGCGGGCGGAGCAGGAGGCGCTGCTCGACTCATACCGCTCCGCCCGCAAGGGCCGCCTCAAGCGCTGGAGGTACCGCATGCAGGTGGCGGAGGCCGCGGCCGCCTACAAAGAGGCTAGCAAAGAGGGCGATGAAGCGGGCGAGGCACTGTTTGGCGAGACCGAGGACGAGGCAGAGGACAATGCCGGCTCTGACGAGTCCCCGCTCCGCTGGCGTCGACAAGGCCCTGCTCCGCCGAGGCCCCGCGGTGCCAACAACGAGGCACAGGACACCACCGGCTCCGCCGAGGCCCCGCCCCGCCAACAACGAGGCAGAGGACATCGCTGGCTCAGCCAAGGCCCCACCCTGCCGGCAATGTGGGGGAGGATATCCACCACTCCGCTGAGGCGCCGCCCACAGGCAACGAGATAGAGGACATCGCCGGCTCCGCCGAGGCCCTGCCCCGCTGCCAACGAGGCCGCGCCACACAGAAAACAAGGAAGAGTAGAACACGGTAGGTCGCCGCCGCTCAGGTCCAAGGAAGGCCACCGCTGCTACCCTCCGGTTGAAGCCAAGCTAGGCAGGTTGACCATTGACGGTCGGTTAGCTTCTTGGCGGCGACATGGAGTCGGAGAGCTGCGCTGGAGAAGAACACTGCTTCAACTTAACTGCTGGTGGAGTTGGCTGACTGACACGTGGGCCCAACAGCCCACATGTCAGTTACGCAACTGCACCTGCAGTTAAGTCACTGAAGCTTCTGTTCGGCTCAGCGGGGCATAGATGGGTAGCTTCGGTTAATTAATTATACCTCTAGCTCACCCCTTTTTAGTTGAAGAATGTATGAAATGTAATGAAATCCGGCATGTTTATATGAAATTCGACCGTGTATGAACGAATTTATTTCGATTAGTTCGAATTTCTGTATCACTGGCATTGGATGAACATGCAAAACAATACGTACTAGCATTACTCCCAGGGTGATCACCTCGTTTGCAGCAGTTTCACATGTACTCCCTCCGGTCCTTTCTAGTCTGCATACAAGTTTTGTCTGCAGTCAAAGTATCTCTACTTTGACAAATCTTATACAAAAAAATATGCACTTTCACAATGTGTGAAGTAAAAAGGAATAGAAGGAGTATAAAGAGTTTGAGCAGGTTTTTAGCGTTTTTGTACATTGCAATCAAACACACATGCATGGCAATTCATAGAGAACATTCAAAACAATCGATGATTATGCATCTCAGCAACTCACATGTCAGAGGCAATATTTACTTCACAACTAAAGAATAAAGAAAAAATTGATCGACGCTGCTGACAGCAAAGGGCGTCCCATTCGAAAATATCAAACGCATGTCTTGCTAAAATCAATGAGCAAAATTTGACAAGGTTGTCCCATTCCAAAATATCAAATGCCTACGATTGTGGAATGGGCAGGGTTTGCCATCAGTTCGGACATTGACATGGCAGCTCGTGCTAAATAAACCAGCTGTTCTTTTTGTGCAGTTCCACCAAAATCAACCAAATTCGCGCGTAGCTTGTATGATTTCGCCCTTATATGTTGCAACGCCTTGAACTTATCGGCACCTCCTTTCTTGTGGTGGAAATGAATGATTCGATGTATTCATGAACATTTTGTGCAGTTCCCACTGAAATCAAGCTGAGCACCCCTGTTTGCACAAATACAAAAAAGTGATTAGTATAAAGCAAATTGTACTATGAATTGACAGTTTCAACAGGCACATACATGGTCCATGTAGAGCACACTTTTAGAAAAATGGAACTCACCAGAAAGAATCCTAGAACAACATTGTACTCGCGCATCATAGCAAAAAAATGGAGATTTGTCAGTCCTTCTGAGCTGAAGTTAGTTTGGTCTTGTGGGGACTAATGTAACCATCCTTCAACTGCTCCTTCTAATGAGAAGATAGACAATGCTTCTTCATCCTGGCATAATCAGAACTAGTCACTTCACGTACTCCATATTCTTCTTCAGAGGAAGATGATCCGGTTGTGCAAAGACAAGAGGACTACTAAATGCAAGCATCCATGTTTGCTTGAAAAAAAGGAAAGGAAATATTTAAAATAGCACAGATGAAGCACTTCTCAAGGACAGTACCACGTTTTCATGACAGTATCTAAACAGTAGCACAACACCAATAGAGACGACAAAGCTCAATCATATGGATGAAATCAGTGGGCGAGTACCAACCTTTGTTAGGAGGCTTATTGTGTAGAGCATACAGATGAAGCACTTCTCCGGAACCATCTGTTGCTATCTACGGTGGTGGCCATGCTTACTATATACTCCTTGATTAGTTTAATGTTTCCAACATCTTCTTGTGCAGTTCCACTAAAATATATGGTATCTTCAAAGAAGATCCCTGTTTCCACAAGTAGAGATAATTACATATTACATTAAGAGTGGCATCAAATCAGTGGCACAACAGTTGCTCATTCCAGCCATAGCAATAAATTAAGATGCAAAACTATATCATTACTTGTGTCATCACACTTCCAGTGCTTCATTACAGCACCAGGAGTTGATTTTTGTTTTTTCCCGCTTGTTATTCCCCTTCATCACTTGGTTCAATAACAGACAAGCTTCGCCTTCAATGTAAGATTTGGCATGTCAATTAGGGAGCACAATTATAGTACTAAACTTAATTTTCTGATGAAAGTGGCAAAATACAGGCCAACAACTGTGAAATATCCTTATCTTACCTCAATGGGATATTACGGTGCACATACAGATTGGAAGTCTTGTCTCCATTTGTGCAGTTCACTAAAATCAAGCAACATTATCGTACAAGTAGCACAACATATGAAAGCACGCTGCAGAATCATGTGAAAGAAGGCTAGTACTGACCTCTCATGATGCAGAATTCAAACAACTCACAAGAAGAAGATCTGAACCAAATTCGCCTTAATGGATAGGAAGTAAGATCTCCTCTTGTGCAGTTCTACTAAGATCAAGCAATCAAGCAATGTTGTCGGTGTGAAATTTTGGTTGAACTGCATAAAACACTCTTAAAACAAAAGTGTTTTGTGCAGTGCAA
This sequence comes from Triticum monococcum, assembly GCA_034509565.1. Classification (NCBI taxonomy): domain Eukaryota; kingdom Viridiplantae; phylum Streptophyta; class Magnoliopsida; order Poales; family Poaceae; genus Triticum; species Triticum monococcum. The sequence continues at coordinate 668,409,569 of CM067843.1, read as the reverse complement.
CAAAAGGTCACAATGGCAACGAGGTGAAGTAGATAACCCTGTTTACACAGAGGCGCAAAGGAAACAATTAGTGGTCAATAACGGTGGATGACACAAAAGCCAACAAAAAGAAGCATCTACCTTATCTAAATGGGAAAGAAAGCAAGACAGTAGCATTTCTCAAACGGTGGCATTGATTAATATTAACATAAAGATTATATTAACAATAAAATTTGTTAAACATGTAATTTGCTTTTAACGGTGGCATTGCATCAATTTTCCAGCGGCATTATTAGAGGGTGTTTGTTTACAGGGACATTTTGGTGTAGGGACTAAAAAAACTCCATGTCAGTCCCATCTAAACCAAATAGTAGGGACTTTTAGGGACTAAAATTGGGCATTTGGGACTAAATAAAGAAGACCCCGAGGGAGCCTTTTTGGGACTTTTTCCAACAGTTGCCCCTGCCACGCATCGCACCTTGTCTCTATTAGTTCATTACTAGGGGTAACATGGTCTTTTAGCATGTCATTTAATAACCTCTAGTCCATGTTTAGTCCCTGGAACCAAGCAGGTAGGGACTAGGGAGTTTTTAACCAAACAAGGCCTTAGATTAACAACAGCTAATGAGTTGCACGTGATAGTGGACGCACCAGCACCATGTGCATCTACTGATGTACTGTGGTCATGCACAGTCTGTTGCAACAAAGAACAAACAACCAAGGAGCATATTTGTGTTGGTCCCAGTTTTGTTATCTTTAGACACCTTTCCCTATGTGAGCGCAGCAAATCTAGTCCTCCTCAAACTCTACAGCCTTGTCCCTTCCTTTCCTTTTTGAACTAGTACTTTCGCCCCTTCCTTTCCTCTTTGAACCATGTCCTAGATTTATGTGATACAACTTTCCCCCATTCCTTTCCTCTTTGAACCACGTCCTAGATTCATGCTATACAACTTTCCCCCTTCATTTCCTCTTTGAACCACGTCCTAGATTCATGCTATATACAACTTTTCCCACTACTTGCCCCCACTCCTTTCCTCTTTGAACCACATCCTAGATTCATGGTATACATGCAGCTAGAGCAATGCATGTGGAGTAAGTAAATTATACCTTAAGGTTCTTGGGGCGTGGTTCGGTGGGCGATGGGACGGCGGTGAAGAAGAAGGGGTCGGAGGCCCTCCCGCACCATCGCTGGGTGGAAAGTGAATAGCTGCGCCGGTAGTCCCTCGCCGATGGCGATAGCGTTAAGCCTCCTTCCCTTCCCGGCAGACGGATCCTGCCGGCTCTTTGAACAGCAGTGAGGGGAGAGAGAGGCCAACGAAGTCTTGTTTAGATCTGGAGAGGGCGAGAGAGTGTGAAGAGAGCAACTACAAGCGCTGAGGCTCCAGCGGGAGAGGGCGAGAGAGTGTGAAGAGAGCAACTACAAGCGCTGAGGCTCCAGCGTGTATATATATACTGGAGAGAGAGTGTGAAGCATGCAAACCCTAGAAAACATTTTGACCAGTCAAAGAATCCTCCTGGCACAAATTATGCTCAAGTGTAGTTATCGAACCCGAGACCTCAAGTTTGATGAGCGAACAGGCTAACCAGCTACACAACCCTCCCATTATGTTCAATGAGAGGGAAATAACCTTTTACACATTCTTGCATTCGTGTGAAAAGCATGCCATGTTTTTTTGTGTGTGTGGGAGTCATTGGGATTTCAATCATAATCGTGTCATGTGGCTTTGGTGGTAAGACTATCCACAGTGGTGCAGAAATAATGCAGCCTTAGTCACCTTACCTCTCTCCATGTAGTACACTAGGTCCCACCAGTCAGAGGGTGAAACAAACAAATTAATAAGAAAAATTAAAAGCGCCAGCGGTGTTTCTTACCTCACACATCTCGCTACTGCTCGGGAACACTGTCCAATTGATCCCTCTGTTCGCTCACGTACTATTTTAAGTGAATCCTTATTATAACATGCACACAAATGTAGCGACCAGACCTCAAACAGTCTGATCTCTGTGCTCTAGTGTCATCCCTGGATCAGTAATGCTGACACCACACCGTACTCAGAGGATTTATAGCAGAGTAGAAATCACACACTTATTACATCGAGTGTCTCAAAAGAGAACCTATTACAATAAATATGGCTTAAGGCCATCTAATAACGATAATAGCGGAAGGCTTGGAAGATAAGTGAGTCCATCAACTCCAACGGCATCACTGAGTATAGGACCACGACCTAAAAACTCCTTAATCACCGTCTGAAAAGTCTGCAACATTAATGTTGCAGCCTGAAACGGGTCAGCACATCGAATATGCTGGCAAGGTAACACATAGAGAGTAATGAAATGAAGCAGCTATACTATATGCATATTTGGCTGGTTGGAAGCTCTATGGTTACAGTTTTGCGTAAAGCCAATTTTTCCCTACTTCAAAGGAATAAATTTAATTACTATCATGGTGGTTGTTAAACATTGAGAATGGTTGACAGCATCCTCAATCCCAATTAAGCATCAACATTAAAACCCAACAATATTAATTTAGAGTAACATGTTGAGATTCACAGGATAATCCAGGTACTAGATACTCAAGATGTCCATAACCGGGGACACGGCTAATCATGATTAGTTAATTACACTCTGCAGAGGTTTGCGCACTTTTCCCCACAAGACTCGATCGCCTCCGCTTGGTTTCTCGCACTACATGGTGTTTGAGAAGACGGATGACCGAGACATAGTCTTTCAGAAGCGCTAGCACCTTACGTTGGGTAGACCGTACCACCGACATGCCCTACATCTGCTAGTCTACCACTATAAGAGTTCGCACGACTTAGTCAACTATGCTAGAGCCCATAATAGCTTGTGGCTGCACACGGAAGTTTCTAGCATGAATAATCTCATGATCCCTTTGAGCCTGGGTGGCCGTCCAAAAGAAAAACAGGCAAGTCCTGGAATACCCAGGTGCCTCAATCCACCCAAATGTGTGTTTAAGTTGCCACCTTAGATAAACCATTAATTAACAAAACTCACATCTGTCATGGATATCACTCTCCCAATCCACGTCTACTAGCATAGCATGGCATAATAAGCAAACGTAGAAGTAACTCCCAAAGGTTTGATAATAAACAGGTAATAGGTACTACCTCATCTACTTCCCATCACACAATTTAATTAGATCCTAATCATGCAATGTGTGAGGATTTGATCTAATGCAATAAAACCGGGTAGTAGAAAAGGTATGATCAAAGTGTTACTTGCCTTGCTGATGATCCGCGAAACCTAGCGATTCGAAGTAACAGGCGGCGCACTCCGGGTATTCTATCGCGGACAAACAAACAAGCATATAATAAGTACTCATCTAATGCACAGGTAAAACTCAAATAAGAGATCTAACCAGAAGGTTCAACTTAAGAACTCCGGTTAGCAAAAAGAACGAAATTGAACGAAGCAACGAAAGTCAAACGATGAAAGAAACAACTTCGTTCTAGTAATCTGGATCTAGGGCAAATTTTACAGTAGCAAAATCTTGTTTAAGTTGGTTAAACGAATAGAGGGTTTCGAGACGAAACTCTAGGTGCTTGAATCGCCTGATTCCGATAAACGAGCAAAAAGTTAAACTAAAATGAAAATTGGATCAGGAATCGCGATCAGAAAAATCACGGCTTTAATCCGAGAAAAAGAGAAACGATGAACACCGATTTTTTTCCGACACAGAAAACGAGGCGCGACGAACCTCGGGCGGCGGGATCGTCAGCGGCAGCGGTGGCGGCTCCTGCAGCACACGCGGATCGAGGCGGGGCTGGGGCGGCTCGGGGCGGCGCTATTTAAAGGGTGCCCTCGGGCGGTGTCCCGCTCGGGTACGGCCCGAAGTCGGTTCGTTTTTTTAATTAGTCCGCTCAGAAGAAAAATAAAAATAAATAATAAACGGACTCCAAAAATTCCGAAATAAATTTTCACGGGCTTCTAAAATCAAGCCGCACAAGGTGAACATTTATTTGGGCCCTAAATGCAATTTTGAAAAACACACTTTTTTCCTAAATTCAAATAAAACTCCGAAAATCTCCGAAATAAAATCTTATTTGATTTTTTTATTAAATCCTCAATATTTCTTTATTTTGGGAAAGTCATTTTATTCCCTCTCTCATATATTTGTAATAGAAATAATTGATGATAAAATAAATAAAATCAAATGATCCTATTCTCAAAATTTGAGAGAACTCAAATATGAAAATAACGAAATCCCCAACTCCCTCCGTGGGTCATTGAGTTGCTTAGAATTTCTAGGATCAACCAAAATGCAAAATAAAATATGATATGAATGATGATCTAATGTATAACATTCCAAATTGAAAATTTGGGATGTTACAAACCTACCCCCCTTAAGATGAATCTCGCCCTCGAGATTCGGGTTGGCTAGAAAATAGGTGAGGGTGGTCCTTGAGCAAATATTCCTCTCGCTCCCAGGTGGTTTCATCCTCCGTGTGGTGGCTCCACTGAACTTTGCAAAACTTGATAACCTTGCTGGGGGTAACTCGGCTGGCAAACTCGAGGATCTTAACTGGTTTCTCCTCGTAGGTCAAATCGTCATCCCACTGAATAGTTTCCCAAGGCACTATATCTCTCAACGGTATGTCAGCCATCTCCGCGTGACATTTCTTTAACAGAGAAACGTGGAACACATCATGTACTCCTGACAATCCTTCGGGCAATTCCAACTTGTAGGCCACTTCTCCCATACGCTCCAAAACTCGATATGGTCCTACAAATCGTGGCGCTAACTTCCCTTTAACTCCAAAACGCTTTGTTCCCCAAAGTGGAGATACTCGAAGATAAGCTCTATCCCCGACTTCGTAAACTGTCTCCTTGCGTTCAGAATCTGCATAACTCTTCTGCCTGGACTAGGCTACCTTGAGCCTATCGCGAATCAATTTCACCTTCTGTTCAGACTCCTTAATCAAGTCAGGTCCAAACAACTGGCGGTCTCCAACTTCGTCCCATGACAATGGTGTCCTGCACCTCCTCCCGTACAATGCTTCGAAAGGGGCCATCTTCAAACTGGTTTGGTAACTGTTGTTGTAAGAGAACTGTGCATATGGTAGATTGTCGTCCCAACTAGATCCATAATCCAGCGCACAAGCTCTCAGCATATCCTCCAAAATCTGATTGACTCTCTCGGTCTGTCCATCTGTCTGTGGATGAAAAGCTGTACTGAATTCTAGCCTGGTTCCCAAAGTTTCGTGCAACTGCTTCCAGAACTTTGAGGTAAACTGGGTTCCTCTATCAGATACGATACTCCTTGGAACTCCATGCAGACATACTATCCTGGTCATGTATATCTTTGCCAACTTAGCACTGGTGTAAGTGGTCTTTACTGAGATGAAATGAGCTATTTTTGTCAATTGATCGACTACAACCCAAATCGAGTCATAGCCCGAATGAGTCCTGGGCAATCCCGTGATAAAATCCATGCCTAGCTTATCCCACTTCCATTCGGGTATCGGCAATGGTTGTAACAATCCTGCTGGCTTCTGATGCTCTGCCTTTACTCTCTGGCATACATCACAAACTGCTACATACTCCACAATATCCTTCTTCATTCCGGTCCACCAGAAAATATCCTTCAAATCCAAATACATCTTGGTATTTCTTGGGTGAATTGAATATGGTGAATCATGTGCCTTTTGCAAAATCAACTTCCTGATCTCCGGGTCATTGGGCACATAAACGCGGTCTTCAAACCATAGGGTGTCGCGCTCATCCTCACGAAATCCTTTAGCTTTTCCTTTTCTTAGTTTCTCCTTTATAGCGGCAATCTCTTTGTTGGTCTTCTGAGCTTCCCTGATTTTATCCATCAAGGTTGACTGAATCTCCAATGCTGCTACATAGCCTCTCGGAACTATTTCCAAACATAGTTCACAAAGATTTTTCTGCTAACTCCTTGGGTATTTCTCCCGTCATTAACGTATTGACATGGCTCTTACGGCTTAATGCGTCAGCTACTACATTAGCCTTTCCAGGATGATAATGCAATTTCATATCATAATCCTTGATGAGCTCCAACCATCTCCTTTGTCTAAGATTCAACTCCTTCTCTGTGAAAATGTACTTCAAACTCTTATGATCCGTGTACACCTCACAATGATTTCCAATGAGGAAATGTCTCCATGTATTTAGTGCATGCACTACGGCTGCTAACTCCAAATCATGCGTAGCATAATTCAACTCATGAGGCTTCAGTTGTCTTGAGGCATATGAAACAACTCTCCCTTCCTGCATAAGCACTGCTCCAAGTCCTCGACGTGAAGCGTCACAATACACCTCATAATCCTTGGTCTGGTCTGGCAAAATCAACACTTGTGAGGTAACCAAACGTTTCTTCAACTCCTGGAAACTAGCCTCACATTCCTCCGTCCATATGAACTTGGTATCCTTCTTTAATAATTCCGTCATAGGCTTCACAATCTTTGAGAAATTCTCAATAAATCTCTGGTAGTATCCTGCGAGTCCAAGAAAACTTCAGATCTCTCCAATTGTTGTTGGGGCTTCCCACTTGGTCACGGTTTCAACTTTGGTGGGATCAACTGCTATACCTTCTCCAGATATAACGTGTCCGAGGAATCCTACTTCCTTCAACCAAAACTCACATTTGCGGAACTTGGCATATAATTGATGTTCTCCGAGCTTTCCAAGTACCAAACGCAAATGCTCCTTATGCTCCTCTTCATTCTTCGAATAAACCAGGATATCATCAATGAACACTACGACGAACTTATCCAAAAACTCCATAAACACTTTGTTCATCATGTTCATAAAATAGGCAAGTGCGTTAGTCAGACCAAATGACATAACGGTATACTCGTACAGCCCATACCTGGTGGTACAAGCTGTCTTCGGAATATCCTGTTCTCGAATCTTCAACTGGTGGTATCCTGATCGAAGATCGATCTTGGAAAATACCTTTTCTCCTTGCAATCAATCAAACAGATCGTTGATCATTGGTAGTGGGTACTTATTCTTGATCGTTACTTCATTCAATCCTCGATAATCAACAACCATCCTTAACGATCCATCCTTCTTCTCCACTAGAAGTACTGGCGATCCCCAAGGCGAAGAACTTGGGCGAATATATCCCTTATCCAGTAACTCCTTAATCTGCTTCTTAATTTCCACCAAATCCTTTGCTGGCATCCTATATGGTCTCTTTGATATTGGCCCTGTGCCTGGCAATAGCTCAATCAAGAACTCAATATCTCTATCCGGTGGCATGCCGGGCAACTCTTTTGGAAATACTTCAGGAAAATCCCTTACCACTGGTACTTCCTCCTGCACAACTCCTATTAGGCAATTTACTTGGGTCCTCTTTGGCACATGTCGGGATACATACTTGATCCCTCTCCCTTCTGGTGTGGTAAGAAAAATTGACTTGCTAGCACATTCAATATTCCCTTCATACTTTGATAACCAATCCATGCCTAATATCACATCCAATCCTTGAGATTCCAATACTATTAGGTCTGAGGGAAAAACATAGTTACCAATCCTTAATGGTAACCGATCACACCATAGACTAGCCACATACTCTGCTCCGGGCGAGGTTACTAACATAGGTGACCTAAGGGCTTGGGTTGGTAGAAAGGCAAATCCGGGGTCACGTCTCGGAGGCATCTGAGGGTCTAGAAAAGATGAGATATAAGAATAGAGGGGGTCTAAAGAGAAAACACTACCCATAATGCACATGAGGCAAAAGCAAACAATTCACTTCATTCAATCAAAGAAAGGCATACAATCGATCTAACTATCGCAAAGTGCTCGGACTACTATATTTACATGGTGGATTACTACTACTGATGGGGTGGTCTACTAGAAATATTCTATGTTTGTTGACTCCATAATATCTGCTCTTGCTTCATCAACATAGTCATCATCGCTACTAACTTGTTCCGAGTCGGTGCCGTCGATGATGATGTAGTCTTCCGGGCTAATCTCCTTGGGTTCTTCATCTTCATCTACTGGTGTAGGGCCTCCCATAAATATTCCAATCTTCTTTGTTAGGTCGGCATTCTTATCGACCAATACTTCAATTTCCTCTTCATAATCTTCACGTGTAGCCTTGAGTTCTTCCTCCAGTTCCTTGATTCTTGTCCTTGCCTTCTTCAGGTCTATCATGTCGGCGCACATCTGGTTCTCCTGTCGCCGAATGTGCTGATTTAACTCCTGGAGAAAAGCTGCAATTGATCTATCCTTCCTAGTGCTGATCATCTCCCAATGCTCATCTCGTCGACCACAAATCTGGTAGATAGTGTCCTTGAGATCCTTGCGGTAGACTTCTCCAATGCGTCCCATGGCGATGTGAGCTGCCATGCTCTTTCCTAGACTCCAAGTTGGTGCATCAAAAGAAAACTCTATGGGCTCAGTGACTGGCATGAACGTCCTTCCTGGAACTTGAACTTGAATCATCCAGCGCTCTTCTTCAGGTAAAGTGGCGTTGTAGGTTCCCGTGAAGCTTGGTACTCCTATGTTCAGGTATCTAGTGACTTCCTTCAAGTGTCGTCCAAAGGGTGTATCTTCATCCGGTTGTGTAAACTTGTTCCTTGCATCCGCCATCCTAAAGAGTAGAAAGGATGAGAAGTCAGAACAGAAGAGAGTGAATAGTGATCTAGGTCTTTAGCTTAGTGGTCATGTCCTACAGTCAGCGTGTGCTCTGATACCATCTCTGTAGCGACCAGACCTCAAACAGTCTGATCTCTGTGCTCCAGTGTAATCCCTAGATCAGTAATGCTGACACCACACAATGCTCGGAGGATTTATAGTAGAGTAGCAATCACACACTTATTACATCGAGTGTCTCAAAAGAGAAATTATTACAATAAATATGGCTTAAGGCCATCTAATAACAATAACAACGGAAGGCTTGGAAGATAAGTTAGTCCATCAACTCCAACGGCATCACTGAGTATAGGACCATGACCTAAAAACTCCTTAATCATTGTCTGAAAAGTCTGCAACATTAATGTTGCAGCCCGAAATGGGTCAGCACATGGAATATGCTGGCAAGGTAACAGATAGAGAGTAATGAAATGAAACAACTATACTATATGCATATTTGGCTGGTGGAAAGCTCTATGGTTACAGTTTTGCGTAAAGCCAATTTTTCCCTACTTCAAAGGAATAAATTTAATTACTATCATGGTGGTTGTTAAACATTGAGAATGGTTGACAGCATCCTCAATCCCAATTAAGCATCAACATTAAAACCCAACAATATTAATTTAGAGTAACATGTTGAGATTCACATGATAATCCAGGCACTAGATACTCAAGATGTTCATAACCGGGGACACGACTAATCATAATTAGTTTATTACACTCTGCAGAGGTTTGCGCACTTTTCCCCACAAGACTCGATCGCCTCCGTTTGGTTTCTCGCACTACATGGTGTTTGAGAAGACGGATGACCGAGACATAGTCTTTCAGAAGCGCTAGCACCTTACGATGGGTAGACCATACCACCTACATCCCCTACATCTGCTAGTCTACCACTTTAAGAGTTCGCACGACTTAGTCAACTATGCTAGAGCCCGTAATAGCTTGTGGCTACACACGGAAGTTTCTAGCATGAATAATCTCATGATCCCTTTGAGCCTGGGTGGCGGTCCAAAAGAAAAACAGGAAAGTCCTGGAATACCCAGGTGCCTCAATCCACCCAGATGTGTGTTTAAGTTGCCACCTTAGATAAACCATTAATTAACAAAACTCACATCTGTCATGGATATCACTCACCCAATCCACATCTACTAGCATAGCATGGCATAATAAGCAAACGTAGAAGTAACTCCCAAAGGTTTGATAATAAATAGGTAATAGGTACTACCTCATCTACTTCCCATCCCACAATTTAATTAGATCCTAATCATGCATTGTGTGAGGATTTGATCTAATGCAATAAAACTAGGTAGTAGAAAAGGTATGATCAAAGTGTTACTTGCCTTGCCGATGATCCGCGAAACCTAGCAATTCGAAGTAACAGGCGGTGCACTCCGGGTATTCTATCGTGGACAAAAAACAAGCATACAATAAGTACTCATCTAATACCAAATTGAATGAAGCAACGAAAGTCAAACGACAAAAGAAACAACTTCGTTCTAGTAATCTGGATCTAGGACAAATTTTACAGTAGCAAAATCTTGTTTAAGTTGGTTAAACGAATAGAGGGTTTCGAGACGAAACTCCAGGCGCCTGAATCGCCTGATTCCGATAAACGAGCGAAAATTCAAACTAAAACGAAAATCAGATCAGGAATCGCGATCAGAAAAATCACGGATTTAATCCGAGAAAAAGAGAAACAATGAACGCCGATTTTTTTTCTCTTTTTTTCCGGCACGGAAAACGAGGCGCGACGAACCTCGGGCAGCGGGATTGTCGGCGGCGGCGGCTCCAGCGGCGCATGCGGATCGAGGCGGGGCTGATGGGCTGGGGCAGCTTGGTGCGGCGCTATTTAAAGGCTGCCCCCGGGCGGTGTCCCGCTTGGGTACGTCCCGAAGTCGGTTCGTTTTTTTAATTATTCCGCTTGGAAGAAAATAAAAAGAAATACTAAACCGACTCCAAAAATTCTGAAATAAATTTTCACGGGCTTCTAAAATCAAGCCGCACAAGGTGAACATTTATTTGGGCCCTAAATGCAATTTTGAAAAACGCACTTTTTCCTAAATTCAAATAAAACTCCAAAAAACTCCAAAATAAAATCTTATTTGATTTTTTTATTAAATCCTCAATATTTCTTTATTTTGGGAAAGTCATTTTATTCCCTCTCTCATATTTTTGTAATAGAAATAATTGATGATAAAATAAATAAAATCAAATGATCCTATTCTCAAAATTTGAGAGAACTCAAATATGAAAATAACGAAATCCCCAACTCTCTCCGTGGGTCATTGAGTTGAGTAGAATTTCTAGGATCAACCAAAATGCAAAATAAAATATGATATGCATGATGATCTAATATATAACATTCCAAATTGAAAATTTGGGATGTTACAACAAATTTTGGGCACTTGTATTTGACTAAAGTCAATGTGCCACCGTATCTCGTATGCTTACTACTCCCTCCGTCTAGGTGTAATAAGTCACGTTAGAAGGTGCAACAGGACCAAGGTGCGTGCGTGCGTGTGTGTGTGTGTGTGTGTGTGTGTTTAATAGCATGTGTGTGTTGGAGAGAGCGACAGATCGACCTACTGCTATAGAGAGATGTTGTGTAGTGTACGATTTTAGCCGTGAGAGTCGGAGCATCATCTCGTTTCCGGGCGTGTCCGGTAGGGACATGCGGACAGCTGCCACGCCCGCTCCTGACCAGCCTGGCCCACCCAAAGCCCATCCATCGCCCGCGCGCGCTTCCCGGCCGAAACGGTCAGCGCCGCTCCAAAGAATCGGTGCCGCATTCATGCCTGGGCAGAGCAGACGCGACCTCTCACTGGCGCAAGAGTGATGGTTGCTTCATCCGTCCAACTTACTGCTGGGTCTATGTGATTTGATGGCTCATTGGTCTTTATTACTGAGGTGGTAGGACTGCTGGATGTCCCACGCTTTTGGCAAAAGGAGGTACTACTACTAGATTACAATTTTCTCCATTCTTACAGCGGAGGCGTGCAAGAGCAGTGAAAACACGCAGGCTCAGTGATTACATGGCCCACCTCGCACTATCACCGTGCGACACCCAGCTCTTTACATAGTACTCCCTCCATTCCTAAATATTACTAGATGAGTCCCCGCGCGTTGCCGCTAAACAACGGTATATCTCTCTGTGCAAAATTATCGATTTCATAGAACTAAAAAAACTCTATAACCGCATGATAAATGTGGTAGCCAAACTAAATAAACTCCCATCATCATTTAGATCATCCCACGTAAGGGAAAAAGAGCAGCCAACTCCTACTGCATAATGGGATTATATTTTTCTTTTTGACATGTTAATGGGACTTAAAAGCTCACTTACATGCATGCAACCGGTGCATGCTTGCATGCAGACATGTTGATGTGATTTAAAACCCACTCACATGCATGTGCCACGGTATTTCTGCATGCTTGCATGTGGCTTAGTGCGGAGCCTCTCAACGTCTAGATCAGACAGCTATTATGGACTAATTTACTTCATCTAACGGCTACATGAATTTTGATGATGTGGCTCAAGGAGAGGATAGAGAATTCCTAGTAGTGGGGGCTAGCTATTACTAGTAGATAAGTCTTTGTAGAGATTCCACTACATATGGAACAAAATGAATGAATCTACACTTAAAATGCATCTAAATACATCCGCATGTGGTTCATGGTGAAATCTTTACAAAGACTTATATTTAGGAACGGGGGAGACTGCGTACTAAGCAAGCTTCTCCTCGTTCTGCGAGTTGACGGGACACATCAAAAGTACTCCAGTGTATAGAGCCTTGCCTCTAAGGTAGGCCCCACATGGTTTGCCTCTTTTTTTAACATAACACGTCAAGTCGCAATTTGTTTGTTCACCCGTGGTAGACGATCCTCCCTCCACCAAGTGGACAACTAGTACACGTGCCAAATTACCATGTGCGCTGCCTTTTTCGTATAGAAATGAGCTCCACCGTGTACCCGCGTGGGTGTGGTTGGGAAAGAGACGGGAGTACGTGCGCCGTGCATGCACCTCTTCTCTTCATGCACGTCCCCCACCTATGTGGGTGTGTGTGAGAGATACAAACCGCACTCGTGAGGGTTTTTTGTTTTGGGGTGGGGGTGGGGTGGGGGGTTGATTTCGTGAATTATTTGTGGGAATATGTGTCGATGACATCTCAAACAAAATTTTGCATGCAATGTGTGTGAAATGGAGGCCTATCCATATCATACATAGAGGGTCGGGAAATTCACGAGAAGAGAGGGAGGGGTCATAGCTATCGATAGAGTCGAAGAGAGGATCAAGTGGGTGGGTGCAAGATCGATGAAGAGAGCCATCGAAATTGTGTGTGTGTGCAAGTCAAAGATATAGGGTGATTGGCCTACTGGAACGTTAGAGGGCACATGTCAAGTTTGTGTGTGGCAGGGAGACATGACTAGGGCGCTCGATGTATCGGTGTGTGTGGGGGGAGGGGGGTGGGGGGAGGGGTAGGCAGAGGCCTAACTATAGAGGTAGAACGACTCGTATATGTGTTGAGAAGGAGAGACCCAGCTATGAATTGAGGGAGGTCGGTCGACATCCATACATAACTGAAGGACGGGAAATATGATGGGACAGAGAGAGAGAGAGGAGAGAGAGAGGGAGGGAGAGGGGTAGAGTGCTGGATGGGTGATGGAGTTGCTTCTCGAAGATGGTGGGAGAGGCCTACTAGACAAACTGAGGGTGGAACTGCAATGTTATCAATAAGAGTGGGGATGTGTTTCTGTGTGTGCCCGTGCGTGATAGATCTGTCGGGACGCATCCATGGATGATGAAGGGGAACCATGTGTTTGGTAAGCAAACCTAACTAGATTGGTAGATCAATTGTTGTTTGTTGGAGGAAGGGAGAGACACAACTAATGAGGTAGATCGATTGACGTGTGGGTAAAAACGAGTTATAAGGACCTATCTAGCTATATGTATAGCGAGAGATCGGTCGGTGTACGTCCATTTGTTAGAGGCAAATAAGGCCGATCGAGACGGATAGACAGAGAGAATGGAGCTAGGAGGTGGTGCGAGAGGCCCAACAACTAGCTAGATAGGGGGAGGAGTGTGCGGCGTGAGATCGATGAAAATAGGGGCGAGAGTTTACATGTGTGTCTGACCGTATGAGAGACACAAGGCAAGGACACATAAAGGAGGAGATTGAAGGTGTGTGTGTGTGTATGTTGTAGGCAGGCATCGCTGGAGAGGTTTATCGATCGGTGTGTGTCGGAAAGCAGTTGTGGAGACTCTGTGAGAACGACCTAAAGAAAAAAATGAATGTGCCCGGTGGATAGAATGCCGAGGGAGGGGGAGAGCGAGGAGGGTGTGTGCATGCACGAGAGAAAGTTAGTGGTAGCTACAAAGGTTAGAGCATTGTGTGGGTGTAAGAGACTAACAAAGATCATAATTTGATATGAAAGTGGATTCATATATTTGAATAGGAGATCATAGTGTTTTAAACATTGCATGCATGAATATAGCGGTGATACACGTGCTGTGCACATGTTATACCATAATGTGATAATGCATGGCATTTGCAACTCACAGCTAAATGCCCAACAATCTAAACCATACTATACATCAAACAATCTCACATTTTATTTGAATTTGTGATAATGTGTGGCGTTTGCAGCTTACAACTAAATATCGAACAATCTAAACAATACTATATATCGAACATTCTCACATTTTATTTGAATTTTTTGTAATGTGTGGTGTTTGCAACTCACATCTAAATACTTGTAGGCATAGGGGGCGGGGCACCATACATAATGTGATAAACACATTATACATATGAGACATGGTTTAGATTATGAAGATCTAGCTAGAGCTAGAAATGTAATGTGATTTGAAATCAAAATAAAGTGGATTCAAAAAATCTAGTTCGAGTTCATATAGTACACATAGTTCATATGTAACTCGAGACTAATCATGTGGTGTGCTGTGAAGATAATACACAAACGATGGTTTAACTTGACAATAATGATGATTTTAGATCTTATTAAAACAGAGAAACAAATTCAAATGCTTTGACTTCACAACAATCATTACTGTAGATCTTATTCAAATAGAGAAACGAATTCAAATTTAGTTCATATTGAAGCGGTAGTATATACGTTTGGAATGCACTAAAACGTTCATTTGAGTAGTAGGTTGCATGCATTATACACATAGCGAAATATTTTAATTGAACATAACATGAATTCAAAGTTTTGAATGGCATTTGTAGTGCGCATTGATTTGGTACAGTACACGTTAGGCTTGTCCGAAAATTTTAATCCGCGCCTTGTTAGCCCGAAATATTTAAGATATATCTTTGTCTCGTTGTGCTCCGACAACTCCCTCCATCTCAACCCGCACCTGGCTATTCCGAAATTACAACACGCACGAAAACTCCCACCTCCTGTGAAATCCCGACATGCGAAATGCCCGTGGTACCCCTAAACCGAAAGAACCGCCTCAAATCGGTGGGGGTACTTTCGTAACTTACCCCACATTTCGGACAAGCGCGTCTCTAAGCCATGGTTCCCCACTTCCATCCCATCCACCCACCCATTCGTACACCAAGTCCGCGAAAACCCGCGACGAAACCCCGCACCCTGCTCCGTCCGCCACCCAGCCGGAGCCTCTTCCCCGACGACATCGTCCACAGCAACACCTCGACGTCCCTCATCCACTGTACCGGATGAGGATCCGTCGTCAATCTCATCGTCTCGCCGGTTCAGCCACCCCGTCCTCCACCTCCAAGGAGCTGCCCCGACATTCCCCTCATCTTTCGCGCCACCTCCATTCCCACACCGCCGTCTTCACCTGCACCACCGGAAGAGCATCATCATCACCGTTTCCTCGGATGAAGCTGCGACCTAATCGGCGCCACCAAAGAGGTTGTACACTAATCGCCGCAATTTCTTCTTGATTCGATCTCACGGTGCTGCCGGCGCTCGGTCCCGAGCCGACACGGCGCGGCTCCATCCACGGCGGCATCGCCGGCCACTTCCTCCACGACGTTGCTCCCTCGGCGGCGACGTCCACATAAGTAGGAGCTGCTGCTGCTTTAGCTCTCACTCGCGCTGCTGCTCTGCTCTTGCTCTTGGTCTCCTGCCTGGTCTCCTCTTGCTATTGCTCTTGCTCGCGCTGCTGCTCTCGCTCTTGCTCTTGCTTGCGATGCTGCTTCGATTTAGCTACACTTCAGTCGACTGAATCGACTTTTGGGTCAGTCGATTTTCAGGGGGTGGGGGGGCTCGCCGGGGTGAAGGAAGAACCAGCCGCAGCGGGGAGGGGGCTCGCCGGAGAGGTACCCCACTATCTATCTCAGGGTTTAGGATGGGGGCGGTGGTCGCCGGCGGTGGCGGAGCGGTGGCGTGGGGATCGTCGGAGAAAAAGCTCGGCACGGGGGGGCCTAGAGGGATGGCCGGGGCGATGGTGGACCGATGGTGGGGAGTGTTTTCGGGGCGGGCGAGGCCACGGGCGGCGGGGGGCTGCTGTTTGGCCGATGGTGGCTGGCGGCTCAGGGGGGGGTGGAGGTTGAAGATGAACCGCAGGCCCTTGATTTTGTATCCAACGGCTGCAAAATTGACTGACCAGAGATAAAAAAAGTCAGTCGACCGACGTGTAGCCTCACCTTGCTAGTGCATTCAGTTTTGACAGCAAAATTCAGTTTCGACAGCAATATTCAGTTTCGACAGCAAAATTCAGTTTCGACAGTTAAGTTCAGTTTCAACAGTTAAGTTCAGAGATGAGCGGCTGATGTATTTTACATCTAGCACTTTGTGGTTATGTATTTTACGTCATGTATTGGAGATGCTATTAGAATTCCACTCAGGTTAACATTGTTCGTTGTCTCTCTTGTCCTGCTTCAGCCTCGGCGTCGTACAACTCACCGGAGCTGCTCCAACGACGAAACCCTCCATCACAGCGGAGCAGTACCTCGGACTCCATCGCCAGACGCCTAAGATCTTCTTCCCCTCCTCCGACAACAAAGTCAGCCGGAGCATCCTCACCAGCCAACCCAATCACGCTGAGATCGACATGGCTTTGCCAAAGAGGTTGTACACTTGTTGCATCTCTTTTTTACTCTACATGTTATATATATTGTCCACTGAGCACACGGATTTGTTCCTTTAGTGTCTCCTTGAAAGAAAAAAATGAAGGAATTTTAATTTTCACTTGTCCTCCTTTTCAAATTCATATTCATGAAGCACAAGACTAAGAGATAGTAGCATAATAGCATTATAACCGTACATTTTCTTGTGGTTTGACTTAATCTCACCATGCTTCTTTGCATCATGTGATCTTGAAATTGTTGTGAATCAAACACCCAGATTGGCAGAAATCCTGTGTTTTTAAATTCTCTGTTTTGCACGTGCATTCCTATCCTATTCCTATCTATTTCCTATCCCTGCATTGTTGGAATCCTCCAATTCAAATGAGCCCTTACAGAATTACTTCTCTTACAGATAGTTGTCAAAGAAAACCTTGCGTGGTTTGTCCCGCTCCTGTTGCGCCGTCATCTACCCTAGCTCAGCTGCTCCAACGACAGAAGGGTCCAGCACAGCAGGGATCCGGCCTCCAGACTGTCTTTCGCCGCCTCAGATATTCTTCCCCGCCGCTGGCAGCCATGAAAACTGCATTACCATCATCAACCGAGTAGATGACCTCAAGGACTACACGGGTCCGCAAGAGAGGTCGCACTCTTTCGTGTCTGCTTACGTTATGCATCGCTTAATATTACATGCTACTTTATCGTCCTGTTCACCGATTAGACTCTGAGTCAGCTCCAAACTAATGGTCAAACTTGAGTTTTTAAATGGTTGCGGGGTACATATCGGGGCCGCTATCAATAGTATCTATCTACTATCTGGTTAATCTCCGGTGTCTACTATGAGTTTCATGTTGGGTGGGAAACAAACAGTAAAGAAGCCATTATCTGTATTTTTTAACTGAAGCCATTATCTGCCTGCTATTATTGGTTTTGGGTCTATCCACAGGTTGCTACCATCACTCTGGATTTCTGCATGCACTCCTTACATAATCTCACTATGTTTTATTCCTATGCTTGATAGTTATTAAACAATGGAACTGAACATGTAGAGCAAAAGAGAAGAGCCTTGCGTGGCAATAAAATTTCATGCAGACGTCGCTCCATGGTAGGCGCAAAGGTAGCCCCCCTCCACGCATTTCAGATTGTAATCGAGAGGAAGATATCTGTTCTGAGGGGGATTCAGAAGGAGAAGACAACTCCTATTTTTACCCCTTGAGGTCTTCGCTCTAACTTGGCATGCTGATGTTGGTTATATCATGCATATGGTGTCTTGCATTTCTTACTTTATACATCAAATATGTCATCTGCTTAGTTTAGACATCCTTTGTGTGAATGCCATCTGTTTAGTTTTTTCATCGTTTATGTGAATTATGCAACGCCATCTTGTTTAGCCAGGCATCATATATGTGAATTTTGCAATGCCATCCTGCTTAGCCAGTCATCTTATATGTAAAGTATATCATGCCATCCTTTTTTCGTTACATATTTCATTTATCAACAATGTTAGTACATTCAACTGCTCTTCGTGTGCATC
The DNA here is from genome assembly GCA_034509565.1 of Triticum monococcum. NCBI lineage: Eukaryota > Viridiplantae > Streptophyta > Magnoliopsida > Poales > Poaceae > Triticum > Triticum monococcum. The sequence continues at coordinate 668,391,371 of CM067843.1, read as the reverse complement.
AGCCATTTGACACGGTGATGGCAAATTCTGGAGTGAAAACAAGGTCTTCAGAGCAGACTATGCTATCTGACGAAGCGCATATCTCGCTGGTTACGGATAGCTCCTCAGAGGAGGATTCAAAGATAGATGACCAGTCCTATTCCCCCCCCTAGGTGTATGCTCTAACTTGGTAGGGTTATGTTGCTCATATCGTGCGTATGGTGTCTCACATTGCTATGCCATTTGATTAGTTTAGACATGCTTTGTGTGAATGCCACTTGTTCAGTGTCTAATTACCATATATGTGAATTATGCATTGCCATCTTGTTGCAAGACATTATATATGTGAATTATACAATGCTATCTTGTTGCAAAGGCATTATGTATGTGAATTATGCAATGCCATGCTGTTTAGCCAATCATCATGTATGTGAATTATATCATGCTATCATTTTTTTGTATTACGTGCTCCATTTGTCGACAACATTTGTATATTCAACTACTCTTCCTGTGCATCAGCCATTTGAAGCGGTGATGGAAGTATCTGGAGTGAAAACAAGGTATTCAGAGAAGACAATGCTACCTGCTGAAGCAGACATCTTGCTGGTTACAGAGAGCTCCTCAGAGGAGGATTCAGAGACTGATGACCAGTCCTATTTCCCCCCTGAGGTCTATGCTCAAACTTGGTAGGGTTATATTACCCATGTCATGCATGTTGTCTTGCATTGCTTAGTTTTTACATCATATATGGATTGCCATTTGCTTACTTGCTTACTATATAAATCATATATTTGAATTATATCATGCCATCATGTTTACATAGTACATACACATCATCTATCTGAATTATGGCATGGCAACCCATTTAATAAAGACATCATATAGTTATATCATCTCATCTTATTTAGTGTTTACAGTCATCATATTTTGAATTATGGCATTCTATCCGTGAATGTATGTGAATTATGGCATGCCAACCTATTTAATAAACACATTATATAGTTATGTCATGTCATCCTGTTTACATAGTCTCATATTTTGAACTATGTCTTTCCATCTTTTTTAGTTATCCATCATAATGTGAAATTGTGTCATGCTATCCTGTTTAGTTAGCCATCATATATGTGAAATTGTGTCATGCTATCCTGTTTGGTTAGACAACATAAATATGAATTATTTCATGCCCCCTTTTATCCCCCACTATCCATTGCACCTGTCTATCATACAATGTCTATACTTTCAATTACTTTTCTTGTTTATCAGCCATTTGAATTGGAGAGCGTGATGGAAGTATCTAAGGGAGTAACAACACGGTCTTCAGAAAAGATAGTGCTACCAGTTGATGCAGATAGAACCACGGTTGTACTTGCCCAAGGACCAGATCCACCACACATAACCCAGACTCTCGCAGGTTGTACCCCTACCCAGTTGGACAGAGAACCAGCTACACCCCTTCTAACCCCAACCCCGGCAGATAGTAATCTAGTTCCAGTTGACACAACACCGTCTCCACCATAGAGCACCCAAACACGAGCAGTTAGTAAGGGAACTGCAGTGTCCAAAGCACGAGGACCACCACTCTGAATCCCAACGCAACGCTTAAAGGAGAAGAAGATTTGTTCTTGGGTTAGGTTTTGTAGCTATGGTTCATACTCCTTTGCTCTTGCATTACTGTATTTACTCATACCAACTATTTTCAAATTTGAAGGATGGAATTGAAACTCCAATGGCGCAACAGGTATGTTTTAAACCTGTTTCTTTAACTGGTTTGCTGTTGTAACCTGCTCTATGTTGATTTCAGTTTCAATTGAATAAACAGTTATGTTCTCATGTCATGTACATTACAAGTGTTGTTATTGCTCTATAGTTACCCACACTTATATTCTGTCTATTCTGCTTTGTCTTGAACAAATATTATTTGAACTGTGTCTCTATCTTGATTTGGCAACAAAAACTAGAATGATATAGTCCATAAAGTGACCATGGTACATAGATATATGTTTGTTTCATGCTGTTATCATGTCCACTTTACTACTGAACTCTTTTACCAAAATGAGTTTCATATACAACATGGTAAACATGTGATGTGTCTGCTTGTTTCTCTTTTAGAATGCGGACAAAATATTGGAGAACAGTACCGTGTTATCCAATGGTAAAGGAAGTAATGCAGATAAGGTTCAAGATAGTGAGACATCCCTGTTGGTCTCCAAGAAAGCTGATAAAAACTATCTTGACGACAGTGAGGGAACCCAAAAGTCCTGTCTTGATGTAGTGTTCGAGTTACTGGCCACTACTGCTGGCACAAGCTCTTCGAACTCGCTGCCTGAATCATTTCGTCTTCTTGAGTCTCAACTTCAAGTTGAAAGATATCGATCAGATGTGCTGCGAAAGGAAGCTGAAGGACTGAGGAAGTCCGTGCAGAATTCAGATGCATATTTTCTAGTGCAACAGCAAGTGCTCGAGGATTTAAGCACCAAACAAGAGAAAGTTAATAAGCTTGCTAAGCATCTTGCCAGCATTATGGGTACCCAGGATATTGTTTCTTGAGATCTTCTGAAGTGGTTTCAGTTATGGATTTGTTTTGCTGCGGCGTTTATTTGCGCTAGTCACCAACTTTGACAACCAGTGTATATGATATGCTACTTTGTTCCCTATATTTGCACTGGTGGCGAACTTTGATGCCGAGTGGATGTAATATGTGTAATAGCCGTGATAGCCTAGCGTTAGTTGCTTGCTTATTTATTTCCTTGTTTTCTTCTTTATTTGTTTGGTTGTAGTCATTGTAGTTCTTTTTCCGCGGTTAGCTAGTGGCTGCAATAACCTATTTTTTTAAAACTAGGCCACAATAACCATGAGCTAATATTTACTATAGTGACACTGGGCCTCCTACTGGCCGTAGAAACAGTGAGCCTTCTACGGGCCGTAGAAACAATGGGCCTTCTACGGGCCATAGAAACAATGGGCCTTCTGTGGGCCGTATCATCAATGGGCCTTATACGGGTCGTATGATCGATTGGCCAAACATGGGCCAAACAGACCGCATTATGGCCGTAAACGGGCTAGAGTTGGAATCGTCTGTTCATGGGCCGACCATAACGGGCCATCGTTAATAGTTCATAGTTGATGACGCTATGAAAACGGCCCAACGTATTAACGGACCACAAACGGGCCGACTGTAACCACGGGCTGAATTTGGCCCACAAGCAGAAAATGACAGTAACGGGCCATAAGTAAACGAATGTTGGAAATGAGTGTAACGCCCTCGATGCGGCTATATCTCCCACGTGTCGAGGCACAACCTAGAGGCATAACCGCATTGAAAGCAATGTCGCAAGTTAGGCAATCTTCACAACATCCCATTTAATATAGATAATAAAAGGGGAGATACATAGTTGGCTTACACTCGCCACGTCAATCAAAGTACAGAAATAGCATTACATCATTCAAACACTCATGGCCCGACTACGACGCCAAAATAAAAGATAAACCCAACATGCGACACGGTCCCGATCGCCCCAACCGGGCACCACTACTGATCATCAGGGAAAGAAACATAGTAACATCGTGAGTCCTTGTCAAACTCCCACTTGAGATCAAGCGCGTCATCTGGAACGGAGTCGTCTGGCCCTGCATCTGGTTTGGAAGTAATCTGTGAGCCACAGGGACTCAGCAATCTTGCACCCTCGCGATCAAGACTATTTAAGCTTATAGGTAAGGCACGGTAAATATGTGGAGCTGCAGCAAGCGACTAGCATATATGGTGGCTAACCTGTTCGCAAAAGAGAGAGAGAAGAGAAGGCAAAGCGCGAACGAATAACTAGAGAGCAACCTGCGGCAAGCATTACTCCAACACCGTGTTCACTTCTCGGACTCCGCCGAGAAGAGACCATCACGGTAACTCACACAGTTGATTCATTTTAGTTAAGTTAAGGTTCAAGTTATCTACAACCGGACATTAACAAATTCCCATCTGCCCATAACCGCGGGCACGGCTTTCGAAAGTTCAAATCCCTGCAGGGGAGTCCCAACTTAGCCCATGACAAGCTCTCATGGTCAACAAAGGAATAGACCTCCTCCCAAGACATTCCGATCAGACTCGGTATCCCGGTTCTACAAGACACTTCGACAAGTTAAAACAAATCCAGCAACACCGCCCGACTGTGCCGACAAATCCCGATAGGAGCTGCACATATCACGTTCTCAGGGCACACTCAGATGAACACTACGTACAACTAAAACCAACCCTCGAGTTGCCCCGAGGTGGCGCTGCAACTGGCTCTGTTTGGACCAACACTCAGAGGAGCACTGGCCCGGGGGGTTTAAAATAAGATGACCCTCGGGCTCCGGAAACCCAAGGGAAAAGAGGCCAGGTGGCAAATGGTAAAACCAAGGTTGGGCATTGCTGGAAAAGCTTTAATCAAGGTGAACTATCAAGGGGTTCCCATTATCACCCAACCGCGTAAGGAACGCAATATCCGGGAACATAACACCGATATGACGGAAACTAGGGCGGCAAGAGTGGAACAAAACACTAGGCGGGAGGCCGAGCCTTCCATCCTTTACCAAGTATATAGATGCATTAAGATAACAAGATAATAAAATGATATCCCAACAAGTAAATAATGTTCCAACAAGGAACGGTCTCCAATCTTCACCTGCAACTAGCAACGCTATAAGAGGGGCTGAGCAAAGCGGTAACATAGCCAATCAATGGTTTGCTAGGACATGGTGGGTTAGAGGTTTGACATGGCAATTTGGGAGGAATGATAAGCAAGTGGTAGGCATCATAGCATAGGCATAGCCAAAGAGCGAGCATCTAGCAAAGCAAAGATAGTAGTGATTTCGAGGGTATGATCATCTTGCCTGCAAAGTTGTCAGAGTTGACTGGATCCTCGAAAGCAAACTCAACGGGCTCCTCGTTAGCGAACTCGTCTCCCGGCTCTACCCAAACAAGACAAACAAGCAACAAGGACACAATCAACCACGTGCAAAGCTCAAACAATATGATGCGAACATGGTATGCTATGCGGGATGCGATATGTGATACATATGCAAGATTTCACAAGGAATGAAAGAACCTGGCCTCAACATGTAAATCCAAGTGTGCCACTGGAAAGGTGAGATGAAATCGCTTGAAAACTATATAAAGATCACCGGAATCGGAGTTACGGTTTGGAAATGGCAAGCAATTCAAATAAGACAACGGTCTGTGATTTACAGCAAGTGGTCATCTAAATGCAACAATATGAACATGCTACAGAACTCAAACATGGCAAAAAAATACATGCCAGGGATCCACTCATGATGCTTAACAAAAGATGAACACTGAGCTACGGCCAATTCATCCATTAACAGGTTCAAACATGCATGGCAAAAATGCATTTGGTAAACAGATTTCAGACAGTGAAATTAACACTTGTCTGGAATTTCAGATCAGGTAGCACTCTTTGGAGGATGAAAACTATATGCTACAGGACCTGAACACGGCAAAGTAAAGCATGGCATGGAGCTACTCAAAGAGCTTAACAAAAGTCCCTTAGTAACCTTGAGACAAAAGGGATCAGAAAATACATTTGCAAGCATGTGAACATGGCAAAAACATAATCAGTTCTCAGACTTAGTGAAAACTGAAGCATGCAAAATCAGATATCAAGTAGGCATGTTAACAAGCTCGATGCACTCGCTACAGAGCAAGTCATGCCAATCTAAGCATACACCCATCAAGAATACACATTATGCAAGCTAGACATGGCAAGAACAATAACATAGCATGCACGGATCAACTACAACATCCTTGGCAAAATCGCTAACAAGTAGACAATCTGCCCAGATTCACGAAATAGCAAAAGTAGAGCTCGATTGACTCAAGCTAGGGTGCTCCATAATTGCAAACAAAGACATGGATGGATAGAGCACTGCAAGATTAACAAAACAACCTTACTGATCATCCTCAAAAGAGGCACGGATCACTAGGAAACAACATGAACATATGGCATATTGAGATAAACAGATCAAGGACTTAGTGGAATTGCTAAGTCCCTGAAATCAGCATTAACGAATGCACCACTTTGCAAGCTTGTGCTAGTCACCACACACATCACAAAAACACATAGGTTGCATCTCTGGATAGATGGCAAAACATATAACAAAACACATGTAGAGCTCAGGGGCATATCATGCACACAATAATCATGGCAAAAATGACAAATATCTAATTAGAGCAGCAGATCTGACAATTATCTCAAATAGCATTCTTCCAACAGCATTTCGGGCATCAAGATGAACTCAAATGAAAATGATGCAATGAGATGAAATGATGTACTCTCTGAGATGAACATTTTGATATGCTATATGCCCAAAACGGAGCTATGGATGCAAAGTTACGATGCGATGAACATAGCAAAATAATTAGGGTTTCGGGGCAAAAGTCAACCGAGGCAAATCCCAGACCTAGATCCAGCCGGGCGCGGGTTACGAGGATCACCGGTAATACTGTTCACCGAGGGCAGGGATGGCGCCGGAGCTCGGGGGAGGCAGCGTGGAGCTCGCTGGAGTCGGTGGCCGAGGTCGCCGAACTTGGGCGCGGACGTCGAGGAGGCAGGTGCTGTGGCTCTAGTGGCGCGGGCGGTGCCGGCGGAGGTTGGTGGCAGCGGCGGAGGTTGCCGGTGGCCGGCACGGAGGGAGAGGCAGCGGGCGCGACCGGCTCCGGTGGCGCTGGCGATGGGGCACCCGGGCGGTGGGGCGCGGCGCGATGGGCTCTGAGGGCCCGCGCTGGGCTCGACGGGCCTCAGAGGCGGCGGCGGCGGCGAAATGGACATGTCCGTCGGTGGCGGTTTTGTCCGGCGGCGCGCGATGATGATTTTCTAGGGTTAGGAAGGAGGGGATCCAGAATTTTGAGGAAGGGGTCTATATATAGAGGTAGAGGGAGCTAGGAGTGTCCAAATGAGGTGCGGTTTTTGGCCACGCGATCGTGATCGAACGCTCTAGATGATGGAAAGGGTTTTGGTGGGTTTTGGGCCAAATTGGAGGGGTGTTGGGCTGCAACACACACGAGGCCTTTTCGGTCCCTCGGTTAACCGTTGGAGCATCAAACGAAGTCCAAATGGTAAGAAACTTGACAGGCGTTCTACCGGTAGTAAACCAAGGCCGTTTGGAAAGTCTCGGTCCAATCCGGAAATGTTTAACCCCCACACACGAAAGAAAAGTAGAAATGACCACCGGAGGAGAACGGAGCGCCGGAATGCAAAACGGACAACGGGGAAAATGCTCGAATGCATGAGATGAACACGTATGCAAATGCAATGCACATGATGACATGATATGAGATGCATGAAAATGACAACAACACACGGAGACAAATACCCGAACCCAAGGAAATAAAATAACTTAATGCCGGAAACGGCAAGAGTTGGATTGCATATTAGGTAAATCATGTCCGGGGTGTTACAACACTCCACCACTACGAAAGGATCTCGTCCCGAGATCTAGGACTGAAAGAACACCGGGTACTCAGAACGGAGGTGATCCTCGCATTCCCAGGTAGCTTCACGGTCGGAATGGTGTGACCACTTGACTTTGAGGAATTTGATTGACTTGTTGCGAGTCTTGCATTCAGTCTCTTCAAGAATAGCAACGGGGTGCTCACGATAAGAGAGATCTTCTTGGAGCTCAATGTCCTCGAAGTTGATGGTGCGGTCAGGAGTCTTGAAGCACTTGCGGAGCTGAGAGACATGGAACACGACATGCACATTTGCAAAGTTTGAAGCAAGCTCGAGTTTATAGGCGAGATCGCCTCTCTTGCTGACGATCTTGAAAGGTCCCACGTATCTGGGGGCAAGCTTCCCTTTGATACCGAAGCGACGAGTACCTTTCAATGGAGAGACGCGGAGGTAAACATGATCTCCAATCTCGAAAGCCAAATCATGGTGCTTACTATCATAGTAGCTCTTCTGGCAGGATTTGGCTGCTTTGAGGTTATCTCGAATGACTTTGCACATTTCTTCTGCCTCTGTGATTAAGTCATTACCGAGAAGCTGACGTTCACCGGTTTCAGACCAGTTGAGAGGGGTACGACACTTCCTGCCATACAGAATTTCAAATGGGGCCTTGCCCGAACTTGCTTGAAAACTGTTGTTGTAGGAGAATTCAACATATGGAAGACAATCCTCCCACTTCATGCTGAAGGAGATCACACAAGCCCTGAGCATATCTTCAAGAATCTGGTTGACACGCTGGACTTGACCGCTAGTTTGGGGATGGAAAGCTGTGCTGAAGCGGATGTTGGTGTCCATGGCCTTCTGAAAAGAATCCCAAAACTTGGAGGTAAAGATGCTACCACATTCTGAAGAGATCACTTGTGGAATACCGTGCAGAGAGAAAATTCGAGAGGTATAGAGCTTCGCCAATTGAGCTATAGTGATAGACTCTTTGATAGGCAGAAAGTGAGCCACTTTAGTGAGTTTATCGATGACAACGAATATAGCATCATTGCCACGCTTGGACTTTGGAAACCCAGTCACGAAGTCCATCTCAATGTGGTCAAACTTCCATTCTGGAATGGCAAGAGGTTGGAGGAGACCAGCTGGCCTTTGGTGTTCTGCCTTCACTCTTCTGCAGACATCACACTCATTCACGAACTGAGCAACCTCGCGCTTCATTCGAGTCCACCAATAAGCCTGCTTGAGGTCCTGATACATCTTCGTGCTCCCAGGGTGGATGGAGAGGAGAGAATTGTGAGCCTCATTCATGATCACTTTACAAAGGTCACCTTTGGGCACAACAATACGATCCTCGAAGAAGAGAGTATCCTTGTCATCAAGGTGGTAGCACTTGTACTTGGGTTGACTCTTGGCAATCCCAATCTTCACCTTCTTCACCATAGCATCAAGAAGCTGGGCTTGGCGAATTTGGTCTTCCAAGGTAGGAGAGACTTGAAGGTTGGCGAGGAAACCTTGAGGAACAACTTGCAGATTAAGCTTCCGGAAAGCTTCACAAAGCTCGGGTTGATAAGGCTTGAGAATCAGACTATTGCAATAAGCCTTCCTGCTCAATGCGTCAGCAATCACATTGGCCTTGCCTGGAGTATACTCGATACTCGAATTATACTCTTGAATCATTTCGACCCATCGAGTCTGCCTGAGGTTGAGATTAGGCTGAGTAAAGATGTACTTGAGACTCTTGTGGTCAGTGAAGATGTACACTTTTCTTCTCAATAAGAGATGTCTCCAAGTCAAAAGAGCATGCACAACTGCCGCCAACTCGAGGTCCTGAGTGGGGTAGTTCTTGTCGTTGGGCTTCAACTGGCGAGAGGTATAAGCCACAACTTTCTTCTCTTGCATCAACACTGCGGCAAGACCTTGGAGAGAGGCATCGCAAAAGACCTCGTACGGTTTGGATTCATCAGGAGGAGTCAGAACTAGAGCAGTGACCAATTTCGCTTTCAAAGTGTTGAAAGCGATATCACATTCCGGAGACCAAATGTACTTGACGTGCTTCTGGAGAAGATTTGAGAGAGGCTTCGCGATCTTAGAAAAGTTTTCAATGAATCTTCGACAGTAGCTTGCGAGACCGAGGAAGCTACGGAGTTGCTTCACGTTCTGAGGTGGTTCCCAATTCACAATTGCAGAAACCTTCTCAGGATTCACTGCAATGCCCTTGGCATAGATGATATGCCCAAGATAAAGAACCTCATCGAGCCAAAATTCGCACTTGGAGAACTTGGCGTAGAACTGGTGTTCCCTCAGCTTATCCAGTACCAAATGCAAGTGCTTGGCATGATCTTCCTTGTTCTTCGAAAAGACCAGAATGTCGTCGAGATAGACCAAAACAAAGTCCTTGGTGTAGGCGTTGAATATGAACTTCATCATGCGAGAGAAAGTCGGAGGAGCGTTGACGAGGCCAAAAGACATGACAGTGTATTCATATGAACCATAGCTTGTCCTAAAAGCCGTCTTGGGAATATCTTGCTCATGGATTCGAATCTGATGATAACCCATACGGAGATCAAGCTTGGAGAATACTTGGGCACCTTTGAGTTGTTCGAACAACTCGTTAATGTTGGGAAGTGGGTATTTGTTCTTGATAGTCTTCTTGTTCAATGGACGGTAATCAACACAAAGCCGGTCCGTTCCATCCTTCTTCTTCACAAAAAGAACACCACAACCCCACGGAGAAGAACTAGGTCGGATGAGACCCATTCTCTCTTGAATATCGAGTTGCTTCTTCAGCTCCTTCAACTCTTCAGGTCCGAGCTTGTAAGGACGCTTGCACACTGGTTCCGTGCCAGGCTCAAGATCGATGAAAAATTCAACTGGCTAGTGCGGAGGCATTCCTGGAAGCTCTTCTGGAAAGACGTCTTGATATTCGCAAACAACTGGGATTTGTGAGATATCATCCAGTTCACCCTTCTCATTGAGAGAAAACAGACGGATGGTATCATCACGAGCGGCAAAGACAATTACATCCGCAAACGAATGAGTCAATTAAATCTGCCTGGCTGCATAATCAAGATGCGCCTTGTGCTTAGAAAGCCAGTCCATTCCGAGAATAAGCTCAATATCCGAATTACCAAGAACCACCGGAGAAGAAAGGAACTTGTAGTCGCCCAACATGATAGAGACATCCGGGACGCAATTGTTAGAAGTCATTTGCTTGCCCGGAGACACAATCTTCAACGGGACAGGAATCCTTTCGGTCACAAAATCATGCTTGGCAACAAATGGTGTTGAAATAAAAGAAAGTGATGCACCAGTGTCAAAAAGAACTTTAGCTGGAATATCGTTAACAGGAAGGTTACCCATGATGACATCTGGCGAGTCCTCTTCTTGAGCTGCATTCAGCAAGTTGACCTTGGCGTGCTTGGGGTTATTCTTGACCATAGCTGTACTTGCCGATCTCACAGGAGGAGGAGGAGGAAGACGCCTCTGATTGAAGCACTTGTTGGCATAGTAACCCTTCTGTTGGCACTTGTTGCACGTGACCTCTAAAAGCGGACGGTGATACGGAGCACTCGATCTTGGAGCTTGAGACGAAGTCTTGTTCTGAAAGCCAGGGTTGGGTGGGTGGGAAGATCCACTCCCACCTTTACTCTTCTGCTGATACGGCCGACGGAACGGAGGAGGAGGAAGCCAATACTTCGACTGCTTGGCCACTTGAGTAGAGGAAGAAGGAGTAGCATCTCTGACTCGCTTCTTGGAAGCATCACATCTCAGTTGAGTAGCCTCTTGCTTTAATGCCATGTTGTAGAACTCATCGTATCTCAAAGGCTCAAAGAGAACAAGAGCTAGCTGGATTTCTTCTCTGAGACCACCCCTGAACTGGTATGTCATGCTCTTCTCATCAGGGACATCCTGCTTAGCAAAGCGGGCGAGCTTCTGAAACAACTTGTTGTAGTCATAGACAGACAAAGAGCCTTGCTTCAGGTTGCAGAATTCCTCACGCTTGCTTTCAACCACGCTCTGAGGAATATGATGAGCTTTGAAATCTTGACGGAATTCATCCCAGGTAATCACACGGCCTCCTCTGGAATCCTTGTACTGCTGGAACCATTCTGCAGCTTGGTCTTTGAGTTGGAAGGATGCGAACTTGACAAAGTCCTCAGGCCTGACGTTACTGCACTCGAAATGCTTGCACAGATCCACTAGTCAATCATCAGCACCAGTTGCCTCAACACAATTGCTGAAAGTCTTTGGCCCGTTAGCAAGGAACTGGTTGAGTGTAGCAAAGTGATTCTGATTGTTGCCTTGGTTGCCTTGGTTCGCTTGATTGCGCTCTTGAAGAATTTGCATGATCAACTGCGTGTTTGCATTGGTTGCGGCCATCACAGCTTGCCATGCCTCCGGAGGAGGGGGAGGTGGTGGCGGATCAGGATTCGGAGTCGTGCGCGTTGGAGGAGCCAACCTGAAGAGGTTGACATCCATTAGCACATTGATAGATAAATATTGAAGCTGAAACCAACAGAATGAAATTGCAACATATAGTCTTCACATCCGAACAAAATGAACGAATACATTCCACTTGAAATGGTCACATATCCATAAATTGAGAAGCCACTTAGAATTTAGGTAGAGGAATAAATCAACAAGGTACGGATCAAGAACGAATACTCGGTAAGAAATCCCAATCTCAAACCAAATATCCGTGGAAGAAGAACTAGAGCTACAAGAATTCCCACCTATGAAACTCCCGAACCTTTCCGGTTATGCAATCAGGTGTTGGGGATACAGGGGAAGCATAATATCTCACCCAAATCTAGCAAATCCTACATCCAGCTGTATCCATCCTTCAACACATAACCGAGAAAAATTTCGGAAACCATCTACCTCAACCTTCGAAAAGCATCCGTTATACAAGTTATGACGATACTCCCGAACTCCCGCCCCAGTACTGGGTGGCGTCGAGGTTATCTCACCAATGAACTGCATAAAAGAGATTTTCGATGTCGGCGTACTAAACTCAGGTATTCCAGAACTGCAACGATAAAATTGTGACGACAACACCTCGGAGCTCAACTCCTCGGGACACTTCCACAACCTCTAAAGACAGGAGGCACCAAGAACAATGTTCTCGTCACAAAACCATCGAAACAATTCCAAGATACCCACATGATCCTAATTTTTTTTGTGAAATTTGAGAAGAGAAGAGTCAAAACTCTATGTCAGGATGCCATACCAGAGCGATGAGGAGACTGGGGAGTAAAAAGAATTCCTAAACTCTCCGATATATAATTCCTAAATGACTCAAAACTTTTTTTCTAGACTAAAACTCGGCTGCTAAAAACGATCAAACAGTGGGGGCTCCTAAGGTCAGGGAAGGCTCTGATTACCAACTTGTAACGCCCTCGATGCGGCTATATCTCCCACGTGTCGAGGCACGACTTAGAGGCATAACCGCATTGAAAGCAATGTCACAAGTTAGGCAATCTTCACAACATCCCATGTAATATAGATAATAAAAGGGGAGATACATAGTTGGCTTACACTCGCCACGTCAATCAAAGTACATAAATAGCATTACATCATTCAAACACTCAGGGCCCGACTATGGCGCCAAAATAAAAGATAAACCCAACACGCGACACGGTTGCCGATCGCCTCAACCGGGCACCACTACTGATCATTAGGGAAAGAAACATAGTAACGGCCAGAGTCCTCGTCGAACTCCCACTTGAGCTCAAGCGCGTCATCTGGAACGGAGTCGTCTGGCCCTGCATCTGGTTTGGAAGTAATCTGTGAGCCACAGGGACTCAGCAATCTCGCACCCTCGCGATCAAGACTATTTAAGCTTATAGGTAAGGCAAGGTAAATATGTGGAGCTGCAGCAAGTGACTAGCATATATGGTGGCTAACCTATTCGCAAAAGAGAGCGAGAAGAGAAGGCAAAGCACGAACGAATAACTAGAGAGCAACCTGCGGCAAGCATTACTCCAACACCGTGTTCACTTCCCAGACTCCGCCGAGAAGAGACCATCACGGTAACTCACACAGTTGATTCATTTTAGTTAAGTTAAGGTTCAAGTTATCTACAACAGGACATTAACAAATTCCCATCTACCCATAACCGCGGGCACGGCTTTCGAAAGTTCAAATCCCTGCAGGGGAGTCCCAACTTAGCCCATGACAAGCTCTCACGGTCAACGAAGGAATAGACCTCCTCCCAAGACATTCCGATCAGACTCGGTATCCCGGTTCTACAAGACACTTCGACAAGTTAAAACAAATCCAGCAACACCGTCCGAATGTGCCGACAAATCCCGATAGGAGCTGCACATATCTCGTTCTCAGGGCACACTCAGATGAACACTACGTACAACTAAAACCAACCCTCGAGTTGCCCCGAGGTGGCGCTGCAAGTGCCTCTGTTTGGACCAACACTCAGAGGAGCACTGGCCCGGGGGGGTTTAAAATAAGATGACCCTCGGGCTCCGGAAACCCAAGGGAAAAGAGGCTAGGTGGCAAATGGTAAAACCAAGGTTGGGCATTGCTAGAAAAGCTTTAATCAAGGCGAACTATCAAGGGGTTCCCATTATCACCCAACCGCGTAAGGAAGGCAAAATCCGGGAACATAACACCGATATGACGGAAACTAGGGCGGCAAGAGTGGAACAAAACACTAGGCGAGAGGCCGAGCCTTCCACCCTTTACCAAGTATATATATGCTTTAAGATAACATGATAATAAAATGATATCCCAACAAGTAAATAATGTTCCAACAAGGAACAGTCTCCAATCTTCACCTGCAACTAGCAACGCAATAAGAGGGGCTGAGCAAAGCGGTAACATAGCCAATCAACGGTTTGCTAGGACATGGTGGGTCAGAGGTTTGACATGGAAATTTGGGAGGCATGATAAGAAAGTGGTAGGCATCGTAGCATAGGCATAGCAAAAGAGCGATCATCTACCAAAGCAAAGATAGTAGTGATTTCGAGGGTATGATCATCTTGCCTGCAAAGTTGTCAGAGTTGACTGGATCCTCGAAAGAAAACTCAACGGGCTCCTCGTTAGCGAACTCGTCTCCCGGCTCTACCCAAACAAGACAAACAAGCAACAAGGACACAATCAACCACGTACAAAGCTCAAACAATATGATGCGAACATGGTATGCTATGCGGGATGCGATATGTGATACATATGCAAGATTTGACAAGGAATGAAAGAACCTGGCCTCAACTTGTAAATCCAAGTGTGCCACTAGAAAGGTGAGATGAAATCGCTTGAAAACGATATAAAGATCACCGGAATCGGAGTTACGGTTTGGAAATGGCAAGCAATTCAAATAAGACAACGGTCTGCGATTTACAGCAAGTAGTCATCTAAATGCAACAATATGAACATGCTACAGAACTCAAACATGGCAACAAAATACATGGCAGGGATCCACTCATGATGATTAATAAAACATGAACACTGAGCTACGGCCAATTCATCCATTAACAGGTTCAAACAAGCATGGCAAAAATGCATTTGGTAAACAGATTTCAGACTTAGTGAAATTAACACTTGTCTGGAATTTTAGATCAGGTAGCACTCTTTTGAGCATGAAAACTATATGCTACAGGACCTGAACATGGCAAAGTAAAGCATGGCATGGAGCTACTCAAAGAGCTTAACAAAAGTCCCTTAGTGACCTTGAGCCAAAATGGATCAGAAAATACATTTGCAAGCATGTGAACATGGCAAAAACATAATCAGTTCTTAGACTTAGTGAAAACTGGAGCATGCAAAATCAGATATCAAGTAGGCATGTTAACGAGCTCGATGCACTCGCTACAGAGCAAGTCATGCCAAACTAAACATACACCCATCAAGAATACACATTATGCAACCTAGACATGGCAAGAACAATAACATAGGATGCACGGATCAACTACAACATCCTTGGCAAAATCGCTAACAAGTAGACAATCTTCCCAGATTCATGAAATAGCAAAAGTAGAGCTCGATTGACTCAAGCTAGGGTGCTCCATAATTGCAAACAAAGAAATGGATGGATAGAGCACTACAAGATTAAAAAAACATCCTTACTGATCATCCTCAAAGAGGCACCGATCACTAGGAAACAACATGAACATATGGCATATTGAGATAAACAGATCAAGGACTATGTGGAATTGCTAAGTCCCTGAAATCAGCATTAACGAATGCACCACTTTGCAAGCTTGTGCTAGTCACCACACACATCACAAAAATACATAGGTTGCAACTCTGGATAGATGGCAAAACATATAACAAAACACATGTAGAGCTCAGGGGCATATCATGCACACAATAATCATGGCAAAAATGACAAATATCTAATTGGAGCAGCAGATCTGACAATTATCTCAAATAGCATTCTTCCAACAACATTTCGGGCATCAAGATGAACTCAAATGAAAATGATGCAATGAGATGAAATGATGTACTCTTTGAGATGAACATTCTGATATGCTATATGCTCAAAACGGAGCTATGGATGCAAAGTTACGATACGATGAACATAGAAAAATAATTAGGGTTTCGGGCCAAAAGTCAACCGTGGCAAATCCCAGATCTAGATCCAGCCGGGCGCGGGTTACGTGGATCGCCGGAAATACTGTTCACCGGGGGCGGGGACGGCACCGGAGCTCGGGGGAGGCAGCGTGGAGCTCGCCGGAATCGGTGGCCGAGGTCGCCGGACTTGGGCACAGACGTCGAGGAGGCGGGCGCGGCGGCTCTGGTGGCGCGGGCGGCGCCGGCGGAGGTTGGTGGTGGCGCCGGAGGTCGCCGGTGGCCGGCGCGGAGGGAGAGGCGGCGGGCGCGGCCGACTCCGGTGGCGCTGGCGGCAGGGCACCCGGGCGGCGAGGCGCGGCGCGATGGGCTCCGAGGGCCCGCGCTGGGCTCGGCCAGCCTCAGAGGCGGCGGCGGGGGCGGGGGCGAAATGGGCATGTCCATCGGTGGCGGTTTTGTCCGGCGGCACGCGATGATGATTTTCTAGGGTTAGGAAGGAGGGGATCTGGAATTTTGAGGAGGGGGTCTATAGATAGAGGTAGAGGGAGCTAGGAGTGTCCAAATGAGGTGCGGTTTTCGGCCACGCGATCGTGATCGAACGCTCTAGATGATGGAGAGGGTTTTGGTGGGTTTTGGGGCAAATTGGAGGGGTGTTGGGCTGCAACATACACGAGGCCTTTTCGGTCCCTCGGTTAACCGTTGGAGCATCAAACGAAGTCCAAATGGTACGAAACTTGACAGGTGGTCTACCGGTAGTAAACCAAGGCCGCTTGGCAAGTCTCGGTCCAATCCGGAAATGTTTAACCCCCACACACGAAAGAAAAATAGAAATGACCACCGGAGGAGAACAGAGTGCCAGAATGCAAAACGGACAATGGGGAAAATGCTCGAATGCATGAGACGAACACATATGCAAATGCAATGCACATGATGACATGATATGAGATGCATGACAACGACAAAAACACACGGAGACAAAGACCCGAACCCGAGGAAATAAAATAACTTAACGCCGGAAATGGCAAGAGTTGGATTACATATTAGGTAAATCATATCCGGGGTGTTACAATGAGCCCAAGAATAAATGGGCTCTAAGAAGGCCAAAAGATAACATGGGCTGGAAATGGCCCAACGGAATAACGGGCCGTTAATTGGTATAAACTGACACACTGTTCATTACGGTCCAGTTTCACCACGGGCCGTTAATGGGTGTAAAGTGATACACTGTTCATTACAGGCCAGTTTCATCACGGGCCGTTACTAGGCCAAGAGTTACATAGGGCCTCATATGGGCCGAAAGACGTCATGGGCCATACATGCGCCAGAAGTGAAAATGAGCTAGAATCATATTGGATGGCCGAGATGATGCTATTGGGCCTAATTCGGATAGGGTGTAATGGGCCTTGGGTTAGCGGGCTGTAAATGGGCTATATGCGAACATGCCGTTAACAGGGTTTCCATGGGCCGGCCCACCACCTTTTGACCAAGTCAAACGGGCTGGCCTTTTCACAGGAATGGGCCTCTATTGGGCCGTGCCATGTGTCGACGTATCATAGGCACCTTCGGTCCAATGAGTGGATGACATCTGTCCCAATGATGAGCCGACACGTGTTTCCTCCAGCCAATGATGATTTACATGTGGAAAATCCCCATTGGCCGGGGCTGTTGACGGGTTATTGGATCCAAAACCTGATCGGATAGCTTAACGGCGTTTTGTTATGGTGGATGCCATGTGTCGGTCACCCTTGACGAAAGCACTTCTGTGATGCGCGATTTATCGTCATGGAAGTGGACACTTCCGTGATGATAATTTTGGTAATGTCATGGAACACTTCTACGACAGCACATGTATGAATATCTTGATTCTGTCATAAAATCGTCATGGATGTACATGCATGACCAAAAACACGACCTACTCTGACAAACACGTATCATCACGCAAGTGTATTTTTTTGTAGTGATAGAACCACCTATCGGAACCACACCAAAAATCTCCATGTCTACATTGCGTTTGCTCCCTCCAAACTCTTCCCTTTACCTTCATATGCAATTGTTTTACATTCCGCTACTATACTCTTAGAATTACATGTGTAGGTTGATTACTTGAATTTTGCTAAGTTGCTAAAATCTGCCAAGACTTAAAATTGGGAAAAGGCTAGATTTTTATTTGGTCAAGTAGTCTAATCACCCCCCTCTAGACATACTTTCTATCCTACAAGTGGTATCAGAGCTCTGGTCTCCATTTGCCTTGATTTCCATAGCTTTGGTGATCATAGCCTTGGTTTCACAACCTAGGAGAGTATGGTGTCTAGTGAGGGAAATTACCACCATAGAGGTCCTTACTTTGATGGTACTAATTTTGCTAGTTGGAAGCATAAGATGAAGATGCATATTCTTGGACATAACCCCGTTGTTTGGGCTATTGGGTGTATTGACTTGCAAGGTGAATTATTTGATGGGAGAGAACCGAACCGTGAGGCTAGCGGGGAAGAGTTGAAGATGCTGCAATACAATGCTCAAGCTTGTGATATTCTCTTCAACGGATTGTGCCCCGAAGAATTCAACAAAATCAGCCGTCTTAAGAATGCAAAGGAAATTGGGGATACTTTGATTGATATGCACGAAGGTACCGACTCCGTCAAGGAATCCAAATTGGATGTGCTTCAAAGTCAACTTGACAAGTTCAAAATGAAGGATGGTGAAGGTGTCGCTGAAATGTACTCTAGGCTTGCTCTCATCACAAATGAGATTATCGGCTTAGGAAGTGAAGATATGACCGATAGATTCATCATCAAGAAGATCCTAAGAGCCCTGGATGGAAAATATTATACCGTGTGCACATTGATCCAAATGATGCCCAATTACAAAGATCTCAAGCCAATGGAAGTCATTGGAAGGATTGTTGCTCATGAGATGCCACTCAAGGATAAGGAAGAACTTCACAACAAGTCAAGTGGTGCTTAGAAAGCCTCATGTGATGCTTCCACATCATCAAGTGAGAAACAAAACTTCAATGAAGAATTGAGCCTAAAGGTGAAGAACTTCAGCAAGTTCTACAAGAGTAGAAGCAAGGAAAGAAGTTCCAAGTCAAGGTCCTACAATGACAAAAGATCTTCAATTCGTGAATGTAATTGTTGCAATTGTGGAAGACCCGGACACTACTCCAATGAGTGTACGGCTCCCTACAAAAGAAGAGAAGATTCTTCCAAAAGAAGGAGTAGGAGAGAAGAATCACCACCAGGAGAGAGAAGGAGTAGATATGACTGTTACGAATGAAGAACATCACGGAGAAGCAACGATTCGGAAAGGAAGGAAAAATCATCAAGGGGCTACACAAAACGAAGATATCAAGCTCACGTTGGTGAATGGGTATCCGGCTCCGACTCCGACGATCACTCCGAGAGAAGTTATCATTCCGACTCCGAATATACTCAAGATGAAGGTGTTGTCGGTCTAGCACTTGTGTCAACCAACTCCTATGACATATTTGAGTCACCAAATGAAGGAATTGGAAGATGCTTCATGGCTAAAGGCCCAAAGGTATCACACCCCGAGTATGTTGATTTCAATAGTGATGAAGATGACTTGCTAGGTGAAGATGATTTACTTGTTCACAATTCTAGTGATGAAAACTATGATGAACTTACTATTATTCATGCTAATCAAGACAAAATGAATGATGATGACAAGAAGGATATTGAGCGTCTAACTAAAGAGCTAAACACTCTTAAGTTAGCTCATGAAACTACCTTGGAAAATCATCGAGAGCTTATAAAGACTCATGAGAAGTTACACTTCGAAAAGCTCAATCTTTAGTAAGAGCATGGGTTCTTAAAAGCGATCAATGATGATCTTCGCAAGAAAAGTTCTTCTTACATTGCGAAGCGTTTACTCTTGTCTACTTACATGCCACAAGTTAAATCTAGCAACAAGAGTAAGAAAGATTCTTCTTCTAGTAGTAACAATAATCTTGCTAAACCCAATGATGTTGCTTCTAGTAGTTCTCTTGATTCCACTAATGACTCTCTTAGACAAGTTACACTTGAGCAAGAAAATAGCTTATTGAAGGGAATTATAGAGAAAGGTGTTTACAAGAGCCTTGCCAGAAGTAAGCAATTTGAGGAAATTGTACGCAAGCAAGGAAGACACCGGAAGAATCAAGGTGTTGGTTTTGAACGAAAGTTCAATGCAAATGGAGTTGAGTGGGAAGAAGATCAATACCCTGATACGTCTCCGTCGTATCTACTTTTCCAAACACTTTTGCCCTTGTTTTGGACTCTATCTTGTATGATTTGAATGGAACTAACCCGGACTGACGCTGTTTTCAGCAGAATTACCATGATGTTGTTTTATGTGCAGAAAACAAATATTCTCGGAATGACCTAAAACTCTACGGGAGGTCTTAGAAAAAACAATAAAAAATCCTCGCCAAAAATGAAGACCAGGGGGCCCACACCCTTTCCACGAGGGTGGGGGGCGCCCCCCTAGGGCGCGCCCCCTACCTCGTGGGCCCCTTGTTGACCCTCCGACGCCAACTCCAACTCTATATATTTGCTTTCGGAGAGAAAAAATTCAGAGAGAAGAAATCATCGTGTTTTACGATACGGAGCCGCTGCCAAGCCCTAAAACCTCTCGGGAGGGCTGATCTGGAGTCCGTTCGGGGCTCCGGGGAGGGGGTTTCGTCGCCGTCGTCATCATCAACCATCCTCCATCACCAATTTCATGATGCTCACCGCCGTGCGTGAGTAATTCCATCATAGGCTTGCTGGGCGGTGATGGGTTGGACGAGATTTATCATGTAATCGAGTTAGTTTTGTTAGGGTTTGATCCCAAGTATCCACTATGTTCTGAGATTGATGTTGCTATACTTAATGCTTGTCACTAGGGCCCGAGTGCCATGATTTCAGATCTGAACCTATTATGTTTTCATGAATATAGGTGAGTTCTTGATCCTATCTTGCAAGTCTATCGTCACCTACTATGTGTTATGATCTGGCAACCCCGAAGTGACAATAATCGGGACCACTCCCGGTGATGACCATAGTTTGAGGAGTTCATGTATTCACTATGTGCTATTGTTTTGTTCCGGTTCTCTATTTAAAGGAGGCCTTAATATCCCTTAGTTTCCAATAGGACCCCGCTGCCACGGGAGGGTAGGACAAAAGATGTCATGCAAGTTCTTTTACATAAGCACGTATGACTATGTACGGAATACATGCCTACATTACATTGATGAATTGGAGCTAGTTCTGTGTCACCCTATGTTATGATTGTTACATGATGAACCGCATCCGACATAATTATCCATCACTGATCCGGTGCCTACGAGTTTTCCATATACTGGTTCTCGCTTATTTACTTTTCCGCTGCTATTTTTATGATCACTACAAAAATACCAAAAACATTACTTTTGCTGTCTTTACTTTTGTTGCCGCTACCACCACTATCATATTACTTTGCTACTAAACAGTTTGCTGCAGATACTAAGTTTCCAGGTGTGGTTGAATTAACAACTCAACTGCTAATACTTGAGAATATTCTTTGGCTCCCCTTGTGTCGAATCAATAAATTTGGGTAGAATACTCTACCCTCGAAAGTTGTTGCGATCCCCTATACTCGTGGGTTATCAAGACCAATTTCTCGCGCCGTTGCCGGGGAGCATAACTCTATTCTTTGAGTCACTTGGGATTTATATCTGCTGGACACTATGAAGAACTTCAAAGACGCTATGACAACAATTTATCCCTGAACTATGAGGGGAGGTAAGGAACTGCCATCTAGCTCTGCACTTGATTCACCTTCTGTTATGAGTTGGCTAGCGACACCTAAACCTGCTTCTGCTATTCGTTCCGATATGTCGCATGTTATTGATGATGCCACTTCTGCTATGCATGATACTTATGATGAAACTGCTTCTATGCCTGATACTACTGTGCCCCTTGGTGAATTTCTTGATGAACAAATTGCTAGGGCTAGAGAAAAAGAAATTATTGAATCTGAATACGATGATGATAGTGATGATGAAAATATGCATGTTATCCCTGAGGGTTATCTTTTTGATATGGAATCTTCTGCCGCTATTTTAGCTTGCAGGGATAGATATGAGCTTAAGAGGTTATTAGTTAAATGGAACAAATAATCACTTAGAGATAAAATGAAACCCGACCCTGCTTTTGCTACTTCACCTATTTGTGTTCCCGATAAGTATTATGAATTCTCTATTGATCCTGATATAATTACTTTGGTTGAATCTGATCCGTTTTATGGCTATGAATCTGAAATTGTTGTGGCACATCTTACTAAGTTAAATGATATAGCCGCCCTATTTACTAATGATGAGAGATCGCGTTACTTTTATATACTCAAAATATTTCCGTTCTCATTAAAGGTTGATGCTAAGATATGGTTTAATTCTCTTGATCCTGATTGTGTGCGTAGTCCCCAGGATATGATTTATTACTTCTCTGCTAAATATTTCCCTGCTCATAAGAAACAAGCTGCTTTGAGGGAAATATACAACTTCATGCAAATTAAAGAAGAGAGTCTCCCACAAGCTTGGGGGAGGCTTCTCAAGTTACTTAATGCTTTGCCTGATCATCCTCTTAAGAAACCCGAAATACTTGATATCTTTTATAATGGACTAACTGATGCTTCCA
The DNA here is from genome assembly GCA_034509565.1 of Triticum monococcum. Taxonomy (NCBI): domain Eukaryota; kingdom Viridiplantae; phylum Streptophyta; class Magnoliopsida; order Poales; family Poaceae; genus Triticum; species Triticum monococcum. Next base: position 668,368,771 of record CM067843.1, on the reverse strand, counting down.
GAGATTACCTGGATAGTTGTGCTGGTTCTCTTTTCAGGGAAAGAACACCGGGTGAAGCTAAAATTGTATTGAATAATATGTTGACAGATGAAAATAATTGGGCACCTCCTAAGCCAGCTCCTGAGCCAGTTACTGAGTCTATTCCTAAACCAACTCCGAAGAAGAGAGGTGTTCTATTCCTCAGTCCCGAAGATATGCAAGAGGCAAAGAAATCTATGAAAGAAAAAGGTATTAAAGCTAAAGATGTTAAGAATTTACCTCCTATTGAATAAATACATGGTCTTAATATACCGCCTATTGAAGAAACATATGATCTCAATTCTTTATTTATTGAAGAACCTCCTGATCCCGATATCCCGACACAGGTAGTAAAGGTAAATTCTCTCTATAGATATGATAAAGCTGAAGTTCCTCCTACTAAAATTGCTAGTCAGTGCTTGGATGAGTTTGATAACTTTATGTTTAAGCAAGATGACTTCAATGCTTATTTTGGTAGACAATTAAAATAAAATTCTTATATGATTAGACGCTTGGGTGATTATATGGCTAATATTAAAGGTGAACTTAAACTTGTTAGAAAACATGCTTCTATGGTTACCACGCAAGTAGAACAAGTGCTTAAAGCTCAAAAAGAAGTGCTTGATGAAATGAATAGTAAGAAAAATGATTATGTTGTTAGAGTGGCTACTAGAACTGGTAGAATGACTCGAGAACCTTTGTATCCTGAAGGCCACCCTAAGAGAATCGAGCAATATTCTCAAAGAAATAATATTGATGTTCCTAGTTCCTCTAAAAAGAAGAAAAATAAAAATGATAGAACTGTGCAAACTTCTAGTGAACCTATTGCTGAACCACCTAATAATCCAAATGATATCTCTATGTCTCATGCTGAAACACAATCTGGTAATGAACACGAACCTAATGAAAATATTAATGATGATGTGCATGATGATGCTTAACCTAGTAATGACAATGATGTAGAAATTGAACCTGCTGTTGATCTTGATAACCCACAATCAAAGAATCAACGTTATGATAAAAGAGACTTTGTTGCTAGGAAACATGGTAAAGAAAGGGAACCTTGGGTTCAGAAACCCATGCCTTTTCCTCCAAAACCATCCAAGAAAAAGGATGATGAGGATTTTGAGCGTTTTGCTGAAATGATTAGGCCTATCATTTTGCGTATGTGATTAACTGATGTGCTCAAAACAAATCCTTATGCTAAATATATGAAGGATATCATTACTAATAAAAGAAAGATACCCGAAGCTGAGATTTCCACCATGCTTGCTAATTATACTTTTAAGGGTGGAATACCAAAGAAACTTGGAGATCCCGGAGTACCTACTATACCTTGCTCCATTAAAAGAAATTATATTAAAACTGCTTTATGTGATCTTGGAGCCGGTGTTAGTGTTATGCCTCTCTCTTTATATCGTAGACTTGACTTGAATAAGCTGACACCTACCGAAATATCTTTGCAAATGGCTGATAAATCAACTGCTATACCTGTCGGTATTTGTGAGGATGTGCCTGTTGTGGTTGCAAACGTTACTATTTTAACGGACTTTGTTATTCTTGATATTCCCGAGGATGATAATATGTCTATTATTCTTGGAAGACCTTTTCTTAATACTGCAGGGGCTGTTATTGATTACAACAAAGGTAATGTCACTTTTCATGTTAATGGTAATGAGCATATGGTACACTTTCTGAGGAAACAACCTCAAGTTCATAGTATCAACTCCATTGGAAAAATTCCATAGATTATAATTGGAGGTTTTGAATTTCCTCTTCCTACTGTCACAAAGAAATATGATATACTTATTATAGGGGATGTGCATATCCCCGTTGAGGTAACCTAGTGTTATTCGAAATTTCTCCGGTTTCATGATTATCGGAATGAGTTTGTTAACAAGACTTGATCAACCTTGTTAGTGGATTCTTTTTGATGAGCATGAGATGGATGAAACTAGAAGCACAAACTTCTGTACCCTCTTTAGATTTTCTGTTATTTATATTAAATAAAGTAAAAATAGTATTTTTCTTTCTGTTATCTGATTATCCTTGCAATATAAAAATAACCCAAAAATAAAAGTCCTCAGAATGACATGCCAATTTAATATGATTTTTTCAGGAATATTTGAGGATTTACTGTGCAAAAATCACCGCGGGAGGAGCTGCCACCTGGCCACGAGGGTGGTGAGCGCCCCCCACCCTATAGGGCGCGCCCCCCTGCCTCATGGGCCCACGATGGCCCTCCTCCACTTATCCCAGCACCCATCTTCTTCCTCTATCTCACACAAACCCGAAAAACCAACTCAAGCATGAGTTCCAGCCACTTTTGCTGCGATTTTCGATCTCCTTGCTCAAAGCACCTCTCGCAAAACTGCTTGGGGAGATTGTTCCTTGGTATGTGAATCCTCCATTGGTCCAATTAGTTTTTGTTCTAGTGCTTTATTCATTGCAAATTTAAGCTGCATAGGTGACCATGTTCTTGAGCTTGCATGTCAAATTTATATGGTTCCAAGTAGTTCTAATGCTTGATATAGGCTCTAGGCACTTGTAGGAGTAGTTGCTATCAGTTTTATTGAGTTTGGTTACTTTTATTTTGAAGTTACTAAAAATTTCAAATTATTTCAAAAAATGTTGAGGAGATTATTGAGGGGCTCATCAAGCCAAAGCTCAAAGGAAAAGACACCTAAGCCTAAGTATAATTTGCCACGCACCGCGAAGATTCATGCGTGTGAATGGCCTTCTGAAAATTTCTTGAGAGCAGCCGGTATCTATGAAGATTTTCATGAATTGGCTCACAATGCTAGCCTCACCGCTTTCCTCCACGACCAATGCGATCAGTATCTCTTACTCACAAATACCTTTGTGTAAAAATTTTATTTTCATCCTAGGAACTCACCACCTACGGTGGAATTTCATTTATATGACGAGCCTAAGGAGATCTCACTTTATGATTTCTATCGGATTTGTTTAGTCCCTTTTGACAGCAAGACAGAAGAACCACACCATGATGATGTGGAGGGATTTATTAATAATATCACTGTAGGAGAAACCAGGAAGGTTTCTGATGCACGAATCACTAGCATACATTTTCTTGTTTTACGTTACTTTGCATTATTTGCTAGTCGTTGTTTAATTGGACGCGGAAATTCTGGAAACCTTAGTATCCCTGATTTAATTATTCTGCTCCAAGGTTTATATAGTGATAACACTTTTAGTATGGGCGGTATTATTGCTAGACGGTTAAATATCAACCATACTAAGGGCCCCATCTTTGGAGGCATGTACTCCACACGCCTAGCCGCGCATTTTAACATACCTATTAGGCATGCTGAGAAGGAAGTAAAGGTGCTGCCCCGTGTTTATCTAGATCACAAAAGTATGGTAGCACATGATTTTATTGTTAAGAATAGGGCGGGTAACTTAAATATCAATTGTTCTTTAATAAACATCATCCTGAGACTATTACCTTGCCTGCTCCTTCTTTGTTTGATTTGACTGTAGGCACGTACCTTGTTCCGTTGACGGCTATTCACGCCTACTGGAACCCTGCACCAACCGAGGAGCTAGAACAGGAACCACAAAATGAGCCCCCACGACAATCTGTTTATTCTTGGGATCCAGAGATGACTGTCAGCCAGTGGCAGTCAGAGTCTACTTCTTCATCACAATATGATCCCAACTATCCTTCCTCATCACAGTACGACCCCAACAACTATTATTACGGATATCCGCCAGGCCAGCCGTGGCCATAGACCAACTTAGGCCAAAAGCCTAAGCTTGGGGGAGTACATATTTCTCACCGACATTACATTTATGTTCACACACACTCATTGCTAGATGTCGGTGCTCATACTTTTTCACTGTAATATCCAAGCTAGTTTATTTCCTTTTTCCTGCTTTCTTCTTGTGTGTTTAATAAACCTTAAGAAAAAAAATTAGTAGTAGTTTATTTTTCTGCTTTAGTAGTAATAATTAAAAAGAAAACCCAAAAATATTTCCCGTTCTTCTTTTGCTTGTTGGGAGCTTTCCCGTGTAAATAGTTTTATTTCTTTTCTTTTCTTTGGGGGTCAATAGGAGAAGACCATAATTAAATTGTTAAAGTGGCTCTTATATGATTTATTGTTGAATTAACCCAAGAGCCCGTATTGCCTTGTCTTCTCCTGTTTATTGAATGCTTGCAGATTCCAGCTTAGTCCAATGCATGTGCACTCTTATTATTATTCACATCGTTCGGTCATGCAAGTGAAAGGCAATTATGATGATATATGATGGACTGACTGAGATGATAAAAGCTGGTATGAACTCGGCCTCTTTTGTTTTTGTAAATATGATGAGTCATGTGTTCTTGATTCAGCTTATTATGAATAAACATGTTTGCAATGACAATTAGAGATCATAGTTGTTTGTGCCATGCTTGATTAGCTATGAGTTATAATGATTTACCTTGTGTGCCAACATGCTATTAAGATGGTTATGATGTGGTATGATGGGGTGGTATCCTCCTTTGAATGATTTAAGTGACTTGACTTGGCACATGTTCATGCATGTAGTTGAAAAAAATCAACAAAGCCTGCACGATATTTATGTTCATGGTGGATTATATCCTACCCATGCTTGCATCCAATATTTATTAATTTTAATGCATGTACATGGCTGTTGTCGCTCTCTAGTTGGTCGCTTCCCAGTCTTTTGCTAGTCTTCACTTGTACTAAGTGGGAATACTGCTTGTGCATCCAATCCCTTAATCCCCAAAGTTATTCCAGATGAGTCCACTATACCTTCCTATATGCGGTATCTACATGCCATTCCAAGTAAATTTGTATGTGCCAAACTCTAAACCTTCAAATAAACATTCTGTTTTGTATGCTCGAATAGCTCATGTATCAACAAAGGATGTCCTTATCTTTCGTGCTTGGCGGGTTATTCTCAAGAGGAGTGGACTCCGCTCCTCACTCACGAGAAAATGGCTGGTCACCGGGATGCCCAGTCCCATGCTTTATGCAAACTAAATCTAAATTAATATCAAACAAAACTCCCCCTGGGACCTGATGTATGTTGGAGGCACTCGTTGTTTCGAGCAAGCCATGGATTGATGCTTGTTGGTGGAGGGGGAGTATAAACTTTACCATTCTATTTGGGAACCGCCTATCATGTGTTTAGCATGGAAGATATTGCCATCTCTTAGTTGTTATGTTGACAATGAAAGTATACCGCTCAAAATACAATTTATCTCTATTTCAAAACCGAGCTCTGGAACCTCTACAAATCCCTGCTTCCCTCTGCGAAGGGCCTATCCATTTACTTTTATGTTGAGTCATCACCCTCTTATTAAAAAGCACTAGCTGGAGAGCACAACCGTCATTTGCATTCAATACTATTAATTTATGTTGGGTGTGACTATGATTGGATCTGTTTTACCATGAACTACAATGTCTAGTCAGTCCTTGATCTTTAAAGGTGCTCTACATTTATGTTTTGCGGTCTCAGAAAGGGCTAGCGAGATACCATCTTGTTATATCATATTATGGTTGTTTTGAGAAAGTGTTGTCATTCGAGATTTATTATTATGATTTGCTAGCTGATTATGCTATTGATACGAGTGATTATGAGATCTGAGAATTATTGCAAATGTGGTTAGTTATGATCTATGCTGAAAACTTGAATGCTGGCTTGACATAGTTACAACAACAAGAGCAAACAGAGTTTGTAGAAGTTTTTCTTTCTTTCTTTCAGTTTGTCAACTGAATTGCTTGAGGACAAGCAAGGGTTTAAGCTTGGGGGAGTTGATACGTCTCCGTCGTATCTACTTTTCCAAACACGTTTGCCCTTGTTTTGGACTCTGTCTTGTATGATTTGAATGGAACTAACCCGTACTGACGCTGTTTTCAGCAGAATTACCATGATGTTGTTTTATGTGCAGAAAACAAATATTCTCGAAATGACCTGAAACTCCACGGGAGGTCTTAGAAAAAACAATAAAAAATCCTCGCCAAATATGAAGACCAGGGGGCCCACACCCTTTCCACGAGGGTGGGGGCGCCCCACCTAGGGCGCGCCCCCTACCTCGTGGGTCCCCTGTTGACCCTCCGACGCCAACTCCAACTCTATATATTTGCTTTCGGAGAGAAAAAATCAGAGAGAAGAAATCATCGCGTTTTACGATACGGAGCCGCGGCCAAGCCCTAAAACCTCTCGGGAGGGCTGATCTGGAGTCCGTTTGGGGCTCCGGGGAGGGGGATTCGTCGCCGTCGTCATCATCAACCATCCTCCATCACCGATTTCATGATGCTCACCGCCGTGCATGAGTAATTCCATCATAGGCTTGCTGGACGGTGATGGGTTGGATGAGATTTATCATGTAATCGAGTTAGTTTTGTTAGGGTTTGATCCCAAGTATCCACTATGTTCTGAGATTGATGTTGCTATGCTTAATGCTTGTCACTAGGGCCCGAGTGCCATGATTTCAGATCTGAACCTATTATGTTTTCATTAATATATGTGAGTTCTTGATCCTATCTTGCAAGTCTATAGTCACCTACTATGTGTTATGATCTAGCAACCCCGAAGTGACAATAATCGGGACCACTCCCGGTGATGACCATAGTTTGAGGAGTTCATGTATTCACTATGTGCTATTGCTTTGTTCCGGTTCTCTATTAAAAGGAGGCCTTAATATCCCTTAGTTTCCAATAGGACCCCGCTGCCACGGGAGGGTAGGACAAAAGATGTCATGCAAGTTCTTTTACATAAGCACGTATGTCTATATACGGAATACATGCCTACATTACATTGATGAATTGGAGCTAGTTCTGTGTCACCCTATATTATGACTGTTACATGATGAACCGCATCCGCCATAATTATCCATCACTGATCCGGTGCCTACGAGTTTTCCATATACTGGTTCTCGCTTATTTACTTTTTTGCTGCTACTGTTACAATCATTACAAAATACCAAAAACATTACTTTTGCTGTCTTTACTTTTGTTGCCGCTACCACCACTATCATATTACTTTGCTACTAAACACTTTGCTGCAGATACTAAGTTTCCAGGTGTGGTTGAATTGACAACCCAGCTGCTAATACTTGAGAATATTCTTTGGCTCCCCTTGTGTCGAATCAATAAATTTGGGTTGAATACTCTACCCTCGAAAGCTGTTGCGATCCCCTATACTTGTGGGTTATCATACCCCAAGACGAAATTTGTTCCTCAACAAGAGAAGTATGATCCTACTTCTTTCCAAGGAACACAAGCTCATGATGATCTTCCACCACAAGACCACAAGCAAAAAGGCAAGGACAAGCTTCAAGAGGAGATTGATGCATTTGAGGAAGCTCCCAAAGCCTTGGTCAAGTGGGTTCCCAAGACTACATCAAGTTCCACTTCATCAAGTAAGACTACAACTCCAAGGATTCCCATCAAGATGGTGTGGATCCCTAAGATGAAGAACTAGAGAGCTCTTGAGGCTGACTCCGCTAACATACTTCAGTCATATCATTTTGGCGAGGACAAGTGCAAACAACTTCCATATCTTGCACTAGTTCAAGGAGTCACAAACCCTCTTGTTGGTAAGACAAGGTACAAGGTAACCTAATGCATTCATGGACATCATCTCATGTGAATATCACTCTATGTCTATGGATATCTGAAAGTGCAACTATCCCTGGGCGGTTTTGGTAATTCCTAACAACATATAGCTCATTGAGCTAACATTATTCCAAGATTAATATTTCAGGAAAAGCTCAATGAATGGCATGGCATGGATGAGGAAAGTTGATCCCTCAAAATTCTAAGGACAAAAAGTTTGGCTCAAGCTTGAAGCTCAAGACTCTACATTTTATATTTTAGTGATCCAAGATCACATTGAGTCTATAGGAAAAGCCAATACTATCAAGGAGGGATGAGGTGTTGCTTAATGGCTTGCTTGCTCAAAGTGCTTAGTGATATGCTCCAAAATCCTCAACTACCTTCCCACATCCACATATGACCTAAACCAAAAGTCAAACTCAGCCCCACCGATTCTTTCTATCCGGCGCCACCGAGTTTTAAATGCCATAGCCACTGCCACAAACCCTAGGCAAATCGGTCTCACCGGTAGGGATCTCAGTCTCACCGAGATGGGATTGTAATCTCTCTGTTTCCCTTCATAACGTTTTGGTCTTACCGAGATGCGCGATCAGTCCTACCGAGATTGCAATGTAAACTCTCGGTTTCCCTTTTGTAACATTTCGGTCTCACCGAGATGAGCGGATCGGTCCCACTGAGTTTACCTGACCAACTCTCTGGTTAGCTTATTACCAAAATTGGTCCCACCGAGTTTGTGTAATCGGTCACACCGAGATTACGTTATGCCCTAACCCTAACCATATCGGTCCTACCGAGTTGCATCTCAGTCCCACCGAAAATCCTAACGGTCACTAGGTTTGCTGAATCGGTCTGACCGAGTTTAACCATTCGGTCCCACCGAGTTTGGAAAATTGTGTGTAACGGTTAGATTTTGTGTGGAGGCTATATATACCCCTCCACCCACTCTTCATTCATGGAGAGAGCCATCAGAACATACCTACACTTCCATACACATTTTCTGAGAGAGAACCACCTACACTTGTGTTGAGGTCAAGATATTCCATTCCAACCATATGAATCTTGATCTCTAGCCTTCCCCAAGTTGCTTTCCACTCAAATCTTCTTTCCACCAAATCCAAATCCTGTGAGAGAGAGTTGAGTGTTGAGAAGACTATCATTTGAAGCACGAGAGCAAGGAGTTCATCATCAACACACCATATGTTACTTTCTTGGAGAGTGGTGTCTCCTAGATTGGCTAGGTGTCACTTGGGAGCCTCCGACAAGATTGTGGAGTTGAACCAAGGAGTTTGTAAGGCAAGGAGATCACCTACTTTGTGAAGATCTACAGCTAGTGAGGCAAGTCCTTCGTGGGCGATGGTCGTGATGGAATAGACAAGGTTATTTCTTCGTGGAACCTTCATGGGTGGAGCCCTCCGTGGACTCGCGGAACCGTTACCCTCCGTGGGTTGAAGTCTCCATCAGCGTGGATGTACGATAGCACCACCTATCGGAACCACGACAAAAACATCCGTGTCTCCAATTGCGTTTGAATCCTCCAAACCCTTCCCTTTACATTCTTGCAAGTTGCATGCTTTACTTTCCACTGCTCATATACTCTTTTGCATGCTTGCTTGAATTGTGTGGAGATTGCTTGACTTGTGCTAAGATAGCTAAAATCTGCCAAGAACTAAAATTGGGAAAAGGCTAGATTTTTATTTGGTCAAGTAGTCTAATCACCCCCCCCCCTCTAGACATACTTTCGATTCTACAAGTGGTATCAGAGCTTTGGTCTCCATTTGCTTTAATTTCCATAGCTTTTGGTGATCATAGACTTGGTTTCACAACCTAGGAGAGTATAGCGTCTAGCGAGGGAAATTATCACCGTAGAGGTCCTTACTTTGATGGCACTAATTTTGCTAGTTGGAAGCATAGGAGAAAATGCATATTCTTGGACATAACCCTGCCGTTTGGGCTATTGTGTGTATTGTCTTGCAAGGTGAATTCTTTGATGGGAAAGAACCGAACCGTGAAGCTACCGCGGAAGAGTTGAAAATGCTGCAATACAACGCTCAAGCTTGTGATATCCTCTTCAACGGATTGTGCCCCGAAGAATTCAACAAAATCAGCCGTCTTGAGAATGCAAAGGAAATTTGGGATACTTTGATTGATATGCACGAAGGTACCGACTCCGTCAAGGAATCCAAATTGGATGTGCTTCAAAGTCAACTTGACAAGTTCAAAATGAAGGATGGTGAAGGTGTCGCTGAAATGTACTCTGGGCTTGCTCTTATCACAAATGAGATTGCCGGCTTAGGGAGTGAAGAGATGACCGATAGATTCATCATCAAGAAGATCCTAAGAGCCTTGGATGGAAAATATGATACCGTGTGCACATTGATGCAAATGATGCCCAATTATAAAGATCTCAAGCCAACGGAAGTCATCGGAAGAATTGTTGCTCATGTGATGTCACTCAAGGATAAAGAGGAACTTCACAACAAATCAAGTGGTGCTTACAAAGCCTCATGTGAAGCCCCCACATCATCGATTGAGAAACAAACCTTCAATGAAGAATTGATCTTAATGGTGAAGAACTTCAACAAGTTCTACAAGAGTAGAAGCAAAGAGAGAAGCTCCAAGTCAAGGTCCTACAATGACAAAGGATCTTCTAGTCGAGAGCGAAACTGCTACAATTGTGGAACGCACGGACACTATTCCAATGAGTGTACGGCCCCCTACAAGAGAAGAGAAGATTCTCCCAAGAGAAGAAGTAGAAGAGAAGAATCACCATCTAGAGAAAGAAGGAGTAGAGATGATCGTTATGAATGAAGACCCTCACGGAGAAGCAAGGATTCGGAAAGAAAGGACAAGTCATCAAGGAGCTACACAAAACGAAGACATCAAGCTCAGGTTGGTGAATGGGTATCCGGCTCCAACTCCGACAACCACTCCGAGAGAAGCTATCACTCTGACTCCGAATATACTCAAGATGAAGGTGTTGCCGGTCTAGCACTTGTGACAACCAACTCCTACGACATATTTGACTCACCAAATGAAGGAGTTGGAACATGCTTCATGGCTAAAGGCCCAAAGGTATCACACCCCGAGTATGTTGAATTCAATAGTGATGAAGATGACTTGTTAGGTGATGATGATTTACTTGTTTACAACTCTAGTGATGAATACTATGATGAAACGTCAATTAATCATGCTAATCAAGATAAAATGAATGACAATGATAAGGAGAAGATTGAGTCTCTAACTAAAGAACTAAACACTCTTAAGTTAGCTCATGAAACTATCTTAGGAGATCATCGAGAACTTTTAAGGACTCATGAGAAATTGCGCTTTGAAAAGCTCAACCTTGAGCAAGAGCATGAGTTCTTAAAAGCAATCAATGATGATCTTCGTAAGAAAAGTTCTTCTTACAATGCCAAGCGTTTACTCTTATCCACTTACATGCCTCAAGTCAAGTCTACTAACAAGAACAAGAAAGATTCTTCCTCTAGTAGTAACAATAATCATGCTAAATCCAATATTGTTGCTTCTAGTAGTTCTCTTGATTCCACTAATGATTCTCTTAGCCAAGTTACACTTGAGCAAGAAAATAGCTTATTGAAGGGAAATATAGAGAATGGTGTTTACAAGAGCCTTGCCGGAAGTAAGCAATTCGAGGAAATTGTACGCAAGCAAGGAAGGCACCGGAAGAATCAAGGTGTTGGTTTTGAACGAAAGTTCAATGCCAATGGAGTTGAGTGGGAAGAAGATCAATACCCCAAGACGAAGTTTGTTCCTCAACAAGAGAAGTATGATCCTACTTCTTTCAAAGGGACACAAGCTCAAGATGATATTCCACCACAAGACCACAAGCAAAAAGGCAAGGACAAGCTTCAAGAGGAAATTGATGCATTTGAAGAAGCTCCTAAGGCCTTGGTCAAGTGGGTTCCCAAGACTACTTCAAGTTCCACTTCATCAAGTACAAGTACAACACCGAGGATTCCCATCAAGATGGTGTGGATCCCGAAGAAGAAGAACTAGAGAGTTCTTGAGGGTGACTCCGCCAACATACTTCACTCTTATCATCTTGGCAAGAACAAGTGCAATCAACTTCCACATCTTGTACTAGTTCAAGGAGTCACAAACCCTCTTGTTGGTAAGACAAGGGACAAGGTAACCTAAAAGCTTTCATAGACATCATCTTGTGTGTGCATCACTTTATGTCTATGGATATCCTTGTTTGTTCCTTGTGGGACTAACCCGTGTAGGTATTGAAAGTGCAACTCACTCCAATGGATAGCTTCGAATGATCTACATCAACATTGAGCATCCACATCTTCAACATCTACATGAAGTCATCATCGACAAAACCCAAGGTTAGTTCATCCCTCTTAGGGGGGATCTCACATCTAGGGGGAGCTTTACTCTAAGAATTGAGCTAAAGCAACTCTAATGGTGTGAACACAACAATGCTTTATGTAAAAGTGGTAACCCCACTTGTGCTTAAACGATGAGTATGACCTATGATCAAATGTTCTCATTTGACTCCTAAGTCAATATACTCATATATAGATGACCTAGTCATCGCCAATTGTTTGATAGATGCTAGAATTGGTTGTGCATGCTTTGCCACATATTTCAATTGCCATTTTATTGTGTGAGCATGTTGATTGCATATTTTACTCATTCGAGGACATCCACTTGTTGTTTTGATCGATTGGTTTTCTTTTCTTTTGCCAAGTGGATGGACAAGAATGCCTAAGAACCCTCTCTAGCTATCTATGCTTTTCTCGTCTCAAACTCTATTCATGCTACATCACAAAATTTGATCAAGTCAGATTTGAACCACTCTGTGTGAGGAGCACTCGGAGTCCCCGATTCGTCATAGACTTAAACTTCCAAAACTTCTTTATGCGTTTTGGTCTGACCGATTCATCCATTTCGGTAATACCGAGATCACTAAGTCGATCTAGGTTTTCAATCTCGGTGCAACCGATTTGAACCTTTCGGTCACACCGAGTTTCAGTAACTGCTTGCAGTTATGAATCTCGATGCCACCGAGTTGTTCCACTCAGTCACACCGACAGGGTCGAGCTATATATATCCACGGGCAAAATTTTGGAAATTTCTCCGAAGTCTTTTCGCCCGCGCTTAGCCCGCTCTGCCTCCAGGGTCTGCGGATCGTCTTCCTCATCGCCAGCCGCCTCCTGCCGCCGGTCTCCGCCGCCGTCAACGGGAATCATCCCCGCCGTTGCCGCCGTAGCGAGTTCATCGTCGAACTAGGGTATGAACTTGATCACTGTGCTATCCTCAATCCGATTCCTAGCACATTGTGTTTGCCATGAATCTTGCCACGATTGAAACGATCTTATCCAGTCAAAACACTCCATAGATTAGAGTTGAATTGAAATTTTAGGGTTAGGTTTCCGCTGAAACCATCTCGGACCCACCGAGTTGTGGAACTCGGTACCACCAATTCGGCTCAGGCCATTGCACATGTAATTTTTGGTCTGGCCGAGAATTGCAAATTGGTGTGACCGAGTTCAGGACTTTGTGAAACCCTAGCAGTCTCGGCGCCACCGAACTATGACTCGGTCTGACAGAGTTCACTAGTTTAGGTTCCAACAGCTGCTTCGGTATCACCGAGTTTACAAATCGGTTGATCTAAAATGCTTTCTATGGAAAACTAAAACTAAGTTTTTGACTAATTCTCTTGCAAAAACCTCTGCATTTTGTGATGCTCATCCACTCTATCTCATCTATATCTATTCACAGGGTCTGCTGTCAGTGTTTGCAATATGTCTGATCAGAGTGACAGCCAGAACATGTCAGAGGAGCAGGTTCACCTGAGTGAGGGCACTAGTCCCTCTAGCAGTTCAGATGATGGTAGCAGGAGCACCCCAAGCAACTTACCCAAAGCTGCCACCAGGGCCAGAAAGAAGAAGACCTCTGAATCTGAGGATGAAGACTATGTGGCAGTTGAGGATGAGGCCACTTCCAAGAAGAAAGTGGTTAAGAAGGAATATAGGACTGCTGCTGCCACCAAGCCATGCATGAAGCAAAAGGTTCCTACAAAGAGAATTCCAATGTCTAAGGCCAGAGCATCTACTCAAGTCCCTTTGGGATCTGAACCCAAATAGGCTGCTGCAGAAGGGAAGAAGAGGAAGGAGAGGATCAAAATGACCATTGCTAGAGTGCTTGGGAGATCCTCAATCATGAGAGATTCTGAAGAGGAAGAGGAAGAAGAGGTTGCTGCACCAGCACCCAAGGCACAAAAGCTGATGGGTGATGCTATAAAGTCAGGGGTTGCAACATCAAAGCCCAAAGAAGCACCCAAAGCAGCCTCCAAACCCAAGAGGAGCACCAGAAACATCCCTGCGGCTGAGGAGAACAAGGCCCCAGTGCCTGAAGTTGCTGCTGATGAAGATGATGAAGGACAAGTCCTGAGAAAGCTCAAACCCAAGATTCCAGACCACAATGATGCTCATCCTGTGGCTGAGAACATGAAGATCAGGAGAGACTCAGGGTTGAGGCTATGGAGAGAGACAGATCCATATGCTACCAGGAGAAGGACTGATGTTGATTACAGGTTCCACACAAAGGAACAACAGGAATTCTATGAGACAGTGTTGTTGGACAAGAAGCCTATAGTGTGTGAAATGAGGTGGGTCGACTGGAATTATATCAAGGAAAATGAGGAACACTATCCTGGTGTGTTTGGCAGCTTCAGTGCTTGTGGAGTTGCAGACTTTGTTGGGTAGAAGCTCACAAAGTGGAATGAGGAGCTCATAATGCAATTCTACTCCACATCACACTTCTATCCAGATGGCAGGATAGTATGGATGTCTGAAGGTACAAGGTACCACTCAACTATTGAGGAATGGGCAAATCTGGTCAATGCTCCTAAGGAAGAAGAAGATGACTTGGATGTCTATGCCAAGAAGAAGATGGATCACAACTCTATGGCAAACATGTACAAGGAGATTCCTGAAGATGATCTTGAGACTCACCAGTTTGGGTCAGTAAAACACTTGCTGTCAGGGCTGCCTACAATTAATTGGATCCTTAGGCACACTCTCTTGCCCAAGTCTGGTGATCACAGGATGATCAGAGGTCATGCAATTAACTTGCTACATATATTTGATGTGCCACAGAAGTTCAAGGTCATGAGCCTTATAGTTGAGACTATCAAGAGGACTGCAGCTTGTCGGCGTTCTGGGAACGGGGGTCCCCAGACTTGCCTGCCTGCGGCCTGCGGCGTGGCTCAAAGGGGGCCCAACACGGCCCATCTTCATCAACACAAGACTCAAGACCCTCGCGAGGGGCCAAGCCTCGCGGGGTGGACGACATGGAGCTTCCTCAGGCATGGCCTCGTCAGGCTGGCTCGCGCGGAGGTGGAGAGATCAAGGCGGGGTACCTCGCGAGGTGCCCGTGATGCAAGCCATGACGACTTAGGGCGCCAGGCGGGTGCCAGGCCGCGCAGTGTCCTCCTTTCCTTTTTGGTGCAAAGGGGGCAAGCGCAGCCGCGGAGTACCGAGGCATCAGGCAAAGGTTGCCATTTCGGTGCAACGACACCAAGACCAGGAGGACTACGAGACGGAGGTCACTGTGGAGCCCAAGACGGCGTCATCACCAGAGCTTTGCGCAAGCGAAGACTGCTTTTGTCAGAATAGTTGATACTTGTTGCCCCCCTTCAAATTAGCCCGCCAATGTTGGCTCCCTTCCCGCTCGATATTTGGGAAGAGGACCAGGGCCTCTATAAATAGGACCAACCACCCACATAGTAAGGGGTTGGAAGGTTAGTTTTGCCGGCAAGAGAGAGTAAGGCAGCTAGAGAGAGAGAGAGAGAGAGAGAGAGAGAGAAAGGTGGTTGAACTCCTCCCAGCAGTTCATCCCCCCAGCCAAGAACAGACCCTCACGAGGCTGTTCTTCCTTGTAGTGTTCATCATCATCAGCCCCAAGAGGCAATCCACCCACCACACACTAGAGTAGGGTATTACACCACAACGGTGGCCCGAACCAGTATAAACCTTGTGTCTCTTGTGCAGTTCTTTCAGTAGTCTAGATCTTTGCGAGACGGGGAGGTAGAAGGCGTAATCTCCGCGCGCACCCCAGTGTTCGAACCTTAAGGGTCTGCCAGAACCTGAAATCCGACATTTGGCGCGCCAGGTAGGGGTACGCCGGAATTCGTCGTCCACCGCCCCGTTCTCCTCCGACCGTCGCATCCATGTCCGACGCTCGTCGGGCCCGTGCCGAGCGCCGGGTCGCCATCACTTCCTGCGTTGCCCAGACGGCGCCCGTCGGCGGACGTCCTCGCCGTTCCCCGTCACCTGCCGTCAACGCCGCCACCGGCCTGGTGGGGGGCGAGCAGCAAGCATCGTCTCATCATCCATTCGTGTGCCAAGACGGCCGCACCGCTACTCCATCGCTCACACCAGCTGGTTCTTCATCCCGTGCGCTGCGCGCACCCTTGGAGGCTCGAGCTGCGCTCCTCGCGGCAAACGAGCTCTTGCCCTACCGCCCCGCCGACGACGTCTACGGGGAATGGGTCGACCGCGTCGCCGATCTCGTCCGTGCCGTAGGGGGCTCTCCTGCGCCGTCCCATCGCGCTACACCAACACCCCCGGGCGTCGCGGCCCTCCTGGGCGGCTCGCAGGCGCCGCCCACAAGTCACCATTTCAAGCCGTTCATCCGCCGGGTCTGCGCCGCTTCCACGTGGCAGGGGGCTCCCCCGGATCGGACGGTGCCCGAGACCGGCCTGACCTTCAGTTCAGAGGACCACCCCTCCAACTCGGCCTGCTCGGGCGCGCTCCCCATGTTGTGCACCCCCACCATCTGCCAGGTGGTCGTCACCAAAACCCTCGTTGATGGCAGCGCGGGCCTCAGCGTGCTCTCGGTCGAGGCCTTCAACCTCCTCTGCATACCCCTGGAACGGCTGCAACCCAGCCGGCCCTTCTCAGGCGTCGGGGGCAAGCCGTCCAGTTCCTTGGGGCAGATCCGGCTCCCAGTGACCTTCGGCACCTACGACAACTTCCGCACGGAGCTGGTTGACTTCGACATCGCCCCCATCGGCCTCCCCTACAACGCCATCCTCGGCTACCCAGCGCTGGCCCAATTCATGGCCGCGACGCACCCGACGTACAACCTCATGAAGATGCCCGGGAGCAGCGGTGTCCTCACTATGCATGGGGACACCGGGGACGCGCTGCAGGCGCTCAAGCTCGCCTTCAAGACGGCGGCGTTGGCACAGCCTGCCGACTTGGAGACCCCCGGGCCCAAGGGGGCTGCACCCACCAAGAAGAAGCAGTTGTTCACCCAAGACAAGGCAGAAACCAAGCAGATACCCGTCGATGAGGACGGGTCCACCAACGCCACTTTCACCATAGGCGCCCACCTCAAACCCGAGCAGGAGGAGGCCCTGGTCGGGTTCCTGCGTGCAAACAAGAAGGTATTCGCTTGGGAGCCGGACCAGTTGGCAGGGATCCCCAGGAGTGTAATCGAGCATCACCTCAACGTGTGCCCCAACGTGCGCCCTGTGAAGTAGAAGGCTAGGCGGCAGTCCACAGAAAAGCAGGCCTTCATCGTCTAGGAGACCCGCAAATTAGAGGCCGCTGGGGTCATCCGCGAGGTCCGATACCCAGATTGGTTGGCCAACCCTGTCGTTGTGCCAAAGAAGGGAGAGAAGGAGCGTATGTTTGTCGACTTCACCAACCTCAACAAAGCATGCCCGCAAGATCTGTTCCCGCTTCCCCGCATCGACCAGATCGTCGATTCCACTGCGGAATGCGACCTGTTATGCTTCCTGGATGCCTTCTCTGGGTATCACCAGATCAAGATGGTGGTAGAAGACGTCGAGAAGACAGCCTTCCTAACCCCGTGTGGGGTATACTGCTACACGTGCATGCCATTCGGGCTACGTAACGCAGGGGCGACCTTTCAGCGGCTGATGCACATCACCTTGGGCCCGCAGCTCGGGAAGAATGTTGAAGCTTACATCAATGACATTGTGGTAAAGTCTCGGGAGGCCAGGACCTTGATACAGGACTTGGAGGAAACCTTCGCGAGCCTCAACACAGTGAACCTATGGCACAACCCAGAGAAGTGTGTGTTCGGAGTCCCCTCGGGCAAGCTCTTGGGTTTCCTCGTGTCCCACCGAGGCATCGAGGCTAACCCAGAGAAGGTCAAGGCATTGGAAGACATGAGCCCGCCAAAGACCCTCAGAGAAATGCAGAAGCTCACGGGGCGCGTAACCGCGCTAGGGCGCTTCATCTCCAAGTTGGGAGAACGAGCCCTGCCCTTCTTCCAGCTAATGAAGAAAAAGGGGCCCTTCGAGTGGACTGAAGAGGCCGACAAGGCGTTCCAAGATCTCAAGAGATACCTGACCAGCCCACCGGTCATGGTGGCACCGCGCCCTCAGGAGCCCCTGGTGCTTTACCTCGCCGCCACTCCCTACTCCACCTGCGCAGCCTTGGTGGCAGTCAGAGAGGAGCACCGAACCAAAACCACGGCAGCGGCCCCAGACAAGGCAGAACAGGGACAAGGAAGGCCTACAGAAACAACCACCGCAGCTGAGGAGGATCAGCCGCCGTAGAGGGGCGCACCGGAGGCGGAAGAGGCCCGTCTTCCAGATGGCCAGTCTCACGAGGCCTCATTGCCTCAAGAGGCGCCACGGTCTCCGGAAGGAGCCACCAGCACTGACGCACTCCGCCTCGTTGAGCACCCAGTGTACATCGTCAGCACAGTGCTGCGGGATGCAAGAGCGCGGTACCCCATGCCTCAGAAACTCCTCCTCGCGCTACTGGTGGACTCGTGCAAGCTGCGGCACTATTTTCAGGATCACCCCATCAAGGTCGTCTCATCATACCCCTTGGAGAGAGTGCTCAGGAGCCCTAATTCAGCTGGAAGGGTCGCTGAGTGGAACATAGAACTGCAAGCGTTTCAGCTCGAATTCAGCATGACCAGGGTCATCAAGGGAGCAGCGTTGGCAGATTTTGTGGCAGAGTGGACGGAGGCGCCAGGACTCAAGGCCGATCAGGATCGGTCCCTATCCCCGGGAAGCAAGGTGCGAGAAGGTTGGATCATGTACTTCGATGGGGCGTTCTCCAGGCACGGCGCTGGAGCTGGGGCGGTGCTTATATCGCCCACACAGGACAAGCTCTATTACGCCGTGCAACTCTGTTTCCAGCAAGGCGAAAAGGTCTCCAACAACATAGCAGAGTATGAAGGTTTGATAGCGGGCTTGAAGGCCGCGGCCGCCCTGGGAGTGAAACGCCTCACCATCAAGGGCGGTTCGCAGCTCCTTGTCAATTTCTCCAACAAGGTGTACGAGCCGAAGGATGAGCACATGGAAGCCTACCTTGCGGAAGTCCGCAGGATGGAGAAGCAATTCTGGGGGTTGGAGTTGCAGCATGTGCCCCGTGGCACCAATCAGGAGGCCGATGATATCGCCAAACGCGCGTCCAGACGGTTACCCTAGGAGCCTGGCGTTTTCGAGGAGCGGCTCTTCAAGCCCTCAGCTCTGCCGTCATTATCAAACATGGCTCAGCCCTTGGAGGAGCTCCCCCAGCCACCTGCCTCAGGAGCTCCGACCTGTGGCCCGGCCTCAGGAGCGCGCCTGCTCCTGACGATGGAACCTCAGGAGGGATGTTGGATCACCGAGCTCCGGAGCTACTTAGCGCAAGGGACCTTGCCGGAGAGGGAGGAGGAAGCGGAGCGAGTGGCACGCCAGGCCTCGGCATACTGCATCAGAGACGGAGAGCTCTACCGGAAGCGACCAAACGATGTATCCCTGCGCTGCATCTCCGGGGAGCAAGGGAAGGAACTACTAGAAGATATACATGGCGGAGGCTGCGGACATCATTCATCATCGCGGACCCTCGTCGGCAAGGCGTTCCGCAGTGAGTTTTATTGGCCCACCGCGCTCAATGACGCCGTGGAACTAGTGAAAGCTTGTGAAGCCTGCCAGTTCCACGCCAAGCAGATCCATCAGCCAGCAGGAGGCTTGCAGACTATCCCCCTTTCGTGGCCATTCGCAGTCTGGGGGCTGGACATCTTGGGCCTGTTCCCTCGGGCGCTAGGGGGCTACCGCTACCTCTACGTTGTCGTGGACAAATTCACCAAGTGGGCTGAAGTAGAGGCTGTCCGCACCATTCCCGCGGGTTCCCGATCAAGTTCATCAAGGGCATCGTAAGCCGGTTCGGGGTGCCGAATCGCATCATCACAGACAACGGTTCGCAGTTCACCAGTAACCTCTTCAAAACATACTGTGCTAACCTTGGAACGCAGATATGCTACGCCTCAGTGGCGCACCCCCGAAGCAACGGCCAGGCCGAGCAAGCCAACGCGGAGGTCCTGTGGGGCCTCAAGACCTGGACGTTCAAGAAGAAGCCGGAGGCCTGTGGCAGAGGTTGGTACGACGAGCTTCAGTCCGTGCTGTGGTCCATCCGCACCACCGCGACCAAACCGACTGGAGAGACCCCGTTCTTCCTGGTCTACGGAGCGGAAGCGGTCCTCCCTCACGAGGTCAGACGCCGCTCCACGTGGGTCCTGGCGTTCAACGAGGCGCAACAGGACGCCATGCGGGGGATTGACCTCGTGCTGGGGGAGGAACGTCGCCGAGAAGCCGCGTTGCAAGCGGCGAGGTACCGACAAGCGCTGTGGCGATATCACTGCCGCTACATCCGCCCCAGGACCCTTGAGGTAGGAGACCTCGTGCTCAGGTGGGTTCTCTCTAGGGAGGGACTGCACAAGCTCTCTCCCATGTGGGAGGGCCCGTTCAAGGTTGTTCATGTTTCCAGGCCCGGCTCCGCGCGCTTGGAGACCCAGGAGGGAGTGCCGGTCCAGAATGCATGGAACATCCAGCACCTCCGGAGATTCTACCCCTGAAAAGGCCCAGAGCCTGTGAAGCAAGGCGAGTGCCTGTGAAGCTATCGCGTTTTGGAAAAGGCCCAGAGCCTGTGAAGCAAGGCGAGTGCCGGTGAAGCTATCGTGTTTTGGAAAAGGCCCAGAGCCCGTGAAGCAAGGCGAGTGCCTGTGAAGCTATCGCGTTTTGGAAAAGGCCCAGAGCCTGTGAAGCAAGGCGAGTGCCTGTGAAGCTATCGCGTTTTGGAAAAGGCCCAGAGCCTGTGAAGCAACGCGAGTGCCTGTGAAGCTATCGCGTTTTCGAAAAGGCCCAGAGCCTGTGAAGCAAGGTGAGTGCTTGTGAAGCTATCGCATTTTGGAAAAGGCCTGGAGCCTGTGAAGAAGGCCAATGCCTGTGAAGCTCGCCGCCCGTGACACTCTCACGTAATAATGAGTTGGGGCTGTACACGCCCTGGAGTCTCAGGAGCGCCGGCCTCAGGCCCTGGGGCTCCCTCCCACGCCCAGTGGCAGCACTTAGCTCCGCACTGGTGAGAAGACGTTGAAGACTAGATTAGGTGCCGGACGCGGCTTTTCATTTGCTTTCCACAGTTGGCTTGTTCTTTCTCATTTGAAGTTTTATTGAAGTTGTTGCCGTCTTTGGCTTGCGGTTCTTCGGCTTTTCACTCTCCTGCCTCGATTTCTCTTGCGCAAGGCCTCGCGAGGGGGGCAGCTGAGTGCCCTCGCGAGCGTTCCTATCCTAGTCATTCAAAGAGTTCGCGACCTGGGTCCCTTAGAGGAGCACCCCTCCAGTCCGTGCCCCACGGGCATCGCGACACAAACAAAGGGCCTGGGTTGGTCGCCCCCCCACGGCCGGGGTCGGGAACTATCCATGCTCGGCACATAGCTGGAAGGAACGGTAACAAAAGCAAAACGATGATTAACAACAATAACCCAAACATGCCCCCGCGGGGCTCCGCACTATTGTCTTTGTTACGCAGGAAAAAGGGAAAAGGAAGAACAATTCCGGCGTGGCTCACCTCACACCGGCCTGCGGGGAAGGCCCGAGATGCCTCCGAGGCTCAGGCGGACTCCCTCTCGCGCCTCACCAGGGCACGGCAGCGTGGAGGCTGATCGCGGTCGCCGCTGGAGGAGTCACTACCTGAAGAAGAACCAGAGAAGCTTGAGGAACTCCGAGCGCCACCAGCCGCGCGAGCGCTGCTCCCTCCATCATCACCGGAGCTGGGTTCCCAGCCGCAGTCATCACCCTCGGGGCAACACCCCGCGCGGCGACCATCTTCCCCAAACACCCTCACGTAGAGGGTGGCGTCGCCGTCGAACTTGGAGTGTAGGGTGCACCGGGGGCCCAGGCCACGCGCACGGGCAAACGTCTGCGAACCGCGGGCCAGGGATAGGCTCCCGGCCACGGAGACCTCCAGGAAGACCCATGAGGCCCGGCTGCAGCAGCCGTTGGCCTGGAGCCATAGGCCGCCCGGGAGCTCGCCAAGGAGGAAGCGAGGAAGCGGGAGCCGGGTGCTAGCCGGCTCCGCCGACCACACGACGAACTCCGGCAGCACTTCAGCAGCACGAACGCGCGACCTGGGGGGACGCGCAACCGGAGCGCACCCCTGGCTGCAGCAACCCGCCCGTCGCCGTGCTGAGGATCGCCTCCACGGCCGCGGGGAGCCA
This sequence comes from Triticum monococcum, assembly GCA_034509565.1. Lineage (NCBI taxonomy): Eukaryota > Viridiplantae > Streptophyta > Magnoliopsida > Poales > Poaceae > Triticum > Triticum monococcum. The sequence goes on along the minus strand of CM067843.1, from coordinate 668,346,662 downwards.
CCGTGGTGGCCACAGGATGCTTGCGAGGGCGCCCTCTGCCGCGCTTGGGTGGGGGAGAGGCGGGATCAACCTGGCAAGCCTTCCCCTTCTCGGCGGCCGAGAACCTCCTCGACGAGGCCATGAAGAAGAAGGAGAAGCAAGGAGGAATGGACTGCAAGGGCGCGCACCGGCCCGTACTTATGGCTGGCGATGGCCAACTGACGGCCTCCACGATCAAAGGTAATCATGACACGACTTGCATGCAGGGACTTTTCCAACTCATGCGGTCACCAAGGCGTTGTGGGGAAGTGGAGACGCCCACGTCCCATCAACCGCCACGTGGTGCCCAAGGCCGCAAGCTGTTGGGGCCCGCGGCACTTCACCCTTGCCCATTCGGCTCTCGGCACGGCCAAGCCCGGGCGCGCCTTGGGCCCGGGGGCTACTGTCGGCGTTCTGGGAACGGGGGTCCCCAGACTTGCCTGCCTGCGGCCTGCGGCGTGGCTCAAAGGGGGCCCAGCACGGCCCATCTTCATCAACACAAGACTCAAGACCCTCGCGAGGGGCCAAGCCTTGATATCTCCGGAGCTTTGCGCAGGCGAAGACTGCTTTTGTCAGGATAGTTGATACTTGTTGTCCCCCTTCAAATTAGCCCGCCATTGTTGGCTCCCTTCCCGCTCGATATTTGGGAAGAGGACCAGGGCCTCTATAAATAGGACCAACCACCCACATAGCAAGGGGTTGGAAGGTTAGTTTTGCCGGCAAGAGAGAGTAAGGAAGCTAGAGAGAGAGAGAGAGAGAGAGAAAGGTGGCTGAACTCCTCCCAGCAGTTCATCCCCCCAGCCAAGAACAGACCCTCGCGAGGCTGTTCTTCCTTGTAGTGTTCATCATCATCAGCCCCAAGAGGCAATCCACCCACCACACACTGGAGTAGGGTATTACACCACAACGGTGGCCCGAACCAGTATAAACCTTGTGTCTCTTGTGCAGTTCTTTCAGTAGTCTAGATCTTTGCGATACGGGGAGGTAGAAGGCGTAATCTCCACGCGCACCCCAGTGTTCGAACCTTAAGGGTCTGCCGGAACCCGAAATCCGACATAGCTGACCAGAAAATAAGTTGTGGATATGCCCCACAGATCCAGGAGTTGATAAACTCAAAGATGGGCACATGCACATACTTGTTGGATTAGGAACACTTGCCTATCTATCCTGACTTTGAGGACAATCAAGTTGTGATGAATGAGAATGAACCATCATAAGTACAAGCTCAAGAGAAGAAGGAGAAAGCAAAGAAAGAGAAGGCTGCCAAGATGCCAACTCAAGAGGAGGCATCTGAGTACTTTTTGAAAAGCAAGCAGGACCAGCTTGGTTATTTGATAGCATCAACTCTGAGGATTCAGAAGGGGTTGGCCACCCTAACTCAAAACCAGGAGATCTTGGAAAGAATCGTGGAGCAAAAATTCTATGACTTGGATGTGAAGGTAACTGAGATTCAGTCTGTTGTGGAGCAACTTCAAGATGATATGCAGGAGAGGAAGGGCAAGACAACCACTGATGCATTTGCCAGAGTGCCTAGAGCTCAGAGGTGTACTGCAGTGCATGTTCGAGACACTAGAGCCACTTCATCTGCACCAGCTGCAGCTTCAGCGCAACCAGCTCCAGCACCAACTCCATCAGCTCCATCCACATCAACTGAAGCCTTCATCCTTGGTGTTCTCCAGACAACACCAACTGAAGACCAAGCCTGAGAGACGTTTTAGTGCTATACATTTTCTATTAACTTTTTGGTAACTTGTTGCCAAAGGGGGAGAAACATGTATAGATCATAGGCTTCGAGAGAGAGCGTTGCTTATTATTCTCTCTTGCTTTGGTGGTTGAACTTTGTTTGTCTTTTGATTGCTTGAGATACTATGCTATTATCTGTGAGACATTGATGATCATGTGGTTGATCATAAGCTACACTTATGCTTGTTAGACGATATTATCTTACTTATCCTTATATGATCATTCACTTTGCTTGGTGATGAGTGCATGTATTTAATTCTTATCATTTTGAGCGCTCCACCAAGATGTATGTGACATGGAAGAGTAACCCATGATCCTAACTCATTGTGCATTTGCAGTCCAAAGCAAATCTTAAGATATGCACAAATTTAGGGGGAGCTCTTGGTTTTCACATACTTCTCAAAGCGACAATATCTTTCACTCTTATTATCATTTGTCGAAGCTTTGATCTATATGTTGTCATCAATTACCAAAAAAGGGGAGATTGACAGTGCAACTATCCCTGGGTGGTTTTGGTAATTCCTAACAACATATAGCTCAATAAGCTAACATTATTCCAAGATTAATATTTCAGGGAAAGCTCAATGAATGGCATGGCATGGATGATGAAAGTGGATCCCTCAAAATTCTAAGGACAAAAAGTTTGGCTCAAGCTTGAAGCTCAAGACTCTACATTTTATATTTTAGTGATCCAAGATCACATTGAGTCTATAGGATAAGCCAATACTATCAAGGAGGGATGAGGTGTTGCTTAATGGCTTGCTTGCTCAAAGTGCTTAGTGATATGCTCCAAAATCCTCAACTACCTTCCCACATCCACATATGACCTAAACCAAAAGTCAAACTCGGCCCCACCGATTCTTTCTATCCGGCGCCACCGAGTTTTAAATGTCATAGCCACTGCCACAAACTCTAGGAAAATCGGTATCACCAATAGGGATCTCGGTCTCACCGAGATGGGATTGTAATCTCTCTGTTTCGCTTCGTAACATTTCGGTCTTACCGAGATGAGCGATCGGTCCCACTGAGATTGCAATGTAAACTCTCTGTTTCCCTTTTGTAACATTTCGGTCTCACCGAGATGAGCGAATCGGTCCCACCGAGTTTACTTGACCAACTCTCTGGTTAGCTTATTACCAAAATCGGTCCCACCGAGTTTGTGTAATCAGTCACACCGAGATTACGTTATGCCCTAACCCTAACCATATCGGTCCTACCGAGTTGCATCTCAGTCCCACCGAAAATCCTAACGGTCACTAGGTTTGTTGAATCGGTCCGGCCGAGTTTAACCATTCGGTCCCACCGAGTTTGGCAAATTGTGTGTAATGATTAGATTTTGTGTGGAGGCTATATATACCCCTCCACCCACTCTTCATTCATGGAGAGAGCCATCAAAACATACCTACACCTCCAATACACATTTTCTGAGAGAGAACCACCTACACTTGTGTTGTGGTCAAGATATTCCATTCCAACCATATGAATCTTGATCTCTAGCCTTCCCCAAGTTGCTTTCCACTCAAATCTTCTTTCCACCAAATCCAAATCATGTGAGAGAGAGTTGAGTGTTGGGGAGACTATCATTTGAAGCAAAAGAGCAAGGAGTTCATCATCAACACACCATTTGTTACTTCTTGGAGAGTGGTGTCTCCTAGATTGGCTAGGTGTCAGTTGGGAGCCTCCGACAAGATTCTGGAGTTGAACCAAGCAGTTTGTAAGGCAAGGAGATCGCCTACTTCGTGAAGATCTACCGCTAGTGAGGCAAGTCCTTCGTGGGCGACGACCGTGATGGAATAGACAAGGTTGCTTCTTCGTGGCCCTTCGCGGGTGGAGCCCTCCATGGACTCGCTCAACCGTTACCCTCCGTGGGTTGAAGTCTCCATCATCGTGGATGTACGATAGCACCACCTATCGGAACCACGACAAAAACATCCGTGTCTCCAATTGCGTTTGAATCCTCCAAACCCTTCCCTTTTCATTCTTGCAATTTGCATGCTTTACTTTCCACTGCTCATATACTCTTTTGCATGCTTGCTTGAATTGTGTGGAGATTGCTTGACTTGTGCTAAGATAGCTAAAATCTGCCAAGAACTAAAATTGGGAAAAGGCTAGATTTTTATTTGGTCAAGTAGTCTAATCACCCCCCCTTTAGACATACTTTCGATCCTACAATATCCTTGTTTGTTCCTTGTGGGACTAACCCGTGTAGGTATTGAAAGTGCAACTCACTCCAAAGGATTGCTCCAAAAGATCTACATCAACATTGAGCATCTACATTTTCAACACCTACATGAAGTCATCATCGACAAAACCCAAGGTTAGTTCATCCCTCTTAGGGGGGATATCACATCTAGGGGGAGCTTTACTCTAATCAATTGAGCTAAAGCAACTCTAATGGTGTGAACACAACAATGCTTTATGTAAAAGTGGCAACCCCACTTGTGCTTAAACGATGAGTATGACCTACAATCAAATGTTCTCATTTGACTCCTAATTCGATATACTCATATATAGATGACCTAGTCATCGCCAAATTGCTTGATAGATGCTAGAGTGATTGTGCATGCTTTGTCACATATTTCATTTGCCATCTAATTGTGTGAGCATGTTGGATGCATATTTTACTCATTCGAGGACATCCATTTGTTGCTTTGATTGTTTGGCTTCTTCTCTTTTGCCAAATGGATGGACAAGTGTCACGACCAGTTTTCCAATAAAATATTTATTGAGAAACCAATCTTTTGAGTCCAGTATGAGAGAAATCCTCCACACTGGTAGACAAATTCTTGAATACATTAAGCCAGTAGCATAGAATATATTATAGGGTTGAGCTAGGGCTGCTCAATGAATTATTACAAGCGCGCCTATAATTATACCTAATGGCGGATATAACACAATGGTGTGGTGGCATACTACTGACTCGAGGATAAAGCGATGGTGGAATATCATAGTTGGGAATGTGGTAACACGACTCTCAACTGGCATCTCATCGAGCGTCGAGGTGAGGCTCGATAAATTTATTCGGGTTGCGGAAGCGGATATAATACAGTGACCAAGTCCAGGGTCGCACGAGACTGACTGGGATTCCTCTAGGCGTCGGACTCGCTATCGAACTCTTCATCCAAGAGATCACCTTCGTCAGCATCTGGCCAAATCAACAAGCCAGTGAGTACTTTGAAAGTACTCGCAAGACAGTTCGGACGTAAGATATAACAAATGCATGCATGAATGCGTCATGATTAATCTTTCCAATGCACATATAAAAATTTGCATAACAAAGCAAGTACGAGGGAAACGGCGGCAGTCCGCCTGAAATCCCGACAAAAATATAAATGAAAACCGTTCGGGTGTCTGAAGCGACGCCTCGAAAGGTGAACAAATAATAACCGAAAATTCATGCCACAGTCGGGCGTCTTAGCGACACCACATAAAGGGCTTTAAAAGAAATGCCACAGTCGGACGTCTGAGCGACATCACAGAAAGGGCTTTAAAAGAAATGCCACAGTCGGACGTCTGAGCGACATCACAGAAAGGGCTTTAAAATAAATGCCACAGTCGGACGTCTGAGCGACATCACAGAAAGGGCTTTAAAACAAATGCCACAGTCGGACGTCTGAGCGACATCATAGAAAGGGCTTTAAAAGAAATGCCACAGTCGGACGTCTGGGCGACATCACAGAAAGGGCTTTTATCCACAAGTAAATAATACTCATAATAAATATTCAGTTCATGATAATAAACGGGTTAGTCCATCCACAGGAATAAACTTTTAGCCGGGCTTAGTGCTCACGAGATTCACCGGAGTATCTGTAACCAAAACTGGCACTTGTCAGAATAAGTCAGGGCAAAATTTGGATATGGATAAGATGATTTGGAGGTTTATGACTCTGCAGAGTTTGTACAAAAATTTCCCACAGCTAACGGATTTCCGTAGTCTTGAAGGACTAGTTCCGTTTACTGTATTTCGGAAGAAAGCACAGCTAACCAGTACACACCCATCCTATCTCTCGATGCCAGGACTCACCCTAGACATCGTCCAAGAAAAACTTTGAGACAGGGAGATCACAATCTCGAATAGCATGGGATCAAATTTATATACGCGCGCTCTAAGGGGTGCCCCCCTCTCGGTCCCAACCGGAAACACCCATGCCCCTTGACCAAATGACTGGCTTTAATCCAGGGCCATGGAACCATCATCCCGGCCTCTCCTTTTGGTGTGTACCAGGAAAGCGGTTTGCAAGTTACTAAGCCATATTCCTTGCGGAAAACATGTGATAGTACAAGGAAGGAAAAAGGGAGGAACTGGACCGATAAGATTTGACACTGTAGTCAAATAGTCTGGCATAAGACTGGCATGCTACAACACTGCCATCTTACCCATCCTCATGCCAACCCATGGCCATTCATACTCACATCCATCCACTTATGGATCATCGAGCTCACTTACCTTAACCATGCATGAAAATAACGTTCATCGGTATGCTCATCAACATGCCATGAAACTAACTAAATGCAAAACATGCCAAGACACTCATCATATCAAAAGTTCAAACATGCTTGCCTGGTTCAGAGTAGTCGGAGCCTAGCTCGGTGAAGTTCGCGGCTCCGTCACCTCCTTCGGTATCTACGGTATAAAGAAAATATAGGTGCTATCGTAAATACCAAGAAGTGCACAAAAAGTATTCCAAATTTTTTTCAAATAAATCTGATAAAAAACTAGACAAAATTTCAAAGTGAACAGAAAAAGAATCAATCAAAAATACATTTCTGTTTAAAAGTTATAAAGGTTTTAGTCCAGGGACTCATCTGTAATGAAACAGAAAGTTTCCAGGGGCTAGCTCATAAAAACAGAAAACGCTTCGGTAGAGAATACGCCAGCCCAGGAGGAAAACGCATTTGGCAGAATATGCTTCCAAAAAACGGTTCGTTTAGAAAAGGACAGAGAGGCTGACGGGCAGGTCCCACCCGTCAGGTTTAATAATTCAAAACGGGCGGCAGAGCTCGACGGTGCCCGAGAGCCGCGGTGGTTGCCGGCGGCGATCCACGGCGAGGTAAGGGGATCGGAGGGTACCTCCGTGTTCAGGGCGCCCTTCCGCGTCGGTTGGTGGTGGTGGTGGTCGCCGGCGAGTACCACGTCGACGGCGAGCCTTGCTCCGGCGGACAGCGCCTCGGGTGGTAAGGGATCTCGTCGGGGAGCGCTGCGAAGGTCAAATTGATGCTTGGGTTAGCTCACTGGGTGCTCGAGGAAGCTACTGACGAAGTTTGGGCACCGGAGATGGCCTCACCGGAGCGAATCGAGGTGGAGGCCGAGGCGGAACGAGGCGGCCGAAGTCGAGGAAGAAGGGCCCCTCGAGGCTCTTCTAGTTGCTGGTCGGGGTCCAAAGAGGTAGTGGAGGTGTGCGGGGGCGAGAGGGAGCTTGGGGGCGCTATATATAGCCGGCCCGAGGCGGTTGCCGCGAACGGGATAAGTCCGGCGAGCGATTACGGCGGCGTTATGGTTGGGCAGTGGGATTAGGGGCTTGGGCATCGTCTAGGTGGAGTAGTGTTTCCATTCCAGGGTCCAACTCAGCACGGGGGGGGGGGAGGTTTATGGCCTGTCCCAACGGAACGGCCGTGCGGCACGTCGGTGGCAGGGAGCGTGCCCTGCGCGTGCCAGGCTACGGCGACTGTGCTGCGGGGTTGCGCTGGCGTGCATGCGGCCACGTGGAGGGCCAGGGAGCATTGGGCGGCGCCGAACGGCGTTGCGCCGCCGTTCTGCTTCCGGTCGGCCGTTATGGTGGATCGGCCGCCGCAAGACACGCTGGCGCAGGCGGGCCAGGGCGCCACCGACGCCAGGAAGGCGCCAAGCGCGCGTGCGGCACTCCAGACAGGAGGAAGGGGCGGCGAGGAACGTGCCAAGGGCACTGTCCACGCGTGACTGAAGCTGGCGAAGGGAAATGACACTGCACTCTGAATTTTACTGAATTACTGAAAGTGCAATATACAGTGTATGCAAGGTGTTCGACAGAATGATACTGGCCTCTAGGGATTTTTCCTAGAGCTGATTTTTGGTGGAGTGGCTACTCATTGCTCCAGTAGGCTGCCTGAATTTTGGTAGAATTTTTGGGGAAGTGTAGATATGAATTTCACCAAATTTGGCAAATCTGGTCCAAACTTGCAGAGGCTGAAATTTGAAAAATTTGAAAAGAAGGAGAGTGGATCAAGATGGTTTTGAGTTGTGGCTGCTAAGGACAATCCAGAGGAGTTGGTTTGAGATCAAAACTCAAAGGAAATATGGTACTTGCTTTGTAAATGACTCAGGCTCCAAATAATTGACAGAATTGGTTTGAGAGGAAAAATAATTGAAATAAAATACCAAACTTGTTTGGATTAGTTGGGACAGAGAACTTAGGTTGTTCCAAGGAGGAGGGGAGGTTTTTGGAGGGGTTTTACCATCTGTGATATGGTGAAATCATGGGTGGTTTCAAAAAGAAAGAAGTCCCAAAACTCCTAGGATTTCTTTTTAAATGAAAATAAATAAGTTGAGAGGGAAACAACCAGAAGAAAAGCTTTCAAAATTTCAATACCAAAATTTGAAATGGAAAGGAAATCCTTGCCAAAGGTGAAAGGAAGTTTTTTTTAAGAGGAAGGATTTTCTGGAAAAGAATTTTTTAAATGCCTTCTTTTTTAATCCAATAAAGTTTTTTTTTGATGAAAACCAAATCAAAAATTTTGGAGTGTCACAACACCTACCCCCTTAGGAAAAATCTCGTCCCCGAGATTTTAGCTGATCCTTAAATAAGTGTGGATGCTCTGCCCGAAGAAAATCCTCTCTTTCCCAAGTTGCTTCACTGTCGGTGTGGTTGCTCCACTGGACTCTGAAGAATTTGATGGTCTTATGTCGGGTCTTCCTTTCAGACTCCTCTAATATTCTTACTGGACGTTCCCGATAAGTGAGGTCTGGCTGCACGTCAATGCTCTCATGGGATACTTGTTTCTCTGTGTTGCTTACGCACTTCCTCAATTGCGAGACGTGGAACACGTCGTGGATATCGGATAATTCCTCGGGTATGTCTAGCTGGTAGGCTACCATGCCTCTTCGCGCCATTATACAGAATGGTCCAATGAATCTTGGTGCTAGCTTCCCTTTAATCTTGAATCATTGCAATCCTCTCATAGGAGATACCTTCAGGTATACGAACTCACCGGGCTTGAAGCTGACCCTACGATGTTTCTGATCATAATAACTCTTCTGTCGACTTCGAGCGGTCTTAAGTCGGTCTCTGATTAGCTTGACTTTTTCCTCGGCTTCTCTGAGCATGTCTGGTCCGAAGATGCGGCTGTCTCCGGTCTCTGACCAATTCAACAGGGTACGACATCTTCATCCGTATAAAGCCTCAAATGGTGCCATTTGCAGGCTGGCCTGGTAGCTATTGTTGTACACGAACTCGGCGTATGGCAGGCTTTCTTCCCAACTAGTTCCATATGTGAGGACACATGCTCTCAGCATGTCTTCTAAAACCTGGTTTACGCGTTCCGTTTGTCCATCAGTTTGTGGGTGGTATGCTGTACTGAAGGCTAGTTGAGTTCCCAGAGCCTGTTGTAAATGCTCCCAAAATCTCGAGACGAACTGAGTGCCTCTGTCGGATATTATAGTCTTCGGGACTCCATGCAGACAAACTATACGGGAGAGATAAATCCTGGCAAGCCTCTGAGTGCCGTAGGTTGTCTTTACTGGAATGAAATGTGCCACCTTGGTTAACTTGTCAGTGATGACCCATATGGCATCATTCCCATGCTGTGACCGAGGTAGTCCAACAATGAAATCCATCCCTATTTCATCCCATTTCCACTCAGGTATTTTGTTTGGTTGCAGTAGTCCGGCTGGTCTCTGATGCTCAGCTTTTATGCGTTGACAAGAGTCGCAACGTGCAATGAAGGTGGCTATGTCCCTCTTCATACCGTGCCACCAAAATCTTTCTTGAATATCTTTATACATCTTGGTTCCTCCAGGGTGGATTGAGTACGGGGCGGTGTGGGCTTCAGCTAGGATTTGCTGTTTGATGTCTTCTATGTTTGGCACGCAGAGTCTTTCTCCGTACCACAATATTCCTCCATCGTCTATGACGAACTCCGAGGCCTTGCCCATACTCACCTTTCTCTTGATGCCTTCAATGCTGGGGTGACTGGGCTGAGCTTCTTTAATTTCCTCCACAAGGTCGGGTTGTATTTCCAAGTTTGATATGGTGCCTTCTGCTACCATTATCAAATTGAGCTTGGCAAATTCTTGTTGGAATTCAGGCCTCAAGCTTTGCAGATTGCTTTCGTCGGAGTTGGGGTTCCGACTAAGAGCATCGGCCACTACATTTGCTTTTCCTGGATGGTAATGGATACCAACATCATAATCCTTTACCAATTCCAACCAGCGTCTTTGTCGTAAATTTAGTTCTGGCTGCGTGAAAATATATTTGAGACTTTTGTGATCCGTATATATTTCACATCGGTTCCCAAGTAAGAAATGCCTCCATTCCTTGAGTGCATGGATGACTGCTGCCATTTCTAAGTCATGAGTGGGATAATTTTCCTCATGCTTGCGAAGTTGCCTTGAAGCATAGGCGACAACCTTGCCTTCCTGCATCAACACGCATCCGAGACCCTTTCTGGACGCGTCACAAAACACTTCAAAATTTTTGTGTATGTCTCGCACAATTAATACTGGTGTTGTTGTTAATTTCTGCTTTAGCTCTTGGAAACTCTTTTCGCAGGCTTCTGTCCATTCAAACTTCTTGTCTTTCTTGAGTAACTGCGTCATAGGCTTGGCTATGGTGGAGAATCCTTCAATAAATCTGCGGTAATATCCTGCCATTCCCAAGAAACTACGTATATCTGTTACGCTTGCTGGCGACTTCCAGCCAAGTATGGCCTTGACTTTCTCTGGGTCCGCTGCGATACCGTCTTGCGTTAGCACGTGGCCTAGAAAGCCTACTTGCCTTAGCCAAAATTCGCACTTGCTGAACTTGGCATACAATTGGTGTTTCCGGAGTTCTCCTAGCACAATCCTGAGATGTTCTGCGTGCTCTTCTGGTGTCTTGGAGTACACTAGAATATCGTCGATGAATACCACGACAAACTTGTCCATAAACTTCATAAATACTTTGTTCATGAGGTGAACAAAATATGCAGGGGCATTTGTTAATCCAAATGGCATTACGGTGAACTCATACAGTCCATATCTGGAGGTGAAGGCTGTTTTGGGGATATCTTCTGTTCGCACTTTTAATTGATGATATCCTGACCTTAAGTCAATTTTTGAGAATACCTTGGCCTGAGCGAGTTGATCAAACAAATCGTTTATCCTTGCCATCGGGTATTTGTTCTTAATTGTGACCATGTTAAGTGCTCGATAGTCAATACACAATCTTAGTGTTCCATCCTTCTTTTTGGCAAATAAAATTGGTGATCCCCAAGGTAAGGAGCTGGCTCGAATATATCCTTTGTCTAGCAATTCTTTTATTTGTTTCTTCAATTCAACCAACTCGGATGGTGCCATTCAGTATGGTTTCTTGTATATGGGGGTGGTTCCTGGTGCGAGCTCAATGCAGAACTCTATCTCTCGATCTGGTGGCATGCCTGGTAGTTCTTCAGGGAATACATCTGGAAATTCACATACCACTGGAACCTTGTTTAGCTCAGAAACGTCTACCTTATTCAATCTCGGTTGCCGGGGTATTTTTCCTTCCTTGGCTGACACTCTTATTGTCTTCCCGTGGTGGTGTGTGAGGCTTACGGTCCGGTTGAAACAGTCAATAAAACCCTTGTTGGTGGTTAACCAGTCCATCCCTAAGATGACATCCAGTCCTTTGTTTTCCAACACAATAAGATTTGCGTGAAACTCCAATCCTTCGAACTCAATGACCACATTCTAACAGTAATTCTGAGTAACTTGCTGAATCCCAGGGGACTTGATGATCATGGATTTCTCCAAACGAAGCATTGAAAATTATTTTGCAAAGCAAAACTTTTCGAAATGAAAGAGTGAGAAGCTCCAGAATCAAACAAAACCGTTGCAGGTATTGTGTTGACAGGAAACGTACCGAGTACGATATCCGGAGCATTTTGTGCCTCCTCTTTGGTTACGTGGTTCAGATGACCCCTCCTGTGGTTGTTGCTGGGATTGAAATTGTTTCCCTTGGGTGCTGAACTATTGCCGTCGTTGTTTGGCTTTGGGGTTGAGTTTCTAGGCTTGGGACACTGCTTGGCATAGTGCCCTTCCTCTCCACAGGCGTAACAAGTAATGCCGGGGCGATATGTGAACTCCTTGTCCCTTGCATGAAAATTCTTGATTTGGCGTGAGACATTGGATGGGAATTTGTGTGTCCCACCCTTTTGAAAATCTGTCTTGCTTCGGTGATTGCGAGCATGGTTAGTCTGGTCCCTTTTTCGCTTGCGGATATCTTCCAGACTGCGTCTCTCATTTTCCAGAGTAATGGCTTTGTCCACCAGTGTTTTAAAATCAGGAAAAGTGTGCACGACCAGTTGGCATTTAAGTGCGGGCGCCAGACCGTCAAGGAATTTCTCCATCTTCTTGCTTTCTGTCATACGCTCTTCATTGGTGTAGCGAGACAATAGAGTAAATTGACTGTTGTAATCTGCCACTGTCATGTTCCTTTGTTTGAGGTCATCGAACTCTCTCTTCTTGATTTTCATAATACTCTTAGGAATGTGTGCACCACGGAAACCTTCCTTGAAATCATCCCAGGTTATGTCACCTTCGTTGGGATGCATGTGCAGAAAATTCTCCCACCATGATGCGGCTGCTCCTGTGAGATAGTGCGGAGCATATAACACCTTCTTGGGGTCTGAACATTTTGCAATAATTAATTTCCTCTCCATATCCCGAAGCCAGTCCTCGGCTTCAAGAGGCTTGTCAGTATGAGAAAATGTTTGGGGACGCGTCTTCTGCAGCTCAGATAACTTGGAATGCTGCGGATATTGTCCCTGGTAATTTCCCATGTTGATGACTTGGTTCATCATTTCACGATGTTGTTGCTGACTCTGTTCATAAAGGCGGCACATTTGGGAAAGTACCGTTTCACTGCCCTGTTGACTCGACTGCCCTTGTGTGAAATTGTTGCCTGGTTGAGTGTCATAATTTTCCTCTGGCGGAGTAGGCATGGAGCGAGTCCAAGGACGAGACATTTTTCACTCTGGGGATATATTTTGAAAAACTCATAAGAAAAGTGAAGATGGTCGCCAAAAACAACTCCGAAAATGCACAAGGATGGCAAATAATTTAGATGACCAAGATCACTTAAGAAAACAAATTGATTTGTGCACGGAGAAGGACTGCTCATTACATATCTTACACGCGGGCGATAATTATACAGTACATCACTCAGGATATGCGTACATAATCCTGACATGTTATTTAGGCTAGTACACTTCTCCAGTTCTACATGATGCGCAAACAAGCTACTTCTCACAACCTATGTACACATAAACATATCTTACAAAGCGGTACATCGCATGACGGGCAAACGCACTCAGACGGAAATGTCGATGATCTCCTTGGCCCTGCCAAGGGTGAGGCGCAGTGAGGCTGGGGACTCGACCTCCTCCTCACCAATAGGCTCCAGACGTGAAGAGCCGCGTCGGGTAGATGGAGCGGGTGCCAGGGGCGGAGCAACACGAATGGGAGTGGGCACCACGGGTGGTGCAGTGCGCGCTGGAGTGGGCGCAAAGGCCTGGTTGAACCCTCCGGTGGTAGGTAGGTGACGAGTAGGTGCATGAGATGCTGAGGACGAGACAAAAGTCAGTGGCGGTGCGGTGAGCAGGAGCTCCCTCCTGTTGGCGGCACAGCCATGAACTGAGTCCATGCGGGCAGCCACGAAGTCGTCCACCAGGTTGTCGAAGGCTGCCTCCAGAGCCCGGAGATACTCAATAAGCATCTCAAAAGCCTCGTCTCGTTCTCCTCTGGGGCAGGAGAATGCGTAGTGGCAGGTGTAGGGCACATGGCATGGAAGATAACGGTAGCGACGAGTCTTCATCGCGGGAAGGACATCCCTGAGGCGAGCTATCGCCTCACGGGCTGCCATCTGCATAGCATGCCTCTCCGTAGGCATGGCCCTTCCCATGAACAGGTAGCGGCGTAACTCACCACGCCCTCCCTTGAACTGCACCGTGGCCTGGTGCATGGTCAAACTGTCGTTGACTCTGTGCTGGCAGAGTGTGAAGACTGGGCGCACGGATGGCCCCATCGCGACCTGAACGATGAAGGAGAGAAGCTTGACGAACCCATCGGGTACGTTGGGTCTGAGACTCGCAGTTGTTGTCGGCCATCTACAAAAGTAGGCAAAAATCCTGAATGGTCAGATCATAAATTTATGCTGACTGTCAGAAAATGACTACAATTGCAAAAAAAGAATTAAATCGGCTCTACCAAGCTAATACCCGATTAGCGATCGCACCTAGTGGCTTCCTACAGTCAGCCTGGCTCTGATACCAAGCTTGTCACGACCGGTTTTCCAAAAAAAATATTTATTGAGAAACCAATCTTTTGAGTCCGGTATGAGAGAAATCCTCCACACTGGTAGACAAATTCTTGAATGTATTAAGCCAGTAGCATAGAATATATTACAGGGTTGAGCTAGGGCTGCTCAACGAATTATTACAAGCGCGCCAATAATTATACCTAATGGCGGATATAACACAATGCTGTGGTGGCATACTACTGACTCGAGGATAAAGCGATGGTGGAATATCACAGTGGGGAATGTGGTAACACGACTCTCAACTGGCATCTCATCGAGCGTCGAGGTGAGGCTCGATAAATTTATTCGGGTTGCGGAAGCGGATATAATACAGTGACCAAATCTAGGGTCGCACGAGACTGACTGGGATTCCTCTAGGTGTCGGACTCGCTATCGAACTCTTCATCCAAAAGATCAGCTTCGTTAGCATCTGGCCAAATCAACAAGCCAGTGAGTACTTTGAAAGTACTCGCAAGACAGTTCGGACGTAAGATATAACAAATGCATGCATGAATGCGTCATGATTAATCTTTCCAATGCACATATAAAAATTTGCATAACGAAGCAAGTACGAGGGAAACGGCGGTAGTCCGCCTGAAATCCCGACAAAAATATAAATGAACACCGTTCGGGTGTCTGAAGCGACGCCTCGAAAGGTGAACAAATAATAACCGAAAATTCATGCCACAGTCCGGCGTCTTAGCGACACCACATAAAGGGCTTTAAAAGAAATGCCATAGTCGGACGTCTGAGCGACATCACAGAAAGGGCTTTAAAAGAAATGCCACAGTCGGACGTCTGAGCGACATCACAGAAAGGGCTTTAAAAGAAATGCCACAGTCGGACGTCTGGGCGACATCACAGAAAGGGCTTTTATCCACAAGTAAATAATACTCATAATAAATATTCAGTTCATGATAATAAACGGGTTAGTCCATCCACAGGAATAAACTTTTAGCCGGGCTTAGTGCTCACGAGATTCACCGGAGTATCTGTCACCAAAACTGGCACTTGTCAGAATAAGTCAGCGCAAAATTTGGATATGGATAAGATGATTTGGAGGTTTATGACTCTGCAGAGTTTGTACAAAAATTTCCCACAGCTAACGGATTTCTGTAGTCTCGAAGGACTAGTTCTGTTTACGGTATTTCGGAAGAAAACACAGCTAACCAGTACACACCCATCCTATCTCTCGATGCCAGGACTCACCCTAGACATTGTCCAAGAAAAACTTTGAGACGGGGAGATCACAATCTCGAATAGCATGGGATCAAATTTATATACGCGCGCTCTATGGGGTGCCCCCCTCTCGGTCCCAACCGGAAACACCCATGCCCCCTGACCGGATGACTGGCTTTAATCCAGGGCCATGGAACCATCATCACGGCCCCTCCTTTTGGTGTGTACCAGGAAAGCGGTTTGCAACTTACTAAGCCATATTCCTTGCGAAAAACATGTGGTAGTACAAGGAAGGAAAAAGGGAGGAACTGGACCGATACGATTTGACATTGTAGTCAAATAGTCTGGCATAAGACTAGCATGCTACAACACTGCCATCTTACCCATCCTCATGCCAACCCATGGCCATTCATACTCACATCCATCCACTTATGGATCACCAAGCTCACTTACCTTAACCATGCATGAAAATAACGTTCATCGGTATGCTCATCAACATGCCATGAAACTAACTAAATGCAAAACATGCCAAGACACTCATCATATCAAAAGTTCAAACATGCTTGCCTGGTTCAGAGTAGTCGGAGCCTAGCTCAGTGAAGTTCGCGGCTCCGTCACCTCCTTCGGTATCTACGGTATAAAGAAAATATAGGTGCTATCGTAAATACCAAGAAGTGCACAAAAAGTATTCCAAATTTTTTTCAAATAAATCTGATAAAAAACTAAACAAAATTTCAAAGAGAACAGAAAAAGAATCAATCAAAAATACATTTCTGTTTAAAAGTTATAAAGGTTTTAGTCCAGGGACTCATCTGTAATGAAACAGAAAGTTTCCAGGGGCTAGCTCATAAAAACGGAAAACGCTTCGGTAGAGAATACGCCGGCCCAGGAGGAAAACGCATTTGGCAGAATACGCTTCCAGAAAACGGTTTGTTTAGAAAAGGACAGAGAGGCTGACGGGCAGGTCCCACCCGTCAGGTTTAAAAATTCAAAACGGGCGGCAGAGCTCGACGGTGCCCGAGAGCCGCGGTGGTCGCCGGCGGCAATCCACAGTGAGGTAAGGGGATCGGAGGGTACCTCCGTGTTCAGGGCGCCCTTCCGTGTCGGTTGGTGGTGGTGGTGGTTGCCGGCGAGTACCACGTCGACGGCGAGCCTTGCTCCGGCGGACGGCGGCTCGGTGGTAAGGGATCTCATCGGGGAGCGCTGCGAAGGTCAAATTGATGCTTGGGTTAGCTCACTGGGTGCTCGAGGAAGCTACTGACGAAGTTTGGGCGACGGAGATGGCCTCACCGGAGCGAATCGAGGTGGAGGCCGAGGCGGAACGAGGCGGCCGGAGTCGAGGAAGAAGGGCCCCTCGAGGCTCTTCTAGTTGCTGGTCGGGGTCCAGAGAGGTAGTGGAGGTGTGCGGGGATGAGAGGGAGCTTGGGGGTGCTATATATAGCCGGCCCGAGGCGGTTGTCGCGAACGGGATAAGTCCAGCGAGCGATTACGGCAGCGCTGTGGTTGGGCAGTGGGATTAGCGGCTTGGGCATCGTCTTGGTGGAGTAGTGGTTCCATTCCAGGGTCCAACTCAGCACGGGGGGGGGGAGGTTTACGGCCTGTCCCAACGGAACGGCCGTGCGGCACGTCGGCGGCAGGGGGCGTGCCCTGCGTGTGCCAGGCTACGGCGACTGTGCTGCGGGGTTGCGCTGGCGTGCATGCAGCCACGCGGAGGGCCAGGGAGCGTTGGGCGGCGCCGAATGGCGTTGCGCCGCCGTTCTGCTTCCAGTCGGCCGTTATGGTGGATCGGCCGCCGCAAGACACGCCGGCGCAGGCGGGCCAGGGCGCCACCGACGCCAGGAAGGCGCCAAGCGCGTGTGCGGCACTCCAGACAGGAGGAAGGGGCGGCGAGGAACGTGCCAAGGGCACTGTCCACGCGTGACTGAAGCTGGCGAAGGGAAACGACACTGCACTCTGAATTTTACTGAATTACTGAAAGTGCAATATACAGTGTATGCAAGGTGTTCGACAGAATGATACTGGCCTCTAGGGATTTTTTCTAGAACTGATTTTTGGTGGAGTGGCTACTCATTGCTCCAGTAGGCTGCCTGAATTTTGGTAGAATTTTTGGGGAAGTGTAGATATGAATTTCACCAAATTTGGCAAATCTGGTCCAAACTTGCAGAGGCTGAAATTTGAAAAATTTGAAAAGAAGGAGAGTGGATCAAGATGGTTCTGAGTTGTGGATGCTAAGGACAATCCAGAGGAGTTGGTTTGAGATCAAAACTCAAAGGAAATAAGGTACTTGTTTTGTAAATGACTCAGGCTCCAAATAATTGACAGAATTGGTTTGAGAGGAAAAATAATTGAAATAAAATACCAAACTTGTTTGGATTAGTTGGGACAGAGAACTTAGGTTGTTCCAAGGAGGAGGGGAGGTTTTTGGAGGGGTTTTACCATCTGTGATATGGTGAAATCATGGGTGGTTTCAAAAAGAATGAAGTCCCAAAACTCCTAGGATTTCTTTTTAAATGAAAATAAATAAGTTGAGAGGGAAACAACCAGAAGAAAAGCTTTCAAAATTTCAACACCAAAATTTGAAATGGAAAGGAAATCCTTGCCAAAGGTGAAAGGAAGTTTTTTTTAAGAGGAAGGATTTTCTGGAAAAGAAATTTTTAAATGCCTTCTTTTTGAATCCAATAAAGTTTTTTTTGATGAAAACCAAATCAAAAATTTTGGAGTGTCACAACAAGAATGCCTAGGAACTCCCTCTAGCTACCTATGCTTTTCTCGTCTCAAACTCTATTCATGCTACATCACAAAGTTTGATCAAGTCAGATTCGAACCACTCTGTGTGAGGAGCACTTGGAGTCCCTGATTTTTCATAAACTTAAACTTCCAAAACCTCTTTGTGCATTTCGGTATGACCGAGTCATCCAGTTTGGTCACACCGAGATCACTAAGTTGATCTAGGTTTTCAATCTCGGTGCCACCGATTAGAACTTTTCGGTCACATCGAGTTGCAGCAATCGCCTGCGATTCTGCATCTCGTTGCCACCGAGTTGTTCCACTCGGTCACACCGACAGGGTCAGGATATATATACCCATAGGTGAGATTTTGGAAATTCCTTCAAAACCTCTCAGCCCGCGCATTTCCTGCTCTGCCGCCTTTTGTCTCCAGATCGTCCTCTCACCGCCAGCAATCTCCCGCCGCTGGTTTCCGTCGCCGTCAACGGATTTCTGCCCCTCCGTTGCCGCCGTAGCGAACTCCGCCGAATTAGGGTATGAGTTCGATCTTTTGAGCTAATCCTTTAACTCCGATTCGTAGCACATTACTTTGCCATGATCATGAACATGTATGCAATCAATCTATCCACTAAAAACATCCCTTAGGTTAGGTTTGATTTGAAAATTTAGGGTTAGGTCTCCGCCGGACTCATCTTGGACCGACCGAATTGTAGAAATCGGTCTCACCGATTTGGCTTAGGCCATTGCAGTTGCACTTTCGGTCTGACCGAAAACTACAAATCGGTGTGACCGAGTTCGATTCTTTGTGAAACCCTAGCAGTCTTGGTGCCACCGAACTATGACTCGGTCGGACCGAGTTCACTAGTTTAGGTTCCAAAAGTTGCTTCGGTATCACTGAGTTTACAAATTGGTAGCTCCGAAATGCTTTCTGTGAAGAAACAAAACTAAGTTTTTAAGTTATTCTTTTTGCAAAAACTCTGCACTTTATGATGCTCATCCACTCTACCTCATCCGTATCTATTCATAGGGTCTGCTGTCAGAAAGTTTGCAAAAATTTCTCACCAGAGTGACAGCCAGAACAAGTCAGAGGAACAGGTACAATTGAGTGAAGGCACTAGTCCCTCTACCACTTCTGATGAGGGCAGCAGGAGCACACCAAGCAACTTGCCCAAGGCAGCCACTAGAACAAGGAAGAAGAAGACCTCAAATTCTGAAGATGAGGATTATGTGGCTGTTGTAGAGCAAGTCAGCTCCAAGAATAAGGTGCTGAAGAAGGAGTATGGCACAGTTGCATCAACTAAGTCTGGCTTGCACAAGAAGGCCCCTGCCAAAGGGTCCCAACCTTAAAAGTTAGAGCCTTAACTGCTGAAACCTTCAAGCCAACTAAAGAGGCTGCCGGAGAAGGAAAGAAAAGAAAGGAAAGGGTTAAGAAGACCACTGCCAGAGTGCTTGGGAGATCCTCCATTATGAGAGATTCAGAAGAAGAGGAGGAGGAGGAAGAGGATGTTGCACCAGCTCCTAAGGCTCACAAGCTTATGGGAGATGCAATCAAGTCAAAGGCTGCTCCATCTAAGCCTAAATCTGCTCCCAAGGCTGTTGCTCAGAAACCCCCAAAGCCCAAGAGGAACACTAGGAGTATACCTGCTGAGGAGAAGAACAAGGCCCCAGTGCCTGAAGCTGAAGAATAGGAAGATGATTCTCTTGTTTTGAGGAAGTTGAAGCCCAAAATTCCTGACCACAATGATGCTCATCCAGTCGCCGAGGACATGCACATCAGGAAAGATGCAGGACTGAGGTTGTGGAGACAGTCTGATCGCTATGTTGTTAGGAGGAGGACTGTAGTTGACTACAGGTTCCATACAAAGGAACAACAAGATTTCTATGAGACAATTTTGCTTGACAAGAAGCTCATAGTGTGTGACATGAAATGGGTGGACTGGGAGTTCATCGGGGAAAATGAAGATCACTTACCTGGAGTGTATGATAGCTTTAAGGCATGTGGAGTTGATGAATTCGTTGGAAAAAAGCTCACCAAGTGGAATGATGAGTTGATCATGCAGTTTTACTCCACTGCCCACTTCTATCTAGATGGAAGGATAGTTTGGATGTCTGAGGGTACCAGGTACCAGTCCATAGTTGATGAATGGGCCAAGCTAATCAATGCCCCCAAAGAACATGAAGATGACTTGGATGTGTATGCCATGAAGAAGAAAGACCACAACTCAATGGCAAACATGTACAAGGAGATCCCTGATAAGGCTTTGGAAACTCACAAGCTTGGATCTGTGCATTTCTTGCTGTCTGGTCTGCCTATGATCAACTGGATCTTAAGGCACACATTGCTACCCAAGTCAGGAGATCACAAGATGATCCGAGGACACTCCATCAACATGCTGCAAAAAATTTATGTTCCCCAGAAGTTCAAAGTTATGAGCTTGATTGTAGAAACGATCAAGAGGACTGTTGCTGATCAAAAGAGGAGTTGTGGATATGCTCCACATATTCAGGAGCTCGTCAATTCTAAGATGGGCATAGGGACTTATTTGCTGGACCTGGAGCATCTACCTATATATCCTGAGTTTGAAGACAACATAGTTGTGATGAATGAGGAAGAACCATCATCAACTCAAGTCCAGGAGAAGAGAGCCAAGGAAAAGGCTAAGAAAGCTACCCAGACGCCAAGTGTTGAAGAGGCGTCTCGAGTCTTCCTGAAGAGCAAGCAAGATCAGTTAGGCTATCTGATTCAAGCTACACTAAGGATTGAGAAGGGCTTGGCCACCCTGACTCAGAATTAGGAGAGCCCGGAGAGGATTGTGGAGACAAAATTTTATGATCTTGATCTGAAGGTGACTGAGATTCAGACTGCAGATGAGCAGCTTCAGGAAGAAGCAGAGGAGAGGAAAGGAAAAGCAACCACTGATGCTTTTCAGCGTGTGCCACGAGGTCCGTGGTCTGCTACAATGCGAGTCTTAGATGCCAGAGCTTCAGTGTCAGCACCAGCAGCTACAGCTCCAGTGCCACCTCCAGCACCCACTCCATCAGCTCCAACTACATCGTCGGAAGCCTTCGTCCTTGGAGTTCTATCTACACCACCTCCCAAAGACCAAGCCTGAGAGATGTATAGCACTATGCATTTTCAAACTTTTTGGTAACTTGTTGCCAAAGGGGGAGAAATATGTATAGATCATAGGCTTCGAGAGAGGTGTCTTGCTTTTTATCTCTCTTGCTTTTGGTTTAACTTTTTGTGTGATTGTGTGAGATACTTTATGTCCTTATGTCCTTGTGAGATTCTTATGTGATCATGTGGTTGATCATATGCTACATTAATTTTTGGTTGAATGATACTATCCCTTATATTCCATATATGATCATTCACTTGCTTGGTGATGAGTGCATGCTTTTAATTTCTATCATTTTGATCGCTCCACCAAGATGTATGTGACATGGAAGAGTAACCCATGATCCTAATCGATTGTGCATTTGCATTCAAAAGCAAATTTTAAATAATGCACAAATTTAGGAGGAGCTCTTGCTTATCACATACTTCTCAAAGCGACGATGTTATTCAATCTTATAATCATTTGTAAAAGCTTTGATCTATATGTTGTCATCAATTACCAAAAAGGGGGAGATTGAAAGTGCAACTATCCCTGGGTGGTTTTGGTAATTCCTAACAACATATAGCTCATTGAGCTAATGCTACTTGAAGATAAATATTTCAGGGAAAGCTCAATGATTGGCATGGCATGGATTAGAAAGTGGACCCTTCAAAATGCTAAGGACAAAAGATTGGCTCAAGCTCAAAGCACATGACTCTACATTTTACTTTTAGTGTTCCAAGATCACATTGAGTCCATAGGAAAAGCCAGGGGGTGAGGTGTTGCTTAATGAGTTGCTTGCTCAAAATGCTTATTGATATGCTCCAAAAACCTTCAACTACTTTCACATATCCACATATGTCCCAAACCAAAAGTCAAACGCAGCCCCACCGGAATCTTCTATCCGGCGCCACCGAGTTCACTTGACATAGCTACTGCCAGAAACCCTAGTCACTTCGGTCTCACCGATAGGGATCTCGGTCTCACCGAGATGGGATTGCAAACTCTCTGCTTCCCTTCGTAACGTTTCGGTCCAACCAAGATGAGCGATCGGTCCCATCGAGATTGCAATGCAAACTCTCTGTTTCCCCTTCGTAACATTTCAGTCTAACCGAGATGAGCGAATCGGTCCCACTGAGTTTGCCTGACCAACTCTCTGTTTGCCTATTACCAAAATCGGTCCCACCGAGTTTGTGTAATCGGTCTCACAAAGATTACGTTATGCCCTAACCCTAATGGAATCGGTCCCATCGAGTTGACATATCGGTCCCACCAAAAATCCTAACGTTCACATTTTGAACTAAATCGGTCTGACCGAGTTACATGATTCGGTCCCACTGAGTTTGGTGATTTGTGTGTAACTGTTAGATTTTGTGTGGAGGCTATATATACCCCTCCACCCACTCTTCATTCATGGAGATAGCCATCAGAATATGCCTACACTTACAACATACATTTTCTGAGAGAGAACCACCTACACTTGTGTTGAGGTCAAGATATTCCAATCCAACCACATAAATCTTGATCTCTAGCCATCCTCAAGTTGCTTTCCACTCAAATCATCTTTCTACCAAATCAAATCCTATGAGAGAGAGTTGAGTGTTGAGGAGACTATCATTTGAAGCACAAGAGCAAGGAGTTCATCATCAACACACCATCTATTACCTTTTGGAGAGTGGTGTCTCCTAGATTGGTTAGGTGTCACTTGGGAGCCTCCATCAAGATTGTGCAGTTGAATCAAGGATTTTGTATGGGCAAGGAGATCGCCTACTTCGTGAAGATCTACCCTAGTGAGGCAAGTCCTTCATGGGTGATGGCCATGGTGGGATAGACAAGGTTGCTTCTTCGTGGACCCTTCGTGGGTGGAGCCCTCCGTGGACTCACGCAACCGTTACCCTTCGTGGGTTGAAGTCTCCATCAATGTGGATGTATGATAGCACCACCTATCAGAACCACGCCAAAAATCTCCGTGTCTACATTGCGTTTGCTCCCTCCAAACTCCTCCCTTTACCTTCATATGCAATTGTTTTACATTCCGCTGCTATACTCTTAGAATTGCATGTGTAGCTTGATTACTTGAATTATGCTAAGTTGCTAAAATCTGCCAAGACTTAAAATTGGGAAAAGGCTAGATTTTATTTGGTCAAGTAGTCTAATCACCCCCCTCTAGACATACTTGATCCTACACTATTTCCCCGATGATGTGGCCACCGCCGCCGCGAAGCAAGAGAAGCTTATGGAAGGGCTGAATGAAGAGATGAGCATGCAGTTAATGGTGGCAACATTTAACAACTACCAGGAGTTGGTAGACAAGGCTCTTATGATTAAAGGGAAGTAGTAGCAAATTGAGAGCCGCAAGAGGAAGTATGGACAAGGGAAGTACAATTCAGGAGCTCAGTAGAAGCCTCGTTTTACCCCAAACTTGGGAGGATACACCCATAACCATGGAGGCCACACCCACAATGGAGGAAGTTCTCATAATCACAATGGCCCCAAGAATGGGAATGGGAATGGAGCAAGCAGCAATCAGAACCGCTCCAATCCAGCCACACCCGCCAAGAAGGACCTAAGTCACATTACTTGTTTCAAGTGCGGGAAGACTAGACACTATGCCATTGAGTGCCCTGAAGCGAAGAATGGAAATGGCAATGGAAGCTCTAGGAAGAAGCCCAACCCTTTCAACATGGGACAAGTGAACCACGTAAGCGTGGAGGAGGTTGAAGAGCAGCCAGACGCAATTATCAATAAGTTTTTGGTTAAGTCATTTACCGCTCTCGTTCTTTTTGATATTGGTGCATCGCATTCATACATTTCAAGGGGATTTGCAGATAAGTATAAGTTTCCCACCAAAGTTATTAGGACACCTATGCTAGTGACCTCACCCGGAGCTGAGTATATGTCAAGCAGTGGATGTTTTCAAATGCCATTAACCATAGGTAGACACACCTTCCCCTCAGACTTTATAATTCTAGAGTCCCAAGGATTGGATGTGATTCTAGGCATGGATGGTTGTCGATGTATGGAGGAAACATCGATTGCGCCAGTAAGTCAATTCTGTTCACCACCCCGGAGGGAAAAAGGATCAACTGTGTATCCAGGCATGCACCAAGGAGAACCCAAGCAAATTCCCTCTCCGGAGTTGTTCAGGAGGAAGTGCCTGTAGTGAAGGATTACCCAGATGTATTCCCAGAGGAATTACCAGGCATGCCGCCAGATCGAGACATCGAGTTTTTGATAGAGTTGTTGCCAGGCACCGGACGATATCGAAGAGACCATACCGGATGCCCGCGAATGATTTGGAAGAGATCAAGAAGTAGAGTAAGGAGTTACTGGAGAAAGCTTACATCCGACGAAGTTCATCACCATGGGGAGCCCCAGTGCTCTTGGTTGAGAAGAAGGATGGATCCTTGAGAATGGTTGTTGATTATCGTGCACTAAATGAAGTGACGATTAAGAACATGTACCCACCGCCGATGATCAATGATCTATTTGACCATCTGCAAGGAGCTAAAGTGTTTTCAAAGATCGATTTGCGATCAGGATACCACTAGTTGAAGATTCAAGAAAAAGATATACCTAAGGCAGCTTTCACCACACGGTACGGGCTTTACAAGTATACGGTTATGTCATTTGGATTGACTAAATGCCCCTTCATATTTCATGAGTATGATGAATAAGGTATTTATGGATTTCTTGGATAAGTTTGTTGTGGTGTTCATTGATGATATCTTGGTATACTCGAAGAATGAAGAGGAGCACAAGGAACATCTACGTTTAGTTCTCGAGAAGCTCAGAGAACACCAGTTGTATGCCAAGTTCAGCAAATGCGAGTTTTGGTTCAAGGAAGTGGGATTCCTAGGACATGTTATATCAGGAGAAGGTATAGCAGTAGACCCCACCAAGGTTAAGTCAGTCACTGATTGGCTATCACCCACCACAATTGGAGAAATCCGTAGTTTTCTCGGACTGGCAGGGTACTACTGGAGATTCATTGAGAATTTCTCCTAGATCATGAAGCCCATGACGGAGTTGTTGAAGAAGGACACCAAGTTCAAATGGACAGAAGAATGTGAGGCCATTTTTCAGGAGTTGAAGAAACGTTTGACTACAGCCCCAGTACAGATTCTGCCAGATATACGCAAGGATTTCCAAGTGTATTGCGAGGCTTCCCGGTTAGGACTTGGAGGTGTACTTATGCAAGACGGAAGAGTTGTTTCGTATGCCTGACGTCAACTTCGACCGCGTGAGTTGAATTATTCTACGCATGATTTGGAGTTAGCAGTTGTAGTGCATGCGCTCAAGACCTGGAGACATTTTCTTATTGGAAATCGTTGTGATGTGTACACGGCTCACAAGAGTTTGAAGTACATTTTCACTCAGAAGGAGCTGAATCTCCGGAAGAGGAGATGGTTGGAGCTCATAAAGGATTATGATATGAAGTTGCATTATCACCCAGGAAAGGCCAATGTCGTAGTAGACGCTTTGAGCCGGAAGAGTTATGTTAATACCCTCGTAAGCGGATGAATACCAAAGGAGTTAGTAGAGGATCTCAGGGAACTTCGTTTGGAGATTCTTCCTAGAGGTTTTGTTGCAATGATGGAGGTTCAATCTACATTATTAGGAAAGATTCAAGAAGCTCAGAAGGATGACAGAGAAATTGCTGAGATAAAGGAGAGAATGAGCAAAGGAAAAGCCAAGGGTTTTTGTGAGGACGAGCACAACACCTTGTGGTTTCAGGACCGTGTTTATGTGCCCAATAATGCAGATATCAGGAAGTTGATACTACAGGAAGCACATGACTCGCCATACTCAATACACCCCGGAAACAGCAAGATGTATTTTGATTTGAAGGAGCGTTTCTGGTGGACTAGTATGAAGAAGGATATCACTGAGTATGTAGCCGTATGTGATGTTTGTCAGAGAGTGAAGGCAGAACATCAGAAGCCAGCAGGATTACTGCAGCCTGCCGATACCCGAATGGAAGTGGGACAAGCTTGGCATGGATTTTATCACCGGATTACCCAGGACCCGATCGGGATATGATTCTATATGGTTAGTAGTTGATCGCTTTATGAAAGTGGCTCAATTTATCCTAGTGAAAACCACTTATACGGGTGCGAAGTTGGCCAAGATATACATGACCAGGATTGTGTGTCTGCATGGAGTTCCGAGGGCCATCGTATCAGATAGAGGAACACAGTTCACTTCAAAGTTTTGGCATCAGTTGCACCAAACTTTGGGTACAAGGCTAGAGTTTAGTACAACCTTTCATCCAGAGACAGATGGACAAACCGAGAGAGTCAATCAGATTCTGGAGGACATGTTGAGAGCTTGTGCGCTAGATTATGGGTCTAGTTGGGATGATAATTTGCCCTACGCGGAGTTCTCATACAAAAATAGCTACCAAGCCAGTTTGAAGATGGCCCCTTTTGAAGCCTTGTATGGACGAAGGTGCAGGACACCGTTGATGTGGGACGGAGTTGGAGACCATCAGTTGTTTGGACCAGATTTGATCAAAGAGACAGAAGAGAAGGTTAAGCTGATTCGAGATAGACTGAAGGTAGCTCAGTCCAGACAGAAGAGTTATGCAGACTCAAAACGCAAGGAGGTAGTCTACGAAATCGGAGACAGAGCATATCTTCGAGTATCACCTCTGCGAGGAGTTAAACGTTTTGGAGTTAAGGGAAAGTTAGCCCCGAGATTTGTAGGACCATACCGAGTTTTGAAACGTATGGGAGAGGTGGCCTACAAGTTGGAGTTACCCGAAGGATTGTCGGGAGTTCATGATGTGTTTCATGTTTCCTAGTTGAAGAAGTGCCATGCAGAGATGGCTAATACTCGTCTAAGAGATACAGTGCCCCTGGATGCAATTCAGTTGGATAGTGATTTGACCTACGAGGAGAAACCTCTCAAGATTCTCGAGTTTGCCAGCCGAGTTACACACAACAAGGTTATCAAGTTTTGCAAAGTTCAGTGGAGCCACCATACCGAGGATGAAGCCACCCGGGAACGAGAGGATGGTCTACGGAAAGACCACCCACACCTATTTTCTAGCCAACTCGAATCTCGAGGACGAGATTCATCTTAAGGGGGTAGGTTCGTAACATCCCAAATTTTCAATTTGGAATATTATACATAGGTCATACATGCATATCATATTTTATTGCATTTTGTTTTTCGATCCTCGAAATTCTAAGGAACTCAAGGACCCACGGAGGGAGTTGGGGATTTCACCGTTTTCATAATTGAATTTTGTCAAATATTGAAACAATAATCATTTTGGTTTTAATTATTTTTCCCTCTCAAAATATTTCATATTAAAAATATATGAGAGGAGATATTAGAACTTCTCCAAAATAAATGAAATACTGGAGGAAAATGTTAAAATCAAATAAATAATTTTATTCGGATTTTATTGCTATTTTATTTGAATTAGAAAAATATGCATTATTCAAAATTGCATTTTTAGGCCAAGAAAATGTTCACTTGGTTTTAAATATTCTATTTAGATGGTGAAAATTTGTTTTGGCATTTTTAGATTTTTATTTTATTTTTTAGGATTTTTTCAGCGGAATCTGTTTTTAAAAAAAGTCAACTAACCTAAACGGGCCGTGACCGACCCAGTCTCCTACCATGCAGGATTTATAAGCTGCCGCCCGAGGCCGCGCCAGCCCACCAAGCCGCCCTGCCCCGCAAACACTAACCCTAGCACCGCCACCGCCTCGCACGCCACCCGCGCGCCTCCGCCGCGCCGCACGCCACCCGTGCCGCCGCCGCGCCTGCGCCGTTTGCCCGTGCCGCATGTCGGAGCCGCCGCCGCCGTTCGCCAGATCCGCCATTGGTTTTTTCTGTTTGGGTAAAAACCGATCGGTCTTTTTAAAACCCTAGATGCGTTTTTTTCAGTTTGGTTTTCGACGGTTTATTTATTTACAGACGTCCGTCCGTTTGTTCGTTTTTACAAATGATATTTGCCGGTTAGGTTCAGACAACCAACGTTCGTTCGTCAGTCTTTTCTTTTCATTTTATTTTTTCGCCCAGGGACCTATCCGCGATTACTTTTATCGCGGATTAGCCCCTAATCTTCAAACGCTCACCGTTTCTTAACCGTTTGTCCAAATCCAGTGAAACCAACGCCAAATTTTTTGGCTCGAGCCTCTCTTTCTGCTTAATAAACTTCAACAAGGTTTTGACAATTTAAAATTTTGGTTGCAAGCAGACTTGTATTCAAAGTTCTTTTGACCATAGTTTCAGTTACGTAGCTCCAATTTGATTGTTTTTTTGCAGACGTTCAGTTATCAGATTTGACCTTCTTATTTGGGTTTTACCCTTGCATCTATGAATGAGTGCTTATGTATGATATTGTTTGTTTGTGATAGAATTCCCAGAGTGCGAAGCGTGCTGCTACGAGTCACTAGGTTTTGCGGATCGTCAGCAAGGCAAGTAACACATTGATCATACTCCTTTCATACCCAGTTTTTATGCATTAGTTTCTATCCTCAAACATTGGATGATTAGGATGTGGTTAACTTGTGCGTGCTGGGAAGTAGAAGATTGAAAGATCGTGGATGTCGCCTAGAGGGGGGTGAATAGGCGTTTTTAAAATAATTACGGTTTAGGCTTGAACAAATGCGGAATAAACATAGCGGTTAATTTGTCAAGCATAAAACCTACAACAACTAGGCTCACCTATGTGCACCAACAACTTATGCTAAGCAAGATAAACTACTAGGTGATAGCAAGATATATGACAAGAACCAATATGGCTATCACAAAGTAAAGTGCATAAGTACAGAGCTTGGGTAAGAGATAACCGAGGCACGCGGAGACGACGATGTATCCCGAAGTTCACACCCTTGCGGATGCTAATCTCCGTTTGGAGCGGTGTGGAGGCACAATGCTCCCCAAGAAGCCACTAGGGCCACCGTAATCTCCTCACGCCCTCGCACAATGCAAGATGTCGTGATTCCACTAAGGGACCCTTGAGGGCGGTCACCGAACCCGTACAAATGGCAACCCTTGGGGACAGTCACCGAACCCGTACACTTTGGCAACCCTTGGGGGCGGTCACCGGAACCCGTCAAATTGCTCGGGGCGATCTCCACAGCCTAATTGGAGACCCCGACGCTTTCCTGGAGCTTTACACCACAATTATTGAGCTCCGAACACCAACAACCGTCTAGGGCGCCCAAGCAGCCAAGAGGAACAAGCTCAAGGGTACCAAGCACCCAAGAGTAATACGGTTCTCAACTTGTAACTTCCACGTATCACCATGGAGAACTCAAACCGATGCACCAAATGCAATGGCAAGGGCACACGGAGTGCCCAAGTCCTTCTCTCCAAATCCCACCAAAGCAACTAATGTTAGGTAGGAAATGAGAGGAAGAACAAGAAGGAGAACACCAATAACTTCAAGATCTAGATCCAAGGGGTTCCCCTCACATAGAGGAGAAAGTGATAGGTGGAAATGTGGATCTAGATCTCCTCTCTCTTTTTCATGGAGGGATTGAGAGTTAGCAAGCTCAAAGAAGGTCAACAATGGGGGCAAAAACGAGCTGAAGAGATGGGGAACCATTGGGGAAGAAGACCCCCTTAAATAGGTCCCCATGAATCTGCCCGTTATGTGTAGAATATCATAGGAGCGGTACAACCTCTATGAGCACCGGTACAACCGGTAATAGGCAATAGGCAGTACAACCGGCCCACAACCGCCCAACAACTGCACCACAACAGAGACTAGTCCGGTGGTAGAGCGGTACATGGCCGGTACAACCTCCGGACCAATTCTGGAGCGGTACAACCGCGCCAAACACCGGTTGTACCGGTCAACCGGTACAACCTCTCCATGGGGCGGTACAACCTCTCTGTGTAAAACAGGTAATATCAAAACAGCCACAACTTTCGCATACGAGCTCCGAATTCGACGAAATCAAGTTTGTTGGAAAGCTAGCGACAAGAGTTAACACAATCTTGATAGAAATATCAAGAAATAGCAATTGAGAAAATACCAAAATTAAAAAGGTAAGAACCCTTTCTCAATTAAGACCGGTAAAAACTCCAACACCAAAAACACAAAAGAAGATGCAAATGAAATCGGTTTTCGATGAACTCGAGCTTGTCAAGAAGAAGACCATGAGATCCAAATTTCACAAGGAGAAGAACCAAACAAGTACCAAGAGAGATGATGCAAGGATGCAATGGTTTGAGCTCTCGGTGAACGATACGATCAAGCTACTCACTAGAGAGCCCCCCTTGATAGTACGACAATCGATCCTACAACCCGGTCTCCCAACTACCACCATGAGACCGGTAAAATAGAAAACCTATCACGGGCAAACCTTTGTCTTGCACATAGTCCACTTGAGCTAGATGATGACGATCTTGACTTCCTCAAGTTGGACCACCTTTCTTGATTGTGTTGGCTCGATGAAGACTAGTTGATTGCTCCCCCATACTCCACCATGGGTGAGCCACTCTTCGGCACATCTTCACAATTCCATTGCCACCACAATGGACGACAAGCTTCAAGCTTGATTGCTCCCCCATACTCCATTATGGGTGAGCCACTCTTCGTGTTACGCCACTTGAACTTGCACACTACAAACTTGATGACGATCACCACTTGATGTCATCCTCCATGGGTTGTATGAGATCTCCCACTTGACGCAAGACCATGGAAGCATACCTAACCCCATAAAGAACTCTCACGTAGACCATGGGTTAGTACACAAAGCGTAATGGACAATGCTTACCATACCATGGGATCCACTACAAAAAAAAGACACATCCATGACATTTTGGGCCGAATTTTTTCTGTCATTCATATGACACTTCTATGACGATAATTGTGACAAAACCCGGTATCATCATAGATGTGGTGGGCTCCTACTTCTATGACAAAAAATCATGACAGAAAAATGGGCTTTTCGTCCTGGGCGGGCCGGAGACGCAGCTGCATGACATTCTGTGGGTCGTCCATGACGGAAAAAACCGTGGTAGAAGAGAGGGCGAGGAAAAATTCGAGGAGTTCCCGGTTACAGTGGGAGGTCGGGGGCCGAGCGATGCGCGCTTCTCTCATACACGTACGCGCGTGTGTGCGAGGCGTTGGCTCTAACTGAACCCAAGCGATTGCACTGCAGGCTACGCGTTACTGAACCCGAGCAATCGATCGATGGCTGTTAACTGAACCCGATCGAGCGATTCCTTCGCTATTGCTGCTAACTGAAGCCAATCGATGCTGCCTCTGGATGAACAGTGAGCGTTGCAGGGGGCGAGGGGTTTGGATGAACAATTCCCGGTGGGGGTGGATGAACATGACCCCGTGGTGTTGCCTCTAGATGAACAGGACCCCGATTGATCGAGCTGGTTGGGGCTGGATGAACAGGACCCTGTGGAGGGCTGGATGAACAGGACCACCCCGTGGAGGGCAGGATGAACAGTAGACGGTGGAGGGCAGGATGAACAGTAGCCCGTGGAGGAGTGGTTGAACAGGAGCCCATGCAGAGGGCTGGTTGAAGAGTAGCCGGTGGAGTAGCGCGCGGTGGAGGCTGGATGAACAGGAGCCCGTGGATGAACAGTCGCAGGTGGAGGCTGGAGGAGGTCGACGGTCGATGAACAATAGCTCATGGAGGCTGGAGGGGGTCGACGGTGGAGATGAATAGTATCCCGTGGAGTCCCATTTTGCGGTGCGCCACACCCCTCCCGATGAACACGACCCCCGTTTCGACCGTAGCGCTCCAACACAAGTCCGTTTCGTCCGTTTTGTGGTATGCCACACCCCTCCCGATCAACAGGACCCCCGTTTCGACCGTAGGAGGTCCGTTTCCTCCGTTTTGCGGTACACCAGACCCCTCCCGATGAATAGGATCCCGTTTCGAGCGTGGCCGGTCGAACACAAGGCCGTTTCCTCCGTTTTGCGGTATGCCAGGCCTCGTTTCCATCGCCTGTTCCATCCAAGCCCTCCCGATGAACACGACCACGCATTTCGCTGCCTCCCCATGAACACGACGCATTCCGTTGCCTCCCCATGAACACGACGATGACGCTGTTTCTCCGTTCTGACCCAGCCATGTACACGAGCCCTGGCCGTACGTATGCGCGAGTAGGCGCTCGAGACCCCGCCCGTATGTACACATACGTGGCCGTATTTTCTTTCTTGCACCCTGGCCGCCTCTACTACGACACGTGTGCACCTCTACATCCACCAGTATATATGTACGTACACGTTCGCGACCAGAATGACAATGCTACATATGCTTCGACCAGGTGGGTCCTGACTGTCAGGCACTTCCTTGCATGCAAAGATGTAGCTGGTGGGTCCCAGCAGTCAGGGGGGCGAAATATGGTGGCCCATCCGGTGGGTCCCCGCAGTCAGGTGGAGGAATAATTATTTTGCACATAATAAGGAGGCACTTCCTCGCTGCGGCCGTGGACCCAGCTGTCAGCCTCTCCACGTACAGTCCACGTCCGATGGAAGTCGTTCCTCGACCATGTTGACCACGCCACGCTGAGAGCACCAGGGCAGTG
The DNA here is from genome assembly GCA_034509565.1 of Triticum monococcum. Lineage (NCBI taxonomy): Eukaryota > Viridiplantae > Streptophyta > Magnoliopsida > Poales > Poaceae > Triticum > Triticum monococcum. The sequence goes on along the minus strand of CM067843.1, from coordinate 668,313,865 downwards.
GACGACGGCAAGGCCTAGGAAGGGGACGACACGGAGCCGGGGAAGATGCGGCAGTGGATGCCCACGCATAGAGGAGTACGAGGGTTCACGGGTTCGCTGCAGTGTGAGGCTGTCGTCGCAGCAGAATAACAGGGGGTGTGGGTGAGTAGAGGGATGGCCTGGCCAGCAGTGGGAGTAGTAGGGGGCGGTGAGGCCTCTGCCGCATCGCAGCCGGCCACGGGAGGCAGGAACACGAGGCACGACCGGTGCTGGTTTGGGCGGCTGGAGCAAGAAGGCCAGAGGTTGAAGAAGCACTACGGCCGTTGGATGGACATCGTACGGTCACTAGAGCTAGAATCATGCATATTGACTAAGTTGACAAAGCCCTCTGTCCCCGTTAACTTAGTAGGCCCACAAGTCAGCCTGCCACTATACTGGGTCCAAGCTAACAGGGGGGTATTCATATTTTTTGTGCATAATAAGGAGGCACTTCCTTGCGTGCGAAGATATAGTTGGTGGGTCCAAGCTGTCAGCGGTGGTAACGTTTTTTTCGTGAAATATAGAGGCCCTTTCAGTGGGTCCCTGATGTCAGGTGGAGGAATCATTATTTTTCACATAATAAGGAGGCATTTCCTTGCATGCGGCCGTGGACCCAGCTGTCAGCCTCTCCACGTAAACTCCACTTCAGTTGCATGTCGGTCGTTGACCATGTTGACCAGGCCGTGCCGAGAGCACCAGGGCGGTGGACGACGGCAAGGCCTAGGAAGGGAACGACACGGAGGTAGGGAAGACTTGCCAATTGTTTCCCACGTGGAGGGGAGTACGACTGTACGAGGGTTTACTGGTTCGTCTGCCGTTGCCGGAGAATAACAGCAGGTGTGGGTGAGTAGAGGGATGGCTAGGCCAGTGATGGGAGTGCGGTGGGGCGGTGAGGCCTGCGCGGCAGCAGAGCCAGCCGCGGGGAGAAGGGAGCAGGCAGTCCCGCCGGCGCCTGTTTGAGCGGCTGGAGCAGGAAGAGCAGAGATTGAAGAAGCACGACGGCCGTTGGATGGCCATCCAACAGTCACTGCTTGTGCGTCAACCTTTTTTTTAGGAAAGCCTACAATCTATGGAAAACAGCATACCACCCATCTGCCATTATTTCTAATAATTTACAGCCCATTTGCTAATTATTAAGGTTTTTTTGGAGCCCATATTCTTTTTGTTAGCATTACAACCCATATTATGGCCACGGTTAAAAAATTATACAAAATTTTGCATATTTCCGTGCGGTCCAAACTGTTTTTAATCCCGAAATTTCGACTCACATTCAAACTGATTTAAAAAATAAATGTATATCAATATAAAATCCAACAAATTCTCCACGTATAAAAATTAGTGTAATTTCAAATCTCGAAATGAAAAAAAGATATTTGAAACTAATTGCCGGTTTGATGTGTTTTAAAAATGTACAACCCATTTCTCATTACTAATGGGCCATTTTCTCGGCCAGCCGAATGAAAGCTCTCCTCGTCTTGAAAGATTTGCAGCCCAATAGGCCTGACAAAGCGACTTATTTGGCAAATCACAAAAAAACTGGGTTGTGGCCATGGACCCAGCTGTCAGCCTCTCCACGTGCAGTACTCTTCCGATGGAATGTCGTTGACCACGCCGTGCCGAGAGCACCAAGGCGGTGGACGACGGCGAGGCTTAGGAAGGGGACGACGCGGAGCCGAGGAAGATGCAGCCGTGGATGCCCACGCGGAGAGGAGTATGAGGGTTCACTGGTTCGGCTACGGTGTGAGGCTGATGTCGCCGCAGGGCCTGGCTAGCGGTGGGAGTAGTAAGGGGCGATGAGGCCTCATCGGCAGCACAGCCGGCCACTGGAGGCAGGAGCAGGCGGTCTCCCCGGCGCTGGTTTGGGCGGCTGGTGCAAGAAGAGCAGCGATTGAAGAAGCAGCAGGACCATTCGATTCAAATCCAACAGTTACTGCTGCTAGAATCGTTTGTTGACTAAGTTGACAAGCCCTGTGTATGCGTCAACTTAGTAGGCCCACAGGCCAGCCTCCCAACTGGTGCACCCCAGATGTCAGTGGGAGGAATCATTTTTTCGCGTAATAAGGAGGTAGTTGATTGCGTGCGGTCAGGCCAGTGGAGGGAGTAGGGTGGGCCGGGGAAGCCTGCGCGGCATCACAGCGGGCCACAAGAGGAGGGAGCAGGCAGTCCCGCCAGTGCTAGTTTAGGCGGCTGGAGCAGGAAGATCAGAGATTGAAGAAGCACGTCGGTCGTTGGATGGACATCCAACACTAACTGCTGCTAGAATCGTGTGTTCACTGATAAAGCCTTGCGTAAACAAGTCAGCCTCGAAATCTGTGGCGTGTACAACCCATTTGCTATTATTTTTATAATTTTTACTCATTTTCTAATTCATATGGAATTTATTGCAGCTCGTTTTCCATTTTTAGAATTGCTGGCCATTTTCTGGTCAGTACCAGGGTCAAAAAATTAACTAAATATGTCGGAAATTTTGAAAATTCGCAAATTTTTGCTGGGGAATGAAATATTCTTAATCCAAAAATTAATAGCCATACTAAAACAAATTTAAAAATAAATTAGTACTATGTCATGTTAAATCCAATGAAAAACGTATAAGATATCAGTGAAGAACAAAAACAAAAAAAAGAAACTTATATCCCATTTGCTATAAAATTTTTGGAATTTTCAACCCCTTTTGATATTACTTTTAACAGACATTGACCATACTCTTAAGCCAGGCCGGAATGTATCCCTCCTCGTCTTGAAAGATTTGTAGCCCAGTAATTTGGAGAAAACAAATAGGCCTAGCTTGGGTATTCTTCAAAAAGAAATACTAGGCTACCTATTTTCCCAAAGAACTGGTGCATGAGCATTTAGCTTTATTTATTTATTTACTTATTTATGTTTAGGGGACCATGAGCATGTACCTGGGCCGGATTCATGTGAGAGCCTCCCTTCCAGTTAATTATGGGTTTCTCTATTGGGCCTTCATCAGTGGGCTGCATGTTATCAACAAGTGGAAAATGTGTTCCGAGTTTCAAAAAAATGTGTTCCGTACGATAAATAGTATGCGCTACGTACGGTACATGGCACTAAAGGATCAAACCGTGCAACGACTTCCAAAAAATTGTGTATGTCGTTCTAACAACACATTTATTCAACGAATAGACGAAATATACTACTGATTATACATTGAAAACAACAGCAGCAACAACCAGGGCTGGGGGTGCAACAGAAGTAGTAAGCAGGCCAGAAGAGTGAAGACACAGCTCTCTCTTCCAAACCAAACATCAGCCATCATTACAAAAGGGCTACCAAAAAAGAACAAGTGTAGGCATCAAGCTAAATAAAGATCCTACTACACCAAGTGTACGCATCTAACTAACTGGCTTAGTTAGACGTTACTATTTTTTTTGAAACTATCGGATTCAACAGGTTCCGGGAGAGACCCTTAAGGTTCGAACACTGGCGTGCGCGCAGAGATCACGCCCTCTACCTCCCCGTCTTGTAAAGATCTAAAACTACTAAAAGAACTGCGCGAGAGACACAGGGTTTATACTGGTCCGGGCCACCATTGTGGTGTAATACCCTACTCCAGTGTGTGGTGGGTGGATTGCCTCTTGGGGCTGATGATGATGAACAATACAGGGAAGAAAAGCCTCGCGAGGGTCTGTTCTTGGCTGGGGCGATGAACTGCCAGGAGGAGTTCAGTCACCCTTCTCTCTCTCTCTCTCACTTTCTCTCTGCTTGCGAACCGAATGAGCCGACCCCTTGCTATGCGAGTGTAACGCCCTCGATGCGGCTATATCTCCCACGTGTCGAGGCACGACTTAGAGGCATAACCGCATTGAAAGCAATGTCGCAAGTTAGGCAATCATCACAACATCCCATGTAATGTATATAATAAAAGGGGAGATACAATAGTTGGCTTACACTCGCCACGTCACATCAAAGTGCATAAATAACATACATCATCCAAACACTCATGGCCCGACTACGGCACCAAAATAAAAGACAACCCAACAAGCGACATAGGTCCCGATAACCCCAACTGGGCACCACTACTGATTATCAGGAAAAGACACATAGTAACGCTGAGAATCCTCATCGTACTCCCACTTGAGCTCAAGCACGCCATATGGAGTTGTATCATCTGTCCCTGCATCTGGTGTAATAGTAATCTGTGAGCCACAAGGACTCAGCAATCTCGCACCCTCGCGATCAAGACTATTTAAGCTTAATAGGTAGGATCGGGTAAATGTAAGTGGAGCTGCAGCAAGCGACTAGCATATATGGTGGCTAAATTATTCGCAAAAGAGAGCGAGAAGAGGAGGCAATGCGCGAGTGAGAAACTAGAGAGCAACCTACGCAAACATAACTCCAACACTGTGTCCACTTCCCGGACTCCGCCGAGAAGAGGCCATCACGGTAACACACTCAGTTGATTCATTTTAATTAATTAAGGTTCAAGTTATCTACAACCGGACAATAACAAATTCCCATCTGCCCATAACCGCGGGCACGGCTTTCGAAAGATCAATCCCTGGAGGGGGGGTCCCAACTTAGCCCATAACAAGCTCTCACGGTCAACGAAGGAATAGACCTCCACCCAAGACACACCGATCAGAATCGGTATCTCGGTACAACAAGACAATTCGACAGGTTAAAACAAGTCCAGCAACACAGCCCGAATGTGCCGATAAATCCCGATAGGAGCTACACATATCTCTTTCTCAGGGCACACTCAGATTGTCCTAGGTGCGGGTAGGCCAGCCCAGAGTTGCCCCTGGTGGCCACCGGCAGCTGACAGTTGGACCAACACTCAGAGGAGCACTGCCCGGGGGGGTTAAAATAAGATGACCCTCGGGCTCCGGAAACCCAAGGGAAAAAGAGGCTAGGTGGCAAATGGTAAAACCAACGTTGGGCATTGCTGGAAAAGCTTTAATCAAGGCGAACTATCAAGGGGTTCCCATTATAGCCCAACCGCGTAAGGGACACAACAATCCGGGAACATAACACCGATATGACGAAAACTAGGGCGGCAAGAGTGGAACAGAACACTAGGCGAGAGGCCGAGCCTTCCACCCTTTACCAAGTATATAGATGCATTAAGATAACATGTCAATAAGATGATATCCCAACAAGTAAATAAATGTTCCAACAAGGAACGGCTCCAATCTTCACCTGCAACTAACAACGCTATAAGAGGGGCTGAGCAAAGCGGTAACATAGCCAATCAACGGTTTGCTAGGACAACGGTGGGTTAGAGGTTCAACATGGCAATTGGGAGGCTGACAAGCAAGTGGTAGGCATCGTAGCATTGGCATAGCAAAAGAGCGAGCAAACTAGCATAGCAAAGATAGTAGTGATTTCGAGGGTATGATCATCTTGCGTGCACAGTTGTCAGAGTTGACTGGATCCTCAAAAGCAAACTCAACGGGCTCCTCGTTAGAGAACTCGTCTCCCGGCTCTACCCAAACAACACAAACAAGCAACAAGAATACAATCAACCACGTGCAAACTCCAACACTAAGATGCAATGATGGTATGCTATGCGGGATGCGATGCGGGATGCAAAATGCAAGCTATGACAGGAAATGCATGAACCTGGCCTCAACTTGGAAAACCAAGTGTGCCACTGGATAGAGGGGATGAAATTGCTTGAAAACGATATAAAGATCATTGGAATCGGAGTTACAGTTTGGAAATGGCAAGCCTTTTTAAGATATGACACCGGTCTGCGATTTACAGCAAGTAGGCATCTAAATGCAACGAGATGAACATGCTACAGCCACCAAACATGACAACAAAATACATGGCAGGGATGCCCACAAGATGCTTAACAAAACACTAGCACAGAGACATGGCCAAATTCATCCATTATGAGGTTCAAACAAGCATGGCAAAAACGAAAACGCAAAACAGATTTCAGACTTAGTGAAATTAACACTAGTCTGAAATTTCAGACCATGATGCTCTCTTTGGAGCAGCAAAACAACATGATACATGACCTGATTATGAAAAGTAAGAACATGGCATGGAGCTACTCAACAAGCTTATCAAAAGTCCCAAAGTGACCTGGGGCCAAAAGGGATCACAAAATATACTAACAAGCACACGAACATAGCTCACGCACAATCAGTTTTTCAGACTTTGTGAAAACTGAGACATGCTGGAATTTAACTCACGAAGGCACGTAAACGAGCTTGATGCACTCACTACGGTGCAAGTCATGGCAAGGCGAGCATATATCCACTAAGAAGGCACAAAATGCTAGCGAGACATGGCAAAAACAATGGCATAGCATGCACGGATCAATAACAATAGCATCGGCAAAATCGCAAACAAGTTGACGATCTGCCCAGATTTACCACGAAGCAAAAGTAGAGCTCGATTGACTCAAGCTAGAGTACTCCACATATGCAAACAAAGACATGGATGGATAGAGCATAACATGATTAACAAAACTCCCTTACTGATCCTCCTCAAAAGAGGCACGGATCACTAGGAAACAAGCTGAACACATGGCATCATGAACTAAATAATCCCAGACTTAGTGAAATCCACTAAGTCCCTGAAAACTGATCTGCCAAGTGCCTCACTTTGCAAGCTTGCACAAGTCACCACACACATCCTAAAAATGCATGGGTTGCACCTCTGGAAAGAAGACAAAATGCTTAACAAATCATATCAGGGACTCACACGCATAGCATGCACACAATAATCATGGCAAAAATGACAAAAGTCTAAGATGAACTAGTAGATCTAACAATTATCTCATGAAGCCTCCTTCTAGCAGCATTTTGGGCATCAAGATGAACTCAAATGAAAATGATGCAATGGAATGAAATGATGTACATGTCGAGACGGACATTTTGATATACTATATGTCCAAAACGGAGCTACGGATGCAAAGATATGGCAGGTCAAAGTATGCTCGGAAATTAGGGTTTGGGGCAGAAAAAGTCAACCGTTCGAATTTCCCAGATCTAGATCCAGATCGGGCACTGTTCACCGAGCGCGGATTCTGAGGTTGGCTGGCCGGAGACGGTGGAGAACGCCGGCGAGGAAGAAAAGGCCGGGCGGAGGAGAGGCCGGGGGCGGCGCCGGCATGGAGGAGGACGGCGCGGCGCCGGCGGTGTGGCGGCGCGGCGCCTCGGCCGCGGCGGAGCGGGGCGGAGCCGGCAGGCTCGGCGAGCCAGCGCGGACGGCTAGCAGCTCCGGGCGGCGACGCGGTCGGCGGGCAGGCGGCGGGGCGCCGGATCACGGGCGGCGGGCGACGTGGGCCGGGAGGCGGCGCGGGAGGTGGCTCGCCGCGGGCCAGGCGGGCATCGGTGGCGGGGAAGTGGTCCGCCCGCCACGTGGCGGCGTCTGGTAGGCTGCGGCGATGCGTCCGGCCGGATCGGACGTGTCCGGCCGGCGCGGGGATCTTTTTTAGGGTTTCGGGGAGAGGGGAGATCCGAAAACGGAGGGGTCTTTAAATAGGCATAGAGGGAGCTAGGAGAGTCCAAATGAGGTGCGGTTTTCGGCCACGCGATCGTGATCGAACGCTCTAGGTGATGGGGCAGAGTTTGGTGGGTTTTGGGCCAAAATGTAGGGGTGTTGGGCTGCAACACACATGAGGCCTTTTCGGTCCCTCGGTTAACCGTTGGAGTATCAAACGAAGTCCAAATGGTACGAAACTTGACAGGCGGTCTACCGGTAGTAAACCAAGGCCGCATGGCAAGTATCGGTCCAATCCGGAAATGTTTAATCCCCAAACACGAAAGAAAGCTAGATTCGATCACCGGAGGAGAACGAAGCGCCAGAATGCAAAACGGACAACGGGGAAAATGCTCAAATGCATGAGATAAACATGTATGCAAATGCAATGCACATGATGACATGATATGAGATGCATGAAAACGAAAACAACACACGGAGACAAAGACCCGAACCCGAGAAATAAATATAACTTAACGACTGAAACGGCAAGAGTTGGAGTACAAATTGGGAAAGTTATATCTGGGGCGTTACGACACTCCACCACTACGAAAAGATCTCGTCCCGAGATCTAGGACTGAAAGAACTCCGGGTACTCAGAACGGAGGTGATCCTCATGTTCCCAGGTAGCTTCACGGTCGGAATGGTGTGACCACTTGACTTTGAGAAATTTGATTGACTTGTTGCGAGTCCTGCGTTCAGTCTCTTCAAGGATTGCAATTGGGTGCTCATGATAGGAGAGATCTTCTTGGAGCTCAATGTCCTCGAAGTTGACGGTGCGTTCAGGCGTCTTGAAGCATTTTCGGAGTTGGGAGACATGGAACACATCATGAACATTTGCAAAGTTTGAAGGAAGCTCGAGTTGATAGGCGAGGTCGCCTCTCTTGCTGACAATCTTGAAAGGTCCGACGTATCTAGGGGCAAGCTTCCCTTTGATACCGAAGCGACGAGTCCCTTTCATAGGAGAGACGCGGAGGTAAACATGATCTCCGATCTCGAAAGCCAAATCACGGTGCTTACTATCATAGTAGCTCTTCTAGCGGGATTGGGCTGCTTTGAGGTTATCACAAATGACCTTGCACATTTCTTCTGCCTCTGTGATTAGGTCATTACCCAGCAGCTGACGTTCACCGGTTTCAGACCAGTTGAGAGGGGTACGGCATTTCCTACCATACATAATTTCAAATGGGGCCTTGCCCGAACTTGCTTGAAAACTGTTGTTGTATGAGAATTCAGCATAAGGAAGACAATCCTCCCACTTCATGCCGAAGGAGATAACACAAGCCCTGAGCATATCTTCAAGAATCTGGTTGACACACTCGACTTGACCGCTTGTTTGAGGATGGAAAGCAGTGCTGAAGCGGATGTTGGTGCCCATGGCCTTCTGAAAAGAATCCCAAAACTTGGAGGTAAAGATGCTGCCACGGTCTGAAGATATAACTTGAGGAATACCGTGCAGAGAGACAATTCGAGAGGTATAGAGTTCCGCCAATTGAGCTGCAGTGATCGACTCTTTGATAGGCAGAAAGTGAGCCACTTTGGTGAGCTTGTCGATGACAACGAATATAGCATCATTGCCACGCTTGGACTTTGGAAACCCAGTCACGAAGTCCATTTCAATGTGGTCAAACTTCCATTCTGGAATGGCAAGAGGTTGGAGGAGACCTGCTGGCCTTTGGTGTTCTGCCTTCACTCTTCTGCAGACATCACATTCATTCACGAATTGAGTGATCTCGCGCTTCATTCAAGTCCACCAATAAGTTTGCTTGAGGTCCTGATACATCTTCGTGCTACTAGGGCGGATGGAGAGGAGAGAATTGTGAGCCTCGTTCATGATCACTTTACGAAGTTCACCTTTGGGTACCACAATTCGATCCTCGAAGAAGAGAGTGTCCTTTTCATCAAGGCGGTAGCACTTGTACTTGGACTGACTCTTTGCGATACCAATCTTCACCTTTTTCACCATAGCATCATGAAGCTGGGCTTGGCGAATCTGGCCTTCCAAGGTAGGAGAGACTTGAAGGTTGGCGAGGAAACCTTGAGGAACTATTTGCAGATTAAGTTTGCGGAAAGCATCACAAAGCTCGGGTTGATAAGGCTTCAGAATCAGATTGTTGCAATATGCTTTCCTGCTCAAAGCGTCAGCAATCACATTGGCCTTGCCTGGAGTATACTCGATACTCGGATTGTACTCTTGAATCATTTCGACCCATCAAGTTTGCCTGAGGTTGAGATTAGGCTGAGTGAAGATGTACTTGAGACTCTTGTGATCAGTGAAAATATCCACTTTTCTTCCCAATAGAAGATGTCTCCAAGTCAAAAGAGCATGCACAACTGCCACCAACTCGAGATCATGAGTGGGGTAGTTCTTCTCATTAGGCTTCAACTGGCGAGAGGTATAAGCAACAACTTTCTTCTCTTGCATCAGTACAGGACCGAGACCTTGGAGAGAGGCATCACAAAAGACCTCGTACGGCTTGGACTCATCAGGCGGAGTCAGAACTGGAGCAGTGATCAACTTCTCTTTCAAAGTGTTGAAACCAATATCACACTCCGGAGACCAAACGTACTTGACATGCTTCTGGAGAAGATTTGAGAAAGGCTTCGCGATCTTAGAAAAGTTTTCAACGAATCTTCGGCAGTAGCTTGCGAGACCGAGGAAGCTACGGAGTTGCTTCATGTTCTGAGGAGGTTCCCAATTAACAATTGCAGACACCTTCTCAGGATTCACGGCAATGCCCTTGGCAGAGATGATATGACCAAGATAAAGAACCTCATCGAGCAAAAATTCACACTTGGAGAACTTGGCGTAGAACTGATGTTCCCTGAGCTTGTCAAGAACCAAACGCAAGTGCTTGGCATGATCTTCCTTGTTCTTGGAGAAAACCAGAATGTCGTCGAGATAGACCAAAACAAAGTCATTGGTGTAGGGGTTGAAGATGAAGTTCATCATGCGAGAGAACGTCGGAGGAGCGTTGGCGAGGCCAAAAGACATGACAGTGTATTCATATGACCCATATCTTGTCCTGAAAGCCGTCTTGGGAATATCTTGCTCACGGATTTGAATCTGATGATAACCCATACGGAGATCAAGCTTGGAGAATACTTGGGCGCCCTTGAGTTGTTCGAACAGCTCATTGATGTTGGGAAGTGGGTATTTGTTCTTGATGGTCTTCTTGTTCAATGGACGGTAATCAACACAAAGTCGGTCCGTTCCATCCTTCTTCTTCACAAAAAGAACACCACAACCCCACGGAGAAGAACTAGGCCGAATGAGACCCATTCTTTCTTGAATATCGAGTTGTTTATTCAGCTCCTTCAACTCTTTTGGTCGGAGCTTGTAAGGACGTTTGCACACAGGTTCCGTACCGGGCTCAAGATCAATAACAAATTCAGCGGGCCGATGCGGAGGCATTCCTGGGAGTTCTTCTAGGAAGACGTCTTGATACTCACAAACGACTGGAATCTGCGAAATAGCATCCAATTCACCCTTCTCATTAAGAGAAAACAACCGGATGGTATTATCCCGAGCAGCAAAGACAATGACATCCTCAGACGAATGAGTCAGTTGAATCTGCTTGGCTGCACAATCAAGCTGAGCTTGTGCTTAGAGAGCCAGTCCATCCTGAGAATAAGATCGATATCCGAATTACCAAGAACCATTGGAGAAGCCAGAAACTTGAAATCACCCATCATGATAGAAATATCCGGAATCATCATACTAGAACTCAGACGCTTAGCCGGAGAGACGACTTGCATAGCTCTAGGTAATGCCTTAGTGCTAAAATTGTTCTCCGATGCAAATGTGAATGACATGAAGGAATGCGATGCACCACAGTCAAAAAGAACTTTTGCAGGAATATCATTAACAGGAAGGTTACCCATGATGACATCTGACGAATCCTCTGCCTGAGCTGCGTTCATCAAGTTGACCTTGGCGGACTTGGGGTTATGCTTGACCACAACTGTACTTGCCGATCTGACAGGAGGAGGAGGAGGAGGAAGACGCCTCTGGTTGACACACTTGTTGGCGTAGTGACCCTTCTGTTGGCACTTGTTGCACGTGACCTCTGAAAGCGGACGGTGGTACGGAGCACTCGATCTTGGAGCTTGAGACGAAGTCTTGTTCTGAAAGCCTGGGTTGGGTGGGTGGGAAGAACCACTGCCACCTTTGCTCTTCTGCTGATACGGCTGATGGAACAGAGGAGGAGGAAGCCAATACTTCTGCTGCTTGGCCACTTGAGTAGAGGAAGAAGGCGTAGTGTCTCTGACTCGCTTCCTGGAAGCATCACACGTCAACTGAGCAGCCTCTTGCTTCAGTGCTATGTTGTAGAACTCATCGTACCTCAACGGCTCAAAGAGGACAAGAGCGAGCTGAATTTCTTCTCTGAGAACACCCCTGAACTAGTATATCATGCTCTTCTCATCAGGAACATCCTGCTTGGCAAAGCGGGTGAGCTTTTGGAACAACTTGTTGTAGTCATAGACAGACAAAGAGCCTTGCTTCAAATTGCGGAACTCCTCACGTTTGCTTTCAGTCACACTCTGAGGGATGTGATGAGCTCGGAAATCTCGACGGAAATCATCCCAAGTGATCAAACGTCCACCTCTGGAATCCTTGTACTGCTGGAACCACTCTGCAGCCTGATCTTTGAGTTGGAAAGAAGCGAACTTGACGAAATCTTCAGGCCTGACGTTGCTGCATTCAAAATGCTTGCCCAGATCCACTAGCCAATCGTCAGCATCGGAAGCCTCAACACAATTGCTGAACGTCTTTGGACCATTTGCAAGGAACTGGTTCAGAGTAGCAAAATGGTTCTGATTGTTGCCTTGATTCCCTTGACTGCCTTGATTTCTCTCTTGGAGGATTTGCATGATCAACTGTGTGTTTGCATTGGTTGCGGCCATCACAGCTTGCCGAGCCTCCGGAGGAGGTGGAGGTGGTGGCGGATCAGGATTCGGAGTCGTGCGCGTTGGAGGAGCCATAGATAGAAAAATATTGAAGCTGAATCCAACGGAATGAAAATTGCAACATAAAGTCTTCACATCCGAACAAAATGAACGAATGCACTTCTCTTGAAGTGGTCACATATCCCTAAATTGCGAAGTCACGTAGAATTAGGTAGAAGAGGTAAATCAACAAGGGATGGAATCAACATATGACTTCGAAGCAACTCGAATACCACAACTCAAAACAAAACAAAGGATTGGCTTGCGGAATAAGCCAGAACAAACATATGATTGAGATTTCGTCCGAAGTTTTCGTGGTGGGACCTACACGGGCTCGATCGTACAACACCATCATGTACAAGGCAGTGCACATGACATACGAAGCGTCCCCGAGTCAGCATAGCCAAGGACTCTTTAAGACACAACAAGACCACTGTAAAATCGACCGTGAATAGGCGAACCACTAAACGTCAAACCCCAATTTCATATCATACATCTGTCGGAAAGATATCCTAAGAGCTACTTGAATTCCCACCTATGAAACTCCCGAAACTTTCCGGTTATGCAATCAGGTGTTGGGGATACAGGGAAGCATAATATCTCACCCAAACTAGCAAATCCTAGATCCAGCTGTATCCATCCTTCAACACATAACCAAGAAACCTTTGAAACCATCTACCTCAACCTTCGAAAAGCATCCGTTATACAAGTTCTGGCGATACTCCCGAACTCCCGCCCCAGTACTGGGTGGCGTCGAGGTTATCTCACCAACGAACTGCATAAAAGAAATTTTCGATGTCGGCGAACATATCTCAAGTATTCCAGAATTGCAACGATAAAATTATGTTGACAACACCTCAGAGCTCAACTCCCCGGGACACTTCCACTAAACCCCTGACAGGAGGCACCAAGACAGTGTTCTCATCATAAGCCATCGGAACAAATCCAAGATACTCGCGTGATCCTAAAAAAAATTTAGTGAAATTTGAGAAGAGAAGATTCAAAACTCTACGTCAGGATGCCTTACCAGAGCGATGAGGAGACTGGGAAGTAAAAAGAAGTCCTAAGCTCTCCGATATATAATTCCTAATGACTCAAAACATTTTTCTAGACACAACTTGGCTGCTAAAAACGATCAATCAGTGGGGGCTCCTAAGGTCGGGGAAGGATCTGATTACCAACTTGTAACGCCCTCGATGCGGCTATATCGCCCACGTGTCGAGGCACGACTTAGAGGCATAACCGCATTGAAAGCAATTTCGCAAGTTAGGCAATCATCACAACATCCCATGTAATGTATATAATAAAAGGGGAGATACAATAGTTGTCTTACACTCGCCACGTCACATCAAAGTGCATAAATAACATACATCATCCAAACACTCATGGCCCGACTACGGCGCCAAAATAAAAGACAACCCAACAAGCGACATAGGTCCCGATAACCCCAACTGGGCACCACTACTGATTATCAGGAAAAGACACATAGTAACGCTAAGAATCTTCGTCGTACTCCCACTTGAGCTCAAGCGCGCCATCTGGAGCTATATCATCTATCCCTGCATCTGGTGTAATAGTAATCTGTGAGCCACAAGGACTCAGCAATCTCGCACCCTCGCGATCAAGACTATTTAAGCTTAATAGGTAGGATGGGGGTAAATGTAAGTGGACCTGCAGCAAGGGACTAGCATATATGGTGGCTAACTTATTCGCAAAAGAGAGCGAGAAGAGGAGGCAATGCGCGAGCGAGAAACTAGAGAGCAACCTGCGCAAACATAACTCCAACACCGTGTCTACTTCCCGGACTCCGCCGAGAAGAGGCCATCACGGTAACACACTCAGTTGATTCATTTTAATTAATTAAGGTTCAAGTTATCTACAACCGGACATTAACAAATTCCCATCTGCCCATAACCGTGGGCACGGCTTTCGAAAGATCAATCCCTGCAGGGGGGTCCCAACTTAGCCCATAACAAGCTCTCATGGTCAACGAAGGAATAGACCTCCACCCAAGACACACCAATCAGACTCGGTATCTCGGTACAACAAGACGATTCGACAGGTTAAAACAAGTCCAGCAACACCGCCCGAATGTGCCGACAAATCCCGATAGGAGCTGCACATATCTCTTTCTCAGGACACACTCAGATTGTCCTAGGTGCGGGTAGGCCGGCCCAGAGTTGCCCCTGGTGGCCACCGGCAGCTAACAGTTGGACCAACACTCAGAGGAGCACTGGCCCAGGGGGGTTAAAATAAGATGACCCTCGGGCTCCGAAAACCCAAGGGAAAAAGAGGCTAGGTGGCAAATGGTAAAACCAACGTTGGGCATTGCTGGAAAAGCTTTAATCAAGGCGAACTATCAAGGGGTTCCCATTATAGCCCAATCGCATAAGGGACGCAACAATCCGGGAACATAACACCGATATGACGGAAACTAGGGCGGCAAGAGTGGAACAAAACACTAGGCGAGAGGCCGAGCCTTCCACCCTTTACCAAGTATATAGATGCATTAAGATAACATGTCAATAAGATGATATCCCAACAAGTAAATAAATGTTCCAACAAGGAACGGCTCCAATCTTCACCTGCAACAAACAACGCTATAAGAGGGGCTGAGCAAAGCGGTAACATAGCCAATCGACGGTTTGCTAGGACAACGGTGGGTTCGAGGTTCAACATGGCAATTGGGAGGCTGACAAGCAAGTGGTAGGCATCGTAGCATTGGCATAGCAAAAGAGCGAGCAAACTAGCATAGCAAAGATAGTAGTGATTTCGAGGGTTTGATCATCTTGCCTGCACAGTTGTCAGAGTTGACTGGATCATCAAAAGCAAACTCAACGGGCTCCTCGTTAGCGAACTCGTCTCCCGGCTCTACCCAAACAACACAAACAAGCAACAAGAATACAATCAACCACGTGCAAACTCCAACAATAAGATGCAATGATGGTATGCTATGCGGGATGCGATGCGGGATGCAAAATGAAAGCCGTGACAGGAAATGTATGAACCTGGCCTCAACTTGGAAAACCAAGTGTGCCACTGGATAGAGGGGATGAAATCGCTTGAAAACGATATAAAGATCATTGGAATCGGAGTTACGGTTTGGAAATGGGAAGCGTTTTAAGTTATGACACCGGTCTGCGATTTACAGCAAGTAGGCATCTAAATGCAATGAGGTGAACATGCTACAGCCACCAAACATGACAAAAAAATACATGGCAGGGATGCCCACAAGATGCTTAACAAAACACTAGCACTGAGCCACGGCCAAATTCATCCATTATGAGGTTCAAACAAGCATGGCAAAAACGAAAACGCAAAACAGATTTCAGACTTTGTGAAATTAACACTAGTCTGAAATTTCAGACCATGATGCTCTCTTTGGAGCAGCAAAACAACATGATACATGACCTGATTATGAAAAGTAAGAACATGGCATGGAGCTACTCAGCAAGATTATCAAAAGTCCCAAAGTTACCTGGGGCCAAAAGGGATCACAAAATATACTAACAAGCACACGAACATAGCTCACGCACAATCAGTTTTTCAGACTTTGTGAAAACTGAGACATGCTGGAATTTAACTCATGAAGGCACGTAAACGAGCTCGATGCACTCACTACGGTGCAAGTCATGGCAAGGCAAGCATATATCCACTAAGAAGGCACATAATGCTAGCTAGACATGGCAAGAACAATGGCATAGCATTTACGGATCAATAACAATAGCATCGGCAAAATCGCAAACAAGTTGACGATCTGCCCAGATTTACCACGAAGCAAAAGTAGAGCTCGATTGACTCAAGCTAGAGTACTCCACATATGCAAACAAAGACATGGATGGATAGAGAATAACATGATTAACAAAACTCCCTTACTGATCCTCCTCAAAAGAGGCACGGATCACTAGGAAACAAGCTGAACACATGGCATCATGAACTAAATAATCCCAGACTTAGTGAAATCCACTAAGTCCCTGAAAACTGATCTGCCAAGTGCCTCACTTTGCAAGCTTTCACAAGTCACCACACACATCCTAAAAATGCATGGGTTGCACCTCTGGAAAGAAGACAAAATGCTTAACAAATCATATCAAGGACTCACACGCATATCATGCACACAATAATCATGGCAAAAATGACAAAAGTCTAAGATGAACTAGTAGATCTGACAATTATCTCATGAAGCCTCCTTCTAGCAGCATTTCGGGCATCAAGATGAACTCAAATGAAAATGATGCAATGGAATTAAATGATGTACATGTCGAGACGAACATTTTGATATACTATATGTCCACAACGGAGCTACGGATGCAAAGATATGGCAGGTCAAAGTATGCCCGGAAATTAGGGTTTGGGGAAGAAAAAGTCAACCGTTCGAATTTCCCAGATCTAGATCCAGATCGGGCACTGTTCACCGAGCGCGGATTCTGAGGTTGGCTGGCCGGAGACGCTGGAGAACGCCGGCGAGGAAGAAAAGGCCGGGTGGAGGAGAGGCCGGGGGCGGCGCCGGCGTGGAGGAGGATGGCGCGGCGCCGGCGGTGTGGCGGCGCGGCGCCTCGGTCGCGGCGGAGCGGGGCGGAGCCGGCAGGCTCGGCGAGCCGGCGCGGGCGGCTAGCGGCTCTGGGCGGCTACGCGGTCGGCGGGCAGGCGGCGGGGCGCCGGATCGCGGGCGGCGGGCGACGTGGGCCGGGAGGCGGCGCGGGAGGTGGCTCGCCGCGGGCCAGGCGGGCATCGGTGGCGGGGAAGTGGTCCGCCCACCACGTGGCAGTGTCTGGTAGGCTGCGGCGATGCGTCCGGCCGGATCGGACGTGTCCGGCCGGCGCGGGGATCTTTTTTAGGGTTTCGGGGAGAGGGGAGATCCGAAAATGGAGGGGTCTTTAAATAGGCATAGAGGGAGCTAGGAGAGTCCAAATGAGGTGCGGTTTTCGGCCACGCGATCGTGATCGAACGCTCTAGGTGATCGAGCAGAGTTTGGTGGGTTTTGGGCCAAAATGGAGGGGTGTTGGGCTGCAACACACACGAGGCCTTTTCGATCCCTCGGTTAACCGTTGGAGTATCAAACGAAGTCCAAATGGTACGAAACTTGACAGGCGGTCTACCGGTAGTAAACCAATGCCGCATGGCAAGTCTCGGTCCAATCCGGAAATGTTTAATCCCCAAACACGAAAGAAAGCTAGATTCGATCACCGGAGGAGAACGAAGCGCCGGAATGCAAAACGGACAACGGGGAAAATGCTCGAATGCATGAGATGAACACGTATGCAAATGCAATGCACATGATGACATGATATGAGATGCATGAAAACGAAAACAACACACGGAGACAAAGACCTGAACCCGAGAAATAAATATAACTTAACGCCGGAAATGGCAAGAGTTGGAGTACAAATTGGGAAAGTTATATCTGGGGCGTTACAGCGAGTGGCTAGTCCTATTTATAGGCAAAGGCCCTGGGCCTCTTCCCAAATATTAAGCGGGAAGGGCGCCAACAATGGCGGGCTAATTTGAAGGGGAATAGCAAGTACTCTTATCCTGACTAAAGTTGGTCTTCGCCTGCGAAAGGCTCTGCGGTGACGCCGTGCTGGGCTCCATGGTGACCTCCATCTCATAGTCCGCCTGGTCTTGGTCTCGTTGCACCGAAATGGCAACCTTTGCCTGATGCCTCGGTACTCCGCGGCTGCGCTTGCCCCCTTTGCACCAAAGAGGAAAGAAGGACGTTGCGCGCGCTGGCGCCCGCCTGGCGCCCTGAGTCGTCATGGCTTGCGTCATGGGCACCTCGCGAGGTACCCCGCCTTGATATCTCCGCCTCCTCGCGAGCCAGCCTGAGGAGGCTGCACCTGAGGATGCGCCGCGTCGTCCGCCCCGCGAGGCTTGGCCCCTCGCGAGGGTCTTGAGTCTTGTGTTGATGAAGATGGGCCATGCTGGGCCTCCTTTGAGCCACGCCGCAGGCCGCAGGCAGGCAAGTCTGGGGACCCCCGTTCCCAGAACGCCGACAGTAGCCCCCGGGCCCAAGGCGCGCATGGACTTGGCCGTACTGAGAGGCGAAAGGGCAAGGGCGAAGCGCCACGGGCCCTAACAGCCTGCGGCCTCGGGCGCCGCGTGGCGGTTGGTGAGATGTGGGCGTCTCCACTTCCCCATGACGCCTCGGTGATCGTGCGAGTTGGACAGGTCCCTGCATGCAGATCGTGTCATAATTACCTGTGATCGTGGAGGTCGGCGATTGTCCTTCGCCGGCTATAAGTACGGCACGGCGCGTGCCCTTCCAGTCCATCTCTTCTTGTTTTCTCCTTTGCCTCAATTCTTGCCCCGCCTTGGTGCGATGGCTCCATCGAGGAGGTACTCGGCTGCGGAGAAGGGGAAGGCCCTCCAGGTCAATCCTGCCTCTCCCCCGCCCAAGTGCGGTCGTGGGCGCCCTCGGAAGCATCCGGTGGCCGCCCCGGTAGCGTCTGGTGGTCATGGTGGCGGCTCCCAGCGCGGCAGCGGGCGAGCCGCTGTGGCCGAGGGACACGCCTGGGTTGCGTGCTCCCCCAGGCCACGCTTTCGCGCTGTGCAGGTGCTGCCGGAGTTCGTCGTCTGGTCGGCGGAGCCGACTAGCGCTCGGCTCCAACTCCCTTGCTTCCTCCTTGGTGAACTCCCGGCCGGTGCTCCTGGTGGCCTCTGGCTCCAGGCGGAGGGCTGCTGCAGCAGGTCCTCATGGGCCGCGCTGGAGGTCTCCGCCAATGGGGGCCTGGCCTTAACTCGTGGCTGGCAGGCATTCACCCGCGCTCGCGGCCTGGGGCGCCAGTGCACCCTGCACTTCAGGTTTGACGGCGACGCCACCCTCAATGTGAGGGTGTTTGGGGAAGATGGTCGCCGCGTGGGGTGTTGCCCTGAGGACGACGACCGCGGCCGGGGGCCCCGCCCCGACGATGATGGAGGAGATAGCGCCCGCGCGGATGGCGGCGCTCGAGACTCCTCGAGCTTCGTCAGCTCTTCCTCAAGCGACTCCTCCAGCAGTGGCCGCAGTCAACCCCCGCGCCGTCGAGCTTGCTTGGGAGGTAATGGCTCGTCCGCCCGCCGTCGTGCCCCGGTGAAGCGCAAGAGGGAGTCTTCTTGAGGCCCGGAGGCTGCCCGGGTCGCCTCCGCGGGCTGATGTGAGGAGGTCTGCGCCGGGCTCGTCCTTTCCTTTTCCTTTTGTTTCCTATGTAAGACGAAACAGCTGCATGGAGCCCCGCTGGGGCGTGTTGGGAATTATTGCCATTTTTAGCCATTACCTTGATCTTATTTTTGCGCCTCTTAACTGCACGCCTGTGCGTAGATAGTCTCTTACCCCTGCCGGGGGGGGCGACCGACCCAGGCCCTGTGTGCCCGTCGCGGTGCCCGAGGGGCACGGACTAGAGGGGTGCTCCTGTAACGTGCCCGGGCCGTGAAACCTTCCGGCGGCTAGAGTAGAAACGCTCACGAGGGCGTTTGAGTACCATCCCTCGCGAGGTCGTTTAGGAGAGACACCAAAGCGAGGAGCGAAAATCGACGAACCACAAATCAGCAACAGCGACAACTTCAATAAGACTTCAAATGCAAGTAAACACGTCAACTTCGGAAAGCAAATGAAAAAGCCGCGTCCGGCACCTAATCTAGTCTTCGACGTCTTCTCACCAGCGTGGAGCTAAGTGCTGCCACTGGGCGTGGGAGGGAGCCCAGGGCCTGAGGCCGGCGCTCCTGAGACTCTAGGGCGTGTACAGCCCCACTCATTATTACGTGAGAGTGTCACGGGGCGGCGAGCTTCACAGGCATTGGCCTTGCTTCACAGGCTCCGGGCCTTTTCCAAAACGTGATAGCTTCACAGGCACTCACCTTGCTTCACAGGCTCTGGGCCTTTTCCAAAAAGGGATAGTCTTCACAGGCACTCGCCTTGCTTCACAGGCTCTGGGCCTTTTCCAAAATGCGATAGCTTCACAGGCACTCGCCTTGCTTCACAGGCTCTGGGCCTTTTCCAACAAGGGATAGTCTTCACAGGCACTCGCCTTGCTTCACAGGCTCTGGGACTTTTCCAAAACATGATAGCTTCACAGGCTCTCGCCTTTCTTCACAGGCTCTGGGCCTTTTCCAAAACGCGATAGCTTCACAGGCACTCGCCTTGCTTCACAGGCTCTGGGCCTTTTCCAAAACGCGATAGCTTCACAGGCACTCGCCTTGCTTCACAGGCTCTGGGCCTTTTCCAAAAAGGGATAGTCTTCACAGGCACTTGCCTTGCTTCACAGGCTCTGGGCCTTTTAGGGGTAGAACCTCCGGAGGTGCTGGATGTTCCACGCGTTCTGGATCGGCTCCCCCTCTTGAGTCTCCAAGCGCACGGAGCCTGTCCTGGAAACATGAATAACCTTGAACGGGCCCTCCCACATGGGAGAGAGCTTGTGCAGCCCCTCCCTGGAGAGAACCCGCCTGAGTACGAGGTCTCCTACCTCGAGGGTCCTGGGGCGGATGTTGCGGCAGTGATATCATCGTAGCGCCTGTTGGTACCTTGCCGCTCGCAGCGCGGCTTCCCGGCGGCGTCCCTCCCCTAGTACGAGGTCCATCCCTCGCATGGCGTCCTGCTGCGCCTCGTCGAATGCCAGGACCCGTGCGGAGCGATGCCTGACCTCGTGAGGAAGGACTGCTTCGGATCCATAGACCAGGAAGAACGGGGTCTCCCCAGTTGGTTTGGTTGCGGTTGTGCGGATGGACCAGAGCCTTACCTGGCGCGGAGGACCGAGTGGACGTCCTTCAGGGACCCCCGCAGCGCCCCACTCGTGAAGGCCAGAGACGCTCCGTCATGGCGATCTGATTGAGTCCTGGTACGTCGACGCAGCCGCGCAGCCCGCCATCCTTGCCTGGATGTGGGGGCCACAGCTGGTAGACGGCGGCAACCTCTCATGATCCTTGACTCCTGTAGTCCTTGAATGGCCTTGTTAATGAACTCCTGCTGGTCTGACCTTCCTTGCCTAGCTCCTTCTCGAGGGAAACGTGCTGCGAAGCACGCCTCCACATGGTGCCCAAGCGCCTCCCTCGTGACCCTGGCTAGGTCGGTGGCCCTCCAGGTGAGAGCCCCCGAGCCCTGCCTGAGGAGGGCGCCGGGTGTGCTTTCCTATGCGATGGATGGGGGGCCCCCCTGGGCAGATACGGGCCTTGAAGGGCCTGCCTCCTGAGGGGTTGAGCCTGACGATGTCTTCTTCTTCTTGGGGGTGGTCTCAGGAAGCCTCCTGCTTCCACGATCTGGGTCTTCTAGCGACGCGGCCTGAAAGGCTCGCTCCAGGGAACACACTGCATCCTTCTCTTCATAGGGCACCGTGATGACGCCGCCACTTCCTGGCATCTTGAGGACGTTGTAGCCGTGGTGAGTCACGGCCATGAACTTGGCCAGAGTTGGGTACCCGAGGATGGCGTTGTATGGCAGGCGGATGTGGGCGACGTCGAAGTCGATGAGCTCGGTGCGGTAGTTGCTGCGAGCCTCGAAGGTGACAGGGAGGCGGACCTGCCCGATCGGGACTGTGGAACCGTCGGTGATTCCGGGGAAGGGCTTGGTCGGCTGAAGCTGGTCGTAGGGCACCTGGAGGTTGTTGAATGTTTCCACGGACAGGACGTTGAGCCCTACCCCACCATCGATGAGGGTCTTGGTGACCAGCACGTTGCTGATGACTGGGGAGCAAACCATCGGGAGGACTCCGGCCGTGGCCGCGCACTTGAGCTGGTCTGCTGAGCTGAACGTGATGGCTCATGCCGACCACCTGAGGGGGCGCGTTGCTTCGAGCTTGGGGAGAACTGCATTCACTTCGCGGGCAAACTGCTTGAAGATACGTTGAGAGGCTGGGGCTTGAGCTCCGCCCAGGATGCAGGCGATTGCGCGCGGCTCTTGGGAGCCCCCAGCCCCCTCGTCTTGATGGCGGTCTTCATTCCTCCTTGGCTGAGGCGGCAGCGGAGGTAGGCCTGCGTTGCCATGAGGGCAATCCTCACGAGGCTGATCCCTCCAGTCTCCCTCGCGAGGCAGGTCCCGCCAGTGGTCCTCGCGAGGGTGGTCATGCCACCCCTGGCGCGGGCCGCGATCTTCCCAGCGTCATGGGTTTCTTCCTCCTCCTTGGCCATAGCCCCGGTTAGCACGGTTAGGGCGACGACCGATCCTTCCTTCTCGCACGGCGCAGAGTTCTTGACATTCGTTGGTGTTGTGGGTGTGGAGGTCGTGGTACACAGTACTGGCTGCCCCTAGAGGGTTCGGGCAGATCCTTGCCCTGCTTGGTGTCTGGTTCTGCGGCGAGTACGGCAGCCCCCTTGGGCTTCTTCTCTTCTGGGTTCGCGGCAGGCAGCTCGAGGAGGGAGAGACGTCCCTCCTCAGCCCTAGCGCACTTGGTCACCAAGTTGAACAGCTCCAGGGAGGTGCAGAGGTCTTCGTGCATCGCCAGCTCCTCCTTCATCTTGACGTCGCGCACGCCATCGGAGAAGGCCGAGATGATGGCTTCCTCGGACACCTTGGGGATCTTAAGGCACGCGCTGTTGAAGCGCCGGATGTACTTTTGCAGGGTCTCTCCGGGTTGTTGCTTGATGCGGCGTATGTCACTCACGGCGGGTGGCCGGTCGCGAGTACCTTGGAAGTTGGCGATGAAGCGGGTGCACATCTGGTCCCAGGAGGAGATCGTGCCTGGAGCCAGATTCAGGAGCCAGGTTCGAGCTACTTCCTTGAGCGCCATGGGGAACCAGTTCACCATGACCTTTTCATCCGCGCTGGCAGCCTCGATGCCCAGCTCGTAGAGCTGGAGGAACTCTGCGGGGTCAGTTGTGCCGTCGTAGCGAGGAGGCAGGTCTAGCTTGAACTTGCCGAGCCATGCGACGCTGTGCAGCTCAGTGGTGTAGGCACGACAGCCAGCGGTGGCCACGAAAGGCTTCGGCTAGTGGAGAGCTTGGTCTTGAGGGTCCCCACGCGTTGCAGCTAGGAGCAGAGCGGGGTCGCGGCGTGCCGGAGCAGGGAGCGCCCTGGCTGCCCCTTGCGGGCGAGGGACTTCCTGGCAGCTCCATTTTTGTTGCGCTGGCACCTGACGGAGCGGGTTCCGCCCAGGGGCCACGCGCCTTGGAGCCATGGCATCTTCTTGGAGAGGAGGCGACTGGGGCGCCTCTGGAGCTTCGTTGCCTGCGCGGGGCGGGGTGTGGCGCAGAGGAACGGACGGCGCGGAAGAGCCCCCTGCGGCGCGGACAAGCTCGGCGACACGGTCGAGCCACTCTTCGTAGACGTCGTCGACGGGGCGGTAGTGCAGGAGCTCGTTTGCCGCGAGGAGCGCAGCTCGAGCCTCCAAGGGTGCACGGAGCGTGCGAGACGAAGAGCCAGCTGGTGCGAGCGATTGAGTAGCGGTGCGGCCGTCTTGGCGCACGGACGGGTGCTGAGACGACGCTTGCTGCTCGCCCCCCGCCGGGCCGGTGGCGGCATTGACGGGGGGCGACGGGGAACGACGAGGACGCCCGCCGACGGGGGCCGTCTGGGCGACGCGAGAAGCAATGGCGGCCCGGCACTCGACGCGGGCCCGACGAGCGTCGGACATGGACGCGACGGTCGAAGGAGAACGGAGTGGTGGAGGAAAGATTCCGGCGCACCCCTACCTGGCGCGCCAAAATGTCGGATTCAACGGGTTCTGGCAGACCCTTAAGGTTCGAACACTGGGGTGCGCGCAGAGATCACGCCCTCTACCTCCCCGTCTCGTAAAGATCTAAAACTACTAAAAGAACTGCGCGAGAGACACAGGGTTTATACTGGCTCGGGCCACCATTGTGGTGTAATACCCTACTCCAGTGTGTGGTGGGTGGATTGCCTCTTGGGGCTGATGATGATGAACAATACAGGGAAGACCAGCCTCGCGAGGGTCTGTTCTTGGCTGGGGCGATGAACTGCCAGGAGGAGTTCAGTCACCCTTCTCTCTCTCTCTCACTTTCTCTCTGCTTGCGAACCGAATGAGCCGACCCCTTGCTATGCGAGTGGCTGGTCCTATTTATAGGCAAAGGCCCTGGGCCTCTTCCCAAATATTGAGCAGGAAGGGCGCCAACAATGGCGGGCTAATTTGAAGGGGAACAACAAGTACTCTTATCCTGACTAAAGTTGGTCTTCACCTGCGAAAGGCTCTACGGTGACGCCGTGCTGGGCTCCATGGTGACCTCCGTCTCGTAGTTCGCCTGGTCTTGGTCTCGTTGCACCGAAATGGCAACCTTTGCTTGATGCCTCGGTACTCCGCGGCTGCGCTTGCCCCCTTTGCACCAAAGAGGAAAGAAGGACGCTGCGCGCGCTGGCGCCCGCCTGGCGCCCTGAGTCGTCATGGATTGCGTCATGGGCACCTCGCGAGGTACCCCGCCTTGATATCTCCGCCTCCTCGCGAGCCAGCCTGAGGAGGCTGCGCCTGAGGATGCGTCGTGTCGTCCGCCTCGCGAGGCTTGGCCCCTCGCGAGGGTCTTGAGTCTTGTGTTGATGAAGATGGGCCATGCTGGGCCTCCTTTGAGCCACGCCGCAGGCCGCGGGCAGGCAAGTCTGGGGACCCCTGTTCCCCGAACATCGACAGAAATGGAGGCAAAAGAATTGCCTCATCGATTAATTAAGAAGATAATTGCCCGGTTAATCTATAGAAAACCGGGCTAAAACTGAAGATGTTACTATTTATTAAGTTGTAGTGGAGTCGCAGATGGAGAGGAGTGGGAAACTTCACTGGTTCGGGTGCGCGGCAGCACACCGCGGTGCCGCCCATAGGAGATAGGAGCAAGAACAGAGGTTGAAGAAGGAGCACGGCTGTTGGATTAACATCCAATGGTCCAGCTGCTAGAATCATTTGTTGATTAAGTTGACAAAGCCGTGCGTACACGTCCGCTTAGTAGGCCCACAAGTCAGTCACCAAATCTGACGGGTCCCGGCTGTCAATGGGACGAATAATTTTTTTCACAAAACAAGGAGGCACTTCCTTCCGTGCGAAGATACAGCCAGTGGGTCCCAGCTGTCAGGTGGAGGAAACAATTTTTTTCAGCTTAATAAGGAGGAACTTTCCTTGCGTGCAACCATGGACCTCGTGGGTCCCAGTCGTCAGGCTCTCCACGTAAAGTCCTCTTCCGATGACTCTCGTTTGTTGACCACGCCGCACCGAACGCAGCGAGGCGGTGGACGATGGCTAGGCCCCGGACAGGACGACTCGGAGATGGTAAAACGTGGCAGTGGAGTCGCAAATTGAGAGGAGGAGAAGGGTTATAACTGGTTCTGTTGTGGCGTAGGGCTGTAGTCTGTGGAGAATAACAGGATGTGTCGAGGGGTGGAGGGATAGCCTGGCCGGCGGTGGGGTAGCGCTTCGCAGCAATGCGTGGTAAGCAGAGCCGCTAGCCGCCGGAGACCGGACCAGGCGGTCCCAGCGACGCTGGAGGAAGAAGACAAGAGATTGAAGGTGCATGCCGGCCGTTGGATATAAATCCAATGGCTGTGGATGACACAATCATTTGTTGACCAAGTTGACAACGCCCTGTGTAGGCTTCGACCTATTGGCCCACATGTTAGCCTGCAAAAATGTGGCCTATATTTAACCCATGTTTTCTAGAATGTACAGTCCATTTGCTGGGCTGGTGAACAATTAATTCCGTGTCAATCAGGCCCATTTATATTTTCTAAGAAATCCCAGCCCATTTGCACTTCCTTGAAATAGACGTATTAGGTGGGCTCGTTATATATACTCCCTCCGTCCGGAAATACTTGTCATCAAAATGGATAAAAGGGATGTATCTAGATGTATTTTAGTTTTAGATACATCCCTTTTTGTCCATTTTGATGACAAGTATTTTCGGACGAAGGGAGTATAATGTTATGTTAGAAGGAGCAATTAATATCAAAGAATAAACCGGAGAGGAACATTATATATATATATATATATATAATTAAGAAATTAGCGAGTTATTGCTCAAAATAAAAATGAGCGCGTTATTATTAAATTGGTCCTTAAAATCTTTGCAAGCTTTTGTACGTAATCACCAGGATTTTCCTTGCCTGTGAGTCAAAAACAACCAGGATTTGCCTTGCCAACTTCCGTTAAACATTTACTTTTATAAGTTGGGGTGTTTTTATAATGTATATATAAGTCTCTATAAAATATACGATAATAGTAATAATATAAATATATATATATATAATGTGGTTAGAAGGGAAAACATAAATTGGACACAACATTACTTTTATAAGAAACCTGCGTTTTATACCCCCACAGTAGGCATACTAACAAGTTCATACACAAATACAACAGAAAAGGTAAACATTCATATCAAACTCAGGTTCACAGGACACGTTCATATCCATAGCCAACATTCACAATCAACAACTCAAAAGATTCATATATAAACTCAGCATATCTATGCATCCAAATGATTGATAGATCACACGACAATATTCATACATAATTTACAAAAAAATCAGATATACACATGTTCAGTATGTTTATGCATCCAAATGATTGAGATCGCAGCCAATATGATCCATGGACGAACTTTAATTACCTAGGGTACAGACTGGTAAATGGTGTTCAATCAGAGGTACTTCTTGCTAAAATTAGTTCTTGTATGAGTAAACGTTCGAGTACATAAGAGGCAGCATAGACAATCTGAACTTTGCTTGTAGGTTTATCCTCAAATAGTGGCCTCGTGCCGAGGGAGGTTTGAGCAACTTGGCCACTACTTTCATCCAACCAGTTTACTGGCTCATCTTGGTCCTGTATCTCGCCAAAATTCTACATTGAAGACGAGAAAGGAGGCGGTTGAAAAATGAACCACCCAAATTTTTTGTGCAGTTCAACTGAAATGGAGCATCCTTGGTGTGTAGACTGATTAAGTGCCAGATGAATATACGTGTCAACCAACTTGTATGGAATCTTTAGACTCCATGTCATATAGTTCGCTACCATATGTGCCGATAACCAAAAGGCACAAGTTGGGACCAAAGACTGGACTGCGTTTTTCTGGGCTACGCACCAAGTAATATTTTTGGCGTTCACTCTCCTAACATTTGGAGTTTGACAATTGGTTGACGCCGGTTGATACTCGAATGAATATAGGCACTTCTTGTCAACATCGATGCTTGTCTGAGTGAACTTTGGAGTACATAGCAGCAGCATAAGTACATGTCCATCTGATCATTTTGTGCAGTTCTACTGAAATCACCCGATGTAATGATTTGCCTGCGAGTTCAGGCTCCAAATTACTCCTTTATGAAATCGGCAAACAGTACCACAATACCAAATTACCAATACATATGGCAGGCACAATAATCAGGATAAAGACGAGTACCAACCTGTCTGATGTAGCATATCAATTACTATTTCCTTTGACTGGAAGCCAAGATAAGCCAAGCGACTGACAGCAACGGAAGAAAGCATGTAGAATTTAGCAACTAACAGGAAAGGACGGAAGCTGTCGAGGCAATGAAGCACCCAAAGTTTTTGTGCAGTTCCACCAAAATCGAGCATCCCTGTTGGCACATATATTGAGAGAGTGAGATTACTGTAATAGTGGGACTAGTTTATGAAACATACACTAACAAATAGAAGCACCCTCATTATCTTAATGGGTAAAGTTAGCAACATAGTAGTCTTGCTTAAAGAGAGGTATTAGTTTATTTAATCAGTGCCTATTAGCTCAACTCAACACTCAAAGCATTGCCATTTATCATAGGTTGCAAAACTTTAACGTGCAAAGATAAAGGAGTTTCTCATGACAGTAGCATGATACAAATAGAGATGACAGCAAACTAATATGGATGAAGGCCTTAGGCCCGTACCAACCTGAGAAAAAAAAGCTTATTCATGTAGTCCCATAAGAGATGATAAAGCACTCACTAGAATCACACAATAGTATATATTTTTGTGCACTTCAAATGTATGGTTGAAATCACTCTTGTTTGCCAGTGCTGAGATTATATCAAAAGATTATCAAGAACTTCTAGCAGAGTTAAAGCACTGGATGGGTACAGTTCATTGTATTGTCTTGTGTAGTTCCATTTAATGTATGATTGGCACAACATGATCCTTGTGTTCACAAGTAGGGACAAGGTGAAACCTTCATTAGCTTAGTGAGAAAGGATAGGAAGACATTAGCATATTACTCAACCAGTAGCATCAAATTCATGATGGACAATACGCAAAACATTGCCTCATTGAACCAATGACAATAAATTGACATGCAAAACAATAGCACTATTATGTCATGACACTAATAATATTCCCTCCCTGCTCCACCACATGATTCACCTCCATAGATAAACATACACACGTACATGATTCAGCATAGGGTCCTACTAAAGATTTGTTTAACTCCAACAGGAAAATTAGGAAGTAATAAATTAGTGGTACTTAAGTACTCCCAATTAATTAAGTGAGACAGCAGAAGTGGAAGGGCTCCCTGGAGGATCGTCTCACATGTAAGGTAGTCATTGCCAGAGCCCTTGAATGGCCTCGACTGAGGCCTCTGGCTTCAGCAAGATCGCCTTGGCACTGTTTATTCTTCTTCTTCTTCCTCTTCATGCTCTGTTTCTCTTTCTCCTCACCAGTTGGTGAAACCAAGTACATGATTGGCCTTCTAATTCAGAATTGGTTTTGTCAGTGAGGGAGTACAAGTGTACTAGTAAAAAACAGCATTATTTTCTGATGGCAGACGGAAAATAGAGATGAACACATGCATTAAATATCATTCTTACCTAAAGGAAGGTTATGGCGCCTATATGGATGATGAGGATTTGAACACAGATCTCCCTTTGTGCAGTTCCACCAAAATGAACCAACTGTTCCATTCTGACATTCCAGTTAAACAGCACAAAAGTCACTTCTTTTCAAAAGAGTTTTGTGCAGTGCACCAAAAGGTCACAATAGCAACCAGGTGAATTGGATATCCCTGTTTGCACAAAAAGGCACAGAGGAAACAGTCAGAGTCTCAAACAATTACAGGCAAAAATATTTGGCTAAACTTGTCATGGCTTATAACAGTGGCATGGCTTCATTTTTACCAGGCACATTAGATTAAGAACAGCTAAGGCTGCGTTCGGTTCACAGGTTTGGTGCAGGATTTTTGTAGGAACACAATTCCTACGGTATTCTTTCCCTTCCAACCGTTCGGAACACGGGAAAGGTGAATAGTGTTTCATAGGAAATCTGGTCTGGTAGTACTGATTCCATAGGATTAGAAACATCCACGCGCTGCTCATTTTTTGGGCAGAAGCCCGAGGCAGGCGCTCGCTGCCATGCGTTAGACAGGTTGTTGTGTTGTGTTGCCGGAATAAAAAATCAACCTATGTGTGGTACGTCAGGTGAGGACAAGAGTAGTAACTGTGCAGCTGAATAAACAAATAGCATCTCATACTACCAAGCATGCTACTCTAAAAAACAAATCTGTACATTTCGTAGTCCATCCGAACACATTCTCTTGAGAGTTTCCTCTGGTTCGTTGTTCCATAGATTTATACCTACATTCCTTTCCAATTCCTCTATTTTCATCAAGACCTATGTTTTCTGCCCCTTTATTCTGAACGGAGCCTAAATATTTGGTATAAGGGCAGGGGATAGTGGGTGCACCAGCAGTCCAGCACCATGTACGTAAACAGGGGCATAAAGTGGTGATTCATAGTATGTTGCCCCGAGAAACAAACATCCAAGAAACATATCTGGGTTGGTCCCATTTTTGTTCACTCTAGCCACCTACTCCTATGTGTGGATAGCAAATCTAGTCCTGGTGATACCACTGTGTACAGCGTTACCCCTATATTTCCCTTTTCGACCAAGAGACCGGTTGGATTACCAGTCTGTACTACTTTCACCCCCTTTCCTTCCTGTTTGTACCAAGTCCAATGTACATACTAAATTCCCCCACCCACACTTTATTTCTTGTTTGAACCAAGTACTCCCTCCGTCCGGAATTACTTGTCATAAAAATGGATGTGTCTAGAACTAAAATACATCTAGATACATCCATTTCAATGACAAGTATTTTCGGACGAAGGGAGTACAAGATTCAACTCCATGAAGTAGCTTTACCTCTAACAATAGAAGAAAAAAATATGCGACATTGGACCATCCGATCGAGAGGGGCTGAGAGGTAGAAAATGATGCACATGCAGCGACGTAGCGAGCTGTGGAAGTAGAGCTAAGGTGGTTTCGAACGAAGATATACATGAAGGTCGTCGGGATGTGGATAGGTGGGCGGCGGGAGGCCGGATCCACCCACAGGCAACGACAAAGGGATCGAAGGACCTCCCGCGCTAGCGCTCGGCCAGAGATAACGGTGCGGCTGGCAGTGGGTCTCCTCCCTCGCTGTCGACGACGGCCTAAATGCTGCCCCTCCTCCCCTTCACCAGCGGAGGGGGATATGTCTGGATCTGTAACCAGTGGTGAGGATAGAAAGCCAGTGTTTTTTGAAGGGAGAAAGACAGTGTTACTGCCCCTATCTTGTTTAAATCTGGAGAGGATGAGAGTGTGTGAATAGAGCAACCCTAGCAAGCAAGCACGAAGGCTCCGGCCTATATATACGTAGTGAGCAACCCTAGCAAGCAAGCAACCCCTATCTTCGTCAACTCGTACAAGACCGAGAAATTTGATTACTACAACGCCCTCTCCCTCGCGGACTGAGCTCCGGTGCCTTAACTGCAACTGCCTTTGGCTGCATGACAGGAGGGTCAACCACCTGTTGGGCCCACCAGTCATAGACGCAAAGGCATGAGCAGTAAGTTGAAGCTTTCGCTATCCCTCCCGCATGAGGTGGACGGACATGCAGGAGTGGATTCGATACTGTAGAAGTAGGAGTAACATCATTATTGTTCGTCTTCTCGAAGAGGCGAAGAGCCAAGCGCAACCCGAACATGGCAGTTGCGAACGCTCGCGTGGTGCGGTTCCTTGGAGTACTAGCCAGGCTCTTGCATGAGACAAAATTGCTATTGTTTAACAATTAAACTCCATTATCCATTGGTTGATACTCATTCTGCATAGGTCCACGCGCTTAGCACCGTTTCCTCCTGGGGTCACCAATGTTTATTTGCTAATTAATAGCATTGCATGCAATGAACTAGCCATTGCAAGTCATTAAAAGCATGCACACCTCTCATCTCTTATTGGTTGATATGTCAAGAAACAAGAAACAAGGTAGAAGTTAATGCACCGCGCCTAAGTGTTTTGGGACTATTTGATTTTTGTAAGATGACTTACACACCTAGATGGAGGGAGTAGTATAGCCCTGTAAACCGGAAAGGAGTATTTGCCTTTCTAGAGATTTCAACAAGTGACTAGACTACACTGTGTGCAGTACTCCCTCCCTTCCGGTTTATAGGGCTCAAATCTCATGAACCAAGGCATTTTGCGATTGGAGGAATGTATCTTGTACTTTACAAAACTACCCTAATTAAACTCATGCATTAATTACTTAGTTCTCTCGTTTTCCTCTCCGCCTTGGTCGCGGTGCACAATATTGAGCACTCCTATATGACTAGCCGCTCTATCTACATGCGGGACATTTCAAAGCATCCGGGCCCGCGTGCCATCCACCAAATCACAGCGAGGTGCTACAGTCGAGACTCACCTGTCACCCCTGTGTGGCTGTCATGACCCGTCATATCACAAAACCCACACCTTTACCAGCAGTGGTAAGGTGGCCTCCAAGTTGGACTGGACGAAGCAACCATCATTTCACTGGAACGCTCGTTCAAGCCCTTTCTTCCCTTTCTTGAAGAAAACGTCACTCCAGGCTACTCACTTCTGCCATTTTTCTTCTGTAAGTTATGCTGCTATATTTTCATTCCAAGAATCTTCTTTTTGTGAAGCACCGACCGATTCTCACAGCCTATTCTTTTCCCGTCTTCATTGCGATTGTGGTTTCCTTTCGATTGCTTTTAGTTTGTCACTTCATTGATGGATCCTGGAGCACTAGGCAAAGAGTTGCCGGTGGACAACCCACTGGAGACAGCGATCTCCAGGAAGCGAGCACCGACCAACGAGTTGACCATGTTGGCGGGCCAACCCATGGAGACGAAGAACTCCAAGAAACAAGCACTGGCCCAAGAGTTGAGGACGTTGGCGGACGAACTCCTCAAAGAAAGTTGGAAGAACAGCAAGGGCCCCACCGTGCCTACCCCAGGAACTCTGCTTGCCACCTATGTGAGGCTCAAGACCGAGTTTGAGGAGATAGTCGCTGTTGAGAAGCAATATTCCCCTGGCAAGGTGATGGCCCCCATCGAGGACGAGGAGATGGCCCCCGGAGGGATGAGATCCCCCGGTGAGCTGCACAAGGTAAAAAATAATGGCTTATTACCATAGTTGTGGTTTTTGATTATTTGCAATGTGCTTGCTAATATGTTAGGGTTGTGCAGGTGTCGGTGGACGTCCTTGATGATTCCGATGTCGTGGCCCGTCCTGTTGGCATCGCCCCGGAGATCGATTCTGATGCCGCTGTCCATCCTGTGGACATCGCCCCAGAGATCGATTCCGATGTCGTGGCCAGTCCTGCGGACATCGTCCCAGAAATCGATTCCCATGCCATTGTCCGTGCTGTGGTCATTGCCCGAGAGATCGATGACAAGAAATAGTTGGTCGCGCTAATCCTTCAGGGTAGTTTGCATTGCCCTGTCTTTAATTACCAGAATGATGCGTGTTATCAAACCATCTTAGGGCTAGTGCACTATCGTGTGTGGGCGGATCTTCCTACTTTTGTTTGATAGTGAATCATGCGATGAATCATGCGAACCCTCTTCGAGTTATGGAAACAGATGTATCCTCACCAGCTTTTGATGTAATATATGGCATGATTAGATGTAAGTTTGAACTACTTATCATATCAGCAGTGCTTGTTTGATGATTCTTGGTGTTAGAAGGCTAGCTACTGTGCGAGCTATAGTACTTGCAAAACACTCACCGAAGAGAAACGTTGGGGCTGATGAGCTCGTGGTACGCTTATACTTATCCCTCGTCGATCGACCAATAGACCTAGCTCCTAAAATTGTAGGCTTAGCGATCGATGACCTAGGCGGGCTAGTTTGGCCTAGTGGGTTTCAATGATATGACGTGCAATACACAATCATAGTAGTGCAGAGACGTACTCCCTCCGTTCCAAAATAGATGACCTAGGCGGGCTAGTTTGGCCTAGTGGGTTTCAGTGATATGACATGGTACAGTGTCATCCAGTCTTCGTGTGTGGTAGCAGTATTGCGGGTACAGTAAGTTTTCATGAAGAAGCGGAATTCAACGAAGTCATGATGGTTCCTTCGTCCGAACAACTTAAAGTGGGAAAGGTTGGGCCTGCGATATAACCGGGGTAGACCAGGATAATTTTGTGCATGGCAGGTGGACCAGGATGGTCGACGTCCCACATGTCGGTGAATGAAAGTATTCTTTCCGATAAGCACGAGCAACGAGTATTCATTGTTTATTTTTGATGAAAGCTATTGTCTCCACTGTTACGACGGAGGAGTGTGAAACACGGCAGCCCAGTGAACTTGGCATGTGCACCACTCCCTCCTTCCTCATGTAATGCCCATGTTACAGCTTTTTCTCACTTTCTCTCTATCTATTTCCTCTCAAATGTTTTTTACCTTTCTTTTTTTTAGACACAATTGTTTTTTATGCCTTTTTTAGAATTATTTTTTATACCTAGGAGCACGTGTAGAGACGGGCTCCTGCAGATCCCACTCCTTGACTTTGTCAATGCCTCTCTCTCCTCCACATAAGGAGTACTACTTGCTATGCATGCATGCGGTGGGCAGCTGGCGTCTTGAGGGGCCAGGGCGGTGAGAGCGGGCTCCGGAAGCGGTCCGGACTCTAGCATAATTTTGGTTTTTACAGTATTTCTTTCTCCATTGATAGGTAGGCCCGCATAGATAGATAAAGAACACGAGCTGATGAGGCGCATGCGGACTATTTGACTGGTCAACCAGACAAATACGGAGCTATACGCTGAGCCAGTGACCGTATAATCACCATATCTCGTATACAATGATCAAAGTGAGCTATCAAGACAAGTTCGATGACCGCCAATGCATTTTACTCGGTAATAAATGACCAGGATTGAAGGGGAATCCAAATTTGCTTCGTCTTCTGTCCTTGAGCTCTTGACAAACCAATGCACTATACGGTTGTCTGGCCACTCCACCCCAGAGCTCTCACCAAGCGTCGTTCATGCCACCGCGCCGCATACTAACTGGTAAGGCAGCGATGGCATCTCGCCGCGCCAAGTTCCTCGCCGCCCACGACCGCACACAAAATGGTAGGGAAGCGATGGCATCCCGCCGTGCCGAGTTCATCGCCGCTCGCGACCTCACAACTATGTGGGAGGAATTTGAAGATGCCAAGGCCGAATGGGCGGTAGATCAAGAGGCGGCCAAAGCCGCACAGAGGAAGCGGAAAAGTCAGAAAGCACTCAAAAAAAGAGAGGCCCGCCGCCGCAAGAAAGAGAAGGACGCACGCGCTGCTGCGGAGAGGTCGGCGGAGATCCAAGCACTGTGGGGTGTCGCCGACAAAGCCGGGAAGGAGAACGATGGCGTCTGGCCAGCATGTGAGAAGTAGTAGTACTCGTAGTGTGTGTGTGTGTGTGTGTGTATGTGTGTGTGTGTGTGTGTGTGTGTGTGTGTGTGTGTGTGTGTCTGAGTACAAGCATGTACCAGTACTACTAGTTACTACTGTAGTTTTTAGAGCAAACTACCAGTACATTAGCCTAGACTAAATGGAAAAATTCCTATCCTAAGCATCAAATGGCATCTCTTTCTCTATAGGAATTGAGATGCATGTAATCTCACTTCCTATGATTTTCATATTCCTATCCTATGAACGAAAGCGGAATTCAACGAAGTCATGATGGTTCCTTCGTCCAAGCAACTTCAAAGTGGGAAGTGGGCCTGTGATTTCACGGCTCATTAGTCATTGTTACTGCGGCGCGACGACCTGGGTGACTCCCTTGGAGTTCTGTGTGCATGGCAAGTGGACCAGGATGGTCGACATCCCACATGTTGGCGAACGGAAGTATTCTTTCCGATATCGAGGAGCAAGGAAACCGCGTGGTATAGTATCACTGCTGATTGGTTCGCAAAAAAATACTATCACTGCCGATTTATAATTATTTTTTATTTCTGATGAATGCTAGCATTTCAACTCTTACGACGAAGGGTGCCAAACACGGCACGTGCTGGATGTCCCACACGTCAGCGAAAGGAGTGGGACATGAACAGCATGGTAGAGCCCAGCGTAAAAAACAGCGTGGTAGAGCATCTCCACTTCTTCCACTTCTGGGTCGGAGACCACACATAGTAGTACTTAGTGGTATGAATGATACAAAGTGTGACCTGGAGACAAAGACACGTCTAGTTGGAAGGTCTCGGGGCATACACGTAAACAAATATAAAAGTTAATATGTGCCTCCAACTAATATAGTAGTAGTAGAGTACTTAGGCACGTACTCCATAACATCACCGTGCATTGCACGTACAACATTTAGTGGTAGTACGTAGTAAGAGACAAATGCCGCCCAAGAGTTCCCTTCTCGACCTACTTTTGGGTGTTTGGTAGAGTTTATGGAGGGTGCATGAGTCCACACTAGTTTAGCACAAATACACTAGAAGCGTGCATGAAGAGAGCATGCATGAAGAGGGGTGTTGAGTTGAGCATGCATGAAGAGGGAACAACTATGCTGAGACGAGAACGCAACCAAACACACCCTATATGCCACGCATGTTCATACCATTTGTGCCTTTCTACTTCACTTACTGCGCTACATTACTCATGTTCGTACGTCCACTCCTGGGTACATGTTCGTCTCGTAGTTCCAGTCCCACGTGTTCTTCATATAGATGGAACGATCCTTGCATAACACGTGCACCTTGATGCTAGATGTCTCGCGTGTTGGCAAAAGGATGAACAAAGCTCACGTAAAAAAATAGAGTGGAAGAACATAGATTCCGGACGACCGAGAAGGAGCAAGGAACCTTGTGGTGGAGCGTCTACACTCATAATATTTAATATTATTCAGCGATATAAAATTAACCAATCATCTCCATAGTGGACTGAAAGAGTACGAAACACGGCAGCCCAGTGTAGTATCATACTAGTACATGGCTAACCCACGCTATCACCATATTTCTTGGCTTCCGTGCGACACCTATCTCTAGTAATCCAGCAGCCTGTATCGCTTCTCCCTCCTCGTCTCTATCAGAGTGCGGTGGGCTGGCGTTTCTGCCATCTATTGAGGTCGGTTAACTATCACATGTTAGCGACATGCCAAGAGCATTCTAAAAAAATTCCTTTCACGCTCCGTTTTCAAAAAGAAAAAAATCCTTTCACGTACGAATTTGCCTGTATGCTTTGAGCAACTTGCATGTCCTATACTGCTCCTGTTTGATACTCTAACTTAGCTAGAGGTTAGACTAACTCATGACTAACCCTGAACTAACTATAGCCAAAGAGGTGTTTGGGTGACAGGGTTAGATTGACAATAAATGCACTTCATGGAGAGAGAAAAGTGATTTTTTAGTGGTCCCAATGAGAACTACCTCCAGTTAGCACCTCTTGGGTGGGATATTTTTTTGGTGGGTTTGGTGCAACTTGCTCCAATTTAAACCCTCATGCTTGGATAGTTTAGGGCTATTTGAGCCCCAACTAGCTCAAACTAACTCTAACCCATGGATCCAAACAGGGCCAATGGCCAGTCTTGACGCGGAGCAGTCGCGTGCACCGGGAAGCGGCGCTCTCTGGGCCGTCGCACCACTTCAAAGCCGGCGCCAGTGAGAGGTCGCCTCTGCTCTGGCCGAGCATTAATGCGGCACTGACGCTCCAGGGCGATGCTGACCATTTCACGCGGGAAGCGCGCGCTGGCAAGGGAGTATAGGTTTTGAACCGTTTCAGGTGTAGTACTGGTAGTTTGCAAAACTACTCAATTATTGCACTCAGTTTCCTAAGAAATTGTGGTAAAAACGTTACTCCACAACCCGCTTCCCTTCTCCTTCCTCTTCCACCGCCCGCACACATCCGCGGGAAGCGACCGGTCAACCCTTATATAGGAGTGCTAGCACAAAAAGATGCATGCATGACCACTAAAATTTCCATATTAAAGTGCCGCTCCGGCGGGAGTATGGCGTATGTTGTTACCTCCGGCCGGCCCGTGGCTACCGAGCGACGGCGACCAGAGAAGAGGCGGCGGGAGGGGAATTAATGTAGCTACTGTTTGGGTTTGCCTTCCGGCTTAAATAAATGCGCAGCATCACGTGTACCCGCGGGTGCACAAATTGTAACATACGTGTCTGCTTAAGTGGGCGTCACATAACTGGTGTGTGTGTGTGTGTGAGAGAGAGATTCTGAGAGACAGAGTGCGTGTGTGCGACTCTACTCTTCGGACATGTACTCAACCTTTTGCATCGGGATATAAGTATAATGGTATTTACTTTAGCTAGTGATTTAGGTGGCCATGTTAACGTGGTTGTGTCAAAAAAAGTCACTTCCTGCTCGTGATTTGCGTTATATAATTACAAGCAAGATTCTCGTGCATTGCATGGAACATCAATATGCATTTTTTTACAGAGCACCTATTGTGATTGACCCATGCAGGAGTAATCCCATGTGTAAAACCTAATGATATCTCAAGAATTTTATCGGAAAACTGGTATCTCGAGAATGTCATCGAAAAAATGAAAGATGAGAGATAAGGCGAGGAGGAGTGGAGCGTGGTGGTGGCTGGTTTTCAGAATGGGCGGAGGCATGGGGATGGACAGCGCCGGCAGGCGGCAGCGGCCACCATGCATGCTAGATTTGTTCCAGAGACTTATTCCTTTTTAATTGCTGAGCAATGAGGTTGCGGGAGATAATGATGTGGAGAGAGGTGCGGGTATCTTTTGTAAAATTATCATAGTTTGCTTTCTATCCTCAGATATAGATCATACGGTCTGTATTACAAGATGGCAGGCACACCATCACCACCAACTCGTTTTTTATAAGGGTACAGATGATAAGTTTGCTGACTACTAAAGTAAAGTGGAATTTGTCCAGGTTATGCAAGTAAATAAAGGTGATTGTTTATCATACGGGTAAGGTTGGATGAAGGGTGGTAGGAACAAATGCTCTGCCTAGAGCATGTGTGTGTGAGATGGAGTCTTAGTGTGTGTGTGGGGTGTGTGTGTGTGAGAGAGAGAGATGGAGTCTTAGTTTGTGTTTGTGAGAGAGAGGGAGAGAGATGGAGTCTTAGTGTGTGTGTGGGGGGCGGGCGTGCGTGCTTGCGTGTGTGTGTGTTTGTGTGTGTGTGTGAGAGAGAGATGGAGTCTTAGTGTGTGTGTGTGTTGGGGGCGCGCGTGTGTGTGTGTGTCGTGGGGTCCTCTGTGGCGGATGTAATTTAAGTGTGCATGGCTTTCATCATAGAGAGGTGTTGTGTATGGCAGAGGCCACCAACGATAGGGTGCGAGAGAGAAAATGCCTGTAGAGAGGGAAGAGAAGGTGTGTGCGCGTGAGAGGAGTCGACTTCGAGAGAACGTGTTTGTTCGAGAGACACTGAGGAAGACTACTATATATCGATGGTGCATGTATGAAGGAATTAAACTAAGGGATGGTCTTATTGGTTTCGGGGATATAAGGGAAGAGTGAGAGGCAGGGGGGCTAGAAGGAGATTATTAAGTGTGAGCGTGTGTTTTACCCATCCAGGCGGAAGTTATGTGCACAAAAGAGGAGAACGATTCGATGTGGCGTTAGGATTGAGGGTAATTAACTATGTATGGAGACATAGAGACCTTGAACGTGCATGTGTGAGAGGTATACATGTATACGTGGGATGTGTGTGTGCGCGCGCGCATGATCAAGATAAAAGAAAGAAGACATAAGTCATAAGATCAACAACATGGGAGAGACGGATCGGTATGACAATATGCATGCATGTGAGAATGCATGGAAGAAGTCCCGACAATTGAGCATGTGTTTTTGTCTTTAAGAGATAGTGGCGTGGGCTGGAGCATGCATCTATGGCGAGCAGAGGGAGTGAGGCGCAATGATTGTGCAAAAGAGACTAACCTATAAATGCATATGTATGGAGAGACATATATAGTGTGGGTGATAGGAAGCAAGACTCCGTGTGAGAAAGAAATGTTGACGGAGAAACTACAGATAGATACAGAGATGGAGATGCCAGCTAGAGGGACATCCGCTAGTTTGGGTGTTGGAGATGATTGTCGGGTGGTTCAAAGGGTGAAGTTATATATGTGTGTGAGAGGGCACTTGACTGCATGTAGAGAGAAACATATGTAGTGTGCGTGATAGGAATCAAGAGTGAGGGCGAGAAAGAAGGTTGATGGAGAAACATATAAATAGAAAGATAAAGATGCTAGCTAGTGTGCGTTAGAGATAGGAGTCGAGTGGATCAGAAGGGTGGGTTATGTGTGTGGGTGTGAGAGAGATAGAGAGAGGGTGCGTGTGAGTCACATACAAACAGATATCAGAGAGAAATGAGATCCAGAGAGACGGAGTTTTGTGTCTGCGAGAGAGAAAGATATTTCACAACGAGAGTGATAGCTAGAGAGACATACGAGGGAACACAAGATATCTCTAGGGAGAGAGGGTGTGTGTGAGCGACATACAAGAGAACAATTGAGAAATATGAGGCCCTGGGTGACATAGTTTGTGTTTGTGTGTGAGAAAGAGATATTGAAGAGGAAGAGTCATAGGTTCTCATATCTACGGAGCAAAAGACATCTTTGTATGAGGGGTGTGCGAGTGGAACACATGGGAATAGTAGAGAGAAATGAGACGCCGGGAGACAAAGTTTTGTGTTTGTGTGAGAGAAAGAGATTCCACATGGAGAATCATAATTAGAGACACATAGCAGGGAGTGAGATATACTTAGAGAGAGATAGAGTGATGAAGGTCAAGGGAGAGAGTACCGTCAGTGTGTTACAAAGATAAAAGATCATTGTCGACATACAGGTAGCACGAGAGATACCTGAGAGATGATGAACACGTATAGGTCTAGAGAGATAGTCCGATATAAGCATGAGTGATACCTATATGAGACGAATATCTGGATTAAAGGGGATTCAAATATTTAAACTGGAGATCACGACAGCGATAATATCATAACACAAATTGGTGTATCAAACATGCATATTCATTTGCATTTGGGCACACGTGTAATGTTATATAGTTTATCAATATTGGTGATCCATAGATTCTTCAATTACAAACAATGCATGGTTTATATGCAATTAATGTCTAAACGGGATTACACTATATGTTGCGTGTGTGAAACACATTATACATGTTTGAGAAGTAAAAAAACCCGCATGAAACACACATTAATTGGAGACAGTTAGCGAGGAATGCATACATTGGATTTCAACATAAAGTGGTTTCAAATATTTGAAAATCCAAATTGATGGATACAACCTTATGAATCTGAGATCATGCCATTTGTAAACCATATTTATGTATAAATGGTGTTGTGCTTTTGAAAGTATATATTAAAAAATGATGTATATAGAATGTAATTCCAATTGAAAATGGATCCCGCCTGAAAAAATAGAATACAAATGGGATTTGAATTGAGTTGGCACGGTAAACGTGCACTCTGCAAAATTTGAATGAAGCGGGGAAAGTCGCAGTAACCGCCTGAAACCAAAATTTGCGAGATGGTTATTATTTATGTGTAAGTGCTATTATTCATGGTTATTATTTTCACATCTTCCTGTCCAACTTACGTGTAAGTGCTATTATTCATGGTTATTATTTTTCCTATTTTCTGCTGATTCAACACATCAATGATTTACATTACATTGTTGTAACTAGGCGAGGGTCAATCTGGATAGTCATGACGAGCAAAGCTTGCTTGCGCTTTTCAAGGAAGCATTGCAGCAGTATCGGTGTTACCTGAGGAAATCACACTTTGATGGCAAGTCTATAAACGAATTTCCGGTGAAGTCTCTTGTGCTAAATTTAGAAGACATTGAATGGAAAAACCTTGTTATGCACTGGTCTCGTTCCCAGGATGAGGTACTGTCTATGAAATCACATGACAATTTGAACTTCTACTTTTTTGCATGTGCCTTACGGATCTTTTTTGCAGGAAATCTGCTCGAAGAAGAATTCCGGTTTGACAAGAACGACAGGATATCGCAAATATCCTGCCCATTGCTTTGCTCTTGTTAGTACCTGTTGTCCTCTATCACTGTACTTGCATACATACCTGGTTCATTATGTGACATCAGTATGCATGATAGCTTGCTTATCAATTGTTCACTCCAAATTATCTGATCTGTATGAATGGTTACATTAGTGTAGAATATATCCAATGCCAATGTTTTTTTAGCTCTGCATTGTTCTTGTAAGTACATGCTGTCCTTTATCAGTGTACTTATAATGACAGGTAGTTGTTCATGTACCATCACTCTGCAGCTTATTTTCCTTTGCCCTCCATTTTCTACACATCAGATCTATATTTACTCTTACCATAAGGTAGGTACTGAAGAAGTTTAGCTGTGCATTGCTCTTGGCTGTACCTTTTGCCTGTATCACTGCACTTACATTTATAGCTACTTGGTTATGTAGCATCACTGTTCATCTTATCTTAAATATTCTCCATTTTTCGTATATTATCACATCTATATTTACTCTTAACAAAATGTAGAATAAATGCAATGCTTTTGAAGAAGATTCTGTGGTAAACTTCTTGAATTGCCCCCCCCCCCATCAGCATGGACAAGGCCTTTATAGAGCCTGTCTTCACCAATAATGTAAGTTTGTCCATCTCAAGCCTTCAAACTTTGTTGTATATATTTGGTTAGGCATGACTGCAACCGCTGTTTATTTTTGGTGTTTGCATCAAATTGCTTGTTTAATGTTTATTATATGTAGTTCATAAACAAAAGTTCGTCCTTTCTCAATTTAAGTTTTTAGTTGTACAACCAAGTTCCTTCTTCATACCATGTAAATTAAACTATATAGAGCAAGTGATCTTCTTTTGCACTGCATGTATGCTTCTGTTCTTCATCTGTAATCCAGTGATGTGGTGAACCTACCCACTACAGCACAATGTCATATTCTACAATGTCTTAACTATGAATAATGTCATATCATTCTACTATTATTTAAACCGTCTCTTTATTTGCCAATCTAAAATGGTATAAATTGACAGCACACTAACCATTGATACTTATGAGTTCTTGATCTGTAATCCAGTGGTGTCGTGAAGCTGCCAACTCCTTCACAATGTCATTTCCTGCCATGTCTTGACTTGAACAATACCATAGTGTGTTAATGCAAATTTAAACGGTGTCACTTTATTCGTCAGTAAGAAATGTGATGAATTGTCAGCACTGATACTTTTATGTGCAAAACCTGTCATCTGTCTGCTTGTTTATCTTTTAGAGTGAGGAAGATATAAGTGTTGAACAAGCGCAGTCTCATCATCTTGCTCGGCTGCTTGTGCTGCAGCTCCCCAGCAGGGCTAACCTTTCTTGAACTCTATTGAAGTGCTGTCGGTTTTGTATATTATTTTGTCGGCGTGTTTATTTGCACTGCTGGCGATCTTTGATGCCCAGTGTATGTAATATGTTGTCTGCTTGTGCTTTATTATCATAGTGGCGAACTTTGATGCCCAGTGGATGTAATATGCCGTAATTTCTTTACTGTATAGTCTAGGTTTTTTCTTATTCACGATGCTGCAGTTATTTTACTGTATATATATCCTGTCTTCGCAGTAAACCGGCCAAACCGTAAAATTACGGTACATAATCGGGCAGTCATGCAATCACGATATTGGTTGGGCCTGAAACGTGCCGAACAGCTCACAGGCCGGCAGCAGCTCGAAATGAACCCCGGCCCATGATTGTGCGAATCAAATCACGGGCTTTTAACTGGCCAAAAAATTGTCTCGGTCCTTGTTTGGCCCAATCAGATATTGGCTGCGAGCAGGCCGGATGCAAACTGGGCCGTAGTTAGGCCCAACTATATGACGGGCTTTTAACAGGCTGAAATTAATATAGGGCCGAAATGTTAAACGGGCCCTTAACAGGGCAAAACTAATATCAGGCCGAATTACTAAGTGGGCCTTTAGCAAGTGGGCCCAAAAGCATAGTGTCTAGTTGACAGACCGAATCTGATATGGGCCATAATTGAGCCCAAAGCCTCTTAAAGGGCCGGACCTAATCTGGGCCGTAATTTGGCCCAAAACGTGGTAGGCCTTTAACGGGCCGGATCTCATATGGGCCACCATTAGGCCCGGAGCATGGCAGGCCATTAATGGACTGGATCAAATATGGGCCGGCATTTGGCCCAAAACATGGCAGGCAGTTAATGGGCTGGCCTATGAGGGTCCTCAAAATCTTGTGGGCCTACAGCTGGGCCGGCCCATTAATGTCGGCAAAATCTCGTGGGCCTTTAGCTAGGCCGGCCCATTATGATCCACAAGAATCTTGTGGGCCTTTACCTGGGCCGGCCCATTACGGCACACAAAAATCTTGTGGGCCTTTACCTGGGTCGGCCCATTATGGCCGCAAAATCTTGTGGGCCTTTAGCTGGGCCAGCCCATTATGTTTCGCAAAATCTCGTGGGCCTTTAGCTGGGCCGGCCCAGTACGATCCGCAAAATCTTGTGGGCCTTTAGTTGGGCCGGCCCATTTAAACTTGTTGGGCCGTACCACGTGTCGATGTATCATAGGCGCCTTCTGT
Organism: Triticum monococcum; assembly: GCA_034509565.1. Classification (NCBI taxonomy): domain Eukaryota; kingdom Viridiplantae; phylum Streptophyta; class Magnoliopsida; order Poales; family Poaceae; genus Triticum; species Triticum monococcum. The sequence continues at coordinate 668,269,788 of CM067843.1, read as the reverse complement.
CCAGTGAGTGGATGACATCTGTCCCGACGATGAGCCGACACGTGTTTCCTCTAGCCAATGATGATTTTACACATGGAAAATCCCCATTGGTCGGGGCTGTTAACGGGTCATCGGATCCAAAACCCGACCCGATAGCTTAACGGCGTTCCATTACGGTGGATGCCACGTGTCGGTCACCCTTGACGAAAGCACTTCTATGACGCGCGATTTATCGTCATGGAAGTGGACACTTCCGTGATGATAATTTTGATAATGTCATGGAACACTTCTATGACAGCACAGGTATGACTATCTTGATTCTGTCATAAATTTGTCATGGATGTACATGCATGACAAAAAACGCGACCTACTGTGACAAACACGTATCATCACGGAAGTGTATTTTTTTGTAGTGATCACTTGATCCCTCTCGGTACTTGTTCTATGCTTTGTGAGTTGATCAACTTGATTCACTCTTGACTTAGTCTTGATCAACCTTGAATCTTTCCAACTCTCTTCATTTGGATGATGTCTTGAAGGTAAACATGAATGATCACACAATCTTCTTCTTCAAGACATGCTTGCAATAAGCTCCACTCACACATGACCAATCTTTTGATAATTCCTTGAAAAGCACTTTGGCCATCTCATAAATTCCTTGAAACCAACACATGGACTTCAAGACAATCCTATGGAGAAATCCTTCAAATATAACTCAAGGCAACCGTTAGTCCATAGAGATTGTCATCAATTACCAAAGCCACACATGGGGGCACCGCATGTCCTTTCAATCTCCCCCATTTTGGTAATTGATGACAATCACTTTCAAGAGAGTTTATATAAGGAATTATGCATCACCATGCAATGCAACAACCAATAATGCATGTGTATGAGATGCAAATGCTTAGGTACAAAAACCAAAGCAAGAAGAAATAACTCTCTAAACTTATCCACAAAACTCTCTGAAACTTCTCCCCCATTGGCATCGATTGAAAATGGGCGAAAAGCTTAGAAGTCCAATAAGAAAAGTGTTCCGCCATAAATTGTGTATTTGTCAACAAGAGAGTGGAATGCAATACATATAACCAACGGTAAATACTTGGAGGAAGACATACTATATTGAGGCCCAAAGATTGCAAAAGAAGATATGCCACAAAGGCATAGCAAAGAGAGAAACAAGCACTCATGCAATCAATCAAAGGATATCAATTGAACCAACTATACCAAAGATTCTATGAGCCACAAGAAAAATGATATTACGATAAGAGCAAAGGAGTGTTCTAAAGAAACTAGAGAAGTTCCCCATGATTTGTGCACACATAAGAATTTTTGTATTTGGATACACAGTACACAAAATAGGATCATAGCTCCCCCAAAATCAAAATAAACTCACAACAAGTGCAAGTGAGCATATAGGAAACAAAGCCTAGCACTTGCAACAAACAAATGGTTGAGCAACATGTAAAAGAGGCAACTTAAGAATAGGCTCAACCAAAATGATGTGTGTGAGTCATGACAAAGCACTTGAGAAGACTAATATAAGGATGAGCATAAAGCATCAACATAGTCTTGGATAAATGAGATACACAGTGCATGACATGTCCTCCCCACACACACCCAACAAGCAAAATGGGTTCACAAGCTCACTAAAAATAAAACAACAAAGCTTGCGACAACCCATGGTGAAGAAAGAAGAATAAAGCCTCATCAAGATGAGGGATACCAATTAAGATGGAAAAAGCCTCATAAGGACAAGCAAGAGGAAAATAATCTTCACCACACAAGAGTGCATCAAGATGCAACGAGATAAGACACACACTCAAGGTAAAAGCTTTCATGGAGCCACCAAAGAAATAGCATAAGAAAGACAAGGTGGACGTGAAAGAAAGGATATCATCTAGAGGTGTAATTTCTCTCAAGTGTATAAGGTTCTAGGTAGACGAAATCATGATGATATATATCTACAAAGAAGGATGTACACCCGAAATAGTTACAACACGAAGGAACAAGATATCCAAAAGGAAGTCATACATATACCAATAAGATATTTGCTTGGAAGCATAGCACATGGCTAGATATGGTCTTATTGTATATAAATGAATTCCTACCACACAACCATTAAAGACATCACAACTAGCAACATGAGATGTGACGCCCCGAGACCGATGCTCGAGAAGACTTCCTTATATTCCGGGTTTCGCCGTGTGTTTCATTTGTGCTTGCCCTTTTATTTTTGTTTTGCATCATGTCATCATGCCATCATCTCATAAATCTTTTGCATCTCAACTAAATAAATCGTATGGATCTTTGATCCATTTAAATCGAGGGAAGGATGACTTCTCTTTATAATATATCCTCCCGATATTAGTGGAGCTATTATAAAATAATCCATTCTTATAGAATCACCTAAAACACACTTGCAAATTTCCCCATGCCTTTGTTATCTCGCTGCTTGACCTCGAACCTTGTCCATAAATTCTTTCGTCATTTTCCGAAGCTCCACCAAAAATCCAAATATTTTTAGACTCTTCTTTACCTTGAACTTTTTCAAACCATTTGAATTAAATTGAAATGGATTTGAATTTAGATCTTTTAATTTTGGCCTTCTCTATTTTTCGCGGAACAAACACATTTTTTTGTGAGTCCAGGAAATTTATCCCCATGCCTAATCCTTTCTCCACCCTTCCTTTCCTTTTTTTCTTTCTTTCTTTCCTTTGCTATTTTTTCTGGGCTTTAGAAGCAAGGGAGGGAGAGAAAGCCCAGCACTCGCAAGCCACTGGGCCAAGCCGGCCCACTAAATCCCTTGAAGCCCAGCCGCACTCTATCCCAACAATACCCTAGCCCGATCCCCCCGGTCCACTCCTTCCTTTCGCCCGCCTCCAACGCCGCACGCACACGCAGACATCGCCAGGAGCGGATCCCCTCGCTCGACCCCGCGCTCGGTTTTCCCCTGCATTGCCAGCGCGCCCCATCGCCCTCGCCGGATCCAGCAGGCCGCCGCCCGGCTCCCTCGCACCCCCGCCGGATCTCCTTCCTCGCCGCGAGCTTGCAGCGCCACCGCTCTCCTTCCTCGCACCCGTCCAGCAAGCCCCGTGTTTCCGCCTCGCTGCCGCCTCCCCGAGCTCCATGGCGCCGGCCTCCTTGCAAGCCATCGTCAGCAGCCCCGCTGCTGCAGTTCAGAGGCAAGCCCCTCCAACCGCGCCAACTCCGGCGCCCCTGCAGCCTCTCCTCCGACGCCGGCGAGTAGAGGCCGCCGCCGGGCCATCTTGTCGCTGCTCTTATGGTTCTCGATGACCTCCATGTCCCGCTGGACCACTCCATGCCCCGTTGCTGCTGGGTACCATTGCCCGAGCACATGTCACCTCGACCACCGCCTCGCTACCCTCGTGCGCCTCCGCCTCTGTCGCCTCCGATGGTGGCTATTTCGTTTTGGGCTTCGTGGAAAAGTCCTCTCCGATAAGTGCACGAGTACACAGTGTCTCGTCTAGTATCTCTATCGACGTCCCCTGAATCGACAAGTACCAGCTTCACCACCGAACCAGGGCGCCAAGTTCCGCTCCACCGACATGTACGACTACACCCGGTGACGCGACAAGCCCCGATGTGTACATCTACTCCATCAAGACCGGACCGACAAATATCCCAACGTCTTGTGTACAACACCGTCGCTGAAGACCCGGATAGCAAAACGTCAAGTACCTATGACCGAAGAACGTTATGTACCTCTCCGAAGAAAAACCGAACATGTACCACTACATCCGGAGGCCTCGGATCCGTCAAGTTCCACTACCGCCGTGAACAACTACCGTCGCCGAGATCGCGAGAACCTCTACTTCCTCCTCGAAACGTGAACGACTACCGTCGACCCCAAGTGACTCGGATTCGTCAAGTCTTTCTACGAAAATGCATACCACTACCGTCGCGAGTACCTCTACCGTCGTCGTGTACCCCCTACTTCCACCATGTCCCGAGAACATATACTTCCTCTACTTGGCACTGAACGAGAACCGGCCCATTTGCACACTTTGAAGGTATAACCATCGAGACGCCGCCCGTGAACTAATGCATGTGTGATGTATGAGATGTTGTGCTCGAATTGTCGGTGCACGTTGCCCCTCTGTTGCCTTGTCACCATCGTCGACTCATGGGGCACCCGGTATCCGGGAGTGCCCCACCATCTTTTGCACGCATCCGCACACTTCTCCTTTGCATCGGTATCTCAATCGAGTTACCGGAACCGGAACGCTGTCATGGCACCGTTTTCGTTACCGTTGTTGTGGCACCCCCTTCCTTTTCACCACGGTGACAAATGCTTCATAATGCTCTTGTCAACTTTTTCATAAAATTGCATAAACTTGTTCATGTCATCCGCATCATGATAACAACAATTAAAATGTTTAGTTTGTTGTTGCATTAAATTACTAAGGCATATGGGGATTTACCGGATTCGTTATTTGTTATATCCGGCCCCATTTAAATTGTTTAGATGGTGTAGTTTTGTTATGCCTCACCTCTTGCCATGTTAACCAACATTTAATATTGTTGAGTACCTAACCGAGATCGAACTAAATAACTTGAATGTGGTGTTTCGTCAATATGCAACGGAGTTGCATATTGAGCTCCATTTAATTTGTAGGATTGTTTGTGCACTTTGCCATGCCATGCTTCATTAAACCGGACATGCATCATACTTGATTGTGCATCATGCCATGATTATGTAATGGTTGTTTACCATGATTGTTTGCTCCTTTCCGGTGTTGCTTCTTCGGGTTGGTTCCGATAACGTCACGTTGTGAGGAATCGTTCGACTACGTCCGTTTGTCTTCTTCATGGACTCGTTCTTCTTCCTTGCGGGATTTCAGGCAAGATGATCATACCCTCGAAATCACTTCTATCTTTGCTTGCTTAGTTGCTCGCTCTTTTGCTATGCCTATGCTGCGATACCTACCACTTGCTTATCATGCCTCCCATATTGTTGAACCAAGCCTCTAACCCACCTTGTCCTAGCAAACCGTTGTTTGGCTATGTTACCGCTTTGCTCAGCCCCTCTTATAGCGTTGTTAGTTGCAGGTGAAGATTGAAGTTTGTTCCTTGTTGGAACATGGCAATGTTGTTCCTTGTTGGAACATGTTTACTTGTTGGGATATCACAATATATCTTATTTAATTAATGCATCTATATACTTGGTAAAGGGTGGAAGGCTCGGCCTTATGCCTGGTGTTTTGTTCCACTCTTGCCGCCCTAGTTTCCGTCATATCGGTGTTATGTTCCCGGATTTTGCGTTCCTTACGCGGTTGGGTTATAATGGGAACCCCTTGACAGTTCGCCTTGAATAAAACTCCTCCAGCAAGGCCCAACCTTGGTTTTACCATTCACCACCTAGCCTTTTTCCCTTGGGAGTTGCGCATCCCGAGGGTCATCTTTATTTTAACCCCCCCCCCGAGCCAGTGCTTGTTTAAGTGTTGGTCCGAACTAGAGTCCTTTGCAGCGCCACCTCGGGGAAACTTGAGGGCTGGTTTTAGTTGTACGGAGCGCTCATCCGGTGTTGCCCTGAGAACGAGATATGTGCAGCTCCTATCAGGATGTCGGCGCATCGGGCGGTCTTGCTGGTCTTGTTTTACCTGTCGAAATGTCTCGTAACCGGGATTCCGAGCCTGGTCGGGTCTTCCCGCTAGAAGGTTTATCATTCGTTGACCATGAGAGCTTGTGATGGGCTAAGTTGGGACACCACTGCAGGGATTGAACTTTCAAAAGCCGTTCCCGTGGTTATGGGCAGACGGGAATTTGTTAACGTCCGGTTGTAGAAAACCTAAAGTTGACCTTAATTAAAATACATCAACCGCGTGTGTAACCGTGATGGTCTCTTTCCGGCGGAGTCCGGGAAGTGAACACGGTGTTGGAGTTATGCTTGACGTAGGTTGTTCTAGGATCACTTCTTGATCATGGTTTCTCGACCATGCTTTGCCTCCTCTTCTCGCTCTCATTTGCGTATGTTAGCCACCATATATGCTAGTCGCTTGCTGCAGCTCCACCTCATACCTTTTCCCTACCTATAAGCTTAAATAGTCTTGATCGCGAGGGTGTGAGATTGCTGAGTCCCTGTGACTCACAGATACTTCCAAAACCAGCTTGCAGGTGCCGTTGAACCATGCAGATGACGCCACCAAGCTCAGGAGGAGCTCAATGAAGATCTTGTCCTTTGTGTTGTTTCGTTCTAGTTGATCAGTAGTGGAGCCCAGTTGGGGTCGATCAGGGACCTTGTCGCATTTGGGGTTCTTTTATTTTGGTTCCGTAGTTGGACCTTGATTGTATTTGGTTGATGTAATGCTTTATTCATGTAATTGTGTGAAGTGGCGATTGTAAGCCAACTATGTATCTCTTTCCCTTATGTATTACATGGGTTGTGTGAAGATTACCTCACTTGCGACATTGCTTTCAATGCGGTTATGCCTCTAAGTCGTGCTTCGACACGTAGGAGATATAGCCGCATCGAGGGCGTTACATGAGATCATCGTTGAGATGCTTTGAGAAAGGAAACAAGTATCACAAGATGGAATGGATAGCATTCCAAGATGCAACCTACAGAAGGTTGAATGCAAGAAAATAATGCATGAATAGATACTTGTTACCGAGATATCATTGGAAGGATGTAGAAGAAACCAATTGAAGGTAGTAGATAGTAGTTCATTGAGCATCCTAGCTTGACTCCAATAAGCGCATGGTGACACCACCTTCCTTGTGAGTGAGCCAAGCATCCAATGCATCTCCAATTGTTCCTAGAACAACAACACAAACAAAATGGTACCCAAACTCATTGGAACCAAAGAGTTAGAAACACCAATATACATAGGACAAACTCCACATAAATATGTGCATATAGAGAAGGAAATGAATATCATGCACAACTCATCCAATTTGAGACCTGGTGGAGTTTCCCTATATATTGGGTCAAATAAAGAAGGCATGCCACAGAGACTACATGAAGTAAATATGCATGCTCAAGTCCTTCAAGAACCGATACCAAATGATAAAGAAAAACCAAGTGAAGAAAAGATACCAAATGAATAAAACATCACTTGGAGGATATCCATAAGAGATACATCAAGGAATGAGATATCCATTGATGCCCACTAAATAAAAGATATCAAACCCCCAAAAGAGAGGATGGTTTCAAACAAACCAAGCTCTCTACAAAGTTTCATGATGGCACAAAGTACCAAGAAGAAACGACTTGCCTTCCACCAACACACACTTGATAAGGATCACAAGATGAGTGTTTTATAGAAAATAGGATAGCTCCCCCAAGACTAGTGCATTATAGAGAAATTGCATTTGAATACAAAATGCACAAGGTGGGATCACCACTTTCACTATATCTAGAAAACACTAGACAAGATCAAGAAATAAACAAGATCCACAAGTGGTATGGAAGACAAAGGGAGTAGATACAAACCTTGGCAAGAGAAAAGGAAAATAAAAGCAAAAGTCAACGTAAAGATGATCAATAAATTCAACCACAAAAGTGAGTACCAATTGTAAAAAGACAAGAAGTATTTGGAAATAATTCCCGATGGTAGATAAGAAGGATATCCAACATCATCTTTACAGCAAACACAACCAAATTGCAACTTGTAGAGCCAACATGCCACCTAGGAACAAGATAATTTACAATATCAATTCTAGGTGACAATATCTCAAATGTACACATTTTCTAGGCTTGTAATATGCACATAGCATATTATTCCCCCATAATGTTATACCAATAAAAACTTAACAAGAGGCAATAAGAGTATCCAACAAGAGATAATTAATGGACTATTTTGAATTTAAATTTCTCATGAGAAGACATACCACATAGCGACTAGATAATCTTGTAATATCAATACTAGATGGTATTCCTCATGTACACACATTTATAGGATTGTGACGTGTACAAACCACATCACTCCCCCATAAATGGGATATTCCATTAATCTCTCACAAGAGCCAACTAGGATACAAACAAGAAGCATAAAGGCTCAACGCACGACACACACATACATGATGTGTAAACCAACACACACATACTTGATTGCTCAAGATAAGCAAGTTGGAAACACAAAATATACAAACACATGCAAGGGACAAAACCAAAACATGCAAAGGGGCAAGTAACTTTCAATATAAACAATTGAAGTACAAGTTACCGCAAGGAGGCACATTGGATATAAGATAGAAACTTGATAACCCAATTGACTTGGCTTGAGACAACAAGAATGATGAAGTCCCCTTAATTCTTCATAATGTAGCCAAGTCTCCAATGACCTCCAACAACACCTATTGATCAAGTTTTAGCTTGTCGGCCCCCAACCAAGTTGGGTCCTAAGAGGTTAGTCACAATAGGCTTGGCTACCAAAATGGTTCCTTTCTTGACACCACTTTGAGTACCAACAAACTTGGCAAACACATTGCCAACCTTATCCTTCCCAAGAGAATAGATATCATCAATAGTAATTGGGTTAGATAAGTTACCACTAGTGCATGAAGAAGCGACGTGACCTTTCTCACGACATAAGTAGCAACGTCTACTCTTCACTTTCTTCTCACTTGATTTCTCAACAAGATAAGCATTAACTTGAGTCTTCTTGGTAAGTGGCCTTTCTTCAACTTGAGGTTGAGCATGATATTGAACTTGTGGCCTCTTCCCTTGTTGCTTGTCACTAATGGCCTTCTTCTTCAATGGGCAAGATCTAACATGATGCCCTTCAATTTTGCACTTGAAGCAAATAATCTTGGCCGAATTCTTGACTTGTTCTTGGCCCTTCTTCTTGATCATATTGGACTTCTTCTTCTTATTGGAGTTGAATCCAAGTCCACCTTTGTCATTGGGGGATTTTTGCACACTCAAGATATTGTTGAGCGTGGATTTCCCTTCATGACTCTTTTCCAAGTCTTTCTTCAAAGAAGTGACTTGGGCCTTGAGCTCTTTGATTTCCTCTACAAGGTTAGCCTCAACACAAGTACTAGAGGAAGTATAAGCTTCATCGTTAGAGCAACAAGGCAAGGCAAGCAATTCATCACAAGATGTACCAATATTGTGAGTAGATTAATTACAAGGACTAGCACATGGCAATATAGCATTTTGACTAGAACTAGTGCTAGTATCCACATGAGGATCACTAGATGTTACCTTAGCAAGCATGACCTCATGAGCTATCTTTAGCACATTATGGGATACTAGAAGATCATCATGAGAGCTTGAGAGATTTTCATGGCTTTCTTCCAATTTCCCATAATTGCTAGATAGCAACTCAAGTTGAGCCCGTAGCTCAATGTTCTCCTTTAAAATGGATGATTCACAAGTAATAGAGTTAGTAGCACAAGCATCATTATTAACAACAATAGGAGAGGACAACTTGGCAAGATCTTTTAAATAAGAAGCTTCAAGTTGATCATGAGACTCGGTGAGTTTGATGAGTGTCGGTGTCAAAACCGGCGGATCTCGGGTAGGGGGTCCCGAACTGTGCGTCTAGGCCGGATGGTAACAGGAGGCAGGGAACACGATGTTTTACCCAGGTTCGGGCCCTCTCGATGGAGGTAAAACCCTACGTCCTGCTGGATTAATATTGATGATATGGGTAGTACAAGAGTAGATCTACCACGAGATCAAGGAGGCTAAACCCTAAAGCTAGCCTATGGTATGATTGTTGTATGATGATGATGTCCTACGGACTAGAACCCTCCGGTTTATATAGACACCGGATAGGGTTAGGGTTACATAGAGTCGGTTACAATGGTAGGAGATCTCGAATATACGCATCGCCAAGCTTGCCTTCCACGCCAAGGAAAGTCCCATCCGGACACGGGACGAAGTCTTCAATCTTGTATCTTCATAGTCTAGGAGTCCGGCTGAAGGTATAGTCCGGCTACCCGAACACCCCCTAATCCAGGACTCCCTCAGTAGCCCTCGAACCAGGCTTCAATGACGATGAGTCAGGCACGCAGATTGTCTTCGGCATTGCAAGGCGGGTTCTCCTCCAAATTCCGTGTACCTGTTGAATAAAGTTCGGTTTCTTGTAAATGTTGCGCTCCTTGGCTTCTACGCCCAATAATGGCCGTCTTCCACGTGTCAAACGAATGCGAAAAGCCGGGGCGTTTTTACATCCACACCCCTAGCCATATAAACGAGCCGCCTATTTAACCACATCTTCTCCTCTCCGCGAGTTATCATCAGAGCGCTTCCAGCAAAGGTCCATTCCAACATGTCCAGCCGTCGCAGCTCCTCCCCTCGCCCCTCCGGTCCCAAACCCGGGGACTGGGAGAGTTGCACCATCCCGCACAGCGAGTTAGTGTCGCTTTAGGCCAAGGGATTTCTTCCCCCGGCATACATGGTCCCGGTCCGAGCCGGTCTCGCCACCTACAATGGCGGAAAACAAGCGGAGAGCACCCCCAATCCTTCTAAAGGAGAGCGGGTGTGCCTCGTCCCCTATCTAATAAGGGGACTGGGATTTCCAATTCATCCATTTCTCCGCGGGCTTCTGAAGTTTTACGGTCTCTAGCTGCACAATCTCACGCCCGCCTCCGTATTACACATCGCGGGTTTCATTGCCCTTTGCGAGATATTTTTAGGCGTTGAGGCTCATTTCGCGCTGTGGAAGAGGTTATTCTGCCTGGTGCCCCGTTCTCAAGAGGGGTCTATCTATCAAGTGGGCGAAGCCAAAGTATGGCGCATCGCCGGGACCGGATACCTATCCGGAACCCCGAAGAAGGCGTCCGAGGACTGGCCTTCGGAATGGTTTTACATAGATGACGTCCCGCTACCGGACCCTATCCGAGTCGGTCTCCCCGAGTTCAACAATGCCTCATTGAAGAAACGCTTGAGCTGGCGTCCACGGAGCTCTCAGAGAGAAAGCGACAGAGACGTCGTTTACCTGATGGGCCGGATAAGACTGTTGGCTCATTCCGGACTAACCATGATTGGAGTCATGGCCGCATGCATTATGCGGGGGGTGTAGCCGCTTCAATATAGAGGCCACCCCATGTGGGATTTCAACGGGGAGGATGACGCCACCCGTTACAGTCGTAAGGGGCCGGCCTCAGCCGCCGCCTTAGTAAAGATCTTATCCTCTTTGTACAAGGGAGAAAAGGAGGAATTCCTCCGCGTCAATCCACAGGCCGGATTCAGTATGTACGATCCTCCAAGTTGGGTAAGTGAACAATTGTGCTTGCCCGTTCGTTTTATACTCCCACGGTTAGATAGGTAGTCTAATGATTTCAATGCAGGAACTGCGACAGGAGGTAAAGGATATAAACAGCCGTCCTCCATAGCCCGAGGACCCAGAACGGTCCCTCAATCCGGACTCCGAAGAGGATCCGGACATATCGGTGGAGCTTATTGACGGGGTGTTCTATCAGCTAAGTAAGGGCGATACCTTGGTGGCCATTACGGCGGATTACCCAAGTTTAATCCCGGCCTCCCAGTTGACGGAAACCGGAGTGCCATTCCCTTAAAAGAGATTCCACTCTCACGTATTCCGGTGTTTCTGATGACAACCGTATTTTGCAGGGGAGATTTCCGAGGCAGGAGGCCGAACCTGCGGCGTCTAGCCAACGAGGGGCCGCAGGGCCCCGTGGGGCAAAAAGGAATGTAGTCCGGACTGAGATGCCAGCGCAAAGGTATAGCGCACCCTCTGTTTCCCTGGAGTTATTCTGTCAGGGCATATTAACGTTCGTGCTATCTTCAGAACGAAGAGACCTCGCCGGACTACATCCGGAGAGGTTGCCAATCGCGCCTCCACCAGCCAGGCTCCAACGTCAGGCCAGGAAGCGGAGGCGAGCACAAGGCGCGCACCGGACGCTCCTCCGACAGAGGATGAGGACAGGCTGTCTGCCACAAATTCTGAAGTGGAGAGTGCCATGAACCACAGGCGTCGCCGGACAGTTCTACGCGGCGCTTGTTTTGTCCCAAGAGGCTTTAGATGCCTTTAATTTGGGAGATTCATAGCTCCGTGCCGCTCAAAATGGTTTAGCCAGAGCCACGGAGCAGTATGTAAAAGACATACGGGTAAGAAAATTTTGGTTAAATATATATATGCCAGTAGCCCCCGAGACTTGAAGCAGTTTAGAGCAACTGATTTAAGGATCATTTAATATGCAGGTTCTTACAGAGAAGAATACCGTACTGTCCCAGGAGCTGGAAAAGTGCAAGGCACAACTAGAGGCCGCACTAGCCGCAGCAGGGAGCCCAAAGAGACCTCCTCAGGTAAGATACACTTTGAAAGATTAGTATCTTGCGGTGTGGGTGCAAATCTGACAGATCATATTGCAGATGGCGCCGGACTAGATCCGGACAAACAACAACTCTTACGCCGGTTAAAGGCCGGTGAGAGTATGTTGACAAGGGTGAGGCTGGAGAAGAATGATCTTCAGGATGCCAACACCAAGCTAGACGTCAAACTTAAAGATGTTCATGGCCAGCTGTTGGACTCCACGAAGGAGAATCAGCGGCTTCAACGCGGCATATTTAGTAAGTGCTTGAACGGACTTTGAAAAAAGAGTTCGGCGAGGAAGTCGACTAACAGAGTAATGTCTGTAGGTATGCTCACAGGTCGTCCTGCAGAGGAGATGCCCGGTTCTACAGGTGACCTTCTTCCCGAACTCTTGCAACTGCACGAGCGAATTCGGCAGGCGATGCGAGGTATTGCCCAAGCCTTATGGCCTGCCCACTCCGTGCCCGAGGGCCTTGGAGAGCTTGCGGAGAAGCTGAAGGCAGCTCGGCGGCGCTTCCGGTTGTGGAAGATATCGGCCTACCGACAAGGCGCTAGGGAGGCCTGGGCCATGGTGAAGACCCGTTTTACGAAGTCTGACCCAAACCACATGGCCAAGGTCGGACCAGTGGGGCCTGACGGGAAGGAGATCCCTGTAAGCTTAGTGTACGGCCAAGTAGAGTTGGCCGCGAAGTATTCCCAGCAGGACTGTAAATTAGACAGCCTGTTAGATGGTATAGAAGAGGAATACAATCAGTCAGAATGACTGTGTAATTTTGAATTGACATGTGTAATGCCTTTTAGCCGGATTCTAGATCATTTGTCGTTGCCGACCTTTTCGCTTCAACCTCGGGACCTGACGGTCCGGAGTGTGTCGGAATACCTTAGCGGTTATATAAGAACCGGGGTATGTGTGGAGACCAGGCGTAGGGGTCATCAGTGCTTTATCAGACAAGTGCCCAACTAGTTATGTTATATTACATGGTTAGTAAGAAACATCTTCCAGAGAGAATAGTTCCGTTAAGGGTTCCTTTCGCTGGGAGGCATGCCCTAATGTGCATGTCCGGACTGCGTGAAGAGACGCAGAAAAAGCATCTGGGGGCGCATAAAATGAGTAAAAAAGATCATCTTTTATTTCACCGACCAAATATTCCCTTAAGAACGCTAGCTTTCGGCTTCACCCAGTCTGAGGTACACGTCCGGCTGACCTGGCAGTAACAATCGCAGAGGTGCTCCCTTTACCGCCTAGCCGAACAATCGGGAACGTAGGGGTAAGCACAGGAGCCAGGCAACCCAGCTTGGCCAAAACTTAAGTCATATCGATGCATATAATGGTGAAGAAAAAGGTACATGCGGAAGTTTGACGCATGTGTTGGGCGTGAAGCCCGAATAAATAAGCTTCTGTTAAAGAACCCCCAGGTTTAATGAGCGCGAGTGGCGCATCACTATATGATCCTTTAAGGGCTATAAAAGAAAAAATGGGAAGGAGAGAAATGTAAGACAGAAAAATTCAACAAGGAATGGACAGAGGAAGGAGACGAACACATAGTCCGGCGCTAGGCATAGAATCTTCGGAGATGGGCGGCGTTCCACGGGTTCGGCTCGAGTCGGTTGTTCGACGGATCTCGCAGGCGGTACGCTCCACCGGTCAGGACTTGGTCGATTATGAATGGACCTTCACACTTGGGCTTGAGTTTGTCCTTTTTCTTATTCGGCAGGCGTAGAACTAGTTCGCCAACATTGTAATTTTTGGCTTGTACTTCTCTGCTTTGATATCTTCGGGCCTGCTATTGATAAAATGCGGAACGGGCTTTTGCCCCGTCACGCTCCTCCTCCAAGGCGTCCAAGTTGTCCTGCCGATCGAGCTCGGCTTCTCTTTCTTCGTACATGCGCACTCTAGGTGAGTCATGAATTATGTCGCAGGGCAGAACTGCTTTTGCGCCGTACACCATAAAAATGGTGTGTATCCGGTGGTGCGATTTGGCGTGGTCCGCAGCCCCCATAGCACGGAGTCGAGCTCCTCTACCCAGTGCATGTTAGATTCCTTGAGGGACCGCACTAGTCTGGGTTTAATGCCGCTCATGATAAGACCATTTGCACGTTCGACCTGGCTGTTGGTTTGTGGGTGATAGACGGAAGCATAATCGAGCTTGATGCCCATGTTTTTGCACCAGAGTTTTACCTCGTCGGCGGTAAAGTTTGTACCATTATCAGTTATGATGTTGTGGGGGACGCCATAACGGTGTACAACCCCGGATATGAAGTCTATCACCAGTCCGAATTCGGCCGTTTTAACAGGCTTGGCTTCTATCCATTTGGTGAACTTATCCACCATGATCAGTAAGTATTTTTTCTTGTGGGTTCCACCTTTAAGGGGTCCGACCATGTCAATCCCCCAGACCACAAAAGGCCAGGTGATGGGTATAGTTTGGAGTGCGGTGGGTGGCATATGGCTTTGGTTGGCAAAAAGTTGGCAACCAGCGCATGGTTGGACTAGGTCCTGAGCGTCTGCCCGGGCCGTCGGCCAATAAAAGCCTGTACGGAAAGCCTTGCTAACAAGGGACCGAGCAGCGGCGTGGTGACCACCGAGTCCGGCGTGAATTTCAGCCAGAAGGTTCCGCCCTTCCTCTTCGGAGATGCACCTTTGAAGGACTCCGGTAGTGCTTTTCTTATAAAGCTCTCCCTCATGGACTCTATAGGCTTTAGCTCGCCGCACTATGCAGCGGGCCTCGTTTTGGTCCTTCGGGAGTTTCTGCCTAGTAAGGTAGGCTAGGAATGGTTCTGTCCACGGGGCGATAACCGCCATTATTACGTGGGCTGAAGGTGTAATTTCGTTGGCAGAGCCTCCAATTGTGTCAGATTGTTCGGCGTTGAGTGGTGCGACTGGGTTCGGGCTGTTGTTTGTGGGTTCCCCCTCCCATGCTACGGATGGCTTGAACAATCTTTCCAAAAAGATGTTGGGGGGGGGACTACATCGCGTTTTGCTCCGATGCGTGCTAGGACGTCCACCGCTTGATTGTTTTCTCGGGCTATATGGTGAAACTCCAGCCCTTTGAACCGAGCTGACATTTTTAGGACGGCATTGCGGTAAGCTGCCATTTTTGGGTCCTTGGCGTCGAAGTCTCCATTTATTTGGGATATCGTGAGGTTTGAATCCCTGCGTACCTCTAGGCGCTGGATACCCATGGATACTGCTATCCGGAGGCCATGTAGGAGGGCCTCATATTCGGCTGCATTGTTGGAATCCGTGTACATGATCTGGAGCACATATTGGACTGTGTCTCCTGTGGGGGACGTCAGGACGACGCCGGCCCCCAGTCCGGCCAACATTTTGGAGCCGTCGAAATGCATAATCCAGTTTGAATATGTGCCGTACTCTTTAGGGAGCTCGGCCTCCGTCCATTCTGCAACGAAGTCGGCCAAAACTTGCGATTTAATAGCTCGCCGTGGCTTATAGGTTATATCGAACAGGAGAAGCTTGATGGCCCATTTTGCAATCCGGCCCGTTGCATCGCGGTTGTTGATGATATCGTTGAGTGGTACTTCCGAGGCTACTGTTGTGGAACACTCTTGAAAGTAGTATCGTAGCTTCCGGGATGCCATGAATACCGCGTATGCAATCTTTTGATAATGCGGGTACCGTGATTTGCATGGAGTGAGGACAGTGGACACGTAGTAGACCGGCCTTTGAAGGGGGGATTTGTGTCCGTCCGTTTCCCGCTCGACAACGAGCACTGCGCTGACAACTTGATGTGTTGCTGCAATGTACAATAACATTGGTTCGCCGGTGTTTGGCGCGGCCAGGACTGGGTTTGTTGCCAATATGGCTTTTATTTCATCAAGTCCGGATGTGGCGGCATCTGTCCACTCGAAGTGTTTGGTGCGCCGAAGGAGGCGATAGAGGGGTAGTGCCTTTTCTCCCAAACGGGAGATGAAGCGGCTTAAAGCCGCCACGCATCCAGTTAATTTTTGTATTTGTTTAAGGTCCTTTGGGACATCCAATTGTGACAAAGCTCGAATCTTGGCTGGATTTGCTTCAATTCCTCTACCGGATACAATGAAGCCCAAGAGTTTTCCGGCTGGAACGTCGAAGACGCATTTTTCCGGATTGAGCTTGATGTCATATTTTCGGAGGTTATCGAATGTAAGCCTCAAGTCGTCTAGTAGGGATTCGACATGTCTTGATTTGATGACCACATCATCCACATACGCCTCCACTGTTTTGTCGATCTGGTGTGCCAGACATGTCTGGATCATGCGCTGATATGTTGCACCGGCATTTTTCAGCCCGAAGGGCATTGTGTTGAAGCAGAATGGGCCGTATGGTGTGATGAATGTTGTTGCAGCTTGGTCTGATTCTGCCATCTTGATTTGATGGTAACCGGAGTATGCGTCGAGGAAACACAACGAATCGTGTCCTATGGTGGCATCGATAATTTGATCGATACGGGGGAGGGGGAAGGGATCCTTTGGGCAAGCCTTGTTAAGGTCTTTAAAATCGACACACATGCGCCATGATTTGTCCTTCTTTGGTACCATCACCAGGTTTGCTAGCCAGTCCGGATGTTTTATGTCTCTGATGAATCCGGCCTCCAATAGCTTGGCTAGCTCCTCTCCCATAGCCTGTCTCTTGGATTCGGAAAAACGCCGAAGGGCTTGTTTGACAGGTTTAAATCCTTTTTGGATATTTAAGCTATGTTCGGCCAGCCCGCGTGGGATCCCTGGCATGTCTGAAGGGTGCCAGGCGAAGATGTCCCAGTTATCTCGTAGGAATTCTCGCAGTGCGGCGTCTACATCAGGGTTCAGTCGTGCCCCGATGGAAGCTGTTTTATTGGGGTCCGTTGGATGGACCTGGAATTTGACTATTTCGTCAGCTGGCTTGAAGGATGTGGATTTGGATCTCTTATCGAGTATTACGTCATCCCTGTTAACCATGGAGCGCAGCGCAGTCAGTTCCTCGGATAGCGCCTCAAGGGCTAATGCGGCTGTCTTGTTTTTGGCGCGGAGTGCTATGTCCGGATCACTAGCTAGAGTGATAATTCCATTCGGCCCGGGCATCTTAAGCTTCATGTACCCGTAATGGGGTATTGCTTGGAAGATTGTGAATGCTTCCCGCCCTAGTAAAGCGTGATATGCGCTCTTAAACGGGGCCACCTGAAACGTGACTTCTTCGGACCTGTAGTTATCCGGCGTGCCGAACACCACATCTAGTGTGATTTTTCTTGTGCAGCGCGCTTCCCGACTGGGGATTATTCCTCTAAAGGATGTGCTGCTTCGCTCGACGCGGTTCCAGTCTATTTCCATTTTTTGAAGGGTTTCCTCATAAATGAGTTTCAGTCCGCTGCCTCCATCCATGAGCACCTTGGTGAGGAGAACGCCATCCACTATGGGGCTGAGGACCAATGCGGCTGGTGCTCGGGCTGTTCGGAATCTAGGTTCATCACTTGCGTTGAAGGTAATGGCAGTGTCGCTCCATGGATTTATTGTTGCAACTTGATAGGCTTCGGCGAGGCTGCAGAGTGTTCTTTTTCGCGCATTGTCTGATGCGAAAGTCTCGAAGACCGTGAGAACGATATTGGTGTCCTTGGGCTGGCTTTTTGCGGCCTCCGGAATTAGGAGGTCCTCACCGATTTTGGCCACCTGCCGGAGTATCCAACATGCTCGAAGGCTATGAGTTGGTATGGCGTCCTTTGTACTGTGAATTCTACAAGGTCCATCAAGCCACTTTTCCAGTACGGTTCCATGCCTTGTAGAGGGTTTTGGCTTTTTGGTGTTTATCCGGGTGTCCTATGATGATGCACCCTCTTAGTTTGAACGGGATTACTACTCAAGGCCGGATTATCCCAAAATTTTATTTCGGTTTTCCAGGCGCTTTCCATCGCACAATATTTTTGTACTATGGACGCCAAGTCAGCGAAGCGTGTAATATCACGACGACTTATGGTGTTGAGGATTCCCTTTTCCGTGCAATTACTGCAAAAATTGAGATTGCGTCTCCCTCGCGGCAATCCTTTATCATGTTCATAACCAGGAGGAATCTGGCCCAGTAATGATGTACTGTTTCCTCGGGCCTCTGCCTGATTTGTGAGAGATCGCTTATGATCGGGTGGGCGGGTGTCGTTGAATCTGAAACCTCATCCAATCCAGGATTCGGAGGCCAAAGAGTTTTCGAACTCTCAAGTTCGGATTCTTGGGTGTTGTCCAATGAATCTGGCCCGTTGCCTGATCCTAAGCTCAGGTCTTGAGTTACATCCTCCCCTCCGCGGGTATCCGGCTTGGAGGGGTCGGGAATTCAGACATAGCTAGTCCTTAGAATAGATGAAGGGTTGCCGCACTGCGCCTCTACCACGACAACGTGGTGGGTGACTTGGGGAGAGTTAATTTCTCTTAGATCGGGTTTAAGCCCAACCTGGTCGTAATCCGTAGCGACCCCCAGGGCGGCGATGCGATCCAAGAGCTCGTTTACGGAAGAGAGCTCCATTGGATCTAGCTGCTTGACGAACTCCGAGCTGACATGTAGGTTGCTTTTGATGACCCGAGAGGTCACCGTCGGTGCAACAGCCGAATAGGCGGTCATGAGGAAACCACCTAACCGGAGAGTTTGGCCGACAGCCAAGGCTCCCTTAGCAACGGCGCCGTCTTTAAAGACGGGAGGAGGCATCCTTCCTGATTGCAACGGCACAGAGGAACTCTCAATGAAAGCACCAATGTCAGTGTCAAAACCGGCGGATCTCGGGTAGGGGGTCTCGAACTGTGCGTCTAGGCCGGATGGTAACAGGAGGCAGGGAACACGATGTTTTACCCAGGTTCAGGCCCTCTCGATGGAGGTAAAACCCTACGTCCTGCTTGTTTAATATTGATGATATGGGTAGTACAAGAGTAGATTTACCACGAGATCAAGGAGGCTAAACCCTAAAGCTAGCCTATGGTATGATTGTTGTATGATGATGATGTCCT
Source organism: Triticum monococcum (assembly GCA_034509565.1). Taxonomy (NCBI): domain Eukaryota; kingdom Viridiplantae; phylum Streptophyta; class Magnoliopsida; order Poales; family Poaceae; genus Triticum; species Triticum monococcum. Next base: position 668,250,607 of record CM067843.1, on the reverse strand, counting down.
ACGGACTAGAACCCTCCTGTTTATATAGACACCGGATAGGGTTAGGGTTACATAGAGTCGGTTACAATGGTAGGAGATCTCGAATATCCGCATCGCCAAGCTTGCCTTCCACACCAAGGAAAGTCCCATCCGGACACGGGACGAAGTCTTCAATCTTGTATCTTCATAGTCCAGGAATCCGGCTGGAGGTATAGTCCGGCTACCCGAACACCCCCTAATCCAGGACTCCCTCAATGAGCTCACCCTTGATGACCCTTGAGCCATTTTTGAGGTGCTCAAAATCCTCAAGGAGTCTAGCATGAGCAACTTCAAGCTTAGCATTTTTAGTTTCAAAAACATTTGCCACCTCACAAGATCTATCATGAGATTCCTTCACTCTAGATAAGTCTAGAGCAAAAGTCTCCTCAAGAGATTCCTTGGTGATTTGTTCAAGTTCAAGAGCTTGAGAGAGGTCCGCAATCTCATTAGCGTAATCGAGCTCATGACCTTCCATTTTATCAATGGTGACCTCATGCTCCTCAAGACGAGATTCCAACTCATTAATATATTTCTTGCCCTCAATAGTGATAGACATGATTTCCATGAAGTTGGAACGAGCAATTTTATTCTTAAGAAGAGCTTTAAAAATCATTCCCCCCTTAATTTTTAAGGAGGCAACATCATCATTCTCTTCATCATAATCAACATCATCATCACTCTTGACATCATCAATATCATCACAAGATATATTGGGATTCAAAGTGGGAGATACCTTTGAAGCCTTGGCCATAAGGCAAAATGCAATAGATGATGATGTAGGATCCCTTGAAGCACCATTCAAGACCACATCTTGTTCCATGGAGTGTTGGGTTTCCTCTACATTGTTAGCATAACAATTCGAGGAAATATATGCATTTTATCATGGCAACAAGACATAGTAAACATATCATCATGAGATTTAGTCAAGCAATTTCTACATGATATGCAAGGACTATCAACACAAGCATGTGAAACATTTGGAGTGCTCGGAGTGCTAAAGTCCAAAGATGAAGCATTGCAATAATAAAGTGATGAAAGATTATCAACAATAAGCCCACTATCATCATTGCAATGTACACCACTACTCACCATCTCATTACCTTGTGGCAACCCACATGTAGGTGAAGTAGAAGAAGTTGAGAAGGCAACACGGCCAGAGGTGAAGGGAGAACAATCATCCCCAAAAATATTGGACACGCCATATTAATCTTGAAGCTTTGTCCACAACTCATGGGCATCCCGGAACGGCATGAGTTGAAATATAACTACATTGCTCAAAGCATTGAAAAGTACATTGGAAGCTTGAGCATTGAGATAAGAGTTTTTCTCATCCTCTAAAGATAACCTTTGGGGATCCTTTGGAGGAGAAAAACCCATATCTACAATTCGCTCTAAATTTGGGTCCATGACCCTAAAGAGATTAAGCATGCGAATTACCCAGACATCAAATTTTGTGCCATCGAAACTAAGAGTGTCAGAGAATCCTAATCCCCTAGTCGACATCTTTACTCTCTAGGCGATAAAGCCTAATAAAGAGAGGCGAGGCTCTGATACCAATTGAAAGATCGTGGAAGTCGCCTAGAGGGGGGATGAATAGGCGTTTTCAAAATAATTACGGTTTAGGCTTGAACAAATGCGGAATAAACCTAGCAGTTAATTTGTCAAGCACAAAACCTACAATAACTAGGCTCACCTATGTGCACCAACAACTTATGCTAAGCAAGATAAACTACTAGGTGATAGCAAGATATATGACAAGAAGCAATATGGCTATCACAAAGTAAAGTGCATAAGTACAGAGCTCGGGTAAGAGATAACCGGGGCACGCGGAGACGATGATGTATCCCGAAGTTCACACCCTTGCGGATGCTAATCTCCGTTTGGAGCAATGTGGAGGCACAATGCTCCCCAAGAAGCCACTAGGGCCATCATAATCTCCTCACGCCCTTGCACAATGCAAGATGCCGTGATTCCACTAAGGGACCCTTGAGGGCGGTCACCGAACCCGTACACTTTGGCAACCCTTGGGGGCGGTCACGGGAACCCGTCAAATTGCTCGAGGCGATCTCCACAGCCTAATTGGAGACCCCGATGCTTTCCCGAAGCTTTACACCACAATTATTGAGCTCCGAACACCAACAACCGTCTAGAGCGCCCAAGCACCCAAGAGGAACAAGCTCAAGGGTACCAAGCACCCAAGAGTAATAAGGTTCTACACTTCTAACTTCCACGTATCACCGTGGAGAACTCAAACCGATGCACCAAATGCAATGGCAAGGGCACACGGAGTGCCCAAGTCCTTCTCTCCCAAATCCCACCAAAGCAACTAATGTTAGGGAGGAAATGAGAGGAAGAACAAGAAGGAGAATACCAATAACTCCAATATCTAGATCCAAGGGGTTCCCCTCACATAGAGGAGAAAGTGATTGGTGGAAATGTGGATCTAGATCTCCTCTCTCTTTTGCCTCAAAAACTAGCAAGAATCCATGGAGGGATTGAGAGTTAGCAAGCTCAAAGAAGGTCAACAATGGGGGCAAAATGAGCTCAAGAGATGGGGAACCATTGGGGAAGAAGAACAGTGCCCTGGAGGCCGCACCTGCATCCCGGGTAGGGGGTCCCGAACTGTGCGTCTAGGCCCGATGGTAACAGGAGGCTAGGGACACGAAGTTTTACCCAGGTTCGGGCCCTCTTGATGGAGGTAAAACCCTACGTCCTGCTTGATTAATATTGATGATATGGGTAGTACAAGAGTAGATCTACCACGAGATCGGAGAGGCTAAACCGTAGAAGCTAGCCTATGGTATGATTGTTGTTCTGTATGTTGTCCTACGGACTAAAACCCTCCGGTTTATATAGACACTGGAGAGGGTTAGGGTTACACAAAGTCGGTTACAATGGTAGGCGATCCACATATCCGTATCGCCAAGCTTGCCTTCCACGCCAAGGAAAGTCCCTCCCGGACACGGGATGAAGTCTTCAATCTTGTATCTTCATAGTCCAGGAGTCCGGCTGAAGGTATATTCCAGCCATCCGGACACCCCCTAATCTAGGACTCCCTCAGTAGCCCCTGAACCAGGCTTCAATGACGACGAGTCCGGCGCGTAGATTGTCTTCGGCATTGCAAGGCGGGTTCCTCGTCCAAGTACTTCATAGAAGATTTTGAACACAAAAATAGTGTCTGGCTCTGCAAAATAAGTTTCCACATATTGCCATAGAGAGAATAATATTTACACATATCTAATCTACTGACGTATTCCGTAGTGTGACATTGCACCACGGCCAAGCCTTTATTCGAATCGTTTTATTGCCCCACCTCAGCGTGTCATGCGAGGCGGTTTCCTTGGTGTCTAGGCCGGATCAAGTTGGGCAAAAATGATCTAGCTCTGCCGCCGAACAGTGCCCTGGAGGCCGCACCCGCATCAGCTTCGACCCTTAATTCGGAGCCAACTGCGCCGATCGAGGATGGGTGGTTGGACACCTCCTCGGGGGCTGCGATCCCAATGATGATCGAGCCGAACACCAGCCCCGCACTCCGCGAGACTCGTGACTCCAAGGAGTCAGACTCCTCCCCGGACTCCGAACCTTCCGCGCCCCTGCCGACCGAATCCGATTGGGCGCCGATCATGGAGTTTACCGCCACGGACATCTTTCAGCACTCGCCCTTCGGCGATATTATGAAATCACTAATGTCTCTCTCTTTGTCAAGAGAGCACTGCCCGGATCATGGCCAGCAGGATTGGGATGCGGAAGACGAAGAAATTCGACGCCCACCCACCACCCACTTTGTAGCCACTGTCGACGATTTAACCGACATGCTCGACTTCGACTCTGAAAACATCGACGGTATGGACGACGATGCGGGAGGCGAAGAAGAACCACCGCCGACAGGGCGCTGGACGCCCACCTCATCATATGACATATACATGGTGGACGCACCAAAAGATGACGACGAGGAGCGGAAGGATGCACCGAAGGCTTGTTCCCTCGAGAAGCAGTCAAAGCAGCGACGCAAGCGCCTCCCCAAATCCCACCTCGACAGAAATAACGATCACACAGACCTAGCGCTTGAGCAGGGCGAACCGCTGCCGGACAATGGCAATCCGGATAATCAAACCAAAAAAACAAATTCTATCAAGGATAATAGTCCGGACGACATAACGCCGGACAGGCACCCGGAGCAGCAGAATGCCCGTAAAAGGCTTGTTGCCACCGCGAGGAGTCTTAAAAAGCAGAAGCAAAGGCTCAAGGCCGCGCAAGACACACTCCAAATCAGATGGAGTAAAATACTCAACACAGCAGCGAGGTACGGCGACAATCGCCCCTCCAAGAGCTACCCAAAGCGGAAGCTGCTACCTGAATTCGATGAGGAGGCCTTAGACCCCCCACAACCAAATATCAAAGCAGCCACCTGGCCGGATAGACGACCCCCCTGCCAACACAGAGCGGCATACAACGCCACTCACAATACAACACGCGACCCATGCGAGGGCTCGCACCCAAAGGACGGCGAAACAAGATCCATCTACGAACCACGCAGGCACGCCCCAGCATACAATGCAATACAGCAAACATCCGAACAACGCGGTACACCCAGCTACAGGGGTGCCGCACACCCCCTATGTTTCACCGATGAGGTGCTGGACCATGAATTTCCAGAGGGATTGAAACCAGTAAACATAGAGACATACGACGGAACAACAGACCCTGCGGTCTGGATTAAGGACTACATCCTTCATATCCATATGGCTCGAGGAGATGATATCCACGCCATCAAGTACTTACCCCTCAAGCTCAAAGGGCCAACTCGTCACTTGCTTAAAGGCCTCCCCGAAAGCTCCATTGGAAGTTTGGAAGAGCTCGAAGACGCCTTTCGGGCAAATTTTCAAGGGACTTATGTCCGACCTCCGGATGCGGACGATCTGAGTCATATAACTCAACAGCCCGGAGAGTCAGCCCGAAAGCTTTAAAACAGGTTTCTTACTAAAAAGAACCAGATTGTCAACTGTCCGGACGCCGAAGCCTTGGCAGCTTTTAAGCATAGCGTCCGTGACGAATGGCTCGCCAGACACCTCGGCCAAAATAAGCCGAGAACGATGGCCGCATTAACAAGCCTCATGACCCGCTTTTGCGCGGGCGAGGACAGCTGGCTAGCCAGATGCAGCACCAGCGACCCCAGTACATCTGAAGTTAGATATGGAAACGGGAAATCACGGCGCAACAGCAATAACAAATGCCGGAATAAAGAAGACAGCACGAAGGGCACGGCAGTAAACACCGGATTCAAAAGCTCTCGGCCAGGTCAGCAAAAGCCGCCCTCTAAAGGCACCAGGGATGAATTGTCCAGCCTCAACAAAATTCTGGACCAAGTATGTCAGATCCACAGTACCCCTAGTAAACCTGCTAATCATACCCACAGAGAATGTTGGGTCTTCAAGTAGTCCGGCAAGCTCAACGCCATACACAAAGGGGAGGATACACCAAGTGAAGACGAGGATGAGCCTCCCAAGCAAGAAACTGGGGAACAAAAGAAATTTCCACCAAAAGTCAAAACAGTAAACGTGTTACACGTGATCAAGGGAAAAAACAACGCGGCACTCCCAGGAAAATATACCCAAGCGCCTGTCACCGCAAAGTCCTGCCACTGGTCGTCTCAACCGATCACTTTCGACCATCGCGATTACTCAGCAAGTATCCGACGCGTAGGATGGGCTGCCCTGGTATTAGACCCAGTAATTGGCGGATATCACTTCACACGAGTCTTGATGGACGATGGCAGCAATCTAAACCTAATATATCAGGATACAATCCGCGGGATGGGGTTAGACCCAACAAAAATTCGCCATAGCAATACTACCTTTAAAGGAGTAACGCCAGGCCCAGGGGCTCGTTGTACGGGCTCCCTCCTACTACAAGTTATATTCGGCTCCCCCGATAACTTCCGTCGTGAGCATTTAACCTTCCACATCGCTCCGTTCCAAAGTGGCTATCAAGCACTACTCGGACGCGAAGCTTTCACTCGCTTTAATGCAATACCACACTACGCCTCCCTCACACTCAAGATGCCCGGTCCACGTGGCATCATTTCAGTGAACGGAAATATCAAGCGATCCCTGCGCGCCGAAGAGAGTGCGGGTGCCTTGGCAGCCGCACACTAAAGGCGCTCGGACCAGCGAAAGCATCCAATAGGTCGTCAAGACCTCAGACACAACTAATCAAGTCTGGCGCCGCTATTTATACCGAATAAATGGTCACACCCCTATTTGTCGATACAAGGGGCTCAAAGCGCGTAGACAAGTGGCAATTTTTTCTCATCTTGAATTATACATGGTTTCTTTAAAAACTATCTTTTTGCACGACAACTTTTTCACCTAAATTCCTCTCTTTTATAGATGATCATCGTGCTACACCCGTCCAGGATACGGCACAACGGAGACACAGGCGCAGACGTGCAGCAGGGACCCTCTCCAAGGATTCTTTTAGATTAAGACCCTGCGTAAACCTTTTTTACTGTCTCTTGTTGATACATATCCACCGTTGAGAAGGATGCTGACGTCTTGGCATGTGGCCACGCCAGAACAATGCACGTACCTGGACACAAGGGGCTTCTTACAAAGGCCATTATCTAGGCCCGGTTTATACCACAAAGACCGAATACCTTAGGGAGTGTTCGGCGTCGCGAGTTTGGCCCTATATGCATCAGCTCCGAATCATTGTCTTTGGTCAAATGTTGGGTTTGCCCGGCTCCTGTGTTTTGGTGCCTTACGTTCCGCTTTACCGGCTAAGGTAGCACCAGGAGAACTACTGCGATTGTGCCCTGGTTCATCCGGACGAGCACCTCAGTAGAGAAAGCTGAAAACTGACTGTCATGATATAGCGTGAGATTGGTCAACCACTCGATGACCCGTTGGAATGTTATAATTCCTCCGCCTTAACGAAGGGCCATTTTCCGGCCAGGCATGTACGCACCCCGGGATCGGGAGAGTGCGGAGCCACCAGGGGCTATCTAGTAGCCCCACTGTCAAACTCCTATGGCTAAGTGAAAGTGCTAAAGCATTATAGTCCGGTTGCCTCACTCGCTCCGCTATCACCTCCTTAATAAGACCAAGACGTTGGGTTAAGTGTGAACGCGTGTTTTTTGCGAGCACCTCCGCATTATATGCGTGGGGGTTGAAGCCGACGGCTACAATCTTTCAGGTTATACACATGTATACATAAACGGCCGCCCAGGAGGCATCATCTTACTTTCAGGCAAAAGTATAAAAATAGCCTTATAAAAATTTATAAAAGCATTTTGCTTACAATGAGATTACATATCACTCAAACATAATATTTTTTGAGCACTGGGTCTCTATCAAACGAGCACCCTCAAGAACTTCTTCAAAGTAGTGCTCAGCAGCCATTCGTCCTATGGCCGAATCCCGCGCTGCAATAGTGGTAGCATCCATCTCCGCCCAGTATGCTTTAACACGGGCAAAGGCCATCCGTGAGCCCTCTATGCACGCCGACCTCTTCATCGCACTAATGCGCGGCACCACATCAAGGAACTGCTGCACCAAGCTGAAATAGCTGTTTGGTTTTGGCCTTTCCGGCCATACCTGATCCACAACAGACCTCATGGCGAGTCCGGACAACCTATTCAGTTCGGCCCATTCGGCTAATTGGTCAGTCAATGAAAGCGGACGCTCGGGAGAATGGAATTGTGTCCAAAACAGCTGGTCCACTTCACGGTCCGTCTGACCCTGGAAGTACTTGGCCGCATCGGCAGCACTCGCCGCCAAATCCATATACACATCCTCCGAACTCCAGAGCCGTTCTAGAGGGGCATACCCTGGATCTCCGAACTTCCTCCGCAACATAAAGGATTTCCCAGCTACAATATCCCCGGCTTCCCGCAGCTCCTCCTTCTTCGCCCTCATAGCAGAGCGGATGTCTTTTCTCGTCACAGCAGCCTTCTCAAGGTTCGATGCCTTCGCTAGGGTTTCCTTTTCAAGAACCCGGCAACGGTCGGCGGCGGCTTTTAATTCTATGGCCATCTTGGCCATCTTATCTCGGCTCTTGCCATGTGTGGCCTTCTCGGCTTTCAACTCTTCGGCCGCCTTCAAAGCAACCGCATTACCAAACCTCGCTTGTTCCTTGGCTCGGGCAAGTTCTGCCTGCAAGGCTTCAACAGTGGCGGCTCCATCTGCAGTCACAACATATTAAAGATACTAGCATCATGCTGCTCTTACTATGTGGCGTTTACCAGATAATGACACTTACCCTGTGCCTCATCAAGCCTTTTGTTAACAAGCTCGATGTCGGCGTCTGCCGCATCCAACTGCCGTTATAAATGGGCAAACTCGCTAGTCTGGCTAGCCACCGGAGCTTCCATCACCTGCACATAGAGTGTCGGTGTACTAAAGTAGGGGTACCTTAGTATCCCGAACTTGTGCACGGGCAGTCGCAGCGACCCGCGGCAAGGCTTGCCGGGCGACCGCCAAGACCCTCCGTGGTTCCTTTGGAGCCATTCAAGAACAAAGTATCCAAGAGCAAAACAAGGCCCCGGCAAGAGGAGCTTGCCGGGAAGGAGACAAGACCCCGGCAAGAGGAGCTTGCCGGGAAGGAAACAAGGCCCCGGCAAGAGGAGCTTGCCGGGAAGGAGACGAGGCCCCGGCAAGAGGAGTTTGCCGGGAAGACAACCAAAGCATCTCAAGAAGCTCGTTGCGGCGCACCAGGCACCCCGACAAGACCCGGTGAGCAACAAGCTCCTGGACGCGACAAGACAACATCCGCGGCAAGGCGCTTGCCGCGGCAAGATACTACCCCGCTATAACGCCCCAGATATTACTTTCCCAATTTGTACTCCAACTCTTGCCGTTTCCGGCATTAAGTTATATTTATCTCTCGAGTTCGGGTCTTTTTCTCCGTGTGTTGTTTTCGTTTTCATGCATCTCATATCATGTCATCACGTGCATTGCATTTGCATACATGTTCATCTCATGCATTCAAGCTTTTTCCCCGTTGTCCGTTTTGCATTCTGGCGCTTCGTTCTCCTTCGGTGGCCATTTCTAGCTTTCTTTCGTGTGTGGGGATTAAACATTTCCGGATTGGACCGAGACTTGCCATGCGGCCTTGGTTTACTACCAGTAGACCGCCTATCAAGTTTCGGGTCATTTGGACTTCGTTTGATACTCCAACGGTTAACCGAGGGACCGAAAAGGCCTCGTGTGTGTTGCAGCCCAACACCCCTCCAATTTGGCCCAAAACCCACCAAACTCTGCTCCATCGTCTCGGTCGTTTGATCATGATCGTGTGGGCGAAAACCGCACCTCATTTGGACTCTCCTAGCTCCACTTATGCCTATGGTGAAAAAGGTGAAGATTGGTATTGCAAAGAGTCAGTCCAAGTACAAGTGCTACCGACTTGATGACAAGGACACTCTCTTCTTCGAGGATCGAATTGTTGTGCCCAAAGGTGAACTCTGTAAAGTGATCATGAACGAGGCTCACAACTCTCTCCTCTCCATCCACCCTGGTAGCACGAAGATGTATCAAGATCTGAAGCAAACTTATTGGTGGACTCGAATGAAGCGCGAGATCGCTCAATTCGTGAATGAATGTGATGTCTGCAGAAGAGTGAAGGCAGAACACCAAAGGCCAGCAGGTCTCCTCCAACCTCTTGCCATTCCAGAATGGAAGTTTGACCACATTGAAATGGACTTCGTGACTGGGTTTCCAAAGTCCAAGCGTGGCAATGATGCTATATTCGTTGTCATCGACAAGCTCACCAAAGTGGCTCACTTTCTGCCTATCAAAGAGTCAATCACTGCAGCTCAATTGGCGGAACTCTATACCTCTCGAATTGTCTCTCTGCACGGTATTCCTCAAGTGATATCTTCAGACCGTGGCAGCATCTTTACCTCCAAGTTTTGGGATTCTTTTCAGAAGGCCATGGGCACCAACATTCGCTTCAGCACTGCTTTCCATCCTCAAACAAGCGGTAAAGTCGAGCATGTCAACCAGATTCTTGAAGATAGGCTCAGGGCTTGTGTTACCTCCTTCGGCATGAAGTGGGAGGATTGTCTTCCTTATGCTGAATTCTCATACAACAACAGTTTTCAAGCAAGTTCGGGCAAGGCCCCATTTGAAATTCTGTATGGTAGGAAATGCCGTACACCTCTCAACGGGTCTGAAACCGGTGAACGTCAGCTGCTGGGTAATGACTTAATCACAGAGGCAGAAGAAATGTGCAAGGTCATCCGTGATAACCTCAAAGCAGCCCAATCCCGCCAGAAGAGCTACTATGATAGTAAGCACCGTGATTTGGCTTTCGAGATCAGAGATCATGTTTACCTCCGCGTCTCTCCTATGAAAGGGACTCGTCGCTTCGGTATCAAAGGGAAGCTTGCCCCCAGATACGTCGGGCCTTTCAAGATTGTCAGCAAGAGAGGCGACCTCGCCTATCAACTCGAGCTCCCTTCAAACTTTGCCAATGTTCATGATGTGTTCCATGTCTCCCAACTCCGAAAGTGCTTCAAGACGCCTGAACGCACCGTCAACTTCGAGGACATTGAGCTCCAAGAAGATCTCTCCTACCGTGAGCACCCAGTTGCAATCCTTGAAGAGACTGAACGGAAAACTCGCAACAAGTCAATCAAATTTCTCAAAGTCAAGTGGTCACACCATTCCGACCGTGAAGCTACCTGGGAACGCGAGGATCACCTCCGTTCTGAGTACCGGAGTTCTTTCAGTCCTAGATCTCGGGACGAGATCTTTTTGTAGTGGTGGAGTGTTGTAACGCCCCAGATATTACTTTCCCAATTTGTACTCCAACTCTTGCCGTTTCCGGCATTAAGTTATATTTATCTCTCGGGTTTGGGTCTTTGTCTCCGTGTGTTGTTTTCATTTTCATGCATCTCATATCATGTCATCACGTGCATTGCATTTGCATACATGTTCATCTCAGACATTCGAGCTTTTTCCCCGTTGTCCGTTTTGCATTCCGGCGCTTCGTTCTCCTTCGGTGGCCATTTCTAGCTTTCTTTCGTGTGTGGGGATTAAACATTTCCGGATTGGACCGAGACTTGCCATGCGGCCTTGGTTTACTACCGGTAGACCGCCTGTCAAGTTTCGGGTCATTTGGACTTCGTTTGATACTCCAACGGTTAACCGAGGGACCGAAAAGGCCTCGTGTGTGTTGCAGCCCAACACCCCTCCAATTTGGCCCAAAAACCCACCAAACTCTGCTCCATCGTCTCGGTCGTTCGATCACGATCGCGTGGGCGAAAACCGCACCTCATTTGGACTCTCCTAGCTCCACTTATGCCTATATATACCCCCTCCATTCGGATCTCTTCTTCCCCCGTCCAAAACCCTAGTAAAAAAACATCCTCCGCCGCCGACGGACACGTCCGCCCCGGCCGGACGCGTCCGCCCTCGCCACCCGAGCCAATCCCGCGCCGCCACCTGTCCCGAGAGGGGACCGCTTCGCCGCTACCCGCGCCGGCCCGCGAGGCCCGAAGCCGGCCCTCTCCCGTCGCCGCCTGGGCCAGAGGCGCCCGCGCCGCGCCGCCGCTTCTTCCCGCGCTCCGGTGACCGGAGCCACCACCACCGCCATCGCCACCCGTCGCCGTGCTCCGCCGCGCGCCACCGCGCTGGATCTCCCCGCCGGCGCCCGCGCCCCTCGCCGCCTCCTCCTCACCGGCCGGCCCCGGATCCGGCCTCCTCGCCTCGGGTAGCGCCAACTCTGGCCATCTCCAACAAACTCCGGCGAGCTCCCCGGCGTGCATCGGATTCCGCGCCCGATCTGGATCTCAGATCCGGATTTGTCTAGGGTTGACTTTTTCTCTCTTCCCCTAATTTTATGCAAACTTTGACCTGCCATATCTCCGCATCCGTAGCTCCGCTTTGGACATATGATATATCAAAATCTTCGTCTCGGTGAGTACATCATTTCATTCCATTGCATCATTTGCATTTGAGTTCATCTTGATGCCCAAAATTCTGTTAGAAGGAGGCATCGTGAGTTAAATTGCAGATCCGTTAGCTCATCATTGACTTTTGTCATTTTTGCCATGATTAATGTGTGCATGATATGCTTGTGCCCCTTTGGGATGAATTGTTAAGCATTTTGTCTTCTTTCTAGAGGTGGAACCCATGCATTTTTAGGATGTGTGTGGTGTCTTGTGCAAGCTTGCAAAGAGGGGTACCTGAGATTGCTGATTTCAGGGACTTAGTGATTTTCACAAAGTCTGGGATGTTTTGGTTCATGATGCTATATGTCCAGCTTGTTTCCTAGTGATCCGTGCCTCTTTTGAGGATGATCAGTAAGAGAGATTTGTTACGATTGTTATGCTTTATCCATCCATGTCTTTACTTGTTATGTTGGAGCACCCTAGGTTGACTCAATCGAGCTCAACTTTTGCATCGTCGTTAAGTTGGGCAGATCGTGAACTCTTTTGCGATTTTGCCGGTGCTATTGCTAGTGATCCATGCATGCTATGCCATTGTTCTTGCCATGTCTAGCTAGCATTTTGTGCCTTCTTTATGGATATATGCTTTCCTTGCCATGACTTGCACCGTAGTGAGTGCATCGAGCTCATTTACATGCCTCCATGAGTTATAATTTCAGCATATCTCAGTTTCACTAAGTCTGAAAACTGATTGTGTTTCATCTATGTTCGTGTGCTCGTTAGAGTATTTTGTGAACCCTTTTGGCCCCAGGTCATTTTGGGTGTTTTGATAAGCTTGTTGAGTAGCTCCATGCCATGCTCCTACTTGCCATGTTCATGTTAGGTTTCATGTTGTTTTGCTGCTCCGAAGAGAGCATTGTGGTCTGAAATTCCAGACTAGCGTTAATTTCGCTAAGTCTGAAATCTGTTTTGCTTATTCAGTTTTGCCATGCTTGTTTGAACCCCTTAATGGATGAATTTGCCTATGGCTCAGTCCTAGTGATTTGTTAAGCATCTTGTGTACATCCCTGCCATGCATTTTGTTTTCATGTTTGGTGGCTGTAGCATGTTCATTTCGTTGCATTTAGGAGCCTACTTGCTGTAAATCGCAGATCGGTTCGTTTCGTAAAACGCTTGCCATTTCCAAACCGTAGCTCCGATTCCTATGATCTTTATATCGTTTTCAGGGGATTTCTTCCCATCTATCCAATGGCACACTTGGTTTTCCAATTTGAGGCCAGGTTCATGCATTTCCTGTCACGTCTTGCATTTTGCATCCCGTATCGCATCCCGCATAGCATACCATCTTCGCATATTATTGGTTGCCCTTGCACGTGGTTGATTGTATCCTTGTTGCTTGTTTGTGTTGTTGGGTAGAGCCGGGAGACGAGTTCGCTAACGAGGAGCCCGTTGAGTTTGCTTTTGAGGATCCAGTCAACTCTGACAACTGTGCAGGCAAGATGATCATACCCTCGAAATCACTACTATCTTTGCTATGCTAGTTTGCTCGCTCTTTTGCTTTGCCAATGCTACGATGCCTACCACTTGCTTTTCAGCCTACCAATTGCCATGATTGAGCCTCTAACCCACCTTTGTCCTAGCAAACCGTTGATTGGCTATGTTACCGCTTTGCTCAGCCCCTTCTTATAGCGTTGCTAGATGCAGGTGAAGATTGGACCGTTCCTTGTTGGAACATTTATTTACTTGTTGGGATATCATTATATTGCCATGTTATCTTAATGCATCTATATACTTGGTAAAGGGTGGAAGGCTCGGCCTCTCGCCTAGTGTTTTGTTCCACTCTTGCCGCCCTAGTTTCCGTCATATCGGTGTTATGTTCCCGGATTGTTGCGTCCCTTACGCGGTTGGGATATAATGGGAACCCCTTGATAGTTCGCCTTGATTAAAGCTTTTCCAGCAATGCCCAACATTGGTTTTACCATTTGCCACCTAGCCTCTTTTCCCTTGGGTTTCCGGAGCCCGAGGGTCATCTTTATTTTAGCCCCCATGGGTCAGTGCTCCTCTGAGTGTTGGTCCGACCGAGTAGACTGCGGGGCCACCTCGGGGCAACTTGAGGGTTGGTTTTACTCGTAGGATGTCTCATCTGAGTGTGCCCTGAGAACGAGATATGTGCAGCTCCTATCGGGATTTGTCGGCACATTCGGGCGGTGTTGCTGGACTTGTTTTAACCTGTCGAATCATCTTGTTGTACCGGGATACCAAGTCTGATCGGTGTGTCTTGGGTGGAGGTCTATTCCTTCGTTGACCGTGAGAGCTTGTTATGGGCTAAGTTGGGACCCCCCTGCAGGGATTGATCTTTTGAAAGCCGTGCCCGCGGTTATGGGCAGATGGGAATTTGTTAATGTCCGGTTGTAGATAACTTGAACCTTAATTAACTAAAATGAATTAACTGAGTGTGTTGCCGTGATGGCCTCTTCTCGGCGGAGTCCGGGAAGCGGACACGGCGTTGGAGTTATGTTTGCGCAGGTTGCTCTCTAGTTTCTCGCTCGTGCTTTGCCTCCTCTTCTCGCTCTCTTTTGCGAATGAGTTAACCACCTTATATGCTAGTCGCTTGCTGCAGCTCCACTTACATTACCCCTTCCTTACCTATTAAGCTTAAATAGTCTTGATCGCGAGGGTGCGAGATTGCTGAGTCCTTGTGGCTCACAGATTACTATTACACCAGATGCAGGGACAGATGATACAGCTCCAGATGGCGCGCTCGAGCTTAAGTGGGAGTACGACGAGGACTCTCAGCGTTACTATGTGTCTTTTCCTAATGATCAGTAGTGGTGCCTATTCGGGGTTAGATTCAGGGCCTTGTCGCATGTTGGGGGTCTTTTCTGTTTTGGCGCCGTAGTCGGGCCATGAGTGAATTGTATGATGGATGTTATTTATGTACTTTGATGTGACGTGGCGAGTGTAAGCCAACTATGTTATCCCTCTTTACTATTATATTGCATGGGATGTTTGTGATGATTACCCGACTTGCGACATATGCCTTCAATGCGATTATGCCTCTAAGTCGTGCCTCGACACGTGGGAGATATAGTCGCATCGAGGGTGTTATAAGTTGGTAATCAGAGCCTTCCCCGACCTTAGGAGCCCCCATTGCTTGATCGTTTTTAGCAGCCGAGTTGTGTCTAGAAAAATGTTTTGAGTCCTTAGGAATTATATATCGGAGAGCTTAGGAATTCTTTTTACTTCCCAGTCTCCTCATCGCTCTGGTAAGGCATCCTGACGTAGAGTTTTGTCTCTTCTCTTCTCAAATTTCACTAAAAAAAATTTTAGGATCACGCGAGTATCTTGGATTTGTTCCGATGGCTTATGATGAGAACACTGTCTTGGTGCCTCCTGTCAGGGGTTTAGTGGAAGTGTCCCGGGGAGTAGAGCTCTGAGGTGTTGTCATCATAATTTTATCGTTGCAATTCTGGTATACTTGAGATATGTGCGCGACATCGAAAATCTCCTTTATGCAGTTCGTTGGTGAGATAACCTCGACGCCACCCAGTACTGGGGCGGGAGTTCGGGAGTATCGCCATAACTTGTATAACGGATGCTTTTCGAAGGTTGAGGTAGATGGTTTCCGAAGGTTTCTTGGTTATGTGTTGAAGGATGGATACAGCTGGATGTAGGATTTGCTAGCTTGGGTGAGATATTATTGCTTCCCCTGTATCCCCAACACCTGATTGCATAACCGGAAAGTTTCGGGAGTTTCATAGGTGGGAATTCAAGTAGCTCTTAGGATATCCTTCCAACAGATGTATGATATGAAATTGGGGTTCGACGTCTAGTGGTTCACCTATTCACGGTCGATTTTACAGTGGTCTCGTTGTGTCTTAAAGAGTCCTTGGCTATGCTGACTCGGGGACGCTTCGTATGTCATGTGCACTGCCTTGTACATGAATGTGCTGTACGATCGAGCCCGTGTAGGTCCCACCACGAAAACTTCGGACGAAATTTCTATCATATGTTTGTTCCGGCTTATTCCGCAAGCCAATCCTTGGTTTTATTTTCAGTCGTGGTATTCGAGTTCCCTCGACGTCTTATGTTGATTCCATCCCTCGTTGGTGTACCTCTTCTACCTGATTCTTCGTGGCTTCGCAATTTAGGAATATGTGACCACTTCAAGAGAAGTGCATTCGTTCATTCTGTTCGGATGTGAAGACTTTATGTTGCAATTTTCATTCCGTTGGATTCACCTTCAATATTTGTCTATTTGTGTGCTAATGGTGGTCAACCTGTTCAGGATGGCTCCTCCAACGCGCACGACTCCGAACCCTAATCCGCCACCAGCTCCACCGCCTCCGGAGGCTTGGCAAGCTGTGATGGCCGCTACTAATGCAAATACACAGTTGATCATGCAAATCCTCCAAGAGCGGAATCAAGGAAGTCAAGGGAATCAAGGCAACAACCAGAACCATTTTGCAACTCTGAACCAGTTCCTCGCAAATGGTCCAAAGACGTTCAGCAACTGTGTTGAAGCTACCGATGCTGATGATTGGCTAGTCGATCTGGGCAAGCATTTTGAATGCAGCAACGTCAGACCTGAAGATTTCTTTGCTTCTTTCCAGCTCAAAGATCAGGCCGCAGAGTGGTTCCAGTAGTACCAGGATTCCAGAGGTGGACGTTTGATCACTTGGGATGATTTCCGTCGTGATTTCCGAGCTCATCACATTCCTCAGAGTGTGACTGAAAGAAAACGCGAGGAATTCCGCAATCTGAAGCAAGGCTCTTTGTCTGTCTATGACTACAACAAGTTGTTCCAGAAGCTCGCCCATTTTGCCAAGCAGGATGTTCCTGATGAGAAGAGCATGATCTATCAGTTCAGGGGTGGTCTCCGTAAAGAAATTCAGGTCGCTCTTGTCCTCTTCGAGCCGTTGAGATACGATGAGTTCTACAACATGGCACTGAAGCAAGAGACTACTCAGTTGAGGTGTGATGCTTCTAGGAAGCGAGTCAGAGACACTACGCCTTCTTCCTCTACTCAAGTGGCCAAGCAGCAGAAGTATTGGCTTCCTCCTCCTCTGTTCCGTCAGCCGTATCAGCAGAAGAGCAAAGGTGGCAGTGGTTCATCCCACCCACCCAACCCAGGCTTTCAGAACAAGACTTCGTCTCAAGCTTCAAGATCGAGTGCTCCATACCACCGTCCGCTTTCTGAGGTCACGTGCAACAAGTGCCAACAGAAGGGTCACTACACCAACAAGTGTTTCAACCAGAGGCGTCTTCCTCCTCCTCCTGTCAGATCGGCAAGTACAGCTGTGGTCAAGCATAACCCCAAGTCCGCCAAGGTCAACTTGATGAACGCAGCTCAGGCAGAGGATTCGTCAGATGTGATCATGGGTAACCTTCCTGTTAATGATATTCCTGCAAAAGTTCTTTTTGACACGGGTGCATCGCATTGTTTCATTTCCAAACCTTTTGCATCAAAGTATGAGTGTGACTATCAGTATATGCAAAGTGCCTTGTAAATTGTGTCACCGGGCAAGCAGATGACAGCTAACACCTGCGTTCCGGAGGTTACTATCACTTTGGGCGACTACAAGTTCCTTTCTTCCCCAATTGTTCTTGGTGATTCCGATATTGATCTTATTCTTGGGATGGACTGGCTCTCTAAGCACAAGGCTCACCTCGATTGTGCAGCCAGGCAGATTCAACTGACTCATTCGTCTGAGGATGTAATTGTCTTTGCTGCTCGGGATAATACCATCCGGTTGTTTTCTCTCAATGAGAAGGGTGAATTGGATGCTATTTCGCAGATTCCGGTTGTTTGTGAGTATCAAGACGTCTTCCCAGAAGAACTCCCAGGAATGCCTCCGCACCGGCCGGTTGAATTTGTTATTGAACTTGAGCCCGATACGGAACCTGTGTGCAAACGTCCCTACAAGCTCGGCCCCGAAGAGTTGAAGGAGTTGAAGAAACAACTCGATGTTCAAGAAAGAATGGGTCTCATTCGGCCTAGTACTTCTCCGTGGGGTTGTGGTGTTCTTTTTGTGAAGAAGAAGGATGGAACGGACCGACTTTGTGTTGATTATCGTCCATTGAACAAGAAGACCATCAAGAACAAATACCCACTTCCCAACATCAATGAGCTGTTCGAACAACTCAAGGGTGCCCAAGTATTCGCCAAGCTTGACCTCCGTATGGGTTATCATCAAATTCGCATTCGTGAGCAAGATATTCTCCAAGAATGATGCCAAATCGAGCCACTGGCTAGACACCCTTCGCTCTAGCCTATGGAGCGGAGGCAGTTATCCCCACGGAACTCGTATACGGGTCACCTCGAGTGCTCGCTTATGATGAGCTTGAGCAAGAGCGGCTGTGGCAAGATGACGCGCTGCTCCTCGAGGGAGATTGTCTTCGGGCTGCTGTGCGAGCCGCTCGCTACCAGCAAGCTTTGCGCCGCTACCATAGCCGCAAAGTTAACGCCCGAAGTTTCGAGGAAGGCGACCTTGTTTCTTTGGCGTGATCAGTCCGCCAAGATTTCCGACAAGTTGACGCCGAAGTGGGAAGGCCCTTACCGGGTGAAGCGAGTCGCTACGCTTGGCGCTGTCCGCCTGGGGACCGAAGATGGCGTACCAGTGAGCAACTCCTGGAATATTGCGCATCTTCGCAAGCTTTGCCCGTGAGGCGCGGTTGTCGGACCCTGTCTGGCAACCACCCATTTGTACAAGTCTTGCCGTTGTTGCATGTAATCCTTCGTACAAAGCCGGGCGCAGACCCCGTGCATAAAGATTATGTGCTCAGCACATACCCCCGGGAAAGAAAACGACAGAGAAAGATAAGTGCCAAAGTTTGAGCAATCAAATTTCCTTTAGATTTTTAAGTTATTTTCCTTGAACGCCCGTGCTTTGTATGGGAAACCTGGGCGCGGAGGAGCCGACTCGTAGCTAGTTGCGCCCTTACTGTTGTTTCGAGTCCGCTCAACAACTTAAGTGAGCTGCAACTAGCTCCGCGACAAGGTTTCTTGTCGGCCGCAGCACCGCCCGTAGATCGCTGACGTTCCGCACTCAGCACTCGCGGCAAGCGTGCCTGCGCCGGCAAGTTCCCTATATGCGCAGGGTAAAAACATACAAAGCAAGGAGTCAGGTAAAGGAAATAACATAGCAATTAAATTTATAGAGTTATCTTCCTTCTTGCGATCGTCCCTTGTATGGAAAACCTGTGCGCGGAGGAACCAACTCGTACCTAGTCCCGCCCTTACTGTTGTTTCGAGTCCGCTCAACAACTTAAGTGAGCTGCGACTAGCTTTGCGACAAGGTTTCTTGTCGGCTGTGGCACCGCCGGCAGGGTACCAACTCGTAGCTAGTTGCCTTACTGTCGTTTCGAGTCCGCTCAACGACTTAAGTAAGCTGCGACTAGCTCCGCGACGAGGTTTCCTGTCGGTTGCAGCACCACCGGCAGGCTGCTGAAGTTCCGCTACTGATGTTCCGCACTCAGCGCTCGCGGCAAAGGTGCCCGCACCGGCAAGTTCCCTAAAAGCGTAGGGTAAAAGCATACAAGGGGAGGAAGCAAGTAAAGGAAATAACATAGCAATTACTAACCAAGGATAGAGTATATTACAGAATAACTTGTCACAGCTCTAACAGACTGTTTTTCATAACATGATTGGCAGCGACAAGGAAAGAAGAAGATAAATGGCCTAGTCTACACGATCGCCTTCGACCCTCCTGATCCCGCTCACCTTGTCCACGATAGGTGCGACAAGGGCCTTGAGCTCCTCTAGATCAGCATCTGGCGGCAGGCTTCGGAGGACGTTGTTGAGGCGGAGGCCTGGGTTGCGGAAGGCCACCTTCATCAGCACCTTCTGGAGAGCTCCCGCGCAGATCTTGCACGACTCATCAGCAAACTATTTTGGGAACTGCTCCCGGAGTCGCTGGAGCGTCGTCGCCACGCCCTTGAAGAACAGAGTAAGCTTGGCGCTGGGTTGGAGGTTCTCGTCGGAGGAGTACCCGAGATCCACCATCCCCAACTGCGCCAGCTCCTTGTCGACATCCGCGGCGACGTTCACCAGACCCTCCATCCAGTGCTCCACATCCTCCGACAAAGTCTTCCGGGCGGCGGCGGCCTTCGCCAACAGCACCTTGCCGGCCTTGACCTCCTCCTTCAGGGCCGTCTCCCGCTCCTTGGCGCCGTCCAGAGATTTGGTCAGGGCTGCCAGCTTCCCTTCGAGATCGATGTTGGAGTTCTTGGCAGCGTCCAGCTCCTTGCCCTTCTCGGCAAAAAGGGCCTGCAGCTCCGAATAGCTGTTGGCGTCCCTCTCACGCTCGAGCTTGAGCGTGGCAAGCTCGTCGCCGCTCGCCTTGAGGTCTGCCTCCAGCTGCGTCACCTTCAGCTCCAGCTCAGCCTTGGCGGCCTCAGCAGCTGCGGCGGCGTCTTCGGCCTGCTTGACGGCTCCGCCAACTGCCTGCTCGCGCGCGGCAAGTTCCTCCTCGTGGCTGTCGAGGTTGACCTTCCGCTGCATCAAGTTACCCTCCTGCGAAGACAGCTTCTCCGCGGCAAGCCACTGGCGCTCCTCGACGTCGGCCTTCTCGAGGAGGAAGGCCTGCTACGCTTCGGAAAGTTGCTCCCGCTCCTTCGCCAAGGAGCGGAGAGCTTCCTGATGGACGCCTCGGAGCTCTTCTGCGTGCTTCTCGATATCAGCGCCAGCCTTCACCACGAGTGCTTCGCGGGACTCCAGCTTGGCCTGTCGGGTGCGGTAGAGCGCCACTAGCTTCCGCAGCAGGCGCTCCTCTTTAGGATCGCCGCTGCTGCTGCTTGGCGCGTCAACCAGCTTCGGCCCGGCAGAGGCAAGCACCTCTCCGTCCAGCATCTCCCCCTCGATCGGCGCCCTGGAGCTTGACGCCCAGGGGAGGCTGATGAAGATGTTCTCGCCAGCCTTCAGGTAGATGCCAGGCTGGGGCTCTTCGGAGCCTGCCGCAGCGGCAGCGGCGGAGGAGTCAGTGGTCGGAGCAGCGCCTGGCGCTCCTGTGGCCTCCGGGTCGTCAGTACAACCGCCAGACTCCCCGCCCACCTCCACGGCGGCAGCCCTAGCGGCCTCTTCACCGGCGCCGGCAGCTTCCTCGGCGGCGGCCTCCGTCTCCATCGGCTCTGCAGCAGATGGATCTGATGGCCGGAAGAGGGGAGAAGATTCAAGCAAAATTCGAGCAAAATCCAAGAGGAAGATCAAGAAGCCGAAGAAGCCAAGGGGAGTTTGGAAGCAAGGAAGCTACCTGTGCCAGGGCCTGCCGCTGAGGTCTCCGTCGCCGGGGGATCACTGGCGCGGTCCCTTGCCGTAGATCCTTGCCGTGCCGGGGGCTCCTCCCTTGTCGGAGCCTCCTCCCTCGCCGGGGGCTCCTCCCTTGCCGGAGTCTCCTCCCTCGGCGGGGGCTCCTCCCTTGCCGGAGACCTCTCCCCCGCCGGAGGACTCTCCCTTGGCGCTTCGGGAGCGGTCTCCAGGCTCTCCTGGTGAGGCCGCTCTGCTCCTACACGAGTCAACAAACAAGCATCAGCACAGCAAGGATTTTCGTGCGCGCCCAACAGCGGGAAGTAAACAAGACGCTTACGCTGGGGGCTGCTCTGAAGATCAGCCGCCGGGTCCGACGGGTTCGTCTCAGGCACGTCCCCTGTTGACGCAGTGGGTTCGTCCTCGATGACGATCACCGACACCTTGGCTCTCTTTGCCGCTCTCTGGGCCAGAGTCCTGAAAAGGAACAGATTCAGAGAAAGACAAGTGAGATACAAGACAAAGCAGCAAGGATCGAAGAATTGCAAGTACAATAAGAAGAACTTACTCCTCTTCCTCCTCCTCGTTGGAGCTAAACGCAGAGAAGTCAAAGTCCGGCCCGCGTCTGGCGCGGGAAGGAGGAGGGGTAGGCTCCCTTGGTCGCTTGGCGGGAGCAGAGGCGGCAGCCCGGGAAGATCCCGCTCCGGTTGCAGCGGCAGCATGGGGCGCTCCCGCGGCGGCGGTGCTTGCCGCGGTGGAGCGCGTCGTGCGACGCGGCGACTGTTGATCCGCCTGCCGCCTTGCTACATCCCCGGCCTTGCGGAGACGCCTTCTTGGTGGAGACGGAGGCGCAGCCGGCGGCGGACTGTCGGAAGACGAAGTGGAGGAAGAGTCGATCTCCAGCGAGTCGCTCGCATCCCCGGCAGGCTCGCTCGGCTCGGCGCTGCCCCCGGCAAGTTCTTCCTTGCCGGCAAGTTCCTCTTGCCGGGCGAGCTCTTTCTTGCCGAGGAACTCCTCTCGCTCGGCACGAGTTTTTGCCTCTTCTGCCGCCGCTTCCTCCAGAGTAAATCCAAATTCACCTGCCGCTGAGGCTGCCGCTGCCTCTTCCAACCTGGTGGCTATGTACGCCAGCTCCGCCTCGGTGGTGTCGCGGATGAGGCCGTCCCTCTCGTCGGCGCGGATTGGCACTTCCACCAGGTCGTCGAAGAACTGCTGCACGACCTCGTCTGCGGGCTCTTGCCAAGTCGGCTCGATTCCGTGCGAGTCGCACAACGACATCATCGCCCGAATGCGGTCAAGCGCAAAGTTGTTGCACAAAGGGACGACGCCCTGCGGCAGCCTGAAGACTTCGGGGTGACCCGAATCGTATTTGAAGAGCTCCTGCAGCATGCTAGTGTGCTCGAGGACAGTGAAATTATAGTTGAGGCCTGGGCGCGGCCTCATAATGTCCGCCACGTTCTTGAACTCCCAGGCAGGCCTTCCCCGTTCCTGCAGAGGGGCAATGCGGCGGCGAAGAAAGTCTGTGCCAACAGCGCCTACGGTGAGTCCGGCAAGCCTAAGGCGCTGGATCCTGGTGACGGCAATCGTCAGCTTGCTATCTTCCGGGGCCAAGTCGCTCCAGTCATTGCCGCGCACTGCTGCTGCTTGGCGCCGGACGGTGAATGGCTGCGGGCTCTCCTTGATAATCCAGCACCAATCTGCTCTCCACTCCTCCCACTTGCCGCGGAACTCCCCCTCTAGATAAGATTCCTTCTTGCCGGCTCTTGAGACCCAGGCGATTCCGCCGGACAGAGTCTCTCCTCTCTCAACCCGAGGGATAAAGAAATGGCGGAAGAGAGCTACACTAGGGTGGACTCCGACAAAGTTTTCGCAAAGATGTGCGAAAACTGCCATGGTGAGGACGGCGTTGGGGGTGAAGTCAAGGAGGTAGAAGCCATATGTGTTCATAATATCGCAGAAGAACTCGGAAAAGGGCGGGCAGAGCCCACAGTAGAAGAACACAACAAAGAAAGGGTAACCGTCCGGAGCCTTCGTGTGGGCTGCAGCCGGGAGCACCCTGGTCCGCGGGTGAGCTCGCGTCTCCGCGGACCAGAACAGGTAATACCACTCCCGCAACGCCTTCGCGTCGAGCTTGGGGGGGAAGATGGCTCGCTCCCTCCGCATCGCCGCGAGCCGCTGCGCCTCGGTCGACTTCACTGCCTTCCCCTTGTCGCCCTTCGGAGCCATGGCGAAGGTGGTGGAGGAGGCCGGCGGTGGTGGTGGCGCTGGTGGTAATGGGGGAGCAGGGCACTGCTCTCTTGTTGCTCTGAGAAGACAGGGAGCGGCGGAGGTTTTGAGATTGGAAGCAGCAACGGGCAGATGGCGCCGTACCCCTGTTTCCTCTGCTTATAAAGAGGGAGGGGAGGGGGGCGGACGTTGCACCGTCGCGAATAAACAACTACCCACGATTCCGCCCACCACGCCTCCACACCTTCCTCCATTTACGGGGGGAGGCGCGCCAACCGTCCCCTTTTACCGCGACGTGACGCATGCGCGCGGGGCGCAGCCCCGCGCACGCCACCCACGTCACGCACGGCGCCGCGTTCGACGCGTGCCGTTTGGGGAGGGCGCGGTGGATGCGGAGTCGGATATGGCGTGACCTAGGCCGCGCGTGCCCGTGCATTGTTTTGGGCCTGGCCCAACAGCGCTCGACACCGTGTATGGCCCAGGCCCGGGGGCTCCTGTCGGTGTACTAAAGTAGGGGTACCTTAGTATCCCGAACTTGTGCACGGGCAGTCACAGCGACCCGCGGCAAGGCTTGCCGAGCGACCGCCAAGACCCTCCGTGGTTCCTTTGGAGCCATTCAAGAACAAAGTATCCAAGAGCAAAACAAGGCCCCGGCAAGAGGAGCTTGCCGGGAAGGAGACAAGACCCCGGCAAGAGGAGCTTGCCGGGAAGGAAACATGGCCCCGGCAAGAGGAGCTTGCCGGGAAGGAAACAAGGCCCCAGCAAGAGGAGCTTGCCGGGAAGGAGACGAGACCCCGACAAGAGGAGCTTGCCGGGAAGACAACCATAGCATCTCAACAAGCTCGCTGCGGCGCACCACGCGCCCCGACAAGACCCGGTGAGCGACAAGCTCCTAGACGCGACAAGACAACATCCGCGGCAAGGCGCTTGCCGCGCCAAGATACCACCCCGCAGCCCGCGCTCCAGCTCAACCACCAACGTGTCGCCCTGGGACCATTCCTGGCGTACGTGGCGGGAGGCTGTGCAGCCGGGGGCATGCGGTGGCAAGCAGGTGCTGACAAGGAGCCATCGTGGCAAACGGTGGCGCCCCTGACGGTCCCTTTCCGCCCCGTCTAAGCGACACAGACAGGCATTTAATGCCTTTGTCCCCTGCCGTCAGGGTTAGGTAGGATACGACTGTAGCAGGCGGTGGCGCCAACTACCACCCCTTTTACATTTTTACCCTCACCTCTGTTGCCACATGTCGGTGACCCCTTAGACATATAAAAGGAGGCCCATGCGCAACAGGGGGAGGGAGGACAGCCATTCTCACGCTCGGTCTCGCCAGCTGCTTGAGTGTACTGTAGCACTCGCCGCTCCCGAGCAAGAACTCAATACAACCACCAAAGCAGGAGTAGGGTTTTACGCATCTGTGCGGCCCGAACCTGGGTAAACCGATCGTCTCGCTCGTGCGTTCGCCTCGATCTGCTCTTTGTGCATCCACCGCCCCCTGCCGAACCGAAAGGGGCTCGGCTCGCCGATCCCCATAGGTGTGCGAGGGATCAGCAACCCCCAACATAGAGGCAGTATGGTTATTACCTGGGAATATGATCCTCTGTTCGTCGTCGTTTCTGACGACAACCAGAGTCTCAGGGGCTACTATCTACACAGGGCACACCTAGCATGTGCAGGACTATCATACATTATTTTACATACCTCAAAGCCTATCAGTAGACTCATAAAAGCTTCATGCAATCCGCTTTCGGCGGACGAGATTCTCTCCATCACCGTATTCATCAGCATACGGTGTTCATCTGAGATGGCCGCTGGCCCCACCAACTCCCTCAGAATATCCGATCGCACACCAGACGGTGTTGGACTCTTTTGTCTGCTCTCTTCGGGAGCCGGACACTGGGAGCTTCGGGGGTCAATAGGATTATCTTCTGGCCTCACCGGACTCGGAGAGGCCCTCCGTGATGACACTTCAGGGTCGCCCGCTTTCGGAGCGGAGGAGTCCGGAGGAGGCGTTTCGCTCTCCATCATCTCTGGAAGAAGATCCCCCGAAGACGAGCTCATTTGAGAGGGGCTAAGGCCCGAACTGCAAAGATATATGAGGTGGTTATTCTCAGAAGAAAAAGATGGCATACCTGTACTATTAAAGTATTTCGGGTCACTTACGACTCGCTGGAGAATTGATCCCCCCGCGGACTTTGTGCGGCAAAAGCACCCCCCGAGGTAGGACCCTCTGTGGGAGACTTCTTCTCCCGTTTGGAAGCTTCGGCTTCCGAATCCCCGGGCGCAGTCCTTTTCCTCCTCCGGTCGTCTTCCTTCATGGAGACGCTTTCTCCCTCGGTTAGAATGGGCAGCGTTGGGGGCCCGCGTCCGCCCGTATTATCCTCCCCAGTATCTTCCTTCAAGGGCTCCGAGCAAGGTGCGACCTGGAGCATCTTTTCCAATACCGTATTGTCCAAACCCTCAGGGAGGGGGCCGAACACCGAATCAACTTCGCCTTTGTTAGCCAGTCCTGGTCAAAAGGCGAACTCTTAGAAATAACTTCGTAACAAATGAGAGATAGTATGTTTGGCCGGAAGATTCCTTACCTATTCGGCGGCGCGGTTACTGCTCAGGCCCACGTCCTTGGTGATTTCTAGACACTCGATCTGAGGTCCGAAGAATGACTTGTACATCTCCCCGTGCGTCAGGCTGAGGAAATTTTGAATGACACGCGGTCCCTCGGGATTGAACTCCCACAAGCAAAGGGGCCGGCGTTTGCAAGGCTGGACTTGATGAACCAGCATAAGTTGTATTACCGCAACCAAACTAAAATCTCCATTGAAGAGATCTCGAATGCGGCTTTGCAGTATAGGCACGTCCTTGGCTGGACCCCAGCTCAGACCTCTGCTGATCCATGACATCGGTTGTGGTGGAGGGCCCGAGCAGAAAACAGGGGCGGCCGCCCACTTGGCACTTCTAGGAGCCGTGATGTAGAACCACTCTTGTTGCCACAATTCAGACACATCTGGAATGGAACCTTTGGGCCATGGAGCTCCCGTCATCTTGCGTATTGAGGCACCTCCGCACGCTGCATGTTGCCCCTCGATCATCTTCGGCTTTTAAGGTCTTGAGCCACAGGCCAAAGTGAGGGGTAACCCGGAGGAAGGCCTCACACACGACAATAAATGTCATGATATGAAGAAAGGAGTCCGGAGCTAGATCATGGAAATCTAGCCCATAATAAAACATCAAACCCCTAACGAAAGGATCCAGAGCAAGGCCTAGACCTCAGAGGAAGTGGGAGACGAACACGACGTTCTCGTTGGGTTCGGGGGAGGGCACGGCCTGCCCTCGGGCAGGCAGCCGATGCGAAACCTCGGCGGTTAGATATCTGGCGTCCCTCAACTTTTTGATGTTTTCTTCCGTGACGGAGGAAGGCATCCATCGGCCTTGAAGGCTAGATCCGGACATGATTGAAGGTTCGGAGCACCTGACCTGAACTTTGGGTGTTTGAGCTTGAGGTGGGGGAAGGATTCGATTGAGCACGGGAGGGAAAAACTAAAAGCCTCGTCCCTTTATAAAGAGGGTGAATATCAAGCGTCCTCTCCATGACCGTTTGGACTTGCCTATAGTCTAGGAGTCCTAGAAGCGGTTGGGTTACCCACGCCCGTATCGATGAGAATCCCGGAAGAAGGGGACACGATCTCTGCTTCAACAAGACGTGCCAAGGAAACCGCCTCGCATGACACACTGAGGTGGGATAATAAAACGATTCGAATAAAGGCTTGGCCGTGGTGCGATGTCACACTACGGAATACGTCAGCAGATTAGATTTGTGTAAATATTATTCTCTCTATGGCAATATGTGGAAACTTATTTTGCAGAGCCGGACACTATCTTTGTGTTCAAAATCTTCTATGAAGTACTTGGAGGAGGAACCCGCCTTGCAATGCTGAAGACAATCTGCGCGCCGGACTCGTCGTCATTGAAGCCTGGTTCAGGGGCTACTGAGGGAGTCCTGGATTAGGGGGTGTCCGGATGGCTGGACTATACCTTCAGCCGGACTCCTAGACTATGAAGATACAAGATTGAAGATTTCATCCCATGTCCGGGAGGGACTTTCCTTGGCGTGGAAGGCAAGCTTGGCGATACAGATATGTAGATCTCCTACCATTCTAACCGACTTTGTGTAAACCCTAACCCTCTCCGGTGTCTATATAAACCGGGGGGTTTTAGTCCGTAGGACAACATACATAATGACAATCATACCATAGGCTAGCTTCTAGGGTTTAGCCTCTCCGATCTCGTGGTAGATCTACTCTTGTACTACCCATATCATCATATTAATCAAGCAGGACGTAGGGTTTTACCTCCATCAAGAGGGCCCGAACCTGGGTAAAACTTCGTGTCCCTTGCCTCCTGTTACCATCTGGCCTAGACGCACAGTTCGGGACCCCCTACCCGAGATCCGCCGGTTTTGACACCGACACCCCCTTAAATAGGTCCCCACGAATCTGCCCGTTATGCGCAGAATATCATAGGAGCGGTACAACCTCTATGAGCACCGGTACAACCGGTAATAGGCAATAAGCGGTACAACCAGCCCACAACCGCCCAACAACCGCACCACAACAGAGACTAGTCCGGTGGTAGAGCGGTACATGGCCGGTACAACCTTCGGACCAATTCTGGAGCGGTACAACCGCGCCAAACACCGGTTGTACCGGTCAACCGGTACAACCTCTCCATGGGGCGGTACAACCTCTCTGTGTAAAATGGGTAATATCAAAACAGCCACAACTTTCGCATACGAGCTCCGAATTCGACGAAATCAAGTTTGTTGGAAAGCTAGCGACAAGGGCTCACACAATCTTGATAGAAATATCAAGAAATAGCAATTGGGAAAATACCCAAAATAAAAAGTTGAGAACCATTTCTCAATTAAGACCGGTAAAAACTCCAACACCGAAAACACAAAAGAAGATGCAAATGAAATGGGTTTTCGATGAACTCGAGCTTGTCAAGAAGAAGACCATGAGATCCAAATTTCACAAGGAGAAGAACCAAACAAGAACCAAGAGAGATGATGCAAGGATGCAATGGTTTGAGCTCTCGATGAACGATATGATCAAGCTACTCACTAGAGAGCCCCCTTGATAGTACCGCAATCGATCTTACAACCCGGTCTCCCAACTACCACTATGAGACCGGTAAAATAGAAAAGCTATCACGGGCAAACCTTTGTCTTGCACATAGTCCACTTGAGCTAGATGATGATGATCTTGACTTCCTCAAGTTGGACCACAATTCTTGATTGTGTTGGCTCGATGAAGACTAGTTGATTGCTCCCCCATACTCCACTATGGGTGAGCCACTCCTCGGCACATCTTCGCAATTCCATTGACACCACAATGGACGGAAAGCTTCAAGCTTGATTGCTCCCCTATACTCCATTATGGGTGAGCCACTCTTTGTGTTGCGCCACTTGAACTTGCACACTGCAAACTTGATGACGATCACCACTTGATGTCATCCTCCATGGGTTGTATGAGATCTTCCACTTCATGCAAGACCATGGAAGCATACCTAACCCCATAAAGAACTCTCATGTAGACCATGGGTTAGTACACAAAGCATAATGGACAATGCTTACCATACCAGGGGATCACTTGATCTCTCTCAGTACTTCTTCTACGCTTTGTGAGTTGATCAACTTGATTCACTCTTGACTTAGTCTTGATCAACCTTGAATATTTCCAACTCTCTTCATTTGGATGATGTCTTGAAGGTAAACATGAATGATCACACAATCTTCTTCTTCAAGACATGCTTGCAATAAGCTCAACTCACACATGACCAATCTTTTGATAATTCCTTGAAAAGCACTTTGGCCATCTCATAAACACCTTGAAACCAACACATGGACTTCAAGACAATCCTATGGACAAATCCTTCAAATATAACTCAAGGCAACCGTTACTCCATAGAGATTGTCATCAATTACCAAAACCACACATGGGGGCACCGCATATCCTTTCAAAGATGAGGTAGAACCTATTGCCCTGTTTTATTATCAAACCCTTGGGAGTTACTTCTACGTTATGCTTATATTGCCATGCTATGCTCTTAATTAATGGTTAACTTAAGGTGGCTACTTAAATAGACATTGATACGTCCATTTTGCATCATGCTTTTATATCGACATTTATTGCATTATGGGCTGTTATTACACATTATGTCACAATACTTATGCCTATTCTCTCTTATTTTACAAGGTTTAAATAAGGAGGGAGAATGCCGGTAGCTGGAATTCTGGGCTGGAAAAGGAGCAAATATTAGAGACCTATTCTGCACAACTCCAAAAGTCCTGAAACTCCATAGAAGTTATTTTTGGAAATAATAAAAAATACTGAGCGAAGAAAATACCAGAGGGGGCCCACACCCTGGCCACGAGGGTGGAGGGCGCGCCCCCCTACCTCGTGGGCCCCCTGTTGGCCTCCAATGCCCATCTTCTGCTATATGAAGTCTTTCGTCCGAAGAAAAATCATAAGCAAGCTTTCGGGACGAGACTCCGCCGCCACGAGGTGGAACCTTGGCGGAACTAATCTAGGGCTCTGGCGGAGCTATTCTGCCGGGGACACTTCCCTCCGGGAGGAGGAAATCATCGCCATCATCATCACCAACGTTCCTCTCATCGGGAGGGGGCCAATCTCCATCAACATCTTCACCAACACCATCTCCTCTCAAACCCTAGTTCATCTCTTGTATCCAATTCTTGTCTCTAAGTCTGGGATTGGTACCTGTAGGTTGCTGGTAGTGTTGATTACACCTTGTACTTGATGCTAGCCGGTTTATTTGGTGGAAGATCATATGTTTAGATCCTATATGCATATTAATACCCCTCTGATTATGAACATGAATATGCTTTGTGAGTAGTTACGTTCGTTCCTGAGGACATGGGAGAAGTCTTGCTATTAGTAGTCATGTGAATTTGGTATTCGTTTGATATTTTGATGAGATGTATGTTGTCTCTCCTCTAGTGGTGTTATGTGAACGTCGACTACATGACACTTCACCATTATTTGGGCCTAGAGGAAGGCATTGGGAAGTAATAAGTAGATGATGGGTTGCTAGAGTGACAGAAGCTTAAACCCTAGTTTATGCGTTGCTTCATAAGGGGCTGATTTGGATCCATATGTTTCATGCTATGGTTAGGTTTACCTTAATACTTCTTTTGTAGTTGCGGATGCTTGCAATAGGAATTAATCATAAGTGGGATGCTTGTCCAAGTAACGACAGCACCCAAGCACCGGTCCACCCACATATCAAATTATCAAAGTACCGAACGCGAATCATATGAATGTGATGAAAACTAGCTTGACGATAATTCCCATGTGTCCTCGGGAGCGCTTTCTTCTATATAAGAGTTTGTCCAGGCTTGTCCTTTGCTACAAAAAGGATTGGGCCACCTTGCTGCACTTTATTTACCTTTTTTACTTATTGCTTGTTACAAATTATCTTATCACAAAACTATCTATTACCTATAATTTCAGTGCTTGCAGAGAATACCTTGCTGAAAACTGCTTATCATTTCCTTCTGCTCCTCGTTGGGTTCGACACTCTTACTTATCGTAAGGACTACGATAGATCCCCTATACTTGTGGGTCATCAAGACTCTTTTCTGGCGCCGTTGCCGAGGAGTGAAGCGCCTCTGGTAGGTGCAATTTGGTAAGGAAAAATTTATATAGTGTGCTGAAATTTACTGTCACTTGTTACTAGTGAAAGTAATCCTTTGAGGGGCTTGTTCGGGGTATCTTCACCTCGACAAGTAGAGCAAAGAGTTGCTCCTGAACCTACTCAACCTACTGAAAATGAAAATGTCTACTTTGAGATTCCTTCGGGTATGATAGAAAAACTGCTAGCTAATTCTTTTGCAGGAGATGGAACATTACATCCTGATGAGCACCTAATATATGTGGATGAAGTTTGTGGATTATTTAAGCTTGCAGGTATGCCCGATGATGTTATCTAGAGAAGGTATTTCCTTTATCTTTGAAGGGAGATGCATTGACATGGTATAGGCTATGTGATGATATGGGATCATGGAACTACAAACGAATGAAATTGGAATTTCATCAGAAGTTTTATCCTATGCATCTTGTTCATCGTGATCGCAATTATATATATAATTTTTGGCCTCGCGAAGGAGAAAACATCGCTCAAGCTTGGGGGAGGCTTAAATCAATGTTATATTCATACCCCAATCATGAGCTCTCAAGAGAAATGATTATCCAAAAAATTTATGCTCGGATTTCTGATAACAACCGCACCATGCTCGATACTTCTTGTGCTGGCACTTTTATGATGAAGACTATTAAATTCAAATGGGATTTATTGGAAAGAATTAAATGCAACTCTGAAGATTGGGATCTCGATGAAGCTAAGGAGTCAGGTATGACACCTAAGTTTGATTGTATTAAATCTTTTATGGATACCGATGTTTTCCGTAAATTTAGGACTAAATATGGACTTGACTCTGAGATAGTAGCTTCTTTCTGTGAATCTTTTGCTGCTCATGTTGATCTCCCTAAGGAGAAGTGGTTTGTATATCATCCTCCCATAGAAGTAAAAGTAGCTGCACCTATTAAAGTTGAAGAAAAGACTATCACTTATAATGATCCTATTGTTCCTACTGCTTATGTTGAGAAACCACCTTTTCCTGTTAGGATAAAAGATCATGCTAAAGCTTCAACTATGGTTCGTATACACCTCCTGAACAAGTTAGAGTTGAACCTAATATTTCTATTGTTAAGGATCTCTTGGCTGATAATATTGATGGGCATGTTATTTATTTCTGTGATGAAACCACTAGAATTGCTAAACCTTGTTCCCAAAGATAAACATCGAATTGTGGTAGGCATGCCTGTTATTTCTGTTAAAATAGGAGATCATTGTTACCATGGCTTGTGTGATATGGGTGCTAGTGCTAGTGCAATACCTATTAACTTATACAAAGAAATTATGCATGATATTGCACCTGCTGAGTCAGAAGATATTGATGTCACAATTAAACTTGCCAATAGAGATACTATTGTCAGCGTTCTGGGAACGGGGGTCCCCAGACTTGCCTGCTTGCGGCCTGCGGCGTGGCTCAAAGGAAGCCTAGCATGGCCCATCTTCATCCACACAAGGCCCAAGACCCTCGTGAGGGGCCAAGCCTCGTGAGGCGGACTACACGGAGCTTCCTCAGGCACGGCCTCATCAGGTTGGCTCGCGAGGAGGCGGAGTGATCAAGGCGGGGTACCTCGCGAGGTGCCCGTGATGCAAGCCATGACGACTCAGGGCGCCAGCGCGCGCAGCGTCCTTCTTTCCTATTTGGTGCAAAGGGGGCAAGCGCAGCCGCCGAGTACCGAGGCATCAGGCAAATGTTGCCATTTCGGTGCAACGAGGCCAAGACCAGGAGGACTACGAGACGGAGGTCACCGTGGAGCCCAAGATGGCATCATCACCAGAGCTTTGCGCAGGCGAAGACTGCTTTTGTCAGGATAGTTGATACTTGCTGTCCCCCTTCAAATTAGCCCGCCATTGTTGGCTCCCTTCCTGCTCGATATTTGGGAAGAGGACCAGGGCCCCTATAAATAGGACCAGCAACCCACATGGTAGGGAGCATGGAAATCAGAGAAAGAGAGAGAGAAGGGTGACTGAACGCCTCCTAGCAGTTCATCGCCCCAGCCAAGAACAGACCCTCGTGAGGCTGTTCTTCCTTGTATCGTTCATCATCACCAGCCCCAAGAGGCAATCCACCAACCACGCACTGGAGTAGGGTATTACACCACAACGGTGGCCCGAACAAGTATAAACCTTGTGTCTCTTGTGTAGTTCTTTCCGTAGTTTAGATCTTTGTGAGACGGGAAGGTAGAGGGCGTGATCTCCATGCGCACCCCAGTGTTCGAACCTTAGGGGTCTGCCGGAACCCGTGATCAGACATTTGGAGCGCCAGGTAGGGGTGCGCAGTAATCTGTCTTCCACCACTCCGCTCTCCTACGATCGCCGCATCCATGTACGGCGCTAGTCGAGCTCGTGTCGCCCCGGCGGCCCTCGCCGGTGGGCGTTCTCGTTGTCCCCCGTCGCCCGCTGTCAACACCGCCACCGGCCCGGCGGGGAACGAGTGGCAAGCGCCCCCCCCCCCAGCATCTGCCTACGCGGTGGAGTAGCTGCACCACAACATCAACGCCTCCGGTCGTTGCGGCCCTCCTGGGCGGCTCGCAGGCGCCGCCCACGAGTCGCCATGTCAAGCCTTTTGCCTGCCGGGTTAACGCCGTTTCCGCATGGCAGGGGGCTCCCACGGACCGGGCGGCGCGCGAGGCCGATCTGACCTTCAGCTCGGAGGACCACCCCACCAACCTGGTCGGCTCGGGCGCGCTCCCCCTGTTGTGCACCCCCACCATCTGCTAGGTGGCCGTCACCAGAACTCTCGTTGACGGTGGCGTGGGCCTCAGCATGCTTTTGGTCGAGACTTTCAACCTCCTCTGCATACCCCGGGAGCGGTTGCGACCCAGCCGATGTTTCTCGGGCATCGGGGGCGGATCATCCGACTCCCTGGGACAGATCCGGCTCCCGGTAACCTTCGGCACCTACGACAACTTCCACATGGAGATGGTCGACTTCGACATCGCCCCCATCGGCCTCCCTTCCAAAGCCATCCTCGGCTACCCGGCGCTGGCTTAGTTCATGGCCGCCACGCACCCGGCGTATAACCTCATGAAGATGCCCGGGAGCAGGGGCACCCTCGCCGTGCACGGGGAGACCGGGGACGCCCTGCGAGTACTCATGCTCGCCTTCAAGACGGCGGCATCGGCATGACCCGTCAATGCGGAGACCCCTGAGCCCAAGGGGGCTGCGCCCGCCAAGAAGAAGCAGTTGTTCACCCAGGACAAGGAAGAAACCAAGCAGATACCCGTCGACGAAGACGGGTCCTCCAGTGCCACTTTCACCATAGGCGCCAACTTTGAGCCTGAGCAGGAGGAGGCCTTGGTCAAGTTCTTGCGCGCGAATAAGAAGGTATTTGCTTGGGAGCCCGATCAGCTGGCGAGGATCCCCAGGAGTGTCATCGAGCATCACCTCATCGTGTGCCCAAATGTGCGCCCCGTAGAGCAGAAGGCCAGGCGGCAGTGCAAGGAGAAGCAGGCCTTCATTGTCCAAGAGACCCGCAAGCTAGAAGCCGCTCGGGTCATTCGCGAGGTCCGATACCCGGATTGGTTGGCCAACCCTGTCGTTGTGCCCAAGAACGGGGGGAAGGAACGCATGTGTGTAGACTTCACCAACCTCAACAAAGCATGCCCGCAAGATCCGTTTCCGCTCCCCCGCATCGACCAGATCGTCGATTCCACTGCGGAGTGCGACCTACTATGCTTCCTGGACGCCTTCTCCGGGTACCACCAGATCAAGATGGCGGTAGAAGACGTTGAGAAGACCGCCTTCTTAACCCCGTGCGGGGTATACTGCTATACATGCATGCCGTTCGGACTGCGTAACACAGGGGCAACCTTTCAGCGGCTGATGCACATCACCTTGGACCCGCAACTCGAAAAGAATGTCGAAGCCTACGTTGATGACATTGTAGTAAAATCTCGGGAGGCCAAGACCCTGATACAAGACCTGGAGGAGACCTTTGCGAGCCTCGACGCAGTAAACCTGCGGCTCAACCCGAAGAAATGTGTGTTCGGCGTTCCCTCGGGCAAGCTTTTGGGATTCCTCGTGTCCCATCGTGGCATCGAGGCCAACCCCGAGAAGGTCAAGGCGGTCGAGGACATGAGTCCGCCAAAGACCCTCAGGGAAATGCAGAAGCTCACTGGGCGCGTGACCGCGCTAGGGTGCTTCATCTCCAAATTAGGGGAGCGAGCGCTGCCTTTCTTTCAGCTGATGAAGAAAAGGGGGCCCTTTGAATGGACTGAAGAGGCAGATAAGGCGTTTCAAGATCTCAAGAGGTACCTGACCAGTCCCCCAGTCATGGTGGCTCCACGCCCTCAAGAGCCCCTACTGCTTTACCTCGCTGCCACTCCCTACTCCGCTAGCACGGCCCTGGTGGCGGTTAGGGAGGAACGCCAAGTCAAGACCGCAGCAGCGGCCCGAGGCAAGACAAAACGGGAACAAGGAAAGCCTGCAGAAGCCGCAACCGCAGTTGAGGAGGGTCGGCTGCCGAAGAATGCACCAGAGGCAAGCGAGGCCGCGCACCCGGATGGTCCACCTCCCGAGGCCACGTCATCTCGCGAGGCGCCCTTGCCTCCCGAGGGCGCCGCGACCCTAGATACTCTCAGCCTTGTTGAGCATCCCGTCTACTTTGTTAGCACGGTGTTGCGGGACGCGAGGGCACGGTACCCAATGCCTCAAAAGCTCCACCTCGCGTTGCTGATAGCCTCACGCAAGCTGCGTCACTACTTCCAGGCTCATCCCATCAAGGTCGTCTCATCATACCCCCTGGAGAGAGTGCTCAGGAGCCCTAACTCAGCTGGAAGACTCGCCGAGTGGAACATGGAGCTGCAGGCGTTTAAGCTCGAGTTCAGCACAACCAGGGTCATCAAAGGAGCAGCGTTGGCGGATTTCATAGCGGAATGGGCGGAGGCACCAGGCCTCAGGGACAACGAGGATCGGTCCCTCTCTCTAGGGAGTGAGGCGCCGGAAGGCTGGGTCATGTACTTCGATGGGGCGTTCTCCAGACACGGCGCGGGGGCTGGTGCGGTGCTGATATCACCCACTCAGGATAAGCTCTACTATGTCGTGCAGCTCTATTTCCAGCAAGGTGAAAAGGACTCCAACAACATTGCAGAATATGAGGGACTGATAGCCGGGTTGAAGGCCGCAGTAGCCCTGGGAGTGAAACGCCTCACTGTCAAGGGCGACTCGCAGCTCCTAGTCAACTTCTCCAACAAGGTGTACGAGCCGAAGGACGAGCATATGGAGGCCTACCTAGCGGAGGTCCGTAGGATGGAAAAGCAGTTCTGGGGGCTGGAGCTGAAGCACGTGCCCCGTGGCACCAATCAGGAAGCTGACGACATAGCCAGACGGGCATCCAGGCGGTTGCCGCAGGAACCCGGCGTCTTCGAAGAGCGGCTCTTCAAACCCTCAGCACAGCCGATGTTATCAAACACCGCTCAGTCTTGAGAGGAGCTCCCCCAGCCGCCAGCCTCGGGAGCCCCGGTCTATGGGCCGACCTCAGAAGCACGCCTGCTCCTGGCGATGGGACCTCAGGAGGAGTGCTGGATCGCAGAACTCCGGAGTTATTTAACGCAAGGGGCCCTACCGGAAAAGGAAGAAGAAGCGGAGCGTGTGGCGCGGCAGGCCACGGCATACTGCATCAGAGATGGAGAACTTTACCGGAAGCGACCAAACGGTGTATCTCTGCGCTGCATCTCCAGGGAGCAAGGAAAGGAACTACTGGAGGACATACACGGCGGAGACTGCGGACACCACTCATCATCACGAACCCTCGTCGGCAAGGCATTCCGTAGTGGGTTCTATTGGCCCACCGCGCTCAACGACGCAATCGAATTGGTAAAGGCTTGTGAGGCCTGCCAGTTTCATTCCAAGCAGATCCATCAACCAGCGGGGGGCCTGCAGACAATACGCATCTCATGGCCATTTGCAGTTTGGGGGTTGGATATTCTAGGCCCGTTCCCTCGGGCGCCCGGGGGCTACCGTTACCTCTACGTCGCCATTGACAAGTTCACCAAGTGGGCAGAGGTGGAGGCTGTCCATACCATCCCCGCTGGCTCCGCGGTCAAGTTCATCAGGGGTATCGTGAGCCGGTTCGGGGTGCCGAATCGCATCATCACAGACAACGGTTCGCAGTTCACCAGTAATCTCTTCAAAACATACTGTGCTAACCTTGGGACGCAGATATGCTACGCTTCGGTGGCACACCCGCGAAGCAATGGGCAGGCCGAACGAGCCAACGCGGAAGTCCTGAGAGGCCTCAAGACCAGGAAATTCAAGAAGAAGCTGGAGGCCTGCGGCAGAGGCTGGTACGACGAACTCCAGTCCGTGTTGTGGTCCATCCGCACGACCGCAACCAAACCAACTGGGGAGACCCCGTTCTTCCTGGTCTACAGAGCCGAAGCAGTCCTTCCTCACGAGGTCAGGCATCGCTCCGCGCAGGTCCTGGCGTTCGACGAGGCGCAGTAGGATGCCATGCGGGGGATGGACCTCGTACTAGGGGAGGGACGCCGCCGGGAAACCGCGCTGCGAGCGGCAAGGTACCAACAGGCGCTACGACGATATCACTGCCGCAACATCCGCCCCAGGACCCTCGAGGTAGGAGACCTCGTACTCAGGCGGGTTCTCTCCAGGGAAGGGCTGCACAAGCTCTCTCCCATGTGGGAGGGCCCGTTCTAGGTTGTTCATGTTTCCAGGCCAGGCTCCGTGCGCTAGGAGACTCAAGAGGGGGAGTCGATCCAGAACGCGTGGAACATCCAGCACCTCCGGAGGTTCTACCCCTAAAAGGCCCAGAGCCTGTGAAGCAAGGCGAGTGCCTCTGAAGAATATCTCTTTTGGAAAAGGCCCAGAGCCTGTGAAGCAAGGCGAGTGCCTCTGAAGACTATCTCTTTTGGAAAAGGCCCAGAGCCTGTGAAGCAAGGCGAGTGCCTGTGAAGACTATCCCTTTTGGAAAAGGCCCAGAGCCTGTGAAGCAAGGCGAGTGCTTGTGAAGACTATCCCTTTTGGAGAAGGCCCAGAGCCTGTGAAGCAAGGCGAGTGCCTGTGAAGCTATCGCGTTTTGGAAAAGGCCCGGAGCCTGTGAAGCAAGGCCAATGCCTGTGAAGCTCGCCGCCTCGTGACACTCTCACGTAATAATGAGTGGGGCTGTACACACCCCGGAGTCTCAGGAGTGCCAGCCTCAGGCCCTGGGGCTCCCTCCCACGCCCAGTGGCAGCACTTAGCTCCGCGCTGGTGAGAAGACGTCGAAGACTAGATTAGGTGCCGGACGCGGCTTTTTCATTTGCTTTCCGCAGTTGACGTGTTTACTTGCATTTGAAGTCTTATCGAAGTTGTTGTTGTTGCTGATTTGTGGTTCGTCAATTTTCGCTCCTCGCTTTGGTTTCTCTCATAAACGACCTCGCGAGGGATGGTACCCAAACGCCCTCGCGAGCGTTTCTGCTCTAGCCGCTGGAAGGTTTCATGGCCCGGGCACGTTACAGGAGCACCCCTCTAGTCCGTGCCCCTTGGGCGCCGCGACGCGCACACAGGGCCTGGGTTGGTCGCCCCCTCGGCAGGGGTCAAAGACTATCTACGCACAGGCGTGTAGTTAAGAGGTGCAAAAATAAGATCAAGGTAATGGCTAAACGGCAATATTTACCAACACGCCCCAGCAGGTCTCCATGCAGTTGTTTTGTCTTACACAGGAAACAAAAGGAAGAGGAAAGGACGATCCCGGCGCAGCCCTCTTCACATCAGCCCGCGGAGGCGACCCGGGCAGCCTCCGGGCCTCAGGAGGACTCCCTCTCGCGCTTCAACGGGGCACGACAGCAGGCGGATGAGCCATCACCTCCCAAGCAAGCTCGACGGCGCGGGGGTTGACTGCGGCCACTGTTGGAGGAGTCGCTTGAGGAAGAGCTGACGAAGCTCAGGGAGTCTTGAGTGCCGCCATCCGCGCGGGCGCTATCTCCTCCATCACCGTCGGGGCGGCGCCCCCGACCGCGGTCATCGTCCTCAGGGCAACACCCCGCGCGGTGACCATCTTCGCCAAACACCCTCACATAGAGGGTGGCGTCGCCGTCAAACCTGAAGTGCAGGGTGCACCAGCGCCCCAGGCCGCGAGCGCGGGCGAATGCTTGCCAGCCAGGAGTTAAGGCCAGGCCCCCGTTGGCGGAGACCTCCAGCGCGGCCCACGAGGACCTGCTGCAGCAACCCTCCGCCTGGAGCCAGAGGCCACCAGGAGCACCGGCCGGGAGTTCACCAAGGAGGAAGCGAGGGAGTTGGAGCCGGGCGCTAGTCGGCTCCGCCGACCAGACGACGAACTCCGACAGCACCTGTGCAGCGCGAAAGCGTGGCCTGGGGGAGCGCGCAACCCAGGCGCGTCCCTCGGCCACAGCGGCTCGCCCGCCGTCGCGCTGGGAGCCGCCACCATGACCACCAGACGCTACCGGGGCGGCCACCGGATGCTTCCAAGGGCACCCACGACCGTGCTTGGGCGGGGGAGAGGCAGGATCGACCTGGAGGGCCTTCCCCTTCTCCACAGCCGAGTACCTCCTCGATGGAGCCATCGCAGCAAGACGGACCAAGGATCGGGAAGAAGGAGAAGCTAGGAGGAATGGACTGGAAGGGCACACACAGCTTCGTACTTATAGCCGTTGAAGACCAACCGCCGGCCTCCACGATCACAGGTAATCATGACACGATCTGCATGCAGGGACTTGTCCAACTCGCGCGATCACCGAGGCGTCGTGGGGAAGTGGAGACGCCCACGTCCCATCAACCGCCACGCGGCACCTAAGGCCGCAGGCTATTAGGGCCCGCGGCGCTTCGCCCTTGCCCTTTCGCCTCTCGGCACGGCCAAGTCCAT
Source organism: Triticum monococcum (assembly GCA_034509565.1). NCBI lineage: Eukaryota > Viridiplantae > Streptophyta > Magnoliopsida > Poales > Poaceae > Triticum > Triticum monococcum. The sequence goes on along the minus strand of CM067843.1, from coordinate 668,210,701 downwards.
GCGCGCCTTGGGCCCGGGGGCTACTGTCGGCGTTCTGGGAACGGGGGTCCCCAGACTTGCCTGCCTGCGGCCTGCAGCGTGGCTCAAAGGAAGCCCAGGATGGCCCATCTTTGTCCACACAAGGCCCAAGACCCTCGCGAGGCGGACTACACGGAGCTTCCTCAGGCACGGCCTCATCAGGTTGGCTCGCGAGGAGGCGGAGAGATCAAGGCGGGGTACCTCGCGAGGAGCCCGTGACGCAAGCCATGACGACTCAGGGCGCCAGGCGGGTGCCAGCGCGCGCAGCGTCCTTCTTTCCTCTTTGGTGCAAAGGGGGCAAGCGCAGCCGCGGAGTACCGAGGCATCAGGCAAAGGTTGCCATTTCGGTGCAACGAGGCCAAGACCAGGAGGACTACGAGACAGAGGTCACCGTGGAGCCCAAGACGGCATCATCACCAGAGCTCTGCGCAGGCAAAGACTACTTTTGTCAGGATAGTTGATACTTGCTGTCCCCCTTCAAATTAGCCCGCCATTGTTCCCTTCCCGCTCGATATTTAGGAAGAGGACAAGGGCCCCTATAAATAGGACCAGCAACCCACATGGTAGGGAGCATGGAAATCAGAGAAAGAGAGAGAGAAGGGTGACTGAACTCCTCCTAGAAGTTCATCGCCCCAGCCAAGAACAGACCCTCGCGAGGCTGTTCTTCCTTGTATCGTTCATCATCACTAGCCCCAAGAGGCAATCCACCAACCACGCACTGGAGTAGGGTATTACACCATAACGGTGGCCCGAACCAGTATAATCCTTGTGTCTCTTGTGCAGTTCTTTCCGTAGTTTAGATCTTTGTGAGACGGAAAGGTAGAGGGCGTGATCTCCGCGCGCACCCCAGTGTTCGAACCTTAGGGGTCTGCCGGAACCCATGATCCGACAACTATTTCACCAATTGGGATTGTCAGAGATGTTGAAGTCTTGTGTGGGAAAACTAAATATCCTACTGATATTCTTGTTCTTGGTTCCCCACAAGATAGCTTTTGTCCCATTATATTTGGTAGACCCTTCTTAAACACTGTTAATGCTAGGATAGACTGCGAAAAGGATGTTGTTACTATTGGTTTAGGTGATATGTCTCATAAGTTCAACTTCTCTAAATTTCGTAGACAACACCGTGAAGAGGAACTGCCTAGTAAAGATGAAATTATTGGTCTTGCTTCTATTGTCGTACCTCCTAGTGATCCTTTAGAACAATATTTGCTAGACCATGAAAATGATATGTTTATGAATGAAGGAAGGGAAATAGATGAAGTGTTCTTTAAACAAGGACCTATTCTGAAACACAACTTGCCTGTTGTAATCTTAAGGGATCCTCCTCCACCCAAGGGTGATCCCGTGTTTGAGCTTAAACCACTGCCTGATACTCTTAAATATGCTTATCTTGATGAAAAGAAGATATATCCTGTCATTATTAGTGCTAACCTTTCAGAGAAGGAGGAAGAAAAATTATTGAAAACTCTGAAGAAGCACCGTGCTGCTATTGGATATACACTTGATGATCTTAAGGGCATTAGTCCCACTCTATGTCAACACAAAATAAATTTGAAGAAAGATGCCAAACCAGTTATTGACCACCAACGACGGCTGAATCCTAAGATGAAAGAAGTGGTAAGAAAAGAGATACTAAAGCTCCTTGAGGCAGGTATAATTTATCCCGTTGCTGATAGTCAGTGGGTAAGTCCTGTCCATTGTGTTCCTAAGAAGGGAGGTATTGCTGTCATTCCTAATGATAAAGATGAATTGATTCCGCAAGGAATTATTATAGGTTATAGGATGGTAATTGATTTCCGCAAATTAAATAAGGCTACTAAAAAAGATCATTACCCTTTACCTTTCATTGATCAAATGCTAGAAAGATTATCCAAACATACACATTTTTGCTTTCTAGATGGTTATTCTGGTTTCTCTCAAATACTTGTGTCAGCTGATGATCAATCAAAGACCACTTTTACTTGCCCTTTTGGTACGTTTGCTTATAGGTGTATGCCTTTTGGTTTATGTAATGCACCTGCTACCTTTCAAAGATGCATGATGGCTATATTCTCTGATTTTTGTGAAAAGATTTGTGAGGTTTTCATGGACGATTTCTCCGTCTATGGATCCTCTTTTGATGATTGCTTAAGCAACCTTGATCGAGTTTTGCAGAGATGTGAAGAAACTAACCTTGTCTTGAATTGGGAGAAGTGCCACTTTATGGCTAATGAATGTGTTGTCTTGGGGCATAAAATTTCTGGTAGGGGCATTGAAGTTGATAAAGCTAAAGTTGATGCTATTGGAAAGATGTCGTGTCCCAAGGACATCAAAGGTATAAGAAGTTTCCTTGTCCATGTCGGCTTTTATACGAGGTTCATTAAGGACTTCTCAAAAATTTCTTGACCTCTAACTAATTTATTACAAAAAGATATACCATTCGTCTTTGATGATGATTGTGTAGAAGCATTTGAAATACTTAAGAAAGCATTAATCTCTGCACCTACCGTTCATCCACCTGATTGGGATTTACCTTTTGAAATTATGTGTGATTCTAGCGATTATGCTATAGGTGTTGTTCTAGGGCAAAGAGTTGATAATAAATTAAATGTTATTCAATATGCTAGTAAAACTCTAGACAATGACCCACTACCTATTGATGATAGCTTTCCTGATGAATAATTAAATGTCATAAATGCTTCTCATACTGCTCCATCGTATGCTGATTATGCTAATTACATTGTTGCTAAATTTATACCACCTAGTTTCACATACCAGCAAAATAAAAAGTTTTTCTATGATTTAAGACATTACTTTTAGGATGACCCACATCTTTATAAAGAAGGAGTAGATGGTGTTATTAGGCGTTGTGTACCTGAGCATGAACAGGAACAGATCCTACGCAAGTGTCACTCCGAAGCTTATGGAGGACACCACGCTGGAGATAAGACTGCACATAAGGTATTGCAATCCGGTTTTTATTGGCCTACTCTCTTCAAGGATGCCCGTAAGTTTGTCTTATCTTGTGATGGATGTCAAAGAATTGGTAATATTAGTAGATGTCAAGAAATTCCTATGAATTATTCACTTGTTATTGAACCATTTGATGTTTGGGGCTTTGATTATATGGGACCGTTTCCTACCTCTAATGGATATACACATATTTTAGTTTCTTTTGATTACGTTACTAAGTGGGTAGAAGCTATTCCAACTAGTAGTGTTGATCATAACACCTCTATTAAGATGCTTAAAGAAGTTATTTTTGCGAGGTTTAGAGTCCCTAGATATTTAATGACTGATGGTGGTTCACATTTTATTCATGGTGCTTTCTGTAAAATGCTTGCTAAGTACGATGTTAATCATAGAATTGCATCTCCTTATCACCCACAGTCTAGTGGTCAAGTAGAATTGAGTAATAGAGAACTCAAATTAATTTTGCAAAAGACTGTTAATAGATCTACTCCCTCCATTCCTAAATATTTGTGTTTCTAGAGATTTCAAATGGTTACCACATACGGGATGTATATAGACATATTTTAGAGTGTACATTCACTCATTTTGCTCCGAATGTAGTCACTTGTTGAAACCTCTAGAAAGACAAATATTTAGGAATGGAGGGAGTAGAAAGAATTGGTCCAAGAAACTTGATGATGCATTATGGGCCTATAGAACTGCATATAAAAATCCTATGGGTATGTCTCCATATAAAATGGTTTATGGAAAGGCATGTCACTTACCTCTCGAACTAGAACATAAGGCATATTGGGCAATTAAAGAGCTCAACTATGATTTCAAACTTGCCGGTGAGAAGAGTTTATTTGACATTAGCTCAGTTGATGAATGGAGAACCCAAGCCTATGAGAATGCAAAGTTGTTTAAAGAAAAAGTTAAAAGATGGCACAGCAAAAGGATACAAAATCGTGAGTTTAATGTAGGTGATTATGTATTGTTATAAAACTCTTGCTTAAGATTTTTTGCAGGAAAACTTCTCTCTAAATGGGAAGGTCCTTGCATTATTGAGGAGGTCTATCATTCTGGCACCATAAAAATCAACAACTTCGAAGGCACAAATCCGAAGGTGGTGAACGGTCAAAGAATAAAACATTATATCTCAGGTAATCCTATATATGTTGAAACCAATGTTCTCAAAACCGTAACCCCGGAGGAATACATAAGGGACACTTTCCAGAATGTTTCAGACTCTGAAAAGGAAGAGGTATGTGGTACGGTAAGTAAACTGACTCCAAAACAGTTCTAATGGCAATTTTTCTCTGTTTTTGGAATATTTAGAAAAAATAGAAAAATAAGAAGCAGTCCGGGAAGGACACGAGGCCTCCACGAGGGTGGAGGGTGCGCCCTACCCCCTGGGCATGCCCCCTACCTCGTGGGCACCTCCTGTGCTCTCCGGACTCCGTTTTCTTATACGATACGTATTTTGGTCAGTGAAAATTCATTATATAATCTCCCGGAGGTTTTGACTCCTGTATCACGCAATTGTCCTCTGTTCTTGTTTCGAGCTGTTTTCTGTCAGGGTTGTCAAGGCCAGGCATCATGTCGTCCCCCTCCTCCAACAATGGTGACAACGATGCTTGGTTAAAGAAGATAGAGCTGAAGAGGGCAAAACCCATGGATATTAACAAGGATGAAGGGATCAAGAAGGCCACGGAGGACCAAGTTCCGGCAACAGAAGACATCCTTCAACTTGATCACAATCTTCTTACCCCAACTGAGATTGAAGCTTTCAAGATGATTGAGTTAGCTCGTATACAAAACAAGTATCTCACACGTGAAAATATTTTGTTGAAGGAGCATATAGTTGCACTCAAGGGCATTATCCGCAAGTTGGAGGATCTCTTACGCTCGATGTGCGACTACCCATCATCACCACCATCTTCTTCACCAACAAAGGAGACATAATCACATGGGTATGGGCACTCCCCTTGGCAACTGCCAAGCTTGGGGGAGGTGCCTCGGTATCGTATCACCATCACATCTCTATCTTCATCGTTTTTCTTAGTTCGATCCTTTTAGTAATATCTTGATCTAGTAGAATAAAGTTTTTGGTATGATCTAGTTTTGAGTTTTGCTTTATGATCCCTCTATGTAATCAATTCCGTGAGCTATATAATAAAGATTAGTGTTGAGTCAAGGGCTTGATTATATTGCTATGATCTTGAGTGAATAAAAAAAGAAAGAATAAAAAGAAATAAAAGGATATCATATTGATCTTGTGAAGAGCAATGACTTCACATAGAAAGAGTATGATGATTAAAAGTTGTTGAGAGTTGACAAACATAGCTTTGATCGTCGTTGCAATTAATAGGAAGTAATAAAGAAAGAGAGGTTTCACATATAAATATACTATCTTGGACATCTTTTATGATTGTGAGCACTCATTAAAATATGACATGCTAAAGAGTTGATGTTGGACAAGGAAGGCAACGTAATGGGTTATGTTTTCTTATATCTGAAATAAAGTATATTGTCATGGATCATCCAACATGTTGAGCTTGCTTTTCCCCCTCATGCTAGCCAAATTCTTTGCACCGGGTAGAGATACTACTTGTGCTTCCAAATACCCTTAAACCCAGTTTTGCCATGAGAGTCCACCATATCTACCTATGGATTGAGTAAGATCCTTCAAGTAAGTTGTCATCAGTGCAAGCAATAAAAAATGCTCCCTAAATATGTATGATTGATTGGTGTGGAGGAAATAAGATTTATACGATCTTGTGATGTGGAAGAAATAAAAGCGATGGACTGCATAATAAAGGTCTATATCACAAGTGGCAATATAAAGTGACATTCATTCGCATTAAGATTTTGTGCATCCAACCCTGAAAGCGCATGACAACCTCTGCTTCCCTCTACAAAGGGCCTATCTTTTACTTTTATCTCCTACCTTATGCAAAATTCATGGTGATCTTCACCTTACCTTTTTTAAATTTTACCCTTTGGCAAGCTCAAGGTGTTGGAAAGATCCTGATATATATAATTCTACCCTTTGACAAGCTCAAGGTGTTGGAAAGAACCTGATATATATATATATATATATATATATATATATATATATACCCAAACCGGTGTGGCCTGACATAACATAAACAGCCCAACCACGTTCACGGTCCAACCGGCCTCCACATCCACGGCTTCCTGCGGCCTCCACCGGCCCTGAATCCCGTGCGCCCGCCGCCGGCCCTGGATCCCGCACGCCGCTGACTGCCTCTAGATCCCGCGCGACACCAACGGCGCGCGCTACCATCTCCCGTTGCTGCCTACTTACCTTCCTCCGCCGCCCACCGTCTTCCGGCCACCGCTGTGCAAGACCACCACTGCCCAACCCACCACCTCCAGCCACGGCTGGAGCCTGGCTCCGCCGCCATCCGCCGTGTGCCCCTGTGTGCCGCCCCCTAGCCTGCCCCTGCGCGCCGCCCCCGTCGCCTGCTCCAGCGTGCTGCCGCGGCATGCCCCTGCCATTGACCCGCCTTGCGCGCTTCCTCCCGGCTCTGCTCGGCTCCTGGCAATGCGCCCAGCGCTTACTCCCAGCCTTACGATGAACTGGCGATGCCCGTCGCTGTGGACGCATCCTTCAGCTCCACCCTCCATCGTAGTCCAATGGCTGTTACTGCAGCCGTTCGCCAGTGACGCACGAGGTAGGCTGGATCCAACCTTTTGCTCACCCCGTCGTAGCCATAGCTCTCCTGCAAGCAGCAACTGTAACCCAACCCTGTCCTGTGACGCCGCTGACGGCCTGCTCCTGCGACTCCACCACTGACCCTCACTTCTGGGCAGCCACCTTTCTGTGGATCAAGGTCGTTTGTGCTAGCGTGGTGTGTGCGAGGCGCTGGCCATTGACGCTAATCAAAGTCTAGCTGTCTCGCTGAGATCTTCAAGCATTACTGTATAAAAAGTTCAGCTATGGCGTCAGGTGCGTGTTCAGATGGAGTACTTGCGTTGCTAGCCGATGTTTGTAACAATAGAAGTTCAAGTGTGACTGTGTAAGTGCTGGCATTGCACGTCCCCCCATTAGGTGTGTTTCTGCTATATAAAAGTGCAGTGAGCGGCTGACTTAACTGAATCATTCATGGGCATATACGTACAGACAACTTAGGCATCAACATGGGGTAAGTAGGTAGGTGTAGCCCTTTGCACTGTGTTACAGTGCATGTGCACTTGTTTATTCTTCTTTTGGAGATACGCTTGCAGGGTAGTAATTCAGTTTTTGCAGTTTCAGAATTGATCGCTCTCCCGACTGGGCGCAGCAGCACGGGCGTCCTACTGGTGACACTGCGCGGCGACGGCCGCAACCCTGGCCACCCCTCATTGTCTCCCTGTGAAGGTGCGGGCGGCGCCACCGTCCGTCGCTGCGGATTGCACCGCCGCCACCGTCCTTTTTTTTGTTCTTCGGAAATGCAAATCACCAAGCCGCTGACTATTGTAACCCTGTTCGAAGGCCATACTAGGAATGCTTGAAGTATGTTCTGAGTTTGCTAAAATAACTCTTTCCAATGGGTGTTATTTCCATGTGATAGTTAGTACTACTAACCTTTCCCGCATGTTGATGCATCCCACGTGCACATCTTCAACCTCCTTCATGTATGTTCTGTGTGTAGAAAAGTGCTCAATGAAATTTTTGTTCCGAGAAGTTCATATATTATTGTGTGGAAAGGTCATGTATTGGAAGTATCCAGTGCGTCAAAAAAATGGAGATCATAATTTTCTGCAGTAATTAGTACAGCTGCAGTCCAGTGTGTTGATCTTCTTCATTTTGTGTTCAAGTCCAATGTGTTCAGTTTGTCTCTGCAGCTCTTCCTTAAGTGAACCCCTCTACGTTGAGCTCTTCTAATCCGCTTTGGAGAAAAAAGTACTTATAATTTGGGTAGAAGCTCACGTTTTGTTAAATAATGCCACACAAAAAGGTAGCTTTTGGCAAAACAAACACAATAAGCATAAAGCATAGAAGTTCAAAATCAAAAGCAAAAGCAAAAAAATCTTAAGGCAAGGTAGTTCATCCAAAACAAGTGTGCAAAAAGTACGCAAAAAAATGAAAACAAAAAACTTAAATCCGAGGAAGGACGTGTAAAAGAAACGCCAAAAAATTAAAACGCTGGCAATTTAAGAAGTTTGAATTAAAGACAGAAAACAAAAGCTCAATGCTTGATTAAAAAACAAATTTTTGGTTTCTAAAAGGATAACCAAGAAGTTAACGTTGTAAACAAAGATCAGTTGAAAAAAATAGATAATATGGAAAAGTTGGAGCTCTTTTAAATTGTTTTTTGTGTAATACTAATAGATTGAAGTTCAAATTAATAAATTGACCATTTCAAAAATTATAAAAAAAATGGATTTCCCTGTTTCTAGACAAAGCCTAGAGGTTCAAATGCTTTTCTATAGGAACAAAAAAAGATTGTGCTACTTGCCACACAACATAATAAAAAGCTCAATGTACTTTTGAAAAATAAAAATCAAACTGACATTTGAAAATGTGCAGCAGAAGTTCATGTCAAACTAACGGGGTGATTCAGCATTTATTCTTGAAAAAGTGGAGAAAATTGTACATGCTCTATAGGTCAAAGGTTTGGCTTTAATTTATGTTTTGTGAAGGTCAAAATGTTGTGTTCGAGAAGGTCAAGTGTGTTATCTCAGCATGTTCAAAATAAATTTAAACATGCAAGGTAAAGCATGCAAGAAAACAAAAAGAAAGGGAGAAGTTCAATTTCTAAAGATGACGCGGTTCAACATGTAAATCAAATTGTAGCGACCCGACCCGAATGGATCAAGTCTACTGTGCTCCGGTGTCATCCCTGGATCAGTAATGCTGACACCACACAGTACTTCGAAGGATTTATAGCAGAGTGGAAATCACACACTTATTACATCGATGTCTCAAAAGAGAACTTATTACAATAAATATGGCTTAAGGCCATCTAATGTCGATAACAGCGGAGGACTTGGAAGATAAATGGGTCCATCAACTCCAATGGCATCACTAAGTATAGAACCACGACCTAAAAGCACCTTAATCGTCGTCTGAAAAGTCTGCAACATTAACGTTGCAGCCCGAAACGGGTCAGCACATGGAATATGCTGGCAAGGTAACACATAGAGAGTAATGGAATGAAACAGCTATACTATATGCATATTTGGCTGGTGGAAAGCTCTATGGTTACTGTTTTGCATAAAGCCAGTTTTTCCCTACTGCAAAGGAATAAATTTATTTAACTATCATGGTGGTTGTTAAACATTGAGAATGGTTGACAGCATTCTCAATCCCAATTAAATGTAGTCATCAATAACCCAACAATATTAATTTAGAAGTAACATGATGAGATTCACATGAATTTCAAGTACTAGATACTCAAGATGTCCATAACCGGGGACACGGCTAATCATGATTAGTTTATTACACTCTGCAGAGGTTTGCACACTTTTCCCCACAAGACTCGATCGCCTCCGTTGGTTTTCTCGCACTACATGGTGTTTGAGAAGACGGATGACCGAGACACAGTCTTTCAGAAGCACTAGCACCTTACGATGGATAGACCAGTACACCTACTTTCCCCTACATCTGCTAGTCTACCCTGTAAGAGTTTGCACGACTTAGTCAACTATGCCAGAGCCCATAATGGCTTGTGGCTGCACACGTAAGTATTTAGCATGAAAGATCTTATGATCCCTTTGAGCCTGGGTGGCGGTCCAAAGAAAAACAGGCAAGTCATGATAGACATCAGGTGCCTCAATCCACCCAAATGTGTGTTTAAGTTGCCACCTTAGATAAACCATTAAAATTATCAATCTCACATCTGTCATGGATATCACTCACCCAATCCACGTCTACTAGCGTAGCATGGCATAATAAGCAAACGTAGAAGTAACTCCCAAAGGTTTCATAATAAACAGGTAATAGGTACTACCTCATCTACTTCCCATCCCACAATTTAATTAGATCCTAATCATGCAATGTGTGAGGATGGATCTAATGCAATAAAACTGGGTTGTAGAAAAGGTATGATCAAAGTGTTACTTGCCTTGCTGATGATCCGCGAGTCCTAGAGATTCGAAGTAACAGGCGGCGCAATCCGGGTAATCTATCACAGACAAACAACAAGCATACAATAAGTACTCGTCTAATGCACAGGTAAAAATCGAACAAAAGATCGAACCAGAAAGTTCAACTTAAGAACTCTGGTTGCAAAGAGAGAAAGAACCGAACAAAGAAACCGAAAACAAACGGCGGAAGAAAAACAACTCGGTTCTAGCAAGTTGAAACTAGGTCAAGTTTTACAGTAGCAAAAACTTAGTTTAAGTTGATTAGTCGGAACGGCGGTTTCGAAACGAAACTCCAGGCGCTTGAATCACCTGATTCCGATAAACGAGCGAGAAGATAAACTAGAACGAAGATCGGATCTGAGATCGCGATCGCGGAATAAATCCGACGAGAAGAAAAAGAAGAACGGTTAAACGAACGGACGTTCGTTAACCTAGGATAATCCGGTGACACGTTCGTTAGGACGAACGGTCCGGTGAATGGTCGCTAGGCAACAAAATCAGAAAAGAGAACGAAACCGATCTAGGGTTTCGGAAAAAGAAATCGAAACGAAGAACCGATCTAGAAAACCGGAACGGTTTAGAAAAGAACCGGAAAGAAAACGAATCGGAAAAGAAGAAAAGAATCGGAACGGTTTAGAAGAAAAACCGAACCGAGGGGAGAAAAAGAGACACGGGGCAACCTCGGCGAGGCTCCGGCGAACGGGGCTCGGGCGGCGGCGGCGTTGGGCGACGGCGGCGTGGGCAAGGGGCGGCGGCAGCGGGGCACTAGGGCGGCGGCGGCGGGGCACTAGGTTGAGGGGCTTGGGGCGTTTGGGGCTTGATTTGATGTTTAGAGGGGGGGTGTGGGGGTATATAAAGTGGGGAGAAGAGAGGAGACTTGGGGGAGGGGGCAAGAAATAAGACAAGGAGAGGGAGTCCTAAAAAAACAAACGGAGTCCAACTAGGACTCCTATAGGCGGCGGCGGCTCCCTGCGTGCTGGCGCACGGCGTGGCGATGGCCCTGGCCTGGCCGGCGGCTTGGGCCTTGGCCCAGGCGCTGTGGGTTTTTTTTTCAAAACGGTTACGCGCGTAGAAAAACAAAAGAAAAGAGAACTAAACGAACTCCAAAACTGCTAAAGTAAATTTTCCTCGACTCCTAAAATTGAGTCGAACAAAATGAACTTTTCTCGGGAACCTAGAATGCAAATTTTTGAAAACACGCATTTTTCCCTATCCAAATAAAAGGCAAATAAAACTCCGACAAATCCAATGATCCTCTTTTTTCAAAATTTGAGAAAACTCAAAATTGAAAATAACGAAATCTCCAACTCTCTCCGAGGGTCCTTGAGTTGCGTGAAATTTCTAGGATCAACAAAATGCAAGAAAATATGATATGCATGATGATCTAGTGTATAACATTCCAAATTGAAAATTTGGGATGTTACAAACCTACCCCCCTTAAGATGAATCTCGCCCTCGAGATTCGGGTTGGCTAGAAAATAGGTGAGGGTGGTCTTTGAGCAAATGTTCTTCTCTCTCCCAGGTGGCTTCATCCTCTAAGTGGTGGTTCTACTGAACTTTGCAAAAGGTGATAACTTTGCTGCGGGTAACTCTGCTGGCAAACTCGAGAATTTTGACTGGTTTCTCTTCATATGTTAAATCGTCCTTCAACTGAATTGTTCAAGCGGCACTGTATCTCTTAACGGTACCTCCGCCATCTCGGCATGACATTTCTTCAGCTGAGAAACATGGAATACATCATGCTCTCCTGACAGTCCCTCTGGTAATTCCAACTTATACGTGACTTCTCCCATACGTTGTAAGATCTTATATGGTCCAACGAAACGCGGTGCTAACTTTCCCTTAACTCCAAAGCGCTTAACTCCTCGAAGTGGGGATACTCGGAGATACACTCTGTCTCCGGTTTCGTAAACTGTCTCCTTGCGTTTAGAGTCTGCGTAGCTCTTCTGCCTGGACTGGGCTACCTTGAGCCTATCGCGAATCAACTTCACCTTCTGTTCAGACTCCTTAATCAAATCGGGTCCAAACAACTGACGGTCTCCAACTTCGTCCCATGACAACGGTGTCCTGCACCTCCTTCCGTACAAAGCTTCGAAAGGTGCCATCTTCAGACTGGTTTGGTAACTGTTGTTATAGGAAAACTCCGCATACGGCAAGTTATCATCCCAACTAGATCCATAATCTAGTGCACAAGCTCTCAGCATATCTTCCAAAATCTGATTGACTCTCTCGGTCTGTCCATCTGTCTGCGGATGAAAAGCTGTGCTGAACTCTAGCCTGGTTCCCAAAGTTTCATGCAACTGATTCCAAAGGTAAATTGGGTTCCTCTGCCTGATACAATACTCCTTGGAACTCCATGCAAACAAATGATCCTAGTCATGTATATCTTTGCCAACTTAGCACTGGTGTAAGTGGTCTTGACTGGAATGAAATGTGCTACCTTCGTCAAACGATCAACTACTACCCATATTGAGTCATATCCTGCTTTCGTCCTGGGCAGTCCGGTGATAAAATCCATGCCTATCTTATCCCACTTCCATTCGGGTATCGGCAATGGTTGCAACAATCCGGCTGGCTTCTGATGCTCCGCCTTTACTCTATGACATACGTCACAAACTGCTACATATGCTGCAATATCCTTCTTCATTCCGGTCCACCAAAATGTTTCTTTCAAATCCAAATACATCTTGGTATTTCCTGGGTGAATCGAATAGGGTGAATCATGTGCCTCTTGCAAAATCAACTTCCTGATCTCCGGGTCATTCGGCACATAAACACGGTCCTCAAACCATAGGGTATCGTGCTCATCCTCACGAAATCCCTTTGCTTTTCCTTTGCTTAGTTTCTCCTTTATAGAAGCAATCTCCTTGTCAGATTTCTGAGCTTCTCTGATTTTATCCATCAATGTTGATTGAATCTCCAATGCTGCTACATAGCCTTCTGGAACTATCTCTAGACTTAGTTCACGAAGGTTTTCTGCTAACTCCTTGGGTAATTCTCCCGTCATCAACGTATTTAGATGGCTCTTGCGGCTCAATGCGTCAGCTACTACATTAGCTTTTCCGGGATGGTAATGCAATCTCATATCATAATCCTTGATGAGTTCCAACCATCTCCTTTGTCTGAGATTCAACTCCTTCTGCGTGAAAATGTACTTCAAACTCTTGTGATCCATGTACACCTCACAATGATTTCCAATGAGGAAGTGTCTCCATGTCTTCAATGCATGCACTACGGCTGCTAACTCTAAATCATGTGTGGCGTAATTCAACTCATGAGGCTTCAGTTGTCGTGAAGCATACGAAACAACTCTACCTTCCTGCATAAGCACTGCTCCAAGTCCTCTACGTGAAGCGTCGCAATACACCTCATAATCCTTGGTCTGATCTGGCAAAATCAATACTGGTGAGGTAACCAATCGTTTCTTCAACTCCTGGAAACTAGCCTCACACTCCTCAGTCCAATTGAACTTGGTATCCTTCTTCAAAAACTCCGTCATAGTCTTTGCAATCTTTAAAAAGTTCTCAATAAATCTCCGGTAGTATCCTGCGAGTCCAAGAAAACTCCGGATCTCTCCAACTGTCGTTGGTGCTTCCCATTCGGTTACGGTCTCAACCTTGGTGGGGTCAACTGCTATCCCTTCTCCGGATATAACGTGTCCGAGGAATCCTACTTCCTTCAACCAAAACTCACATTTGCTAAATTTGGCATATAGCTGATGTTCCCTTAGTTTCTCCAAAACCAAACGCAAATGTTCCTTATGCTCTTCTTCATTCTTTGAATAAACCAGGATATCATCAATGAACACTACGACGAACTTATCCAAAAACTCCATAAACACTTTGTTCATCATGTTCATAAAATAGGCAGGTGCGTTAGTCAATCCAAATGACATAACAGTATACTCATACAGTCCATATCTTGTGGTGAATGCTGTCTTAGGTATGTCCTGCTCTCGAATCTTCAACTGGTGGTACCCTGATCACAAATCGATTTTGGAAAACACTTTAGCTCCTTACAAATGATCAAACAGATCATTTATCATTAGCAGTGGGTACTTGTTCTTGATGGTTACTTCATTCAATCCACAATAATCAACAACCATCCTTAATGATCCATCCTTCTTCTCCTCTAGAAGTACGGGTGATCCCCAAGGCGAAGAACTTGGGCGTATGTAACCTTTCTCCAATAACTCCTTAATCTGATTCTTAATTTCTACCAAATCCTTTGCTGGCATCCGGTATGGTCTCTTTGATATTGGGCCTGTACCTGGCAATAACTCAATCAAAAACTCAATGTCTCTATCCGGTGGCATGCCTGGCAACTCTTGAGGAAATACATCCGGAAAATCCTTTACCACTGGTACTTCCTCCTGCACTACTCCTGTTAGGCAATTTACTTGTGTCCTATTTGGCACATGCCGGGATACATACTTGATCCTTCTTCCTTCTGGCGTTGTAAGCAAAATTGTCTTACTAGCACAATCGATGTTTCCTCCATACATCGACAACCAATCCATACCGAGAATTACATCCAGACCTTGGGATTCCAGAATAATTAAATCTATTGGGAAAACATGCCTTCCTATACTTAATGGCACTTGAAAGCATCCTTGACTGGCCATGTATTCCGCTCCTGGCGAGCTTACTAGCATAGATGTTTTAAGAATCCTAGTGGGCAGGCTATATTTTTCCACAAATCCCCTTGATATGTATGAATGTGATGCACCAGTATCAAAAAGAACGAGTGCGGTAAATGACTTAACCAAAAACTTACCGATTACTGCATCAGGCTGATCTTCAACCTCCTCCATGCTAACGTGGTTCACCTGTCCCCTATTGAAAGGGCTCGGCTTCTTCCCTGAGCTTCCATTGCCATTTCCATTCTGGCCTTCAGGACATTCATTGGCATAATGTCCGGTCTTGGAACATTTGAAACAGGTGACTTGACTCATATCTCTCTTGGCTGGGGTTGATGGGGTGGTCCGATTCTGGCCGTTGCTTCCTCCATTCCCATTACCATTCTTGTGGCCATTGTGGTTGTGCGAACTACCTCCTCCATGGGTATGCTGAAACTGAAATCCCGATTTAGGGGTAAAACGGGGCTTCTGCTGGGCTCCAGAGTTATACTTCCCCTGTCCATAATTCCTCTTGCGGTTCTCAATCTGTTGTTGCTTCCGTTCAATCATGATGGCATGATCTACCAACTCCTGGTAGTTGTTGAAACTTGCTACCATCAACTGCATGCTTAACTCATCATTCAATCCTTCCAGAAACTTCTCCTGCTTGGTTGCATCTGTAGCAACGTCATCTGGAGCATAACGTGCTAACTTGTTGAAGTCATCAACGTACTAGCCAACTGTCCTTCCTCCTTGGCGTAAGTTGCGAAACTCACGCTTCTTCATGGCCATAGCTCCTGCTGAAACATGTCCAGTGCGGAAAGCTTGCTGAAACTGATCCCATGTGACAGTGTCAACTGGGAAGGTGGCTGTGAAATTCTCCCACCATGCTGCCGCGGGTCCATCAAGCTGATGTGCGGCAAACTTCACTTTCTCACCAACTGTGCATCCTGCAGTGGTCAACTCCCTTCCTATCTTGCGGAGCCAATCATCTGCTACTATCGTCTCGATGCTACTGGAAAACACCGGCGGATTCAGCCTAAGGAAACGGGCTAAGTGGTCAACAGGTGGTGGTGGTGGTGGGTTGTTGTTGTTGTTGTTGTTGTTGTTGTTGTTGTTGTTTTTGTTGTTCTGCTGATTCTGAACTAACATCTGCATCAATTGATTCTGCTTCTGGATCAATTGAATGAGCTCCGGTGGAAATCCATTGTCATGTTTCGGAGGCATCTGAAGGTTTAGAAAAGAAGAGATATAAGAATAGAATGAGGTCTAAAGAGAAAACACTACCCCAATGCACATGAGCAAATTCACACAAAATCACTTCATTCAATTCAAACAAGGGCTTACAATCGATCTAGCTATCGCAAAAGTGCTCGAACTATAAGGTATACATGGGGGAAAATACTACTAATGGTTGGTGGTCATCTAAAAATTTGAACCGGTGGAAGACTCCATGATGTCCGCTCCAGCTTCGTCTTCAAAGTCGGGTTCACTTGGATCCGAATCGGTGTCGTCGATGATGATGTAGTTGTCCGGACATGCGACATATACGTCTTCCTTCCTGGATGCTAACTCCATCTTGAGTTCTTCAATCTCTTGCTTAAGATCGCAGTTGTGTCTTGCTAGAGCTACGATATCGTCTATGTAGTCCTTGCGTGTAGCCTTCAGTTCTCCTTCTAACTCGATGATCCTAGTCTTCACATTCTTCAACTCTATCATATCATTGCACATCTGGTTCTCGTGGCGTCGAATGCGCTGGTTCAACTCCTGGATGAATGCTGCAATGGATCTATCCTTCTTGGTGGTAACTAACTCCCATTGTTCATCTCGGCGTCCGCAAATCTGGTAGATAGTGTCCTTGAGGTCTTCTTGATAAACTTCTCCAATGCGTCCTATGGTGATATGGGCTGCCATGCTCCTTCCTAGACTCCAAGTTGGTGCATTGAAAACACTATCTATGGGCTTCGTGATTGGCGCGAATGTCCTTCCCGGAACATGAGCTTGAATCTTCCAGCGCTCCTCTTCAGGCAGAGTGGCGTTGAAGGTTCCCGTGAAACTTGGTAATCCAATGTTTAGGTACTTGCTGACTTCCTTCAAGTGAAATCCAAAAGGTGTGCCTTCATCCGGTCGAGCGTACTTAATCTTCGCGTCCTTCATCCTAAAGAGTAGAAAAGATGAGGAGTTAGAAAATGAGGAGAGAATAGTGATCTATGGCTCTAACTTAGTGGTCGTGTCCTACAGTCAGTGTGTGCTCTGATACCATCTCTGTAGCGACCCGACCCAAATGGATCAAGTCTACTGTGCTCTGGTGTCATCCCTGGATCAGTAATGCAGAGTGGCAATCACACACTTATTACATCGATGTCTCAAAAGAGAACATATTACAATAAATATGGCTTAAGGCCATCTAATATCGATAACAGTGGAAGACTTGGAAGATAAATGAGTCCATCAACTCCAACGGCATCACTGAGTATAGAACCACGACCTAAAAGCACCTTAATCGTCGTCTGAAAAGTCTGCAACATTAACGTTGCAGCCCGAAACGGGTCAACACATGGAATATGCTGGCAAGGTAACACATAGAGAGTAATGGAATGAAACAGCTATACTATATGCATATTTGGCTGGTGGAAAGCTCTATGGTTACTGTTTTGCGTAAAGCCAGTTTTTCCCTACTGCAAAGGAATAAATTTATTTAACTATCATGGTGGTTGTTAAACATTGAGAATGGTTGACAGCATTCTCAATCCCAATTAAAAGTAGTCATCAATAACCCAACAATATTAATTTAGAAGTAACATGATGAGATTCACATGAATTTCAAGTACTAGATACTCAAGATGTCCATAACCGGGGACACGGCTAATCATGATTAGTTTATTACACTCTGCAGAGGTTTGCGCACTTTTCCCCACAAGACTCGATCGCCTCCGTTGGTTTTCTCGCACTACATGGTGTTTGAGAAGACGGATGACCGAGACACAGTCTTTCAGAAGCACTAGCACCTTACGATGGATAGACCGGTACACCTACTTTCCCGTACATGTGCTAGTCTACCCTGTAAGAGTTCGCACGACTTAGTCAACTATGCCAGAGCCCATAATGGCTTGTGGCTGCACACGTAAGTATTTAGCATGAAAGATCTTATGATCCCTTTGAGCCCGGGTGGCGGTGCAAAGAAAAACAGGCAAGTCCTGATAGACATCAGGTGCCTCAATCCACCCAAATGTGTGTTTAAGTTGCCACCTTAGATAAACCATTAAAATTATCAATCTCACATCTGTCATGGATATCACTCACCCAATCCACGTCTACTAGCGCAGCATGGCATAATAAGCAAACGTAGAAGTAACTCCCAAAGGTTTCATAATAAACAGGTAATAGGTACTACCTCATCTACTTCCCATCCCACAATTTAATTAGATCCTAATCATGCAATGTGTGAGGATGGATCTAATGCAATAAAACTGGGTTGTAGAAAAGGTATGATCAAAGTGTTACTTGCCTTGCTGATGATCCGCGAGTCCTAGAGATTCGAAGTAACAGGCGGCGCAATCCGGGTAATCTATCGCAGACAAACAACAAGCATACAATAAGTACTCATCTAATGCACAGGTAAAAATCGAACAAAAGATCGAACCAGAAAGTTCAACTTAAGAACTCCGGCTGCAAAGAGAGAAAGAACCGAACAAAGAAACCGAAAACAAACGGCGGAATAAAAACAACTCGGTTCTAGCAAGTTGAAACTAGGTCAAGTTTTACAGTAGCAAAAACTTAGTTTAAGTTGATTAGTCGGAACGGCGGTTTCGAAATGAAACTCCAGGCGCTTGAATCACCTAATTCCGATAAAGGAGCTAGAAGATAAACTAGAATGAAGATCGGATCTGAGATCGCGATCGCGGAATAAATCCGACGAGAAGAAAAAGAAGAACGGTTAAACGAACGGACGTTCGTTAACCTAGGATAATCCGGTGATCACGTTCGTTAGGACGAACGGTCCGGCGAATGGTCGCTAGGCAACAAAATCGGAAAAGAGAACGAAACCGATCTAGGGTTTCGGAAAAAGAAATCGAAAAGAAGAACCGATCTAGAAAACCGGAACGGTTTAGAAAAGAACCGGAAAGAAAACGAATCGGAAGAGAAGAAAAGAATCGGAATGGTTTAGAAGAAAAACCGAACCGAGGGGAGAAAAAGAGACGCGGGGCAACCTCGGCGAGGCTCCGGCGAACGGGGCTCGGGAGGCGGCGGCGTTGGGCGACGGCGGCGTGGGCAAGGGGCGGCGGCGGCGGGGCACTAGGGCAGCGGCGGGGCACTAGGGTGAGGGGCTTGGGGCGTTTGGGGCTTGATTTGATGTTTAGAGGGGGTGTGGGGGTATATAAAGAGGGGAGAAGATAGGAGACTTGGGGGAGGGGGCAAGAAATAAGAGTAGGAGAGGGAGTCCTAAAAAACAAACAGAGTCCAACTAGGACTCCTATAGGCGGCGGCGGCTCCCAGTGTGCTGGCGCACGGCGCGGCGATGGCCCTGGCCTGGTCGGCGGCTTGGGCCTTGGCCCAGGCGCTGCGGGATTTTTTTTTCAAAACGGTTACGCGCGCAGAAAAACAAAAGAAAAGAGAACTAAACGAACTCCAAAACTGCTAAAGTAAATTTTCCTCGACTCCTAAAATTGAGTCGAACAAAATGAACTTTTCTCGGGAACCTAGAATGCAAATTTTTGAAAACACGCATTTTTCCCTATCCAAATAAAAGGCAAATAAAGCACCGACAAATCCAATGATCCTCTTTTTCAAAATTTGAGAAAACTCAAAATTGAAAATAACGAAATCTCCAACTCTCTCCGAGGGTCCTTGAGTTGCATGAAATTTCTAGGATCAACAAAATGCAAGAAAATATGATATGCATGATGATCTAGTGTATAACATTCCAAATTGAAAATTTGGGATGTTACACAAATGTTGAAACAAAATAAAAAGAAAATGAGAAGTTCAATTTCTAAAGATGAAGCGATTCGACGTGCAAACCAATGTTGAAAGAAAACAAAAAGAAAGGAGAAGTTTAATTTCTAAAGATGACGTGGTTCGACGTGCTAAACAATGTTGAAATAAAACAAAAAGAAAAAGAGAAGTTCAATTTGTAAAGATGACACGGTTTGATGTGAAAACCAATGCAAAAACACACACGAAAAAATGTTGTTTTAGTGTCTTAAAATATTTTTATTCATAAAAATGGATTTAGAATAAAACCAGGAAGTCCATATTAAAAAGATGGAGAAGTTCGATAATTATAGTAGACTCAGACTTTCCTCGTTATTAAAGAATGGAAACAAGAAGTTCAAAAATAAAATAACAAAAAGTCCATATTAAAAATTTCTTAATAAACAGATTAAGAAATAAAACCAGGAAGTCAATATTAAAAAGATGGAGAAGTTCGATGATTATAGAAACTCAAATTTTCCTCGTTATTAAAGAATGAAAACAAGAAGTTCAAAAATAAAATAACAAGAAGTTCAACTTTTAATAATAGAGCGCTTCATAATTTCATAAAAAAAGATTAAGAAATAAACTAGGAAGTCCATATTAAAAAGATGGAGAAGTTCGATTATTATAGAAAACTCAGATTTTCCTCATTATTAAAGAATGGAAATAAGAAGTTCAAAAATTAAATAACAAGAAGTTCAACTTTTAATAATAGAGCGCTTCAAAATTTCGTAAGAAGGATTAAGAAATAAAACTAGGAAGTCCATATTAAAAAGATGGAGAAGTTTGATGATTATAGAAAACTTAGATTTTCCACATTATTAAAAGAATGGAAATAAGAAGTTCAAAAATTAAATAACAAGAAGTTCAACTATTAAAAATAGAGCGCTTCAAAATTCATAAAAAAGGATTGAGAAAATCAGTTTAAAAATTCATAAAAAACTCAAAAAAATTCACGTAACCGAGAGAAGTTCAGGTTGATAACTGCCAGAAGTTAATGTACTAGATGGTGTGCATTTTGTATTAAAAAGGAATAAAAAAGCAAAGGCTAAAAGTTTTGTTGTTATAAGTTCAAGTCCTTCGTCGGAGAAAGTTAAAAAAATTATTGTGAGAGAGATTTGTACAAAAGGAAATATTATTTGTGTAACACTCACGAATGGATGAGAAAATTAAAAACAAAAATACATCACAGAAGTTCAACGTGAAAACAACATGAAGTTCAACTACTATGCTGAATGAATTTTGGATGAAAAACTTTTAAAATCATCGCGAGTATGAAAAAATGATCAACACGGGAAAGTTGCGTGTTTACAGTAGCTTTCCATCGGTATATCACCTGCTCAATTCTGGTGAATGGATGGAGAGCTACTAGCAGTGGATGGAGATCTACGAGCAAAAAAACCACATGAAAAACAGAGTGAAGTTCAAGTAGACATGCCAAGAAGTTCAGGTTCTTCACGCGGTGCATTTTCGAAGAATCTGTTTTGCGATAAAGGCAGAACGAATGATCTCGCCATTTTCGCAATTACTTGAAAACGGCTAGGAATCGGAGAAAACCATCAACGTGAAAAAGTTTCGCATTTTTCGTAGCTTTTCAACGATATATTATTTGCCCCATTCCGATAAAGTTTGTGGAAAATATGGCGAAAATATGTTTTTAGCTATTTTCAAAACTGACTTAAAACCGTAAAGTATTTGGAGAAACAATATATACCAAAAAGTTTCGCATTTGCTCAAGCTTTCCAACGCCATATCATTTGCTGCATTCGGACGCACGGTTAAAGAATTAGCTCGAAAATACGAACTCGGTAGGACTTGCACAATTTTCTAAATTACTCTTAAACCATTCAAAATTAGAAAAAAAACTTTCAAGATGAAAAAGTAGCGCATTTTCATAAGCTTTTCAACGCCATATCATATGCCTCCATTGGATTAGCCGTTTAGAAATGACATCGAAAAAACGAACCCAGTTGTTCGGTTTACGAAATTTTATGTTTTTTCAAATTACTCTTTAACCATAGGGAATTAGAGAAAACTTTCAATATGTGGAAGGAGCAGTTTTGCAGCAGCTTTCCAACACCATATTATATGCCTCATTCTGATAAACGGTTTAGAAATGTGATCGAAAATAGTTTTCAAAACTGCTCTTAAACCGCTTATATTTTGCCAAAAATTTAAGTTGGTTCATGATATTGGTGTCCATAGCTTTCCAACGGTATATCGCAAGCCCCATTTCGGCAATATTGGCGGAAGTTCAACCTAGTTCACAGGGAAGTTCAACGTACTACTAACGGGGCAGGTCAGCTTGTGATCAGAATATTATTCCGATCCCGTGATCAGAATAGTGTTTATGTATATATATAATTGAATTTAAGTTAGCATGAGCTATTATTTTTGACATTACCCTAGAGGTAAAAGGTTGGGAGGCGAAACTATAAGCCCCTATCTTTCTCTGTGTCCGACTAAAACTCTGTAACCACAAGTATTGCGTGAGTGTTAGCAATTGTGAAAGACTACATGATAGTTGAGTATGTGGGCTTGCTGAAAAGCTTTGACATAGACTCTTTCCGATGTTATGATAAATTGCAATTGCTTCAATGACTGAGATTATAGTTTGTTAGTTCTCAATAAAGTTTCTGATTCATACTTTGCATTGTGAATAGATTATTACTTGAGCATAAGAGATCATATGACATTATCCATATATGTTGCTGTTATGAGAATAATCATGATTCCCTCATGCCCGTATTTTATTTTATCGACACCTCTACCTCTAAACATGTGGACATATTTATTGTTATCGGCTTCCGCTTGAGGACAAGCAAGGTCTAAGCTTGGCGGAGTTGATACGTCCATTTTGCATCATGCTTTTATATCGATATTTATTGCATTATGGGCTGTTATTACATATTATGTCACAATACTTATGCCTATTCTCTCTTATTTTACAAGGTTTACATAAGGAGGGAGAATGCCGGCAGCTGGAATTCTGGGCTGGAAAAGGAGCAAATATTAGAGACCTATTCTGCACAACTCGAAAAGTCCTGAAACTCCATGGAAGTTATTTTCGAAAATAATAAAAAATACTGAGCGAGGAAAATACCAGAGGGGGCCCACACCCTGGCCACGAGGGTGGGGGGCGCGCCCCCTGCCTCGTGGGCCCCCTGTTGGCCCTCCGGTGCCCATCTTCTGCTATATGAAGTCTTTCGTCCGAAGAAAAATCATAAGCAAGCTTTCTGGGAATGGGGGTCCCCAGACTTGCCTGCCTGCGGCCTGCGGCGTGGCTCAAAGGAAGCCCAGCATGGCCCATCTTCGTCCACACAAGGCCCAAGACCCTCGCGAGGGGCCAAGCCTCGCGAGGCGGACTACACGGAGCTTCCTCAGGCACGGCCTCATCAGGTTGGCTCGCGAGGAGGCGGAAAGATCAAGGTGGGGTACCTCGCGAGGTGCCCGTGACGCAAGCCATGACGACTCAGGGCGCCAGGCGGGTGCCAGCGCGCGTAGCGTCCTTCTTTCCTCTTTGGTGCAAAGGTGGCAAGCGCAGCCGTGGAGTACCGAGGCATCAGGCAAAGGTTGCCATTTCGGTGCAACAAGGCCAAGACCAGGAGGACTACGAGACGGAGGTCACCGTGGAGCCCAAGACGGCGTCATCACCAGAGCTTTGCGCAGGCGAAGACTGCTTTTGTCAGGATAGTTGATACTTGTTGTCCCCCTTCAAATTAGCCCGCCATTGTTGGCTCCCTTCCCGCTCGATATTTGGGAAGAGGACTAGGGCCCCTATAAATAGGACCAGCAACCCACATGGTAGGGAGCATGGAAATCAGAGAAAGAAAGAGAAGGGTGACTGAACTCCTCCTAGCAGTTCATCGCCCCAGCCAAGAATAGACCCTTGTGAGGCTGTTCTTCCTTGTATCGTTCATCATCACCAGCCCCAAGAGGCAATCCACCAACCACCCACTGGAGTAGGGTATTACACCACAACGGTGGCCCGAACCAGTATAAACCTTGTGTCTCTTGTGCAGTTCTTTCCGTAGTTTAGATCTTTGTGAGACGGGAAGGTAGAGGGCGTGATCTCTGCGCGCACCCCAGTGTTCGAACCTTAGGGGTCTGCCGGAACCCGTGATCCGACATTTGGCGCACTAGGTAGGGGTGCGCCGGAATCTGTCTTCCACCACTCCGCTCTCCTACGACTGCCGCATCCATGTACGGCGCCAGTCGAGCTCGTGTCGCCCCGGCGGCCCTCGCCGGTGGGCGTTCTCGTTGTCCACCGTCGCCCGCCGTCAACACCGCCACCTGCGGCGTGGCTCAAAGGGGGCCCAGCACGGCCCATCTTCACCAACACAGACCCAAGACCCTCGCGAGGGGCCAAGCCTCACGGGGCGGACGACGCGGAGCTTCCTCAGGCATGGCCTCATCAGGCTGGCTCGTGAGGAGGCGGAGAGATCAAGGCGGGGTACCTCACGAGGTGCTCGTGATGCAAGCCATGACGATTCAGGGCGCCAGGCGGGTGCCAGCCCACGCAGCGTCCTCCTTTCCTCTTTGGTGCAGAGGGGGCAAGCGCAGCCGCGGAGTACCGAGGCATCAGGCAAAGGTTGCCATTTTGGAGCAACAAGACCAAGACCAGGAGGACTGCAAGACGGAGGTCACCGTGGAGCCCATGACGGCGTCACCGCCAGAGCTTTGTGCAGGCGAAGACTACTTTTGTCAGGATAGCTGGTACCAGCTGTCCCCTTTCAAATTAGCCCACCATTGTTGGCTCCCTTCCCGCTCGATATTTGGGAAGAGGACCAGGGCCTCTATAAATAGGACCAGCCACCCACCGAAGAGGGAGAGTTTTTCCGAGAAGCAGCCAGGGAGAGTTTTTCGAGAAGCAGCCAGAGAGAGAGAGAGAGAAGGGTGACCGAACTCCTCCCAGCAGTTCAGACCCCCAGCCAAGAACGGACCCTCGCGAGGCTGGTCTTCCTTGTATTGTTCATCATCATCAGCCCAAGAGGCAATCCACCACACCACACACTGGAGTAAGGTATTACACCACAGCGGTGGCCCGAACCAGTATAAACCCTGTGTCTCTCGTGTTGTTCTTTCCATAGCTTCGATCTTAGCAAGGCGGAGGGGTGCAGGTCGGTAGGAGGCGAAATCTCCGCGCGCACCCCAGTGTTCGAACCTCAAGGGTCTGCTGGAACCCGAGATTCGACATTTGGCATGCCAGGTAGGGGTGCTCCGGAATTCGTCTTCCACCACCCCGTTCTCCTCCGACCATCGCGCCCATGTCTGACGCTCGTCGGGCCCGCGCGGAGCGCCGGGCCGCCCTTGCTTCCCGCGTCGCCCAGATGGCCCCCGTCGGCAGGCGTCCTCGCCGTTCCCCGTCACCTGCCATCAACGCCGCCACCGGCCCGGCGGGGCACGAGCAGCAAGCATCATCTCAGCATCCGTCTGTGCGGCAAGACGGCCGGACCGCAACTCCCTCGCTCACCCCGGCTGGTTCTTCGTCCCGCGCGCTCCGCGCGCCCATGGAGGCTCGAGCTATGCTCATCGTGGCAAACAAGCTCCTGCGCTACCATCCCGTCGACGACGTCTATGAAGAATGGCTCGACCGCGTCGCCGAGCTCGTCCGCGCCGCAGGGGGCTCTCCTGCGCCGTCCGTTCCGCTGCACCGCACCCCGCCCCGCGCGGGCGACGAGGCTCCGGCGGCGCCCCGGCCGCCTCCTCCTCAAGAAAGCGCCATGGCTCCAAGGCGCGTGGACCCTGGGCGGAACCCGCTCCGTCAGGTGCCAGCGCGGCAAGAACAGAGCTGCCAAGAAGTCCCTCGCCCGCAAGAAGCTGCCCGGGCGCTCCCTGCTCCAGCGCGTCGCGACCATCCTCCTGCTCCCGCGCGTCAAGACCCCGCGCTGCTCTCAGCTGCAGTGCGTGGGGACATGCAAGACCAAGCTCTCCATCACCCAAGGCCTCCCATGGCCACAGCAGGCTGTCGCGCCTTCACCACCGAGCTACGCAGCGTCGCGTGGCCCGGCAAGTTCAAGCCAGACCTGCCTCCTCGCTACGACGGCACGGCCGACCCTGCGGAGTTCCTCCAGCTCTACGAGCTAGGCATCGAAGCTGCCAACGGAGACGAGAAGGTCATCGCGAACTGGTTTCCCATGGCGCTCAAGGACGGGGCCCGCACCTGGCTCCTGAACCTGGCTCCAGGCACGATCTCCTCCTGGGATGAGATGCGCACCCGCTTCATCGCCAACTTCCAAGGTACTCGCGACCGGCCACCCGCCGTGAGTGACATGCGCCGCATCAAGCAACAACACGGGGAGACCCTGCAGAAGTACATCCATCGCTTCAACAAAGCACGCCTCAAGATTCCCAAGGTGACTGAGGAGGCCATCATCTCAGCCTTCTCCGACGGCGTGCGCAATGTCAAGATGAAGGAGGAGCTGGCGATGCATGAAGACCTGTGCACTTCCTTGGAGCTGTTCAACTTGGCAAACAAGTGTGCCAGGGCTGAGGAAGGGCGTCTCTCCCTCCTCGAGCTGCCTGACGCAGACCCATAAGAGAAGAAGCCCAAGGCCAAGGATGTGAAGAGCAAGGGGGCTGCCGTGCTCGCGGCGAAACCAGACACCAAGCGGGGTAGAGATCAGCCCGAACCTTCCAAGGGTAGACGGTACTGTGTGTACCACGACCTCCACACCCACAACACCAACGAATGTCAAGAACTCCGAGCCATGCGAGAAGGAAGGATCGGCCGTCGCCCCGACCGCGGTGACCGGGGCTACGGTCGAGGAGGAGGAAGGAACACAGGACGCTGGGAAGACCGTGGCCTGCGCCAGGGGTGGCGCGATCAACCTCGCGAGGATCGCTGGCAAGACCCGCCTCGCGAGGGAGACTGGAGGGATCAGCCTCGCGAGGATCGCCCGCAAGGCAACGCAGGCCTCCCTCCGCTACCGCCGCAGCCAAGGAGAAACGAGGACCACCACCAGGACGAGGGGGCTGGGGGCTTCCAGGAGCCGCGCGCAATCGCCTGCATCCTGGGCGGGGCTCAAGCCCCAGCCTCTCAACGCATCTTTAAGCAGTTCGCCCGCGAAGTGAATGCAGTCCTCCCCAGGCTTGAAGCCACGTGCCCTCTCAGGTGGTCGGCGTGCGCCATCACGTTCAGCTCAGCAGATCAACTCAAGTGTGCGGCTACAGCCGGAGTCCTCCCAATGCTTTGTTCCCCAATCATCAGCAACATAGTGGTCACCAAGACCCTCATCGATGGCGGGGCAGGGCTCAACGTCCTGTCCGTGGAAACATTCAACAATCTCCAAGTACCCTACAGCCAACTTCAGCCAACCAAGCCTTTCTCCGGAATCACCGACGGCTCCACGGTCCCGATTGGGCAGGTCCACCTCCCTGTCACCTTCAGGGCACGCGACAACTACCGCACCGAGCTCATCGACTTTGACATTGCTCACATTCGCCTGCCGTACAACGCCATCCTTGGGTACCCAGCGATGGCCAAGTTCATGGCCGTAACTCACCATGGCTACAACATCCTCAAGATGCCAGGAAGTGGCGGAGTCATCACGGTGCCCTGTGAAGAGAAGGACACGGTGTGTTCCCTGGAACGAGCCTTTCAGGCCGCATCATTGGAAGATCACGGAAGCAGGAGGCTTCTCGAGACCGCCCCCAAGAAGAAGAAGCCATCGTCCGGCCCGGCCCCTCAGGAGGCAGGCCCCTTTGGGCCTGTGCCTGCCCAGGGGGAACCTCCTTCCATCGCATAGGAAAGCGCGCCCGGCGCCCTCCTCAGGCAGGGCTCGGGGGCTCTCCCCTGGAGGGCCACCGACCTAGCTAGGGTCACGAGGGAGGCGCTTGGGCACCACATGGGGGCATGTTTCGAAGCACGTTTCCCTCAAGAAGGAGCAAGGCAAGGAAAGCCAGGCCCTCAGGAGTTCGTCAGTAAGGTCATTCAGTAGCTACAGGAGTCAAGAGTCATGAAAGGCGGCCACCGCCTACCAGCCGTGGCTCCCCATCCAGACGAGGATGGTGGGCTGCGCGCCTGCATCGACATACCAGGGCTCAACCGAGTCGCCTCCCTGGAGCGCCTCTGGCCCTCGTGAGTGGGGCGCTGTGGAGGTCCGCCCCACAGCTACTTTCGCATGCCTTACGGCTTGCTGAACGCGGCTGCCACGTACCAGCACCTCATGAGGGGCACCATGGAGGCACAAGAGGCCAGGCGTTCCGCAGCCCTAGCGGAGATGGAGATGGTCCGCGAGGAGCCGCCAGCGCCTCCGGAGCCTCCCGAGGCCCCTGGGCCTTGGGGCTCATGAGGATCGGCTTCCGTAGCCCACCGAGTCTGCTACACCAACACCCCTTCATCCTCAACGTCATCAGGTGACATCTTTCAAGTTTCACTTCCAGCTGGGAGTGCCCCCAGGGCTGCATTATTCCCAGGCCGCGTGGGTCCGTCCCTGCGGCGTGTATCCCTTTTATTTCGCGCCGTTAGCTTACCTTGTTGGGGGCGCCACACGGGCTGCATCATCCCCAAGCCGCTCGGGCCAGGCCCAGCGGCACGTATCCCATTTGCATTTATTTCCGGTTATGCGTTAGAGCCACCATGCTTGATTATTTGATGCCGGTCCACGGCACCTTTTCTCCTCCATGCCGACCACTTGCACATTAAAGGGGGGTACCTGAGCATCATGACTCAGGGCTCTTACTGGCTCTCCAGCCCTCACCCTCTGGCCTTGACCACGGCATCGCGGCCTGGCATACCAGCGACGGCTGAGACCAGCTCGAGGGTTGGGACCCGAGGATGTAGAGTGCAGGCATCTAACCAAATTTGCAGGGACACATCACAAGATAAGGCCCAGTGCCAGGCGCAACCCGCCTAGAGGTAGGGCCCCGTGAGTCCCGCGCTGGCTCACGGGTGCCCAGATACACCTCGCCAGGCCCTACCGTGCCAGCCACGTGTCAGGGCGCGGCTGTACACCCCCCGAGGGCTCCTCCCGAAGGGGGGCCCTCCCACATACCAATGGAAGCACCATGCTCCGCGCTGGCTGACGACACTGCCGAGGAGCGGCTATGCCCGTACACATACGGAAGCGCTATGCTCCGCGCTGGTGATAAACAACTGAGGGTGGCCCCCGGGCCGCATCAACCATAGGGAGCCTAGAGCTCAGCGTCTAGCCTCATCGTAACGCCTCCCCTCGGGAGTGCCGTGCGAGGGGGCTGGGCATGGGGGCTGCGCCTGGGTCACGCCCAGACGCACGCCGCCCTGCCAGGCCCCCCGGGCCTGGTTTGTCGCGCGCCTCTCCCCGAGCGGAGGCAAGGTATGTAGGCCGTTTGGGCGTCAAGGGGGACTCCTGAGCATCGCGACTCAGGAGCCTAACTGGTCACGTAGCCCCTCACTCCTTGGTCCCATCCTGGTTTCCGGTCGGGACTAATGCTGGGTGAGGTATGCACGGGGCCGGGCTCTACAGACGTAGAACGGTGGATCCACCCACATCATACCTCCCTACTTGTTGTTCGTGCGCCAAGGGGGACTCCAGAGCATCACGACTCAGGAGCCTAACTTGTCACGTAGCCCCTCACTCCTTGGTCCCGTCCTGGTTTCTGGTCGGGACTAACGCTGGGTGAGGTATGCGCGGGGCCGGGCTCTGCCGGCGTAGAACATAAGCAAGTAGGAAGGAAAAGCGCAAATTTCAAAGGAATTCGAAAGCAAATATTACAGTCCACACTGTCATCCCAATACCAAACGCAAGTTTAAACGCCTCCCCGAGGCATGATACATGTGCAGGAATTAAAGGCAGGACAGGAGCCACGACGGAGTCACTTGTCGGTGGTGGAGCAGCGCAGAGTGGGTTCGCCTCACGGAGCAGCGGGGTCGGCAGCGCCTTGCTCCAACTTGGTGCTGAAGGCCCGGAACTTCCCCAGCAGAGCCTCCGCGCGACCCTTCACGGCCTCGGCAGCAGCGGCGGCATGCTCGCTGCTTGCTGGCTCCAGCAGGCTGTCGAGGTCGACGCCGGGATCGCGAAGGTAGATGTGGGTGAGGACCCGCGTCAGCGCTACAAAAGACAGGACACGCGCCTCGGCCTCGGCCGTGGGGCCAAGGCCAAGGGCGACATCTTCAAGAGCACGAACCAGGAAGGGAAGCAGCTTGGCAGGGCCGTCCTCGGCGCCAGCCAGCGGGCTCTCCAGGCCGCTATCGTAAAGCGTCCTCAGCGAGGAGCGAGCCTTCGCCCCCAACTCCGTGAAGGCCACGCGGTCCTCGGCAAGAACCAGGGCCTTGTCGTCCAGCTCGGCCTTCCTCGCCCCCAACTCCTGCTCCAGTGAGCCTAGGCAGTCGCGGCGCTTCCTGAGCTTGGCCCCCCGGCCCTCGAGGGTCGCCTCACGAGCCTTCACGCCTTCTTCCTGCTCTTGGCGAAGGCGGACCTCTTTCGCGAGCTGGTCCCGCAGGCCTTGCAGCTCGTCTTCCAGCGCCTTGCAGCGACCACGGACATCGACCACCTCCCCCAGGGCTGCATCACGAGCAGCCTTCGCCTCAAGGACGGCCTGCTTTTCCTCATCGCAAGCCATCGAGGCCTGGACCAGCGCCGGCCGAATCGAAGCATCGGAGCGAACCCGTCCAGAAGCCAGCTCCAAGCACCCGGCCACCAAGCGAGTGTCGGCGCCAAGAAGATCCTGCCGCAGTCGGTCCAGCTCAGCAATAGCACGATCCAAAATGGCAAAAGGAGTCAGAGAGACAGCAGCTGGTGGAGTAGGAGGAGAAGGCGGCAGTGCGGCCACAGCATCCTGAGGTGGAGTCTGCCGCGCCTCAACAGCTGTGGTGGCGGCGGCAGGCAAGGACACCTCAGGAGCCACTTGGGCCATGGGGGCTGAGCTCGCCCCAGCCGGCTCGGCCAGGTCTCGCGAGGACGACCGGGCAGGAGAAGCCTGTGCGTCGCGGTCACCCTCCTTCGCGGGCAGAGGCGCCGCCACGGATGGAACCTCAGGAGCCCCCTTTGACTTCTTTGCTACGGGCGCCAGCCTATCCAAGAGATGCGGACGTCAAGCCTCATAAGCAGAGCGAGAAATAAAGACTAGGACCAAATGCTTACGAGTCGTTGCCAGTGAGCTCAAGCGACCTCCGGCCAAATTTGAAGCCTGAAAGCCGGCTGGAAGGGTCAACCTCGGGAAGCTTGGAAGCGGAAGGTGCGTCTGTGGTCCGCCTCGGGACCGGGGCAGACCCGCGGGAGATCAGCCCGGTCCTGTCCCTCTTCGGGATCGGGGGCAAGCTCCCGCCGTCCTGCTAGTCGTCATCCTCGTCATCATCCTCGTCGTCATCGCTCGGAGAAAGGCGGAGAATGCGGGACCTGCGCCGGGGGAGGGGAGCCCTCCACTCCCCGTCAGTCGCCTCGGAGTCAGGCCCTTTTTCCCTCTCCCCTCCTTCCTCCTCTTTGCTGGAGTCATCGGAGGGCACGTCCACCGGTTCCTCTGGAGCTTCCAGGGGCACGGGCCCATCCCCGTTGAAGACGGGCATGGACTTCACTACCCGCTCCCAGTCGTTGCGGAGGAACAAGGGCGTAGGAGCACCCTCCAACCTTGCCACATCGCCCCCGACCAGAGATTGGAGGACCGCAGCCAGATCTCCGTCGGCCAAGGCCGCGGGGCTCGGGCGGGGCTTCCACATCGGGAGTGAGTACTGCCGAAGCGGAGCCAGCTGGTGCTCCAGGAATTCTCTCAGGAGCGACGCGCCGGTCAGCTTCGCCGCTGCCATGTTGGCCGGCCTCAGATCCGCGTCCATCTTCTCCAACACCATCTTCGCGTGGGGATCCACGAGCTCCGCTTGACCCCAATCGTTGGAGCTCGTGGGCCGCTCCGTGGGCAAGATCAGCCGAGGGTGGATGCGCCCAGCATCCACCAAGATCCACTTGCTCCTGAAGCCCTCAATCCTTTTCCCAGGGTTCGAGATGGCAATGGCGCCACCGTACGCGATGAAGCTCGCACACGCGGAAGCAGGACCGCGAGAGGTCCGGAGGTAGAAGTAGTGGCGCAGCAAGGCCACTGAGGGCTGCACCCCAACGTGGGCCTCGCAATAATAAGCAAAGATTGCGAGGAGAAGGACGGAGTTGGGATGGAGATGCAGAGCCTGTAGCTTGTAATGGCGGAGGACAGAGAAGAAGAACTCGGAGAAGGGAGGCACCAGGCCAGTGGCAATGGCACTTACAAAGAACGGATAGAAGGTGCTCCCCTGACCCTCGGGGGTGGCGGAGCCGGCCTTGAACACCTTCGCCCCGTCGATGCCCCGTGTCGTCGCCATCCAGTGCAACCGGGCAAGGCTCGCCTCCGACACGTTCGTCGAGTCTAGGGCAGACGAGTACCAAGCTACGGCCGGGGGCTGACGAGGCGCCATGGCTTCCTAGGTCGCACGGTCGGAGCAGATCTGGAAATTTCGGAGGAAGGAAGGAGAGGCGCAAGAAAGGGGATCTGAGCAGCAACCGGGGAAAGCAAGAAGCAAGGCCTAGGCGGATGCCACTCCTTTATCAACTCGCGCGGTTGCTAAGGCGCCCACGTCCAATCAACCGCCACACGGTGCCCAAGGCCATAGGCTGTTAGGGCCCACGGTGCTTCGCTCTTGCCCTCCCGCCTCCCTGCACGGCCAATTCCGGGCGCGCCTTGGGCCCGGGGGCTACTATCGGCGTTCTAGGAATGGGGATCCCCAGACTTGCCTGCCTGCGGCCTGCGGCGTGGCTCAAAGGGGGCCCAGCACGGCCCATCTTCACCAACACATACCCAAGACCCTCGCGAGGGGCCAAGCCTCGCGAGGCGGACAACGCGGAGCTTCCTCAGGCACGGCCTCATCAGGCTGGCTCGCAAGGAGGTGGAGAGATCAAGGCGGGGTACCTCACGAGGTGCCCGTGACGCAAGCCATGACGATTCAGGGCGCCAGGCGGGTGCCAGCCCGTGCAGCGTCCTCCTTTCCTCTTTGGTGCAAAGGGGGCAAGTGCAGCCGCGGAGTA
The DNA here is from genome assembly GCA_034509565.1 of Triticum monococcum. Lineage (NCBI taxonomy): Eukaryota > Viridiplantae > Streptophyta > Magnoliopsida > Poales > Poaceae > Triticum > Triticum monococcum. The sequence goes on along the minus strand of CM067843.1, from coordinate 668,178,091 downwards.
CCGAGGCATCAGGCAAAGGTTGCCATTTCGGTGCAACAAGACCAAGACCAGGAGGACTGCAAAACGGAGGTCACCGTGGAGCCCATGACGGCGTCACCGCCAGAGCTTTGTGCAAGCGAAGACTACTTTTGTTAGGATAGCTGGTACCGGCTGTCCCCTTTCAAATTAGCCCGCCATTATTGGCTCCCTTCCCTCTCGATATTTGGGAAGAGGACCAGGGCCTCTATATATAGGACCAGCCACCCACTGAAGAGGGAGAGTTTTTCCGAGAAGCAGCCAGGGAGAGTTTTCCGAGAAGCAGCCAAAGAGAGAGAGAGAGAGAAGGGTGACCGAACTCCTCCCAGCAGTTCAGACCCCCAGCCAAGAACGGACCCTCGCGAGGCTGTTCTTCCTTGTATTGTTCATCAACATCAGCCCAAGAGGCAATCCACCACACCACACACTGGAGTAGGGTATTACGCCACAACGGTGGCCCGAACCAGTATAAACCCTGTGTCTCTCGTGTTGTTCTTTCCATAGCTTAGATCTTAGCGAGGCGAAGGGGTGCAGGTAGGTAGGAGGCGAAATCTCCGCGCGCACCCCAGTGTTCGAACCTCAAGGGTCTGCCGGAACCCGAGATCCGACAGTAGAAAGGAACGTATTATGTTGTTGCCATTAATGGTAAAACAATGGGTTTATTAATATTGATTGGGTTTACTTTGTCTACATCATCTTGCTTAAAGTGTTACTCTATTTGTCATGAACTTAATACCATAGATGCATGCTGGATAGCGGTCGATTGGTGGAGTAATAGTAGTAGATGCAGGCAGGAGTCGGTCAACCTGTCACAGACATGATGCATATATACATGATCATTGCCATGAATAACGTCATAACTATGTGCTTTTCTATCAATTTCCCAACAATAATTTGTTCACCCACTGTTTGCTATGTGTTCGAGAGAGAAGCCTCTAGTGAAAACTATGGCCTCGGGTCTACTTTTACCATATTATAAAAACCGAAAATACCTTGTTGCAATTTATTTAATTTTATTTTGTTTTGCAATTTGTTTATCTATCTATCACTATGAGAATTAATCCTTGCAAGTAATGATTTCAAGGGGATTGACAACCCTCTTGCACGCGTTGGGTGCAAGTTTTTGCTTTTGTGTGTGTAGGTATTGATAAAGAAGGTTTGTGTGGTTCTCCTATTGGTTCGATAACCTTGGTTCTCACTGAGGGAAATACTTATCTCTATTGTACTGCTTCACCTCTCCTCTTCGGGGAAATCTCAATGCAGTTTACTGTTCTTCATCGCGAGGCCAGATCTGGAGTCCATTTGGGGCTCCAGAGAGGGGGATCTTCCGTCTTCGTCATCATCAACCATCCTTCATCACCAATTTCATGATGCTCACCAACGGGAGTGGGTAATTTCTTCGTAAGCTTGGTAGACGGTGATGTGTTGGATGAGATTCATCATGTAACTGAGTTAGTTTTGTTATGGCTTGATCCCTAATATCCACTGCATTCTGAGATTGATCTTGCTATGCTTAATGCTTGTCACTAGGGCCCGAGTGCCATGATTTCAGATCTGAACCCTTTATGTTTTCATGAATATATTTGTGTTCTTGATCCGAACTTGCAATTTATATGCACCTGCTACGTGTTATGATCCACATACCCCAAGGTGACAATAATTGGGATTCTTTCCCGTGATTACTGTAGTTTGAGGAGTTCGTGTATTCACCATGTGTTAATCCTTTCTTCTAGTTCTCTATTAAAAGGAGGGCTTAATATCCCTTAGTTTCCTTATGGACCCCGCTGCCACGGGAGGGTAGGACAAAATATGTCATGCAAGTTCTTTTCCATAAGCACGTATGACTATTTACGGAATACATGCCTACATTACATTAATAAATTGGAGCTAGTTCTGTGTCGCCCTAGGTTATGACTGTTGTCTGATGAATATTATCCAACATTATCACCGATCCAATGCCTACGAGATTTTCTGTTTCTTGCTAAGTTACTACTGTTGCTACTACTGTTACAACTGCTACAAAACTATTGCCACTGTTGTTACCGCTACCATTGCTATCATTACTACTACTATCAAATTACCATACTATTGTGCTACTGATTACTCTGCTGCAGATATTTAGTTCTCCAAGTGTGGTTGAATTGACAACTCAAGTGCTAATACTTGCAAATATTCTTTGGCTCCCCTTGTGTCGAATCAATAAATTTGGGTTGAATACTCTACCCTCAAAAACCGTTGTGATCCCCTATACTGTGGGTTATCAAGAGTACATGGGAAGGTGCACTTGGCATTTTGGGGGTTTTGTCAACGTCGAGCCACCATTTAGGGTTATTTGCCATTTTAGGGGTTTTGTTAACATCGAGCCACCATTTAGGGTTATTTGGCATTTTAGGAGTTTTGTTGATGTCGATCCACCATTTAGGGTTCACTTTGGAAGAACATACAACTGAGAACATTGATCATGGCAGAACTCACAACATCAAACCATACCTTGATCATGGTAGAACATGGAACTCACAACATAACTTGATTTAGTTTGACAATGTAACAGAACATAACTTGGTCATCACAATATGTAGCAGAAACATCACAACATTTAGTTTGATAATGCACTAGCCAACAATATGTAGCAAACATTGAAGGAAATATGCCCTAGAGGCAATAATAAAGTTATTATTTATTTCCTTATATCATGATAAATGTTTATTATTCATGCTAGAATTGTATTGACCGGAAACATAATACACGTGTGAATACATAGACAAACATAGTGTCACTAGTATGCCTCTACTTGACTAGCTCATTGATCAAAGATGGTTAAGTTTCCTAACCATAGACATGAGTTGTTATTTGATCAATGGGATCACATCATTAGCAGAATGATGTGATTGACTTGACCCATTCCATTAGCTTAGCACTTGATTGTTTGTTTACTGCTATTGCTTTCTTCATGACTTATACATGTTCTTATGACTATGAGATTATGCAACTCCCGAATACCGGAGGAACACTTTGTGTGCTACCAAACGTCACAACGTAACTGGGTGATTATAAAGGTGCTCTACAGGTGTCTCCGATGGTACTTGTTGAGTTGGCATAGATCAAGATTAGGATTTGTCACTCCGATTGTCGGAGAGGTATCTCTGGGCCCTCTCGGTAATACACATCAATATAAGCCTTGCAAGCATGATAACTAATGAGTTAGTTACGGGATGATGTATTACGGAACGAGTAAAGAGACTTGCCGGTAACGAGATTGAACTAGGTATTGGGATACCGACGATCGAATCTCGGGCAAGTAATATACCGATGACAAAGAGAACAACATATAGTGTTGTGCGGTTTGACCGATAAAGATCTTCATAGAATATGTAGGAACCAATATGAGCATCCAGGTTCCGCTATTGGCTATTGACCGGAGACGTGTCTCGGTCATGTCTATATAGTTCTCGAACCCGTAGGGTCCGCACGCTTAAAGTTCTGTGACGATCGGTTTTATGAGTTTATATGTTTTGATGTACCGAAGGTAGTTCGGAGTCCCAGATTTGATCACGGACATAACGAGGAGTCTCGAAATGGTCGAGACATAAAGATTTATATATTGGAAGCCTACATTTGGACATCGGAATAGTTCCGGGTGAAATCGGGATTTTACCGGAGTACTGGAGGGGTTACCGGAACCCCCCGGGGGCTAGTGGGCCTTGTTGTGCCATAAGGGAAAGAGAGAGGGGACGGCCTAGGGCAGGCAGAGCGCCCCCTTCCCCCTATCCGAATTGGACTAGGAGAAGGGGGCGGCGCCCCCCTTTTCTTCTCTTTCTCTCCCTGCCTTTCCCCCTCCGAGTAGGAGTAGGAAAGGGAGGAATCCTACTCCTACTAGGAGGAGGATTCCTCCTCCTAGGCGCGCCAACAAGGGCCGTCCAGCCTCCCCCTTCCTCCTTTATATACAGGGGAAGGGGGCACCTCTAGACACACAAGTTGATTGAAAAGATCTCTCACAGCCGTGTGCGGTGCCCCCATCCACCATAATCCACCTCGGTCATACTGTAGCGGTGTTCAGGCGAAGCCCTGCTATAGTAGCTTCATCAACATCGTCACCACACCGTTGTGCTGACAAAACTCTTCCCCGAGCTCTACTGGATTGTGAGTTCACGGGACGTACTGAGGATCGGTCGATTGTGAAGACGTACGACTACATCAACCGCGTTGTCATAACGCTTTCGCTTAACGGTCTACGAGGGTACGTGGACAACACTCTCCCCTCTCGTTGCTATGCATCACCATGATCCTGTGTGTGCGCAGGAAATTTTTGAAATTACTGCGTTCCCCAACAAACATAAGTACCAAAACATTACCAAAATACATCAGTTCATAGTTTGACAAACATTGCATAACAACATCGCATTAGTGCATTGATTGGAGGGAACATGTAGCCAACATCATCACCATTTGACACCAGTAGCGGTCAAGTAGTCCTTAATTTTATGGGTGGGCTTCTTGGTTCACTGGGAACCACCAATATGTATTGGAGGCAAGAAAGCTCCCCTTGGTCCCTTTGTAGCAGCAGATGAAGATCTAGTTGTTGGTGCCTTTCCCTTTCTAGCAGTTGATGGAGATCTAGTTGCTGGTGCAACACTTGCAGGTGAACTAGCAATAGCAGTAGATCTACTTGTCCTCTTTGCTGGTGCACCAATAGCAGCAACAGATGATGCCCCCATTGATGGTGTGGCACTTGCAGTAGTAGCATCATCAGAGTCTGCCCTCCTTGCTAGCGCACCACTTGCAGCACTAGCATTAGGTGAGTGCTACCTCTTGAGCTTGCGTTGGTTTTTCCCTTGAAGACGAAAGGGTGATGCAGAAAAGCAGCGTAAGTATTTCCCTCAGTTTTGAGAACCAAGGTATCAATCCAGTAGGAGACTACGCAACAAGCCACCGAATACCTGCACAAACAAACACCAACTTGCAATCAACATGACAAAAGGGTTGTTAATCCCTTCACGGTTATTCGCAAAGTGAGATCTAATAGAGATGGATAAACGGTAAAGTAATGTTTTTGGTTTATGGAATGGAAAGTAAAAGATTGCAAAAGAAAGTAAATAGGAAACTAGAATTGCAGATCGGAAACTTATATGATGGAAAATAGACCCGGGGGTGTAAGTGCATCTAGTGCCACCCCTAGTTGGTTTTGGAGTATTGACGACAAACCTAGTTGAGGGACTAATGTGTTTGTGAGAATTGCAGGATAACACAGGTAGAAGTCCCTCATTGATTTGGTTTTCCTACCAGAGATGACCCCTAAAAATATACGAAGACATTGAAGTCAATGGTGGTATATGAAGATATTCACATTGAAGACTATGACAAGAGAAGACACCACGTGAAGCCTATGGAGCTCGAAGACTTAGATCTTTCGTAGTTCTCTTTCATTTGTGTTGAGTCATAGGAACCACCGTACCGTTAAGTGGGGTCCAAGAGAACCAGTCAGAACGACTGAAGTGATGCCTAAACAAAAAACCTATGTCTTCGAGTGAAGACTATGAGAGCAAATCTTGTCCAGAGTCGAACAAGTCAGCTTTGCTTGTAGCCCAAGTAAAGTTGCCGTGTTGGTTTGAAATCTGACCGTTGGAACACGTGTCAGTTCCTTAGTGACCCAGGGTCATTTCGGACAAATCAGGTCGGGTTGCCAAGTGGCTATATATAGCCCACCCCCTACAACCACAAACGATTGGCTGCTCAGATTCTGTGCATGACTTTTGTCGTTTGAGAGCAACCCACCTCGAAGCCTTTGAGAAAGAGAATGCCTAGCGAGGATAAAGCCCTAACCACCCAGAGCCAGAGATAATTGGGCATCACTTAAGTCTTCTTGTCTGAGTGATCTGAAGACTTATTACACTTGAGGACTGTGCATCCTCCAGCCGTTTAGGCGTCGCGTTCTGAGCATCCAAGAGACATTGTGGATTGCCGGTGAACGAAGTCTGTGAAGGTTTGGGAGTCTACCTTGAAGACTTACCAGAGTGATTGGGCGAGGTCTGTGTGACCTTAGCTCAAGGAGAATACGGTGAGGACTGGGTGTCCTGAGCTGCGTGTTCAGGACTGGGTGTCCGGGACTGTGTGTCCTAAGGTTTAAATACCTAGCCGCTCCAACCAGACGTAGAGTTTTCACAGCAACTGGAACTGGTCCAACAAATCATTGTCTTCAATGAGTCACTGGTTTCATCTTCACTTCCTTTTACTTACTGATTACTCATTGTGAAGTCATTGCTTGTCTGGTCTATCTTTTGTCTTCACAACGTGAGTGTATGATCTGTTTGGCTTCATAATATCTTCCTACCTGATCCTTATTACACTGCAGCTATTTGTCACTGTGCTCTCACTCTGTTGATACTTGACCATGGCTTGCCTAGTGTAGTCTACCTTCCGTTGCATAGTAATAGGCATATCTCTGCTGTTTGTCTTCATAACTTCCACGTTTTGAAGACTTTCATAAAAATCGCCTATTCACCCCCCTCTAGTCGATATAACGCACTTTCAATTGGTATCAGAGCAAGGTGCTCCCTTGTTCTGTGTGATTCGGTTTAACCACCTGGAGTTTTAGCTATGTCGACTGCAGGGATAATTAAAGTCTTCGCTGCGTGCCCCGTCTTTGATGGAACTGAATATCCCTACTGGAAGAATAAGATGCGCATGCATCTTGAAGCCATTGACGTCGACCTATGGTATGTCGTCGAGAACGATGTTCCCAAGGCTGGAGAAGGTGTCACTGCTGCTGATGTCAAGAAATTCGTTCAACTGGACTCTACTGCCAAGAATATTGTCGGTGTAATGGGACACGGATACCCCGAAGACGGCGAGATGATATTTCAAGACATCGGGGCTAGCAAAGCCCCTCGGTCCGACTACCCGGCCGCTCCCGCCGGCTCCCCGTCCGACTGCACTACCCGGCCGGCTGCCGACTGCCGGCCGCCGACTACGCTAACCTGCCGGCCGCCGACTACGCCAACCAGTCGGCTGCCGACTGCAGCCCGACCCGACATCGACAAGACAACCGTACTGTGGTGCCATCATCTACAGTGTACCGTGTCCCCTGGGTACTGATTTATAAAGTACCCCAGGGGACATGCATGAGATGTGCCATGCCACTATACCATGCCTACATGGCTTGGCATGTAAGCTACCCCAGGTAGCTTACATCCAACGCCACTACCCATGCCACTAGCTAGCTAGCTAGTTACCATGCCTACATGGCTTACATTCTAAGCCAACTCCCACTATATATATGAGATCCATCCATCCATCCAGGAGGATGGACACTCACGCACACACAAGCTAGCAAACAAGCTAGCTTTCCATCCATCCATCCATACGAGCATGTATGCTCACGGCCATGAGCACGGCCGGAGACTAGCACGCCTCATACAGGCATATATACAGCCAGATGCCTACGGCACTGAGCTGAGATACAGCTCTAGGAGCGACCCTGTACCAGATATACCAGATATACTCAGACATGCAGGAGTAGGGGTATTATCTCTCCGGAGAGCCCCGAACCTGGGTAAACCACCGTGTGCTACTCGCATACCCGCTCCCGGTCCTATCAGCAGCAGTCCTACCCACACACTAAGCCCTTGTGGCATCTGTCGACTCGCAAGCACCCCGTGAGAAATACCACGACAAATATCATCTGTGGTCATCTGACCAAAGGACAGTATGGCCGTGTGAGTTCTTTGAAGACATCCAAGCTGGTCTGGGACTGGCTCTCCAAGGTCAATGAAGGCATCTCAACCCAGAGAGATCAGAGAATCAGTGTCCTTCGCAACCTCTTCAACTGCTTCAAGCGAAATGACAATGAGAATGTCCAGCACACATTTGACCGACTCACTGACATCACAAATGAGCTTCAAGCCCTCGGCGCTACTGAGATCACCAAACATGAAGTCGTCAAGATGCTGCTGAGATCACTTGATAGTTCGTTTGACATCCTAGCCCTGATGATTCAAGAACGTCCTGATTTCAAGACACTCGATCCGTCTGACATACTCGAGAGGCTCAACACACATGAGTTTCAGCTTTCTGAGAAAAGAGATATCTATGGTCCAAAGTATGGGCGAACTCGTGCCTTGAAGGCAAAAGCTGTTTCCTCATCTGAAGAAGAATCTGACAGCAGTTCTGATGATCCTGAAGACATTGGAAGGGAACTTGCAATGCTTATGAAGAAGTTCCAAAAATTCACCAAGAAGAAAGGCTTCAGAAAGTCTTCACGATCAAGCTCAAGGAATGATGAACCTTCTGCTCATGACTACAAGAAGAAAACATGCCACAAGTGCAAGAAAACTGGACACTTCATCTCTGAGTGTCCACAGTGGGACAATGAGAACAGAAAGAAGAAGAAGAGCAAGGAATATGACTCTGACGACAAGAAGAAGAAGAAATACTCAAAGTCTTCTTCCAAGTCTTCCTCAAAGTCTTCATCACACAAGAAGAGCTCATCTGGCAAGGCACGTGCGTTTGTTGGCAAGGAAATGGATTCAGAGGAGGAGTCCACTTCTGAGGAAGCAGAGGTGGAGTCTGAGGAGGAGTCTGATTCTGGCATTGCAAGTCTGGCTACAGCATACGTCGCCAAGTCCATCTTCAACACTGAAGACAATGACTTCATCACCGACACCGATGCAAATGACAAGGACTACTCCACTCCTACCTACTACTTCATGGCACGTGGTGCCAAGGTAAACACACGCACTACTCACTATCAAACATCTAGCGACGATGACTCTGATTGTGGTTCGAAACCCAGCTACAAAACACTTGCTAAAATTGCGACTGAACAACAGAAAGCTATGGAACATATTCAAAAACTGTTAGACATAAGCGATGATTTGTTGGGTGCTGAAATGACTCGATCTGAATCCTTAATTGAAGACATAAAAAATCTTCACATTAAGTATCAGGAACTTGAAAGTCATCATGATACTCTCTCAACAACTCATGAAAAGCTTTCCTATGATTATCTTTAAAGGAAGCAAGATCTTGAGAAATTGAGAGCGGCTCATGAAGACCTTCAAAAGGAAAACGAGTCACTTCGTGCCAAACAGATCAGTTCCGCTCAGGAAGAATTTGAACCACCATGTCTTAAATGCATTGAGCGTGATAATGCTACTTCTGTTGCTGAATGTTCCACTGCTACTGTTGTTGCAATATCTTCAACTGTTAATGTGGTAACTAACCCCTCTGCTGAGGAAACCACCGCTATTGCTGATGAGAATGCTAGGTTGAAGACATTGCTTGAAATAGGGATGTACAAAAGTCTTAAAGGGCATCAGACATTATGTGATGTCCTCAAGAAGCAGATTCTGAACCGAAACCCTAGGAAAGAGGGTGTTGGGTTCATAAGGAAAATGAATGCAGATGGCTCTTACTGGAAACTTGAGCAGTACCCCAAAACCATGTGGGGTGCTGCAAAGGAACCTTCAGCAGATCCATCCAATCTATCTGGCTTCACTTGTGCTAACCCCATTATCATTGATGAATCCTTTGATGCAAACTATGTACTGTTTAAGAATCAGAATGGTGAAGTGTTTGCCAGGTACATTGGTACTAACTGCAGGAATGGACCGCCCATGAAGAAGATCTGGGTTCCGAAAAGGTGTCTGGAAAATCTTCCTGTGAATGTCTTCATGACACCTCACATGAAGAAGACAAACCTCAGACCAAAGGCTTCATACGGTCCAAAGGCTTCATACAGATAGAGGACTCACCTGAATCGCACTAACGCAAATGTTCTGCAAGGAAACCATACTCAGGCATATGAATATGAGAGCGGTTCATCAAACCGCCATGTTCATATGACCAAGAACTATTCTGCCTATTCTTATGAGTACTATTGTCCGCCTGCTAGACTGTTTGCTAGGGCTCCAAAGCCAAAATTCTCAGATGCTGCACTTAGACTTATTGCTTCTAAGCCACCCTTGAAGATGTGGGTGGCTAAGAAAGCTTAACTCTCTTTTGTAGGGAAAGGTCTCCAACAGAAAACCAAAATCTTCTGACGCTATTGCTGGGGACCTTAAACATCTTGTAGGGCGCAAGATCAAATGCCCGAATGGCATTACTATGTACTTCGTTCCTGAATCGCATGCTACTCTCCCTATTAGTCCTAATCTGGATCTAAGTTTTCATAACCCACTGGTTCGTCAAATGTTTTTGCTTCACAATTCTCTTCGTGCAGCCTATCCCCCTAACTGCACTGTAGGGTACGACACCAGCATCTTCAGAATGGATTATTGACAGTGGGTGTACAAATCACATGACCAGCAAAAGAAGCCTTCTTATGGACTCAACCTTACGTCCATCCGACAATAGCCACATCACATTCGCTGACACTGGTAAAAGTAAGGTATTGGGTCTAGGTAGAGTTGCAATCTCAAGGTATCAACACATGGATAAAGTCATGCTTGTTGAATCCCTTGGCTTCAACTTAATGTCTGTCTCAATGCTTTGCGATTTGAACATGATCGTAATATTTGGAAAGTATCGTTGCCTGGTACTAATGGAATCTGACAAGTCTCTAGTGTTTGAAGGGTATCGGAAAGATGATTTGTACATAGTGGATTTCTCAGCAGGGCCACAGCTTGCAGTATGTCTTCTGGCAAAAGCTTCAGAATGCTGGCTTTGGCATCGAAGGCTTGGGCATGCTGGCATGAGGAACCTCCATACCCTGACGAAGAAGACGCATGTCATAGGCATCGAGGGTGTCAAGTTCAAGAAAGATCACTTATGCGGTGCCTGTGAAGCAGGGAAGATGACGAGGGCCAAACATCCCTCGAAGACAATCATGACCACTACTCAACCCTTCGAACTGCTTCACATGGATCTTTTTGGTCCCACTCACTACTCAATTTTTACCACTACTGCTTGCCTATATGGCTTTGTCATTGTTGATGATTACTCTAGATATACTTGGGTGCACATAATCCTTTACAAGACTGAAGTGCAGGATGTCTTCACATGCTTCGCCAATCGAGCAATGAACAACTATGGCGCCAAGATAAAGCACATCAGAAGTGACAATGGCACTGAATTCAAGAACACTGGCCTTAATAAATATCTTGATACCTTGGGCATCACACATGAATTCTCAGCCCCGTACACACCACAACAGAATGGCGTCATCGAACGCAAGAATAGAACACTCATTGAGATGGCCAGAACGGTGCTAGACGAATACAAGACTCCAAGAAAATTCTGGCCTGAAGCCATTGACGCTGCATGCCATACAATCAACCGTGTTTATCTTCACAAGCTTCTTAACAAGACTTCTTATGAACTCCTAACTGGCAAGAAGCCAAATGTCAGTTACTTCAGAGTATTTGGCGCAAGGTGCTGGATTAAGGACCCACATCACACCTCAAAGTTTGCACCAAAAGCACATGAGGGTTTTATGCTTGGATATGGAAAGGATTCGCACTCCTACAGAGTCTTCAATCTCTTTCATTACAAAGTGGTTGAAACAGTGGATGTGCGGTTCGATGAGACCAATGGTTCACAAAGAGAGCACCTGCCAAATGTGCTAGATGAAATTCCATCCAGTGAATCAATCAAGCTAATGGGAACTGGAGAAATCATACCTTCTGAAGCTCATCCTGAAGAGGAACTCATCATCTCCACACCAGATCACCCTGAAGACAATGCTCAACCTGAAGACAATCCCTCCACCAACGACAATGATCAGCAAGAGCAAAGTCTTCGCCCTGTACATCCACGCGTTGCCAATGAAGTGCGGATTGAAAGAATAATTGACAGCATCAATGCACCCGGTCCACTCACTCGCTCAAGGACAACTCAGCTGGCAAATTTCTGTGGGCACTTCGCATTCGTCTCAATTACAGAACCCAAGAAAGTTGAAGAAGCCTTCATGGAACCTGAATGGATTCAAGCTATGCAAGAAGAGCTCCAACAGTTTGAGCTGAACAATGTATGGGAACTGGTTAAGCGTCCTGATCCATGGAAGCACAATATAATAGGCACCAAATGGATATATCGCAACAAGCAAGATGAGCATGGTAAAATTGTCAGAAACAAAGCTCGTCTCGTTGCTCAAGGATATACTCAAGTGGAAGGCATTGACTTCGATGAAACATTTGCTCCTGTGGCTAAACTTGAATCCATATGTATACTACTGGCCTATGCAAATCATCATAACATACTTCTATATCAAATGGATGTGAAGAGTGCCTTTCTCAATGGCAAGATTGAAGAAGAAGTGTATGTTGCACAACCGCCTGGGTTTGAAGATCCAAAACATCCTGACATGGTATACAAGCTCAACAAGGCACTGTATGGCCTCAAACAAGCCCCTCGAGCCTGGTATGACACACTCAAATATTTCCTGAAGAGCAAAGGCTTCATACCTGGTTCCCTAGACCCCACTCTCTTCACGAAAACATATGATGGTGAACTATTTGTGTGCCAAATATATGTGGATGACATTATCTTCGGCTGCACCAATTAGAAGTACAGTGAAGAGTTTGGCTATATGATGCAAGAGCAATATCAGATGTCTATGATGGGGGAGCTGAAGTTCTTCCTCGGTCTTCAAATATGACAACAACGCAACGTCATCTTTATATCTCAAGAGAAGTATCTCAAAGAGTGCCTGAAGAAGTTTGGTATGCAAGACTGCAAAGGCTTCACAACACCAATGCCAGCCAAACATCATCTGGGTCCCGATGACAATGGTAAAGAGTTCGATCAAAAGGTATACCGCTCCATGATTGGTTCCTTGCTTTATTTATGTGCATCTAGGCCAGATATTATGCTTAGTGTTTGCATGTGTGCTCGATTTCAAGCGGCACCAAAGGAGTCGCATCACTTAGCTGTGAAGCAAATTCTTCGATATTTGGATCACACCCCAACTCTCGGATTATGGTATCCAAAGGGCTCAGAGTTTGATCTGGTTGGATTCTCGGATGCTGATTATGCTGGTGACAAGGTTGATCGGAAGTCTACATCAGGCACATGCCACTTTCTGGGACGATCACTTGTATGTTGGTCTTCAAAGAAGCAGAACTGTGTATCCCTCTCCACTGCTGAATTTGAATACATTGCTGCTGGATCTTGCTGCACTCAGCTTCTGTGGATGAAGCAAACTCTCAAGGACTATGGCATTCATCTGAAGCAAGTGCCACTTTACTGCGACAACGAAAGCGCCATCAAGATTGCCAACAACCCAGTTCAGCACTCGAAGACAAAGCACATAGAAATTCGTCATCACTTTCTCAGAGATCATGTTGTGAAGGAAGATATTGATATCATACACGTCAACACTGAAGAGCAATTGGCAGATATCTACACCAAGCCCTTGGATGAGAATAGATTTTGCAAGTTGCGGTGTGAGCTAAATATCCTAGAATCCTCAAATGTCCTGTGATCAGGCACACATCCTAACACTTATGCATATTGATGACTTAGATGTGCAACACACAAAGTAACGTATATCTTCAATCAATGAAGACATACATTCTAAGTGTGAATACATTAATGTGGAATTTGACTTCGGAGCGCCACGATAATTGTGCGCTGTGTCTGGGTCTAATACTTCCTATACGGTGGGTAACGCCACCATCAAACGTTCTATTTTGAAGTGTTTCACTCATGGCGTTACCTTGCAATGTCTTCACATTTGGTTTGGCTTCAATCTCAACATGTCTTCATGATTATCTTCACTATGTTGATTAAATAGATATATATATACTAGTGTTCTGTCCTCTACAGCATTCACTTATAGCTATGTCTTCTTGTTTGAATCTTTTGAACTAAGTGAATGTGATCGGACCCTAACCTCTCTATGCTTTCTATCTCAGATTCTATCTCTCCAAGTCATATGCATTCTATTGAAACCGTCGAATGTCTTCTCTGCGCCCTTGTCAGCAGAAGACACAGAGACAACCTTTAAGTCTGTTTTAAATGCTCATTCATCCACATGAAATCCGGAGAAGTAGGAACGACCACCCGACAATCCAGGCATGCGTGGGACGTGGAACAAACCCCAAAATTCCGCATGATGGCCACGTGTTACTCAGATGCGAATCGCCAGGGGCACCTGTGTAATAGCGTAGTGTCGCCCCTGTACCTATAAATACCCACTTCACAGTGGTCATTATCTCTTCTTCCACTCTCACACGAACCCTAGCGCCACCGCTAGCCCTCGACGACGCTGGCGACGAAGCGCTTCGCTGCCGCAACCTCTCCAACGCCGTCTTCACGCCGATCGCGGACATCATCCTCTCTGCCGTCGCCGTAGGTGTCCTCCGTCGCCAAGTTAGGGCACGGAAGATTGAATTGCTCGGCCTCATCTCCCACTCCGTCTAGCAGTTCCCAGTGGGGTAAATAAAACTTCTTTTTACGGCTCCTTTTGATCCTATGGTGTTGTCACTTTCTACCATAAGAAGTTTCTATTCACACAAGTTAGATCTCTCTCATACTGCATCTCATAACATGCCTAGTATATTCACTTGTGCTTCACAAAGTAGTTAGATTCCTCACGTGTACAGATCTGTGGGTTCGTACAAATCTGGAACCAACTTCTTATCTATGAGTAAATGTCTTCGCACGATGAGGTCAATGTCTTCTAAACTGATTTATCTTCAAAATCTTTTGAGAATGCATATGACCTCTTCCCCTTCCCTCGCACCTTAATGCTGTCACAGGTACATGTCCATGGGAGAATCCTTTGGTTCTCATAGTCTGCATTCATTTGCAGAATTCTTACAGCATCACATAAATTCTCCTGAAGCCAGTTCCTGTTGGTCCAGCAAGAGAAAGGCTTTGAAGCCTTTGAACGTCTTGAAGCCTTTCAAGTTAAAGTTTATGGCTTCAGAGAAATCAGCAAGGAAATGGGGCAGACAACGTTGTGGCGGAACATCCAGAGATCTGCCTGATGAACTCGCAGAAATGTATAAGACAGATCCTGAAGAGGATTATAGTCAGCGCAAGACCCGAATCCAATGGATTCGACGATATTGGGCAGAACAATGGTTCAAATACCGCTTCACAACCCAAGAGTATGCTGAGAAAAGTGCCATCAAAAGACCGTGGGGAGACATCCTATACAAGAATCTTCTACCCAGGTCCAGAGATGAAGCTATTGCCCGAAGCTTCTATCCATGCATGGTCCGTGGGCCATAGCCTGATGATGCACATCCGTCGTCACTACTCTGGTGTCGTGACGACAATCTGTTCAAGCGCAACTTCCAGTTTGCACAAAACTCAGCGAAGCAGAATAAGAAGAAGTTTGGGTTAGACTTCAACCCTGGTCCCTCAGCACCAAGGGCAGATGGCACACGAGAAGCAGAACCCAATGTCATCGGTCCATATGCCAACCTTGAAGGCCTCATTACCCGCATCTTGGTTCAAGGGACTGCAGTGAATGAGCCTCCAGCTGACTCTGAATCAGAAGAAGCTCCTGCAGTGCTGAAGCCAAAGAAGATGAAGAAGCTTAAAGCTTCCAAGCCTGTCCCTTCACCCAAAATTTCAAGAGCGAAGCCACTGGCAACTGCACCTCCTGAAGACAGTGTGCCGTCTGAAGACTTATCATGTATCTCAAAGCCCCAGAAGGCCAAGGTGCCTCTGCCACACAGCGGCCAAGAGCTCATAGCTGCTGCCATTCTGCGCAATGATGACATTGACCTGTCAAGTGATGAAGACCTAGCAGATGACGCTCTTGAGCAACTCATCAAGAGCAAAGAAGAAGTAGAAATCTTTAATGATCTGCCACTCTTTGATGTCACCATCATCCACAACTTCATTGACGAATGGTTTGACACGCCCAACATCAGCTTCGATGATCTGCAGCTACCCATTGGCCTAAGTGTTGCCTTCCATGGCACCATTGCTTCAGAACTAGCCATCGCCCAGCGCATTGTTGAGCTGAAGCGGAAGATTGACTATGAAAAGGCTCAGTTCAAGAAGCATATGGCCAAGCTCAGCGTGCAAGATGTGAAGAACTTCAAGATCATGATGCATGAGCTCAAGGAAGCTTTTCTGAAGAAACGTGCAGAAGCTCGAGGTTCGCGTGAGCGCATGAAGACTCTGGCTGACAGATGTGTGCAAGCCTACAATGAGGCTGAGAAGCGCAAGGCACTTGGGCGTCCTGGCATCAACCCCAGGATGGCCGCGAAGAAGAAGAAGCCTACTACAGCTGAACCCGATGCACCAAGGCAAGAAGAAGTTCCAATTGTCTTCCCAACTGCAATAACTGGCTCGAAGCCAAAGAGCCGGTCAACCGCTTCAAAGCTCAAGAAGACCAAGACTGATGAGGCTGAAGCAAGGAAGAGAAAATATCCTGAAGCATCTGAAACTGCCCCCTCTAAGAAGAAGAGGAAGACCAAGAAAGATCGGGCTGCTCCCACAGAGCCCTTGATGGTTGAACCCATTTCTATGGTCTACCCTGAAGTTGAACGCCAATTGACTGTCCATGAGCCTGCTTCCACAGAGGCTCATGAAGCTGAAGACATTCCAGCAGCTGATTCCATCGCTGCTAAAGACATTGGTCAACATGACAATGTAGAAGATGATGCAGTCCTTCCTCAGCAAGACACCAGCGAACTCATCAGCATTGGTCGTCCATTGACGCCAATTGCCCAGGATGCCTCATGGGCGGATCGCCCACAAGAGGAAGAAGACAATGAGGCCCAGCCCACTCAAACTCCACAGGCGTCGCCCGCGTTGCGTAGGCTTCACAAAGGTCCAAGGCCTCACATCTCTGCTAAAGACATTCTGGCTGCATCAGCCGAAGAAGAAGAAGTACCACAAGTCCCCTCATCTCACCAAGAAGCCGTTCTTATGGAGAACGTGCTTGTGTCCGACCCTCCAGCTCGTCAAGTGGAGGATGACAATCATGAGGCTGCCACAACCAACAATGAAGCTAATGTGGAGCCCTCCCCACCAAAAGCATCAGAAGACAGCGAAGCCACTGATCCTGACACTTCTATTCCTAAGTCTGCTGCTGGTCCCCAGTTCGACTATCATGTTGAGCACAGGCCTCAGGTACAGAAGCCAATCCCAAGACTGCCAAGGTTCCCAGGTCCTGCATCAGCACCTGGCTCCTTCAACATCAATGGCTTCAGGGCAGACAATACATTCTTCAATAGCTCCAAGAACCCCTACTCAAGGGAAAGGATTTCATCAGATCAGTTCTGGAGCTATCCTCAGCGAAGCTATTACTCATGCATACTGTACAACCAAGGTCGCATCTTCCCACACAAGCGCCTTGACGTTGAAGCTATAGCTGGTCTGCCCTGCCTAGAAGAAGCGTTGGATTGTTTCAAGCAAGTTGGACTGCTGCCATTCATAACTGACCAAGAGCATTGGAATGAAGAGCTGCTGCTCCAATTCTATGCCACACTCCACATCCATGGGTACAACAGAGATCCGAAGACTTGGGTCCTGGAGTGGATGACCGGCAATGTTCATCACGAAGCCAATGCATTTGACATCATTGAGCTCACTCGCTTGCCCACTCCTGGCGATCTCTTCGAGCAAGGTTGTCAGCTGCATACTGAAGCTATTGAGAGCATCTTTCAGAGGCCTGAACCGAATATGAGTCAGATGCTTAGCATGATGACGCCATTGCCCCAAGATGCTGCATATCACACAGAGTTCTTCATTGAATACCTAGAGTATCTGCCAAGAACCATCTATCACATCATCAGGCGGACTCTCTGGCCCATTAAAGGACACTCTCCAAATGCCAAGATTGAGGGTGCAATGAAGACCTTGATATTCTATATCCTTCATGGCAAATGCTTCAATGCACGGGACTTCTTCATACGCCAACTTGCTGCATCAGGCTCTGATCTGTTTAATTTGAAGTTCTACGCCCCTTGGGTAATGCGGCTGATCAAACTTCACTCTGCTATCTTGTATCAGCCCTCTGCCCACAACCATCATATCTTCTTGCCAGATGTGGATACCTCTGCTGAAGCCATCTATCCTGAACCTGCCAAGCAACCTCTAAGTCTTCAGAATGCAGAACACCAGAGCTTCACTCAAAACATTGAAGGAATTGAAGCAGTCTCTCGGGTGTATCCGTTGGCTGGCACTACATGTGCACCATGCCCTGCTTCCACTGAAGCCACTGATAGCACAACTGCTCCAAGACCCAAGAAGCTCACTCGTGTTCTCAATGACCGAGAGCTTCTTGTGGCCCTTCATCAAAAACAGGATAGGCATCATGACTGGCTGAAGCGTCATATGAAAAGCCTCTTGGTGGATGTTAATCACATTCGAAATCTTGCCCCCAAGAACGCTTTCGTTACCCATGAAACCTGTCGTCGTACATGGAAAGGGCTAACGATGATGTGTTCTGAAGCTAATCTTCAAGAGGATGGCTTCACTGAGCGATTCAAGTTTGACTCCACACCTCCTAGAAGGGCTGTGCTGCGAGGAACACCATCCCTTGAAGACTCTGAGTTCTCTTCCTCTGCTGCCACAGTGACTGCCCGAGTTATCGAGGATGAAGACGATTCTACTTCACCACCACCCTCTTCAGCACCGCCAAACACCACCGATGACCCTGCTGCTCATGGGAACGAGTAGACACTCTATGTCTTCAAACCTTTTTGGTCCTCACTGACAAAAGGGGGAGAAGCATATGGGGTTGATAGTCTTCAAGCGGGTCCATATGGGCGGGTACTTTATATTTTGCTTCGTGATTACAACTCTTGTTTTGCTACATTTGATTCTTTGAGTTGTAACACTTAAACTCGATGGTCGTCTGCTACTTATTTGCCAACTTGTTTTGCGATGATAAATTCCGCATGTGCGACGATAAATTCCGCACTTAGATCATTCTGCAGACGTCCATTTTTCATTATGCATGTCATTATCTTCATATACTTTCACATGCATAGTGGAATGTCATCATAAGGTGAAGTGGATCTCCACAAGTACAACCTGCCATGTGCATTTGCATTCCAAAAGCAAATTACTTATATGCACATCTTCAGGGGGAGCCCTTGCAACTTATGAAGACATTCCTTATCCTTTAAAATTTCACAGATTATATTCCCCATTGAAAACTTCAACTAGTTTGTCATCAATCACCAAAAAGGGGGAGATTGTAAGTGCATCTAGTGCCACCCCTAGTTGGTTTTGGAGTATTGACGACAAACCTAGTTGAGGGACTAATGTGTTTGTGAGAATTGCAGGATAACACAGGTAGAAGTCCCTCATTGATTCGGTTTTCCTACCAGAGATGACCCCTAAAAATATACGAAGACATTGAAGTCAATGGTGGTATATGAGGATATTCACATTGAAGACTATGACAAGAGAAGACACCACGTGAAGCCTATGGAGCTCGAAGACTTAGATCTTTCGTAGTTCTCTTTCATTTGTGTTGAGTCATAGGAACCACCATACTGTTAAGTGGGGTCCAAGAGAACCAGTCAGAACGACTGAAGTGATGCCTAAACAAAAAACCTATGTCTTCGAGTGAAGACTATGAGAGCAAATCTTGTCTAGAGTCGAACAAGTCAGCTTTGCTTGTAGCCCAAGTAAAGTTGCCGTGTTGGTTTGAAATCTGACCGTTGGAACACGTGTCAGTTCCTTAGTGACCCAGGGTCATTTCGGACAAATCAGGTCGGGTTGCCAAGTGGCTATATATAGCCCACCCCTACAACCACAAACGGTTGGCTGCTCAGATTCTGTGCACGACTTTTGTCGTTTGAGAGCAACCCACCTCGAAGCCTTTGAGAAAGAGAATACCTAGCGAGGATAAAGCCCTAACCACCCAGAGCCAGAGATAATTGGGCATCACTTAAGTCTTCTTGTCTGAGTGA
Source organism: Triticum monococcum (assembly GCA_034509565.1). Taxonomy (NCBI): domain Eukaryota; kingdom Viridiplantae; phylum Streptophyta; class Magnoliopsida; order Poales; family Poaceae; genus Triticum; species Triticum monococcum. The sequence goes on along the minus strand of CM067843.1, from coordinate 668,158,247 downwards.
TCTGTAGACTTATTACACTTGAGGACTGTGCATCCTCCAGCCGGTTAGGCGTCGCGTTCTGAGCATCCAAGAGACATTGTGGATTGCCGGTGAACGAAGTCTGTGAAGGTTTGGGAGTCTACCTTGAAGACTTACCAAAGTGATTGGGCGAGGTCTGTGTGACCTTAGCTCAAGGAGAATATGGTGAGGACTGGGTGTCCTGAGCTGCGTGTTCAGGACTGGGTGTCCGGGACTGTGTGTCCTAAGGTTTAAATACCTAGCCGCTCCAACCAGACGTAGAGTTGTCACAGCAACTGGAGCTGGTCCAACAAATCATTGTCTTCAATGAGTCACTAGTTTCATCTTCACTTCCTTTTACTTACTGATTACTCATTGTGAAGTCATTGCTTGTCTGGTCTATCTTTTGTCTTCACAATGTGAGTGTATGATCTGTTTGGCTTCATAATATCTTCCTACCTGATCCTTATTACACTGCAGCTATTTGTCTCTGTGCTCTCACTCTGTTGATACTTGACCATGGCTTGCCTAGTGTAGTCTACCTTCCGCTGCATAGTAATAGGCATATCTCTGCTGTTTGTCTTCATAACTTCCACGTTTTGAAGACTTTCATAAAAATCGCCTATTCACCCCCCCCCCTCTAGTCAATATAACACACTTTCAGGGGGGCCATAGGTTTCACTAGTGGCTTCTCTCAAGATAGAAAATATTACGGTGGGTGAAAAACTACTGCCGCGTAATTGATAGAAAAGCGCAAATTTATGACAATATCTAAGGCAATGATCATGAATATAGGCATCACGTCCGTGTCAAGTAGATCGAAACGATTCTGCATCTACAACTATTACTCCACACATCGACCGACCCCTACCTGCATCTAGAGTATCAAGTTCATAAGAACAGAGTAACACATTACGCAAGATGACATGATGTAGAGAGATTAACCCAAGCAATATGATGAAAACCCCATCTTGTTATCCTTGATGGCAACAATACAATACGTGCCTTGCTGCCCCTACTGTCACTGGGAAGGGACACCGCAAGATCGAACCCAAAGCTAAGCACATCTCCCATTGCAAGAAAAACCAATCTAGTTGGACAAACCGAATTGATAGTTCGAAGAGACTTGCAAAGATATCAAATCATGCATATAAGAATTCAGAGGAGATTCAAATAATATTCATAGATAAGTTGATCATAAATCCACAATTCATCGGATCTCGGCAGACACACCACAAAAGAGTATTACATCAAATAGATCTCCAAGAACATCAAGGGGAACTTGTATTGAGAATCAAAGAGAGAGAAGAAGCCATCTAGCTACTAGCTATGGACCCGTAGGTCTGAAGTAAACTACTCACGCTTCATCAGAGAGGCAATGGTGTTGATGTAGAAGCCCTCCGTGATCGATTCCCCCTCCGACAGGATGCCGAAAAAGGCCCCAAGATGGGATCTCACGGGTATAGAAGGTTGCGGCGGTGGAAAAGTGGTTTCGTGGCCCCCCTGGATGTTTTTGGGGTATAAGAGTTTATATAGGTGAAAGAATTAGGTCAGGAGAGCTACAAGGGGCCCACAAGGTCGGGGGGCGTGCCCTCCACCCTTGTGGCCGCCTCGAGGCTCCTCTGACTTGTACTCCAAGTCTCCTGGGTGTCTTCTGGTCCAAGAAAAATCATGGCGAAACTTTTATTCCGTTGGGACTCTGTTTGGTATTCCTTTTCTGCGAAACTCTAAAACAAGGAAAAAACAGAAAGTGGCACTGGGCTCTAGGTTAATAGGTTAGTCCCAAAAATCATATAAAATAGCATATTAATGCATATAAAACATCCAAAACAGGTAATATAATAGCATGGAACAATGATAACCCACAAGTATAGGGGATCGCAACAGTTTTCGAGGGTAGAGTATTTAACCCAAATTTATTGATTCGACACAAGGGGAGCCAAAGAATATTCTCAAGTATTAGCAGCTGAGTTGTCAATTCAACCACACCTGGAAACTTAATATCTGCAGCAAAGTAATATGATAGTAGTGGTAACGGTAGCAAAAGTAATGTTTATGGTATTTTGTAGTGATGATAGAAATAACAATGGAAAAGTAAATAAGCGAAGAACAATATATGGAAAGCTCGTAGGCAATGGATCAGTGATGGAGAATTATGCCGGATGCGGTTCATCATGTAACAGTCATAACCTAGGGTGACACAGAACTAGCTCCAATTCATCCCTTTTAATAGAGTACCGGACCAAAGCATTAACACGTAGTGAATACATGAACTCCTCAAACTATGGTCATCACCGGTAAGTATCCCGATTATTGTCACTTCGGGGTTAACGGATCATAACACATAATAGGTGACTATAGACTTGCAAGATAGGATCAAGAACTCTCATATATTGATGAAAACATAATAGGTTCAGATATGAAATCATGGCACTCGGGCCCTAGTGACAAGCATTAAGCATAGCAAAGTCATAGCAACATCAATCTCAGAACATAGTGGATACTAGGAATCAAACCCTAACAAAACTAACTCGATTACATGATAAATCTCATCCAACCCATCACCGTCCAGCAAGCCTATGATGGAATTACTCACGCACGGCAGTGAGCATCATGAAATTGGTGATGGAGGATGGTTGATGATGACGACGGCGACGGATTCCCCTCTCCGGAGCCCCGAACAGACTCCAGATCAGCCCTCTCGAGAGGTTTTAGGGCTTGGTGGCGGCTCCGTATCGTAAAACGTGATGAATCCTTCTCTCTGATTTTTTTTCTCTCCGAAACCAAATATATAGAGTTGGAGTTGAGGTCGGAGGAGCTCCAGGGGGGCTGAGGGAGTCCTGGATTAGGGGGTGTTCGGGTAGCCGGACTATACCTTCAGCCGGACTCCTGGACTATGAAGATACAAGATTGAAGATTTCGTCCCGTGTCCGGATGGGACTTTCCTTGGCGTGGAAGGCAAGCTTGGCGATACGGATATTCAAGATCTCCTACCATTGTAACCGACTCTATGTAACCCTAACCCTATCCGGTGTCTATATAAACCGGAGGGTTCTAGTCCGTAGGACAACTTCATCAACATCATCATACAACAATCATACCATAGGCTAGCTTTAGGGTTTAGCCTCCTTGATCTCATGGTAGATCTACTCTTGTACTACCCATATCATCAATATTAATCAAGCAGGACGTAGTGTCTTACCTCCATCGAGAGGGCCCGAACCTGGGTAAAACATCGTGTTCCCTGCCTCCTGTTACCATCCGGCCTAGACGCACAGTTCAGGACCCCCTACCCAAGATCCGCCGGTTTTGACACCGACATTGGTGCTTTCATTGAGAGTTCCTCTGTGTCGTCGCCTTTAGGCCCGATGGCTCCTTTGATCATCAACAACGATGCGGTCCAGGGTGAGACTTTTCTCCCCGGATAGATCTTCGTCTTTGGCGGCTTCGCTCTGCGGGCCAATTCTCTTGGCCACTTGGAGCAGATCGAAAGCTACGCCCCTGGCCATCAAGTCAGGTTTGGAAGCTTAAACTACACGGCTGACATCCGCGGAGACTTGATCTTCGATGGGTTCGAGCCACGGCCAAGCGTGCCGCACTATCTTGAGGGGCATGATCTAGCTCTGCCTCCGGGTAGTGTCCTAGAGGCCGCACACACATCGGTTCTGACCTCTAACTCGGAGCCTATTGCGCCAATCGAGGACGAGCGGTTGGATGCCACCTCAGGGGCTGCGATCTTAAAGGCGATCGAGCCAAACGCTAGCCCCGCACTCTGAATGATCCGTGACTCCGAGGATCCGGACTCCTCCCCGAACTCCGAACCCCCCGCGCCCCTGCCAATCGAATCCGATTGGGTGCCGATAATGGAGTTCACTGCCGCAGACATCTTTCAGCACTCGCCTTTTGGCGTCATCCTGAATTCTCTTAAGTCTCTCTCTTTATCAGGAGAGCCCTGGCTGGATTACGGTCAGCGAGGATGGGATACGAACGACGAAGAAATTCAAATCCCACCCACCACCCACTTTGTAGCCACTGTCGACGATTTAACCGACATGCTTGACTTCGGCTCCGAAGACATCGACGGTATGGACGACGATGTAGGAGACAAACAGGAACCAACACCTATAGGGTGCTGGAAGGCCACCTCGTCATATGACATATATATGGTGGATACTCCGAAAGATGGAGATGGCGATGGAACAGTGGGGGAGGACACCCCCAAGAAATAGACAAAGCGCCGGCGTCAGCGGCGCTGCTCTAAATCCCGCCAAAGCAAAAACGGTGATTCCGGCACGGGAGATAATACTACCCCGGACAGCGCCAAAGAACACCCACCTCAGCAAGATTCGGCACAGGAAGATGGAGAAGCCAGCCCTCATGAGAGAGCGGCAGACGAGGAGGTTGAGGATGATAACTATATGCCTCCCTCCGAAGACGAGGCAAGCCTCGATGACGACAAATTCATCATACCATCAGACCCCGACAAGCAAGAGCATTTCAAACGCAGGCTTTTAGCCACGGCAAGCAGCCTCAAGAAAAAGCAGCAACAGCTTAGAGCTGCCCAAGATTTGCTAGCTGACAGATGGACTGAAGTCCTTGCGGCCGAAGAGTATGAACTCGAACACCCTCCCAAGAGTTACCCAAAGCGTAGGCCGCTACCCCGATCAGAGGAGGAAGCACCTACATCACTAGCGCATGACATGGCAGACCGGCCGCAGCCGCGACAGAGAGGCCTCTCGGCCCTCCACCCAAGCCATGCCCCGACGGCGCTCAACTAAGGCACGGGAAAATGCGCCAGACCTGCGAGACGTACTGGAGGACAAGGCAAGACAAACAAGATCGATCTACAGATCGCGCAGGCGCCCTACGGCACGTGACGATGATCTTCACTCCGGATACAACAAATCCGGCCGGGCCGAACACAACAGACATAGCTCTTCCGAGCTGCGTCATGATATAGCCCAGTACAGAGGCGCCGTACACCTGCTATGCTTCACGAATGAAGTAATGGAGCATAAAATCCCAGAGGGTTTCAAACCCGTAAACATCGAATCATACGATGGCACAACAGATCCGGCGGTATGGATCGAGGATTATCTCCTTCACATCCACATGGCACGCGGCGATGATCTACACGCCATCAAATACCTCCCGCTCAAACTTAAAGGACCGGCCCGGCATTGGCTTAATAGCTTGCCAGCAGACTCAATCGGTTCTTGGGAGGACCTAGAAACCGCGTTCCTCGACAACTTCCAGGGCACTTACGTGCAACCACCGGATGCCGACGACTTAAGCCACATAATTCAGCAGCCAGAGGAATCGGCCAGACAATTCTGGACACAGTTCCTAACAAAGAGAAACCAGATAGTCGACTGTCCGGACGCAGAGGCCCTAGCAGCCTTCAAGCATAACATCCGCGACGAGAGGCTTGCCCGCACCTGGGACAGGAAAAGCCGAAATCTATGGCAGCCCTCACGACACTCATGACCCGCTTTTGCACGGGAGAAGACAGCTGGCTAGCTCACAGTAACAACTTATCAAAGAACCCTGGTAACTCGGATACCAAGGACAAAAGTGGCAGGACACGTCGGCATAAGCAAAAACGCCGCGTTAGTAGCGATAGCAATGAAGACACGGCAGTCAATGCCGGATTCAAAGGCTATAAACCCGGTCAGCAGAAAAAGCCATTCAAAAAGAATACTCAGGGCCCGTCCAGTTTGGAGCAAATACTCGATCGCTTGTGCCAAATACATGGCACCCCCGAAAGGCCAGCTAATCACACTAACAGGGATTGTTGGCTGTTCAAGCAGGCAGGCAAGTTAAGAGCCGAAAACAAATACAAGGGGCTGCACAGCGACGACGAGGAGGAGCCCAAGCCGCCGAACAACAATGGACAGAAGGGCTTTCCCCCACAAGTGCGGATGGTGAACATGATATACGCAACCCACATTCCCAAGAGGGAGCGGAAGCGTGCCCTACGGGACGTATACGCGATGGAGCCAGTCGCCCCAAAGTTCAACCCATGGTCCTCCTGCCCGATCACTTTTGATCGAAGGGACCATCCCACTAGCATCCGTCATGGCGGCTTCGCCGCATTGGTTCTCGACCCAATCATCGATGGATTTCATCTCACAAGAGTCCTCATGGACGGCGGCAGTAGCCTGAACCTGCTTTATCAGGATACAGTGCGGAAAATGGGCATAGATCCCTCAAGGATTAAGCCCACAAAAACGACCTTTAAAGGCGTTATACCAGGTGTACAGGCCAACTGTACAGGCTCAGTAACACTTGACGTGGTCTTCGGATCCCCGGACAATTTCCGAAGCGAAGAGTTAATCTTCGATATAGTCCCGTTTCGCAGTGGCTATCACGCCCTGCTCGGACGAACCGCATTCGCAAAGTTCAATGCGGTGCCGCACTACACATATCTCAAGCTCAAGATGCCAGGCCCTCGAGGAGTAATCACGGTCAACGGAAACACCGAACGCTCCCTCCGTACGGAGGAGCACACGGCGGCTCTCGCAGCGGAAGTACAAAGTAGCCTTCTTAGGCAATTCTCCAGTCCGGCCGTTAAAAAGCCAGACACTACCAAACGCGCCCGGAGTAACCCACAGCAACACCGCCTGGCACACTATGAGCAAGCGTAGCAATGCTGCCCCAACCCCAGCTCTTGCGACATAGCGAAACCAGTACCTTGCGTACATAACTACGCCCTTGAGATACCATGGGCATAGGGGAAGGGGCACAATAACGGCATGCCCAAAATACGGCTTAAAATGTACTAGGGGCTGCCGGATTCTTTTTTCAACTTTTTCTTACTTTCAGGACTCCATACTTCGGACGACCTGTTCGGCAATTCAACTGCCGCACAAACGATGCAAGATCCAGGAGGCAGACAAGCCATGTCGCATTATGGAACTCCCAGGTGGTCTCTGTTACGAGCGGTATACCTGTTTTAAATACAACTCCGCGGCCTGCCCCTGGTCAGGACATACTAAATAGTCCAATATCTTTTTGCTTATCGCACCACTTGTATCGTTCGGCTTTGATAAATAGCCTCTTTATAAACAATGCATAGCTTTCTGTCTATTTTTTGCATTATCAGCTTTTCATATATATGTTTATGACATGTTGCACCCGTACACTGTGGTACGGCAAAATACGCCAGGGGCATTAGTACCCATTAATATGGCGTGAGAAGTCCGTACACTTTCACAAGTGCGGCACCCCGAACTTATAGCACTATATGCATCGGCTCCGAATCATGATTTGGGTCAATAGTTGGGTTTACCCGGCTCCTATGTTTTGGTGCCTTACGTTCCGCTATATCGGCTAAGGTAGCACTAGGAGAACCATTGTGATTGTGCCCCGGTTGAGCTGGGCTAAGCACCTCAGTGGAGAAAGCTAAAATTGACTGTCATGATGTGGCGAGAGACCGGTCGCTGTTCGAGAGGTTTTTCGAGTCCCTAAAGGCTTATGCCGCTTCGAGCGAGGAGCTGGCTTTATCCAGCCAAGGCGTGGATAGCGCCCCGAACTCGGTCTTCCGAACTAGGGGCTTCGCCGAAATTTAAAATTATAGAGTTCTATGGCTAAGTGAGAGTGTTCAAGCATTATAGTCCGATTGCCTGGTTCGTTGTGCTGAGCGCCTCCCTCGAAGGACCCAACTATGGGAAAAAGAGCGCTCAGGTTTATCCCGAACACCCCAGCACTAGTGGCACGGGGGCAGAAGCCGACGACTGGCCATCTCTCAATTTTTGATAAATGGCCACACAGAAAGTAATATTTTAAATTCAATAAGCATTGCTTAGCGCATATGAACAAGTTTTCAGCGCATAGGATAAACACGAGCGAGTTCATTCAAAAATTACATCCTTGGTACATTCATCTGCCACTAGGCGGGCACCCGCAAGAACATCCTTATAGTAGTTCTCAGGCATGCGATGCTCCTTCCCCGGCGGTGGCCCGTCCCTCACAAGCTTCTCACCGTCCAGCTTACCCTAGTGCACCTTTGCACGGGCGAGGGCCCTACGGGCACCTTCGATGCAGACGGAGCGCTTGATGACCTCGAGCCTTGGACAGGCCTCCACCAGTCGCCGCACCAGTCCAAAGTAGCTCCCAGGCAGGGCCTCTCTGGGCCACAGCCGAACTGAAGCCCTTCATGGCCTGTTCGGCCGTCTTGTGGAGCTCGACAGCTGTTTCAGCTGGTCGCTCAAGGGCACAGGGTGTCCGGCCTCAGCATACTGAGACCAGAACACCTTCTCCGTCGAGCTGCCCTCTTCGGCTCGGTAGAATGCGGCGGCGTCAGATACGCTGCGGGGAAGATCTGCGAATGCCCCTGGAGAGCCCCGGATTCAGGTAAGTAACAAGTACTTTACTTTTATACTTCTGCTTTGCATAAAGAATGCCTTACCCACCGCTATCTTCTTCATCTCCTCCAACTCTTGGAGGGCCCTTTGGGCTTCGGCCTTGGCGGACTTGGCAGCCTCAAGGGCCGCCGCGAGCTCGGACGCTTGCGTCTTGGACTCAAGCTCCAAACCCTCATGTTTTTTCATGAGAACCTGAAGCTCCTGCTGCACCTCGCCGACCTGGGCCTCAAGTTTCTCTCGCTTGGTGCACTCCGCGGCCGTTTTCTTTTCGGCCTCGGACAACGCCTGCTTGAGGGTCACCACCTCAGTCGTGGCCCCTACAATAAGCAGTACAATCCTGTTATTTTTTGCAATCACGTCTTTTTATAGGCACTTTTTCTGTAAGGTATTTCTTACCTTCTTTCTCCTCGAGCTGTCGTTTGGCAAGGCCGAGCTTGCTCGGTCCGCTCGAGGCCCTGTTTCAGGGCACCCCACCTCCACGGTCAGTGCGGCGGTGGCTAGCAGCGAAGCCTGCATACGCATATTGACTCTTTGTTGTTAGACTCCAGCGAAATTTAATAGATCCTCTATTCGGCTTTTCTTTCCGAACGCCAAACAGAGCATCAGGGGCTACTGTCTATGCGGTTATATTTTTACATATTTTTACTTACCTTGAAGCCTGTCAGGAGGCTAGCGCAAGCTTCAGTCAGTCCGCTCTTGGCGGACTGAACCTTCTGGATCACCGTACTCATAATAGTACGGTGCTCCTCGTAGATGGAGGCGCCGTCAAGCACCTCCAGCAGATTGTCTGGCACCTCCGGTTGGACGGAGGCTGCCAGCTCAGAAGGCTTACCCCTCTTGGAAGGAGTTCGCCTACCGCGGCCCGGAACTGTTGTAGATTCCGGTGCGGTGTCTGGCTCAAAGCCGGACTTGGAGCCCTGGGGGGTCTTGTCCCCTTCACTCCTAGAGTCCGGGAGGTTGCCTTGCGGCTCCTCCGGGACCACCTCCTCCTGCCCCGGAGCTTGTCGCGACGCCACTTCGGCGTCATCTGCAGTGCGGGGGGAGGCAGTGGGCGAAAATGAGTTCACATCCGATGAGTCCAGGGAGCCGCCCGACGATTTGTCGAGTCCGGTCCGGGGTGGGCTGCATAATTATATTTGACATTAGGGAAAGCTGTGCAACAAAGGAACGTCATGAGTTACTCTGATATCCAAACTTATGATTTTGCCGGATGCTTGGCCCTGTCTGGCCACTCCTCTTCGTCCTCTTCGGCGTCGGGGGAGTAGTCCGGCGGAGGGGTCTTCCTCTTCCTGGACCCTTCGGCCTCCCCCATTGGGGCGGCCTTCCTCTTCTTTCCTTCCCCCGCTGGAGGGGGAGAGGTTTCTTCTTCCTCCTCCTCGTTTTCACGGGAGGAGTGCGTCTCGGACTCGTCGGATGACGAGTCCGACACCACCATATTACGGGAACTCTTTCGAGTCCCCGTGGCCTTCTTCTTCTTGGCCTTCTTCTCCGGCACCACATAAGGCGCCGGGACCAGCAGCTTCACTAGTAGAGCTGGGGCTGGGTCTTCGGGCAGCGGAGCCGGACAATTAATCAGTCCGGATATCGCCCGCCAAGCCTGTCAAAGGTAAGGGAGTTTAGATCCCGCATAGAGTCAAACTATGGAAAAAGCTTAACATCTTGTAAAAGGTGTAGATGGCTTACCTCGTTAGCGTGACGCTGCGAGCTGTATCCGCGGTCCTCGGAAGCAGATGCAGGAGCCTCGGCGCCCTTGAATAGCATCCTCCAAGCGTCTTCGTACGTCGTGTCAAAGAGCCTGCTGAGGGTTTGATGCTGCGCCGGGTTGAACTCCCACAGATTAAAATCCCGTTGTTGGCACGGTAGGATCCGGCGGACGAGCATAACCTGGATTACATTAACAAGCCGGACTGGCTTGTTCACCAGGGACTGGATGCATGTTTGCAATCCGGTCACCTCTTTTTCGTCACCCCACGACAGGCCCGTCTCTTTCCAGGACATAAGCCGCGTGGGGGTCCGGATCGGAACTCGGGGGTTGCGGTCCATTTCGGATCGCGCGCCTCGGCGATATAAAACCACCCAGCTTGCCATCCCTTTAGGGTCTCCACAAAAGAGCCCTCGAACCATAGGACGTTGGCCATCTTGCCCGCCATAGCGCCTCCGCACTCCGCCTGGCTGCCGCGCACCACCTTAGGCTTGACGTTGAAGGTCTTGAGCCAGAGGCCGAAATGGGGGCGGACGCAGAGAAAAGCCTCGCACACGACAATAAACGCCGAGATGTTGAGGATGAAGTTCGGGGCCAGATCGTGGAAATCCAGGCCATAGTAGAACATGAGCCCCCGGACAAATGGGTGGAGTGGAAAGCCCAGTCCGTGGAGGAAGTGGGGAAGGAATACTACCCTCTCATGGGGCCTTGGGGTGGGGAGAAGCTGCCCCTCCTCGGGAAGCCGGTGCGCGATGTCCTTGGACAAGTATCTGGCCTTCCTTAGCTTTTTGACTTGGCCCTCCGTGACGGTGGAGACCATCCACTTGCCTCCCGCTCCGGACATTGCTGGAGGAGGTTGAGGTGGGAAGTGCGGGCTTGGGCGCTGGAGCTCGAGTGCGCAGGAGATGGATAGGCAAAGGAGGAAGAAGGCGTAGGTAAAAAGGTGGATCCTTATCCCCTTATATGGGCGGATGCGGTTGTGTGTCCCCACCTGCCTAGTAAAACTCACTTGCCTCCCAAGCGCCGTGATAAGTGGCGCGGTTGGATTACCCACGTCCATATTGATGAGAATCCCATTAAAAGGGGGTACACGATCTCTGCTTTGACAAGACGTGCCAAGGAAACCGCCTCGCAAAACGTGCTGAGGTGGAAAAGTAAAAACAATTCGGGTAAAGGACTTGGCCGTAGTGTGATAACGCACTGCGGAATACGTCAGCAGATTTGATTTGTGTTAATATTATTCTCTCTATGGCAATATGTGGAAACTTATTTTGCAGAGCCGGACACTACTCTTGGTGTTTACAATCTTCTATGAAGGACTTGGAGGAGGAACCCGCCTTGCAATGCCGAAGACAATTTGCGCGCCGGACTCGTCGTCATTGAAGCCTGGTTCAGGGGCTACTGAGGGAGTCCTGGATTAGGGGGTGTTCGGGTAGCCGGACTATACCTTCAGCCGGACTCCTGGACTATGAAGATACAAGATTGAAGATTTCGTCCCGTGTCCGGATGGGACTTTCCTTGGCGTGGAAGGCAAGCTTGGCGATACGGATATTCAAGATCTCCTACCATTATAACCGACTCTATGTAACCCTAACCCTATCCGGTGTCTATATAAACCGGAGGGTTCTAGTCCGTAGGACAACTTCATCAACATCATCATACAACAATCATACCATAGGCTAGCTTTAGGGTTTAGCCTCCTTGATCTCGTGGTAGATCTACTCTTGTACTACCCATATCATCAATATTAATCAAGCAGGACGTAGGGTTTTACCTCCATCGAGAGGGCCCGAACCTGGGTAAAACATCGTGTTCCCTGCCTCCTGTTACCATCTGGCCTAGACGCACAGTTCGGGACCCCCTACCCGAGATCCGCCGGTTTTATCACTGACAGGGCCCACGAGGTAGGGGGCGCGCCCCCCACCCTCGTGGATAGGTGGTGGGCCCCCTGGCCTTCATCTTTTGCGAGGATTTTTTATTATTTCTGAAAAGTTGCTCCGTGAAGTTTCAGGTCATTCCAAGAACGTTTGTTTCTGCACATAAATAACACCATAGCAATTCTGCTGAAAACAGCGTCAGTCTGGGTTAGTTCCATTCAAGTCATGCAAGTTAGAGTCCAAAACAATGGCAAAAGTGTTTGGAAAAGTAGATACGACGGAGAGATATCAACTCCCCCAAGCTTAAACCTTTGATTGTCCTCAAGCAATTCAGTTGATAAACTGAAAGTGATAAAGAAAAACTTTTACAAACTCTATTTGCTCGTGTTGTTGTAAATATGTAAAGCCAGCATTCAAGTTTTCAACAAAGATTGTAACTAACCACATTTGCAATAATGCATAGGTCTCAAGTTTACTCATATCAATGGCATAATCAACTAGCGAGCAATAATAATAAATCTCGGATGACAACACTTTCTCAAAACAGACATAATATGATATAATAGGATGGTATCTCGCTAGCCCTTTCTGAGACCGCAAAACATAAATGTAGAGCACCTTTAAAGATCAAGGACTGACTAGATATTGTAATTCATGGTAAAAGAGATCCAGTCCAGTCATACTCAATGTAAACTAACAGTAATGAATGCAAATGACAGCGGTGCTCTCCAATTGGTGCCTTTTAATAAGAGGATGATGACTCAACATGAAAGTAAATAGATAGGCCCTTTGCAGAGGGAAGCAGGGATTTGTAGAGGTGCTAGAGCTCGGTTTTGAAATAGAGGTGAATAATATTTTGAGAGGTATACTTTCATTGTCAACATAACAACCAAGAGGTGGCAATATCTTCCATGCTACACACATTATAGGCGGTTCCCAAACAGAATGGTAAAGTTTATACTCCCCCTTCCACCAACATGCATCAATCCATGGCTTGCTCGAAACAACGAGTGCCTCCAACTAATAAGAGTCCCACGGGGAGTTTTGTTTGCAATTATTTTGATTTAGTTTGCATAAAGCATGGGACTGGGCATCCCGGTGGCCAGCCATTTATCTTGTGAGTGAGGAGCGGAGTCCACTCCTCTTGAGAATAACCTGCCTAACATGGAAGATACGGACAACCCTAGTTGATACATGAGCTATTCGAGCATACAAAACAAGATATTTATTTGAAGGTTTAGAGTTTGGCACATACAAATTTACTTGGAACGGCAGGTAGATACCTTATATAGGTAGGTACGGTGGACTCATATGGAATAACTTTAGGGTTTATGGAGTTGGATGCACAAGCAGTATTCCTGCTTAGTACAGGTGAAGACTAGCAAAAGACTGGGAAGCGACCAGCTAGAGAGCGACAATAGTCATAAACATGCATTAAAATTAATCAACACCGAATGCAAGCATGAGTAGGATATAATCCACCATGAACATAAATATCGTGAAGGCTATGTTGATTTTGTTTCAACTACATGCGTGAACATGTGCCAAGTCAAGTCACTTAAATCATCCAGAGGAGGATACCACCCTATCATACCACATCACAACCATTTTAATAGCATGTTGGCATGCAAGGTAACCATTATAATTCATAGCTAATCAAGCATGGCACAAGAAACTATGATCTCTAGTTGTCATTGCAAACATGTTTATTCATAATAGGCTGAATCAGGAACGATGAACTAACCATATTTACAAAAACAAGAGAGGTCGAGTTCATACCAGCTTTTCTCATCTCAGTCAGTCCATCATATATCGTCATAATGCCTTTCACTTGCACGACCGAATGATGTGAATAATAATAATAGTGCACGTGCATTGGACTAAGCTAGAATCTGCAAGCATTAATAAACAGGAGAAGACAAGGTAATATGGGCTCTTTTGTTAGATCAACAATAACACATATAAGAGCCACTTCAACAATTTAATTATGGTCTTCTCCTATCGACCCCCAAAGAAAAGAAAAGAAATAAAACTATTTACACGGGAAAGCTCCCAACAAGCAAAAGAAGAACAGGAAATCTTTTTGGGTTTTCTTTTTAATTACTACTACAAGCATGGAAAATAAACTAATTAAAGGCTACAGCTAATTTTTTGGTTTTTCTTAAGGTTTATTTAAACCATAAGAAGAAAGCATAAAAAAGAAAATAAACTAGCATGGATGATATAATGAAAATGTATGAGCACCAACATCTACCAATGAGTGTGTGAACATGAATGTAATGTCGGTGAGAAATACGTACTCCCCCAAGCTTAGGCTTTTGGCCTAAGTTGGTCTATGGCCACGGCTGGCCTGGCTGATATCCGTACTAGAAATTGGGGTCGTACTGAGATGCAGCGTCTATCGCCTCCTGAGCTGCAGCATGGCGACGAGCGGCCTCCGCCCTCCTCTCGTACTCATCTGCCTCCTCTCTGGTAATAACATATCTTCCTCTTGCCTGATAATCAAAGAAGGCAGGAGCAGGGAGAGTAATACAGATAGCACAGCGTCTGTCAAAGATTAAGCGATACTGGAGGGGTGATTCATTCCTCTCGGCAAACTGGTGGTGAACCATAGCATTAAAGTCTAGGTAAGCGGGGGGTAATTCAATACCATCTTCGCATATGGCTACACCAAGAAAATTAGCTACGCGGGTTGCATAAATTCCACCAAAGAAGTCTCCATTAAATCTATTAAGATGCAACCTACGTGCAATAGTGGCTCCCAAATTATAAGATTTATCTCCCAACATAGCACTCCTAAGAATACTAAGGTCGGGGACACACATGTGACATGCTTCATCTTTACCGTTAATGCATCTACCTATGAAGAGAGCAAAATAATGTATAGCAGGAAAGTGAATGCTTCCTATGGTAGCTTGTGTTATATCTCTAGATTCCCCCACAGTTATACTAGCAAGAAAATCTCTAAATTCAAATTTGCGAGGTTTCCTGACACTACCCCACAGTGGAAGTTTGCAAGCAGTGGTAAAATCCTCTAAGTCCATAGTGTAAGAATTTTCATAAAGATCAAACAGGACAGTTGGAGAATTACGTGAAGATGAAAATTCAAACCTCCTCACAAAGGAACTAGTGAGATAGTGATACTGGCTGCACTTCTCTTCCTCGAAGCTCACAAGATCAGTGTTACGCAAATATGCGTTAAATTCTTCTTTAATTCCCGCTTGTTCCATAAAATTTTCCGAAGGCCATTCACAAGGACGCACTGGAGCGTCTCTTGGTGGCTCTTCATCAGCATCATGCATTGCAAGCCTCGGTCCTTGCTTCCTTGAAGAACCACCTTGGAACATTTTCCTAAGCATATTTCTTCCTCTGAAATTTTTAGTAACTTCAAAATAAAAGTAAACCAAACTCAATAATATTGATAGCAACTACTCCTACAAGTGCCTAGAGCCTATATCATGCATCAAAACTACTTTTGACCATATAAATGTGACATGCAAGCTCAAGAACACGATCACCTAAGCAAAAAATTTGCAATGAATAAAGCAATAGAACAAAAACTAATTGGACCAATGGAGGAGTCACATACCAAGGAACAATCTCCCCAAGCAGTTTTGTGAGAGGTGCTTTGAGCAAGGAGATCGAAAATGGCAGCAAAATGAGCTTGGTCTCGGGTATGAACTGGATATTCGTGTTTGTGGGAGGAAGGAGTGTGTGGGTGAAAGGATAAGTGGAGGAGGGCCACCATGGGCCCACGAGGCAGGGGGCGCGCCCTCCACCCTCGTGGCTAGGTGGATGACCCCCCCCCCTATTGTGTTCTCGGTGCCAAATATTCTCAAATATTCTAGAAAAATCATATTTAAATTTCAGGGCATTTGGAGAACTTTATTTTCGGGGTATTTTTATATCGCACAGATAATCAGATAACAGACAGAAAATAATATTTTTATTTTATTTAAAATAAATAACAGAAAGTAAAAGTAGGGTACAGAAGGTTGTGCCTTCTAGTTTGATCCATCTCATGATCATCAAAAGGAATCCACTAACAAGGTTGATCAAGTCTTGTTAACGAACTCATTCCGAATAACATGGAACCGGAGAAATTTCGAATAACACTATGTTTCCTCAACGGGGATATGCACATCCCCAATAATAAGAATATCATATTTCTTCTTGATAGTAGGAAGAGGAAATTCAAAACCTCCAAATATAATCAATGGAATTTTTCCAATAGAGTTGATACTATGAACTTGAGGTTGTTTCCTTGGAAAGTGTACCGTATGCTCATTACCATTAACATGAAAAGTGGCATTGCCTTTAGTGCAATCAATAACAGCCCCTGCAGTATTCAAAAAGGGTCTTCCAAGAATAATAGACATACTATCATCCTCGGGGATATCAAGAATAACAAACTCCGTTAAAATAGTAACGTTTGCAACTACAACAGGCACATCCTCACAAATTCCTACAGATATAGCAGTTGATTTATCAGCCATTTGCAAAGATATTTTAGTAGGTGTCAACTTATTCAAATCAAGTCTACGATATAAAGAGAGAGGCATAACACTAACACCGGCTCCAAGATCACATAAAGCAGTTTTAACATAGTTTCTTTTAATAGAGCATGGTATAGTTGGTACATCGGGATCTCCAAGTTTCTTTGGTATTCCACCCTTAAAAGTATAATTAGCAAGCATGGTGGAAATTTCAGCTTCCGGTATCTTTTCTTTATTTGTAATAATATCTTTCAATACTTAGCATAAGGATTGGTTTTAAGCATATCAGTTAATCGCATACACAAAAAGATAGGTCTAATCATTTCAGCAAAGCGCTCAAAATCCTCATCATCCTTTGTCTTGGATGGTTTGGGAGGAAAAGGCATGGGTTTCTGAACCCATGGTTCTCTTTCTTTACCATGTTTCCCAGCAACAAAGTCTTTCTTATCATAACATTGATTCTTTGATTGTGGGTTATCAAGATCAACAGCAGGTTCAATTTCTATATCATTATCATTACTAGGTTGAGCATCATCATGAACATTATTATTAACATCATCGCTAGTTTCGGGTTCATTACCAAATTGTGTTTCAGCATTAGAAAGAGAAATATGATTTGGATTCTCAGGTGTTTCAGCAACAGGTTCACTAGAAGCATGCAAAGTCTTATCATTTTTCTTTTTCTTCTTTTTAGAAGAACTAGGTGCATCTATATTATTTCTTTGAGAATCTTGCTCAATTCTCTTAGGATGGCCTTCAGGATACAAAGGTTCCCGAGTCATTCTACCACCTCTAGTCATAACTCTAACAACATTATCATTATTCTTATTACTTTATTCATTGAGCAAATCATTCTGAGCTTTAAGTACTTGTTCGACTTGAGTGGTAACCATAGAAGCATGTTTAGTAATAAGTTTAAGTTCACCTTTGACATTAGCCATATAATCACCCAAGTGTTCAAGCATATTTGAATTGTATTTCAATTGTCTACCAAAATAAGCATTGAAGTCTTCTTGCTTAGCCATAAATTTATCAAACTCATCTAAGCATGGGCTAGCAAACTTAGTAAACGGGATTTCAGCTTTATCATATCTATAGAGAGAACCTTTACTACCTGTGTCGGGTTATCAAGACCATGTACTTCTTTAATAGGTAATGGATTAAGATCATATATTTCTTCAGCAGGCGGTAAATTAAGACTGTGTATTTCTTCAATAGGAGGTAAATTCTTAACATCTTCAACTTTAATACCTTTTTTTCATAGATTTCTTTGCCTCTTGCATATCTTCAGGACTGAGAAATAGAATACCCCTCTTCTTCAGAGTTGGTTTAGGAATAGGCTCAGGAACTGGCTCAAGAGGTGTCCAATTATTTTCATTTGTCAGCATATTATTCAATAGAATTTCAGCTTCATCCGGTGTTCTTTCCCTGAAAACAGAAATAGCACAACTATCCAGGTAATCTCTGGAGGCATCTGTTAGTCCATTATAAAAGATATCAAGTATTTCATTTTTCTTAAGAGGATGATCGGGCAAAGCATTAAGTAACTTGAGAAGCCTCCCCCAAGCTTGTGGGAGACTCTCTTCTTCAATTTGCACAAAATTATATATATCCCTTAAAGCAGCTTGTTTCTTATGAGCAGGGAAATATTTAGCAAAGAAGTAATAAATCATATCCTGGGGACTACGCACACAACCAGGATCAAGAGAATTAAACCATATATTAGCATCACCCTTTAATGAGAACGAAAATATTTTAAGAATATAAAAGTAGCGAGTTCTCTCATCATTAGTGAACAGGGTGGCTATATCATTTAATTTAGTAAGATGTGCCACAACAGTTTCAGATTCATAGCCATGAAAAGGATCAGATTCAACCAAAGTAATTATATCAGGATCAACAGAGAATTCATAATCCTTATCATTAACACAGATAGGAGAAGTAGTAAAAGCAGGGTCAGGTTTCATCCTAGCATTTAGAGATTGCTTATTCCATTTAGCTAATAACCTCTTGAGTTCATATCTATCTTTGCAGGCTAAAATAGCTAAAGAAGCTTCTTCATCAAAAACATAACCCTTAGGAATAACAAGTGATTCTTCATCATCACTTTCATCGGTATTATCAGATTCAATATTTTCATTCTCTCTAGCCCTAGCAAGTTGTTCATCAAGAAACTCACCAAGTGGCACGGTAGTATCAAGCATAGAAGTAGGTCCATCATAAGTGTCATGTATAGCAGAAGAGGCATCATCAATAACATGCGACATATCAGAATGAATAGCAGAAGCAGGTTTAGGTGTCGCAAGCTTACTCAAAACAGAAGGTGAATCAAGTGCAGAGCTAGATGGCAGTTCCTTACCTCCCCTAGTAGTTGAGGGATAAATCTTGGTTCTTGGATGTTTCAAGTTCTTCATAATGATAAGCAGATATAAATCCCAAGTGACTCAAAGAATAGAGCTATACTCCCCGGCAATGGCGCCAAAAAATAGTCTTGATAACCCAAAAGTATAGGGGATCGCAACAGTTTTCGAGGGTAGAGTATTTAACCCAAATTTATTGATTCGACACAAGGGGAGCCAAAGAATATTCTCAAGTATTAGCAGCAGAGTTGTCAATTCAACCACACCTGGAAACTTAATATCTGCAGCAAAGTATTTAGTAGCAAAGTAATATGTAACGCCCTCGATGCGGCTATATCTCCCATGTGTCTAAGCACGACTTAGAGGCGTAACCGCATTGAAAGCAATGTCGCAACTGAGGTAATCTTCACACAGCCCATGTAATACATAAGGGAAAGAGATACATAGTTGGCTTACAATTGCCACTTCACACAATAAAGGAATAAAACATTACATTCATCCAGATACACTCAAGGTCCGACTACGGAACCAAAATAAAAGAAGACTACCCCAAATGCTACACAGATCCCCGATCGTCCCAACTGGGCTCCACTACTGATCAACTGGAACGAAACAACACTACGAACAGGGTCTTCATCGAGCTCCTCCTAGAGCTCGGTTGCGTCACCTGTACGGTATCATCGAGCACCTGCAAACTGGTTTGGAAGTATCTGTGAGTCACGGGGACTCAGCAATCTCACACCCTCGCGATCAAGACTATTTAAGCTTATAGGAAGGTTAAAAGGTATGAGGTGGAGCTGTAGCAAGCGACTAGCATACTTGGTGGCTAACATACGCAAATGAGAGCGAGAAGAGAAGGCAAAAGCACAGTCGAGAATCTATGATCAAGAAGTGATCCTAGAACAACCTACGTCAAGCATAACTCCAACACCGTGTTCACTTCCCGGACACCGCCGGAAAGAGATCATCACGGTAACACACACGGTTGATGCATTTTAAATAAGTTAAGGTTTCAGGTTTTCTACAACCGGACATTAACAAATTCCCATCTGCCCATAACCACGGGCACGGGTTTCGATAGTTCAAAACCCTGCAGGGGTGTCCCAACTTAGCCCATCATAAGCTCTCACGGTCAACGAAGGATATTCCTTCTCCCAGGAAGACCCGATTAGGCTCGGAATCCCAGTTACGAGACATTTCGACAACGGTAAAACAAGACCAGCAAATCCACCAGATGTGCCGACAAATCCCGATAGGAGCTGCACATATCTCGTTCTCAGGGCACACCGGATGAGCGCTCCGTACAGCTAAAACCAAACCTCGAGTTTCCCCGAGGGGGTGCTGCCAAGGACTCTAGTTTGGACCAACACTCAGAGGAGCACTGGCCCGGGGGTTTAAATAAAGACGACCCTTGAGTTGGCCGACCCAAGGTAAAGAAAAGACTAGGTGGCAAATGGTAAAACCAATGTTGGGCCTTGCTGAAGGAGTTTTATTCAAGGCAAACTGTCAAGAGGTTCCCATTATAACCCAACCATGTAAGGAACGCAAAATCCGGGAACATAACACCGATATGACGGAAACTAGGGCGGCAAGAGTGGAACAAAACACCAGGCATAAGGCCGAGCCTTCCACCCTTTACCAAGTATATACATGCATTAATATAAATAGGAGATATTGCGATATCCAAACAAAATAACCATGTTCCAAACATGGAACAAGCTCCAATCTTCACCTGCAACTAACAACGCTATAAGAGGGGCTGAGCAAAGCGGTAACATAGCCAAACAACGGTTTGCTAGGACAAGGTGGGTTAGAGGTTTGGCTTAGCAATATGGGAGGCATGATAAGCAAGTGGTAGGTATCGCAGCATAGGCATACCAAAAGAGCGAGCTTCCACCCCCCACCACGGCTCTCCCACCCTCTCTGGCGATCTGCCTCTTTATCCACTAATTTGTGGATTCTCACCGATCATCTGCTCCGGCGTCTTCTCTGGATCAAGGAAATACCCATATCCAATGGGTTCTTCTGGTGGATCTACCCTTGGCTTGGACTTCTCCAAGGGTAGGGTTTTTGCAGATGAGGTTTTCAGATCTACTGGGCACACGGTTCATCCCTCAGGGCACAGGAGGTCATTCATCTTAGTGGTTTCATTCAGCCGCCATGCCTTTCGTCTATCAGAGGATTCTGTGGCCGCGGTTTTGGAGGCAGTAATTGGAGGTTCGGCAATTGATTTTCATGTTTATCACATCAAAGATAAGGTTTACTCCTTTCATGTCTCTTGCAAGCAAGTTGGTTTTCTTATTATGGATCTCCGTTCCTATGCATGTGATCTATTCAAGTGCTATTTTCATTTGTGAGGAAATGGGGCACCTGGTTGGATTAGAGAGCTCCAGATCTGGAGGAAGGAATGTGACGCGGAATGGATTCTAGTTAGTCCTACTAAGCATCGGTCATCCTTAGGTCTTTTGGCCATGAATAAACCTCCGGTTAGATCAGCTATTAAGACTGTTGCATCTGTTCATAAAAAGCTTTCTTTTGCCACGTTTGAGCGGTACTCTGCTTGCAAAGGGTATAGATATCCAGCTACACAAGAGTGCATTGACACCATGAGAGATGCTGGGTACGATCTTCCTGCTCATGAACGTGTAGTCATACATCCATCGCCACCCGCGGACTTGTTTTGGATGGTGGCTCGTCCACCTATTGTGTTTGGTACAGTCACTCCTTTGCCGGAGTTGAGCCGGCCGGAATCATCTTCACCGGTAATTGATCCGGTTTCGGAGGAACTTTCCCCCATGCATGCTGAGATTTCGCCCGTAAGTTCCACGGAGAAGGGATTGTCATCTGTTCAAAACAATTGTCAGGCTTCTAACCCAGTGGCTTTGGAGGCCCGTCAGGTTTCTACACAATCTTTGCTGCTTAGCCCATCTGCCTCTGGGCCTTCCACGCCTCCGGTCCCAACTCCTCTGGGCCATTGTCCAGATATCCCTTCATCTCAGGAAGCTGCGAGGCAGTTTGAAGCTATGGTCGATGACATGGTGGACCGTGTCGTTACCTGCACTATTTGTTCTTAGAAGGGCCACTTGTCAATGACTTGTGGAATGCGAGTAGTCTGTACGGCTTGCACTCGCCCTGGTCACTCTAGCCATGGCTATAATGATTTCGCGCGCTCCAATGGATTGGTTTGGAGGCCAATTTTGGTGCAACAAAAAACTAATTTATCGAAATCTGCTGCTTCTCATGGGAACAGAGCCGGAGTTATTGGGATAGACTGTCCAGTCCCATCGCCGCCGCCTCCATTGCATCTTCCCTCTCCCCAAGCCAAAGAAAACCCCCAACAAGCTTCTGGCTCTTCCATGGCGAACTATGAGCTCGATCCACAGCGCTTTGTGCCCCCTGGCCACCACATCATTGATGGTGGCGATCGTCGGCTACCACGCACCTTCTTCACGCCCGCCGCACGCCCGCTCCATCGGCATGAGGACTTCATGGTTGCCGAGGTGATGCCGGCGCCGGAGGGGCCATTCGGCCCGGTGCGGGAAGAAGTTGTCCAGTTTCTGCAAAACAGAGGTATTCTTGTCCGATCTGCTCAGCCGTGGTTTCATGGAGTAGGGCTGTTCCAAGTCAGGGATCCATCAGTTAGGTATTCATTGGTTCAGCATGCACCTTTTCCATTGGGCAATGATCGTTTTGTCAGATTTATGAAGCATGATGAGGGAGAAAATTTCAAAGGAACACATGGTTTTCGAAAGGGTTGGTTAATGTTCATTGGGATTCCCCTGGATTATCGCACCACTAAATACATCTCACAGGCTGTAGGCACTTTCGGAAAGTTTATTTCTTGGGATAGTGAGGACCCTTATCTTGTCCGGACTTTGGTTGAAGCTAGTTTCCTAGATATGCCGCTGGTTCCAAGGGACGTTGTTTTTGGTGATTATGCGGAGTATGGAGGGGTTCAAGTGTCCTGGACTGCTGCTTGTTATGTTCTAGGTGCAGATTTTGCAGATCAGATGCCAAATGATGAAGACCCTATGCCCTTGGATGGAAACCCTCACCCTTTGCCCGGTAATCTGGTTCAGGATAATTTGATGTTTGTCTTACCGCCATACCCAATGTTGGGTTGGAATGACGCACCTCTCGCTCCACCTCCTCCACCTATGAATAACGAAGTGCCTGGTTGGGGCAATGCCATGTGGGGAGATGAAGCTGGGAATGAGCAGGCCCCACACCCTGCTGCTCCCGAACAAGATCAAATTTCAATAGTGATTGATCAGCCCGAAGGATCTTCTTCTGTAGAGCAACAAGAACAAGAAGTTGAAATCCAACAACAGCATGATTTACCACTCCCAGAACTTCATCACCCTGTCTTTGAGGAGAATCAACTTGCCATTGTGCCCTACCAACCTCCTGTGATTCAGCAGCACGAAATCTTTATTGGCATGGCACGCATTGTGGTTGGACCTCCTCTTCCTCCGGAGATGGTTTGGAAAAGGTCTTTCCAGAACCTTATGTTTGATTTCTCAGTTAAGGAAGTACCAAGGTCTATCTTCTTCAAGCCGATGGGCACAATCATTTACTCCAAGAGGTCGTGGTCCATTGCATTTGACGAATCAAAGATGATTTCTGGTTTAACTGCTTCGCTGCCCGTGGTTCCTGCTGTCAGAACACCTGTCATGATGAAGCGCCCGGTGGCCAGAGCTTTATTTGAGGCGCTGCCGCCTGTTTCAGATTCCGTTTCTGAAGAAGTTGTGTCTGATAGTTCTGTTGTTCCTGTCTTGGTTTAATCATCACCTTTGGTTCTCGCTGTGGAACAAACTTTTGCGTGTAGGCGGAGGGAGAAGAAGAAGGCTCCTGTTGTTGATACGTCACTAAGGCATTACACTCGAAGCGCGGCAAAGTTGGATGGCTACAAACATGTGGTTTTTGAGCAGTTTTCTCTCCAGCCATCTAAGAAGCGCCCCCGTGCAAGGCCCATGGAGGACAAGGCCCAGCCCACATTTGCGGAGGATTCTGAAGATGCTCGGCCTGCTGCACTACCACACACCCCGCTTCATGTTCTCCAAGCTGTGGGCGCAGAGCTACAAATTGATCCTTCGCTTATATCGGTGGACAAGCTTATGGCTAATCCACAGGAGGACTCGTCTGCATCTTCTGCTTAGTATTTATGTTATCTTCTATGTCGAGGCCGAGGGCGCCTGTTATGCTTGTTTTCTTTTCTGTTGAACTGAGTCTGGCACATTGGGGTTCTGAACTTTACTTTATTTTGGATGGTATGGCATTGTGTGCCATGCTCTTTTTGCTGCTCTACGCAATGGTTATTCATGAATCGTGTTACAACGCGTAATTGGAAAGTTTTATGTTGGAATGTTCGCGGTCTGAATTCGGATGCTAGGCAGCGTGCTTTCAGGGAGAAAGTGACAGAGAGTCAGTGTTCAGTGCTTTGTTTGCAAGAAACTAAGCTATCCTCTTGCTCGCGTTCGATCATGAAAAGCATTTGTCCTCATGGCTTTGATCAATTTGCTGAGTCTCCCTCTAGTGGAGCTTCTGGGGGTCTTTTAACAGCATGGCGATTTGATGTGTTCTGTGGGACCCTACTCGAAGTCAAACCCTACGCTATCGTTATGCAATTTACCTCGGTTCATAATAATGAGCAATGGTTTCTGGTGAATGTGTACGGTCCATGTCAGGGTGAGTTGCGCGAGGAGTTTGTTTCCTGGCTTTACAACTTGGACATTGATCCGGATCAGTTGTGGATGTTAATGGGGGACTTCAACTTCATTCGTTCCATTGATAATAGGAATCTCCCCAGGGGCGATATAAATGATATGTTTATTTTCAATGAAATAATTGGCCATTTGGGACTGTTGGAACTTCCTTTAAAAGGACAAAAATTTACTTGGTCTAATATGCAGGACAGGCCTCTTCTGGAATAGTTGGACTGGGTTTTTACTTCTGCGAGTTGGATTAACATTTATCCCATGACTCAACTGGCCCCTTTGGCCAAGACTACGTCTGATCATGTGCCTTGTCTAGTGGCCATCAGTACATCAATTCCGAAAGCACATATCTTCAGGTTTGAAAATTTTTGGATCCATCAGGCTGGTTTTATGGAGTGTGTTAAGGAGGTTTGGAGTCGTCCCCCGCGTAAGACCCATATTTCCGCAATAATTGTTGACAAACTAAAGGCATTGAGGTTTGCATTGAAGAAATGGCAGAAAGGTTTATCACATATTAAAAGGTTAATTGAGAAGTGTAACTGGGTAATTCTTTGGTTGGACAATCTTGAGGATATGAGATCTCTGTCCAGGCCTGAGTTTAATTTCAGGAAAATCACAAAATTGCACCATGAACATCTGCTTCACATGCAATACCTGTACTGGAGGAAGAGGTGTACAATTAGGTATATCAAATGGGGGAGGAAAACTCTAAGTTCTTCCAGGCCATGGCAACTGAGAGATATAGAAAAAACTCTATTGCTAGTTTGTTGCTATCTGATGGAACAGTAACGTCAAACCATGAGGAAATGGCCAAAGAATTCTTGTCATCCTTCAAAAGTAGAATGGGGACAGTTAGATCCATTTTGATGGACGAAAACATATTTTCTCTTATACCTAGGGTACAGGGTTTGGAGGTGCTCACAAAACCTTTTGAATTAAAGGAAATTGAGCAGGTTATTAAGGATTTGCCTATTGATAAGGCACCTGGGCCTGATGGCTTTAATGGGCTTTTCTAAAAAAGTGTTGGCATATAATTTCCGTTGATTTTATACAGCTGGTTAAGGAGTTTCATGCTGGAACAGTGTAGTTAGAAAATTTGAATGATGCATACATTACCCTGATTCCAAAGAAACAGGCACCTGAGTGTGTGGGAGACTTTAGGCCAATTTCACTAACCTCTGTAGGTCTGAAGTTCCTGACAAAACTTGCTGCTAACAGATTCCAACAGGAGATCACCAAATGTGTGCATAAAAATCAATATGGTTTCATAAAATCCAAAACAATCCAGGATTGTCTTGCTTGGACCTTTGAGTATATCCATCAGTGCAATCAGTCTAAAAGGCCCATCCTTTTGCTTAAGTTTGACTTTGAAAAGGCTTTTGATTCTATCCAGCATGAGGCTATCATAAAGATTTTAATTGCAAAAGGTTTTGATGAACGATGGATTATTTGGATTAAGCAGTTGCTGTCTTCTGGCACTTCTTCTGTCCTTCTGAATGGAGTTCCTGGTAGCCACTTTAAATGCAAATGTGGAGTTAAGCAAGGGGACCCAATTTCTCCCTTGCTTTTTGTTATTGCGGTTGATCTCTTGCAGACATTGATTAATGATCTTCTTCACCAAGGTTTAATAAGCAGGCCTCTGCCTACCCATGATCCAGATTTCCCAGTGGTCCAATATGCTGATGACACACTGCTTTTCTTAAATGCTGATAAAGATCAATTGGGGGCCCTGAAATCAGTTTTGCATTCCTTCTCACAGGCAACTAGACTTCAGATTAATTTCCATAAATCCTCCATGTATCCCATTAATGTAAGTGATCAGGATGCTTCTGACCTTGCTGCCTATTTTGCTTGCAAATTAGGCAATATGCCTTTTACTTATCTGGGTCTGCCAGTGGGGACCACCAGGCCTAAAATTGTGGACCTTCTTCCACTTGTGGATTGTATGGAGAGAAGATTGGCAGCAAGTTCTTGGTTCTTGCCTCAAGGGAGCAGATTGCAGTTAGTTAACTCTGTCATTTCTTCATTGCCTATCTTCTTCCTTTGCAGTTTGTCAATTCCTCGGGGTATTTTGAAACAATTTGAGAGAATTCAGAGACGGTGTTTATGGAGGAAATATGGTCACGAAAAGGGACATTCACTGGCGGCTTGGCCACTTGTTTGCAGGCCTAAATCGAAGGGGGGGCTTGGAATCTTAAACCTTGGTTTGCAGAATGATGCTTTACTTCTGAAACATCTCAATAAATTTTATAACAAGATGGATGTGCCCTGGGTGCAGTTAGTTTGGGATTCTTACTATTTTGAAAGGATTCCACATGATACTGTTATTTGCGGCTCTTTTTGGTGGAGAGATGTCTGTAAGTTGATGGATACTTTCAGGGCAGTTACTTCGGTTGATGTCCATAGTGGAGATACGGTGCACTTCTGGTCTGACTATTGGCAAATTGGAAACAGTTGTGTCCCTCTGCAAGATCGATTTCCTAGGCTATATTCTTTTTGTCTTCACAAAAATCTCTCAGTCAAGGAAGTCTTTGAGACTAGTAGTTTCCAGAACCTTTTTTACTTGCCCCTTACTGAACAAGCGTTTCAGGAACTACAACAGCTTTCCTCTTTAATGGGGTCTTTCCATTTGGAAAGTAACTCCCATGACCACTGGGGATGGAGGCATGGCAAGAAATCAGAATATACTGCAAAAAGGTTCTATGATTTTGTCTATCAGCCAATGGTATCAAACCCCATTCTGGGGTGGATATGGAAAAGTTGCTGCACTATGTCGATCAAGATGTTTGCTTGGCTTGTTATAATGGATAGGGTTAACACCAAGGACATGATTCAGAGGAGGCATTGGAAGATTAATGAAGGTCCAAAATGTGTTCTTTTCCCGACTGGAATACTGGAGGACAGAAACCACCTCTTTTTCCAATGCAATTTCAGTGTTCGAGTGTGGAACTATCTGCAAATTGAATGGAAAGGTGGTGATGACATGGTGGAAATTGCTCGTCATGATAGGAAGGATTTCAACAAGCCTTTCTTTGGGGAGGTGGTTTCCACGGCCTGGTGGAATATTTGGAAGGTCAGGAATGATCGAGCTTTCAGGAACATCCAACCATCTTTCAGGGCATGGAGGAATGGCTTCATTCATGATCTTACTCTGCTCTCTCATCGAATCAAACGGAAATATAGAGACGCCCTTCTTAAGTGCATTGATTTTCTTCCTCCTTGAGGAGAGTTCCTTCTCTGTTTATTTGTAATTATTAGGTATAGTTCACCCCTTCTCTGTATAGCCTTCTTTAGAGCCTTTCCTCTTCTCTTTTTTGTTTCTTTCCTCACCTTGAGGAAACCCTGTATGCATGTTGCTTTTATTAATAAAATGTTGTGGGGTGCAAGCCCTGTAGTCTTCATAGTCAAAAAAAAGAGCGAGCTTCTAGCAACCAAAGATAGAAGTGATTTCGAGGGTATGGTCATCTTGCCTCAAATCTTGCAAGGAAGAAGAACGAGTCCATGAAGAAGATAAACGGACATAGTCGAACGAATCCTCACAACACGACGTTATCGGAACCAACCCGAAGAAGAAACACCGGAAAGAAGCAAACAATCATGGTAAACAATCATCACATAATCATGTCATGATGCACAATCAAGTATGATGCATGTCCGGTTTAATAAAGCATGGCATGGCAACATGCACAAACAATCCTACAAATTAAGTGGAGTTCAATATGCAACTCCGTTGCATATTGATGAAACACCACGTGACTTATTTAGTTCAATCTTGTTTATGTACCCAATAATATTAAATGTTGTTAAACATCGCAAGAGGGTGAAGCAAATGAAAACTACCTATCTAGGCAAGTTTAAATGAGGCCGGAAGAAACGAACAACAATTCCAGTAAATCCCCATATGCATAAATTAGGTTTGGGTACTGTTCTGCCCTAAACCAAATTTTATAGTTGTTAAACATGCAAAGCAATGTCACCAAGTTAAACTAGGCATTTTTCTACCCCATTTACATATAAAGTTTGTTAGGTTTGGAGCTATTGTTATTAAGTTATGAATTAAAGCATTTTAGCATGGCATAGGAGCAAATTTAACCAAACGGAAATTTAAACAATTCAAACATAGATGAAAGTTGGATATTATGAATCTAGACAAAATTCTAAGCATTTTTCATATATGGAGTTTTTACATATGATACACGGTTTGTGAGTTATTAAATGAATGAAGTATGAGGGCTTTTCTGTAAAACTGCGATCTCCGGATAAATACTAAAACGTTCAGAACTGGGAAAAAAACGATGTGGGCCGAAACTAGCCGTCCCAACCAGCGGGGAAAAGGAAAAAAACAACAAGAGGTGCTGGGGCTTCTCACCCATGGGCTGAGGCCCAGGTTGGAGGGGAAGCAGGCCGACTGGAGCTCTGGGCCTCGCATAGGACGCTGGTTGGATCGAACGAGGGAGGGGGCACGGTCAACGCAAGCGGGAAGCAGAGACAGGTTCAGGGCGCAGCTGTAACGCCCTCGATGCGGCTATAGCTCCCACGTGTCGAGGCACGACTTAGAGACATAACCGCATTGAAAGCAATGTCACAAGTTAGGCAATCATCACAACATCCCATGTAATATATATGATAAAGGGGAGATACAGTAGTTGGCTTACACTCGCCACGTCACATCAAAGTACATAAATAACATACATCATCCAAACACTCATGGCCCGACTACGGCGCCAAAATAAAAGATAACCCAACAAGCGACATAGGTCCCGATCACCCCAACTGGGCACCACTACTGATCATCAGGAAAAGACACATAGTAACGCTGAGAATCCTCGTCATACTCCCACTTGAGCTCAAGCGCGCCATCTGGAGCTGTATCATCTGTCCCTGCATCTGGTGTAATAGTAATCTGTGAGCCATAGGGACTCAGCAATCTCGCACCCTCGCGATCAAGACTATTTAAGCTTAATAGGTAGGAAGGGGGGTAAATGTAAGTGGAGCTGCAGCAAGCACTAGCATATATGGTGGCTAACTTATGCGCAAAAGAGAGCGAGAAGAGGAGGCAATGCGCGAGCGAGAAACTAGAGAGCAACCTGCGCAAACATAACTCCAACACCGTGTCCACTTCCCGGACTCCGCCGAGAAGAGGCCATCACGGTAACACACTCAGTTGATTCATTTTAATTAATTAAGGTTCAAGTTATCTACAACCGGACATTAACAAATTCCCATCTGCCCATAACCGCGGGCACGGCTTTCGAAAGATCAATCCCTGGAGGGGGGTCCCAACTTAGCCCATAACAAGCTCTCACGGTCAACGAAGGAATAGACCTCCATCCAAGACACACCGATCAGACTCAGTATCTCGGTACAACAAGACGATTCGACAGGTTAAAACAAGACCAGCAACACCGCCCGAATGTGTCGACAAATACTGATAGGAGCTGCACATATCTCTTTCTCAGGGCACACTCAGATTGTCTTAGGTACGGGTAGGCCAGCCCAGAGTTGCCCCTGGTGGCCACCGGCAGCTGACAGTTGGACCAACACTCAAAGGAGCACTGGCCCGGGGGGGTTAAAATAAGATGACCCTCGGGCTCCGGAAACCCAAGGGAAAAAGAGGCTAGGTGGCAAATGGTAAAACCAATGTTGGGCATTGTTGGAAAAGCTTTAATCAAGGCAAACTATCAAGGGGTTCCCATTATAGCCCAACCGCATAAGGGACGCAACAATCCGGGAACATAACACCGATATGACGGAAACTAGGGCGGCAAGAGTGGAACAAAACACTAGGCGAGAGGCCGAGCCTTCCACCCTTTACCAAGTATATAGATGCATTAAGATAACATGGCAATATAATGATATCCCAACAAGTAAATAAATGTTCCAACTAGGAACGGTCTCCAATCTTCACCTGCAACTAACAACGCTATAAGAGGGGCTGAGCAAAGCGGTAACATAGCCAATCAACGGTTTGCTAGGACAATGGTGGGTTAGAGGTTCAACATGGCAATTGGGAGGCTGACAAGCAAGTGGTAGGCATCGTAGCATTGGCATAGCAAAAGAGCGAGCAAACTAGCATAGCAAAGATAGTAGTGATTTCGAGGGTATGATCATCTTGCCTGCACAGTTGTCAGAGTTGACTGGATCCTCAAAAGCAAACTCAACGGGCTCCTCGTTAGCGAACTCGTCTCCCGGCTCTACCCAAACAACACAAACAAGCAACAAGAATACAATCAACCACGTGCAAACTCAAGCAATAAGATGCAAAGATGATATGCTATGCGGGATGCGATGCGGGATGCAAAATGCAAGACGTGACAGGAAATGCATGAACCTGGCCTCAACTTGGAAAACCAAGTGTGCCACAGGATAGAGGGGATGAAATCGCTTGAAAACGATATAAAGATCATTGGACTCGGAGTTACGGTTTGGAAATGGCAAGCGTTTTAAGATATGACACTGGTCTGCGATTTACAGCAAGTAGGCATCTAAATGCAACGATATGAACATGCTACAACCACCAAACATGACAACAAAATGCATGGCAGGGATGCCCGCAAGATGCTTAACAAAACACTAGCACTGAGCCACGGCCAAATTCATCCATTAAGAGGTTCAAACAAGCATGGCAAAAACGCAAATGCAAAACAGATTTCAGACTTAGTGAAATTAACACTAGTCTGAAATTTCAGATCACGAAGCTCTCTTCGGAGCAGCAAAACAACATGATACATGACCTGATTATGAAAAGTAAGAACATGGCATGGATCTACTCAACAAGCTTATCAAAAGTCCCAAAGTGACCTGGGGCAAAAAGGGATCACAAAATATACTAACAAGCACACGAACATAGCTCACGCACAATCAGTTTTCGGACTTAGTGAAAACTGAGACATGCTGGAATTTAACTCACGAAGGCATGTAAACGAGCTCGATGCACTCACTACGGTGCAAGTCATGGCAAGGCAAGCATATATCCATTAAGAAGGCACAAAATGCTAGCTAGTCATGGCAAGAACAATGGCATAGCAAGCACGGATCAATAACAATAGCATCGGCAAAATCGCAAACAAGTTGACGATCTGCCCAGATTTACCACGAAGCAAAAGTAGAGCTCGATTGACTCAAGCTAGAGTACACCACATATGCAAACAAAGACATGGATGGATAGAGCATAACATGATTAACAAAACTCCCTTACTGATCCTCCTCAAAAGAGGCACGGATCACTGAACATACGGCATCATGAACTAAATAATCCCAGACTTAGTGAAAACTACTAAGTCCCTGAAAACAGATCTACCAGGTGCCTCACTTTGCAAGCTTGCACAAGTCACCACACACATCCTAAAAATGCATGGGTTGCACCTATGGAAATAAGACAAAATGCTTAACAAATCATATCAAGGACTCACAGGCATATCATGCACACAACAATCATGGAAAAAATGACAAAAGTCTAAGATGAACTAGCAGATCTGACAATTATCTCATGAAGCCTCCTTCTAGCAGCATTTCGGGCATCAAGATGAACTCAAATGAAAATGATGCGATGGAATGAAATGATGTACATGTCGAGACGAACATTTTGATATACTATATGTCCAAATCGGAGCTACGGATGCGGAGATATCACTGGTCAAAGTTAGCACAAAAATTAAGGGGGAGAGGGAAAAAGTCAACCCTAGGTATTTTGGATCTCAGATCTGGACCGGTTACTGTAGCAGGTACTGTTCACGCCGGGGCACGGGGATCGAGGATGACCGGCCGGAGATCTCGCCGGAGTAAAGGCCGGGGCCGACGAGGGACTTGCCGGGCTTGGCGTTCTCCGGGCGAGGAAGACGCGGGGCGGCGGAGCGGCAGACGAGGCGGCGCGGCGGCCTGCGGGCGGCGGTGGTCCGACGGGGCGCTTCGGACGCCGGCTGGCAAGGGTGCGCGCGGCGGCGCGGTGGGTGGCGGCAGCGGCGCACGAAGCGTGGAGGAGGGCGGCGGCTTCGGTAGGCGGCGGCGGGGCGATGCGGGCCTGGAGGGCTCGCGGCGGGCTTCGGCGGGCCGGCCGTGCGGCGAAGTGGGCGTGGCAGCTCGCCCTCTCAGCGGGCGACACGTGGCGCGATGGGGGCGTTGGACATGTCCGTCGGTGGCGGATGTGTCCGGCGGCGGCGGATCTGGAATTTTTTTAGGGTTAGGGGGAGAGACTCCACGAATTTGGAATGGGGGTGTATATATAGGCATAGGGGGAGCTAGGACAGTCCAAATGAGGTGCGGTTTTCGGCCACGCGATTGTGATCGAACGCTCTAGGACATGGAGCAGAGTTTGGTGGGTTTTGGGCCAAATTGGAGGGGTGTTGGGCTGCAACACACACGAGGCCTTTTCGGTCCCTCGGTTAACCGTTGGAGTATCAAATGAAGTCCAAATGGTACGAAACTTGACAGGCGGTCTACCGGTAGTAAACCAAGGCCGCATGGCAAGTCTCGGTCCAATCCGGAAATGTTTAATCCCCAAACACGAAAGAAAGCTAGATTTGACCACCGGAGGAGAACGAAGCGCCGGAATGCAAAACGGACAATGGGGAAAATGCTCGAATGCATGAGATGAACATGTATGCAAATGCAATGCATGTGATGACATGATATGAGATGCATGAAAACGAAAACAACACACGGAGACAAAGACCCGAACCCGAGAAATAAATATAACTTAATGCCGGAAACGGCAAGAGTTGGAGTACAAATTGGGAAAGTTATATCTGGGGCGTTGCAACACCCCACCACTACGAAAAGATCTCGTCCCGAGATCTAGGACTGAAAGAACTCCGGGTACTCAGAACGGAGGTGATCCTCGCGTTCCCAGATAGCTTCACGGTCGGAATAGTGTGACCACTTTACTTTGAGAAATTTGATTGATTTGTTGCGAGTCCTGCGTTCAGTCTCTTCAAGGATTGCAACTGGGTGCTCACAATAAGAAAGATCTTCTTGGAGCTCAATGTCCTCAAAGTTGACGGTGCGTGGAGGAGGGCGGCGGCTTCGGTAGGCGGCGGGGGGCGATGCGGGCCTGGAGGGCCCGCGGCGGGCCGGCCGTGCGGCGAAGTGCGCGCGGCGGCTCGCCCTCTCAGCGGGCAACACGTGGCGCGATGGGGTGTTGGACATGTCCGTCGGTGGCGGATGTGTCCGGCGGCGGCGGATCTGGAATTTTTTTAGGGTTAGGGGGGAGAGACTCCGTGAATTTGGAATGGGCATGTATCTATAGGCATAGGGGGAGCTAGGAGAGTCCAAATGAGGTGCGGTTTTCGGCCACGCGATCGTGATCGAACGCTCTAGGACATGGAGCAGAGTTTGGTGGGTTTTGGGCCAAATTGGAGGGGTGTTGGGCTGCAACACACACGAGGCCTTTTCGGTCCCTCGGTTAACCGTTGGAGTATCAAACGAAGTCCAAATGGTACGAAACTTGACAGGCGGTCTACCGGTAGTAAACCAAGGCCGCATGGCAAGTCTCGGTCCAATCCGAAAATGTTTAATCCCCAAACACGAAAGAAAGCTAGATTTGACCACCGGAGGAGAATGAAGTGCCGGAATGCAAAACAGACAACGGGGAAAATGCTCGAATGCATGAGATGAACATGTATGCAAATGCAATGCACGTGATGACATGATATGAGATGCATGAAAACGAAAACAACACACGGAGACAAAGACCCGAACCCGAGAAATAAATATAACTTAATGCCGGAAACGGCAAGAGGTTGAGTACAAATTGGGAAAGTTATATCTGGGGCGTTACAGCAGCGGTTGCCGGTGATGAGGACGACGGCACTGCGGGAAGCGACTCTGGTGAGGTCGGGGACTGGCGCAGGCGGGAGGATCCAGGTGCTCGTCCATCTCTGCTTGAACTGCAGATTCTCGATGCAGCAGAAGCAGGGGCCGGCGATGGGGACTTGGCGAAGGCGCGACAGCAGGGACTTGGCGCGGGTCTTGGGGCTCCGGCGAGCTGAGGAGGTCCGGCAATGACGGGGATGGCCGGGACGTCGACATGGGGGCTCCAGGACAACGCACCCGCGGGCTTGGCGATCCCTGACGGGGCTCCTGTCCATGGTGCTCAGGAGGAATCCTGTATGAAAGAACGAGGGAGAGAGATCAGGGGACAGGGAGAGCAAGGGAAGAACGAAGCAGAGAGGAAGGGAGGCGCTCCTCTCTTCCATGGAGCTTGGCTCGGGGATGAGGCATGGCAGTGGTGCCTGCAGGCGAAGGACACCGGGGGCTGCTCCGGGCGCCTGAGCGGTGGCGGCCGTGGCCAGGAGCGCGAGGACAGAGACGGAGGTGGATGGGTGGATCGAGGGGAGGAGGCTAGATGGATCGGGAGGAGCTGGTTGATTGCCTCAATGGGGAAAACAAGGACGGAGGAGGCGGCTTTGGTGGATCAGGCAGGGGAGATCCCAAGGGGGATTTGCAGTGGCGGCGCGCACGAGGATGGGATAAGGTTCCTGATTTTTAGGGTTGGACCTTGTGTATTTATATGGCAGGTGGATTAAGTTGGGGGCTATCGGATCCCTCCGATCGTAATCGGGCGATTGAGAAATAAATAGTTAGGAAGTCCAAATAGGAAAAAGGTGATGTTTTGTAGATGTTTGGGGATGATCTGGACACAACGGTGGCGACAGTCCGGGTCGGGTCCGGGACAGCTTTTCGGACGCGCGCGCGAGGAGGTCCGCGGACTGACGAGAGAGCTAGGTTGGGCCTGACGGTTGGTAGTGGGCTGTGCAGAAGTCCTCAGGCTGAGAGAAGAGAAGAGAGAGAGGCCCGGCGACTGTTTCTGGAGATCGAAAACGTCCGACGATTTGACCGACTATAATGTCGCTATAGTTATCCGTTGGGGCGTCAAACGGACTTCGAATGCGATGAAACTTGGCAGGCGGCCTACTGACAACATAACAAGACCGCACGCCACCTCTCATCCCATTCCGAGAACCTTTTTCGGCCACTTATAAAATACTATTTCGGACATGCCGCGG
Organism: Triticum monococcum; assembly: GCA_034509565.1. Lineage (NCBI taxonomy): Eukaryota > Viridiplantae > Streptophyta > Magnoliopsida > Poales > Poaceae > Triticum > Triticum monococcum. The sequence goes on along the minus strand of CM067843.1, from coordinate 668,122,729 downwards.
GCGCGTGCAAGTGTGTCTGGACTCAGAACGGACAACGGAAGGAACTGGGAGACCGGGACAGATGCAAGTTTTGAAAAACATGATGATGCAATGCATATGATGAAATGATATGAAATGCATGACATGCAATCAAATGACAAGGCAACAACAGCGAATAACTGGAAGACACCTGGCACAACGGTCTCGGCGCGTTACAACACTCCACCACTATGAGAGGATCTCGTCCCGAGATCTAGAATGGCACCGGAGGGAAAATGGAAGAAGAAGATAACAGGTAAAGACTAAGTTGCTTCTTTGACAAACGAGTGAAACCAAGGAACCTTGAGAGGTTAAACCATTTTGAGAAAAGAACACAACGGAGATGACAAAGTTGAAAGCACTCCGTTAGGAAAGAGGAACAAGGAAGAACAAATTCGGACAGCACTCCGGTTGAAAAGAGAAGCAAGACTTGATAAGGTGAAAAGAACTTGAGCAGAGGACACAACACTCTGGTTAAATGGATAAGCACGAAAAGAACACGATCCTCACCATTCGAGATGATGACTAAAGAGAGTAACATCACAATGCCTCTGGAACGAAAGTAAGAATGGAAAGGAATGAACGGAGGGAAACAAGATCTTCTACCTCAAATGAGCTTGAAAAGCATCTTTAGGAGAAGGGTCGAACGGAGTTGTTGGAACACCAACAATGAAAAGAGTAATCTTGTTGTGGGCTTATGGAAAACATCCCAAAATTATGAGGTGAAATTCTGCCACTAACGGAAACAAGGTTGGATTGATAACAACAAGGAGACGAGAAGCTTATTTCACCGGGAGGATAAATGAAGAAATTGGGTCCTTTATGAGTACCACAATTAGCAACAATCCTTAGGGAAGGCTTTAGGTGAAACATGACACAAGATAACTCCAACGAAGAGGAAGATTGCTTGAAAAGATGTCTTGAGCGAAGAGAAAATGATGGATTTAGATATGTCACTCTTGAAAACCTTGTTATCCATGAAACACGAAGGGAAATTATCAACAATGACATAACACCACCTCCTTGAGCTCCTCTGAAAAGAATCTTGATGAACACTTCGAGAAGGAATTAAATCCTTTATGAACCATCATGTAGAACCTCCATGAAAAACTCCGGTAACCAAAAGAATGATCAAACAAAAGGAAAGAGAAATTGAAAACACAAGGTGAATCCTTGCAATGGTTAGAAGAAACTTTGCGTCTAGATAAAGTGGGAGCTCGTAACACCGGAATAAAAGATAAGGCATCTCGAACCGAGAATGTGATATGATGGACCACTCCAGAATAAGGAATTAGATCACTTGGATGAAACAATAATAAGAATCACATTATGCTTAACCTTCATCAATTAAATTGATGACAAGCAACAAATAGCATACTACTTATTCTCATAGAAAGGATTAAGATAGATATGGAACAAACTTAAGACGGTCTTCAACGATCCACCGATAGGATTGAAAACAACAAATACATTGATATGATAAAACGAAGGAAGAAGAGTCTTGGAAGAACCACCATAAGAATTAAAAACGAACGAAGAAAAGATAAGGAAACACCGGGAAGAATTAGCAAAAGAACGAAGTTACATGAGAGAGTTTAGATACAAGAGAACGAAGAGATCATGAACTGATTAGAGGATATTTGGATGATGCACCGGTAAGATTTAGAGAATGATAGCTGAAGCTGGAATGAATAATTCTGAGAAGATAGCCTCCGGAGAAACAAACTGAAAATACTCTGAATTACTCCGGATGGGTGAAAAGAATTCTCACAATCGAAAACAATTATGAGAGGATGGCATAAGGCTAGCACCATGAATCTTGAAGAGAATGGAGCAAGATTAAAGAGAAACTCTTCTTCGGTCTTCAAAATCCGAGAATGACAACGAGAAACACCACCAATAATTGTTTAGACACTCCGAAAGAATCAAAAGCGAAGAGGTTGAGCCAACGATGAAAAGAATTAGAAAGATCTTGGAGAAACCAACTGACTGATGATAATTCATTCTTACGTCAAACTTTGAAATGAATTTGAGAATAACTCCGGTAAAATTAGAAGAGTCAGGTAAGATCCTGGAAAAGACTTGTGGGTTAGGGCCCACTCAAAAGAAACATCGTTGAATGATTTAAAAGATAGGTTGCGCCGGTTGAATTAAAAGGCTTGTATGAGAGAACATTCTCGAAAGATCTTGAACGAATGTAGAGCGGAAACACGAATCTTCAAGATATCTTTAGCACTCCGGAAAAAATGAATAGCGAGAGGTGAATAATTAAGAGGTGCACCGGTATGAGAAGGCATTTGAAACGAGGAAAGGATATGATCAACAAAGCTTGACTTGAAACCACCGGAGAAGAAAAAAGAATGATGAATGATGAACTTGAAGCTCTGTTAGAATCTCCATGATAAATCACCGTATAAGAACATTGAAAGACAAGAATGAAGAGTCTTCACATCCATAAGATGGATACTTGATTGAGAAATCTGAGTCCTTGAAGAAAACAAGGGAGGGAGGGTGGGAAAACAAAGGCAACTTGGAGAGGGATGAAACAAACACCGTTAATGAAAACTAAGATTGGATCTTGCGGATGTTGAAATGATCGGATCCACTTGAAGAGAAACACGCCGGTTGAAAAGGATTGACATGACAATCTCGATGATCATGAAGGATTGGTATTCACATAGAAATATGAAAACACCGCTTAGGAAAGGTATGGAATCAACATTTGACATTGAAGCAACTCGAATACCACAACTCAAAAGAAAAACAAAGGATTGGCTTGCAAAATAAGCTGGAACAAACATATGATAGAGATTTCGTCCGAAGTTTTCGTGGTGGGGCCTACACGGGCTCGATCGTACATCACCATCATGTACAAGGCAGTGCACATGACATACGAAGCGTCCCCGAGTCATCATATCCAAGGACTCTTTAAGACACAACGAGACCACTGTAAAACCAACCGTGGATAGGCGGACCACTAGATGTCGAACCCCAATTTCATATCATACATCTGTCAGAAAGATATCCTAAGAGCTACTTGAATTCCCACTTATAAACTCCCGAAATTTTCCCGGTTATGCAATCAGGTGTTGGGGATATAGGGGAAGCATAATATCTCACCCAAAACTAACAAATCCTACATCCAGCTGTATCCATCCTTCAACACATAACCAAGAAACCTTCGGAAATCGTTTACCTCAACCTTCGAAAAGCATCCGTTATACGAGTTATGGCAATACTCCCGAACTCCCGCCCCAGTACTGGGTGGCGTCGAGGTTATCTCACCAACAACTGCATAAAAGAGATTTTCGATGTCGGCAGAACTTAGGTATTCCAGAATTGCAACGATAAAATTGTGACGACAACACCTCGGAGCTCAACTCCCCGGGACACTACCACAACCCCTAAATGTCAGGAGGCACCAAGAACAATGTTCTCGTCACAAAACCATCGGAATGATTCCAAGATACCCGCGTGATCCTAAATTTTTTTAGTGAAATTTGAGGAGAGAAGAGTCAAAACTCTATGTCAGGTTGCCTCACCAGAGCGACGAAGGGACTGAGGAGTAAAAAGAATCCTTTTCTCTGATATATATATATATAATCCTAAATGACTCAAAACTTTTTTTCTAGACTCAACAACGCCAGCGATTCAATCAAGCAGGGGGGCTCCTAAGTCGGGGAAGGCTCTGATTACCAACTTGTAACGCCCTCGATGCGGCTATATCTCCCACGTGTCGAAGCACGACTTAGAGGCATAACCGCATTGAAAGCAATGTCGCAAGTGAGGTAATCTTCACACAGCCCATGTAATACATAAGGGAAAGAGATACATAGTTGGCTTACAATCGCCACTTCACACAATACAGGAATAAAACGTTACATTCATCCAGATACACTCAAGGTCCGACTACGGAACCAAAATAAAAGAAGACTACCCCAAATGCTACACAGATCCCCGGTCGTCCCAACTAGGCTCCACTACTGATCAACTAGAACGAAACAACACTACGAACAAGGTCTTCATCGAGCTCCTCCTAGAGCTTGATTGCGTCACCTGTATGGTATCATCGAGCACCTGCAAACTGGTTTGGAAGTATCTGTGAGTCACAGGGACTCAGCAATCTCACACCCTTGCGATCAAGACTATTTAAGCTTATGGGAAGGGTAAAAGGTATGAGGTGGAGCTGCAGCAAGCGACTAGCATACTTGGTGGCTAACATACGCAAATAAGAGCGAGAAGAGAAGGCAAAAGCACGGTCGAAAATCTATGATCAAGAAGTGATCCTAGAACAACCTACGTCCAGCATAACTCCAACACCGTGTTCACTTCCCAGACACCGCCGGAAAGAGACCATCATGGTAACACACGCGGTTGATGCATTTTAAATAAGTTAAGATTTCAGGTTTTCTACAACCGGACATTAACAAATTCCCATCTGCCCATAACTGCGGGCACGGCTTTCGAAAGTTCAAAACCCTGCAGGGGTGTCCCAACTTAGCCCATCACAAGCTCTCAAGGTCACCGAATGATATTCCTTCTCCCAGGAAGACCTGATCAGGCTCGGAATCCCGGTTACAAGACATTTCAACAATGGTAAAACAAAACTAGCAAAGCCACCCAGATGTGCCGACAAATCCCGATAGGAGCTGCACATATCTCGTTCTCAGGGCACACTGGATGAGCGCTCCGTACAGCTAAAACCAAACCTCGAGTTTCCCCGAGGGGGCGCTGCAAAGGACTCTAGTTTGGACCAACACTCAGAGGAGCACTGGCCCGGGGGTTTAAATAAAGATGACCCTTGAGTTGGCCGACCCAAGGGAAAGAAAAGACTAGGTGGCAAATGGTAAAACCAATGTTGGGCCTTGCTGGAGGAGTTTTATTCAAGGCGAACTGTCAAGGGGTTCCCATTATAACCCAACCGTGTAAGGAACGCAAAATCCGGGAACATAACACCGATATGACGGAAACTAGGGCCGCAAGAGTGGAACAGAACACCAGGCATAAGGCCGAGCCTTCCACCCTTTACCAAGTATATACATGCATTAATATAAATAGGAGATATTGTGATATCCCAACAAAATAACCATGTTCCAAACATGGAACAAGCTCCAATCTTCACCTGCAACTAACAACGCTATAAGAGGGGCTGAGCAGAGTGGTAACATAGCCAAACAACAGTTTGCTAGGACAAGGTGGGTTAGAGGCTTGGCTTAGCAATATGGGAGGCATGATAAGCAAGTGGTAGGTATCGCAGCATAGGCATAGCAAAAGAGCGAGCTTCTAGCAAGCAAAGATAGAAATGATTTCGAGGGTATGGTCATCTTGCCTGAAATCCCGCAAGGAAGAAGAACGAGTCCATGAAGAAGATAAACGGACGTAGTCGGACGAATCCTCACAACACGACGCTATCGGAACCAACCCGAAGAAGCAACATCGGAAAGAAGCAAACAATCATGGTAAACAACCATCACATAATCATGTCATGATGCACAATCAAGTATGATGCATGTCCGGTTTAATGAAGCATGGCATGGCAACATGCACAAACAATCCTACAAATTAAGTGGAGCTCAATATGCAACTCCGTTGCATATTGAAGAAACACCACATGACTTATTTAGTTCGATCTTGTTTATGTACCCAACATTATTAAATGTTGTTAAACATGGCAAGAGGGTGAAGCAAATGAAAACTACCTATCTAGGCAAGTTTAAATGAGGCCGGAAGCAACGAACAACAATTCTGTTAAATCCCCATATGCATAAATTAGGTTTGGGTATTGTTCTGCCCTAAACCAAATTTTATAGTTGTTAAACATGCAAAGCAATGTCACCAAGTTAAACTAGGCATTTTTCTACCCCATTTACATATAAAGTTTGTTAGGTTTGGAGCTACTGTTATTAAGTTATGAATTAAAGCATTTTAGCATGGCATAGGAGCAAATTTAACCAGACGGAAATTTAAACATTTCAAACATAGATGAAAGTTGGATATTATGAATTTAGACAAAATTCTAAGCATTTTTCATATTTGGAGTTTTTACATATGATGCATTGTTTGTGAGTTATTAAATGAATGAAGTATGAGGGCTTTTCTGTAAAACTGTGATCTCCGGATAAATACTAAAACATTTAGAACTAAAAAAATGATGTGGGCCGAAACTAGCCGGCCCAACCAGAGGGGAAAAGGAAAAAACAACAAGAGGTGTTGGGGCTTCTCATCCATGGGCTGAGGCCCAGGTTGGAGGGGAAGCAGGCCGACTGGAGCTCTGGGCCTCGCATAGGACGCTAGTTGGATCGAACGAGGGAGGGGGCGCAGTCAACGCAAGTGGGAAGCGGAGACAGGTTCAGGGCGCAGCGGTTGCCGGCGATGAGGATGATGGCACTACGGGAAGCGGCTCCGGCGAGGTTAGGGACTGGCGGAGGCGGGCGGATCCAGGTGCTCGTCCATCTCTGCTTGAACTGCGGCTTCCAGATGCAGCAGAAGCAGGGGCCGGTGATGGGGACTTGGCGAAGGCGCGGTAGCAGGGACTTGGCGCGGGTCTTGGGGCTCCGGCGAGCTGAGGAGGTCCGGCAACGACGGGGATGGCCGGGACGACGACGTGGGGGCTCCGGGACAATGCACCCGCGGGCTTGGCGATCCCTGACGAGGCTCGTGTCCATGGTGCTCAGGAGGAATCCTGTATGAAAGAACGAGGGAGAGAGATCAGGGGACGGGGAGAGCAAGGGAAGAAGGAAGCAGAGAGGAAGGGAGGCGCTCCTCTCTTCCATGGAGCTCGGCTCGGGAACGAGGCATGGCAGTGGTGCCTGTAGGCGAAGGACGCCGGGGGCTGCTCCGGGCGCGTGAGCAGTGGTGGTCGCAGCCAGGAGCGCGAGGACAGAGACGGAGGTGGATGGGTGGATCGAGGGGAGGAGGCTGGATGGATCGGGAGGAGCTAGTTGATTGTCTCGATGGGGAAAACAAGGACGGAAGAGGCGGCTTTGGCGGATCAAGCAGGGGAGATCCCGAGGGGGATTTGCAGTGGCGGCGCGCACGAGGATGGGACAAGGTTCCTGATTTTTAGGGTTGGACCTTGTGTATTTATATGGCAGGTGGATTAAGTTGGGGGCTATCGGATCCCTCCGATCGTAATCGGGTGATCAAGAAATAAATAGTTAGGAAATCCAAATAGAAAAAAGGAGATGTTTTGTAAATGTTTGGGGATGATCCGGACACAACGGTGGCGACAGTCCGGGTCGGGTCCGGGACAGCTTTTCGGACGCGCGCGCGAGGAGGTCCGTGGACTGACGAGAGAGCTAGGTTGGGCCTGACGGTAGGTAGTGGGCTGTGCAGAAGTCCTTGGGCTGGGAGAAGAGAAGAGAGAGAGGCCCGGCGACTGTTTCCGGAGACCGAAAACGTCCGACGATTTGACCGACTATAATGTCGCTATAGTTATCCGTTGGGGCGTCAAACGGACTCCGAATGCGATGAAACTTGGCAGGCGGCCTACTGACAACATAACAAGACCGCACGCCAACTCTCATCCCATTCTGAGACCTTTTTCGGCCACTTATAAAATACTATTTCGGACATGCCACGGGCGCGTGCAAGTGTGTCTGGACTCAGAACGGACAACGGAAGGAACTGGGAGACTGGGACAGATGCAAGTTTTGAAAAACATGATGATGCAATGCATATGATGACATGATATGAAATGCATGACAGGCAATCAAATGACAAGGCAACAACAGTGAATAACTGGAAGACACCTGGCACAACGGTCTCGGGGCGTTACATAATATGATAGTAGTGGTAACGGTAGCAAAAGTAATGTTTTTGGTATTTTGTAGTGATGATAGCAATAACAACGGAAAAGTAAATAAGCGAAGAACAATATATGGAAAGCTCATAGACAATGGATCAGTGATGGAGAATTATGCCGGATGCGGTTCATCATGTAACAGTCATAACCTAGGGTGACACAGAACTAGCTCCAATTCATCAATGTAATGTAGGCATGTATTCCCAATATAGTCATATGTGCTTATGGAAAAGAACTTGCATGACATCTTTTGTCCTACCCTCCTGTGGCAGCGGGATCCTAATGGAAACTAAGGGATATTAAGTTCTCCTTTTAATAGAGTACCGGACCAAAGCATTAACACATAGTGAATACATGAACTCCTCAAACTATGGTCATCACCGGTAAGTATCCCGATTACTATCACTTCAGGGTTAACGGATCATAACACATAATAGGTGACTATAGACTTGCAAGATAGGATCAAGAACTCTCATATATTGATGAAAACATAATAGGTTCAGATCAGAAATCATGGCACTCGGGCCCTAGTGACAAGCATTAAGCATAGCAAAGTCATAGCAACATCAATCTCAGAACATAGTGGATACTAGGGATCAAACCCTAACAAAACTAACTCGATTACATGATAAATCTCATCCAACCCATCACCATCCAGCAAGCCTACGATGGAATTACTCATGCACGGCGGTGAGCATCATGAAATTGGTGATGGAGGATGGTTGATGATGACGACGACGACGGATTCCCCTCTCCGGAGCCCCGAACGGACTCCAGATCAGCCCTCCCGAGAGGTTTTAGAGCTTGGCGGCGGCTCCGTATCGTAAAACGCGAGGAATCCTTCTCTCTAATTTTTTTCTCTCCGAAACCAAATATATAGAGTTGGAGTTGAGGTCGGAGGAGCTCCAGTGGGCCCACGAGGTAGGGGGCGCGCCCTAGGAGGGCAGGCGCGCCCCCACCCTCGTGGACAGGTGGTGGCCCCCCTGGGCTTCATCTTTTGCGAGGATTTTTTATTATTTCTGAAAAGTTGCTCCATGAAGTTTCAGGTCATTCTGAGAACGTTTGTTTCTGCGCATAAATAACACCATAGCAATTCTGCTGAAAACAGCGTCAGTCCGGGTTAGTTCCATTCAAATCATGCAAGTTAGAGTCCAAAACAAGGGCAAAAGTGTTTGGAAAAGTAGATACGACAGAGACGTGTCAAACAATCAAAAAGTATAGATACGTTGGAGATGTATCAAGCATCCCCAAGCTTAATTCCTGCTCGTCCTTGAGTAGGTAAATGATAAAAATAGATTTTTTGATGTGGAATCCTACCTAACATATTTATCCATGTAATTCTCTTTATTGTGGCATGAATGTTCAGATCCGTGAGATTCAAAACGAAAGTTTAATATTGACTTAAAACAATAATACTTCAAGCATACTAACAAAATAATTATGTCTTCTCAAAATAACATGGCCAAAGAAAGCTTATCCCTACAAAATCATATAGTCTGGCTATGCTCCATCTTCATCACACAAAATATTTAAATCATGCATAACCCCGATGACAAGCCAAGCAATTTTTCATACTTTTGACGTTCTCAAACTTTTTCAACTTTCACGCAATACATGAGTGTGAGCAATGGATATAGCACTATAGGTGGAATAGACGGTGGTTGTGGAGAAGACAAAAAGAAGGAGATAGTCTAACATCAACTAGGTGTATCAATAGGCTATGGAGATGCCCATTAATAGATATCAATGTGAGTGAGTAGGGATTGCCATGCAACGGATGCACTAGAGCTATAATTTTATGAAAGCTCAAAAAGAAAACTAAGTGGGTGTGCATCCAACTCGCTTGCTCACGAAGACTTAGGGAAATTTGACGAAGCCCATCATTGGAATATACAAGTGAAGTTCTATAATGAAAAATTACCACTAGTATATGAAAGTGATATCATAGGAGACTCTCTATCATGAATATCATGGTGCTACTTTGAAGCACAATTGTGGTAAAAAGGATAGTAACATTGTCCCTTCTCTCTTTTTCTCTCAATTTTTTTATTTGGGCCTTCTCTCATTTTTTTGGCCTCTTTTTTTCGTCCGGAGTCTCATCCCGACTTGTGGGGGAATCATAGTCTCCATCATCCTTTCCTTACATGGGACAATGCTCTAATAATGAAGATCATCACACTTTTATTAATTACAACTCTAGAATTACAACTCGATACTTAGAACAAAATATGACTATGTGAATGCCTCCGGCGGTGTACCGGGATGTGCAATGAATCAAGAGCGACATGTATGAAAAATTATGAAAGGTGGCTTTGCCACAAATACGATATCAACTACATGATCATGCCAAACAATATGACAATGATGGAGCGTGTCATAATAAACGGAACGGTGGAAAGTTGCATGGCAATATATCTCGGAATGGCTATGGAAATGCCATAATATGTAGGTATGGTGGCTGTTTTGAGGAAGGATATGTGGTGGGTTTATCGTACCGACGAAAGTTGCGCGGTACTAGAGAGGCTAGCAATGGCGGAAAGGTGAGAGTGTGTATGATCCATGGACTCAACATTAGTCATAAAGAACTCACATACTTATTGCAAAAATCTATTAGTCATCACAAAAAAGTACTACGAGCATGCTCCTAGGGGAATATATTGGTAGGAAAAGACCATCGCTCGTCCCCGACCGCCACTCATAAGGAAGACAATCAAAAAATAAATTATTCTCCGACTTCATCACATAACGGTTTACCATACGTGCATGCTACGGGACTCACAAACTTTAACACAAGTATTTCTCAAATTCACAACTACTTACTAGCATGACTCTAATATCACCATCTTCATATCTCAAAACAATCATAAGGAATCAAACTTCTCATAGTATTCAATGCACTTTATATGAAAGTTTTTATTATATCCCTCTTGGATGCCTATCATATTAGGACTAATTTTATAACCAAAGAAAATTACCATGCTGTTTAGAGACTCTCAAAATAATATAAGTGAAGTACGAGAGTTCATCAATTTCTATAAAAATAAAACCACCACCGTGCTCTAAAAAGGTATAAGTGAAGCACTAGAGCAAATTTTGCCTAGCTCAAAAGATATAAGTGAAGCACATAGAGCATTCTAATAAATCACGATTCATGCGTCTCTCTCTCAAAAGGTGTGTACAGACAGGATGATTGTGGCAAACTAAAAAGCAAAGACTCAAATCATACAAGGCGCTCCAAGCAAAACACATATCATGTGGTGAATAAAAATATAACCTCAAGTAAAGTTACCGATAGACGAAGACGAAAGAGGGGATGCCTTCCTGGGGCATCCCCAAGCTTAGGCTTTTTGACATCCTTGAACATTATGAAAGTGCAACTATCCCTAGGTGGTTTTGGTAATTCATAACAACATATAGCTCATTGAGCTAATGCTATTCCAAGATGATCATTTCAGGAAAGCTCCATGATTGGCATGGCATGGATGGTGAAAGTGGAACCCTCAAAATGCTAAGGACAAAGGATTGGCTCTAGCTCATATGCTCAAGACTCTTCATTTTACATTTTAGTGGTCCAAGATCACATTGAGTCCATAGGAAAAGCCAATACTATCAAGATGGGATGAGGTGTTGCTTAATGAGCCTCTTGCTTGATGTGCTTAATGATATGCTCCAAAATCCTCAGCTACTTTCCCATATCCACATTTGACCTAAACCCAAAGCCAAACTCGGCCCTACCGATTCTTTCAACCCGGCGCCACCAAGTTTCACTTGTCATAGCCATTGCCAAACCCTAAGCAAATCGGTTCTACCGATAGGGATCTCGGTCTCACCGAGATGGGATTGCAATTTCTCTGTTTCCTTTTCGTAACTTTTCGGTCTCACTGAAAGAGTGGATCGGTCCCACCGAGATTGCAATGTAAACTCACTGTTTCCTTTTCGTAACATTTCAGTCTCACCGAGAAGAGCAAATCGGTCCCACCGAGTTTGCCTGACCAACCCTCTGTTTAGCTTATTACCAAATCGATCTCACCGAGTTTGTGTAACCGGTCTCACCGAGATTACGTTATGCCCTAACCCTAGCCATATCGGTCCTACCGAGTTGCATGTCAGTCTCACCGAAAATCTCTAACGGTCACTAGCTTCACTATTTTAGTCCGACCGAGTTTGTTGATTCGGTCCCACCGAGATTGGTAAATTATGTGAAACGGTTGGATTTTGTGTGGAGGCTATATATACCCCTCCACCTCCTCTTCACTCGTGGAGAGAGCTATCAGAACACATCTACACTTCCAACTCATATGTTCTGAGAGAGAACCACCTACTCACGTGTTGAGGCCAAGATATTCCATTCCTACCACATGAATCTTGATCTCTAGCCTTCCCCAAGTTGCTTTCCACTCAAATCTTCTTTCCACCAAATCCAAATCCTGTGAGAGAGAGTTGAGTGTTGGGGAGACTATCATTTGAAGCACAAGAGCAAGGAGTTCATCATCAACACACCGTTTGTTACTTATTGGAGAGTGGTGTCTCCTAGATTGGCTAGGTGTCACTTGGGAGCCTCCGACAAGATTGTGGAGTTGAACCAAGGAGTTTGTAAGGGCAAGGAGATCGCCTACTTCGTGAAGATCTACCGCTAGTGAGGCAAGTCCTTCGTGGGCGATGGCCATGGTGGGATAGACAAGATTGCTTCTTCGTGGACCCTTCGTGGGTGGAGCCCTTCATGGACTCGCACAACCGTTACCCTTCGTGGGTTGAAGTCTCCATCAACGTGGATGTAGGATAGCACCACCTATCCGAACCACGGGAAAAACATCAGTGTCTCCAATTGCGTTTGAATTCTCCAAACCCTTCCCTTTACATTCTTGCAAGTTGCATGCTTTACTTTCCGCTGCCAATATACTCTTTGCATGCTTGCTTGAATTGTGTGATGATTGCTTGACTTGTCCTAAAATAGCTAAAATCTGACAAGAACTAAAATTGGGAAAAGGTTAAGTTTTCATTTGGTTAAGTAGTCTAATCACCCCCCTCTAGACATACTTTTGATCCTACAAGTGGTATCAGAGCTTTGGTCTCCATTTGCATTGATTTCCATAGCTTTTGGTGGTCATAGCCTTGGTTTCAAAACCTAGGAGAGTATGGCGTCTAGCGAGGGAAATTATCACCGTAGAGGTCCTTACTTTGATGGTACTAATTTTGCTAGTTGGAAGCATAAAATGAAAATGCATATTCCTGGACATAACCCCGCCGTTTGGGCTATTGTGTGTGTTGGTTTGCAAGGTGACTTCTTTGATGGGAGAGAACCAAACCGTGAAGCTACCGCGGATGAGTTGAAGGTGTTGCAATACAATGCTCAAGCTTGTGATATTCTCTTCAACGGATTGTGCCCCGAAGAATTCAACAAAATCAGCCGTCTTGAGAATGCAAAGGAAATTTGGGACACTTTGATTGATATGCACGAAGGTACCGACTCCGTCAACGAATCCAAATTGGATGTGCTTCAAAGTCAACTTGACAAGTTCAAAATGAAGCATGGTGAAGGTGTCTCTGAAATGTACTCTAGGCTTGCTCTCATCACAAATGAGATTGCCAGCTTAGGAAGTGAAGAGATGACCGATAGATTCATCATCAAGAAGATTCTAAGAGCCTTGGATGGAAAATATGATACCGTGTGCACATTGATCCAAATGATGCCCAATTACAAAGATCTCAAGCCAACGGAGGTGGAAGAATTGTTGCTCATGAGATGTCACTTAAGGATAAAGAGGAACTTCACAACAAATCAAGTGGTGCCTACAAAGCCTCATGTGAAGCCCCTACATCATCAAGTGAGAAACAAAACTTCAATGGAGAATTGAGCTTAATGGTGAAAAACTTCAACAAGTTCTACAAGAGTAGAAGCAAAGATAGAAGCTCCAAGTCAAGGTCCTACAATGACAAAAGATCTTCTAGTCGAGAGCGAAACTGCTACAATTGTGGAAGACCCGGACACTATTCCAATGAGTGTACGGCTCCCTACAACAGAAGAGAAGACTCTCCAAAAAGAAGAAGCAAAAGAGAAGAATCACCACCAAGAGAGAGAAGGAATAGAGATGATCGTTATGAACGAAGACACTCACGGAGAAGCAAGGATTCGGAAAGGAAGGAAAAATCATCAAGGAGCTACACAAAATGAAGACATCAGGCTCATGTTGGTGAATGGGTATCCGGCTCCGACTACAACAACCACTCCGAGAGAAGTTATTACTCCGATTCCGAATATACTCAAGATGAAGGTGTTGCCGGTCTAGCACTTGAGTCAACCAACTCCTACGATATATTTGACTCACCAAATGAAGGAATTGGAAGATGCTTCATGGCCAAAGGTCCTAAGGTAACACACCCCGAGTATGTTGATTTTAATAGTGATGAAGATGACTTGTTAGGTGATGATGATTTACTTGTTGACAACTCTAGTGATGAATACTATGATGAAACATCAATTAATCATGCTAATCAAGATAAAACGAATGACAATGATAAGGAGAAGATTGAGGCTCTAACTAAAGAACTAAACACTCTTAAGTTAGCTCATGAAACTATCTTCGAAGATCATCGAGAACTTTTAAGAGCTCGTGAGAAGTTACACTTTGAAAAGCTCAATCTTGAGCAAGAGCATGAGTTTTTAAAGGCAACCAATGATGATCTCCGCAAGAAAAGTTCTTCTTACATTGCCAAGCGTTTACTCTTATCCACTTACATGCCTCAAGTCAAGTCTAGTAACAAGAACAAGAAAGATTCTTCCTCTAGTAGTAACAATGATCATGCTAAATCCAATATTGTTGCTTCTAGTAGTTCTCTTGATTCCACTAATGATTCTCTTAGCCAAGTTACACTTGAGCAAGAAAATAGCTTATTGAAGGGAATTATAGAGAAAGGAGTGTACAAAAGCCTTGCCGGGAGTAAGCAATTCGAGGAAATTGTGCGCAAGCAAGGAAGGCACTGGAAGAATCAAGGTGTTGGTTCTGAACGAAAGTTCAATGCCAATGGAGTTGAGTGGGAAGAAGATCAATACCCCAAGACAAAGTTTGTTCCTCAACAAGAGAAGTATGATCCTACTTCCTTCAAGGGGACACAAGCTCAAGATGATCTTCCACCACAAGACTACAAGCAAAAAGGCAAGGACAAGCTTGAAGAGGAAATTGATGCATTTGAAGAAGCTCCTAAGACCTTAGTCAAGTGGATTCCCAAGACCACTTCAAGTTCCACTTCATCAAGTATGACTACAACTCCAAGGATTCCCATCAAGATGGTGTGGATCCAAAAGAAGAAGAACTAGAGAGTTCTTGAGGGTGACTCTGCCAACATACTTCACTCTTATCATTTTGGCAAGAACAAGTGCAATCAACTTCCACATCTTGCACTAGTTCAAGGAGTCACAAACCCTCTTGTTGGTAAGACAAGGGACAAGGTAACCTAAAAGTTTTCATGGACATCATCTTGTGTGTGCATCACTCTATGTCTATGGATATCCTTGTTTGTTCCTTGTGGGACTAACCCATGTAGGTATTGAAAGTGCAATTCACTCAAATGGATAGCTCCAAGTGATCTACATCAACATTGAGCATCCACATCTTCAACATCTACATGAAGTCATCATCGACAAAACCCAAGGTTAGTTCATCCCTCTTAGGGGGGATATCACATCTAGGGGGGAGCTTTACTCTAAGACTTGAGCTAAAGCAACTCTAAAGATGTGGACACAACAATGCTTTATGTAAAAGTGGTAACCCCACTTGAGCTTAAACGATGAGTATGACCTATGATCAAGTGTTCTCACTTGACTCCTAAGTCAATATGCTCATATATAGATGACCTAGTCATCGCCAATTGCTTGATAGATGCTAGAATTGGTTGTGCATGCTTTGTCACATATTTCAATTGCCATTTTATTGTGTGAGCATGTTGGTTGCATATTTTACTCATTCGAGGACATCCACTTGTTGTTTTGATTGTTTGGTTTTATTTCCTTTTGCCAAGTGGATGGACAAGAATGCCTAAGAACCTCCTCTAGCTATCTATGCTTTTCTCGTCTCAAACTCTATTCATGCTACATCACAAAATTTGATCAAGTCAGATTCGAACCACTCTGTGTGACGAGCACTCGGAGTCCCCGATTTGTCATAGACTTAAACTTCCAAAACCTCTTTGTGATTCTCGGTCTGACCGATATCCTACTTTCGGTCCTACCGAGATCATTAAGTTGATCTGAATTTTTGATCTCGGTGCAACCGATTTGAACCATTCGGTCACACTGAGTTGCAATAACTGTATACAGTTTTGCATCTCGGTGCCACCGAGTTGTTCCACTCAGTCACACCAACAGGGTCAGGCTATATATAGGCACGGGCAAAAATTTGGAAATTTCTCCGAACCCCTTCGCCCGCGCGATAGGTCGCTCTGCCAACATGGTCTCCGGATCGTCTCCTCGCCGCCAGCTGCCTCCAGTCGCTGGTCTCCATCGCCGTCAACGGAATTCAACCCCGCCGTTGCCGCCGTAGCGAGTCTCCGCCGAACTAGGGTATGGACTCGATCTTTGTGCTATCCCCAATCTGATTCCTAGCACATTGTGATCTTATTGTTTCTAGCCACGATCGAAATGCTCCTATCTAGTCAATGCGTTCGTAGAATAGGATTGATTCGAAAACTTTAGGGTTAGGTTTCCGCCGAAACCATCTCGGACCCACCGAGTTGAAAAACTCGTTCCCACCGACTTGGCTCATGCCATTGCACAAGTGAGACTCGGTCTGACCGAGAATTACTAATCGGTGTGACCGATTTTGGAACTTTGTGAAACCCTAGCAGTCTCGGTGCCACCGAACTGTGACTCGGTCTGACCGAGTTCACTAGTTTAGGTTCCAAAACTGCTTCGGTATCACCGAGTTTAAAAATCGGTAGATCCGAAATGATTTCTATGGGAAACTAAAACTAAGATTTTGAATCATTCTTTTGCAAAAATCTCTACATTTTGTGATGCTCATCCACTCTACCTCGTCTATAAACTGTTCACAGGGTCAGCAGTCAGCTTGTTCATCGTGTCAGAACAGAGTGATAGCCAAAACCTGTCAGAGCAGCAAGTGCACATGAGTGAGGGCACTAGTCCCTCCAGTTCCTCAGATGAAGGCAGCAGGAGCACTCCTAGTAACTTGCCAAAAGCTGCCACCGGACAAAGTAAGAAAAGAACCTCAGAATCAGAGGATGAGGACTATGTGGCAGAAGAAGAAGCCACTTCCAAGAAAGTGGTTAAGAAGGAATATAGCACTGCTGCTGCCACCAAGCCAGACATGAAGCAAAAGGTTCCTGCAAAGAGAATTCCAATGTCTAAGGCCAGAGCATCTACTCAAGTCCCTTTGGGATCTGAACCCAAAGAGCCTGCTACAGAAGGGAAGAAGAGGAATGAGAGGATCAAAAAGACCACTGCTAGAGTGCTTGGGAGATCCTCAATCATGAGAGATTCTGAAGAGGAAGAGGAAGAAGGGGTTGCTGCACCAGCACCCAAGGCACAAAAGTTGATGGGTGATGCTAGAAGATCAGGGGCTACTGCATCCAAGCCCAAGGAAGCACCCAAGGCTGCATCAAAGGCCAAGACAGCTCCAAAGAGGAACACAAGGAGCATACCAGCTGCTGAAAAGAACAAGGCCCCGGTGCCTGACACTGCAGAAGAAGAGGAAGGCCAAGTTCTCAGGAAGCTAAAGCCCAAGATCCCAGACCACAATGATGCTCATCCTGTGGCTGAGGACATGAAGATCAGAAGAGACTCAGGGCTGAGAAAGTGGAGAGCAGAAGATCCATATGCTACAAGAAGAAGAACTGCTGTTGACTATAGGTTCCACACTAAGGAACAGCAGGACTTCTATGAGACAGTCTTGTTGGATAAGAAGCCCATTGTTTGTGACATGAGATGGGTAGATTGGCAGTTCATCAAGGACAATGAAGAGCACTATCCTGGAGTGCAAGACAGCTTCAAGGCTTGTGGAGTAGCAGACTTTGTTGGGCAGAAGCTCACAAAGTGGAATGAAGAGCTGATCATGCAGTTCTACTCCACAGCACACTTCTATCCAGATGGAAGGATTGTGTGGATGTCTAAAGGTACGAGGTACCAATCAACAGTTGCTGAGTGGGCACAGCTCATCAATGCCCCAGAGGAGCATGAGGATGACTTAGACATATATGCCAAGAAGAAGATGGACCACAATTCTATGTCCATCAAAAGAACTGCAGCAGATCAGAAGAGGAGCTGTGGTTATGCCCCTCAGATCCAGGAGCTAATTAACTCCAAGATGGGCATAGGCATATACCTATTGGACAAGGAACATTTGCCTATTCATCCAGATTTTAAAGATAATGAAGTTGTGATGAACAAGGATGATCCATCATCAATTCATGCTCAAGCACAGAAGGAGAAGGCAAGGAAGGAGAAAGCTGCCAAGATGCCAACTCAAGAGGAGGCATCTAAGTATTTCTTGAAAAACAAGCAAGAGCAGCTTAGTTACTTGATTGCTTCCACACTGAGGATTGAGAAAGGACTGGCCACCCTCACTCAGAATCAGGTGAGCTTAGAGAGGATCATAGAACAAAAGTTCTATGACATGGATGTCAAAGTAACAGAGATTCAGTCTGCAGTGGAGCAACTTCAAGATGACATGCAGGAGAGGAGAGGGAAGACTACAACTGATGCATTTGCCAGAGTGCCACGAGCTCAGAGGTCGACTGCAGTGCCAGTTCCTGACACCAGAGCCACCACCTCAGCTCCAGCCACAGCACCAGCCCAACCAGCTCCAGCATCTACTTCAGCTCCAGCTCCAACCACGTCTACAGAAGCCTTTGTCCTTGGAGTGATCCAGACTCCACCACCACCAGAAGATCAAGCCTGAGAGTCGATCTAGCACTATGCATTTTCTAGGAACTTTTTGGTAACTTGTTGCCAAAGGGGGAGAAAAATGTATAGATCACAGGCTTCGAGAGAGAGAGTGTTGCCTTTATTCTCTCTTGCTTTATTTGGTGTTTTTTTCTCAAACTTTGTTTGCTTTTGGTTGAGATACTTTGATATGCTTGTGAGACATTGATGATCATGTGTTTGATCATAAGCTACACTTATGCATGCTTGATATATCTTATCTATCTTATGTGATCATTCACTTTCTTTGGTGATGAGTGCTTGTATTTCATTCTTATCTTTTTGAGCGCTCCACCAAGATGTATATGACATGGAAGAGTAACCCATGACTCTCTTTGTGCATTTGCAGTCCAAAGCAAATTTTAAATATGCACAAATTTAGGGGGAGCTCTTACTTATCACATACTTCTCAAAGCAACGATATATTTCATTCTTATTATTATTTGTCGAAGCTTTGATCTATATGTTGTCATCAATTACCAAAAAGGGGGAGATTGAAAGTGCAACTATCCCTAGGTGGTTTTGGTAATTCATAACAACATATAGCTTATTGAGCTAATGCTATTCCAAGATGATCATTTCAGGAAAGCTCAATGATTGGCATGGCATGGATGGTGAAAGTGGAACCCTCAAAATGCTAAGGACAAAGGATTGGCTCTAGCTCATATGCTCAAGACTCTTCATTTTACATTTTAGTGGTCCAAGATCACATTGAGTCCATAGGAAAAGCCAATACTATCAAGGAGGGATGAGGTGTTGCTTAATGAGCCTCTTGCTTGATGTGCTTAATGATATGCTCCAAAATCCTCAGCTACTTTCCCATATCCACATTTGACCTAAACCCAAAGCCAAACTCGGCCCTACTGATTCTTTCAACCCGGCGCCACCGAGTTTCACTTGTCATAGCCATTGCCAAACCCTAAGCAAATCGGTTCTACCGATAGGGATCTCGGTCTCACCGAGATGGGATTGCAATTTCTCTGTTTTCTTTTCGTAACTTTTCGGTCTCACCGAAAGAGCGGATCGGTCCCACCGAGATTGCAATGTAAACTCACTGTTTCCTTTTCATAACATTTTGGTCTCACCGAGAAGAGCGAATCGGTCCCACCGAGTTTGCCTGACCAACCCTCTGTTTAGCTTATTACCAAATCGGTCTCACCGAGTTTGTTAATCGGTCTCACCGAGATTACGTTTGCCCTAACCCTAACCATATCGGTCCTACCGAGTTGCATGTCAGTCCCACTGAAAATCTCTAACGGTCACTAGGTTTACTATTTTGGTCCGACCGAGTTTGTTGATTCAGTCCCACCGAGATTGGTAAATTGTGTGTAACGGTTGGATTTTGTGTGGAGGCTATATAAACCCCTCCACCTCCTCTTCACTCGTGGAGAGAGCTATCAGAACACATCTACACTTCCAACTCATATGCTCTGAGAGAGAACCACCTACTCATGTGTTGAGGCCAAGACATTCCATTCCTACCACATGAATCTTGATCTCTAGCCTTCCCCAAGTTGCTTTCCACTCAAATCTTCTTTCCACCAAATCCAAATCCTATGAGAGAGAGTTGAGTGTTGGGGAGACTATCATTTGAAGCACAAGAGCAAGGAGTTCATCATCAACACACCATTTGTTACTTCTTGGAGAGTGGTGTCTCCTAGATTGGCTAGGTGTCACTTGGGAGCCTCCGACAAGATTGTGGAGTTGAACCAAGGAGTTTGTAAGGGCAAGGAGATCGCCTACTTCATGAAGATCTACCGCTAGTGAGGCAAGTCCTTCGTGGGCGATGGCCATGGTGGGATAGACAAGGTTGCTTCTTCGTGGACCCTTCGTGGGTGGATCCCTCCGTGGACTCGCGCAACTGTTACCCTTCGTGGGTTGAAGTCTCCATCAACATGGATGTAGGATAGCACCACCTATCCGAACCACGGGAAAAACATCCGTGTCTCCAATTGTGTTTGAATTCTCCAAACCCTTCCCTTTACATTCTTGCAAGTTGCATGCTTTACTTTCCGCTGCCAATATACTCTTTGCATGCTTGCTTGAATTGTGTGATGATTGCTTGACTTGTCCTAAAATAGCTAAAATCTGACAAGAACTAAAATTGGGAAAAGGTTAAGTTTTCATTTGGTCAAGTAGTCTAATCACACCCCTCTAGACATACTTTCGATCCTACACATTACCTTGGGGTGCCTTGGGAATCCCCAAGCTTAGGCTCTTGCCACTCCTTATTCCATAGTCCATCAAATCCTTACCCAAAACTTGAAAACTTCACGACACAAAACTCCAACAAAAAATCTTGTAAGCTCCGTTAGTATAAAAAAATCACCACTTTTGGTACTATTGTGAACCCATTCTTTATTTATATTGGTGTAATATCTACTGTATCCAACTTTTCCATGGTTCATACCCCCCCGATACTAACCATAGATGCATCAAAATAAGCAAACAACACGCGAAAAACAGAATTTGTCAAAAACAGAACAGTCTGTAGCAATCTGGATATTTCGAATACTTCTGTAACTCCAAAAATTCTCAGAAATTAGGAAGTCCTAGATAACTTGTTTATTAATCCTCTGCAATAACAATCTGTATTTTATCGCTCTTCTGTTAAATACTAAAACTAATCTCCTGGTCACAAAAGTTTTTGTTTTTCAGCAGGATCAAATCAACTATTAACATAAGCTGTCCCAAAGGTCTTACTTGGCACAAACACTAATTAAAACACAAAACCACATCTAACCATAGGCTAGATGATTTATTTAATGCAAAACAAGACCTAAAAAGCAAGAAAAAAATTGGGTTGCCTCCCAACAAGCGCTATTGTTTAATGCCCTTAGCTAGGCATAAAAACATGAATAGATCTAAGTATTATCATCTTTGGCATGGAAATCTTTAATCACACACTTATGACTCTTGGGAGATTCTTTGGTTTTATAGATGATCAAACTCCTAGGCAAGAAATCAAGAGATTCATTCGTGACAATAGGTTCCTTAATAATATTGAGAAAATTGGGATGAGTACTAATTGATTTGAGATCTTCATTATTTTTACTAGAAGATTCACCCTTATTCTTAGGAACATAAGTAAAATTGGCAATCTTGGTAGGAGGAAGATTTTGAGTAGTTTTAATGGAGGAAAAAGTGGAACCCAAGTTAGTAATAATATCTTCTAGCTTGCCAATTCTAGTAGAATCTTGATATATCTTTTCATTAACTATTGGTTCCTTTTCCCTAAGATTCTTTAAAGTAACTCCTACTTTAGATCCATATCGAGTAATCTATTATGAATCTTTTTATCCAAATTTTCAATCAACTCAACTGTAGAAATTTTATTTTCAATAATGTCCAATCTTTGCATAACATGCTCCAAAGTTAAAACAGTTCCATTAACCAAAAGAGGTGGTGGGCCTAGCAAATCTATCATGGCATTATAAGAATCAAAAGTATGACTCCCCAAGAAATTTCCCCCATTAATGGTATCTAGAACATATCTATTCCAAGGTGTAACGCCTACATACAAATTACGAAGAAGAAGAATAGTAGATTGCTTTCGAGTAGATCTATTTTGAGCATTGCAAATTCTATACCAAGCATCTTTCAAATTTTCTCCTTCCCTTTGTTTGAAATTGAGAACTTCATTATCAGGAGTACTCATGATAATGGGAGGACTAGCCATGAGAGCTAAATAGACGTTTAAACACAAGCACACAAAAAGCAAGCGAAAATGACGAACGAGAGAGGGGCGAAGAAAAGGCGAATCTTTTTGAAAATCGTTTTAGAAGTGGGGGAGAGGAAAAGGAGAGGCGAATGGTGAATAATGTAATGCGAGAGATGAGAGTTTATGATGGGTACTTGGTATGTCTTGGCTTGGTGCAGATCTCCTCAGCAACGGCGCCAGAAATCCTTCTTGCTACCTCTTGAGCTTGTGTTGGTTTTTCCCTTGAAGAGGAAAGGGTGATGCAGCAAAGGAGCCTAAGTATTTCCCTCAGTTTTGAGAACCAAGGTATCAATCCAGTAGGAAACTACGCAACAAGCCACGGAATACCTGCACAAACAAACACCAACTTGCAACCAACGCGACAAAGGGGTTGTCAATCCCTTCACGGTTATTCGCAAAAGTGAGATCTGATAAAGATGGATAAATGGTAAAGTAATATTTTTGGTATTTTTGGTTTATGGAACGAAAAGTAAAAGATTGCAAAAGAAAGTAAATAGGAAACAAGAATTGTAGATCAGAAACTTATATGATGGAAAATAGACCCGGGGGCCATAGGTTTCACTAGTGGCTTCTCTCAAGATAGAAAATATTACGATGGGTGAACAAACTACTGCCGAGCAATTGATAGAAAAGTGCAAATTTATGACGATATCTAAGGCAATGATCATGAATATAGGCATCACATCCATGTCAAGTAGATCGAAACGATTCTGCATCTACTACTAGGACTCCACACATCGACCGACTCCTGCGTGCATCTAGAGTATTAAGTTCATAAGAACAGAGTAACGCATTAAGCAATATGACATGATGTAGCGGGATTAACTCAAGCAATATGATGAAAACCCCATCTTGTTATCCTTGATGGCAATAATACAATATGTGTCTTGCTGCCCCTACTATCACTGGGAAAGGACACCACAAGATCAAACCCAAAGCTAAGCACTTCTCCCATTGCAAGAAAAACCAATCTAGTTGGCCAAACCAAATCAATAGTTCGAAGAGACTTGCAAAGATATCAAACCGCGCATATAAGAATTCAGAGGAGATTCAAATAATATTCATAATAAGTTGATCATAAATCCACAATTCATCGGATCTCGGCAAACACACCGCAAAAGAGTATTACATCAAATAGATCTCCAAGAACATCGAGGAGAACTTTGTATTGAGAATAAAAGAGAGAGAAGAAGCCATCTAGCTACTAGCTATGGACCCGTAGGTCTGAAGTAAACTACTCACGCTTCATTGAAGAGGCGATGGTGTTGATGTAGAAGCCCTCCGTGATCGATTCCCCCTCCGACAGGATGCCGGAAAAGGCCCCAAG
This sequence comes from Triticum monococcum, assembly GCA_034509565.1. Taxonomy (NCBI): domain Eukaryota; kingdom Viridiplantae; phylum Streptophyta; class Magnoliopsida; order Poales; family Poaceae; genus Triticum; species Triticum monococcum. The sequence goes on along the minus strand of CM067843.1, from coordinate 668,098,926 downwards.
ATGGGATCTCATGGGTACAAAAGGTTGCGGCGGTGGAAAAGTGGTTTGGTGGCTAGCCTAGATGTTTTTCGGGGTATAAGAGTATATATAGGCGAAAGAATTAGGTCAGGGGAGCTACGAGGGGCCCACAAGGTCAGGGGGCGCACCCCACCCCCTGGGCGCGCCCTCCACCCTTGTGGCCGCCTCGAGGCTCCTCAAACTTGTACTCCAAGTCTCCTGGGTGCATCTGGTCCAAGAAAAATCATGGCGAAACATTTATTCCGTTTGGAATCCGTTTGGTATTCCTTTTATGCGAAACACTAAAACAAGGAAAAACAGAAACTGGCACCGGGCTCTAGGTTAATAGGTTAGTCCCAAAAATCATACAAAATAGCATATTAATGCATATAAAACATCCAAAACAGATAATATAATAGCATGGAACAATTAAAAATTATAGATACGTTGGAGACATATCAGTGAGGAAACGTTGGTGCTTGGTTGCAAAGACAACAAAAGAAATTAGTAAGTAAGCTAGTTATGAACAAAACAAACAACACAGTACTATTAGCATGTTAGTTACCCGATGCATGTTCTTTCTCATGGCCAGTGTAGGCTTAAAAGCATCATGGCAACTAGTGTATCTATGGCCTACCTTGTTGCAATTGGAGCAAGTAATTGAGGCCATCCTTGAAGTGTCCTTGGGAGCTGGCTTTTCATACCGCCCCTTTCACCTCTAGCTTAGTCCGTGCTCCGCCCTTATGTTCTTTTAAAATTGGAGGATCAATGTTCAGACTATCTGTCCTTGGCCACGTGTCAGGGCAGGTACATGATATATTATGGGACTGCAAGCTACCTTGTACATTGTTTTTTTTTGAAGAAAAAAATGTGAACTAAGTACTCTTACTGAAGCTTAGCCTTGTGCATGGCAGAAACAACATGGTTGCAAGGCACTGCTATCATATCCCACTTCCTATACCCACAAGCCCTATGTTCCAACTTGACCGCATATGTTTTCTCTCCACTTGTCACGTGGTAAAGATGTGGGCCAGCCATCAAAGATTGTCAGTTCCTATACCACTTCTTTGCTTCCTCGAGTTTCTCAGCATACGTTGGACAAATATCCCATTTAATAGTCTTAGTTTTGGTTCTATTTGCATTGAACTTGGCCGTTAACTTAGTTCTAACACCATCAACCATGGTCATTATCTTTGCCCTGGCATCTAGAACCCACTTGTTGAAAACCTCACTTAATTTGTTGACTAGTAGCAGCAATAATTTGTTGACCAATAGTAAGCTTTATGAAGCATCAATCCGCATTTGCACATATAGTAAGGTAATCAAAGCACAAATGATGAGTTTATCAAAGCACATATTAGTTATACAAGGGAATTACCTATGAATGGTCTGCAACCATTGAGAAACCCTTCTTTGCATCCATTTAGGCAGATGAACAACCCATGAAACCTAGGGTTCTTGCTTGTATGATCCTTCAGATATCTTATTGTGACAATGCATCTAGAACCTGGATTGGTATCTAGCACACCCTGCAAGTAATCTCTAATCTTGGTGTACTGGGCCTTCTGATCTCCTAAAACAACTCTCTTAGCTGCCCTCTTAGCCATGTAGGTCATATGGGTTGATATTTCCACTGCATACTTGCTCTTTGCAATGCTAATAATTGTTGTAATTATTGTGCATGGGTCATTCCTGATTGCATCCTCACAATGTTTTGCAGCCCTGGCACTGACGTTGGTGTTCTTTGACACGAAGGGCATGTGTGCACCAAATACTGCTTCCTGATAGTAAATGTCTTCTCAGTTGTAATCTGAGAAGTTGTTGTATAAAAAGAGCATTGTTCATCTATGCGCTGTGCTATAATTCTATCATTGCAATTTCTATGGTACTCAAAGTTCCTATTCTGTGAAATGTGTAGAGTTTGAGGTGAACTTCTGAACTGGTACACATCAGTAAAGCAAAGATGCTTCGCACAGTGCTCCTGTGGGTGAGCTCTCTCCTCTTCATACCAGGTCCTTGGCTCCATCTTCTTTGCTTTGCTCTTTCTACAATTGGGCAACACATATGCCAGTGCCTTAGCCCATCATCATCTTCCAGACCCAAGTCTAATGGTTTCCTGTACTCATCGGATGATGGTATCCAGTCGTCCTCAAGCAAGTGATCTATACTTGCATGTGCTCTACTTGTTGGGCCTTTTCTATATTCTTTTGCACATCTTGCGGAACCTCCTCTTCTACTTCCTCTTCCTCCAATTCCTCCTCCTGTTGCTCCTCTTCATCCTCTTCTTCCCCTTCTAGCTTGTACAGTCCCTCCTCCTCCTCTATCTTGTACATTTCCACAACATTCGCGTCCTCCTCAAAATTTAGTAGTGGATCATCCATCTATCTTTTCATATCCTCAAGCCTAGCAAGGATATCACCATATTCTATCAAATTAACATCCTCACTGTCCTCTTCATTGTCCATAACTGCAGCTTTCCTTTACAATGAATTGCCCTTCTCTTTTTGTTTTTTATTCTTCCTAAACATTTCAATTTCCTTTCTCCTAGTCTCCACCATATATTTTTTTCTATTTTCTCTCGATCCTATAATTGTTTGCTACATGATATTCTTCCATTTCAAAATGAAAATCTTGTTCTACACCACCTAAAGCAGGTTGTAGGCTCACAATGTTTATGCTCTGCTGTGTTTGAAACTATATTGACATTGGCTCCTGTTCTGCTGTTGCATCTGGATTTTCTACTACTACATCTACATGTTGTGCATTTAACAAGACTCCTTCATCATCTATCGGATATAGTTTGGGCTCTCCAATTTCTTCTTGAGGGACTTGCTGCTCAGTAACATTGGCACCGCTGTTTATATCTTCAGGTTTGAGAGAATTGTCCCTAACAATTGCCGCATTCAATATCTTTTACTGCTGCATGACTAAGTGGTATAGAATTTCCTCCAGCTTGTCATCATCATCTATTTCTTCCATTCCTTCAATCCATAGGCCAGGATCCGTGACATAATACATGTAAACTCTCAAACCACATCTTTTAGTTCTATCAGTGCTACTAGGTTGTAAAATGCAATGTTTGACAATCTCATAGTTCTCTCAAGTTTGTCTCTATCATGAAAATGCATTCTCAATTCCCAAAACTCACCATCCAGACTGCCAATAATGAAAACAACATAACAATGCTTAATTAAAACTGTATAAAGCAAATGAAACAGGGCATAGCAGTGTGATACAAAGCTTTGCTTAATTAAAAAGCTGAACAACAAAAAAAATAGAACAATGCAACATAAATGATTAAGTATAACTAACCCCTAGCATTCAACATCACCTAATTTGACAAACAGTACACTAACCCTAGGGTTCAACAACACCTAGTTTGACAAACAGTACGACTAACCTTAGCATTCAACAACACCTAATTTGACAAACAATACACTAATCATAGAGTTCAACAACACCTAATTTGAACTAAATGACACGTAAACAATATACAAACTGAACAATTAGCACATCATAGCATTAAACAACACCCAATTTCTCTACTGCAATAGTAACAGTAACCCTAGCCCTAACCCTAGTCAAAGCAGTAGAGAGGGGAGAGGGGGGAGGGGAAGAAATCTCACTATACGCCGCCGAAGGATGATGTGAGGTGGTGGCTTCCCGTCGGATTGGCCTTCACCGCCACGGCAAACACTCTCGTCGCTGTGTATTCGACCAAATACCGCGACAACGCTATCTTTGTCAGCTTGCTAGGTTCGAGCTCCCGCAAAGCTTGCCTGGCTTAGGATTCACGTCGCCTGCCTCACCGCTGGGCTGGCCGCCGCCACCACCTGGTTTTGCCAAAGTCGCCATATCTGGACTAAGGTCAACTCCAACGCGTGACCCCAAACACACGTTCGTTTCGTCCCCTTTTTCGTCCGTTTGGGGGTGACAATGGGGTCATGTCCACCCGGATTTCTAGATGCGGCGGCCGTGCGCCCAACACGCAGCCGCATTTTGGCCGCATCTCGCCCACATACATTTTTTTGCAACACACATCTTTTTTTTCATCATTGATTTTTGATACATTGGAGCACATCACCAAATCTTGACTAGAATAGCAAGACCAAACAAAACAAGAACCACAAGAAGATATTTTAGAAGATATCCAACTTCCATAACTGCTCTCGTAAATTGGATTAGTGCCTTCTCGATACATTCATTGTTGATTTGCGGAGGCTCGATCTTGCATGATTTTTTCTTCTTCGAGTATAAAGAAGTAGACGTTACTTCTTCTTCGCATCTAGCCTCATCTCTAGCCTCCATTCTAGCAGAAAGTGCACGAATATCTATTAAATTGGGCTCTATCAATAGATCGATGTATTCTCTTTTCTATACCAAAAGTTGCATCCATCCTACACAATACATATATGAGTGTAAGCAAAAACGAGCCGAATCCGAAAGCACAATCGAAGCTAAACTAGCACATACCCCATCATTTGCGCACTTGACTAACACCCATCCGGGATGTTCTGGCGTTGTAGACATGCGGTGCAAGACCTTCCATGGACAATCGTCGCACTTTATGAGCGGCAACGTCGCGTCGACGAGCCTTTGGGTCAGCGCTGAGCCTGGACAATGGTCGTTCATGTATTTGCCGGTGAACCAGCCATGGGTTCGATCCGAATGGCTGGAGGCGGAGTCAGTGCCTGCATGCAGCCTGGGGGCCTTGCCGGGGCTTTGCGGCTCGGTACTCGGCCAGTCCATGGCAGGGCGTGGCCTCCGGCAGCCGGGGTGAGCTCAAATCCGCCCAGATTCGCTCCAAATCCATCCGCTGGATGCACTGAAATCAGGCGGCTGGGGTTGGACAACTCTGGGCATCGAGTCAACGGGGGCTGCAAAAAGGAAGGGGCCTGGGCTTCGTGGCCGTGCTAGACAGCGCATGGCCGAGAAAAATGGCGGCGGCTAGGGCGGGGCGAGGGTGGGTGGGGTACGGCTGGAGAGGGGGGAGGGAATAGAAAAAGGGGTGCATGTGTCCCCGATGGACGACCAGGGGAGGACATGGGCACGCGCCACGCGCCGTCCGCGCGTGCCTGTTCGGCTACAAATGTGACCCAACTGCAGGATCGAAAGTATGTCTAGAGTGGGGGGGGGGTGATTAGACTACTTGACCAATTAAAAACTTAGCCTTTTCCCAATTTTAGTTCTTGGCGGATTTTAGCTATCTTAGAGCAAGTCAAGCAATCATCACACAATTCAAGCAAGCATGCAAAGAGTTTATTGGCAGCGGAAAGTAAAGCATGCAACTTGCAACAATGTAAAGGGAAGGGTTTGGAGGATTCAAACACAATTGGAGACACGGATGTTTTCCCGTGGTTCGGATAGGTGGTGCTATCCTACATCCACATTGATGGAGACTTCAACCCACGGAGGGTAACGGTTGCGCGAGTCCACGGAGGGCTCCACCCACGAAGGGTCCACGAAGAAGCAACCTTGTCTATTCCACCATGGCCATCGCCCACAAAGGACTTGCCTCACTAGCGGTAGATCTTCACGAAGTAGGCGGTCTCCTTGCCCTTACAAACTCCTTGGTTCAACTCCACAATCTTGTCGGAGGCTCCCAAGTGACACCTAGCCAATCTAGGAGACACCACTCTCCAAGAAGTAACAAATGGTGTGTTGATGATGAACTCCTTGCTCTTGTGCTTCAAATGATAGTCTCCCCAACACTCAACTCTCTCTCATAGGATTTGGATCTGGTGGAAAGAAGATTTGAGTGGAAAGCAACTTGGGGAAGGCTAGAGATCAAGATTCATATGGTAGGAATGGAATATCTTGGTCTCAACACATGAGTAGGTGGTTCTTTCTCAGAACATATGAGTAGGAATGGTGTATGTGTTCTGATGGCTCTCGCTTCGAATGAAGAGGAGGTGGAGGGGTATTTATAGCCTCCACACAAAATCCAACCGTTACACACAATCTACCAATCTCGGTGGGACCGGATCAGAAAACTTGGTCTGACCGAAATAGTAAACCTAGTGACCGTTAGGAATTTCGGTGGGACTGAGATGCAACTCGGTAGGACCGATTCGGTTAGGGTTTGGGCATAACATAATCTCGGTGAGACTAATCGCACAAACTCGGTGAGACCGAGTTCGGCAATTAGCTAACCAGAGAGTTGGTCAGGCAAACTCGGTGGGACCGACTTGCTCTTTCGGTGAGACCAAAAAGTTACAAGAGGGAAACATAGAGTTTACCTTGCATTCTTGGTGGGACCGATTCGCTCTTTCGGTGAGACCGAAAAGTTACGAAAGGGAAACAGAGAGTTTGCAAGCCCATCTCGGTGAGACCGAGATCCTTATCGGTAGGACCGAATTGCTATGGTTTGGCAGTGGCAAATGACAAGTGAAACTCGGTGGTGCCGGATTGACAGAATCGGTATGACCGAGTTTGGCTTAGGGTTTAGGTCATTTGTGGATATGGAAAGGTGGTTGAGGATTTTGGAGCATATCACTAAGCACATAAAGCAAGAGGCTCATTAAGCAACACCTCATCCCTCCTTGATAGTATTGGCTTTTCCTAAAGACTCAATGTGATCTTGGATCACTAAAATATAAAATGAAGAGTCTTGAACTTTTGAGCTTGAGCCAATTTTTTGTCCTTAGCATTTTGAGGGTTCCACTTTCACATCCATGCCATGTCAATCATTGAGCTTTCCTGAAATAATCATCTTGGAATAGCATTAGCTCAATGAGCTATATGTTGCTATAAATTACCAAAACCACCTAGGGATAGTTGCACTTTCACCAACTTTGGGCCAGGAATGGGTCGAAAGCGGATGAAACACGGACGACAGTCCATTTGCTCCCGCGTGTTGGGCGGCCTGTTCTGTCCGTTTGCCCCCAAGCGGACGCGCCGGACCATTTGGGGTCGCTCGTTGGAGTTGGCCTAAGAGAGGGAACGAAGCGGAAAATGTTGATGCAGTGCGAGGGGAAATGTACTTGGTCTAAACAACATCGTCGAACACCTTCTAACGACGGGCGAGACGGCTCGTGTAGCCATATAGGTCGAAAACAGGCTCCGTCTGTCATAAACACACTTAACATGGCCAAATTCGCCGATCAGTGGTTTTGGCGCAAAAATTACACAAGACGAGGTGTTTTCTACTAACCACTTCAATGTGGGCCAGGCCGCTCGCGCCCCTCTCCTCGTACAGCTCCGGGATCTCCACGCCGACGAGGCCGACGCCGACGATTTGCTCCCTGCGGGCCTCACGGTAGTGCTCGTGGCATCGCCGGTCGTCTGTCGCCGTCGCGCACGCCCGCATCCCCTCCCTCCCTCCTCTTACCCCGTCGCGCGCACACGAGCCGCGCCGCCTCCAAGGGGGTCATCCACCTGCCCGTTGGCCCTGTCATCTACCCCGCGCTCCCGTGCATGGAGCCGGTGCCCCTCGCTGCCCTCCTCACTCTCGTCGTCGAGGTCTCAATCCCTGGCCGAATCAAAGGCGACCCGAAGTCAAGATTTATGCGGCAGCGACGCGCGGAGATGCCGACAAAAACAAAAACCAACGTCTACCATGTGGCGCAGTCTGATGGATGATCAACTAGGGATGGCAATGGGTACCCATTACCTGCGTACCCTGCGGGTAAAAATCCTATTAGGGTAAGGGTAGGGGACAAAAAATTACCCATGAGTACTTCAATGGAAAAATATCATATCCATCGGGCAGAGTGGGTACGGGTATGGGTCGTATAACCCATGCTTGCGTACCCATATACCCATGTAAAATGTTAACAAGTTGATTTCCTATAACATCCTAATGTATTATTTTTCCCCTCCTAGTCTCACTAGGTTAAAACTATAATGTGTAGTCAAATTATCTCTACAATTTATCATGATTTTGTGAACTTCAAGTGCATGCCTATGTGTTGTTATTTATGATTATGTGTTGGTGTTTAACATTTTTATGTGTCGCTTTATAGGCAAGTATTTTTGTTTATGAGAATGTGTTGTTGTTACAATATGTTGTTGTACATTGTTGTTTAAAATGTGTCGCTATTAGTAATTTATGATTATATGTTGCTTTTTACAACTATTTTCTACTCAACTGATGTGTTGTAAATGCGGGTATTTTGACCCGCGGGTATCCATATACCCTGTCGGGTGACGGGGATAGGAAAAAATTGTACCCTTAGGCCTCCTTTGGTTTGGAGGAATTTCATAGGAATTTTAGAGGATAGGATTCTTATAGGATTTTTTCCTTTAGAGCCCTTTCATTCATAGGAATGAATTCCTATTCCTGCATAGGATTGGTTCCTATCCTCCATATTTCATAGGAAAATAAAAATGAGCCTAGACTCAATGGAAAATTTTCTTTGGTGTCAACCAAATGACATCTCGTTTTCTATTCCTACTCATAGGATTTGAGATACATGTCATCTCATTTACTACAAAATCTCTATTCCTACGATAATCCTATCCTATGAACCAAAAAAGGCCTTAACGGGTATGGGTATGGGTGATGGGTAAGCTCAGGGTGGATTGGTAAGGGTATGAGGTGGCTCTACCCGTACCCATACCCTGTGGGTGCCATCCAACGATTAAAGAGCGGTCGCGCGCGCCGTCTAGCAACTGGGCAGATTATTTCGGGTGTGAGATCTGAAAACCCGACCCGAAATTGCGGGTAAAGGCACAGTATAGGTGGCCAAATGGGCCGGGATAGCTGGGCCGGCCCGGTAGCACGGCCGGCACGGCACGACACATGCTAAACGGGCCAGGCCCGGCACGCGGCACGCCACGGGCCGTGCCTGGGCCTGAAGGCCGAGCACGCGGGCCGGCACGGCACGGCCCGATTATATATTTTTTTAATTTTTTTATGTATCCTGATGTGGCCCAACAGGTAAAAATAGGCTAAAAAACGCCCAGTGCGCAAAATAGAAGGCATATTAGCGGGCCTAGCGTGCCAGTGGGCCGGCCCGATTAGCATATGGCCGTGCCTGGGCTGCAGGCTGCAGCACGTGGGCCGGCACGGCACGGCCCGTATAATAATCGTGCCTTGGCGGGCCGGGCCGTGCCAGGCACGATTAGGATGGGCCGTGCCGTGCCGGGCCGGGCCGGCCCGTTTGGCCAGCTATAAGGCACATGCGCACAGCGTGACCAGTCACTGTGATTCCGCAGCCCACTTCCCCATCGAGTATAAGAAAAGGGAAGTCCCCTGCTCGCTCCGGCAGGCGGCAGCTCCAACTCGATCTCTTCCTCGGGCGCGAAACCGAAATCGAGAGCGCGCGCGAATCGCGAAATCGAGGGGATACAAGCACGCAAAACGCAAAGAGTCAGGTGGGAGAGAAGAGGTCGTCCGCCTTGTTAAAGCAGGAGCGGAGGCGACGCCTTCGGCGAATCCAAGCCCACGGTAAAGTCACCTCTCTATCCTTCTCGGCCTCTCTGTTATTCATCTCTGCTGCTACGTTACTTATCGGGTGGGGGAGCCACCTCTGCAACGTTATCTTCATGGCCCCAATTGAAATCTATGCCTGTTCTTCGTAATTTTTGATTCATAGCCCTGTGAGACGAGTCTCTATAGCCGCCTCTGTTTCTCACATAAAAAAGGCTTTTTTTAATGTGGCAGCGGTTCGTGTTTGCTCACTGATTTAGGGGGGAAATCTCTCCTTTTCGAGCGAGGAGCAAACTGATACATTTGTACCGACCTAATCACTCTCCCCAATGTTTAAATGACCATAGATATTAGTCCTTTTTTGGTGGAAGCCAAATTGACCAAAAATTGCTCCTTTTTTCATGTTTCGTGTGGAGCAACGTATTCATTCTTTGTTCAAATGCGGATGGCTTTGGTCGTTAGAAAAGACTACTTTGGGCAGAGATTTCAAGAGATTAAATGGGTATAGTAATCAAGCAATGATAATCGTGTGTGATGGTTTGAGAATACCAACTCAAACATTCCACTAAATGTGACATGATTTGACAAGTGGACGCAGAGGTAGCACCGTAGCAGGGGAGCCAATGCCTTGTTTAGTTGATATAGTACGATCCAAGATAAGCCTTGGAGGTAGGAGAAACAAATGGTTGAGAAGGATCTTCATCCCACTGTCTGATGAGCTCCTCCATCATGTTTTTTCTTGAATTTAAGCGAGAGCATGTTAGTTATCTCGGCAAAAACTGGGTAAAAGAGAGAAGCAGAATTGCTGAGCGTGTGTGTTTGTATGCTCGAGTTGGTTGTTTCCTTCTGTTAACATCTGTATTACTCAGTGCTGTGTATTATGTGCTGCAGATGAATTGATTACTAAAGTGCCAGATAAAAAGGACTCACTCTGCCAACAAGATGATCAGTCACAGGGTGGTGATAGGTCGACATCTTCAGGGCCGAATCTACCTGAGGTATGGCATAAAACATTGATAATGGAAAATTGCTTGACCTATGCTGTCTGCATAAAATCGTGAACATATCTTCTAGTAGTATTTTCTTCTTTGTTGCTGTGACAGCGAAACTAACCTCTCAGTTGCTTATTAGTTATTACTGAGGCGATTTACATGGTCTGGCTTGTACTCTTGCAAATCAGCCTATGAGACTTTCTTTTTGGTACGATCAGATTACCTGGGCGCATTTGCGCTGTAAGCTATTCATTTGGCTCGCCATCAATAATTGATGTTGGATGGTGGACCTCCTGGCCAAAAGGAGGTTGCTGCATCCGGCTGCTTTCCCCTTGTGTGACCAAGTTGAGGAGTCAATTCAGCACATCCTTGTGCGGTGTGACTTTGCCCTGCAGGTCTGGTCTTGTATTTTTTCCAAAGACTAGGCCTAATTGCTGTTGCTCCACAACCCACCACTGGCCGGTTCTCAAGTTGGTGGTGCCAAGTTCTCAATCAAGTTCCCAAAGAACTCCGAAAAGGGCTTAAGTACCTCATTATCTTGGTGGCTTGGGAAATATGGAAGCATCAGAACAATTGCATTTTCAATGGCGCTAGGCAAAATGTTTTCATGGTGTTGCTGACAGTTGCTAATGAATGCACCCTCTGGTGTTCAGCTAGAGCTTTGGCGCTTCGGCAGCTTTTGTGTGGGCTACTTACCTTGGACAATTAGGCTTGTCCTTTGTCTGAGTTTTGGTCATTTTGTTTCCTGTGGTGTGAGTTCTTAGCTTGTTCCTTAGAGGTGTGTCTTGGGGTGTGTTTGGGTTGAGGAAGTTTCTGTCTACAGCCTTGTACATATTTCTTTCTTCTTAATGAAGTGATATGCAGCCCTCCTGCGTGTTTGAGAAAAATATTTTTATGATTGCTTTGCATGTCAACGTTATTTCTGTCTTTTTGCTACTGGGTTTATTTGTTGCAAGCTATTGCACAAAGCACCATTCCTTGACTGTAACAAATGTACATAAACCTATATTATTGGCTACTCTAGGTTTTGTTAAAAAAATATGGAATTGGTTGAAAAAAAGGTTAAGGGAAAAAATCCAAAACTATTGATTTCTTAGTCATAGCAGTCGATTATATAAATTACAATGAAGCTTTCTTTAGGAAAGCCACCTACATTACTCTTATATAGAGAAGGAACCTCTATGCACAAGCTGAACTAATCGACCACAATTACATTTCAATGCACTTATCTTACTCCATGTGCATCACATTTTGTACAAGCGTGAACAGATCACATGGGATATACATTTTCTCTGTATAGTTTCTTAATTTTTTGTAAAAAAAGTGTTTGCCTTTACAATCCCAGTGATCAACTATTTTTTCCATGTCTGTGCAGGATATCTGGTGCCTTGTACATTCCCTAATGCCATTGTGTGATTCTGCCCACTCTGCCTGTGTGTCTCGCACATTTCTACGTTCTTGGAGATGCCACCCCAAGCTTATCTTCAGTGAGGAAACACTAGGTTTGAAACAGAAGGAAGGACGAAATATCGATATAGCATGGGATTTCACTAGCAGAGTTAATCAAATTCTGAAAAATCACTCAGACACCGGTGTGAAGATACTCGAGTTTGTAATCAATAATCGTCACAATGTCAACACATGTCAGCTAAATAGTTGGCTCCAGAAAGCTGTCACACCAGGGATTGAAAAAATCACCCTTTTTCTGCCTATGGAATATAGGGAAGAGTACAACTTCCCGTGCTCAGTTTTATTTGATGGGCGTGGAAACTCAATTTGGTATCTTAACCTCACCAATTGCGCCTTCCGTCCTGTGGCTGGATTTGATTGCTTGAGAAGCCTGACAAAGCTGCGTCTCTATGGAGTTTGTATCACGGGGGATGAGTTAGGGCATCTTATTTCCAATTGTTTTGCTTTGGAGGAGTTGCAAGTCTGGTGTTGCATGGAGCTAATCTGCTTGACGATACCATTCTGGCTGCAGCGGCTTAGTTGTTTGACTGTGTCAGAGTGCGATATGCTGCGAGTGATAGAGAGCACAGCTCCAAACCTCACCACTTTAGACTTCTTTGGTGAACCAGTACAACTTGTGCTTAGAGAATCATCAAAGGTAAAAAACTTGAAAGTGGGGTATTCATATAAGCCCAATGCTATAAGTTATGCTATCACTAAGCTACCTTCTATTGTGCCACATCTTCAGACTTTTACTATATACTCGTCTTCTGAGGTATTCTCTGAAGCTTCAAATTATTATATTCCAGTGTTTCTGACTTGTAAGAAGGAATATGATTAATTCGAGATATCTTTGTGCAGACGGTTAATACCCCAATGGTAGCTGACAAATTCCTTGACATAAAGCACTTGAATATTCACCTTGGTGAGGATTATGATGACGCTGTTACCCCGACCTATGATTATTTATCCTTGGCTTTGTTTCTGGATGCTTGTCCTGTCCTGGAGAGTTTCACCTTAATTGTGAGTTTACTGTTCAGGCTTCAAAGGTGTCTAGTATCTGCTGCGGAGACATTTAATTTGGCTGGCAATAATATTTGATGCTATGCAGGTAGATCAGAGTGATATGCAGCATGATTCGGTTTTTGGGAATCCCTCCTTGTTTTTGAGGCAGATTCTTCAACACAAGCATGAGAGGCTCAAGAAGGTGCAGATCATTGGCTTCTGCTCTGCAAAGAGCATGGTTGAGCTAACATGTGATATTCTCAAGAATGCAACATCACTTGAGAGCCTCACTCTGGACTGTGTATTTGGTGCGGGTACGGGGGCCATTAGTGATTCTGTTAGGTGTGGTCCCTCAAAATCCGATAAATGCTGGATCAGAAGCCGAACTATGATCATGGAAGCGCATAAAGCACTCGGTGCCATCAAAACGTACATCCTGGAGAGAGTTCCCCCTGCAGTCAAGTTAAATGTTGGGGGGCCTTGTAGCCGGTGCCAAGCTATGGATGTGATGCTTTAGTTTGCAATGTTGCAGATGCTGTCATCGTCATTGTTCAGTATTGTTTATAGCTAGTATATGCAACGCCAAATGTGTTGTCAAAGTTTTTCTATGCTATGCACCTTATTGGCGTCTCTTAACACTGCAAGTTGATTGTTACTCCACCTAAATTAGAGCCCAGGCCAGCTATGCAAATACATTTTGGCGTGTTTGGTTCTAAAGTATTTTTAAGTATTCCAAGAATACCAAAGTATCTTGGAAACCTATTGTTTCAAGTACTTCAACCTTAGTTCCAAATTACAACACTTATTATTGACGGTAGTGTGTTTGGCAATAATAAAGTACATAGCACTGTATTTGTTCACCGTCCTCTTCTTTTCCCTCTCTGTTTGTTGCCGGATTGACTAGTCAAGATGAATAAATTTGGTGCTCAAATCACCAAATTCGGCAACTAATTTGTGATATTGAAGCAGAAATACAGCTCAATCAATTGATTAACCAGACAATGACACAATTTAAAAAAAAAACCAAACAATGACACTCTCTTTGCAGGAGCTGCTCTCAGATGGTAGCACTCATGAGGATGTATATCGGGTGCGTGCACATATTTCTTTTGAACGGGTCTAGCGAGCCGCTCGCTACACGTTCGGAGTGGCTGGCCATATTTGGAAATAGCGTGTTCTCTCTAATCTCCACTACTTGTAAAAGAGCAAACATTATCTTCTCTAAACACATCTTATAAAACTTACATGATCCATTATAACCGCATGATTAGACCTTCTAATCTAAACTCAATCTAATGGTTAGCCTTAACCTAATTCATTGCACTTAGCAATTTATATTGACTGATTGTACTTCACCGCAAAGGAACTCTACGCCTCATCGAACTTATAAACCTCGCTAGCCTACCCGGCTATACGAGGCACTTGCGCGCGCTACGCTTTGTTCGTTTGCTTGTAGTATGCTTTTTACTCGTGGCAATCACTGAGCCGTTCAATCAAATTACACGTTATCAGTTTCATCGAGAGTCAATGACGGGTGGAACAAGTTAAGCAATGAGCTAGACAACGAAGTGGATTTGCTTTCGATTCTGCGTGTGAAAAGAAACACAATGTGCGGGGCGTGGGGCGAAAACCTAGACCACCAATCCGTTCCTTCCTCGAGCCCCGCGCCCTGCCTCGCTTGACCGTCTCCCATTCGCCCCTCCCCTCTTCCCAGGAACTCCACCTCCGCCGTGCCCCTCCTCCTCCCCTTCACTTCTCTCTTCTCCAAGCATGTGGTCGCCGTTGCCTTTCCTCTAGCCACACATCACCTCCCATTCCCGATCTGATGTTGTTGTGCGTGGTGGTTTCAGACCGGGCACGTCACGGGCACAGAAGAGTAGGGGAGGCATGGTGTTGACACACGAACACGTCACGTGTACCCTCGACGCCGGGGGTGATGCACCGCAGCTCACGTTGAAGGAGAACTGACCAACAGTGCGATACGCAGGACAGTCGGCGGGTACTTTTTAGACCCGAAACCCCGCACACCCGGGAGGGACCCCGTCAGGGAGTGCAGCGGCAATGGGCTGCCCTAGGTCGATTCGCTCGCCCCTAGAGCCTCGGGATTCGTAGCTCTCAAACTCGAGAAACAGCGAAGAACGAGAGAGAAAAAACGGTGGAGAGATAAAACGTAGATGAAAAAGTAGTATATTGATTTGTTCGATTGTGTGTTGTTTCAATCGGTCGTCACCTCTAACATATATAAGAGGTGGCTGGACTTCCCGTACAAGTAAAGGATTCATCTAGGCTTTCCTTACAAGAAAATTACATAAATTCACGTCCTACGGCTTTAGTTCTAGTCCAACTCGGATTCAGCCCGAATCTGGCCCAAACTTTTGTCTTGTTCCTTGTACAGGCCGTGGAATTTGCATATGACCTCCGATTGAAAAGATCAAAATACTGTGCGCCTCGACGATACGAACAACTCTTTTGTTGATCATTTTTCCAAATAAGGTCATCTTCAATACTTTACGAGGTCATCTTTAACTTTCAGTCGGATTTGGTCGTGCAATTTTCTTGGCTGTCTGAGTCTTGCAGCAACTCTGCAGGCTGTATACTATCTCAGATGATGATGACTCCAAAAGCAAAGTTGATCGTTTCAACGATACGCATAACTTCCGTGTAGAGCACTTTTCCATCTGAGGTCATCTGAATAACCTTTCGAGCCCATCTCCAACTTCTGGTCGGATTGATTCTGACAGCCTCCACCCCGACAAGCTTTCTATCCCGCCAAAGTTTCCACCCCGGCAAGGTTTCACACCAGCAAGGCTTCCACCCCGGCAAGGTTTCACACCAGCAAGGCTTCCACCCCGGCAAGGTCTCCATCCCGGCAAGCTTTCACACCGGCAAGGTTTCCACCCCGGCAAGGTCTCCATCCCGGCAAGCTTTCACACCGGCAAGGTTTCCACCCCGGCAAGGTCTCCATCCCGGCAAGCTTTCACACCGGCAAGGCTTCCACCCCGGCAAGCTTTCTGCCGGCAAAGGTCGAATAGCTCACGCGACCCATCAGACAGGGTGTCTGATACCTCGCGCCATATTTCCGTTTAGGATCGGTCTGCAGTGAATTGTCTCTAACTTTTGCATACGAACTCGGATTGAGATGATTTATATATCAAAATCGATTGTCTTGACGATACGAAAACAATTCGTGTAGATAATTTTTCCATATGAGGCCGTCTTAATTGTGTTTTTGTGAAGGAAATATGCCCTAGAGGCAATAATAAAGTTATTATTTATTTCCTTATATCATGATAAATGTTTATTATTCATGCTAGAATTGTATTAACCGGAAACATAATACATGTGTGAATACATAGACAAACAGAGTGTCACTAGTATGCCTCTACTTGACTAGCTCGTTAATCAAAGATGGTTATGTTTCCTAACCATGGACAAAAGAGTTGTTATTTGATTAACGAGGTCACATCATTAGTTGAATGATCTGATTGACATGACCCATTCCATTAGCTTAGCACACGATCGTTTAGTATGTTGCTATTGCTTTCTTCATGACTTATACATGTTCCTATGACTATGAGATTATGCAACTCCCGTTTGCCGGAGGAACACTTTGGGTGCTACCAAACGCCACAACGTAACTGGGTGATTATAAAGGAGTACTACAGGTGTCTCCAAAGGTAGATGTTGGGTTGGCGTATTTCGAGATTAGGATTTGTCACTCCGATTGTCGGAGAGGTATCTCTGGGCCCTCTCGGTAATGCACATCACTTAAGCCTTGCAAGCATTGCAACTAATGAGTTAGTTGTGGGATGATGTATTACAGAACGAGTAAAGAGACTTGCCAGTAACGAGATTGAACTAGGTATTGGATACCGACGATTGAATCTCGGGCAAGTAACATACCGATGACAAAGGGAACAACGTATGTTGTTATGCGGTCTGACCGATAAAGATCTTCGTAGAATATGTAGGAGCCAATATGGGCATCCAGGTCCCGCTATTGGTTATTGATCGGAGACGTGTCTCGGTCATGTCTACATTGTTCTCGAACCATAGGGTCCGCACGCTTAAGGTTTTGATGACAGTTGTATTATGAGTTTATGAGTTTTGATGTACCGAAGGAGTTCGGAGTCCCGTATGAGATCGGGGACATGACGAGGAGTCTCAAAATGGTCGAGACGTAAAGATCGATATATTGGACGACTATATTCGGACAACGGAAAGGTTCCGAGTGATTCGGGTATTTTTCGGAGTACCGGGTAGTTACGGGAGAAGTAATGGGCCTTGATGGGCTTTAGTGGGAAGAGGAAAAGGCTGCTGCGCCCCCCCTCCCCTTTGGTCCGAATTGGACTAGGGAAAAGGGGGCCGTCCACCTCTCCTTCTCCTCCTATTCCTTCTCCCTTCCTCCCCTCTTGATGGACTCCTACTAGGACTTGGAGTCCTAGTAGGACTCCCATCCTGGCCGCACCTTATGCCTTGGCCGGCCTCCTCCTCCTTCATCCTTTATATACAGGGGCAGGGGGCACCCCATGGACACACAAGTTGATCCTTGAGATCGTTCCTTAGCCGTGTGCGGTGCCCCCTGCCACCAAATTCCACCTCGACCATACTGTTGTAGTGCTTAGGCGAAGCCCTGCTCGGTAGTACATCAAGATCGTCACCACGCCGTCGTGCTGACGGAACTCCTACCCGAAGCTTTGCTGGATCAGAGCTCGGGGATCGTCATCGAGCTGAACGTGTGCTAAGAACTCGGAGGTGCCGGAGTAACGGTGCTTGGATCGGTCGGATCGGGAAGACGTACGACTACTTCCTCTACGTTGTGTGATCGCTTCCGCAGTCGGTCTGCGTTGGTACGTAGACAACACTCTCCCCTCTCGTTGCTATGCATCACCATGATCTTGCGTGTGCGTAGGAAAATTTTCGAAATTACTACGTTCCCCAACAGTGGCATCCGAGCCTAGGTTTTATGGTTTGATGTTATTTGCACGAGTAGAACACAAGTGAGTTGTGGGCGATACAAGTCATACTGCCTACCAGCATGTCATACTTTGGTTCGGCGGTATTGTTGGACGAGACGATCCGGACCAACCTTACGCGTACTCTTACGCGAGACCGGTTCTCTCGACGTGCTATGCACACAGATGGCTTGCGGAAGACTGTCTCTCCAACTTTAGTTGAACCAAGTGTGGCTACGCCCGGTCCTTGAGAAGGTTAAAACGGAGTCTATTTGACAAACTATCGTTATGGTTTTGATGCGTAGGTGAGATGTGTTCTTACTTAAGCCCGTAGCAGCCACGTAAAACTTGCAACAACAAAGTAGAGGACGTCTAACTTGTTTTTGCAGGGCATGTTATGATGTGATATGGTCAAGGCATGATGCTGATTTTTTTGTATGAGATGATCATGTTTTGTAACCGAGTTATCGGCAACTGGCAGGAGCCATATGGTTGTCGCTTTATTGTATGCAATGCAATCGCGATGTAATGCTTTACTTTATTACTAAGCGGTAGTGATAGTCGTGGAAGCATAAGATTGGCGAGACGACAACGATGCTACGATGGAGATCAAGGTGTCGCGCCGGTGACGATGGTGATCATGACGGTGCTTCGGAGATGGAGATCACAAGCACAAGATGATGATGGCCATATCATATCACTTATATTGATTGCATGTGATGTTTATCCTTTTATGCATCTTATCTTGCTTTGATTGACAGTAGCATTATAAGATGATCTCTCACTAAATTATCAAGAAGTGTTCTCCCTGAGTATGCACCGTTGCCAAAGTTCGTCGTGCCCAGACACCACGTGATGATCGGGTGTGATAAGCTCTACGTCCATCTACAACGGGTGCAAGCCAGTTTTGCACACGCAGAATACTCAGGTTAAACTTGACGAGCCTAGCATATGCAGATATGGCCTCGGAACACAGAGACCGAAAGGTCGAGCGTGAGTCATATAGTAGATATGATCAACATGACGATGTTCACCATTGAAAACTACTCCATCTCACGTGATGATCGGTTATGGTTTAGTTGATTTGGATCACGTGATCACTTAGAGGATTAGAGGGATGTCTATCTAAGTGGGAGTTCCTAAGTAATTTGATTAACTGAACTTAAACTTATCATGAACTTAGTCCTGGTAGTATTTTGCAAATCATGTTGTAGATCAATAGCTCGCGTTGTTGCTTCCCTGCGTTTTATTTTGATATGTTCCTAGAGAAAATTATGTTGAAAGATGTTAGTAGCAATGATGCGGATTGGATCCGTGATCTGAGGTTTATCCTCATTGCTGCACAGAAAAAATATGTCCTTGATGTACCGCTAGGTGACAGACCTATTGCAGGAGCAGATGCAGACGTTATGAACGTTTGGCTAGCTCAATATGATGACTACTTGATAGTTTAGTGCACCATGCTTAATGGCTTAGAATCGGGACTTCAAAGACGTTTTGAACGTCATGGACCATATGAAATGTTCCAGGAGTTGAAGATAATATTTCAAGCAAATACCCGAGTTGAGAGATATGAAGTCTCCAATAAGTTCTATAGCTAAAAGATGGAGGAGAATCACTCAACTAGTGAGCATGTGCTCAGATTGTCTGGGTACTACAATCGCTTGAATCAAGTGGGAGTTAATCTTCCAGATAAGATAGTGATTGACAGAATTCTCTAGTCACCATGACCAAGTTAGTAGAACTTCGTGATGAACTATAATATGCAAGGGATGACAAAAGTAATTCCTAAGCTCTTCGTGATGCTGAAATCAACGAAGGAAGAAATCAAGAAAAACATCAAGTGTTGATGGTTGACAAGACCACTAGTTTCAAGAAAAGGGCAAAGGGAAGAAGGGGAACTTCAAGAAGAACGGCAAGCAAGTTGCTGCTCAAGTGAAGAAGCCCAAGTCTGATCCTAAGCCTGAGACTAAGTGCTTCTACTGCAAAGGGACTGGTCACTGGAAGTGGAATTACCCCAAGTGATTGGTGGATAAGAAGGATGGCAGAGTGAACATAAGTATATTTGATATACATGTTATCGATGTGTACTTTACTAGTGTTTATAGCAAACCCTCAGTATTTGATACTAGTTCAGTTGCTAAGATTAGTAACTCGAAACGGGAGTTGCAGAATAAACAGAGACTAGTTAAGGGTAAAGTGACGATGTGTGTTGGAAGTGGTTCCAAGATTGATATGATCATCATCGCACACTCCCCATAATTTCAGGATTAGTGTTGAACCTAAATAAGTGTTATTTGGTGTTTGCGTTGAGCATGAATATGATTTGATCATGTTTATTGTAATACGGTTATTCATTTAAGTAAGAGAATAAATTGTTGTTCTGTTTACATGAATAAAACCTTATATGGTTACACACCCAATGAAAATAGTTCGTTGGATCTCGATCGTAGTGATACACATAATCATAATATTGAAACCAAAAGATGCAAAGTTAATAATGATAGTGCAACTTATTTGTAGCACTGCCGTTTAGGTTATATTGGTGTAAAGCGCATGAAGAAACTCCATGCTGATGGGCTTTTGGAATCACTTGATTATGAATCAGTTGATGCTTGCGAACCATGCCTCATGGGCAAAGATGACTAAGACTCTGTTCTTCGGAACAATGGAGCGAGCAACAGATTTGTTGGAAATCATACATACTGATGTATGTGGTCCGATGAAAATTGAGGCTCGCGACAGTATCATTATTTTCTGATCTTCACAGATGATTTGAGCAGATATAAGTATATCTACTTGATGAAACATAAGTCTGAAACATTTGAAAAGTTCAAAGAATTTCAGAGTGAAGTGAAAAATCATCGTAACAAGAAAATAAAGTTTCTATGATTTGATCGTAGAGAAAAGTATTTGAGTTACGAGTTTGGCCTTCAGTTAAAAACAATGTGAAATAGTTTCACTACTCACGCCACCTGGAACACCACAGCATAATGGTGTGTCCGAACGTCATAACCGTACTTTATTGGATATAGTGCAATCTATGATGTCTCTTACCGATTTACCACTATTGTTTTTGGAGTCATGCATTAGAGACAGCTGCATTCACGTTAAAAAGGGGCACCATCTATATCCGTCGAGACGACGCCTTATGAACTATGGTTTGGCAAGAAACCAAAGTTGTCGTTTCTTAAAGTTTGGGGTTGCGATGCTTATATAAAAAAGTTTCATCCTGATAAGCTCAAAACTCAAATCGGAGAAGTGCATCTTCATAGGATATCCAAAGGAAACTATTGGATACACCTTCTATCACAGATCCGAAGGCAAGACTTTTGTTGCTAAATTCGGAAACTTTCTGGAGAAGGAGTTTCTCTCGAAAGAAGTGAGTGGGAAGAAAGTAGAACTTGATAAGGTAATTGTACCTTCTCCCTTATTGGAAAGTAGTTCATCACAGAAATCTGTTCCTGTGACTACTACACCAATTAGTGAGGAAGCTAATGATGATGATCATGTAACTTCAGATCAAGTTACTACCGAATCTCGTAGGTAAACCAGAGTGAGAACCGCACCAGAGTGGTACGGTAATCCTGTTCTGGAGGTCATGTTACTTGACCATGACGAGCCTACGAACTATGAAGAAGCGATGGTGAGCCCAGATTCCGCAAAGTGGCTTGAAGCCATGAAATCTGAGATGGGATCCATGTATGAGAACAAAGTTTGGACTTTGGTTGACTTGCCCGATGATCGGCAAGCCATAGAAAATAAATGGATCTTCAAGAGGAAGACGGACGCTGATAGTAGTGTTACTATCTACAAAGCTAGAATTGTCACAAAAGGTTTTCGACAAGTTCAAGGTGTTGACTACGATGAGATTTTCTCACTCATATCTATGCTTAAAGTCTGTCCGAATCATGTTAGCAATTGCCGCATTTTATGAAATCTGGCAAATGGATAAACAAAACTGCATTCCTTAATGGATTTGCTAAAGAAGAGTTGTATACGATGCAACTAGAAGGTTTTGTCGATCCTAAAGGTGTTAACTAAATATGCAAGCTCCAGCGATCTATCTGTGGACTGGTGCAAACATCTCGGAGTTGGAATATACGCTTTGATGAGTTGATCAAAGCATATAGTTTTATACAGACTTGCGGTGAAGTCTGTATTTACGAGAAAGTGAGTGGGAGCACTACAGCATTTCTGATAAGTATATGTGAATGACATATTGTTGATCGGAAATAATGTAGAATTATTCTGTAAAGCATAAAAGGAGTGTTTGAAAGGAGTTTTTCAAAGAAAGACTTCGGTAAAGCTGCTTACATATTGAGCTTCAAGATCTATAGAGATAGATCAAGACGCTTGATAAGTTTTTCAATAAGTACATACCTTGACAAGATTTTGAAGTAGTTCAAAACGGAACAGTCAAAGAAAAAGTTTCTTGCCTGTGTTACAAGGTGTGAAGTTGAGTAAAGACTCAAAGCCCGACCACGGCAGAAGATAGAAAGAGAATGAAAGTCATTCCCTATGCCTCATTCATAGGTTCTATAAAGTATGCCATGCTGTGTACCAGATCTATTGTATACCCTGCACTGATTTGGCAAGGGAGTACAATAGTGATCTAGGAGTAGATCACTGGACAGCGGTCAGAATTATCCTTAGTGAAATAAGGATGTGTTTCTCGATTATGGAAGTGACAAAAAGGTTCGTCGTAAAGGGTTACGTCGATGCAAGTTTTTGACACTGATCCAGATGAATCTAAAGTCACAATCTGGATACATATTGAAAGTGGGAGCAATTAGCTAGAGTAGCTCTGTGCAGAGCATTATAGACAAAGAATTTTGCAAAATACTTACGGATCTGAATGTGACAGACCCGTTGACTAAAATTATCTCACAAGCAAAAACATGATCACACCTTAGTACTCTTTGGGTGTTAATCACATAGAGATGTGAACTAGATCACTGACTCTAGTAAACCCTTTGAGTGTTGGTCACATGACGATGTGAACTATGGGTGTTAATCACATGGTGATGTGAACTATTGCTGCTAAATCACATGGCGATGTGAACTAGATTATTGACTCTAGTGCAAGTGGGAGACTGAAGGAAATATGCCCTAGAGGCAATAATAAAGTTATTATTTATTTCCTTATATCATGATAAATGTTTATTATTCATGCTAGAATTGTATTAACCGGAAACATAATACATGTGTGAATACATAGACAAACAGAGTGTCACTAGTATGCCTCTACTTGACTAGCTTGTTAATCAAAGATGGTTATGTTTCCTAACCATGGACAAAAGAGTTGTTATTTGATTAACGAGGTCACATCATTAGTTGAATGATCTGATTGACATGACCCATTCCATTAGCTTAGCACACGATCGTTTAGTATGTTGCTATTGCTTTCTTCATGACTTATACATGTTCCTATGACTATGAGATTATGCAACTCCCGTTTGCCGGAGGAACACTTTGGGTGCTACCAAACGTCACAACGTAACTGGGTGATTATAAAGGAGTACTACAGGTGTCTCCAAAGGTAGATGTTGGGTTGGCGTATTTCGAGATTAGGATTTGTCACTCCGATTGTCGGAGAGGTATCTCTGGGCCCTCTCGGTAATGCACATCACTTAAGCCTTGCAAGCATTGCAACTAATGAGTTAGTTGCGGGATGATGTATTACGGAACGAGTAAAGAGACTTGCCAGTAACGAGATTGAACTAGGTATTGGATACCGACGATCGAATCTCGGGCAAGTAACATACCGATGACAAAGGGAACAACGTATGTTGTTATGCGGTCTGACCGATAAAGATCTTCGTAGAATATGCAGGAGCCAATATGGGCATCCAGGTCCCGCTATTGGTTATTGACCGGAGACGTGTCTCGGTCATGTCTACATTGTTCTCGAACCGTAGGGTCCGCACGCTTAAGGTTTTGATGACAATTGTATTATGAGTTTATGAGTTTTGATGTACCGAAGGAGTTCGGAGTCCCGGATGAGATCGGGGACATGACGAGGAGTCTCGAAATGGTCGAGACATAAAGATCGATATATTGGACGACTATATTCGGACATCGGAAAGGTTCCGAGTGATTCGGGTATTTTTCGGAGTACCGGGTAGTTACGGGAGAAGTAATGGGCCTTGATGGGCTTTAGTGGGAAGAGGAAAAGGCTGCTGCGCCCCCCTCCCCTTTGGTCCGAATTGGACTAGGGAAAAGGGGGCCGGCCACCTCTCCTTCTCCTCCTATTCCTTCTCCCTTCCTCCCCTCTTGATGGACTCCTACTAGGACTTGGAGTCCTAGTAGGACTCCCATCCTGGCCGCACCTTATGCCTTGGCCGGCCTCCTCCTCCTTCATCCTTTATATACAGGGGCAGGGGGCACCCCATGGACACACAAGTTGATCCTTGAGATCGTTCCTTAGCCGTGTGCGGTGCCCCCTGCCACCAAATTCCACCTCGACCATACTGTTGTAGTGCTTAGGCGAAGCCCTGCGTCGGTAGTACATCAAGATCGTCACCACGCCGTCGTGCTGACGGAACTCCTACCCGAAGCTTTGCTGGATCGGAGCTCGAGGATCGTCATCGAGCTGAACGTGTGCTAAGAACTCGGAGGTGCCGGAGTAACGGTGCTTGGATCGGTCGGATCGGGAAGACGTACGACTACTTCCTCTACGTTGTGTGATCGCTTCCGCAGTCGGTCTGCGTTGGTACGTAGACAACACTCTCCCCTCTCGTTGCTATGCATCACCATGATCTTGCGTGTGCGTAGGAAAATTTTCGAAATTACTACGTTCCCCAACATTTTGACCATGCCAAAATCTGGTGTCAACACATGCCCCCCTGTTTCTCGGCAAAGCTTGTGTGCCGACAACGCTATCTTTGTCGGCTTGCTAGGTTCGAGCTCCCGCAAAGCTTGCCTGGCTTAGGATCCACATCGCCCGCTTCATCGCCGGGTTGGCCGCCGCCACCACCTGGTTTTGCCAAAGTCGCCATATCTCGACTAAGGCCAACTCCAACGCGTGACCCCAAACACACGTCCGTTTCGTCCCTTTTTTCGTCCGTTTGGGGGTGGCAATGGGGTCGTGTCCACCCGGATTTCTGGATGCATCTCGCCCACATACATTTTTTGCAACACATATCTTTATTTTCATCATTGATTTTTGATACATTGAAGCACATCACCAAATATTGACTAGAATAGCAAGACCAATCAAAACAAGATCCACAAGAAGACATTTTAGAAGATATCCAAGTTCCATAACTGCTCCTGTAAATTGGATTAGTGCCTTCTTGATGCATTCATTTCTGATCTGCGGAGGCTCGATCTTGCATGCTTCTTTCTTCTCCGAGTATAAAGAAGTAGACGTTACTTCTTCTTCGCATCTAGTCTCATCTCTAGCCTCCATTCTAGCAACAACTGCACAAATATCTATTAAATCGGGCTCTATCAATAGATCGATGTATTCTTCTTCCCTATAGCAAAAGTTGCATCCATCCTACACAGTACATATATGAGTGTAAGCAAAACAAGCCGAATCCGAAAACACAATCGAAGCTAAACTAGCACATACCCCATCATTTGCGCACTTGACTAACACCCATCCGGGATGTTTTGGCGTTGTAG
Source organism: Triticum monococcum (assembly GCA_034509565.1). Classification (NCBI taxonomy): domain Eukaryota; kingdom Viridiplantae; phylum Streptophyta; class Magnoliopsida; order Poales; family Poaceae; genus Triticum; species Triticum monococcum. The sequence continues at coordinate 668,073,523 of CM067843.1, read as the reverse complement.
ACATGCGGCGCAAGACCTTTCATGGACAGTCGTCGCACTTTATGAGCGGCAACGTCGCGCCGACGAGCCTTTGGGTCAGCGCTAAGCCCGGATGACGGTCGTTCGTGTATTTGCCGGTGAACCGGACACGGGTTCGATCCGAATGGCTAGAGGCGGAGTTAGTACCTGCATGCGGCATGGGGGCCTTGCCGGGGCTTTGTGGCTCGGTACTCGGCCAGTCCATGGCAGGGCGTGGCCTCCGGCAGCCGGAGTGAGCTCAAATCCGCTCGTTTCGCTCAAATCCGGCCGCTGGATGCGCTGAAATCAGGCGGCCGGTGTTGGACAACTCCGGGCGTCGAGTCAACGGGGGCTGCGAAAAGGAAGGGGCCTGGGCTTCGCGGCCGTGCTAGATAACGCACGGCCGAGAAAAATGGCGGCGGTGGCGGCTAGGGCGGGGCGGGGGTGGGTGCGGTGCGGTTGGAGAGGGGGGGAGTAGAAAAAAGGGCGCATGTGTCCCCGATGGACGGGCCAGGGAAGGACATGGGCACGCGCCACGCGTCGTCCGCGCGTGCCTGTTCGACTGCAAACGTGACCCAACTTTGGGCCAGGAATGGGTCGAAAGCGGGCGAAAAACGGACGACAATCCATTTGCTCCCGCACGTTGGGTGGCCTGTTCTGTCCGTTTGCCTCCAAATGGACGTGCCGGGCCATTTGGGGTTGCTCGTTGAAGTTGGCCTAAGAGAGGGAGCGAAGCGGGAAGGGGAAAATGCTGATGCAGTGGGAGGGGAAATGTACTTGGTCTGAACGACGTCGTCGAACACCTTCTAACGACGGGCGAGACGGCTCGTGTAGCCATATAGGCAGAAAACATGCTCCATATGTCATAAACACACTTAACATGGCCAAATTCGCCGATCAGTGGTTTTGGCACAAAAATTACACAAGACGAGGTGTTTTCTACTAACCACTTCAATGTGGGCCAGGCCGCTCGCGCCCCTCTCCTCGTACAGCTCCGGGATCTCCACGCCGACGAGGCCGACGCCGACGATTTGCTCCCTGCGGGCCTCACGATAGCGCTCATGGCCTCGCCGGTCGTCTGTCGCCGTCGCGCACGCCCGCATCCCCTCCCTCCCTCCTCTTACCCCGTCGCGCGCACACGAGCCGCGCCGCCTCCAAGGGGGTCATCCACCTGCCCGTTGGCCCTGTCGTCTACCCCGCGCTCCCGTGCGTGGAGCCGGTGCCCCTCGCTGCCCTCCTCACTCTCGCCGTCGAGGTCTCAATCCCTGGCCGAATCAAAGGCGACCCCAAGTCAAGATTTACGCGGCAGCGACGCGCGGAGATGCCGACAAAAACAAAAACCAACGTCTACCATGTGGCGCAGTCTGATGGACGATCAACTAGGGATGGCAATGGGTACCCATTACCTGCGTACCCTGTGGGTAAAAATCCTGTTAGGTAAGGGTAGGGGACAAAAAATTACCCATGGGTACTTCAATAAAAAAATATCATATCCATCAGGCAGAGTGGGTACGGGTATGGGTCGTATAACCCATGCCCGCGTACCCATGTACCCATGTAAAATGTTAACAAGTGGGTTTCCTATAACATCCTAGTGTATTAATTTTTCCCTCCTAGTCGCACTAGGTTAAAACTATAATGTGTAGTCAAATTATCTCTACAATTTATCATGATTTTGTGAACTTCAAGTGCATGCCTATGTGTTGTTATTTATGATTATGTGTTGGTGTTTAACATTTTTATGTGTCGCTTTATAGGCAAGTATTTTTGTTTATGAGAATGTGTTGTTGTTACAATATGTTGTTGTACGTTGTTGTTTAAAATGTGTCGCTATTAGTAATTTATGATTATATGTTGCTTTTTACAACTATTTTCTACTCAACTGATGTGTTGTAAATGCGGGTATTTTGACCCGCGGGTACCCATATCCCCTGTTGGGTGACGGGGATGGAAAAAAATTGTACCCTTAACGGATACTAGTAATAATGTACGGGCGATGCACGTTTATATTAGGTAGGATATTAGTTGTACGTTATATTAGGTAAGATATATCTGTTGCACGTTGGTATTTAGTAGTATATTAATTACTTTTTCACGGGAATGGTAGGATATTAATTACATGGCAGATTTCATGAGATAGCGTTGAGTCAAAACGTGTTTATAACCAATGGTAGTGGTGGGTAATTAGAGCGTTAAACGTGTTTGGTGCTCACCATTGAAGGGATTTGAACCGTTAAATAACATGATTTGACGGTTGAGATGGTTTGGATCTGCCCCTTTGGGTCTTTTTATATTGGTATAGATGAGTATGGGTGATGGATAAGCTTAAGGTGGATGGGTAAGGGTATGGGATGGCTCCACCCATATTCAAACCCTGTGGATGCCATCTAACGGTTGAAGAGCGGTCGCGCGCGCCGTCTAGCAACTGGGCAGATTATTTCGGGTGTAAGATCTGAAAACCCGACCCCAAATTGCGGCTAAAGGCACAGGTGCACAGCGTGACCAGTCATGACTGTGATTCCGCAGCCCACTTCCCCATCGAGTATAAGAAAAGGGAAGTTCCCTGCTCGCTCCGGCAGGCGGCAGCTCCAACTCGATCTCTTCCTCGGGCGCGAAACCGAAATCGAGAGCGCGCGCGAATCGCGAAATCGAGGGGATACAAGCACGCAAAACGCAAAGAGTCAGGTGGGAGAGAAGAGGTCGTCCGCCTTGGTGCCATGGGGATGCTGTCGCTGAATCGCATCTTGTTAAAGCAGGAGCGGAGGCGACGCCTTCGGCGAATCCAAGCCCACAGTAAAGTCACCTCTCTATCCTTCTCGGCCTCTCTGTTATTCATCTCTGCTGCTACGTTACTTATCGGGTGGGGGAGCCACCTCTGCAACGTTATCTTCATGGCCCCAATTGAAATCTATGCCTGTTCTTCGTAATTTTTGATTCATAGCCCTGTGAGACGAGCCTCTATAGCCGCCTCTGTTTCTCACATAAAAAAGGCTTTTTTTTATGTGGCAGCGGTTCGTGTTTGCTCACTGATTTAGGGGGGGAAATCTCTCCTTTTCGAGCGAGGAGCAAACTGATACATTTGTACCGACCTAATCACTCTCCCCAATGTTTAAATGACCATAGATATTAGTCCTTTTTTGGTGGAAGCCAAATTGACCAAAAATTGCTCCTTTTTTCATGTTTCGTGTGGAGTAACGTATTCATTCTTTGTTCAAATGCGGATGGCTTTGGTCGTTAGAAAAGACTACTTTGGGCAGAGATTTCAAGAGATTAAATGGGTATAGTAATCAAGCAATGATAATCGCGTGTGATGGTTTGAGAATACCAACTCAAACATTCCACTAAATGTGACATGATTTGACAAGTGGACGCAGAGGTAGCACCGTAGCAGGGGAGCCAATGCCTTGTTTAGTTGATACAGTACAATCCAAGATAAGCCTTGGAGGTAGGAGAAACAAATGGTTGGAGAAGGATCTTCATCCCACTGTTTGATGAGCTCCTCATCATGTTTTGCAAAAATATTTATGTTTTTCTTGAATTTAAGCGAGAGCGTGTTAGTTATCTTGCAAAAAACTGGGTAAAAGAGAGAAACAGAATTGATGTGCGTGTGTGTTTGTATGCTCGAGATAGTTTTTTCCTTCTGTCAACATCTGTATTACTCACTGCCGTGCATTATGTGCCGCAGATGAATTAATTGCTTCAGTGCCAGATAAAAAGGACTCGCTCTGTCAACAAGATGATCAGTCACAGGGTGGTGATAGGTCAACATCTTCAGGGCCAGATCTACCCGAGGTATGGCATAAAACATTGGTAATGGAAAATTGCTTGACCTATGCTATCCACATAAGATCGTGAACATATCTTCTAGTAGTATTTTCTTCCTTGTTGCTGTGACAGTGAAATTAACCTCTCAGTTGCTTATTACTGAGGTGATTTACGTGGTCTGGCTTGTACTCTTGCAAATCAGCCTATGAGGCTTTCTTTTTGGTATGATAAGATCACCTGGCCTCATTTGCGCTGTAAGCTATTTATTTGGTTCGCCATCAATAATCAATGTTGATGGTGGACCGCCTGGCCGAAAGGAGGTTGCTGCATCCGGCTGCTTTCTCCTTGTGTGACCAAGTTGAGGAGTCAATTCAGCACATCCTTCTGCGGTGTGTCTTTGTCCTGCAGGTCTGATCTTGTATTCTCCAATCTCCAAAGACCAGGCCTAATTACTATTGCTCCACAATCCACCATCGGCCGGTTCTCAAGCTGGTGGTGCCAAGTTCTTAATCAAGTGCCCAAAGAACTCCGAAAAGGGCTTAACTGCCTCATTATCTTGGCAGCATTTATGTGGGCCGCTTACCTTGGACAATTAGGCTCGTCCTTTGTCTGAGTTTGGTCGTTTTGTTTCCTGTGGTGTGAGTTTTTAGCTTGTTCCTTAGAGGTGTGTCTTGCGGTGTGTTTGGGTTGAGGAAGTTTCTGCCTTCAGCCTTCTACATATTTCTTTCTTCTTAATGAAGTGTTACGCAGCCCTCCTGCGTGTTTGAGAAAAATATATTTATGATTGCTTTGCATGTCAACGTTATTTCTGTATTTTTGCTACTGGGTTTATTTGTTGCAAGTTATTGCACAAAGCACCATTTCTTGACTGTAACAAATGCACCTAAACCTATTGTTGGCTACTCTAGGTTTTGTTCAAAAAATAGTTTGTGGAATTGGTTAAAAATAAAGGTTATGGGGGGGAAATCCAAAATTATCGATTTCTTAGTGATACCAGTCGGTTATATAAATTACAATGAAGCGTTCTTTAGGAAAGCCACCTACATTACTCTTATAGATAAGGAACCTCTCTGCACAAGCTGAACTTATCTACCATAATTACATTTCAATGCACTTGTCATACTCCATGTGCATCACATTTTGTACAAGCGTGAACAGATCACATGGGATATACATTTTCTCTGTATGGTTCCTTAATTTTTTGTAAAGAAAATGTTTGCCTTTACAATCCCAGTGATCAACTATTTTTTCCATGCCTGTGCAGGATATATGGTGTCATGTACATTCACTAATGCCATTGTGTGATTCTGCCCACTCTGCCTGTGTGTCTCGCACATTTCTACGTTCTTGGAGATGCCACCCCAAGCTTATCTTCAGTGAGGAAACACTAGGCTTGACACATACGGAAGCAAGGGATTTCACTAGCAGAGTTAATCAAATTCTGAAAAATCACTCAGACACCGGTGTGAAGATACTTGAGTTTGTATTCGATGATCGTAACAATGTCAACACATGTCATCTAAATAGTTGGCTCCAGAAAGCTGTCACACCAGGGATTGAGAAAATCACCCTTTTTCTGCCTATGGAATATAGGGAAGAGTACAATTTCCCGTGCTCAATTTTACTTGATGGGCGTGGAAACTCAATTTGGTATCTTGACCTCACCAATTGTGCCTTCCGTCCCATGGTTGGATTTGATTGCTTGAGAAGCCTGACAAAGCTGCGTCTCTATGGAGTTTGTATCACGGGGGATGAGTTAGGGCATCTTATTTCCAATTGTTTTGCTTTGGAGGAGTTGCAAGTCTGGTGTTGCAAGGAGCTAATCTGCTTGACGATACCATTCTGGCTACAGCGGCTTAGTTGTTTGATTGTGTCAGAGTGCAATATGCTGCGAGTGATAGAGAGCACAGCTCCAAACCTCACCACTTTAGACTTCTTTGGTGAACCAGTACAACTCGTGCTTAGAGAATCATCAAAGGTAAAAGACTTAAAGGTGGGGTATTCATATAAGCCCAATGCTTTAAGTTATGCTATCACTAAGCTACCTTCTATTGTGCCACATCTTCAGACTCTTGCTATATACTCGTCTTCTGAGGTATACTCTGAAGCTTCAATTATTATATTGCAGTGTTTATGAATTGTAAGAAGGAATGTGATTAATTTGAGATATCTTTGTGCAGACGGTTAATACCCCAATGGTAGCTGACAAATTCCTTGACATAAAGCACTTGAATATTCACCTTGGTGAGGATGATGATGATGCTGTTACCCCGACCTATGATTATTTATCCTTGGCTTCGTTTCTGGATGCTTGTCCTGTCCTGGAGAGTTTCACCTTAAGTGTGAGTTTACTGATCACGCTTCAAATCTGTCTTAAGTATCTGCTGCGGAGACATTTAATTTGATTGGCAATAATATTTGATGCTATGCAGGTAGATCAGAGTGATATGCAGCATGAGTCGGTTTTTGGAGATCCCTCCTTATTTTTGAGGCAGATTCTTCAACACGAGCATGAGAGGCTCAAGAAGGTGCAGATCATTGGCTTTTGCTCTGCAAAGAGCATGGTGGAGCTAACATGTGATATTCTCAAGAATGCAACATCACTTGAGAGCCTCACACTGGACTGTATATTTGGTGCCGGTACGGGGGCGATTAGTGATTCTGTTAGGTGTGGTCCCTCAAAATCCGGTAAATGCTGGATCAGAAGCCGAGCTATGATCTTGGAAGCACATAAAGCAGTTGGTGCCATCAAAAGATACATCCTGGAGAGAGTTCCCCCTGCAGTCAAGTTAAATGTTGGGGGGCCCTGTAGCCGGTGCCAAGCTATGAATGTGATGCTACCGTAATTATCCAATGTTTAGATTTGCAATGTTGTAGATGTCATTGTCATTGTTTAGTGTTATAGCTAGTATATGCAACGCCGAATGTGTTGTCAGAATTTTTCTATGCTATGCACCTTATTGGCGTCTTTTAACACTGCAAGTTGATTGTTACTCCACCTTAGAGCTAAGGCTAGCTATGCAAATGCATTTTGGTCTGTTTGGTTCCAAAGTATTCTTAAGTATTCCAAGAATACCAAAGTATCTTGAAAAACTATATGATACATAATAAGTGTCGTAATTTGGGACTAAGGTTGAACTAACCTGAATTGAAAATTGCCACACTTATTTGAATCAGAGGGAGTACCTGTTTGGAAGCAATGATAACACCAGTTTTTCGAAGTATTGTTGAAACGATGATGGTGTGTATGGCAATAATAAAAGTACATAGCACTGTACTTGGTCACCGTCCTCTTCTTTTCCCTCTCTGTTTGTTGCCGGATTGACTAGTCAAGGTGAATAAATTTAGCGCTGAAATCACCAAACTCAGTGTTGATGTGTAATCGAGAGACATTCGAGAGAGACAACAAAATGAATCAACTGTGTATTCTTTATTGATGATTGAAGCTTATATACAATGGAACGGTTGCCGAGGCGACGGTTCGCTGGAGGCGTCTGTCCAGGCTGTAACCGATATGACGGTTGCTAGTATTGCGGAACCGCACGAGTGGAAAAGAGCGGGGATTATCCCCTAATAACCGCATGGGTTATTATTCTTAACACCCCCTCTAATCACCGCTTGACTGCATAAGGATCCATCATCTTTGGTTAAGTCTCCTCCAAAAACCATGTGGGAAAAATGTGAGGAGTAGTGCAGGCTATGCTGGTAAAACTCCTTCAAACCCAGTGGGAAAATAAGGAGAAAATGATCCAACATATAATGATTATTGCCTCCGTTAACTCAATATGAAGTATATTCATAGAATTTAGAGGACAATAAATATGTCGTATATACTTTCCTAAAAATTCCGGTGGGGAAAACAGAAAGTATGACATATGATCTTGTGTTGATATTACCTCACTAAAAAACCTTGATGAGAACCTATGAAGTAAACTCGTAAAGGAAAAAAGAGTATAATATGATGCATTGAACATGAGTAATTCAGGAAGATACTCCCCCGGATTCTTGAATATCTCAAAGCCATCGAATACCAATTCCAGAAACATTTTCTGCATGTCGAAGTTGGTAGAGGCTTTGAGAACAAACGTATAAGTTTGTTGTATGATTTGACTTGCAAGATGGGCAATATAGTGATATTGCTTGTTACGTAAACTGTTTACATCCGGGCAACACAAATAACATTATCTTTGAGATAATGGTTGGTGGATGTAGCCATGAGGTCTGTTTTGAAGACTATTCATGAGAGGGCTACCACACCTAGTAGGAACACTAAGCTTGTCTATGATCTGACATAGCGGGGGTCTGATCAATGTATCCAATGGTATTGGTGTTCAGATTTCTATGGAACTTTGAAAAACCAGGACAAGATGTTTGATGCCTTTGGAGATATCGATAGATATTCTTGAGTCCCAACCAATTGTGTTTGGTGGATCCAATGACATTATGGAACACCGAGTCCCAATATCTCATTTCCATCATCTCTTGGTCTAAATAGATCTTTCTCTACGTCTAGAGAATGAACTACCATGAGAGTTATGGATGGATAAGATTTGTCCACAATGAATTTCTCCAATATATTTTGGATATAGACAATGTAGTATACCATAATGTATGAATGAAGGTGCTCAAGTTGTAGTAACGAGCGGTATTTTGGTTTACCCAAATCCTTCATTTTAAACTCCGTCATTTTAGATGATTACATGTGTCGTCATTGCAGACACACAAACATGGATAACCATCATTGTAGGAGTAATCCTTATGTATAAGGAACTCACTACGTCGGTTGTACCAAATGTACCGACAATAATAATAAGTCATATGGTGACTTATTGATTTTACACAATGTATGTTGCATTTTGTACTTCGATTCAGAATTGAGGTTCTGTCGGGAACCATCTATATCTGAATCTAGTGATCTACATGGGTATGTAATCACTACATCTATCAACTGCAGAGATAGATGATTTTGAAATGCCAATTATATAAGTTATCTGAATGAGATCCCACCTTTGGATAATAGTTGGGTATCTGCGTGAACCCTTGTGCTACAATACTTGCTCTTTGTTTCACCACCTCGTTGTTCTCAATTCTGTTTCCAGAAGAAAACTAGTGTAGGTATTGCTTATGAATACCTTCCCATTATTGAGCAAGATCATTTCTACCTAGATTATACCCTTTGCTTGAGTTCAGCCCGAGTGTTGTTCACACTTTGCCATGGCCATGGTCTTTGGATCTGAATCATTTGAAAGGTTTTTGCAATCTAGTTGAGAAATGTATGTCGATAATTGTAGACTTTTGGTTATATGATTCTCCAGAATCTATATATCAATATATAGTTGATGGAAATATCGTTACCCATAGTGACTACTCGCGATTTCCCAATGCGATTGAGTCGGGTATTCCGATGTCCCGGTCATTATGTGCACTATGATCTGAGTTGGTGGAGGTTTCCCGTCCACTGGATGTATACTACCCATTTGGTGTCTGTCAACGTGAAGTTGACTTGCATTTACTGATTCACAGGCCTTGATATCCTTACTTGGAGAAGCTGGATCCTGATGTACTTCTGCCATACATACCCCCCTGTTGCTTTGAACGAGGAGTGGAGTGGATTTTGTTGGTACCTCCACTCTTTCAGGCATACTTTTACAGGATTGTAGGATTGTGTGACACCTTTATAGTCAGTAAATGAATCTGGCAGGTTATTTGCAATGTGTTGCAAATCTTCTGAACGCATAGTTCAGATCTTTGAGTACATGGATTTGAGGCAGAAATGCGTTGAACATTCCACTAATTTCCTGTCATTCTTTATGGTACTTGAAATCTCCCCCTAATGCCTGGAAATGTTCCTCATTGAATCAACATACTGGCCTTGAATAACTCCCCAGGTGTCGGGGGGATGAACCCTGATGACCCACAAGTATAGGGGATCTATCGTAGTCCTTTCGATAAGTAAGAGTGTCGAACCCAACGAGGAGCAGAAGGAAATGATAAGCGGTTTTCAGCAAGGTATTCTCTGCAAGCACTGAAATTATAATTGACAAATAGTTTTGTGATAAGATAATTTGTAACGAGCAACAAGTAACAAAAGTAAATAAAGTGCAGCAAGGTGGCCCAATCCTTTTTGTAGCAAAGGACAAGCCTGGACAAATTCTTATATAGAGAAAAGCGCTCCCGAGGACACATGGGAATTATCGTCAAGCTAGTTTTCATCACGTTCATATGATTCACGTTCGGTACTTTGATAATTTGGTATGTGGGTGGACCGGTGCTTGGGTACTGCCCTTACTTGGACAAGCATCCCACTTATGATTAACCTCTATTGCAAGCATCCGCAACTACAACAAAAGTATTAAGGTAAACCTAACCATAGCATGAAACATATGGATCCGAATCAGTCCCTTACGAAGCAACACATAAACTAGGGTTTAAGCTTCTGTCACTCTAGCGACCCATCATCTACTTATTACTTCCCAATGCCTTTCTCTAGGCCCAAATAATGGTGAAGTGTCATGTAGTCGACGTTCACATAACACCACTATAGGAGAGACAACATACATCTCATCAAAATATCGAACGAATACCAAATTCACATGACTACTAATAGCAAGACTTCTCCCATGTCCTCAGGAACAAACATAACTATTCACAAAGCATATTCATGTTCATAATCAGAGGAGTATTAATATGCATATAGGATCTGAACATATGATCTTCCACCAAATAAACCAACTAGCATCAACTACAAGGAGTAATCAACACTACTAGCAACCTACAGGTACCAATCCCGGACTTAGAGACAAGAATTGGATACAAGAGATGAACTAGGGTTTGAGAGGAGATGGTGCTGGTGAAGATGTTGATGGAGATCGACCCCCTCCCGATGAGAGGATCGTTGGTGATGACGATGGCGATGATTTCCCCCTCCCGGAGGGAAGTTTCCCCGGCAGAACAGCTCCGCTGGAGCCCTAAATTGATTCCGCCAAGGTTCCGCCTCGTGGCGGCGGAGTCTCGTCTCGAAAGCTGGCTTATGATTGTTTTCCTCATCGAAAGACTCCATATAGCAGAAGATGGGCATCGGAGGGCCACCAGGGGCCCCACGAGGCAGGGGCGCGCCTAGGGGGGTAGGGCGCGCCCCCACCCTCGTGGGCAGGGTGTTGCCCCCTCCGGAACTTCTTGCGCTCAGTATTTTTTATATATTCTGAAAATGACTTTCGTGAAATTTCAGGACTTTTGGAGCTATGCAGAATAGGTCTATAATATTTGCTCCTTTTCCAGCCCAGAATCCCAGTTGCCGGCATTCTCCCTCTTTATGTAAACCTTGTAAAATAAGAGAGAATAGGCATAAGTATTGTGACATAATGTGTAATAACAGCCCATAATGCAATAAATATCGATATAAAAGCATGATGCAAAATGGACGTATCAAACCCCGGGCAGGCAACGGAACCCGGATCCTTTTCAAAAACAACGGGGCCAGCATCGCCCCTCAAGACGGCTCGCGCTTGGCCGGGTCGCTCGACCCGGCCAAGCCCCTCGACCCGGCCTAATCCTCAGGACTTCTCCAACAAGCCAGCTCAAGACAGCTGAGCCCGGCGCACCAAGACTTCTCCAACAAGCCGGCTCCCCACTTGGCGTGTTCTCCAACCCAGCCAAGGGTCAACGGCTGTCCCATCCCAGTCGCACGATGGGACGAGTCTCCACCAACTGATGGCCGAAGCCATAGTGCCCCGCCCATGCCTTTGGTCAGCCGGACGAGGCAACAGTGCCCCCCACCTACCCGCTGACCAGGGCCGGCGTGGCAACAGTGCACCCACCGTCACTCATGACGCCAGCAAGCGGCGACCTGACGGAGCACCACTGTAGCCGACTCAACCTGGCCACTCCTTGACGATCGACAAGACGACCAACAGTGCCCCCGTACCCGGTGGGTCCCGCGCCTGGGGAACCCGGCGGGTCCCAGCACCAGGTTCCTGCACACTGACGACCCGATCCCGCAACCTTATGACATTACCATTGTACCCCTGGGGTGTTGACCTATAGAACCCCCCAGGAGCCCTCATGCATACGAGCAGCATCATCATCATCATCGACGGAAGCAAGATCATCTCCTCCCACCACTACAAAAAAATACACTTCCGTGATGATACGTGTTTGTCATAGTAGGTCACATTTTCTGTCATGCATGTACATCCATTACAAATTTATGACAGAATCAAGATAGTCATACCTGTGGTGTCGTAGAAGTGTTCCATGACATTACCAAAATTATCATCATGAAAGTGTCCACTTCCATGATGATAAATCGCACGTCACAGAAGTGCTTTCTTCAAGGGTGACCGACACGTGGCATCCATCGTAACGGAACGCTGTTAAGCTATCGGGTCTGGTTTTGGATCCGATAACCCGTTAACAGCCCCGACCAATGGGGATTTTCCACATGTAAAATCATCATTGGCTGGAGAAAACACGTGTCGGCTCACCGTTGGGACAGATGTCATCCACTCATTGGACCCAAAGCGCCTATGATACGTCGACATGTGGCACGGCCCAACAGAGGCCCATTCCTATGAAAAGGCTGGCCCGTTTGACTTGGTCAAAAGATGTCGAGCCGGCCCACGGCAAGCCTGTTAACGGTCTGTTCGCACATAGCCCATTTACAACCTGCTGACCCTGGGCCCGTTTACGACCTATCCGAATTAGGCCCACTAGCGTCATTTGGGCCGTCCAATATAATTCTAGCCCATTTTACCTTCCGGCCCATGTATGGCCCATGACGTCTTTCGGCCCATATGAGGCCCTTAGTAACCCTCGGTCCATTAACGGCCCGTGGTAAAACTGGCCCGTAATGAACAGTGTATCACTTTATACTCATTAACGGCCCATTATTCCGTTGGGTCGTTTCCAGCCCATGTTATCTTTCGGGCTTCCCAGGGCCCATTTATTCTTGGGCTCATTTCCAGCATTCATTTACTTTCGGCCCGTTACTGTCATTTTCTACTTGTGGCCAAATTCAGCCCGTGGTTACAGTCGGCCCGTTTGTGGCCCGTTAATACATTGGGCCGTTTTCATAGCGTCATCAAATACGGTCGATTAACGACGGCCCATTATGGTCGACCCGTGAACGGACGATTTCAACTCTAGCTCATTTACGACCATAATGTGGTCTGTTAAAGGGCCAAATCTCACTTTTGGCCTATTAAAGGCCCATATTTTTTATGAGCTGAAGATATTTACAGCTGTAAATGACCTATTATTACCGAGGGCCCAAATTATGTTTAGGCCTGTTAAAGGCCCACTATGGACACAAGCCTACTAGAAAAATATGAAAGCTTATGCTGATTTAGGCCCAGATATTTTTAATGGGCTACATGTAAATTTCGGCCCATAATCATTTTAGCCCAATTGGAATGGGCCCGACGAATGTTGGCATGTTGGGCTCCTACGAAGCTTTCGGCCGAATACATTACTAAGATAAACCTACACTATACAAAAATAGCGTCGTAATTACTGCAGCCTTTGGCAGCATCATAAATGTTGTATCACAACAAAATAAATTCCAACCATACAACAAAAGGCCTGTTGGCATAAAGTTTACAGTCCTTGCAGATAAAAGCACCATCAGATGTATAGAAGCACAGATCATTTGATCTGAGTGCTAATGTTTCAGGCTGTAGAATCTGATGGAGCAGCACGATCTTCACCTTTTTTCCGCCATTGCTCTTGAACAACGAAGCGAATGTCTGATAGTCTGGTTTCAAAACCATTCATATCTTGACGACATTTGTCAACCACTATTCTTGTTTCCAAAATGACGTCCATTAGGGATTGGACTTGTGTCTGGAGCACATATATGTTACTCTGTCTAGCAGGAAGATTTTGTTCACCTTGATAACCAACCCAGAATTATGCAGGAAGGTGCTTTTTGCACTGTTAGTGGAGAGATACTGACGCACTGCAGCAAGAGGTGACATTGTGCCTGTGGTAGCCTCGTCACCTTTAGGTGGTTGTGGCTGTTCAATCATTTGTTCCATAGCTTCCTGAAAGTTTGAACTTGTAGATTAGTGTACCAGATAAGTTACTAATGAGACAAAAACAAACAAAGTAGGTTACACGTTTATACATAACTTATTTTGGTGAACTACTGTAATACATTAGCATGTATTGTAGTGCCAACTACATAATAAAATCACTTTCAGAACATATGTCCATGTAGCATGCCTACCATATTGTTTATTTCCTCACATTCATTGCCATCTAAGGATAAAGAGACATGATTTAAAGTAGGATGAACATAGTATGACATCATTTTCATATCATGGGAAAACAGATATAAAACAAACAAGCTATTTTATCATTGTGTGCGCACGTGAACATAACAACTAGATTACAGATCAAGACCAAAAGAATATCCTTCATCTCTTTTAAACCATGTAAGGTGAAATGATACGTTAAGACATCTGTGTATAAAAGTGAATAGAGTAACTGACATTGGCTGCAAACCAAGTAGTTAAATGAACACATCACAGTACCAATCAGTTCAAAGGCAGGAGGAGTAAGGACTTACAACAGCGGCTTGAACTGGTGTGCTCATGCCCTTCATGTTGCCGGTGTGGCAATCCTTGAAGATTTGCAGTCCATTCGGTTCAGGTTCTTTTTGGTCCGCACAGGCTTTCCTCTGTATTTGGAACAAGTCAATATAGATACGATAATATGGCACAGAAAAAAGAGGAAGTAGCAGCTATTTACAAGAGCCTCACAGTGTGCAATATAGCTACGAGATCCTGTTGTCTGTTGGAATTTCACTTTAGAACAATTGGTCTTGTTCTTCAAACAGTTAGCCTAGAAGAAGATACACTTGTAAGGCACATACATAAATACAAGTTCAATATGTGGCCTGATCAAATACATATAGCCTACCTGACACTTTGGATCAAACCAGTGTTTAACAAGGGCTGTCCAGTCTTCATCTGTAATATATTCCACTAGAGATGTTTGGGCGATTTCATTATTAACCTTGCCTTCAAAGTGAGATTTTCTAAGGTGGCACCGATACTATCACAGAGCAGACTGAAAAACATGAGTGCATGCTTGTTTAGTTGCATCATCTTTCGGATCCAACTTGAACCTCATCTGTTGAAAAAAGAATGTGAGTCTTATTAGGAGGAAGCTAGAAAGTATGGGACAGAGCAAGACAATATTACTAATTGCGATGAATAACATTACTTACGGATAAATGGTCAAGGAAGGTGTTAAACTAGGTATTGTCTTTCTCATTCCTGTACTGGATCCACGTTGGGAGGATACATGCATGACACCTAATGGCAACGGCTGCCTCTGATACTAACTTGACTGACTCTATAACATCACGTGGCCTTTTTAAACCTGCCTCAAAATGGATCTCCATTCTTCCTCCTTTAGATTTTGTTAATTTGTCAAGCATTACCCCTGATGTCTGTTTCCGCTTGCGCCATGGTGCTAGTTCAACAATGAATATGGAAAGTGTTAGTGTACATCAAACTGTGAGAGTACATATAAAGGAGCATGCAACTGCAACTTGACTCAGTCAGGTACCATCTTGGTGTTGATGCTCATGAAGTTCATCTGATCTTGCCAAGTCCTGTTGTGTCAACAGTGCTTCGAAAGTAGTGTTAGGTGTGAAGGCAGCTTGGGAACTGGCCAGTTGCGGAGAAAATGAACGAGTAACTCATTAAGATGCTGGTACAATTGAAGCGGATGCTGCAGCTGGTGGAGCAGGTGATACTGTGTTTGTAGATTTAGCCAGTGGACTTGGACCTTCTACTGCACTATAAGTACCAGCAGAATCTAGACAGTAGATCCCTTTTCGTTTCTCCAGACGAGTAACACCACTCCCTACTATATTATTTTCCTTGCTCTTTTTTGACTTTGCCATGTCAAGCCGTACCCACAACACAAAAGAATAAAATCGCTCTTCAGAACTCATTGATGCATGATACAGACAAGCAATACTTTGATATAAGACAACCGTATGAGGATGGAATATGTAAGAAAAACAGGACGACATGACATATTCACAGCTACGATGTGTAAACTAAGCAGAAGGATTTTCAAGAAAATAGAAGTAATGCAAGCTAGACACCATATGAAAGATGCAACCAATATTACTCTACCAAGTTAAAAGCGTCTTGTCATAAGTGGCAATTCAAAAAATTAGAAGCAGTACAATGTAGAAATCAATGTAAGATGCAACCACTATCAAACTGCCATGTTAAAAGCGTCCAATCATGAGTGACTGATGCGGGATACACAACAGCAGTACTTTGATGTAAGAACATGGTATGATAGATAGATGCAGTGTATTCTAGACACAGAATCATGTCATATGCACATGTATAACGTATAAACTCAGAAGGTGCAATTTAATCAAAATAGAAGAAATACAGGCTAGACAACATATGCAACATGAAACCAATTATCACACCGTCAACTTAGAGCAAGCACCTGCGATGGTGATGTATGGAAGATGAACTCATCATGTAGACTTGGGACTTCAACTTCATTAGCAGTAGCAGTGGAAAATCTAGAGAGTCTCTGTTTGCGTTGGTGCGGAGGACCACCAACATCCCCTAACTTACTCTTTTCCTTCTATTTTCTGATATTGCCTTATGAAGTCAAAACCACAAGAAGATGAATAAAATTAGCTCTGCATAATTGGTTGATCCATGATACAGACGAACACTACTTTGATGTAAGGCAAGCGCGGGATAGGAGGATGGAATATATACAAAAAAGATAGTGTTTCATATTCACACGTACGATAGGAGGATGGAATATGTATGAAAAAATAGTAAGCGGAAGGCATTTCAACAAAATTAGAAGAAATGAAAGCTAGGCACCATATGAACATGCAACCAATATCACTCTATCAGGTAAAAAGTGCCTCATCGTAAGTGCCATTTCAAGAAATTAGAAGCAGTGCAAGCTAGAAGACAATGCAAGATGCAACCTACATCAGAGTCCCAAGTTAAATATGTCTTATGGGTAAGTGATCGTTGTAGGTATAGGTTGTAAGCTACGTAGATGCAATTCAGCATAATCAGAAGCAATACAAACTAGACATCATACGGAAAACGCAACCACATATAACAGTTCCAAGTTAGAGCAAGCACCTGTGATGGTGGAGTAGGGGAGATGTGCTCATCATGTACATGTATGTTCTAGAAACAGGAACACGTGTCATATTCACAGGCATTATGTGTAAAAGTAAGCATATGCAATTCAACAAAGTTAGAAGCAATACAAGCTAGACATCATACGCAACATGCAACCACATATAATAGTGCAAAGTTAGAGCAAGCACCTGTGATGGTGGAGTAGGGGAGATGTGCTCATCATCTACACAACTACGTTGACTGTCCAGCCTTGTGTTGTCTTGTGAATCTTGTTTTTGACAGAAAGACTATAAGGGAACCCCCTACAGTATAATTGGTGCAACAAACCCAAATTGCAAGTACCATGCCTTGAACCTGGGTGGGTGGGAAGGCATCAGCCCCTTCACACCACTAGGCTATGCCTTAGTCTTGTGAATCTTGTTGGGAGGATGGCGGAGTAGAATCTGTAGAGACCCCCTGTTTGAGTTGCTCCGAAGGACCACCATCATCCACTGCCGGACTAATTTCCTTCAACTGTAATGATTTTGCATTGTGAAGTCAAACCAATAAGAAAAAGGAATAAAATTCGCTCTTCAGAACTCATTCATGCATGATACTGATGAAGACTACTCGGATGAAAGGCAAACACATGATGCGAGGATGGAATATGTATGAAAAACAGGATGGCGTGACATATTCACACCTATGATGTGGTAACTAAGCACAAGGCATTTCAACAAATTAGAAGCACTGCAAGCTAGACACCATATGAAAGATGCAACCAATATCACTCTGCCAAGTTCAAACTGTATGGTGTTTCAACAAATTAGAAGCAGTACATGCTAGAAATCATATGCAAGACACAACCAATATCACAGTGGCGACTTAAAGGTGCCTTATCATAAGTGACTGATGCGGGATATGCAAGAACAGTAGTCTGATGTAAGAACATCGTGTGATCAGATATAGTATGTTCTAGAAAAAGGAACATATGTCATATTCACAGGTATTATGTGTAAAGTAAGCAGATGCAATTCAATAAACTTAGAAGCAATACCCCCCGTTTCTTTTTACTCCGCATATAATATTTTTTCAAAGTAAAACCACACAAAGTTTGACCAAATTTATATAAAAAATATGGACATCTACAATACTAAAACTATATAGTATGAACATACGTTTCATGGTGCATCTGATAATATTGATTTCATATTGTGAATGTTTATATTTTTAATATAAAGTTAGTCAAACTCTACAAAGCTTGACTTTGACGAAACCTTATATGCAGACTAAAAAGAAACGGAGGGAGTACAAGCTAGACATCATACGCAACATGCAACCACATATAATAGTGCCAAGTTAGAGCAAGCACCTGTGATGGTGGAGTAGGGGAGATGTGCTCATCATCTACACAACTACGTTGACTGTCTAGCCTTGCGTTGTCTTGCGAATCTTGTTGGGAGGATGGCAGAGTAGAATCTGTAGAGAACCTCCGTTTCAGTTGCTCGGAAGGACCACCATCATCCAATGCCTTGCCAATTTCCTTCAGCTTTATTGATTTTGCATTGTGAGGTCAAACCGATAAGAGAAAGGAATATAATTCGCTCTCCAGAACTCATTCATGCATGATACTGATGAACACTACTCTGATGAAAGGCAAAGTCATGATACGAGGATGGAATATGTATGAAAAAATGGACGGCTTGACATATTCACACCTATGATGTGGTAACTAAGCAGAAGGCACTTCAACAAATTAGAAGCACTGCAAACCAGACACCATATGAAAGGTGCAATCAATATCACTCTGCCAAGTTAAAACTGTCTCGTCATAGGTGGCGTTCATCAAACTAGAAGCAATACATGCTAGAAATCATATTCAAGACGCAAACCAATATCACACTACCAACTTAAAGGTGTCCCATCATAAGTGACTGATGCAGGATACACAAGAAGAGTAGTTTCATGTAAGAACATGGTGTGATAGACAGATATAGTATGTACCAAAAACAGGAAAGCGTGTCACATTCATACGTATCATGTGTAATATAAGCAGATGCAGTTTACACTAATTAGGAGCAATACAAGCTAGGCACCATATGCAACATGCAACCAGATATCACACTGCCAAGTTAGAGCAAGAACCTTGGATGGTGGAGTAGGGGAGCGGAGACTTGGACCTTGTAATGCACTATCAGTACAAGGAGAATCAGTACAGATGCTCCATTTATGTTGCTGCAAAGGACCACCATCATCGCCTTCCTTACTCTTTTCCTTCCTCTTTCTTGATTTTGCCTTGTCAAGTTAAACCCACAAGAAAAAGGAATAAAAATTGCTCTTCAAAACTCATTGATGCATGATACCGACGAACACTACTTTCATGTAAGGCAGCCGCATGATAGGAGGATGGAATGTGTATGAAAAACAGGACGGCGTGACATATTGACATGTCTGATGTATAAAGTGTAAACTAAGCACAAGGTGCTTGAACTTGTTAGAATCAATGCAAGCTAGAAACCATATGAAAGATGAAACCAATATCACTCTGCCAAATTAAAAGGGTGCCCTAACAAATGTATTTGACCAAATTAGAAGCAATACATGGCAACAGGCTACAAATAATATGCAATATGCAACGAATAAAGGTGACTCATCGTAAGTGATTGATGCAGGATACAGAAGAGAGGCAGTTTCATGTAAGAACAAGGTTAACGCATAGATGTAGTGTGTACCAAAAATAGGAAGGCATGCCATATTCATAGGTATAATGTGTAAACTAAGCAGATGCAATTTACCCTAATTAGAAGCATTACAAGCTAGACACTGTATGCAACATGCAACCACATATCACACTGCGAAGTTAGAGCAAGCACACCTGTGATGGTGGTGTGGGGGAATTGCGGTCATCAACTAGAGAGCTACGTTGACTGTCTTCATTTAGCCTTGCTGTTTCTTGAGAATCATGTGGGGAGGATGACACTGCACTCTTTAAATGAGTATGGCGTCTCACAGTAACCCACTTGGGTGATTGTCTCATCATAAGTGATTGACAAGGGATACAAAAGAGCATTAGTTTGATGTACGAACATGGTTAATAGACATATGTAGTATGTATCAAAAACAGGAAGGCATGTCATTATCAAAGGTATAATGTGTAAAGTAAGCAGATGCAATTTAACCAAATTGGAAGCAATACAAGCTAGACACCATATGCAACATGCAACCACATTTTACAGCGCGAAGTTAAAGCAAGCACCTGGGAGGTTGTGTGTGGCAATTGAGATCATCAACTGCAGAGCTACGTTTACTGTCTCCAACTGCTGACACTGCACCCTTTAGAGCGCTGAAATGCTTAGTGCTTATCTTCGAATTACACTGGAGCGACTTCTGTCTTTTCTTTTCTGCATTCATCAACACTGCGTCAAAGTCTGAAATACCCATGCATAAAAAAAATAGTGTGAGTATGGGTGAAGTGTGTGCACAATTAGTACAGTGTAAAGGTAGCAGATAGCAGGTCAGTGAGAAATAAATGACGGGAGACATATGATAGCTCTACAACATGCATCGCACACTAAATTACTACAGGATTCTATGAAAATAACAGTCGACTGAAAACAAATAGGTCAACCCATTTTTTGCACCGTCTGATGTACAAAGAACGGGCAGATCGCCTTCATCTACCTCCAGCCAGTCAGTGTTGACGATCTTCCTCGAAACGCCAGCGACCACCGGCCCAGTCCCCTGCCCGCGCCCTCTCCTCGACCTCATCGCACCGCCGTGCTTGGCACCGCCCCCCGGACATCCATTCAAGCCCCGCCGACCTCCAGATCAGGAGCAAGCAGCTCCTGCACCCCACACCCCTATGATAGACACCGATGCGCCGCTTCCCTGGCAAACAGGCGGACTAGGTGCTCCGCGCGCCTAAGCGGGTGCTGCTTCTTTTAATTGCGGTTCGACTGACCCTGAATTGAAATCCAGGCGGGCTACTGACCTCTAGCAAAGGTGAAATAGTAAAGGGAGGAAACCTTGTGCATTTAGTATCATGAAGAAGGTGCAGTAAGAAGCGCTCAACTAGTTTCTTTCATGGGATGAATACGGTGTGAGTAGAGACGTAAGGTTTGCACGAATAAGGGAAGAGGAGTACCTCTTTCTGCTGGCAGTGCTGTGTCCTCCTTCTATTTTTCCAACGATCTTCTTGTGGTTCACTGGAAATGAGAAGTTGTGGAGGACGGTGGAGCCTTGGACAAACCCATGGCCAAGTTGTTAAGCGTGGTGCGGTGACCGTCTGTCGGCGACGGGGAACTAGATCTGAGGCGGCGAACAACGGCGTAGCGGGAATAGCTCCAGTGCGCTGGACGGTTGCGATAATGGAGCGGTAGCAGTGAGGCACATGACAGCGTGGTCGGAGTGGTTCTGGTGCGACGCACGTCGGCGTCGGCATCGTGGAGGCAGCTCTACCTCGGCTTCAGCTGCGAAGTCCTTGAGGGCATTGCGGTTGCGGTTGCGTTGGACGACGATGTCGGGGTACCGGCTCCGGCGTGTTGGAGGAGGGCGGTGGTGGATTGGGCGCTATGGGGTGGAGAACGGAGGAGGCTGGGGTTTCGTGGCTGGTGGAGAGGGCGTTTTGGCGCCCATGGAGTATGAATGGGGAAACAGAGGGAGGCGGGGAACTAAGGGGGAACAATGTTACGGTTTGGGACGCGCTTGTTTGAAATTTGGGGAAAGTTACAAACTTTGCCCCCATCTAAAATTTCGAACATATTGTGGGTTGGGGTAGGACTATAATCTCAGGTGTCCCAAATGTGGGCGGGATAGATTTTGGCCGAGCGCATGTGTGTTTAGGCGCCCATGGCGTATGAATGCTTCTCGGAGGCGGTTGAGACTGGCGTCTTGGCGAAGTTACAAACCTACCCCGGTTTAGACCTTTGGACATCGGGCCGATAGGCTACACGGGCCAGAGTCAGGACAGTAATTTCCTACCACCAAACATTAGTCTCGCGCGATTTCGGGTGACCAGAGGCCTATTTGGCGCTTCGTTTAATATTTGGGAGTAGAAGCATTAACGTTTTTGGTTCTCTTGAATTGAACTTTCAGGATTTGTCAAACTTCACAAATCTTTACTCTTGAAAATCCTAAAGCTACGATTATTTTGGAATGGAGGGGCTACATTTGAATATACATTGTACACGAGTATATATTAAAAAATATGCAACTTACCTCAGTTCATGCATGGTTCCAGATATAATCTCCTTGGTTGCAAAAAAAAAGTTAGACATGTGTATGAATATATATAGCATGTTCAAACACACAACAAAGATTGATGCCCCCTTTTACATCTGATTTACAAATGCCATTATCTCGGGTTCAAATAGATGAATGCACTTCCTATGAATTCGAATATTCGAAACCCCCTTTATGTTGAATTCAACATGTATTCTATTTCGTAGCTAGCAATTTGGAATGTATCCATGCAAGTGACAAATGTATAAAGTGCTTCACACTAACAACATGGAGTGCACTAATTAATATTTATATATGAATTGCAAAAGCATCCATTGCCTGTATTTCAAACCGCTCTCACTCTATGGATCGATAATATGAAATAAACACATGCACATGCTAGAATTCAATAGAGTATGGGTGTCCGATAGAACGATTTTCGTCCATAAGCAATTTGCAAAATTCATGATCTCATCCAAAAATAATAATGCCATTTATATTTTAATTTAATGTGTAGAACTGCCTTTTACACGTAGATGCACTATGGCTCGGCCCTTTCTCATAAACGCGCTATGTCTCTCTCTCTATCTACCGCATAAGTGCACACACTTTATATGCATCGACATTTCTCTTTCACACATACTCACAATCTCTCTCGGGGTGTCGGGGAGTCTCACGCACATGCTCTCTTTGTATCTCCCTCTCTTTCTGACTACTATATATGTACCACTCTTTTCACTAATCTCAGTTGGAGAACACTGTTTCTCTCACATGCATATATACACATGCACGGTCTCTACTAGCCCTCTATACGCACATATATGTGCCTACGTGTCTCCCGCACGCACATTATCTTTAGGCCTCTCTCACACACATTGCCCCCCGACACACCTCTCTCTTAGTAGTTGGCAGATATGATTCCATCCTATCATTCGGTAGGATATCCTTGACTGTTAGGCTGGATGGTAATACGAGGCAAAGTTTTACCCTAGTCCAGACCCTTGCAGTTGAGGAAAAAGCCTACTCCTGGTACTATATATTAGTGATAGGGGTGTGTACAAAGTACATGTGAATACCAGACATTGTGCGTGTGTGTATACTATCGACGAACTAGCCCCCAAGCTTCTATAACATACTAGGGGCCTAAGGTTACAAATCATATATAGTCGGCTTATCACCAGTGGGGATAGAGTCCTCCGCGACTCTGGTAGCTAGCTTCATGTTGTACGCTGAGTCCTCCACATGGGTCTTCGTATAACGCGTCTTGGTCCAACCTATGTGGCGCAGGATGGAACCGACCCATGAGTCCTCATGTTGACCCACCACAACTAGAAATGATGTGCCCACCACACCACACACGCAATCGGCCACTAAGAAAATAAGCATATACAACAGTACAATGTTATACATGAAAGTTAATTGCATGGTGCATCCAAAAATATTTGTTCTGCATTGTGAATGTTTATATATTCTCCTAAAATATTAGTCACGGGAAAGAGAAACAAAGGGCATATCTCTCCTTGTCTCCACCAGACACCCCCTCTTTCTACACCACTTTCACGTACGCACACAAACTATCTCTCGGCTCTCTAAAAGTATGCATGCCCACGACACATTCACACGTGACGGTCACTGTATTTCAAGCTAAAGCACTATACGTTCACTGGACTTCAGAATATGCTCATTACGATCACTGTATACATTCTCGTGGTGATCATACGGTATCTAGCTCATGATACATCTCCGTATTTTCTTGATGACACTGACGGACTTTGCATTTGATGCGTGCTCCGTATTTTGCTGACGACACTTATGGTCATTGTATTTGAAGCAAAAGCACGAGATGGTCGCTGGACTTCAGAATAAGCTCATCACGGTCACCGCATACATTTTGTCGTGCTAACCAACATGTGGTTGGATGGTTAGGAGGACAGTAGTTTCTCGAGCCCACCAGGGTTAAAGTCCCGGTGCTCGCATTTATCCTAGATTAATTTTAGTATTTTCTAGTGATGTGCGTTCAGTGGGAGGAGACGTTCCACTCGACTACGAGGCACCTATGCGACTTCGTAAAATCTCAAGATCATATGCTGGCTCACTCTCTTGAAGGTGCTCATAGGGGTAGGGTCTGCATGTGTGCGCTTATAGCGGTGAGTGCTTGCATGTATATATGAGCCCCTGCGTCTGTACCGTGTTAAAAAATACATGTCATGATTATATGGTCACTGGCTCACCCGTACAACTCCGTATTTTGTTGATGACACAATCAATTGACCAGTCAAACGTTCCACATGCCCAACTAGTGTTGCACCATCGGGGCGCGTAACCATGGGGCCCACCTGTCAGCCCGTATATGAAAGAAAGAAATGGTAGTTTGAGTCTGTACTGTGTTAATAAAATACATTTTAGGGTGATCATACGGTCTGAGCCTCACCATACAGCTCCGTAATTTGTTGATGACACGATCAATTAACTAATCAAACGGTCCACATTCAGCAGCGCACATTACCATAGGGCCCACCCATCAGCGCGTATATGAAGGACAAAAATGGTAATAAATTAGTGGTCGGTGGATACTCAAAGTCGTGAGACCTCTGGTTGGCAGTCGCCGGTGGTGGTGGTGGGGGGGGGGGCGTTGATTGGGCGGTGGGGTGGGGATCGCCGGAGAAAAAGCTCGGCGCGGGGCGGGGGTTAGAGGGATGGCCGGTGCAGCGGCGGAACGATGGTAGGGAGTGGTTTCGGGGCGGCGGGTGCCGGTGGTTCGGCCGGTGGTGGCTGGCGGCTCAGGGGGGGGGGGGGTGGAGTTTGATGATAAACTGCAGGCCCTTGATTTCGTATCTAACGGCTAGAAAATCTAATGACCAGAGATGAAAAAGTCAGTCGACTGACATGTAGCCTCACCCCGCACATACACATGCACGCACGCAAGACACACATGCAGGCGTGCAACACTGACACGTACACATAACGAACACACACACACATGCAGGCGTGTAACACTGACACGTACACATGCACTCACGAACACACGCACGTACGCACACATGCATGCAACACTGAAGCGTACCCTTGCACGCACGCAACACTCGCATGCCTGCATGCACAGAACACACGATGCAAGACACATGCTCAACCTATACGTGCATGCACCCTTTGTTAATGACATGAATTGTTATGGGTATTAATCAATCTTATCTGTGATAAGTAGAACATTGATGTTTGCAGCGGTCTTTATGAATCACAACGTATCGAACGAGCTATCAACATAGTAGGCTTATCTACATGAAAAGGATGACGTCACACTCAATGAACAATCATCGGTTTATGAAATGCCCGCTTCTGACCGCCCTGGCCCACCAAAGGTTTCTCTGCTGTGCGCTGCCTGCGTTGGGTCACTAACATGCAGGACATGTACCCAAAGAGCCCACACGTCAGTAGAAGAATGACACGGTGTCCTACGTCAGAGTCGAGGGCGCCACTCGCTGCACGCCCGGCTGAACACGCCTCCTTGCCGCATTCAAACGCCTCCATGAAACCCGCCCGTGTGGAAGCCGAGAAACCCACTCTGGACACAGGCCCGTTCATGACCGGGCCGACATTAAACGCAACGCCGGTCGAGCTCCTCCCATCCGCCATCTATTTAATCTCCTATTTAAATGAGGCCAAACACCGGCCAAGAATCGCAAACCTCTAACGCTCCCCTATCTCCTCCTTCACCATTTTGTCCACTCTTACAATGGCTTACGAAGAGTAGTTATTCCGCACAAGCCATTTTTTTAGGTTTGTATCTCTCTCACACACCCACGTAGGTGGGGAACATGCACGAAGAGAAGAGGTGCACGCACGACGCATGTACTCCCGTCTCTTTCCCAACCACGCCCGCGCGGGTACACGGTGGAGCTCATTTCCTTACGAAAAGGCAGCCCACATGGTAATTTGACACGTGTACTGGTTGTCCACTAGATGGAGGGAGGATCGTCTACCATGGGTGAATAAACAAATTGCGACTTGACGCGTTATGTGAAAAGAGGCAAACCATGTGGGGCCTACCTTAGAGGCAAGGCTCTATACACTGGAGTACTTTTGATGTGTCCCATCAACTCGCAGAACGAGGAGAAGCTTGCTTAGTACACCGTCTCCCTCGCCCACGGGCGCGGTGGCTCGCAGGATGAGGTGAAGCTTGCTTACTAGTAGTAGTACTGTACACCTTACGCCCGCTCCCTCGCCCACGCGCATGGTGGCTCGCAGGACGAGGAGAAATTTTTACTACTCCCTCCATTTACTCCTCGTCCCTACTACCTTGGTTAGAGATATTATCATATTTTTTGGAATATATATGTACTTTAGTACTCCCTCCGTTTACTTATACAAGGCCACTATAAAAAAAATACATTTTGCTTCTATACAAGGCCACAAATAGCAATCGAGACAAAAGTTACTACTCCCTCCTTTCCAGTTTATGGCCCAATTTCAAAATCTCTCCAATCAAGGTAGACGGTGAGTGGTCGAATTAGTTTCGTACTCGTAGTTTGCACAAGTAATTAGTACACTCGTTTTTCTCAAGAAGTTATGTTTATCGATGCATTAATTAGAACGAATGCATGAATGGCCACTAAATTTCCATGAACTTCTACAAGCATTGGTAAGTTTTCTCTTGACACTGCTTGCATCAGGTGATCTAACACACCTCGAAATCCAACATGTGATGGTACTACTTCTAGTAGTAGAATTGAGACTTATAAAACAGAAAAACGAATGATTTTTAGATGAGACCTATAAACCCTAATGGGTACGTACTCCGTAAAATCAGATTTTCCCAAAACTAAGTCGCTCAACCTTTATTTGCTTGTTTCCCTGCCTGCCTCCTTGCCTCGAACAGACTATGCCAAACTCCCCTGCCTGCTGCACGGGAAAAGACCCACCCTCACCTTTTTTAGTCCGGGTTTGTATCGATGGATTGCGCGAAGCAGCAAAAACCCAAGCCGTGTCTTGTACTCCTCCGTCGACGCTCGCTTTCATGAATTATGTACTTCCTGTCGCCGACATGTGGGGCATATAGCAACCGGGTCGACGTGTCAAGCACCAAATAACTGTGAAGAACAGTAGGGGGATGCACCCCAGTCGTACCGCCCCAGTAGTAGTAGTAATGAGCAATGAGACGTCAAATCACAATGCCGCACCTTCCCAGACGGACGAAGCAACCATTATTTCACACTTCGGTTTCCATCATCTCAAACCACGTAGTATTGCTTCTGCCTCAAGAGGGACACACGCATCGCCTTGGTACATCATGACACGTGGGACCGCATGACAGGCCATGCTCCCCCGCTGATCGCTCGGTAAAATATCCTCATTTTTACTAGTACTATACTTCCTCCGTATCAGTTTACATGGCATGCATGTCGTTCTAGGTTGAGAATTTAACTGGCTATATATGTGATGAACAATATATATTTAGAAACTACATCCGCTTAATAATCCAATTGTATACTTTTTGTGACATAGTAACTCATATTTAGTTAGTCAAATGGATGACCTAGAACTACGTGCACGCCCTATAAACCGAGACGCCTAAAAAACGAGATGAAGAGGGTAGTTCAGTACGTATCTTGTTAGATCAATATAGTCGGGATTCACCAAGGAGCAAAACTAAGTGGTAGGCTGCACCTGTCGTGTTGGCGTAGCAACTCAAGCAGGGTCAGTCCGCACACGAAATGGTGACACACTTAAGAGGACCCCTTTGGCTGACATGTGGCTCATCCACCGTCTTGTTCCACGTGAGATGCACCAAATTATAGTTTGGAGCAGCGGTTGGAATTGGAGGCACCCCGGTCGTAGTGCTGTAGTAGTAGAAAATGAGCGATGAGGGGTCAAATCACAAAGCCCCACCTTTCCCGCATTAATAAGCCGAACGGACGAAGCAACCATCATTTCACTCTAGGGCGCAAGAGCATAAAGAAAAGAGAAAACCAATGATGCGTGCGGCAGCTACCTAGGGCACCCTAGGGTAGGGGTCTCCACTACAGATCATTTTTTTGAAAGCGCCTCCACTACAAATCGGCTTTTCCCTCGTCCTCTTGAAGAAAACCGATGATGCGTGCGGCGGTAGGGTTTGTAGGAGTACTACTATGGTGTGCGGGGCCACGTCGTAGTAAACGGGAGAGGGATTGAGTTCGAGTCAACGCCTTAAATATATGTGGGCCGCTTTGTTTTAGGGGAACAAGGCAACATTTTGGGTTCGGGGACCAGTGGAGATATAGTACGTACAAAAAATTGTGGACGTAGGTTTGACCGAAAGGCAGTGATGCATGGGCCCTGCATTTTGATATACCCGGGGCCGCGTGAAATTTGCTACTCTACTCAAAACTAGTAAGGTACACATGCATTGAACGCATGAGATTTCGAAACCAAATTATGAATAAATACACACTATAGCATGTAAAGCTTTGAGTCATATATGCATGATGTAGATGTTCGTTTAGTTCTTATAATTCATCTCATTCCAAATCAATTAGTTTTATAAAAATGTTAAGATTCATGGGGTTGTGCATTGTAAAGCATAAAGTAAAAAACAAATAATGGAAATTCATTTAGAAAAAAATTCAATTATGATACGGAAGATTCTAGAATAAAGGAGAAGTGCTTGTGTTGTGAGGTTTGTGCATTATGCTTAAGTTCAACCATGGAGTCTTCTAAATTGTACATGTGGCAGATCTGGTGGAATGTTGATGATATCCAACGGCCAGTAGTGCTCGGATTTGCCATCTCTGCACTGTCGGATTAGCTTCATCCAGCGACCATCTTTCAAAGTTATTCGCACACTATATAGTTCTTGTGCCATAGTTGCATGTCTTGGAAAAGAGCTACTAGTGGGTTGTACTAGCTATTTAGGAACAGAAGATGTATACATGGAAGTTGTAGGGAAAGAGATGACATGGAGTATCTCAATTCCTATGAGTAGGGATTGGAAAAGAGATGTCATTTGGTTCACATCATAGGAACTTTTCTATTGAATCTAGAGATGACATGTATCTCAATTCCTACGAGGAGGGATTAGAAAATAGATGTAATTTTGTTCATATGATAGGAACTTTTCTATTGAATATACGCTAATGTTTATTTTCCCTTGAAATTATGGGAGTATAGGAATCCATTCATATGAACCAAGTGGCTCTAAAGCTATAGAAATGATATCATGTCTATTTCCTTTGAAATGTGGAGTATATGAATCTATTCCTATGAACCAATTGGCTCTAAAGGAAAAAATCCTATAAAAATCATATCATATAGAGTTCCTATGATATTCCTCCACACCAAAGGATGGTTGAAATTGCTGCAGGTGATACGATGGTCTTTCTTTGTAGACTCCTCCCCCATCTTTATAGTTACCTCTCGAAGATGAATGAAATGATATATATAGGGTATTCTAAATGTGCAATTTGGTACACGAAAACTCGGTAAAAGTTTGCGAGGTTTGAATTTTCAATAAAGCTATATGCACTGCATTTTGGAACGGCGGGAGCATACGGCAGTTGCTAACACTCACGTGGAAGATTTGTGTAGGAGGAGTGGCTGTTGTGTTAAATGACGTGGCAAAACTGACACCGTCGGATGCCGATCTAACGGTTCTTACGACGTTCGTCAGGAAAAGGCTTGTGGCGAACGTTTGTCGGATAATGATTTACGGACACATGCATTGCATTGATACGTGCCCCCTCTCTGTCACGCACACGCACCCTCACGAGACACGACTCTCCCGAGTCCTCTCGCACCCACCGTCTATCTACAGGTAGACGTCACACACATATGTTCTCTTCACACCCTACCCTCAAAACTTCTAAAAAACAAAAGACGCCGCGCACATTTTATTTTGGCTCACACGTCACACACTTATACTATTACTCTTGTGGCAAACGTTCTTTGGGCATAGTATATTGTACTCTCACGAAGAGAGGCGGTGCATGCACGCACTAGTTCTCTCACACCCACTCGCGGGTACACGTAGGAGCACATTTTTTTGAAGCTGGTACAACAAAATCACTCCACTACATATATATATATATATATATATATATATATATATATATATATATATATATATATATATATATATATATAAGCAGGAGCCTTAGCGCTTGCTTTACTAGGGTTCCTCTCGTTCACTCTCTCATGCTCTCCAGATCTAAGCAAGACATAGGTGGCCACACTCTCTCAGCTCACAGCTGGTCACAAATCCGACCGGACAACCTCGACCGGGGCAGGGGTGTAGGTGCATCGTTCATGCTGTCGTCGGTGGCGAGGGAGGAGACCAACGGCTACCCGCACGTCCCGATCGGCAGCCGTGCCGTCCTCTCCGAGAGAGCGCCAGCTCAGGAGGGCCTTCAACCCCTTCTTCCTCCTTGCGGTATTGTGGCCAAGATGTGGCCTCCCGACGCCGTCTTTGCCACATGCCGACGACCCTCAGGTATATATTCCTTCGAAACTCGCCTTGCTCTACTGCCCCAGCTCCCCACTTGGCTTCGTGTGGATCTTTTTCTACTTCCGTCCGCTATTCCAAAGCTACCTAGACTTCTACTATTATTAGAGGTAAAGCTAGTTCATACAGTCGACTCTAAGAGTTGGTTCAAATAGGGAAGAAAGTGGGAAAGTTGTATCTTGAATCTAGGACTTGGTTCTAAGAGGAAATGGGGGAAAGTAGTAGATACTGGCCATCCAACCGGTCTCTTGGTTGAAAAGACGAAGAAAGCATGGTGGATGGCAAAGGGTGAGGGGAAGTCGACCTATCTCTTGGTTGAAAAAGGAAAGAAAGTGACGGGTGTTGGGGGACAACGCAAATGAGAATGAGCAGGTCTAGATTTCCTGTGCTCACATAGGAAAATGTCGTCGAGGAGATCAAAAATGGGACAAATGCAGACATGCTGCCCGAGTGTTTGCCGCTCTCGGCAACCACATCCGCCTCACCACTTTATGCCCCTGCTGTCCCTATGCCCATATCATTACCGTTAATGTAAAATCACATTAAGGATTCAACAATGCCACCTAATGTCACTATAAGTAATGGTCTAGTGCCGTCGATAAATTGAAGCAATGCCTCCACCATTTTATGAAGTGCTTCTGTCTTGCTTTATTTCCCATGAATTGTGTTTTTGCAGTTACACTTAAATCTCACACCGCTAACATTGCTTCATCCCAGTGGAACTGCACAAATTTGATTGCACATTTACTGACGATGTGCTGCTCTCATGACAGTAATACTAATGCTATTGTTCTGCATGTTAATCTAGTGGCAGTGTTGATGTGATGTGATGCTACTTACTTAAGGACACTTTCATACTGTCAATCTAGTGCCAATTATAACACAATAGATGCTGCTGTTAATCATACACCACTGCAAATATCTGCCACTGTTTAAATAATTGTATTTCGTATTTGCGCAAACAGGGATGTCTGTCTCCATATCGTTTCGGGATGTCTGTCTCCGTATCGTTTCTATCCGCGCAATCAAAAGCACACATCTCAGTTTTAGTAGAATTGCACAAAATGAGATGGCTATCCCTCGTTGCCATCGTCTAACCACCCGTCTTCTAGGTATTCCTACAGTGGTAGTTACTAGGTAGAATGACCAACACAATACAAAAGAAGTTGATTCGTACGTTTTACTTCCTGATTGCAGTGTAGGGACGAGCGAAAACAACTGCATCCTAGTCCAGAATGCACTTTCTACCAGTTCATCCATGGACCGAGGACTAGCTGGCATGGCGGCACGACAGTTTTTTGGACAGGTGTGTGGACAAGAGGCATTGTGGTCTGCTTATTTCTGCAAATAGCGGTGCTTAAATTTAGTGAAATGCACAAGAATTTCACCTGGTCAGTACACTACATGGTTCAGTTCAGCATTCCAGCTGAGAACACAATTATAATTGGTTATTCTGGAATGAGAGAACCTAACCCTGAAAGGTGGCAACAAGAAAAAACAGAGTGAACTCCAGGAAATTTAAGCCTGCCGGGAGGCCCTTTGCTCAGAGAAGCCTTGCTTGTTTTTTCCTGATTTGTAAACCTTCTCACAACTTTGTGCTGTGAACTAGTATATGTTTGATGTTCTATGAATCATTGAGATGTATAAAATTGCTTGACTTATGCTTTTCAAGTTTTTTATGAAGCCGACTTTAATGTGAGTGTTCCACATGAATGCTGGACTAGCGTTTGAATGTTTGGAATTTACATTGTGGCCTCAGTTAACTGGATGAACCACTGTAACAAGATACATAGTTGCTTATATGTCAGACAGCAGATTGTTGATTGTTAGCTGGTCGATAGCCTAGTGTTGAAGCGAGCTAAGCCAATGTGCCGTGTTTTGCACAACTACTTACAAGTGAGGTAGCACCAACAATGTTTACAAGTACTTATGTATACGTCGGCGCACAGTTCTCGAACAAGTACTCTATTTCATCAAAAAACACACTGCTCATATGATAAACCATGACAACTTATGTCTTACCATGCCATATTCATGAAAAAACTAGTGAGGGCGCATCTGTTTCGGCAACAATTATGATGGTTCTCACATCATTCACATGCACACAAAAGTAGCAGCAGTTCCATAGACGGATTCAAACAGAGTACTAGCCCCAAAGGGCTCGATAACAAGCAAGGTTTGGATAATTAGACACAACCCAAACTACTATTAAACACTAGCTGGGGCAACTATTTCATGCCTCGATCTAATTTGGGCTGGACACAAGACGGACCTTGCCATGAACATCATCGAGGACGTCCGGCAACAGCTCAATCCCGTGAACCTTCATGAAGACAACCTTGTGGCCTTGCCACTCATAAACTTGTTTGTGGAGGCATGCCACATCATCTTCCTGCCTAAGCTTGACAAGAACAGTATGCCTCACAAACAAAGGAGTAGCTTTGAACTTCTTGTGCTTCAGTACACCCTGGACAACATGCCTGACAAAAGTGAGGCTGGAATACAACTCTTCATTGGTATAAGCGCAAATGGCTTCCAGGATCCAACAGCCTCTAAAAACTCTGTTTTCCCAGTGCATATATTCAGGTCATCCGCCTCATAGCGAGTGACATGTACAACCACACAATCCTTGTCTGCATCAGGGCTCTAATTGAAATAGAAACAAATTCTGAATTACTTTCCAGTATAAGAAACACAAGTTATTTAAACCACTATGTATAGCATGGCATCGAAGCTAATAAAATTTTGCATTATTCATCACCACATACTTAGATGAAAAACCCCACAATTGAGATCGGCAAAGAAGAAAATCACCTTGGGCAGCTCAGCAGGGGGGGGGGGCATCCTCGAAGGGAGAAAACTGCTCCTGCAGTGCCACGGGGGCTGTAACCTCAAACGGGGCGTTAACCATGTCAGTAGTGGCCGTGAGCGTATCTGGGGTCGGCTCGGTGGCTGCCTCCATCTTCTTGGAGCTCTCTGTCTCGTGGGGATCAGCCTCCCGCGTCTGCTCCAATATCGGCAAATCTTTGCCTGGTTCTCCTTGGTCCATCATGAAACTGACGAATACTAGGAGACCACTAAAAGGAAAACACAATCGCAATGACAATGAAACAAAAAAGAGAGTGAGGATCGATTACTGCTTTGCAAAAGTTCTTTTTTTTTCTCTGAACGAAAATATACCAACATCACAGATCCGCTTACAGCCCCTTCATTGTGAGAGAAGAACAGTGGCAGATGCGAGTGTTGCCTTTCTTGAAGACGGTGAGGGAGAAGGGGATTCAACGAAGAGTGAAATGATGGTTGCTTTGTCCGTCAAACTTAGACTGCGGGGAGGTGGGGTTTTGTGATACGACGGCTCGTTACTGCCATGCTACGACCGGGGTGACTCTCCGCCTGCATACTGCCTTCTAATTTGGTGGATGGCATTTGGGCCCGCGCGCTGCATGGCCCGCATGTTGGTGAACAAAAGTATAATGACATTCAGTAGAGGGAGACGTTTTGATGACCTAGGAGGAGCCAGAAGCGGTATTGTATCCACTGTACTAGTAGTAATTGTTTTTCTGGGTATCTGTAGAGTGTCTCCACTGTACTAGTAGTAATTGTTTCTCTGGGCCCAAGACAAAACAGCCCATCCACCCTAGTAAATAGTAAAATCAATCCAAAAGTACATATATTTACTGAATGAGAGGCGCTACCCACACCCAACACACCGCCCCAAAAAAACCTGGGTGTTCTTCTTCCTCCTCACTCCCACCCACCTCACGTCAGCTTGCTCCACTCGTACCCCAAAATTCCTCACATCACTCCTACAGAAAACCCCAGCTCCCCTTCTTCCTCACTACTACAGAAAAACCCTAGCTGCCCTTCTTCTTCACTCACAATACAACTAGGCTCGTCATTCGTTACTCTGCTCAAATCCATGAGCGCGACCCGACGCCCTCGAGGAAAATGGAGTCGGATGACCCCGGCGCCAAGAAGATGAGGCTCCTGCCAGCGGTGACGCCCGTTGTAGATCCCGCACCCGGTAGCGCGGGGAGAAGCGGTGACCCCGCCCCCACCGAATCCCAGGAACCCGTAGAATCTCAGGTGGACCGCATCAGCGATCTCCTAGACGCCGTCCTTGGGAAGATCTCAATTCGGTGGCGCCCTCTATGGCGCGCCGTGCCCCTTAATCTCGACTGTCATCAGCTATCTCTCTTCAATGATTTTGAAATCCCCAGAGCCATTATCTCCCCCCACTAGGGCTCCGTTCAAAGCCTCTGCATCCTGTCATGCTACCTGAGCAAGCATACCATGCCCTGCATGGTGGACGCCTGGCTGAAATCTCCTAAATTCACAGAACTACAACTGCTTGAGTTCTACTATTCCCCTGGA
Organism: Triticum monococcum; assembly: GCA_034509565.1. Classification (NCBI taxonomy): domain Eukaryota; kingdom Viridiplantae; phylum Streptophyta; class Magnoliopsida; order Poales; family Poaceae; genus Triticum; species Triticum monococcum. The sequence goes on along the minus strand of CM067843.1, from coordinate 668,038,561 downwards.
AATCACCTACCAGATACCGAACGCCATCTACCTATGCCCTCAGCACCGATGTCCATCTCGCGGTTTTCCTCCTCTCTCCACACCACCACCTTTGCTCTGTGCGACCTACTAGACAATCTGGTGCTAAACCTTTGACTCCCATTTCTCAAGAAACTTTCACTTGTGTGGGTTCGTATATCGGAGGCCTCATTGCACAGCATCATCCACTCCAGTTGCCCTGTCCTGGAGTGCTTGGTGCTTGTTTTCATAGTTAGAATTGGTTGTCTCCAAATAAAGTCGCCTAACCTTGTAAGAATTGGAATTTCTTTTGACGGAAGGCAGCTCATCATTCAAGATGCCCCTTCACTTAAAAGGTTGATCCTTGATTCTAGTTGTTCACCATTGCAAATAACCGTCCTCTCTGCACCTAAACTGGAGACCTTGGGTGTAATACATGATCTCTGTGCTCATTTCAATATGGTGTTTGGCTCCACAGTTCTTCAGGTACTTTATATTATCATCTACACTTGTAACCATAAGCTGCATTTTAAATTTCTGTGCATAAGTTATATGTCATTTTGGAGTACACATTTTGTACTAATATTATGTTCTATGCTCAATGAAGAGTTTCTCCATGGATGGCCTATCAATGGTGTTGGGTTATGTCAAGATCTTATATATCCAAATGAATGGTTTTGATCTGAACAAGATTATTGGCTTGCTGCAATGCTTTCCATGTCTGGAGAAGTTGTATATAAAGGTGATAATTTCATGCACATTGGAAGCCCGCATATAGTGTACTAGAATTAACCATTCAGCTGTTGCTCTTTCGACACTCTTTTTTTAGACCTTAAATGTTTTCAATCTTCATGTCTATTTAGGCAACAGGACGGGGTAAGAAAGTTATAACCAATCAGTGGATTCGTAAGCATCAGGATTTTCTCACTTCTCATGAGATTCGATTGAAGACAATAACGCTAGAACGATATGTAGCCAATCGTGCAAACACTTGATTTGTCACATTCTTCCTGCTGAATGCGAGGTTACTATTGTCCATCAGGCTTAAGTTTATCAGCAGCATGGTTTTGATGGATGGGTATGTGGAAGAGCAAAAAAAGGAGTTTCAGGTGGGCAAAAGAGCTTCTGAACATGCCGGGCTTCTATTTACAACATATTGTGGCCATAATCTAGTAAATTTTACGACCCAGGATGTTCATTTTATGGACCTGACCGATCCATTTGAGTGTGACTGCCGAAAACAATGCTGGAGTTAGATGTTGTTGCCCTTCTCAACCTGGTTTTTTTGTAAACCTGATGAACAATTAACCCTCATGCTTTTGTATAGTTTGTAAGCTGGAGTTAGATGTTCTTGCCCTTTTCAACTCGGCTGTGACAGTCATATTTTCTTTGAAGCAAGGTAAATGGCTTGCCAGTCGTTTAATTTAGAGTGAAATATTGTAACAACTAAAAAATCCCAACCAAGGGAAATAACAACACTCTCGTCGGCTGCTTGAGCTCACTGTGCATTACAGAAGCCAAGTGATTAGCCCCCACCAGCACCCACAAACTTATTTTGAACAAGCACATCAAATGGGTTGTAAATTTTCATAGGAAAGGCTGCATGACCGTGACAGATTTGGATTATGTCATTTGGGACCCGCGAGGAAATAGCCTATCCAAGGTGGTGTCGACTTACTAGCCAGTCAACAAACAATTTTGCCTACCAGCCGTTGGATTGACATCCAACATATATCGTGTATCTCCTATCTCTTGTCTTCTTCTTCCTCCAGCCACACAAACCAAACCACCCCGTCGGCTCCGCCTGCTCCCGGCTCCCATGGCTGTCCGCGCCTCCGCCGCCCTACCGTACGTACCCTCCAACATTGGCCAGTCCCTCCCTCTATTCCCCCACACGCCATGTTATTCTCCAGCGACGTCATCCCCAACACGCACCCGCACCCGAACTAGTAAACCTTTGTACTCCCCTCCGCATGCGACTGGACCGACGCATCTTCCACGGCTCTTGTTTGTTCCATCCGAGGCCTTGCTGTCGTCCTCCGCCTTGCGGCCTTGGTTCGCTCGCCGTGTGAGGGAGTCCTGGACTAAGGGGTCCTCGGGCATCCGTCCTGTTGTCTATGGGCCGGACTGATGGGCTGAGAAGACATGAAGGTCGAAGACTATACCCGTGTCCGGATTGGACTCTCCTTGGCATGGAAGGCAAGCTTGGCGACCGACTATGAAGATTCCTTCTTATGTAACCGACTCTATGTAAACCCTAGATTCCCCCGGTGCCTATATAAAACAGAGGGGTTAGTCCGGAAAGGATATACACTCATTACCATAGTCATACAGGTTAGACTTCTAGGGTTTAGCCATTACGATCTCGTGGTAGATCAACTCTTGTAATACTCATATTCATCAAGATCAATCAAGCAGGACATAGGGTATTGCCTCCATAGAGAGGGCCTAAACTTGGGTAAACATCGTGTCCCCCATCTCCTGTTACCATCGATCCTAGACGCACAGTTCGGGACCCCCTACCCGAGATCCGCCGATTTTGACACCGACATTCGTGCTTTCATTGAGAGTTCCACTGTGCCGTCGACGAAAGGTTCGATGCCCCCTTCAATCGTCGATAGTGACGTTGTCCGAGGAGAAACCTTCCCCGGACAGATTTTTGTGTTCGGCAGCTTCGTACTGCGGACCAACTCGCTTGGCCATCTGGAGTAGATCGATAGCCATGCCCCTGGTCATCAGGTCAGATCCGGAAGCTCGAACTACGGCGCGGACGTCCGTGGACGTCCGTGGAGACTTGATCTTCAATGGATTCGAAACCGCGGCTGTCGGATGTGGGGCGCCGGCTAATCCTTAAGGTTCGAACACTGGGGTGCGCGCGAAGTCTTTCCCTCCTACTGATCTGCGCTCTAGCTCGCTAAGATCTTGCGGATCAACTCGACGAACTCACAGCACAGAAAGACACGGGGTTTATACTGGTTCGGGCCACTGTTGTGGTGTAATGTCCTACTCTAGTGTGGTGGTGGATTGCCTCTTGGGCTGATGATGAACTGTACAAGGGGAAGAACAACCTCCTGAGGTTGAGGTGTTCTTGTGCTTTCGGACTTGTGTGTCTCTCTGGGTCTGATGAGATCTCTCTCCCCTCTACTATGGTGGCTAGTCCTATTTATAGAGGCCCTAGTCCTCTTCCCAAATATTGAACGGGAAGGGAGCCAACAATGGCGGGCTAATTCGAAGGGGGACAACTAGTACAAGCTATCCTGACAAAAGTAGTCTTCGCCTGCACATAGCTCTGGTGGTGACGCCGTCTTGGGCTCCACGATGACCTCCATCTTGCAGTCCATGGTCTTGGTCTTGTTGCACCGAAATGGCAACCTTTGCCTGAGGCCTCGGTACTCCGTGGCTGCGCTTGCCTCCCTTGCACCAAAGAGGAAACAAGGACGCTGCGCGCGCTGGCGCCCGCCTGGTGCCCGCCTGGTGTCGATTGTCATGGCTCACGTCACGAGAACCTCGTGAGGTTCGCCTCGCCTTGATATCTCCGCCCCTCGCGAGCCTGCCTGACTAGGCCGCTCGGGAGGAGGTCTTGCGTCATCCTCCTCGCGAGGCTTGGACCCTCGCGAGGGTCTTGGATGCTTTGTTGATGAAGATGGGTCGTACGTCCTGCTGGCTTAGCCACGCCATGGGCTGCAGGCAGGCAAGTCTGGGGACCCCCGTTCCCAGAATGCCAACAGTAGCCCCCGGGCCCAAGGTGCGCTCGGGCTTGGCTTCGCGGTGAAGCCAAGGGTCAAGTTCGGAGCACCGCAGGCCCCCAAAGCTTGCAGCCTCGGCCGACGCGTGGCAGTTGATTGGACGTGGGCGTCTCCGCTTCCCCACATTGCCCTTGAATTTGCCTGGCTATGCGGCCCTGCTTCTTGCATAGTTATTCTTCCCTCTCCGCGCCCGGCTCTTCCAATCTCCCTGCTCCTTCGACGTCTTGCTCTGCCTTCCCAATCCAACTTGCGCTCCGCCCACTTCACCGCCATGGCGCTGAAACATGCCGAGAAGGGAAAGCAACCCTTGTCCTCGCCAACTACGCCTCCATCCTTCGAGCCGGCGCTAGGCCGGCCTCGGGTGCTCAACAACGAGGCCATGGGCAAGGTGCGCCCCATGCTCGCCTCCAGCTTCAATGAGTGGGGAGAGACGCCAGCCTGGCCTGCGTCTCGCTCCAGCATGGCTCGGGCAGTCACCGAGGTTCTGGTCTTCATTGACGCCCTCTGGGCTGGCCTGCTTCCTCCCTTCTCCACCTTCTTCAATGTGGTGCTCGAGCACTATCAGATCCACATGCTCCATCTCGACCCTCAATCTGTGACCCTTCTTGCCGTCTTTGCTTTCGTGTGTGAGGCCATGGTGGGCATCGCCCCCTCCGTGGCACTCCTCCGCCACTTCTTCTCGTTGCATCTCACCGGTGCCTGGCAGAGCTTAGGGTGTGTGGGCTTCTAGGCCGTGGCTGCGACAGCAAGCATGGGGATCGACTTTGAGCTCCCTTCATCCGCGAGCGAGTTCCGCACACGATGAGTGTTTGTTGATGCCGGCGTGCTCAACCCTCTACTCCAAGCTCCGGTGGGGCCTGCCATTCCAAACTCTGGCTGGGGCCATCAGATGCTCACGAGCCCCTGCCTTGCCCCCGTCTGGGCTAGGCTGAGGTGGTTGAAGGACCTTGGCGTGACTGCGCCCATGGTGGTGAGGGAGTTTGTCAGGCGTCGAGTTGCTCTGCTTCAGCGCCATTCTCGCCTGATGTGGGACTTGCTCAGCAGCCAGGACAACATGAGGGTTCTGGAGGAGGGGCTCCCTCTCACTGCACGACAAATGGTGCTCACGGTCCTATCTGGTGTCCCTCTGGCGGACGAGATGCCCAAGAAAAGCTACATATTGTACCGCTGCGAGAACAAGGCCACCTTTGCTGCGAACATGCCTTCCTTTGATGAGTGGGACTGCGCCCAATTGGCTTGGTGGGGCCCCGCGAGAATCCCATCATTGTGGTCCCATTCTTTGCCGCCGGTGCCGAGCTCGCCCCAGGTGATGGTGCGGGGGAGCGAGCGGCGATGGTGGCCGGCTGCTCAGATGTTGAGGAACACATGCCGAGCAGTGATCCGGGGGCATCATCCTCAGGAGCTTGCGACGCCCCTCCTGAGGCACCGGTCGCTGATGAGATGCGGCATGCGGCTCCCGAGGCCGACGCTCTAGGAGCCTCAGGAGGTCGCAGCGAGGAAGAGCCGGGCTGTTCGCCACAGCCGGGCTCCCCTGAGGCTATCCCTCTTGGTTCTTCTTCGGCTCCGCCATGCGCCGGCCGTCACGTCCAGCGCTTCGTTCGCCTTTGTGTGGACTTCGAGGAGCTCCGCAAGAGGAAGGGATCTCCCAGTGGCAGCAACATCTTCGGGCCGTTGAAGCGACGGAAGTACATCGCTATCGACGAGTAAGTACCTTATCTTGGTGATCTTCTATGTGCCGCCTTCCTTTCCTGACGATTGTCCCCTCAGGTCCCCTTCTGCTAAGGTCACGAAATCTCCAGAGAAGCAGCTCCCTCTCGTCCCATCGCGCCCGCCAAGCTCCAGCGCTATAGGCTCAGACGCTACCCACGGCGTGGGGTCAGCCAGGGGAGTTGGTCCGTCATCAAGGCGCCCCGAGCTTGCGCCATCGCCTTCCTTTCTTCACGGCCTTGCTCGGAGCGCAGCAGGCGTGCCAATGGCTCCACCCATGGTCACGGTTGGTAGATGGCTAGCCTCGATCCTGGAGTCTCCTTCAAGCAGTGGGCCTTGTTCGGTTCAGGCCCCTCGCGAGGGTCAGCTGGCGCCTGGGGCCGCGCCAGCCCCCAGCCCCAACCGGGAGGTGGTGCACCACTTGATGCTCCACCCGCAGCCCCCAAGGTGGAGGACGAGGTGGGCTGAGCATTCGAGCTCGAGCGCGGGCGCAACATGGTCCGCCATGAGCTCTTCCAGGAGGCGATGGGCGCGATGAACCGCCTTGGTGAAGAGCTTGCTGGTGTCGACTCACGTCTTGAGGCTGAAGGCCTTCGGTTGGTGGAGGAGCGGTGCAAGCTGCGAGTGGCCATCAACCTCGGTCGTTATCATCGCGACCTCGAGAACGCGAAGGCTAAGGCGTCCCTCAAGATTGCCAATGAGGCCTACTCGCGAGCCTTGGAAGAAGTTACGAGGCCGATCGCCGCCGCGAGGCTACGGAGGAGCACACGTGGGAGCTCCAGGCCTGGAGCGCGTCCCTTGAGCAGCAGGTCGAGGCGCGCGGGGCCGCCCTTGCGTCGATGAGGGGGACGCCTGCGGAGGAAGAGGAGGTCCGACGGCGCGAGGAGACGCTGGCCCTGGAGGCCGTGGAGTGCAACCTTAAGCTCGAGCGACTGGAGACGAGGGAGCGTCAAGTTGCTCAAGCTGAAGATGCCGTCGGGGCCCACGAGGCCAGAGTCGAGGAGGAGATCAATCGCTGGGTGGCCGAGGTTCGCGCAGATCTGGAAGGCAGGTATGACTTGAAGCTGAAGCTCACTGGTCAGGAGGGTGCGGGCAGGGCCGCCGCCCTCAGGCCTAGGTTGGATGAGGCTAAGAGCCGTGCGGAGGCCACAGCTGTCGCCCTGGTCACGGCACAGGCGGACTTGGCCTTCGCCAATGCCGAGCTGTCTTCCCTCCGAAAACGAGTTGATGATGCCGAGGCCGTCGCACGGCAAAACAGGGAGGAAGTGCTTCAACGCCGGACGCTGGAGTGCGAGCACACTCCTATGCTTCAAGACCTTCAGAACAAGGCCAACACTGCCCTGGGTTACATCTGCGACGAGAACGTCCCGACCCCTCACTCAAGTGACTACACCAGCCACAAGACCTTCTTTACCGAGGTGGTGACACGCCTGGAGGCTCAATCTGCCAGAGCTCGACAGCTTGTGGAGGAGAGGGGTCGTGGCCTGCTTCATCGCGCCTTCTCCCGTGTCTTCAGCCACCTTCTGAACACCGACCCCAACTTCGACTTCGATGCCGCCATTGCCCCTGTACCCATGGCCGTCCGAGGCGACCTGGCGCGTTGGGTAGAGGACCATGTTGATGCGTTGGTCAGGGCCTTCACCTCGGAGAACGATGGGGTGGTGGTCATCGCAGACGAAGGTGACGTGGTCAACGACGACGATGGGGGCGTCGCCGACGGCGGCGACGATTCCGACGAAGGTGATGACGATGCGAGTGACGCGTCACTGGACGACGAAGCGAGCGATGTCTCTGGCTGATCCTATATCCTCCTCTTGTTTTATTCTGCATGCAAAACTCAGGCGTGGCCCTTGGAAAACTCGTAAGAGCATTTTGAGAGGGGAGCCCCTCGTGTAAGCAAATTGCAGTTTTTACTTTCCTATGCGATGTGGGTATGTGTCCTCGTGAGCTCATGAAGCTGGGGGTGAGTTTCCCGACGTGGTTTACCTTAGTCAGCGCCAACTTAGGGCTGGATCGCGAGGCGACGAGTTCCTGAGAATCCTGCGGAGCTTATCGCCCCGTTTGAGGGGGCCCCACAAGGGATGAGCACCAGGCGTAGTGCTAGCGCGTGCTTTACGCGGTCCGGCTCGCGAGGAGCTTTGCAAGGGAAAGGCGATGGACGTGAGTCCCAAACCAAACAAGAACCAGAAGACGAGAAACGGCTCGAACGAGAAAAGGCACCCCCGCACGCATCGATAAAAATTCAGCCTCAACTTAAGTCCAGAATCGGAAAGCAAAGCCACAGAAAGAGAGATCCAAAGCAAAAGGCCGCGTCCGACACCTAGTCTAGTCTTCGGGTCTTCAAGTCTTCTCACCAGCGCGGAGCTAAGTGCTGTCCACTAGGCGTGGGAGGGAGCCCCAGGGCTTGAGGCCGGCGCTCCTGAGACTCCGGGGCGTGTACTACAACAAGAACCCCCTTCAGCAACGCATCGATGCGTTGTTGTATGTCTATATACCCATTGCTAGGGTCTATACCAACGGATTAATATCCGTTGCCGTTGGTGGCGTTGCAAAGGTCTACAACAACATATACACATCCGTTGGTAAACGATGTGAATAAGTGTTGCAAGATAGCAACATATTGAGTAAGAGCCTAACAACAGTTCATATGCATTGCTAGCTACCCTGCACAAAAGGATATTCAAAAGGATATAACATGTGTTTTATATATAGCCATTTATAATGATAAGGTCAATGGGGATAGTACATAAGAGGCACAATATATGAGAAAGGTCTAATATATTAAATTTCCTCTATTCCATTACAAAGAACATGATCCAAAGATTACAAGTTGGGATACTAATTAGTAGCCCAATTCTGGACCTTTCAATCATTGTCTCAACTACTCGAAATTACAATTTTTGAAACATTAACACTGGAAATGCTATCCTAAAACATAACAGAAGACTATCCAGTGGCAACACCATTCTCGACCTTGCAATCGATGATAAGACTATCTAGCAGCATCACCATTTTCGACCTTTCAATCAGATGATAAAACTATCCAGAAGCAACACCGTTCTCGACCTTGCAATCAGATGATAAGACTATCTAGCAGCACCATTCTTGACCTAACAATCATTGACTAAGCCATGCATCGTCAAAATATCTTAGGAATCTACAAAAATAAAGAAATGAGATCAGTAACTTACGGTAGAAAAAAAGGTTAATAGAGCAGCAAAATTTAGAAGAGAAACAAACAAAGGTTGAAGGCTATGCAATAATTAATCCAGCTGCATGGCCAATAATTTTTAACAATTTTTAGTGGTCGTATCAACTAGTCAGATATCGCTAATGTAGCACCAACTTGCACTATATGTACATCTCTACCGAAGAAAAACTGCAGTTCATCAATTTTTTAACCACAGATTTCTTGATAGCATAGAACATGCACCCATAAGTAGATATCATTTCATATTGCAGCACATATTTCAGTTATAATTTAAACACTAAAATACATATCTAATTGATATCGAATAAATTTATGTGACTAGTCCGCGATAGCATGAGTGAATATGGTGTGATATGTTTGCAAAACCCAGACTGGTAAGATTTGGAAAGTATCACACATCTGAAGCTGAAAGTAGATATTAGCATATTAAACTAACTCATCTCATTCCACAATTAAGTTTCATCATGTCGATCGAAATAGTGTTTTATAGGAAGCGAGGTAATGTAATTTACACACATAGTATTTGATGAATTGTTTCACCGAATCTAGCTGTAACGAGTCATGTCTCACAGAAGCAGTATGAGAATTTCACATGCAAGAAAAGTGTTCTTCTATACAAATTAGGTGGGAGAAAAGATAGGTATATGGTAGATAAGAAATAATATTCAGGATTGCAATTAGTAGTCCAATTTCCCTTTGTAGTGATAGAACTACAATTACAAAGTACATTATAAAAATTCCTATCTAGCAGTAGTGATCTTCCATGTTTTAGTGCCAAGAATATTGACATGGAACCAATGGTGGTGCTAGGATTTACAAGCTGTGATTTCAAAGCTATAAATTTAAATTACACATTCACCTACTACACTTAAATGTAGAAAAATACAAGCGACAAACCTGAACCATGTGTTGTCCTTTGACGTCACAGTCACCACATAACGTCGTCACTACCTGAAACAATCCAGTTTCTGTAATCTGAAGATACAACATATGTATTGGTAATTTAGAAGACCACAGAACAATATTTCAAACGTATGTATACTGACATTAAATTTTCTCCATAGAGAAACTATGATCTCAATAAGCCAATACCATGGTTAGAATGGAGAAGTCAACAGAACATCATTACTCACACAAAGGTCTCTAGACCAAATGTTACTCTGAATTTGAACTCTCTCAAGATGATCTAAAATACTGAGAAACTGATGCACTTTGGTATTGCCAATATATTTAATTAATAGATAAACTTTGTCAAGCAGGATGGTTCAGTGTTTCCATTAAAAGATTATTGTCAAAATTGGAAGCTACTTTTTCTACAGTGATTAGTTTTTTCAACGAAAAATTGCTGGAAATTTGAATACTGCATAGTCAGTTTTGTACATGTACATGCATCTAACTTTTCCTATTTGGGTGAACAACTATACTAGTAAAAGATTAATAGCTGCAACTACAGCTAGTAATATCCGTATAACTTATAGCTGCTGCATATTGGACGGGATGGGGCAGATGGCTAGCTGACCGTACTGCACTACAAACCATCACTGTGGAGCGGGATGCACTACTTCTGTACATCTCTCAGTCGTCGCGACACCCTTGTGCATATAGGAGTCGCTGCACCGCCGCTGTGCATCTGGGCCGCAACTGAACCTCCGCTTTTTTGGCCCATCGAGTAGCCCCCTGCCTCTACGCTATTGACATCTGATTCAAATTCCTATCAAACAAGAGGTAAACAAAGTGGCATTTATCTGAATTAATCAAGACAACTAGTAACAACCAGCACATGGAGATCTAGATAGGAAATTCAGAGAAGCAAGCCTGACTTGGCGCCATCCAGGTTCAGGCAAATACAACCTGCACATTGAGATCTAGAGAGGATCATAGGTGTACAAAGGAGAAGCTATATTCTGGCTGAACCTAGATGGTGCAAAGAAAGGCACAACCCAAATGAAGCCCTGGAAATCTCACTAAGGATTCAGAACATGACACCAACCAAACTACATGACCATGGATAGTTCTGGCAGTACTGAATTCTCATTGACTTCTCATAAGTCATAACTGAACTATGATTAGCTGAAAAAGGAAGAAAAAAATGTGTGTTAATTGAAGAAGCATATACCATCTTGGAGAGCCTCTTACTTTTCTTAGCGTTCTTCTAGTGGAGTAGATGCTGCCTCCCGGCGCAGCGCCGAATGACCTTCCCCATCCCTACCGCATCTCTAACAGCTTCGCGTACACACTAGAGAAGGAATTAAGAACGCCCAAGGCAAGAAAGTCAAAGACAAAACCCAGAAGAAGGCGAGAAGAAACCTTGTGCGTCTTTGTTTTGTAGTCGTTCCCTGCGGTGACTACCAAAATGGAGCGCGGGGAGCGGGGCTTCCAAGGAGAGCGCGATGGTGCCGACGGTGGACATGGCCAGCGGCACCGTAACAGTTTCTTGTCCAGCCGTGATCTACATACCGTGGGAGGGAAACCTCATACCCAAGGATCAAGTGGGGAAACCTGGATGTGGTGCCAAGACAATGGCGGCGCAGGGAAAATGAGGTGAGAACGATGGAGGATTTCTGGCGGCGGTGGTGGATCAGGTGAGATTGGTGGAGGATTTGTGGTGGCGGCCCGAAGTGAGATATTCTTTTTTAGGGAGGCCTGCAGGAGATAAGGCCATCTCCACCGCACGACCTCAAACGGACATCCGTTTTATCCGACTTTTGTCCCTTTGGGTAGGGATTTGGGGTCGTGTTCGGGCCTGTCCTGGGATGCGGTGGCCATGCGCCCAGCGCGCGGACGCATCCCGGCCGCGTTCTGTCCGCGTATTATTTCTTTGCAAGTCCCTAACTTTATTTCATCATTCATTTTTGGTACATGAAAAATACATCATCACATTTTGACTAGTAAAGCAAGACCAAAGAAAACAAGAACCACAGGAATGCATTTTAGAAGATACCCAACTTCCATAACTGCTCCCTTGAGTTGGGTTAGGGCCTTCTCGATGCACTCGTTGTTGATCTGTGGAGGAGGAGGCTCGATCTGACATCCTCCTTTCTTCTTCAAGCCAGAAGTCGATGTTGCTTCCTCCTCACACCTAGTCTCGTGTCTAGCCTCTAATCTAGCCGCCTCCATCTTGCGTGTTTCTTTCTTCTTCTTCGAGCCTAAAGAAGTAGAGGTTACTTCCTCGCACGTAGCCTCTAATCTAGCAACAAATGCACTTGTCTCATCTACAGCCTCTATGCTAGCTAAAAGTGCACGAACATCTACTAAATTGAGCTCTATCAATATATCGATGTACTCTTCTTCCCAATACCAAAATTTGCATCCATTCTACACAACAAAATTTGAAGTTAGCACAATTAGTTAAATCTAGAGCACAAACCAAAGCTAAAAAAATCACATACCCCATCGTTTAAGCACTTGATGAACACCCATCCGTGATGTTCCGGCGTTGTAGACATGCGGCGCACGACCATCCTTGGGCAGTGGTCGCACTTAATGAGTGGCAATGGTGCGCCGGCGAGCTTTTGGGCAAGCACCGAGCCCGGCCGACCGCCATTCGTGTATCTGCCGGCGGACCACCGACGGTGCAGATCCGAGCGGCTAGAGGAGGAGCCACTGCCTGCATGTGGCCTTGCGGCCCTGCCAGGGCCTTCCGGCGAGGTGCCCGGCCAGTCCATGGCGTGGCCCGGCCTCCCACAGCCGGCCGAGCTCAAGACCGACCGGATCCGCCCCAAAACCGGCCGGCGGGTGCGCAAACCAGGTGGCCGTGGTCGCGTCCGAGCCCGGCACCGAGGGGAAGGGGTTGGGCGAGCTCGCGTCCGAACTGCACGGCTGCAATGGCAGCGGCGGTGGCGGCAACGACGGGAAGAGTGGAGGGGGTGCGGCCGGAGGGAGGGAGGGGGGCGGATAGAAAAAGGCACATCTTGTGCCACCGACGGGCGGGCCAGGGGAGGACACGCGCAGACGACCCGCGTGTCCGCGCGGTGTCCATTTACCCCAAAAGCTGCGCAAGTTTGGGCTGGGAATGGGTCGAAAGCGGACACAAAGTGGACAAAAGTCCGTTTGCTCCCGCGCGCTGGGCCGCCTTTTTTGTCCGTTTTACCCCAAACGGACGGTGCCGGACATGATAGGGTCGCGCGGTGGAGATGACCTAAGTTTGTGTTGCCCCGTTTTCCACATGTCTGGCCGTGTGATGTGGAGAAGGTGTAGATAATCAAGGAGGAAGTGGGTAGAGGGAGGAGGTTATCTATTCGTGGGGAGGTGGGGGACGTTGAGTCCACGGCATGCCAACGCATATGCCATCTCCGTTGCTAAATATGTGTTTGTATAAGGGGGTTTCTCTTGTTACGTACAGCCAGAACTCATTATTACGTGAGAGTGTCACGGGCGGCGAGCTTCACAGGCACCGGGCCTTCTTCACAGGTACAGGCCTTGCTTCATATCACCAGACGAGGGCCCCGGCTTGCGCCACTCTTGACCTCCTTTGAGCCGACCGGAGACCAGGACAACACAAAGGAGGGAAAGAGGATGCCAGCGGTTCCCTCAGCGACCGCGGGTCCTCTGCCGGGGAAGGGTTGTTGAAGCCACCCCGACAGAGGGCCTACCTCCGGGTGTCCCCTGGTTTCGCGTGCCTTGGGGAGGGGCCTTGCTCCTGCCTCCCTCCCGGCGGCCCCCAGCGTGTCTCCCTTGTTGAAAAGGGTGCCGCCGTGCCAGGGTCGCCGATCGATGCTGCAACCTGATTCATCTGCAGCCCATGGTTAGCATAAGCCTGTTCCTGAGAGGTTAGCGGTACCTTGTAGTTGCCGTCGCCGGCGCGATCGCTGTGGTTCTCCGCTGGCTCTTGGAAGGCTTCGACTCCAAGTGCCCCTTCTCCCCAATCTTCTCCAATGAATGAGCCGATGCCATCATCCGGTGCATACCCTTGGTCCATCATGCGGGGCACGTAGGCCTCCGGGGCCGTCACCCCAAACACCTCGCCGTGGTGCCCCATGCTCCATGTTGCTCCGCCCATGATGGCGTCCTGTGGATGATAATATGGCATCCGGCCGGGACCATGGGGGGTGACGCTTGCGCTCATGCTTGTCGAGGGCGGAATGGGGGGGGGGTTGGAGCCCCCTACGCCGCCAGCCGTGCTGATGTTGACGAAGCCCCCGGGCGTAGTCGATGGCGCGCAGATGTAGTGAGGCTCGCCGCGCAACCTTGCATTGGCCTGGGGGGGGGGAGTCGATAGCAGAAGGGTGGCGCTCCCGATGCCGCTGCGTCCAGCAGTTCAGCAACGCGCTCAAGCAGCGTGTCCCGACCGCTCTCCATCAGCCTACATCGCAACACCTCCCTTGCCACTGTGAGTGCCACCCGCATGTTCGCTTGCTCCCGCCGTGAGTGCGGCGCTGATGCTGCGGCGTGACTCGCTGCTCTCGCCGTGGCTCGTGCTTGCCGCGGGGTGAGGGTGAATGATGCGTGGCCGCGCTGTCCGTGCCCGGCGGAGCTTGGTGGCGCCCGCGCCACTTGGGGTGTGGGGTCGAGATCTTCAAGGGCAGGCGGCGCCGTCCGGGCCGGCCAAGCTGCCCAGCGGTCGGATCCGGCCGTTGGGTCGCCAGACATCGTAGCCGGTGAACGTCGGAGAGCTGATTGGCGGAGAAGAAGCTCCGACGCACCCCTACCTGGTGCGCCAAATGTCGGATGTGGGGCTCTGGCTAACCCTTAAGGTTCGAACACTGGGTGCGCGCGAAGTCTTTCCCTCCTACCGATCTACGCTCTAGCTCGCTAAGATCTTGGGGACGAACTCGACGAACTCACAACGCAGAAAGACACGGGGTTTATACTGGTTCAGGCCACCGTTGTGGTGTAATACCCTACTCCAGTGTGGTGGTGGATTGCCTCTTGGGCTGATGATGAACAGTACAAGGGGAAGAACAACCTCCTGAGGTTGAGGTGTTCTTGTGCTTTCGGACTTGTGTGTCTCTCTGGGTCTGATGAGATCTCTCTCCCCTCTACTATGGTGGCTAGTCCTATTTATAGAGGCCCTAGTCCTCTTCCCAAATATTGAGCGGGAAGGGAGCCAACAATGGCGGGCTAATTCGAAGGGGGACAGCTAGTACAAGCTATCCTGACAAAAGTAGTCTTCGCACGCACAAAGCTCTGGTGGTGACGCCATCTTGGGCTCCACGATGACCTTCGTCTTGCAGTCCATGGTCTTGGTCTTGTTGCACCGAAATGGCAACCTTTGCCTGAGGCCTCGATACTCCACGGCTGCGCTTGCCTCCCTTGCACCAAAGAGGAAACAAGGACGTTGTGCGCGCTGGCGCCCGTCTGGTGTCGACCGTCATGGCTCACGTCATGAGAACCTCGTGAGGTTCGCCTCGCCTTGATATCTCCGCCCCTCGCGAGCCTGCCTGACTAGGCCGCTCGGGAGGAGGTCTTGCGTCGCTCGCCTCGCGAGGGTCTTGGATGCTTTGTTGATGAAGATGGGTCGTACGACCTGTTGGCTTAGCCACGCCATGGGCCACAGGCAGGCAAGTCTGGGGACCCCCGTTCCTAGAACGCCGACAGCGGCGATCGCCCCCCCCGCTCCGATGGACATGACTTAAATCTATCATCAGACAATATGCAGGAGATGGTTCCTATAATTGCTATGGCCTTAGACCCAGGGCAGATCGCACCATCCGAAACCACAAAATCTGCGGCGTCGGAGCCGCACACGGACCTATCACCGTGCAATGTTTGCGTCAACGGAATTCCAACTCGCTTCCGGCTATAAGTTCCGAACTACACACGTCCGCAGGCGCAGAGCTGGATCGGTTATCAATCTTTGAATTCAGCGTCGCGGACATCTTCCAGCACTCACGTTTGGGCCATGTGCTAAGCTCTTTAAAGAACCTGAAATTCACGGGAGACTCGCAGCCGAACTATGTTCGGCTCGAACTAGGGGCCGACGACGGAGAATTTTGCTTCCCACCCGCCACCCACTTCATAGCTACCGTCGAGGACTTAACCAACGTGCTGGATTATGACTCCGAAGACATCGATGGTATGGACGACGATGCCGATAAGGAGCAAGGCCAAGACCCGCCATTCACGGGACGTCGGACGACCACCCCTTCATACGATGTGTACATGGTCGATACACCTAAAGAATCTAGCGGCAATGACAAAGAAGACCCAGATGTGAATAAACCTTCTGAGACACAGTCCAAGCGTCGGCGCCCTAAACGCCGCTCTAAGCCACGCCGCTCAAAAGATGGCAACACTGCCACTGGAGAAAATAGTACTCCGGACGACACCGAAAACAACGAAGACCCTGTTGGAGCAGCATCTGAACAGGAGAAACAAGACAATGAGCAAGCTAACCCTGATAAACAGGACATGCCGAGCGACCCAGGTGACGATAGTTATCGTCCACCCTCCAAGGATGAGGAGAGCCTCGGCAGCGAGGATTTCATCGTGCCAGAGGCACCCCTAGAGCAGGAGCGCTTCTAGTGCCAGCTAATAGCTACTGCTAGAAGCCTAAAGAAAAAGCAGCAACAGCTCCAAGTCGATCAAAACCTACTCATCGACAGATGGACCGATGTCCTGGCAGCCAAAGAATACGGCCTCAAGCGCCCAGCCAAGAGTTACCCAAAGCACAGACTGCTACCTTAGTTTGATGAGGAGGCACCAGATCCCATACCTCCCTTGCGTAATGAGGACCGACCACCACATGGCCAAGATAGTGCGGCGGACCGACCTCCTCGCGGTCGGGATAAAACGGCAACTCAGGCCGAACAACAGCCCGCCCCACCGCCTCGTAAAAACAGGGACAAAACAACTTGGGACCATCATACGACCTTCGATAGGACCTGGACAATAGAGCAGGACACACCAGATCAATCTACGGATCGCGAGGACGCTTCCCCACTCGGGATGACAGCCACCTACTCGGACGTGACAAACTTAATCACACCCGGGCCGATAACCACAGATGGACTTCATCGGAGGTGCGCCGTGACGCGGTCCGCTATAGAGGTGCCTCACACCCTCTCTGCTTCACAGATGAGGTGCTGGATCATGAATTCCCCGAGGGGTTCAAGCCCGTCAATATTGAATCAGACGACAGAACAACCGATCCCGCAGTATGGATCGAAGATTTTATTCTCCACATCCACATGGCCCAAGGACATGACCTCCACTCTATCAAATACCTCCCATTAAAGCTCAAAGGACCATCTTGACACTAGCTGAATAGCCTGCCTGAAAATTCCATCGGCAGCTGGGAGGATCTGGAAGAAGCTTTTCTTGACAACTTCCAGGGCACTTATGTCCGGCCACCTGATGCCGATGACCTAAGTCACATAGTTCAACAACCTAGAGAGTCCGCCAGAAAATTCTGGACTAGGTTCCTAACCAAAAAGAACCAGATCATCGACTGTCTGGATGTCGAAGCCTTAGCGGCCTTTAAACATATCATATGTGACGAATGGCTCGCCCGCCACCTCGGCCAAGAAAAGCCAAGGTCCATGGCAGCCCTCACGGCACTTATGACCCGCTTTTGCATGGGAGAGGATAGTTGGCTGGCTCGCGGTACAAACACCGCCAACGAATGTGACGCCCCGAGACCGATGCACCAGGTGTCTTCTAGTTATTCGCCGTCGTTGCCATGTCATTCGCTTGCGTGTTGTGTCGGAGTAATGGGCCACGGGTAGGCCAACCTGAGTCCCAGAACCTTTCAAAACATCGGGGCAGGCTGCGCCCCTCAAGACCCCAGGACAAAGAGCTGCCTTCTAAGAAGTCGGCGGCAAGGCAACCGACTGACCACTCACGGCCGAGTCCCAGGGACGCCTTCAGGATAAGCCGACTCCTGACTGGCGGCTTCCCGAGAAGCCGGCCTTGGGGAGCCGGCCCGCGACTCCAGCAAACCCCATGCCCTCATCAAGAGGGACGGGATAGGGGAGTGGCTACAGTAAAGCCCGCTCCCACCCCTTTCCAGAGGCAGGCCTGGCCACAGTGCGCCGTACCCGCGGAGATCTTCGTCCGGCATGGCACTGTTGCCATGTCGGCCCTGACATCAGCACCAGTAGGCAGAATCCTTCACCCACGACGGCTTGTCTATACGACCCTGGGGCGGCGGGTCCCACCAGTCAGCGGGAGTCCAAAGGACGGCGAGAGCGTCACCAGTCAGACCCGTTGGGAGTTGGCCCCCGGGAGTCAGCCAGCCCCTCCCCCGGGGCCCACGCACCATTAACCAGATGTGACGGGGAGTGGCAATAGTGATCACCCGCCAGGCGGCGGGGCTGTTGCCACGACCCCATGACCAAGCCCGCGTCATTAGAAGCACGGCTACAGTAACCAGCAGCCGGCAAGACCCGCCAGCGGCGGACACGGCCTGTCGGCGCCGTACCAGACCAGTCGGCGGGGCCTGCCAGTTGGCGGGCCCTAGCAGTCGACGGAGAAGATGGAGGCCGGAGAAACTGACGGCTGGGCCCGCGCCCAGCCGGATTACCATTGTACCCCTAGGGGGGTAGGCCTATATAAACCCCCCAGGGCACCCATGCAAAGGGTTCGAATCCATTAGCACTAGACTAGATCATATAGGAAGGAGAGAGCTAGCCCATCCTTCTCCTACCTCCAGGAAATAGCTCAAGGAGCAACCGTGTACACACTTTGCCATAGTGATCATGCGGAGACCCCGCAGAGCAGCAGTAGGGGTATTATCTCCCTGAAGAGCCCCGAAGCTGGGTAAGATTCGCCGGCGTGCATGCCTTCGCCTCATCCCGTTTCCAGGCACCGGTGACGTTCTACTCGCCCCCACCATGATAAGCCATCCTTTGGCATATGTCGCACCCAACCCCCAACATTTGGCGCCCACCATGGGGCAAGGTGCGCCGTCGTCCGGAGACCTATTCTGGACGGGAACCCTTTTCCTCCCTGGCGAGCGCAGCCAGCCCGGCACGCCAGACGGAGTTTGCACCGACGCGCTGCACGGCACTGAGATCGCTTGCGCAGCCAGCTGCCTCGCCGATCTTGTCGGTGAGGTTCGCCTCTCCGACGAGCCTGCATCCGACACAGGCACGGGCGGCCCCAAGAGCCTCCTCGCGGGCCTCCTTGACCAACTCCACGTCACTGGCGAGCTTGTCGTGGATTTGGAGTCTGTAGGCTCCACCGACCCGATGCTGGTCGACTCTGACACCGCGTCGCTCGACGCGTTCCCCACCAACATGGTGGTCTACGACGAGCCGCTCCCTCATGCGGAGAGCGATGGAAGCACTCTCACAGAGGTGCTTGTCATCAGTCATGACGAGCATCCCGGCGGAGGAGCGCATGACCCACTTGACGCGGCATTGCAAGACCTGGCTGCGCCTATTCCGGAAGACGCTGACGCGGAGACGTTGGAGGCGCGCCACCTTCAGCTCGTCGAAGGCGCGAAGAAGTTGGCTAGCATGAGACGCTTGTCAGAAGCCTACCAGCGTGAGATGGATCTCGCTCTGGGTGGCTCGCTAGCCCCAGTTGGGCCCAGCTGCCTAGGTGCGGTCCAGCAGCGCGGCGTAGCCATCGCCAACCTGTTCGGGGTGAATCACCCTATGTACGCCATGCCTGCGGAGAACATTCAAGCCGCCCAGGCGGCGGTGGACGAGCTGGACAACTTCGAGGGTGAAGAGCGCCGCCTGATGATGGAGCGAGTCCAGCGGCTCCTCAACGCGGCTGCCGCGCAGAACGAGGCCGGCTGCCGCACAGAGGTGCCATAGTGACAAAACGACGACCCGCCTCCACGTCGAGATCAAGGCGCGACGTCTCGGACGCCGAATGGCGGCGCCTGAGGTAGGAAGGACAAGGAGCCGGCTGTCAGCCATAGTCGGACTCGCATTACCATAGAGCGCGACCAAGATGGCCGCCCGAGAGCAGTGGAATGATGAGGCAACTATCCGCATCCTCCTCCTCGCAAGGAAAGGCGAGTCTCCCTGCCGCCTGTTGACCATCCGACTCTCGGCGACCGCCTTGGCCGCCGAGAGGGAGTCGGAGAAAATGACGCCCACCACCAGATCGACTGACTTCACCGATCCCTGGTGTTGGAAGAAGAAGATGAGTTGGGTCCACCTTGTTTTGGGCCCCGCATTCGAGACGAGCCCTTTCCCAAAGGGTTCACGCTCCCAAGTGACACGCCCAAGTACACCAGCTCCGTGAAGCCGGAGGACTGGTTGGTTGACTACTCCATGGCCGTCAGCATAGCTAACGGCAACAAGCGTGTTGCCATAAAATACGTTCCGCTCATGCTCCAGGGCACAGCCCGGACATGGCTGAACAGCTTGAAGCCCCGCAGCATCAACAGCTGGGTCGACTTCACCGATGCATTCGTCCGCAACTTCACAAGCACGTACAAGCATCCTCCCAAGCCTCGTCAGCTTTCCTTGTGCGTGCAAGGCCCCAACAAGTCGACTCGCGACTACCTCACATGTTGGGCCAAGCTCCGGAACTCTTGTGAGGGCGTGCACGAGGTGCAGGCTATCGAGTACTTCACCGCCGGGTGTAGAGAAGGCACCCTCCTCAAGCACAAGCTCCTCTGCGATGAGCCAGAAACCCTCAACGAGCTGCTGATCATAGCAGACAAGTACGCCACGACCGGCTCCTCCATGAAGGCGGAGATTCAAGTTAGCGCGACTGGCAAAGTGGCCCCTCAGGCTCCTAGAACTCCGGCTGGAGACGCCAGTCGGCGGCAACAGCAGAGCGACCACAAGCGCAAGGCCCCGTAGCCGGCTTCCAGCAGTCGGCAGGTGGCAACAGTCGAAGACCAGCAGCCGGATGGGCAGCCTCCACCCAAGCGACAGAAAGGCGGCAAGTCCAACTGGTTGCCAGCTTTCTCATACGAGCAGACTCTGGATGGCCCTTGCAAGTTCCATAGCGGCGCAAAGCCGTCGAATCACACCACGTGGAAGTGCCACTGGCTCACCAGGATCGCCAAAGGAGACGGCCTCCTGCCTCCCCCGCCTACTGGGCAACAGCCTCCGCCTCCGCCCCAGCAGCCGGCTGTCAGGCCGGTCGGCACAGTACAAGACGAGTACCCCGAAGAGCATGGGCCTATGTGATATTTACCAGCGTGGCTGATGATCGACGCAGCAGGCGGCTGCAGCAGCAAGAGGTGAATGCAGTAGCATCAGAGACACCAGAATTCATGCACTGGTCCGAGAGGCCTATCAGTTGGAGCAGGGCTGATCACCCAGAGGTGATGCCGAGTCCGGGCTCTTATGCCTTGGTCTTGGATGCCACCTTTGCCACGGATAGGCGAGCTGCTCGCTTCTCGCGAGTTCTGATAGACGGAGGTAGCAGCATCAACATCCTGTACAAGGACACCATGGAGAAGTTAGGAATCAAGCAAAGACAGCTTCAGAATAGCCGGACTATGTTCCACGGCATTGTTCTTGGCCTTTCTTGCTCACCAATCGGCAAGATCTTGATGGACGTCCTCTTTGGAGACAAAGATCACTTCCGCTGAGAGTCAGTTTGGTTTGAGGTGGTGGATCTCGAGAGCCCATATCATGCATTACTTGGCCGACCTGCCCTGGCCAAGTTCATGGCGGTCCCCCAGTACGCCTAGCTCAAGATGAAGATGCCTAGCTCCAAGGGGATTCTGACCGTAGTCGGCGACTACCGGAAGTCGTCTGCCTGTGCGGCTAAGAGTAGTCGGTTGGCCGAGTCCCTAGTGATCGCAGCCGAGAAGCGGCTCCTTGACCGGGTTGTGGCGATGGCCGGCAAGCAGCTAGAGGTGTCGCCCAACCCCAAGGAGTCGGAGGCTGAGGGTTCGTTCAAGCCGGCCAAAGAGACAAAGAAGATACCCTTGGATCCAGAGCACCCGGAGAGGTACGCTGTCGTAGGCGCAAACCTCGACAGCAAATAGGAAGGCGAGCTCGTCGATTTCTCTGTGAGAATCGAGACATCTTCGCATGCCCCCCTAAAGACATGCCAGGTGTACCGACGGAATTCGCCGAGCACAAGTTACATGTCCGATCTGATGCAAAGCCAGTCAGGCAGCCCTTGCGCCGCTTATCAGAAGAAAAGAGAAGAGTTGTCAGAGAAGAGATAGCCCAACTCCTGGCAGGTGGCTTCATTATGGAGGTGTTCTTTCCTGAGTGGCTAGCCAACCCGGTCCTGGTACTGAAGAAGAACAAGCAGTGGCGAATGTGTATCGACTACACAAGCCTCAACAAGGCTTGCCCCAAGGACCCGTTTGCTTTGCCGAGAATCGGTCAGGTGATAGACTCCACAGATGGATGCGAGCTGCTGAGCTTCTTGGATGCATATTCAGGATATCACCAGATCAAGCTAAACCCGGCTGACAGACTAAAGACCGCCTTCATCACACCATTTGGAGCCTTCTACTATCTAACCATGATGTTCGGCTTGAGGAATGCCGGCGCCACCTTTCAGCGTTGCATGCAGAAATGCCTCCTCAAGCAACTCGGCAGGAACGCCCACGTCTACGTGGACGATGTGGTGGTGAAGACGGAGAAGCGTGGAACACTGCTGGAAGACCTCAAGGAGACCTTTGAGAACCTGCGCCGATTCCAGATCAAGCTCAACCCTGAGAAGTGCGTCTTTGGAGTACCAGCCGGCCAGCTCCTTGGTTTCCTGGTCTCTGAACGCGGCATAGAGTGCAACCCTGCAAAGATCAAGGCCATTGAGAGGATGGAGGTACCCATCCGACTGCCGGACGTGCAAAAGTTCACTGGCTGCTTGGCGTCCATCAGCCGATTAATCAGTCGGCTGGGTGAGAAAGCTCTCCCCTTATACCAGCTCATGAAGAAGACCACTTTTTTCGAGTGGAACCGCAAGGCGGACGAAGCCTTTCTTCAGTTGAAGAAGATGTTGACTACTCCACCCGTTCTAGCGGCTCTGACTCCTAAGGAGCCCATGCTCCTGTACATCGCCACCACCAGCCGGGTAGTCGGCACGGTCATTGTAGTGGAACATAAGGAGGAAGGCAAGGCACTACCTGTCCAGAGACCGGTATATTACCTGAGCGAAGTGCTGTCGACCTCAGAGCAGAACTACCCCCACTACCAGAAGATTTGCTATGGCGTGCACTTTGCCGCCAAGAAGTTGAAGCCTTACTTTCAAGAGCATCCAATCACTGTGGTCTGCACGGCCCCTCTGGCCGAGATCATCAGAAGCCGAGATGCCTCTGGCCGAGTGGCCAAATGGGCCCTAGAGTTGGCTCCTTACACCATCTACTACCAGCCCCGCACCGCCATCAAGTCACAGGCACTGGCCGATTTCCTCGTCGACTAGGCCGAGACCCAGTATCTACCACCAGCGCCTGACTCCACCCATTGGCGGATGCATTTCAACGGCTCCAAGATGCGCACCGGCTTGGGAGCCGGCGTTGTCCTCACTTCTCCTAAAGGCGACAAGCTCAAATACGCAATGCAAATCCACTTTGCCGTCTCCAACAACGTCGTCGAATACGAGGCGCTCATTCACGGGCTCCGTCTTGCCAAAGAACTTGGCATTAGCCGGATCCTGTGTTATGGCAACTCGGATTTAGTGGTCCAGCAGTCGTCCGGTGACTGGGACGCCAAAGATGCAAACATGGCGAGTTATCGTTTCCCCGTGCAGCAACTCAGTGGATATTTCGAGGGGTGCGAGTTCCTCCATGTGCCAAGGAACGACAACGACCAAGCAGACGCCCTGGCATGAATCGGCTCCACCTGCCAGGCAATACCATCCGGCGTCGCCCTTCAGCACCTCCTTAAGCCGTCTGTCAAGCCTTCACCAGAATCAGACTCCATCTTTGTGCTAGCTCCCCCCGAAGAAGTCGGATCTGACTCCAGAGCCCTAGCAGACGGTACGAGGATTTTGGCAGATGGCTCCAAAGCCGCCACAGTCGAAGCCAGCCCGAAGACTCCAGAACTCGGCCCGAGGGCTGCACCAGTCGGCCCGGGGACTTCATTAATCTAGCAAGAGGTCGCTGACTCCAGCCCGCCGCCTCCCGGCCCAGCCGCCCTCATCCAAGTCGCAGTTCTGGCAGTCGAAGAAATAGTAGCACCCTCATGGGCCCAGCCCATCCTCAAATTCCTGGTGAGCAAAGAGCTGCCGATTGATGAGACCTTAGCTCGGCAAGTACAATGCCGAGCGGCAGCCTACACCATAGTCAACAGAGAGCTGGTCAGGCGCAACGTCACTGGTGTCTACCAGTGCTGCGTAGAGCCAGAGCAAGGCCAAGAAATTCTCAAAGACATCCATCAAGGCGAGTGCGGCCACCATGCGGCTTCAAGAGCACTCGTCGCCAAAGCTTTTCGACACGGTTTCTTCTGGCCGACTACCTTAGAAGAGGCCAAGGAATTGGTCCAAAAATGCAAAGGGTGCCAGAAGTTCCGCTCCAAGACACATCAGCCGGCTTCTGCACTCAAGACCATCCCCATTGCCTGGCCCTTCGCCGTTTGGGGCCTAGACATGGTGGGACCATTCAAGACGGCATGAGGTGGCTTAACTCACTTGTCGCGGTGGACAAGTTCACCAAGTGGATAGAAGTGAAGCCAATCATAAAATTGAATGGTCCGACTGCCGTGACTTTCATCTCTGACATCACAATTCGGTACGGCGTACCACACAGCATCATCACCGACAACGACACAAATTTTGCCAAAGGCGCCTTGGCCCGTTTCTGCGCGACACAGGGCATCCGACTGGACTTAGCGTCCATTGCCCATCCGCAATCAAACGGCCAGGTGGAGCGGGCAAACGGCCTCATCCTGTCCGGCATCAAGCCCCAGTTGGTCGAGCCTCTGGAGCGCTCGGCTGGCTGCTGGCTCGATGAGTTGCCAGCCGTCCTCTAGAGTCTGCGCACGACTCCAAACAAATCAACCGGCTTCACGCCTTTCTTCCTCATCTACGGTGCTGAAGCCGTCATCCCAACGGACATAGAGTTCGACTCCCTGCGAGTCACCATGTACACTGAGGAGGAAGCAGAAGAAGCACGTCAAGACGGCGTCGATCTGCTGGAAGAGGGCCGGCTGTTGGCACTCAGCCGGTCCAGCATCTACCAGCAGAGCCTGCGCCGATACTACAACAGGAAGGTCAGGCCGAGATCTTTCCAAGAGGGCGACCTTATGCTCCGACTAATCCAGCGAACAGCCGGCCAGCACAAGCTGTCGGCACCTTGGGAAGGCCCTTTCATCATCAGCAAAGTGCTGGGCAACGACTCCTACTACCTGATTGATGCTCAGAAGCCCCGAGCACGCAAGAGGGACGACTCCGGCAAAGAGACAGAGCGGCCATGGAATGCAAATCTCCTCCGAAGATTTTACAGTTGATGCAGTATGTACCACGCTACCTTTTGTATTAAAGTACCAAGACTTCGGGCCCCCCGAGACGAGCTCGGGGACTGCCCTCTTTTGTCTGTATGATAAGAATTATGCCTACGAGTATGTTACTCTTTGTTATGCCGCTTGGCACCGGGCTCGACTAGTCGGCCCGGGGACTTGGCGCCTTGCACTATGAAATGCTTCCTGCAGCCGGACAAGTAGTGTGTGGCGCCTAAGCCATCTCCTGTCAGAAGCCGCAGCTCGCAGAGCGACTGTCCGGTGGGCAGGAGTGTCACACCCTGCATTTTGTAACTCTTCATTTGCATTAATAAAGCATGAAAATTTGGACCAACAAAAACTTTTGCATTATTTGGTTTTTATTTGGAGTTGGTTTTCTCTCTGTGTTTTTCAAGTGCTCTTTAAAGTCAACAACTCCACCTTCTATACTTAATCTCCTTGCCCCAAACTTCTGCCCAATGATCATGCCATGTGTATAGAGCAATATAGTATTTTCTTACAAAAATAATTTGGCCAAAAAGTATTTTCAAAAATTAGTTTTCCAAAAACCCCTGAATTAAGATTTGTACTGCAAGTACTTAATTCAGGGCAGTAAAAATCTTTCAAAAAGTATATTTGAAATCTATTAGATATAGTATTCCCATAAACCACAAAAATATAATTTTAAAAGTCATTTTCCTATTTTATTTAAAGGCTTTTTCTTAAGGCCAGAAATGGTCTTTAATAGGTTAAAATTATTTTAACGTTTCAAAAATATTTGAGAAAATTTAGGGAAACTCAGTGGACATATATTTTCCATATATATGAGTTTAAACACATGGCCATATTCAAAATATTGGACAAAACCTCCCAAAACCATTTCTGCCCATTTCAAGGATTTGAAATATTTCTACAGGAAATATTTCCATAAAAATCGAAGAAAAATCCAGCAAGTCACAAATGCATATTGTGATCACCTTGCAAAGCCTCATGTCAATTAAAGTCATTTTGGATCACCAAAATGCCCCATAACCCTTTCTGTTCAGGATCAAATTTGAACAAGTTTGTACTACCAACTTTCTCTCCTTGACCCCAACTTTTGTGAGCATGTTCACATAACCAAATGAGGCCACTACACCAAGTGGTGCATCAAGGAGAAGTGATTTGCTCAACTAGATCTACACAAGTCCATTTCTGCTAATTTCTAGGGTTTGCCAAAGTTACATTGGCCACTTTGCCCAAATAAGCTCAAATTTGGAGGAAGGCCCTAATTATATGTGTCATTTCACCCTGTGGAGTATCATGGCAATTGGAAATCATTTGCTTGTCAAAACCCTTATCAAACACCTTCTGCCATTTTACAAAAACCACTGTTTTAACCCCTTCCACTATTCTTGGTAAGCTCAACTTTTTACCAGAGCTTAATCTAGTCACCTTATACCTCCAGAAGCAATGGCAAGTCCTCAGATCAATTATTTGGGGGTGAAACCCTCACTTTCTCTCTCTGGACAGCCCCATTTCCACTCTTCTTCTTCCTCTCTCCTCACCCTAGTGGCCATCCAGAGCATCCAATGCCCCTCCCTACTTCTTTACTCCTCCCTAGAGCTACCAGACATGCTTGGCCGTGCCCACCTTGCCAAAAAATGGCATGCCGGCCATTTGCACGCTCTGGAGCGTGCTACAGTGCGCTCCCGCACTGTAGCCGCCCCTTTCCAACCGCCTTCGGCCACCTAGCGCCTCCCCCTCGTGTCCCCCGAGGTCACCTCGACATCCGCAACACGTCATGCCCTGTCCCCTCCTCCTTCTCCCTCCTACTGCCCTTGCTCGCACGCGCGCCAGCCACCTGAGAGCTCCAATGAGCGGCCTCACACGCGCGGCGTCCCTGACCTTTCCCCCGCTCCCTCTCTTCTCCCCCTCGGCGTAGTCCACGCCCAGGAGCACCCCAGACACGGCGCCAGCTCCTCCCGAGCCCTGTGGCAACGAGCAGGACCTCGCCGGCGCACGAGCCCACGGTGGACCGCCGCTCGCCTATATAAGGCATTCCTGAGCCCTCCTCTCGCCACCACTCATCCCCTCCCACTCCAAATAGCCCCACTGGGCCTCCCGTTCATCCCTAGAGCCGCCCAAGCTCGAGATCGAGCTCGAGCTCCGCCGCCTCAAGTCGTCGTTGATCTCGGGGTACGGGCTCCCTCCGCCCCTCCTCTCTCCCGATCTGAACTCCACACCTCCCTGATCATTTCCCCTCTGCTTCCCCTCTCTCTTGCAGTCAGAAACGGCCGGAGCCATCAACGCCCGAAGCTCCTCCGCCGCGAACCTCGTCGCCGGCGAACCAAGCACCCGCGCCGGCCAAGCCCACCACCCACCGATGTGCGGCAGTCCCCTGAAGCCATTCCCGCACTCGCCGAAGCTCGCCGCGGCCTGCATCATCGCCGGTGAGCACCGTGACCCCCCTGTCCACGGGTTAGTGATGACAGGTGGGCCCCGCCTGTCATCCTCTCCCTCGTTCCCGCACCCCTCTCTCTCTGACCTGCAGGCCCCGACCGTCAGGTTTGAAACGGGTGGGCGGGCGCGCGCGCTGTGCGCTGGCTCGGCTGGGCCGGCCCGCTGGCTGGGCCTGCTGCGTTGCGGCTGTTCTGGCCCAGCAGGAACAGTGCTCCTTTCCCTTTTTCTTTTTTTGGAAACTTGCAAAAATTCCACAGGATTAAATATTAATCCAAATGCAATAATTCCAACTCCCACATTTTTCTAAAAATCCCACCTATTTAATGGTGTAACTTTCATAAATATCCATCAAACTTTTCTGCACTGTTCAAATTTAAATTCAAATTTGAGCATTTACATTCCCCTCTGAAAAATCCATTTCTCCTATTATACAACTCCAAATCCAAAACTAGGAATTTTCCCCTTCTTATTTTTCCACCTAGTATTTTACAAAAATAAGTTGACATTTTTCTGAGCACTTTGGTTTTTCTATTTTATTATTGCCTTATTTTCTTGTTATTATTTTGCGACGATAGATTGCGTTGCTGACGAAGGAGTTGGACTAGAAGACTTTGAAGACCCAGAAGACCTTGTTGAGCCAGGCAAGCAGCCATTTGACCATGTCTATGAAACCCTTTTTATGCATTTCATATAGCACTTTATTATTGTTGCATCGGAATCATGATGAGAGGGTAGCCACTTTGGTGGATTGCCTTCATTTCCTCCTTGTTGATACTTGCATTGTGCATGACCCTACCTCCTTATGAGGGTTATGCCAGTGGGAGTAGATAGGATGCTAAGTAGTGCTACGCTAAAGGGACGGGAATATGCATGGTGATGGAGACAAGTACTTTCAAAAGACTTTTCGAAAACCCCATCGGGTGCCACTTATGCCCGAGGGCGATAATGAGATGGGTAACCACTTGATGACGAAGTGGTGTACCGAGGCAAGGGTGTGTGTTGTTTTCGAAAACGGATTAGAT
This sequence comes from Triticum monococcum, assembly GCA_034509565.1. NCBI lineage: Eukaryota > Viridiplantae > Streptophyta > Magnoliopsida > Poales > Poaceae > Triticum > Triticum monococcum. The sequence continues at coordinate 668,010,183 of CM067843.1, read as the reverse complement.
TTAAGATTTGTCGACTGTCCCAACCTTACATGCGCAACCACTCTACCCTTGTATGGGAAAGGGCATTATTGATTACCTAGGCCGATACTAGCTTCGAGCCCGCATTACTAGTGACGGGAGAGTTGTTGGTGTGCTCTCTCGGGACGGGGTCGTGCCAGGTAGGGCGACCATGAATGTTTTCACAGGGCACCGGACACACCATTGTGTCCCCTCTCGGATGTTACGATCTCGAGTGAGTCTCGTATGATGTACATCGTGAGGATACGGAACAACGAGTGGACTCCTTGTTAGTGTCATCTAGGGAAAGATAGTGATCGGGTGCTTACCCCGGGTACTTGAGGTATCGCGGGTCGTGGATGTCACGGAAGTTCCCCGGAGCTTGTGGGTAAAGTGTGCAACCTCTGCAGACTATAAAACTATTCGAATAGCCGTGTCCACGGTCAAGGACAGTTGGGCGGTGCTGCTTAAACTACGTCCACATGTTTTCAAACCAGTGTGTGTTTGGATAAGTGGGAAGAACTACTTGGGTCAAGTCAAAGGACTTGACATGATTGAGTTGGGTTGGTGCCCACTCTTTTTATGTTGATACCACTACTTGGGTCAAGTCAAAGGACTTGACATGATTGAGTTGGGTTGGTGCCCACTCTTTTTATGTTGATATATGTAACCTATCCTCAGGGTTACTTGAATTCTCCTGATGCATGTCTTACGAGTTGTTGAACATGTCATTGCACTCAAAAACTAGCTTTCCGCAAAATTTACCTATATCATGCATTGTTGTACCTTGAACCAAAACATGGGTTGCTTGCGAGTACATTCAAAGTACTCATTGGCTTGCCACTGGTTATTTAATTGGCCAGGCATGGAAGAACAGGAGTTCGAAGAAGAGTTCTTTGAAGATGAACATGCGAACTAGGACATTTCCCAGTCAGAATGCCTGTAGGGTTAAGGCAGATGGCATGGGTTCTACTTATCAATGAAGATTTCCGCTGCTTATGTTTCATTTGATGTTCGGCCCTTAAGGCTTTATCTTTGTAAGACTTGACCATAATGGTCATAATTTGTGTAAGACGGTATGTATGGATGTAAGACTCTTGTTATTCAGCTTCTGTGTGTTCAGTGAGCATTGATCTCTGGGATCACTGTACACGTGCATTCGATGATCTCGACTTATGAGTCGGGGTCCCCACAGAGCTGGTATCAGAGCCATCCTGACTGTAGGAAGCCTTAGTTAGCATGGGTGTTTGTTAGCTTGAGACCATCTAATCTTCTCTTCTTTTCTAAATCTTACCCAACCCAAGATATATTTCCCTTATTGACCTCTCCCACTCAACCTTTGTAGATGGCTGCCATACCTGAAGACTTCCTGACCACAGGATTTCTCGTGCTTCTCGAGGATAGCCTCAAGAAGTGCCAGTTCCACCGAGCCCCCATTTTCACCTACCATGAGCATTGGATCAATGACACCAAGACGGAGTATCATGTGGAAGTGATCGTGAAGGCCAATGACTCTCCAACAAGCTGGTTTTTCGAGGGACCCCAGATGGCAACACTAGTTCTTACCGTCGAGACGGCAACCCTCAAGGCTCTCACCCGCCTCCGAGACCTTCTTCCGAAGATGGCAGACGAATTGGCAACCCGTTTCTTGCCTTATCGGAAGGAAGGTGAGGATGAGAGCAGTGCACTAGCTCCACCATTAGAAGAAGGACTTCCACTCCGATTCTAGACCTACTTCAGCCTTTGTGCCGATAGTTTGGCACAACACTTGGCCTTTGAATCAATGGAACTCCGAAAGGAACTTCATGAGACCAAGGCACTTCTTCTTCAAGCACAAGGGAAGACAGATAGGATCAAGAAGGAAGGTGCTCCCCCTGGGCAACCCGCAATCGCATACAGAGGCGGAAGACCCCCAAAGGATGGAGAACAACCACAGCAACACCGCATGAGTGCAAAGGAATACCGCAAGCTCTTCGCACCACCGGCAAAGCAACGCCGTGTTGAGCTCCTCCACTCCCCCACCGCTTCAAGTGAAGAGGAAAGTCAGGCCACCTATGACAAGGAGGAAGACCCAGAAGAGCCAGACTACACGACCGAGCATTCCACCACTTAGGCATCATTCGCAACCCGGATATGCCCGTTAGTAACCCCTACGGTAGGATAGGTCGTGTACCCCTATGCGAAGTCGAATCCTTGTAATGGTTCATATGAAACCATGTAGTATTGTGTTTGCTTTTGATGTGTTTGATGGATATCGTACTTTCCTTCGGGAACTTGTAAGCGACTACATCACCCGTTTGGATTTTAAAGAATGTGTTTGGCCTTTTGGCCCTTGCATGAAAACAATTAGTGTCATACCAACCCCCTTACTAGGCATCCCATCTATATTGCTTTCCTCATCTTTCCCAATCATGAGACCTTGACCGCTCCAATAGGATGCCTGTTGTAACTCGTACTGGTACCTCTACCCAGCAGCAAGAAGCCGGAGAAGGAGCCAGTCAGGACCAAACCCAAGGACAAGCTCCACCACCGCCACCACCTCCAAGCATGGACATGGCTCAGCTTCTCCAAGCCTTCAGAGAGGAACGCCAAGCCAACACCACAGCCCTCCAGATGATTGCTCAAGCTTTCAACCGCCAGCCGGCGGGAAACGACAATGGGCGTTCCACGTTGGTGGAGTTCAAGAAGCATGCACCACCCACCTTCATCGAGACCGCTGAACCCCTGGATGCAGACGACTGGGTCCGCACCATTGAGGATCTGCTGGAACTAGTCGGATGCACTGAGGACCATGAGAAGGTGGCATATGCTGCTCACTGTCTCGGGGGAACTGCTAGAGCTTGGTGGGATGGATTCAAGGCCATGCATGCTGAGCAAAACATCACTTGGAATAACTTCAAGACAGAATTCCGCAAGGCCCACATTCCTTCCGGAATCATGGCCATCAAGAAGCGTGAGTTCAGAGCCCTGAAGCAAGGTAGTAGCACTGTCAAGGAGTACATGCAGAAGTTCAGTGTTCTCTCAAGGTATGCCCCTGAAGATGTCAGCACTGATGCTGCCAAAAGGGAGCGCTTCATGGAAGGCCTTAACCAGACTCTGCAGTACTCGCTTGTTGTGTGTGACTGCCCAACCTTTCCCGATCTGGTGAACATGGCACTCATGCTTGAGGACAAGCGACGTGCTTTGGATGATACTCGTAAGTGCAAAATGATCGGCAAGGGTAGCTCCAGCAACCAGAAGCCTTGCCCGTGGCAGCCAGCCCCAGTCAAGCCAACCTATCAGCAGCCAAGAGCTCCTGCACCCTGCACCAACTATCCACCTCAGTAGTACTCCAACCCCAGGCCAGCTTACAACAACCCCAATAACAATGCCGGCAAGAGCAACAACCCCAATCAAGTCACTTGCTTCGGGTGTGGTCAGGCAGGACACTACTCCAAGAATTGCCCCAACAAGAAGCCCGACGCCCCGCGCCCCAATGTGCAGAACCCAGGACAAGGCCATGGAATGCCACCAAGGAACCAAGCTCCCCGCAACCTGCCCAACAACAGCAAGGGTCGTGTGAATCATGTCACTGCAGAAGAAGCCCAGGAAGACCCGGACGTCGTGCTGGGTAAGTTCCTTGTCAACTCAACACCTGCAACTGTCTTGTTTGATTCTGGAGCCACGCATTCATTTGTCACCCAAAGGTTTGCATTAAAAAGTGGCATGACCCCTACACCCCTGAATAACCCTATGGTGGTACAAACCCCCGGAGCAGAGATGAGAGCCAAGATAGGATGTAAAGGAGTCGGGATTGTCATTAATGGGGTAGACTTCCTAGCAGACCTTATCATCTTAAGATCGCAAGGCTTGGATGTGATCTTAGGAATGGATTGGCTCATCAAGCACCAAGGCTTGTTAGATTGTGCCAACGGGACTGTCACTGTGACCAATGACCAAGGAGTCGAAGTTAAATTTGCCTCCAACCCCTCCTCTGCTCAAGCCACCCAAGTCAACTCTCTGTCAGAAGTTGGATTGGAGCAAGTTCCGGTAGTATGCGAGTACCCCGATGTCTTTCCTGATGAGCTACCGGGAATGCCTCCTGACCGAGACATTGAGTTCATCATCGTGCTCATACCCAGAGCGGGACCCATCTATAAGAAGCCTTATAGAATGGGATCGGAAGAGTTAGCAGAATTGAAGAAGCAACTGGAAGAGCAGTTGAGGAAGGGATTTATCTGCCCTAGTGCCTCCCCTTGGGGATCACCTATTCTGTTTGTGGCAAAGAAGGATGGTACCATCCACTTATGCATTGACTACCGCTCCCTCAATGAAGTTACAATCAAAAACAAGTATCCAGTTCCCAAGATTGAAGATCTTTTTGATCAACTCAATGGGGCCAAGGTGTTCTCCAAGATTGACCTTAGATCTGGGTACTACCAGCTGAAAATCAGACCCCAAGATATTCCAAAGACGACATTTGTAACCAGATATGGCCTGTATGAGTGCACGATCATGTCCTTTGGATTGACCAATGCCCCAGCTTACTTCATGTATCTCATGAATAAGGTCTTCATGGAATATTTGGACAAGTTTGTCATTGTCTTCATTGATGACATTCTTGTCTTCTCGAAGACGGAAGAAGAGCACGAGCAACACTTGAGGATGGTCCTAGACAAGCTTCGAGAGCACCAACTGTATGCCAAGTTCAGCAAGTGCGGATTTTGGCTGCGCGAAGTTGGATTCTTGGGTCATGTTTTGACTGAAGAAGGATTGTCGGTCGATCCCACTAAGATTGAAGCCGTGACTGAATGGCAATCCCCAAGCAATGTGAAGGAAGTCAGAAGCTTCCTCGGACTCGCGGGATATTACGGCAAGTTCGTTGAAGGATTCTCAAGCATTGCACGACCCATGACTCAGCTCTTGAAGAAGGACAAGAAGTTTGAATGGACACCGAAGTGTGAAGAAAGCTTCCAGGAGCTGAAGAAGAGATTGACCACCGCCCCAGTACTGGCCACACCAGATATACACAAGGAGTTTGTGATATATTGTGATGCGTCAAGAACCGGACTGGGAGGTGTTCTGATGCAAGAAGGCAGAGTCGTAGCTTACCTTTCAAGGCAACTACGGCCTCATGAAGAGAACTATGCTACTCATGACCTTGAGTTGGCAGCTGTAGTTCATGCCCTAAAAACATGGCGACATTACCTCCTAGGGAAGCGGTGTGAGATATACACGGATCATAAAAGTCTGAAGTATATTTTCACTCAGAAGGAATTGAACATGAGGCAGAGAAGGTGGCTAGAGTTGATCAAGGATTATGACCTCAGTGTTCAATACCACCCTGGAAAGGCTAATGTGGTAGCAGATGCATTAAGCAGGAAGGCTTGTTCCTTGAATGCTATGCTTAAGGAAAGGCTACCCGCCTTGTATGAAGAACTTGAAAAATTCGGGTTGTAACTAGTTGTACCAGGGTTCTTAGCCAACCTTGAAGTCAAGCCTACCCTGATGGATGATATTAAGGAAGCTCAGAAGGGACACGAGAGTATTGAAGGCATCAAGAGGAAGATCAAGGCAGGCAAGGCCCCAGGATTCTCAGAGGATGAGCAAGGAATTGTGTGGTTTGGGAATCGCATTTGCGTACCCAACAAGATTGAGCTCAAGAATTTGATCTTGCAAGAAGCTCATGACACCCCGTATTCCATCCACCCCAGAGGAACCAAAATGTATCAAGACCTGAAGGAAAGATTTTGGTGGCACGAGATGAAAAGGGAGGTTGCCACCTATGTTGCAAAATGTGATGTATGCCAAAGGATCAAAGCTGAATATCAGCGACCTGCTGGATTGCTCCAACCACTCAGGGTTCCCGAGTGGAAATGGGATAAAGTCGGAATGGATTTCATCACTGGACTACCTAGGTAAAACAAGGGACATGACTCCATCTGGGTCATAGTCGATCATTTGACTAAAGTAGCCCATTTCATTCCTGTGAAGACTACCTATGATGGCAACCAGCTAGCGGCTCTATACATCAACAGAATCGTAAGTCTTCATGGTGTTCCCAAGGAGACTGTGTTAGATCAAGGAACCCAGTTTACCTCAAGATTCTGGAAGAAGTTCCAAGAGGCCATGGGGACCAAGTTGTCCTTCAGCACTGCTTTCCACCCATAGACCGGAGGTCAGACAGAACGAGTGAATCAGATACTCGAAGACATGCTCCGAGCCTGTGTCTTAGCATATGGAGCTAAGTGGGAAGATTGCCTCCCTTTTGCCGAGTTCTCCTACAACAACAGTTATCAGTCAAGCCTCCAGATGGCACCATTTGAGGTATTGTACAGTCGGAAGTGCCGCACACCCCTCAATTGGTCAGAAACCGGAGAAGGACTAGTATTTGGGCCTGAAATCCTCCGTGAAGCAGAAGAGCAAGTTCAGCTAGTCAGAGAACAACTGAAGACCGCTAAGTCCAGACAGAAGAGCTATGCTGACACTCGTCGCCGACTAGTAGACTTCCAAGTTGGAGACCATGTATACCTGCGAGTAACTCCTCTTAAGGGAACCAAGTGTTTCCACGTTAAGGGAAAACTCGCACCAAGATTTATCGGCCCCTTTGAGATCACTGCACGACGTGGAGAAGTGGCCTACCAGTTGGAACTGCCACCTGAACTATCCGAGGTACACAACGTATTCCATGTGTCACAACTCCGGAAGTGTCTCCAAGTCCCAGGCAAGCCTAATCTTTACAAGGACGTCGATCACCAAGCCATTGACCTTCAGTCTGATTTGACTTACCGTGAGAGGCCCATCTGCATTTTGGATGAGGCTGAGCGACGCACTCGAAGCCGCACTATCAAGTACTTCAAGGTTCAGTGGAGCAACCACACTGAAGCAGAAGCAACCTGGGAACGCGAAGACTACCTTAGATCCGAGTTTCCGTATCTCTTTAAAGCCTAGTTTAGGAATCTCGGGGACGAGATTCTTGTAAGGGGGTAGGTCTGTCACACCCTGCATTTTGTAACTCTTCATTTGCATTAATAAAGCATGAAAATTTGGACCAACAAAAACTTTTTCATTATTTGGTTTTTATTTGGAGTTGGTTTTCTCTCTGTGTTTTTCAAGTGCTCTTTAAAGTCAACAACTCCACCTTCTATACTTAATCTCCTTGCCCCAAACTTCTGCCCAATGATCATGCCATGTGTATAGAGCAATATAGTATTTTCTTACAAAAATAATTTAGCCAAAAAGTATTTTCAAAAATTAGTTTTCCAAAAACCCCTGAATTAAGATTTGTACTGCAAGTACTTAATTCAGGGCAGTAAAAATCTTTCAAAAAGTATATTTGAAACCTATTAGATATAGGATTCCCATAAACCACAAAAATATAATTTTAAAAGTCATTTTCCTATTTTATTTAAAGGCTTTTTCTTAAGGCCAGAAATGGTCTTTAATAGGTTAAAATTATTTTAATGTTTCAAAAATATTTGAGAAAATTTAGGGAAACTCAATGGACATAAATTTTCCATATATATGAGTTTAAACACATGGTCATGTTCAAAATATTGGACAAAACCTCCCAAAACCATTTCTGCCCATTTCAAGGATTTGAAATATTTCTACAGGAAATATTTCCATAAAAATCCAAGAAAAATCCAGCAAGTCACAAATGCATATTGTGATCACCTTGCAAAGCCTCATGTCAATTGAAGTTATTTTGGCTCACACAAATGCCCCATAACCCTTTCTGAAAGTGCGGTATATCGACTAGAGGAGGGTGAATAGACGATTTTTATGAAAGTCTTCAAAACGTGAAAGTTATGAAGACAAACAGTACAGATATGCCTATCACATAAGCAGCGAAAGTTAGATTACACTAGGCAAGCCATGGTCAAGTATTCAATAGAGTGAAAGCACAAGACAAGTAGCTGCAGTGTAATAAGGATCAGGTAGGAAGAAGTTACGAGGCCAAACAAATCATACAGTTATGATGTGGAAACAGAAGATACAGCAAGCATGCCATGGCTTCACAATGTGTAACAGTAAGTAAAAGGAAGTGAAGATGAAACCAGTGACACGCTGAAGACAATGATTTGTTGGACCAGTTCTAGTTGCTGTGACAACTGTACGTCTGGTTGGAGTGGCTAGGTATTTAAACCAAAGGACACACAGTCCCGGACACCCAGTCCTGAACACGCAGCTCAGGACACCCAGTCCTCACCGTTTTCTCCTTGAGCTAAGGTCACACAGACCTCGCCCAATCACTCTGGTAAGTCTTCAAGGTAGACTCCCAAACCTTCACAGACTTCATTCACTGGCAATCCACAATTTCTCTTGGATGCTCAGAACGCGACGCCTAACCGGCTGGAGGATGCACAGTCCTCAAGTGTAATAAGTCTTCAGATCACTCAGACAAGAAGACTTAAGTGATGCCCAATTTACTCTGGCTCTGGGTGGTTAGGGCTTTTCTCCTCGCTAGGAATTTTCTCTCAAAGGCTTCGAGGTGGGTTGCTCTCAAACGACAAAAGCCGTGCACTGAAATCTGAGCATCCAACCGTTTATGGTTGTAGGGGGTGGACTATTTATAGCCACTGGGCAACCCAACCTGATTTGTCCGAAATGACCCTAGGTCACTAAGGAACTGACACGTGTACCAAAGGTCAGATTTCAAACTCACACGACAACTTTACTTGGGCTACAAGTAAAGCTGACTTGTCCGACTCTGGACAAGATTTGTTCTCATAGTCTTCGCTCGAAGATATAGGTTTTGAATTAGGCATCACTTCAGTCATTCTGACTGGTTCTCTTGGACCCCACTTAACAGTACGGTGGTTCCTATGACTCAACACAAATGAAATAGAACTACGAAGGATCTAAGTCTTCGAGTTCCATAGGCTTCACATAGTGTCTTCTCTTGTCATAGTCTTCAATGTGAATATCTTCATATACCACCATTGTCTTCAATGTCTTCGTACATTTTTAGGGGTCATCTCTGGTAGTAAAACCGAATCAATGAGGGACTTCTACCTGTGTTATCTTGCAATTCTCACAAACACATTAGTCCCTCAACTAGGTTTGTCGTTAATACTCCAAAACCAACTAGGGGTGGCACTAGATGCACTTACAATCTCCCCCTTTTTGGTGATTGATGACAAACTAGTTGAAGTTTTCAACGGGGAATATAATTTGTGAAATTGTAAAGGAATTGTCTTCATAAGCTGCAAGGGCTCCCCCTGAAGATGTGCATATAAGTAATTTGCTTATGGAACGCAAATGCACATGGCAGGTTGTACTTGTGGAAATCCACTTCAACTTATGATGACAATCCACCATGCATGTAAAAGTATATGAAGAGAAAGACATGCATAATGAAAAATGGACGTCTGCGGAATGATATAAGTGCGGAAATTATCATCGTACATGCGGAATTTATTTTCGCAAAAACATAGTGGCAAACAAGTAGCAGACGACCATCGAGTTTAAGTGTTACAACTCAAAGAACCAAGTGTAGCAAAACGAGAGTTGTAAGCACGAAGCAAAATGTAGCAAAATATAAAGGCACCCGCCCATAGTGACCCGCTTGAAGACTATAAACATCATATGCTTCTCCCCCTTTTGTCAGTGATGACCAAAAAGGTTTGAAGACATAGAGTTTTCTACGCGTTCCCAGGCGCAGCAGGGTCGGTGGAGGCGTTTGGCGGTGCAGACGAGCTTGGTGCAGATTCGACGCGCGCTGAAGGAGGTGGAAGTGATGTAGCGTCGTCTTCTTCTTCGATAATCCTGGCAGTTACGGTGGCAGCAGAGGAAGAGAACTCCGAATCTTCAAGTGATGGAGTTCTGCGAAGCATTGCCCTTCGAGGAGGCGTGGAGTCAAATTTGAAGCGCTCTGTGAAGCCATCCTCTTGAAGTTCAGCTTCAGGACACATCATCGTGAGTCCTTTCCAAGTGCGGCGACAGGTTTCGTGTGCAACAAATGTATTCTTGGTTGCAAGATTCCTGATACGATTGACGTCCTCCATGATGCTTTTCATCTGCCACTTGAGCCAGTCGTGATGCCTGTCCTGCTTTTGGTGAAGAGCCACAAGAAGCTCTCGGTCATTGAGGGCACGAGCGCGCTTCTTGGGTCGCTGATCAGTTGGGCTGTCAGTGGCTTCAGTAGATGCAGGTGCACGTGTGGTGCCAGCCAACGGATACACTCTGGAGATGGCTGCAACACCGTCATCATTCTGAGTGAAGCTTTGGTGTTCTGCATTCTGAAGACTTAATGGTTGCTTGGCAGGCTCAGGATATATAGCTTCAGCAAAGGTGTCCACATCTGGCAAGAAGATCCGATGGTTGCGGGCTGAGGGCTGATATGAAATCGCAGAATGAAGCTTGATCAGCCGCATAACCCAAGGAGCATAAAACTTCAAGCCAAATAAATTTGAGCCGGATGCCGCAAGCTGGCGTATGAAGAAGTCCTGCGCATTGAAGCATTTGCCATGAAGGATGTAGAATATGAGAGTCTTCATTGCACTCTCAACCTTGGCATGTGGAGAGTGTCCCTTGAGGGGCCAGAGAGTCCGCCTGATGATGTGATATATGGTTCTGGGCAGGTACTCTAAGTCTTCAACGAAGAACTCAGTTGGATAGGGTGCATCATGGGGCAATGGCTTCATCATTGAAAGCATCTGACTCATATTTGGTTCAGGCCTCTGGAATATGCTTTCAATTGCTTCAGCATGTAATTGGCAGCCTTCTTCGAAGAATTCGCCAGGAGTGGGTGTAAGTGCATCTAGTGCCACCCCTAGTTGGTTTTGGAGTATTGACGACAAACCTAGTTGAGGGACTAATGTGTTTGTGAGAATTGCAGGATCACACAAGTAGAAGTCCCTCATTGATTCGGTTTAGCTACCAGAGATGACCCCCAAAAATGTACGAAGACATTGAAGACAATGGTGGTTCATGAAGACATTCGTGTCGAAGACAATGACATATGAAGACTCCCCATGAAGCCTTTGGAACTCGAAGACTTAGATCCTTCGTAGCTTTACTTTATTCATGTTGTGTCATAGGAACCACCGTACTGTTAAGTGGGGTCCAAGAAAACCAGTCAGGATGACTGAAGTGATGCCTAATTCAAATCCTATGTCTTCGAGTGAAGACAATGAGAGAAAATCTTGTCCAGAGTCAGACAAGTCAGCTTTACTTGCAGCCCAAGTAAAGTTGCCATGAGAGTTCAAAATCCGACCGTTAGTACACGTGTCAGTTCCTTAGTGACCCAGGGTCATTTCGGACAAATCAGGTCAGGGTTGCCAAGTGGCTATAAATAGTCCACCCCCACAACCATAAACGGTTGGCTGCTCAGATTTCAGTGCACAGCTTTTGTCGTTTGAGAGCAACCCACCTCGAAGCCTTTGAGAGAAAATCCTTAGTGAGGAGAAAAGCCCTAACCACCCAAAGCCAGAGTAATTGGGCATCACTTAAGTCTTCTTGTCTGAGTGATCTAAAGACTTATTACACTTGAGGACTGTGCATCCTCCAGACGTTAGGTGTCGTGTTCTGAGCATCCAAGAGGAATTGTGGATTGTCGGTGAACGAAGTCTGTGAAGGTTTGGGAGTCTACCTTGAAGACTTACCAGAGTGATTGGGCGGGGTCTGTGTGACCTTAGCTCAAGGAGAAAACGGTGAGGACTGGGTGTCCTGAGCTGCGTGTTCAGGACTGGGTGTCCGGGACTGTGTGTCCTTTGGTTTAAATACCTAGCCGCTCCAACTAGACGTACAGTTGTCACAGCAACTGGAACTGGTCCAACACATCATTGTCTTCAACGTGTCACTGGTTTCATCTTCACCTCCCTTTACTTACCAGTACACATTGTGAAGCTATTGCATGCCTGCTTAATCTTCTGTCTTCACAACCTGACTGTATGATCTGTTTGGCTTCATAACTTCTTCCAACCTGATCCTCATTACACTGAAGCTATTTGTCTCTGTGCTTTCACTGTACTGTATATTTGACTATGGCTTGCGTTGTGTAATCTACCTTCCGCTGCATAGTGATAGGCTTGTTCACTCTGTTTGTCTTCATAACTTCCACGTTTTGAAGACTTTCTTAAAAATCACCTATTCACCCCCCTCTAGTCGATATAACGCACTTTCAATTGGTATCAGAGCAAGGTGCTCCCTTGTTCTGTGTGATTCGGTTTAACCACCTGGAGTTTTAGCTATGTCAACTGCAGGGATAATTAAAGTCTCCGCTGCATGCCCCGTCTTCGATGGAACTGAATATCCCTACTGGAAGAATAAGATGCGCATGCATCTTGAAGCCATTGACGTCGACCTATGGTATGTCGTCGAAAACGGCGTTCCCAAGGCTGGAGAAGGTGTCACTGCGGCTGATGTCAAGAAGTTCACTCAACTGGACTCCACTGCCAAGAATATTATCTGTGGTCATCTGACCAAGGGACAGTACGGCCGTGTGAGTGCCTTGAAGACATCCAAGCTGGTCTGGGACTGGCTCTCCAAGGTCAATGAAGGCATCTCAACCCAGAGAGATCAGAGAATCAGTGTTCTTCGCAATCTCTTCAACCGCTTCAAGCAAAATGACAATGAGAATGTCCAGCACACATTTGACCGGCTCACTGACATCACAAATGAGCTTCAAGCCCTCGGCGCCACTGAGATCACCAAACATGAAATCGTCAAGACGCTGCTAAGATCACTTGACAGTTCATTTGACATCCTAGCCCTGATGATTCAAGAACGTCCAGACTTCAAGACACTCGATCCGTCTGACATACTTGAGAGGCTCAACACACATGAGTTTCAGCTTTCTGAGAAAAGAGATATCTACGGTCCAAACTATGGGCAAACTCGTGCCTTGAAGGCAAAAGCTGTGTCATCATCTGAAGAGGAATCTGACAGCAGTTCTGATGATCCTGAAGACATTGGAAGGGAACTTGCAATGCTAGTGAAGAAGTTCCAGAAATTCACCAAGAAGAAAGGCTTCAGAAAGTCTTCACGATCAAGCTCAAGGAATGATGAAGCTTCTGCGCATGACTACAAGAGGAAAACTTGTCACAAATGCAAGAAAACTAGACACTTCATCTCTGAATGCCCACAGTGGGACAATGAGAACAGAAAGAAGAAGAAGAGCAAGGAATATGACTCTGACGATAAGAAGACAAAGAAATACTCAAAGTCTTCGTCCAAGCCTTCCTCAAAGTCTTCATCACACAAGAAGAGTTCATCTGGCAAGGCTCGTGCGTTTGTTGGCAAGGAAATGGATTCAGAGGAGGAGTCCGCTTCTGAGGAAGCAGAGGTGGAGTCTGAGGAGGAGTCTGATTCAGGCATTGCAAGTTTGGCTACAGCCTATGTCGCCAAGTCCATCTTCAACACTGAAGACAATGAATCCATCACCATCACCGATGCAAATGACAAGGACGACTCTACTCCCACCTACTGCTTCATGGCACGTGGTGCCAAGGTAAACACACGCACTACTCACTATCGAACATCTAGTGACGATGACTCTGATTGTGATTCAAAACCCAGTTACAAAACACTTGCTAAAATTGCAACTGAACAACAAAAGGCCATGGAACATATTCAAAAACTGTTAGACAGAAGCGATGATCTGTTGGGTGCTGAAATGACTCGTTCTGAATCCTTAATTGAAGACATAAAAAATCTTCATGTTAAGTATCAGGAACTCGAAGATCGTCTTGAGACTCTCTCAACTACTCATGAAAAGCTTTCCTATGATTATCTTCAGAAGAAGCAAGATCTTGAGAAGTTGAGAGCGGATCATGAAGATCTTCAAAAGGAAAACGAGTCACTTCGAGCCGAACAGATCAGTTCTGCTCAGGAAGGATTTGGACCACCATGCCTTAAATGCATTGAGCGTGATAATGCTATTTCTGTTGCTGAATGTTCCACTGCTACTGCTGTTGCAATATCTTCAACTATTGAAGTGGTAACTAACCCCTCTGCTGAGGATACCACTGCTATTGCTGATGAAAATGCTAGGTTGAAGACATTGCTTGAAACAGGGATGTACAAAAGTCTCAAAGGACATCAGACACTATGTGATGTCCTCAAGAAGCAGATTCTGAACCGAAACCCTAGCAAAGAGGGTGTTGGGTTCGTGAGGAAAATTAATGCAGATGGCTCTTACTGGAAACCTGAGCAGTACCCCAAAACCACATGGGTTGCTGCAAAGGAATCCTCATCAGATCCATCCAATCTATCTGGCTTCACTTGTGCTAATCCAATTATCATTGATGAATCCTTTGATGCAAACTATAAACTGTTTAGGAATCAGAATGGTGAAGTATTTGCCAGGTACATTGGTACTAACTGCAGGAATGGACCGCCTATGAAGAAGATCTGGGTTCCAAAAACGTGTCTTGAGAATCTTCCTGTGAATGTCCTCATGACACCTCACATGAAGAAGACAAACCTCAGACCAAAGGCTTCATATGGTCCAAAGGTTTCATACAGGCAGAGAACTCATCTGAGTTGCACTAACACAAATGCTTTGCAGGGAAAACATGCTCAGGCTTATGAGAGCGGTTCTTCAAACCGTCATTCTCATATGACCAAAAATTATTCTGCCTATTCTTATGAGTATTATTGCCCACCTGCTAGACTGTTTGCTAGGGCTCCAAAGCCAAAATTCTCAGATGCTGCACTTAGACTTATTGCTTCTAAGCCACCCTTGAAGATGTGGGTGGTTAAGAAAGCTTAACTCTCTTTTGCAGGGAAAGGTCTCCAGCTCAAAACCAAAATCTTCTGATGCTATTGCTGGGGACCTTAAAAAACTCGTGGGGCGCACGATCAAATGCCCGAATGGCATCACTATGTATTTCATATCTGAATCGCATGCTACTCTCCCTGCTTGTCCTAACCTGGATCTCAGTTTTCATAATCCACTGGTTCGTCAAATGATTTTGCTTCACAACACTCTTGGTGAAGCCTATCCCCCTAACTGCACTGTAGGGTACGACACCAGTGACTTCAGAGTCTTCAGTATGGATTATTGACAGCGGGTGTACAAATCACATGACTGGCAAGAGAAGTCTCTTTATGGACTCAACCTTACGTCCATCTGACAAGAGCCACATCACATTCGCTGACACTGGTAAAAGTAAAGTACTGGGTCTAGGTAGAGTTGCAATCTCAAAGGATCAACACATGGATAAAGTCATGTTTGTTGAATCCCTTGGCTTCAACTTAATGTCTGTCTCAATGCTTTGCGATTTAAACATGATTGTAATCTTTGGAAAATATCGTTGTCTGGTACTAATGGAATCTGACAAGTCTCTAGTGTTTGAAGGGTATCGAAAAGATGATTTGTACGTGGTAGATTTCTCAGCAGGGCCACAGCTTGCAGTTTGTCTTCTCGCAAAGGCTTCAGAATGCTGGCTTTGGCATCGAAGACTTGGGCATGCTGGCATGAGGAACCTCCACACCCTTGCTAAGAAGAAGCATGTCATAGGCATCGAGGGCGTCAAGTTCAAGAAAGATCACTTGTGCGGTGCCTGTGAAGCTGGGAAGATGACAAGGGCAAAACATCCTTCGAAGACAATCATGACCACTACTCAACCCTTCGAACTGCTTCACATGGATCTCTTCGGTCCTACCCACTACTCAACTTTCTCCACTACTGCTTGCCTCTATGGATTCGTCATTGTTGATGATTACTCTAGATATACTTGGGTGCACATAATCCTTTACAAGACTGAAGTGCAGGATGTCTTCAGACGCTTCGCAAATCGGGCAATGAACAATTATGGCGCCAAGATAAAGCACATCAGAAGTGACAATGGCACAGAATTCAAGAACACCGGCCTTGACACATATCTTGATACATTGGGCATCACTCATGAATTCTCAGCTCCATACACGCCACAACAGAATGGCATCGTTGAACGCAAGAACAGAACACTCATTGAGATGGCCAGAACAATGTTAGATGAGTACAAGACACCAAGAAAATTCTGGACTGAAGCCATTGACACTGCATGCCATACTATCAACCGTGTATATCTTCACAAGCTGCTAAACAAGACATCTTATGAACTTCTGACTGGCAAGAAGCCAAATGTAAGTTACTTCAGAGTATTTGGATCAAGATGCTGGATCAAGGACCCTCACCACACCGCAAAATTTGCTCCAAAAGCACATGAGGGTTTCATGCTTGGATATGGAAAGGATTCGCACTCCTACAGAGTCTTCAATCTCTTTCACTACAAAGTGGTTGAAACAGTGGATGTGCGATTTGATGAGACCAATGGGTCACAAAGAGAGCAACTACCAGATGTACTAGATGAAGTTCCAGCCAGTGAATCAATCAAGCTAATGGGAACTGGAGAAATTATACCTTCTGAAGCTCGTCCTGAAGAAGAACTTATCATCTCAGCACCTGATCCACATGAAGACAATGCTCAGCCTGAAGACATTCCTCCCCATGACAACGTAGATCAGCAAGAGCAAAGTCTTCGACCCCTACATCCTCGTGTTGCCAATGAAGTGCAAATTGACAGAATAATTGATAGCATCAATGCACCTGGTCCACTGACTCGTTCAAAGGCAACTCAACTGGCAAACTTTTGCGGACACTTCGCATTTGTTTCAATCACAGAACCCAAGAAAACTGATGAAGCCTTTATGGAACCTGAATGGATTCAAGCTATGCAAGAAGAGCTTCAACAATTTGAGCTGAAAAATGTATGGGAGTTAGTTAAGCGTCCTGATCCACGGAAGCATAACATAATAGGCACCAAATGGATATACCGCAACAAGCAAGATGAGCATGGCCAAGTCGTCAGAAACAAGGCTCGTCTCGTTGCTCAAGGATATACTCAAGTGGAAGGCATCGACTTCGACGAAACATTTGCTCCTGTGGCCAGACTTGAAGCCATCCGTATACTGCTGGCCTATGCAAATCATCACAACATAATTCTGTATCAAATGGATGTAAAAAGTGCCTTCCTCAATGGCAAAATTGAAGAAGAAGTGTATGTTGCGCAACCACCTGGGTTTGAAAATCCAAAACATCCTGACATGGTGTACAAGCTCAAAAAGGCACTATATGGCCTCAAACAAGCCCCTCGGGCCTGGTATGATACACTCAAATACTTCCTGAAGAGCAAAGGCTTCATACCTGGTTCCCTGGATCCCACTCTCTTCACAAAGACATATGATGGTGAACTGTTTGTGTGCCAGATATACGTGGATGACATTATCTTCGGCTGCACCAATCAGAAGTACAGTGAGGAGTTCGGATATATGATGCAAGAGCAATATCAGATGTCTATGATGGGGGAGCTGAAATTCTTCCTCGGTCTTCAGATAAGGCAACAATGCAATGGCATCTTCATATCTCAAGAGAAATACCTCAAAGACTGCCTGAAGAAGTTCGGTATGCAAGATTGCAAAGGCTTCACAACACCAATGCCAGCCAAACATCATCTGGGTCCTGACGACAATGGTAAAGAGTTCGATCAAAAGGTATACCGCTCCATGATTGGTTCTTTGCTTTATTTATGTGCATCTAGGCCAGATATTATGCTTAGTGTTTGCATGTGTGCTCGGTTTCAAGCGGCACCAAAGGAGTCGCATCACTTAGCAGTGAAGCGAATTCTTCGATATTTGGCTCACACACCAACTCTAGGGTTATGGTATCCAAAGGGCTCAGAGTTTGATCTGGTTGGATTTTCGGACGCTGATTACGCTGGTGACAAGGTTGATCGGAAGTCCACATCAGGCACATGTCATTTCCTGGGCCGATCTCTTGTCTGTTGGTCTTCAAAGAAGCAGAACTGTGTATCTCTCTCCACTGCTGAATCTGAATACATTGCTGCTGGATCCTGCTGCGCTCAGCTTCTATGGATGAAGCAAACCCTCAAGGATTATGGCATTCATCTGAAGCAAGTGCCACTTTACTGCGACAACGAAAGCGCCATCAAGATCGCCAACAACCCAGTTCAGCACTCGAAGACAAAGCACATTGAAATTCGTCATCATTTTCTCAGAGATCATGTTACAAAGGAAGACATTGATATCATACACGTCAACACTGAAGAGCAATTGGCAGATATCTTCACCAAGCCCTTGGATGAGAAGAGATTTTGCAAGTTACGGTGTGAGCTAAATATCTTGGAATCCTCAAATGTCCTGTGATCAGGCACACATCCTAACACTTATGCATGATGATGACTTAGATGTGCAACACACAAAGTAACGTATATCTTCAATCAATGAAGACATACATTCTAAGTGTGAATACATTAACATGGAATTTGACCTCGGAGCGCCACGATAATTGAGCGCCGTGTCTGGGTCCAATACTTCCTATACGGTGGGTAGCGCCACCACCAAAATTTTTCTGCTTGAAGTGTTTTACTCGTGGCGTTACATTTGCTATGTCTTCACATTTGGTTTGGCTTCAATCTCAACATGTCTTCATGATTATCTTCACTATGTTGATTATATATGCACTGGTGTTCTGTCCTCTACAGCATTCACTTATAGCTATGTCTTCTTATCTGAATCTTTTGAACTAAGTGAATGTGATCGGACCCTAACCTCTCCATGCTTCCTACCTCAAACTCTATCTCTCCAAGTCATATGCACTCTATTGAAACTGTCGAATGTCTTCACTGCATCCTTGTCAGAAGAAGACACAGAGACAAACTTTAAAACAGCTTTCAATGTTTTTCCATCAACTAGAATTCCGGAGAAGTAGGAATGACTCCCGACAAACCAGGCGTGCGTGGGGTGAAACTGCCCCCACAATTCCGCATGCTGGCCACGTACTGATCAGATGCGAATCGCCAGGGGCACCTGAGTAATAGCGCAGTGCCGCCCATATCCCTATAAATACACGTTTCACTGCGGTCATTATCTCTTCTTCCTCCCTCGCACAAACCCTAGCACCACCGCTAACTCTCAACGACACCGGCGACGAAGTGCTTCACTGCCGCGACCTCTCCGACGCCGTTCTCACGCCGACCGCGGACACCAGTCTCTCCGCCGTCGTCCTAAGTGTCTTCCGTCGCCAAGTTAGGGCACGGAGGATCGAACTGCTCGGCCTCACCTCTCTTCTATTCTAGCAGTTCCAAGTCTGGTAAATAACAAGCTTTTTACAGCCTCTTTTGATCCTATTGATCCATCACTTTATGCCAAAAGAGGTTTCTATTCCTTCAAGTTTCATTCCTCTCGTCTGAATCTCATAACTTGCCTAGCATATTCACTTGTTCTTCATGAAGTAGTTAGATTCCTCACTTGTACTGATCTATGGGTTCGTACAAATCTGGAACCAACTTCTTTTCTATAAAGTGAATGTCTTCGCATGACGAGGTCAATGTCTTCTACACTAATTTATCTTCAAAATCTTCTGAGAATGCATATGACCTCTTCCCCTTCCCTCGCACCTTAATGCTGTCACAGGTACATGTCCGTGGGAGAATCTTTTGGTTCTCATAGTCTGCATTCATTTGCAGAATTCCTACAACGTCACATCAATTCACCCGAAGCAAGTTCCTGTTGGTCAAGCAAAAGGAAGCCTTTGAAGCCTTTGAAACCTTTGAAGCCTTTGAATCTTTTGAAGCCTTCCAAGGTAAGCTTCATGGCATCCGAGAAACCATCAAGGAAGGGAGGCAGACAGAGACGGGGTGACACATCTAAGGATCTGCCTGAAGATTTGGCAGAAACGTACCAAACAGATCCTGAAGAAAGCTATGCTCAGCGCAAGACACGAATCCAATGGATTCGCAGGTATTGGGCAGAGCAGTGGTTCCTATACCGCTTCGTCACCAAAGAATATGCAGAGAAGTGCGCCATCAAGAGGCCATGGGGAGATGCCTTATACAAGAATCTAGTACCCCGAACCAGAGACGAAGCCATTGCTCAAGGGTTCTTTCCATGCATGGTCAGGGGACAACAGCCAGCTGATGCACATCCATCGTCCCTTCTCTGGTGTCGCGATGACACTCTGTTCAAGCGCAACTTCCAATTTGCCCAGAACTCTGCGAAGCAAAACAAGAAGGAGTTTGGATTGGACTTCAACCCTGGTCCCTCCAGACCAAGGGCAGATGGCACACGCGATGCTAATCCCAATGTCATCGGGCCATTTGCCAATCTCGACGGCCTCATCACTCACATTATAGTCCAAGGGACTGCCGTGAACGACCCTCCTGCAGACACTGAGTCTGATGATGCTCCTACTGCCCCAGAGCCGAAGCAGATGAAGAAGAAGCCAAAAGCTTCCAAGCCAGTCGCCTCCCCCAAGATCTCCAAAGCGAAGCCATTGGCCACTGAACCTCCTGAAGCCAGTGTGCAGTCTGAAGACTTATCAAGAGTCTCCAAGCCTCAAGAAGCAAAGAAACCACAGCCACACACCAGCAAAGAGCTAACTATCGCTGCCGTTCTTCACTGCGAAGCCATTGATCTGTCCAGTGACGAAGATCTTGGTGATGACGCTCTTGAGCAGCTCATCAAGAGCAAGGAGGAGGCTGAAATCTTCAACAATCTGCCTCTGTTCGATGCAAAAATCATCCACAACTTCATAGATGAGTGGTTTGACACGCCCAACATCAGCTTTGATGATCTGCAGCTACCCATTGGCCTCAGCGTAGCCTTCCAAGGAGCTATCGCTTCAGAACTCGCTATTGCCCAGCGCATCGTGGAACTGAAGCAAAAGATAGATTTTGAAAAGGCTCAGTTTAAGCAGAACATGGCCACGCTCAGCGTCCAAGAGATCAAAGACTTCAAAGTCATGCTGCATGAGTTGAAGGAAAACTTCATGCAGAAACGTGCAGAGGCTCAGGGTTCACGCGAGCGCATGAAGAATTTGGCTGATCTCTGCGTACAGGCCTACAATGAGGCTGAGAAGCGAAAGGCACTTGGGCGTCCCGGCATCGACCCCAGGATGGCCGCCAAGAAAAAGAAGACGCCCACCGTGGCGGAAGAAGAGGCCCCATGCCAAGAAGCTATTCCAATTGTTTTCCCCACCGCCAAGCCTAGCTCGAAGCCAAAGCGCTCACCCGCTTCAGAGCTTAAGAAGACAAGGATAGCCGAAGCTAAAGCAAGGAAGAGGAAACACTCTGAAGCCTCTCCTTCAGACCCCACCACCAAAAAGCGCAAGTCCAAGAAGTCTCGGGCTGCTCCCACAGAGCCCTTGATAGTTGAACCCCTTTCCGTTCGCCGTCCTCATGAAGATCGTCAGATGATCGTCCATGAGCCTGCTCTCACCGAGGCTCAGCGTGATGAAGACATTCCAGCAGCCGACCCCACCGCTGCTGAAGACATTGGTCTCCAAGACAATGTACAAGATGATGCAGTCCTTCCTCAGCTCGAATCGAGTGAATTGCTCAGCATTGGTCGTCCCCTGACGCCAATCACACAAGATGCATCATGGGCAGATCGCCCACAAGAGGAAGAGGATGAGCCCCAGCCCACTGCAACTCCACCGGCGTCGCCTGCATTCCGTAGGCTTTGCAAAGGACCAAGGGCTCAGACTGCTGACGACATTCTGGCTGCATCAGCCGAAGCACAAGCAGAAGAGCATGAAGAACCTCAAGCTCCATCTCCCCCACACCAGCAAGAAGAAATTCTCAAGGAGGCTGACACCACTGCGGCTGCCACACATAATACTGAAGCATTTGTGGAGCCAGACCAACCAACAGCTTCAAGAGATACTGAAGCAACTGCCTCTGACCCTTCTGTGCCTGTGTCTGCTGCCGGACCACAGTTCAATTATCATATTGCGCACAGGCCCCAGGTACAGAAGCCAATCCCACGACTGCCAAGGTTCCCAGGTCCAGTCACTGCTCCTGGCTCCTTCAATGTCAATAGCTTCAGGGCAGACAAAACTTTCTTCAACCGCTCCAAGAACCCTTACTCAAGGGAAAAGATTGTGTCAGATAGGTTCTGGAGCTACCCACAGCGCAGCTACTACTCCTGCGTCCTCTACAACCAGAACCGTATCTTTCCACATCAGGGCCTTGAAGTTGAAGCTTTTGCTGGTCTGCCTGGTCTGGAAGAATCCCTGGACTGCTTCAGGCAAGTTGGCCTGCTGCCGTTTGTCACGGATGAAGAGCACTGGAACGAAGAGCTTCTGCTTCAGTTCTATGCAACATTGCACATCAAGGGCTACAACAGAGATCCGAAGACTTGGGTCCTGGAGTGGATGACCAGCAACGTCCATCATGAAGCCAATGCGTTTGATATCATTGAGCTCACCGGCCTACCCACTCCAGGCGAACACTTCGAAGAAGGCTGCCAACTCCATACTGAAGCAGTTGAGAGCATATTTCAGCGACCTGAGCCAAATATGAGTCAGATGCTCTCAATGATGAAGCCATTGCCTTCTGACGCACCTTACCCAACGGAGTTCTTCATTGAAGACTTAGAGTACCTGCCGAGAACTATCTATCACATCATCAGGCGGACTCTATGGCCCATTAAGGGGCACTCTCGATATGCCAAGGTTGAAGGTGCCATGAAGACTCTCATCTTCTGCATCCTACACGGCAAATGCTTCAATGCCCAGGATCTCTTCATACGTCAACTTGCTGCGTCTGGCTCAGATCTCTTTGGTCTGAAGATTTATGCTCCATGGGTTATGAGGCTCATCAAGCTCCACTCTGCGATATCATATCAGCCCTCAGCCCGCAACCACAGAATCTTCTTACCCGATGTGGACACCTCTGCTGAAGCCATTTATCCTGAGCCTGCCAAACAGCCACTAAGTCTTTAGAATGCAGAACACCAAAGCTTCACTCAACATGATGAAGGTGTTGAGGCCATTTCCAGAGTCTATCCAATGGCTGGCACCACACGTGCCCCTGCATCCACTGAAGCCACTGACAGCGAAGCTGGGCAGAGACCCAAGAAACGCGCTCGTACACTCACTGCTCGTGAACTTCTTGTGGCTCTGCATCAAAAGCAAGATAGGCATCACGACTGGCTCAAGAGGCAGATGCACAGTCTCATGCAAGACGTCAATTGCATCAGGAATCTGGCCACCAAGAACGCCTTCGTCGCACACGAAACCTGTCGCCGCACTTGGAAAGGCCTCACTATGATGTGCACTGAAGCTGAATTGCAAGAGGATGGCTTCAAGGAGCGTTTCAAGTTTGACTCCACACCCCCCAGAAGAGCTGTGTTGCGTGGGAATCCTTCACTTGAAGAATCCGAGTTCTCTTCCTCTGCTGCCACCGTGACGGGAAAAATCATTGAGGAAGAAGACGACGCCACATCACCACCAATGTCTTCACCGCGCGTCGTCACTGCCCCAAGCTCGCCTGCACCACCAAACGTCTCCACCGACCCTGCTGCGCCTGGGAACGCATAGAAAACTCTATGTCTTCAAACCTTTTTGGTCATCACTGACAAAAGGGGGAGAAGCATATGATGTTTATAGTCTTCAAGCGGGTCAATAATATGGGCGGGTGCTTTACATTTTGCATTTTGCTTCGTGCTTACAACTCTCGTTTTGCTACATTTGGTTCTTTGAGTTGTAACACTTAAACTTGATGGTCGTCTGCTACTATGTTTGCCACTGTGTTCTTGCGAAGATAAATTCCGCATGTACGACAATAATTTCCGCACTCTTATCATTTCGCAGACGTCCATTTTCCATTATGCATATCATTATCTTCATATATCTTTACGTGCATGATGGATTGTCATCATAAGTTGAAGCGGATTCCCACAAATACAACCTGCTGTGTGCATTTGCATTCCAGAAGCAAATCACTTAATATGCACATCTTCAGGGGGAGCCCTTGTAGCTTATGAAGACAATTCCTTTACAATTTCACAAATTATATTCCCCGTTGAAAACTTCAACTAGTTTGTCATCAATCACCAAAAAGGGGGAGATTGTAAGTGCATCTAGTGCCACCCCTAGTTGGTTTTGGAGTATTGACGACAAACCTAGTTGAGGGACTAATGTGTTTGTGAGAATTGCAGGATAACACAGGTAGAAGTCCCTCATTGATTCGGTTTAGCTACCAGAGATGACCCCCAAAAATGTACGAAGACATTGAAGACAATGGTGGTTCATGAAGACATTCGTGTCGAAGACAATGACATATGAAGACTCCCCATGAAGCCTTTGGAACTCGAAGACTTAGATCCTTCGTAGCTTTACTTTATTCATGTTGTGTCATAGGAACCACCGTACTGTTAAGTGGGGTCCAAGAAAACCAGTCAGGATGACTGAAGTGATGCCTAATTCAAATCCTATGTCTTCGAGTGAAGACAATGAGAGAAAATCTTGTCCAGAGTCAGACAAGTCAGCTTTACTTGCAGCCCAAGTAAAGTTGCCATGAGAGTTCAAAATCCGACCGTTAGTACACGTGTCAGTTCCTTAGTGACCCAGGGTCATTTCGGACAAATCAGGTCAGGGTTGCCAAGTGGCTATAAATAGTCCACCCCCACAACCATAAACGGTTGGCTGCTCAGATTTCAGTGCACGGCTTTTGTCATTTGAGAGCAACCCACCTCGAAGCCTTTGAGAGAAAATCCTTAGTGAGGAGAAAAGCCCTAACCACCCAGAGCCAGAGTAATTTGGGCATCACTTAAGTCTTCTTGTCTGAGTGATCTGAAGACTTATTACACTTGAGGACTGTGCATCCTCCAGACGGTTAGGTGTCGCGTTCTGAGCATCCAAGAGGAATTGTGGATTGCCGGTGAACGAAGTCTGTGAAGGTTTGGGAGTCTACCTTGAAGACTTACCAGAGTGATTGGGCGGGGTCTGTGTGACCTTAGCTCAAGGAGAAAACGGTGAGGACTGGGTGTCCTGAGCTGCGTGTTCAGGACTGGGTGTCCGGGACTGTGTGTCCTTTGGTTTAAATACCTAGCCGCTCCAACCAGACGTACAGTTGTCACAGCAACTGGAACTGGTCCAACACATCATTGTCTTCAACGTGTCACTGGTTTCATCTTCACCTCCCTTTACTTACCAGTACACATTGTGAAGCTATTGCATGCCTGCTTAATCTTCTGTCTTCACAACCTGACTGTATGATCTGTTTGGCTTCATAACTTCTTCCAACCTGATCCTCATTACACTGAAGCTATTTGTCTCTGTGCTTTCACTGTACTGTATATTTGACTATGGCTTGCGTTGTGTAATCTACCTTCCGCTGCATAGTGATAGGCTTGTTCACTCTGTTTGTCTTCATAACTTCCACGTTTTGAAGACTTTCTTAAAAATCGCCTATTCACCCCCCCTCTAGTCGATATAACGCACTTTCAGTGGGCAGGCCGGTAAGCTCAATGATATTGAATGCATTGGCTTCATGATGGACATTTCCGGTCATCCACTCCAGGACCCAAGTCTTTGGATCTCTGTTGTAGCCTTTGATATGAAGAGTGGCATAGAATTGAAGCATAAGCTCTTCATTCCAGTGCTCTTCATCTGTGATGAACGGCAGCAAACCCACTTGCTTGAAGCAATCCAGTGCTTCTTCCAGGCTGGGCAGACCAGCAACAGCTTCAACCTCAAGGCGCTTGTGCGGGAAGATGCGGTCTTGGTTGTATAGGATGCATGAGTAATAGCTGCGTTGTGGATAGCTCCAGAACCTATCTGATACAATCCGCTCCCTTGAGTAAGGGTTCTTGGAGCTGTTGAAAAACGTGTTGTCTGCCCTGAAGCTATTGACATCAAAGGAGCCAGGAGCTGATGCAGGACCTGGGAACCTTGGCAGTCGTGGGATCGGCTTCTGAACCTGAGGCCTGTGCGCAACATGATAGTTGAATTGTGGACCGGCCGCAGACTCAGGCGCAGAAGTGTCAGGAGCAGTAGCTTCAGTGTTTTCTGAAGCTGTTGTTGGGGAGGGCTCCACATTGGCTTCAAGGTTGGTGGTGGCAGCCTCCATATTTTCCGCCTCCACTTGACTAGCTGGAGGGGCAGACGCAGGCACGTTCTCCTGGAGAACTGGTTCTTGGTGGAGCGGGGAAGTGGGTTCTGGTGGTGCTTCTTCAGTATCTTCGGCTGATGCAGCCGGAATGTCTTCAGCCGAATCTTGAGGCCGTGGTCCTTTGCGAAGCCTGCGGAATGCAGACGACGCCTTTGGAGTTGGAGTGGGCTGGGCCTCAGATTCTTCTTCTTGTGGGCGATCCGCCCATGATGCAGCTTGTGCGATTGGCGTCACAGGACGACCAATGCTGATCAGTTCGCTTGTCTCAAGATGAGGAAGGGCTGCATCATCTTGTACATTATCCTGATGACCAATGTCTTCAGCAGCGATGGGGTCGGCTGCTGGAATATCTTCAGCTTCAGGAGCCTCTGTGGGAGCAGGCTCATGAACTGTCAGCTGACGATCTACGTCAGGGTAGATGACAGATAGGGGTTCAACTATCAAGGGCTCTGTGGGAGCAGCCCAAGCTTTCTTGATCTTGCGCTTCTTCTTGGTGGGGTCAGAAGGAGAGGCTTCAGAGTGTTTCCTCTTCCTTGCTTCAGCTTCGGCTGTCCGTGTCTTCTCAGCGTACTCCTTGGTGACGAAGCGGTATTGGAACCATTGCTCCGCCCAATAGCGTCGAATCCATTGGATTCGTGTCTTGCGCTGATTGTAATCCTCTTCAGGATCTGTATTGTACAGCTCTAAGAGGTCATCGGGCAGATCTCTTGATGTTTCCCCTCGACGCTTTCTGCCACCCTTCCTTGCTGGTTTTTCTGCAGCCATGAAGCTTAACTTGGAAGGCTTCAAGATGTTCAAAGGCTTCAAATGCTTTCTTTTGCTGGACCAACAGGAACTGGCTTCAGGAGAATTGATGTGACGCTGTAAGAACTCTGCAAATGAATGCAGACTATGAGAACCAAAAGATTCTCCCACGGACATGTACCTGTGACAGCATTAAGGTGCGAGGGAAGGGGAAGAGGTCATATGCATTCTCAGAAGATTTTGAAGATAAATCAGTTTAGAAGATATTGACCTCATCGTGCGAAGACATTCACTTATAGAAAAGAAGTTGGTTCCAGATTTGTACGAACCCATAGATCAGTACAAGTGAGGAATCTAACTACTTCATGAAGCACAAGTGAATATACTAGGCAAGTTATGAGATGCAGACTGAGACAGATCTAACTTGTGTGAATAGAAACTTCTTATGGCAGAAAGTGACCGATCTATAGGATCAAAAGAGGCTGTAAAAAGAGGTTTTATTTACCACACTTGGAACTGCTAGACGGAGTGGGAGATGAGGCCGAGCAGTTCGATCCTCCGTGCCCTAACTTGGCGACGGAAGACACCTACGGCGACGGTGGAGAGAGTGATGTCCGCGGTCGGCGTGAAAACGGCATCAGAGAGGTTGCGATAGTGAAGCGCTTCGTCGCCGGCGTCGTCGAGAGCTAGCGGTGGCGCTAGGGTTCGTGCGAGGGAGGAAGAAGGAGAAGGAGATAATGACCGTGGTGAGTGTGTATTTATAGTCACAGGGGCTGCACTGCGCTATTACACAGGTGCCCCTGGCGATTCGCATCTGAACAACACGTGGCCATCATGCGGAGTCTCGGGGGCAGTTCCACATCCCACGCACGCCTGGATTGTCGGGTGGTCGTTCCTACTTCTCCCGATTTCTTGTGGATGAATGAGCATTGAAAACAGTTTTAAAGTTTGTCTCTGTGTCTTCTGCTGACAAGGACGCAGAGAAGACATTCGACAGTTTCAATAGGATGCATATGACTTGGAGAGATAGAATTTGAGATAGAAAGCATGGAGAGATTAGGGTCCGATCACATTCACTTAGTTCAAAAGATTCAAAACAAGAAGACATAGCTATAAGTGAATGCTGTAGAGGACAGAACACTAGTATATATATATATATATATCTATATAATCCACGTAGTGAAAATAATCATGAATACATGTAGAGATTGAAGCCAAACCAAATGTGAATACATTGCTAGGTAACGCCATGAGTGAAGCACTTCAAAAAATAGAACGTTTGGTGGTGGCGTTACCCACTGTATAGGAAGTATTAGACTCAGACACGGCGCACAATTATCGTGGCATTCCGAAGTCAATTTCCACATTAATGTATTCACACTTAGAATATATGTATTCATTGATTGAAGATATACATTACTTTGTGTGTTGCACATCTAAGTCATCAATATGCATAAGTGTTAGGATGTGTGCCTGATCATAGGACATTTGAGGATTCCAAGATATTTAGCTCACACCGTAACTTGCAAAATCTCTTCTCATCCAAGGGCTTGGTGAAGATATCTGCCAATTGCTCTTCAGTGTTGACGTGTATGATATCAATATCTTCCTTTGCAACATGATCTCTGAGAAAGTGATGACGAATTTCAATGTGCTTTGTCTTCGAGTGCTGAACTGGGTTGTTGGCGATCTTGATGGCGCTTTCGTTGTCGCAGTAAAGAGGCACTTGCTTCAGTTGAATGCCATAGTCCTTGAGGGTTTGCTTCATCCACAGAAGCTGAGCGCAGCAAGATCCAGCAGCAATGTATTCAGATTCAGCAGTGGAGAGGGATACACAATTCTGCTTCTTTGAAGACCAACACACAAGTGATCGTCCCAGAAAGTGAAATGTGCCTGATGTAGACTTCCGATCAATCTTGTCACCAGCATAATCAGCATCCGAAAATCCAACCAGATCAAACTCTGAGCCCTTTGGATACCACAATCCTAGAGTTGGGGTGTGAGCCAAATATCGAAGAATTCGCTTCACTGCTAAGTGATGCGACTCCTTTGGTGCCGCTTGAAATCGAGCACACATGCAAACACTAAGCATAATATCTGGCCTAGATGCACATAAATAAAGCAAAGAACCAATCATGGAGCGGTATACCTTTTGATCGAACTCTTTACCATTGTCGTCAGGACCTAGATGATGTTTCGCTGGCATTGGTGTTGTGAAGCCTTTGCAGTATTGCATACCGAACTTCTTCAGGCAATCTTTGAGATACTTCTCTTGAGATATGAAGATGCCATTGCATTGTTGCCGTATCTGAAGACCGAGGAAGAATTTCAGCTCCCCCATCATAGACATCTGATATTGCTCTTGCATCATATATCCGAACTCCTCACTGTACTTCTGATTGGTGCAGCCGAAGATAATGTCATCCACATATATTTGGCACACAAACAGTTCACCATCATATGTCTTCGTGAAGAGAGTGGGATCTAGGGAGCCAGGTATGAAGCCTTTGCTCTTCAGGAAGTATTTGAGTGTGTCATACCAGGCCCGAGGGGCTTGTTTGAGGCCATATAGTGCCTTATTGAGCTTGTAAACCATGTCAGGATGTTTTGGATCTTCAAACCCAGGTGGTTGTGCAACATACACTTCTTCTTCAATCTTGCCATTGAGAAAGGCACTCTTCACATTCATTTGATATAAAAGTATGTTATGATGATTTGCATAGGCCAGCAGTATACGGATGGCTTCAAGTCTGGCCACAGGAGCAAATGTTTCATCGAAGTCAATGCCTTCCACTTGAGTATATCCTTGAGCAACGAGACGACCTTTGTTTCTGACAACTTGACCATGCTCATCTTGCTTGTTGCGGTATATCCATTTGGTGCCTATTATGTTATGCTTCCGTGGATCAGGACGCTTAACCAATTCCCATACATTGTTCAGCTCAAACTGATGAAGCTCTTCTTGCATTGCTTGAATCCACTCAGGTTCCATAAAAGCTTCTTCAACTTTCTTGGGTTCTATGATTGAAACGAATGCGAAGTGTCCGCAGAAATTTGCCAGTTGAGTTGCCCTTGAACGAGTCAGTGGACCAGGTGCATTGATGCTATCAATTATTCTGTCAATCTGCACTTCATTGGCAACACGAGGATGTATGGGTCGAAGACTTTGCTCTTGCTGATCTATGTTGTCGTGGGGAGGAATGTCTTCAGGCTGAGCATTGTCTTCATGTGGATCAGGTGCTGAGATGATAAGTTCTTCTTCAGGATGAGCTTTAGAAGGTATAATTTCTCCAGTTCCCATTAGCTTGATTGGTTCACTGGCTGGAACTTCATCTAGCACATCTGGCAGTTGCTCTCTTTGTGAACCATTGGTCTCATCGAACCGCACATCCACTGTTTCAACCACTTTGTAGTGAAAGAGATTGAAGACTCTGTAGGAGTGCGAATCCTTTCCATATCCAAGCATAAAGCCCTCATGTGCTTTTGGTGCAAATTTTGAGGTGTGGTGTGGGTCCTTGATCCAGCATCTTGAGCCAAATACTCTGAAGTAACTGACATTTGGCTTCTTGCCAGTTAGAAGTTCATAAGATGTCTTGTTCAGAAGCTTGTGAAGATAAACATGGTTGATTGTATGGCATGTAGTGTCAATGGCTTCAGGCCAGAATTTTCTTGGAGTCTTGTACTCATCTAGCATTGTTCTGGCCATCTCAATGAGTGTTCTGTTCTTGCATTCGACGACGCCATTCTGCTGTGGCGTGTACGGAGCTGAGAATTCATGTGTGATGCCCAAGATATCCAGATATGTATCAAGGCCAGTGTTCTTGAATTCAGTGCCATTGTCACTTCTGATGTGCTTTATCTTGGCGCCATAATTGTTCATAGCCCGATTTGCGAAGCATCTGAAGACATCCTGCACTTCAGTCTTGTAAAGGATTATGTGCACCCAAGTATATCTAGAGTAATCATCAACAATGACAAAGCCATAGAGGCAAGCAGTAGTGGAAAAAGTTGAGTAGTGAGTGGGACCAAAGAGATCCATGTGAAGCAGTTCGAAGGGTCGAGTAGTGGTCATGATTGTCTTCGAAGGATGTTTTGCCCTTGTCATCTTCCCTGCTTCACAGGCACCGCATAAGTGATCTTTCTTGAACTTGACGCCCTCGATGCCTATGACATGCTTCTTCTTTGCAAGGGTGTGGAGGTTCCTCATGCCAGCATGCCCAAGCCTCCGATGCCAAAGCCAGCATTCTGAAGCCTTTGCCAGAAGGCATACTGCAAGCTGTGGCCCTGCTGAGAAATCTACCACATACAGATCATCTTTCCGATACCCTTCAAACACTAGAGACTTGTCATATTCCATTAGTACTAGGCAACGATATTTTCCAAAAATTACAATCATGTTCAAATCACAAAGCATTGAGACAGACATTAAGTTGAAACCAAGGGATTCAACAAACATGACTTTATCCATGTGTTGATCCTTTGATATTGCAACTCTACCTAGACCCAATACCTTACTTTTACCAGTGTCAGCAAATGTGATGTGGCTCTTGTCGGATGGACGTAAGGTTGAGTCCATAAAAAGACTTCTTTTGCCAGTCATGTGATTTGTACACCCACTGTCAATAATCCATTCTGAAGACTCTGAAGGCGCTTGTGTCGTACCCTATAGTGCAGTTAGGGGGATAGGCTTCACGAAGAGAATTGTGAAGCAAAAACATTTGACGAACCAGTGGGTTATGAAAACTTAGATCCAGGTTAGGACTAATAGGAAGAGTAGCATGTGTTTCAGGTACGAAATACATGGTGATGCCATTCGGGCATTTGATCTTGCGCCCCACAAGATTTTTAAGGTCCCCAGCAATAGCGTCAGAAGATTTTGGTTTTCTGCTGGAGACCTTTCCCTGCAAAAGAGAGTTAAGCTTTCTTAACCACCCACATCTTCAAGGGTGGCTTAGAAGCAATAAGTCTAAGTGCAGCATCTGAGAATTTTGGCTTTGGAGCCCTAGCAAACAGTCTAGCAGGCGGGCAATAGTACTCATAAGAATAGGCAGAATAGTTCTTGGTCATATGAACATGACGGTTTGAAGAACCGCTCTCATATGCCTGAGCATGGTTTCCCTGCAAAACATTTGCGTTAGTGCAACTCAGGTGAGTCCTCTACCTGTATGAAGCCTTTGGACCATATGAAGCCTTTGGTCTGAGGTTTGTCTTCTTCATGTGAGGTGTCATGAGGACATTCACAGGAAGATTCTCCAGACACGTTTTTGGAACCCAGATCTTCTTCATAGGCGGTCCATTCCTGCAGTTAGTACCAATGTACCTGGCAAATACTTCACCATTCTGATTCTTAAATAGTTTATAGTTTGCATCAAAGGATTCATCAATGATAATGGGATTAGCACAAGTGAAGCCAGATAGATTGGATGGATCTGCTGAGGATTCCTTTGCAGCAACCCATGTGGTTTTGGGGTACTGCTCAGGTTTCCAGTAAGAGCCATCTGCATTAATTTTCCTCACGAACCCAACACCCTCTTTCCTAGGGTTTCGGTTCAAAATCTGCTTCTTGAGGACATCACATAATGTCTGATGTCCTTTGAGACTTTTGTACATCCCTGTTTCAAGCAATGTCTTCAACCTAGCATTCTCATCAGCAATAGCAGTGGTATCCTCAGCAGAGGGGTTAGTTACCACTTCAACAGTTGAAGATATTGCAACAGCAGTAGCAGTGGAACATTCAGCAACAAAAGTAGCATTATCACGCTCAATGCATTTAAGGCATGGTGGTTCAAATCCTTCCTGAGCGGAACTGATCTGTTCGGCGCGAAGTGACTCGTTTTCCTTTTGAAGATCTTCATGAGCCGCTCTCAATTTCTCAAGATCTTGCTTTCTTTGAAGATAATCATAGGAGAGCTTTTCATGAGTAGTTGAGAGAGTATCATGACGATCTTCAAGTTCCTGATACTTAACGTGAAGATTTTTTATGTCTTCAATTAAGGATTCAGACCGAGTCATTTCAGCACCCAACAGATCATCGCTTCTGTCTAACAGTTTTTGAATATGTTCCATGGCTTTCTGTTGTTCAGTTGCAATTTTAGCAAGTGTTTTGTAGCTGGGTTTTGAATCACAATCAGAATCATCGTCACTGGATGTTTGATAGTGAGTAGTGCGTGTGTTTACCTTGGCACCGTGTGCCATGAAGCAGTAGGTAGGAGTGGAGTCGTCCTTGTCATTTGCAACGGTGTTGGTGATGAAGTCATATGTCTTCAGTGTTGAAGATGGACTTGGCGACGTAAGCTGTAGCCAGACTCGCAATGCCAGAATCAGATTCCTCCTCAGATTCCACCTCTGCCTCCTCAGAAGCGGATTCCTCCTCTGAATCCATTTCCTTGCCAACAAACGCACGTGCCTTGCCAGTTGAGCTCTTCTTGTGTGATGAAGACTTTGAGGAAGACTTGGAAGAAGACTTTGAGTATTTCTTCTTCTTCTTGTCGTCAGAGTCATATTCCTTGCTCTTCTTCTTCTTTCTGCTCTCATTGTCCCACTGTGGACACTCAGAGATGAAGTGTCCAGTTTTCTTGCACTTGTGACATGTTTTCTTCTTGTAGTCATGAGAAGAAGCTTCATCATTCCTTGAGCTTGATCGTGAAGACTTTCTGAAGCCTTTCTTCTTGGTGAATTTCTGGAACTTCTTCACAAGCATTGCAAGTTCCCTTCCAATGTCTTCAAGATCATCAGAACTGCTGTCAGATTCTTCTTCAGATGAGGACACAGCTTTTGCCTTCAAGGCACGAGTTCGCCCATAGTTTAGACCATAGATATCTCTTTTCTCAGAAAGCTGAAACTCATGTGTGTTGAGCCTCTCAAGTATGTCAGACGGATCGAGTGTCTTGAAGTCTGGACGTTCTTGAATCATCAGGGCTAGGATGTCAAACGAACTGTCAAGTGATCTCAGCAGCGTCTTGACGATTTCATGTTTGGTGATCTCAGTGGCGCCGAGAGCTTGAAGCTCATTTGTGATGTCAGTGAGCCGGTCAAATGTGTGCTGGACATTCTCATTGTCATTTCGCTTGAAGCGGTTGAAGAGATTGCGAAGAACACTGATTCTCTGATCTCTCTGGGTTGAGATGCCTTCATTGACTTTGGAGAGCCAGTCCCAGACTAGCTTGGATGTCTTCAAGGCACTAACACGGCTGTACTGTCCCTTGGTCAGATGACCACAGATGATATTCTTGGCAGTAGAGTCCAGTTGAGTGAACTTCTTGACATCAGCAGCAGTGACACCTTCTCAGCCTTGGGAACACCGTTTTCGACGACATACCATAGGTCAACGTCAATGGCTTCAAGATGCATGCGCATCTTATTCTTCCAGTAGGGATATTCAGTTCCATCGAAGACGGGGCATGCAGCGGAGACTTTAATTATCCCTGCAGTCGACATAGCTAAAACTCCAGGTGGTTAAACTGAATCACACAGAACAAGGGAGCACCTTGCTCTGATACCAATTGAAAGTGCATTATATCGACTAGAGGGGGGGGGTTGAATAGACGATTTTTATGAAAGTCTTCAAAACGTGAAAGTTATGAAGACAAACAGTACAGATATGCCTATCACTTAAGCAGCGGAAGTTAGATTACACTAGGCAAGCCATGGTCAAGTATTCAATAGAGTGAAAGCACAAGACAAGTAGCTGTAGTGTAATAAGGATCAGGTAGGAAGAAGTTACGAAGCCAAACAAATCATACAGTTATGATGTGGAAACAGAAGATACAGCAAGCATGCAATGGCTTCACAATGTGTAACAGTAAGTAAAAGGAAGTGAAGATGAAACCAGTGACACGCTGAAGACAATGATTTGTTGGACCAGTTCCAGTTGCTGTGACAACTGTACGTCTAGTTGGAGCGGCTAGGTATTTAAACGAAAGGACACCCAGTCCTGAACACGCAGCTCAGGACACCCAGTCCTCACCGTTTTCTCCTTGAGCTAAGGTCACACAGACCTCGCCCAATCACTCTGGTAAGTCTTCAAGGTAGACTCCCAAACCTTCACATACTTCGTTCACTGGCAATCCACAAATTCTCTTGGATGCTCAGAACGCGACGCCTAACCGGCTGGAGGATGCACAGTCCTCAAGTGTAATAAGTCTTCAGATCACTCAGACAAGAAGACTTAAGTGATGCCCAATTTACTCTGGCTCTGGGTGGTTAGGGCTTTTCTCCTCGCTAGGAATTTTCTCTCAAAGGCTTCGAGGTGGGTTGCTCTCAAACGACAAAAGCCGTGCACTGAAATCTGAGCAGCCAACCGTTTATGGTTGTAGGGGGTGGACTATTTATAGCCACTGGGCAACCCGACCTGATTTGTCCGAAATGACCCTGGTTCAGTAAGGAACTGACACGTGTACCAACGGTCAGATTTCAAACTCACACGGCAACTTTACTTGGGCTACAAGTAAAGCTGACTTGTCCGACTCTGGACAAGATTTGTTCTCATAGTCTTCGCTCGAAGATATAGGTTTTGAATTAGGCATCACTTCAGTCATTCTGACTGGTTCTCTTGGACCCCACTTAACAGTACGGTGGTTCCTATGACTCAACACAAATGAAATAGAACTATGAAGGATCTAAGTCTTTGAGTTCCATAGGCTTCACATAGTGTCTTCTCTTGTCATAGTCTTCAATGTGAATATCTTCATATACCACCATTGTCTTCAATGTCTTCGTACATTTTTAGGGGTCATCTCTGGTAGTAAAACCGAATCAATGAGGGACTTCTACCTGTGTTATCTTGCAATTCTCACAAACACATTAGTCCCTCAACTAGGTTTGTCGTCAATACTCCAAAACCAACTAGGGGTGGCACTAGATGCACTTACACTTTCTGTTCAGGATCAAATTTGAACAAGTTTGTACTACCAACTTTCTCTCCTTGACCCCAACTTTTGTGAGCATGTTCACATAACCAAATGAGGCCACTACACCAAGTGGTGCATCAAGGAGAAGTGATTTGCTCAACTAGATCTACACAAGTCCATTTCTGCTAATTTCTAGGGTTTGCCAAAGTTACATTGGCCACTTTGCCCAAATAAGCTCAAATTTGGAGGAAGGCCCTAATTATATGTGTCATTTCACCCTGTGGAGTATCATGGCAATTGGAAATCATTTGCTTGTCAAAACCCTTATCAAACACCTTCTGCCATTTTACAAAAACCACTGTTTTGACCCCTTCCACTATTCTTGGTAAGCTCAACTTTTTACCAGAGCTTAATCTAGTTACCTTATACCTCCAGAAGCAATGGCAAGTCCTCAGATCAATTATTTGGGGGTGAAACCCTCACTTTCTCTCTCTGGACAGCCCCATTTCCACTCTTCTTCTTCCTCTCTCCTCACCCCAATGGCCATCCAGAGCATCCAATGCCCCTCCCTACGTCTTTACTCCTCCCTAGAGCTACCAAACATGCTTGGCCGTGCCCACCTTGCCAAAAAATGGCATGCCGGCCATTTGCACGCTCTCGAGCGCGCTACAGTGCGCTCCCGCACTATAGCCGCACCCTTCCAACCGCCTCCGGCCACCTAGGCCTCCCCCTCGTGTCCCCTGAGGCCACTTCGACGTCCGCAACACGCCACGCCCCATCCCCCTCCTCCTTCTCCCTCCTACTGCCCTTGCTCGCACGCGCGCCGGCCGCCCGAGAGCTCCAATGAGCGGCCTCACACGCGCGGCGTCCCTGACCTTTCCCCCGCTCCCTCTCTTCTCCCCCCTCGGCGTAGTCCACGCCTAGGAGCACCCCAGACACGGCGCCAGCTCCTCCCGAGCCCTGTGGCAATGAGCAGGACCTCGCCGGCGCACGAGCCCATGGTGGACCGCCGCTCGCCTATATAAGGCATTCCCGAGCCCTCCTCTCGCCACCACTCGTCCCCTCCCACTCCAAATAGCCCTACTGGGCCTCCCGTTCATCCCCAGAGCCACCCAAACTCGAGATCGAGCTCGAGCTCCGCCGCCTCGGGTCGTCGTTGATCTCGGGGTACGGGCTACCTCCGCCCCTCCGCTCTCTCGATCTGAACCCTCCACACCTCCCTGATTATTTCCCCTCTGCTTCCCCTCTCTCTTGCAGTCGGAAACGGCCGGAGCCATCAACGCCCGAAGCTCCTCCGTCGCGAACCTCGTCGCCGGCGAACCAGGCACCCGCGCCGGCCAAGCCCACCACCCACCAACGTGCGGCAGTCCCCTGAAGCCATTCCCGCACTCGCCGAAGCTCGCCGTGGCCTGCATCATCGCCGGTGAGCACCGCGACCCCCCTGTCCACGGGTTAGTGATGACAGGTGGGCCCCGCCTGTCATCCTCTCCCTCGTTCCCGCACCCCTCTCTCTCTTTGACCTGCAGGCCCCGACTGTCAGGTTTGAAACGGGTGGGCGGGCGTGCGCGCTGTGCGCTGGCTCGGCTGGGCCGGCCCGCTGGCTGGGCCTGCTACGTTGCGGCTGTTCTGGCCCAGCAGGAACAGTGCTCCTTTCCCTTTTTCTTTTTTTGGAAACTTGCAAAAATTCCACAGGATTAAATATTAATCCAAATGCAATAATTCCAACTCCCACATTTTTCTAAAAATCCCACCCATTTAATGGTGTAACTTTCATAAATATCCATCAAACTTTTCTGCACTGTTCAAATTTAAATTCAAATTTGAGCATTTACATTCCCCTCTGAAAATCCATTTCTCCTATTATACAACTCCAAATCCAAAACTAGGAATTTTCCCCTTCTTAGTTTTCCACCTAGTATTTTACAAAAATAAGTTGACATTTTTCTGAGCACTTTGGTTTTTCTAGTTTATTATTGCCTTATTTTCTCGTTATTATTTTGCGACGATAGATTGCGTTGCTGACGAAGGAGTTGGACTAGAAGACTTTGAAGACCCAGAAGACCTTGTTGAGCCAGGCAAGCAGCCCTTTGACCATGTCTATGAAACCCTTTTTATGCATTTCATATAGCACTTTATTATTGTTGCATCGGAATCATGATGAGAGGGTAGCCACTTTGGTGGATTGCCTTCATTTCCTCCTGGTTGATACTTGCATTGTGCATGACCCTACCTCCTTATGAGGGTTATGCCGGTGGGAGTAGATAGGATGCTAAGTAGTGCTACGCTAAAGGGACAGGAATATGCATGGTGATGGAGACAAGTACTTTCAAAAGACTTTTCGAAAACCCCGTCGGGTGCCACTTATGCCCGAGGGAGATAATGAGACGGGTAACCACTTGATGACGAAGTGGTGTACCGAGGCAAGGGTGTGTGTTGTTTTTGAAAACGGATTAGATTTAAGATTTGTCGACTGTCCCAACCTTACATGAGCAACCACTCTACCCTTGTATGGGAAAGGGCATTATTGATTACCTAGGCCGATACTAGCTTGGAGCCCGCATTACTAGTGACGGGAGAGTTGTTGGTGCACTCTCTCGGGACGGGGTCATGCCAGGTAGGGCGGCCATGACTGTTTTCACAGGGCACCGGATACACCGTTGTGTCCCCTCT
Organism: Triticum monococcum; assembly: GCA_034509565.1. Classification (NCBI taxonomy): domain Eukaryota; kingdom Viridiplantae; phylum Streptophyta; class Magnoliopsida; order Poales; family Poaceae; genus Triticum; species Triticum monococcum. Next base: position 667,972,037 of record CM067843.1, on the reverse strand, counting down.
CAGATGTTACGATCTCGAGTGAGTCTCGTATGATGTACATCGTGAGGATACGGAACAACGAGTGGATTCCTTGTTAGTGTCGTCTAGGGAAAGATAGTGATCGGGTGCTTACCCCGGGTACTTGAGGTATCATGGGTCGTGGATGTCATGGAAGTTCCCCGGATCTTGTGGGTAAAGTGTGCAACCTCTGCAGAGTGTAAAACTATTCGAATAGCCGTGTCCATAGTCAAGGACAGTTGGGCGGTGCTGCTTAAACTACGTCCACATGTTTTCAAACCAGTGTGTGTTTGGATAAGTGGGAAGAACTACTTGGGTCAAGTCAAAGGACTTGACATGATTGAGTTGGGTTGGTGCCCACTCTTTTTATGTTGATACCACTACTTGGGTCAAGTCAAAGGACTTGACATGATTGAGTTGGGTTGGTGCCCACTCTTTTTATGTTGATATCTGTAACCTGTCCTCAGGGTTACTTGAATTCTCCTGATGCATGTCTTACGAGTTGTTGAACATGTCATTGCACTCAAAAACTAGCTTTCCGCAAAATTTACCTATATCATGCATTGTTGTACCTTGAACCAAAACATGGGTTGCTTGCGAGTACATTCAAAGTACTCATTGGCTTGCCACTGGTTATTTAATTGGCCAGGCATGGAAGAACAGGAGTTCGAAGAAGAGTTCTTTGAAGACGAACATGCGAACTAGGACGTTTCCCAGTTAGAATGCCTGTAGGGTTAAGGCAGATGGCATGGGTTCTACTTATCGACAAAGATTTCCGCTGCTTATGTTTCATTTGATGTTCAGCCATTAAGGCTTTATCTTTGTAAGACTTGACCATAATGGTCATAATTTGTGTAAGACGGTATGTATGGATGTAAGACTCTTGTTATTCAGCTTCTGTGTGTTCAGTGAGCATTGATCTCTGGGATCACTATACACGTGCATTCGGTGATCTCGACTTATGAGTCGGGGTCCCCACAAGGAGTAAGGTAGAATGGGCGTTCGCATGAAAAATGGCTAAGGACTCAAAGCATAAAACATAGCTTAAGCCGGTTTCCAGCCTTTCTTTTTCTTTTCGCAAACCGACTATTGAGCAGTCGGCTCATTGCCTTCTATTCAACTTGCTAAAAAACTCTAAAAATGGCTAAGTACTTGCCTTCCCAAAAGTAGCCAAGCATTTGATCCAACGGCAGTCCGCAGAGCGGCTGTCCGACTGGCAAGACGGTAACTAAGGGAAGGCGGCAAAGGAAAAAGCCAAAGGAGCATTGAGCAAGAAAAGATAGAATTCGGATAAATATTTACATAACATAGGCCCTTGGCCGAATCTTCGAGCAGAAGTTCAAAATACACCCCGCGGGTGGAATTGTGGGAATTAACAAATTCTTCAGAGACTACTAAAGCAGATAAAATAAAGATAAGGCGACAACCTAAGATGCGGCAGACAGATTCGGAGGGTCGGAGGAGACGGCAGCGTCAGGCGTTGGTGCGGCCAGCTAGGCAGCATCGGCTTGACCGCCTCCGGCGGGAGTCGGCTCAGTCGCACGCGGCTCGTTGCTGGAGGCACGGTCGAGCTGAGGCTGGCCGTCCACTCCGTCTTCTGGTGCTTCCGTCTCGCCTCCGTCCTCCGCCTCGCCTTCCTCCTCGATGCTGGAGCCGATCACCTCCGCCGAGTCCTCGCTGTAGTCTGGGTTCATCCCAAACCACTCCGCCGGCACCTCCTCGCCGTCTTCAGCCCGCTCAGGGACGAAGATGCTGGTGTCGATGTACTCGGTGATCGCCGCGGCATGCTTGACAAGGGCGTCTTCCGCGGCTGCCAGCTCCGGCTGGGCCTCTAACCGGAGTGTGGCCAGCCGGTCTAGGTCCAGCCCCGGATTCCACGCCTTGACGAATTCCAAGGCTCGGCGCGCTCCAGCCTGGGCCGAGGAACCTTTCCAGGGCTCAAGACGGCCAGCCGCGACCTCCAGCCAGTCGACAGTCTGACTGGGGGTGCGCAGAGCCTGCATGTTTGGCCACAGGGCAGCAATCGCCTAGGCGCCGACACATTGAAGCCGGCGCAGCATCCGGTGAGCCGGCCGAAGGCGAGCCTCGATGCTCTGAATATGCTCATCAAGGGTTCGAGGGGCCTCGGCGGTGATCTCTACGCCTTCCGCCCTCCGACCTTCACGGTCAGCCTCGATGGCTTGGATGGCGGCCTGCGAGTGCCTAGGGAAGAAGTCTGCCAAGACGGAAAGAATGAAGAAGCAAGTCAAAAATCAGGAGTCGGCTCGACTTATAGTCGGCATCTCGAAGAAAGAAAGTAAAGAAACTCACCATCAACGATGTCTTCAATCTCGTGGAAGCCGGAGGCCAGCAATGCCTCCTTGTCAGACCAGGAGGAGCGCTCGCTTGCGAACTCGGCCAGGAGGGCGGTCTCCGTTTTCTTCTCACCCATCCGGAGCAATTCAAGAGTCTTTTCAGTTTGATTCTTCGGAGGCTATCATCTCATAATTATTCATTCCAGCTTTCAGCTCTCTTTCTCCAAATCATACCGGTGCATTATTCAAATATTCTCTAATCAGCTCGTGATCTCTTCGTTCTCTTGTATCAAATTCCCTCAAGTATCTTATTTCATTCTCTAACTCTTCCCGGTGTTTTCCTTATCTTTTCTTCGTTCATTTTCAATTCTTACGGTGGTTCATTCAAGATTTCTTTTCCTTCGTTATCATATCAATTTATTCGTTGTTTCAATCCTACCGTTGGTTCGTTGAAGACCTTTTCAAGTTTGTGTAATATCTATCTTAATCCTTTCTACGAGAATAAGTAGTATGCCAAATCTGTTGTTTGTCATCCATTTAAATTGGTGAAGGATAAGCATAATGTAATTCTTATTCTTGTTTCATCCAAGTGATTAATTCCTTAGTCCGGAGGTTCATCAAAATTCTTGATCTCGTTTGTTCATCTTTATTTTCTGGAGTTCCAAGTTTTTCCGCATTATCTTGTCGCGAAGCTCCATCTAAATCATTGCAAGGCTTCACCTTGTGTTTTTTCAACTTCTCTTTCCTTTCGTTAGACCATCCTTTTGTTACCGGAGTTCTTCATGGAGGCTCTACACGATGGTTCATCAAGGATTTAATTCCTTCTTGAAGTGTTCATCGAGATTCTTTTCAAAGGAGCTCAAGTATTCTTCATCTTGCATTCCAAAGTGCAATTCTTTCATATCTCATCTTTTGAGGTGGTGTTATGTCATTGTTGATAATTTTCGTTCGTGTTTCATGATTCACAAGTTTTCAAGAGTGACATATCTAAATCCATCCTTTTCTCTTCGCTCAAGACATCTTTTCAACCAATCTTTCTCTTCTTTGGAGTTATCTTGGGTTATATTTCACCTTAAGCCTTCCCTAAGGATTGTTGCTATTATGGTGTTTATAAATGACCCAAGTTATTCATTTATCCACCCGGTGAAATAGTTTCTCGTCTCCTTGTTGACCTCAATCCAATCTATCGTTTCCGTTAGTGGTAGAATTTCACCTTAGTTTTTAGATGTTATCCATAAGCCCACTTAAAGCTTATCCTTTCATTGTTGATAATCCAATGACTCCGTTCCAGCATTTGTCGTAAGCGTGCTCTCCCAAGATCGTGTTTCCCTCCGTTCATTCATTCCCTTCTTTCATTTCTTCCGGAGGCATTGTAATGTTGCTCTTTTCAATCATCATCTCGAATGGTGAGGATCGTGTTCTTTTCGTGCTTATCCTTTTAACCGGAGCGTCGTGTCCTCTTTTCAAGTATCCTCTCATCTTGTCAAGATCATGTTCTATTCCTTCCATTTACAGTCGGAGTGCTGCGCAAATTACACCATTCTTATTCCTTCTCTATCTTGTTTAACCAGAGAGTTGTCGTAATTGATCTTTATCGTTCCTTGTACATCTCGTTTCAACCGGAGTGCTTGCATGCACTTCTTATCCATTGCACCCTTTTCTGAGGTCTTTCAACCTACAAGGTTCTAGTAATGTTCCTTGTTCCTCGTTTCTAATGGAGTGTTTTTGACTTTGTTCATCTTCGTTGTATTCTTTCTTTCGTTTTGTTCAACCTCTCAAGGTTCTTTGGTTTCACTCAATTGTCAAGAAGCAACTTAGTTTTACCTCTTCTCTTCCTCTTCCTTTTCTCTCCGGTGCCATCCTAGATCTCGGGACGAGATCCTCTCGTAGTGGTGGAGTGTTGTGATGCCCCGAGACTGATGCGCCGGGTGTCTTCCAGTTATTCGCCATCGTTGCCATGTCATTCACTTGCGTGTTGCATCTTGCCATGTCATCATCCGCATTGCATCTGCATGTTTTCGAAAACTTGCATCCGTCCGGGTTCCCCCAGTTCCGTCCGTTTGTCTTCTTCATGGATTCGTTCTTCTTTCTTGCGGGATCTCAGGCAAGATGACCATACCCTCGAAATCACTTCTATATTTGCTTGCTAGTTGCTCATTCTATTGCCGTGATACCTACCACTTTCTATATCATGCCTCCCATATTGCCATATCAAGCCTCTAACCCACCTTTCCTAGCAAACTGTTGTTTGGCTATGTTACCGCTTTTGCTCAGCCCCTCTTATAGCGTTGCTAGTTGCAGGTGAAGCTGAAGTTTGTTCCATGTTGGAACATGGATATGTTGGGATATCACAATATTTCTTATTTAATTAATGCATCTATATACTTGGTAAAGGGTGGAAGGCTCGGCCTTATGCCTGGTGTTTTGTTCCACGCTTGCCGCCCTAGTTTCCGTCATACCGGTGTTATGTTCCTTGATTTTGCGTTCCTTACATGGTTGGGTGTTATGGGGACCCCTTGATAGTTCGCTTCGAATAAAACTCCTCCAGCAAGGCCCAACCTTGGTTTTACCATTTGCCTCACCAGCACTTACCCTTCCCCCGGGTTGGCCAGCCCGAGGGTCATCTTTATTTAAGCCCCTCGGGCCAGTGCTTGTCTAAGTGTTGGTCCGGACCGAGCTGCCCGCGGGGCCACCTCGGGGAAACTTGAGGTTTGGTTTTACTTGTAGCTAGTCTCATCCAGTGTTGCCCTGAGAACGAGATACGTGCGACTCCTATCGGGATTGTCGGCACATCGGGTGGCTTTGCTGGTCTTGTTTTACCATTGTCGAAAAGTCTTGTCACCGGGATTCCGAGCCTGATCGGGTCTTCCTGGGAGAAGGAATATCGTTCGTTGACCGTGAGAGCTTGTGATGGGCTAAGTTGGGACACCCCTGCAGGGCTTTGAACTTTCGAACGCCGTGCCCGCGGTTATGGGCAGATGGGAATTTGTTAATGTCCGGTTGTAGAGAACTTGACACTTAACTTAATTAAAATGCATCAACCGCGTGTGTAGCCGTGATGGTCTCTTTCCGGCGGAGTCCGGGAAGTGAACAGGATCACTTCTTGATCACTTCTAGTTCAGGACCGTTGCTTTGCTTCTCTTCTTGCTCCTATTTGCGTATGTTAGCCACCATATATGCTAGTGCTTGCTGCAGCTCCACCTCAATACCCTTTTCCTACCCATAAGCTTAAATAGTCTTGGTCGCGAGGGTGCGAGATTGCTGAGTCCCCCGTGACTCACAGTTTACTTCAAATAGTTGCAGGTGCCGATGATAACCGTGCAGATGACGAAACCGAGCTCAAGGAGGAGCTCGATGAAGGTCGTGTTCATTGCGTTTTTCGTCTCCAGTTGATCAGTAGTGGAGCCCAGTCGGGGCGATCGGGGATCTATTGCATTAGGGGTTGTCTTTATTTTGGTTCCGTAGTCGGACCTTTATTGTATTCTGGATGATGTAATGCTATATTTATGTATTGTGTGAAGTGGCGATTGTAAGCCAACTCTTTATCACTTTCTTATTCAGTACATGGGATGTGTAAAGATTACCCCCCTTGCGACATGCCTACAATGCAGTTATGCCTCTAAGTCGTGCTCCGACATGTGGGAGATATAGCCGCATCATGGGTGTTACAACGAAGCAGGCCCCACCGAGGCCAAAAACAGCCCCGGCAAGCTCCGACGCAACAGACACAAACGCCAAAGCAATGGCGATAACACTGATGACACTACAGTTCACGCCGGATTCAGTGGCTCCAAGTCCGGCTAGCGAAAGAAGCCCTATAAAAGGAACGACGGAGGACAATCCAGCTTGGACCACATACTCGATCGTCCGTGCCAGATACATGGCACCCGAGACAAACCGGCCAACCATACTAACAGAGATTGCCGGGTCTTTAAACAAGCCAGCAAGGTGAATAGCAGAAACAAGGAAGGGGAATCACAGAGCAAGGACGATGACGAGGAGCCCCGGCAGCCGAACACTGGGGGACAGAATAAATTCCCACCTCAAGTCAAAACGGTGAACATGATATATGCTACACACATCCCCAAAAGGGAGCGCAAGCGCGCACTCAGGGACGTCTATGCGGTAGAGCCAGTCGCCCCAAAATTCAACCCATGGTCGTGATGCCCGATCACCTTTGATCATCAAGATCATCCAACTAGCATCCGTCATGGCGGTTCGGCCACATTGGTACTCAACCCAATCATCGACGGATTTCACATGACACGAGTCCTAATGGACGGTGGTAGCAGCCTCAACTACTCTATCAGGATGCAGTACACAAAACGAGCATTAATCCCTCAAGAATAAAGCCCACGATAACTACCTTTAAAGGAGTCATACCAGGCGTAGAGGCCCGTTGTACGGGCTCAATCACGCTTGAGGTGGTCTTCGGTTCTGCAAATAACTTCCGAAGCGAGGAGCTAATCTTCGATATCGTCCCCTTCCATAGCGGCTACCACACACTGCTCAGACGAACCGCGTTTGCTAGATTCAATACAGTGCCACATTATGCTTATCTCAAGCTTAAGATGCCCGGTCCACGCGGCGTAATTACAGTAAATGGAAACACGGAACGTACCCTCCGTACAGAGGAGCACACCACAGCCCTAGCAGCAGAAGTACAGAGCGGCCTTCTCAAGCGGCACCATAATCTGGCCGCCGAGCCCCTGGACATGGTTAAGAAGGCCCGAACTACACTGCAACAGGGCAGCCCGGTTCATCAAGAACTGAATTAGTAAATTCGGCCTCCGTCCCAGCCCCGACGAGGAAGTGGCATTAGTACTACGCACTCAAAACCCCACGGGTACTGACAGAGGCATAACTCCCTCGCGACCCACAGTGCGGCTTGACCGACCCTGGGATTCGCATGCCTTTAATTTTTCTTTTTATTACAGGTTTTTTCTCTTTTCGAGGTCTATGCGGACGACCCGCTTGCGGAACACACCAAGGAGGCAAGGAGCTTTGGCATACAAGGGAATCCCCAGGTAGTCTCTACTAAACGATTGCCATACTTGTTTCACATACCCGCACGCAGCCCGCCCTTGGTTACGGCATGTTAAATAGCCTTACTTGCTTATTGCATTATTTGTACAAAGTATGCCTCGACGTACTAATTACATCACAATGGTGAATAAATGGTGGCGTCAGCTTATTACTTCATTTTCCTGTTTCCTCACCTTTGCATTTATTACTCATTGCACACGTACACCATGGTACGTATTACTATGCCAGGGGCTTCATTACACCCCACATTACGGCAATAAAAGTCCGAACACTTTACATTATCATTGGGTGATACGCCTCCAACGTATCTATAATTTTTGATTGCTCCATGCTATGTTATCTACTGTTTTGGGCAATATTGGGCTTTATTATCCACTTTTATATTATTTTTGGGACTAACCTATTAACCGGAGGCCCAACCCAGAATTGCTGTTTTTTTGCCTATTTCAGTGTTTCGAAGAAAAGGAATATCAAACGGAGTCAAAATGGAACAAAATCAACTGCAGAAGTTATTTTTGGAAGGAAAGCTACCAGATGGACTTGGACCCCACGTCAGGAGCTAAGGGAGGTGCTCATGAGGGTGCCCCCCCTAGGGCACGCCCCCCTGCCTCGTGGGGCCCCCGAAGCTCCACCGACGTACTTCCTGCACCCATATATCTTCACGTACCCTAAAACTTCCAGAACATACAATAGATCGGGAGTTCCGCCGCCAGAAGCCTCCATAGCCACCAAAAACCAATCTAGACCCGTTTCGGCACCCTGCCGGAGGGGGCAATCTCTCTCTGGCGGCCATCTTCATCATCCCGGTGCTCTCCATGACGAGGAGGGAGTAGTTCTTCCTCGAGGCTGAGGGTATGTACCAGTAGCTATGTGTTTGATCTCTCTCTCTCTCTCTCTCTCTCTCGTGTTCTTGAGGTGATACGATCTTAATGTATCGCGAGCTTTTCTATTATATTTGGATCCTATGATGTTTCTTCCCCCCTCTACTCTCTTGTAATGAATTGAGTTTCCCCTTTGAAGTTATATTATCGGATTGAGTCTTTAAAGATTTGAGAACACTTGATGTATGTCTTGCCGTGGATATCTGTGGTGACAATGGGATATCACATGATTCACTTGATGTATGTTTTGGTGACCAACTTGCGGGTTCTGCCCATGAACCTATGCATAGGGCTTGGCACACGTTTTCGTCATGATTCTCCGGTAGAAACTTTGGGGCACTCTTTGAGGTCCTATGTGTTGGTTGAATAGATGAATCTGAGATTGTGTGATGCATATCGCATAATCATACCCACGGATACTTGAGGTGACATTGGAGTATCTAGGTGACATTAGGGTTTTGGTTGATTTGTGTCTTAAGGTGTTATTCTAGTACAAACTATAGGGCTGTTTGTGACACCTATAGGAATAGCCCAATAGATTGATTGGAAAGAATAACTTTGAGGTGGTTTCGTACCCTACCGCAATCTCTTCGTTTGTTCTCCGTTATTAGTGACTTTGGAGTGACTCTTTGTTGCATGTTGAGGGATAGTTATGTGATCCAAGTATGTTATTATTGTTGAGAGGACTTGCACTAGCGAAAGTGTGAACCCTAGGCCTTGTTTCAACTTATTGCAATACCGTTTACGCTCACTTTTATCATTCATTACCTTGCTGGTTTTATAATTTCAGATTACAAATACCTTTATCTATCATCCATATTGCACTTGTATCACCATCTCTTCGCCGAACTAGTGCACCTATACAATTTACTATTGTATTAGGTGTGTTGGGGACACAAGAGACTCTTTGTTATTTGGTTGCAGGGTTGCTTGAGAGAGACCATCTTCATCCTACGCCTCCTACGGATTGATAAACCTTAGGTCATCCACTTGAGGGAAATTTTCTACTGTCCTACAAATCTCTGCACTTGGAGGCCCAACAACGTCTACAAGAAGAAGGTTGTGTAGTAGACATCAAGCTCTTTTGTAGCGCCGTTGCCGGGGAGGTGAGTGCTTGAAGGTATATCTTTAGATCTTGCAATCGAGTCTTTTAGTTTCTTGTTTTATCACTAGTTTAGTTTATAAAATAAAACTATAAAAAATGGAATTGAGTTTGTCTCATATGCTTCACCTTTTTAATATCTTTCGTAAGTATGATGGAAATGAAAATTGTGCTCAAATGCTAGAAGAAGAATTATATAAAATGCTTGGCATTAAATATATGAATGATGAGCATGATTGCAATGTTGTTAGTACTAATTCTTTGATATCCATAATACTAATGATGATTGCACTAGTTATGATGAAAATGTCTCCTATAAACATGTCAATTTTTGTGGAGTGTATTGGGTTTGTAAGTACACACCAAATAGGGAAGATAGATATTGCAAGAGGCATAAGTACTTAGAAACTAAATTGTTGCAAGAAAGTCTTGATGATTGAGCTGAAAGATTCAATATTTTTCGCGCCCCTTGTGAACTTTGCAATGAACATGGTCATTTAAAGCTCCAATGTTATTTGTTTCATGATCAAGTCGTGTCCAAACATTGTGATAATTTGATTACCCTTGAGCATCATAAAGAGCTTAGCCTTCTTTGGGGTTATGAAGAAATGAAACGTAGAACTGAGGGTATTCCAAAATTTAATCTTGATAGAATTCTTGATTTTGATCTAGAGAATATTTATATGTATTGTGCGGTGAATTTCATTGAAAATCCTTATATTGCCAATTACATAAAGAAAAGAAAACAAATAGAGGATGAAGAGAATACTAATGAAAGGGAAGAGACTTCCCAATATCCTCCTATTATTTCTTATGATGAATCAGGTAACAAGGAGGAGCCTCCTATTCAACCAATCTCATTAATAAGGAGCTCCAAAAAGAGGATTGAACCCACACAGGATGTGGTGAAGAAGAAGAAAAGAAAAAGGAAGAGAGGTAAAAAGATATCTCTCCCAAATAGTACTGCTCCTATTACTATTGTGCCTCGTGAAAATATGATTGTGGAAGATAATGATATTTCTTATGATCTTGAAAATCTTTTTGGCACTTGCTTGGAAGAATATGATAATTGCTATACTATTGGTGCTACCCATACTATTAATGATAAGAGTGATTATGCTTATAATATGAAAAGACCCAAGCTTGGGGAAGCTATGTTTGATGAAGATGATGATGTTTTTGAGAATATTTTTGCTGCAATTAATTTTTGTCCCAAGCTTGGGGATGCTACGCTTAATGAAGATGATATTTTTAGTATCCCAAGTTTTGATATGCAAATTTATAATGATAATAACATGCCTCCTACTTATGATAATTATTGTGATGATACATATGCTATAAAAATAGTGAGGATTATATTTATAAAACTTGTCATGATTATGGTTACCCCTTTTCTGAACATTACTCTTTTAATGTGGAAACAATTTATAGTATTCGAGTCTCTTATGATACTCCCACTATTCCGAATGAGGAGAATTTTGCTTATGTGGAGAGTAGTAAATTTTCTATGCTTGTAGACCATGAAAATAATGATTTAGGTGCTGGTTATATTGTTGAATTCATTCATGATGCTACTGAAAATTATTATGAGGGAGGAATATATTCTTGTAGTAATTGCAATAATATCAAGTTTCCTCTCTATGTGCTTAAAGTTTTGAAGTTATGCTTGTTTTACCTTCCTGTGCAAGTTGATTATTGTTACCACAAGTTATTTGCACACAAAATCCCTATGCATAGGAAGTGGGTTAGGCTTAAATGTGCTATTCATATTCTTCATGATGCTCCTTTTATGTTTTAATTCTTTTCCTTTATGTGAGCATCATTGAAATCATCATGCCTAGTTAGGGGCATTAAACGATAGCGCTTGTTGGGAGGCAACCCAATTTTATTTTAGTTCCTTGCTTTTTGATCCTGTTTAGTAATGAATAATTCATCTAGCCTCTGTTTATATGTGGTTTTATGCTTTTAATTATTGTTTGTGCCAAGTAGAACCTTTGGGAAGACTTGGGGAAAGTCTTGGTGATCATGCTGTAAAAAAACAGAAACTTTAGCGCTCACAAGAATTGCTGCCATTTTTTACTGGAGAGTTCTATCTAGTTAATTCTTTTTGAATATGATTAATAGACAAATTAATCAGGTCCACCAATTTATTTGAGAATTTTATGAGTTCCAGAAGTGGTCGAAACCTACAGATTACTACAGACTGTTCTGTTTTTGACAGATTCTGTTTTCTATGTGTTGTTTGCTTATTTTGATGAATCTATGAGTAGTATCGGAGGGTATGAACCATAGAGAAGTTGGAATACAGTAGATATTACACCAATATGAATTTAGAATGAGTTCATTACAGTACCTTATGATGGTGATTTGCTTTCTTATACTAACGGAGCTTACGAGTTTTCTGTTAAGTTTTGTGTTGTGAAGTTTTCAAGTTTTGGGTAAAGATTCGATGGACTATGGAATAAGGAGTGGAAATAGCCTAAGCTTGGGGATGCCCAAGGCACCCCAAGGTAATATTAAAGGATATACAAGATCCTAAGCTTGGGGATGCCCCGGAAGGCATCCCCTCTTTCGTCTTCGTTCATCGGTAACTTTACTTGGAGCTATATTTTTATTCGCCACATGATATGTGTTTTGCTTGGAGCGTCAATTTATTTTGTTAGGATTTACTTGATTTTATTTATAACAATGTTTTGCATCTTTTATTTCAATAAAAGTTGCATTTATAGCCTTTACTATGCCTATGCTACAAGTATACATGTTGCTGTTTGAAAACAGAAAGTTTACCACTGTTGCAATAATTCCCTAGAAAAGTCAGAATGTGATAAAATGTTGAAACCTTTTGCATATTAAGCTCTGATAAATGTACTACAGTGTTAATTTTCTTTCATAATTTTTGGAGCTAGGGAAGTATGGATGTTGCAGCATTCTTTACAGACTATCCAGTTTAGGCAGATTGCTGTTATGTTTGCATTGTTTGCATATGTTTGCTTCTTTAATGATTCTATTTGAGGGTAGGACTATTAAATATGCAGAGGCCTTTAGTATGCAATGTTGAATAATAATTTTAGTGATTTGCTACAGTAGAGTATGATAAGGTTTTTGCAATGGTTTATACTAACTTATCTCACGAGTCCTTCTTGAGTTTTGTGTGGATGAAGCTTTTGAGATTTAGGGAGACCGTGATGTGAGAGGAATTAAGGAGACACAAAAGCTCAAGATTGGGTATGCCCAAGGCATCCCAAGATAATATTTCAGGAAGTCTCAAGCATCTAAGCTTGGGGATGCCCCGGTTGGCATCCCACCTTTCTTCTGCAATAGCTATCGGTTAGTATCGGTTGATCCTAAGTTTTTGCTTCTTCACATGATGTTTGCTATTCTTAGAATGTCATTTTATTTTGCTTAGCTTGCTTTTTGAATAGAATACCAAGATTTGAAATTATTAAATGTTAGAGAGTCTTCACATAGTTGCATAATTATTTGACTACTCATTGATCTTCACTTATATCTTTCGGAGTAGTTTGTCATTTGCTCTAGTGCTTCACTTATATCTTTTAGAGCACGGTGGTAGATTTGTTTTATAGAAACTATTGATCTCTCATGCTTCACTTAGATTATTTTGAGAGTCTTAAATAACATGGTAATTTGCTTAAAATCCTAATATGCTAGGTATTCAAGATTAGTAAAATCTTCTTATGAGTGTTTTGAATACTAAGAGAAGTTTGATGCTTGATGATTGTTTTGAGATATGGAGGTAATAATATCAAAGTCGTGCTAGTTGAGTAGTTGTGAATTTGAGGAATACTTGTGTTGAAGTTTGCAAGTCCCGTAGCATGCACGTATGGTAAATGTTGTGTAAAAAATTTGAAACATGAGGGGTTATTTGATTGTCCTCCTTATGAGTGGCGGTCGGGGACGAGCGATGGTGTTTTCCTACCAATCTATCCCCCTAGGAGCATGCGCATAGTGCCGAGTTTTTTGATGACTTGTAGATTTTTGCAATAACTATGTGAGTTCTTTATGACTAATGTTGAGTCCATGGATTATACGCACTCTCACCTTTCCATCCTTGCTAGCCTCTTCGGTACCGTGCATTGCCCTTTCTCACATTGAGAGTTGGCGCAAACTTCGCCGGTGCATCCAAACCCCATGATATGATATGCTCTTTCACACATAAACCTCCTTATATCTTCCTCAAAACAGCCACCAAACCTACCTATTATGGCATTTCCATAGCCATTTTGAGATATATTGCCATGCAACTTTTCATCGTTCCGCTTATTATGACAGGCATCATCATTGTCATATTGCTTAGCATGATCATGTAGTTGACATAGTATTTGTGGCAAAGCCGCCATTCATAATCCTTTCATACATGTCACTCTTGATTCATTGCATATCCCGGTACACCGCCGGAGGCATTCATATAGATCCATACTTTGTTTTAGTATCGAGTTGTAATCATTGAGTTGTAAATAAATAGAAGTGTGATGATCATCATTATTAGAGCATTGTCCCAAGTGAGGAATAAAAAAAGGCCATAAAAAGAGAAGGCCCAAAAAATAAAGATACAAAGGCCATAAAAAAAGAGAGAAAAGGCCCCAAAAAAATGAATGAGAGAAAAATAGAGATTGACAATGTTACTATCCTTTTACCACACTTGTGCTTCAAAGTAGCACCATGATCTTCATAGTAGAGAGTCTCTCATGTTATCACTTTCATATACTAGTGGGAATTTTTCATTATAGAACTTGGCTTGTATATTCCAACAATGGGCCTCCTCAAGTGCCCTAGGTCTTCGTGAGCAAGCAAGTTGGATGCACACCCACTAGTTTCTTTTGTTGAGCTTTCATACATTTATAGCTCTAGTGCATCCGTTGCATGGCAATCCCTACTCCTTGCATTAACATCAATCGGTGGGCATCTCCATAGCCCATTGATTAGCCTCATTGATGTGAGACTTTCTCCTTTTTGTCTTCTCCACATAACCGCCTCATTATATTCTATTCCACCCATAGTGCTATGTCCATGGCTCACGCTCATGTATTGCGCGAAAGTTTATAGGTTTGAGATTACTAAAGTATGAAACAATTGCTTGGCTTGTCATCGGGGTTGTGCATGATGAGAGCATTCTTGTGTGACGAAACTGAAACATGACTAAACTATATGATTTTGTAGGGATGAACTTTCTTTGGCCATGTTATTTTGAGAAGACATAATTGCTTAGTTAGTATGCTTGAAGTATTATCATTTTTATGTCAATATGAACTTTTGTCTTGAATCTTTTGGATCTGAATATTCATACCACAATTAAGAAGAATTACATTAAAATTATGCGAAGTAGCACTCCGCATCAAAAATTCTGTTTTTTATCATTTACCTACTCGAGGACGAGCAAGAATTAAGCTTGGGGATGCTTGATACGTCTCCAACGTATCTATAATTTTTGATTGCTCCATGCTATGTTATCTACTGTTTTGGGCAATATTGGGCTTTATTATCCACTTTTATATTATTTTTGGGACTAACCTATTAACCGGAGGCCCAGCCCAGAATTGCTGTTTTTTTGCCTATTTCAGTATTTCGAAGAAAAGGAATATCAAACGGAGTCGAACGGAATGAAATCCACTGGAGAAGTTATTTTTGGAAGGAAAGCTACCAGATGGACTTGGACCCCATGTCAGGAGCCAAGGGAGGTGCTCACGAGGGTGGGGGGCGCGTCCCCCTGCCTCGTGGGGCCGCCGAAGCTCCACCGACGTACTTCCTGCACCCATATATCTTCACGTACCCTAAAACTTCCAGAACATACAATAGATCGAGAGTTCTGCCGCCAGAAGCCTTTGTAGCCACAAAAAACCAATCTAGACCCGTTCCAGCACCCTGTCGGAGGGGGCAATCTCTCTCCGGTGGCCATCTTCATCATCCCGGTGCTCTCCATGACGAGGAGGGAGTAGTTCTCCCTCGGGGCTGAGGGTATGTACCAGTAGCTATGTGTTTGATCCCTCTCTCTCTCTCTCTCTCGTGTTCTTGAGGTGATACGATCTTAATGTATCGCGAGCTTTTCTATTATATTTGGATCCTATGATGTTTCTTCCCCCCTCTACTCTCTTGTAATGAATTGAGTTTCCCCTTTGAAGTTATATTATCGGATTGAGTCTTTAAAGATTTGAGAACACTTGATGTATGTCTTGCCGTGGATATCTGTGGTGACAATGGGATATCACATGATTCACTTGATGTATGTTTTGGTGACCAACTTGCGGGTTCTGCCCATGAACCTATGCATAGGGCTTGGCACACGTTTTCGTCATGATTCTCCGGTAGAAACTTTGGGGCACTCTTTGAGGTCCTATGTGTTGGTTGAATAGATAAATCTGAGATTGTGTGATGCATACCGTATAATCATACCCACGGATACTTGAGGTGACATTGGAGTATCTAGGTGAAATTAGGGTTTTGGTTGATTTGTGTCTTAAGGTGTTATTCTAGTACGAACTCTAGGGCTGTTTGTGACACCTATAGGAATAGCCCAACAGATTGATTGGAAAGAATAACTTTGAGGTGGTTTCATACCCTACCATAATCTCTTCGTTTGTTCTCCGCTATTAGTGACTTTGGAGTGACTCTTTGTTGCATGTTGAGGGATAGTTATGTGATCCAAGTATGTTATTATTATTGAGAGGACTTGCACTAGCGAAAGTATGAACCCTAGGCCTTGTTTCAACGCATTGCAATACCGTTTACACTCACTTTTATCATTCGTTACCTTGCTGTTTTTATAATTTCAGATTACAAATACCTTTATATATCATCCATATTCCACTTGTATCACCATCTCTTCGCCGAACTAGTGCACCTATAAAATTTACTATTGTATTGGGTGTGTTGGGGACACAAGAGACTCTTTGTTATTTGGTTGCAGGGTTGCTTGAGAGAGACCATCTTCATCCTACGCCTCCTATGGATTGATAAACCATAGGTCATCCACTTAAGGGAAATTTGCTACTGTCCTACAAACCTCTGCACTTGGAGGCCCAACAACATCTACAAGAAGAAGGTTGTGTAGTAGACATCATTGGGCACCCCGAACTTATAGCATTATACGCATAGGCTCCGAATAATGTCTTTGGTCAATAGTTGGGTTGCCTGGCTCCTGTGCTTACTACCTTACGTTCTGCTATATCGGCTAGGGTAGTAAAGGGAGAACTACTGCGATTGTGTCCCGGTTCTTCCGAATGAGCACCTCAGTAGAGAAAGCCGAAAACTGACTGTCATGATGCGACGAGACCTGGTCAGCTGTTCGAGAGGTTCCAAATCGTTAGAGGTTTTTTCCGCTTCTTGCGAAGAATCGGTTTCTCCGATTAGGCGTGTGCAACGCCCCTAGTTCGGCCTTCCGAATACCAGGGGCTTCGTGAACTTTCTTAATTGTCAAACTCCTATGGCTAAGTGAGGGCGGTAAAGGCCGCATAGTCTGATTGCCTTGTTCGTTGCGCTAAACACCTCCTTTAAGGACCAGAATGTGGAGTAAAGAGTGTTCAGATTTATCCCGAACACCCCCGTACTATCTACGTGGGGGCAGAAGCCGACGACTGGTCAACCCTCGGATTTCATAAACGGCCGCACAGGAGGTAAAATGTAAATCGCAAGCATTATCATACATAACATCATTGTTCAACATTATAGGACAGGATAATACAAATATTCTCATGGGAATATAACATCCTTCGAACATTGCTTCGCCACAAGGCGGGACCCCTCCAGGACACCATCAAAATAGAGCTCGAGTCGACGATGCTCCTTGCCCTTTGGCGGCCCCTTGGTCATCAGCTTCTTGGCATCCAGCTTTGCCCAATGCGTCTTGACGTGGGCAAACGCCATACGCGCACCTTCAATACAGACTGTTCGCTTCACGGTTTCGAGCCACGAACAAGCATTTACAAGCCGCTTAACAAGCCCAAAGTAGCTGCTAGGTATAGGCTCGGCAGGCCACAATTGGACTATTTGGTCCTTCATGGTTAGCTCTGCCGACCTGTGCAGCTCGACCGACTACTTTAGCTAGTCGCTGAAGGGCACCAGATGTTCGGGT
Organism: Triticum monococcum; assembly: GCA_034509565.1. Lineage (NCBI taxonomy): Eukaryota > Viridiplantae > Streptophyta > Magnoliopsida > Poales > Poaceae > Triticum > Triticum monococcum. Next base: position 667,954,631 of record CM067843.1, on the reverse strand, counting down.
CCAAGATATTGGGACCAGAATAGCTTCTCCATAGACATCCCTTCTTCGGCTCTATAATGCTCGGCAGCATCCGATATATTGTGCGGCAGATCTGTAAACACCCCTGGAAAACCCAAATTCGGATAAGTACAAGGAACATTTCTTTTACATACTTGCTTTGAATGGTGAAAGACTTATGTCGGTGTCAAAACTGGCGGATCTCGGGTACGGGGTCCCGAACTATGCGTCTAAGGCGGATGGTAACAGGAGGCAGGGGAAACGATGTTTACCCAGGTTCGGGCCCTCTTGATGGAGGTAATACCCTACGTCCTGCTTGATTGTTCTTGATGATATGAGTATTACAAGAGTTGATCTACCACGAGATCAAAGAGGCTAAACCCTAGAAGCTAGCCTATGGTATGATTGTATGTTGTCCTATGGACTAAAACCCTTCGGTTTATATAGACACTGGAGGGGGCTAGGGTTACATGATACGTCTCCAACGTATCTATAATTTTTGATTGCTCCATGCTATATTATCTACTGTTTTGGACATTATTGGGCCTTATTATTCACTTTTATATTATTTTTGGGACTAACCTATTAACCAGAGGCCCAGCCCAGAATTGCTGTTTTTTTGCCTATTTTAGGGTTTTGAAGAAAAAGAATATCAAATGGAGTCCAAACGGAATGAAACCTTCGGGAACATGATTTTCTCAACAAACAAGACCCGAGAGACTTGGACCCTACGTCAAGAAACAAGAGAGGAGGCCACAAGGTAGGGGGCGCGCCCACCCTCACCAGGCGCGCCCTCCACCCATGTGGGCCCCTGTTGCTCCACCGACGTACTCCTTCCTCCTATATATATCCACGTACCCCAAACGATCAGATACGGAGCCAAAACCCTAATTCCACCGCCGCAACTTTCTGTATCCATGAGATCCCATCTTGGGGCCTGTTCGGAGCTCCGCCGGAGGGGGCATCGATCACGGAGGGCTTCTACATCAACACCATAGCCTCTCCGATGAAGTGTGAGTAGTTTAACTTAGACCTACAGGTCCATAGTTAGTAGATAGATGGCTTCTTCTCTCTTTTTGGATCTCAATACAATGTTCTCCCCCTCTCTTGTGGAGATCTATTCGATGTAATTTTCTTTTTGCGATGTGTTTATTGAGACCGATGAATTGTGGGTTTATGATCAAGTGTATCTATGAATAATATTTGAATCTTCTCTGAATTCTTTTATGTATGATTGGTTATCTTTGCAAGTCTCTTTGAATTATTAGTTTGGTTTGGCCTACTAGATTGATCTTTCTTGCAATGGGAGAAGTGCTTAGCTTTGGGTTCAATCTTGCGGTGTCCTTTCCCGGTGACAGTAAGGGCAGCAAGGGACGCATTGTATTGTTGCCATCGAGGATAACAAGAAGGGGTTTTCATCATATTGCATGAGTCTATCCCTCTACATCATGCCGTCTTGCTTAAGGCGTTACTCTGTTTTTAACTTAATACTCTAGATGCATGCTGGATAGTGGTCGATGAGTGGAGTAATAGTAGTAGATGCAGGCAGGAGTCGGTCTACTTGTCTCGGACGTGATGCCTATATACATGATCATACCTAGATATTCTCATAACTATGCTCAATTCTGTCAATTGCTCAACAGTTATTTGTTCACCCACCATAGAATACTTATGCTCTTGAGAGAAGCCACTAGTGAAACCTATGGCCCCCGGGTCTATCTCTATCATATTAATCTCCTACTACTTAGTTATTTCCTTTGCTTTTTATTTTACTTTGCATCTTTATCATAAAAATACCAAAAATATTATCTTATCATATCTATCAGATCTCACTCTCGTAAGTGGCCTTATAGGGATTGACAACCCCTATTTGCGTTGGTTGCGAGGATTTATTTGTTTTGTGCAGGTACGAGGGACTCGCGCGTAGCCTCCTACTGGAATGATACCTTGGTTCTCAAAAACTGAGGTAAATACTTATGCTACTTTGCTGCATCATCCCTTCCTCTTCGGGGAAAACCAATGCAGTGCTCAAGAGGTAGCAAGAAGGATTTCTGGCGCCGTTGCCGGGGAGGTCTACGCAAAAGTCAACATACCAAGTACCCATCACATACCCTTATCTCCCGCATTACATTATTTGCCATTTGCTTCTCGTTTTCCTCTCCCCCACTTCACCCTTGCCATTTTATTCGCCCTCTCTCTCTATCCTCCCTCTCTTTCCCGTTTGCTTCTTTTTGCCCGCTTGCTTTTTGTTTGCTTGTGTGTTAGTTTGCTTGCTTGTCACGATGGCTCAAGATAATACTAAATGGTGTGACCTCACCAATACCAACAACAATGATTTTATTAGCACTCTGATTGCTCCTCTTACCGATGCTGAATCTTGTGAAATTAATGCTGCTTTGCTGAATCTTGTCATGAGAGATCCGTTTTCCGGCCTTCCTAGTGAAGATGCCACTACCCATCTAAATAGCTTCGTTGATTTGTGTGACATGCAAAAGAAGAAAGATGTGGATAATGATATTGTTGATTTGAAGCTATTTCCTTTTTCGCTTAGAGACCGTGCTAAAGCTTGGTTTTCATATTTGCCTAAAAATAGTATTGATTCATGGAACAAGTGCAAAGATGCTTTTATCTCTAAGTATTTTCCTCCCGCTAAGATCATCTCTCTTAGAAACGATATTATGAACTCTAAGCAACTTGATCATGAACATGGTGCACAAGCTTGGGAGAGAATGAAACTAATGATACGTAATTACCCTACTCATGGTTTAAATTTATGGATGATTGTTCAGAATTTTTATGCCGGATTGAATTTTGCTTCTAGAAATCTTTTAGATTCGGCCGCGGGAGGTACTTTTATGGAAATCACTTTAGGAGAAGCTACTAAACTCCTAGATAATATTATGGTTAATTATTCTCAATGGCACACTGAAAGATCTACTAATAAAAAGGTGCATGCAATAGAAGAAATTAATGTTTTGAGTGGAAAGATGGATGAACTTATGAAATTATTTGCTAATAAGAGTGTTTCTTCTGATCCTAATGATATGCCCTTGTCTACTTTGATTGAGAATAATAATGAATCTATGTATGTGAATTTTGTTGGTAGGAACAATTTTGGTAATAACGCGTATAGAGGAAATTTCAACCCTAGGCCTTATCCTAGTAATCCCTCTAATAATTATGGTAATTCCTACAACAATTCTTATGGAAATTATAATAAGATGCCCTCTGATTTTGAATCTAATATTAAAGAATTTATTACTTCGCAAAAGAATTTTAATGCTATCATTGAAGAAAAATTGCTTAAGATTGATGATTTGGCTAAGAACGTTGATATAATTTCTCTTGATGTTGATTCTTTGAAACATAGATCTAGTCCACCTAAGCATGATATCAATGAGTCTCTCAAAGCCATGAGAATTTCCATTGATGAGTGCAAAGAAAGAACCGCTAGGATGCGTGCTAAGAAAGATGCCTTTATAAGAGCGTGTTCTTCTAGTTGCTATGAAAATAAAGATGAAGATCTAAAAGTTATTGATGACTCCCCTATTAAATCTTTGTTTTGCAATATGAATCTTGATAATTAAGGGACTGAATATGATCCACCTTTACCTACAAGGCGTTCCAAGAATTCTGAATTTTTTGATCTTGATGCTAAATTAGGAAGAAATTAAAACCCTAGATGTTGCTAAACCCACTATTATGGATTTCAAGGAATTTAACTATGAGCATTGCTCTTTGATTGATTGCATTTCCTTGTTGCAATCCATGCTAAATTCTCCTCACGCTTATAGTCAAAATAAAGCATTTACTAAACATATCGCTGATGCCTTGATGCAATCTTATGAAGAAAAACTTGAATTGGAAGTTTATATCCCTAGAAAACTTTATGATGAGTGGGAACCAACTATTAAAATTAAAATTAAAGATCATGAATGCTATGCTTTATGTGATTTGGGTGCTAGTGCTTCCACGATTCCAAAAACTTTGTGTGATTTGTTAGGTTTCCGTGATTTTGATGATTGCTCTCTAAACTTGCACCTTGCGGATTCCACTATTAAGAAACCTATAGGAAAAATTAATGATGTTCTTATTGTTGCAAATAGGAATTGTGTGCCCGTATATTTTATTGTTCAATTATTGATATGAAGGAAGGAAATATTAGATTCCAATTTCCATTAAGGAAAGGCATGGAAAACTTTCCTAGAAAGAAAATTAAATTACCTTATGAATCTATTATGAGATCCACTTATGGATTGCCTACCAAAGATGGCAATACCTAGATCTATTCTTGCTTGTTATGCCTGGCTAGCGGCGTTAAACGATAGCGCTTGTTGGGAGGCAACCCAATTTTATTTTTATTCCTTGATTTTTGCTCCTGTTTAGTAATAAATAAATTATCTAGCCTCTGTTTTGGTTGTGTTTTTTGTGTTTAATTAGTGTTTGTGCCAAGTAGAACCGTTGGGAAGACTTGGGGAAAGTCTTATTGAACTTGCTGTAAAAAACAGAAACTTTAGCGCTCACAAGAACTGCTTTCATTTTTAGTTGGAAAGTGATATTTAGTTAATTCTTTTTGAAGATGATTAATAGATAAATTCCTCACGTCCAGCAGTTTATTTTAGAATTTTTGGGGTTCCAGATCTTGCGCTAGCTACAGATTACTACAGACTGTTCTGTTTTTGACAGATTCTGTTTTTCGTGTGTTGTTTGTTTATTTTGATGAATCTATGGCTAGTAAAATAGTTTATAAACCATAGATAAGTTGGAATAAAGTAGGTATAACACCCATATAAGTAAATAATGAGTTCATTACAGTACCTTGAAGTGGTCTTTTATTTTCTTTCGCTAACGGAGCTCACTAGATTTTCCACTTTAAGTTTTGTGTTGTGAAGTTTTCAAGTTTTGGGTAAAGATTTGATGGATTATGGAACAAGGAATGGCAAGAGCCTAAGCTTGGGGATGCCCATGGCACCCCAATATAATCTAAGGACACCTAAAATCCAAAGCTTGGGGATGCCCCGGAGGGCATCCCCTCTTTCGTCCACTTCTATCGGTAACTTTACTTGGAGCTATATTTTTATTTGCCACATGATATGTGTTTTGCTTGGAGCGTCTTGAATTATTTGAGCCTTTGCCTGTTAGTTTACCACAATCATCCTTGCTGTACATACCTTTTGAGAGAGCCATTCATGATTTGGAATTTGTTAGAATACTCTATGTGCTCCGCTTATATCTTTTGAGTTATATAATTTTGCTCTAGTACTTCACTTATATCTTTTAGAGCATGGTGGTGGATTTGTTTTATAGAAACTATTGATCTCTCATGCTTCACTTAGATTATTTTGAGAGTCTTAATAGCATGGTAATTTGCTTAAAATCCTAATATGCTTGGTATGCAAGATTAATAATAAAACTTTCTTATGAGTGTGTTGAATACTATGATAAGTTTGATACTTGATAATTGTTTTGAGATACAAAGATGGTGATATTAAAGTTGTGCTAGTTGAGTAGTTGTGAATTTGAGAAATACTTGTGTTGAAGCTTGCGATTCCCGTAGCATGCATGTATGGTGAACCGTTATGTGATGAAGTCGGATCATGATTTATTTATTGATTGTCTTCCTTATGAGTGGCGGTCGGGGATGAGCGATGGTCTTTTCCTACCAATCTATCCCCCTAGGAGCATGCGCGTAATACTTTGCTTCGATAACTTGTAGATTTTTGCAATAAGTATATGAGTTCTTTATGACTAATATTGAGTCCATGGATTATACGCACTGTCGGTGTACTAAAGTAGGGGTACCTTAGTATCCCGAACTTGTGCACGGGCAGTCGCAGCGCCCCGCGGCAAGGCTTGCCGGGCAACCGCCAAGATCCTCCATGGTTCCTTTGGAGCCATTCAAGAACAAAGTATCCAAGGCCCCGGCAAGAGGAGCTTGCCGGGAAGGAGACAAGACCCCGGCAAGAGGAGCTTGTCGGGGAAGCCAATCGAGACATATCAAAGAACTCGCCGCTGCACACCACGTGTCCCGGCAAGACCCAGTGAGCGACAAGCTCCTGGACGCGGCAAGATAATAACCGCGGCAAGGCACTTGCCGCGGCAAGCTTCCGTCCTGTACCCGGTGAGCGACAAGCTCCCAGACGCGACAAGACCCGGTGAGCGACAAGCTCCTGGACGCAACAAGACAACATCCGCGGTAAGGCGCTTGCCGCGGCAAGCTACTACTCCGCAGCCCGCGCTCCAGCTCACCCACCAACGTGTCGCTCTGGGACCGTTCCTGGCGTACGTGGCGGGAGGCTGTGCAGCCAGGGGCATGCGGTGGCAAGCAGGCGCTGACAAGATAGCCATCGTGGCAAGCGATGGCGCCCCTGACGGTCCCTTTCTGCACCATCTAGGCGACGCAGATAGGCATTTAATGCCTTTGTCCCCTGCCGTTAGGGTTAGGTATGATACAACTGTAGTAAGCGGTGGCGCCAACTACCACCTCTTTTACCTTTTTACCCTCATCTCTGTTGCCACCTGTCGGTGACCCCTTTGACATATAAAAGGAGGCCCATGCGCAACGGGAAGGGGGGGATGATCATTCTCACGCTCGGTCTCACTAGCCATCCAAGGGTACTATAGCATTCATCGCTCCCGAGCAAGAACACAAATACAAACCAAAGCAAGAGTAGGGTTTTACGCATCCGTGTGGCCCGAACCTGGGTAAACTGATCGCGTGTGCTCGTGCGTTCGCCTCGATCCGCTCTTCGTGCACTCTCCGCCCCCCTGCCGAACCAAAAGGGGCCCCGGTCCGCCGCGGTCCCATAGGTGTCCGTGGGATCAGCACCCCCGACATCTCTGGCGCGCCAGGTAGGGGCAGGCGTACTACCATAAGTTATTTTCCTTGAATGACCGTACTTTGTATGGAAAACCTGTGCGCGGAGGAACCAACTCGTAGCTAGTTGCACCCTTACTGTTGTTTCGAGTCCGCTCAACAACTTAAGTGAGCTGCAACTAGCTCTGCGACAAGGTTTCTTGTCGGCCGCGGCACTGCCTGCAGGTTGCTGACGTTCCGCACTCAGCGCTCGCAGCAAAGGTGCCTGCGCCGGCAAGTTCCCTAAAAGCGTAGGGTAAAAACATACAAAGGAAAGAGTCAAGTAAAGGAAATAACATAGCGGAGGCATTTCTCCCCACGGAACTCGTATACGGGTCGCCTCGAGTGCTCGCTTACGATGAGCTTGAGCAAGAGCAGCTGCGGCAAGATGACGCGCTGCTCCTTGAGGAAGACCGTCTTCAGGCTGCTGTGCGAGCCGCTCGCTACCAGCAAGCTTTGCGCCGCTACCATAGCCGCAAAGTTAAAGCCAGAAGCTTCGAGGAAGGCGACCTTGTTCTTCGGCGCGTTCAGTCCGCCAAGAATTCCAACAAGTTGACGCCGAAGTGGGAAGGCCCTTACCGGGTGAAACGAGTCACTAGGCCTGGCGCTGTCCGCCTTGAGACCAAAGATGGCGTACCAGTGAGCAACTCCTGGAATATTGAGCATCTTCGTAAGTTTTACCCGTAAGGCGCGGTTGTCGGACCCTGTCCGGCAACCACCCTTTTGTACAAGTCTTGCCGCTGTTGCATGTAATCCTTTGTACAAAGCCGGGCGCAGACCCCGTGCATAAAGATTATGTGCTCAACACACCTTGTCTATTTCATGCTTTTTAAATTTTGCATGTATTATCTGACATTTTGTGCAGCACTTACTCCCGGTAAGCAATAACGAGCCATAAGGCTCCATACTATTACCTCGTCTTCTTTCTTTTTTGCAAGGAAAAGGAGGTTCCCTCGCGCACAAGTTTGCCGGGGGGGGGGGGGAAGGGAGAAAATACGGTATGGACCAGGCGTCGTTCAAGAAGGTTTTGCCTTGCCGGGAGCAAATAACAGAAAATATAAGTTGCCAAAGTCTGAGCACTCAAATTTCCTTTAAATTTTGAAGTTATTTTCCTTGAACGACCGTGCTTTGTATGGAAAACCTGTGCGCGGAGGAACCAACTCGTAGCTAGTTGCGCCCTTACTGTTGTTTCGAGTCCGCTCAACAACTTAAGTGAGCTGCGACTAGCTCTGCGACAAGATTTCTTGTCGGCCGCGGCACTGCCTGCAGGTTGCCGACGTTCCGCACTCAGCACTCGCGGCAAAGGTGCCTGGCCGGCAAGTTTCCCTAAAAGTGTAGGGTAAAAACATACAAAGGAAAGAGTCAAGTAAAGGAAATAACATAGCAATTACTACCCAGGATAGAATATATTACAAAATAACTTGTCGCAGCTCTAACAGACTATTTTTCATAACATGATTAACAGCGACAAGGAAAGAAGAAGATAGGTGGCCTAATCTACGCGGTCACCCTCGACCCGCCTGATTCCGCTCACCCTGTCCACAATAGGTGCGACAAGGGCCTTGAGCTCCTCCAGATCAGCATCTGGCGGCAAGCTTCGGAGGACGTTGTTGAGGCGGAGACCTGGGTTGCGGAAGGCCACCTTCATCAGCACCTTCTGGAGAGCTCCCGCGCAAATCTTGCGCGACTCGTCGGCAAGCTGCTTTGGGATCTGCTCCCGGATTCGCTAGAGCGCCGTCGCCACGCCTTTGAAGAACAGAGTCAGCTTGGCGCTGGGTTGGAGATTCTCGTCGGAGGAGTACCCGAGATCCACCATCCCCAATTGCGCCAGCTCCTTGTCGACATCCGCGGCGACATTCACTAGACCCTCCGTCCAGTGCTCCACGTTCTCCGACAAGGTCTTCTGGGCGGCAGCAGCATTCGCCAGCAGCACCTTGCCGGCCTCAACTTCTTCCCTCAAGGCCGCCTCCTGCCCCTTGGCACTGTCCAGAGATTTCGTCAGCACCGCCAGCTTCACTTCGAGATCAGCATTGGAGTTCTTGGCGGCGTCCAGTTCCTTGCCCTTCTCGGCGAAAAGGGCCTGCAGCTCCGAATAGCTATTGGCGTCCGTCTCCCGCTCAAGCTTGAGCGCGGCAAGCTCGTCGCCGCTCGTCTTGAGGCTCGCCTCCAGCTGCGCCACCTTCAGCTCCAGCTCAGTCTTGGCGGCCTCGGCAGCTGCGGCGGCGTCTTCGGCCTGCTTAAGGGCCCCGCCAACCGCCCGCTCACGCGCGGCAAGTTCCTCCTCGTGGCTGTCGAGGTGGACCTTCCGCTGCGCCAAGTCACCCTCCCGTGAAGACAACTTTTCCGCGGCAAGGCATTGGTGCTCTTCGACGTTGGCCTTCTCGTGGAGGAAGGCCTGCTGCGCTTCGGCAAGATCTTCCCGCTCCTTTGCCAGGGAGCGGAGAGCTTCCTGGTTGGCGCCCCGGAGCTCTTTTGCGCGCTTCTCGATATCAGCGCCGGCCTTCGCGACGAGTGCTTCGCGGGACTCTAGCTTGGCCTGCCGGGCGCGGTAGAGCGCCACTAGCTTCCGCAGCAGGCGCTCCTGTTCAGGTTCGCCGCTGCCGCTGCTTGGCGCGTCAACCAGCTTCAGCCCGGCGGAGGCAAGCACTTCTCCGTCAAGCATTTCTCCCTCGACCGGCGCCCTGGAGCCCGACGCCCAGGGGAGGTTGATGAAGATGTTGTCGCCGGCCTTCAGATAGACGCCACGCTGGGGCTCATCGGAGCCTGGCGCGGTGGCAGCGGCGGAGGAGTCAGTGGTCGGAGCAGCGCCTGGCGCTCCTACGGCCTCCGGGTCGTCAGTACGACCACCAGACTCCCCGCCCGCCTCCGCAGCGGCAGCCCTGGCGGCCTCCTCGCCGGCGCCGCCTGCTTCCTTGGCGGCTACTTCAGTCTCCATCGGCTCTGTGGCAGATGGATCTGATGGCCAGAAGAGAAAAAAAAATTCAAGCAAAATTCGAGCAAAATCCAAGAGAAAGATCAAGAAGACGAAGAAGCCAAGGGGAGTTTGAAAGCAAGGAAGTTACCTATGCCAGGGTCTGCAGCTGTGGTCTCCGTCGCCAGGGGATCGCTGACACGGTCCCTTGCCGGGGATTCCTCCCTTGCCAGGGGCTCCTCCCTTGACGGAGCCTCCTCCTTTGCCGGGGGCTCCTCCCTTGCCGGAGCCTCCTCCTTAGCCGGGGGCTCCTCCCTTGTCGGAGTCTCCTCCCTTGCCGGAGACCTCTCCCTCGCCGGAGGACTCTCCCTTGGCTCTTCGGGAGCGGCCTCTAGGCTCTCCTGATGAGGCTGCTATGCTCCTGCGCAAGTCGACAAACAAACATCAGCAAAGCAAGAATCTTCGTGCAAGCCCGACAGCGGAAAGCGAGCAAGGCACTTGCGCTGGGGGCTGCTCTGAAGATCAGCCGCCGGGTCCGGCAAGTTCGTCTCAGGCGCGTCCCTTGTTGATGCAGTGGGTCCGTCCTCGATGACGATCACCGGCGCCTTGGCTCTCTTTGCCGCTCTTTGCGCCAGAGTCCTAAAAAGGAACAGATACAGGGAAAGGCAAGTGAGAAACAAGACAAGACAAAAACAACAAAAATCAAAGAATAGCAAGAACAATAAGAGAAACTTACTCTTCTTCTTCCTCCTCGTCGGAGCTGAACGCGGAGAAGTCAAAATCCGGCCCGCGTCTGGCGTGGGAAGGTGGAGGAGTAGGCTCCCTTGGTCGCTTGGCGGGAGCAGAAGCGGCAGTCCGGGAAGACCCCGCTCCAGTCGAAGCAGTAGCATGGGGCGCTCCCGCGGCAACGGTGCTTGCCGCGGTGGAGCACGTCGTGCGGCGTGGCGACTTCCGGCCCACTTGCCGCCTCGCTACATTCCCGGCCTTGCGGAGACGCCTTATTGCTGGAGACGGAGACGCTGCTGGCGGCGTGCTGTCGGAGGACGAAGTGGAGGAGGAATCGATCTCCAAAGAGCCGCTCGCATCATCGGCAGGCTCGCTCGGCTCGGCACCACGCCCGACAAGAACTTCCTTGCCGGCAAGCTCTTCTTGCCGGGAAAGCTCCTTCTTGCCGGAGATTTCCTCTCGCTCGGCACGGTTCTCCGCCTCTGCTGCCGCTGCCTCCTCCAAGGTGAAGCCGAACTCGCCCGCCGCGGCAGCTGCTGCCGCCTCTTCCAACCTGGTGGCGATGTACGCCAACTCCGCCTCGGTGGTGTCGCGGGTGAGGCCGTCCTTCTCGTTGGCGCGGATTGCCACTTCCACCAAGTCGTCGAAGAATTGCTGGACAACCTCGTCTTTTGGCTCTTGCCAAGTTGGCACGATTCCGTGCGAATCGCACAGTGGCATCATCGCCCTGATGCGGTCGAGCGCCGAATTGTTGCATAAAGGGACGACGCCCTGCGGCAATCTGAAGACCTCGGGGTGATCTGAATCATACTTGAAGAGCTCCTGCAGTATTCCGTTGAGCTCAAGGACAGTGAAATTATAGTTGAGGCCCGGGCGCAGCCTCATGATATCTGCCTCGTTCTTGAACTCCCAAGCAGGCCTCCTCCGTTCCTGCAGGGGGGCGATGCGGCGGCGAAGGAAGTCCGCGCCCATGGCGCCCACAGTGAGTCCGGCAAGCCTTAAGCGCTGGATCCTGGTGACGGCAATCTGTAGCCTGCTGTCCTCCAGGGCCACGTCGCTCCAGTCGCTGCCGCGTACTGCTGCTACTTGGCGCCGGGCGGTGAATGACTGCGGGCTCTCTTCGACAATCCAACACCAATCAGCCCTCCACTCCTCCCACTTGCCGCGGAATTCGCCTTCCAAGTAGGAATCCTTCTTGCCGGTCCTAGAAACCCAGGCAATTCCGTCGGACAAGGGCTCTCCTCTCTCTACCCGGGGAATGAAGAAATGGCGGAAAAGGGCTACACTAGGGTGGACTCCGACAAAGTTCTCGCAAAGGTGGGCGAAAACGGCCATGGTGAGGACGGCATTGGGAGTGAAATCAAGGAGGCAGAGATTGTATGTGTTCATGATGTCACAAAAGAACTCGGAAAAGGGCGGGCAGAGCCCGCAGTAGAAGAAGACAGCGAAGAAAGGGTACCCGTCCGGAGCCGTCGCGTGAGCAGCGGCCGGGAGCACCTTGGTCCGCGGATGAGCTCGCGTCTCCGTCACCCAAAAGAGGCAATAGTACTCCCGCAGCTCCTTCGCGCCGAGCTTGGGGGGGGGGGGGAAGATGGCTCGCTCCTTCCGCAGCGCCGTGAGCCGCTGCGCCTCGGTCGACTTCACGGTTTTCCCCTTGTTGCCCTTCGGAGCCATGGCGAAAGCAGTGGAGGAGGTCGACGATGTTGGTGGTGCTGGTGGCAATGCGGGGGGGGGGGGGGGGGGGCAGGGCACTGCGCTCTGTGTGCTTTGGGAAGACGGAGGCGGGGCGGAGTTTTTCAAGATTGGAGCGGAATGGGGCGAGTGGGCGCACTACCCCTACTTCCCTTTGCTTATAAAGGGGGAGGTGGCGGACGTTTCGCCTTTCCTAATAAAGAAACCGCCCACGATCTCTCCCACGATGCCGCGTTCGACGCGTGCCGTGTGGGGAGGGTGCGGTGGATGCGGAGTCAGATACAGCGTGACCCAGGCCGCGCGTGCCCGTGCACTGTTTTGGGCCTGGCCCAACAGCGCTCGGCATCGTGTATGGCCCAGGCCCGGGGGCTCCTGTCGGTGTACTAAAGTATGGGTACCTTAGTATCCCGAACTTGTGCACGGGCAGTCGCAGCGCCCCGCAGCAAGGCTTGCCGGGCGACCGCCAAGATCCTCCATGGTTCCTTTGGAGCCATTCAAGAACAAAGTATCCAAGGCCCCGACAAGAGGAGCTTGCCGGGAAGGAGACAAGACCCCGGCAAGAGGAGCTTGCCGGGGAAGCCAATCGAGACATATCAAAGAACTCGCCGCAGCACACCACGTGTCCCAGCAAGACCCAGTGAGCGACAAGCTCCTGGACGTGGCAAGATAATAACCGCGGCAAGGCACTTGCCGCGGCAAGCTTCCGTCCTGTACCCGGTGAGCGACAAGCTCCCGGACGCGACAAGACCCGGTGAGCGACAAGCTCCCGGATGCAACAAGACAACATCCGCGGCAGGGCGCTTGCCGCGGCAAGCTACTACTCCGCAGCCCGTGCTCCAGCTCACCCACCAACGTGTCGCTCTGGGACCGTTCCTGGCGTACGTGGCGGGAGGCTGTGCAGCCAGGGGCATGCAGTGGCAAGCAGGCGCTGACAAGATAGCCATCGTGGCAAGCGGTGGCACCCCTGACGGTCCCTTTCTGCACCGTCTAGGCGACGCAGATAGGCATTTAATGCCTTTGTCCCCTGCCGTCAGGGTTAGGTATGATACAACTGTAGTAAGCGGTGGCGCCAACTACCACGTCTTTTACCTTTTTACCCTCATCTCTGTTGCCACCTGTCGGTGACCCCTTTGACATATAAAAGAAGGCCCATGCGCAACAGGAAGGGGGGGGACGATCATTCTCACGCTCGGTCTCACTAGCCATCCAAGGGTACTGTAGCATTCATCGCTCCCGAGCAAGAACACAAATACAAACCAAAGCAGGAGTAGGGTTTTACGCATCCGTGCGGCCCAAACCTGGGTAAACTGATCGCGTGTGCTCGTGCGTTTGCCTCGATCTGCTCATCGTGCACTCTCCGCCCCCCTGCCGAAACAAAAGGGGCCCCGGTCCGCCGCGGTCCCATAGGTGTCCGTGGGATCAGCACCCCCGACACGCACTCTCACCCTTCCACCTTTGCTAGCCTCTCTAATACCGCGCACCTTTCGCCGGTATCATACACCCACCATATACCTTCCTCAAAACAGCCACCATACCTACCTATTATGGCATTTCCATAGCCATTCCGAGATATATTGCCATGCAACTTTCCACTGTTCCGTTTATTATGACACACTCCATCATTGTCATGTTGCTTAGCATGACCATGTAGTTGACATAGTATTTGTGGAAAAGCCACCGTTCATAATTCTTTCATACTTGTCACTCATGATTCATTGCATATCCCGGTACACCGTCGGAGGCATTCATATAGAGTCATATTTTGTTCTAAGTATCGAGTTGTAAGAAAAATAAAAGTGTGATGATCATCATTATTAGATCATTGTCCCAGTGAGGAAAGGATGATGGAGATGATGATTCCCCCACAAGTCGGGATGAGACTCCGGACGAAAAACCAAAAAAAGGAAAGAAAAGAGGCCATAAAAAAGAGAAAAGGCCCAAATAAAAAAAGGAAAAAATGAGAGAAAAAGAGAGAAGGGACAATGTTACTATCCTTTTACCACACTTGTGCTTCAAAGTAGCACCATGATCTTCATAGTAGAGAGTCTCTCATGTTGTCACTTTCATATACTAGTGGGAATCTTTCATTATAGAACTTGGCTTGTATATTCCAATGATGGGCTTCCTCAAAATGCCCTAGGTCTTCATGAGCAAGCAAGTTGGATGCACACCCACTTAGTTTATTTTTGAGCTTTCATATACTTATAGCTCTAGTGCATCTGTTGCATGGCAATCCCTACTCACTCACATTGATATCTATTGATGGGCATCTCCATAGCCTGTTGATATGCCTAGTTGATGTGAGACTATCTTCTCCCTTTTTGTCTTTTCCACAACCACCATTCTATTACACCTATAGTGCTATATCCATGACTCACGCTCATGTATTGTGTGAAGATTGAAAAAGTTTTGAGAATGTCAAAAGTATGAAACAATTGCTTGGCTTGTCATCGGGGTTGTGCATGATTTATATATTTTGTGTGGTGAAGATAGAGCATAGCCAGACTATATGATTTTGTAGGGATAACTTTCTTTAGCCATGTTATTTTGAGAAGACATAATTGCTTTGTTAGTATGCTTAAAGTATTATTATTTTTATGTCAATATGAACTTTTGTCTTGAATCTTTCGGATCTGAATATTCATACCACAATTAAGAAGAATTACATTAAAATTATGCCAAGTAGCACTTCGCATCAAAAATTCTATTTTTATCATTTACCTACTCGAGGACGAGCAGGAATTAAGCTTGGGGATGCTTGATACGTCTCCAACGTATCTATAATTTTTGATTGCTCCATGCTATATTATCTACTGTTTTGGACACTATTGGGCTTTATTATCCACTTTTATATTATTTTTGGGACTAACCTATTAATCGGAGCCCAGCCCAGAATTGCTGTTTTTTGCCCGTTTTAGGGTTTCGAAGAAAAGGAATATCAAACGGAGTCCAAACGGAATGAAACCTTCGGGAACGTGATTTTCTCAACAAACAAGACTCGGGAGGCTTGGACCCTACGTCAAGAAACAAGAGAGGAGGCCACGAGGTAGGGGGCGCGCCCACCCCCACCAGGCGCGCCCTCCACCCTCGTGGGCCCCCTGTTGCTCCACCGACGTACTCCTTCCTCCTATATATATCCACGTACCCCCAAATGATCAGATACGGAGCCAAAACCCTAATTCCACCGCCGCAACTTTCTATATCCACGAGATCCCATCTTGGGGCCTGTTCCAGAGCTCTGCCGGAGGGGGCATCGATCACGGAGGGCTTCTACATCAACATCATAGCCTCTCCGATGAAGTGTGAGTAGTTTACCTCAGACCTACAGGTCCATAGTTAGTAGCTAGCTGGCTTCTTCTCTCTTTTTGGATCTCAATACAATGTGCTCCCCCTCTCTTGTGGAGATCTATTCGATGTAATATTCTTTTTGCGGTGTGTTTGTTGAGACCGATGAATTGTGGGTTTGTGATCAAGTCTATCTATGAATAATATTTGAATCTTCTCTGAATTCTTTTATGTATTATTGCTTATCTCTGCAAGTCTCTTCGAATTATCAGTTTGGTTTGGCCTACTAGATTGATCTTTCTTGCAATGGGAGAAGTGCTTAGCTTTGGGTTCAATCTTGCAGTGTCCTTTCCCGGTGACAGTAAGGGCAGCAAGGCACGTATTGTATTGTTGCCATCAAGGATAACAAGATAGGGTTTTCATCATATTTCATGAGTCTATCCCTCTACATCATGTCATCTTGCTTAAGGCGTTACTCTGTTTTTAACTTAATACTCTAGATGCATGCTAGATAGCGGTCGATGAGTGGAGTAATAGTAGTAGATGCAGGCAGGAGTCGGTCTACTTGTCTTGGACGTGATGCCTATATACATGATCATACCTAGATATTCTCATAACTATGCTCAATTCCGTCAATTGCTCAACAGTAATTTGTTCACCCACCGTAGAATACTTATGCTCTTGAGAGAAGCCACTAGTGAAACCTATGGCCCCCAGGTCTATCTCTATCATATTAATCTCCTACTACTTAGTTATTTCCTTTGCTATTTACTTTGCTTTTATTTTACTTTGCATCTTTATCATAAAAATACCAAAAATATTATCTTATCATATCTATCAGATCTCACTCTCGTATGTGGCCTTATAGGGATTGGCAACCCCTATTTGCGTTGGTTGCGAGGATTTATTTGTTTTGTGCAGGTACGAGGGACTCGCGCGTAGCCTCCTACTGGATTGATACCTTGGTTCTCAAAAACTGAGGGAAATACTTACGCTACTTTGCTGCATCATCCCTTCCTCTTCGGGGAAAACCAACGCAGTGCTCAAGAGGTAGCATTACACAAGGTCGGTTACAAAGGAGGATATATATATATATATATATATATATCCGTATTTCCTAGCTTGCCTTCTACGCCAAGTAGAGTCCCATCCGTACACGGGATGAAGTCTTCAATCTCATTTCTTCATAGTCCAACAGTCCGGGCAAAGGATATAGTCCGGCTGTCCGAGACCCCCTAATCCAGGACTCCCTCAGTAGCCCCTGAACCAGGCTTCAATGATGATGAGTCCGGCACGCAGTTTTGTCTTAGGCATTGCAAGCCGGGTTCCTCCTCCGAATACACCATGGAAGAGTTTGAATACAAGGACAGTGTCCGCCCCTACAAAATAAGTGCCACATACCACCGTAGAGAGAATAATATTTCCACAAATCTAAACTGCTGACACATTTTGACAGCATGACATCACGCCATGGCCCGGTCATTATTCAAACCATTTTTCTCAACCAGCTCTGCACATAACGCGAGGCGGTTTTCTTTACACGTCTTGTCAAAGCAGAGATCGTGTCCCCCTTATCATGGGATTCTCATCAATACAAACATGGGTAACCCAACCGTGCCTGTTGGTATGACTCCTAGATCTTAGGCAAGTCCCAAACGGCCACGAGGAGGACGCCTGATATTCACCCTCTTTATAAAGGGAACAAGGCCTTTTCTTTTTCCCCTCCCGCGCTCAATCGAATCCTTCCCCCGCCTCGAGTTCTAACACCCAAAGCTCAGGTCAGGTGCTTCGAACCTTCAACTATGTCTGGATCCAACCTTCAAGGTCAGTGGATGCCTTCCTTCGTCACAGAGGAGGACATCAAGAAGTTGAGAGAGGCCAGATATCTGACCGCCGAAATTTCGCATAGGCTGCCCGCCCGAGGGCAGGTTGTCCCTACTCCCGAACCCAACGAGAGCGTTTTGTTCGTCTCCCACTTCCTCTGAGGACTAGGCCTCGCTCTGGATCCCTTTGTTAGGGGTCTTATGTTCTATTACGGGATGGATTTTCACGATCTGGCCCCGGATTCCCTTCTTCACATCTCGTCATTTATTGTCGTATGTGAGGCCTTCCTCCGCATTACCCCTCACTTCGGCCTGTGGCTCAAGACCTTCGATGTGAAGGCGAAGATGATCGAGGGGCAACACACAGCGTGCAGAGGTGCTTTAATAAGCAAAATCGCTGACGCTCCATGGCCAGAGGGTTCCTTTCCAGAGGTGTCCGGATTGTGGCAGTGGGAGTGGTTTTACGTCACAGCTCCCCGAAGTGCCAAGTGGGTAGCTGCCCCCACCTTTTGCTCGGTCCCCCCACCGCAACTGATGTCATGGATCAGCAGGGGGCTGAGCTGGGTCCAGCAAAGGACGTGCCAATACTGCAGAGCCGCATCCGAGATCTCTTTGAGAGAGATTTCAGTCTGGTTATGGTAATGCAAGTTATGCTAGTTCATCGAATCCAGCCTTGCAAACGCCGGCCCCTCCGCATGTGGGAATTCAACCCGGAAGGACTGCGAGCTAATCATCATTTCCTTGGCATAACGCTCGAAGAGATGTACAAATCGTTCTTCGGACCCCAAATAGAGTGTCCGGACACCACCGAGGACGTGGGTCTGAGCTGCAACCGCCCCGCTGCCCAAGTAAGTAATCCCATGTCGAACCTACTGTCCTTTTATTTATCATGGCATCATTCTAAAGAGCCGCTTTTTGACCAGGACTGGATAACAAAGGCGATGATGATTAGGTGTTCGGCCCCGCTTCCTGAGGGCTTGGACAGTCCGGTACTGGACAAGATGCTCGAGCCGGCGCCTTATCCAGTTCCCTTGAAGGATATGATGGGGGAATAAAGAGGGCGAAAGCAGGCCTCACTCGCTACTTATTCCAGCTGGGGGAATGAGCACCTCCGCGAGGGAGGACAATCAAAGGGAAGAATATGACATTCTCTCTCCCCGGGGAAGGAAGAGGACTACCTCTGAAGATCCAAAAACTAAGGTTTCCAAACGGGAGAAGAAATCTTCTTCAGAGGGTATTCTTGCCGCACAATGTCCGCGCGGGGATCAGCCCTCTACCGAGCTGTAAGTAATCGAAAAGTACTTAATAGTGGAAACATCCTACCTTACTTCCAAACACAATAACCGATGCTTATAAATTGTAGTCCGGATCGTAGCCCTTCTCGACAGAGTTCATCTTTGGGGGATCTTCTTCCGGAGATGATGGAGAGCGAAACGCCTCCCCCGGACACCCCGCCTCATGAAGCGGGCAACCTTGAAGTGTCGTCGCGAAGGGTATCTCCGGATCCACTAAGGCTAGAGGATAACCCTTTGGCTACCCAGAATCCCCAGTATTTGGCTCCTAAGGAGAGCGACATCAAGGGTCCGTACAGTGTGTGGTCGGACGCGCTGAAGGATCTTCTGGGGCAAGCGGCCGTCTCGGAAGCCCATCGTACACTAATGGGTACGGTAATTGAAAGGATTTCATCCGCTAAAAGCGGTTTGCATGAAGCCTTTATGAGTCTGCTGAAAGGCTTCGAGGTACATGAAATAATGTATGTTTTAGCAGTACCACACACGTTAGGTGTGCCCTATGCAGATAGTAGCCCCTGAGACTTTGGTTGTCGTCGAAAACAGCGGCAAACAGAGGATCATAGTCCCAGGTAATAACCAGACCGCCTTTATGTGCAGGTGGCTGAAGCTCCGGTGGCTAGCCGGACTGATGGGTTTGCCGAGCTAAAGCGGCAACTTGATGCGGCAGATGCCGACATCATTCTTGTCAACAAGCAGCTTGACGAGGCACAGGGTGAGTGATTTCTCTGGTGATCGTCACATAATAAGAGTAGCATGATGCCAGTATATTTAATATGTTGTGACTACATATGGAGCTGCCACCGTGGAGACCCTTCGGGCGGAGCTTGCCCGAGCCAAGGAGCAAGCAAGGAGTAGCAATGCGGTCGCTCTAAAGGCGGACGAAGAGTTAAGGGCCGAACAGGCCACGCATTGCAAGAGCAACGAAAAAATAGCCAAGATGGCTGTAGAGTTAAAAGATGTCGCTGAACGTAACCAGCTTATTGAAGAAGAAAACCGGGCGAAGGTGACGGACCTGGAGAAGGCCCTGGTGGCTGCCAAGGAAGCCCGCTCCAAAATTAGAGCGACGAAGGAGGAGCTAAATCAAGCTGCAGATATCGTGTCTGGGAAGCCATTCTTGTTGCGGACTAAGTTCGGAGATCCGAAGTATGCTCCTCTGGACCGGCTATGGAGTTCTGCGGATGCCTACATGGATTTGGCTGCAAGTGCTACTGATGCGGCCGAGTACTTCAAGGATCAGAAAGGTCCCGAAGTGGAAAAGCTGTTCTGGTCATAGTTTCACGCTCTAGTCTGTCCACTATTGTTGAATGAGCGATTGGCCGAGTGGGCCAAGCTCCACATGTTGTCCGGACTTGCCATGAGGTCCATTGTGGATCACCTGTGGCCGGGAGGGCCAAGGCCGAATATCTACTTTAGTTTAGTGCAACAATTCCTTTGTGTTGTGCCACACATCGATGCTGTAAAGAGATCGGCGTGCATAGAGGGTGCGTGGATGGCCCTTGCCCGTGTCAAGACATACTAGGCGGAGATGGAGGCCACCACTGTTGCGACACAGGGTTCGACCGTAGGCCGAGTGGCTGCCGAGCACTACTTTGAAGAAGTTCTTGAAGGCGCTCATTTGATAGAGGCTCAGTGCTCGAAGAATATTATGTTCTAGTGACATGTATTCCCATTGTAAAAACAAATTTTTACTGAATTATCAAGGCTGTATTTATACTTTTGCCCGAAAGTATTATGATGCCTCCTGTGCGGCCGTTTATGTATATATGTATATAACCTGAAAGTTTGCAGTCGTCGGCTTCCGCCCCCACGCATATAATGCGGGGGTGTTCGCAGAAAATGCATATCCACACTTGATCCAACGTCTTGGTCCGTTAAGGAGGTGATAGCACAACGAACAAGGCAATCAGACTATATTGCTTTAACACTTTCACTTAGCCATAGGAGTTTGACGGTGGGGCTACTATATAGCCCCTGGTACTTCCGCGCTCGTCCGAATACGGGGTGCGTATGTACATGACCGGGAAACGGCCCTTCGTTAATGCAGAGGAATCCCGAAGATTCCGATGAGTCATCGAGTGGTTGACCAGTCTCTCGCTATATCATGACAGTCACTTTTTGGCTTTCTCTACTGAGGTGCTCGTTGGGATGAACCAGGGCACAATCGCAGTAGTTCTCCCAGTGCTACCTTAGCCGATATAACGGAGCGTAAGGTACCAAAATGTGGGAGCCAGGCAAACCGAACATGTGACCAAAGACATGATTCAGAGCTGATGCATATAGGTCCAAACTCACGACACCGAACACTCCCTAAGGTGTTCGGTCTTTATAACATATACCGGGCTAAACAATGCCCTTAATAAGAAAACCCATGTGTCCGGGTACGTGCAAAATCCTGACGTGGCCACATGCCAATAACGCCAGCATCCTTCTCGGTTGTGTGGAGTATCCGGAGGATGTGAGAAACAAGAGACAGTAAAAAAGGTTTATGCAGGGTCTTAATCTAAAAAGAAACCTTTGGGCGGGTCCCTGTTGCACGTCTGCGCCTGTGTCTCCATTGTGCCGTGTCCTGGACGGGTGTAGCACGATTGTCATCTACAAAAGGAAAGAACTTAGGTGAAAGTTGCCGTGCCAAAAAGAAGAATTGGTTATTATCGATGAACTATCAAAATTCAAGAGAAGCCAAGCTGAGCCGGGCTGGCCCTGATTACACGCAGGAAGCCCCCGGTATCATTTATGAGGGTTTGATCATCAAACCAATCTCGTGTATATATGATGGAATGCCGGATTCGTTTGACCGTGTCCGTGGCCTTGACGGCCTGCCATTTTTCTGGTTGGTGAGGCCGTCTAGTTTGTGGCTGCTAGAGCCGCCGCATCCTCTTCCGTACATGGGAAACGTTCGGTATTTCCGCTAAATGAGATGATGCCACGTGGACTGGGCATCTTAAGCTTGAGAAAAGCATAATGCGGTATTGTGTTAAAACGAGCGAAAGCCATTCTTCCGAGTAGTGCTTGACAGCCACTTCGGAATGGGGCGATGTGAAAAGTTAACCTTTTGCTTCGGAAGTTATCGGGAGAACCGAATACCACCTCTAGTAGTAGAGAGCCCATACAGCGGGCCTCTTGGCCTGGTATTACTCCCTTGAAGGTAGTATTACTATGGCTTACTTGTGTTGGGTCTATCCCCGTTTTGCGGACTGTGTCTTGATATATCAGATTTAGATCACTGCCGCCGTCCATGAGGACTCGTGTGAAATGGTACCCATTTATTATTGGGTCTAACACCAGGGCCGTCAGACCTTCGTGCCGGATATTTGTATCATGATCCCTATGATCAAAAGTGATCAGGCAGGTCAACCAGGGGTTGAACCTAGGGGTGACGGGCTCTATGGCGCGTGTGCCTCGGAGTGTATGCTTGCTTCTCCTCTTTGTCACATGGATCACGTTTATTGTTTTAACCTGTGGTGGGAACTTTTTCTGTCCTCCGGCGCTTTGCTGGCGAGGACCATCCTCGTCTTCGCTTGGTGTCTCTTCCCCTTTATGTTCGGCGCTTAGCTTACCGGCCTGCTTGAAGACCCAACATTCTCTGTGGGTATGATTTGCAGGTTTGTCTGGGGTGCCATGAATCTAACAGAGTTTGTCAAGAATTTTGTTAGCCAGATTGTCCTTCTCTGCTACCTTTGAAAGGCTTTTTCCGCTGACCTGGTCGGGAGACCCTGAATCCGGCGTTTACCGCCGCGTTATCTGGGCTACCTTCTTTATTTCGATGCTTGTTTTTGTTGCGTCATGGTTTACCATTGCCATCCCTGACTTCGGATGTGCTTGGGTTGCTGGTGCTGCTACGGGCCAACCAGTTGTCCTCGCCCGCACAAAAGAGGGTCATGAGGCTTGTTAGGGCTGCCATTGTTCTTGGTTTTTCTTGACCGAGGTGTCTGGCGAGCCATTCGTCTCGGACACTGTGTTTAAAAGCTGCTAAGGCTTCGGCATTCAGACAATCGACGATTTGGTTCTTCTTGGTGAGGAACCTGTTCCAAAGCTCTCGGGCGGACTCTCCGGACTATTGGATTATATGACATAAATCATCTGCATCTGGAGGTCGGACATAAGTCCCTTGAAAATTGGCCCGAAAAGCGTCCTCGAGCTCCTCCCAACTTCCAATTGAGTTTCCGGGGAGGCTTTTCAGCCAGTGCCGAGCTGGCCCTTTAAGCTTGAGGGGCAAGTATTTAATGGCATGGAGATCATCTCCACGAGCCATATGAATATGGAGGATGAAGTCCTCTATCCAGACTCCAGGGTCTGTGGTTCCGTCGTACGCCTCTATGTTGTAACGCCCCAAGACCGATGTGCCAGGTGTCGTCCAGTTATTCATTGTTGTTGCCTTGTCATTGCTTGCGTGTCATGCATTGCATATCATGTCATCATGTGCATTTCATTTGCATACATGTTCGTCTCATGCATCCGAACATTTTCCCCATTGTCCGTTTCGCATTCCGGCGCTCCGTTCTCCTCCAGTGGTCATTTCTACCTTTCTTTCGTGTGTGGTGGTTAAACATTTCCGGATTGGACCGAGACTTGTCATGTGGCCTTGGTTTACTACCGGTAGACCGCCTATCAAGTTTCGTACCATTTGGACTTCGTTTGATGCTCCAACGGTTAACCGAGGGACCGAAAAGGCCTCGTGTGTGTTGCAGCCCAACACCCCTCCAATTTGGCCCAAAACCCTCTCCATCATCTCGGTCGTTCGATCATGACCGCGTGGCCGAAAACCGCACCTCATTTGGACTCTCCTAGCTCCCTCTACCTATAAATATGTGCACCCCGTTCATTTTCGCGGATGAAACCCTATATCCACTCCTCCACCGCGCACCCGGACTCGTCCTCGCCGCGCCAGACATGTCCACCCCGCTGGACACGTCGCTCCGTCCAATGGGAGGCCGCCACATAATCGCCACCGCCGCGTGCAACCAGTCCCGCGCCGCCACATCATCAGGGGCGCCCACATCGCCGCGCAGGCCCATCTCCAGCCCGCTCCGGACCGCCGGATCCACCCGCGCCTCGCCTGCAACCACCATCCCCGAGCACCTCGTCCGCCGCCATGCCGGACGTCACCGGAGACCGCGTACCTCGCCGGCCGGAGTTCGCCACCGTTTCACCTCGGCATCCGTGCCTCCGGAGCAAGTATCGTCGCCCGGCCAACCCGCAGCGCTGCTCCCTCGTGCCTCCCCATCGCCCCGGCCTCCCAGCTTCCTTGCCGCTGCCTGGGCCACTGGAATCCACCGCCGGAGCTTGGAGCTCCGCCCGTCCGTCTCCTCCCCGCGCCGTCAGAGTCCGAGCCAAGCCCTACCATCACCGGATCCGACAAGTGGCTGGCCGGATCTGTCCGTTCCCATAGCCGGCCGGCCAAACCTGCCACGGAGTTCGCCGCCTTGCCTTCTGTCTCCGGCGCCGCCATGGCCTCGCTCGGATCCTACCGAGGAGGACGACGAGCGTCCGCCCGTGGGCCGCCTTTCCCCCTCGCGCTCGTGGACCGCGTGGGCCGGCCCAGCTTCCCCGGCCCAGCGCGGCGCCAAGTCCGGTCCGCCTCGGCCTGCCTCTCCCTCCTTCCTGGGCCGAGCCCATTTGGGTGAGCCACTACCGGTGCCTTTATCTCTCGCCTCGGGCATCATATAACTATTCTATGCTCGGGTGTTTTTTTCACTAAGTCCCCGAAATTCCCTGATTCATATGCTCATGTTCATGGCATCGTAACTTTGCATCCGTAGCTCTGTTTTGTGCATATAGCATATCAAAATGTTCGTCTCAGAGAGTACATCATCTCAACTCATTGCATCATTTTCATTTGAGTTCATCTTGATGCCCGAAATGCTGTTAGAAGAGTGCTACTAGAGATAATTGTTAGATATGCGGCTCCATTTAGATATTTGTCATTTTTGCCATGATTATTGTGTGCATGATATGCCCATGAGCTCTACATGTGTTTTGTTAAGGGTTCTGCCATATTTCCATAGGTGCAACCCATGTATTTTTGTGATGTGTGTGGTGACTAGCACAAGCTTGCAAAATGAGGCACTTGGTAATGCTGATTTCAGGGACTTAGCATTTCCACTAAGTCCTTGATCTGTTTATTTCATGATGCCATATGTTCATGTTGTTTCCTAGTGATCCGTGCCTCTTTTGAGGATGATCAGTAAGGATGATTTGTTAATCTTTTAGTGCTCTATCCATCCATGTCTTTGTTTGCAATTATGGAGCACCCTAGCTTGAGTCAATCGAGCTCTACTTTTGCTATTTCGTGAATCTGGGCAGATTGTCTACTTGTTAGTGATTTTGCCGAGGATGTTGTAGTTGATCCATGAATGCTATGTTATTGTTCTTGCCATGTCTAGCTTGTATTTTGTGTATTCTTGATGGGTGTATGCTTAGATTGTCATGACTTGCTCTGTAGTGAGTGCATCGAGCTCGTAAACATGCCTACTTGATATCTGTTTTCAGCATGCTCTAGTTTTCACTAAATCTGAGAACTGATTATGTATTTTGCCATGTTCACATGCTTGCAATTGTATTTTCTGATCCCTTTTGGCTCAAGGTCACTAAGGGACTTTTGTTAAGCTCTTTGAGTAGCTCCATGCCATGCTTTACTTTGCCATGTTCAGGTCCTGTAGCATGTAGTTTTGTTGCTCCGAAGAGTGCTACCTGATCTGAAATTCCAGACAAGTGTTAATTTCACTGAGTCTGAAACCTGTTTACCAATTGCACTTTTGCCATGCTTCTTTGAACCTATTAATGGATGAATTGGCCATAGCTCAGTGTTCATCTTTTGTTAAGCATCTTGTATGGATCCCTGCCATAGTATTTTGTTGCCATGTTTGAGTGCTGTAGCATGTTCATCTTGTTGCATTTAGATGACTACTTGTTGTAAATCGCAGACCGGTGTCATATTTGAATCGCTTGCCATTTCCAAACCGTAACTCCGATTCCGGCGATCCTTATATCGATTTCAACCGAAATCACCTCATCTTTCCAGTGGCACCCTTGGATTTCCAAGTTGAGGCCAGGTTCATTCATTCCCTTGCCAATCATGCATATGCATCGCATACCGCATCTCGCATATCATACCATGTTCATGTGTTGGTTGTTTACTATGTTGTGTGTTTCTTTCCGGTGTTGCTTCTTTGGGTTGGTTCCGATAACGTCGTGTTGTGAGGATCCATTCCACTACGTCCGTTTGTCTTCTTCATGGACTCGTTCTTCTTCCTTGCGGGATTTCAGGCAAGATGATCATACCCTCGAAATCACTTCTATCTTTGCTTGCTTAGTTGCTCACTCTTTTGCTATGCCTATGCTGCGATACCTACCACTTGCTTACCATGCCTCCCATATTGTTGAACCAAGCATCTAACCCACCTTGTCCTAGCAAACCGTTGTTTGGCTATGTTACCGCTTTGCTCAGCCCCTCTTATAGCGTTGTTAGTTGCAGGTGAAGATTGAAGTTTGTTCCTTGTTGGAACATGGAGATGTTGTTCCTTGTTGGAACATGTTTACTTGTTGGATATCACAATATATCTTATTTAATTAATGCATCTATATACTTGGTAAAGGGTGGAAGGCTCGGCCTTATGCCTGGTGTTTTGTTCCACTCTTGCCGCCCTAGTTTCCGGCATATCGGTGTTATGTTCCCGGATTTTGCGTTCCTTATGTGGTTGGGCTATTATGGGAACCCCTTGACAGTTCGCCTTAAGTAAAGCTCTTCCAGCAATGCCCAACATTGGTTTTACCATTCGCCACATAGCCTTTTCTTTTCTCTTGGGAGTCGCGCTCCTGAGGGTCATCATTATTTTACCCCCCCGGGCCAGTGCTCCTCTGAGTGTTGGTCCAACTGAGCGATGTCCGGGGCTACCAGGGGCAACTCTGGGCTGGCCTACCCGACGTCTGGCTCATCTGAGTGTGCCCTGAGAACGAGATATGTGCAGCTCCTATCGGGATTTGTCGGCACATTCGGGTGGTTTTGCTCGTTTAGTTTTACCCTGTCGAAATGTCTTGTAGAACCGGGATACCGAGTCTGATCGGAATGTCTCGGGAGGAGGTCTATTCCTTCGTTGACCGTGAGAGCTTGTGATGGGCTAAGTTGGGACACCCCTGCAGGGATTTGAACTTTCGAAAGCCGTGCCCGTGGTTATGGGCAGATGGGAATTTGTTAACGTCCGGTTGTAGAAAACCTGAAGTTGACTTTAATTAAAATACATTATTTTTATGTCAATATTAGACTTTTGTCTTAAATCTTTCGGATCTGAATATTCATTCCACAATAAAGAGATTTACATTGAGAATATGCTAGAAAGCATTCCAAATATTTTTTTGTTTTTATCATTTACCTACTCCAGGACGAGCAGGAATTAAGCTTGGGGATGCTTGATACGTCTCCAACATATCTATAAATTTTGATTGTTCCATGTTATTATATATTCTGTTTTGGATGTTTAATGGGCTTATTTATACATTTTTATATTATTTTTGGGACTAACCTATTAACCGGAGGCCCAGCCCAAATTGCCGTTTTTTGCCTATTTCAGTGTTTCGCAGAAAAAGAATATCAAACGGAGTCCAAACGGAATGAAACCTTCGGGAACGTGATTTTTGGAACAAACGTGATCCAGAGGACTTGGAGTGTATGTCAAGGAATCAACGAGGAGGCCACGAGGCTAGGGGCGCG
Organism: Triticum monococcum; assembly: GCA_034509565.1. Taxonomy (NCBI): domain Eukaryota; kingdom Viridiplantae; phylum Streptophyta; class Magnoliopsida; order Poales; family Poaceae; genus Triticum; species Triticum monococcum. Next base: position 667,927,342 of record CM067843.1, on the reverse strand, counting down.
CCTAGCCCCCTGGGTGCACCCTCCACCCTCGTGGCTCCACCGACCTACCTCTTCCTCCTATATATACCTATGTACCCCCAAACCATCGAAGAGCACCACGAAAACCTAATTCCACCACTGTAACCTTCTGTACCCATGAGATCCCATCTTGGGGCCTTTTCCGGTGCTCCGTCGAAGGGGGCATTTATCATGGATGGCTTCTACATCAACACCATAGCCTCTCCGATGATGTGTGAGTAGTTTACCTCAGACCTTTAGGTCCATAGTTATTAGCTAGATGGCTTCTTCTCTCTCTTTGGATCTCAATACAAAGTTCTCCTCGATTCTCTTGGAGATCTATTCGATGTAATCTTCTTTTGCGGTGTGTTTGTCGAGATCCGATGAATTGTGGGTTTATGATCAAGATTATCTATGAACAATATTTGAATCTTCTCTGAATTCTTTTATGTATGATTGGTTATCTTTTCAAGTCTCTTCAAATTATGAGTTTGGTTTGGCCTACTAGATTGATCTTTCTTGCAATGGGAGAAGTACTTAGCTTTGGGTTCAATCTTGCGGTGCTCGATCCCTGTGAGAGTAGAGGAAACAACACGTATTGTATTGTTGCCATCGAGGATAAAAAGATGGGGTTTATATCATATTGCATGAGTTTATCCCTCTACATCAGGTGATCTTGCTTAAAGCGTTACTCTGTTCTTATGAACTTAATACTCTAGATGCATGCTAGATAGCGGTCGATGTGTGCAGTAATAGTAGTAGATGCAGGCAGGAGTCGGTCTACTTGTCAGGGACGTGATGCGATCATGCCTAGATATTCTCATAATTCTTCGCTTTTCTATCAATTGCTCGACAGTAATTTGTTCACCCACCATAATACTTATGCTATCTTGAGAGAAGCCACTAGTGAAACCTATGGCCCCCGGGTCTATTTTCCATCATATTAATCTCCCGTCAACAAGTTATTTCTATTACCATTTATTTTGCTTTCTTTACTTTTAGTCTTTATCATAAAAATACCAAAAATATTATCTTATCTTGTCTATCAGATCTCACTTTTGCAAGTGGCCGTGAAGGGATTGACAACCCCTTTATCGCGTTGGTTGCAAGGTTCTTATTTGTTTGTGTAGGTGCAAGGGACTTGAGCGTGGCCTCCTACTGGATTGATACATTGGTTCTCAAAAACCGAGGGAAATACTTACGCTACTTTGTTGCATCACCCTTTCCTCTTCAAAGGAAAACCAACGCATTGCTGAAGAGGTAGCAAGCAACCATGTCTTTCAAAATATGAATACTAAAATAAGTTATCCCTAGCCCTTCATGCTCAACCATTGATCCATTCATGAAACACACTCGCATATCACTACAAAAAAAAGACACATCCGTGACATTTTGGGCCGAACAATTTTTTTTTCTGTCATACATATGACACTTCTATGACGATAATTGTGACAAAACCCGGTATCATCATAGATGTGGTGGGCTCCTACTTCTATGACAAAAAATCATGACAGAAAATGGGCTTTTCGTCTTGGGCGGACCGGAGACGCAGCTGCATAACATTCTTTGGGCCGCCATGACGAAAAAAACCGTGGTAGAAGCGAGGGGGAGGAAAATTTTGGGGAGTTCCCGGTTACGGTGGGAGGTCGGGGGCCGAGCGATGCGCGTTTCTCTTGTACACGTATGCGTGTGTGTGCGAGGCGTTGGCTCTAACTGAACCCGAGCGAGGCGTTGGGCTCTAACTGAACCCGAGCGATTGCACTGCAGGCTACACGTTACTGAACCCGAGCGATCTATCGATGGCTGTTAACTGAACCCGATCGAGCGATTCCTTGGCTACTACTGCTAACTGAAGCCGATCGATGGGATGAACAGTGAGCATTGCCGGGGGGGGGGGGGGGGGGTGGATGAACAGTGAGCGGTGGCGTTGCCTCTGGATGAACAGGACCCTGTGGTGTGGTGGAGGGCTGGATGAACAGTACACGGTGTCGGTGTTCTGGGAACGGGGGTCCCCAGACTTGCCTGCCTGCGGCCTGCGGCGTGGCTCAAAGGGGGGCCCAGCAGGGCCCATCTTCACCAACACAAACCCAAGACCCTCGCAAGGGGCCAAGCCTCGTGGGGCGGATGACGCGGAGCTTCCTCAGGCACGACCTCGTCAGGCTGGCTCATGAGGAGGCGGAGAGATCAAGGCGGGGTACCTCACGAGGTGCCCATGACGCAAGCCATGACGACCAAGGGCGCCAGGCGGGTGCCAGCCCGCGCAGCGTCCTCCTTTCCTCTTTGGTGCAAAGGGGGCAAGCGCAGCCGCGGAGTACCGAGGCATCAGGCAAAGGTTGCCATTTCGATGCAACGAGACCAAGACCAGGAGGACTTGTGGGATCGAAAGTATGTCTAGAGGGGGGGGGGGGGGTGATTAGACTACTTGACCAAATAAAACTTAACCTTTTCCCAATTTTAGTTCTTGGCAGATTTTAGCTATTTTAGGACAAGTCAAGCAATCACCACACAACTCAAGCAAGCATGCAAAGAGTATATTGGTAGCGGAAAGTAAAGCATGCAACTTGCAAGAATGTAAAGGGAAGGGTTTGGAGAATTCAAACGCAATTGGAGACACGGATGTTTTTCCCGTGGTTCGGATAGGTGGTGCTATCCTACATCCACGTTGATGGAGACTTCAACCCACGAAGGGTAACGGTTGCGCGAGTCCACGGAGGGCTCCACCCACGAAGGGTCCATGAAGTAGCAACCTTGTCTATCCCACCATGGCCATCGCCCACGAAGGACTTGCCTCACTAGCGGTAGATCTTCACGAAGTAGGCGATCTCCTTGCCCTTACAAACTCCTTGGTTCAACTCCACAATCTTGTCGGAGGCTCCCAAGTGACTCCTAGCCAATCTAGGAGAAACCACTCTCCAAGAAGTAACAAATGGTGTGTTGATGATGAACTCCTTGCTCTTGTGCTTCAAATGATAGTCTCCCCAACACTCAACTCTCTCTCATAGGATTTGGATCTGGTGGAAAGAAGGTTTGAGTGGAAAGCAACTTGGGGAAGGCTAGAGATCAAGATTCATATGGTAGGAATGCAATATCTTGGTCTCAACACATGAGTAGGTGATTCTCTCTCAGAACATATGAGTTGGAAGTGTATATGTGTTCTGATGGCTCTCTCCACGAATGAAGAGGAGGTGGAGGGGTATATATAGCCTCCACACAAAATCCAACCGTTACACACAATTTACCAATCTCGGTGGGACCGAATCAACAAACTCGGTCGGACCGAAGAGGTAAACCTAGTGACCGTTAGAGATTTTCGGTGGGACTGACAGGCAACTCGGTAGGACCGATATGGTTAGGGTTTGGGCATAACGTAATCTCGGTGAGACCGATTACACAAACTCGGTGAGACCAATTTTGGTAATTAGCTAACCAGAGAGTTGGTCAAGCAAACTCGGTGGGACCGATTTGCTCTTTCGGTGAGACCGAAAAGTTACAAAAGGGAAACAGAGAGTTTACATTGCAATCTCGGTGGGACCGATCCGCTCTTTCGGTGAGACCGAAAAGTTACGAAAGGGAAACAATCCCATCTCGGTGAGACCGAGATCCCTATCGGTCGAACCGAATTGCTAGGTTTTCGCAGTGGCATATGACAAGTGAAACTCGGTGGCGCTGGATAGAAAGAATCGGTAGGACCGAGTTTGGCTTAGGGTTTAGGTCAAATGTGAATATGGGAAAGTAGTTGAGAGTTTTTGGAGCATATCACTAAGCACCTGAAGCAAGAGGCTCATTAAGCAACACCTCATCCCTCCTTGATAGTATTGGCTTTTCCTAAAGACTCAATGTGATCTTGGATCACTAAAATACAAAATGAAGAGTCTTGAGCTTTTGAGCTTGAGCCAATCCTTTGTCCTTAGCATTTTGAGGGTTCCACTTTCACATCCATGCCATGCCAATCATTGAGCTTTCCTGAAATAATCATCTTGGAATAGCATTAGCTCAATGAGCTATATGTTGTTATGAATTACAAAACCACCTAGGGATAGTTGCACTTTCAATCTCCCCCTTTTTGGTAATTGATGACAACATATAGATCAAAGCTTCGACAAATGATAATAGGCATGAAATATATCGTCGCTTTGAGAAGTATGTGATAAGTAAGAGCTCCCCCTAAATTTGTGCATATTTAAGATTTGCTTTGGACTGCAAATGCACAAAGAGTTAGAGTCATGGGTTACTCTTACATGTCACATACATCTTGGTGGAGCGCTTAAAATGATAAGAATGAAATACATGCACCCATCACCAAGAATAGTGAATGATCACATAAGATAGATATGATAATAGCATTAAGCAAGCATTAAGTGTAGCTTATGATCAAACACATGATCATCAATGTCTCACAGATAATGACATAGTAACATAGTACTCAATCACTCAAAAGCAAACAAAGTTCGAAAAACCACCAAATAAAGCAAAGAGAAAAGCAACACTCTCTCTCTCGAAGCCTATGATCTATACATTTTCTCCCCCTCTGGCAACAAGTTACCAAAAAGTTCCTAGAAAATGCATAGTGCTAAATCGACACTCAGGCTTGATCTTCAGGTGGTGGTGGAGTCCGGAGCACTCCAAGGACGAAGCCTTCTGTAGACGTGGTCGGAGTCGAGGCTGAAGTAGACGCTGGAGCTGTTGGAACTGAGACTGTAGCTGGTGCAAAAGTGGTGGCTCTGGTGTCAGCAACTGGCACTGCAGATGACCTTGGACCTCGTGGCACTCTGGCAAAGGCATCAGTTGTAGTCTTGCCTCTCCTCTCCTGCATGTCATCCTGGAGCTGCTCCACTGCAGTCTGAATCTCTGTCACCTTGATATCCAAGTCATAGAACCTTTGTTCTACGATCCTCTCTAGGCTTGCCTGGTTCTGAGTTAGGGTGGCTAATCCTTTCTCAATCCGCAGGGTGGATGCAATAAGGTAACCAAGCTGCTCTTGTTTGGTTTTCAAGAAATATTCAGATGCCTCCTCTTGAGTTGGCATCTTGGCAGCTTTCTCCTTCCTGGCCTTCTCCTTCTTGGCTTGTGCTTGGGCAGACGATGGTTCATTCTTAGTCATGACAACTTGATTATCTTCAAAATCTGGACGGATGGGCAGGTGTTCCTTGTCCAATAAGTATATGCCCATTCCCATCTTGGAGTTAATGAGCTCCTGAATTTGTGGGGCATACCCACAGCTCCTCTTCTGGTCTGCTGCAGTCCTCTTGATGGTCTATACCATGAGGCTCATCACCTTGAACTTCTGTGGCACATCAAAGATATGTAGCAAATTGATCGCATGGCCTCTGATCATCTTGTGATCACCTGACTTGGGCAACAAGGTGTGCCTCAGTATCCAATTGATGGTTGGCAGCCCTGACAGAAGATAGTGTACTGAGCCAAACTTGAAAGTGTCAAGTGCTTCATTTGGAATCTCCTTGTACATGTTTGACATTGTGTTGTGGTCCATCTTCTTCTTGGCATAGATATCCAAGTCATCCTCATGCTCTTGTGGGGCATTGATCAGCTGAGCCCATTCAGCAACTGTAGACTGGTACCTCGTACCCTCAGACATCCAAACAATTCTACCATCTGAATAAAAATGTGCGGTGGAGTAGAACTGCATGATGAGTTCCTCGTTCCACTTTGTGAGCTTCTTCCCAACAAAGTCCTCTACTCCACATGCCTTGAAGCTGTCCTGCACTCCAGGGTAGTACTCTTCGTTGTCCTTGATGTATTGCCAATCAACCCATCTCATATCACATACAATTGGCTTCTTATCTAGTAGCACTATCTCATAGAAGTCCTGCTATTCCTTGGTGTGAAATCTGTAGTCCACAGCAGTCCTCCTCCTTGAAGCATACGGATCTGCTTCTCTCCACTTCCGGAGCCCTGAATCTCTCCTGAGCTTCATGTCCTCAGCCACAGGATGAGCATCATTGTGGTATGGGATATTGGGCTTGAGTTTTCTAAGAACTTGCTCTTCATCCTCTTCTTCAGCAGCTTCAGGCACTGGGGCCTTGTTCTTCTCAGCAGCTGGGATGCTTCTTGTATTCCTCTTTGGCTTTGGCTTTGGAGCTGGCTTGGCCTTGGAAGCAGCTGCCCCTGATCTTATGGCATCACCCATCAGCTTGGGTGCCTTTGGTGCTGGTGCAGCTACCTCTTCTTCTTCCTCCTCATCTTCCATGATGGAAGCCTTTCCAAGCACTCTGGCTACGGTCTTCTTGACCCTTTCCTTTCTTTTCTTGCTTTCAGCAGCAACTAGCTCTATGGGAGTGGGCTTCTCAGATGAAGCTCTGGCCTTTGACATAGGCTGCCTGCCTGCTGGCCTTTTGATCTTTAACCTTGGCTTTGTGCCTTGAGCTGGCTCAACTCTCTTAGAAGTTGCTTCCTCTTCTGCCACATAGTCCTCATCCTCTGATTCTGACGTTCTCTTCTTTCTCTGTCTTGTGGCAGCTTTTGGCAGGTTGCTAGGAGTACTTCTGCTGCCATCATCTGAAGAACTTGAGGGACTAGTGTCCTCACTCATCTGCACTTGCTGCTCTGACAGATTCTAGCTATCACTTTGATCAGACATGTTGCAAACTCTGAATGCTGACCCTGTGAATAGGTTATAGATGAGATAGAGTGGATGAGCATCACAAAATGCAGAGATTTTTGCAAAAGAATAATTCAAAAACTTAGTTTTAGTTTCCCACTAAAATCATCTCGGATAAACCGATTTTTAAACTCGGTGATACCGAAGCAGTTTTGGCACCTGAACTAGTGAACTCGGTCAGATCGAGTCACAGTTCGGTGGCACCGAGACTGCTAGGGTTTCAAAAAGTTCCAAAATCGGTCACACCGATAAGTAATTCTTGGTCAGACCGAGTCTCACTTGTGCAATGGCATAAGCCAAATCGGTGGGACTGAGTTTTTCAACTCGGTGGGTCCGAGATGGTCCGGCAGAAACCTAACCCTAAAATTTTCGAATTAAACCTAATCTACGAGTTCATTGACTGGATAGAAGTGTTTCAAACGTGGCAAGAATCATGATGATCACAATGTGCTAAGAATCGGATTGAGGAATAGCACAAAGGTCGAGTCCATACCCTAGTTCGGCGGAGACTCGCTACGGCGACAACGGCAGGGTTGATTCCCGTTGACGGCGATGGAGGCCAGCGACTAGAGGCGGCTGGCGGCGAGGAGACGATCCGGAGACCATGTTGGCAGAGCAGGCTATCGCGTGGGCGAAGGGGTTCGGAGAACTTTCCAAATTTTTGCCCGTGACTATATATAGCCCGACCCTGTCGGTGTGACCGAGTGGAACAACTCGGTGGCACCGAGATGCAAAACTGTATACAGTTGTTGGAACTCGGTGGCACCGAGATGCAAAACTATATACAGTTGTTGCAACTCGGTGTGACCGAATGGTTCAAATCGGTTGCACCGAGATAGAAAACCTAGATCAACTTAATGATCTCGGTAGGACCAAAAGTAGGATATCGGTCAGACCGAGAATCACAAAGAGGTTTTGGAAGTTTAAGTCTATGACAAATCGGGGACTCCGAGCGCTCCTCACACAGAGTGGTTCGAATCTGACTTGATCAAATTTTGTGATGCAGCATGAATAGAGTTTGAGACAAGAAAAGCATAGATAGTTAGAGGAGGTTCTTAGGCATTCTTGTTCATCCACTTGGCAAAAGGAAATAAAACCAAACAATCAAAACAACAAGTGGATGTCCTCGAATGAGTAAAATATGCAACCAACATGCTCACACAATAAGATGGCAAATAAAATATGTGACAAAGCATGCACAACCAATTCTAGCATCTATCAAGCAATTTGCGATGACTAGGTCATCTATATATGAGTATATTGACTTAGGAGTCAAGTGAGAACACTAGATCATAGGTCATACTCATCGTTTAAGCTCAAGTGGGGTTACCACTTTTACATAAAGCATTGTTATGTTCACATCTTTTAGAGTTGCTTTAGCTCAAGTCTTAGAGTAAAGCTCCCCCTAGATGTGATATCCCCCCTAAGAGGGATGAACTAACCTTGGGTTTTGTCGATGATGACTTCATGTAGATGTTGAAGATGTGGATGCTCAATGTTGATGTAGATCACTTGGAGCTATCCATTTGAGTGAATTGCACTTTCAATACCTACATGGGTTAGTCCCACAAGGAACAAACAAGGATATCCATAGACATAGAGTGATGCACACACAAGATGATGTCCATGAAAACTTTTAGGTTACCTTGTCCCTTGTCTTACCAACAAGAGGGTTTGTGACTCCTTGAACTAGTGCAAGATGTGGAAGTTGATTGCACTTGTTCTTGCCAAAATGATAAGAGTGAAGTATGTTGGCGGAGTCACCCTCAAGAACTCTCTAGTTCTTCTTCTTTTGGATCCACACCATCTTGATGGGAATCCTTGGAGTTGTAGTCATACTTGATGAAGTGGAACTTGACGTGGTCTTGGGAATCCACTTGACTAAGGTTTTAGGAGCTTCTTCAAATGCATCAATTTCCTCTTGAAGCTTGTCCTTGCCTTTTTGCTTGTAGCCTTGTGGTGGAAGATCATCTTGAGCTTGTGTTCCCTTGAAGGAAGTATCATACTTCTCTTGTTGAGGAACAAACTTTGTCTTGGGGTATTGATCTTCTTCCCACTCAACTCCATTGGCATTGAACTTTCGTTCTAAACCAACACCTTGATTCTTCCGGTGCATTCCTTGCTTGCGCACAATTTCCTCGAATTGTTTACTCCCGGCAAGGCTTTTGTACACTCCTTTCTCTATAATTCCCTTCAATAAGCTATTTTCTTGCTCAAGTGTAACTTGGCTAAGAGAATCATTAGTGGAATCAAGAGAACTACTAGAAGCAACAATATTTAATTTAGCATGATCATTGTTACTACTAGAGGAGGAATCTTTCTTGTTCTTGTTACTAGACTTGACTTGAGGCATGTAAGTGGATAAGAGTAAACGCTTGGCTATGTAAAAAGAACTTTTCTTGCGGAGATCATCATTGATTGCTTTTAAAAACTCATGCTCTTGCTCAAGATTGAGCTTTTCAAAGCGTAACTTCTCATGAGCTCTTAAAAGTTCTCGATGATCTTCGAAGATAGTTTCATGAGCTAACTTAAGAGTGTTTAGTTCTTTAGTTAGAGCCTCAATCTTCTCCTTATCATTGTCATTCGTTTTATCTTGATTAGCATGATTAATTGACATTTCATCATAGTATTCATCACTAGAGTTGTCAACAAGCAAATCACCATCACCTAACAAGTCATATTCATCACTATTAAAGTCAACATACTCGGGGTGTGTTACCTTAGGACCTTTGGCCATGAAGCATCTTCCAATTCCTTCATTTGGTGAGTCAAATATGTCATAGGAGTTGGTTGACACAAGTGCTAGACCGGCAACACCTTCATCTTGAGTATCTTCGGAGTCGGAGTGATAACTTCTCTCGGAGTGGCTGTCAAAGTCGGATACCCATTCACCAACATGAGCTTAATGTCTTCGTTTTGTGTAGCTCCTTGATGATTTTTCCTTCCTTTCCGAATCCTTGCTTCTCCGTGAGTATCTTCGTTCATAACGATCATCTCTACTCCTTCTCTCTCTTGGTGGTGATTCTTTGCTTCTTCTTTTTGGAGAGTCTTCTCTTCTCTTGTAGGGAGCCGTACACTCATTAGAATAGTGTCCGGGTCTTCCACAATTGTAGCAGTTTCGCTCTTGACTAGAAGATCTTTTGTTATTGTAGGACCTTGACTTGGAGCTTCTATCTTTGCTTCTACTCTTGTAGAACTTGTTGAAGTTCTTCACCATTAATCTCAATTCTTCATTGAAGTTTTGTTTCTCACTTGATGATGTAGGGGCTTCACATGAGGCTTTGTAGGCACCACTTGATTTGTTGTGAAGTTCCTCTTTATCCTTGAGTGACATCTCATGAGCAACAATTCTTCCAATCACCTCCGTTGGCTTGAGATCTTTGTAATTGGGCATCATTTGGATCAATGTGCACATGGTATCATATTTTCCATCCAAGGCTCTTAGAATCTTCTTGATGATGAATCTATCGGTCATCTCTTCACTCCCTAAGCCGGCAATCTCATTTGTGATGAGAGCAAGCCTAGAGTACATTTCAGCGACACCTTCACCATCCTTCATTTTGAACTTGTCAAGTTGACTTTGAAGCACATCCAACTTGGATTCCTTGACGGAGTCGGTACCTTCGTGCATATCAATCAAAGTGTCCCAAATTTCCTTTGCATTCTCAAGACGGCTGATTTTGTTGAATTCTTCGGGGCACAATCCGTTGAAGAGAATATCACAAGCTTGAGCATTGTATTGCAACATCTTCAACTCATCCGCGGTAGCTTCATGGTTTGGTTCTCTCCCATCAAAGAAGTCACCTTGCAAACCAACACACACAATAGCCCAAACGGCGGGGTTATGTCCAAGAATATGCATTTTCATTTTATGCTTCCAACTAGCAAAATTAGTACCATCAAAGTAAGGACCTCTACGGTGATAATTTCCCTCGCTAGACGCCATACTCTCCTAGGTTGTGAAACCAAGGCTATGACCACCAAAAGCTATGAAATCAAAGAAAATGGAGACCAAAGCTCTAATACCACTTGTGGGATCGAAAGTATGTCTAGAGGGGGGGGGGGTGATTAGACTACTTGACCAAATAAAAAGTTAACCTTTTCCCAATTTTAGTTCTTGGTAGATTTTAGATATTTTAGGACAAGTCAAGCAATCATCACACAATTCAAGCAAGCATGCAAAGAGTATATTGGCAGCGGAAAGTAAAGCATGCAACTTGCAAGAATGTAAAGGGAAGGGTTTGGAGAATTCAAACGCAATTGGAGACACGGATGTTTTTCCCGTGGTTCGGATAGGTGGTGCTATCCTACATCCACGTTGATGGAGACTTCAACCCACGAAGGGTAATGGTTGCGCGAGTCCACGGAGGGCTCCACCCACGAAGGGTCCACGAAGTAGCAACCTTGTCCATCCCACCATGGCCATCGCCCACGAAGGACTTGCCTCACTAGCGGTAGATCTTCACGAAGTAGGTGATCTCCTTGCCCTTACAAACTCCTTGGTTCAACTCCACAATCTTGTCGGAGGCTCCCAAGTGACACCTAGCCAATCTAGGAGACACCACTCTCCAAGAAGTAACAAATGGTGTGTTGATGATGAACTCCTTGCTCTTGTGCTTCAAATGATAGTCTCCCCAACACTCAACTCTCTCTCATAGGATTTGGATCTGGTGGAAAGAAGGTTTGAGTGGAAAACAACTTGGGGAAGGCTAGAGATCAAGATTCATATGGTAGGAATGGAATATCTTGGTCTTAACACATGAGTAGGTGATTCTCTCTCAGAACATATGAGTTGGAAGTGCATATGTCTTCTGATGGCTCTCTCCACGAATGAAGAGGAGGTGGAGGGGTATGTATAGCCTCCACACAAAATCCAACCGTTACACACAATTTACCAATCTTGGTGGGACCGAATCAACAAACTCGGTCGGACCAAAGAGGTAAACCTAGTGACCGTTAGAGATTTTTGGTGGGACTGACATGCAACTCGGTAGGACCGATATGGTTAGGGTTTGGGCATAACGTAATCTCGGTGAGACCGATTACACAAACTCGGTGAGACCGATTTTGGTAATTAGCTAACTAGAGAGTTGGTCAGGCAAACTCGGTGGGATCAATTTGCTCTTTCGGTGAGACCGAAAAGTTACAAAAGGGAAACAGAGAGTTTACATTGCAATCTCGGTGGGACCGATCCGCTCTTTTGGTGAGACCAAAAAGTTACGAAAGGGAAACAGAGAGTTTGCAATCCCATCTTGGTGAGACCGAGATCCCTATCGGTAGAACCGAATTGCTAGTGTTTGGCAGTGGCATATAACAAGTGAAACTCGGTGGCGCCGGATAGAAAGAATCGGTAGGACCGAGTTTGGCTTAGGGTTTAGGTCAAATGTGAATATGGGAAAGTAGTTGAGGGTTTTTGGAGCATATCACTAAGCACCTGAAGCAAGAGGCTCATTAAGCAACACCTCATCCCTCCTTGATAGTATTGGCTTTTCCTAAAGACTCAATGTGATCTTGGATCACTAAAATATAAAATGAAGAGTCTTAAGCTTTTGAGCTTGAGCCAATCCTTTGTCCTTAGCATTTTGAGGGTTCCACTTTCACATCCATGCCATGCCAATCATTGAGCTTTCCTGAAATAATCATCTTGGAATAGCATTAGCTCAATGAGCTATATGTTGTTATGAATTACCAAAACCACCTAGGGATAGTTGCACTTTCAGGACTACGAGACGGAGGTCATCGGGGAGCCCAAGACGGCGTCATCACCAGGCAGACGAAGACTACTTTTGTCAGGATAGCTGATACTTGTTGTCCCCCTTCAAATTAGCCCGCCATTGTTGGCTCCCTTCCCGCTCGATATTTGGGAAGAGGACCAGGGCCTCTATAAATAGGACCAGCCACCCACATAGCAAGGGGGTCTCTTGGATCGGTTGGAAGTAGAGAGGGAGAGAGAGAGAGAGAGAGAAAGGTGACTGAACTCCTACTAGCAGTTCATCGCCTCAGCCAAGAATAGACCCTCGCGAGGCTGTTCTTCCTTGTATTGTTCATCATCATCATCCCAAGAGGCAATCCACCACACCACACACTGGAGTAGGGTATTACACCACAACGGTGGCCCGAACCAGTATAAACCCTGTGTCTCTTGTGTTGTTCTTTCCGTAGTTTAGATCCTAGCATGGCGGAGGGGTGCAGGTAGGTAGGAGGCGAAATCTCGCGCGCACCCCAGTGTTTGAACCTCAAGGGTCTGCCGGAACCCGAAATCGGACATTTGGCACGCTAGGTAGGGGTGCGCCAGAATTCGTCTTCCACCACCCCGTTCTCCTCCGACCATCACGCCCATGTCTGACGCTCGTCGGGCCCGTGCGGAGCACCGGGCCGCCCTCGCTTCCCGCGTCGCCCAGACGGCCCCTGTCGGCGGGCGTCCTCGCCGTTCCCCGTCACCTGCCGTCAACGCCGCCACCGGCCCGGCGGGGGACGAGCAGCAAGCATCGTCCCAGCATCCGTCCGTGCGGCAAGACGGCCGCACCGCAACTCCCTCGCTCGCCCCAGCTGGATCTTCGTCCCACGCGCTTTGCGCGCCGATGGAGGCTCGGGCTGCACTCATCGCGGCAAACGAGCTCCTGCGCTACCGTCCCGTCGACGACATCTACGAAGAATGGCTCGACCGCGTCACCGAGCTCGTCCGTGCCGCAGGGGGCTCTCCTGCGCCGTCCATTCCGCTGCACCGCACCCCGCCTCGCGCGGGCGACTAGGCTCCGGCGGCGCCCCGGCCACCTCCTCCTCAAGAAGACGCCATGGCTCCAAGGCACGTGGCCCCTGGGCAGAACCCGCTCCGTCAGGTGCCAGCGCGGCAAGAACAGAGCTGCCAAGAAGTCCCTGCCCGCAAGAAGCCGCCCGGGCGCTCCCTGCTCCAGCGCGTCGCGACCATGCTCTTGCTCCCGTGCGTCAAGACCCCGTGCTGCTCTCAGCTGCAGCACGTGGAGACATGCAAGACCAAGCTCTCCGTCACCCAAGGCCTCCCGTGGCGACACCAGGCTGCCGCGCCTTCACCACCGAACTACGCAGCGTCGTGTGGCCCGGCAAGTTCAAGCCAGACCCGCCTCCTCGCTACGACGGCTGTCAGAGTAAATAGCCATGGGTAGCCTAGCCGGCTTCCCCTGGCCCATCAGAAAAAATTACGAGCCCGTCCGGCTCTCAAGAAGACTCAAGACCTGGGGCCGCCTCCCCCCTTTGCCGGCTATCTTCTAGGCCGGCTTCGGGGGCGGCCCGCCCTTTACGCTCATGAAGAAAGTTGTGGGAGGGCCGACTACGAGAAGCTGGCTGCAACAAGGCCGACTCCAAGAGGCCGGCTCCCATAAAGTGGTCAAGGCCGTACCCGCAGAGTACGCGTCCACCCCGCGATGATGAAGCAGGGCGTGGCTACAGTGGGGTCTGCCACCCCCAAAACCCGGAGCACGCCTGGTACAGTGCGCCGTATGGGTGGCCACGACCCGTCCGGCGCGGCACTGTTGCCACGGCGGCCCCGACGCCGTCCACGATGGGCCACCAGCGTGGTCCCCGAGGCGGTGGGCCCCTTCGGGCAGAGAGATACCGAAGGCGGCCGCACCTCCTCCCAACTCAGCCTGATGAGGAGCCGGCACCCCGTAGCCGGCTCGCCATCACCCTCGAAGGAGATGCCCATTAAAGAGACAAGATACGGCGGGGCTACAGTAATCGCCCGCCAGGGCGGTGGTACTGTAGCCACGCTTACCCCGACCATGCCCGCGTCAATAGCACGGTGCAACAGTAACCAGCCACCGACCAGGCCATGGCCAGTGGGGCCTGCCTGTCGACCAAGGAGCCGGCAGCCGGCGGGACCCACCAGTCGGCGGGCCCCAGCTGCCGGCGCGGAAGCCGGCAAGCGCAGTCACAGACAGCTGGGCCCCACGCCCAGCTGGATTACCTTTGTACCCCCGGGGGGTAGGCCTATATAAACCCCCCGGTGCACCCGTGCAAAGGGGGGATTCTCAAGTTAGACCTAGACACCATACAAGGAGAGGAAGCACGGTAGCTGAGCCCTTCTTCCTCCTTCCACCCAAACCAGCTCGAGGAGCATTGTGTAGCTTCTTGTTCATTTAGTAACCATGCGGAGACACCGCAGAGCAGCAGTAGGGGTGTTATCTCCCAGGAGAGCCCTGAAGCTGGGTAAGATTCGCCGGCGAGCATGTCTCCGCCTTATCCCGTTTCCAGGCACCGGCGATGTTCTATTGGCTCCCACAATGATAAGCCACCCATTGGCATATGTCGCACCTACCACCCGACATTTGGCGCCCACCATGGGGCCAGGTGCACCGTCGTCCGGAGACCTGTTCTGGACGGGAACCCTTTTCCTCCCCCGCGAGCGTAGCCAGCCCGGCTCGCCCGACGGCGCTCGCCACGACGCGCTGCATGGCGTCACCAATATCTGCGCGGCGAGCGGCCTCACCGACCTCTTCGACAAGGCCCGCATCTCCGACGAGCTTGCCTCCGATGCGGGCACCGACCACCTCGCCAACCTCCTCGGCCATCTCCACGTCTCCAGCGAGCCCGCTGCAGATTTGGAGTCGGTTGGCTCCACCGACCCGATGCCTGTCGACTCCGACATGGCGTCCTACGACACCTTCCCCACCAACGTCATGATCTACAACGACCCGCTCCCTCCGGCTGGCGATTGCGATACTGTCACCACTGAGGTGATGGTTATCGGCCACGACGGCCCGACCGACGAGGGCACCCACGACGCCCCGCGCGCGGCGGCCCACGACTTATCCGTCCCCCTCCCGGCTGATGCCGACGACGAAGTACTGGAGGCACGCCACCTCGCCCTCCTCGCGGAGGGCCGGCGGCTGGCCTCCATAAGACGCCTCACCGAGGCCTACCAGCGCGAAGCTGACCGCGCCGCCTTCAGCACGCCGGCTCCGGCTGGCCCAAGCCGAGCTGGTGCGGTCAGGCAACGCGGCGCCATCATTGCCGACACGCTTGGAGTCGATCGCCCGGTCTACGCCACTCCGCTCGAGAACCTGCGCGCCGCCCAGGCGGCCGTAGACGAGCTGGACGGCTTGGAAGCCGAAGACCTCCCCCACATGACGCGGCGTATACAGCAACTAATTGACGCGGCCGCTCGGCGACACGAAGCCGACGCCTGCGCGGGGAGCCCTCCCCCGCGCCACGATCACGGCGCGACTTCCTGATCGCCGACTACGAGCAACACCCGCGCGCAGCGCGAGAAAGAGCCGGCTTCCAGCCGAAGCCGGACCCGAATCTCCATTGAGCGAGACGCGGACAGCCGCCCCCGAGCCATGGAATGGCGGGGCACCCCGCCTCCGCCTCGAGCTCGTGGAGAGAGATACCCCACCCCGCCTCCAGTGGCGCACCCGACTCTCAGCGGCCGGCTTGGTCGCCGCGAAGGAGTCGGCGAAAACAACGCCCGCCACCGGATCGACCGCCTGGCCAGATCCATGGCGCTGGAAGAAGAAGACGATGTCGGCCCGCCCTGCTTTAGCCCCCGCATCCGCGACGAGCCCTTCCCCAAAGGGTTCTCACTCCCAAGGGACATGCCCAAGTACAACGGCTCGGTGAAGCCGGAAGACTGGCTGACCGACTACTCCACAGCCGTCAGCATCGCCAACGGCAATCGGCATGTTGCCGTGAAGTACGTGCCCCTCATGCTACAAGGCACGACACGGAGTTGGCTTAATAGCCTCAAGCCTCTCAGCATCAACAGCTGGGTAGATTTTACTGAAGCCTTCGTTCGCAACTTCACCAGCACCTACAAGCGGGCTCCCAAGCCCAGACAGCTCTCCCTATGCCTACAGGGCCCAGCTGAGTCCACTCGCGACTACCTCACGCGCTGGGCCGAGCTCCGCAACTCTTGCGAAGGGGTGCACGAAGTGCAAGCCATCGAATACTTCACTGCCGGGTGCCGAGAGGGCACCCTCCTCAAGCACAAGCTCCTTTGCGACGAGCCGACTACCCTCGACGAGCTCCTGAACATCGCCGACAAGTACGCCACCGCCAACTCTTCGATGAAGACCGAGCTCCGGGTGGACGTGTCCAGGAAAGTGCTTAGTCCGGCGCCCCAAACGCCGGTGGGAGATTCCGGCCGACGCCAACACCAGAACGACCAGAAGCGCAAAGGCCCTGCACCGCCTCCCACCAGCCGGCAGGTGGCCACGGTCGAAGACGCGCCGCCTAAGGGGCGGCCCGCGCCCAAGAAGCCCAAGGGCGGCCGGCCGGCTTGGCAGCCGGCCTTCTCCTACGAACAAACCCTTGACGCCCCATGCAAGTTCCATAGCGGCGCGAAGCCGTCCAACCATACAACCCGAAAGTGTAACTGGCTCGCCCGAATCTCCAAGGGCGAAGGGCTCACGCCAACTCCGCCTGCCGGTCCGCCGCCCCCGGCTCCGCCGCCCAAGGCTGCTCGGCCCGCAGTCGACGCCGTGCAGGACGAGTTCCCCGACGAGCAAGCATCTTACGTTTTCTTTATGAGCCAGCCCGAAGACCGGCGCAGCAAGCGCCGAGAGCAACAAGAAGTCAATATGGCCGCCGCCAACCCAGCCGGCCACATGCATTGGTCGGAGAAATCCATCAGCTGGAGCCGGGCCGACCACCCAGAGGTGATGCCGTCCCCCGGCTCCTACGCTTTGGTCCTGGAGGCCACCCTCGCGACGGACACGCGCGCCGCCCGCTTCTCCCGTGTGCTGATCGACGGTGGAAGCAGCATCAACATCCTGTACCGTGACACCCTGGAGAAGTTGGGTGTCAAGACGAAGCAGCTTGTGCCGACTCGGACGATGTTTCACGGCATTGTACCCGGTTTGTCCTGCGCCCCCATTGGCAAGATCAAGATCGACGTACTCTTTGGGGGCAAGGATCATTTCCGCCGGGAAGCGATCTGGTTCGAGGTGGTGGACCTGGAGAGCCCTTACCACGCCTTGCTTGGCCGACCCGCCTTGGCCAAGTTCATGGCGGTCCCCCACTATGCATACCTCAAGATGAAGATACCAAGTTCCAAGGGCATCATCACCATCGCCGGCAACTACAAGAAGTCCGCCGACTGCGCCCCAGCTAGCAGCCGGCTGGCCGAATCCCTCATGATTGCCGAAGAAAAGAAGACGCTGGACAGGGTCGTGGCCTTGGCCAGCAAGCAGCTGAATCAGCCCATCGACTCCAAGGAGTATGATGCCCAAGGATCTTTCCAGCCGGCCAAGGAGACCAAGAAGATACAGCTCGACCCCGAGCACCCCAAGAGGTTTGCCGTCATTGGGGCGAGCCTAAACAGCAAATAGGAAGGCGAGCTCGTCGATTTCCTTCGTGAGAATCGGGATATCTTTGCATGGTCCCCCAAGGACATGCCGGGTGTTCCGAAGGATTTCGCCGAGCACAAATTACATGTGCGGGAGGACGCAAAACCAGTCAAGCAGCCTCTCCGCCGACTGTCAGAAGAGAAGAGAAGGATCGTAGGGGAGGAGATAGCCCGGCTTCTTGCAGCCGGCTTCATCATGGAAGTTTTCTTCCCAGAGTGGCTCGCGAACCCGGTTCTCGTGCTGAAAAAGAATAACAAGTGGCACATGTGTATAGATTACACAAGCCTCAACAAAGCCTGCCCCAAAGATCCCTTCGCCCTGCCCAGAATTGACCAAGTGATAGACTCCACAGCCGGATGCGAGTTGTTGAGCTTTTTGGATGCTTATTTAGGATACCACCAAATAAAACTGAACCCGGATGACCGACTGAAGACCGCCTTCATCACGCCGTTTGGAGCCTTCTGCTACCTGACCATGACGTTCGGCTAAGGAATGCCGACGCCACCTTTCAGCGTTGCATGCAGAAGTGCCTCCTCACGAAGCTCGGCAAAAACGCCCATGTCTACGTGGATGATATCGTGGTGAAGACGGAGAAGCGCGGCACTCTGCTGGAAGACCTGAAAGAGACATTCGAGAACCTGCGCCGGTTCCAAATCAATCTCAACCCTGAGAAATGCGTGTTCGGAGTGCCAGCCGGCTAGCTCCTAGGCTTTCTGGTCTCCGAACGCGGCATCGAGTGCAACCCAGTGAAGATCAAGGCCATCGAGAGGATGGCGGTCCCAACCAAGCTTCGAGAGATCCAGAAGTTCACCGGGTGCCTGGCCTCTTTGAACCGCTTCATCTGCCGGCTTGGAGAGAAAGCTCTCCCTCTCTACCGCCTCATGAAGAAGAGCACTCACTTCGAGTGTAATGACCAGGCCGACCAAGCTTTCCACGAGCTGAAGAAAATGCTGGCCACGCCGCCTGTCTTGGCGGCGCCGACTGAGAAAGAGCCCATGCTCCTTTATATTGCCGCCACTAGCCGGGTGGTCAGCACCGTCATTGTAGTCCAACGCCCCGAAGAAGGCCGAGCCCAGCCGGTCCAGAGGCCGGTTTATTACCTGAGCGAGGTGCTGTCCGCCTCAAAACAGAACTACCCGCACTACCAGAAGATGTGCTATGGCGTGTACTTCACCGCCAAGAAGCAGAAGCCGTACTTTCAAGAACATCCCATCACGGTCGTATGCACTGCCCCGCTGGCCGAGATCATAGGCAGCCGGGATGCATCCGGCCGGGTGGCTAACTGGGCCATCGAGCTGGCCCCTTACACGATCTTCTACCAACCCCGCACCGCCATCAAGTCACAAGCACTGGCCGACTTCCTCGTCGACTGGGCCGAGACCCAGTACTTACCGCCAGCTCCCGACTCCACCCATTGGCGCATGCACTTTGACGGATCCAAGATGCGCACCGGCTTGGGAGCCGGCGTCGTCCTTACCTCTCCTAAGGGCGACAAGCTCAGATACACGCTGCAGATCCACTTCGCCGCCTCCAACAATGTAGCCGAGTACGAGGCACTCATACATGGGCTCCGGCTTGCCAAGGAACTCGGCATCCACCGGATCCTGTGTTATGGCGACTCAGATTTGGTGGTTCAGCAATCATCTGGCGACTAGGACGCCAAGGACGCAAACATGGCAAGCTACCGCTTCCTAGTGCAGCAAATCAGTGGGTACTTTGATGGATGCGAATTCCTCCACGTACCGCGAGCCGACAATGAGCCAGCAGATGCCCTGGCCCGAATAGGCTCCACGCGGCAAGCAATACCAACCGGCGTCGCCCTACAACACCTCCTCAAGCCGTCCATCAAGCCGTCTCTGGAATCCGACTCCATCTTCGTGCCGCCTAACCCCGATGGGGCCGGGTCCGGCTTGAAGAATCAAGCAGTCGGCCCGGGGACTTCAATACTCGGCTCGGGGACTACTGTAGCCGGCTCGGGGACTGCGGTAGCTGGCCCGGGGACTGCGGTAGCCGGCCTAGGGACTTCTTCAGCACAGCAAGCGGCGGCCGACTCCAGCACTTCATCACCCAGCCCGCCCACCCTGGTGGCTGTAGCCACATTGGCGGCAGGGGAAGCTGCAGCCAAGGTTGTCAGAATCGCGATTTTGAATCGGATCGGAGCTCCGATGGTAAGATCGCAAATCATAGAATCTTCACTATCAGGATCGTATAAACGTAGATTCTATGAACTAAAATCGTAGAATCATAGGGGTTAGTTTGGATCGTAAAGTCGTAGAATCGTATAACAGAATCGCGATTCTGACAACCTTGGTTGCAGCTCCATCATGGGCTCAATCCATCCTGAACTTCTTGGTGAACCAAGATCTGCCGGCTGACGAAACAGAAGTGAGACAAGTCCAACGTCGAGCCGGAGCATACACAATCGTCAATAGAGAACTTGTCAAGCGCAGTGTCACCGGAGTCTTACAGCGATGCGTCGAGCAGGAGAAAGGCATTGCAATCCTCAGAGATATACACCAAGGAGAGTGCGGCCACCACGCCGCTTCAAGATCACTTGTCGCCCAAGCCTTCCGCCACGGTTTCTTCTGGCCGACTGCTTTGGACGACGCCAAAGAGCTAGTCAAACACTGCAAAGGCTGCCAGCTTTTCAGCTCCAAGCAACACATGCCGACTTCGGCACTCAAGACCATTCCCCTCACCTGGCCCTTTGCCATCTGGGGACTGGATATGGTGGGACCATTCAAGACGGCGTGCGGCGGCATGACGCATTTGCTCGTCACCGTGGACAAATTCACCAAGTGGATCGAGGCGAAGCCGATCAAGAAGCTGAATAGGCCGACTGTGGTGACTTTCATTGCAGATATAACAACCCGGTACGGCGTACCGCACAGCATCATCACCGACAACGGCACGAATTTTGCCAAAGGTGCCTTGGCACGATTCTGCGCTGCACAAGGTATCCGGCTGGACCTTGCGTCCGTCGCCCACCCGCAGTCAAACGGCCAAGTAGAGCGAGCAAACGGCCTCATCCTGTCCGGCATCAAGCCCCGACTGGTCGTACCTCTGGAGCGTTCAGCCGGCTGTTGGCTCGATGAGCTGCCGGCTGTCCTATGGAGTCTGCGTACTACCCCAAACAGATCAACCGACTTCACTCCTTTCTTCCTTGTATATGGTGCTGAGGCAGTCATCCCAACAGACATCGAGTTCGACTCGCCTCGGGTAACCATGTACACGGAGGCGGAGGCCAAAAAAGCACGAGAAGACGGCGTCGACCTGCTGGAAGAAGGCCGGCTGTTAGCCCTCAGCCGGTCTGCCATCTACCAGTAGGGTTTGCGCCGCTACCACAGCCGAAAGGTCAGGCCAAGATCCTTCCAGGAGGGCGACCTTGTGCTCCGGCTGATCCAGCGAACAGCCGGCCAGCACAAGCTCGCAGCCCCCTGGGAAGGCCCCTTCGTCGTCAGTAGAGCTCTAGGCAACGATTCCTACTACCTCATCGACGCGCAGAAGCCGAAGGCATGCAAGAGAGACGACTCCGGCAAGGAGTCGGAACAACCATGGAATGCCAACCTTCTTCGGAAATTTTACAGTTAAAATGCAGTATGTATCATGTCTACTTTCGTATTAAGTACGAAACAATAGGCTCCCCGAGGAGGACTCAGGGACTACCATCTTTTATTTTATGAATGAAAGTTATCATGCGTACGATATCGCCTGTTCATTTATTTATTTCGCCCGGCACCGGGTTCGACGAGTTGGCCCGGGGACTAGCCGACTGGAGTTATATTAGGAGTCCTACCTGCGGTCAGACAAGTAATGTGCCGACACCCAGGCTTGGCTCTTGCCAAAATCGCAGTTCGAAGAGCCGACTGCCCGGCTGGCAAGAGTCATAAGCCGGAAAGGGTGCGCACACGAAAAACGGCTAGGGACTAACGGGCTTATATAACAAAAGCCGGCTTACCGCCTCCCGCCGACCGACTACCAGAGTAGCCGGCCGGTCGGTTTGCATTCAGTCTGCTTCAAATCCAAGAAAGCTCGAGTACTTGCCTTCCCAAAGAGGGAAGGTGGCAAAGGAAAAAGCCTAAGGATAAAAAGTGCACTCGAATGGAAACCAACACATGCATACAATAATATTTCCACAAAGGACCTCCAGAGAGGTCAGCATCCAACATTGTTCGATACACCCCAGTGGGTGGAATTGCGGAAACGTAAAAGTTGTTCGAAAAGGCAAAAGCAGGAACAACAAGGACGGCAGATCAAGCCGGCGGGGCCGCTGACGAGCCGGGCTGGGCGGTGGAGACGGTCGCGCTGGCTGAAGGAGCGACCGGCTGGCCAACTTCGGCCTGATCACCGCCTTCGGCAGAGGGCGCGCTTCCGCGCGGCTCGTTGCTGGAGGCACGGTCGGCTTGAGGGCGGTCGGTCGTTCCACCGGCCGGCTCGGTGTCTCCGCCGTCCTCTTCCTCGTCATCCTCGCCCTTGTCGCTGGAGGCAATCTCCTCGGCCGAGTCCTCGCCTTCCGCCGGGTTCAGCCCGAACCA
This sequence comes from Triticum monococcum, assembly GCA_034509565.1. Classification (NCBI taxonomy): domain Eukaryota; kingdom Viridiplantae; phylum Streptophyta; class Magnoliopsida; order Poales; family Poaceae; genus Triticum; species Triticum monococcum. The sequence goes on along the minus strand of CM067843.1, from coordinate 667,904,867 downwards.
CTCCTCCGGCTGGGCGATGCTGTCGTCATTGAGTTCCGACGCGAAGACGCTGGTGTCGGTGCACTCGGCGATCGTCGAGGCGCACTGGGCGATCGCCGGCCGTACCTCCTCCAGCTCCGCGTCGGCCTCCAGCCACCAAGTCCGCAGCTGGTCCAGGCTTAGCCCTGGGTACCATGCGCGGACGAACTCCAACGCACGCCCGGCTCCGAGACGGGCTGCCGACGCCTTCCAAGCCTCGAAGCGGCCGACTGTGACTTCTAGCCAGTCGGCGGTCCGACTTGGGGTGCGGGGAATCATCTGGCCGGGCCAGAGCGCGGCCAGCACCTGCGCCCCGGCACGTTGGAGCCGGCGGAGCATCCGATGGGCCGGCTGCAGTCGTGCTTGGACGGCAATGAGCTGCTCCGACAGCGTTCGATTTGCATCCGGCGCAATGACAACTCCAGCCTGATGGCGCGCCTCGCGATGGGCCTCGATGGCTTGGCTGGCGAGGACGGAGTGGCCGGGAAAGTAATCTGCGCAAAGTAACAAGCACAAGTCAGAATAAAACCCCAGGCGGCCGGCACATGGAGGAAGGGCAAGAAAAGCAGCTTACCATCGATCAGATCTTCGATTCGGCCGAAACCTTCCTCCAGCGCCTGGCGCGTCTCCGTCCAGCTCACCTCCTTGATCTCGAACTCCGCCTTCAGGGCAGCCTCGCTGTCCTGCGCCTTCTGCAGGGCCGCCTTATGGCTCTCTTCCTGGTCGGCCAGTTTCTTGGCCAGGCGGTCGCGCTCCTGAACCAAGTCGGCATACTCGGTGTCCCTGGCACGAAGAGCGGTCTGCGCCTCGCCGAGCACCCTCCGCAAGTCGGCATTGGCCCCTACATGAGCAAGAGACAAAGAGAAAAAGTCAATAAGGGAAAGGTCATCAAGAAAGATCCGACCCGACTGCGCTGCAGTCGGCCCGGATCTCGGGGACTACACCCAGTGGGTGCGCTGTCGCGCCCCCACGAGAGACAGATAAGAGCAATATACTTACGTTGGCTGCTGGCCAGGTCTTCGGTCTTCCGGCTCAGCTCCCGAGCCTGGGACTTCAAGGCGGCAGCACAAGAGTTGTGATAATCCTAAAGACCAGACAGAAAACAGAGTTAAGATAGTCGTCGAGAAAGATCCGACCCGACTGCGCTGCAGTCGGCCCGGATCTCGGGGACTACACCCAGTGGGTGCGCTAGCGCGCCCCCATGGAAAAAATCAGAGGACCAGAGCGGTCAACAAGTAAAAAACTTACCCGGATTACAGACCGCGTCGACAGGAACTCCTGAGTAAATTGCTGCAGGAGGGCGGCCTGAGCCTGCAGCCGGCTCCTAACCCCTTGGGACGCCATGTTTAGCTCGCCGCTTCCTCCGCTGGGAGTCCACCCGGACGTGGCGGAACTGGCCGCCTGCAAGGCTTCTGCCGTCTGGTTGGCACCCGCGGCTTGGCGCGTGTCCGGCGGGGCCGTGCTCCCTGCGGCACACTGGCTCGCCGCCAGCTGAATTTCAAGACCGGCTCTGGCCTCGGGCGCGCCCCGGGCCGGCTCCTCCGGCACCGCCGATGACTGGCCGCCTTCGCCAGCTCCGGCTGGCGCTGCCGGCGGCGTCCTCTCCATGAAGACCTCGAAGAGCTCATCCCTCTGCACCGGCGGCAGATCGGGAGTGATCTCCTCCGCCGTGGGCAGCGGGATGTCCGGGTTCACGGTGTGGAGGGGGATGGCGAGCAGCGGAGGCCGGCTACGCATGCCCTCCGCCTCCGTCTCCGCGGTCGCCCGCTCCAATGGAGTCTCGGCTGCCGCATCCGCTCGCTCCATCGCCGCCCGGGCGGCCTCCCGCTCCACCGCCTCCCTCTCTTCTCGCGCCTCACGGGCGTTCCGCTCCGTGGCTTCCGCAAGATCGGCGCAGGGGTCCACGCGGCGGGGCCCTGAAGATCCAGCACCCGGCCCAACCACAGAGCCGCCTGGGCCTCGCTCAAGGGAAAGCGGCGCCCTGCTCAGAAATCGGAGAAGGGTTAGAACAGAAGAAGACAACAAAAAACAAGCACGCAAGTGGCCAAAGGGCTTATGATGAAACCGCTGGAGGTTGCTTCACCGCCTTCCGGAAACGGGCCGCCTTCGCCGCCGCTTCGTCTCGCTTCATTGCCGCGGCGGAGGCCCTTGTTTTCTTCGGCCGGCTACCGAAGAGAGGAAGCGTGGCCCGGCGCTTCGCCGTTCCACCACCGGCAGCTGGCGCGGCGGACGAGCCCGCGCTGTGGCGATCGGTTGCCGGCTGGCGGTGCGGGATTTCTTCGGCGTCGGCGTCGTCCGGCCAGTCGTCAAAACTGGCTGAGAGCCCCGTGCCTCCGAGCTCGGCGATGTCCCCCGTGGCGGCGTCCTCCATGGCGGCCGCCCCCAAATCCGGGTCGTCAATATCGTCTACCGTACGGTCCGGGGCATACCGGCGTTCGACTCCTGCCGCCCCAGCTGGCGGCGGAAGAAGAGGGTTCTGATAAAAAGAAACCGCCTGGTCAGAAGCCGGCCGGCATAAAGCCGGCTGATGACAGAGAGAAGGTAGAAAGAAGGACTTACCACGGGCGGTGGATGAGAGCGGGAGTACGGTGCCTTGCCGTATTGCCAGTCATCGGCGAGCTTGAGGTTGGCGATGTAGTTCACCATGAGCGCTACCTCGGCATGGGGCATGTCCCATGTGCTCAGCCGGCAAGGGTCGAAGCGGCCGCTCATCTGGCATAGCATGTGAGGCCGGCTCAGATGGGGAAGGATCCGGCGCTCGACGAAGGCGGCCACCAAGTCGGCCCCGCGCAGGCCTTCCGACTGGATCATTACCCGAAGCCGGGCGATGGCGGCGTTCCCAGCCGGAGATAAGGACTTGGATCTAAAGCCCCAAGATGGCTGCCTCCCAGCCGGCGGGCCGGCTACGTAAGCCGGCAGGTTAACGTAGTCTCCTTGCGAGGCGATGTTCTTGACGTAGAAATATGATTTTTGCCAGAGCTTCACCGATTGGATTAAAGGGATGTGTGGGAAGGGGTTGTTCTCGCTTGACCTTTTCATCGCGATGAAGGCCCCGCAGGGGCAGGCACACCGGCGGTGACGGTGCCGAGCTTGTTCTGGAAGAGCTCCGCCCAAAGCTCCAGCGTGGGCAGCACTCCCAAGAAGCCTTCGCAGAGGGAGACGAAGGCCGACAGCAGCATCACCGCGTTGGGCGTGAGGTGATGCGGCTGGAGACGGTAGAAGTCGAGGAAGGAACGCATGAACCCACTCGCTGGGAAGCCGAAGCCGCGCAGGAAATGCACGCGGAAGACGACGCGCTCGCCTTCCTCCGGCGCCGTCCCACGAGCTCGACAGCGCCATGGACATGGTGGCGTGGGCAGGCTGCGACGGGAGGTTGCACCGGGCGCGGAGGAAGAAGAAAGGAAAGGAGAACAAGGAGGGACGGGGAGCGGGGGAGCGAGCATGCCTTTGTCTCTCCCCCTCCCCCTCCTACTTGTAGGCTCGTGCGCCGGAGCCGAGGTGGCGCGGCGTGGGGGATCGTGGGGATCGATCGTGCCCACTTCCCCCACGCCCCGCGTTTATTGCGCACTAAAGACCCGAAGAAACGGCTGCGGGGAGGCGAGCAGTCCTCTCGGGCCACAGAAGATCTGCGCCCGGGCCGAGGCCGAGGAGTGGCAGGCCCGGGCTACGGCGGCGTCCCGTCGCGCGCGTGCGACGGCAGGACTTCTCCGCCACGTGGCCCGTCGTGGGGCCCGCGGGTCACCCGCGGGTCAACCATGGTCATAACGATAAACAAATAAGTTCTCCGAAGTCGGCCTACGACGGCAAAGTCGGCTCCTCAGGGTATGAAGCTGGCCAAGCTTCTCGTCCCTCTGTCCGCCGCGAAGCTCGCCCAGCTTCGGGGACTACTGTCGGAGTAATAGCCATGGGTAGCCTAGCCGGCTTCCCCCGGACCATCAGAAAAAATTACGAGCCCGTCCGGCTCTCAAGAAGACTCAAGACCTGGGGCCACCTCCCCCCTTTGCCGGTTATCTTCTAGGCCGGCTTCGGGGGTGGCCCGCCCTTTACGCTCATGAAGAAAGTTGTGGGAGGGCCGACTACGAGAAGCCGGCTGCAACAAGGCCGACTCCAAGAGGCCGGCTCCCATAAAGCGGTCAAGGCCGTACCCGCAGAGTACGCGTCCACCCCGCGGTGATGAAGCAGGGCGTGGCTACAGTGGGGTCTGCCACCCCCAAAACCCGGAGCACGCCTGGTACAGCGCACCGTACGGGTGGCCACGACCCGTCCGGCGCGGCACTGTTGCCACGGCGGCCCCGACGCCGTCCACGACGGGCCACCAGCGTGGCCCCCAAGGCGGTGGGCCCCTTCGGGCAGAGAGATACCGAAGGCGGCCGCACCTCCTCCCAAATCGGCCTGATAAGGAGCCGGCCCCCCGTAGCCGGCTCGCCATCACCCTCGAAGGAGACACCCATTGAAGAGACAAGATACGGAGGGGCTACAGTAATCGCCCGCCAGGGCGGCGATACTGTAGCCACGCTTACCCCGACCAAGCCCGCGTCAACAGCATGGAGCAACAGTAACCAGCCACCGACCAGGCCCTGGCCAGTGGGGCCTGCCTGTCGACCAAGGAGCCGGCAGCCGGCGGGACCCACCCATTGGCGGGCCCCAGCAGCCGGCAAGCGCAGTCACAGACAGCTGGGCCCCACGCCCAGCTGGATTACCTTTGTACCCCCGGGGGGTAGGCCTATATAAACCCCCCGGTGCACCCGTGCAAAGGGGGGATTCTCAAGTTAGACCTAGACACCATACAAGGAGAGGAAGCACGCTAGCTGAGCCCTTCTTCCTCCTTCCACCCAAACCAGCTCGAGGAGCATTGTGTAGCTTCTTGTTCGTTTAGTAACCATGCGGAGACCCCGCAGAGCAGCAATAGGTGTGTTATCTCCCCGGAGAGCCCTGAAGCTGGGTAAGATTCGCCGGCGAGCGTGTCTCCGCCTTATCCCGTTTCCAGGCACCGGCGACGTTCTATTGGCTCCCACAATGATAAGCCACCCGTTGGCATATGTCGCACCTACCACCCGACAACGGCACGGCCGACCCCGCGGAGTTCCTCCGGCTCTACGAGCTGGGCATCGAAGCTGCCAACGGAGACGAGAAGGTCATGGCGAACTGGTTTCCCATGGCGCTCAAGGACGGGGCCCGCACCTGGCTCCTGAACCTGGCTCCAGGCACAATCTCCTCCTGGGAAGAGATGCGCACCCGCTTCATCGCCAACTTCCAAGGCACTCGCGACCAGCCACCCGCCGTGAGCGACATGCGCCGCATCAAGCAACAGCCCGGGAAGACCCTGCAGAAGTACATCCAGCGCTTCAACAACGCACGCCTCAAGATTCCCAAAGTGACTGAGGAGGCCATCATCTCAGCCTTCTCCGACGGCGTGCGCGACGTCAAGATGAAGGACGAGCTGGCGATGCATGAAGACATGTGCACTTCCTTGGAGCTGTTCAACTTGACAAACAAGTGCGCCAGGGCTGAGGAAGGGCGTCTCTCCCTCCTCGAGCTGCCTGCCACAGACCCAGAAGAGAAGAAGCCCAAGGCCAAGGACGTGAAGCGCAAGGGGGCTGCCGTGCTCGCGGCAGAGCCAAACACCAAGCGGGGCAGAGATTAGCCCGAACCTCCCAAGGGCAGCCGGTACTGTGTGTACCACGACCTCCACATCCACAATACCAACGAATGTTAAGAACTCCGAGCCGTGCGTGAAGGAAGGATCGGTCGTCGCCCTGACCGCGGTGATCGGGGCTACGGCCGAGGAGGAGGAAGGAATGCAGGACGCTGGGAAGACCGTGGCCCGCACCAAGGGTGGCGCGATCAACCTCACGAGGATCGCTGGCAAGACCCGCCTCGCAAGGGAGGCTGGAGGGATCCGCCTCGCGAGGACCACCCACAAGGCAACGCAGGCCTCCCACCGCTACCGCCGCAGCCAAGAAGAAACGAGGACCGCCACCAGGAAGAGGAGGCTAGGGGCTTCCAAGAGCCATGCGCGATCGCCTGCATCCTGGGCGAAGCACAAGCCCCAGCCTCTCAACGCATCTTCTAGCAGTTCACCCGCGAAGTGAACGCAGTCCTCCCCAGGCTCGAAGCCACGCGCCCTCTCAGGTGGTCGGCATACGCCATCACGTTCAGCTCAGCAGATCAGCTCAAGTGTGCGGCTACAGCCGGAGTCCTCCCGATGCTTTGTTCCCCTATCATCAGCAACGTGGTGGTCACCAAGACCCTCATTGATGGCGGGGCAGGGCTCAACGTCCTCTCCATGGAGACATTCAACGATCTCCAAGTGCCCTACAGCCAACTTCAGCCAACCAAGCCTTTCTCCGGAATCACCGATGGCTCCACGGTCCCGATCGGGCAGGTCCGCCTCCCTGTCACCTTCAGGGCACGCGACAACTACCGCACCGAGCTCACCGACTTCGACGTCGCTCACATTCGCCTGCCGTACAACGCCATACTTGGGTACCCAGCGCTGGCCAAGTTCATGGCCGCAGCTCACCACGGCTACAACGTCCTCAAGATGCCAGGAAGCGGTGGAGTCATCACGGTGCCCTGTGAAGAGAAGGACGCGGTGTGTTCCCTGGAACGAGCCTTTCAGGCCGCATCACTGGAAGACCCAGATCACGGAAGCAGGAGGCTTCCCGAGACCGCCCCCAAAAAGAAGAAGACATCGCCCGGCCCGGCCCCTCAGGGGGAAGGCACCTCTGGGCCCGTGCCTGCCCAGGGGGAACCTCCTTCCATCGCATAGGAAAGCATGCCCAGCGCCCTCCTCAGGCAGGGCTCGAGGGCTCTCCCCTGGAGGGCCACCGACCTAGCTAGGGTCACGAGGGAGGCGCTTGGGCACCACATGGAGGCGTGTTTCGAAGCACGTTTCCCTCAAGAAGGAGCAAGGCAAGGAGATCCAGACCCTTAGGAGTTCGTTAGCAAGGCCATTCAGGAGCTGCAGGAGTCAAGAGTCATGAGAGGCGGCCGTCGCCTACCAGCAGTGGCTCCCCATCCAAGCGAGGATGGCAGGTTGCGCGTCTGCATCGACGTACCAGGGCTCAACCAAGTCACCTCCCTGGAGCGCTTCTGGCCCTCGCGAGTGGGGCGCTGCGGAGGTCCACCCCACAGCTACGTTCGCATGCCTTATGGCTTGCCGAGCGCGGCTGACACGTACCAGCGCCTCATGAGGGGCACCACGGAGGCACAAGAGGCCAGGCGTTCCGCAGCCCTGGCGGAGATGGAGATGGTCCGCGAGGAGCCGCCAGCGCCTCCGGAGCCTCCCGAGGCCCCTGGGCCTGGGGGCTCATGAGGATCGGCTTCCGCAGCCCACCGAGTCCTCTACACCAACACTCCTTCATCCTCAACATCAACATGTGACATCTTTCAAGTTTCACTTCCAGCTGGGAGCGCCCCCAGGGCTGCATTATTCCCAGGCCACGTGGGTCCATCCCTGCGGCGTGTATCCCTTTTTATTCCATGTTGTTAGCTTACCTTGTTGGGGGCGCCCCTCGGGCTGCATGATCCCCAAGCCGCTCGGGCCAGGCCCAGCGGCATGTATCCCATTTGCATTTATTTCCGATTATGCGTTAGACCCACCATGCTTGATTATTTGATGCCGGTCCACGGCACGTCTTCTTCTCCATGCAGAACACTTGCACGTTAAAGGGGGGTACCTGAGCATCGTGGCTCAGGGCTCTTACTGGCTCTGCAGCCCTCACCCTCTGGCCTTGACCACGGCATCGCGACCTGGCATACTAGCAACGGCTGAGACCAGCTCGAGGGCCGGGACCCAAGGACGTAGAGTGCAGGCATCTAACCAAATTTGCAGGGACACATCACAATATAAGGCCCAGTGCCAGGCGCAGCCCGCCTAGAGGTAGGGCCCCGTGAGTCTCGCGCTGGCTCACGGGTGCCCATATACACCTCGCTAGGCCCTACTGTGCCAGCCACATGTCAGGGCGGGGCTGTACATGCCCCGGGGGCTCCTCCCGGAGGGGGCCCCCTCCCACGTACCAGTGGAAGCACCATGCTCCGCGCTGGCTGACGACACTGGCGAGGAGCGGCTATGCCCGTACACATACAGAAGCGCTATGCTCCGCGCTGGTGATAAACAACTGAGGGTGGCCCCCGGGCCGCATCAACCTCAGGGATCCCAGAGCTCAGTGTCTAGCCTCATCATAACACCTCCACTCGGGAGTGCCGTGCAAGGGGGCTGGGCACGGGGCCTGCGCCTGGGTCATGCCCAGACGCACGCCGCCCAGCCAGGCCCCCCCGGGCCTGGTTCGTCGCGCGCCTCTCCCCGAGCGGAGCCAATGTATGAAGGCCGTTTGAGCGTCAAGGGGGACTCCTGAGCATCGCGACTCAGGAGCCTAACTGGTCACGTAGCCCCTCACACCGTGGCCCCGTCCTGGTTTCCGGTCGGGACTATTGCTGGGTGAGGTACGCGCGGGGCCGGGCTCTGTAGACGTAGAACGGTGGATCCACCCACATCATACCTCCCTACTTGCTGTTCGTGCGCCAAGGGGGACTCCTGAGCATCGCGACTCAGGAGCCTAACTTGTCACGTAGCCCCTCAGTCCTTGGTCCCGTCCTGGTTTCCGGTCGGGACTATTGCTGGGTGAGGTACCCGCGGGGCCGGGCTCTGCCGGCGTAGAACATAAGCAAGTAGGAAGGAAAAGCACAAATTTATGGAATTCAAAAGCAAATATTACAGTCCACACTGTTATCCCAATACCAAACGCAAGTTTAAACGTCTCCCTGAGGCACGATACATGTGCAGGAATTAAAAGCGGGATAGGAGCCACGACGGAGTCACTTGGCGGCGGGGGAGCAGCGCAGAGTGGGTTCGCCTCACTGGACAGTGGGGTCGGCAGCGCCTTGCTCCGGCTTGGTGCTGAAGGCCCGGAACTTCCCCAGCAGAGCCTTTGCGCAACCCTTCATGGCCTCGGCAGCGGCAGCGGCATGCTCGCCGCTCACTGGCTCCAGCAGGCTGTCGAGGTCGACACCGAGATCGCGAAGGTAGATGTGGGTGAGCACCCGCGTCAGTGCTGCAGAAGACAGGACACGCGCCTCGGCCTCGGCCGTGGGGCCAAGGCCAAGGGCGACATCTTCAAGAGCGTGAACCAGGAAGGGAAGCAGCTTGGTGGGGCCGTCCTCGGCGCCAGCCAGCGGGCTCTCCAGGCTGCTGTCATAGAGCGTCCTCAGCGAGGAGCGAGCCTTCGCCTCCAACTCCGTGAAGGCCACGTGGTCCTCGGCAAGAACCAGGGCCTTGCCTCTAGCTCGGCCTTCCTCGCCCCCAACTCCTGGTCCAGCGCGCCTAGGCGGTCGCGGCGCTTCTTGAGCTTGGCCTCCCGGCCCTCGACGGCCGCCTCGTGAGCCTTCACGCCTTCTTCCTGCTCTTGGCGAAGGCGGACTTCTTTCGCGAGCTGATCCCGCAGGCCTTGCAGCTCGTCCTCTAGCGCCTTGCAGCGACCGCGGACGTCGACCACCTCCCCCAGGGCTGCATCACGAGCAGCCTTCGCCTCAAGGACGACCTGCTTCTCCTCGTCGCATGCCGTCGAGGCCTGGACCAGCGCCGCCCGAATCGAAGCGTCGGAGCGAACCCATCGAGATGCCAGCTCCAAGCGCCCGGCCACCAAGCGAGGGTCGGCACCAAGAAGATCATGCCGTAGTTGGTCCAGCTTAGCAACACCACGATCCAGAACAGCAGAAGGAGTCGGAGAGACGGCAGCCGGTGGAGTAGGAGGAGAAGGCGGCAGTGCGGCCACAACATCCTGAGGTGGAGTCTGCCGCGCCCCGGCAGCTGTAGTGGCGGCGGCAGGCAAGGACACCTCGGGAGCCACTTGGGCCATGGGGGCTGAGCTCGCCCCAGCTGGCTCGGCCCGGCCTCGCGAGGACGACCGGGTAGGAGAAGCCTGTGCGTCGCGGTCACCTTCCTTTGCGGGCAGAGGCGCCGCCACGGATGGAACCTCAGGAGCCCCCTTTGACTTCTTTGCTGTGGGCGCCAGCCTATCCAAGGGATGCGAACGTCAAGCCTCAGAAGCAGAGGAAGAAATAAAGACAAGAATCGAACACTTACGGGTCGCTACCAGTGAGCTCAAGCGGCCTCTGGCCAAATCTGAAGCCTGAAAGCCGGCTGGAAGGGTCAACCTCGGGAAGCTTGGAGGCGGAAGGTGCGTCTGCGGTCCGCCTTCGGGCCAGGGCAGACCCGCAGGAGATCAGCCCGGTCATGTCCTTCTTCGGGATCGGGGGTGAGCTCCCGCCGTCCTGCTCGTCATCGTCTTTGTCGTCATCCTCGTCGTCATCGCTCGGAGAGAGGCGGAGAACGCGGGACCTGCGCCGGGGGAGGGGAGCCCTCGACTCTCCGTCAGTCGCCTCGGAGTCAGGCCCTTTTCCCCGCTCCCCTCCTTCCTCCTCTTCGCTGAAGTCATCGGAGGGCATGTCCACCGGTCCCTCGGGAGCTTCCAGGGGCACGGGCCCCTCCCCATTGAAGACGGGCATGGACTTCACTACCCTCTCCCAGTCGTCACGGAGGAACAAGGGCGTAGGAGCGCCCTCCAACCTCGCCACATTGCCCCCGACCAGAGATTGGAGAACCGCAGCCAGGTCTCCGTCGGCCAAGGCCGCGGGGCTCGGACGGGGCCTCCACATTGGAAGTGAGTACTGCCGAAGCGGAGCTAGCTGGTGCTCCAGGAACTCCCTCAGCAGCGACGCGCCGGTTAGCTTCGCCGCCGCCATGTCGGTCGGCCTCAGATCTGCGTCCATCTTCTCCAACACCATCTTCATGCGGGGATCCGCGAGCTCCACTCGACCCCAGTCGCTGGAGCTCGTGGGCTGCTCCGTGGTCAAGATCAGCCGAGGGTGGATGCACCCAGCATCCACCAAGATCCACTTGGTCCTGAAGCCCTCAATCCTCTTCCCAGGGTTCGACATGGCAATGGCGCCACCGTACGCGACGAAGCTCGCGCACGCAGAAGCAGGACCGCGAGAGGTCCGGAGGTAGAAGTAGTGGCGCAGCAAGGCCACTGAGGGCTGCACCCCAACATGGGCCTCGCAATAATAAGCAAAGATTGCCTGGAGAAGGACGGAGTTGGGATGGAGATGCAGAGCCTGTAGCTTGTAATGGCGGAGGATAGAGAAGAAGAACTCAGAGAAGGGAGGCACCAGGCCAGCAACAATGGCACTTATGAAGAGCGGATAGAAGGTGCTCCTTTGACCCTCAGGGGTGGCGGAGCCGGCCTTGAACACCTTCGCCCCGTCGATGCCCCGCGCCGTCGCCATCCGGCGCAACCGGGCAAGGCTCGCCTCCGACACGTTCGGCATGTCCAGGGCAGACGAGTACCAAGCTGCGGCCGGGGGCTGGCGAGGCGCCATGGCTTCCTAGGTCGCACGATCAGAGCAGATCTGGAGATTTCGGAGGAAGGAAGGAGAGGCGCAAGAAAGGGGATCTGAGCAGCAACTGGGGAAAGCAAGAAGCAGGGCCTAGGAGGATGCCACTCCTTTATCAACTCGCGCGGTTGCTAAGGCGCCCACGTCCAGTCAACCGCCACGCGGCGCCCAAGGCCGCAGGCTGTTAGGGCCCGCGGCGCTTCGCTCTTGCCCTTTCGCCTCCCTGCACGGCCAAGTCCAGGCGCGCCTTGGGCCCGGGGGCTACTGTCGGCGTTCTGGGAACGGGGGTCCCCAGACTTGCCTGCCTGCGGCCTGGGGCGTGGCTCAAAGGGGGGCCCAGCACGGCCCATCTTCACCAAAACAAACCCAACACCCTTGCGAGGGGCCAAGCCTCGCGGGGCAGATGACGCGGAGCTTCCTCAGGCACGGCCTCATCAGGCTGGCTCACGAGGAGCCGGAGAGATCAAGGCAGGGTACCTCGTGAGGTGCCCCTGATGCAAGCCATGACGACCAAGGGCGCCAGGCGGGTGTCAGCCCGCGCAGCTTCCTCCTTTCCTCTTTGGTGCAAAGGGGGCAAGCGCAGCCGCGGAGTACCGAGGCATCAGGCAAAGGTTGCCATTTCGGTGCAACGAGACCAAGTCCAGGAGGACTACAAGACGGAGGTCATCGTGGAGCCCAAGACGGCGTCATCACCACAGCTTTGCGCAGACGAAGACTACTTTTGTCAGGATAGCTGATACTTGCTGTCCCCCTTCAAATTAGCCCGCCATTGTTGGCTCCCTTCCCGCTCGATATTTGGGAAGAGGACCAGGGCCTCTATAAATAGGACCAGCCACCCACATAGCAAGGGGGTCTCTTGGATCGGTTGGAAGTAGAGAGGGAGAGAGAGAGAGAGAAAGGTGACTGAACTCCTACCATTAGTTCATCGCCTCAGCCAAGAACAGACCCTCGCGAGGTTGTTCTTCCTTGTATGGTTCATCATCATCAGCCCAAGAGGCAATCCACCACACCACACACTAGAGTAGGCTATTACACAACAACGGTGGCCCGAACGAGTATAAACCATGTGTCTCTTGTGTTGTTCTTTCCGTAGTTTAGATCCTAGCATGGCGGAGGGGTGCAGGTAGGTAGGAGGCGAAATATCCGCATGCACCCCAGTGTTCGAACCTCAAGGGTCTGCCGGAACCCGAAATCTGATAGACGGTGGAGGGGTGCCCGTGGAGGGGTGGATGAATAGGACCCCGTGATGTGGAGGGCAGGATGAACAGTAGATGGTGGAGGGGTGCCCGTGGAGAGGTGGTTGAATAGGACCCCATGGTGTGGAGGGCTGGATGAACAGTAGACGGTGGAGGGGTGGTTGAACAGTAGCCGGTGGAGTAGCGCGCGGTGGAGGCTGGATGAACAGGAGCCCATGGAGGCTGGAGGAGGTCGACGGTGGATGAATAGTAGCTCGTGGATGCTGGAGGGGGTCGACGGTGGAGATGAACAGTATCCCGTGGAGTCCCGTTTTGCGGTACGCCACACCCCTCCCGATGAACAGGACCCCTATTTCGACCGTAGCGCTCCAACACAAGTCCGTTTCCTCCATTTTGCGGTACGCCACCCCCTCCCGATCAACAGGACCCCCATTTCGACCGTAGGAGGTCTGTTTCCTCCGTTTTGCGGTACGCCACACCCCTCCCGATCAACAGGACCCCCGTTTCGACCGTAGGAGGTCCGTTTCCTCCATTTAGCAGTACGCCACACCCCTCCCGATCAACAGGACCCCCATTTCGACCGTAGGAGGTCTGTTTCCTCCGTTGTGGGGTACGCCAGGCCTCGTTTCCATCGCCTCTTCCATCCAAGCCCTCCCGATGAACATGACCACGCATTCCGTTCCGACCCATGAACACGACGACGGCGTTGTTTCTCCGTTCCGACCCAGCCATGTACACGAGCCCTCGCCGTACATATGCGCAAGTAAGCGTTTGAGACCCCGCCCGTATGTACACATACGTGGCCGTATTTTATTTCTTGCACCCTGGCCGCTGTACATACGTGTACATGCTATGTGCGCACCTCTACTACGACACGTGCGCGCCTCTACATCCACCAGTATATATGTACATACACGTTCGCGACCAGAATGACAAGGCTACGTACGCTTCAACCAGGTGGGTCCCGACTGTCAGGCACTTCCTTGCGTGCGAAGGTGTAGCTGGTGGGTCCTAGCAGTTAGGGGGGAAATGTTTTTTTCACAAAATACGGTGGCCCGTCCGGTGGGTCCCTATTGTCAGTTGGAGGAATCATTATTTTCCGCGTAATAAGGAGGCACTTCCTTGCTGCCGCCGTGGACCCAGCTGTCAGCCTCTCTGTCGGATTTCGGGTTCCGGCAGACCCTTAAGGTTCGAACACTGGGGTGCGCGCGGAAATCACATCCTCAACCTCCCCGTCTCGCAAAGATCTAAACTACTAAAAGAACTGCACAAGAGACACGAGATTTATACTGGTTCAGGCCACCGATGTGGTGTAATACCCTACTCCAGTGTGTGGTGGATGGATTGCCCCCTAGGGCTGGTGAGGATGAACAATACAAGGAAGAACAGCCTCGCGAGGGCCTGTTCTTGGCTGGGGTGATGAACTGCTATGGGGAGTTCAGCCACCTCTCTCTATCTCTCTCTTTCTCTCTTCCTCTCTTCCAGATCCCAACTGACCAACCGAACCCCTTGCTATGTGGGTGGCTAGTCCTATTTATAGAGGCCCTGGTCCTCTTCCCAAATATTGAGCGGGAAGGGATCCAACAATGGCGGGCTAATTTGAAGGGGGACAGCGAGTACGTCTATCCTGACAAAAGCAGTCTTCGCCTGCCAAAGGCTCTGGTGGTGACGCCGGGCTGGGCTCCATGGTGACCTCCGTCTCGTAGTCCTCCTGGTCTTGGTCTCGTTGCACCGAAGTGGCAACCTTTGCCTGATGCCTCGGTACTCCGCGGATATGCTTGTCCCCTTTGCACCAAAGAGGAAAGAAGGACGCTGCGCGCGCTGGCACCCGCCTGGTGCCTCGAGTCGTCATGGCTTGCGTCATGGGCACCTCGCGAGGTACCCCACCTTGAACTCTCCGCCTCCTCGCGAGCCAGCCTGAGGAGGCTGTGCTTGAGGATGCGCCGTGTCATCTGCCTCGCGAGGCTTGGCCCCTCGCGAGGGTCTTGAGCCTCGTGTTGATGAAGATGGGCCGCGCTGGGCCCCCACTTGAGCCATGCCGCAGGCCGCAGGCAGGCAAGTCTGGGGACCCCCATTCCCAGAATGCCGACAATAGCCCCCGGGCCCGTGGCGCGCATGTGCTTGGCCTGCCGAGAGGCGAAAGGTCAAGGACGAAGCGCCGCAGGCCCTGACAGCCTGCGGCCTTGGACGCCACGTGGCGGTTGATTGGATGTGGCATCTCCGCTTGCCCACAATGCCTTGGTGATCGTGTGAGTCGGACAAGTCCCTGCATGCAGAACGTGTTATGATTACCTGTGATCGTGGAGACCAGTGGTTGGCCTTCACCGGCTATAAGTACGGCACCGCGCGTGCCCGTCCAGTCCATCTCTTCTTGCTCTCTCCTTCGCCTCAGTTCATGCTCCGTCTTGGTGTGATGGCTCCGATTCGCCGGTTCTCTGCAGTGGAGAAGGGAAAGGCTCCTCGAGAAGGGCCAGACCCTCTCCCGCCAAAGAAGCGACTCGCCCATTGTAGCCGGGACGAAGAGGACCATCCAGCGGCGGCGAGGCCCTGGGGCGAGCGGGCTCCGCCAGGGTTCCCGCTGCCCTTGTACGCCCACGTCGAGGGCCCGGGAGGTGTTGATGCTGATCCCCGCGGTCAGCGCCGTCGTCGGCACCGTCGGGTTACGAAGGCGTGGGTGGTTCCTCCTGGAGTCCATGCCAAGGGCTCCTCCCATGAGTTCGTGCTCCACGTCGTCACTCCCCTTCAGTCCTGGATCCATCTTCCTCCCTTCTTTGCCTCCATCGTACCTCTAGGAGGGCCCCTGGAGCTCCAGCTGCACCACGCCGACTGCAGCGCCCCCGCGACCGAGGCCGAGGTCGTCGTCGCTGCCCCGGGCGCGGTCTACATGTCCCGTGGCTGGGGGGAGATCGCCCGGGTCTGCATGGAAAGAGGCGTCTTCGCGGTCCACGTGGAGTACGACGGCGTGGCGGTGATGTTCTTCAAGGTCTTCGATGTGATCGGGCGCCGGCTGGAGTGCTGCCGTGGGAGAGGTGGCCAGGACCTCACCCTGGTGAGGGCTAGGCCCTCGACCGCCCCCCGGGCAGAGGCGCCCGAGGGTCCAGCGATTCCATCGAAGGCTTCACGACTCCGGAGACAAGCGACGATAGCTATGAGCCCCCGAGTCGTCGCCAATCCAGGAGCAGGGCGGACGCGTCAGGCCGTCGCCAACCCTGATCTGGATGGAGTTGGCGCCGGTGCCTGACGGCCCACTGTTGATGATGGCGTCTCCCGTAGTAGCTCATGTAGTTAGCATCCCTTAGGATTCGTTCCCTGCGAGGAATCAGAATGCGCCCCGTGGGGGCATGTAAGGTGTCTGTAGTCCTGTTTGTTAATATGTATAACCTTTTGACGTGGATCCGTGCGAGTTGCCAAGTCCATTATAGTTCAGCCTTCCCTTTCGCACCTCACGAGGGCTTGGTGCTCTACGCCGACAGGTCCCAGTCCCAAGGCGGCGTCAGCCGTCGCTGGTATGCCAGGTCGCGATGCCGTGGTCAAGGCCAGGAGGTGAGCGACCCGAGGTCCGGTAAGAGCCCCTGAGTTGCGATGCTCAGGAGGTCCCCTTTGGCGCCCAACCAACCGTCGCTTAGTGAGAAAGGGAAGCAACGTCGCTAGTACGGAGTTGCTTTAGGTGCGGGGGTAGTGTTGCAGCAGCCAGTGCCATGGGTGGTAACTTATCTTGAGGATCAGGGGCCGTTCCAGGTGTGCTGTTGGGTCCGTGCGTAGGCAGGAGCGGAATCGCTCGGCAAGGTCCTCGCGAAGCCCCCTCTTCCCCGCCTCTGCTCCCCTTTCTGCTCTACGTCCTCGGGTCCCGGCCCTCGAGCTTGTCTCAGCCGTCGCTGGTATGCCAGGTCGCGATGCCGTGGACAAGGCCAGAGGGTGAGGGCTGGAGAGCCAGTAAGAGCCCTGAGTCGCGATGCTCAGGCGCCCCCCTTTAACGTGCAAGCGGTTCGCACGGGCGAGGGCGAAGGAAACCTCGTGAGGGCCTCGGCTTGCGCGGTTTGCTCTAGGGATCCTGCAGGGTAATCACAGAAAGAAGATGGTGTTGCCATGGCGGTCGTTAGTCGATCATTAGTCACTCAAGAGCTTGCTGGTTGGAGTAGGTGAGGTGTATCTGGGCACCCGTGAGCCAGCGCAAGACTCACGAGGCCCTACCTCTGGGTGGGTTGCGCCCGGCACTGGGCCGTATCTTGAGATGTGTCCCTACAAAATTTGGTTAGATGCCGGTACTCTATGTCCTCGGGCCCCGGCCCTCGAGCTTGTCTCAGCCGTCGCTGGTATGTCAGGTCGCGATGCCATGGACAAGGCCAGAGGGTGAGGGCTGGAGAGCCAGTAAGAGCCCTGAGTTGCGATGCTCAGGCACCCCCCTTTAACGTGCAAGTGGCCGACATGGGAAGAAAAGATGCCGCGGACGGGCACCATGCAGCTAAGCGTGATAGGCAATGCATAGTTGGGAATAAACGCTAGGGGGATACACGCCGCTGGGTCTGGCCCGAACGGCTTGGGGATGATGCAGCCCGAGGGGCATCCCCAACAAGGCAAACTAACGACGAAAAGGTAAATGTAGATACATGCCGCAGGGACGGACCAACGCGGCCTGGGAGTGATGCAACCCTGGGAGGGTGCTCCCAGCTAAGAACGGAACTTGAAAGATGTCACCTGAGGATGTCGTTGGCGTAGTGGCGTTGGTGCAGCAGACTTGACGGGCTGCAGAAGCCGATCCTCACGAGCCCCCAGGCCCCGGGGCCTCGGGAGGCTCCGGAGGCGCTGGTGACTCCTCGCGAGCTGCCTCCATCTCCGCCAAGGCCGCGGAACGCCTGTCTTCCTGAGCCTCCACGATGCCCCTCATGAGGCGCTGGTACACCGCAGCCATGCTCGGCAGGCCGTAAGGCATGCGAACATAGCTGTGGGGTGGACCTCTGCAGCACCCCACTTGCGAGGGCCAGAGGCGCTCCGTTGTGGCGATCTGATTGAGCCCTGGTACGTCGACGCAGACGCGCAGCCCACCATCCTCGCCTGGATGTGGGGCCACGGCTAGCAAGCGGCGGCAACCTCTCATGATCCTTGTCTCCTGTAGCTCTTGAATGGCCTCATCAACGAACTCTTGCTGGTCTGATCTTCCTCGCCTGGCTCCCTCTCGAGGGAAACATGCTGCGAAGCACGCCTCCACATGGTGCCCAAGCGCCTCCCTCGTGACCCTGGCTAGGTCGGTGGCCCTCCAGGTGAGAGCCCCCGAGCCCTGCCTGAGGAGGTGTAGGATCGAAAGTATGTCTAGAGGGGGGGGGGGGTGATTAGACTACTTGACCAAATAAAAACTTAACCTTTTCCCAATTTTAGTTCTTGGCAGTTTTTAGCTATCTTAGGACAAGTCAAGCAATCATTACACAATTCAAGAAAGCATGCAAAGAGTATATTGGCAGCAGAAAGTAAAGCATGCAACTTGCAAGAATATAAAGGGAAGGGTTTGGAGAATTCAAACGCTATTGGAGACATGGATGTTTTTCCCGTGGTTCGGATAGTTGGTGCTATCCTACATCCACGTTGATGGAGACTTCAACCCACGAAGGGTAACGGTTGCGCGAGTCCACGGAGGGCTCCACCCATGAAGGGTCCACGAAGAAGCAACCTTGTCTATCCCACCATGGCCATCGCCCACGAAGGACTTGCCTCACTAGCGGTAGATCTTCACGAAGTAGGCGATCTCCTTGCCCTTACAAACTCCTTGGTTCAACTCCACAATCTTGTCGGAGGCTCCCAAGTGACACCTAGCCAATCTAGGAGACACCACTCTCCAAGAAGTAACAAATGGTGTGTTGATAATGAACTCCTTGCTCTTGTGTTTCAAATGATAGTCTCCCCAACACTCAACTCTCTCTCATAGGATTTGGATCTGGTGGAAAGAAGATTTGAGTGGAAAGCAACTTGGGGAAGGCTAGAGATCAAGATTCATATGGTTTGAATGGAATATCTTGGTCTCAACACATGAGTAGGTGGTTCTCTCTCAGAACATATGAGTTGGAATGGTGTATGTGTTCTGATGGCTCTCTCCACGAGTGAAGAGGAGGTGGAGGGGTATTTATAGCCTCCACACAAAATCCAACCATTACACACAATTTACCAATCTCGGTGGGACCGAATCAGAAAACTTGGTCGGACCGAAATAGTAAACCTAGTGACCGTTAGGAATTTCGGTGGGACTGACATGCAACTCGGTAGGACCGATTCGGTTAGGGTTTGGGCATAACACAATCTCGGTGAGACCGATTGCACAAACTCGGTGAGACCGAGTTTGGCAATAAGCTAACCAGAGAGTTGGTCAGGCAAACTCGGTGGGACCGACTTGCTCTTTAGGTGAGACCAAAAAGTTACAAGAAGGAAACATAGAGTTTACCTTGCATTCTCGGTGGGACCGATTCGCTCTTTCGGTGAGACCGAAAAGTTACGAAAGGGAAACAGAGAGTTTGCAAGCCCATCTCGGTGAGACCGAGTTCCTTATCGGTAGGACCGAATTGCTAGGGTTTGGCAGTGCCAAATGACAAGTGAAACTCGGTGGCACCGTGTTGAAAGAATCGGTATGACCGAGTTTGGCTTAGGGTTTAGGTCATTTGTGGATATGGGAAAGTAGCTGAGGATTTTGGAGCATATCATTGAGCACATAGAGCAAGAGGCTCATTAAGGAACACCTCATCCCTCCTTGATAGTACTGGCTTTTCCTAAAGACTCAATGTGATCTTGGATCACTAAAATATAAAATGAAGAGTCTTGAACTTTTGAGCTTGAGCCAATTCTTTGTCCTTAGCATTTTGAGGGTTCCACTTTCACATCCATGCCATGCCAATCATTGAGCTTTCCTGAAATAATCATCTTGAAATAGCATTAGATCAATGAGCTATATGTTGTTATGAATTACCAAAACCACCTAGGGATAGTTGCACTTTCAATCTCCCCCTTTTTGGTAATTGATGACAACATATAGATCAAAGCTTCGACAAATGATAATAAGCATGAAATATATCGTCGCTTTGAGAAGTATGTGACAAATAAGAGCTCCCCCTACATTTGTGCATATTTAAAATTTGCTTTGGACTGCAAATGCACAAGGAGTTAGAATCATGGGTTACTCTTCCATGTCACATACATCTTGGTGGAGCGCTCAAAAATGATAAGACTGAAATACATGCAATCATCACCAAGAATAGTGAATGATCACAAACGATAGATAGAATGATAATATTTAAGCAGGCATTAAGCAAACTTTAAGTGTAGCTTATGATCAAACACATGATCATCAATGTCTCACAAACGTAAGGACGTAGTATCTCACACACAAGCAAACAAAGTTCAAAAAACCACCAAATAAGACAAGAGAGAATAAAAGCAACACTCTCTCTCGAAGCCTATGATCTATACATTTTCTCCCCCTTTGGCAACAAGTTACCAAAAAGTTCCTAGAAAATGCATAGTGCTAAGTCGACGCTCAGGCTTGATCTTCAGGTGGTGGTGGAGTCCAGAGCACTCCAAGGACGAAGCCTTCGGTAGACGTGGTCGGAGTCGAGGCTGAAGTGGATGCTGGAGCTGGTGGAACTGAGGCTATGGCTGGCGCAGACATTGTAGCTCTGGTGTCAGCAACTGGCAGTGCAGACGACCTCGGACCTCGTGGCACCCTCGCAAAAGTATCAGTCGTGGTCCTGCCTCTCCTCTCATTCATATCCTCCTGGAGCTGCTCCATGGCAGTCTGTATCTCTGTCACCTTGATGTCCAAGTCATAGAACCTCTGTTCCATGATCCTCTCTAGGCTTTCCTAGTTCTGAGTCAGGGTGGCAAGTCCTTGCTCAATACGCAGGGTGGACGCAATCAGGTAACCAAGCTGCTCTTGTTTGGTTTTCAGGAAGTAATCAGATGCCTCTGCTTGAGTAGGCATCCTGGCAACTTTCTCCTTCTTCGCCTTCTCCTTCTGAGCTTGTGCATGGACAGATGATGGCTCATTCTCAGTCATGACCACTTGGTTATCCTTGAAGTCTGGACGGATGGGCAGGTGTTCCTTATCCAAGAGGTATATGCCCGTGCCCATCTTGGAGTTGATGAGCTCCTGAATCTGTGGGGCATATCCACAGCTCCTCTTCTGGTCTACTGCTGTCCTCTTGATTGTTTCCACTATGAGACTCATGACTTTGAATTTTTGAGGCACGTCAAAGACATGTAGCAAATTGATCGCGTGACCTCTGATCATCTTGTGATCTCTAGACTTGGGCAGAAGAGTGTGCCTAAGGATCCAGTTGATCGTAGGCAATCCTGACAGAAGATAGTGCACTGAGCCAAACTTGAACGTGTCAATTGCTTCATTCAGAATCTCCTTGTACATGTTGGACATGGTGTTGTGGTCCATCTTCTTCTTGGCATAAATGTCCAAGTCATCTGCTTGCTCTTCTGGGGCATTGATCAACTTCGCCCATTCCTCAACAGTGGATTGGTACCTTGTACCCTCTGACATCCAAGTGATCCTGCCATCCAGATAAAAGTGTGCCGTGGAGTAGAATTGCATGATTATCTCCTCGTTCCACTTTGTGAGCTTCTGCCCAATAAAGTATGCCACACCACACGCACTAAAACTGTCATATACTCCAGGGTAGTGTTCCTCATTCTCCTTCATGTAGGTCCAGTTGACCCATCTCATGTCACACACAATTGGCTTCTTGTCAAGAAAAACAGTCTCATAGAAATCCTGCTGCTCCTTGGTATGAAACCGGTGGTCCACTACAGTCCTTCTCCTAGAAGCATACAGATCTGCTTCTCTCCACTTCCTCAGCCCTGAATCTCTCCTGAGCTTCATATCCCCAGCCACGGGATGAGCATCGTTGTGGTCTGGGATCTTGGGCTTGAGCTTCCGAAGGACATTCTCTTCCTCTTCCTCTACAGCTTCAGGCACTGGGGCCTTGTTCTTCTCAGTGGCTGGGATGCTTCTGGTGTTTCTCTTTGGTGCACTCTTAGGCTTAGATGCAGCCTTGGGTGCTTCCTTGGGCTTGGATGCAGCTGTCCCTGAACTTATGGCATCTCCCATAAGTTTGGCTGCCTTGGGTGCTGGTGCAGCAACCTCTTCTTCTTCCTCCTCATCTACCATGATGGAGGCCTTCCCAAGCACTCTGGCCACAGTCTTCTTCACTTGTTCTTTCCTCTTCTTGCCTTCAGCAGCAACGGGCTCAATGGGAGCAGGCTTCACAGTTGAAGCTCTAGCCTTTGACATGGGCTGCCTGCCTGCTGGCCTTTTGATTTTAAGGCCTGGCTTTGTACCTGCTGCTGGCTCAGCTCTCTTTGATGTAGCCTCTTCCTCTGCCACATAGTCCTCATCTTCAGAATCAGAAGTCCTCTTCTTCCTTTGACGTGTGGCAGCTTTAGGCAGGTTGCTGGGTGTGCTCCTGCTGCCATCATCTGAGGAACTTGAGGGGCTAGTGCCTCACTCAACTGTACTTGCTGCTCTGACAAGTTTTGGCTGTCACTCTGGTCTGACATGATGCAAACTAACTGCTGACCCTGTGAATAGATTGCAGATGAGATAGAGTGGATGAGCATCACAAAATGCAGAGATTTTTGCAGAAGAACAATTCAAAAACTTAGTTTTAGTTTCCCACTGAGATCATCTCGGATCTAGGGATTTTCAAACTCGGTGACACCGAAGCAGTTTTGGCACCAGAACCAGTGAACTCGGTCAGACCGAGTCACAGTTCGGTGGCACCGAGACTGCTAGGGTTTCACAAAGTTCCAAAATCGGCCACACCGATAAGTAATTCTCGGTCAGACCGAGTTTTACTTGTGCAATGGCATAAGCCAAATCGGTGGGACCGAGTTTTTCAACTCCGTGGGTCCGAGATGGTTTCGGCGGAAACCTAACCCTAAATTTTTTGAATTAATCCTAATCTACGAGTTCATTGACTGGATAGGAGTTTATCAAACGTGGCAAGAATCATGATGATCACAATGTGCTAGGAATCGGATTGAAGAATAGCACAAAGATTGAGTCCATACCCTAGTTCGGCGGAGACTCGCTACAGCGGCAACGGCGGGGCAGAAATCCGTTGACGGTGGCGGAGACCAGCGACTGGAGGCTGCTAGCGGCGAGCAGGACGATCCGGAGACCCAGGAAGCAGAGCGAGCTATGCGCGGGCGAAGAGGTTTCGGAGAAATTTCCAAAATTCTGCCCGTCACTATATATAGCCCGACCCTGTCAGTGTGACCGAGTGGAACAACTCGGTGGCACCGAGATGCAAAACTGTATACAGTTATTGCAACTCGGTGTGACTGAGTGGTGCAAATCGGTTGCACCGAGATCAAAAACCTAGATCAACTTAATGATCTCGGTAGGACCGAAAGTATGGTATCGGTCAGACCGAGAATCACAAAGAGGTTTTGGAAGTTTAAGTCTATGACGAATCGGGGACTCCGAGCGCTCCTCACACAGAGTGGTTCGAATCTGACTTGATCAAGTTTTGTGATGCAGCATGAATAGAGTTTGAGACGAGAAAAGCATAGATAGCTAGAGGAGGTTCTTAGGCATTCTTGTCCATCCACTTGGCAAGAGAAGATAAAGCCAAACAATCAAAACAACAAGTGGATGTCCTCGAATGAGTAAAATATGCAACCAACATGCTCACACAATAAGATGGCAAATGAAATATGTGGCAAAGCATGCACAAACAATTCTAGCATCTATCAAGCAATTTGCGATGACTAGGTCATCTATATATGAGTATATTGACTTAGGAGTCAAGTGAGAACACTTGATCATAGGTCATACTCATCGTTTAAGCTCAAGTGGGGTTACCACTTTTACATAAAGCATTGTTGTATTCACATCTTTAGAGGTGCTTTAGCTCAAGTCTTAGAGTAAAGCTCCCCCTAGATGTGATATCCCCCCTAAGAGGGATGAACTAACCTTGGGTTTTGTCAATGATGACTTCATGTAGATATTGAAGATGTGGATGCTCAATGTTGATGTAGATCACTTGGAGCTATCCATTTGAGTGAATTGCACTTTCAATACCTACATGGGTTAGTCCCACAAGGAACAAACAAGGATATCCATAGACATAGAGTGATGCATACACAAGATGATGTCCATGAAAACTTTAGGTTACCTTGTCCCTTGTCTTACCAACAAGAGGGTTTGTGACTCCTTGAACTAGTGCATGATGTGGAAGTTGATTGCACTTGTTCTTGCCAAAATGATGAGAGTGAAATATGTTGGCGGAGTCACCCTCAAGAACTCTCTAGTTCTTCTTCTTTTGGATCCACACCATCTTGATGGGAATCCTTGGAGTTGTAGTCATACTTGATGAACTGGAACTTGACGTGGTCTTGGGAATCCACTTGACTAAGGTCTTAGGAGCTTCTTCAAATGCATCAATCTCCTCTTGAAGCTTGTCCTTGCCTTTTTGCTTGTAGTCTTGTGGTGGAAGATCATCTTGAGCTTGTGTCCCCTTGAAAGAAGTATCATACTTCTCTTGTTGAGGAACAAACTTTGTCTTGGGGTATTGATCTTCTTCCCATTCAACTCCATTGGCATTGAACTTTTGTTCAAAACCAACACCTTGATTCTTCCAGTGCATTCCTTTCTTGCGCACAATTTCCTCAAATTGCTTACTCCCGGCAAGGCTCTTGTACACTCCTTTCTCTATGATTCCCTTCAATAAGCTATTTTCTTGCTCAAGTGTAACTTGGCTAAGAGAATCATTAGTGAATCAAGAGAACTACTAGAAGCAACAATATGGGATTTAGCATGATCATTGTTACTACTAGAGGAATAATCTTTCTTGTTCTTGTTACTAGACTTGACTTGAGGCATGTAAGTGGATAATAGTAAACGCTTGGCAATGTAAGAAGAACTTTTCTTGCGGAGATCATCATTGATTGCCTTTAAGAACTCATGCTCTTGCTCAAGATTGAGCTTTTCAAAGCGTAATTTCTCATGAGCTGTTAAAAGTTCTCGATGATCTTTGAAGATAGTTTCATGAGCTAACTTGAGAGTGTTTAGTTCTTTAGTTAGAGCCTCAATCTTCTCCTTATCATTGTCATTCGTTTTAGCATGATTAATTGATGTTTCATCATAGTACCCATCACTAGAGTTGTCAACAAGCAAGTCATCATCACCTAACAAGTCATCTACATCACTATTAAAATCAACATACTTGGGGTGTGTTACCTTAGGACCTTTGGCCATGAAGCATCTTCCAATTCCTTCATTTGGTGAGTCAAATATGTCGTAGGAGTTGGTTGACACAAGTGCTAGACTGGCAACACCTTCAGCTTGAGTATCTTCGGAGTCGGAGTGATAACTTCTCTCGGAGTGGCTGTCGGAGTCGGAGCCGGATACCCATTCACCAACATGAGCTTGATGTCTTCGTTTTGTGTAGCTCCTTGATGATTTTTTCCTTCCTTTCCGAATCCTTGCTTCTCCGTGAGTATCTCCGTTCATAACGATCATCTCTACTCCTTCTCTCTCTTGGTGGTGATTCTTTGCTTCTTCTTTTTGGAGAATCTTCTCTTTTCTTGTAGGGAGCCGTACACTCATTGGAATAGTGTCCGGGTCTTCCACAATTAAAACAGTTTCTCTCTCGACTAGAAGATCTTTTGTCATTGTATGACCTTGACGTGAAGCTTCTTTCTTTGCTTCTACTCTTGTAGAACTTGTTGAAGTTCTTCACCATTAAGCTCAATTCTTCATTGAAGGTTTGTTTCCCACTTGATGATGTGGGGACTTCACATGAGGCTTTGTAGGCACCACTTGATTTGTTGTGAAGTTCCTCTTTATCCTTGAGTGACATCTCATGAGCAACAATCCTTCCAATCACTTCTGTTGGCTTGAGATCTTTGTAATTTGGCATCATTTGAATCAATGTGCACACGGTGTCATATTTCCCATCCAAGGCTCTTAGGATCTTCTTGATGATGAATCTATCGGTCATCTCTTCACTTCCTAAGCCAGCAATCTCATTTGTGATGAGAGAAAGCCTAGAGTACATTTTGGCGACACCTTCACCATCCTTCATCTTGAACTTGTCAAGTTGACTTTGGAGCACATCCAACTTGGATTCCTTGACGGATTCGGTACCTTCGTGCATATCAATCAAAGTGTCCCAAATTTCCTTTGCATTCTCAAGGCGGCTGATTTTGTTGAATTCTTCGGGGCACAATCCGTTGAAGAGAATATCACAAGCTTGAGCATTGTATTGCAACATCTTCAACTCATCCGCGGTAGCTTCACGGTTTGGTTCCCTCCCATCAAAGAACTCACCTTGCAAGCCAACACAAACAATAGCCCATACGGCGGGGTTATGTCCAAGAATATGCATTTTCATTTTATGCTTCCAACTAGCAAAATTAGTACCATCAAAGTAAGGACCTCTAAGGTGATAATTTCCCTCGCTAGATGCCATACTCTCCTAGGTTGTGAAACCAAGGCTATGACCACCAAAAGCCATGGAGATCAAGGCAAATGGAGACCAAGGCTCTGATACCACTTGTAGGATCGAAAGTATGTCTAGAGGGGGGGGGTGATTAGACTACTTGACCAAATAAAAACTTAACCTTTTCCCAATTTTAGTTCTTGGCAGTTTTTAGCTATCTTAGGACAAGTCAAGCAATCATTACACAATTCAAGCAAGCATGCACAGAGTATTGGCAGCGGAAAGTAAAGCATGCAACTTGCAAGAATATAAAGGGAAGGGTTTGGAGAATTCAAACGCTATTGGAGACAGGGATGCTTTTCCCGTGGTTCGGATAGGTGGTGCTATCCTACATCCACGTTGATGGGGACTTCAACCCACGAAGGGTAACGGTTGCGCGAGTCCACGGAGGGCTCCACCCACGGAGGGTCCACGAAGAAGCAACCTTGTCTATCCCACCATGGCCATCGCCCACGAAGGACTTGCCTCACTAGCGGTAGATCTTCATGAAGTAGGCGATCTCCTTGCCCTTACAAACTCCTTGGTTCAACTCCACAATCTTGTCGGAGGCTCCCAAGTGACACCTAGCCAATCTAGGAGACACCACTCTCCAAGAAGTAACAAATGGTGTGTTGATAATGAACTCCTTGCTCTTGTGCTTCAAATGATAGTCTCCCCAACACTCAACTCTCTCTCATAGGATTTGGATCTGGTGGAAAGAAGATTTGAGTGGAAAGAAACTTGGGGAAGGCTAGAGATCAAGATTCATATGGTTTGAATGGAATATCTTGGTCTCAACACATGAGTAGGTGGTTCTCTCTCAGAACATATGAGTTGGAATGGTGTATGTGTTCTGATGGCTCTCTCCACGAGTGAAGAGGAGGTGGAGGGGTATTTATAGCCTCCACACAAAATCCAACCGTTACACACAATTTACCAATCTCGGTGGGACCGAATCAGAAAACTCGGTTGGACCGAAATAGTAAACCTAGTGACCATTAGGAATTTCGGTGGGACTGACATGCAACTCGGTAGGACCGATTCGGTTAGGGTTTGGGCATAACGTAATCTCGGTGAGACCGATTGCACAAACTCGATGAGACCGAGTTTGGCAATAAGCTAACCAGAGAGTTGGTCAGGCAAACTCGGTGGGACCGACTTGCTCTTTCGGTGAGACCGAAAAGTTACAAGAAGGAAACATAGAGTTTACCTTGCATTCTCGGTGGGACCGATTCGCTCTTTCGGTGAGACCGAAAAGTTACGAAAGGGAAACAGAGAGTTTGCAAGCCCATCTCAGTGAGACCGAGTTCCTTATCGTTTGGACCGAATTGCTAGGGTTTGGCAGTGGCAAATGACAAGTGAAACTCGGTGGCGCCGGATTGAAAGAATCGGTATGACCGAGTTTGGCTTAGGGTTTAGGTCATTTGTGGATATGGGAAAGTAGCGGAGGATTTTGGAGCATATCATTGAGCACATAGAGCAAGAGGCTCATTAAGCAACACCTCATCCCTCCTTGATAGTATTGGCTTTTCCTAAAGACTCAGTGTGATCTTGGATCACTAAAATATAAAATGAAGAGTCTGGAACTTTTGAGCTTGAGCCAATTCTTTGTCCTTAGCATTTTGAGGGTTCCACTTTCACATCCATGCCATGCCAATCATTGAGCTTTCCTGAAATAATCATCTTGAAATAGCATTAGCTCAATGAGCTATATGTTGTTATGAATTACCAAAACCACCTAGGGATAGTTGCACTTTCAGGAGGGCATCGGGCACGCTTTCCTGTGCAATGGATGGAGGGTCCTCCCGAGCAGGCACGGGCCCTGAGGGGCCTTCCTCCTGGGGGGCTGAGCCTAACGACGTCTTCTTCTTGGGGGTGGTCTCAGGAAGCCTCCTGCTTCCGCAATCTGGGTCTTCTAGCGACGTGGCCTGAAAGGCTCGCTCCAGGGAACACACTGCATCCTTCTCTTCACAGGGCACTGTGATGATGCCGCCACTTCCTGGCAGATTGAGGACGTTGTAGCCATGGTGAGTCGCAGCCATAAACTTGGCCAGCGCTGGGTACCTGAGGATGGCGTTGTACGGCAGGCGGATGTGGGCGACGTCGAAGTCGATGAGCTCGGTGCGGTAGTTGCTGCGAGCCCCGAAGGTGACAGGGAGGCGGACCTGCCTGATCGGGACTGTGGAACCATCGTTGATCCTGGAGAAAGGCCTGGTTGGCTGAAGCTGGTCGTAGGGAACTTGGAGGTTGTTGAATGTTTCCACGGACAGGACGTTGAGCCCTGCCCCGCCATTGATGAGGGTCTTGGTGACCAGCACATTGCTGATGACTGGGGAGCAAAGCATTGGGAGGACTCTGGCAGTGGCTGAGCACTTGAGCTGATCTGCTGAGCTGAACGTGATGGGGCACGCCGACCACCTGAGGGGGCGTGTTGTTTCGAGCTTGGGGAGAACTGCATTCACTTCGCGGGCAAACTGCTTGAAGATACGTTGGGAGGCCGGGGCTTGAGCTCCGCCCAGGATGCAAGCGATCGCGCGCGGCTCCTGGAAGCCCCCAGCCCCCTCGTCTTGATGGCGGTCTTCGTTCCTTCTTGGTGGAGGCGGCAGCAGAGGTAGGCCTGCATTGCCATGAGGGCGATCCTCGCGAGGTTTATCCCTCCAGTCTCCCTCGCGAGGCAGGTCCCACCAGCGGTCCTCGCGAGGCTGGTCGCGCCACCCCGGGCGCGGGCCGCGATCTTCCCAGCGTCCTGGGTTTCTTCCTCCTCCCCGGCCGTAGCCCCGGTCAGCACGGTCAGGGCAACGGCCGATCCTTCCTTCTCACACGGCGCGGAGCTCTTGACATTCATTGGTGTTGTGGGTGTCGAGGTCATGGTACACACAGTACCGGCTGCCTCTGGAGGGTTCGGGCAGATCCTTGCCCCGCTTGGTGTCTGGTTTTGCCGCGAGTATGGCAGCCCCCTTGCGCTTCGCGTCCTTGGCTTTGGGCTTCTTCTCTTCTGGGTCCGCGGCAGGCTGCTCGAGGAGGGAGAGACGTCCCTCCTCAGCCCTGGCGCACTTGTTCGCCAAGTTGAACAGCTCCAGGGAGGTGCAGAGGTCCTCGTGCATCGCCAGCTCCTCCTTCATCTTGACGTCACGCACGCCGTCAGAGAAGGCGGAGATGATGGCCTCCTCGGACACCTTGGGGATCTTGAGGCGCGCGCTGTTGAGGCGCTGGATGTACTTTTGCAGGGTCTCTCTGGGTTGTTGCTTGATGTGGCGCATGTCGCTCACGGCGGGCGGCCGGTCGGGAGTACCTTGGAAGTTGGCGATGAAGCGGGTGCGCATCTGGTCCCAGGAGGAGATCGTGCCTGGAGCCAGATTCAAGAGCCAGGTTCGAGCTCCTTCCTTGAGCGCCATGGGGAACCAGTTCGCCATGACCTTTTCATCCCCACCGGCAGCCTCGATACCCAGCTCATAGAGCTGGAGGAATTCCACGGGGTCAGTTGTGCCGTTGTAGCGAGGAGGCAAGTCCAGCTTGAACTTGCCGGGCCACGCGGCGCTGCGCCGCTCAGTGGTGTAGGCGTGGCAGCCCGCGGTGGCCACGAAAGGCCTCGGTTGGTGGAGAGCTTGGTCTTGAGGGTCCCCATGTGCTGCAGCTAGGAGTAGGGTGGGGTCTTGGCGCGCCGGAGCTGGAGCAGGGTCGCGGCGTGCCGGAGCAGGGAGCGCCCTGGCAGCCCCTTGCGGGCGAGGAACTTCTTGGCAGCTTCGCTCTTGCTGCGCTGGCGCCTGATGGAGCGGGTTCCGCCCAGGGACCAAGCGCCTTGGAGCCATGGAATCTTCTTGGAGGGGAGGCAGCTGGTGCGCCTCTGGAGCTTCGTTGCCCACGCGGGGCGGAGTGCGGCGCAGAGGGACGGACGGTGCGGAAGAGCCCCCTGCAGCGCGGACAAGCTCGGCGACGCGGTGGAGCCATTCTTCATAGACATCGTCGGCGGGACGGTAGCGCAGGAGCTCATTTGCCGCGAGGAGCGCAGCCCGAGCCTCCAAGGGTGCGTGGAGCGTGCGGGATGAAGAACCGGCTGGAGCGAGTGATGGAGTGGCGGTGCGGCCGTCTTGCCGCACAGACGGGTGCTGAGACGATGCCTGCTACTCGCCCCTCGCCGGGCCGGTGGCCGCGTTGATGGCGGGCGATGGGGAACGACGAGGACGCCCACCGACAAGGGCCGTCTGGGCGACACAAGAAGCGATGGCGGCCCGGCGCTCGGCGCGGGCCCGACGAGCGTCGGACATGGATGCGACGGTCGAAGGAGAACGGAGTGGTGGAAGACAGATTCCGGCGCACCCCTACCTGGCGCGCCAAATGTCGGATTTCGGGTTCCGGCAGACCCTTAAGGTTCGAACACTGGGGTGCGCGCGGAAATCACGTCCTCAACCCTCCCGTCTCGCAAAGATCTAAACTACTAAAAGAACTGCACAAGAGGCACGAGATTTATACTGGTTCGGGCCACCGATGTGGTGTAATACCCTATTCCAGTGTGTGGTGGATAGATTGCCCCCTGGGGCTGGTGAGGATGAACAATACAAGGAAGAACAGCCTCGCGAGGGCCTGTTCTTGGCTGGGGTGATGAACTGCTATGCGGATTTCAGCCACCTCTCTCTATCTCTCTATTTCTCTCTTCCTCTCTTCCAGATCCCAACTGACCAACCGAACCCCTTGCTATGTGGGTGGCTAGTCCTATTTATAGAGGCCCTAGTCCTCTTCCCAAATATTGAGCGAGAAGGGATCCAACAATGGCGGGCTAATTTGAAGGGGGACAGCGAATACGTCTATCCTGACAAAAGCAGTCTTCGCCTGCCAAAGGCTCTGGTGGTGACGCCGGGCTGGGCTCCATGGTGACCTCCGTCCCGTAGTCCTCCTGGTCTTGGTCTCGTTGCACCGAAGTGGCAACCTTTGCCTGATGCCTCGGTACTCCATGGATATGCTTGTCCCCTTTGCACCAAAGAGGAAAGGAGGACGCTGCGTGCGCTGGCACCCGCCTGGTGCCTCGAATCGTCATGGCTTGCGCCATGGGCACCTCGCGAGGTACCCCCCCTTGAACTCTCCGCCTCCTCGCGAGCCAGCCTGAGGAGGCTGTGCCTGAGGATGCGTCATGTCGTCCACCTCGCGAGGCTTGGCCCCTCGCGAGGGTCTTGAGCCTCGTGTTGATGAAGATGGGCCGCGCTGGGCCCCCACTTGAGCCACACCGCAGGCAGGCAAGTCTGGGGACCACCGTTCCTAGAACGCCGACACTCTCCACGTACAGTCCACGTCCGATGGAAGTCATTCCTTGACCATGTTGACCACGTCGCGCCGAGAGCACCAGGGCGGTGGACGACGGCGAGGCCAAGGAAGGGGACGACGCGGAGCCGGTGAAGACGCGGTAGTGGATGCCCACGCGGAGAGGAGTATGAGAGTTCACTTGTTCGGCTGCGGTGTGAGGCTGCCGTCGCCGCAGGGCCTAACCAGCGGTGGGAATAGTAGGGGGCGGTGAGGCCTCCGCGGCAGCACAGCCGACCACGGGAGGCAGGAGCAGGCGGCACGACCGGCGCTGCTTTGGGCGGCTGGAGCAAGAAGACCAGAGGTTGAAGAAGCACTACGGCCGTTGGATGGACATCGTACAGTCATTGGAGCTAGAATCGTGCATATTGACTAAGTTGACAAAGCCCTCCATCCTCGTCAACTTAGTAGGCCCACAAGTCAGCCTCCCAGCAAGGTGGGTCCCAGCTAGCCGGGGGATTATTCATTTTTTGTGCGTAATTAGGAGGCACTTCCGGTGGGT
This sequence comes from Triticum monococcum, assembly GCA_034509565.1. Lineage (NCBI taxonomy): Eukaryota > Viridiplantae > Streptophyta > Magnoliopsida > Poales > Poaceae > Triticum > Triticum monococcum. Next base: position 667,872,990 of record CM067843.1, on the reverse strand, counting down.
CCCAGCAGTCAGGGGGAAATGATTTTTTTCGCAAAATACTGGTGGCCCGTCCGGTGGGTCCCTGCTGTCAGGTGGAGGAATAATTATTTTCCGCATAATAAGGAGGCACTTCCTTGCGGCTGCCGTGGACCCAGCTGTCAGCCTCTCCACGTACAGTATTCTTCCGATGGAATTCGCTCGTTGACCACATTGACCACGGCGCGCCGACAGCACCGCATCGGTGGACGACAGCGAGGCCTAGGAAGGGGACGACGCGGAGCCGGAGAAGACGCGGCAGTGGATGCCCACGCGGAGAGGAGTACGAGGGTTCACTGGTTCGGCTGCGCAGCCGTCGCCGTAGAATAACAAGGGGTGTGGGTGAGTGGAGTGGAGGGATGGCCTGGCCAGCGGTGGGAGTAGTATGGGGGCGGTGAGGCCTCCGCGGCAGCACAGCCAGCCACGGGAGGCAGGAGCAGGCGGCACGACCGGCGCTGGTTTGGGCGGCTGGAGCAAGAAGACCAGAGGTTGAAGAAGCACTACGGCCGTTGGATGGACATCATATGGTCAGTCGAGCTAGAATCGTGCATATTGGCTAAGTTGACAAAGCCCTTCGTTCCCGTCAACTCAGTAGGCCCACTATACTGGGTCCCAGCTAGCAGGGGGTATTCATTTTTTGTGCGTAATAAGGAGGCACTTCCTTGCGTGCGAAGATATAGCTGGTGGGTCCGAGCTGTCAGGTGGAGGAAATCATTATTTTGTGCGTAATAAGGAAGCATTTCCTTGCGTGCGGCCGTGGACCCAGCTGTCAGCCTCTCCACGTATAGTCCACTTCAGATGCATGTCGGTCATTGACCACGCTGACCACGCCACGCCGAGAGCACCAGGGCGGTGGATGAAGGCGAGGCCTAGGAAGGGAACGACACGGAGGCAGGGAAGACTCGGCCGTTGTTTTTGTTTCCCACGTGGAGGGGAGTACAACTGTACGAGGGTTAACTGGTTCGTCTGCCGTCGCCGGAGAATAACAGCAGGTGTGGGTGAGTAGAGGGATGGCTAGGCCAGCGATGGGAGTACGGTGGGGCGGTGAGGCCTGCACGGCAGCACAGCCGGCCGCGGAAAGGAGGGAGCAGGCAGTCCCGCCGGCGCTTGTTTGAGCGGCTGGAGCAGGAAGAGCAGAGATTGAAGAAGCACGACGGCCGTTGGATGGACATCCAACAGTATACATGCCATCTGTGGAAAGCCTCAAATCTTTTGAAAACAGCATACAACCCATCTGCCCTTATTTCAAATAATTACAGCCCATTTGCTAATTCTTACGGGTTTTTTTGGAGCCCATATTCTTTATGTTAGCATTACAGCCCATATTGTGGCCATGGTTAGAAATTATACGAAATTTTGCAGATGTCGGTGCGGTCTGAACTATTTTTAATCCCGAAATTTCGAGTCACATTCAGACTGATTTTAAAAATAAATGTATATCAATATAAAATCCAATAAATTGTCCACGCATACAAATCAATGCAATTTAAAATCTCGAAATGAAAAAAAGATATTTGAAAATAATTGCCGGTTTGATGTGTTTTAAAAATGTACAGCCCATTTCTTATTACTGATAGGCCATTTTCTCGGCCAGCAGCAACCCAACAGACCTGATAAAGCGACTTACTTGACAAATCGCAAAAAAACTGGGCTAGCCATTTTCAGAAAGAAAAAAAAACTACTGGGCTGGTCTGTGGTAAACATAAAAGAAAAGGCTGTCTAGACAGGCCAGAGTGTCCCGCACAGCCCAGTTGACACCCTGCTTCCGCCTCAAAAACAAATTAGATAAATGCCACTCCAATTATGGCGATTCATAAAAATGCCACTGCAATTTCCAAAATTTGAAAAATGCCACTGCAATTTTTGCAAACTTTGAAAAACGCCACTGCAATTTTTGCAAACTTTGAAAAACACCACTGCAGTTTGCAAACTTTGAAAAACGCCACTCCAGACTTTGAAAAATGCCACTAGAAATGGCATGAAATGGCATTTTTCAAAGTTTCGAAATTGCAGTGGCATTTCTCGGATACACCAGATTTGGAGTGGCATTTATCAAATTAACCCAAAACAAAAATAACTGGGCGAGCTACTGGGTCCCTGGTGTCAGCCGCTCGTTGTGCAATTCTCTCATTTATTGACTACGTTGACAATGGCATGGGACCCAGATGTCAGAAATCCACTAGGAGGAGCCATTTTTTATTGGCTTGAAATAAGGAGGCACTTGCTTGTGTACTGCCATGACCTTGGCGGGTCCCTGCTGTCATCCTCTCCATGTACAATCATCTCCCGATTGTGTACGCGTCAACTTGCTAGGCCCACAAGTCAGCCTCTAAACCGTGGAGGACAAATACAACCCATTTAAAAAAATAACAGCCCATTCCATACGTTCAAACGAAAAGTTCAACATTCAGACCAAAGTAACAGGTCTGATCCACATATAGAGTACTGAACTTCCACGTTGACAACCATCATAGCCAAGTTAACTATCTACTCCCACTAACACTCTAGTAGCATACAAGTACTAACTTACTCTTAGCTAACTAGACGATGCCGGCCGCCATCTGTTGTCCATGCTAAACGCCGGCACCGGCATCCTTCGCCTCGCCTCGGACTTGCCAGAGGTGCGATAGGAGACACTTGCTTGCGTACGAGCTTATCAGTTTCTTCAGAGGTAGGCATTTTTATTCAAAAAACTGCCACTTTGCATCTTGCGTCGCAAATAAAACTGCCAGGAGCACATTTGTAGGCTAGCTAGTGATCGATCAGTAACTTGTAAACACTGAGCGAACAGAAATAAGTAACTATTAATGCATCTCAATGATTCACAGATCATATACAAATATGTAGCTCTAAAAGCAAAGATCAGCCACTTCGCATCTTGCATCGCAACTAAAACTAACTCGTACGATTACCATACATAAGATCAACATGTTAATGCATCTCAATGACTCACAGATCATATACAAATATGTAGCTCCAAAAGCAAAGATCTAGAAAAAACATTTGTTCTTCCTACTAACATGGATGCTTCTATTGGACAACATTCAGTACAGACTGAAAGACAAATTTGTTTGTCAAGTCTACAATTCCTCTTGCAAACATAAGTGGTTTCACCAACAGCTGTAACCATGAGAATGAACCAGACATGATGGAGGAACATGCACTGCAATATGATTTGGTCTTCCCTCGATCACACTGCGAGACTATTTTCGGAATACAAACTTTAACTTAGGCAAAATGATGTCCATTGTATAATCAGACCAAAGCAATGAAGCACCTAGTGTTGGCCAATAAATAGTACAGTGCTACTTTTCTGCAGTCCATGAAGTGACTATCCAATCTTTCTGTGTCTATTTCCAAATGGCACCGCATGCAGTGACTATACTATTCTCTTGTGCAGTTCAACCAAAATTGCGGGCACTTTGTTGGTTTGCCAAATAGCAACGGGCAGGCATCTCTGTCTGCACAAATATCAAGCAGCTAGTAAACATATACCACACCTTATATTTTCGGTTTAAACATGTCTCTTCCGCTTAGCATCTGTCATGTTCTGCACTGGACAATCTGATACAGTTATGTTTTGCCCTAGACAATTTCATACTGAATTGATTTGCTGGTTTAGAGCAGAAATATAGCGCCTATTCTTCATCAGACCAAGGATATGCATGTTCGCAGTGATGGAAGAGGTGAAATCGATACAACCGAAATTGAACATCCAATCATTGAATCCTGTCCTGCACCTCCAATGTAGGTCCACCCTGCCAATAAATTCACATGCAAACCACTAGTATTACTATCTAATGACAGTACAAAAAGAGTAGCAAGATAGTAGCAAACCATGTACCTTCGTAATGAACAACTCATAGTGCCACCAATTGGATATAAAGGTTGGGAAAAAAACATGCTCCTAATGTTGAACCAGTTGGACTTTTTGTGCAGTTCCACTAAAATCGAGCATCCCTGTTTGCATAGATATTGAAAGTGTGATTACTCTAAAAGTGGCACTAGTTGAAGCATGGACTCACAAATATAAGCATTCCAATTTCTTAATGGGAAAAGGTAGCAAGACTGTTTCTAACCACCTGTTTGAAGGAATAAATAAAGCAACAGCGGCTGAGATGAGGAAGGCATACATAGTTTTTTCTAGAAAAGTGAGCCATTCCTGACCTTTCCTCTTCTTTTAAGCAAATTTTGTGCAGTTCTACTAAAATAAAATGCCATCACCGGCTTGACAATTCAGTGACACTGTACAAAAGGAAATGACTTAACATTACATCATGATGTCAGGTATGTAGTCGACAGGCATTAGAGACAAATATACAGACCTCCTCAAGAGAACAGCCGGAGGAGGAGGTGCCCACTCTTGACCTTTACTCTTGTCTTCATAATTGTCTATGCAGTTTAACCAAAATAAAATGACATCAGCGCCTTGGCATTTTGGTGACAATGTACAAAAAAATTAACTTATCTCATGAAAGTGATGTATGTAATCTATAAGCATTAACAGTGCAAATATCTGACAAGAGTAACAAGTTTCATCGTTGGTATACTGGTTGTGCAACATCATTAGAATGCCTTATAGCTGAAAAATCTTTAATACATCCACAATCAACAGCTAACCCTGAAATAATCCAGTGACATTAAATGGCATTGCTTAAATTTATGGGTGGCATTAGACTGAGAGCGGCATTAGTTAAATGTGGCATCACTTTTGCAGTAGCATTGCTTGACTTGACTGTTGGCGTTATACTAACAGCAAAAAAAGTGGCAATAAGAGCATGGGAGGCACCAGTACGATGTACCTGTTGGCGAACGCAGTAATTTCAAAAATTTTCTTACGCACACGCAAGATCATGGTGATGCACAGCAACGAGAGGGGAGAGTGTTGTCTACGTACCAACGCAGACCGACTGCGGAAGCGATCACACAACGTAGAGGAAGTAGTCGTACGTCTTCTTCCCGATCCAACCAATCCAAGCACCGTTACTCCGGCACCTCCGAGTTATTAGCACACGTTCAGCTCGATGACGTTCCTCGGGCTCCGATCTAGCAAAGCGTCGAGGAAGAGTTCCGTCAGCACGACGGCGTGGTGACGATCTTGATGTACTACCGACGCAGGGCTTCGCCTAAGCACTGTAACGGTATGATCGAGGTGGAATTTGGTGGCAGGGGGCACCGCACACGGCTAAGGAACGATTAACTTGTGTGTCTTGTGGTGCCCCCTGCCCCCGTATATAAAGGCCAGGGGCAGGGGGTTCGGCCGGCTAGGAGGGAGGCGCAGGGAGGAGTCCTACTCCCACCGGGAGTAGGACTCCTTCCCCCCAATCCTATTCCAACTAGGATTCTTGGGGAAGAAGGAGAAAGAGGGGGCCGGCCCACCTCTCCTAGTCCTATTAGGACTTGGGAAGGGGGGGGGGCGCCGGCCAGGTGTGGGCTGCCTCTTCTCTCTTTTCCACTAAGGCCCAATAGGCCCATTTACCTCCCGGGGGGTTCCGGTAACCCTCCCGGTAATCCGGAAAAATCCCGATTTCACCCGGAACGCTTCCGGTGCCCAAACATAGGCTTCCAATATATCAATCTTTACGTCTCGACCTTTTCGAGACTCCTCGTCATGTCCGTGATCTCATCCGGGACTCCGAACAACCTTCGGTACATCAAAATGCATAAACTCATAATAACTGTCATCGTAACGTTAAGCGTGCGGACCCTACGGTTCGAGAACAATGTAGACATGACCGAGACACGTCTCCGGTCAATAACCAATAGCGGGACCTGGATGCCCATATTGGCTCCTACATATTCTACGAAGATCTTTATCAGTCAGACCGCATAACAACATACGTTGTTCCCTTTGTCATCGGTATGTTACTTGCCCAAGATTCGATCGTCGGTATCCAATACCTAGTTCAATCTCGTTACTGGCAAGTCTCTTTACTCGTTCCGTAATACATCATCTCACAACTAACATCTTAGTTATTATGCTTGCAAGGCTTATGTGATGTGTATTACCGAGAGGGCCCAGAGATACCTCTCCGACAATCAGAGTGACAAAACCTAATCTCGAAATACGCCAACCCAACATCTACCGTTGGAGACACCTGTAGTACTCCTTTATAATCACCCAGTTACGTTGTGACGTTTGGTAGTACCCAAAGTGTTCCTCCGGTAAACGGGAGTTGCATAATCTCATAGTTATAGGAACATGTATAAGTCATGAAGAAAGCAATAGCAACATACTAAACGATCGGGTGCTAAGCTAATGGAATGGGTCATGTCAATCAGATCATTCAACTAATGATGTGACCTCGTTAATCAAATAACAACTCTTTGTTCATGGTTTGGAAACATAACCATCTTTGATTAACGAGCTAGTCTAGTAGAGGCATACTAGTGACACTCTGTTGGTCTATGTATTCACACATGTATTATGTTTCCGGTTAATACAATTCTAGCATGAATAATAGACATTTATCATGATATAAGGAAATAAATAATAACTTTATTATTGCCTCTAGGGCATATTTCCTTCAGTCTCCCACTTGCACTAGAGTCAATAATCTAGATTACACAGTAATGATTCTTACACCCATGGAGTCTTGGTGCTGATCATGTTTTGCTCGTGGAAGAGGCTTAGTCAACGGGTCTGCAACATTCAGATCCGTGTGTATCTTGCAAATCTCTATGTCTCCCACCTGGACTAAATCCCGGATGGAGTTGAAGCATCTCTTGATGTGTTTGGTTCTTTTGTGAAATCTGGATTCCTTTGCCAAGGCAATTGCACCAGTATTGTCACAGAAGATCTTCATTGGACCCGATGCATTAGGTATGACACCTAGATCGGATATGAACTCCTTCATCCAGACTCCTTCGTTTGCTGCTTCCGAAGCAGATATGTACTCCGCTTCACATGTAGATCCCGCTACGACGCTTTGTTTAGAACTGCACCAACTGACAGCTCCACCATTTAAAGTAAACACGTATCCGGTTTGCGATTTAGAATCGTCCGGATCAGTGTTAAAGCTTGCATCAATGTAACCTCTTACGGTGAGCTCTTTGTCACTTCCATATACGAGAAACATATCCTTAGTCCTTTTCAGGTATTTCAGGATGTTCTTGACCGCTGTCCAGGGATCCACCCCTGGATTACTTTGGTACCTTCCTGCTAAACTTATAGCAAGGCACACATCAGGTCTGGTACACAGCATTGCATACATGATAGAGCCTATGGCTGAAGCATAGGGAACATCTTTCATTTTCTCTCTATCTTCTGCAGTGGTCGGGCATTGAGTCTGACTCAACTTCACACCTTGCAATACAGGCAAGAACCCTTTCTTTGCTTGATCCATTTTGAACTTCTTCAAAATCTTGTCAAGGTATGTGCTTTGTGAAAGTCCAATTAAGCGTTTTGATCTATCTCTATAGATCTTTATGCCTAATATGTAAGCAGCTTCCCCAAGGTCTTTCATCGAAAAACTTTTATTCAAGTATCCCTTTATGCTATCCAGAAATTCTATATCATTTCCAATGAGTAATATGTCATCCACATATAATATCAGAAATGCTACAGAGCTCCCACTCACTTTCTTGTAAATACAGGCTTCTCCAAAAGTCTGTATAAACCCAAATGCTTTGATCACACTATCAAAGCGTTTATTCCAACTCCGAGATGCTTGCACCAGTCCATAGATGGATCGCTGGAGTTTGCACACTTTGTTAGCTCCCTTTGGATCGACAAAACCTTCTGGTTGCATCATATACAACTCTTCTTCCAGAAATCCATTCAGGAATGCGGTTTTTACATCCATTTGCCAAATTTCATAATCATAAAATGCGGCAATTGCTAACATGATTCTGACAGACTTAAGCATCGCTACGGGTGAGAAAGTCTCATCGTAGTCAACTCCTTGAACTTGTCGAAAACCTTTTGCGACAAGTCGAGCTTTGTAGACAGTAACATTACCATCAGCGTTAGTCTTTTCTTAAAGATCCATTTATTCTCAATTGCTTGCCGATCATCGGGCAAGTCAACCAAAGTCCATACTTTGTTCTCATACATGGATCCCATCTCAGATTTCATGGCTTCAAGCCACTTTGCGGAATCTGGGCTCACCATCGCTTCTTCATAGTTCGTAGGTTCATCATGATCTAGTAGCATGACTTCCAGAACAGGATTACCGTACCACTCTGGTGCGGATCTTACTCTGGTTGATCTACGAGGTACAGTAGTATCTTGATCTAAAGTTTCATGATCATCATCATTAACTTCCTCTCTTATTGGTGTAGGTCTCACAGAAACAGTTTTCTGTGATGTACTATTTCCCAATAACGGAGTAGGTACAGTTACCTCGTCAAGTTCTACTTTCCTCCCACTCACTTCTTTCGAGAGAAACTCCTTCTCAAGAAAGTTTCCGAATTTAGCAACAAAAAATCTTGCCTTCGGATCTGTGATAGAAGGTGTATCCAATAGTTTCCTTTGGATATCCTATGAAGACACACTTCTCCGATTTGGGTTCGAGCTTATCAGGTTGAAGCTTTTTCACATAAGCATCGCAACCCCAAATTTTAAGAAACGACAACTTTGGTTTCTTTCCAAACCATAGTTCGTAAGGCGTCGTCTCAACGGATTTAGATGGTGTCCTATTTAACGTGAATGTGGCCGTCTCTAAAGCATAACCCCAAAATGATAGCGGTAAATCAGTAAGAGACATCATAGATCGCACCATATCTAGTAAAGTACGATTACGACGTTCGGACACACCATTACGTTGTGGTGTTCCGGGTGGCGTGAGTTGCGAAACTATTCCACAATTTTTCAAATGTACACCAAACTCGTAACTCAAATATTCTCCACGATCAGATCGTAGAAATTTTATTTTCTTGTTACGATGATTTTCAACTTCACTCTGAAATTCTTTGAACTTTTCAAATGTTTCAGACTTATGTTTCATTAATTAGATATACCCATATCTGCTTAAATCATCTGTGAAGGTGAGAAAATAACGATATCCGCCACGAGCCTCAATATTCATCGGACCACATACATCGGTATGTATGATTTCCAGTAAATCTGTTGCTCTCTCCATAGTACCGGAGAACGGTGTTTTAGTCATCTTGCCCATGAGGCACGGTTCGCAAGTACCAAGTGATTCATAATCAAGTGGTTCCAAAAGCCCATCAGCATGGAGTTTCTTCATGCGCTTTACACCGATATGACCTAAACGGCAGTGCCACAAATAAGTTGCACTATCATTATCAACTCTGCATCTTTTGGCTTCAACATTATGAATATGTGTATTACTACTATCGAGATTCAATAAGAATAGACCACTTTTCAAGGGTGCATGACCATAAAAGATATTACTCATATAAATAGAACAACCATTATTCTCTGATTTAAATGAATAACCGTCTCGCATCAAACAAGATCCAGATATAAAGTTCATGCTTAACGCTGGCACCAAATAACAATTATTTAGGTCTAATATTAATCCCGAAGGTAGATGTAGAGGTAGCGTGCCGACCGCGATCACATCGACTTTGGAACCGTTTCCCACGCGCATCGTCACCTCGTCCTTTGCTAGTGTCCGCTTATTCTGTAGTCCCTGTTTCGAGTTGCAAATATTAGCAACAGAACCAGTATCAAATACCCAGGTGCTACTGCGAGCATTAGTAAGGTACACATCAATAACATGTATATCACATATACCTTTGTTCACCTTGCCATCCTTCTTATCCGCCAAATACTTGGGGCAGTTCCGCTTCCAGTGACCAGTCTGCTTGCAGTAGAAGCACTCAGTTTCAGGCTTAGGTCCAGACTTGGGTTTCTTCTCTTGAGCAGCAACTTTCTTGCCGTTCTTCTTGAAGTTCCCTTTCTTCTTCCCTTTGCCCTTTTTCTTGAAACTAGTGGTTTTGTTAACCATCAACACTTGATGCTCCTTCTTGATTTCTACCTCCGCAGCTTTCAGCATAGCGAAGAGCTCGGGAATAGTCTTGTTCATCCCTTGCATATTATAGTTCATCACAAAGCTCTTGTAGCTTGGTGGCAGTGATTGGAGAATTCTGCCAATGACGCAATCATCCGGAAGTGTAACTCCCAATTGAATCAAGTGATTATTATACCCAGACATTTTGAGTATATGCTCACTGACAGAACTGTTCTCCTCCATCTTGCAGCTATAGAACTTATTGGAGACTTCATATCTCTCAATCCGGGCATTTGCTTGAAATATTAACTTCAACTCCTGGAACATCTCATATGCTCCATGACGTTCAAAACGTCGTTGAAGTCCCGGTTCTAAGCCGTAAAGCATGGCACACTGAACTATTGAGTAGTCATCAGCTTTGCTCTGCCAGACGTTCATAACTTCTGGTGTTGCTCTTGCAGCAGGCCTGGCACTCAGCGGTGCTTCCAGGACGTAATTCTTCTGTGCAGCAATGAGGATAATCCTCAGGTTACGGACCCATTCCGTGTAATTGCTACCATCATCTTTCAACTTAGCTTTCTCAAGGAACGCATTAAAATTCAACGGAACAACAGCACGAGCCATCTATCTACAATCAACATAAACAAGCAAGATACTATCAGGTACTAAGTTCATGATAATTTTTAAGTTCAGTTTAATTTTTACTTAAGAACTCCCACTTAGATAGACATCCCTCTAATCTTCTAAGTGATCACGTGATCCAAATCAACTAAACCATAACCGATCATCACGTGAGATGGAGTAGTTTTCAATGGTGAACATCAATATGTTGATCATATCTACTATATGATTCACGCTCGACCTTTCGGTCTCCGTGTTCCGAGGCCATATCTGTATATGCTTGGCTCGTCAAGTATAACCTGAGTATTCCGCGTGTGCAACTGTTTTGCACCCGTTGTATTTGAACGTAGAGCCTATCACACCCGATCATCACGTGGTGTCTCAGCACGAAGAACTTTTGCAACGGTGCATACTCAGGGAGAACACTTCTTGATAATTTAGTGAGAGATCATCTTATAATGCTACCGTCAATCAAAGCAAGATAAGATGCATAAAAGGATAAACATCACATGCAATCAATATAAGTGATATGATATGGCCATCATCATCTTGTGCTTTGTGATCTCCATCTCCGAAGCATCGTCATGATCACCATCGTCACCGGCGCGCCACCTTGATCTCCATCGTAGCAACGTTGTCGTCTCGCCAATCTTATGCTTCCAAGACTATTACTACCGTTTAGTAATCTAGTAAAGCATTACATCGCGATTGCATTGCATACAATAAAGCGATAACCATATGGCTCCTGCCAGTTGCCGATAACTCGGTTACAAAACATGATCATCTCATACAATAAAATCAGCATCATGCCTTGACCATATCACATCACAACATTCCCTGCAAAAACAAGTTAGACGTCCTCTACTTTGTTGTTGCAAGTTTTACGTGGCTGCTACGGGCTTAAGTAAGAACTCATCTCACCTACGCATCAAAACCACAACGATAGTTCGTCAAATAGACTCCGTTTTAACCTTCTCAAGGACCGGGCGTAGTCACACTTGGTTCAACTAAAGTTGGAGAGACAGTCTTCCGCTAGCCATCTGCGTGCATAGCACGTCGAGGGAACCGGTCTCGCGTAAGAGTACGCGTAAGGTTGGTCCGGATCGTCTCGTCCAACAATACCGCCAAACCAAAGTATGACATGCTGGTAGGCAGTATGACTTGTATCGCCCACAACTCACTTGTGTTCTACTCGTGCAAATAACATCAAACCATAAAAACCTAGGCTCGGATGCCACTGTTGGGGAACGCAGTAATTTCAAAAATTTTCCTACGCACACGCAAGATCATGGTGATGCACAGCAACGAGAGGGGAGAGTGTTGTCTACGTACCAACGCAGACCGACTGCGGAAGCGATCACACAACGTAGAGGAAGTAGTCGTACGTCTTCTTCCCGATCCAACCGATCCAAGCACCGTTACTCCGGCACCTCCGAGTTCTTAGCACACGTTCAGCTCGATGACGTTCCTCGGGCTCCGATCCAGCAAAGCGTCGAGGAAGAGTTCCGTCAGCACGACGGCGTGGTGACGATCTTGATGTACTACCGACGCAGGTCTTCGCCTAAGCACTGTAACGGTATGATCGAGGTGGAATTTGGTGGCAGGGGGCACCGCACACGGCTAAGGAACGATTAACTTGTGTGTCTTGTGGTGCCCCCTGCCCCCGTATATAAAGGCCAGGGGCAGGGGGTTCGGCCGGCTAGGAGGGAGGCGCAGGGAGGAGTCCTACTCCCACCGGGAGTAGGACTCCTTCCCCCCAATCCTATTCCAACTAGGATTCTTGGGGAAGAAGGAGAAAGAGGGGGCCGGCCCACCTCTCCTAGTCCTATTAGGACTTGGGAAAGGGGGGGGGGGGGCGCCGGCCAGGTGTGGGCTGCCTCTTCTCTCTTTTCCACTAAGGCCCAATAGGCCCATTTACCTCCCGGGGGGTTCCGGTAACCCTCCCGGTAATCCGGAAAAATCCCGATTTCACCCGGAACGCTTCCGGTGCCCAAACATAGGCTTCCAATATATCAATCTTTACGTCTCGACCTTTTCGAGACTCCTCGTCATGTCCGTGATCTCATCCGGGACTCCGAACAACCTTCGGTACATCAAAATGCATAAACTCATAATAACTGTCATCGTAACGTTAAGCGTGCGGACCCTACGGTTCGAGAACAATGTAGACATGACCGAGACACGTCTCCGGTCAATAACCAATAGCGGGACCTGGATGCCCATATTGGCTCCTACATATTCTACGAAGATCTTTATCGGTCAGACCGCATAACAACATACGTTGTTCCCTTTGTCATCGGTATGTTACTTGCCCGAGATTCGATCGTCGGTATCCAATACCTAGTTCAATCTCGTTACTGGCAAGTCTCTTTACTCGTTCCGTAATACATCATCTCACAACTAACATCTTAGTTATTATGCTTGCAAGGCTTATGTGATGTGTATTACCGAGAGGGCCCAGAGATACCTCTCCGACAATCAGAGTGACAAAACCTAATCTCGAAATACGCCAACCCAACATCTACCGTTGGAGACACCTGTAGTACTCCTTTATAATCACCCAGTTACGTTGTGACGTTTGTTAGTACCCAAAGTGTTCCTCCGGTAAACGGGAGTTGCATAATCTCATAGTTATAGGAACATGTATAAGTCATGAAGAAAGCAATAGCAACATACTAAACGATCGGGTGCTAAGCTAATGGAATGGGTCATGTCAATCAGATCATTCAACTAATGATGTGACCTCGTTAATCAAATAACAACTCTTTGTTCATGGTTAGGAAACATAACCATCTTTGATTAACGAGCTAGTCTAGTAGAGGCATACTAGTGACACTCTGTTGGTCTATGTATTCACACATGTATTATGTTTCCGGTTAATACAATTCTAGCATGAATAATAGACATTTATCATGATATAAGGAAATAAATAATAACTTTATTATTGCCTCTAGGGCATATTTCCTTCAGTACCTCCACGGACGCAGATGAAGGAAATATGCCCTAGAGGCAATAATAAAGTTATTATTTATTTCCTTATATCATGATAAATGTTTATTATTCATGCTAGAATTGTATTAACCGGAAACATAATACATGTGTGAATACATAGACAAACAGAGTGTCACTAGTATGCCTCTACTTGACTAGCTCGTTAATCAAAGATGGTTATGTTTCCTAACCATGAACAAAGAGTTGTTATTTGATTAACGAGGTCACATCATTAGTTGAATGATCTGATTGACATGACCCATTCCATTAGCTTAGCACCCGATCGTTTAGTATGTTGCTATTGCTTTCTTCATGACTTATACATGTTCCTATAACTATGAGATTATGCAACTCCCGTTTATCGGAGGAACACTTTGGGTACTACCAAACGTCACAACGTAACCTGGTGATTATAAAGGAGTACTACAGGTGTCTCCAATGGTAGATGTTGGGTTGGCGTATTTCGAGATTAGGGTTTGTCACTCCGATTGTCGGAGAGGTATCTCTGGGCCCTCTCGGTAATATACATCACATAAGCCTTGCAAGCATAATAACTAAGATGTTAGTTATGAGATGATGTATTACGGAACGAGTAAAGAGACTTGCCAGTAACGAGATTGAACTAGGTATTGGATACCGACGATCGAATCTTGGGCAAGTAACATACCGATGACAAAGGGAACAACGTATGTTGTTATGCGGTCTGACCGATAAAGATCTTCGTAGAATATGTAGGAGCCAATATGGGCATCCAGGTCCGGCTATTGGTTATTGACCGGAGACGTGTCTCGGTCATGTCTACATTGTTCTCGAACCGTAGGGTCCGCACGCTTAACGTTACGATGACAGTTATTATGAGTTTATGCATTTTGATGTACCGAAGGTTGTTCGGAGTCCCGGATGAGATCACGGACATGACGAGGAGTCTCGAAAAGGTCGAGACGTAAAGATTGATATATTGGAAGCCTATGTTTGGGCACCGGAAGCGTTCCGGGTGAAATCGGGATTTTTCCGGATTACCAGGAGGGTTACCGGAACCCCTCGGGAGGTAAATGGGCCTATTGGGCCTTAGTGGAAAAGAGAGAAGAGGCAGCCCACACCTGGCCGGCGCCCCCCCCTTTCCCAAGTCCTAATAGGACTAGGAGAGGTGGGCCGGCCCCCTCTTTCTCCTTCTTCCCCAAGAATCCTAGTTGGAATAGGATTGGGGGGAAGGAGTCCTACTCCCCGGTGGGAGTAGGACTCCTCCCTGCGCCTCCCTCCTAGCCGGCCGAACCCCCTGCCCCTGGCCTTTATATACGGGGGCAGGGGGCACCACAAGACACACAAGTTAATCGTTCCTTAGCCGTGTGCGGTGCCCCCTGCCACCAAATTCCACCTCGATCATACTGTTACAGTGCTTAGGCGAAGCCCTGCGTCGGTAGTACATCAAGATCGTCACCACGCCGTCGTGCTGACGGAACTCTTCCTCGACGCTTTGCTGGATCGGAGCCCGAGGAACGTCATCGAGCTGAACGTGTGCTAAGAACTCGGAGGTGACGGAGTAACGGTGCTTGGATCGGTTGGATCGGGAAGAAGACGTACGACTACTTCCTCTATGTTGTGTGATCGCTTCCGCAGTCGGTCTGCGTTGGTACGTAGACAACACTCTCCCCTCTCGTTGCTGTGCATCACCATGATCTTGCGTGTGCGTAGGAAATTTTTTGAAATTACTGCGTTCCCCTAACAGTGGTATCAGAGCCTAGGTTTTTATGGTTTGATGTTATATGCACGAGTAGAACACAAGTAAGTTGTGGGCGATACAAGTCATACTGCCTACCAGCATGTCATACTTTGGTTCAGCGGCATTGTTGGACGAGACGATCCGGACCAACCTTACGCGTACTCTTACGCGAGACCGGTTCCCTCGACGTGCTTTGCACACAGATGGCTTGCGGAAGACTGCCTCTCCAACTTTAGTTGAACCAAGTGTGACTACGCCCGGTCCTTGAGAAGGTTAAAACGGAGTCTATTTGACGAACTATCGTTGTGGTTTTGATGCGTAGGTGAGATGAGTTCTTACTTAAGCCCGTAGCAGCCACGTAAAACTTGCAACAACAAAGTAGAGGACGTCTAACTTGTTTTTGCAGGGTATGTTGTGATGTGATATGGTCAAGGCATGATGCTGATTTTATTGTATGAGATGATCATGTTTTGTAACCGAGTTATCGGCAACTGGCAGGAGCCATATGGTTGTCGCTTTATTGTATGCAATGCAATCGCGATGTAATGCTTTACTAGATTACTAAACGGTAGTAATAGTCGTGGAAGCACAAGATTGGCGAGACGACAACGTTGCTACGATGGAGATCAAGGTGGCGCGCCGGTGACGATGGTGATCATGACGGTGCTTCGGAGATGGAGATCACAAGCACAAGATGATGATGGCCATATCATATCACTTATATTGATTGCATGTGATGTTTATCCTTTTATGCATCTTATCTTGCTTTGATTGACGGTAGCATTATAAGATGATCTCTCACTAAATTATCAAGAAGTGTTCTCCCTGAGTATGCACCGTTGCAAAAGTTCTTCGTGCTGAGACACCACGTGATGATCGGGTGTGATAGGCTCTACGTTCAAATACAACGGGTGCAAAACAGTTGCACACGCGGAATACTCAGGTTAAACTTGACGAGCCAAGCATATACAGATATGGCCTCGGAACACGGAGACCGAAAGGTCGAGCGTGAATCATATAGTAGATATGATCAACATAACGATGTTCACCATTGAAAACTACTCCATCTCACGTGATGATCGGTTATGGTTTAGTTGATTTGGATCACGTGATCACTTAGAGGATTAGAGGGATGTCTATCTAAGTGGGAGTTCTTAAGTAATATGATTAAATTGAACTTAAATTTATCATGAACTTAGTCCTGGTAGTATTTTGCAAATCATGTTGTAGATCAATAGCTCGCGTTGTTGCTTCCCTGTGTTTATTTTGATATGTTCCTAGAGAAAATTGTGTTGAAAGATGTTAGTAGCAATGATGCGGATTGGATCCGTGATCTAAGGTTTATCCTCATTGCTGCATAGAAGAATAATGTCCTTGATGCACTGCTAGGTGACAGACCTATTGCAGAGCAGATGCAGACGTTATGAACGTTTGGCTAGCTCAATATGATGACTACTTGATAGTTTAGTGCACCATGCTTAATGGCTTAGAATCGGGACTTCAAAGACGTTTTTGAACGTCATGGACCATATGAGATGTTCCAGCAGTTGAAGTTAATATTTCAAGTAAATACCCGAGTTGAGAGATATGAAGTCTCCAACAAGTTCTATAGTTGAAAGATGGAGGAGAATCGCTCAACTAGTGAGCATGTGCCCAGATTGTCTGAGTACTACAATCACTTGAATCAAGTGGGAGTTAATCTTCCAGATAAAATAGTGATTGACAGAATTCTCTAGTCACCATCACCAAGTTAGTAGAACTTCGTGATGAACTATAGTATGCAAGGGATAACGGAAACAACTCCCAAGCTCTTCGTGATGCTGAAATCAACGAAGGTAGAAATCAAGAAAAACATCAAGTGTTGATGGTTGACAAGATCACTAGTTTCAAGAAAAGGGCAAAGGAAAGAAGGGGAACTTCAAAAGAACGGCAAGCAAGTTGCTGCTCAAGTGAAGAAGCCCAAGTCTGATCCTAAGCCTGAGACTAAGTGATTCTACTGCAAAGGGACTGGTCACTGGAAGCGGAACTACCCCAAGTAATTGGCGGATAAGAAGGATGGCAAAGTGAACATAAGTATATTTGATATACATGTTATTGATGTGTACTTTACTAGTGTTTATAGCAAGCCCTCGGTATTTGATACTAGTTCAGTTGCTAAGATTAGTAACTCGAAACGGGAGTTGCAGAATAAACAGAGACTAGTTAAGGGTGAAGTGATGATGTGTGTTGGAAGTGGTTCCAAGATTGATATGATCATCATCGCACACTCCCTATACTTTCGGGATTAGTGTTGAACCTAAATAAGTGTTATTTGGTTTTTGCGTTGAGCATGAATATGATTTGATCATGTTTATTGCAATATGGTTATTCATTAAAGTAAGAGAATAAATTGTTGTTCTGTTTACATGAATAAAACCTTATATGGTTACACACCCAATGAAAATAGTTCATTGGATCTCAATCGTAGTGATACACATAATCATAATATTGAAACCAAAAGATGCAAAGTTAATAATGATAGTGCAACTTATTTGTAGCACTGCTGTTTAGGTCATATTGGTATAAAGCGCATGAAGAAACTCCATGCTGATGGGCTTTTGGAATCACTTGATTATGAATCAGTTGATGCTTGCGAACCATGCCTTTTGGGCAAGATGACTAAAACTCCGTTCTTCGGAACAATGGAGCAAGCAACAGATTCGTTGGAAATCATACATACTGATGTATGTGGTCCGATGAATATTGAGGCTCGCGACAGGTATCATTATTTTCTGATCTTCACAGATGATTTGAGCAGATATGAGTATATCTACTTGATGAAACATAAGTCTGAAACATTTGAAAAGTTCAAAGAATTTCAGAGTGAAGAGAAAAATCATCGTAACAAGAAAATAAAGTTTCTATGATCTGAACATAGAGAAGAGTATTTGAGTTACGAGTTTGGTCTTCAGTTAAAAACAATGTGAAATAGTTTCACTACTCAAGCCACCTGGAACACCACAGCATAATGGTGTGTCCGAACGTCATAACCGTACTTTATTGGATATAGTGCAATATATGATGTTTCTTACCGATTTACCACTATCGTTTTTGGGGTCATGCATTAGAGACAGCCGCATTCACGTTAAACAGGGCACCATCTAAATCCGTTGAGACGACACCGTGTGAACTATGGTTTGGCAAGAAACCTAAGCTGTCGTTTCTTAAAAATTTGGGGTTGCGATGCTTATATGAAAAAGTTTCATCCTGATAAGCTCAAACTCAAATTGGAGAAGTGCGTCTTCATAGGATATCCAAAGGAAACTATTGGATACACCTTCTATCACAGATCCGAAGGCAAGACTTTTGTTGCTAAAATTCGGAAACTTTCTGGAGAAGGAGTTTCTCTCGAAAGAAGTGAGTGGGAGGAAAGTAGAACTTGATGAGGTAACTGTACCTGCTCCCTTATTGGAAAGTAGTACATCATAGAAAAATGTTTCTGTGACACCTACACCAGTTAGTGAGGAAGCTAATGATGATGATCATGAAACTTTAGATCAAGATACTACTGTACCTCGTAGATCAACCAGAGTAAGATCCGCACCAGAGTGGTACGGTAATCCTGTTCTGGAAGTCATGCTACTAGATCATGATGAACCTACGAACTATGAAGAAGCGATGGTGAGCCCAGATTCCGCAAAGTGGCTTGAAGCCATGAAATCTGAGATATGATCCATGTATGAGAACAAAGTATGGACTTTAGTTGACTTGCCCGATGATCGGCAAGCCATAGAAAATAAATGGATCTTCAAGAGGAAGACGGACGCTGATAGTAGTGTTACTATCTACAAAGCTAGAATTGTCGCAAAAGGTTTTCGACAAGTTCAAGGTGTTGACTACGATGAGATTTTCTCACTCGTATCTATGCTTAAGTCTGTCCGAATCATGTTAGTAATTGCCGCATTTTATGAAATCTGGCAAACGGATAAACAAAACTGCATTCCTTAATGGATTTATTAAAGAAGAGTTGTATATGATGCAACCAGAAGGTTTTGTCAATCCAAAAGGTGCTAACAAAATGTGCAAGCACCAGCGATCCATCTGTGGACTGGTGCAAGCATCTCGGAGTTGGAATATACGCTTTGATGAGTTGATCAAAGCATATAGATTTATACAGACTTGCGGTGAAGCCTGTATTTACGAGAAAGTGAGTGGGAGCACTACAGCATTTCTGATAAGTATATGTGAATGACATATTGTTGATCGGAAATAATGTAGAATTATTCTGTAAAGCATAAAAGGAGTGTTTGAAAGGAGTTTTTCAAAGAAAGACTTCGGTAAAGCTGCTTACATATTGAGCTTCAAGATCTATAGAGATAGATCAAGACGCTTGATAAGTTTTTCAATAAGTACATACCTTGACAAGATTTTGAAGTAGTTCAAAATGGAACAGTCAAAGAAAAAGTTTCTTGCCTGTGTTACAAGGTGTGAAGTTGAGTAAAGACTCAAAGCCCGACCACGGCAGAAGATAGAAAGAGCATGAAAGTCATTCCCTATGCCTCATTCATAGGTTCTATAAAGTATGCCATGCTGTGTACCGGATCTATTGTATACCCGGCAATGATTTGGCAAGGGAGTACAATAGTGATCTAGGAGTAGATCACTGGACAGCGGTCATAATTATCCTTAGAGAAATAAGGAAATGTTTCTCGATTATGGACGTGACAAAAAGGTTCGTCGTAAAGGGTTACGTCGATGCAAGTTTTTGACACTGATCCAGATGATTCTAAATCTGGATACATATTGAAAGTGGGAGCAATTAGCTAGAGTAGCTCCGTGTAGAGCATTGTAGACATAGAACTTGCAAAATACTTACGGATCTGAATGTGACAGACCCGTTGACTAAAATTATCTCACAAGAAAAACATGATCACACCTTAATCACATAGCGATGTGAACTAGATTACTGAATCTAGTAAACCCTTTGGGCGTTGGTCACATGGCGATGTGAACTATGGGTGTTAATCACATGGTGATGTGAACTATTGCTGTTAAATCACATGGCGATGTGAACTAGATTATTGACTCTAGTGCAAGTGGGAGACTGAAGGAAATATGCCCTAGAGGCAATAATAAAGTTATTATTTATTTCCTTATATCATGATAAATGTTTATTATTCATGCTAGAATTGTATTAACCGGAAACATAATACATGTGTGAATACATAGAGAAACAGAGTGTCACTAGTATGCCTCTACTTGACTAGCTCGTTAATCAAAGATGGTTATGTTTCCTAACCATGAACAAAGAGTTGTTATTTGATTAACGAGGTCACATCATTAGTTGAATGATCTGATTGACATGACCCATTCCATTAGCTTAGCACCCAATCGTTTAGTATGTTGCTATTGCTTTCTTCATGACTTATACATGTTCCTATAACTATGAGATTATGCAACTCCCGTTTACCGGAGGAACACTTTGGGTACTACCAAACGTCACAACGTAACTGGGTGATTATAAAGGAGTACTACAGGTGTCTCCAATGGTAGATGTTGGGTTGGCGTATTTCGAGATTAGGGTTTGTCACTCCGATTGTCGGAGAGGTATCTCTGGGCCCTCTCGGTAATATACATCACATAAGCCTTGCAAGCATAATAACTAAGATGTTAGTTATGAGATGATGTATTACGGAACGAGTAAAGAGACTTGCCAGTAACGAGATTGAACTAGGTATTGGATACCGACGATCGAATCTCGGGCAAGTAACATACCGATGACAAAGGGAACAACGTATGTTGTTATGCGGTCTGACCGATAAAGATCTTCGTAGAATATGTAGGAGCCAATATGGGCATCCAGGTCCCGCTATTGGTTATTGACCGGAGACGTGTCTCGGTCATGTCTACATTGTTCTCGAACCGTAGGGTCCGCACGCTTAACGTTACGATGACAGTTATTATGAGTTTATGCATTTTGATGTACCGAAGGTTGTTCGGAGTCCCGGATGAGATCACGGACATGACGAGGAGTCTCGAAAAGGTCGAGACGTAAAGATTGATATATTGGAAGCCTATGTTTGGGCACCGGAAGCGTTCCGGGTGAAATCGGGATTTTTCCGGATTACCGGGAGGGTTACCGGAACCCCCCGGGAGGTAAATGGGCCTATTGGGCCTTAGTGGAAAAGAGAGAAGAGGCAGCCCACACCTGGCCGGCGCCCCCCCCCCTTTCCCAAGTCCTAATAGGACTAGGAGAGGTGGGCCGGCCCCCTCTTTCTCCTTCTTCCCCAAGAATCCTAGTTGGAATAGGATTGGGGGGAAGGAGTCCTACTCCCGGTGGGAGTAGGACTCCTCCCTGCGCCTCCCTCCTAGCCGGCCGAACCCCCTGCCCCTGGCCTTTATATACGGGGGCAGGGGGCACCACAAGACACACAAGTTAATCGTTCCTTAGCCGTGTGCGGTGCCCCCTGCCACCAAATTCCACCTCGATCATACCGTTACAGTGCTTAGGCGAAGCCCTGCGTCGGTAGTACATCAAGATCGTCACCACGCCGTCGTGCTGACGGAACTCTTCCTCGACGCTTTGCTAGATCGGAGCCCGAGGAACGTCATCGAGCTGAACGTGTGCTAAGAACTCGGAGGTGCCGGAGTAACGGTGCTTGGATCGGGAAGAAGACGTACGACTACTTCCTCTATGTTGTGTGATCGCTTCCGCAGTCGGTCTGTGTTGGTACGTAGACAACACTCTCCCCTCTCGTTGCTGTGCATCACCATGATCTTGCGTGTGCGTAGGAAATTTTTTGAAATTACTGCGTTCCCCTAACAGCAGAGTGGTGAGGGAGGTATGGTTGCCCAGAGCAACAAATATCCAGGCAGCATATGTGGATTACGGTCCCATTTTTGTTCTCTTTAGCCACCTTTTCCCTATGCGAGGACAACAAACCAATCGACCTGGTCATTCTCTATTGCGTTGTCATGCCTTTCTACCCTTCTTCAACCAAGAGACACGAGACTCGTTCCTTAGCTACCGATTTTCCCCTTTTCAACCTAGATGCGGGTTCGATGCCTACTCTCTTGGATAGTACAGTCTCCCTTCCTTTCCTTATTCAACCCAAACATGGATTAGTCTGCATGAAGTAGGGTTTCCTTTAATAGTGCAAATTATGGTTTTCGTCTGCGTGGCCAGCAGAGTAGAGGATAGCAAATTGGGAAGATGGTGGAGTGGAAAAAGATCCACATGCAACAACGTAGCAGATGGGGCAATAGAACAAGGTTATGGCTCGAAAAGAGGTAGCATACCTGAGGGTCGGCGGGAAGTGGCTTCGCTCGTGGTCGTCGTCCTCCGCACACACTACGGCAGCAAGCTTGGGGACGGAGGCCATCCCGCGCGGGTGCTAGGTCTGAGAGGACGGCCTTGTCGTCAGTGCGTGACCTCGCTCGCCGACGACGAGTGCGTCAACGCTGCATGTCCTTTTCTTCCCCGGCGGATCTGTGACCACCGGTGAGGAGGGAGAGAGGGCCGTCTTTTTTAGATCTGGAGAGAGGGTGGTAGTGTGAGAAGCAAGTGGGCAGCCCTTAGCAAGAAAGCGCTGAAGCTCCAGCCTATATATATTTTTTATACTACTAGTACTGGAGGTGGGGTAGTGGTAGAGTAGTTTATATTTTCTCTATGTACAGTACCAGTTCGTCGTGCTTCAAAACTGATCGGCACACCATTAAAAAAATAAAGGTCAATAACTAATGCGGCACCTAGGGCCAATGCGGCCAGATCGCATTTTGCACGAGAAATTACACACCATGTTTCATTGACATGTGGTCCCATTCCAACATATCAGTGAGACGACGACGGGTAGTAGGAGTATTTACGAGCGGACATGTAGGCTAGGGCGCCTCTTCGTGAACTGTGGCAAACTCGCAACCGTCCACTGACTCTTCGCCTTTCGCTCTCAATTTGGAACTGATGTCGCACGCTCTTCCTCTCCCTCCTCCATTTTCCTTCAGCCCTTCACACTTTCTTCTGCCATTGTTCGATCGTCTTCTCCATGGAGGGAACAGGCCGGAAACGACCTTGTTATTCTTGCCCCGATCTGAAAGATGACGTGGTGGAGGAACTCATTGATCAATGCGACGTCATCACCTCGGCTAGCACGGCAGGTTCATTCCAGCCCATTCTCGACTCAACTAATAACATCATTGCAAGGAACCCAAGGGTCAAGGAGTGGTTTGATCTCCCCTATCTCCTTCGCCGTGACCCTGATGACTGGCGCCGGCACGACGGAGGCTGTCGGATTTCGGGTTCCGGCAGACCCTTATGGTTCGAACACTAGGGTGCGTGCGGAAATCTCACCTTCAACCTCTCCGTCTCGAGGGGATCTAAATTACTAAAAGAACTGCACGAAAGACACAATAGTTATACTGGTTCGGGCCACCGATGTGGTGTAATACCCTACTCGAGTGTGTGGTGGCTGGATTGCCTCCTGGGGCTGGTGTGGATGAACAATACAAGGAAGAATAGCCTCGCAAGGGTCTGTTCTTGGCTGTGGCGATGAACTGCTATGAAGAGTTCGGTCGCCTCTCTCTCTCTTACTCTGCTTCCTACCGGTCGAACAAACAGAACCCAACCGAACCCCTTGCTATGTGGGTGGCTAGTCCTATTTATAGAGGCCCTGGTCCTCTCCCCAAATATTGAGCGGGAAGGGATCCAACAATCAAGGGCTAATTTGAAGGGGGACAGCGAGTACATCTACCCTGACAAAAGCAGTCTTCGCCTGCCAAAGGCTCTGGTGATGACGCTGCGCTGGGCTCCATGGTGACCTTCATCTCATAGTCCTCCTGACCTTGGTCTTGTTGCACCGAAGTGGCAACCTTTTGCCTGATGCCTCGGTACTCCGCTGATACACTTGCTCCCTTTGCTCCAAAGAGGAAAGAGGGACGCTACGCGCGCTGGCACCCGCCTGGTGCCCCGTGTTGTCATGGCTTGCGTCATGGGCACCTCACGAGGTACACCGCCTTGAACTCTCTGCCTCCTCGCGAGCCAGCCTGACGAGGCTGTGCCTGAGGATGCGCCGTGTCGTCCGCCTCGCGAGGCTTGGCCCCTCGCGAGGGTCTTGAGCCTCGTGTTGATGAAGATGGGCCACGCTGGGCCCCCACTTATGCCATGCCGCAGGCCGCAGGCAGGCAAGTCTGGGGACCCCCGTTCCCAGAACGCCGACAGTAGCCCCCGGGCCCAAGGCGTGCATGGACTTGGCCGTGCCGAGAGGCGAAATGGCAAGGGCGAAGCACCGCGGGCCCTAACAGCCTGCGGCCTTGGACGCCGCGTGGCGGTTGATTGGATGTGGCGCCTCTGCTTCCCCACGACGCCTTGGTGATCATGCGCATGCAGAACGTGTTATGATTACCTGTGATCGTGGAGACCGGCGGTTGGCCTTCGCCGGCTATAAGTACGGCACCGCTCGTGCCCGTCAAGTCCATCTTCTCTTGCTCTCTCCTGCGCCTCAGTTCTTGCTCCGTCTTGGTGTGATGGCTCCATCGAGGAGGTACTTGGCCACAGAGAAGGGGAAGGCCCTCCAGGTCGGTCCTGCCTCTCCCCCATCCAAGCGTGGTCGCGGGCACCCCCGGAAGCACCTGGTGGCTGCCCCGGCAGTTCCCAGCGGCCATGGGGGGGGGGCTCCCAGCGCGGCGACGGGCAAGCCGCCGCAGCCGGAGGGTGCACCTGGGTTGCGCGCTCCCCCAGGCCACGCTTTCGCGCCGGGCAGGCGCCGCCGGAATTCGTCGTTTGGTCGGCGGAGCCAGCTCGCGCCCGGATCCCGCTCCCTCGCTTCCTCCTTGGCGAACTCCCGGCCGGCGCTCCTGGCGGCCTCTGGCTCCAGGCGGAGGGCTACTGCAGCAGGTCCTCATGGGTCGCGCTGGAGGTTTCCGCCAGCAGGGGCTTGGTCTTCACTCGCGGCTGGCAGGTGTTTGCCCGTGCTCGCGGCCTGGAGCGTCGGTGCACTCTGCACCTCAGGTTCGATGGCAACGCCACCCTCTATGTGAGGGTGTTTGGGGAAGATGGTCGCCGCGTGGGGTGCTTCCCTGAGGACGGTGACCGCGTCCGCGGGCCCCGCTCTGATGGTGATGGGGGAGATAGCGCCCGAGCGGGCGGCGGCGTCAGCGACTCCCCCAGCCTCGTCAGCTCTTCCTCAAGCGACTCCACCAGTGGTGGCAGCAGTCCTCCCTCGCGCCGTCGGATCTGCCTTGGAGGTGGTGGTTCATCCGCCCGCCGTCGTGCCCCAACGCAACGCGAGAGGGGGTCCGCCTGAGGCCCCGGGGCAGCCTGTGTCGCCGCCCTGGGCCGATGCGGGAGGGGCGGCACCAGGCTCGTCTTTTTCCTTTCTCTTTTGTTCCCTGTGTAAGACATAATAGATGCATGGAGCCCCCCTGGGGGCGTGTTGGGAAATGTTGCCGTTTCAGCTATTACCTTGATCTCATTTTTGTACTTCCTGATTTCATGCCTGCGCGTAGATAGCTTTCGACCCCTGCTGGGGAGTGGGGCGACCGACCCAGGCCCTGTGCGCGCGTCGTGGTACCCGTGGGGCACGGACTAGGAGGGGCACTCCTGTAATGCGCCAGGGCCGTGAAACCCTCCTGTGGCTAGGGCAGAAACCCTCGCGAGGGCGCCTGAGCACCATCCCTCGCGAGGTTGTTCACGAGAGAAACCAAAGCGAGGGGCAAAAATCGATGAACCATAAATCAACAATAGCGATAACTCCAACAAGAATCCAAATGCAAACGAACACGTCAACTGCGGAAAGCAAATGGGAAAGCCGCGTCCGGCACCTAATCTAGTCTTCGACGTCTTCTCACCTGTGCGGAGCTAAGTGCTGCCACTGGGCGTGGGAGGGAGCCCCAGGGCCTGAGGCCGGCGCTCCTGAGACTCCGGGGTGTGTACAGCCCCACTCATTATTACGTGAGAGTGTCACGGGGCGGCGAGCTTCAGAGGCATTGGCCTTGCTTCACAGGCTCTGGGCCTTTTCATCGAGCGCGAGGGCTTCACAGGCACTCGCTTTGCTTCACAGGCTCCGGGCCTTTACAAAAGAGATGATCTTCACAGGCACTCGCCTTGCTTCACAGGCTCCTGGCCTTTGCAAAAGAGATGATCTTCACAGGCACTCGCCTTGCTTCACATGCTCCGGGCCTTTTTCCAAAGTGATGATCTTCACAGGCACTCGCCTTGCTTCACAGGCTCTGGGCCTTTTTCCAAAGCGATGATCTTCACAGGCACTCGCCTTGCTTCACAGGCTCCGGGCCTTTTTCCAAAGCGATGATCTTCACAGACACTCGCCTTGCTTCACAGGCTCCGGGCCTTTTTCCAAAGTGATGATCTTCACAGGCACTCGCCTTGCTTCACAGGCTCCGGGCCTTTTCAGGGGTAGAACCTCCGGAGGTGCTGGATGTTCCACGCATTCTGGATCGGCACTCCCTCCTGAGTCTCCAAGCGCGCGGAGCCGGGCCTGGAAACATGAACAACCTTGAACGGGCCCTCCCACATGGGAGAGAGCTTGTGCAACCCCTCCCTGGAGAGAACCCGCCTGAGCACGAGGTCTCCTACCTCGAGGGTCCTGGGGCGGATGTTGCGGCAGTGATATCGCCACAGTGCCTGCTGATACCTCGCCGCTCGCAGCGCGGCCTCCCGGCGACGTTCCTCCCCCGGCACGAGGTCCATCCCCCACATGGCGACCTGCCGCGCCTCGTCGAACGCCAGGACCCGCGCGGAGTGACGTCTGACCTCGTGAGGGAGGACTGCTTCCGCTCCGTAGACCAGGAAGAATGGGGTCTCCCTAGTCGGTTTGGTCGCGGTGGTGCGGATGGACCATAGCACGGACTACAGCTCGTCGTACCATCCTCTGCCGCAGGCCTCCAGCTTCTTCTTGAACGTCCTGGTCTTGAGGCCCCTCAGGACCTCTGCATTGGCCCGCCTCGGCCTGGCCGTTGCTTCAAGGGTGCGCCACTGAAGCGTAGCATATCTGTGTTCCAAGGTTAGCACAGTATGTTTTGAAGAGGTTACTGGTGAACTGCGAACCGTTGTCCGTGATGATGCGGTTCGGCACCCCGAACCGGCTCACGATGCCCCTGATGAACTTGACCGCGGAGCCCGTGGGGATGGTGCGGACGGCATCCACTTCAGCCCACTTGGTGAACTTGTCCACGGCGACGTAGAGGTAGCGGTAGCCCCCTGGCGCCCGAGGGAACGGGCCCAGGATGTCCAGCCCCCAGACTGCGAACGACCATGAAAGGGGTATAGTCTGCAGGCCTCCGGCCGGCTGATGGATTTGCTTGGCGTGGAACTGGCAGGCCTCACAAGCTTTCACTAGCTCTACGGCGTCATTGAGTGTGGTAGGCCAATAAAACCCGCTGCGGAATGCCTTGCCGACGAGGGTCCGCGATGATGAGTGGTGCCCGCAGTCTCCGCCGTGTATGTCCTCCAGTAGTTCCTTTCCTTGCTCCCTGGAGATGCAGCACAGGGACACATCGTTTGGTCGCTTCCGGTAGAGCTCTCCATCCTTGATGAAGTACGCCGTGGCCTGCCGTAACACATGCTCCGCGTCCTCCTCCTTCTCCGGCCAGGTCCCTTGTGTTAAGTAGCTCCAGAGCTCCGTGATCCAGCACCCCTCCTGAGGTTCCACCGTCAGGAGCAGGCGTGCTCCTGAGGCCGAGCCACAGACTGGGGCTCTTGAGACAGGTGGCTGGGGGAGCTCCTCCTGAGGTTGAGCCGTGTTTGACAACGACGGCAAGGCTGAGGGCTTGAAGAGCCGCTCCTCGAAGACACCAGGCTCCTGAGGCAACCGCCTAGACGCCCGTTTGGCGATGTCGTCGGACTCCTGATTGGTGCCACGGGGCACATGCTGCAACTCCAACCCCCAGAACCGCTTCTCCATCCGGCGGACCTCCGCAAGGTAGGCTTCCATGTGCTCGTCTTTCGGCTCGTACACCTTGTTGGAGAAGTTCATGAGGAGCTGTGAATCGCCCTTAATGGTAAGGCGCTTGACCCCCAGGGCTGTCGCGGCCTTCAGGCCCGCTATTAGACCCTCGTATTCCGCTATGTTTTTGGAGACCTTCTCACCTTGTTGGAAGTAGAGCTGTACGGCGTAGTAGAGCTTGTTCTGAGTGGGCGATATAAGCACCGCTCCCGCCCCAGCACCATGTCTGGAGAACGCCCCGTCAAAGTGCATGACCCAGCCTTCGGGCGCCTCGCTCCTCGGGAAGAGGGACCGATCCTCGTCAACCTCGAGGCCTAGTGCCTCTGTCCATTCTGCCACAAAATCCGCCAATGCTGCTCCTTTGATGACCCTGGTTGTGCTGAATTCGAGCTGAAATGCCTGCAGCTCTATGTTCCACTCTGTGACCCTTCCGGCTGAGTTAGGGCTCCTGAGCACCCTCTCCAGCGGGTATGACGAGACGACTTTGATGGGGTGAGCCTGGAAGTAGTGACGCAGCTTGTGCGAGGCTATCAGTAGCGCGAGGAGGAGCTTCTGAGGCATTGGGTACCATGCCCTCGCGTCCCGTAGCACCGTGCTGACAAAGTAAACTAGGTGCTCGATAAGACTGGGAGCGTCTGGGGTTGCCGCACCCTCGGGAGGTGGGGGCGCCTCACGAGGCGTCGCGGCCTCGGGAAGTGGACTACACGGTAGGGTGGCCTCTCCTGCCCCCGGTGCATTTCCCGGCTGCTGACCCTCCTCAGCTGTGGTTGTGGCTCCTGCAGGCTTTCCTTGTTCCTGTTTTGTCCTGCCCCAGGCTGCTGCTGCGGCCTTGACTTTGCATTCCTCCCTAACCGCCACCAGGGCTGCGCTGGCGGAGTAGGGTGTGGCGGCGATGTACAGTAGCAGGGGCTCCTGGGGGTGTGGCGCTACCATGACTGGGGGACTGGTCAGGTACCTCTTGAGATCTTGAAACGCCTTATCTGCTTCTTCAGTCCACTCAAAGGTCCCTTTCTTCTTCATCAGCTGGAAGAAGGGCAGCGCTCGCTCCCCCAGTTTGGAGATGAAGCGCCCTAGCGCGGTCATGCGCCCCGTGAGCTTCTGCATTTCTCTGAGGGTCTTTGGCGGGCTCATGTCCTCGACCACTTTGACCTTCTCGGGGTTGGCCTCGATGCCACGATGGGACCCGAGGAGTCCCAAGAGCTTACCCGAGGGGACGCCAAACACACATTTCTCTGGGTTGAGCCACAGGTTTACTGCGTCGAGGCTCGCGAAGGTCTCCTCCAGGTCTTGTATCAGGGTCTTGGCCTCCCGAGATTTTACTACAATGTCATCAACGTAGGCTTCGACATTCTTTCCGAGCTGCTGGCCCAAGGTGATGTGCATCAGTCGCTGAAAGGTTGCCCCTGCGTTACGCAGCCCGAATGGCATGCATGTATAACAGTATACCCCGCATGGGGTCAGGAAGGCGGTCTTCTCAACGTCTTCCACTGCCATCTTGATCTGGTGATACCCGGAGAAGGCGTCCAGGAAGCATAGCAGGTCGCACTCCGCAGTGGAGTCGACAATTTGGTCGATGCGGGGGAGCGGGAACGGATCTTGCGGGCATGCCTTGTTGAGGTTGGTGAAGTCGACACACATGCGTTCTTTCCCCCCTTCTTGGGCACAACGACAGGGTTGGCCAACCAATCCGGGTATCGGACCTCGCGAATGACCTCGGCGGCCTCTAGCTTGCGAGTCTCTTGGGCGATGAAAGCCTGCTTCTCCGTGGACTACCGCCTGGCCTTCTGCTTCTTGGGGCGTACATTTGGGCATACGTTGAGGTGGTGCTCGATGACGCTTCTGGGGATCCCCGCCAGCTGATCCGGCTCCCAAGAAAATACCTTCTTGTTCGAGCACAGGAACTTGACCAAGGCCTCCTCCTGCTCGGGCTCAAGGTTGGCGCCTATGGTGAAAGTGGCACTGGAGGACCCGTCCTCGTCGATGGGTATCTGGTTGGTCTCTGCCTTGTCCTGGGTGAACAACTGCTTCTTCTTGGCGGGCGCAGCCCCCTTGGGCTCAGGGGCCTCCGCGTTGGCTGGCCGTGCCGACGCCGCTGTCTTGAAGGCGAGCTCGAGTACTCGCAGGGCGTCCCCGGTGTCCCCGCGCACCGTGAGGGTACCATTGCTCCCGGGCATCTTCATGAGGGTGTACGCTAGATGCGTGGCGGCCATGAACTGGGCCAGTGCCGGGTAGCCGAGGATGGCGTTGTAAGGAAGGCCGATGGGGGCGATGTCGAAGTCGACCGTCTCCATGCGGAAGTTGTCGTAGGTGCCGAAGGTCACCGGGAGCCGGATCTGCCCCAGGGAGCCGGATGATCTGCCCCCGATGCCCGAGAAGGAGCGGCTGGGTCCCAGCCGCTCCCGGGGTATGCGGAAGAGGTCGAGAGTCTCGACCGAAAGCAAGCTGAGGCCCGCGCCGCCGTCGATGAGGGTCCGGGTGACGGCCACCTGGCAGATGGTGGGGGTGCACAACAAGGGGAGCGCGCCTGAGCTGACCGGGTTGGTGGGGTGGTCCTTCGAGCTGAAGGTCAGATCGACCTCGCTCGCCGCCCGGTCCGGGGGAGCCCCCTGCCGCGCGGCAGCGGTGCTAAACCGGCGGGCAAAAGGCTTGATGTGGCGACCTGTGGGCGGCGCCTGCGAGCCGCCCAGGAGGGCCGCAACGACCGGAGACGTCGGTGCCGCGGTGCAGTTGTTCTGTCGCGTAGGCGGGCGCTGGGGTGGTGCTTGTATCTCATTTCCCGCCGAGCCGGTGGCGGTGTTGGCGGTGGGCGGCGGGGGACGACGAGAGCGCCCGCCAGCGAGGGCCGCCGGGGTGGCACGAGCCCGGCTGGCGCCGTGCATGGTTGCGGCGACCGAAGGCGGGCGGAGCGGTGGAAGACGGATCCCGGCGCACCCCTACCTGGCGCGCCAAATGTTGAATTTCGGGTTTCGGCAGACCCTTAAGGTTTGAACACTGGGGTGCACGCGGAAATCTCACCTTCAACCTCTCCGTCTCGAGGGGATCTAAACTACTAAAAGAACTACACGAAAGACACAAGATTTATACTGGTTCGGGCCACCGATGTGGTGTAATACCCTACTCCAGTGTGTGGTGGATGGATTGCCTCCTGGGGCTGGTGTGGATGATCAATACAAGGAAGAATAGCCTTGCGAGGGTCTGTTCTTGGCTGTGGTGATGAACTGCTATGAAGAGTTCGGTCGCCTCTCTCTCTCTTACTCTGCTTCCTACTGGTCGAACGAACAGAACCCAACCGAACCCCTTGCAATGTGGGTGGCTAGTCCTATTTATAGAGGCCCTGGTCCTCTCCCCAAATATTGAGCAGGAAGGGATCCAACAATGGCGGGCTAATTGGAAGGGGGACAGTGAGTACATCTACCCTGACAAAAGCAGTCTTCGCCTGCCAAAGGCTCTGGTGATGACGCCGCGCTGGGCTCCATGGTGACCTCCGTCTCGTAGTCCTCCTGACCTTGGTCTCGTTGCACCGAAGTGGCAACCTTTTGCTTGATGCCTCGGTACTCCGCTGATACGCTTGCTCCCTTTGCACCAAAGAGGAAAGAGGGACGCAGCGCACGCTGGCACCCGCCGGGTGCCCCGTGTCGTCATGGCTTGCATCATGGGCACCACACGAGGTACCCCGCCTTGAACTCTCCGCCTCCTCGCGAGCCAGCCTGGCGAGGCTGTGCCTGAGGATGCGCCGTGTCGTCCACCTCGCGAGGCTTGGCCCCTCGCGAGGGTCTTGAGCCTTGTGTTGATGAAGATGGGCCGCGCTGGGCCCCCACTTAAGCCACGCCGTAGGCCGCAGGCAGGCAAGTCTGGGGACCCCCGATCCCAGAATGCCGACAGAGGCCTCGCCCTATGCAAGTTGATGCCGCTTGATAATGATACATGTGATGTTAAGATGCCATCGCTTGAGGGTCAAGGCTTGGCCGGGCGCAAATGGAGATTGGTTTGTTTACATTGGGTCCAACTGCGAGTGGGAACTTGTGAATGTGTACACTCGTTGTCGGCGTTCTGGGAACGGGGGTCCCCAGACTTGCCTGCCTGCGGCCTGCGGCGTGGCTCAAGTGGGGGCCCAGCGCGGCCCAACTTCATAAACACGAGGCTCAAGACCCTCGCGAGGGGCCAAGCCTCGCGAGGGGGACGACACGGTGCATCCTTACGCACAGCCTCGTCAGGCTGGCTCATGAGGAGGCGGAGAGTTCAAGGCGAGGTACCTCGCGAGGTGCCCATGATGCAAGCCATGACGACATGGGGCACCAGGCGGGTGCCAGCGCGCGCAGCGTCCCTCTTTCCTCTTTGGTGCAAAGGGGGCAAGCGTATCCGCGGAGTACCGAGGCATCAGGCAAAGGTTGCCACTTCGGTGCAAGGAGACCAAGACCAGGAGGACTACGAGACGGAGGTCACCATGGAGCCCAGCGCGGCGTCATCACCAGAGCCTTTGGCAGGCAAAGACTGCTTTTGTCAGGATATATGTACTCGCTGTCCCCCTTCAAATTAGCCCGCCATTATTGGATCCCTTCCCTCTCAATATTTGGGGAGAGGACCAGGGCCTCTATAAATAGGACCAGCCACCCACATAGCAAGGGGTTCGATTCCTGGTTGTTCGGTCCGGGATCTGAGAGAGAAAGAGAGAGAAAGGTGACTGAACTCTTCATAGCAGTTCATCACCACAGCCAAGAACAGACCCTCGCGAGGCTGTTCTTCCTTGTATTGTTCATCCACACCAGCCCCAGGAGGCAATCCATCCACCACACACTGGAGTAGGGTGTTACACCACATCGGTGGCCCGAACCAGTATAAATCTTGTGTCTTTCGTGCAGCTCTTTTAGTAGTGTAGATCCCATCGAGACGGAGAGGTTGAAGGCGAGATTTCCGCACGCACCCCAGTGTTCGAACCTTAAGGATCTACCGGAACCCGAAATCCGACATTTGGCGCGCCAGGTAGGGGTGCGCCGGAATTCGTCCTCCACCACTCCGCGCCCCGTCGCGTCTTCATCGCCATGCCCGGTGACTAGGAGGTCAACCCCGATCCGTGGGCTGCATGGCCCAAACGCACGGAACCGCTCGCCTCGGGTAACCCCGCGCCCCAGGCAGCTCGCGGTCCGCAGGGCGGTGTGGGCCGCGGGCGACGCGGACAGAATTCGGCAACTCTTACGCCGCGGCAGGCTCGGTCGGTTGTAAGGGCCTCCAATCATGCTACGACAATGACACCATACACCCGCCGGGAGCAGGCGAATTCGAGGGCCGCGCTCACGATGGCCCGAGAGCTGCTGCGGTGCAGGTTGCTGGAGGGCGGCCACGACGTGCTGCTAGAGCGAGTGGCGGAGCTCCTGGGCTTCACCGCCTCGGGGGCTCACCCCTTCTCCACCCAGCTCCCATCTCAAGCCCAGAGCGACCCGCACGGGGGCTCCGCGCGCGCCCACGGGCTTCAAGGCTACTTCGACGTCAGCAAAGCTGTCAGCACCGGACCGGTGGCGGCGCTGCCCCCGCCCCCGGCCCACGAAGGAGAAGGACTCGGCGCGACCCGTGGCCCCGGAGGGCGGCCGCATTGCCACCCAGTGGTAGGCATGACAGGTGGGGCCGCATGGCATGCGGGGCGCCCTGGCAAGGCGTACGGGATGACGGCGACAGAAGAGTACGTGCCCCGCATGATGGACCAAGGACATCCTCACGAGGACGGGCAGGGCTCACTCCTCGGCCCTAGCTGGGGGGACGAGGTGATGGAGGCTGAGCCCTTCCAGGCGCCCCAGGGCGAGCCCGCTGGCCACGCTGGAGGCAGCGATCACCGGGCTCCGCTAACTCTTCAGGGGCAGGTATATGCTAACCGTGGATCGCAGGAGGTGCAGGTCGCCGCGGCGAGCGGCTGCCCCGCTCCTACAGTCCCTCACCCCTCGGGAGGAGGGTGCAGGGGGCTGCAGGGGAGGGGCCGGGATCCGACATCACCACCGCGGCGTTCGGAGCAAGGCGTTCTCAGGAAGTAGGCCCTCTGCTGGGGAGGTGCCTCAGGGCCTGCCCCTGACAGAGGACCCGTGGTCGTCGGGGGAACCGCTGGCGACCGCTCTACCCCATCGGGCGGCGTCCTGGGTTCCGGTCGTTGCTGATGGCACTAGAGTGTGGCGCAAGGCGGGGCCCTCGTCTGGCGATATGAAGCAAGGCCAGTACCTGTGAAGAAGGCCCAGTGCCTGTGAAGCTCGCCGC
The DNA here is from genome assembly GCA_034509565.1 of Triticum monococcum. NCBI lineage: Eukaryota > Viridiplantae > Streptophyta > Magnoliopsida > Poales > Poaceae > Triticum > Triticum monococcum. The sequence continues at coordinate 667,838,548 of CM067843.1, read as the reverse complement.
CCCGTGACACTCTCACGTAATAATGAGTGGGCTGTACACGCCCCGGAGTCTCAGGGGTGCCGGCCTCAGGCCCTGGGGCTCCCCCCCACACCCAGTGGACAGCACTTAGCTCCACGCTGGTGAGAAGACGTCCAAGACTAGATTAGGTGCCGGACGCGGCCTTTTGTCTGCCTTTTGTTGCCCTTCCCTTTGGTTGTAGCTTTTCTCTCGCTGGATTTAAGTTGGATTCGAATTTGAGATTTGCGTGTGTTTGGGGGAGGGGTGCTTGTTCTCGCTTGAGCTGTTCTCGCGTTCTGGTTGCCGCTTCGTCACAGCTACCTCCCCTCGCGAGCCCCTTGCAAGCCGGGTCAGGCCAAGCTAGTGCGTAGCCCAGGCTGCCGCTGTTGCTCCCTCTCGGGAGGATTTTCGGGTGCCTGTGGAGGTTGTCCTATCCGGAAAAGGCCCAGAGCCTATGAAGCAAGGCGAGTGCCTGTGAAGCTCTCGCGCTCGAGGAAAAGGCCCAGAGCCTGTGAAGCAAGGCGAGTGCCTGTGAAGCTCTTGCGCTGGAGGGAAAGGCCCAGACTGTGAAGCAAGGCGAGTGCCTGTGAAGCTCTCGCGCTCGAGGAAAAGGTCCAGAGCCTGTGAAGCAAGGCGAGTGCCTGTGAAGCTCTCGCGCTCGAGGAAAAGGCCCAGAGCCTGTGAAGCAAGGCAAGTGCCTGTGAAGCTCTCGCACTCGAGGAAAAGGCCCAGAGCCTGTAAAGCAAGGCGAGTGCCTGTGAAGCTCTCGCGCTCGAGGAAAAGGCCTAGAGCCTGTGAAGCAAGGCGAGTGCTTGTGAAGCTCTCGCGCTCGAGGAAAAGGCCCAGAGGCTATGAAGCAAGGCGAGTGCCTGTGAAGCTCTCGCGCTCGAGGAAAAGGCCCATAGCCTGTGAAGCAAGGCGAGTGCCTGTGAAGATCTCGCGCTCGAGGAAAAGGCCCAGAGCTTGTGAAGCAAGGCAAGTGCCTGTGAAGCTCTCACGCTCGAGGGAAAGGCCCGGAGCCTGTGAGGCAAGGCGAGTGCCTGTGAAGCTCTCGCGGTCGAGGAAAAGGCCCCGAGCCTGTGAAGCAAGGCGAGTGCCTGTGAAGCTCTCGCGGTCGAGGAAAAGGCCCAGAGGCTGTGAAGCAAGGCGAGTGCCTGTGAAGCTCTCGCGCTTGAGGAAAAGGCCCAGAGCTTGTGAAGCAAGGCGAGTGCCTGTGAAGTCATCGCGTTCGGGAGAAGGACCAGGGCCCGTGGAGAAGGCCAACGCATGAGGAGTTTCTCATCAGCGACAACCTCACATCCCGAGGATCCAGCTAGAAAGCGCCCAAGGCGTCGTGCCCTCCTGCAGGCCGCCTCGGAACCAGCGTGGGACAAAGGTAAACCAGCCCACCGTTAGGCGCGAGCGCAATTTGGTTACTACTGATATGATAGACACAGGTTTTTACATGAGGGGCTTCCCCTCCCAAAATGATCTCACACACCACCAGGTCAAAAGCCTGAGTTCTATTCATGCAGAGTAAAAAAGACAGGAGCGATACGCTCTCAGTCGGACCAATCCCCCAATGCGTCCCCGGAAGCACCTCGCGATCCCTCGCCGGAGTCGCCGAGCTCGCCATCGATGCCTGCGTTGCTGCCGGCGGCGTCAGGGCCGCTCGCCGCGCCATCCTCATCAGCACCCACGACCACGTCGCTGTCGTCCGAAGTGAAGGCCCCGACGAGGGCGTCCACGTTATCCTCCACCCAGCGCGACAGGTCGTCCCGGACGGCCTGGGGGACTGGGGCGATGACGGCATCGAAGTCGAAGCGGGGATTCATGTTCTGAAGATGGCTGAAGACACGGGAGAAGGCGCGCTTGAGCAAGGCGCGGCTCCTCTCCTCCACCAACTTGTCGGCCCTAACCGACCGCGCATCCAGCTGCACCACCACGGCGGTGAAGAACTGCAGGTTACCGGCGTAGTTGATCGTGTGTGGCTCCCCGACGGACGCCTCGCAGATGTTGCCCAAGGCCAAGTTGGCCCTCTCCCTGAGCGTGGTAAACATTGGGCCATGCGCGTGCTCAAGGAGCAGCCGCTGGCATATTTCATCGGCATTCTGGCACTCGACGGCCTCGGCCTCTTCCATCCGTTGGCGAAGGCGGAGCACCTCAGCCTGAGAGGCGGCCAGCTCTTTCTGCGCTGCCTCAAGGGCGGCCCGGGAGGCGTCGTCCAGCCACATCGCCTCGTCCCGTTAGGTCCTCAGGGCTGCGGTTCTGCCTTCGGCTTCGACCCGGATCATCCCCAGCTTCCCCTCGAACTCACGCTCGAGGCCTTGGCGCGCCATCGCCACCCGACGAGAAACCTCCTCCAGGACACGCGCTTCCCGCGCAGCGACGTCGTCCTCCGCCTGCATCACTAGGCGCTCCCTCGTCTCCAGCCTCTCGTACTCACGGGAGCATTCGGCGGCCTCCAGCACCAACGCTTCCTCGCGCCTCTGAAGCTTAGCTGGATCACCGGAGGCCACCTCCATCGACGCGAGGGCTGCCTCGCGCAGCTCTGCTTGCTCCTCCAATGAGTGGCATCGGGCCAGGAGCTCGTGAGCTCGCTCCTCCACCGCCACTCGCCACCCGTCAGCTCTCCGGGCCTCCTCGATGGCCTGGGAGCGGGCCACTCGGGAGGCCTCCAGTGACGCCTTCGCTTCTTCATCATCAAGGTCACGTTGGCGGCGCGTAAGGGCGACGGCGGCCTCCAGCTCGCGCCTCCCTGCAGCTAGGTGCAGGCCCTTGGCCTCCAGGCGAGCATCTTCTGCGGCAAGCTATTCCCCAAGCAGGTCCACCGCGTCGGCCGCTCGTCGAAGGAACCCTTGGCGGCGAGAGCAGCGCTCCCGAGCGCGCTCGAGCACATCTTCCACGTCATCATCCGCCCCAAGCAGGCACCGGGGGCTGCGGGTCATCGTTCCCCCTCCGGGCAGGGACTGGGGGCTAGCTACCTCGCAATGGCCGGACGCGCCACATCAGAAGCCCGACCAAGGGCCAGCCCGCCTCCAGATGAGGGGCGTAAGTGGCGCCTCAACCAGTCGCAGTCCAAGGCCAGACGGGAGGTACCCGACAGACTGGCTATCCCCTGAGAAGGCCCGCGAAGGAGAAGCGCGGGGAATGAAGGGCCGCGGCGCACCTCGGGATGATCCGCCCCATCAGACGCCCTCACCACGAGGGCAGAGCTGCTCGGAGCACTTGAGGATGGCAGAGGAGGAGAAGCCGAGGGAGGTGGTGCCTCGGCGACTCCCGCAATCTCAGTTGGAAGGGGCCCGCGGAGCAAGAATCAGCGAAAGCAACAAGAGGATCGGGAGTCAGAGAGGAAAAATACTTACTCGTCAGTGGCGAAGTACTTCCTGCGCTTCAGCACGCGACAAGGGGAGTCAACACCCAGAGCCTCCCTCTTCCTCCGGAGGGCCTCGAAGTCCACGCGGAAGCGGCCCAAGAGAAGAGTGCAAGGATCAACCTGCCGCGAGGACGAGGCACCAGGACGGCCCGCGTCGGGAGTGCCCGCCTCGCGCGTGCCACCAATCACCTCGTCAGAAGCCAGGCCCAGGGCCTCCAAGGCCCCAGCCCCGGGCGCTGGGAGCGGCCGCCTACCACCTTCAGCCGCAGCAGTACGGGCCTCAGGAGCTGTCTCCTCACGAGCGGCATCGGGCGCTACAACCTCCTCCGGAGCCGTCCCCTCACGGGCGGCGCACAACGCTACCCCCTCCTCTGGAGCCTCCTCGGCCTCAGGCGCCTCCTGCCTCCCTTCTCCACCACTTGAGGAGGTGTCGCCTTGGCCAATTGGGAGGGGAGTCACCACTACAGGGTTCTCGCGAGGCCCTTAGAGACCGGCGGGGCGCAGCCCCCACTCATCGAAGGCGGGCATCTGCTTCACGAAGTCAGCCTTGCTCTGACAGAGATATAGCAAGGCCCCGCCTTGCCGGATGTTGCCAGGATTGGGGTCCCCGGCCAAAGTCAGGAGCGTCGACTTCAGCGCCGCGGGAGCCAGGTCTTCTTCCTGGAGCCTCATGTCGTCCTTGCGTCCCCGGAAGGCCCACATTCGGCGAGAGTGCCGCTGCAGGGGAGCGACACGGCACAACAGAAACTCCTTCACCACTTTGGGCGCTGTCACGTGGAGATTCCTCAGGAGCGCGAAGCGGGGCCAGACGAAGACAAGCCGAGGGCTCTTCAGCGTCTCCTGGCCCCAACCTGAATTGGGGACGGCAGGCGACGTCGGCTCTGATAGCAGGGGCTGGGCACCCCTGCGTCCACATACAACCACCGCTCGCGGAACCCGGCTGCGGGCTGGGGGAGTTGGAAGTCGATTCCAGACGCCTCGGACACAGGCTCGGCAGCAAAGCTCGCGCATGCCCAGCGCTGGGAAGGATCGACAAGACGCAGCGAGAAGAAGTGGCGCAGCAGGGCGACCGAAGGAGGGATGCCCACCATGGCTTCGCAAACGAAGGCAAAGACCGAAAGGAGGGTGATGGACTCAGGACTTAGATGCATTAAGTGGATATGATAATGCGAAAGCACGGCATTGAAGAAATCGGAGAAAGGGGGAACCAGACCCGCCCACAAGGCATCGGTAAAACATGGGACCTTAGTGGCTGTCCTGTCAATGGATAAGTGGGACGCGGGCCAGGCAGTCGTCCTTCCGCACTCGTTGAAGACGGTGGCCAGGGCCAAGCTGTCCCTGCCCAGGCACTCTTGGTTGAGCACAGTCGACCGGCCGACGAGGGGGGCCACCATTGGCGGCGCACAAGACGAAGGCATGGGTTTCTCTGCTCTCTCCTTCCCCGTCGGAGCCATGGCGATGGGAAGGAGGGGGGATTTGAGGTTGGATTGAAGGCAGGGGGAGGCGCTCGAAAGAAGGAAGAACAGAAGACACCCGAGCAACAGGAAAGGGGATGGCTATGTACAATTACCAGTCGACCTAGCAGGGCGCACAATAAGGAAGCGTGGGGGAACGGTGCCGCCCACGTCCAATCAACCGCCACGCGGCGTCCAAGGCCGTAGGCTGTTAGGGCCCGCGGCGCTTCGCCCTTGCCCTTTCGCCTCTCGACACGGCCAAGTCCATGCACGCCTTGGGCCCGGGGGCTACTGTCGGTGTTCTGGCAACGGGGGTCCCCAGACTTGCCTGCCTGCGGCCTGCGGCATGGCTCAAGTGGGGGCCCAGCGCGGCCCAACTTCATCAACACGAGGCTCAAGACCCTCGCGAGGGGCCAAGCCTCGCGAGGGGGACGACGCGACGTATCCTCAGGCACAACCTCGTCTGGCTGGCTCGCGAGGAGGCGGAGAGTTCAAGGCGGGGTACCTCGCGAGGTGCCCATGACGCAAGCCATGACGACACGGGGCACCAGGCGGGTGCCAGCGCACGTAGCGTCCCTCTTTCCTCTTTGGTGCAAAGGGGGCAAGCGTATCTGCGGAGTACCGAGGCATCAGGAAAAGGTTGCCACTTCGGTGCAACGAGACCAAGACCAGGAGGACTACGAGACGGAGGTCACCATGGAGCCCAGCGCAGCGTCATCACCAGAGCCTTTGGCAGCCGAAAACTACTTTTGTCAGGATAGATGTACTCGCTGTCCCCCTTCAAATTAGCCCGCCATTGTTGGATCCCTTCCCTCTCAATATTTGGGGAGAGGACCAGGGCCTCTATAAATAGGACCAGCCACCCACATAGCAAGGGGTTCGATTCCTGGTTGTTTGGTCCGAAATCTGAGAGAGAAAGAGAGAGAAAGGTGACTGAACTCTTCATAGCAGTTCATCACCACAGCCAAGAACAGACCCTCGCAAGGCTGTTCTTCCTTGTATTGTTCATCCACACCAGCCCCAAGAGGCAATCCATCCACCACACACTGGAGTAGGGTGTTACACCACATCGGTGGCCCGAACCAGTATAAATCTTGTGTCTTTCGTGCAGCTCTTTTAGTAGTTTAGATCCCATCGATACGGAGAGGTTGAAGGCGAGATTTCCGCGCGCACCCCAGTGTTCGAACCTTAAGGATCTGCCGGAACTCGAAATCCGACATTTGGCGCGCCAGGTAGGGGTGCGCCGGAATTTGTCCTCCACCACTCCGCGCCCCGTTCAAATATGATCATGGTGACTGTCGTCTACGGAAGATAGCAATTTGTCGAGTTCCCAACCGCTCTTGGAATTACAAAAGTATGATGTTGTTGCTATCTTCGACAAGCTTGTTGCTGTCCTTGATGGCTTCACTTGATGGATATTGCTCAAAAATCAGTTTCTATACGCGGATGACTACTGTGATGCAATTGAATACGAGGGCCTTGCGTTTGCTTCCACCACTCGTAGCACTGTTTTTGCATGGCATCCTCGTTGTTTCGGTACGTTTGTCTTCCACCATAATTATAATTGTTTCATCCACATGCATGCGGGTTAGCAAGTTTCCCTTTACTAATTAGCCTTCTTCTTGTGTTTCCAAGGTCTTGTGAACATCCCACTTTCGGTGGCAAAACCGGCGGATCTCGGGTAGGGGGTCCCGAACTATCTGTCTAGGCCGGATGGTATCAGGAGGCAAGGGACACGAAGTTTTACCCAGGTTTGGGCCCTCTTGATGGAGGTAAAACCCTACGTCCTGCTTGATTGGTATTGATGATATGGGTGTTACAAGAGTAGATCTACCACGAGATGAGAGAGGCTAAACCCTAGAAGCTAGCCTATGGTATGATTGTATTTTGTGATTGTTGTCCTACGGACTAAAACCCTTCGGTTTATATAGACACCGGAGAGGGTTAGTGTTACACAAGGTCCGTTACAAAGGAGGAGATATCCATATACGCATTGCCTAGCTTGCCTTCCACGCCAAGTAGAGTCCCATCCGAACACGAGACGAAGTCTTCAATCTTGTATCTTCATAGTCTAACAGTCCGGCCAATGGAGATAGTCCGGCTGTCCGAAGACCCCCTAATCCAGGACTCCCTCAGTAGCCCCTAAAACAGGCTTCAATGACAATGAGTCTGGCGCGCAGTTGTCTTCGGCATTGCAAGGCGGGTTCCTTCTCCGAATACATCACTGAAGAATTTGAATACGAGGATAGTGTCCGACCCTGCAAAATAAGTTCCACATTTCACCGTAGAGAATAATGCTTTTGCAGATCTAATCCGCTAGCTTGTTTTGGCAACATGACATTACGTCATGGCCCGGTGATTATTCAAACCGTTTCTTTTAACCAGCCCCGCACATAACGCGAGGCAGTTTTTCGACACGTCTTGTCCAAGCAGAGATCGTGTCCTCTTATTACGGGATTCTCATCAACACGAGCGTGGGTAACCCAACCGCGCCATCAATTGCGACGCTTGGGGGATAAGCGAGTTTTACTACGCAAGTGGGGACTTTAATTTTGTCCGCCCACATAAAGGGATAAGGATTCACCTTTCTATCCACGCCTTCTTCCTCCTCTGCTCATCCGCTCCCGCACACTCGAGCTCTAGCGCCCAAGCTCTCACTTCCACCTCAACCTTCTCCAACCATGTCCGGAGCGGGAGGCAAGTGGATGGTCTCCTCCGTCACGGAGGGAGACGTCAAGAAACTGAGGAGAGCAGGATACCTGCAGGACGACATCGTGCACCGGCTCCCAGATGAGGGACAGCTCGTCCCCACCCCCGAGCCCCTTGAGAGGGTAGTATTCCTCACCCATTTCCTCCGCGGACTAGGATTCCCTCTCCATCCCTTTGTCCGGGGGCTCATGTTTTATTACGGCCTGTATTTCCATGATCTATCCCCAAACTTCATCCCCAACATCTCGGCATTTATCGTCGTGTGCGAGGCCTTCCTCCGCATCAAGCCCCACTTCGGCTTGTGGCTGAAGACCTTCAATGTCAAGCCGAAGGTAGTGAGCGGCCGACAGGAGAAGTGCGGAGGCGCCATGGTGGGCAAGATTCCCAACATCACATGGCTCGAGGGCACCTTCATGGACACCATAAAGGGGTGGCAATCAGGGTGGTTCTATATCACCGAGCCGCGCAACCCCGCATGGGTAGCGGCCCCTGAGTTCTGATCTAGCATCCCCATGCGCCTCACCTCTTGGAAAGAGAAGGGCCTGTCCTGGGGTAATTCAAAAGAGCTGACCGGACTCCGGTCATGTATTCAGAACATGGTGGACAAGAAGCTCAAGCTTCTCAACATAGTCCAGGTTATGCTCGTTCGCCGGATACTCCCGTGCCAACAACGGGAGTTTACCTTGTGGGAGTTCAATCCGGCGCAGCACCGAACTCTGAACAGGCTCTTCGACACGACTCATGAAGATGCTTGGATAAGTTGTTTTACCTCTTACAGGATATTTGTTTTATATATATAGATTGGCTCTATGCGGGATCTAAACTCCCGTAATTTTGACAGGACTGGCAGAAGATGGCCAGACAGATCGACTGTCCGGCTCCCTTGCTCGAAGGCCCCGCAGACGCTCTTCAGACGAAGATGCTGACTCCGGCCCCTTATAAGGTGCCGGAGAAGACCAAGAAGGCCAAGGGAGCTCGAAAGAGTTCTCGACGCCAGGCGTCGTCGGACTCACCGTCTGATGACTCTGCGGTGCACTCTTCCCCCGAAGACGAGGAAGAGGAAGAGGAGGCTCCCCCACCGACTGGGGGAGACAAGAAAAGGAAGGCCGCCCCAACTGGGGAGGCCGAAGGGTCCAAGAAGGGAAGGACGCTCCTTCCGGACAGCTCTACCACCGCCGACGAAAGTGCATACGAGTGGTTGCCCAGGGGAAGCCCCATGGGAGATCGTAAGTGTTCGGATGCCAAAGTAACCCATAGGATTCCTTTGTCGCATTGCTTTCCCTAACGCCGAACTGAATTGTACAGGCCGCCCCGAGCCAATATCGAGGTATCCTCGGACAGCTCCCTGGGCTCGTCAGACATGGATAGCGATCCAGTCCCGACCGCCACCTCCCCTTATCCGGGCGACGACGCCGAGGTGCTGTCTCAAGAGGCATCGGATCGAGGGGGGACAGTCCTGGAGGCGCCTCAAGGCGACCTTCCGGACTGCGGGAGCCGAGGGGACGGGGTCCCTGGAGGCGCCTCTAAGGTGATAATTTCCCTCGCTAGACGCCATACTCTCCTAGGTTGTGAAACCAAGGCTATGACCACCAAAAGCTATGGAGATCAAGGAAAATGGAGACCAAAGCTCTAATACCACTTGTAGGATCGAAAGTATGTCTAGAGGGGGGGTTATTAGACTACTTGATCAAATAAAAACTTAACCTTTTCCCAATTTTAGTTCTTGGCAGATTTTAGCTATTTTAGGACAAGTCAAGCAATCATCACATAATTCAAGCAAGCATGCAAAGAGTATATTGGCAGCGGAAAGTAAAGCATGCAACTTGCAAGAATGTAAAGGGAAGGGTTTGGAGAATTCAAACGCAATTGGAGACACGGATGTTTTTCCCGTGGTTCGGATAGGTGGTGCTATCCTACATCCACGTTGATGGAGACTTCAACCCACGAAGGGTAACGGTTGCGCGAGTCCACGGAGGGCTCCACCCACGAAGGGTCCACGAAGTAGCAACCTTGTCTATCCCACCATGGCCATCGCCCACGAAGGACTTGCCTCACTAGCGGTAGATCTTCACGAAGTAGGCGATCTCCTTGCCCTTACAAACTCCATGGTTCAACTCCACAATCTTGTCGGAGGCTCCCAAGTGACACCTAGCCAATCTAGGAGACACCACTCTCCAAGAAGTAACAAACGGTGTGTTGATGATGAACTCCTTGCTCTTGTGCTTCAAATGATAGTCTCCCCAACACTCAACTCTCTCTCATAGGATTTGGATCTGATGGAAAGAAGATTTGAGTGGAAAGCAACTTGGGGAAGGCTAGAGATCAAGATTCATATGGTAAGAATGGAATGTCTTGGTCTCAACACATGAGTAGGTGGTTCTCTCTCAGAACAAATGAGTTGGAATGGTGTATGTGTTCTGATGGCTCTCTCTATGAATGAAGAGGAGGTGGAGGGGTATATATAGCTTCCACACAAAATCGAACCGTTACACACAATCTACCAATCTCGATGGGACCGAATAAATAAACTCGGTCAGACCGAAAAGGTAAACCTAGTGACCGTTAGAGATTTTCGGTGGGACTGACATGCAACTCGGTAGGACCGATTCTGTTAGGGTTTGGGCATAACGTAATCTCGGTGAGACCGATTACACAAACTCGGTGTCACAGCCCCAGTTCAGGCCTTGCTTGACTTTGCTTGCATCCATGCATCATGTTAAATTTCTGAAACTTGAATTGAGGAAAGTGGAAGCCTCAAAAACTTAAATAAAAAAAGGGGCAAGTACCCTTAAGCTGGCATTCAGTGAAACCAAAATGGCCTTCATTAATGTTTGATAATTTTGGCAAGGGTTTGTGTCCAAACCAAAAATATTGAACATTTTTAAGTATTTATTTTGGCACTGAATTTAAATCATTATTGTCTTTGACTTGGGCATTTAAACACTATTAATAATTTAAATGCTCAAATAATGTTGGAACTATTTTTTGGGCCACTGAAATAATTCAGCAGATGTCCATGAATATTTTCAGGATTTTATTAAATGGTTTAGTATTTTTACTAAACCAAAACAAATTGTAGAAAATAGAAAACAATAATAAATAGAAAAACATAAAATAGAGAGAGAGGAAACCCACCTGGCCTCACCTGAGCAGCCCACCTACCTGTGCGGCCCAGCACCGCAGCTGGCCGGCCCAGCCCACCAGCGCAGCCCCTCCTGTCGTCTTCCTCGTCGGACAGAAGGACGAGCGCGTGCCCAACGCCCGCACGCCCACGCCCAGGCCACCTCCTCCCTCCCTGCCTGCCTGGTTCCGCTTGGATGGCTCTAGACGAGTGCCACGCAGCCCCTCGACCCTCTCTCACTTTCCCTGGATCCCTCCATCTCCTCTGCTTTCTCCCGCAGCACCACCGACACGCCACCATCGCCGCTGACGCCGATTGCCGCAGCCACCGTGCTCCCCTTGCCTCGTCGACGCGCCAAGAAGCCCCGTCTCGTTCCCCTCTTCCTCCTCACCAAGCCAGAAGGTGCCGGGAAGCCCTGGATGCCGCCAGCTCTGCCGTTCCCCTCCTCGGCCATCGAGGATCGCCGCCGCCCGTACGTCGCCGTCCGGCCTTCTCCGAGCCTGCGTCGACGCCCTCTGCAACCACTGTGAGCTCCCGCGTCGAAAACCCCTCTCCCCCGAGCTCGTTAGGCCCTGTAGCCGTCGCCCCCTTGCCGACCAAATCGCGCCGCCGCCTGAGCTCCTCACTGCCGTGGCCACGCCCACTGGAGCTCAAAACTGAGCGCGTCACCGCGCTCAGCGCGTCACCACGGGACCGGAGCAACCATCTGCCGCTCTTCTCGTGCCCTACGACGTCGGAACGGTCGGCGTCCGAACTCCGGCCGCCACGGACGTGCTTGCCGCCGTCGTCTCCGGCCACCCCAGCACCTGCCACCACCACCGTTGGACGCGCCACCTCGCGGGCGTTCCAACGAGCCCAACCCTGCGTCTTCTCGTCGCCGGAATCACCGGGACGAGCGACGCCGCCGCGTCTGTGTGCCACCGGCGGTTAGCCGGCGACGTGGGCATCATTAGTGACTAATGACCCACTAACTAACCCCTCCTGTGACATCGACAGCTGGGCCCCGCGCCTAATTAGCTCCAGGTTTATTTCTCTATTTAGATTAGTTAAATAACGCAGGGCCCACCAGTCAGAGTTGACTGCGCTGACGTGTCCGTTGACTGGGCCCACATGTCAGTGACTCTAGCTAGCCCCGTGTCACTGACCAGTGAACCCCACTGGTCAGGTTTGACCTGGAGGCGCCTAGTTGACCTGCTAACATCAGGGTGATGTCATGCTGACGCAGTAATCCTTTTTCTGGAATTTAAATAAATCTTAAATGATTTATTTATTCCAGAAAATGCCCAAAACTTCTAAAAATCATAGAAAATCAACCGTAACTCTAAATGAAATAAATTATATATGTAAAATTATCAGAAAAATTCAAGGAATCCATCTGTACCATTTTAATGCATGTTTGAACAATGTTTGTCCTCTGTTTTGGACAAAACAAATAAAGGGCATTTAAATAATCATATATGGGGTTGGAATTTGAATCTTGTACTCAAACCAACTTCATTTAAGTCATAGCTAGTTGCATTAGCTCAAACCACAGCATATTGACATGTCATGATCATGCATCATACTGTGCATTGCATTGATTGTATTTCTTTCTCTGTTGCCGGTATTCGTCCCCTTTCGATAGACGTGGTTTCGACGATGGGATCGGTGACACCGATGAAGAGTTATATTATCTTCAGAAGTGCCAGGCAAGCACAACCCCCTTGTTCATTCCGATACAAGCCCACTCTCTCGCTCCTGCTCTCTTTTACTGCATTAGGACAACAACGATTCATCTGTTACTTGTTGCGGTAGTTGAACCCCTTATCCTTTGCATGACCTGTCATTGCCACAGTAAATAGATGAAACCCACTAGCATGAGTAGGAATTGTTTGAGCCCTGATGTGCCTACTCATTCATGCTTGTTTGTCATGCCTGCTACTGCTTAGAGTTGAGTCAGGTCTGATTCATCGGGGATGGATTGGAGGTGTGTAACCATGTCCTACTGTTGAGAGCTAAGTGTGTGAACACGTTTTGGTAAAGGTAGCGGTGAGAGGCCATGTAGGAGTACATGGTGGGTTGTCTCATTGAAACCGTCCTCAGGAACTGAGTTCTGTGTTTGTGATCCATGAAACAGCTACTACCACACGTTGGGCCCTGAAATATGACCCCGCTCGACTTACTGACCCCTCTCGTCCTCTGTCCAGGAGTTGCAATTAGTTTCTGGTGTTTATAGGATATGTGTTGGCGGCCGTGCGTAGCACTGAACCTAGGGGTGGGCTATGTTGCGGTAGATACACCGTGGCCGGGTGTACCGGGCGCCTGTTTGGTGTCTCGGGAACCCTACACACATCGTTTGGGGCTGTGAGCGAAACTCCGGCCGGATCTCCTCGCGGATGGAACCCGAATAGGCGATAAACCTGGATTAGAGACCTGTGTGGTTAGTCAGGTCATGGTCTACACCCACGTCGGCTTTCGCTTGAAGTCTGCCGAGCACATGTCGTGTGCAGACGCTAAGTGGTGGAAACATGTGTGACGAAGTACACCCCTGCAGGGTTATAATTGATCTATTCGAATAGCCGTGTCCGCGGTAAAGGACTTCTGGGTTACCTATAACAGTTCATAGACAAGTGAAAGTGGATACTCTAAAACTCGCAAGATAAGTGTGAGTGCTATGGATGGACTTCTCGTAGGGAGACGGGAGTGGATCCATAGTGGTGTATTGATTGGTGAATATGTGGACTCGTGTGCGCCACCTCAAAAGAGTTGCTTGCAATCGTAGTTCAGGTTAGCCACTGAGTCAAAGCTGGCTTGCTGTAGTTAAACTCCACCACCCTCCCTTGTTGATACCGATGCATATGTAGCTAGTTCTGATGTAAGTCTTGCTGAGTACCTTGTACTCACGTTTGCTTAATTTACATTTTGCAGAGAGACTTCAGTCTCGCTAGTAGTTCCGCGTGGACTTCGACGTTTAGCTTGATACCTCAGCTACGATCTTGTGCCCTCAACAGGATCTGGTAGATAGTCAGGCTTCTTAGCCTTTTTCATTTATAGATGTCTGTACTCAGACATGTTAAGCTTCCGCATGTGCTTTGCATTGTATGCTATGATTGTTGCGTCATGAGACCCATGCTTGTAATATCTGGCTCTTCGGAGCCTAATGAATTAATACTTGAGTCGTAGAGTCTTGTTGTGATGCCATGTTGTATTTACACATATCGAGCATATTGTGTGTATGATTGAAATGCTTGGTATGTGTAGGATCTGACAACCTAGTTGTTTATCCTTCGCAGCCTTTCTTATGGGGAAATGTAGTCTAGTGTTCCTCGAGCCATAGTAGTCCGCTACAGCCCGGTTCACCGGAGTCCTGCTAGCCCAGCACTACAGTTCAGGACACTTGACTGGCCGGCATGTGTTTCACTTTGTCCCTATGTCTGTCCCTTCGGGGAAATGTCACGCGGTGACTTCCGGAGTCCTGCCTAGCCTGCTACAGCCCGGGATCCCCGGAGTCCTGTTAGCCCAGTGCTACAGCCCGGAATCACTCGTTGATGACCGACATGTTCGATGTGATTCATGTATGCCTGTCTCCATAGGTCTGTGCCGCTTTGGGTTCACGACTAGCCATGTCGGCCCGGGTTCTTTGTCATATGGATGCTAGCGACACTATCATATACGTGAGCCAAAAGACGCAAACGGTCCCGGGCCAGGTAAGGTGGCACCCGTGGGAATACCGTGCGTGAGGCCACAAAGTGATATGATGTGTTACATGCTAGATCGGTGTGACCTAGGATCGGGGTCCTGACACTCGGTGAGACCGGGTTTGGTAATAAGCTAACCAGAGAGTTGGTCAGGTGAACTCAGTGGGACCGATTTGCTCTTTCGGTGAGACCGAAAAGTTACAAAAGGGAAACACAGAGTTTACATTGCAATCTCAGTGGGACCGATTCGCTCTTTCGGTGAGACCGAAAAGTTATGAAAGGGAAATAGAGAGTTTGCAACTCCATCTCGGTGAGACCGAGATCCCTATCGGTAGGACCGAATTGCTAGGGTTTGGCAGTGGCTTATGACATATGAAACTCGGTGGCGCTGGATAGATAGAATCGGTATGACCGAGTTTGGCTTAGGGTTTAGGTCATTTGTGGATATGGGAAAGTAGCTGAGGATTTTGGAGCATATCATTAAGAACATGAAGCAAGAGGCTCATTAAGCAACACCTCATCCCTCCTTGATAGTATTGGCTTTTCCTAAAGACTCAATGTGATCTTGGATCACTAAAATATAAAATGAAGAGTCTTGAGCTTTTGAGCTTGAGCCAATCCTTTGTCCTGAGCATTTTGAGGGTTCCACTTTCACATCCATGCCATGCCAATCATTGAGCTTTCCTGAAATAATCATCTTGGAATAGCATTAGCTCAATGAGCTATATGTTGTTATGAATTACCAAAACCACCTAGGGATAGTTGCACTCTCAATCTCCCCCTTTTTGGTAATTGGTGACAACATATAGATCAAAGCTTCGACAAATGATAATAAGCATGAAATATATCGTCGCTTTGAGAAGTATGTGACAAGTAAGAGCTCCCCCTAAATTTGTGCATATTTAAAATTTGCTTTGGACTGCAAATGCACAAGGAGTTAGAGTCATGGGTTACTCTTCCATGTCACATACATCTTGGTGGAGCGCTTAAAATGCTAAGAATGAAATATATGCACTCATCACCAAGAATAGTGAGTGATCACATAAGATAGATAGGATAAAAATAGCATTAAGCAAACATTAAGTGTAGCTTATGATCAAAACACATGATCATCGATGTCTCACACAAATAATGACGTAGTATCTCACACAAAAGCAAATGAAGTTCGAAAAACCACCAAATAAAACAAGAGAGAATAAAAGCAACACTCTCTCTCGAAGCCTATGATCTATACATTTTCTCCCCTTTTGGCAACAAGTTACCAAAAAGTTCCTAGAAAATGCATAGTGCTAAGTCGACACTTAGGCTTGATCTTCAGGTGGTGGTGGAGTCCGGATCACTCCAAGGACGAAGGCTTCCGTAGATGCTGAAGTAGACGCTGGAGCTGAAGTAGATGCTGGAGTTGGAGCTGATGCTGCGGCTGGAGCTGAGGCGGTTCCCCTTGTGTCAGGAACTGGCACTGCAGACGACCTCGGAGCTCGGGGCACTCTGGCAAGGGCATCAGTTGTAGTCTTGCCTCTCCTCTCCTGCATGTCATCCCGGAGCTGCTCTACTGTAGACTGAATCTCTGTCACTTTGACATCCAAGTCATAGAACTTTTGTTCCATGATCCTCTCTAAGCTTGCCTGGTTTTGAGTTAGGGTGGCTAGTCCTTGCTCAATCCGCAGGGTGGATGCAATCAAGTAACCAAGCTGCTCTTGTTTGGTTTTCAGGAAATATTCAGATGCCTCCGCTTGAGTAGGCATCTTGGCAGCTTTCTCCTTCTTAGCCTTCTCCTTCTTGGCTTGTGCTTGGGCAGATGATGGCTCATTCTCAGTCATGACCACTTGGTTATCTTCAAAGTCCGGACGGATAGGCAGGTGTTCCTTGTCCAAGAGGTATATGCCCGTGCCCATCTTGGAGTTGATGAGCTCCTGAATCTGTGGGGCATATCCACAGCTCCTCTTCTGGCCTGCTGCTGTCCTCTTAATGGTCTCTACCATTAGGCTCATCACCTTGAATTTCTGAGGCACGTCAAAGATATGAAGCAAGTTGATCGCGTGGCCTTTGATCATCTTGTGATCTCCAGACTTGGGCAATAAGGTGTGCCTTAGTATCCAGTTGATAGTGGGTAGCCCTGATAGAAGATAATGTACTGAGCCAAACTTGAAAGTGTCAAGTGCTTCATTTGGAATCTCCTTGTACATGTTGGACATGGAGTTGTGGTCCATCTTCTTCTTAGCATAAACGTCCAAGTCATCTGCTTGCTCCTCTGGGGCATTTATCAGCTGAGCCCATTCAGCAACTGTGGACTGGTACCTCGTAACCTCTGACATCCAAGTTATCCTACCATCTAGATAAAAATGGGCTATGGAGTAGAACTGCATGATGAGTTCCTTGTTCCACTTTGTGAGCTTCTGCCCAACAAAGTCCTCTACTCCACACGCCTTGAAGCTGTCCTGCACTCCTGGGAAGTACTCCTCGTTATCCTTGATATGTTGCCAATCGACCCATCTCATGTCACAAACAATTGGCTTCTTGTCTAGCAGCACCGTCTCATAGAAGTCTTGCTGCTCCTTGGTATGAAACCTATAGTCCACTGCAGTCCTTCTCCTTGAAGCATACGGATCTGCTTCTCTCCACTTCCGGAGCCCTGAATCTCTCCTGAGTTTCATATCCTCAGCCACAGGATGAGCATCATTGTGGTCTGGGATCTTGGGCTTGAGCTTTCTGAGGACATTCTCTTCCTCTTCTTCTTCAACTTCAGGCACTGGGGCCTTGTTCTTCTCAGCAGCTGGGATCCTTCTTGTATTCCTCTTTAGCTTGGGCTTTGGAGCAGGCTTGGCCTTGGAAGCAGCTCCCCCTAACTTTATGGCATCACCCATCAGCTTGGGTGCTTTTGGTGCTGGTGCAGCCACCTCTTCTTCTTCCTCCTCATCTTCCATGATGGAAGCTTTGCCAAGCACTCTGGCTACAGTTTTCTTCACCCTTTCTTTCCTCTTCTTGCCCTCAGCAGCAACTGGCTCAATGGGAGTGGGCTTCTCAGTTGAAGCTCTTGCCTTTGACATAGGCTGCCTGCCTGCTGGCCTTTTGAACTTCAACCCTGGCTTTGTAACTGCTGCTGGCTCAACTCTCTTGGAGGTTGCTTCCTCTTCTGCCACATAATCCTCATCTTTTGAGTCTGAGGTTCTCTTCTTTCTCTGGCGTGTGGCAGCCTTAGGCAGATTGCTAGGGGTGCTCCTGCTGCCATCATCTGAGGAACTTGAGGGACTAGTTCCCTCACTCAGCTGCACTTGCTGTTCTGACAGGTTCTGGCTATCACTTTGGTCTGACATGATGCAAACTCTGACTGCTGACCCTGTGAATAGGTTATAGATGAGATAGAGTGGATGAGCATCACAAAATGCAGAGATTTTTGCAAAAGAATAATCCAAAAACTTAGTTTTAGTTTCCCACTGAAAGCATGTCGGATCTACCGATTTTCAAACTCGGTGATACCGAAGCAGTTTTGGAACCTAAACTAGTGAACTCGGTCAGACCGAGTCACAGTTCGGTGGCACCAAGACTGCTAGGGTTTCACAGAATTCCAAAATCGGTCACACCGATATGTAATTCTTAGTCAGACCGAGTCTCACTTGTGCAATGGCATAAGCCAAATCGGTGGGACCGAGTTTTTCAACTCGGTGGGTCCGAGATGGTTTCGGCGGAAACCTAACCCTAAAATTTTCGAATTAAACCTAATCTACGAGTTCATTGACTGGATAGGAATTTATCAAACGTGGCAAGAATCATGATGATCACAATGTGCTAGGAATCGGATTAGAGAATAGCACAAAGATCGAGTCCATACCCTAGTGCGGCGGAGACTCGCTACGGCGGCAACGGCGGGGTAGAATTCCCGTTGACGGCGACGGAGACCAGCGACAGGAGGCTGCTGGCGGCGAGGAGACGATACGGAGACCAAGTTGGCAGAGCAGGCCATCGCGCGGGCGAAGAGGTTCGGGGAAATTTCCAAATTTTTTCCCGTGACTATATATAGCCCAACCCTATCGGTGTGAGGGAGTGGAACAACTCGGTGGCACCGAGATGCATAACTGCGAGCAGTTACTACAACTCGGTGTGACCGAAAAGTTCAAATCGGTTGCACCAAGATCGAAAACCTAGATCAACTTAATGATCTCGGTAGGACCGAAGGTGGGGAATCGGTCAGACCGAGAATCACAAAGAGGTTTTGGAAGTTTAAGTCTATGACGAATCGGGGACTCCGAGTGCTCCTCACACAGAGTGGTTCGAATCTGACTTGATCAAATTTTGTGATGTAGCATGAACAGAGTTTGAGACGAGAAAAGCATAGATAGCTAGAGGAGGTTCTTAGGCATTCTTGTCCATCCACTTGGCAAAAAGAAATAAAGCCAAACAATCAAAACAACAAGTGGATGTCCTCGAATGAGTAAAATATGCAACCAACATGCTCACACAATAAGATGGCAAATGAAATATGTGACAAAGCATGCACAACCAATTCTAGCATCTATCAAGCAATTTGCGATGACTAGGTCATCTATATATATGAGTATATTGACTTAGGAGTCAAGTGAGAACACTTGGTCATAGGTCATACTCATCGTTTAAGCTCAAGTGGGGTTACCACTTTTACATAAAGCATTGTTGTGTTCACATCTTTAGAGTTGCTTTAGCTCAAGTCTTAGAGTAAAGCTCCCCCTAGATGTGATATCCCCCCTAAGAGGGATGAACTAACCTTGGGTTTTGTCGATGATGAGTTCATGTAGATGTTGAAGATGTGGATGCTCAATGTTGATGTAGATCACTTGGAGCTATCCATTTGAGTGAATTGCACTTTCAATACCTACATGGGTTACTCCCACAAGGAACAAACAAGGATATCCATAGACATAGAGTGATGCACACACAAGATGATGTCCATGAAAACTTTTAGGTTACCTTGTCCCTTGTCTTACCAACAAGAGGGTTTGTGACTCCTTGAACTAGTGCAAGATGTGGAAGTTGATTGCACTTGTTCTTGCCAAAATGATAAGAGTGAAGTATGTTGGCGGAGTCACCCTCAAGAACTCTCTAGTTCTTCTTCTTTTGGATCCACATCATCTTGATGGGAATCCTTAGAGTTGTAGTCGTACTTGACGAAGTGGAACTTGAAGTAGTCTTGGGAATCCACTTGACTAAGGTCTTAGGAGCTTCTTCAAATGCATCAATTTCCTCTTGAAGCTTGTCCTTGCCTTTTTGCTTGTAGTCTTGTGGTGGAAGATCATCTTGAGCTTGTGTCCCCTTGAAGGAAGTGTCATACTTCTCTTGTTGAGGAACAAACTTTGTCTTGGGGTATTGATCTTCTTCCCACTCAACTCCATTGGCATTGAACTTTCGTTCAAAACCAACACCTTGATTCTTCCGGTGCATTCCTTGCTTGCGCACAATTTCCTCGAATTGCTTACTCCCGGCAAGGCTTTTGTACACTCCTTTCTCTATAATTCCCTTCAATAAGCTATTTTCTTGCTCAAGTGTAACTTGGCTAAGAGAATCATTAGTGGAATCAAGAGAACTACTAGAAGCAACAATATTGGATTTAGCATGATCATTGTTACTACTAGAGAAAGAATCTTTCTTGTTCTTGTTACTAGATTTGACTTGAGGCATGTAAGTGGATAAGAGTAAACGCTTGGCAATGTAAGAAGAACTTTTCTTGCGGAGATCATCATTGATTGCTTTTAAAAACTCATGCTCTCGCTCAAGATTGAGCTTTTCAAAGCGTAACTTCTCATGAGCTCTTAAAAGTTCTCGATGATCTTCGAAGATAGTTTCATGAGCTAACTTAAGAGTGTTTAGTTCTTTAGTTAGAGCCTCAATCTTCTCCTTATCATTGTCATTCGCTTTATCTTGATTAGCATGATTAATTGATGTTTCATCATAGTATTCATCACTAGAGTTGTCAACAAGCAAATCATCATCACCTAACAAGTCATCTTCATCACTATTAAAATCAACATACTCGGGGTGTGTTACCTTAGGACCTTTGTCCATGAAGCATCTTCGAATTCCTTCATTTGGTGAGTCAAATATGTCATAGGAGTTGGATGACACAAGTGCTAGACCGGCAACACCTTCATCTTGAGTATCTTCGGAGTCGGAGTGATAACATCTCTTGGAGTGGCTGTCGGAGTCGGAGCCGGATACCCATTCACCAGCATGAGCTTGATGTCTTTGTTTTGTGTAGCTCCTTGATGATTTTTCCTTCCTTTCTGAATCCTTGCTTCTCCGTGAGTACCTTCGTTCATAACGATCATCTCTACTCCTTCTCTCTCTTGGTGGTGAATCTTTGCTTCTTCTTTTTGGAGACTCTTCTCTTCTCTTGTAGGGAGCCGTACACTCATTGGAATAGTGTCCGGGTCTTCCGCAATTGTAGCAGTTTCGCTCCCGACTAGAAGATCTTTTGTCATTGTAGGACCTTGACTTGAAGCTTCTATCTTTGTTTCTACTCTTGTAGAACTTGTTGAAGTTCTTCACCATTAAGCTCAATTCTTCGTTGAAGTTTTGTCTCTCACTTGATGATGTAGGGGCTTCACATGAGGCTTTGTAGGCACCACTTGATTTGTTGTGAAGTTCCTCTTTATCCTTAAGTGACATCTCATGAGCAACAATTCTTGCAATCACTTCCGTTGGCTTGAGATCTTTGTAATTGGGCATCATTTGGATCAACGTGCACACGGTATCATATTTTCCATCCAAGGCTCTTAGGATCTTCTTGATGATGAATCTATCGGTCATCTCTTCACTTCCTAAGCCGGCAATCTCATTTGTGATGAGAGCAAGCCTAGAGTACATTTCAGCGACACCTTCACCATCCTTCATCTTGAACTTGTCAAGTTGACTTTGAAGCACATCCAACTTGGATTCCTTGACGGAGTCGGTACCTTCGTGCATATCAATCAAAGTGTCCCAAATTTCCTTTGCATTCTCAAGACGGCTGATTTTGTTGAATTCTTCGGGGCATAATCCGTTGAAGAGAATATCACAAGCTTGAGCATTGTATTGCAACATCTTCAACTCATCCGCGGTAGCTTCACGGTTCGGTTCTCTCCCATCAAAGAAGTCACCTTGCAAACCAACACACACAATAGCCCAAACGGCGGGGTTATGTCCAAGAATATGCATTTTCATTTTATGCTTCCAACTAGCAAAATTAGTGCCATCAAAGTAAGGACCTCTAAGGTGATAATTTCCCTCGCTAGACGCCATACTCTCCTAGGTTGTGAAACCAAGGCTATGACCACCAAAAGCTATGGAGATCAAGGAAAATGGAGACCAAAGCTCTAATACCACTTGTAGGATCGAAAGTATGTCTAGAGGGGGGGTTATTAGACTACTTGACCAAATAAAAACTTAACCTTTTCCCAATTTTAGTTCTTGGCAGATTTTAGCTATTTTAGGACAAGTCAAGCAATCATCACATAATTCAAGCAAGCATGCAAAGAGTATATTGGCAGCGGAAAGTAAAGCATGCAACTTGCAAGAATGTAAAGGGAAGGGTTTGGAGAATTCAAACGCAATTGGAGACATAGATGTTTTTCCCGTGGTTCGGATAGGTGGTGCTATCCTACATCCATGTTGATGGAGACTTCAACCCACGAAGGGTAACGGTTGCCCGAGTCCACGAAGGGCTCCACCCACGAAGGGTCCACGAAGTAGCAACCTTGTCTATCCCACCTTGGCCATCGCCCACGAAGGACTTGCCTCACTAGCGGTAGATCTTCACAAAGTAGGCGATCTCCTTGCCCTTACAAACTCCTTGGTTCAACTCCACAATCTTGTCGGAGGCTCCCAAGTGACACCTAGCCAATCTAGGAGACACCACTCTCCAAGAAGTAACAAACGGTGTGTTGATGATGAACTCCTTGCTCTTGTGCTTCAAATGATAGTCTCCCCAACACTCAACTCTCTCTAATAGGATTTGGATCTGATGGAAAGAAGATTTGAGTGGAAAGCAACTTGGGGAAGGCTAGAGATCAAGATTCATATGGTAAGAATGGAATGTCTTGGTCTCAACACATGAGTAGGTGGTTCTCTCTCTCAGAACAAATGAGTTGGAATGGTGTATGTGTTCTGATGGTTCTCTCTATGAATGAAGAGGAGGTGGAGGGGTATATATAGCCTCCACACAAAATCGAACCGTTACACACAATCTACCAATCTCGGTGCGACCGAATAAATAAACTCGGTCAGACCGAAAAGGTAAACCTAGTGACCATTAGAGATTTTCGGTGGGACTGACATGCAACTCGGTAGGACCGATTCTGTTAGGGTTTGGGCATAACGTAATCTCGGTGAGACCGATTACACAAACTCGGTGAGACCGGGTTTGGTAATAAGCTAACCAGAGAGTTGGTCAGGTGAACTCGGTGGGACCGATTTGCTCTTTCGGTGAGACCGAAAAGTTACAAAAGGGAAACACAGAGTTTACATTGCAATCTCGGTGGGACCGATTCGCTCTTTCGGTGAGACTGAAAAGTTACGAAAGGGAAACAGAGAGTTTGCAACCCCATCTCGGTGAGACCGAGATCCCTATCGGTAGGACTGAATTGCTAGGGTTTGGCAGTGGCTTATGACATATGAAACTCGGTGGCGCCGGATAGATAGAATCGGTTTGACCGAGTTTGGATTAGGGTTTAGGTCATTTGTCGATATGGGAAAATAGCTGAGGATTTTGGAGCATATCATTAAGCACATGAAGCAAGAGGCTCATTAAGCAACACCTCATCCCTCCTTGATAGTATTGGCTTTTCCTAAAGACTCAATGTGATCTTGGATCACTAAAATATAAAATGAAGAGTCTTGAGCTTTTGAGCTTGAGCCAATTCTTTGTCCTGAGCATTTTGAGGGTTCCACTTTCACATCCATGCCATGCCAATCATTGAGCTTTCCTGAAATAATCATCTTGGAATAGCATTAGCTCAATGAGCTATATGTTGTCATGAATTACCAAAACCACCTAGGGATAGTTGCACTTTCAAGGCTTCGCTGCTGGCGTCCGCCGCACTAACTGCGGAGGTCGCCGTACTGAAGGACGACCTCGAGGGGTCCCAGAAGGAGCTCGGCCTTGCTAAGAGGCAGCTCGAGGAGAACAAGGGTAAGTGATACCCCGTCTGTAGATGAGAAAAAGGACGCGATTGCTAAATGGCAGGATTGTTGTATGTTTGCCAGGGGCCATGACCGAGGTGGTGACCCTGAAGCAAGCGCTGTCCCAGGCTGAAGAAAAGGCGGCCCAGGAGCGCACCGAGCGAGAGAGATGCACGAGGCTCGGGTGGGCGAGGTGCAGCAAGAGCTCCAAGCTCTCTTGACGAAGCACGAGGCGTTGGAGCTTGACTTGAAGACGAGAGAGTCTGAGCTTGCCGCGGCCCGTGAGAGCATGAAGAGTGCCAAGGCCGAGGCCCAGAAGGCCCTTCAGGAGATCGACGCGATGAAGAAGATATCGACGGGTAAGGCTTTCTATATGCAAAGCAAGCATGCGATGGTGAATTACCGATTACTTACCCGAATCCGGAGCTCTTCAGGAGCATTCGCAGATTTGCCCCGCAGTGTGTCCGATGCCGCACTATTCTACCAGGCCGAGGACGGAAGCTCGACGGAGAAGCTGTTCTGGTCTCAGTATGCTGAGGCCGAACATCCGGTGCCAATGAGCGACCAGCTAAAGCAGATGGCCGAGCTACATAAGGCGGCCGATCAGGCCATGAAGGGCTTCATAGTCCGGTTGTGGCCTGGCGACGCCCTTCCGAACAGCTTCTTCGGCCTGGTGAGTTGGCTTGTGGATGCTTGCCCACGGCTGGAGGTCGTCAAGCGATCCGTCTGCATCGAAGGTGCACAATGGGGCTTCGCCTGTGTGAAAACATAGTGGGTCAAGCTAGACGCCGTGAAGCTTATCAAGGAGGGGCCGCCGGAGGGCAAGGAGCACCGCCACCCTGAGATGTACTACGAGGGTGTTCTGCGGGGCGCCCGTCTTATCGCGGATGAGTGTTCACAAAATGTAATATTTGAATCAGACTTGCTCATTTTTTATCCTGTGTACTGAAAACTTGTTTCATATGCGCTATGCAACACTTGTGTGAATTTAAAATATTACCTTCTGTTTGGCTGTTTATCCAAACTGGGAGATGGCTAGTCCTCGGCTTCTGCCCCCATACCACGAGTGCTGGGGTGTTCGGGATAAACCTGAGCACTCTTGTTCCCATGTTTGGGTCCTTCGAGGGAGGTGCTTAGCACAACGAATAAGGTAACCGGACTAATAATGCTTTATCACTCTCACTTAGCCATAGAATTCTATAATTTTAAATTTCGGTGAAGCCCCTGGTATTCGGAAGGCCGAATTTAGGGCGCGATACACGCCTGTAGGCCGGACGGAGCCGTCCCTTCGCCCTTAGAGGCATAAGTCTTTAGGGACTCGAAAAACCTCGCCGAACAGCGACCAGTCTCTCGCCTTATCATGTCAGTCAGTTTTAGCTTTCTCTACTGAGGTGCTCGGCCTAGCAGAACCGGGGCACAATCGCAGTAGTTCTCCTAGCGCTACCTTAGCCGATAGAGCGGAACATAAGGTACCAAAACATAGGAGCCGGGCAAACCCAACATTTGACCAAAGACATGATTCGGAGCTGATGCATATAATGTTATAAGTTTGGGGTGCCGTACTTGTGAAAGTATTCGGACTTTTCACACCATATTGTGAGTACGTAAGCCCCTAGTGCATTGGCCGTACCAGAGTGTACAGTTGCTTGGCGTCATTAATGAACACATAAATATGTATACAAAAAATGCGATAATAGTCGTAATGTCATGCATTGTATATTAAAAAAATTACATTAAAGCAGAGTGATACAGATAGTGTAATGAGCAAAAGAGTAGGACTATGTCCCTTCCAAGGGCGAGCTGAGGAATTATATGAAATCTGTAATCCACCTGGGAATTCCGTAGTTGTCGGCCTCCTTGGTTGCCGTATCATGGGTTCGGCAATAGAGCTGCTGGACAGTGTTTCCAGAGATTGAAGTCCTGAAAGAAAAAAGAAAAATAACCAAACAGGAAGCCCCTGGTGCGGTTTAGGCCGCGTTTTGGGGCGTGCCGTAGTTGTGCCTCCCCCTCCCCATCTGTGCCCATGGTATTTTTAATGCGTAATTTTGTACGCGTGGCACGAACAATGCCGTTGGGCTGGGATTGGGGTGGCCGCCGTATTGCTACGCGAGCTCAGATCATGCCAGACGGTCTGTTTCCCGATTACCCCGAGCGCGCTTGAAGGTGTCCGGGCTTTGAAACACCGAACTGGTAGATTGCCTTGAGAGGCTGCTTTGCGCTTCTGCTACGAGGGCTGCGGTGTGCTCCTCTGCTTGAAGAGAGCACTGTGTGTTTCCATTGACTGTAATAACTCCGCGAGGTCCTGGCATCTTGAGCTTGAGGTATGCATAATGTGGTACCGCATTGAATCTAGCAAATGTGGTTCGTCCGAGCAGCGCGTGATAACCACTGCGGAACGGGACTATATGGAAGATTAACTCTTTGCTTCGGAAGTTATCCGAGGATCCGAAGACCACTTCCAGTGTAATTGAGCCTGTGCAGTGGGCCTCTACGCCTGGAATGACGCCTTTAAAGGTCGTCTTTGTGGGTTTGATCCTTGAGGGGTCATACCCATTTTGCGCACTATGTCCTGATAAAGCAGGTTCAGGCTGCCGCCGCCGTCCATGAGGACTCGAGTGAGGTGAAATCCGTCGACGATTGGGTCTAGGACCAGTGCGGCGAATCCACCATGACGGATACTAGTGGGGTGGTCCAAGGGATGAACTTCGGGGCGACTGGCTCCAGCGCATATACGTCCCTGAGCGCACGCTTCCGCTCCCTCTTGGGGATGTGGGTTGCGTATATCATGTTCATCGTCCACACTTGCAGGGGAAACCTCTTCTGTCCTCTGGTGTGCGGCTGCCGGGGTTCTTCCTCGTCATCGCTATGTGGCCCCTTGTCCTTGTTTTCGGCGATTAACTTGCTGGCCTGCCTGAACACCCAACAATCCCTGTTGGTGTGATTGGCTGGCTTGTCTGGGGTGCCATGTATTTGACACGAGCGATCGAGTATACGGTCCAAGCTGGACGGACCCGGCGTACTTTGTTTGAATGGCTTTTTCCGCCGACTGGGTTTAGAGCCTTTGAATCCGGCATTGACTGCCGTATCCTCAGTACTTTCGCCGTTAATGCGGCGCTTATGCTTGTTGCAACGTGACCTGCTGTTGCCGTCCTTGGTATCTGAGGTACAATGGTTCTTTGATATGTTGTTACTACGAGCCAACCAGCTGTCTTCTCCCGCACAAAAGCGGGTCATGAGCGTCGTGAGGGCTGCCATAGATTTCGGCTTTTCCTGACCAAGGTGCCGGGCTAGCCACTCGTCTCGGATGTTGTGCTTGAAAGCCGCTAAGGCCTCGGCATCCGAACAGTCGACGATTTGGTTTTTCTTTGTAAGGAAGCGAGTCCAGAATTGCCTGGCCGACTCTTCTGGCTACTGAATTATGTGGCTCAAGTAATCGGCGTCTGGTGGTCGCACATAAGTGCCCTGAAAGTTGTCGAGGAATGCGGCTTCCATATCTTCCCAATAGCTAATGGAGTCCACTGGCAAGTTATTAAGCCAATGTCATGTTGGTCTTTTGAGTTTTAGTGGGAGGTACTTGATGGCATGTAAGTCATCACCACAGGCCATGTGGATGTGGAGGAGGAAGTCCTCAATCCATACCACGGGATCTCTTGTGCCGTTGTATGATTCAATGTTTACAGGTTTGAAACCTTCTGGGAATTGATGTTCCATTACTTCGTTTGTGAAGCATAAGGGGTGTGCGGCGCCTCTGTACTGGGCTATATCGCGACGCAGCTCGTATGGGTCTTGCCCGTTGTGTTCGGCCTGGCCGGATTTGCTTTTACTTTATCCGGCATGACGTTTACCGTCTCATAGAGTGGTGCACCCTCGTGATCCGTAGATCAATCTTGAGTGCTTTGCTTTGTCCTCCAATATGTCTCGCAGGTCTGGCTTATCTCCCCATGCCTTTTTATTTGGATGGCATTGGGGTGGAGGCTGAACTTTCGGCAGGAATGCCTCTCTATCGCGGCCATGAGGTGGCCGGTTAGCCATATCATACGCTTCTTCCTCTAGTCGGGGTAGTAACCTACGCCTTGGGTAACTCTTGGAGGGACGCTCAAGTTTATATTCCTCGGCTACGAGGACTTCATTCCATTTGTCAGCTAGCAGATCTTGATCAGCTTGAAGCTGCTGCTGCTTTTTCTTCAGGCTGTTTGCCGTGGCCATAAGCCTGCGCTTGAAGCGCTCTTGTTCGACAGGATCCTCTGGTACGGCGAATTCATCATCGCCGAGGCTTGCCTCGTCTTCGGAGGGGGGCATGTAATTGTCATCCTCCTCCTCTCCGCCAGCCGCTCTCTCACGAGAGCTGGCACCTTCATCCTCCTGATCTAACTCTTGCTGGAGGGGGTTTTCGTTGTCTTCGGCGCTATACGGAGTGTTCTTATCTCCTGCGCTTGTATCACCACTTTTGCTTTGGCGGGACTTAGAGCGGCGCCGCTAACGTTGGCGCTTGGGTTGCTTCTTGGAGGGGTCATCCTCCGCTATCTCGTCGATGTTGCCTTCATTGGGTGTATCCACCATGTATATGTCATACGACGAGGTGGCTTTCCAGTGCCCTATAGGTGCTGGTTCATGTTCGTCTCCTACATCGTCGTCCATACCGTCGATGTCTTCGAAGTCGAAGTCGAGCATGTCGATTAAATCATCGACAGTGGCTACAAAGTGGGTGGTGGGTGGGCGTCGAATTTCTTCCTCGTCCGCATCCCAGTCCTGTTGGCCATAATCCGGCCAGGGCTCTCCTGACAAAGAGAGAGACCTTAGTGAATTTAGAATGTCCCCGAAGGGCGAGTGCTGAAAGATATCCGCGGCGGTGAATTCCATGATCGGCGCCCACTCGGATTCGATTGGCAGGGGCGCGGATGGTTCGGGTCCGGAAGAGAGTCCGGCACCTTGGAGTCACGGGCTGCGTAGAGGATTATGCTGGTGTTTGGCTCGATTGCCGTCAAGACTGCAACTCCTGAGGCGGTGTCTAGCCACCCATCCTCGATTGGTGCAGTTGGCTCCGAGCTAAGGGTCGGAGCTGGTGTGGGCGCGGCCTCTGGAGTACCGTCCAGTGGCAGAGCTAGGTCTTGCCCATCGAGATAGTGCGGCGCGCCCGGCTGTGGCTCGAATCCATCGAAGATCAAGTCTCCGCAGATGTCGGCCGTGTAGTTCAAATTTCCAAATCTGACCTGATGGACAGGGGCATAGCTTTCAATCTGCTCCAGATGGCCAAGCGAATTAGCCCGCAGTGCAAAGCCGCCGAATACGAAGATCTGTCCAGGGAGAAAAGTCTCACCCTGGACTGCATCGCTACCGATGATAGTAGGAGCCATCAAGCCTAATGGCGACGACACAAAGGAACTCTCAATGAAAGCACCAATGTCGGTGTCAAAACCGGCGGATCTCGGGTAGGGGGTCCCGAACTGTGCGTCTAGGCCGGATGGTAACAGGAGGCAAGGGACACGAAGTTTTACCCAGGTTCGGGCCCTCTTGATGGAGGTAAAACCCTACGTCATGCTTGATTGGTATTGATGATATGGGTGCTACAAGAGTAGATCTACCACGAGATCAAAGATGCTAAACCCTAGAAGCTAGCCTATGGTATGATTGTATGTTGTGATTGTTGTCCTACGGACTAAAACCCTTTGGTTTATATAGACACCGGAGAGGGTTAGGGTTACACAAGGTCGGTTACAAAGGAGGAGATATGCATATACGCAATGCCTAGCTTGCCTTCCACGCCAAGTAGAGTCCCATCCGGACACGAGAGGAAGTCTTCAATCTTGTATCTTCATAGTCTAACAGTCCAGCCAATGGAGATAGTCCGGCTATCCGGAGACCCGCTAATCCAGGACTCCCTCACCCACCACCTATAATTGAAGTTTTTTATAACCAAGGGGGAGATGACAATGGTGATGATCACGAGCAGTGCCGATATACTCTGTGGCGCCTGGCAACTAATTCCGATGGATCACCTCTTCTTGTGTGTATACAGCCCACTGATGATGTTACTGCTAAGGAAGCAGGTGTAGTCTCCCATGGTCGCACTCTCCGGACCTATTCCAACACCCGTTGCATGGTATTCGGGATGGATACTAGGGTGCTAGCCCCGACTCCTTCTCCCTGGCACAAAATTGATAGTCTTGGAGAAAACTCGCTCTTCCTTGGACAAAACTATCCGATGATGGTGAAAGGCGATCCAACTGCTGTCGACACATTTATGATAAGCAACTGTGTCTATACCTAGGACATTTGGGTGGTTCCCTACCCTGGTACTGATATAGTAGGCCGCTTAAGCCTGGATGATCAGTCCTGCATTGGTCTCCAGATCGACAACGGATGGCCCATCCCAGAGAATCACTTGTGGTTCAAAGCAAGCGTTTCCAGCGCCGCAGAATTGTTGAGTTGGAGTTCACTTCATGGCTTGTTATTTGTTGTGTGGTGAAAACTTTAGTATTTATAATGTATCCTCGTTGTCGATGTGGGTTGATGACCTGTTGTACTATGTAATAAAATGGTATGCCTGTGATAAACTTACTAAATTTATGAATGGCTTTCGAGTCGCTTCTCTGAGTGAGTGGTGCGACGAGGCAAAAAAATATTTTCCAAATGCATAATTGTATGTGCATTGCAACAGGTTATCGGATGAGGCCAATCAACAATAGTAGTACACTATTTGTACTAGCTTCACATGCTTCGCGCGTCGGGCGGGTGTTTTTACTGTAGCCATATGTTAATGTGTTCGTTGTACGTAACCAGAACCTCGAATCGTCGATATACTAGTAGTATAGTATATAGTAGGAGTAAGTAGTAGGAGTAGTAGGGTGGCATGGGCCAGAACAAGCATTCACGTCCAGGAGTACGGCACACGCCACCACCACGACATCCATTTGACACCATATTATTTCTTGGAGTCCGTGCGAGAGCAATCTCTTCAACCTCGTCGTTTCTCTAACTTCAACCATCGCGCGGCAGGCGAGGTGGGGGTTTGCCGATAGTCGGTTTCCTTAACTGCGGTCCCACTTGTAAGGCCAACTCCAACGCACGACCCCAAACAGACCTCTGTTTTGCACGAACTCCAACGATAATTTTGACTACTCCTGTACTAAGTTGGATTAGTGCATTCTTGATGCATTCATTGTTGACTTGCGGAGGCTCGATCTTGCGTGCTTCTTTCTTCTTCGAGTGTAAAGAAGTAGACGTTGCTTCCTCGCATCTAGTCTCATGTCTAGCCTCTATTCTATACTAGCTAAAAGTGATAGAACATCTACTAAATTGCGCTCTATCAATATATGGATGTACTCTTCTTCCCAATACAAAAACTTGCATCCATTCTACTCCCTCCGTTGCACAATAGTACATGCCTTCTATTTCTCAAAATATATATGTATCTAGACATGTCTTAGTATATAGGTACATCCATTTTTGGACAAATGGAAGTCAAGTATTTTGGAACGGAGGGAGTAGATAATAAAAATTTTAAGTTAGCACAACTAGTCTAATCCGAGAGAAGAACTGAAAATTTGGTCGGGTTCTTCCTCCATTTGCCGACACGTGGGACATCCAACATCCAGGTCGTGTCATGAAAGAAAATAGAGTGGTAGTTGGAGCCACGAGATGTGCATCTTGGGTTAAACTGTAAATAGAATCTTACTACTCTTGAGTAACTCCAAAAGCGGCCACCGAAGATCTTTATTGGAATTGTTTTTCATCACCAGCATGTCGAGGTGAAAGATGTGCAGGTTCAGTGGGTCCTCTTGTGTTTCGACTGACATGTGGGGCCGCATGTGAGCAAACAGACGATGGGCTCCGCGCGTCCGCTGGCTGGCTGAGAAGAGAGATAGAGGAGGGCTGAGCACGGATTGCAGGAAATTTGTTCTACGTACCTCGATATAGGCTCGATATAGTGGGGTGGCATGGGCCATAACTAGCATTCACGTCTAGCAGTACGGCACACCCCACCCACAAGAGTCCCATCCGACACCGATTTTCTTGGAGTCCGTGCTACATCCATCTCTTCTCCCTCCTGTCCTCTTTTCTCAGCCATTGCGTGGTGGGCGGGGTGGGGGTTTGCCGATAGTTGGTTTGCTCAACTGCGGTCCCACTTGTAAGTGAAAATTCAACACCGCACGCATTCCTGCTTGAGCGGCATGCCGGACCAACCGTGTGGGGGTACGATGCGAACAGGGCTGCATTTTCCTTTTGAACTCGTAACTTGTAAATTTTGGTTCTGCTCCATGGCGCGACCGATAGATAGAAAATAATGATTTTGCCTAGAGTAATGAGAAGTTTGCTTATGGCGTCGTTCATGCATGGAGTACGTACGAAAATTATGAAGTTGATGCGAAAGGTAAGATAATTATTGTAGTATCATATACTACTACATGGATTTTACGGAAGGATAAAAATACATATGGATCCATCAACGTTCAACGACATCCTCACACCCTAGTGCGCCGGGTCACCAACTGACGTGTGAGGAGCAGCAGCGTTGGCGGTGAGCTCAATGTGCTTCTGAACAGTGCCGTCCAAGGTTTCCCTGCGCTCCAAGAAGGCCAGCGTCCTATCGTCCTCCTCTTGCATGTACTAGTCCTTGTGGACGATTTGCGCGTAGACGTGGGTGATTATGTCGATGGTGTCTTGCTGCGCCAGGTGCTGCGCGGCGAGCGCGACCTCGAGGTGGACATTCTCCGGCGCGACGGTGGGCAGTCGCAGGGCCACCAGTGCGTCAAAGAGGTTGTTACCATAGTGGCCGTTGAGGGTGGCGGGCATCGCAGAGCCTGGGCGCGTCGGCTGGAGGCTTACGTCAAAGTCGTCCGCAAGCTTATTGACGACGGTGAACTTGTCGAGGAAACCGACGAGGACCTCGTCGAACAAGGATGCGAAGCTGTCGTCCAAGCGGCCCCTCGCCCTGGCGGCCTCAAGCAATACTACCTGCCAGGCCGCATGCCGGCATCGTGGACCATCTGGCACAGCCGGCTGATGCTCGCGCTCATCGCCTCCATGGGTCTAGCGTAGCTTCTAGTCAATTGATCTTGCGATTCGAGTGATCACTCAGCCCTTGGTTAGCGAGCGTAGGTTTATAGGATTTCGTACTACTCCTCGGCCCTCTACTGCACCTGCCTTTGGTTGTATGATAGGTGGGCCAGCCACCCCCTGGGGCCACGTGTCATTCACCTCCTCGCCCGTCTCTCAGACGCACCCTGCTAGTGTATATACTCCCTCCTTTCCGGTTTATAGGGCTTATCTCAAAATTTTAGTTTTTCCATTTCATAAGGCTCAATTTGGTTGTTTTCCATCACATGTTCAGATTCCAAGGTGCATTAAATCATTGCATGCAAGTACTAAGAGAAAATTGACCAATGCATGTAATTTATGCATGCATGCATTGCAATTAATGCATTGGTAAACATACTTTTTTGAGGAAAACAAGAGCATTAATTGGGTGCTTTTGCAAACTACAAAAAGTATTCCACCACTCACCATCTACCTTGGTTGGTGAGAATTTTGAATTGAGCCTTATAAACCGGAAAGGAGGGAGTATAGTGGTTTTCTTTTTCTCTCCAAATCAACCATTTTATATTGCGTACGTGTCATTCAAGAGTGAAATGATGGTTGCTTCTTCCGACTAACTTACTGTGTGATTTGACTGCTCCTTAGTGGCCCCTACACGTACTCCCCCTACGTGTATGCAACAGTCACACGTACACATGGATGCAAAAACACGCGCGACGCCCTAATGCATGCATGTCCGAGCACACGACGGAACACACACGGTGACGCTCAAGTGCTCAACCTACACATGCATTCACACACATACTCAGTCAGGGTGAGCTAGTGACCGTATGAACACCGGAAAATATATATATTGAGCGCAATGAGCGTATTATGAAGTCCACTGACCGTATTTTTACAAATATACAGTGACAGACAGTGTATTTATCTCGTTTGAAATTAAGCCATGTTAACCGGAGAGGAGGCAGCATGGACTAGCATTACTTTGCTGTGTCCCGTCAACTTGCCGGATGAGGAGAAGGTTGCAGGATGGGAGAAGCTTGCGCACGGTGGCTCGCAGGACAAGGAGAAACTTTTGACTAATGCAAGCTCTCCCTCGCTCAGGCGGTGGACGTGCAATAGTTAATTCGGTGTCAGATTGCCAGAAGCATACTACACTATACTACTAGGAACCGGATGGAGGAGCGTCTGCACTCTTATTATAATTTTAAAATGTGATAAAGCAATCTTCAACACATTTGGTTCTCTTCGAGGGTTCTCGCATGTGATAATGGAAGTTGATTGCATGGAACACTCGCCACAATTCTCGCTTAATTCTGGCTCATATCCTGTTACAAATAGTAGCGCTCATTAATATTCCTCTTTTTTTGTTATTCAGCATGTAAACAGGTCAGCAAACCTTGCGGCGCATCTTCATGCGAACCGTGCTTGCTGCACTTTGAATGTGGCCAAGAGCTGGCTTGATGAAACACCTCGCTTCCGACTTCTTTTTTTGGCTTCCTAGTGACCAGTGTCTTGGCTGATCGTCCTAAGAATGTTTATATATGA
The DNA here is from genome assembly GCA_034509565.1 of Triticum monococcum. Classification (NCBI taxonomy): domain Eukaryota; kingdom Viridiplantae; phylum Streptophyta; class Magnoliopsida; order Poales; family Poaceae; genus Triticum; species Triticum monococcum. The sequence continues at coordinate 667,804,525 of CM067843.1, read as the reverse complement.
ATAAAGCTCTCTCATTTACCCGCAAAAAAGATTAAGCCATATTAACCGGAAAGGAGGGAGTATGGACTAGCACTACTTTTTGGTGTGTCCCGTCAACTCGCAGAATGAGAAGAAGCTTGCAGGACAAGGTGAAGATCGCTTACGCCTTTTGATTAATGCAACCTACCCTCGGTGGACATGCATCAGTCCATTCGGTGTCAGATTGTCAGAGGCATACACTATAGTACCCAACATACGGAGTACCATCATTGTTCGACTTCACGAAGGGGCGAAGAGCCAAGCGCAATACTAGTACGCGTACTTGGTTTTGCACCTTCATACTACTCCACCCTCCGTCATAGTTTATAGGGCGCGCTTCATTATGATGCATTTCTCTCAATGCATTTCCACCACCAGAAAGACTTTAGACGCGTTTGGTTTAATGCTCAATTAATTAGGGCGTGGTAACCGCAATCAAGTCCACAATTTTCTCTCCATGTATTTTACTACTACGAAGTGCATGCATGTGTGTACCCGGGGTGGAAGCACTGCATGCATGTGTGTACGCATTATTCCCTCTAGTAATAGACGTCGTGCTATAACTACCAATGCTATTTTTCAGGCCGATCGCTAGTCGCCTTGGTCCCACAGATTTTCTTTTTCTTTTTTCTAAAGCACACTGTATAAACAGTGACGGGTGGAGTAGTATGAGCGGATTCAAAGAAGAGCATATTGATGGTTGCTTCTTCAGAGCAACTTACAGTGGGAAAGGTGGGGCTTATGATTTGACTGCTCATTACTCACTATTAATGCGGCGCAACGACCGGGCTAAGTCTCCCATGCGGTTGTGCACTACCCCCTTGGTTCTTAAATATACTCCGGAGTATTTGTCTTTCTAAAATATGTTGAAATCTCAAGACGAATAGAATATTTAGGAACGGAGGGAGTACATACGAAGCAAAATGAGTGAATCTACACTCTAAAATATGCCCGTTTGAAATTTGTAAAAAGACAAATATTTAGGAACGAAGGAGTATAATTTCGTGCGTGGCACATGGACCCGGATGATGAAGTGGCTTCTGGCAATGCTATCAAGCTTCCATCATTTGTTTACATAATTGACGTACTATACAAATAATTTTCCAGCGACCTGAAATTGTACAATGGTGTGAGCTTTCAGCTTTTGTTTTGTGTGTCTTGCCATCGATGCTCTTTCGGAAACAATAAAAAACTAACTTCCTTGCTAATGCATGTAAATTATTAGCAGATCAGAGCTAATAATTACATCAGAACTGAAGACAAAGTTGTGAGAAGGTGTTAAATTAAAATTGATCGATGCTTTCATTGGCAGCAACGTCCCCCCAGCTCTGTCTAAATCAACAAGGCATGTTGGGAAAAAAGTAGTTGTTTGGAGCATGCAGCATTCCGGTCATTTTGTTCAGTTCCACTAAAATAGAGCTGACCGTCCCTGTTCCAAAGATATCAAGTGTGATTACGATAATAGAGGACTGCTGATGAAACAATAAATACACAAATAGAAGCCAGTCAACTTTGCGATCTCTCTTAAGACTAACTAGTTGGAGAAGATTAGGCTCGGAGTTGGATGAGGAGGATAGAGCAAAACCAATCTCCCTTTGTGCAGTCGCACTAAAATATAGAGACGTTGCCCGTGTGACATTTTAGTACAACTGCACAAAACACTCTTAAGAAAAAAGTGATTTGTGCAGTTCACCAAAAGGTCGCAATAGCAACGAGGTGAAATGGATAGCCTTGTTTGCAAAAAAGAGGTAGAAAGGAAACAATTACTGGCCAATAATAGTTGATGACACATGCGAGAACAAAAAAGAAGCATATTCCTTGTCCTAAGGGAATATAACAAAATGGTTGTGTTTGTCTAAAACGGTGTGAGGACGAGAATGCAATATGGAAAGTACGCCGAACGAGCTACGTTTTGGGCAAAGAACTATGGAAGATCCACATGCAGCGACGTGGGAAAACGGGCAGTGGAGCAAGGCCGGAGGGGATACCTGGAGGTCGTCGGGATGTAACTAGGTGAGCGGCGGCGGGCGGAATCTGCGAGCAGGTGGCGTAGGCGCTACCACGCCGGAGCTTGGTCAGAGAGAACGGCGTGTACCGCAGATCGGGACATGCTGCCTCGGCGACGTCGAACGGAGAAACGATGCACTTCCTTCCTTTCCCCCGGCAGACGAGATATGGCCGAATTAGTGACCAACGGAGAGAGAGAGAGAGGCCACCACACTCCCTTTCCCCCGGCGGGCGGGATGCGGCCGGATCAGTGACCAATAGTGAGAGAGAGAGGCCACCGCACTCCCTTTCCCCCGACGGACGGGATGCGGCCGGATCAGTGACCAACGGTGAGAGAGAGAGAGGCCACCAGAGCCTTGTGTGAGATACTCTGAAGAGCGGACTACCTTTTCCTCCATAAAAATAGTTTTATATTCTATGTACGTGCCATTGAGCACTATAACTTTATTTAAAAATAACGCGGCAACGCGTCAAGTCGAACTTTGTTTCGTGCACACTTGGTACACGACCTCCCTAGGTAAACAACCACTACAGGCATTCAAATTAGCACGTGGGCTGCCATTTCGTAAAGAAATGAGCTCCACCGTGTACCCGCGCGGGTGTGGCTGGGCACGAAGCGTGAGTACGGGCACGGTGTACCTATTCTCTTCTTGTATACGTACACCACCTACGTGGGGTTGTGTGAGAGAGATACAAACCTAGAGAGATATAGTGTGTGGGTTCTTGAGAGTTTTTTTTTGGGGGGGGGGGGTCAATCAAAAAATTTAACATATGCAATGTGTGTGAAATAGAGTCCTGGATATAACATATATATAGAGGGGGTGATCCACGAGAAGAGAGTGGAGGTATCATCGTCTTGAGGTGTCTATAGAATCGAAGAGAGGGATGATGTGTGTGTGTGTGTGTGTGCACGCGCGATCGATAAAGAGTTCCATCAAATTTTTGTGTGCCCACGTCAAAGATATAGAGTGGCTGGCCTACTGGAATGTGAGATGGGACATGTGCAGTTTGTCTCTGTGGCATGGATACCTACCTGCAGCGCTCGACTATCGGTGTGTGGTGGGGGAAGAGGGAGGCCCAATAAACTATAGAGGTACAATGGCTGGTATATGTGTGGAGGAGGAGAGAGGCCTACCGCATGTATTAAGGAGATCAATGTGCCTCATGTATTAAGGGAGATCGATCGGCATCCGTGCATATGTGCAGGAGATGAATAAGGTTGGGAGAGAGACAGAGCTAGAGTGTTGGAGGGGGTGCTAGTGGAGTTGCTTCTAACAAATGGTGGGATAGGCTTGCTAGACAAATGGAGGGCACGCTCGCAGTATCAATAAGAGAGGAGATGGATGCTTGTTGTCTGTGCACGTGCGTGTGAGAGACGGGTCAGGAGGCATGCACGAATGATGAGGGGGACGATGTGGCTGTGGTAAGCAGACGTAACTACATAGGAAGATCAATCGACCTTTGTAAGAGAAAGGAGAGACATAACTTGTGAGGTACGTCGATCGATGGGGGGGTAGTTAAAGTCAATCTAGGTATATGTTGGGAGATCGATCGATATACATGCATGTGTGTGTTAGAAGCAAATGAGGCACGAGGAGAAGGATAGAGAGAGAGGGATGCATGTAGGAGGTGGTACGAGAGGCATACTATATCGAGGGGGAGGAGTGTGCGAGTACGAGAACGATGAAAAGAGTGGTGGGAGTGAGGCATGGATGGTGACAAGAGAAGAGGGGAAGCTTGTGTTTGTGCTAGGCACACCTGGCTAGAGAGGCATATCGATCGATGTGTGTCGTAAAGAAGGAGCTAGGGGGCCAACACACACCATGGGTGAACGACCTAAAGTGAAAACATGAATTTGCGCGATGGAGCTAGAGAATGCTGAGGGAGGGTGAGAGGGATGCGGGCGTGTGCATGCACAAGAGAAAGTTAGCGCTAGCTACAAAGATAAGAGGGTTGTGTGGGTGTAAAAGACGAATAGAGATCATATATACTTCATTATAAAAAGAGAATTCATACATTTGAAGAACTTATCATAGTGTTTAAAACCGACGGATGTGTGAATATATATAACGGTGATAAACATGGTGTGGTTATGAACATGGTATACTACATTTAATATATTTTATCTCTACTCTTATAAAAATGGAGTTGTTGATGATGGTGTGCCTGCCATCCTGCATTATAGGCCGTCTGATTTATATCTGGTGGATAGCAAGGAAACTTTGATGGTTGAAGTTGGCAACAATCATGATTGTAGATTCTTATTGAAATAGAGAAACGAATTCAAATTTAGTTCGAATTGCAACAGTAGTATAGACATTTGGAATGCACTAAAATGTTGGTATGAGTAGGTTACATGCATTATACAACAAGTGGAAAAATTTAATCGGACATAACATGGATTGATACTCCCTCCTTCCATCTACATAGGGCGTAATGAGATTTTTAAGACCGCCTTTGACTATTGACAAGATTAATAGTACATGACATGCACAATGTGAAAATTATATCATTGAAAGAACCTTTCACAGACGAATTTAACAGTGTGATTTGTGTAAGTTGCATGTCATATATCATTGCTCTAATATTTGGTCAAAGTTAGCATCGAAAAACGCATTAGGCCCTATATAGATGGAAGGAGGGAGTAACTTTGAATAGCATTTGTATATTAAAACGGGGCAAGACTCTCTCTTTGTGTAGTGTGAATAGTTTTATTTTTTTCGCTTTTCTTTTTGGTTGAGGGAAGTGCGAATTGATTTGGTACGTACAAGTACAATATTACGACACGTTAGGCTTGTCCCTGAAATTCAACCCGCGTCTTGTTATATCCCGAAAATTCAGATATCGTGCTCCCAAAACTGGCGCCTTCACAACCCGCGCCTTGCTATCCCGAAATTACAACGCGCGCGAAAACTCCCTCTAGCTGCCAAATCCCGACACGTGAAATCCCCCTTCTAACCCTGAGCCGAAAGCGCTGCTAGTTCAAATCGGTGGGGGGTACTTTTGTAACACACCCTACATTTTGGACAAGCGCGTTCCTAAGTCATGCTTCACCCCCTCCCATCACCCCCTTTTCGCCATTCGAAATCCCAGGCCACCATAACCTCTCCGCTCCAGCCGCGAAACCCCACCCTCCTCTGTCCGTCACGTCACTGCTGCCCAGCCGGAGCCTCTTCCCCGACGACGTCGTCCATCGCAACAGCTCGACGTCCCTCGTCCACCTCCCCGGATGAGGATCCGTCGTCCATCTCGCCGTCCCGCCGGTTCAGCTGCCCCGTCCTCCACCTCCAAGGAGCTGCTCCGACGATCGCCTCATCTATCGCGGCTGCTCCATCCCCACAGCGCCGCCTTAACCTGCTCCACCGGAACCGCAGCATCCTCACCGACTCCTCGGACGAAGCCGAGGCCTACTCGACGCCACCAAAGAGGTTGTACACTCATCGCATCACACCTTCTCCTTAACTCGACCTCCCGGCGCCGACGGTGCTCCATCCCGCACCCCCATGGAGCGGCTACCTTGAAGCCGGCGCCGCGGGCGACATCTCCATGGCCGCTCTCCCCCAGTGCGAGGCCCCTTCGGTAGCAGCGTCCATACCAGCCGGATCTGCTGCTGCTGCTCCGTCTCTCACTCGATCGCTCGCTCGCCCAGCTGCTACTGCTGCTCTGCCCCTCACTCGTGCTGCTGCTCTGCTCCGATTAAGCCACACTTCAGTCGACTGAATCGACTTTTGGGTCAGTCAATTTTCAGGGGTTGGGGGGCTCACCGGAGTTAAGGAAGAACCACCCGCAGTGGGGACGAGGGCTCGCCAGAGAGGTACCCCACTATCTATCTTAGGGTTCAGGGTGGAGGCGGGGGGCCTAGAGGGCTGGCCGGGGCGGTGGTGGCGAGTTGTTTCGGGGCGGTGAGGCGGCGGTGGGGCCGGTGGTTCGGTCGGTGGTGGCTGGCGGCTCAGGGGGGTGCAGGTTGAAGATGAACTGCAGGCCCTCCCTAAACTACATGTCAAGTGCCTCTCTGCTACCATTGTGTTCAGTTTCGACAGTAGCATTCAGATTCCACAGTAAATTTCAGTTTCGTCAGTTAAGTTCAGAGTCAACAGTTTTTACCTCATCTGTTGTAGTCAGGTGGTTTTTGGTGATGTTAATTTTACATCCATTTTACATCATCTATTAGAAATGCTATTAGAATCCCACTTGAGATTGACGATGTATGTCTTGTGCTGCTTCAGCCTTGTCGTCTTACGGCTCACCGAAGCTACTCCAACGACAGAACGATCCATCACAACAGAGCAGCGCCCTAGACGTCGTCTATAGATTCCTCATATCTTCCTCCACACTTCCGACAGCCACCTCTGCCTCAACTGCTTCACCGACCAACCCAATGATGCTGAGGTCGACACGGCTACGACAAAGAGGTTGTACACTTGTTGCATCACTTATTACTATACATTCACGTCGATCCATTAGGGCTATTTTGGTTCAACGGAAAAACATCGATCCACTGGTTATTACCATCACTCTAAATTTCTGCATGCTCTCCTTACATAATCTCACCATATTTTTTTCGTATGCATGTCAGATATTGTACATGGTCATGCTGAACATGTAGAGAAAAAGAGAAGAGTTTTGCGCGGCAATACGAATGCAAACATCGCTCCATGGTGGGTTCAATGGAAAACCCTCCCCACCCCTCTCCAGATTGTAATCCAGAGGAAGATATCTGTTCTAAGGCGAATTCGGACGCTGCTGACCACTCCTATTTAGCCCCCAAGGTGTTTGCTCTACCTTGGCATGATGATGTTAGTCATATCATGCATATGTTGCCTTGCAGTGCCTACTTTTGACATCATATATGTCATCTGCTTAGTTTAGACATGTTCTGTAATGCCACTTGTTTAGTTTCTATATCATATATGGGAATTATGCAGTCTCATGTCTTTTAGCCAGCCATAATATATGTGAAATGTGCAATGCCATCCTATTTAACCAGGCATCATATATTTGAATGATATCTTGCCCATCCTTTTCTTAATTACATTTCCATTTGTCGACACTATTTGTACATTAAACTACTCTTCCTGTGAATCAGCCATTTGGGTGGGAGATGGAAAAATCTGGAGTGAAAACAAGGCCTTTAGAGCAGACAGTGCTACCTGTCGAAGCAGATCTCTTATTGGGTCCCGATAGCTCCACAGAGATGGATTCAGAGACAGATGACCAGTCCTATTTCCCCACTAAGGTGTATGCTCTAACTTGGCACGGTTATACTGCTGATATCATGCATACGGTGTCTTGCATTGCATAGTTTAGACATCATATACACAATATTCAACACCATGTTCTTAGTTCAGACATCATATCGAATGCCCTCTGTTTAGCATATAAATCATATATGTGAATTAAATGATGCGATCCTGATTACTTAGATAACATGTAGGTGAATTATGTCAGGTGATCCTATTTAGTTATTCATCATATCTTTGAATTATGTTATGCTATGCTATCTAGTTTAGATAGACATCATATATGTGAAATTATGTCATGCTATCCGTTTTAGTTAAACAATATACATGTCAACTATTTCATGCCCTCTTTTTTCCACACTATCTATTGCATCTGTCTCTCATACAATGTCTATACATTCAACTATGTTTCCTGTTTATCAGCCATTTGAATTGGAGCGGGTGATGCCAGTATCTAACGGACTAAAAACACGGTCTTCAAATAAAACAGTGCTACCTCTTGGTGGAGATAGCACCCCGGTTGTACATGCACAAGAACCAGCTCTACCGCACATAACCCAAACTCTCGTAGATTGTACCCCTACTACGATGGACAGAGAACCAGCTTCACCCAATCTAACCCCGACCCCAGCCGATAGTAACCCAGCTCCTGTTGACACAGCATCATCTCCACCATAGAGGTCCCAAACAAGAGCAGTTAGTAAGGCAGCTCCAGTGCCCAAAGGGCCAGTACTATCACGGCGAACCCCAACTCCACCAGTTAGTACGCCTATTCCCGTGGAGGAAGCACAACCAGCTAGTCATAGTTTAGCATCTATCGCATTTGATGTTGTTAAATCGTATGTGCGTATTTTCCCATCTTGGAAATATTATACTGAAGATGAAGGAAAATGCCAGTTGCAGGTGTTTGTCCAGGAGTTATGTGTAAGTAATGTTATTATGGCAATTATTGTGCTTTGCCCCATACATCCTACCTCCATGATGGTTATAATACAGCAAATTTTCCCATTTTTCTCTATAGAGAAGGACCGATTTGGAAACTCAGGATGAGGTAACTTGTGCTAATACCTCTACTATCTTCAAGAATGCTTGGTGGCAGTATCGGAATTACCTGAAGAAAACGTACTTCACCGGCAAAGAAACTCATCAAACTCCCTTACGTTCTCCTGAGACACATTTACCGGACGATGACTGGGAACGCCTTGTTCTGTACTAGTCCCGAACCAAGAATGTGGTAAGGTCTATGAGCTCATTTTCTATTTTTAAGTATTATATTCTTGTGTCTTACTATACTCTGTTCATGTAGAACAAGTGCCTAAACCTGAAGAACAACTGTTCTAATTTAAGATTCCATTGCTACCATAGGACATAGATATATGTTTGTTTGATGCTTTTATTATGTACTAGTACTTGGCAATAGAAGACTTGGTAGTTTAATCCTATCCACCTTACTAATGATTTGGTTCACCGAAATGAGTTTCATATACTAATACATGCTAAACTTGTTATGTGTCTGCTTGTTTCTTCTTTTAGAATGCTGACAGAATATTGGGAAGAGTGCCTTATTAAGCAACGGTAAAGGAAGTAATGCAGATAAGGTTCAGGATAGTGACACATCCTGTCTTGGTTTAGTGTTGGAGTTACTGGCCACTACCGCTTGCACAAGCTATTCAAACTCACTATCTGAATCAGTTCGGTTTGTTGAGTCTCAACTACAAGCTTAAAGACATCAATCACCTGTGCTGCGACAAGAAGCGAAAGGACTGCGGAAGTCCCTGGAGCATTCAGATGCATACTTTCTGGTGCAACAACAAGTGTTGGAGGATTTTAGCGCCAAACAGGACAAAGCTAATCAGCTTGCTAAGCTTATTGCCAGCATGGTGGATACCCAGGATAATGTTTCTTGAGCTCTTCTGAAGTTGTTTCACTTATGCTCTTGTTTTGCTGCCGCGTTTATTTGCACTGGGGGCCAATTTTGACAGCCAGTGTATATGATATGCTGCTTTGTTCCCTATATTTGCACTGGTGGCGAACTTTGATGCCCAGTGGATGTAATATGTGTAATAGCCGTGATAGCCTAGCGTTAGTTGCTTGCTTATTTATTTCCTTGTTGTCTTGTTTATTTCTTTGCTTGTAGTCATTGCAGTTCTTTTTCCACGGTTAACTAGTGGCTGCAATAACCTATTTTTTAAAACTAGGCCACAATAACCATGGGCTAATATTTACTGTAGTGACACTGGGCCTCCTACGGGCCGTAGAAACAGTGGGCCTTTTACAGGCCATAGAAACAGTAGGCCTTATACGGGCCGTAGAAACAATGGGCCTTCTACGGGTCGTATCATCAATGGGCCTTATACGGGCCGTATGATCGATTGGCCTAACATGGGCCAATAACAGGCCGCATTATGGCCATAAACGGTCTAGAGTTGGAATCGTCCGTTCATGGGCCGACCGTAACGGGCCATCGTTAATAGGCCATATTTGATGACGCTATGAAAATGGCCCAACATATTAACGGACCACAAACGGGCCGACTGTAAACACGGGCTGAATTTGGCCAACAAGCAGAAAATGACAGTAATGGGCCATAAGTAAACAAATGCTGGAAATGGGCCCAAGAATAAATGGGCTCTGAGAAGGCCGAAAGAAAACATGGGCTGGAAACGGCCCAACGGAATAACGGGCTGTTAATGGGTATAAAGTGATACACTGTTCATTACGGGCCAGTTTCACCACGGGCCGTTAATGGGTGTAAAGTGATACACTGTTCATTACGGGCCAGTTTCACCACGGGCCCTTAATAGGCCAAGAGTTACATAGGGCCTCATATGGGCCGAAAGACGTCATGGGCCATACATTGGCCAGAAGTGAAAACGGGCTGGAATCATTTTGGATGGCCCAGATGATGCTACTGGGCCTAATTCTGATAGGGCGTAACGGGCCTTGGGTTAGTGGGCTATAAATGGGCTATATGCGAACAGGCCGTTAACAGGCTTTCCATGGGCCGGCCCGCCAGCTTTTGACCAAGTCAAACGGGCCAGCCTTTTCATAGGAATGGGCCTCTGTTGGGCCGTGCCACGTGCTGACGTATCATAGGCGACTATCTGACCAACTGACTAACTGACACGTGTTTCGTCCGGCCAATAAGAATTTTACATGTGGAAATTTCCCATTGGTCGGGGCTGTTAACGGGTTATTGGATCCAAAACCCGACCCGATAGCTTAACGGCGTTCCGTTACGGTGGATGCCACGTGTTGGTCACCCTTGACGAAAGCACTTCTATGACACGCGATTTATCGTCATGGAAGTAGACACTTCCGTGAGGATAATTTTCGTAATGTCATGGAACACCTCTACGACAGCACAGGTATGACTATCTTGGTTCTGTCATAAATTTTTCATGGATGTACATGCATGACAAAAAAGCGACCTACTGTGACAAACACGTATCATCACGAAAGTGTATTTTTTTTGTAGTGTATTAACTACACCCAATGCTCAAGTACAATCATATTGTCTCCTAGTTGCTGCTTTTATCAGAGAAGATGGAGACTCAAATTCAAAAATAAAAATTGCATAAAGTAAAAGAAAGGCCCTTTGCAGAGGGAAGTAGGGATTTGTAGAGGTGCCAGAGCTCAAAACAAAAAATTTAGAGATAAATACATTTTGGGAGGTGTATCCTTCCCACCAACAAAAACGACTTAGAGTTCCCAACAATTTCCATGCTAGATATATCATAGGCGGTTCCCAAACAGAAAATAAAGTTTATTTCCTTTTTCAACCATACTTTCACTTTCCATGGCTAGCCGTATCCATGGTTGCCCTCCATACCAACACTTTCCAAGGAATTTATTATTTGACAACATAAAGTAAATTCATTTTTCATTTCGGGATTGGGCATCCCTAATACCTTTGCCTTACTCTCGTGCAATGACAAGTGAATAAACACTCATCACGAGAATAACACATCTAGCATGGAAAATATTAGCCACCCCTCACCGCTCCACGAGCGAAACGAACACACAAAAGAGAAGTTTATTTTGGAAATTAGAGATGGCACATACAAATTTGCTTAGAATGGCAAAAGAATACTACATATAGGTAGATATAGTGGACTCATGTGGCAAAACTAGTTTAAAGGATTTTGGATCCACAAGTAGTGATCATACTTAGTGCAAAGTGAAGGCTAGCAAAAGATTGAGATGCGAGCAACCAAGAAATGAATAATCTCATAAGCGAGCATTAAGCATAATTAACATTGAATAATGCACCACAAGTAGGATATAATTTCATTTCACGATTATTGACTTTCGTGCTTGCATAGGGAATCAGAAACCTTAACACCAATATTCTTACTAAATCAAAATTACTCATCAACATCACTCACATATAACATCATCATATCTCAAAACTATTACTAAGAATCAAGTTTATTTTGTCCAATGATCTTCATGAAAGTTTTAATTATATCTGTCGGGGATATACCCCGCGGTATGATCCGGCCGGAGTTATAACCCGGTTGGGACTTAGTAAACCAGCAGGTGTTAAGGCAGGTGGTAAACCAGTTGGTGTTAAGTCAGACGGTAAACCGGCAGGTTGTTAAACCGGCTGACAGTTAAGACAGACAGGTAAAACAGGTAGTTAACCCAGACGATAAAGCGGCCAGTTGTTAAACTGGCTGACAGTTAAGACAGGAGTTAAGTCAGATGATAACTCAGCAGACATTCTTAAACCGGCACCAGTTAACTCCCGGCAGGCAGGGTAACTAGGTTGCCAGGAGTTATGAAGCCCAAGACGTTATGAAGCCCAAGATGTTAAGTCATAATAGTTAAGTCTTAAGTCCGAGTTGGACTATACATGTAACCCGTCCCTTCAACATATATAAGAAGGGGACGGGCTCCCCAAAGAGGGACAAGGAAGAAGAAACAATCTTAAAGGGTTAGGGTTAACTGGGAGAGCCGGTTTACGGCGACTTCCTCATGATCATAATGAGATATAGCCTCAAACAGCACGTAGGGTTGTTACCGGATGATGTTTCCCGGGGCCCGAAGCTATCTAAACCCTTGTCTTGCGTTGCGTCTCTCGATTCCGCTCAACCCCTCTCAAGCTATCACATAGATGCGTTGGCCTCACGACTAAGTCCTCACACTAGGACATCTGCCGTGACAATTCCATGACAATATCCTTCTTTGATATATATCACTTTGGAACTAATTTTCATATGTTTCTTTTGACAAGCTCAAACAAATATAAGTGAAGATCATGAGCATAATTTTTTTCCTTCTCTCAAATTAATTTAAGTGAAGCAAGAGAGAATTTTCCTTGAAAAATTTATTAACTCTCAAATAAATCTAAGTGAAGCAAGAGAGCATTTATTCAAAAATACTAAAGCACACCGTGCACAAAAAGATATAAGTGAAGCACTAGAGCAAGTCCATAGCTCATAAAAGATTTAAGTGAAGCATAGAGAGAAATTCTAACAAGTCATGACATAATTTTGGCTCTCTCAAATAGGTGTGTCCAACAAGGAATCAAGACTTAAAACACAAAATAAAACAAGCAAAGACTCATATCATACAAGACGCTCCAAGCAAAACTCATAGTATGTGACTAATAAAAATATAACTTCGAGTAAAATACCGATGGTCGTTTGAAGAAAGAGGGGATGCCACTCGGGGCATCCCCAAGCTTAGCTGCTTTCTCATTTTTGGATAATAGCTTGGGGATGCCCTTAGGCTCTTCTTACTCCTTATTCCTTCATCCATCGTAAGATAACCCAAAACTTGAAAACTTTAATCACACAAAACTTAACAAAACCTTCGTGAGATCCGTTAGTGTAATAAAAATAAATCACTACTATAAGTACTGTATCAAACCAATTCATATTTTATTTTTGAATTATATCTACTGTATTCCAACTTTTCTATGGCAAAAAATCATCAAAGAAAACCATATAGCCATCAAAATAAGCACACAACGCAAAGATAACAGAATCTGTCATAAATAGAACAGTCTGTAGTAATCTGGGTGTTTTGAAAACTTCTGGAACTCCAACAATTCTGACAAATTAGGACGACCTGAGCAATTTTTATATTGATCTACTGCAAAAGTAATGGGTATTTTATCGTTGTCTGGTTAAAAATGAGAATTATTTTAATGAGTACAAAAGTTTCTATTTTTTCAGCAAGATCAAACAACTATCACCCAAGAAGATCCTAAAGGCTTTACTTGGCACAAACACTAATTAAAACACAAAAAACACAATCACAATAGTATCATAATTGTGCTAACACTCAAAAACAGGAAGCAAAAAGAAAAAATAAATTTTATTCATTGGGTTAACTCCCAACAAGCGCTATAGTTTTACGCCCTTAGCTACGCATAAAGCAAGGATCAAGGTTTTGTCATCTTTCTTCTTAATTCCATTAGAGGTATTTTCATCATGAGGTTTTGTAAAAATGACATAAAACATATTATCCATGGAAACCTTAGCACTATTAAGTTGCCCATTATCATAGCCGTGTTGATTTTCGGCAACAATCCAAGAGTAATGTTGATTAAAATTATTGAAAACTTGTTGGATTATATCTAAAACGGGGACTTTCTTTTTAAGATTCTCATCAAAGATTTTATTATCCCCAAGCAAATGTCTTAACACATAATCACTATTTTAAAGAACTTCATCTATCACGGGCTTTTCACGATTCATACCATAAAATCAAAGATTTCCCTAGCTTCCTGTATGATATAGTCAAACTCATTCATAAGAATGAGAGTGGCCAACTTTTTAGCCTTAGGATTCTTTATAACGGGGATCTCAAAAAACAATCTTTGCAAAGTAGGATGAGTGCGGATAAATTTGCTTTCAAGTTTCATAACGCGCTGAAATAGCATCTGCATAAGATCTAGTGGTTCTAAGTATAGGAGCATCACCGAGACATAGATTTCCCACACAATTGAAAAAATCTTGGATACGTTCCTTTCTCATAACATTCCCTTGCGCCAACAAAAAACTTATAGTATCTAGATTGCCCGTACGTCCTATCTTAGGAGTTAGTCCATCATTTGTTTGTGCCATACCGAAATCACTTATGATTGCAATCATAGGATAGATCTGACAAGAAAACGGCGAATGGAAAAAGAGGGGCGAATAAAACAACAAATTTTGTGTGAAGTGGGGGAGAGGAAAATGAGAGGCAAGTGGCAAATAATGTAAATTGCGAGGATATGATATTTGTGATTAGGAACCTGGTATATGTTGAAGATCCTCCGCGGCAACGGCGCCAGAAATTCCTTTTGATGTCGGCTAGGACTACGTCGGTATTTCCCCAAAGAGGATGGGATGATGCAGCATAGCGACGGTAGGTATTTCCCTTAGTGATGAAACCAAGGTTATCGAACCAGTAGGAGAACCAAGAAACACAACATAAACAGCCCCTGAACACAAATAACAACCACTCGCAACCCGACGTGTTAAAGGGGTTGTGAATCCCTTCGGGTAGCGGCGCCAAAAATTGGTGCGTGGACGGTAAAAAGTTGTAATAGATTGAATAAATAGATCGCAAATAAAATAAAGTGCAGCAAAGTATTTTTGTATTTTTGGTTTAATAAATTTGAAAATGAATGCAAAGGAAAAGTAGATCACAAAGGCAAATATATGAGAGAGAGACCCGGGGGCCGTAGGTTTCACTGGTGGCTTCTCTCGAGAAAAATAGCGAATGGTGGGTGAACAAATTACTGTTGGGCAATTGATATAACTTCAAATAATCATGACGATATCCAGGCAATGATCATTATATAGGCATCACGCCCAAGATTAATAGACCGACTCCTGCCTGCATCTACTACTATTACTCCACACATCGACCGCTGTCCAGCATGCATCTAGTGTATTAAGTTCATGGAGAAACGGAGTAATCAGATAAGAATGATGACATGATGTAAACAAGATCTATCTATGTAGATATAGACCCCATCGTTTTATCCTTAGTAGCAACAATACATATGTGTCGGTTCCCCTTCTGTCACTGGGATCAAGCACCGTAAGATCGAACCCACTACAAAGCACCTCCTCCCATTGCAAGATCAATATATCAAGTTGGCAAAACAAAACCCAAATATCGGAGAAGAAATACGAGGCTATATGAAATCATGCATAAAATAGATCAAAGAAACTCAAATACTTTCATGGATACAAAAAGATATAACTAATTATAAACTCAAAGTTCATCAGATCCCAACAAACACACCGCAAAAAGAGTTACATCATATGGATCTCCAAGAGACCATTGTATTGAGAATTCAGCGAGAGAGAGGAAGCCATCTAGCTAGTAACTACGGACCCGGAGGTCTACAATGAACTACGCATGCATCATCGAAGAGGCACCAACGGAGGTGGTGAACCCCATCCGAGATGGTGTCTAGATTGCATCTCCTGGTTCTGGACTCTGTGGCAGCTGGATCAATATTTCGTTGACTCCCTTAGGTTTTCTGGAATATTGGGGTATTTATAGAGCAAAGAGGCGGTCCGGGGGCACCTGAGGTGGGCACAACTGAAAGTGCAACTATCCCTGGGTGGTTTTGGTAATTCCTAACAACATACATCTCATTGAACGAATGCTCTTTCAAGATGATCATTTAAGAAAGTTCAATGATTGGCATGGACTAGAAATGTGGACCCCTCAAAATGCGAAGGACACATATTTGCTCAAGCTGAAGACTCTACATTTTCATTTTAGTGATCCAAGATCACATTGAGTCCATAGAAAAAGCCAATACTATTAAAAGGGGATGAGGTGTTGCTTAATGGCTTGCTTGCTCAAAATGCTTAGTGATATTCTCCAAAAGCCCTCAACCACTTTCTCATTTCCACATATGTCCCAAATCAAATGTCAAACTCGGCCCCACCGATTTGATCTATCCGGCGCCACCAAGTTCATTTGACATAGCCATAGCCAGAAACCCTAATTAGTTCGATCTCACCGATAGGGATCTCGGTCTCACCAAGATGGGATTGCAAACTCTCTGTTTCCCTTCGTAATGTTTCAGTCGAACCGAGATGAGCGATCGGTCCCACCGAGTTTGCCTGATCAACTCTCTGTTTGCAATTACAGAAATCGGTCTGAACGAGTTTATGTGATCGGTCTCACCGAGATTACGTTATGCCATAACCCTAATGAAATCGGTCCCACTAAGTTGACATGTCGGTCCCACCGAAAGTCCTAACGTTCACATTTTGAACTAAATCGGTCTAACTGAGTTTGATTATTCGGTCCCATCGAGTTTGGTAAATTGTGTGTGACGGTTAGATTTTGTGTGGAGGCTATATATACCCCTCCACCCTTCCTCCATGTGTGGAGAGAGCTATCAGAACTTTCATACACTTCCAGCATTCATTTTCTGAGAGAGAACCACCTACTCATGTGTTGAGACCAAGATATTCCAATCCAACCACAAGAATCTTGATCTCTAGCCTTCCCCAAGTTGCTTTCCACTCAAATCATCTTTCCACCAAATCCAAATCTGTGATAGAGAGTTGAGTGTTGGGGAGACTATCATTTGAAGCACAATAGCAAGGAGTTCATCATCAACACACCATCTATTACCTTTTGGAGAGTGGTGTCTCCTAGATTGGTTAGGTGTCACTTGGGAGCCTCCGTCAAGATTGTGGAGTTGAACCAAGGAGTTTGTAAGGGCAAGGAGATCACCTACTTTGTGAATATCTACCCAAGTAAGGCAAGTCCTTCGTGGGTGATGGCCATGGTGGGATAGACAAGGTTGCTTTTTCGTGGACCCTTCGTGGGTGGAGCCCTCCGTGGACTCGCGCAACCGTTACCCTTCGTGGGTTGAAGTCTCCATCAATGTGGATGTACGATAGCACCACCTATCGGAACCACACCAACAATCTCCGTGTCTACAGTGCGTTTGCTCCCTCCAAGCTCCTCCCCTTTACCTTCATATGCAATGATCTACATTCCGCTGCTATACTATTAGACTTCCATGTGTAGGTTGATTGCTTGGCTTGTGCTAAGTTGCTAAAATCTGTCAAGACTTAAAATTGGGAAAAGGCTAGATTTTTATTTGGTCAAGTAGTCCAATCACCCCCCCTCTAGACATACTTTCGATCCTATAAGTGGTATCAGAGCTTTGGTCTCCATTTGCCTTGATTTCCATAGCCTTGGTGATCATAGCCTTGGTTTCACAACCTAGGAGAGTATGGCGTCTAGCGAGGGAAATTACCACTGTAGAGGTCCTTACTTTGATGGTACTAATTTTGCTAGTTGGAAGCATAAGATGAAAATGCATATTCTTGGACATAACCCTGCCGTTTGGGCTATTGTGTGTACTAGCTTGCAAGGTGAATTCCTTGATGGGAGAGAACCGAACCGTGAAGCTACCGCGGAAGGGTTGAAGATGCTGCAATACAATGCTCAAGCTTGCGATATCCTCTTTTAACGGATTCTGCCCTGAAGAATTCAACAAAATCAGCCGTCTTGAGAATGCAATGTAAATTTGGGATACTTTGATTGATATGCACGAAGGTATCGACTCCGTCAAGGAATCCAAATTGGATGTGCTTCAAAGTCCACTTGACAAGTTCAAAATGAAGGATGGTGAAGGTGTCGCTAAAATGTACTCTAGGCTTTGCTCTCAGTACGAATGAGATTGCCGGCTTGGGTAGTGAAGAGAAGACCGGTAGATTCATCATCAAGAAGATCCTAAGATCCTTGGATGGAAAATATGATACGGTGTGCACATTGATCCAAATGATGCCCAACTATAAAGATCTCAAGCCAACAGAAGTCATTGGAAGAATTGTTGCTCATGAGATGTCACTCAAGGATAAAGAAGAGCTTCACAACAAGTCAAGTGGTGCTTACAAAGCCTCGTGTGATGCTCCTACATCTTCAAGTGCGAAACAAGCCTTCAATGAGGAATTGAGCCTAATGGTGAAGAATTTCAATAAGTTCTACAAGAGTAGAAGCAAGGAAAGAAGTTCCAAGTCAAGGTCCTATGATGACAAAAGATATTCTAGTTGTGAGCGTAATTGCATTTGTGGAAGACCCTAACACTACTCTAATTTGTGGAAGACCGGGACACTACTCTAATGAGTGTACGGAAGACCAAATGAAGTATTTGGAAGATGCTTCATGGCTAAAGGCCCAAAGGTATCACACCCCGAGTATGTTGACTTCAATAGTGATGAAGATGATTTTCTAGGTGATGATGATTTACTTGTTGACAACTCTAGTGATGAAAACTATGATGAACTTGCTATTAATCATGCTAATCAAGATAAAACAAATAATGATGATAAGAAGAAAATTGAGCGTCTAACTAAAGAACTAAACACTCTTAAGTTAGCTCATGAAACTACCTTAGAAGATCATCAAGATCTTTTAAACACTCATGAGAAGCTGCTACCTCTTGAGCATGCGTTGGTTTTCCCTTGAAGAGGAAAGGGTGATGCAGCAAAGTAGCATAAGTATTTCCCTCAGTTTTTGATAACCAAGGTATCAATCCAGTAGGAGGTAACACGCAAGTCCCTAGTACCGGCACAAACAAACAAGAACCTCGCAACCGACGCGATAAAGGGGTTGTCAATCCCTTCACAGGTACTAACGAAAGTCAGAGCTGATAAAGATAATAAGATAAATATTTTTGGCATTTTTTTGTATAGATTGGAAAATAAATATTGCAAAATAAACAACAATAGAAATAGCAAGTTGATAGGAAAATAATATAATGGAAAATATACCCGGGGGCCATAGGTTTCACTAGTGGCTTCTCTCAAGATAGCAAATTCTACGGGGGGTGAACAAATTATTGTCGAGCAATTGATAGAAAAGCTCATAGTTATGAGAATATCTAGGCATGATCATGTATATAGTCATCACGTTCGCGACAAATAGATCGAAACGATTCCGCATCTACTACTATTACTCCACACATCGACCGCTATCCGGCATGCATCTAGAGTATTAAGTTCATAAGAACAGAGTAACGCATTAGGCAAGATGACATGATGTAGAGGGATAAACTCAAGCAATATGATATAAACCCCATCTATTTATCCTCGATGGCAGCAACACAATATGTTCCTTGCTGCCCCTGCTGTCACTGGGAAAGGACACCGCAAGATTGAACCCAAAGCTAAGCACTTCTCCCATTGCAAGAAAGATCAATCTAGTAGGCCAAACCAAATTGATAATTCGAAGAGACTTGCAAAGATATTAAATCATGCATAAAAGAATTCAGAGAAGAATCAAATGTTGTTCATAGATAATCTTGATCATAAACCCACAATTCATCGGATCTCAACAAACACACTGCAAGGAGAAGATAGTCTCACATCAACTAGGCGTATCAACGGGCTATGGAGATGCCCATCAATAGATATCAATGTGAGTGAGTAGGGATTGCCATGCAACGGATGCACTAGAGCTATAAGTGTATGAAAGCTCAACAAAAGAAACTAAGTGGGTGTGCATCCAACTCGCTTACTCACGAAGACCTAGGGCATTTTGAGGAAGCCCATCATTGGAATATACAAGCCAAGTTCTATAATATAAAATTCCCACTAGTATATGAAAGTGACAACATAGGAGACTCTCTATCATGAAGATCATGGTGCTACTTTGAAGCACAAGTGTGGTAAATGGATAGTAGCATTGTCCCTTCTCTCTTTTTCTCTCATTTTTTATTTGGGCCTTTTCTCTATTTTTTATGGCCTCCCTTTTTTATTTTTTGTCCGGAGTCTCATCCCGACTTGTGGAGGAATCATAGTCTCCATCACACTTTCCTCACTTGGGACAATGCTCTAATAATAATGATCATCACACTTTTATTTACTTACAACTCAAAAATTACAACTCGATACTAGAACAAAATATGACTCTATGTGAATGCCTCCGGTGGTGTACCGGGATATGTAGTGAATCAAGAGTGACGTGTATGAAAGAATTATGAAAGGTGGCTTTGCCACAAATACGATGTCAACTACATGATCATGCAAAGCAATATGACAATGATGTAACGTGTCATAACAAACAGAACGGTGGTAAGTTGCATGGCAATATATCTTGGAATGGCTATGGAAATGCTTTAATAGGTAGGTATGGTGGCTGTTTTGAGGAAGGTATATATATGGTAGGTGTATGATACCGGCGAAAGCAGTATTAGAGAGGCTAGCAATGGTGGAAGGGTGAGAGAGCGTATAATCCATGGACTCAACATTGGTCATAAAGAACTCACATACTTATTGCAAAAATCTATTAGTTATCGAAATGAAGTACTACGCGCATGATCCTAGGGGGATAGATTGGTAGGAAAAGACCATCGCTCATCCCCGACTGCGACTCATAAGGAAGACAATCAATAAATAAATCATGATCCGACTTCATCACATAACGGTTCACCATACATGCATGCCACGGGAATCACAAACTTTAGAATAGGTATTTCTCAAATTCACAACTACTCAACTAGCATGACTCTAATATCACCATCTTCATATCTCAAAACAATTATCAAGTATCAAACTTCTCATAGTATTCGATGCACTTTTTTATAAAAGTTTTTATTATACCCATCTTGGATGCCTATCATATTAGGACTAATTTTATAACCAAAGAAAATTACCATGATGTTCTAAAAGACTCTCAAAATAATATAAGTGAAGCACGAGAGATCAATAGTTTCTATAAAATAAAACCACCACCGTGCTCTTAAAAAGGTATAAGTGAAGCACAAGAGCAAAATTATCTAGCTCAAAAGATATAAGTGAAGCACATATAGTATTCTAATAAATTCCGATTCATATGTGTGTCTCTCCAAAAGGTTTGTACAGCAAGTATGATTGTGGTAAACTAAAAAGCAAAGACTCAAATCATACAAGATGCTCCAAGCAAAACACATATCATGTGGTGAATAAAAATATAGCCTTAAGTAAATTTACCGATGCACGAAGACGAAAGAGGGGATGCCTTCCGGGGCATCCCCAAGCTTAGGCTTTTGGTTGTCCTTGAATTTTACCTTGGGGTGCCATGGGCATCCCCAATCTTAGGCTCTTGCCACTCCTTATTTCAAAATCCATCAAATCTTGACCCAAAACTTGAAAACTTCACAACACAAAACTCAACAGAAAATATCATGAGCTCCATTAGTATAATAAAACAAACCACCAATTAAAGGTACTATAATGAACTCATTCTTTATTTATGTTGGTTTTAAATCTACTATATTCCAACTTCTCTATGGTTCATACCCCCCCGATACTAGCCATAGATTCATCAAAATAAGCAAACAACACA
Source organism: Triticum monococcum (assembly GCA_034509565.1). Taxonomy (NCBI): domain Eukaryota; kingdom Viridiplantae; phylum Streptophyta; class Magnoliopsida; order Poales; family Poaceae; genus Triticum; species Triticum monococcum. Next base: position 667,782,947 of record CM067843.1, on the reverse strand, counting down.
CAAAAAACAGAATATGTCAAAAATATAACAGTCTGTAGTAATATGTAGGTTTCGAATACTTATGTAACCCCAAAATTCTGAAATAAATTGGTGGACGTGAGGAATTTGTATATTCATCATCTGCAAAAATAACCAACCTAATCGCACTCCCAGTAAAAAATGGCAGCAAATCTCGTGAGCTCTAAAGTTTCTGTTTTTTACAGCAAGATCGCAAAGACTTCCCCCAAGTCTTCCCAAAGGTTCTACTTGGCAGAAACACTAATCGAAAACATAAAACCACATCTAAACATAATCTATATGAATTATTTATTACTAAACAGGAAGAAAAAACAAGAAACAAAAATAAAATCGGGTTGCCTCCCAACAAGCGCTATTGTTTAACGCCCCTAGATAGGCATAAAAAAACAAGATGTAATCCATATGTGGCTCTCATAATAGATTCATAATGTAATTTAATTTTCTTTCTAGGAAAGTGTTCCGTGCCTTTCCTTAACGGAAATTGGAATCGAATATTTCCTTCTTTCATATCAATAATTTCACCAATCGTTCTAAGGAAAGGTCTACCAAGAATAATAGGATGTGTAGCATTACAATCTATATCAAGAACAATGAAATCTACGGGAACATAATTCCTATTTGCAACAATAAGAACGTCCTAAATCCTTCCCATAGGTTTCTTAATGGCAGAATCCGCAAGATGCAAATTTTAAGAACAATCATCAAATTCACGGGAACCTAACGCATCACACAAAGTTTTTGGAATCGTGGAAACACTAGCACCCAAATCACATAAAGCATAGCATTCATGTTCTTTAATTTTAATTTAATAATAGGTTCCCACTCATCATAAAGTTTTCTAGGGATAGAAACTTCTAATTCAAGCTTTTCTTCATAAGATTGCATTAAAGCATCAACGATATGCTTGGTAAAAGCTTTGTTTTGATCATAAGCATGAGGAGAATTTAGCACGGATTGCAACAAGGAAATACAATCTATCAAAGAGCAATTATCATAATTAAATTCCTTCAAATCCAAAATAGTGGGTTCATTGCTATGTAAAGTTTTGACCTCTTCAATCCCATTTTTACCAATTTTTGCATCAAGATCTAAAAACTCCGAATCATTGGGACGCCTTTTAGCTAAAGTTGACTCATCTCCAGTCCCATCATTATCAAGATTCATATTGCAAAAGAAAGATTTAATAGGAGACACATCAATCACTTTTAGATCTTCATCCTTATTATTGTGAAAACTAGAAGAACACCTTTTATAAAGCAATCGTTTTTAGCACGCACCCTATCGGTTCTTTCTTTGCACTCGTCAATGGAAATTCTCATAGATTTGAGAGACTCATTTATAGCATTCTTAGGTGGAATAGATCTAAGTTTCAAAGAATCAACATCAAGAGAAATTCTATCCACGTTCCTAGCCAACTTGTAGCAACCAGACCTCAAACGGTCCAATCTCTGTGCTCCAGTGTCATCCCTGGATCAGTAATGCTGACACCACACAGTACTTGAAGGATTTATAGCAGAGTAGCAATCACACACTTATTACATTGAGTGTGTCAAAAGAGAACTTATTACAATAAACATGGCTTAAGGCCATCTAATAATGATAACAGCGGAAGGCTTGGAAGATAAGTGAGTCCATCAACTCCAACGGCATCACTGAGTATAGAACCATGACCTAAAACTCCTTAATCATCATTTGAAAAGTCTGCAACATTAACGTTGCAGCCCGAAAATGGGTCAGCACAAGGAATATGCTGGCAATGTAATGCATAGAGAGTAATGGAATGAAACAGCTATTCTATATGCATATTTGGCTGGTCGAAAGCTCTATGGTTACAGTTTTGCGTAAAGCCAATTTTCCCTACTGCAAAGGAATAAAATTATTTAACTATCATGGTGGTTGTTAAACATTGAGAATGGTTGACAGCATTCTTAATCCCAATTAAACATCATCATTAAACAAACCCAGCAAAATTAATTTTTGGAGTAACATGTTGAGATTCACATGATAATCCAGGTACTAGATACTCAAGATGTCCATAACCGGGGACACAGCTAACCATGATTAGTTTATACACTCTGCAGAGGTTTGCACACTTTTCCCCACAAGACTCGATCTCCTCCGTTGGATTTCTCGCACTACATGGTGTTTGAGAAACGGATGATCGAGACATAGTCTTTCAGAAGCACTAGCACCTTACGATGGGTAGACCGTACCACCTACATCCCCTACATCTGCTAGTCTACCACTGTAAGAGTTCGCACGACTTAGTCAACTATGCTAGAGCCCATAATAGCTTGTGGCTACACACGGAAGTTTCTAGCATGAATAATCTCATGATCCCTTTCAGCCTGGGTGGCGGTCCAAAAGAAAACAGGCAAATCCTGGAATACCCAGGTGCCTCAATCCACCCAGATGTGTGTTTAGGTTGCCACCTTAAATAAATCATTAATTAACAATGCTCACATCTGTCATGGATACACTCACCCAATCCACGTCTACTAGCATAGCATAGCAATAATAAGCAAACGTAGAGTAACTCCCAAAGGTTTGATAATAAACAGGTAGTAGGTTCTACCTCAACTACTCCCAAACCCACAATTTAATTAGATCCTAAAACATGCAAGGTGTGAGCATTGATCTAATGCAATAAAACTGGGTAGTAGGAGGTATGATCAAAGCGTTACTTGCCTTGCTGATGATCCGGGAAACCTAGTGATTCGAAGTAACAAGCGGCGCACTCCGGGTACTCTATCGCAAACAAACAAGCACACAATAAGTACTCGACTAATGCACAAGTAAAACTCGAATAAGAGATCTAACCAGAAAGTTCAACTTAAGAACTCCGGTTGGCAAAAAGAAGCAAATCGAACGAAGCAACAAAAAACAAATGGCAAAAGAAACAGGCTTCGTTTACTATTTTGGATCTAAGGCAATTTTTAAGTGGCAAAAACTTGTTTAAGTTGGTTAAACAGAAAGAGGGTTTCGAGACGAAACTCCAGGCGCTTGAATCGCCTGATTCCGATAAACGAGCGCAAAGTTATACTAAAACGAAAATCGGATCAGAAATCGCGATCAGAAAAATCGCGGATTTAATCCGAGAAAAATAAAAACGACGAACGTTTGTTAAAACGAACGAACGGACAAACGCTCACTATTTAAATAAACCAGAAAACCGATCTATTTAAAAAAACGAAACTAAAAAAACGACAAAACCGTCGGAAAACCGAATGGTTTTTTTTTAAACAGCGGCGGGATCGAGGTAAACCTTGGTGGCGGCTCCGGCGGCGGGCGGCGGCAGCAGCGGCGGCGGCGGTGGCAGCGGCAGCGCGGGGCGAAGGCGGCGGCGGCAAGGGCGGCGCGGCGCGGCTAGGGTTTGGGGGGCTTCCGGCTGGGCCTCCCCGGCTTTTAAAGCCGAACGGGCCTTAGTGTCCGGGTCGGACACGGCCCGTAGGTCGGTTGCGCGTTTTTTTTAAATAGTTACCCTCGGAAAACAACAAAAGGACTACTAAACGGACTCCAAAAATCCCGAAATAAATTTTCCCCGGCTTCTAAAATCAAGCCGCACAGGATGAACATTTATTTGGGGCCTAAATGCAATTTTGAAAAACGCACATTTTTCCTAAATTCAAATAAAATAGCAAATAAAACCCAATAAAAACTTATTTGGTTTTTTTTTCATTAAATCCTCGATATTTCTTTATTTTGGGAAAGTCATTTTATTCCCTCTCTCATAATTTTTATAATAGAAATAATTGAAGATAAAAATAAATAAAATCAAATGATCCTATTTTCAAAATTTGAGGCAACTCAAATATGAAAATAACGAAATCCCCAACTCTCTCCGAGGGTCCTTGAGTTGTGTGAAATTTCTAGGATCAACCGAAATGCAAAAATTATGATATGCAATGATGATCTATTGTATAACATTCCAAATTGAAAATTTGGGATGTTACAAACCTACCCCCCTTAAGATGAATCTTGCCCTTGAGATTCGGGTTGGCTAGAAAATAGGTGAGGGTGGTCTTTAAGCAAATCTTCCTCTCGTTCCCAGGTGGCTTCATCCTCCGTGTGGTGGCTCCAGTGAACCTTGCAAAACTTGATAACCTTGCTGCGGGTGACTCGACTGGCATATTCTTGAATCTTAGCTGGTTTCTCCTCATAGGTCAAATCACTGTCCAACTGAATTGCTTCCAGTGGTACCGTATCCCTCAGCGGTATGTCAGCCATTTCTGCGTGGCACTTCTTCAACTGGGATACATGAAACACGTCGTGAACTCCTGACAGTCCTTCGGGTAATTCCAACTTGTAGGCTACTTCTCCCATACGCTCCAAAACTTTGTATGGGCCTACAAAACGTGCCGTTAGTTTTCCCTTAACTCCAAAGCGCTTAACTCCTCGAAGTGGAGATACTCGAAGATAAACTTGGTCTCCTACTTTGTAAACTGTCTCCTTGCGTTTAGAATCTGCATAACTCTTTTGCCTGGACTGAGCTACCTTCGGCCTATCGCGAATCAATTTCACTTTCTGTTCAGACTCCTTTATCAGATCCGGTCCAAACAACTGGCGATCTCCAACTTCATCCCAAGACAATGGGGTCCTGCACCTCCTTCCGTACAAGGCTTTGAAAGGGGCCATCTTCAAACTGGTTTGATAGCTGTTGTTGTAAGAGAACTCTGCATATGGCAAATTCTCATCCCAACTAGATCCATAATCTAGCGCACAAGCTCTTAGCATATCCTCCAAAATCTGAATGACTCTCTCGGTCTGTCCATCTGTGTGTGGGTGGAAAGCTGTGCTAAACTCCAGTCTGGTTCCCAAAGTCTCCTGCAATTGATTCCAGAACTTTGAGGTAAACTGGGTTCCTCTATCTGATACAATGCTCCTTGGAACTCCATGCAGACATACGATCCTGGTCATGTATATCTTTGCCAACTTTGCACTGGTATAGGTAGTCTTCACTGGAATGAAATGAGCTACCTTTGTCAAACGATCGACTATAACCCATATCGAGTCATAGCCTATACGTGTTCTGGGCAATCCTGTAATAAAATCCATGCCTAGCTTATCCCACTTCCATTTGGGTATTGACAATGGTTGTAGCAATCCTGCTGGCTTCTGATGCTCTGCCTTCACTCTCTGACATACATCACAAACTGCTACATATTCCACAATATCCTTCTTTATTCCAGTCCACCAGAAAATATCCTTCAAATCCAAATACATCTTGGTATTTCCTGGGTGAATCAAGTATGGTGAGTCATGGGCCTCTTGCAGAATTAGCTTCCTAACTTCCGGATCATTTGGTACATAGACACGGTCTTCAAACCATAAGGTATCGTGCTCATCCTCACGAAATCCCTTAGCTTTTCCTTTGCGCATTTTCTCCTTAGTAGAAGCAATTTCCTTGTGAGTCCTTTGAGCTTTTCTGATCTTATCCATCAAAGTAGACTGAATCTCAAATGCTACTACATAGCCTCTTGGAACTATTTCCAAACGTAGCTCTCGTAGATTTTCGGCTAACTCCCCTGGTAAATCTCCTGTCATTAGGGTGTTGACATGGCTCTTACGGCTTAATGCGTCCAGCTACTACGTTAGCCTTTCCAGGGTGATAATGCAATTTCATATCATAATCCTTGATGAGCTCCAACCATCTCCTTTGTCTGAGGTTCAACTCCTTCTATGTGAAAATATGCTTCAAACTCTTGTTATCCGTGTACACCTTGCAATGGTTTCCAATCAGAAAATGTCTCCAATTCTTCAGTGCATGCACTACGGCTACTAACTCCAAATCATGCGTAGCATAATTCAACTCATGAGGCTTAAGCTGTCGTGAGGCATATGAAACAACTCTCCCTTCCTGCATAAGCACTGCTCCAAGTCCTCGACGTGAAGCATCGCAATACACCTCATAATCCTTGGTCTGATCCAGTAAAATCAACACTAGTGAGGTAACCAAACGTTTCTTCAACTCCTGAAAACTAGCCTCACATTCCTCCGTCCATATGGACTTGGTATCCTTCTTCAACAACTCCGTTATAGGCTTCGCAATCTTTTAGAAGTTCTCAATAAACCTCCGGTAGTATCCTGCAAGTCCAAGAAAACTCTGGATCTCTCCAACTGTGGTTGGTGCTTCCCACTTGGTCACGGTATCAACTTTAGTGGGATCTACTGCTATACCTTCTCCAGATATAACGTGTCCGAGAAATCCAACTTCTTTCAACCAAAACTCACATTTTCTAAACTTGGCATATAATTGATGTTCTCTGAGCTTTCCAAGAACCAAACGCAAATGTTCCTTATGCTCCTCTTTGTTCTTCGAGTAAACCAGGATATCATCAATGAACACTACGACGAACTTATCCAAGAACTCCATAAACACCTTGTTCATCATGTTCATAAAATATGCAGGTGCATTAGTCAGGCCAAATGACATAACGGTATACTCGTACAGCCCATACCTGGTGGTAAAAGCCGTCTTGGGTATATCCTGTTCCCGAATCTTCAACTGGTGGTATCCTGATCGCAGATCGATCTTGAAAAATACCTTAGCTCCTTGTAATCGATCAAACAGATCATTGATCATCGGTAGTTGGTACTTGTTCTTGATGGTTACTTCATTTAATCCTCAATAATCGACAACCATCCTTAACAATCCATCCTTCTTCTCTACTAGAAGTACTGGCGATCCCCAAGGCGATGAACTTGGGCGAATATATCCTTTATCTAGTAACTCCTTAATCTGCTTCTTAATTTCCACTAAATCCTTTGCAGGCATCCTATATGGTCTCTTTGATATTGGCCCTGTGCCTGGCAAAAGCTCAATAAAAAACTCAATATCTCTATTCGGTGGCATGCCTGGCAACTCTTCTGGAAATACTTCGGGGAAATCCTTCACTACTGGTACTTCCTCCTGCACAACTCCGGTTAAACAATTTACTTGAGTCCTCTTTGGCACATGTTGGGATACATACTTGATCCTTCTCTCTTCTGGGGTGGTAAGTAAAATTGACTTACTGGCACATTCAATATTCCCTTCATACTTTGACAACCAATCCATGCCTAATATTACATCCAATCCTTGGGATTCCAACACTATTAGGTCTGAGGGAAAAACATAGTTACCAATTCTTAATGGTAACCAATCACACCATAGACTAGCCATATATTCTGCTCCAGGCGAAGTTACTAACATGGGTGACCTAAGGGCTTGGGTTGGCAGTTCATACTTATCCACAAATCCCCTTGATATGTATGAATGCGATGCACCAGTATCGAAAAGAACGAGTGCAGTAAATGACTTAACCAAAAACTTACCGATTACTGCATCCGGCTGCTCTTCAACCTCCTCCATGTTAACGTGGTTCACCTGTCCCCTGTTGAAAGGGTTCGGCTTCTTCCTAGAGCTTCCATTGCCATTTCCATTCTGGGATTCAGGACATTCATTGGCATAATGTCCGGTCTTCTGGCACTTAAAACAAGTGACTTGGCTCAGGTCTTTCTTGGCTGGGGTTGATGGGTTGGTGCGGTTCTGGCCGTTGCTTCCTCCATTCCCATTACCATTCCTGGGGCCATTGTGATTGTGCGAGCTTCCTCCTCCATGGGTATGCTGAAAATGTCCTCCCGGCCTAGGGGTAAATCGTGGCTTCTGCTGAGCTCCTGAATTGTACTTTCCTTGTGCATACTTCCTCTTGCGATTCTCAATTTGCTGTTGTTTCCCTTCAATCATAAGAGCACGATCTACCAACTCCTGGTAGTTGTTGAAGGTTGCTACCATCAAATTAATGCTCAACTCATCATTCAGTCCTTCCAGAAACTTCTCTTGCTTTGCTGCATCCGTAGCAACGTCATCTCGGGCATAACGTGCTAATTTACTAAAGTCCTCCACATACTGGCCAACTGTCCGTCCTCCTTGGCGCAAGTTACGAAACTCTCGCTTCTTCATGGCCATAGCTCCTGATGAGACATGGGCAGTACGAAAAGCCTGCTGAAACTGGTCCCATGTGATAGTATCGACAGGGAAAGTGGCTGTGAAATTTTCCCACCATAAGGCTGCGGGTCCTTCAAGCTGATGTGCGGCAAACTTCACCTTCTCCGCATCCGTGCATCCTGCTGTGGTCAACTCTCTAGCTGTCTTGTGGAGCCAATCATCTGCTACTATCGGCTCGGTGCTACTGGAAAACACCGGCGGATTCAGCATAAGAAAACGGGCTAAGTGATCAACAGGTGGTGGTGGTGGTGGTGGGTTGTTTTTGTTGTTGTTCCCCTGGTTCTGATTCTGGACTAGTAACTGCATCAATGTGTTCTGTTGCTGGATCAACTGGGTGAGCTCCGGTGGAAAGGTAAATCCGGGGTCTCGTCTCGGAGGCATCTGAGGGTTTAGAAAAGATGAGATTTAAGAATAGAGGGGGGTCTAAAGAGAAAACACTACCCATATGCACATGAGGCAAAAGCAAACAATTCACTTCATTCAATCAATCAAACAAGGGCATACAATCGATCTAACTATCGCAAAAGTGCTCGGACTACTATATTTACATGGTGTACTACTACTACCATTGGGGTGGTCTACTAGAAATATTCTTCGGTTGCAGACTCCATGATATCTGCTCCAGCTTCATCAACATAGTCATCATCGGTATCATCTGGATCCGAGTCGGTGTCGTCGATGACGATGTAGTCTTCCGGGCAAATCTCCTTGGGTTCTTCGTCTTCTTCTACTGGTGTAGGGCCTCCCATAAATATTCCAATCTTCTTGATCAAATCGTCATTCTTTTCCACTAATACTTCAATTTCTTCTTCAAAATCTTCACGTGTAGCCTTGAGTTCTTCCTCCAGTTCCTTGATTCTTGTCTTTGCCTTCTTCAGGTCTATCATGTCGGTGCACATCTAGTTCTCCCGACATCGAATGTGCTGGTTTCACTCCTGGATAAAAGCTGCAATGGATCTATCCTTTCTGGTGCTGATCATCTCCCAGTGCTCATCTCGGCACCCACAAATCTGGTAGATAGTATCCTTGAGATCATTGTGGTAGACTTCTCCAATGCGTCCCATGGCGATGTGAGCTGCCATGCTCTTTCCTAGATTCCAAGTTGGTGCATCAAAAGAAAACTCTATGGGCTCAGTGACTGGCATGAACGTCCTTCCTGGAACTTGAACTTGAATCATCCAGCGCTCTTCTTCAGGTAGAGTGGCGTTGTAGGTTCCGGTGAAGCTTGGTACTCCTATGTTCAGGTATCTAGTGACTTCCTTCAAGTGACGTCCAAAGCATGTATCTTCATCCGGTTGAGTGAACTTGTTCCTTGCATCCGCCATCCTAAAAGAGTAGAAAAGATGAGAGGTCAGAAGAGAAGAGAGTGAGTAGTGATCTAGGTCTTTAGCTTAGTGGTCGTGTCCTACAGTCAGCGTGTGCTTTGATACCATCTTGTAGGACCCAGACCTCAAATGGTCCAATCTCTGTGCTCCGGCGTCATCCCTGGATCAGTAATGCTGACACCACACAGTACTTGAAGGATTTATAGCAGAGTAGCAATCACACACTTATTACATCGAGTGTCTCAAAAGAGAACTTATTACAATAAATATGGCTTAAGGCCATCTAATAACGATAACAGCGGAAGGCTTGGAAGATAAGTGAGTCCATCAACTCCAACGGCATCACTGAGTATAGAACCACGACCTAAAACTCCTTAATCATCATTTGAAAAGTCTGCAACATTAACGTTGCAGCCTGAAAACGGGTCAGCACATGGAATATGCTGGCAATGTAACGCATAGAGAGTAATGGAATGAAACAGCCATTCTATATGCATATTTGGCTGGTGGAAAGCTCTATGGTTACAGTTTTGCGTAAAGCCAATTTTCCCTACTGCAAAGGAATAAAATTTATTTAACTATCATGGTGGTTGTTAAACATTGAGAATGGTTGACAGCATTCTCAATCCCAATTAAACATCCTCATTAAACAAACCCAGCAAAATTAATTTTTGGAGTAACATGTTGAGATTCACATTATAATCCAGGTACTAGATACTCAAGATGTCCATAACCAAGGACACAGCTAACCATGATTACTTTATACACTCTGCAGAGGTTTGCACACTTTTCCCCACAAGACTCGATCTCCTCCGTTGGATTTCTCGCACTACATGGTGTTTGAGAAACGGATGACCAAGACATAGTCTTTCAGAAGCACTAGCACCTTACGATGGGTAGACCGTACCACCTGTTGGGGAACGTAGTAATTTCAAAAAAATTCCTACGCACACACAAGACCATGGTGATGCATAGCAACGAGAGGAGAGTGTGATCTACGTACCCTAGTAGATCGACAACGAAAGAGTTTGGTTGATGTAGTCGTACGTCTTCACGGCCCGACCGATCAAGCACCGAAACTACGGCACCTCCGAGTTTTAGCACACGTTCATCTTGATGACGATCCCCGGACTCTGATCCAGCAAAGTGTCGGGGAAGAGTTCCGTCAGCACGACGGTGTGGTGACGATCTTGACGTACTACTATCGCAGGGCTTCGCCTAAGCACCGCTACAATATTATCGAGGACTATGGTGGCAGGGGGCACCGCACACGGCTAAGAATAAGATCACGTGGATCAACTTGTGTATCTCTGGGGTTCCCCTGCCTCCGTATATAAAGGATCAAGGGGGGGGGTGCGGCCGGCCAAGGGGAGGCGCGCCAGGAGGAGTCCTACTCCCTCTGGGAGTAGGATCCCCCCCCCAATCCTAGTTGGAATAGGATTCGTGGAGGGGGGAAAAGAGAGAGGGGAGCCGCCCCCGTCTCCTTGTCCTATTCGGACTAGGGGAGGGGAGGGGCGCGCGGCCCATCTTGGGCTGCCCCTTCTCTTTTCCACTAAAGCCCACTAAGGCCCATATGGCTCCCGGGGGGTTCCGGTAACCTCCCGGTACTCCAGTAAAATCCCGATTTCACCCGGAACACTTCCGATATCCAAACATAGGCTTCCAATATATCGACCTTTATGTCTCGACCATTTCGAGACTCCTCGTCATGTCCGTGATCACATCCGGGACTCCGAACAACCTTCGGTACATCAAAACGTATAAACTCATAATATAACTGTCATCGAAACCTTAAGCATGCGGACCCTATGGGTTCGAGAACAATGTAGACATGACCGAGACACGTCTCCGGTCAATAACCAATAGCGGGACCTGGATGCCCATCTTGGTTCCTACATACTCTACAAAGATCTTTATCGGTCAGACCGCATAACAACATATGTTGTTCCCTTTGTCATTGGTATGTTACTTGCCCGCGATTCGATCGTCGGTATCTAATACCTAGTTCAATCTCGTTACCGGCAAGTCTCTTTACTCGTTCCATAATACATCATCTCGCAACTAACTCATTAGTTGCATTGCTTGCAAGGCTTAAGTGATGTGCATTACTGAGAGGGCCCAGAGATACCTCTCCGACGATCGGAGTGACAAATCCTAATCTTGAAATACGTCAACCCAACATGTACCTTTGGAGACACCTGTAGAGCACCTTTATAATCACGCAGTTACGTTGTGACGTTTGGTAGCACACAAAGTGTTCCTCCGGCAAATGGGAGTTGCATAATCTCATAGTCATAGGAACATGTATAAGTCATGAAGAAAGCAATAGCAACATACTAAACGATCGGATGCTAAGCTAATGGAATGGGTCATGTCAATCAGATCATTCATCTAATGATGTGATCCCGTTAATCAAATAACAACTCTTTGTCCATGGTTGGGAAACATAACCATCTTTGATTAACGAGCTAGTCAAGTAGAGGCATACTAGTGACACTATGTTTGTCTATGTATTCACACATCTATTATGTTTCCGGTTAATACAATTCTAGCATGAATAATAAACATTTATCATGAAATAAGGAAATAAATAATAACTTTATTATTGCCTCTAGGGCATATTTCCTTCAGTCGCCCACTTGCACTAGAGTCAATAATCTAGTTCACATCGTCATGTGATTTAACAGCAATAGTTCACATCACCATGTGATTAACACCCATAGTTCACATCGCCATATGACCAACACCCAAAGGGTTTACTGGATTCAGTAATCTAGTTCACATTGCTATGTGATTAACACCCAAAGAGTACTAAGGTGTGATCATGTTTTGCTTGTGAGAGAATCTTAGTCAACGGGTCTGCCACATTCAGATCCGCATGTATTTTGCAAATTTCTATGTCAACAATGCTCTGCATGGAGCTACTCTAGCTAATTTCTCCCACTTTCAATATGTATCTAGACCGAGACTTAGAGTCATCTAGATTAGTGTCAAAACTTGCATCGGCGTAACCCTTTACGACGAACCTTTTTTCACTTCCATAATCGAGAAACATATCCTTATTCCACTAAGGATAATTTTGACCGCTGTCCAGCGATCTACTCCTAGATCACTATTGTACTCCCTTGCCAAACTAAGTGGTAGGGTATACAATAGATCTGGTACACAACATGGCATACTTTATAGAACCTATGACCAAGGCATAGAGAATGACATTCATTCTCTTTCTATCTTCTGCCGTGGTCGGGCTTTGAGTCTTACTCAATTTCACACCTTGTAACATAGGCAAGAAACTCTTTCTTTGACTGTTCCATTTTGAACTACTTTAAAATCTTGTCAAGGTATGTATTTATTGAAAAAACTTATCAAGCGTCTTGATCTATCTCTATAGATCTTGATGCTCAATATGTAAGCAGCTTCACCAAAGTCTTTCTTTGAAAAACTCCTTCCAAACACTCCTTTATGCTTTACAGAATAATTCTACATTATTTCTGATCAACAATATGTCATTCACATATACTTATCAGAAATGTTGTAGTGCTCCCACTCACTTTCTTGTAAATACAGGCTTCACCGCAAGTCTGTATAAAACTATATGCTTTGATCAACTTATCAAAGCGTGTATTCCAACTCTGAGATGCTTGCACCAGTCCATAGATGAATCACTGGAGCTTGCATATTTTGTTAGCACCTTTAGGATTGAAAAAACCTACTGGTTGCATCATATACAACTCTTCTTTAAGAAATCCATTAAGGAATGCAGTTTTGTTTATCCATTTGCCAGATTTCATAAAATGCGGCAATTGCTAACATGATTCGGACAGACTTAAGCATAGATACGAGTGAGAAACTCTCATCGTAGTCAACACTTTGAACTTGTCGAAAACCTTTTGCGACAATTCTAGCTTTGTAGATAGTAACACTACTATCAACGTCCGTCTTCCTCTTGAAGATCCATTTATTTTCTATGGCTTGCCGATCATCGGGCAAGTCAACCAAAGTCCATACTTTGTTTTCATACATGAATCCCATCTTAGATTTCATGGCCTCAAGCCATTTTGCGGAATATGGGCTCATCATCGCTTTCTCATAGTTCGCAAGTTCATCATGGTCTAGTAACATGACTTCCAGAACAGGATTACTGTACCACTCTGGTGCGGATCTCACTCTGGTTTACCTACGAGATTCGGTAGTAACTTGATCTGAAGTTTTATGATCATCATCATTAGCTTCCTCACTAATTGGTGTAGTAGTCACAGGAACAGATTTCTGTGATGAACTACTTTCCAATAAGGGAGAAGGTACAATTACCTTATCAAGTTCTACTTTCCTCCCACTCACTTCTTTTGAGAGAAACTCCTTCTCTAGAAAGTATCCATTATAAGAAACGAATGTCTTGCCTTAGGATCTGTGATAGAAGGTGTACCCAACAGTCTCCTTTTGGGTATCCTATGAAGACATATTTCTCCGATTTGGCTTTGAGCTTATCAGGATGAAACTTTTTCACATAAGCATCACAACCCCAAACTTTAAGAAATGACAACTTTGGTTTCTTGTTAAACCACAATTCAGATTGTGTCGTCTCAACGGACTTAGATGGTGCCCCTTTTTTAACGTGAATGCAGCTGTCTTTAATGCATAACCTCAAAAATGATAGTGGTAAATCGGTAAGAAACATCCTAGATTTGCACTATATCTAATAAAGTACGGCTATGACGTTCGGACACACCATTATGCTGTGGTGTTCCGGGTGGCACGAATTTGTGAAACTATTCCACATTCTTTTAATTGAAGACCAAACTGGTAACTCAAATATTTGTCTCCGCGATAAGATCGTAGAAGCCTTATTTTCTTGTTACGATGATTCGCCACTTCACTCTAAAATTCTTTGAACTTTTCAAATGTTTCAGACTTATGTTTCATCAAGTAGATATACTCATATCTGCTCAAATCATCTGTGAAGATCAGAAAATAATGATAACTATCATGAGCCTCAATATTCATCGGACCACATACATCAGTATGTATGATTTCCAACAAATCTGTTGCTCGCTCCATTGTTCAAAAGAACAGAGTCTTAGTCATCTTGCCCATGAGGCATGGTTCGCAAGCATCAACTGATTTGTCGGGTGGTAGGAGCGACATATGCCAACGGGTGGCTTATCATTGCGAGGGCCAATAGAACGTCGCCGGTGCCTGGAAACGGGATGAGGCGAAGACATGCACGCCGGCGAATCTTATCTAGCTTCAGGGCTCTCCGGGGAGATAATACCCCTACTGCTGCTCTGCGGGGTCTCCGCGTGGTTACTAGGTGGACAAGTAGCTACAATGCTCCTTGAGCTGTTTTGGGTGGAAGGAGGAAGAAGGGCTCCGCTCAGCTTGCTTCCTCTCCTTGTATTGTGTCTAGGTCTAGGAAGAGAGTCCAACCCTTTGCATGGATGCACCGGGGGGTTTATATAAGCCTACCCCCCCAGGGGTACAATGGTAATCCGACTGGGCGCGGGGCCCAGCCGTCTGTGACTATGCTCGCCGGCTTCTCCGCCGGCTTCTGGGGCCCGCCGGCTGGTGGGTCCCGCCGGCTGCCGGCTCCTGGGTCGACAGGCCGGCCCCACTGGCCAGGGCCTGGTCGGCAGCTGGTTACTGTTTCTCCATGTTGTTGACGCAGGCTTGGTCGGGGTAAGCGTGGCTACAGTAACGCCGCCCTGGCGGGCGATTACTGTAGCCCCGCCGCATCTTGTCTCCTTAATGGGCGTCTCCTTCGAGGAGGGCGGCAGGCCGGCTTCGTGAAGCCGGCCCTCTGTCTTGCCGGCTTGAGAGGAGGTGCGGCCGCCTTCGGCATCTCTCTGCCCGAAGGGGCCCACCGCCTCGGGGGCCACGCTGGCGACCCGTCGTGGACGGCGTCAGAGCCGCCGTGGCTACAGTGCCGCGCCGGGCGGGCCGCAGCTGCCCACACGACGCGATGTACCAGGCGTGCTCCGGGTTTTGGGGGTGGCAGGCTCTACTGTAGCCACGCCCCGCTTCATCATCGCAGAGTGGACGCGCACATCGCGGGTACGGCGTTGACTGCTTTATGGGAGCCGGCATGGCAGTAGCCGGCCTTGCTATAGCCGGCCCTGCCGTAGCCGGCCCTCCACAGCTTTCTTCAGGAGGGTGAAAAGGCGGGCCGCCCCCAAAGCCGGCCAGGAAGGTAGCCGGCTGGGGGGAGGCGGCCCAAGTCTTGAGTCTTCTTATGAGCCGGATGGGCTCATAATTTTTTCTGAGGGGCCAGGGGAAGCCGGCTGGGCTACCCATGGCTATTTACCCCGACAGTAGTCCCCGAAGGCGGGCGAGCTTCACGGCGGACGGAAGGACGGGAAGCTTGGCCGGCTTCATACCCTGAGGGGCCGACCTCGTCGTTGCAGCCGACTCCGGAGCACTTTTTGTTTATCAAGGTGGCAGTGGTTGACCCGCGGGCCGGCCGCGGGCCCCACGACGAGCCACGTGGCGGAGAAGTCCTGCCGTCGCACGCGCGCGACGGGACGCCGCCGCAGGCCCGGGCCCGCCACTCCCTAGCCTCGGCCCGGGCGCAGATCTTCTGTGGCGAGGGGACTGCTCGCCTCCCCGCGGCCGTTACTTCGCGTCATCAAGGCGCGCAATTAACGCGGGCGTGGGAGAGATGGGCACGATCGATCCCCACGATCCCCCACGCCGCGCCTCCTCGGCTCTGGCGCACGCGCCTACAAGTAGGGGGGAGGGGGAGAGGCACAGGCCCGTTCGCTCCCCCGCTCCCCGTCCCTCCTGCTCCACTTCTTCTTCTTCTTCTTCTTCTTCGCGCCCGACGCAGTCTCGCGCCGCAGCCCACCCACGCCGCCATGTCTCTGGCTCTGTCGAGCTCGTGGGACGGGTCCAATGTCCACGAGGACCATATTGAATTCCTCCACCAGACCCGGCGCCTGCCCGCTGCCAACCTCGTGCAGGTGCGTCTGGCGCCCACGAAGGAGGTCTCGCCGGCGCCGGAGGAAGGCGAGCGCGTCGTCTTCCGCACGCACTTCCTCCACGGCTTCGGCTTCCCGGCGAGCAGCTTCATGCGCTCTTTCCTCGAATTCTACAACCTCCAACCACATCACGTCACGCCCAACGCAGTGCTGCAGCTCTCGGCCTTCGTCTCGCTCTGCGAAGGATTCTTGGGGGTGCTGCCGACGCTGGAGCTCTAGGCGGAGCTGTTCCAGAACAAGCTCGGCAACGTCTCCGCCAACGTGTCGGCTCCCTGCGGCGCCTTCATTGCGATGAAGAGGGCAAGCAACGACAACCCCTTCCCCCACATTCCTCTGATCCAGTCTGTCAAGCTTTGGCAGAAATCCTACTTCTACGTCAAGAACATCGCCCCGCACGGCGATTACGTCAATCTGCCGGCTTACGTAGCCGGCCCGCCGGCTGGGAGGCGGCGGTCTTGGGGCTACAGGTCGAAGTCCTTGTCTCCGGCTGGGAATGCCTCCATCGCCCGGCTTCGGGTGATGATCCAGTCAGAAGGCCTGCGCGCATCCGACCTGGTAGCCGCCTTCGTCGAGCGCCGGATTCTGCCCCTCCAAAGCCGGCCGCACATGATGTGCCAGATGAGTGGCCGGTTCGACCCTTGCCGGCTGAGCACATGGGAGATGCCCCATGCGGAGGTGGCTCTGATGGTGAACTACATCGCCAACCTGAAGCTCACCGACGAGTGGCAATTCGGCAAGGTGCCATACTGCCGCGCCCATCCTCCGCCTGTGGTAAGTCTTTCTTCTCGTCGTCTGCCGGCTTGAGTCAGCCGGCTTCTGACCAGGCGGCTCTTCTCTTTTTTCTCTTCATCAGAATCCTCTCCTCCCGCCGCCAGCCGAGGCGGCTGGAATCGATCGCGAGTATGCCCCGGACCGCATGGTGGACGACCTCGACGACCCGGACCTTGCCGCAGTCGCCATGGAGGATGCCGCCACGGGGGACGCCGCCGAGCTCGGCGGCACGGTGCTCTCGACCAGTTTCGACGACTGGCCGGATGATTTCGAAGCCGAAGAAATCCCGCGCCACCAGCCGGCAACCGACCGCCGTGGCGCGGGCTCGTCTACCGCGCTGACTGCCGGTGGTGGAAAGGGAAAACGCCGGGCCGCGCTCCCGCTCTTCAGAAGCCGGCCGAAGAAGCCGAAGGCCTCCGCCGCGGCCATGACGCACGAGGAGGCGGCGGCGAAGGCGGCCCGCTTCCGGAAGGCGGTGAAGAAGCCTCCATCAGTTTCCGCGTAAGTCTTTCAGCCGCCTACGTGCTTGTTATTTTGAAGTCTTCCTTTACTTGAATTCTTCTCTGATTTTCTGAGCAGGGCGCCGCTCTCCCTCGAGCGAGGCCCAGCCGGATCCATGGTCGGGCCGAGTGCCGGATCCTCAGGGTCCCGCCGAGTGGACCCCCGCGCCAAACTTGAAGCAGCCACAGAGCGCAACGCTCGCGAGGCGCGTTGAGAGAGGGAGGCGGCAGAGCGGGAGGCGGTGGAGCGGGAGGCCGCCCAGACGGCGCCGGGGCGAGCGAGCGCGGCGGCCGAGACTCCGTCGCAGCGGGCGGCCGCAGAGACGGAGGCGGAAGGCGCGCGTAACCGGCCTCCGCTACTCGCCATCCCCCTCCAAACTTTGGATCCGGACATCCCGCTGCCCACGGCGGGGGAGATTATCCCCGAGCAGCCGCCGGTGCAGAGCGACGAAGTCTTCGAGATTTCCGTCGAGAGGACGCCACCGGCAGCGCCAGCCGGAGCAGGCGAAGGCGGCCAATCGTCGGCGGTGCCGGAGGAGCCGGCCCGGACCGCGCCCGAGGCCGGAGCCGGCCTTGAGATCGAGCTGGCGGCGGGCCGGCATGCCGGAGGGGGCGCGGCCCCGCCGGACACGCGCCAAGCCGCGGGGGTTGAGTAGACGGCAGACGCCTTGGAGGCGGCCAGCTCCGCCACGTCCGGATGGACTCCTAGCGGAGGGAGCGGCGAGCTGAACGTCGCGGCCCAAGGGGTTCGGAGCCGGCTGCAGGCACAGGCCGGCCTCCTGAGGCAATTTACTCAGGAGTTTCTGTCGACGCGGTCTGCAATCCGGGTAAGTCTTCACTCGTTGACCGTTCTGGTCCTTTGAATTTTTTCCGTGGGGGCGCGCTAGCGCACCCACTGGGTGTAGTCCCCGAGATCTGGGCTGACTGCAACGCAGTCGGGTCGGATCTTACTCGACGACTATCTTTGACTGTTTTTTCTGATCTCTTAGGATTATCCTAATTCTCGTGCTGCCGCCTTCAACTCCCAGGCTTGGGAGCTGAGCCGGAGGACCGAAGACCTCGCCAGCAGCCGGCGTAAGTGTTTTGTCTTTATTTGTTTCTCGTGGGGGCGCGACAGCGCACCCACTGGGTGTAGTCCCTGAGATCCGGGCCGACTGCAGCACAGTCGGGTCGGATCTTACTCGGCGACTTTTCCTTTGCTGACTTTTTCTCTTTATCTTTTGCTCGTGCAGAGGCCAACGCCGACCCGCGGAGGGAACTCGGCGAGGTGCAGGCCGCTCTTCACGCCAAGGACGCCGAGTATGCTGACTTGGTTCAAGAGCGCGACCGCCTGGCGATGAAACTGGCCGACCAAGAGGAGAGCCACAAGGCGGCCCTGCAAAAGGCGCAGGACGGCGAGGCTACCCTGAAGGCGGAGTTCGAGGCCAGGGAGGCGAGCTGGGCCGAGACGCGCCAGGCGCTGGAAGAAGGCTTTGGCCGGATCGAGGATCTCGTCGATGGTAGGCCGTCCTTCTTGCTCTTCTTCCATCCGCCGGCCGCCTGCGGCTTTGTTTTGACTTGTGTTTGCTATCTTGCGCAGAGTACTTTCCCGGTCAATCCGTCCTCGCTGCCCAAGCCATCGAAGCCTACCGCGAGGAGCGCCGTCAGGCCGGGGTTGTGATTCCGCCGGACGCGAATCGGACGTTGTCGGAGCAGCTCATCACCGTCCAGGCGCGGCTGCAGCCGGCCCACCGGCTGCTCCGTCGGCTCCAACGCGCCGGGGCGATGATGCTGGCCGCGCTCTGGCCCGGCCAGACAATTCCCCGCACCCCAAGCCGGACGGCCGACTGGCTCGAAGTCGCAGTCGGCCGCTTCGAGGCCTGGAAGGCATCCGCGGCCCGTCTTGGAGCCGGGCGCGCGGTGGAGTTCGTCCGCGCGTGGTACCCAGGGCTAAGCCTGGACCAGCTACGGACGTGGCGGTCGGAAGCCGACGCGGAGCTGGAGGAGGTGCGGCCGGCGATCGCGCAACGCACCTCGACGATCGTCGAGTGCACCGACACCAGCGTCTTCACGCCGGAGGTCAACGACGATGGCGCCGCCCAGCCGGAGGAATGGTTCGGGCTGAACCCGGCGGACGACGAGGACTCGGCCGAGGAGATCGCCTCCAGCGACGAGGGCGAGGACGACGAGGAGGAGGACGGCAAAGACGCCGAGCCGACTGGTGAGACGGCCGACCGTCCCCTAGCCGACCGTGCCTCCAGCAACGAGCCACGCGGGAGCGCACCCTCTGCCGGAGACAACGATCAAGCCGAGGTTGGCCAGCCGGCCGCTCCCCCAGCCTGCGCGACTGCTTCCACCGCCCAGCCCGGCTCGTCTGCGGCCCCGCCGGCTTGATCTGCCGTTCCTTTTGTCCCTGTTTTACTTTTTCGGACAATTTTAAGTTTCTGCAATTCCACCCACTGGGGGTGTATCGAACAATGTTGGATGTCGACCTCTCTGGAGGCCTTTTGTGTAAATATTAATATATGCATGTGTTGGCGTTCATTCAAGTGTACTTTTTTGTCCTTAGGCTCTTTCCTTTGCCGCCTTCCCTCTTTGGGAAGGCAAGTACTTGAGCTTTCTTGGATTTGAAGCAGACTGAATGTAAGCCGGCCGGCCGGCTACTCTGGTAGTCGGTCGGCGTGAGGTAGTCAGCCGGCTTTTGTTATATATGCGAGCCTGTTTAGTCCCTAGCCGTTTTTCATGTGCGCACCCTTTCCGGCTTGTGGCTCTTGCCAGCCGGGCAGTCGGTTCTTCGAGCTGCGATTTCGGCAAGAGCCAAGCCTGGGTGTCGGCGCATTACTTGTCTGACTGCGGGTAGGGCTCCTAATATAACTCTAGTCGGCCAGTCCCCGGGCCGACTCGTCGGACCCGGTACCGGACAAAATAAATGAAGAGGTAAAATCATACGCATGATAACTTTCATTCATAAGATAAAGGGTGGCAGTCCCCGAGTCTTTCTCGGGGAGCCTACTGTTTTGTGCTAAATACAAAAGTGGGCATAACACATACTGCGTTTTAACTGTAAAACTTCTGAAGGAGATTCGCGTTCCATGGTCGCTCCGACTCCTTGCCGGAGTCGTCTCTCTTGCGTGCCTTCGGCTTCTGCGCGTCGATGAGGTAGTAGGTGTCGTTGCCCAAGGCTCTGCTGATGATGAAGGGGCCTTCCCAGGGGGCTGCGAGCTTGTGCTGGCCGGCGGTTCGCTGGATTAGCCGGAGCACAAGGTCGCCCTCCTAGAAGGATCTTGGACGGACCCTCCGGCTATGGTAGCGGCGCAAACCCTGCTGGTAGATGGCAGACCGGCTGAGGGCTAACAGCCGGGCCTCTTCCAGCAGGTCGACGCCGTCTTCTCGTGCTTCTTTGGCTTCCGCTTCCGTGTACATGGTTACCCGAGGCGAGTCGAACTCGATATCTGTTGGGATGACTGCCTCGGCACCATATACAAGGAAGAAGGGAGTGAAGCCGGTTGATCTGTTGGGAGTAGTGCGCAGACTCCATAGGACAGCCGGCAGCTCATCGAGCCAGCAGCCGGCTGAACGCTCCAGAGGTACGACCAGTCGAGGCTTGATGACGGACAAAATGAGGCCATTTGCTCGCTCCACTTGGCCGTTTGACTGCGGGTGGGCGACTGACGCAAGGTCCAGCCGGATACCTTGCACAGCGCAGAACCATGCCAAGGCACCTTTGGCGAAGTTCGTGTCGTTGTCGGTGATGATGCTGTGCGGTACGCCATACCGGGTTGTTATATCTGCAATGAAAGTCACTGTAGTCGGCTCATTCAGCTTCTTGATCGGCTTCGCCTCGATCCACTTGGTGAATTTGTCGACGGCGACGAGCAAATGTTTCATGCCGCCGCGCGCCGTCTTGAATGGGCCCACCATATCCAATCCCCAGACGGCGAAGGGCCAGGTGATGGGAATGGTCTTGAGTGCCGAAGCCGGCATGTGTTGCTACGAGCTAAAAAGCTGGCAGCCTTTGCAGTGTTTGACTAGCTCTTTGGCGTCGTCCAAAGCAGTTGGCCAGAAGAAACCGTGGCGGAAGGCTTTGGCGACAAGTGATCTTGATGCGGCGTGGTGGCCGCACTCTCCTTGGTGTATATCCCTGAGGATCGCGATACCTTTCTCCTGCTCGAGACATCGCTGCAAGACTCCGATGGCGCTGCGCTTGACAAGCTCTCTGTTGACGATTGTGTATGCTCCAGCCTGGCGCTGGACTTGTCTTGCTTCGTTTTTGTCAGCCGGCAGGTCATGGTTCACCAAAAAGTTGCGGATGGTTTGGGCCCATGACGGGGCGGCGACTTCCTCTGCCACCAATGTGGCCACAGCCACCAGTGTGGGCGGGCTGGGTAATGCAGTGCTGGAGTCGGCCGCCGCTTGCTGTGCTGAAGAAGTCCCTGGGCCGGCTACCGCAGTCCCCGGGCCGGGTGCGGCAGTCCCCGAGCTGGGTACTGCAGTCCCCGAGCCAAATATTGAAGTCCCCGGGCCGGCTGCTTGATTCTTCGAGCCGGACCCGGCCTCCTCGGGGTTAGGCGGCACGAAGATGGAGTCGGATTCCGGAGACGGCTTGATTGACGGCTTGAGGAGGCGCTGTAGGGCGACGGTGGTTGGTAGTGCTTGCCGCGTGGAGCCCATTCGGGCCAGAGCATCTGCTGGCTCGTTGTCGGCTCGCGGTACATGAAGGAATTCACACCCGTCAAAGTATCCGCTGATTAGCTGCACTAGGAAGTGGTAGCTCGCCATGTTCGCGTCCTTGGCGTCCCAGTCGCCAGAAGACTGCTGCACCACCAAATCCGAGTCGCCATAGCACAGGATCCGGCGGATGCCAAGTTCCTTGGCAAGCCGGAGCCCGTGTATGAGCGCTTCGTACTCGGCTACGTTGTTGGAGGCGGCGAAGTGGATCTGCAGTGTGTATCTGAGTTTGTTGCCCTCTGGAGAGGTAAGGACGATGCCGGCTCCCAGGCTGGTGCGCATCTTTGATCCGTCAAAGTGCATGCGCCAATGGGTGGAGTCGGGCTCTGGTGGTAAGTACTGGGTCTCGGCCCAGTCAACGAGGAAGTCGGCCAGCGCTTGCGTCTTGATGGCGGTGCGGGGTTGGTAGAAGATCGTGTAGGGGGCCAGCTCGATGGCCCATTTAGCCACCCGGCCGGATGCATCCCGGCTTCCTATGATCTCGGCTAGCGGGCAGTGCATACGACCGTGATGGGATGCTCTTGAAAGTACGGCTTCAGCTTCTTGGCGGCGAAGTACACGCCATAGCACATCTTCTGATAGTGCGGGTAATTTTGCTTTGAGGCGGACAGCACCTCGCTCAGGTAATAAACCGGCCTCTGGACTGGCTGGGCTCGGCCTTCTTCAGGGCGTTCGACCACAATGACGGTGCTGACCACCCGGCTAGTGGCGGCAATATATAGGAGCATGGGCTCCTTCTCAGTCGGTGCCGCCAAGACAGGCGGCGTGGACAGCATTTTCTTCAGCTCGTGGAAAGCTTGGTCGGCCTGGTCGTTCCACTCAAAGTGAGTGCTCTTCTTCATGAGGCGGTAGAGGGGGAGAGCTTTTTCTCCAAGCCGGCTGATGAAGCGGTTCAGAGAGGCCAGGCACCCGGTGAACTTCTGAATCTCTCTGAGCTTGGTTGGGACCGCCATCTTCTCGATGGCCTTGATCTTCACAGGGTTGCACTCTATGCCGCGTTCGGAGACCAGAAAGCCTAGGAGCTGGCCGGCTGGCACTCCGAACACGCATTTCTCCGGGTTGAGCTTGATCCGGAACCGGCGCAGGTTCTCGAATGTCTCCTTCAAGTCTTCCAGCAGAGTGCCACGCTTCTCCGTCTTCACCACAACATCATCCACGTAAACGTGGGCGTTCTTGCCGAGCTGCGTGAGGAGGCACTTCTGCATGCAACGCTGAAAAGTGGCGCCGGCATTCCTCAAGCCGAACGTCATAGTCAGGTAGCAGAAGGCTCCAAACGGCGTGATGAAGGCGGTCTTCAGTTGGTCATCCGGGTTCAGCTTGATCTGGTGGTATCCCGAGTAGGCATCCAAAAAGCTCAAAAGCTCGCATCCGGCTGTGGAGTCTATCACTTGATCAATCCTGGGCAGAGCGAAGGGATCTTTTGGGCAGGCTTTGTTAAGGCTTGTGTAATCTATACACATGTGCCACTTGTTATTCTTTTTCAGCACGAGAACCGGGTTCGCGAGCCACTCGGGGAAGAAAACTTCCATGATGAAGCCGGCTGCAAGAAGCCAGGCTATCTCCTCCCCTACGATCCTTCTCTTCTCTTCTGACAGTCGGCGGAGGGGCTGCTTGACTGGTTTAGCATCCTCCCACACGTGCAATTTGTGCTCGGCGAAATCCTTCGGAACACCCAGCATGTCCTTGGGGGACCATGCAAAGATATCCCGATTCTCACGGAGGAAATCGACAAGCTCGCCTTCCTATTTGCTATCCAGGCTCGCCCCAATGACGGCAAACCTCTCGGGGGTGCTCGGGGTCGAGCTGTATCTTCTTGGTCTCCTTGGCCGGCTGGAAAGATCCTTGGGCATCATACTCCTTGGAGTCGGCGGGTTGGTTTAGCTGCTTGCTGGCCAGGGCCACGACCTGGTCCAGCGTCTTCTTCTCTGCAGCGATCACAAGGGATTCGGCCAGCCGGCTGCTGGCCGCGGCGCAGTCGGCGGACTTCTTGTAGTCGCCGGCGATGGTGATGACACCCTTGGAGCTCGGTATCTTCATCTTGAGGTAAGCATAGTGGGGGACCGCCATGAACTTGGCCAAGGCGGGTCGGCCAAGCAAGGCATGGTAAGGGCTCTCCAGGTCCACCACCTCGAACCAGATTGCTTCCCGGCGGAAATGATCCTTGCCCCCAAAGAGTACATCGATCTTGATCTTGCCGATGGGGGCACAGGACAAACCGGGTACGATGCCGTGGAACACCGTTCGAGTCGGCGCAAGCTGCTTTGCCTTGACGCCCAGCTTCTCCATGGTGTCGCGGTACAGGATGTTGATGCTGCTTCCGCCGTCGATCAGCACATGGGAGAAGCGTGCGGCGCGCGTATCCGTTGCAAGGGTGGCCTCCAGGACCAATGCGTAGGAGCTGGGGGACGGCATCACCTCTGGGTGGTCGGCCCGGCTCCAACTGATGGGTTTCTCCGACCAGTGCATGTGGCCAGCTGGGCTGGTGGCGGCCATATTGACTTCTTGTTGCTCTCGGCGCTTGCTGCACCGGTCTTCGGGCTAGCTCGTGAAGACAACATAAGATGCTTGCTCATCGGGGAACTCGTCCTGCACGGCGTCGACCACGGGCCGGGCGGCTTTGGGCGGCGGAGCCGGCGGCGGCGGGCCGGCAGGCGGAGTCGGCGTGAGCCCTTCGCCCTTCGAAATTCGGGCGAGCCAGTTGCATTTGCGGGTCGTGTGGTTGGACGGCTTCGCGCCGCTGTGGAACTTGCACGGGGCATCAAGGGTTTGCTCGTAGGAGAAGGCCGGCTGCCAAGCCGGCCGGCCGCCCTTGGGCTTCTTGGGTGCGGGCCGCCCTTTAGGCGGCGCGTCTTCGACCGTGGCCACCTGCCGGCTGGCGGGAGGCGGCGCAGGGCCCTTGCGCTTTTGATCATTCTGGTGTTCGCGTCGGCCGCCGTCTCCAGCCGGTGCTTGGGGCGCCGAATTGAGCACTTTTCCGGATGCGTCCACCCGGAGCTCGGTCTTCATTGAGGAGTCGGCGGTGGCGTACTTGTCGGCGATGTTCAGGAGCTCGTCGAGGGTAGTTGGCTCATCGTAGAGAAGTTTGTGCTTGAGGAGGGTGCCCTCTCGGCACCCGGCGGTGAAGTATTCGATGGCTTGCACCTCGTGCACCCCCTCGCAGGAGTTGCGGAGCTCGGCCCAACGCGTCAGGTAGTCGCGAGTGGACTCGGCTGGGCCATGTACGCACAGGGAGAGCTGTCTGGGCTTGGGAGCCCGCTTGTAGGTGCTGGTGAAGTTGCGAACGAAGGCTTCAGTGAAATCCACCCAGCTGTTGATGCTGAGGGGCTTGAGGCTGTTAAGCCAAGTCTGTGCTGTGCCTTGCAGCATGAGGGGCACGTACTTTACGGCAACGCGCCGGTTGCCATTGGCGATGCTGACGGCTGTGGAGTAGTCGGTCAGCCAATCTTCCGGCTTCACCGAGCCGTTGTACTTGGGTGTGTCTCTTGGGAGTGAGAACTCTTTGGGGAAGGGCTCGTCGCGGATGCGGGGGCCAAAGCAAGGCGGGCCGACATCGTCTTCTTCTTCTAGCGCCAGGGATCGAGCCAGGCGGTCGATCCGGTGGCGGGTGTCGTTTTCGCCGACTCCCTCGCGGCGACCAAGCCGGCCGCTGAGAGTCGGGTAAGCCACTGGAGGCGCGGTAGGATATCTCTCTCCGCGAGCTCGAGGCGGAGGCGGGGTGCCCCGCCATTCCATGGCTCGGGGGCCACCGTCCGCGTCTCGCTCGATGGAGACTTGGGTCCGGCTTCGGCTGGAAGCCGACTCTTTCTCGCGCCGCGCGCGGGTGTTGCTGGTAGTCGGCGACCGGGAAGTCGCGCCGTGTTCGCGGCGCGGGGGAGGGCTCCCCGCGCAGGCGTCGGCTTCGTGCCGTCGTGCGGCCGCATCGATTAGTTGCTGGATGCGCCGCGTCATGTGGGGGAGGTCTTCGGCTTCCAAGCCATCCAGCTCGTCTACGGCCGCCTGGGCGGCGCGCAGGTTCTCGAGCGGGGTGGCGTAGACCGGGCGATCCACTCCAAGCGTGTCGGCGATGACGGCGCCGCGTTGCCTGACAACACCAGCCCGGCTAGGGCCAGCCGGAGACGGCATGCCGAAGGCGGCGCGGTCAGCCTCGCGCTGGTAGGCCTCGGTGAGGCGTCTTACGGAGGCCAGCCGCCGGCCCTCCGCGAGGAGGGCAAGGCGGCGTGCCTCCAGAACTTCGTCGCTGGCGTCAGCCGGAAGGGGGCGGACAAGTCTTGGGTAGCCGTGCGCGGGGTGTCGCGGGCGCCCTCGTCAGTCGGGCCGTCGAGGCCGATAACCATCACCTCCGGGGCGTCAGAATCGCGATCGCCAGCCGGAGGGAGCGGGTCGTTGTAGACCGTGATGTTGGTGGGGAAGATATCGTAGGATGTCGTGTCGGAGTCGACAGGCATCGGGTCAGTGGAGCCAACCGAATCCAAATCCGCAGCGGGCTCGCTGTAGACGTGGAGCTGGCTGAGGAGGTTGGCGAGGTGATCTGTGCCCGCATCGGAGGCAAGCTCGTCGGAGATGCGGGCCTTGTCGAAGAGGTTGGCGAGGCCGCTAGCTGCGCAGACATTGGCGACGCCATGCAGCGCGCCGCGGCAAGCGCCATCGGGCGAGCCAGGCTGGCTACGCTCGCGAGGAAGGAAAAGGGTTCCCGTCCAGAACAGGTCTCCGGACGACGGTGCACCTGGCCCCACAGTGGGCGCCAAATGTCGGGTGGTAGGAGCGACATATGCCAACGGGTGGCTTATCATTGCGGGGGCCAATAGAACGTCGCCGGTGCCTGGAAACGGGATGAGGCGAAGACATGCACGCCGGCGAATCTTACCCAGCTTCAGGGCTCTCCGGGGAGATAATACCCCTACTGCTGCTCTGCGGGGTCTCCGCATGGTTACTAGGTGGACAAGTAGCTACAATGCTCCTTGAGCTGTTTTGGGTGGAAGGAGGAAGAAGGGCTCGGCTCAGCTTGCTTCCTCTCCTTGTATTGTGTCTAGGTCTTGGAAGAGAGTCCAACCCTTTGCATGGGTGCACCGGGGGGTTTATATAAGCCTACCCCCCCTGGGGTACAATGGTAATCCGACTGGGCGCGGGGCCCAGCCGTCTGTGACTATGCTCGCCGGCTTCTCCGCCGGCTTCTGGGGCCCGCCGGCTGGTGGGTCCCGCCGACTGCCGGCTCCTGGGTCGACAGGCCGGCCCCATTGGCCAGGGCCTGGTCGGCAGCTGGTTACTATTTCTCCATGTCGTTGACGCAGGCTTGGTCGGGGTAAGCGTGGCTACAGTAACGCCGCCCTGGCGGGCGATTACTGTAGCCCCGCCGCATCTTGTCTCCTTAATGGGCGTCTCCTTCAAGGAGGGCGGCAGGCCGGCTTCGTGAAGCCGGCCCTCTGTCTTGCCGGCTTGAGAGGAGGTGCGGCCGCCTTCGGCATCTCTCTGCCCGAAGGGGCCCACCGCCTCGGGGGCCATGTTGGCGACCCGTCGTGGACGGCGTCAGAGCCGCTGTGGCTACAGTGCCGCGCCGGGCGGGCCGCAGCTGCCCGCACGACGCGCTGTACCAGGCGTGCTCCGGGTTTTGGGGGTGGCAGGCTCTACTGTAGCCACGCCCCGCTTCATCATCGCAGAGTGGACGCGTACATCGCGGGTACGGCGTTGACTGCTTTATGGGAGCTGGCCTGGCAGTAGCCGGCCTTGCTGTAGCCGGCCTTGCCGTAGCCGGCCCTGCCGTAGCCAGCCTTGCCGTAGCCGGCCCTCCGCAGCTTTCTTCAGGAGGGTGAAAAGGCGGGCCGCCCCCGAAGCCGGCCAGGAAGGTAGCCGGCTGGGGGGAGGCGGCCCAAGTCTTGAGTCTTCTTATGAGCCGGATGGGCTCATAATTTTTTCTGAGGGGCCAGGGGAAGCCGGCTGGGCTACCCATGGCTATTTACCCCGACATGATTCATAATCAAGTGATTCCAAAAGCCCATCAGCATGGAGTTTCTTCATGCGCTTTACACCAATATGACCTAAACGGCAGTGCTACAAATAAGTTGCACTATCATTATTAACTTTGCATCTTTTGGTTTCAATATTATGATTATGTGTATAACTATGATCTAGATCCAACGAACTATTTTCATTGGGTGTGTAACCATATAAGGTTTTATTCATGTAAACAGAACAACAATTTATTCTCTTACTTAAATGAATAACCGTATTACAATAAACATGATCAAATCATATTCATGCTCAACGTAAACACCAAATAACACTTATTTAGGTTCAACACTAATCCCGAATTTATAGGGAGTGTGCGATGATGATCATATCAATCTTGGAACCACTTCCAACACACATCGTCACTTCACCCTTAACTAGTCTCTGTTTATTCTGCAACTCCCGTTTCGAGTTACTAATCTTAGCAACTGAACTAGTATCAAATACTGAGGGGTTGCTATAAACACTAGTAAAGTACACATCAATAACATGTATATCAAATATACTTATGTTCACCTTGCCATCCTTCTTATCTGCCAATCACTTGGGGTAGTTTCGCTTCCAGTGACCAGTCCCTTTGCAGTAGAAGCACTCAGTCTCCAGCTTAGGTCCAGACTTGGGCTTCTTCACTTGAGCAGCAACTTGCTTGCTGTTCTTTTTGAAGTTCCCCTTCTTCCCTCTGCCCTTTTCTTGAAACTAGTGGTCTTGTCTACCATCAACACTTGATGTTTTTCTCTATTTCTACCTTCATCGATTTCATCATCATGAAAAGCTCGGGAGTCGTTTTCATCATCCCTTGCATACTATAGTTCATGATGAAGTTCTACTAACTTGGTCATGGTGACTAGAGAATTCTGTCAATCACTATCTTATCTGGAAGATTAACTCCCACTTGATTCAAGCGATTGTAGTACCCAGACAATCTGAGCACATGCTCACTAGTTGAGCGATTCTCCTCCATCTTTTAGCTATAGAAATTGTTGGAGACTTCATATCCCTCAACTCGGGTATTTGCTTGAAATATTAACTTCAACTCCTGGAACATCTCATATGGTCCATGACGTTCAAAACGTCTTTGAAGTCCCGATTCTAAGCCGTTAAGCATGGTGCACTAAACTATCAATTAGTCATCATATTGAGCTAGCCAAGCGTTCATAACGTCTGCATCTGCTCCTGCAATAGGTCTGTCACCTAGCGGTGCATCAAGGACATAATTTTTCTGTGCAGCAATGAGGATAAACCTCATATCACCGATCCAATCCGCATCATTGCTACTAACATCTTTCAACATAGTTTTTCTCTAGGAACATATCAAAATAAACACAGGGAAGCAACAACACGAGCTATTGATCTACAACATAATTTGCAAAATACTACCAGGACTAAGTTCATGATAAATTTAAGTTCAATTAATCATATTACTTAAGAACTCCCACTTAGATAGACATCCCTCTAATCCTCTAAGTGATCACGTGATCCAAATCAACTAAACCATGTCCGATCATCACGTGAGATGGAGTAGTTTCATTGGTGAACATCACTATGTTGATCATATCTACTATATGATTCACGCTCAACCTTTCGGTCTCCGTGTTCCGAGGCCATATCTATATATGCTTAGCTCGTCAAGTATAACCTGAGTATTCCGCGTGTGCAACTGTTTTGCACCCGTTGTATTTGAACGTAGAGCCTATCACACTCGATCATCATGTGGTGTCTCAGCACGAAGAACTTTCGCAACGGTGCATACTCAGGGAGAACACTTCTTGATAATTTAGTGAGAGATCATCTTATAATGCTACCGTCAATCAAAGCAAGATAAGATGCATAAAAGACAAACATCACATGCAATCAATATAAGTGATATGATATGGCCATCATCATCTTGTGCCTGTGATCTCCATCTCCCAAACACCGTCATGATCACCATCGTCACCGGCGTGACACCTTGATCTCCATCGTAGCATTGTTGTCGTCTCGCCGCTTTTATGCTTCCACGACTATCGCTACCGCTTAGTGATAAAGTAAAGCATTACAGCGCGATTGCATTGCATACAATAAAGCGACAACTATATGGCTCCTGCCAGTTGCCGATAACTCGGTTACAAAACATGATCATCTCATAGAATAAAATTTAGCATCATGTATTGACCGTATCACATCACAACATGCCCTGCAAAAACAAGTTAGACGTCCTCTACTTTGTTTGTTGCAAGTTTTACGTGGCTGCTACAGGCTTAAGCAAGAACCAATCTTACCTACGCATCAAAACCACAACAATAGTTTGTCAAGTTGATGCCGTTTTAACCTTCGCAAGGACCGGGCGTAGCCACACTCGGTTCAACTAAAGTTGGAGAAACTGTCACCCCCAAGCCACCTATGTGCAAAGCACGTCGGAAGAACCGGTCTCGCGTAAGCGTACGCGTAATGTCGGTCCGGGCCGCTTCGTCCAACAATACCGCCGAACGAAAGTATGACATGCTGGTAGGCAGTATGACTTATATCGCCCACAGCTCACTTGTGTTCTACTCGTGCACATAACATCAAACCATAAAACCTACGCTCGGATGCCACTGTTGGGGAACGTAGTAATTTCAAAAAAATTCCTACGCACACGCAAGATCATGGTGATGCATAGCAATGAGAGGAGAGTGTGATCTACGTACCCTAGTAGATCAACAACGAAAGTGTTTGGTTGATGTAGTCGTACGTCTTCACGGCCCGACCGATCAAGCACCGAAACTACGGCACCTCCGAGTTTTAGCACACGTTCAGCTTGATGACGATCCCCGGACTCTGATCCAGCAAAGTGTCGGGGAAGAGTTCCGTCAGAACGATGGCGTGGTGACGATCTTGATGTACTACTGTCGCAGGGCTTCGCCTAAGCACCGCTACAATATTATCGAGGACTATGGTGGCAGGGGGCGCCGCACACGGCTAAGAATAAGATCACGTGGATCAACTTGTGTATCTCTGGGGTTCCCCTGCCTACGTATATAAAGGATCAAGGGGGGGGGGGTGCGGCCGGCCAAGGGGAGGCGCGCCAGGAGGAGTCCTACTCCCGCTGGGAGTAGGATTCCACCCCCCCCAATCCTAGTTGGAATAGGATTCGCGGAGGGGGAAAAGAGAGAGGGGGCCGGCCCCCTCTCCTTGTCCTATTCGGACTAGGGGAGGGGAGGGGTGCGCGGCCCATCTTGGGCTGCCCCTTCTCTTTTCCACTGAAGCCCACTAAGGCCCATATAGCTCCCGGAGGGTTCCGGTAACCTCCCGGTACTCCGGTAAAATCCCGATTTCACCCGGAACACTTCCGATATCCAAACATAGGCTTCCAATATATCAATCTTTATGTCTCAACCATTTCGAGACTCCTCGTCATGTCTGTGATCACATCCAGGACTCCGAACAACCTTCGGTACATCAAAACGTATAAACTCACAATATAACTGTCATCGAAACCTTAAGCGTGCGGACCCTACGGGTTTGAGAACAATGTAGACATGACCGAGACACGTCTCCGGTCAATAACCAATAGCGGGACCTGGATGCCCATATTGGTTCCTACATATTCTACGAAGATCTTTATCGGTCAGACCGCATAACAACATACGTTGTTCCCTTTATCATTGGTATGTTACTTGCCCGAGATTCGATCGTCGGTATCTAATACCTAGTTCAATCTCGTTACCGGCAAGTATCTTTACTCATTCCGTAATACATCATCTCGCAACTAACTCATTAGTTGCATTGCTTGCAAGGCTTAAGTGATGTGCATTACCGAGAGGGCCCAGAGATACCTCTCCGACGATCGGAGTGACAAATCCTAATCTCGAAATACGTCAACCCAACATGTACCTTTGGAGACACCTGTAGAGCACCTTTATAATCACCCAGTTACGTTGTGACATTTGGTAGCACACAAAGTGTTCCTCTGGCAAACGAGAGTTGCATAATCTCAGTCATAGGAACATGTATAAGTCATGAAGAAAGCAATAGCAACATACTAAACGATTGGGTGCTAAGCTAATGGAATGGGTCATGTCAATCAGATCATTCATCTAATGATGTGATCCCGTTAATCAAATAACAACTCTTTGTCCATGGTTGGGAAACATAACCATCTTTGATTAACGAGCTAGTCAAGTAGAGGCATACTAGTGACACTCTGTTTGTCTATGTATTCACACAAGTATTATGTTTCCGGTTAATACATTTCTAGCATGAATAATAAACATTTATCATGAAATAAGGAAATAAATAATAACTTTATTATTGCCTCTAGGGCATATTTCCTTCACCACCTACATTCCCTACATCTGCTAGTCTACCACTGTAAGAGTTCACATGACTTAGTCAACTATGCTAGAGCCCATTATAGCTTGTGGCTGCACACGGAAGTTTCTAGCAT
Source organism: Triticum monococcum (assembly GCA_034509565.1). Taxonomy (NCBI): domain Eukaryota; kingdom Viridiplantae; phylum Streptophyta; class Magnoliopsida; order Poales; family Poaceae; genus Triticum; species Triticum monococcum. Next base: position 667,750,257 of record CM067843.1, on the reverse strand, counting down.
GAATAATCTCATGATCCCTTTGAGCCTGGGTGGCGGTCCAAAAGAAAACAGGCAAATCCTGGAATACCCAGGTGCCTCAATCCACCCAGATGTGTGTTTAGGTTGCCACCTTAAATAAACCATTAATTAACAAAGCTCACATCTGTCATGGATACACTCACCCAATCCACGTCTACTAGCATAGCATAGCAATAATAAGCAAACGTAGAGTAACTCCCAAAGGTTTGATAATAAACAGGTAATAGGTTCTACCTCAACTATTCCCAAACCCACAATTTAATTAGATCCTAAAACAAGCAAGGTGTGAGGATTGATCTAATGCAATAAAACTGGGTAGTAGGAGGTATGATCAAAGTGTTACTTGCCTTGCTGATGATCCGGGAAACCTAGTGATACGAAGTAACAAGCGGTGCACTCTGGGTACTCTATCGCAAACAAACAAGCACACAATATGTACTCGACTAATGCACATGTAAAACTCGAATAAGAGATCTAACCAGAAAGTTCAACTTAAGAACTCCGGTTGGCAAAAAGAATCAAATCGAATGAAGCAACGAAAAACAAATGGCAAAAGAAATAGGCTTCATTTACTATTCTGGATCTAAGGCAATTTTTACAGTGGCAAAAACTTGTTTAAGTTGGTTAAACGGAAGAGGGTTTCGAGCCGAAACTCCAGGCGCTTGAATCGCCTGATTCCGATAAACGAGCGAAAAGTTATACTAAAACGAAAATCGGATCAGAAATCGCGATCAGAAAAATTGTGGATTTAATCCGAGAAAAAGAAAAACGACGAACATTCGTTAAAACGAATGAACGGACGAACGCTCACTATTTAAATAAACCGGAAAATCGATCTATTTAAAAAAACCGAAACTAAAAAACGACAAAACCGTCGGAAAACCAAACTGTTTTTTTTAAACGGCGGCGGGATCGAGGTAAACCTCGGCGGCTTGTCCGGCGGCGGCGGTGGCTCCGGCGACGGTGGCGGCGGTGACGGCGGCGGCGGCGGTGGCCGCGGCGCGGGGCGGCGGGGCAGTGCGGGGCGAAGGCGGCGGCGGCAGCGAGGGCGGCGCGGCGCGGCTAGAGTTTGGGGGGGGGGGCTTCCGGCTGGGCCTCCCTAGCTTCTAAAGCTGGACGGGCCTTAGTGTCCGGGTCGGACACGGCCCGTAGGTCGGTTGCGCGTTTTTTTAATAGTTACGCTCAGAAAAAACAAAAGGACTACTAAACGGACTCCAAAAATCCTGAAATATATTTTCCCCGGCTTCTAAAACCAAGCCGCACAGGATGAACATTTATTTGGGGCCTAAATGCTATTTTTAAAAACGCACATTTTTCCTAAATTCAAATAAAATAGCAAATAAACCCCAATAAAAACGTATTTGATTTTTTTTCATTAAATCCTCAATATTTCTTTATTTTGGGAAAGTCATTTTATTCCCTCTCTCATAATTTTTATAATAGAAATAATTGAAGATAAAAATAAATAAAATCAAATGACCCTATTTTCAAAATTTGAGGCAACTCAAATATGAAAATAACGAAATCCCCAACTCTCTCCGAGGGTCCTTGAGTTGTGTGAAATTTCTAGGATCAACCGAAATGCAAAAATTATGATATGCAATGATGATCTAGTGTATAACATTCCAAATTGAAAATTTGGGATGTTACACAACTCATCAATCTTAGGCAATTTTTCTTCAAGCAAAGCATTGAAATTCTTTTGCGAAATAATAAATTCTTTAACAGTAGTCTCAAAATCAGAGGGAATCTTATTAAAATTTCCATAAGAGTTGTTGTAGGAATTACCATAATTATTAGAGTAATTACTAGGAAATGGCCTAGGATTAAAGTTTCCTCTATACGCGTTGTTACCAAAATTGTTCCTACCAACAAACTTCACATCCATAGATTCATTATTATTCTCAATCAAAGTAGACAAAGTCATATCATTAGGATCAAAAGAAACACTCTTATTAGCAAACAATTTCATAAGTTCATCCATCTTTCCACTCAAAACATTAATCTCTTCTATTGCATGAACCTTTTTACTAGTAGATCTTTCAGTGTGCCGTTGAGAATAATTAACCATAATATTATCTAGGAGTTTAGTAGCTTCTCCTAAAGTGAATTCCATAAAAGTGCCTCCCGCAGCCGAATCTAAAAGATTTCTAGAAGCAAAATTCAATCCAGCATAAATTTTTTGCATGATCATCCATAAGTTTAATCCATGTGTAGGGAAATTACGTATCATTAATTTCAACCTCTCCCAAGCTTGTGCAACATGCTCATGCTCAAGTTGCTTAAAATTCATAATATCGTTTCTAAGAGAGATGATCTTAGCGAGAGGAAAATACTTAGAGATAAAAGCATATTTGCGCTTATTCCATGAATCAATACTATTTTTAGGCAAAGAGGAAAACCAAGTTTTAGCACGATCTCTAAGCAAAAACGGAAATAGCTTCAATTTAACAATATCATTATCCACATCTTTCTTCTTTTGCATATCACACAAATCAACAAAGCTACTTAGATGGGTAGCGACATCTTCACTAGGAAGGCTAGAGAATGGATCTTTCATGACAAGACTCAGCAAAGCAGTATTAATTTCGCAAGATTCGGCATCGGTAAGAGGAGCAATCGGAGTGCTAATAAAATCATTATTATTGTTATTGGAAAAGTCACAAAATTTAGTATTGTCTTAAGCCATTGTAACAAGCAATCCAACACACAAGCAAACAAGAAGCAAGCAAAAAGAGGCGAACGGAAAAGAGGGCGAATAAAACAACAAGGGTGAAGTTGGGGACAGGAAAACAAGAGACAAATGGCAAATAATGTAATGCGAGGGATAAGAGTTTGTGATGGGTACTTGGTATGTCTTGACTTGTTTGTAGATCTCCCCGGCAACGGCGCCAGAAATGGCTTGTAGCGGGAGATCAAATCTTGACTTTACTTGGTGCAACCTCCCCGGCAACGGCGCGAGAAATCCTTCTTGCTACCTCTTGAGCATGCATTGGTTTTCCCTTCAAGAGGAAAGGGTGATGCAGAAAAGTAGCGTAAGTATTTCCCTCAGTTTTTGAGAACCAAGGGATCAATCCAGTAGGAGGTAACACGCAAGTTCCTAGTACCTGCACAAACAAACAAGAACCTCGCAACCAACGAGATAAAGGGGTTGTCAATCCCTTCACGGTCACTTACGAAAGTGAGATCTGGTAAAGATAATAAGATAAATATTTTTGGTATTTTTATTGTATAGATTGGAAAATAAAGATTGCAAAATAAACAATGATAGAAATAGCAAGTTGATAGGAAAATAATATAATGGAAAATACACCCGGGGGCATAGGTTTCACTAGCGGCTTCTCTCAGGATAGCAAATTCTACGATGGGTGAACAAATTACTGTCGAGCAATTGATAGAAAAGCGCATAGTTATAAGAATATCTAGGCATGATCATGTATATAGTCATCACGTCCGCGACAAGTAGACCGAAACGATTCTGCATCTACTACTATTACTCCACACATCGACCGCTATCCAGCATGCATCTAGACTATTAAGTTCATAAGAATAGAGTAACGCATTAGGCAAGATGACATGATGTAGAGGGATAAACTCAAGCAATATGATATAAACCCCATCGTTTCATCCTCGATGGCAACAATACAATACGTGCCTTGCTGCCCCTACTGTCACTGGGAAAGGACACCGCAAGATTGAACCCAAAGTTAAGCACTTCTCCCATTGCAAGAAATATCAATCTAGTAGGCCAAACCAAACTGATAATTTGAAGAGACCTGCAAAGATATTAAATCATGCATAAAAGAATTCAGAGAAGAATCAAATATTGTTCATAGATAATCTTGATCATAAACCCACAATTCATCGGATCTCAACAAACACACCACAAAAAGAATTACAGCAAATAGATCTCCAAGAGAATCGAGGAGAACTTTGTATTGAGATCCAAAGAGAGAGAAGAAGCCAGATAGCTAATAACTATGGACCCGAAGGTCTGTGGTAAACTACTCACACATCATCAGAGAGGCTATTGTGTTGATGTAGAAACCCTCCATGATCGATTCCCCCTCCGGCGAAGCGCCGAAAAAGGCCCCAAGATGGGATCTCATGGGTACAGAAGGTTGTGGCGGTAGAAATAGGGTTTCATGGTGCTCTCGGATGTTTTCAGGGTATATGGGTATATATAGGAGGAAGAAGTAGGTCGATGGAGCTGCGAGGGGCCCCCGAGGGTGGGGGCACGCCCACCCCCCTAGGGCGCGCCCTCCTGCCTCGTGGCCTCCTCGCTTCTTTCTTGACGTCCACTCCAAGTCGCCTGGGTCATGTTTGTCCCAAAAATAACTCTCCCGAAGGTTTCATTCCGTTTGGTATTCGTTTTCTGTGAAACACTGAAATAGGCAAAAAAACAAAAATTTGCACTAGGCCATTGGTTAGTAGGTTAGTCCCAAAAATAATATAAAAAGGTATATTAAAGCCCAATAAACATCCAAAACATATAATATAATAGCATGGAACAATAAAAAATTATAGATACGTTGGAGACGTATCAAGCATCCCCAAGCTTAATTCTTGCTCATCCTCGAGTAGGTAAATGATAAAAACAGAATTTTTGATGTGGAATGCTAGCTAGCATAATTCTCAATGTAATTTTCTTTATTGTGGCATGAATGTTCAGATCCGAAAGATTCAAGACAAAAGTTTAATATTGACATAAAAATAATAATACTTCAAGCATACTAACAAAGCAATCGTGTCTTCTCAAAATAACATGGACAAAGAAAGTTATCCCTGCAAAATCATATAGTCTGGCTATGCTCTATCTTCATCACACAAAGTATTTAATCATGCACAATCCCGATGACAAGCCAAGCAATTGTTTCATACTTTTGATGTTCTCAAACTTTTTCAATCTTCACGCAATATATGAGCGTGAGCCATGGACATGGCACTACATGTGGAATAGAATGGTGGTTGTGGAGAAGACAAAAAAAGAGAAGATAGTCTCACATCAACTAGGCGTATCAACGGGCTATGGAGATGCCCATCAATAGATATCAATGTGAGTGAGTAGGGATTGCCATGCAATAGATGCACTAGAGCTATAAGTGTATGAAAGCTCAACAAAAGAAACTAAGTGGGTGTGCATCCAACTCGCTTGCTCACGAAGACCTAGGGCATTTTGAGGAAGCCAATCATTGGAATATACAAGCCAAGTTCTATAATGTAAAATTCCCACTAGTCTATGAAAGTGACAACATAGGAGACTCTCTATCATGAAGATCATGGTGCTACTTTGAGGCACAGGTGTGGTAAAAGGATAGTAACATTGTCCCTTCTCTCTTTTTCTCTCATTTTTTTATTTGGGCATTTTCTCTTCTACTTTTTATGGCCTCCCTTTTTTCTTTTTCGTCCGGAGTCTCATCCCGACTTGATGGGCAATCATAGTCTCCATCATATTTTCTCTTCTACTTTTTATGGCCTCCCTTTTTTCTTTTTCGTCCAGAGTCTCATCCCGACTTGATGGGGAATCATAGTCTCCATCATCCTTTCCTCACTTGGGACAATGCTCTAATAATAATGATCATCACACTTTTATTTACTTACAACACAAAAATTACAACTCGATACTAGAACAAAATATGACTCTATGGGAATGCCTCCGGCGGTGTACCGGGATATGCAATGAATCAAGAGTGACATGTATGAAAGAATTATGAAAGGTGGCTTTGCCACAAATACGATGTCAATTACATGATCATGCAAAGCAATATGACAATGATGTAGCTTGTCATAACAAACGGAACGGTGGTAAGTTGCATGGAAATATATCTCAAAATGGCTATGGAAATGCCATAATAGGTAGGTATGGTGGCTGTTTTGAGGAAGGTATATGGTAGGTGTATGATACCGGTGAAAGTTGTGCATTATTAGAGAGGCTAGCAATGGTCGAATGGTGAGAGTGCGTATAACCCATGGACTCAACATTAGTCATAAAGAACTCACATACTTATTGCAAAAATCTATTAGTTATCGAAACGAAGTACTATGCGCATGTTCCTAGAGGGATAGATTGGTAGGAAAAGACCATCGCTCGTCCCCGACCGCCACTCATAAGGAAGACAATCAATAAATAAATCATGATCCGACTTCATCACATAACGGTTCACCATACATGCATGCCACGGGAATCACAAACTTTAGAATAGGTATTTGTCAAATTCACAACTACTCAACTAGCATGACTCTAATATCACCATCTTCATATCTCAAAACAATTATCAAGTATCAAACTTCTCATAGTATTCAATGCACTTTTTTATAAAAGTTTTTGTTATACCCATCTTGGATGCCTATCATATTAGGACTAATTTTATAACCAAAGCAAATTACCATGATGTTCTAAAATACTCTCAAAATAATATAAGTGAATCATGAGAGATCAATAATTTCTATAAAATAAAACCACCACCGTGCTCTTAAAAAGGTATAAGTGAAGCACTAGAGCAACATTATCTAGCTCAAAAGATATAAGTGAAGCACATAGAGTATTCTAATAAATTCCGATTCATGTGTGTCTATCCAAAAGGTGTGTACAGCAAGGATGATTGTGGTAAAATAAAAATCTAAGACTCAAATCATACAAGATGCTCCAAGCAAAACACATATCATGTAGTGAATAAAAATATAGCCTTAAGTAAAGTTACCGATGGACGAAAACGAAAGAGGGGATGCCTTCCGGGGCATCCCCAAGCTTAGGCTTTTGGTTGTCCTTGTATTTTACCTTGGGGTGCCTTGGGAATCCCCAAGCTTAGGCTCTTGTCACTCCTTGTTCCAATATCCATCAAATCTTTACCCCAAAACTTGAAAACTTCACAACACAAAACTCAACAGAAAATCTCATGAGCTTCGTTAGTATAAGAAAACAAATCACCACTTTAAGGTACTGTAATGAACTCATTCTTTATTTATATTGGTGTTAAACCTACTGTATTCCAAATTCTCTATGGTTCCTACCCCCCGATACTAGCCATAGATTCATCAAAATAAGCAAACAACACACGAAAACCAGAATCTGTCAAAAAAAGAACAGTCTGTAGTAATCTGTAGATTCCGAATACTTCCGTAACTCCAAAAATTCTACCAAATTATTAAGACCTAAATAATTTGTATATTGATCTACTACTGTTGGAATCAGTACTTTATCGCTCTCTGATTAAAAATGAAATTATTCTCGTGAGCGCATACTTTCTGTTTTTTCAGCAAGATCAAATAACAATCATCCAAGAAGATCCTAAAGGCGTTACTTGGCACAAACACTAATTAAAACATAAAAAACAAAACCATAACAGAGTATAGATGAATTATTTATTACTAAACAGGAACAAAAAGCAAGGAACAAAAATAAAATTGGGTTGCCTCCCAACAAGCGCTATCGTTTAACGCCCCTAGCTAGGCATAAAAACAAGAATAGATCTAGGTATTGTCATCTTTGGTATGCAATCCATAAGTGGCTCTCATAATAGACTCATAAGGTAATTTAATTTTCTTCCTAGGAAAGTTTTCCATGCCTTTCCTTAATGGAAATTGGAATCTAATATTTCCTTCTTTCATATCAATAATTGCACCAATCGTTCTAAGGAAAGGTCTACCAAGAATAATAGGACAAGTAGGATTGCAATCTATATCAAGAACAATAAAATCTACGGGCACATAATTCCTATTTGCAATAATAAGAACATCATTAATCCTTCCCATAGGTTTCTTAATGGTGGAATCCGCAAGATGCATATTTAAAGAACAAGCATCAAATTCACGGAGACCTAACACATCACACAAAGTTTTTGGAATCATGGAAACACTAGCACCTAAATCACATAAAGCATAGCATTCCTGATCTTTAATCTTAATTTTAATAGTAGGTTCCCACTCATCATAAAGTTTTCTAGGGACAGAAACTTCTAATTCAAGTTTTTCTTCATAAGATTGCATTAAAGCATCAACGATATGTTTAGTGAAAGCTTTGTTTTGATCATAAGCATGAGGAGAATTTAGCACGGATTGCAACAAGGAAATACAATCTATAAAAGAGCAATTATCATAATTAAATTCCTTGAAATCCAAGATTGTGGGTTCATTGCTATGTAAATTTTTTGACCTCTTCAATCCCACTTTTATTAATTTTTGCATCAAGATCTAAAAACTCTGAATCATTGGACGCCTTCTAACTAAAGTTGACTCATCTCCAGTCCCATCTTTATCAAGATTCATATTGGAAAACATAGATTTAATAGGAGACACATCAATCACTTTTGGATCTTCATCATTATTATTATCTAGATCTTCCGGTTTAGCGACCATCTTATTAACTAAGGTGGCTTGCTTATCCGAAATTTGGGATATCAAGTTTTCAAGATGAGCAAACTGAGATTTCAAACCAAAGCAAATTAGGACTAATTTTATAACCAAAGAAAATTACAATGATGTTCTAAAAGACTCTCAAAATAATATAAGTGAATCATGAGAGATCAATAATTTCTATAAAATAAAACCACCACCGTGCTCTTAAAAAGGTATAAGTGAAGCACTAGAGCAACATTATCTAGCTCAAAAGATATAAGTGAAGCACATAGAGTATTCTAATAAATTCTGATTCATGTGTGTCTATCCAAAAGGTGTGTACATCAAGGATGATTGTGGTAAAATAAAAATCAAAGACTAAAATCATACAAGATGCTCCAAGCAAAACACATATCATGTGGTGAATAAAAATATAGCCTTAAGTAAAGTTACCGATGGACGAAGACGAAAGAGGGGATGCCTTCCGGGGCATCCCCAAGCTTAGGCTTTTGGTTGTCCTTTAATTTTACCATGGGGTGCCGTGGGCATCCCCAAGCTTAGGCTCTTGCCACTCCTTATTCCAAAATCCATCAAATCTTTACCCAAAACTATAAAACTTCACAACACAAAATTCAACAGAAAATCTCATGAGCTCCGTTAGTATAAGAAAACAAACCACCACTTCAAGGTACTGTAATGAACTCATTCTTTATTTATATTTTTGTTAAATCTACTGTATTCCAACTTCTCTATGGTTAATACCCCCCCCCCCCCATACTAGCCATTGATTCATCAAAATAAGCAAACAACACAAGAAAAACAGAATCTGTCAAAAACAGAACAGTCTGTAGTAATCTGTAGTTTTAGAATACTTCTGTTACCCCAAAAATTCTGAAATAAATTGGTGGAGGTGAGGAATTTGTCTATTAATCATCTTCAAAAATAATCAACCTAATCTCACTCTCTAGTAAAAAATGGCAACAAATCTCGTGAGCGCTAAAGTTTCTGTTTTTTACAGCAACATCGCAATGACTTCTCCCAAGTCTTCCCAAAGGTTCTACTTGGAACAAACACTAATCAAAGACATAAAACCACATATAAACAGAAGTTGTATGAATTATTTATTACTAAACAGGAACAAAAAACAAGAAACAAAAATAAAATTGGGTTGCCTCCCAACAAGCGCTGTCGTTTAATGCCCCTAGCTAGGCATAAAAACAAGAATAGATCTAGGTATTGTCATCTTTGGTATGCAATCCATATGTGGATCTCATAATAGAATTATAGGGTAATTAAATTTCATTTCTAGGAAAGTGTTCCATGCCTTTCCTTAACGGAAATTAGAATCGAATATTTCCTTCTTTCATATCAATAATTGCACCAATCGTTCTAAGGAAAGGTCTAGCAAGAATAATAGGACATGTAGGATTGCAATCTATATATCAAGAACAATGAAAACTACGGGCACATAATTCCTATTTGCAAAAATAAGAACATCATTAATCCTTCCCATAGGTTTCTTAATGGTGGAATCCGCAAGATGCAAATTTAAAGAACAATCATCAAATTCACGGAAACCTAACACATCACACAAAATATTTGGAATCGCTGAAACACTAGCACCCAAATCACATAAAGCATAGAATCCATGATCTTTAATTTTAATTTTAATAGTAGGTTCCCACTCATCATAAAGTTTTCTAGGGATAGAAACTTCTAATTCAAGCTTTTCTTCATAAGATTGCATTAAAGCATCAACAATATGGGGCGAAAGGAAAAGAGGGCGAATAAAACGGCAAGGGTGAAGTGGGGGGAGGAAAACGAGAGGCAAATGGCAAATAATGTAATGCGAAGGATACGATTTTGTGATGGGTACTTGGTATGTCTTGACTTGTGCGTAGATCTCCCCAGCAATGGCGCCAGAAATGGCTTGTTGACGGGAGATCAAATCTTGACTTGACTTGGTGCAACCTCCCCGCCAACGGCGCCAGAAATCCTTCTTGCTACCTCTTGAGCATGCGTTGGTTTTACCTTGAAGAGGAAAGGGTGATGCAGCAAAGTAGCGTAAGTATTTCCCTCAGTTTTTGAGAACCAAGGGATCAATCCAGTAGGAGATAACACACAAGTCCCTAGTACCTGCACAAACAAAAAAGAACCTCGCAACCAACACGATAATGGGGTTGTCAATCCCTTCACGGTCACTTACAAAAGTGAGATCTGATAAAGATAATAAGATAAATATTTTTGGCATTTTTATTGTATAGATTGGAAAATAAAGATTGCAAAATAAACAACGATAGAAATAGCAAGTTGATAGGAAAATAATATAATGGGAAATATACCCGGGGGCCATAGGATTCACTAGTGGCTTTTCTCAAGATAGCAAATTCTACGGTGGGTGAACAAATTACTATCGAGCAATTGATTGAAAAGCGCATAGTTATGAGAATATCTAGGCATGATCATGTATATAGTCATCACGTCCGCGACAAGTGGAGCGAAATGATTCTGTATCTACTACTATTACTCCAGACATCGACCGCTATCCGGCATGCATCTAGAGTATTAAGTTCATAAGAATAGAGTAACGCATTAGGCAAGATGACATGATGTAGAGGGATAAACTCAAGCAATATGATATAAACCCCATCTTTTTATCCTCGATGGCAACAATAAAATACGTGCCTTGCTGCCCCTGCTGTCACTGGGAAAGGACACCGCAAGATTGAACCCAAAGCTAAGCACTTCTCCCATTGCAAGAAAGATCAATCTAGTAGGCCAAACCAAACTGATAATTCGAAGAGACTTGCAAAGATATTAAATCATGCATAAAAGAATTCAAAGAAGAATCAAATATTGTTCATAGATAATCTTGATCATAAACCCACAATTCATCGGATCTCGACAAACACACCACAAAAAGAATTACATCGAATAGATCTCCAAGAGAATCGAGGAGAACTTTGTATTGAGATCCAAAGAGAGAGAAGAAGCCATCTAGCTAATAACTATGGACCCGAAGGTCTGTGGTAAACTACTCACACATCATCGGAGAGGTTATGGTGTTGATGTAGAAGCCCTCCATGATCGATGCCCCCTCCGACGGAGCTCCAAAAAAGGCCCCAAGATGGGATCTCACGGGTACAGAAGGTTGCGGCGGTGGAAATAGGGTTTCGTGGTGCTCTCGGATGTTTTCAGGGTATATGGGTATATATATAGGAGGAAGAAGTAGGTCAGTGGAGCTGTGAGGGGCCCACGAGGGTGGGGGGCACGCCCACCCCCTGGGGAGCCCCCTCCTGCCTCGTGGCCTCCTCGCTTCTTTCTTGATGTCCACTGCAAGTCTCCTAGATCATGTTTGTTCCAAAAATAACTCTCCCGAAGGTTTCGTTCTGTTTAGTATTCCTTTTCTGCAAAACACTGAAATAGGTAAAAAGAGCAATTTTCACTGGGCCTTTGGTTAGTAGGTTAGTCCCAAAAATAATATAAAAAGGTATATTAAAGCCCATTAAACATCCAAAACAGATAATATAATAGCAAGGAACAATAAAAAATTATAGATTCGTTGGAGACTTATCAGAAGCTACGCTTTGAAAAACTCAACCTTGAGCAAGAGCATGGGTTCTTAAAGGCAATCAATGATGATCTTCATAAAATAAAGTTCTTCTTACATTGCCAAGCGTTTACTCTTGTCTGATTACATGCCACAAGTGAAAGCTAGCAACAAGAGTGATACGTCTCCAACGTATCTATAATTTTTGATTGTTCCATGCTATTATATTATATGTTTTGGATGTTTAATGGGCTTTATTATACCTTTTATATTACTTTTGGGTCTAACCTATTAACCGAAAGCCCAGTGCAAATTGTTGTTTTTTTCCCTATTTTCAGTGTTTCACAGAAAAGGAATATCAGACAGAATCCAAACGGAATGAAATCTTCGCGAGGATCATTTTTGGAACAAACGCAATCCAGGAGACTTGGAGTGGACGTCAAGAAAGCAGCGAGGAGGCCACGAGGTAGGGCGACGTGCCCCCACCCTTGTGGGCCCCTCGCAGCTCTACCGACCTACTTCTTTCACCTATATATACTCTTATAGCTTGAAACCTTCGGGGAGAGCCACGAAACACCTTTTCCACCGCCGCAACCTTCTGTAACCGTGAGATCCCATCTTGGGGCATTTTTCGGCAATCCGCCGAAGGGGGATTCGATCACGGAGGGCTTCTACATCAACACCATAGCCTCTTCGATGATGTGTGAGTAGTTTAGCACAGACCTTCGGGTCCATAGTTATTAGCTAGATGGCTTCTTTTCTCTCTTTGGATCTCAATACAAAGTTCTCCTCGATCTTCTTGGAGATCTATTCGATGTAACTCTTTTTGCGGTGTGTTTGCCGTGATCCGATGAATTGTTGGTTTATGAATTTGATTATCTACACTACAAAAAAAGACACATCCATGACATTTTGGGCCGAACAAAATTTTCTTCTGTCATACATATGACACTTCTATGACGATAATTGTGACAAAACCCGATATCATCATAGATGTGGTGGGCTCCTACTTCTATGACACAAAATCATGACAGAAAATGGGATTTTCGTCCTGGGCAGGCCGGAGACACAGCTGCATGACATTCTTTGGGCCGTCCATGACGGAAAAAACCGTGGTAGAAGCGAGGGAGAGGAAAATTTTGGGGAGTTCCTGGTTACGGTGGGAGGTCGGGGGCCGAGCGATGCGCGTTTCTCTCGTACACGTACGCGCGTGTGTGCGAGGCATTGGCTCTAACTGAACCCGAGCGAGGCGTTGGGCTCTAACTGAACCCGAGCGATTGCACTGTAGGCTACGCGTTACTGAACCCGAGCGATCAATCGATGGCTATTAACTGAACCCGATTGAGCGATTCCTTCGCTACTGATGCTAACTGAAGCCGATCGGTGCTGCCTCTGGATGAACAGTGAGCATTGCGGGGGGGTTTGGATGAACAGTTCCCAGTGGGGGTGGATGAACAGGACCCCGTGGTGTTTCCTCTGGATGAACAGGACCCCGATCGATCGAGCCGGTTGGGGCTGGATGAACAGGACCCCGTGGAGGGCTGGATCAACATGACCACCCCGTGGAGGGCGGGATGAATAGTAGCCCGTGGAGGTGTGGTTGAACAGGAGCCGTGGAGAGGGCTGGTTGAATAGTAGCTGGTGGAGTAGCGCGGTGGAGGCTGGATGAACAAGAGCCCGTGGATGAACAGTCGCAGGTGGAGGCTGGAGGAGGTCGACGGTGGATGAACAGTAGCTCGTGGAGGCTGGAGGGGGTTGACGGTGGAGATGAACAGTATCCCGTGGAGTCCCATTTTGCGGTACGCTACACCCCTCCTGATGAGCAGGACCCCTGTTTCGCCCGTAGCGCTCCAACACAAGTCCGTTTCCTCCGTTTTGCGGTACGCCACACCCCTCTCGATGAACAGGACCGCCGTTTCGACAGTAGGAGGTCTGTTTCATCCGTTTTGCGGTACGCCACACCCCTCCCAATGAACAGGACCCCCGTTTCGACCGTAGGAGGCCCGTTTCCTCCGTTTTGCGGTACGCCAGACCCCTCCCGATCAACAGGACCCCGTTCCGAACGTAGGAGGTCTGTTTCCTCCGTTGTGCGGTACGCCAGGCCTCGTTTCCATCGCTAGTTCCGTCCAAGCCCTCCCGATGAACATGACCATGCATTCCGTTCTGACCCAGCCGGTTGGCTCCCACGCATAGTGAGCTCAAGCAGCCGGTGAGGGTGATGCTATTTCCCTTGGTTTGGATTTTTTACAATATTTCACTCTATATTAAATGAATGGCAAGCCATTTGCCTTGTTTCAAAGAAATATGATAGTCACAGCCGCGTTGAGAAGGGCAGGAACATCTAACTCTAGCTTACAAACTGTACAAAAGCACGAGGGTTAGTTGTTCATCAGGTTTACAAAAAAACAGATTGAAAAGGGCAACAACATCTAACTCCAGCACTGTTTTCGGCAGTCACAGTCAAATGGATCAGTCAGGTCCATAGAATGAACATCCTGGGTCCTAAAATTTACTGGATTATGACCACAATATGTTGTAAATAGAAGCCCGGCACGTTCAGAAGCTCTTTTTCCCACCTGAAACTCCTTTTTTTGCTCTTCGACATACCCATCCGTAAAAACCATGTTGCTGATAAACTTAAGCCTGATGGACAATAGTAACCTCGCATTCAGCAGGAAGAATGTGACAAATCTTGTGTTTGCACGGTTGGCTACATATTGTTCTAGCGTTATTGTCTTCAATCGAATCTCATGAGAAGTGAGAAAATCCCGATTCTTATGAATCCACCGGTTGGTTATAACTTTCTTACCCTATCATGTTGCCTAAATAGACATGAAGATTGAAAACAGTTAAGGTCTAAAAGAGTGTCGAAAGAGCAACAGCTGAACGGTTAATTCTAGTACACTATATGCGGGCTTCCAATGTGTGTGAAATTATCACCTTTATATACAACTTCTCCAGACATGGAAAGCATTGCAGCAAGCCAATAATCTTGTTCAGATCAAAACTATTCATTTGGATATATAAGATCTTGATAGAATCTAGCACCATTGATAGGCCATCCATGGAGAAAGTCTTCATTGAGCATAGAACATAATACTAGTACAAAATGTGTACTCCAAGATGATATATAAATTATGCGCAGAAATTTAAAATGCAACTTATGGTTACAAGTGTAGATGATAATATAAAGTACCTGAAGAACTATGGAGCCAAACACCATATAGAAATGAGCACAGAGATCATGTATTACACCCAAGGTCTCCAGTTTAGGCGCAGAGAGGACGGTTATTTGCAACGGTGAATAACTAGAATCAAGGATCAACCTTTGAAGTGAAGGGGCATCTTGGATGATGAGCTGCCTTCCATCAAAAGAAATTCCAATTCTTACAAGGTTAGGCGACTTTATTTGGAGACAACCGATTCTAACTGTGAAAACAAGCACCAAGCACTCCAGCGTAGGGCAACTGGAGTGGATGATGCTGTGCAATGAGGCCTCCGATATACGAACCCGCACAAGTGAAAGTTTCTTGCGAAATGGGACTTGAAGGTTTAGTACCAGATTGTCTGGTAGGTAGCACTGTGCAAAGGTGGCGGTGTGGAGAGAGGACGAAAACCCCGAGATGGACATCGGTGCTGAGGGCACAAGTTCATGGCGTTTGGTATGTGGTATGTGATTTACAGGGGAATAGTAGAACTCAAGCAGCTGTAGTTCTGTGAATTCAGGGGATTCCAACCAGGCGTCCACCGTGCAGGGCATAGTATGCTTGCCCAGGCAGCATGACGGGATGCATAGGCTTTGAACGGAGCCCTGGTGGGAGGAGATGATGGCTCTAGGGATTTGAAAATCATTGAAGAGAGATAGCTGATGACAGTCGAGATTAAGGGGAATGGCGCGCCATAGAGGGCGCCACCGAATTGAGAGGACTTGGGTGCGGCAGCAATCCTTGGTGGGGAGAAGCGAGATGATCTCCCCAAGGATGGCGTCCGAGAGATTGCTGATGCGATCCACCCGAGATTCTACGGGTTCCTGGGATTCGGTGGGGGCGGGGTTGCCGCTTCTCCCCGCGCTGCTGGGTGCGGGATCTACAACAGGCGTCGCCGCTGGCGGGAGCCTCATCTTCTTGGCGCTGGGGTCAGTCGACTCCATTTTCCTTGAGGGCGTCGCGTCGCGCTCACGGATTTGAGCAGAGTAACGAATGACGAGCCTAGTTGTAGTGCGAGCGAAGAAGAAGGGGAGTTGGGGGTTTTCTGTAGGAGTGAGGAAGAAGGGGAGCTGGGTTTTTTTTGTAGGAGTGAGGTGAGGAATTTGGGGGTACGAGTGGAGCGAGCTGACGTGAGGTGGGTGGGAGCGAGGAGGAAGAAGAGCACCCAGGTTTTGGGGGGCGTGTTGGGTGTGGGTAGCGCCTCTCATTCAGTAAATATATGGGCTTTTGAATTGATTTTACTATTTACTAGTGTGGATGGGCTGTTTTGTCTTGAGACCCGAGAAACAATTACTATAGTACAGTGGAGACACTCTACAGCTACCCAGAAAAACAATTACTACTAGTACAGTGGCGACACTCTACCGCTTCTGGCTCCTCCTAGGTCATTGAAACATCTCCCTCTACTGAATGCCGTTATACTTTTGTTCACCGACATGCGGGCCATGCAGCACGCGGGCCCAGATGCCATCCACCAAATTAGAAGGCAGTATGCAGGCGGAGAGTCACCCTAGTCGTAGCGCGGCAGTAACGAGCCGTCGTATCACAAAACCCCACCTCCCCGCAGTCTAAGTTTGATGGACGAAGCAACCGTCATTTCACTCTTCGCTGAATCCCCTTCTCCCTCACCGTCTTCAAGAAAGGCAACACTTGCATCTGCCACTGTTCTTCTCTCCGAACGAAGGGAAGGTAAGCGGATTTGTGATGTTGGTATATTTTCGTTCAAAGGGAAAAAAGAACTTTTGCAAAGCAGTAACCGATCCTCACTCTCTTTTTTGTTTCATTGTCATTGCGATTGTGTTTTCCTTTCCGTGGTCTCCTAGTATTCGTTAGTTTCATGATGGACCAAGGAGAACCAGGCAAAGATCTGCCGGTATTGGAGCAGACGCGGGAGGCTGATCCCCATGAGACAGAGAGCTCCAAGAAGATGGAGGCAACCACCGAGGCGACCCCAGATACTGAGATGGTCAACGCCCCATTTGAGGTTACAGCCCCCGTGGCACTTCAGGAGCAGTTTTCCCCCTTCGAGGATGTGTCCCCCCTGCTGAGTTGCCCAAGGTGATTTCCTTCTTTGCCGATCTCGATTGTCGTTTTCCATCTAAGTATGTGGTGATTTTTTATAGAAAAGGAAGTATGTGGTGATTAATAATGCAAAATTTTATTAGCTTCAATGCCATGGTATACGTAGTGGTTTAAATAACTTGTGTTTCTTATACTGAAAAGTAATTCAGAATTTGTTTCTGTTTCAATTAGAGCCCTGATGCAGACAAGGATAGTGTGGTTGTACATGTCACTCGCTATGAGGCAGACGACCTGAATATACGCACTGGGAAAACAGAGTTCTTAGGCTGTTGGATCCTGGAAGCCATTTGCGGTTATAACAATGAAGAGTTGTATTCCAGCCTCATTGTTGTTAGGCGTGTTGTCCAGGGTGTACTGAAGCACAAGAAGTTCAAAGCTACTCCTTCATATTTGAGGAATACTGTTCTTGTCAAGCTTACGCAGGAAGATGACATGGCATGCCTCCACAAACAAGTTTATCAGTGGCAAGGCCACAAGGTTGTCTTCATGAAGGTTCACAGGATTGAGCTGCTGCGGGACGTCCTCGATGATGTTCATGGCAAGGTTCGTCTTGTGTCCAGCCCAAATTAGATTGAGGCATGAAATAGTTGCCCCAGCTAGTGTTTAATAGTAGTTTGGATTGTGTCTAATTATCCGAACCTTGCCTGTTATCGACCCCTCTGGGCTAGTACTATGTTTGAATCCGTCTATGGGAACTGTTGCTACTTTTGTGTGCCCGTGAATCATGTGAGAACCATCGTAATTGTTGCCGAAACAGATGCGTCCTCACTAGTTTTTTCATGAATATGGCATGGTAAGACATAAGTTGTCATGGTTTATCATACGAGCAGTGTGTGTTTTGATGAAATAGGGCACTCGTTCGAGAACCATGCGCCAACGTATACATAAGTACTTGTAACCACTGTTAGTGCTACCCCACTTGTAAGCAGTTGTGCAAAACACGGCACATTGGCTCAGCTCGCTTCAACACTAGGCTATCGACCAACTAACAATCAACAATCTGCTCTCTGACATATAAGCAACTATGTATCTTGTTACAGTGGTTCATGCAGTTAATTGAGGCCACAATGTAATAAATTTCAAACGTTCACACGCTAGTCCAGCGCTCATGTGGAACACTCACATTAAACTCGTCTTCATAAAAAACTTGAAAAGCATAAGTTAAGCAATTTTATACATCTCAATGGTTCATAGAACATAACAAACATATGCGTTCACAGCAAAATACAAAGTTGTGAGAAGGTTTACAAATCGGGAAAAAAACAAGCAAGGCTTCTCTCTGACCAAAGGGCCTCCTGGCAGGCTTAAATTTCCTGAAGTTCACTATGGTTTTTTCTTGTTGCCACCATTCAGGGTTAGGTTCTCTCATTCCAGAATAACCAATTATAATTGTGGTCTCAGCTGGAATGCTGAACTGAACCATGTAGTGTACTGACTAGCTGAAATTCTTGTGCATTCCACTAAATTTAAGCACCGCTATTTGTAGAAATAAGCAGACCACAATGCCTCTTGTCCGCGCACCTGTCCAAAAAAATGCCGTGCAGCCGTGCCAGCTAGTCCTTGGTCCATGGATGAACTGGTAGAGAGTGCATTCCGGACTAGGATGCAGTTGTTTTCGCTCATCCCTGCACTGCAATCAGGAAGTAAAACATACGAATCAGCTTCTTTTAGATTGCGTTGGTCATTCTACCTTAGTTACTACCAATGTAGGGATACCTTGAAGACGGGAGGTTAGACGACGACAGCGAGGGATAGCCATCTCATTTTGCGCAGTTGTACTAAAACGGAGGTGTGTGCTTTTGATTGCACGGATAGAAACAATACGGAGACAGACATCCCGAAACGATATGGAGACAGACATCCCTGTTTGCGCAAATAAGAAATACGGTTATTTAAACAGTGACCGATATTACAACTTTCCTCCGTTTCCTCTTAGAACCAAGTCCTAGATTCATGCTACAGCTTTCCCACTTTCTTCCCTGTTTGAACCAACGCTTTGAGTCAACTGTATGAAATAGCTTTACTTCTAATAATAGTAGAAGTCTAGGTGGCTTTGGAACAGCGGACGGAAGTAGAAAAGGATCCACACGAAGGGAGCTGGGGCAGTAGAGTAAGGCAGGTTTCGAAGCAATATATACCTGAGGGTCGTCGGCATGTCGCAAAGATGGCGTCGGGAGGCCGCATCTTGGCCACAATACCGCAGGGAGGAAGAAGGGGTCGGAGGCCCTCCCGAGCTGGCTCTCTCTCACAGAGAACGACACAGCCGCCGATCGGGACACGCGGGCAGCCGTTGGTCTCCTCCCTCGTTGCCGACGACGGCGTGAACGATGCAGCTACACCCCTGCCCCGGTCGAGGTTGTCCGGCCGGATTTGTGACCAGCCGTGAGATGAGAGAGAGTGTGGCCACCAATGTGTTGCTTAGATCTGGAGAGCATGAGAGAGTGAATGAGAGGAATCCTAGTAAAGCAAGCGCTAAGGCTCCTGCTTTTATATATAGTGGAGTGATTTTGTTGTACCAGCTTCAAAAAAATGCGCTCCTACATGTACCCGCGAGTGGGTGTGAGAGAACTAGTGCGTGCGTGCACCGCTTCTCTTCATGAGAGTACAATATACTATGCCCAAAGAACGTTCGCCGCAAGAGTAATAGTACAAGTGTGTGATGTGTGAGCTAAAATAAAATGTGCGCGCCGTCTTTTGTTTTTTAGAAGTTCTGAGGGTAGGGTGTGACATGCGAGTTTGACATGCGAGTCTGCGAGAGGACTCGGGAGAGTCGTGACTCGTGAGGGTGCGTGTGCGTGAGAGAGAGGGGGGCACGTATCAATGCAATGCATGTGTCCGTAAATCATTATCCGACAAACATTCGCCACAAGCCTTTTCCTGACGAACGCCGTAAGGACCGTTAGATCGGCATCCGACAGTGTCAGTTTTGCCATGTCATTTAACAGAACAGCCACTCCTCCTACAAACAAATCTTCCACGTGAGTGTTAGCAACTGTCGTATGCTCCCTCCGTTCCGAAATGCAGTGCATATAGCTTTATTGAAAATTCGAACCTCGCAAACTTTTACCGAGTTTATGTGTACCAAATTGCACATGTAGAATAGCATGTATATATCATTTCATTCATCTTCGAGAGGTAACTATAAAGTTGGGTGAGGAGTCTACAAAGAAAGACCATCGTATTACCCGCAGCAATTTCAAGCATCCTTTAGTGTCGAGGAATATCATAGGAACTCTATATGATATGATTTTTATATGATTTTTCCTTTAGAGCCAACTGGTTCATAGGAATAGATTCATATACTCCACTTTTCAAAGGAAATAAACATGATATCATTTCTATAGGTTTAGAGCCACTTGGTTCATATGAATGGATTCCTATACTCCCTTAATTTCAAAGGAAAATAAACATTATTGTATATTCAATAGAAAAGTTCCTATGATATGAACCAAATTACATCTCTTTTCTAATCCCTCCTCATAGGAATTGAGAAACATGTCATCTCTAGATTCAATAGAAAAGTTCCTATGATGTGAACCAAATGACATCTCTTTTCCAATCCCTACTCATAGGAATTGAGATGCTCCATGTCATCTCTCTCCCTACAACTTCCATGTATACATCTTCTATTCCTAAATAGATAGTACAACCCACTAGTAGCTTTTTTCCAAAACATGCAACTATGGCACAATAACTATATAGTGTTCCAATAACTTTGAAAGATGGTCGCTGGATGAAGCTAACCCGACAGTGCAGAGATAGGCAAATCCGAGCACTACTGGCCGTTGGATATCATCAACATTCCACCAGATCTGCCACATGTACAATTTAGAAGACTCCATGGTTGAACTTAAGCATAATGCACAAACCTCAAAAAACAAGCACTTCTCCTTTGTTCTAGAATCTTCTGTATCATAATTGATTATTTTTTTCTAAATGAATTGCCATTACTTGTTTTTTTTACTTTATGATTTAAAATTTTTATAAAACTTATTGATTTTGAATGAGATGAACTATAAGAACTAAACGAACATCTACATCATGCATATATGACTCAAAGCTTTACATGCTATAGTGTGTATTGATTCATAATTTGGTTTCGAAATCTCATGCGTTCAATACATGTGTACCTTACTAGTTTTGACTGGAGTTGAAAATTTCACGCGGCCCCGGGTATATCAAAATGTAGGGCCCATGCATCACTGCCTTTCGGTCGAACCTACGTCCACAATTTTTTGTATGTACTATATCTCCACTGGTCCCCGAACCCAAAATGCTGCCTCGTTCCCGTAAAACCAAGCGGCCCACACATATTTAAGGCCTCGGCTCGAACCCGTTTACTACGACGTGGTCCCACATGTCGTAGTACTCCTACAAACCCTACCGCCGCACTCATCATCGGTTTTCTTCAAGAGGACGAGGGAGAAGCCGATTTGTAGTGGAGGCGCTTTCAAAAAAAGGATATGTAGTGGAGACCCCTACCCTAGGGTGCCCTAGGTAGCTACCGCACGCATCATTGTTTTCTCTTTTCTTTATGCTCTTCCACACTAGAGTGAAATGATGGTTGCTTCGTCGGTCCAGCTTAATGCAGGAAAGGTGGGGCTTTGTGATTTGACCCCTCATCGCTCATTTTCTACTACTGTGGCGCTACGACCGGGGTGCCTCCAATTCCAACCGTTGCTCCGAACTATAATCTGGTGCATCACACGTGGAACAAGATGGTGGATGAGCCACATGTCAGCCAAAGGGTTCCTGTTAAGTGTGTCGCCATTTCGTGTGCGGACTGACCCTGCTTGAGTTGCTACGCCAACACGACAGGAGCAGCCTACCACTTGGTTTTGCTCCTTGGTGAATCCCGACTATATTGATCTAAAAAGATATGTGCTGAACTACCCTCTCCGTCTCGGTTTTTATATTTTTAGGCGTCTCGGTTTATAGGGCATGCGCGTAGTTCTAGGTCATCCATTTGACTAACTAAATATGAGTTACTATGTCACAAAAAGTATATCATTGGATTCTTAAGCGGATGTAGTTGTATTTAAAAGTCGAGGGCGAGGCTTTTCCTGCGCGGTAGGTGGCGGGGCAGTTCCACCTGGTCGGTTCGA
Source organism: Triticum monococcum (assembly GCA_034509565.1). Lineage (NCBI taxonomy): Eukaryota > Viridiplantae > Streptophyta > Magnoliopsida > Poales > Poaceae > Triticum > Triticum monococcum. Next base: position 667,727,962 of record CM067843.1, on the reverse strand, counting down.
CAAAGACGCGAGAAGACGAGGGAGTAGGCTGCTGCAAACATAGGGCTGTGTGATTTGACAGCGAGTTACTGCTGGACAGGTGGGGCCCCGTGATTTGACTTGCCATTATCATTTTAACTGCGGCGCTACGACCGGCGCGAGTCTCCCAGATTCCTAACCACCTCCATACAGGTGCCTCTCCCAATGCTCCACCATGTAGTAGAGGCTGGCTCTTGCATGAGAGCCCACTTCTCCACTTTTTCCTTGCCTCCCTTCCCTCCACATATGCAAAAATGCCATGTAAAGCGCTCTATTGTACTTACTTTTACTTGCTCCTACAGGTGCTTAAGCTTGCCACATAGGCATAAAGTCTGATGTGGCAAGTTAATCAAGAAGAGAGAGACTAGTTTGGTGTCCCAAGGAAGAAACGGTGCTAAGCGCGTGTACCTAGATGAAAAGACAATTTTGAGTCTATAGCTAATTAAATGAAGCAAACTTAGCAACACCATTTCATTGGAAGATGTCACTCCTTTGCAAATGCAATAAATACACACGCTTAGCACCGTTTCTTCCTTGAGTACGAAGAAAGAGATAGAGAGGAGTAAAAAAATACACTTATAGCCAACCTTGTTGTAGTATGAGTAACTAAGTGTTGACTATGTATGACATGCCAACATCAGATTGCCTAACGCACCATGTTAAATCTCCAAGGGCACAACCGTGCGAGCGACGCGACGGTCGTGGTAGGCGCGACCATGATAAGGGCTGCTGGCAGCCCTTGGATCTGAGATCAAACGGCCGCATGCTAAGTTGCTGAAAATTTGCAGAATAACCCTCCAGCATAGGATATTCACCCATAGGTTTAGAATCACGCCATGCAACCGTTCAATCTCAGATCCAAGGGCTCTCGGAAGCCCGTATCATGGGAGAATGGAAAGCCACCATCCTGCCGTTCGCACGCTGGCAGTTCGCTCCTACTCGTCCCCACACGTCCTTCAATACTACAGCTGTTCGCTCCTAGTCGTCACGTCCATTCACATTACAGCAGTTCCACTAATCCTAACCCTCCTCCCAAATCCATGGTGTCCCAAATCTCCACGATCGGTGGTGAGTACAAGGTTAGAACCATCACTGGTGATGAGTTCGATGTCATCTACACCCGTTCTTCCGCGACGGTGAAAGGATGCCTTTCTCACTTCAGACGCATGTTCGAAAACTCAGATGATGAGTGGGTCGCTGGGGTAGATGTTGAGTACACCACAGTCTTGGGATGAGAGAAGGATCTAAAGGACGAAGAGAGGAAGAAGCCCGCAGTGATCCAGGTTTGCGTACATAACGTTTGCTTGGTCTACCACATATGCCATGCCGACGTTGAGTGCCAGGATTTTAAGAACTTCCTCAAGGACAAGACAGCGAAATTCTTTACTGTAGACTTTACGAACGATAATGAAGTCCTGGGTCGGATAGGCCTCATTGTAGGCAACCCCTTCGACCTCCAGAAGAATCGACTGGTGCCCTCTCGCCAGCCTTCAATGCTGACCCTGGAAGGAGCCATGGTTCATCCTTCATACGGTAAACTGGAGAAACCTCCATACACGTTCCATCGTCATGCATGGCAGCGGAATGTACTAGATATAGACCACATCCACTACGCTGCAATGGATGGCTACCTTTGTTTCAATATCTACAAGGGTTGGATGAAGAGCAACAACCAAGTGTGCGGTTCAAGCAAAGAAGTATTGACCAAGAGGAATAGGGACAAGGACGAAGTCGAGGACGTGGACGAGGACTCCGAGTAAGGTGGCAGTGTCGTTGCTCATGGTGGTTCTAAACTTCTAATGCAGTTTTTACCAGATTAGTTGCATAGTTTAATTTCAGGTGTGCTTAGTTTAATTTGAGGGGTGTGTTGTGCTGAGCCCCCAGCAGAACTATGTTATGTTTCTTCTCGTTACTTTAACTCTTCAGTATGTACATACTACCAGTATTACTTTAATAGAATTTAGCACCCCAATTAAGCACGTACTAGCTTTTTTAATAGTACTATATGCATAATTCAGCGATGAGCGCTCTCTATATGTACCACCTTTTTTAAAATTTCATTTTTTGCTCCATGGCGCAATCCATCGATAGTACTACTGTACAAAAGTATACATTTTTTAAAATGCTAGAGTACTGTTCATCACATATATAGGCAGTTAAATTCTCAACCTAGAACGACGTGCATGCCATGTAGTAAACCGATACGGAGGAAGTATAGTAAAAATGAGGTGATTTTACTGAGCGATCGGCGGGGGAGCATGGCCTGTCATGCGGTCCCACGTGTCATGATGTACCAAGGCGATGCGCGTGTCCCTCTTGAGGCAGAAGCAATACTAGTACGTGGTTTGAGATGATGGCGAACCGAATTGTGAAATAATGGTTGCTTCCTCCGTCTAGGAAAGTGTGGCATTGTGATTTGACGTCTCATTGCTCATTACTACTACTGGGCCGGTACGAGTGGGGTGCGTCCCCCCTGCTATTCTGCACCGTTATTTGGTGCTTGACACGTCGACCCGGTTGCTATATGTCCCACATGTCGGCGATAGGAAGTACAGAATTCATGAAAGGGAGCATCGACGGTGGAGTATACTACAGAATTCATGAAAGGAAGCGACTTAGTTTTGGAAAAATCTCTTTTTACGGAGTACATACCCACTTGTCGGCGTTCTGGGAACGGGGGTCCCCAGACTTGCCTGCCTGCGGCCTGCGGCGTGGCTCGAATGGGGGCCTAACATGGCCCATCTTCATCAAGCACAAGACTCAAGACCCTCGCGAGGGGCCAAGCCTCGCGAGGCAGGCGACATGGCGCATCCTCAGGCGCAGCGTCCTCAGGCTGGCTCGCAAGAAGACGGAGATATCAAGGCAGGGTGTCTCGTGAGGCGCCCATGATGCAAGCCATGATGATCGAGGGCGCCAGGGAGGCGCCAGCGCGCGTGGCATCCTTCTTTCCTCTTTGGTGCAAAGGGGGCAAGCGCAGCCACATAGTACCGATGCATCAGGAAAAGGTTGCCGTTTTGGTGCAACAAGACCAGGACCAAGCGGACTACGAGACGGAGGTCACCATGGAGCCCAGCATGGCGTCACCGCAGAGTCTTTTGTAGGCGAAGACCACCTTTAGTCAGGATAGATGTACTTGTTGTCCCCTTTCAAATTAGCCCGCCATTGTTGGCTCCCTTCCCGCTCAGTATTTGGGATGAGGACCAGGGCCCCTATAAATAGGGACCAGCCACCCACGTAGCAGGGGGTTGCTCGATCAGGGTTCGGCTTTTAGGTTAAGGGGGATCGAAATCAGAGAGAGGGAGAGAAAGGGAGAGAGAGAAGGGCGACTGAACTCCTCAGTTCACCGCCCCAGCCAAGAACTGACCCTCGCGAGGCAGTTCTTCCTTGTAGTGTTCATCCTCACCAGCCCCAGGAGGCAATCCATCCACCACACACTAGAGTAGGGTATTACACCACAATGGTGGCCCGAACCAGTATAAATCTTGTGTCTCTTGTGCGATTCCTTTAGTAGTTTAGATCTTTGTGAGACGGGGAGGTTGAGGACATGATCTCCGCGCGCACCCCAGTGTTCGAACCTTAAGGGTCTGCCGGAACCCGAAATCCGACATTTGGCGCGCCAGGTAGGGGTGCGCCGGAATCTGTCTTCCACCGCTCCGATCTCCTCCGACCGTCGCGTCCATGTCCGACGCTCGTCGGGCCCGCGCCGAGCGCCGGGCCGCCATCGCTTCTCGCATCGCCCAGATGGCCCCTATCGATGGGCATCCTCGCCGTTCCCCGTCGCCCGCCGTCAACGCAGCCACCGGCCCGGCGGGGGGCGAGCAGCAAGCATCGTTTCAGCACCCGTCCGTGCGGCAAGACGGCCGTACCGCTACTCCATCACTCGCTCTGGCCGGTTCTTCGTCCCGCGCGCTCCGCGCGCCCTTGGAGGCTCGAGCTGCGCTCCTCGCGGCAAACGAGCTCCTGTGTTACCGTCCCGTCGACGATGTCTACGAGGAGTGGCTCGACCGCGTCACCGAGCTTGTCCGCGCCGCAGGGGGCTCTTCCGCGCCGCCCATCCCTCTACGCCACACTCCACCCCGCGCGGGCAACGAAGCTCCAGAGGCGCACCAGCCACCTCCCCTCCAAGAAGATGCCATGGCGCCAAGGCGCTTGGTCCCTGGGCGGAACCCGCTCCGTCAAGCGCCAGCGCAGCAAGAGCGGAGCTGCCAAGAAGTCCCTCGCCCGCAAGGGGCTGCCAGGGCGCTCCCTGCTCCGGCATGCCGCGACCCTGCTCTAGCTCCGGCGCGCCAAGACCCCGCCCTGCTCCTAGCTGCAGCGCGTGGGGACCCTCAAGACCAAGCTCTCCACCAACCGAGGCCTTTCGTGGCCACCGCGGGCTGCCACGCCTACACCACTCAGCTGCGCAGCGTCGCGTGGCCCGGCAAGTTCAAGCCCGACCTGCCTCCTCGCTACGACGGCACAACCGATCCCGCAGAGTTCCTCCAGCTCTATGAGCTGGTCATCGAGGCTACTGGCGGGGATGAAAAGGTCATGGCGAACTGGTTCCCCATCGTGCTCAAGGAAGGAGCTCGAACCTGGCTCCTGAATCTGGCTCCAGGCACGATCTCCTCCTGGGACCAGATGCGCGCCCGCTTCATCGCCAACTTCCAAGGTACTCGCGACCGGCCGCCTGCCGTGAGCGACATGCGCCGCATCAAGCAACAACCCGGAGAGACCCTGCAAAAGTACATCCAGCGCTTCAACAGCGCGCGCCTCAAGATCCCCAGGGTGTCAGAGGAGGCCATCATCTTCGCCTTCTCTGACGGCGTGCGTGATGTCAAGATGAAGGAGGAGCTGGCGATGCACGAAGACCTTTGCACCTCACTGGAGCTGTTCAACTTGGCGAACAAGTGCGCCAGGGCTGAGGAGGGACGTCTCTCCCTCCTCGAGCTACCTGCCGCGGACCCAGAAGAGAAGAAGCCCAAAGCCAAGGACGCGAAGCGCAAGGGGGCTGCCGTACTCGCGGCAGAACCAGACACCAAGCGGGGCAAGGATCTGCCCGAACCCTCCAGAGGTAGCCGGTACTGTGTGTACCATGACCTCCACACCCACAACACCAACGAATGTCAAGAGCTCCGCGCCGTGCGAGAAGGAAGGATCGGCCGTCGCCCTGACCATGCTGACCGGGGCTAAGGCCGGGGAGGAGGAAGAAACCCAGGACGCTGGGAAGATCGCGGCCCGCGCCCAGGGTGGCGCGACCAGCCTCGCGAGGACCGCTGGTGGGACCTGCCTCGCGAGGGAGACTGGAGGGATCAGCCTCACGAGGATCGCCCTCATGGCAATGCAGGCCTACCTCCGCTGCCGCGTCCACCAAGAAGGAACAAAGACCGCCATCAAGACGAGGGGGCTGGGGGCTTCCAGGAGCCGTGCACAATCGCCTGCATCCTGGGCGGAGCTCAAGCCCCTGCCTCCCAACGTATCTTCAAGCAGTTTGCCCGCGAAGTGAATGCAGTTCTCCCCAAGCTCGAAGCAACGCGCCCCCTCAGTTGGTCGGCGTGCCCCATCACGTTCAGCTCGGCAGACCAGCTCAAGTGCGCAGCCACTGCAGGGGTCCTCCCGATGCTCTGCTCCCCAGTCATCAGCAACATGCTGGTCACCAAGACCCTCATCGATGGCGGGGCAGGGCTCAACGTCCTATCCGTGGAAACATTCAACAACCTCCAAGTGCCCTACGACCAGCTTCAGCCAACCAGGCCTTTCTCCGGGATCACCGATGGTTCCACAGTCCCGATCGGGCAGGTACGCCTCCCTGTCACCTTCGGGGCTCGCAGCAACTACCACACCGAGCTCATCGACTTCGACGTCGCTCACATCCGCCTGCCGTACAACACCATCCTCGGGTACCCAGCGCTGGCCAAGTTTATGGCTGCGACTCACCACGGCTACAACATCCTCAAGATGCCAGGAAGTGGCGGCGTCATCACGGTGCCCTGTGAAGAGAAGGATGCAGTGTGTTCCCTGGAGCGGGCCTATCAGGCCGCGTCGCTAGAGGACCCAGATCGCGGAAGCAGGAGGCTTCCCGAGACCACCCCCAAGAAGAAGAAGACATCGTCAGGCTCGGCCCCTCAGGAGGGAGGCCCCTCAGGGCCCGTGTCTGCCCAGGGGGACCCTCCTTCCATCGCATAGGAAAGCATGCCCGGCGCCCTCCTCAGGAAGGGCTCGGGGGCTCTCACCTGGAGGGCCACCGACCTAGCCAGGGTCACGAGGGAGGCGCTGGGGCACCATGTGGAGGCGTGCTTCGCAGCACGTTTCCCTCGAGAAGGAGCCAGGCGAGGAAGATCAGACCAGCAAGAGTTCGTTGACGAGGCCATTCAAGAGCTACAGGAGACAAGGATCATGAGAGGTTGCCGCCGCTTGCCAGCCGTGGCCCCACATCCAGGCGAGGATGGTGGGCTGCGCGTCTGCGTCGACGTACCAGGACTCAATCAGATCGCCACAACGGAGCGCCTCTGGCCCTCGCAAGTGGGGCACTCCGGAGGCCCACCCCATAGCTATGTTCGCATGCCTTACGGCCTACCGAGCATGGCTGCGGTGTACCAGCACCTCATGAGGGGCATCGTGGAGGCTCAGGAAGACAGGCGTTCCGTAGCCTTGGCGGAGATGGAGGCAGCTCGCGAGGAGTCACCAGCGCCTCCGGGGCCACCCGAGGCCCACGGGGCCTGGGGGCTCGTGAGGATCAGCTTCCGCAGCCCACCGAGCCTACTGCACCAACGCCACTTCGCCAACGACATTCTCAGGTGACATCTCTCAAGTTCCGTTCTCAGCTGGGAGCGCCCTCCCAGGGTTGCATCGCTCCCAAGCCGCGTGGGTCCGTCCCCGCGGCATGTATCTGCATTTACCTTTCCGTCGTTAGTTTGCCTTGTTGGGGGCACCCCTCAGGCTGCATCATCCCCAAGCCGCTCGGGGCAGACCCAGCGGTGTGTATCTCCCTAGCGTTTATTTCCAACTATGCATTTGCCTATCGCGCTTGATTGCATGATGCCTGTCCGCGGCATCCCTCCTTCTCCATGTCGACTACTTGCACGTTAAAGGGGGGGGGTGCCTGAGCATCGCGACTCAGGGCTCTTACTGGCTCTCCAGCCCTCACCCTCTGGCCTTGTCCATGGCATCGCGACCTGGCATACCAGCGACGGCTGAGACAAGCTCGAGGGCCGGGACCCGAGGACGTAGTGTACCGGCATCTAACCAAATTTCGCAGGGACACATCTCAAGATATGGCCCAGTGCCGGGCGCAACACGCCCAGAGGTAGGGCCTCGTGAGTCCCGCACTGGCTCACGGGTGCCCAGATACACCTCACCTAGCTCTACCGTGCCGGTCACGTGTCAGGGCGGGGCTGTATACGCCCCGGGGGCTCCTCCCGGAGGGGAGCCCCCTCCCATGTACCAGTGGAAGCACCATGCTCCGCCCTGGCTGATGACACTGCCGAGGCGCGGCTATGCCCGTACACATACGGAAGTGCTATGCTCCGCGCTCGTGATAAACAACTGGGGGTGGCCTCCGGGTCGCGTTAACCTCAGGGAGCCCAGAGCTCAGTGGCTGGCCTCATCGCAACGCCTCCCATCCGGAGTGCCGCGCGAGGGGGCTAGGCACGGGGGCTATGACTGGGTCACGCCCAGGCGTACGCCGCCCAGCCAGGCCCCTCGGGCCTGGTTCGCCACGTGTCTCTCCCCGAGCGGAGCCAAGGTATGAAGGACGTTTGCGCGTCAAGGGGGCCCCCTGAGCATCACGACTCAGGGGCCTAACTGGTCCCGTAGCCCCTCACTCCTTAGTTCCGAAAGGCTATGCTGGGTGAGGTACGCGCGGGGCTAGGCTCTACAGACGTAGAACGGTAGCCATGCTTACATCTCGCCTCATCACCCACTCTTCGTGCGTCAAGGGGGACTCCTGAGCATCGCGACTCAGGGGCCTAACTGGCTCCGTAGCCCCTCACTCCTTAGTTCCGAAAGGCTATGCTGGGTGAGGTACGCGCGGAGTCGAGCTCTGCAGACGTAGAACGGAAGACACACCTACATCACGTTTCCCTACTTGTTGTTCGCGCGCCAAGGGGGACTCCTGAGCATCGCGACTCAGGAGCCTAACTTGTCATGTGGCCCCTCACTCCTTTGGTCCCGTCCTGGTTTCTAGTTGGGGCTAATGCTGGGTGAGGCATGCGCGAGGCCGGGCCTTGCCGGCGTAGAACACAAGCAAGTAGGGAAGAAAAGCATAAAATCCAAGGAACTTAAAAGCAAATATTATAGTCCATACTGTCGTCTCAATACTAAACGCAAGTTTAAATGCCTCCCCGAGGCGTGGTTCATGTGCAGGAATTGAAAGAAGAACAGGGATGGAACGGAGTCACTTGTCGGCGGTGAAGTTGTGCGGAGCGGCGTCGCATCATGGAGCAGCAGGGCCGGCAGCGCCTTGCCTTGGCTTGGTGCTAAAGGCCCGGAACTTCTCCAGCAACTCCTCCGCGCGCCCCTTCACGGCTTCAACAGCAGCGGCAACACCCTCGCCACTCACCGGTTCCAGCAGGCCGTCAAGGTCGGCGTTGGGATCACGAAGGTAGACGTGGGCGAAGACCCGCGTCAGCGCAGCAGAAGACAAGACGTGCGCCTCGGCCTCGGCGGCGGGGCCGATGCCAAGGGCGACATCCCCAAGGGCCTTAACCAGGAAGGGAAGTAGCTTGGCGGGGCCGTCCCCGTCACCGGCTAGCGGGCTGTCCAGGCCTCTCTCATAAAGCATCTTCAGCGAAGCACGGGCATCTTTTTCCATGTCCGCGAAGGCCACGCGATCCTCGGCAAGAACCCGGGCCTTGGCGTCCAGCTCGGCCTTCGTTGCCTCTGGCTCCTTCTTCAACGCGCCTAAGTGGTCGCGGCGCTTCTTGAGCTTGGCCTCCTGGTCCTCGAGTGTCGCCTCGCGCGCCTTCGCCCCCTTCTCCAGCTCTTGGCGCAGGCGGACCTCCTCCGCAAGCTGGCCCCGCAGGCCTCACAGCTCGTCCTCCAGCGCCTTGCAACGGCCGCGGACTTCGACCACTTCTCCCAGGGCTGCGTCACGAGCAGCCTTCGCTTTGAGGGTGGCTTCCCTCTCTCCGTTGCAGGCCGTCGAGGCCTGAACCAACGCCGCCCGAATCGAAGCATCAGAGTGAATCCACCCCGAAGCCAGTTCCAGGCGCCCGGCCACCAGGCGAGGGTCAGCGCCGAGAAGATCCTGCCGCAGCCGGTCCAGTTCAGCAGCGGCACGCCCCAAGATGGAAGAAGAACACAGAGTAGCATCGGCATGCTCCGGGACAACAGGAGGAGCTGAGGAAGCAACGACCAATAGAACGAGAGGAGAAGGTAATGGCGGCGAGGCCGTAGTGTCCCGAGTCGGAGCCCGCTGCGCCTCCACAGCCGTAGCAACGGCGCCAGACGCGGGCGCCTCCGGAGTCACTTGGGCCGTGGGGGCTGAGCTCGCCCCAGCCAGCTCGGCCAAATCTCGCAAGGATGCGCGGGCAGGAGAGGCCTGCGCGTCACGATCTCCCTCCCCTGCAGGCGAAGGCATCACCGCAGGTGGGACCTCAGGAGCCACCTTCGGTTTCTTCACCACGGGCGCCTGCCTACTCAAGAGAAACAATCAGCAAGCATCGTCAGTGGAACGAGAAACAAAAGATCAAGGATCAAGCACTTACGGGTCTTCACCGGTGAGCTCGGGCAGCCTCCGGCCTAACTTGAAGCCGGACAGCCGGCTGGAAGGGTCGACCTCAGAAGCGGAAGACGCGTCCACGGTTCGCCCCGGAGCCGGGACGGACCCGCGGGAGATCAGCACGGTCCTGTCCTTCTTCGGAATCGGGGGCGAGCTCCCGCTGCCCAGCACATCATCATCATCGTCATCATCATCATCATCGCTCGGTGAAAGGCGGAGAGTATGGGGAGAGCGCCGAGGGAGGGGAGCCCTCGACTCTCCGTCGGTCGCCCCAGAGTTGGGCCCCTCTCCCCGCTCCTCTTTGCCCTCCTCCTCATCGCTGGAGTCGCCGGAGGGCACGTCCACCGGTCCTTCAGAAGCCACCGCGGGCACGAGCCCGTCCCCGTTAAAAACGGCCATGGACTTCACCACCCGCTTCCAGTCGTCGCGAAGGAACAAGGGCTCGGGAGCACCCTTCGGCCTTGCCACCTCGCCCCTGACCAGAGATTGGACAACCGCGGTCACATCCTCTCCGCCCACAGCCTCGGGGCACGGATGAGGCCTCCACATCGGAGGAGAGTATTCCCGGAGCGGGGCCAGCTGGTGCTCCAGGAACTCCTTCAGTAGCGACGCACCGGTCAACTTCGCCGTTGCCATGTTGGCCGGCCTCAGGTCCGCGTCCATCTTCTCCAACACTGGCTTCGCGCGGGTATCCGTGTGCTCCGCTCGGCACCAGTCGCTGGTGCTCACGGGTTGCTCCGTAGGCAAGATCAGCCGAGGGTGGATGCGCCCGACATGTGCCAAGACCCACTTGCTCCTGAAGCCCTCGATCCTCTTCCCGGGGTTCGAGATGGCAATGGTGCCGCTATACGCGATGAAGCCCGCACACCCAGAAAGAGAGTTGTCGGTGATCCGAAGGTAGAAGTAGTGGCGCAGCAGGGCCACCGAAGGCTGCACCCCTATGTGGGCCTCGTAGTAGTAAGCAAAGATCGCCAGAAGGAGGACAGAGTTGGGGTGGAGATGCAGAGGCTGCAAGTCGTAATGGCAGAGGACAGAGAAGAAGAACTCGGAGAAGGGAGGCAACAAGCCCGCAACAATGGAGCTCGCAAAGAGAGGGTAAAAGGTGCTCCCTCGGTCCTCGGGGGTGGCGGAGCCGGCCTTGAACACCTCCGTCCCATTGACGCCCTGCGCCGTCGCCATCCGGCACAGCCGGGTGAAGCTCGCCTTGGACACATTCGGCGGATCCAGAGCAGGCGAGTACCAAGCCTTGGCCGGAGGCTGGCGAGGCACCATGGCTTCCTAGGTCACGCAGCTGGAGTAGATCTGGAAGTTTAGAGGAAGAAAGGGAAGGCGCAAGAAAGGGGATCTGAGCGACGACCGAAGAGAACAAAAGGCGAAGTCTGGGCAGATGCCGCTCCTTTACCAACCTGCGTGGTTGCTGAGGCACCCATGTCCCGTCAACCGCCACGCGGCGCCCAAGGCCGCAGGCTGTTAGGGCCCGCGGCGCTTCACCCTCGCCCTTTCGCCTCTCGGCACGGCCAAGCCCATGCGTGCCACGGGCTCAGGGGCTACTGTTGGCATTCTGGGAACGGGGGTCCCCAGACTTGCCTGCCTGCGGCCTGTGGCGTGGCTCGAATGGGGGCCCAACATGGCCCATCTTCATCAAGCACAAGACTCAAGACCCTCGCGAGGGGCCAAGCCTCGCGACGCGGACGACATGGCGCATCCTCAGGCGTAGCCTCCTCAGGCTGGCTCGCGAGAAGACGGAGATATCAAGGCAGGGTGTCTTGTGAGGCGCCCGTGACGCAAGCCATGATGATCGAGGGCGCCAGGCGGGCGCCAGCGCGCGCGGCGTCCTTCTTTCCTCTTTGGTGCAAAGGGGGCAAGCGCAGCCGCGTAGTACCGAGGCATCAGGCAAAGGTTTCCGTTTTGGTGCAACAAGACCAGGACCAAGCGGACTACAAGACGGAGGTCACCATGGAGCCCAGCACGGCGTCACCGCAGAGTCTTTTGCAGGCGAAGACCACCTTTAGTCAGGATAGATGTACTTGTTGTCCCCTTTCAAATTAGCCCGCCATTGTTGGCTCCCTCCCCGCTCAATATTTGGGAAGAGGACCAGGGCCCCTATAAATAGGGACCAGCCACCCACGTAGCAGGGGGTTGGTTCGATCAGGGTTCGGCTTTTAGGTTAAGGGGGATCAAAATCAAAGAGAGAAAGGGAGAGAGAGAAGGGCGACTGAACTCCTCAGTTCACCGCCCCAGCCAAGAACTGACCCTCGCGAGGCAGTTCTTCCTTGTAGTGTTCATCGTCACCAGCCCTAGGAGGCAATCCATCCACCACACACTGGAGTAGGGTATTACACCACAATGGTGGCCCGAACCAGTATAAATCTTGTGTCTCTTGTGCGATTCCTTCAGTAGTTTAGATCTTTGTGAGACGGGGAGGTTGAGGACGTGATCTCTGCACGCACCCCAGTGTTCGAACCTTAAGGGTCTGCCGGAACCCGAAATCCGACACCACTAGGGTTTATAGGGCTCATCTAAAAAACATTTGTTTTTCCGTTTGATAAGTCTCAATTCTACTATACTAGTAGTAGTACCATTACATGTTGGATTTTGAGGTGTGTTAGATATACCGACGCAAGCAGTGTCAAGAGGAAACTAACCAATGCATGTACAAGTTCATGGAAAGTTAGTGGCCATTCATGCATTCGTTCTAATTAATGCCTCGGTAAACATAACTTCTTGAGAAAAATGAGCGATTAATTCGACCACTCACCGTCTACCTTGGTTGGAGAGATTTTGAAATTGAGCCATAAACTAGAAAGGAGGGAGTAGTAACTTTTGTCTCGATTACTATTTGTGGCCTTGTATAGATGCAAAATGTATTTTTTTATAGTGGCCTTGTATAAGTAAATGGAGGGAGTACTAACCAAAGTACATAGTAGGGACGAGGAGTAACCGGAGGGAGTAGTAAAATTTTCTCCTCGTGTTGCGAGCCACCGCGCGCGTGGGCGAGGGAGCGGGCGTGAGGCGTAGTAAGCAAGCTTCAGCTCATCCTGCGAGCCACCGCGCCGGTGGGCGGGGGAGACGGCGTACTAAGCAAGCTTCTCCTCGTTCTGTGAGTTGAGGGGACACATCAAAAGTACTCTAGTGTATAGAGCCTTGCCTCTAAGGTAGGCCCCACATGGTTTGCCTCTTTTTTTAATTTAACATAACGCGTCAAGTCACAATTTGTTTGTTCACCTGTGGTAGACGATCCTCCCTCCACCAAGTGCACAACTAGTACACGTGCCAAATTACCACGTGGGCTGCCTTTTTCGTATAGAAATGAGCTCCACCGTGTACCCGCGCGGGTGTGGTTGGGAAAGAGACGGGAGTACGTGCGTCGTGCGTGCACCTCTTCTCTTCGTGCACGTCCCCCACCTACGTGGGTGTGTGTGAGAGAGATACAAACCTAGACATAATGCGTCGTCCATCCCCATGCCTACGCCCAGTCCGACCACCAGTCACCACCACACCCCACTCCTCCTCACCTTATCTCTCATCTTTCTCCCTCCATTTTTATATACAAGGGGCCACTATCAAAATTACAATTTGAGATATACAAGGCCACTAACACTAATCGATGCAATATTAATGGTGTTTGCCTCATGGTACTAGCAAAGGAGGACATTAATTATCCCTTGCATGCATGCGGGAGTTTGTAAAAAAATGCATCTTGATGTTCCGTGCAATGCACGGGCATCTTGCTAGTCCATGAAAACAATACATGGCAAAATTCCACAGCGAACGAGGGATTTGAATCTATTGGGAGGGGCTGTTTGGATCTTGCCCGGGGTAGCCAAAATATTGGTGACCATTTTGTCCACTGGTGCCTTTGCCACCGATGAACGAGGAATGGCTTGGGTGCTCATGCTGTCATGCATCCTCCAGCGTGCACGTTGGATATGAGGTCGCACGAGCTGTGTTTTTTTGTCCCACAACGCCGCCCGAGCCGCACGCAGACCGACCGGCGACCCGCAAATTACGCCATCCAACCATAGCCGCACACATTATGACAGCAACTCAACCAACCCGACGAAATTCACGCAAACACATAAACAAACTGATATTTCATATAAAAAACGACGGAAATCATATAAAATACCGGATTTTCATACAAACATGACGGATTTCATTACATTCAAATGAACTACGCGGTGCTAGTTCTGGACAGCAAAGGTATATAATACCTAGCCTAAATGGTCGCCCGCCGATCGATTTGTGTTCCTCATGTCCGACATCACGATCACCGGACTGCCGGGAGCCCTGGAGGTATATGCTTCAGCACAAAGGATGGCTCACTTCCCCACTGCCCAACTGATATCATTGGCTGGTGCCGAAGATGATGGTGGCCGGCACCGGTTCGAGTTCATCACCGGACACTACTTTGCCATGGCTGGCACCGGCTCGAGTTCATCCTAACATTCCCCTCTTTTGTGGAGCCCATGCGGGGTCGATGAAGGTCCTCGCAAAAAAGGGATCTGGCAAGAGACCTGCTGTGTACGCCGGCGTCCCCTCCGCGGTGACCTTCATGGGACCCAAGCGGCGGCGGCCTCCCGTGTTCTACTTCTCCTCGATGATGGAGGCGGGCGTGGAGGCGCTGGCCACCGACTCGTCACTCTCTGTGCACCCAGCTTCTGTCGCTGCTTGCATGGCGCGGCCACCAGCATGGGAGTCTCGGCCACAGAAACTGGAGACGCGGTACAAGGCGGCGGCGTGGACGGCAGCAACGACGCGTGTGCGCCGCTCCTCGTCAAGCTGGCCTGGAGCGGCGAGTTGCTGAACCGCGCGCCGGCTTGGGGCGGCAACTGGCTCCGTCGGGCGAGGGGAGGGAGGTGGATCAGCGAGCTGCATAGCTCGTATCCGGCGGGCTACCCAGCCGGCTTGGATGCGGAATAACTACTCTTCATAAGCCATTGTAAGAGTGGACAAAATGGTGGAGGAGATAGGGGAGCGGCGGAGGTGTGCGATTCTTGGCCGGCGTTTGGCCTCGTTTAAATAGGAGATTAAATAGATGGCGGACGGGAGGAGCTCGGCCAGTGTTGCGTTTAACGCCGGCCCGGTCATGAACGGACGTGTGTCCAGAGTGGGTTTCTCGGCTTCCACTCGGGCGGGTTTCATGGAGGCGTTTGAATGCGACACGGAGGCGTGTTCAGCCGGGCGTGCCGCGAGTGGCGCCCTCGACTCTAACCTAGGACACCGTGCCGTTCTTCCACTGACATGTGGGCTCTTTGGGTGCATGGCATGCATGTCAGTGACCCAATGCAGGCAGCGCACAGCAGAGGAACCTTTGGTGGGCCAGGGCGGTCAGAAGCGGGCATTTCATAAACCGATGATTGTTCACTGAGTGTGACGTCATCTTTTTCATGTAGATAAGCCTACTATGTTGAGAGCCCGTTCGATACGTTGTGATGCATAAAGACCGCTGCAAACATCAATGTTCTGCTTATCACAGATAAGATTGATTAATACCCGTAACAATCCATGTCCTTAACAAAGGGTGCATGCACGTATAGGTTGAACGTGTGTCTTGCGTCGTGTGCTGTGTGCATGCATGCATGCGAGTGTGGCGTGCGTGCAAGGGTACGTTTCAGTGTTGCATGCATGGGTGCATATGTGCGTGTGTTCGTGAGTGCATGTGTACGTGTCAGTGTTGCACGCTAGCATGAGTGCGTGTGTACGTGTCAGTGTTGCACGCCTACATGCATGCGTGTCTTGTGTGCGTGTCTTGCGTGCGTCCATGTGTACGTGCGGGTGAGGCTACACGTCAGTGGACTGACTTTTTCATCTCTGGTCATTAGATTTTCCAGCCGTTGGATACGAAATTAAGGGCCTCTAGTTTATCATCAAACTCCACCCCCCCTGAGCCGCCAGCCACCGCCGGCCGAACCGCCAGCCCCTGCCGCCCGCGGCCGGCCCGCCCTCCCCGAAACCACTCCGCACCGCCGGTCCGCCGCCGCACCGGCCATCCCTCTAGCCCCCCCCCGCCGAGCTTTTTCTCCGGGGATCCCCACCCCATCGCCCAATGAACGCCCCCCAACCGCCGGTGACTGCCAACCAGAGGTCTCACGACTTCGAATACCCACCGACCACTAATTTATTAACATTTCTGTCCTTCATATACGCGCTGACGGGTAGGCCCTACGGTAGTGTGCGCTGCTGAATGTGGACCGTTTGACTGCTCAATTGATCGTGTTATCAACAAATTACGGAGCTATCTGGTGAGCCAGTGACCGTATGATCACCCTAAAATGTACTGCTATATTAATAACACAGTACAGACTCAAACTACCATTTCTTTCTTTCATATACGGGCTGACAGATGGGCCCCACGGTTACGCGCCCCGATGGTGCAACACTAGTTGCGCCGCATGGAACGTTTGACTGGTCAATTGATTGTGTTATCAACAAAATACGGAGTTGTATGGGTGAGCCAGTGACCGTATAATCATGATATGTATTTGTTTAACATGGTATAGACGCAAGGGCCCATATATAAGCGCAAGCACTCACCGCTATAAGCGCACACACGTGAACCCTACCCCTATGAGCACCTTTGAGAGAGTGGGCGAGCATATATGATCTTGAGATTTTATGAAGTCACCATAGGTGCCTCGTAGTCGAGTGGAACGTCCCCTCCCACTGAACGTACATGGCCAGAAAATACTGAAATTAACACAAGATAAATGCGAGCACCGGGACTTTAACCTTGGTGGGCTCGAGAAACCACTGTCCTCTAACCATCCAACCACATGTTGGTTAGCACGACAAAATGTATGTGGTGACCGTGATGAGCTTATTCTGAAGTCCAGTGATCATATCGTGCTTTCGCTTCAAATACAATGACCGTAAGTGTCGTCAACAAAATACGGAGCACGCATCAAATGCAAAGTCCATCAGTGTCATCAACAAAATATGGAGATGTATCGTGAGCTAGATACCGTTGTACTATTGTATATGCTTATTTTCTTATTGGTCGATTGCGTGTGTGGTGTGGTGGGCACATCATTTCTAGTTGTGGTGGGTCAACATGAAGACTCATGGGTCGGTTCCATCCTGCACCACATATAGGTTGGACCGAGACGTGTTATACGAAGACCCATGTGGAGGACTCGGCGTACAACACGAAGCTACCAGAGTCGCGGAGGACTCTATCCCCACTGGTGATAAGCCGACTATATATGATTTGTAACCCTAGGCCCTTAGTATGTTATACAAGCTTGGGGTAAGTTGCATATTTTTTAATATATACTCGTGTACAATGTATATTCAAATGTACCCCCTCCATTCCAAAATATTTCAAGAGTAAATATTTGTGATGTTTGACAAATCCAGAAAGTTCAATTCAAAAGAACCGAAAACGTTAATGCTTCTACTCCCAAATATTGAACGAAGCGCCAAATAGGCCTCTGGTCACCTGAAACCACGCGAGACTAATGTTTTGGTGGTAGGAAATTACTGTCCTGACTCTGGCCCGTGTAGCCTATCGGCCCGATGTCCAAAGGTCTAAACCGGGGTAGGTTTGTAACTTCACCAAGACGCCAGAGAAGCATTCATACGCCGTCGGCGCCTACCCATGCGCTCCGCTGAAATCTATCCCGCCCACATTTGGGACACCTGACATGATTGTCCTACCCCCAACCCGCAATATGTCCGAAATTTTAGATGGGGGGAAAGTTTGCAACTTTCCCCAAATTTCAAACAAGCACGTCTCAAACCGAAACATTGTTCCCCCTTAGTTCCCCGCCTCCCTCCGTTTCCCCATTCATACTCCGTGGGCGCGAAAACACCCTCTCCACCAGCCGCGAAACCCCAGGTTCCTCCGTCCTCCACCCCATAGCGGCCAATCCACCGCCGCCCTCCTCCATCACGCCGGAGCCGGTACCCCGATGTCGTCATGCAACGCAACCGCAACCACAACGCCCTCAAGGACTTAGCAGCTGAAGCCGAGGCAGAGCTGCCTCCATGACGCTGATGCCGACGTGCACCGTACCAGAACCACTCCGACCACGCCATCCTGCGCCTCACCGCTACGGCTCCACTGTCGCAACCATCCACCGCACCGGAGCTGTTCCCGCTACGCTGTCGTTCGCCGCCTCGGATCTGCTTCCCCGCCGCCGACTGACGGCCACCGCACCACACTCAACAACTTGGCCATGGGTTCGTCCAAGGCTGCACCGTCCTCCACAACTTCTGGTTTCCGGCGAACAACAAGAAGATCGTCGAAAAAATAGAAGGACGACACAACACTGCCAGCAGAAAGAGGTACTCCTCTTACCTTATTCGTGCAAATCTTACGTCTCCGCTCACACCGTATTCATCCCACGAAAGAAACTAGTTGAGCGCTTCTTACTGCATCTTCTTTGTGATACTAAATGCAAATCTTACTATTTCACCTTCGCTAGAGGTCAGTAGCCCGCCTGGATTTCAATTCAGGGTCAGTCGAACCGCAATTAAAAGAAGCAGCACCCGCTTAGGCGCGCGGAGCACCTAGTCCGCATGTTCCCCAGGGAAGCGGCACAGGAGCTGCTTGCGCCCGATCTGGAGGTCGGCGGGGCTTGAATGGATGGCCGGGGGGCGGTGCCAAGCACGGTGGTGCGGTGAGGTCGAGGGGAGGGCGCAGGCAGGGGAGGAATACTGGGCCGGTGGTCGCTGGCGTTTCGAGGAAGATCATCAACACTGACTCGCTGGAGGTAGTGAAGGCGATCTGCCCGTTCTTTGTACATCGGACGATGCAGAAAAAATGGACTGACCTATTTGCTTTCAGTCGACTGTTATTTTCATAGAATCCTGTAGTAATTTAGTGTGCCATGCATGTTGTAGAGCTATCATATGTCTCCCGTCATTTATTTCTCACCGACCTGCTATCTGCTACCTTTACACTGTACTAATTGTGCACACACTTCACCCATATTCACACTATTGTTTTTTATGCATGGGTATTTCAGACTCTGACGCAGTATTGATGAATGTAGAAAAGAAAAGACAGAAGTCGCTCCAGTGTAATTCAAACATAAGCAATAAGCGTTCCAGCGCTCTAACGAGTGTAGTGTCAGTAGTTGGAGACAGTAAACGTAGCTCTGCAGTTGATGATCTCAATTGCCACACACAACCATCCCAGGTGCTTGCTTTGTGTCTAGCCTGTATTGCTTCCAATTTGGTTAAATTGCATCTGCTTACTTTACACATTATACCTTTGATGACATGCCTTCCTGTTTTTGATACATACTACATATGTCTATTAACCATGTTCATACATCAAACTAATGCTCTTTTGTATCCCTCGTCAATCACTTATGATGAGACAGTCACCCGGGTGGGTTTCTGTGAGACGCCATACTCGTTTAAAGAGTGCAGTGTCATCCTCCCCACATGATTCTCAAGAAAGAGCAAGGCTAAATGAAGATAGTCAATGTAGCTCTCTAGTTGACCACCGCAATTCCCCCACACCACCATCGCAGGTGCTTGCTCTTACTTGGCAGTGTGATATGTAGTTTTCGTCTTACATGAAAGTAGTGTTCATCAGTATCATGCATCAATGAGTTCTGAAGAGCAAATTTTATTCCTTTTTCTTGTGGGTTTGACTTGATAAGGCAAAATCAAGAAAGAGGAAGGAAAAGAGTAAGGAAGGCGATGATGGTAGTCCTCTGCAGCAACGTAAACGGAGCATATGTACCGATTCTCCTTGTACTGATAGTGCATTACAAGGTCCAAGTCTCCGCTCCCATACTCCACCATCCAAGGTGCTTGCTCTAACTTGGCAGTGTGATATCTGGTTGCATGTTGCATATGGTGTCTAGCTCGTATTGCTCCAAATTAGTGTAAACTGCATCTGCTTAGCTTACACATGGTACATGTGAATATGACACGCTTTCCTGTTTTTGGTACATACTATATCTTATGATAAGGCACCTTTAAGTCGCCACTTTGATATTGGTTGTGTCTTGCATATGATTTCTAGCATGTACTGCTTCTAATTTGTTGAAATGCCATACAGTTTGAACTTGGCAGAGTGATATTGGTTGCATCTTTCATATGGTGTCTAGCTTGCAGTGCTTCTAATTTGTTGAAATGCCTTCTGCTTAGTTACCACATCATAGGTGTGAATATGGCACACCATCCTGTTTTTCATACATATTCCATCCTCGCATCATGTGTTTGCCTTTCATCCGAGTAGTGTTCGTTAGTATCATGCATGAATGAGTTCTGAAGAGCAAATTTTATTCCTTTTTCTTATCGGTTTGACTTCACAATGCAAAATCATTACAGCTGAAGGAAATTAGTCCGGCGGTGGATGATGGTGGTCCTTCGGAGCAACTCAAACAGGGGGTCTCTACAGATTCTACTCCGCCATCCTCCCGACAAGATTCGCAAGACAACACAAGGCTGGACAGTCAACGTAGCTGTGTAGATGATTGTAACGCCCTCGTTGCGGCTATATCTCCCACGTGTCGAAGCACGACTTAGAGGCATAACTGCATTGAAAGCAATGTCGCAAGTGAGGTAATCTTCACACAACCCATGTAATACATTAGGGAAAGAGATACGTAGTTGGCTTACAATCGCCACTTCACACAAAACATCAATAAAGCATTACATCATCCAGATACACTCAAGGTCCGACTACGGAACCAAAATAAAAGAAGACTACCCCAAATGCTACACAGATCCCCGATCGTCCCAACTGGGCTCCACTACTGATCAACTAGAATGAAACAACACAAAGGACAAGATCTTCCTTGAGCTCCTCCTTGAGCTCGGTTGCGTCACCTGCACGGTTTCATCGGCACCTGCAAACTGGTTTTGGAAGTATCTGTGAGTCACGGGGACTCAGCAATCTCACACCCTCGCGATCAAGACTATTTAAGCTTATAGCTAAGGTAATGGTATGAGGTGGAGCTGCAGCAAGTGACTAGCATATATGGTGGCTAACATACGCAAATGAGAGCGAGAAGAGAAGGCAAAAGCACAGTCGAACAACTATGATCAAGAAGTGATCCTAGAACAACCTACGTCAAGCATAACTCCAACATCGTGTTCACTTCCCGGACTCCGCCGAGAAGAGACCATCACGGTTACACACACGGTTGATGTATTTTAATTAAGATCAACTTCAGGTTTTCTACAACCGGACATTAACAAATTCCCATCTGCCCATAACCGTGGGCACGACTTTCGAAAGTTCAAATCCCTGCAGGGGTGTCCCAACTTAGCCCATCACAAGCTCTCACGATCAACGAAGGATATTCCTTCTCCCAAGACAATCCGATCAGACTCGGCATCCCGGTTACAAGACATCCTCGACAATGGTAAAACAAGTCCGGCAAGACCGCCCGATGCGCCGACATCCGATAGGAGCTGCACATATCTCGTTCTCAGGGCAACACCGGATAAGCAATCTGTACAACTAAAACCAGCCCTCGAGTTTCCCCGAGGTGGCGCTGCAAGGGGCTCTAGTTTGGACCAACACTTAGACAAGCACTGGCCCGGGGGGGTTAAAATAAAGATGACCCTTGGGCTGGCCCAACCCAAGGGAAAAAGAGGCTAGGTGGCGAATGGTTAAACCAAGGTTGGGCCTTGCTGGAGGAGCTTTATTCAAAGCGAAATGTCAAGGGGTTCCCATTATAACCCAACCGTGTAAGGAACGCAAAATCCGGGAACATAACACCGATATGACGGAAACTAGGGCGGCAAGAGTGGAATAAAACACCAGGCATAAGGCCGAGCCTTCCACCCTTTACCAAGTATATAGATGCATTAATTAAATAAGAGATATTTTGATATCCCAACAAAATATCCATGTTCCAAACATGGAACAAGCTTCAATCTTCACCTGCAACTAACAATGCTATAAGAGGGGATGAGAAAAGCGGTAACATAGCCAAACAACGGTTTGCTAGGACAAGGTGGGTTAGAGGCTTGGCTTAACAATATGGGAGGCATGATAAGCAAGTGGTAGGTATCGCAGCATAGGCATAGCAAAAGAGCGAGCAACTAGCAAGCAAAGATAGAAAGTGATTTCGAGGGTATGGTCACCTTGCCTGAAACCCCGCAAGGAAGAAGAATGAGTCCATGAAGAAGACAAACGGACGTAGTCGAATGGGTCCTCATAAACACGGCGTAATCGGAACCAACCCGAAGAAGCAACACCGAAAAGAAGCACACAACATAGTAAACAACCAACACATGAACATGGCATAATATGCGGGATGCGGTATGTGATGCATATGCATGATTTGGAAAGGAATGATTGAACCTGGCCTCAACATGGAAATCCAAGAGTGCCACTGGAAAGAGGAGTTGATTTCGGTCGAAATCGATATAAAGATCACCGGAATCGATTGCACGGTTTGGAAATGGCAAGCAAACAAATATGGCACCGGTCTGCGATAATCAGCAAGTAGCCATCTAAATGCATCAACATAAATATGCTACAGCACTCAAACATGATAAAAAATACATGGCAGGGATCCACTCATGATGATTGACAAAATATGAACATTGAGCCACAGCTAATTCACTCATTAACAGGCTCAAACAAGCACGGCAAAAGAGCAAATGATAACAGGTTTCAGACTTAGTGAAATTAACATCATGTCAGGAATTTATCATCAGGAAGCAATGTTTAGAGCACGATAACTATAAGCTACAGGAAGATAAAATGGCAAAGCAAGGCATGGCATGAAGCTACTCTAAGCATATAACAAAAGTCCCTTAGTGAACTTGAGCCAAAAGGGATCAGAAAATACAATTGCAAGCATGTGAACATAGCAAAAATATAAACAGATTCAGACTTAGTGAAAAACTGCAGCATGGCAAAACAGTTAATGAGTAGGCATGTTTACGAGCTCGATGCACTCACTACGAGGCATTGCATGATAATATAAGCATACACCCAGCAAGAAGACATGGCATACAAGCTAGACATGGCAAGAACAACAACATAGCATGCACGGATCAATAGCAACAACCTCGGCCAAATCGCTAAACATGTTAACAATCTGCCAGGATCATTTTATAGCAAAAGTAGAGCTCGATTGACTCAAGTTATGGTGCTCCATAATTGCAAACAAAGACATGGATGGATAGAACACAACAATATCTACAAAACATCCTTCCTGATCATCCTCAAAAGATGGATGGATCACTAGGAAACAACATGAACATATGGCATAAAAACAATAACAGGACAAGGACTTAGTGAAATTCTAAGTCCCTGAAATCAGCATCATTGAGTAAGCTACTTTGCATGCTTGTGCTAGTCACCACAAAGATCACAAAAATACATGGCATACACCCTTGTAAAGATGGCATGGCATTCTTCAAAACACATGTAGAGCTCAGGATCATAGCAAGCACACATTAATTATGGCAAAAAATGACAAAAAGGCATTTGCTGAAACAGATCTGAAATAATCCTCACATAGCCCTCTTCCAACAGCATTTCGGGCATCAAGATGAGCTGAAATGAAAAAGATGCAATGAGATGAAATGATGTACTCGTCGAGACGAACATTTTGATATGCTACACGCACGAATCGGAGCTACGATGATGAAGTTATGGCATGACAAAGATTGCAAAAATTTAGGGTTTGGAGGGGAAAAAGTCAACCCGCGGATCTTAGATCCAGATCTGGCCCGATTTGCACTGTAGCAGTTCATAGATGAGGTCGCCGGAAATGGCCGCGGTGGTGGCCGGACTTGCTCGTCATCGCCGGAGTAGGAGGGAGAGGCGGTGAGGAGGCGAGGAGGAGGCCGGCCGGAGTTGGTGGCCGTGCCGGCGTCCTCCGCGGCAAGGTCGGGCGGCGGGAGACGGTCGGAGGCTGGGCGGCTCGCGGTGGTTGGCCGGCGGCGAGCTCCGGCCGGCGAGCCGGGCGCGAGGCGGCGGAGGCGGCGAGGACGGCAGCGCGGCTGCAAGCTCATGCGGCATCTCCCGGGCGGTGGCGCTCGATCCGGGCCAGGCGGGCCCCGCCTGGGC
Organism: Triticum monococcum; assembly: GCA_034509565.1. Classification (NCBI taxonomy): domain Eukaryota; kingdom Viridiplantae; phylum Streptophyta; class Magnoliopsida; order Poales; family Poaceae; genus Triticum; species Triticum monococcum. Next base: position 667,704,242 of record CM067843.1, on the reverse strand, counting down.
TCCGCGGTCCGGTGGCAGGCGCGGGAGGAGAGAGAGGGAGGAGGCGCGCTGAGGTGGCGGGCGCTAGTTGGTTCGGCCGGCGGAGGAAGCGACGTGGCGGTGTCCGATTCGCCAGAGTGACGCGTCTAGCGGACATGTCCGGTGCGGGATGGACGTGTCCGGCGGCGCGAGGAGGTAGATGGCTAGGGTTTCGGGGAAAAGATCCGAAAACGAAAATGAAGGGGTCTATTTATAGAGGTAGAGGGAACTAGGAAGATCCAAATGAGGTGCGGTTTTCGGCCACGCGATCATGATCGAACGCTCTAGACGATGGGAGAGGTTTAGGTGGGTTTTGGGCAGTTTGGAAGGGTGTTGGGCTGCAATACACACAAGGCCTTTTCGGTCCCTCGGTTAATCGTTGGAGTATCAAACGAAGTCCAAAAGGCACGAAACTTGACAGGCGGTCTATCGGCAGTAAACCAAGGCCGCATGGCAAGTCTCCGTCCAATCCGAAAACGTTTAACACCCGCACATGAAAAGAGGTAGAAAGGGACACCGGGTGACACAGGAGCGCCAGAGTGCGAAACGGACAACTGGGAAAATGCTCGGATGCATGAGACGAACATGTATGCAAATGAAATGCACATGATGACATGATATGCAATGCATGACACGCAAGCACATGACAAGGCAACAACAGCGAATAACTGGAAGACACCTGGCACATCGGTCTCGGGGCGTTACAATGATGAGCACATCTCCCCTACTCCACCATCACAGGTGCTTGCTCTAACTTGACACTATTATATGTGGTTGCATGTTGCGTATGATGTCTAGCTTGTATTGCTTCTAACTTGAATTGCATTTTCTTACTTTACACATAATGACTGTGAATATGACACGTGTTCCTGTTTCTAGAACATACGTGTACATGATGGGCACATCTCCCCTACTCCATCATCACAGGTGCTTGCTCTTACTTGGAACTGTTATATGTGGTTGCGTTTTCCGTATGATGTCTAGTTTGTATTGCTTCTGATTATGTTGAACTGCATCTACGTAGCTTACAACTTATACCTGCAACGATCACTTACCCATAAGACACATTTAACTTGGGACTGTGATGTAGGTTGCATCTTGCATTGTCTTTTAGTTTGTACTGCTTCTAATTTCTTGAAATGGCACTTACGACGAGACACTTTTTACCTGATAGAGTGATATTGGTTGCATGTTCATATGGTGCCAAGATTTCATTTCTTCTAATTTTGTTGAAATGCCTTCCGCTTACTATTTTTTCATACATATTCCATCCTCCTATCGTACGTGTGAATATGAAACGCTGTCTTTTTTGTATATATTTGTCGGCGTTCTGGGAACGGGGGTCCCCAGACTTGCCTGCCTGCGGCCTGCGGCGTGGCTCAAAGGGGGCCCAGCATGGCCCATCTTCATCAACACAAGACTCAAGACCCTCGCGAGGGGTCAAGCCTCGCGAGGCGGACGACACAGAGCTTCCTTAGGCATGGCCTCGTCAGGCTGGCTCGCGAGGAGGCGGAGAGATCAAGGCGGGGTACCTCGTGAGGTGCCCGTGACACAAGCCATGACGACTCAGGGCACCAGGCGGGTGCCAGCGTGCAGCGTCCTTCTTTCCTCTTTGGTGCAAAGGGGGCAAGCGCAGCCGCGGAGTACCGAGGCATCAGGCAAAGGTTGCCATTTCGGTGCAATGAGACCAAGACCCGGAGGACTGCGAGACGGAGGTCACCATGGAGCCCAGGATGGCGTCATCACCAGAGCTTTGCGCAGGCGAAGACTGCTTTTGTCAGGATAGTTGATACTTGCTGTCCCCCTTCAAATTAGCCCGCCATTGTTGGCTCCCTTCTCGCTCAATATTTGGGAAGAGGACCAGGGCCTCTATAAATAGGACCAGCCGCCCGCATAGCAAGGGGTTGAAAGGTTAGCTGCCGACAAGAGAGTGTACGGCAGCTAGAGGGAGAGAGAGAAAGGTGGTTGAACGCCTCCCAGCAGTTCATCACACCAGCCAAGAACAGACCCTCGCGAGGCTATTCTTCCTTGTATTGTTCATCATCATCAGCCCCAAGAGGCAATCCACCCACCACGCACTGGAGTAGGGTATTACACCACAATGGTGGCCTGAACCAGTATAAATCTTGTGTCTCTTGTGCAGTTCTTTCAGTAGTTTAGATCTTTGCGAGACGGAGAGGTAGAAGGCGTAATCTCCGCGTGCACCCAAGTGTTCGAACCTTAAGGGTCTGCCGAAACCCGAAATCCGACATTTGGCGCGCCAGGTTGGGGTGCGCCGGAATTCGTCTCCCACCGCTCCGTGCCCCGTCGCGTCGTCGTCACCATGCCCCGCGACCAGGAGGGCAACCCCGACCCATGGGCTGCGTGGCCCGCCCGTGCAGAACCGCTCGCCTCGGGCAACCCCGTGCCCCAGGTAGCTCACGGTCCGCAAGGCGCTGCAGGCCGCGGGCGACGCGGACAGGCTTCGACAACTCTTACACCGCGGCAGGCACGGTCGGCAGCAAGGGCCTCCAATCACGCCGCAACCACGACACTGTACACCCGCCGGGAGCAGGCGAACTCAAGGGCCGTGCTCACGGTGGCCTGAGAGCTGCTACGGTGCAGACTGCTGGAAGGCAGCCACGACGTGCTGCTGGAGCGAGTGGCGGAGCTCCTAGGCTTCGCCGCCTCGGGGGCTCACCCCTTCTCCACCCAGCTCCCATTTCAAGCCCGGGGCGACCCGCGCGGGGGCTCCGCGCGCGCCCACGGGCTCCAAGGCTACTCCGACGCCAGCGAAGCTGTCAGCACCGGACCGGCGATGGCCCTGCCCCCGCCCCCGGCCCGTGAAGAAGAAGTACTCAACGCGACCCGCAGCCCCAGTGAGCGGCCACGCTGCCACCCCGCAGTGGGTGTGACAGGCGGGACCGCGTGGCATGCGGGGCATCACGGCGTGGCATTCGGGATGACGGCGCTGGATGTGTGCCCCTCATGATGGACCAAGGACACCCACACGAGAACGGACAAGGCTCGCTCCTCGGCCCAAGCTGGGGGGGACGAGGCACTAGAAGCTGAGCCTTTTCAGGAGCCCCGGAACAGTCCTGCTGGCCACGCTGGAGGCAACGATTATCAGGCACCGCTAATTCTTTAGGAGTAGGTATACGCTAACCATGGATCGCAGGAGGTACAGGTCTTCGCAGCAAGTAGCCGCCCTGCTCCCACAGTCTCCTACCCCTCGGGAGGAGGGCACAGGGGGCTGCAGGAGAGGGGCCGAGATCCGACATCACCACCGCGGCGTTCGGAGCAAGGCGTTCTCAGGACGTAGGCCCTCTGCTGGGGAGGTGCCTCAGGGCCTGCCCCTGGCGGAGGACCCGTGGTCGTCCGGGGAACCGCTGGCGACCGCTCTACCCCATTGGGTGGCATCCTAGGTTCCGGTCGTTGCTGATGGCACTAGAGCGTGGTGCAAGGCGGGACCCTCGTCTGGCGATATGAAGCAAGGCTAGTACCTGTGAAGAAGGCCCGGTGCCTATGAAGCTCGCCGCCCCGTGACACTCTCACGTAATAATGAGTGGGGCTGTACACGCCCCGGAGTCTCAGGGGTGCCGGCCTCAGGCCCTGGGGCTCCCTCCCACGCCAAGTGGACAGCACTTAGCTCCGCACTGGTGAGAAGACGTCCAAGACTAGATTAGGTGCCGGACGCGGCCTTTTGTCTGCTTTCATTGCCTTTCCCTTTGGCTATAGCTTTTCCCCCGCTGGATTTAAGTTGGATTCGAATTTGAGATTTGTGTGTGTTCGGGGAAGGGGTGCTTATTCTCGTTCGAGCCATTTCTCACGTTCTGGTTACCGCTTCACCACAGCTGCCTCCCCTCGCGAGCCCCTCGCGAGTCAGGTCAGGCCTGGCTTGTGCGCAACCCAAACTGCTGTTGTTGCTCCCTCTCGGGAGGATTTTCGGGTGCCTGCGGAGGTTGTCCTATTTGGAAAAGGCCTGGAGCCTGTGAAGCAAGGCGAGTGCCTGTGAAGCCATCGCGTTTTGGAAAAGGCCCAGAGCCTGTGAAGCAAGGCGAGTGCCTGTGAAGCCATCGCGTTTTGGAAAAGGCCCAGAGCCTGTGAAGCAAGGCGAGTGCCTGTGAAGCCATCGCGTTTTGGAAAAGGCCCAGAGCCTGTGAAGCAAGGTGAGTGCCTGTGAAGCCATCATGTTTTGGAAAAGGCCCAGAGCCTGTGAAGCAAGGTGAGTGCCTGTGAAGCCATCATGTTTTGGAAAAGGCCCAGAGCCTGTGAAGCAAGGCGACTGCCTGTGAAGCCATCGCGTTTTGGAAAAGGCCCAGAGCCTGTGAAGCAAGGTGACTGCCTGTGAAGCCATCGCGTTTTGGAAAAGGCCCAGAGCCTATGAAGCAAGGCGAGTGCCTGTGAAGCCATCGCGTTTTGGAAAAGGCCCAGAGCCTGTGAAGCAAGGCGAGTGCCTGTGAAGCCATCGCGTTTTGGAAAAGGCCTGGAGCCTGTGAAGCAAGGCGAGTGCCTGTGAAGCCATCGCGTTTTGGAAAAGGCCCAGAGCCTGTGAAGCAAGGCGAGTGCCTGTGAAGCTATCGCATTTTGGGAAAAGGCCCAGAGCCTGTGAAAAGGCCATCACCTGTGAAGCTCCCCGCCGGCGACACTCTCATATCCTATGGATTCAACTAAAGAACACCCCAGGTGTCACGCCCTCCCATAGGCTGCTTCGGGGCTAGCGCGAAACAAAGGTAAAACCAGCCAGCCACCAGGCGCGGGCGCTCGTGCAATATGACAACTACTAATATGATGAACACAGGTTTTACATGAGGGGCTTCCCCTCCCAAAATGCTCTCACAGCCATTAGGTCAAAAGCCTGAGTTCTATTCATGCAGGGTAAAAAAGACAGGAGCGATACACACACAGTCGGACCAATCCCCCAATGCGTCCTCGACAGCACCTCCCGAGCTGTCGCTGGCATCGCCGGGCTCGCCATCATCGTCTGCGTCGCCACTAGCGGCGTCAGGGCCGTTCACCGCACCACCCACGTCAGCAGCCACGATCGCGTCGTCATCATCCGAAGTGAAGGCCCTGACAAGGGCGTCCACGTTGTCTTCCACCCAGTGCGCCAGGTCGCCTCGGACGGCTTGGGGAACTGGGGCGATGACGGCGTCAAAATCGAAGTGGGAATCCATGTTCTGGAGATGAATGAAGACACGGGAAAAGGAGCGCCCGAGCAGGGCGCGGCTCCTCTCCTCCACCAACCTGTCGGCCCTGGCCGACCACGCCTCCAGCTGCATCACCACGGCAGTGAAAAACTGAAGGTTGCCAGCATAGTTGGCTGTGTGCGGCTCGCCAACAGCCGCCTCACAGATGTTGCCCAAGGCCGCGCTAGCCCTCTCCCAGAGCGTAGCGAGCATGGGGCCGTGCATGTGCTCCAGGACCTGCCGCTGACATATCTCATCCACGTTCTGGCGCGTGACGCCCTCAGCTTCCTCCACCCGCTGGCGAAGACGGAGCATCTCGGCCTGGGAGGCGGCTAACTCCCCTTGTGCTACCTCAAGGGCGGCCCGGGAGGCGTCAGCCAGCCGCGTCGCCTCCTCCCGCTTGGCCCTCAAGGCTGCGGTCCTCCCTTCAGCTTCGGCCCGGATCAACTCCAGCCTCCTCTCGAACTCACACTCGAGGTCTTGGCGCGCCATCAGCACCTGACGTCCGACCTCCTCCAGGACACGAGCTTCTCATGCGGCAACGTCGTCCTCCGCCTACATCACCAAGCGCTCCCTTGTCTCCAGCCGCTCGTACTCGCGGGTGCGTTCGGCGGCTTCCAGCGTCAACGCTTCTTCACGCTTCTGGAGCTCAGCTGGGTCGCCGGAGGCCACCCGCATCGATGCAAGGGCCAACTCGCGCAGCTCCACTTGCTCCTCCAGTGAGTGGCACCAGGCCAGGAGCTCACGAGCCCGCTCCTTCGCCGCATCTCGCCGTCGGTCAGCTCCTTGGGCCTCCTCGGCGGCCTGGGATCGGGCCACTCGAGAGGCCTCCAGCAACGCCTTCGCTCTTCATCATCAAGATCGCGCTGACGGCGCGCGAGGGCGATGGCGGCCTCCAGCTCGTGCCTCCCTGCAGCCAGGCGCAGGCCCTCGGCCTCTAGGCGCGCGTCTTCGTCAGCAAGCTCCTCCCCAAGCAAGTTCACCGCGTCGGTCGCCCTTCGAAGGAACCCTTGGCGGCGAGCACGGCGCTCCCGGGCGCGCTCAAGCACGTCTTCCACACCATCATCCACCCCAAGCAAGCGTCGGGGGCCACGAATCATCGTTCCTCCTCTGGGCAGGGGGGCTGGGGGCTGGCGCCCTCGTGACGGCCGAGCGCGCCGCACCAGAAGCCCAGCCTGGAGCCAGCCCGTCTCCAGATGAAGGGCGCAGGGGGCGCCTCAACCAGTCGCAGTCCACGACCAGACGAGAAGCCCACGGTAGACTGGCTATTCCCCGAGAGGGCCCGCGAAGGAAAATCCGGGGGGAATGAAGGGCCGCGGTGCACCTCGGGATGGTCGACCCCTTCAGTCGCCCTCACCACAAGGGCAGAGCTGCTCGGAGCATTTGAGGATGGTAGAGGGGGCGAAGCCAAAGGAGGCGGCACCTCTGCTACTTCCGCGAGCTCGGCCGGAAGGGTCCTGCGGAGCAAGGATTAGTGAAAGCAACAAGAGGATCAGGAGCCAGAGAGGGAGAAGACTTACTCGTCAATGGCGAAGTACTTCCTGCGCTTCAGCACGCGATAAGGGAAGTCATCACCCAGGGCCTCCCTTTTCCTCCGGAGGGCCTCAAAGTCCACGTGGAAGCGGCCCAAGAGAAGAGCGCAAGGATCAACCTGTGACGAAGACGGATCATCGGAGCGATCCGCGTCAGGGGCGCCGGCCTGGAGCGCGCCGTCCATCGCCTCGCCAGAAGACGCGGCTGGGGCCTCCGAGGCCTCAGCCCCGGGCGTTGGGAGCGGCCGCTTGCCACCTTCAGCCACAGCAGCACGGGTCCCAGGAACGGTCCCCTCGCGAGCATCACCCGGCGCTGCCACCTCATCAGGAGCCCCCTCGGCCTTCGGCGCCTCCTGCCTCCCTGCTCCGCCACCTGAGGAGGAGTCGCCTTGGACGATTGGAAGGGCAGTCACCACCACTGGATTCTCACGAGGTTCCTGGAGGCCGGCAGGGCGCAGCCCCCACTCATCAAAGACGGGCATCTGCTCTACGAAGTCGGCCCTGCTCTGGCAGAGATATAGCAAGGCCCCTCCCTGCCGGACGTTGCTGGGGTTCGGGTCCCCGGCCAAGGTTAAGAGCATCGACTTCAGCACCTCAGGAGCCAGGTCCTCTTCCTGGAGCCTCATGCTATCCTTGCGCCCACGGAAGGCCCACATCCGGCGAGAGTGGCGTTGAAGGGGGGCAACACGGCATAACAGAAACTCCTTCACCACCTTGGGCGCTGTCACACCGAGTTTCCTCAGGAGCGCGAAGCGGCTCCAAACGAAGACGAGCCGGGGGCTCTTGAGCGTCTCCTGGCCCCAACCCGAATTGGGGACAGCAGGCGAGGTCGGCTCCGATAGCAGGGGCTGGGCACCCCTGCGTCCACATACAGCCACCGCTCGCGGAACCCAACCGCGGGCAGGGGGAGTTTGAAGTCAATCCCAGAGGCCTCGGTCTCAGGCTCGGCAGCGGAACTCACGCACGCCCAGCATTGGGAAGGGTCGACAGGGTGCAGCAAGAAGAAGTGGTGCAGCAAGGCAACCGAAGGAGGGATGCCCACCATGGCTTCGCAAACAAAGGCGAAGACCGAAAGGAGGGTGATGGACTCAGGACTTAGATGCATCATGTGGATCTGATAATGGGAGAGCACGGCATTGAAGAAATCAGAAAAGGGGGGAACCAGACCCGCCCACAGGGCGTCGGTAAAACATGGGACCTCGGTTGCTATCCTGTCGTTGGAGAAGTGGGACGCGGGCCAGGCCGTCGTCCTCCCGCACTCATTGAAGACGGTGGCCAGAGCCAAGCTGTCCCTGCCCAGGCACTCTTGATTGAGTACGGTCGACTGGCCGACGGCGGGGGCCACCGATGGCGGCACACAAGATGGAGGCATGGGTTTCTCCCCTCTCTCCTCCCTCGTCGGAGTCATGGCGATGGGAAGGAGGGGGAAGATTCGAGATTGGATTGGAGGCGGCAGCAGGCGTTCGAAGGAAGGAAGAACAGGGGACGCTCGAGCAACAGGAAGGGGAGCGGATGTGTGCAACTACAAGTCCGCCTAGCAGGGCGCAGAATAAGGGGCATGGGGGAACAGTGCCACCCACGTCCCATCAACTGCCACGCGGCGCCCAAGGCCGCAGGCTGTTAGGGCCCACGGTGCTTCGCCCTTGCCCTTTCGCCTCTCGGCACGGCCAAGCCCGAGCGCGCCTAGGGCCCGGGGGCTACTGTCGGCGTTCTGGGAATGGGGGTCCCCAGACTTGCCTGCCTACGGCCTGCGGCGTGGCTCAAAGGGGGCCTAGAACGGCCCATCTTCATCAACACAAGACTCAAGACCCTCGCCAGGGGCCAAGCCTCGCGAGGCGAACGACACGGAGCTTCCTCAGGCACGGCCTTGTCAGGCTGGCTCGCGAGGAGGCGGAGAGATCAAGGCGGGGTACCTCGCGAGGTGCCCGTGACGCAAGCCATGACGACTCAGGGCGCCAGGCGGGTGCCAGCGCATGCAGCGTCCTTATTTCCTCTTTGGTGCAAAGGGGGCAAGCGTAGCCGCGGAGTACCGAGGCATCAGGCAAAGGTTGCCATTTCGGTGCAATGAGACCAAGACCCGGAGGACTGCGAGACGGAGGTCACCATGGAGCCCAGGACGGCGTCATCACCAGAGCTTTGCGCAGGCGAAGACTGCTTTTGTCAGGATAGTTGATACTTGCTGTCCCCCTTCAAATTAGCCCGCCATTGTTGGCTCCCTTCCCGCTCAATATTTGGGAAGAGGACCAGGGCCTCTATAAATAGGACCAGCCGCCCGCATAGCAAGGGATTGAAAGGTTAGCTGCCGGCAAGAGAGTGTACGGCAGCTAGAGGGAGAGAGAGAGAGTGAGAGAAAGGTGGTTGAACGCCTCCCAGCAGTTCATCACCCCAGCCAAGAACAGACCCTCGCGAGTCTGTTCTTCCTTGTATTGTTCATCATCATCAGCCCCAAGAGGCAATCCACCCACCACGCACTGGAGTAGGGTATTACACCACAATGGTGGCCCGAACCAGTATAAATCTTGTGTCTCTTGTGCAGTTCTTTCAGTAGTTTAGATCTTTGCGAGACGGAGAGGTAGAAGGCGTAATCTGCGCACGCACCCCAGTGTTTGAACCTTAAGGGTCTGCCGGAACCCAAAATCCGACAATATTCCATCCTCCTATCCTGCGCTTGCCTTACATCAAAGTAGTGTTCGTCTGTATCATGCATCAACCAGTTATGCAGAGCTAATTTTATTCATCTTCTTGTGGTTTTGACTTCATAAGGCAATATCAGAAAATAGGAAGGAAAAGAGTAAGTTAGGGGATGTTGGTGGTCCTCCGCACCGACACAAACAGAGACTCACTAGATTTGCCACTGCTACTGCTCATGAATTTGAAGTCCCAAGTCTACATGATGAGTTCATCTCCCGTACTCCACCATCGCAGGTGCTTGCTCTAAGTTAACAGTGTGATAATTGATTTCATGTTGCATATGTTGCCTAGCCTGTATTTCTTCTATTTTGATTAAATTGCACCTGCTGAGTTTATACGTTATACATGTGCATATGACATGGCTTTCTGTGTCTAGAATATACAGCATCTATCTATCATACCATGTTCTTACATCAAAGTACTGTTGTTGTGTATCCCGCATCAGTCACTCATGATTGGACGCTTTTAACATGGCAGTTTGATAGTGGTTGGATCTTGCATTGATTTCTACATTGTACTGCTTCTAATTTTTCGAATTGCCACTTATGACAAGACACTTTTAACTTGGTAGAGTAATATTGGTTGCATCTTTCATATGGTGTCTAGCTTGCATTACTTCTATTTTCTTGAAAATACTTCTGCTTAGTTTGCACATCGTAGCTGTGAATACGTCATGCCGTCCAGTTTTTCTTACATATTCCATCCTCATACGGTTGTCTTACATCAAAGTATTGCTTGTTTGTATCATGCGTCAATGAGTTCTGAAGAGTGATTTTATTCTTTTATGTTGTGGGTACAGCTTGACATGGCAAAGTCAAAAAAGAGCAAGGAAAAGAGCAAGGAAAATAATACAGTTACTCGTCGGGTCAAGCAGAAAAGGTTCTGCCATTGAGATTCTGCTGGTACTTATAGTACATTAGAAGGTCCAAGTCCACCGGCTAAATCTACAAACACCGTATCACCTGCTCCACCAGCTGCAGCATCCGCTTCAACTGTACAAGTGCTACTTCTTGACCTTGCGTTGGTTCTCCCCGAAGAGGAAGGGATGATGCAGCAGACTAGCGTAAGTATTCCCCTCAGTTTTTGAGAACCAAGGTATCAATCCAGTAGGAGGCCACGCTCAAGTCCCTCGTACCTGCACAAAACGATAGCTACTCGCAACCAACGTGATTAGGGGTTGTCAATCCATTCACGGTCACTTACGAGAGTGAGATCTGATAGATATAATATTTTGTATTTTTGGTATAAAGATGCAAAGTGAAAAGTAAAGGCAAAGTAAAAAAGCAAAGAAAGATTAAAGTGATGGATATTGATATGATGAGAATAGACCCGGGAGCCATAGGTTTCACTAGTGGCTTCTCTCAAGAGCATAAGTATTCTACGGTGGGTGAACAAATTACTGTTGAGCAATTGACAGAATTGAGCATAGTTATGAGAATATCAAGGCATGATCATGTATATAGGCATCACGTCCGTGACAAGTAGACCGAAACGATTCTGCATCTACTACTATTACTCCACTCATCGACCGCTATCCAGCATGCATCTAGAGTATTAAGTTAAAAACAGAGTAACGCCTTAAGCAAGATGACATGATGTAGAGAGATAAATTCATGCAATATGAAATAAACCCCATCTTGTTATCCTCGATGGCAACGATGCAATACGTGCCTTGCTGCCCCTTCTGTCACTGGGAAAGGACACTGCAAGATCGAACCCAAAGCTAAGCACTTCTCCCATGGCAAGAACTACCAATCTAGTTGGCCAAACCAAATGGATAATTCGAAGAGACTTGCAAAGATAACCATTCATACATAAAAGAATTCAGAGAAGATTCAAATATTATTCATAGATAGACTTGATCATAAACCCACAATTCATCGGTCTCAACAAACACACCGCAAAAAGAATATTACATAGAATAGATCTCCACAAGAGAGGGGGAGAACTTTGTATTGAGATCCAAAAAGAGATAAGAAGCCATCTAGCTACTAACTATGGACCCGAAGGTCTGAGGTAAACTGCTCACACTTCATCGAAGAGGCTATGATGATGTAGAAGCCCTCCGTGATGACGACCCTCTTCCGGCGGAGCTCCGGAATAGGCCCCAAGATGGGATCTCGTGGATACAGAAAGTTGCGACGGTGGAATTAGGTTTTTGGCTCCTGTTCTGATCGTTTGGGGGTACGTAGGTATATATAGGAGGAAGGAGTACGTCAGTGGAGCATCGAGGGACCCACGAGGCAGGGGCGCCCCCACCCTCGTGACAGCCTCTCTGATGCCTTGGCGTAGGGTCCAAGTCTCCTGGATCATGTTCGGTGAGAAAATCACGTTCCCGAAGGTTTCATTCCGTTTGGACTCCGTTTGATATTCTGTTTCTTCGAAACACTGAAATAGGCAAAAAAACAGCAATTCTGGGCTGGGCCTCCGGTTAATAGGTTAGTCCCAAAAATAATATAAAAGTGGAAAATAAAGCCCAATATAGTCCAAAACAGTAGATAATATAGCATGGAGCAATCAAAAATTATAGATACGTTGGAGACGTATCAGGCATCCCCAAGCTTAATTACTGCTCGTCCTCGAGTAGGTAAATGATAAAAAGAGAATTTTTGATGCGGAGTGCTACTTGGCATAATTTCAATGTAAATCTTCTTAATTGTGATATGAATATTCAGATTCGAAAGATTCAAGACAAAAGTTTATATTGACATAAAAATAATAATACTTCAAGCATACTAACAAAGCAATTATGTCTTCTCAAAATAACATGGCCAAAGAAAGTTATCCCTACAAAATCATATATTCTGGCTATGCTCTATCTTCACCACACAAAGTATTTAAATCATGCACAACCCAATGAGAAGCCAAGCAATTGTTTCATACTCTAACTTTTTCAAAACGTTTTCAATTTTCACACAATACATGAGCGTGAGCCATGGACATAGCACTATAGGTGGAAGAGAATGGTGGTTGTGGAGATGACAAAAAGGAGAAGATAGTCTCACATCAACTAGGCGTATCAACGGGCTATGGAGATGCCCATCAATAGATATCTATGTGAGTGAGTAGGGATTGCCATGCAACGGATGCACTAGAGCTATAAGTATATGAAAGCTCAAAAAGAAACTAAGTGGGTGTGCATCCAACTTGCTTTCTCATGAAGACCTAGGGCAATTTGAGGAAGCCCATCATTGGAATATACAAGCCAAGTTTTATAATGTAAAATTCCCACTAGTATATGAAAGTGATAACATGAGAGACTCTCTACTATGAAGATCATGGTGCTACTTTGAAGCACAAGTGTGGTAAAAGGATAGTAACATTATCCCTTCTCTCTTTTTCTCTCATTTTTTCTTTTTTTTATTTGGGCCTTTTCTCTTTTTTTATGGCCTCTTTTTATTTGGGCTTCTTTGGCCTCTCTTTTTTATTTTTAGTCCGGAGTCTCATCCCGACTTATGGGGGAATCATAGTCTCCATCATTCTTTCCTCACTTGGGACAATGCTCTAATAATGATGATCATCACACTTTTATTTTTCTTACAACTCGATACTTAAAACAAAATATGACTCTATATGAATGCCTCCGGCGGTGTACCGGGATATGCAATATGACAATGATGAATGTGTCATGAACGGAACGGTGGAAAGTTGCATGGCAATATATCTCGGAATGGCTATGGAAATGCCATAATAGGTAGGTATGGTGGCTGTTTTGAGGAAGGTATATGGTGGGTGTATGATACCGGCGAAAGGTGCGTGGTATTAGAGAGGCTAGCAAAGGTGGAAGGGTGAGAGTGCGTGTCGGGGGTGCTGATCCCACGGACACCTATGGGACGGCGGCGGACCGGGGCCCCTTTTGGTTCGGCAAGGGGGTGGAGAGTGCACGATGAGCAGATCGAGGCAAACGCACGAGCACACGCGATCAGTTTACCCAGGTTTGGGCCGCACGGATGCGTAAAACCCTACTCCTGCTTTGGTTTGTATTTGTGTTCTTGCTCGGGAGCGATGAATGCTACAGTACCCTTGGATGGCTAGTGAGACCGAGCGTGAGAATGATCGTCCCCCCCCCCTTCCTGTTGCGCATGGGCCTCCTTTTATATGTCAAAGGGGTCACCGACAGGTGGCAACAGAGATGAGGGTAAAAAGGTAAAAGAGGTGGTAGTTGGCGCCACCGCTTACTACAGTTGTATCATACCTAACCCTGACGGCAGGGGACAAAGGCATTAAATGCCTGTCTGCGTCGCCTAGACGGTGCAGAAAGGGACCGTCAGGGGCGCCACCGCTTGCCACGATGGCTATCTTGTCAGCGCCTGCTTGCCACTGCATGCCCCTGGCTGCACAGCCTCCTGCCACGTACGCCAGGAATGGTCCCAGAGCGACACGTTGGTGGGTGAGCTGGAGCGCGGGCTGCGGAGTAGTAGCTTGCCGCGGCAAGCGCCCTGCCGCGGATGTTGTCTTGTTGCGTCCGGGAGCTTGTCGCTCACCGGGTCTTGTCGCGTCCGGGAGCTTGTCGCTCACCGGGTACAGGACGGAAGCTTGCCGCGGCAAGTGCCTTGCCGCGGTTATTATCTTGCCACGTCCAGGAGCTTGTTGCTCACTGGGTCTTGCCGGGACACGTGGTGTGCTGCGGAGAGTTCTTTGATATGTCTCGATTGGCTTCCCCGGCAAGCTCCTCTTGCCGGGGTCTTGTCTCCTTCCCGGCAAGCTCCTCTTGCCGGGGCCTTGGATACTTTGTTCTTGAATGGCTCCAAAGGAACCATGGAGGATCTTGGCGGTCGCCCGGCAAGCCTTGCTGCGGGGCGCTGCGACTGCCCGTGCACAAGTTCGGGATACTAAGGTACCCATACTTTAGTACACCGACAGGAGCCCCCGGGCCTGGGCCCTACACGATGCCGAGCGCTGTTGGGCCAGGCCCAAAACAGTGCACGGGCACGCGCGGCCTGGGTCACGCCATATCTGACTCCGCATCCACCGCACCCTCCCCACACGGCACGCGTCGAACGTGGCATCGTGGGAGAGATCGTGGGTCTTTATTAGGAAAGGCAAAACGTCCGCCACCTCCCCCTTTATAAGAAAAGGGAAGTAGGGGTAGTGCGCCCACTCGCCGCGAAAGGAGCAAGCCATCTTCCCCCCCAAGCTCGGCGCGAAGGAGCTGCGGGAGTACTATTACCTCTTTTGGGCGACGGAGACGCGAGCTCATCCGTGGACCAAGGTGCTCCCGGCCGCTGCTCACGCGGCGGCTCCGGACGGGTACCCTTTCTTCGCTGTCTTCTTCTACTGCGGGCTCTGCCCGCCCTTTTCCGAGTTCTTTTGTGACATCATGAACACATACAATCTCTGCCTCCTTGATTTCACTCCCAATGCCGTCCTCACCATGGCCGTTTTCGCCCACCTTTGCGAGAACTTTGTCGGAGTCCACCCTAGTGTAGCCCTTTTCCGCCATTTCTTCATTCCCCGGGTAGAGAGAGGAGAGCCCTTGTCCGGCGGAATTGCCTGGGTTTCTAGGACCGGCAAGAAGGATTCCTACTTGGAAGGCGAATTCCGCGGCAAGTGGGAGGAGTGGAGGGCTGATTGGTGTTGGATTGTCGAAGAGAGCCCGCAGTCATTCACCGCCCGGCGCCAAGTAGCAGCAGTACGCGGCAGCGACTGGAGCGACGTGGCCCTGGAGGATAGTAGGCTACAGATTGCCGTCACCAGGATCCAGCACTTAAGGCTTGCCGGACTCACTGTGGGCGCCGTGGGCGCGGACTTCCTTCGCCGCCGCATCGCCCCCCTGCAGGAATGGAGGAGGCCTGCTTGGGAGTTCAAGAACGCGGCAGATATCATGAGGCTGCGCCCGGCCCTCAACTATAATTTCACTGTCCTTGAGCTCAACGGAATACTGCAGGAGCTCTTCAAGTATGATTCAGATCACCCCGAGGTCTTCAGATTGCCGCAGGGCGTCGTCCCTTTATGCAACAATTCGGCGCTCGACCGCATCAGGGCGATGATGCCACTGTGCGATTCGCACGGAATCGTGCCAACTTGGCAAGAGCCAAAAGACGAGGTTGTGTAGCAATTCTTCGACGACTTGGTGGAAGTGCCAATCCGCGCCAACGAGAAGGACGGCCTCACCCGCGACACCACCGAGGCGGAGTTGGCGTACATCGCCACCAGGTTGGAAGAGGCGGCAGCAGCTGGCGCGGCGGGCGAGTTCGGCTTCACCTTGGAGGAGGCAGCGGCAACAGAGGCGGAGAACCGTGCCGAGCGAGAGGAAATCTCCGGCAAGAAGGAGCTTGCCCGGCAAGAAGAGCTTGCCGGCAAGGAAGTTCTTGTCGGGCGTGGTGCCGAGCCGAGCGAGCCTGCCGATGATGCGAGCGGCTCTTTGGAGATCGATTCCTCCTCCACTTCGTCCTCCGACAGCACGCCGCCAGCAGCGTCTCCGTCTCCAGCAAGAAGGCGTCTCCGCAAGGCCGGGAATGTAGCGAGGCGGCAAGTGGGCCGGCAGTCGCCACGCTGCACGACGTGCTCCACCGCGGCAAGCACCGTTGCCGCGGGAGCGCCCCATGCTACTGCTTCGACTAGAGCGGGGTCTTCCCGGACTGCCGCTTCTGCTCCCGCCAAGCGACCAAGGGAGCCTACTCCTCCACCTTCCCGCGCCAGACGCGGGCCGGATTTTGACTTCTCCGCGTTCAGCTCCGACGAGGAGGAAGAAGAAGAGTAAGTTTCTCTTATTGTTCTTGCTATTCTTTGATTTTTGTTGTTTTTGTCTTGTCTTGTTTCTCACTTGCCTTTCCCTGTATCTGTTCCTTTTTAGGACTCTGGCACAAAGAGCGCAAAGAGAGCCAAGGCTCCGGTGATCGTCATCGAGGACGGACCCACTGCATCAACAGGGGACGCGCCTGAGACGAACTTGCCGGACCCGGCGGCTGATCTTCAGAGCAGCCCCCAGCGTAAGTGCCTTGCTCGCTTTCCGCTGTCGGGCTTGCACGAAGATTCTTGCTTTGCTGATGTTTGTTTGTCGACTTGCGCAGGAGCATAGCAGCCTCATCAGGAGATCCTAGAGGCCACTCCCGAAGAGCCAAGGGAGAGTCCTCCGGCGAGGGAGAGGTCTCCGGCAAGGGAGGAGACTCCGACAAGGGAGGAGCCCCCGGCCAAGGAGGAGGCTCCGGCAAGGGAGGAGCCCCCGGCAAAGGAGGAGGCTCCATCAAGAGAGGAGCCCCTGGCAAGGGAGGAATCCCCGGCAAGGGACCGTGTCAGCGATCCCCTGGCGACGGAGACCACAGCTGCAGACCCTGGCATAGGTAACTTCCTTGCTTTCAAACTCCCCTTGGCTTCTTCGTCTTCTTGATCTTTCTCTTGGATTTTGCTCGAATTTTGCTTGAATTTTTTTTCTCTTCTGGCCATCAGATCCATCTGTCGCAGAGCCGATGGAGACTGAAGTAGCCGCCGAGGAAGTAGGCGGCGCCGGCGAGGAGGCCGCCAGGGCTGCCGCCGCGGAGGCGGGCGGGGAGTCTGGTGGTCGTACTGACGACCCGGAGGCCGTAGGAGCGCCAGGCGCTGCTCCGACCACTGACTCCTCCGCCGCTGCCGCCGCGCCAGGCTCCGATGAGCCCCAGCGTGGCGTCTATCTGAAGGCCGGCGACAACATCTTCATCAACCTCCCCTGGGCGTCGGGCTCTAGGGCGCCGGTCGAGGGAGAAATGCTTGACGGAGAAGTGCTTGCCTCCGCCGGGCTGAAGCTGGTTGACGCGCCAAGCAGCGGCAGCGGTATGGTGGCTGTTTTGAGGAAGGTATATGATGGGTGTATGATATCGGCGAAAGGTGCGCGGTATTAGAGAGGCTAGCAAAGGTGGAAGGGTGAGAGTGCGTATAATCCATGGACTCAACATTAGTCATAAAGAACTCATATACTTATTGCAAAAATCTAGATGTTATCAAAGCAAAGTATTACGCGCATGCTCCTAGGGGGATAGATTGGTAGGAAAAGACCATCGCTCGTCCCCGACCGCCACTCATAAGGAAGACAATCAATAAATAAATCATGCTCCGACTTCATCACATAACGGTTCACCATATGTGCATGCTACGAGAATCACAAACATTAACACAAGTATTCTTTAAATTCACAACTACTCAACTAGCATGACTTTAATATTATCACCTCCATATCTCAAAACAATTATCATGCTTCAATCTTTTCTTAGTATTCAACACACTCAAAAGAAAGTTTCACAAATCTTGAATACCAAGCATATTATTATTAAGCAAATTACCATGCTATTAAGAGACTCTCAAAATAATTTAAGTGAAGCATGAGAGATCAATAGTTTCTTTAAAACAAATCCACCACCGTGCTCTAAAAGATCTAAGTGAAGCACATAGAGCAAAATTATATAGCTCAAAAGATATAAGTGAAGCACATAGAGTATTTATCAAATTTTAATTCATGTATGGCTGTCTCAAAAGGTGTGTGCAGCAAGGATGATTGTGGTATACTAAAACACAAAGATAAAAATAATACAAGACGCTCCAATCAAAACACATATCATGTTGGTGAATAAAAATATAGCTCCAAGTAAATTACCGATGGAAGTGGACGAAAGAGGGGATGCCTTCCGGGGCATGCCCAAGCTTTGACTTTTTTAAGTCCTTGGACTATCTTTGGGGTGCCATGGGAATCCCCAAGCTTAGGCTCTTGCCACTCCTTGTTCCATAATCCATCACAAGAATTCACCCAAAACTTGAAAACTTCACAACACAAAACTTAAAGTAGAAAACGCGTGAGCTCCGTTAGCGAAAGAAAACAAAAGACCACTTCAAGGTACTGTAATGAACTCATTCTTTATTTATATTGGTGTTAAACCTACTGTATTCCAACTTCTCTATGGATTATAAACTATTTCACTAAACATAGATTCATCAAAATAAGCAAACAACACAAGAAAAACAGAATCTGTCAAAAACAGAACAGTCTGTAGTAATCTGTACCTAGCGCAAGATCTTGAACCCCAAAAATTCTAAAATAAATTGATGGACGTGAGAAATTTACCTATTAATCATCTGAAAAAAGAATTAACTAAATATCACTCTTCAAATAAAAATAACAGCAGTTCTCGTGAGCGCTAAAGTTTCTGTTTTTTACAGCAAGTTCAACAAGACTTTCCCCAAGTCTTCCCAACGGTTCTACTTGGCACAAACACTAATTAAACACAAAAAACAGAACCAAAACAGAGGCTAGATAATTTATTTATTACTAAACAGGAGCAAAATACAAGGAATAAAAATAAAATTGGGTTGCCTCCCAACAAGCGCTATCGTTTAACGCCCCTAGCTAGGCATAAAAGCGAGGATAGATCTAGGTATTGCCATCTTTGGTAGGCAATCCATAAGTGGCTCTCATGATAGTCTCATATGGAAATTTTATTTTCTTTCTTGGAAAGTGTTCCATTCCCTTTTTAATGGAAATTGAAATCTAATATTCCCTTCCTTCATATCAATAATCGCACCAACCGTTCTAAGGAAAGGTCTACCAAGAATAATAGGGCAAGAAGGATTGCAATCTATATCAAGAACAATGAAATCTACGGGCACATAATTCCTATTTGCAACAATAATAACATCATTAATCCTTCCCATAGGTTTCTTAATAGTAGAATCCGCAAGATGCAAGTTTAGAGAACAATCATCAAAATTACGGAAATCTAGAAAATCACACAAAGTCTTGGGAATAGTAGAGACACCAGCACCCAAATCACACAAAGCATAAAACTCATGATGTTTAATTTTAATTTTAATAGTTGGTTCCCACTCATCATAGAGTTTTCTAGGGATAAAAACTTTCAACTCAAGTTTTTCTTCATAAGATTGCATCAAGGCATCAACAATATGTTCGGTGAAGGCTTTATGTTGACTATAAGCATGCGGAGAATTTAGCACGGATTGCAACAAGGAAATACAATCGATTAAAGAGCAACTTTCATAATTAAATTCCTTGAAATCCAATATAGTGGGTTTAGCAACATCTAGATTTTTATGTCTTTCAATCCCACTTTCATCAATTTCATCATAAATATCTAAATACTCCGAATTTTTAGACGCCTTCTAGGTAAAGGAAGATCATATTCAGTTTCATCAAGATTCATATTGCAAAACAAATATTTAATAGGGGACACATCAATAACTTTTAGATCTTCATCTTGATTTTCATAGGAATTGGAAGAACATGCTTTAATAAAGGCATCTTTGGAAGCACGCATCCTAGCGGTTCTTTCCTTGCACTCATCAATGGAAATTCTCATGGCTTTGAGAGACTAATTGATATCATGCTTAGGAGGAATAGATCTAATCTTTAAAGAATCAATCTCAAGAAAAATTTTATCGATGTTCCTAGCCAAATCATCAACTTTAAGCAATTTCTCTTCAAGCAAAGCATTAAAATTCTTTTGTGAATTCATAAATTCTTTAACACTATTCTCAAATTCAGATGGCATCTTATTATAATTTCCATAAGAGTTGTTGTAGGAATTCCCATAATTATTAGAAGGATTACTAGGATATGGCCTAGGATTAAAATTCCCTCTATAAGCGTTGTTACCAAAATTATTCCTACCAACAAAATTCACATCCATAGATTCATTGTTATTCTCAATCAAAGTAGACAAATGCATATCATTCGGATCAGAAGAAACACTCTTAGTAGCAAATAATTTCATAAGTTCATCCATCTTTCCACTTAAAACATTGATTTCTTCTATTGCATGCACTTTTTTATTAGAAGATCTTTCAGTATGCCATTGAGAATAATTAACCATAATATTATCTAGGAGTTTAGTAGCATCTCCTAAAGTGATTTCCATAAAAGTGCCTCCCGCGGCCGAATCTAAAAGATTTCTAGAAGCAAAATTCAATCCGGCATAAAAAATTTGTATAATCATCCACAAATTTAAACCATGAGTAGGGCAATTACGTATCATAAATTTCATTCTCTCCCAAGCTTGTGCAACATGTTCATGATCAAGTTGCTTAAAATTCATAATATCGTTTCTAAGAGAGATGATCTTAGCGGGAGGAAATTACTTAGAGATAAAAGCATCTTTGCACTTGTTCCAAGAATCAATACTATTTTTAGGCAAAGAAGAAAACCAAGCTTTAGCACGATCTCTAAGCGAAAAAGGAAATAGCTTCAATTTAACGACATCAGTATCGACATCTTTTTTCTTTTGCATCTCACATAAATCAACGAAGCTATTCAGATGAGTAGCAACATCTTCACTAGGAAGGCCGGTGAATTGATCTTTCATAACAAGATTCAACAAAGTAGTATTGATTTCACAAGATTCAGTATTAGCAAGAGGAGCAATCGGAGTGCTAAGGAAATCATTATTATTGGTATTGGTGAAGTCACACAATTTTGTAGTATCTTGAGCCATCGCGACAAACAAGAAATCTAACACACGAGCAAACAAAAAGGCAAGAGGAAAAGAGAGGGAGGATAGAGAGAGAGGGCGAATAAAATGGCAAGGGTGAAGTGGGGGAGAGGAAAACGAGAGGCAAATGGCAAATAATGTAATGCGAGAGATAGGGATTGTGATGGGTACTTGGTATGTTGACTTTTTGCGTAGACTCCCCGGCAATGGCGCCAGAAATCCTTCTTGCTACGTCTTGAGCTTGCGTTGGTTTTCCCCGAAGAGGAAGGGATGATGCAGCAGAGTAGCATAAGTATTTCCCTCGGTTTTTGAGAACCAAGGTATCAATCCAGTAGGAGACCATGCTCAAGTCCCTCGTACCTGCACAAAACGATAGCTACTCGCAACCAACGCGGTTAGGGGTTGTCAATCCCTTCACGGTCACTTACGAGAGTGAGATCTGATAGATATAATATTCTGTATTTTTGGTATAAAGATGCTAAGTGAAAAGTAAAGGCAAAGTAAAAAAGCAAAGAAAGATTAAAGTGATGGATATTGATATGATGAGAATAGACCCGGGAGCCATAGGTTTCACTAGTGGCTTCTCTCAAGAGCATAAGTATTCTACGGTGGGTGAACAAATTACTATTGAGCAATTGACAGAATTGAGCATAGTTATGAGAATATCAAGGCATGATCATGTATATAGGCATCACGTCCGTGACAAGTAGACCGAAACGATTCTGCATCTACTACTATTACTCCACTCATCGACCGCTATCCAGCATGCATCTAGAGTATTAAGTTAAAAACAGAGTAACGCCTTAAGCAAGATGACATGATGTAGAGAGATAAATTCATGCACTATGAAATAAACCCCATCTTGTTATCCTTGATGGCAACGATGCAATACGTGCCTTGCTGCCCCTTCTGTCACTAGGAAAGGACACCGCAAGATCGAACCCAAAGCTAAGCACTTCTCCCATGGCAAGAACTACCAATCTAGTTGGCCAAACCAAACAGATAATTTGAAGAGACTTGCAAAGATAAGCAATCATACATCAAAGAATTCAGAGAAGATTCAAATATTATTCATAGATAGACTTGATCATAAACCCACAATTCATCGGTCTCAACAAACACACCGCAAAAAGAAGATTACATCGAATAGATCTCCACAAGAGAGGGGGAGAACTTTGTATTGAGATCTAAAAAGAGAGAAGAACCTATCTAGCTACTAACTATGGACCCGAAGGTCTGAGGTAAACTACTCACACTTCATTGGAGATGCTATGATGATGTAGAAGCCCTCCGTGATGACGGCCCTCTTCCGGCGGAGCTTCGGAACAGGCCCCAAGATGGGATCTCGTGGATACAGAATGTTGCGGCGGTGGAATTAGGTTTTTGGCTCCTGTTCTGATCGTTTGGGGGTACGTAGGTATATATAGGAGGAAGGAGTACGTCGGTGGAGCATTGAGGGGCCCACGAGGCAGGGGCACGCCGTAGAGGGGGCGCCCCCACCCTCGTGACCGCCTCTCTGATGCCTTGGCGTAGGGTCCAAGTCTCCTGGATCACGTTCGGTGAGAAAATCACGTTCCCAAAGGTTTCATTCCGTTTGGACTACGTTTGATATTCCGTTTCTTTGAAACACTGAAATAGGCAAAAAACAGCAATTCTGGGCTGGGCCTCCGGTTATAGTTTAGTCCCAAAAATAATATAAAAGTGGAAAATAAAGCCCAATATAGTCCAAAACAGTAGATAATATAGCATGGAGCAATCAAAAAGATACGTTGGAGACGTATCAACCAGTTACTCATTCGTTTGCTCCGGAACTGGCCAGTTCCCAAGCTGCCTTCACACCTAACACTACTTCCGAAGCACTGCTGACAGAACAGGACTTGGCAAGATCAGATGAACCTCATGAGCATCAACACCAAGATGGTACCTAACCGAGTCAAGTTGTAGTTGCATGCTCCTTTATATGTATCTCACAGTTTGATGTACACTAACACTTTCCATATTCGTTGTTGAACTAGCACCACGGCACAAGTGGAAACAGACATCAGGGATAATGCTTGACAGATTAACAAAATCTAAAGGAGGAAGAATGGAGATTCATTTTGAGGCAGGTTTAAAAAGGCCACGTGATGCTACAGAGTCAGCCAAGTTAGTATCAGAGGCAGTCGTTGCCGTTAGGTGTCATCCACGTATCCTCCCAACATGGATCCAATATAGGAATGAGAAAGACAATGCCCAGTTTAACACCTTCCTTGACCATTTATCCATAAATAATGTTATTCGTCGCAATTAGTAATATTGTCTTGCTCTGTCCCATACTTTCTAGCTTCCTCCTAATAAGACTCACATTCTTTTTTCATCAGATGAGGTTCAAGTTGGATCCGAAAGATGATGCAACTAGACAAGCATGCACTCATGTTTTTCAGTCTGCTCTGCGACAGTATCGGTACCACCTTAGAAAATCTCACTTTGAAGGCAAGGCTAACAATGAAATCGCCCAAACATCTCCAGTGGAATATATTACAGATGAAGACTGGACAGCACTCATTAAACACTGGTCTGATCCAAAGTATCAGGTAGGCTATATGTATTTGATCAGACAACATATTGAACTTGTATTTATGTATGTGCCTTACAAGTGTATCTTCTTCTAGGCTAACTGTTTGAAGAACAAAACCAACCATTCTAAAGTGAAATTCCAATAGACCACAAGATCTCGTAGCTATATTGCACACTGCGAGGCTCTTGTAAATAGCTGCTACTTCCTTCTTTTTGTGCCATATTATCGTATCTATATTGAATTGTTCCAAATATAGAGGAAATCCCGTGCGGACCAAAAAGAACCTGAACCGAATGCAGTGCAAATCTTCAAGGATTGCCACACCAGCAAGATGAAGGGCATGAGCACGCCAGTTCAAGCCACTGTTGTAAGTCCTTACATCTCCTGCCTTGAATTGATTGGTACTGTGATGTGTTCATTTAACTACTTGGTTTGCAGCCAATGTCAGTTACTCTGTTCACTTTTATTCACAGTTTTCTTAACGTATCATTTCACCTTACATGGTTTAAAAGAGATGAAGGATATTCTTTTGGTCTTGATCTGTAATCTAGTTGTTATGTTCACGTGCGCACGCAATGATAAAATAGCATGTTTGTTTTATATCTGTTTGCCCATTATATGAATGATGTCATACTATGTTCATCCTACTTTAAACCATGTCTCTTTATCCTTAGATGTCAATGAATGTGAGGAAATAGACAATACAGTAGGCATGCTACATTGACATATGTTCCGAAAGTGATTTTATTATGTAGTTGGCACTACAATACATGCTAATGTATTACAGTAGTTCACCAAAATAAGTTATGTATAAATGTTTAACCTACTTTGTTTGTTTTTGTCTCATTAGTAACTTATCTGGTACACTAATCTACAAGTTCAAACTTTCAGGAAGCTATGGAACAAATGATTGAACAGCCACAACCACCTGAAGGTGACGAGGCTACTACAGGCACAATGTCACCTCTTGCTGCAGTGCGTCAGTATCTCTCCACTAATAGTGCAAAAAGCACCTTCCTGCGTAATTCTGGGTTGGTTGTCAAGGTAACCTCGTCCAAATCGCCTACTGAACAAAATCTTCCTTCTAGACAGAGTGATATATCCGTGCTCCAAACACAAGTCCAATCCCTAATGGACGTTGTTTCGGAAACAAGAATAGTGGTTGAGAAATGTCGTCAAGATATGAATGGTTTTGAAACCAGACTATCAGACATTCGCTTCGTTGTTCAAGAGCAATGGCGGAAAAAAGGTGGAGATCGTGCTGCTCCATTAGATTCTACAGCCTGAAACATTAGCCCTCAGGTCAAATGATCGGTGCTTCTATACATTTGATGGTGCTTTTATATGGAAGGACTATAAACTTTATGCCAACATGCCTTTTGTTGTATGGTTGGAATTTATTTTGTTGTGATACAACATTTATGATGCTGCCTCAGGCTGTAGTAATTACGACGCTATTTTTGTATAGTGTAGGTTTATCTTAGTAATGTATTCGGTCGAAAGCTTCGTAGGAGCCCAACATGCCAACATTCGTCGGGCCCATTCCAATTGGGCTAAAAACGATTACGGGCCGAAATTGGCATGTAGCCCACTAAAAATATCTAGGCCTAAATCAACATAAGCTTTCATATTTTTCTGGTAGGCATGTGCCCATAGTGGGCCTTTAACAGGCCTAAACATAATTTGGGCCCTCAGTAAAAATAGGTCGTTTACAGGTGTAAATATCTCGAGCCCATAAAACACATGGGCCTTTAATAGACCGAAAGTGAGATTGGGCCCTGATTGTGCCAAATAACCCACTGGACTTTAACAGGCCGAAATTCAGACGGGTCGTAAATGCGCCGACCTAATACACGGGCCTTTAACAGGCCGGAACTTCGGTCGGGCTAGATTATCGTCATTTTTATATGGGCCATTAATGGGCCCGATATGACGTTGGGCCACATATGGCCCATGGTTTACGTCCGGCGTTAACAGGCCAAAAGTGGCCCAAAGCTATAGTGGGCCTCTAACAGGCCGAATGTCAGACATGGTCGAATATGACCCAAATCCTTCACGGTCGTTTATGTACCGAAAGTTTTGATGGCCTGTAAATGGGCCCAAATGAAGTCGGACCTTTAACAGGCCAGAAATACACCGGGCCGTAATTCGGCCCAATTACTTAGCGGACTGTTAACGGGCCAGAAGTGACCATGGGCCGCGTTGATGACAAGTTTAGGACAGGCCGTTGACGGGCCGATTTGACAGAGAATGTTGGGCCTTTGGCTGGGCCGGCCCTTTATGGTCGGCAGAATCTTGTGGGCCTTCAGCTGGGCCGGCCCATTGTGGTCCGCAAAATCTTGTGGGCCTTTAGCTGGGCCGGCCCATTATGGCCTGCAAAATCATGTGGGCCTTTAGCTGGGCTGACCCATTATGGTTCATCAAATTTTGTGGGCCTTTAGCTGGGCCGGCCCATTATGGTCCGCTAAATCTTATGGGCCTTCGGTTGGGCCAGCCCATTTAATCTTTGTGGGCCACTTTTGGGCCGGTCCACGTGTCAACATATCATAGGCCCATCTCGACCGTTCGATGAGTGACACCTGTGCTAATGCGGAGATGACGCGTGGATCCGTCAGCCAATGAGAATTTTACACGTGGAAAATCGGCATTGGTCGTGGCTGTTAACGGGTTATCGGATCCAAAATCCGACCCGATAGCTTAACGGTGTTCCGTTACGGTGGATGCCATGTGTCGGTCACCCTTGACGAAAGCACTTCTGTGACGCGCGATTTATCATCATGGAAGTGGACACTTCCGTGATGATAATTTTGGCAATGTCATGGAACACTTCTACGACAGCACAGGTATGACTATCTTGATTCTGTCATAAATTTTTCATGGATGTACATGCATGACAGAAAACGCGACCTACTGTGACAAACATGTATCATCACGAAAGTGTATTTTTTGTAGTTCTATGAATATTATTTGATTCTACTCTGAATTCTTATATGCATGATTTGATATCTTTGCAAGTCTCTTTGAATTATCAGTTTAGTTTGGCCTACTAGATTGATCTTTCTTGCAATGGGAGAAGTGCTTAGCTTTGGGTTCAATCTTGCGGTGCTCGATCCCAGTGACAGAAAGGGAAACGACACGTATTGTATTGTTGCCATCAAGGACAAAAATATGGGGTTTATATCATATTGCTTGAGTTTATCCCTCTACATCATGACATCTTGCCTAATGTGTTACTCCGTTCTTATGAACTTAATACTCTAGATGCACGCTGGATAGCAGTCGATGTGTGGAGTAATAGTAGTAGATGCAGAATCGTTTCGGTCTACTTGTCACCGATATGATGCCTATATTCATGATCATTGCCTTAGATATCATCATAATTATCCACTTTTCTATCAATTGCTCAGCAGTAATTTGTTCACCCACCGTAATACATGCTATCTTGAGAGAAGCCACTAGTGAAACCTATGGCCCCCGGGTCTACTTTACATCATATAAGTTTCCAATCTACAATTCTAGTTTACTATTTATTTTGCAATCTTTATTTTCCAATCTATACCACAAAAATACCAAAAATATTTATCTTATTATCTCTATCAGATCTCACCTTCATAAGTGACCGTGAAGGGATTGACAACCCCTTTATTGCATTGGTTGCGAGGTTCTTATTTGTTTGTGCAGGTACTAGGGGATTTGCGTGTAGTCTCCAACTAGATTGATACCTTGGTTCTCAAAAACTAAGGGAAATACTTACACTACTTTGCTGCATCACCCTTTCCTCTTCAAGGGAAAGCCAACGCATGCTCAAGAGGTAGCAGGAAGGATTTCTGGCACCGTTGCCGGGGAGATCTACGCACAAGTCAAGACATACCAAGTACCCATCACAAACTCCTATCTCTCGCATTACATTATTTGCCATTTGCCTCTCGTTTTCCTCTCCCCCACATCACCCTTGCCGTTTTATTCGCCTCTTTTTCCGTTCACCCTTTTTCCGTTCGCCTTCTTTTTGCTTGCTTCTTGTTTGCTTGTGTGTTGGATTGATTGTTAGTCATGATGGCTCCACCTAAAAGCATTGATCCCCACCTTAGTAGGTTGGAAGAAATTGAAAACAATGTTAGAAGCTTTATGTCTTTGCAGTTTGAGCATAATAATTTCTTCAGAATTGAGCTTAAAGAATAAAAAGGTTTTATGGAGTATATGAATAAAGAGCTCGATGATATGTCTAAGGAATTTTATGGTTTGAAATCTTAGTTTGCTCATCTTGAAAAATTGATATCCCAAATTTCGGATAAGCAAGCCACCTTAGTTAATAAGATGGTTGCTAACCCGGAAGATCTAGATAATAATAATGATGAAGATCCAAAAGTGATTGATGTGTCTCCTATTAAATCTACGTTTTCCAATATGAATCTTGACAAAGATGGGACTGGAGAAGAGTCAACTTTAGTTAGAAGGCGTCCAATGATTCAGAGTTTTTAGATCTTGATGCAAAAATTAATAAAAGTGGGATTGAAGAGGTCAAAACTTTACATAGCAATGAACCCACAATCTTGGATTTCAAGGAATTTAATATAATTGCTCTTTTATAGATTCTATTTCCTTGTTGCAATCCGTGCTAAATTCTCCTCATGCTTATGATCAAAACAAAGCTTTCACTAAACATATCATTGATGCTTTAATGCAATCTTATGAAGAAAAACTTGAATTAGAAGTTTCCATCCCTAGAAAACTTTATGATGAGTGGGAACCTACTATTAAAATTAAGATTAAAGATCATGAATGCTATGCTTTATGTGATTTAGGTGCTAGTGTTTCCATGATTCCAAAAACTTTGTGTGATGTGTTAGGTCTCCGTGAATTTGATGCTTGTTCTTTAAATATGCATCTTGCGGATTCCACCATTAAGAAACCTATGGGAAGGATTAATGATGTTCTTATTGTTGCAAATAGGAATTATGTGCCCATAGATTTTATTGTTCTTGATATAGATTGCAATCCTACTTGTCCTATTATTCTTGGTAGACCTTTCCTTAGAACGATTGGTGTAATTATTGATATGAAAGAAGGAAATATTAGATTCCAATTTCCATTAAGGAAAGGCATGGAACAATTTCCTAGGAAGAAAATTAAATTACCTTATGAATCTATTATGAGAGCCACTTATGGATTGCATACCAAAGATGGCAATACCTAGATCTATTCCTTTTTTTATGCCTATCTAGGGGCGTTAAACGATAGTGCTTGTTGGGAGGCGACCCAATTTTATTTTTGGTCCTTGCTTTTTGTTCCTGTTTAGTAATAAATAATTCATCTATACTCTGTTATGGTTTTGTTTTTAATGTTTTAATAAGTGTTTGTGCCAAGTAAAGCCTTTAGGATCTTCTTGGATGATTGTTATTTGATCTTGCTGAAAAAACAGAAAGTATGCGCACACGAGAATAATTTCATTTTTAATCAGAGAGCGATAAAATACTGATTCCAAGAGCAGTAGATCAATATACAAATTATTTAGGTCTTACTAATTTGGTAGAATTTTTGGAGTTACGGAAGTATAAGGAATCTACAGATTACTACAGACTGTTCTTTTTTTGACAGATTTTGGTTTTCGTGTGTTGTTTGCTTATTTTGATGAATCTATGGCTAGTATCGGGGGGTAGGAACCATAGAGAATTTGGAATACAGTAGGTTTAACACCAATATAAATAAAGAATGAGTTCATTACAGTACCTTAAAGTGGTGATTTGTTTTCTTAGACTAACAAAGCTCATGAGATTTTCTGTTGAGTTTTGTGTTGTGAAGTTTTCAAGTTTTGGGGTAAAGATTTGATGGATTTTGGAACAAGGAGTGGCAACAGCCTAAGATTGGGGATTCCCAAGGCACCCCAAGGTAAAATACAAGGACAACCAAAAGCCTAAGCTTGGGGATGCCCCGGAAGGCATCCCCTCTTTCGTCTTCGTCTATCGGTAACTTTACTTGAGGCTATATTTTTATTCACCACATGATATGTGTTTTGCTTGGAGCATCTTGCATGATTTGAGTCTTTGCTTTTTAGTTTACCACAATCATCCTTGCTGTACACACCTCTTGGGATAGACACACATGAATCAGAATTTATTAGAATACTCTATGTGCTTCACTTATATCTTTTGAGCTAGATAATTTTGCTCTAGTGCTTCACTTATACCTTTTTAAGAGCACGGTGGTGGTTTTATTTTATATAAATTATTGATCTCGCATGCTTCACTTATATTATTTTGAGAGTATTTTAGAACAGCATGGTAATTTGCTTTGGCTATAAAATTAGTCCTTATATGATGGGCATTCAAGATGGGTATGATAAGAACTTTCATATAGAGTGCATTGAATACTATGATACTTGATAGATGTTTTGAGAGAAAAACGTGGTAATGTTAGAGTCATGCTAGTTGGGCAGTTGTGAAATTGAGAAATACTTGTGTTAAAGTTGGCAAGTCCCGTAGCATGCACGTATGGTAAACGTTGTGTGACAAATTTGAAGCATGGGAGTGCTTTCCTTATGAGTGGCGGTCGGGGACAAGCGATGGTCTTTTCCTACCAACCTATCCCTCTAGGGGCATGCGTAGTAGCACTTTGCTTTGAGCACTAATAAACTTTTGCAATAAGTATATGAGTTATTTATGACTAATGCGAGTCCATGGATCATACGCACTCTTACCTTTCCGCAATTTTCTAGCCTCTACGGTACCGTGCATTGCCCTTTCTCACCTCGACAGTTGGTGCAAACTTCGCAGGTGCATCCAAACCCCCTGATACGTTATGCTCTATCACACATAAGCCTCCTTATATCATCCTCAAAACAGCCACCATACCTACCTATTATGGCATTTCCATAGCCATTTTGAGATATATTGCCATGAAACTTTCCACCATTCCGTCTATTATGACACGCTCCATCATTGTCATATTGCTTTGCATGATCATGTAGTTGACATCGTATTTGTGGCAAAGCCACTTTCATAATTCTTTAATACATGTCGCTCTTAACTCATCGCATATCTCGGTACACCGCCGGAGGCATTCACATAGAGTCATATTTTTGTTCTAGTATCGAGTTGTAACATTGAGCTATGAGTAAATAAAAGTGTGATGATCATCATTATTAGAGCATTGTCCCATGTGAGGTGAAATAAAAATAGAGAGAGGCCAAAGAAGCCCAAATAATAAAAAAACAGGCCAAAGAAGCCCACACAAAAAATGAGAGAAAAAGAGAGAAGGGACAATGTTACTATCCTTTTTCCACACTTGTGCTTCAAAATAGCACCATGGTCTTCATGATAGAGAGTTTCTTATTTTGTCACTTGCATATACTAGTGGGAATTTTTCATTATAGAATTTGGCTTCTATATTCCAATTGTGGGCTTTCTCAAAATGCCCTATGTCTTCATGAGCAAGCAAGTTGGATGCACACCCACTTAGTTCTTTTTTATGAGCTTTCATACACTTATAGCTCTAGTGCATCCGTTGCATGGCAATCCCTACTCCTCGCATTGACATCAATTGATGGGCATCTCCATAGCCCGTTGATTAGCAGCGTCAATGTGAGACTTTATCCTTTTTTGTCTTCTCACATAACCCCATCGTCATATACTATTCCACCTATAGTTCTATATCCATGGCTTGTGCTCATGTATTGTGTAAGGGTTGAAAAGGCTGAAGCGCGTTAAAAAGTATGAACCCATTGCTCGTCTTGTCATCGGGGTTATGCATGAGGGGAGCATGTTGTGTGACGAAAATGAAGCATGGCCAAACTATATGATTTTGTAGGGATAAGCTTTCTTTGGCTATGTTATTTTGACAAGACATAATTGCTTCATTAGCATGCTTGAAGTATTACTATTTTATGTCAATATTAAACTTTTATCTTGAATCTTTTGGATATGAACATTCATGCCACAATAAAGAGAATTACATTGAAAATTATGTTAGGGAGAATTCCACAACAAAAATTCTGTTTTTATTATTTACCTACTCGAGGACGAGCAAGAATTAAGCTTGGGGATGCTTGATACGTCTCCAACATATCTATAATTTTTTATTGTTCCATGCTATTATATTATCTGTTTTGGATGTTTAATGGGCTTTGGTCTACCTTTTTATATTATGTTTGGGACTAACCTATTAACCAAAAGCCCAGTGCAAATTGCTATTTTTTGCCTATTTCAGTGTTTCGCGGAAAAGGAATATCAAACGAAATCCAAACGGAATGAAACCTTCGCGAGGATCGATTTTGGAACAAACACAATCCAGGAGACTGGGAGTGGACATCAAGAAAGTAGCAAGGAGGCCACGAGGTAGGGCGGCGCGCCCCCACCCTCGTGGGCCCCTTGCAGCTCCACCGACCTACTTCTATATATACACTTATACCCTGAGACCTTCGGGGAGAGCCACGAAACACCTTTTCCACCACCGCAACCTTCTGTACCTATGAGGTCCCATCTTGGGGCCTTTTCCGGCGATCCACCGGAGGGGGATTCGATCACGGAGGGCTTCTACATCAACACCATAGCCTCGCCGATGATGTGTGTGTAGTTTACCACAGACCTTCGGGTTCATAGTTATTAGCTAGATGGCTTCTTC
This sequence comes from Triticum monococcum, assembly GCA_034509565.1. NCBI lineage: Eukaryota > Viridiplantae > Streptophyta > Magnoliopsida > Poales > Poaceae > Triticum > Triticum monococcum. Next base: position 667,672,252 of record CM067843.1, on the reverse strand, counting down.
TCTCTCTTTGGATCTCAATACAAAGTACTCCTTGATCTTCTTGGAGATCTATTCGATGTAACTCTTTTTGTGGTGTGTTTGCCGAGATCCGATGAATTGTGGGTTTATGAATTTGATTATCTATGAATATTATTTGATTCTTCTCTAAATTCTTATATGCATGATTTGATGTCTTTGCAAGTCTCTTCGAATTATCGGTTTAGTTTAGCCTACTAGATTGATCTTTCTTGCAATGGGAGAAGTGCTTAGCTTTGGGTTCAATCTTGCGGTGTCCTTTCCCAGTGACAGTAGGGGCAGCAAGGCACGCATTGTATTGTTGCCATCGAGGATAAATAGATGGGGTTTATATCATATTGCTTGAGTTTATCCCTCTACATCATGTCATCTTGCCTAATGCGTTACTTCGTTCTTATGAACTTAATACTCTAGATCCGTGCTAGAGAGCGGTCGATGTGTGGAGTAAAAGTAGTAGATGCAGAATCGTTTTGGTCTACTTGTCACGGACATGATGTCTATATTCATGTTCATTGCCTTATATATCATCATAACTATGCGCTTTTCTATCAATTGCTCGGCAGTAATTTGTTCACCCACCGTAATACATGCTATCTTTTGAGAAGCCACTAGTTAAACCTATGGCCCCGGGGTCTACTTTACATCATATAAGTTTCCAATCTACAATTCTAGTTTACTATTTATTTTTGCAATATTTATTTTCCAATCTATACCCCAAAAATATTTATCTTATTATCTCTATCACATCTCACTTTCTTAAGTGACCGTGAATGGATTGACAACCCATTTATTGTGTTGGTTGCGAGGTTCTTATTTCTTTTGCAGGTACTAGGGGATTTGCGTGTAGTCTCCTACTGGATTGATACATTGGTTCTAAAAAACTGAGGGAAATACTTACGCTACTTTGCTTCATCACCCTTTCCTCTTCAAGGGAAAACCAACGCATGCTCAAGAGGTAGCAAAGAGCAAGAAAGATTCTTCTTCTAGTAATAACAATAATCATGTTAAATCCAATGTTGTTGCTACTAGTAGTTCTCTTGATTCCACTAATGATTCTCTTAAGAAAGTTACACTTGAGCAAGAAAATATCTTATTGAAGGGAATTATAGAGAAAGGTGTTTACAAGAGCCTTGTCGGAAGTAAGCAATTTGAGGAAATTGTACGCAAGCAAGGAAGGCACCGGAAGAATCAAGGTGTTGGTTTTGAACGAAAGTTCAATGCCAATGGAGTTGAGTGGGAAGATGATCAATACTATCGGGTGGTAGGTGCGACATATGCCAACGGGTGGCTTATCATTGTGGGAGCCAGTAAGACGTCGCCGGTGCCTGGAAGCGGGATGAGGCGAAGACATGCATGCCGGCGAATCTTACCCAGCTTCGGGGCTCTTCGTGGAGATAACACCCCTACTGCTGCTCTACGGGGTCACCGCATGATCACTAGATGAACGAGTGGCTACAAGATGCTCCTTGAGCTGTTTGGTGAGAAGAAGAAGAAGGGCACGGCTAGCTCTCCTCTCCTCTCTATGTGGTTTCTAGAACTAGCTTAGATCCATCCTTTGCATGGGTGCCCCGGGGGGTTTATATAGGCCTACCCCCAGGGGTACAATGGTAATCCGGCTGGGTGTGGGCCCCAGCCGTCTGTGTCTATGCTTGCCGGCTTCTGCGCCGGCTGGTGGGTCCCGCCGGCTGCTGGCTCCTTGGTCGACAGGCAGGCCCCACTGTCTTGGGCCTGGTCGGTGGCTAGTTACTGTTGCTCAATCCTGGTGACGAGGGCTTCGCCGAGGTGGGCGTGGCTACAGTGCCGCCGTTCGGCGGGCGGTCGCTGTAGCCTCACCGCGTCTTGTCTCCTTAATGGGGCGTCTCCTTCGAGGGAGGTGGCAAGCCGGCTGGGGGAGCCGGCTCTGTCTTGGGCCGACTGGGGGAGGCCTGGCCGCCTTCGGGTGTCTCTCTGCCCGAAGGGGCCCACCGCCTGTGGGCCGTGCTGACGGCCCGTCGTGGGTGCCGTCAGGTTCAACATGGCAACAGTGCCGCGCCGGATGGGTCATGGCCACCCCGTACGGTGCACTGTGCCAGGCGTGCTCCGGGATTCGGGGGTGGCAGGCTTTACTGTAGCCACGCCCTGTCACATCGCCGTTATGTGGATGCAGACTTCGAGGGTACGATCTTGACCGCTTTGTGGGAGCATCTTCTTGGAGTCGGCCTTCTCGCGGCCGGCTTCTTGGAGCCGGCCCTCCCGCGGCATTCTTCATGAGGGCTAAAGCTGGGCCGCCTTCCGATAGTCGGCCTGGAGATAGCCGGCGAGGGGAAGGCGGCCCCATGTCTTGGACTCTTGAGGGCCGTATCGGCTCGTAATTTTTTCAGAAGGGCCAGGGGGAGCCGGCTAGGCTACCCGTGGTCATTAACTCCGAGAGTAGTCCCCAAAGCTGATCGAGCTTCGAGGCTGACAAAGGGACGAGAAGCCGGGTCAGCTTCCTATCCTGAGGAGCCGGCTTGGCTTATGCGCGCCGTCTTTGCTTATGCGCGCCGTCTTCGAAAAGCTCCGTATCTTGTAAGCGGGAACGTGGGTCCGGCTGCGAGCTGACCGCACGCCACCCCGCGGGCCGCGTGGCAAGGAAAACCTACCAACGCACGCGCGCGATGGGACGCCGCTGCAGGCCCGGGCCCGCCACTTCTAGGCCTCGCCCCAAGCGCAGATCTTCTACGGCCCACAACGGACCGCTCGTGTTCCCGCGGCAGTTTCATCACGTCATCAGTGCGCAATAATCGCGGGACGTGGGGGAGTGGGCGCAGTTGATCCCACGTTCCCCCACACCACGCCTCCTCGGTTCCGCCACGCGGGTCTATAAGTAGGGGGAGGAGAGGGAGCGGCAGAGGCTCGCACGCTCTCCATCGCCCCACCCTTTCTCATCTTCCTTCTCCTTCCTTCCGCCGCCGCAGCGACCCATTGCCGTGCCGCTCCGCCGTCAGACCTCTCGGTTCCTTTGGTCCTGCCGTAGCGGGGTCGTGCGCGTCTCCGCCGTCGCATCATCTTGTTCCTCGCCGCGTCGCTCCCATGGCATTGTCGAGCTCGTGGGACGGCTCCAACGTCCAGGAGGACCATGTTGAGTTCCTCCGCCGGACGCGGGGTCTGCCGGGCGCGAACTACGTGCAGGTTCGTCGTGCGCCGGTGAGGGAGATTTCGCCGGCACCGGAGGAGGGCGAGCGGGTGATCTTCCGCTCGCACTGCCTGCGCGGCTTCGGCCTCCTGGCGAGCGGATTCCTTTGCGCCTTTCTTGAGTTCTACCACCTCCAGCCGCATCACCTCACACCCAACACGGTGATGCTGCTGTCAGCTTTTGTCACCCTGTGCGAGGGCTTTCTTGGAGTTCTCCCCACTCTCGAGCTCTGGGGAGAATTCTTCCAGTGCAAACACAGCACCATTGTCGCAAGCGTGCCCGCCCCCTGCGGAGCCTTCATCCCCATGAGGCGGACGGGCGAGAACAATCCGTTCCCGCCCGTCCCGCTGATCTAGTCGGTGAAGCTTTGGCAGAAGTCTTATTTTTACGTGAAGAACGTCGCCCAGCAAGGCGACTTCGTCAACCTGCCGGCTTACGTAGCCGGCCCGCCGGCTGGGAGGCAACTCTCGTGGAGCTACCGGGCCAGGTCATTGTCTCAGGCCGGGAACGCAACCGTCGCCTGGCTCCGGGTGATGACCAAGTCGGAGGGCCTAAACAGAGCCGACCTGGTGGCCACCTTCGTGGAGCGCCGAATACTTCCGCTCCAAGGCCAGCCCCACGTGATTTGTCAGATGAGCGGCCACTTTGACCCGTGTCGGCTGAGCACCAGGGAGATGCCTCACATCGAGGTGTCATACATGGTGAACTACATCTCCAACTGCAAGCTCGCCGAGGATTGGCGATACGGCAAGGGGCCGTATTCTCACGCCAACCCCCTGCCTGTTGTAAGTTTTTATTCTTTTCTTCCTTTGGTAGCCGGCCTCATGATGGTCGACTTCTGATTGATTGGTTTGCCCTCGGCAGAACCCTCTTCTTCCCCCAACGGCCGGGGCCGCAGGGGTAGAGCGCCAGCTCTTCCCCGACCGCACGATGGACGACGTCGATGATCCGGACCTCGGAGCGGCCGCCATGGAAGATGCCGAAGGCGACAAGGCAGGCGGCGCGAGGCTCAGGGCCGGCCTTGAGGACTAGGCGGACGATGATGAGGTCGAAGCCGTTCTGCACCGCCAGCCGGCGCCTGATCATCAAGGCGCGGGCCCGTCTGCCGCGCCGACCGCCCGTGGCGGCGCGCAGAAACGCCGGGCCGTGTCGACCTACTTCGGCAGCCGGCCGAAGAAGTCCAAGGGTTCCACGGCGCCAACCAAGCGGGAGGAGGCGGCCGTGAAGGTGGCCCGCTTCCGCAAGGCGGTAAAACAGCCGCAAGCGACCTCGGCGTAATTGTAAAGCGTCTTGTATTTTTTGTTGTCTTCTTCGATTGAGGCTCTTCTAAACTTTTCTTTGCTCGCTGGGCAGGGCACCGCTTTCCCTCGAGCGAGGTCCTGGCGGCTCCGTAGTCGGGCCGACTGGAGGGTCCTCAGGATCCCGCCGCATGGATCCCCGCGCCGACCTCATGGAGGCCACGGAGCGGAATGCACGGGATGCGCGGGAGGAGCGGGAGGCGGCGAAGCGAAGGACCGCCCAGGCGGCGAAGGAGCAGGCCGGCGCGGCGGCCAAGGCCCGGGCGGAGGCGGCGGCCATGCAGAGGGAAGCAGAGGCCTCACGCAACCAGCCTCCGTAGCTCGTCGTTCCCCTCCGCGCCGTGGCCCCCGACATCCCCGTGCCCCTGTCGGAGGAGGTCGACCGAGATCCACCGGTGATGGAGAGGAGGGAGGACCACGTGGTCTTCGTGGAGGAGGCGCCACAGACGGCGCTGACTAGGGCGGGCCAAGGCGGCCGACCAGCCGCGGCGCCAGAGCAGCCGACCGGGGGCGAGCCGAAGGCAGGAGCCAGCTTCGAGGTGCAGCCGGCATTTTGCCGGCGTGTAGAGGGAGCTATCTCTGCGTCGGAGCCGCACAGAGCTGCGGGCGCCGGCCGGACTGCGGAGGCCCTGGAGGCGGCCAGCGCCAGTACGTCCGAGTGGACGCCCAGCGGGGGGACGGCCGAGCTGAACACGGCGGCCCAGGAGGTCCGGAACCGGCTTCAAGCTCAGGCCGCCTCGCTGCAGCAATATACCCAAGAGTTCCTCACGACGCGGGCCGTCATCCGGGTGAGTCTTCTGGCCTTGGTTGCTTTGCTTTTTTGATTTCTTCCGTGGGGGCGCGTCAGCGCACCCACTAGGTGTAGTCTCCGAGTTCCGAGTCGGCTGCTGAGCAGGCGGCTTGGAACTTACCAGGTCCTGACAACTATCTTATTCTTGCATCCTGTCTGATCTTCCAGGAATACCATAACCTCCGCGCTGCTGCCTTCAACTCCCAGGCTCAAGAGCTGGGCCAGAAGACCGAGGACCTGACCAACAGCCGGAGTGCGTGCTTTGTCTCGTTCATCTCCTGTGGGGGCGCGTCAGCGCACCCACTGGGTGTAGTCCCCGAGATTCGGGTCGACTGCTGAGCAGTCGGGTTGGATCTTCCCTGATGACATCTTCCTTATTGATTTTTCCTTTGTCTTCGTGCTTGTAGGAGCCAATGCCGACTTGAGGGAGCAGCTCAGCGGGGCCCAGGCCGCCATTCGCGCTAAGGAAGCCGAGTACAACGCCTTAGTCCTGGAGCGTGACCGCTTGACCAAGAAGTTGGCTGACCAAGAGGAGAACCACAAGGCAGCCCTGAAGAAGGTGCAGGACAGTGAAGATGCCCTCAAAGCTGAGTTCGAGACCGAAGCAGCAGGCTGGGCTGAGGCAAAACAAGCGCTGTTCGAGGGCTACGGCCGGATTGAGGATCTGATCGATGGTAAGCCACCTTCCTCACTCCTTGCTTGCCCCTTGCCCCCTGATTTGTGTTCTGACTTGTGCTGCTTTTTGTACTTTGTGTAGACTACTTCCCCGGCTACTCCGTCCTTGCCACCCAGACCATCGAGGCCCACCGCGAGGCGCACCGGCAGGTGGGGGCTGAAATCGCACCGGACGCGAGCCGGACGCTTGAGGAGCAACTCTTGGCGGTCCAAGCCCGCCTGCAGCCGGCTCACTGCATGCTCCGTCGCCTCCAGTGCGCCGGGGCGCAGGTGTTGGCTGCCCTCTGGCCCGACGAGACGATTCCCCGCACCCTGAGTCGGACTGCCGACTGGCAGGAGGTTGCGGTTGGCCGCTTCGAGGCCTGGAAGGCATCGGCAGCCCGGCTTGGAGCTGGACGGGCGCTGGAGTTCGTCCGAGCCTGGTATCCCGGGCTGAACCTGGACCAGTTGTGCACCTGGCGGCTGGAAGCCGACGGGGAGATGGAGGAGGTGCGGCCGGCTATCGCTCAGCGTGCCTCGACTATCGCCGAGTGCACCGACATCAGCACTGTCACATCCCTAGTTCTATTAATGCCTAGTGCTAGCATCTGGTGTTGCATCATGTCTAAATTTCTGAAACTTGAATTGAGGAAAATTGAAAGCCTCGGAAATCATTTTAATAAAGGGGCAAGATACCCTAAAATTTCAATCAGTAAATCCAAAATGCCCTAGAAATAGCTCTGACAATTTTGGCAAGAGTTATAAATCAAACCAAAATTTTGGAACATTTCTAAGGAATTATTTGGGCTCTGATTTTAAATCAATAATTATTTGAATTGGATTTATATCTACTATTAAATGAATATATGTCCAATAATTCTGAAATATTTTATGGAGCTTTGGTTTAATTCTTTTAGCTTCAAAAAAATATTTCCAGAAGCAACAAAATTGATTTGGTTTCAAAACCAAATTCAAAGCAAACCTGCAAAATAGAAAAAGAACAGAGTTAGAAAAAAACTGAGAGAGAGAAAACCTACCTAACTACCTGTGCAGCCCACCAAGGCCCACCTGGTTGGCCCAGCTGGCCAGCCCAGCCCACTGGCCTTCCCCCCTGTCGTCTTCCTCGCGACAGAAGGACGCCGGGCATGTGCCCCATGCGCGCGGCCACGCGCTCCGGCCAGCTCCTGCTTGCCGCACCCCCCTCGACGCCTGGACGCCTCTGGGAGATGCCACGCAGCCCCCTGGTCCCTCTCGCTCACTCCCTCGAGCTCATCCCCCTCCTCTGCTCTCTCCCTACGACGCCACCGAACATGCCCATCGCCGCCGTTGGCCGTAGCCGCGACCACCGTACCTCCCTAGCCCATCCAACGTGCTCGAGAGCCCCGCCTCGTCCCCCTCTTCCTCCTCACCAAGACGGAAGGCGCCGGAAGCCCTGGATGCCGCCAGCTCCGCCGTTCCCCTCCTCGGCCACCGAGGATCGTCTTCGTCGATTCGCCGTCAACCGTCCGTCCCCGAGCTCGTCGACGACCCCATACGATGCGCTGTGAGCCCCCGGTTCTTCCCCCTCTTTTCCCGTGGTCGTTCCCGCACCCTAGCGCCTAGGCCGTGCTAGCCGAGCTCCGGCCGCCGCCCGTCTTGTCATCGCCATGGCCTGAGCTCGAACGGGTCGTGCCCGTACACCGCACCGAGCTCCTGGTGACCCCAGGAGGCTGCCCAGCATTTCACCTTGCTCACCCGTGCTCCACAACGCCATTCCACCGAGGTCCGAACTCCGGCCACCACCGCGAGCTCCATTCCGGCGAACTCTGGCCACCCCGCGCCCTTCCGTTGGTTCCCCTGGATGCGCGCGGGCATGGGCTACCTCCTGTTGTCCTCGACGCATCGTTCCGTCGCCTCTGGCGCAACTCCGGCGGACGCCGCCGCGATTTGATGTCGTCGCCGGCCAAAACTCCGGCGTGCTGACGGTCAACGTCATTAGCCGCTAATATCTCCACTAATTGACCCCCCCTGACCCACTTACACACGGGCCCCACCTGTTTAATTAGTCAGTTAATGAAATTAGTTAGAACTAATCTAACCCCGCGGGACCCACGCGTCAGCTTTGACCTTGCTGACGTGGCCTTTGACTGGGCCCACATGTCAGTGACTCTAGCTAGCCCCGTGACACTGACCAGTGGACCCCACTGGTCAGGTTTGACCTGGTCAGCCACAGTTGACTTGCTGAGGTCAGCATGACACAATGCTGACGCAGTAAATGATATTCTGGATTTTAAATAATTCAGGAAATTCCAGAAATACCCAAAACTTCTAAAAATCATAGAAATTCAATCGTAACTCCAAATGAGATAAATTATATATGAAAAATTATCAGAAAAATTCAAGGAATCCATCTGTACCATTTTCATGCATGTTGGAACAACTTAAGGCCACTGTTTAGGACAAATTCAATAAAGGGCATTTAAATAATCATATATGGAGTTGGAATTTGAATCTTATATTGAAACCAACTTCATTTAATTGTGTTGCTAGTTGCATTAGCTCAATCAACAACATATTGCCATGTCATTATCATGCATCATGTTGTGCATTGCATTGATTATATTCCTTCTCTATTGCCGGTATTTGTCCCCTCTCGATAGACGTGGTACTGACGTCGTGATCGTTGACACCGATGAAGACTCAATGTTATCTTCAGAAGTGCCAGGCAAGCAAAACCCCCTTGTTCATTCCGATACAATCCCCCTCTCTCGCTCCTGCTCTCTTTTACTGCATTAGGACAACAACGATTCATCTGTTACTTGTTGCGGTAGTTGAACCCCTTATCCTCTGCATGACCTGTCATTGCCACAGTAAATAGATGAAACCCACTAGCATGAGTAGGAGTTGTTTGAGCCCTAATGTGCCTACTCATTCATGCTTGTTTGTCATGCCTGCTACTGCTTAGAGTTGAGTCAGGTCTGATTCATCGGGGATTGATCGGAGGTGTGTAAACATGTCCTATTGTGTGTGAGCTAAGTGTGTGAACACGTTTTGGTAAAGGTAGCGGTGAGAGGCCATGTAGGAGTACATGGTGGGTTGTCTCATTGAAACCGTCCTTAGGAACTGAGTTCTGTGTTTGTGATCCATGAAACAGCTACTACCACACGTTGGGCCCTGAAATATGACCCCGCTCGACTTACTGACCCCTCACGCCTCAGTCCAGGAGTTGCAACTAGTTTCTGGTGTTTGTAGGATATGTGTTGGTGGCCGTGCGTAGCGCTGACCCTAGGGGTGGGCTATGTTGCGGTAGATACACCGTGGCACGGTGTACCGAGTCACCCGTTTGGTGTCTCGGGAACCCTGTTCACATCGTTCGGGGCCGTTGAGGACACCCCGGCCGGATTTCCTTGCGGATGGAACCTGAATAGGCGATGACCCTGGACTAGAGACTTGTGTGGTTAGTCAGGTCGTGGTCTACACCCACGTCGGCTTTCGCTTGAAGTCTGTCGAGCACATGTCGTGTGCAGACGCTAAGTGGTGGAAACATGTGTGACGAAGTACACCCCTACAGGGTTATAAATGATCTATTCGAATAGCCGTGTCCGCGGCAAAGGACTTCTGGGTTGCCCATAACAGTTCATAGACAAAGTGAAAGTGGATACTCTAAAACTCGCAAGATAAGTGTGAGTGCTATGGATGGCCTTCTCGTAGGGAGACGAGAGAGGATCCATAGTGGTGTATTGATTGGTGAATATGTGGACTCGTGTGCGCCACCTCAAAAGAGTTGCTTGCATTCGTAGTTCAGAATAGCCACCGAGTCAAAGCTGGCTTGCTGCAGTTAAACTCCACCACCCCCTTTTGTTGATACCGATGCATATGTAGCTAGTTCTGATGTAAGTCTTGCTGAGTACCCTTGTACTCACGTTTGCTTAATTTATGTTTTGCAGAGAGACTTCAGTCTCAGTAGTAATTCTGCGTGGACTTCGACCTTTAGCTTGATACCTCAGCTACGATCTTGTGCCCTCGGCAGGATCTGGTAGATAGTCAGGCTTCTCAGCCTTTTTCATTTGTAGATGTCTGTACTCAGACAAGTTAAGCTTCCGCATGTGCTTGTTGCTTGTATGCTCTGTATGTTGGGTCATGAGACCCATGTTTGTAATATCTCGCTCCTCGGAGCCTAATGAATAAATACTTGAGTTGTAGAGTTATGTTGTGATGCCATGTTGTATTTACACATATCGAGCATATTGTGTGTATGATTGAAATGCTTGGTATGTGTAGGATCCGACAACCTAGTTGTTTATCCTTCGCAGCCTTTCTTATGAGGAAATGTAGTCTAGTGTTCCTCGAGCCATAGTAGTCCGCTACAGCCCGGTTCACCGGAGTCCTGCTAGCCCAGCACTACTGTTCAGGACACTTGACTGGCCGGCATGTGTTTCACTTCGTCCCTATGTCTGTCCCTTCGGGGAAATGTCACGCGGTGATTTCCGGAGTCCTGCCTAGCCTGCTACAGCCCGGGATCCCCGGAGTCCTGTTAGCCCAGTGCTACAGCCCGGAATCACTCGTTGGTGACCGACATGTTTGATGTGATTCATGTATGCCTGTCTCCATAGGTTTGTGCCGCTTTGGGTTCACGACTAGCCATGTCGGCCCGGGTTCTTTGTCATATGGATGCTAGCGACACTATCATATACGTGAGCCAAAAGGCGCAAATGGTCCCGGGCCAGGTAAGGTGGCACCCGTCGAAATACCGCGCGTGAGGCCACAAAGTGATATGATGTGTTACATGCTAGATCGGTGTGACCTAGGATCGGTGTCCTGACATCGTTGGTATCAGAGCCTGACTGCCTGTAGGATTACCAAGCCAAACTGGTCGAAGTTGAGTCTAGAAATGCTTTAGTTATGTAGGGGAATTGATTGTGGAAGGGAACGTAAGGCTCTTTTTACTCCTTACACCTCATGGCCTTCTGATCTGAGTCAACCTCTTCCTTTCTACGGGGATTAAGAACTAGGCCTTCTTATCTATCTATCAGGATGACGTGTTACTAACCCGTTGACTTATAGGATTGATGGATTCATGCTGCAGTTCAGTTCCTACTACTTCCATATATTCATAACTGGCCTCGGAACCTTGATATTATGATTCTGAGTGGTTATGCCACCATTTTTGCAGGATGTCTCAAATCTTTTCGAACATTTACAGCCGTTATGCTGTCCGAGTCATCCCAGGTTTCTAAATAGTCTGATGCATTTGCAAACCTTTTCCCCTATTCCTGATGTCTATTTAGGCCAGGTTAATCACACTAATTGTGAGTTGGGGTATTCTTTTGCCTCGACATATATTTGGGATTATTATTATGACCCTAGATGTCTTAGAGTGCGACCTAGTAATCTAGCCATGTTTTGTGTTCCCAGTATGATGATTCTGGCCATCATTCTCGAAAGCATCCCGTGATGCTATTAGTTAGTAGGCATTCTATTCCTGGGTTTTTGAACCCGAGATTCACCCTACTTACCTCATGTTGATAGTGTTTGCTCGTTCCTTTAGGTTATTAGTAACCTTGCGATAGTCCTCGAGGTCCGTGGTATTTCCTTCTTCCAAATACTATGAACCACTTATGGCAGAAGTTCTTGAACCAAAGGATCACAACCCGAGTGCTCTTGATGAGTTCTCCATTCTATATTGTGTCTCTGCCAGATCTACCTTTCAGCATGGGTTACCCGGAAGAAATATGTTGAACTCGTTCGACATACTAATCTATGCATCCACAACTCGGAAAGTTATATGTACCTTTGAGTTGTCCCCCTTCAGTTATATTCTGACCTTCATCTATCAATTGATAGTAAGGAGTAGCTGGCAATCGTGTTTATCGATGCCTATTACTCTAGTGGTCCGTCAAGTCATTCTATTTCAGAATGACTAGGAGAAACAAACTCCAGTACCTCACCCATATCCAGGGTTGGGTCAAAGTAGTTGTATTCCGCAGATCAAATGCCAATCCAGCTTTTGCTCTGTTCTACCTCAGAGTATTACCCACTTTATGTCAAGAGCGTCGTAAGAATTGCACCTTCTCCTATGAATTCTTGACGCAATGATACTTCTTACCATCATTCTTCATTCCTCGATCCCGTGTTGTCTCAACCGGAATGCCGACAAGTGAACCGTGATGTGTGAAATCAATACTCCTAGCAACTCCGTTGCTTGGTAGTTAATGGACAATATTTTCATCCTTAGTGTGCTGATTATTGAATCACCACCCTAAGGTTGAACGTGCTACCTAGTCCTTATTTCCTGGTGCACTCTTCGATCAACGGGTTAGGATTTTGCCAAACCCTTGCCCTATCGATCATATCGTCTTGCCCTAAAAAGCAAGATTGTTCTCGAGCTCAATAACATATCGGTGGTTCGTGATTTTCCGATTATATTCTCGGAAGTATTACCTGGTTGTCACCTGACCGCTATGTTGAGTTCGTGATCATGTTGGTTTTCCTCCAACCACCCATTCTCCAAGAATCTGTGTTGGTTACCCCTGAGCTAGTTGGTTAAGCTTAACAACAACTTGGAGAGTTGGAAGATGAAAACTTGTCCGACTTAGCTCATCCCTAAGGGATATCCCTGTGTGTGTGTGTATGTTGAAGAAAGATGATATCTTCACCAATTGGTCCTCGTGATCAGTTGTTGTATCTATTATCTTGTCCAAACCTTGATTGAGTGTGGGCTATCGTCAAATCAAATCAGAACCAATGATGTTCGTAATGTTGTCTTACTCGTGGTTTATCCCTCGAGCATACACCATTACATCTTTTGGTCTGACCAATGCTATCACCATGTTCACATGATGGTGGAAGTCCAGTGATATGGAAATTCCGATGAGTTGTTGTTGAGCCCATCAGCAGCATTTTGTCTCCCCCATGACTCATGTTGAACATCAACCTAGTGTTGGAAACTTTTATAGGCATTATCTTCATGTCCCGTTCATGAAGCATATGTTGGATGGAAGAAGTGACTTTATCTGATTCACGTGCATTTGGTGCAAGTTGCCGCCGTGAGTTCGAGAAAGATTGTTTTTGTTTCCTCTGTTACCATCCCAAGTCAGTCATGCATGTGCGAAGTATGCTATGGTTTGAAAGGCTCGCTACCTCCATTCCATATGTATCTCCTAGTACACAAAGCCACTGATTGATTTTTTCAAGGATAAGAAGTTCAATTGCTATTCCTGAAGGGCCCAAACGGACATGCAGGAGACTTCGTTATCTTCAATAGTGGTTCCCCACCTGAACTCGGTAGTGTTTCGTTGTAAGACTACTACGTGGTCATGCTTGTCTGGGACAGCGTGTTCACATGATTGTAGCAGAACCAGCTCATGTTTTTGGAGCTTGCTATCGCAGTTCATTCCCCGAGAATCTCGCAACATCATCTCGTCAAATTGTGTTGCAAACCTTCATTTTTCCCTTCTAGACTCGGTGAGTCTGGAATATCCTGACACCAACCAGATCTGAATCTCAGGCAGATATGATGGTTGGAGCATTTTCCAAGAACTATATTGTTGGTCCCTTTGTAACCGGTAATGTGGATGTCGTGGCCAACACATCCAGCCGGAAGACCTACCATTGTAGTATCTCGATTGAAGAAAGTTGGCCACCTCCCCATGAGGATTTCGTAGGATTTACCTTCGTAGTTAATCCTTACAGATTCTTGTGCTCCCAAAGTCCGACCTTTTACTTGATGTCCTAGATACCAAACCGTATCAATAAATGGGTTATCCTAGCACATCAAGGAGAACATTAGAAGCGGAGTGCTAAATGTCTCACGGTCGATCATCCAGATTTTGTTCCCTTGGTCTCGCTAAGGTGAAACCTGAGAACGTGTTATCTTCCCTTGCATCTGCATCATCCATCACCATTCATCATGGTGGTGTGTTGTGTTGCCAGGATCCTTGACACGGATATTGGTAAAACCTTAATGAATATGGAGATGCTCAAGTTCTTGAGAGCACGCACAAGCACTAGCTTTTACCGTTGGTGTTAAACTGGGATTTGCTTCTAGTTTCCTCGGTTATGTTATAACCTTTTCAAACAGTGGACCCACTCTCGACTGTTGAGTTCTTCCCCAGTTACCAGAATCATTCCCAACATTTGCATTTTGTTCCCAGCTTGCACCTCGGTAGTTTTGTTCAGGATCATCTTCAAAAGTGGACTTACCATGGGTCCCATCCATTTCCTATGATAAGCAAATCATCCCTTGCGTTGTCTTCAACAAGGTAGTCCACATCATCCATTCTAGTCCGAGTATGTCATTCTTTCAAACTCCTTCAAACCATCAATTGAAAATTGCCTTAAGCTGGTATGAAGAGTTTCAATGATCTCTGAATCAAAAGTAATTCTTTTTGCCACTTAAGGGAATATTTCTGCGAGTCACTTTCCTTAAGATGTCTCGTTATGGTATTATGGGCAACATAACTTCTCGCTACTTTGAAACCCCCTCACCATCTATTTAGGCGTGGAATTGTTGTCCACCAAATCAAACCCCGTCGTTGTTCTTCCATCCCTCTCGATGTGTCTTGTGTCTCAACTTGAGATGTTTCAACATCTCATTCCGCGAGTTGATATTGTTTAGTTCGATCTTCGAGAAGATCAATCCTAGTTGAGTTTCTTTCTGTCGTCCTCGCGTGGATGAAGATCTCAAAAGCAAGGATGCCAAGATCGACATGATGCAATGAATCAACATCTTTGAGAAGGGCAATCGGATCGTGAAGATTCTTTATTGGCGTTCCCTCTGTCTTCTTACCTCACGTCTTGAATCTCGGGACGAGATTCTTGTTTAGTGGGGGCGAGTTGTCACATCCCTAGTTCTATTAATGCCTAGAGCTAGCATCTGGTGTTGCATCATGTCTAAATTTCTGAAACTTGAATTGAGGAAAATTGAAAGCCTCGGAAATCATTTTAATAAAGGGGCAAGATACCCTAAAATTTCAATCAATAAATCCAAAATGCCCTAGAAATAGCTCTGACAATTTTGGCAAGAGTTATAAATTAAACCAAAATTTTGGAACATTTCTAAGGAATTATTTGGGCTCTGATTTTAAATCAATAATTATTTGAATTGGATTTATATCTACTATTAAATGAATATATGTCCAATAATTCTGAAATATTTTATGGAGCTTTGGTTTAATTCTTTTAGCTTCAAAAAAATATTTCCAGAAGCAACAAAATTGATTTGGTTTCAAAACCAAATTCAAAGCAAACCTGCAAAATAGAAAAAGAACAGAGTTAGAAAAAAACTGAGAGAGAGAAAACCTACCTAACTACCTGTGCAGCCCACCAAGGCCCACCTGGTTGGCCCACCTGGCCAGCCCAGCCCACTGGCCTTCCCCCCTGTCGTCTTCCTCGCGACAGAAGGACGCCGGGCGTGTGCCCCGTGCGCGCGGCCACGCGCTCCGGCCAGCTCCTTCTTGCCGCACCCCCCTCGACGCCTGGACGCCTTTGGGAGACGCCACGCAGCCCCCTGGTCCCTCTCGCTCACTCCCTCGAGCTCATCCCCCTCCTCTGCTCTCTCCCTACGACGCCACCGAACACGCCCATCGCCGCCGTTGGCCGTAGCCGCGACCACCGTACCTCCCTAGCCCATCCAACGTGCTCGAGAGCCCCGCCTCGTCCCCCTCTTCCTCCTCACCAAGACGGAAGGCGCCGGAAGCCCTGGATGCCGCCAGCTCCGCCGTTCCCCTCCTCGGCCACCGAGGATCGTCTTCGTCGATTCGCCGTCAACCGTCCGTCCCCGAGCTCGTCGACGACCCCATACGATGCGCTGTGAGCCCCCGGTTCTTCCCCCTCTTTTCCCGTGGTCGTTCCCGCACCCTAGCGCCTAGGCCGTGCTAGCCGAGCTCCGGCCGCCGCCCGTCTTGTCATCGCCATGGCCTGAGCTCGAACGGGTCGCGCCCGTACACCGCACCGAGCTCCTGGTGACCCCAGGAGGCTGCCCAGCATTTCACCTTGCTCACCCATGCTCCACAACGCCATTCCACCGAGGTCCGAACTCCGGCCACCGCCGCGAGCTCCATTCCGGTGAACTCTGGCCACCCCGCGCCCTTCCGTTGGTTCCCCTGGATGCGCGCGGGCATGGGCTACCTCCTGTTGTCCTCGACGCATCGTTCCGTCGCCTCTAGCGCAACTCCGGCGGACGCCGCCGCGATTTGATGTCGTCGCCGGCCAAAACTCCGGCGTGCTGATGGTCAACGTCATTAGCCGCTAATATCTCCACTAATTGACCCCCCCCCCTGACCCACTTACACACGGGCCCCACCTGTTTAATTAGTCAGTTAATGAAATTAGTTAGAACTAATCCAACCCCGCGGGACCCACGCGTCAGCTTTGACCTTGCTGACGTGGCCTTTGACTGGGCCCACATGTCAGTGACTCTAGCTAGCCCCGTGACACTGACCAGTGGACCCCACTGGTCAGGTTTGACCTGGTCAGCCACAGTTGACTTGCTGAGGTCAGCATGACACAATGCTGACGCAGTAAATGATTTTCTGGATTTTAAATAATTCAGGAAATTCCAGAAATACCCAAAACTTCTAAAAATCATAGAAATTCAACCGTAACTCCAAATGAGATAAATTATATATGAAAAATTATTAGAAAAATTCAAGGAATCCATCTGTACCATTTTCATGCATGTTGGAACAACTTAAGGCCACTGTTTAGGACAAATTCAATAAAGGGCATTTAAATAATCATATATGGAGTTGGAATTTGAATCTTATATTGAAACCAACTTCATTTAATTGTGTTGCTAGTTGCATTAGCTCAATCAACAACATATTGCCATGTCATTATCATGCATCATGTTGTGCATTGCATTGATTGTATTCCTTCTCTATTGCCGGTATTTGTCCCCTCTCGATAGACGTGGTACTGACGTCGTGATCGTTGACACCGATGAAGACTCAATGTTATCTTCAGAAGTGTCAGGCAAGCAAAACCCCCTTGTTCATTCCGATACAATCCCCCTCTCTCGCTCCTGCTCTCTTTTACTGCATTAGGACAACAACGATTCATCTGTTACTTGTTGCGGTAGTTGAACCCCTTATCCTCTGCATGACCTGTCATTGCCACAGTAAATAGATGAAACCCACTAGCATGAGTAGGAGTTGTTTGAGCCCTAATGTGCCTACTCATTCATGCTTGTTTGTCATGCCTGCTACTGCTTAGAGTTGAGTCAGGTCTGATTCATCGGGGATGGATCGGAGGTGTGTAAACATGTCCTATTGTGTGTGAGCTAAGTGTGTGAACACGTTTTGGTAAAGGTAGCGGTGAGAGGCCATGTAGGAGTACATGGTGGGTTGTCTCATTGAAACCGTCCTTAGGAACCGAGTTCTGTGTTTGTGATCCATGAAACAGCTACTACCACACGTTGGGCCCTGAAATATGACCTCGCTCGACTTACTGACCCCTCACGCCTCAGTCCAGGAGTTGCAACTAGTTTCTGGTGTTTGTAGGATATGTGTTGGCGGCCGTGCGTAGCGCTGACCCTAGGGGTGGGCTATGTTGCGGTAGATACACCGTGGCACGGTGTACCGAGTCACCCGTTTGGTGTCTCGGGAACCCTGTTCACATCGTTCGGGGCCGTTGAGTACACCCCGGCCGGATTTCCTTGCGGATGGAACCTGAATAGGCGATGACCCTGGACTAGAGACTTGTGTGGTTAGTCAGGTCGTGGTCTACACCCACGTCGGCTTTCGCTTGAAGTCTGCCGAGCACATGTCGTGTGCAGACGCTAAGTGGTGGAAACATGTGTGACGAAGTACACCCCTGCAGGGTTATAAATGATCTATTCGAATAGCCGTGTCCGCGGCAAAGGACTTCTGGGTTGCCCATAATAGTTCATAGACAAAGTGAAAGTGGATACTCTAAAACTCGCAAGATAAGTGTGAGTGCTATGGATGGCCTTCTCGTAGGGAGACGAGAGAGGATCCATAGTGGTGTATTGATTGGTGAATATGTGGACTCGTGTGCGCCACCTCAAAAGAGTTTCTTGCATTCGTAGTTCAGAATAGCCACCGAGTCAAAGCTGGCTTGCTGCAGTTAAACTCCACCACCCCCTTTTGTTGATACCGATGCATATGTAGCTAGTTCTGATGTAAGTCTTGCTGAGTACCCTTGTACTCACGTTTGCTTAATTTATGTTTTGCAGAGAGACTTCAGTCTCAGTAGTAGTTCCGCGTGGACTTCGACGTTTAGCTTGATACCTCAGCTACGATCTTGTGCCCTCGGCAGGATCTGGTAGATAGTCAGGCTTCTCAGCCTTTTTCATTTGTAGATGTCTGTACTCAGACAAGTTAAGCTTCCGCATGTGCTTGTTGCTTGTATGCTCTGTATGTTGGGTCATGAGACCCATGTTTGTAATATCTCGCTCCTCGGAGCCTAATGAATAAATACTTGAGTTGTAGAGTTATGTTGTGATGCCATGTTGTATTTACACATATCGAGCATATTGTGTGTATGATTGAAATGCTTGGTATGTGTAGGATCCGACAACCTAGTTGTTTATCCTTCGCAGCCTTTCTTATGAGGAAATGTAGTCTAGTGTTCCTCGAGCCATAGTAGTCTGCTACAGCCCGGTTCACCGGAGTCCTGCTAGCCCAGCACTACTGTTCAGGACACTTGATTGGCCGGCATGTGTTTCACTTCGTCCCTATGTCTGTCCCTTCGGGGAAATGTCACGCGGTGATTTCCGGAGTCCTGCCTAGCCTGCTACAGCCCGGGATCCCCGGAGTCCTGTTAGCCCAGTGCTACAGCCCGGAATCACTCGTTGGTGACCGACATGTTCGATGTGATTCATGTATGCCTGTCTCCATAGGTTTGTGCCGCTTTGGGTTCACGACTAGCCATGTCGGCCCGGGTTCTTTGTCATATGGATGCTAGCGACACTATCATATACGTGAGCCAAAAGGCGCAAACGGTCCCGGGCCAGGTAAGGTGGCACCCGTCGAAATACCGCGCGTGAGGCCACAAAGTGATATGATGTGTTACATGCTAGATCGGTGTGACCTAGGATCGGGGTCCTGACAAGCACCTTTGCTCCTGAGATAAATGACGACGGCGTTGCCCAACCGGAGGAATGGTTTGGGCTGAACCCGGCAGAGGGCGAGGACTCGGCGGAGGAGATCGCTTCCAGTGATGAAGGCGAAGACGGCGAAGGGGAGGAAGGCAAAGACATCAAGCCGGCCGGTGAAGCGGCCAGCCAGCCTCAGCCTGACCGTGCCTCCAGCAACGAGGCGCGTGCTAGCGCGCCCTCTGCGGGAGGCGGTGATCATGCCGAGGTTCGCCAGCCGGCCACTCCTCTAGCCGGCATTGCCATCTCTACCGACCTGCCCGACTCGCCAGTCGCTCCCTTGGTTAAACTACTTGTTAACCTCCAGGCGGCGCGGTCGACTTCGCGCCGGTGGGCCTCAGTGAGGCATCTCATGGAAGCCAACTTCCGGCCCTCCGCGAGGAGGGCGAGGCGGCGAGCCTCCAGTGCTTCGGCGTCGGCATCGGCTGGGAGGGGGATGGACAAGTCGTGGACTGCCGCACGCGGGGCGTTGTGGGCGCTCTCGCCAGAAGCGCCGCCGTAGCCTATGACCATCACCTCGGTGGTGACAGCGTCGCAGCCATCGGCCCGAGGAAGCGGGTCATTGTAGATCGCGACGTCGGTGGGGAAAGTGCCGAGCAAGGCCGTGTCGGAGTCGACAGGCATCGGATCGGTGGAGCCAACAGACTCCAAGTCCACGGCAGGCTCGCCGGAGACGTGGAGCTAGCCGAGGAGGTTGACGAGGTGGTCGGTGCCCGCGTCAGAGGCGAGCTCGTCGAAGATGAGGGTCTTGTCAAGGAGATCAGCGAGGCCGCTCATTGCGCAGACGTTGGTGATGCCTTGCAGCTTGTCGTGGCAAGCGCCATCGGGCGTGCCGGGCTGGCTACGCTCGCTGGGAAGGAAGAGGGTTCCCGTCCAGAACAGGTCTCACCTGGCCCCACGGTGGGCACCAAATGTCGGGTGGTAGGTGTGACATATGCCAACGGGTGGCTTATCATTGTGGGAGCCAGTAAGACGTCGTCGGTGCCTGGAAGCGGGATGAGACGAAGACATGCACGCCGGCGAATCTTACCCAGCTTCGGGGTTCTCCGTGGAGATAACACCCCTACTGCTGCTCTGCGGGGTCTCCGCATGATCACTAGATGAACGAGTGGCTACAAGATGCTCCTTGAGCTGTTTGGCGAGAAGAAGAAGAAGGGCACGGCTAGCTCTCCTCTCCTCTCTATGTGGTGTCTAGAAATAGCTTAGATCCACCCTTTGCATGGGTGCCCCGGGGGGTTTATATAGGCCTACCCCCCGGGGGTACAATGGTAGTCCGGCTGGGTGTGGGCCCCAGCCGTCTGTGTCTACGCTCGCCGGCTTCTACGCCGGCTGCTGGGGCCCGTCGGCTGGTGGGTCCCGCCGGCTACTGGCTCCTTGGTCAACAGGCAGGCCCCACTGTCTTGGGCCTGGTCGGTGGCTGGTTACTGTTGCTCAATCCTGGTGACGAGGGCTTCGCCGAGGTGGGCGTGGCTACAGTGCCGCCGTCTGGCGGGCGTTCGCTGTATCCTCACCGCGTCTTGTCTCCTTAATGGGGCGTCTCCTTCGAGGGAGGTGGCAAGCTGGCTGGGGGAGCCGGCTCTGTCTTGGGCCGACAGGGGGAGGCCTGGCCGCCTTCGGGTGTCTCTCTGCCCGAAGGGGCCCACCGCCCATGGGCCGTGCTGACGGCCCGTCGTGGGTGGCATCAGGGTCAGCATGGCAATAGTGCCGCACCGGACGGGTCATGGCCACCCCGTACGGCGCACTGTGCCAGGCGTGCTCCGGGATTCGGGGGTGGCAGGCTTTACTGTAGCCTCGCCCCGTCACATCGCCGTTATGTGGATGCAGACTTCGAGGGTATGATCTTGACCGCTTTATGGGAGCCGGCTTCTTGGAGTCGGCCTTCTCGCGGTCGTCTTCTTGGAGCCGGCCCTCCCGCGGCATTCTTCATGAGGGCTAAAGCCGGGCCGCCTTCCGATAGTCGGCCTGGAAACAGCCGGCGAGGGGAAGGCGGCCCAATGTCTTGGACTCTTGAGGGCCGTATCGGCTCATAATTTTTTCAGAAGGGCCAGGGGGATCCCGGCTAGGCTACCCGTGGTCATTTACTCCGACAAATACCCCAAGACGAAGTTTGTTCCTCAACAAGAGAAGTATGATCCCACTGCTTTCAAGGGAACACAAGCTCTAGATGATCTTCCACCACAAGACCACAAGCAAAAATGCAAGGACAAGCTTCAATAGGAGATTGATGCATTTGAAGATGCTCCCAAGGCCTTAGTCAAGTGGGTTCGCAAGACTACATCAAGTTCTACTTCGTCAAGTACGACTACAAATCCAATGATTCCCATCAAGTTGATGTGGATCCCGAAGAAGAACTTGAGGGTGACTCCGCCAACACACTTCACTCATATCATTTTGGTGAGAACAAGTGCAAACAACTTCCACATCTTGCACTAGTTCGAGTAGTCACAAACCCTCTTGTTGGAAAGACAAGGGACAAGGTAACCCAATGTTTTCATGGACATCATCTTGTGTGAACTTCACTCTATGTCTATGGATATCCCTATTTGTTCCTTGTGGGACTAACCCGGGTAGGTATTGAAAGTGCAACTCACTCCAATGGATTCTACCTCTTGAGCATGCGTTGGTTTTCCCTTGAAGAGGAAAGGGTGATGCAGCAAAGTAGCGTAAGTATTTCCCTCAGTTTTTGGGAACCAAGGTATCAATCGAGTAGGAGACAACGCACAAGTCACCTAGTACCTGCACAAACAATCAAGAACCTCGCAACCAATGCGATAAAGGGGTTGTTAATCCCTTCACGGTCACGCGCAAAAGTGAGATCTGATAGAGATAGTAAAATAAATATTTTTGGTATTTTGGTTGTATAGATTGTAAAGTAAATATTGCAAAATAGTAAATGAGATGCGATGTAAATAAAAGAGATGCAATATAATAAGAACGAGACCCGGGGGCCATAGGTTTCACTAGTGGCTTCTCTCAAGATAGCATGTATTACGGTGGGTGAACAAATTACTGCCAAGCAATTGATAGAAAAGCGCATAGTTATGAAGATATCTAAGGCAATGATCATGAATATAGGCATCATGTCCATGTCAAGTAGATCGAAACTATTCTACATCTACTACTATTACTCCACACATCGACCGCTATCCAGCATGCATCTAGAGTATTAAGTTCATAAGAACAGAGTAACGCTTTAAGCAAGATGACATGATGTAGAGGGATAAACTCAAGCAATATGATATAAACCCCATCTTTTTATCCTCAATGGCAACAATACAATACGTGCCTTGCTGCCCCTACTGTCACTGGGATAGGACACCGCAGGATTGAACCCAAAGCTAAGCACTTCTCCCATTGCAAGAAAGATCAATCTAGTAGGCCAAACTAAACCGATAATTCGAAGAGACTTGCAAAGATATCAAATCATGCATATAAGAATTCAGAGAAGAACCAACTAATATTCATAGATAATCTTGTTCATAAACCCTAAATTCATCGGATCTCGGCAAACACACCGCAAAAGAATATTACATCAAATAGATCTCAAAGAACATCGAGGAGAGCTTTGTATTGAGAATCAAAGAGAGAGAAGAAGCCATCTAGCTAGTAACTATGGACCCAAAGGTCTGTGGTAAACTACTCACGCTTCATCAGAGAGGCTATGGTGTTCATGTAGAAGCCCTCCATGATCGATTCCCCCTCCGGCAGATCGCCAAAAAAGGCCCCCGGATGGGATCTCATGGGTACAGAATGGTGCGGCGGTGGAAAAGTGGTTTCGTGGCTCTCTGCGATCGATCTAGGGTATAAGAGTATATATAGGGGAAAGAAGTACAGCGGTGGAGGTACAAGGGGGCCACGAGGGTGGGGGCACGCCCTCCTGCCTCGTGGTCGTCTCGTGGCGTTCCAAACTTCAACTCCAAGCCTTCTGGTTTGCTATCGGTCCAAGAAAGATCATCGCGAAGGTTTCATTCCGTTTGGACTCCGTTTAGTATTCCTTTTCTGCGAAACTCTAAAATAGGAAAAAAGAAAAACTGGCATTGGGCCTCCGGTTAATAGGTTAGTCCCAAAAATAATATAAAATACCATATTAAAGCCCATTAAACATCCAAAACAGGTAATATAATAGCATGGAACAATCAAAAATTATAGATACATTGGAGACGTATCAATAGATTTCTACAAATGATTTACATCAACATTGAGCATCCACATCTTCAACATCTACATGAAGTCATCATCGACAAAACCCAAGGTTAGTTCGTCCCTCTTAGGGGGGATATCACATCTAGGGGAGCTTTACTCTAAGAATTGAGCTAAAGCAAGTCTAATAGTGTGAACACATCAATGCTTTATGTAAAAGTGGTAACCCGACTTGTGCTTAAACGATGAGTATGACCTATGATCAAATGTTCTCATTTGACTCCTAAGTCAATATACTCATATATAGATGACCTAGTCATCGTCAATTGCTTGATAGATGCTAGTGTTTGTGCATGCTTTGTCACATATTTCTTTTGCCATTTCATTGTGTGAGCATGTTGATTGCATACTTTTCTCATTCGAGGACATCCATTTGTTGCTTTGATTATTTGGCTCTATTTCTTTTGCCAAATGGATGGATATGAATGCCTAAGAACTTCCTCTAGCTATCTATGCTTTTCTCGTCTCAAACTCTATTCATGCTACATCACCAAGTTTGATCAAGTCAGATTCGAACCCTCTGTGTGAGGAGCACAGAGTCACTGATTAGTCATAGACTTAAACTTCCAAAACCTGTCTGTGCATTTCGGTCTGACGGAATCATCCTTTTCGGTCAAACCGAGTTCACTGAGTTGATCTAGGTTTTCAATCTTGGTGCAACCGATTATAACCTTTCGATCACATCGAATTGCAGTAACCACTTGTGATTCTACATCTCGGAGCCACCGAGTTGTTCCACTTGGTCACACCGACAGGGTCAGGATATATATACCGATGGGTCAAATTTTGTAAATTTCACCGAAACCTATTCGCCCGCACATATCCTGCTCTTCCGTCTCGGATCTCCGGATCGTCCTCTCATTGCTAGCGACCTCCCGCCGCTTGTATCCGTCGCCGTCAACGGAATTCTACACCGTCGTTGCCGCCGTAGCGAGTTCATCATCGAGCTAGGGTATGAGTTCGAATCTTTGTGCAATTCTTACCTCCGGTTCTTAGCACAAAGCAAATGCCATGTTTCTTACCAGGTATGAGATCATCCTGTCTAGCAAAAATCTCCTTTAGATTAGATTAGATTCAAAAATTTAGGGTTAGGTTTCTGCCGAACTCATCTTGGACCGACCGAGTTGTGGAAATCGGTCTCACTGATTTTGGCTTAGGCCATTGCACTTGCACTTTTTGCTCTGGTCGAAACTTGCAAATCGGTGTGACCGAGTTCAACTCTTAGTGAAACCTTAGCAACCTCGGAGTCACCGAACTATGTCTTGGTCTAACCAATTTCACTAGTTTAGACTCCAAAAGTTGCTTTAGTGTTACCGAGTTAGCAAATCGGTAGCTCCGAAATGCTTTCTGTGGAAAACTATAACTGAGTTTTTGACTCATTTGGTTTGCAAAATCTTTGCACTTTGTGATGCTCATCCACTCTATCTCATCTATAACTATTCACAGGGTCAGCTGTCAGTTTGCAGTGCCAGAATGTCTGATCAGAGTGATAGCCAGAACAAGTCTGAAGAGCAGGTGAATCTGAGTGAGGGCACTAGTCCCTCTAACAGTTATGATGATGGCAGCAGAAGTACTCCTAGCAACCTACCTAAGGCTGCTACTAGGTAGAGGATGAAGAGGAATTTTGATTCTGAAGATGAAGACTATGTAGCTGCTGAGGAGGAAGTCAGCTCCAAGAAGAAGGTTGTCAAGAAAGAATTTGGCACAACTACATCTACAAAGCCTGGTATGCACAAGAAGGCTCCTGCAAATAGAGTGACCACTTCTAAGGCCAGAGCCTCCACACTTGAGACTTCCAAATCAACTGTTGAAGAGGCTGATGGTGATGGCAAGAAGAGAAAGGAGAGGGCCAAGAAAATTATGGCCAGAGTTATTGGTAAGCCCTCTATGATGATTCAGTCTGATGAGGAGGAAGAGGAAGAAGAGGATGCTGCACCAGCACCTAAAGATCAAAAGATGATGGGGGATGCCATCAAGTCTGGGGTTGCCCCTTCTAAGCCCAAGATAGCCCCCCAAAGCTTCTACTCCAGCCCCCAAGACTACACCAAAGAGGAGCACAAGGAATATACCAGCTGCTGAGAAGAACAAGGCCCCAGTGCCTGAGATTGAAGAAGAGGAATATACTGAAGCCCAAATGCTTAGGAAGCTAAAGCCCAAGATCCCTGACCATGATGACAATCATCCAGTGGCAGAAAATATGAAAATCAGAAAAGATGCAAGTCTTAGATTATGGAGGGAATCAGATCCATATGTTGTGAGGAGAAGGACTGCTGTGGATTATAGATTTCACAGCAAGGAGCAGTAGGACTTCTATGAGAATATTATGCTAGATAAGAAGCCAATTGTCTGTGATATGAAGTGGGTAGACTGGAAGTACATCGACAGCAATGAAGACCACTTCCTAGGAGTGCATGAGAGCTTCAAACTATGTGGAGTAGACACCTTTGTGGGTTAGAAACTCACCAAGTGGAATGATGAGCTTAGTATGCAATTCTATTCCACAACTCATTTCTACCCTGATGGAAGGATTGTTTGGATGTGTGAAGGTACAAGGTACCAATCAACAGTTGATGAATGGGCCAAGCTGATAAATGCTCCTGCAAAGCATGAGGATGACATAGATGTATATGCCAAGAAGAAGAAAGATCACAACTCCATGGCTAACATGTATAAGGAGATTCCTGACAAAGCCTTGGAGATTCACAAGATGGGCTCTGTGTATTATCTGTTGTCTGGTCTGACCACCATCAACACTATCTTGAGGCACGCCATGTTGCCCAAATCATAAGATCATAGGATGATCAGAGGCCATTCCATAAACTTGCTGCAGTTGTTTGATGTTCCCCAGAAGTTCAAAGTGATGAGTCTGATTGTTGAGACAATCAAGAGGACAAATACAGATCAGAAGAGATCATGTGGGTATGCTCCACACATCCAGATGCTCATCAACTCCAAGATGGGTATAGGCACATACTTATTGGACAAGGAACATCTTCCCTTGAGGCCTAACTTTGAGGACAACACAGTTGTCATGAATGAGGAAGATCCCACATCTGTAGAGGCTCAAGAGAAGAGGGAGAAAGCAAAGGCTGAGAAAGCAGCCAAGATGCCAAGCGTTGAAGAGGCTTCTCAAGTGTTTCTCAAGTCTAAGCAAGATCAACTTGGATATCTTATTCAATCAACTTTGAGGATTGAGAAAGGACTGGCCACCCTGACCCAGAATCAAGAGAGCCTGGAGAGGATCATTGAAACAAAATTCTATGATCTTGACTTGAAAGTGACAGAGATGCAGACAGCTATTGAGCAGCTCCAGGAAGAAGCTGAGGAGAAGAAAGGGAAAGCTACCACAGATGCCTTTCAGAGAGTGCTGATAACCCACAAGTAGAGGGGATCGCAACAATTTTCGAGGGTAGAGTATTCAACCCAAATTTATTGATTCGACACAAGGGGAGCCAAAGAATATTCTCAAGTATTAGCAGCTAAGTTGTCAATTCAACCACACCTGGAAAACTTAATATCTGCTGCAAAGTATTTAGTAGCAACGTAATATGATAGTAGTGGTAACGGTGGCAAAGGTAATAGCAGCAGTTTTATAGCAAGCGTAACAGTGGCAACAGAAAAGTAACTTAGCAAAGATAAATATGTGAAAAGCTCGTGGGCAATGGATCAGTGATGGATAATTATGTCGGATGCAATTCCTCATGTAATGGTTATAACATAGGGTGACACAGAACTAGCTCCAGTTCATCAATGTAATGTAGGCGTGTATTCCGAATATAGTCATACGTGCTTATGGAAAAGAACTTGCATGA
The DNA here is from genome assembly GCA_034509565.1 of Triticum monococcum. Classification (NCBI taxonomy): domain Eukaryota; kingdom Viridiplantae; phylum Streptophyta; class Magnoliopsida; order Poales; family Poaceae; genus Triticum; species Triticum monococcum. The sequence goes on along the minus strand of CM067843.1, from coordinate 667,645,233 downwards.
CATCTTTTGTCCTACCCTCTCGTGGTAGCGGGGTCCTATTGGAAAACAAGGGATATTAAGGCCTCCTTTTAATAGAGCACCGGACCAAAGCATTAACACTTAGTGAATACATGAACTCCTCAAACTACGGTCATCACCGGTAAGTATCCCGATCATTGTCACTTCAGGGTTAACGGATCATAACACATAATAGGTAACTATAGACTTGCAAGATAGGATCAATACCTCACATATATTCATGAAAACATAATAGGTTCAGATCTGAAATCATGGCACTTGGGCCCTAGTGACAAGCATTAAGCATAGCAAAGTCATAGCAACATCAATCTCAAAACATAATAGATACTAGGGATCAAACCCTAACAAAAGAACTCGATTACATTATAAATCTCATCCAACCCATCACCGTCCAGCAAGCCTATGATGGAATTACTCACGCACGGCGGTGAGCATCATGAAATTGGTGATGGAGGAATGTTGATGATGACGATGGCGACGGATTCCCCTCTCCGAAGCCCCGAACGGACTCCAGATCAGCCCTCACAAGAGAGATTAGGGCTTGGCGGCGGCTTCGTATCGTAAAATAAGATGAATCCTTCTCTCTCATTTTTTCTCCCCAAACATAAATAAATAGAGTTGGAGTTGAGGTCGGTGGACCACCAGGGGGCCCATGAGGCAGGGGGCGCGTCCAGGGGGTAGGCGTGTCCCCCACCCTTGTGGACAGGGTGTGGCCCCTGGCCTTGATTCTTTCACCAGTATTTTTATATATTCCAAAAATATTCTTCGTTGATTTTCACGTCATTCTAAGAACTTTTATTTCTGCACAAAAATAACACCATGGCAATTCTGCTGAAAACAGCGTCAGTCCGGGTTAGTTCCATTCAAATCATGCAAGTTAGAGTCCAAAACAAGGGCAAAAGTGTTTGGAAAAGTAGATACGTTGGAGACGTATCAAGTGCCTAGGGGACAAAGATCTTCAGTAGTGCCTGTGACTGACACAAGAGCTACTACATCCGCACCTGCAGCCACAGCATCAGTAGCACCTCCAGTTGCCACTCCACAAGCTCCAATAACTTCAACGGATGCATTCGTCCTTGGCGTCCTCTCAACGCCACCTCCTGAAGATCAAGCCTAGAGAGATGCATAGCACTGCATTTCCAAGCTTTTTGGTAACTTGTTGCCAAAGGGGAAGAAAGTGTATAGATCATAGGCTTTGAGACAGAGAGAGCTTGTTTCTTTTTGATATCTCTTTTGCTTCTTGGTCGATACTTATTTCTGTGCTTGCTTGGATGATACTTTATGTGTGTTAGATACTTGTATGGTCATGTGTTTGATCATATCATACCTCAATGCTTGTGCTTCAATGATGCTATTACTTATCTCCCATGTATGATCATTCACTTTGCCTAGGGGATGAGTGCATACTTTATTTTCTATCATTTTGAGCGCTCCACCAAGATGTATGTGACATGGAAGAGTAACCCATGATCCTAATCACTTGTGCATTTGCATTCAAAAGCAAATTTTAAATAATGCACAAATTTAGGGGGAGCTCTTGCTTATCACATACTTCCCAAAGCGACGATATATTTCAATCTTATTATCATTTGTGGAAGCTTTGATCTATATGTTGTCATCAATTACCAAAAAGGGGGAGACTGAAAGTGCAACTATCCCTATGTGGTTTTGGTAATTCCTAACAACATATAGCTCATTAAACTAATGCTCTTTCAAGATGATCATTTCAGGAAGTTCAATGATTGGCATGGCATGGACTAGAAATGTGGACCCCTCAAAATGCTAACGACACATATTGGCTCAAGCTCAAGACTCTACATTTTCATTTTAGTGACCCAAGATCACATTGAGTCCATAGGAAAAGCCAATACTATTAAAAGGGGATGAGGTGTTGCTTAATGGCTTGCTTGCTCAAAATGCATAGTGATATGCTCCAAAAGCCCTCAACCACTTTCTCATTCCCACATATGTCCCAAACCAAAAGTCAAACTCGGCCTCACCGATTTGAGCTATCTGGCGTCACCGAGTTCATTTGACATGGCCATAGCCAGAAACCCTAATCAGTTCAGTCTCACCGCTAGGGATCTCGGTCTCACCGAGATGGGAATGCAAACTCTCTGTTTCCCTTCGTAACATTTCGGTCGAACCGAGATAAGCGATCGGTCCCACCGAGTTCACAATGCAAACTCTTTATTTCCTTTTTGTAACATTTCGGTCTCACCGAAATGAGTGATCGGTCCCACCGAGTTTACCTGACCAACTCTCTGTTTGCCTATTACAGAAATCGGTCTCACCGAGTTTATGTGATCGGTCTCACCGAGATTACGTTATGCCCTAACCCTAATGAAATCAGTCCCATCGAGTTGAATGTCGGTCCCACCGAAAGTCCTAACGTTCACATTTTGAACTAAATTGGTCTGACCAAGTTTGATTATCCGGTCCCACCGAGTTTGGTAAATTGTGTGTAACGGCTAGATTTTGTGTGGAGGCTATATATACCCCTCCACCCTTCCTCCATTTGTGGAGAGAGCTATCAGCACATGCCTACACTTCCAGCATTTATTTTCTGAGAGAGAACCACCTACTCATGTGTTGAGACCAAGATATTCCAATCCAACCACAAGAATCATGATCTCTAGTCTTCTCCAAGTTGCTTTCCACTCAAATCATCTTTCCACCAAATCCAAATCTGTGTGAGAGAGTTGAGTGTTGGGGAGACTATCATTTGAAGCACAAGAGCACGGAGTTCATCATCAACACACCATCTATTACCTTTTGGAGAGTGGTGTCTCCTAGATTGGTTAGGTGTCACTTGGGAGCCTCTGTCAAGATTGTGGAGTTGAACCAAGGAGTTTGTAACGGCAAGGAGATCGCCTACTTCGTGAAGATCTACCCAAGTGAGGCAAGTCCTTCATGGGCGATGGCCATGGTGGGATAGACAAGGTTGCTTCTTCGTGGACCCTTCGTGGGTGGAGCCCTCTGTGTACTCGCGCAACCGTTACCCTTCGTGGGTTGAAGTCTCCATCAACGTGGATGTACGATAGCACCACCTATGGGAACCACACCAAAAATCTCTGTGTCTACATTGCATTTGCTCCCTCCAAGCTCCTCTCCTTTACCTTCATATGCAATGATTTACATTCTGCTGCTATACTCCTTGACTTGCGTGTGTAGGTTGATTGCTTGACTTGTGCTAAGTTGCTAAAATCTGCCAAGACTTAAAATTGGGAAAAGGCTAGATTTTTATTTGGTCAAGTAGTCTAATCACACACCCCCCTCTAGACATACTTTCGATCCTACAACAACCCACCAGGGCGCGTCTGGGCCTCCTGGCGTGCCCTGGTGGATTGTTGTAATGTCCCAAATTTTCAATTTGGAATGTTATACATATATCATTCATGCATATCATATTGCATTTCGTTTCTCGATCCTTGAAATCCTAAGCAACTCAAGGGCCCTCGGAGAGAGTTGGGGATTTCTTTGTTTTCATATTTGAATTTTATCAAATATTGAAACAAGGATTTTGGTTTTAATTATTTTTCTCTCCGAAAATATTTCATATTAAAATATATGAGAGGAGATAATATGACTTCTCCAAAATAATTGAAATATTGGAGGAAAATATTAAAATCAAACATTTGATTTTATTCACATTTTATTGCTATTTTATTTGCATTAGAAAAATTACACGTTTTTCAAAATTGCATTTTAGGGCCAAGAAAATGTTCATCTCGTTCTAAATATTTTATTTAGACGGCGAAATTTTGTTTTGGCATTTTTAGATTTTTATTTTCTAGGATTTATTTAAGGTCCGGCAAAATTATTTTAAAAAAACTCCAACACCCGACTAGGCCGGAGCCCAGCCGAGCCGGCCCACCGCCCCACGCCTTGTCTCCCTCCAGGAGACAGCGCGCGCGCCACCGACGCCCGATGTCGAGTCCGGCCGAGACTTCGCCTCCCCGCGCCGCTTGCCCCCTCCCCCAAGCAGCCCCCCTCCTTAAATACCCCGCCATCGGACCCCCCCCCCACCACCACCAACCCCGCCCCGCCTACAGCGTCGCCGCCACCGCCTTTGCCGCCGCCACCTCTGTCGCGCCACGCCGCCACCTCTGTAGCGCCGCCGCCGCCGTCCGCGCACCCCGTCGCCGCAGCCCCACCTCACCGGAGCCGCCCTACCTCGCTGGAGCCTCGCCGGAGGTATACGCCTATTCATTAGTTACAGACAACGAACGTATGTTCGTTAGCCTGTTCGTCAGTTTTCTTTTTCTCGGATTTTCTGCGATTATTTTCAATCGTGATTTCTGATCCGATTTTCGTTTCAGTTTATCTTTTCGCTCGTTTATCGGAATCAGGTGATTCATGCGTCTAGATCTTTGTCTCGAAACCCTCTTTCTGTTTAATCAACTTGAACAAGATTTTGGTACTGTAAAATTTGACTTTAGTCCAGATTAGTAAACTAATCTTGTTTCTTTCGCAGTTTGAGTTTCGTTGCTCCATTTGATTTGATTCTTTTCACAAATCGGAGTTCTTAAGTTGAACTTTCTGGTTAGGTCTTCTTATTTGAGATTTACTCGTGTTTCTTTGTTTGATTGCTTATGTATGCTATTGTTTGTTTGCGATAGAACACCCGGAGTGCTAAGCGTGCTACTACGAGTCCCTAGGTTTTGCGGATCATCAGCAAGGCAAGTAACACTTTGATCATACTCCTTTCATACCCAGTTTTTATGCATTAGTTCCAATCCTCAAACATTGCATGGTTAGGATTGATTAACATGTGGGTTGGGAAGTAGTTGATGAGGTAGAACCTATTGCCATGTTATATTCAAACCTTGGGAGTTACTTCTACGTATTGCTTATATTGCTATGCTATGCTCGTAGACGTGGTTTGGGTGAGTAAATCCATGACATATGTGAGATTGTTAATTAATGGTTCAACTTAAGGTGGCAACTTTAATACACATCTGGGTGGATTTCTTGTCGGGCACCTGGAGAACCCAGTGTTGTCCTAGGATATCCCAGAGTACCCGTGTGATCATCCTGAGGTCCGCCACCCAGGCTCAAAGGGAACTGAGATATTTTCATGCTAGAAACTTCTCTGTGCAGCCACAAGCTATTATGGGCTCTAGCATAGTTGATTAAGTTGCATGAAGCTCCTGAAGAGGTGGATCAGTAGGTAGAGGGATGTAGGTTGGTATGGTCTGCCCGGAGTAAGGAGTTAATGCTTCTGAAAGACTGTGTCTCAGTCATCCGTTTCTCAAACACCATGTAGTGCGAGAAATCCAACGGAGGAGATCGAGTCTTGTGGGGAAAAGTGCGCAAACCTCTGCAGAGTGTATAAACTAATCATGGTTAGACGTGTCCCCGGTTATGGACATCTTGAGTATCTAGTACTTGGAGTTTCCTACGTATCTCATCACTATTAAATAATATTGTTGGGTTGTTAACTACTTTAATTGGGATTGAGTTGGAGGTACCTTCTCAATGATGTTTCAACTACCATGATAGTTAAATAAAATTTATTCCTTTGTTGTAGGAAAAAATTGGCTTTTCGCAAAAACCATAACCATAGAGCTTTCCACCAGCCAAATATGCATGTAGTGATAGCATTATTCTGTTCTTGCTCTACCGTGTTATTTTGCCAGCATATTCCATGTGCTGACCCGTTTTTGGGCTGCAACGTATTATGTTGCAGACTTTTCAGACGAGGAGTAAGGTTCGTTAGGTCATTGCCGTGTAGCTCCGCTATGCTGTTGGAGTTGATGGACTCACTTTATCTTCCAAGCCTTCCGCTGTTATCGTATTAGATGGCCTTAAGCCATATTTATTGTAATAAGTTCTCTTTTGAGACATTCGATGTAATAAGTGTGTGATTGCTACTCTGTTCTAAATCCTCAAGTACTGTGTGTGTCAGCATTACCGATCCAGGGATGACACTGAAGCACAGTGAAAGTGCAACTATCCCTAGGTGGTTTTGGTAATTCATAACAACATATAGCTCATTGAGCTAATGCTATTCCAAGATGATTATTTCAGGAAAGCTCAATGATTGGCATGGCATGGATGTGAAAGTGGAACCCTCAAAATGCTAAGGACAAAGGATTGGCTCAAGCTCAAAAGCTCAAGACTCTTCATTTTATATTTTAGTGATCCAAGATCACATTGAGTCTTTAGGAAAAGCCAATGCTATCAAGGAGGGATGATGTGTTGCTTAATGAGCCTCTTGCTTCATGTGCTTAGTGATATGCTCCAAAAACCCTCAACTACTTTCCCATATCCACATTTGACCTAAACCCTAAGCCAAACTCGGTCCTACCGATTCTTTCTATTCGGCGCCACCGAGTTTCACTTGTCATAAGCCACTGCCAAACCCTAGCAATTCGGTTCTACCGATAGGGATCTCGGTCTCACCGAGATGGGATTGCAAACTCTCTGTTTCCCTTTCGTAACTTTTCGGTCTCACTGAAAGAGCGGATCGGTCCCATCGAGATTGCAATGTAAACTCTCTGTTTCCTTTTTGTAACTTTTCGGTCTCACCGAAAGAGCAAATCGGTCCCACCGAGTTTGCCTGACCAACTCTGGTTAGCTAATTACCAAAATCGGTCTCACCGAGTTTGTGTAATCGGTCTCACCGAGATTACGTTATGCCCAAACCCTAACCATATCGGTCCTACCGAGTTGCATGTCAGTCCCACCGAAAATCTCTAACGGTCACTAGGTTTACCTTTTCGGTCCGACCGAGTTTGTTGATTCGGTCCCACCGAGATTGGTAAATTGTGTGTAACGGTTGGATTTTGTGTGGAGGCTATATATACCCCTCCACCTCCTCTTCATTCGTGGAGAGAGCCCTCAGAACACATATACACTTCCAACTCACATGTTCTGAGAGACAATCACCTACTCATGTGTTGAGACCAAGATATTCCATTCCTACCATATGAATCTTGATCTCTAGCCTTCCCCAAGTTGCTTTCCACTCAAACCTTCTTTCCACCAGATCCAAATCCTATGAGAGAGAGGGAGTTGAGTGTTGGGAGACTATCATTTGAAGCACAAGAGCAAGGAGTTCATCATCAACACACCATTTGTTACTTCTTGGAGAGTGGTATCTCCTAGATTGGCTAGGTGTCACTTGGGAGCCTCCGACAAGATTGTGGAGTTGAACCAAGGAGTTTGTAAGGGCAAGGAGATCGCCTAATTCGTGAAGATCTACCGCTAGTGAGGCAAGTCCTTCGTGGGCGATGGCCATGGTGGGATAGACAAGGTTGCTACTTTGTGGAACGTTCGTGGGTGGAGCCCTCCGTGGACTCGCGCAACCGTTACCCTTCGTGGGTTGAAGTCTCCATCAACGTGGATGTAGGATAGCACCACCTATCCGAACCACGGGAAAAACATCCGTGTCTCCAATTGCATTTGAATTCTCCAAACCCTTCCCTTTACATTCTTGCAAGTTGCATGCTTTACTTTCCGCTGCCAATATACGCTTTGCATGCTTTCTTGAATTGTGTGACGATTGCTTGACTTGTCCTAAAATAGCTAAAATCTGCCAAGAAATAAAATTGGGAAAAGGTTAAGTTTTTATTTGGTAAAGTAGTCTAATCACCCCCCTCTAGACATACTTTAGATCCCACAAGTGGTATCAGAGCTTTGGTCTCCATTTGCTTTGATTTCCATAACTTTTGGTGGTCATAGCCTTGGTTTCACAACCTAGGAGAGTATGGCGTCTAGCGAGGGAAATTATCACCGTAGAGGTCCTTACTTTGATGGTACTAATTTTGCTAGTTGGAAGCATAAAATGAAAATGCATATTCTTGGACATAACCCCGCCGTTTGGGCTATTGTGTGTGTTGGTTTGCAAGGTGACTTCTTTGATGGGAGAGAACCAAACTGTGAAGCTACGGCGGATGAGTTGAAGATGTTGCAATACAATGCTCAAGCTTGTGATATTCTCTTCAACGGATTGTGCCCCGAAGAATTCAACAAAATCGACCGTCTTGAGAATGCAAAGGAAATTTGGGACACTTTGATTGATATGCACGAAGGTACCGACTCCGTCAAGGAATCCAAGTTGGATGTGCTTCAAAGTCAACTTGACAAGTTCAAAATGAAGGATGGTGAAGGTGTCGCTGAAATGTACTCTAGGCTTGCTCTCATCACAAATGAGATTGCCGGCTTAGGGAGTGAAGAGATGACCGATAGATTCATCATCAAGAAGATTCTAAGAGCCTTGGATGGAAAATATGATACCGTGTGCACATTGATCCAAATGATGCCCAATTACAAAGATCTCAAGCCAACGGAGGTGATTGGAAGAATTGTTGCTCATGAGATGTCACTTAAGGATAAAGAGGAACTTCACAACAAATCAAGTGGTGCCTACAAAGCCTCATGTGAAGCCCCTACATCATCAAGTGAGAAACAAAACTTCAATGAAGAATTGAGCTTAATGGTGAAGAACTTCAACAAGTTCTACAAGAGTAGAAGCAAAGATAGAAGCTCCAAGTTAAGGCCCTACAATAACAAAAGATATTCTAGTCGAGAGCGAAACTGCTACAATTGTGGAAGACCCGGACACTATTCTAATGAGTGTACGGCTCCCTACAAGAGAAGAGAAGACTCTCCAAAAAGAAGAAGCAAAGAATCACCACCAAGAGAGAGAAGGAGTAGAGATGATCGTTATGAACGAAGATACTCACAGAGAAGCAAGGATTCGAAAAGGAAGGAAAAATCATCAAGGAGCTACACAAAACGAAGACATCAAGCTCATGTTGGTGAATGGGTATCCGGCTCCGACCCGACAGCCACTCCGAGAGAAGTTATCACTCCGACTCCAAAGATACTCAAGATGAAGGTGTTGCCGGTCTAGCACTTGTGTCAACCAACTCCTACGACATATTTGACTCACCAAATGAAGGAATTGGAAGATGCTTGATGGCCAAAGGTCCTAAGGTAACACACCCCGAGTATGTTGATTTTAATAGTGATGAAGATGACTTGTTAGGTGATGATGATTTGCTTGTTGACAACTCTAGTGATGAATACTATGATGAAACGTCAATTAATCATGCTAATCAAGATAAAACGAATGACAATGATAAGGACAATATTGAGGCTCTAACTAAAGAACTAAACACTCTTAAGTTAGCTCATGAAACTATCTTCGAAGATCATCGAGAACTTTTAAGAACTCATGAGAAGTTATGCTTTGAAAAGCTCAATCTTGAGCAAGAGCATGAGTTTTTAAAAGCAATCAATGATGATCTCCGCAAGAAAAGTTCTTCTTACATTGCCAAGCATTTACTCTTATCCACTTACATGCCTCAAGTCAAGTCTACTAGCAAGAACAAGAAAGATTCTTCCTCTAGTAGTAACAATGATCATGCTAAATCAAATATTGTTGCTTCTAGTAGTTCTCTTGATTCCACTAATGATTCTCTTAGCCAAGTTACACTTGAGCAAGAAAATAGCTTATTGAAGGGAATTATAGAGAAAGGAGTGTACAAAAGCCTTGCCAGGAGTAAGCAATTCGAGGAAATTGTGCGCAAGCAAGGAATGCACAGGAAGAATCAAGGTGTTGGTTTTGAACGAAAGTTCAATGCCAATGGAGTTGAGTGGGAAGAAGATCAATACCCCAAGACAAAGTTTGTTCCTCAACAAGAGAAGTATGATACTTCCTTCAAGCGGACACAAGCTCAAGATGATCTTCCACCACAAGACTACAAGCAAAAAGGCAAGGACAAGCTTCAAGAGGAAATTGATGCATTTGAAGAAGCTCCTAAGACCTTAGTCAAGTGGATTCCCAAGACAACTTCAAGTTCCACTTCATCAAGTACGACTACAACTCCAAGGATTCCCATCAAGATGGTGTGGATCCAAAAGAAGAAGAACTAGAGAGTTCTTGAGGGTGACTCCGCCAACATACTTCACTCTTATCATTTTGGCAAGAACAAGTGCAATCAACTTCCACATCTTGCACTAGTTCAAGGAGTCACAAACTCTCTTGTTGGTAAGACAAGGGACAAGGTAACCTAAAAGTTTTCATGGACATCATCTTGTGTGTGCATCACTCTATGTCTATGGATATCCTTGTTTGTTCCTTGTGGGACTAACCCATGTAGGTATTGAAAGTGCAATTCACTCAAATGGATAACTCCAAGTGATCTACATCAACATTGAGCATCCACATCTTCAACATCTACATGAAGTCATCATCGACAAAACCCAAGGTTAGTTCATCCCTCTTAGGGGGGATATCACATCTAGGGGGAGCTTTACTCTAAGACTTGAGCTAAAGCAACTCTAAAGATGTGAACACAACAATGCTTTATGTAAAAGTGGTAACCCCACTTGAGCTTAAACGATGAGTATGACCTATGATCAAGTGTTCTCACTTGACTCCTAAGTCAATATCCTCATATATAGATGACCTAGTCATCGCAAATTGCTTGATAGATGCTAGAATTGGTTGTGCCTGTTTTGTCACATATTTTATTTGCCATCTTATTGTGTGAGCATGTTGGTTGCATATTTTACTCATTCGAGGACATCCACTTGTTGTTTTGATTGTTTGGTTTTATTTCCTTTTTGCCAAGTGGATGGACAAGAATGCCTAAGAACCTCCTCTAGCTATCTATGCTTTTCTCGTCTCAAACTCTATTCATGCTACATCACAAAATTTGATCAAGTCAGATTCGAACCACTCTGTGTGAGGAGCGCTCGGAGTCCCCGATTCGTCATAGACTTAAACTTCCAAAACCTCTTTGTGATTCTCGGTCTGACCGACATCCTACTTTCGGTCCTACCGAGATCATTAAGTTGATCTAGGTTTTCTATCTCGGTGCAACCGATTTGAACCATTCGGTCACACCAAGTTGCAACAACTGTATACAGTTTTGCATCTCGGTGCCACCGAGTTGTTCCACTCGGTCACACCGACAGGGTTGGGCTATATATAGTCACGAGCAAAAATTTGGAAAGTTCTCTGAACCCCTTCGCCCGCGCGATAGCCTGCTCTGCCAACGTGGTCTCTAGATCGTCTCCTCGCCGCTAGCCGCCTCCAGTCGCTGGTCTCCGTCGCCGTCAACGGGAATCAACCCCGCCGTTGCCGCCGTAGCGAGTCTCCGCCGAACTAGGGTATGGACTCGATCTTTGTGCTATTCCCCAATCCGATTCTTAGCACATTGTGATCATCATGATTCTTGCCACGTTTGAAACACTTCTATCCAGTCAATGAACTCATAGATTAGGTTTAATTCGAAAATTTTAGGGTTAGGTTTCCGCCGAAACCATCTCGGACCCACCGAGTTTAAAAACTCGGTCCCACCGATTTGGCTTATGCCATTGCACAAGTGAGACTCGGTCTGACCGAGAATTACTTATCGGTGTGACCGATTTTGGAACTTTGTGAAACCCTAGCAGTCTCGGTGCCAACAAACTGTGACTCGGTCTGACCGAGTTCACTAGTTCAGGTGCCAAAACTGCTTCGGTATCACCGAGTTTAAAAATCGGTAGATCCGAGATGATTTCAGTGGGAAACTAAAACTAAGTTTTTAAATTATTCTTTTGCAAAAATCTCTGCATTTTGTGATGCTCATCCACTCTATCTCATCTATAACCTATTCACAGGGTCAGTAGTCAGAGTTTGCAACTTGTCTGATCAAAGTGATAGCCAGAATTTTTCAGAGCAGCAAGTACAGATGAGTGAGGGCACTAGTCCCTCGAGTTCTTCAAATGATGGCAGCAGAAGTACTCCTAGCAATCTGCCAAAAGCTGCCACAAGACAGAGAAAGAAGAGAACCTCAGAATCATAGGATGAGGACTATATGGCAGAAGAGGAAGCAACTTCTAAGAGAGTTGAGCCAGCTCAAGGCACAAAGCCAGGGATAAAGATCAAAAGGCCAGCAAGCAGGCAGCCTATGTCAAAGGCCAGATCTTCATCTAAGAAGCCCACTCCCATAGAGCCAGTTGCTACTGAAGGAAAGAAAAGAAAGGAAAGGGTCAAGAAGACCGTAGCCAGAGTGCTTGGAAAGGCTTCCATCATGGAAGATGAGGAGGAATAAGAAGAAGAGGAAGTTGCTGCACCAGCACCAAAGGCACCCAAGCTGATGGGTGATGCCATAAGATCAGGGGCAGCTGCTTCCAAGGCCAAGCCAGCTCCAAAGCCAAAGCCAAAGAGGAATACAAGAAGCATCCCAGCTGCTGCGAAGAACAAGGCCCTAGTGCCTGACACTGTAGAAGATGATGAAGAGCAAGTTCTCAGAAAACTCAAGCTCAAGATCCCAGACCACAACGATGCTCATCCTGTGGCTGAGGACATGAAGCTCAGGAGAGATTCAGGGCTCCGGAAGTGGAGAGAAGCACACCCGTATGCTTCAAGGAGAAGGACTGCTGTGGACTACAGATTTCACACCAAGGAACAGCAGGACTTCTATGAGACAGTGCTGCTAGATAAGAAGCCAATTGTATGTGATATGAGATGGGTTGATTGGCAATACATCAAGGACAACGAAGAGTACTACCCTAGAGTGCAGGACAACTTCAAGGCATGTGGAGTAGAGGACTTTGATGGGCAGAAGCTCACAAAGTGGAACGAGGAACTCATCATGCAGTTCTACTCCACCGCACATTTTATTCAGATGGGAGAATTGTTTGGATGTCTGAGGGTACGAGGTACCAGTCTACAGTTGCTGAATGGGCTCAGCTGATCAATGCCCCACAAGAGCATGAGGATGACTTGGATATCTATGCCAAGAAGAAGATGGACCACAACTCAATGTCAAACATGTACAAGGAGATTCCAAATGAAGCACTTGACACTTTCAAGTTTGGCTCAGTACACTATCTTCTGTCAGGACTGCCAACTATCAATTAGATACTGAGGCACACCTTGTTTCCCAAGTCAGGTGATCACAAGATGATCAGAGGCCATGCGATCAATTTGCTACATATCTTTGATGTGCCACAGAAGTTCAAGGTGATGAGCCTCATGGTAGAGACCATCAAGAGGACTGCAGCAGACCAGAAGAGGAGCTATGGGTATGCCCCACAAATTCAGGAGCTCATTAACTCCAAGATGGGCACGGGCATATACTTATTGGACAAGGAACACCTGCCCATAATCAAGTTGTCATGACTGAGAATGAACCATCGTCTGCCCAAGCACAAGCCAAGAAGGAGAAGGCAAGTAAGGAGAAAGCTGCCAAGATGCCAACTCAAGAGGAGGCATCTGAATATTTCTTGAAAACCAAACAAGAGCAGCTTGGTTACCTGATTGCATCCACCCTGCGGATTGAGAAAGGATTAGCCACCCTAACTCAGAACCAGGCAAGCCTAGAGAGGATCATAGAACAAAGGTTCTATGACTTGGATATCAAGGTGACAGAGATTCAGACTGCAGTGGAGCAGCTCCAGGATGACATGCAGGAGAGGAGAGGCAAGACTACAACTGATGCCTTTGCCAGAGTGCCACGAGGTCCAAGGTCGTCTGCAGTGCCAGTTGCTGACACCAGAGCCACCACTTTTGCACCAGCTACAGCATCAGTTCCACCAGCTCCAGCGTCTACTTCAGCCTCGACTCCGACCACGTCTACAGAAGGCTTCGTCCTTGGAGTGCTCCGGACTCCACCACCACCTGAAGATCAAGCCTGAGTGTCGATTTAGCACTATGCATTTTCTAGGAACTTTTTGGTAACTTGTTGCGAAAGGGGGAGAAAATGTATAGATCATAGGCTTCAAGAGAGAGAGAGAGTGTGTGTTGCTTTTCTCTCTTGCTTTATTTGGTGGTTTTTCGAACTTTGTTTGCTTTTGAGTGATTGAGTACTATGTTACTATGTCATTATCTGTGAGACATTGATGATCATGTGTTTGATCATAAGCTACACTTAATGCTTGCTTAATGCTATTATCCTATCTATCTTATGTGATCATTCACTATTCTTGGTGATGGGCGCACGTATTTAATTCTTATCATTTTAAGCGCTCCACCAAGATGTATGTGACATGGAAGAGTAACCCATGACTCTAACTCTTTGTGCATTTGCAGCCCAACGCAAATCTTAAATATGCACAAATTTAGGGGGAGCTCTTACTTATCACATACTTCTCAAAGCGACGATATATTTCATGCCTATTATCATTTGTCGAAGCTTTGATCTATATGTTGTCATCAATTACCAAAAAGGGGTGTGCAACTATCCCTAGGTGGTTTTGGTAATTCATAACAACATGTAGCTCATTGAGCTAATGCTATTCCAAGATGATTATTTCAGGAAAGCTCAATGATTGGCATGGCATGGATGTGAAAGTGGAACCCTCAAAATGCTAAGGATAAAGGATTGGCTCAAGCTCAAAAGCTCAAGACTCTTCATTTTATATTTTAGTGATCCAAGATCACATTGAGTCTTTAGAAAAAGCCAATACTATCAAGGAGGGATGAGGTGTTGCTTAATGAGCCTCTTGCTTCATGTGCTTAGTGATATGCTCCAAAAACCCTCAACTACTTTCCCATATCCACATTTGACCTAAACCCTAAGACAAACTCGGTCCTACCGATTCTTTCTATTCGGCGCCACCGAGTTTCACTTGTCATAAGCCACTGCCATACCCTAGCAATTCGGTTCTACCGATAGGGATCTAGGTCTCACCGAGATGGGATAGCAAACTCTCTGTTTCCCTTTCGTAACTTTTCGGTCTCACCAAAAGAGCGGATCGGTCCCACCGAGATTGCAATGTAAACTCTCTGTTTCCTTTTTGTAACTTTTCGGTCTCACCGAAAGAGCAAATCGGTCCCATCGAGTTTGCCTGACCAACTCTCTGGTTAGCTAATTACCAAAATCGGTCTCACCGAGTTTGTGTAATCGGTCTCACCGAGGTTACGTTATGCCCAAACCCTAACCATATCGGTCCTACCGAGTTGCATGTCAGTCCCACCGAAAATCTCTAACGGTCACTAGGTTTACCTTTTCGGTCCGACCGAGTTTGTTGATTCGGTCCCACCGAGATTGGTAAATTGTGTGTAACGGTTGGATTTTGTGTGGAGGCTATATATACCCCTCCACCTCCTCTTCATTCGTGGAGAGAGCCATCAGAACACATATACACTTCCAACTCACATGTTCTGAGAGACAATCACCAACTCATGTGTTGAGACCAAGATATTCCATTCCTACCATATGAATCTTGATCTCTAGCCTTCCCCAAGTTGCTTTCCACTCAAACCTTCTTTCCACCAGATCCAAATCCTATGAGAGAGAGTTGAGTGTTGGGGAGACTATCATTTGAAGCACAAGAGCAAGGAGTTCATCATCAACACACCATTTGTTACTTCTTGGAGAGTGGTATCTCCTAGATTGGCTAGGTGTCACTTGGGAGCCTCCGACAAGATTGTGGAGTTGAACCAAGGAGTTTGTAAGGGCAAGGAGATCGCCTACTTCGTGAAGATCTACCGCTAGTGAGGCAAGTCCTTCGTGGGCGATGGGCATGGTGGGATAGAAAAGGTTGCTACTTCGTGGACCCTTCATGGGTGGAGCCCTCCGTGGACTCGCGCAACCGTTACCCTTCGTGGGTTGAAGTCTCCATCAACGTGGATGTAGGATAGCACCACCTATCCGAACCACGGGAAAAACATCCGTGTCTCCAATTGCATTTGAATTCTCCAAACCCTTCCCTTTACATTCTTGCAAGTTGCATGCTTTACTTTCCGCTGCCAATATACTCTTTGCATGCTTGCTTGAATTGTGTGATCATTGCTTGACTTGTCCTAAAATAGCTAAAATCTGCCAAGAACTAAAATTGGGAAAAGGTTAAGTTTTTATTTGGTAAAGTAGTCTAATCACCCCCCTCTAGACATACCTTCGATCCCACACACAGAGACTTGACCGTTTGAGGTCGGGTCGCTACAAGATGGTATCAAAGCACACGCTAAGTGTAGGACACTACCACTAAGCTAAAGCCCTAGATCACTATTCTCTTCTCATTTCTGACTCCTCTCCATTTTCTAGTCTTTAGGATGGCAGACACAAGGAACAAGTTTGCACAACCTGATGAAGAAGCACCTTTTTCACGACACTTGAAGGAAGTCACTAGGTACCTGAACATTGGAATACCAAGCTTCACCAGGACTTACAACGCCACTTTACCAGAAGAGGAGCGATGGATGATTCAAGTTCAAGTTCCAGGAAGGACATTCACGCCAGTCACTAAGCCCATAGAGTTTTCCTTCGATGCACCAACCTGGAGTCTAGGAAAGAGTATGGCAGCTCACATCACCATGGGACCCATTGGAGAAGTTTATCATAAGGAGCTTAAGGATACTATCTATCAGATTTGTGGGTGCTGACACAAGCAATGGGAGATGATCAGCACCAGGAAGGATAGATCAATTGCATCTTCCATCCAGGAGTTAAACCAGCACATTCATCGCCAGGAGAACCAGATGTGCGCAAGAATGATAGATCTGAAGAATGCGATGACTAGGATCACGGAACTGGAGGAAGAACTTAAGGCTACACGTGAAGATTATGAGGAGGAAATCGTCGTACTAGTGGAGAAGAATGACGATCTGGAAAGGAAGCTAGGAGTACTCATGGGAGACCCCGCACCAGGAGGAGAAGACGAAGAACCCAAGGAGATTAGTCCGGAGGACTACATCATCATCGACGACACCGACTTAGACCCCGACGATAGCGATGATGACTATGAAGATGAAGCTGGAGCAGACATCATGGAGTCTTCGACCGATCAATATTTTTAGTAGACCACCACATTAGTAGTAGTATTCCACCATGTATATAGTATATTCTGATCACTTTTGTAATGATAGTTAGATCGATTGTATGCCCTTGCTTGATTGATTGAGTGAAATGATTGTGTTTGTCTCATGTGCATATGGGTAGTGTTTTTATCATTAGACCTCATTCTATTCTAATCTCTCCCCTCTAAACCCATCAGATGCCTCCGAGACGTGACCCCGAATTTACTTTCCCACCGGACCTCACTCAGTTGATCCAGCAACAGAATACCCTGATGCAGTTGTTAGTTCAGAACCAAGGCAACAACAACCCACCGCCACCACCACCAGTTGACAACTTAGCCCGCTTTCTGAGGTTGCAGCCACTGGTGTTTTCTAGTAGCACCGAGAAAATAGCGGCAGTGATTGGCTCTGCAGGATTGGAAGGGAGTTAACGACTGCAGGATGTACAGATGCTGAGAAGGTGCATTTTGCCGCACATCAATTGGATGGACCAGCAGCCTCATGGTGGGAGAATTACACTGTCACCTACCCTATAGCCACGGTTACATGGGACCAGTTTTAGCAAGCTTTCCGTACAACCCATGTCTCAACTGGAGCTATGAGTATGAAGAAGCATGAGTTTGGCAACTTACGCCAGGGCACTGTACCATGGCTCGGTACATGTATGGGTTTAGTAAGCTATCTCGTTATGCCCCTGACGATGTGGCCACAGATGTCGCGAAGCAGGAGAAGTTTATGGAAGGGCTGAACGATGATATGAGCATGCAGTTGATGGTGGCAACATTTAACAACTACCAGGAGTTGGTAAACAAGGCTCTTATGATAGAAGGGAAGCAGCAGCAAATTGAGAGCCGCAAAAGGAAGTATGGACAAGGAAGGTATAATTTAGGAGCTCAGTAGAAGCCTCGCCTAACCCCGAACTCGGGAGGATTTGTTCATAACCATGGAGGCCACCCCCTGTCCGTGTACTAAAGTAGGGGTACCTTAGTATCCCAAACTTGTGCACGGGCAGTCGCAGCGTCCCGCGGCAAGGCTTGCCGGGTGACCGCCAAGATCCTCCGTGGTTCCTTTGGAGCCATTCAAGAACAAAGTATCCAAGACCCCGGCAAGAGGAGCTTGCCGGGAAGGAGACAAGACCCCGGCAAGAGGAGCTTGCCGGGAAGGCCAACCAAGGCATCTCAAGGAAACTTGCCGCAACGCACCATACGTCCCGGCAAGGCCCGGTGAGCGACAAGCTCCCGGATGCGACAAGACAACAACCGCGGCAAGGCGCTTGCCGCGGCAAGCATCCACTCTGTACCTGCGCTCCAGCACATCCACCAACGTGTCGCTCTGGGACCCTTCCAGGCGTACGTGGCGGAAAGCTGTGCAGCCAGAGGTACACGGTGGCAAGCGGCGCTGGCAAGACTGCCATCGTGGCAAGCAATGGCGTCCCTGGCGGTCCCTTTCTGCACCGTCTAGGCAACGCAGACAGGCATTTAATGCGTTTGTCCCCTGCCGTCAGGGTTAGGTATGATAACACTATTGTAGGCGGCGGTGCCAACCGCAGTGCCTTTTCCATTTTTGCCCTTCTCTACGTTGCCACCTGTTGGTGACCCCTTGAGCGTATAAAAGGAGGCCCATGCGCAACGTAGAAGGGGTCGGCCAACAGAACACTCTCACGCTCGGTCTTGTTAGCTGCTGGTGTATACTGTAGCAAACCGCGCTCCCGAGCAAGAAATCAATACAAACACAAAGCAGGAGTAGGGTTTTACGCATCCGTGCGGCCCGAACCTGGGTAAACTGATCGTGTCGCTCGTGCGCATCGCCTCGATCTGCTCTTCGTGCTCTCTCCGCCACCTGCCGAACCGAAAGGGGCTCGGTCCGCCGATCCCCATAGGTGTCCGTGGGATCAGCACCCCCAACATCTTTATGGACCAGGTGTCGTTCAAGAAAGATTCGCCTTGCCGGGAAGCAAGTAACAGAAAAGATAAGTTGCCAAAGTTTGAGCAATCAGATTTCCTTTAAATTTTTTAAGTTATTTTCCTTGAACGACCGTGCTTTGTATGGAAAATCTGTGCACGGAGGAACCAACTCGTAGCCAGTTGCACCCTTACTGTTGTTTCGAGTCCTCTCAACAACTTAAGTGAGCTACGACTAGCTGCGACAAGGTTTCTTGTCGGCTGCGGCACCGCCAGCAGGCTGCTGACGTTCCGCACTCAGCGGTCGCGGCAAAGGTGCCTGCGCCGGCAAGTTCCCTAAAACTGTAGGGTAAAAACATACAAAGGAAGGAGTCAAGTAAAGGAAATAACATTGCAATCATTGCACTAGATAAAGTTATATTACAATATAGCTTGTCGCAGCTCTAATAGATTATTTTCATAACATGACTAACAGCGACAAGGAAAGAAGAAAACAGGCGGCCTAATCTACGCGGTCATCCTCGACCCTCTTGATCCCGCTCACCCTGTCCACAATGGGTGCGACAAGGGTCTTGAGCGCCTCCAAATCAGCATCCGGCGGCAAGGACCTGAGGACATTGGTGAGGTTGAGGCCCGGATTGCGGAACGCCACCTTCATCAGGACCTTTTGAAGAGCTCCCGCGCAGATCTTGCGCGACTCGTCGGCAAGCTGCTTCGGGATCCGTTCCCGGAATCGCCGGAGTGCCGTCGCCATGCCCTTGAAGAACGAAGTGAGCTTGGCATTGGGTTGGAGGTTCTCATCGGAGGAATACCCGAGATCCCCCATTCCCAGCTGCGCCAGCTCCTTGTCGATGTCAGCGGCAACATCCACGAGCCCCTCCGTCCAGTGCTCCACATTCTCCCGAAATGTGCTTTGGGCGGCGGCAGCGCTCGCCAGCAGCGCCTTGCCGGCCTTGATTTCCTCCTTCAGGGCCGTCTCCTGCTCCTTGGCGCTGTCCAGTGTCTTGGTCAAGGCGATCACGAGCCCCCTACTTTAGTACACCGACAGGAGCCCCCGGGCCTGGGCCATACATGGTGCCGAGCGCTGTTGGGCCAGGTCCAAAACAGGGCACGGGCACGCGCGGCCTAGGTTACGCCATATCTCAGTCCGCATCTGCCGCGCCCTCTCCGCATGGGACGTGTCGAACGCGGCGTCGTGGGAGAGATCGTGGGCAGTTTCTTTATTAGGAAAGGCGGAACGTCCGCCACCTCCCCTTTATAAGCAAGGGGAAGCAGGGGTAGTGCGCCCACTCATCCCCTTTCCTCTCCAATCTCAGAAGCCTCCGCCCTGCCTCCGTCTTCCCAAAGCAGCAAGAGAGCAGCGCCCTGCCCCCCCCCCATCGCCACCAGCATCACCAACGCCGTCGACCTCCTCCACCACCTCCGCCATGGCTCCGAAAGCCGACAAGGGGAAGGCCGTGAAGTCGACCGAGGCGCAGCGGCTTGCGGCGCTGCGGAAGGAGCGGGCCATCTCCCCCCCCCCCAAGCTTGCCGCGAAGGAGCTGAGCGAGTACTACTACCTCTTCTGATCGACGAAGACGCGGGCTCATCCGAGCACCAAGGTACTCCCAGCCACTGCTCACAAGATGGCTCTGAACGGATATCCCTTTTTCGTCGTGTTCTTCTATTGCGAGCTCTGCCCGCCTTTCTCTGAATTCTTCTGCGACATCATGAACACCTATGGCCTCTGCCTCCTTGATTTCACTCCCAATGCCGTCCTGACCATGGCAGTTTTCGCACACCTTTGCGAAAACTTTGTCGGAGTCCACCCAAACATAGCTCTCTTTCGCCATTTCTTCATGCCCCGAGTAGAGAGAGGAGAACCTCTATCCGGCGGAATCGCTTGGATCTCAAGGGCCGGCAAGAAAGATTCATATCTGGAGGGAGAGTTCCGCGGCAAGTGGGAGGAGTGGAGAGCAGATTGGTGTTGGATTGTTGAGGAGAACCCGGAGCCATTTACCGCCCGGCGCCAAGTAGCAGCAGCACGCGGCAGCGACTGGAGCGACGTGGCCCCGGAAGACAGCAGGCTGAGGATTGACATCACCAGGATCCAACACCTCAGGCTTGCCGGACTCACTGTAGGCGCCGTTGGCGCAGACTTCCTTCGCCGCCGCATCGCCCCCCTGCAGGAATGGAGGAGGCCCGCCTGGGAGTTCAAGAACGCGGCGGATATCATGAGGCTACGCCTGGGCCTCAACTACAACTTCACTGTCTTGGAGCTCAACACAATGCTGTAGGAGCTCTTAAAGTATGATCCTAACCACCCCGAAGTATTTAGGTTGCCGCAGGGCGTCGTCCCGTTGTGCAACAACTCTGCGCTCGACCGCATCAGGGCAATGATGCCGCTGTGCGATTCACATGGAATTGTGCCAACTTGGCAAGAGCCTGAAGATGACGTCGTGCAGCAGTTCTTCGACAATTTGGTAGAAGTGCCGATCCGCCCCGACGAGAAGAATGGCCTCACTCGCGACACCACCGATGCAGAGTTGAAGCGCATCACCACCAGGTTGGAAGAGGCGGCGGCAGCCGTAGCGGCAGGCGAGTTCGGATTCACCTTGGAGGAGGCAGAGGCAGCAGAGGTGGCAAACCGTGCCGAGCGAGAAGAGATTGCCGGCAAGAGAGAGCTTTCCCGGCAAGAGGAGCCTGCTGGTAAGAAAGATCTTGCCGGGCGTGACGCCGAGCCGAGCGAGCCCGCCGAGGATACGAGCGGCTCGTTGGAGATTGACTCCTCTTCCTCCTCATCTTCGGACAGCACGCCACAAGTAGAGCCTCCATCTCCACCAAGAAGGCGTTTGCGCAAGGTCGGGGACGTGGCGACGCGGCAGGCGAGTCGACAGTCGCCGCGCCGTGTGACACGCTCCACCGCGGCAAGCACTGTTGCCGTGGGAGCGCCTCACGCTGTTGCGACAACTGGAGCAGGGTCTTCCCGGACCACTGCTTCTGCTCCCGCCAAGCGGCCAAGGGAACCTACTCCTCCGCCTTCCTGCGCCGGACGCGAGCCGGATTTCGACTTCTCTGCGTTCAGCTCCGACGAGGAAGAAGAAGAAGAGTAAATTTCTCTTATTGTACTTTGCAGTTCTTCAATCCTTGTTGTTCTTGTCTTGTCTTGTATCTCACTTGCTTTTCTCTAAATCTGTTCCTTTTTAGGACTCTGGCCCAGAGAGTGGCAAAGAGAGCCAAGGCCCCGGTGATTGTCATCGAGGACGAACCCACCGCGTCAGCAGGGGATGCACCCGAGACAACCTTGCCGGACCCGGCGACTGATCTCCAGAGCAGCCCCCAGCATAAGTATCTGATTTGCTTTCCGCTGTTGGGCGCGCATGGAGACTCTTGCTTTGCTGATATCTGGTTGTTGACCTGTGCAGGAGCAGAGTAGCCCCACCAGGAGAGCCCAGAGGTCGCCCCCGAAGTGCCAAGGGAGAGTCCTCCGACAAGGGAGAGGTCCCCGGCAAGGGAGAGCTCGCCGGCAAGGGAGAGCTCGCCGGCAAGGGAGAGCTCGGCGGCAAGGGAGGGTTCTCCGGCAAGGGATAGCGTCGGCGGCCTCCCGGCGACGGAGACCACAACTGCAGATCCTGGCACAGGTAATCCTCTCTCTTCAGAACTTCCCTTGGGTTCTTCTTTTTGTTGATCTTCTTCTTTCTTGGATATTTGCTTGAATCTTCTCCCCCTTTTTTCGGCTGTCAGACCCATCTGTTGTAGAGCCGATGGAGGCCGAGGTTGTCGCCAACGACGCCGTTGCCACCGAGGAAGCAGCCGGCGTTGACGAGCCCGCCGGCGAAGAGGCCGCCAGGGCTGCCGCCGCAGAAGCAGGCAGGGGTCTGGCGATCGAACTGACGACCCTGAGGCCGCAGGAGCGCCAGGCGCTGCACCGACCGCCTATCCCTCCGCTGCTGCCGCAACGCCAGGCTTCGACGAGCCCCAGCCTGGCGTCTACTTGAAGGTCGGCGACGACATCTTCATCAACCTCCCCTGGGCGTCAAGCTCCAGGTCACCGGTCGAGGGTGAAAGCTTTGACGGAGAAGTGCTTGCCTACGCCGGGCTGGCGCTTGTCGACGCGCCAAGCAGCAGCAGTGGCGAGCTTGAGGAGGAGCGGCTGCTGCGGAAGCTGCTGTCACTCTACCGCACTCGGGAAGCCAAGCTGGAATCCCGCGAAGCGCTTGTCGCCAAGGCAGGAGTCGACATCGAGAAGCGCGCGGAGGAGCTCCGGGGTCAAAATCAAGAAGCTCTCCAGTCCTTGGCAGCGGAGCGGGAGCAGCTTGCCGAGGAGCAGAGGGCCTTCCTCCTCGAGAAGGCCGAAATCCAAGAGCAACATAGGCTTACCGCTGAGAAGTTGTCCGTGCAGGAGGGCAAGCTGGTGCAGCGGAAAGTTGTTCTTGATAGCCACGAGGAAGAGCTCGCCGCACATGAGAGAATAGTTGGCGGAGCCCTCAAGCAAGCAGAAGACGCTGTCGCGGCTGCCGAGGCCGCCAAGAAGGAGTTGGAAATGAAGGTGGTGCAGCTGGAGGCCGACCTCAAGGCGAGCGGCGATGAGCTTGCCGCGCTCAAGCTTGAGCGCGAGAAGGACGCCATCAGCTACTCGGAGCTGCAGACCCGCCTCATCGAGAAGGGCAAGGAGCTTGAAGCCACCAACGATTCCACCGCAGATCTTGAGTCGAAGTTGATCGCCTTGACCAAGACACTGGACAGCGCCAAGGAGCAGGAGACAGCCCTGAAGGAGGAAATCAAGGCCGACAAGGCACTGCTGGCGAGCGCTACCGCCACCCAGAGCACATTCCGGGAGAATGTGGAGCACTGGATGGAGGGGCTCGTGGATGTTGCCGCCGACATCGACAAGGACCTGGCGCAACTGGGAATGGGGGATCTCGGGTATTCCTCCGACGAGAACCTCCAACCCAGCGCCAAGCTCACTTCGTTCTTCAAGGGCGTGGCGACGGCACTTCGGCGACTCCGGGAAGGGATCTCGAAGCAGCTTGCCGACGAGTCGTGCAAGATCTGCGTGGGAGCTCTTCAGAAGGTGCTAATGAAGGTGGCGTTCCGCAATCCGGGCCTCAACCTCACCAACGTCCTCAGGTCCTTGCCACCGGATGCTGATTTGGAGGCACTCAAGACCCTTGTCGCACCCATTGTGGACAGGGTGAGCGGGATCAAGAGGGTCGAGGGTGACCGCGTAGATTAGGCCGCCTGTTTTCTTCTTTCCTTGTCGTTGTTAGTCATGTTATGAAAACATTCTATTAGAGCTGCGACAAGCTATATTGTAATATAACTTTATCTGGTGCAATGATTGCAATGTTATTTCCTTTACTTGACTCCTTCCTTTGTATGTTTTTACCCTACGATTTTAGGGAACTTGCTGGCGCAGGCACCTTTGTTGCGACCGCTGAGTGCGGAACGTCAGCAGCCTGCTGGTGGTGCCGCAGCCGACAAGAAACCTTGTCGCAGCTAGTCGCAGCTCACTTAAGTTGTTGAGCGGACTCGAAACAACAGTAAGGGCGCAACTAGCTACGAGTTGGTTCCTCCGTGCACAGGTTTTCCATACAAAGCACGGACGTTCAAGGAAAATAACTTAAAAAATTTAAAGGAAATCTGATTGCTCAAACTTTGGCAACTTATCTTTTCTGTTACTTGCTTCCCGGCAAGGCAAAACTTTCTTGAACGACACCTGGTCCATACCATCATCTTCTCCTCCCTCCCCCCCCCCCCCCCCCGCAAACTTGTGGGCGAGGAACCCTTCTTTTCCTTGAGAAAAGAAAGAAGGACAAAAAGATATGGAGCCTTATGGCTCGTTGTTGCTTATCGGGCTAGGTGTTGCACAAAGTGTCAGATAACACATGCAAATAATAAAAAGCATGGAATCGACAAGGTGTGCGGAGCACATGATATCTATGCACGGGGTCTGCGCCCGGCTTTGTACGAAGGATTACATGCAATAGCGGCAAGACTTTTACAAAGGATGGTTTCCGGAACGGGTTCCGGCAACCACGCCCTACGGGCAAAACTTGCGAAGATGCCCAATATTCCAGGAGTTGCTCACTGGGATGCCATCTTCGGTC
Organism: Triticum monococcum; assembly: GCA_034509565.1. Lineage (NCBI taxonomy): Eukaryota > Viridiplantae > Streptophyta > Magnoliopsida > Poales > Poaceae > Triticum > Triticum monococcum. Next base: position 667,620,478 of record CM067843.1, on the reverse strand, counting down.
TCCAGGTGGACAGCGCCAGGCCGAGCGACTCGTTTCACCCGGTAAGGGCCTTCCCACTTCGGCTTCAACTTGTTGGAATTCTTGGCGGACTGAACGCGCCGAAGAACAAGGTCGCCTTCCTCGAGACTTCTGGCGTTAACTTTGCGGCTATGGTAGCGGCGCAAAGCTTGCTGGTAGCGAGCAGCTCGCACAGCAGCCTGAAGACGGTCTTCCTCAAGGAGCAGCGCGTCATCTTGTCGCAGCTGCTCTTGCTCAAGCTCATCATAAGTGAGCACTCGAGGCGACCCATATACGAGTTCCGTGGGGAGAACTGCCTCTGCTCCATAGACTAGAGCGAAAGGTGTCTGGCCAGTGGCTCGATTTGGCGTCGTCCTGATTGACCAAAGAACCACCGGCAGCTCCTCGATCCAGTTTCTTCCGCACTTGTGCAGCCTGTCGAAAGTTCTGGTCTTGAGCCCGCGCAGCACTTCAGCATTTGCCCTCTCCGCTTGACCGTTGCTTCTCGGGTGAGCAACAGAAGCGAAGCAGACCTTGGCACCAAGATCTTGGACGTATTGCATGAAGGTGCGGCTTGTAAATTGTGTACCGTTGTCGGTGATTATCCTGTTAGGGATCCTGAAACGGCAAACAATCGACCTGAAGAACTTGACTGCTGACTGTGCTGTCACCTTCCTCACTGGTTCCACTTCCGGCCACTTTGTGAACTTGTCGATTGCAACGTACAAGTACTCAAAGCCCCCGACTGCTCAGGGAAAGGGGCCCAGGATGTCGAGCCCCCAGACCGAAAATGGCCAGGATAAAGGGATCGTCTGGAGAGCTTGAGCTGGCTGGTGTATCTGCTTGGAATGGAACTGGCACGCTTCACACTTGGTTAGTTGTGCAGTTGCATCCTGGAGGGCTATCGGCCAGAAGAAGCCTTGCCGGAATGCTTTGCTGACAAGTGCTCTTGCGCCAATGTGGTGACCACATATGCCTCCATGTATCTCTGCCAACAGCTTTTGTCCATCTTCCCAGGGAATACACTTCAATTTCACACCGTTGAGTCTTCTTCTGCACAGTGTGTTATCGACAAACTGGTACATACTAGACTGCCGGGCTACTCTTTCCGCTTCTTCTTGCTCTTCGGGAAGTTCTCCTGTCTGAAGGAAACGGACAATCTGTTGTGCCCATGCTGGAGCTTGCGGCTCGACAACAAGGACTAAAGGCACATCTGCTGCTGCGGGAACATCCGCTTCTACGGCAAGAGCCTGCGGCTCTGCCGGAGCCTGACGTTCCCCGGCAAGCTTGCCGGAGCAAAACTTGTCGGGAGCGTCTGCTTCGACGGAACAAACCCTAGGGCTTGCCGGAGCATACTGCTCCTCAGCACTCTTGGTGTTGATCTTGGGGACCTTCTTGGCGACGGCTACGGGAAGCTCTGCCGGAAAATAATCGCCAGAAATCAACTTCCTCTTCTTGCTCTGTCCAGTTGACGGTGTTACAGACGGCTGAGTCAGCTTGAGCACAAAAATCCCTGGTTCCACAAGTAATTTAAGTGCGGTGCACTTTGACAGGCCATCGGCAATGTCGTTCTGAGCTCTTGGGACATGCTCCATTTGCAGGCCGTCAAAGTGCTCTTCTAGCTTTCTCACTTAGTCAACGTAGGCCTCCATCAACGGACATTGATAATTCTTGTTTACTTGGCGGACGACAAGCTGTGAGTCACCCCTGACAATGAGCTTCTTAATCCCAAGGTCTGCCGCGATCCTGAGACCGGCAAGCAGGCCTTCATACTCTGCAGTATTGTTTGTCACTTGCTCCTTGGGAAAGTGCATCTGGACTACGTACTTGAGGTGCTCTCCGGTGGGTGCGACAAGCAGCACGCCAGCACCGGCGCCTTGCAGCGAGAAGGCACCATCAAAGTACATGAGCCACTCTTTGCTTGCCTCCTTGACGGGGATGCTCATCTCTGGAATTTCTTCATCTGGCGTTGGCGTCCACTCTGCTATGAATTCTGCCAATGCTCTGCTTTGGATAGTTGAAGTACTCTCAAACTTGAGGCCAAAGCTTGACAATTCCAGTGCCCACTCAACAATCCTGCCTGTTGCTTCTGGATTATGCAGTATCCTCTTCAGCGGAAAGCGAGTGACAACTGTGATCTCATGTGCTTGGAAGTAATGGCGCAGCTTTCTCGAGGCCATGAGAAGGCCGAAAAGCAACTTCTGCACACCAGAGTACCTTGACCTAGCCCCCTGCAGAAGGGAACTGACAAAGTAAACTGGGCGCTGCACCATTTTCTTCTGTATCTCTTCGCGCACCTGCACAGATCCACCCTTGTCGGGACCAGAGCTTGTCGGGGAAGCCCCCTGCTTGTCGCTGGATGTGCTTGCCGCGGTTGCAGGCTCGTCATTTGCCTCCCTCTCCGCCACTAACGCAGCACTAACCACTTGATTGGTTGCTGCTATGTACAGCAGCAACTTCTCTTGCGGCTTAGGTGCGACAAGTGTTGGAGTGGAGGACAGGTATCTCCTCAAGTCCTGCAGCGCAGCCTCCGCTTCCGGAGTCCATTTCATTGGACCTGCCTTTTTCAAAATTTTGAAAAACGGCAGGGCGCGCTTAGCAAACCGAGAGATAAACCTGCTAAGAGCAGCCACGCAACCGGCAAGTTTCCGTACATCCTTGACGCGCTTTGGTTCTTCGATTTGCTCAATGGCCTTGATCTTGTCGGGATTGGCTTCAATTCCCCGCTGAGACACAAAGAACCCGAGAAGCTTGCCGGAAGGGACTCCAAACACACACTTCTCGGGGTTGAGCTTGAGGTTGATCTTGCGCAGATTTGCAAAAGTTTCTTCTAAATCTTGAATCAGAGTTGCCCTGTCCTTGCTCTTGACCACTATGTCATCCATGTAAGCTTCTACATTTCTGTGTATTTGTGGCTTCAGAGCGACATGGACTACTCTTGCAAATGTTGAACCAGCATTCTTTAAACCAAAAGGCATCCGTATGAAACAGTACGTGCCACACGGAGTAATGAATGCGGTTTTCTCCTCATCCTCTTCTGCCATGAAGATCTGATGGTATCCTGAGTATGCGTCAAGAAATGAAAGCAAATCACATCCGGCTGTGGAGTCCACAATCTGGTCAATGCGCGGCAAGGGAAATGGGTCTTTGGGACAAGCTTTATTAACATCAGTAAAGTCAATACAAAGCCTCCATTTCCCGTTTGCTTTGCGCACGACTACAGGATTGGCCAACCATGTAGGATGGAGCACTCCTCTGACAAGGCCTGCTGCTTCCAATTTCTTGATCTCTTCTGCTATGAATTCTTGGCGCTCCACTGCTTGCTTCCTAACCTTCTGCTTGACGGGCCGCGCATGAGGACAAACGGCAAGGTGGTGCTCAATTACTTTCCTGGGAACACCGGGGATGTCAGACGGTTGCCACACAAACACGTCGACATTCACCCGCAAGAAAGCAATGAGCGCGCTTTCCTATTTAGGGTCGAGAGTGGCACTTATGGTGAAGGTACCACCAGTGCCATCCTCCTTGGCGGACACCTTCTTAGTGTGTGGCGGAGCTGCCATTGCCTTCTTACACTTGCCGGTGGAGCTCGATGGTGCGTCCTCGACGGTAGCGCAGCACTCCGAAGAGGTGCGCTTGTCGGAGTGGGCATCAGAGCTCTTGCCGGACTTGGTCTTCTTCCCCCCGGGAGCTTCAGCGGCAAGTGTCTCGCGATCTGTTGTGGCTGCTGCTTCCCGGTAGATCTTGTCGGCGCAGATAAGGGCATCCTTCTTGTCGCCAGGGACAGAGATGACGCTTATCGGGCCTGGCATCTTGAGCATGTTGTATGCATAGTGAGAGGCTTCCATGAACTTGGCGAGTGATGGACGGCCAAGTATCCCATTGTAAGGTAATGGAAAATCGGCAACGTCAAAGGTGACCCTCTCAGTCCTGAAGTTCATCTCGCTGCCAAATGTTACCGGCAACGTGACCTTCCCTTTCAGCTTGCTCCTTCCCGGGTTGATTCCTTGGAACGTGCCGGTCTCTTCGAGCTCGCTGTCAGGGATCTGGAGTTTCTGGAGTACAGCGGAGGAGATCAGATTTAAGCCGGCCCCGCCGTCAACTAGCATCTTAGTGACCTTGAGGTTGCGGATTGTTGGTGAAACCAACAACGGCAAGCACCCGACCGCAGTTGTGTGATCTGGATGGTCCTCAATGTCAAAGATGATAGGCGTGCTGGACCATTTCAGAAGCTTGCGCGATTCGATAGGTGGTTCTGCCGCATTGACTTCCCGCGCCCACTGTTTGAGTTGGCGGTGTGAAGTATGTAGAGAAGCACCACCGTCAACGCACAAGACTTCCGTGGCTTTCTGGAACTCCTGCTCACTGGTCTCGACATCATCCATGTCTTCGTCGTCGTCATCGTCTTCATCCTTGTCGCGGCCGCGGGGAGGTCTGTCTCCTTGCCGCTGCTTGGCCTTGCCGCGGCGTCCTCCCCGGCCGGCGCGCTTCTTTCCTGCTTCTCAAGCGCCTCCTTGGGCTCTCTCCTTGTCGCGCCGCTCGTACTCAGCCTTTTGTTGCTGGACAAGCTGCTCGACTTTCTTGCAACTCTGGAGGTCATGGCCCTTGGTGCGGTGGATCTTGCAGTACTGCTTGTCGGAGCAGTCTTGCTTCTCGGTGGCCGCCACAGCCTGGCAGTTGGTGCATGCGGCGACCTCCTTGCTAGAGCTACCAACTTTCGCTTGCTTGGCGCCACCGTCATTGCTGGACTGCTCAACGACTAGCACCTCTTTGCCCTTCTTCTTCGTGTTGTTGCGCCGCCGGTTTTTCTTTGCCGGGGCAGCATCTTCGCTGTTAGATCCTCCTGCTGCAGTATTCTCTCCGGGGAGTTTCCTCCCTTCCTCAGCACATGCACACTTGTCGGCCAGGGCATACAGCTCGCTGACGTCTCTGATTCTGCACATCGCCATCTCCTCCCGCATCCTGCGGTTATGCACGTTCTGATGGAACGCACTTATAACCGTTCTGATGGAACGCACGTCTCTGACTTCGGGGTGGAGAGTGCATAGTGGTTGCACCCCACCGGTCTTGTCGCCACCGGCTTGCGCCTGGCTGACTTGCTGCGGCAGCGAAGTACTCGGCTGCCGTGGATTGTCGCCGTTGGCGAAGCCGATGAGACTCTGAATGGTGGCCCTCCAGTCATCGATCTTGTCCGCCGCTGGAGGGTAATCCAGGAGTAGTTGAGCTCGCGCCAAAGCTTCTGCCGGAGTGGCGGGCGGCGGCGGCGAACGATGCGAGGAACGGGATATGCTTGGACTTCTAACTACGTTAGAAGGAGCAGTATCTCGTCCAAGCGACCATGCCACGCTCGCGCCAGCATGTTGGCGTGCATGCTGGTCTTGAGCACTCCGTGATCCACCAGCTTGATCTTGGCCCACCAACGTATGGTACCGTGAGTACCATGACGCTGCTGGTCCCGCGCCTCCTGGGATGGGCGCGGTGCGTGTACGGACGCCGAGGTCTTGGAGTGCGCCCGGTCGTTGTGGGAGCTGACTGCGCCGCCGACGTGCAGCGTAGTCTTGTCCTTGGACCTGCCAGCACCGTGAGCTCCCTCTTCGCCGCCCGTTCTTCCGCCGGTGTCTATCCCACGAGCCGTTCGCTCCGGCGATGGTGGGCTTGGCGCGGACGGAGCAGCCGCCTCCGAAGCCTTCTTCTTCGGCGACATTTTGATGAAGACGATGAAGATTTAGCTCGTGCGAACGCCGGATCAGGTTCGCACAACCTCGACGCACCCCTACCTGGCGCGCCAAAGATGTTGGGGGTGCTGATCCCACGGACACCTATGGGGATCGGCGGACCAAGCCCCTTTCGGTTCAGCAGGGGGCGGAGAGAGAACGAAGAGTAGATCAAGGCGATGCGCACGAGCGACACGATCAGTTTACCCTGGTTCGGGCCACACGGATGCGTAAAACCCTACTCCTGCTTTGTGTTTGTATTGATTTCTTGCTCGGGAGCACGATGTGCTACAGTATACACCAGCAGCTAACGAGACCAAGCGTGAGAGTGTTCTGTTGGCCGACCCCTTCTACGTTGCGCATGGGCCTCCTTTTATACGCTCAAGAGGTCACCGACAGGTGGCAACGTAGAGAAGGGCAAAAATGGAAAAGGCACTGCGGTTGGCACCGCCGCCTACAACAGTGTTATCATACCTAACCCTGATGGCAGGGGACAAACGCATTAAATGCCTGTCTGCGTCGCCTAGACGGTGCAGAAAGGGACCGCCAGGGACGCCATTGCTTGCCACGATGGCAGTCTTGCCAGCGCCGCTTGCCACCGTGTACCTCTGGCTGCACAGCTTTCCGCCACGTACGCCTGGAAGGGTCCTAGAGCGACACGTTGGTGGATGTGCTGGAGCGCAGGTACAGAGTGGATGCTTGCCGCGGCAAGCGCCTTGCCGCGGTTGTTGTCTTGTCGCATCTGGGAGCTTGTCGTTCACCGGGCCTTGCCGGGACGTATCGTGCATTGCGGCAAGTTTCCTTGAGATGCCTTGGTTGGCCTTCCCAGCAAGCTCCTCTTGCCGGTGTCTTGTCTCCTTCCCGGCAAGCTCCTCTTGCCGGGGTCTTGGATACTTTGTTCTTGAATGGCTCCAAAGGAACCACAGAGGATCTTGGCGGTCACCCGACAAGCCTTGCCGCGGGACGCTGCGACTGCCCGTGCACAAGTTCGGGATACTAAGGTACCCCTACTTTAGTACACCGACACCCCCACAATGGAGGAAGTACCCATAATCATACCGGCCCAAGGAATGGGAATGGGAATGGGCATGGGAATGGAGCAAGCAACAATCAGAACCGCCCCAATCCAGCCACACCCGCCAAGACAGACCTAAGCCACATTACGTGGTTCAAGTGCGGGAAGAATGGACACTATGCCACGGAGTGCCCTTAAGCGAAGAATGGAGATGGTAATGGGAGCGCTAGAAAGAAGCCCAATCCATTCTACAAAGGACAAGTGAACCACGTTAACATGGAGGAGGTTGAAGAGCCGGCAGACGCAGTTACTGGTAAGTTTTTGGTTAAGTCTTTTACCGCCCTTGTTCTTTTTTATACTAGTGCATCGCATTCATACATATCAAGGGAATTCGTGGATAAGTTTAAACTACCAACCCAAACCCTTAGGACCCCTCTGTTAGTGAGTTCACCTGGGGCAGAGTATATGGCTAGTCGATGGTGCGACTAGATACCCTTAACCATTGGTAGCCATGTTTTTCCGTCCGACCTAATAATCTTGGAGTCACAAGGATTGGATGTGATATTAGGCATGGACTGGATGTCAAAGTATGGAGTAAGCATTGACTGTGCTAGTAAGTCGATTTTTCTCACCACCCAAGAGGGAAAAAGGATCAAGTATGTATCTAGGCATGCGCCTAGGAGGAGCCAAGTAAATACCCTCACGGGAGTTGTTCGGGAGGAAGTGCCTGTAGTGAAGGATTACCCGGATGTTTTTCCAGAGGAGTTACCAGGCATGCCACCAGATCGAGACATCAAGTTTTTAATAGAGCTATTGCCAGGTACAGGGCCAATATCAAAGAGACCATACCGGATGCCTGCAAATGATCTAGAGGAGATTAAGAAACAGATCAAGGAGGTATTGGAGAAAGGTTACATTCGACAGAGTTCATCACCATGGGGAACCCTAGTGCTTTTGGTTGAGAAGAAGGATAAGTCTCTAAGAATGGTTGTTGATTATCGTGCATTAAATGAAGTGATAATCAAGAACAAATACCCACTGCCAATGATTAATGATTTGTTTGACCAACTGCAAGGAGCTAAAGTGTTTTCAAAGATCGATCTGTGATCAGGATATCACCAGTTGAAGATACGAGAGAAGGATATACCAAAGACAGCATTCACCACACGGTACGGGTTGTATGAATATACAGTCATGTCATTTGGACTGACTAACACCCCTTCCTACTTCATGAGCATGATGAACAAAGTGTTCATGGAATATTTGGATAAGTTTGTTGCAGTGTTCATTGATGATATAATGGTATACTCGAAGAATGAGGAGGAGCACAAAGAGCATTTGCGTTTAGTTCTTGAGAAACTCAGGGAACATCAGTTGTATGCCAAGTTCAGCAAATGCGAGTTTTGGTTGAAGGAAGTTGGATTCCTTGGACATGTTATATCAGGAGAAGGTATAGCAGTAGATCCCACCAAGGTTCAGTTAGTCACTGAATGGTTGGCACCCACTTCAGTTAGCGAGATCCGCAGTTTTCTTGGACTCGCGGGATACTATCGGAGATTCATTGAGAATTTTTCCAAGATTGCGAAGCCAATGACGGAGTTATTGCAAAAGGATACCAAGTTTAAATGGACGGAAGAATGTGAGACGAGTTTTCAGGAGTTAAAGAAACGTTTGACTACAGCCCCAGTGCTGATTCTGCCGGATATATGCAAGGATCTCCAAGTGTATTGTGACGCTTCTCGCCTAGGACTTGGAAGTGTGCTTATGCAGGACGAAAGAGTTGTTTCGTATGCCTCACGACAACTAAAACCGCACGAATTGAATTATGCCACGCATGATTTGGAGTTAGCAGCCGTAGTGCATGCGTTGAAGACCTGGAGACGTTACCATATTGGAAATTGTTGTGATGTGTACATGGATCATAAGAGTTTGAAGTACATTTTCACACAGAAGGAGCTGAACCTTAGGCAGAGGAGATGGTTGAAGCTTATAAAGGATTATGACATGAAGCTTCACTATCATCCAGGCAAGGCCAATGTCGTAGCAGACCTTTGAGTCAGAAGAGTTATGCTAACACCCTAGTAAGCACGGGATTGCCAAAGGAGTTAGCAGAGGATCTCGGGGAACTTCGATTGGAGATTGTTCCTAGAGGTTTGGTTGCAACAATGGAGGTTCAGTCTACATTGTTAGGAAAGATTCAAGAAGCTCAGAAGGATGACAAAGAGATTGCCGAGATAAAAGAGAGAATGAGCGAAGGAAAGGCCAAAGATTTTCGTGAGGATGAGCATGACACCTTATGGTTTGAGGCTGTGTTTATGTGCCCAATAATACAGAGATCGGGAAGTTAATACTTCAGGAGGCTCATGACTCACCATACACGATACACCCTAGAAACACCAAGATGTATTTGGATTTGAAGGAACGTTTCTGGTGGACTGGTATGAAGAAGGATATTGCCGAGTACGTAGTCGTATGTGATGTGTGTCAAAGAGTGAAGGCAGAGCATCAAAAGCCAGCAGGATTGTTACAGCCTATGCCGAAATCCGAATAGAAGTGGGATACACTTGGCATGGATTTCATCACCGGATTGCCCAGGACCAAATTAGGATATGATTCTATATGGGTAGTAGTGGATTGCTTGACCAAAATAGCTCACTTTATCCCAGTGAAACCCACCTATACAAGTGCAAAGTTGGCCAAGATATATATGACCAGGGTCGTATATCTGCATGGAGTTCCGAGGACCATCGTATCAGATAGAGGAACACAGTTTACTTCAAAGTTTTGGCATCAGCTGCACCAAACTTTGGGGACAAGATTGGTGTTCAGTACGGCATTCCACCCGCAGACAGATGGACAGACCGAGAGAGTCAACCAGATTCTGGAGGACATGTTGAGGGCCTGTGCGCTAGATTATGGATCTAGTTGGGATGACAATTTGCCCTATGCGGAGTTCTCATACAACAATAGCTACCAAGCCAGTTTGAAGATGGAACCGTTTGAAGCCCTGTATGGACGAAGGTGCAGAACACCGTTGATGTGGGATGAAGTCGGAGGCCGATAGTTGTTTGGACCAGATTTGATCAAGGAGTCTGAAGAGAAAGTTAAGCTGATCCGAGATGGACTGAAGGTAGCTCAGTCCAGGCAGAAGAGTTATGCAGATTCGAAATGCGAGGAGGTAACCTATGAAATTGGAGACAGAGCATATCTGCGAGTATCACCCTTGCGAGGAGTGAAACGTTTTGGAGTTAAGAGAAAATTAGCCCCGAGATTTGTAGGACCGTATCGTGTTTCGGAACATATGGGAGAAGTTGCCTACAAGTTGGAGTTACCTGAAGGACTGTCAGGATTTCATGATGTATTTCATGTTTCACAGCTGAAGAAGTGTCATGCTGAGATGGCCGATATACCGTTAAGAGATACATACCCTTGGAGGCGATTCAGTTGGACAGTGATTTGACCTATGAGGAGAAGCCAGTCGGGATTCTTGAATTTGCCAGCCGAGTCACCCGCAGCAAGGTTATCAAGTTTTGCAAAGTTCAGTGGATCCACCATACCGAGGATGAGGCCACCTGGGAACGAGAGGATGATCTTCGCAAAGACCACCCACACCTATTTTCTAGCCAATCCGAATCTCGAGGGCGAGATTCATCTTAAGGGGGGTTGGTTTGTAACATCCCAAATTTTCAATTTGGAATGTTATACATAGATCATTGATGCATATCATATTGCATTTCGTTTCTCGATCCTCGAAATCCTAAGAAACTCAAGGACCCTCGGAGAGAGTTGGGGATTTCTTTGTTTTCATATTTGAATTTTATCAAATATATTGAAACGAGGATTTTGGTTTTATTATTTTTCTCTCTGAAAATATTTCGTATTAAAATATATGAGAGGATATAATATGACTTCTCCAAAATAATTGAAATATTAGAGGAAAAAATATTAAAATCAAATATTCTATTTTATTTGGATTTTATTGCTATTTTATTCGCATTAGAAAAACTGCACGTTTTTCAAAATTGCATTTTAGGGCCAAGAAAATGTCCATCTCGTTCTAAATATTTTATTTAGATGGTGAAAATTGGTTTTGGTATTTTTAGATTTTTATTTTATTTTCTAGGATTTATTTAAGTTCCAGCGAAATTATTTAAAAAAAACTCCAGCGCCCGACTAGGCAGGCGCCCAGCCAAGCCGGCCAACCGCCCCATGCCTCGTCTCCCTCCAGGAGACCGCGCGCGCGCCGCCGCCGCCCGACGCCAAGTCCGGCCGGGACTCCGCCTTCCCGCGCCGCTTGCCCCTCCCCCAAGCAGCCCCCCTCCTTAAATACCCCGCCACCGGACCCCCCCCACCACCACCAACCCCGCCGCGAACCCCGCCCCGCCTACAGCGCCGCCGCCGCCCGTTGCCGCCGCCGCCGTCCGTGCACCCCGCCGCCGTAGCCCCACCTCACTGGAGCCGCCCCGCCTCGCTGGAGCCTCGCCGAAGTATATGCCTCACCGTCGTTCGTTTTAAAAAAATGATCCGATTTTTTTAGAAACCCTAGTTCGTTTTTTTAGATCGGTTCACCGGTTTTCTCGGTTTAGTTTATACAGCGGACGTTCGTCTGTACGCTCATTTTAACGAACGGTTTTCGCTCGTTAGTTACAGACAACGAACGTTCGTTCGTTAGCCTGTTCGTTAGTTTTCTTTTTCTCGGATTTTCTGCGATTATTTTCAATCGCGATTTCTGATCCGATTTTCGTTTCAGTTTATCTTTTCGCTCCTTTATCAGAATCAGGCGATTCAAGCGCCTAGATCTTCGTCTCGAAACCCTCTTTCTGTTTAATCAACTTGAACAGGATTTTTGTACTATAAAATTTGACTTTAGTCCAGATTAGTAAACGGATCTTGTTTCTTTCGTAGTTTGAGTTTCGTTACTCCATTTGATTTGATTATTTTCGCAAACCGGAGTTCTTAAGTTGAACTTTCTGGTTAGAGCTTCCTATTTGAGATTTACCCGTGTTTCTTTGCTTGATTGCTTATGTATGCTATTGTTTGTTTGTGATAGAACACCCGGAGTGCGAAGCATGCTACTACGAGTCCCTAGGTTTTGCGGATCATCAGCAAGGCAAGTAACACGTTGATCATACCCCTTTCATACCAAGTTTTTATGCATTAGTTCCAATCCCGAAACATTGCATGATTAGGATGTGATTAACATGTGGGCTGGGAAGTAGTTGATGAGGTAGAACCTATTGCCCTGTTATATTCAAACCTTGGGAGTTACTTCTTCGTATTGCTTATATTGCTATGCTATGCTCGTAGACGTGGTTTGGGTGAGTGAATCCACGACAGATGTGAGATTCTTAATTAATGGTTCAACTTAAGGTGGCAACTTTAATACACATCTGGGTGGATTGCTTGTCGGGCACCTGGAGAACCCAGTGTTGTCCTAGGATATCCTGGAGCTGGAGTACCCGTGAGACCATCCTAAGGTTTACCACCCAGGCTCAAAGGGAACTAAGATATTTTCATGCTAGAAACTTCCGTGTGCAGCCACAAGCTATTATGGGCTCTATCATAGTTGAGTAAGTTGCGTGAAGCTCCTGAAGAGGTGGATCAGCAGGTAGAGGGATGTAGGTTGGTATGGTCTGCCCGGAGTTAAGGAGTTAATGCTTCTGAAAGACTGTGTCTTGGTCATCCATTTCTCAAACACCATGTAGTGCGAGCAATCCAACGGAGGAGATCGAGTCTTGTTGGGAAAAGTGCGCAAACTTCTGCAGAGTGTATAAACTAATCATGGTTAGACGTGTCCCCGGTTATGGACATCTTGAGTATCTAGTACTTGGAGTATCCTAAGTATCTCATCACTATTAAATAATATTGTTGGGTTGTTAACTACTTTAATTGGGATTGAGTTGGAGGAACCTTCTCAATGATGTTTCAACTACTATGATAGTTAAATAAAATTTATTCCTTTGTTGTAGGGAAAAATTGGCTTTTTGCAAAAACCATAACCATAGAGCTTTCCACCGGCCAAATATGCATGTAGTGATAGCATTATTCTGTTCTTGTTCTACCGTGTTATTTTGCCAGCATATTCCATGTGCTGACCCGTTTTCGGATTGCAACCTATTATGTTGCAGACTTTTCAGACGAGGAGTAAGGTTCGTTAGGTCGTTGTCGTGCAGCTCAGCTATGTCATTGGAGTTGACGGACTCACTTTATCTTCCAAGCCTTCCGTTGTTATCGTATTAGATGGCCTTAAGCCATATTTATTGTAATAAGTTCTCTTTTGAGACATTCGATGTAATAAGTGTGTGATTGCTACTCTATTATAAATCCTCGAGTACTGTGTGTGTCAGCATTACCGATCCAAGGATGACACTGGAGCACAGAGACTTGACCGTTTGAGGTCGGGTCGCTACAATTGTGCTCTCCTTTGAGCACCCGCAGGCGCAGCTTTGGCCCATTAGGTGTCTTCTGGTCCATAAAAAAATCTCCGTAAAGTTATGTGGCATTTGGACTCCATTTGGTATTGATTTTCCGCAATGTACAAAACATGCAAAAAACAACAATTGGCACTTGGCACTATGTCAATAGGTTAGTACCAAAAATGATATAGAATGACTATAAAATGATTATAAAACATCCAAGATTGATAATATAACATCATGGAACAATAAAAAATTATAGATATGTTGGAGACGTATCAACTATCAGCAATAGGATAAATTATACCTGCGTCCAGAAGGTTTAGTATTTCATTTATTACCACTTCTTTCATCTTAGGATTTAACCGTCGTTGTTGATCAACAACTGGTTTAGCATCTTTCTCCAACTTAATTTTGTGCTGACATAGAGTGGGACTAATGCCCTTAAGATCATCAAGAGTATATCCAATAGCAGCACAGTGCTTCTTCAGAGTTTTCAATAATTTCTTTTCTTCATGCTCTGAAATGTTAGCACTAATAGTAACAGGCTATATATTCTTTTCATTGAGATAAGCATATTTCAAAGTATCAGGCAATGGTTTAAGCTCAAACACAGGATCACCCTTGGGTGGGGGAAGATCTCCAAGGATTTCAACAAGTAGATTGTGTTTCAAAATAGGTCCCTGATTAAAGAATACTTCATCTATTTCCCTTCTTTCATTCATAAACATATCATTTTCATGGTCTAGCAAATATTGTTCTAAAGGATCATTAGGAGGCATGGCAATAGAAGAAAGACCAATAATTTCATCCTTACTAGGCAATTCTTTATCATGGGGTTGTCTACGAAATTTAGAGAAATTAAAATCATGAGACATATCCCCTAAACCGACAGTAACAATATCTTTCTCGCAGTCTATCTTAGCATTAACAGTAGTCAAGAAGGGTCTACCAAATATAATGGGACAAAAAATATCGTGTGGGGAACCAAGAACAAGAAAATTAGTAGGATATTTAATTTTTCCACACAAGACTTCAACATCTCTAACAATCCCAATTGGTGATATAGTATCTCTATTAGCAAGCTTAATAGTAACATCAATATCTTCTATCTCAGCAGGTGCAATATCATTCATAATTTCTTTATATAAGGTATAAGGAATTGCACTCACACTAGCACCCACATCACATAAGCCATGATATCAATGATCTCCTATTTTAACAGAAACAACAGGCATGCCAACAACAGGTCTATGTTCACCTTTCATATCGGGTTTGGCATTCTAGCAGCTTCATCACAGAAATAAATAACATGCCTATCAATATTATCAACAAAGATATCTTTAACCGTAACAATACTAGGTTCAACCTTAATTTGTTCACAGGGCGTATGTGTTTTAGTATTACTCTTACGTACCATAGTTGAAGCTTTAACATGATCCGTTATTCTAATAGGGAAAGGTGGTTTCTCAATATAAGCAGTAGGAACAATAGGATCAACATTATAAGTAATAGTTTCTTATTCAACTTTAATGGGTTCAACTACTTTAACTTCAATGTGAGGACGAAATTTAAACCACTTCTCCTTAGGGATATCAACATGAGTAGCAAAAGATTCACAAAAAGAAGCTACTATCTCAGAGTCAAGTCCATATTTAGTGCTAAAATCACGAAAAGCATCGGTATCCGTAAAAGATTTAACACAATCAAACTTAAGGTTTATACCTGACTCTTTACCTTAATCGATATCCCAATCTTCAGAGTTGCATTTAATTCTTTCCAATAAATTCTATTTGAATTCAATATCCTTCTTCATATAGGAACCAGTACAAGAAGTATCGAGCGTGGGTCGATCATTATGAGAAAGCCGAGCATAATTTTTTTGGAATAATAGTTTCTCTTGAGAGCTCATGATTGGGGAATGAATATAACATTGACTTAAGCCTCCCCCAAGCTTGATCGATACTTTCTCCTTCACGAGGCCAAAAATTGTATATATAATTCCGATCACGATGAACCAGATGCATGGGATAAAACTTCTGATGAAATTCCAATTTCAATCAGTTGTAGTTCCATGATCCAATATCATCCAATAGCCTATACCATGTCAATGCCTTTCCCTTCAAAGATAAAGGGAAGACCTTCTTCTTGACAACATCCTCGGGAATACCTGCAAGCTTAAATAATCCACAAACTTCATCCGCATAGATTAGGTGCATATCGGGATGTAATGTTCCATCTCCTGCATAAGGAGTAGCTAGTAGTTTCTCTATCATACCCGAAGGAATTTCATAATAAATATTTTCAGTAGGTGCAGTAGGTTGAGGAGCAACTAATTATGGTTCTGGTCAAGGTGAAAATTGTTCGGGAACGTAGTAATTTCAAAAAATTTCCTACGCGCACGCAAGATCATGGTGATGCATAGCAACGAGAGGGGAGAGTTTTGTCTATGTACCCTCGTAGAACGAAGCGGAAGCGTTGACGCAACATAGAGGAAGTAGTCGTACGTCTTCCTGGTCCAACCGATCCAAGCACCGTTACTCCGGCACCTCCGAGTTCTTGGCACATGTTCAGCTCGATGATGCTCCCCGGGCTCCGATCCAGCAAAGCTCCGGGGAGGAGTTCTGTCAGCACGACGGCGTGGTGACGATCTTGATGTTCAACCATCGCAGGGCTTCGCCTAAGCACCGCTACAATATGACCGAGGTGTAATATCGTGGAGGGGGGCACCGCACACGGCTAAGGAACGATCACGAAGATCAACTTGTGTGTTCTAGGGTGCCCCCTTCCCCCGTATATAAAGGAGCCAAGGGGAGGGGCGGCCGGCCAAGGAGGGGCGCGCCAAGGGGGAGTCCTACTCCCACCGGGAGTAGGACTCCCTTCTTTCCTAGTTGGAGAAAGAGAAGGGGGGAAAGAGGAGGAAGAGGGAAAGGAAAGGGGGGGCGCCGCCCCTCTCTCCTTGTCCTATTCGGACTAGGGAGGGGAGGGGCGCGCGGCCACCTCTTGCCTCCTTTCCTCTTCTCCCTTAGGGCCCATGTAGGCCCAATAACCCCCGGGGGGGGGGGGGTTCCGGTAACCCCCGGTACTCGGGTAAAATCCCGATTTCACCCGGAACGATTCTGATATCCAAATATAGGCTTCCAATATATCGATCTTTATGTCTCGACCATTTCGAGACTCCTCGTCATGTCCATGATCACATCCGGGACTCCGAACAACCTTCGGTACATCAAAATACATAAACTCATAATGAAACTGTCATCGTGACGTTAAGCGTGCGGACCCTACGGTTCGAGAACAATGTAGACATGACCTAGACACGTCTCCGGTCAATGAACAATAGCGGAACCTGGAGGCTCATATTGGTTCCTACATATTCTACGAAGATCTTTATCGGTCAGACCGCATAACAACATACGTTGTTCCCTTTGTCATCGGTATGTTACTTGCCCGAGATTCGATCGTCAGTATCTCAATACCTAGTTCAATCTGGTTACCGGCAAGTCTCTTTACTCGTTCCGTAATACATCATCTCACAACTAACTCATTAGTTGCAATGCTTGCAAGGCTTATGTGATGTGTATTACCGAGAGGGCCCAGAGATACCTCTCCGCCAATCGGAGTGACAAATCCTAATCTCGAAATACGCCAACCCAACATGTACCTTTGGAGACACCTGTAGAGCACCTTTATAATCACCCAGTTACGTTGTGACATTTGGTAGCACACAAAGTGTTCCTCCGGCAAACGGGAGTTGCATAATCTCATAGTCCTAGGAACATGTATAAGTCATGAAGAAAGCAATAGCAACAAACTAAACGATCCGGTGCTAAGCTAATGGAATGGGTCATGTCAATAAGATCATTCAACTAATGATGTGATCCCGTTAATCAAATAACAACTCTTTGTTTATGGTTAGGAAACATAACCATCTTTGATTAATGAGCTAGTCAAGTAGAGGCAAACTAGTGACACTCTGTTTGTCTATGTATTTACACATGTATTATGTTTCCGGTTAATACAATTCTAGCATGAATAATAAACATTTATCATGATATAAGGAAATAAATAATAACTTCATTATTGCCTCTAGGGCATATTTCCTTCAAAGATACCCTGAACAAATCCCTCAAAGGATTATTTTCCATGGTAACAAGTGACAGTAAATTTCAGCACACTATATAAATGTTTCCTTACCAAAGGCACTTCACTCCCCAACAACGCTGCCAGAAAAGAGTCTTGATGTTCCACAAGTATAGGGGATCTATCGTAGTCCTTTCGATAAGTAAGTGTGTCGAACCCAATGAGGAGCAGAAGGAAATGAAAAGTGGTTTCCAGCAAGGTATTCTCTGCAAGCACTAAAATTATCGGTATCGGATAGTTTTGTGATAAGATAAATTGTAACAGGTAGCAAGTAAATAAAGTAAACAAGGTGCAACAAGGTGGACCAATCCTTTTTATAGCAAAGGACAAGCCTGTACAAACTCTTATATAAAGCAAAGCGCTCCCGAGGACGCATGGGAATTACTGTCAAGCTCGTTTTCATCATGCTCATATGATTCGCATTCGTTACTTTGATAATTTGATATGTGTGTGGACCGGTGCTTGGGTGCTACCCTTCCTTGGACAATCCTCCCACTTATGATTAACCCCTCTCGCAAGCATCTGCAACTACGAAAGAAGTATTAAGGTAAAACCTAACCATAGCATGAAACATATGGATCCAAATCAGCCCCTTACGAAGCAACACATAAACTAGGGTTTAAGCATCTGTCACTCTAGCAACCCATCATCTACTTATTACTTCCCAATGCCTTCCCCTAGGCCCAAATAATGGTGAAGTGTTATGTAGTCGACGTTCACATAACACCACTAGAGGAGAGACAACATACATCTCATCAAAATATCGAACGAATACCAAATTCACATGATTACTTATAACAAGACTTCTCTCATGTCCTAAAGAACAAACGTAACTAATCACAAAGCATATTCATAGTCATAATTAGAGGAGTATTAATTATCATTAAGGATATGAACATATGATCTTCCACCGAATAAACCAACTAGCATCAACTACAAGGAGTAATCAACACTACTAGCAACCCAGAGGTACCAAACTGAGGTTTTGGGACTAAGATCGAATACAAGAGATGAACTAGGGTTTGAGAGGAGATGGTGCTGGTGAAGATGTTGATGGGGATTTACCCTCCCTCGATGAGATGATCGATGGTGACGATTTCCCCCTCCCGAAGGGATGTTTCCCCAGCAGAACAGCTCTGCCGGAGCCCTAGATTGGTTATTCCCAAGTTTCGCCTCAAGACAGTGGCGCTTCGTCCCAAAAGCTTCCTTCTTATTTTTTCCAGGGTAAAATACACCATATAGCCCAAGATGGGCACTGCAGGCCTGCCAGGGGGCCCACAAGGTTGGGGGCGCGCCCTCCACCCTTGTGGCTAGCTGGTGGCCCCCCTCTGGTTCTTTCTTTGCCCAATATTTTATATATATTCCAAAAATAATATTCGTGAAGTTTCAGCACTTTTGGAGTTGTGCAAAATAGGTCTCTAATATTTGCTCCTTTTCCAGTCCAGAATTCATGCTGCCGGCATTCTCCCTCTTCATGTAAACCTTGTAAAATAAGGGAGAATATGCATAAGTATTGTGATATAATGTGTAATAACAGCCCATAATGCAATAAATATCAATATGAAAGCATGATGCAAAATGGACGTATCAATTAGCAACAACAATGGGCACATCCTCACAAATACCGATAGGTATGGTAGTAGATTTGTCAGCCATTTGTAATGATATTTTAGTAGGTGGAGATTTTAGGTACTCCATATTTAAAAGTATAATTAGCAAGCATGGTGGAGATTTTACCTTCTGGTATTTTTCTCTTATTGGTGATGAAGTCTTTCATATACTTTGCATAAGGAGGCAGTTTTAAAATATCAGTCAAGCGAGTACGCAAAAAGATTGGCCTCAGCATTTCAGCAAAGTGTTCAAATTCTTCATCATCTTTATTTTTAGTTGACTTAGGTGGAAAGGGCATAGGTTTGTGAACCCACGGTTCCCTTTCTTTACCATGTTTTCTAGCAATGAAGTCTCTATTATCATATCTTGTATTCTTAGGTTGTGGGTTATCAAGATCAACTGGTGGTTCTATCTCAACATCACTGTCTGGTTCATTACTATTTGGTTGAATATCTTCATGAACCTCATCATTATCTTTTTCATTATCAGAAGGTGAGTGTTAACTACCAAGTTGAGTTTCAGCATCAGAGATAGAAACTTCATTATCATTATCAGGAGGTTTTTCTACTTCATGTTCACTAGAAGCATGCAAAGTCCTATCATTTTTATTTTTCTTTTTCCTTTATAAGGACTAGGTGCAATGGCGTTGTTCCTTTGTGAATCCTGTTCAATTCTTTTTGGGTGTCCCTTAGGATAAAGTGGTTCTTGAGTCATTTTACCTCCTCTAGTTGCAACTCTAACAACAAAATCATGTATATTATTATTCATTTCATCTAGCAATTCTATTTGAGATTTAGACTCTTGTTCTAGCTGGGTTTGAACCATAGAAGCATGATTTCCAACACCTCTAACATCATTTGAGATTCTAAATAACAAGTCACTCAAGCGAGATATCAAATCATAATTGTATTTCAATTGTTTCATAACATTTGCATTGAAGTGATCTTGTTTTCTAATATAGCTTTCGAACTCATAAAGGCATTGGCAAGGGTGCATATTGTGAGGATTGCCATTATCATTGAATTTCATAAGAGAATTTACCTCTACCACCTTAGGCAGTGGTGGTGTATCAAGCCCATGTATTTCTTCAATATGAGGTAAATTTTTAACATCCTTAGCTTTAATACCTTTTTCCTTCATAGATTTCTTTGCCTCTTGCATATCTTCGGGACTGAGATATAATGTACACCTCTTCTTTGGAGTGGGTTTAGGCAGTGGTTCAGGAAGAGTCCAATCATCATAATTTTTCAATATGTTATTCAATAATTCTTCAGCTTGCCCAACAGTTCGTTCCCTGAAAACACAACCAGCACAACTATCTAGGAAATCCCTAGAAGCATCGGTTAGTCCATTATAGAAGATATCAAGTATTTCATTTTTCTTAAGAGGATGATCAGGCAAAGCATTAAGTAACTGGCAAAGCCTCCCCCAAGCTTGTGGGAGACTCTCTTCTTTAATTTGCACAAAGTTAAATATTTCCTGTAAGGCGGCTTATTTCTTATGAGCAGGGAACTATTTTTCAGAGAAGTAATAAATCATATCCTGGGAACTACACACACAACCAGGAGCAAGAGTATTGTATCAAGCTTTAGCATCACCCTTTAATGAGACCGGAAATAATTTGAGAATGTAGTAATAATGAGTCTTCTCATCATGAGTAAAAAGGGTGGCCATGTCATTCAACTTAGTAAGATGTGCCACAACAGTTTCAGTTTCATAACCATGGAAATGATCAGATTCAACCAAAGTAATTAACTTTGGGTCGATAGAGAATTCATAATCCTTATCATCAATAAAGATTGGTGAAGTAGCAAACTTAGGATCATATTTCATTCTAGCATTCATAGATTTTTCTTTATACTTGCATAGTAATTTCTCTAGATCATCTCTATCCTTACAAGCAAGAATGTCTCTAGTTGTCTGCTCATTCATAACATAACCTTCCGGTACCTTGGACAATTCATATCTAGGAAGACTAGTTCTAGTAGGTGTTTCAGGAGTTTCAGTTTCAAGCTCATCATCATATTCAACAACCTCATATTGTCTTATTCTAGCAATTTGTTCATTAAGAAAATCACCAAGTGGCACATCATTATCATCAAGCAAGGTACTAGCATCATCATAAGTATCATTCGTAGCAAAAGTAGCATCATCAACAACTTGCGCCATATTAGAATTAATAGCATGTGGCGGTGTTGCAAGTGCACTTATAACAAAAAGTGAATCTAAAGCAGAACTGGAACATTAAGCTACAGTAATCCTCATCTGATGTTGCCATGTAACCACTGCTACTGTTGCTAGTCTCACTTAGGTTCAAATCGGTCCAAATTCAAATTTAAATTAAAGTCAAAAATAAAAGTTTTCAACTGTCAAAACTAAAATCTGCAAACTATGGAAATTAATTCATAAGTATTATTGGTGAAGAAATCAATTTTTTTATAAATGTTTAAGTGCTGAAAATAATTAAAGCAGTGGTATTCACAATTAATTAAATGCCTTTTATAAATTATAAAATATTGAACTATTTTATTTGAGTACCAAACTTTTTGTGGTAGGGGTGTAAATAATAATACTAATTTAGAAACTAGTTTTGTATTTAATAAAACTAAAATAAAGTGAAACAAAGATGGGAAAACAGATAAATAGACATAAGTAAAAAAGAAAAGAAAATGGGGCAAGGGACTTCCTGTCGTGGTGTTTCTCACGGGGTGCTTGCGAGTCGACAGATGCCACAAGGGCTTAGTGTGTGGGTAGGACTGCTGCTGATAGGACCGGGAGCGGGTATGCGAGTAGCACGCGGTGGTTTACCCAGGTTCGGGGCTCTCCGGAGAGATAATACCCCTACTCCTGCATGTATGAGTATATATCTGAGGTGTACATTGGGCAGTACAAAGTGCTCCTGGAGCTGTATCTGGGATCAGTGCCATAGGCATCTGATCTGGTAAATGCTTATACCAGGCGTCTAGTGGCCGGCCATGCTAATGGCCGTATGTGTGGGCTTAGGTGATGGATGGATGGAAAGCTAGCTTGCTTGCTAGCTTGTGTGTGGGCGTGAGTGGCCATCCTCCTGGATGGATGGATGTGTGGTGGTATATATAGTGTGGGCTAGCTTACCATGTAAGCTAAGTGGGTGGTGGCGTTGGATGTAAGCTACCTTGGGTAGCTTACATGCCAAGCCAGGTAGGCATGGCTAGTGGCATGGCACATGCCATGCTTGTCCCCTGGGATACTTTATAAATCAGTACCCAGGGGACACGGTACACTGTAGATGATGGCGCCGCGGTACGGTTGTCTCGTCGATGTCGGGTCGGGCTGCAGTCGGCAGCCGACTGGTTGGCGTAGTCGGCGGCCGGCAGTCGGCAGCCGGCCGGGTAGTGCAGCCGGACGGGGAGCCGGCAGGAGCGGCCGGGCAGTCGGACTGAGGGGCTTTGCTAGCCCCGATGTCTTGAAATATCATCTCGCCGTCTTCGGGGTATCCGTGTCCCATTACACCGACAGTAGCCCCCGAGCCTCTGGGCAACTTGGCAAAGTTGGGCGGAGGTTTTTCGGCAAATGTTCATGAAAATAATCATAAAAAAGGACAGAGTTAGTCCATGCGGATATATCGAATGCTTGCTTTTATCATTGCAAGTTTTATGCGGAGGGTGTCGACTCGGTTTCGTCTGAGCCCCCTTAATCTTTTTCGTGTTCCCTCCGCTTTTTGGCTTGTGCTCTTTGCTTGCCGGACAGCCGCTCTGCGGTCTGTGGCTGAGAGTGGGCCGCGAAGTGGAGTGTACAGTACTCAGAGTCTGGGAGAAGATTCAACCGAGTAGATACTTGTAAAGGAAAACGGTCGGGTCGCCCGAACGTTTTTCTTCCCGGACGTTTTTCGCGTGGGTGGCCTCCAGCATTCACTCTTGCTAGTCGGAAGCCGCTCTGCGGTCTGTGACTAAGAGTGGGCCTTTGGTACCGCGCACGGTACTAAGCCGTCTGCGGGAACTAACGTCTCAGGCCAAGCGGCTAGCCCCCGGGCCAACTCTGGCTGGCGCCGGGGCAAACAGTGATGCTACTGTAATAAAATGCGGAGGCAGCCCCCGAGCAACGCTCGGGGTTATCCGTGCTTGCGTAGTGCAAAAATATGCGGGTGAGGAGCTCACATTGATTTTCGTGTAGTCGCGGTCGTCGAAGATAGCCGGTGCGACTTGGCGTTCACGGAGTGCGCCGGCGCACCCGCTGGGTGTAGGGCCGACTGCTGAGCAGTCGGGCCGGATCTTCCGGCAGCTGTTGTGTCTTCTTTCTCGCGGGGGCGCGTCAGCGCACCCGCTGGGTGTAGCCCCCGAGATTCGGGCCAACTGCTGAGCAGTCGGGCCGGATCTTCCGGCAACTACTTTGCCTTCTTTCTCGCGGGGGCGCGTCAGCGCACCCGCTGGGTGTAGCCCCCGAGATTCGGGCCGACTGCTGAGCAGTCGGGCCGGATCTTCCGGCAACTACTTTGTCTTCTCTTCTCTCGCGGGGGCGCGTCAGCGCACCCGCTGGGTGTAGCCCCCGAGATTCGGGCCGACTGCTGAGCAGTCGGGCCGGATCTTCCGGCAACAACTTTGTCTTCTCTTCTCTCGCGGGGGCACGTCAGCGCACCCGCTGGGTGTAGCCCCCGAGATTCGGGCCGACTGCTAAGCAGTCGGGCCGGATCTTCCGGCAACTACTTTGTCTTCTCTTCTCTCGTGAGGGCGCGTCAGCGCACCCGCTGGGTGTGTCGTCGGAGTAGGAGGCAGTCCAGCCGGCTTGGCACAGCCGGCAGCGAGGATCACGACTGACCGTCCGAGTGGCGGAGCAGGCGGACGGGTCATCCGGACGGGTTTTTCTTTCTTCCCTGGAGCAAGCCGGCCTGATTTTTTCTCTAGCCGGCATTTCACACTCCTCTCTCTCTTTTTTTTTCAGCAGGCGCCCACTCCCCTTTTCTTTTTCTCTTCAAGCCGGGGGTTGACCTGGCCAATCGGCCTCTTTTTTGTGTGTGTGCATGGAGCAGCCGGCTGGGGAGCGACCGCGTGGAGCCGGGGCGGCGGCAGGCGGCCAGACGGGGAGTCGGCGACCCGGGGCCGGCATGCGGCCGGGGCGGAGCAGAGGGGCGCGGCGGCGGGGCGCTGGCGCAGCCGGCCATGCGGCCAGCCGGCAGGGCAACGCGGGAGGGAGCCGGCAGGGGGCGTGCGGAGCCATTGCGAGGCGGCAGCCGACCGGAGCAGCCAACCGACAGGCGGGCACGACCGCGGGGGAAGCCTGAGCGCGTGCGGTCGAAGGAGGCGGAACTGGAGACACGGCGGGGAGGACCTGGCGCGGTGGACAGGCGGCCGCGGGAGCCAGGCACGGCGGGCAGCCGGCGCGGGAGCAGCGAGCAGCCGGCGCGGGGCGACCAGCAGCCGGCGCAGGAGCAGTGGAAGGCGGCGCAGGCCCGCGCGGGGCTCGCGCGGGCGGGGGTGCAGGCGGCCAAGCGGGCACGCGGAGCGGGCGAAGCCGGACCCAGCCGGGTCGGAGCCGAAGCCGGCGGGCGGGTGCCGAGCTGGAGACGGCGATGCGGGGTGGAGCCAGACAACCGGAAGCCGGCCAAGCGCGGGAGTCGGACGACCGGGTTGCGGGAAAGCCGGCAAGCGCGCGGGACGCGGCCGGCTCGCGGGGAAGCCGGCAAGCGCGCGGGACGCGGCCGGGTTGTGGGGAAGCCGGCAAGCGCGTGGGACGCGGCCGGGTTGTGGGGAAGCCGGCGAGCGCGCGGGACGCGGCCGGGTTGTGGGGAAGCCGGCGAGCGCGCGGGACGCGACCGGGTTGTGGGGAAGCCGGCGAGCGCGCGGGATGTGGCCGGGTCCCGGAGTCGGCCGGGCGAGAAGCCGGCGAGCGACGCAGGAGGAGGCAGCAGGGGAAGCAGGGGCGCGGGCGCGTCGGGGCCAGGCACGCGGGGCGCCGCGGGCGAGCCGGGGACGGGTGGCGGGAGCCGGCCAGGTTGTGCGGAAGCCGGCGCAGGGGAGGCCGGCGGAGAAAGCCGACGCGGGATGACGGGGAGCCGGTGCGGAGGCGGCCGGAGCCGGACGAGGCCAGAGGAGGGGAGCGCGCGCGGGAGGCCTTGGAGGGCGGAGGGGCGCCGGGAGCCGGATTGGCGCCGCACGCGGAGCCGGACAGAGGAGAGGACCGGCGCGGGCGGCAGGGAGCCGGACCCGGCGCAGGGCGGCCACCTGGAGACGGCCAGGGCGGGGCAGGCGGCCACAGGGGCGCACGCAGGCGGAGGGGAGTGGCGCAGCCGGGCGAGGAGCCGAAGAAGCCGGCCGCGCCGGCAAGGCCGGAGGCCGGGGCGCGGGCACGGAGCCGGAGGAGCAAGGCCGAGTGCGGGGGCGGCTAAGCGCAGGGCGTGGCGGAGACGAGGAGCAACGCGGACCCGGCGGCTGGCGAGTGCAGCGGGGTACTAGGCGAGGAGCACCCGGCCGGGCCAGCGCACGGGGGGTTGTGTACGATTTGCATCAAGCTAGTGTACAAGGAGTGTATGGCCGTAGCTTGACCATTGTTTGACTTCGGTCTAGCTAGTTAGCATAGATGATATATGGAGGAGCCAGCGAGCGTGTCGGCCGGAGCAAGGCGCAACACGGCGGAAAGCATACACGAACGGCGCGTGGGTGGCCGTGACCGACCGAAACGAGGCCCGCGCGCGGCGCGCGCATGGACAGACGACCGGCGTTGTGGTGGTGGTGAAGAAGGCAAGGCCAACGGCAAGGACGCGGTGCCCCTCACGGCCATTTCGAGGGCATGTCGACGTCGAGCCCCCGACCTCTATCGGAGGGACGGCGTGACGCCGTGGTGGTGAAGACGAAGAGGATGACGGCGAGGGCGCGCCGTCTCACGCGGCCGCTCCGGGGGCGGGTTGAAGTCGAGCCCCCGAGCGCTACCGGAGAGACGGCGCGGCGCCGCGGCGGAGATGACGGAGATGGTCCCGCCCGGACAGCGAAACCAGCAGCAGCGCGGTAGCATAGTACCGCCCCACGGTGGGCGCCAAGTGTCGTGGTGTTTCTCACGGGGTGCTTGCGAGTCGACAGATGCCACAAGGGCTTAGTGTGTGGGTAGGACTGCTGCTGATAGGACCGGGAGCGGGTATGCGAGTAGCACACGGTGGTTTACCCAGGTTCGGGGCTCTCCGGAGAGATAATACCCCTACTCCTGCATGTCTGAGTATATATCTGAGGTGTACATCGGGCAGTACAAAGTGCTCCTGGAGCTGTATCTAGGATCAGTGCCATAGGCATCTGATCTGGTAAATGCTTATACCAGGCGTCTAGTGGCCGGCCATGCTAATGGCCGTATGTGTGGGCTTAGGTGATGGATGGATGGAAAGCTAGCTTGCTTGCTAGCTTGTGTGTGGGTGTGAGTGGCCATCCTCCTGGATGGATGGATGTGTGGTGGTATATATAGTGTGGGCTAGCTTACCATGTAAGCTAAGTGGGTGGTGGCGTTGGATGTAAGCTAGCTTGGGTAGCTTACATGCCAAGCCAAGTAGGCATGGCTAGTGGCATGGCACATGCCATGCTTGTCCCCTGGGATACTTTATAAATCAGTACCCAGGGGACACGGTACACTGTAGATGATGGCGCCGCGGTACGGTTGTCTCGTCGATGTCGGGTCGGGCTGTAGTCGGCAGCCGACTGGTTGGCGTAGTCGGCGGCCGGCAGTCGGCAGCCGGCCGGGTAGTGCAGCCGGACGGGGAGCTGGCAGGAGCGGCCGGGCAGTCGGACTGAGGGGCTTTGCTAGCCCCGATGTCTTGAAATATCATCTCGCCGTCTTCGGGGTATCCGTGTCCCATTACACCGACACTTCCCCACTCCCATGGGCCTTGGCCCAGCTAGCTGGCCAGGCCGACCCACCTGCGCCCCCATCCTTCTCCTGTTCACAGGGGGGCATCGGCCGCTGCCAAAAGTGATGTGGTGTTCATCGCCCAGCCGCCCCTACCTATAAGCTGGAAACCTCGCCTCATCGCCGAACCCTAGTGACCCACTCCCTCCTCCCTCCGCTCCCTTGCTGATTCTAGACGCCTGAAGCTCGTCATCTTCCCTAGACCTCATCGTCCGTCCTCGACCGCCTCCCCGAGCCGCTTGGTCGTGCCTCGATGTCCCGTTCGACTACAAATGGGGGTGAGCCGTTGTTCCCTTCATCTCCTCTCTCTCGTGGTCGCCGCGAACACCGTGCTCGTCGCCTCGCTGTCCATGCACCCCCCCCTCGATGACTCATCGGCAAACAAAGGCCCCCCCTCGATGTCCATATCATCTTCTTCCTCTTGGCCGTAGTCCTCCGACAATTCTTGGCCTTGCATGAAGGTGTCGCCCATGTCCTCTTTGGACTTCTGTGAAGGGACCGGCCACACCCGATTGGCCTTGCGTGAATGTGTCGAGCACGCTCTCTTGGCCTTGCGTGAAGTTGTCGCGACCATCTTGGCTTTGGGCCTCGTTGGAATCGAAGTCCTCAGCACTCTCAAAAATGATCTTCCTCATGATGAATTTATTGGCTGGGTCTTCTTGCGTCGATACCGGCTTTACGTCGAACAGTTGGCACGCGTCGAGACGGTTGCCAACGGGGATCTCACGCGGCCGCTTCCTTTTCCCCCCATTGAAAGACCCGCCGGCCACGTGTGTGGCATTGAGGTCGATGTTGACCGCGGGCGCAGGGTGGCCAACTTGGTCACACTCCCTTCCGGCGAGGTGGAGAACCAAGTGGCTTGCGGGTCTTGTTGGGGATGGAAGTCATGCATTTGCGGCGTGGTGGAGGTGCGCGGCCACTCCACCCGTAGTGTATGGGCAGCCGACGAGCTCCTGCTCGTCGCGGCCATGGCGGCAACGGCTATAATGGTCGGCCGCATCTGGCTGAACCGTAGCATCATCAGGGCCTGCTATGTGACGTGGCCTTGGCGACAAAGGCCTCATTCTCCGCGATGGTGGCCTCCTGTTGAGCGGGCGCAACGGCTTCTAGTCTGTCGTCCTGAACATTTCGCCGGCGCTATGGCCCGGTCCTCCAAAGTCTGCTGCTTCTTGGATCGCTTCTTGCCGCGGGCGCGGGGCTTCACGGCCGTGCTGGCAAACGTGACAACGGGGACATCGACGACAAAGGGGTTTGGTGCGTTGGCCATGGCGGGAGGGCGAGCGGGCAGGAGGGTTTTGGGAGGGAGGGAAATAGGATGGATGTGCCACATGGCGGGCCAAGGGGAGGACAAGGCGGGCGTCACACGCGTCCGTGGATGCGCCGACACAAAATCAGCCCAAATTCATGGCGGACAAAAAACGGACACTCGTCTGTTTTCGTCGATACGTTGGGCCGTGGCTTGTGCCCTTTTCTACGTAAGTGGACATCGTGGGGCCAAAATGTGTCGCGCGTTGGAGTTTCCAACCAAAACCGGACGGCGGCCTCCCTCATCCCGCCATACATGTCGTCGTGCTTCATGTGGCCATGCCAACAAATTCTCCATTGCCAATGCACACTTTTCATAGGTTTGTTCAGTACACTGACATGTTCCGCATGGAGCTGCTTGCACATCATCCTCAGGTCAACTTCACCATGCGACCCCATCCTGTCCGGCCCCGTCCGTTCGGGGCAAAAGGGACAAATGAGGCGGCCCAGTGCGCGACGGCCCGGACCTATCTTGTTCGTTTTGTGTCCGGGCCGACCCATTTCGAGAGCAAACTTGCGCCGGGTTTGGGTCGCGGCGGACATCAAACGGACGTGCGCCTCGTCCGCGTCAGGGCCGCGTGGCAGGCGGCCACCTACGTCCCACCCGCCCACATCAATGCGCACGAGCGGGCGGCCCCACCTGTCATCCGCACATCGAAAGGTCGCTGCCCTTCTTTAAGTGGGAACCGTGGACCGGTCGTCGTCCACACTGCGCCACGCCACCCCGCAGCCTCCTCGAAACCCAACAGCGCCAAACCTTAGCCCTAGCCCTCTGTCGGTGTCAAAACCGGTGGATCTCGGGTAGGGGGTCCTGAACTGTGCGTATAGGCGGATGGTAATAGGAGACGGGGGACACGATGTTTTTACCAGGTTCGGGCCCTCTTGATGGAGGTAAAACCCTACTCCTGCTTGATTGATCTTGATGATATGAGTATTACAAGAGTTGATCTACCACGAGATCGAAGAGGCTAAACCCTAGAAGCTAGCCTATGGTATGATTGTTGTTCTTGGTCCTACGGACTAAACCCTCCGGTTTATATAGACACCGGAGGGGGCTAGGGTTACACAGAGTTGGTTACAAGGAAGGAGATCTACATATCCGTACTGCCAAGCTTGCCTTCCACGCCAAGGAGAGTCCCATCCGGACACGGGACGAAGTCTCCAATCTTGCATCTTCATAGTCCAACAGTCCCGCCAAAGGATATAGTCCGGCTGTCCGGATACCCCCTAATCCAAGACTCCCTCAGTAGCCCCCAAACCATGCTTCAATGACGATGAGTCCAGCGCACAAATTGTCTTCGGCATTGCAAGGCGGGTTCTTCTTCAAACTCTGGGTACCTGTTAAATAGTGTCCGGCTTCTTGTAAATGTTGCGCTTCTTGGCTTCTGCGTCCAATAATGGCCATCTTCCACGTGTCAAGCGAATGTGAGGAGCCAGGGTGTTTTTACATTTACCACCCCATCTATGGGAATGAACTGTATATTAAAGAGACGAGGATCCTCAGATCCAAACCACACCATCCTCCCTCAGCGAGCATTCATCGGAGCGCACCCGAAAAAATCCATCCCAACATGGCCGACCAGCGCAGCTCCTCCTCTCGCTCCCGCAGCCCCAAGCTCGGAGATTGGGAGAAGTGTTTCGTCCCGTACAGCCAATTAGTGAAGCTACAGACCTAGGGATTCCTCCCTCCAGCGTATATGGTCCCGGTTCGAGCCGGGCTCGCCACCTATAATGGCGGGGAGCAAGCGGAGAGCTTTCCCAACCCCTCTAAGGGAGAGCGGGTATGCCTTGTCCCTTATTTGTTAAGGGGACTCGGATTTCCAATCCATCCATTTCTCCGAGGGCTCCTGGAGTTCTACGGCCTCCAGTTGCACAACCTCACCCCTGCCTCCACACTGCACATCGCTGGTTACGTAGCCCTTTGCCAGCTGTTTCTGGGTGGCGAAGCTCATTTCGCGCTGTGGAAGAAGTTGTTCTGCCTTGTGCCCCGTACACACAGGGGATCAATATATCAAGTGGGCAGACCCGAAGTATGGCGCATCGCCGGGACCAGATACCTATCTGGTACCCCGAAGAAGATGTCCGAGGACTGGCCTTCGGAGTGGTTTTATATGGAGGATGTTCCTCTCCCGGATCCTATCCGGATTGGTCTTCCTGAGTTCAACAACGCCCCTTCGAAGAAACGCCTAAGCTGGCACCCACGGAGCCCACAGGAGGAAGATGATAGAGACGTATTTTATCTGATGGGCCGGATAAAGTTGCTGGCCAAATCAGGACTGACCATAACCGAGGTTATGGCAATATGCATTATGCGGGGGGTGCAGCCACTTCAATATCGAGGCCACCTTATGTGGCACTTCAACGGGGAAGATGACGCCACTCGCTGCGGGCGCAAGGGACCGGACTCAGTTGCTGCTCTAGCAAAAATTCTATCTGATATGTATAAGGGGGAAGAAGAGGAGTTCCTCCGCATCAAGCCACGGGATGGATTCTCCATGAACAACCCTCAAAGCTGGGTGAGCTTCTGCTCTTTTTACTTCCATCCTACCCTTGTTTTCGTGATAAATATTTACCTTGCTGTTTCATCGCAGGAACTGCGTAAGGCGGTAGGGGAGATCAATAGCCCACCTCCACAACCGGAGGATCCTGAACGGGTCCTCGACCCCGGCCTCAAAGAGGATCCGGACATATTCGTGGAGCTGATTGATAGGATTTTCTATCAGCTAAGCTGTGATGATGCCATAGTGGCCATTATAGCCGACTACCCTAGGCTACTCCTAGCCTCGCAGGTAAATGAGACCGGAGTCCCAACCTTTGAAAAGGATTTCCTTTTATGCATTTCACCTATCGTATACAAACGGTGTTTTATAGGGAAGGCCCTTGGGACGCCATGCCGAGCCCGCGGCGACTCGCCAATAAGGGGTTTCAAAGCTGGACAGGCTAAAAACGAAGGCGGTCTGGATGGATACGCCGGCACAGAGGTATGATGCAACACCTCACCCCATGGTTGTCGTCTTTAAAAACATAATAACACCCGTGTTTCCTAGAAGGAAGAACGCTCGCCAGACAATATCCGGGGAGGTCGCCGATCACGCCTCTACCAGTCGGGCTCCAGGGCCGGACACAGAGGCGGAAGCTAACACGAGGCACACGCCGGATGCTCCTTCTACAAAGGATGCGGATAACATATCCGCTACGAATTCCAAAGTGGAGAGCGCCATGAATCACAGGCGTCGCCGAGCCGTACTCCGTGATGCTTGTTTCTCCTGAGAGGCGTTTGATGCATTCAACTCAGGAGATGCATACACCCGTGCTGCTCAAAATGGTCTAGCCAGAGCCACGGGCCAGTATGTAAAGGATGTATGGGTAAGAAAATTTGATGAGTATATGTATCAGTAGCCCCTAAGACTTGAAACAGTTGGCACAACTGTTTTAAGGATCATTTATTGTGCAGGTTCTTACAGAGAAGAATACTCGACTGTCACAGGAGCTGGAGGAATGCAAGACCCAACTTCGGGCCGCCATTGCCGCATTGAAGGAACCTGAAAAGTCCCCCGCTGGTAACATTTGTTTCAAAGAATGATAGGTACGATATAGTGTGCGGAATGGCTGCAGATCTAACAATAGATATTGCAGATGACTCCGGAGAGAATCCGGAGGACCAGCATGTCGTACGACAGCTAAAGGCTGGCGAACGCGTGCTGACTAAGGTCGTGCGGGAGAAAAACAATCTCCAAGACGCCAATACCAAGCTGAGCGTGGAACTGAAAGATGTTTGAGCCCAGCTTGCGGACTCCGTGAAGGAGAATAAGCGGCTTCGACGTGGCATTTTCAGTAAGTGCTTGAACGAACCCTTAAAAGAGTGCGGCAAAGAAGCCGGCTAACAGAATTATGTCTGCAGGCATGCTGACGGGTCGTCCCGTGGAGCAGATGCCCGGGTCTGCGGGTGATCTTCTACCCGAGCTCTCACAACTGC
This sequence comes from Triticum monococcum, assembly GCA_034509565.1. NCBI lineage: Eukaryota > Viridiplantae > Streptophyta > Magnoliopsida > Poales > Poaceae > Triticum > Triticum monococcum. Next base: position 667,588,441 of record CM067843.1, on the reverse strand, counting down.
ACGAACAAGTTCGGCAGGTGATGCAAAGTATTGCCCAGGCCTTGTGGCCATCCGTCTCCCTGCCAGCAGCCATTGGAGAGCTTGCGGAGAAGCTCAAGGGAGCACGGCGGTGCTTCCGATTATGGAAGATATCGGCCTGTCGTCAAGGTGCCCGGGAAGCCTGGGCCATGGTGAAGACGCAGTATACCAAGGCTGACCCAAACCACCTGGCCGAGGTCGGACCTGTGGGGCCTGATGGGAAAGAGACCCCCATTAGCTTAGTGTATGGGCAAGTAGAATTGGCCGCAAAGTATTCCCATCAGCATTGTAGGCTAGACAGCCTGTTGGATGGTATAGAAGAGGAATTTAGTCAGTCTACATGACTATGTAATTAAAGTGAAATGTATAATGCCTTCTAGCCGGATAGTAAATCATTTGTCATGGCGGACCTTTTCGCTTCAACCACGGGACCCGATAGTCCGGAGTGTATCCGAATACCCGCTCAGTTATATAAGAACCGGGGTATGCATGGAAACCAGGCGTAGGGGTCATTAGTGCTTGAATAGACAAGTACCCAACTAGTTATGTTATATTACATGGGTAGTAAGAAACATCTTCCAGGGAGAATAGTTCTGTTAAGGGTTCCTTTCCCTGGGTACGCATATGGAGAATAAATAAAAATCATCTTTTGTTCACCGACCAAATATTCCCTTAAGAACGCTAGCTTTCGGCTTCACCCAGTCTGAGGTAAACATCCGGCTGACCCGGCAGTAACAATCGCAGAGGTGCTCCCCTTATGCCCTAGCCGAATTAACGGGAACGTAGGGCATAAATACAGGAGCTAGGCAACCCAGCTTGGCCAAAAATTAAGTCATATCGATGCATATAATGGCGAAGAAAAGGTACATGCGGAAAAATAACACATGTGCGGGGCATGAAGCCCAGATAAATAATTAAGCTTTTGTGTAAGAATCCCCCAGATATAATGAGCGTGGTTAGCACGTCAATAGTGTGCAAGCAAGGCACAAGTTGGCCCTTGAAGGCCTTGAGAAAGAATAAAAGAAAGAAAGAGAGAAAAGACAGATAATGTATATGCAAAAAATGGACAGAGGAAGGAGACGAACATAGAGTCCGGCACTAGGCGTAGAATCTTCGGAGCCATGCTGCGTTCCATGGGTTCGGCTCGAGTCGATTATTCGATGCATTCCGCAGACGGTATGCTCCACCGGTCAGAACATGGTCAATAATTAAGGGACCTTCCCATTTGGGCTCGAGCTTGGTCTTTTTCTTCTCCGGCAGGCGTAGAACTAGCTCGCCAACGTTATAAGTTTTGGCCCGTACTTCTCTGCTTTGGTGTCTTTGAGTCTGTTGCTGATAAAATGCGGAACAGGCTTTTGCCACGTCGCGCTCCTGCTCCAGGGTGTCCAGACTGTCCTGCCGATCGAGCTCGGCTTCTCTTTCTTCGTACATGCGCACTCGAGGTGAGTCATGAATTATGTCGCAGGGAAGAACCGCTTCTGCGCCGTACACCATAAAGAAGGGTGTGTATCTGGTAGTACGATTCAGCGTGGTCCGCAGCCCCCAGAGTACAGAGTCGAGCTCCTCTACCCAGTGCGTGTTAGACTCCTTTAAGGACCGCACTAATCTGGGTTTGATGCTGCTCATGATAAGACCATTTGCTCGCTCAACTTGGCCGCTAGTTTGTGGGTGATAGACAGAAGCATAATCGAGCTTGATGCCCATGTTGCTGCACCAGAGTTTTACCTCGTCAGTCGTGAAGTTCGTGCCGTTGTCAGTGATGATGCTATGGGGGACGCCAAAACGGTGTACAACCCCGGATATGAAGTCTATCACCGGTCCAGATTCGGCCGTTTTAACAGGTTTGGCTTCTATCCATTTGGTGAATTTATCCACCATGAACAGTAAGTATTTTTTCTTATGGGTTCCCCCTTTAAGGGGTCCAACCATGTCAAGCCCCCAGACCGCGAAGGGCCAGGTAATGGGGATTGTTTGGAGGGCGGTGGGTGGCATGTGGCTTTAGTTTGCAAAAAGCTGGCAACCGACGCAACGTTGGACCAAGTCTTGCGCATCTACCCGGGCCGTCGGCCAATAAAAACTTGTATGGAAGGCCTTGCTTACAAGGGCTCGGGCTGCGGCGTGCTGGCCGCCGAGTCCGGCGTGAATTTCTGCCAAAAGCTTCCGCCCTTCCTCTTCGGAGATGCACCTTTGAAGGGCTCCGTTAGTGCTTTTTTTATACAGCTCTCCCTCATGGACCCTGTAGGCTTTAGATCGCCGCACTATGCAGCGTGCCTCATTTTGGTCCTTGAGAAGTTCCTGCCTAGTTAGGTAGGCCAGGAATGGTTCTGTCCACGGGGCGATGATGGCCATTATTACGTGGGCTGAAGGTGTTATTTCGGTGGCAGAGCCTTCGATTATGTCAGAGTGATCGGTATCGGGCATTTTGGCCGGGTCCAGACTATTGTTACCGGTATCCCCTTCCCATACCACGGATGGCTCAAACAACCTCTCCACAAAGATGTTGGGGGGGACCGCATCGTGTTTTGCACCGATGCGGGCGAGGATATCCGCCGCCTGATTGTTTTCTTGAGCCACATGGTGAAATTCGAGCCCCTCGAACCGAGCTAACATTTTTAGGACGGCGTTGCGATAGGCTGCCATTTCTAGATCCTTGGCATCGAAGTCTCCATTTGTTTGGGATATTGCAAGGTTCGAATCCCCACGCACCTCGAGGCGTTGAATGCCCATGGAAACTGCCATCCGAAGACCATGTAACAGGGCTTCGTATTCGGCTGCGTTGTTGGAGTCTGTATACAGTATATGGAGTACATATTGAACTGTATCTCCGGTTGGGGACGTCAGGACGACGCCAGCCCCCAGACCAGCCAGCATTTTGGAGCCGTCAAAGTACATGATCCAATTGGAGTATGCGCCGTACTCTTTAGGGAGTTCGGCTTCCGTCCATTCGGCGACAAAGTCGGCCAATACTTGCGATTTAATGGCTCACCGGGGTTTGTATGTTATGTCGAACGGGAGGAGCTCAATGGCCCATTTGGCAATCCAGCCCGTGGCGTCGCGGTTGTTTATAATATCATTAAGTGGCACTTCCGAGGCTACTGTAATTGAACACTCTTGAAAGTAGTGTCACAGCTTCCGGGATGCCATGAATACCGCATAGGCTATCTTTTGATAATGTGGGTACCGTGATTTGCATGGAGTGAGGACAGTGGATACATAATATACCGGCTTTTGAAGGTGGGATTTATGTCCGTCCGTTTCTCGTTCGACGACGAGCACTGCACTTACAACCTGATGAGTTGCCGCAATGTACAAAAGCATTGGTTTGCCGATGTTTGGCGCGGCCAGGATTGGGTTGGTTGCCAGTATGGCTTTTATTTCTTCCAATCCGGCTGTGGCAGTGTCCGTCCATTCGAAGTGTTCGGTGCACCGAAGGAGGCGATAAAGGGGTAATGTCTTTTCTCCTAAGCGGGAGATAAAGCGGCTTAGAGCCGCCACACATCCGGTTAATTTCTGGATTTGTTTGAGGTCCGTTGGGATAGCCAACTGTGACAGAACTCGGATTTTGGCCGGATTTGCTTCAATTCCTCTACTAGAGACAATGAAGCCCAGGAGCTTTCCGGCTGGTACACCGAAAACGCATTTTTCCGGATTGAGCTTGATGTCATATGTTCGAGGTTGTCGAATGTGAGGCTCAAGTCGTCTATTAGAGAGTCGGCGTGTTTGGTTTTGACGACCACATCATCTACGTATGCCTCTACTGTTTTGCCGATCTGTTTCTCCAGACATGTTTGAATCATGCGCTGATATGTTGTGCCGGCGTTTTTGATCCCAAAAGGCATTGTGTTGAAACAGAAGGGGCCGTATGGTGTGATAAATGTCGTTGCGGCTTGGTCGGACTCCGCCATCTTGATTTGGTGGTAGCCGGAGTATGCGTCGAGGAAACACAATGAATCGTGTCCTGCGGTAGCATCGATAATTTGATCGATGCGGGGGAGGGGGAAGGGATCCTTTGGGCAAGCCTTGTTGAGGTCCTTGAAATCGACACATAGGCACCATGATTTGTCTTTCTTTGGTACCATCACCAGGTTTGCTAGCCAGTCCGGGTGTTTTATTTCTCTAATGAATCCGGCCTCCAATAACTTGGCTAGTTCCTCTCCCATAGCTTGTCTCTTAGGTTCAGAGAAACGCCGAAGAGTCTGCTTGACCGGCTTGAATCCCTTTAGAATATTAAGGTTGTGCTCGGCTAGCCTGCGTGGGATTCTTGGCATGTCTAAGGGATGCCAGGCGAATATGTCTCAATTCTCACGCAGGAACTCTCGTAGTGCGGCATCCACGACAGGGTTTAACTGTGCCCCGATGGAGGCTGTTTTTGTAGGGTCCGTTGGGTGGACTTGGAATTTGACTATTTTATCCGCTGGTTTAAAAGAGGTGGACTTAGATCTCTTGTCAAGTATCACGTTGTCCCTGTCCACTGTGGAGCGTAGCGCAGTTAATTCCTCGGCCGAAAGGGCTTCGGATAGTGACTCGAGGGCCAATGCGGCTGTTTTGTTTTTGGCGCGGAGTGCTGTGTCCGGATCACTAGCGAGAGTGATGATTCCGTTCGGCCCGGGCATTTTGAGCTTCATGTACCCGTAATGGGGTATGGTTTGGAAGATCGTGACCGCCTCCCGCCCTAAAAGGGCGTGGTATCCGCTACTGAACGGGGCCACTTGGAATGTAATTTCTTCGGACCTATAGTTCTCCGGCGTGCCGAATACCACATCTAGTGTGATTTTCCCAGCACAGCATGCTTCCCGACTGGGGATGATTCCTCTGAAGGTTGTGCTGCTTTGCTCAATGCGGTTCCAATCTATTTCCATTTTTTGAAGAGTTTCCTCATAGATGAGGTTTAATCCACTGCCGCTGTCCATGAGTACTTTGGTGAGTCGAAAGCCATCCACAATTGGACTGAGGACCAGTGCAGCTGGTGCTCGGGCTGTTCGTAATTTAGGTTCATCACTGGCATTGAAGGTAATAGCCGTGTCACTCCATGGATTTATTGCTGCCACGTGGCAGATTTCGGCAAGGCTGCGGAGTGTTCGCTTGCGCCTATTATTTGATGCGAAGGTTTCAAAGACTGTTAATACCGTATTGTTATCCCGGGGATGGTGCTCTGTGCCATCTGGGATGAGAAGATCCTCACCACTTTGGGCCACCTACTGGAGTACCCAACATGCTCTAAGGCTGTGTGTTGGTACGGTATCCGTTGTACTATGAATTTTGCAGGGTCCGTTGAGCCATCCCTCCAATACGGTTCCACGCCCTATAGAGGGTTTTTGCTTCTTTGTAATTAACTCGGGTGTCTTATGATAGTGCACCCTTTTACTTCGGACTGGGTGTATATTCGGAGCCGGATTATCCCAAAATTTCGTTTCGATTTTCCATGCGCTTTCCATCGCACAATACTTCCGTACTATGGATGCCAAGTCAGTGAAGCGTGATATGTCACGGCGACTTATGGTGTTAAGGATTCCCTTGTCCGTGCAATTGTTGCGGAAAAATGAGACTTCTTCTTCCTCGCGACAGTCCTTAACCTTGTTCATCACAAGGAGGAATCTGGCCCAATAATGATGTACTTTTTCCTGGGGCTCTTTCCTGATGTGGGAAAAATCGTTTATGATTGGGTGGGTGGGTGGTTTTGAGTCCGAGCCCTTACCCGATCTGAGACCCAGGGGCCGAGGAGTTTCCAATCTTGGAAGTTCGGGTTCCGGGATGTTGCCCGATAAGTTTGGCTCGCCGCCTGACTCTAGGTTCAGGGCTTGTGTGATGTCCTCCCATAAACGGGTGTTCGGCTCAGAGAGCTCAGGAATCCGGACATAGTTAGTCCTCAAGATAGAGGAAGATCGCCGCATTGTTCCTCCACCACCACAATACGATGGGTGACTGGTGGAGAGTTAATCTCCCTTTGATCGGGTTTAAGCCCAATCCGATCATAGTCCATAGCGACTCCCAAGGCGGCGATGCAATCCAAGAGCTCGTTTAGGGAAGAGAGCTCCATTGGATCCATTTGCTCGGCAAATTCCGAGCCGACATGGAGGCTGTTTTTGATGACCCGAGAAGTCATCGTCGGTGCAGCAGCCGAATGGGCGGTCATGATGAAACTGCCTAGCCGGAGAGTTTGGCCGACAGTCAGGGCTCCCCCGGCGGTAATGTTGTTTTTAACAACGAGACGAGGCATCCTTCCTTACAGTGACGGCACAGTGAAACTCTCAATGAAAGCACCAATGTCGGTGTCAAAACCGGCGGATCTCGGGTAGGGGGTCCCGAACTGTGCGTCTAGGCGGATGGTAACAGGAGACGGGGGACACGATGTTTTTACCCAGGTTCGGGCCCTCTTGATGGAGGTAAAACCCTACTCCTTCTTGATTGATCTTGATGATATGAGTATTACAAGAGTTGATCTACCACGAGATTGAACAGGCTAAACCCTAGAAGCTAGCCTATGGTACAATTGTTGTTCTTGGTCCTACGGACTAAACCCTCCGGTTTATATAGACACCGGAGGGGCTAGGCTTACACAGACTCGATTACAAGGAAGGAGATCTACATATCCGTACTGCCAAGCTTGCCTTCCACGCCAAGGAGAGTCCCATCCGGACACGGGACGAAGTCTCCAATCTTGTGTCTTCATAGTCCAACAGTCCGGCCAAAGGATATAGTCTGGCTGTCCGGATACCCCCTAATCCAGGACTCCCTGACCCTCCCTTCTCCTCGAGCTCGCCGGCCGGCCTCCTCGAAGCCATGGGCTTCTGGAGCCGCAAGGGGAAGCACGACCGTGAGGCTGGCTCCTCCTCGGGGCGCCGCCGCGGCTCCGTGAAGGAGGAGCCAGCGTCACCGCCGCGCTCCTCCCGACGAGCCCACCGCCGGCCCGCTTCACCATCAACCCTAGGCCCGCCAGCGAGCGCGACCGGAAGTACCTCGGGGCGCACGTGTGCCGGCGGTACTGGGATACGAGGACGCCGATCCCGTGGAGCGACGTCCACCTCCCCAACGGATGGCACCTCAGCGCCGACCGTGTGCCGATCCCGTCGGTGCCGGCTAGCGGCCGTGCGCCCACGATGAGATCGAGTGCCACCGCTGCCTCCTCCCTGACAACCTATACTACGACGACAGGTACGCCCCGACTCTGTGCTCTAGGACACATGGCTCTAGGACGAGCACGACACGCGCCGCGCGTCCTACTTCGCCGGCACGGTGTCGGGGCCGCGGCGGCCACGTCGAGAGGTGCGCGGGCGTACGTGGGTGCGCGGCCTCACACCCACGCAGTCGCCTTCCCCATCTCCGTCACCACCTCCACCTCCTCACATGACAGTGGAGGAGAAGGCCCAGCTCATGCAGCGTGTCCTGGAGGACTCCATGAACACGCACGACGAGCTCGAATGGCACGGCCTGGAGGAGGCGATGGCACTCTCTGCCGCCGGCGACGTCGCCTTCCCCGAGATGGAGATGGTGGTCGTCAAGGAGGAGGAGAGGACGGAGGAGGGGATGGAGGAGGAGTCGGTGGCCGTGTTCCACCCGGGTCTGGTGGGCCAGGGGTGGCGCTGGTCCTGCACTGCACCGGAGATGGCCGCCGCCGTGGGCGTGAATTGGTGCGCCACTCCACCGCGGTCACCGGAGCGGGAGGCGTCGCCACGGGAGGAGGTCGTGCAGGCACCTCCCGCCGTCCAGCCCGCCCCCATCTACCACGCACCGCCAGCCTACGTGGACCTCGTTAGCGACGACGACGACGCCGGCGGCCACTGAAGACGACAACGCCGACGTCATCGACGGGCATGGGCAGGAGTGCGATGGCGGCGGCCGTTTTTTATTTTCTTTTTATGTTTAATTATGTCAAGTTGGACGTGAAACTGGGCCGTTCTGTAGCCGTGGCGACCCTAACTAAGTTTTATGTTTATTAAACTGCGCTTATTTATTTATTTAGTCATTTTATTTATGTTTTTCTGTTTTTTAAAATCATGTCCAACGTGGACGTGATTTGGGGTACGGTCGGGCAATGGGCGCACGCACGACCCAACGGACAAGACCGAACAACCCATCGGCACCCCAAAGAGACGAAATCCGGGCAAACTGGACGTCCATTTGGGGTCGCGCGGTGGACTCCACCTAAGAGCATCTCCAACAGGCGTCGGTCACGCCGCGCGCAAAAAACACGTATGCCGCGCGCGCATCGCCTGGTTTGGCGCGGCGCGTAGCGCTGGCTCCAGCAGCCGCGCTAAAATGCAGCGCGCGCGACTCGCGCAAACAACATATGCATTCAAAAACAAAAGCAAAAAAAATCTAAAACAAACAAAAATAAATAGTTCAATTTCGTTTATTACAAGTCAAACAAACAGTTTATCATTCAATATAACAAATAGTGCAATTAAACACAACAAATAGTTCAACAATACAATAACGAACGCACAAATCATGATGCTCTTTGTCATCCATTCCAAGCCCACCACTCCTCAATGAGATCCTTCTGAAGATCATTATGCGTTGCAGGACGTCGAATGACATGATAGGAGGCAACAAAATGGGCCACCCTTTCAGCCCTCCGTCGCACTCGCACGGGATATCCCAAGAGCTCATACTGAGAGTAGTCTACATCTTGGCCACGCTCATTCTCGATGATCATGTTGTGCACGATCACACAAGTGTGCATTATGTACCAAAACATCTTTTGATCCCAAAATCTAGCCGGTCCTCTCACAATAGCAAATTGGGCTTGCAAAATCCCAAAAGCTCTCTCCACATCTTTTCTAGCCGCCGCCTGAGCATTGTGGAAATCAAGATTTTTCTTACCTTCTGGCTTTTTCAACGACTTGACAAAGGTTTGCCACTTTGGATATATGTCATCCACTAGATAATAGCCGTAGTTGTATGTACGGCCATTTGCTACAAACTGCACCGGTGGCAACTCCCCATTTGCAATCTTACTCATTAGTGGTGACCGGTTGACAACATTGATGTCATTCAAAGATTCAGGCATTCCAAAAAATGCATGCCAAATCCAAGTCTCTTGATCGGCCACCGCTTCAAGGATTATAGTGGAACACTTTTTTGGCCATGGAATTGCCCATGCCATGCCTTTGGACAATTCTTCCAAGTCCAATGCATGCAATCTATTGAGCCAAGCATGCCAGGAAAGCCGTGAGCTTTGTTCATCGCTAAAAGACTTGCGACGTCTTCAGCGTTGGGAGATCTGTAATACTCCTCGCCAAACACTTGCACAATTCCGACAGTGAAGCGCTTGACACACATGATGGCTTGGCTCTCACCCATAGCCAAGTGATCATCAACTAGATCAGCCGGTATACCGTATGCCAACATACACAAAGCGGCTATCACCTTCTGAAAGGTGCTATGCCCGAGCTCTCCGGCGGCATTCCTCCTTTGCTGAAAAAAGCGGTCATGGCTCGCTAGTTTCTCTGCAATGCGCCTGAACAACTCGGTGCTCATCCTAAACCGGCGACGAAAATACGACTCGGGGTATGTGGGATTCTCTGCAAAATAATGCCTGATCAATCTGTTGTGGGCATCGATCCTATCCCTTCAATTTTTTTGCCGACCCATAACCGAACCACTGTGTTTTGGTTTTTTATTAATATGCATAGCTAGGATCATTGCAAGATCCTCCTCCTCTTCCATATCAAATTCTTCTTTGGAAGAATCATACGACAAACTCATCTACAATGTTGAATACTATGCTATAAATAAAAAACTACAATCAACATGCACGAAATTCATGGCTTTTGAGCAATACATACCTTCTAGGCATTTTGTCGAACACCTAGAGGGCGCCGAGCGGTAGCGAGCGCGCGGGCGCTGTTCGTCGGCGGACCAGCACGCGCGCGGGGCGGCGGGCCTAGAGGGGGGCCGGAGAAAGCGCGCGCGAGACGGGGATAGGCCGGGGAAGCGCCGGAACGATCTCCGGGTGGCGCGGTCGGCGGCGGCGGCGCGGCTGGAGGGAAGGGGGCGGAAGGTGCGAGCGAGTGCGCGAGAGTCCAGCGCGCGGGAGTAGGCGTAGCAAATAAGCCGCGCGCGATTGCGTTTCAGCCCGTGCGCTGGACTACGTGTGCCGCGCGCGTGGTTTTCGCGCGCCCGCTGGAGCAGTTATTCTAGTTACACACGCGCTAAAAGAAGGATTTTGCGGCGCGGCGCTAGTTTGGCGCGCCTGTTGGAGATGCTCTAACTCTTCATCGGAGCAAAAGCGGCAAAGCACCTGCAGCTGGCTCACTCTCTCAGACTCACAGTCCCAGCCGCACTCCCCTATTTATTCCACTGGACTGGCTCCGAGTCAGCTACTAGTGCCTATATGATAAAATATAGTTTGCAATCACATTGACTCGCGCAAACAACATATGCATTCAAAAACAAAAGCAAAAAAATCTAAAACAAACAAAAATACATAGTTCAATTTCATTTATTACAACTCAAACAAGCAGTTTATCGTTCAATACAACAAATAGTGCAATTAAACACAACAAATAGTTCAACAATACAATAACGAACGCACAAATCATGATGCTCTTTGTCATCCATTCCATGCCCACCACTCCTCAATGAGATCCTTCTGAAGATCGTTATGCGCTGCAGGACGTCGAATGGCATGATAGGAGGCAACAAAACGGGCCACCCTTTCAGCCCTCCGTCGCACTCGCACGGGATATCCCAAGAGCTCATACTGAGAGTAGTCTACATCTTGGCCACGCTCATTCTCAATGATCATGTTGTGCATGATCACACAAGTGTGCATTATGTACCAAAACATCTTTTGATCCCAAAATCTAGCCGGTCCTCTCACAATAGCAAATTGGGCTTGAAAAATCCCAAAAGCTCTCTCCACATCTTTTCTAGCCGCCGCCTGAGCATTGTGGAAATCAAGATTTTTCTTACCTTTTGGCTTTTTCAACGACTTGACAAAGGTTTGCCAGTTTGAATATATGTCATCCACTAGATAATAGTCGTAGTTGTATGTACGGCCATTTGCTACAAACTGCACCGGTGGCAACTCCCCATTTGCAATCTTACTCATTAGTGGTGACCGGTTGACAACATTGATGTCATTCAAAGATTCAGGCATTCCAAAAAATGCATGCCAAATCCAAGTCTCTTGATCGGCCACCGCTTCAAGGATTATAGTGGAACCCTTTTTTGGCCGTGGAATTGCCCATGCCATGCCTTTGGACAATTCTTCCAAGTCCAATGCATGCAATCTATTGAGCCAAGCATGCCAGGAAAGCCGCGAGCTTTGTTCATCGCTAAAAGACTTGCGACGTCTTCAGCGTTGGGAGATCTCAAATACTCCTCGCCAAACACTTGCACAATTCCGACAGTGAAGCGCTTGACACACATGATGGCTTGGCTCTCACCCATAGCCAAGTGATCATCAACTAGATCAGCCGGTATACCGTATGCCAACATACGCAAAGCGGCTGTCACCTTCTGAAAGGTGCTATGCCCGAGCTCTCCGGCGGCATTCCTCCTTTGCTGAAAAAAGCAGTCATGGCTCGCTAGTTTCTCTGCAATGCGCCTGAACAACTCGGTGCTCATCCTAAACCGGCGACGAAAATACGACTTGGGGTATGTGGGATTCTCTGCAAAATAATGCCTGATCAATCTGTTGTGGGCATCGATCCTATCCCTTCAATTTTTTTGCCGACCCATAACCGAACCACTGTGTTTCGGTTTTTTATTAATATGCATAGCTAGGATCATTGCAAGATCCTCCTCCTCTTCCATATCAAATTCTTCTTTGGAAGAATCATACGACAAACTCATCTACAATGTTGAATACTATGCTATAAATAAAAAACTACAATCAACATGCACGAAATTCATGGCTTTTGAGCAATACATACCTTCTAGGCGTTTTGTCGAACACCTAGAGGGCGCCGAGCGGCAGCGAGCGCGCGGGCGCTGTTCGTCGGCGGACCAGCACGCGCGCGGGGCGGCCGGCCTAGAGGGGGGCCGGAGAAAGCGCGCGCGAGACGGGGATAGGCCGGGGAAGCGCCGGAACGATCGCCGGGTGGCGCGGTCGGCGGCGGCGGCGCGGCTGGAGGGAAGGGGGCGGAAGGTGCGAGCGAGTGCGCGAGAGTCCAGCGCGCGGGAGTAGGCGTAGCCAATAAGCCGCACGCGATTGCGTTTCAGCCCGTGCGCTGGACTACGTGTGCCGCGCGCGTGGTTTTCGCGCGCCCGCTGGAGCAGCTATTCTAGTTACGCACGCGCTAAAAGAAGGATTTTGCGGCGCGGCGCTAGTTTGGCGCGCCTGTTGGAGATGCTCTAACTCTTCATCGGAGCAAAAGCGGCAAAGCACCTGCAGCTGGCTCACTCTCTCAGACTCACAGTCCCAGCCGCACTCCCCTATTTATTCCACTGGACTGGCTCCGAGTCAGCTACTAGTGCCTATATGATAAAATATAGTTTGCAATCACATTGACTCGCGCAAACAACATATGCATTCAAAAACAAAAGCAAAAAAATCTAAAACAAACAAAAATACATAGTTCAATTTCGTTTATTACAACTCAAACAAACAGTTTATCATTCAATACAACAAATAGTGCAATTAAACACAACAAATAGTTCAACAATACAATAACGAACGCACAAATCATGATGCTCTTTGTCATCCATTCCATGCCCACCACTCCTCAATGAGATCCTTCTGAAGATCGTTATGCGCTGCAGGACGTCGAATGGCATGATAGGAGGCAACAAAACGGGCCACCCTTTCAGCCCTCCGTCGCACTCGCACGGGATATCCCAAGAGCTCATACTGAGAGTAGTCTACATCTTGGCCACGCTCATTCTCGATGATCATGTTGTGCATGATCACACAAGTGTGCATTATGTACCAAAACATCTTTTGATCCCAAAATCTAGCCGGTCCTCTCACAATAGCAAATTGGGCTTGAAAAATCCCAAAAGCTCTCTCCACATCTTTTCTAGCCGCCGCCTGAGCATTGTGGAAATCAAGATTTTTCTTACCTTTTGGCTTTTTCAACGACTTGACAAAGGTTTGCCAGTTTGAATATATGTCATCCACTAGATAATAGTCGTAGTTGTATGTACGGCCATTTGCTACAAACTGCACCGGTGGCAACTCCCCATTTGCAATCTTACTCATTAGTGGTGACCGGTTGACAACATTGATGTCATTCAAAGATTCAGGCATTCCAAAAAATGCATGCCAAATCCAAGTCTCTTGATCGGCCACCGCTTCAAGGATTATAGTGGAACCCTTTTTTGGCCGTGGAATTGCCCATGCCATGCCTTTGGACAATTCTTCCAAGTCCAATGCATGCAATCTATTGAGCCAAGCATGCCAGGAAAGCCGCGAGCTTTGTTCATCGCTAAAAGACTTGCGACGTCTTCAGCGTTGGGAGATCTCAAATACTCCTCGCCAAACACTTGCACAATTCCGACAGTGAAGCGCTTGACACACATGATGGCTTGGCTCTCACCCATAGCCAAGTGATCATCAACTAGATCAGCCGGTATACCGTATGCCAACATACGCAAAGCGGCTGTCACCTTCTGAAAGGTGCTATGCCCGAGCTCTCCGGCGGCATTCCTCCTTTGCTGAAAAAAGCAGTCATGGCTCGCTAGTTTCTCTGCAATGCGCCTGAACAACTCGGTGCTCATCCTAAACCGGCGACGAAAATACGACTTGGGGTATGTGGGATTCTCTGCAAAATAATGCCTGATCAATCTGTTGTGGGCATCGATCCTATCCCTTCAATTTTTTTGCCGACCCATAACCGAACCACTGTGTTTCGGTTTTTTATTAATATGCATAGCTAGGATCATTGCAAGATCCTCCTCCTCTTCCATATCAAATTCTTCTTTGGAAGAATCATACGACAAACTCATCTACAATGTTGAATACTATGCTATAAATAAAAAACTACAATCAACATGCACGAAATTCATGGCTTTTGAGCAATACATACCTTCTAGGCGTTTTGTCGAACACCTAGAGGGCGCCGAGCGGCAGCGAGCGCGCGGGCGCTGTTCGTCGGCGGACCAGCACGCGCGCGGGGCGGCCGGCCTAGAGGGGGGCCGGAGAAAGCGCGCGCGAGACGGGGATAGGCCGGGGAAGCGCCGGAACGATCGCCGGGTGGCGCGGTCGGCGGCGGCGGCGCGGCTGGAGGGAAGGGGGCGGAAGGTGCGAGCGAGTGCGCGAGAGTCCAGCGCGCGGGAGTAGGCGTAGCCAATAAGCCGCACGCGATTGCGTTTCAGCCCGTGCGCTGGACTACGTGTGCCGCGCGCGTGGTTTTCGCGCGCCCGCTGGAGCAGCTATTCTAGTTACGCACGCGCTAAAAGAAGGATTTTGCGGCGCGGCGCTAGTTTGGCGCGCCTGTTGGAGATGCTCTAACTCTTCATCGGAGCAAAAGCGGCAAAGCACCTGCAGCTGGCTCACTCTCTCAGACTCACAGTCCCAGCCGCACTCCCCTATTTATTCCACTGGACTGGCTCCGAGTCAGCTACTAGTGCCTATATGATAAAATATAGTTTGCAATCACATTGACTCGCGCAAACAACATATGCATTCAAAAACAAAAGCAAAAAAATCTAAAACAAACAAAAATACATAGTTCAATTTCGTTTATTACAACTCAAACAAACAGTTTATCGTTCAATACAACAAATAGTGCAATTAAACACAACAAATAGTTCAACAATACAATAACGAACGCACAAATCATGATGCTCTTTGTCATCCATTCCATGCCCACCACTCCTCAATGAGATCCTTCTGAAGATCGTTATGCGCTGCAGGACGTCGAATGGCATGATAGGAGGCAACAAAACGGGCCACCCTTTCAGCCCTCCGTCGCACTCGCACGGGATATCCCAAGAGCTCATACTGAGAGTAGTCTACATCTTGGCCACGCTCATTCTCGATGATCATGTTGTGCATGATCACACAAGTGTGCATTATGTACCAAAACATCTTTTGATCCCAAAATCTAGCCGGTCCTCTCACAATAGCAAATTGGGCTTGAAAAATCCCAAAAGCTCTCTCCACATCTTTTCTAGCCGCCGCCTGAGCATTGTGGAAATCAAGATTTTTCTTACCTTTTGGCTTTTTCAACGACTTGACAAAGGTTTGCCAGTTTGAATATATGTCATCCACTAGATAATAGTCGTAGTTGTATGTACGGCCATTTGCTACAAACTGCACCGGTGGCAACTCCCCATTTGCAATCTTACTCATTAGTGGTGACCGGTTGACAACATTGATGTCATTCAAAGATTCAGGCATTCCAAAAAATGCATGCCAAATCCAAGTCTCTTGATCGGCCACCGCTTCAAGGATTATAGTGGAACCCTTTTTTGGCCGTGGAATTGCCCATGCCATGCCTTTGGACAATTCTTCCAAGTCCAATGCATGCAATCTATTGAGCCAAGCATGCCAGGAAAGCCGCGAGCTTTGTTCATCGCTAAAAGACTTGCGACGTCTTCAGCGTTGGGAGATCTCAAATACTCCTCGCCAAACACTTGCACAATTCCGACAGTGAAGCGCTTGACACACATGATGGCTTGGCTCTCACCCATAGCCAAGTGATCATCAACTAGATCAGCCGGTATACCGTATGCCAACATACGCAAAGCGGCTGTCACCTTCTGAAAGGTGCTATGCCCGAGCTCTCCGGCGGCATTCCTCCTTTGCTGAAAAAAGCAGTCATGGCTCGCTAGTTTCTCTGCAATGCGCCTGAACAACTCGGTGCTCATCCTAAACCGGCGATGAAAATACGACTCGGGGTATGTGGGATTCTCTGCAAAATAATGCCTGATCAATCTGTTGTGGGCATCGATCCTATCCCTTCAATTTTTTTGCCGACCCATAACCAAACCACTGTGTTTCTGTTTTTTATTAATATGCATAGCTAGGATCATTGCAAGATCCTCCTCCTCTTCCATATCAAATTCTTCTTCGGAAGAATCATACGACGAACTCATCTACAATGTTGAATACTATGCTATAAATAAAAAACTACAATCAACATGCACGAAATTCATGGCTTTTGAGCAATACATACCTTCTAGGCGTTTTGTCGAACACCTAGCGGGCGCCGAGCGGCAGCGAGCGCGCGGGCGCTGTTCGTCGGCGGACCAGCACGCGCGCGGGGCGGCGGGCCTAGAGGGGGGCCGGAGAAAGCGCGCGCGAGACGGGGATAGGCCGGGGAAGCGCTGGAACGGTCGCCGGGTGGCGCAATCGGCGGCGGCGGCGCGGCTGGAGGTAAGGGGGTGGAAGGTGCGAGCGAGTGCGCGAGAGTCCAGCGCGCGGGAGTAGGCGTAGCAAATAAGCCGCGCGCGATTGCGTTTCAGCCCGTGCGCTGGACTACTTGTGCCGCGCGCGCGGTTTTCGCGCGCCCGCTGGAGCAGCTATTCTAGTTACGCACGTGCTAAAAGAAGGATTTTACGGCGCGGCGCTAGTTTGGCGCACCTGTTGGAGATGCTCTAACTCTTCGTCGGAGCAAAAGCGGCAAAGCACCTGCAGCTGGCTCACTCTCTCAGACTCACAGTCCCAGCCGCACTCCCCTATTTATTCCACTGGACTGGCTCCGAGTCAGCTACTAGTGCCTCCCCTAGTTGGATTTATATGATAAAATATAGTTTGCAATCAAAGTTACTTAGTGGTAAAGTGCTTATATGATAAAATATAGTTTGCAATCAATGAGGCCGTAATGCACTAAAAAGACAATTGCAGTGCTAAATGGCATATATTGACAAATCTAGTCTTCTTCGGCGCAAAATCCGTTGATGTTGTCCACCTTCTTCTTCCTCGGTGCATCTACTCCTTTCCTCCGATGTCGCCTTTCACTAATCTTCTCTTTCATGTGATCTGGATTCTTCCCTTCACTCGCTTGACCATCTTCTTTCTCAGTTCATTTTATGTTCATCCAATTATCTCCATCTTCCCGTTTTGTCCAATCGCAAATTCATGCCATGCTTTTTTGCATTGCAAATTCATCGACACTTTACTCAATGTCCTTATCATGGTACGACACATTATGCCATCTTGGAATATTCCTCGTTGCTTAAAAAAATCATCATAGATGCCTCTATGATTTCATTCTCTCAACCGCAATGATTCTTCTCCCATTTGATTTTATTCCTACTCCTAACCTTGAAGATCTTGTTTCATGAAGTTACGTTCTATGAAACTTGCCTTTCATTTCTTTTCTATCTTATGCTTTAACTTCTAAGTTATGTCCTCCAAAACTTGCATTACATAATGTAAGTGCATCTAGTGCCACCCCTAGTTGGATTTTGGAGTATTGACGACAAACCTAGTTGAGGGACTAATGTGTTTGTGAGAATTACAGGATAACACAGGTAGAAGTCCCTCATTGATTTGGTTTTCCTACCAGATATGACCCCTAAAAATGAATGAAGACATTGAAGTCAAAGGTGGTATGTGAAGACATTCACATTGAAGACTATGACAAGAGAAGACATCGCATGAAGACTATGGAGTGCGAAGACTTAGTTGTTTTGTCATTCTTTTTCTTCTTTGTTGAGTCATAGGAAACACCTTACTGTTAAGTGGGGTCCAAGTGAACCAGTCAGAATGACTGAAGTGATGCTTAACCAAAATCCTATGTCTTTGAGTGAAGACTATCAGAGCAAATCTTGTCCAGAGTTGGATAAGTCAGCTTTGCTTGGAGCCCAAGTAAAGTTGTCGTGTGTGTTTGAAATCTGACCGTTGGAACACGTGTCAGTTCCTTAGTGACCAAGGGTCATTTTGGACAAATCAGGTCAGGTTTCCTAGTGGCTATAAATAGCCCACCCCCTACAACCATAAACGGTTGGCTGCTCAGAGTTAGAGTACGGCTTTTGTCGTTTGAGAGCAACCCACCTCGAAGCCTTTGAGAGAGAATTCCTTGCGACGATAAAGCCCTAAACACCCAGAGCCAAAGAGTGTTAGGCATCACTTAAGTCTTCCTGTCTGTGTGATCTGAAGACTTATTACACTTGAGCACTGTGAATCCTCCAGCCGGTTAGGCGTCGCGTTCTGAGCATCCAAGAGTCATTGTGGATCGCCGGTGAACGAAGTCTGTGAAGGTTTGGAAGTCTACCTTGAAGACTTACCAGAGTAATTGGGCGAGGACTGGGTGTCCTTAGCTCAAGGGGAATAAGGTGAAGACGAGGTCTTCTGAGTTGAATCTCAGCCTCCCTAACCAGACATACAGTTGTCACAACAGCTGGAACTGTGAAAGTGCAACTATCCCTAGGTGGTTTTGGTAATTCATAACAACATATAGCTCATTGAGCTAATGCTATTCCAAGATGATTATTTCAGGAAAGCTCAATGATTGGCATGGCATGGATGTTGAAAGTGGATCCCTCAAAATGCTAAGGACAAAGGATTGGCTCAAGCTCAAAAGTTCAAGACTCTTCATTTTATATTTTAGTGATCCAAGATCACATTGAGTCTTTAGGAAAAGCCAATACTATCAAGGAGGGATGAGGTGTTGCTTAATGAGCCTCTTGCTTCATGTGCTTAGTGATATGCTCCAAAACCCTCATCTACTTTCCCATATCCACATTTGACCTAAACCCTAAGCCAAACTCGGCCCTACCGATTCTTTCAACCCGGCGCCACCGAGTTTCACTTGTCATAGCCATTGCCAAACCCTAGCAAATCGGTTCTACCGATAGGGATCTCGGTCTCACCGAGATGGGATTGCAAACTCTCTGTTTCCCTTTCGTAACTTTTCGGTCTCACCGAAAGAGCGGATCGGTCCCACCGAGATTGCAATGTAAACTCTCTGTTTCCCTTTTGTAACATTTCGGTCTCACGGAAAGAGCAAATCGGTCCCACCAAGTTTACCTGACCAACTCTCTGGTTAGCTTATTACCAAAATCGGTCTCACCGAGTTTGTGTAATCAGTCTCACCAAGATTACGTTATGCCCTAACCCTAACCATATCGGTCCTACTGAGTTGCATGTCAGTCCCACCGAAAATCTCTAATGGTCAGTAGGTTTACTATTTCGGTCTGACCGAGTTTGTTGATTCGGTCCCACCGAGATTGGTAAATTGTGTGTAACGGTTAGATTTTGTGTGGAGGCTATATATACCCCTCCACCTCCTCTTCACTCGTGGAGAGAGCCATCAGAACACATCTACACTTCCAACTCATATGTTCTGAGAGAGAACCACCTACTCATGTGTTGAGGCCAAGATATTCCATTCCTACCATATGAATCTTGATCTATAGCCTTCCCCAAGCTGCTTTCCACTCAAATCTTCTTTCCACCAAATTCAAATCATGTGAGAGAGAGTTGAGTGTTGGGGAGACTATCATTTGAAGCACAAGAGCAAGGAGTTCATCATCAACACACCATTTGTTACTTCTTGGAGAGTGGTGTCTCCTAGATTGGCTAGGTGTCACTTGGGAGCCTCCGACAAGATTGTGGAGTTGAACCAAGGAGTTTGTAAGGGCAAGGAGATCGCCTACTTCGTGAAGATCTACCGCTAGTGAGGCAAGTCCTTCATGGGCGATGGCCATGGTGGGATAGACAAGGTTGCTTCTTTGTGGACCCTTCGTGGGTGGAGCCCTCCGTGGACTCGCGCAACCGTTACCCTTCGTGGGTTGAAGTCTCCATCAACGTGGATGTAGGATAGCACCACCTATCCGAACCACGGGAAAAACATCCGTGTCTCCAATTGCGTTTGAATTCTCCAAACCCTTCCCTTTACATTCTTGCAAGTTGCATGCTTTACTTTCCGCTGCTAATATACTCTTTGCATGCTTGCTTGAATTGTGTGATGATTGCTTGACTTGTCCTAAAGTAGCTAAAATCTGCCAAGAACTAAAATTGGGAAAAGGTTAAGTTTTTATTTGGTCAAGTAGTCTAATCACCCCCCCCTCTAGACATACTTTCGATCCTACAAGTGGTATCAGAGCTTTGGTCTCCATTTTCTTTGATTTCCATAGCTTTTGGTGGTCATAGCCTTGGTTTCACAACCTAGGAGAGTATGGCGTCTAGCGAGGGAAATTATCACCATAGAGGTCCTTACTTTGATGGTATAAATTTAGCTAGTTGGAAGCATAAAATGAAAATGCATATTCTTGGACATAACCCCGCTGTTTGGGCTATTGTGTGTGTTGGTTTGCAAGGTGACTTCTTTGATGGGAAAGAACCAAACCGTGAAGCTACCGCGCATTAGTTGAAGATGTTGCAATACAATGCTCAAGCTTGTGATATTCTCTTCAACGGATTGTGCCCCGAAGAATTTAACAAAATCGGCCGTCTTGAGAATGCAAAGGAAATTTGGGACACTTTTATTGATATGCACGAAGGTACTGACTCCGTCAAGGAATCCAAATTGGATGTGCTTCAAAGTCAACTTGACAAGTTCAAAATGAAGGATGGTGAAGGTGTCGCTGAAATGTACTCTAGGCTTGCTCTCATCACAAATGAGATTGCCGGCTTAGGGAGTGAAGAGATGACCAATAGATTCATCATCAAGAAGATTCTAAGAGCCTTGGATGGAAAATATGATACCGTGTGCACATTGATCCAAATGATGCCCAATTACAAAGATCTCAAGCCAACGGAGGTAATTGGAAGAATTGTTGCTCATGAGATGTCACTTAAGGATAAAGAGGAACTTCACAACAAATCAAGTAGTGCCTACAAAGCCTCATGTGAAGCCCCTACATCATCAAGTGAGAAACAAAACTTCAATGAAGAATTGAGCTTAATGGTGAAGAACTTCAACAAATTCTACAAGAGTAGAAGCAAAGATAGCAGCTCCAAGTCAAGGTCCTACAATGACAAAAGATCTTCTAGTCGAGAGCGAAATGCTACAATTGTGGAAGACCCGGACACTATTCCAATGAATGTATGGCTCCCTACAAGAGAAGAGAAGACTCTCCAAAAGGAAGAAGCAAAAGAGAAGAATCACCACCAAGAGGGAGAAGGAGTAGAGATGATCATTATGAACGGAGATACTCACGGAGAAGCAAGGATTCGGAAAGGAAGGAAAAATCATCAAGGAGCTACATAAAACGAAGACATCAAGCTCATGTTGGTGAATGGGTATCCGGCTCCGACTCCGACGACCACTCCGAGAGAAGTTATCACTCCGATTCCGAATATACTCAAGATGAAGGTGTTGCCGGTCTAGCACTTGTGTCAACCAACTCCTACGATATATTTGACTCACCAAATGAAGGAATTGGAAGATGCTTCATGACCAAAGGTCCTAAGGTAACGCACCCCGAGTATGTTGATTTTAATACTGATGAAGATGACTTGTTAGGTGATGATGATTTACTTGTTGACAACTCTAGTGATGAATACTATGATGAAACATCAATTAATCATGCTAATCAAGATAAAATGAATGACAATGATAAGGAGAAGATTGAGGCTCTAACTAAAGAACTAAACACTCTTAAGTTAGCTCATGAAACTATCTTCGAAGATCATCGAGAACTTTTAAGAGCTCATGAGAAGTTACGCTTTGAAAAGCTCAATCTTGAGCAAGAGCATGAGTTTTTAAAGGCAGTCAATGATGATCTCCACAAGAAAAGCTATTCTTACATTGCCAAGCATTTACTCTTATCCACTTACATGCCTCAAGTCAAGTCTAGTAACAAGAACAAGAAAGATTCTTCCTCTAGTAGTAACAATGATCATGATAAATCCAATATTGTTGCTTCTAGTAGTTCTCTTGATTCCACTAATGATTCTCTTAGCCAAGTTACACTTGAGCAAGAAAATAGCTTATTGGAGGGAATTATAGAGAAAGGAGTGTAAAAAAGCCTTGCCGGGAGTAAGCAATTCAAGGAAATTGTACGCAAGCAAGGAATGCACCGAAAGAATCAAGGTGTTGGTTTTGAACGAAAGTTCAATGCCAATGGAGTTGAGTGGGAAGAAGATCAATACCCCAAGACAAAGTTTGTTCCTCAACAAGAGAAGTATGATACTTCCTTCAAGGGGACACAAGCTCAAGATGATCTTCCACCACAAGACTACAAGCAAAAAGGCAAGGACAAGCTTCAAGAGGAAATTGATGCATTTGAAGAAGCTCCTAAGACCTTAGTCAAGTGGATTCCCAAGACCACTCCAAGTTCCACTTCATCAAGTACGACTACAACTCCAAGGATTCCCATTAAGATGGTGTGGATCCAAAAGAAGAAGAACTAGAGAGTTCTTGAGGGTGACTCCGCCAACATACTTCACTCTTATCATTTTGGCAAGAACAAGTGCAATCAATTTCCACATCTTGCACTAGTTCAAGGAGTCACAAACCCTCTTGTTGGTAAGACAAGGGACAAGGTAACCTAAAAGTTTTCATGGACATTATCTTGTGTGTGCATCACTCTATGTCTATGGATATCCTTGTTTGTTCCTTGTGGGACTAACCCATGTAGGTATTGAAAGTGCAATTCACTCAAATGGATAGCTCCAAGTGATCTACATCAACATTGAGCATCCACATCTTCAACATCTACATGAAGTCATCATCGACAAAACCCAAGGTTAGTTCATCCCTCTTAGGGGGGATATCACATCTAGGGGGAGCTTTACTCTAAGACTTGAGCTAAAGCAACTCTAAAGATGTGAACACAACAATGCTTTATGTAAAAGTGGTAACCCCACTTGAGCTTAAACGATGAGTATGACCTATGATCAAGTGTTCTCACTTGACTCCTAAGTCAATATACTCATATATAGATGACCTAGTCATCGCCAAGTGCTTGATAGATGCTAGAATTGGTTGTGCATGCTTCGTCACATATTTCAATTGCCATTTTATTGTGTGAGCATGTTGGTTGCATATTTTATCATTCGAGGACATCCACTTGTTGTTTCGATTGTTTGGTTTTATTTCCTTTTGCCAAGTGGATGGACAAGAATGCCTAAGAACCTCCTCAAGCTATCTATGCTTTTCTCGTCTCAAACTCTATTCATGCTACATCACAAAATTTGATCAAGTCAGATTCGAACCACTCTGTCTGAGGAGCACTCGGAGTCCCTGATTCGTCATAGACTTAAACTTCCAAAACCTCTTTATGATTCTCGGTCTGACTGATATCCTACTTTCGGTCCTACCGAGATCATTAAGTTGATCTGAATTTTCGATCTCGGTGCAACCGATTTGAACCATTCGGTCACACCGAGTTGCAATAACTGTATACAGTTTTGCATCTCGGTGCCACCGAGTTGTTCCACTCGGTCACACCGACATGGTCAGGCTATATATAGTCACGGGCAAAAATTTGGAAATTTCTCCGAACCCCTTCGCCCGCGCGATAGCTCGCTTTGCCAACGTGGTCACCGGATCGTCTCCTCGCCGCCAGCCGCCTCCAGTCGCTGGTCTCCATCGCTGTCAACGGAATTCTACCCCGCCGTTGCCGCCGTAGCGAGTCTCCGCCGAACTAGGGTATGGACTCGATATTTGTGCTATCCCCAATCTCATTCCTAGCACATTGTGATCATATTGATTCTAGCCACGTTTGAAACACTCCTATCCAGTCAATGGGTTCGTAGAATAGGTTTGATTCGAAAATTTTAGGGTTAGGTTTCCGCCGAAACCATCTCGGACCCACCGAGTTGAAAAACTCGGTCCCACCGATTTGGCTCATGCCATTGCACAAGTAAGACTCGGTCTGACCGAGAATTACTAATCGGTGTGACCGATTTTGGAATTTTGTGAAACCCTGGCAGTCTCGGTGCCACCGAACTGTGACTCGGTCTGACTGAGTTCACTAGTTTAGGTTCCAAAAACTGCTTCGGTATCACCGAGTCTAAAAATCGGTAGATCCAAGATGATTTCAGTGGTAAACTAAAACTAAGTTTTTGAATCATTCTTTTGCAAAAATCTCCGCATTTTGTGATGCTCATCTATTCTACATCATTTATAAACTCTTCACAGGGTCAGCAGTCAGCTTTTACATCATGTCTGATCAGAGTGACAGCCAGAACAGGTCAGAAGAGAAGGTGCACATGAGTGAGGGCACTAGTCCCTCCAGTTCTTCAGATGAAGGCAGCAGGAGCACCCCAAGCAATTTACCAAAAGCTGCCACCAGACAAAGGAAGAAGAGAACCTCAGACTCAGAGGATGAAGACTATGTGGCAGAAGAGGAAGCTACTTCCAAGAAAGTAGTGCTCAAGAAGGAGTATGGCTCAGCTCAAGGCACAAAGCCAGGATTGAAAATCAAAAGGCCAGCAGGTAGGTAGCCTATGCCAAAAGCCAGAGCTTCAACTCAGATTCCTGAAAAGCCTGCACCCATAGAGCCAGTTGCTGCTGAAGGAAAGAAAAGGAAGGAAAGGGTCAAGAAGACCGTAGCCAGAGTGCTTGGAAAGGCTTCCATCATGGAAGAAGAGGAAGAAGAAGAGGTTGCTGCACCAGCACCTAAGGCACCTAAGCTTATGGGTGATGCTATAAGATCAGGGGCTGCCACGTCTAAGCCCAAAGAAGCACCCAAAGCTGCCTCCAAGCCCAAGTCAGCACCCAAGAGGAATACAAGGAGCATACCTGCAACTGAAAAGAACAAGGCCCCAGTGCCTGAAGCTGCTGAAGAAGATGATGAAGAGCATGTTCTGAGAAAGCTCAAGCCCAAGATCCCAGACCATAATGATGCTCATCCTGTGGCTGAGGACATGAAGCTCAAAAGAGACTCAGGGCTGAGGAAGTGGAGATAAGCAGACCCGTATGCTTCAAGGAGAAGAACTGCTATTGATTACAGGTTTCACACCAAGGAACAACAAGATTTCTATGAGACAGTGTTGCTTGATAAGAAGCCCATAGTTTGTGACATGAGATGGGTTGATTGGGAGTACATCAAGGACAATGAGGAACACTATCCTGGTGTGATTGACAGTTTTGGTGCTTGTGGAGTTGCAGACTTTGTTGGGCAGAAGCTCACAAAGTGGAACGAGGAACTCATTATGCAATTCTACTCCACAGCACACTTCTACCCAGATGGAAGGATCACATGGATGTCTGAAGGTACGAGGTACCAATCAACTGTTGCTGAGTGGGCACAGCTCATCAATGCCCCAGAGGAGCATGAGGATGACTTGGATATCTATGCCAAGAAGAAGATGGACCACAACTCTATGTCCAATATGTACAAGGAAATTCCAAATGAAGCTCTTGAAACTTTCAAATTTGGCTCAGTGCATTATCTTCCGTCAGGGCTGCCAACTATTAATTGGATTTTCAGGCACACTCTCTTGCCCAAGTCAGGTGATCACAAGATGATCAGAGGCCATGCAATCAATTTGTTTGATGTACCTCAGAAATTCAAGGTCATGAGCCTCATAGTAGAGACTATCAAGAGGACTGCAACAGACCAGAAGAGGAGCTGTGGTTATGCCCCTCAGATTCAGGAGTTGATCAACTCAAAGATGGGCACAGGCATATACTTATTGGACAAGGAACACCTGCCCATCCATCCTGACTTTGAGGACAATCAAGTTGTCATGAATGAGAATGAACCATCATCTGCACAAGCACAAGCAAAGAAGGAGAAGGCAAGGAAGGAGAAAGCTGCCAAGATGCCAACTCAAGCAAAGGCATCTGAGTATTTCTTGAAGACCAAACAAGAGCAGCTTGGTTACTTGATTGCATCCACACTAAGGATTGAGCAAGGGCTGGCCACCCTCACTCAGAATCAGCAGAGCTTAGAGAGGATCATGGAACAAAAGTTCTGTGACTTGGATGTCAAAGTAACAGAGATTCAGTCTGTAGTGGAACAATTACAGGATGATATGCAGGAGAGGAAGGGTAAGACTACAACTGATGCATTTGCTAGAGTGACAAGAGCTCAGAGATCATATGCAGTGTCAGTTGCTGACACCAGAGCCACCACTTCTGCACCAGCTACAGCTTCAGTTCCACCAGCTCCAGCATCTACTTCAGCTTCAACTCCAACCACGTCTACAGAAGGCTTCATCCTTGGAGTGATTTGGACTCCACCACCACCAGAAGATCAAGCCTGAGAGTCGATCTAGCACTATGCCTTTTCTAGGAACTTTTTGGTAACTTGTTTCCAAAGGGGGAGAAAAATGTATAGATCATAGGCTTCGAGAGAGAGAGTGTTGCTTTTATTATCTCTTGCTTTATTTGGTGGTTTTTCGAACTTTGTTTGCTTTTGGTTGAGATACCTTGATATGCCTGTGAGACATTGATGATCATATGTTTGATCATAAGATACACTTATGCATGCTTGATATTATCCTATCTATCTTATGTGAACATTCACTTTCTTTGGTGATGAGTACATGTATTTCAATTCTTATCATTTTGAACGCTTCACCAAGATGTATGTGACATGGAAGAGTAACCCATGAGTCTAACTCCTTGTGCATTTGCAGTCCAAAGCAAACTTTAAATATGCACAAATTTAGGGGGAGCTCTTACTTATCACACACTTCTCAAAGCAACGATATATTCCATTCCTATTATTATTTGTTGAAGCTTTGATCTATATGTTGTCATCAATTACCAAAAAGGGGGAGATTGAAAGTGCAACTATCCCTAGGTGGTTTTGGTAATTCATAACAACATATAGCTCATTGAGCTAATGCTATTCCAAGATGATTATTTCAGGAAAGCTCAATGATTGGCATGGCATGGATGTTGAAAGTGGATCCCTCAAAATGCTAAGGACAAAGGATTGGCTCAAGCTCAAAAGCTCAAGACTCTTCATTTTATATTTTAGTGATCCAAGATCACATTGAGTTTTAGGAAAAGACAATACTATCAAGGAGGGATGAGGTGTTGCTTAATGAGCCTCTTGCTTCATGTGCTTAGTGATATGCTCCAAAACCCTCAGCTACTTTCCCATATCCACATTTGACGTAAACCCTAAGCCTAACTCGGCCCTACCGATTCTTTCAACCCGGCGCCACCGAGTTTCACTTTTCATAGCCATTGCCAAACCCTAGCAAATCGGTTCTACCGATAGGGATCTCGGTCTCACCGAGATGGGATTGCAAACTCTCTGATTCCCTTTTGTAACTTTTCGGTCTCACCGAAAGAGCGGATCGGTCCCACCGAGATTGCAATGTAAACACTCTGTTTCCTTTTTGTAACATTTCGGTCTCACCGAAAGAGCAAATCGGTCCCACCAAGTTTACCTGACCAACTCTCTAGTTAGCTTATTACCAAAATCGGTCTCACCGAGTTTGTGTAATCGGTCTCACCGAGATTACGTTATGCCCTAACCCTAACCATATCGGTCCTACCGAGTTGCATGTCAGTCCCACCGAAAATCTCTAACGGTCACTAGGTTTACTATTTTGGTCTGACCGAGTTTGTTGATTTGGTCCCACTGAGATTGGTAAATTGTGTGTAACGGTTAGATTTTGTGTGGAGGCTATATATAGCCATCCACCTCCTCTTCACTCGTGGAGAGAGCCATCAGAACACATCTACACTTCCAACTCATATGTTCTGAGAGAGAACCACCTACTCATGTGTTGAGGCCAAGATATTCCATTCCTACCATATGAATCTTGATCTCTAGCCTTCCCCAAGTTGCTTTCCACTCAAATCTTCTTTCCACCCAATTCAAATCCTGTGAGAGAGAGTTGAGTGTTGGGGAGACTATCATTTGAAGCACAAGAGCAAGGAGTTCATCATCAACACACCATTTGTTACTTCTTGGAGAGTGGTGTCTCCTAGATTGGCTAGGTGTCACTTGGGAGCCTCCGACAAGATTGTGGAGTTGAACCAAGGAGTTTGTAAGGGCAAGGAGATCGCCTACTTAGTGAAGATCTACCGCTAGTGAGGCAAGTCCTTCGTGGGCGATGGCCATGGTGGGATAGACAAGGTTGCTTCTTCGTGGACCCTTCGTGGGTGAAGCCCTCCGTGGACTCGCGCAACCGTTACCCTTCGTGGGTTGAAGTCTCCATCAACGTGGATGTAGGATAGCACCACCTATCCGAACCACAGGAAAAACATCCGTGTCTCCAATTGCGTTTGAATTCTCCAAACCCTTCCCGTTACATTCTTGCAAGTTGCATGCTTTACTTTCCGTTGCCAATATACTCTTTGCATGCTTTCTTGAATTGTGTGATGATTGCTTGACTTGTCCTAAAGTAGCTAAAATCTGCCAAGAACTGAAATTGGGAAAAGTTTAAGTTTTTATTTTGTCAAGTAGTCTAATCACCCCCCCCCCTCTAGACGTACTTTCGATCCTACAAACTGGTCCAACAAATCATTGTCTTCAATGAGTTACTGGTTTCATCCTTCCCTTCCCTTTGCTTACTATTGGTCCTTGTGAAGTCATTGTATGATTGCATTATCTTTTGTCTTCACTAAGTGACTACTTGTTCTGATTGGCTTCACAATATCTTCCTACCTGATCTTTACTGCCTAGTTGCTATTAGTCATTGTGCTTTCACTTCATTGAATACTTGACTATGGTTTGCCTAGTGTAGTCTACCTTCCGCTGCATGGTAATAGGTTTATTTCTATCGTTTGTCTTCGAAACTTCCATGTTTTGAAGACTTTCATAAAAATCACCTATTCACCCCCCTCTAGTCGATCACTAGCACTTTCACATAAACATATGTACGTACCGAGTTTCGCTCTCTGAAACTTACCAGACAACACGGTCTCTGCCTGTTTCGTTATTCCGTACTTAATAAACTTATATATTTTTTTCATGCCCACATTGTGCACTTTGTTACTTCGAGTTACGAGACATTTATTTCTGTGGAGCCAATTCCACTTGCTCCTTAGAAGCATGAACTTCTTCATCACTCTTGTCTTCCGCTCATGGTCTTGATTTCTAGGGTCATCCTTTGGATTTACTCTCTAGTCATTGGTACTGGATGGTATTGCTGCCCCTTCGATGCCATAAGCATTCCTTACCGAGGGAAAAAGTATGAAAGTGCAACTATCCCAAGGTGGTTTTGGTAATTCATAACAACATATAGCTCATTGAGCTAATGCTATTCCAAGATGATTATTTCAGGAAAGCTCAATGATTGGCATGGCATGGATGTGAAAGTGGAACCCTCAAAATGCTAAGGACAAAGGATTGGCTCAAGCTCAAAAGCTCAAGACTCTTCATTTTATATTTTAGTGATCCAAGATCACATTGAGTCTTTAGGAAAAGCCAATACTATCAAGGAGGGATGAGGTGTTGCTTAATGAGCCTCTTGCTTCATGTGCTTAATGATATGCTCCAAAATCCTCAGCTACTTTCCCATATCCACAAATGACCCAAACCCTAAGCCAAACTCGGTCATACCGATTCTTTCTATTCGGCGCCACCGAGTTTCACTTGTCATAAGCCACTGCCAAACCCTAGCAATTCGGTCCTACCGATAGGGATCTCGGTCTCACTGAGATGGGGTTGCAAACTCTCTGTTTCCCTTTCGTAACTTTTCGGTCTCACCGAAAGAGCGAATCGGTCCCACCAAGATTGCAATGTAAACTCTATGTTTCCCTTTTGTAACTTTTCGGTCTCACCGAAAGAGCAAATCGGTCCCACCGAGTTTGCCTGACCAACTCTCTGGTTAGCTTATTACCAGACTCGGTCTCACGGACTTTGTGTAATCGGTCTCATCGAGATTACGTTATGCCCAAACCCTAACAGAATCGGTCCTACCAAGTTGCATGTCAGTCCCACCAAAAATCTCTAACGGTCACTAGGTTTACCTTTTCGGTCTGACCGAGTTTATTGATTCGGTCCCACCGAGATTGGTAGATTGTGTGTAACGGTTGGATTTTGTGTGGAGGCTATATATACCCCTCCACCTCCTCTTCATTCATGGAGAGAGAGCCATCAGAACACATACACAATTGCAACTCATATGTTCTGAGAGAGAACCACCTACTCATGTGTTGAGACCAAGACATTCCATTCCTACCATATGAATCTTGATCTCTAGCCTTCCCCAAGTTGCTTTCCACTCAACCCTTCTTTCCACCAGATCCAAATCCTATGAGAGAGAGTTGAGTGTTGGGGAGACTATCATTTGAAGCACAAGAGTAAGGAGTTCATCATCAACACACCATTTGTTACTTCTTGGAGAGTGGTGTCTCCTAGATTGGCTAGGCTTCACTTGGGAGCCTCCGACAAGATTGTGGAGTTGAACCAAGGAGTTTGTAAGGGCAAGGAGATCGCCTACTTCGTGAAGATCTACCGCTAGTGAGGCAAGTCCTTCGTGGGCGATGGCCATGGCGGGATAGACAAGGTTGCTTCTTCGTGGACCCTTCGTGGGTGGTTGCTTCTTCGTGGACCCTTCGTGGGTGGAGCCCCCCGTGGACTCGCGCAACAGTTACCCTTCGTGGGTGGAGCCCTCCATGGACTCGCGCAACCGTTACCCTTCATGGGTTGAAGTCTCCATCAGTGTGGATGTAGGATAGCACCACCTATCCGAACCACGGGAAAACATCCGTGTCTCCGATTGCGTTTGAATTCTCCAAACCCTTCCCTTTACGTTCTTGCAAGTTGCATGCTTTACTTTCCGCTGCCAATATACTCTTTGCATGCTTGCTTGAATTGTGTGATGATTGCTTGACTTGTCCTAAAATAGCTAAAATCTGCCAAGAACTAAAATTGGGAAAAGGTTAAGTTTTTATTTGGTCAAGTAGTCTAATCACCCCCCCTCTAGACATACTTTCGATCCTACAATCGGAACTACTTTACCCGCCCTTATTAGCAACCTTATTTGTGGGGAGTGAGCGTAGCTCAACTGGTTGGGGGAGTGGGTGTACAACCCAACACATGGGTTCAAATCCTCATGGAGGCGAATTTAGGTTCCTATTTATTCTTTAGGACCAGTATAGAGGCCGGAGAAATGAAATTCTCCCCCAACTTAAAGGGGGGCATGACACGTCTACTCATGAGGCTACTGAGGAAAGACTGACCCCGCGTCACCCATGTCCAGGGCGACACGGGGGCGACCGACGCAACTCCCTCCGCTCCTCTAATCCCCATTCCCCGGTCGCGCTGCCGCCGGAGGACGCCGGCGGGTGAAGCCCGCATGGCAGTCGGCGGCTGTCGGTGTCAAAACCGGCGGATCTCAGGTAGGGGGTCCCGAACTGTGCGTCTAGGCTAGATGGTAACAGGAGGCAGGGGACACAATGTTTTACCCAGGTTCGAGCCTTCTTGATGGAGGTAAAACCCTATGTCCTGCTTGATTAATATTGATGATATGGGTAGTACAAGAGTTGATCTACCACGAGATCAGAGAGGCTAAACCCTAGAAGCTAGCCTATGGTATGGTTGTTGTTCATCCTATGGACTAAAATCCTCTGGTTTATGCAGACACCGGAGAGGGCTAGGGTTACACAGAGTCGGTTACAATGGGAGGAGATC
Organism: Triticum monococcum; assembly: GCA_034509565.1. Lineage (NCBI taxonomy): Eukaryota > Viridiplantae > Streptophyta > Magnoliopsida > Poales > Poaceae > Triticum > Triticum monococcum. The sequence continues at coordinate 667,557,082 of CM067843.1, read as the reverse complement.
TACATATCCGTATTGTCAAGCTTGCCTTCCACGCCAAGGAAAGTCCCATCCGGACACGGGACGAAGTCTTCAATCTTGTATCTTCATAGTCCAAGAGGCCGGCCAAAGGTTATAGTCCGGCTATCCGGACACCCCCTAATCCAGGACTCCCTTAGTAGCCCCTGAACCAGGCTTCAATGACGATGAGTCCGGCGCACAGATTGTCTACGACATTGCAAGGCGGGTTCCTCCTCTGAATACTTCATAGAAGATTTTGAACACAAGGATAGTGTCTGGCTCTGCAAAATAAGTTCCACATACTGTCGTAGAGAGAATAATATTTACACAAATCTAATCTGCTGACAAGTTTTGGCAACATGACATTATGCCATGGCCCGGTGCTTATTCGAACCATTTTTCTTCAACCAGCTCCACACATAACGCGAGGCGGTTTCTTGACACGTCTTGTCAAAGCAGAGATCGTGTTCCCCCAATTACGGGATTCTCATTAATACGGTCGTGGGTAACCCAACCGTGTCTAGGACTCCTAGATTATAGGCAAGTCCAAACGGCCACGGTGAGGACGCTTGATATTCACCCTCTTTATAAAGGGACAATGTTTTCGCTTTTTCCCTCTCGTGCTCAATCGAATCCTTCCCCCACCTCGAGTTCTAACACCCAAAGCCCAGGTCAGGTGCTTCGGACCTTCAATCATGTCTCGATCTAGCCTTCAAGGCCGGTGGATGCCCTCCTTCGTTACGGAAGAGGATATCAAGAAGTTGAGGGAGGCCAGATACCTGACCGCCGAGGTTTCGCATCGGCTGCCTGCCCGAGGGCAGGTCCTCCCTACTCCTGAACCCAACGAGAATGTTGTGTTCATCTCCCACTTCCTCCGAGGTCTAGGCCTCACTCTGGATCCCTTCGTTAGGGGTTTGATGTTCTATTACGGGCTAGATTTCCACGATCTAGCCCCGGACTCCTTTCTCCACATCTTGGCATTTATTGTCGTGTGTGAGGCCTTCCTCCGCATTACCCCTCACTTTGGCCTGTGGCTCAAGACCTTTGACGTGAAGCCGAAGATGGTCGAGGGGCAGTATGCAGTGTGCGGAGGCGCATTAATAAGCAAGATAGCAGGAGCTCCGTGGCCAAAAGGTTCCTTTCCAGAGGTGTCCGGATTATGGCAACGGGAGTGGTTTTACATCACAGCTCCCAGAAGTGCCAAGTGGGTGGCTGCCCCCACTTTCCGCTCGGGCCCTCCACCACAACTGATGTCATGGATTAGCAGAGGACTGAGCTGGGGTCCAGCCAAGGACGTGCCAATACTGCAGAGCCGCATTCAGGATCTATTCGAAGGAGATTTCAATCTGGTTACGGTGCTGCAAGTCATGCTGGTTCGTCGAGTCCAGCCTTGCAAACGCCGGCCCCTCCGCATGTGGGAGTTCAACCCAAAAGGGTCGCGCACTATCCAGAATTTCCTCGGCCTGACACACGAGGAGATGTACAAATCATTCTTCGGACCCCAAATAGAGTGTCCGGATACTACCGAGGACGTGGGCTTGAGCAGCAACCGTACCGCCGACCAGGTAAGTAATCCTTTAGCCGAACACACCGTCTTTCATTTACCATGACGTCATTCTAAGAAATCGCTCTTTGACCAGGACTGGCTAACAAGGGCGAAGATGATTCAGTGTTCGGCCCCCCTTCCTGAGGGTTTGGAGAATCCGATACCGGAAAAGATGCTCGAGCTAGCACCTTGCCCGGAGCCCTCAAAGGAAGATAAAGGGGGGAATAATGAGGTCGAAAGCGGGCCCCCATCGCTACCAATTCCAACCGAGGGAATGAGTGCCTTCGTGAAGGAGGATAACCAAGGGGAAGAATCTGACCTTCTCTCGCTTCGGGAAAGGAAGAGGACTGCCTCTGAAGATCCGGAAACCGAGGCTTCCAAACGGGAGAAGAAGTCTCCACCAGAGGGTCCTGCCTTGGAGGGTGCTTTTGCCGCACAAAGTCCGCGCGAGGATGAGCCCTCCAACGAGCTGTAAGTAATCAAAAAGTACTTTAATAGTGGAGATATACTACCTTACCTCTAAGGAAAATAACCGAAAAGTTTATCTTGAAGTTCGGATCTTAGCCCTTCTCAGCAGAGCTCGTCTTCGGGGGATCTTCTTCCGGAGATGATGGAGAGCGAAACGCCTCCCCCGGACTCCCACGCTCAAGAAGCGGGCGACCTTGAAGTGTCGTCGCGGAGGGCCTCTCCGGATCTGGTGAGGCCATAAGATAATCCTATAGTCACCCGATGTCCCCAGCGTCCGGCTCTTGAAGAGAGCAAACAGAAGAGTCCGACACCGTCTGGTATGCGGTCGGACGTATTGAGGGAGCTGTTGGAGCAAGCGGCCATCTCAGAAGAACACCGTACGTTGATGGGTACAGTGATGGAAAGGATTTCATCCGCCGAAAGCGGATTGCATGACGCATTTATGAGTCTACTGACGGGCTTTGAGGTACGTGAAATGATATACTTTTTGATAGTACCGCACATTTTTAGGTGTGCCCTGTGTAGATAGTAGCCCCTGAGACTCTGGTCGTCGTCGGGAACGGCGGCGAACAGAGGATCGTAGTCCCAGGTAATAACCATATCGCTTTATGTGCAGTGATGGGAGCTCCGGTGGCTGGCCGGACTAATGAGTTTGCCGAGCTAAAGCGGCAACTGGATGCGGCAGATGCCGACATCGGGCTTGTTAACAAGCGGCTTGACGAGGCACAGGGTAAGTAATGTTTTCTGGTGAATGTCACATAGTAAGAGCAGCGTAATGCCAGTATATTTAATATGTTGTGACTGCTGATGGAGCTGCCACCATGGAGACCCTTCGGGCGGAACTTGCTCGAGCCAAGGAACAAGCAAGAATTAGTAATGCGGCCGCTTTAAAGGCGGCCGAAGAGTTAAGAGCCGAAAAGGCTGCACATTACGAGAGCAAAGATAAAATGGCCAAGATGGCTGTAAAGTTAAAAGACACTGCCGACCGCTGCCGGCTCCTTGAAGAAGAAAACCGAGCGAAGGCGACGGACCTTGAAAAGGCCATGGTGGCGACCAAAGGCACCCGCTCTGCTATGAGGGCAAAGAAGGAAGAGCTATGTGAAGCCGGGGATATTGCGGCTGGGAAAGCCCTTTTTGCTGCGGAGGAAGTTCGGAGATCCGCGGTATGCCCCTCTGGATCGGCTGTGGAGTTCAGCAGACGCATATATGGACTTGGTGGCGAGCGCTGTCGATGCGGCCGAATACTTCCGAGATCAAACAGATTGTGAAGTGGACAAGCTGTTCTGGTCATAGTTTAACGTTCCAGAGCGTCCGCTTCCATTAACTGATCAGCTAGCTGAATGGGCCGAACTCAACAGGTTGTCTGGACTCGCCATGAGGTCCGTCGTAGATCATCTGTGGCCGGAAAAACCGAAGCCGAACAACTATTTCAGCTTAGTGCAGTAGTTCCTTGGAGCGGTGCCGCGCATTAATGCGATGAAGAGGTCGGCGTGTATAGAGGGCTCGCGGATGGCCCTTGCCCGTGTCAAAGCATAATGGGCGGAGATGGATGCTACCACTATTGCGGCGCAGGGTTTGGCCATAGGCCGAGTGGCTGCCGAGCACTATTTCAAAGAAGTTCTCGAGGGCGCTCGTTTGATAGAGGCCTAGTGCTTGAAGAATATTATGTTTGAGTGACATGTATTCCCATTGTAAACACAATGTTTTTATGAAATTTATTAAGGCTGTATTTATACTTTTGCCCGAAAGTAATATGATGCCTCCTGTGCGGCCATTTATGTATACATGTGTATAACCTGAAAGATTGCAGTCGTCGGCTTCAGCCCCCACGCATATAATGCGGGGGTGTTCGCAGAAAATGCATATTCACACTTAACCCAACGTCTTGGTCCTAATAAGGAGGTGATGGTGCAGGGAACTAGGCAACCGGACTATAATGCTTTAACACTTTCACTTAGCCATAGGAGTTTGACAGTGGGGCTACTATATAGCCCCGAGTGGCTCCACACTCTCCCGAATTCAGGGTGCGTACATGCCTAGCCGGGAAATGGCCCTTCAGTAAGGCAGAGGAATTCTAACATTCCGATAGGTCATCGAGTGGTTGACCAGTCTCACGCTATATCATGACAGTCAGTTTTCGGCTTTCTCTACTAAGGTGCTCGTCCGGATGAACCGCGGCACAATCGAAGTAGTTCTCCTGGTGCCGCCTTAGCTGATAGAGCGGAACATAAGGCAGCAAAACACAAGAGCTGGGCAAACCCAACATTTGACCAAAGACAATGATTCAGAGCTGATGCATATAAGGCCAAACTCGCGATGCCGAACACTCCCTAAGGTATTCGTTCTTTATGGCATAAACTGGGCCTAAATAGTGCCCTTTGTAAGAAGCCCCTTGTGTCCAGGTACGTGCATTATTCTGATGTGGCCACATGCCAAGACGTCAGCATCCTTCTCAATTATGCTGAGAATTTGAGGGATGTGTATCAACAAGAGACAGTAAAAAAGGTTTACGCAGGGTCTTAATCTAAAAGGAATCCTTGGAGCGGGTCCCTGCTGCACGTCTGCGCCTGTATCTCCGTTGTGCCGTATCCTGGACGAGTGTAGCATGATGGTCATCTATAAAAGAGAGGAACTTAGGTAAAAAAAAGTTGTCGTGCAAAAAGGTGATTTTCCTAAAGAAACCATGTATAATTAAAAATGAGTAAAAAATTGCCACTTGTCTGCGCGCGTTGAGCCCCTTGTATTTGTAATAGGGGTGTGGCCCTCAATCCGGTATGAATTACATATAGCTGCGTGGGACTCATCTAACTGTGTCCGTGGTCTTGACGACTTATCGAATGCTTTAGTTTGTGAGGCCGTTTTTAGTGTGCGACTGCTAAGGCAATCACATTCTTTTCGGCGCGCAAAGATCGCTCAATATTTCCGTTCACTGTAATGATGCCACGTGGACCGGGCATCTTGAGCGTGAGGGAAGCGTAATGCGGTATTGCATTAAAGCGAGCAAAAGCTTCACGTCCAAGTAGTGCTTGATAACCACTTTGGAACGGAGCAATGTGGAAGGTTAAATGTTCGCTACGGAAGTTATCGGGGAAGCCGAATATAACTTTTAGTAGCAGGGAGCCCGTGCAGTGAGCCCCTGGGCATGGCGTTACTCCTTTAAAGGTAGTGTTGCTATGGCGGATTTTCGTTGGGTCTATCCCCATTTCGCGGATTGTGTCTTGGTATATCAGGTTTAAACTACTGCCACCGTCCATTAGGACTCGTGTAAAGTGGTATCCGTTAATTATTGGGTCTAATACCAGGGCAGCCCATCCTGCACGCCGGATACTTGCTGAGTATTCACGATGGTCGAAAGTGATCATTTGAGACGACCAGTGGTAGGACTTCGCTGTGATAGGCCCTTGGGCATGTCTCTCTGGGAGTGCCGCTTTGCTTCCCTTGATCACGTGTAACACGTTGACTGTTTTGACTTCTAGTGGAAACTTCTTTTGTTCCCCAGTGTCTTGCTTGAGAGGCTCATCCTCGTCTTCGCTTGGTGTATCCTTCCCCTTGTGTACGGCATTGAGCTTGTCAGACTGCTTGAAGACCCAACATTCTCTGTGGGTATGATTAGCGGGTTTACCAGGGGTGCTATGGATCTGACATACTTGGTCCAGAATTTTGTTTAGGCTGGACAGTTCGCCTCTGGCGCCTTTAGAGGGCGGCTTTTGCTGACTCAGCCGAGAGCTTTTGAATCCGGCATTTACTGTCGTGCTCTTCGTGCTGTCTTCTTTATTCCGGCGTTTGTTATTATTGTTGCGCCGTGATTTCCTGTTTCCATCTCTAGCTTCGGATGTACTAGGGTCCCTGGTGCTGCATCTGGCTAGCCAGCTATCCTCACCCGCGCAAAAGCGGGTCATGAGGCTTGTTAATGCTGCCATTGTTCTCAGCCTTTCTTGGCCGAGGTGTCTGGCAAGCCATTTGTCACGGACGCTATGCTTAAAAGCTGCCAAGGCTTCAGCGTCCGAACAATCGACTATTTGGTTATTTTTAGTAAGAAACCTGTTCCAAAGCTTTCGGGCTGACTCTCTGGGTTGTTGAGTTATATGACTCAAATCGTCCGCGTCCGGAGGTCGGACATAAGTCCCTTGAAAATTTGCCCGAAAAGCGTCTTCGAGTTCTGATGAAGCTATGTACCTAGGGTAGGGGCACGGACCCGTCCTAAAGAGCCCTACTCGAGGACATCCCTAGAAGGAGTCACCTTTCAATCGAATTGAAGGTATCCCACTCGACGGGTCCAAGACACTCGACCAAAGAAACTATCACTCGACCATGAAGCCAACCACTCGACTGCCAGAAGACCTAAAGTCACTCCGCAGGCAAACGGTCGGCTATTAAGTAGTCTTTATGGTCATTATAAACACTTTATTAGGGGCGTTACCAGTAACGCCCAACCTTAAATGTACCTAAAACCCTGCATTACTGAAGGGTTCGCACCCCAGTTATCTACACACACATAATCCACCCCCCTCCTCAGTGTGAAGGGTTCGCACCCCTGTTATCTACACACACATATATAAGCCACCCCCCTCCTCAGTGTGAAGGGTTCGCACCCCTGTTATCTACACACACATAATCCAATCGACCGCCTCCGGGCACCGAGACGTAGGGCTGTTACTTCCTCCGAGAAGGGCCTGAACTCGTAAACATTGTGTGCTTACAACTTCCCAATAGCTAAGATCTAGCCTCTCCATACACACCCCCCTACATTACTGTCAGACTTAGAACCACGACAGTTGGCGCCCACTGTGGGGCAGGAGTCTTAGCGCCTAATTGGAGAAGTTGCGATTTTTCCGATCCATTTGATCATGGTTTCCTGCGGAGTTTTGGTAGAGGGCTGCGAGATCCATCTCGGTGCGCTCACCTTCATCGCCGACGACTCCGCCTGGCTCCAGGAGGCGCCACTCGACATCGACGCGCTCCCCGTCCGAGGTGCGACGCACTTCCGCGCGTGCATTCGTGGCGTCCTCCTGCGGCAGCCGTCGACCCAATATCGGTCGGCCCCCGTGTCATCTCCCCGCCCCGTATCCCACCAGCGCAAGCGCTCAGGTCGGTCGAGACTCCAACGGTGGGTGAGGCACGCCGTGGCCCGCCAGTCGGCGGCACCACAAGTCGCGGCAATCGAGCCCGACGAATCCCTCTGCGGCCTGTTCGACCTGTCGACTGGCTACGCGGAGACCGCATCCGAGTGCGATAGCAGCGACCCTTTGGCTGAGGTTCTGGCGGTCGAGGGGACACACAGTCCTCCCGGATTCCCTCGCGCTGATGGGGGCGCGGGTGGAGACGACCCGTCGCATCCCCACGACGAGTACCTCCCCGAACCTCTCACGTCATTGCAGCGAGAGGAGCTTCGCCGCCGGAACATGGACGCGCTCCACACTCCTATTGTTGGAGAAACCCCCGAGGCCCGGGCCTTGGAGGACGCGCGCTTGGCTAACCTGGCCGAGCACACTCGACTGGAGAATCTACATCGAATACTCGACGACCAAGCGCGTCAGCGAGCTCCCGAGTCCAGTCGACGACAGCAAGCTCCCGAATCCAGTCGATGTCAGCTCTTCCCGCCGCCGCAGGTATACCGAACCCCAGTTCAGAATTTGGCCACCGCGGCCCGTATAGCGGAGTCAATTCAGCCTTCCCAGTCGAAGGCTGGCAGGGGCTTGTTGCAGATCAGAGCGTTGCTCCGAGCGGCAGGAAACCAGAATTCTGCCATTTCTCAGTCGCGGAACAGGATCCATAGTCGATCCGTTGCAACAGAAACAGTCCAGTCGGCTCACAGCCCAAGATCGCCCCCGAGGCGTGAGGGACGTGGGGACCGGCATGATCAATACAGAAGAAATGAGCAGTATGATCACCGACCCGACCATGATGATCGACATCGAGTGCCATCCCCTCCCCCGAGGAGTGGGTCATATGCGCCTCGACATCGAGATGACAGGCGGCCCCATAATGTTGGGCAGAGGATTCCAGTCGACCCCAGGGACCCAGGCTTTGATGCGAGATCCATCCTTGTTCAAGGTTTGGTTGACAGGAACAGAGCTCATCGAGAGGGCCACAACAGAGACACGCCCGCCAATAGCAGGGTACATGCTTCGGGGCCAGAATGTTTCAGTCGAGCCATCAGGGCCGCGGTGATTCCTCCCAACTTCAGGCTGGCGACTGGAGTCAGCAAGTTCACCGGTGAATCCAAGCCTGACACATGGCTCGAAGATTACCGAGTGGCTGTGCAGATTGGCGGTGGCAATGATGAGGTGGCCATGAAGCATTTGCCTCTCATGTTAGAAGGCTCAGCCAGAGCGTGGCTAAATCAGTTGGCACCCAGTAGTATTTACACTTGGGAGGACCTCTCCCGAGTGTTTATCACAACCTTCGAAGGAACCTGCAAGCGACCTGCAGGCCTTACAGAGTTGCGGTCTTGCATACAGAAGCCAAATGAAACACTGAGGGATTACATCCAGAGGTGGATCACACTGCATCACACGGTTGAAAATGTGCCACACCATCAAGCAGTTTGTGCCTTCAAAGAAGGCGTTAAATACAGATAATTGAATCTGAAGTTCGGCCGAACTGGAGAGATGTCTCTGAATCGCATGATGGAGATTGCCACCAAGTACGCTAATGGTGAAGACGAAGACCGACTCCGAAGCGGCAAGCTCAAGGCAGTCGCCCAAGAAACCGAAGGAAACTCCAGTCGGAAACAGAAGCGGAAGGCCGAGCCAGCTGCTCCTGGGGAGGCCCCGGTCGTAGCCCAGGGAAACTTCAAGGGAAAACCCAAGGGCGCCTGGAAGCCCAACAAAGTCAAGGATCAAGATGGAAATGATGTTTTGGATCTGCCGTGTCACATCCACACCAAGAAAGATGAAGAGGGTAATTTTATTTTCCCAAAACATACCACTCGACAGTGTCGGCTCCTGATCCAGCAGTTTCAGGGCAAGCAGCCCAAAGATAAGGAAAAAGAGCCAGACAGAGTTGAGGACAAGGATGATAGTGACGATGGATACCCCCAAGTCAATTCCACCTTGATGATTTTTGCTGATGTCGAAAGCAAAAGTCGACTGAAAGTCATTAACCATGAGGTGAACATGGTTGCTCCGGCAGCACCCAGTTACCTGAAGTGGTCTCAGACTACCATCACATTCGACCAGTCTGATCACCCGACACACATTGCCACCCCTGGGAGGCAAGCTTTGGTGGTCGACTCAGTTGTCGAAGGCACTCGACTGACCAAAGTCCTCATGGATGGTAGCACTGGCCTGAACATACTGTACGCTGAAACTTTGAAAGGAATGGGCATTCCGATGTCCAGACTCAGTACCAGTAACATGAGCTTCCACGGAGTCATTCCTGGGAAGAAAGCCGAGTCACTCGGCCAGATTGCTCTTGATGTGGTTTTTGGTGATTCGAAGAATTACCGCAAGGAAAAGTTGACATTTGAGGTTGTGGACTTCCAGAGTGCTTATCATGCCATTTTGGGCAGGCCAGCTTACGCACGCTTCATGGCTCGACCATGTTACGTGTATCTCAAATTGAAGATGCCTGGCCCAAGGGTGTGATCACTGTTACGGGCAACCGAAAGAAGGCAGAAGAGTGTTTTCAGAAGGGATCAAAGATCGCTGATGCTCAGATGGCAGTGGTCGAGCTGAAAGAGTACCAAAAGACTGCCGATCCGAGTGAATTGCTGCGAGCTAAGAAGCCTGCCTCAGAGTCAGCTTTTCAGTCATCTGGTGAAACAAAGACAGTCCACATTCACCCGACCGACCCCGACGCTGCTCCGACTCACATCTGGACGACGCTCGACTCCAAATAGGAAGAAGCGCTCATCCAGCTCCTCCTTGAGAACTGGGACATCTTCGCATGAAACCCTCTGACATGCCTGGAGTTCCCAGAGGGCTGGCTGAGCACCGTCTACGAGTCGACCCAAAATTCAAGCATGTGAAGGAACATCTTCGACGGTCCGCCGTCCAGAAGAAGCAAGCCATTGGCGAGGAGGTGGCTCGGCTCTTAGCAGCAGAGTTCATCCGAGAGATTTACCACTCCGAGTGGCTCGCCAATGTCGTCATGGTCCCCAAGAAGGACAAGTCACTCCGCATGTGCATTGATTTCAAACATATCAATCGGGCCTGCCCGAAAGATCATTTTCCTCTCCCTTGCATCGACCAAATAGTTGACTCGACTGCGGGGTGCGAGAGATTGTCTTTTTTAGATGCCTATTCTGGGTACCATCAGATCCGTCTGTATGGGCCCGACGAGATCAAAACAGCTTTCATCACTCCATTCGGATGCTTCTGTTACGTCACCATGCCGTTCGGCCTCAAGAACGTCGGAGCCACATTCATGAGAATGATTCAGAAGTGTTTACTCACTCAAATCAGTCGGAATGTGGAGGCATACATGGATGATATTGTGGTCAAGTCCCGGAAAGGTTCCGACCTACGGGCTGACCTTGCAGAATCCTTCACCAACCTCAGGAGGTACGATATCAAGCTCAATCCATCAAAGTGCACTTTCGGAGTTCCAGGTGGAAAGTTACTCGGTTTTCTCGTTTCCGAACGGGGGATCGACGCCAATCTTGAAAAAATTTGCACCATACTCCGGATGAAGCGTCCGGTACGCGTGCACGATGTCCAAAAGCTTACAGGCTGCTTGGCCGCTTTAAGTCAATTCATTTCTCATCTCGGTGAAAAGGCGTTGCCTCTTTATCGACTGATGAAGAAGTCTGGCAAGTTCGAGTGGACTCCAGAAGCTGATGCAGTGTTTGCAGAGCTCAAAGCTCTGCTCTCCACCCAGCCGGTGCTTGCTGCCCCAATCAGCAAAGAGCCTCTGCTGCTTTACATTGCAGCCACAGGACAAGTTGTTAGTACAGTACTTACGGTCGAGCGGGAAGAGGAAGGAAAGGCCTTCAAAGTTCAACGCCCAGTATATTATGTGTCTGAAGTTTTGACCCCTTCAAAACAAAGATAGCCTCACTACCAGAAGCTTGTATATGGGATTTATATGACCACGAAGAAAGTTGCACATTACTTCTCTGACCACTCCATTACAGTCGTCAGCGACGCCCCACTATCAGAGATCCTGCATAACAGAGACGCAACTGGTCGAGTGGCCAAGTGGGCGATTGAACTCCTTCCCTTAGATATCAAGTTTGAAGCAAAGAAGGCTATCAAGTCCCAAGCAATCGCAGATTTCATCGCCGAGTGGATTGAACAGCAACTTCCGACTCAAGTTCACTCGAAGCACTGGACCATGTTCTTCGATGGATCTAAGATGCTGAATGGTTCCAATGCGGGAGTATTCCTAGTCTCCCCCCGAGGAGATAAGCTCAGATATGTTCTCCAGATTCACTTCGATTCCTCCAATAACGAAGCAGAGTATGAAGCACTTTTGTATGGGTTGCGCATGGCCATTTCACTCGGCGTCCGTCGCCTCATGGTCTATGGCGACTCAGATTTGGTGGTTAATCAAGTGATGAAGGAGTGGGATGTCAGGAGTCCGGCAATGACTGGTTATTGCTATGCAGTGCGAAAGCTAGAAAAGAAATTCGAGGGGTTAGAGCTTCATCACATCCCCCGACTGAAAAATCAGGCAGCTGACGATTTGGCAAAGATAGGCTCCAAGAGAGAAGCCATTCCCAGCAACTTGTTCCTCGAACACATTCGCTCGCCATCAGTCCAAGAGGATCCTTTCACAGAAGAAGCCCCGCAGCCGAAAAGTGCCGCAGATCCGACTGAAGTTGAAGTACCTGCGGTGGTCGACCTAATCATGGAAGTCTTGGCAATCATCCCTGACTGGACGATACCATACATCATGTATATCCTAAGGAAAGAACTCCCAAAAGACGAGGAAGAGGCTCGACAGATCGTCCGCCGATCCAAGGCCTTCACAGTCATAAAGGGATAGCTGTATTGAAAGAGCGCGACTGGAGTCGGTCAGAAATGCATAACACCAGAAGAGGGTCAGATAATCCTTAATGATATCCACTCGGGGACCTGTGGTCACCATGCGTCCTCTCGGACTATTGTGGCTAAAGCATACCGAGCGGGATTTTACTGGCCAAGAGCAAATGAGATGGCAAAAGAGATAGTCGACAAGTGTGGAGGGTGCCAGTCCAGTTCTACTCCAACATGTCACACAAGCCTGCATCAGCCCTGAAGACCATTCCACTCATCTGGCCCTTTGCCGTCTGGGGACTGGACATGGTTGGTCCGCTAAGAACGGGCAGGAGTGGATTCACTCATGTGCTTGTGGCAGTCGACAAATTTACCAAATGGATCGAAGCTAAGCCCACCAAGAATCTCGATGCTTGCACTGCTATCAGTTTTGTCAGAGGGTTAACATTCAGATATGGAGTCCCGCATAGCATCATCACTGAAAACGGGTCAAACTTTGATTCGGACAAGTTCAGAGCTTTTTGCGCCTCTCAAGGCACACGAGTCGACTACGCATCGGTCGCCCATCCCCAGTCGAATGGACAAGCTGAGAGAGGAAATGGTCTGATTCTCAAAGGACTAAAGCCTCGACTGATGCGTGATCTCAAGCACGCGGCAGGCGCTTGGGTCGACGAGCTTCCGTTAGTTCTGTGGGGATTAAGGACCACCCCTAACCGGTCGATTGGAAGAACTCCATTCTTTCTGGTTTATGGAGCCGAAGCAGTTCTGCCGAGTGACCTTCTTCATAACGCACCCCGAGTCGAACTTTACACCGAAGATGAAGCAGAACAGGCCCGGTAAGACGCAGTCGACCTCTTAGAAGAAGAGAGGGAGATGGCCATGATCAGATCGACCATTTATCAGCAAGACTTGCGCCGTTTTCACGCCCGGAATGTGAAGAGTCGAGCCTTCCAAGAAGGAGATCTGGTCCTCTGAGTGGATCAACAGAAACCACACAAGCTTGCTCCTACTTGGGAAGGCCCCTTCATCGTCACCAGAGTCCTCCACAATGGAGCGTACCACCTCTACAATGTTGATCGCTAGATCGACGAGCCACGAGCTTGGAACGCGGAACTGCTCCGCCCCTTTTACACTTGAGTTCTCCCTTAGACGAGATGTAATAAGAAAAAAAATTCTGCAGTTCATTTTTATCAAAGACAAGAGTGTTCCAATAATTGCTGTCACTTTGTTTGCATACAAAATCCCCCAGTGGGTGACTTGGCTGCGAATCCGTTTCGCCTAAGTTTGAAAAAATCCTACCGAGTGGAGAGCAATCCTCCCACTCGGGGGCTTAGGTGCAGTCCAGCACTCGCCTAAGTTCTCCCACTCGGAGGCTCAGCTGCAGTCGAGCACTCGCCTAAGTTTGAAAAAATCCTACCGAGTGGAAAGCAATCCTCCCACTCGCGGGCTTAGCTGCAGTCCAGTACTCGCCTAAGTTCTCCCACTCTGAGACTTAGTTGTAGTCAGGCACTCGCCTAAGTTTGAAAAAATCCTACCGAGTGGAGAGCAATCCTCCCACTCGGGGGCTTAGCTGCAGTCCAGCACTCGCCTAAGTTCTCCCACTTGGAGGCTTAGCTGTAGTTGAGCACTCGCCTAAGTTTGAAAAAATCCTACCGAGTGGAGAGCAATCCTCCCACTCGGGGGCTTAGCTGCAGTCCAGTACTCGCCTAAGTTCTCCCACTCGGAGGCTTAGCTGCAGTCGAGCACTCGCCTAAGTTTGAAAAACCCCACGAGTGGAGAGCAATCCTCCCACTCGGGGGCTTAGCTGTAGTCCAGTACCCACCTAAGTTCTCCCACTCTGAGACTTAGCTGCAGTCAGGCACTCGCCTAAGTCTGAAAAATCCTACCGAGTGGAGAGCAAACCTCCCACTCGGGGGCTTAGCTGCAGTCCAGCACTCATCTAAGTTCTCCCTCAAAGATACTTAGCTGCAGTCAGCACTCGCCTAAGTGTTTAAGAAATCCTACCGAGTGGAGAGCAAACCTCCCACTTGGGGGCTTAGCTGCAGTCAAGCACTCGCCTAAATTCTCCCACGAAGAGACTTAGCTGCAGTCAGCACTCGCCTAAGTGTTTAAGAAATCCTATCGAGTGGAGAGCAAACCTCCCACTCGGGGGCTTAGCTGTAGTCCAGCACTCGCCTAAGTTCTCCCACGAAGAGACTTAGCTGCAGTCAGACACTCGCCTAAGTTTAAAAAATCCTACCGAGTGGAGAGCAGCCCTCCCACTCGGGGGCTTAGCTGCAGTCCTGTACTCGCCTAAGCTCTCCCGCTAAGAGACTTAGCTGCAGTCAGACACTCGCCTAAGTTTGAAAAATCCTACCAAGTGAAGAGCAAACCTCTCACTCAGAGGCTTAGCAGCAGCCCAGTGCTCGCCTAAGTACAGGACTCGACCCAATCCGCAAAAAGTTATGCCGCAAATACAAAGGGTATTCCGAGTGAAGATCAAGTTCCACTCGACAGATCAAACCGCGAAGATATTCAACAAGAAATCAAGTTCGGATAAAGCCTAAAAGGTCCAAAACCTCAGATCAAAGTACTCGAGCCCTCAGCTCGGCAGAGTTTAACGGTTACAAATCCACTCGGCATTCTGAGGCAAATTTAAGGAGAAGCATAAAAGTTTTTCATTCCTCAGGCGGAGGACTGGCAGGGGCGATGAACTCATCCAAGTCGATCCCGTCTGCAATACGGGTGGCAGCAGCAATAAAGGTCTCCATGAAGTCTTGAAAGTTGTGCCTCTTGGTATTGGCGACTTGGATGGCGGCCAGCTTCTCTTCTCGCGCCTCCTTGCAATGGACGCGGACTAGAGACAGAGCCACATCAGCGCCACACTGAGCAGAAGACTTCTTCCACTCCTGCACTCGGTCAGGGATTCCGTTAAGTCGAGTCATCAGAGACTCGAGATCGTTCTGGAGCGTAGACTCTGGCCAAAGTGTCGGGTCGATCCACGACATGGCAACCTTCAGCCGAGCCAAGTAATCCACGACGCCGTCAATGCGAGATTCCAGTCGGAGCAGATTCATGGCAGCTTCATCATTCACCAGAGAGTTGATTGGATCCAAACCTGTTTCAATCCGACCAGTCTCCTCCTCAAAGTTTTGGCAAAGCTCTGCATACACGATCCAAGGATAAGTCAATTTTCATAGACTGAGTTGACACAAAAGAAAACCAGTCGGAATTGAATGTGCACCTTCAAGCTTGATGTACAACTTCTTGGCGAGGCTCCTCAAGTAGCTCTCCAGGTCGTCCCTCCTGCGAACGGCGCCATTCATCTTCTCGGTCAGGGAGAGGTTCTCCTTCTTCCAACGTGTGCACTCCCTGTTGGCTTCATTCAGAGCGGTCTTCAGCTTGGTATTCTCTTCTTCTAATTGGCAGACCGAAGCCAACTTCTGTTCAGCCAGAGCGATCTTGTCGTCAGCCTCCTTGTGGGCAGCAGCCAAGTCCTGACCCTTCTTCCCCAGGGCCTTGCTCAGTTCTCCTGCAAAAGAAATGATGATTGGTTCGGAAACAACAGAAGGGTACTCAAGCCTAAAAACAAAACCAGTCGACAAAGTCGTCTTACCAGCGACGCCGTCTCTGACCTTCTGCAGCTTTGTTCTGGCCAGCTCCAAATCAAGGTTCAGTTGAATCCGCTGCTTCTCCAACTCAGTATAGCGAGATGCAAGTTCGCAGGATTTCTGCAAAAGGAAAAATCAGTCGACAAACATCCAAGATAAGTTGCTTCCGAGTAACTAAGAGAAAAAGATGACGTTTCTAAGACCACAGCTGAATCACAAACATTCGACAGTAGTCTCGGGGACTACACCCTGTGGGTGCACTCAGCGTGCCCCCACTAGTTCAAAAAAAAGAAAAAGAGAGAAAGTCGACTGTCCGCAGTCGACCGGATACAGCTCCATTCGACGTGGTCTGACCAGACCAAGTAAAGAAATACAGATACAGAAACACAATGTAAAGACTATAGTCGACTGCCAGCAGTCCACCGTAGTCTCGGGGACTACACCCAGTGGGTGCACTCAGCATGCCCCCACTCGTCCAAGAATTGGTAAACACACCCAGTGGGTGTACAGATACAAAAGATCTTCAAAAAAAAGAGAGACTCTTCAAACGATCAAGTGTCGAGTCGACTGACCTGGACGTTGCTCTGAAGAGCCGAACTCGCGTCATAGGCTGCTTGGCTGGCCTCCCGAGCCATCTTCACCTGCTCCATCATGACCCCCGCCTGGCGTATAGCCTCCTTTGCAGCAGCCACTTCGTCCTCAGGGACGGGGTACGCAGCAAAAAGCGAAGATGGATCCCCAGTCGACGCCGAAGGCCGCACACTCGACAGAGGGTTGGCAAAAGTCACAGAAGCCCGAGGGGCGTCGCCACCATCCCGAGCCATGGTCTCAGTCGCCGGAGTAGGCTGGGGAGTCCTGTCAGCCGACGAACTCTTGTTCCTCCTCATCCTCAGCGGTTCGTTGTCGTCGTCATCCGGGAGGTCGATAACATGAGGAGGGGCTTCAAGGGAAACATTCAATCAACCAGAATTGCAAGAAATGACCAGTCGACTCAAAAACAGAACGTCAGTAATCGTACCCGGGTTGGAGGTAACAGCGTCTCCCATCTCTTGGTCGTCGTCCTTGGCAGAGACCTCAGAAGTAGCAGTGCTGCAAATCTCGAAAGGTCAGTCAGTTGGCTCAATGAATCAACCAAGGATCCGTCCACCGTCGACGAAGGAAAACAAGCTTTATTACCCGGAAATGGTAGGGACGGCTATCTTCATCTTGGGCAGAGCCTTGGGCGGCTTGGACAGCGTCGTGCGTGGGTGCTTGGGGACCTTCCCAGTCGGTGTTGGAGAAGAAGTCCGAGGGCATTTTGACGATGGCCCAACGGAGGCAGTCGCCTTGCCGCGTTCCTGCGCCGGGTCGTGTGCGAGCTTGGATCGCCTCTCCGGGCAGGGGGGTTCAACCTCCTCCTCCTCCTCTTCGCTGGAGAAGATGTCGTCGCCTCCCTCTCCTTCACTATCAGACTCCCACTCGCCTTGGTCATCCCCGCTCTCGCCTCCGCTCGCCTCCCCTTCCTCAGTCGACCGTTGTGCCCCGTTGGGCGTCGAGTACATCTCAGTGGTCGCCTGGAAAACATCAGACAAAATGAAAGTCAATCGACCTACTCAAAGAAGACCAACGCAGAAAACAAAGATTTCAGTCGGGAGCATAAAGACATACCTGGTCCACCTCGTACGAATTGTCGAGTGGAATGACCCTCCTGGCTCCTCGGGGGTTGTCTTTGTTCCCCGTGATGCTCGACCACCACCCCTCCAACATCTCGTCGGTGACCTCCTCCGGGTGGATCCGAGTGGTGTCCTCGAGGCCCGAGTACAGCCACATCGGGTGGTCACGAGCCTGGAGCGGTTGGATTCGCCTCTTGAGGAAGACTTCCAGCAGATCCATTCCCGTCACACCCTCACGAACAAGCTCAACCACTCGACCCGCCAGCACCTTGACCTGGGCCTTTTCTTCCATCGTCACCTTTAGAGAAGCAGGTTTTTTGGCTCGGTCGAGAGAGAAAGACGGGAGACCAGTCGACTGCCCTGGGGTCGCCTGGTCCTGGCAGTAGAACCAAGTTGCCTCCAACCTCAGACCGACTCCGGGAAAGTGATGGATGGAAAACAGCTCTTCCCCCTCGTTTGGATCGCCAAGCCCCCGCACAACTGGATCACTTGCGTCCTCTCATCACTCGACTTGGCCTTCTTGACCGACTGAGAGCGACAAGTAAAAATGTGCTTGAAAAGCCCCCAATGTGGGCGGCAACCCAGGAACGCCTCACACATGGAAATGAAAGCAGCGAGGTAGACAATGGAGTTTGGAGTAAAGTGATGGAGCTGCGCTCCGAAGAAGTTCAAGAAATTCCGGAAGAAAGGATGAGGCGGCAGAGAAAACCCTTGGTCGATGTGAGTGGCCAGGAGCACGCACTCACCGTCACGGGGTTGAGGTTCGATCTCTCCCCCCGGAAGACGCGCGGCTTTGTGGGGAATGGCTCCCCCCTCAACCATGTCGTCGAGATCCTCCTGCCGGAGCACGGTGGCATCCAGTTGCCCTAGATCCAACCTTTGGGCAGGGCGGTCCTGGAGGAAGATCCGCCACGTGCAGACCTCTTCCCTTTCCTCGCCGCCGCCGCCTTCTTCGCGCGCTCCAGAGCAGTCGTCTTGCCCTTCACCATCGTCGCCGGTGAAATCTCGAACGGGTTTGCGGCAATAGGGCGAGAGCGGAGGTGGTGGAAGAAGTTGCGAAGGGAGAGAGGAAGAAGGAGAAGAGAGAAGTACGCGCACTGATGGGGAACTCCGAGCCGGCAACTTATAAGGTGCCGCTCCCGAGTGGCTGACCTGTAGGCCCAGGCTATCCAGTCAAATCCCGCAGCAGGCGCGCGCGCAGTACGTGGCGAAAAAGGCGACGCGGGGATCGAGGAGCCTCTGTGTTGTCACTTCCGATTACTGCGGATGCCCCCGTCCCGCGCTCTTCCCAAAAATCTGAATCCCGTGATATCCGCTGGCTGCAGAACAACTTGTCAAAACAGAAGACCCCGCGCGCACTGGCGCTCGATATGTCATAGGTAAAGAAATCCACTCGACGAAAGGCCTCGAATGGATCAAGGCGACTGAAAGAGGTTGATGACGTCATCCATGACGGTCGACCCAGAACGAGGCACTCATATAATCCAAAGAACCAGTCGGAAAGGTCGCCAACCCTTTCTCACTCTAACCTCGATCAATTCGGGGGCTAATGATGAAGCTATGTACCTAGGGTAGGGGCACGGACCCGTCCTAAAGAGCCCTACCCGAGGACATCCCTAGAAGGAGTCACCTTTCAATCGACTTGAAGGTATCCCACTCGACGGGTCCAAGACACTCGACCAAAGAAACTATCACTCAACCATGAAGCCAACCACTTGACTGCCAGAAGACCTAAAGTCACTCCGCAGGCAAACGGTCGGCTATTAAGTAGTCTTTATGGTCATTATAAACACTTTACTAGGGGCGTTACCAATAATGCCCAACCTTAAATGTACCTAAAACCCTGCATTACTGAGGGCAGGAGGGGGCCGGCGAACTCTATATAAGCCACCCCCTCCTCAGTGTGAAGGGTTCGCACCCCTGTTATCTACACACACATAATCCAATCGACCGCCTCCGGGCACCGAGACGTAGAGCTGTTACTTCCTTCGAGAAGGGCCTGAACTCGTAAACATTATGTGCTTACAACTTCCCAATAGCTAAGATCTAGCCTCTCCATACACACCCCCTACATTACTGTCAGACTTAGAACCATGACAAGCTCTTCCCAGCTTCCAATGGAGTTTTAGGGGAGGATTTTAAGCCAGTGCTGAGCTGGCCCTTTGAGTTTGAGGGGTAAGTATTTAATGGCATGGAGATCGTCTCCTCAAGCCATATGGATGTGGAGGATATAGTCCTCAATCTAGACCCTAGGGTCTGTTGTTCCACCGTATGCCTCTATGTTTACGGGTTTGAATCCCTCTGGAAATTCATGATCCAGCACCTCATCGGTGAAACATAGGGGGTGTGCGGCGCCCCTGTATCTGGGCATGCCGTGGTGTTCGGATGTTTGGTGCGTTGCATCGTGTACTGGAGTGCGCTTGCGCGGTCCATAGATGGATCTAGTTGCTCCGTCCTTTTGATGTGAGCACTTGCGTGGATCGCGTATTGGCTCCTGTGCGGCGTTGCTTGCCACTCCATGTTGGCCGTGAGTTCGTCTATCCGCCGGGTGGCCGTTTTAATTTTTGGTTGTGGGGGATCTAAGGCCTCCTCATTGAATTCAGGTAGCAACTTCCGCTTCGGGTATCTCTTGGTGAGGCGATTACCACCATACTTCGCTGCTGTGTTGAGTACTTTACTCCATCTGATTTGGAGTGTGTCTTGCGCCGCCTTGAGCCTTTGCTTCTGCCTTTTTAGACTCCTGGCGGTGGCAACAAGCCTTTGATGGGCATTTTGTTGCTCCAGGCGTCTGTCCGGTGTTATGTCCTCCGGACTATTATCCTTGACAGAGTTGTTTTGTTCGGTTTGATTCTCCACGTTGCCGTGGTCCGGCGGTGGTTCACCCTACTCTAACGCTGGGCCTATATGATCATTATTTCTGTCAAGCCAGGATTTGGGGCGGCGTTTACGCCGCCGCTTTGACTACTTCTCGAGGGGACAACCCTTTGTTGCGTCCTTCCGTTCCTTGTTGTCGTTTTCCTTTGGTGTGTCCACCATGTATATGTCATGTGATGAGGTGGACGTCCAGTGCCCTATGGGCAGTGGTTCCTCTTTGTCTCTCGCATCGTCATCCATACCATCGATGTTTTTGGAGTCGAAGTCGAGCATGTCAGTTAAGTCATTGACAGTGGCTACTAAGTGGGTGGTGGGTGGGTCGCGAATTTCTTCGTCGTCCGCATCCCAGTCCTGCCGGACATAGTTCGGACAGGATCCTTCTGATAAGGAGAGAGACCTTAACGAGTTCAGTATGTCGGCAAAGGGCGAGTGCTGAAAAATATCCACGGAGGTAAATTCCATGATCGGCGCCCAATCAGATTCGATAGGAACGGGTGTAGGCGGTTCAGAGTCCGTGGCCGGAGAAGGATCCGACAGTTTAACAACATGGCTCTCATGCAAGGTAAGGTCGATGTTCGGCTCGATCGCCGCTGGGGGTAAGGCCTCCGTGGCGGGGTCCATCCACCCGTCGGCGGAAGGCGCAACTGGCTTCGAATTGAGGGTCGGAGCGGCTGCCGGTGCGATCTCCTTAACACTGTCCGATGGGAGAGCTAAGTCATACTCATCGTGACCGCGTGGCACACAAGGCAGAGGCTCGAATCCATCGAAGATCAAATCTCCACGGATATCAGCCATGTAGTTTAAGCTTCCAAACCTGACATGGTGGCCAGGGGCGTAACTTTCAATCTGCTCTAGATAGCCAAGCGAATTGGCCCGCAGTGCAAAGCCGCTGAACACGAAGGTCTGTCCGGGGAGAAAAGTCTCACCCTGCACTGCATTGCTATTGATGATAGTAGGAGCCATCAAGCCTAATGGCGACGACACAGAGGAACTCTCAATGAAAGCACCAATGTCGGTGTCAAAATCGGCGGATCTCGGGTAGGGGGTCCCAAACTATGCGTCTAGGCCGGATGGTAAGAGAAGGCAGGGGACACAATGTTTTACCCAGGTTCGGGCCCTCTTGATGGAGGTAAAACCCTACGTCCTGCTTGATTAATATTGATGATATGGGTAGTACAAGAGTAGACCTACCATGAGATCAGAGAGGCTAAACCCTAGAAGCTAGGCTATGGTATGATTGTTGTTCGTCCTATGGACTAAAACCCTCCGGTTTATATAAACACCGGAGAGGGCTAGGGTTACACAGAGTCGGTTACAATGGGAGGAGATCTACATATCTGTATTGCCAAGGTTGCCTTCCACGCCAAGGAAAGTCCCATCCGGACACGGGACGAAGTCTTCAATCTTGTATCTTCATAGTCCAAGAGTCCGACCAAAGGTTATAGTCCGGCTATCCGGACACCCGCTAATCCAGGACTCCCTCAGCAGCGGCGGGGCGCTTCCTCGTGTCTGCTTTGATATTGCGGCGGCAGATCCTGGTGGCGCGATGTCTTGGGCAAGGTTGGCGGCGGATCTGCTTACGGTGGCGCTTGGATGGCGGCCAACAGTGCGGCGACTTGGTGCGCTGGTTACGCGGGGCCAGCCACTCTCCTGTGATGCCTTCGGTGGCCGTCCCAATGTGGCCGTCGGGAGGCTACAAGGTCAGCGATTGAATCTGATGTCTGGCAGCTATAGTCTGGTGTCGGCAATGGTTGACCCGGACGTGGTTTCCGAATTCAGATCTGAATGGCCGGGTGGGTGTGATCCAGATCCGATCGACCCGGATGGTGGTGGCTACAGATTGTACTGCAGTGACCTACTGTGGCTCCACCATGACTATGATCAAGGAAAGATCTACAGGAGGGTTCATCTCTTCAGATCCGCTGACGGACTTCGACAATGAGATGCAAACTATGGACAAAGACTTGACGAGAGGGATGGTTGTGCAGCGGCGGTGATCACTCATCGCATGTAGCTGCCGATATCGTGAAAAAGTGGTGCTGCCAACACGAGTGACTTCGATGGTGTGCTACGGGCACCCAGTCTCGAGATCCGGGGTGAAATCCTAGGTCTGCCCAAGTTGGTTATGCCTAGCAATGGCGACGTTGTTTTGCGTCGTTACCTTGTTGAAAGCATAACCTACATTCTCACTTAGTGGTTGGATCCGGTGAGGTCGATGTCTGAATGTCGCTCCCTTCCTGAAGTTGTTGCTGTTGAAAAACTTCGTCGTCCGCGTGGTTTCATGAAATAGTTGGTGTGGATATGGTCATTTCTATAGTTTGTCGATCAAAGATTTGATTGCTTTGGGATTTTTTCCCGTTCTCGCCTACACAGAGTTTCAGTCTTATATGACTTTGCTAGTTGTCGGTGTGTTTTTGTGTGTGTTGGTGTTGGCTGTGTGCATCCTAGCTATGAAAAGGCCGGGTGTGTGCTCATAGTGTTTGTATCCTCTTGATGCTTTCTTTTGGGACAATAAAATCCACCCTTTATTGAAAAATTAGCAACCTTATCTTAAAATTTGACGCAACTTCACAACTCCAGCTGTCGCACCCACGACAACTATGGTCGGTGTTCGTCTTGTGTTGTTGTCCCCACTTGACGTAGGCGACAAAACCCTAAGGGAACTGAATGCAACACATGAATCTCCTTCAAATCAGGGTCCTATGCTTCTTTTGTGCTAAATCAACTCTTCATATCTGTAGTGTGCAATCCTTCATAAAACTCAGTTCACATGTCGCTAGTAATCCCTCCACCTAAATGATGTTGCATGCATTTTTCTTTGGTCTGATTCTAGGATTTTCATTTGTAGTGCCCAAAGTGCAAGGACACAACTGGTTTGTGTGGCCTCGCCTACCAAATCCTTCAATCTCATTCTACTATTGGACTTCAAATATCACACGACATGTTCGTACAACCCCCTTTGTCTCGCTCGTATGGTTAGAGTATTTGAACTAGTTGTCAACTAATTTTTCTTATGTGATGCAATTGATGTGAAATTTAACATTTGATGATTGCTTCGAAACTGCATAATTCTACTTTAGGATAGAATTGAAATATTGCTTGCTTTCCGAACATATTTTTCCTACATTTTAGTGTTGGTACCATGCACATCATTGACGTCAAACAAAAAATTCTTCCTATATAAGGCAAATTATTGTTGTACTATTCTTTCAAACTCGCTCATATTTGCATGACAACATAAAGACACACATTGTTCCTACATTTCCATTCACAAGATGATACTATTTCCATGGAAATAAAGCTCATATTTGGATACCAAATTATCACTTAGCATCAACATAACACATTTATTGGATACCAAATAAATCATGTTTTTATATTTCTGTTCTTTCAACAATAGTTTATCTCCTAATAGTTAGATAAAAATAATTGTGTCTTACTATTTGTTTTCTTTAAATAAGATATTATCTTCCCCAAATTAGGTTTTAGTATTATTTCCGGTCGTACATTCCTTGCTTTCCCAGATTAGCGGTACTAAAAAAGTTGGGCTTTGCCATAAATGAAAACATCAGTATTGAGGCCACATTGTAGAAACGTCATGGATTTACATTTCAAGTTTGTCTGAATAACTAAAAAAAGGTCGCGCCTATATTGATGGGGACAATTGGAGAGATTTTACCGCTCACAGGGGCGGACCCAGAACAAAATGAAGGAAATATGCCCTAGAGGCAATAAGAAAGTTGTTATTTTATATTTCCTTATATCATGATAAATGTTTATTGTTCATGCTAGAATTGTATTAACCGAAAACTTGACACATGTGTGGATACCTAGAGAAAACACTGTGTCCCTAGTAAGCCTCTACTAGACTAGCTCGTTAATCAAAGATGGTTAAGTTTCCTAAACATAGACATGTGTTGTCATTTGATGAACGGGATCACATCATTAGGAGAATGATGTGATGGACAAGACCCATCCGTTAGCTTAGCATAATGATTGTTAAGTTTCATTGCTATTGCTTTCTTCATGACTTATACATATTCCTTTGACTACGAGATTATGCAACTCCCGGATACCGGAGGAATACCTTGTGTGCTATCAAACGTCACAACGTAACTAGGTGATTATAAAGATGCTCTACAGGTATCTCCGAAGGTGTTTGTTGGGTTGGCATAGATCAAGATTAGGATTTGTCACTCTGAGTATCGGAGAGGTATCTCTGGGCCCTCTCGGTAATGCACATCATCATAAGCCTTGCAAGCA
Source organism: Triticum monococcum (assembly GCA_034509565.1). Lineage (NCBI taxonomy): Eukaryota > Viridiplantae > Streptophyta > Magnoliopsida > Poales > Poaceae > Triticum > Triticum monococcum. The sequence continues at coordinate 667,532,769 of CM067843.1, read as the reverse complement.
ATATGACTAATGAGTTAGTTGCAGGATGATGCATTACAGAACGAGTAAAGAGACTTGCCGGTAACAAGATTGAACTAGGTATGAAGATACCGATGATAGAATCTTGGGCAAGTAACATATCGATGACAAAGGGAATAACATATGCTGTCATTACGGTTTGACCGATAAAGATCTTCGTAGAATATGTAGGAACCAATATGAGCATCCAGGTTTCGCTGTTGGTTATTGAATAGAGAAGTGTCTCGGTCATGTCTACATAGTTCTCAAACCCGTAGGGTCCGCACGCTTAATGTTTGATGACAATTTTGTATTACATGAGTTATGTGATTTGGTGACCGAATGTTGTTTTGAGTCCTGAATGAGATCACGAACATGACGAGGAGTCTTGAAATGGTCGAGAGGCAAAGATTCATATATAGGACGATAGTATTCGAACACCGGAAGTGTTCTGGGGGTACCGGGTACGTATCAGGTCACCAGAAGGGGTTCCGGGCAACCCCTGGCAAGCTATATGGGCCTAATGGGCCAAGAGGGGAAACACACCAGCCACTAAGGGGCTGGTGCGCCCCCCATATGGGCTGGCCAAATTGGAGAAAGAAAGGGGAAGAAGGAAAGGAAAAGGGGAATAGGATTCCCCCTTCCCCCTCTTCCTTTCCTACTCCGAATAGGAATAGGAAAGGGGGGAGGCCCAATTGGGAGGACCCCAAGTAGGATTCCTCCTACTTGGGACGCCCCCTTGGCTACCTCTCCTCCCCTCCAACCTATATAAATATATATGGGGGCACCGCTAGAACACACAATAAACATTGTTAGCCGTGTGCGGCGCCCCCCCTCCACGGTTTACGCCTCCGGTCATATTCACGTAGTGCTTAGGCGAAGTCCTTCATGGATCACTTCACCATCACCGTCACCACGCCATCGTGCTGACGGAACTCTCCCTCGACACTTTGCTAGATCAAAAGTTCGAGGGGCGTCATCGAGCTGAACGTGTGCAGAACTCGGAGGTGCCGTATGTTCGGTGCTTGATTGGTCAGAACGAGAAGAAGTTCGACTACATCTACCGCGTTGTCAAACGCTTCCGCTTTCGGTCTACGAGGGTACGTGGACACACTCTCTCCCTCTAGTTGCTATGCATCTCCTAGATAGATCTTGCATGAGCGTAGGAATTTTTTTAAAATTGTATGCTACGTTCCCCAACACAAAAACCTTTCGGGATCCAACGTATACACCATACATGATGGATACCAAGCAATAATATACATAAAAATAACACCACTGGTACGCGTTGGTGATCTACAAACGGTTTTTAACCCCTTTCCGCAATGGCATTTGGAACCGTCGCCTAGTGAGTGACGGCGATAGGGGGGTCCTTCCCGCACGACCCAGAAACCGTCGGGGATAGGGAGCCTTGATGCATACAGTTGTCCCTATATAACCGTTTCCGATATCTCGAATATCCCAAATGCTTCATCCTTGATACTCATTTGTGCTCGCATTGCCATCGTAGTCGGAGGTCTGTGCTTTTACCTAAAACCAGGCCGATTCCAGACACGGGAGCTTTCCAGGCAGATTCCAGGCATGGGAGTTTTAGGATGCCTGGCACATCACAAACAGTTCATGATTATAAACCGTGTACGATAGGTAGACAATCACACACATTTAGTTTTCCTGCACCGTATGTGATAGTGTCTGACATCACACACGCTTTGCAAACGGCAACTGTGTGCATGCTTGCACACGTTTCCTCTCCGTGAACCGTCTCGGATTATGGTGTATATCGCAAACGTTTGTGTTTTACCAACCGTGTGTGCCGTAATGACCTGCACACTGTAATTTCGCCCTAATTTAATTGCTGCTATTTAAAATTGTACCTAATTTAAACTTGAAAGTAGGCTATAGCTTTATTCATATCCATCAGGTTCAAACAACCAATGCATTATTCGATTCATAGGTACATATGTTTAAGAATTACATAAGCACCAAATAAGGAATGATGAACCAGGTTTCTATACTTGTGCTATTACAGACAGATAATCCGGTTGCTGAACAAGGTGAAGCGGAATGGCCCTATTGTGCTCTCCTGAATGCAGAAGGCATGCAGGACTCTAGTTCAACCCCTTGTGATGGCCGCCCGCCAATCATGTAGTTTGAGAGGTAATCTTGAGTAAACCGCTTCAGGATCCACTTCAAAAGAAAAAGGATTCAGACATTGTCATCTAACACAACTCATCACGGGCAGTAAAAAGAAGGCTACAGGGTTCTTACTTACCATCCTGCAGTTCACCGTTGTCTTGCATAAAGTGTAAACAAATAGTTTGATTGACATCTTTTGACCCATTTTAATAACAATCTTTATCAGTTTCCTCACTTGATGTTGGTTCATGAATATCTCATTGCCCCATACGCAGAAAGGGTCGAAGTGTGGATCTTTGGCAATGATATATGTATCTAAAAGCACCAAGTTAATATTAGAAGCTAAACAACGATTGAAAAATGATGTAGTACAACACTCCCTCCATCCCATTATATAAGATTTTATTACATGTATATCTAGACATCATCAGAACATTAAGGTAACACTCTTCCTTGTGGCTATGTAGCCTGAGATTGCATATTTACTCATTCAGTACAATGCATGTTGCTATGTAGCCTCAGATATATTACATATGGCCCTAGTTAACCTACTAATAAATGGGTTACAGATATATTCAGTGAAATGTCTGATTTGACGATTAATCCCTTATCAGCCCCAGGCTATATGGTACCAGCTACCGATATCCTGAACAATGAGTACATATAAGCAATGCGATGAAACTAACCTCGATGGAAAACAACACTGTTCTCAATACTGTCCTGCATTAGTACATATAAAGGCATGTTAAGCACAACAGGCTAAACATCAACCAAATATATCCATGGTGGACAACATAATCTACAAATGATAGCTTCAGTGTGCAGGCTTAAGCACGCTAGTTAAGCAAAACAAGAAGTGGAAAGGTGTGTTAACTACATCAGGCATAACATTTAAAAACAAGAAAATAGTCATTCAAACTGGTATTGTGCAGGTCTACATTACACTAGTTATTGTTAAAAAATGAAAAGGCATGTTAACTGCAATATCCTTAATAGCAACCAAATATCATAATTCATAGTGGTATTGTTGAAACTATTATTGATGAAATTGAACTGCACGACAATAGTTGCACATATAGAGCATCACATTGTGAATAATTGAAATAAACAAGTCATTAGGCCATCTCTAGCCGATCCTTAAAAAGTTAAAGGACTAAAACCCTTAGTGGATATATATATATATACTTCACCAACTTTTGGCCTTTTCTAGTCGATCCCCTAAACTTAAGGTTGTAAACTTCAATTTGATCAAGTTCAACCGAAAGTAGCATGCATTCAAATATAAACATAGATAGTTTTGCATAATCGAACATAAAACATAAATTTAAATTAAGCTAAACTACTTTTGATCTAAGTAGAGGTCGACCCAATCTTTCCTCTTCATGTACGGTGTGTCGCGAGCCGGGTCCGGGCTGGTACCGTCGTCGGGGTCATTGGGGAAGGTACTCCTCCACTCGTCGACATCGATCTCCTCGTCCTCGGGCCCACCTCGACGCCCTCCGTGCCGCCGTCGCTGCCGCCTTCGAAGGAGAGCGCGATAACCTCGCCGCCTTAGACCTCGTCGTCGAAAGAGAGCGCGATAATCTCGTCGCCCTCCGCGCTGGCGAAGATCGCCCGCTCTGCCTCCACGAGCTTCGGGTGCTGCCGGTGGAGCTCTTTCATGTAGGCCTCGTCGGCGGCTGATATGTCTCCAACGTATCGACAATTTATGAAGTATTCACGCCATGTTTACTATTGTTTTATATGATTTTGGTATGATTTGATTAGAACTAACCCGGTCTGACATTGTTTTCAGCAGAATTGCCGTGGTGTTGTTTTTGTGCAGAAATAAAAGTTCTCAGAATGCGATGAAAATCAACGGAGAATTTTTCTGGAAAATAAAAAAATACTGGAACAAAAATCTACCGGAGGGGAGTCCCGTGGGCCCCACGATGGTGGGGGCGCGCACACCCCCTAGGCGTGCCCCTGTGCCTCATGGACTTCCCGTGGGGCCCCCTGATTTGTTCTCGATGCCAACCTCTTCTATAAATACCCAAACCACCAGAAATTAACCTAGATCGGAAGTTCCGCCGCAGCAAGCCTCTGTAGCCACGAGAAATCTATCTAGGCCCTCTCCGGCACCCTGTCGAAGGGGGCCATCATCACCAGAGGGCATGGAGGAGGATCCGGGAGGGGCCATCATCACCATGAAGGCCAAGGACCAGAGGGGGAACCTCTCCCCATCTTGGGTGGAGGCCATGGAGGAGGAAGCATAAGGGGGAGAACCTCTCTTCCTCTCTCCTCGTGGCGCCGGAGTGCCATCGAGAGGGGAATCATCGCCGCGGTGATCGTCTTCATCAACATCACCATCATCATCATCACCCTCATCTATTTTACGCGGTCCACTCTCCCGCACCCCGCTGTAATCCCTACTTGAACATGGTGCTTTATGCCACATATTATGATCCAATGATGTGTTGCCATCCTATGATGTTTTGAGTAGATATCCTTTGTCTTTGGGTTTATTGATGGTCTAGATTGGTACGAGTTGTATGTTTTATTTTGGTGCTGTCCTATTGTGCCCTCCGTGTCACGCAAGCGTGAGGGATTCCCGCTGTAGGGTGTTGCAATACGTTCATGATTCGCTTATAGTGGGTTGCTTGAGTGATAGAAGCATAAACCCGAGTAAGGGGGTTGTTGCATATGGGATAAAGGGGACTTGATGCTTTAATGCTATGGTTGGGTTTTACCTTAATGATCTTTAGTAGTTGCGGATGCTTGCTAGAGTTCCAACCATAAGTGAATATGATCCAAGAAGAGAAAGTATGTTAGCGTATGCTTCTCCCTCATATGAAATTGCAATGACGACTATCGGTCTTGTTAACAATTGCCTAGGACAATTCCGCACACCGATCCACCATTATTCCACACTCGCTATTTATAATATTTAGTATTATGTTCTAACTTTATGATAAAAACACCTACTTTTATATTTTAGCTCTCCGATATCATGCAAAGTTATCCTCTTCATACCCACAACGTAGTTTTATTTCTTGTTTCTAGTTGGAAGCAAACGTTTGGTGTACGTAGAGTCATATCAGTGGCAGATAGGTCTTGAGAGAATATTGATCTTACCTTTAGCTCCTTGTGGGTTCGACACTCCATACTTATCACTTCCACCTTTGGGAGTTGCTATGATGATTCCCTGCACTTGGGGATTATCAAGCTCTTTTCTAGCACCGTTGCCGGGGAGCAATAGCGTGGGGTTGATATTCTTGTGTATGCTTGTTTGCTTTCTTCACTAAGTAGATTTTTTTTTCCTTTTTGTTTCTGTTTAGTTGTGGGTGAAACATACAAAAAATCTAAAAGAATGTAAAAAATACTTGCCTCGCATGCCTAAAAAGTTCTTCAATAAGAGAAGTGATTGGAAGATTTTGCATTGAAGAAATGAGGGTCGACCTTGAGCACTTGTGTTCATGCTCATGGAAACAATGTAAAAATATTCATGGAAGCTTCACTGAAAATAATTAAACCCTTGTATATATCTGATACGTCTCCAATGTATCTATATTTTTTATTTTTCCATGCTATTATATTATCTGTTTTGGATGTTTATGGGCTTTATTAGACACTTTTATATTATTTTTGGGACTAACCTATTAACCCAGAGCCCAGTGCCAGTTTCTATTTTTTCCTTGTTTTAGAGTATCACAGAAAAGGAAAATCAAATGGAGTCCAATTGACCTAAAACTTCATGGAACTTATTTTTGGAAGGAAAGCAACCCGGGAGACTTGGAGTCCGCGTAAGGGAAGCAACGAGGAAGCCATGAGGCAGGGGCGCGCCCACCCCCCTGGGCGTGCCCTCCACCCTCGTGGTCCCCTCGTAGCTCCCCTGACGTACTTCTTCCGCCTATATATATATCCATATACCCTAAAAACATCCGGGAGCACAATAGATCGGCAGTTCCGCCGCCAGAAGCCTCCGTAGCCACCGAAAGCCAATCTAGACCCGTTCCGGCACCCTGCCGGAGGGGGAAACCCCTCTCCAGTGGCCATCTTCATCATCCCGATGCTCTCCATGACGAGGAGGGAGTAGTTCTCCATCGGGGCTGAGGGTATGTACCATTAGCTATGTGTTTGATCTCTCTCTCTCTCTCTCTATCTCTCTCTCTCGTGTTCTTGAGGTGGTACGATCTTGATGTATTGCTAGCTTTGCTATTATATTTGGATCCTATAATGTTTCTTCCCCCCTCTACTCTCTTGTAATGGATTGAGTTTTCCCTTTGAAGTTATCTTATCGGATTGAGTATTTAAAGATTTGAGAACACTTGATGTATGTCTTGCCGTGCGTATCTATGGTGACAATGGGATATCATGTGATTCACTTGATGTATGTTTTGGTGACCAACTTGTGGGTTCCGCCCATGAACATATGCATAGGGGTTGGCACACGTTTTCGTCGTGATTCTCCGGTAGAAACTTTGGGGCACTCTTTGAGGTTCTATGTGTTGGTTGAATAGATGAATCTGAGATTGTGTGATGCATATCGTATAATCATACCCACGGATACTTGATGTGACATTGGAGTATCTAGGTGACATTAGGGTTTTGGTTGATTTGTGTCTTAAGGTGTTATTCTAGTACGAACTCTATGGCTGTTTATGACACTTATAGGAATAGCCCAACGGATTGATTGGAAAGAATAACTTTTGAGGTGGTTTCGTACCCTACCATAATCTCTTCGTTTGTTCTCCGCTATTAGTGACTTTGGAGTGACTCTTTGTTGCATGTTGAGGGATAGTTATGTGATCCAATTATGTTATTACTGTTGAGAGGACTTACACTAGTGAAAGTATGAACCCTAGGCCTTGTTTCAATGCATTGCAATACCGTTTACGCTCACTTTTATCATTAGTTACCTTGCTGTTTTTATATTTTCAGATTACAAAAACCTTTATCTACTATCCATATACCACTTGTATCACCATCTCTTCGCCAAACTAGTGCACCTATACAATTTACCATTGTATTGGGTGTGTTGGGCACACAAGAGACTCTTTGTTATTTGGTTGCAGGGTTACTTGAGAGAGACCATCTTCATCCTACGCCTCCTACGGATTGATAAACCTTAGGTCATCCACTTGAGGGAAATTTGCTACTGTCCTACAAACCTCTGCACTTGGAGGCCCAACAACGTCTACAAGAATAAGGTTGTGTAGTAGACATCAATATCCATTGTATTATAAAAATAATGTGCCAAGCTTTGGTTTTAGGATGATTAGATTGCTTGTTTACTATGTATAGTACAAAAACAGAAACTTTGGCTATAGCGCGTGATTTTACATTTTTTTACTGGAAGGTCAAATGGGTCTGAAACATTTTGCACATTACTTCTGTATAATTTTTTTAAATTTTCATATTTGTTTATAATTGTTTGGAGTTACAGAAGTTTACTAAACTTCCAGATTACTACATGTTGTCCTGTTTTTGACAGATTCTGTTTTCTATGAGTTGATCGCTTATTTCGATGAATCTATGGGTAGTATCGGGGGGTATGAACCATGGTGAAGTTGGAATACAGTAGATATAGTTCTAATATGAAATTGGAATGATTTTGCAACAGTACCTAAAGGTAGTGATTTGCTTATACTAACGGATCTCACAAAGTTTTTGTTAAAGTTTTGTGTGGATGAAGTGTTGGAAGAACGAGGAGTTACCGATGTGAGAAGAATAAAGAGAGGCAAGATCTCAAGCTTGGGGATGCCCAAGGCACCCCAGGTAAATATTCCAAGGATACTCAAGCATCTAAGCTTTGGGATGCCCCGGTTGGCATCCCATCTTTCTTCTTCAACAATTATTGGTATACCTCGGTCTATGTTTTGTTCACATGATTTGTGTCCTTTGTGTTTTTGTTTTTCCTTTAAGAACCATGCTAGTATGATATAGCCCTTTATTGATTTATAGAATACTTCATGTGCTTCACTTATATCTTTTAAGTATGATCTTATAGAATTGCTCTTTGTGCTTCACCTAAATCTTTTGAGTATGGTTTTATAGAATGCTTCGTGTGCTTCACTTATATATTTTGAGCTTGGATATTGGTTAGTCTATATTAATTGTAGAATTCTCCATGAACTTCACTTATATCTTTTGGAGTGTGAATAATACTATAATCTAAAGTGGATTTGGAAGAGTGTCAACTTTAGTTAGTAATGATTCCACTATTCCGAATGAGAAGAATTTTGCTTATGTGGAGAGTAGTAAAATTTCTATGCTTGTAGATGATGAAAAGAATGTTTTGTGTGATGGTTATATTGTTGAATTCATTCGTGATGCTACTGAAAATTATTATGAGGGAGGAATATATGCTTGTAGGAGTTGCAATAATATCAAGTTTCCTCTCTATGTGCTTAAAGTTTTGAAGTTATACTTGTTTTGCCTTCCTATGCTAGCTAATTCTTGTTCCCATAAATTGTGTGCTCACTAAATACCTAGGCATAGGAAGTGGGTTAGGTTTAAATGTGCTAGTCATATTCTTCATGATGCCCTCTTTATGTTTCAATTCTTATCTTTTATGGGAGCATCATTGAAATCATCATGCCTAGCTAAAAGGCATTAAAGAGAAGCGCTTGTTGGGAGACAACCCAATATTTCCCCTTACTGTTTTTGTGTGTTCTCATGATTAAGCCACTGTATTAATCATGTATTATAGCTTTTGTTTCAAAAAAGTTCCAAGTAAGACCTTTGGGAAGACTTGGGTGAAAGTTAATGTGATCTTGCTGTAAAAAACAGAAAATTTGCGCTCATGAGATTAGCTGTCGTTTTTTACAGAAGAGTGCGATTGAGTTGATTCTTTTTTCAGAATATTAATATACAAATTCCTCACGTACACAAATTTATTTCATAATTTTTGGAGTAGCAGAAGTATGGTTAGTGTTCAGATCATTACAGACTGTTCTGTTTCTGACAGATTCTGTATTCATTGCATAGTTTGCTTGTTTTCTAGTTTCTATGGCTTATATTTCTCAATATAAATTATAGAAATGATTTGTTACAGTAGGCATTGTGTGAGAAAAATTATGAACCTTGTCTTTGACAGTACCAAAGTGAATGGTTTACTCTTTATCATACTAACCTATCTCACGAAGTTCCGTTAAGTTTTGTGTGATTGAAGTTTTCAAGCTTTGGGTGAGATATCAATATGAGGAGAATAAGGAGTGGAAAGACCCTAAGATTGGGGATGCCCAAGGCACCCCAAGGTAATATTCAAAGAAGACTCAAGCGCCTAAGCTTGGGGATGCCCCGGAAGGCATCCCCTCTTTCGTCTTCAAAACTATCGGTATACCTTACTCGGAGCTATATTTTTATTCGTCACATGATATGTGTCTTACTTGGAGCGTATTTTCAATTTCACTTGCTGTTTGAATAAAATCATTGGATCAAAAATCTTGAATGAAAAAAAGGAATCCTCCCATGCTAGTTAATTATTTGACTACTCAGTATTCTTCACTTATATCTTTTTGGAGTAGTTTGTCATTTACTCACATGCTTCACATATATCCTATGAGTAAATGGTTGAATGAATTGAATATCATAAATCTGAATTTATATAAATTTCATATGCTTACAACATGGGGAGTAATGACTTCACACATAATAAGTATAGGTAGTAAACTTATTGGAAGTTAGCAAACGCGGAATTGGTCACTTGAACAATTCATGAAAGAATATTGAAGGAAGAGAGATTTCACATATAAATATACTATCCAAGAGAGATTTCACATTACAAAGAATATCACTTGGATGTAGGTTTTCATAAATTATTATTGTTGACATTACCCTTGAGGTAAAAGGTTGGGAGGTGAAACTACAAGCCCCTATCTTTCTCTGTGTCCAATTAAAACTTTGAACCCATAAATATCACATGAGTGTTAGCAATTGTGAAAGATTAAATGATAGTTGAGTATGTGGAGTTTGCTGAATCAAAGCTCTTACATAGACCCTTCCCGAAAATAAAATGAATTGCAATTGTTTGATAACTAAGAGCACGGTTTGTTAGTTTTCAAGAAATTTTATGATCTATACTTTAACATGTGAATAGCTTGTTACTTGATCATGAGAAGTTTTATGAGTTGAGCTACTGTTATGATATATAATGATGCTATAAAAACTGATTGAAACTATCATAGATCAAACTTAAGCACTTGCTAGCATTCACACTTCATAAATTATTTCTTTTATCATTTACCTACTTGAGGACGAGCATGAATTAAGCTTGGGGATGCTGATACGTCTCCAACGTATCGATAATTTATAAAGTATTCATGCCATGTTTACTATTGTTTTATATGATTTTGGTATGATTTGATTAGAACTAACCCGGACTGACGTTGTTTTCAGCAGAATTACCGTGGTGTTGTTTTTGTGCAGAAATAAAAGTTCTCGGAATGCGATGAAAATCAATGTAGAATTTTTCTGGAAAATAAAAAAATACTGGAACAAAAATCTACCAGAGGGGAGTCCCGTGGGCCCCACGAGGGTGGGGGGCGTGCCCACCCCCCTGGGTGCGCCCCTCTGCCTCGTGGACTTCCCGTGGGGCCCCCTAACTTGTTCTCGACGCCAACCTCTCCTATAAAAACCCAAACCTCCAGAAATTAACTTAGATCGGAAGTTCTGCCGCCGCAAGCCTCTGTAGCCATGAGAAATCAATCTAGGCCCTCTCTGGCACCCTGTCAGAGGGGGCCATCATCACCAGAGGGCATGGAGGAGGATCTCGGAGGGGCCATCATCACCATGAAGGCCAAGGACCAGAGGGGGAACCTCTCCCCATCTAGGTGGGAGGCCATGGAGGAGGAAGAACAAGGGGGTGAACCTCTCCTCCTCTCTCCCGCTGGCGCCGGAGTGCCATTGAGAGGGGAATCATCGCCGCGGTGATCGTCTTCATCAACATCACCATCATCATCATCACCCTCATCTCTTTTACGCGGTTCACACTCCCGCACCCTGCTGTAATCCCTACTTGAACATGGTGCTTTATGCCACATATTATGATCCAATGACGTGTTGCCATCCTATGATGTTTTGAGTAGATATCCTTTGTCTTTGGATTGATTGATGATCTAGATTGGTACGAGTTGTATGTTTTATTTTGGTGCTGTCCTATTGTTCCCTCCGTGTCGCGCGAGCGTGAGGGATTCCCGCTGTTGGGTGTTGCAATACGTTCATGATTCACTTATAGTGGGTTGCTTGAGTGAAAAAGCATAATCCCGAGTAAGGGGTTGTTGCGTATGGGATAAAGGGGACTTGATGCTTTAATGCTATGGTTGGGTTTTACCTTAATGATCTTTAGTAGTTGCGGATGCTTGCTAGATTTCCAACCATAAGTGCATATGATCCAAGAAGAGAAAGTATGTTAGTGTATGCTTCTCCCTCATATGAAATTGCAATGACGACTATCGGTCTTGTTAACAATTGCCTAGGACAATTCCGCAGACCGATCCACCATTATTCCACACTCGCTATTTATAATATTTAGTATTATATTCTAACTTTATGATAACAACACCTACTTTTATATTTTAGCTCTCCGATTTCATCCAAAGTTATCCTCTTCATACCCACAACGTAGTTTTATTTCTCGTTTCTAGTTGGAAGCAAACGTTCGGTGTACGTAGAGTCATATCAGTGGCAAATAGGGCGAACGTAGAGTCGTATCAGTGGCAGATAGGGCCTGAGAGAATATTGATCTTACCATTAGCTCCTTGTGGGTTCGACACTCCATACTTATCACTTCCACCTTTGGGAATTGCTACGATGATTCCCTCCACTAGGGGATTCTCAGCGGCCTCGGCCTCGAGGCGCTCCCACGCCTCGTGGTCCTCCCGCACCATAGCCAAGCTCACCACCCCTGGCTCCGGCGGAACGAGGTCGACCGGACGTGTGCCAAAGGGGCAATTGAGCCTAGCCGCCGCGTCGTGGTAGTGGACCTGCCAACGGCCGTACTCCATGGCCGCGAGCTCGGCCGTGTGGAAGGTACCGAGCCACCGGTGGGTGTGGGTCTCCCGATCTATATTCTTGGCAACCCATGTCCTCCATCGCTGATGTCGGACCCCGAGGTAGGACCTTGTAGGCTGTCGGGTCCGAGGGAGGACAGGGAAGTCCTCAAACCGATGCAGGGGCGCGGCGGCGGGCGGATCGGGGGACCGGTGATGGTGGATCGAGCCCGCGGAGGATGACGGGGCCACCTCGCTGGCGTCGGGCGAAAAGGCCGCGATGAACCTCTTTTTTTCCATTGGCTCCTCGAGCTCCTCAGCACACAGGCAGAGGTTGAGGATGGAGGCACCAGCGATGGTGGCGACCTACCAATGGTTTCAAGGGTTGTGTGTGTCTGTGTGAGCGGAGGTTTTGGGGAGTGTGTGGTGTGTGTGGAGGGGGCGAGGGGGGCAAGGTGGTGTTTGAGGAAATACTGCGGCAACTGAAAATTTTACTAGGCGGGAGTAACAAGGTGGGGCTACTGAAAATTTGGATCAAGGGCGAGCAGATATTTATGAGATTGCGAGGGATGCAGAGGCGTGAGTAAAATGCTGGGGCTACTGAAAATTTGAATCAAGGCACTGAAGCAGAGCGGGAGTAACAAACATCGCACATGGTCCGCACATACTAATCGTGTGCTATCAAACATTAAAACCTTCCAGGCGGTAGATGATACGTCCATTTTGCATCGTGCTTTTATATCGATATTTATTGCATTATGGGTTGTTACTACACATTATGTCACCATACATATGTCTTTTCTCTCTTATTTTACAAGGTTTACATGAAGAGGGAGAATGCCGACTGTTGGAATCCTAGGCTGGAAAAGGAGCAAATATTAGAGACCTATTCTGCATAACTCCAAAAGCCCTGAAACTCCACAAAAGTCAGTTTTGGACTATATTAAAAATATTGGGCGAAGAAAGCACCACAAGGGGGTCACCCACTGTCCATGAGGGTGGGGGCGCGCCCTACCCCGTGGGTGCGCCCCCCTGCCTCGTGGGCCACTTGGAAGCTCCCCGATGCCCATCTTCTGGTATAAGGTGTCTTTCACCCTGGAAAAATCAGAAGGAAGCTTTCGGGACGAAGCGCCGCCATCTCGAGGCGGAACCTGGGCAGAACCAATCTAGAGCTTTGTCGGAGCTGTTCTGTCGGGGAAACATCCCTCCGGGAGGGAGAAATCGTCACCATCGTCATCACCATCGATCCTCTCATCGGGATGGGGTCAATCTCCATCAACATCTTCACCAGCACCATCTCCTCTCAAACCCTAGTTCATCTCTTGTATTTGATCTTTGTCTCAAAACCTTAGATTGGTACATGTGGGTTGCTAGTAGTGTTGATTACTCCTTGTAGTTGATGCTAGTTGGTTTATTCGGTGGAAGATTATATGTTAAGATCCTTTATGCATATTAATACCCTCTGATTATGAACATGAATACGATTTGTGAGTAATTACGTTTGTTCCTGAGGACATGGGAGAAGTCTTGTTATAAGTAGTCATGTGAATTTGGTATTCGTTCGATATTTTGATGAGATGTATGTTGTCTTTCCTCTAGTGGTGTTATGTGAACGTCGACTACATGACACTTCACCATTGTTTGGTCCTAGGGGAATGCATTGGGAAGTAATAAGTAGATGATGGGTTGTTAGAGTGACATAAGCTTAAACCCTAGTTTATGCGTTGCTTCATAAGGGGCTGCTTTGGACCCATATGTTTCATGCTATGGTTAGGTTTACCTTAATTCTTCTTTCGTAGTTGCGGATGCTTGCGAGGGGGGTTAATCATAGGTGGGATGCTTGTCCAAGGAAGGGCAGTACCCAAGCACCGGTCCACCCACATATCGGATTATCAAAGTAACGAACGCGAATCATATGAGCATGATGAAAACTAGCTTGACGATAATTCCCATGTGTCCTCGGGAGCGCTTTCCTTTATATAAGAGTTTGTACAGGCTTGTCCTTTGCTACAAAAAGGATTGGGCCACCTTGCTGCACCTTGTTTACTTTCATGACTTGTTACCCGTTACGAATTACTTTATCACAAAACTATTTGCTACCGATAATTTCAGTGCTTGCAAAGAATACCTTATTGAAAACTGCTTATCATTTCCTTCCGCTCCTCGTTGGGTTCGACACTCTTACTTATCGAAAGGATTACAAAAGATCCCCTATACTTGTGGGTAATCAAGAAACTTTTATGGCGCCGTTGCTGGGGAGTGAAGCACCTTTGGTAAGGAAAAATTTATATAGTGTGCTGAAATTTACTGTCACCTGTTTCTATGGAAAATAATCCTTTGAGGGGCTTGTTCGGGGTATCTTCGCCCCGACCACTAGAGCAAAGTGTTGCTCCTCAACCTACTGAACCTACTGAAAATGTTTACTGTGAAATTCCTTCGGGTATGATAGAGAAACCGCTAGCTAATCCTTTTACAGGAGATGGAACATTACATCCCGATATGCACCTAATCTTTGTGGATGAAGTTTGTGGATTATTTAAGCTTGCAGGTATGCCCGAGGATGTTATCAAGAAGAAGGTATTCCCTTTATCTTTGAAGGGAAAGGCATTGACATGGTTTAGGCTATGTGATGATATTGGATCATGGAACTACAACCGATTGAAATTAGAATTCATCAGAAGTTCTATCCTATGCATCTGGTTCATCGTGATCGTATCTATATATATAATTTTTGGCCTCGCGAAGGAGAAAGTATCGCCCAAGCTTGGGGAGGCTTAAGTCAATGTTACATTCATGCCCTAATCATGAGCACTCAACAGAAATTATTATTCAAAACTTTTATGCTCGTCTTTCTCTCAGTAATCGCTCCATGCTCGATACTTCTTGCATGGGTTCTTTTATGATGAAGACTATTGATTCAAATGGAATTTATTGGAAAGAATTAAACGTAACTATGAAGATTGGGAACTCGACGAAGGTAAGGAGTCAGGTATAACACATAAGTTTGATTGTGTTAAATCTTTTATGGATACCGATGTTTTTCGTGAATTTAGCACTAAATATGGACTTGACTCTGAGATAGTAGCTTCTTTCTGTGAATCATTTGCTACTCATGTTGATCTCCCCAAGGAGAAGTGGTTTAAGTATCATCCTCCCATTGAAGTAAAAGTAGTTGAACCTATTAAAATTGAAGAAAATACTATCACTTATAATGTTGATCCTATTCTTCCTACCACTTATATTGAGAAACCACCTTTCCCTGTTAGAATAAAGGATCATGCTAAAGCTTCAACTATGGTTTGTAAGAGTAATGCTAAAACACCTACACCCTCTGAGAAAATTAAAGTTGAACCTAGTATTGCTATGGTTAAAGATCTCTTGGTCTATAATATTGATGGGCATGTTATTTACTTCTGTAATGAAGCTGCTAGAATTGCTAGACACGATACTAAAAATAAACATAGACCTGTTGTAGGCATGCCTATTGTTTCTGCTAAAAAAGAAGATCATTGCTATCATGGCTTATGTGATATGGGTACTAGTGCGAGTGCAATACCTCATTCCTTATATTGTTACTGTTGGTTTAGGGGATATGTCTCATGATTTTAATTTGCTAAATTTCGTAGACAACCCCATGATAAAGAATTGCCTAGTAAATATGAAATTATTGGTCTTGCTTCTATTGTCGTGCCTCCTAATGATCCTTTAGAACAATATTTTATAGACCATGAAAATGATATTTTTATGAATGAAAGAAGGGAAATAGACGAAGTATTCTTTAAACTGGGACCTATTTTGAAACACAACTTCCATGTTGATATCTTAGGGGATCCTCCTCCACCCAATGGTGATCCCATGTTTGAGCTTAAACCATTACCTGATACTCTTAAATATGTTTATATTGATGAAAAGAAGATATATCATGTTATTATTAGTGCTAACCTTTCAGAGCTGGAAGAATATAAAATATTGGAAACTCTGAAGAAGCACCGTGCTGCTATTGGATATACTCTTGATGATCTCAAGGGCATTAGTCCCACTCTATGCCAGCACAAAATAAAATTGGAGAAAGACGCTAAACCGGTTGTTGATCACCAACCACGGTTAAATCCTAAGATGAAAGAAGTGGTAAGAACAGAAATACTAAAGCTTCTGGAGACAGGTATAATTTATCCTGTTGCTGATAGTCGGTGGGCAAGTCCTGTACATTGTGTCCCTAAGAATGGAGTTATTACTGTTGTTCCTAATAATAAAGATGAATTGATCCCACAAAGAATTGTTACAAGTTATAGAACGGTAATTGACTTCCTCAAATTAAATAAAGCTACTAAAAAGGATCATTGCCCTTTACCTTTTATTGACCAAATTCTAGAAAGATTATCCAAACATACACATTTTTGCTTTCTAGACAGTTATTCTAGTTTCTCTCAAATACCTGAGTCGAAAGAGGATCAGGAAAAGACTAGTTTTACTTGCCCTTTTGGTACCTTTGCTTATAGACATATGCCTTTTGGTTTATGTAATGCACCTGGTACCTTTGAAAGATGTATGACTGCTATATTCTCTGACTTTTGTGAAAAGATTGTTGAGGATTTCATGGATGATTTCTCCGTGCATGGAACTTCTTTTGATGATTGCTTAACCAACCTTGATCGAGTTTTGCAGAGATGTGAAGAAACTAATCTTGTCTTGAATTGGGAGAAGTGCCACTTTATGGTTAATGAAGGTATTGTCTTGGGGCATAAAATTTCTGAAAGTGGTATTGAAGTTGATAAAGCTAAAGTTGATGCAATTGAAAAGATGGCGTGTCCTAAGGACATTAAAGGTATAAGAAGTTTCCTTGGTCATGCCGGTTTTTATAGGAGGTTCATTAAAGACTTCTCAAAAATTTCTAGGCCTCTCACTAATCTCTTACAAAAAGATGTTCCTTTTGTCTTTGATGATGATTGTGTAGAAGCATTTGAAATACTTAAGAAAGCCTTGATTTCTGCACCTATTGTTCAGCCACCTGATTGGAATTTACCCTTTGAAATTATGTGTGATGCTAGTGATTATGCTGTAGGTGCTGTTTTAGGACAAAGATTTGATAAGAAATTAAATGTTATCCAATATGCTAGTAAAACTCTAGATAGTGCCCAAAGAAATTATGCTACTACTGAAAAAGAATTTTTAGCAGTTGTATTTTCTTGTGATAAGTTCATACCTTATATTGTTAATTCTAAAGTAACTATTCACACTGATCATGCTGCTATTAAATATCTTATGGAAAAGAAAGATGCTAAACCTAGACTTATTAGATGGGTTCTCTTGCTACAAGAATTTGATTTGCATATTATTGATAGAAAGGGAGCTGAGAACCCCGTTGCAGACAACTTATCTAGGTTAGAGAATGTTCTTGATAACCCACTACCTATTGATGATAGCTTTCCTGATGAACAATTAGCTGTCATAAATGCTTCTCGTACTGCTCCATGGTATGCTGATTATGCTAATTACATTGTTGCTAAATTTATACCACCTAGTTTCACATACCAGCAAAAGAAATGGTTTTTCTATGATTTAAGACATTACTTCTGGGATGACCCACACCTTTATAAAGAAGGAGTAGATGGTGTTATTGGACATTGTGTACCCGAGCATGAACAAGAACAGATCCTACGCAAGTGTCACTCTGAGGCTTATGGTGGACACCACGCTGGAGATAGAATTGCACATAAGGTATTGCAATCCAGTTTTTATTGGCCAACTCTTTTCAAAGATGCCCGTAAGTTTGTCTTGTCTTGTGATGAATGTCAAAGAATTGGTAATATTAGTAGACGTCAAGAAATGCCTATGAACTATTCACTTATTATTGAACCATTTGATGTTTGGGGCTTTGATTATATGGGACCGTTTCCTGCCTCTAATGGGTATACACATATTTTAGTTGCTGTTGATTACATTACTAAGTGGGTAGAAGCTATTCCAACTAGTAGTGTTGATCATAACATCTCTATTAATATGCTTAAAGAAGTTATTTTTCTGAGGTTTGGAGTCCCTAGATACTTAATGACTGATGGTGCTTCACATTTTATTCATGGTGCTTTTCGTAAAATGCTTGCTAAGTATGATGTTAATCATAGAATTGCATCTCCATACCACCCACAGTCTAGTGGTCAAGTAGAACTTAGTAATAGAGAGATAAAATTAATTTTGCAAAAGACTGTTAATAGATCTAGAAAGAGTTGGTCCAAGAAACTTGATGGTGCATTATGGGCCTACAGAACTGCATATAAAAATCCTATGGGTATGTCTCTGTATAAAATGGTTTATGGAAAAGCATGTCACTTACCTCTCGAACTAGAACATAAGGCATATTGGGCCATTAAAGAGCTCAATTATGATTTCAAACTTGCCAGTGAGAAGAGACTATTTGACATTAGCTCATTTGATGAGTGGAGAACCCAGGCTATGAGAATGCCAAACTGTTTAAAGAAAAAGTTAAAAGATTGCATGACAAAAGGATACAAAAGCGTGAGTTTAATGTAGGTGATTATGTTCTGCTATACAACTCTCGTTTAAGATTATTTGCAGGAAAACTCCTCTCTAAATGGAAAGGTCCTTACGTTATCGAGGAGGTCTATCATTCCGATGCCATAAAAATCAACAACTTCGAAGGCACAAATCCGAAGGTGGTGAACGATCAAAGAATCAAACATTATATCTCAAGTAATCCCACAAATGTTGAAACCAATGTTATTAATACTGTAACCCCGGAGGAGCACATAAGGGACACTTTCCAGAATGTTTCAAACTCCGAAAGGAATATGTATGTGGTACGGTAAGTAAACCAACTCCAAAACAGTTCTAATAGCAAATTTTCTCTGTTTTCGAATATTTAAGAAAATACAAAAATAAGAAGTAGTCCGAAAGGGACACGAGGCAACCACGAGGGTGGAGGGTGTGCCCTACCCCCTGGGTGTGCCCCCTGCCTTGTGGGCACCTCGTGTGCCCTCTGGACTCTGTTTTCTTGCACGGTACTTCTTTTGGTCGGTAAAAATTCATTATATAATCTCCTGAAGGTTTTGACCACCGTACCATGACACAATCCTCTATTTTTGTTTTGAGTTGTTTCTACAGCAGATTTAGAGCAAGATGTCATCTCAAGACTCTGACGGAGAGAGCTATGTCTCACATCTCATTGCTGACCCAAAGACCTACGGGGACCTATCACCTTATGGTCGAACTACGGATGATGAGGATCGATGATTCAAGTTCGGAGGAGGAGGATGTTCCTCTACCTCAACCTGGGGATATGCACATGAAGTTCAAGAAGTCTAGTCCCCCTAAGAGGGCTAACTAGTCTAATAACCGATCTATTCCTTCTCGTTTTTGGCAAAAAAGCAAAGGGGATTTATGTGACAAGATCTTGAAGCTAGAGTTGGAGGTCGATGATTTAAAGGAGGAAATTGCCCTCCTCAACTACAATATGAAAAGGCTGAAGGCACAATTGTCATCACCAACTCCAACATCACCACCTCCGAAGAAAGATACATAAATACATGGGTATGGGCACTCCCCTTGGCAACTGCCAAGCATGGCAGAGGTGCCCCGGTATCGTATCACCATCACACTTCTATCTTTACCGTTTTCCTAGTTCGATCCTTTTGGTTATATCTTGATCTAGTAGAATAAAGTTTAGTATGATCTAGCTTTGAGTTTTTAATTTGTGTTGATCCTTATCTATGTAATCGAGTCCATGAGATATATATAATAAAGATTTGTCTTGGGTCGAGGGCTTGGTTATCTTGCTATGATCTTGAGGGAATAAAAGAAAAGGAAAGAATAAAAAGAAATAAAGAGATCATATTGATCTTATGGAGAGTAATGACTTCACATATAAAGAGTATGATGAATAAAAGTTGTTGAGAGTTGTCAAACATAGTTTTGGTCATCGTTGCAATTAATAGGAAGTAATAAAGAAAGAGAGGTTTTCACATATAAATATACTATCTTGGACATCTTTTATGATTGTGAGCACTCATTAAAATATGACATGCTAAAAAGTTGATGTTGGACAAGGAAGACAACGTAATGGGTTATGTTTTCTTATATTCAAATTAAATTATATTGTCATGGATCATCCAACATGTTGATCTTTCCTTTCCCCCTTATGCTAGCCAAATTCTTTGCTCCAAGTAGAGATACTACTTGTGCTTCCAAATATCCTCGAACCCAGTTTTGCCATGAGAGTCCACCATATCTACCTATGGATTGAGTAAGATCCTTCAAGTAAGTTGTCATTGTTGCGAGCAATAAAAATTGCTCTCTAAATATGTATGATCTATTAGTGTGGAGAAAATAAGCTTTATACGAGCTTGTGATAAGGAAGAAATAAAAGCGACGGACTGCATAATAAAGGTCCCTATCACAAGTGGCAATATAAAGTGACGTTCTTTTGCATTAAGATTTTGTGCATCCAACCATAAAAGCATATGACAACCTATGCTTCCCTCTACGAAGGGCCTATCTTTTATTTATTGTCTTATACCTTATACAAGAGTCATGGTGATCTTCACCTTTCCTTTTTTACAATTTATCCTTTGGCAAGCACTATGTGTTGGAAAGATATATATATATATATATATATATATATATATATATATATATATATATACTAATTGGATGTGGGTTTTCATAAAGCATTATTGTTGACGTTACCCTTGAGGTAAATGGTTGGGAGGCAAAACTATACGCCCCTATCTTTCTCTGTGTCCGATTAAAACTTCATACCCATAAGTATTGCGTGACTGTTAGCAATTGTGAAAGACTAAATGATAGTTCAGTATGTGGACTTGCTGAAAAGCTCCTATATTGACTCTTTCCGATGTTATGATAAATTGCAATTGCTTCAATTACTGAGATTATAGTTTGCTAGTTTCAACGAAGTTTTTGATTCATACTTGACATTGTGGATAGATTGTTACTTTAGCATAAGAAATCGTATGACAATATATATATTTGTTGCTATTCTAAGAATGATCATGATGCCCTCATGTCCGTACTTTATTTTATCGATACCTCTATCTCTAAACATGTGGACATATTCTTCGTTATCGGCTTCTGCTTGAGGACAAGCGAGGTCTAAGCTTGGGGGAGTTGATACGTCCATTTTGCATCATGGTTTTATATCGATATTTATTGCATTATGGGTTGTTACTACACATTATGTCATAATACTTATGCCTTTTCTCTCTTATTTTACAAGGTTTACATGAAGAGGGAGAATGCCGGCAGTTGGAATCCTGGGCTCGAAAAGGAGCAAATATTAGAGACCTGCCTATTCTGCATAACTCCAAAAGCCCTGAAACTCCACGAAAGTCAGTTTTAGAATATATTAAAAATATTGGGCGAAGAAAGCACCATAGGGGGGCCACACACCGTCCACGAGAGTGGGGGCGCGCCCTACCCCCCTGGGCGCGCCCCCTGCCTCGTGGGCCACCTGGAAGCCCCCCGATGCCCATCTTCTGGTATAAGGTGTCTTTCGCCCTGAAAAAAATCAGAAGGAAGCTTTCGGGACGAAGTGCTGCCGTCTCGAGGCGGAACCTGGGCAGAACCAATATAGGGCTCTGTCAGAGTTATTCAGACGGGGAAACATTCCTCTGGGAGGGGGAAATCGTCACCATCGTCATCACCATCGATCTTCTCATCGGGAGGGGTTCAATCTCCATCAACATCTTCACCAGCACCATCTCCCCTCAAACCCTAGTTCATCTCTTGTATCTGATCTTTGTCTCAAAACCTCAGATTGGTACCTGTGGGTTGCTAGTAGTGTTGATTACTCCTTGTAGTTGTTGGTAGTTGGTTTATTCGGTGGAAGATTATATGTTCAGATCCTTTATGCATATTAATACCCCTCTGATTATGAACATGAATATGATTTATGAGTAGTTACGTTTGTTCCTGAGGACATGGGAGAAGTCTTGTTATAAGCAGTCATGTGAATTTGGTATTCGTTCGATATTTTGATGAGATGTATGTTGTCTTTCCTCTAGTGGTGTTATGTGAACGTCGACTACATGACACTTCACCATTGTTTGGGCCTAGGGGAAGGCATTGGGACGTAATAAGTAGATGATGGGTTGCTAGAGTGACAGAAGCTTAAACCCTAGTTTATGTGTTGCTTCGTAAGGGGCTGATTTGGATCCATATGTTTCATGCTATGGTAAGATTTAACTTAATTCTTCTTTCGTAGTTGCGGATACTTGTGAGGGGGATTAATCATAAGTGGGATGCTTGTCCAAGGAAGGTCAGTACCCAAGCACCGTTCCACCCACATATCAAATTATCAAAGTAACGAACGTGAATCATATGAGCATGATGAAAACTAGCTTGACGATAATTCCCATGTGTCCTCGGGAGCACTTTCCTTTATATAAGAGTTTGTCTAGGCTTGTCCTTTGCTACAAAAAGGACTGGGCCACCTTGCTTCACCTTGTTTACTTTTGTTACTTGTTACCCGTTACGAATTACTTTATCACAAAACTATTTGTTACTGATAATTTCAGTGCTTGCAGAGAATACCTTACTGAAAATTCCTTATCATTTCCTTCTGCTGCTCGTTGGGTTCGACACTCTTACTTATCAAAAGGACTACGATATATCCCCTATACTTGTGGGTCATCAGTAGATATTTTCGAGATTGCGAGGGATGCAGAGGCAGGAGTATTTGGGGAGCGAGCTAGTGTGCTTGACACACCGGTTGTGAACTATAACCGACGCACCTTCTCACGTAAGCCATAGGCGTACTATAGACCGATGGTCCTCCAAGATATTTTGTACTACATCTCACACGGTTGGTGATAATAAACTGAGTTGGATCTACTTGATTTTCCATACTGATTTGAATTCCATAATGGGGTCACAATGGAAATGGATGGTGTTTGAATTGCTAAACCTTTTATCTGCAGTGAACATGCAACTATATGTGTGTCGTAAAAGAATTGAAATTATTCAGGGTTTGTTTGGATATTTTATACATTAAACTGGTTTTCTAGCCATTTCAGGTGCACAATTCAAAATTAAACTACATGCACATGCTCCGGTGCATATAAATTGGTTGAAAAGTCAAATATGTGTCCTTGGGTGGATGCTTAGGACCCATGCAAGAAATGAGAATGAATTTCAAACACCAGGGCACTGTTGATTGCTGGCAAAATGTTGAGATACATGTTTTTAAAATTCTTGTAAATCCAGAACTCGTCTAAACTTCATGAAACTTGGCATGGTATCATGGAGCGACATCAACATGTCATGGTAAAAAATTTGTCCCATTTGGGGCAGGTTTGGGTATAAGCTTCTCACAAACCAGAGCTTCTCACAACAAGCCTGATGGTTTCGGTACAGAACATGTCACCTTTGGAGACGATACGATATCCATTGCCTCTTATTGCTATCAAAAAAATTCTAGTGCCAACATAGAACAACAGAGTGTTGTGTTAAGTTTTGGAATTTTTCGGGGTTCGTTTGGGCATTTTTATACATTAACTCAGTTTTCTAGGAATTTTATATGCATTATTCAAATTTGAAATACATGCACATGCTTTAGTGCATATAAATTGGTTGAAAACTCAAATCCGTGTCCTTGGTGCATGCTTAGGTTCCATGCAATAAATGGGAATGAATTGCAAACATCAGGGCACTGTTGATTGCCGGCAAAACGTTGAGATACCTGGTTTTTATATTCTAGTAAATCCACAACTCGTCTAAAATCCATGAAACTTGGCATGGTATCATGGAGCTGCATCAACATATCATGGTAAAAAATTTGTCCCATTTGGGGTAGGTTTGGGTATATGCATCTCACAAACCAGAGCTTCTCACAACAAGCCTGATAGTTTCGTTACGGAATGTGCCACCTTTGGGGACGAAATGATATCCGTTGCCTCTTATTAATTTCAAAAAATTATAGTGCCAACATAGAACAACAAGAGTGTGGTGTTAAGTTTTGGAATTTTTCATGGTTCGTTTGGGCATTTTTATACATTAACTAGGTTTTCTAGGCATTTTATGTGCATAATTCAAATTTGAAATACATGCACATGCTCGAGTGCATATAAATTGGTTGAAAAATCAAATCTGTGTCCTTGGGTGCATGCTTAGGTCCCATGCAAGAAATGTGAATGAATTTCAAACACCAGGGCATTGTTGATTGCCGGCAAAATGTTGAGATACCTGATTTTTAAATTCTAGTCAATCCACAACTCGTCTGAAATTCATGAAATTTGGCATGGTATCATGAAGAGGCATCAACATGCGTGGTAAAAAATTTCCCCATTTGGGGTAGGTTTGGGTACAAGCTTCTCACAACAAGCCTGATGGTTTCGGTACGGGACGTGCCACCTTTGGGGACAAAATGATATCCGTTGCCTCTTATTGATTTCAAAAAAATTCTAATGCCAACATAGAACAACAGGAGTGTTGTGTTAAGGTTTGGAATTTTTCGGGGTTAGTTTGGGCATTTTTATACATTAACTGGGTTTTCTAGGAATTTTGTGTGCATAATTCAAATTTGAAATACATGCACATGCTTTAGTGCATATAAATTGGTTGAGAAATAAAATCTGTGTCCTTGGGTGGATGCTTAGGTCCCATGCAACAAATGTGAATGAATTTTAAACACCAGGGCATTGTTGATTGCTGGCAAAACATTGAGATACCTCGTTTTTAAATTCTAGTAAATCCACAACTCGTCAGAAATTCATGAAACTTTGCATGGTATCATGGAGCAGCATCAACATGCTGTGGTAAAAAAATTGTCCCATTTGGGGCAGGTTTGGGTATAAGCTTCTCACAAACCAGAGCTTCTCACAATAAGCCTGATGGTTTCAATACGGAACATGCCACCTTTGGGGACGAAATGATATCCGTTGCCTCTTATTCCTTTCAAAAAAAATCTAGTGCCAACATAGAACAACATCAGTGTTGTGTTAAGATTTGGAATTTTTCAGGGTTCGTTTGGGCATTTTTATATATTAACTGGCTTTTCTAGGCATTTTATGTGTATAATTAAAATTTGAAATACATGCACATGCTCCAGTGCATATAAATTGGTTGAAAAGTCAAATCTGTGTCCTTGGGTGCATGCTTAGGTCCCATGCAAGAAATGTGAATGAATTTCAAACATCAGGGCATTGTTGATTGTCGGCAAAACGTTGAGATACCTAGTTTTCTAATTCTAGAAAATCCACAACTCATCTGAAATTCATGAAAATTGGCATGGTATCATGGAGCGGCATCAACATGTCGTGGTAAAAAAATTGTCCCATTTGGGGCAGGTTTGGGTATAAGCTTCTCACAAACCAGAGCTTCTCACAACAAGCCTGATGGTTTCGGTACGGAATGTGCCACCTTTGGGGACGAAACGATATTCATTGCCTCTTATTGATTTCAAAAAAAATTCTAATGCCAACATAGAACAACATACGTGTTGTGTTAAGTTTTGGAATTTTTCGGGGTTCGTTTGGGCATTTTTATACATTAAGTTGGTTTTCTAGGCATTTTATGTGCATAATTCAAATTTGAAATAGATGCACATGGTCCAGTGCATATAAATTGGTTGAAAAATCAAATATGTGTCCTTGGGTGCATGCTTAGGTCCCATGCAAGAAATGGGAATGAATTTCAAACACCAAGGCATTGGTGATTGCTGGCAAAAAGTTGAGATACCTGGTTTTTAAATTCTAGTAAATCCACAACTCGTCTAAAAATTCATGAAACCTGGCAATGCTATCATGGAATGGCACCCGACATGCCGTGGTAAAAAAATTGTCGCATTTTGGGCAGGTTTGGGTATATGATTCTCACAAACCAGAGATTCTCACAACAAGCCTGATGATTTCAATACAGAACTTGCCACCTTTGGGGACGAAACGATATCCGTTGCCTCTAATTGCTTTCAAAAAATTTCTAGTGCGAAAATAGAACAACATGAGTGTTGTGTTAAGTTTTGGAATTTTTCGAGGTTCGTTTGGGCATATTTATACGTTAACTGGGTTTTCTAGGCATTTTATGTGCATAATTCAAATTTTAAATACATGCACATGCTCCAGTGCATATAAATTGGTTGAAAAATAAAATCTCTATCCTTGCGTGCATGCTTAGGTCCCATGTAAGAAATGGGAATAAATTTCAAACACGAGGGGACTATTGATTGTCGGCAAAATGTTGAGATACCTGCCTTTTAAATTCTGGTAAATCCAAAACTCGTCTGAAATTCATGAAACTTGGCATGCTATCATGGAATGGCACCCGACATGTCATGGTAAAAAAATGTCCCATTTGGTGCAGGTTTGGGTATAAGCTTCTCATAAACTAGAGCTTCTCACAACAAGCCTGATGGTTTCAATATGGAACGTGCCACCTTCGGGGACGAAACGATATCCATTGCCTCTTATTGCTTTGGAAAAAATTCTAGTGCCAACATAGAACAACAGGAGTGTTGTGTTAAGTTTTGGAATTTTTCGGGGTTCTTTTGGGCATTTTTACACATTAATTGGGTTTTCTAGGCATTTTATGTGCATAATTCAAATGTGAAATACATGCACATGCTCCACTGCATATAAATTGGTTGAAATCAAATCTGTGCCCTTGGGTGCATGCTTAGATCCCATGCAAGAAATGGGAATGAATTTCAAACACCAGGGGACTGTTGATTACCGGCAAAACATTGAGATACCTGGCTTTTAAATTCTAGTAAATCGAAAACTCTTCTAAAATTCATGAAACTTGGCATGGTATCATGGAATGGCACCCGACATGCTGTGGTATTTTTCGTGTCCATTTTGAGAGAAGGCGCACTCGAATAATAGCCAACAAAGGCATTTTGAAAAAAAATAGATGCCACTTTAATATCTCAAACGTTTGTATAATTCAAATCGTGTGAGTTTTATTAACCATTCACGTGACCCCATGTCTCTTGGTTTTAATGGCTATAGGAGGTGCCATGCAGACAGCTGCTTAACTGAACGGGAGGCCTGCGAGCGCAGTCCGGTGCGCAGGCTCACCGGGAAGCGTGCAAGTTGTTCAACGCAGGATTTGTTCATCTCTTCAACACAAACGGTTTGGATTACAGTATGCAAATTAAAGCCAGACTTCGGCGCTAAGCCAAGAGACACTGCGATTTTTCAAAATATGCAGCTAAAAATCAATAGCACTATATATTTTTTGCAACTAAAATTCAGTAATTAAGCATAGATTTCATTCATAGAGATTAAGGAGTCCTTCTCACCGGGAAGCGAGACAGCCTTGGACCATCGCCCGCCTCGCTCCCACTGGTCTGTATTAATGGCGCCGCCGAGCAGACACACCCCTCATCCTCGCCACATACACAATCCTCTCTCTCCGCTCGCATCCTGGACGCCGCTCTGAGTCCTCAAAGTCGTCAGTGTATCAGGATGCCGTCGAAGCGCCCCATCGGAGGGAGTGGCGACGCCGGGGCTGCTGAAGCACCGGAGCACGACGTGAATATGGAGACAGAGGCTTCCGTTGCCGCTGACGAGGTGGAGAAGGAGGCTGCCAACAAGCGGAGGCGGATCGAGAAAGAACCGCAAGCGACTCCAGTAAGCCTAGACTTCATCCACAACTTCCCCAATGATAGGTTGATAGTCATCATATCCCTCCTCCCAATCAAATATCGGGTGAGGAGAGCCGCCCTTTCCCGGCAGTGGCGCCCCCTATGGCTCCTCACCCCTATCGACCTTCTCGACGCCCATGAGATCTGCCATGGCTATCGCCAAAGCTTGGATGCGTTCTCCCAGATCCTCGGCAGTCACCATGGCCCAATCAAAGGCCTTATCACAGGAAAGTTCCGTTCCAGTGGCAAGGACCAAGCCAAGCTTGACGAGTGGTTCCGATCCCCCGTGATAGATCATCTCAAGAAGCTCAGTTTTAATAATGGGCATGTGTGTTTGCTGCCAATGTCCGCGCTCCGCTTCGCGCCCACGCTGCGGCTCGCTGAGTTCATGAACTGCCATCCCCCCTTAATGACGCGCCCGCTCTTTTTCTACCATGACTGAAGCACCTCGATCTCGTTGTCATCTACATCCCAAAGGATGACATGGAGCGCCTGCTCCGCGGCTGTACTACACTCGAGTTCCTTCGTCTTCAGGTGTCGGTGTACTAAAGTAGGGGTACCTTAGTATCCCGAACTTGTGCACGGGCAGTCGCAGCACCCCGCGGCAAGGCTTGCCGGGCGACCGCCAAGACCCTCCGTGGTTCCTTTGGAGCCATTCAAGGACAAAGTATCCAAGCCAAGGCGCAAGACCCCGGCAAGAGGAGCTTGCCGGGAAGGCCACTCAAAGTATCCAAGACCCCGGCAAGAGGAGCTTGCCGGGAGGAAGCACAAAGACCCCGGCAAGAGGAACTTGCCGGGAAGACCAACCAAGGCGTCCCGAGGAACTTGCCGCAGCACGCCATGTGTCCCGGCAAGACCCGGTGAGCGACAAGCTCCCGGACGCGACAAGACAACATCCGCGGCAAGGCACTTGCCACGGCAAGCTACTACTCCGCAGCCCGCGCTCCAGCTCACCCACCAACGTGTCGCTCTAGGACCGTTCCTGGCGTACGTGGCGGGAGGCTGTGCAGCCAGGGGCGTGCGGTGGCAAGCAGGCGCTGACAAGATAGCCATCGTGGCAAACGGTGGCGCCCCTGACGGTCCCTTTCTGCACCGTCCAGGCGACACAGATAGGCATTTTAATGCCTTTGTCCCCTGCCGTCAGGGTTAGGTATGATACAACTGTAGCAAGCGGTGGAGCCAACTACCACCTCTTTTACATTTCAACCCTCACCTCTGTTGCCACCTGTCGGTGACCCCTTTGGCATATAAAAGGAGGCCCATGCGCAACAGTGGGGGGGGCAACCATTCTCACGCTCGGTCTCGCTAGCCACCCAAGTGTACTGTAGCACTCGTCGCTCCCGAGCAAGAACACAATACAAACCAAAGCAGGAGTAGGGTTTTACGCATCCGTGCGGCCCGAACCTGGGTAAACCGATCGCGTGTGCTCGTGCGTTCGCCTCGATCTGCTCTTTGCGCGCTCTCCGCCCCCTGCCGAACCGAAAGGGGCCTCAGTCCGCCGCGGTCCCATAGGTGTCCGTGGGATCAGCGCCAGGTAGGGGGTGCGTCGAGGCTGTGTGAACCTGATCCGGCATTCGCGCAAGCCGAATCTTCGTCATCTTCATCAACATGCCGCCGAAGAAGAAGATTTCGGAGGCAGCTGCTCCGTCTGCGCCAAACCCACCATCACCAGAGCGAACGGCTGGTGGAGAAGGCGTCGGCGGAAGAGCGGGCGTCGACGAGGGAGCTCGTGGTGCTGCCGGGTCCAAGGACAAGGCTGCGCTGCACATCGGCGGCGCAGTCGGCTCCCACAACGACCGGGCGCACTCCAAGACCTCGGCGTCCGTACACGCACCGCGCCCATCTCAGGAGGCGCGGGACCAGCAGCGTCATGGTACCCACGGTACCATACGTCTGCTGGGCCAAGATCAAGCTGGCGGATCCCGGAGTGCCCAAGACCAACATGCACGCCAGCATGCTAGCGCGAGCATGGCACGGTCGCCCGGACGAGATATTGCTCCTTCTAATGTAGTTAGAAGTCCGAGCATGTCCCGTTCCTCGCACCGTTCGCCGCCACCGCCTGCCACTCCGGCAGAAGCGTTGGCACGGGCCCAGCTGCTTCTAGATTACCCTCCAGCGCCAGAGAAGATCGATGACTGGAGGGCCACTATCCAGAGCCTCATCGGCTTCGCCAACGGTGACAACCCACGGCAGCCGAGCGCATCACTGCCGCGGCAAGTCAGCCAGGCGCGAGCCGGTGGCGACAAGACTGGCGAGGGTGCAACCACTGTGCACTCTCCGCCCCGAAGGCCAAGATCGCCGACTCGCCGGATCCACCACGACAGCGGCTCCACCGCGTCATCAGATCCGCGGGCTCATCGTGATCAGCGCCGAGTCCTTCATGAGAGAAAGCAAGAAGACGCTCGAACACGCATCAAGCGCCGAAGAGAAGCGCGGCGTCAATCAGACCTGCGCGCTGGGCCCTCTGTTGACATGCATGCGCCCGGAGAACCGGGCGACTTGCCGTACGCGGTAGGTTGCCCTGCGTTTACCCATGAGCTGCGGCAGGTCCAGTGGCCCAGCCAGAAGCATTTCAAGACAAATGTGCCGGAGAAGTACGACGGCAAGTCGCACCCGTTAGAGTTCCTCAGCATCTACACCATCGCGGTGCAAGCTGCCGGGGGGCGAGACGACAAGGTCCTTGCCAACTACTTCCCGCTCGTGCTCAAGCCCAAAGTCAGATCCTGGCTCATGCACTTGCCGGACAACTCCATATCATCTTGGGCAGACTTGTGCCATCAGTTTGTCGGCGCCTTTACAGGCGGCCACAAGCCACATGGCCAGGAAAGTGACCTTCACCTGCTTGCCCAGAAGGAAGGAGAGCCCGTGCGCAAGTATATTCAGAGGTTCAGCCGTGTGCAGCGCAACATCCCAGACATCCACCCAGCCGTGGTTATCAGCGCGTTCCATCAGAACGTGCGTAACCGTAGGATGCGGGAGGAGATGGCGATGAGCAGGATCAGGGACGTCAGTGAGCTTTATGCCCTGGCCGACAAGCGTGCACGCGCTGAAGAAGGGAGGAAACTCCTCGGAGAGGACAATGGAGCAGGAGGATCCGACAGTGAAGATGCTACCCCGGCAAAGAAAAACCGGAGGCGCAACAGGAAGAAGAGCGGCAAATAGGTACTAGTCGTTGAGCAGTCCGGCGATGACGGCCCCGCCAAGCAAGCCAAACTTGGCAGCTCCGGCAAGGAGGTTGCTACGTGCACCAACTGCCAAGCTGTGGCGGCCGCCGACAAGTAGGACGGCTCCAACAAGCAGTACTGCAAGATTCACCGCACCAAGGGCCATGATCTCCAGAACTGCAAGAGGGTCGAGCAGCTTGTCCAGCAACAAAAAGCTGAGTACGAGCGGCGCGACAAGGAGAGAGCCCAAGGAGGCGGTGGAGAAGCCGGCAAGAAGCGCGCTGGCCAGGGAGGAAGCCGCGGCAAGGCCAAGCAGTGGCAAGGAGACAGACCTCCCCGCGGCCGCGACAAGGATGAAGACGAAGACGACGACGAAGACATGGATGATGTTGAGAACAGTGAGCAGGAGTTCCAGAAAGCCACGGAAGTTTTGTGCGTCGACGGCGGTGCTTCTCTGCATACTTCCCACCGCCAACTCAAACTGTGGCTGCGGGAAGTTAATGCAGCAGAGCCACCTGTCGAGTCGCGCAAACTTCTGAAATGGTCCAGCACACCTATCATCTTTGACATTGAGGACCACCCTGATCGCACAACTGCGGTCGGGTGCTTGCCGCTGTTGGTTTCACCAACCATACGCAACCTCAAGGTCACCAAGATGTTAGTTGACGGCGGGGCCGGCTTAAATCTGATCTCCTCCGCTGTACTCCAGAAACTCCAGATCCCCGACAGCGAGCTTGAAGAGACCGGCACATTCCAAGGAATTAACCCGGCAAGGAGCAAGCCAAAGGGGAAGGTCACGTTGCCGGTGACGTTTGGCAGCGAAATGAACTTCAGAACTGAGAGGGTCACCTTTGACGTTGCCGATTTCCCATTGCCCTACAATGGCATACTTGGTCGTCCAGCACTGGCCAAGTTCATGGCAGCCTCTCACTATGCGTACAACTTGCTCAAGATGCCAGGCCCGATAAGCGTCATCTCTGTCCCTGGCGACAAGAAGGATGCCCTTATCTGCGTCGACAAGATTTACTGGGAAGCAGCAGCTGCGACAGATAGCAAGACACTTGCCGCTGAAGCTCCCGGGGGGAAGAAGAAGACCAAGTCCGGCAAGAGCTCTAATGCCCACTCCGGGAAGCGCACCTCTTCGGAGTGCTGCGCCGCCGTCGAGGACGCACCATCGAGCTCCACCGGCAAGTGTAAGAAGGCTATGACAGCTCCGCCACTTACCAAGAAGGTGCCCACCAAGGAGGACGGCACTGGTGGTACCTTCACCATCAGTGCCACGCTTGACCCTAAATAGGAAAGCACGCTCATTGCTTTCTTGCGGGCGAATGTCGACATGTTTGCGTGGCAACCATCTGACATCCCCGGTGTTCCCAGGAAAGTAATTGAGCACCACCTTGCCGTTTGTCCTCATGCGCGGCCCGTCAAGCAGAAGGTCAGAAAGCAGGCAGTAGAGCGCCAAGAAGTCATAGCAGAAGAAATCAAGAAGTTGGAAGCACCAGGCCTTGTCAGAGGAGTGCTCCATCCCACATGGTTGGCCAATCCTGTGGTAGTGCGCAAGGCAAATGGAAAATGGAGGCTTTGTATTGACTTTACTGATGTTAATAAAGCTTGTCCCAAAGATCCATTTCGCTTGTCGCGCATTGACCAGATTGTTGACTCCATAGCCGGATGTGATCTGCTTTCATTTCTTAACTCATATTCAGGATACCATCAGATCTTCATGGCAGAAGAGGATGAGGAGAAAACCGCATTCATTACTCCATGTGGCACGTATTGTTTCGTACGGATGCCTTTCGGATTAAAGAACGCTGGTTCAACATTTGCCAGAGTAGTCCATATCGCTTTGAAGCCACAGGTACACAGAAATGTAGAAGCCTACATGGATGATATAGTGGTCAAAAGCAAGGACAGGGCAACTCTGATCCAAGATTTAGAAGAGACTTTTGCAAATCTGCGCAAGATCAACCTCAAGCTCAACCCCGAGCAGTGTGTGTTTGGAGTCCCTTCCGGCAAGCTTCTAGGGTTCTTTGTGTCTCAGCGGGGAATTGAAGCCAATCCCGACAAGATCAAGGCCATTGAGCAGATCGAAGCACCAAAGCGCGTCAAGGATGTACGGAAGCTTGCCGGTTGCGTGGCTGCCCTCAGCAGGTTTGTTTCTCAGTCTGCTGAGCGCGCCGTGTCATTTTTCAAAATTTTGAAAAAGGCAGGTCCAATGAAATGGACTCCGGAAGCGGAGGCTGCGCTGCAAGACTTGAAGAGATACCTGTCCTCCACTCCAACACTTGTCGCACCTAAGCCACAAGAAAAGTTGCTGCTGTATATAGCGGCAACCAATCAAGTGGTTAGTGCTGCGCTAGTAGCGGACAGGGAGGCAGATGACGAGCCAGTAACCGCGGCAAGCATCCCCAGCGACGAGCAGGGGGCTTCCCCGACAAGCTTTGGTCCCGACAAGCAAAGATCTGCGCAGATGCAAGAAGAGATACCTGTCCTCCACTCCAACACTTGTCGCACCTAAGCCACAAGAAAAGTTGCTGCTGTATATAGCGGCAACCAATCAAGTGGTTAGTGTTGCGCTAGTAGCAGAGAGGGAGGCAGATGACGAGCCAGTAACCGCGGCAAGCATCCCCAGCGACGAGCAAGGGGCTTCCCCGACATCTTTGGCGCGCCAGGTAGGGGGTGCGTCGAGGCTGTGTGAACCTGATCCGGCATTCGCACAAGCTGAATCTTCATCATCTTCATCAACATGCCGCCGAAGAAGAAGATTTCGGAGGCAGCTGCTCCGTCTGCGCCGAACCCACCATCACCGGAGCGAACGGCTGGTGGAGAAGGCATCGACGGAAGAGAGGGCGTCGACGAGGGAGCTCGTGGTGCTGCCGGGTCCAAGGACAAGGCTGCGCTGCACATCGGTGGCGCAGCCGGCTCCCACAACGACCGGGCGCACTCCAAGACCTCGGCGTTCGTACACGCACCGCATCCATCTCAGGAGGCGCGGGACCAGCAGCGTCATGGTACCCACAGTACCATACGTCTGCTGGGCCAAGATCAAGCTGGCGGATCCCGGAGTGCCCAAGACCAACATGCACGCCAGCATGCTGGCGCGGGCATGGCATGGTCGCCCGGACGAGATATTGCTCCTTCTAACGTAGTTAGAAGTCCGAGCATGTCCCGTTCCTCGCACCGTTCGCCGCCACCGCCTGCCACTCCGGCAGAAGCGTTGGCACGGGCCCAGCTGCTTCTAGATTACCCCCCAGCGCCAGAGAAGATCGATGACTGGAGGGCCACTATCCAGAGCCTCATCGGCTTCGCCAACGGTGACAACCCACGGCAGCCGAGCGCATCACTGCCGCGGCAAGTCAGCCAGGCGCGAGCCGGTGGCGACAAGACTGGCGAGAGTGCAACCACTGTGCACTCTCCGCCCCGAAGGCCAAGATCGCCGACTCGCCGGATCCACCACGACAGCGGCTCCACCGCATCTTCAGATCCGCGGGCTCGTCGCGATCAGCGCCGAGTTCGTCATGAGAGACAGCAAGAAGACGATCGAACACGCATCAAGCGCCGAAGAGAAGCGCGGCGTCAATCAGACTTGCGCGCTGGGCCCTCTGTTGACATGCATGCGCCCGGAGAACCGGGCGACTTGCCGTACGCGGTAGGTTGCCCTGCGTTTACCCGTGAGCTGCGGCAGGTCCAGTGGCCCAGCCAGAAGCATTTCAAGCCAGACGTGCCGGAGAAGTACGACGGCAAGTCGCACCCGTCAGAGTTCCTCAGCATCTACACCATCACGGTGCAAGCTGTCGGGGGGCGAGACGACAAGGTCCTTGCCAACTACTTCCCGCTCGTGCTCAAGCCCGAAGTCAGATCCTGGCTCATGCACTTGCCGGACAACTCCATATCCTCTTGGGCGGACTTGTGCCATCAGTTTGTCGGCGCCTTTACAGGCGGCCACAAGCCACATGGCCAGGAAAGTGACCTTCACCTGCTTGCCTAGAAGGAAGGAGAGCCCCTGCGCAAGTATATTCAGAGGTTCAGCCGTGTGCAGCGCAACATCCCAGACATCCACCCAGCCGCGGTTATCAGCACGTTCCATCAGAACGTGCGTATCCGCAGGATGCGGGAGGGGATGGCGATGAGCAGGATCAGGGACGTCAGCGAGCTTTACGCGCTGGCCGACAAGTGTGCACGCGCTGAAGAAGGGAGGAAACTCCCCGGAGAGGACACTGGAGTAGGAGGATCCGACAGTGAAGATGCTGCCCCGTCAAAGAAAAACCGGAGGCGCAACAGGAAGAAGATCGGCAAAGAGGTACTAGTCGTTGAGCAGTCCGGCGATGACGGCCCCGCCAAGCAAGCCAAAATTGGCAGCTCCGGCAAGGAGGTTGCCGCGTGCACCAACTGCCAAGCTATGGCGGCCGCCGACAAGCAGGACGGCTCCGACAAGCAGTACTGCAAGATTCACCGCACCAAGGGCCATGATCTCCAGAACTGCAAGAGGGTCGAGCAGCTTGTCCAGCAACAAAAAGCTGAGTACGAGCGGCGTGACAAGGAGAGAGCCCAAGGAGGCGGTGGAGAAGCCGGCAAGAAGCGCGCTGGCTAGGGAGGAAGCCGCGGCAAGGCCAAGCAGCGGCAAAGAGACAGACCTCCCCGCGGCCGCGACAAGGATGAAGACGAAGACGACGACGAAGACATGGATGATGTTGAGAACAGTGAGCAGGAGTTCTAGAAAGCCATGGAAGTTTTGTGTGTCGACGGCGGTGCTTCTCTGCATACTTCCCACCGCCAACTCAAACATTGGCTGCGGGAAGTTAATGCGGCAGAGCCACCTGTCGAGTCATGCAAACTTCTAAAATGGTCCAGCACACCTATCATCTTTGACATTGAGGACCACCCTGATCGCACAACTACGGTCGGGTGCTTGCCGCTGTTGGTTTCACGAACCATACGCAACCTCAAGGTCACCAAGATGTTAGTTGATGGCGGGGCTGGCTTAAATCTGATCTCCTCCGCTGTACTCCAAAAACTCCAGATCCCCGACAGCGAGCTCGAAGAGACCGGCACATTCCAAGGAATTAACCCGGCAAGGAGCAAGCCAAAGGGGAAGGTCACGTTGCCGGTGACGTTTGGCAGCGAAATGAACTTCAGAACTGAGAGGGTCACCTTTGACGTTGCCGATTTCCCATTGCCCTACAATGGCATACTTGGTCGTCTAGCACTGGCCAAGTTCATGGCAGCCTCTCACTATGCGTACAACTTGCTCAAGATGCCAGGCCCGATAAGCGTCATCTCTGTCCCTGGCGACAAGAAGGATGCCCTTATCTGCACCGACAAGATTTACCGGGAAGCAGCAGCTGCGACAGATAGCAAGACACTTGCCGCTGAAGCTCCTGGGAGGAAGAAGAAGACCAAGTCCGGCAAGAGCTCTGATGCCCACTCCGGCAAGCGCACCTCTTCGGAGTGCTGCGCCGCCGTCGAGGGCACACCATCGAGCTCCACCGGCAAGTGTAGGCTATGACAGCTCCACCACTTACCAAGAAGGTGCCCGCCAAGGAGGACGGCACTTGTGGTACCTTCACCATCAGTGCCACGCTTGACCCTAAATAGGAAAGCGCGCTCGTTGCTTTCCTGCAGGCGAATGTCGACGTGTTTGCGTGGCAACCGTCTGACATCCCCGGTGTTCCCAGGAAAGTAATTGAGCACCACCTTGCCGTTTGTCCTCGTGCGCGGCCCGTCAAGCAGAAGGTGAGAAAGCAGGCAGTAGAGCACCAAGAATTCATAGCAGAAGAAATCAAGAAGTTGGAAGCAGTAGGCCTTGTCAGAGGAGTGCTCCATCCCACGTGGTTGGCCAATCCTGTGGTAGTGCGCAAGGCAAATGGAAAATGGAGGCTTTGTATTGACTTTACTGATGTTAATAAAGCTTGTCCCAAAGATCCATTTCCCTTGCCGCGCATTGACCAGATTGTTGACTCCACAGCCGGATGTGATCTGCTTTCATTTCTTGACGCATATTCAGGATACCATCAGATCTTCATGGCAGAAGAGGATGAGGAGAAAACCGCATTCATTACTCCATGTGGCACGTACTGTTTCGTACGGATGCCTTTCGGATTAAAGAATGCTGGTTCAACATTTGCCAGAGTAGTCCATATCGCTTTGAAGCCACAGGTACACAGAAATGTAGAAGCCTACATGGATGATATAGTGGTCAAAAGCAAGGACAGGGCAACTCTGATCCAAGATTTAGAAGAGACTTTTGCAAATCTGCGCAAGATCAACCTCAAGCTCAACCCCGAGAAGTGCGTGTTTGGAGTCCCTTCCGGCAAGCTTCTCGGGTTCTTTGTGTCTCAGCGGGGAATCGAAGCCAAACCCGACAAGATCAAGGCCATTGAGCAGATCGAAGCACCAAAGCGCATCAAGGATGTACGGAAGCTTGCCGGTTGCATGGCTGCCCTCAGTAGGTTTATTTCTCGGTCTGCTGAGCGCGCCCTGCCGTTTTTCAAAATTTTGAAAAAGGCAGGTCCAATGAAATGGACTCCGGAAGCGGAGGCTGCGCTGCAAGACTTGAAGAGATACCTGTCCTGCACTCCAACACTTGTCGCACCTAAGCCACAAGAAAAGTTGCTGCTGTATATAGCGGCAACCAATCAAGTGGTTAGTACTGCGCTAGTAGCGGAGAGGGAGGCAGATGACGAGCCAGTAACCGCGGCAAGCATCCCCAGCAATGAGCAGGGGGCTTCCCTGACAAGCTCTGGTCCCAACAAGCAAGGATCTGCGTAGACGCAAGAAGAGATACAGAAGAAGATGGTGCAGCGCCCAGTTTACTTTGTCAGTTCCCTTTTACAGGGGGCTAGGTCAAGGTACTCTGGTGTGCAGAAGTTGCTTTTCGGCCTTCTCATGGCCTCGAGAAAGCTGCGCCATTACTTCCAAGCACATGAGATCACAGTCGTCACTCGCTTTCCGCTAAAGAGGATATTGCAAAATCCAGAAGCAACAGGCAGGATTGTCGAGTGGGCACTGGAACTGTCAAGCTTTGGTCTCAAATTTGAGAGTACATCAACAATCCAGAGCAGAGCATTGGCAGAGTTCATAGCAGAGTGGACGCCAACCCCGAATGAAGAAATTCCGGAGACGAGCATCCCCGCCAAGGAAGCAAACAAAGAGTGGCTTATGTACTTTGACGGTGCCTTCTCGCTGCAAGGCGCCGGTGCCGGAGTGCTGCTTATCGCACCCACCGGGGAGCACCTCAAGTACATAGACCAGATGCACTTTCCCAAGGAGCAAGCGACAAACAACACTGCAGAGTATGAAGGCTTGCTTGCCGGTCTTAGGATCGCGGCAGAACTTGGGATCAAGAAGCTCATAATCAGGGGTGACTCACAGCTTGTCGTCCACCAAGTGAACAAGAATTATCAGAGTCCATTAATGGAAGCTTACGTCGACGAAGTGAGGAAGCTAGAAGAGCACTTTGACGGCCTGTAGATGGAGCACATCCCAAGAGCTCAGAATGACATTGCCGATAGCCTGTCAAAGTGTGCCGCACTTAAATTACCTGTGGAACCAGGGATTTTTGTGCTCAAGCTGACTCAGCCGTCCGTAACGCCGCCAAGTGGACAGAACAAAAAGAGGAAGTTGGTTTCTGGCGACTATTTTCCGGCAGAGCTTCCCGAAGCCGCCGCCAAGAAAGTCCCCAAGATCAACACCAAAAATGCTGAGGAGCAGTCTGCTCCGGCAAGCCCCAGGGTTTGTTCCGTCGAAGCAGGCGCTCCCGACAAGTTTTGCTCCGGCAAGCTTGTCGGGGAACATCAAAATCCGGCAGAGCCGCAGGCTCTTGACGTAGGAGCAGGTGTTCCCGCAGCAGCAGATGTGCCTTTAGTCCTTGTTGTTGAGCTACAGGCTCCAACATGGGCGCAGCAGATTGTCCATTTCCTTCAGACAGGAGAACTTCCCGAAGAACCAGAAGAAGCAGAAAGAGTAGCCCGGCAGTCTAGTATGTACCAGTTTGTCGACAGCACACTATACAGAAGAAGACTCAACGGTGTGAAATTGAAGTGCACTCCCCGGGAAGATGGACAAAAGCTGTTGGCAGAGATACATGGAGGCATATGTGGTCACCACGTTGGTGCAAGAGCTCTTGTCGGAAAAGCATTCCAGCAAGGCTTCTTCTGGCCGACAGCCCTCCAGGATGCAACTGCACAAGTAACCAAGTGTGAAGCGTGCCAGTTCCATTCCAAGCAGATACACCAGCCAGCTCAAGCTCTCCAGAAGATCCCTTTATCCTGGCCATTTTCAGTCTGGGGGCTTGATATCCTCGGCCCCTTTCCCCGAGCTATCGGGGGCTTTGAGTACTTGTACGTTGCAATCGACAAGTTCACAAAGTGGCCGGAAGTGGAACCAGTGAGGAAGGTGACAGCACAGTCAGCAGTCAAGTTCTTTAGGTCGATTGTTTGCCGTTTCGGGATACCTAACAGGATAATCACCGACAACGGCACGCAATTTACGAGTCGCACCTTCATGCAGTACGTCCAAGATCTTGGCGCCAAGGTCTGCTTCGCTTCTGTTGCTCACCCAAGAAGCAACGGTCAAGCGGAAAGGGCAAATGCTGAAGTGCTGCGTGGGCTCAAGACCAGGAATTTCGACAGGCTGCACAAGTGCGGGCGCAACTGGATCGAGGAGCTGCCGGTGGTTCTTTGGTCGATCAGGACGACGCCAAATCGAGCCACTGGCCAGACACCCTTTGCTCTAGTCTATGGAGCAGAGGCAGTTATCCCCACGGAACTCGTATACGGGTCACCTCGAGTGCTCGCTTATGATGAGCTTGAGCAAGAGCAGCTGCGTGAAGATGACGCGCTGCTCCTTGAGGAAGATCGTCTTCAGGCTGCTGTGCGAGCTGCTCGCTACCTGCAAGCTTTGTGCCGCTACCATAGCCGCAAAGTTAAAGCCAGAAGCTTTGAGGAAGGCGACCTTGTTCTTCGGCGCGTTCAGTCCGCCAAGAATTCCAACAAGTTGACGCCGAAGTGGGAAGGCCCTTACCGGGTGAAACGAGTCACCAGGCCTGGCGTTGTCCGCCTGGAGACCGAAGATGGCGTCCCAGTGAGCAACTCCTGGAATATTGAGCATCTTCGTAAGTTTTACCCGTAAGGCGCGGTTGTCGGACCCCGTCCGGCAACCACCCTTTTGTACAAGTCTTGCCGCTATTGCATGTAATCCTTTGTACAAAGCCAGGCGCAGACCCTGAGCACAAGTAAATGAAGCGCTGGCGCCCTAAGTTATAGCATGCATGCTAGGTCGAGTCTCGTCCTTGGTTAGGGTTGATAGTTCTTAACAGCGGCTAACACCTAACTTAGAGGTCGAGTGTGCGTCCCTTTGCCTTTCTTTCGTTTCCCTTGGTTCATAGGGCTCGCGTATCCTTGCCGGACCGCCTGAGGACGAAAAGGAGAAGAAGGGCGTACCGGCATCTGGGCCCCGGCAAGCCAGTGTTGTCGGGGGCTGCAAGTATCAAGGTTCACCCACGGCAAGCCAGAATTGCCGAGGGCTGCAATCTCAGATAAGTCTTTCATCCCTCATCATGCATTCTCTTATGGACTGGGGAATACGAAACCTCGTTTCTTCCTGGAAACTGCCGTGCTCCCTTAACTCTAGGCCCTGAGGCTCGTTCCTGGGGCCAAGTTTGGTCGTAGTCGCGGCAGCAAAGGGATGAAACAAGGAGCCGGACCCGCCTCGTTCCTGCCTCCGTCAAAAGCGTGAGAAAGGTCGAGCGACGTGGGAAGACGGCAGGGCCTGTTGCCGGGAGAAAAAGTGTCTATCTGAAAGATGCCAAGGATTTGCTCCTTGCCGTGGGTTCTACCCGCGAGACAGACGACCCGGCAAGCATCCCCTTTTCACTAAAAAACATTCCACTCAGGTATAGTCCATAGAGGATGAAAAACATGAAAGAGAGGATTACAAGTTTTAAATGCAACTAAGGCCCGAAGGCTTACAAATTAAAAAGATAAGATGCCCGTAATACTTTTCTTGTCCCTCTCTTCAGGAGGTAGATCAAGGAGGCGAAAAGGGCAAAAGGAGCGCCTAGGCGAGCTACGGGTGCCAGAAGACACCAAGAGAACATCCCGGGGGCCGTCCGAAGGCTGGACGGTGACGGCGGCGCCGGAAGCGGGGCTCGAAGACGAGGCGGCAGGACGTTAGCATGCTGTCAAGGGCACCATGCCCTCGTACTCCGACTTGACGGCCTTGCCGCCAGCCCTCTTCCTCTTCCGCAGCCTCCCTACGCCAGCCGCCCAAGGAGACGACCCCGGGGAGTTCAAGGAGCCGGCGACACGGATGATGGGGTCGCCAGTGCCGCGCGGAGCGGCGCCCGACACCTAGTCAGACCCGTCATCCTGCCGCCCGCTACCCTCGTCGTCGCTGTCGCTCCCCTCCTCGTCACTCTTGCTCGAGGAGGGGCCTTCGCTATCGGAGGAGCTGTCCACGCAGCACTTCACCCGAGTGCCGAAGCACCCAAAGACCTTGACGGAGAGGAGATCGCCCTCCATCAACTTAAAATGGAGGGTGAGCCCCGCCGTCAAGCTGTGGATACGGGCGAACGTCTTCCACCCTCGACCAAGATACATCACACCGGGGGCTGGGACTTCAACGCGGACTCGCGTGCTGCTGATCCCACAGCCCCTCATGTGCAGTCTCAGTGTCTCGGGTGGGTCCAACTCCATCGCGCTCGCAAACGGAGCTGGGAGTCAGAGTCGACGACGAGGCACCCGGCGCAGCCTGACGAAGAACTCGCAAGGGTCGTCCCCAATATGGACCCTCGTGGGAAGAGGAACCGCCGGCGGAGGCGAAGCCGGCGCGCCGCCCCGTCTAACTCTTCCCCAATCGCCTCGACCTCGTCCACGACCTCGCCCCCTCCCTCTTCCCCTTATGGCTGGCTCTGCCACCACGGGTGCGGGAGAGGGAGGGATGCGCTGTCTGGCGGCGACCCTTGCCGCCACCGATGAAGGACCAGGGTTCCCTTTCTCCATGGTGAATGAGAGAAAGGGGAGCGGAAGCTGAAGGAAGGAGGAGATGAGGGAAAGCGGGCTTCCGTCCTTCCATCCCGCTCTTTATAAAGGAGCGAGCTGGGGGCTTGGCCGCCCCGCTCAGCGAATCAAGACACGGGAAGAGCAGGGAGCTAGGGCCGACCCACTGCCTCGACCCGCGACGGCCCAGTTTCCCGCCTCCACCGTCCGCGACCCGAAGCACATGGGAGCCGCGTGGCAGGCGTGCAAAACCAAGGCGACGGGTGAGGCGACCTCTCCCCACCCCGTGATCATGGGGAGTGGGCACCTCGAAAACCGTGCATCGGCCCCGTCCAGTAAATGAACCACGCCTCCACGCCTCCCTCCATTTATGGGGAGGGCGCGAACCGCCCACGACCTCTCCCATGATGCCGCATTCGACGCGTGCCGTGCGGGGAGGGTGCGGTGGACGCGGAGTCAGGAACGGCGTGACCCAGGCCACGCGTGCCCGTGCACTGTTTTGGGCCTGGCCCAACAGCGCTAGGCATCGTGTATGGCCCAGGCCCGGGGGCTCCTGTCGGTGTACTAAAGTAGGGGTACCTTAGTATCCCGAACTTGTGCACGGGCAGTCACAGCACCCCGCGGCAAGGCTTGCCGGGCGACCGCCAAGACCCTCCGTGGTTCCTTTGGAGCCATTCAAGGACAAAGTATCCGAGCCAAGGCGCAAGACCCCGGCAAGAGGAGCTTGCCGGGAAGGCCACTCAAAGTATCCAAGACCCCGGCAAGAGGAGCTTGCCGGGAGGAAGCACAAAGACCCCGGCAAGAGGAGCTTGCCGGGAAGACCAACCAAGGCATCCCGAGGAACTCGCCGCAGCACGCCACGTGTCCCGGCAAGACCCGGTGACCGACAAGCTCCCGGATGTGACAAGACAACATCCGCGGCAAGGCACTTGCCGCGGCAAGCTACTACTCCGCAACCCGCGCTCCAGCTCACCCGCCAATGTGTCGCTCTGGGACCGTTCCTGGCGTACGTGGCGGGAGGCTGTGCAGCCAGGGGCATGCGGTGGCAAGCAGGCGCTGATAAGATAGCCATCGTGGCAAATGGTGGCGCCCCTGACAGTCCCTTTCCGCACCATCTAGGCGACACAGACAGGCATTTAATGCCTTTGTCCCCTGCCGTCAGGGTTAGGTATGATACAACTGTAGCAAGCGGTGGCGCCAACTACCATCTCTTTTACATTTTTACCCTCACCTCTGTTGCCACCTGTCGGTGACCCCTTTGGCATATAAAAGGAGGCCCATGCGCAACAGTGGGGGGGGACAACCATTCTCACGCTCGGTCTCGCTAGCCACCCAAGTGTACTGTAGCACTCGTCGCTCCCGAGCAAGAACACAATACAAACCAAAGCAAGAGTAGGGTTTTACGCATCCGTGCCGCCCGAACCTGGGTAAACCGATCGCGTGTGCTCGTGCGTTCGCCTCGATCTGCTCTTTGCGCGCTCTCCGCCCCCTGCCGAACTGAAAGGGGCCCCGGTCCGCCGCGGTCCCGTAGGTGTCCGTGGGATCAGCACCCCCGACATCAGGCAATGAATTGGTCGAGTACCTTGCACATCACCACCAGGACTCTCCAGACTATTTATGTGTGTTGTTGGTGCTGCAACGAGAGATCACAAAAGGTGGACCACAATATGGTCACTGAGGACACACCTTCACTTGAGAGATTACTTGTAGTTGATCAACAAGGTCCAACAAAAATCAATGTCATTTCTGCGCCGAAATTGACAGTGGTGGGCTACTATTCTGTCAAATACTACAACTTTCAGCTGCAACAGTCGCCTTGTACCTCTCCTTCTTGATATCAATGTTATTTCTAGTTTTGAATATGTATGTTCGTCTGTCATCCAGCAAAGCTTCACCCAGATTCTGGGCACAGTGAAGGTCTTGGCACTAGAATCTGTCGGCCCCAACCTGGACCAAGTTGTCAGTTGCCTGAGATGTTTTTCGTGCCTGAAGAAGCTATATATCAAGGTGATGTTCCTTTCCTGTTAAATGTTAACCATAAGGGAGTTCATTTTTTTGCACCTTTTCCCAAGTTTACAATGACAATGTACTATGATTTCTGAAGGAATTTTGGAGAATTTTAGGACATACACCCCACCCCATATTGGTTGCTTCATTCATATGGTTACAATCGACCATAAGCATTTCTCCTTTGGATTCATCTGTACTAGTTCTCTTAGGGATTTTTTCATCCAATCCAACCTCTTGTGAAGAAGGCTACATGTTTC
Source organism: Triticum monococcum (assembly GCA_034509565.1). Lineage (NCBI taxonomy): Eukaryota > Viridiplantae > Streptophyta > Magnoliopsida > Poales > Poaceae > Triticum > Triticum monococcum. Next base: position 667,488,624 of record CM067843.1, on the reverse strand, counting down.
TAGATTGTAATCAAATGCCCATGTTAATCATGTCAGATCGAAGATGGCACATTGGTGCATTTTACAAATCCTGCAAACCAAATGGGCGTGTAGTATTGTTCAAAGTTGCATGTAGGCACTAACACGTTCTCTTCTTTTGCAGATAATAATAGGCCCAGAGGTGGATAATGTTTATAACGACAATTACATCGAATGCCTGGATCTGCATCTCTCAAATATTACTTTGAACTCCTATCGAGGGACCTTACCGGAGATTACACTCGCGAGGTTCTTTCTTGCCAGAGCAAAGGTGCTGAGGGTACTGAGGTTGAACACGTATTTAATTAGGAAATATGAATGGTATGTTGATCAGAGCCTGCAGGTACTGCAGAATGTAAGAGGATCCGAAAAAGCTAAACTTCGTATTGGAAGAGCATATGGCAAAGCAATTGGAAGTCATTGTGTCAAACCCATACATGACTTGTCAGCGGCTGATCCTTTTTCAGAAATGACGAAGTTTGCAATGTTTGAATTTGGGGGTTGTAATCTTTGAATTTGAACCCTGCAATATTTATGGTATTTGTTATATTGAACCATTTCTGTTCTCTTGTCTCAACACAACCAGTTCATCCGAGTGAACCGCATGTCGTATATCGCACACACCTTGATCTGGCTGACCATTTCTTTTGTGTTGCCTAATCACAAACAGTTCATCCGAGTGAATTGTATGTTGTACATCGCACACACCTTGATCTGGCTGACCATTTCATTTGTATTGCCTAATCACAAACAGTTCATCCAAGTGAACCGTATACTGTACATTGCACACACCTTCATCTGGCTGCCTGTTTTTTGGTTCCTCCTCATCGAAAATGGTTAATTGAACTGAACTGTATGCCCTGCATCGCACACGCAACTAAAATCTGAACCGTGTTTGATGCATCCTCCGTCTCAAATGTTTTGCACCTTTTTGATGGTTTTTACACCACCATTTGCGATTATTACATCGCACATAGTTTCGTCGAAGGGTCTCTGATCATAATGTCGCATTAGCAGCATCCTGCAGTAGTGCACACTCAGCAACTTAAATGTCCAATGGTAAACATTCTTGCCAAAATGAGGCGTTCCACTTGAAATGCTATGTAAAGTTGAATAATAAATCATGAACTCCCCTGAAAAGAAACTCATAAGAACTCCAAACAATGAAAACAAATATGATCAACGACAACAAGATAAATTCCCTTGTGATTCAATGATCAATATGTATTATCACAAGTGCACAATGAATTTTATTATTTTGGTTTGTAAATGCATGAACATAAACAATAAATGAAGCATATTGGTTGAATTGTATGCTTACGAAGTTAAACCTACTCGACATTGTGTGCCCTTACCGCCACACACGGTCGAGTAATTTTAAATTCCAATCCTCTATAACACTAAGATCTCTAGTTTTAAAGAGCCCACATTCAATTGAGGTTTGCAATAGGGATTGGGTTATCGAATTTTGACCGGGTCAATAATTTCTCAAAGCTATCTCATTCAATTCTTCTATACTATGCACTATGCTTCCTAATTGTTAAGGCCTCACAACAAATTGAGGTCTTCAATTTAGAATTTGGTATGCCTAATTTTGATAGTGATAACAATTTCTCAATGGCTCTCCCAATCAATTCTTTAATTCTCAATGTTCCCATTTTGAAACTCTTTCATCCAATTAAGATATTTAATTTTGAATTTGATTTACGATTTTGACCAAGCTAATGATTTTAAAATCAATCAGCACCAACCGGCCTATAAAAACATATCAATCCTGCGCACTCCCACCACCTAAAAAAAGAAGCGTCACGATGTGATTTTGTAGCTCCAATGTAGTACATGCAGCCACCGATGCAGAAATCCCCCCCACATAAATATATGTTGGTTAGCGGATAACACAGAATCACAATACAAAAGGCCCATCAAATCACCACCTTATAAATAAAAATAAAACACAATCCATCATCTTCCCGAACCACCAAACTAAATATTCCGTCAATTCCAAAATATACGAGGTATTAGTTTTTGAAAAGTCAACTTTTTAACTTTGACCAAGTTCAGACCAAAAATATCGACATCCATAATATTAAACAAAAAACTATGGAAATTCCTTTCATGGCGAACCTAATCATACCAATTTTATATTATAATTTTGATATATTTTTCTACAAATTTGATCGAACGTAAAATGTTTGACTTCTCAAAAAAGTAACACACCTTATATTTTGAAATAGAATGGGTATTGCTTTTTAAGAAACCCAACAACACCAACGACGCAACAAAGGACGCCCAACCCTTCTAGTGAGATGTGAATCACAAGGGAAATTGTCCAATTGTAGCAGTCTGATTCTGAATTGTAACACCCTTAAATTTCATAACTTTGAACATATAATTTAGACAACAGATAAACAAATTCGAGATCTGTACATGTGCTTGAGCGAGATTGGTGAGCTTACTGAGAGCCCTACCTATTTCCTTCTATTATTTGACGATCCACAACGGCCGACAAGTTAAGGGTAGGTGGCTGGCGGCGGCTCCTGAGCGGGCGACGACGCGACTACATGGGAGGCGAGCAGGCAGCAACCCAATAGGTGCATTTCAAGTTGTATGGTACTGAAGGAAATATTCCCCAGAGGCAATAATAAGGTTATTATTTATTTCCTTATTTCATGATAAATGTTTATTATTCATGCTAGAATTGTACTAACTGGAAACATAATACATGTGTGAATACATAGACAAACAGAGTGCCACTAGTATGCCTCTACTTGACTAGCTCGTTAATCAAAGATGGTCATGTTTCCTAACCATAGACAAAGAGTTGTTATTTGATTAACGGGATCACATCATTAGGAGAATGATGTGATTGACTTAACCCATTCCGTTAGCTTAGCACTCGATCGTTTAGTATGTTGCTATTGCTTTCTTCATGACTTATACATGTTCATATGACTATGAGATTATGCAACTCCTGTTTACCGGAGGAACACTTTGTGTGCTACCAAACATCATAACGTAACTGGGTGATTATAAAGGAGCTCTACAGGTGTCTCAAAAGGTACATATTGGGTTGGCGTATTTCGAGATTAGGATTTGTCACTCCGATTGTCGGAGAGGTATCTCTGGGCCCTCTCGGTAATGCACATCACATAAGCCTTGCAAGCATTGCAACTAATGAGTTAGTTGCAAGATGATGTATTACGGAACGAGTAAAGAGACTTGCCGGTAACGAGATTGAACTAGGTATTGAGATACCGACGATCGAATCTCGGGCAAGTAACACACCGATGACAAAGGGAACAATGTCTGTTGTTATGCGGTCTGACCGATAAAGATCTTCGTAGAATATGTAGGAGCCAATATGAGCATCCAGGTTCCGCTATTGGTTATTGACCGGAGACGTGTCTCGGTCATGTCTACATTGTTCTCGAACCCGTAGGGTCCGCACGCTTAAGGTTTCGATGACAGTTATATTATGAGTTTATGAGTTTTGATGTACCGAAGGAGTTTGGAGTCCCGGATGAGATCGGGGACATGACGAGGAGTCTCGAAATGGTCGAGACGTAAAGATCGATATATTGGACGACTATATTCGGACATCGGAAAGGTTCCGAGTGGTTCGGGTATTTTTCGGAGTACCGGGGAGTTACGGGAATACGGGGGAAGAAGTATATGGGCCTTATTGGGCTTTAGGGGAGAGGGAGAGGCAGGCCGCACGCCCCCCATTGACTAGTCCGAATTGGACTAGGGGGAGGGGCGGCGCCCCCTCCTTCCTTCTCTTCCCTCTTCCCCTTCCTTGTCTCCTACTCTTACTACTTGGAAGGACTCCTAGTTGGACTAGGAAAGGGGGAATCCTACTCCCGATGGGAGTAGGACTCCCCTAGGGCGCGCCATAGAGAGGGCCGGCCCTCCCCTCCTCCACTCCTTTATATACGGGGGCAGGGGCACCCCATAGACACACAAGTTGATCTTCATGATCGTTCTCTTAGCCGTGTGCGGTGCCCCCCTCCACCATAATCCTCGATAATATTGTAGTGGTGCTTAGGCAAAGCCCTGTGACGGTAGAACATCAAGATCGTCACCACGCCGTCGTGCTGATGGAACTCTTCCCCGACACTTTGCTGGATCGGAGTCCGGGGATTGTCATCGAGCTGAACGTGTGCTAGAACTCGGAGGTGCCGTAGTTTCGGTACTTGATCGGTCAGGCCGTGAAGACGTATGACTACATCAACCGCGTTTTCATAATGCTTCCGCTATCGGTCTACGAGAGTACGTAGACAATACTCTCCCCTCTCGTTGCTATGCATCACCATGATCTTGCGTGTGCGTAAGAATTTTTTTGAAATTACTACGTTACCCAATAGTGGTATTAGAGCCAGGTTTTATGCATTGATGTAATATGCATGAGTAGAACACAAGTGAGTTGTGAGCGATATAAGTCATACTGCTTACCAGCATGTCATACTTTGGTTCGGCGGTATTGTTGGATGAAGCGGCCCGGATCGACATTACGCGTACGCTTACGCGAGACTGGTTCTACCGACGTGCTTTGCACACAGGTGGCTGGCGGGTGTCAGTTTCTTCAACTTTAGTTGAACCGAGAGTGGCTACGCCCGGTCCTTGCGAAGGTTAAAACAGCACCAACTTGACAAACTATCGTTGTGGTTTTGATGCGTAGGTAAGAATGGTTCTTGCTCAGCCCGTAGCAGCCATGTAAAACTTGCAACAACAAAGTAGAGGACGTCTAACTTGTTTTTGCAGGGCATGTTGTGATGTGATATGGTCAAGACGTGATGAGATATAAGTTGTTGTATGAGATGATCATGTTTTGTTGAAGTTATCGGCAACCGGCAAAAGGCTTATGGTTGTCTCTCTATTGCATAAGATGCAAGAGCCAAATAATTGCTTTACTTTATCGCTATGCGATAGCAATAGTTGCAAGAGCAATTGTTGGCGAGACAACCATGTGACGATACATTGATATAGAACAAGATGATGGAGATCATGGTGTCATGCCGGTGACGATGGAGATCATGACGATGTTTTGGAGATGCAGACAAAGGCACAAGATGATGATGGCCATATCATGTCACATATTATGATTGCATGTGATGTTTATCTTTTATACATCTTATTTTGCTTAGTTCGGTGGTAGCTTTATAAGATAATCTCTCACTAAATTATCAAGGTATAAGTGTTCTCCCTGAGTATGCACCGCTGCGAAAGTTCTTCGTGCTGAGACACCACGTGATGATCGGGTGTGATAGGCTCTACGTTCAAATACAACAGGTGCAAAACAGTTGCACACGCGGAATACTCAGGTTAAACTTGACGAGCCTAGCATATAACAGATATGGCCTCGGAACACAGAGACCGAAAGGTCGAGCGTGAATCATGTAGTAGATATGATCAACATAGTGATGTTCACCATTGAAACTACTCCATCTCACGTGATGATCGGACATGGTTTAGTTGATATGGATCACGTGATCACTTAGAAGATTAGAGGGATGTCTGTCTAAGTGGGAGTTCTTAAGTAATATGATTAATTGAACTTTAATTTATCATGAAATTAGTCCTGGTAGTATTGGCATATCTATGTTGTAGATCAATAACTCGCGATATTGCTCCGCGTTTAATTTTTATATGTTCCTAGAGAAAACTAAGTTCAAAAATGTTAGTAGCAATGATGTGGATTGGATCCGTGATCTGAGGATTATCCTCATTGCTGCACAGAAGAATTATGTCCTTGATGCACCGCTAGGTGACAGACCTATTGTAGGAGCAGATGCAGACGTTCTGAACGTTTGGCTAGCTCAATATGATGACTACTTGATAGTTTAGTGCACCATGCTTAACGGCTTTGAATCGGGACTTCAAAGACGTTTTGAACGTCATGGACCATATGAGATGTTCCAGGAGTTGAAGTTAATATTTCAAGCAAATACCCGAGTTGAGAGATATGAAGTCTCCAACAAGTTCTATAGCTAAAAGATGGAGGAGAATCGCTCAACTAGTGAGCATGTGCTCAGATTGTCTGGGTACTACAATCACTTGAATCAAGTGGGAGTTAATCTTCCAGATAAAATAGTGATTGACAGAATTCTCTAGTCACCATCACCAAGTTAGTAGAACTTCGTGATGAACTATGATATGCAAGGGATAATGGAAACGATTCCCAAGCTCTTCGTAATGCTGAAATCGACGAAGGTAGAAATCAAGAAAAACATCAAGTGTTGATGGTTGACAAGACCACTAGTTTCAAGAAAAGGGCAAAGGGAAGAAAGTGAACTTCAAGAAGAACGGCAAGCAAGTTGCTACTCAAGTAAAGAAGCCCAAGTCTGGACCTAAGCCTGAGACTCAGTGCTTCTACTGTAAAGGAACTGGTCACTGGAAGCGGAACTACCCCAAGTATTTGGCGGATAAGAAGGATGGCAAAGTGAACAAAGGTATATTTGATATACAGATTATTGATGTGTATTTTACTAGTGTTCATAGCAACCCCTCGGTATTTGATACTGGTTCAGTTGCTAAGAGTAGTAACTCGAAACGGGAGTTCATAATGAACAGAAACTAGTTAAGGGTGAAGTGACGATGTGTGTTGGAAGTAGTTCCAAGATTGATATGATCATCATCGCACACTCCCTATACTTTCGGGATTAGTGTTGAACCTAAATAAGTGTTATTTGGTGTTTGCGTTGAGCATGAATATGATTTGATCATGTTTATTGCAATACGGTTATTCATTTAAGTTAGAGAATAATTGTTGTTCTGTTTACATGAATAAAACCTTATATGGTTATACACCCAATGAAAATGGTTCATTGGATCTCGATCGTAGTGATACACATATTCATAATATTGAAGACAAAAGATGCAAAGTTAATAATGATAGTGCAACTTATTTGTGGCATTGCCGTTTAGGTCATATTGGTGTAAAGCGCATGAAGAAACTCCATGCTGATGGGATTTTGGAATCACTTGATTATGAATCACTTGATGCTTGCGAACCATGCCTTATGGGCAAGATGACTAAGACTCCGTCCTCCGGAACAATGGAGCGAGCAACTGACTTATTGGAAATAATACATACTGATGTATGTGATCCGATGAGTGTAGAGGCTCGTGGCGGGTATCGTTATTTTTTGACCTTCACAGATGATTTGAGCAGATATGGGTATATCTACTTGATGAAACACAAGTCTAAAACATTTGAAAAGTTCAAAGAATTTTAGAGAGAAGTGGAGAATCATCGTAACAAGAAAATAAAAGTTTCTACAATATGATCGCAGAGGTAAATATTTGAGTTGCGAGTTTGGCCTTCAGTGAAAACAATGTGAAATAGTTTCACTACTTACGCCACCTAGAACACCACAGTCTAATGGTGTGTCCGAACGTCATAACCGTACTTTATTGGATATAGTGCAATCTATGATGTTTCTTACCGATTTACCACTATAGTTTTGGGGTTATGCATTAGAGACAGCTACGTTCACGTTAAAAAAGGGCACCATCTAAATCCGTTGAGACGACACTGTATGAACTGTGGTTTAGCAAGAAACCAAAGTTGTCATTTCTGAAAGTTTGGGGCTGCGATGCTTATGTGAAAAAGCTTCAACCTGATAAGCTCGAACCCAAATCGTAGAAATGTGTCTTCATAGGATATCCAAAGGAAACTATTGGATAGACCTTCTATCACAGATCCGAAGGCAAGAGTTTTGTTGCTAAATTCGGAAACTTTCTAGAGAAGGGGTTTCTCTCGAAAGAAGTGAGTGGGAGGAAAGTAGAACTTGATGAGGTAACTGTACCTGCTCCCTTATTGGAAAGTAGTACATCACATAAACCGGTTTCTGTGACACCTATACCAATTAGTGAGGAAGCTAATGATGATGATCATGAAACTTCAGAACAAGTTACTACTGAACCTCGTAGATCAACCAGAGTAAGATCTGCACCAGAGTGGTACGGTAATCCTGTTCTGGAAGTCATGCTACTAGATCATGATGAACCTACGAACTATGAAGAAGCGATGGTGAGCCCAGATTCCGCAAAATGGCTTGAAGCCATGAAATTTGAGATGGGATCCATGTATGAGAACAAAGTGTGGACTTTGGTTGACTTGCCCAAAGACCGGCAAGCAATTGAGAATAAATGGATCTTCAAAAAGAAGACTGACGCTGACGGTAATGTTACTGTCTACAAAGCTCGACTTGTCGCAAAAGGTTTTCGACAAGTTCAAGGGATTGACTACGATGAGACCTTCTCACCCGTAGCGATGCTTAAGTCTGTCCGAATCATGTTAGCAATTGCCGCATTTATGATTATGAAATTTGGTAGATGGATGTCAAAACTGCATTCCTGAATGGATTTCTGGAAGAAGAGTTGTATATGATGCAGCCGGAAGGTTTTGTCGATCCAAATGGAGCTAACAAAGTGTGCAAGCTCCAGCAATCCATTTATGGACTGGTGCAAGCCTCTCGGAGTTGGAATAAACGCTTTGATAGTGTGATCAAAGCATTTGGGTTTGTACAGACTTTTGGAGAAGCCTGTATTTACAAGAAAGTGAGTGGGAGCTCTATAGCATTTCTGATATTATATGTGGATGACATATTGCTACTCGGAAATGACATAGAATATCTGGATAGCATAAAAGGATACTTGAATAAGAATTTTTCAATGAAAGACCTCGGTGAAGCTGCTTACATATTGGGCATTAAGATCTATAGAGATAGATCAAGACGCTTAATTAGACTTTCACAAAGCACATACATTGACAAAGTTCTGAAGAAGTTCAAAATGGATCAAGCAAAGAAAGGATTCTTGCCTGTGTTACAAGGTGTGAACTTGAGCAAGATTCAAAGCCCGACCATGGCAGAAGATAGAAAGAGAATGAAAGTCATTCCCTATGCCTCAGCCATAGGTTCTATAAAGTATTCCATGTTGTGTACCAGATCTATTGTATACCCTACACTGTTTTTGGCAAGGGAGTACAATAGTGATCTAGGAGTAGATCACTGGACAGCGGTCAAAATTATCCTTAGTGGAATAAGGATATGTTTCTCGATTATGGAGGTGACAAAAAGGTTTGTCATAAAGGGTTACGTCGATGCAAGTTTTGACACTGATCTAGATGACTCTAAGTCTTAATCTGGATACATATTGAAAGTGGGAGCAATTAGCTGGAGTAGCTCCGTGCAGAGCATTGTTGACATAGAAATTTGCAAAATACATACGGATCTGAATGTGGCAGACCCGTTGACTAAACTTCTCTCACAAGCAAAGCATGATCACACCTTAGTACTCTTTGGGTGTTAATCACATAGCGATGTGAACTAGATTATTGACTCTAGTAAACCCTTTGAGTGTTGGTCACATAACGATGTGAACTATGGGTGTTAATCACATGATGATGTGACCTATTGATGTTAAATCACATGGCAATGTGAACTAGATTATTGACTCTAGTGCAAGTGGGAGACTGAAGGAAATATGCCCTAGAGGCAATAATAAGGTTATTATTTATTTCCTTATTTCATGATAAATGTTTATTATTCATGCTAGAATTGTATTAACCGGAAACATAATACATGTGTGAATACATAGACAAACAGAGTGTCACTAGTATGCCTCTACTTGACTAGCTCGTTAATCAAAGATGGTCATGTTTCCTAACCATAGACAAAGAGTTGTTATTTGATTAACGGGATCACATCATTAGGAGAATGATGTGATTGACTTGACCCATTCCGTTAGCTTAGCACTTGATCGTTTAGTATGTTGTTATTGCTTTCTCATGACTTATACATGTTCCTATGACTATGAGATTATGCAACTCCCGTTTACCAGAGGAACACTTTGTGTGCTACCAAATGTCACAACATAACTGGGTGATTATAAAGGAGCTCTACAGGTGTCTCCAAATGTACATGTTGGGTTGGCGTATTTCGAGATTAGGATTTGTCACTCCGATTGTCGGAGAGGTATCTCTGGGCCCTCTCGGTAATGCACATCACATAAGCCTTGCAAGCATTGCAACTAATGAGTTAGTTGCGAGATGATGTATTACGGAACGAGTAAAGAGACTTTCCGGTAATGAGATTGAACTAGGTATTGAGATACCGACGATCGAATCTCGGGCAAGTAACATACCGATGACAAAGGGAACAACGTATGTTGTTATGCGGTCTGACCGATAAAGATCTTCGTAGAATATGTAGGAGCTAATATGAGCATCCAGGTTCCACTATTGGTTATTGACCGGAGACGTGTCTCGGTCATGTCTACATTGTTCTCGAACCCGTAGGGTCCGCACGCTTAAGGTTTCGATGACAGTTATATTATGAGTTTATGAGTTTTGATGTACCAAAGGAGTTAGGAGTCCCGGATGAGATCGGGGACATGACGAGGAGTCTCGAAATGGTCGAGACGTAAAGATCGATATATTGGACGACTATATTCGAACATCGGAAAGGTTCCGAGTGGTTCAGGTATTTTTCGGAGTACCGGGGAGTTACGGGAATACGGGGGAAGAAGTATATGGGCCTTATTGGGCTTTAGGGGAGAGGGAGAGGCAGGCCGCGCCCCCCCCCCCATTGACTAGTCCGAACTGGACTAGGGGGAGGGGCGGCGCCCCTCCTTCCTTCTCTTCCCTCTTCCCCTTCCTTGTCTCCTACTCCTACTACTTGGAAGGACTCCTAGTTGGACTAGGAAAGGGGGAATCCTACTCCCGATGGGAGTAGGACTCCCCTAGGGCGCGCCATAGAGAGGGCCGGACCTCCCCTCCTCCACTCCTTTATATACGGGGGCAGGGGGCACCCCATAGACACACAAGTTGATCTTCGTGATCGTTCTCTTAGCCGTGTGCGGTGCCCCCCTCCACCGTAATCCTCGATAATATTGTAGCGGTGCTTAGGCGAAGCCCTACGACGGTAGAACATCAAGATTGTCACCACGCCATCGTGCTGACGGAACTCTTCCCCGACACTTTGCTGGATCGGAGTCCGGGGATCATCATCGAGCTGAACGTGTGCTAGAACTCGGAGGTGTCGTAGTTTCGGTGCTTGATCGGTCGGGCCATGAAGACGTACGACTACATCAACCGCGTTGTCATAACACTTCCGCTATCGGTCTACGAGAGTACGTAGACAACACTCTCCCCTCTCGTGGCTATGCATCACCATGATCTTGCGTGTGCGTAGGAATTTTTTTGAAATTACTACGTTACCCAACAGGTACATCATAGTACTACGATCCAATCGATCATGGTATTAAGGCATCTCCAACGCCAACCTCAAACCGTTTGCATATGTCCGGACCACACGGTTCGGACCGCGAAAGCCTTCCAACATACGTCTATATCAGTCCGCTCAACGGTTCGAACGCACTTTCTCCCGCAAAGTGAAGACAAAGTGTGGCTGGTTTGTGGGGCAACCCAAGCTCACTAAATCCGCCCTCCTGCTCCCATTTTCTTCCACCCCGCCATTTCTCTCCCTTACTTTGCATCCGCAACCTCCACCTTAGTTGTCACCATTGTACCTCTTTGGACGCCGCACAGGCCTTGCCGGACGTTCGCAACCAGCATCGATGCGCCCGCTCGCCTTTTACGATGGTGTTGTCCATCCTAGAGCCGTTTGTACCGGGTAAAATCTGCCACCCTGTCGATGACCTCCGTGGCGGCCATCAAGCCCGACAGGTGTTCGGTCAAATGCCATTGAGCTTATTTTGGTACGCCATGTCGTTTATTCAGAGTAAGAAGAATGACAGGACTCGACAATGGAGGATGAGTTGTTGTGCGATGCGTGGTGTCCATATCCATGGATTTCATAGGCAGGAGCAAAGGGGGGGACCTTCTGGCAGCAAGTGCTTGAATCCTTTCATGCATGAAAGCACATTACGCCCTATGACATGCATATCATCCATGCTTGTAATATAAGGTCAATATCGTATTGATGGTACGCTATCCAAACCATCACCACCAAGTTTTGTCACATAGTTGCTCAATTGGAGGAAAGATGGCCATTGCACGCGGAAGAGGATGAGATCGTAAGTTTTGCTTCTTCTTGCTCAACTTGTTGATTGAATTATTCATTCACTTAATGTTGCTCTACAGATTGTGTAGCTCGTACGCGTTGTTGTGATGTCCCACAGGATAAAAGGGATGGCCATTTACGTACATACACTGTTGGATGAAGCTAAAAGGGCAGTATGTGTAGGATCACATGATCCGTTAAAAAACTTGTTGGACATCAAATTTAAGACATTGTTGTACTGGAATTATTTGCATGCTATGTATGGATAGTTTGTGTTATTTTCTTTTCGAATTTTGATGAATATCAGCCGGTTTGCATGAATTTCACCCGCTAAGTCGGAACCCGGCTTCAAATGTATGCAAGCAGCATTGGATGGCGGCCTCCCGCATATTTATCCACGGACTTATCCCCCCTGTGCGCGGGCGGATATGGGTGGAAATTTGCGCGTCGTCATTGGATATGCCCTTATCATCTATGTTGTCTTACCCAACAACATCCATCCATGGATTAATCACAGTTAGTTTTATATCAACTTCTTGCATGTTGACCTATCACTTACCAACCTATCTCTTTTGACTAACCGATCAGTGTTTGTACTTACAAGTAGCAACAAGTTTGATTTCTTTTTCTGACTGCATTGCTACTTGTCATGGTTATTTCACTCACAATACATATAAGGGTGTGCATGGACACTACTATAGATTAGGTCAATAATGACTAATGATTGACATCTCTTGGTTATTATTGGTGCGATCAGTTCAGTCCCACCACTAGAAGAAATAGAAGAAGCTAGAGCTATAGAAGTTGGTAGGCTTGCCCGCACAGCATGTCCAAGCCGCTCGACATGCCAGCCTGAAATTCAATTCAAGCATCCAAGTAGATAACACCTAGCCTCCCAATCTCCAGCCGCCGCTTCCCCTCTCCTTGACCCCGTCCCTCCCGACCTCCTCCCTCCCAATCCGATCTAGGGCTTCGGGCAACTGTCGTCGAAGCTTCGTGGGGCAAAGCCCAAGCGGGGGATGATGGCGGTGGCGAGGCCTTCATCCATCGATGCTCCAGGATGCATTTGAGATGGAGATCCATGCGGTTGTCCTGGAATTGCGTGTCGTCAGACGTCAGCAGTACAGCGATGGGGCCTCTCCGCTGCCGATGGCTCACCCAGGCGGGGCGGCGGTTCCGGGCGTTGGTGCGGCTTCGGACGTGTGGTTTCCTGGCGAAAGACATCACCCATGGGCATGTTGGGTGATGGGGGAGGTCGATCTGGTGCTCCAGCCGGGGATGGGCACGAATTTAAGAGCAAAATATTGGTTCAGCCTCGGCCACTGTCAACGGCGGCACTCGCGGGCATTGTTGCTTTGTTGGAGGCTTTGTGGGGTGATCCGCGTTCTCTATGTGCCTAGGGTGAATCCCCATATCCGGGCTTCCCGAATCGGATAATGGCGAGGTTCATGCGTCATCAACCCCATGTGGGCATCATATTTGAGGTCATACATCGGCCGAAGGGACAAGTGTTTGGCTTGATGGCTGGGCACAGGTCTGTGTATGCTTCTTGTGCGGTGACCAAGGTGGAGTGGCGTGCTATCTACGGTATGGACAACGGCGAGTCTTGGTGGCAAGGTGCAGCGGGGTCTTAGTGTTGGATACCATTTGATGGGCGCGCGTAGGAGGCTGGCGCTATTTGGCGTCGTGGTGGCGTCTATGGCAGAAGGGTCTGGCAAGATCAGTGCATTAGTTGCTCCTGAAGATGGGACTACAGAAGAAGGCGGCGACAAATTCTATAGTGTGTGCATGCGGTGCACGCTGAGGGTCTACTAGACCGATTAGTGCTCCTGCCAGCCGGCGGGCAGCTTCGTGAGACCATCAGATTTCTTGGTGTGCATGGCACGAGGTCAAGGAACATCATCATTCTTGTAGGTAGGGCGATAGTTTTTGTGAGGAACGTGGCTTTGGGTTGATCTATATATTTATTTTATAAGGCCTTATTGAACAATGTAATAAAGATGAGTGTGTGCATCGCTCGATGCAGAGGCCGATGGTAATCCTCCTATTCGGAGAAAAAAAATAGCTCTAGAAGTTGGAATGATGTTTTCAATAGTACAACAAGCTCAGAGGTTCGTTAATATCTACGACTGGATCAAAGGAATTATAATTTTGAAAGGCATAAACTTAACAAAGAAAGTTACTTTCAAGTGCAACAAAAGCGGGAAATATGTTAGCAAAGTACCTATTAATCAAAGGAAGAGGAGGAGGACATTTGTGGAGGAAACAAGTTGCGACATGGACGTTGTGGTAAAACTTGAAGAAGGTCAATGGAAAAACATTTATGTTAGCTTGGAACACAACCATGAGTGACCACGCTTAATCTGACCAAGTTCTTTGTTAGTCAGAAGTTCATGACAGAAGAGGGAGTTCTTTTATCTAAGTTTTTGGAGGAGAATAGGATGAAGCCTAACGTGATAATGAGAATTTTCAGGAAGCTATCAGGCAATGCCAGGAATGTGCCATTAAGGAAGAAGGTTTTGTCGAACTTGAACCAATAAGAAAAAAAGGAGAAATAAGAACATATACATAAAATGCAACCTAAAGTTTATTGATAAGCTCCAGATTAAACATCCTGGCTTGTGCTACAGAATGGAAACTGATGCAACTAACACATTATTTAGCTTGATTAGGACATATGCAAAATCATGATTGGATTACAAGATATATGGGCAAATGATCTCGTTCGACACAACATACAATACAAACCAATACAACATGCCATTTTCTCCTATTCTTACTCCTATAGCCTCCCTGGGGGCTTCACGGGCAGAGATCCCCCCTAGCCATCCACTTTCGACTCTCATACCGCTAGGAAGTGTTCATGCCATCGGATCTGACCGCGGGGCGTGCCCAGGGCCTCTTCATTGGGAAGGGCTAGGAGCGGTCGCGAGCTATGCCTCACGCGCCCGCTTGCTCGCGATGGTGTGACCAGACATGCCTTCCTATGTGTCTGGACCCCGATGAGCTGGTGCGGTCGTGGCACCATGGGGTGCACCATGGTCACAGCGCCCGCTCATGTGTGGGGCACATTTCACGGGCGAAACGGACCTCTGCAACATCCGTTTTCGGGTGGTGTGCCGTGGGGCCTCTAAAGGAAATATGTCCTAGAGGTAATAATAAAGTTGTTATTTATATTTCCTTATATCATGATAAATGTTTATTATTCATGCTAGAATTGTACTAACCAGAAACTTAGTACATGTGTGAATACATAGACAAACAGTGTGTCCCTAGTATGCCTCTACTTGACTAGCTCGTTAATCAAAGATGGTTAAGTTTCCTAGCCATGGACATGTGTTGTCATTTGATGAACGGGATCACATCATTAGAGAATGATGTGATGGAAAAGACCCATCCGTTAGCTTAGCATAATAATCATTCAGTTTTATTGCTACTGCTTTCTTCATGACTTATACATGTACCTCTGACTATGAGATTATGCAACTCCCAAATACTGGAGGAACACCTTGTGTGATATCAAATGTCACAATGTAATTGGTGATTATAAAGATGCTCTACAGGTGTCTCCGATGGTGTTTGTTGGGTTGGCATAGATCAAGATTAGGATTTGTCATTCCGTCTATCGGAGAGGTATCTTTGGGCCCTCTCTGTAATGTACATCACTATGAGCCTTGCAAGCAATGTGACTAATGAGTTAGTTGCGGGATGATACATTACGGAACGAGTAAAGGGACTTTCCGGTAACGAGATTGAACTAGGTATGTTGATACCGACGATTCTCGGGCAAGTAACATACCGATGACAAAGGGAATGACGAATGTTGCTATGCAGTTTGACCGATAGAGATCTTCGTAGAATATGTAGGAGCCAATATGAGCATCCAGGTTCCGCTATTGGTTATTGACCGGAGATGTGTCTCGGTCATGTCTACATAGTTCTCGAACCCTTAGAGTCCGCACGCTTAACGTTCGATGATGATTTGTATTATGAGTTATGTGATTTGATGTACCGAAGGTTGTTCGGAGTCCTGGATGAGATCACGGACATGACGAGGAGTATCAAAATGGTCGAGACGTAAAGATCGATATATTGGAAGGTTATTCGGACATCGGAAAGGTTCCGAGTGATTCGGGTATTTTTTGGAGTACCGGAGAGTTACTGGAATTCGCCTGGCAAGTAATGGGCCTTAATGGGCCATACGGGAAAGGAGAGAAGGGCCTGAATGGGTGGCTGCGCCCCCCCCCCCCTATGGGCTGGTCCGAATTGGACTAGGGAGGGGGCGGCGCCCCCCTCTTTCCTTCTCTCCATCTTCCCCTTCCTTCTTCTCCTACTCCAACTAGGGAAGGGGGGAAACCTACTCCTACTAGGAGTAGGAATCCCCCTTGGGGCGCACCGTAGAGAGGGTCGACCTGCCCCTCCTCCACTCCTTTATATACGGGGGAGGGGGCACCCCATATAGACACACAAGTTGACAGTTGTCTTAGCCGTGTGCGGTGCCCCCCTCCACAGATTTTGTAACATCCCAAATTTTCAATTTGGAATGTTATACATTAGATCATCATTGCATACCATATTTTATTTGCATTTTGGTTGATCCTAGAAATTCTACGCAACTCAATGACCCACGGAGAGAGTTGGGGATTTCGTTATTTTCATATTTGAGTTTTCTCAAATTTTGAGAATAGGATCATTTGATTTTATTTATTTTATCATCAATTATTTCTATTACAAAAATAAGAGAGAGGGAATAAAATGACTTTCCCAAAATAAAGAAATATTGAGGATTTAATAATAAAATCAAATAAGATTTTATTTCCGAGTTTTTCGGTGTTTTATTTGAATTTAGGAAAAATGTGCGTTTTTCAAAATTTCATTTAGGTCCCAAATAAATGTTCACCTTGTGCGGCTTGATTTTAGAAGCTCGTGAAAATTTATTTCGGAATTTTTGAAGTCCATTTAGTATTTCTTTTTATTTTTATTCCGCGCATAAAAAAAATCGAACCGACCTAACAGGCTGTGTCCGACTAGGACTCTGGCCCGACTAGGATATATAAACCGGAGGGGAGGCCCAGCCCCAGCCAAACCCTAGCCAAGCCGCCCCGCTGCCGCCCGCTCCCGCCGCCGTAGCCCGCTCCCGCCGCCGCCGCCGCGCCGCCTCGCCGCCGCACGCTCGCCGAGGTTCGCCACCGCCTCGAAATCCGCGCCGGTTTTTTTTATTTTTTTTTCAAAAAACCGTTTGGTTTTTCCGTTGGCTTTTTAGATTCGGTTTTTTTAAATAGATCGGTTTTTCCGGTTTATTTAATTTAGCAAGCGTTCGTCATTTTTCTTTTTCTCGGATTAAATACGCGATTTTTCTGATCGCGATTCCTGATCCGATTTTCGTTTTAGTATAACTTTTCGCTCGTTTATCGGAATCAGGCGATTCAAGCGCCTAGAGTTTCGTCTCGAAACCCTCTATCCGTTTAACCAACTTAAACAAGATTTTGTCACTATAAAATTTGCCCTAGATCCAGATTAGTAGAATGAAGTTGTTTTCTTTCGCCGTTTGACTTTCGTTGCTTCGTTCGATTTGATTCTTTTTGCCAACCGGAGTTCTTAAGTTAAACCTTCTGGTTAGATCTCTTATTTGAGTTTTACCTGTGCATTAGATGATTACTTATTTTATGCTTGTTTGTTTGTCTGCGATAGAATACCCGGAGTGCGCCGCTTGTTACTTCGAATCTCTAGGTTTCACGAATCATCAGCAAGGCAAGTAACACTTTGATCATACCTTTTCTACTTCCCAGTTTTATTGCATTAGATCAATCCTCACACATTGCATGATTGTGGGATGGGAAGTAGTTGAGGTAGTACCTATTACCTATTTATTATCAAACCTTTGGGAGTTACTTCTATGTTTGCTTATTATGCCATGCTATGCTAGTAGACGTGGATTGGGTGAGTGATATCCATGACAGATGTGAGTTTTTATAATTAATGGTTTATCTAAGGTGGCAACTTAAATACACATTTGGGTGGATTGAGGCACCTAGGTATTCCAGGACTTGCCTGTTTTCTTTTGGACCGCCACCCAGGCTCAGAGGGATCGTGAGACTATTCATACTAGAAACTTCCATGTGCAGCCACAAGCTATTATGGGCTCTAGCATAGTTGACTAAGTCGTGCGAACTCTTACAGTGGTAGACTAGCAGATGTAGTGGATGTAGGTGGTACGGTCTACCCGATCGTAAGGTGCTAGCGCTTCTGAAAGACTATGTCTCGGCCATCCGTCTTCTCAAACACCATGTAGTGCGAGAAACCAAACGGAGGCGATCGAGTCTTGTGGGGAAAAGTGCGCAAACCTCTGCAGAGTGAAATAAACTAATCATGATTAGCCGTGTCCCCGGTTATGGACATCTTGAGTATCTAGTACTTGGATTATCATGTGAATCTCAACATGTTACTCTAAATTAATTTTGTTGGGTTATGTTTAATGATGATGCTTAATTGGAATTGAGAATGCTGTCAACCATTCTCAATGTTTAACACCTACCATGATAGTTAAATAAAATTATTCCTTTGAAGTAGGGAAAAATTGGCTTTACGCAAAACTGTAACCATAGAGCTTTCCACCAGCCAAATATGCATATAGTATAGCTGTTTCATTCCATTACTCTCTATGTGTTACATTGCCAGCATATTCCATGTGCTGACCCGTTTTCGGGCTGCAACGTTAATGTTGCAAACTTTTCAGATGACGATTAAGGAGTTTTTAGTTCGTGGTTCTATACTCAGTGATGCCGTTGGAGTTGATGGACTCACTTATCTTCCAGGCCTTCCGTTGTTATCGTTATTAGATGGCCTTAAGCCATATTTATTGTAATAAGTTCTCTCTTGAGACACTCGATGTAATAAGTGTGTGATTGCTACTATGCTATAAATCCTCCGAGTACTGTGTGGTGTCAGCATTACTGATCCAGGGATGACACTGGAGCACAGGGATCAGACTGTTTGAGGTCTGGTCGCTTCAGAGATGGTATCAGAGCACACGCTGACTGTAGGACACGACCACTAAGCTAAAAGACCTAGATCACTTTTCACCCTCTTCTCTTCTGACCTCTCATCTTTTCTACTCTTTAGGATGGCGGACGCAAGGAACAAGTTCAGGCAACCGGATGAAGATACACCCTTTGGACGTCACTTGAAGGAAGTCACTAGATACCTGAACATAGGAGTACCAAGCTTCACCGGAACCTACAACGCCACTTTACTTGAAGAAGAGCGCTGGATGATTCAAGTTCAAGTTCCAGGAAGGACATTCATGCCAGTCACTGAGCCCATAGAGTTTTCTTTTGATGCACCAACTTGGAGTCTAGGAAAGAGCATGGCAGCTCACATCGCCATGGGACGCATTGGAGAAGTCTACCGCAATGATCTCAAGGATACTATCTACCAGATTTGTGGGCGCCGAGATGAGCACTGGGAGATGATCAGCACCAGGAAGGATAGATCAATCGCAGCTTTTATCCAGGAGTTAAACCAGCACATTCGACGACAGGAGAACCAGATGTGCGCCGACATGATAGATCTGAAGAAGGCTAAGACTAGAATCAAGGAACTGGAGGAAGAACTCAAGGCTACACTTGAAGATTATGAAGAGGAAATTGAAGTATTGGTGGAGAAGAATGACGACCTGATCAAGAAGATTGGAATATTTATGGGAGGCCCTACGCCAGTAGAGGAAGACGAAGAACCCTAGGAGATTAGCCCGGAAGACTACATCATCATCGACAACACCGACTCGGATCTTGATAGTAGCGATGATGACTATGTTGATGAAGCTGGAGCAGATATCATGGAGTCTGCAATCGAGGAATATTTGTAGTAGACCACCTCATCAGTAGTAGTAGTCCACCATGTAAATATAGTAGTCCGAGCACTTTTGCGATAGATAGATCGATTGTATGCCCTTGTTTGATTGAATGAAGTGAATTGTTTGCTTTTGCCTCATGTGCATATGGGTAGTGTTTTCTCTTTAGACCCCCTCTATTCTTACATCTCATCTTTTCTAAACCCTCAGATGCCTCCGAGACGTGACCCCGGATTTAGCTTTCCACCGGAGCTCACCCAGTTGATCCATCAACAGAACACATTGATGCAGTTGCTAGTCCAGAATCAGAATCAGGGGAACAACAACAACAACCCACCACCACCACCACCACCACCTGTTGATCACTTAGCCCGTTTTCTTAGGCTGAATCCGCCGGTGTTTTCCAGTAGCACCGAGCCGATAGTAGCAGATGATTGGCTCCGCAAGACAGCTAGGGAATTGACCACAGTAGGATGCATAGATGCGGAGAAGGTGAAGTTTGCCGCACATCAGCTAGAAGGACCCGCAGCATCATGGTGGGAGAATTTCACTGCCACTTTCCCTGTTGACACTATCACATGGGACCAGTTTCAGCAGGCTTTTCGTACTGCACATGTTTCAGCAGGAGCTATGGCCATGAAGAAGCGTGAGTTTCGCAACTTGCGCCAAGGAGGACGGACAGTTGGCCAGTATGTGGAGGACTTTAGTAAGTTAGCATGTTATGCCCCAGATGACGTCGCTACGGATGCAGCAAAGCAGGAGGAGTTTCTGGAAGGACTGAATGATGAGTTGAGCATGCAGTTGATGGTAGCCACCTTCAACCACTACCAGGAGTTGGTAGATCGTGCTCTTATGATTGAAGGGAAGCAGCAGCAAATTGAGAATCGCAAAAGGAAGTATGGACAAGGGAAGTACAATTCAGGAGCTCAGCAGAAACCACGTTTTACCCCTAGACCGGGAGGACATTTTCAGCATACCAATGGAGGAGGTAGCTCGCACAATCACAATGGCACCAAGAATGGTAATGGCAATGGAGGAAGCAACGGCCAGAACCGCACCAACCCATCAACCCCAACCAAGAAGGACCTGAGCCAAGTCACTTGCTTTAAGTGTCAGAAGACCGGACATTATGCCAATGAATGTCCTGAAGGCCAAAATGGCAATGGAAGTTCTGGGAAGAAGCCGAACCCTTTCAACAGGGGACAGGTGAACCACGTTAGCGTGGAGGAGGTTGAAGCTCAGCCCGATGCAGTAATAGGTAAGTTTTTGGTTAAGTCATTTACTGCACTCGTTCTTTTTGATACTGGTGCATCGCATTCATACATCTCAAGGGGATTTGTGGATAAGTATAACCTATCAACCCAAGCCCTTAGGTCACCCATGTTAGTAACCTCGCCTGGAGTAGAGTATGTGGCTAGTCTATGGTGTGGTTGGTTACCATTAAGGATTGGTAACTATGTTTTTCCCTCAGACATAATAGTATTGGAATCTCAAGGATTGGATGTGATATTAGGCATGGATTGGTTATCAAAGTATGAAGGGAATATTGAATGTGCTAGTAAGTCAATTTTGCTTACCACACTAGAAGGGAGAAGGATCAAGTATGTATCCCGGCATGTGCCAAAGAGGACTCAAGTAAATTGCCTAACAAGAGTTGTGCAGGAGGAAGTACCAGTGGTAAGGGATTTTCCTGAAGTATTTCCAGAGGAGTTGCCAGGCATGCCACCGGATAGAGATATTGAGTTTTTGATTGAGCTATTGCCAGGCACAGGGCCAATATCAAAGATACCATATAGGATGCCAGCAAAGGATTTGGTGGAAATTAAGAAGCAGATTAAGGAGTTACTGGATAAGGGATATATTCGCCCAAGTTCTTCGCCTTGGGGATCGCCAGTACTTCTAGTGGAGAAGAAGGATGGATCGTTAAGGATGGTTGTTGATTACCGAGGATTGAATGAAGTAACGATCAAGAACAAGTACCCACTACCAATGATCAACGATCTGTTTGATCGATTGCAAGGAGCTAAGGTATTTTCCAAGATCGAACTGCGATCAGGATACCACCAGTTGAAGATTCGAGAACAGGATATTCCTAAGACAGCTTTTACCACCAGGTATGGGCTGTATGAGTATACCATTATGTCATTTGGTCTGACTAACGCACCTGCATATTTTATGAACATGATGAACAAAGTATTTATGGAGTTTTTGGATAAGTTCGTTGTAGTGTTCATTGATGATATCTTGGTTTATTCGAAGAATGAAGAGGAGCATAAGGAGCATTTGCGTTTGGTACTTAGAAAACTCAGAGAACATCAATTATATGCCAAGTTCAGCAAATGTGAGTTTTGGTTGAAGGACGTAGGATTCCTTGAACACGTTATATTTGGAGAAGGTATAGCAGTTGATCCCACTAAAGTTGATACCGTGACCAAGTGGGAAGCCCCAACAACAGTTGGAGAGATCCGGTGTTTTCTTGGACTCGCAAGATACTACCGGAGATTTATTGAGAATTTCTCAAAGATTGCGAAGCCTATGACTGAGTTGTTGAAGAAAGATACCAAGTTCATATGGACAGAGGAATGTGAGGCTAGTTTCCAAGAGTTGAAGAAACGTTTGGTTACCTCACCAGTGTTGATTTTGCCAGACCAGACCAAGGATTATGAGGTGTATTGCGATGCTTCATGTCGAGGACTTGGAGCAGTGCTTATGCAGGAAGGGAGAGTTGTTTCATATGCCTCAAGACAACTGAAGCCTCAGAGTTGAATTATGACACGCATGATTTGGAGTTAGCAGTCGTAGTGCATGCATTGAAAACATGGAGACATTTCCTCATTGGAAACCATTGTGAGGTGTACACGGATCTTAAGAGTTTGAAGTACATTTTCACGCAGAAGGAGTTGAATCTCAGGCAAAGGAGATGGTTGGAGCTCATCAAGGATTATGATATGAAATTGCATTATCATCCTGGGAAGGCTAATGTAGTAGCTGACGCATTAAGCCATAAGAGCCATGTCAATACGTTAATGACGGGAGAAATACCCAAGGAGTTAGCAGAAAATCTTCGTGAACTATGTTTGGAAATAGTTCCGAGAGGCTATGTAGCAGCATTGGATATTCAGTCAACTTTGATGGATAGAATCAGGGAAGCTCAAAAGACTGACAAAGAGATTGCCGCTATAAAGGAGAAACTGAGCAAAGGAAAAGCTAAAGGATTTCGTGAGGATGAGCACGACACCCTATGGTTTGAAGACCGCGTTTACGTGCCCAATGACCCGGAGATCGGGAAGTTGATTTTGCAAGAGGCACACGATTCACCATATTCAATTCACCCAGGAAATACAAAGATGTATTTGGATTTGAAGGACATTTTCTAGTGGACTAGAATGAAGAAGGATATTGCGGAGTATGTAGCAGTTTGTGATGTATGTCAGAGAGTAAAGGCAGAGCATCAGAAGCCAGCAGGATTGTTAACCATTGCCGACCCCGAATGGAAGTGGGATAAGCTAGGCATGGATTTTATCACGGGATTACCCATGACTCGTTCAGGCTATGACTCGATTTGGGTTGTAGTTAATCGATTGACGAAAGTAGCTCATTTCATCCCAGTAAAGACCACTTACACCAGTGCTAAGTTGGCAAAGATATACATGACCAGGATCATATGTTTGCATGGAGTTCCAAGGAGTATCATATCAGATAGAGGAACCCAGTTTACCTCAAAGTTCTGGAAGCAGTTGCACGAAACTTTGGGTACCAGGCTAGAATTCAGTACAGCTTTTCATCCACAGACAGATGGACAGACCGAGAGAGTCAATCAGATTTTGGAGGATATGCTGAGAGCTTGTGCGCTAGATTATGGATCTAGTTGGGACGACAATTTGCCATATGCAAAGTTCTCTTATAACAACACTTACCAAACCAGTTTAAAGATGGCCCCTTTCGAAGCTTTGTACGGAAGGAGGTGCAGGACACCGTTGTCATGGGACGAAGTTGGAGACCGCCAGTTGTTTGGTCCTGACTTGATTAAAGAGTCTGAACAGAAGGTGAAGTTGATTCGCGATAGGCTCAAGGTAGCCCAGTCCAGGCAGAAAAGTTATGCAGATTCTAAACGCAAGGAGACAGTTTACGAAGTCTGAGATAGAGCTTATCTTCGAGTATCTCCACTTCGGGGAACAAAGCGTTTTGGAGTTAAAGGGAAGTTAGCACCATGATTTGTGGGACCATATCGAGTTTTGGAGCGTATGGGAGAAGTGGCCTACAAGTTGGAATTGCCCGAAGGATTGTCAGGAGTTCATGATGTGTTCCACGTTTCTCAGTTAAAGAAATGTCACGCGGAGATGGCTGACATACCGTTGAGAGACACAGTGCCCTTGGAAACTATTTAGTTGGATAACGATTTGACGTACGAGGAGAAACCAATTAAGATCCTCGAGTTTGCTAGCCGAGTCACTCGCAGCAAGGTTATCAAGTTTTGCAAAGTTCAGTGGAGCCACCACACGGAGGATGAAGCCACCTGGGAGCAAGAGGAAGATTTGCTCAAGGACCACCCTCACCTATTTTCTAACCAACCCGAATCTCGAGGGCGAGATTCATCTTAAGGGGGGTATGTTTGTAACATTAGATCATCATTGCATACCATATTTTATTTTGCATTTTGGTTGATCCTAGAAATTCTACGCAACTCAATGACCCACGGAGAGAGTTGGGGATTTCGTTATTTTCATATTTCAGTTTTCTCAAATTTTGAGAATAGGATCATTTGATTTTATTTATTTTATCATCAATTATTTCTATTACAAAAATATGAGAGAGGGAATCAAATGACTTTCCCAAAATAAAGAAATATTGAGGATTTAATAATAATATCAAATAAGATTTTATTTCAGATTTTTTTGGTGTTTTATTTGAATTTAGGAAAAATGTGCGTTTTTCAAAATTTCATTTAGGTCCCAAATAAATGTTCACCTTGTGCGGCTTGATTTTAGAAGCCCGTGAAAGTTTATTTCGGAATTTTTGGAGTCCGTTTAGTATTTATTTTTATTTTTCTTCTGCGCATAAAAAAATAAATAATCGAACTGACCTAACAGGCCGTGTCCGACTAGGAATCCGACCCGACTAGGATATATAAACCGGGGGGGAGGCCCAGCCCCAGCCAAACCCTAGCCGAGCTGCCCCGCCGCCGCTCGCTCCCGCCGCCGCCGTCGCCGCCGCACGCTCGCCGAGGTTCGCCGCCGCCTCAAAATCTGTGCCGGTTTTTTAATTTTTTTTCAAAAACCGTTCGGTTTTTCCGTCGTTTTTTTAGATTCGGTTTTTTAAAATAGATCAGTTTTTCCGGTTTATTTAATTTAGCGAGCGTTCGTCGTTTTTCTTTTTCTCGGATTAAATCCGCGATTTTTCTGATCGCGATTCCTGATCCGATTTTCGTTTTAGTATAACTTTTCGCTCGTTTATCGGAATCAGGCGATTCAAGTGCCTAGAGTTTCGTTTCAAAACCCTCTATCCGTTTAACCAACTTAAACAAGATTTTGTCACTGTAAAATTTGCCCTAGATCCAGATTAGTAGAACAAAGTTGTTTTCTTTCGCCGTTTGACTTTCGTTGCTTCGTTCGATTTGATTCTTTTTGCCAACCGAAGTTCTTAAGTTGAACCTTCTGGTTAGATCTCTTATTTGAGTTTTACCTATGCATTAGATGAGTACTTATTATATACTTGTTTGTTTGTCTGCGATAGAATACCCGGAGTGCGCCGCTTGTTACTTCGAATCTCTAGGTTTCGCGGATCATCAGCAAGGCAAGTAACACTTTGATCATACCTTTTCTACTACCCAGATTTATTGCATTAGATCAATCCTCACACATTGCATGATTAGGATCGAAATAAATTGTGGGATGGGAAGTAGTTGAGGTAGTACCTATTACCTGTTTGTTATCAAACCTTTGGGAGTTACTTCTACGTTTGCTTATTATGCCATGCTATGCTAGTAGACGTGGATTGGGTGAGTGATATCCATTAAAGATGTGAGTTTTGTTAATTAATGGTTTATCTAAGGTGGCAACTTAAATACACATCTGGGTGGATTAAGGCACCTTGATGTTCCAGGACTTGCCTGTTTTCTTTTGGACCGCCACCCAGGCTCAAAGAGATCATGAAACTATTCATACTAGAAACTTCCGTGTGCAGCCACAAGCTATTATGGGCTCTAGCATAGTTGACTAAGTCGTGCGAACTCTTATAGTGGTGGACTAGCAGATGTAGGGGATGTAGGTGGTACGGTCTACCCGATCGTAAGGTGCTAGCGCTTCTGAAAGACTATGTCTTGGTCATCCGTCTTCTCAAACACCATGTAGTGCGAGAAACCAAACGGAGGCGATCGAGTCTTGTGGGGAAAAGTGCGCAAACCTCTGCAGAGTGAAATAAACTAATCATGATTAGCCGTGTCCCCGGTTATGGACATCTTGAGTATCTAGTACTTGGATTATCATGTGAATCTCAACGTTACTCTAAATTAATTTTGTTGGGTTATGTTTAATGATGATGCTTAATTGGGATTGAGAATGCTGTCAACCATTCTCAATGTTTAACACCTACCATGATAGTTAAATAAAATTATTCCTTTGAAGTAGGGAAAAATTGGCTTTACGCAAAACTGTAACCATAGAGCTTTCCACCAGCCAAATATGCATATACTATAGCTGTTTCATTCCATTACTCTCTATGTGTTACATTGCCAGCATATTCCATGTGCTGACCCGTTTTCGGGCTGCAACATTAATGTTGCAGACTTTTCAGACGACGATTAAGGAGTTTTTAGGTCGTGGTTCTATACTCAGTGATGTCGTTGGAGTTGATGGACTCACTTATCTTCCAAGCCTTCCGTTGTTATCGTTATTAGATGGCCTTAAGCCATATTTATTGTAATAAGTTTTCTCTTGAGACACTCGATGTAATAAGTGTGTGATTGCTACTCTGCTATAAATCCTCCGAGTACTATGTGGTGTCGGCATTACTGATCCAGGGATGACACCGGAGCACAGAGATCAGACTGTTTGAGGTCTGGTCGCTACAGATTTCCACCTCGATCATATCGTTGTAGCGCTTAGGCGAAGCCCTGCACTGATAGCTTCATCATCACCGTCACCATGCCGTCGTGCTGAGCAACTCTCCCTCGACCTCAGCTAGATCTAGAGTTCATGGGATGTCACCGAGCTGAACGTGTGCAAATCGCGGAGGTGCCGTATCTTCGGTGCTAGGATCGGTCGGATCGTGAAGACGTACGACTGCATCAACCGCGTTGTCATAACGCTTCCGCTTACGGTCTACGAGGGTACGTGGACAACACTCTCACCTCTCGTTGCCATGCATCACCTAGATGGATCTTGCGTGTGCGTAGGAAATTGTTTGAAATTACTACGTTCCCCAATAGTGGCATCTGAGCCAGGTCTATGCGTAGATGTTATATGCATGAGTATAACATAAAGGAGTTGTGGGCGTGGGTATATACATATTGCTTGCCTTCACTAGTTGATTCTTGATTCAGGGGTATTGTTGGATGAAGCGGCTCAGACCAACATTACGCGTACGCTTACGCGAGACTGGTTCTATCGACGTGCTTCGCACACAGGTGGCTGGTGGGTGTCGGTTTCTCCAACTTTAGTTGAATCGGATTCAATGAACAGGGTTCTTTCTGAAGATCAAAAAGCAATCACTATACCGAGTTGTGGTTTTTGATGCGTAGGTAAGAACTGTTTTTGCTAAGCCCGTAGCAGCCACATAAAACTTGCAACAATAAAGTAGAGGACGTCTAACTTGTTTTTGCAGGGCATGTTGTGATGTGATATGGTCTGTTAGGGAACGTAGTAATTTCAAAAAAAAATCCTGCGCACACGCAAGATCATGATGATGCATAGCAACGAGAGGGGAGAGTGTCGTCTACGTACCCTCGTAGACCGTTAAGCGGAAGCGTTATGACAATGCGGTTGATGTAGTCGTATGTCTTCACGATCGACCGATCCTCAGTACTGAACGTACGGCACCTCCGCGTTCAGCACACGTTCATCTCGGTGACGTCCCACGAACTCATGATCCAGTAGAGCTCGAAGGAGAGTTTCGTCAGCACGACAGCGTGGTGACGATATTGATGAAGCTACCGTCGCAGGGCTTCGCCTAAGCACCACTACAGTATGACCGAGGTGGATTATGGTGGTGGGGGCACCGCACACGGCTGGGAAGATCAATGATCAACTTGTGTGTCCTAGGGTGCCCCCCTGACCCCGTATATAAAGGAGAAAGGGGGAGGCCGGCCGGCCCTATAGGGCGCGCCAGGACAAGGAGTCGTCCTCCTAGTAGGAGTAGGACTCCCCTCTTTCCTACTCCTACTAGGAGGGGGAAAGGAAGGGTGAGAAGGAGAAGGAAAGGGGGCACCGCCCCCCTTCCTAGTCCAATTCGGACAAGAGGGGAGGGGGCGCGGCCTTCCCTGGCCGGCCCCTCTCTCTCCACTAGGGCCCAACAAGGCCCATTAACCCTCGGGGGGTTCCGGTAACCCCTCCGGCACTCCGGTAAAATCCCTATTTTACCCAGAACTCTTCCGATGTCCAAATGCAGGCTTCTAATATATCAATCTTCATGTCTCGACCATTTCGAGACTCCTCGTCATGTCCGTGATCATATCCGGGACTCCGAACTACCTTCGATACATCAAAACATATAAACTCATAATACCAATCGTCACAGAACTTTAAGCGTGCGGACCCTACGGGTTCGAGAACTATGTAGACATGACAGAGACACGTTTCCGGTTAATAACCAATAGCGGAACCTGGATGCTCATATTGGTTCCTACATATTCTACGAAGATCTTTATCGGTCAAACCGCATAACAACATACGTTGTTCCCTTTGTCATCGGTATGTTACTTGCTCAATCTCGTTACTAGCTAGTCTCTTTACTCATTCCGTAATACATCATCCCGCAACTAAATCATTAATTGCATTACATGCAAGGCTTAAAGTGATGTGCATTACCAAGAGGGCCCAGAGATACCTCTCCGACAATCGGAGTGACAAATCCTAATCTTGATCCATGCCAACCCAACAAACACCATCGGAGATACCTGTAGAGCACCTTTATAATCACCCAATTACGTTGTGACGTTTGGTAGCACACAAAGTGTTCCTCCGGTATTCAGGAGTTGCATGATCTCATAGTCATAGGAACATGTATACTTATGGAGAAAGCAATAGCAACAAACTAAACGATCATCGTGCTAAGCTAACGGATGGGTCAAGTCAATCACATCATTCTCTAATGATGTGATCCTATTGATCAAATGACAACTCATGTCTATGGCTAGGAAACTTAACCATCTTTGATCCAATGAGCTAGTCAAGTAGAGGCATACCAATGACACTCTGTTTGTCTATGTATTCACACATGTACTAAGTTTCCGGTTAATACAATTCTAGCATGAATAATAAACATTATCATGATATAAGGAAATAAATAATAACTTTATTATTTCCTCTAGGGCATATTTCCTTCATGGTCAAGACGTGATGAGATATAATTTGTTGTATGAGATGATCATGTTTTGTTGAAGTTATCGGCAACTGGTAGGAGCCTTATGGTTGTCTCTTTATTGCATAAGATGCAAGCGCCATATAATTGCTTTACTTTATCGCTATGCGATAGCAATAGTTTAAAAAGAAATAGATGGCGAGACGACCATGTGACGACACATTGATAGAGATCAAGATGATGGAGATCATGGTGTCATGCCGGTGATGATGGAGATCATGACGGTACTTTGGAGATGGAGATCAAAGGCACAAGATGATGATGGACATATCATGTCACATATTTTGATTGCATGTGATGTTTATCTTTTATGCATCTTATTTTGCTTAGTACGTCAGTAGCATTATAAGATGATCCCTCACTAAATTTCAAGGTATAAGTGTTCTCCCTAAGTATGCACCATTGCGACAGTTCTTCGTGCTGAGACACCACGTGATGATCGGGTGTGATAAGTGAAGGAAATATGCCCTAGAGGCAATAATAAAGTTGTTATTTATATTTCCTTATATCATGATAAATGTTTATTATTCATGCTAGAATTGTATTAACCGGAAACTTAGTACATGTGTGAATACATAGACAAACAGAGTGTCACTAGTTTGCCTCTACTTGACTAGCTCGTTGAATCAAAGATGGTTAAGTTTCCTAGCCATATACATGAGTTGTCATTTGATTAACGGGATCATGTCATTAGAGAATGATGTGATTGACTTGACCCATCCCTTACCTTAGCACGATGATCGTTTAGTTTGTTGTTATTGCTTTCTTCATGACTTATACATGTTCCTATGACTATGAGATTATGCAACTCCCGAATACCGGAGGAACACTTTGTGTGCTACCAAACGTCACAACGTAACTGGCTGATTATAAAGGTGCTCTACAGGTGTCTCCAATGGTACTTGTTGAGTTGGCATAGATCAAGATTAGGATTTGTCACTCCGATTGTCGGAGAGGTATCTCTGGGCCCTCTCGGTAATGCACATCACAATAAGCCTTGCAAGCAATGTAACTAATGAGTTAGTTATGGGATGATGCATAACGGAACAAGTAAACAGACTTGCCGGTAACGAGATTGAACTAGGTATTGAGATACATACGATCGAATCTCGGGCAAGTAACATACCGATGACAAAGGGAACAATGTATGTTGTTATGTGGTTTGACCAATAAAGATCTTCGTAGAATTTGTAGGAACCAATATGAGCATTCAGGTTCCGCTATTGGTTATTTACCAGAGATGAGTCTTGGTCATGTCTACATAGTTCTAGAACCCGTAGGGTCCGCACGCTTAATGTTCGGTGACGATCGATATTATGAGTTTATGTGTTTTGATGTACCAAAGGTTGTTCGGAGTCCCGGATGAGATCAGGGACATGACGAGGAGTCTCAAAATTTTCGAGACGTAATGATCGATATATCGGAAGGCTATATTCGGACATCGGAAAGGTTCTGAGTGGTTCAGATATTTATCGGAGTACCGGAGAGTTACGGGAATTCATTGGGGAGTATATGGGCCTTATTAGGCTCTAGGGGAGAGAGAGGGGCTGCCTAGGGCAGGCCGCACGCCCCCCCCCCCCCAAGGCCTAGTCCAAATTGGACTAGGGGAGGGGCGGCGCCCCTTCCTTCCTTCTCTTATCTCTTCCCCTTCCTTCTCTCCTACTCCTACTACTTGGAAGGGGGGGAATCCTACTCCCGATGGGAGTAGGACTCCGCAGGCTGCACCATAGTAGAGGGTCGGCCCTCCACCTCCTCCACTCCTTTATATACGGGGGAGGGGGCACCCCATAGACACAGAAGTTGATCATTGGTCTTTAGCCGTGTGCGGTGCCCCCCTCCACCATAATCCACCTCGGTAATATCATAGCGGTGCTTAGGCGAAGCCCTGTTCTGGTAGCAACATCATTACCATCATCACATCGTCATGCTGATGAAGCTCTCCCTCGAAGCTCTACTGGATCGTGAGTTCGCGGGATGTCACCGAGCTGAACGTGTGCAGATCACGGAGGTGCCATATCTTCGGTACTAGATTGGTCGATCGTGAAGAGGTACGACTACATCAACCGCGTTTTCATAACGCTCCCGCTTACAGTCTACGACGGTACGTAGACGATACTCTCCCCTCTCGTTGCTATGAATCACCATGATCTTGCGTGTGCATAGGAAAATTTGGAATTACTGCCCAACAGTGGTATCAGAGCCAGGTTTATGTGTAGATGTTATATGCACGAGTAGAACACAAAGGAGTTGTGAGCGTGGGTATATACATATTGCTTGCCGTCACTAGTTGATTCTTGATTCAGCGGCATTGTTGGATGAAGCGGCCCAGACCGACATTACGCATACGCTTATGCGAGACTACTTCTACCGACGTGCTTCACACACAGGTGGCTAGTGGGTGTCTGTTTCTCCAACTTTAGTTGAATCGGATTCAATGAACAGGGTTCTTTCTGAAGATCAAAAAGCAATCACTATATCGTGTTGTGGTTTTTGATGCGTAGGTAAGAATGGTTCTTGTTCAGCCCGTAGCAGCCACGTAAAACTTGCAACAACAAAGTACAGGACGTCTAACTTGTTTTTGCATGGAATGTTGTGGTGTGATATGGTCAAGACATGATGCTAAATTTTATTGTATGAGATGATCATGTTTCGTAACACAGTTATCGGCAACTGGCAGGAGCCATATGGCTGTCACTTTATTGTACAAAATGCAGGCGCCATGTAATTGCTTTACTTTATCACTAAGCAGTAGCGATAGTCGTAGAAGCAATAGTTGGCGAGACAACAACGATGCTTCGATGGAGATCAAGGTGTCAAGCCGGTGATGATGGTGATCATGACGGTGCTTTGGAGATGGAGATAAAAGGCACAAGATGATGATGTCCATACCATATCACTTATATTGATTGCATGTGATGTTTATCCTTTATGCATCTTATTTTGTTAGTACGGTGGTAGCATTATAAGATGATCTCTCACTAAATTTGAAGGTATAAGTGTTCTCCCTGAGTATGCACCGTTGATACAGTTCGTCATGCCGAGATACCACGTGATGATCGGGTGTGATAAGCTCTACGTTCACATACAACAGGTCCAAGCTAGTTTTGCACACGCAGAATAGTCGGGTTAAACTTGACGAGCCTACCATATGCAGATATGGCCTCAGAACACTGGAGACCGAAAGGTCGAGCGTGAATCATATAGTAGATATGATCAACATAGTGATGTTCACCATTGAAAACTACTCCATCTCACATGATGATCAGACATGGTTTAGTTGATTTGGATCATGTGGTAATTAAGATGACTAGAGGGGTGTCTATCTAAGTGGGAGTTCTTAAGTAATATGATTAATTGAACTTTAATTTATCATGAACTTAGTCCTGATAGTATTTGCATATCTATGTTGTAGATCAATAGCTTGCGATGTTACTCCCTGTTTATTTTTTGATATGTTCCTACAGAAAAATAAGTTGAAATATGATAGTAGCAATGATGCGGACTGGGTCCATGATCTAAGGATTATCCTCATTGCTCCACAGAAGTATTATGTCCTTGAGGCACCGCTAGATGACAGACCTATTGCAGGAGCAGATACAGACGTTATGAACATTTGACAAAGCTCGTTATGATGACTACTTGATAGTGAGAATGTATCCTGTGCACCAATCCAATCTGTGCACCCAATGCACCGGTAGATTCAGAACCCTTAGATGAAAAGTAATGGACCAGATTTTGGAAAAGTAGTACTATACTTTTTTTGCAGAGAGAACCTTGCAGTGTGTACAAATTAACACGCACTCCACAGAACACGCTCCGATCAAAATAAATCTTTGTGTTTACTTTTTTGCTTCAAACTAAAAGGGGTCATATATTTTTAAACTAAATGTATGATTTCAGAACCAATTTGACAATCTTTTTTACTTGATGAGATCTTTGAATTGAAATCAATATTGAGTGTATTTTTCAAAATCAGTATTTAGTTGCTTTGAAATTTGACTCAAAACTTGACTGGAACATTTACACGTTTTAAAAATTTTCGGTGAGGAATATCTACATCTTTCTCAAATGTGTGTCCCACATTCACATTTTTCTAGTACATCAAATTCCAAGTCAAGCTTCAAAGAAGCAAATGATAGTAATTTATCGAAACATATTCAACATTGATCTTATTCCAAAGATCTCGCCGAGACATAAATTACAGTTCAAACGGATCTTAAATCGAGCATCCGGTTCAAAATATATGAACTATTTTGTGTTCGGACAGAAAAATATATGTACATATATTTTTATGGGTGTGTGTGCTATGGAGTGCGGATTAGTTTGTACAAACTGTGAGGTTCTACCTACAAAAATGGTATAGTCCAACTTTTGACCAAAATTTGATCCATTGCTTTTTCATCTAAGGGTCATGAATCTGCTGGTGCATTGGGTGCACAAATGGGATCGGTGCACAGGCTACATTGTCACTTGATAGTTTAGTGCACCATGCTTTACGGCTAAGAACCGGGACATCAAAAATGTTTTGAACGCCACGGAGCATATAAGATGTTCCAGGAGCTGAAATTGGTATTTCAGACTCATGCCCATGTCGAGAGGTATGAGACCTCTGACAGTACTTTGCCTACAAGGTGGAGGAGAATAGCTCAACCAGTGAGCATGTGCTCAGATTGTCTGGGTACTACAATTGCTTGAATCAAGTGGGAGTTAATCTTCCAGATAAGATACTAATTGATAAAGTTCTCTAGTCACTATCACCAAGTTACTAGAACTTAGTGATGAACTATAATATGCAAGGGATGACGAAAGTAATTCCCAAGCTCTTCACGATGATGAAATCGGTGAAGGTAGAAATCAAGAAATAGCATCAAGTGTCGATGGTTAACAAGACCACTAGTTTCAAGAAAAGGGCAAAGGGAAAGAAAGAGGAACTTCAAAGAAGAAAGGCAAGCAAGTTGCCACTCCCATGAAGAAGCTCAAAGTAGACCCAAGCCTGGAACTGAGTGCTTCGGAAATGGTCACTGGAAGTGGAGCTGCCCTAGATACTTGGCAGATAGGAAGGATGGAAAAGTGAACAAAAGTATATATTTGATATACATGTTATTGATGTGTACTTTACTAGTGTTTATAACAACACCTCGGTATTTGATACTGGTTTAGTTACTAAAAGTAGTAACTCGAAACGGGAGTTGCAAAATAAACAAAACTAGTTGAGGGTGAGGTGACGATGCGTGTTGGAAGTAATTCCAAGGATGATAAGATCACCATCGCACACTCCCTTTACCTTCAGGATTAGTGTTGAACCTAAAATAAGTGTTATTTGGTGTTTGCATTGAGCATAATATGATTGGATCATGTTTATTGCAATACGGTTATTCATTTAAGTCGAAGAATAATTGTTATTCTGTTTACATGAATAAAACCTTCTAAGGTCATACACCCAAGGTGAATGGTTTATTGAATCTTGATCGTAGTAATACACATATTCATAATATTGAAACCAAAAGATGCAAAGTTAATAATGATAGTGCAACTTATATGTGGTGCTGCCGTTTAGGTCATATTGGTGTAAAGCGCATGAAGAAACTCCATGCCGATGGGCTTTTGGAATCACTTGATTATGAATCACTTGATGCTTGCGGACCATGCCTCATGGGCAAGATGACTAAGACTCCGTTCTCCGGAACAATGGAGCGAGCAACTGACGTATTGGAAATAATACATACTGATGCATGGGGTCCAATGAGTGTTGAGGCTCGCGGCGGGTATCATTATTTTCTGACCTTCACAGATGATTTGAGCAGATATGGGTATATCTACTTGATGAAACCTAAGTCTGAAACATTTGAAAAGTTCAAAGGATTTTAGAGTGAAGTGGAAAATCATCGTAACAAGAAAAAAAGTTTCTATGATCTGATCGTGGAGGAGAATATTTGAGTTATGAGTTTGGTGTTCATTTGAAACAATGCGGAATAGTTTTGCGACTCACGCCACTAGGAACACCACAGTGTAACGGTGTGTCCGAACGTCGTAGTCACACTTTACTAGATATGGTGCGATCTATGATGTCTCTTACTGATTTACCGCTATCGTTTTGGGGTTATGCATTAGAGACAGCTGCATTCACGTTAAATAGGGCACCTTCTAAATCCGTTGAGATGACACCATATGAACTATGGTTTGGCAAGAAACCAAAGCTGTCATTTCTTAAAGTTTGGGGTTGTGATGCTTATGTGAAAAAATTTCAAACTGATAAGCTCGAACCCAAATCGGAGTAGTGCGTCTTCATAGGATACCCAAAAGAAACTATTGGGTACACCTTCTATCACAGATCCGAAGGCAAGATATTTTGTTGCTAAGAATGGATCCTTTCTAGAGAAGGAGTTTCTCTCAAAAGAAGTGAGTGGGAGGAAAGTAGATCTTGATAAGGTAATTGTACCTTCTCTCGAATTGGAAAACAGTACATCACAAAAATCAGTTCCAGTGATTCCTACACCAATTAGTGAGGAAGCTAATGATGATGACCATGAAACTTCAGATCAAGTTACTACCAAACCTCGTAGATCAACCAGAGTACGGTCCGCACCAGAGTGGAACGGTAATCCTGTTCTGTAAGTCATGTTACTAGACCATGACGAACCTACAAACTATGAGGAAGCGATGATGAGCCCAGATTCCGCAAAATGGCTTGAGGCCATGAAATCTGAGATGGGATCCATGTATGAGAACAAAGTATGGACTTTGATTGACTTTCCTATTGATCGGTGAGTCATTGAGAATAAATGGATCTTCAAGAGGAAGACGGACGCTGATAGTAGTGTTACTATCTACAAAGCTCGAATTGTCGCAAAATGTTTTTGACAAGTTCAAGGTGTTGACTACGATGAGATTTTCTCACTCGTATCAATGCTTAAAAGTCAATCCGAATCATGTTAGCAGTTGCCTATGCCTTAGTCATATGTTCTATAAAGTATGCCATCATGTGTACCAGACCTATTGTGTACCTCACCATAAGTTTGGCAAGAGGGTACAATAGTGATCCAGGAGTGGATCACTGGACAGCGGTCAAAAATATCCTTAGTGGAATAAGGAAATGTTTCTCGGTTATGGAGGTGACAAAGAGTTCATCGTAAAGAGTTACATCGATGCAAGCTTTGACACCGATCTGGATGACTCTAAGTCTCGATCTAGATACATATTGAAAATGGGAGCAATTAGCTAGAGTAGCTCCGTGCAAAGCATTGTATACATAGAAAATTTGCAAAATACATACGGCTCTGAATGTGGCAGACCCGTTGACTAAATTTCTCTCACAAACAAAACATGATCACTCTTTAGGTATTAATCACATAGATATGTGAACTAGATTATCGACTCTAGTAAACCCTTTGGGTGTTAGTCACATGGAGATGTGAACTAAACACATAAAGATGTGAACTATTGGTGTTAAATCACATAACGACGTGAACTAGATTACTGACTCTAGTGCAAGTGGGAGACTGAAGGAAATATGACCTAGAGGCAATAATAAAGTTGTTATTTATATTTCCTTATATCATGATAAATGTTTATTATTCATGCTAGAATTGTATTAACCGAAAACTTAGTAAATGTGTGAATGCATAGACAAACAGAGTGTCACTAGTATGCCTCTACTTGACTAGCTCGTTGAATCAAAGATGGTTAAGTTTCCTAGCCATAGACATGAGTTGTCATTTGATTAAGGGGATCACATCATTAGAGAATGATGTGATTTACTTGACCCATCCGTTAGCTTAGCATGATGATCGTTTAGTTTGTTGCTATTGCTTTCTTCATGACTTATACATGTTCCTATGACTATGAGATTATGCAACTCCCGAATACCGGGGGAACACTTTGTGTGCTACCAAACATCACAACGTAACTGGGTGATTATAAAGATGCTCTACAGGTGTCTCCGATGGTACTTGTTGAGTTGGCATAGATAAAGATTAGGATTTGTCACTCCGATTGTCGGAGAGGTATCTTTGGGTCCTCTCGGTAATGCAAAACACAATAAGCCTTGCAAGCAATGTAACTAATGAGTTAGTTACGGGATGACGCATTATGGAATGAGTAAAGAGACTTGCCGGTAACGAGATTGAACTAGATATTGACATACCTACGACCAAATCTCGGGCAAGTAACATACCGTTGACAAAGGGAACAACGTATGTTGTTATGTGGTTTGACCGATAAAGATCTTCGTAGAATATGTAGGAACCAATATGAGCATCCAAGTTCCGCTATTGGTTATTGACCGGAGATGAGTCTCGGCCATGTCTACATAGTTCTCGAACCCGTAGGGTCCGCACGCTTAACGTTCGGTGACGATCGATATTATGAGTTTATGTGTTTTGATGTACCAAAGGTTGTTCGGAGTCCCGAATGAGATCAGGGACATGACGAGGAGTCTCGAAATGTTTGAGATGTAAAGATCGATATATTGGAAGGCTATATTCGGACATCGTAAAGGTTCTGAGTGGTTCGGGTATTTATCGGAGTACCGGAGAGTTACGAGAATTCGCCGGGGAGTATATGGGCCTTATTGGGCTTTAGGGGAGAGAGAGGGGCTGCCTAGGGCAGCCCCCCCCCCCCAAGGCCTAGTCCGAATTGTACTAGGGGAGGGGTGGCGCCCCTTCCTTCCTTCCTAATCTTCTCTCCTTCCCCTTCCTTCTCTCCTACTCCTACTACTTGGAAAGGGGGAATCCTACTCCCGGTGGGAGTAGGACTTCCCAGGGCGCGCCATAGTAGAGGGACAGCCCACCCCCTCCTCCACTCCTTTATATATGGGGGAGGGGGGCACCCCATAGACGCACAAGTTGATCATTGGTCTTTAGCCGTGTGCGGTGCCGCCCTCCACCATAATCCACCTCGGTAATATCGTAGCGGTGCTTAGGCGAAGCCCTGTTCCGGTAGCAACATCATCACCATCATCATGTCGTCGTGCCGACGAAGCTCTCCCTCGAAGCTCTACTGGATCATGAGTTCGCGGGACGTCACCGAGCTGAACGGGTGCAAATTGCGGAGGTGCCGTTTCTTTGGTATTAGATCAGTCGATCGTGAAGACGTACGACTACATCAACTGCGTTGTCATAACACTTCCACCTATGGTCTACGAGGGTACGTAGATGATACTCTCCCCTCTTGTTGCTATGCATCACCATGATCTTGCATGTGAGTAGGAAATTTTTGAAATTACTGCGTTCCCCAACAATAAGCTCTGCGTTCACATACAACGGGTGCAAGCCAGTTTTGCACACGCAGAATACTTGGGTTAAACTTGATGAGCCTAGCATATGCAGATATGGCCTCGGAACACTGAGACCGAAAGGTCGAGCATGGATCATATAGTAGATATGATCAACATAGTGATGTTCACCATTGAAAACTACTCCATCTCACGTCCTGATAGTATTTGCATAACTATGTTGTAGATCAATAGCTCGCGATGTAGCTCCCCATTTATTTTTGATATGTTCCTAGAGAAAAACTATGTTGAAAGATGATAGTAGCAATGATGCGGACTAGGTCCGTGATCTGAGGATTATCCTCATTGCTGCACAGAAGAATTATGTCCTTGATGCACCGCTAGGTGACAGACCTATTGCAGGAGCAGATGCACACGTTATGAGCGTTTGACAAAGCTCAATATGATGACTACTTAATAGTTTAGTGCACCATGCTTTACGGCTTAGAACCAGTACTTCAAAAACGTTTTGAACGCCACAGAGCATATAAGATGTTCTAAGAGTTGAAATTGGTATTTCATACTCATGCCCATGTCGAGAGGTATGAGACCTTTGACAATACTTTGCCTACAAGATGGAGGAGAATAGCTCAACCAGTGAGCATGTACTCAGATTGTCTGAGTACTACAATCGCTTGAATCAAGTGGGAGTTAATCTTCCAGATAAAATAGTGATTGACAGAGTTCTCTAGTCACTATCACCAAGTTACTAGAACTTCGTGATGAACTATAATATGCAAGGGATGACGAAAATGATTCCCGAGCTCTTCGTGATGCTGAAATCAACGGAAGTAGAAATCAAGAAAAGCATCAAATGTTGATGGTTGACAAAACCACTAGTGAAAGAACATGCGGTGCCCCCATGTTTGGTTTTGGTAATTGATGACAATCTCTATGGACTAATGGTTGCCTTGAGTTATATTTGAAGGTTTTGTCCATAGGCTTTTCTTGGAGTACATGTGTTGGTTTCAAGGAGAGTTTGTGTCGACCAAGGTTCTATTCAAGGAATTACCTAATGATTGTTCTTGTGAGATGTTGATCAAGACTAAGTCAAAGAGTGAATCAAGTTGATCAACCCACAAAGCGTAGAAGATTTACCGAGAGGGATCAAGTGATCCCATGGTATGGTAAGCATTGTCAATTATGCTTTGTGTACTAACCCATGGTCTTTGTGAGGGTTCTTTGTGGGGATAGCTTGCGGTGTGCAAGTTCAAGTGGAGCATCATGAAGAGATCAAATGCTTGAAGTTTGTCGTCCTTTTTGGTGACAGTGGACTTGTGAAGATGTGCGGAAGAGTGGCTCATCCATAGTGGAGTATGGGGGAGCAATCAACTAGTCTTCATCGAGTCAACACAATAAAGAAAGGTTGCGGTGTGCAAGTTCAAGTGGAGCATCACGAAGAGATCAAATTCTTGAAGCTTGCCGTCCATTGTGGTGACAATGGACATGTGAAGATGTGCGGAAGAGTGGCTCACCCATAGTGGAGTATGGGGGAGCAATCAACTAGTCTTCATCGAGCCAACACAATCCAGAAAAGTGGTCCAACTTGAGGAAGTCAAGATCATCATCATCTAGCTCAAGTGGACCATGTGCAAGGCAAAGGTTTGCCCTTGATAGGTTTTCTATTTTACCGGCCTCATGATGGTAGTTGGGAGACCGGGTTATAGGATCGATTGCTGTACTATCAAGGGAGGGTCTCGATGAGTAGCTTGATCGTATCGTTTGTTGAGAACTCAAACCATTGCATCCTTGCATCATCTTTATTGGTTCTTGTTTGGTTCTCTTTGTGAATCTTAGAGCTTATGGTCATCTTGATGACAAGCTTGAGTTCATCAAAAACGGAGTTCGCATGCATCTTCTATGATGTTTTCGATGTTGGAGGTTTTGCCGATTATTCTCAGTTGGAGGTTTCACTCCTCTTTTTGTTAGGCATACCTCCCCTGCCTCTTCTCGGTTGGCTGTTTTGATGCTACTCGTCGTCTTGTTTCCAACAAGCTTGAGTTTGCTCAATTCGGAGCTCATATGCAGAAGTTATGGCAGTTCTGGTTTTCCGTGGAGTTTTACTTGCTTTCGTGGAAGTGGCTTAAGGATGGCGCCAGTGGTAGTACCGCTAGGCCGGAGCGGCAATACCGCTTATCTCCACAAGCGGTAGTACCGCTGTCCCACGGCGGTAGGACCACCCATGGCCATAAGCGGTAGTACGGCTCCGGTTTCGCGCTGGTACCACCTCGACTCGAGACGTGGTTTTCTCGTGTCGGGTTCAGTGGCAGTAGGAGCGGTAGTACCGCTCATGTGCGGTAGTACCGCGGCTACCACCACCCCTAGTGCCGCTCAATGGCCCTCCTCTCTATTCCTTCTCCCTGTGCTCGTGGTAGGCACTGTGCGCGGTCCCAGCGGTAGTACCGCCGGGCCGGGGCGGTAGTACCGCTTATCGCCACAAGCGGTAGTACCGTTGCGGCCAACGGTAGTACCGCTGGCTCCAGCGGTAGTGCCGCTCATATGGCTCTGCCTCGCACTCTGTTTCGCTCCGCTCTCCTTGTTCTACCACCCGAGCGGTAGTACCGCTCCCCGAAGCAGTAGTACAGCTCGTACGCGGACTGAGCACATAACGGTTGGATTCGGGAGCTCCTATAAAAGGGGGTCTTCTTCCCCATTCAAACTTATCCTTTGAGCTCGTGTTCTTTCCCCATTGTTGACCTTCTTCGAGCTTGCTAACTCTCAATCCCTCCATGGATTCTTGCTAGTTTTTGAGGGAAAAGAGAGAGGAGATCTAGATCCACATTTCCACCAATCACTTTCTCCTCTATGTGAGGGGAACACCTTGGATCTAGATCTTGGAGTTCTTGGTGTTCTCTTTCTTGTTCTTCCTCTCATTTTCCTCCCTAGCATTAGTTGCTTCGGTGGGATTTGAGAGAGAAGGACTTGGGCACTCCGTGTGCCCTTGCCATTGCATTTGGTGCATCGGTTTGAGTTCTCCACATGATACATGGAAGTTACAAGTTGAGAAGCTTATTACTCTCGGGTGATTGGTACCCTTGAGCTTGTTCCTCTTGGGTGCTTGGGCGCCCTAGACGGTTGTTGGTGTTCGGAGCTCAATCATTGTGGTGCAAAGCTCCGAGCAAGCGTCGGGGTCTCCAATTAGGTTGTGGAGATCGCCCCGAGCAATTTGACGGGTTCGGTGACCGCCCCCAAGGGTTGCCAAAGTGTACGGGTTCGGTGACCGCCCCCAAGGGTTGCCATTTGTACGGGTTTGGTGATCGCCCTCAAGGGTCCCTTAGTGGAATCACGGCATCTTGCATTGTGCGAGAGCGTGAGGAGATTACGGTGGCCCTAGTGGCTTCTTGGGGAGCATTGTGCCTCCACACCGCTCCAAACGGAGATTAGCATCCGCAAGGGTGTGAACTTCGGGATACATCGTCATCTCCTCGTGCCTCGGTTATCTCTTACCCGAGCCCTTTACTTATGCACTTTCCTTTGTGATAGCCATATTGTTTCTTGTCATATATCTTGCTATCACATAGTTGCTTATCTTGCTTAGCATAAGTTGTTGGTTCACATAGGTGAGCCTAGTTGTTTTAGGTTTTGTGCTTGGAAAATTAACCGCTAGGTTTATTCTGCATTTGTTCAAGCCTAAACCGTAATTATTTTAAAACGCCTATTCACCCCCCCCCCTCTAGGCGACATCCAAGATCTTTCAACTAGTTTCAAGTAAAAGGGCAAGGGAAAGAAAGGGAACTTCAAGAAGAATGGCAAGCAAGTTGCCACTCCCATGAAGAAGCCCAAAGATAGACCCAAGCTTGAAACTGAGTGCTTCTACTACAAAGGAAATGGTCACTGGAAGTGGAACTACCTTAGATACTTGGCGGATAAGAAGGATGGCAAAGTGAACAAAGGTATATTTGATATACATGTTATTGATGTGTACTTTACTAGTGTTTATAGCAACCCATTAGTGTTTAATATTGGTTCAGTTGCTAAGAGTAGTAAGTTGAAACGGGAGTTGCAAAATAAACAGAGACTAGTTAAGGGCGAGGTGATGATGAGAGTTGGAAGTGATTCCAAGGTTGATAGGATCACCATCGCCCACTCCCTTTACCTTCGGGAGTAGTGTTGAACCTAAAATAAATGTTATTTGGTGTTTGCGTTGAGCATAAATATGATTGGATCATGTTTATTGCAATACATTTATTCATTTAAGTCAAAGAATAATTGTTGTTCTATTTACATGAATAAAACCTTCTATGGTCATACACTCAAAATAAATGGTTTAGTGAATCTCGATTGTAGTGATACACATATTCATAATATTGATGCCAAAAGATGCAAAGTTGATAATGATAGTGCAACATATTTGTGGCATTGCCGTTTAGGTCATATTGGCGTAAAGCGCGTGAAGAAACTCCATGCTGATGGGCTTTTGGGATCACTTGATGCTTGCGAACCATGCCTCATGGGCAAGATGACTAAGACTCCATTCTCCGGAACAATGGAGTGAGCAACTGACTTATTGGAAATAATACATACTAATGTATGTGATCCGATGAGTGTTGAGGCTCGCGGCGGGTATCGTTATTTTTTGACCTTCACAGATGATTTGAGCAGATATGAGTATATCTACTTGATGAAACATAAGTCTGAAACATTTGAAAAGTTCAAAGAATTTCATAGTGAAGTGGAAAATCGTCGTAACAAGAAAATAAAGTTTCTATGATCTGATCACGGAGACAAATATTTGAGTTACGAGTTTGGCCTTCATTTGAAACAATGAGGAATAGTTTAGCAACTCATGCCACCTGGAACACCATAGCATAATGGTGTGTCCGAACATCGTAACCGTACTTTATTAGATATGGTGCGATTTATGATGTCTCTTATCGAATTACCACTATCGTTTTGGGCTTATGCATTAGAGACAACTGCATTCACGTTAAATAGGGCACCGTCTAAAATCCGTTGAGATGAGACCGTATGAAATGTGGTTTAGCAAGAAACCTAAGCTGTCGTTTCTTAAAGTTTGGGGTTGCGATGCTTATGTGATAAGGTTTCAGCCTGATAAGCTCAAACCCAAATCAGAGAAGTGTGTCTTCATAGGATACCCAAAAGAAACTGTTGGGTACACCTTCTATCATAGATCCGAAGGCAAGATCTTTGTTGCTAAGAGTGGATCTTTCTAGAGGAGTTTCTCTCGAAAGAAGTGAGTGGGAGGAAAGTAGAACTTGATGAGGTAATTGTACCTTCTCCTGAATTGGAAAGTAGTTAATCACAGAAATCAGTTCCGGTGATGCCTACACCAATTAGTGAGGAAGTTAATGATGATGATCATGAAACTTTGGATCAAGTTACTACCGAACTTCGTAGGTCAACTAGAGTACGTTCCGCACCAAAGTGGTACGGTAATCCTGTTCTGGAAGTCATGTTACTAGACCATGATGAACCTACTAACTATGAGGAAGCGATGATGAGCCCAGATTCTGTGAAATGGCTTAAGGCCATGAAATCTGAGATGGGATCCATGTATGAGAAGAAAGTATGGAGTTTGATGGACTTGCCCGATGATCGGTGAGCCATTCAGAATAAATGGATCTTCAAGAG
The DNA here is from genome assembly GCA_034509565.1 of Triticum monococcum. Lineage (NCBI taxonomy): Eukaryota > Viridiplantae > Streptophyta > Magnoliopsida > Poales > Poaceae > Triticum > Triticum monococcum. The sequence goes on along the minus strand of CM067843.1, from coordinate 667,444,286 downwards.
GGAGACGGACACTGATAGTAGTGTTACTATCTACAAAGCTCGATTTGTCGCAAAAGGTTTTCGACAAGTTCAAGGTGTTGACTACGATGAGATTTTCTCACTCGTATCGATGCTTAAAAGTCTGTCCGAATCATGTTAGCAGTTGCCGCATTTTATGAAATCTGGCAAATAGGATATCAAAACTACATTCCTTAATGGATTTATTAAAAAAGAGTAGTATATGATGCAACCAGAAGGTTTCATCAATCCTAAAGATGCTAACAAAAGTGTGCAAGCTCCAGCGATCCATCTATGGATTGGTGCAAGCATCTCGGAGTTGGAATATACGCTTTGATAAGCTGATCAAAGCATATAGTTTTATACAGACTTGCGATGAAGCTTGTATTTACAAGAAAGTGAGTGGGAGCACTACAGCCTTTCTGATAAGTACATGTGAATGACATATTGTTGATCGGAAATGATGTAGAATTTTCTGAAAAGCATAAAGGAGTGTTTGAAAGGAATTTTTCAAAGAAAGACCTCGGTGAAGCTACTTACATATTGAGCATCAAGATCTATAGAGATAGATCAAGACGCTTGATATATTTTCAATGAGTACATACCTTGACAAGATTTTGAAGTAGTTCCAAATGGAACAGTCAAAGAAAGAGTTCTTGCCTGTGTTGCAAGGTGTGAAGTTGAGTAAAGACTCAAAACCCGACCACATCATAAAATAAAAAGAGAATGAAAAGTCATTCCCTATGCCTCGGTCATAGGTTCTATAAAGTATGCTATGTTGTGTACCAGACCTATTGTGTACTTCACCATAAGTTTGGATCCAGGAGTGGATCACTAGACAATGGTCATAAATATCCTTAGTGGAATAAGGAAATGTTTCTCGGTTATGGAGGTGACAAAGAGTTTGTCGTAAAGAGTTACGTCGATGCAAGCTTTGACACCGATCTAGATGACTCTAAGTCTCGATCTAGATACATATTGAAAGTGGGAGCAATTAGCTAGAGTAGCTCCGTGTAAAGCATTGTAGACATAGTAAATTTGCAAAACACATACGACTCTGAATGTGGCAGACCCATTGACTAAATTTCTCTCACAAGCAAAACATGATCACTCTTTGGGTGTTAATCACATAGCGATGTGAACTAGAATATTGACTCTAGTAAACCCTTTGGGTGTTAGTCACATGGAGATGTGAACTAATCACATAAAGATGTGAACTATTGGTGTTAAATCACATGACAATGTGAATTAGATTATTGACTCTAGTGCAAGTGGGAGACTAAAGGAAATATGCCCTAGAGGCAATAACAAAGTTGTTATATATATATATATATATATATATATATATCCTTATATCATGATAAATGTTTATTATTTATGCTAGAATTGTATTAATCGGAAATGTAGTACATGTGTGAATACATAGACAAACAGAGTGTCCCTAGTATGCCTCTACTTGACTAGCTCGTTAATCAAAGATGGTTAAGTTTCCTAGCCATGGACATGTGTTGTCATTTGATGAACGTGATCACATCATTAGAGAATGATGTGATGGACAAGACCCATCCGTTAGCTTAGCATAATGATCATTCAGTTTTATTGTTATTGCTTTCTTCATGACTTATACATGTTCCTCTGACTATGAGATTATGCAACTCCTGAATACCGGAGGAACACCTTGTGTGCTCTTAAACGTCACAACGTAACTGAGTGATTATGAAGATGCTCTACAGGTGTCTCCGATGGTTTTTGTTGGGTTGGCATAGGTCGAGATTAGAATTTGTCACTTCGTCTATCGGAGAGGTATGTTTGGGCCCTCTCAGTAATGTACATCACTATGAGCCTTGCAAGCAATGTGACTAATGAGTTAGTTGCGGGATGATACATTACGGAACGAGTAAAGAGACTTGTCGGTAACGATATTGAACTAGGTATGATGATACCGACGATCGAATCTCGGGCAAGTAACATACCGATGACAAAGGGAATGACGTATGTTGTTATGCGGTTTGACCGATAAAGATCTTCGTAGAATATGTAAGAGCCAATATGAGCATCCAGGTTCCGCTATTGGTTATTGACCGGAGATGTGTCTCGGTCATGTCTACATAGTTCTCGAACCCGTAGGGTCTACACGCTTAACGTTCGATGACGATTTATAATATGAGTTATGTGATTTGATGTACCGAAGGTTGTTCGGAGTCCCGGATGAGATCACGGACATGATAAGGAGTCTCAAAATGGTCGAGACGTAAAGATCAATATATTGGAAGGCTATATTCGGACATCGGAAAGGTTCCGAGTGATTCGGGTATTTTTTAGAGTACCGAAGAGTTAGGGAATTCGCCGGGGAAGTAATGGGCCATACGGGAAAGGAGAGAAGGGCCTCAAGGGGTGGCTGCCCCCCCCCCCCCCATGGGCTGGTCCGTATTGGACTAGGGAGGGGGCGGCGCCCCCCTCTTTCCTTCTCTCCCTCTTCCCCTTCCTTCTTCTCCTACTCCAACTAGGGAAGGGGGGAAACCTACTCCTACTAGGAGTAGGAATCCCCTTTGGGGCGCGCCATAGAGAGGGACGGCCCTCCCCTCCTCCACTCCTTTATATACGGGGGAGGGGCACCCCGTAGACACACAAGTTGACAGTTGTCTTAGCCGTGTGCGGTGCCCCCTCCACAGATTTCCACCTCGGTCATATTGTTGCAGTGCTTAGGCGAATCCCTGCGCCGGTAGCTTTATTATCATCGTCACTATGTCGTCGTGCTGATGCAACTCTCCCTCGACCACAGCTGGATCTAGAGTACGTGGGACGTCACCGAGTTGAACGTGTGCAGATCGCAGAGGTGCCGTATCTTCGGTTCTAGGATCGGTCAGATCGTGAAGACGTACGACTACATCAACCGCTTTGTCATAACGCTTTCGCTTACGGTCTATGAGGGTACATGGACAACACTCTCCCCTCTCGTTGCTATGCATCACCTAGATGGATCTTGCGTGTGCATAGGATTTTCTTTGAAATTACTGCGTTCCCCAACAGCCTCTTGAGGCGTCTCTGCATCGTTTGATCGAGTGGTTGACGATGTCATCCATCAAGTGGTCAATGCACAGGGGAAGCAAAATCATATGACCTTATCTTATCACTGTCATGAAGACCATGTAGAAATTTCCAATTGGCATAATGTACTCTTTGGGCACATCACAACTGTCAAGATCAAGAACAATAACAAAGCCTCGGATGAAACCCTCTTCACTCCCATCACTAGCCATCAAAGATACGATGTTATTCACATAAATGCCCTTCTGACCACGTTGGTAATAAGTATGAAGCTCCTGCATTTTATCTTCAACTACATGATCATCAGTCTTCATATGAAATTGTACACGCCCAAAATGAATCCCAAACACTTGAGTAACCATCTCTCTTATCAAATGATTGACCTTCTTCTCACAGAAGATACCAACACCAGCATAATCCATATGATCAAGGACCCATTGTAGTAAAGCAGGAGGAATCATCAGGTGATCAGGGATGAGCAAGAGATTTTGGTGATCATAACTGTGAGCATGGGCTATTTGTAAGACAGTCAAATTCTTGACTCCCTTGATGAACATCAATGTAGAAAACTTGATCTTAAGAGGCACATGAACACCATGAGCTTTAAACCTCCCTACCATGGTTGACCTCTTTAAACCAACCCTACAATAGAAGAAAACAATGCATAATCAGTTCATGAACTAACTAGTAAAATAACGATTTAGAACTAACTACTAAAGAAAACAACAACCAGACATAATGACAAAGAACAAGCTTACACAAATGCAGCAATTGAATGTGATCATCCCTAGCAAACTAAACTTTACTATTAGACGACCTTCACTTCTCATTTACTAAAGAGTTCAGATATTGGAATGCATAGTTAATGACCATTTAGCTATGCACTAAGACAAAATGGTCACCCTAAATACCGAGAAAGAAAAGTGACAAAGCAGCAATAAAGTAGACAAAAAGTAGCTGCAACATGTTGATCTTTGAATTTTGCGTAGGCAATGACATCTTAAAGGCATACACTCAATGTAACAGGCACACACTCTATTAGTACAAATTAATATCCATACGATGCAGAGAAATCACGCAAAAGGAGTGTCTTATAGTACCAAATCGGAGAGAACCAAGAATACACTTGTTTACTGGTTTAAAAACACTTGTTCAGAGATTAGTATTCAAGGTATTCTCACAGTTTGTTAATTACTGAATGGGTATCAATGTTTGGAAAACAAAAACAGAAGCATGTAAAGAAAACACTATACCAAACAAAATAACCCAGTGGCGATAACAATGATAAAGAACACATGAAACATCACTATACTTACTCGATGGGTTTAAAAAATGAAACACTTGTTTGTTCAGTGATGTGTAACCTATGCTTCCAAATCAAACATCACAAACTAAATTCCAATTTAGCTTTGTACTATTCTGAATTGTATGCACCAAACAAGCTAAATCAAAATGAGAGTTTCTAAAACAGAAAATAAGAAATAGTAATAAATAGTAAACAACAATTCTTAAATGCAACCAAGGCAATAATAAATAGTAGTATAACAAACCATGAACACATCAATATAAAAAGTGTGCCAATTACTAAATAATTAAGTATCGTACTTATCCAAAAGAAATCAGCAATCTGGAAAATGACACAAGAACAAAACCAAACACTCAGATACTATTAGTTACTAGTCATGAACAATATTTGCACATAACATGTCTAAACAACCAAGCACTGGAGTATAGTTGCTACAATAGGTGAAACCAAGTAAGCTACCAACCTGTAACCTTAATATATGGTATCCAATCAAGAGATTATAGTAGTAACCATGCATTGTCTCAACAGTATTTAATTACTAGACAGATAGTGTAGCAAAACACCTACCATTTCAAAGGTAAAACCTAGTGAAAGGTTACTACCATTTCTACACTTTCCACTACTTATTGATAGCTAAAACCAAGTGAAAGACAAAATACCTACCATTTCAAAGGACTTGAACATATCACTAGATAGATCGGGATTAAAAAAACCACACAGAAGTCCACCATACAGACATTCACACCGTAGATCAAGGGAAAAGAACATAGAACAGTAATTGAAAGAACAATACCTTGCACACTGTAGGATCAAAAGTATGTCTAGAGGGGGGGTGATTAGACTACTTGACCAAATAAAAACTTAACCTTTTCCCAATTTTAGTTCTTGGCAGATTTTAGCTATTTTAGGACAAGTCAAGCAATCATCACACAATTCAAGCAAGCATGCAAAGAGTATATCGGCAGCGGAAAGTAAAGCATGCAACTTGCAAGAATGTAAAGGGAAGGGTTTGGAGAATTCAAACGCAATTGGAGACACGGATGTTTTTCCCGTGGTTCGGATAGGTGGTGCTATCCTACATCCACATTGATGGAGACTTCAACCCACGAAGGGTAATGGTTGCGCGAGTCCACGGAGGGCTCCACCCACGAAGGGTCCACGAAGAAGAAACCTTGTCTATCCCACCATGGCCATCGCCCACGAAGGACTTGCCTCACTAGCGATAGATCTTCACAAAGTAGGCGAGCTCCTTGCCCTTACAAACTCCTTGGTTCAAATCCACAATCTTGTCGGAGGCTCCCAAGTGACACCTAGCCAATCTAGGAGACACCACTCTCCAAGAAGTAACAAATGGTGTGTTGATGATGAACTCCTTGCTTTTGTGCTTCAAATGATAGTCTCCCCAACACTCAACTCTCTCACACAGGATTTGGATTTGGTGGAAAGAAGATTTGAGTGGAAAGCAACTTGGGGAAGGCTAGAGATCAAGATTCATATGGTAGGAATGGAATATCTTGGCCTCAACACATGAGTAGGTGGTTCTCTCTCAGAACATATGAGTTGGAAGTGTAGATGTGTTCTGATGGCTCTCTCCATGAGTGAAGAGGAGGTGGAGGGGTATATATAGCCTCCACACAAAATCCAACCATTACACACAATTTACCAATCTCAGTGGGACCGAATCAACAAACTCGGTCGGACCGATTTAGTAAACCTAGTGACCGTTAGAGATTTTCGGTGGGACTGACATGCAACTCGGTAGGACTGATATGGTTAGGGTTAGGGCATAATGTAATCTCGGTGAGACCGATTACACAAACTCAGTGAGACCGATTTTGGTAATTAGCTAACCAGAGGGTTGGTCAGGCAAACTTGGTGGGACCGATTTGCTCTTTCGGTGAGACCGAAATGTTACAAAAAGGAAACAGAGAGTTTACATTGCAATCTCGGTGGGACCGATCCGCTCTTTCGGTGAGACCAAAAAGTTACGGAAAGGAAATAGAGAGATTGCAATCCCATCTCGGTGAGACCGAGATCCCTATCGGTAGAACCGATTTGCTAGGGTTTGGCAGCGGCTTATGACAAATGAAACTCGGTGGCGCTGGGTTGAAAGAATCGGTAGGTCCGAGTTTGGCTTTGGGTTTAGGTCAAATGTGGATATGGGAAAGTAGCTGAGAATTTTGGAGCATATCATTAAGCACATGAAGCAAGAGGCTCATTAAGCAACACCTCATCTCTCCTTGACAGTATTGGCTTTTCCTATGGACTCAATGTGATCTTGGACCACTAAAATGTAAAATGAAGAGTCTTGAGCATATGAGCTAGAGCCAATCCTTTGTCCTTAGCATTTTGAGGGTTCCACTTTCACCATCCATGCCATGCCAATCATTGAGCTTTCCTGAAATGATCATCTTGGAATAGCATTAGCTCAATGAGCTATATGTTGTTATGAATTACCAAAACCACCTAGGGATAGTTGCACTTTCAATCTCCCCCTTTTTGGTAATTGATGACAACATATAGATCAAAGCTTCGACAAATAATAATAAGAGTGAAATATATCATTGCTTTGAGAAGTATGTGATAAGTAAGAGCTCCCCCTAAATTTGTGCATATTTAAAATTTGCTTTGGACTGCAAATGCACAAAGAGTTAGAGTCATGGGTTACTCTTCTATGTCACATACATCTTGGTGGAGCGCTCAAAAAGATAAGAATTAAATACATGCACTCATCACCAAGAAAAGTGAATGATCACATAAGATAGATAGGATAATATCAAGCGTGCATAAGTGTAGCTTATGATCAAACACATGATCATCAATGTCTCACAGGCATATCAAAGTATCTCAACCAAAAGCAAACAAAGTTTGAAAAAACACCAAATAAAGCAAGAGAGAATAAAGGCAACATTCTCTCTCTCGAAGCCTATGATCTATACATTTTTCTCCCCCTTTGGCAACAAGTTACCAAAAAGTTCCTAGAAGATGCATAGTGCTAGATCGACTCTCGGGCTTGATCTTCTGGTGGAGGTGGAGTCTGGATCACTCCAAGGATGAAGCCTTCTGTAGACGTGGTTGGAGTTGAAGCTGAAGTAGATGTTGGAGCTGGTTGGGCTGGTGCTGTGGCTGGAGCTGAGGTGGTGGCTCTGGTGTCAAGAACTGGCACTGCAATCGACCTCTGAGCTCGTGGCACTCTGGCAAATGCATCAGTTGTAGTCTTCCCTCTCCTCTCCTGCATGTCATCTTGAAGTTGCTCCACCGCAGACTGAATCTCTGTTACTTTGACATCCATGTCATAGAACTTTTGTTCCATTATCCTCTCTAAGCTCTGCTGATTCTGAGTGAGGGTGGCCAGTCCTTTCTCAATCCTCAGTGTGGATGCAATCAAGTAACCAAGCTGCTCTTGTTTGGTTTTCAAGAAATACTCAGATGCCTCCTCTTGAGTTGGCATCTTGGCAGCTTTCTCCTTCCTTGCCTTCTCCTTCTTTGCTTGTGCTTGAACTGATGATGGTTCATTCTCATTCATCACAACTTGATTGTCTTCAAAATCTGGATGAATAGGCAAATGTTCCTTGTCCAACAAGTATGTGCCTGTGCCCATCTTTGAGTTGATTAACTCCTGAATTTGTGGGGCATATCCACAGCTCCTCTTCTGATCAGCTGTTGTCCTCTTAATGGTCTCTACCATGAGGCTCATCACCTTGAACTTATGTGGCACATCAAATATATGAAGCAAATTTATTGCATGGCCTCTGATCATCTTGTGATCACCTGACTTAGGCAACAGAGTGTGCCTTAGGATCCAGTTGATAGTTGGCAGCCCTGACAGAAGATAATGCACTGAGCCAAATTTGAAAGTTTCAAGAGCTTCATTTGGGATCTCCTTGTACATGTTTGACATGGAATTGTGATCCATCTTCTTCTTGGCATAGATATCCAAGTCATCTTCCTGCTCTTCTGGGGCATTGATCAGCTGAGCCCATTCAGCAACTGTAGATTGGTATCTAGTGCCTTCAAACATCCACACTATCCTGCCATCTGGATAGAAGTGTGCTGTGGAGTAGAACTGCATGATCAGCTCTTCATTCCACTTTGTGAGCTTCTGCCCAACAAAGTCTGCTACTCCACAAGCTTTGAAGCTGTCTTGCACTCCAGAATAGTGCTCTTCATTGTCCTTGATGTACTCCCAATCAACCCATCTCATGTCACAAACAATGGGCTTCTTATCAAGCAAAACTGTCTCATAGAAGTCCTGTTGTTCCTTTGTGTGGAACCTGTAGTCAACAGCAGTTCTTCTCCTTGAAGCATATGGATCTGCTTCTCTCCACTTCCTCAGCCCTGAATCTCTTCTGATTTTCATGTCCTCAGCCACAGGATGAGCATCATTGTGGTCTGGGATCTTGGGCTTAAGCTTTCTCAGAACTTGACCTTCTTCTTCTTCAGCAATGTCAGGCACTGGGGCCTTATTTTTCTCAGCAGCTGGGATGCTCCTTGTATTCCTCTTTGGAGCTGACTTGGGCTTGGAGGAAGCTTTGGGTGCCTCTTTGGGCTTTGATGTAGCAGCCCCTGTCCTGATAGCATCACCCATAAGCTTAGGTGTCTTAGGTGCTGGTGCAGCAACCTCTTCTTCCTCTTCCTCTTCAGAATCTCTCATGATTGAGGATCTCCCAAGCACTCTAGCAGTGGTCTTTTTGATCCTCTCATTCTTCTTCTTCCCTTCTGCAGCAGCCTCTTTGGGTTCAGGCTTTTCAGGAATCTGAGTTTAGGCTCTGGCCTTTGGCATAGGCTGCCTTCCTGCTGGCCTTTTGACTTTCATCCCTGGCTTTGTGCTCTGTGCTGGGCCATATTCCTTCTTGAGCACAAATCTCTTGGAAGTTGCTTCCTCTTCTGCCACATAGTCTTCATCCTCTGAGTCTGAGGTTCCCTTCTTCCTTTGTCTGGTGGCAGCTTTTGGCAGGTTGCTAGGGGTGCTCCTGCTGCCTTCATCTGAAGAACTGGAGGGACTAGTTCCCTCACTCATGTGCACTTGTTGTTCTGACACATTCTGGCTGTCACTCTGATCTGACATGATGAACAAGCTGACTGCTGACCCTGTGAATAGTTTATAGATGAGGTAGAGTGGATGAGCATCACAAAATGCAGAGATTTTTGCAAAAGAATGATTCAAAATCTTAGTTTTAGTTTCCCACTGAAATCATCTCGGATCTACCGATTTTTAAACTCGGTGATACCGAAGCAGTTTTGGAACCTAAACTAGTGAACTCGGTCAGACCGAGTCACAGTTCTGTGGCACCGAGACTGCTAGGGTTTCACAAAGTTCCAAAATTGGTCACACAAATTAGTAATTCTCGGTCAGACCGAGTCTCACTTGTGCAATGGCATGAGCCAAATCGATGGGACCGAGTTTTTCAACTCGGTGGGTCCGAGATGGTTTCGGCGGAAACCTAACCCTAAAATTTTCGAATCAATCCTATTCTACGAACGCATTGAGTGGATAGGAGTGTTTCAATCGTGGCTAGAAACAATAAGATCACAGTGTGCTAGGAATCAGATTGGGGATAGCACAAAGATCGAGTCCATACCCTAGTTCGGCAGAGACTCGCTACGGCGGCAACAGCGGGGTTGAATTCCGTTGACGGCGATGGAGACCAGTGACTAGAGGCGGCTGGCGGCGAGGAGACGATCCGGAGACCACGTTGGCAGAGCGAGCTAGCGCGGGGGTGAAGGGGTTCGGAGAAATTTCCAAATTTTTGCCCGTGACTATATATATAGCCCGACCCTGTCGGTGTGACCGAGTGGAACAACTCGGTGGCACCGAGATGCAAAACTGTACACAGTTATTGCAACTCGGTGTGACCGAATGGTTCAAATCGGTTGCACCGAGATCGAAAATTCAGATCAACTTAATGATCTCGGTAGGACCGAAAGTAGGATATCGTTCAGACCGAGAATCACAAAGAGGTTTTGGAAGTTTAAGTCTATGACGAATCGGGGACTCCGAGTGCTCCTCACATAGAGTGGTTCGAATCTGACTTGATCAAATTTTGTGATGTAGCATGAATAGAGTTTGAGACGAGAAAAGCATAGATAGCTAGAGGAGGTTCTTAGGCATTCTTGTCCATCCACTTGGCAAAAGGAAATAAAACCAAACAATCAAAAGAACAAGTGGATGTCCTCGAATGAGTAAAATATGCAACCAACATGCTCACACAATAAAATGGCAATTGAAATATGTGACAAAGCATCACAACCAATTCTAGCATCTATCAAGCAATTGGCGATGACTAGGTCATCTATATATGAGTATATTGACTTAGGAGTCAAGTGAGAACACTTGATCATAGGTCATACTCATCGTTTAAGCTCAAGTGGGGTTACCACTTTTACATAAAGCATTGTTGTGTTCACATCTTTAGAGTTGCTTTAGCTCAAGTCTTAGAGTAAAGCTCCCCCTAGATGTGATATCCCCCCAAAGAGGGATGAACTAACCTTGGGTTTTGTCGATGATGACTTCATGTAGATGTTGAAGATGTGGATGCTCAATGTTGATGTAGATCACTTGGAGCTATCCATTTGAGTGAATTGCACTTTCAATACCTACATGGGTTAGTCCCACAAGGAACAAACAAGGATATCCATAGACATAGAGTGATGCACACACAAGATGATGTCCATGAAAACTTTTAGGTTACCTTGTCCCTTGTCTTACCAACAAGAGGGTTTGTGACTCCTTTAACTAGTGCAAGATGTGGAAGTTGATTGCACTTGTTCTTGCCAAAATGATAAGAGTGAAGTATGTTGGCGGAGTCACCCTCAAGAACTCTCTAGTTCTTCTTCTTTTGGATCCACACCATCTTGATGGAAATCCTTGGAGTTGTAGTCGTACTTGATGAAGTGGAACTTGAAGTGGTCTTGGGAATCCACTTGACTAAGGTCTTAGGAGCTTCTTCAAATGCATCAATTTCCTCTTGAAGCTTGTCCTTGCCTTTTTGCTTGTAGTCTTGTGGTGGAAGATCATCTTGAGCTTGTGTCCCCTTGAAAGAAGTATCATACTTCTCTTGTTTAGAAACAAACTTTGTCTTGGGGTATTGATCTTCTTCCCACTCAACTCCATTGGCATTGAACTTTCGTTCAAAACCAACACCTTGATTCTTCCGGTGCCTTCCTTGCTTGCGCACAATTTCCTCGAATTGCTTACTCCCGGCAAGGCTTTTGTACACTCCTTTCTCTATAATTCCCTTCAATAAGCTATTTTCTTGCTCAAGTGTAACTTGGCTAAGAGAATCATTAGTGGAATCAAGAGAACTACTAGAAGCAACAATATTGGATTTAGCATGATCATTGTTACTACTAGAGGAAGAATCTTTCTTGTTCTTGTTACTAGACTTGACTTGAGGCATGTAAGTGGATAAGAGTAAACGCTTGGCAATGTAAGAAGAACTTTTCTTGCGGAGATCATCATTGATTGCCTTTAAAAACTCATGCTCTTGCTCAAGATTGAGCTTTTCAAAGCGTAACTTCTCATGAGCTCTTAAAAGTTCTCGATGATCTTCGAAGATAGTTTAATGAGCTAACTTAAGAGTGTTTAGTTCTTTAGTTAGAGCCTCAATCTTCTCCTTATCATTGTCATTCGTTTTAACTTGATTAGCATGATTAATTGAAGTTTCATCATAGTATTCATCACTAGAGTTGTCAACAAGTAAATCATCATCACCTAACAAGTCATCTTCATCACTATTAAAATCAACATACTCGGGGTGTGTTACCTTAGGACCTTTGGCCATGAAGCATCTTCCAATTCCTTCATTTGGTGAGTCAAATATGTCGTAGGAGTTGGTTGACACAAGTGCTAGACCGGCAACACCTTCATCTTGAGTATATTCGGAATCGGAGTGATAACTTCTCTCGGAGTGGTTGTCGGAGTCGGAGCTGGATACCCATTCACCAACATGAGCTTGATGTCTTCGTTTTGTGTAGCTCCTTGATGATTTTTCCTTCCTTTCCGAATCCTTGCTTCTCCGTGAGTATCTTCGTTCATAACGATCATCTCTACTCCTTCTCTCTCTTGGTGGTGATTCTTCTCTTTTGCTTCTTCTTTTTGGAGAGTCTTCTCTTCTCTTGTAGGGAGCCGTACACTCATTGGAATAGTGTCCGGGTCTTCCACAATTGTAGCAGTTTCGCTCTCGACTAGAAGATCTTTTGTCATTGTAGGACCTTGACTTGGAGCTTCTATCTTTGCTTCTACTCTTGTAGAACTTGTTGAAGTTTTTCACCATTAAGCTCAATTCTTCATTGAAGTTTTGTTTCTCACTTGATGATGTAGGGGCTTCACATGAGGCTTTGTAGGCACCACTTGATTTGTTGTGAAGTTCCTCTTTATCCTTAAGTGACATCTCATGAGCAACAATTCTTCCAATTACCTCCATTGGCTTGAGATCTTTGTAATTGTGCATCATTTGGATCAATGTGCACACGGTATCATATTTTCCATCCAAGGCTCGTAGAATCTTCTTGATGATGAATCTATCAGTCATCTCTTCACTTCCTAAGCCGGCAATCTCATTTGTGATGAGAGCAAGCCTAGAGTACATTTCAGCGACACCTTCACCATCCTTCATTTTGAACTTGTCAAGTTGACTTTGAAGCACATCCAATTTGGATTCCTTGACGGAGTCGGTACCTTCGTGCATATCAATCAAAGTGTCCAAAATTTCCTTTGCATTCTCAAGACGGCTGATTTTGTTGAATTCTTTGGGGCACAATCCGTTCAAGAGAATATCACAAGCTTGAGCATTGTATTGCAACATCTTCAACTCATCTGCGGTAGCTTCACGGTTTGGTTCTCTCCCATCAAAGAAGTCACCTTGCAAACCAACACACACAATAGCCCAAACGGCAGGGTTATGTCCAAGAATATGCATTTTCATTTTATGCTTCCAACTAGCAAAATTAGTACCATCAAAGTAAGGACCTCTACAGTGATAATTTCCTTTGCTAGACGCCATACTCTCCTAGGTTGTGAAACCAAGGCTATGACCACCAAAAGCTATGGAAATCAAAGCAAATGGAGATCAAAGCTCTGATACCACTTGTAGGATCGAAAGTATGTCTAGAGGGGGGATTAGACTACTTGACCAAATAAAAACTTAACCTTTTCCCTATTTTAGTTCGTGGCAGATTTTAGCTATTTTAGGACAAGTCAAGCAATCATCACACAATTCAAGCAAGCATGCAAAGAGTATATTGGCAGCGGAAAGTAAAGCATGCAACTTGCATGAATGTAAAGGGAAGGGTTTGGAGAATTCAAACGCAATTGGAGACACGGATGTTTTTCCCGTGGTTCGGATAGGTGGTGCTATCCTACATCCACGTTGATGGAGACTTCAACCCACGAAGGGTAACGATTGCGCGAGTCCACGGAGGGCTCCACCCACGAAGGGTCCACGAAGAAGCAACCTTGTCTATCCCACCATGGCCATCGCCCACGAAGGACTTGCCTCACTAGCGGTAGATCTTCAAGAAATAGGCGATCTCCTTGCCCTTACAAACTCCTTGGTTCAACTCCACAATCTTGTCGGAGGCTCCCAAGTGACACCTAGCCAATCTAGGAGACACCACTCTCCAAGAAGTAACAAATGGTGTGTTGATGATGAACTCCTTCCTCTTGTGCTTCAAATGATAGTCTCCCCAACACTCAACTCTCTCTCACAGGATTTGGATTTGGTGGAAAGAAGATTTGAGTGGAAAGCAACTTGGGGAAGGCTAGAGATCAAGATTCATATGGTAGGAATGGAATATCTTGGCCTCAACACATGAGTAGGTGGTTCTCTCTCAGAACATATGAGTTGGAAGTGTAGATGTGTTCTAATGGCTCTCTCCATGAGTGAAGAGGAGGTGGAGGGGTATATATAACCTCCACACAAAATCCAACCGTTACACACAATTTACCAATCTTGGTGGGACCGAATCAACAAACTCGGTCGGACCGATTTAGTAAACCTAGTGACCGTTAGAGATTTTCGGTGGGACTGACATGCAACTTGGTATGACCGATATGGTTAGGGTTAGGGCATAACGTAATCTCGGTGAGACCGATTACACAAACTCGGTGAGACCGATTTTGGTAATTAGCTAACGAGAGGGTTGGTCAGGCAAACTCGGTGGGACCGATTTGCTCTTTCGGTGAGACCAAAATGTTACAAAAAGGAAACAGAGAGTTTACATTGCAATCTCGGTGGGACCGATCCGCTCTTTCGGTGAGACCGAAAAGTTACGAAAAGGAAATAGAGAGATTGCAATCCCATCTCGGTGAGACCGAGATCCCTATCGGTAGAACCGATTTGCTAGGGTTTGGCAGTGGCTTATGACAAATGAAACTCGGTGGCGCCGGGTTGAAAGAATCGGTAGGTCCTCGTTTGGCTTTGGGTTTAGGTCAAATGTGGATATGGGAAAGTTGCTGAGGATTTTGGAGCATATCATTAAGAACATGAAGCAAGAGGCTCATTAAGCAACACCTCATCCCTCCTTGATAGTATTGGCTTTTCCTATGGACTCAATGTGATCTTGGACCACTAAAATGTAAAATGAAGAGTCTTGAGCATATGAGCTAGAGCCAATCCTTTGTCCTTAGCATTTTGAGGGTTCCACTTTCACCATCCATGCCATGCCAATCATTGAGCTTTCCTGAAATGATCATCTTGGAATAGCATTAGCTCAATGAGCTATATGCTGTTATGAATTACCAAAACCACCTAGGGATAGTTGCACTTTCACACACCAGTTGACTTCCACTTTGCATCCTTCCTTATCAATCCATCCATGCCAAACAAAAGAAAGAACAAAAACATCAACACCAAAAAGATGGAGGATTAGAAGCCTATCAAAACAACAAAGTGGCGAGAATACTGAACAAACCAGCACCTAGCATCAACAAACGCTTGAATCTAGACCGTAGCTCCTGGTGAGAGGCCCTCAAGAGGCGTAGGAGCACGCGGAGAAAGAAATGAGGAGGAGAAAATGAAAGGAAAAGAAGGAGAAGAAATGAGGAGGGGGAAACGAAACAAAAGTAAACACAAGAGAAGAAAACAGGCTGAGCCCAGTCGCAACCCTCCTTGAGGTGATTCCTATTAGGATTAAGCACGAGCAATACATAGCCCATGCGGACAAAGAGCCACCAATTGTGCACCCCATGCGCCCCCGCGTGCATCTTGGACCGACCCATGTGCAGGTTGCGCCCCCTAGTTTTTTGTTTTCTTCTTTTATTTGTTTTTTATTCAAGAATTATTCATTAAAATCAAAATTTTGAAAAACAATGTTCGGGTTTTTTTAAAATTTCAAAAAATATTCATGAATTTGAATATTTTGGGGACTTCATCAAATGTTCATGCTTTTGAAAAAAAATCACAAATTTAAAAAAATGCTCACGAGTTAAAAAATGTTCATTAACTAAAAATAAGCTCACAATATGAAAAATTATTTGTGAAGCCGAGAAAATGGTTTCAATTTCAAAAATTATTCATGAATACCGAATTTGTTCATGGAATTAAAAAATGTTGCGAATTTAAAGAATGTTCATGATTTCGGGAAAAAGTTCATGATTTCAGAAAACTGTTCCCGAATTCTAAAAATTTCCGAAAAAAGAAAACAAAAGTGCGAAGAGAAATGAAAAAAAGCAAAAGAAATAATGCAGGGAAAAAATCGGTCTAGAAAGGTTTTAGAACCTTTCGAAAACCATAATAGACAGTCTTTAAAAAATCTACATGGGCCGCCCCAGTGTGTGTGGAAGCGAATAAACAGGGTGTGCGTTTGCTCACTACCCAGCTATGGGAGCTCCTAACCGGCGGCTCCAGATCCCCGGCCCCGCGTCGTCCGCCTGGGCGACTCGGGTGGCGATTAGGTTTTCCCCCGCGCCGCCACCCCCTTCCCCTGCTTTCCCCTCGCCGCCACCTGAGGATCTCACCGGGCCTTATCCCGCGGATTCCCGGGAAGGTGGCGGCGAGGCCTCTGGCGCTCCGTTCCTGGCGGAGGTCCCCGAATCTGCGGCGGCGGCCCTTCTTGGCGAGGCAACGGCATCCTCCTCGGCTGGAGCCGGTTGCGGGTGATTCTGGTCGCCGTGCTCGACCACGCGGGTGGTGAGCCGCCGGCGGGGGTTGGCTACGGCGCGGAGTCCCCCCTCCTCGTCGGATCTGAGGTTTGGTTCCTTCCTCTTTGACTCCCTCTGCACCCTGTATCCAGTCTCTAGTGCCATGCGCGCCGGATCTGGAGCTGGTGTGTGCTCGGTGGCGAGGTCTAGGACTGTGGGAAACCGTTGGTTGGCTTGTCCGGCCCGGCAGTAGCGACGCCATAGGCGTCGTTCTTCCTCCTTGGAGGTGCAGCTGAAGGTCCTCCCTCCCCACCCTTGTTCCCCCTCCCGGGTGAAAGCCCAAAATCTGGCTATGATTGGGCGACAACGGCGCGTCTCGTGTCGTGCTCCTCCTTGGAGGTGCCGCCTGGGGAGGGATCCTGTTCGGGTGAGGTGGGTCAAAGGTTGGAGCTTTGGGCGGCTATGGTTGTCTGGTGGCGGCGGTTCCGTTGGGATTTGCATGGCTGGCATTTTCTTCGTTCCCCTCATGGGTGGATCACACTGGTTGCGGCGTGTTTGTCACAAGGCTGGTGGTGCGGCGCCTTTGATCCGGCGGTAGGGGATAGGGTTCCCCTTCCCAGCAACTGCAACACGTCCCGGTTGTGGGCTCCCGGTTCTCTTCTTCAACGGCCAACGGGCCTTGCTCCTCGACGTTCCGCGGTCGTCCTTGATGTCCTTGCTGGCCTTTCTTCAGCAGCTACTCCTGGTGGCTTTCCTGCAGCTTACTGGTGTCCTAAGTTGCGGCAGTATGGCGGATGTTGTGTGCTCATTGGCTTTGGGGTGGTGCTTTGCGGTTGCTCCAGGTCTCGAGGTCGGCACCTCTTCTGCTCTAGGGTGAGCGCTTCTCAGGTCTGCTGGGTCGACGCCTTTCGATCCAAGGCAAGAGGGAAGGGTCCCTCTGCGGCACGAGAGAAGGATGATGCTTCGATCTCTTCATCCTGGGCATCAGCCCAGTTCATGCCCTCACTCTGTTTTAGCAAGTCATCATCCTGCTTGATGGTCGCTTCCCTCGGTACCTGTTTGTTGCGGTCTTCTGCTAGTGCAACCAATGGGCTTTGTTTATCTTTCAAGCTTGTGCGCTGCGTTGAGTTGTAAGCTCCCTAGAATGCTCCCTTGTATCGTTGGGCCGATGTGATCTGTTGTGTGTCTGTAATTTCTGGCCGGTTGATGGCTTTGTTAATTCAAAGGCGGGCTCTTCGCGAGCCTTCGTTCTAAAAAAAGCTCCTAACCGGCGCCTTCAGCGCTGGTTGGAGTTTCTGGCGCCCACGTAGCACATGGTATGGGCCAGCCCATCACGAGGCAATTCAGTGAATCGCTCGCCAGCTCACGCTTGCGTACGCTTCGTTCTCTTTAAAAAAATTATGCTTCGTTCTTTCACTCCAAAAAACGTACGCTTCATCCTCCACTGAAAAAAATGTACGAAATTTTTTTTCATCCGTTTCCAAAAATAAGTTCATTGGTTTTTATAATAGTTCATCAAATTTGAAAAAAGTTCATCGATTTTGAAAAAAGTTCACCAATTTTGAAAAAAGTTCATCGATTTCCAAAAAACGTTCACAAGTAAAAAAAATCATCAATTTTCTAAAATAGTTCATCAAATTTGAAAAAAAATTCATCGATTTTGAAAAAAAGTTCACCGGTTTTGAAAAAAGTTCATTGATTTTCATAAAACGTTCACGAGTAAAAAAAATCATCGGTTTTCTAAAATAGTTCATCAAATTTGGAAAAAGTTCATCAATTTTGAAAAAGGTTCACTAATTTTGAAAAAAGTTCATCGATTTTCAAAAAACTTTCACAAGTAAAAAAATCATCGGTTTTCTAAAATAGTTTATCAAATTTTTAAAAACTTCATCGATTTTGAAAAAAAGTTCACCGATTTTGAAAAAGGTTCATCGATTTTTAGAAAACGTTCACAACTAAAAAATAGTTCACCAAATTTTTAAAAAATAGTTCACCGATATCGGGTTTCAAAAAAGTGCATCGAAAATGAAAAGGTTCATCGATTTTTGAAAAAGTTTCACAGATTTGAAAAAAGGATCATCAAATTCGATGAACTTTTTCCGTTGAATTAGAAAAAGGAAAGAGAAAAAAACGGAAGAAAGAACAAAATGATAAAAAGGTTACAGATCACCACATCGGTGGGATTGGCTATCGAAGCTAGCTTGCACGAGGACGTGGGGGGTTCGAATCCTGCCGATCGCTTTTTTTGCACCAGTTTAAAACAGAAAAGGAAGGGAGTATGGGCCAACCCAGCTCGGCGTGGGGGGTGTGCGCCCGTTTGCATAGATCGAAGGAACGGGTGCAGAGGGCGTTGTTTAGGGTTTGCCCCCAGCTATGTGCCACGTGTTAGGGCGCGACTATGTCTCGTCTTCAGTGAATGCTTAGGTGGTACTCACTGAAGGGCCACGAGCTGGCCCGGCCCATGAGCGCGGGAGGGCAGAACCTTTTTTCCTAGTGTTATGTTTCCACGTTTTTTGTTTTCTGTTTTAATTTTTTTGTACTTTTGTTTATACGTTATAATTTTTTTAAATATATATATATTACAAAAAATATTGGAAAAAAAATTAATCATGTATATAAAAATGTTGAACAAGTATTTGAAGAAATGCTGGAAGACCATGGTTCATGGATTTATTCAATTTCAATTTCAAAAATGAAGACCATGGTTCGACAAAATGTTTGAAAAAATTGAAAAACTATTTGAACATTTTTTGAATTTGTGAACGAATATCGAAACATGAACATTTTTTAAATATGTGAACAAATATTTGAAAATAAAATATTTTTTTGATTTTTTGAACAAATATGCAACAACGAAAGAATTTTTTAAATTCAAGAATATTTTAGAATTTGTGAACAAAATTTGAAAACAGGATTTTTATTTTGAAATTCTCATACAATATTTAGTTTATGAACAAAATTTAAACATGTGGACATTTTTTGAAGTTGCAATTTTTTTAAAAAAAATGGTGTTTTGAAATCAAATATTTTCATGTTTGTGAACAAAAATTTAAAAAGGTGAATTTTTTAAATTACCGAATATTTTCTGCAAAGAAGGGAACGGCGAGCAAGTGCTCGGCCATCCGTGTCCCTCCTCATTTCCTTCCTCATCCATACTCTCTCTCTCTCTCACCAATTTAATCGACGCCGCCTTTGACTTGAGCAACACCGATGCACGGATTACACTGCCTTGCCGTCGCCCGCCTCCGCGAGACACACCGCCGTTGGAGCCTCGTCCGCCATCTCCCATCGTTCCACGTCGCGGTGTTCCAAAGGAGCACGGCGTCCATGGTTGTCTCCTCCTCGAGCTTAGTTGCAACCGACGGTGCCGCCGCAGTACAGCTCCTGCTAAATTATCTCTTTTGCATAAATTTTCCGCAGCAAGGCCTCTGTTGCAGAAAAAATTGTAAATATTTCTACAACATGATCTCTGCTGCAAAAAAAACTACAACACAACCTTCATTGCAAATGTTTCTGTAACATGATTTCTATTGCAAAAAAAATCTACAAACGTTTTTGCAACATGATTTATGTTACAAAAGGTTCCGCAACAAGGTTTTTGTTGCAAAAGTAAAGGATGGCACACGGTCGCTAGATTGTCTCACATCTGACGGCTCGCAAGGCGACGGATCTTTTAAAAGGATCCACCGGCCGATGCGTAGCATCTCCCAAAGAAAAAAGGAAAGAAAAAGCAAAAAGTAAAAAAAAGGAAATAGGAAAAAAGAGAGAAAAGGAAAAAAGAAACAGGAAATAAAGAAAAATGAAAAGATAAACATAACAGAAAAAAATCTGGTTCAGGAACCTTCAAGAAGTTTCCCAAAACCGTAAAAAAACCGACTGGGAACCTCTGTAAGGTTCCCAATACCGGAACCCTGAAAACGCTTAAATGGGCCAGCCCAATCCCACCTATCGCTCGATCCCTGTGCGCAACAGCGACATCTTGCCGCAGCGTGCGGTGAATAGGGAATTCAATCAGGCCTTGCCTACAGGGAGGCTGTTGTGGCTCGTCATATTGATCCAACTCATGTTTTCCCTTGTATATATATTTTGTAAATGCATGTATTTTAAAAACATAAATTTATTAAGAAATTTAAAACCATAAATTTGAAAAAAAAAAGTTAATATTGTATAAATGTTTGTTGGCGCAGCTTTAAATTTTTTTGATAACATAAAAAAATGTTGGAGACAAATAAAAAATATTGTGTTTCAAAAAAAATGTATGAATTTTTAGAAAATATAAATATAATGTGTAGATTGTTTTTATGACATGAACAAATGTTTTGTACTATTAAAAATCATTGCCTTACATTGTATGGAAATATTCCCCCTTTGAAAATATGATGGTGACATTTTTTAAATAAAAAATATATGTAAGTTAATAAAATGTACAAAAATGTCCTAGTAGGTTAATAAAATGTTTATTTCCATTAAAATAAATGTATGTCACATTTTAAAATGTAGTCAAGTTTTCCAAATACAAATATCAGCGATTTTTTTTAATGTTTATATATATTTTTAAAGTTTGCGCAGGTTAGAAAAATTTCAAACATGTAAAAGAAAGTTTGGGCAGTTTAGAACGGGCGACATATAAATGTCCTGACGGAAAGTTTATCTCGTTAACAGAAATCTCAAACATGGGCCTTTATGTTTCCGTACAACAGCATATGGGCCACAAGAGCGGACCCATTAATTTTCTCAAAAGCCGTCAAAAACCCCGTCTCAAAATAAGTGTCTTAACCTTAGTATAACTTTGTATTAATAAATCTAGTATAAATTTGATACACTTACTTTAGGATAGAGGGAATATCATTTTTCTCAAAAAATAAAGAGATAGAAAGCACCCATTCAATGGGAAGAAACCAAGTGCCAAATGGAAGCACACCCCGAGCACGAGGTCGATGAGACCCGTGCGCCGGTGGCCACGTGCGCGGTATGCGCACTTAGCAAAAAAAAAGGGAAGAAACCAAATCCGAATCCTCTGAAGCACTCTACAAAAAGGAGAGAAAACAATAAGCACAAAAGCTGGCCTAATCACCACTTCGCCAGCCAGAAAGTACGCAGAACAATCCATGCACATGCGGCCACACAGGAGCTGAGCAGCGCCAGCCAGCCTACACCCTGTGCGACCGCACTTACGCACCGCCGACCCTTCCACGTGAAGCGATGCCTCTGCACACTGCAGTGCACATCGGCCGCGCTGTGCAATCCATCTCTTAAACCGAGCTCATGGCGAAACTCCCTTTTTAGCTGGACGCATGTAGCAATCGCTCATAAACCATGCACACCGGCGGTACGGATACGTCGTGAGGCGTGAACCGCAAGTGTGCGCGCATGCACGTAGTACGCTCGAGCTGCTTCCGACGTACGCGGCCGGCCGGAATATACTACTCACACGACGGCAGACATGAGACGGGGCCGGCACCACCGGCCGGTTCGACAAAAAGGCGCGGATGCATGCACCTTAGATAATAATGATAGGTTGTAATCCAAGTCTAATCGAGGATTCCGGCCGTGGACCCCCGGCGACGTGCCGGCGAAAGGCTAATCAACGTCGCACCGCGCGCGCGCGCACATGGCTGGTACGTGCGTTGGAACCGATCCGCGCCGTGGCCCGGCACCGCTGTGCCCGAGCGCGACAGGTGTTCCTTCCGCCTCCGCCGGCACGTCGGGGCACATGCATGACGGGGAGGAGGAAATTGCTTGAAAGTATTGTATCGGCGATCAGTGCTGATTGAAGGAAGTAGTTAGCCCCGGACCCAAACAAGTTGCTCTGTTGCGGCCGGCCGGCAACAGCCTTGCGGGTGCAGCTTTTTCTCTAGGGGTGAAGACCTGGTTTTATTCTTCAAAAATCACATATTGTGGGAAACAAATAGGATTATGGAGTTGAGTAAGGCTAGATTTATTCGTCGAAAAACACAGAAGGTGGGATACAAATAGGATCATAGGATGGGATACAAATAGGATCATGGAGTTGAGTAAGCCACACATGACGTCCTTAATTGAGAGAATATGCACTTCACCATTTGTGGAATGTCCTTCAAAAATAAAATTACAATTAAAACCTAAGGCTCTTAGTTTAATCTCGCTAATGATAGGACCGGCATTGACTATCCTTGACGATATCAGTTACCACATGCTTTGAGTCCGAGGCAACAATAACTTTTGGATGAGGAGATCTTCACCTAGAGGCAGTGCTTCCCGGATGAAATCGCCTCCAGAGTTACAACATCCTGAACGCCAAAGATAATAAGAGAAGAGCTGCCCAAATAGTTACGTATCAATCGCGACAGATCGTCGCTGTCGATCCTCTCCTGCATACCTGTGTCTGGTGGATTTTTGTAAAAACCAGTTGTGGAGCCTAAGGACGAGTAGTCCATGTTCCCGCTGCACATGTAGCCGCCCTGGTGATCTGCACCCCTTGGGTCTTTAAGATTTCAAGCTCGGAAATGAATTTGCCAATGAAAGAATGTGTAGCATGTAGGCTTTGGAAAATTCCTTCTTGAATCGCTTGACTCCTAGACGGCCAAGTAACCCACAAAGGTACCGCAAGTTTGACAAACGGCCCTACGAGATTAAGGATGGTAATTTTACCTATGTACATGGGTACTCGTGGTTACTCGACCCGCATGAGTAAGGTATGGACACACTTTTATGCCCATGGTTAGTGCGAACCATACTCGGTTAGTGGTTGGTAAGGTATGGATACAATTTTGTGTCCATGGATATGCCCATACCCTACCCGATTATTTTACAACATTTATTATAAACCCTAAGCTATGGAGTCTATGTATGTAAGACTCGTACCTCGCCCAATCCTCCTCCCAATAACCAAGTCCCCAATGATGGAAACCTCTCGATGGGTGGCACCTCCAACACAGATGGAACTAACAATTACGCCACCATCCTTCAATGTTGTGTTGATCTGCCCGATGGGTACCCATAGGGTATGGGTGAAGGAAATATGCCCTAGAGGCAATAATAAAGTTATTATTTATTTCCTTATATCATGATAAATGTTTATTATTCATGCTAGAATTGTATTAATCGGAAACATGATATATGTGTGAATACATAGACAAACAGAGTGTCACTAGTATGCCTCTACTTGACTAGCTCGTTTATCAAAGATGGTTATGTTTCCTAGCCATAGACATGAGTTGTCATTTGATTAACGGGGTCACATCATTAGGAGAATGATGTGATTGACTTGATCCATTCCGTTAGCTTAGCACTTGATCGTTTAGTATGTTGCTATTGCTTTATTCATGACTTATACATGTTCCTATGACTATGAGATTATGCAACTCCCGTTTACCGGAGAACACTTTGTGTGCTACCAAACGTCACACCGTAACTGGGTGATTATAAAGGTGCTCTACAGGTGTCTCCGAAGGTACTTGTTGAGTTGGCGTATTTCGATATTAGGATTTGTCACTTCGATTGTCGGAGAGGTATCTCTAGGCCCACTCGGTAATGCACATCACTATAAGCCTTGCAAGCATTGTAACTAATGAGTTAGTTGCGGGATGACGTATTACGGAACGAGTAAAGAGACTTATCGGTAACGAGATTCAATTAGGTATTGAGATACCGAGGATCGAATCTCGGGCAAGTAACATACCGATGACAAAAGGAACAATGTATGTTGTTATGCGGTTTGACCAATAAAGATCTTCGTAGAATATGTGGGAGCCAATATGAGCATCTAGGTTTCGCTATTGGTTATTTATCGGAGACGTGTCTCGGTCATGTCTACATAGTTCTCGAATCCGTAGGGTCCGCACGCTTAAAGTTCGGTGACGATCGATATTATGAGTTTTGCGTTTTTATGTACCAAAGTAGTTCGGAGTCCCGTATGTGATCACGGACATGACGAGGAGTCTCGAAATGGTCGAGACATAAAGATCGATATATTGGACGACTATGTTCGGACACCGGAAAGGTTCCGGAAGGTTTCAGACATATATCGGAGTACCGGGGGTTACCGAACCCCCCCTCCCCCCCCCCCCCGGGGGGGGGCTTAATGGGCCTTAGTGTAAATAGAGGGAAGCAAGGGGAGTGTGGGGCGCGCCCCCCAAGGCCCAAACCGAATTGGTTTAGGGCAAGGGGGGCTGGCCTCCTCTTTCCTTCTCCTCCTCTCCCTTTGCTTCCCCCTCTCCTACTCCTACTAGGAATAGGAGGAGTCCTACTCCTAGTGGGAGTAGGACTCCCCCTTGGTGTGCCTCTCCCTGGCCGGCCGCCTCCTCCCCCTAGCTCCTTTATATATGGGGGCGGGGGGGCACCCCATAGACACAACAATTGATCATTGATCTCTTAGCCGTGTGCGGTGCCCCCCTCCACCATAATCCACCTGGATCATATCATAGTGGTGCTTAGGCGAAGCCCTGCGTTGGTAGCATCATTATCACCGTCACCACACCGTCGTGCTGACGAAACTCTCATGTGAAGCTTTGCTGGATCGGAGCTCGGGGGACGTCATCGAGTTTAACGTGTGCAGAACTCAGAGGTGCCGTGCGTTCGGTACTTGGATCGGTCGGATCGAGAAGACGTATGACTACATCAACCGCGTTGTGCTAACACTTCCGCTTTCGGTCGACGAGGGTACTTGGACACACTCTCCCCTCTCGTTGCTATGCATCACCATGATCATGTGTGTGCGTAGGAATTTTTTTGAAATTACTATGTTCCTCAACAGTGGCATCCGAGCCAGGTTTATGTGTAGATGTTATATGCACGAGTAGAACACAAGTGAGTTGTGGGTGATACAAGTCATACTGCTTACCAGCATGTCATATTTTGGTTCGGCGGTATTGTTGGATGAAGCGGCCCGGACCGACATTACGCGTACGCTTACGCAAGACTGGTTCTCCCGACGTGCTTTGCACACAGGTGGCTGGCGGGTGTCAGTTTCTCCAACTTTAGTTGAACCAAGTGTGGCTATGCCCAGTCCTTGCGAAGGTTAAAACAACACTAACTTGACGAACTATCGTTGTGGTTTTGATGCGTAGGTAAGAACGGTTCTTGCTCAGCCCATAGCAGCCACGTAAAACTTGCAACAACAAAGTAGATGACGTCTAACTTGTTTTTGCAGGGTAAATTGTGATGTGATATGGTCAAGACATGATGCTATATTTTGTTGTATGAGATGATCATTGTTTTGTAACCGAGTTATCGGCAACTGGAGGAGCCATATGGTTGTCGCTTTATTGTATGCAATGCAATCGCCCTATACTTGCTTCACGTTATCGCTAAGCGGTAGCGATAGTCGTAGAAGCAATAGTTGGCGAGACGACAACGATGCTACGATGGAGATCAAGGTGTCGCGCCGGTGACGATGGTGATCATGATGGTGCTTCGGAGATGGAGATCACAAGCATAAGATGATGATGGCCATATAATATCACTTATATTGATTGCATGTGATGTTTATCCTTTATGCATCTTATTCTGCTTTGTTTGACGGTAGCATTATAAGATGATCTCTCACTAAATTTCAAGGTAAAAGTGTTCTCCCTGAGTATGCACCGCTGCCAAAGTTTGTCGTGCCGAGACACCACATGATGATCGGGTGTGATAAGCTCTACATTCATCTACAACGGGTGCAAGCCAGTTTTGCACACACAGAATACTGAGGTTAAACTTGACGAGCCTAGCATATGCAGATATGGACTCGGAACACTGAGACTGAAAGGTCGAGCGTGAATCATATAGTAGATATGATCAACATAGTGATGTTCACCATTGAAAACTACTCCATCTCACGTGATGATCGGACATGGTTTAGTTGATTTGGATCACGTGATCACTTAGATGATCAGAGGGATGTCTATCTAAGTGGGAGTTCTTAAGTAATATGATTAATTGAACTTAAATTTATCATGAACATAGTACCTGATAGTATTTTGCTTGTCTATGTTGTTTGTACATAGATGGCATGTGTTGTTGTTCCGTTGAATTTTAATGCGTTCCTTGAGAAAGCAAAGTTGAAAGATGATGGTAGCAATTACACGGACTGGGTCCGTAACTTGAGGATTATCATCATTGCTGCATAGAAGAATTACATCCTGGAAGCACCGCTAGGTGCCAGGCCTGCTGCAAATGCTACTGATGACGTTAAGAACGTCTGGCAGAGTAAAGCTGATGACTACTCGATTGTTCAGTGTACCATGCTTTACGGCTTAGAACCGGGACTTCAACGACGTTTTGAACATCATGGAGCATATGAGATGTTCCAGGAGTTTAAGTTAATACTTCAAGAAAATGCCCGGATTGAGAGATATGAAGTCTCCCATAAGTTCTATAGCTGCAAGATGGAGGAGAATAGTTCTGTCAGTGAACATATACTCAAAATGTCTGGGTATCATAATCACTTGACTCAACTGGGAGTTAATCTTCCTGTTGATAGTGTCATTGACAGAGTTCTTCAATCACTGCCACCAAGCTACAAAAGCTTCGTGATGAACTATAATATGTGTCGGTGTCAAAACTGGCGGATCTCGGGTAGGGGGTCCCGAACTGTGCATCTAAGGCGGATGGTAACAGGAGGCAGGGAACACGATGTTTTACCCAGGTTCGGGCCCTCTTGATGGAGGTAAAACCCTACGTCCTGCTTGATTTATTCTTGATGATATGGGTATTACAAGAGTAGATCTACCACGAGATTGTAGAGGCTAAACCCTAGAAGCTAGCCTATGGTATGATTGTATGTTGTCCTACGGACTAAAACCCTCCGGTTTATATAGACACCGGAGGGGGCTAGGGTTACACAAGGTCGGTTACAAAGGAGGAGATATACATATACGTATTGCCTAACCTTGCCTTCCACGCCAAGTAGAGTCCCATCCGGACACGAGACGAAGTCTTCAATCTTGTATCTTCATAGTCCAATAGTCCGGCCAAAGGATATAACCCGGCTGTCCGGAGACCCCCTAATCCAGGACTCCCTCAGTAGTCCCCGAACCATGCTTCAATGATGGTGAGTCCGACGTGCAGTGTTGTCTTCAGCATTGCAAGGTGAGTTCTTCTCCAATTTTCAAGTGTTTGTAAGTAGTGTCCGGCTCCATAAATGTCGAACCTCTTGGCTTCTGTGCCCAATAAGGGCTTTCTCCCACGCGTCGAATGAATATGAGGCGCCAGGGCGTTCTTACATTCGCCCCCCTAGCCAGATAAATAAATTGTCTATTAAAGGGATGCAGTTTTTCTTAGATCCGATCCATACCATTCTCCCCCAGCGAGAATCCATCAGAGTGCGTTTCGGAAAGATCCATTCCAGCATGGCCGACCTCCGCAGCTCCTCCTCCCGCCCCCGTAGCCCTAAGCCCGGTGATTGGGAGAGGTGTTCAGTCCCATACAATCGATTAGTCGAACTGCAGACTAAGGGATTTCTCCCTCTGGCGTATATGGTGCCCGTTCGAGCCGGGCTTGCCACCTACAATGGCGGGGAGCAAGCGGAGAGCTTTCCCTGTCCCTCCATGGGGGAAAGGGTCTGACTCGTTCCTTATTTGCTAAGGGGACTCGGATTTCCAATTCATCCGTTCCTCTGCGGGCTCCTGGAGTTCTACGGCCTCCAATTACACAATCTCACCCTGCCTCCATTCTACATATCGCCGGCTATGTTGCTCTCTGCAAGTTGTTCTTGGGCTGCAAGGCTCACTTCGAGCTGTGGAAAAGGCTATTTTGCCTTGTCCCTCGCACACAGAGGGAATCACTTTATCAAGTGGGCGGAGCCGAAATATGGCGCATCGCCGATACCGGATACCTGTCCGGTACCCCGAAGAAGCCGTCCGAAGACTGGCCTTCAGAATGGTTTTATATGGAGGACGTTCCCCTTCCGGACCCTATTCGGCGGGGTCTTCCTGAGTTCAACAATGCTCCTCTGAAGAAGCGCCGAATTTGGCGCCCACGGAGCCCCCAGGCGGAAGACAACAGGGAAGTCCTCTATCTGATGAACCGGATCAAAGCACTGGCTCAATCAGGATTGACAATAATCGAAGTTATGTCGGTTTGCATAATGCGGGGAGTGCAGCCACTTCAATATCGTGGGCACCCCTTGTGGTGTTATAACGGGGCGGATGACGCCACCCGCTGCGGGCGTAAGGGTCCGGACAATGCTGCCGCTCCAGCGAAAATTCTGTCCGAACTATTCAAGGGTGAGGAAGAGGAGTTCACCCGCATCAAGCCACGGGATGGATTCTCCATGTACAATCCTCCAAGCTGGGTAAGTTATATTTCCCTGCTCCCATTTTTCCAGCATTCTTTGTCGTAAGTATTCACCTTGCCCCTTTGCGGCAGGAACTGCGAAAAGCCATAAAGGAGGTCTGCAGCCCTTCTCCACAACCAGAGGACCCTGACTGGGCCCTCGACTCCGGACTTGAAGAAGATTCGGTTATCTCTGTGGAGCTGATAGACCGGCAGTTCTATCAGTTATGCTGCGACGATGCCATGGTGGCCATTACGGCCGACTACCCCGGACTGCTCCCTGCATCGCAAGTAAGAAAAACCAAAAAATCCTAACTCCAAAAATTAGGATCCCTTTTAAACACTTCACCCACCATATACACATGGAATTTTTTACACGGAAGGCATTCGGGATGCCCTGCCGAACCCGCAACAACTCGCCAACCAGAGGCGACGAGGCCGGGTAGGCCAAAAAGGAAGGCGTCAGGACGGAGACGCCGGCGCAAAGGTATAAAAACCCCGCTCCTTGGTCATCGTCTTTCTCAAAATGTAATGACACCCATGTTTCTTTAATAGAAAAAACGCTCGCCGGAATATGTCCGGCGATGTTGCCGATCACGCCTCCACTAGTCGGGCGCCAAGACCGGACATAGAGGCGGAAGCCGATATGGGGCAAGTGCCGGATAATCCCCCTACAGAGGATGCAAATAGATTATCCGCTACTAACTCAGAAGTGGAAAGCGCCATGAATCATAGGCGTCGCCAGGCCGTACTCCGTGACGCCTGTTTCTCACCCGAGGCATTTGATGCCTTCAATTCTGGAGAGGCGTACCTCCATGCCGCTCAAGATGGTCTAGCCAGAGCCACGGATCAGTATGTAAAGGATGTACGGGTGAGTGAATCTGGTGATTTATATGTATCAGTAGCCCCTGAGACTTGAAATAGTTAGCAAAACTGATTTAAGGATCATCTTTATTGTGCAGGTTCTTATAGAGAAGAATATTAGGCTGTCCCAGGAGCTGGAGGAATGCAAGACCCAACTGCGGGCCGCTGTTGCTGCATTGCAGGAACAGAAAAAGCCTCCCGCTGGTAACATTTACTTTAAAGAATGATGGTTACCATATAGTGTACGGCGTAGCTGTAGATCTAACAACAGATGTTGCAGATGAATCCGGAGGCCCATCATGTTATGCGACAGCTAGAGGCTGGCAAACGCGTGCTGACTGAAGTTAGGCGGGAGAAAAACAATCTCCAAGATGCCAATATTAAGCTGAGCGTGGAACTAAAAGACGTTCGTGGCCAGCTTGCAGACTCCGAGAAGGAGAATAAGCGGATTCGGCGCGGCATTTTCAGTAAGTGCTTGAACGAATCCTTTTAAAGGAGTTCGGCGAAGAAGTCGACTAACAGTGTTATGTCTGTAGGTATGCTGACGGGTCGTCCCGCGGAGGAAATGCCCGAGTCTGTGGGTGATCTTCTGTCCGAGCTGTCACATCTGCATGAACAAGTTCGGCAGGTGATGCAGGGCGTTGCCCAGGCCTTGTGGCCGTCCGTCTCCCTGCCAGAGGGCGTTGCCGAGCTTGCAGAGAAGCTCAAGGGAGCACGGTGGCACTTCCGATTATGGAAGATATCAGCCTGCCGACAGGGTGCCAGAGAAGCCTGGGCCATGGTGAAGACGCGGTATACCAAGGCAGACCCAAATCACATGGCCGAAGTCGGACCTGTGGGGCCCGACGGAAAAGAGATCCCTGTTAGCTTAGTTTATGGGCAAGTAGAATTAGTTGCAAAGTATTCTCAACAGGATTGTAAGTTAGACCGCCAGTTGGATGGTATAGAAGAGGAATTTAGTCAGCCTGCCTGAGTGTGTAATTAAAGTGACATGTATAATGCCTTCTAGCTGGATTGTAGATCATTTGTCGTTGCGGACCTTTTCGCTTCAACCTCTGGGCCCAATAGTCCGGAGTGTATCCGAATACCTACTCAGTTATATATGAACCGGTGTATGCGTGGAGACCAGGTGTAGGGGTCACTAGTGCTTTATCAGACAAGTGCCCAACTAGTTATGTTATATTACATGGGTAGTAAGAAACATCTTCCAGGGAGAATAGTTCCGTTAAGGGCTCCTTTCCCTGGGTAAGCATGCCCTAAAGTGCATGTTCGGACTGCGATAGGAAACGCAGGAAAAACATCTGGGGGCGGATATGGACAATAAATAAAAATCATCTTTTGTTCACCGACTGAATATTCCCTTAAGAACGCTAGCTTTCGGCTTCACCTAGTCCGAGGTACACATCCGGCTGATCCGGCAATAACAATCGCAGAGGTGCTCCCCTTATGCCCTAGCCGAATTAACGGGAACGTAGGGCATAAATACAAGAGTCAGGCAACCCAGCTTGGCCAAAACTTAAGTCATATCGATGCATATAATGGTGAAAAAAGGTACATGCGGAATTATAACACATGTGTGGAGCATGAGGCCCAGATAAATAAGTTAAGCTTCTATTAAAGAAGCCCCCAGGTATGAATAGCGCGGCTAGCGCATCTGTAATGTGCAGGAGAGGCACAAGGTGACCCTTGAAGGCCTAGAGAAATAATAAAAGAAAGAAAGAAAGAAAAACAAGACAGATAATGCATATGCGAAAAATGGACAAAGGGAGGGGACTAACTTAGAGTCCGGTGCTAGGCGTAGAATCTTCGGAGCCTGGCCGCGTTCTATGGGTTCGGCTCGAGTCGACTAGTCGATGGATCCCGCAGTCGGTATGCTCCACCGGTCAGAACTTGGTCAATAATGAAGGGACCTTCCCATTTGGGCTCGAGCTTGTTCTTTTTCTTATCTGGCAGGCGTAGAACTAGTTCGCCAACGTTATAGGTTTTGGCCCGTACTTCTCTGCTTTGGTATCTGCGAGCCTGTTGCTGATAAAATGCGGAACGGGCTTTGGCTACGTCGCGCTCCTCCTCCAGGGTGTCCAGACTGTCCTGCCGATCGAGCTCGGCTTCTCTTTCTTCGTACATGCACACTCGAGGTGAGTCATGAATTATGTCACGGGGCAAGACTGCCTCTGCGCCGTACACCATAAAGAAGGGTGTATATCCGGTACTACGATTCGGCGTGGTCCGCAGCCCCCAGAGTATGGAGTCGAGCTCCTCTACCCAGTGCGTGTTAGACTCTGTTAAGGAACGCACTAATTTGGGTTTAATGCCGCTCATTATAAGACCGTTTGCTCGCTCGACTTAACCGTTGGTTTGTGGGTGATAGACTGAGGCATAATCGAGCTTGATGCCCATTTTGCTGCACCAGAGTTTTACCTCGTCGGCCGTGAAGTTCGTGCCATTATCAGTGATGATGCTGTGGGGGTCGCCATAACAGTGTACAACCCCGGATATGAAGTCTATCACTGGCCCGGATTTGGCTGTTTTAACAGGTTTGGCCTCTATCCATTTGGTGAATTTATCCACCATGACCAGTCAGTATTTTTTCTTGTGGGTTCCCCCTTTAAGGGGTCCAACCATGTCAAGCCCCCAGACCACAAAGGGCCATGTAATGGGGATTGTTCGGAGGGCGGTGGGTGGCATGTGGCTTTGATTTGCAAAGAGCTGGCAACCGGCGCAGCGTTGGACCAAGTCCTGTGCATCTGCCCGGGCCGTTGGCCAATAGAATCCTATACGGAAGGCCTTGCTTACGAGAGCTCGGGCTGCGGAGTGATGACCACCGAGTCCGGCATGGATTTCTGCCAAAAGATTCTGCCCTTCCTCTTCAGAGATGCACCTTTGAAGGACTCCGGTAGTGCTTTTTTGTACAATTCTCCCTCATGGACCCTGTAGGCCTTGGATCGCTGCACTATGCAGCGTGCCTCATTTTCGTCCTCCGGAAGTTCTTGTCTAGTTAGGTAGGCCAGGAATGGTTCTGTCCATGGGGCAATAATGGCCATTATTTCGTGGGCTGAAGGTGTTATTTCGGTGGCGGAGCCTCCGATTGTGTCAGAGAGTTCGGTATCGGGTATTTTGGCCGGGTCCGGACTGTTGTTACCGGTGTCCCCTTCCCATACTACGGATGGCTTGAACAGCCTTTCCAAAAATATGTTGGGGGGAACC
The DNA here is from genome assembly GCA_034509565.1 of Triticum monococcum. Lineage (NCBI taxonomy): Eukaryota > Viridiplantae > Streptophyta > Magnoliopsida > Poales > Poaceae > Triticum > Triticum monococcum. The sequence continues at coordinate 667,411,548 of CM067843.1, read as the reverse complement.
GCATCACGTTTTGCGCCGATGCGGGCGAGGATATCCGCCGCCTGATTGTTTTCCCGAGCCACATGGTGAAATTCGAGCCCCTCAAACTGAGCTGACATTTTTAGGACGGCGTTTTGATAGGCCGACACTTTCGGATCCTTGGCGTCAAAGTCTCCATTTATTTGGGATATTGCGAGGTTTGAATCCCCGCTCACCTCCAGGCGTTGAATGCCCATGGAGACTGCCATCCGAAGACCATGCAACAGAGCTTCGTATTCGGCTGCATTGTTGGAGTCTGTATACAATATTTGCAATACGTACCGAATGGTATCTCCGGTTGGGGATGTCAGGACGACGCCAGCCCCTAGACCAGCCAGCATTTTAGAACCGTCGAAGTGCATGACCCAATTGGAGTATGCGCCGTACTCTTTAGGGAGTTCGGCCTCCGTCCATTCGGCGACAAAGTCGGCCAATACTTGCGACTTAATGGCTCGTCGAGGTTTGTATGTTATGTCGAACGGGAGGAGCTCAATAGCCCATTTGGCAATCCGGGCCGTAGCGTCGCGGTTGTTTATAATATCATTAAGTGGCACTTCCGAGGCTACTGTAATCGAACACTCTTGAAAGTAGTGTCGCAGCTTCCGCGATGCCATGAATACTGCATATGCTATCTTTTGGTAATGCGGGTACCATGATTTGCATGGAGTGAGGACAGTGGATACATAGTATACCGGCTTCTGAAGAGCGAACTTATGTCCGTCCGCTTCCCGTTCGACAACGAGCACCACGCTTACAACTTGATGAGTTGCTGAAATATACAACAGCATCGGTTCACTGATGTTTGGCGCAGCCAGGATTGGGTTGGTTGCCAAGATGGCCTTTATTTCTTCCAATCCGGCTGTGGCCGTATCCGTCCACTCGAAGTGTTCGGTGCGCCGAAGGAGGCGATAAAGGGGTAAAGCCTTTTGTCCTAAGCGGGAGATAAAGCGGCTTAGAGCCGCCACGAATCCAGTTAAGTTCTGGATTTGTTTGAGGTCTCTTGGGGTAGCCAACTGTGACAAAGCTCGGATTTTAGCCGGATTAGCTTCAATACCTCTACTGGAGAAAATGAAACCCAGGAGCTTTCCGGCTGGTACACCGAAGACGCATTTTCCGGATTGAGCTTGATGTCGTATGTTCGGAGGTTGTCGAATGTGAGCCTCAAGTCGTCTATCAAAGAGTTGACGTGTTTGGTTTTGACGACCACATCATCTACGTATGCCTCTACTGTTTTGCCGATTTGTTTCTCTAGACATGTCTGAATCATGCGCTGATATGTTGCGCCGGCGTTTTTGAGCCCAAAAGGCATTGTGTTAAAACAGAAGGGACCGTATGGCATGATGGATGCCGTTGCGGCTTGGTCGGACTCCACCATCTTGATTTGGTGGTAGCCAGAGTATGCGTCGAGGAAACACAATGACTCGTGTCCTGCGGTAGCATCAATGATTTGATCGATGCGTGGGGGGGGGGAAGGGATCCTTTATGCAAGCTTTATTGAGGTCTTTGAAATTGACACAAAGGCGCCAGGATTTGTCCTTCTTTGGTACCATCACCAGATTTGCTAGCCATTCCAGGTGTTTTATTTCTCTGATGAATCCGGCCTCCAATAACTTGGCTAGTTCTTCTCCCATGGCCTGTCTCTTAGGTTCGGAGAAACGCCGAAGAGCTTGCTTGACCGGCTTGAATCCCTTTAGGATATTGAGGCTATGCTTGGCCAGACTGCGTGGGATTCCTGGCATGTCTGAGGGATGCCAGGCGAATATGTCCCAGTTCTCGCGCAGGAACTCTCGTAGTGCGGCGTCCACAACGGGGTTTAACTGTGCCCCAATGGAGGCTGTTTTTGTAGGGTCCGTTGGGTGGACTTGGAATTTGACTATTTCATCCGCTGGTTTAAAAGAGGTGGACTTCGATCTTTTGTTGAGTATCACGTCGTCCCTGTCCACTGTGGAGCGTAGCGTGGTTAATTCCTCGGCCGAGAGGGCTTCGGATAGTGCCTCGAGGGCCAATGCGGTTGTTTTATTTTCGGCGCGGAGTACTGTGTCTGGATCACTGGCGAGAGTGATGATTCCGTTGGCCCCGGGCATTTTGAGCTTCATGTACCCGTAATGGGGTACTTCTTGGAAGATTGTGAACGCCTCCCGTCCTAGAAGAGCGTGGTAACCACTGCTGAACGGGGCCACTTGGAATGTAATTTCTTCGGACCTGTAATTATCCGGCGTGCCGAATACCACATCTAGTGTGATTTTCCCAGCACAGCATGCTTCCCGACTGGGGATGATTCCTCTAAAGGTTGTGCTACTTTGCTCAATGCGGTTCCAGTCTATTTCCATCTTTTGAAGAGTTTCCTCATAGATGAGGTTTAATCCGCTGCCGCCGTCCATGAGTACTTTGGTGAGTCGAAAGCCGTCCACGATTGGACTGAGGACCAGAGCGGCTGGTGCTCGGGCCATTCAGAATTTAGGTTCGTCACTGGCATTGAAGGTAATAGCCGTGTCACTCCATGGATTTATTGCTGCTACATGGCAGATTTCGGCCATGCTGCGGAGTGTTCGTTTGCGCCTATTTTTTGACGCGAAGGTCTCGAAGACTGTTAACACCGTATTGGTATCCATGGGATGGTGCTCTGTGGTATTTGGGATAAGAAGATTCTCACCACTTTTGGCCACCTGCCGGAGTATCCAACATGCTCTAAGGCTGTGCGCTGGTATTGTATCCGATGTACTATGAATTTTGCAAGGTCCGTTGAGCCATCCCTCCAGTACGGTTCCATGCCCTGTAGAGGGTTTTTGCTTTTTGGTAGTTAACCCGGGTGTATTGTGATAATGCACCCTTTCATTGCGGATTAGGTTTGTATTCAGGGCCGGATTATCCCAAAAGCTTGTTTCGGTTTTCCAGGCACTTTCCATCGCACAGTACTTTCGTACTATGGACGCCGAGTCAGCGAAGTGTGTTATCTCACGGCGATTTATGGCGTTAAGGATTCCCTTGTCCGTGCAATTATTGCAGAAAAATAGGATTGCGTCTTCCTCGCGACAGTCCTTAACCTTGTTCATCGCAAGGAGGAATCAGGCCCAATAGTGATGTACTGTTTCCTGGGGCTCTTGCCTGATGTGGGAAAGATCGCTTATGTTTGGGTGGGTGGGTGGAATTGAATCCGAACCCTTACCTAATCTGGGGTCCAGGGGCCGAGGAGTTTCCGATTTTGGAAGTTCCGGTTCCGGGGTGTTACTCGATAATCCTGGCCCGCTACGTGACTCTAAGTTCAGGGATTGGATGTTGTCCTCCCGTGAACGGGCGTCCGGCTCGAAGAGCTCGGGAATCCGGATATAGTTGGTCCTCAAGATAGAGGAAAGGTCACCGCATTGTTCCTCCACCACTGCAATATGATGGGTGACCGGTGTAGAGTTAATCTCACTTTGATCGGGTTTAAGCCCAATCCGATCATAGTCCGTAGCGACTCCCAAGGCGGCGATGCGATCCAAAAGCTCGTTTAAGGAGGCGAGCTCCATTGGATCCATCTGTTCGGCGAGTGCCGATTTGACATGGAGATTGTTTTCGATGACCCGAGAAGTCATCATCGGCGCGGCGGCTGAACAAGCGGTCATGATGAAACCGCCTAGCCGGAGAGTTTGGCCGACAGCCAAAGCTCCCCCAACAGTAGTACCGTCTTTAAAGACGAGACGAGGCATCCTTCCTTCTGGCGACGGCACAGAGGAACTCTCAATCAAAGCACCAATGTCGGTGTCAAAACCGGCGGATCTCGGGTAGGGGGTCCCGAACTGTGCGTCTAAGGCGTATGGTAACAGGAGGCAGGGAACATGATGTTTTACCCAGGTTCGGGCCCTCTCGATGGAGGTAAAACCCTATGTCCTCCTTGATTTATTCTTGATGATATGGGTATTACAAGAGTTGATCTACCACGAGATCGGAGAGGCTAAACCCTAGAAGCTAGCCTATGGTATGATTGTATGTTGTCCTACGGACTAAAACCCTCCGGTTTATATAGACACCGGAGGGGGCTAGGGTTACACAAGGTCGGTTAAAAAGGAGGAGATATACATATCCGTATTGCCTAAGCTTGCCTTCCACGCCAAGTAGAGTCCCATCCGGACACGAGACGAAGTCTTCAATCTTGTATCTTCATAGTCCAACAGTCCGGCCAAAGGATATAATCCGACTGTCCGGAGACCCCCTAATCCAGGACTCCCTCAATATGCAAGGGATGAATAAGATAATTCGCGAGCTCTTTGCAATGCTAAAGGCAGCGGAGGTAGAAATCAAGAAGGAGCATCAAGTGTTGATGGTCAACAAGACCACCAGTTTCAAGAAAAAGGGTAAAGGGAAGAAGAAGGGGAACTTCAAGAAGAACAGCAAACACGTTGCTGCTCAACAGAAGAAACCTATGTCTGGACCTAAGCCTGAGACTGAGTGCTTCTACTGCAAACATACTGGTCACTGGAAGCGGAAGTGCCCCAAGTACTTGGCGGATAAGAAGGGTGGCAAGGTGAACAAAGGTATATGTGATATACATGTTATTGATGTGTACCTTACCAGAGCTCGCAGTAGCACCTGGGTATCTGATACTGGTTCTATTGCTAATATTTGTAACTCGAAACAGGGAGTACGGATTAAGCGAAGACTGGCTAAGGACGAGGTGACGATGCGCGTGGGAAATGGTTCCAAAGTTGATGTGATCGTCGTCGGCACGCTACCTCTACATCTACCTTTGGGATTAGTTTTAGACCTAAATAATTGTTATTTGGTGCCAGCGTTAAGCATGAACATTATATCTGGCTCTTCTTTGATGCGATACGGTTATTCATTTAAATCTGAGAATAATGGTTGTTCTATTTATATGAGTAATATCTTTTATGGCCATGCACCCTTGAAGAGTAGTCTATTTTTGTTGAATCTCGATAGTAGTGATACACATATTCATAATGTTGAAGCCAAAAGATGCAGAGTTGATAATGATAGTGCAACTTATTTGAGGCACTGCCGTTTGGGTCATATTGGTATAAAGCGCATGAAGAAACTCCATACTGATGGACTTTTGGAATCACTTGGTACTTGCGAACCATGCCTCATGGGCAAGATGACTAAAACGTTGTTCTTCGGAACAATGAGCAAGCAACAGACTTGTTATAAATCATACATACTGATGTATGTGGTCCGATGAATATTGAGGCTCGCGGCGGGTATCGTTATTTTCTCACCTTCACAGATGATTTGAGCAGATATGGGTATATCTACTTAATGAAACATAAGTCTGAAACATTTGAAAAGTTCAAAGAATTTCAGAGTGAAGTGGAAACTCATCGTAACAAGAAAATAAAGTTTCTACGATCTGATCGTGGAGGAGAATATTTGAGTTACGAGTTTGGTCTACATTTGAAACAATGCGGAATAGTTTCGCAACTCACGCCACCCGGAACACCACAGCGTAATGGTGTGTCTGAACATCGTAATCGTACTTTACTAGATATATGGTGCGATCTATGATATCTCTTACTGATTTACCGCTATTGTTTTGGGGTTCTGCTTTAGAGACGGCTACATTCATGTTAAATAGGGCATCGTAAAAATCCATTGAGACAACGCCTTATGAACTATGGTTTGGCAAGAAACCAAAGTTGTCGTTTCTTAAAGTTTGGGGCTGCGATGCTTATGTGAAAAAGCTTCAACCTGATAAGCTCGAACCGAAGTCAGAAAAATGTGTCTTCATACGATACCCAATGGAAACTGTTGGGTACACCTTCTATCACAGATCCGAAGGCAAGACATTCGTTGCTAAGAATGGATCCTTTGTAGAGAAGGAGTTTCTCTCGAAAGAAGTGAGTGGGAGGAAAGTAGAACTTGACGAGGTAATTGTACCTACTCCCTTACTAGAAAGTAGGTCATCACAGAAATCAGTTCCAGTGATTCCTACACCAGTAAGTGAGGAAGCTAATGATGATGATCATGAAACTTCAAATCAAGTTACTACCGAACATCGTAGGTCAATCAGAGTAAGACCTGCACATGGGTGGTATGGTAATCCTGTTCTGGAGGTCATGTTACTTGACCATGGCGAACCTACGAACTATAGGAAGCGACGATGAGCCCAGATTCTGCAAAATGGCTTGAGGCCATGAAATCTGAGATGGGATCCATGTATGAGAACAAAGTGTGGACTTTGGTTGACTTTCCCGATGATCGGCAGGCCATCGAGAATACATGGATCTTCAAGAAGAAGAAAGACGCTGATGGTAATGTTACTGTCTACAAAGCTTGACTTGTTGCGAAAGGTTTTCGACAAGTTCAAGGAGTTGACTACGATGAGACCTTCTCACCAGTAGCGATGTTTAAGTCCGTCCGAATCATGTTAGCTATTGCCGCATTTTATGATTATGAAATTTGGCAAATGGATGTAAAGATTGCATTCCTGAATGGATTTCTGGAAGAAGAGTTGTATATGATGCAACCTAAAGGTTTTATCGATCCAAAAGGTGCTAACAAAGTGTGCAAGCTCCAGCGATCCTTTTATGGACTGGTGCAAGCCTCTCGGAGTTGGAATAAACGTTTTGATAGTGTGATCAAAGCATATGGTTTTTTACAGACTTTTGCAGAAGCCTGTATTTACAAGAAAGTGAGTGGGAGCTCTGTAGCATTTCTAAATATTATATGTGGATGACATATTGTTGATTGGAAATGTTATAGAATATATGGATAGCATAAAAGGATACTTGAATAAGAGTTTTTCAATGAAATACCTCGGTGAAGCTGCTTACATATTGGGCATCAAGATCTATAGAGATAGATCAAGACGCTTAATTGGACTTTCACAAAGCACATACCTTGACAAAGTTTTGAAGAAGTTCAAAATGGATCAGGCAAAGAAAGGGTTCTTGCCTGTGTTACAAGGTGTGAAGTTGAGTAAGACTCAATGCCCGACCAGTGCAGAAGATAGAGAGAAAATGAAAGATGTTCCCTATGCTTCAGCCATAGGCTCTATCATGTATGCAATGTTGTGTACCAGACCTGATGTGTGCCTTGCTATTAGTTTAGCAGGGAGGTACCAAACTAATCCATGAGTGGATCACTGGACAACGGTCAAGAACATCCTGAAATACCTGAAAAGGACTAAGGATATGTTTCTCGTTTATGGAGGTGACAAAGAGCTCATCGTAAATGGTTACATTGATGCAAGCTTTCACACTGATCCGGATGATTCTAAATCGCAAACCGGATATGTGTTTGTATTGAACGGTGGAGCTGTCAGTTGGAGCAGTTCTAAACACAGCGTCATGGCGCGATCTACATGTGAAGCGGAGTACATTGCTGCTTCAGAAGCAGCGAATGAAGGAGTCTGGATGAAGGAGTTCATATCCGATCTAGGTGTCATACCTAGTGCATCGGGTCCAATGAAAATATTTTGTGACAATACTGGTGCAATTGCCTTGGCAAAGGAATCCATATTTCACAACAGAACCAAGCACATCAAGAGACGCTTCAACTCCATCCGGGATCAAGTCCAGGTGGGAGACATAGAGATTTGCAAGATACATACGGATCTGAATGTTGCAGACCCGTTAACTAAGCCTCTTCCACGAGCAAAACATGATTAGCACCAAGGCTCCATGGGTGTTAGAATCATTAGTGTGTAATCTGGATTATTGACTCTAGTGCAGGTGGGAGACTGAAGGAAATATGCCCTAGAGGCAATAATAAAGTTATTATTTATTTCCTTATATCATGATAAATGTTTATTACTCATGATAGAATTGTATTAACCGAAAACATGATACATGTGTGAATACATAGAGAAATAGAGTGTCACTAGTATGCCTCTACTTGACTAGCTCGTTTATCAAAGATGGTTGTCGGCGTTCTGGGAACGGGGGTCCCCAGACTTGCCTGCCTGTGGCGTGGCTCAAAAGGGGCCCCAGCGCGGCCCATCTTCATCAACACAGACCCCAAGACCCTCGCAAGGGGCCAAGCCTCGCGGGGCGGACGACACGGAGCTTCCTTAGGCACGGCTTCATCAGGCTGGCTCACGAGGAGGCGGAGAGATCAAGGTGGGGTACCTCACGAGGTGCCCGCGACGCAAGCCATGACGACCAAGGGTGCCAGGCGGGCGCCAGCCCGCGCAGTGTCCTCCTTTCCTCTTTGGTGCAAAGGGAGCAAGCGCAGGCAAGAGCATCAAGCAAAGGCACCCGTTTTGGTGCAACGAGACCAAGACCAGTCCAACGGCAGGAAGGAAGTCATTGTGGAGCCCAAGCCAGCGTCACCACCAGAGCCTTTGGCAGGCGAGGACCAACTTTAGTCAGGATAAGTGTACCAGATGTTCCCCTTCAAAATGGCCAATTGTTGGCGCCCTTCCTGCTCAATATTTGGGAAGAGTCCCAGGGCCTTTGCCTATAAATAGGACTAGCCACCCACAGGGTAGAGAGGATCGAAATCAGGGGATAGAGAGGGAAAATCGAATCGAGTAGCATCACACAGAGAGAGAAAGAGAAGGGCGATTGAACTCCTCCTAGCAGTTCATCCCCTCAGCCAAGAACAGACCCTTGCGAGGCTGTTCTTCCTTGTATTGCTCATCATCATCAGCCCAACAGGCAATCCACCACACCACACACTTGAGTAGGGTATTACACCACAACGGTGGCCCGAACTAGTATAAACCCTGTGTCTATTGTGATGTTCTTTCCATAGCTTAGATCTAGCGAGGCGGAGGGGTACAGGTAGGTAGAAGGTGAAATCTCCGCGCGCACCCCAGTGTTCGAACCTCAAGGGTCTGCCGGAACCCGAAATCCGACATTTGGCGCACCAGGTAGGGGTGCGCCGGAATTCGTCTTCCACCACCCCGTTCTTCTCCAACCACCGCATCCATGTCTGACGTTCGTCGGGCCCGCACCGAGCGCCGGGCCGCTCTCGCTTCCCGCGTCGCCCAGACGGCTCCTGCCGGCGGGCGCCCTCGCCGTTCCCCGTCACCTGCTGTCAACGCCGCCACCGGCCCGGCGGGGGACGAGCAGCAAGCATTGTCTCAGCATCCGTCCATGCGGCAAGACGGCCGCACCGCTACTCTCTCGCTCACCCCAGCTGGTTCTTCGTCCCGCGCGCTCCGCGCACCCATGGAGGCTCGAGCTGTGCTCATCGCGGCAAACGAGCTCCTGCGCTACCGTCCTGTCGACAACGTCTACGAAGAATGGCTCGACCGCGTCGCCGAGCTCATCCGCGCCGCAGGGGGCTCTCTTGCGCCGTCCGTTCTGCTGCGCTGCACCCCGCCCCGCGCGGGCGACGAAGCTCCGGGGGCGCCCCAGCCGCCTCCTCCTCAAGAAGGCGCCATGGCTCCAAGGCGCGTGGCCCCTGGGCGGAACCCGCTTCGTCAGGTGGCAGCGCGGCAAGAGCAGAGCTGCCAAGAAGTCCCTCGCCCGCGAGAAGCTGCCCGGGCGCTCCCTGCTCCAGCACGTCGCGACCATGCTCCTGCTCCCGCACGTCAAGACCCTGCGCTGCTCCCAGCTGCGGTGCTTGGGGACATGCAAGACCAAGCTCTTCGTCACCCAAGGCCTCCCGTGGCCATAGCAAGCTGTCGTGCCTTCACCACCGAGCTACGCAGCGTCGCGTGGCCCGGCAAGTTCAAACCAGACCTGCCTCCTCGTTACGACGGCATGGCTGACCCTGCGGAGTTCCTCCAGCTCTATGAGCTGGGCATCAAAGCTGCCAACGGAGACGAGAAGGTCATGGCGAACTAGTTTCCTATGGCGCTCAAGGATGGGGCCCGCACCTGTCTCCTGAACCTGGCTCCAGGCACGATCTCTTCCTAGGACGAGATGCGCACCCGCTTCATCGCCAACTTCCAAGGCACTCGCGACCGGCCACCCGCCGTGAGCGACATGCGCCACATGAAGCAACAACCCGGAGAGACCCTACAGAAGTACATCCAGCGCTTCAACAACGCACGCCTCGAGATTCCCAAGGTGACCGAGGAGGCCATCATCTCAGCCTTCTCCGACGGCGTGCGCGATGTCAAGATGAAGGAGGAGTTGGCGATGCATGAAGACCTGTGCACTTCCTTGGAGTTGTTCAACTTGGAAACCAAGTGCGCCAGGGCTGAGGAAGGGCGTCTCTCCCTCCTCAAGCTGCCTGCCGCAGACCCAGAAGAGAAGAAGCCCAAGGCCAATGATGTGAAGCGCAAGGGGGCTGTCGTGCTCGCGGCAGAACCAGACACCAAGCGGGGCAGAGATCAGCCCGAACCTTCCAAGGGCAGTCGGTACTGTGTGTACCACGACCTCCACACCCACAACTCCAATGAATGTCAAGAGCTCCGAGCCGTGCGAGAAAGAAGGATCGACCGTCGCCCCGACCACGGTGACCGGGGCTACGGTCGAGGAGGAGGAAGGAATGCAGGACGCTGGGAAGACCGCTACCCGCGCCAAGGGTGGCGCAGTCAACCTCGCGAGGATCGCTGGCAAGACCCGCCTCGCGAGGGAGACTGGAGGGAGCAGCCACGCGAGAATCGCCCACAAGGAAACGCAGGCCTCCCCCCGCTGCCGCCGCAGCCAAGGAGAAACGAGGACCGCCATCAGGACGAGGGGGCTGGGGGCTTCCAGGAGCCACGCGCGATCGCCTGCATCCTGGGCGGGGCTCAAGCCCCAGCCTCTCAACGCACCTTCAAGCAGTTCACCCGCGAAGTGAATGCAGTCCTCCCCAAGCTCGAAGCCACGCGCCCTCTCAGGTGGTCGGCGTGCGCCATCACGTTCAGCTCAGCAGACCAGCTCAAGTGTGCGGCCACAACCGGAGTCCTCCCGATGCTTTGTTCCCCAATCATCAGCAACGTGGTGGTCACCAGGACCCTCTCATCGATGGCGGGGCAGGGCTCAACGTCCTGTTCGTGGAAACATTCAACAATCTCCAAGTGCCGTACAACCAGCTTCAGCCAACCAAGCCTTTCTCCGGAGTCACCGACGGCTCCACGGTCTCGATTGGGTAGGTCCACCTCCTTGTCACCTTCGGGCCACGCGACAATTACCGCACCAAGCTCATCGACTTCGATGTCGCTCACATTCGCCTGTCGTACAACGCCATCCTTGGGTACCCAGCTCTGGCCAAGTTCCTGGCCGTAACTCACCACGGCTACAACGTCTTCAAGATGCCAGGAAGTGGCGGAGTCATCACGGTGCCCTGTGAAGAGAAGGACGCGGTGTTCCCTGGAACGAGCCTTTCAGGCCGCGTCGCTGGAAGACCCGGATCGTGGAAGCAGGAGGCTTCCCGAGACTACCCCCAAGAAGAAGAAGAAGACATCGTCTGGCATGGCCCCTCAGGAGGCAGGCCCCTCAGGGCCCGCGCCTGCCCAGGGGGAACCTCCTTCCATCGCATAGGAAAGCGCGCTCAGCGCCCTCCTCAGGCAGGGCTCGGGGGCTCTCCCCTGGAGGGCCACCGACCTGGCTAAGGTCGCGAGGGAGGCGCTTGGGCACCACATGGAGGCGTGTTTCGAAGCACGTTTCCCTCAAGGAGTAAGGCAAGGAGAGCCAGACCCTCAGGAGTTCGTCAGCAAGGCCATTCAGGAGCTACAGGAGTCAAGAGTCATGAAAGGCGGCCGCCGCCTACCGGCTGTGGCCCCCCATCCAGGCGAGGATGGTGGGCTGCGCGTCTGCATCGACATACCAGGGCTCAATCGAGTCGCCTCTCTGGAGCACCTCTGGCCCTCGTGAGTGGGGCGCTGCGAAGGTCCACCCCACAGCTACATTCGCATGCCTTACGGCCTGCCGAACGCGGCTGCCACGTACCATCGCCTCATGAGGGGCATCATGGAGGCTCAAGAGGCCAGGTGTTCCGCAGCCCTGGCTGAGATGGAGATGGTCCGCGAGGAGCCACCAGCACCTCCGGAGCCTCCCGAGGCCCCTGGGCTAGGGGGCTCGTGAGGATCGGCTTCCGCAGCCCACCGAGTCTGCTACACCAACACTCCTTCATCCTCAACATCATCAGGTGACATCTTTCAAGTTTCGTTTCCAGCTGGGAGCGCCCCCCAGGGCTGCGTTATTCCCAGGCCGCGTGGGTCCGTTCCTGCGGCATGTATCCCTTTTATTTCATGTTGTTAACTTACTTTGTTGGGGGCGCCCCTCGGGCTGCATCATCCCCAAGTCGCTCGGGCCAGACCCAGCGGCATGTATCCCTTTTGCGTTTATTTCCGGCCATGCGTTCGACCCACCATGCTTGATTATTTGATGCCTGTCCACGGCACCTCTTCTTCTCCATGCTGACCACTTGCACGTTAAAGGGGGGGTACCTGAGCATCACGACTCAGGGCTCTTACTGGCTCTCCAGCCCTCACCCTCTGGCCTTGTCCACGGCATCGCGACCTGGCATACCAGCGACGACTGAGACCAGCTCAAGGGCCGGGACCCAAGGACATAGAGTGCCGGCATCTAACCAAATTTGCAGGGACACATCACAAGATAAGGCCCGGTGCCAGGCGCAACCCGCCTAGAGGTAGGGCCCCCGCACTGGCTCACGGGTGCCCAGATACACCTCGCCAGGCCCTACCGTGCCAGCCACGTGTCAGGGCGGGGTTGTACACGCCTCGGGGGCTCCTCCCGGAGGGGAGCCCCCTCCCACGTACCAGTGGAAGCACCATGCTCCGCGCTGGCTGATGACACTGCCGAGGAGCGGCTATGCCCGTACACATACGGAGGCGCTATGCTCCGCGCTGTGATAAACAACTGAGGGTGGCCCTCGGGCCACATCAATCTCAGGGAGCCCGGAGCTCAGTGTCTAGACTCATCGTAACGCCTCCCCTCGGGAGTGTCGTGCGAGGGGGCTGGGCATGGGGGCTGCGCCTGGGTCACGCCCAGACGCACGCCACCCAGCCAGGCCCCCCCGGGCCTAGTTCGTCGCGCGTCTCTCCCCGAGCGGAGCCAAGGTACGAAGGCCGTCTGAGCGTCAAGGGGGACTCCTGAGCATCGCGACTCAGGAGCCTAACTGGTCACGTAGCCCCACACTCCTTAGTTCCGAAAGGCTAACGCTGGGTGAGGTATGCACGGGGCCGGGCTCTGTAGACGTAGAACGGTAGATCCACCCACATCTCAGCTCCCTACTTGTTGTTCGTGCGCCAAGGGGGACTCCTGAGCATCGCGACTCAGGAGCCTAACTTGTCACGTAGCCCCTCAGTCCTTGGTCCCGTCCTGGTTTCCGGTCGGGGCTAATGCTGGGTGAGGTATGCGCGGGGCCGGGCTCTGCCGGTGTAGAACATAAGCAAGTAGGAAGGAAAAGCGTAATTTCAAGGAATTCAAAAGCAAATATTACATTCCACACTGTTATCTCAATGCCAAACGCAAGTTTAAACGCCTCCCTGAGGCATGATACATGTGCAGGAATTAAAGGCAGGACAGGAGCCGCAACGGAGTCACTTGTCGGCGGTGGAGCAGCGCGGAGTGGGTTCGCCTCATGGAGCAGCGGGGTCGGCAGCGCCTTGCTTCGGCTTGGTGCTGAAGGCCCGGAACTTCCCCAGCAGAGCCTCCGCGCGACCCTTCACGGCCTCGGCAGCGGCATCGGCACGCTCGCCGCTTACTGGCTCCAGCAGGCTGTCGAGGTCGACGCCGGGATCGCGAAGGTAGATGTGCGTGAGGACCCGCGTCAGCGCAGCAGAAGACAGGACACGCGCCTCGGCCTCGGCCGTGGGGCCAAGGCCAAGGGCGACATCTTCAAGAGCGCGAACCAGGAAGGGAAGCAGCTTGGCGGTGCCGTCCTCAGCGCCAGCCAGCGGGCTCTCCAGGCCGCTGTCGTAAAGCGTCCTCAGCGAGGAGCGAGCCTTCGCCTCCATCTCCGCGAAGGCCACGCGGTCCTCGGCAAGAACCTGGGCCTTGTCATCCAGCTCGACCCTCCTCGCCCCCAACTCCTGCTCCACCACGCCTAGGCGGTCACGACGCTTCCTGAGCTTGGCCTCCCGGCCCTCGACGGTCGCCTCGCGAGCCTTCATGCCTTCTTCCTGCTCTTGGCGAAGGCGGTCCTCTTTCGCGAGCTGGTCCCGCAGGCCTTGCAGCTCGTCCTCCAGCGCCTTGCAGCGACCATGGACGTCGACCACCTCCCCCAGGGCTGTGTCACGAGCAGCCTTCGCCTCAAGGAAGACCTGCCTCTCCTCATCGCAGCCGTCGAGGCCTGGACCAGCGCCGCCCGAATCGAAGCATCGGAGCGAATCCATCCTGAAGCCAGCTCCAAACGCCCGGCCACCAAGCGAGGGTCGGCACCAAGAAGATCCTGCCGTAGCCGGTCCAGCTCAGCAGCAGCACGATCTAGAATGGCAGGAGGAGTCGGAGAAACAACGATCGGTGGAGTAGGAGGAGAAGGCGGCAGCGCGACCACAGCATCCTGAGGCGGAGCCTGCTGTGCCCCAATGGCTGTAGTGGCGACAGCAGGCAAAGGCACCTCAGGAGTCACTTGGGCCATGGGGGCTGAGCTCGCCCCAGCCGGCTCAGCCAGGCCTTGTGAGGATGACCGGGCAGGAGAAGCCTGTGCGTCGCGGTCACTTTCCTTCGCAGGCAGAGGTGCTGCCACGGATGGAACCTCAGGAGCTCCCTTCGGCTTCTTTGCTGCGGGCGCCAGCCTGTCCAAGAGATGTGGACGTTAAGCCTCAGCAGCAGAACAAGAAATAAAGACAAGAATCAAGCGCTTATGGGTCGTCGCCAGTGAGCTCAGGCAGCCTCCGGCCAAATTTGAAGCCTGAAAGCCGGCTGGAAGGGTCAACCTCGGGAAGCTTGGAAGCGGAAGGCGCGTCTGCGGTCCGCCTCGGGGCCGGGGCAGACCCGCGGGAGATCAGCCCGGTCCTGTCCTTCTTCAGGATCAGGGGCAAGCTCCCGCAGCCCTGCTCGTCATCATCCTCATCGTCATCGCTCGGAAGGAGGCGGAGAGTGCGGGACCTGCGCCGGGGGAGGGGAGCCCTCGACTCTCCGTCAGTCGCCTCGGAGTCAGGCCCTTTTTCCCGCTCCCCTCCTTCCTCCTCTTCGCTGGAGTCGTCGGAGGACACGTCCACCGATTCCCCGGGAGTTTCCATGGGCACGGGCTCGTCCCCGTTGAAGACGGGCATGGACTCCACTACCTGCTCCCAGTCGTCGCGGAGGAACAAGGGCGTAGGAGCGCCCTCCAATCTCGCCACATCGCCCCCGACCAGAGATTGGAGGACCGCAGCCAGATCTTCGTCGGCCAAGGCCGCAGGGCTCGGATGGGGCCTCCACATCGGAAGTGAATACTGCCGAAGTGGAGCCAGCTGGTGCTCCAGGAATTCCCTTAGCAGCAACGCACCGGTCAGCTTCGCCACCGCCATGTTGGCCGGCCTCAGATCCGCGCCCATCTTCTCCAACACCAGCTTCGCGCGGGGGTCCGTGAGCTCCGCTCGACCCCAATCGCTGTAGCTCATGGGTTGCTCCGTGGGCAAGATCAGCCAAGGGTGGATGCGCCCAGCGTCTGCCAAGACCCACTTGCTCCTGAAGCCCTCAATCCTTTTCCCGGGGTTCAAAATGGCAATGGCGCCACCATACGCGATGAAGCTCGCGCACGCGGAAGCAGGGCCGCGAGAGGTCCAGAGGTAGAAGTAGTGCCGCAGCAAGGCCACCGAGGGCTGCACCCCTACGTGAGCCTCGCAGTAATAGGCGAAGATTGCCAGGAGAAGGACGGAGTTGGGTGGGGATGTAGACCCTGTAGCTTATAATGGTGGAGGACAGAGAAAAAGAACTCGGAGAAGGGAGGCACCAGGCCAGCAGCAATGGCGCTTAGAAAGAACGGATAGAAGGTGCTCCCTTGGCCCTCCGGGGTGGCGGAGCCGACCTTGAACACCTTCGCCCCGTCGATGCCCTGCGCCGCCGCCATCCGGCGCAATCGAGCGAGGCTCGCCTCCGACACGTTCGGCGAGTCCAGGGCAGACGAGTACCAAGTTCCGGCCGGGGACTGACGAGGCGCCATGGCTTCCTAGGTCACGCGGTCGGAGTAGATCTGGAAATTTTGGAGGAAGGAAGGAGAGGCGCAAGAAAGGGGATCTGAGCAGCAACCGGAGAAAGAAAAAAAGCAAAGCCTAGGCAGATGCCGCTCCCTTATCAACTCGCGCGGTTGCTGAGGCACCCACGTCCAGTCAACACGCGGCGCCCAAGGCCGCGGGCTGTTAGGGCCCGCGGTGCTTAGCCCTTGCCCTTTCGCCTCCCTGCACGGCCAAGTCCGGGCGCGCCTTGGTCCCGGGGGCTACTGTCGGTGTTCTGGGAACGGGGGTCCCCAGACTTGCCTGCCTGCGGCCTGCGGCGTGGCTCAAAAGGGGGCCCAGCGCGGCCCATCTTCGTCAACACATACCCAAGACCCTCGTGAGGGGCCAAGCCCCGCGGGGCGGACGACAAGGAGCTTCCTCAGGCACGGCTTCATCAGGCTGGCTCGCAAGGAGGCGGAGAGATCAAGGCGGGGTACCTCACGAGGTGCCCGTGACGCAAGCCATGACGACGAAGGATGTCAGGCGGGCGCCAGCCCACGCAGTGTCCTCCTTTCCTCTTTGGTGCAAAGGGAGCAAGCGCAGGCAAGAGCATCAAGCAAAGGCACCCGTTTCGGTGCAACGAGACCAAGACCAGTCCAACAGCAGGAAGGAAGTCATTGTGGAGCCCAAGCCAGCGTCACCACCAGAGCCTTTGGCAGGCGAGGACCAACTTTAGTCAGGATAAGTGTACCAGATGTTCCCCTTCAAAATGGACAATTGTTGGCGCCCTTCCCGCTCAATATTTGGGAAGAGGCCCAGGGCCTTTGCCTATAAATAGGACTAGCCACCCACAGGGTAGAGAAGATCAAAATCAGGGGATAGAGAGGGAAAATTGGATCGAGTAGCATCACACAGAGAGAGAAAGAGAAGGGCGATTGAACTCCTCCTAGCAGTTCATCCCCTCAGCCAAGAACAGACCCTCGTGAGGCTGTTCTTCCTTGTATTGCTCATCATCATCAGCCCAAGAGGCAATCCACCACACCACACACTGGAGTAGGGTATTACACCACAATGGTGGCCCGAACCAGTATAAACCCTGTGTCTATTGTGCTGTTCTTTCCATAGCTTAGATCTTAGCGAGGCGGAGGGGTACAGGTAGGTAGAAGGCGAAATCTCCACGCGCACCCCAGTGTTCGAACCTCAAGGGTCTGCCGGAACCCGAAATCCGACAATGGTTATGTTTCCTAGCCATCTACATGAGTTGTCATTTGATTAACGGGATCACATCATTAGGAGAATGATGTGATTGACTTGACCCATTCCGTTAGCTTAGCACTTGATCATTTAGTATGTTGCTATTGCTTTATTCATGACTTATACATGTTCCTATGACTATGAGATTATGCAACTCCGGTTTACCGGAGGAACACTTTGTGTGCTACCAAACATCACAACATAACTGGGTGATTATAAAGGTGCTCTACAGGTGTCTCCGAAGGTACTTGTTGAGTTGGCGTATTTCGAGATTAGGATTTTTCACTCCGATTGTCGGAGAGGTATCTCTGGGCCCACTCGGTAATGCACATCACTATAAGCCTTGCAAGCATTGTAAATAATGAATTAGTTGCGGGATGATGTATTACAGAACGAGTAAAGAGACTTGCCGGTAACGAGATTGAACTATGTATTGAGATACCGACGATCGAATCTCGGGCAAGTAACATACCGATGACAAAAGGAACAATGTATGTTGTTATGCGGTTTGACCGATAAAGATCTTTGTAGAATATGTGGGAGCCAATATGAGCATCCAGGTTCCGTTATTGGTTATTGACCGGAGACGTGTATCGGTCATGTCTACATAGTTCTCGAACCCGTAGGGTCCACATGCTTAAAGTTCGGTGACGATCGGTATTATGATTTTTGTGTTTTGATGTACTGAAGGTAGTTCGGAGTCCCTGATGTGATCACGGACATGACTAGGAGTCTCGAAATGGTCGATACCTAAAGATCGATATATTGGACGACTATGTTCAGACACCAGGAAGGTTTCGGACATATATCGGAGTACCGGGGGTTACCAACCCCCCCCCCCCCCTCGGGGGGGGGGGGGCTTAATGGGCCTTCATGGGCCTTATTGGAAATAGAGGGCAGCAAGGGGAGTGTGGGGCGCGCCCCCCAAGGCCCAAACTGAATTGGTTTAGGGAAAGGGGGCTGGCTGAGGGAGTCCTGGATTAGGGGGTCCTCGGACAACCGGACTATATACTTTGGCCGGACTGTTGCACTATGAAGATACAAGTTTGAAGACGTCGTCCTGTGTCCGGACGGGACTCTCCTTTGCATGGAAGACAAGCTTGGCGATTCGGATATGTAGATCTCCTCCCTTGTAACCGACTCTGCGTAACCCTATCCCCTCCAGTGTCTATATAAACCGAAGGGTTTTAGTCCGTAGGACAACAACAGTCATACCATAGGCTAGCTTCTAGGGTTTAGCCTCTTCGATCTCGTGGTAGATCAACTCTTGTAACACTCATATCATCAAGATCAATCAAGCAGGAAGTAGGGTATTACCTCCATCGAGAGGGCCCAAACCTGGGTAAACATTGTGTCCCCCGCCTCCTATTACCATCCGCCTTAGACGCACAGTTCGGGACCCCCTACCCGAGATCCGTCGGTTTAGACACCGACATTGGTGCTTTCATTGAGAGTTCCACGGTGTCGTCATCATAAGGCTTGATGACTCCTTTGATCATCGCCAACGATGCGATCCAGGGCGAGGTTTTCCTCCCAGGACAGATCTTCGTATTCGGCGGCTTTGTACTGCGGGCCAACTCGCTCGGCCATCTGGAGCAAATCGAGAGCTATGCCCCTGGCCATTAGGTCAGGTATGGAAGCTTAAACTATACCGCCGACATCCGCGGAGACTTGATCTTCGATGGATTCGAACCCATGTCAGGTGTGCCACACAGTCACGATGAGCATGATTTAGCTCTGCCATCAGACAGTGTTCGGGAGATCACACCTGTAACTACTCCGGCCCTCAATCCGGAACAGATCGTGCCGTCCGAGGATGGGTGGATGGACCCCGCCATGGAGGCCGCACACTCAGCGGCGATAGTGCCGGATACTGACTTCACCTCCTATGAGGCATTTATTGCCGAACACACGGATTCGTTCCCGGCCACAGACTCCAGACCGCTCGCGTCCGTGCCCATCCAATCTGATTGGGCACCGATCATGGAGTTCACCTCCGTGGATATCTTTCAGCACTCGCCCCTAGGTGACGTGCTAAAGTCATTATGGTCTCTCTCCTTGTCAGGAAACCCTTGGCCAAACTATGTCCGGCTCGAGTGGGAAGCGGACGACGAAGAAATTCGTTCCCCACCCACCACCCACTTAGTAGCCACTGTGAAAGTGCAACTATCCCTAGGTGGTTTTGGTAATTCATAACAACATATAGCTCATTGAGCTAATGCTATTTCAAGATGATTATTTCAGGAAAGCTCAATGATTGGCATGGCATGGATGTGAAAGTGGAACCCTCAAAATGCTAAGGAAAAAGAATTGGCTCAAGCTCAAAAGTTCAAGACTCTTCATTTTATATTTTAGTGATCCAAGATCACATTGAGTCTTTAGGAAAAGCCAATACTATCAAGGAGGGATGAGGTGTTGCTTAATGAGCCTCTTGCTTTATGTGCTTAATGATATGCTCCAAAATCCTCAGCTACTTTCCCATATCCACAAATGACCTAAACCCTAAGCCAAACTCGGTCATACCAATTCTTTCAATCTGGCGCCACCAAGTTTCACTTGTCATTTGCCACTGCCAAACCCTAGCAATTCGGTCCTACCGATAAGGATCTCGGTCTCACCGAGATGGGATTGCAAACTCTCTGTTTCCCTTTCGTAACATTTCGGTCTCACCGAAAGAGCGAATTGGTCCCACCGAGATTGCAATGTAAACTCTATGTTTCCTACTTGTAACTTTTCGGTCTCACTGAAAGAGCGAGTCGGTCCCACCGAGTTTGCCTGACCAACTCTATGGTTAGCTTATTGCCAAACTCGGTCTCACCGAGTTTGTGCAATCGGTCTCACCGAGATTACGTTATGCCCAAACCCTAACCGAATCGGTCCTACCGAGTTGCATGTTAGTCCCACCGAAATTCCTAACGGTCACTAGGTTTACTATTTCGGTCCGACCGAGTTTTCTGATTCGGTCCCACCGAGATTGGTAAATTGTGTGTAACGGTTGGATTTTGTGTGGAGGCTATAAATACCCCTCCACCTCCTCTTCACTCGTGGAGAGAGCCATCAGAACACATACACCATTCCAACTCATATGTTCTGAGAGAGAACCACCTACTCATGTGTTGAGACCAAGATATTTCATTCCAACCATATGAATCTTGATCTCTAGCCTTCCCCAAGTTGCTTTCCACTCAAATCTTCTTTCCACCAGATCCAAATCCTATGAGAGAGAGTTGAGTGTTGGGGAGACTATCATTTGAAGCACAAGAGCAAGGAGTTCATCATCAACACACCATTTGTTACTTCTTGGAGAGTGGTGTCTCCTAGATTGGCTAGGTGTCACTTGGGAGCCTCTAACAAGATTGTGGAGTTGAACCAAGGAGTTTGTAAGGGCAAGGAGATCGCCTACTTCGTGAAGATCTACCGCTAGTGAGGCAAGTCCTTCGTGGGCGATGGCCATGGTGGGATAGACAAGGTTGCTTCTTCGTGGACCCTTCGTGGGTGGAGCCCTCCATGGACTCGCGCAACCGTTACCCTTCGTGGGTTGAAGTCTCCATCAACGTGGATGTAGGATAGCACCACCTATCCGAACCACGGGAAAAACATCTGTGTCTCCAATTGCGTTTGAATCCTCAAAACCCTTCCCTTTATATTCTTGCAAGTTGCATGCTTTACTTTCCGCTGCCAATATACTCTTTGCATGCTTGCTTGAATTGTGTGATGATTGCTTGACTTGCCCTAAGATAGGTAAAATCTGCCAAGAACTAAAATTGGGAAAAGGTTAAGTTTTTATTTGGTCAAGTAGTCTAATCACCCCCCCCTCTAGACATACTTCCGATCCTACACACTGTCGACGACCTAACCGACAAGCTAGACTTCGACTCCGAAGACATCGACGGTATGGACGATGATGCGGGAGACGAATAGGAACCACCGCCCACAGGGCGCTGGACTGCCACCTCCTCTTATGACTTATACATGGTGGACACCCCCAAAGAAAGCGATGGCAATAAGGCAACGGAGGATAATCCCCCCGAGAAGCAATCCAAGAACCGGCGTCATCGGCGCCGCTCTAAGCCCCGCCATAGCAAAAACAATGATACCAGCACAGGAGACAATAACGCTGCAAATAGTGCCGAAGACGAAGACAATCCCCTCCATCCAGGCTTTGAGCAGGAGGATGGGCAAGCCATCCCCAAGGAACAGTCAACAGATGGAGAATCAGAGGATGACAATTACATGCCTCGCTCCGAAGATGAGGCGAGCCTCGGTGACGAAGAATTTAGCGTGCATAAGGATCCCATTGAACAGGAGCGCTTCAAGTGCCGGCTTATTGCCACAGCAAAAAGCCTGAAGAAAAAGCAACAACAGCTTCGAGCTAGGAAAGATCTGCTAGCGGATAGATGGACTGAGGTCCTGGCAGCCAAGGAACACGAACTCGAGGGCCCAATCAAAAGTTTCCCAAAGCACAGGTTGCTATCCCAACTTGAAGAGGAAGCATTAAAGCCTGCGCTTCCAGCATATGATGCGGCAGACCGGCCACCTCGTGGCCGAGACAAGGTGGCATATAAGCCCGAAGTCCAGCCCGCACCCCGTCGTCAGTCAAATAAAAACAGCAAGGCCCGGTGTAACACACAGGACCTGCGAGACGTATTGGAAAACAAAGCAGGACACAAAAGATCGATCTTCAGATCACGAGGGCGCGCCCCAACACATGATGATGAACGTCATGCCGGATATACCAAAAGCAAATCCGGCCGGGCCGAACACAGCGGACAAGACTCGTACGAACTGCGTCGTGACATAGCTCGGCACAGAGGCGCCACACACCCCCTATGCTTCACTGATGAAGTAATGGATCATGAATTCCCAGAAGGGTTTAAACCCATGAACATTGAATCATACAATGGTACTACTGACCCCGCGGTATGGATAGAGGATTTCTTCCTCCACATTCACATGGCTCGCGGGGATGATCTACACGCCATCAAGTACCTCCCGTTAAACTCAAAGGACCAACTCAGCATTGGCTAAATAGCTTGCCAGCAAACTCCATCGGAAGTTGGGAGAACCTGGCAGACGCATTCTTGGACAACTTCCAGGGCACTTATGTGCGACCACCGGATGCTGGTGATTTAAGTCACATAACACAATAGCCCGGAGAGTCAGCCAGGAAATTTTGGACTCGGTTCCTAACCAAAAATAACCAAATTGTGGACTGTCCGGATGCCGAAACCCTAGCGGCCTTTAAACATAACATCCGTGACCTGTGGCCCACCAGACATCTCGGCCAAGAGAAGCCAAAGTCCATGGCAGCCCTCACAACACTCATGACCCACTTCTGCGCGGGCGAGGATAGCTGGTTGGCCCATAGGAACAACACAGCAAGCAACCCTGGCACATCGGAGGCCAGAGACAGCAACGGCAAGCCACGTTGCAACAGATACAAGCGCCGCAACAATGGCGACAACGCCGAAGACACAGCAGTCAATGCCGGATTCAGTGGCTCTAAATCCGGTCAGCGGAAAAAGCCGTTCAAAATAAACAATCCGGGCCCGTCTAGTTTGGACCGCATACTCGACCACTCATGTCAAATTCACGGCACCCCCGATAAGCCAGCCAACCACACCAACAGACGATGTTGGGTGTTCAAACAGGACGGTAAGTTGAATCTGAAAGCAAGGAAAAGGGGCTGCATAGCAACGACGAGGAGGAGCCCCGGTCGCCGAACACGGGAGGACAGAAGAAATTTCCTCCCCAAGTGAAAACGGTGAACATGATATACGCAACCCATATCCCGAAGAGGGAACGGAAGCGTGCACTCAGGGACGTCTACGCGATGGAGCCAGTCGCCCCAAAGTTCAACCCATGGTCTTCTTGTCCAATCACTTTTGATCGCAGGGACCACCCCACTAGTATCCGTCATGGCGGTTCTGCCGCATTGGTCCTTGATCCTATCATTTACAGATTCCACCTCACTCGAGTCCTTATGGACGGTGGCAGCAGCCTGAACCTGCTTTATCAGGATACGGTGCGCAAAATAGGTATAGACCCCTTGAGGATCAAACCCACAAAAAGCACCTTCAAAGGTGTCATACCAGGTGTAGAGGCCTGTTGCACGAGCTCAATCACACTGGAAGTGGTCTTCGGATCTCCAGATAACTTCCGAAGTGAAGAGTTAATCTTCGATATCGTCCCCTTCCGCAGTGGCCATCACGCACTGCTCGGATGAACCGCATTCGCTAGATTCAATGCGGCACCGCATTACGCATACCTCAAGCTCAAAATGCCAGGACCTCGCGGGGTTATAACAGTTAATGGAAACACAAAATGCTCGCTCCGCACGGAGGAGCACACTGTGGCCCTTGTAGTAGAAATGCAAAGCAGCCTTTTGAGGCAAACTGCCAATTCGGCGACAAGGTCCACAGACACATTCAAGCGAGTCTGGTATAACCTGCAACAGAATCGCCAGGCGCATTTAGAGCTCGCCTAGCAATTCGGCCTCCGTCCTAGTCCCATTCAAGCGACGAAATTTACGCCGCGCGTACATAACTACGCACTAAAGATACCATGGGTAAAGGCGGAGGCACGGCTATGGCGCGTCCCACAATACGGTTCAACCGCCTCAGGACCAGTATATCTTTATCATCTTCTTCCTTTTAGGACCCTATTCTCTGGAGGCCCTCTCCGATAGCTAGATCATCGGACCCATCACGAGAGGGAAGCACCAAGGGAGCAAGAAGCTTTGACGTACAAGGGAATACCCAAGTGGTCCCTCATACCGATCATTATATCTGTTTTACATACCCGCACGTAGATCGCCCTTGGATCGGACATGTCAGATAGTCCTATTTTTGCTTATTGTACTACTTATACACATACGCTTTGACGTATCCTATAAATAACAATGCACAGCATCGGCTTATTATTACATTTCTTCATCTTCTTCTTTTTTCTTTTGCTTGTTTGTCTATTCATGATAAGTTGCTCCCGTACATTCTGGTACGTTCAGTACGCCAAGGGCTTCAGTGTACCCCATAACACGGCAAGAAAAGTCTGAACACTTTTGACAGTGCGGCACCCCGAACTTATAGCATTATATGCATCAGCTCCGAATCATGTCTTGGGTCAATAGTTGGGTTTGCCTGGCTCCCATGTTTTGGTGCCTTACGTTCCTCTATATCGGCTAAGGTAGCACTGGAAGAACTACTGCGATTGTGTCCCGGTTCTTCCGGACGAGCACCTCAGTAGAGAATGCCAAAAACTGACTGTCATGATGCGGCGAGAGCTGGTCGCTGTTCGAGAGGTCCCAAATCCCTAAAGATTTTTTCCGATTCAGGTGAGGAGTCGGCCTTGTCCGATTTAGGCGTTCATAGCGCCCCAAGTTTGGCCTTCCGAATACTAGGGGCTTCGCTTAAATTTAAAATTGTAGACTTCTATGGCTAAGTGAGAGTGATAAAGCCTTATAGTCCTGTTGCCTGGTTCGTTGTGCTGAACACCTCCTTCGAGGGACCCAAAACTGGAATAAAGAGTGATAAGATTTATCCCGAACTCCTCAGTACTAGCTACATGAGGGCAGAAGCCGACGACTGGCCAACTCTCAGATTTTATAAACGGTCGCACAGAAGGTAATATTTTAAATCAACAAGCGTTATATAGCGCAGACGAACTCGTTTTTCATATTACAGGATCACATGAGTACATTCATTCAAATATTACATCCTTAGAACATTCCTCCGCCACAAGGCGGGTACCCTTCAGGACGCTGTCATAATAATTTTCGGGGCGGCGATGCTCCTTGCCCTCCGGCGGCCCCTCCTTCACCAGCTTCTCGGCGTCCATCTTCGCCCAGTGCACTTTCGCTCGGGCAAAAGCCCTGCACGCACCCTCAATGCAGACGGACCGCTTTATGACTTCAAGCCGTGGGCAGGCATTCACAAGCCGCCTCACCAGGCCGAAGTAGCTGCCAGGCAGGGGCTCGCCAGGCCACATCCGGATTATGAGGCCCTTCATGGCCTGTTCGGCCGCCTTGTGGAGCTCGACCAATTGCTTTAACTGGTCGCTCAAGGGCATCGGATGTTCGGTCCCAGTACACTGAGACCAGAACAACTTCTCCGTCGAGATCCCTTCCTCGGCCCGATAAAATTCCGCGGCATCGGACACACTGCGGGGAAGATCTACGAACGCTCCTGGAGAGCTCCGAACTTGGGTAAGTAAAAGGAAAGTTTCCTTCACATGCTTGCTTTGCATAATGAATTCCTTACCCGGCACTATCTTCTGGACCGCCTGAAGCTCCTGGAGGGCCTTGTGGGCTTCAGCCTTGGCATTTTTTGCGTTCTCAAGGGCCTTCGCAAGCTCAGACCCTTGCGTCTTAGAGTCACGCTCCAAGGACTCGTATTTTTTGACGAAATCCTGGAGCTCTTGCTGCACCTCACCGACTCGAGCCTCTTGCTGCTTGCGCTCGGTGCGCTCCTTAGCTGCTTTGTTTTCGGCCTCGAACAGCGCCTCCTTCAGGGACGCCACTTCGGTCGTGGCCCCTAGCAAAATTCATGATGATCCTGTGACTTAACAACCATATTCTTTTTATCCCTTATCAATATATGGATGGGTATTACTTACCTTTGTTCTCTTCGAGCTGCCTCTTGGTAAGGCCGAGCTCTTTTTCGGACCGCTCAAGGTCCCGCTTCAGTGCGGATACCTCCGCAGTGCGAGTGGCAGCGGCCAGCAGCGAAGCCTGCTTATTCACATAAGACACATTTTGATTAGACCCCTACGATTATTATTTGATCCTCTGTTCGGCCTTTCTTTGCGAACGCCAAATAGAGCATCAAGGGCTACTGTCTATGCTATAGCATTTTCTTATAAATTGATTACTTACCTCAAAGCCCGTTAAGAGGCTAGCACAGGCTTCAGTCAGTCTGCTTTTAGCGGACTGGACCTTCTCTACCACCGCACTCATGATAGTGCGGTGCTCTTCGTCAATGGAAGTGCCACTAAGCGCTCCCAGCAAGTTGTCCGGTGCCTCTGGATGGACAAAGGCCATTGGCATAGATGGCTTGCCCCCGTTTGTGAGGGGTCGCCCGACAGAGTCCGGAACCACGGGAGGTTCCGACGCAGTATTTGGCCAAGGGTCGGACTTGTTGCCCCCGTCATCAGGGCCCATGGGAGCCTTGCCTCCCATGCGCCCGGCGTCTGGGAGGTCTCCCTGGGGCGCCCCCAGAACTACCTTCCCTTGGCTTGGTGCCCTTCGGGACAACACCTCGGCGTCATCCGTAGGGCGGGGGGAGGAGGCGGTCGGGAGCGAATCACTGTTCATCTCCGACACGCCTAGAGACCCATCCGAAGAGGATACGTCGAGACGGTCCTTGGGTGGGCTGCATGATCATGTTCGACATGATAAGACACAATAAAACTTAATATACCAGAACTGTTATGGTATCCGGATAATTACGACTTCGCCAGGGGCTTGTCCCTGGGCAACCACTCCTCGTCATTGAACGCGGCCGTGGTGGAGCGGTCCGGAAGGAGGGCTCTTCCCTTCTTGGACCCTTCGGCCTCCCCGGATGGGGCGGCCTTCCTTTTCTTATCCCCCCAGGTGGATGGGGAGAATTGTCCTCTTCCTCCTCCTCGTCTTCGTGGGAGGAGGGCGTCTCGGTGTTATCGGACGAAGATTCTGATACAACCTTGCACCGGAGACCTTTCCTGGTCCCCGCAGACTTCTTCTTGGCCTTCTTCACCGGCGCCTCATAGGGCGCCAAAACCAGCATCTCCGTCATGAGAGTA
The DNA here is from genome assembly GCA_034509565.1 of Triticum monococcum. Lineage (NCBI taxonomy): Eukaryota > Viridiplantae > Streptophyta > Magnoliopsida > Poales > Poaceae > Triticum > Triticum monococcum. The sequence goes on along the minus strand of CM067843.1, from coordinate 667,384,574 downwards.
CTTGCTGGATCTTCGGGCAGTGGGGCCGGACAGTCGATCCGCTCCGCTGTCGTGACCCATTCCTGTCAAATAATGTGGAGGCTCAGATCCCTCACATAATTATACTAGGGAAAGAAACACCTTATGAGATATAAGGAGCTTACCGGATTAGCAGGGCGCTTTGTGTTGAGTCCGTGGTCCTCGGTAAGGGGAGGAGGTACCTCGGCAGACTTGAACAGCACCCTCCAGATGTCCTAGTGCGTCGTGTCGAAGAGCTCTCGCAACGTCTGGTGCTTTGTCGAGTCGAACTCCCACATATTGAATACCCGTCTTTGACACGGGAGGATCCGGCGGAAGAGCATGACTTGGACCACGTTGACAAGCTTGATTTTCTTGCTTATCATGTTTTTAACACAGTTTTGGAATCTGGTCAGCTCCACCAATGAACCCCAAGATAAGCCCTTCTCTTTCTGTGAGGTTAGTCGCATGGGGATGCCGGATCAGAATTCGGGGGCCGCCACCCAGTTGGTGTCGCGCGGCTCGGTGATGTAGAACCACGCCAATTGCCACCCCTTCATGGTCTCCACATAGGAGCCTTCGAACTAAGTGACGTTGGGAATTTTGCCCACCATGGCGCCTCCACACTCCGCTCGTTGGCCGACCACCACCTTCAGTTTGACATTGAAGGTCTTTAACCACAGGCCGAAGTGGGCCCTGATGCGGAGGAAAGCCTCGCACCCAACGATAAATGCCGAGATGTTGAGGATGAAATTGGGGGCCAGATCATGGAAGTCCAGCCCGTAGTAGAACATAAGCCCGCGAACAAATGGGTGGAGGGGAAATCCCAACCCGCAGACGAAATGGGTAAGGAATACAACCCTTTCATAGGGCTCGGGGTAGGAACGATCTGCCCCGCGCTTGGGAGCCGATGCACGATATCCACGGCCAGGTATCCGGATTCCCGGAGATTCATGATGTTCTCCTCCGTAACGGAGGAGGCCATCCACTTGCCTCCCGCTCCGGACATGTTTGGAGTGTTTTTGCGGAGAAGATGCGAACTTGGGCGCTGGAGCTCAAGTGTGCGAGAATGGATGGGCAGGGAAGAAGAAGGCGTGGGTAAAAAGAGGAGTCCTTATCCCTTTATAAGGGTGGTAGAAACTGTGTGCCTCCCCACTTGCCTGGTAAAACTCGCTTATTCCCCAAGCGTCATGATTGATAGCGCGGTTAGGTTACCCACACCCGTATTGATGAGAATCCCGTGATAAGGGGACAAGGTCTCCGCTTCGACAAGACGTGCCAAGAAAACCACCTCGCAAGTGCAGTAGCTGGTTGAGAAAAACGGTTTGAATAATGATCAAAGCCATGGCGTTATGTCACGTTATGAAAAGTTGTCAGCAGACTAGATTTGTGGAAATATTATACTCTCTACGGTGGTATGTGGAATTTGTTTTGCAGAGCCGGACATTATCCTTGTGTTCAAAATCTTCTATGGAGTATTCGGAGGAGGAACCCGCCTTGCAATGCAGAAGACAACCTGCGCGCCGGACTCATCGTCATTGAAGCTTGGTTTAGGGGCTACTGACGGAGTCCTGGATTAGGGGGTCCTCAGACAGCCGGACTATATACTTTGGTCGGACTATTGGACTATGAAGATACAAGATTGTAGACTTCGTCCCATGTCCGGATGGGACTCTCCTTTGCGTGGAAGGCAAGCTTGGCGATTCGGATATGTAGATCTCCTCCTTTGTAACCTACTCTGTGTAACCCTAGCCCCTCCGATGTCTATATAAACCGGAGGGTTTTAGTTCGTAGGATAACAACAATCATACCATAGGCTAGCTTCTAGGGTTTAGCCTCTTCGATCTCGTGGTAGATCAACTCTTGTACTACTCATATCATCAAGATCAATTAAGCAGGAAGTAGGGTATTACCTCCATCGAGAGGGCCCGAGCCTGGGTAAACATTGTGTCCCCCACCTCCTGTTACCATCCGCCTTAGACGCATAGTTCGGGACCCCCTACCCGAGATCTGCCGGTTTTGACACCGACACCGGCCCCCTCTTTCCTTCTCCTCCTCTCCCTTTGCCATGTGATACATCGCTAGGGATATGGGATTATTGTACCCGCACCATAGCCTACCCTTTGCCATTCTTACGTGAGATAAAGTGTATAACATAGCAAACAACCACTGTTAACTATAGGTTCACTTGTGGCAAGAAGGTATTCTGGAAGCTCTCCATCCACTAGTGTCCAAATGCATCCTAATATGGAGCACTCCAGAAAGGAATGCCTCCATGAGTCCTGAGCACCACACAGATCACAAGAACTAGTTGTAGCCATATTTCATCGAGCCATAACATCCTCAGTTGGCAATGAGTGCTTTGAGAGTCTCTATAAGAAGTTAAGAACAACCGAACCTTCGCAGGTACTTGAGTATTCCAGAGTAGTTTCCATGAACTCCCCTTCTCTGTTTTGTTGGCACCAACATTTTATATGCTAAACAAATCAAGAAAACGCCCTTCTTCTCATAATTCCATGCCCCAAAATTAGGAATATTTCTCGTGCATGATGAGATCTCCAACATCGCTGATGTGTCCATGGCAGAAATACCTCCTCTATCCGATAAGTGCTCCATGTTGTCGAGGTATGATCAATGAGGTCAGAGACAAAACTGAGGATGGTCACTGTGTATAGAACCATATGGTCTCAACATCTCATCATGAGGGATCCAATTGTCAGTCTAGATGTTGGTTGCCAAACCAGCTTGATCAACCCTTGCTTCATAACATCTCCTCCATCTATGATCGCCCGCCAAATTTGTCTTGGGTGGCCCCCGAGGCTTGCATGCAATATAGATGTAGTGGGAAAATAGACACTTTTCAAAATACATTAGCTTAAGGTCTCAGGGTATTGTAGGATGCGCCACACATGTAGCGCAAGTAAATATAAATTGAACGATTCAAATTCCTTAAAACCAACTCCCCCCATAGATTTTGGTTGTGTTATGACTTCCCATTAAACCTAGTTTGTCTTCCGCTGACCATCTTTGTTGCCCAACCATAATAACCTAATCAACATATTTAGATGCTCGCAATTACCCCTTGGAATCTTGAAGCAAGACATAGAGTACACTGGCACTACTTGAGCCACCGCCTTTACCAGCACTTCCTTTCGTGACATGTATAAAATTTTCTCAATCCATCCTTGAACCTTGCTCCACAACCTATATTTAAGATATTTGAAAGCCCCATTTTTTGAAGATCCCACATCTGATGGCATGCCCAAATATTTCTAATCCAGGGTTTCATTTGGAACTTGCAGTATAGCCTTTATTTCATAACCAATTCAGGTACGAACTTACTGAAGAAAATTGAGGACATGTCATAATTAATTCATTGCTCGTATGCTTAACAATATATATCAAAAACCTGGTTCACCTCAGTTACTTCCACACCATTAGCCCTGAAAAACGTTAGGTGTTCATCTGCAAATAATAAATGTTTTACCGGTGGCACCGTGGGGGGCGCTTGTAGTCCATGAAGATTGGATGACTCATCTCTTGATTTTAGGTGGCACAAAAGTGTTGGGAAACGTAGTAGAAAACAAAAAAATTGCCCTATGATCACCTAGGAACAATATGAAGGTGCATATAGGGTTTTGATCAACGATCGTTGCCAACTTCGGAGTGCAGTAGAAGTAGACGAGTCAGTGTAGATCATACTTGGAGTCCCTTGAACCATTGATGACGATCCCGCAAACCGCCGTCGAACGATCCCTCGAGCGAAAGACCGAAAGCACAGCCTCTCTACTTGGTTGCAAGTGTACGGTCTTTAGGATCTGGCAGTGCTTCGCCATCCAGAGCTAATTGTCGCTGAGAGATTAGAACCACACTGGGCGTCTAATTACTAGGATTAGAGGAACTAGGCCTATCTCTAACTAGTCAACTAGGACTAACTAGAACTAGATGAACTAGAAGAGGCTCCAAAACTTATATCTTTAAAAGGTCCAAATCCTCTAGCATATATAAGTTGGAGATGGGAGAGGAGGCACCACACAAGGGGGAAAGCCCCCCCCCCCCCCGGCCAGCCAAGAGTAGGGGGATACCCCCTCCAATTCGGCCTCCTTACCTCCTTACCATGAGGATAAGGGAGCGCCTCCCTATCAGGCCCTTGTGACCCAATACTCCTTCCACCGTTTGGCCTTTTAAGGCCAGTTGATATTTAGTTAAATATAAAAGCCTTCTAATAATTACTAGAGCCATTTATATATAACTTAACATCATTGAAAACATTTTTCGCCTATATATTAATTATCAAGAATACCCGGTATTGCTCGATAAATTTCGAAACCCTTCCGCCGACCTCGAAACGCTTTTGGTTTCCTCTCGAAACTATTCCAAATATTAATGAAAAAATCAAAAATTAAATCCTCGATACTCTTGTCCTACTAACACTCAATATATTGTGATTACCTTAAGCTTGTGATCCGTAGGTTCGCTAAATCATAGACATGAACGAAACTCCTTCATTCAATGACCAATAGCGGAACAGTGGACGTCCATATTGATCCCAATGATTACACAAATTAATGACATTTGAGTGAACCTTTGGCAATCATGTGATGTTCCCTTTGCTTCTCTATACTATACAAAACCCGGGGAGCATCGGTATCCTTCTAAGTCCCACATGCTCGTTATACCGTCGTCCTCGACTCCTAGTTACCTGTTTTGTTCTTCTTTCTCGTTGAAGTGTCCCAGCATCCCCGTAATGTAGTCACCTGTGTCTGGACAGACGATGATGGATGCCATCACACCGAGAGGGCCCTAAGAATATGTCTCCATCGTCGGAGTAGCAAATCTCACTTCTAGCTATCTAGTCCCTTGCCAAACTTTATGATGAACTTGTAAGTTGTCATTAGGATCACCTTGTTATAGATGACGTTTGAGAAACCCCAAAGTCCATCGTATGGTAGGAAATGACTATGAGACTCTCATGGTCTGAGGAACTAAAACAAATGCTAATATTCTATGTGATAACAATTGATTTCAGAAGATATCATCTTGAAGTATAACAAACAAGTTTGGGTCAATTCAATATGATCGTTCTTCTAATGTCATACCCTCAATGTTGTTTTACGACTATAATTATACTTAACGATTTCCTAAGATCCGGAAAACATGACCACCAACGACACCTGAGCCAGTCTTAGAGGTGAGATTAGGAACCTATTCTTTACCGTTTATCATTCCACACATCCATATGAGTTTTCCATTGAATCGCATATTCCAAGATCAGAGCCGTTTTAGCATGAAATATAAAATCTTAATTATGAAGATGGAAATATAATAATACAATATTATTGCCTCTAGGGCATATTTCCAACAAAAAGCTCCTCTATTGCTAACGAGAAAAGGTATGGAGAAATCGGGTCCCCTTTGTTGGGGTTGAATCTGGCGGTTCTTGGGTAGGGGGTCCTGAGCTGTGGATCTTAGCTAAATTTTAACATGATAGAAGAGGGACACTATGTTTACCTAGGTTCGGGCCCTCTCGAAGAGGTAAAACCCTACGCACTCCTTTAATTGTATTGATGTGATGGGATTCAATGTATAGGATGATCGAGATCGTATGTGTATGTCTCTAACCTAACCCTATGAACTAAACCCTCGGCTTATATAGGCACCGGGGGTACCTAGGGTTACATGTAGGTTGGTTACATCTAGGGATAAACATGCTAATGATTCGGACGTTCCTTGAAGTGTGCACGAAGTCTTTGGAGGATTCCATCTTGAGTACGTAGTGGGTTATGGCAAACATGACCTATTCTTCAGTTGTCTGGGGGGGTCCTCTGATGGGGAACAAAACATGAAAATAAAAAAAATTCCTACGTGCACCCAAGATCTAATCTAGGAGATGCAAGGTAATGAGAGGGGACTGTGTCCATACCCTTGTAGACCAAAAGCGTTAGTGTATGTAACACGGTTGATGTAGTCGTACTCTTCACGATCCAATCTGATCTAGTGCCGAATGGAGTGCACCTCCGAGATTAGCACACTTTCATCTCGATGGCATCCTCTCCTTCTTGATCAAGGAAGCGAGTAAGAGGAGGTAGATGAGATCAGAACTAGCATGGCAGTATGGTGGTGGTGGTGCCAGCGGAATTCTGGCACGGCTTCGCCAAGCACGTATCGGAGAAACGTGGGAGGAGTTGGGAGAGGCAATGTGCAAGGGTGAAGGGGTAGCTGCCCCCATGCGCATCCCAATTCTACCTACTCCTCGCTGGAGATCTCAACGATCTCCATGCCCGGCTCCAGCGGCATGGGCAACAGCTACAGCTCCAGCTCCTCTGGCTGCTTCGCTCTGGCATCCTCCTTCTCTATCTCCATGTCGAGTTCGGCAAAGAGTGTGTCAGACGTCGCCTGCTCCTGCCGGAGGAACTGCTGGTTGGCCTCCACATAGGCCTCATCGTGGATGGACTCTAGGATGGCATGCTGCTCCTGATGGAAATATGACCTAGAGGCAATAATAAAATGGTTATTATTATATTTTCTTAATCATGATAAAGGTTTATTATTCATGCTAGAATTACATTACCGGAAACTTAAATACATGTGTGGATACATAAACAAACACCGTGTCCCTAGTAAGCCTCTATTAGAATAGCTCGTTGATCAAAGATGGTTAAGGTTTCCTAACCATAGACATGTGTTGTCATTTGATAATGGGATCAGATCATTAGGAGAATGATGTGATGGACAAGACCCATTCGTTAGATTAGCATAATGATCGTTCAGTTTTATTGCTATTGCTTTCTTCATGTCAAATACATATTCCTTTGACTATGAGATTATGCAACTCCCAGATATCGGAGGAATACCTTGTGTGCTATCAAGCATCACAACGTAACTGGGTGATCATAAAGATTCTCTACATGTATCTCTCAAGGCGTTTGTTGAGTTGTCATTGATCGAGATTAGGATTTATCACTCCGAGTATCAGAGAGATGTCTCTGGGTCCTCTTGGTAATACACATCATAAGCTTGCAAGAAAACGACTAAGGAGTTAGTCACGAGGTGATGTATTACGGAACGAGTAAAGAGACTTGCCCGTAACAAGATTGAACTAGGTATAGAGATACCGACGATCGAATCTCGGGCAAGTAAGATGCTGATGGACAAAGGGAATTATGTATATTGTCATAATGGTTCGACCAATAAAGATCTTCGTAGAATATGTAGGAGCCAATATGGGCATCCAAGTTCCGCTATTGGTTATTGACCGAAGAGGTGTCTCGGTCATGTCTACATAGTTCTCGAACCCGTAGGGTCCGCACGCTTAACGTTCATTGATATATAGTATTATATGAGTTATGTCATTTGTTGACCGAATGTTGTTCGGAGTCCCGGGTGAGATAAAGGACATGACGAGGAGTCCCAAGATGGTCGAGAGGTAAAGATTGATATATATATATATAGGACGATGGTACTCGGGCACCGGAAGTGTTTCGGAGGGTACCGGGTACTTATCGGGTCACCGGAAAGCAGTTTCGGGCACCCCCGTCAAAGATATGGGCCTTATGGGCCAAGAGAGGGAACACACCAGCCCACAAGGGGCTGGTGCGCCCCTATACAGGGCGGCCCTATGAGGAGGAGAAGGAAAGAGGGGAGGGAAAGGAAAGTGTGGAGTAGGACTCCCCCTTCCTTCCCTCCCCCCCCTCTTTCCTTCCCCCTACTTCTTACAAGGAAAGGGGGGCGCAGGGTAAGGTAGCATCCCTAGGGCTGCCGCCAGGTCTCTTGGGGTGCCCTAGGGGCTGTCTCCTCCCCTCCCACCTATATATACATGGGTAGGGGCACCACACAAAGGCACACAACATTGTCTTAGCCGTGTGCGGCGCCCCCGTCAACCGTTTACTCCCTCGGCCATATTTTTGTAGAGCTTGGGCGAAGCCCTGCGGATATTGCATCACCATCACTGTCACCACGCCATCGTACTGTCGAAACTCATCTACTACCTCGATGTCTTGCTGGATCAAGAAGGTGAGGGACATCACCGAGCTGAATGTGTGTAGAACGCGGAGGTGTTGTACGTTCGGTACTCGATCGGTTGGATCTCGAAGAAGGTTCGACTACATCAACCGCGTTGTGAAACGCTTCCGCTTACGGTCTACGAGGGTACGTAGACACACTCTCCCCCTCGTTGTTATGCATCTCCATGGATAGATCATTGCATGTGCATAGAATTTTTTTGTTTTCCATGCAATGATTCTCAACAGTGGCATCATGAGCCAGGTCTATGCGTAGATGATATGCACGAGTAGAACACAAAGAGTTGAGGGTGATGATAGTCATATTACTTACCACCAACGTATTATTTTGATTCGGAGGTATTGTAATATGAAGCGGCCCGGACCAACCTTACATGTCCACGCACATGAGACTAGTTCCACCGACAGACATGCAACTAGTTTTGCATAAAGGTGGCTGGCGGGTGTCTGTTTCTCCTACATTAGTTGAATCGAATTTAACTGCGGCCGGTCCTTGAAGAAGGTTAAAACAACAAACTTGACGAAACACCATTGTGGTTTTATGCATATGTAAGAACGGTTCTTGCTAGAAGCCTGTAGCAGCCATGTAAAACTTGCAACAACAAAGTAAAGGACGTCTAACTTGTTTTTGCAGGGCATGTTGTGATGTGATATGGTCAAGACATGATGTGATATATGTTATTGTATGAGATGATCATGTTTTGTAAAGTTATCGGCAACCGGCAGGAGCCTTATGGTTGTCTCTTTATTGTATGAAATGCAAACACCATGTAATTCCTTTACTTTATCACTATGTGTTAGCGATAGTTGTACAAGCAATAGTTGGCAAGACGGCCATGACGCAACGATGGAGATCAAGGTGTCGAGCCGGTGACGATGGAGATCATGATGATGCTTTGGAGATGGAGATCTAAAGCACGAGATGATGATGGCCATATCATGTCACATATTTTGATTGCATGTGATGTTTATCTTTTATGCATCTTATTTTGCTTAGTATGGCAGTAGCATTATAAGATGATCCCTTAACTATATTTCTAGGTAAAAGTGTTCTCCCTGAGTATGCACCATTGCTACAGTTCGTCGTGTTGAGACACCACATGATGATCAGGTGTGATAGACTCTACGTTCACAAACAACGGGTGCAAGACAGTTTTGCACGTGCGGAATACTTAGGCTAAACTTGACGAGCCTAGCATGTACAGACATGGCCTCGGAACTCTAGAGACCGAAAGGTCGAACGTGAATCATATAGTAGATCAACATAAAGATGTTCACCATTGATGACTACCCCATCTCACGTGATGATCGGACATGGGTTAGTTGATTTGGATCATGTATCACTTAGATGACTTGAGGGATGTCTATTTAAGTGGGAGTTCTTAAGTAATTTGATTAATTGAACTTAGTCCTGATAGTATTTTCATATCTATGTTGTAGATCAATAGCTCGCAATGTAGCTCCTCTGTTTTTGATATGTTCCTAGAGAAAACTAAGTTGAAAGATGATAGTAGCAATGATGCGGACTGGGTCCGTGATCTGAGGATTATCATCATTGCTGCACAGAAGCATTATGCCCTTGCTTCACCGCTAGGTGACAGACCTAATGCAGGAGCAGATGCAAACATTATGAACGTTTGGCAAACTCGATATGATGACTACTTGATAGTTTAGTGTGCCATTCTTTACGGCTTAGAACTGGGACTTCAAATACGTTTTGAATGCCATGGAGCATATGAGATGTTCCAAGAGCTAAAAATTGGTATTTCAGACTGATGTCTGTGTCGAAAGGTATGAGACCTCTGACAAGTACTTTGCCTACAAGATGGAGGAGAATAGCTCAACCAGTGAGCATGTGCTCAGAATGTCTAGGTACTACAATCGCTTGAATCAAATGGGAGTTAATCTTCCAGATAAGATAGTGAATAACAAAGTTCTCTAGTCACTATCACCAAGCTACTAGAACTTCGTGATGAACTATAATATACAAGGGATGACAAAAATGATTCCCGAGCTCTTCACGATACTGAAATCGGCAATCGTAGAAATCAAGAAAGAGCATCAAGTGTTGATGGTTAACAAGAGCACTAGTTTCAAGAAAAAGGCAAGGGAAGGAAAGGGAACTTCAATAAGAATAGCAAGCAAGTTGCCACTCCCGTGAAGAAGCCAAAAGCTGGACCCAAGCGTGTAACTGAGTGCTTCTACTGCGAAGGAAATGGCCACTAGAAGTGGAACTGCCCCAAAAACTTGGCAGATAAGAAGGATGGCAAAGTGAACAAAGGTATATTTGATATACATGTTATTGATGTATATTTTACTAATTTTTGAAGTAATCACTAGGTATTTGATACCGGTTTAGTTGCTAAGATTAGTAACTCAAAACATGAGTTGTTGAGACTAGTTAAAAGCAAGGTGACGATGTGTGTTGGAAATGATTCCAAGGTTGATATGATCACCATCGCACACTCCCTCTACCTTCGGGATTAGTGTTGAACCTAAATAAATGTTATTTGGTGTTTGCGTTGAGCTTGAATATGATTAGATCATGTTTATTGCAATACGGTTATTCATTTAAATTAGAGACTAAGTGTAATTCTATTTACATGAATAAAACCTTCTATGGTCATACACCCAATGTAAATGGTTTATTCAATCTCGATCGTAGTAATATACATATTCATTGATGCCAAAAGATGCAAAGTTGAGAATGATAGTGCAACATATCTGTGGCACTACCGTTTAGGTCATATTGGTGTAAAAAGCATGAAGAAACTCCATGCATATGGACTTTTGGAATCACTTGATTATGAATCATTTGATACTTACGAGCCATGCCTCATGGGCAAGATGACTAAAACTCCGTTCTCCAGAACAATGGAGCGAGCTAATGACTTATTGAAAATAATACATATTGATGTATGCGGTCCGATGAGTGTTGAAGCACGCGGCGGGTATCGTTATTTTCTGACCTTCACAGATGATTTGAGTAGGTATGGGTATATCTACTTAATGAAACACAAGTCTGAAACATTTGAAAAGTTCAAAGAATCTCAGAGTGAAGTGAAGAATCATCGTAACAAGAAAATAAAGTTTCTACGGTCTGATCACAGAGGTGAATATTTGAGTTACGAGTTTGGCCTTTATTTAAAACAATGTGGAACTGTTTCACAACTAGCGCCACCTAGAACACCACAGCGTAATGGTGGGTCCGAACGTCGTAACCGTAATTTATTAGATATGGTGCGATCCATGATGTCTCTTACCGATTTATGTTGGCATTTTGGAAACGGGGGTCCCCAGACTTGCCTGCCTGCGGCCCGCGGTGTGACGGAGCCAGCAGGTCATACGGCCCATCTTCATCAACAGAGCATCCAAGACCCTCGGGAGGGTCCAAGCCTCGCGAGGCGTACGACACAAGACCTCCTCCCGAGCGGCCTAGTCAGGCAGGCTCGCGAGGGGCGGAGATATCAAGGCGAGGCGAACCTCACGAGGCTTTCGTGACGTGAGCCATGACGATCGACACCAGGCGAGTGCCACGCAGGCGCCAACGCATGAAGCGTCCTTGTTTCCTCTTTGGTGCAAAGGGGTAAGCGCAGTCGCGGAGTACCGAGGCATCATGCAAAGGTTGCCATTTCGGTGCAACAAGACCAAGACCATGGCCTGCAAGATGGAGGTCATCGTGGAGCCCAAGACGGCATCACCCCAGAGCTTTTCGCAGGCGAAGACCTCTTTTGTCAGGATAGCTTGTACTAGTTGTCCCCCTTCAAATTTGCCCGCCATTATTGGATCCCTTCCCGCTCGATATTTGGGAAGAGGACCTGGGCCTCCATAAATAGGACTAGCCACCACAGTAGAGAAGAGAGATCATCAGACCCAGAGATACACACAAGTCCAGAAGCACAAGAACACCTCAACCTCAAGAGGCAGTTCTTCCCTTGTACTGTTCATCATCAGTCTAAGAGGCAATCCACCACCACCACACTGGAGTAGGGTATTACACCATAGCGGTGGCCCGAACCAGTATAAACCCCGTGTCTTTCTATGTTGTGAGTTCATCGAGTTCGCCCGCAAGACCTTAGCGAGCTAGAGCGTAAATCAGTAGGAGGGAAAGACTTCGCGCGCACCCCAGTGTTCGAACCTTAAGGGTTAGCCGGAACCCCACATCCGACATTTGGCGCGCCAGGTAGGGGTGTGCCGGAGCTCCTCTCCACCAACCGGCGTCCCACATCGCCGCGCTTCGCTCCCATGGCAGGTGCCTTGCCACCCACCTTTGCGGCCGACCCCAGCAACTCGGAGTCTGGGTACCGAGCCCTGGCCCCCGCCCTGCGGCGAGTGCAGTGGCCAACCAAGTTCAAGCCGGAGATGTCGCCGCGTTACGACGGTGCGACAGACCCGGCGCCGTTCCTGCTGACGTACGAGGAGGTCGTCCTCGAAATCGGGGGCGACGACAAGATCATGGCCAACTAGTTCCCCATGGCCCTCGCCGGCGAGCCGCGCGCCTGGCTGCTCAACCTCCCGGGATCCATGATGGCATCCTGGGGGGAACTTCGCGACCTCTTCACCACGCGCTATGCGGTGCCGGCGCACCACGCAGTCGCAGCACTGCTGGGTGGCTCTGAAGCACCACCTTCAGATCGCCACGTCAAATCTTTCTTCCGTCAGATTGTGGTAGCCGCCAGGCGCCCGGGGGCTCCGCCGGGTTGGGTCGTGCCGAAGGCCGACCTCACCTTCGGCTCGGAAGACCACCCCGACTCCACCGCCGGCTCCGGGATGCTCCCGATGCTCTGCACGCGCACCATCTGCAACATGGCAATTACCAAGACCCTCGTCGACGGCGGTGCCGGCCTCAACTTGCTCTCCGTAGAAGCCTTCAGCCTTCTTCATGTGCCGCTCGAGCGGCTCGGCCTCAGCAAGCCCTTCATGGGAGTGGGTGGTGGAGCTGCCCACTCTCTGGGGCATATCCGCCTCCCTGTCACCTTTGGCACGTGAGACAACCATCACACCGAGCTGGTGGACTTTGACATCGCCCGCATCGGTCTCTCGTACAACGCCATCCTCGGGTACACGGCTCTCGCTCAGTTCATGGCGGCGACTCAACCGGCCTACAACCTCATGAAGATGCCAGGGAGCAAGGGCGTCCTCACCATCAAGGGGACACTAAGGAGGCCGTGACGGCGCTTAGGCTCGCCTTCAAGACCGCGGCAGTGGCACAGCCAGCCGGCGCCGGTGCGCCCGAGGCCATGGAGACCGCGCCCACCAAGAAGAGGCAGTTGTTCACCCAAGACAAGGCGGAGACCAAGCAGGTGCGGGTCAACGAGGACGGGTCTTCAGGAGCCACCTTCACCATAGGAACCGGCCTTGACCCAGGACAAGAAGAAGCTTTGGTGAGGTTTCTCCGCGCGAACAAGGAGATATTCGTGTGGAAGCCCGATCAACTGGTAGGGGTCCCGAGAGAGGTAATCCAACATCATCTAAGGTTGTGCCCCAACGTATGCCCCGCGAAGCAGCGAGCAAGGCGGCAGTCCACTGAGAAGTAGGCTTTCACTGTCCAAGAGACACGCAAGCTGGAGGCGGCAAGTACCATCCGAGAAGTTTGATACCCCGAATGGCTGGCGAACCCCGTCGTAGTACCAAAGAAAGGTGGGAAGGAACGGATGTGCGTCGACTCCACCAACCTCAACAAAGCCTGCCCCCAAGATCTGTTCCCCCTTCCATGCATCCATCAAATCGTCGAGTCCACCGCCGAGTGTGATTTGTTATGTTTCCTGGATGCGTTCTCTGGATACCATCAGATCAAGATGGCGGTGGAGGATGTGGAGAAGACGGCCTTCTTGACACCTTGTTCGAACCCCAGTGTTCGAACCTCAAGGGTCTGCCGGAACCCGAAATCCGACATTTGGCGCGCCAGGTAGGGGTGCGCCGGAATTCGTCTTCCACCACCCCGTTCTCCTCCGACCATCGCGCCCATGTCTGACGCTCGTCGGGCCCGCGCGGAGCGCCGGGCCGCCCTCGCTTCCCGCATCGCCCAGACGGCCCCTGTCGGCGGGCGTCCTCGCCGTTCCCCGTCACCTGCCGTCAACGCCGCCACCGGCCCGGCGGGGGATGAGCAGCAAGCATTGTCTCAGCATCCGTCCATGCGGCAAGACGGCCGCACCGCAACTCCCTCGCTCACCCCAGCTGGTTCTTCGTCCCGCGCGCTCCGCGCACCCATCGAGGCTCGAGCTGCGCTCATCATGGCAAACGAGCTCCTGCGCTACCGTCCCATCGACGACGTCTATGAAGAATGGCTCGACCGCGTCGCCGAGCTCGTCCGCGCCGCAGGGGGCTCTCCTGCGCCGTCCATTTCACGGCACCGCACCCCGCCCCGCGCGGGCGATGAGGCTCCGGTGGCGCCCCGGCCGCCTCCTCCTCAAGAAGGCGCCATGGCTCCAAGGCACGTGGCCCCTGGGCGAAACCCGCTCCGTCAGGTGCCAGCGCGGCAAGGACAAAGCTGCCAAGAAGTCCCTCGCCCACAAGAAGCTGCCCGGGCGCTCCCTGCTCCAACGCGTCGCGACCATCCTCCTGTTCCCGCCCGTCAAGACCCCACGCTGCTCTCAGCTGCAGCGCGTGGGGACATGCAAGACCAAGCTCTCCTTCACCCAAGGCCTCCCGTGGCCACAGCAGGCTGCCGCGCCTTCACCACCGAGCTATGCAGCGTCGCGTGGCCCGGCAAGTTCAAGCCAGACCTACCTCCTCGCTACGACGGCAAGGCTGACCCTGCGGAGTTCCTCCAGCTCTACGAGCTCGGCATCGAAGCTGCCAATGGAGACGAGAAGGTCATGGCGAACTGGTTTCCCCTGGCGCTCAAGGACGGGGCCCGCACCTGGCTCCTGAACCTGGCCCCAGGCACGATCTCCTCCTGGGACGAGATGCGCACCCGCTTCATCGCCAACTTCCAAGGTACTCGCGACCGGCCACCCGCCGTGAGCTACATGCGCCGCATCAAGCAACAACCTTGGGAGACCCTGCAGAAGTACATCCAACGCTTCAACAACGCACGCCTCAAGATTCCCAAGGTGACTGAGGAGGCCATCATCTCAGCCTTCTCCGACGGCATGCGCGATGTCAAGATGAAGGAGGAGCTGGCGATGCATGAAGACCTATGCACTTCCTTGGAGCTGTTCAACTTGGCCAACAAGTGCACCAGGGCTGAGGAAGGGCGTCTCTCCCTCCTTGAGCTGCCTGCCGCAGACCCAGAAGAGAAGAAGCCCAAGGCCAAGGATGTGAAGCGCAAGGGGGCTGCCGTGCTCGCGGCGGAACCAGACACCAAGCGGGGCAGAGATCAGCCCGAACCTTCCAAGGGCAGTCGGTACTGTGTGTACCACGACCTCCACACCCACACCACCAACGAATGTCAAGAACTCCGAGCCAAGCGAGAAGGAAGGATCGGTCGTCGCCCCGACCGCGGTGACCGGGGCTACGGTCGAGGAGGAGGAAGGAATGCAGGACGCTGGGAAGACCGTGGCCCGCGCCAGGTGTGGCGCGATCAACCTAGCGAGGATCGCTGGCAAGACCCGCCTCACGAGGGAGACTAGAGGGATCAGCCTCGTGAGGATCGCCCGCAAGGCAACGCAGGCCTCCCTCCGCTGCCACCGCAGCTAAGGAGAAACAAGGACCGCCACTAGGACAAGGGGGCTGGGGGCTTCCAGGAGCCGCGCGCGATCGCCTGCATCCTGGGCGGGGCTCAAGCCCCAGCCTCTCAACGCATCTTCAAGCAGTTCGCCCGCGAAGTGAATGCAGTCCTCCCCAGGCTCGAAGCCATGCGCCCTCTCAGGTAGTCGGCATGCGCCCTCACGTTCAGCTCAGCAGATCAACTCAAGTGTGCGGCTACAGCCGAAGTCCTCCCGATGCTTTGTTCCCCAATCATCAACAACGTGGTGGTCACCAAGACCCTCATCGATGGTGGGGCAGGGCTCAACATCCTGTCCGTGGAAACATTCAACAATCTCCAAGTGCCCTACAGCCAACTTCAGCCAACCAAGCCTTTCTCCAGAATCACCGACGGCTCCACGGTCCCGATTGGGCAGGTCCGTCTCCCTGTCACCTTCAGGGCACGCGACAACTACCGCACCGAGCTCATCGACTTCGGCGTCGCTCACATTCACCTGCCGTACAACGCCATCCTTGGGTACCCAGTGCTGGCCAAGTTCATGGTCGTAACTCACCACGGCTACAACATCCTCAAGAGGCCAGGAAGTGGCGGAGTCATCACAGTGCCCTATGAAGAGACGGATGCGGTGTGTTCCCTGGAACGAGCCTTTCAGGCCGCATCACGGGAAGACCCGGATCGCGGAAGCAGGAGGCTTCCCGAGACCGCCCGCAAGAAGAAGAAGACATCGTCTAGCCCGGCCCCTCAGGAGGCAGGCCCCTCTGGGCCCGTGCCTGCCCAGGGGGAACCTCCTTCCATCGCATAGGAAAGCGCGCCCGGCGCCCTCCTCAGGCAGGGCTCGGGGGCTCTCCCCTGGAGGGCCACCGACCTAGCTAGGGTCATGAGGGAGTCGCTTGGGGACCACATAGAGGCGTGTTTCGAAGCACGTTTCCCTCAATAAGGAGCAAGGCAAGGAAAGCCAGACCCTCAGGAGTTCGTCAGCAAGGCCATTCAAGAGCTACAGGAGTCAAGGGCCATGAAAGGCGGTCGCTGCCTACCAGCGCTGGCTCCCCATCCAGGCGAGGATGGTGGGTTGCGCGTCTGCATCGACATACTAGGGCTCAACCGAGTCGCCTCCCTGGAGCGCCTCTGGCCCTCGCGAGTGGGGCGCTGCGGAGGTCTGCCCCACAGCTACATTCGCATGCCTTACGGCTTGCCGAACGCGGCTGCCACGTACCAGCGCCTCATGAGGGGCACCACGGAGGCACAAGAGGCCAGGCGTTCCGCAGCCCTGGCAGAGATGGAGATGGTCCGCGAGGAGCCGCCAGCGCCTCCGGAGCCTGCCGAGGCCCCTGGGACTGGGGGCTCATGAGGATCGGCTTCGGCAGCCCACCGATTCTGCTACACCAACACCCCTTCGTCCTCAACGTCATCAGGTGACATCTTTCAAGTTTCACTTCCAGCTGGGTGCGCCCCCAGGGCTGCATTATTCCCAGGCCGCGTGGGCCCGTCCCTGCGGCGTGTATCCCTTTTATTTCATGTTGTTAGCTTACCTTGTTGGGGGTGCCCCCCGGGCTGCATCATCCCCAAGTCGCTCGGGCCAGACCCAGTGATGTCCGCCTTCCCAGCATCTATTTAAATGAATCCACTCCTTCGCGGCTAATGTGCTTGACCAAGTTGCCCGCTCAACTGACGGAACTTCTCCCAAACGGCACGGCGCTTGCGTATGGGTCCGTCCCTGCAACGCCGACAAACCTGAATGGCTGAGCTCTGGCCGCGGCAGCCCCGCATGGCGCCACCTCGCCGGGCCTTCATTGCCTCGTTACCCCTCGGAAGCAACCAACGGCTGACTGTCAATGGTCATGGTAACCCCCTTGTTTTTTCTATGATGGATCTACAGGACCTCCTGAAGGAGCTGCGTCGGGCGAGGCCCTTGCGGTGTCTCCTTCACTCTCGTCCGCGCGAACCGCTCGCACGTTAAAGGGGGGCACCTGAGCATCGCGACTCAGGGCTCCTACTGGCTCTCCAGCCCTCACCCTCTGGCCTTGCCCACAGCATCGCGACCTGGCATACCAGCGACGGCTGAGACTCGCTCGAGGGCCGGGACCCGAGGACGTAGAGCAGAAAGGGGAGCAAGGGCGAGAGGGGAGGGACACACGAGGACCTCACCTTGCAACCTCATGCATGCCGATGCACGGACCCGGCGACACGCTAGGGAGCGGCCCCTGATTCTCGAGATAAGTCACCGCCCGGAAGCGCCAGCTACCGTGGCATCATCCCCGCACCTAATGCAATCCCGTGCTAGCGACGCCGCTCTCCTTTCTCACCGAACGACTGCTGCTTCAGCGCCAAAGGGGACCTCCTGAGCATCGCGACTCAGGGGCTCTTACCAGTGGGTCGCTCACCTCCTGGCCTTGACCACGGCATCGCGACCTGGCATACCAGCGACGGCTGAAGCCGCCTTGGGAATGGGACCTGTCGGCGCAGAGCACCAAGCCCTCGTGAGGTTCGAAAGGGAGGACTGAGCTAAGACGGAATGAGCAACTCGCACAATTCTACGACAAGGGTTATATAAACAAAACAGGATCACGGGCACCTTACAAGCCCCCACGGGACGCCTCTTTGATTCCTCGCAGGGAACAGATCCTAAGGGGACACTAACTACGCGCGCCCCTGCAAAAGACGCCATCATCAACAGTGGGCCGTCAAGCACCGGCGCCAACCCCATCCAGATCAGAGTCGATGGCGGCCTGACGAGCCCGCCCTGCTCCAGGAACGGCGCCGGCTCGGGGGCTCCTAGCTGTCGTCGCTCGTCTCCGGAGTCGCTGGAACCTCCGACAACTCCGCCACATGAGGCGCCGCCAAGGGAGCGGTTGGCGGGCCCAGTCCTCGCCGTAGCAGGGTCCTGGCCACCTCTCCTGGGGCAGCACTCCAGCCTGCGCCCACTCGCGTCGAAGACCTTGAAGAACATCACCGAAGCACCGTCGTACTCCAAGTGGATCGTGAGGGCGCCTCTTGTCCTGCAAACCCGGGCGATTTCGCTCCAGCCTCGAGTCATGAAGACCTCGCCCGGGGCAACGACCGCGATCTCTGCCTCGGTCGCGAGGGTGCGGCAGCCGGCGTGCTGCAGCCAAAGCTCCAGGAGTTCTCCCTGCGGGATGATGGAGGCGAAGAAGGGAGGAAGGCGAATCCAAGACTGAGGAGGCGTGGCGACGTGGAGCACGAACTCTCGGGAGGATCCCTCGGTGTGGACCCCAGGGGGGACGACCCACACCTTCGTGACTCGTCGGCGCTGACGGCGGCGCTGCCCGTGGCGATCAGCATCAGCTCCTTCAGGGCTCTCGATGTGGGTGTACAAGGGAAGCGGGAACCCCGGCGGTGCCTGCTCGCACCAAGGCCTCGACACCACCTGATGGGCCCCCTAGTCCGGGCCACGGAGGATGAGCTGTTTCTTCGGCGGGAGCGGGTCTGGTTCCTCGCGGGGAGCCTTCCCCTTCTCCGCCGTCGAGAAACGGCGAATCGGAGCCATCGCAGCAAGATGGAGCAAGGATCAGGAAGAAGGAGACACAAGGAGGGATGGACTGGAAGGGCGCATGCTGTTCCGTACTTATAGCCGGCGAAGGCCAACCGCCGACCTCCACGATCACAGGTAATCATGACCCACTTTGCATGCAGGGACTTGTCCAGTCCGCGCAGTTGCTGAGGCTCCATGGGGAAATGGAGGCACCCACATCGAATCAACCGCCACGCGGCGCCCAAGGCCGCAGGCTGTTAGGGCCCGCGCCACTTCGCTCTTGCCCTTCCGCCTCCCTGCACGGCCAAGCCCGGGCGCGCCTTGGGCCCGGGGGCTACTGTCGGCGTTCTGGGAACGGGGGTCCCCAGACTTGCCTGCCTGCGGCCTGCGGCGTGGCTCAAAGGGGGGCCCAGCACAGCCCATCTTCACCAACACAGACCCAACACCCTCGTGAGGGGCCAAGCCTCGCGGGGCAAACGACGCGGAGCTTCCTCAGGCACGGCCTCATCAGACTAGCTCGTGAGGAGGCAGAGAGATCAAGGCGGGGTACCTCACGAGGTGCCCGTGACGCAAGCCATGACGACTTAGGGCGCCAGGCGGGTGCCAGCCCGCGCAGCGTCGTCCTTTCCTCTTTGGCGCAAAGTGGGCAAGCGCATCCGCGGAGTACCGAGGCATCAGGCAAAGGTTGCCATTTCGGTGCAACAAGACCAAGACTAGGAGGAGTGCAAGACGGAGGTCATCGTGGAGCCCAAGACGGTGTTACCGCCAGAGCTTTGTGCAGGCGAAGACTACTTTTGTCAGGATAGCTGGTACTAGCTGTCCCCTTTCAAATTAGCCCGCCATTGTTGGCTCCCTTCCCGCTCGATATTTGGGAAGAGGACCACGGCCTCTATAAATAGGACCAGCCACCCACAGAGACTGAACTATTATGAGTGCGGTGATCAAGAAGATTCAGTCTGCCAAGAGCGGACTGACTGAAGCCTGTGCCAGCCTTCTAACAGGCTTCGAGGTAAGTATTTAAACTATAGGGAAAATATTACCGCATAGACAGTAGCCCCTGATGCTCTGTTTGGTGTTCACAAAGAAAAGCATAAATATGCAAAGCAAGCATGTGAAAGGAAATTACTTGTTACTTACCCAAGTCAGGAGCTCTCCAGGAGCATTCGCAGATTTGCCCCATAGCATGTCGGATGCCGCGAAGTATTACCAGGCCGAGGAGGGATGCTCGATGGAGAAGTTGTTCTGGTCTCGGTATACTGGGACCAAACACCGCCTATGAGCGACCAGCTGAAGCAACTGGTCGAGCTGCACAAGGCGGCCGAACAGGCCATGAAGGGCCTTATAGTCCAGATGTGGCCTGGCAACTCCCTTCCCAACAGCTACTTCGGCCTGGTGAGGCGGCTTGTGGATGCCTGCCCACGGCTGGAAGTCATCATGCGGTCCGTCTGTATCGAAGGTGACCGCCGGGCTTTTGCCCGTGCAAAGGTGCACTGGGCCAAGATGGACGCCGAGAAGCTGGTGAAGGAGGGGCCGCCGTAGGGCAAGGAGCATCGCCACCCCGAAATTTCTTATGAGGGTGCCCGTCTTGTGGCGGACGAGTGCGCGAAGGATGAAATCTTTGAATGAACTTGCTCGTGTGATCCTGTATTATGAAAAGTTGTTCATATGCGCTATGCAATGCTTGTTTGAATTTAAAATATTACCTTAGGTGCGACTGTTTGTTAAATCAAAGAGATGGCCAGTCGTCAGCTTCTGCCCCCATGCCACGAGTGCTGCGGTGTTCGGGATAAATCTGAGCACTCCTTTTCCCATTGTTGGGTCCTTGGAGGGAGGTGCTCAGCACAACGAACAAGGCAATTGGACTATAATGCTTTATCACTCTCACTTAGCCATAGAAGTCTACAATTTCAAATTTTGGCGAAGCCCCTAGTATTCGGAAGGCCGAATTCGGGGCGCTATACACGCCTTAAGCCGGACAAAGCCGACTCCTCGCTCTAAGCGGCATAAGCCTTTAGGGACTCGAGACCTCTCGAACAGCAACCAGCTCTTGCCTTATCATGACAGTCAGTTTTAGCTTTCTCTACTGAGGTGCTTAGCCCCGATGAACCAGGGCACAATCGCAGTAGTTCTCCTATACCTTAGCCGATATAGCGGAACGTAAGGTACCAAAACATGGGAGCCGGGCAAACCCAACTATTGACCCAAGACATGATTCGGAGCTGATGAGTATAATGCTATAAGTTCGGGGTGCCGCACTGTTGAAAGTGTTCGGACTTCTCATGCCGTATTATGGGGTACGCTTAAGCCCCTGGGGTATGGGCCGTACCAGAGTGTACGAGTGCTGAATGTCATGAATGAACATATATATATATATATATAAAAGAAAGAATAGAGAATGCAGTAACAGTCTAGTGCTATGCATTGTTTATTCAAAAAGGTGCGTCGAAGCAGAATGATACAAGTAGTGCGATAAGCAAAAAGTAGGACTATTTGACATGTCCCCTCCAAGGGCAACCCGAGGAATGGTATTTAAAGCAAGTATTTCACTCGTTATCAGAGACCACCTGGGAGTTCCGTGGTGCGACGTAGCTTTTTGCCTCCTTGGTTGTAGCATCGTGTGTCTGGCAATCGTATTGCCGGACGGGGTTTCCAGAGATTAAAGTCCTGAAAGAGAGAAAAATAACAAAGCGGGAAGCCCCTAGTGCGGTTGAGCCACGTCTTGCAGCGTGCCGTAGTCATGCCCCCCTCCCCACCTGTGCCCATGGTATTTTCAATGCATAATTATGTACGCGTGGCACGGATTTCGCCATTTGGCTGGGACTAGGTGGGGGCCACATTGCTATGCGAGCTCGGAACGTGCAAGGCGGTCTTGTCGCCCATTACTCCGGGCGCGCTTGAAGGTGTCCGGGTCTTTAATCGCCGAACTGGTGGATTGCCTTAAGAGGTTGCTTTGCGCTTTTGCTGCGAGGGCCGTAGTGTGCTCCTCCGTGCGGAGAGAGCGCTCTGTGTTTCCATTGAATGTGATGACCCCCCGAGGTCCTGGCATCTTGAGCTTGAGATATGCATAGTGCAGTACCGCGTTGAATCTCGCAAATGCGGTTCGTCCGAGCAGTGCATGATAGCCGCTGTGGAACGGGACTATATCGAAGATTAACTCCTCGCTTCGGAAGTTATCCGGGGATACGAAGACCACTTCCAGTGTGACTGAGCATGTGCAATGGGCCTCTACACCTGGTATGACGCCTTTGAAGGTCTTTTTTGTGGGTTTGATCCTTGAGGGGTCTATACCCATTTTGCGCACTGTGTCCTGATAAAGCAGGTTCAGGCTGCTGTCGCCGTCCATAAGGACTCGAGTGAGGTGAAATCCGTCGATGATTGGGTCTAGGACCAGTGCAGCGAATCCGCCATTATGGATATTGGTGGGATGGTCCCTGCGATCGAAGGTGATCGGACAGGAGGACCATGGGTTGAACTTTGGGGCGACTGGCTCCAACGCATATACGTCCCTTAACGCACGCTTCCGCTCCCTCTTGGGGATGTGGGTTGCGTATATCATGTTCACTGTCCGCACTTGTGCGGGGGACCTCTTCTGCCCTCCGGTGTTTGGCTGCCGGGGCTCCTCCTCGTCATCGCTATGTAGCCCCTTATCTTTGTTTTCGTTGTTTAACTTGCCGGCCTGCTTGAACACCCAACATTCCCTGTTGGTGTGGTTGGCTGGCTTGTCGGGGGTGCCATGTATTTGGCACAAGCGATCGAGTATACGGTCCAAACTGGACGGGCCCGGAGTGCTTCTTTTGAATGGCTTTTTCCGTTGACCGAGTTTAGAGCCTCTGAATCCGGCATTGACTGCCATATCCTCGATATTGTCGCTATTGACGCGGCGCTTATGTTTGTTGCGACGTGACCTGCCATTGCTATCCTTGGTATCTGAAGTACTGTGGTTCTTTGATATGTTATTGCTGCGAGCTAGCCAGCTGTCTTCTCCCGCGCAAAAGCGGGTCATGAGTGTCGTGAGTGCTGCCATAGATTTCGGCTTTTCCTGGCCAAGGTGCCGGGCGAGCCACTTGTCGCGGATGTTGTTCTTAAAAGCTGCTAGGTCCTCTCCTTCCGTACAGTCGACGATTTGATTTTTCTTTGTCAGGAACCGTGTCCAGAATTGCCTGGCCGATTCCTCTGGCTGCTGAATTATGTGGCTCAAGTCATCGGCACCTGGTGGTCGCACATAAGTGCCGTGGAAGTTCTCGAGGAATGCGGCTTCCAGATCTTCCCAACAGTCAATGGATTCTGCTGGCAGGCTGTTGAGCCAATGCCGAGCTGGTCCTTTGAGCTTGAGTGGGAGGTATTTGATGGTGTGTAGATCATCACCGCGGGCCATGTGGATGTGCAGGAGGAAGTCCTTGATCCATACCGCAGGATCTGTTGTGCCGTCGTATGATTCGATATTTATGTGATTGAAACCCTCTAGGATTTGGTGATCCATTACTTCGTATATGAAGCATAGGGGGGTGTGCGGCGCCTCTATACTGGGCTATGTCGCGACGCAGCTCAAATGAGTCTTGTCCGCTGTGTTTGGCCCGGCTGGATTTACTTTTACTGTATCCGGTGTGACGGTTATCGTCCCGCGTAGTGGCACGCCCTCGTGATCCATAGATCGACCTTGCGAGTTTTGCTTTGTCCTCTAATACGTCTCGCAGGTCTAGCGTGTTTCCCCGTGCCTTGACATTTTTATTTGAGTGGCGTCGGGGTGCGGGTTGAGCTTTTGGCTGAAATGCCTCTCTGTCGCGGCCACGAGGTGGCCGGTCAGCCGTGTCATACACTGGGGATGTAGGCTTTAATGCTTCCTTCTCCAGTCGGGGTAGCTGAAAGTGCAACTATCCCTAGGTGGTTTTGGTAATTCATAACAACATATAGCTCATTGAGCTAATGCTATTTCAAGATGATTATTTCAGGAAAGCTCAATGATTGGCATGGCATGCATGTGAAAGTGGAACCCTCAAAATACTAAGGAAAAAGAATTGGCTCAAGCTCAAAAGTTCAAGACTCTTCATTTTATATTTTAGTGATCCAAGATCACATTGAGTCTTTAGGAAAAGCCAATACTATCAAGGAGGGATGAGGTGTTGCTTAATGAGCCTCTTGCTTTATGTGCTTAATGATATGCTCCAAAATCCTCAACTACTTTCCCATATCCACAAATGACCTAAACCCTAAGCCAAACTCGGTCATACCGATTCTTTCAATCCGGCGCCGCCGAGTTTCACTTGTCATTTGCCACTGCCAATCCCTAGCAATTCGGTCCTACCGATAAGGATCTCGGTCTCACCGAGATGGGATTGCAAAATCTATGTTTCCCTTTCATAACTTTTCGGTCTCACCGAAAGAGCGAATCGGTCCCACCGAGATTGCAATGTAAACTCTTTGTTTCCTTGTAACTTTTCGGTCTCACCGAAAGAGCGAGTCGGTCCCACCGAGTTTGCCTGACCAACTCTCTGGTTAGCTTATTGCCAAACTCGGTCTCACTGAGTTTGTGCAATCGGTCTCACCGAGATTACGTTATGCCCAAACCCTAACCGAATCGGTCTTACCGAGTTGCATGTCAGTCCCACCGAAATTCCTAACGGTCACTAGGTTTACAATTTCGGTTCGACCGAGTTTTCTGATTCGGTCCCATCGAGATTGGTAAATTGTGTGTAACGGTTGGATTTTGTGTGGAGGCTATATATACCCCTCCACCTCCTCTTCAGTCGTGGAGAGAGCCATCAGAACACATACACCATTCCAACTCATATGTTCTGAGAGAGAACCACCTACTCATGTGTTGAGACCAAGATATTCCATTCCAACCATATGAATCTTGATCTCTAGCCTTCCCCAAGTTGCTTTCCACTCAAATCTTCTTTCCACCAGATCCAAATCCTATGAGAGAGAGTTGAGTGTTGGGGAGACTATCATTTGAAGCACAAGAGCAAGGAGTTCATCATCAACACACCATTTGTTACTTCTTGGAGAGTGGTGTCTCCTAGATTGGCTAGGTGTCACTTGGGAGCCTCCGACAAGATTGTGGAGTTGAACCAAGGAGTTTGTAAGGGCAAGGAGATCGCCTACTTCGTGAAGATCTACCGCTAGTGAGGCAAGTCCTTCGTGGGCGATGGCCATGGTGGGATAGACAAGGTTGCTTCTTCGTGGACCCTTCGTGGGTGGAGCCCTCCGTGGACTCGCGCAACCGTTACCCTTCGTGGGTTGAAGTCTCCATCAACGTGGATGTAGGATAGCACCACCTATCCGAACCACGGGAAAAACATCTGTGTCTCCAATTGCGTTTGAATCCTCAAAACCCTTCCCTTTATATTCTTGCAAGTTGCATGCTTTACTTTCCGCTGCCAATATACTCTTTGCATGCTTGCTTGAATTGTGTGATGATTGCTTGACTTGTCCTAAGATAGTTAAAATATGCCAAGAACTAAAATTGGGAAAAGGTTAAGTTTTTATTTGGTCAAGTAGTCTAATCACCCCCCCCCCCCTCTAGACATACTTTTGATCCTACAGTAGCAACTTGCGCTTTGGGTAACTCTTGGAGGGGCGTTCGAGTTCATATTCCTTGGCCGCAAGTACTTCAGCCCATCTGTCAGCTAGCAAATCTTGATCAGCTTGAAGCTGTTGTTGCTTTTTCTTAATTCTATTTGTCGTGGCTATAAGCCGACACTTGAAGCGCTCTTGCTCGAAGGGATCCTCAGGCACGACAAATTCGTCTTCGGAGGGAGGCCTGTAATTATCATCCTCCGCCTCTCCATCTGCCGCTCTCTCGGGAGGGCTGGCTTCTCCATCCTCCTGCTCTAAATCTTGTTGGAGGGGATTGTTGTCGTCTTCGGCAGCGTCTGGAGTGCTATTATCTCATGTGCCAGTGTCACCGCTTTTGCTTTGGCGAGACTTACAGCGGCGCCGCTGACGTCGGCGCTTGGGTTGCTTCTTGGAGGGGTCATCCTCCGTTGTCTCGTCGCATCGCCTTCTTTGGGTGTGTCCACCATGTATATATCATATGATGAGGTGGCTGTCCACTGCCCTGTGGGCAGTGGTTCCTCTTCGTCTCCCGCATCGTCTTCCATATCGTCAATGTCTTCGGAGACGAAGTCGAGCATGTCGGTTAAATTGTCGACAGTGGCTACTAAGTGGGTGGTGGGTGGGCGGCGAATTTCTTCGCCATCCGTATCCCAATCCTGCCGAACATAGTTCGGCCAGGACTCTCCTGACAAGGAGAGAGACCTTAATGACTTCAATATGTCGCCGAAGGGCGAGTGCTGAAAGATATCCGCGGAGGTGAACTCCATGATCGGCACCCAGTCGAATTCGATAGGCACGAGCACAGGTGGTTCGGAGTCCGTGGCCAGGGAAGAATCCAACAGTTCGGCGTGACGGCTCCCGTGAAGGGTAAGGTCGATACTCAGCTCGATCGCCGCTGAGAATACGGCCTCCGTGGCGGGGTCTATCCACCAGTCCATGGATGGAGCAATTGGCTCCGAATTGAGGGTCGGAGCGGTCTCCTGAACACTGTCCGATGGTAGAGCCAAATCATGCTCATCGTGACCGTGCAGCGCACTCGGCAGGGACTCGAATCCGTCGAAGATCAAGTCTCCGCGGATGTCGGCCATGTAGTTTAAGCTTCCAAACCCGACCTGGTGGCCAGGGGCGTAACTCTCGATCTGCTCCAGATGGCCAAGCGAGTTGGCCCGCAGTGCGAAGCCGCCGAATACAAAGATCTGTCTGGGGAGAAAAGTCTCACCCTGGACTGCATCACTATCGATGATCGAAGGAGCCATCAAGCCTAACGGTGACGACACAGAGGAACTCTCAATGAAAGCACCAATGTCGGTGTCAAAACCGGCGGATCTCAAGTAGGGGGCCCCGAACTGTGCATCTAAGGCGGATGGTAACAGGAGGCAGGGGACACGATGTTTACCCAGGTTCGGGCCCTCTTGATGGAGGTAAACCCCTACGTCCTGCTTGATTATTCTTGATAATATGAGTAGTACAAGAGTTGATCTACCACGAGATCGGAGAGGCTAAACCCTAGAAGCTAGCCTGTGGTATGATTGTATGTTGTCCTACGGCCTAAAACCCTCCGGTTTATATAGACACCGGAGGGGGCTAGGGTTACACATAGTCGGTTACAAGGAAGGAGATCTACATATTCGTATTGCCAAGCTTGCCTTCCACGCCAAGGAGAGTTCCATCCGGACATGGGACGAAGTCTTCAATCTTGTATCTTCATAGTCCAATAGTCCGGCCAAAGGATATAATCCGGCTGTTCGGATACCCCCTTATCCAGGACTCCCTCACCTACGTTGATGACATAGTGGTCAAATCTCGCAAGGCGAGGACGTTGATTCAAGACTTGGAGGAGACCTTTGAGAGTTTGCGTTGGGTGAACTTGAGACTTAACCCGGAGAAGTGCGTGTTTGGCGTCCCCTCTGGCAAGCTGCTGGGGTTTATCATATCCCACATAGGGATCGAGGCGAACCCGGAGAAGATCAAAGCCATCGAAGGCATAAGCCCACCACGGACCCTCAAGGAGATGCAAAAGCTGGCAGGACGGGTGACCGCGTTAAGGCGTTTCATCTCTAAGCTAGGCGAGCGCGCCTTACCCTTTTTTAAGCTCAGGAAGAAGAAAGGCCCCTTCGAGTGGACCCCGGAGGCCGACCGGGCCTTCCAAGACCTCAAGAAATACCTCACGAGCCCCCCGGTGATGGTGGCGCCACGGCCTCTCGAGCCTCTGGTACTCTACCTCGCTGCCACCCCGTACTCCGCCAGCACGGCGCTGGTGGCGGTTCGGGAGGAGCGTAAAGACAAGAGTGTGCTGCGCCAAGCCAGAGCTGATGCAGCGCAGGGTCAGGAAGGCACACCAGAGCCATCAGCGGCGGAAGATCAAGCTCGGCAGGGCAATGTCACGGAAACTCCTGAGGATGGCCAAGTCTCAGCAAAACCTCCACCTCAGGATACGCCACAATCTTCGCAAGACCCGAGCCTCAACAGTGTGCCAGCCCTCATTGAGCACCCGGTGTACTTCATCAGCACCATACTGCGGGACGCAAGGGCACGCTACCCCATGCCGCAAAAGCTCCTACTCGCACTCTTGGTGGCCTCGTGCAAGCTACGACACTACTTCCAGGGGCACCCCATCAAGGTCGTCTCATCTTACCCATTGGAGAGGGTACTCAGGAGCCCAAACTTAGCCAGAAGGGTCGCTGAATGGAACATCGAGCTACAAGCATTCCAGCTAGAGTTTAGCACCACCAGGGTCATCAAGGGAGCCGCGCTCGCCGATTTTGTGGCAGAATGGACAGATCCCTGGCTCTTGAGGAAGGAGAAGACCGGTCCACCTCCCCAGGAAGTGAGGCACCAGACGGTGGGGTCATGTATTTTGATGGCGCCTTTGCGCACCAGGGCGCGGGGGCTGGAGCAGTGCTCATCTTGCCCACTCAGGACAAGCTTTACTACGCCGTGCAACTCTGCTTCTAGCATGGCGAGAAGGTCTCCAACAATATCGCAGAGTACAAAGGCCTCATAGCCGGCCTGAAAGCTGCGGCGGCTCTGGGGGTGAGGCGCCTTACCGTCAAGGGCGACTCGTAGCTCCTCATCAACTTCTCCAACAAAGTGTATGAGCCAAAGGACGAGTACATGGAGGCCTACCTTGCGGAGGTGCGCAAGATGGAAAAGCAGTTCTTAGGCTTGGAGCTGCAGCACGTGCCCCGGGGCACCAACAAGGAAGCCGACGACATTGCCAAGAGAGCATCCAAGCGGCAACCGCAAGAGCCCGGCGTCTTCGAAGAGCGGCTCTTCAAGCCGTCAGCTACGCCACCTCTTTCAAGCATGACTCAGCCTCGGGAGGAGCACCCACAGCCCCCAGCCACGGGAGCCCCAGCTTGCGGCCCAAACTCAGGAGCTCGGCTACTCTTGGCGCTCGAACCCCAGGAGGAGTTCAAGGAGTACCTGATGCACGGGACACTGCCGGAGAAGGAAGAAGACGCGGAGCGCGTGGCCCGACAGGCCACGGCATACTGCATTCAAGACGGCGATTTGTACAGGAAACGTCCGAATGATGTCACACTGCGCTGCATGTCCAGCGATCAAGGGAGGGAGCTGGTGATTGACATACACGGCGGGGAATGTGGACATCACTCATCATCACGGACCCTCGTCGGCAAGGCCTTCTGCAGCGGATTCTATTGGCCCACAGCACTCAACGATGCAGCCGAGCGGGTGAAGTCCTGCGAAGCTTGCCAATTCCACGCCAAGCAAATCCATCAGCCTGCTCATGGCCTCCAAACCATCCCGCTCATGTAGCCGATCATGGTCTGGGGGCTAGACATCCTAGGCCCGTTCCCACGAGCCCCAGGGGGCTACCGTTATCTCTACGTCGCCATCGACAAGTTCACCAAGTGGGCGGAAGTGGAAGCCGTCTGTACCATTCCAGCCGACTCTGCTGTCAAGTTCATCAAGGGCCCCATGAGCCGCTTCGGCATCCCCAACCGCATCATCACAGATAACGGCTCGCAGTTTACTAGTAATCTCATTAAAACCTATTGTGCTAACCTTGGAACGCAGATCTGCTACGCTTCGGTGGCCCACCCGAGGAGCAATGGTTAGGCTGAGCATGCCAACGCTGAGGTCCTAAGGGGCCTCAAGACTAGGACCTTCAAGAAGAAGCTGGAGGCCTGCGGCAAGGGCTAGCACGATGAGCTCCAGTCCGTGTTGTGGTCCATCCACACCACCGCTACCAAGCCAACGGGCGAGACTCCATTCTTCCTCGTCTATGGAGCTGAAGCAGTCCTCCCTCACGAGGTCAAGCATCGCTCCGCGCGGATTCTGGCGTTCAACGAAACACAGCAGGACGCCATGTGGGGGATGGATCTCGTGCTGGGGGAGGAACGTCGTCGCGAAGCTGCATTAAGGGCGACAAGGTACCAGCAAGCG
This sequence comes from Triticum monococcum, assembly GCA_034509565.1. Lineage (NCBI taxonomy): Eukaryota > Viridiplantae > Streptophyta > Magnoliopsida > Poales > Poaceae > Triticum > Triticum monococcum. The sequence continues at coordinate 667,354,447 of CM067843.1, read as the reverse complement.
TTGCGGCGTTACCACTGCTGCAACATTCGCTCCAGGACGCTCGAGATGGGTGACCTGGTCCTGAGGCGGGTCCTCTCCAGGGAAGGGTTGCACAAGCTTTCACCCATGTGGGAGGGCCCGTTCAGGGTCATCCACATCTCCAGGCCTAGCGCCGTGCGCCTGGAGATGCAAGAAGGGACACCTATCCAAAACGCCTGGAATATCCAGCACCTCCAGAAGTTCTACCCATGAAGAAAGGCCTAGAGCCTGTGAAGAAAGGCCCGGAGCCTGTGAAGAAGGCCCGGTGACTGTGAAGAATCGCCGCCCATGACACTCTCACATAATAATGAGTTGGGGCTGTACACGCCCAGGAGTCTCAGGAGCGCCGGCCTAAGGCCCTGGGGCTCCCTCCCATGCCTAGTGGACAGCACTTAGCTCCGCGCTGGTGAGAAGACTTGAAGACTACATTAGGTGTTGGACGCGGCTTTTCATTTGCTTTCCGCAGTTAGCTCGCTTCTCCTTAATCAAAGTTTGCTTTTGGCGTTCCTTGCTGATTTGGTTCCTTCACCTTTTACCGCATTTTCGGCTCTGGTTTGCTCATGATCTCTGTCTAGCATACCTCGCGTGGGGGCTAGGCAGGTGCCTTCGCGAGCATTTTTCTTCTCTCTGCCTTCTCGCGAGTCACCCTCGTTCGAGCCTGAAAGCTGGCACATCTTTCCTAATCTGTGCCCCTCGGGTACCGTGATACAAAGCCCCAAGTCAAGGTTTGGGTGAACGGCAAATCCTCTAGCGCACCCGCTAACAATTTTTTTGCAGTTTCTGAGAAAACGCAGGCATCTCGTGAAGGAAAGGGCGTCCCAAACGCGCCAGGTTAAGTTATCTTTGCGCAAAATAACAACATGACATGGGAATAACACGCACGTTGCATTAACCAAGAACCACAGTTCGATACACGCCCCTCTGGGCCCATAATGGTTTCATTTTCTGATGAAGGAAAAAAGGAAAAAGCTAAACAAAGCAGCGTTTCAGCAATCCGCGGAGGCAGGCCCTTGGCGACGCCCCGAGCCTATCCAGACCCCTCCTCGCGCTTCATGGAGGTGCGGCGATGAGATGACCCGCTGCCTCCTTCAAAGTGGGCGCGGTGGCGCGGCGGCAGGTTGTAGCCACCACTTCTGGAGCTGTCATCGGAGGAAGAGCCGCCGTAGCTGGAAGAGACGTGGTCACCGCCGAGGGCAGGCTCGCCCTCATCCTCGTCGCGACCGTCACCAAGGCCGAGCACCTCCTCACCGTCGTTCGTATCGGGGCAGCACCCGGCACGGCGACCATCTTCCCCGAACACCCTCATATAGAGGATCGACGCACCGTCATACCTGAAGTGGAGCGTGCACCGCCTGCCTAGTCCGCGCGCGGGGGCAAACGTCTGCTAGCCGCGGGTCAGGGCTATGTTGCCCATGGTGGAAGTCTCGACCGCGACCCAGGAGGCCTTGCTGCAGCAACCATCCGCCTACAACCAGAGCCAGCCTGGACCAGGGGCCGGCAGTTCATCGAAAAGGAAGCGCAAAAGCTGGAACCAGTTGCCGGTCGGGTTCTCCGACCAGACAATGAACTCCGATGACACCTCCACTGAATGGAAACGCGGGCAGGGAGGCCGCGCCACCATCGCGCGCCTCCCCTCGTCATCTGGACCGCCATGGTTGGGGCGGTCCCCTCCGCGTGCCGCGGCGCCACCTCGACGGTGGGCCACGGCAGGGATCGCAGCGTGCTTGCGCAGATGGCCGCGACCGCGCTTGGGCACCGAGGAACCGGGGCCCTCGCGAGGGGCCTTCCCCTTCTCGGCGGCAGAGAACTTCCTTCGTGGCGCCATCGGAGGCACTGCAAGCAATGAAGCAAAGAAGAAGCAAGCAAGCGAGGAAGAGATGGGCGACGGGGGCTCAGCCCCCCTCTCCATTTAGAGCGGAAGAAGGCCAACCAGCACCTCCCACGATCGCAGGTAATGATGGTTTCCCTTGCATGTCGCAGGGACTTGTCAAGCCGTGTAGTTGCCGAGACAGCGTGGGGAAGCGGAGACGTCCACGTCCAATCAACCGCCATGCGTCAATCGAGGTCGCAGGCTTTTGGGGCCCGCGGTGCTCTGAACTTGACCCTTGGCTTCGCGTGAAGCCAAGCCCGCGCACACCTTGGGCCCGGGGGCTACTGTCAGCGTTCTGGGAACGGGGGTCCCCGGACTTTCCTACCTGCGGCCCGCGGCATGGCGAAGCCAGCAGTCCATACGGCCCATCTTCATCAACAAAGCATCCAAGACCCTCGCGAGGGTCCAAGCCTCGAGAGGCGGACGATGCAAGACCTCCTCCCGAGCGGCCTAGTCAGGAAGGCTCGCGAGGGGTGGAGATATCAAGGCGAGGCGAACCTCACGAGGCTTTCGTGACGTGAGCCATCACGATCGACACCAGGCGGGCGCCAGCGCACGCAGCGTCCTTGTTTCCTCTTTGGTGCAAAGGGGGCAAGCGTAACCGCGGAGTACCGAGGCATCAGGCAAAGGTTGCCATTTTGGTGCAACAAGACCAAGACCATGGACTGCAAGACAAGGGTCATCGTGGAGCCCAAGACGGCGTCACCCCAGAGCTTTTCGCAGGCGAACACCGCTTTTGTCAGGATAGCTTGTACTAGCTGTCCCCCTTCAAATTTGCCCGCCATTGTTGGCTTCCTTTCCGCTCGATATTTGGGAAGAGGACTAGGGCCTCTATAAATAGGACTAGCCACCATAGTAGAGAAGAGAGATCATCAGACCCAGAGATACACACAAATCCAAAAGCACAAGAACACCTCAACCTCAGGAGGCAGTTCTTCCCTTGTACTGTTCATCATCAGTCTAAGAGGCAATCCACCACCACCACGCTGGAGTAGGGTATTACACCACAGCGGTGGCCCGAACCAGTATAAACCTGTGTCTTTCTGTGTTGTGAGTTCGTCGAGTTCGTCCGCAAGACCTTAGCGAGCTAGAGCGTAGATCGGTAGGAGGGAAAGACTTCGCGCACACCCCAGTGTTCGAACCTTAAGGGTTAGCCGGAACCCCACATCCGACAATTTACCACTATCGTTTTGGGGTTAGGCATTAGAGATAATTGCATTCACGTTAAATAGGGCACCATCTAAATCCATTGAGACGGCACCGTATGAACTATAGTTTGGCAAGAAACCTAAGCTGTCGTTTCTTAAAGTTTGGGGTTGTGACACTTATGTCAAAAGGCTTCAGCCTGATAAGCCCGAACCCAGATCAGAGAAGTGTGTCTAATAGGATACCCTAAAGAAACAATTGGGTACACCTTCTACCACAGATCCGAAGGCAAGATCTTTCTTGCCAAGAATGGAAACTTTTTAGAGAAGGAGTTTCTCTCGAAAGAAGTGAGTGGGAGGAAAGTAGAACTTGACAAGGTAATTGTACCTTCTCTCGAATGGAAAGTAGCTCATTAGAGAAATCCATTCCCGTGGTTCCTACACCAACTAGAGAGGAAGCTCATGATGATGATCATCAAACTTCAGAACAAGTTACTACTGGACCTCGTAGGTCGAACAGAGCATGTTCTGCACCAGAGTGGTACGGTAATCTTGTTCTGAAAGTCATGTTACTAGACCATGACGAACCTACAAACTACGACAAAGCCATGATGAGCCCATATTCCGATAAATGGCTTGAGGCCATGAAATTTGAGATATGATCCATGTATGAGAACAAAGTGTGGACTTTGGTGGACTTGCCGGATGATCAGTGAGCCATAGAGAATAAATGGATCTTCAAGAAGAAGACTGACGCTGATGGTAATGTTGTTGTCCACAAAGCTCGACTTGTCGCGAAAGGTTTTCGACAAGTTCAAGGAGTTGACTACGATGAGACTTTCTCACCCGTAGCGATGCTTAAGTCTGTCTGAATCATGTTAGCAATTGCCGCATTTTATGATTATGAAATCTCACAAATGGACGTCAAAACTGCATTCCTTAATGGATTTCTTAAAGAAGAGTTGTATATGATGCAACCAGAAGGTTTTGTCGATACCAAAGGTGCTAACAAAGTGTGCAAGCTTCAGCGATCCATCTATGGACTGGTGCAAGCATCTCGGAGTTAGAAGATACGCTTTGATGAGGTGATCAAAGCATATGGTTTTATACAGACTTATGATGAAGCCTGTATTTACAAGAAAGTGAGTGGGAGCTCTGTAGCATTTCTAATATTATATGTGGATGACATATTGCTGATCGGAAATGATATAGAATTTCTGGATAGCATAAAAGGATACTCAAATAAGAATTTTCAATGAAAGGCCTCTGTGAAGCTGCTTACATATTGGGCATCAAGATCTATAGAGATAAATCAAGACTTTTGATAAGAATTTCAATGAGTACATACTTTGACAAGATTTTGAAGGAGTTCAAAAATGGATTAGTGAAAGAAGGAGTTCTAGCATGTATTGTAAGGTGTGAAGTTGAGTAAGACTCAAAACCCGACGACGGCAGAAGATAGAGAGAGAATGAAAGTCATTCCCTATACCTCAGCCATATGTTCTATAAAGTATGTCATGTTGTGTACCAAACCTGTCGTGCACCTTGCCATGACTTTGGAAAGGGGATACAATAGTGATCTAGGAGTAGATCACTAGACAACGGTCAAAATTATCCTTAGAGGACTAAGAAAATATTTCTCGGTTATGAGGTGATAAAGAATTCGTTGTAAAGAGTTACGTCGATGCAAACTTTTACAGCGATCCAGATGATCTGAGTCTCAATCTGGATACGTATTGAAAGTGGGAGCAATTAGCTAGAGTGGCTCCATGCGAAGCATTGTAGACATAGAAATTGGCAAAATACATATGGATCTGAATGTGACACACCCGTTGACTAAACTTCTCTTGGAAAGTGTCGGATTTCGGGTTCCGGCAGACCCTTAAGGTTCGAACACTGGGGTGCGCACGGAAATCTCACCTTCAACCTCTCCGTCTTGATGGGATCTAAACTACTAAAAGAGCTGCACGAAAGACACAAGATTTATACTGGTTCGGGCCACCGATGTGGCGTAATACCCTACTCCAGTGTGTGGTGGATGGATTGCCTCCTGGGGCTGGTGTGGATGAACAATACAAGGAAGAACAGCCTTGCGAGGGCCTGTTCTTGGCTGTGGAGATGAACTGCTATGAAGAGTTCAGTCTCCTTTCTCTCTCTTTCTCTCTCAGATCCCAGACCGAACAACCAGGAATCGAACCGAACCGAACCGAACGAACCTAAAACGAACCGAAACCAACCTGCTGCTATGTGGGTGGCTAGTCCAATTTATAGAGGCCCTGGTACTCTCCCCAAATATTGAGCAGGAAGGGATCCAACAATGGCGGGCTAATTTGAAGGGGGACAGCGAGTACATCTATCCTGACAAAAGCAGTCTTCGCCTGCCAAAGGCTCTGGTGATGACACCGCGCTGGGCTCCATGGTGACCTCCGTCTCGTAGTCCTCCTGGTCTTGGTCTCGTTGCACCGAAGTGGCAACCTTTGCCTGATGCCTCGGTACTCTGCGGATACGCTTGCCCCCTTTGCACCAAAGAGGAAAGAGGGACGCTGCGTGCGCTGGCATCCGCCTGGTGCCCCGGGTCGTCATGGCTTGCGTCATGGGCACCTCGCGAGGAACCCCGCCTTGAACTCTCCGCCTCCTCGCGAGCCAGCCCGACGAGGCTGTGCCTGAAGATGCGTCATGTCGTCCGCCTCGCGAGGCTTGGCCCCTCGCGAGGGTCTTGAGCCTCGTGTTGATGAAGTTGGGCCGCGCTGGGCCCCCATTTGAGCCACCCTGCAAGCCGCAGGCAGGCAAGTCTGGGGACCCCCGTTCCCAGAACCCCGACAGTAGCCCCCGGGCCCAAGGCGCGCATGGACTTGGCCATGCCGAGAGGCGAAAGGGCAAGGGCGAAGCGCCGCGGGGCCCAACAGCCTGCGGCCTTGGACGCCGCGTGGCGGTTGATTGGACGTGGCGCCTCCGCTTCCCACGACGCCTTGGTGATCGTGCGAGTTGGACAAGTCCCTGCATACAGAATGTGTTATGATTACCTGTGATCGTGGAGACCGGCGGTTGGCCTTCGCCGGCTATAAGTACGGCCCAGCTCGTGCCCGTCCAGTCCATCTCCTCTTGCTCTCTCCTTCGCCTCAGTTCTTGCTCCGTCTTGGTGTGATGGCTCCGATTCGCCGATTCTCTGCAGCGGAGAAGGGAAAGGCTCCTCGAGAAGGGCCAGACCCTCTCCCGCCGAAGAAGCGACTCGCCCATTGCAGCTGGGACGATGAGGACCATCCGGTTGTGGCGAGGCCCTCGGGCGAGCGGGCTCCGCCGGGGTTCCCGCTGCCCTTGTACGCCCACGTCGAGGGCCCCGGAGGTGTTGATGCTGATCCCCGCGGTCAGCGCCGTCGTCGGCACCGTCGGGTTGTGAAGGCGTGGGTGGTTCCTCCTGGAGTCCATGCCGAGGGCTCCTCCCATGAGTTCATGCTCCACGTCGTCACTCCTCTTCAGTCCTGGATCCGCCTTCCTCCCTTCTTCGCCTCCATGGTTCTTCCAGGGGGGCTCTGGAGCTCCAGCTGCAGCACGGCGACTGCGACGCCCCCGCGACCGAGGCCGAGGTCGTCGTCGCTGCCCCGGGCGCGGTCTACATGTCCCGCGGCTGGAGGGAGATCGCCCGGGTCTGCAGGGAAAGAGGCGTCTTCACGGTCCACCTGGAGTATGACGGCGCGGTGGTGATGTTCTTCAAGGTCTTCGACGCGATCGGGCGCCGGCTGGAGTGCTGCCGCGAGAGAGGCGACCAGGACCTCGCCCTGGTGAGGGCTAGGCCCGTCGACCGCCCCCTTGGCAGTGGCGCCCGAGGGTCCAGCGGCTCCAGCGAAGGCTTCGCGACTCCGAAGACGAGCGACGACAGCTACGAGCCCCCGAGTCGTCGCCGCTCCAGGAGCAGGGCGGACGCGTTAGGCCGTCGCCAACCCTGATCTGGATGGGGTTGGCGCCGGTGCCTGACGGCCCAATGTTGATGATGGCGTCTCCCGCAGTAGCTCATGTAGTTAGCGTCCCTTAGGATCCGCTCCCTGCCAGGAATCAGAATGCGCCCCGTGGGGGCTTGTAAGGTGCCTGTAGTCCTGTTTGTTAATATGTATGACCTTTTGACGTGGATCCGAAGCTGCTAACTCCATTATAGTTCAGCCTTCCCTTTCGCACCTCACGAGGGCTTGGTGCTCTACGTCGACAGGTCCCAGTCCCAAGGCGGCGTCAGCCGTCGCTGGTATGCCAGGTCGCGATGCCGTGGTCAAGGCCAGGAGGTGAGCGACCCGAGGTCCGGTAAGAGCCCCTGAGTCACGATGCTCAGGAGGTCCCCTTTGGCGCCCAAGCAGCCATCACTTAGTGAGAAAGGGAAGCAACGTCGCTAGTACGGAGTTGCTTTAGGTGCGGGGGTAGTGCTGCAGCAGCCAGTGCCGTGGGTGGTAACTTATCTTGAGGATCAGGGGCCATTCCAGGCGTGCCGTTGGGTCCGTGTGTGGATAGGAGCGGAAACGCCCGGCAAGGTCCTCGCGAGGCCCCTTCTTCCCCGCCTCTGCTCCTCTTTCTGCTCTATGTCCTCGGGTCCCAGCCCTCGAGCTTGTCTCAGCCGTCGCTGGTATGCCAGGTCGCAATGCCGTGGACAAGGCCAGAGGGTGAGGGCTGGAGAGCCAGTAAGAGCCCTGAGTCGCGATGCTCAGGCACCCCCCCCCCTTTAACGTGCAAGCGGTTCGCGTGGGCGAGGGCGAAGGAAACCTCGTGAGGGCCTCGGCTTGCGCGGTTCCCTCCAGGGATCCTGCAGGGTCATTACAGAAAGAAGATGGTGTTGCCACGGCGGCCATTAGTTGATCGTTAGTCACTCAAGAGCTTGCTGGTTGAGGTAGGCGAGGCGTATCTAGGCACCCGTGAGCCAGCGCGGGACTCCCGAGGCCCTACCTCTGGGCGGGTTGCGCCCGGCACTGGGCCGTATCTTGAGATGTGTCCCTGCAAAATTTGGTTAGATGCCGGTACTCTACGTCCTCGGGTCCCGGCCCTCAAGCTTGTATCAGCCGTCGCTGGTATGCCAGGTCGCGATGCCATGGACAAGGCCAGAGGGTGAGGGCTGGAGAGCCAGTAAGAGCCCTGAGTCGCGATGCTCAGGCACCCCCCCCCCTTTAACATGCAAGTAGTCGACATGGAGAAAAAGGGATGCCGCGGACGGGCAACAAGCAATCAAGCGTGACAAGCAAATGCATAGTTGGAAATAAACGCGACGGAGATACACGCCACTGGGCCTGGCCCTAGCGGCTTGGGGATGATGCAGCCCGAGGGGCGCCCCCAACAAGGCAAACTAACGACGGAAAGGTAAATGCAGATACATGCCGCGGGGGTGGACCCATGCGGCCTGGGAGTGATGCAACCCTGGGGGGGTGCTCCCAGATGAGAACGGAACTTGAAAGATGTCACATGAGGATGTCGTCGGTGTAGTGGCGTTGGTGCAGCAGACTTGACGGGCTGCAGAAGCCGATCCTCACGAGCCCCCAGGCCCCGGGGCCTCGGGAGGCTCCGGAGGCACTGGTGACTCCTCGCGAGCTGTCTCCACCTCTGCCAGAGCCGCGGACCGCCTGTCTTCCTGAGCCTCCACGATGCCCCTCGTGAGGCGCTGGTATGCCGCAGCCATGCTCGGCAGGCCGTAAGGCATGCGAACATAGCTGTGGGGTGGACCTCCGCAGCGCCCGACTTGCGAGGGCCAGAGGCGCTCCGTTGTGGCGATCTGATTGAGCCCTGGTACGTCGATGCAGATGCGTAGCACACCATCCTCGCCTGGATGTGGGGCCACGGCTGGCAAGCGGCAGCAACCTCTCATGATCCTTGTCTCCTGTAGCTCTTGAATGGCCTCGTCAACGAACTCTTGCTGGTCTGATCTTCCTCGCCTGGCTCCCTCTCGAGGGGAACGTGCTGCGAAGCACGCCTCCACATGGTGCCCAAGCGCCTCCCTCATGACCCTGGCTAGGTCGGTGGCCCTCCAGGTGAGAGCCCCCGAGCCCTGCCTGAGGAGGGCGCCGGGCGCGCTTTCCTATGCGATGGAAGGAGGGTCCCCCTGGGCAGACACGGGCCCTGAGGGGCCTGCCTCCTGAGGGGCTGAGCCTGATGACGTCTTCTTCTTCTTGGGGGTGGTCTCAGGAAGCCTCCTGCTTCCGCGATCTGGGTCTTCTAGCGACGCGGCCTGAAAGGCTCGCTCCAGGGAACACACTGCATCTCTCTCTTCACAGGGCACCGTGATGACGCCGCCACTTCCTGGCATCTTGAGGACGTTGTAGCCGTGGTGGGTCACGGCCATGAACTTGGCCAGCGCTGGGTACCCGAGGATGGCGTTGTACGGCAGGCGGATGTGGGCGACGTCGAAGTCGATGAGCTCGGTGCGGTAGTTGCTGCGGGCCCCGAAGGTGACAGGGAGGCGGACCTGCCCAATCGGGACTGTGGAACCGTCGGTGATCCTGGAGAAAGGCCTGGTTGGCTGAAGCTGGTCGTAGGGCACTTGGAGATTGTTGAATGTTTCCACGGACAGGACGTTGAGCCCTGCCCCGCCATCAATGAGGGTCTTAGTGACCAGCACGTTGCTGATGACCGGGGAGCAGAGCATCGGGAGGACTCCTGCAGTGGCTGCGCACTTGAGCTGGTCTGCCGAGCTGAACGTGATGGGGCACGCCGACCACCTGAGGGGCTGTGTTGCTTCGATCTTGGGGAGAACTGCATTCACTTCGCGGGCAAACTGCTTGAAGATACGTTGGGAGGCTGGGGCTTGAGCTCCGCCCAGGATGCAGGCGATCGCGCGCGGCTCCTGGAAGCCCCCAGCCCCCTCATCTTGATGGCGGTCTTCGTTCCTTCTTGGTGGAGGCGACAGCGGAAGCAGGCCTGCATTGCCATGAGGGCGATCCTCGCGAGGTTGGTCTCTCCAGTCCCCCTCACGAGGCAGGTCCCGCCAGCGGTCCTCGCGAGGCTGGTCGCGCCACCCCTGGCGCGGGCCGCGGTCTTCCCAGCGCCCTGGGTTTCTTCCTCCTCCTCGGCTGTAGCCCCGGTCAGCTCGGTCAGGGCGACGGCCGATCCTTCCTTCTCGTACGGCGCGGAGCTCTTGACATTCGTTGGTGTTGTGGGTGTGGAGGTCATGGTACACACAGTACCGGCTGCCTCTGGAGGGTTCGGGCAGATCCTTGCCCTGCTTGGTGTCTGGTTCTGCCGCGACTACGGCAGCCCCCTTGTGCTTCGCGTCCTTGGCTTTGGGCTTCTTCTCTTCTGGGTCTGCGGCAGGCAGCTCGAGGAGGGAGAGATGTCCCTCCTTAGCCCTGGCGCACTTGTTCGCCAAGTTGAACAGCTCCAGGGAGGTGCAGAGGTCTTCGTGCATCGCCAGCTCCTCCTTCATCTTGACGTCACGCACGCCGTCAGAGAAGGCGGAGATGATGGCCTCCTCTGACACCCTGGGGATCTTGAGGCGCGCGCTGTTGAAGCGCTGGATGTACTTTTGCAGGGTCTCTCCGGGTTGTTGCTTGATGCGGCGCATGTTGATCACGGCGGGCGGACGGTCGCGAGTACCTTGGAAGTTGGCGATGAAGTGGGCGCGCATCTGGTCCAAGGAGGAGATCGTGCCTGAAGCCAGATTCAGGAGCCAGGTTCGAGCTCCTTCCTTGAGCGCCATGGGGAACCAGTTAGCCATGACCTTTTCATCCCCGTCGGCAACCTCGATGCCCAGCTCATAGAGCTGGAGGAACTCTGCAGGATCGGTTGTGCCGTCGTAGCGAGGAGGCAGGTCGGGCTTGAACTTGCCGGGCCACGCGACGCTTCGCAGCTCAGTGGTGTAGGTGTGGCAGCCCGCGATGGCCACGAAAGGCCTCGGTTAGTGGAGAACTTGGTCTTGAGGGTCCCCACGCACTGCAGCTAGGAGCAGGGCGGGGTCTTGGCGTGCCGGAGCTGGAGCAGGGTCGCGGCGTGCCGGAGCAGAGAGCACCCTGGCAGCCCCTTGCGGGCGAGGAACTTCTTGGCAGCTTCACTCTTGCTGCGCTGGCGCCTGACGGAGCGGGTTCCGCCCAGGGACCAAGCGCCTTGGAGCCATGGCATCTTCTTGGAGGGGAGGCGGCTGGTGCGCCTCTGGAGCTTCGTTGCCCGCGCGGGGCGGAGTGCGGCGCAGAGGGACGGACGGCGCGGAAGAGCCCCCTGCGGCATGGACAAGCTCGGCAACGCGGTCGAGCCATTCTTTGTAGACGTTGTCGACGGGACGGTAGTGCAGGAGCTCGTTTGCCGCGAGGAGCACAGCCCGAGCCTCAAAGGGTGCGTGGAGCACGCGGGGCGAAGAACCGGCTGGAGCGAGTGATGGAGTGGCGGTGCGGCCGTCTTGCCGCACGGACGGGTGCTGAGACTATGCCTGCTGCTCGCCCCCTGCCGGGCCGGTGGCGGCGTTGACAGCGGGCGACGGGGACGCCCACCGACGGGGGCCGTCTGGGCGACGCGAGAGGCGATGGCGGCCCGGCGCTCGGCGCGGGCCCGACGAGCGTCAGACATGGATGCGACGGTCGGCGGAGAGCGGAGCGGTGGAAGACGAATTCCGGCGCACCCCTACCTGGCGCGCCAAATGTCAGATTTCGGGTTCCGGCAGACCCTTAAGGTTCGAACACTGGGGTTCGCGCGGAAATCTCACCTTCAACCTCTCCGTCTCGATGGGATCTAAACTACTAAAAGAGCTGCACGAAAGACACAAGATTTATACTGGTTCGGGCCACCGATGTGGTGTAATACCCTACTCCAGTGTGTGGTGGATGGATTGCCTCCTGGGGCTGGTGTGGATGAACAATACAAGGAAGAACAGCCTCGCGAGGGCCTGTTCTTGGCTGTGGAGATGAACTGCTATGAAGAGTTCAGTCTCCTTTCTCTCTCTTTCTCTCTCATATCCCGGACTGAACAACCAGGAATCGAACCGAACCGAACCGGACGAACCTAAAACGAACCGAAACCAACCTGCTGCTATGTGGGTGGCTAGTCCTATTTATAGAGGCCCTGGTCCTCTCCCCAAATATTGAGCGGGAAGGGATCCAACAATGGCGGGCTAATTTGAAGGGGGACAGCGAGTACATCTATCCTGACAAAAGCAGTCTTCGCCTGCCAAAGGCTCTGGGGATGACGCCGCGCTGGGCTCCATGGTGACCTCTGTCTCGTAGTCCTCCTGGTCTTGGTCTCGTTGCACCGAAGTGGAAACCTTTGCCTGATGCCTCGGTACTCCGCGGATACGCTAGCCCCCTTTGCACCAAAGAGGAAAGAGGGACGTTGCGCGCGCTGACATCCGCCTGGTGCCCCGGGTCGTCATGGCTTGCGTCATGGGCACCTCGCGAGGCACCCCTCCTTGAACTCTCCGCCTCCTTGCGAGCAAGCCTGACGAGGCTGTGCCTGAAGATGCGCCATGTCGTTCGCCTCGCGAGGCTTGGCCCCTCGCGAGGGTCTTGAGCCTCGTGTTGATGAAGTTGGGCCGCGCTGGGCCCCCATTTGAGCCACGCCGCAGGCCGCAGGCAGGCAAGTCTGGGGCCCCCGTTCCCAGAACACCGACAGAAAGGGGGGCGTAGGGCAAGGCAGCCCACAAGGGGCTGGTGCACCCCTATATAGGCCGACCCTATGAGGAGGAGAAGGAGAGAGGGGAGGAAAAGGAAGGTGTGGAGTAGGACTCCCCCTTCCTTCCATCTCCCCCCTCTTTCCTTCCCCCTTCTTCTTACAAGGAAAGGAGGCGCAGGGCAAGGCGGCAGCCCTGGTCTCTTGGGGCGCCCTAGGGGCTGCCTCCTGCCCTCCCACTTATATATACATGGGTAGGGGCGCCACACAAAGACACACAACATTGTCTTAGCTGTGTGCTGCGCCCCCGTCCATCGTTTACTCCCTCAGTCATATTTTCGTAGAGCTTAGGCGAAGCCCTACGGAGATCGCATCACCAACACCGTCACCACGCCGTCATACTGTCGGAACTCATCTACTACCTCGACGTCTTGCTGGATCAAGAAGGCGAGGGACGTCACTGAGCTGAACGTGTGCACAACGCGGAGGTGCCGTACGTTCGGTACTCAATCGTTTGGATCGCGAAGAAAGTTCGACTACATCAACCGCGTTGTGAAACGCTTTCGCTTATGGTCTATGAGGGTAGGTAGACACACTCTCCCCCTTGTTGCTATGCATCTCCAAGGATAGATCATTGCGTGTGCATAGAAATTTTTTGTTTTCCATGCAACGATTCCTGTCGGTGTCAAAACCGGTGGATCTCGGGTAGGGGGTCCGAAACTGTGCGTCTAAGGCGGATGGTAATAGGAGGCAGGGGACACGATGTTTACCCAGGTTTGGGCCCTCTTGATGGAGGTAAAACCCTATGTCCTGCTTGATTATTCTTGATAATATGAGTAGTACAAGAGTTGATCTACCACGAGATCGGAGAGGCTAAACCCTAGAAGCTAGCCTATGGTATGATTGCATGTTGTCCTACGGACTAAAACCCTCTGGTTTATATAGACACCGGAGGGGGCTAGGGTTACACAGAGTCGGTTACAAGGAAGGAGATCTACATATCCCCATTGCCAAGCTTGCCTTCCACGCCAAGGAGAGTCCCATCCGGACACGACGAAGTCTTCGATCTTGTATCTTCATAGTCCAACAGTCCGGCCAAAGGATATAATCCAGCTGTCCGGATACCCCCTAATCTAGGACTCCCTCAGTAGCTCTTGAACCAGGCTTCAATGACGATAAGTCCAGCGCGCAGATTGTCTTCGGCATTGCAAGGCGGGTTCCTCCTCTGAATACCTCATAGAAGATCTTGAACACGAGGATCGTGTCCGGATCTGCAAAATAAGTTCCACATATCACCGCAGAGGGAATAATATTTACACAAATCTGATCTGCTGACGTACCCCGTAGCGTGGTATCACACCACAGCCAGGTCTTTATTCCAATCGTTTTTCATAACCTATCTCAGTGTGTTTCGCGAGGCGGCTTCCTTGGCACGTCTTGTCGAAGCAGAGATCGTGTCCCCTTATTACGGGATTCCCATCAATATGGACGTGGGTAACCCAACCGCGCCATCAATTACAGCGCTTGGGGGATAAGTGAGTTTTACGAGGCTGGTGGGGGCGCATAGTTTCATCCGCCCATATAAAGGGATAAGGTTTCACCTTTTTCTACCCACGCCTTCTTCCTCCTTGCTCATCCATTTTTGCACACTCGAGCTCCAGCGCCCAAGTCCACATCCTTATCCTCAACTCTCCTCAAACATGTGCGGAGCGGGAGGCAAGTGGATGGTCTCCTCCCTCATGGAGGGACACATCACAAAACTACGTGATGCCGGATACTTAGCCGTGGATATCGCGCACCGGCTGCCAGCCGCGGGGCAGATCGTCCCTACCCCGGAACCTCACGAAAGGGTGGTTTTTCTCCCCCACTTCGTCCGCGGACTGGGGTTTCCCCTCCATCCATTCGTCTACGGCCTTATGTTCTATTATGGGCTGGACTTTCATGATCTCGCCTCGAAATTCATCCTCAACATCTCGGCATTCATCGTCGTGTGCGAGGCCTTTCTCCGCATCCGGCCCCACTTCGGCCTATGGCTGAAGACCTTCAATATCAAGCCGAAGGTAGTAGGTGGCCAACAAGCGGAATTCAGCGGAGCCATGGTGGGCAAAATGCCCAACGTTACATGGCTCGAGGACTCCTTCATGGAGACCATAAAGGGGTGGCAGTCGGGGTGGTTCTACATCACCGAGCCACGCGGCACCAACTGGGCGGCGGCCCCCGAGTTTCAATCCGGAATCCCCACGCGGCTCACTTCCTGGAAGGAGAAGGTCCTGGGGCTCATCGGTGGAGCTGGACGGACTCCGGAATTGTATCCGGAACATGACAAGCAAGAAACTTAAGCTTGTCAACATAGTCCAGGTCATGCTCTTCCGCCGAATCCTCCCATGTCAACAACGGGCTTTCAACTTATGGGAGTTCGACTCGGCCCAGCACCAGACTCTACACGAGCTCTTCGACACGACGCATAAGGATGTCTGGAAGGTGCTATTCAAGGGCGCCGAGGTCCCCCCTTCTCTTACCGAGGACCGCGGGCTAAGCATGAAGCGCCCTGCGAATCTGGTAAGCTCTGTGCATAGGGTATTTATTTCCCATAGCTTAACCATGTGCGGTCTGAGCTCCCATGCCTTTGACAGGACTGGGTGGAGACACCGGAGCAGATTAACTGTCCGGCCCCTCTGCCCGAAGACCCTGCAGACGCTCTCCTGGCGGAGATGCGGGCTCCGGCTCCTTATGAGGTGCCGGAGAAGACCAAGAAGAAGGCCACGGGAACCCGAAAGAGTTCCCGGCGCCAGGTGGTATCGGACACATCGTCCGGTAACTCCGAGGCGCACTCCTCCCGTGAAAACGAGGAGAAGGAAGATGAAGATTCTCCCCCTCCAGCCGGGGGAGACAAGGAAAGGAAGGCCACCCCAACCGGGGAGGCTGAAGGGTCCAAGAAGGGAAGGACTCTCCTTCCGGACTGTTCCACCACCGCCGCTGACGGCGAAGACGAGTGGCTGCTCAAGGCCAAGCCCCTGGCGAAGTCGTAAGTATTCAGATACCAGAGTAACTCATAGCATACTTTTGTCGCACTGCTTCTCCTAACGTCGAATATGATTATGCAGTCCGCCCAAAGCCCGTATCGACGTATCATCGTCGGACGGTTCCTTGGACTCGTCGTACATGAATAGTGATACACTTCCAACTGCCTCCTCTCCCGGCCCTACAGACAACGCCGAGGTATTGTCTCAAGGGGCACCGAGCCGGGGGGAGACAGTCCCAGAGGCGCCTCAAGGCGACCTTCCAGACTCCAGGAGCAAAGGGAGCAAGGCTCCCAGGGGCTCCAAGTTCGGCCCTCAGCCGAAAACCGTGCCGGAACCTCCAGTAGGGGCTAGGATGATGTAGAAGCCCTCCGTGATGACGGCCCTCTTCCGGCGGAGCTCCGGAACAGGCCCCAAGATGGGATCTCATGGATACAGAAAGTTGCGGCGGTGGAATTAGGTTTTTGGCTCCTCTTCTGATCGTTTGGGGGTACGTGTGTATATATAGGAGGAAGAAGTACGTCGGAGGACCAACGAGGGGCCCACGAGGCAGGGGGCGCGCCCTAGGGGGGCGCCCCCCAGCCTCGTGACCGCCTCTTTTGTTCCTTGGAGCAGGGTCCAAGTCTCCTGGATCACGTTCGGTGAGAAAATCATGTTCCCGAAGATTTTATTCTGTTTGGACTACGTTTGATATTTCGTTTATTCGAAACACTGAAATAGGCAAAAAAAATAGCAATTCTGGACTGGGCCTCCGGTTAATAGGTTAGTCCCAAAAATAATATAAAAGTGGAAAATAAGGCCCAATATAGTCCAAAACAGTAGATAATATAGCATGGAGCAATCAAAAATTATAGATACGTTGGAGACGTATCACGCATCCCCAAGCTTAATTCCTGCTCGTCCTCAAGTAGGTAAATGATAAAAAGAGAATTTTTGGTGCGGAGTGCTACTTGGCATAATTTCAATGCAAATCTTCTTAACTGTGGTATGAATATTCAGATTAGAAAGATTCAAGACAAAAGTTTATATTGACATAAAAATAATAATACTTCAAGCATACTAATAAAGCAATTAAGTCTTCTCAAAATAACATGGCCAAAGAAAGTTATCCCTACAATATCATATAGTCTGGATATGCTCCATCTACACCACACAAAGTATTTAAATCATGCACAACCCCGATGACAAGCCAAGCAATTGTTTCATACTCTAACTTTTTCAAAACTTTTTCAATCTTCACGCAATACATGAGCGTGAGCCATGGATATAGCACTATAGGTGGAATAGAATGGTTGTGGAGAAGACAAAAAGGAGGGGAAGATAGTCTCACATCAACTAGCCATATCAACGGGCTATGGAGATGCCCATCAATAGATATCAATGTGAGTGAGTAGGGATTGCCATGCAACGGATGCACTAGAGCTATAAATGTATGAAAGCTCAACAAAAGAAACTAGTGGGTGTGCATCCAACTTGCTTACTCACGAAGACCTAGGGCAATTTGAGGAAGCCCATTATTGGAATATACAAGCCAAGTTTTATAATGTAAAATTCCCACTAGTATATGAAAGTGACAACATATGAGACTCTCTATATGAAGAACATGGTGCTACTTTGAAGCACAATATATGAGACTCGCTATATCATGGTGCTACTTTAAAGCACAAGTGTGGTAAAGGATAGTAGCATTGCCCCTTTGTATCTATTTTATTTTTTGGGGGGCTTCTTTTCTTCTTTGGCCTTTCTCCTTTTTTTATTGGGACAATGCTCTATTGAATGATGATCATCACACTTTTATTTATTTACAACTCAATGATTACAACTCGATTCTAAAACAAAGTATGACTCTATATGGATGCCTCCGGCGGTGTACCGGGATATGCAATGAATCAAGAGTGACAAGTATGAAGAAATTATGAACGGTGGCTTTGCCACAAATACTTATGTCAACTACATGATCATGCTAAGCAATATGACAATGATGAATGTGTCATGATGAACTAGATGGTGGAAAGTTGCATGGCAATATATCTCGAAATGGCGATGGAAATGCCATAATAGGTAGGTATGGTGGCTGTTCTGAGGAAGGTATATGGTAGGTGTATGATACTGGCGAAAGGTGCGCGGTATTAGAGAGGCTAGCAAAGGTGGAAGGGTGAGAGTGCGTATAATCCATGGACTCAACATTAGTCATAAAGAACTCATATACTTATTGCAAAAATCTAGAAGTTATCAAAGCAAAGTATTACGCGCATGATCCTAGGGGGATAGATTGGTAGGAAAAGACCATCGCTTGTCCCCGACCGCCACTCATAAGGAAGACAATTAATAAATAAATCATGCTCCAACTTCGTTACATAACGGTTCACCATACGTGCATGCTACGGGAATCACAAACCTTAACACAAGTATTATTTAAATTCACAACTACTCAACTAGCATGACTTTAATATTATCACCTCCATATCTCAAAACAATTATCATGCTTCAATCTTTTCTTAGTATTCAACACACTCAAAAGAAAGTTTCACAAATCTTGAATACCAAGCATATTATTATTAAGCAAATTACCATGCTATTAAGAGACTCTCAAAATAATTTAAGTGAAGCATGAGAGATCAATAGTTTCGTTAAAACAAATCCAACACCGTGCTCTAAAAGATCTAAGTGAAGCACATAGAGCAAAATTACTTAGCTCAAAAGATATAAGTGAAGCACATAGAGCAAAACTACTTAGCTCAAAAAGATATAAGTGAAGCACATAGGATATTCTATCAAATTTTAATTCATGTATGGCTCTCTCAAAAGGTGTGTACAGCAAGGATGATTGTGGTATACTAAGACACAAAGACACAAATAATACAAGACGCTCCAAGCAAAACACATATCATGTTAGTGAATAAAAATATAGCTCCAAGTAAATTACCGATGGAAGTGGACGAAAGAAGGGATGCCTTCCGGGGCATCCCCAAGCTTTGACTTCTTGGTGTTCTTGGATTATCTTGGGGGTGCCATGGGCATCCCCAAGCTTAGGCTCTTGCCACTTCTTGTTCCATGATCCATCAAAAGAATTCACCCAAAACTTGAAAACTTCACAACACAAAACTCAAAATAGAAAACTTGTGAGCTCCGTTAGCGAAAGAAAACAAAAGACCACTACAAGGTACTGTAATGAACTCATTCTTTATTTATATTGGTGTTAAACCTACTGTATTCCAACTTCTCTATGGATTATAAACTATTTTACTAGCCATAGATTCATCAAAATAAGCAAACAACACACGAAAAACAGAATCTGTCAAAAACGGAATAGTTTGTAGTAATCTGTAGCTAGCTCAAGATATGGAACCCCAAAAATTCTAAAATAAATTTATGGACGTGAGGAATTTATCTAGTAATCATATGCAAAAAGAATTAACTAAATATCACTCTTCAAATAAAAATTACAGCAGTTCCTGTGAGCGCTAAAGTTTCTGTTTTTTACAGCAAGTTCAACAAGACTTTCCCCAAGTCTTCCCAACGGTTCTACTTGGCACAAACACTAATTAAACACAAAAAACACAACCAAAACAGAGGCTAAATAATTTATTTATTACTAAACAGGAGCAAAAGTTAAGGAATAAAAATAAAATTGGGTTGCCTCCCAACAAGCGCTATCGTTTAACGCCCCTAGCTAGGCATAAAAGCGAGGATAGATCTAAGTATTGCCATCTTTGGTAGGCAATCCATAAATGGCTCTCATGATAGTTTCATATGGTAATTTTATTTTTTTTTCTAGGAAAGTGTTCCATGCCCTTTTTTAATGGAAATTGAAATCTAATATTCCCTTCCTTCATATCAATAATCGCACCAACCGTTCTAAGGAAAGGTCTACCAAGAATAATAGGGCAAGAAGGATTGCAATATATATCGAGAACAATGAAATCTATGGGCAAATAATTCCTATTTGCAACAATAAGAACATCATTAATCCTTCTCATAGGTTTCTTAATAGTGGAATCCGCAAGATGCAAGTTTAGAGAGCAATCACCAAAATTACGGAAATCTAGTAAATCACACAAAGTCTTGGGAATAGTAGAGACACTTGCACCCAAATCACACAAAGCATAAGACTCATGATCTTTAATTTTAATTTTAATAGTTGGTTCCCACTCATCATAGAGTTTTCTAGGGATAGAAACTTTCAACTCAAGTTTTTCTTCATAAGATTGCATCAAGGCATCAACAATATGTTCGGTGCAGGCTTTATTTTGACTATAAGCACGTGGAGAATTTAGCACGGATTGCAACAAGGAAATACAATCAATTAAAGAGCAAATTTCATAATTAAATTCCTTGAAATCTAATATAGTGGGTTTAGCAACATCTAGATTTTTATTTCTTTCAATCCCTCTTTCGTCAATTTCATCACTAAGATCTAAATACTCTGAATTTTTAGAACGCCTTCTAGGTAAAGGAAGATCATATTCGGTTTCATCAAGATTAATATTGCAAAATAAAGATTTAATAGGGGACACATCAATAACTTTTAGATCTTCATCTTGATTTTCATAGGTATTGGAAGAACATGCTTTAATAAAGGCATCTTTGGAGGCACGCATCCTAGCGGTTCTTTCCTTGCACTCATCAATGGAAATTCTCATGGCTTTGAGAGACTCATTGATATCATGCTTAGGAGGAATAGATCTAAGCGTTAAAGAATCAACCTCAAGAGAAATTCTATCAACGTTTCTAGCCAAATCATCAACTTTAAGCAATTTCTCCTCAAGCAAAGCATTAAAATTCTTTTGTGAATTCATAAACTCTTTAACACTATTCTCAAATTCAGAGGGCATCTTATTATAATTTCCATAAGAGTTGTTTTAGGAATTACCATAATTATTAGAAGTATTACTAGGATATGGCCTAGGATTAAAATTCCCTGTATAAGCGTTGTTACCAAAATTATTCCTACCAACAAAATTCACATCCATGGATTCATTATTGTTCTCAATCAAAGTAGACAAAGGCATATCATTAGGATCAGAAGAAACACTCTTAGTAGCAAATAATTTCATAAGTTCATCCATCTTTCCACTCAACACATTAATTTCTTCTATCGCATGCACTTTTTTATTAGAAGATCTTTCAGTATGCCATTGAGAATAATTAACCATAATATTATCTAGGAGTTTAGTAGCATCTCCTAAAGTGATTTCCATAAAAGTGCCTCCCGCGACCGAATCTAAAAGATTTCTAGAAGCAAAATTCAATCCGGCATAAAAATTTTGTATAATCATCCACAAATTCAAACCATGAGTAGGGCAATTACGTATCATTAATTTCATTCTCTCCCAAGCTTGTGCAACATGTTCATGATCAAGTTGCTTAAAATTCATAATATCGTTTCTAAGGGAGATGATCTTAGCGGGAGTAAAATACTTAGAGATAAAAGCATCTTTGCACTTGTTCCAAGAATCAATACTATTTTTAGGCAAAGAAGAAAACCAAGCTTTAGCACGATCTCTAAGCGAAAAAGGAAATAGCTTCAATTTAACGACATCAGTATCGACATCTTTTTTCTTTTGCATCTCACATAAATCAACAAAGCTATTCAGATGAGTAGCATCATCTTCACTAGGAAGGCCGGTGAATTGATCTTCCATAACAAGATTCAACAAAGTAGTATTGATTTCACAAGATTCAGTATTAGCAAGAGGAGCAATCGGAGTGCTAAGGAAATCATTATTATTGGTATTGGTGAAGTCACACAATTTGGTAGTATCTTGAGCCATCGCGACAAACAAGCAATCTAACACACGAGCAAACAAAAAGGCAAGCGGAAAAGAGAGGGAGGATAGAGAGAGGGCGAATAAAATGGCAAGGGTGAAGTGGGGGAGAGGAACACGAGAGGCAAATGGCAAATAATGTAATGCGAGAGATAGGGATTGTGATGGGTACTTGGTATGTTGACTTTTTGCGTAGACTCCCCGGCAATGGCGCCATAAATCCTTCTTGCTATGTCTTGAGCTTGCGTTGGTTTTCCCCGAAGAGGAAGGGATGATGCAGCAGAGTAGCGTAAGTATTTCCCTCGGTTTTTGAGAACCAAGGTATCAATCCAGTAGGAGACCACGCTCAAGTCCCTCGTACCTGCACAACACGATAGCTACTCGCAACCAACGCGGTTAGGGGTTGTCAATCCCTTCACGGTCACTTACGAGAGTGAGATCTGATAGATATAATATTTTTGGTATAAAGATGCAAAGTGAAAAGTAAAGGCAAAGTAAAAAACCAAAGCAAGATTAAAGTGATGGAGATTGATATGATGAGAATAGACCCGGGGCCATAGGTTTCACTAGTGGCTTCTCTCAAGAGCATAAGTATACTACGGTGGGTGAACAAATTACTGTTGAGCAATTGACAGAATTGAGCATAGTTATGAGAATATCTAGGCATGATCATGTATATAGGCATCACGTCCGTGACAAGTAGACCGAAACGATTCTGCATCTACTACTATTACTCCACTCATCGACCGCTATCCAGCATGCATCTAGAGTATTAAGTTAAAGACGGAGTAACGCCTTAAGCAAGATGACATGATGTAGAGAGATAAATTCATGCAATATGAAATAAACCCCATCTTGTTATCCTCGATGGCAATGATACAATATGTGCCTTGCTGCCCCTTCTGTCACTGGGTAAGGACACCGCAAGATCGAACCCAAAGCTAAGCACTTCTCCCATGGCAAGAACTACCAATCTAGTTGGCCAAACCAAACGGATATTTTGAAGAGACTTGCAAAGATAACCAATCATACATAAAAGAATACAGAGAAGATTCAAATATTATTCATAGATAGACTTGATCATAAACCCACAATTCATTGGTCTCAACAAACACACCGCAAAAAGAAGATTACATCGAATAGATCTCCACAAGAGAGGGGGAGAACTTTGTATTGAGATTCAAAGAGAGAGAAGAAGCCATCTAGCTACTAACAATGGACCCGAAGGTCTGAGGTAAACTACTCACACTTCATCGGAGGGGCTAGGATGATGTAGAAGCCCTCCGTGATGACGGCCCTCTTCCGGCGGAGCTCCGGAACAGGCCCCAAGATGGGATCTCGTGGATACAGAAAGTTGCGGCGGTGGAATTAGGTTTTTCGCTCCTCTTCTCATCGTTTGGGGGTACGTGTGTGTATATATATAGGAGGAAGAAGTACGCCGGAGGAGCAACGAGGGGCCCACGAGGCAGGGGGCGCGCCCTAGGGGGGCGCCCCCACCCTCTTGACCGCCTCTTTTGTTCCTTGGAGCAGGGTCCAAGTCTCCTCGATCACGTTTAGTGAGAAAATCACGTTCCCGAAGATTTTATTTCGTTTGGACTCCGTTTGATATTCCGTTTATCCGAAACACTGAAATAGGCAAAAAACAGCAATTCTGGGCTGGGCCTCCGGTTAATAGGTTAGTCCCAAAAATAATATAAAAGTGGAAAATAAAGCCCAATATAGTCCAAAACAGTAGATAATATAGCATGGAGCAATCAAAAATTATAGATACGTTGGAGACGTATCAAAGAGCACCGCACTATTATGAGTGCGGTGATCAAGAAGGTTCAGTCTGCAAAGAGCGGACTGACTGAAGCCTGTGCCAGCCTTCTAACAGGCTTCGAGGTAAGTATTTAAAATATAGGAAAAATATTACCGCATAGACAGTAGCCCCTGATGCTCTGTTTGGTGTTCACAAAGAAAAGTCGAATAGAGGATCAAATAATATCTGCAGGAGTCTAATATAAGTATGTCTGTATGCATATGCAGGCTTCGCTGCTGACCTCTGCCGCACTGACTGCGGAGGTCGCCACACTAAAGCAGAACCTCGAGCGGTCCGAGAAAGAGCTTGGCCTTGCCAAGAGGCAGCTCGAGGAGAACAAAGGTAAGTAATGCCTTGTCCATATATATGTATATATAAAAAAGATGTGGTTGCGAAATGATAGGATCATCATGGATGTGCCAGGGGCCACGACCGAAGTGCCGACCCTGAAGCAAGCGCTGTCCGAGGCCAAAAACAAAGCGGCCAAGGAGTGCACCGAGCGGGAAAAACAAGAGGCACGGGTGGGCGAGGTGCAGCAAGAGCTCCAGGCTCTCGTGAAGAAGCACGAGGCTTTGGAGCTTGACTCGAAGACGCGAGAGTCCGAGCTTGCCGCAGCCCTCGAGAACACAAAGCATGCCAAGGCTGAAGTCCAAAAGGTCCACCAAGAAATTGAGGCGATGAGGAAGATAGGTGCGGGTAAGGCATTCAATATGCAAAGCAAGCATGTGAAAGGAAATTACTTGTTACTTACCCGAGTCCGGAGCTCTCCAGGAGCATTCGCAGATTTGCCCCGTAGCATGTCGAATGCCGCGAAGTATTACCAAGCCGAGGAGGGAAGCTCGACGGAGAAGTTGTTCTGGTCTCAGTATACTGGGACCGAACACCCGATGCCTATGAGCGACCAGCTGAAGCAACTGGTCGAGCTGCACAAGGCGGCCGAACAGGCCATGAAGGGCCTTATAGTCCGGATGTGGCCTGGCGACTCCCTTCCCAACAGCTACTTCGGCATGGTGAGGCGGCTTGTGGATGCCTGCCCACAACTGGAAGTCATCAAGCAGTCCGTCTATATCGAAGGTGCCCGCCGGGCTTTTGCCCATACAAAGGTGCACTGGGCCAAGATGGACGCCCAGAAGCTGGTGAAGGAGGGGCCGCCGCAGGGCAAGGAGCATCGCCACCCTGAAATATATTATGAGGGTGTCCTAAAGGGTGCCCGTCTTGTGGCGGACAAGTGCGCGAAGGATGTAATTTTTGAATGAACTTGCTCATGTGATCCTGTATTATGAAAACTTGTTCATATGCGTTATGCAACGCTTGTTTGAATTTAAAATATTACCTTCTATGCGGCTGTTTGTTATATCTGAGAGATGGCCAGTCGTCGGCTTCTGTCCCCATGCCACGAGTGCTGGGGTGTTCGGGATAAATCTGAGCACTCTTTTTCCCATTGTTGGGTCCTTCGAGGGAGGTGCTTAGCACAACGAACAAGGCAATCGGACTATAATGCTTTATCACTCTCACTTAGCCATAGAAGTCTACAATTTTAAATTTTGGCGAAGCCCCTAGTATTTGGAAGGCCGAATTTGGGGCGCTATACACACCTTAAGCCGGACAAAGCCGACTCCTCGCTCTAAGCGGCATAAGTCTTTAGGGACTCGAGACCTCTCAAACAGCGACCAGCTCTCGTCTTATCATGACAGTCAGTTTTAGCTTTCTCTACTGAGGTGCTTAGCCCGGATGAACCGGGGCACAATCGCAGTAGTTCTACCAGTGCTACCTTAGCCGATATAGCGGAACGTAAGGTGCCAAAACATGGGAGCTGGGCAAACCCAACTATTGACCCAAGATATGATTCGGAGCTGATGCATCTAATGCTATAAGTTCGGGGTGACGCACTATCGAAAGTGTTCGGACTTCTCACGCCATATTATGGGGTACGCTTAAGCCCCTTGCGTATGGGCCGTACCAGAGTGTACGGGTGCTGAATGTCATGAATGAACATATATATAAGAAAGAATACAGAATGCGGTAATGGTCTAGTGCTATGCATTGTTTATTCAAAAAGGTGTGTCGAAGCAGAATGATACAAGTAGTGCGATAAGCAAAAAGTAGGACTATTTGACATGTCCCCTTCAAGGGCAACCTGAGGAATGGTATTTAAAGCAAGTATTTCACTTGTTATCAGAGACCACCTGGGAGTTTCGTGGTGCGATGTAGCTTTTTGCCTCCTTGGTTGTTGCATCGTGTGTCCGGCAATCGTACTGCCGGATGGGGTTTCCAGAGATTAAAGTCCTGAAAGAGAGAAAAATAACAAAGCGGGAAGCCCCTAGTGTGGTTGAGCCGCGTCTTGGGGCGTGCCGTAGTTGTGCCCCCCTCCTCACCTGTGCCCATGGTATTTTCAATGCGTAATTATGTACGCGTGGCACGGATTTCACCATTTGGCTGGGACTGGGGTGGCGGCCGCATTGCAATGCGAGCTCGGAACGTGCCAGGCGGTCTTGTTACCGATTACTCCGGGCGTGCTTGAAGGTGTCCGGGTCTTTAATCACCGAACTGGTGGATTGCCTTAAGAGGCTGCTTTGCGCTTCTGCTGCGAGGGCTGCAGTGTGCTCCTCCGTGCGGAGAGAGCGCTCTGTGTTTCCATTGACTGTGATGACCCCCGGAGGTCCTGGCATCTTGAGCTTGAGATATGCATAGTGCGGTACCGCGTTGAATCTCGCAAATGCGGTTCGCCCGAGCAGTGCATGATAGCCGCTGCGGAACGGGACTGTATCGAAGATAAACTCCTCGCTTCGGAAGTTATCCGGGGATCCGAAGACCACTTCCAGTGTGATTGAGCCAGTGCAATGGGCCTCTACACCTGGTATGACGCCTTTGAAGGTCGTTTTTGTGGGATTGATCCTTGAGGGTGTAAGTGCATCTAGTGCCACCCCTAGTTGGTTTTGGAGTATTAACGACAAACCTAGTTGAGGGACTAATGTGTTTGTGAGAATTGCAGGATAACACAGGTAGAAGTCCCTCATTGATTCGGTTTAGCTACCAGAGATGACCCCCAAAAATGTACGAAGACATTGAAGACAATGGTGGTTCATGAAGACATTCGTGTCGAAGACAATGACATATGAAGACTCCCCATGAAGCCTTTGGAACTCGAAGACTTAGATCCTTCGTAGCTTTACTTTATTCATGTTGTGTCATAGGAACCACCGTACTGTTAAGTGGGGTCCAAGAAAACCAGTCAGGATGACTGAAGTGATGCCTAATTCAAATCCTATGTCTTCGAGTGAAGACAATGAGAGAAAATCTTGTCCAGAGTCAGACAAGTCAGCTTTACTTGCAGCCCAAGTAAAGTCGCCGTGAGAGTTCAAAATCCGACCGTTAGTACACGTGTCAGTTCCTTAGTGACCCAGGGTCATTTCGGACAAATCAGGTCAGGGTTGCCAAGTGGCTATAAATAGTACACCCCCAAAACCATAAACGGTTGGCTGCTCAGATTTCAGTGCACGGCTTTTGTCATTTGAGAGCAACCCACCTCGAAGCCTTTGAGAGAAAATCCTTAGTGAGGAGAAAAGCCCTAACCACCCAGAGCCAGAGTAATTGGGCATCACTTAAGTCTTCTTGTCTGACTGATCTGAAGACTTATTACACTTGAGGACTGTGCATCCTCCAGACGGTTAGGCGTCGAGTTCTGAGCATCCAAGAGGAATTGTGGATTGCCGGTGAACGAAGTCTGTGAAGGTTTGGGAGTCTACCTTGAAGACTTACCAGAGTGATTGGGCGGGGTCTGTGTGACCTTAGCTCAAGGAGAAAACGGTGAGGACTGGGTGTCCTGAGCTGCGTGTTCAGGACTGGGTGTCCGGGACTGTGTGTCCTTTGGTTTAAATACCTAGCCGCTCCAACCAGACGTACAGTTGTCACAGCAACTGGAACTGGTCCAACACATCATTGTCTTCAACGTGTCACTGGTTTCATCTTCACCTCCCTTTACTTACCAGTACACATTGTGAAGCTATTGCATGCCTGCTTAATCTTCTGTCTTCACAACCTGACTGAATGATCTGTTTGGCTTCATAACTTCTTCCAACCTGATCCTCATTATACTGAAGCTATTTGTCTCTGTGCTTTCACTGTACTGTATATTTGACTATGGCTTGCGTTGTGTAATCTACCTTCCGCTGCATAGTGATAGGCTTGTTCACTCTGTTTGTCTTCATAACTTCCACGTTTTGAAGACTTTCTTAAAAATCGCCTATTCACCCCCCCTCTAGTCGATATAACGCACTTTCAGAGGGGTCTATACCCATTTTTGCGCACTGTGTCCTGATAAAGCAGGTTCAGCGTGCTGCCGCCGTCCATAAGGACTCGAGTGAGGTAAAATCCGTCGATGATTGGGTCTAGGACCAGTGCGGCGAATCCGCCATGACGGATACTAGTGGGATGGTCCCTGCGATCGAAGGTGATCGGACAAGAGGACCATGGGTTGAACTTTGGGGCGACTGGCTCCAACGCATATACATCCCTTAACGCACGCTTCCGCTCCCTCTTGGGGATGTGGGTTGCGTATATCATGTTCACTGTCCGCACTTGTGCGGGGGGCCTCTTCTGCCCTCCGGTGTTCGGCTGCCGAGGCTCCTCCTCGTCATCGCTATGTAGCCCCTTATCTTTGTTTTCGGTGTTTAACTTGCCGGCTTTCTTGAACACCCAACATTCCCTGTTGGTGTGGTTGGCTGGCTTGTCGGGGGTGCCATGTATTTGGCACGAGCGGTCGAGTATACGGTCCAAACTGGACGGGCCCGGAGTGCTTCTTTTGAATGGCTTTTTCCGCTGAACGGGTTTAGAGCCTCTGAATCCGGCATTGACTGATGTATCCTCGGTATTGTCGCTATTGACGCGGCGCTTATGTTTGTTGCGACGTGACCTGCCATTGCTATCCTTGGTATCTGAAATACCGTGGTTCTTTGATATGTTATTGCTGCGAGCCAGCTAGCTGTCTTCTCCCGCGCAAAAGCGGGTCATGAGTGTCATGAGGGCTGCCACAGATTTCGGCTTTTCCTGGCCAAGGTGCCGGGCGAGCCACTCGTCGCGGATGTTGTTCTTAAAAGTTGCTAGGGCCTCTGCATCCGGACAGTCGACGATTTGATTTTTCTATGTCAGGAACCGTGTCCAGAATTGCCTGGCCGATTCCTCTGGCTGCTGAATTATGTGGCTCAAGTTATCGGCATCTGGTGGTCGCACATAAGTGCCCTGGAAGTTGTCGAGGAATGCGGCTTCCAGATCTTCCCAACATCCAATGGATTCTGCTGGCAGGCTGTTGAGCCAATGCCGAGCTGGTCCTTTGAGCTTGAGTGGGAGGTATTTGATGGCGTGTAGATCGTCACCATGGGCCATGTGGATGTGCCGAAGGAAGTCCTCGATCCATACCGCAGGATCTGTTGTGTCGTCGTATGATTCGATATTTACGGGTTTGAAACCCTCTGGGATTTGGGGATCCATTACTTCGTCTGTGAAGCATAGGGGGTGTGCAGCGCCTCTGTACTGGGCTATGTCACGACGCAGCTCGAATGAGTCTTGTCTGCTGTGTTCGGCCCGGCCGGATTTACTTTTACTGTATCTGGTGTGACGGTTATCATCCCGCGTAGTGGCGCGCCCTCGTGATCCGTAGATCGATCTTGCGTGTTTTCCTTTGTCCTCCAATACGTCTCGCAGGTCTAGCTGTTTCCTCGTGCCTTGACATTTTTATTTGAGTGGCGTCGGGGTGGGGGCTGAACTTTTGGCTGAGATGCCTCTCTGTCGCGGCCACGAGGTGGCCGGTTAGCCGTGTCATACGCTGGGGATGTAGATTTTAATGCTTCCTTCTCTAGTCGGGGTAGCAACCTGCGCTTTGGGTAACTCTTGGAGGGGCGTTCGAGTTCATATTCCTTGGCCGCGAGGACTTCAGTCCATCTGTCAGCTAGCAAATCTTGATCAGCTTGAAGCTGTTGTTGCTTTTTTTAAGGCTATTTGCCGTGGCTATAAGCCGGCGCTTGAAGCGCTCTTGCTCGACGGGATCCTCAGGCACGACAAATTCGTTATCGTCGAGCCTTGCCTCGTCTTCGGAGGGAGGCATGTAATTATCATCCTCCGCCTCTCCATCTGCCGCTCTCTTAGGAGGGCTGGCTTCTCCATCCTCCTGCTCTAAATCTTGCTGGAGGGGATTGTTGTCGTCTTCGGCACTGTCCGGAGTGCTATTATCTCCTGTGCCGGTGTCACCGCTTTTGCTTTGGCGAGACTTAGAGCGGCGCCGCTGACTTTGGCGCTTGGGTTGCTTTTTGGAGGGGTCATCCTCCGCTGTCTCGTCACCATTGCCTTCTTTGGGTGTGTCCACCATGTATATATCATATGATGAGGTGGTTGTCCAGTGCCCTGTGGGCAGTGGTTCCTCTTCGTCTCCCGCATCGTCGTCCATACCGTCGATGTCTTTGGAGTCTAAGTCGAGCATGTCGGTTAAATTGTCGACAGTGGCTACTAAATGGGTGGTGGGTGGGCGGCGAATTTCTTCGTCATCCGTATCCCAATCCTGCTGAACATAGTTCGGCCAGGACTCTCCTGACAAGGAGAGAGACCTTAATGAGTTCAGTATGTCGCCGAAGGGCGAGTGCTGAAAGATATCCGTGGAGGTGAACTCCATGATCGGCGCCCAGTCGGATTCGATAGGCACGGGCGCAGGCGGTTCGGAGTCTGTGGCCGGCAAAGAATCCGGCAGTTCGGCGTGACGGCTCCCGTGAAGGGTAAGGTCGATGCTCGGCTCGATCGCCGCTGAGAATACGGCCTCCGTGGCGGGGTCTATCCACCCGTCCATGGATGGCGCAATTGGCTCCGAATTGAGGGTCGGAGCGGTTGCCGGAGCGGTCTCCTGAACATTGTCCGATGGTAGAGCTAAATCATGCTCATCGTGACCGTGTGGCGCACTCGGCAGGGGCTCGAATCCGTCGAAGATCAAGTCTCCGCGGATGTCGGCCGTGTAGTTTAAGCTTCCAAACCTGACCTGGTGGCCAGGGGCGTAACTCTCGATCTAATCCAGATGGCCAAGCGAGTTGGCCCGCAGTGCGAAGCCGCCGAATACAAAGATCTGTCCGGGGAGAAAAGTCTCACCCTGGACTGCATCGCTATCGATGACCGAAGGAGCCATCAAACCTAACGATGACGACACATAGGAACTCTCAATGAAAGCACCAATGTCGGTGTCAAAACTGGCGGATCTCGGGTAGGGGGTCCCGAACTGTGTGTCTAAGGCAGATGGTAACAGGAGGCAGGGGACACGATGTTTACCCAGGTTCGGGTCCTCTTGATGGAGGTAAAACCCTATGTCATGCTTGATTATTCTTGATAATATGAGTAGTACAAGAGTTGATCTACCACGAGATCGGAGAGGCTAAACCCTAGAAGCTAGCCTATGGTATGATTGCATGTTGTCCTACGGACTAAAACCCTCTGGTTTATATAGACACCGGAGGGGGTTGGGGTTACATAGAGTCGGTTACAAGGAAGGAAATCTACATATCCGCATTGCTAAGGTTGCCTTCCACGCCAAGGAGAGTCCCATCTGGACATGGGACAAAGTCTTCAATCTTGTATCTTCATAGTCCAACAGTCCGACCAAAGGATATAATCTGGCTGTCCGGATACCCCCTAATCCAGGACTCCCTCAATTCCCAACAGCTACACCATCTCTGCGGCTTGGGTGACGGTGAACTCCACCTCCGCCATGGTGAACCCCAGAGCAGGTTGTTCCGCCTCCTCATTTGGGTCCAGCAGTTGCTCTTCATCCTCCTCTTCCGGCTGCTGCTGCTCCTCCTCCTCCTTCGGCGATCCGGCGTCAGCATAGCGTACATCGTGATATTGCGCCGGACCATGGCGATGGCGGAGAGCGGGAGAGAGGAGGCGGATGGGCTCGGGTGGCGGCGCAGAGAGGGACAAGGTGGATCGACCAGGGTTGGGAGACGCTGGCTGGCTTAAATAGCTGGATTTGGCCTTGGGCGGCGAGCCGGAGCGGCGCCACGCGTCGTTCACACCATGGTAACAAAGGAGGTGTCCATCGGACCGTTGGGTTTCCGGGCGTTTCCACGTAGGACCTTGCGATCAGTCCTATGTGGTGGGCGCGCCCTAGCGCCTCATATTTGACTAGATATGAGGGGTACCGGTTAGTCCAGACGTTCGAGACTCGTTTGAGGCACCTGTCTGAGTTAGATTTTCGTGACCGATCACTAACCAGGTGAGCCGTCCGGGCCATCATGACCGGTTTGAGACGCCTGGTTGTACATCCTCTAAGAGCATCTCCAGCCGTTGGCCTCCCAGCAGGCGCTAAAAATCGCCCCCTGGAGGCGCACCGACGATAAACCACGCGATGGGGGCGTGATGCCCCCAGTCACGGCGCCCACGTTTTTTTGAAAATATAAATTACCGCACAAACATGGCGCAAATTCAACCAAACTTCGACGAGTTCGTTCATATTTAAAATATTTTACAAAAAGGAAAAAAAGCTACTAGGTTGCTCCTCGCCGTCTCCCTCGCTGTTCCTCGCCGCTCGCCGCCCTTGCAGATCTACATGCCGAGGAGGCTGTAGAACCGCGTGTAGTCGCCGCCGTCGTTGTCGTCGTCGCCTCCGCCGTGGCCGCCGTCCCTGCTGCAACCCTGCCCCGGTTGGCGCGGCGGGTTGGACGGTCCGGGGGCGTCCTCGTCGTCATCGCTGTCGAGGATCACGACGCTGTGCTCATCCTCGCGCCCACGTTTGCGGGCGGCTATCTCCTCCAGGGCTCGGCGCTGCCGGACCATCTCGTCGCGGAGGTAGTCGTCCCGCGCCCACTGCATGGCGTCCTCGTCGGAGATGTCGCGTCGGGTTATCTCCTCGTACTCCGCGGGGAGGCCGGGGTCCGGCTTGGGTGCGACGAGGATGAGGCGGC
Source organism: Triticum monococcum (assembly GCA_034509565.1). NCBI lineage: Eukaryota > Viridiplantae > Streptophyta > Magnoliopsida > Poales > Poaceae > Triticum > Triticum monococcum. The sequence goes on along the minus strand of CM067843.1, from coordinate 667,322,337 downwards.
CAGAGGCGGGGGTGGAGTCGCCGATGCGGACGCCGGAGCTACAGGTGCGTCGGCTGACAGGCGTTTACTGGGGCTCCGGCTTGACGGGGTGGAGGCAGGGAGAGCCGCTCAACCGACCTGACGAGGAGGACACCCCGGGGTCCATGCGCCTCGGCGTCCACGAGCTCCCATGGCGGCGAGAGAAGGACGGGGAGGATGGGTACTCCAGCCTCGGCATGTTGCCGCCCTCGATGTACTCGAGGACGGCCTCCAGCGTGCGGCCGGGCACGCCCCACCATCGGCGCCGCCCTCGGAGTTGAGCCTGCCGGAGGGAATGACGCCGTTGGTGGCCTCGAGCTGCTAGGCGTGGCGGCGGCGGAAGTATGGCTCCCAGAGCGGGCTGTCGGGGATGTAGCCTGGCCCCTCCCTCGCCGCCCGCGACAGGGAGGCACGGATACGCGCAATCTCCGCACGCCGCGCCGCTTCGGTGGGCGGTGGTGGCACCGGGACCCCGCCGGCGCTGATTCTCCACGCCCCGGGTACCCGCATGTCCGGCGGGACCGGGTACTCAGCCTCAAAGAGGAGCAAGCTTCGTCCTCGTGAAGGTGGCGGCGGCCGAAGCCGTTCGCCGCTGCGCCGTCGCCTGGGAAGCGTTCGGCCATTCTTTGAGCTGGAGACGGCGAGAGGAGAGGGAGGAAGGGGGAGAAAGGTGGCGTCGACGATGGAGACTCTGTGCGGGCCATCGGGGTCGGGTTGGGTCCGCCGGCGCCAATTTCGGGCCGAGCCGACGAAAATTAATCCCTTGGGAATGCGACTGGGTCGATTTTTTGACACTGACGGCTCAAAAGTCGTCTGAGGGGCCTTGTTAGGTGCGCGGCTGAAGATGCTATGAGGACCAGACCCTCATCCCACCCCACTGTAACTATGAAGAAAACGACCGGTAGCTGTTCCCACAAGGAGCTAAGGTACTGTAAGCGATACTCCTACAGCCACAACTTGGTGGTCCTAGAGAGAAACAGTCACAGTAAGCAAGGATCACAAAATTAATTGTCTTTCTGTACTGTAAAAAGAGTTCTGATCGCCGTACTTCGCTGCTTACTGTAAACATCGGTCCCCTCATAGGCCATAGCTCTGTCGGGTGAAGCACTCGGAGCCATAGGACCAGCTTGAATGGCCCAAGCCAAAAACTGCCGGTGAAACACTAGTCGGATGCCAAACCTCGCCTCTTCAGGTTCCACTGTTCACGGATACTACCTAGGATAGGATAGGATAGGACCCCGGCTCTTCCTCTTTGTCTCTGCCTGCCGCCGCGCCGTTGGAGGGAAATTCAAATCGCGCCAAAAATTTCACATGGTTGCGGTTCAAAGTTAGCATTTGACCAAGGATTCAAAGTTCAAACGCACACTTATATGTTTGTGTGGTTCTGCTGCTATTTGACTTGGAGGGCTAATTTTATACTCTCAATGTGACTCTGACATGCAGTAGCAATACAATTATATTACAAATGTCACCGCAAGCCTCCATTTGCCTTGCATACGTACGTACGTACACTTCAGCTCAGCTAATTAAGTATTAGCATTCCTCTTGTTAGTCGCCCACGTTTCCAACCATGTGGGTGTATGACATAAGCCAGGAACAAATCACGCTTAAAAAATCTACTACTCATAATTTGCTCGAGGAGGTTGACCACTCCACATGTCAGAGAATGCGCATTAAAGCCCGGCCCCACCAGTTCAAATCTCTAGGCACATGCTGCTGGCCTGCCACTGCCATGGACCCATGCTCATCTTCCATCTCTGTTCCAGTATAGCCCAGCAGGCCACGCGAGGAAGCGCGCCACAGCATTTTGAATTCCCTCGTACTGCCACAGGCCCGCCCAATCGCCCATCCTCCCCGTTGGCTCGCCTCGTATTCCGTAGATTCCAACAACACACGGCCATGATGGTAGTAGAACATACGGTACGGTACACATTTTTTTAAGCAACACCAGTGGGTGATTTTTCTTTTTGAAGTTAGTGGGTGGTTTTGAGTTGATAAAGGAAGGGAACGGGCGAGCAATCAGAGGCGACACGCTCGCACAACCAGCGTGACAACGAGCGGAGACCAATCAACCCAACGGGGGCCGTGCCACTGGTGCACCGCCCGGCCGGTGTGTCTCGGCAACGTGAGAGCCACATGGGCGCCGGCTGCGCCAGCTCGGACGCACCCACCTTTCCACCGATGCAGACAGCAGACCACCGAACCGGACCGGACGGACGGCCAGGTTCCTACTAGCAGCAGCAGCAATGATGGTAGGTACGGTACGTGGAGTAGAGCCCTTCCGAGCGACAACGCAAAATACAAAAAACCGTACTACTCCTACTTGGGAAGAATTCGGTCTCCCATGAGGCTCGACACCAATAAGCTCATTCCACTGCAGATCGAGCTCATACGAATTATCTCGAATTTTTGGCACGGCCTGCAGTGGAATGAGCTCGATCGCCAGAGGATTTTCGCCTAATTCCTGCGTTACAGTACAAGTTAGACCCGAATCTCACCAATAAGCTACTGCTAGGACCGAACATTCCGAAAGTGTTTTAGCACATATCCGTCGCCCCAAGAAGTACGACAAGAATCCAGGAAAAGGCGTTCCGGAAAGAAACATTTGGGAACGCGGCAATCCGCTTTGTCCGATCGCGCCATTGCAGGCAGTACCCTTCAACGAGATACGGATCGGATTGCCGTCCTCTCCAATTCGCTGCGGAAGGCATCCCAATGTGCTCGCCCTCGCAGCAGAAAAGAAAAGAGAAACGTCGATGTGAACGAAAGAGAGATAAAAAGAACGAAGGATCAGGTCGCAGAACCTCTCGACGCGTGGCGCGGCCACTTTCGATCCGGGCCGAGCACGAGGACGCCTTGACCGGGTCAGAGCAGGCAGAGCGGGACGGCACGGCAGCACGCAACGGGACGACAGGATGAAGCCATGCGAGGCCGTAACGGAATCTGCACTCGCCTGGCCACGCACGGACGGAGCGCCGGACAGGGCCCGACGATGGAAGAAGATTCAGAAGAGGTCGGTCGTTCGTCCGTCCAGGCCCCGACCTCTCGATTTTAAACGGGGTCTCTCGCAAATAATTGAGGCGTAGAATTACGGGGGTCCAGACACAGCACAGGCGTCGCCGTCAGAGGACGACACGAGCCGTGAAGATGCAAGATACCGGGGGGCCCGGCCCGGCCGGGGAAGAAGATTCTTTCGGAGGCGGATGGCCCGTTAACTCCAGTCGGAACCATCAGCTATACAATTAACAAAGAACACACTCACTATGCCATCGTGTTAAGCAACCGTACGTCACATGATTAGACTTTTGCGCCCACCCAAGTGGAGTGCACCCACCATCTCAACTCTCAAGTCACCTCGGCCGAACCTACTCCCTCCCAAGTGTAATTAATCACTGAGCTACGACACTCGATCAATTTCACATGCAAAAAAATCCAAAAAAAACAGAATGTAACAAGGAGGAAAAACCCAAGCACCGAACAAAAAACAGCACTATATCTTTCCTTATTATAGAAGAGAGGGGGGTTCCTTATTCACGAAGCAACCGAGCCATGCCAAAAGGGATGATGATGGTACGTGCGTACACATGACTGACCGAAGTGGAATTGCAACAACGCAAATCCAAGCCAAGCCGTAAGCACAAATGGAAACATGGAGCTCTTATTTCTTTCCTCCTTGCTTATATATCTTACAGCGACGCCTTTCCAAACCGCCGACGATATTTTCCCAATCATCGTCAGTTCATCACCTTAACACAGCTAGAAGAACTACTTGGCAGGCAGCACCATACCTCCGAAATTTCTTCCTTCGTCGGAACCACGACGACACTTATTATTCCTCCCGGCAACAACCTACGGAGGCCATGCCATGGATTTTGCTTCTCCTCCGTTGTTTGCTCGTCGGCGTCCATCCATCCATCCAGCACCAACCGTCCCCCAAAATAACCAATATATCACCCACACGCACGCACGCACAAAAGAACACCTAACGCTGATGCTACCGCCACCGCCTCCTACCTCTAGCTAACTTCTACCTAGCGCTAACCATCGATGATGATAGTAATAAGTAGTAATACTTAAATATGGCAGTGATCCATGGAAACGGGGGGAGACGGGAGACGGACGGACGATGCATCTCAGTACGTCCACTCCGGCGGGAGATTGACCTCGCACGCCACGGCGAGCGGCGGGGAGTGCGCCGCGGCGTTGGCATTGGCGGTGTGCTCGCGCTTCTGGCTCGCCTGCATCGCGTTGCTCCGGCTCACCAGCGCGTCTGTGAGGACACAAAGAAACGAGTTCGAAATGTCAGTCATTGATGGATCTTCATAACCCCGAATGAAGATGCGATTATCATTGGCGTTGCTGGTGCGTAATGAGGAGGGATTGATTGCTCACCGTGATCAAGAACGAAGGCTCCGGGGTACCACGGGCGGGCGCCGAGGTCCTCGACGTTGAGGTTGAGCGCCTGCACGACGCGCGCCGGGAGGAGGACCGTGGAGCAGCCTGAGGACGAGCAGAGCCACAGGATTTTTAGCTAAGAATACTTTTGGGGGACATGACAGGAGCAGGCAAAGGAAGTGGGGGCGAGAAAGGGGGCGCACTTGGTTTCTTCTTGGGCTCGGCGGGCGCGCCGGCCTGCCGGGGGATGAACACGCCGGTGCCGGTGCACTCGCGCTTGGCCCCCGGAGGAGTGAGGAACACGGCGCGCATGCCGGCGGCAGACGGTGGGGCGTGGTGCGGGGACTTCTGCAGCGGCGGCCAGGCCGAGGAGCTCAGCCCCAGCGGCCCGACGTCGGCGGAGCCCCATGCCATGGCCGCCGCCATCGCCAGCTGCTGCTCCCGCTGGTGCTTCATCAGCTGCTGCTGCTTCAGGAGATGGAACTGAAACCCGAAATCATACAAAACGTCAGAGAATAATCACTCCGGCGAGAAACGAACCGCAAGAGTTGCCCGGCGCGGTGGACGACGAGACAGAGGAACTCACACGAGCGACTTGGGCCTGGCGCTGGGCGAGCGAGTTGTTCGGCGGGTACTGGTACGGGCCGACGGGCTTTGGGGACGGAAGCAGCGGCGGAGAGGGCTTCCTCGCCGGCGGCGCGACGGCGGAGCCATGGATGGGAGTAGGATTGACAACGGGGACGGGGATGGTGTCCACGCCCAGGCGGGCCACCTGCCCGGCCGCCTCGTGCAGCAGGTCCCATGGGTCGGCCGGCCGCTGCTCCAGCGGCGAGGACGGCGGCGAGCTGACCTGCGAGGCGCCGCCGGTGGGGCTGTCCTCCCCGGAGGCCTGCAGCACGCAGAGCGTGGACTGCGGAGACCCAGACATCACCTCCGCCTGGAGCGCGAGACACGCAGGGACAGAGAGAAACAACAATCAATCAGATGCTTCCAAAGACAACAAACAGGGATGCCAACCCAAACCAAGCCAAGAAGCGACGAGAAGAGGAGACGAGAGTCCGGTAACCGAAAACCAACCTTGGAAATGGCGCGGTCGCCGGCGTCGCAGTCGAGGCCGGCCACGCGGCGCGAGAGCCCTTCGAGCCCGTCCTCGTCGTCGCTGTCGCTCCTGGCCGCCGCCGCCGCCGCCGCGGCCGCCGCCTTCTCGTCGGAGAAGAAGTCGTCGTCGAGGAACTCGTCCGGCAGCCAGAAGCCGGCGCCGTGGTGCTCCTCCGCCATTTCCGCCCAGGAAGAAGGAACCAACTCCTCTGCGTGAAGCGTGGACGGAACGACCCCCTACCCGAATATTATAGGCGCGCGCGAGGGCGGGGGACGGAGGCCAGAAATCGCCGCTCGGGGAAGAGATAATTACGCCCAACACGTACCGGGTGATGGCTCCCTCTGCCTCTCCTGCCGCTAATGCTTCTCACTCCTCACAGAGCGTATTTATCTCACCGGACGGAAGACGGACGGACGGCGGAGAAAAGCGGCGGGGTGGGGGAGGGGGAATGTCAAGGACGGACGGCGAGCCGATGTGGAGGTCAAAGGGGCGGATGTGCGGGTGGTTTATAAAGAAAGGGTGGGGTGGGGGGGGCAAAATTTACCGGGCGATTTGTTCAAAAGTGTAAAAAGTTACCATTGCGTTTGCGGTGGTGGTGGCGCCGGCGTGTTTTTTGTGCGCCTCCTCGGGGCCGCGTTTTTAACCGGCCGGGGTTAAGTATGGTAACCTGGCCAAAATAACCAGCTCTTTTCGCGCTGCGCTTTACGGCTCCCCCCTCATGCGCAACGTCTGGCGGAGAGGTTTCAGTTTCACCTCACCTCGCCGCGTCGTGTCTGTCATCCCTTCTGGCTGAGCCTCAGCTCAACTCATGTGACTTTTGCCTCTGGAAATGGCACCAATAATTGTCTGGCGTCGCGTTCGCAATGTCGTGATTTTGGTTGCAGTGTTGGGTGTGCGACGAAACAACATCGTATGAACAGCGGAAAGTTGCATGGGGTTCACTTCACACCAAGGCACCGGACCGAATCGAACGTGCGATCTATAGGCAGATCAGCGCGTTATTAAGAGGGACCATTCACGGAAGTGGTTTCACGCGGAAACCAGCGTGCCCCCACCGAAATGCCACCATTCGGGGTGATAGTATTTGTGCTGGTGATTAAATTACTGCCGCGTTGGCGTGCGCGACGAAGAAGCTTGAGCGTCACGAGACCCGCGTCGGGCCCCAAGAGTTTGTACTCGTCTCATGTCACCGCGCTGTCCAGCGGCCGCATTGAATTCCTGTCCGGCTCGCCTCTCCGGCCGCGGCCAGGTGTACTGCGTGTCGTATGCCTTGCGTTCGTGCCGTGCCATGCCATGCCATGCCAGTCCAGACGTGAACGTGCGTGCCGTGCGCCGACGTGAGTGAGTGAGCCCGAGAGTGGCATGCAGATACAGATGCAACAATTCGTCCGGTCGCCCGGATCCGCTGGCGTACGAGGGATGGGAACCTTTTCTCCTCGGATTCTTGCGGACCACCGCTGCATGGGCCGATAGATTCCGCAACGACCGCGCAAAGAACAGGCCGGCCACGCGCGTCGCCAATGGCGGCGCGCTTGTCGCGCCGGTTCGGCCGACGGCGCCCTCGTACGCACGTAGGAGTACTACGTACGTACGTAGCCCCGCGAAACCAGCCAGCGCCTCGGGTTCACGGGCGCCACGATCTTAATTTACCACGTTCTGTTTGGCAAATTGTTTTCACGGCCGCGCGCTTCTTTTGGCGGCAGCGGTCGCGTTTTGGGCGGGGCGACGGAAATAGCGTGGGATGAGGTGAGGCGCCGTCGTTCCCGGGACCGGGAGAAAGAAACGTGGAAGCGAGCGGCCGCGGACGCCGGGCGCGGGGCGCCCCATGCCATGGCTTTCGAGGGATCGTGCTCCGGTTTAGCGGGACGGGGGCGCGGCGGAGCAAACGTGCGGACGTGCGTGCCAAACTTCAAGCGCCCAGGTTTGTCGCAGGTTCTTAGTTTTGTTTTAACAGCATTGTTTCCAGGCCAAATACTCAGACTTCCAACAGAGCCAGGTTAATTAGCACGTACTCCACTTGATTACTGAATCATTATCCTTCGTCGGGTGAAAGTTCCGTGCGCATTGGCCGTTGCGCTCCGTTCGGGTATGCGAGGGAGGCACGTCCTTTCGACGGACGGACACTTTCGCCGGTCCGGCACGTCGGCCCGTGTCGTGTGCCAACCCGTGCGGTTCCCGCGCCGCTGCTCAACAAAGTGGCGACACAGCACGAACTTGAGGCGTTTGGGGAACACCCAAGAATTATAAAACAAAACTAGTGGAGCTTAATCTGGAGAAGGTGGATCAAAGGTGCTGCTGGATCGTGGCGTCTGTCTCCACCAAGCCCGCAGGCTAGCTCCCACTGCTAGCGGCAAGGCAGGATATATAGCCCGTGCTTTGTTTCTTCTTCCCAACCACACGCCCACGCCCGGTTCTGCGTAACATTGTCGCGCCTACTTCGAGACCATTGTATTAATTTACGCGTATGCAACGGTGGTGGTAGTCGAGTAGTGACGGAGGACCCCGACGAGTCACTCGCCAAAATAGAAAATGTTCTTGCTGTGGATCAAGCCGGCAATTTCGAACTTTTTCCCAGGAAAAAATACATTTAAAACTTTGACCTCTTTATGTTTGCTGTATATAATTGAAAATATGCTTGTTGAATATTTATATTGGACACGTCAGATGTAGGTTTAGATTTTGTTTGGGAAACGAATTCCGGAAGCCCATGCAAAAATATTTAACAAGGTACGGCGTGGTTTGAAGTTTAAAAAGAAATTTCACGATGATTAATGAGAGGGCTTTTATGAATAGCAGAGGTCTTCTATAGTACTTGGCTAAACGGAGGGTTTTAGCGGAAACTTGTAGAGAACAAAAGCTAGATTCCTTCCTTCTTGAAGACCGGGAGACCCAACTTTAATTTCAAGTTTTTTGGTTCTATTTTTGGGGGTTTAGATTTCATATGGTATTGCCTTCTACCCCAAGAAAGGTCCGGCGAGGGTTTTACCTGGTGTTAACAAGGCATGAATTGAAGCGAGGAAATTAAGATGTGGGTAATTTTGCTTCAAATTTCACGTGCAAATTAAGATGTGGCGTCACTGCTAGCGGCAAGGCTGGCCAAGCAGGCAGCATATATAGCCCGCGCATTCTTTGTTCTTCCCAACCACACGTCCACACCCAGTTCTGCGTAAAATTTCCGCACCTACTTTTTTTTAAGACCGTTGTATTAATTTACGTGTATGCAATGGTGGCGGTGGTGGTCGAGTGATGACAGGACAACTCACTCGCCCAAAAAGAAGATGTTCTTGCTGTGGATCAAGCCAGCAATTTTGAACTTTTCCCAGGAAAAAATACATTTAAAACTTTGACCTATTTTGTGTTTGTTATAATTAAAAAAATGCTTGTAGAATATTTATGTTGTACATATCAAATATATGTTTAGATTTGGTTTGGGAACAAATTCTGTAAGCACTTGCAAAAATATTTAACAAGGTACGGCGTAGTTCGAGTTTGAAAAGAAATTTCACGATGATTAATGAGAGGGCTTTTTTGAATAGCAGAGGTCTTCTATACTTGGCTAAAGTGAGAGTTTTAGAGGAAGCTTGTAGAGAACACAAGTTAGATTCCTTGCTTTCTCGAAGACCGGGAGACCTAACTTTAATTTTAAGTTTTTTGGTACTATTTTAGGGGATTTAGATTTCATATGGTATTGCCTTCTACCCCAAGGAAGGTCCGGCGAGGGTTTTACCTGGTGTTAACAAGGCATTAATTGAAGTAAGGAAATTAAGATGTGGGTAATTTTGCATCAAATTTCACGTGCAAATTAAGATGTGGCGTCACTGCTAGCGGCAAGGCTGGCCAAGCGGGCAACATATATAGCCCGTGCATTGTTTTGTTCTTCCCAACCACATGTCCACGCCCAGTTCTGCGTAAAATTGTCGCGCCTACTTTTTTTAAGACCGTTGTATTAATTTACGTGTATGCAACGGTGGCGGTGGTGGTCGAGTGGTGACACAGGACCCCGACAGCTCACTCGCCCAAAAAGAAGGTGTTCTTGATGTGGATCAAGCCATCAATTTTGAACTTTTCCTAAGAAAAAATACATTTAAAACTTTGACCTATTTTGTGTTTGCTATAATTAAAAAAATGCTTGTAGAATATTTATGTTGTACATATCAAATATATGTTTAGATTTGGTTTGGGAACAAATTTTGTAAGCACTTGCAAAAATATTTAACAAGGTACGCGTAGTTCGAGTTTGAAAAGAAATTTCACGATGATTAATGAGAGGGCTTTTTTGAATAACAGAGGTCTTCTATACTTGGCTAAACTGAGAGTTTTAGAGGGAACTTGTAGAGAACACAAGTTAGATTTCTTGCTTTCTCGAAGACCGGGAAACCCGACTATAATTTTAAGTTTTTTGGTACTATTTTAGGGGGTTTAGATTTCATATGGTATTGCCTTCTACCCCAAGGAAGGTCCGGCGAGGGTTTTACCTGGTGAGGGAGTCCTGGATTAGGGGGTGTTCGGATAGCCGAACTATACCTTCAAGCCGGACTCCTGGACTATGAAGATACAAGATTGAAGACTCCGTCCCGTATCCGGAAGGGACTTTCCTTGGCGTGGAAAGCAAGCTTGGCGATAAGGATGTTCAGATCTCCTACCATTGTAACCGACTCTATGTAACCTAACTCTATCCGGTGTCTATATAAACCGGAGGGTTTTAGTCCGTAGAACAACATACACATCAACAATCATACCATAGGCTAGCTTCTAGGGTTTAGCCTTTCCGATCTCGTGGTAGATCAACTCTTGTACTACCCATATCATCAATATTAATCAAGCATGACATAGGGTTTTATCTCCATCGAGAGGGCCCGAACCTGGGTAAAACTTCGTGTCCCCTGCCTCCTGTTACCATCCGGCCTAGACGCACAGTTCGGGACCCCCTACCCGAGATCCGCCGGTTTTGACACCGACATTGGTGCTTTCATTGAGAGTTCCTCTGTGTTGTCGCCGTCAGGCCCGATGGCTCCTACGATCATCAATGGTGATGCAGTCCAGGGTGAGACCTTCCTCCCCGGACAGATCTTCGTCTCTGGCGGCTTCGCACTGCGGGCCAATTCACTTGGCCATCTAGAGCAGATCGAAAACTACGCCCTGGCCGTCAGGTCAGATTCGAAAGTTTAAACTACACGGCGGACATCCGCGGGGACTTGATCTTCGACGGATTCGAACCACTGCCGAGCGCGCCGCACTGTCACGACGAGCATGATCTAGCTCTGCCGCCGAACAGTGCCCTGGAGGCCGCACCCGCATCGGCTCCGACCCTTAGTTCGGAGCCAACCGCACCGATTAAGGATGGGCGGTTGGACGCCACCTCGGGGGCTGTGATCCCAATGGCGGTTGAGCCGAACACCAGCCCCGTACTCTGCGAGACCCGTGACTCCAAGGAGCCGGACTCCGAACCCTCCGCGCCCCTGCCAGTCGAATCCGATTGGGCGCCGATCATGGAGTTCACCGCCGCAGACATCTTTCAGCACTCGCCTTTCGGCGATATCCTGAAGTCACTGAAGTCTCTCTCTTTATCAGGAGGGCCCTGGCCGGACTACGGTCAGCAAGGTTGGGGTACGGACAATGAAGAAATTCTAAACCCACCCACCACCCACTTTATAGCCACTGTCGATAACTTAACCGACATGCTCGACTTCGACTCCGAAGACATCGACGGTATGGACACCGATGAAGGAGACGATGAAGAATCAGCACCTATCAAGCCCTAGGACTCCACCTCATCATATGACGTATACATGGTGGACGCACCCAAAGATGACGGCGAGGAACGGAAGGACACACCGAAGGATTGTTCCCTCGAAAAGCGGTCAAAGCGGCGACGCAAGCGCCGCCCCAAATCCCGCCTTCCCCCGAAACCGAAGGACAATACCGGCGACCCCCGAAACCTTCCCGATGGCCGAAAGTGGACTTCCTATATATAAATCTTTACCTCCGGACCATTCCGGAACTCCTCGTGACGTCCAGGATCTCATCCGGGACTCCAAACAACTTTCGGGTTACTGCATACTAATATCTCTACAACCCTAGCGTCACCGAACCTTAAGTGTGTAGACCTTACGGGTTCGGGAGACATGCAGACATGACCGAGACGCCTCTCCGGTCAATAACCAACTGCGGGATCTGGATACCCATGTTGGCTCCCACATGCTCCACGATGATCTCATCGGATGAACCACGATGTCGAGGATTCAATCAATCCGTATACAATTCCCTTTGTCAATCGGTACGTTACTTGCCCGAGACTCGATCGTCGGTATCCCAATACCTCGTTCAATCTCTTTACCGGCAAGTCACTTTACTCGTGCCCTAATGCATGATCCCGTGATCAACCATTTGGTCACATTGAGCTTATTATGATGATGCATTACCGAGTGGGTCCAGAAATACCTCTCCGTCATACGGAGTGACAAATCCCAGTCTCGATTCGTGCCAACCCAACAGACACTTTCGGAGATACCTGTAGTGTACCTTTATAGTCACCCAGTTACGTTGTGACATTTGGCACACCCAAAGCACTCCTACGGTATCCGGGAGTTGCACAATCTCATGGTCTAAGGAAATGATACTTGACATTCGGAAAAGCTACAGCAAACGAACTACATGATCTTTGAGCTATGCTTAGGATTGGGTCTTGTCCATCACATCATTCTCCTAATGATGTGATCCCATTATCAATGACATCCAATGTCCATAGTCAGGAAACCATGACTATCTTTTGATCAACGAGCCAGTCAACTAGAGGCTCACTAGGGACGTGTTGTGGTCTATGTATTCACACATGTATTACGATTTCCAGATAACACAATTATAGCATGAACAATAGACAATTATCATGAACAAAGAAATATAATAATAACCATTTTATTATTGCCTCTAGGGCATATTTCCAACAGTCTCCCACTTGCACTAGAGTCAATAGTCTAGTTACATTGTGATGAATCGAACACCCATGCAGTTCTGGTGTTGATCATGTTTTGCTCTAGGGAGAGGTTTAGTCAACGGATCTGCCACATTCAGGTCCGTATGTACTTTACAAATCTCTATGTCTCCATTTTGAACACTTTCACGAATGGAGTTGAAGCGACGCTTGATATGCCTGGTCTTCCTGTGAAACCTGGGCTCCTTGGCAAGGGCAATAGCTCCAGTGTTGTCACAGAAGAGAGTCATCGGGCCCGACGCATTGGGTATGACTCCTAGGTCGGTAATGAACTCCTTCACCCAGACTGCTTCTTGTGCTGCCTCCGAGGCTGCCATGTACTCCGCTTCATATGTAGATCCCGCCACAACGCTTTGCTTGCAACTGCACCAGCTTACTGCCCCACCATTCAAAATATACACGTATCCGGTTTGTGACTTAGAGTCATCCAGATCTGTGTCGAAGCTAGCATCGACGTAACCCTTTACGACGAGCTCTTCGTCACCTCCATAAACGAGAAACATATCCTTAGTCCTTTTCAGGTACTTCAGGATATTCTTGACCGCTGTCCAGTGTTCCATGCCGGGATTACTTTGGTACCTTCCTACCAAACTTACGACAAGGTTTACATCAGGTCTGTTACACAGCATAGAATACATGATAGACCCTATGGCCGAGGCATAAGGGACGACACTCATCTTTTCTCTATCTTCTGTTGTGGTCGGGCATTGAGCCGTGCTCAATCTCGTACCTTGCAATACAGGCAAGAATCCCTTCTTTGACTGATCCATTTTGAACTTCTTCAATATCTTGTCAAGGTACGTACTCTGTGAAAGACCAATGAGGCGTCTCGATCTCTCTCTATAGATCTTGATGCCTAATATATAAGCAGCTTCTCCAAGATCCTTCATTGAAAAACACTTGTTCAAGTAGGCCTTTATGCTTTCCAAGAATTCTATATCATTTCCCATCAACAGTATGTCATCCACATACAATATGAGAAATGATACAGAGCTCCCACTCACTTTCTTGTAAATGCAGGCTTCTCCATAAGTCTGCGTAAACCCAAACGCTTTGATCATCTCATCAAAATGAATGTTCCAACTCCGAGATGCTTGCACCAGCCCATAAATCGAGCGTTGGAACTTGCACATGTTGTCAGCATTCTTAGGATCGACAAAACCTTCCGGTTGCATCATATACAATTCTTCCTTAAGGAAACCATTAAGGAATGCCGTTTTGACGTCCATTTGCCATATCTCATAATCATAGAATGGGGCAATTGCTAACATGATTCAGACGGACTTCAGCTTCGCTACGGGTGAGAAAGTCTCATCGTAGTCAACCCCTTGAACTTGTCGATAACCATTAGCGACAAGCCGAGCTTTATAGATGGTTACGTTACCATCCGCGCCTGTCTTCTTCTTAAAGATCCATTTATTTTCTATGGCTCGCCGATCAACGGACAAGTCAGTCAAAGTCCATACTTCATTTTCATACATGGATCCTATCTCGGATTTCATGGCTTCCAGCCATTTGTCGAAATCCGGGCCCGCCATCGCTTCTTCATAGTTCGAAGGTTCACCGCTGTCTAACAACATGATTTCCAAGACAGGGTTGCCGTACCACTCTGGTGCGGAACGTGTCCTTGTGGACCTACGAAGTTCAGTAGCAACTTGATCTGGAGTTTCATGATCATCATCATCAACTTCCTCTCTAGTCGGTACAGGCACCTCAGGAACATTTTCTTGAGCTGCGCCACTAACCGGTTCAAGAGGTAATACTTCATCAAGTTCTACTTTTCTCCCACTTATTTATTTCGAGAGAAACTCTTTCTCTAGAAAGGACCCATTCTTGGCAACAAAGATCTTGCCTTCGGATCTAAGGTAGAAGGTATACCCAATAGTTTCTTTAGGGTATCCTATGAAGACGCATTTTTCCGATTTGGATTCGAGCTTTTCAGGTTGAAGTTTCTTGACATAAGCATCGCATCCCCAAACTTTTAGAAACGACAGCTTAGGTTTCTTCCCAAACCATAATTCATACGGTGTCGTCTTAACGAATTTCGACGGAGCCTATTTAAAGTGAATGCGGCAGTCTCTAAAGCATAGCCCCAAAATGATAGCGGTAGATCGGTAAGAGACATCATAGATCGCACCATATCCAATAGAGTGCGATTACGACGTTCGGACACACCATTACGCTGAGGTGTTCCAGGCGGCGTGAGTTGTGAAACTATTCCACATTTTCTTAAGTGTGTGCCAAATTCGTGACTCAAATATTCTTCCCCACGATCTGATCGCAAGAACTTGATTTTTCTGTCACGTTGATTCTCAACCTCGCTCTGGAATTCCTTGAACTTTTCAAAGGTGTCAGACTTGTGTTTCATTAAGTAGACATACCCATATCTACTCAAGTCATCAGTGAAGGTGAGAACATAACGATAGCCACCGCGAGCCTCAACACTCATTGGATCGCACACATCAATATGTATGATTTCCAATAAGTTGGTTGCTCGCTCCATTGTTCCTGAGAACGGAGTCTTGGTCATTTTACCCATGAGGCATGGTTCGCACGTGTCAAATGATTCGTAATCAAGAGACTCTAAAAGTCCATCTGCATGGAGCTTCTTCATGTGTTTGACACCTATGTGACCAAGGCGGCAGTGCCACAAGTATGTGGGACTATCATTATCAACCTTACATCTTTTGCTATTCACACTATGAATATGTGTAACATTACGCTCGAGATTCATTAAGAATAAACCATTCACCAACGGAGCATGACCATAAAACATATCTCAAATATAAATAGAACAACCATTATTTTCGGATTTAAATGAGTAGCCATCTCGAATTAAACGAGATCCTGATACAATGTTCATGCTCAAAGCTGGCACTAAATAACAATTATTGAGGTTTAAAACTAATCCTGTAGGTAAATGTAGAGGCAGCGTGCCGACGGCAATCACATCGACCTTGGAACCATTCCCGACGCGCATCGTCACCTCGTCCTTCGCCAGTCTCCGTTTATTCCGCAGCTCCTACTTTGAGTTACAAATGTGAGCAACCGCACCGGTATCAAATACCCAGGAGCTACTACGAGTACTGGTAAGGTACACATCAATTACATGTATATCACATATACCTTTAGTGTTGCCGACCTTCTTGTCCGCTAAGTATTTGGGGCAGTTCCGCTTCCAGTGACCACTTCCCTTACAATAAAAACACTCAGTCTCGGGCTTGGGTCCATTCTTTGGCTTCTTCCCGGCAGCTTGCTTACCGGGCGCGGCAACTCCCTTGCCGTCCTTCTTGAAGTTCTTTTTACCCTTGCCTTTCTTGAACTTAGTGGTTTTATTCACCATCAACACTTGATGTTCCTTTTTGATTTCCACCTCCGCTGATTTCAACATTGAATATACCTCAGGAATGGTCTTTTCCATCCCCTGCATATTGAAGTTCATCACAAAACTCTTGTAGCTCGGTGGAAGCGACTGAAGGATTCTGTCAATGACCGCGTCATCCGGGAGATTAACTCCCGGCTGAGTCAAGCGGTTATGCAACCCAGACATTTTGAGTATGTGCTCACTGACAGAACTATTTTCCTCCATCTTACAGCTGAAGAACTTGTCGGAGACTTCATATCTCTCGACCCGGGCATGAGCTTGAAAACCCATTTTCAGCTCTTCGAACATCTCATATGCTCCATGTCTCTCAAAACGCTTTTGGAGCCCCGGTTCTAAGCTGTAAAGCATGCCGCACTGAACGAGGGAGTAATCATCAGCACGTGACTGCCAAGCGTTCATAACGTCTTGGTTCTCTGGGATAGGTGCGTCACCTAGCGGTGCTTCTAGGACATAATCTTTCTTGGCAGCTATGAGGATGATCCTCAGGTTCCGGACCCAGTCCGTATAGTTGCTACCATCATCTTTCAGCTTGGTTTTCTCTAGGAACGCGTTGAAGTTGAGGACAACGTGGGTCATTTGATCTACAAAACATATTGTAAAGATTTTAGACTAAGTTCATGATAATTAAGTTCATCTAATCAAATTATTCAATGAACTCCCACTCAAATAGACATCCCTCCAGTCATCTAAGTGAAACATGATCTGAGTCAACTAGGCCGTGTCCGATCATCACGTGAGACGGACTAGTCAACATCGGTGAACATCTTCATGTTGATCGTATCTTCTATACAACTCATGCTCGACCTTTCGGTCTTCTGTGTTCCGAGGCCATGTCTGTACATGCTAGGCTCGTCAAGTCAACCTAAGTGTATTGCGTGTGTAAATCTGGCTTACACCCGTTGTATTCGAACATTAGAATCTATCACACCCGATCATCACGTGGTGCTTCGAAACAACGAACCTTCGCAACGGTGCACAGTTAGGGGGAACACTTTCTTGAAATTATTACGAGGGATCATCTTATTTAAGCTACCGTCGTTCTAAGCAAATAAGATGTAGAACATGATAAACATCACATGCAATCAAATAGTGACATGATATGGCCAATATCATTTGCTCCTTTTGATCTCCATCTTCGGGGCTCCATGCTCATCGTTGTCACCGGCATGACACCATGATCTCCATCATCATGATCTCCATCATCGTGTCTTCTTGAAGTTGTCTCGTCATCTATTACTTCTACTACTATGGCTAACGCTTTAGCAATAAAGTAAATTAATTACATGACGTTTATGTTGACATGCAGGTCATAAATAAATAAAGACAACTCCTATGACTCCTGCCGGTTGTCATACTCATCGACATGCAAGTCGTGATTCCTATTACAAGAACATGATCAATCTCATACATCACATATATCATTCATCACGTCCTTTTGGCCATATCACATCACACGACACATGCTGCAAAAACAAGTTAGACGTCCTCTAATTGTTGTTGCAAGTTTTTACATGGCTGCTAAAGGTTTCTAGCAAGAACGTTTATTACCTACGTCAAAACCACAACGTGATATGCCAATTTCTTTTTACCCTTCATAAGGACCCTTTTCATCGAATCCGATCCGACTAAAGTGGGAGAGACAGACACCCGCCAGCTACCTTATGCAACTAGTGCATGTCAATCGGTGGAACCAGTCTCACATAAGCGTATGTGTAAGGTCGGTCCGGGCCGCTTCATCCCACGATGCCGCCGAATCAAGCTAAGACTAGTAACGGCAAGCAAATTGACAATATTGACGCCCACAACCGCTTTGTGTTCTACTCGTGCATAGAAACTACGCATAGACCTAGCTCATGATGCCACTGTTGGGTAACGTAGCAGAATTTTAAAATTTTCTACGCATCACCAGGATCAATCTATGGAGTCATCTAGCAACGAGGTAGAGAGGAGTGCATCTACATACCCTTGTAGATCGCGCGCGGAAGCGTTCAAGAGAACGGGGTTGATGGAGTCGTACTCGACGTGATCCAAATCACCGATGACCTAGTGCCGAACGGACGGCACCTCCGCGTTCAACACACGTATGGTTGGGAAGACGTCTCCTCCAACTTGATCCAGCAAGGGGGAAGGAGAGGTTGATCAAGATCTAGCAGCACGACGGCGTGGTGGTGGATGCAGCAGGATCCCGGCAGGGCTTCGCCAAGCGCAAGCGGGGAGGAGAGGTGTTACAGAGGGAGAGGGAGGCGCCAAAAGCAAGGGGTGCGGCTGCCCTCCCCCCTCTTTATATAGGGGCCTTGGGGGGCGCCGGCCCTAGGAGATGAATCTCCAAGGGGGCGGCGGCCAAGGGGTGGCTTCCCCCCCAAGCCAAGTGGGGGGCGCCCCCACCCCTAGTGTTTCCCAACCCTAGGCGCAGGGGAGGCCGAAGGGGGGGGGGCGCACCAGCCCACCAGGGGCTGGTTCCCCTCCCAATTCAGCCCATGGGGCCCTCCGGGATAGGTGGCCCCACCCGGTAGACCCCCGGGACCATTCCGGTGGTCCCGGTACAATACCGGCGACCCCCAAAACCTTCTCGATGGCCGAAACTGGACTTCCTATATATAAATCTTTACCTCCGGACCATTCTGGAACTCCTCGTGACGTCAGGGATCTCATCCGGGACTCCGAACAACTTTCGGGTTACTACATACTAATATCTCTACAACCCTAGCGTCACCGAACCTTAAGTGTGTAGACCCTACGGGTTCGGGAGACATGCAGACATGACCAAGACGCCTCTCCGGTCAATAACCAACAGCGGGATCTGGATACCCATGTTGGCTCCCACATGATCCACGATGATCTCATCGGATGAACCATGTGTAGGGGAACGTAGTAATTTCAAAAATTTTCCTACGCACACGCAAGATCATGGTGATGCACAGCAACGAGAGGGGAGAGTGTTGTCTATGTACCAACGCAAACCGACTGCGGAAGCGATCACACAACGTAGAGGAAGTAGTCGTACGTCTTCTTCCCGATCCGACCGATCCAAGCACCGTTACTCCGGCACCTCCGAGTTCTTAGCACACGTTCAGCTCGATGACGTTCCTCGGGCTCCGATCCAGCAAAGCGTCGAGGAAGAGTTCCGTCAGCACGACGGCGTGATGACGATCTTGATGTACTACCGACGCAGGGCTTCGCCTAAGCACTACAACGGTACGATCGAGGTGGAATTTGGTGGCAGGGGGCACCGCACACGGCTAAGGAACGATCTCAAGGATCAAGTTGTGTGTCTTGGGGTGCCCCCTGCCCCCGTATATAAAGGTTGGAGGAGGGGAGCCGGCCGGCCAAGGGAGAGGAGGCGCAGGGGAGTCCTACTCCCACCGGGAGTAGGACTCCTCCCCCCAATCCTAATCCTATTAGGACTCCCGGGGGGAAAAAGAGAGAGAAGGGGGGCTGGCCCCTATCCTAGTCCTACTAGGACTTTGGGAAGGGGGGCGCCGGCCAGCTTGTGGGCTTTCCCTTTTTCTCCTTTTTCCACTAAGGCCCAATAGGCCCATTAGTCTCCCGGGGGGTTCCGGTAACCCTCCCGGTATTCCGGTAAAATCCCGATTTCACCCGGAACACTTCCGATGTCCAAACATAGGCTTCCAATATATCAATCTTTACGTCTCGACCATTTCGAGACTCCTCGTCATGTCCGTGATCTCATCCGGGACTCCGAACAACCTTCGGTACATCAAAATGCATAAACTCATAATAACTGTCATCGTAACGTTAAGCGTGCGGACCCTACGGTTCGAGAACAATGTAGACATGACCGAGACACGTCTCCGGTCAATAACCAATAGCGGGACCTGGATGCCCATATTGGCTCCTACATATTCTACGAAGATCTTTATCGGTCAGACCGCATAACAACATACGTTGTTCCCTTTGTCATCGGTATGTTACTTGCCCGAGATTCGATCGTCGGTATCCAATACCTAGTTCAATCTCGTTACCGGCAAGTCTCTTTACTCGTTCCGTAATACATCATCTCACAACTAACATATTAGTTGCAGTGCTTGCAAGGCTTATGTGATGTGCATTACCGAGAGGGCCCAGAGATACCTCTCCGACAATCGGAGTGACAAACCCTAATCTCGAAATACGCCAACCCAACATCTACCATTGGAAACACCTGTAGTACTCCTTTATAATCACCCAGTTACGTTGTGACGTTTGGTAGTACCCAAAGTGTTCCTCCGGTAAACGGGAGTTGCATAATCTCATAGTTATAGGAACATGTATAAGTCATGAAGAAAGCAATAGCAACATACTAAACGATCGGGTGCTATGCTAATGGAATGGGTCATGTCAATCAGATCATTCTACTAATGATGTGACCTCGTTAATCAAATAACAACTCCTTGTTCATGGTTAGGAAACATAACCATCTTTGATTAACGAGCTAGTCAAGTAGAGGCATACTAGTGACACTCTGTTGGTCTATGTATTCACACATGTATTATGTTTCCGGTTAATACAATTCTAGCATGAATAATAAACATTTATCATGATGTAAGGAAATAAATAATAACTTTATTATTGCCTCTAGGGCATATTTCCTTCAGTCTCCCACTTGCACTAGAGTCAATAATCTAGATTACACAGTAATGATTCTAACACCCATGGAGCCTTGGTGCTGATCATGTTTTGCTCGTGGAAGAGGCTTAGTCAACGGGTCTGCAACATTCAGATCCGTATGTATCTTGCAAATCTCTATGTCTCCCACCTGGACTAAATCCCGGATGGAGTTGAAGCGTCTCTTGATGTGTTTGGTCCTCTTGTGAAATCTGGATTCCTTTGCCAAGGCAATTGCACCAGTATTGTCACAGAAGATTTTCATTGGACCCGATGCACTAGGTATGACTCCTAGATCGGATATGAACTCCTTCATCCGGACTCCTTCGTTTGCTACTTCCAAAGCAGCTATGTACTCCGCTTCACATGTAGATCCCGCTACGACGCTTTGTTTAGAACTGCACCAACTAACAGCTCCACCGTTTAAAGTAAACACGTATCCGGTTTGCGATTTAGAATCGTCCGGATCAGTGTCAAAGCTTGCATCAATGTAACCTCTTACGGTGAGCTCTTTGTCACCTCCATATACGAGAAACATATCCTTAGTCCTTTTCAGGTATTTGAGGATGTTCTTGACCGCTGTCCAGTGATCCATTCCTGGATTACTTTGGTACCTCCCTGCTAAACTTATAGCAAGGCACACATCAGGTCTGGTACACAGCATTGCATACATGATAGAGCCTATGGCTGAAGCATAGGGAACATCTTTCATTTTCTCTCTATCTTCTGCAGTGGTCGGGCATTGAGTCTTACTCAATTTCATACCTTGTAACACAGGCAAGAACCCTTTCTTTGCTTGATCCATTTTGAACTTCTTCAAAATCTTGTCAAGGTATGTGCTTTGTGAAAGTCCAATTAAGCGTCTTGATCTATCTCTATAGATCTTTATGCCTAATATGTAAGCAGCTTCCCCGAGGTCTTTCATCGAAAAACTTTTATTCAAGTATCCCTTTATGCTATCCAGAAATTCTATATCATTTCCAATCAGCAATATGTCATCCACATATAATATCAGAAATGCTACAGAGCTCCCACTCACTTTCTTGTAAATACAGGCTTCTCCAAAAGTCTGTATAAAGCCAAATGCTTTGATCACACTATCAAAGCGTTTATTCCAACTCCGAGATGCTTGCACCAGTCCATAAATGGATCGCTGGAGTTTGCATACTTTGTTAGCTCCTTTTGGATCGACAAAACCTTCTGGTTGTACCATATACAACTCTTCTTCCAGAAATCCATTCAGGAATGCAGTTTTGACATCCATCTGCCATATTTCATAATCATAAAATGCGGCAATTGCTAACATAATTCTGACGGACTTAAGCATCGCTACGGGTGAGAAAGTCTCATCGTAGTCAACCCCTTGAACTTGTCGAAAACCTTTTGCGACAAGTCGAGCTTTATAGACAGTAACATTACCGTCAGCATCAGTCTTTTTCTTGAAGATCCATTTATTCTCAATTGCTTGCCGATCATCGGGCAAGTCAACCAAAGTCCACACTTTGTTCTCATACATGGATCCCATCTCAGATTTCATGGCCTCAAGCCACTTTGCGGAATCTGGGCTCACCATCGCTTCTTCATAGTTCATAGGTTCATCATGATCTAGCATCATGACTTCCAGAACTGGATTACCGTACCACTCTAGTGCGGATCTCACTCTGGTTGATCTACGTGGTTCAGTAGTATCTTGTTCTGAAGCTTCATGATCATCATCATTAGCTTCCCCACTGACTGGCATAGGTGTCGCAGAAACAGTTTTCTGTGATGTACTATTTTCCAATAAGGGAGCAGGTACAGTTACCTCGTCAAGTTCTACTTTCCTCCCACTCACTTCTTTCGAGAGAAACTCCTTCTCTAGAAATGATCCATTCTTAGCAACGAATGTCTTGCCTTCGGATCTGTGATAGAAGGTATACCCAACAATTTCCTTTGGGTATCCTATGAAGACACATTTCTCCGCTTTGGGTTCGAGCTTATCAGGTTGAAGCTTTTTCACATAAGCATCGCAGCCCCAAACTTTAAGAAACGACAACTTTGGTTTCTTGCCAAACCATAGTTCATAAGGCGTCGTCTCAACGGATTTTGATGGTGCCCTATTTAGCGTGAATGCGGCCGTCTCTAAAGCATAACCCCAAAACGATAGCGGTAAATCAGTAAGAGACATCATGGATCGCACCATATCTAGTAAAGTACGATTACGACGTTCGGACACACCATTACGCTGTGGTGTTCCGGGTGGCGTGAGTTGCGAAACTATTCCACAATTTTTCAAATGTATACCAAACTCGTAACTCAAATATTCTCCTCCACGATCAGATCGTAGAAACTTTATTTTCTTGTTACGATGATTTTCAACTTCACTCTGAAATTCTTTGAACCTTTCAAATGTTTCAGACTTATGTTTCATTAAGTAGATATACCCATATCTGCTTAAATCATCTGTGAAGGTGAGAAAATAACGATATCCGCCACGAGCCTCAATATTCATCGGACCACATACATCGGTATGTATGATTTCCAACAAATCTGTTGCTCTCTCCATAGTACCGGAGAACGGTGTCTTAGTCATCTTGCCTATGAGGCACGGTTCGCAAGTACCAAGTGATTCATAATCAAGTGGTTCCAAAAGCCCATCAGTATGGAGTTTCTTCATGCGCTTTACACCGATATGACCTAAACGGCAGTGCCACAAATAAGTTGCACTATCATTATTAACTTTGCATCTTTTGGCTTCTACATTATGAATATGTGTATTACTATCTTCGAGATTCAACAAGAATAGACCACTCTTCAAAGGTGCATGACCATAAAAGATATTATTCATATAAATAGAACAACCATTATTCTCTGATTTAAATGAATAACCGTCTCGCATTAAACAAGATCCAGATATAATGTTCATGCTCAACGCTGGCACCAAATAACAATTATTTAGGTCTAATATTAATCCCGAAGGTAGATGTAGAGGTAGCGTGCCGACCGCGATCACATCGACTTTGGAACCGTTTCCCACGCGCATCGTCACCTCGTCCTTTGCTAGTGTCCGCTTATTCCGTAGTCCCTGTTTCGAGTTGCAAATATTAGCAACAGAACCAGTATCAAATACCCAGGTGCTACTGCGAGCTCTAGTAAGGTACACATCAATAACATGTATATCACATATACCTTTGCTCACTTTGCCATCCTTCTTATCCGCCAAATACTTGGGGCAGTTCCGCTTCCAGTGTCCAGTCTGCTTGCAGTAGAAGCACTCAGTTTCAGGCTTAGGTCCAGACTTGGATTTCTTCTCTTGAGCAGCAACTTGCTTGCTGTTCTTCTTGAAGTTTCCCTTCTTCTTCCCTTTGCCCTTTTTCTTGAAACTAGTGGTTTTGCTAACCATCAACACTTGATGCTCCTTCTTGATTTCTACCTCCGCAGCTTTCAGCATTGCGAAGAGCTCGGGAATAGTCTTGTTCATCCCTTGCATATTATAGTTCATCACGAAGCTCTTGTAGCTTGGTGGCAGTGATTGGAGAATTCTGTCAATGACGCGGTCATCTGGAAGATTAACTCCCATCTGAATCAAGTGATTATTATACCCAGACATCTTGAGTATATGCTCACTGACAGAACTGTTCTCCTCCATCTTACAGCTATAGAACTTATTGGAGACTTCATATCTCTCAATTCGGGCATTTGCTTGAAATATTAACTTCAACTCCTGGAACATCTCATATGCTCCATGACGTTCAAAACGTCGTTGAAGTCCCGATTCTAAGCCGTAAAGCATGGCACACTGAACTATCGAGTAGTCATCAGCTTTGCTCTGCCAGACGTTCATAACATCTGGCGTTGCTCCAGCAGCAGGCCTGTCACCCAGCGGTGCTTCCAGGACGTAATTCTTCTGTGCAGCAATGAGGATAATCCTCAGGTTACGGACCCAGTCCGTGTAATTGCTACCATCATCTTTCAACTTTGCTTTCTCAAGGAACGCATTAAAATTCAACGGAACAATAGCACGAGCCATCTATCTACAAGCAACATAAACAAGCAAGATACTATCAGGTACTAAGTTCATGATAAGTTTAAGTTCAGTTAATCAAATTTCTTAGGAACTCCCACTTAGATAGACATCCCTCTAATCCTCTAAGTGATCACATGATCCAAATCAACTAAACCATAACCGATCATCACGTGAGATGGAGTAGTTTTCAATGGTGAACATCGTCATGTTGATCATATCTACTATATGATTCACGCTCGACCTTTCGGTCTCTGTGTTCCGAGGCCATATCTGCATATGCTAGGCTCGTCAAGTATAACCTGAGTATTCTGCGTGTGCAAAACTGGCTTGCACCCGTTGTAGATGGACGTAGAGCTTATCACACCCGATCATCACGTGGTGTCTGGGCACGACGAACTTTGGCAACGGTGCATACTCAGGGAGAACACTTCTTGATAATTTAGTGAGAGATCATCTTATAATGCTACCGTCAATCAAAGCAAGATAAGATGCATAAAAGGATAAACATCACATGCAATCAATATAAGTGATATGATATGGCCATCATCATCTTGTGCTTGTGATCTTCATCTCCGAAGCACCGTCATGATCACCATCGTCACCGGCGCGCCACCTTGATCTCCATCGTAGCAACGTTGTCATCTCGCCAATCTTATGCTTCCACGACTATCACTACCGCTTAGTAATAAAGTAAAGCATTACATCGCGATTGCATTGCATACAATAAAGCGACAACCATATGGCTCCTGCCAGTTGCCGATAACTCGGTTACAAAACATGATCATCTCATACAATAAAATCAGCATCATGCCTTGACCATATCACATCACAACATACCCTGCAAAAACAAGTTAGACGTCCTCTACTTTGTTGTTGCAAGTTTTACGTGGCTGCTACGGGCTTAAGTAAGAACTCATCTCACCTACGCATCAAAACCACAACGATAGTTCGTCAAATAGACTCCGTTTTAACCTTCTCAAGGACCGGGCGTAGTCACACTTGGTTCAACTAAAGTTGGAGAGACAGTCTTCCGCAAGCCATCTATGTGCAAAGCACGTCGAGGGAACCGGTCTCGCGTAAGAGTACGCGTAAGGTTGGTCCGGATCGTCTCAACCAACAATACCGCCGAACCAAAGTATGACATGTTGGTAGGCAGTATGACTTGTATCGCCCACAACTCACTTGTGTTCTACTCGTGCATATAACATCAAACCATAAAACCTAGGCTCGGATGCCACTGTAGGGGAACGCAGTAATTTCAAAAAAATTCCTACAAACACGCAAGATCATGGTGATGCACAGCAACGAGAGGGGAGAGTGTTGTCTATGTACCAACGCAGACCGACTGCGGAAGCGATCACACAACGTAGAGGAAGTAGTCGTACGTCTTCTTCCCGATCCGACCGATCCAAGCACCGTTACTCCGGCACCTCCGAGTTCTTAGCACACGTTCAGCTCGATGACGTTCCTCGGGCTCCGATCCAGCAAAGCGTCGAGGAAGAGTTCCGTCAGCACGACGGCGTGATGACGATCTTGATGTACTACCGACGCAGGGCTTCGCCTAAGCACTACAACGGTACGATCGAGGTGGAATTTGGTGGCAGGGGGCACCGCACACGGCTAAGGAACGATCTCAAGGATCAAGTTGTGTGTCTTGGGGTGCCCCCTGCCCCCGTATATAAAGGTTGGAGGAGGGGAGCCGGCCGGCCAAGGGAGAGGAGGCGCAGGGGAGTCCTACTCCCACCGGGAGTAGGACTCCTCCCCCCAATCCTAATCCTATTAGGACTCCCGGGGGGAAAAAGAGAGAGAAGGGGGGCCGGCCCCTATCCTAGTCCTACTAGGACTTTGGGAAGGGGGGCGCCGGCCAGCTTGTGGGCTTTCCCTTTTTCTCCTTTTTCCACTAAGGCCCAATAGGCCCATTAGTCTCCCGGGGGGTTCCGGTAACCCTCCCGGTATTCCGGTAAAATCCCGATTTCACCCGGAACACTTCCGATGTCCAAACATAGGCTTCCAATATATCAATCTTTACGTCTCGACCATTTCGAGACTCCTCGTCATGTCCGTGATCTCATCCGGGACTCCGAACAACCTTCGGTACATCAAAATGCATAAACTCATAATAACTGTCATCGTAACGTTAAGCGTGCGGACCCTACGGTTCGAGAACAATGTAGACATGACCGAGACACGTCTCCGGTCAATAACCAATAGCGGGACCTGGATGCCCATATTGGCTCCTACATATTCTACGAAGATCTTTATCGGTCAGACCGCATAACAACATACGTTGTTCCCTTTGTCATCGGTATGTTACTTGCCCGAGATTCGATCGTCGGTATCCAATACCTAGTTCAATCTCGTTACCGGCAAGTCTCTTTACTCGTTCCGTAATACATCATCTCACAACTAACATATTAGTTGCAGTGCTTGCAAGGCTTATGTGATGTGCATTACCGAGAGGGCCCAGAGATACCTCTCCGACAATCGGAGTGACAAACCCTAATCTCGAAATACGCCAACCCAACATCTACCATTGGAAACACCTGTAGTACTCCTTTATAATCACCCAGTTACGTTGTGACGTTTGGTAGTACCCAAAGTGTTCCTCCGGTAAACGGGAGTTGCATAATCTCATAGTTATAGGAACATGTATAAGTCATGAAGAAAGCAATAGCAACATACTAAACGATCGGGTGCTATGCTAATGGAATGGGTCATGTCAATCAGATCATTCTACTAATGATGTGACCTCGTTAATCAAATAACAACTCCTTGTTCATGGTTAGGAAACATAACCATCTTTGATTAACGAGCTAGTCAAGTAGAGGCATACTAGTGACACTCTGTTGGTCTATGTATTCACACATGTATTATGTTTCCGGTTAATACAATTCTAGCATGAATAATAAACATTTATCATGATGTAAGGAAATAAATAATAACTTTATTATTGCCTCTAGGGCATATTTCCTTCACCATGATGTCGAGGATTCAATCAATCCGTATACAATTCCCTTTGTCAATCGGTACGTTACTTGCCCGAGACTCGATCGTCGGTATCCCAATACCTTGTTCAATCTCGTTACCGGCAAGTCACTTTACTCGTGCCGTAATGCATGATCCCGTGATCAACCACTTGGTCACATTGAGCTCATTATGATGATGCATTACCGAGTGTGCCCAGAGATACCTCTCTGTCATACGGAGTGACAAGTCCCAGTCTCGATTCGTGCCAACCCAACAGACACTTTCGGAGATACCTGTAGTGTACCTTTATAGTCACCCAGTTACGTTGTGACGTTTGGCACACGCAAAGCACTCCTACGGTATCCGGGAGTTGCACAATCTCATGGTCTAAGGAAATGATACTTGACATTCCGAAAAGCTACAGCAAACGAACTACACGATCTTTGAGCTATGCTTAGGATTGGGTCTTGTCCATCACATCATTCTCCTAATGATGTGATCCCGTTATCAATGACATCCAATGTCCATAGTCAGGAAACCATGACTATCTTTTGATCAACGAGCCAGTCAACTAGAGGCTCACTAGGGACGTGTTGTGGTCTATGTATTCACACATGTATTATGATTTCCGGATAACACAATTATAGCATGAACAATAGACAATTATCATGAATAAAGAAATATAATAATAACCATTTTATTATTGCCTCTAGGGCATATTTCCAACATAACCCTCTACTTGTGGGTTCGAGTGAGGCAGACCACTTAGGGAACATATTGACCTTCTAATTTGAACTTTCGTGGTTCGAGGGAAAGGTTTTTCAGAGATGGTACATGCGGGATGGGCAGAAGAGGCTGGAGGTAATGCAAATATTGATGGATGGCAATTCAAAATCCGACAACTTAGACAATTCATGCGAGGTCGGGTTAAGAATCCCAGTGAATTATAGGTCGAAAGATATAGGCTATTACATGTTATAGATGATCATGGTATTAAAGCGGAGGTGGCCCCTCTCGGTTTAGTAGGATATGCTGCTAAATGCGAGGCTGAGGGTGAAGATTGCTAAATTGCTGAGAGAGGAAGAGATTCACTAGGCACAATGTGCTAAAGTGAGGGAGGGGGTAGTAATACCAATTCTTCCATTTTTTTGCAAATGGCAAGCATATGAAGAATAAGATTATTAGGCTTGAACAAGATGAAGGGACCATTGTTGGTCAAGAGAACTTGGTATCATACATGACAAATTTATATTAAGAGATTATTTAAGGCCCCCTATATAATTTTATGTCTTTAAAGGAAGACATAAGGGGTGAGATTCTGCAATTATGTCCGGGAGAGAATGCGGTGTTGACTGCCCCCTTCACGGAGAAAACGGTGTGTGATGCAATTCTTCAAATGAAGAATAATAAAGCATTGGGACCAAATGAGTTCCTCACAGAATTTTATCATAGATTTTGGGGTGATTAGGGGGGATTTGCTTCCCATGTTTCATGATCTTTTTAATGATGAGATGCAATTGTTCAAGTTAAATTTTGGGACTATGCTTACTTAACAATAAGGAAGGGGCGATGAGGATTGAGCAATTTAGACCGAATTTATAATTAAATGTTAATTATAAGATTTTTATCAAAGTGGCAACGAATAGACTTATATTGATTGCTCATTGTGTGGTCCAACCTATGCAAGCTGCCTTTATGCCTGACCGACACGTCCTAAAGGTACTGGTGGTTCTGCATGAGACAATGTATGAAAAAGCTCGAAGAAACTCGACGGAGCTATTTTCAAAGTAGATTTTGTAAAGGCTTGTGATAAAGTCAAATGGCTTTTCTTGCAAAAGTCATTGAGGATGAATGGTTTTATGAGGCTTGGAGGAACTAGGTTGAATCTTTTGTTCAAATAGGTAGCGTGGGGTTTGATAACCCACAAGTATAGGGGATCGCAACAGTTTTCCAGGATAGAGTATTCAACCCAAATTTATAGATTCGACACAAGGGGAGCCAAAGAATATTTGTAAGTATTAGCTGCTGAGTTGTCAATTCAACCACACCTGGAGATTAATTATCTGCAGCAAAGTTATCAGTAGCAAAGTAGTATGATAGTTTTGATAATAGTAGCGGCAACAATAGTAACGGTAACAGTGATAGCAGTAATTTTGTAGCAAGTGCAACAACAACAATAGCAGTGGTGAAAGATCGTGGATGTCGCCTAGAGGGGGGTGAATAGGCGCTTTAAAATAATTATGGTTTAGGATTGAACAAATGCGGAATAAACCTAACGGTTAATTTTCCAAGCACAAAACCTAAAACAACGAGGCTCACCTATGTGCACCAACAACTTATGCTAAGCAAGATAAGCAACTATGTGATAGCAAGAAATATGAAAAAGAACAATATGGCTATCACAAAGTAAAGTGCATAAGAAAAGAGCTCGGGTAAGAGATAACCGAGGCACGCGGAGACGGCGATGTTTCCCGAAGTTCACACCCTTGCGGATGCTAATCTCCGTTTGGAGAGGTGTGGATGCACAATGCTCCCCAAGAAGCCACCGGGACCACCGTAATCTCCTCATGCCCTCGCACAATGCAAGATGCCATGATTCCATTAAGGGACCCTTGAGGGCGGTCACCGAACCCGTACAAATGGTAACCCTTGGGGGCGGTCACCGAACCCGTACACTTTGGCAACCCTTGGGGGTGGTCACCGAAACCCGTCAAATTGCTCGGGGCGATCTCCACAACCTAATTGGAGACCCCGACGCTTGCCCGGAGCTTTACACCACAATGATCGAGCTCCGAACACCACCAACTTTCTAGGGCGCCCAAGCACCCAAGAGGAACAAGCTCAAGGGCACCAAGCACCCAAGAGTAATAAACTTCTCAACTTGTAACTTCCACGTATCACCATGAAGAACTCAAACTGATGCACCAAATGCAATGGCAAGGGCACACGGAGTGCCAAGTCCTTCTCTCCCAAATCCCACCAAAGCAACTAATGCTAGGGAGGAAAATGACAGGAAGAACAAGAAGGAGAATACCAAGAACTCCAAGATCTACATCCAAGGGGTTCCCCTCACACAGAGGAGAAAGTGATTGGTGGAAATGTGGATCTAGATCTCCTCTCTCTTTTCCCTCAAAAACTAGCAAGAATCCATGGAGGGATTGAGAGTTAGCAAGCTCGAAGAAGGTCAACAATGGGGGAAGAACACGAGCTCAAAGGATAAGGTTGAATGGGGAAGAAGATCCCCTTTTAAAGGAGCTCCCGAATCCAACCGTTATGTGCTCAGTCCGCGCACGAGCGGTACTACCGCCCAGGGGAGCGGTACTACCGCCCGGATGGTAGAACACGGAGAGCGGAGCAAAACAGAGGGCGAGGAAGAGCCGTATGAGCGGCACTACTGCTGGAGCCAGCGGTACTACCGTAGGTCGCAGCGGTACTGCCACTTGGCACAGCGGTACTACCGCTCGGACCGCGCACAGTGCCTACCACGAGCACACGGAGAAGGAACAGGGAGGAGGGCCATTGAGCGGCACTAGGGGCGGTGGTAGCCGCGGTACTACCGCTCCTACTGCCGCTCCTACTGCCGCTGAACCCGACACGAGAAAACCACGTCTTGAGTCGAGGCGGTACCAGCGCGAAACCGGAGTCGTACTACCTCCAAGCTGCAGCTCGTTAGGCAGTAGCTGCTGCATCTCAGTACGACCCCAGCTACAACGTTAGATATCCACTAGGCCATTACATTCATGTTCACACATTCATTCTAGTTGTTGGTGCTCATACTTTTTCATTGTATTATCCATGCTAGTTTATTTTCTTTTCCAGCATTCTGCTTGTGTGTTTAAAAAACCTTAATAAAAACAAAAAAATTAGTTGTAGCTTTTAGCTAGTTTACTTTCCATGCTTGTAGTAGTAATAATTAAAATAAAACCCAAAAGGATTTCTCGTTCTTCTTTTACTTGTTGGGAGCTTTCTTGTGTAAATAGTTTTATTTCTTTTTCTTTGGGGGTCGACAGGAGAAGACCGTGATGAAAATGTTGAGTGACTCTCATATGCATTATTGTTGATCTAACCAAGAGCCCATATTACCTTGTCTTCCCCCTTGTATTAAATGCTCACAGATTCCAGCTTAGTCTAATGCACGTGCATTATTATTATTATCCACACCGTTTGGTCGTGCAATTGAAAGGCAATAATGACGATATATGATGGACTGATTGAGATGAGAGAAGCTGGTTTGAACTCGACCTATCTTGTTTTTGTAAATATGATTAGTTCATCGTTCGTGATTCAGCCTATTTTGAATGATACATGTTTGCAATGACAATTAGAGATTATAATTGCTCATGCCATGCTTAATTAGCTAGGAGTTTATAATGGTTTACCTTGCGTGCCAAAATGATATTAAAATGGTTGTGATGTGGTATGATAGGGTGGTATCCTTCTTTGAATGATTCAAGTGGCTTGACTTGGCACATGTTCACGCATGTAGTTAAAACAAAATAAACATAGCCTCCACGATATTTATGTTCATGGTGAATTATATCCTACTCATGCTTACACTCAGTGTTGATTAATTTTAATGCATGTTTATGACTATTGTCGCTCTCTGGTTGGTCGCTTCGTAATCTCTTTCTAGCCTTCACTTGTACTAAGCGGGAATATTGTTTGTGCATCCACTCCCATAAACCCCAAAGTTATTCCATATGAGTCCACCATACCTTCCTATAAGCGGTATCTACCTGCCGTTCCAAGTAAATTTGTATGTGTCAAACTCTAAACCTTTAAATAAAATTCTATTTTGTATGCTCGAATAGCTCATGTATCAACTAGGGCCGTCTATATCTTCCATGCTAGGTGGGTTATTCTCACGAGGAGTGGAATCCGCTTCTCATTCACGAGAAAATGGTTGGTAACCGGGATGCCTAGTCCCATGCTTAAATTAAAATAATTGCAAACAAAACTCCCCCAGGATTGTTGTTAGTTGGAGGCACCCGTTGTTTCGGACAAGCTATAGATTGATGTTTGTTGGTGGTGGGGGAGTATAAACTTTACCATTATGTTTGAGAACCGCCTATAATGTCTGTAGCATGGAGGATATCGAGATCTCTTGGTTGTTATGTTGACAACGAAAGTATGCCACTTAAAATATTATTCATCTCTATTTCAAAACTCGAGCTCTGGCACCTCTACAGATCCCTGCTTCCCTCTGAGAATGGCCTATCTATTTACTTTTATGTTGAGTCATCATCCCCTTATTAAAAAGCACTCGTTGGAGAGCACCGCAGTCATTTGCATGCATTACTATTAGTTTACATTGAGTATGACTGTGACTGGATCTCTTTTACCATGAATTTCAATGTTTAGTCAGTCCTTGATCTTCAGAGGTGCTCTGCATTTATGTTTTGCGGTATCAGAAAGGGCTAGCGAGATACCATCTTGTTATATCATATTATGATTATTTTGAGAAAGTGTTGTCATCCGAGATTTATTATTATTGCTCGCTAGTTGATTATGCCATTGATATGAGTAAATTTGAGACCCAAGTGTTATTGTTAATATGGTTAGTTCATAATCTTTGCTGAAAACCTGAGTGCTGGCTTTACATATTTACAACAACAAGAACAAACAGAGTTTGTAAAAGTTTTTCCTTTTATCACTTTTAGTTTATCAACTGAATTGCTTGAGGATAAGCAAAGGTTTAAGCTTGGGGGAGTTGATACATCTCCAACGTATCTACTTTTCCAAACACTTTTGCCCTTGTTTGGACTCTAACTTGCATGATTTGAATGGAACTAACCCGGACTGACGCTGTTTTTAGCAGAATTGCCATGGTGTTATTTTTGTGCAGAAATAAAAGTTCTCGAAATGACCTGAAACTTCACGAAGAATATTTTTGGAATTAATAAAAAATACTGGCGAAAGAACCGACACCAGGGGGGCCACACCCTGTCCACGAGGGTGGAGGGCGCGCCCACCCGCCTGGGGCGCGCCCCTTGCCTCGTGGGTCCCCTGAGACTCCACCGACCTCAAATCCAACTCTATATTCACGTTCGACAGAGAAAAAAATCAGGGAGAAGGATTCATCGCGTTTTACGATACGGAGCCGCCGTCAAGCCCTAATCTCTCCCGGGAGGGCTGATCTGGAGTCCGTTCGGGGCTCCGGAGAGGGGAATCCGTCGCCGTCGTCATCATCAACCATCCTCCATCACCAATTTCATGATGCTCACCGCCGTGCATGAGTAATTCCATCGTAGGCTTGCTGGACGGTGATGGGTTGGATGAGATTTATCATGTCATTGAGTTAGTTTTGTTAGGGTTTGATCCCTAGTATGCATTATGTTCAGAGATTGATGTTGCTATAACTTTGCTATGCTTAATGCTTGTCACTAGGGCCCGAGTGCCATGATTTGAGATCTGAACCTATTATGTTTTCATGAATATATGTGAGTTCTTGATCCTATTTTGCAAGTCAATAGTCACCTACTATGTGTTATGATCCGGTAACCCCGAAGTGACAATAATCGGGACCACTCCCGGTGATGACTATAGTTTGAGGAGTTCATGCATTCACTAAGTGTTAATGCTTTGTTCCGGTACTCTATGAAAAGAAGGCCTTAATATCCCTTAGTTTCCAATGGGACCCCGCTGCCACGGGAGGGTAGGACAAAAGATGCCATGCAAGTTCTTTTCCCTAAGCACGTATAGCTATATTCGGAATACATGCCTACATTACATTAATGAACTGGAACTAGTTCTATGTCACCCTATGTCATAACTATTTCATGAGGAATCGCATCTGACATAATTATCCATCACTGATCCATTGCCTACGGGCTTTTCACATATTGATCTTTGCATAGTTACTTTTCCGTTGCCACTATTACAATTACTACAAAACTGCTATTGTTACTTTTGCCACCGTTACCGTTACTTCCATACTACTTTGCTACTAAATACTTTGCTATTGATATTAAGTCTTTCAGGTGTGGTTGAATTGACAATTCAACTGCTAATAGTTGAGAATATTCTTTGGCTCCCCTTGTGTCGAATCAATAAATTTGGGTTGAATACTCTACCCTCGAAAACTGTTGCGATCCCCTATACTTGCGGGTTATCAAGCCCCCTAGCAGGCCTCCAGTGTCCATCTTATGCTATGTGAAGGATTTTGACCTGGAAAAAAAAATCAAGAAGGAGCTTTCGGGACGAAGCGTGGTTGTCTCGAGGCGGAACCTGGGCAGAAGCAATCTAGGGCTTCGGCGGAGCTGTTTTGCCGGGGAAACTTCCCTCTGAGAGGGGGAAATCATCGTTATCGTCATCACCAACGATCCTCTTATCGAGAGGGGGTCAATCTCCATCAACATCTTCACGAGCACCATCTCCTCTCAATACCTAGTTCATCTCTTGTATCCGATCTTTGTCTCAAAAGCTTAGATTGGTACATGTGGGTTGCTAGTAGTGTTGATTACTCCTTGTAGTTGATGCTAGTTGATTTATTCGATGGAAGATCATATATTCAGATCCTTAATGATAATTATTACTCCTCTGATTATGAACATGAATATGCTTTGTGAGTAGTTACATTTGCTTCTGAGAACATGGGAGAAGTCTTGTTATAAGTAATCATGTGAATTTGGTATTCGTTCGATATTTTGATGAGATGTATGTTGTCTTTCCTCTTGTGGTGTTATGTGAACGTCGACTACATGACACTTCACCATTGTTTGGGCGTAGGGGAGGTAGTCTTTTGAATATGAACGGATAAAGAGTTTTATCTAATTAGGTTCAACCTCTTGAAGACCATAATATGCCCACTCTACCTCATAAACAATAACTTCGAGATGGTAAATAATCCAGACCAAAACCTAGAGACACCTCCGTAGAGGTCATTAAATTATTATCTGTTTCTAGGATGTGGACACAATATGCGTATTAATTAAACCTAGGGGAGGTAGTCTTTTGAATATGAACGGATAAAGAGTTTTATCTAATAGGTTCAACCTCTTGAAGACCATAATATGCCCACTCTACGTCATAAACAATAACTTCGAGATGGTAAATAATCCAGACCAAAACCTAGAGACACCTCCGTAGAGGTCATTAAATTATTATTTGTTTCTAGGATGTGGACACAATATGCATGAGCCATGTCATAACATTTCAACTCAAAGAAAGAGGCTTGTCACAATAGCTAATGGGTCGATCAACTACTTGATTTGATACTACTATTCACACCATGTTTTTTGTAATGTTGAATTTAGTGTCATGGCAAATGTATGACATGTTTATATGTGCTCAGTTCAATTATTTTCATATATTTGCACAACTTTGAGCATGTGTTCTTAGCCTTGAGGCGCACTAGGTGCATTGCAATATGGGGTGCACTGGATACATTCTCTACCTTTTGCTACAAATCCTATGAAATTTAGGCTTTTAAACCAGTTTGCAGGGATTCTATATATAACCACATTCCTTCAACTAAATATGTTTTGATTTGAAATCTCCAATTTGGTGTGGAAGTACTTTCAATGCAAAATGTTTTGCTCTGTTGATTCTATAAATGTTTAGATGTATTAGAATGTGGATTCTTGAAGGTGATCTCCAAAAGAATATACATATAGGTGAATCATAATTGATAGGAAGATAAAAAGGTGCCTCCATAATATAAATTGCCAATAGTCATGAATATCTCCTTCTTCCTCTACCCAAGACTCGAGAAAACTATATAAGGAGCTTAGCATATCGAATGTTGTCCTACTAATCCATTGGCCGTTTATAATAGTTTCACGGCAAAAATCCACACTCTTACTCTTTCTAGTTGCTTACGAGATTCTTCTATGGATGAATTGTTTAGGTTGTTTTGATCCTTGGTGAACATATCACATGCCATCGACACAAGGCTCCATCAATAATTTACCAACTATACAAAATAGTGAAAATACCTATTCAAATGATCATAGTGGATATAAAAGTGTGATGCATAGATGTCGTGAAATGGTGTGCCTATGATGACCATTGACTATACATATGATCGTACACTCAAGCAACAGTATGCATTCTACAATGCCATACATTCTATCAAAAAATTAAATGAATGTGTGCATGCACACGCGTATGATAGATATTTATATAGATAGAGAGAGATGAGGATGATGCGTCACATAACCTTGGTCGTCTAACAAGGGAAACAAATTAGATTACGACAACTTTTAGCCCTGCTGACATAACCTTCATGAAATCCGTGGCATGCCAAAAAAAATTAATTTGGAAAAATAGATGCAAGCTGGAGAGATAAAGGGGGATGTGTCACATAAGCTTATCTATTAAACAAGTCAAACAGATTGGATCACGACTACATTTGTCGGTGTTGACATAACCATTATGGAACAGTGAAAGCTAAAAGACACATTTTATTGAAAAGATACATGCTAAATTGGTAACTTAAATTCTTGCCAAATACAGTAAATAATCCAAGCTAAAGCCTAGAAACACCAACTTAATGATCGTTACATTTCTGTTTATTTTTACGATGTGGACACACGTGCATGAACCGTGTCATAACATTTCAACTCAAAGAAAAGGTTTTTGTGTAGTAGTGTTAATGGGATTTCTTTTGATGTTGATCTTAGTGTGAGGGCAAATGTATGGCATGTTTATGCACTTGGTTATTTCCATATATTTATACAACTTCCAGCATATGTTTTTAGCATCAAGGTGCACTGGATGCATTGTAATATGGGGCGCATTGAATACATAATCTAACTTATGATATGAGTCCTATGCAATATTGGTGTTCAAATTATAGGGATTTTTAACCACATACCTTTGATTCAAATGTCTATTGCATAAATATGTTATGATTTGAAATCTCTAATTTGGTGTGGAAGTACTTCCAATCCAAAACATTTTGCGCTACTGATTTTATCAATTTTCTGATGTCTTAGTGACATAACCTCTGTGAAATCGTGGCATGCTAGAAAAATATATTTTCTTGAAAGAATATATGCTAAATTGGGCGGCTTCGATTCTTGCGGATAAAATTTATTAATCCAAACTAAAGCCTAGAAACACTACCTTAAAGATCGTCAATTTTTTTGTTTATTTCTACGATGTGGACATAATGTGCATGAACCGTGGCATATGATTTCAACTTGAAGAAAATGTTAGTCGTAATAGTGTTTAATGGGACTTATTTTGTGTTGATTTTAGTGTGAGAGAAAATGTATGCATGTTTATGCACTTGGTTATTTTCATATATTTATACATCAAGACGCACTAGGTGCATTGTAATATGAGGTGCACTGAATACATTCTCTACCTTTTGCTACGAATTCTATGCACTTTTGGTTTTCGAAACTAGTTTAGAGGAATTTTGTAGCCAAATTCCTTTGATTCAAAAGACTATTGCAGAAATACATTATAATTTGAAATCTTCAATATTGTGTGGAAGTACTTCCAATCCAAAAAAATCGTGCTATTGATTTCAGATGTATCAGATTCATAGGCGGATCATACATTTATAAGAAGATCAAGAGTTACCCCCATCACATAACTGTCAAGAGTCACGAATATCTCCTTCTTCCTAAACCAAGACTGGCGAAAAATATATAAGGAGCTAAGCGAAATTGAATGCAACTCTACAAGTCTATTGTGTGCTCAAAATAGTTGCACAACAAACTCCAAACACCTACAAGCATCTTTCTATGAATGAATTGTTTTGGTTGTGTTCACCTAGACCCGGGCAAGGTCAGTCCGGCCCGACGACCCGAGCTCAAAGCCTGATGGTCGGGCGGTTTCTTAGGGTCCAATTTTGGCGTGAAAGAAAAGCTCGAAAGCCTGAAGTACATTTAAATTAGACTTTTAAGACAAATACAACTGTAAAATTACATTTACATGCCCCAAAATTATTCAAGTTAATATTATTTAATAGGGAAAACACAATTTAATTGTTTCGAGCCAGGTTGTGCAAGGCTTGGGTTTTTGTGGTAGGGCTTTTTAAAGGCTGACCCAAAAAAGGCTTGTCCCGAGAAATGCCCAGGTCTAATTTCACCCTTGGTGAATGTATCACATGCCACCGACACAAGGCTACACCAATGATTTATGTGTTGTAAAAAACATGAAAACACATTGAGATGAACATAGTAGATATAAAAAAAGATGAGATGCATAAATTTGGAGATGGTGTTTGCACCATGATGGTTGAATCAAACAGTTAGTCGCGTCCATACAACCATTGTTTCAAGTAATACTACATATTTTTAGATTGTCATACATTTTTAATAGAATTTGAAACAAATATTATGTGTGTCTGTGCGCGCGCACACACGTGTATGAGAAAGAGGGTGGTGCGTCACATAAGCTTAGCTGTTTAGCAAGGAAACAAATTGGATCACACCAACTCTTATATGTGCTGTGATAACCTTCACGAAATCGTTGCATGCCAAAAAGATCTGTACCGGAGAAAACAAATGCCAGAGAGAGATAGAGAGAAGAAGGAATACGTCACATAAGCTTAGCCGTTTAACAGGCAAAAAATTGGATTACGACAACTTTTGTCGGTGCTGACGTAACCTTTGTGAAATCATGGCTTACCAGAAAATACCTACTTATATGCTAAAAGTTGAGTATCAAATTTTAGCATTGGATAGCATTGGATAGGTTGAGTATCAAATTTTCTTGCCAACCTTACAAAAAGTTGTCGAATTTGTTAGTAACTTTTTATTTGTCAAATGTTTTCCTATCTTAATTTGACAAATGTTTTTTTTGAGTGTTTGCTTGCCAAATGCTGGCATCAAACTGATCGTGCTCTTAAATTCTTGTGGGATATTTTTAATTTCTGCCAAGTGCTTTGGGTGCTGACTTCTGCAGTAGAACGCCACTTGGCAGTTGGTGGTCATGGAGATGCAGGCGACGCAATCTACCTGCTCGGCCGACTTTGAAATTTTGAAACGCGCCGGCGCCAATTTGGACAGGGACCGTGCTGAAATCATTGCCAGTTGCCACGCTATCCGCCGGACCGGCTACGCATCCCGTGCGCTGGTGCACTGAGATGGATAGTCTGATGTGATCTGCGCCGAGTCTTCGTCCGCCGCCTGCAGCAGCTCCGCAGGTTTGCTATGCGGCGTGTGACGGTTCAGTGGCCGGCCGGTCACGGACCTTGATACACGGCCGAGGTTGCTTGCTACAGACACGCAAGGATCACGGTTTTCGTAGGTTCATTTTGGAGTTCAGCTGCGATGAACCGTTCGACCAGCAATCATGACCAAACGGCCACCGTTGCCTGTTATCTCCGGCGGCACGGCAGCAGGCACGGGCGCGCGCATGGCGAAGCTGGGCTTTCACCTGCCTCCTCGAGATCAGAGACTGCCGTGACCGCTGTCACTTCGTGCACGGTGTCAGGTCATGGCGCGTGACTGATGGGACGGGACGGTTGCCCTGGTCCGAGCGCTGACACGGCCAGGCGCGCCGCCCGGCCGCTCGCACGAAACCGGGACGGTCGCAGGCCCGGGCAGAGCGTCAGCGTGCACTGTTCCGTCCGTCCCTCGGAACTTTTCTGGGCGTCGCGACTCTCTTGTCCGGCCGGGATAGGAGAAAAATAGTTCCGGGCCAGACAAGACAATGCGGGGTGTAGCTCTGGGTCAACTTCGGAGTGTGCGCACGCTGGCGTAGGTAGGAGCATGGGCAAAGCGGAGACACGGTCACTGTGCGGACGCACGGGAGTACTGGTGGGTTTTAAAATGTCGTGGACTTCAACTTGGAGCGAGCAAGGTCGCATCAGTGTCAACGAGGCCCTTCACGAAATACTATACGAGTACGTGACGGGTGAGAGCGGTGACGAAGGCCACGCCGGAAGAACTGTTTGCACATCGTCTGCCCGCAAGTACAGTACCTACGAGGAGCAAGGATCGCCCGGATCCCGGTCGGTCGGCAGTACACACGCACGTTCAAATGCCCGAGCAGTACAATCGGGAGTGTGCAGCGGACTACCATAGTTTGTACAGCGAACTGTGGGTCTTTGAGCTTCCAGCGCGCGGCCCATCGAGCAGTGAGGAGCCCGTCACGGCGAAAGACCCCTGGAAGAGGGAGGAAGAGAGTGTATGTGTGATGATTTGATGGTAAAAAAGATTGTCAATATCATTTGATATGTATAAGAATATTAAATGTAATATTAATATGATTAATATTGAACTCTTAAAGTTAATATGACTCTGTTGCAACGCACGGGCGTTCTTTTAGTCAAATTAGGACCCTAATGTCTGGCGACTAAACACCATGGAGCTGCTCCCATCTAACGATTCCATCCCATTCGCTAGGGGCAGGCCAAGGCAAAGGCCCAGTTAACTCTTTTATTGGAAAATATCATGAACAAAAAATAATAAACATTTCTTACAAAAAAAAGAAAACCTAAATTTAGAAATGAAAAGTTCAATGCTACTTTATAAAAATAATTTTTTTACAATTTACAGATTTACAGTTAGTATGATAAAAAACGATGTGTGATCTTGAAAAATAAAATTGGCATGCTAAACTTTGAAACTGCCATCCTCTAGATAAAAAAAGGCCATGAAAAAATATACATTTTCTTATAAAAATATAGAAACATAAATTTATAAATGCCATGCTCTCGCATATAAAATTGACATGTTATAGAAGTGACATTTCTCTATTTATAAATTTACTATGATAAAAAATACCATGCCAATAAAAATGAAATTGCCATCCATTTAATAATAAAACTTTCGCTCTTGATAATACAAATTTCATGCCAACATTAATAAAAATGCCATGCTCTCAATAATAAAATTGATATCATGTTAATAATAAAACCGCCATCCTCCTAATAATAAATATGCCATGTTATTAATAATGAAAATGCCATGCTCTTAATCATAAAATTGGCATCTTCTTGATGGAAAAAAATATGCCATGCTCTTAATAATAAAGCCGACATCCTTCTAAAAATAAAAATGCCATGTTATTAATTATAATAGTGCCATACTCCAAACAAATAGAACTGCCAAGTGAGAAACTAAAAAAAAATCCAAAATTCTACGATAAGTGATAAAATTTCCAAAAGCTTGCCACGGAGGCATTACAAAAGGACATAGAAAATGCCATGCTACCTATGATAAAACTGCACATGGCCAGTTTAGAAGAAAAAAATCCCCTCTAAATATAGGGGTTTTTGTTCTTTTAATAATGGAAAAAATCTATATTTCCATTTTTTCAAATGGAATTATAAAAAGGAATTTAGCTTCGAAAAAATACATAAACATGTTTTAGTACACATGTACACAAACCTGCTTTAGTCCAAGTGGTAAAGTGTGTGCCCTCTCTGTAGGAGGTCTCAAGTTCGAATCCGCCCATGTGCACATCGTACAATTTTATGGGAGAGAAAAAGGCGAGCATTTGCTAGTAAATGCTTTACAGTGAATGCCTCTAGCTGATCTACATGGCATTGACCTTGCGCCAATATCCATGCGATGGGCTCCTAACGTAGCAAAACTGGGAGACATGCATCATGATCATGGGATGCCGACATATCTCACCTTGATTTTTGTAAAGTATCATGAGGCAAAAGGAATAGCATAAGGTAATCACACGTTGACTTGATAATCATTCATGAAGTATAGGGTCAATATGGATGCCCATAGTTTCGCTATTGACCATTGAATGAAAAGTGTTTTGGTCATGTCCATATTTCATTGAGCCTGCAGGGTCACACACTTAAGGGTTTATGACCTGTTGAGTTCTATTGGAGTTAGGAATTTTAGAAAATATCGTCGGAAAAGTTTCAAATACAATAAAATTGTTTCAGGAGAAAACTCAATTAAACTGGGAAGGTGGAAAAGTTCCCGATGACCTAATAATAATATAGGACAACTTTGGTATTTCCGGAGACACCCCCCCCCCCCACGCGCAGAATTATTCTAGGAACCTTCGGCTGCCGGCAGCCAAATGAGCCTAGAGGGCCAATAAGGGTGCCCCCTTTAGCTTGCCCCACAAGCCAAGGGGGCGGCTAGGAGTTGCCAGAGGACCCCTCCTCCTTGGTCGGCGTGCCAAGGGAGGGGCCCCTCCTACAAGTCAATTAGCCTACCTCCTTCACCTATATATATGTGAGGGGGCGCCCCTATTGAGACACAAGTTCTCTCCCATTCCAGGAGCCCCCTCTAGTTTTCTCTAGTCCTCTAGTTCTTCAGGAAATAGTAGAGAGACGCCCTGAGGTTCTTCCTCCCTTCTTTAGTTCTCCAACGATGCCCAGCTCTGGTAGCCGAAGCACTATCGGACCATCGACCTCGTACACGTCCAATCCATAGAGAGATTGTGCTTTTGACTTTCGTTCGAGGGACAGTTCATGGGACGGTTCGAGGGATTTCAAGAACGATCTACACCAACCTTTCTTTCACCACAACTCGAATTTGGTAACAATATGATATAACCTTGCATGCATCTTCATAGTGATCCTAGTTCTTGATTCGTAAGGCATATTTTTTGTTTTCTACTACGATTCTCAACAATATAGGTGTGTTTTTGAGTAAATATTTAACTCTTCTTGCAACTCGTTGTTTCGTCCTTGGAAACTTCTGCATGTGCAAATAAACTTCCTTATGGATTATATTCATAGGTCACCAGAGAGTGGGAGAAAATGTTACCAAGGGTAAACCTGATATGCATGAAGCAATTGATGTAAGTTCACCTCTGTCCCAAAATTTCTTTTCATTCTTGTTTAAGTTGTTTCGTTTTTTTAGCTAAACCATTAGAAAAAAAATTGCAGTGCTACATGCTTATCAAACCGGGCAGGTATGGTGATCCTGCTAAACCAATGGAAGGATCTATTTTGTGGTGTTTTTCCAACTTCCATTCTCTTTTCTTTGTCTATAGGTATATCTTAGAGTACCACATTTATTGCATTTTTGAGAAAAGGATTCAATACCTTCTTTTCTTGTGCATTAGAAATTGAGAAATATGTGATAGGAAGTTCTTGCAGTATGCATGTATTATTGCTTAACTGCTCCAGTAAAATTACTGTACACCTTTAGGCCTGGTTTGTTTGTGCTTTTGCTTCTGCTTTTGCAGCTTTTCCACTTTGGCAAAAAAGCCAAAATAAATTTCTAAATAGGTGCTTTTTGCTTCGGCTTTTGGCTTATACCATCACATAACAATATTGATTTGTAAGCAAAAAGCCCCTATTTACGAGCTTTTGTGGCTTTTTTGCCAAAGTGTAAAGCTTGAAAAGTAGAAGCAAAAGCCCAAACAAACGGGCATTAGTAATGTAAAGAATGCTCCTTTAGTACTTACTATGATTTTTAGAACTAAATAGTTCTATCTTCCATGCAGGCCAGATTATCCATCAAGTTTTGACACGTTGCTGGAAAACTATATAAGCCTTCTATGAGATCCACTTATCTAAACCACTTTGCTTTCTTTATGCTCGTTAATTGTCCATAACAGTGTTTTTATTAACTTTGCCTCTGGCAGTCTATATAATACATTTTTTGTTTCAAATCTTTCAAGGAAGATCATAAGAGACATAGCCTTGGCACTGGAAGCGCCATTGGATGCTTTT
Source organism: Triticum monococcum (assembly GCA_034509565.1). Lineage (NCBI taxonomy): Eukaryota > Viridiplantae > Streptophyta > Magnoliopsida > Poales > Poaceae > Triticum > Triticum monococcum. The sequence goes on along the minus strand of CM067843.1, from coordinate 667,278,310 downwards.
GAAGGCGGAATGGCGGGAGACGCTTTCTGGGTTCTAAGGTTGATTGGCTATCCAGTCTCAGCTGACATCCCTAGGAACACATTGATATTGGGTGGTAAGCACACATACTCACACAAAAACATTGTTGTCTTGTGGTATGTATAGCAAAATACCCCCTCCTACCGAATTACTTGTCGTAGAAATGGATAGAAATGCATGTATCAGAACCAAAAATACGTCTAGGTACATCCATTTCTGTGATAAATAAGAGTATTATGCTTATTGGGGGATACATCTGACTGCTTTTCTTCTAAACTCATGCGTCCTATGATCAATTCAGGGCAGTTCACACATGTTATGGTTAGTTGGTTAGTACACCTCTCTTGATTCTGCATCATTTCTTGTGTTCTTCAAGAGTCAATACTATGGTTGTTCATGTGTACCTGTTATTCTAGGTTGTATTTTTGACATACATAGGTCATCCAAGCAAACAAGGCGGGATATTATCTAGCTGCTGTTGTACCACGCGTTGAAAAGCATATCTCTGCCATAAGGCCAACATCCTTTATAGCTATTCATATGGTTCCTTTATAGCGATACATATGACCAACTAATAACGATTTATATTTTCCTTGGTTTTGCTCCTTGGGAGAATTGATTTGTTGCCCCAACGAAGAATAACAGCCCGAGGATTTGTGCGGTTTGGGGTCAAGAAGGTATGATGATAAATGTTAACTATTCCCATAATGCTCATGAACTCATATCCCATTATTTTTACATTTTGTGTTGTAATCTTTGTTATTGTCCCAATGTTTTTTCTTTCAAATTATGTAATTAATGTCGAATCGGATGTTTCAGTAAATATATTACCCACTAAGAGTGTTGGAATTTTGCTAGTAGGTCTTTGGCCCAAAGCCCAACTAAAAATTCTGAAATTCTCTTGGCCCATTCATGCACACATGTGAGTGGAGTGAGTGAGACTAAAGTTTAGTCCCACGCCGGAAGTTGAGAGAGAGTTGCACCTCTTTATAAGGTGAGCTCTTCTACGACTTGTATGAGCATGAGAAGAGGAGACCTACACGCGCGCTCCTCCTCCTCACCTCGCCTCGCCTCGCCTCGCCTCGACGCGGGTTGCGGGATTGAGCCGAGTCGAGGACAGAGCTATGCACGTTGTCTATATTTTTGCTGCTCGGGAAAAATTAATGAATCATTAATTAATAATTAACAGACGCGTTAATTACTGAACCGTTTCTGATTCTTTTGGATCGTGACGACTCGGACGTGGGGTTTACTCCCATGACCTACCCGACCCGCACTATAAAGTCAGGCAGACGTCTACCCTAGCCGCCGCCGCTTCGTATGGTTTCTCACCACCATTCCATATCATTGCGCCGCCAAGCAAGTCTTCTCCATCCCTCCTTTCGGCGTGCACCAGGAGAAGGGATAGCAGGCCTCCGGAACCCCGCCTCTTGTGATCCTGTACGGGAGAGGGGTGATCAGGTTTTTGGGGAGCACACTCGCGCGACTGCTGGCAGAGACGACTTTGTGAATGACGACTTCTTCCCCGACCTCGGCAACCTCATCCTCGACGACATGGGCGACAACGTCAACGCCGGCGGTGATGCTCCCGCTGCACCGTATGTGATTCTATCCTTCCTGTTCGAGATCGTGGTAGAATTCATGTTTCTAGTATGTGCCCTAGATGTGATCTGTTCATCTACTATGCTAGTTCGCATGATTAGTTTAATCTCTGCTATTGCTATCATGATCTATTTCCTATTTATTCGGATTAAATCTCGTAGTAATTTGCTCATATTTCCAACAATCCAAAAACCTGACTGTAGGCAATTTACTCCGAGTGGTTTTGCTGCGCATCTGAAGCCGCCTGCCTTTAAGGGGGAGCAATATAAGAGGTGGCGCACGAGAGCAGTCCACTGGTTTCAGACCATGGGCTGCTATGACGCCACCAAGGGCAAGCCTGAGGGCGATCTTAATCCAGCATAGCTGGAAGCTTTTGAAAATATCGATACCCTCTTTAAAGGCGCTCTTCTGAGTGTTCTTGATGACTCCATTGTGGATTCGTATATGTCATTTGACAACGGCAAGGACATGTGGGCTGCGCTCGAGGCCAAGTTTGGTGCCTCGGACGCCGGCAGCGAGTTGTACGTCATGGAGCAATTCTATGACTACAAGATGACTGATGAGCGCCCTGTTGTACAGCAGGCTCATGAGGTACAGTCGCTCGCAAAAGAACTTGAGTACTTCAAGTGTGTGTTGCCAGACAAATTTGTTGCCGAAGGCATCATTGCCAAGCTTCCACCTTCGTGGAACAATTTTGCTACTTCCCTGAAACACAAGAGACAGGAGTTTTCCGTTGCGGATCTCATTGGTACTCTTGATGTTGAAGAGAAGGCGAGAGCAAAGTACACACGTGCTCGAGTTGCTGAGGGAGGATCTAGTGCCCACATGGTACAGAAGAAGAACTCCCAGCCCAACAAGTTCAAAAACAATAAGAACAAAACTCAGGGCAAAGGTAAGTTTGATACAAAGAACAAGCCATCACATTCTACCAACTTCAAGAAGAATTCTCATAAGAAGGGGAAAGGACTTTGCCATGTCTGCGGTGATCCTAATCACTGGGCTCCGAAGTGTCCTAACCGCTTTGAGGAGCGTGAACATGAGAAGAGCGGCAAGTCCGCTAATGTTGTCATCGGTGATATTGATAAGGAATCAGGGTACGGTATTTTACCTACCATCCTTTCAGTATTTCAATCCCCTAATTGGTTAATTGACACCGGTGCTAATGTACATGTTTGTGTTGATGTCTCCATGTTTTCTTCTTACCAGGCAACAGGGACTTCACCCGTGCTGATGGGGAACGGGTCACATGCCATCGTTCGAGGTGTTGGTACGGTCGATCTGAAGTTTACTTCGGGGAAGACTGTGCGTCTGAAGAACGTTCGTCATGTGCCGTCCATAAATAAAAATCTCGTTAGCGGTTCCCGTTTATGTCGAGATGGTTTTAAGTTGGTTTTCGAATCCAATATAGTTGTAATTTCTAAGTATGGACAATTTGTTGGAAAAGGCTATGAGAGCGGAGGCTTGTTCCGCCTGTCTTTGTCAGATATTTGCACTAAAGTTATTAATAATGTTTGCCACAACAATGAGTCTGATATTTGGCATTCACGATTTTGTCACATTAACTTTGGTTGCATGACGCGGCTAGCCAATATGAATTTAATTTCGAAAATCTCTACTGTCAAAGGCTCTAAGTGCCAAGTATGTGTGCAAGCTAAGCAACCTCGCAAGTCCCATAAGATTGCACAGGCAAGAGACTTGGCGCCACTAGAGCTTATACATTTTGATCTTTGTGAGATGAATGGCGTGTTGAAAAATGGTGGAAAGAGATACTTCATGACGTTGATTGATGACTCTGAAGGAAATATGCCCTAGAGGCAATAATAAAGTTATTATTTATTTCCTTATATCATGATAAATGATTAATATTCATGCTAGAATTGTATTAACCGGAAACGTAATACTTGTGTGAATACATAGACAAACAAAGTGTCACTAGTATGCCTCTACTTGACTAGCTCGTTAATTGAAGATGGTTATGTTTCCTAACCATAGACATGAGTTGTCATTTGATTAACGGGATCACATCATTAGGAGAATGATGTGATTGACATGACCCATTCCATTAGCTTAGCACCCGATCGTTTAGTATGTTGCTATTGCTTTCTTCATGACTTATACATGTTCCTATGACTATGAGATTATGTAACTCCCGTTTACCGGAGGAACACTTTGTGTGCTACCAAACGTCACAATGTAACTGGGTGATTATAAAGGTGCTCTACAGGTGTGTCCAAAGGTACATGTTGGGTTGGCGTATTTCGAGATTAGGATTTGTCGCTCCGATTGTCGGAGAGGTATCTCTGGGCCCTCTCGGTAATACACATCACTTAAGCCTTGCAAGCAATGCAACTAATAAGTTAGTTGCAAGATGATGTATTACGAATGAGTAAAGAGACTTGCCGATAACGAGATTGAACTAGGTATTGAGATACCGACGATCGAATCTCGGGCAAGTAACATACCGATGACAAAGGGAACAACGTATGTTGTTATGCGGTCTGACCGATAAAGACCTTTGTAGAATATGTAGGTGCCAATATGAGCATCCAGGTTCCGCTATTGGTTATTGACCGGAGATGTGTCTCGGTCATGTCTACATTGTCCTTGAACCCGTAGGGTCCACACGCTTAACGTTACGATGACCGTTTCATTATGAGTTTATATATTTTGATGTACCGAAGGTTGTTCGGAGTCCCGGATGTGATCACGGACTTGACGAGGAGTCTTGAAATGGTCGAGACATAAAGATCGATATATTGGACGACTATATTTGGACATCGGAATGGTTCCGGGTAAGATTGGGACAATACCGGATCACCGGGAGGTTATCGGAACCCCCCGAGAGGTATATGGGCCTTATTGGGCCTTAGTGGAAAGGAGGGGAAAGGAGCAAGGGAGGGGGCGCGCCCCCCAAGCCCAATCCGAATTGGGAGGGGGCCGGCCCCCCTTTCCTTCCTCCCTCCTTCCTCTTCCTTCCCTCTCCTACTCCTAATAGGAAAAAGGGGAGTCCTACTCCCGGTGGGAGTTGGACTCCCCCCTTGGGCGCGCCACCCTCCTTGGCCGGCCCCCTCCTCCACTCCTTTATATACGGGGGCAGGGGGCACCCCAGAGACACAACAATTGATGATTGATCTCTTAGCCGTGTGCGGTGCCCCCCTCCACCATAATCCTCGATAATATTGTAGCGGTGCTTAGGTGAAGCCCTGCGACGGTAGAACTTCAAGATCGTCCCCACGCCGTCGTGCTGACGAAACTCATCCCCGACACTTTGCTGGATCGGAGTCCAGGGATCGTCATCAAGCTGAACGTGTGCAAAAAATCGGAGGTGTCGTAGTTTCGGTGCTTGATCGGTCGGGCCGTGAAGACGTACGACTACATCAACCGCGTTGTTATAACGCTTCCGCTTCCGGTCTACGAGGATACGTAGACAACACTCTCCCCTCTCGTTGCTGTGCATCACCATGATCTTGCGTGTGTGTAGGAATTTTTTGAAATTACTACGTTCCCCAATAGTGGCATCCGAGCCTAGGTTTTATGTGTTGATGTTATATGCACGAGTAGAACACAAGTGAGTTGTGGGCGATATAGGTCATACTGCTTACCAGCATATCATACTTTGGTTCGGCGGTATTGTTGGATGAAGCGGCCCGGACCGACATTACGCGTATGCTTACGCGAGACTGGTTCTATGACGTGCTTTGCACACAGGTGGCTGGCGGGTGTCAGTTTCTCCAACGTTAGTTGAACAGAGTGTGGCTACGCCCGGTCCTTGCGAAGGTTAAAACATCACCAACTTGACAAACTATCGTTGTGGTTTTTGATGCGTAGGTAAGATTGGTTCTTGCTAAGCCCGTAGCAGCCACGTAAAACTTGCAACAAACAAAGTAGAGGACGTCTAACTTGTTTTTGCAGGGCATGTTGTGATGTGATATGGTCAAGGCATGATGCTAAATTTTATTGTATGAGATGATCATGTTTTGTAACTAAGTTATCGGCAACTGGCAGGAGCCATATGGTTGTCGCTTTATTGTATGTAATGCAATCGCCCTGTAATGCTTTACTTTATCACTACGCGGTAGCGATAGTCATAGAAGCATAAGATTGGCGAGACGACAACGATGCTACGATGGAGATCAAGGTGTCGCGCCGGTGACGATGGTGATCATGACGATGCTTCGGAGATGGAGATCACAAGCACAAGATGATGATGGCCATATCATATCACTTATATTGATTGCATGTGATGTTTATCTTTTATGCATCTTATCTTGCTTTGATTGACGGTAGCATTATAAGATGATCTCTCACTAAATTTCAAGATAAAAGTGTTCTCCCTGAGTATGCAGCGTTACCAAAGTTCGTCGTGCCTAGACACCACGTGATGATCGGTTGTGATAAGCTCTACGTCCATCTACAACGGGTGCAAGCCAGTTTTGCACACGCAGAATACTCAGGTTAAACTTGACGAGCCTAGCATATGCAGATATGGCCTCGGAACACTAAGACCGAAAGGTCGAGCATGAATCATATAGTAGATATGATCAACATAGTGATGTTCACCATTGAAAACTACTCCATTTCACGTGATGATCGGTTATGGTTTAGTTGATTTGGATCACGTGATCACTTAGAAGATTAGAGGGATGTCTTTCTAAGTAGGAGTTCTTAAGTAATATGATTAATTGAACTTAAATTTATCATGAACTTAGTACCGAATAGTATCTTGCTTGTTTATGTTTGATTGTAGATAGATGGCATGTGCTTTTGTTCCGTTGAATTTTAATGCGTTCCTTGAGAAAGCAAAGTTGAAAGATGATGGTAGCAATTATACGGACTGGGTCCGTAACTTGAGGATTATCCTCATTGCTGCACAGAAGAATTACGTCCTGGAAGCACCGCTGGGTGCCAGGCCTGCTGCTGATGCAACTGACGACGTTAAGAACGTTTGGCAGAGCAAAGCTAATGACTACTTGATAGTTCAATGTGCTATGCTTTACGGCTTAGAACCGGGTCTTCAACGACGTTTTGAACGTCATGGACCATATGAGATGTTCTAGGAGTTGAAGCTAATATTTCAAGCGAATGCCCGGATTGAGAGATATGAAGTCTCCAATAAGTTCTATAGCTGCAAGATGGAGGAGAACAGTTCTGTCAGTGAGCATATACTCAAAATGTCTGGGTATAATAATCACTTGATTCAACTAGGAGTCAATCTTCCGGATGATTGCGTCATTGACAGAATTCTCCAATCACTTCCACCTAGCTACAAGATCTTCGTGATGAACTATAATATGCAAGGGATGGATAAGACAATTCCCAAGCTCTTCGCAATGCTAAAAGCTGCGAAGGTAGAAATCAAGAAGGAGCATCAAGTGTTGATGGTCAACAAGACCACTAGTTTCAAGAAAAAGGGCAAGGGGAAGAAGAAGGGGAACTTCAAGAAGAACAACAAGCAAGTTGCTGCTCAGGAGAAGAAACCCAAGTCAGGACCTAAGCCTGAAACTGAGTGCTTCTACTGCAAGCAGACTGGTCACTGGAAGCGGAACTGCCCCAAGTATTTGGCGGATAAGAAGGATGGCAAGGTGAACAAAGGTATATGTGATATACATGTTATTGATGTGTACCTTACTAGAGCTCGCAGTAGCACCTGGGTATTTGATACTGGTTCTATTGCTATTATTTGCAACTCGAAACAGGGACTACGGATTAAGCGAACACTGGCGAAGGATGAGGTGACAATGCGCGTGGGAAATGGTTCCAAAGTCGATGTGATCGCGGTCGGCACGCTACCTCTACATCTACCATCGGGATTAGTATTAGACCTAAATAATTGTTATTTGGTGCCAGCGTTGAGCATGAACATTATATCTGGATCTTGTTTGATGCGAGACGGTTATTCATTTAAATCAAAGAATAATGGTTGTTCTATTTATATGAGTAATATCTGTTATGGTCATGCACCCTTGAAGAGTGGTCTATTTTTGATGAATCTCGATAGTAGTGATACACATATTCATAATGTTGAAGTCAAAAGATGCAGAGTTGATAATGATAGTGCAACTTATTTGTGGCATTGCCGTTTAGGTCATATCGGTGTAAAGCGCATGAAGAAACTCCATACTGATGGACTTTTGGAACCACTTGATTATGAATCACTTGGTACTTGCGAATCGTGCCTCATGGGCAAGATGACTAAAACGCCGTTCTCCGGTACTATGGAGAGAGCAACAGATTTGTTGGAAATCATACATACAGATGTATGAAGTCCAATGAATGTTGAAGCTCGTGGTGGATATCGTTATTTTCTCACCTTCACAGATGATTTAAGCAGATATGGGTATATCTACTTAATGAAACATAAGTCTGAAACATTTCAAAAGTTCAAAGAATTTCAGAGTGAAGTTGAAAATGATCGTAACAAGAAAATAAAGTTTCTACGATCTGATCATGGAGGAGAATATTTGAGTTACGAGTTTGGTTTACATTTGAAACAATGCGGAATAGTTTCGCAACTCACGCCACCCGGAACACCACAGCGTAATGGTGTGTCCGAACGTCGTAATCGTACTTTACTTGATATGGTGTGATCTATGATGTCTGTTACAGATTTACCGCTATCGTTTTGGGGTTATGCTTTAGAGACGGCCGCATTCACGTTAAATAGGGCACCATCAAAATCCGTTGAGACGACGCCTTATGAACTATGGTTTGGCAAGAAACCAAAGTTGTCGTTTCTGAAAGTTTGGGGCTGCGATGCTTATGTGAAAAAGCTTCAACCTGATAAGCTCGAACCCAAATCGGAGAAATGTGTCTTCATAGGATACCCGAAGGAGACTATTGGGTACACCTTCTATCACAGATCCGAAGGCAAGACATTTGTTGCTAAGAATGGATCCTTTCTAGAGAAGGAGTTTCTCTCGAAAGAAGTGAGTGGGAGGAAAGTAGAACTTGATGAGGTAACTGTACCTGCTCCCTTATTGGAAAGTAGTACATCACAGAAACCGGTTTCTGTGACACGTACACCAATTAGTGAGGAAGCTAATGATGATGATCATGAAACTTCAGAACAAGTTACTACTGAACCTCGTAGATCAACCAGAGTAAGATCCGCACCAGAGTGGTACGGTAATCCTGTTCTGGAAGTCATGCTACTAGATCATGATGAACCTACGAACTATGAAGAAGCAATGGTGAGCCCAGATTCCGCAAAATTGCTTGAAGCCATGAAATCTGAGATGGAATCCATGTATGAGAACAAAGTGTGGACTTTGGTTGACTTGCCCAATGATCGGCAAGCAATTGAAAATAAATTTTTCTTCAAGAAGAAGACTAACGCTGACGGTAATGTTACTGTCTACAAAGCTCGACTTGTCGCAAAAGGTTTTCAACAAGTTCAAGGAATTGACTACGATGAGACCTTCTCACCTGTAGCGATGCTTAAGTCTGTCCGAATCATGTTAGCAATTGCCGCATTTTTTGATTGTGAAATTTGGCAGATGGATGTCAAAACTGCATTCCTGAATGGATTTCTGGAAAAAGAGTTGTATATGATGTAGCCGGAAGGTTTTGTCGATCCAAAAGGAGCTAACAAAGTGTGCAAGCTCCAGCGATCCATTTATGGACTGGTGCAAGCATCTCGGAGTTGGAATAAACGCTTTGATAGTATGATCAAAGCATTTGGTTTTGTACAGACTTTTGGAGAAGCCTGTATTTACAAGAAAGTGAGTGGGAGCTCTGTAGCATTTTCTGATATTATATGTGGATGACATATTGCTAATCGGAAATGATATAGAATTTCTGAATAGCATAAAGGGATACTTGAATAAGAGTTTTTCAATGAAAGACCTTGGTGAAGCTGCTTACATATTGGGCATTAAGATCTATAGAGATAGATCAAGACGCTTAATTGGACTTTCACAAAGCACATACCTTGACAAAGTTTTGAAGAAGTTCAAAATGGATCAAGCAAAGAAAGGATTCTTAACTATGTTACAAGGTGTGAAGTTGAGTAAGACTCAATGCCCGACCACTGCAGAAGATAGAGAGAAAATGAAAGATGTTCCCTATGCTTCAGCCATAGGCTCTATCATGTATGCAATACTGTGTACCAAACCTGATGTGTGCCTTGCTATAAGTCTAGCAGGGAGGTACCAAAATAATCCAGGAGTGGATCACTGGACAGCGGTCAAGAACATCCTGAAATACCTGAAAAGGACTAAGGATATGTTTCTCATATATGGAGGTGACAAAGAGCTCATCGTAAATGGTTACATTGATGCAAGCTTTGACACTGCTCCGGACGATTCTAAATCACAAACCAGATACGTATTTACATTAAACGATGGAGCTGTCAGTTGGTGCAGTTCTAAACAAAGCATCGTGGCGAGATCTATATGTGAAGCGGAGTACATAGCTGCTTCGGAAGCAGCAAACGAAGGAGTCTGGATGAAGGAGTTCATATCCGATCTAGGTGTCATACCTAGTGCATCGGGTCCAATGAAAATCTTTTGTGACAATACTGGTGCAATTGCCTTGGCAAAGGAATCCAGATTTCACAAGAGAACCAAGCACATCAAGAGAAGCTTCAATTCCATCTGGGATCTAGTCCAGGTGGGAGACATAGAGATTTGCAAGATACATACGGATCTGAATGTAGCAGACCCATTAACTAAGCCTCTTCCACGAGCAAAACATGATCAGCACCAAGGCTCCATGGGTGTTAGAATCATTACTGTGTAATCTAGATTATTGACTCTAGTGCAAGTGGGAGACTGAAGGAAATATGCACTAGAGGCAATAATAAAGTTATTATTTATTTCCTTATATCATGATAAATGTTTATTATTCATGCTAGCATTGTATTAACCGGAAACGTAATACTTGTGTGAATAATAGACAAACAAAGTGTCACTAGTATGCCTCTACTTGACTAGCTCGTTAATCGAAGATGGTTATGTTTCCTAACCATAGACATGATGTGATTGACATGACTCATTCCATTAGCTTAGCACCCGATCGTTTAGTATGTTGCTATTGCTTTCTTCATGACTTATACATGTTCCTATGACTATGAGATTATGCAACTCCCGTTTAACGGAGGAACACTTTGTGTGCTACCAAACGTCACAACGTAAATGGGTGATTATAAAGGTGCTCTACAGGTGTCTCCAAAGGTACATGTTGGGTTGGCGTATTTCGAGATTAGGATTTGTCGCTCCGATTGTCGGAGAGGTATCTCTGGGCCCTCTCGGTAATACACATCACTTAAGCCTTGCAAGGAATGCAACTAATAAGTTAGTTGCAAGATGATGTATTACGGAACGAGTAAAGAGACTTGCCGGTAACGAGATTGAACTAGGTATTGAGATACCGACGATCGAATCTCGGGCAAGTAACATACCGATGACAAAGGGAACAACGTATGTTGTTATGCGGTCTGACCGATAAAGATCTTCGTAGAATATGTAGGAGCCAATATGAGCATCCAGGTTCCGCTATTGGTTATTGACCGGAGACGTGTCTTGGTCATGTCTACATTGTTCTCGAACCCGTAGGGTCTGCACGCTTAACGTTACGATGACAGTTTCATTATGAGTTTATATATTTTGATGTACCGAAGGTTGTTCGGAGTCTCGGATGTGATCACGGACTTGATGAGGAGTCTCTAAATGGTCGAGACATAAAGATCAATATATTGGACGACTATATTTGGACACCGGAAAGGTTCCGGGTAAGATTGGGACAATACCGGATGACCGGGAGGTTATCGGAACCCCCCGGGAGGTATATGGGCCTTATTGGGTCTTAGTGGAAAGGAGGGGAAAGGAGCAAGGGAGGGGGCGCCCCCCCCCCCCCCCGCCCAAGCCCAATCCGAATTGGGAGGGGGCCCGGCCCCCTTTTCCTTCCTCCCTGCTTCCTCTTCCTTCCCTCTCCTACTCCTAATAGGAAAAAGGGGAGTCCTGCTCCCGGTGGGAGTTGGACTCCCCCCCTTGGGCGCGCCACCCTCCTTGGCCGCCCCCTCCTCCACTCCTTTATATACGGGGGCAGGGGGCACCCCAGAGACACAACAATTGATGATTGATCTCTTAGCCGTGTGCGGTGCCCCCCTCCACCATAATCCTCGATAATATTGTAGCGGTGCTTAGGCGAAGCCCTGCGATGGTAGAACATCAAGATCGTCACCACGTCGTCGTGTTGACGGAACTCGTCCCCGACACTTTGCTGGATCGGAGTCCGGGGATCGTCATTGAGCTGAACGTGTGCAAAAACTCGGAGGTGCCATAGTTTCGGTGCTTGATCGGTCGGGCCGTGAAGACGTACGACTACATCAACCGCGTTGTTATAACGCTTCCGCTTCCGGTCTACGAGGGTACGTAGACAACACTCTCCCCTCTCGTTCTGTGCATCACCATGATCTTGCGTGTGCGTAGGATTTTTTTTGAAATTACTACGTTCCCCAACAGACTCCACTAGATATTGTTGTGTATATCTCCTGAAATCAAAAGATGAGGCTTTAACTTTCTTCAAAAACTATAAAGCTGAGGCAGAGAACCAACTTGATCGAAAAAGTAAACGGCTTAGGTCCGATCGTGGTGGAGAGTATTTTTCCAATGAATTTGTTCTGTTTTGTGCGGAACATGGTATAATTCATGGGAGGACGCCTCCCTACTCACCTCAGTCAAATGGGGTAGCCGAAAGAAAGAACCGAATTCTAACTGATATGGTTAACACCATGTTAGACACATCGGGTCTTTCCAAGGAATGGTGGGGGGAGGCGCTAATGACTGCGTGTCATGTCCTAAACCGAGTTCCCACAAAGCATAAGACCATGAGTCCGTTTGAGGAATGGGAAAGGAAAAGATCGAAACTCTCTTACCTACGTTCTTGGGGTTGTTTGGCGAAAGTTAATATACCAATTCCCAAGAAGCGCAAGCTTGGACCAAAAACCATGGATTGTGTTCTTCTGGGCTATGCTTTTCATAGCATCGGCTATAGATTCTTGATAATAAAATCTGAGGTATCCGACATGCATGTTGGTACGATCATGGAGTCGAATGATGCAACTTTCTTTGAGGGCATATTTCCTATGAAGGATATGTCGAGTTCATCAAATCAGGAGATACCTACTCCATCTAGTGAGGAATTCACTGTAATTCCTGAACCCACCATTGCGATGGAACACGTTGAGAATCCTGTTGAGGGTGACAATGGAACTCCTGTGAGGATTAAGAGACAGAGGACTGCAAAGTCCTTTTGTGATGATTTCATTATGTACCTCGTGGATGACACACCCAGGACTATTTCAGAAGCCTATGCATCTCCTGATGCTGACTACTGGAAGGAAGTTGTACGTAGCGAGATGGATTCCATCTTAGCTAACGGTACCTGGGAGATCACTGACCGTCCTTATGGGTGCAAACCTGTAGGATGTAAGTGGGTGTTCAAGAAGAAGCTTAGACCTGATGGTACGATTAAAAAGTACAAGGCACGGCTTGTGGCCAAGGGTTATACCCAGAAAGAAGGTGAAGACTTTTTTGACACTTACTCACCCATGGCTAGACTGACCACAATTCGGGTGCTACTATCACTGGCTGCCTCACATGGTCTTCTCGTTCATCAAATGGACGTTAAGACAGCTTTCCTCAATGGAGAGTTGAAGAAGGAAATTTACATGGATCAGCCAGATGGTTTTGTAGTACCTGGTCAGGAAGGAAAGGTGTGCAAGTTATTAAAGTCTTTATATGGCCTTAAACAAGCTCCTAAAGAGTGGCATGAGAAGTTCGAAAGAACATTAACTGCTACCGGCTTTGTAGTAAACAATGGTGACAAGTGCATGTACTATCGCTATGGTGGGGGCGAAGGAGTTATTCTTTGTCTGTATGTCGACGACATACTGATCTTTGGAACCAAACTTGATTTAATCAAGGAGGTTAAGGATTTCTTATCTCGCTGTTTTGAGATGAAGGATCTAGGAGTAGCTGATGTTATCTTAAACATCAAGCTGTTAAGAGATGAGAATGGTGGGACCACACTGCTTCAGTCTCACTATGTGGAAAAGGTCTTGAGTCGTTTCGGGTATATCGACTGCACGCCTTCTCCAACTCTATATGATGCTAGTGTGTTGCTTCGAAAGAACCGATGGATTGCTAGAGATCAACTGAGATATTCTTAGATTATTGGCTCGCTTATGTATTTGGCGAGTGCCACGAGGCCTGACATCTCTTTTGCTGTGAGCAAGCTGAGTCGGTTTGTGTCAAAACCGGGAGATGATCATTGGCATGCGCTTGAGAGAGTTATGCGCTATTTGAAAGGCACCGCGAGCTATGGGATTCACTACACCGGGTATCCAAGGGTACTGGAGGGTTATAGTGACTCAAACTGGATATCTGATGCTGATGAGATTAAGGCCACAAGTGGTTATGTTTTCACACTTGATGGTGGCGCTGTTTCCTGGAAGTCTTGCAAGCAGACCATCTTAATGAGGTCAACTATGGAAGCAGAACTCACAGCATTAGACACTGCCACTGTTGAAGCAGAGTGGCTTCGTGAACTCTTGATGGACTTACCTATGGTTGAAAAACCAATACCCCCTATCCTGATGAACTGTGGTAATCAAACTGTGATCGTCAAAATAAACAGTTCAAAGGACAATATGAAGTCCTCAAGGCATGTGAAGAGGAGACTGAAATCTGTCAGAAAATTGAGGAACTCCGGAGTTATTACGTTGGATTATATCCAAACGTCGAAAAATTTGGCAGATCCCTTCACAAAGGGTCTATCACGTAATGTGATAGATAATGCATCGATGGAGATGGGTCTGAGACCCACCGCGTGAGTTGTCCATAGTGGTAACCCACTCTATGTGATCGGAGATCCCGTGAAGTAGAAGTGGGAGACAAGCTGTTGGTCAGCTGGGAGGAGAGTATCCCTATATTACCTATCCCACTCCATGAAGATGTAATACTCTCCTGATCTGCATGGCAGGTTGATACTTATCTTAATGTGTTCCAAGTGGCTTATTCGGGTAAGCAGAGATGTTGTCCTACAGAACATCTTCTGAGGAACACACCTATATGAATTTGACTGTTAACGTCACGGTCTGTGAGAATTGGGTGTTCTATAATAAATTCGTGAAAAGGCCCTGGAGTATGACGTATATGCTCCACCCGCGGGGAAGCCTTGCGGCAGCCCAGTATCGGTCAAGAATTTGTGTGAAACTAGTCTCGCAGAAAACTTGTAGTTCAAGGCATAGTCCACTATTTAAGTTGTGATCTAGTGTAGCATAAATCTCTAAGTGGAAGTTCAACTTCACAGTCTCCACTAAGCACCGGTATATAAACAATGTTTTGGAACTAAATGATGAGATGTGCCAATGAGACTTTGTGGGGGATTGTTGGAATTTTGCTAGTAGGCCTTTGGTCCAAAGCCCAACTATTTTTTTTGAAATTCTCTTGGCCCATTCATGCACACATGTGAGTGGAGTGAGTGAGACTAAAGTTTAGTCACACCCCGGAAGTTGAGAGAGAGTTGCACCTCTTTATAAGGTGAGCTCTTCTACCACTTGTATGAGCATGAGAAGAGGAGACCTACACGCGCGCTCCTCCTTCTCACTCGCCTCGCCTCGCCTCGCCTCGTCACGATGCGGGTTGCGGGATTGAGCCGAGCCGAGGACAGAGCTATGCACGTTGTCTATATTTTTGCTGCTCGGGAAAAATTAATGAGTCATTAATTAATAATTAACGGACGCGTTAATTAGTGAACCGATTCTTTTGGATCGTGGCGACTCGGACGTGGGGTTTACTCCCACGACCTACCCGGCCCGCACTATATAGTGAAGCAGACGTCTACCCTAGCCGCCGCCGCTTCGTATGGTTTCTCACTACCGTTCCAGATCATTGCGTCGCCAAGCAAGTCTTCTCCATCCCTTCTTTCGGCGTGCACCGGGAGAAGGGACAGCAGGCCTCCGGAACCCCGCCTCTCGTGATCCTGTACGGGAAAGGGGCGATCAGGTTTTTGGGGAGCGCACTCGCGCGACTGCTGGCAACGACGACTTCGCGAACGACGACTTCTTCCCCGACCTCGGCAACCTCATCCTCGACGACATGGGCGACAACGTCAACGCCGGCGGTGCTGCTCCCATTGCACCGTATGTGATTCTATCCTTCCTGTTCGAGATCGTGGTAGAATTCATATTTCTAGTATGTGCCCTAGATGTGATCTGTTCATCTACTATGCTAGTTCGCATGATTAGTTTAATCTCTACTATTGCTGTCATGATCTATTTCGTATTTATTCGGATTAAATCTTGTAGTAATTTGCTCATATTTTCAACAAAGAGTCTAAAAATCTGATATGGTAGCAGATTAGAGAGAAGATATGTGTGTATGTACACAACGTATACTGAGTTAAACCCATTAGTGGAAACATTTAGGGCTCCTTTGATTCAAAGGAATTTCATGAGCTTTTGGGAGGGTTAGAATCCGTAGAATTTTTTTCTATGTTGGTCGTTTGATTCACATGATTGAATCCTATATGATTTCCCCCCTATGGATTCAAGTGTACTTCATTTCATTGGAAATTAAGCACCCACTTCAACCTTCTTTTACAATTCCTTGTTTTTCCTATGACATCAAACACTCTATGCTAACCCTAGAGAATTCAAGTGGACATGCCACTCAAATCCTTTATTTTTCTGATTCCTAAGTTTCAAAAATCATGCAAATCAAAGAGGGCCTTAAAGAAGATGTGCAAGCTTCAAACCTGGTAGACAAAAAAAAGGTGATTATCTATTGCACAAAGTAACAAAAAACTAGCCTTAAGTAGGTGGAGTATATATACTTGGGGGTAATCGATCAATAAAGAAGCTTTTGAACCTGGGAAGTCACAGCCACGTAGTTATGCTTACTTCATTTAATGGGCTGCTACGCTTACGAAGATACAATCATTTGTAACTTTGTTTCTAAATCATATATAGGCTACCAGTAACTCATCTGAATATGCATTCGCTCTTTAGACGAACCAAATTTTTATTTTTGGTGAGACCGTTGGAATTTCTGACCAGTTCCGCATACTCCAACGAATAATCTACTCCATCCGTTTCTAAATATAAGTCTTTTTAAATATTTCAAATGGATTACAACATAAGGATCTATGTTGACATAGTTTAGAGTGTAGATTCATTCATTTTATTTTGTATGTAGTCACTTGTTGAAATCTCTAGAAAGACTTATATTTAAGAACAGAGAAAGCATATCTGTCAGGTAATCACGTTGGTCTAAACATCCAAACATGCCGCAAACAAGTCCCGAAAACCCGCGTGGTTTTCATTGAGCAGGATACACAAGTTTGTCGTGACATGCCATTTCTAGATACACGTATGCTTTCTTAATTCTAAATATTGATCAGCTTTGTTCCTTCCCCAATACGTACGTGTCAATTTATGCAGTTACATACAGGAGTACAAGTTTTGACGAAGCTATTTTTTCATCAAATATGCCAGGTCTATACTAAAGCAGTGTAATTCATTTTTTTCTCATGTTTGTACCATCTCAATTAATTTGGAATGGAGGGAATAGTTATTATAGACGGTCGCGGCAACACATGTCATCAACGATATAGTGATGATGAAAATGAGACGACAAATCATATGGAGTAGCCCCCGTTGTAGGCTCGTCAGGCATTTGCTTTGTCATTTGGTAAAATTATCTGCCGGCAGAATTCAATCGCAGTGGATTTTGTTAGCAGAATTGCAGTTGATTTTCTCGAGGAAAGAACCTCGGCTTACTTGCACGAAATATGCACCCAATGGCAATGGTAGAAGTGTGGTTCCTCCCTGATATCAAGACGATTTTGAATACTGGAAAAGAGTGGCTGTTTCAGGTCATTGCCCCCATGGATGATACAGCCCGATGTATGTTCATCTTGACCTTATGGAGATGCTGGTTCATACGCAATGAAGTGGTACATAATAAGCCAGTGCCGCTGGTGGGGGTATCCTGTAGGTTTCTCCAGAGTTTCCTTGACTCGCTGAACTCTAATTTTGATCCGGCAAAAGGGAAGCAAAGCATATCTTATACGCCTCCTATATCTCATGCTCCCTTGGGGAATATACAGTTGCCCTGGTCTCCACCCCAGCCAGATTGGGTGAAGTTAAATTCGGATGGATCTTTTGGTACTGATGGGAGAGTGGGCGCTGGTATGATAGTTTGTGATGGTTCGGGCAAAATCATTTTTTCTGCTTGTAGACACTTACATGCGTGCCGCGATGCACTGAAGGCGGAGCTAAGTGCGTGTATGGAGGGACTGTCTTTTGCTCTACAACGGTGTGAGTCCCCGATTGTCATTGAGATGGATTCCCTTGAGGCGATTGCGCTGGTAAAAGATCCTGAAATAGACCGATCTGTCTATGCGGATATTGTGATGGAAATAAAGCACCTGAGGAATCTCAGCAAAACTAGCATTATCCATGTTTTTCGTAGTCAAAACAAGGCTAGTGATTGTTTAGCAAATTTTGCAAGAATAGAAGGCAGAACAGTTACTTGGATTGGCTCGGGTCCTTCGAGGGTCCTTGATTTGATGTCGGAGGATTGTAAGAACAGTTTGTCTAATTCACATCTAGATGTTTTTTAATGATGTCACATCTAAGCTACCACAAATATATAATGCATTAATAAGAAACAAAAAATAGGACAACAAAATAGACCACAAATAAAATGGATATCAGTTTAGATATGATATATTATGTTATATCTAGATGTGTTCTAAACAGACCCTTGTAAGTACTTGATGTCTAGGTAATACAAGTGTTTTAATCCAAAAAAATGCACCCAATGGCTCCCAGGTTCTCCGCACGTATGCTGAACACAGCAGTTGAGAAAGAAACGAATTCCTCGTCAACAAACGTTAAGCTGAAGTGCGACTCAAGTCTTACATTACTCTAAACCACCACTCGTGCAATGACAATAAGTTAAGCCGCACTAATACGACAGAAACACCGGAAGGTGGGGAGACCAGCACCCTGAGAGCTGTTGCACCCGCAGAGACCGCACGCCCGTCGTGCGCACCACGCTCCACAATTTGGTTACGAAAACACGTTGCCCTGTCTTGTCCAGCACCATACGGACGCCACCAACACCGACCCGTCCCACGATCAGCCACGCAACTCGCCAACAATCAGCAGGAGAGATCACGACGTGATAACCGATCCAAGATGGCTCGTCGTACAACAAATCATCGGTCGCGTTCGGTCGTTCAAATTTCATGACCATCTGTCACGTCACGCGTTTCGAGAAGGCACGGCCCCGGCCCGTTGCGTGGGCGACCCAGCAAGCTTAACCGCGGTGGGTGCGAGCTTACCCATCCGGCAACCTAACTCACCGGTGACTAGCCGGGGAGGACGAGCTCGGATGATTGGCCACCGGTTTTCCGCCGACAGCGACGCCGGAGACCGGCGGTGCGCGTCAAGCATTAAGTATCTTCAGCCGGAGCAGCTCGCCGGATCCAAATGCCGCGACGTTGACCTGAGTGAGGATGACGGCCGTTGAAGCCCACACGCACGATGATGGCCAAGTTGAACCGGTGAGCGACCGTCGTACCTCGACGGAGACGGAGACGCATGATGCGACGGCTCGCGGCTTGTCCGTCTCGCCTACCACAGACGACGCTTTTCTTGTAGGCAGATTTAGCGTGTTATCTCTAACTATCACTACAACCACAAGTAGAAGGTTTGTGCATGGTCTGTGGAAGACACTTCTTTACACGCCCTCCGGCGATCGGATAGAATTTTATTTCATCTTTAGTGAACCCTCATCGCCATCTCGTCTTTTTAAATAAAACATAAACCCCAAACTAAAACATTACTTGAAAAATGAAGCAGGAGCCTTCCAGCTAGCAAGGGATGAGGTCCACCGTGTCTTTGTAACCCTAAGGTCAACGAAGACGAAGTAGACTGGCGGCGCCGACGGGAGGCAGGGAATCCTAGTTGCCTCTTGTGTGCCTCGTGTGAGACGAAAGGGTACGGATGACAAATGTAAGATTTTTGTAGTATTAGCTCTCAATTCCATTTCAGTCAAAATGGAACTGATTATCACTCTCGCAGAAAAAAAAAACCAATAACATGATTCACCTTGAGCTTCCGTGAGCCGAAGAAAACTTACCAACTTTATGCTGCTCGTGAGCGCACTCAAGTGTTTGTGCTCGGAAAATCCATCTCCCGGGCTAGGTGCGTTTGCGGGCCTTTAGCTACGTCCTTTTTGATAGTTTATATAATTTTTATTTCTTTTCTGGTTTTCACGGATTAGACGAGATTATTAAGGTATCTGTTTGGTTATTTCTTCTATTTGCACTGATTTTTTTCTTTTTGTATTCTATTTTTTGCTTTTTATTTTATATTTTAGTGCAAATGTATTTTCTTGAGTGCATGCAATCCCCACCCACACATCCTCCGCCACCAAATAAACAATGAACATTTTTTTAAAATACAGAGTGAACAATTTTTTTAATATGATATTAACTCATTGATAAATCAGGTATTTGTTTAGAAATCTATCTATTATTTCTTAAAAAAAATACATTTTCAATAAAGAATTCACAAAGTTTCATAAAAGTGTCTCATGTAAATTTGAAAGTGTTTAAATATTATTCGATTTTCTTAAAATGCCCATTTATTTCAAATAGTCCAACACATTTTTTAGAAATGTTTATGGAAAATATATAATGGTACATGGGTCTAGGCGAACCCGAATAAAAAATGGTTAAAAAGGTGAATCTTCTTTGCAGAAAGCATTGTCTAATGTATTACACACGTGTAAAGTTTCGCCGCAAAATGACTTCGTGGTATTTTGAACAAATAAAAACAAAACCAATACTATATTAAGCTTACTATTCACAAAAATTGTACTTGCAAAAGTTTTTTTGCCTACAATACCATAGTAGTCAATTTATCCTAAAATATCAAACATGAGTAATGCACTAGAGAATGTTTGTTTAAAAAATCACATTTTTTTAATATTTTTTATATTTTTGAAAAACTTACTAATCAGGTGGGCCTAGACCCAAGTTCCAAAAATCCACAACAAATGTTTATGTTGTTTTAGAAAAATGTTCATTCAATAAAAAAAAGATAATTTGATCATTTTGATAAAAGTATCATGTTTTTTTATGAAAAGCAAAATACCATGTAAAAAACCTTAAAAAATGGCTAGAAAAGAAGGTCTGCTAGGCTCTGTCACTTTGTGTGAGACCCGACAGGGCTAGCCTAGTGCCTCACATGTGCACGCCCGATACTATGGCAGGTTGTCACATAGGAGGACTCGTTGTGCCTAGTGTCACATAGGAGGACTAGTTGTGCTTAGCGGTGAAGTTGCGAAATCCTATTTGCCGCATTCTATGGCAGATTGTCGTTGTTTTGCTCAACGCTTGCGACAGATCGTATTGTGTTGGGCCGGCCCACTTGAAGATAGAAAACAGTTACCGGGTTTTGGGAAGCTTTCTGTTGGTTTTCAGAACCTTCTAGAAGATTTCTGAACAGGGTTTTTCTATTTTTTTTCTAACAGTTACCATTTTTCCTACTTATTTTTAAATTTAAAATTTCGAGAAAATGTTCCTATTTTTTTACAGTATTTATTTTATAACTAGGTTATTTCTTGCAGCTTTTAACAAAACTTTCAAGATTTGACAAAAAAATTCTCATTTCCAAAAAATGTTTGCTAATTTGAAAGAATGTTCATCTTTTAAAAATATCACAAACTTTCAAACATGTTTGGGTTTCAACAAAATTATTTATAATTTAATAATGTGATCACATTTCAAAGGCATTTCAAAAATTTGGAAAATACTGAGTATTAAGAAATGTTCTTAATTTCTAACTTTTTGACAACTTAAAAAATGTTCCCACACAGAAATTTTAAAAAGTTCAGTTTCCAAAAAAGGAATTTTTCAGTGAACGTTAATGTTTCTGAAATTGTTCGGAATTTAAAAAAATATTCATGTTTCCTAAAAATATCAGAAAATTCTATAATTTTTTATGTTTTCAATAAATATTCCTTGTTAAAAAATGCGTGATAAAAAAAAGTTCAGTATAGTAAACCGGGTTGCTACAATACCGTCAACCTATAGTTTGTTGTTTGATGCATGCACAGCGGCTGCAGTGGGCTGGCCTAGAAGGGGTGTGCGGCCGTGGTGGGTCTTTTGGACGCAACGGGCATCCTATTGTTGACCCAATCCTATTTGCCACCCGTAAAAGTTCATCTGTTTTTCTGGGTTTTTTTCACAAATTATTAGATAATTTATGGAATACACCAGGTTGTTTTCTCATATTCCATCAACATTTTTCGAATTCATACTAAACATTTTTAGTATAGGTGAATATTTTTTAAATACAACTGAATTTTCTAATTAATACGATCAACATTTCTTAATACACACTGAACATTTTTTAAATACAACTGAATTTTCTAAATAATACGATCAACATTTCTTAATACAGACTGAACATTTTTTAATAAATGATGAACTTTTTCTTAATATGCACTGGACTATTCATAAAATACATTACGGATTTTCTAAAAATATATTGTTGTTTCTTTTTTAATTGTAATCCTGAAAAACCATAGCAAAATTTTTGTGTGAAAGCCAATAAAAAATGATTAGATCACTCGTGGGCAGAGCGGGCTTACAATTTATACCTGGTTTCGGCTAAGCCTACACACAGGCGGGAAATAGGAGCTTTCCCATAGGTTCTCCTTTCGGCCTATAGGCAAGCTCCTATTTGGCGAACAAGGTAACGCGCACCCGCTCCCTTCCCGCACGCCTTATGGGGCCGACCCATAAGCGGGGCTGGACTCTCACGTTTTTTATTTCTTTTTCTGCCTTTTTGTTTCTGTTTTAGCTTCTTCTTTCAAATCATTTTAAGATATTATAAATATATATATATATAAGTAAATTTTCTGTTTTTTAAGAAATAACAAAATGCTTCGTGGATTAAAAAATATTCTTTATTAAAAAATGATCGCATATTCAGAAAAATTGTTTGGGAAATCAAAAACTGTTTTTTATTTTGAAAACAATGTTAATATATTCTAGAAAAATATATTCATATATTCTAATAAAATGTTCATAAATTCAAAAAATATTCATGAATTTCTATAAAATGTTCATAAAATTCATCTAAATGTTCGTGAATTACAAAAATAGGGTAATTTATTCGAAAAATGTTCACTGATTTAAAAAATGTCCATGAATTCCAAAACTTCTAATGAAATTCAAACAATGTTCTTCAAAACAAAAACATGTTCGTGAATTTCAACAATTATTCACAGTTTAAAAATATATTTGCTGATTTAGAAACTATTCCGAGTTTAAAAAATGATCATAAATTTTAAAAATATTAAAGAATTTATGAAAAAATGCATGAATTCTGAAATGTTCGCAAATCTGTAATAAATATTCTAGAATTTCAAAAATATTCGCAAATTTATATAAACTTGTTTGCAAATTTCGTAAAATATTATCAAAATTCGGAAGATGTTCATGATTTGGAAAAATGATAACAAACTTGAAAGTTGTTTGTAAATACAAAAAAATAAAAAATAAAAGTAAGAAAGAAAAATAAAAGGAAAATATAAAATAAGAAACCCAGAGTAAAACAAAAAACCAGTTCAGGGAAGGTTCTAGAACCTTGCGAAACCGGCTGGGGCCAAACACCATATCAGCCGGGACAAACACTCGATCTGGCGCCATAGGGGGGTACGCACGATGTCGCTAGCGGGTGACCTATGCGCCAAATAGAGATCACCCTCCTCTCGGCCTCAAAAAATAAAATATCATTGGTTAGGTATACGCGGGTCCAGCTAAACCCTAAAGGAAGAGTAGATTACCGGCCCGACGCAATAGCATGAAAAAAGATACGAGTGTCCAGATCGTGATGTGCGTCCTCCGTTTGGGAGATAATTGCATCTATCGTCCTCGTAGTCGATGGCGAGCTCCAACTTGGTCCTGATAGTTGGAAAGTGGTCCAATGCGGTCCTTGTACATGAAAATGCATGCTCTATACAGCCCTGGAGGTTCAAACGGTTTGTAGCACAAGGGGTTACACAAAGACCTGTCATCGATTATGATGAAGCATATTCTCGTGTGATAAGTGGAATAACGTACCGATACTTGATATGACTAGCGGTGCAAATGAATTTGTATATCCAATTGATGGATCTGGTGACATCATATTTATGTGGGTCACACAAGAAGGATATCTACATGAAAGTTCCCTTGGGACCGAAGATTCCGGATCCGAAAGCTAGTCGCAACATGTATTGAGTAAAGCTACAAAAGTCGTTATACGGCTTGAGACATTCGGGTAGAAAGTGGTATAACCGACTAAGTGAGTTCCTTCTGAAGAAGGGATACTCAAATAACAATGATTTCACATGTGTGTTCATCAAGAAATACGGATTTTGTATAATTTTCGTGTATGTTCATGACTTGAACATCATTGGGACTACACAGAATACATGAGGCAAGTAATCATTTGAAGACGGAATTCGAGATGAAAGATTTGGGTAAAACCAAATTTTGTGTTGGTTTGCAACTTGAACATTTTTCTTGAGGAATACTTGTTCATGAGTCTGCTTACATCCAAAAGATACTGGAAAAGTTCAATATGGATAAAGCATACCCGTCAAAAACAAATATGGTCATCAGGTTTCTTGGTAGAGATAAGGACCCATTTAGGCCTAAGGGTGATGATGAGGAGATATTGGGACCAGAGTTTCCATATCTCGGTGCCATTGGTGCACTAATGTATCTAGCAAACTGCACTAGATCTGATATATCATTTGCAATTAATTTACTGGCTAGATATAATGCATCACCAACGAAAAGTCATTGGGTTGGTGTGAAGAATATTTGTAGATATTTTCAAGGCACCAAAGATCTTGGTTTATTCTATCAGAAAAATCAAGAGAGAACCATGGTGGGGTATTGCAATGCCGGATACTTGTCAGATCCCCATGATGCCAGATCGCAGACTTGTTTTGTCTTCTTACATGGTGGTACAATCTTCTCTTGGAAGTCAGCAAAGCAAACATTAGTGGCAACGCCCACCAATCATTATGAGATAGTTCCTTTGTTCGAAGCATCACGTAAATGTATATGGCTTCGCTGAATGATGAACTTTGTCCAAAGTTCAAGTGGGATTGGTGTTGGGGAACGTAGCATGCAATTTTAAAAAAATTCCTACGATCACGCAAGATCTATCTAGGAGATGCATAGCAACGAGAGGGGGAGAGTGTGTCCACGTACCCTCGTAGACCGAAAGCGGAAGCATTAGCTTAACGCGGTTGATGTAGTCGAACGTCTTTGCAATCCAACCGATCAAACACCGAACGTGCGACACCTCCGAGTTCTGGACACGTTCAGCTCGATGATGTCCCTCGAACTCTTGCTCCAGCAAAGTGTCGAGGGAGAGTTTCGTCAGCACGACGGCCTGGTGACGGTGATTGTGATGTGATCCGCGCAGGGCTTCGCCTAAGCACTACGACAATATGACCGGAGAAGTAAACTATGGAGGGGGGCACCGCACACGGCTAAGAGAACAATTGATGTGATTTGTGGTGCCCCCATGCCCCCGTATATAAAGGTGAGGCGAGGAGGCCAGCCCTAGGGGAGGGCCAAGTGGGGGAAACCGACTTGGACTCCTAGTCCTAGTCGCCCCCCTTCCTTCTTTCAGAGGGGGAAAGGGGGAAGGAGAGGGAGAGGGAGAATGATAGGGGGGCCGCACCCCCTCCCCTTCTCCAATTCGTACTGCCCATGTGGGGGGAGCCACCCCTTGTGGGCTGCCCTCTCTCTCCCATATGGCCCATGTTGGCCCATTACTTTCCCCGGGAGGTTCCGGTAACCCCTCGGTACTCCGATAAATATCCGAAACACTCCGAAACCATTCCGGTGCCGGAATACTATCATCCAATATATCAATATTTACCTCTCGACCATTTCGAGACTCCTTGTCATGTATGTGATCTCATCCGGGACTGTGAACAAGCTTCGGTCACAAAAACACATAACTCATAATACAAATCGTCATCGAACGTTAAGCGTGCGGACCCTACGGGTTTGAGAACTATGTAGACATGACCGAGACACATCTCTGATCAATAACCAACGGCGGAACCTGGATGCTCATATTGGTTCCTACATATTCTATGAAGATATTTATCGGTCAAACCGTAATCACAACATACTCTATTCCCTTTGTCATCGGTATGTTACTTGCCCGAGATTGGATCATCGTGTTGGGTAACGTAGCATGCAATTTCAAAAAAATTCGTATGATCACACAAGATCTATCTAGGAGATTGTCGGTGTCAAAACCGGCGAATGTTGGGTAGGGGGTTCCGAACTGTGCGTCTAGGATCGATGGTAACAGGAGATAGGGGACACGATGTTTACCTAGGTTCGGGCCCTCTCTACGGAGGTAATCCCCTACGCCCTGCTTGATTGATCTTGATGAATATGAGTGTTATAAGAGTTGATCTACCACAAGATCGTAATGGCTAAACCCTAGAAGTCTAACATGTATGACTATGGTAATCAGTATATCCTTTCCGGACTAACCCCTCCGGTTTATATAGACACCGGGGGGGGGGGGGGGTGAATCTAGGGTTACATAGAGTTGGTTACATAAGAATTAATCTTCATAGTCAGTCGCCAAGCTTGCCTTCCATGCCAAGGAGAGTCCAATCAGGACACGGGTACAGTCTTCGGCCTTCATGTCTTCACAGCCCATCGGTTCGGCCCATGGATAACATGCCGTACGCCCGAGGACCCCTTAGTACAGGACTCCCTCAGTAGCCCCTGAACCTGGCTTCAATGACGAGGAGTCCGGTGCACAAATTATATTCGGCATTGCAAGGCGGGTTCCCTTCTATCAGAACTTCAAGATAGTCTTCGGACCTGTCACACACACGATACATAATCGCAGACAAAATATATTTTTACACGAGTCTAATCCGCTGACATCTTTTATAATATGACATCACGTCTGTCCGACCATAATTTTGAACTGTTTTTCGTCTACCGCTCCACGTCTCGGGACGCGGTTGCCATTGACACATTTTGTCGAAGCAGAGATCGTGTCCCCTTATTATGGGATTCCCATCAATACGGGCGTGGGTGACCCAACCGTTTCGTTTGCATGGCCCTCGGGAATAGGCGAATTTAAGGTGAGTGGGGAGACACTTGATATTCGTGGCCTTTATAAGGGGATAAGGATTCCCTTCCTTCACCCACACCTCAGCTCCTCCTCAGTCCTTCCGTCCCTGAGCTCCAGCGCCCAAGCTGTTAGCTTTTCCCTCGACAGAGAAAGCACTCCAAAGATGTCTGGATCCAGAGCTGGGGGTAAGTGGATGCCCTCCTCCGTCAAGAAGAAGGATATCAAGGCGCTCCGAGAGGCCGGATATCTGGCCAACGAGATCGCTCACCGACTCCCGGCCAAGGGAAAGATCGTCCCTACTCTTGAGCCCCACGAGAGGGTTGTGTTTCTCACACATTTCGTCTACGGGTTGGGCTTCCCTCTTCACCCCTTTGTCCGTGGAATGATGTTTTACCATGGGCTAGACTTCCATGACCTAGCTCCCAACTTCATCCTCAATATCACGGCATTCATTGTCGTGTGCCAGGCCTTTCTCCGCATCACGCCTCACTTCGGCCTATGGCTGAAGACCTTCAATGTGAAGCCGAAAGTGGTGAGTGGCCAACAAGCAGAGTGCGGAGGCGCCATGGTGGGCAAGATGTCCAACATTACCTGGCCGAAAGGCTCATTTGTAGAGACGGTGAAAGGGTGGCAAGCGGGGTGGTTCTATATCACCGAGCCGCGTGACGCCAACTGGGTAGCGGCCCCTGAATTCCGATCGGGAATCGCGATGCGGCTCACCTCCTGGCAAGAGAGGGGCCTAACCTGGGGTCCTTCGGACGAGCTGACTGGGCTCCAGACGTGCGTCCAGAGCATGATAGATAGGAAGATCAAGCTTGTCAACGTGGTCCAGGTCATGCTCATTCGTCGAGTCCCTCCGTGCCAATGCCGGACTTGCTATCTGTGGGAGTACGATCCGGCCAAGCACCAGACGCTACTAGAGCTCTTCGGCATGATGCACGAAGAAGTCTGGAAAGTGCTTTTCAAGGCCGGCAAGATGCCACGGCCCACGACCGAAGATCGCGGGCTTAGCTTAAAACGCTGATGACCCACAAGTATAGGGGATCTATCGTAGTCCTTTCCATAAGTAAGAGTGTTGAACCCAACGAGGAACAGAAGGAAATGATAAGCGGTTTCCAGCAAGGTATTCTTTGCAAGTACTGAAATAAGTGGTAACAGATAGTTTTGTGATAAGATAATTTGTAACGAGCAACAAGTAACAAAAGTAAATAAGGTGCAGCAAGGTGGCCCAATCCTTTTTGTAGCAAAGGACAAGCCTGGACAAACTCTTATAAGATGTAAAGCGCTCCCGAGGACACATGGGAATATCATCAAGCTAGTTTTCATCACGTTCATATGATTCGCGTTCGATACTTTGATAATTTGGTATGTGGGTGGACCGGTGCTTGGGTACTTCCCTTACTTGGACAAGCATCCTACTTATGATTAACCTCTATTGCAAGCATCCGCAACTACAACAAAAGTATTAAGGTAAACCTAACCATAGCATGAAACTGTTGGGGAACGTAGTAATTTCAAAAAATTTCCTACGCACACGCAAGATCATGGTGATGCATAGCAATGAGGGGGAGAATCTGATCTACGTACCCTTGTAGATCGTAATGGAAGCATTGACACAACGTAGAGGAAGTAGTCGTACGTCTTCTTCCCGATCCGACCGATCCAAGCACCGTTACTCCGGCACCTCTGAGTTCTTAGCACACGTACAGCTCGATGACGATCCCCGGGCTCCGATCCAGCAAAGCTTCGGGGAGGAGTTCCGTCAGCACGACGGCGTGATGACGATCTTGATGTTCTACCGACGCAGGGCTTCGCCTAAGCACTACAACAATATGATCGAGGTGGAATATGGTGGCATGGGGCACCGCACACGGCTAAGGAACGATCTCAATGATCAACTTGTGTGTCTAGAGGTGCCCCCTGCCTCCGTATATAAAGGAGCCAAGGGGGAGGGTGCGGCCGGCCAGGAGGAGGGCGCAGGAGGAGTCCTACTCCTACCGGGAGTAGGACTCCCCCCCAATCCTAGTTGGACTAGGATTCCCCGAGGGGGAAAGAGAGAGAGGGGGGCCGACCACCTCTCCTAGTCCTAATAGGACTAGGGGAGGGGGGAGGCGCGCGCCCACCTTGGGCTGCCCCTTTCTCCTTTCCACTAAAGCCCATTAAGGCCCATATGGCTCCCGGGGGGTTCTGGTAACCTCCCGGTACTCCGGTAAAATCCCGATTTCACCCGGAACACTTCCGATATCCAAATATAGGCTTCCAATATATCAATCTTTATGTCTCGACCATTTTGAGACTCCTCGTCATGTCCGTGATCACATCCGGGACTCCGAACTAACTTCGGTACATCAAAATGCATAAACTCATAATAACTGTCATCGTAACGTTAAGCGTGCGGACCCTACGGTTCGAGAACAATGTAGACATGACTGAG
Source organism: Triticum monococcum (assembly GCA_034509565.1). Lineage (NCBI taxonomy): Eukaryota > Viridiplantae > Streptophyta > Magnoliopsida > Poales > Poaceae > Triticum > Triticum monococcum. The sequence continues at coordinate 667,249,052 of CM067843.1, read as the reverse complement.
ACATATCTCTGGTCAATAACCAATAGCGGGACCTGGATGCCCATATTGGCTCCTACATATTCTACGAAGATCTTTATCGGTCAGACCGCATAACAACATACGTTGTTCCCTTTGTCATCGGTATGTTACTTGCCCGAGATTCGATCGTCGGTATCCAATACCTAGTTCAATCGTGTTATCGGCAAGTCTCTTTACTCGTTCCGTAATACATCATCTCGCAACTAACTCATTAGTCACAATGCTTGCAAGGCTTATGCGATGTGCATTACCGAGAGGGCCCAGAGATACCTCTCCGACAATCGGAGTGACAAATCCTAATCTCGAAATACGCCAACCCAACATTTACCTTTGGAGATGAAGGAAATATGCCCTAGAGGCAATAATAAAGTTATTATTTATTTCCTTATATCATGATAAATGTTTATTATTCATGCTAGAATTGTATTAACCGGAAACATAATACATGTGTGAATACATAGACAAACAGAGTGTCACTAGTATGCCTCTACTTGACTAGCTCGTTAATCAAAGATGGTTATGTTTCCTAACCATGGACAAAAGAGTTGTTATTTGATTAACGAGGTCACATCATTAGTTGAATGATCTGATTGACATGACCCATTCCATTAGCTTAGCACCCGATCGTTTAGTATGTTGCTATTGCTTTCTTCATGACTTATACATGTTCCTATGACTATGAGATTATGCAACTCCCGTTTGCCGGAGGAACACTCTGGGTGCTACCAAACGTCACAACGTAAATGTGTGATTATAAAGGAGCATTACAGGTGTCTCCAAAGGTAGATGTTGGGTTGGCGTATTTCGAGATTAGGATTTGTCACTCCGATTGTCGGAGAGGTATCTCTGGGCCCTCTCGGTAATGCACATCACCTAAGCCTTGCAAGCATTGCAACTAATATGTTAGTTGTGAGATGATGTATTACGGAACGAGTAAAGAGACTTGCCGGTAACGAGATTGAACTAGGTATTGGGATACCGACGATCGAATCTCGGGCAAGTAACATACCGATGACAAAGGGAACAACGTATGTTGTTATGCGGTCTGACCGATAAAGATCTTCGTAGGATATGTAGGAGCCAATATGGGCATCCAGGTCCTGCTATTGGTTATTGACCGGAGACGTGTCTCGGTCATGTCTACATTGTTCTCGAACCGTAGGGTCCGCACGCTTAAGGTTTCGATGACAGTTATATTATGAGTTTATGAGTTTTGATGTACCGAAGGAGTTCGGAGTCCCGGATGAGATCGGGGACATGACGAGGAGTCTCGAAATGGTCGAGATGTAAAGATCGATATATTGGACGACTATATTCGGACATCGGAAAGGTTCCGAGTGATTCGGGTATTTTTCGGAGTACCAGGTAGTTACGGGAGAAGTAATGGGCCTTGATGGGCTTTAGTGGGAAGAGGAAAAAGGCTGCTGCACCCCCCCTCCCCTCTAGTCCGAATTGGACTAGGGAAAAGGGGGCCGGCCACCTTTCCTACTCCTCCACTTCCTTCTCCCTTCCTCCCCTCTTGATGGACTCCTACTAGGACTTGGAGTCCTAGTAGGACTCCCATCCTGGCCGCACCAATAGCCTTGGCCGGCCTCCTCCTCCTCCATCCTTTATATACTGAGGCAGGGGGCACCCCATAGACACACAAGTTGATCCACGTGATCGTTCCTTAGCCGTGTGCGGTGCCCCCTGCCACCATATTCCACCTCGGTCATATTGTAGCGGTGCTTAGGCGAAGCCCTGCGACAGTAGAACATCAAGATCGTCACCACGCCGTCGTGCTGGCGGAACTCCTCCTCGAAGCTTTGCTGGATCGGAGCCCGGGGATCGTCATCGAGCTGTACGTGTGCTAAGAACTCGGAGGTGCCGGAGTAACGGTGCTTGAATCGGTCGGATCGGGAAGACGTACGACTACTTCCTCTATGTTGTGTGATCGCTTCCGCAGTCGGTCTGCGTTGGTACGTAGACAACACTCTCCCCTCTCGTTGCTATGCATCACCATGATCTTGCGTGTGCGTAGGATTTTTTTTGAAATTACTACGTTACCCAACAGTGGTATCAGAGCCTAGATTTTATGGTTTGATGTTATATGCATGAGTAGAACACAAGTGAGTTGTGGGCGATATAAGTCATACTGCCTACCAGTATGTCATACTTTGGTTCGGCGGTATTGTTGGATGAAGCGGTCCGGACCGACATTACGCGTACGCTTATGCGAGACCGGTTTCCCCGACGTGCTTTGCACATAGGTGACTTGCGGGTGACTGTTTCTCCAACTTTAGTTGAACCGAGTGTGGCTACGCCCGGTCCTTGCGAAGGTTAAAACGGAGTCTATTTGACAAACTATCGTTGTGGTTTTGATGCGTAGGTGAGATGAGTTCTTACTTAAGCCCGTAGCAGTCACGTAAAATTTGCAACAACAAAGTAGAGGACGTCTAACTTGTTTTTGCAGGGCATGTTGTGATGTGATATGGTCAAAACGTGATGAGTTATAAGTTGTTGTATAAGATGATCATGTTTTCTTGAAGTTATCGGCAACTGGCAAAAGCCTTATGGTTGTCTGTCTATTGCATAAGATGCAAGCGCCTAATAATTGCTTTACTTTATCGCTATGCGATAGCAATAGTTGCAAGAGCAAGTGTTGGCGAGACGACCACGTGACGACACATTGATATAGATCAAGATGATGGAGATCATGGTGTCATGTCGGTGACAATATAGATCATGACAGTACTTCGAAGATGGAGATCACAAGCACAAGATGATGATGGCGATATCATATCACTTATATTGATTGCATGTGATGTTTATCTTTTATGCATCTTATCTTGCTTTGATTGACGGTAGCATCATAAGATGATCTCTCACTAATTATCAAGAAGTGTTCTCCCTAAGTATGCACCGTTGTGAAAGTTCTTCATGCTGAGACACCACGTGATGATCGGGTGTGATAGGTTCTACGTTCAAATACAACGGGTGCAAAACAGTTGCACACGCGGAATACTCAGGTTATACTTGACGAGCCAAGCATATACAGATATGGCCTCGGAACACGGAGACCGAAAGGTCGAGCGTGAATCATATAGTAGATATGATCAACATAGTGATGTTCACTAATGAAACTACTCCATCTCACGTGATGATCGGACATGGTTTAGTTGATTTGGATCACGTGATCACTTAGAGGATTAGAGGGATGTCTATCTAAGTGGGAGTTCTTAAGTAATATGATTAAATTGAACTTAAATTTATCATGAACTTAGTCCTGGTAGTATTTTGCAAATTATGTTGTAGATCAATAGCTCGCGTTGTTGCTTCCCTATGTTTATTTTGATATATTCCTAGAGAAAATTGTGTTGAAAGATGTTAGTAGCAAAGATGCGGATTGGATCCGTGATCAGAGGTTTATCCTCATTGCTGCACAGAAGAATTATGTCCTTGATGCATCGCTAGGTGAAAGACCTATTGCAGGAGCAGATGCAGACGTTATGAACGTTTGGCTAGCTCAATATGATGACTACTTGATAGTTTAGTGCACCATGCTTAATGGCTTAGAATCGGGACTTCAAAGACGTTTTGAACGTCATGGAGCATATGAGATGTTCCAGGAGTTGAAGTTAATATTTCAAGCAAATACCCGAGTTGAGAGATATGAAGTCTCCAACAAGTTCTATAGCTAAAAGATGGAGGAGAATCGCTCAACTAGTGAGCATGTGCCTAGATTGTTTGAGTACTACAATCACTTGAATCAAGTGGGAGTTAATCTTCCAGATAAGATAGTGATTGACAGAATTCTCTAGTCACCATCACCAAGTTAGTAGAACTTCGTGATGAACTATGATATGCAAGGGATAACGGAAACGACTCCCAAGCTCTTCGTAATGCGGAAATTGACGAAGGTAGAAATCAAGAAAAACATCAAGTGTTGATGGTAGACAAGACCACTAGTTTCAAGAAAAGGGCAGAGGGAAGAAGGGGAACTTCAAGAAGAACGGCAAGCGAGTTGTTGCTCAAGTGAAGAAGCCCAAGTCTGGTCCTAAGCCTGAGACTAAGTGCTTCTACTGCAAAGGGACTGGTCACTGGAAGCGGAACTACCCCAAGTGATTGGCGGATAAGAAGGATGGCAAAGTGAACATAAGTATATTTGATATACATGTTATTGATGTGTACTTTACTAGTGTTTATAGCAAACCCTCAGTATTTGATACTAGTTCAGTTGCTAAGATTAGTAACTCGAAACGGGAGTTGCAGAATAAACAGAGACTAGTTAAGGGTGAAGTGACGATGTGTGTTGGAAGTGGTTCCAAGATTGATATGATCATCATCGCACACTCCCTATAATTTCGGGATTAGTGTTGAACCTAAATAAGTGTTATTTGGTGTTTGCGTTGAACATGAATATGATTTGATCATGTTTATTGTAATATGTTTATTCATTTAAGTAAGAGAATAAATTGTTGTTCTGTTTACATGAATAAAACCTTATATGGTTACACACCCAATGAAAATAGTTCGTTGGATCTCGATCGTAGTGATACACATAATCATAATATTTAAACCAAAAGATGCAAAGTTAATAATGATAGTACAACTTATTTGTAGCACCGCCGTTTAGGTCATATTGGTGTAAAGCGCATGAAGAAACTCCATGCTGATGGACTTTTGCAATCACTTGATTATGAATCAGTTGATGCTTGCGAACCATGCCTCATGGGCAAGATGACTAAGACTCTATTCTTCGGAACAATGGAGCGAGCAAAAGATTTGTTGGAAATCATACATACTGATGTATGTGGTCCGATGAATATTGAGACTCGCGACATGTATCATTATTTTCTGATCTTCACAGATGATTTGAGCAGATATGAGTATATCTACTTGATGAAACATAAGTCTGAAACATTTGAAAAGTTCAAAGAATATCAGAGTGAAGTGAAAAATCATCGTGACAAGAAAATAAAGTTTCTACGATCTGATCGCGGAGACAAATATTTGAGTTACGAGTTTGGTCTTCAATTAAAACAATGAGGAATAGTTTCACAAACTCATGCCACATGGAACACCACAGCATAATGGTGTGTCCGAATGTCATAACTGTACTTTATTGGATATAGTGCAATCTATGATGTCTCTTACCGATCTACCACTATCGTTTTGGGGTTATGCATTAGAGACAGCTGCATTCACGTTAAAAGGGCACCATCTAAATCTGTTGAGATGACACCGTATGAACCGTGGTTTGGCAAGAAACCAAAGTTGTCGTTTCTTAAAGTTTGGGGTTGCAATGCTTATGTGAAAAAGTTTCATCCTGATAAGCTCAAAACCAAATCAGAGAAATATGTCTTCATAGGATACCCAAAAGGATACTGTTGGGTACACCTTCTATCACAAATCCGAAGGCAAGACTTTTGTTGCTAAATTCGGAGTCTTTCTAGAGAAGGAGTTTCTCTTGAAAGAAGTGAGTGGGAGTAAAGTAGAAAACTTGATAAGGTAATTGTACCTTCTCCCTTATTGGAAAGTAGTTCATCACAAAATCTGTTCTTGGGACTACTACACCAATTAGTGAGGAAGCTAATGATGATGATCATGTAACTTCAGATCAAGTTACTACCGAATCTCGTAGGTAAACCAGAATGAGATCCGTACCAGAGTGGTACGGTAATCCTATTCTGGAGGTCATGTTACTTGACCATGACGAACCTACGAACTATGAGGAAGCGATGATGAGCCCAGATTCCGCGAAATGGTTTGATGCCATGAAATTTGAGATATGATCCATGTATGAGAACAAAGTTTGGACTTTGGTTGACTTGCCCGATGATCGGCAAGCAATTGAGAATAAATGGATCTTCAAGAGGAAGACGGACGCTGATAGTAGTGTTACTATCTACAAAGCTAGAATTGTCGCAAAAGGTTTTCGACAAGTTCAAGGTGTTGACTACGATGAGAGCTTCTCACTCGTATCTATGCTTGAGTCTGTCCGAATCATGTTAGTAATTACCGCATTTTATGAAATCTGGCAAACGGATAAACAAAACTGCATTCCTTAATGGATTTATTAGAGTTGTATATGATGCAACCAGAAGGTTTTGTCAATCCGAAAGGTGCTAACAAAATGTGCAAGCTCCAGCGATCCATCTGTGGACTGGTGCAAGCATCTCGGAGTTGGAATATACGCTTTGATGAGTTGATCAAAGCATATAGTTTTATACAGACTTGCGGTGAAGCCTGTATTTACGAGAAAGTGAGTGGGAGCACTACAACATTTCTAATAAGTATATGTGAATGACATATTGTTGATTGGAAATAATGTAGAATTGTTCTGTAAAGCATAAAGGAGTGTTTGAAAGGAGTTTTTTAAAGAAAGACTTCGGTGAAGCTGCTTACATATTGAGCTTCAAGATCTATAGAGATAGATCAAGACGCTTGATAAGTTTTTCCAATGAGTACATACCTTGACAAGATTTTGAAGTAGTTCAAAATGGAGCAGTCAAAGAAAGAGTTCTTGCCTGTATTACAAGGTGTGAAGTTGAGTAAGACTCAAAGCCCGACCACGGCAGAAGATAGAAAGAGAATGAAAGTCATTCCCTATGCCTTGGCCATAGGTTCTATAAAGTATGTCATGCTGTATACCAGATCTCTTGTATACCCTGCATTGATTTGGCAAGGGAGTACAATAGTGATCTAGGAGTAGATCACTGGACAGCGGTCAGAATTATCCTTAGTGAAATAAGGATATGTTTCTCGATTATGGACGTGACAAAAAGGTTCGTCGTAAAGGGTTACGTCGATGCAAGTTTTTGACACTGATCTAGATGAATCTAAAGTCTCAATCTGGATACATATTGAAAGTGGGAGCAATTAGCTAGAGTAGCTCCGTGTAGAGCATTGTAGACATAGAACTTGCAAAATACTTACGGATCTGAATGTGACAGACCCGTTGACTAAAATTATCTCACAAGCAAAACATGATCACACTTTAGTACTCTTTGGGTGTTAATCACATAGATATGTGAACTAGATTACTGACTCTAGTAAACCCTTTGAGTGTTGGTCACATGACGATGTGAACTATGGGTGTTAATCACATGGTGATGTGAACTATTGCTGTTAAATCACATGGCGATGTGAACTAGATTATTGACTCTAGTGCAAGTGGGAGACTGAAGGAAATATGCCCTAGAGGCAATAATAAAGTTATTGTTTATTTCCTTATATCATGATAAATGTTTATTATTCATGCTAGAATTGTATTAACCGGAAACATAATACATGTGTGAATACATAGACAAACAGAGTGTAACTAGTATGCCTCTACTTGACTAGCTCGTTAATCAAAGATGGTTATGTTTCCTAACCATGGACAAAAGAGTTGTTATTTGATTAACGATGTCACATCATTAGTTGAATGATCTGATTGACATGACCCATTCCATTAGCTTAGCACCCGATCGTTTAGTATGTTGCTATTACTTTCTTCATGACTTATACATGTTCCTATGACTATGAGATTATGCAACTCCCGTTTGCCGGAGGAACACTTTGGGTGCTACCAAACGTCACAACGTAAATGGGTGATTATAAAGGAGCATTACAGGTGTCTCCAAAGGTAGATGTTGGGTTGGCGTATTTCGAGATTAGGATTTGTCACTCCGATTGTCGGAGAGGTATCTCTGGGCCCTCTCGGTAATGCACATCACCTAAGCGTTGCAAGCATTGCAACTAATATGTTAGTTGTGAGACGATGTATTACGGAACGAGTAAAGAGACTTGCCGGTAACGAGATTGAACTAGGTATTGGGATACCGACGATCGAATCTCGGGCAAGTAACACGATGACAAAGGGAACAACGTATGTTGTTATGCGGTCTGACCGATAAAGATCTTCGTAGAATATGTAGGAGCCAATATGGGCATCCAGGTCCCACTATTGGTTATTGACCGGAGACGTGTCTCGGTCATGTCTACATTGTTCTCGAACCGTAGGGTCCGCACGCTTAAGGTTTCGATGACAGTTATATTATGAGTTTATGAGTTTTGATGTACTGAAGGAGTTCGGAGTCCCCGATGAGATCGGCGACATGACGAGGAGTCTCAAAATGGTCGAGACATAAAGATCGATATATTGGACGACTATATTCGGACATCGGAAAGGTTCCGAGTGATTCGGGTATTTTTCGGAGTACCGGGTAGTTACGGGAGAAGTAATGGGCCTTGATGGGCTTTAGTGGTAAGAGGAAAAAGGCTGCTGCGCCCCCCCTCCCCTCTAGTCCGAATTGGATTAGGGAAAAGGGGGCCGGCCACCTTTCCTACTCCTCCACTTCCTTCTCCCTTCCTCCCCTCTTGATGGACTCCTACTAGGACTTGGAGTCCTAGTAGGACTCCCATCCTGGCCGCACCAATAGCCTTGGCCGGCCTCCTCCTCCTCCATCCTTTATATACTGAGGCAGGGGGCACCCCATAGACACACAAGTTGATCCACGTGATCGTTCCTTAGCCGTGTGTGGTGCCCCCTGCCACCATATTCCACCTCGGTCATATTGTAGCAGTGCTTAGGCGAAGCCCTGCGACAGTAGAACATCAAGATCGTCACCACGCCGTCGTGCTGGCGGAACTCCTCCTCGAAGCTTTGCTGGATCGGAGCCCGAGGATCGTCATCGAGCTGTACGTGTGCTAAGAACTCGGAGGTGCCGGAGTAACGGTGCTTGGATCGGTCAGATCGGGAAGACGTATGACTACTTCCTCTACGTTGTGTGATCGCTTCCGCAGTCGGTCTGCGTTGGTACGTAGACAACACTCTCCCCTCTCGTTGCTATGCATCACCATGATCTTGCGTGTGCGTAGGATTTTTTTTTTCAAATTACTACGTTACCCAACAGGAGACACCTGTAGAGCTCCTTTATAATCACCCAGTTACGTTGTGACGTTTGGTAGCACACAAAGTGTTCCTCCGGTAAACGGGAGTTGCATAATCTCATAGTCATAGGAACATGTATAAGTCATGAAGAAAGCAATAGCAACATACTAAATGATCGGGTGCTAAGCTAATGAAATGGGTCATGTCAATCAGATCATTCAACTAATTATGTGACCTCGTTAATCAAATAACAACACATTGTTCATGGTTAGGAAACATAACCATCTTTGATTAATGAGCTAGTCAAGTAGAGGCATACTAGTGACACTAAGTTTGTCTATGTATTCACACATGTATTATGTTTCCGGTTAATATAATTCTAGCATGAATAATAAACATTTATCATGATATAAGGAAATAAATAATAACTTTATTATTGCCTCTAGGGCATATTTCCTTCAGTCTGCCACTTGCACTAGAGTCAATAATCTAGATTACATAGTAATGATTCTAACACCCATGGAGCCTTGGTGCTGATCATGTTTTGCTCGTGGAAGAGGCTTAGTCAACGGGTCTGCAACATTCATATCCGTATGTATCTTGCAAATCTCTATGTCTCCCACCTGGACTAGATCCCGGATGGAATTGAAGCGTCTCTTGATGTGCTTGGTCCTCTTGTGAAATCTGGATTCCTTTGCCAAGGCAATTGCACCAGTATTGTCACAAAAGATTTTCATTGGACCCGATGCACTAGGTATGGCACCTAGATCGGATATGAACTCCTTCATCCAGACTCCTTCGTTTGCTGCTTCCGAAGCAGCTATGTATTCCGCTTCACATGTAGATCCCGCTACTACGCTTTGTTTACAACTGCACCAACTGACAGCTCCACCGTTTAATGTAAACACATATCCGGTTTGCGATTTAGAATCGTTCGGATGAGTGTCAAAGCTTGCATCAACGTAACCTTTTACGGTGAGCTCTTTGTCACCTCCATATACGAGAAACATATCCTTAGTCCTTTTCAGGTATTTCAGGATGTTCTTGACCGCTGTCCAGTGATCCACTCCTGGATTACTTTGGTACCTCCCTGCTAAACTTATAGCAAGGCACACATCAGGTCTGGTACACAGCATTGCATACATGATAGAGCCTATGGCTGAAGCATAGGGAACATCTTTCATTTTCTCTCTATCTTCTGCAGTGGTCGGGCATTGAGTCTGACTCAACTTCACACCTTGTAACACAGGCAAGAATCCTTTCCTTGCTTGATCCATTTTGAACTTCTTCAAAATTTTGTCAAGGTATGTGCTTTGTGAAAGTCCAATTAAGCGTCTCAATCTATCTCTATAGATCTTAATGCCCAATATGTAAGCAGCTTCACCGAGGTCTTTCATTGAAAAACTCTTATTCAAGTATCCCTTTATGCTATCCAGAAATTCTATATCATTTCCAATCAGCAATATGTCATCCACATATAATATCAGAAATGCTACAGAGCTCCCACTCACTTTCTTGTAAATACAGGCTTCACCAAAAGTCTGTATAAAACCAAATGCTTTGATCATACTATCAAAACGTTTATTCCAACTCCTAGAGGCTTGCACCAGTCCATAAATGGATCGCTGGAGCTTGCACACTTTGTTAGCTCCCTTTGGATCGACAAAACCTTCCGGTTGCATCATATACAACTCTTCTTCCAGAAATCCATTCAGGAATGCAGTTTTGACATCCATCCGCCAAATTTCATAATCATAAAACGCGGCAATTGCTAACATGATTCGGACAGACTTAAGCATCGCTACGGGTGAGAAGGTCTCATCGTAGTCAACCCCTTGAACTTGTCGAAAACCTTTTGCGACAAGTCGAGCTTTATAGACAGTAACATTACCGTCAACGTCAGTCTTTTTCTTGAAGATCCATTTATTCTCAATTGCTTGTCGATCATCGGGCAAGTCAACCAAAGTCCATACTTTATTCTCATACATGGATCCCATCTCAGATTTTATGGCTTCAAGCCACTTTGCGGAATCTGGGCTCACCATCGCTTCTTCATAGTTCGTAGGTTCATCATGATCTAGTAGCATGACTTCCAGAACTGGATTACCGTACCACTCTGGCGCGGATCTTACTCTGGTTGATCTACGAGGTTCAGTAGTATCTTGTTCTGAAGTTTCATGATCATTATCATTAACTTCCTCACTTATTGGTGTAGGTGTCGCAGAAACAGTTTTCTGTGAGGTACTACTTTCCAACAAGGGAGCAGGTACAGTTACCTCGTCAAGTTCTACTTTCCTCCCACTCACTTCTTTCGAGAGAAACTCCTTCTCAAGAAAGTTTCCGAATTTAGCAACAAAAGTCTTGCCTTCGGATCTGTGATAGAAGGTGTATCCAATAGTTTCCTTTGGATATCCTATGAAGACACATTTCTCCGATTTGGGTTCGAGCTTATCAGGTTGAAGCTTCTTCACATAAGTATCGCAACCCCAAACTTTCAGAAACGACAACTTTGGTTTCTTGCCAAACCATAGTTCATAAGGCGTCGTCTCAACGGATTTTGATGGTGCCCTATTTAACGTGAATGCGGCCGTCTCTAGAGCGTATCCCCAAAATGATAGCGGTAAATCAGTAAGAGACATCATAGATCGCACCATATCTAGTAAAGTACGATTACGACGTTCGGACACACCATTACGCTGTGGTGTTTCGGGTGGCGTGAGTTGCGAAACTATTCCACAATTTTTCAAATGTACACCAAACTCGTAACTCAAATATTCTCCTCCATGATCAGATCGTAGAAACTTTATTTTCTTGTTACGATGATTTTCCACTTCACTCTGAAATTCTTTGAACTTTTCAAATGTTTCAGACTTATGTTTCATTAAGTAGATATACCCATATCTGCTTAAATCATCTGTGAAGGTGAGAAAATAACGATATCCGCCACGAGCCTCAATATTCATCGGACCACATACATCTGTATGTATGATTTCCAACAAATCTGTTGCTGTCTCCATAGTACCGGAGAGCGGTGTTTTAGTCATCTTGCCCATGAGGCACGGTTCGCAAGTACCAAGTGATTCATAATCAAGTGCTTCCAAAAGTCCATCAGTATGGAGTTTCTTCATGCGCTTTACACCGATATGACCTAAACGGCACTGCCACAAATAAGTTTTACTATCATTATCAACTCTGCATCTTTTGGCTTCTACATTATGAATATGTGTATCACTACTATCGAGATTCAACAAGAATAGACCACTCTTCAAGGGTGCATGACCATAAAAGATATTACTCATATAAATAGAACAACCATTATTCTCTGATTTAAATGAATAACCGTCTCGCATTAAACAAGATCCAGATATAATGTTCATGCTCAATGCTGGCACCAAATAACAATTATTTAGGTCTAATATTAATCCCAAAGGTAGATGTAGAGGTAGCGTGCCGACCGCGATCACATCGACTTTGGAACCGTTTCCCACGCGCATCGTCACCTCGCCCTTAGCCAATCTTTGCTTAATCCGTAGTCCCTGTTTCGAGTTGCAAATATTAGCAACAGAACCAGTATCAAATACCCAGGTGCTACTGCAAGCATTAGTAAGGTACACATCAATAAGATGTATATCACATATACCTTTGTTCACCTTGCCATCCTTCTTATCCGCCAAATACTTGGGGCAGTTCCGCTTCCAGTGACCAGTCTGCTTGCAGTAGAAGCACTCAGTTTCAGGCTTAGGTCCAGACTTGGGTTTCTTCTCTTGAGCAGCAACTTGCTTGCCGTTCTTCTTGAAGTTCCCCTTCTTCTCCCCTTTGCCCTTTTTCTTGAAACTAGTGGTTTTGTTAACCATCAACACTTGATGCTCCTTTTTGATTTCTACCTCCGCAGCTTTCAGCATTGTGAAGAGCTCGGGAATAGTCTTGTTCATCCCTTGCATATTATAGTTCATCACGAAGCTCTTGTAGCTTGGTGGCAGTGATTGGAGAATTCTGTCAATGACGCAATCATCTGGAAGATTAACTCCCAATTGAATCAGGTGATTATTATACCCAGACATTTTGAGTATATGTTCACTGACAGAACTGTTCTCTTCCATCTTTCAGCTATAGAACTTATTGGAGACTTCACATCTCTCAATCCGGGCATTTGCTTGAAATATTAACTTCAACACCTGAAACATCTCATATGCTCCATGACGTTCAAAATGTCGTTGAAGTCCCGATTCTAAGCCGTAAAGCATGGCACACTGAACTATCGAGTAGTCATTAGCTTTGCTCTGCCAGACGTTCATAACATCTGGTGTTGCTCCAGCAGCAGGCCTGGCACCCAGCGGTGCTTCCAAGACGTAATTCTTCTGTGCAGCAATGAGGATAATCCTCAAGTTACGGACCCAGTCCGTGTAATTGCTACCATCATCTTTCAACTTTGCTTTCTCAAGGAACGCATTAAAATTCAACGGAACAACAGCACGAGCCATCTATCTACAATCAACATAAACAAGCAAGATACTATCAGGTACTAAGTTCATGATAAATTTAAGTTCAATTAATCATATTACTTAAGAACTCCCACTTAGATAGACATCCCTCTAATCCTCTAAGTGATCATGTGATCCAAATCAACTAAACCATGTCTGATCATCACGTGAGATGGAGTAGTTTCATCGGTGAACATCATTATGTTGATCATATCTACTATATGATTCACGCTCGACCTTTTGGTCTCCGTGTTCCGAGGCCATATCTGTATATGCTTGGCTCGTCAAGTATAACCTGAGTATTCCGCGTGTGCAACTGTTTTGCACCTGTTGTATTTGAACATAGAGCCTATCACACCCGATCATCACGTGGTGTCTCTGCACGAAGAACTTTCGCAACGGTGCATACTCCGGGAGAACACTTCTTGATAATTTAGTGAGAGATCATCTCATAATGCTACCGTCAATCAAAGCAAGATAAGATGCATAAAAGATAAACATCACATGCAATCAATATAAGTGATATGATATGGCCATCATCATCTTGTGCTTGTGATCTCCATCTCCGAAGCACCGTCATGATCACCATCGTCACCGGCGCGACACCTTGATCTCCATCGTAGCATCGTTGTCGTCTCGCCAATCTTATGCTTCCACGACTATCGCTACCGCTTAGTGATAAAGTAAAGCATTACATCGCGATTGCATTGCATACAATAAAGCGACAACCATATGGCTCCTGCCAGTTGCCGATAACTCGGTTACAAAACATGATCATCTTATACAATAAAATTTAGCATCATGTCTTGACCATATCACATCACAACATGCCCTGCAAAAACAAGTTAGACGTCCTCTACTTTGTTGTTGCAAGTTTTACGTGGCTGCTACGGGCTTAAGCAAGAACCAATCTCACCTACGCATCAAAACCACAACGATAGTTTGTCAAATAGACTCCGTTTTAACCTTCGCAAGGACCGGGCGTAGCCACACTCGGTTCAACTAAAGTTGGAGAGACAGTCGCCCGCAAGCCACGTGTGTGCAAAGCACGTCGGGGGAACCGGTCTCGCGTAAGCGTACGCGTAAGGTTGGTCCGGGTCGTCTCGTACAACAATACCGCCGAACCAAAGTATGACATGCTGGTAGGCAGTATGACTTATATCGCCCACAGCTCACTTGTGTTCTACTCGTGCAAATAACATCAAACCATAAAACCTAGGCTCGGATGCCACTGTTGGGGAACGTAGTAATTTCAAAAAATTTCCTACGCACACGCAAGATCATGGTGATGCATAGCAACGAGGGGGAGAATCTGATCTACGTACCCTTGTAGATCGCAACAGAAGCGTTGACACAACGTAGAGGAAGTAGTCGTACGTCTTCTTCCCGATCCGACTGATCCAAGCACCGTTACTCCGGCACCTCCGAGTTCTTAGCACACGTACAGCTCGATGACGATCCCCGGGCTCCGATCCAGCAAAGCTTTGGGGAGGAGTTCCGTCAGCACGATGGCGTGATGATGATCTTGATGTTCTACCGATGCAGGGCTTCGCCTAAGCACTACAACGATATGATCGAGGTGGAATATGGTGGCATGGGGCACCGCACACGGCTAAGGAACGATCTCAATGATCAACTTGTGTGTCTAGAGGTGTCCCCTGCCTCCGTATATAAAGGAGCCAAGGGGGAGGGTGCGGCCGGCCAGGAGGAGGGCGCAGGAGGAGTCCTACTCCTACTGGGAGTAGGACTCCCCCCCAATCCTAGTTGGACTAGGATTCCCCGAGGGGGAAAGAGAGAGAGGGGGGCCGGCCACCTCTCCTAGTCCTAATAGGACTAGGGGAGGGGGGAGGCGCGCGGCCACCTTGGGCTGCCCCTTTCTCCTTTCCACTAAAGCCCATTAAGGCCCATATGGCTCCCGGGGGGTTCCGGTAACCTCCCGGTACTCCGGTAAAATCCCGATTTCACCCGGAACACTTCCGATATCCAAATATAGGCTTCCAATATATCAATCTTTATGTCTCGACCATTTTGAGACTCCTCATCATGTCCGTGATCACATCCGGGACTCTGAACTAACTTCGGTACATCAAAATGCATAAACTCATAATAACTGCCATCGTAACGTTAAGCATGTGGACCCTACGGTTCGAGAACAATGTAGACATGACTGAGACATATCTCTGGTCAATAACCAATAGCGGGACCTGGATGCCCATATTGGCTCCTACATATTCTACGCAGATCTTTATCGGTCAGACCGCATAACAACATATGTTGTTCCCTTTGTCATTGGTATGTTACTTGCCCGAGATTCGATCGTCGGTATCCAATACCTAGTTCATTCTCATTACCGGCAAGTCTCTTTACTCGTTCCATAATACATCATCTCGCAACTAACTCATTAGTCACAATGCTTGCAAGGCTTATGTGATGTGCATTACCGAGAGGGCCCAGAGATACCTCTCCGACAATCGGAGTGACAAATCCTAATCTCGAAATACGCCAACCCAACATTTACCTTTGGAGACACCTGTAGAGCTCCTTTATAATCACCCAGTTACGTTGTGATGTTTGGTAGCACACAAAGTGTTCCTCCGGTAAACGGGAGTTGCATAATCTCATAGTCATAGGAACATGTATAAGTCATGAAGAAAGCAATAGCAACATACTAAACGATCAGGTGCTAAGCTAATGAAATGGGTCATGTCAATCAGATCATTCAACTAATGATGTGACCTTGTTAATCAAATAACAACACATTGTTCATGGTTAGGAAACATAACCATCTTTGATTAATGAGCTAGTCAAGTAGAGGCATACTAGTGACACTAAGTTTGTCTATGTATTCACACATGTATTATGTTTCCGGTTAATACAATTCTAGCATGAATAATAAACATTTATCATGATATAAGGAAATAAATAATAACTTTATTATTGCCTCTAGGGCATATTTCCTTCAGAAACATATGGATCCAAATCAGCCCCTTACAAAGCAACGCATAAACTAGGGTTTAAGCTTCTGTCACTCTAGCAACCCATCATCTACTTATTACTCCCCAATGCCTTCCTCTAGGCCCAAACAATGGTGAAGTGTCATGTAGTCGACGTTCACATAACACCACTAGAGGAGAGACAACATACATCTTATCAAAATATTGAACGAATACCAAATTCACATGACTACTAATAGCAAGACTTCTCCCATGTCCTCAGGAACAAAAGTAACTACTCACAAAGCATAAACATGTTCGTAATCAGAGGGGTATTAATATGCATATAGGATCTGAACATATGATCTTCCACCAATTAAACCAACTAGAATTAACTACAAGGAGTAATTAACACTACTAGCAACCTACTAGCACCAATCCCGGACTTGGAGACAAGAATTGGATGCAAGAGATGAATTAGGGTTTTGAGATGAGATGGTGTTGATGAAGATGTTGATGGAGATTGCCCTTTCCTGATGAGAGGAGCGTTGGTGATGATGATGGCAATGATTTCCCCCTCCGGGAGGGAAGTTTCCCCGGCAGAATAGGTCCGCCAGAGCCCTTGATTGGTTCCACCAAGGTTCCGCCTCGTGGCGGCGGAGTTTCGTCCGAGAAGATGGCTTATGATTTTTTCCCATTGAAAGACTCCATATAGCAGAAGATGGTCACCAGAGGGACACCAGGGGGCCCACGAGGTAGGGCGGCGCGCCCCCCACCCTCGTGGGCAGGGTGTGGCCCCCCTGGTGAAGTTCTTGCTCTCAGTATTTTTTATATATTTGGAAAACATCTTTCGTGAAATTTCAGGACTTTTGGAGTTGTGCAGAATAGGTCTCTAATATTTGCTCATTTTCCAGCCCAGAATCCCAGCTGCCGGCATTCTCCCTCTTTATGTAAACCTTGTAAAATAAGAGAGAATAGGCATAAGTATTGTGACATAATGTGTAATAACAGCCCATAATGCAATAAATATTGATATAAAAGCATGATGCAAAATGGACGTATCAACTCCCCCAAGCTTAGACCTTGCTTGTCCTCAAGCGAAAAGCCAAAATCGAAAAATATGTCCACATGTTTAGAGGTAGAGGTGTCGATAAAAATAAAATACGGACATGAGGGCATCTTGATCATTCTTAGAACAGCAACTCATATAATTCTTTGTCATATAATCTCTAATGCCAGAGTAATAATTCAATCACAATATCATGTATGAATCGTAAACTTCATTGAAAACTAACAAACTACAATCTCAGTCATTGAAGCAATTGCAATTTATCATAACATAGGAAAGAGTCAATGTATAAGAGATTTTCAGCAAGTCCACATACTCAACTATCATATAATCTTTCACAATTGCTGACACTCACGCAATACTTATGGGTATGGAGTTTTAATCGGACACAGAGAAAGATAGGGGCTTATAGTTTTGCCTCCCAACGCTTTACCTGAAGGGTAATGTCAACGGTAATAGTTCATGAAAACTCACATCCAATTAGCCATATATACCAGGATCTTTCCAACATATTGTGCTTGCCAAAGGATAAAGTGTAAAAAGGAAGGGTGAAAATCACCATGACTCTAATGCAATGTAGGAGATAAAAGTAAAAGATAGGCCCTTCGCAGAGGGAAGCAGAGGTTGTCATGCGCTTTTATGGTTGGATGCACAAAATCTTAATTTGAAAGAACGTCACTTTATATTGCTACTTGTGATATGGACCTTTATTATGCAGTATGTCGCTTTTATTACTTCCATATCACACGATCGTATAAAGCTTATTTCCTCCACACCAATCAATCATACATATTTAGAGAGCAATTTTTATTGCTTGCACCGATGACAACTTACTTGATGGATCTTACTCAATCCATAGGTAGATATGGTGGACTCTTATGGCAAGACTGGTTTAAGGGTATTTGGAAGCACAAGTAGTATCTCTACCTGGTGCAATGAATTTGGCTAGCATGAGGGGGAAGGGCAAGCTCATCATGTTGGAAGATCCAAGACAATATAATTCATCTTAGATGTAAGAAAGCATAACCCATTACGTTGTCTTTCTTGTCCAATGTCAACTCTTTAGCATGTCATATTTTAATGAGTGCTCACAATCATAAAAGATGTCCAAGATAGTATATTTATATGTGAAGACCTCTCTTTCTTTATTACTTCCTATTAATTGCAACGATGACCAAAACTGTGTTTGTCAACCCTCAACAACTTTTATTCATCATACTCTTTCTATGTGAGCTCATTACTCTCCATAAGACTCACATGATCTCTTTGTTTCTTTTTATTTCTTTCTCTTTTCTTTTATTCACTTAGGATCATGGCAAAATAATCAAGCCCTTGAATCAACACTAATCTTTATTATATAGCTCACGGACTCGATTACATAGAAGGATAATAAAGCAAAAACTCACGACTAGATCATACTAAGAAATTTTATTCTACTAGATCAAGATATTACCAAAAGGATCGAACTAAGAAAAACGGTAAAGATAAAGTGATGGTGATACGATACCGGGGCACTCCCCCAAGCTTGGCAGTTGCCAAGTGGAGTGCCCATACCAGATACTCAATTCTTCTTTGTTGGTGGAGACGGTGGTGATTTTGTTGATGGCGTAGGCTTGTCGTCCTTCTTCCAAGGCATAGGCTCAACATCATAGAAAGATGACCGAGTCTCCGGGATCCTCAAATCTGCAGCCAAACTCATCCTTTTGAATCTATATTCATACTCACAGTTTTGGTTTTGCAGGTCATAAATTTGAGCTTGAAGGTGCTCAATTTTCTCGTGAAGCTTGAAGATGGTCTCCCCGATGTTGTCGGCATCCTGCTTGTGTTTGTTGGTGAATTCTGCGATCATTATTTGGTTGGAGTTGAGTCCACGCTCCACCATCCCCTGACACTTGAAAACTTGTTGCTCCATTGCTTCGAGCCTCGTCTCCATGCTTCCGGTCCCCTTCGGTCCCTCAGCATCATGGATGTGTAGCAACCCATCACGCATCTCAATGGTTTGAGGGTGTTGTTGCACCTCCGCGAGGTAAGGGTTGATGACCTTCTCAAAGAATTTGTCCTTGGGAGCACTTGGAGACGCCATGATAATCTAGATCTATCAGAAAAACAGCTCGAAACAAAGACACTAGATTTTTGTGTGATACGGGAGTCAAAACCCCCGGGAGATTATATAATGAATTTTTACCGGCCAAAATACGTGTCGTGTGCGAAAACGGAGTCCAGAGAGCACACGAGGTGCCCACGAGGTAGGGGGCACACCCAGTAGGGTAGGGCGCGCCCTCCACCCTCGTGGAGCCCTCGTGTCCTTCCCGGACTGTTGCTTATTTTTCTAAATATTCCAAAACAGAGAAATATTGCCTTAAAAACTGTTTTGGAGTCGGTTTACTTACCGTACCACATACCTATTCCTTTTCGGAGTCTGAAACGTTCCGTAAAGTGTCCCTTATGTATTCCTCCGGGGTTACGATTTCAATAACATTGGTTTCAACATTTATGGGATTACCTGAGATATAGTGTTTGATTCTTTGACCGTTCACCACCTTCAGATTTGTGCCTTCGAAGTTGTTGATTTTTATGGCACCGGAACGGTAGACCTCCTCGATAACGTAAGGACCTTCCCGTTTAGAGAGAAGTTTTCCTGCAAAAAATCTTAAACGAGAGTTATATAGCAATACATAATCACCTACATTAAACTCACGATTTTGTATCCTTTTGTCATGCCATCTTTTAACCTTTTCTTTAAACAACTTGGCATTTTCGTAGGCTTGGGTTCTCCATTCATCAAGTGAGCTAATATCAAATAACCTCTTCTCACCGGCAAGTTTAAAATCATAATTAAGTTCTTTAATAGCCCAATAAGCCTTGTGTTCTAGTTCGAGAGGTAAGTGACATGCTTTTGCATAGACCATTTTATACGGGGACATACCCATAGGATTTTTATATGCAGTTCTATAGGCCCATAATGCATCATCAAGTTTCTTGGACCAATTCTTTCTAGACCTATTAACAATCTTTTGCAAAATTAATTTGAGTTCTCTATTACTCAATTCTACTTGACCACTAGACTGAGGGTGATAAGGAGATGCAATTCTATGATTAACATCATATTTAGCAAGCATTTTACGGAAAGCACCATGAATAAAATGTGAACCACCATCAGTCATTAAATATCTAGGGACTCCAAATCTTGGAAAAATAACTTCTTTAAGCATTTTAATAGAAGTGTTATGATCAGCACTACTAGTTGGAATAGCTTCTACCCACTTAGTAACGTAATCAATAAACAACTAAAATATGTGTATATCCATTAGAGGAAGGAAAGGGTCCCATATAGTCAAAGCCCCAAACATCAAATGGTTCAATAACAAATGAATAATTCATAGGCATTTCTTGACGTCTACTCATATTACTAATTCTTTGACATTCATCACAAGATAAGACAAACTTACGGGCATCCTTGAAGAGAGTAGGCCAATAAAAACCAGATTGCAGTACCTTATGTGCAGTTCTATTTCCAGCATGGTGTCCTCCATAAGCTTCGGAGTGACACTTGTGTAGGATCTGTTCATGTTCATGCTCAGGTACACAATGTCTAATAACACCATCTACTCCTTCTTTATAAAGACGTGGGTCATCCCAAAAGTAATGCCTCAAATCATAGAAGAACTTTTTCTTTTGCTGGTATGTGAAACTAGGTGGTATAAACTTGGCAACAATGTAATTAGCATAATCAGCATACCATGGAGCAGTATGAGAAGCATTTATGGCATTGAATTGCTCATCAGGAAAGCTATCATCAATAGGTAGTGGGTCATCAAGCACATTTTCTAACATAGACAAGTTGTCTGCAACGGGGTTCTCAGCTCCTTTTCTATCAACAATGTGCAAATCAAATTCTTGCAGCAAGAGAACCCATCTAATAAGTCTAGGTTTAGCATCTTTCTTTTCCATAAGATATTTAATAGCAGCATGATCAGTGTGAATAGTTACTTTAAATCAACAATAAAAGGTCTAAACTTATCACAAGCAAATACAACTGCTAAGAATTCTTTTTCGGTAGTAGCATAATTT
The DNA here is from genome assembly GCA_034509565.1 of Triticum monococcum. Classification (NCBI taxonomy): domain Eukaryota; kingdom Viridiplantae; phylum Streptophyta; class Magnoliopsida; order Poales; family Poaceae; genus Triticum; species Triticum monococcum. The sequence continues at coordinate 667,227,623 of CM067843.1, read as the reverse complement.
ATTTGAGCATTGTCTAGAGTTTTACTATCATATTGAATAACATTTAGTTTCTTATCAACTCTTTGTCCTAGAACAACACCTACGGCATAATCACTAGCATCACACATAATTTCAAAGGGTAAATTTCAATCAGGTGGCTGAACAATAGGTGCAGAGATCAATGCTTTCTTAAGTATTTCAAATGCTTCTACACAATCATCATCAAAGACAAATGGTATATCTTTTTGTAATAAATTAGTCAGAGGCCGAGAAATTTTCGAGAAGTCCTTAATGAACCTCCTATAAAAACTAGCATGACCAAGGAAACTTCTTATACCTTTGATGTTCTTGGGACATGGCATCTTTTCAATAGCATCAACCTTGGCTTTATCAACTTCAATACCTCTTTCAGAAACTTTATGACCCAAGACAATACCTTCATTCACCATAAAGTGGCACTTTTCTCAATTCAAGACAAGATTAGTTTCTTCACATCTCTGCAAAACTCGATCAAGGTTGCTCAAGCAATCATCAAAAGAAGATCCATAGACGGAATAGTCGTCCATGAAAACCTCACAAATCAATTCACAAAAGTCAGAGAATATAGCCATCATGCATCTTTGAAAGGTAGCATGTGCATTACATAAACCAAAAGGCATACGTCTATAAGCAAAAGTACCAAAAGGGCATGTAAAAGTAGTCTTTGATTGATCTTTGTCTGACACAAGTATTTGAGAGAAACCAGAATAACCATCTAGAAAGCAAAAATGTGTATGTTTGGACAATCTTTCTAGCATTTGATCAATAAAAGGTAATGGGTAATGATCCTTTTTAGTAGCCTTATTTAATTTGCGGAAATCAATTACCATCCTATAACTTGTAATAATTCTTTGAGGAATCAATTCATCTTTATCATTAAGTACAACAGTAATACCTCCCTTCTTAGGACACAATGGACAGGGCTTACCCACTAACTATCAGCAACGGGATAAATTATACCTGCCTCAAGGAGCTTTAGTATCTCCTTTCTTACCACTTCTTTCATTTTAGGATTTAGCCGACATTGATGATCACGAACTGGTTTAGCATCTTCTTCCAAATTAATTTTATGTTGACATAGAGTGGGACTAATGCCCTTAAGATCATCAAGAGTGTACCCAATAGCAGCGCGGTGCTTCTTCAGAGTTTTCAATAATCTCTCTTCCTCATGCTCGGAAAGGTTAGAACTAATAATAACATGATATATCTTTTTCTCATCAAGATAAGCATATTTAAGAGTATCAGGTAATGGTTTAAGCTCAAACACGGGATCACCCTTGGGTGGAGGAGGATCCCCTAGGATTTCAATAGGTAAATTGTTTTTTAGAATAGGTTCCTGTTTAAAGAATACTTCATCTAATTCCCTTCTTTCATTCATAAACATATCATTTTCATGGTCTAGCAAGTATTGTTCTAAAGGATCACTAGGAGGTACGACTATAGAAGCAAGGCCAATAATTTCATCCTTACTAGGTAATTCTTCTTCGCGGTGTTGTCTACTAAATTTAGAAAAATTAAATTCATGAGTCATATCATCTAAACCGATAGTAACAACATCTCTTTTGCAATCTATGGTAGCATTAACAGTATTTAAGAAGGGTCTACCAAATATAATGGGACAAAAGCTATCTTGTGGGGAACCAAGAACAATAAAATCAGCAGGATATTTAGTTTTCCCACACAAGACTTCAACATCTCTAACAATTCCCATTGGTGAAATAGTATCTCTATTGGCAAGTTTAATTGTGACATCAATATCTTCTAACTCAACAGGTGCAATATCATGCATAATTTCTATATAAAGGCCAATAGGTATTGCACTAGCACTGACACCCATATCACATAAGCCATGATAACAATGATCTCCTATTTTAACAGAAATAACAGGCATGCCTACCATAGGTCTAGGTTTATCTTTATCACAGGGTTTAGCAATTCGAGCAGTTTCATCACAGAAATAAATAACATGTCCATCTATATTATCAGACAAGAGATCTTTAACAATAGCAATATTAGGTTCAACTTTAACTTGCTCAGGAGGTGTATATGTTTTAATATTGCTTTTACGAACCACAGTTGAAGCTTTAGCATGATCCTTTATCCTAACAGGGAAAGGTGGTTTCTCAACATAAGAAGTAGGAACAATAGGATCATTATAAGTGATAGTCTTTTCTTCAACTTTAATAGGTGCAACTACTTTTACTTCTATGGGAGGATGATATTTAAACCACTTCTCCTTGGGGAGATCAACATAGGCAGCAAAAGATTCACAGAAAGAAGCTACTATCTCAGAGTCAAGTCCATATTTAGTGCTAAATTTACGGAAAATATCGGTATCCATAAAAGATTTAACACAATCAAAACTAGGTGTCATACCTGACTCCTTACCATTGTCGAGGTCCCAATCTTCAGAGTTACGTTTAATTCTTTCCAATAAATCCCATTTGAATTCAATAGTCTTCATCATAAAAGAGCCAGCATAAGAAGTATCAAGCATGGTGCGATTGTTACCAGAAAGCCGAGCATAAAATTTTTGAATAATCATTTCTCTTGAGAGCTCATGATTGGGGCATGAATATAACATTGACTTAAGCCTCCCCCAAGCTTGAGCGATGCTTTCTCCTTCCCGAGGCCAAAAATTATATATGTAATTGTGATCATGATGAACAAGATGCATAGGATAAAACTTCTGATGAAATTCCAATTTCAATCGTTTGTAATTCCAAGACCTCATATCATCAAATAGCCTATACCATGTCGATGCATCTCCCCTCAAACATAAAGGGAAGACCTTCTTCTTAACAACATCTCCGGGTACACCTGCAAGCTTAAATAATCCACAAACTTCATCCACATATATCAGATGTTCATCAGGATGTTTTGTTCCATCTCCTAAAAAAGGATTAGCTAGTAGTTTTTCTATCATACCCGAAGGAACTTCAAAGCAAGCATTTTCATTTTCATTTTCATTTTCAGTAGGTTGAGGAGCAACTCTTTGCTCTACTGGTCGGGGTGAAGATACCCCGAACAAGCCGTTAGAGGATTACTTTCCATGGTAACAAGTGACAGTAAATTTCAGCACACTATATAAATCTTTCCTTACCAAATTCTAGCTACCAAAGGCACTTCACTCCCCGGCAACGGCGCCAGAAAAGAGTCTTGATGACCCATAAGTATAGGGGATCTATCGTATTCCTTTCGATAAGTAAGAGTGTCGAACCCAACAAGGAGCAGAAGGAAATGATAAGCGGTTTCCAACAAGGTATTCTTTGCAAGTACTAAAATAAGTGGTAACAGATAGTTTTGTGATAAGATAATTTGTAATGAGCAACAAGTAACAAAAGTAAATAAGGTGCAGCAAGGTGGCCCAATCCTTTTTGTAGCAAAGGACAAGCCTGGAAAAACTCTTATAAGATGTAAAGCGCTCCCGAGGACACATGGGAATATCATCAACCTAGTTTTCATCACGTTCATATGATTCGTGTTCGGTACTTTGATAATTTGGTATGTGGGTGGACCGGTGCTTGGGTACTGCCCTTACTTAGACAAGCATCCCACTTATGATTAACCTCTATTGCAAGCATCCGCAACTACAACAAAAGTATTAAGGTAAACCTAACCATAGCATGAAACATATGGATCCAAATCAGCCCCTTACGAAGCAACGCATAAACTAGGGTTTAAGCTTCTGTCACTCTAGCAACCAATCATCTACTTATTACTCCCCAATGCCTTCCTCTAGGCCCAAACAATGGTGAAGTGTCATGTAGTCGACGTTCACATAACACCACTAGAGGAGAGACAACATACATCTTATCAAAATATCGAACGAATACCAAATTCACATGACTACTAATAGCAAGACTTCTCCCATGTCCTCAGGAACAAAAGTAACTACTCACAAAGCATAAACATGTTCATAATCAGAGGGGTATTAATATGCATATAGGATCTAAACATATGATCTTCCACCAATTAAACCAACTAGCATCAACTACAAGGAGTAATTAACAGTACTAGCAACCTAGTAGCACCAATCCCGGACTAGGAGACAAGAATTGGATACAAGAGATGAACTAGGGTTTTGAGATGAGATGGTGCTGATGAAGATGTTGATGGAGATTGCCCTCTCCCGATGAGAGGAGCGTTGGTGATGACGATGGCGATGATTTCCCCCTCCGGGAGGGAAGTTTCCCCGGCAGAACAGCTCCGCCAGAGCCCTACATTGGTTCCGCCTCGTGGCGGCGGAGTTTCGTCCGAGAAGATGGATTATGATTTTTTTTCCCATCCAAAGACTCCATATAGCAGAAGATGGCCACCGGAGGGCCACCAAGGGGGCCACGAGGTAGGGGGTGCACCCAGGGGGGTAGGGCGCGCCCCTCACCCTCGTGGGCAGGGTGTGGCCCCCTGGTGAAGTTCTTGCTCTCAGTATTTTTTATATATTTGGAGAACATCTTCCGTGAAGTTTCAGGACTTTTGGAGCTGTGCAGAATAGGTCTCTAATATTTGCTCCTTTTCCAACCCAGAATCCCAGCTGCCGGCATTCTCCCTCTTTATGTAAACCTTATAAAATAAGAGAGAATAGGCATAAATATTGTGACATAATATGTAATAACAGCCCATAATGCAATAAATATCGATATAAAAGCATGATGCAAAATGGACGTATCAAACGCCAGGCTAACCCGGTAAGTTCTTTTAATGTTTTCAAGGCGTACCCTTTACTAGCATATTTTGAGAAAAAAACTAAGCTTTCCTACCCATGTTTTCAAGCCTGGATCCAGATAGCGGAGGGGATTAACAGTCCGGCTCCGCTGCCAGAAGACCAAGAATTCCCATTATTGACGAAAATGCTTTTTCTAGCACCTTACGAGGTGCTAAAGAAGATGGCCAAGAAAGCGGCGAAAGGGGCCAAGAAGGGCCCTCGCCGAAAAGGCGCTCCGGACGTGATGTCCGAAGACGAGACTGCATCTTCGTCTGCTGACGACAACGAAGAGGAAGAAGAAAGCGACTCCCCACCTGAAGTGGGGAGGAAAAAGTGGGCGGCCCCCGCAGATCCAGAGGCGAAAGCGCCTAAGAGGGTTAGAGGTTCCCACACGGATAACTCCGTGTGGGATGTTGATAGCAGTCTGGAGCGACCTCGCCGGACCAAGCCTCGGGCCGCCTCGTAAGTACCAGAATCCGAAAATGTCTGGCCTTCCCGGTTCGTAATATTGATATACCTTAAACCTTGTTATTGCAGTCCACCACGCGATGGCTCCCCGCGATCCTCGACAGAGGGGTCGCTAGACTCAAAGGAGATGGCTAGCATGTCTCCGCCACCTGCTCATTCCGTCTCCCCCAAGGGTGACGACAAGGTGGTGTCGCAAAAGACCTTCCCCGACCAGGGGGGCTTCCGGAGATTGTTAGGGTGGCGCCCCAGGATGATTCCTCAGTCGCCGGACACATGGGGAAAAAAATCCCCTATGGGAACTGGTAACGGGGGCCGAGTTCCCTTCGGACCTGAGCCAGATACCATTCCGGAGATCCACATGGCTCCGAAGTCTAGCGAACGGCATTCCCCAAAAGGAGGGAATGTGTCTGTTTCGCCGGTGACCTCTATCCAACCACAGGCACCGGATAATCTGCTAGAGGTGCTACGAGGCGCCTCTATTTTGGATGAACACTGTGCCCTTATGGGCACGGTAATAGAGAAGGTCCAATTCGTAAAAATGGATTGAACGAAGCCTACACTAGCCTTCTATTAGGTTTTGAGGTAAGTAATGCGTTTGTAAGAAGAATATCACAGTATAGACAGTAGCCCCTGATGCTCTGTTCGGTGTTCGGGAAGAAAAAGCCGAACAGAGGATCGAGAAGAAATATCGCAGGAGTCTAACATAAGTTGTCTTTGTGAATAAGCAGGTATCGCTGCAGACTGCCATCACTCATGCTGCGGAGGTCTCCGGACTAAAGCGGAAACTGGAGTGGGCCGAGGAAGAGCTTGGCCTCGTGAAGAAGCAGGTGGAGGATAGCAGGGGTATGCAGTAACCTGTGGTACGTTTTAAGAAAAAATGGATAGTCCGTCCGGACTGAGTTATCATGAACTTTATTAGGGGCCACGACCGAGGTGGCAGCCCTCAAGAAGGCGTTGGCCGAGGCCGAGGACAAAGCGGCCAAGGAACGCGTCGCGTGCGAGAAGCATGAGGCCCAGGTTGGCGAGGCGCGGCAATAGCTCTAGGGCGCGATTGGGAGATTTGAGTCCTTGGAGCGTGATTGTAAGGCGCAAGAAGCCAAATTGGCGAAGGCCCGCCAGATCACACAGGATGCACGAGCCGAAGACCAAAACGCCCTCCAAGAAATTCAGGCGGCCAAGGAGATTGCGGCGGGTAATTCTTTCACCCTGTAAAGCAAGTATGTAGAATAAACGTTCCTTGTACTTATCTGAATTTGGGTTTTTCAGGGGCGTTTACGGATCTGCCGCGTAGTGTATCAGATGTTGCCGAGCATTATAGAGCCGAAGAAGGGATGTCTATGGAGAAGCTATTCTGGTCCCAATATCTTGGACCCGAACATCCATTGCCCTTCAGCGACCAGCTAAAGCAGTTGGTTGAGCTGCACAGGTCGGCGGAGCTAGCCATGAAGGACCTGATAGTCCGGCTGTGGCCTGCCGAACCTATACCTAGCAGCTACTTCGGACTTGTTAAGCGGCTTATAAGTGCCTGTCTGCGGCTCGAAGCCGTGAAGCGGTCGGTCTGCATTGAAGGTGCGCGTATGGCGTTTGCCCGCGTCAAGACGCATTGGGCAAAGATGGATGCCAAGAAGCTGATGACCGAGGGGCCGTCGGAGGGCAAGGAGCATCGTCGACCCGAGCTCTTTTTTGATGGCGTCCTGGAGGGGTCCCGCCTTGTGGCGGATCAATGTTCAAAGGATGTTATATTCCCATGAGAACATTTGTATTATCCTGTCCTGTAATATGGAACAATGATGTTATGTATTGTAATGCTTGTGTTTTACATTTTACCTCGTGTGCGACCGTTTATGAAATCCGAGGGTTGACCAGTCATCGGCTTCTGCCCCCACGTAGATAGAACGGGGGTGTTCAGGATAAATCTAAACACTCTTTACTCCACACTCTGGTCCTTAAAGGAGGTGTTTAGCGCAACGAACAAGGCAATCAGACTATGCGGCCTTCACCGCCCTCACTTAGCCATAGGAGTTTGACAATTAAGAAGTTTGGCGAAGCCCCTGGTATTCGGAAGGCCGAACTAGGGGCGTTATACACGCCTAATTGGAGGAACTGATTCTTCGCAAGAAGCAAAAAAATCTCTAACGATTTGGAACCTCTCGAACAGCTGACCAGCTCTCACCGCATCATGACAGTCAGTTTTCGGCTTTCTCTACTGAGGTGCTCGTCCGGAAGAACCGGGACACAATCGCAGTAGTTCTCCCTTTACAACCCTAGCCGATATAGCGAAATGTTGGGGAACGTAGCAGAAATTCAAAATTTTCCTACGTGTCACCAAGATCTATCTATGGAGAAACCAGCGACGAGGGGAAGGAGAGTGCATCTACATACCCTTGTAGATCGCTAAGCGAAAGCGTTCAAGTGAACGGGGTTGATGGAGTCGTACTTGTCGTGATCCAAATCACCGATGATCCTAGTGCCGAACGGACGGCACCTCCGTGTTCAACACACGTACAGCCCGGTGACGTCTCCTACGCCTTGATCCAGCAAGGGGAGAAGGAGAGGTTGAGGAAGACTCCATCCAGCAGCAGCACAACGGCATGGTGGTGGTGGAGGAGCGTGGCAATCTGTAACATCCCAAATTTTCAATTTGGATTGTTATACATTAAATCATCATGCATATCATATTTTATTTGCTTTTGATTTTGATCCTAAAAAATCCTAAGCAACTCAAGGACCCACGGAGAGAGTTGGGGATTTCGTTATTTACGTATTTGAGTTTTCTCAAATTATGTAAACAGGATCATTTGATTTTATTTATTTTATCATCAATTATTTCTATTACAAAAATATAAGAGAGGGAATAAAATGACTTTCCCAAAATACAGAAATATTGAGGATTTAATAAAAAAATCAAATAAGATTTATTTCGGAGTTTTTTGGTATTTTTATTTGAATTTAGGAAAAATGCATGTTTTTCAATATTATAGTTTGGGTCCAAATAAATGTTCACTTTATCGGGCTTGATTTTAGGAACCTGGCAAAATTTATTTCGCGATTTTTGGAGTCCGTTTAGTATTTCTTTTTATTTTTCTTCCGAGCGGAATTAACTAAAAAAACGGAAACCGATTCCGGGCCGTACCCGAGCGGGACACCGCCCGGGGCAGCCTTTATAATTTATATACCGAGCGCTCGAGCCCCCACAGCACCCCGCCCACCCGAGCCCGCCGCCACCAGCCGCCGACAGCCGCCGCCGTCTCGCCGGAGCAGCGCGCCTTTCAAGGTATCGCCGATGTGTCTTGATTTCCGTGCAGAAAAAAAAGAAAGAGAGAGGAATTTTTTATCTTTTTCTTTTCTGTTCGTCACTTGTCTTTTTCGTCGGATTTTCCGTCGTTATTTTCTGATAGCGATTTTCGTTTTAGTATAACTTTTCGCTCGTTTATCGGAATCAGTCGATTCAAGCGCCTGGAGTTTCATCTCGAAACCCTCTTTCCGAATAATCAACTTAAACAAGTTTTTGCTACAGTAAAATTTGACCTAGATCCAGATTGCTAGAACGAAGTTGTTTTCTTTCGCCGTTTGATTTTCTTTTGCTTTGTTCGATTGGATTCTTTTTGCAAACCAGGGTTCTTAAGTTGAACTTTCTGGTTAGATCTTCTATTTGAGTTTTACCTGTGCATTAGATGAGTACTTATTGTATGCTTGTTTGTTTGTCTGCAATAGAATACCCGGAGTGCGCCACCTGTTACTTCGAATCTCTAGGTTTCGCGGATCATCAGCAAGGCAAGTAACACTTTGATCATACCTTTTCTACAACCCAGTTTTATTGCATTAGATCAATCTTCACACATTGCATGATTAGGATCTAATTAAATTGTGGGATGGGAAGTAGATGAGGTAGTACCTATTACCTGTTTATAATGAAACCTTTGGGAGTTGCTTCTACGTTTGCTTATTATGCCATGCTATGCTAGTAGACGTGGATTGGGTGAGTGATATCCATGACAGATGTGAGTTTGATAAATTTTAATGGTTTATTTAAGGTGGCAACTTAAATACACATCTGGGTGGATTGAGGCACCTGGTTTCTATCAGGACTTGCCTGTTTTCTTTTGGACCGCCACCCAGGCTCAAAGGGATCATGAGATTATTCATACTAGAAACTTCCGTGTGCAGCCACAAGCCATTATGGGCTCTGGCATAGTTGATTAAGTTGTGCGAACTCTTACAGTGGTAGACTAGCAGATGTTGGGGATGTAGGTGGTACGGTCTACCCGATCGTAAGGTGCTAGCGCTTCTGAAAGGCTATGTCTCGGTCATCCGTTTCTCAAACACCATGTAGTGCGAGAAATCCAACGGAGGCGGTCGAGTCTTGTGGGGAAAAGTGCGCAAACCTCTGCAGAGTGTAATAAACTAATCATGGTTAGCCGTGTCCCCGGTTATGGACATCTTGAGTATCTGGTACCTGGATTATCATGTGAATCTCAACATGTTACTCTAAAATTAATTTTGATGGGTTTGTTTAATGATGATTTTTAATTGGGATTGAGGATGCTGTCAACCATTCTCAATGTTTAACAACCACCATAATAGTAAATAAACTTATTCCTTTGAAGTAGGGAAAAATTGGCTTTACGCAAAAACTGTAACCATAGAGCTTTACACCAGCCAAATATGCATATAGTATAGCTGTTGCATTTCATTACTCTCTATGTGTTACCTTGCCAGCATATTCCATGTGCTGACCCGTTTTCGGGCTGCAACGTTAATGTTGCAGACTTTTCAGACGACGATTAAGGAGTTTTAGGTCGTGGTCCTATACTCAATGATGCCTTGGAGTTGATGGACTCACTTATCTTCCAAGCCTTCCACTGTTATCGTTATTAGATGGCCTTAAGCCATATTTATTGTAATGAGTTCTCCTTTGAGACATCCGATGTAATAAGTGTGTGATTGCTACTCTGCTATAAATCCTCCGAGTACTGTGTGGTGTCAGCATTACTGATCCAGGGATGACACCGGAGCACAGAGATCAGACTGTTTGAGGTCTGGTCGCTACAGAGATGGTATCAGAGCACACGCTGACTGTAGGACACGACCACTAAGCTAAAAGACCTAGATCACTATTCACTCTCTTTCTCTTCTGACTTCTCATCTTTTCTACTCTTTAGGATGGCGGATGCGAGGAACAAGTTCACACAACCAGATGAAGATACACCCTTTGGACGCCACTTGAAGGAAGTCACTAGATACCTGAACATAGGAGTACCAAGCTTCACGGGAACCTACAATGCCACTTTACCCGAAGAAGAGCGCTGGATGATTCAAGTTCAAGTTCCAGGAAGGACATTCATGCCAGTCATTGAGCCCATAGAGTTTTCTTTTGACGCACCAACTTGGAGTCTAGGAAAGAGTATGGCAGCTCACATTGCCATGGGACGCATTGGAGAAGTCTACCGCAAGAGATGCGGACGTCGAGATGAACACTGGGAGATGATCAGCACCAGGAAAGATAGATCAATTGCAGCTTTTATCCAGGAGTTAAACCAGCACATTCGACGCCAGGAGAATCAGATGTGCGCTAACATGATAGATCTAAAGAAGGCTAAAACTAGAATCAAGGAACTAGAAGAAGAACTCAAGGCTACAAATGAAGGTTATGAAGAAGAAATTGAAGTATTGGTGGAGAAGAATGACGACCTGATCAAGAAGATTGGAATATTTATGGGAGACCCGACACCAGTAGATGAAGACGAAGAACCCAAGGAGATTAGCCTGGAAGACTACATCATCATCGACGGCACCGACTCGGAACCAGACAGTAGCGATGCCACCTATGTTGATGAAGCTGGAGCCGATATCATGGAGTCTACAACCGTAGAATATTTCTAGTAAACCACCTCACCAGTAGTAGTAGTCCACCATGTAAATTTAGTAGTCCGAGCACCTTTGCGATAGCTAGATCGATTGTATGCCTTTGTTTGATTGAATGAAGTGAATTGTGTGTGTAGGATCGAAAGTATGTCTAGAGGGGGGTGATTAGACTACTTGACCAATTAAAAACTTAGCCTTTTCCCAATTTTAGTTCTTGGCAGATTTTAGCTATCTTAGAGCAAGTCAAGCAATCATCACACAATTCAAGCAAGCATGCAAAGAGTTTATTGGCAGCGGAAAGTAAAGCATGCAACTTGCAAGAATGTAAAGGGAAGGGTTTGGAGGATTCAAACGCAATTGGAGACACGGATGTTTTCCCGTGGTTCAGATAGGTGGTGCTATCCTACATCCACGTTGATGGAGACTTCAACCCACGGAGGGTAACGGTTGCGCGAGTCCACGGAGGGCTCCACCCACGAAGGGTCCACGAAGAAGCAACCTTGTCTATTCCACCATGGCCATCGCCCACGAAGGACTTGCCTCACTAGCGGTAGATCTTCACGAAGTAGGCGATCTCCTTGCCCTTACAAACTCCTTGGTTCAACTCCACAATCGTGTCGGAGGCTCCCAAGTGACACCTAGCCAATCTAGGAGACACCACTCTCCAAGAAGTAACAAATGGTGTGTTGATGATGAACTCCTTGCTCTTGTGCTTCAAATGATAGTCTCCCCAACACTCAACTCTCTCTCATAGGATTTGGATCTCGTGGAAAGAAGATTTGAGTGGAAAGCAACTTGGGGAAGGCTAGAGATCAAGATTCATATGGTAGGAATGGAATATCTTGGTCTCAACACATGAGTAGGTGGTTCTTTCTCAGAACATATGAGTAGGAATGATGTATGTGTTCTGATGGCTCTCTCTCCTAATGAATAGGAGGTGGAGGGGTATATATAGCCTCCACACAAAATCCAACCGTTACACACAATCTACCAATCTCGGTGGGACCAAATCAGAAAACTCGGTCTGACCGAAATAGTAAACCTAGTGACCATTAGGAATTTCGGTGGGACTGAGATGCAACTCGGTAGGACCGATTCGGTTAGGGTATGGGCATAACGTAATCTCGGTGAGACCGATCGCACAAACTCGGTGAGACCGAGTTCGGCAATTAGCTAACCAGAGAGTTGGTCAGGCAAACTCAATGGGACCGACTTGCTCTTTCGGTGAGACCGAAAAGTTACAAGAAGGAAACATAGAGTTTACCTTGCATTCTCGGTGGGACCGATTCGCTCTTTCGGTGAGACCGAAAAGTTACGAAAGGGAAACAGAGAGTTTGCAAGCCCATCTCGGTGAGACCGAGATCCTTATCGGTAGGACCGAATTGCTAGGGTTTGGCAGTGGCAAATGACAAGTGAAACTCGGTGGCGCCGGATTGACAGAATCGGTATGACCGAGTTTGGCTTAGGGTTTAGGTCATTTGTGGATATGGAAAGGTGGTTGAGGATTTTGGAGCATATCACTAAGCACATAAAGCAAGAGGCTCATTAAGCAACACCTCATCCCTCCTTGATAGTATTGGCTTTTCCTAAAGACTCAATGTGATCTTGGATCACTAAAATATAAAATGAAGAGTCTTGAACTTTTGAGCTTGAGCCAATTCTTTGTCCTTAGCATTTTGAGGGTTCCACTTTCACATCCATGCCATGCCAATCATTGAGCTTTCCTGAAATAATCATCTTGGAATAGCATTAGATCAATGAGCTATATGTTGTTATGAATTACCAAAACCACCTAGGGATAGTTGCACTTTCAGTGTGCTTTTGCCTCATGTGCATATGTGTAGTGTTTTCTCTTTAGACCCCCTCTATTCTTATATCTCATCTTTTCTAAACCCTCAGATGCCTCCGAGACGTGACCCCGGATTTGCCTTTCCGCCGGAGCTCACCCAGTTGATCCAGCAGCAGAACACCTTGATGCAGTTGCTAGTTTAGAATCAGAACCAGGGGAACAACAACAACAACCTACCACCACCACCACCACCTGTTGACCACTTAGCCCATTTTCTTAGGCTGAATCCGCCGGTGTTTTCCAGTAGCACCGAGCCGATAGTAGCAGATGATTGGCTCCGCAAGATAGCTAGGGAGTTGACCACAGCAGGATGCACAGACGCGGAGAAGGTGAAGTTTGCCGCACATCAGCTAGAAGGACCCGCAACATCATGGTGGGAGAATTTCACAGCCACCTTCCCAGTTGACACTATCACATGGGACCAGTTTCAGCAGGCTTTTCGTACTGCCCATGTTTCATCAGGAGCAATGGCCATGAAGAAGCGTGAGTTTCGTAACTTGCACCAAGGAGGACGGGCAGTTGGCCAGTATGTGGAGGAGTTTAGTAAGCTAGCACGTTATGCCCCAGATGACGTTGCTACTGATGCAGCTAAGCAGGAGAAATTCCTGGAAGGACTGAATGATGAATTGAGTATGCAGTTGATGGTAGCCACCTTCAACAACTACCAGGAGTTGGTAGATCGTGCTCTTATGATTGAAGGGAAGCAGCAGCAAATTGAGAACCGCAAGAGGAAGTATGGACAAGGAAAGTATAATTCAGGAGCTCAGCAGAAGCCACGTTTTACCCCTAGACCGGGAGGACATTTTCAGCATACCCATGGAGTAGGTAGCTCGCACAATCACAATGGCACCAAGAATGGTAAAGGGAATGGAGGAAGCAATGGACAGAACCACAACACCCCATCAACCCCAGCCAAGAAGGACTTGAGCCACGTCACTTGCTATAAGTGTTCAAAGCCAGGACATTATGCAAATGAATGTCCTGAAGGCCAAAACGGTAATGGAAGCTCTGGAAAGAAGCCGAACCCTTTCAACAGGGGACAGATGAACCACGTTAGTGTGGAGGAGGTTGAAGCTCAGCCCGATGCAGTAATAGGTAAGTTTTTGGTTAAGTCATTTACTGCACTCGTTCTTTTTGATACTGGTGCATCGCATTCATACATATCAAGGGGATTTGTGGATAAGTATAACCTACCAACCCAAGCCCTTAGGTCACCCGTGTTAGTAATCTCGCCAAGAGCAGAGTATGTGTCTAGTCTATGGTGTGATCGGTTACCATTAAGGATTGGTAACTATGTTTTTCCCTCAGACCTAATAGTATTGGAATCTCAAGGATTGGATGTGATATTAGGCATGGATTGGTTATCAAAGTATGAAGGGAATATTGAGTGTGCTAGTAAGTCAATTTTGCTTACCACACCAGAAGGGAGAAGGATCAAGTATGTATCCCGGCATGTGCCAAAAAGGACACAAGTAAATTGCCTAACAGGAGTTGTGCAGGAGGAAGTACCATTGGTAAGGGATTTTCCTGATGTATTTCCAGAAGAGTTGCCAGGCATGCCACCGGATAGAGATATTGAGTTTTTGATTGAGCTATTGCCAGGCACTGGGCCAATATCGAAGAGACCATATAGGATGCGAGCAAAGGATTTGGTGGAAATTAAGAAGCAGATTAAGGAGTTACTGGATAAGGGATATATTCACCCAAGTTCTTCGCCTTGGGGATCACCAGTACTTCTAGTGGAGAAGAAGGATGGATCGTTAAGAATGGTTGTTGACTATCGAGGATTGAACGAAGTAACAATCAAAAACAAGTACCCACTACCAATGATCAATGATCTGTTTGATCAATTGCAAGGAGCTAAAGTGTTTTCCAAGATCGATTTGCGATCGGGGTACCATCAGTTGAAGATTCGAGAACAGGATATTCCGAAGACAGCTTTTACCACCAGGTATGGGCTGTATGAGTATACTGTTATGTCATTTGGACTGACTAACGCGCCTGCCTATTTTATGAACATGATGAACAAAGTGTTTATGGAGTTTTTGGATAAGTTCGTCGTAGTGTTCATCGATGATATCTTGGTTTATTCAAAGAATGAAGAGGAACATAAGGAGCATTTGCGTTTGGTACTTGGGAAGCTCAGAGAACATCAATTATATGCCAAGTTCAGCAAATGTGAGTTTTGGTTGAAGGAAGTAGGATTCCTCGGACATGTTATATCTGGAGAAGGTATAGCAGTAGATCCCACTAAAGTTGATACCGTGACCAAGTGGGAAGCACCAACAACAGTTGGAGAGATCCGGAGTTTTCTTGGACTCGCAGGATACTACCGAAGATTTATTGAGAACTTTTCAAAGATTGCGAAGCCTATGACGGAGTTGTTGAAGAAGGAGACTAAGTTCAAATGGACTGAGGAGTGTGAGGCTAGTTTCCAGGAGTTGAAGAAACGTTTGGTTACCTCACCAGTATTGATTTTG
The DNA here is from genome assembly GCA_034509565.1 of Triticum monococcum. NCBI lineage: Eukaryota > Viridiplantae > Streptophyta > Magnoliopsida > Poales > Poaceae > Triticum > Triticum monococcum. The sequence continues at coordinate 667,212,238 of CM067843.1, read as the reverse complement.
CCAGATTAGACCAAGGATTATGAGGTGTATTGCGACGCTTCACGTCGAGGACTTGGAGCAGTGCTTATGCAGGAAGGTAGAGTTGTTTCGTATTCTTCACGACAACTGAAGCCTCACGAATTGAATTATGCCACACATGATTTGGAGTTAGCAGCCATAGTGCATGCATTGAAGACATGGAGACATTTTCTCATTGGAAATCATTGTGAGGTGTACACGGATCACAAGAGTTTGAAGTACATTTTCACGCAGAAGGAGTTGAATCTCAGACAAAGGAGATGGTTGGAGCTCATCAAAGATTATGATATGAGATTGCATTACCATCCCAGAAAAGCTAATGTAGTAGCTGACACATTAAGCCGTAAGAGCCATGTCAATACGTTAATGACGGGAGGAATACCCAAGGAGTTAGCAGAAAACCTTCATGAGCTATGTTTGGAGATAGTTCCGAGAGGCTATGTGGCAGCGTTGGAGATTCAGTCAACATTGATGGATAAAATCAGAGAAGCTCAGAAATCTGACAAGGAGATTGCTTCTATAAAGGAGAAACTGAGCAAAGGAAAAGCTAAAGGATTTCGTGAGGATGAGCACGATACCCTATGGTTTGAAGACCATGTTTATGTGCCCAATGACCCGGAGATCAGAAAGTTGATTTTGCGAGAGGCTCATTATTCACCGTATTCGATTCACCCAGGGAATACCAAGATGTATTTGGATTTGAAGGATATTTTCTGGTGGACAGGAATGAAGAAGGATATTGCGGAGTATGTAGCAGTTTGTGACGTATGTCAGAGAGTAAAGGCAGAGCATCAGAAGCCAGCAAGATTGTTGCAACCATTGCCGATACCCGAATGGAAATGGGATAAGATAGGCATGGATTTTATCACGGGATTATCAAGGACTCGTTCAGGCTATGACTCGATTTGGGTTGTAGTCGATCGATTGACAAAAGTAGCTCATTTCATCCCAGTAAAGACCACTTACACCAGTGCTAAGTTGGCAAAGATATACATGACCAGGATCGTATGTTTGCATGGAGTTCCGAGGAGTATCGTATCAGATAGAGGAACCCAGTTTACCTCAAAGTTCTGGAAGCAGTTGCATGAGACTTTGGGTACTAGGCTAGAATTTAGTACAGCTTTTCATCCGCAGACAGATGGACTGACCGAGAGAGTCAATCAGATTTTGGAGGATATGCTGAGAGCTTGTGCGCTAGATTATGGATCTAGTTCGGACGATAATTTGCGATATGCAGAGTTCTCTTACAATAATAGCTATCAGACCAGTTTGAAGATGGCCCCTTTCGAAGCTTTATACGGAAGGAGGTGCAGGACACCGTTGTCATGGGACGAAGTTGGAGACCGCCAGTTGTTTGGACCAGATCTGATTAAAGAGTCTGAACAGAACGTGAAGTTGATTCACGATAGGCTCAAGGTAGCCCAGTCCAGGCAGAAGAGCTACGCAGATTCTAAACGCAAGGAGACAGTTTACGAAGTCGGAGATAGAGCGTATCTTCGAGTATCCCCGCTTCGAGGGATTAAGCGTTTTGGAGTTAAAGGGAAGTTAGCGCCACGATTTGTAGGACCATATCGAGTTTTGGAGCGTATGGGAGAAGTGGCCTACAAGTTGGAATTGCCAGAAGGATTGTCAGGAGTTCATGATGTGTTCCACGTTTCTCAGTTGAAGAAGTGTCACACGGAGATGGCTGACATACCTTTGAGAGATACAGTGTCATTGGAAGCAATTCAGTTGGATAACGATTTGACCTACGAGGAGAAACCAGTCAAGATTCTCGAGTTTGCCAGCCGAGTTACTCGCAGTAAGGTTATCATGTTTTGCAAAGTTCAGTGGAGCCACCACACGGAGGATGAAGCCACCTGGGAGCGAGAGGAAGATTTGCTCAAAGACCACCCTCACCTATTTTCTAGCCAACCCGAATCTCGTGGGCGAGATTCATCTTAAGGGGGGTAGGTTTGTAACATCCCAAATTTTCAACTTGGAATTTTATACATTAGATCATCATGCATATCATATTTTATTTGCTTTTGATTTTGATCCTAGAAAATCCTAAGCAACTCAAGGACCCACGGAGAGAGTTGGGGATTTCGTTATTTACGTATTTGAGTTTTCTCAAATTATGTAAACAGGATCATTTGATTTTATTTATTTTATCATCAATTATTTCTATTACAAAAATATGAGAGAGGGAATAAAATGACTTTCCCAAAATATAGAAATATTGAGGATTTAATAAAAAATCAAATAAGATTTATTTCGGAGTTTTTCGGTATTTTTATTTGAATATAGGAAAAATGCGTGTTTTTCAAAGTTGTAGTTTGGGCCCAAATAAATGTTCACTTTATCGGGCTTGATTTTAGGAACCCGGCAAAATTTATTTCGCGATTTTTGGAGTCCGTTTAGTATTTCTTTTTATTTGTCTTCTGAGCGGAATTAATTAAAAAAACGGAAACCGACTCCGGGCCGTACCCGAGCGGGACACCGCCCGGGGTAGCCTTTATATACCGAGCGCCCGAGCCCCCAGAGCACCCCATCCCACCCGAGCCCGCCGCCACCAGCCACCGCCGCCAGCCGCCGCCGTCTCGCCGGAGCAGCGCGCCTTTCGAGGTATCACCGACGTGTCTCGATTTCCGTGCAAAAAAAAGAGAGGATTTTTTTCTTTTTCTTTTCTATTCATCGCTTGTCTTTTTCGTCGGATTTTCCGCGGTTATTTTCTGATCGCGATTTCTGATCCGATTTTCGTTTTAGTATAACTTTTCGCTCGTTTATCGGAATCAGGCGATTCAAGCGCCTGGAGTTTCGTCTCGAAACCCTCTTTCCGAATAATCAACTTAAACAAGTTTTTGCTAAAGTAAAATTTGACCTAGATCCAGATTGCTAGAACGAAGTTGTTTTCTTTCGCCGTTTGATTTTCTTTTGCTTTGTTCGATTGGATTCTTTTTGCAAACCAGGGTTCTTAAGTTGAACTTTCTGGTTAGATCTTCTATTTGAGTTTTACCTGTGCATTAGATGAGTACTTATTATATGCTTATTTGTTTGTCTGCGATAGAATACCAAGAGTGCGCCGCCTGTTACTTCGAATCTCTAGGTTTCGCGGATCATCAGCAAGGCAAGTAACACTTTGATCATACCTTTTCTACAACCCAGTTTTATTGCATTAGATCAATCTTCACACATTGCATGATTAGGATCTAATTAAATTGTGGGATGGGAAGTAGATGAGGTAGTACCTATTACCTGTTTATAATGAAACCTTTGGGAGTTGCTTCTACGTTTTCTTATTATGCCATGCTATGCTAGTAGACGTGGATTGGGTGAGTGATATCCATGACAGATGTGAGTTCGATAAATTTTAATGGTTTATTTAAGGTGGCAACTTAAATACACATCTGGGTGGATTGAGGCACCTGGTTTCTATCAGGACTTGCCTGTTTTCTTTTGGACCGCCACCCAGGCTCAAAGGGATCATGAGATTATTCATACTAGAAACTTCCGTGTGTAGCCACAAGCCATTATGGGCTATGGCATAGTTGATTAAGTTGTGCGAACTCTTACAGTGGTAGACTAGCAGATGTAGGGGATGTAGGTGGTATGGTCTACCCGATCGTAAGGTGCTAGCGCTTCTGAAAGGCTATGTCTCGGTCATCCGTTTCTCAAACACCATGTAGTGCGAGAAATCCAACGGAGGCGATCGAGTCTTGTGGGAAAAAGTGCGCAAACCTCTGCAGAGTGTAATAAACTAATCATGGTTAGCCGTGTCCCCGGTTATGGACATCTTGAGTATCTGGTACCTGGATTATCATGTGAATCTCAACATGTTACTCTAAAATTAATTTTGATGGGTTTGTTTAATGATGATTTTTAGTTGGGATTGAGGATGCTGTCAACCATTCTCAATGTTTAACAACCACCATAATAGTAAATAAACTTATTCCTTTGAAGTAGGGAAAAATTGGCTTTACGCAAAAACTGTAACCATAGAGCTTTACACCAGCCAAATATGCATATAGTATAGCTGTTGCATTTCATTACTCTCTATGTGTTACCTTGCCAGCATATTCCATGTGCTGACCCGTTTTCGGGCTGCAACGTTAATATTGCAGACTTTTCAGACGACGATTAAGGAGTTTTAGGTCGTGGTCCTATACTAAGTGATGCCATTGGAGTTGATGGACTCACTTATCTTCCAAGCCTTCCGCTGTTATCGTTATTAGATGGCCTTAAGCCATATTTATTGTAATGAGTTCTCTTTTGAGACATCCGATGTAATAAGTGTGTGATTGCTACTCTGCTATAAATCCTCCAAGTACTGTGTGGTGTCAGCATTACTGATCCAGGGATGACACCGGAGCACAGAGATCAGACTGTTTGAGGTCTGGTCGCTACACAATCCTGCAGGGCTTCGCCAAGCACCGCAGGAGAGGAGGGAGGAGAGATGCAGGGCTGCGCCATGGAGAGGTCCAAACTCGTATGTCTACAGCCCCAAATACCTCAACTATATATAGGGGAGAAGGAGGAGGGTGCACCCCCTCTAGGGTTCCCACCCCTAGAGGGGCGGCAACCCTAGATGGGTTTGGGGGGCGGCCAAGAGGGGAGGAGAGGGAGGCGCAGGGAGCATGGGCCTTAGGGCCCATCTGCCCTTAGGGTTTGCCCCCCCCTTCTTCCCTTAGGCGCCTTGGGCCTTGTGGGAGGCGCACCAGCCCACTCAGGGGCTGGTCCCTTACCACTCTTGGCCCATGCAAGCCTCCGGGGCTGGTGGCCCCACTTGGTGGACCCCTGGGACACTCCCGGTGGTCCCGGCACGTTACCGATAAACCCCGGAACTTTTCCAGTGACCAAAACAGGACTTCCCATATATAAATCTTTACCTCCGGACCATTCCGGAACTCCTCGTGACGTCCGGGATCTCATCCAGGACTCCGAACAACATTCGTTAACCACATACTAACTTCCTTTATAACCCTAGCGTCATCGAACCTTAAGTGTGTAGACCCTACGGGTTCGGGAGACATGCAGACATGACCGAGATGACTCTCCGGTCAATAACCAACTGCGGGATCTGGATACCCATGTTGGCTCCCACATGTTCCACGATGATCTCATCGGATGAACCACGATGTCAAGGACTTAATCAACCCCGTATGCAATTCCCTTTGTCTATCGGTATGATACTTGCCCGAGATTCGATCGTTGGTATCACGATACCTTGTTCAATCTCGTTACCGGCAAGTCTCTTTACTCGTTCTGTAACACATCATTCCGTGATCAACTCCTTGATCACATTGTGCACATTATGATGATGTCCTACCAAGTGGGCCCAGAGATACCTCTCCGTCACACGGAGTGACAAATCCCAGTCTCGATTCGTGCCAACCCAACAGACACTTTCGGAGATACCCGTAGTGCACCTTTATAGCCACCCAGTTACATTGTGACGTTTGGCACACCCAAAGTCTTCCTACGGTATCCGGGAGTTGCACAATCTCATGGTCTAAGGAAATGATACTTGACATTAGAAAAGCTTTAGCGAACGAACTACACGATCTTTGTGCTAGGCTTAGGATTGGGTCTTGTCCATCACATCATTCTCCTAATGATGTGATCCCGTTATCAATGACATCCAATGTCCATGGCCAGGAAACCGTAACCATCTATTGATCAACGAGCTAGTCAACTAGAGGCTTACTAGGGACATGGTGTTGTCTATGTATCCACACATGTATCTGAGTTTCCTATCAATACAATTCTAGCATGGATAATAAACGATTATCATGAACAAGGAAATATAATAATAATCAATTTATTATTGCCTCTAGGGCATATTTGCAACAGTCTCCCACTTGCACTAGAGTCAATAATCCAGCTCACATCGATATGTGATTAACACTCAAGGTCACATCCCCATGTGACTAACACCCAAAGAGTTCCGGGTTTGATCATGTTATGCTTGTGAGAGATGTTATAGTCAATGGGTCTGAAACTACTACGCTACATTTGGAGCTATTCCAAATAACTGTTCTACTATATATGAACCCAGTTTACTACTCAGAATAATCTGGATTAGTGTCAAAGTTTGCATCGGCGTAACCCTTTACGACGAACTCTTTTACCACCTCCATAATCGAAAAAATTCCTTAGTCCACTAGTTACCAAGGATAACTTTGACCGCTGTCCTGTGATCCATTCTTGGATCACTCTTGTACCCCTTGACTGACTTATGGCAAGGCACACTTCAGGTGCGGTACACAGCATAGCATACTGTAAAATCCATATGGGACGACCTTCGTCCTTCCTCTTTCTTCTGCCGTGGTCGAGCTTTAAGTCTTAACTTCATACCTTACAACTCAAGCAAGAACTCCTTCTTGGACTGATCCATCTTGAACACCTTCAAGATCATGTCAAGGTATGTGCTCATTTCAAAGTACCATTAAGCATTTTGATCTATCCTTATAGATCTTGATGCTCAATGTTCAAGTAGCTTAATCCAGGCTTTCCATTGAAAAACACTTTCCAAATAACCCTATATGCTTTCCAGAAATTCTACGTCATTTCTGATCAACAATATGTCGACAACATATATTCATCAGAAATTCTATAGTGCTCCCACTCACTTCTTTGGAAATACAAGTTTCTCATAAACTTTGTATACACCCAAAATCTTTGATCATCTCATCAAAGCATACATTCCAACTCTGAGAAGCTTACTCCAGTCCTCAGAAGGATTGCTGGAGCTTTGCATACTTATTAGCATCTTTCAGGATTGACAAAACGTTCCGGTTGTATCACATACAACCTTTCCTCAAGAAAATCGTCGAGGAAACAATGTTTTGACATCCTATCTGCAAGATTTCATAAATAATGCAGTAATCGCTAATATAATTCCAACAGACTCTTAGCATCGCTACGAGTGAGAAAGTCTCATCGTAGTCAACTCCTTGAACTTGTCGGAAAACATCTTAACGACAAATCGAGCTTTCTTAATGGTGATACATACCATCATTGTCCGTCTTCCTTTTAAAATCCATATGTACCTAACAGCCTTACGACCATCAAGTAGTTCTTCCAAAGTCTACACTTTGTTTTCATATATGGATCCTCTCTCGGATTATATGGCCTCGAGCCATTTTGGAATCCAGGCCCACCATCGCTTCTCCATAGCTCGTAGGTTCATTGTTGTCTAGCAACATGACTTCCAAGACAGGATTACGTACCACTCTGAAGTAGTACGCATCCTTGTCATCCCACGAGGTTTGGTAGTGACTTGATCTGAAGTTTCATGATCACTATCATAAGCTTCCACTTCAATTGGTGTAGGTGCCACAGGAACAACTCCCTGTGCCCTGCCACACACTAGTTGAAGAGACAGTTCAATAACCTCATCAAGTCTCCACCATCCTCCCACTCAATTCTTTCAAGAGAAACTTTTCCTCGAGAAAGGACCCGATTCTAGAAAGAATCCCTTATTGCTTTCGAATCTGAGACAGGAGGTATACCCAATTGTCTTGGGTGTCCTATGAAGATGCATTTATCCACTTTGGGTTCGAGCTTATCAGCCTGAAACTTTTCCACATAAGCGTCGCAGCCCCAAACTTTTAAGAAATGACAGCTTAGGTTTCTCTAAACCATAGTTCATACGGTGTCATCTCATCAGAATTACGTGGTGCCCTATTTAAAGTGAATGTGGTTGTCTCTAATGCCTAACCCATAAACTATCGTGGTAATTCGATAAGAGACATCATGGTATGCATCATATCCAATAGGGTGCAGTTATGATGTTCGGACACACCATCACACCATGGTGTTCCTGGCTGTATTGGTTGCGAAACAATTTCCACAATGTCTTAATTCTGTGCCAAACTCGTAATTCAGATATTCATCTCTATGATCATATCATAGATCTTTTATCCTCTTGTCACGACGATCTTTCAACTTCACCCTGAAATTACTTGAACCTTTCAATAATTCAGACTCATGATTCATCAAGTAAATATACTCAACATCTACTCAAATCATCTGTGAAGTAAGAACATAACGATATCCACTACACGCCTCAGCACTCATTGGACTGCACACATCAAAATGTATTACTTCCAACAAGATGCTTTCTAGTTCCATTTTACTGAAAACGAGGCTTTCAGTCATCTTGCCCATGTGGTATGATTTGCATGTCTCAAGTGATTCAAAATCAAGTGAGTCCAAACGGTCCATTTGCATGGAGTTTCTTCATGCATATACACCAATAGACATGGTTCGCATGTCTCAAACTTTTCAAAATGAGTGAGCCCAAAGATCCATCAACATGGAGCTTCTTCATGCGTTTTATACCGATATGACTTACGTGGCAGTGCCACAAGTAGGTGGTACTATCATTACTATCTTATATCTTTTGGCATGAACATGTGTATCACTACGATCGAGATTCAATAAACCATTCATTTTAGGTGCAAGACCATTGAAGGTATTATTCAAATAAACAGAGTAACCATTATTCTCCTTAAATGAATAACCGTATTGCGATAGACATAATCCAATCATGTCTATGCTCAACGCAAACACCAATCTCGATGGTAGAGGGAGCGTGCGATGCTTGATCACATCAAGCTTGGAAAAACTTCCAACACATATCGCCAGCTCACCTTTAGCTAGTCTCCATTTACTCTACAGCCTTTTATTTCGAGTTTACTAACATTTAGCAACCGAACCGGTATCTAATACCATGGTGCTACTAGGAGTAAAGTACACATTAACACAATGTATATCCAATATACTTCTATCGACCTTGCCAGCCTTCTCATCTACCAAGTATCTAGGGTAATTCTGCTCCAGTGGCTGTTCCCCTTATTACAGAAGCACTTAGTTTCGGGTTTGGGTTCAACCTTGGGTTTCTTCACTAGAGCAGCAGCTGATTTGCCGTTTCAGGAAATATCCCTTGCCCTTGCCCTTCTTGAAACTAGTGGTTTCACCAACCATCAACAATTGATGCTCCTTCTTGATTTCTACTTTTGTGGTGTCAAACATCGCGAATATCTCAAGGATCATCATATATGTCCCTGATATATTATAGTTCATCACGAAGCTCTAGTAGCTTGGTGGCAATGACTTCGGAGAAACATCACTGTCTCATCTGGAAGATCGACTCCCACTCGATTCAAATGATTGTTGTACTCAGACAATCTGAGCACAAGCTCAACAATTGAGCTTTTCTCCCTTAGTTTGTAGGCTAAGAAAATCATCGGAGGTCTTATACCTCTTGACGTGGGCATGAGCCTGAAATCCCAATTTCAGCCCTCGAAACATCTCATATGTTTCGTGACGTTTTAAAACGTCTTCGGTGCCTCAACTCTAAACCGTTTAACTGAACTATCACGTAGTTATCAAAATGTGTATGTCAGATGTTCGCAACATCCACAGACGACGTTCGAGGTTCAGCACACTAAGCGGTGCATTAAGGACATAAGCCTTCTATGAAGCAATGAGGACAATCCTCAGTTTACGGACCTAGCCCGCATAATTGCTACTATCAACTTTCAACTAAATTTTCTCTAGGAACATGTCTAAACAGTAGAACTGAAGCACGAGCTACGACATAATTTGCGAAGACCTTTTGACTATGTTCAGGATAATTAAGTTCATATTATAAACTCCCACTCAGATAGACATCCCTCTAGTCATCTAAGTGATTACATGATTCGAGTCAACTAGGCCGTGTCCGATCATCACGTGAGACAGACTAGTCAACATTGATGAACATCTTCATGTTGATCGTATCTACCATACGACTCATGCTCGACCTTTCGGTCTCTTGTGTTCCGAGGCCATGTCTGTACATGCTAGGCTCGTCAAGTCAACCTAAATGTTTTGCATGTGTTCCGAGGCCATGTCTGTACATGCTAGGCTCGTCAACACCCGTTATATTCGAACGTAAGAATCTATCACACCCGATCATCACGTGGTGCTTCGAAACGACGAACTTTCGCAACGGTGCACAGTTAGGGGGAACACTTTCTTGAAATTTTAATGAGGGATCATCTTATTTACTACCGTCGTTCTAAGCAAATAAGATGTATAAACATGATAAACATCACATGCAATCAAATAGTGACATGATATGGCCAATATCATATTGCTCCTTTTGATCTCCATCTTCGGGGCTCCATGATCATCATCGTCACCGGCATGACACCATGATCTCCATCATCATGATCTCCATCATCCTGTCTTCATGAAGTTGTGTCGCCCACTATTACTTCTACTACTACAGCTAACGGTTAGCAATAAAGTAAAGTAACTACATGACGTTTATGTTGACACGCAGGTCATAAATAAATTAAGACAACTCCTATGGCTCCTGCCGATTGTCATACTCATCGACATGCAAGTCGTGATTCCTATTACAAGAACATGATCATCTCATACATCACATATATCATTCATCACATCCTTTGGCCATATCACATCACATAGCATACCCTGCAAAAACAAGTTAGACGTCCTCTAATTGTTGTTTGCATGTTTTACGTGGCTGCTATGGGTTTCTAGCAAGAACGTTTCTTACCTACGCAAAGACCACAACGTGATATGCCAATTGCTATTTACCCTTCATAAGGACCCTTTTCATTGAATCCGATCCGACTAAAGTGGGAGAGACACACACCCGCCAGCCACCTTATGCAACTAGTGCATGTCAGTCGGTGGAACCGGTCTCACGTAAGCGTACGTGTAAGGTTGGTCCGGGCCGCTTCATCCCACAATGCCGCCGAATCAAGATTGGACTAGTAACGTAAGCATATTGAACAAAATCAACGCCCACAACTACTTTGTGTTCTACTCGTGCATAGAAACTACGCAATAGACCTAGCTCATGATGCCACTGTTGGGGAACGTAGCAGAAATTCAAAATTTTCCTACGTGTCACCAAGATCTATCTATGGAGAAACCAACAACGAGGGGAAGGAGAGTGCATCTACATACCCTTGTAGATCGCTAAGCGGAAGAGTTCAAGTGAACGGGGTTGATGGAGTCGTACTCGTCGTGATCCAAATCACCGATGATCCTAGTGCCGAACGGACGGCACCTCCATGTTCAACACACGTACAGCCCGGTGACGTCTCCTATGCCTTGATCCAGCAAGGGGAGAAGGAGAGGTTGAGGAAGACTCCATCCAGCAGCAGCACAACGGCGTGGTGGTGGTGGAGGAGCATGGCAATCCTGCAGGACTTCGCCAAGCACCGCGGGAGAGGAGGAAGGAGAGATGCAGGGCTGCGCCATGGAGAGGTCCAAACTCGTATGTCTGCAGCCCCAAATACCTCAACTATATATAGGGGAGAAGGAGGAGGGTGCGCCCCCTCTAGGATTCCCACCCCTAGAGGGGCGGCAGCCCTAGATGGGTTTGGGGGGCGGCCAAGAGGGGAGGAGAGGGAGGCGCAGGGAGCATGGGCCTTAGGGCCCATCTGCCCTTAGGGTTTGCCCCCCCTTCTTCCCTTAGGCGCCTTGGGCCTTGTGGGAGGCGCACCAGCCCACTCAGGGGCTGGTCCCTTACCACTCTTGGCCCATGCAACCTCCGGGGCTGGTGGCCCCACTTGGTGGACCCCCGGGACACTCCCGGTGGTCCCGGTACGTTACCGATAAACCCCGGAACTTTTCCGGTGACCAAAACAGGACTTCCCATATATAAATCTTTACCTCCAGACCATTCCGGAACTCCTCATGACGTCCGGGATCTCATCCGGGACTCCGAACAACATTCGCTAACCACATACAAACTTCCTTTATAACCCTAGCGCCATCGAACCTTAAGTGTGTAGACCCTACGGGTTCGGGAGACATGCAGACATGACCGAGATGACTCTCCGGTCAATAACCAACAGCGGGATATGGATACCCATGTTGGGTCCCACATGTTCCACGATGATCTCATCGGATGAACCACGATGTCAAGGACTTAATCAATCCCGTATGCAATTCCCTTTGTCTATCGGTACGATACTTGCCCGAGATTCGATCGTCGGTATCACGATACCTTGTTCAATCTCGTTACCGGCAAGTCTCTTTACTCGTTCCATAACACATCATCCCGTGATCAACTCCTTGATCACATTGTGCACATTATGATGATGTCCTACCGAGTGGGCCCAGAGATACCTCTCCGTCACACGGAGTGACAAATCCAGTCTCGATTCGTGCCAACCCAACAGACACTTTCGGAGATACCCGTAGTGCACCTTTATAGCCACCCAGTTACGTTGTGACGTTTGGCACACCCAAAGTATTCCTACGGTATCCGGGAGTTGCACAATCTCATGGTCTAAGGAAATGATACTTGATATTAGAAAAGCTTTAGCGAACGAACTACACGATCTTTGTGCTAGGCTTAGGATTGGGTCTTGTCCATCACATCATTCTCCTAATGATGTGATCCCGTTATCAATGACATCCAATGTCCATGGTCAGGAAACCGTAACCATCTATTGATCAACGAGCTAGTCAACTAGAGGCTTACTAGGGACATGGTGTTGTCTATGTATTCACACATGTATCTGAGTTTCCTATCAATACAATTCTAGCATGGATAATAAACGATTATCATGAACAAGGAAATATAATAATAATCAATTTATTATTTCCTCTAGGGCATATTTCCAACACGAAACGTAAGGTAGTAAGCACAGGAGCCGGGCAACCCAACTATTGGCCAAAGACATGATTCGGAGCCGATGCATATAATGCTATAAGTTCGGGGTATCGAACTATACTGGAAAAGTGTTCGGCTTTTGTTGCCGTAATGCGGGGTGTAATGAAGCCCTTGTCGCAGTAATACGTACCATGGTGTACGTGTGCAATAAGTAATATATACAAAGATGAGGAAACAGGAAAATTAAGTAATGAGCTGACGCCACCATGTATTCACCATTGTGATGTAATTAGTACGTCGAGACGTACTTTTTGCAAGTAATGTAATAAGCAAGTAAGGCTATTTAACATGCCCCAACCAAGGGCGAGCTGCGTGCGGGTATGTAAAACAAGTATCGCAATCGTTTAATAGAGACTACCTGTGGATTCCCTTGTATGCCAGAGCTCCTTGCCTCCTTTGTGTGTTCTACAAACGAGTCGTCATAGAACTCGAAAAGAGAAAAAAACCGTAATAAAAACAAAAAATAAAGGCGTGCGAGTCCTAGGGTAGGTCAAGCCGCACTGTGGGTCGCGAGCGAGTTATGCCTCCGTCAGGGCCCATGGGGTTTTGAGTGCGTAATTATGTACGCGCAGTACCGATGCCATTTCCTCATCGGGGCTGGGATGGAGGCCGAATTTACTAATTCAGCTCTTGATGAACCGAGCTGCTCTGTTGCAGTGTAGCCCAGACCTTCTTATCAATTTCTAGGGGCTCGACGGCCGGATTATGGTGCCGCTTGAGAAGGCCGCTTTGTACTTCTGCTGCTAGGGATGTGGTATGCTCCTCTGTACGGAGGGAATGTTCCCTATTTCCATTTACTGTAATGACGCCGCGTGGACCGGGCATCTTGAGCTTGAGATAAGCATAATATGGCACCGCGTTGAATCTAGCAAACGCGGTTCGTCCGAGCAGTGCGTGGTAGCCGCTGCGGAAGGGGACGATATTGAAGATTAGCTCTTCGCTTCGGAAGTTATCCAGGGAACCGAAGACCACCTCCAGCGTGATCGAGCCCGTACAACGGGCCTCTACGCCTGGTAGAACTCCTTTAAAGGTAGTTGCCATGGGCTTGATTCGTGAGGGATTAATGCCCATTTTGCGTACTGTATCCTGATAGAGCAGGTTGAGGCTGCTACCACCATCCATTAGGACTCATATCATGTGAAATCCGTCGATGATTGGGTCGAATACCAATGCGTCCGAACCGCTATGACGGATGCTAGTTGGATGATCATGACGATCAAAGGTGATCGGGAATGACGACCATGGGTTAAATTTTGGGGCGACTGGCTCTACCGCATAAACGTCCCTGAGTGCGCGCTTGCGCTCCCTTTTGGGAATGTGTGTAGCATATATCTTGTTCACCGTTTTGAGTTGAGGCGGGAATTTCTTCTGCCCCCCAGTGTTCCGCTGCCGGGGTTCCTCGTGATCGTCCTTGCTCTGCGATTCCCCTTCCTTGTTTCTACTATTTACCTTGCTGACTTGCTTAAAGACCCGGCAATCTCTGTTAGTATGGTTGGCCGGTTTGTCTGGGGTGCCATGTATCTGGCACGGATGATCGAGTATGCGGTCCAAGCTAGATGGTCCTCCGTCGTTCCTTCTATAGGGCTTCTTTCGCTGGCCGGATTTGGAACCGCTGAATCCGGCGTGAACTGTGGTGTCATCGGTGTTATCGCCATTGCTTCGGCGTTTGTGTCTGTTGCGCCGGAGTTTGCTGGTGCTGTTTTTGGCCTCGGAGGGGCCTGCTTCGTTGGTTGTGTTTGTACTGCGAGCCAGCCAACTATCCTCTCCCGTGCAAAAGCGGGTCATAAATGCCGTGAGGGCTGCCATGGACCTCGGCTTTTCTTGGCTGAGGTGGCGGGCTAGCCATTTGTCACAGATGTTGTGTTTAAAGGCCGCTAGTGCTTCGGCATCCGGACTGTCAATGATCTGGTTCCTTTTGGTTAGGAACCTAGTCCAGAATTTTCTGGCTGATTCTCCAGGTTGTTGAACTATGTGGCTTAGGTCATCGGCATCGGGTGGCCAGACATATGTACCTTGGAAGTTGTCGAGGAAGGCTTCTTCCAAGTCCTCCCAGCTACCGATGGAATTTTCAGGCAGGCTATTCAACCAGTGTCGAGCTGGTCCTTTGAGCTTTAATGGGAGGTATTTGATAGCGTGGAGGTCATCTCCTCGGGCCATGTGGATGTGGAGAATAAAATCTTCGATCCACATTGCGGGGTCGGTTGTTCCGTCGTATGATTCAATATTGACGGGATTGAACCCCTCGAGGAATTCGTGATCCAGCACCTCATCTGTGAAGCAGAGAGGGTGTGCGGCGCCTCTATATCGGGCTGTATCACGGTGCACCTCCGATGGAGTCCGTCTGTGGTTATCGGCCCGGGTGTGACTAGGTTTGTCGCGTCCGAATAGGTAGCCGTCATCCCGAGTCAGGAAGCGTCCTCGCGATCCGTAGATTGATCTGATGTGTCCCGCCCTACTGTCCCTGTTTTTGCGAGGCGGTGGGGCCGCTTGTTGTTCGGTCTGAGTTGTTGTTTTATCCCGACCACGGGGTGGTCGGTCTGCCGCACTATCCTAACCGCATGGTGGTCGTTCCGCATTTCGCGAGGGAAGTATGAGGTAGCAGTCTGCGCTTTGGGTAACACTTGGCTGGGCGCTTGAGGCCGTTTTCTTCGGCTGCTAGGACATCGGTCCATCTGTCAATGAGTAGGTCTTGATCGACTTGGAGCTATTGCTGTTTTTTTCTTTAGGCTTCTTGCAGTAGCTATTAGCTGGCGCTTGAAGCGCTCCTGCTCTAGGGGTGCCTCAGGCACGATGAAATCCTCCCTGCCGAGGCTCTCCTTATCCTCGGAGGATGGACGATAACTATCGTCATCTGGGTCGCTTGGCATGTCCTGTTTATCAGGGTTAGCTTGCTCATTGTCATGTTCCTCCAGTTCGGATGCTGCTCCAACAGGGTCTTCGTTGTTTTTGGCGTCGTCCGGAGTGCTATTTTCTCCGGTGCCAGTCTTGATATATTTTGAGCGGCGTGGCTTAGAGCGGCGTTTAGGGCGCCGGCGCTTGTACTGTGTCTCAGAAGGTTTATTCACGTCTGGGTTTTCTTTGTCATCGCCGCTAGATTCTTTAGGTGTGTCAACCATGCACACATCGTATGAAGAGGTGGTCGTCCAACGTCCCGTGAATTGCAGGTCTTGGCCTTGCTCCTTATCAGCATCGTCGTCTATATCGTCGATGTCTTCGGAGTCATAATCCAGCACGTCGGTTAAGTCCTCGACGGTAGCTATGAAGTGGGTGGCGGGTGGGAAGCAAAATTCTCCGTCGTCAGCCCCTAGTTCGAGCCGGACATAGTTCGGCTGCGAGTCTCCCGTGAATGACAGGTTCTTTAAAGAGTTTAGCACATCGCCTAAAGGTGAGTGCTGAAAAACGTCTGCGGCGCTGAATTCGAAGATCGATAACCGATCTAGCTCGGTGTCCGCAAGTGTAAATGGTCCGGAACTTATAGCCGGAGACGAGTCCGGAGTTCCGTTGGCGCAAATATTGCAGGGTGTCGAGTCTGTGTGCGGCTCTAGCGCCATGGACTCTGTGGCCTCGAACGTCATGATCTGCTTTGGTTCTAAAGCCATTGCAGCAATAGGAGCCATCTCCCGAATCTGGTTTGATGACAGATTTAAGTCATGTTCATCGGGGCGAGGGGGAACGATCGTTGCGGTCTTAAATCCATTGAAGATCAAGTCTCCACGGATATCCGCGATGAAGTTCAAGCTTCCAAATCTGACCTGATGACCAAAGACGTAGCTATCGATCTGCTCTAGATGGTCAAGCGGGTTGGCACGCAGTACGAAGCCGTGAAACACGAAAATCTAATAAGCATTACCGTGCAGTTTATGACCACTTTTAGTTTGTAGTTATGTTCCCGTGGTCTCGGCCATCAGTTTGGTACTTCCGTTCCCGGCGGATACATTCAGAAACGACATTCACCAGAAAACTATGCCTTGCTGGTGTTTATAGCATTATAAAACGTACTACATCAGAACATGCGTGCCATTAACCAAAAAAGTGAAAACGTGGACGGGCATTATGCTCATTAGGACATGAAACATGCAGACCACCCCATTATACATTCCGCTATCTTTTCCTCATCTTGACAGTTTTTTTTTTTTTGAATCGGCATCTTGACAGTTATCATTTGCCTGCAGGATTCTGCTGGTAAGTGTGACGAACTACGTCTTGTCGAATGCATCTTGGCCTGTTGACCGTCGTCAAGGCGAAATAGTCAGTGGCCTTCCAGATGTAAGAATATTTAAACCTTTGTAGCCACTTAAGTATCGTATTGTAATTTCTTTTCAAGTTATAGTATCGAACTGTACCTTCATTTGTTGTTTGTGGACTAGACTAAATCCTGGATGTCTGTTTTCAGTCTTGCCAAGTTACCTCTAATTTATCTGGTTTCTGAACATGATAACTGTATTCGGTCGCAGATTACTGACAGTCTGACACAGTGATCAGACACCCACAGTTTCCCTCGAATACACACACGATCGGTCGAAAGTTAAAAGGAAATAAAAACACAAACCTACCGTAAAATCCGTAATAGACATCTGAATTACTATACAGTGGTACTCCATGAGAATTCATCTTAACAGGCCGAAAGAAAACCATCCGTCCGAAAAATAATCACCGTTTCATAGCTCTTTATATTATACACTAAGACGAAAGCGGAAGCTCAGCAACACGCACGAAGAAAACAGAACCATGCATCCTCCGAGCATCCTAGTTTCACTAAACCAAGCTCGAACACTCGAGTACACAAGAAAAGCAGAGAGAGAATAAAAGCACCATGAAGCACACATTCTAAGTAAGGTAAAGGTGAGATCAGACGTAGAGATGAGCCTGCAAGATGACGACGAAGAGCATGAGCAGCACGGCGTAGATGACGGCGTGGACGAGGATGGACAGGCAGCTGGTCCGGAGGTTCATGAAGTCGACCGTCCGCTGCCGGCCGGGCAGCTGCAGGATCCCTCCCGGGCACAGCAGCGCAAACAGCGCCGTCGCTATGATCGCCGGCGCCCAGTCGTGCATCGCGCCACGGAGCTTCGGGGGAGAGGAACAGGGGAGCCGAGGAAGAGGGTGACACGGAGTATGATATTGTGCCGGGGGATAAGGAAGACGAGAGGAAAGGCAGGGCATCGGATGCCGAGCACAAATACTCTACCATGGTGGCGAGGGAATCACTGGGCTGATTGATTGAAAGGGCGCCGTCATGATCGGCGCCTTTGGGCGTCGAAACGTGGCTTTTGGAAGCGGATTAGGTGTGAGCTTAGTACTCCTGTCGAGTCTGTGCAAGCACAGTGCAGGAGTACTCGCACAGTGGTAGTCTGCTGGAACTGTGTGATTGGAAGAGACAGCCGAACGGATTAACGGGATCAATGTTGCTGGGATGAAGTCTGCCATTCAGCACGCGTCACGTGTTGAGACAGGATTTTAGCGTCCTCCCGCAAAAGCTATGTTTGATTATTGCGACAGCTATACTCGGAAAGCAACTAGTCGAGGAGCACTCCTTCGAAAGCCTTCCCAAGAATTGGCATGCTCTCAGCTATCATCACGTGTCACGTTTTTTTTAATTTTCTTCTAGATGTTTTTTTTTTAGAATTTTCGGTTTTTATGGGTCTATCTTTGATTTTTGACAAAAAAACCGCAATTTTTTTGCACAAAAAAACGTGATTTTTTCCTTGGAAGACACGGTTTTGCTTCCGCGAGAGGCACGGCAGTGCCTCTCGGAAATGAAAAAAATGTATTTTTTTTCGCTTTCGCGAGAGGCACGGTTTTGCTTTCATGAGAGGCACGCCTCTCGAAAAAGAAAAAATAGCACGTTTTTTTTGCGAGAGGCACAGTTTTGCTTCCGTGAGAAAAAAACGTGTTTTCTTTTTTTTTTCTTCCATGACAGACACGGTTTTGCTTTCGCGAGAGGCACGGCCGTATCTCTCGGAAACGGCTCCGAAAAGGATAAAAACCGTGCCCCTGATTCGATTTTTCGTTCGTTTTTTTCGTGAAAAAAGTTCATCAAAACCTATCAACATGGATCTAATTTTGAAGATCTAGACGCCGAGGAATCCAACGGGCAAAGTGGTTTGAGATTTGGATGCACGATTTCAGAGATAAAATGTTTTCAATAATGATCTACGAAAAAGAGAAAACTCACAGGTTGCGACAAGTGATGCACATGCAGCATGACACTTGTCACAACCTGGAAAGGAGGAAGTGATCTTTGGAAGGAGTACTTCGCAATTAGTAATTTTGCTATACTCATCTCGCCTCTGATGGTTCCTCTAGTAGGTCGGTCCAATAACACGTGTTTATGTGGTTTAGTTTCGTGGGAGCGGTTTGAGAAGGTTCTATGGATCCCTATGAACCGGTTTTACAAGCTTCCGCGTGGTTTTTTCTTATTTGTTTCTTGTGTGTTTCCTCTAATAGTGTTCATAGGTATTTTTAGATTTTGTTTCTGTCAATTTTTTTTCAAACACATGTCCATATTTTTCAAATACACATTGAATATTTTTTGTATACATATTGAACATTTTTCAGATACATGTTAAACATTTTACAAATACACATTTGAAAGAACATGTGGTGCCCCCATTTTGGTTTTTGGTAATTGATGACAATCTCTATGGACTAATGGTTGCCTTGAGTTATATTTGAAGATTTTGTCCATAGGCTTTTTTTGGAGTACATGTGTTGGTTTTAAGGAGAGTTTGTGTCGACCAAGGTGCTATTCAAGGAATTACCTAAAAATTGATCTTGTGAGAGGTTGATCAAGACTAAGTTAAAGAGTGGATCAAGTTGATCAACCCACAAAGCGTAGAAGATGTACCGAGAGGGATCAAGTGATCCCATGGTATGGTAAGCATTGTCAATTACGCTTTGTGTACTAACCAATGGTCTTCGTGAGGGTTCTTTGTGGGGTTAGGTTGCGGTGTGCAAGTTCAAGTGGAGCACCACGAAGAGATCAAATGCTTGAAGCTTGTTGTCCTTTGTGGTGACAATGGACCTATGAAGATGTGAGGAAGAGTAGCTCACCCATAGTAGAGTATGGGGGAGCAACCAACTAGTCTTCATCGACTCAACACAATCAAGAAAGGTAGCGGTGTGCAAGTTCAAGTGGAGCATCACGAAGAGATCAAATGCTTGAAGCTTGCCGTCCATTGTGGTGACAATGGACTTGTGAATATGTGCGGAAAAAAGGCTCACCCATAGTGGAGTATGGGGGGGCAATCAACTAGTTTTCATCGAGCCAACACAATCAAGAAAGGTGGTCCAACTTGAGGAAGTCAAGATCGTCATCATCTAGGTCAAGTGGACCATGTGCGAGGCAAAGGTTTGCCCTTGATAGGTTTTCTATTTTACCGGTCTCATGATGGTAGTTGGGAGACCGGGTTATAGGATCGATTGTCGTACTATCAAGGGGGGCTCTCGATGAGTAGCTTGATCGTATCGTTCGTTGAGAGCTCAAACCATTGCATCCTTGCATCATCTTTCTTGATTCTTGTTTGGTTCTTTTTGTGAGTCTTAGAGCTTATGGTCATCTTGATGACAAGCTTGAGTTCATCGAAAACGGAGTTCGCATGCATCTTCTATGATGTTTTTGATGTTGGAGGTTTTGCCGATTCTTCTCGGTTGGAGGTTTCACTCCTCTTTTTGTTAGGCATACCTCCCCTGCCTCTTCTTACTATAACCAGTCGCTGTTTTGATGCTAATCGTCGTCTTGTTTCCAACAAGCTTGAGTTTGCTCAATTCGGAGCTCATATGCAGAAGTTATGGCAGTTCTTGTTTTTCTTGAGTGTGGTTTTTGTCAGGGTCCCAGCGGTAGTACCGTGGTACCCAGCGGTAGTACCGCTGAGGGGTCACAAGCGGCAGTACCGCTCCGCAGCGGTAGTACTGGCGGTGACTCCGCAGCAGTACTACCGCTCGCTTACCAGGTACCTACCGCGTCGATTCGAGGGGTCTTTTTCTATGTCGGATTGTGCGGTACCTCGCTGCGGCAGTACCGCTCCTTAGCGGCAGTACCGCCCTTCCTCCACGGTAGTACTGCCTGGTTCCCTCTTTCCCTTTACCCTTCGTTCTGCGCGGCAGTACCGCCGAAGGGAGCGGTAGTACCGCTTAACCCAGCGGTAGTACAGCTGTCTCTTGCGGTACTACCACCCCAAAGTTCATGTTTTGTTGCTCCTTTTCCCTGTTTCTTCCACCTGAGCGGTAGTACCACTCGTGGAGCGTAGTACCGCTCGTGTGCGGGCTGAGCACTTAACGGTTGGATTTTTCCCCTTCTATAAAAGGGGGTCTTCTTCCCCATTGAATCTTATCCTTTGAGCTCGTGTTCTTCCCCCATTATTGACCTTCTTCGAGCTTGCTAACTCTCGATCCCTCCATGGATTCTTGCTAGTTTTTGAGGGAAAAGAGAGGGGAGATCTAGATCCATATTTCCACCAATCACTTTTTTCTCTATGTGAGGGGAACCCCCTGGATCTAGATCTTGGAGTTCTTGGTGTTCTCCTTCTTGTTCTTCCTCTCATTTTCCTTCCTAGCATTAGTTGCTTCGGTGGGATTTGAGAAAGAAGGACTTGGGCACTCCGTGTGCCCTTGCCATTGCATTTGGTGCATCGGTTTGAGTTCTCCACGGTGCTACGTGAAAGTGAAGTTTGAGAAGCTTATTACTCTTGGGTGTTTGGGCACCCTAGAGCTTGTTCCTTTTGGGTGCCTTGGCGCCCTAGACGGTTGGTGTTGTTCGGAACTCAATCATTGTGGTGTAAAGCTTCGGGCAAGCGTCGGGGTCTCCAATTAGGTTGTGGAGATCGCCCCGAGCAATTTGACGGGTGCCGGTGACCGCCCCCAAGGGATGCCATTTGTACGGGTTCGGTGACCGCCCTCAAGGGTCCCTTAGTGGAATCACGGCATCTTGCATTGTGCGAGGGCGTGAGGAAATTACGGTGGCCATAGTGGCTTTTGGGGGAGCATTGTGCCTCCACACCGCTCCAAACGAAGATTAGCATCCGCAAGGGTGTGAACTTCGGGATACATCGTCGTCTCCACGTGCCTCGTTTATCTCTTACCCGAGTCCTTTACTTATGCACTTTACTTTGTGATAGCCATATTGTTCTTTGTCATATATCTTGCTATCTGATAGTTGCTTATCTTGCTTAGCATAAGTTGTTGGTGCACATAGGTGAGCCTAGTTGTTTTAGGTTTTATGCTTGGCAATATTCCGCATTTGTTTAAGCCTAAACCGTAATTATTTTAAAGCGCCTATTCACCCCCCCCCCCCCCCCCCTCTAGGCGACATCCACAATCTTTCAACATTCAATATTTATCTTAAGACATGTTTAGCATTTGTGAAATGCACAATGAATATTTTTAATACACATCAAACATTTATAAAGACACATTTGAACATTTTTCAAAATTTTCAACAACATTTTTAAAAACAAGCAAACATTTCTAGAGTGTTAGAACATCTTTGTAACTGGCAGAAACACTTTTTATATGTATGGATTCTTTATAAATTGCACGATTTATCTATATTCTATGAACACTTTTAAAATATCATGGGACACATTTTTTACGCGAAAACTTTCGATCTATTTATATTCAATCATGGCAGTACAACAAACATTAGAAATAATAAAAACTACATCTAGATCCGTAGACCACCTAGCGACGACTATAAGCACTGAAGCAAGCCGAAGGCATGCCGCTGTCGTCGCCCCTCCCTCGCTAGAGTCAGACAACACTTGTTGTAGTAAACAGTCAAAAAGTGTCATGCTACGATTTCATAGGACCAGCTCATCAAAACAGCAACCGCCGTTGTTGAAGAGTAGCGTAGATCGGAAGGATCCAACCTGAAGAGAAACGAACGTAAACGCACTACGACCAGATCCAAGCAAATCCATGAAGAACAGATCCGCGAGAGACAAATTGCTACACGCCCACCGACGATACTAGACGCACCACCAGGACGGGGGCTAGGTGGGGAGAACCTTATTTCATCCTCAGAGAGCCGCCACTATCTCATCTTCCTGAGCAGAACACAAACCCTAACAAATCTCGATGAAACATATAAAAACAAAAGCCCTCCCATCGGTAAAGGTCGGGATCCACCGCGTCGCCATGACCCTAAGGCCATCAAAGACGAGACAAACCAATGGCACCGCCGGTGAGAGGCAGAGGAACCCTAGATTTGTTAGGGGAGGAGGCGGCGGCAGACATCTATATCTATACTACTATTAAACAAGCAAACATATTCATCGCTAAACGCACCCCGCATAACGTACACACAACAATCCAGAACAACGAGAGTCACATGATCGAACCCACACATTGTAATCTAACCGTCAATTACCACTAATCCTCACCAAAAGTGTATTTAGCGGACCAAAACTCTGCCATATCCCACCCCGCGACCGCAACCCCTGAAATCACGCACAAAAAATAGAACATTTCCCAATCGAATCCCCTCAGCCTCAACCGTGCGCCGCCCCTCCGGCTTGGCATCGCAAGGCCTCCCAATGGCGTGATCCTCCTTCCCATCCTCACCTGATTTCTTTTTCGCCATCGAAAGGTCTTCGCTGACTCCGCTACTCCTCCGGGGGTGGTTGTGCGGTCGGCCGGGGAGCAGCAGCGCATGTGTAGCACAAGCGGGAGCGGCTGTAGGGCCACATCGAACGAGCAGCGGCGCGAAGCAGGTGCAGGTCGCTGTTCTGGTCGGAAGGAGGCAGCAAGGGGGCGTAGGAGTGGTGGTGCGGCTGGCGGCGGGAGAAGGGAGACAGGGCGGCGCCGGAGGCGGAGCTCGGCCATGAGCGTGGCACACATAGGCTGTGGGTGTCGTGGTGCAGCACGTATGGAGCGACTGCAAGGGGATCCGGCGGTGGCGCACATTGCCATGGGAGCAGCATGAGGGGCACAGTGGGAGAAGAGGGAGAGATGGGAAAAGAGAATGGAGGAACGGGACGAGGAGAGGGAGGGATTGCGTGGCTCGCTGGCCGCCGGCGACGTCTGTCGGGGCCACCGAAGGCGAGAGATCAGCAGCACACGAGAGCCCTCCCCATGGCGGCGGCGCGCCTCCTAACGTCGTGATGCAAGGCTCAGCATTTGTCGAGGAGGGCATCCAGCAGCAGCTATGCATGCTCGCCTACAGTACGTATGATTCAGGTCCTAATTCCCATGCTGGCGTCTATATCATACGTACGCCACGTATGTTTGTTTCATGTACATGGCTAAGCGAGAGATGTTTGTTTCATGGAGCAAACAGATGTTTGGTGCATCTATTTTTTGTATAAACAAAATCCCCGTTGTTATGTCATTGGATTTTGTTAATACTTGCTTACTTCTGAAACCAGGTATCTGAGTTTGGGGTGATAGTTTTCTTGCTTACTTCTGAATCCCTATATCTGATTTTGAGGTGATGGTTCTCCATATTACATTGCTTCCAAATAAATGTTAATCCATTACCTTAGCTGTCAATCTTACCTTCGTCATGTTCTCTTTTAACATTCGTTATTCTTTGGGTTTTTTTCTGGACTAATCCAGTTCCAACTGTTAATCTAGACATTGAGTTGAGAGATGCAATAGTCATCAACATGTTTATAGGCTTGTTCGTAGCAGAATCTACATAGAATTGTAAAAAAAGTCTCTTGTATAAAGACTTAGCTATGGTGCTTGGCACAAAAAAATATTATGTGTGCTTCAGAAGGAGTTGTGCAAGATGTCAATATTTTGGGATTCACCGGGTGGCTTCCATGAAACATCATCTTTTATTCAGGTATGCAATGTTTCATATCTGTGCTGCAGTTTCTTAAGAGATATATACAGACCACTTTCATCAGAAAAAATAGGCATGCTTGCTTTTCTGCTCCCTCAAATCCGCTGAAGCTGAATAAAGTATCTTATTCAAATTTCCTTGCTCCAGTAGATCTGAAAGTAGTAGTTTAAGACCTTGATGTCTGTAGCAGTGTTGACACCATTGATATATTATGGTAACTGCTTTGGGGAAAAATAATCTAAGTGATATATCTTTTGTATCATCTTGTTATGAAGAAGAGCATGGAGCGGCGACGGTCCTAGCAGGAGCAGGGCAGCCACGACATCTCCTTACAGCAACTTTCAGAAACGAAGAGAAGATAGCCTATAAAGGGAGGACAAAATACTTGTGGTCAGGGACGACCAAAAATCACTGGGGTGTACTGGTTCACAAGGTTGGATACGTGCCATCTACTTTGATTCCGGTATATGCCTCTCTTTCTTCTATCATTTATTGTTGCTTTGTTTCAACTTTCTTCTGTAGATTTTACAGTATGCAAGTTCCAGTGTCCAAAAGTTGGTTTCAAAACTTCAGATACACAAGATTGATAATATGTGATATATTTGTGGAATGTTTAACCCGGTTGTTTCTGTTTACTTAGGAGTGGAGTTCCAACTCTGCCAGTAAAACAAGATTAAGTGGGAAGGGTTGAAACTCTTTTGCATGTAAATGTTTAACTGAATTATTTAAGATGTTGTAAAATTCTTTAGCTTGCAACTATTTAATGAAATTATTTTAGGTGAGCTATCACAGTGACACCATACCTTGAGTACCACTTAGTACATATGAAAAGATAATGATAATTGACCTTTCATGTCTGATCTCATGGCAATCATGATATTCTATTTTGCAGCTTCAAATTTAAGATATTGTATTTGCTTCACTAGCTATATAATTGTACTGATACAACTGGAACACCATAGTTAGATTTGCCATAAAAATTCTCAGCAGTTTTTATTACATTTGAGAATTCTGACTGCAGTGGTATTTTTTTACTTGTGAGTGTCAGGTTTGATGCATAAAAAAATGTGGTGTATTTATTATGTGCCATTCAGCTCAAGAACTTCATCCCCATCATGCATTTTCCCCTTTCATTTGAGTTAGTAAAGTGGTTTCTGAATCTGTTCAAAGTCTGCAAGGCCAATATAATCTTGTAATGTTATTGCAATGCCATTGAAATTTTTATGGCGCTCATAAAACTCTTTGACCATGCAGACTAAAATATAAAATTCATTACTTAAGTGGTTTGAAAGATTGGTTCTCTAGCAAGCAGGAAATTTCCCTCACTGTATGGGGCTGAAATTGAATGTATTATTGATGTTTTTGTTACACCATCCGTACCCATTCCAAGTATGTACCCTTATTTCCTTTTATTTGAGTTGTCCTTTTCAAAACCACTGCTCCAATGGGTCATACGGTAGTTCTTGTACCCTATTTAGTTCTTCACATTTTGTCAGGCAGTTGATTTATTAGGTTGGCGCACTGCCATGCTATGTGTTTTGATATTTTTATGCTTCTGGCAACATTTGTTTTTCATTTAAGTCGCAGGTGGTCGGATCCATGACATTGGATATCAGGAAACTTAGTACGTATATATTTCCATAGTGACAGTTTTCTGCTTTGTTAAATCTTGAGAAAATTGCTTCATAACCAGAATGAATGAGAAATCTCTTCCCACCAAGGCACGGCATGGTTACTATTCAAACTCATCCGGTTGGTTGCTTTTGATGTGTGACATACATATCCGATTGTGATTTTTTTTCTCTAAAAAAAGTATTTATCTGCTAATTATGAAGGGAGAAATTTTTTAGTGCGGTTATTCGTGCGTTGCACGTGCACACTTACTAGTATTTTGAAAGACGCAAACAATCTTTAGATGTCATGAACAATTATTTGAATGGTCCACACATTTTTAATAAATGACATGAGCGAACCAACATGTGGTTGGATGGTTAGAGGGACACTGGTATCCCCAGCCCATCAGGGTTCAAGTCCTGCTGCTCGCATTATTCCTGAATTTATTTCAGAATTTCCGGCGATGCGCTTTCAGTGGGAGGAAACGTTTCCGTCGACGACAAGGCGCCTACGATGACTTCGTACATCTCAAGATGATATGCCGGTTCAGTCTCTCAGAGGTGCTCGTAGGGGTAGGGTGTGCGTGTGTGCATTCATAGGGGTGAGTGTATGTATGTGTATATGAGCGCTTGTGTCTGTACTGATATTCAAAAAAATGACATGAATTATTTTTTTCATTTTCATGAACATTGGAAAAAAAAGACATGATCATATTTTTCAACGTGTCTACATATTTTTTCAATGGTATGGATGCTTTTTAAAACTGTACAAGTAATTTTTCACATTACATGCACATTTTTAATACATGGTGAACTTTTTTTAAAAGTAAAGTAATTATAAAATATAGTTTTTTGCAATATTTTAAAATATAAACAAAAGTAAAGAAATATTTTTTAATAATAACAAAACTAACGCACGTAATACACGCTAGGCTAGCCCACTATATTTTTGAACATCAATACAGACACAAGCGCTCATATACATGCGCATACACTCATCCATATGAACGCATACACGCATACCTTACCCCTATGAGCACCTCCAAAAGACTGAGCCGACATATCATCTTGAGATTTACGACGTCACCGTAGGCGCCTCGTCGTCGACGGGAACGTCTCCTCCCGCTGAATGCGCATCGCCGAAAATCCTGAAATAAATTCAAAAATAAATGTGAGCACCAGGATTTAAACCCTGATGGGCTGGGGATACCACAGTCCCTCTAACCATCCAACCACAAGTTGGTTCGCGGCTAGCCCACCACATGGTCTCCCCGAGGTGAGGCTCTTAGTGTATCTCGCAATAGGCACCCCCCAAAATAAAGTATTCATGAAAATCATATAAAAACAATATTCATGAAAACAAATCGGGTGCGAGATACAGATGCACCCGAATCCTGCTGACGCTGGCGTAGGGCGACGAGGGAACCCCAAACATCCCCCCCCCCCCCCCACACACACACACACACACACACGCGCGCGCGCACTTTTGTTATTTTTCTTTAGTTGTTCTTTTTTCCTTTTTTAAGAAACTTTTTGAAATGTCCACGAAAAATTGACATGTTCACAAACTTTAGAAAATGTCCATGATTTTTTTCAAATGTCCATGAAATTCAAAACATATTCACAAATTTATAAATTTTTTACGGATTTAAAAAATGGTTGTGAATTTCAAAGTTATTTCTTTATTTTAAAAAAAAATCCTTACTTCAAAAATTCCTGATTTTGAAAAATATTCCGTATTTCAAAAAATGTTCATGATTTTAAAAAATCACGTATTTGAAAAAGCTTCACTGATCTCAAAATATGTTCCCAATTTCAAGAATAAATCACTAATTCATAAAATTATGAAAATTGGGAATGGACTTCAATAAGCCTTTTTTATAAAATTATATTTAAATTTGAAAAATGGATAACATAAAATAATAAAAAATGTAAATGAAAAACCCCGAAAGAACCAGCAGTAAAGAAACACAAAAGAATAAGAATGGCACATGTGTGTGCGTAAACAGTCCACCAATCGCACATACCTGTACCTTGAACGCCAGCCCGCTTCGGGGGAGCGATTTCCCTCTCGATACTTTTCTTCCGAGACGGGTTTTCTCCACGTTTCTGGAGGCACGCTACGTGTCAGTCTCGCCAGCCATTAGATCTTGTGCCAACCCAGCCTCGTCCTTATAATTGCAACAATGACTGTGTTACAGAACCTAATGCAACAGAGGCATGTTGCAGAAACTTCCGCAATAGAACTCATGCTGCAAAAACTTCTGCAACAGAGGTTCTATTGCAGATTTTTTTTTCTTTGCAACAGAGGTCTTGTTGTGGATTTTTTTTTTAAACAATTTTTCTTTTTACAGATTTTTTTTTGCAACATAGGTCCTGTTGTAGAACCTCATTGCAATGCAACACTTGTGGCAAAGCACTTCACGGCAGCATACACATGATGCTTTCTGACTCTAGAGGAATAGATTAAGTGTACGCCCAGGAAGACACCTGGCAAATGGAGCAGGCGGTGGATGCAGCCGAGCGATCCACGGCTGATTGTTAGTGTTTTCCTTTCTCCAAACAATACGGCTGCTGGATTTTCCTTTGCAGATTTAAAAAATCAATTCATGCGGTAGTAAAAAATATCATAATTTTAAAATATTTCTGAATTTAGCAAAATCTTCAGGGATTTTAAAAAATGCTCACAAATTTGTAAAAATGGCCAGATTTTACAAAATCAAGAATTTACGAAATGTTCTTGAATTTTTAAAAATATCAATAATTTAATACTTTTCCTTGGATTCATGAAATATTCATGTGCTTTAAATTTTGATGAATTTTAAAACATGTTTATTTCTGGAAACATTAATTTTAGAAAATTGGAAGAAAAAATTAATAAAAAGGAAAAGTAGAAGAAAACCACAAAAAATCAGTAGAAGACCAATAAAAGGGGAGAACCGGAATAAAATCGCCTTGAGAACAGAATAAAACCTTGTGAGACCATCTATTGCTTGACTTTAGTTCGAACGGCCATCAGCTAGCTCAGTGTGAGATTCCTCGACAATTTGTCTCACTGCATGACAAATAGGTGTAGCCATTGCAACCAGTGGCGATTCTACTGGGCATGCTTCAACAGACTCAAGCCCGCCCTCCAAAATTGAAAAACAAAAATTTACTACTAGTTCCCAGCCTATCTCAACCCACTATCTAATAAGTGTCTAGCCTGTTGTTTCCCCGTTCCAGCCCCTTGTACTGAAGTTGAGCCTGCCATTCATTTTCGTCCAAGATTCGCCACTGATTGCAACCAAAGTTACGGATTTCCCTACAAAAAAAAGCCTACTACTACACCTTTTCTTTAGAATGTAACTAGGTAAGCGTCCCATGCGTTGCAACCGAAAAACATTATGTATGCATGGTTTATATATTGAAGTCATGCTATTAAGATTCAACACAACCAAAAACTTCATTGGGCTTAACCATACTTTTGTGCAGCATTATACATGGACAATGCACAAAATCAGTACAAGTCCACACAGCAGGAGCAACCTCTTGCAATGTTTACCTGGCTATTTTCAAGGCTGGCCTAATACGGCTTGTCAGCCTTGAATTCGCATCCACTTCAGGAAGTCTTCTCCACTACAATATTAAATAAATGTTTGCCTGATAAAAAAATGCATGACTAAGTGTTACGAAGTGCCACAAGTTGTGCAAACACACATTTGGTGGAATTGGAGGATAAGATGATGATCGGTGTTGTGAGATGGTAGCAGTGGCGCTGCAAAGTGCCTGCAGGACAACTTTGATGACCATCACAACAAGTGGAGGAGGGCGATCTTTCACAAATTTTTTTGGAAAATCCACAATGCAAACACAAAAAATTAGAAAAAATATACCCTTGCCGCCATCTTCCATGTCTTGTCCTTCTTTTAGCTAGTTGATTGACTGCTTGCCCAATCTTCTATTCCTAAATAGTTTTTTTTTGCGTGATAAACTTTCGATCTATTTATCTTCAATTATGGTAGTACAACGAACATTAGAAATAATAAAAATTACATCCAGATCCATAGACCACCTAGCGACGACTATAAGCACTGAAGCAAGTCACAACCCACTAACTATTTTTCCTAAGCATGTTACATAAGCAAGTCATGCATGCAAGCCATAAATTACATTTCTTTTCATTACTCGCATGCAATGTCGCCACATCATTAGTTCATGCATGTTAGTCATTACTTATTTTTTGCACTA
The DNA here is from genome assembly GCA_034509565.1 of Triticum monococcum. Lineage (NCBI taxonomy): Eukaryota > Viridiplantae > Streptophyta > Magnoliopsida > Poales > Poaceae > Triticum > Triticum monococcum. The sequence continues at coordinate 667,181,901 of CM067843.1, read as the reverse complement.
AAGTTCATCCTTCACATTTTTGTTATAAATGACATTCCCTTAACTGTAATTTACTTTTCTCTCTTTTTATACGCTTCATATTTTTTAGAGTTTTTATCATTAATGATGCTAGTTGTGTACCACTACTCAGTTTCGCCATCATGAGTTACAACTGCTAAAAATTCTATCATTTCTTTAGATGCTTGCTCAAAAATGTCATTAAACACCTTAAAAAATGTCATTGCTCTGTTAGGTGCTTGCTCAAAAATGCTATTAGACATTGTTACTATTAGGTCAAACCCATTGAGCATGTTATAAAAATAACCCTAGCTCCGCCATGGTGTCGCCCGAGCATGCCATGCCTAGACCGCCGTTAGCTGTGTTGGTATGATTGCAGCATGGTGCTGCTAAGCCAATTGAAGCCTCATGCCACATTAGAGCATGGTTAATAGTATAGCCAGCTGCTGGCTATAAGCCAGTGCCATGTCATCTACGGCCCATCTTATAGCCCACATGTACAATAATAGATCAAAAGAGTGTACTACTTTTTTATTATGTGGCCCACTTTTCATTCTCACAAAGTGCCTAGGAGCACGTGCTAGAGCTGGCTCTTCACGAAGAGCCCGCTTACCTTCTCTCTCCTTTTCTCTTTCCTCCAACTAAGCAGAAATATACTAGTTTATTTCTTATAGCCCGCTGACTCAGCTCTATTGTACTTGCTCTTAATCGCACCACAAAGCCTAGCTCCAGCCCTCCCCTTTTCCCTATTCCCAATGACAAACGAAAGACACACACCTCGGTGACGACACAATTAACACCAGCGAATCAAATCTACCTATATCCACAACTGCGGGGCGGATAGGCGCCATGCACGTATCGAACTGCTTACAACAAGGTCTCCTCGCCAATGGCCTTGCACACCGACCGCGCCTCTATTTGCAAGTGAAGGAAATATGCCCTAGAGATAATAATAAAGTTGTTATTTATATTTTCTTATATCATGATAAATATTTATTATTCATGCTAGAATTGTATTAACTGAAAACTTAGTACATGTGTGAATACATAGATAAAGCAGAGTGTCCCTAATATGTTTATACTTGACTAGGTCGTTAATCAAAGATGATTTTGTTTCCTGACCATAGACATGTGTTGTCATTTGATGAACGGTATCACATCATTAGAGAATGATGTGATGGACAAGACCCATCCGTTAGCTTAGTATAATGATCGTTAAGTTTTATTGTTATTGCTTTCTTCATGACTTATACATATTCCTCTGGCTATGAGATTATGCAACTCTCGAATACCGGAGGAACACCTTGTGTGCTATCAAACGTCACAACGTAACTGGGTGATTATAAAGATGCTCTACTGGTGTCTTCGAAGGTGTTTATTGGGTTGACATAGACCGAGATTAGGATTTGTCACTCCGAGTATCGGAGAGGTATCTATGAGCCCTCTTGTTAATGCACATCACTATAAGCCCTGCAAGCAATGTGAGTAATGAGTTAGTTACGGTATGATGCATTACGTAACGAGTAAAGAGACTTGCCGGTAACGAGATTGAACTAGGTATGAAGATACCGACGATCGAATCTCGTGTAAGTAACATACCGATGACAAAGGGAATAACATATATTGTTATTGCGGTTTGACCGATAAAGATCTTTGTAGAATATGTAGGAACCAATATGAGCATTCAGGTTCCGCTATTGGTTATTGACCCGAGATGTGCCTCGGTCATGTCTACATAGTTCTCGAACCCGTAAGGTCCGCACACTTAACGCTGGATGACGATTTGTATTATGAGTTATGTGTTTTGGTGAGCGAAGTTTGTTCGGAGTCCCGGATAAGATCGCAGACATAACGAGGAGTCTCGAAATGGCCGAGAGTTAAAGATTCATATATTGGAAGGTAGTATTCGGACATCGGAATGGTTTCAAGTGGTTCGGGTATTTTATCGGAGTACCGGGGGGTTACCGGAATCCGCCGGAGGAAGTATTGGGCCTAGATGGGCCTTAGTGGAGAGAGAGGAGGGCCGCAAGGGGTGGACGCCCCCCCCCTATGGCAGTCCGAAATGGACTGGGGAAGGGGCGGCGCCCCCCTTTCCCTCTCCCTCTCACTCTCCTTCCTTTTCCCCTCCGGTGAAGAAAGGAAAAGGGGAGTGAATCCTACTCGGAGTGGAGTCCTTGTAGGACTCCCCCCCATGGCACGCGCCTTCTGGTCGGCCGCCTCCTCCTCCCCTCCTATATATACGGGGGAAGGGAGGCGCCCCATAGCACATCAATTGTTTTCTTAACCATGTGCGGTGCGCTCCTCCACGGTTTACTCCTCCGGTTATAGCGTTATAGTGCTTAGGTGAAGCCTTGCGCGGATCACATCTCCATCACCGTCACCACGCTGTCGTGCTGACGGGACTCTCCCTCGACCCTCTGCTGGATCAAGAGTTCGAGGGACGTCATCGAGCTGAACGTGTATTGAACTCGGAGGTGTCGTACATTCGGTACTAGATTGGTTGGATCGTGAAGACGTTCGACTACATCAACTGCGTTAACCTAATGCTTCCGCTTTCGGTCTATGAGGATACGTGGACACACTCTTCCCCTCTCTCGTTGCTATACATTTTCTAGATAAATCTTGCGTTATCGTAGGAATTTTTTTGTAATTACATGCTACGTTACCCAACAGCAAGCAGTGCAGTCGCTCTCCTAGCTGCTCTTGCTTATTCTCTCTCTTAGCATCTTCCATGGGGCGGTGCAAGAAAAGACCGGACAGAAGACAACCCCTCCTGCAGATCAGATCAAGTGGGCCGGTAGATTTGGTGGGGCGACTTTGCGAGGAAGAAATACCAGCAAACTGAATGGGAGTTGCAGGAGTGATCAATTGAGGGAATCGGGACAAGAGATTGCACGAAGGCAACATGTGGGGTTGGAGTGTCACACGAAACAGTTGACGTATGACGGGAGAGCGGAGAGGAACCTTATTTCTTTTAAGTAACAGAGATTTCTAGAGCTTAGTTAGTTTATATTACTTGTTATTCATCGTCGACGGGCGTAGCAAGTCGATCAAAAATTCCCCTTCCTTTTTATACTCTAACACGTCTAGATGCATAGCTCCGATGATGCTCAGTGTGGACTTAGAAATAGTTACTTTGCAGCCTTGTTGACAAATAGCAAAATTCTAGTAATGGTTGTTTCATGAATATTCACGTTCATTTTCAGAAAACTGGATTAGTAGCATACAAAATAGCGTTGTAAACAGGAAATATGTGCTAGTAGATTGTGTATATTGGCAACATTAGAATTTTATTTCATTTTTAACCAAAACCTAAGCCCTCGCTATATTAATTAAAGAGATAATTACCAAGCTAATTAGAGAAAAAATGGGTGAAATCCATAACAACTTGCCCGTAGACTTATTTCAGGCTTCTGGTGATGTTTGTTTAATTGAAGGAGACATTCCCATCAACTATGGAGGGACCTCGGTGCCTTCATGAATCTCAAGATGACATCGGCTCAGAAGTGCTCATAGGAATAGGGTGTGAGTGTGTGCATTCAAAAAAGTAAGTATATGTGCATATGTTTGAGCATTTACGTTTGTACTGTGTTAAAAAAAGTTGTCATCATGGAACATGATTGCATATGGTACCATTGGCTGCTACCGACACACCACATACAAACTATTATGACGACGAATACCATAAGTTTTTCTACATGTGTCATTGTTGAAATATATTGTTCATCTCTCTCCATTCAGATTTTGGAGGCACTTGCTAGAGTATGAATTCAATACAATTTGAGAGCCAAAAAATCTTGATTCAAGACCCTGTCAACTCAATATTAAAAAAAAATTATGCGGCCTACAACGAACTTATGTCTAAGAACTAAAAAAATTAGACGTGAGGGAGATGTTGAAATATACTGACCGTCTTTCTCCATCAATTTGGACTTTTATAATCACTGGCTTGAGCATTAATTTAATAATTGTCATCACCCCTCTACAAGCAATTGACTCTGACTTCAACCCAACCTAGCACCAAAGACCAAAAAGGCACTTAAAATGTACCAGAGTTGATGGACTTTCTCAATTTGCAGTATAATTTGTACGTGAAGAAACTCAGCGCGGTGACGTGACGAGGCACGCACATACAGCTGCATTTACGGATGTCACATAGAAAGAAACTCCTTGTTTTTATCAATGTTCACGGCATGAAATAAGGGCGTCGCTCCGAGGAATGGCGCTACTGTCCCTAGGTCATGGGAAGCAGGTCACACCCATTATCTTCTCGTTTTGGTGCTCACATTTGGAGTGTGACCCCGGTCGACGAGGCGTGGTTGGATTTACAAGGGCATGCTTCCGCTCCTCCTCGCCTCTAGCTCCAAGGTTTCACGTGTCCTCATCACTCAAAAGGCTTTATGCCTTTATCTCCTGCCGATCTGGACGGAGCGGCGAGTACATGTTGCTTACAGCTGGCCCGGCACTAGACAAAACGGACACCATGACAAACACATACTTTTTTTTTTCTTCTTTAAAAAAATAATAATCAACAAACACATACTAAGGACCAAACATAAGAGCAACTTCAACGTCGGTTTGGGTCGACACGTTTTGTTTGTTTGGATTGGCCGCTCGCTCGGCTTTGAGATTTGAATTGGCAGTGCGTTCAATGTGCCGACCTTTTTCAACAGATAGCAAATTTTTTGCATTATTTCACATGCAAATTTTGCATTATTTCACAAGCAAACATATAATAAATAGCATAGTTTTACAAGACAAATAAAAGTAAAATCAAATAAAAAAGATACATCTATAGATTGCCAACATGAGTCCACATGTACTGAATTAAATCATTTTGCAGTTGCATGTGAGTTTTCCAATCACGCATGTCATGATGAAATTGGATGAATTGTTCAAACGTTGCCGCTCCTTCATGCTCAGGCACAACATTCTCACCTTGAAATTGAAACCCTTGATCGTAGAGACATTCCCGGGCGCTCATCTTCTACTATCATATTGTGCATGATCACAGAAGGAGTCATCACCTCCCAAAGTTTTTTTGTGCTCCAAGTCTTAACAGGATACCGAACGATGCCTCATCGAGATTGCAAAACATCAAAGGTATGCTCGACGTCCTTCCTAGCACTCTCTTGCTCTTGGGCAATTTTTTTTTCGAGGAAACAGCAGGAGCTCTGCCTTTGCATTAAGAAGAAGAGAATTGGCCAGTTTATAAGGAAAACTAGCCGAAAACCGATACAACGACACACACCAGCCCCGGGGCTGCGTACCTAACGAGCCGACTTCCCTGTCACCCACACGACCAGAATTGCCACCCCACCACACGACCCGGAGCCGCCACTCCGGCTTACAAACCACTTAAACTCACACACATCGGCCCCGAGGCCGCACTCCACACGAGTCGACGACTCTGCCGTCCACGCAACCAGAACCGACACTCCACAACACAGAGGTGCTCTCCGGAGCCGCCGCTCCGACTTCCCCGCCGGCCCCGAGGCCACGCTCCACCTGAGCCGACGACGCTGCCGCCCACACGACCAGATCCGACGCTCCACAACCTTGTTCTCCAGAGCCGCCACTCCGACTTCCTCACCGACCCCGAGGCCGCGCACACGCCTGACCGACGATGAACCCGCAAAGCCACCCGAGCCACCGCGACCTGACGAAGGACCAGACCTCCAAGGTGTTGCCCCCAAGAGGGAAGCGACAAGTACGTCGCCGACGCCCGCTCCGACCAAGGTCGAAACTTGGGTTTTCATCCGGAGAGCCCGAGACCGAGGCGACAATGATGGTGAAGGGGCTCCACGACGACGCCTCCAAGGAGGGAACGACGTCCTAGGACGCCGTCGACACCGGCAACGACCAAAGTCGAGCTAGGCTTTCGCCCGAAGCTCACCAAGTCCATCCTCACCACAGCCTGCCCAGCAAACCGTCTCCGGCAACATGCCGACCGTCCTCGTGCCAAGCCACGTGACCAAGCACGCAAAGCAGCACGCCGCCACCAACCACCACCGGATGCAGAAACCATTACAGCCCACCACGCTCCACAAGCCGGGTCTGGGAGGAAGTAGCGCCGCGAACAGCCCCCGGTAGGACCACCCGCACCATACAGAGGCCACAACTCGGGGTGCCCAGCAGCCCAAACCGGCACCACGCCGGCCGGGGCACACCACAACACCTTCCCAGAGGGCCGGCTCTGCCAAACAGCTCCGCCAAGCCAGGGAGGCCGGAAGCTGCAGCTCCAGATCCACCCACGGCCGCCACGAGCCGTCGGCCCACCACCACGCGCGTCCGCCCTGCCGCCCGCGCGGCCCAGGACGGCTAGCGCCACCGCATCCCGCCGACGGCCTGCGCCCTGCCGGATCCGGGCACGAAGTCCGCATCCGCTGTCAACCGGCACGCCGCCACGACTCCACCGCGAGGAGGAGGGGAGGACGACGCTGCCGCAGTCTGGGGCCGCCGCCCTAGCGCCCAGCGCCATCGCGCAGCAAAAGAGGACATGAGGCCAGATCCGCCCTGGCGCGCGGCCCCACAAAGCACGCTGAGCCGTCCAGGGCCGTCCAGCGCGCACGACAGAGCAAGGAGAGGCCCGCCGCCGCCGGCTGCCGCATGGGCTTTGCCCGGCGGTGACGCCCCGACGGCGGCGAGGGGGGCGGGGGCTAAGTGGAGGGGGGCGGCGGCGCGCAAGGTTTCGCCCGAGTCGCCCCCGCCTGGAGAGCGACGCGAGCTCCCAGAACCTTTGTTTTACGTTGTGAGCAACCTTTTCGTCTTGGGCAAAATTTTCCCTTTTCTCTTCGACAGGTTTGGGGATTGTCTTCACAACAGTGGTCCACTGAGGATATATACCGTCACCTAGGTAGTATCCTTTGTCGTAGTTGTGGCCGTTGATGGTAACATTAATCGGTGGGTTGTTGCCTTCGACAAGCCTAGCAAACACCGGCGAGCGCTGAAGCACGTTGATATCATTGTGTGATCCGGCCATGTCAAAGAAAGAGTGCCAGATCCAGAGATCTTGAGATGCCACGGCCTCAAGTATGACAGTGCAATCCTTGACATGGCCCTTATACCGCCCTTGCCAAGCAGAAGGGTAGTTCTTCCACTCCCAGTGCATGCAGTCTATTCTGTCAAGCATTCCAGGGAAGCCCCTGCTGGCATTCATCGCCAACAAGCGGGTTGTATCTTGACGAGTCGGCTCTCTCGAGTACTAAGGGCCAAACACATCAATAACAACCCTGGAGAACTTGTACAGGGAGTCTAGGCATGTAGACTCGCTCATACGGACGTACTCGTCAATGAGATTACCGGGCACTTCGTATGCAAGCATTCAGATGGCTGCAGTGCATTTCTGATAAGATGAGAGGCCAATCTTTCCAAGGGCATCCTCTTTGCAGTCGAAATAGTCATCGTAGCCGACCACCCCCTCTCTAATGCGGTTGAAAAGATGCCTACTCATACGGAAACGGCGACGAAATTTCTAATGTTTGAACAACGGGTTCGTTGTGTCAAAGTAGTCCTTCCAAAGATGGAGATGTCCGCTCTCTCGGCTGCGATTCAACGCCGGAAGGTGCCCCGGAATGGTCCCACGGAACAACGGACGCTGGCTATTGAGGTGTTGATGGACCAACACGGCAGCCAAGATCTCCCCCTCCTCATCGGACGAGGAATCGTCGTAGTCGCAAAGAAAATTGTGAAAAAAGAACTCGTCGGAGTCCATTTTGTACCTTGGCAGACCGCCGAACAGCTTGCGGGCGTCGATGAAGGAGCCGGCCGGCGAAGGGAGTCTCGCCGCCCTCGGACCAGCAACCTGCCCTGGCGGAGTCAAACGAGCGTGCCGCTGTCAGGACGAAGGAGCTGGCCGGGGCGGCGAGGCGGCTTCTTGGTCGTGGCTGTGTCGGGGGAGTTGTGGTGGGAAGCTTTCGGATCCCCGGCGGCAAGACGACGGTGGTGACGACGTGGGAGGTGGCGGCGCCGCAGGGGTGGATGTTGCAGCACCGGCAACTGGCAGAGGCACCGAAAAAATGGGTGGCGACGTCGCGACGAAGGAGATGGGCGAGGATTTGCTGTTGGAATGAGAGAGGATGACCAATATGCCACTGACTAGTGGGCCAAGGGGAGGAGTAGGCGGGCGGGCACGCGCGCGTTCTTAAGATGTCGCGTCGACGCAAATCCGGTTTAAAAATGTGCCGAGAATGAATCAGCAGACGGATAAAAATAGACACGCGTCCTTTTAGGTCAGCGCGTTGGACCAATTTTTTTTATCCACGCCGACTCAATCAACGCGCGCGGACGAATCGGCGCGTTGGAGTTGCTCTAACCATGCACATAATCACATTTCTAATGCTTCACCGAGCGAAAATGCGCGGCACCGAGGAATGAATCATGGGCGCTCGAGCAAAACCCGTGGCGGGGTGCGTGACAGGCCAGGCGAGCCTGCGTGAACAAGTAGGCCGCGACAAGAGCTTCTGCCGGAACCGCTCCTAGGGCCGGGGGGTAGCACGCGTCACGCCATCGGGCGTTGGCTTTATCCGCCATCGGGACCATGGGACCTGACTGACTGCCTCAGAACCTTCTTTGTTTGTTCACCAAATCTGTTTGTTTATTATCGTGTGCCCTGGGGCAGCATCGTCCACTCTTTGACATTGGGTCCCGAACGTTGGAGCACAACAGACTGGCAGTCGCAGCGTTTAATTCCATTTCTTTACGGGTTCTATCCTGAGAGCTTCTGACATTTGTGTCGCGGTGTAGCAGTGAGATCGGCGGGAGCCTGACATCTGATGATGAGCGAAGCTGGCAGCGCGGGAGTCACGGACGGTAAAACCCGTGACCGTTTGCAGTACCGTCAAAAACTTGCAGTAGATAGAACATCTGATTAGAAACCTCTGTTATCATTTTGTTTGCACAAACAGAAGGCCGGATTTAAGGTAAAGCTACAAGAGTAGGCGGTACAGGTTCGGTGGTGATGATGATTCAGAGCCCCGTCCAGAATAAATGAGACCTCAGACTAACTCGACGTGGGTCTCTACTGTCATGAGTGGGACGGAAAGAAGAGAGAGATCGATCGTGAAAGGAGTACTCATCATCACAATTAAAACTTTCGCGTTGGATATTAGTCGTTCACTCCGGAGCAAGAGAAGAGAAACACTGGAAGGTAGGTCAGGGCGACGCACTCGCTCCTTCTCTGCACGAACGAACAGTCTCAGAAAATACACCCATGATGAGAATACCAACCCCACGACCTGTGTTTCTATAGCTGGAGCAGTCGGCACATCTACTCCGTGCACGCAGCAACAGCAAAAGCGTGAGGGGGAGCGCGCGCGGCAGGACAAGCAGCGGAGCGTGTCACGCCGATCCGGCCTCTTTATTGTTCGCACGCCTTCGCTCCACCGTTGGTTGGCGCTCCTCCCGCCCCGATCGCTCAAAAGTAAACCCCTCCTCCCCTCTTCCTCCTGCCCAGAACCCAACGGTCACTCACCCTTCCCCATCGACCAGCCAGCCACCCACACTTTTTCCAAGCCTCCGTCTGCCGCTTCGTCCCAGTTCCAACTCCCAACCGCGCCGCAACCGAGACCACCGAGACGCCAAAAAGACACGCACAGAGACGCTCGATCACCGCGCGCGCGCCATTTCTTTGCCCCCCCCCCCCCCCCCCCCCCCCCGCGCTCCCGTCTTGATCGCCGTGTGCGGAGCTTAACCCGGCCGCCGGCCGAGGGGGGCAGCGGCAACGACGACACGGTACGGTAGATCTGCCACGCACGCGCGGCTGCTGGGGCTCGGTGCGATGGGGAGCGGGGAGGAGGAGAGGGGCGGCGTGAGCGAGGCCGCCTTCACGGACTCGGCCGACGGGAGCAGCTCCAGCTCCGACGCCGCCTCCACCGACGACTGGCCCGCCCTCGCGCTCGCAGCGCCCAAGAAAGCGCCGCCTTGCAGCGGCGCCCCCGACGCCGAGATGGCCGGCAAGCTGAAGCGCCGAGGTGGCCCAGGTACACGCGCTTCTCACCTGTCTGTCATCAGAGGCGAAGTAAGTATATGGAACAACAATGTAGGTACTGGTGCTAATGTTAGTGTGTGCAGAGACGGAGATGATGAAGGAGCGGTTCGCGAAGCTGCTCCTCGGCGAGGACATGTCCGGGAGCGGCAAGGGCGTCTGCACCGCGCTCGCCATCGCCAACGCCATCACCAACCTCTGCGGTCAGGATGCCATCCTTGCTTCATTCCTCCGTTATTTCTTTCTTTCTTTCTTCGTAGGAGAGTTGTCAGCGAGTGTGTTGCGCAGCCACCATCTTCGGGCAGCTGTGGAGGCTGGAGCCGCTGCCGCCGGAGAAGGCGGCCATGTGGCGGCGAGAGATGGACTGGCTGCTCTGCATCAGCGACCACATCGTCGAGCTCGTCCCCACCTGGCAGTCCTTCCCCGACGGAACCAGGCTCGAGGTACCACCAACCGGCACCTAAACATTTCAACCAGCGCCTGCGATTTTCTTTTCAGAGCACGGTGGATCAAATGTCTTCGCCTGTCAGTACTCCCGGGTGAATGTACATTTGATTATTGAGCACCGCCAAGAGCACGGGAACGGTCTATGATGTCGACTTTAGTAGCACATGGACCGCTAGAAAATCGCTATTAAGCACGCATTTAGCAGCCATGGCACCCACGTAAACGGAGCGAAATGTTAGGTGAGCCGATGATTTTTCTGATGGAAACTTTGCGGTTGTGGTGCCATGCTGCTGTGCTCGCGAAATTTGTTGGAGATGAGAGCAGCTGCCCGTGCTGTCTTGATTACATGATAGCAAACGGTAGCAGTTTAGTTAAAAGCGCCCGATAGGAGATGCCATGCTGTTGATACGAGGTATTTGTAGGGGTACGATAGTGACTCCACAACGGTAATGAAGCAAAAAGAAAAGAAGGAAATTGAAGACATAATGTATTCTGAATGATAGTGCTAGCTAATGAAACCAAACCAAATCTCCAGTACATATTATGATTCTGGAGAACAGTTGCGTCCTTCTCTCCCGGTTAGTACGGAGTCCACTGCAATGAGTCGATTGAGAAATCTAGACACATGTCATGCGTACCATGCGATTGCTCTCTGACAGAGTGGATCAGCGTGTTCGTAAGGCATAATGAATAGTGATGAAATAATTGACAAGGCGCAAATGTGGCGACTCGTTGATAAAGTTCAGCCTTCACCTATAAGCAACTGACTTACAGGTTTTCTGGATCCTTCCTTTCAGATCATGACAAGCAGGCCACGGTCAGATTTGTACATCAATCTGCCAGCGCTTCGGAAGCTAGACCATATGCTCCTTGTAAGTTTTTCGCAGATGTAGTAAATTCACTGCACAAGCAATCTGGAAAATTCAGCAACTTCTGATAACATGGAAATTTGACAGGAAATCCTGGACAGCTTCAGGGACACAGAGTTTTGGTACGTCGACCAAGGGATATGCGCGGCGGACTGCGACGGCTCCGCCTCGTTCCGGGCGGCCTTCCACCGCCGCGACGACAAATGGTGGCTGCCGGTGCCCCGGGTGCCACCCGGGGGCCTCCGCGACAAGACGAGGAAGCAGTTGCAGCACAAGCGCGACTGCGCGAACCAGATCCTCAAGGCTGCCATGGCCATCAACAGCAACGCCTTGGCAGAGATGGATGTCCCCGTATCATACCTCGACTCTCTGCCAAAGGTATACCACCATCTTCTAGCCTCATCGTGCAATATTCAGTAATGTCAGTAGGAATGTCTCTTGCTCACAACTTGGTGGTGCAATTTTGTGTGGTAGAACGGGAGGGCGACTTTGGGCGACGTGATATACCGCTACATAACGTCGGATCACTTCTCCCCCGAGTGCCTTCTCGACAGCCTAGACCTGTCGACGGAGTACCAGGCCCTGGAGATTGCCAGCCGCGTCGAGGCGTCGGTCCATGTGTGGCGCCGCAGGGTGCCCGCGAAACCGGTGAACGGCTTAGGCCGCACCGCCAGCGCAAGGTCCTGGAGCATGGTGAGGGACATGTTAATGGATTCGGAGAAGAGGGAGCTGCTCGCGGAGCGAGCAGAGGGCCTCTTGATATGCCTGAAGCAGAGGTTCCCTGCCCTGACGCAGACAAGCCTGGACATGAGCAAAATTCAGTACAACAAGGTTGGTTTGTTGTGCAAGTGTCCCTTCGTCTGTCTGTCTTTCCACCCATTTGCCTGTCAACGACTGAGTTCATTCACCCTGCTATCTTGGTGAACAATTTTCAGGATGTGGGCAAGTCGATCCTGGAGAGCTACTCGAGGGTTCTGGAGAGCCTGGCGTCGAACATCGTGGCGCGCATCGACGACCTTCTCAACATCGACGAGCTGAACAGGCACGTGGAGCAGCTGTCGTCAGGTGAAGCTGACCTGAAGATGGCCTGCGGCAGGGCCGTGGTGCCGCCCTACCAGCAGGTGCCTGCCCCGGGCACGCCGTTCGTGACGGCGTACGCCACGCCGAGCTTCTCCCCGGGGCGGCTGTCGAGCCCGAGGACCTCGGTCGGTGCCGGCAGACGGTCTCAGGGCAACAGGGCTGCCGCCGCCGCCGCGAAGAAGGCCTTGACGGACCATCTCGGCCCGTCGGAGGTCAGGGGGATGATCATCGTGAACCGGAGCACGATGATCGATGTCTCGACGACCACTGATCTGTGAGGCTGGGCCGGTGGACGGCTCGTAGAATTGCCGAGGACCAGCCTGCCGGTCTCTCTGTGCATAAGTGTGTCCTTCATTTGTGCTTACGTTCTTACTGTATTTTTAACTCTTAGTGCTTAGCTATGGAGTTGTAGTACCGCTGCTGCTTCTTTTTGCGAGAAGAAGCTGCTATGTATTGTTCCGTGCCAAAAAAGAAGAATGAAAAAGAGAAACGAAGTGTCCTGCTGTTTGCAGACCTCGTGATCAGATTCAGATAATATCATGATTTGAGACTTCAGTTTGCCTGCTAAATCTTCAGATAATTACCTGCATTAGTTCGATCGGTACGGACAGACTCCAGTTAAAAGTGAAACCTGCAGCTTCTACTGCCGTTTTCAGGTACCTGAAGGTGAAGAACCGGAAAGGCAGTGTGGCTTGGTTCTCGCGTTTTCAAGAACTCCGGCCAGTGTTCGCACCGCCGACGTACCCGCAATGATGGCGAGCCGAATCTTTTCCATCGCAAGGCCATACGTGGCTGGTCTCCAGAGACCGCAGAGAAATTTCCATGGCCGTTCATCCTGCCACCAGTGTAGTGGAGTGCAGTAGGTAGTGCTCGAAATGGCATCGCGGAGAGAGCTCAGTGCATGCGCGGGGCCAAAAGAGAAGAGAGAAACGGTAGTGGAGTGCGTCCTCCACTTCGGGCCTTTCACACCATGGCCGTGGCGAAATCTTCAAGCAGAGCATCGATGGCGTCCCTCGACCCTCCGCACCGGAGCGCTGTATATATAGCCCGGACGGGACGTCGAGACAGACATCATCGGAGTGCGGCACGGGTGCATACAGAGAGGCTAGAGAAGAAGAGAGGAGTGAGGTGCAGCCAAGAGAAAAGAGATGGAGACCAAGGCGGCGAGGTGCCTCTGCTTGCTGGCGATGCTCCTGGTGGCCGGGCTCGGGGCGGCGCGCGGCGCCGGGGAGTGCGGCCGCGTGCCGGCGGACAGGATGGCGCTCAAGCTGGCGCCGTGCGCGGCGGCCACGCAGAACCCCCGGGCCGCGGTGGCGCCCGGCTGCTGCGCGCAGATACGCAGCATCGGGCGCAGCCCCAAGTGCCTGTGCGCCGTCATGCTGTCCAGCACCGCCCGCCAGGCCGGCGTCAAGCCCGCCGTCGCCATGACCATCCCCAAGCGCTGCGCCATCGCCAACCGCCCCATCGGCTACAAATGCGGCCGTGAGTTCATTTATTCTGATGTTCGGTCGTTTCTTCTGTAGCTACTCTGTCCCTTGGAGCCATCATTGTTTGCCTTGCTCTGCTTTTGCTGTGCAGCATACACCCTGCCATGAGGAGCAGATGTGGTGGAACTGGAAGAGCTGTCCAACTCTTTGAACTTCTGGAAGAGCAGATGGCATGCACCTGACGCCATCTTTGCCATGTGGAACTTTTACTTGAATCTTTTATGAATAAATAAGAGATCTCAATAAATAATGTGGTTGTAATGCCTCTGTTGGAATATAATATAATTTAGTAACTTTGCATATCTTTATTGTATATTGACAAGAACAATTCCCAAACTTATATGAAGTTCCAACAGTACAGTTTAATACAGTACAATGTAAAAGATCTCTGCTTCTCCAGCGCTTCTGGTCTGGAGAGAGGATCAGACGGTACAAGCAGGGACAGGTTTGGTACTATGTATACGAGTCAGAGACCAGACTGCCCATGCCCAGGTTGGGCGGAAAGGCCTCGGGACCCTTTATGCAACCTGACGCCAAGTTCTAGGTACTTGTAGGTTCATTACATTTCACAGCTAAAGCACAAGCTATGGAATAAGAAGAAGGTAAAGGCACACACACGCACACACAGCATCTGCCCAGGAGTGATGATGCGTCCAAATACTGCCACCACCGATGAGCCAATGTTTCTCCACTATGTAAGGTATATAACTGCTATCATCAAGGAAATTAGGTTCAACACCTCCCCCCTTCGATTTCCTGCCAACGGTGGTGAAACAGAACGGTGAGGAAACGATCAAACCAATGATACAATGACAATGATTTAGGTAGATAAAAATCATCACCGGGAGACACAAAACATTCTGCAGCTTAGCTAGGTCTGATAGGTTCTGACTATGTTGCCATCACTGGGGCTCTAGGGAACCTTGGTTCAAAATCAGGATTCACAAGTTGCTTAAAATGTCTTTTTTTTTTTTAGAAATTCAGTACTGTTTTACAATAATACAAAAATATGACTATCCTCAAGAGTGTTTTACACTACAGCCTAAGCTGTATCCTCTTTTGGAACAATTCTGTTTCTAAAGACGAAAGTAATGGTATAGCAAGCAATACAACTTAATGGAACATTCGCGCAAGTGGTGAGCATACTTGTGCTGTTGCTTCCTCACCCAAAGTGAACTGGATACAACGCTAGGTCCTCAGACTACATTTAAGGCAACTAATTGTTTGACCCTAAACTCCCTAAAGATAGTGATTAAGACATAAAAAGTAGGGCGTTAACTACGGTTTTTACCCACGACATTACTTTTCTTCCCGGTGACCTTTGTTATCTTATCTCAACCACAACTACATCATTGTACTGTACACCAACCCCACAGCTAGTTACTTAGAGAAAAATAATTCGCCATTGACGTTAAAGCCTTGACACTGGCAACACAGGTGAATAAACAAAATTTCTTCTTCGTATATGATGATATTATAAATAGGAATGGGAGAGAGAAATATACTCTCTGAAGTGTTGGGAGAAGAATTTGGGTTTGGGCAAATTTCACACGAAAAATTGGGTGAGAGTGAAATATTTCATATCACTAATAACTAAATTCCATCCCATATTAAGCTTTGAGTAATTCAAAGTTTACTACTGTACATATTAACTATTCTGACTTCTGAAACAAAGTATGCGAGAATATGTTCGCTTTCTGATAAAGAACAGCATCTGTGAACACGATAACTGATGCAGAGGCGAAGTGAGCAAAAGTGGATATCAGTTGCTCAGGTGGGCATACACCCCCTATCGCTTTCCAGAAAATTATCGATTGCCTATGTAAGCTGAATAATATATAGCATATCACACCTAAGCAGAGAGCAAGACCAAACCATAATAATGTAACCAATGTCCAATAGTAAGGTCCTTGTTTAGTCGTTTTTACCTTGTTCGTAAAGGGAGAGGCCACCAAGCTCTTGCTTAGTAGTAAAACGAGCCTGGAAACAAAATAAATAAATACATCAGTCAACCATATAACTCAGTCATAACATATGTCCGAATATACAACAACACTATACCTTGCCACCAATCGCCATGAGAATCTGCGACAGGATCCTTCTTATCCACCTTGTACTGAAATGAACAAAAAAGTGTTTAAAACCTTGGTTGCCTAAAGTGCTGATTAAAAAAAAGTGAAAGTACTTATGAATTATAAGCATGAGTTATGCTTTTTGTTTAGCAATTTCTTACATCACTGTATTCCGCAGCTTGCTTGGGTGCAGAGCTGCCATAATATTCTCGGCCACCATAGTGCACAGAAGAACCAAAACAAGACGATGTACCAACCGAGTCATACTTGTTATCCTTGGTATATGTTGTGCGGCCCCTAGCAGGACTCCACTGGGATTTACCATCTGTAAGACAAATAAATATGTTAGTTATTTTTCTGTCGTTGCATTTCTCAGTGATTCAAACCAAGCAAGATAGATCACCAAGACGATATTACTTTACGAAAGAAACAACCCATAATGTGTTGACATGACTATCGGCAGAGTTTAGCGCTTAGGGTCGTGGCGTTTGTTCTGATTGAAACTGACCTACTCGTAGGTTTGTCTATAACTTTTTCCTTCAATTATATAATGCATAAAGATGCAAGGCTTTTGCACTTTCTCAAAGATTTTTTTGTGGGGACAAGAATAACAAATAGAAATTTCTTTTTTTTAGAACAGAAATAGAAATTTCTGGTTGATTGAAGATAGCCAACATGTACACGCTGTACTTAACCTTGTGCAAGTATGAAAATTACAACCAAAGATCAAAGCTCCAAAGTTTCAAAACTTATCGGTCAGTGAAATTTCATCTCTTCTCCTTTAGAAAGTAAAGGTGGGTGGGCTTTGCTGATCAACTGATGCGGGCAAGAGTTATACATGCTTTAAGTGCTTTCGTGATTTTCTTGAGGGATTAAATGTTTTTGAGTTTGGAAATTTTCCAACGCTTCCTCGGCACTAAGTAACCTGCTGTTTCTTGAAAGAGAAGACAGTTCATTGATATGGATGTGTGACGTACTATTCCGTTCCATTTCCACAGTACGTAGTACCGGAATGGCAAAAAGGAGAATATGAGACGAGACGAGACGAGACGAGGGAGTTGTGCAACTACCTGTCATGCTGGCCTGAGCATTGCCGTTCTGCCCCTTGAAAAGAATGGCGTACAAGTCCTGCTCTTTGCCGTTTACCTTGAAAACAAGACAAAAACGGGAAACGTCCAAATTAGATGGCAACATCACAATATGAATCCTTCGCCCGTAAGAAAACATCGCAGCATGAATCCCCCAAATTAATAAGGCTTATTACGGCGGGATACTGTAAGATAATCGGTGTCCACTTGGAGAGACGGGCGTATCTAGATCAAAAGTCTACCAAAATTCTCGCATATTCAGTCCAACAGACGGCGGCTCATATACGAAAACTAAAATCATCGCGCGAACGAGGAAGGATTAAGAACAAGACGAATCCGATCTACTCCGGCGTCTGCTCCGCCGCAATCCCGCGAGAGATCACGTCGGGCGGCAGCGCAGGCGCCGGCCGAGACACAGAGACATAACACCGAACAGGGAGAAGGCGTGAGGGAAGAGACGGGTACCCCGTGCGGCGCCGGGTGGAACAGGCTGCTGAGCGGCGAGTCGGCGACGGCGTCGGCGGCGGCGGCGGCGCGGGGAGGCGACTTCTTAGTCGCCGCGCGCGGCTGCGGCTGGGGCTGGGCCTGGGGCGAGGACCTCTTGGGCTCCATTTCGGGGGACGGACGGAGGGACGGATGGGGAGGGGGAGCTGCCGCTGGGGATTAGGGCACGTGAACGGGGCGGTTGTGCCGTAGGCGGCGGCGGGAGGAGGGAGGAGGAGACGGGGAGTCCAGGCAAGCGCTACTGCTCAACTACTCGACTCGTGGCGCCCTGCTCCGGCCTCCATGCGTGACCCCGCATTTAAAGGGCCCAGGCCGCGGGGGTGTGGGCCGTCATTACGTGGATCTCGAGGGGCCTACGCGCGAAACTGTGGCGGATAGATGCCCCGCCCCTCGGTAGTGAACGCGTCCCGCCGCCGTTCAGGTTCAGCTGTTGCCGTCGGCCGCGCCGCGGTGGCGAGCGTGGGTGGGTGTGCCGCCAACCAGTCGGAGGGGACGACGGGCGGCGGCGAAAAGGACGTGACGCTGATGCGCGACGGAAGAGATCCATCGCCGGACGTCTCCGTTCGTTGTGCTGCACCGGGTCGAGCTCGACCGAGGGGGAGGCTTTACGGCGCTGAAAGTGCTGACGAGAAGCTGGAATGACGGAACGTGTGTCGATGACACGTGGGCCCGCGAGACGGGATTCCGTCGAAACTAACGGGGGTCGTGTGTCGATGACACGTGGGCCCGCGAGACGGAATTCCGTCGAAACTAACGGTGGTTTGGGGTCTGTGTAAAGACCAAACTGCGTTCGGGGGATTAATTTTTTTCCTTTTTATTTGCGGGAAGAAAATGGAACCGTCTGAATGGAGAAGATCTAAAATTAAATGTAGAATATCCTCTTGACAGAGGATTCGGGAAACATTAAATAGAGAAGATCCAGAATTCATGTCATGTCATATTCACTGGATCTCCATGTAATTGGATTTGCACAAAAGGTAGGTTGGTTGCACCGAACCAGCAAGCGAATATTTTGAGGGAGATTTGGGTATTTATTTATATTTTTTGCAGGGTATTTATTTATATATATACAAAATAAAGTTGAAAGGGGCTCTATAGGATTAATAAACCTTCAAATTTCTATGATCTTACATAGAACTTGTAGCAAAATATAAACCTTTGCTTTGTAAGAACCTATCCTATATAAACTGAATGCTAGAGGTGCAAACACCAAAGGGCATAAACTGTAAAATGTAAATAACGCCAAGGACTACTGGTATAACAAGTCACTCAATAAAGACTCAACCTCGATAAATATTGTATCACTTGCAAGGATAATACTTCTCGGGCTCGATGTGGAACCGAGTATATGGCTTCCTTCTTTCCACTTGGGGTCAAACTGAGGACTACTAAAGAATATATCCAGTGAAGTGGTTGTATAAACGGTAAGAGCAAGAAGGAGACGAGATGTCATTATGATGGTGCGGCATGACCTACAAAGCAATGCTGGAAACAAACAGGTGATGACACTAGTGGTGGCATAGAACTTCCATAGATGAGGATGAGAACAAGTATGAGATAATGCAACACATAAGGGCTATATGTCCTAGCTTGAGACTAAGAGGGTGTTTGTTTCCAGGGACTTATTGGTTTAGGGATTTAAAAAAGTTTCTATAAGTCCCATCTAAACTAAACAGGAGGGACTTATAGGGACTTAAAGTGGACATTTGGGACTTATGAAATATGACTCTCAAGGAGGGACTTATAGGGACTTATAGTTGTAATATGGTCTTATAGAGACTTATAAGTCCCAGGAACCAAACTGGTAGGGACTTGGGACTTATAAGTTGGGACTAAAAAAAGTCCTAAGACTTATGAACCAAACAGGGCCTAAGGATATGTTTGAATGGTGGCCAACATCCATCGTACCAACTTTTTGGCCGTGACCAAAATTTTGGTCTATGTTTGAGCGGCTACCAATTTTTCAGTTTGCCAATGCTTGTATGCCACTCTAGTCTTTTTTTTGCCAATGTTGACCAATTCGTAGGCAAGCAAAAGTTCCACCAAAATTTTGGCAGGGCAAAACTAGGCCAAGACCAAACATACCCTAATCCTTGGGGATCGCCTCCCTACTTCAAATAAACACATGGAGAAACAAAAGAAAGACAAGATCAAAAGAAATGTTTAATTGTGTCCCCCATCAAGGACAGTTATGTAGAAAACAAGAACTATGACTGCCAAATTTGTTAAATTATTTTTTATTGAACTTTAAAATCATGTTTGCAAGTACCTCTTGCGAGTACACGTGTATTATAGGCAACCTCTCACATACCAAGTGCAAATGTGGAATATTATGAAAACGGGTTATTTACCATATTTTGTAAAACATTGGATGTTGATGTGAGTTTCGTTTATACAATTGAGATGAACATTGTCTCTTTTTCGGAGAGAAAAATGAGAACAATAACGAATACGCACGAATCATGTATACCGCTTGCAACATTTGGTTGCTTATGTACTATAAAAAGACAGCAGATTTCAACTTGAATAGCAACTATAATTTTTCTAGTGTGACTAGCAATTTTGCATGCATACTCTATTTTGTGCTATGCAATAATCGAATGTTTGAAAAGAAAGATGGCAATGCATGTTATATCAATAATTAAATTTAGTACAAACATGGACATGCGACGGGTGTACAGTTTTTTAATCAACAGGGGGAATAACAAACGGACCCAAATGGAGACAAAAACTGTAGATTGGTGATACAAAACATGCAACAACTAGACCCCAAAAGAGACAAAAAGTACAAAAGTGGTTTATGAAACTTGCAACGAGGACCCCAAACCGAGAAAAAGGAAGAGCCAGATCTGTCCCTGATGGAACTAATCTCGCTGGTGCCGAAGATGAAACCACTTGGGTCGACGAAACTTCCATGGCGCCATGCCATGGATAGCACTGCCACCCCCTTTATCATCATCGCGGAGAGTAATAAATTGGGCCGCCTTTCGCCCATAGAGTATGATGGATTGTCGAAGGTGGCGACCATTATCCATCATGGGCACCATATATAGCTCCTCCAAAACCACTGCGATTATGCACTTGAATCCTATTTGCTACATCCATCAACCCGTATCTCGCTCATTGCCTCTCCATCACCACAATTGAATCGTCCATCGAGCAAGAGATGGAGGTCCTTCGACGGATCAGGGCCGAAACTAATCTTTCTGAAAGTTCATATCCAACGAGGCATCGAACCTGAGCCCCACCACGATCTTCCACCAACTCTCCCACCATTACCTTGATGGCAAGAAAAAGGAAGAAAAATGGCATAGTGGCCCGGCCTGGAGCGGTGACACACTTATTAGAAGAGTCGGCACCAGATCCATGATCCACCGTACCCTCCATCGTGGAGGTGGATAGGAACACCACACCGGTGGATAACACTTGAACGTTATGGCGCTAGTCGCGAAGTAGAAAAATCAAGGCATGCGCCTCAACCCTAGACTACTATGCACACGAGGAATCCAGGGTCCTCTCCATTCGCCGCTCCAGCCGGCGGCGACACTGAAGAGACAGAGGAGACTATCAAGAGGGGATACAGGGGAGAGAAACGACGTGTTTGTTTCGTTTGTTTGGTCTGAGAGAGATCAGTGTGCAATTAGGATTGTAATAATATTCCAAGTGTATGAATTATAGCAAATAAGTCCAAAAGAGGAAGGGAATTTTTTTCTATTCCAATCTCTGTCAATTTAATGACTAATTAAACCTCTTTCTATATGAAACTTCATATCTGCATGTCTAGATAAACTTGGTACTACACTCCAAATAGGTACACTTCATATACTGAAACATGGTAAATCATAAAGCCCAATGGAGTATGTGCCACCTCAATAATAATTAATGTGCCTTGAGATACATGTTACATTTAAGTTCAAACTCGGAAAAATTAGCTTACGTTCCGTGGTCACCCCCAGCACGGTATATCGGCATGTGCAAGTGAAGTTGCTTCCCAACCTCCTTAACGCTTGTGGCACCCCCATCTGATGCGTCGACATCGACCTCGACATGGTCCTCAAGAGTTTCCCTACCAAGTGGACCACCATCCCCATGAGATATCATGGTCCACCTCAGTATATGCACCATTTGCAGAGGATCGATTTCTAGCCTCTCGTCGACACGACGACGGGTAAGCTTGTCCGATGGCATGGAGGCAACATCACAGAGGCTGGAAGGGACACCCTTGTGGACGCAGCTCTCATGGCGTAGTTGGCCTACCACATGACACCCTTAGTCCTCAGATGGGACGCTTGGGGCGGTGAGAAGCTTGACCATGCCTTTTCTCTAGGCAGGCTCCACAAGGTTTCGACTGTCAATGCAAAGTGAGTTGGAAGCTGGTCTGTAGGCTGAAAAAGGTTGGAGGCCTGGGGATTTTGGACTTGTGCAAGTATGCTCGAGCGCTCTGGTTGTGTTGGCCATGGTACAAATTGAAGGAGCCGGATTGGTACCGGGTTGGATTGCGGACGCCTTGTAGCAAGGTGGACATGGACTTCTACGTCGCAACTACCATCATGGTGGGTGATGCCCAGAACGCAAAGTTTTGGCACTCCTCATAGCTTCTTGGGATCAAGCCAAAGGATATTGCGCCCCTGATCTTTGATATCTCCACTGGCAGAAGCCTCTCCGTGTAGGACGCCTTGCATGGCGTTGCTTGTCTCAGGAAGATAGAAAATGGCTCTTGAGTTCTCGGTCACGCACCATTGTGCAATTCTACACCATTTGGGCAAGTCTGGAACATGTGCAACTCTGCGATGACATTGTTGATAATATCGTTTGGAAGATGACCATTGGCGCACATGTCGCTCGACATCTGCCTATAAGGCCCAGTTCCACGTGACGATTGACACCATCATGACACAAATGGTTTGATGCAACCGGGCACCTCCCAAGTGCAATTTTTTCGCTTGCCTGTCCTCAAGAATAGAGTCTAGATGATGACCGTTTGGAGAGAAGATGCTGGCCAACTGCAGTTTATGTCAGCTTTGCAAGAGGGAGCCTGAGTAGGTGGTCCATACATTGTTCACGTGTAGATTTTGTGTCAAACTTGCAATGCCGTCAAATCTTGGATTGATGCGTCGGAAACTGATACCGCTACCTGGCAAGCGCTCCCCTCGGTCCATGCTTGATGGGAGGCCACTGTGTTGCGAGGAGGGCATAGGAGACACGTGATGACCTCGCTCTAATGTTGGTCGTTTGGGAGTTGTGGAATGAGAGAAATGTGAGGGTTCTAAAAAATAAGTCTAGCATATTGTCCATAATCATTACACACATTAAGAATGAGGCCTAGGGTTAGACCACCACCGGGCGAAGCACTTGAGTTCCCTCATGCCACGAGAGTAGACTTTTGTTTTTCATTTGTTAAGCGTAATGGACCTTGCTAAGAACCTTCTTCTTTAGTAATGAGATGAAGCAAAACTTCTCCCTCTGTTTCTGAAAACAGTACATCTGCTTTGAAACAACAGTTGGCACACTACCTTTGATGCACTTCATTTAGATTTTTTTCTTTTTGCGGGTGACTTCGTTTAGATAGATAGCGCTTATGTACTAGAGAATGACTGAACCTATGCAAATTAGAGGAGCAATCCAACGAAAATACGAAGTTGACCATGGTTCCATTTCCATCAATCCTGAATAGCAAATTCAAAAGGCAGACACCCGATTTTTTTTATATTTTTTTATAAATTTTGGGAACCAAACTTGATCCAGCAATCCAATGTTCTAGATCACTGGGTTGTATCTGACCCCGAGCCATCTAGAAGGTCAATCTGGATCCATGTATGTCAGCAGCGAATTCTCATCATTTTGAAGCTCTTTTACACCATCACTCAGCACGGAGAGGCGCAAAAAGGATGTATGTTTGGGTGCGGGAACTAGCACATAGGCAGATTCTCGCGCCCATGTGCACACAAGCACCTTGACTTTGCAATTCGATGAGGATCCACGGAGCACGGCATATACCAAAGCCCTTGGCCCTCCCGCCCTTTGACCTCACCGCCTACGAGGACGATACCATTCCCTGCTCCGGCGACGTCGACAGATTCCCGGCCTTATCGTCGCCTCCCTTCTTTCTCCCGCCTCCAACCCGCGCCCCCCAGCTAGCCACCGCCAGTGCCATGCCGGTCGAATATCCATCTTTCCGCGATTCCAGCAGCTTTGGGGCTCAACAAGTGTCGCCGGAGTTGTTGTTCGGGTTAACCAAGGACGGAGGATCTAGTTCTCCGGAAAGATGAGACGGGACGTCCTTGGAAAAGAAGAGATGGGACGAGCCGACGAAGGATCCTGGCAACTCGCCTTTCCAGTTCATCACAAGAGTTGGAGTCTGCGACGACACAAACACAAGCCGCATGCATACGTGCGCGCGGCGTGCGTCTACGCAGGGCGGCATGGCATCATGCATGGCCTCATCGGCGTTTATCCGGAGGCTGACTGGGGTGTGACTGTGCACGCGTGGTCCGTGTGGTGTGGAGACCGGCCTGTCTACGAGCCTGCCTACTGCATACACGGCGCCGCGGATGGACTGAATTGGCTCCCCTTTGGGCTGGTCCAAGACAGGAGTCCCGAGAAGTTGGCTCTAGACTCTTGTTGCTAGCTTCTCGGCTGCTTCGGCGCATGCTACGACGCGGAGGACGTAGCATCGGCTATGTCCAACCACCTGTCGTGCGCTCGGACGCATGCCGATCGGATCAGCTTGCGAGTAGACTCCACCCCAGTGACAAAAGCTCCCACGAGAGGAGGGACACACACTGCGACAGCGAGTCTTTGCGTCATCCGAGACGTCAAGTGAGCACGACACGTCGAGGCCGCCCAAGCACCAGCTGATCCTGGAGACTGGATAGATTACGGGGTTATCCGAAGTGGATCGATTGTGTTCCTTGAAACGAAGATGCCGCTTTTGAAGAACGCCGGTCGGTGAATTCTTCGGGGCATGATGCACGCGCGCACTCGACCCGAGGCTCATCCTTATCTCCCTCGCTCGCTCGCTCGCTCGCTCAGTCACTCGCCCGAGATTCTGCACCGCGCGGGCGGGCATCGGCCTGTCCAGGTCAAAGCCCGTCGAAACCACGCACGGCCAGACGCAATGGCGCGGGGTGGGTCACCGGGGATCGACGTGAAACCGGCAGCCTCCGCGCGCCTATCCACACCACACGCGCGACGTGATTCCCCCGTTCCCGATCGCAATCTTTTTCCGTTCGCATATGCACCGTCGCGCCGAGCTTCGCGCTTTATTAGCGGCCAATAATTCCAGCCTCGCATCACATCTTTCGGGCGGAGAAGTATCACGGCGGGCGGTGGCGGACAGGTGAGGTCCACGCCGACGTGTCAGCGATGCGGCGGGGTACGTAGGGCCGCCGCCCCCGCGCTTTCTATCCTGTTCGCCACGGACGGCGACGGCGCCAGGTGCGGATGCCGCCGGTGGTTTGTGCGGGCGGACGGGACCGGAGCACGTCCCTCTCCCGGGGCCGCACGGGGGAAAAGGGCGGGAGATCAGATTAGCATAACTCCGGAAAAGCGCGAATCGCACGGGGAGGGGATCGGCAAAGAGCGAGCGGGAGAATTATTTGCGGACCGGGAAGCGACGTCGCGTCCATGCCATGGTCGACACGACAAGCTGCTGAGCTCGGATAGGAAGGGATAAGAAAAGAATTCAGCGCCAAGCTTGTTGGAGAGATTGCACGAGACGTCTGATCTTGCTCCGGGCAGGCGGCGGGTGGAATGATCTCGTGGAAAGGTGTCAGTGCCTCTCGGCCGCATCGATGCTGCCTGCTCAAATCGGGGTAAACGGAATGTGTTCTTGGGTATTGTTCGAGCTGCCCTCATCTCGTCGGAGTGGGTCATATGATATCAGTACTATTATTTTTTTTGGAAAAATTTCCCATCAATTCATCAAACATCATGGCAATATAAGGAACACGAAAAGAACATGAAAAGTAATAAGAATTACATCTATGTCTGTAGATTATCTAGCGACGATTATAAGCACTGGAGTAAGCTGAAGGCGCGTCACTGTCATCGCCCCTTCCTCGTTGGAGCCGGACGGTGAAGCGCCTTCAGCTTGTCGTGTCCAAACAGTTGAAAAGTCATCGTGCTAAGACCCCAAAGGACCAGCGCACCAGGGCTTCAACAACCGCCGATGAAGAAAAGTGTAGATCGAAAGGACCCAACTTGTAGACACATGAACAAAGACCGAATCCATACGGATCCATCGAAGACAAATACCGACCGTATCCCGTGAGATTCGTTGGACACACACCTGCATACGCCCTCTGACGATGC
Source organism: Triticum monococcum (assembly GCA_034509565.1). NCBI lineage: Eukaryota > Viridiplantae > Streptophyta > Magnoliopsida > Poales > Poaceae > Triticum > Triticum monococcum. Next base: position 667,156,059 of record CM067843.1, on the reverse strand, counting down.
AAGACGCAACATCGGGACGGAGACTAGGCGGATAGAATCTTATTCCATCTTCAGGGAGTCATCGCCGCCTCTTTTTTTTGAGCAGGACACAAACCCTAAACAAACTAAAAAAACACCTAAAATGAAGCATGGGCTCTCCCGCCGGCAAGGGTCGGAATCCATCGCGCCTCAATGGCCCTAAGACCGCAGGAGACGAGGCAGATCGGCAAAGACGCTGATGGAAGACGATGAAACCCTAAACGCCTGAGGCATTTCTTTCTTTGTGGGGAAGAAAGAAAACTCTCACGAGGTGATATGATATATTGCATATCCTTATTTTAAACTATCAATTAGGATCATGATCCAGAGTCATTTTTGTCTTTGCACAAGGAAAGAGGGATACAACAGCCACCGTTCAAAGTGACGAAAATCAGAATAACATTTGTGAGAGAAGAAGAATAAAAAGAAAGAGAAAAATGGGAAATGGGAAAGACAAAAAATAGCTTGAAAGCAAGCAAGGGGAGCTCCTCCTCAAGATTGTGATGATCTAATCCATCACCTTGTCTCTGTCAAGCTGTGTTCCCATTTTTTTATGAGATTATTTCAATTGCTAGTTCTTGGGCCCAAAATCCTTGTTTTTTATCCAAGATTGAGAGATTCTTCTATATGAAAGCATGTAGTGCTATCTAGAGAATACTTGTACGCCACATTTGATTATAGTGAAAATCTACCGAGTGAAGTGCATCCTAGGTCCTCAAACTAGTTCAAAGGTGTCATGTAGGTCCTCAAAGTATAGAAATTGTCATATAGGTCCTCAAAGTGCAATATGTGTGTCATCCAGATTCTCAAACTATTTGAGAGGTATCACATAGGTCCTTAAACTTTTTCGGAGGTGTCACGTAAGTACACACTTATTGTACTTCAAAGGACCTTCAAGGACCTGGATGACACTTTTTATAGTTTGAGGACATACATGACGACACCTCTGAAGTAGCTCGAGAACCTAGGATGCACTTCACTCAAGAAGATTTGGCTAACTTCGTCTCATGGTTTCTACTTCAACTTGGGGTTTTCCACATAAAAATACTGATGTTCATATGTGTTGATTTTGTACCACTGTTTTGTGTGCTATAGCTTGGCACCAGACACCTCTGAGATGGATGTCATAAGTGCAATGCCGCACTGGAGCAACTGAAGATAAGTATTAAGCTTTGTCATAAGTTTTATCTCGCAAAACTTACTCCATATATAAAGTTGCATATGTTTGTTTTGGTAGTAATTGAAGATAAGTAACTCTAACAAGAGTCGACTGATAATGCCGTAGTGTTGAATAAACTTCCGATAGTAGTCGTTTAATCCAAGAAAACACCTTAGCTCCTTTAGATTGGTGGGCTTTGGCCAAGCTTTGATTACTTTAATTTTCATGAGGTCTGTGGACACACATTGATTGGTGATGACATGCCCGAGATACTCCAGCTTTGACTCGACGAAGACACACTTGGAAAATTTTACCACCAACTAGTTGTCCAGCAGGATGGAAGAAATAGTTCTCAGCTGCTGGACATGCTCGGTAAGAGATGACCTCTAAACAAGGATATCATCCATAAAAACCAGCACTCCTTTGTGCAACATCTTGTCAAGGCATGATTCATCACATCTTGGAAGGTAGTTCTAGCTTCAGACAAACCAAACAACATGACCAAAAATTCATACAGTTTCTGGTGCGTCTGAGAATTTGTTTTAAACTCGTACCTTCAACTAGTTGGATCTGATGATATCCAGAAGGCAAGTCCAACTTGGTGAACCATTGAGCTCCAGACAATTCGTCCAATAGTTCATCCACAATGGGCATCGAGTGTTTTTTTAACTGTAATAGCGTTGAGCAGCTTGTAGTCGACACAAGACCCATCTTTTTCATGCACTAGGAGCACTGAAGAGGCAAATGAGGTCAAGCTCAACCGAATTTTACTATTTTTAGCATGTCTTGGATCTGCTGCTGAATTTTTGTCTTTATATTGTGGTCTGTAGCGTAGGGACGTGCACTGACAGGCTGAGCATCGGGGAGCAGAGAAATCCGACGATCTTTGGGTCGTGGTGGTGATAGTATAGTAGGAGTTTGGAACAAGTCATGGAACTCATCTAGCAACTCCATAACTCACTCAGGTGTATGTAGAGCAACTGACTGATCACTATCAATTGGCATGGACTCCTGGTCTCGATGGAGCACTTGGACTTGAACCCCTTGTTGGATGGGGCCCCTGCGAATCAAACCTTGTAGTTTCCTTGCAAATACAGGTTTACACTGCAACTTCCTGTCTTCGATGCATTGTATGGAAGTATGTCGCCCTTCATGAGTGAAACACATTGACCTCTTGCGCTAGTGCATTCACGTAAGGCTATGGTCCTCTAACCAGCCAGCACCCAAAATCAGGTCGTAACATCCAAATGTCAAAACCTTGACATCATGTTGAAATGTGCACCCCTTTTTCCACCAGGCGGGCTCGAGGGTAAACAGAGAGCTCTTCATGGTGTCACCCCGACGATAAGATAGCATGCGGGTGCCATGTATTTTGGTTGGAGCTGAAGATCGATCACCAAGGCCGGGTCCACAAAAGAACAGTTAGCCCTAGAATCCACTAGAATGAGCACATTGCACATGCCAATCATACCATGCAGTCGCATTGTACGACGACGCACATGAGTAGATGACGCCGATTGTTGTGCTATCACCATGACATCTTCATCTGAGCCATTCTATGAGATGTTGAGGATCCGGTGGCTCATCAAGATGCAAAATTTCCAATAGCTCTTCCATAACATGAAGGCGCACTTTATCAGGACATATGTGGCCTCGTGATCAAGGATCATCACAAGTAAAACATAAATTATTTGATTTCCTATAAGCTCGTAAAGCTTCAAGCTTCTCTGTCGATTTTCATTTCTCATCATAGACTAGCGCTTGTTTAAACTTTTTCTGATGAAGTGGTTGCTGTTGGGGAACGCAGTATTTCAAAAAAATCCTACGATCACGCAAGATCTATCCAGTAGATGCATAGCAACGAGAGGGGGAGAGTATGTCTATGTACCCTCGTAGACCGAAAGCGGAAGCGTTATGAAACACGGTTGATGTAGTCGAACGTCTTCGTGATCCAACCGATCAAGTACGGAACGCACGGCAACTCCGTGATCTGCACACGTTCAGCTCGGTGACGTCCCTCGTACTCTTGATCCAGTTGAGGCTGAGGGAGAGTTTCGTCAGCAAGACGGCATGATGACGGTGATGATGAAGTTACCAACGCAGGGCTTCGCCTAAGCACTACAACGATATGACCGAGGTGGAATTCTGTGGAGGGGGGGACCGCACATGGCTAAACAATCAACTTGTGTGTCTATGGGGTGCCCCCTCCCCCGTATATAAAGGGGGGAGGAGGAGAGGGTCGGCCCTCATAGGGCGTGCCCAAGCGGGGGAGTCCTACTCCCAGTAGGAGTAGGTTTCCCCCCTTCCTAGTTGGAGTAGGAGAAGAAGGAAGAGGGAGAGGAAGAGAAGGAAAGGGGGCCCGACCCCCACCCCAATTCGGATTGGGCTTGTGGGGGGGGGGGAGCCCTCCACCTGGCCGCCTCCTCCTCTCTTCCACTAAGGCCTAATAAGGCCCATTGACTCCCCGGGGGTTCCGGTAACCTCCCGGTACTCCGGAAAATGCCCGACCTCATCCGGAACCATTCCAATGTGTTGGGGAACGTAGTAATTTCAAAAATTTCCTACGCACACGCAAGATCATGGTGATGCATAGCAACGAGGGGCAGAGTATGATCTACGTACCCTTGTAGATCGCAACGGAAGCGTTGACACAACGTAGAGGAAGTAGTCGTACGTCTTCTTCCCGATCCGACCGATCCAAGCACCGTTACTCCGGCACCTCCGAGTTCTTAGCACACGTACAGCTCGATGACGATCCCCGGGCTCCGATCCAGCAAAGCTTCGGGGAGGAGTTCCGTCAGCACGACGGCGTGGTGACGATCTTGATGTTCTACCGACGCAGGGCTTCGCCTAAGCACTACAACGATATGATCAAGGTGGAATATGGTGGCAGGGGGCACCGCACACGGCTAAGGAACGATCTCAATGATCAACTTGTGTGTCTAGAGGTGCCCCCCTGCCCCCGTATATAAAGGAGCAAGGGGGAGGAGGCCGGCCCTAGGACAGGCGCGCCAGGTGTGGAGTCCTACTAGGACTCCAAGTCCTAGTAGGAGTCCACCAAGAGGGGAGGAAGGGAGAAGGAAGTGGAGGAGTAGGAAAGGTGGCCGGCCCCCTTTTCCCTAGTCCAATTCGGACTAGAGGGGAGGGGGGGCACAACAGCCTTTTTCCTCTTCCCACTAAAGCCCATCAAGGCCCATTACTTCTCCTGTAACTACCCGGTACTCCGAAAAATACCCGAATCACTCGGAACCTTTCCGATGTCCGAATATAGTCGTCCAATATATCGATCTTTACGTCTCGACCATTTCGAGACTCCTCGTCATGTCCGTGATCATATCTGGTACTCCGAACTACCTTTGGTACATCAAAATGCATAAACTCATAATAACTGTCATCGTAACGTTAAGCGTGCGGACCCTACGGTTCGAGAACAATGTAGACATGACCGAGACACGTCTCCGGTCAATAACCAATAGCGGGACCTGGATGCCCATATTGGCTCCTACATATTCTACGAAGATCTTTATCGGTCAGACCGCATAACAACATACGTTGTTCCCTTTGTCATCGGTATGTTACTTGCCCGAGATTCGATCGTCGGTATCCAATACCTAGTTCAATCTCGTTACCAGCAAGTCTCTTTACTCGTTCTGTAATACATCATCCCGCAATTAACTTATTAGTTGCAATGCTTGCAAGGCTTGTGTAATGTGTATTACCGAGAGGGCCCAGAGATACCTCTCCGACAATCGGAGTGACAAATCCTAATCTCGAAATACGCCAACCCAACATCTACCATTGGAGACACCTGTAGTACTCCTTTATAATCACCCAGTTACGTTGTGATGTTTGGTAGCACCCAAAGTGTTCCTCCGGCAAACGGGAGTTGCATAATCTCATAGTCATAGGAACATGTATAAGTCATGAAGAAAGCAATAGCAACATACTAAACGATCGGGTGCTAAGCTAATGAAATGGGTCATGTCAATCAGATCATTCAACTAATGATGTGATCCCGTTAATCAAATAACAACTCTTTGTCCATGGTTAGGAAACATAACCATTTTTGATTAACGAGCTAGTCAAGTAGAGGCATACTAGTGACACTCTATTTGTCTATGTATTCACACATGTATTATGTTTCCGGTTAATACAATTCTAGCATGAATAATAAACATTTATCATGATATAAGGAAATAAATAATAACTTTATTATTGCCTCTAGGGCATATTTCCTTCAGTCTCCCACTTGCACTAGAGTCAATAATCTAGATCACATCACCATGTGATTAACATCGATAGTTCACATCATCATGTGATTAACACCCATAGTTCACATCGCCATGTGACCAATACCCAAAGGGTTTACTAGATTCAGTAATCTAGTTCACATCGCTATGTGATTAACACCCAAAGAGTACTAAGGTGTGATCATGTTTTGCTTGTGAGAGAATCTTAGTCAACGGGTCTGCCACATTCAGATCCACATGTATTTTGCAAATTTCTATGTCAACAATGCTCCGCATGGAGCTACTCTAGCTAATTGCTCCCACTTTCAATATGTATCTAGACCGAGACTTAGAGTCATCTAGATTAGTGTCAAAACTTGCATCGGCGTAACCCTTTACGACGAACCTTTTGTCACCTCCATAACCGAGAAACACATCCTTATTCCAGTAAGGATAATTTTGACCGCTGTCCATCGATCTACTCCTAGATCACTATTGTACTCCCTTGCTTAACATAGGGTATACAATAGATCTGATACACAGCATGACATACTTTATAGAACCTATGGCCAAGGCATAGGGAATGACTTTCATTCTCTTTCTATCTTCTGCCGTGGTCGGGCTTTGAGTCTTACTCAACTTCACACCTTGTAATACAGGCAAGAACTCTTTCTTTGACTGCTCCATTTTGAACTACTTCAAAATCTTGTTAAGGTATGTACTCATTGAAAAAACTTATCAAGCGTCTTGATCTATCTCTATAGATCTTGAAGCTCAATATGTAAGCAGCTTCACCGAAGTCTTTCTTTGAAAAACTCCTTTCAAACACTCCTTTATGCTTTACAGAATAATTCTACATTATTTCCGATCAACAATATGTCATTCACATATACTTATCAGAAATGCTGTAGTGCTCCCACTCACTTTCTTGTAAATACAGGCTTCACCGCAAGTCTGTATAAAACTATATGCTTCGATCAACTTATCAAAGCGTATATTCGAACTCTGAGATGCTTGCACCAGTCCATAGATGGATTGCTGGAGCTTGCATATTTTGTTAGCACCTTTAGGATTGACAAAACCTTCTGGTTGTATCATATTCAACTCTTCTTTAAATCCATTAAGGAATGCAGTTTTGTTTATCCATTTGCCAGATTTCATAAAATTGCGGCAATTGCTAACATGATTTGGACAGACTTAAGCATCGATACGAGTGAGAAACTCTCATCGTAGTCAACACCTTGAACTTGTCGAAAACCTTTTGCGACAATTCTAGCTTTGTAGATAGTAACACTACTATCCATGTCCGTCTTCCTCTTGAAGATCCATTTATTATCTATGGCTTGCCGATCATCGGGCAAGTCAACCAAAGTCTACACGTTGTTCTCATACATGGATCATATCTCAGATTTCGTGGCCTCAAACCATTTCGCGGAATCTGGGCTCATCATCGCTTCCTCATAGTTCGTAGGCTCGTCATGGTCAAGTAACATGACCTCCATAACAGGATTACCGTACCACTCTGGTGTGGTTCTCACTCTGGTTTACCTACGAGATTCGGTAGTAACTTGATCTGAAGTTACATGATCATCATCATTAGCTTCCTCACTAATTGGTGTAGTAGTCACAAGAACAGATTTTTGTGATGAACTACTTTCCAATAAGGGAGAAGGTACAATTACCTTATCAAGTTTTCTACTTTCCTCCCACTCACTTCTTTCGAGAGAAACTCCTTCTCTAGAAAGTATCCATTTTTAGCAACGAATGTCTTTGCCTTCGGATCTGTGATAGAAGGTGTACCCAACAGTCTCCTTTGGGTATCCTATGAAGACATATTTCTCCGATTTGAGTTTGAGATTATCGAGATGAAACTTTTTCACATAAGCATCGCAACTCCAAACTTTAAGAAACGACAGCTTAGGTTTCTTGCCAAACCATAGTTCACATGGTGTCGTCTCAACGGATTTAGATGGTGCCCTATTTAACGTGAATGCAGCTGTCTTTAATGCATAACCCCAAAATGATAGTGGTAAATCGGTAAGAAGCATCATAGGTCGCACCATATCTAATAAAGTACGGTTATGACGTTCGGACACACCATTACATTGTGGTGTTCCAGGTGGCGTGAGTAGTGAAGCTATTTCACATTGTTTTTAACTGAAGACCAAACTCATAACTCAAATATTTGTCTCCGCGATCAGATCGTAGAAACTTTATTTTCTTGTCACGATAATTTTCCACTTCACTCTGAAATTCTTTGAACTTTTCAAATGTTTCAGACTTATGTTTCATCAAGTAGATATACCCATATCTGCTCAAATCATCTGTGAAGTTCAGAAAATAACGATACTTGCCGTGAGCCTTAACACTCATCGGACCGCATACATCAGTATGCATTATTTCCAATAAGTCATTTGCTCGCTCCGGAGAATGGAGTCTTAGTCATCTTGCCCATGAGGCATGGTTCGCAAGCATCAACCGATTCATAATCAAGTGATTCCAAAAGCCCATCAGCATGGAGTTTTTTCATGCACTTTTCACCAATATGACCTAAACGGCAGTGCCACAAATAAGTTGCACTATCATTATTAACTTTGCATCTTTTGGTTTCAATATTATGATTATGTGTATCACTCTGATCGAGATCCAACGAACTATTTTCATTGGGCGTGTAACCATATAAGGTTTTATTCATGTAAACAGAACAACAATTTATTCTCTTACTTAAATGAATAACCGTATTACAATAAACATGATCAAATCATATTCATGCTGAACGCAAACACCAAATAACACTTATTTAGGTTCAACACTAATCCCGAAAGTATAGGGAGTGTGCGATGATGATCATATTAATTTTGGAACCAATTCCAACACACATCGTTACTTCACCCTTAACTAGTCTCTGTTTATTCTGCAACTCCCGTTTCGAGTTACTAATCTTAGCAACTGAACTAGTATCAAATACTGAGGGTTTGCTATAAACACTAGTAAAGTACACATCAATAACATGTATATCAAATATACTTATGTTCACTTTGCCATCCTTCTTATCCGCCAATCACTTGGGGTAGTTCCGCTTCCAGTGACCAGTCCCTTTGCAGTAGAAGCACTCAGTCTCAGGCTTAGGTCCAGACTTGGGCTTCTTCACTTGAGCAGCAACTTGCTTGTTGTTCTTTTTGAAGTTCCCTTCTTCCCTCTGCCCTTTTCTTAAAACTAGTGGTCTTGTCTACCATCAACACTTGATGTTTTTCTTGATTTCTACCTTCATCGATTTCATCATCATGAAAAGCTCGGGAGTCGTTTTCGTCATCCCTTGCATACTATAGTTCATCACGAAGTTCTACTAACTTGGTCATGGTGACTAGAGAATTCTGTCAATCACTATCTTATCTGGAAGATGAACTCCCACTTGATTCAAGCGATTGTAGTACCCAGACAATCTGAGCACATGCTCACTAGTTGACCGATTCTCCTCCATCTTTTAGCTATAGAACTTGTTGGAGACTTCATATCTCTCAACTCGGGTATTTGCTTGAAATATTAACTTCAACTATTGGAACATCTCATATGGTCCATGACGTTCAAAACGTCTTTGAAGTCCCGATTCTAAGCCATTAAGCATGGTGCACTAAACTATCAAGTAGTCATCATATTGAGCTAGCCAAACGTTCATAACGTCTGCATCTGCTCCTGCAATAGGTCTGTCACCTAGCGGTGCATCAAGGACATAATTTTTCTGTGCAGCAATGAGGATAAACCTCAGATCACGGATCCAATCCGCATCATTGCTACTATCATCTTTCAACACAATTTTTCTCTAGGAACATATCAAAATAAACACAGGGAAGCAACAACGCGAGCTATTGATCTACAACATAGTTTGCAAAATTCTACCAGGACTAAGTTCATGATAAATTTAAGTTCAATTTAATCATATTACTTAAGAACTCCCACTTAGATAGACATCCCTCTAATCCTCTAAGTGATCACGTGATCCAAATCAACTAAACCATGTCCGATCATCACGTGAGATGGAGTAGTTTCATTGGTGAACATCACTATGTTGATCATATCTACTATATGATTCACGCTCGACCTTTCGATCTCCGTGTTCCGATGCCATATCTGTATATGCTTGGATCGTAAAGTATAACCTGAGTATTCCGCGTGTGCAACTGTTTTGCACCCGCTGTATTTGAATGTAGAGCCTATCACACCCGATCATCACGTGGTGTCTCAGCACGAAGAACTTTCGCAACGGTGCATACTCAGGGAGAACACTTCTTGATAATTAGTGAGAGATCATCTTATAATGCTACCATCAATCAAAGAAAGATAAGATGCATAAAAGATAAACATCACATGCAATCAATATAAGTGATATGATATGGCCATCATCATCTTGTGCCTGTGATCTCCATCTCCGAAGCACCGTCATGATAACCATCGTCACCGGCATGACACCATGATCTCCATCATCTTGATCTATATCAATGTGTCGTCACGTGGTCGTCTCGCCAACAATTGCTCTTGCAACTATTGCTATCGCATAGCGATAAAGTAAAGCAATTATTTGGCGCTTGCATCTTATGCAATAAAGAGACAACCATAAGGCTTTTGCCAGTTGCCGATAACTTCAACAAAACATGATCATCTCATATAACAACTTATATCTCATCATGTCTTGACCATATCACATCACAACATGCCCTGCAAAAACAAGTTAGATGTCCTCTACTTTGTTGTTGCAAGTTTTACGTGGCTGCTACAGGCTGAGCAAGAACCGTTCTTACCTACGCATCAAAAACCACAATGATAGTTTGTCAATTTGACTCCGTTTTAACCTTCGCAAGGACCGGGCGTAGCCACACTCGGTTCAACTAAAGTTGGAGAAACAGTCACCCGCAAGCCACCTTTGTGCAAAGCACGTCGGGAGCACCGGTCTCGTGTAAGCGTACGCGCAATGTCGGTCCGGGCCGCTTCATCCAACAATACCGCCGAACCAAAGTATGACATGCTGGTAGGCAGTATGACTTATATCGCCCACAACTCACTTGTGTTCTACTCGTGCATATAACATCAAACCATAAAACCTAGGCTCGGATGCCACTGTTGGGGAACGTAGCAATTTCAAAAATTTCCTACGCACACGCAAGATCATGGTGATGCATAGCAACGAGGGGGAGAGTATGATCTATGTACCCTTGTAGATCGCAACGGAAGCGTTAACACAACGTAGAGGAAGTAGTCGTACGTCTTCTTCCCGATCCGACCGATCCAAGCACCGTTACTCCGGCACCTCCGAGTTCTTAGCACACATACAGCTCGATGACGATCCCCGGGCTCCGATCCAGCAAAGCTTCGGGGAGGAGTTCCGTCAGCACGACGGCGTGGTGACGATCTTGATGTTCTACCGATGCAGGGCTTCGCCTAAGCACTACAACGATATGATCGAGGTGGAATATGGTGGCAGGGGGCACCGCACACGGCTAAGGAACGATCTCAATGATCAACTTGTGTGTCTAGAGGTGCCCCCCTGCCCCCGTATATAAAGGAGCAAGGGGGAGGAGTCCTACTAGGACTCCAAGTCCTAGTAGGAGTCCACAAAGAGGGGAGGAAGGGAGAAGGAAGTGGAGGTGTAGGAAAGGTGGCCGGCCCCCTTTTCCCTAGTCCAATTCGGACTAGAGGGGAGGGGGGGGGGCGCAGCAGCCTTTTTCCTCTTCCCACTAAAGCCCATCAAGGCCCATTACTTCTCCCGTAACTACCCGGTACTCCGAAAAATACCCGAATCACTCGGAACCTTTCCGATGTCCGAATATAGTCGTCCAATATATCGATCTTTACGTCTCGACCATTTCGAGACTCCTCGTCATGTCCGTGATCACATCCGGGACTCCAAACTACCTTCGGTACATCAAAATGCATAAACTCATAATAACTGTCATTGTAACGTTAAGCGTGCGGACCCTACGGTTCGAGAACAATGTAGACATGACCGAGACACGTCTCCGGTCAATAACCAATAGCGGGACCTGGATGCCCATATTGGCTCTTACATATTCTACGAACATCTTTATCGGTCAGACCGCATAACAACATACGTTGTTCCCTTTGTCATCGGTATGTTACTTGCCCGAGATTCGATCGTCGGTATCCAATACCTAGTTCAATCTCATTACCGGCAAGTCTCTTTACTCGTTCTGTAATACATCATCCCGCAACTAACTCATTAGTTGCAATGCTTGCAAGGCTTGTGTAATGTGCATTACCGAGAGGGCCCAGAGATACCTCTCCGACAATCGGAGTGACAAATCCTAATCTCGAAATACGCGAACCCAACATCTACCATTGGAGACACCTGTAGTACTCCTTTATAATCACCCAGTTACGTTGTGATGTTTGGTAGCACCCAAAGTGTTCCTCCGGCAAACGGGAGTTGCATAATCTCATAGTCATAGGAACATGTATAAGTCATGAAGAAAGCAATAGCAACACACTAAACGATCGGGTGCTAAGCTAATGAAATGGGTCATGTCAATCAGATCATTCAACTTATGATGTGATCCCGTTAATCAAATAACAACTCTTTGTCCATTGTTAGGAAACATAACCATCTTTGATTAACGAGCTAGTCAAGTAGAGGCATACTAGTGACACTCTGTTTGTCTATGTATTCACACATGTATTACGTTTCCGGTTAATACAATTCTAGCATGAATAATAAACATTTATCATGATATAAGGAAATAAATAATAACTTTATTATTGCCTCTAGGGCATATTTCCTTCACAATGTTCAAACATAGCCTTCAATATATCAATCTTTATGTCTCGACCATTTCGAGACTCCTCGTCATGTCCGTGATCATATCCGGGACTCCGAACTGCCTTTGGTACATCAAAACACATAAACTCATAATACCGCTCGTCATCTAACGTTAAGCGTGCAGACCCTACGGGTTCGAGAACTATGTAGACATGACCGAGACTCATCTCTGGTCAATAACCAATAGCGGAACCTGGATGCTCATATTGGTTCCTACATATTCTACGAAGATCTTTATCGGTCAAACCGCATAACAACATACGTTGTTCCTTTTGTCATCGGTATGTTACTTGCCCGAGATTTGATCGTCGACATCTCAATACCTAGTTCAATCTCGTTACTGGCAAGTCTCTTTACTCGTTCCGTAATGCAACATCCCGCAACTAACTCATTAGTCACATTGCTTGCAAGGCTTATAGTGATGTGCGTTACCGAGAGGGCCCAGAGATACCTCTCCGATACACGAAGTGACAAATCCTAATCTTGATCTATGCCAACTCAACAAACACCATTGGAGACACCTGTAGAGCATCTTTATAGTCATCCAGTTACGTTGTGATGTTTGATAGCACACTAAGTGTTCCTCCGGTATTCGGGAGTTGCATAATCTCATAGTCATAGGAACACGTATAAGTCATGAAGAACGCAATAGCAATAAACTAAACGACCATAGTGCTAAGCTAATGGATGGGTCAAGTCAATCACATCATTCTCTAATGATGTGATCCCGTTCATCAAATGACAACTCATGTCTATGGTTAGGAAACTTAACCATCTTTTGATTAACGAGCTAGTCAAGTAGTGGCATACTAGTGACACTCTGTTTGTCTATGTATTCACGCATGTACTAAGTTTCCGGTTAATACAATTATAGCATGAATAATAAGCATTTATCATGATATAAGGAAATACAAATAACAACTTTATTATTGCCTCTAGGGCATATTTCCTTCAGTCTCCCACTTTCACTAGAGATAATAATCTAGATTACATGTTAATGACTCTAACACCCATGGAGTCTTGGTGCTGATCATGTTTTGCTTATGAGAGAGGCTTAGTCAACGGGTGTCGGTGTCAAAACCGGCGGATCTCGGGTAGGGGGTCCCGAACTGTGCGTCTAAGGCGGATGGTAACATGAGGCAGGGAACATGATGTTTTACCCAGGTTCGGGCCCTCTTGATGGAAGTAAAACCCTACGTCCTACTTGATTAATATTGATGATATGGGTAGTACAAGAGTAGATCTACCACGAGATCAGAGAAGCTAAACCCTAGAAGCTAGCATATGGTATGATTGTATGTTGTAGTTGTTGTGTCCTACGGCCTAAAACCCTCCAGTTTATATAGACACCGGAGAGGTTAGGGTTACACAAGGTCGGTTACAAAGGAGAAGATACACATATTCGTGTTGCCTAGCTTGCCTTCCACGCCAAGTAGAGTCCCATCCGGACACGAGACGAAGTCTTCAATCTTGTATCTTCATAGTCTAACAGTCCGGCCAATGGAGATAGTCCGGCTGTCCAGAGACCCCCTAATCCAGGACTCCCTCAGTAGCCCCTGAACCAGGCTTCAATGAAGATGGGTCCGGCGCGCAGTATTGTCTTCGGCATTGCAAGGCGGGTTCCTCCTCCGAATACATCACAGAAGAATTTGAATACAAGGATAGTGTCCGACCCTGCAAAATAAGTTCCACATACCACCGTAGAGAGAATAATATTTTCACAAATCTAATTTGCTGACTTGTTTTGGCAGCACGACATTATGTCATGGCCCGGTGATTATTCGAACCGTTTCCTTTAACTAGCCCCGCACATAACGCGAGGCAGTTTTGTGACACGTCTTGTCAAAGCAGAGATCGTGTCCCCTTATTACGGGATTCTCATCAATACGGGCGTGGGTAACCCAACCGCACCATCGATTACGACGCTTGGGGGATAAGCGAGTTTTACCAGGCTAGTGGGGACGTATAGTTTCGTCCGCCCATATAAAGGGATAAGGATTCACCTTTTCATCCACGCCTTCTTCCTCCTTTGCTCATCCGTTTTCGCACACTCGAGCTCTAGCGCCCAAGTCCGCACTTCCCACCTCAACCTTCTCCAGCCATGTCCGGAGGGGGAGGCAGGTGGATGGTCTCGTCCGTCATGGAGGGAAACATCAAGAAGCTGAGGAGAGCCGGATACCTGCCCGACGACATCGCACACCGGCTCCTAGATGAGGGGCAGCTCATCCCCACCCCCAGGCCCCATGAGAGGGTAGTGTTCCTTACCCATTTCCTCCACGGACTGGGATTCCCTCTCCACCCATTCGTCCTGGGGATCATGTTCTACTACGGCCTGGATTTCCACGATCTGGCCCCGAACTTCATCCTCAACATCTTGGCGTTTATCGTCGTGTGCGAGGCCTTCCTCCACATCAAGCCCCACTTCGGCTTATGGCTGAAGACCTTCAATGTCAAGCCGAAGGTAGTGGGCGGCCGCCAGGCGGAGTGTGGAGGCGCCATGGTGGGCAAGATGCCCAACATTACATGGCTCGAGGGCTCCTTTGTGGAAACCATAAAGGGGTGGCAATCAGGGTGGTTCTACATCACTGAGCCGCGTGACCCTGCATGGGCAGCGGCCCCCGAGTTCCGATCTGGCATCCCCACGCGGCTCACCTCCTGGAAAGAGAAGGGCCTGTCCTGGGGTAGTTTGGGAGAGCTGACCGGACTCCAAACGTGTATTCAAAACATGGTGAACAAGAAGCTCAAACTCGTCAACGTAGTCCAGGTCATGCTCATCCGCCGGATCCTCCCGTGTCAACAATGGGCCTTTAACTTGTGGGAGTTCGACCCGGCGCAACACCAAACTCTGAACAGGCTCTTCGATACAACACACGAGGATGCCTGGAAGGTGCTATTCAAGGGCGCCGAGGTTCCTCCTCCTACTACCGAGGATCACGGATTCTGCGTGAAGCGCCAAGCCAGTGCGGTAAGCTGTTTTACCTTTTACAAGATACTTGTTTTACATAATTTGACTCTATGCGGGATCTAAGCTCCCATTCCTTTAACAGGACTGGCAGGAAATGGCCAGACAGATCGACTGTCCGGCTCCTTTGCCCGAAGGCCCAGCAACCGCTCTCCTGACGGAGATGCTGACTTCGGCTCCTTACAAGGTGCCAGAGAAGACCAAGAAGGCCAAGGAACCCGAAAGAGTTCCCGGCGCCAGGTGTTATTGGACTCATCGTCCGATGACTCTGCGGCACACTCCTCCCCCGAAGACGAGGAGGAATAAGAAGATGCTCCCCCTCCAGGCGGGGGAGACAAGAAAAGGAAGGCCACCCCAACCGGGGAGGCCGAAGGGTCCAAGAAGGGGAAGACTCTCCTTCCGGACAGCTCTACCACCGCCGCCGACGGCGAAGACGAGTGGCTGCCTAGGGCCAAGCCCCTGTGGAAGTCGTAAGTATTCGGATACCAGAGTAACTCATAGTATTCCTTTGTCGCACCACTTCACCTAACGCTGAAATATGATTATGCAGGATGCCCCGAGCCCGTATTGATGTATCATCGGACGGCTCCCTAGGTTTGTCAGATATGGATAGCGATCCAGTCCCGACCGCCACCTCCCCTCATCCTGCGGATGACGCCGAGGTGCTGTCTCATGAGGCACCGGGTCGAGGGGAGACAGTCCCGGAGGCGCCTCAAGGCGGCCTCCTGGACTCCGAGAGTCGAGGGGACAAGGCCCCTAAGAGCTCTGAGTTCGACACTCAGCCGAACCCCGCGCCAGAACCTCCAGTGGTTCCGGACTCGGGAAGGTGGCCTCCTTCTAAGAGGGGCAAGACACCTGTGCCGGTGACCTCTGCCCATCCAGAGGCGTCGGACAATCTGCTGGAAGCGCTTCCATCGACAAGGAGCACCGTACTATTATGAGTGCGGTGGTCCAGAAGGTTCAGTCCGCCAAGAGCGGATTGACTGAAGCCTGTGCCAGCCTTCTAACAGGCTTTGAGGTAAGTGTTTAAAATATAGTAAAAATATTACCGCATAGACAGTAGCCCCTGATGCTCTGTTTGGTGTTCACAAAGAAAAGCCGAACAGAGGATCAAAAAATATCGCAGGAGTCTAATATGAGTATGCCAATATGCATATGCAGGCTTCGCTGCTGGCGTCCGCCATACTGACTACGGAGGTCGCCGTACTAAAGCAGGACCTCGAGGGGTCCAAGAAAGAGCTCGGCCTTGCCAAGAGGCAGCTCGAGGAGAACAAGGGTAAGTAATACCCCGTCTATAGATATGTATATATAAAAGAAAACGCGATTGCAAAATGACAGGATCATCGTATATTTGCCAGGGGCCACGACCAAGGTGGCAACCCTGAAGCAAGCGCTAACCAAGGCCGAAGATAAAGCGGCCAAGGAGCGCACCGAGCGGGAAAAGCAAGAGGCTCGTGTGGGCGAGGTGCAGCAAGAGCTCTAGGCTCTCGTGATGAAGCACGAGGCGTTGGAGCTTGACTCGAAGACGCGAGAGTCTGAGCTTGCCGCGGCCCTCGAGAGCGCAAAAAGTGCCAAAGCCGAAGCCCAAAAGGCCCTCCAGGAGATCAACGCAATGAAGAAGATAGCGGTGGGTAAGGCATTCCATATGCAAAGCAAGCATGTAAAAGTAAATTACCGATTACTTACCCAAATTAGGAGCTCTCCAGGCGCATTCACAGATTTGCCCCGCAGCTTGTTGGATGCCGCACAGTTTTACCAGGCCGAGGAGGGAAGCTCAACGAAGAAGTTGTTCTGGTCTCAGTATACTGGGACCGAACACCCGATGCCTCTGAGCGACCAGCTAAAGCAGCTGGTTGAGCTGCACAAGGCGGCCGAACAGGCCATGAAGGGCTTTATAGTCCGGTTGTGGCCTGGCGACGCCCTTCCAAACAGCTACTTTGGCCTGGTGAGGCGGTTGTGGATGCCTGCCCACGGCTGGAGGTCGTCAAGCGGCCCGTCTGAATCAAAGGTGCACGCCGGGCTTTCGCCCGTGTGAAGGTGCAGTGGGCCAAGCTAGACGCCGTGAAGCTCATCAAGGAAGGGCAGCCGCAGGGCAAGGAGCATCGCACCCCCGAAATTTATTATGAGGGTGTCCTGAAGGGTGCCCGTCTTGTAGTGGACGAATGTTCAAAGGATGTAATATTTGAGTAAACTTGCTCGTGTGATCCTGTATGATGAAAACTTGTTTCATATGCGCTATGCAACGCTTGTGCGAATTTAAAATATTACCTTCTGTTTGGCCATTTATCCAATCTGAAAGATGGCTAGTCCTCGGTTTCTGCCCCCATGCCACGAGTGCTGGGGTGTTCGGGATAAACCTGAGCACTCTTGTTCCCATGTTTGGGTCCTTTGAGGGAGGTGCTCAGCACAACGAACAAGGCAACCGGACTAATAATGCTTTATCACTCTCACTTAGCCATAGAATTCTATAATTTTAAATTTCGGCGAAGCCCCTGGTATTCGGAAGGCCGAATTCGGGGTGCGATACACGCCTTTAAGCCGGACAGGGCCGGCCCCTCGCTCTAAGTGGCATAAGTCTTTAGGGACTCGAAAACCTCGCCGAACAGCGACTAGTCTCTCGCCTTATCATGACAGTCAGTTTTAGCTTTCTCTACTGAGGTGCTCAGCCCAGCAGAACCGGGGCACAATCGCAGTAGTTCTCCTAGCGCTACCTTAGCCGATATAGCGGAACGCAAGGTACCAAAATATAGGAGCCAGGCAAACCCAACATTTGACCAAAGACATGATTCGGAGCTGATGCATATAATGCTATAAGTTCGGGGTGCCGCACTTGTGAAAGTGTTTGGACTTTTCACACCATATTGTGGAGTATGTAAGCCCCTGGTGTATTGGTCGTACCAAAGTGTACGGTTGCAAGGCGTCATTGATGAACACATATATATAACAAGAATTGCAATAATAGTCGTAATGTTATGCATTGATTATTCAAAAAGGTGCGTTTAAAGCAGAATGATACAGATGGTGCGATAAGCAAAGAGTAGGACTATGTCCCTTCCAAGGGCAAGCTGAGGAATAGTATTAAATCAAATATTTTGCTCGTTATTATAATCCACCTGGGAATTTCGTGGTGTGACGTAGCTTTCTGCCTCCTTGGTTGCTGGCTCATGTGTTCGGCAATAGTGCTGCCGGACAGGGTTTCCAGAGATTAAGGTCCTGAAAAAAGAGAAAAATAATCAAACGGGAAGCCCCTAGTGCGGTTTAAGCCGCGTCTTGTGGCGTGTCGCAGTTGTGCCCCCCTCCCCACATGTGCCCATGTTATTTTTAATGCGTAATTATGTACGCGTGGCACGAGTTTCGCTGTTTTGCTGAGACTGGGGTGGGGGCCGCATTGCTACGCGAGCTCAGATCGCGCCAGGCGGTCTAGTTGCCGATTGCTCCGAGCGTGCTTGAAGGTGTTCGGGTCTTGAAACGCCGAACTGGTGGATTTCCTTGAGAGGCTGCTTTGCGCTTCTGCTGCGAGGGCCGCGGTGTGCTCCTCTGTTCGGAGAGAGCGCTCTGTGTTTCCATTGACTGTAATAACCATGCGATGTCCTGGCATCTTGAGCTTGAGGTATGCATAATGCGGTACCGCATTGAATCTCGCAAATGCGGTTCGCCCGAGCAGTGCATGATAACCACTGCGGAACGGGACTATATCGAAGATTAACTCTTCGCTTCGGAAGTTATCCGGAGATCCGAAGACCACTTCCAGTGCGATTGAGCCTGTGCAATGGGCCTCTACGCCTGGAATGACGCCTTTAAAGGTCGTTTTTGTGGGTTTGATCCTTGAGGGATCTATACCCATTTTGCGCACTCTGTCCTGATAAAGCAGGTTCAGGCTGCTGCCGCCATCCATAAGGACTCGAGTGAGGTGAAATCCGTCAATGATTGGGTCTAGAACCAGTGCGGCGAATCTGCCCTGTCGGATACTAGTGGGATGGTCCCTGCAATCGAAAGTGATCGGATAGGAGGACCATGGATTGAACTTTGGGGCGACTGGCTCCAATGCATATACGTCCTTGAGCGCACGCTTCCGCTCCCTCTTGGGAATGTGGGTTGCGTATATCATGTTTACCGTCCGCACTTGTGGGGGAAACCCTCTTCTGTCCTCTGGTGTGTGGCTGCCAGGGCTCCTCCTCGTCATCGCTATGTGGCCCCTTGTCCTTGTTTTCGGCAATTAACTTGCCGGCCTGGTTGAACACCCAACAATCCCTATTGGTGTGATTGGCTGGCTTGTCTGGGGTGCCGTGTATTTGACATGAGCGATCGAGTATATGGTCCAAACTGGACGGGCCCGGCGTACTTTGTTTAAATGGCTTTTTCCGCTGACCGGGTTTAGAGCCTTTGAATCCGGCATTGACTGCCGTATCCTCAGTATTATCGCTGTTAATGCGGCGCTTATGTTTGTTGCGACGTGACCTGCTATTGCCGCCCTTGGTATCCGAAGTACCATGGTCCTTTGATATGTTATTACTGCGATCCAGCCAGCTGTCTTCTCCCGCACAAAAGCGGGTCATGAGTGTCGTGAGGGCTGCCATAGATTTCGGCTTTTCCTGACCAAGGTGCCGGGCTAGCCAATCGTCGCGGATGTTGTGTTTGAAAGCCGCTAGAGCCTGTGCATCCGGACAATCAACGATTTGATTTTTCTTTGTTAGGAACCGAGTCCATAATTGCCTGGCCGATTCTTCTGGCTGTTGAATTATGTGGCTCAAGTCATCGGCATGTGGTGGCTGCACATAAGTGCCCTAAAAGTTGTCGAGGAATGCGGCTTCCAGATCTTCCCAACAGCTAATGGACTATGCAGGCAAGTTGTTGAGCCAATGCCGCGCTGGTCCTTTGAGCTTTAGTGGGAGGTATTTGATGGCGTGTAAGTCATCACCGCGGGCCATGTGGATGTGGAGGAGGAAATCCTCGATCCATACCGCGGGATCTGTTGTGCCGTCGTATGATTCAATATTTACAGGCTTGAAACCTTCCGGGATTTGATGATCCATTACTTCGTCTGTGAAGCATAAGGGGTGTGCGGCGCCTCTGTATTGGGCTATATCGCGACGCAGCTCGAATGGGTCTTGCCCGCTGTGTTCGGCCCGGACGGATTTACTTTTACGGTGTCCGGCGTGACGTTTATTGTCTCGCATAGTGGCGCGCCCTCTTGATCCGTAGATCGATCTTGCCTTCTTTGCTTTGTCCTCCAATATGTCTCGCAGGTCTGGCGTATCTCCCCATGCCTTTTTATTTGAATGGCGTCGGGGTGCACGCTGAGTTTTTGGCTGGAATGCCTCTCTATCACGGCCACAAGGTGGCCGATCAGCCGCGTCATACGCTTTTTCGTCCAGTCGGGGTAGCAACCTGCATTTTGGGTAAATCTTGGAGGGGCGTTCGAGTTTATATTCCTCGGCCGCGAGGACTTCAGTCCATCTGTTAGTTAGCAGATCTTGATCAGCTTGAAGCTGCTGCTGCTTTTTCTTGAGGCTATTTGCCGTGGCTATAAGCCGGCATTTGAAGCGCTCTTGTTCGACGGGATACTCAGGCACGGCGAATTCGTCGTCGCCGAGGCTTGCCTCGTCTTCGGAGGGGGGCATGTAATTATCATCCTCCACCTTTCCATTTGCCGCTCTCTCAGGAGGGCTGGCTCCTCCATCCTCCTGCTCTGAATCTTGCTGGAGGGGATTGTTGTTGTCTTCGACACTATCCGGAGTGTTATTATCTCCTGTGCCGGTATCACCACTTTTGCTTTGACGGGACTTAGAGCGGCGCCGTCGACCGTCAGCGCTTGGGTTGCTTCTTGGAGGGGTCATCCTCCGCCATCTCGTCGCCATTGCCTTCTTTGGGTGTATCCACCTGTTGGGGAACGTAGTAATTTCAAAACATTTCCTACGCACACGCAAGATCATGGTGATGCATAGCAACGAGAGGGGAGAGTGTGATCTACGTACCCTTGTAGATCGACAACGGAAGCGTTTGGTTGATGTAGTCGTACGTCTCCACGGCCCGACCGATCAAGCACCGAAACTACGGCACCTCCGAGTTCTAGCACACGTTCAGCTCGATGATGATCCCCGGACTCCGATCCAGCAAAGTGTCGGGGAAGAGTTCCGTCAGCACGACAGTGTGGTGACGATCTTGATGCACTACTGTCGCAGGGCTTCGCCTAAGCACCGCTACAATATTATTGAGGACTATGGTGGCAGGGGGCGCCGCACACGGCTAAGAATATGATCACGTGGATCAACTTGTGTTCCTCTGGGGTGCCCCTGCCTTAGTATATAAAGGTTCAAGGGGGGAGGCCGGCCGACCATCATAGGGCGCGCCAGGAGGAGTCCTACTCCCTCCGGGAGTAGGACTTCCCCCCCCAATCCTAGTTGGAATAGGATTCGCGAGGTGGAAAAGAGAGAGAGAGAGAGAGAAAGGAGGGGGGTGCCGGCCCCCTCTCTCCTTGTCCTATTCGGACTAGGGGGGAGGGGCGCGTGGCCCAGCCCTGGCCGCCTCTCCTCTTCTTCCACTAAGTCCCACTAAGGCCCATATAGCTCCCGGGGGGTTCCGGTAAACTCCCGGTACTCCGGTAAAATCCCGATTTCACCCGGAACACTTCCCATATCCAAACATAGGCTTCCAATATATCAATCTTTATGTATCGACCATTTCGAGACTCCTCGTCATGTCCGTGATCACATCCGGGACTCCGAACAACCTTCGGTACATCAAAACGTATAAACTCATAATATAACTGTCGTCGAAACCTTAAGCGTGCGGACCCTACGGGTTCGAGAACAATGTAGACATGACCGAGACATGTCTTCGGTCAATAACCAATAGCGGGACCTGGATGCCCATATTGGCTCCTACATATTCTACGAAGATCTTTATCGGTCAGACCGCATAACAACATACGTTGTTCCCTTTGTCATCGGTATGTTACTTGCCCGAGATTCGATCGTCGGTATCCAATACCTAGTTCAATCTCGTTACCGGCAAGTCTCTTTACTCGTTCCATAATACATCATCTCGCAACTAACTCATTAGTTGCATTGCTTGCAAGGCTTAAGTGATGTGCATTACCGAGAGGGCCCAGAGATACCTCTCCGACGATCGGAGTGACAAATCCTAATCTCGAAATACGTCAACCCAACATGTACCTTTGGAGACACCGGTAGAGCACCTTTATAATCACCCAGTTACGTTGTGACGTTTGGTAGCACACAAAGTGTTCCTCCGGCACACGGGAGTTGCATAATCTCATAGTCATAGGAACATGTATAAGTCATGAAGAAAGCAATAGCAACATACTAAACGATCGGGTGCTAAGCTAATGGAATGGGTCATGTCAATCAGATCATTCAACTAATGATGTGATCCCGTTTAATCAAATGACAACTCTTTGTCCATGGTTAGGAAACATAACCATCTTTGATTAACGAGCTAGTCAAGTAGAGGCATACTAGTGACACTCTGTTTGTCTATGTATTCACACATGTATTATGTTTCCGGTTAATACAATTCTAGCATGAATAATAAACCTTTATCATGATATAAGGAAATAAATAATAACTTTATTATTGCCTCTAGGGCATATTTCCTTCACCACCATGTATATATCGTATGATGAGGTGGCCGTCCAGTGCCCTATGGGCAGTGGCTGCTCTTCGTATCCCGCATCGTCGTCCATACCGTCGATGTCTTCGGAGTCGAAGTCGAGCATGTCGGTTAAGTCATCGATAGTGGCTACTAAGTGGGTGGTGGGTGGGCCGCGAATTTCTTCATCATCCGCATCCTAGTCCTGCCGGACATAGTTTGGCCAGGATCCTCCTGACAAGGAGAGAGACCTTAATGAGTTCATTATGTCGCCAAAGGGCGAGCGCTAAAAAATATCTGCGGTAGTAAACTCCATGATCGGCGCCCAATCAGATTCGATAGGAACGGGCACAGGCGGCTCGGTGTCCGTGGCCGGAGAAGGATCTGGCAGTTCAACAACACGGCTCTCGTGCAAAGTAAGGTCGATGTTTGGCTCGATCGCCGCTGAAGGTAAGGCCTTCGTGGAGGGGTCCATCCACCCATCCATGGACGACGCAACTGGCTCCGAATTAAGGGTCGGAGCGGCTGCCTGTGCGATCTCCTGAACACTGTCCGATGGTAGAGCTAAATCGTACTCATTGTGACCGCGTGACGTACAAGGTAGAGGCTCGAATCCGTCGAAGATCAAGACTCCTCGGATATCGGTCGTGTAGTTTAAGCTTCCAAACCTGACCTGGTGGCTAGGGGCGTAACTTTCAATCTGCTCTAGATGGCCAAGCGAATTGACCCACAGTGCAAAGCCGCCGAACACGAAGATCTGTCCGGGGAGAAAAGTCTCACCCTGGACTGCATCGCTATTGATTATAGTAGGAGCCATCAAGCCTAACGGCAACGACACAGAGGAACTCTCAATGAAAGCACCAATATCGGTGTCAAAACCGGCGGATCTCGGGTAGGGGGTCCCGAACTGTGCGTCTAAGGCGGATGGTAACAGGAGGCAGGGAACACGATGTTTTACCCAGGTTCGGGCCTTCTTGATGGAGGTAAAACCCTACGTCCTGCTTGATTAATATTGATGATATGGGTAGTACAAGAGTAGATCTACCACGAGATCAGAGAGGCTAAACCCTAGAAGCTAGCCTATGGTATGATTGTATGTTGTAGTTGTTGTGTCCTATGGACTAAAACCCTCTGGTTTATATAGACACCGGAGAGGTTAGGGTTACACAAGGTCAGTTACAAAGGAGAAGATACACATATCCGTATTGCCTAGCTTGCCTTCCACGCCAAGTAGAGTCCCATCCGGACACGAGACGAAGTCTTCAATCTTGTATCTTCATAGTCTAACAGTCCGGCCAATGGAGATAGTCCAGCTGTCCGGAGACCACCTAATCCAGGACTCCCTCAACGGGTCTGCAACATTCAGATCTGTATGTATCTTGCAAATCTCTATGTCTCCCTCCTTGACTTGATCATGGATGGAATTGAAGCGTCTCTTGATGTGCTTGGTTCTCTTGTGAAATATGGATTCCTTTGCCAAGGCAATCGCACCACTATTGTGACAAAATATTTTCATTGGACCCGATGCACTAGGTATGACACCTAGATCGGATATGAACTCTTTCATCCAGACTCCTTCATTTGCTGCTTCCGAAGCAGCTATGTACTCCGCTTCGCACATAGATCCCGCCACGATGCTCTGCTTAGAACTGCACCAACTGACAGCTCCACCATTCAATAAAAATACGTACGCGGTTTGTGACTTAGAGTCATCCGGATTAACGTGAAAGCTTGCATCAACGTAACCATTTACAACGAGCTCTTTGTCACCTCCATAAATGAGAAACATATCCTTAGTCCTTTTCAGGTATTTTAACATGTTCTTGACCGCTATCCAGTGATCCACTCCTGGATTACTTTGGTACCTCCCTGCTAAACTAATAGCAAGGCACACATCAGGTCTGGTACACAACATTGCATACATGATAGAACCTATGGCTGAAGCATAGGGAATGACTTTCATTTTCTCTCTATATTCTGCAGTGGTCGAGCATTGTCTTATCCATCCCTTGCATATTATAGTTCATCACGAAGCTCTTGCAGCTTGGTAGCAGTGATTGAAGAACTCTATCAATGACACTATCATCAGGAAGATTAACTCCCAGCTGAGTCAAGTGGTTGTGGTACCCAGACATTCTGAGTATATGTTCACTGACAGAACTATTCTCCTCCATTTTGGAGCTGTAGAACTTTTTGGAGACTTCATATCTCTCAATCCGGGCATTTGCTTGAAATATTAACTTCAACTCCTGGAACATCTCATATGCTCCATGACGTTCAGAACGTCGTTGAAGTCTCGGTTCTACGCCGTAAAGCATGGCACACTGAACTATCGAGTAGTCATCATCTTTGCTTTGCCAGACGTTCTTAACGTCATCAGCAGCATTTGCAGCAGGCTTGTCACCAAGTGGTGCTTCCAGGACATAATTCTTCTGTGCAGCTATGAGGATAATCCTCAAGTTATGGACCCAGTCCGTGTAATTGCTACCATCATCTTTCAACTTAACTTTCTCTAGGAATGCATTAAAATTCAATGGAACAACAACACGGGCCATTTATCTACAACAACATAGACATGCAAAATACTATCAGGTACTAAGTTCATGATAAATTAAAGTTCAGCTTAATCATATTACTTAAGAACTCCCACTTAGATAGACATCCCTCTAATCATCTAAGTGATCACGTGATCCATATCAACTAAACCATGTCCGATCATCACGTGAGATGGAGTAGTTTTCAATGGTGAACATCACTATGTTGATCATATCTACTATATGATTCACACTCGACCTTTCGGTCTTAGTGTTCCGAGGCCATATCTGCATATGCTAGGCTCGCCAAGTTTAACCCAAGTATTCTGCTTGTGCAAAACTGGCTTGCACCCATTGTATGTGAACGTAGAGCTTATCACAACCGATCATCTCGTGGTGTCTTGGCACGACGAACTGTAGCAACAGTGCATACCCAGGGAGAACACTTGTACCTTGAAATTTAGTGAGAGATCATCTTATAATGCTACCGATGTACTAAGCAAAATAAGATGCATAAAGGATAAACATCACATGCAATCAAATAAGTGATATGATATGGCCATCATCATCTTCTGCCTTTTTATCTCCATCTCCAAAGCACCGTCATGATCACCATCGTCACCGGCTTGACACCTTGATCTCCATCGAAGCATCGTTGTCCTCTCGCCAACTATTGCTTCTACGACTATCGCTACCGCTTAGTGATAAAGTAAAGCAATTACATGGCGATTGCATTTCATACAATAAAGCGACAACCCTATGGCTCGTGCTAGTTGCCGACAATAGTGCTACAAAACATGATCATCTCATACAACAATTTATATAATCACGTCTTGACCATATCACATCACAACATGCCCTGCAAAAACAAGTTAGACGTCCTCTACTTTGTTGTTGCAAGTTTTATGTGGCTGCTACGGGCTTCTAGCAAGAACCGCTCTTACCTACGCATCAAAACCACAACGTAGTATAGTGATTGCTTTTTGATCTTCAGAAAGAACCATGTTCATTGAAACCGATTCAACTAAAGTTGGAGAAACAGACACCCACTAGCCACATGTGTGCGAAGCACGTCGGTAGAACTAGTCTCGCGTAAGCGTACATGTAAGGTCGGTCTGAGCTGCTTCACCCAACAATATCGCTGAATCAAGAATCAACTAGTGACGGCAAGCAATTTGCGGCTAGTTAAGAACTTCTGGCAGAGCAAAGCTGATGAATACTTGATAGTTTAGTGTGCCATGCTTTACGGCATAGAACCGGAAGTTCAACGACGTTTTGAACGTCATGGAGCATATGAGATGTTCCAGGAGTTGAAGTTAATATTTCAAGCAAATGCCCGGATTGAGAGATATGAAGTCTCAATAAGTTCTACAGCTACAAAATGGAGGAGAATAGTTCTGTCAGTGAACATGTACTCAGAATGTCTGGGTACCACAATCACTTGACTCAGTTGGGAGTTAATCTTCCTGATGATAGTGTCATTGACAGAGTTCTTCAATCACTGCCACCAAGCTACAAGAGCTTCGTGATGAACTATAATATGCAAGGGATGGATAAGACAATTCCCGAGCTCTTTGCAATGCTAAAGGCTGCGGAGGTAGAAATCAAGAAGGATCATCAAGTGTTAATGCTCAACAAGACCACCAGTTTCAAGAAGAAGGGCAAAGGGAAGAAGGGGAACTGCAAGAAGAATAGCAAGCAAGTTGTTGCTCAAGTGAAGAAGCCCAAGTCTGGACCTAAGCCTGAGACTGAGTGCTTTTACTGCAAAGGGACTGGTCACTGGAAGCGGAATTGCCCCAAGTATTTGGCGGGTAAGAAGGATGGCAAAGTGAAAGGTATATTTGAAATACATGTTATTGATGTGTACCTTACTAATGCTCGCAGTAGCGCCTGGGTATTTGATACTGGTTTTGTTGCTAATATTTGCAAGTCGAAACAGGGGCTACAGATTAAGCGAAGATTGGCTAAGGATGAGGTGACAATGCGCATGGGAAATGGTTCCAAAGTCGATGTGATCGCAGTTGGCACACTACCTCTACATCTACCTTCGGGATTAGTTTTAGACCTGAATAATTGTTATTTGGTGCCAGCATTAAGCATGAACATTATATCTGGATCTTGTTTGATGCGAGACGGTTATTCATTTAAATTAGAGAATAATGGTTGTTCTATTCATATGAGTAATATCTTTTATGGTCATGCACCCTTGATGAGTGGTCTATTTTTACTAAATCTTGATAGTAGTGATACACATATTCATAGTATTGAAGCCAAAAGATATAAGTTTAATAATGATAGTGCAACTTATTTGTGGCACTTGTTGGGGAATGTAGTAATTTCAAAAAAATTCCTACGCACACGCAAGATCATGGTGATGCATATCAACAAGAGGGAAGAGTGTGATCTACGTACCCTTGTAGACTGACAGCGGAAGCGTTAGCACAACGTGGTTGATGTAGTCGTACGTCTTCACGGCCCGACCGATCAAGCACCGAAACTACGACACCTCCGAGTTCTAGCACATGTTCAGCTCGATGATGATCCCCGGACTCCGATCCAGCAAAGTGTCGGGGAAGAGTTCCGTCAGCACGACGGCGTGGTGATGATCTTGATGTACTAATGTCGCAGGGCTTCGCCTAAGCACTGCTACAATATTATCGAGGACTATGGTGGAAGGGGACACCGCACACGGTTAAGAATATGATCACGTGGATCAACTCGTGTGTCTATGGGGTGCCCCTACCCCTGTATATAAAGGAGCAAGGGGGAGGCCGGCCGGACCTTGTGGGCGCTCCAAGGAGGAGTAGGATTCCTACTTCTAGTTGGAGTAGGTTTCCACCTAGTTGGAGTAGGGGGAAAGGGGGGAAGAGGGGAAGGAAGGGAGAGAGGGGCCGCACCCCAAACCCCTTGTCCAATTCAGACTCGGCTTGGGAGGGGCGCGCGCCACCTCCTGGTCCTTCCCACTAAGGCCCATTAAGGCCCATTGCTTCTTCCTCGTATTCCCGTAACTCCTCGGTACCTCCGAAAATACTCGAATCACTCGGAACCTTTCCGATGTCCGAATATAGTTGTCCAATATATCGATCTTTACGGCTCGACCATTTCGATACTCCTCGTCATGTCCCCGATCTCATCCGGGACTCCGAACTCCTTCGGTACATAAAAACTCATAAACTCATAATATAACTATCATCGAAACCTTAAGCATGCGGACCCTACGGGTTCGAGAACAATGTAGACATGACCGAGACACGTCTCCGGTCAATAACCAATAGCGGAACCTGGATGCTCTGTAACATCCCAAATTTTCAATTTGGAATGTTATACATTAGATCATCATTGCATATCATATTTTATTTGCTTTTGATTTTGATCCTAGAAAATCCTAAGCAACTCAAGGACCCACGAAGAGAGTTGGGGATTTCGTTATTTACGTATTTGAGTTTTCTCAAACTTTGTAAACAGGATCATTTGATTTTATTTATTTTATCATCAATCATTTCTATTACAAAAATATGAGAGAGGGAATAAAATGACTTTCCCAAAATATAGAAATATTGAGGATTTAATAAAAAATCAAATAAGATTTATTTCGGAGTTTTTCGGTATTTTTATTTGAATTTAGGAAAAATGCGCATTTTTCAAAGTTGTAGTTTGGGCCCAAATAAATGTTCACTTTATCGGGCTTGATTTTAGGAACCCGGCAAAATTTATTTCGCGATTTTTGGAGTCCGTTTAGTATTTCTTTTTATTTTTTCTTCCAAGCGGAATTATTTTAAAAAAACAGAAACCGACTCCGGGCCGTACCCGAGCGGGACACCGCCCGGGGCAGCCTTTATATACCGAGCGCCCGA
Source organism: Triticum monococcum (assembly GCA_034509565.1). Taxonomy (NCBI): domain Eukaryota; kingdom Viridiplantae; phylum Streptophyta; class Magnoliopsida; order Poales; family Poaceae; genus Triticum; species Triticum monococcum. Next base: position 667,126,863 of record CM067843.1, on the reverse strand, counting down.
GCCCCCAGAGCACCCCAGCCCACCCGAGCCCGCCGCCACCAGCCGCCGCCGTCTCGCCGGAGCTGCGCGCCTTTCGAGGTTCACCGACGTGTCTCGATTTCCGTGCAGGAAAAAAAAGATGATTCTTTTTTCTTTTCTGTTCGTCGCCTGTCTTTTTCGTCGGATTTTCCGCGGTTATTTTCTGATCGTGATTTCTGATCCGATTTTCGTTTTAGTATAACTTTTCGCTCGTTTATCGGAATCAGGCGATTCAAGCGCCTGGAGTTTCGTCTCGAAACCCTCTTTCCGAATAATCAAATTAAACAAGTTTTTGCTACAGTAAAATTTGACCTAGATCCAGATTGCTAGAACAAAGTTGTTTTCTTTCGCCGTTTGATTTCTTTTGCTTTGTCCGATTGGATTCTTTTTGCAAACCAGGGTTCTTAAGTTGAACTTTCTGGTTGGATCTTCTATTTGAGTTTTACCTGTGCATTAGATGAGTACTTATTGTATGCTTGTTTGTTTGTCTGCGATAGAATACCCGGAGTGCGCCGCCTGTTACTTCGAATCTCTAGGTTTCGCGGATCATCAGCAAGGCAAGTAACACTTTGATCATACCTTTTCTACAACCCAGTTTTATTACATTAGATCAATCTTCACACATTGCATGATTAGGATCTAATTAAATTGTGGGATGGGAAGTAGATGAGGTAGTACCTATTACCTGTTTATTATGAAACCTTTGGGAGTTGCTTCTACGTTTGCTTATTATGCCATGCTATGCTAGTAGACGTGGATTGGGTGAGTGATATCCATGACAGACGTGAGTTTGATAAATTTTAATGGTTTATTTAAGGTGGCAACTTAAACACACATCTGGGTGGATTGAGGCACCTGGTTTCTATCAGGACTTGCCTGTTTTCTTTTGGACCGCCACCCAGGCTCAAAGGGATCATGATATTATTCATACTAGAAACTTCCGTGTGCAGCCACAAGCCATTATGGGCTCTGGCATAGTTGATTAACTTGTGCGAACTCTTACAGTGGTAGACTAGCAGATGTAGGGGATGTAGGTGGTACGGTCTACCCGATCGTAAGGTGCTAGCGCTTCTGAAAGGCTATGTCTCGGTTATCCGTTTCTCAAACACCATGCAGTGCGAGAAATCCAACGGGGGCGATTGAGTCTTGTGGGGAAAAGTACGCAAACCTCTGTAGAGTGTAATAAAGTAATCATGGTTAGCCGTGTCCCCGGTTATGGACATCTTGAGTATCTGGTACTTGAATTATCATGTGAATCTCAACATTACTCTAAAATTAATTTTGATGGGTTTGTTTAATGATGATTTTTAATTGGGATTGAGGATGCTGTCAACCATTCTCAATATTTAACAACCACCATAAGAGTAAATAAACTTATTCCTTTGAAGTAGGGAAAAATTGGCTTTACGCAAAAACTGTAACCATAGAGCTTTACACCAGCCAAATATGCATATAGTATAGCTGTTGCATTTCATTACTCTCTATGTGTTACCTTGCCAGCATATTCCATGTGCTGACCCGTTTTCGGGCTGCAACGTTAATGTTGCAGACTTTTCAGATGACGATTAAGGAGTTTTAGGTCGTGGTTCTATACTCAGTGATGCCGTTGGAGTTGATGGACTCACTTATCTTCCAAGCCTTCCGCTGTTATCGTTATTAGATGGCTTTAAGCCATATTTATTGTAATAAGTTCTCTCTTGAGACTCGATGTAATAAGTGTGTGATTGCTACTCTGCTATAAATCCTCCGAGTACTGTGTGGTGTCAGTATTACTGATCCAGGGATGACACCGGAGCACAGAGATCAGACTGTTTGAGGTCTGGTTGCTACAGAGATGGTATCAGAGCACACGCTGACTGTAGGACACGACCACTAAGCTAAAAGACCTAGATCACTATTAACTCGCTTTCTCTTCTGACTTCTCATCTTTTATACTCTTTAGGATGGCGGATGCGAGGAACAAGTTCACACAACCAGATGAAGATACACCCTTTGGACGCCACTTGAAGGAAGTCACTAGATACCTGAACGTAGGAGTACCAAGCTTCACGGGAACCTATAATGCCACTTTACCCGAAGAAGAGCGCTGGATGATTCAAGTTCAAGTTCCAGGAAGGACGTTCATGCAGTCACTGAGCCCATAGAGTTTTCTTTTGATGCACCGACTTGGAGTCTAGGAAAGAGTATGGCAGCTCACATCACCATGGGACGCATTGGAGAAGTCTACCGCAAGGATCTCAAGGATACTATCTACCAGATTTGCGGACGCCGAGATGAACAATGGGAGATGATCAGCACCAGGAAAGATAGATCAATTGCAGCTTTTATCCAGGAGTTAAACCAGCACATTCGACGACAGGAGAATCAGATGTGCGCCGACATGATAGATCTGAAGAAGGCTAAGACTAGAATCAAGGAACTGGAGGAAGAACTCAAGGCTACACGTGAAGGTTATGAAGAAGAAATGGAGGTATTGGTGGAGAAGAATGACGACCTGATCAAGAAGATTGGAATATTTATGGGAGACCCGACACCAGTAGATGAAGACGAAGAACCCAAGGAGATTAGCCCGGAAGACTACATCATCATCGACGGCACCGACTCGGAAGCAGATAGTAGCGATGACACCTATGTTGATGAAGCTGGAGCCGATATCATGGAGTCTACAACCGTAGAATATTTCTAGTAGACCACCTCACCAGTAGTAGTAGTCCACCATGTAAATTTAGTAGTCCGAGCACTTCTGCGATAGCTAGATCGATTGTATGCCTTTGTTTGATTGAATGAAGTGAATTGTGTGCTTTTGCCTCATGTGCATATGGGTAGTGTTTTCTCTTTAGACCCCCTCTATTCTTATATCTCATCTTTTCTAAACCCTCAAATGCCTCCGAGACGTGACCCCGGATTTGCCTTTCCGTCGGAGCTCACCCAGTTGATCCAGCAGCAGAACACCTTGATGCAGTTGCTAGTTCAGAATCAGAACCAGGGGAACAACAACAACAACAAAAACCCACCACCACCACCACCACCTATTGACCACTTAGCCCGTTTTCTTAGGCTGAATCCGCCGGTGTTTTCCAGTAGCACCGAGCCGATTGTAGCAGATGATTGGCTCCGCAAGATAGCTAGGGAGTTGACCACAGCAGGATGCACAGATGTGGAGAAGGTGAAGTTTGCCGCACATCAGTTAGAAGGACCCGCAGCATCATGGTAGGAGAATTTCACAGCCACCTTCCCAGTTGACACTAACACATGGAACCAGTTTCAGCAGGCTTTTCGTACTGCCCATGTTTCATCAGGAGCAATGGCCATGAAGAAGCGTGAGTTTCGTAACTTGCGCCAAGGAGGACGGACAGTTGGCCAGTATGTGGAGGAGTTTAGTAAGCTAGCACGTTATGCCCCAGATGACGTTGCTATGGATGCAGCTAAGCAGGAGAAATTCCTGGAAGGACTGAATGATGAATTGAGTATGCAGTTGATGGTAGCTACCTTCAACAACTACCAGGAGTTGGTAGATCGTGCTCTTATGATTGAAGGGAAGCAGCAGCAAATTGAGAACCGCAAGAGGAAGTATGGACAAGGAAAGTATAATTCAGGAGCTCAGCAGAAGCCACGTTTTACCCCTAGACCGGGAGGACATTTTCAGCATACCCATGGAGTAGGTAGCTCGAACAATCACAATGGCACCAAGAATGGTAATGGGAATGGAGGAAGCAATGGACAGAACCGCAGCACCCCATCAACCCCAGCCAAGAAGGACTTGAGCCACGTCACTTGCTATAAGTGTTCGAAGCCAGGACATTATGCAAATGAATGTCCTGAAGGCCAAAACGGTAATGGAAGCTCTGGAAAGAAGCCGAACCCTTTCAACAGGGGACAGGTGAACCACGTTAGTGTGGAGGAGGTTGAAGCTCAGCCCGATGCAGTAATAGGTAAGTTTTTGGTTAAGTCATTTACTGCACTCGTTCTTTTTGATACTGGTGCATCACATTCATACATATCAAGGGGATTTGTGGATAAGTATAACCTACCAACCCAAGCCCTTAGGTCACCCATGTTAGTAACCTCGCCAGGAGCAGAGTATGTGGCTAGTCTATGGTGTGATCGGTTACCATTAAGGATTGGTAACTATGTTTTTCCCTCAGACCTAATAGTATTGGAATCTCAAGGATTGGATGTGATATTAGGCATGGATTGGTTATCAAAGTATGAAGGGAATATTGAGTGTGCTAGTAAGTCAATTTTTCTTACCACACCAGAAGGGAGAAGGATCAAGTATGTATCCCGGCATGTGCCAAAAAGGACACAAGTAAATTGCCTAACAGGAGTTGTGCAGGAGGAAGTACCAGTGGTAAAGGATTTTCCTGATGTATTTCCAGAAGAGTTGCCAGGCATGCCACCGGATAGAGATATTGAGTTCTTGATTGAGCTATTGCCAGGCACTGGGCCAATATCGAAGAGACCATATAGGATGCGAGCAAAGGATTTGGTGGAAATTAAGAAGCAGATTAAGGAGTTACTGGATAAGGGATATATTCGCCCAAGTTCTTCGCCTTGGGGATCACCAGTACTTCTAGTGGAGAAGAAGGATGGATCGTTAAGAATGGTTGTTGACTATCGAGGATTGAACGAAGTAACAATCAAAAACAAGTACCCACTACCAATGATCAATGATCTGTTTGATCGATTGCAAGGAGCTAAAGTGTTTTCCAAGATCGATTTGCGATCGGGGTACCATCAGTTGAAGATTCGAGAACAGGATATTCCAAAGACAGCTTTTACCACCAGGTATGGGTTGTATGAGTATACCGTTATGTCATTTGGACTGACTAACGCGCCTGCCTATTTTATGAACATGGTGAACAAAGTGTTTATGGAGTTTTTGGATAAGTTCGTCGTAGTGTTCATCGATGATATCTTGGTTTATTCAAAGAATGAAGAGGAACATAAGGAGCATTTGCGTTTGGTACTTGGGAAGCTCAGAGAACATCAATTATATGCCAAGTTCAGCAAATGTGAGTTTTGGTTGAAGGAAGTAGGATTCCTCGGACATGTTATATCTGGAGAAGGTATAGCAGTAGTTCCCACTAAAGTTGATACCGTGACCAAGTGGGAAGCACCAACAACAGTTGGAGAGATCCGGAGTTTTCTTGGACTCGCAGGATACTACTGAAGATTTATTGAGAACTTTTCAAAGATTGCGAAGCCTATGACGGAGTTGTTGAAGAAGGATACTAAGTTCAAATGGACTGAGGAATGTGAGGCTAGTTTCCAGGAGTTGAAGAAACGTTTGGTTACCTCACCAGTATTGATTTTGCCAGATCAGACCAAGGATTATGAGGTGTATTGCGACGCTTCACGTCGAGGACTTGGAGCAGTGCTTATGCAGGAAGGTAGAGTTGTTTCGTATGCTTCACGACAACTGAAGCCTCACGAATTGAATTATGCCACCCATGATTTGGAGTTAGCAGCCGTAGTGCATGCATTGAAGACATGGAGACATTTTCTCATTGGAAATCATTGTGAGGTGTACACAGATCACAAGAGTTTGAAGTACATTTTCACGCAGAAGGAGTTGAATCTCAGACAAAGGAGATGGTTGGAGCTCATCAAGGATTATGATATGAGATTGCATTACCATCCCGGAAAAGCTAATGTAGTAGCTGACGCATTAAGCCGTAAGAGCCATGTCAATACGTTAATGACGGGAGGAATACCCAAGGAGTTAGCAGAAAACCTTCGTGAGCTATGTTTGGAGATAGTTCCTAGAGGCTATGTGGCAGCATTGGAGATTCAGTCAACATTGATGGATAAAATAAGAGAAGCTCAGAAATCTGACAAGGAGATTGCTTCCATAAAGGAGAAACTGAGCAAAGGAAAATCTAAAGGATTTCGTGAGGATGAGCACGATACCCTATGGTTTGAAGACCGTGTTTATGTGCCCAATGACCCAGAGATCAGAAAGTTGATTTTGCGAGAGGCTCATGATTCATCGTATTCGATTCACCCAGGGAATACCAAGATGTATTTGGATTTGAAGGATATTTTCTGGTGGACAGGAATGAAGAAGGATATTGCGGAGTATGTAGCAGTTTGTGACGTATGTCAGAGAGTAAAGGCAGAGCATCAGAAGCCAGCAGGATTGTTGCAACCATTGCCAATACCCGAATGGAAGTGGGATAAGATAGGCATGGATTTTATCACGGGATTACCAAGGACTCGTTCAGGCTATGACTCGATTTGGGTTGTAGTCGATCGATTGACGAAAGTAGCTCATTTCATCCCAGTAAAGACCACTTACACCAGTGCTAAGTTGGCAAAGATATACATGACCAGGATCGTATGTTTGCATGGAGTTCCGAGGAGTATCATATCAGATAGAGGAACCCAGTTTACCTCAAAGTTCTGGAAGCAGTTGCATGAGACTTTGGGTACTAGGCTAGAATTTAGTACAGCTTTTCATCCGCAGACAGATGGATAGACCGAGAGAGTTAATCAGATTTTGGAGGATATGCTGAGAGCTTGTGCGCTAGATTATGGATCTAGTTGGGACGATAATTTGCCATATGCAGAGTTCTCTTACAATAATATCTATCAGACCAGTTTGAAGATGGCCCCTTTCGAAGCTTTATACGGAAGGAGGTGCAGGACACCGTTGTCATGGGACGAAGTTGGAGACTGCCAGTTGTTTGGACCAGATCTGATTAAAGAGTCTGAACAGAAGGTGAAGTTGATTCGCGATAGGCTCAAGGTAGCCCAGTCCAGGCAGAAGAGCTACGCAGATTCTAAACGCAAGGAGACAGTTTACAAAGTCGGAGATAGAGCGTATCTTCGAGTATCCCCGCTTCGAGGGATTAAGCGCTTTGGAGTTAAAGGGAAATTAGCGCCACGATTTGTAGGACCATATCGAGTTTTGGAGCGTATGGGAGAAGTGGCCTACAAGTTGGAATTGCCAGAAGGATTGTCAGCAGTTCATGATGTGTTCCACGTTTCTTAGTTGAAGAAGTGTCACGCGGAGATGGCTGACATACCTTTGAGAGATACAATGCCATTGGAAGCAATTCAGTTGGATAACGATTTGACCTACGCGGAGAAACCAGTCAAGATTCTCGAGTTTGCTAGCCGAGTTACTCGCAATAAGGTTATCAAGTTTTGCAAAGTTCAGTGGAGCCACCACACGGAGGATGAAGCCACCTGGGAGCGAGAGGAAGATTTGCTCAAAGACCACCCTCACCTATTTTCTAGCCAACCCGAATCTCGAGGGCGAGATTCATCTTAAGGGGGGTAGGTTTGTAACATCCCAAATTTTCAATTTGGAATGTTATACATTAGATCATCATTGCATATCATATTTTATTTGCTTTTGATTTTGATCCTAGAAAATCCTAAGCAACTCAAGGACCCACGGAGAGAGTTGGGGATTTCGTTATTTACGTATTTGAGTTTTCTCAAATTATGTAAACAACATCATTTGATTTTATTTATTTTATCATCAATCATTTCTATTACAAAAATATGAGAGAGGGAATAAAATGACTTTCCCAAAATATAGAAATATTGAGGATTTAATAAAAAAATCAAATAAGATTTATTTCGGAGTTTTTCGGTATTTTTATTTGAATTTAGGAAAAATGCGCGTTTTTCAAATTTGTAGTTTGGGCCCAAATAACTGTTCACTTTATCGGGCTTGATTTTAGGAACCCGGCAAAATTTATTTCGCGATTTTTGGAGTCCGTTTAGTATTTCTTTTTATTTTTCTTCCGAGCGGAATTATTTAAAAAAAACGGAAACCGACTCCGGGCCGTACCCGAGCGGGACACCGCCCGGGGCAACCTTTATATACCGAGCGCCCGAGCCCCCAGAGCACCCCAGCCCACCCGAGCCCGCCGCCGCCGCCGCCAGCCACCGCCGTCTTGCCGGAGTTGCGCGCCTTTCGAGGTTCGCCGACGTGTCTCGATTTCCATGCAGAAAAAAAACGGAGGAATTTTTTTCTTTTTCTTTTCTGTTCGTCGCCTGTCTTTTTCGTCGGATTTTCCGTGGTTATTTTCTGATCGTGATTTCTGATCCAATTTTCGTTTTAGTATAACTTTTCGCTCGTTTATCGGAATTAGGCGATTCAAGCGCCTGGAGTTTCATCTCGAAACCCTCTTTCCGAATAATCAACTTAAACAAGTTTTTGCTACAGTAAAATTTGACCTAGATACAGATTGCTAGAACGAAGTTGTTTTCTTTCGCCGTTTGATTTCTTTTGCTTTGTTCGATTGGATTCTTTTTGCAAACCAGGGTTCTTAAGTTGAATTTTCTGGTTAGATCTTCTATTTGAGTTTTACCTATGCATTAGATGAGTACTTATTGTATGCTTGTTTGTTTGTCTGCGATAGAATACCCGGAGTGCGCCGCCTGTTACTTCGAATCTCTAGGTTTCGCAGATCATCAGCAAGGCAAGTAACACTTTGATCATACCTTTTCTACAACCCAGTTTTATTGCATTAGATCAATCTTCACACATTGCATGATTATGATCTAATTAAATTGTGGGATGGGAAGTAGATGAGGTAGTACCTATTACCTGTTTATTATGAAACCTTTGGGAGTTGCTTCTACGTTTGCTTATTATGTCATGCTATGCTAGTAGACGTGGATTGGGTGAGTGATATCCATGACAGATGTGAGTTTGATAAATTTTAATTGTTTATTTAAGGTGGCAACTTAAACACACATCTGGGTGGATTGAGGCACCTGGTTTCTATCAGGACTTGCCTGTTTTCTTTTGGACCGCCACCCAGGCTCAAAGGGATCATGAGATTATTCATACTAGAAACTTCCGTGTGCAGCCACAAGCCATTATGGGCTCTGGCATAGTTGATTAAGTTGTGCGAACTCTTACAGTGGTAGACTAGCAGATGTAGGGGATGTAGGTGGTATGGTCTACCCGATCGTAAGGTGCTAGCGCTTCTGAAAGGCTATGTCTCGGTTATCCGTTTCTCAAACACCATGTAGTGCGAGAAATCCAACAGGGGCGATCGAGTCTTGTGGGGAAAAGTGCGCAAACCTCTGCAGAGTGTAATAAACTAATCATGGTTAGCCGTGTCCCCGGTTATGGACATCTTGAGTATCCGGTACTTGAATTATCATGTGAATCTCAACATGTTACTCTAAAATTAATTTTGATGGGTTTGTTTAATGATGATTTTTAATTGCGATTGAGGATGCGGGCAACCATTCTCAATGTTTAACAACCACCATAATAGTAAATAAACTTATTCCTTTGAAGTAGGGAAAAATTGGCTTTACGCAAAAACTGTAACCATAGAGCTTTACACCAGCCAAATATGCATATAGTATAGCTGTTGCATTTCATTACTCTCTATGTGTTACCTTGCCAGCATATTCCATGTGCTGACCCGTTTTCGGGCTGCAACGTTAATGTTGCAGACTTTTCAGACGACGATTAAGGAGTTTTAGGTCGTGGTTCTATACTCAGTGATGCCGTTGGAGTTGATGGACTCACTTATCTTCCAAGCCTTCCGCTGTTATCGTTATTAGATGGCCTTAAGCCATATTTATTGTAATAAGTTCTCTCTTGAGACTTGATGTAATAAGTGTGTGATTGCTACTCTGCTATAAATCCTCCGAGTACTGTGTGGTGTCAGCATTACTGATCCAGGGATGACACCGGAGCACAAAGATCAGACTGTTTGAGGTCTGGTCGCTACATGCTCATATTGGCTCCCACATATTCTATGAAGATCTTTATCGGTCAGACCGCATAACAACATACGTTGTTCCCTTTGTCATCGGTATGTTACTTTCCCGAGATTCGATCGTCGGTATCTCAATACCTAGTTCAATCTCGTTACCGGAAAGTCTCTTTACTCGTTTTGTAATACATCATCTCGCAACTAACTCATTAGTTGCAATGCTTGCAAGGCTTGTGTGATTCGCATTACCGAGAGGGCCCAGAGATACCTCTCCGACAATCGGAGTGACAAATCCTAATCTCGAAATACGCCAACCCAACATGTACCTTTGGAGACACCTGTAGAGCTCCTTTATAATCACCCAGTTACATTGTGACGTTTGGTAGCACACAAAGTGTTCCTCCGGCACCTGGGAGTTGCATAATCTCATATGCATAGGAACATGTATAAGTCATGAAGAAAGCAATAGCAACATACTAAACGATCGGGCGCTAAGCTAATGGAATGGGTCATGTCAATCAGATCATTCAACTAATGATGTGATCCCGTTAATCAAATGACAACTCTTTGTCGATGGTTAGGAAACATAACCATCTTTGATTAACGAGCTAGTCAAGTAGAGGCATACCAGTGACACTCTGTTTGTCTATGTATTCACACATGTATTATGTTTCCGGTTAATACAATTCTAGTATGAATAATAAACATTTATCATGATATAAGGAAATAAATAATAACTTTATTATTGCCTCTAGGGCATATTTCCTTCAGTCTCCCACTTGCACTAGAGTCAATAATCTAGTTCACATCGCCATGTGATTTAACAGCAATAGTTCACATCACCATGTGATTAACACCCATAGTTCACATCGTCATGTGACCAACACTCAAAGGGTTTACTAGAGTCAGTAATCTAGTTCACATATCTATGTGATTAACACCCAAAGAGTACTAAGGTGTGTTCATGTTTTGCTTGTGAGATAATTTTAGTCAACGAGTCTGTCACATTCAGATCCGTAAGTATTTTGCAAGTTCTATGTCTACAATGCTCTACACGGAGCTACTCTAGCTAATTGCTCCCACTTTCAATATGTATCTTGATCAAGACTTAGAGTCATCCAGATCTGTGTCAAAACTTGCATCGACGTAACTTTTTACGACGAACCTTTTGTCACCTCCATAATCGAGAAACATATCCTTATTCCACTAAGGATAATTTTGACCGATGTCCAGTGATCTACTCCTAGATCACTATTGTATTCCCTTGCCAAAATCAGTGTAGGGTATACAATAGATCTGGTACACAGCATGGCATACTTTATAGAACCTATGGCCAAGGCATAGGGAATGACTTTCATTCTCTTTCTATCTTCTGTCGTGGTCGGGTTTTGAGTCTTACTCAACTTCACACCTTGTAACACAAGCAAGAACTCTTTCTTTGACTGTTCCATTTTGAACTACTTCAAAATCTTGTCAAGGTATGTACTTATTGAAAAATCTTATCAAGCGTCTTGATCTATCTCTATAGATCTTGATGCTTAATATGTAAGCAGCTTCACCGAGGTCTTTCTTTGAAAAACTCCTTTCAAACACTCCTTTATGCTTTGCATAATAATTCTACATTATTTCCGATCAACAATATGTCAATCACATATACTTATCAGAAATGTTGTAGTGCTCCCACTCACTTTCTTGTAAATACAGGCTTCACCGCAAGTCTGTATAAAACTATATGCTTCGATCAACCTATCAAAGCGTATATTCCAACTCCGAGATGCTTGGACCAGTCCATTGATGGATCGCTGGAGCTTGCATATTTTGTTAACACCTTTAGGATTGACAAAACCTTCTAGTTGCATCGTATACAACTCTTCTTTAATAAATCCATTAAGGAATGCAGTTTTGTTTATCCATTTGCCGGATTTCATAAATGCGGCAATTGCTAACATAATTCAGACAGACTCAAGCATAGATACGAGTGAGAAACTCTCATCGTAGTCAACACCTTGAACTTTGTCAAAAACCTTTTTCGACAAGTCTAGCTTTGTGGATAGTAACACTACTATCAACGTCCGTCTTCCTCTTGAAGATCCATTTACTTGCCGATCATCGGGCAAGTCAATCAAAGTCCATACTTTGTTCTCATACATGGATCTCATCTCAGATTTCATGGCCTCAAGCCATTTCGCGGAATCTGGGCTCACCATCGCTTCTTCATAGTTCGTAGGTTCGTCATGGTCTAGTAACATAACCTCCAAAACAGGATTACCGTACCACTCTGGTGCAGATCTTATTATGGTTGACCTATGAGGTTCGGAGTAACTTCATCCAAAGTTTCATGATCGTCATCATTAACTTCCTCACTAATCGGTGTAGGCATCACTGGAACTGATTTCTGTGATGAACTACTTTCCAATTCAGAAGAAGGTACAATTACCTTATCAAGTTCTACTTTCCTCCCACTCACTTCTTTCGAGAGAAACTCCTTCTCCAGAAAGTTTCCAAACTTAGCAACAAAAGTCTTGCCTTCGGATCTATGATAGAAGGTGTATCCAATAGTCTCCTTTGGATATCCTATGAAGACACATTTCTCCGATTTGGGTTCGAGCTTATCAAGTTGAAGCTTTTTCACATAAGCATTGCAGCCCCAAACTTTCAGAAACGACAACTTTGGTTTCTTGCCAAACCATAGTTCATACGGTGTCATCTCAACGGATTTAGATGGTGCCCTATTTAATGTGAATGCAGCTGTCTCTAATGCATAACCTCAAAACGATAGTGGTAGATTGGTAAGAGACATCATAGATCGCACTATATCTAATAAAGTACGGTTATGACGGTCGGACACACCATTATGCTGTGGTGTTCCAGGTGGCGTGAGTAGTGAAACTATTTCACATTGTTTTAACTGAAGGCCAAACTCGTAACTCAAATATTTTATTTCCGCGATCATATCGTAGAAACTTTTATTTTTGTTACTATGATTCTCCACTTCACTCTGAAATTCTTTGAACTTTTCAAATATTTCAGACTTGTGTTTCATCAAGTAGATATACTCATATCTGCTCAAATCATCAGTGAAGATCAGAAAATAATGATACCTATCGCGAGCCTCAATATTCATCGGACCACATACATCAGTATGTATGATTTCCAACAAATCTGTTGCTCGCTCCATTGTTCCGAAGAATGGAGTCTTAGTCATCTTGCCCATGAGGCATGGTTCGCAAGTACCAAGTGATTCATAATCAAGTGGTTCCAAAAGTCCATCAGTATGGAGTTTCTTCATGCGCTTTACACCGACATGACCTAAACGGCAGTGCCACAAATAAGTTGCTCTATCATTATTAACTTTGCATCTTTTGGCTTCAATATTATGAATATGTGTAACACTACGATCGAGATCCAACAAACTATTTTCATTGGGTGTATGACCATCGAAGGTTTTATTCATGTAAACAGAACAACAATTATTCTCTGACTTTAATGAATAACCGTATTGCAATAAACATGATCAAATCATATTCATGCTCAACGCAAACACCAAATAACACTTATTTAGTTTCAACACTAACCCCGAAAGTGTAGGGAGTGTGCGATGATGATCATATCAATCTTGGAACTACTTCCAACACACATTGTCACTTCACCCTTAACTATTTTCTGTTTATTCTGCAACTCCTGTTTCGAGTTACTAATCAGCAACTGAACTAGTATCAAATACTAAGGGGTTGCTATAAACACTAGTAAAGTACACATCAATAACATGTATATCAAATATACTTATGTTCACTTCTTATCCGCCAATCACTTGGGGTTGTTCCGCTTCCAGTGACCAGTCTCTTTGCAGTAGAAGCACTTAGTCTCAGGCTTAGGACCAGACTTGGGCTTCTTCACTTGAGCAGCAACTTGCTTGCTGTTCTTCTTGAAGTTCCCCCTTTTTTTCTTTGGCCTTTTCTTGAAACTAGTGATCTTATCAACCATCAACACTTGATGCTCTTTCTTGATTTCTACCTTCATCGATTTCATCATCATGAAAAGCTCGGGAGTCGTTTTCGTCATCCCTGGCATATTATAGTTCATCACGATGTTCTACTAACTTGGTGATGGTGACTAGAGAATTCTGTCAATCACTATATTATCTGGAAGATTAACTCCCACTTGATTCAAGCGATTGTAGTACCCAGACAATCTAAGTACATGCTCACCGGTTGAGCGATTCTCCTCCATCTTTTAGCTATAGAACTTGTTGGAGACTTCATATCTCTCAACTCGGTATTTGCTTGAAATATTAACTTCAACTCCTGGAACATCTCATATGGTCCATGACGTTCAAAAACGTCTTTGAAGTCCCGATTCTAAGCCGTTAAGCATGGTGCACTAAACTATCAAGTAGTCATCATATTGAGCTAGCCAAACGTTCATAACGTCTGCATCTGCTCCTGCAATAGGTCTGTCACCTAGCGGTGCATCAAGGACATAATTCTTCTGTGCAGCAATGAGGATAAACCTCAGATCGCGGATCCAATCCGCATCATTGCTACTAACATCTTTCAACTCAATTTTCTCTAGGAACATATCAAAATAAACACAGGGAAGCAACAACGCGAGCTATTGATCTACAACATAATTTGCAAAATACTACCAGGACTAAGTTCATGATAAATTAAAGTTCAATTAATCATATTACTTAAGAACTCCCACTTAGATAGACATCCCTCTAATCCTCTAAGTGATCATGTGATCCAAATCAACTAAACCATGTCCGATCATCACGTGAGATGGAGTAGTTTCAATGGTGAACATCACTATGTTGATCATATCTACTATATGATTCACGCTCGACCTTTCGGTCTCCGTGTTCCGAGGCCATATCTGTATATGCTTGGCTCGTCAAGTATAACCTGAGTATTCTGCGTATGCAACTGTTTTGCACCCGTTGTATTTGAACGTAGAGCTTATCACACCCGATCATCACGTGGTGTCTCAGCACGAAGAACTTTCGCAACGGTGCATACTCAGGGAGAACACTTCTTGATAATTAGGGAGAGATCATCTTAAAATGCTACCATCAATCAAAGCAAGATAAGATGCATAAAAGATAAACATCACATGCAATCAATATAAGTGATATGATATGCCCATCATCATTTTGTACTTGTGATCTCCATCTCCGAAGTACGGTCATGATCACCATCGTCACCGGCGCGACACCTTGATCTCCATCGTAGCATCATTGTCGTCTCGCCAATGTTATGCTTCCACGACTATCGCTACCGCTTAGTGATAAAGTAAAGCATTACAGCGCGATTGCATTGCATACAATAAAGCGACAACCATATGGCTCCTGCCAGTTGCCGATAACTTGGTTACAAAACATGATCATCTCATACAATAAAATTTAGCATCATGTCTTTACCATATCACATCACAACATGCCCTGCAAAAACAAGTTAGACGTCCTCTACTTTGTTGTTGCAAGTTTTACGTGGCTGCTACGAGCTTTAGCAAGAACCAATCTTACCTACGCATCAAAACCACAACGATAGTTTGTCAAGTTGGTGCTGTTTTAACCTTCGCAAGGATCGGGCGTAGCCACACTCGGTTCAACTAAAGTTGGAGAAACTGTCACCCGCAAGCCACCTATATGCAAAGCACGCTGGGAGAACCGGTCTTGCGTAAGCGTATGCGTAATGTTGGTCCGGGCCGCTTCATCCAACAATACCGCCGAACCAAAGTATGACATGCTGGTAAGCAGTATGACTTATATCGCCCACAACTCACTTGTGTTCTACTCGTGCATATAACATCAACACATAAAACCTGGCTCTGATATCACTGTTGGGGAACGTAGTAATTTCAAAAAAAAAAATCCTACGCACACGCAAGATCATGGTGATGCATAGCAACGAGAGGGAAGAGTGTGATCTACGTACCCTTGTAGATCGACAACGGGAGCGTTAGCACAACGTGGTTGATGTAGTCATACGTCTTCACGGCCCGACCAATCAAGCACCGAAACTACGGCACCTCCGAGTTCTAGCACACGTTCAGCTCGATGACGATCCCCGGACTCCGATCCAGCAAAGTGTCGGGGAAGAGTTCCTCAGCACGACGGCGTGGTGACGATCTTGATGTACTAATGTCGCAGGGCTTCGCCTAAGCACTGCTACAATATTATCGAGGACTATGGTGGAAGGGGGCACCGCACACGGCTAAGAATATGATCACGTGGATTAACTTGTGTGTCTATGGGGTGCCCCCTGCCCCCGTATATAAAGGAGCAAGGGGGAGGCCGGCCGACCCTTGTGGGCGCGCCAAGGAGGAGTAGGATTCCTACTCCTAGTTGGAGTAGGTTTCCACCTTTCCTAGTCCAACTAGGAGAAGGGGGGAAAGGGGGAAGAGGGGAAGGAAGGGAGAGAGGGGACGCACCCCAAACCCCTTGTCCAATTCGGACTGGGCTTGGGAGGGGCGCGCGCCACCTCCTGGTCCTTCCCATTAAGGCCCATTAAGGCCCATTGCTTCTTCCTCGTATTCCCGTAACTCCTCGGTACCTCCGAAAATACCCGAATCACTCGGAACCTTTCCGATGTCCGAATATAGTTGTCCAATATATCAATCTTTACGTCTCGACCATTTCGAGACTCCTCGTCATGTCCCCGATCTCATTCGGGACTCCGAACTCCTTCGGTACATCAAAACTCATAAACTCATAATATAACTGTCATCGAAACCTTAAGCGTGCGGACCCTACGGGTTCGAGAACAATGTAGACATGACCGAGACACGTCTCCGGTCAATAACCAATAGCGGAACCTGGATGCTCATATTGGCTCCCACATATTCTACGAAGATCTTTATCGGTCAGACCGCATAACAACATACGTTGTTCCCTTTGTCATCGGTATGTTACTTGCCCGAGATTCGATCGTCGGTATCTTAATACCTAGTTCAATCTCGTTACCGGAAAGTCTCTTTACTCGTTTCGTAATACATCATCTCGCAACTAACTCATTAGTTGCAATGCTTGCAAGGCTTATGTGATGTGCATTATCGAGAGGGCCCAGAGATACCTCTCCGACAATCGGAGTGACAAATCCTAATCTCGAAATACGCCAACCCAACATGTACCTTTGGAGACACCTGTAGAGCTCCTTTATAATCACCCAGTTACGTTGTGATGTTTGGTAGCACACAAAGTGTTCCTCCAGCAAACGGGAGTTGCATAATATCATATTCATAGGAACATGTATAAGTCATGAAGAAAGCAATAGCAACATACTAAACGATCGGGTGCTAAGCTAATGGAATGGGTCATGTAAATCAGATCATTCAACTAATGATGTGATCCCGTTAATGAAATGACAACTCTTTGTTCATGGTTAGGAAACATAACCATCTTTGATTAACGAGCTAGTCAAGTAGAGGCATACTAGTGACACTCTGTTTGTCTATGTATTCACACATGTATTATGTTTCCGGTTAATACAATTCTAGTATGAATAATAAACATTTATCATGATATAAGGAAATAAATAATAACTTTATTATTGCCTCTAGGGCATATTTCCCTCAGCACTGTCGTTTAGGTCATATTGGTGTAAAGCGTATGAAGAAACTCCATGCTGATGGGCTTTTGGAATCACTTGATGCTTGCGAACCATGCCTCATGGGCAAGATGACTAAGACTCCGTTCTCCGAAACAATGGAACGAGCAACAGACTTATTGGAAATTATACATACTAATGTATGCGATCCGATGAGTGTTGATGTTCGTGGCGGGTATCGTTATTTTCTGACCTTCACAGATGATTTGAGCATATATGGGTATATCTACTTGATGAAACATAAATCTGAAACATTTGAAAAGTTCAAAGAATTTTAGAGTGAAGTGGAAAATCATCGTAACAAGAAAATTAAGTTTCTACGATCTGATCGTGGAGGAGAATATTTGAGTTACGAGTTTGGTCTTCATTTGAAACAATGTGGAATAGTTTTACAAGTCACGCCACCTGGAACACCACAGTGTAATGGTGTGTCTAAACGTCGTAACCGCACTTTATTAGATATGGTGCGATCTATGATGTCTCTTACTGATTTACCACTAACGTTTTGGGGTTATGCTTTAGAGACGGCTACATTCATGTTAAATAGGGCAGCATCAAAATCCATTGAGACGACACCTTATGAACTGTGGTTTGGCAAGAAACCCAAGTTGTCGTTTCTTAAAGTTTGGGGCTGCGATGCTTATGTGAAAAAGCTTCAACCTGATAAGCTCGAACCCAAATCGAAGAAATGTGTCTTCATAGGATACCCAAAAGAGACTGTTGGGTACACCTTCTATCACAGAGCCGAAGGCAAGATATTCGTTGCTAAGATTGGATCCTTTCTAGAGATGGAGTTTCTCTCAAAAGAAGTGAGTGGGAGGAAAGTAGAACTTGACGAGGTAACTGTACCTGCTCCCTTATTGGAAAGTAGTTTATCACAAAAATCAGTTCCAGTAATTCCTACACCAGTAAGTGAGGAAGCTAATGATGATGATCATGAAACTTCTGATCAAGTTACTACCGAACCTCGTAGGTCAACCAGAGTAAGATCCGCACCAGAATGGTACAGCAATCCTGTTCTAGAAGTCATGTTACTTGACCATGACAAACCTATGAACTATGAGGAAGCCATGTTGAGCCCAGATTCCGCAAAATGGCTTGAGGCCATGAAATCTGAGATGGGATCCATCTATGAGAACAAAGTGTGGACTTTGGTTGACTTGCGAGATGATCGACAAGCCATAGAGAATAAATGGATCTTCAAGAAGAAGACTGACGCTGACGGTAATATTACTGTCTACAAAGCTTGACTTGTTGCAAAAGATTTTCGACAAGTTCAAGGAATTGACTACGATGAGACCTTCTCACCCGTAGCGATGCTTAAGTCCGTCCGAATCATGTTAGCAATTGCCGCATTTTATGATTATGAAATTTGGCAAATGGATGTCAAAACTGCATTCCTTAACGGATATCTTAAAGAAGAGTTGTATATGATGCAATCGTAAGGTTTTGTCGATCCAAAAGGTGCTAACAAAGTGTGCAAGCTCCAGCGATCCATTTATGGACTGGTGCAAGGCTCTCGGAGTTGGAATATACGCTTTGTTAGTGTAATCAAATCATGTGGTTTTATAAAGAATTTTGGAGAAGCCTGTATTTACAAGAAAGTGAGTGGGAGCTCTGTAGCATTTCTGATATTATATGTGGATGACATATTGCTGATCGAAAATGATACTGAATTTCTGAATAGCATAAAAGGATACTTGAATAAGAATTTTTCAATGAAAGACCTCAGTGAAGCTGCTTATATATTGGGCATCAAGATCTATAGAGATAGATCAAGACGCTTAATTGGACTTTCACAAAGCACATAACTTGATAAAGTTCTGAAGAAGTTCAAAATGGATCAAGCAAAGAAAGGGTTTTTGTCTGTCTTACAAGGTGTGAAGTTGAGTCAGACTCAATGCCCGACCACTGTAGAAGATAGAGAGAAAATGAAAGCCATTCCCTATGCTTCAGCTATAGGTTTTATCATGTATGCAATGCTGTGTACCAGACCTGATATGTGCCTTGCTATTAGTTTAGCAGGGAGGTACCAAAGTAATCTAGGAGTGGATCACTGGACAACGGTCAAGAACATCCTAAAATACCTGAAAAAAACTAAGGATATGTTTCTCGTTTATGGAGGTGACAAAGAGCTCGTCATAAATGGTTACGTCGATGCAAGCTTTGACACTGATCCGGATAACTCTAAGTCACAAACCGGATACGTATGTTTATTGAATGGTGGAGCTGTCTATTGGTGCAGTTCCAAGCAGAGCGTCGTGGCGGGATCTACATGTGAAGCGGAGTACATAGCTGCTTCGAAAGTAGCGAATGAAGGAGTCTGTATGAAGGAGTTCATATACAATCTAGGTGTCATACCTAGTGCATCGGGTCCAACGAAAATCTTTTATGACAATACTGGTGCAATTGCCTTGGCAAAGGAATCCAAATTTCAAGAGAGAACCAAGCACATCAAGAGACGCTTCAATTCCATCTACGATCAAGTCAAGGAGGGAGACATAGAGATTTGCAAAATACATACGGATCTGAATATTGCAGACCCGTTGACTAAGCCTCTCTCACGAGCAAAACATGATCAACACCAGGACTCCATGGGTGTTAGAATCATTACAATGTAATCTAGATTATTGACTCTAGTGTAAGTAGGAGACTGAAGGAAATATGCCCTAGAGGCAATAATAAAGTTGTTATTTATATTTCCATATATCATGATAAATGTTTATTATTCATGCTAGAATTGTATTGACCGAAAACTTAGTACATGTGTGAATACATAGACAAACAGAGTGTCACTAGTATGCCACTACTGACTAGCTCGTTAATCAAAAGATGGTCAAGTTTCCTAACCATAGACATGAGTTGTCATTTGATGAACGGGATCACATCATTAGAGAATGATGTGATTGACTTGACCCATCCGTTAGCTTAGCATTATGATAGTTTAGTTTATTGCTATTGCTTTCTCCATGACTTATACATGTTCCTATGACTATGAGATTATGCAACTCCCGAATACTGGAGGAACACTTAGTGTGCTATCAAACGTCACAAAGTAATTGGGTGAATATAAAGATGCTCTACAGGTGTCTACGTTGGTGTTTGTTGAGTTGGCATAGATCGAGATTAGGATTTGTCACTCCGATTGTCAGAGAGGTATCTCTGGGCCCTCTCGGTAATGCACATCACTATAAGCCTTGCAAGCAATGTGACTAATGAGTTAGTTGCGGGATGTTGCATTACGAAACGAGTAAAGAGACTTGCTTGTCGGATTTCGGGTTCCGACAAAACCCTTAAGGTTCAAACTCTAGGGTGCGCACGAAAGTCTCTCCTTCCCCCTAGCTCACTCACTCACCACGATCTCAAAGCTCATCTCGTCGAACTCGAAGAACAAGGGACACAAGAGTTTATACTAGTTCGGGCCACCGATGTGGTGTAATACCCTACTCCAGTGTGGTGTGGTGGATTGCCTTGTAGGCTGAGGATGAGAAAGTACAAGGGAAGAACTACCTCCTGAGGAGAGGTGTTATTGAGCTCAGTGAGCTTGTGTGGTTGAGGATGATCTGAATGATCAGCCTGAAGGAAATATGCCCTAGAGGCAATAATAAAGTTATTATTTATTTCCTTATATCATGATAAATGTTTATTATTCATGCTAGAATTGTATTAACCGGAAACATAATACATGTGTGAATACATAGACCAACAGAGTGTCACTAGTATGCCTCTACTTGACTAGCTCGTTAATCAAAGATGGTTATGTTTCCTAACCATGAACAAGGAGTTGTTATTTGATTAATGAGGTCACATCATTAGTTGAATGATCTGATTGACATGACCCATTCCATTAGCTTAGCACCCGATCGTTTAGTATGTTGCTATTGCTTTCTTCATGACTTATACATGTTCCTATAACTATGAGATTATGCAACTCCCGTTTACCGGAGGAACACTTTGGGTACTACCAAACGTCACAACGTAACTGGGTGATTATAAAGGAGTACTACAGGTGTCTCCAATGGTAGATGTTGGGTTGGCGTATTTCGAGATTAGGGTTTGTCACTCCGATTGTCGGAGAGGTATCTCTGGGCCCTCTCGGTAATGCACATCACATAAGCCTTGCAAGCACTGCAACTAATAAGTTAGTTGTGAGATGATGTATTACGGAACGAGTAAAGAGACTTGCCGGTAACGAGATTGAACTAGGTATTGGATACCGACGACCGAATCTCGGGCAAGTAACATACCGATGACAAAGGGAACAACGTATGTTGTTATGCGGTCTGACCGATAAAGATCTTCGTAGAATATGTAGGAGCCAATATGGGCATCCAGGTCCCGCTATTGGTTATTGACCGGAGACGTATCTCGGTCATGTCTACATTGTTCTCGAACTGTAGGGTCCGCACGCTTAACGTTACGATGACAGTTATTATGAGTTTATGCATTTTGATGTACCGAAGGTTGTTCGGAGTCCCGGATGAGATCACAGACATGACGAGGAGTCTCGAAATGGTCGAGACGTAAAGATTGATATATTGGAAGCCTATGTTTGGACATCGGAAGTGTTCCGGGTGAAATCGGGATTTTACCGGAATACCGGGAGGGTTACCGGAACCCCCCGGGAGACTAATGGGCCTATTGGGCCTTAGTGGAAAAAAGAGAAAAAGGGAAAAGGCCCAAGCTGGCCGGCGCCCCCCTTCCCCAAGTCCTATTAGGAATAGGATAAGGGGCCGGCCCCCCTTCTCTCTCTTCCCCCCTCGGGAGTCCTAATTGGATTAGGATTGGGGGGAGGAGTCCTACTCCCGGTGGGAGTAGGACTCCCCTGCGCCTCCCCTCCCTTGGCTGGCCGGCCCCCTCCTCCAACCTTTATATACGGGGGCAGGAGGCACCCCAAGACACACAACTTGATCCTTGAGATCGCTCCTTAGCCGTGTGCGGTGCCCCCTGCCACCAAATTCCACCTCGATCGTACCGTTGTAGTGCTTAGGCGAAGCCCTGCGTCGGTTGTACATCAAGATCGTCACCACGCCGTCGTGCTGACGGAACTCCTCCCCGAAGCTTTGCTGGATCGGAGCCCGGGGATCGTCATCGAGCTGAACGTGTGCTAAGAACTCGGAGGTGCCGGAGTAACGGTGCTTGGATCGGTCGGATCGGGAAGAAGACGTACGACTACTTCCTCTACGTTGTGTGATCGCTTCCGCAGTCGGTCTGCGTTGGTACGTAGACAACACTCTCCCCTCTCGTTGCTGTGCATCACCATGATCTTGCGTGTGCGTAGGAAATTTTTTGAAATTACTGCGTTCCCCAACAGTGGCATCCGAGCCTAGGTTTTATGGTTTGATGTTATATGCACGAGTAGAACACAAGTGAGTTGTGGGCGATACAAGTCATACTGCCTACCAGCATGTCATACTTTGGTTCGGCGGTATTGTTGGTTGAGACGATCCGGACCAACCTTACGCGTACTCTTACGCGAGACCGGTTCCCTCGACGTGCTTTGCACATAGATGGCTTGCGGAAGACTGTCTCTCCAACTTTAGTTGAACCAAGTGTGACTACGCCCGGTCCTTGAGAAGGTTAAAACGGAGTCTATTTGACGAACTATCGTTGTGGTTTTGATGCGTAGGTGAGATGAGTTCTTGCTTAAGCCCGTAGCAGCCACGTAAAACTTGCAACAAACAAAGTAGAGGACGTCTAACTTGTTTTTGCAGGGTATGTTGTGATGTGATATGGTCAAGACATGATGCTGATTTTATTGTATGAGATGATCATGTTTTGTAACCGAGTTATCGGCAACTGGCAGGAGCCATATGGTTGTCGCTTTATTGTATGCAATGCAATCGCGATGTAATGCTTTACTTTATTACTAAGCGGTAGTGATAGTCGTGGAAGCATAAGATTGGCGAGACGACAACGTTGCTACGATGGAGATCAAGGTGGCGCGCCGGTGACGATGGTGATCATGACGGTGCTTCGGAGATGGAGATCACAAGCACAAGATGATGATGGCCATATCATATCACTTATATTGATTGCATGTGATGTTTATCCTTTTATGCATCTTATCTTGCTTTGATTGACGGTTGCATTATAAGATGATCTCTCACTAAATTATCAAGAAGTGTTCTCCCTGAGTATGCACCGTTGCCAAAGTTCGTCGTGCCCAGACACCACGTGATGATCGGGTGTGATAAGCTCTACGTCCATCTACAACGGGTGCAAGCCAGTTTTGCACACGCAGAATACTCAGGTTAAACTTGACGAGCCTAGCATATGCAGATATGGCCTCGGAACACAGAGACCGAAAGGTCGAGCGTGAATCATATAGTAGATATGATCAACATGACGATGTTCACCATTGAAAACTACTCCATCTCACGTGATGATCGGTTATGGTTTAGTTGATTTGGATCACGTGATCACTTAGAGGATTAGAGGGATGTCTATCTAAGTGGGAGTTCCTAAGTAATTTGATTAACTGAACTTAAACTTATCATGAACTTAGTACCTGATAGTATCTTGCTTGTTTATGTTGCTTGTAGATAGATGGCTCGTGCTATTGTTCCGTTGAATTTTAATGCGTTCCTTGAGAAAGCAAAGTTGAAAGATGATGGTAGCAATTACACGGACTGGGTCCGTAACCTGAGGATTATCCTCATTACTGCACAGAAGAATTACGTCCTGGAAGCACCGCTGGGTGACAGGCCTGCTGCTGGAGCAACGCCAGATGTTATGAACGTCTGGCAGAGCAAAGCTGATGACTACTCGATAGTTCAGTGTGCCATGCTTTACGGCTTAGAATCGGGACTTCAACGACGTTTTGAACGTCATGGAGCATATGAGATGTTTCAGGAGTTGAAGTTAATATTTCAAGCAAATGCCCGAATTGAGAGATATGAAGTCTCCAATAAGTTCTATAACTGTAAGATGGAGGAGAACAGTTCTGTCAGTGAGCATATACTCAAAATGTCTGGGTATAATAATCACTTGATTCAGATGGGAGTTAATCTTCCAGATGATTGCGTCATTGACAGAATTCTCCAATCACTACCACCAAGCTACAAGAGCTTCGTGATGAACTATAATATGCAAGGGATGAACAAGACTATTCCCGAGCTCTTCGCAATGCTGAAAGCTGCGGAGGTAGAAATCAAGAAGGAGCATCAAGTGTTAATGGTTAGCAAGACCACTAGTTTCAAGAAAAAGGGTAAAGGGAAGAAGAAGGGAAACTTCAAGAAGAACAGCAAGCAAGTTGCTGCTCAAGAGAAGAAACCCAAGTCTGGACCTAAGCCTGAAACTGAGTGCTTCTACTGCAAGCAGACTGGTCACTAGAAGCGGAACTGCCCCAAGTATTTGGCGGATAAGAAGGATGGCAAAGTGAGCAAAGGTATATGTGATATACATGTTATTGATGTGTACCTTACTAGAGCTCGCAGTAGCACCTGGGTATTTGATACTGGTTCTGTTGCTAATATTTGCAACTCGAAACAGGGACTACGGAATAAGCGGACACTAGCAAAGGACGAGGTGACGATGCGCGTGGGAAACGGTTCCAAAGTCGATGTGATCGCGGTCGGCACGCTACCTCTACATCTACCTTCGGGATTAATATTAGACCTAAATAATTGTTATTTGGTGCCAGCGTTGAGCATGAACATTATATCTGGATCTTGTTTAATGCGAGACGGTTATTCATTTAAATCAGAGAATAATGGTTGTTCTATTTATATGAATAATATCTTTTATGGTCATGCACCTTTGAAGAGTGGTCTATTCTTGTTGAATCTTGAAGATAGTAATACACATATTCACAATGTAGAAGCCAAAAGATGCAAAGTTAATAATGATAGTGCAACTTATTTGTGG
Source organism: Triticum monococcum (assembly GCA_034509565.1). Taxonomy (NCBI): domain Eukaryota; kingdom Viridiplantae; phylum Streptophyta; class Magnoliopsida; order Poales; family Poaceae; genus Triticum; species Triticum monococcum. The sequence goes on along the minus strand of CM067843.1, from coordinate 667,101,668 downwards.
CACTGCCGTTTAGGTCATATCGGTGTAAAGCGCATGAAGAAACTCCATACTGATGGGCTTTTGGAACCACTTGATTATGAATCACTTGGTACTTGCGAACCGTGCCTCATAGGCAAGATGACTAAAACACCGTTCTCCGGTACTATGGAGAGAGCAACAGATTTGTTGGAAATCATACATACCGATGTATGTGGTCCGATGAATATTGAGGCTCGTGGCGGATATCGTTATTTTCTCACCTTCACAGATGATTTAAGCAGATATGGGTATATCTACTTAATGAAACATAAGTCTGAAACATTTGAAAGGTTCAAAGAATTTCAGAATGAAGTTGAAAATCATCGTAACAAGAAAATAAAGTTTCTACGATCTGATCGTGGAGGAGAATATTTGAGTTACGAGTTTGGTGTACATTTGAAAAATTGTGGAATAGTTTCGCAACTCACGCCACCCGGAACACCACAGCGTAATGGTGTGTCCGAACGTCGTAATCGCACTTTACTAGATATGGTGCGATCCATGATGTCTCTTACTGATTTACCGCTATCGTTTTGGGGTTATGATTTAGAGACGGCCGCATTCACGTTGAATAGGGCACCATCAAAATCCGTTGAGACGACGCCTTATGAACTATGGTTTGGCAAGAAACCAAAGTTGTCGTTTCTTAAAGTTTGGGGCTGCGATGCTTATGTGAAAAAGCTTCAACCTGATAAGCTCGAACCCAAAGCGGAGAAATGTGTCTTCATAGGATACCCAAAGGAAACTGTTGGGTATACCTTCTATCACAGATCCGAAGGCAAGACATTCGTTGCTAAGAATGGATCATTTCTAGAGAAGGAGTTTCTCTCGAAAGAAGTGAGTGGGAGGAAAGTAGAACTTGACGAGGTAACTGTACATGCTCCCTTATTGGAAAATAGTACATCACAGAAAACTGTTTCTGCGACACCTATGCCAATCAGTGAGGAAGCTAATGATGATGATCATGAAGCTTCAGAACAAGATACTACTGAACCACGTAGATCAACCAGAGTGAGATCCGCACCAGAGTGGTACGGTAATCCAGTTCTGGAAGTCATGATGCTAGATCATGATGAACCTACGAACTATGAAGAAGCGATGGTGAGCCCAGATTCCGCAAAGTGGCTTGAGGCCATGAAATCTGAGATGGGATCCATGTATGAGAACAAAGTATGGACTTTGGTTGACTTGCCCGATGATCGGCAAGCAATTGAGAATAAATGGATCTTCAAGAAAAAGACTGACGCTGACGGTAATGTTACTGTCTATAAAGCTCGACTTGTCGCAAAAGGATTTCGACAAGTTCAAGGGGTTGACTACGATGAGACTTTCTCACCCGTAGCGATGCTTAAGTCCGTCAGAATTATGTTAGCAATTGCCGCATTTTATGATTATGAAATATGGCAGATGGATGTCAAAACTGCATTCCTGAATGGATTTCTGGAAGAAGAGTTGTATATGGTACAACCAGAAGGTTTTGTCGATCCAAAAGGAGCTAACAAAGTATGCAAACTCCAGCGATCCATTTATGGACTGGTGCAAGCATCTCGGAGTTGGAATAAACGCTTTGATAGTGTGATCAAAGCATTTGGCTTTATACAGATTTTTGGAGAAGCCTGTATTTACAAGAAAGTGAGTGGGAGCTCTGTAGCATTTCTGATATTATATGTGGATGACATATTGCTAATTGGAAATGGTATAGAATTTCTGGATAGCATAAAGGGATACTTGAATAAAAGTTTTTCGATGAAAGACCTCGGGGAAGCTGCTTACATATTAGGCATAAAGATCTATAGAGATAGATCAAGACGCTTAATTGGACTTTCACAAAGCACATACCTGGACAAGATTTTGAAGAAAATCAAAATGGATCAAGCAAAGAAAAGGTTCTTGCCTGTGTTACAAGGTATGAAATTGAGTAAGACTCAATGCCCGACCACTGCAGAAGATAGAGAGAAAATGAAAGATGTTCCCTATGCTTCAGCCATAGGCTCTATCATGTATGCAATGCTGTGTACCAGACCTGATGTGTGCCTTGCTATAAGTTTAGCAGGGAGGTACCAAAGTAATCCTGGAATGGATCACTGGACAGCGGTCAAGAACATCCTGAAATACCTGAAAAGGACTAAGGATATGTTTCTCGTATATGGAGGTGACAAAGAGCTCACCGTAAGAGGTTACGTTGATGCAAGCTTTGACACTGATCCGGACGATTCTAAATCGCAAACCGGATACGTGTTTACTTTAAACGGTGGAGCTGTCAGTTGGTGCAGTTCTAAACAAAGCGTCGTAGCGGGATCTACATGTGAAGCGGAGTACATAGCTGCTTCGGAAGCAGCAAACGAAGGAGTCTGGATGAAGGAGTTCATATCCGATCTAGGTGTCATACCTAGTGCATCGGGTCCAATGAAAATCTTCTGTGACAATACTGGTGCAATTGCCTTGGCAAAGGAATCCAGATTTCACAAAAGAACCAAACACATCAAGAGACGCTTCAACTCCATCCGGGATCTAGTCCAGGTGGGAGACATAGAGATTTGCAAGATACATACGGATTTGAATGTTGCAGACCCGTTGACTAAGCCTCTTCCACGAGCAAAACATGATCAGCACCAAGGCTCCATGGGTGTTAGAATCATTACTGTGTAATCTAGATTATTGACTCTAGTGCAAGTGGGAGACTGAAGGAAATATGCCCTAGAGGCAATAATAAAGTTATTATTTATTTCCTTATATGATGATAAATGTTTATTATTCATGCTAGAATTGTATTAACCGGAAACATAATACATGTGTGAATACTAGACCAACAGAGTGTCACTAGTATGCCTCTACTTGACTAGCTCGTTAATCAAAGATGGTTATGTTTCCTAACCATGAACAAGGAGTTGTTATTTGATTAACGAGGTCACATCATTAGTAGAATGATCTGATTGACATGACCCATTCCATTAGCTTAGCACCCGATCGTTTAGTATGTTGCTATTGCTTTCTTCATGACTTATACATGTTCCTATAACTATGAGATTATGCAACTCCCGTTTACCGGAGGAACACTTTGGGTACTACCAAACGTCACAACGTAACTGGGTGATTATAAAGGAGTACTACAGGTGTCTCCAATGGTAGATGTTGGGTTGGCGTATTTCGAGATTAGGGTTTGTCACTCCGATTGTCGGAGAGGTATCTCTGGGCCCTCTCGGTAATGCACATCACATAAGCCTTGCAAGCACTGCAACTAATAAGTTAGTTGTGAGATGATGTATTACGGAACGAGTAAAGAGACTTGCCGGTAACGAGATTGAACTAGGTATTGGATACCGACGACCGAATCTCGGGCAAGTAACATACCGATGACAAAGGGAACAACGTATGTTGTTATGCGGTCTGACCGATAAAGATCTTCGTAGAATATGTAGGAGCCAATATGGGCATCCAGGTCCCGCTATTGGTTATTGACCGGAGACGTATCTCGGTCATGTCTACATTGTTCTCGAACCGTAGGGTCCGCACGCTTAACGTTACGATGACAGTTATTATGAGTTTATGCATTTTGATGTACCGAAGGTTGTTCGGAGTCCCGGATGAGATCACGGACATGACGAGGAGTCTCGAAATGGTCGAGACGTAAAGATTGATATATTGGAAGCCTATGTTTGGACATCGGAAGTGTTCCGGGTGAAATCGGGATTTTACCGGAATACCGGGAGGGTTACCGGAACCCCCCGGGAGACTAATGGGCCTATTGGGCCTTAGTGGAAAAAAGAGAAAAAGGGAAAAGGCCCAAGCTGGCCGGCGCCCCCCTTCCCCAAGTCCTATTAGGAATAGGATAAGGGGCCGGCCCCCCTTCTCTCTCTTTTCCCCCCCCGGGAGTCCTAATTGGATTAGGATTGGGGGGAGGAGTCCTACTCCCGGTGGGAGTAGGACTCCCCTGCGCCTCCCCTCCCTTGGCCGGCCGGCCCCCTCCTCCAACCTTTATATACGGGGGCAGGAGGCACCCCAAGACACACAACTTGATCCTTGAGATCGCTCCTTAGCCGTGTGCGGTGCCCCCTGCCACCAAATTCCACCTCGATCGTACCGTTGTAGTGCTTAGGCGAAGCCCTGCGTCGGTTGTACATCAAGATCGTCACCACGCCGTCGTGCTGACGGAACTCCTCCCCGAAGCTTTGCTGGATCGGAGCCCGGGGATCGTCATCGAGCTGAACGTGTGCTAAGAACTCGGAGGTGCCGGAGTAACGGTGCTTGGATCGGTCGGATCGGGAAGAAGACGTACGACTACTTCCTCTACGTTGTGTGATCGCTTCCGCAGTCGGTCTGCGTTGGTACGTAGACAACACTCTCCCCTCTCGTTGCTGTGCATCACCATGATCTTGCGTGTGCGTAGGAAATTTTTTGAAATTACTGCGTTCCCCAACACAGCCCCCCTCCTATGGTGGTGGCTAGTCCTATTAATAGAGGCCCTGGCCCTCTTCCCAAATATCAGGCGGGAAGGGATCCCACAACGGCCAATTTGCAGGGGGATAGCTAGTACAAGCTATCCAGACAAAAGGTGGTCTTCGCCTGCCAAAGGCTCTGGTGGTGACGCTGTCGTGGGCCCCGTGATGACCTCCGTCCTGCCGTTCTATTGGTCTTGGTCTTGTTGCACCGATATGGAAACCTTTGCCTGATGCCTCGGACTCCTCGCCTGCGCCTGCTCCTTTAGCACCAAAAAGGCAACTGGTGCTCTGCGCCCGCTGGCGCCTGCCTGGCACTCGCCTGGCCTTGGTCGTCATGGCTCACGTCAGGGAACCTCACAAGGTGCCCCTCACCTTGATCTCTCCACTCCTCGCGAGCCAGCCTAGCGAGGATGCCCCTGAGGAGGTCTTGTGTCGTCCGCCTCGCAAGGCTTGGCCCCTCGCGAGGGTCTTAAGTGTTTGTTGGTGAAGATGGGTCATAGCAGGCCGCCAGAGGAGCCACGCCGTGGGCCGCATGCAGGCAAGTCTGGGGACCCCCGTTCCCAGAACGCCAATAGTAGCCCCCGGGCCTAAGGCATGCTAGGATTTGGCTTCGACGCGAAGCCAAGGGGCAAGTGTGGAGCGTCATGGGCCCCAACCGCCTGCGGCCCTGATTGACGCGTGGCGACTGACGAGACGTGGGCGTCCCTGCTTCCGCACGCAACCTTGATATCCGCCTGGCTAGGCGGCCACTGTGACCTACATAGTCACTCCCTCGTTGCTGGCGACGTACTCCCCCAACTCTTCTGCCTTCCCGCAACGACGGCCTCTTCTTCCAATCTGTCCTGGGCTCCATCCTCTCCATCGCCATGGTGCCGAGCCGGACTAGGAAGGGGAAGAAGAAGCCCCAGTCGTCAACCGAACCACCTCCGCCCTTTGGGTCAGCCGTCGGACGGTCGGTGGTGGTCAACCAGGAAGCCATGGACAAGGTCCGCCTTGCGCGCGCCGCTGATTTCAACTAATGTGGGAAGACGGTGGCCTGGCCCTCATCCCGCACCTCCATTGATAGGACAATCAATGAGGTCCATACTTTCCTTGATGCCCTATGGGCCGGCCTGATCCCCCCTTTCTCCACCTTCTTCAACGCCGTGTTTTCTCATTACCAGATCCATATGCTACACCTAGATCCTCAATCCATCGCCCTCCTTGCTGTCTTCGCCTTCGTCTGCGAGGCCATGGTGGGCATTGCTCCTTCCCTGGCCCTACTTCACCACTTCTTCTCACTGCACCTGACCGACCCTCAGCAGTGCTCGGGATGCCTGAGCTTCTAGGCCGTGGCTGCGACGGCCGGCTTGGGGATTGACTTCGAGCTCCCGCCATCAACAAGCGGGTTCCAGAAGCGGTGGGTATACGTGGACGTCGGCGTGCTCAGCCCCCTGCTCCCACTTCCATCGGCACCCACCGTTCCCAGCTCTCGCTGGGGCCACGAGAGGCTCGCTGACCCGCGTCTTGCCTACGTCTAGCTCCGGTTGAAGAGGCTGAAGGATCTTGGCGTGTCTGCACCCATGGTGGTGAAGGAGTTCATCTGGCGCTGTGTTTACCCACTTTAGCGCCATTCTCGACCAGTGTGGACCTTGTCCGGTAGCAAGGACCGCATGAGGCTTCAAGAGTCCGGGCTTCCCCTTGAGGCGCAGCAAACTGTGCTTGAGATCTTGACGGGCGACCCGTCGCAAGCCAACATGTCGGAGGAGGGTTGTCTCTTGTACTGCTGCTCGAACAAGGTGGATTTCACGAGGTAAATGCCCCCTTTCGATGAGTGGGGACTACGCCCGGTCGGTCTTGAAGGGCCTCGCGAGAACCCGGTCCCCGTGGCTCCCTTACCCGCCACCAGCGCGACGATCTCCCCAGAAGTGGGCGCAGGGGGCGGCCACCGTCGGCCGCTGGCGTCGCGGCTGCTAAGGAATCGGCGCTGCTCGGGGCTCCCGGAGGGCCGCCCCACGGCCCGCCCCACGGCCCTCCAGAGAGCCGTCTTGAGGAAGCGGCCAGAGGGGCGTCGCAGCCCGATACTCCTGAGGCTACAGCCCCCGAGGCCCCGGCGGGTCGCCGCGAGGCGGAGAATGGCACCCCCGAGGTCGCCCCCTCAGGAGCTACCCCAGCTACGCCTGGAGCTGGTGACCGTGCCCTGGGCTTCGGCCGGCTCCGACTATGACGCCTCCGATTCAATCGTACACTAATCATACACGCAAATGTGTACGATCAAGATCAAGGACTCACGGGAAGATATCACAACACAACTCTAGACAGAATTTAAAATAATACAAGCTTTATATTACAAGCCAGGGGCCTCGAGGGCTCGAATACATAAGCTCGATGACATAAGAGTCAGCGGAAGCAACAATATCTGAGTACAGACATAAGTTAAACAAGTCTGCCTTAAGAAGGCTAGCACAAAAGCAACAACGATCGAAAAGGCAAGGCCTCCTGCCTGGGAGCCTCCTAACTACTCCAAGTCGTCAGCGGCCGGCACGTAGTAGTAGGCATCCTCGGGGTAGCAGTAGTCATCAGTGGTGTCGTCTGCCTCCTGGGATCCGTCATCTGGCCGCGACAATCGGGTATAGGGGAAAAGAGGTAGCAAAGCAACCGTGAGTACTCATCGAAAGTACTCGCAAGACTTACATCAGATCTAAACTATGTATGCACCTATATCAAAGGAAATGGGTTGTATCTGTGGACTAAAGTGCAGAATGCCAAAAAGAAGGGGAAAGCCTAGCCTATCGAAGACTAGCATCTTCAAGCATCTTGCAGCATATAGAAGAGTATAGATCAACATAATGTAAAGTAGTAGTGTTATCAACCTTGGCCAGAGATCCTTTCTCGACTCCCTGCGAGAAAGCAATCCCAGAGCCATACTATCTAAGTGTCCACACATTCCAATTCTCATCACCATCCAGTTCTCATCACAAGTATCCAGTTCTAGTTGTATCGACCGGGATACAACTCCAAGTGTCCGTTACCGTAGGACAGGCTATCAATAGATGTTTTCTTCCCTGCAGGGGTGCACCAACTTACCCACCATGCTCGATTAACTCCAGCCGGACACACTTTCCTGGGTCACGCCCGGACTCGGCCAAACAATACGCCGCAACCCGACCTAGGCTTAATAGAGAGGTCAGCACGCCGGACTAAGCCTATGCCCCCAGGGGTCATGGGCCATCTGCCCGAGAACTCCTGCACGTTGCGTACGCGGCCGGTGAGCAGACCTAGCTACCTCCTTCAACAAGGCAGGAGCTTACGCAGTCCAACCCGGCGCGCGCCGCTCAATCGCTGACGTCTATTAAGCTTCGGCTGATGCATACGGCGCAGAACGCCCATACTATGCCCACGTGATAGTTAGTGCTATCAGGCCAGAGGCCCCTCGGATCAAATATCCAAATCGTAGTGGATTAGGAGCACGCGGTAACAAGCAGAGACTCACGAAAGATGTGACCCCATTGCCCCGTCTCGAGTACTTGCGGCAAGGGCTAAGAATGCCCGGCCACGCCTCGTAAGTATCTCGCAGGCACCTTCCAGGTCAACCCGACTCCACATCACTCGCTATTAAGCTCGCGCGGGTACCCCTCAGGGCCGACCCGTCTTTAGTAACATGGTTCAGTGTAAAGTCATAGTAACCATAGTAACTATGTGTCTAACACCAAGGGGAAAACCCGAGGAATCACCCCCGGTGAATTCCACTCGATGTTATCATCAAGGTGAACGTAAGAGGATCCACCCTCGTGGTTCACACTTGAGGGGTTGCACGACAGAGCCGTAACGAAAGTGGTTAAGGAGGAAATCACCCTTGATGACCTCGACTGTATAGCTACACTATAGAGATCTTATCAGGAGTGATGTTAGAGGTTCCACCCTCGGTACTCGATGGTAACTCTGCTGAGTCGTACAACTAGGGGGGGTGATGTGCGGTGTCAGGGCCTGGACATCGATCACGTTGATCGAGTCATCAAACATAAAGCGGGGCAACTGGGACAAGGTGGGGTCACTGATGGATCACTAACCAACCTATACTAAGCAGTTTAGGATAAGCAAGTAAGGTAACAATAAGTAGGTAACAAAAACATGCTATGCATCAGAGTATGGTCATACAAAAACAGTAGCGGTTCTAATGCAAGCATGAGAGGGAAAGAAAAGGGCGATATCGGAATGCTCAAGGAGGGTTTGCTTCCCTGGCCGCTCAGACGAGAAGGAGGGGTCGTCGGTCATAGGGTCTACAGAAGAGAAGAGGGGGGAGAAACAATAAATACATAGCAAGCAAGTGCATAACAGGACAACAGGAAGAGCTAGACGTGTTCTAACGCGGTGCTACACGATACCGGTGAAAGGGGAAGTCAACCGAGAATGTTTTCCCGGTTCAAGCAAATACCGGTGGCGGGTAAATGGATCGCGTATTCGGATTCGTTGGATTTTTCTGAGCAACTTTCATATATAAAACTTTTTCATCCGACTTATAGATTATTTTAAATGATTTTTCAAAGTTTTATCAATATTCTGGAAATTCCTGGATTTAATTAATAAAATGAATAAAATAGCAAAATGGCTACCGGTGCCCAAAAGTGTACCCAGACAGAGTGTGCATGAGGCTGACAATGGGGTCCAGTTGACTGCCTAGTCAGTAGTCAAATGTTGACTTTGACTGGTCAAACTGGCCAGTGGGCCCCAGGTGTTAGTGAGACATTTAAATAAAACTGTTTTATTAGTAAATTTAACCCATGTGGGGGCCCGGGTTTCGGTGAGAGTTAGGGGCCGGGTTAGTGCTAATTAAGGGTTAGCCACTAATTAAGGGGGCGGGCCCCAGAGGCTGGGGCACAAGGCCATGGCCGCTGGGCAAAAACGGGGCGGGCGTCCCGCTCGAACAGGCTCGGGCGTGCGGGCGCCGGCGTGGCGGAGGCCGCCGGGGGCGGCGAGGCGCCGGCGGGCGCGCAGCCAGGCGGCGAGCGGCGGCGGCGCACAGGCAGGCGGCTAGGGGGCGCTGGGGGCCGTAGTAGGAGCGAAAGGCGGGGCGCGGGCACGGCCAGGGAGGGCTCACGGGCGAGCATGGACGGGATTGCAGAGGCGGGGTTGGAGCAGGCCGGAGCGGCAGCAAAGGCGACGTGCAGCGGCGAGGGGCTCAGGCAGCAAGCCGCGGTGTAGGAGAGGTCGAGGCGGGTGTGGGCAGTGTGCAGGACAAGCGGCAGCAGCGTTGCGAGCGGCGACGAAGCTAGCGGCGGCGGTGAGCTTCGGCCCTGGCGGAACTAGCAGCACCAACAGCAGATCGAGGAGGGGAACGGAGGGGAGACGAGGTGGAGCTCACCAGGGAGGCACACGGGGGCCCGGTGGTAGCTTAGGAGCAGCAGATCGGTGACATTCACCGGAAGAGTGCCGGCGGCCGTGGATGAAGACGGGCTCGATTCCTTCACTCCAGATCGCCCTGGCTTCAACCAATGGTCGATGAAGAAGAAGCGGTGGCCGGCGCACCTCGCAGACAAGGCTCCCGGGCGCGGGGGTGCCGGTGGCCGCGGGATCGAGCGACGCACGGTGGCGGCTGTGTTTGGGAGAGAGAGGGGAGCGAGAGGAGTGGAGCGATCGAGTGGGGGAAACGGCTAGGGTTCATCAAGGGATGGAGGAGGGCGTCAGGGCCTCCTTATACACGACGGGGAACCGCGGGATGGCCGCCACGCACTCACAGCCGCGGCCATGGTGGTCGGATGCGCGCCACCACCTCTCGTGAACAGGAAGAAGCCGGAGGGTGGGGTAGGTGAGCCGACCTAGTGGCCAAGTGGGCTGTGAGGCCTGGGGGAGGCCTTTTCTCCTTTTGTTTATGCTTTGCATTTTCTTTTAGTACCAAATGAGTTTTGTTTTGACAAAACTTGGCACATAAATACAACTCAACACCTTGAGATGGAATAAAAAGTTTGGGGGGTCAAAGGAGTTGTCTAACCAATTTTAGAAATTGAAAAGGCCAATGTGACGATTGTTGGACCACAAAATAAAGTCCCAGAGGCATTTTGGGAAGTCAAATGAGGTTGGTTTCAACATGACAAATAACCAGAGATTATTTACCACACTTTGAACATTTTAGTTTTGAAGTTTGACAAATTTGAATTTTTGACTTTAGATTTGAACTTGAAATTGAACAATGACTTGGATCAAGTGAGGATTAGCAACAGTAAGAGGGATGACATGGCATCATTAGAATGAGGTTACTGTAGCTTAATTATCCGAGCATCACAATTCTCCTCCACTATAAGAAATCTCGTCCCGAGATTTAAGGGGTGAAGTAAGGGGGAGACACTCGAGAAGGACAGAGCTCAACACAATATAGGTACCTAGGGGCTATCCAAGTGAACTAGCATAGAGGCATCTCTCGAGTTGAAATTTAAGAAAGTCATCGAGAGCAAAATATGAAGGTACAATAGGAAGTTTCAAGCGAATGGACAAACCATCGATACCTGAACAGAGTGTGAGAAGGGGGTTCAGAGCATCGGGAATAGATCATCTCTCGGACGGTGGCTCATGACAACACACAAAGCCAAGAGCAAATGATACTTCGGAATAAAGGATATAGGGGAGAGTCGGGTTCCGATCCTGTGGAACTGTGGGTTATGGGCCCACCATGTGGGTTAAAAATAGAAGGAGCGATGGCATCTTGCACGGTCATGATAACATGGCAAGTCAGAGAGTAGCCTGTCAGTTATGTCGGCAACAACGTCGGTACCAAGGGCGAGGGACGAAGAGAACCATTTTCCTGCTCGTTGAACGAGGCAGGCCATTAGGCAAAGTTCTCGTCCATCGGTGGCTACCGGAATGTCATCAACAAAAGTAACAGGGTCTTACTGACAAAGTGATACAACGAGGTGTTTACATAAGCAGGGAAATATTACTGCTTATATAATATTGATCACAATAAGGTTTAAACAAACCAATGGAAAGGAAAAAGTAATTGTCAGATTAAAGAGAGTAATGGAAAGGAAAATGTGTTTAAACACATATTTCAGGGGTATATTCTTCCTAAGGACAAGCAGAGCATGATATCCATGACAGGATAGAAGTATAAAACCATTTAGGTAAGGGGAAAGAAATTTCATGACATTACCCATACAACGGTGTTTGGATAACTGATAAAGAAAATTTAGTATCGTGCTTCAAATGTTCTTATTGGAGATCGAATTACCACAGACATGCTTCGAGATAGCATTGACATGGTTTCAAGCAAAGGTCAGACTTTGGGTACACCAAGGATCCATTGGAAACAACTTAGAAAACAAGTCATACAATTTTAGCAGGGAAAATATGAGGGTGTGGTCGACGGGCTCAGTAGCAATCCATCGACATGTCAAAAAGGATGTATTCCCAAAATTAATATGATCAAGTTTATGTTGGGGGGGAAGACAAGAATGTTGTTGATGCTGACACAAATCACCGAGAGGCAAAGATGGTATTTCTAGCCATGAATACAATTAACATCTCTGAAGAAGCCAAAGTGTGACGGTGATCAAGACAAAGTTTGTCGAGAGACTCTATGAAGATGCTGTCACATCCCTAGTTCTGGTATGGTCCTAGGCTTGCTTTGTGCATCATGGTTATTTTTTTCAAATGAAATTGAAATGGGGATGTTTCAAACCCTAGCACCAAAGCAATTTAAATAGGTTCAAATTAAAAATGGAATTTCAATGAACCCAAAATGCTATTAAAAAATGTTCATGCTCTTTGGATAATGTTGGGAACAACAACCAGAGGTGATGCACATTTTTGCTACTCATTTTGGATTTTTGAATCAATGCATAAATATTTGATTTGGAGCTGTTTAAAATATATAAATATTTTTAATAGCTCCAAAAATGTTGGGAATTGGTGAGGGCCTCTAGAATATTATATCTAGATGCCACAATTATTTTCAGCATTTATGGAAATGTTTTAACATTTCTTTTAGATACAAAACAAATGTCAGAAATAGAAAAAGAAAACAGAAAAAGGAATTACCTGACTTACCCTGAGGCCTGCCTTACCTGGCTGACCCAGATCCTGTGCAGGCCAGCTGTGGCCCAGCCCTGTAGCTGGCCCAGCCCAGCCGCCCACCGTCTTCAACCTCCTGCCAGTAGGCAGGAGGGCGTGTGCTCGCCGCGCGCGCGCCACCTCCACCCTGCCTGGCTGTCCTCCCGTCGCGCTGGACCTTCCCCACGTCGCCACACATCTCCCTCGACCCCCGGCGTCTCCCCCCACTCTCTCTCTGGAACCCCTCCCCCTTCTCCGTGCATTTCCGAATAGAGCTCGTCGACGCCGCTCACCGTTGCCGTGGCCACCGAGCCCCCCTCGCCTAGCTAGGATGCCCGGCAGCTCCACCACCTCGCGCTACGCCTCTCCATGGAAGGAAGCCCGTCGGAGCGCCCCGTAACGCCGCCATCACCGTCATCCCCTTCTTCGGCCACCGAAGATTCGCCTCGCCGTCCCGGCGTCGTCTGACCCTCCCCGAGCCCACCGAGACGCGTGCTGCAACCGCTGTGAAGCTGCCCATCTTTTCCCCCTACTCCCGTCGTCGGTTGCGTCCTCTAGCTGGTAGCCCCGCCGCATCCGTGAGCTCTTCGCCGGCGACCCCGTCGCCGCCATCGATCTAGCATGCATTAGACGCGCCCGAGAGCACGGTCGTGCTCCTGGTTATGCCAGGAAGCCGTAGACAACCCCAGTCAGGCTCCTCGTGCTCCGTAGCCTCGTGCCTGTGCACCACCGAACTCCGGCCGCCGCCTCCATGGTCGTGGCCGTCGTCTCCGGCGACCCCGCGGCCTCCCGAGCAGCCAGTTAGATGCGGGCGTGTGCGGGCTATCCTCTGGTGGCCTCCGCGTGCTCTTCCGCCGCCTGTAGCGCATTCCAGCGAACCACCGCCGTGTGGTTTGGTCGTCGCCGGCCGAACTCCGGCGAGGCTGGCCTATCGGCTTAATTAGCACTAATCCCCATCATTAGCCACCCCTCCAGCCGCTGACAGTGGGCCCAGGGCCAAGTCAAACTTGGTCAGTGCGGGTTTGACTCGGGGTTAACCCCAGTGTCACTGACGTGTGGCCCCCACACGTCAGGTTTGACCTGGTCAGCCTGCTAATGCCTCTGTGACGTCATGCTGATGCAGTATTTGTTTTTCTGGATTTTAAATAATTCAGAGAATTTCAGAAAATAGTTAAAACTTCTAAAAATCATAGAAATTAAACCGTAGCTCAGAATGAAATAAATTATATATGAAAAATTATCAGAAAAATGCAAGGAATCCATTTATGCCAGTTTCATGCATGAAAAACCAACTTATACTTGCTGTATAAGTGAAAACATAATAATGGCATGTTATATACTTAATTTGGGGTTTGCATATGAACCCTTGGTTCATATGGACTTCAACCAAATTGATGCTAGATGCATTAGGGCAAATCATAGCATCTTTGAAATGTCATCTTCATGCATCATATTGTTGCATATGGTTGTTTATTGATTGCCGGCACAGTTCCCTCTCGATAGGTTCTACTCCGGAAGGTGTCCCGAGTACCTGTCTGAGGAGCAGTGTTTCTTCGTGGATCTATCAGGCAAGCAAACCCCCTTGAGCATCTCGATAAAATCCCACTCTCTCGCTCCTGCTCCTTTTACTGCATTAGGACAACAACGATTCAAACTGCTACTTTCTACTGCGGTAGCTGAACCCATTCCTCTGCATGACCTGTCATTGCCACAGTAAATAGTTGAAACCCACTAGCATGAGTAGGAGTTGCTTGAGCCTTGATGTGCCTGCTCATCCATGCTTGTTTTCTTTATGCCAGCTATGCTTAGAGTTGTGTCAGGTCTGATTCATCGGGAATGAATCGGAGTGGTGAACATGTCCTACCGGTAAAGGCTAAGTGTGTGAACACGTTTTGGTAAAGGTAGCGATGAGAGGCCATGTAGGAGTACATGGTGGGTTGTCTCATTGGAACCGCCCTTAAGCACTGAGTTCTGTGTATGTTATCCAAGTCCAGTTACTACCACACATTGGGTTCCGGTTATCCGGCCCCTCTCGGCTTATTAATCTGCTTGATCTCTGTCCAGGAGTTGCAACTAGTTTCTGGCATTTGTAGGTAGTGCTACTTGTCTACCAGGTGGTGTCCGACGGGATGGGCTTGGGACAGACTAGGCACTGTGGCACGGTGTACCAAGTGCACCCGGATGGTGGGCTTGGGAACCCTGCACGCATCGTTTGGGGCCGTGAGCGACACCCTGGCCGGATCTCCTTGCGGATGGAACCCGAATAGGCGATAAACCTGGATGAGAGACTCGTGTGGTTAGTCAGGTCGTGGCCGACACCCTCGCCCGGCTTCCGCTTGAAGGTTGCCGAGGTACATGACGTGTACAGGGCTATAAGTGGCGAGAGTGTGTGTGAAGAAGTACACCCCTGCAGGGTCAATATTATCTATTCAAATATCCGTTTTCCTCGGATATGGAAACTTGGAGGACTTATGTAGTACGTAGACAACTTGAAGTGGATACTCTAAAATTCGCAAGATAAGCATGAGTGCTATGGATGGCCTTCTCGTAGGGAGACGGGAACGGATCCATAGTGGAGTATTGATATGGTGAATATGTGGACTCGTGTGCATCTTCTCACCTCAAAGAAGTTTCCGATACTCGTAGTATAGGTTAGCCACTGAGTCAAAGCTGGCTTGTTGCTGTTAAACACCCCCACCCCCTTTGTTTGATAATGTTGCATATGTAGATAGTTCTGATGTAAGACTTGCTGAGTACCTTTGTACTCACGTTTGCTTATTTATGTTTTGCAGTTGGTTACACTAGTGGCTTCGACGAGTAGCTTGTATCCGAGCTATGATCTTGTACCATTGGGAGGGTCGTGTTTAGTCAGGCTTCTTAGTCTTTTCCATTTTGTAGTTGTCTGTACTCAGACATGTAATGCTTCCGTTGCTTGTATGCTCTGAATGATGGGTCATGAGACCCCTGTGTGTATTGATTGCTATGTGGCTCTTCTGGGCCTTTATCTATATGAGTTTGAGTTATGTTGTGATGCCATGATGTACAACACATACTTGCATGTTATGCGTACGTGTATCGTGTATTGCTATGTGTGGGATCCGACAATCTAGTTGTTTGTCCTTGGCAGCCTCTCCTATGAGGAAATGTAGTCTAGTGCTTCCTTGAGCCATAGTAGTCCGCTACAACCCGGTTCACCGGAGTCCTGCTAGCCCAGCACTACTGCTCGGAACACTTGACTGGCCGGCATGTGTTTCACTTTGTTCCTGTGTCTGTCCCTTCGGGGAAATGTCACGCGGTGACATCCGGAGTCCTGTTAGCCAGTGCTACAGCCCGAATTCACACGTTGATGACCGACATGCTCGATGTGGTTCATGTATGCCTGTCCTCATGGGTTAGTGCCGCTTTGGATTCACGACTAGCCATGTCGGCCCGGGTTCTTTGTCATATGGATGCTGGCGACACTATCATATACGTGAGCCAAAAGGCGCAAACGGTCCCGGGCCAGGTAAGGTCGCACCCGTGGGAATACCGTGCGTGAGGCTGCAAAGTGATATGATGTGTTACATGCTAGATCGGTGTGACTTGGGATCGGGGTCCCGACAGATGCCCTCGAGCAGAAAAGGGAGGATGAAGTGAAAGGCTATGAGAACCACGGATTTGACACAAGCTCAAAGTCAAACTTGTTGTTCGAGGTGAAATGATAAGATGAGGAAGATCGACGTAACTTTAGCTCATCATCGGAAGTTGCTCCGGGCATATGGACCAAGTAGCAAAGTTAAAAAGTTGTCATGATAAAATATAGCCGATTAGGCTAGGAATGATGTGATGGGGTATAAAGCTTCCCAGTATCAAGTACTAGGTGTAATGCCAGAAGGTAAATCGGAGTAGAGGTTGGACGGGGGAAATGATTTGCAGAGGATAGGTAATTTTAACTTACCCAGTGAATGAGACCAAGGAGGAAATATCGTCGAGACAATAACTGCAAGGGATCCAATTTTTGATACCGGAAGAATATTCAAATGATTAAATATCCTTGCAAGAAGCTTTCATGATAAGTCCCACACCGTGTCCGTGGGCATGAACACCAGGTTCAGGGTCGACTCCCACTTCTACAATACATAACCTTTCATTTTACTTCTCGCTCTTGATGAAGTTGTAGTATTGAAATTTTATCTGACGAAAAGCCAGTAGAGTATAATCTGCATAACTTTCGAGTTCACACAGATTAGGGAAGGCATAGGTTCAACCCATCGGCATCTTAGGAACATATATCATAAATTTCAAGCATAAATAACACAAGCTCGGTAGCGGAGCATGGTTGACAAAAGCAGGGGATACAATTTACCAAAGGCATTATGTATCCGAGGAAAAGGCTACAAGGTTACTGAATATGAAGGGCGTCGTCGGATAAAACCCAACAAAGGATCTGGTTGAGGATTGCGAGCTCTCGCACTTATTGAATCAATGGGCTCAAAATGGTAGTGGCAAAGGATGCCAATAAGATTACTATACTTATGGGATTAACCATAATGCAACCAAGCAAAAATATCAAGAGCAATAAGCTGCTGAGGATTTTTGGAAGATCAAATAGTATTTCGAAGACTTTGGTGAAACACATGCACAATGAGGGAGAAATAAATTCTCGGTGTGTGTGTGGATTAATTTATAGGTGTATTCAGGCGACAAGGAACTGCAAGGCAGTAGGCACAAGGATTCTCGGAACAACAACGAGTGTTTTGGGGTATCTAGTAATAACAAGAGCAACTGGGGACTAGGGTAAGAATGTCAAGTGCATGTAGTTATCTATAGGGGTTGACAGTGGAAGGGAATTGCAAACGCAATGATCACAAGTTCTCAGGATAACATCAGAGAGTATCTTCCAAATCTTCTGGTGCAGCAGGCGATCATCTGTAATAAGGGGCTCTCTGGAAGGAAGTCGTTACGAGAACCTAGAAGTAGAGTTAGTAAAATCATTTAACCCGAATAGAGGAGAGAACAGAGTCCCAGAGTATAAACGAGGAGTAAAAGATCCTAACACCACCCAATGGCGACGTGGGCCCGTGAGCCACACAACCATGTTAGTAAAACAGTTTTTCATAGCCTAGACTCAACTTCGGCCAAGCAGTTGGAAAGGGGGGATCCTACAGGTAGTCGGCTCTGATACCAACTTGTGACGCCCCCGATTCAATCGTACACTAATCATACACGCAAATGTGTACGATCAAGATTAAGGACTCGCGGGAAGATATCACAACACAACTCTAGACACAATTTAAAATAATACAAGCTTTATATTACAAGCCAGGGCCTCGAGGGCTCGAATACATAAGCTCGATGACACAAGATTCAGCGGAAGCAACAATATCTGAGTGCATACATAGGTTAAACAAGTCTGCCTTAAGAAGGCTAGCACAAAAGCAACAACGATCGAAAAGGCAAGGCCTCCTGCCTGGGAGCCTCCTAACTATTCCAAGTCGTCAGCGGCCGACATGTAGTAGTAGGCATCCTCGGGGTAGCAGTAGTCATCAGTGGTGTCGTCTGGCTCCTAGGATCCGTCATCTGGTCGCAACAATCGGGTATGGTGATGTATACTACACAACCTTCTTCTTGTAGACGTTGTTGGGCCTCCAAGTGCAGAGGTTTGTAGGACAGTAGCAAATTACCCTCAAGTGGATGACCTAAGGTTTATCAATCCGTAGGAGGCGTAGGATGAAGATTGTCTCTCTCAAGCAACCCTACAACCAAATAACAAAGAGTCTCTTGTGTCCCCAACACACCCAATACAATGGTAAATTGTATAGGTGCACTAGTTCGGCGAAGAGATGGTGATACAAGTGGTATATGGATGGTAGATAAAGGTTTTTGTAATCTGAAAATATAAAAATAGCAAGGTAACTAATGATAAAAGTGAGCGTAAATGGTATTGCAATGCGTTGAAACAAGGCCTAGGGTTCATACTTTCACTAGTGCAAGTTCCCTCAACAATACTAACATAATTGGATCACATAACTATCCCTCAACATGCAACAAAGAGTCACTCCAAAGTCACTAATAGCGAAGAACAAATGAAGAGATTATGGTAGGGTACGAAACCACCTCAAAGTTATTCTTTCCAATCAATCCGTTGGGCTATTCCTATAAGTGTCACAAACAGCCCTAGAGTTCGTACTAGAGTAACACCTTAAGACACAAATAAATAAAAACCATAATGTAACCTAGATACTCCAATGTCACCTCAAGTATCCGTGGGTATGATTATACGATATGCATCACACAATCTCAGATTCATCTACTCAACCAACACATAGAACCTCAAAGAGTGCCCCACTACCGGAGAATCACGACGAAAACGTGTGCCAACCCCAATGCATAGGTTCATGGGCGGAACCCGCAAGTTGATCACCAAAACATACATCAAGTGAATCACGTGGTATCCCATTGTCACCACAGATACGCACGACAAGACATACATCAAGTGTTCTCAAATCTTTAAAGACTAAATCCGATATGATAACTTCAAAGGGGAAACTCAATCCATTACAAGAGAGTAGAGGGGGAAAGAAACATCATAGGATCCAAATATAATAGAAAAGCTCGCGATACATCAAAATCTTATCACCTCAAGAACACGAGAGAGAGAGAGAGAGAGATAAAACACATAGCTACTGGTACATACCCTCAGCCCTCAGGGAGAACTACTCCCTCCTCGTCATGGAGAGCACCGGGATGACGAAGATGGCCACCGGAGAGGGATTGCCCCCTCCGGCAGGGTGCCAGAACGGGTCTAGATTGGTTTTTGGTGGCTACGGAGGCTTCTGGCGGCGGAACTCCCGATCTATTGTCTGTTCTAGAAGCTTTAGGGTACGTGAGTATATATGGGTGCAGGAACTACGTCCGTGGAGCTTCGGGGGCCCCACGAGGCAAGGGGCGCGCCCTAGGGGGGCGCCCCCACCCTCGTGAGCACCTCCCTTGGCTCCCGATGTGGTGTCCAAGTCCATCCGGTAGCTTTCCTTCCAAAAATAACTTCTCCAGTTGATTTTGTTCCCTTTTGACTCCGTTTGATATTCCTTTTTTTCAAAACACTGAAACAGGCAAAAACAACAATTCTGGGCTGGGCCTCCGGTTAATAGGTTAGTCCCAAAAATAATATAAAAGTGGATAATAAAGCCCATTATTGCCCAAAACAGTAGATAACATAGCATGGAGCAATAAAAAGTTATAGATACGTTGGAGACATATCAAGCATCCCCAAGCTTAATTCCTGCTCGTCCTCGAGTAGGTAAATGATAAAAAAAGAATTTTTGATGTGGAATGCTAGTTGGCATAATTTCAATGCAATTCTTCTTAATTGTGGTATGAATATTCAGATCCTAAAGATTCAAGACAAAAGTTCATATTGACATAAAATGATAATACTTCAAGCATACTAACTAAGCAATTATGTCTTCTCAAAATAACATGGCCAAAGAAAGTTCATCCCTACAAAATCATATAGTTTAGTCATGTTTCATTTTCATCACACAAGAATGCTCTCATCATGCACAACCCCAATGACAATCCAAGCAATTGTTTCATACTTTAGTAATCTCAAACTCATAAACTTTCACGCAATACATGAGCGCGAGCCATGGATATAGCACTATGGGTGGAATAGAATATAATGAGGGGGGTTATGTGGAGAAGACAAAAAGGAGAAAGTCTCACATCAACAGGCTAATCAATGGGCTATGGAGATGCCCATCGATTGATGTTAATGCAAGGAGTAGGGATTGCCATGCAACGGATGCACTAGAGCTATAAATGTATGAAAGCTCAACAAAATAAACTAAGTGGGTGTGCATCCAACTTGCTTGCTCACGAAGACCTAGGGCACTTGAGGAGGCCCATTGTTGGAATATACAAGCCAAGTTCTATAATGAAAAATTCCCACTAGTATATGAAAGTGACAAAACAAGAGACTCTCTATCATGAAGATCATGGTGCTACTTTGAAGCAGAAGTGTGGCAAAGGATAGTAGCATTGTTCCTTCTCTCTTTTTCTCTCATTTTCATTTTTTTGGGCCTTCTCTTTTTTTATGGCCTTTCTCTCTTTTTTGGGCCTTCTCTTTTTTATGGCCTTTCTCTTTTTTATTTTTTTATTCCTCACTTGGGACAATGCTTTAGAAAATGATGATCATCACATGTCTATTTATTTACAACTCGATACTAGAACAAAGATGACTCTATATGAATGCCTCCGGCGGTGTACCGGGATTGTGATGAATCAAGTGTGACATGTATGAAAAATTATGGACGGTGGCTTTGCCACAAATACGATGTCAACTACATGATCATGCAAAGCAATATGACAATGATGATGCATGTCATAATAAACGGAATGGTGGAAAGTTGCATGGCAATATATCTCGGAATGGCTATGGAAATGCCATAATAGGTAGGTATGGTGGCTGTTTTGAGGAAGATCAATGCACGGTACCGAAGAGGCTAGCGATGATGGAAGGGTGAGAGTGCGTATAATCCATGGACTCAACATTAGTCATAAAGAACTCACATACTTATTGCAAAAATCTACATGTCATCAAAAACCTCGGCACTACACGCATGCTCCTAGGGGGATAGATTGGTAGGAAAATACCATCGCTCGTCCCCGACCGCCACTCATAAGGAAGACAATCAAATAACACCTCATGTTTCAAATTTGTTACATAATGTTTACCATACGTGCATGCTACGGGACTTGCAAACTTCAACACAAGCATTTCTCAATTTCACAACCAATCAACTAGCACGACTTTGATATTATTAACTCCATATCTCAAAACAATCATCAAGCATCAAACTTCTCTTAGTATTCAAAATACTCATAAGAAAATTTTACTAATCTTGAATACCTAGCATATTAGGATTTTAAGCAAATTACCATGCTATTTAAGACTCTCAAAATAATCGAAGTGAGATTTCATCTATTTCTTCAAAATAAAACTACCACCATGCTCTAAAAGATATAAGTGAAGCTCTAGAGCGAATGACAAACTACTCCGAAAGATATAAGTGAAGATCAATGAGTAGTCGAATAATGATGCAACTATGTGAAGACTCTCTAAAATTTAATAATTTAAGATCTTGGTATTTTATTCAAATAGCAATCAAAACTAAATAAAATAAAATGACGCTCCAAGCAAAACACATATCATGTGGCGAATAAAAATATAGCTCCAAGTAAAGTTACCGATGAACGAAGACGAAAGAGGGGATGCCTTCCGGGGCATCCCCAAGCTTAGGCTCTTGGATATCCTTGAATATTACCTTGGGGTGCCTTGGGCATCCCCAAGCTTAGGCTCTTGCCACTCCTTATTCCATAGTCCATCGAATCCTTACCCAAAACTTGAAAACTTCACAACACAAAACTTAACAGAAAACTCGTAAGCTCCGTTAGCGAAAGAAAACAAAAGACCACTTCAAGGTACTGTAATGAACTCATTCTTTATTTATATTGGTGTTAAACCTACTTCATTCCAACTTATCTATGGTTTATAAACTATTTTACTAGCCATAGATTCATTAAAATAAGCAAACAACACACGAAAAACAGAATCTGTCAAAAACAGAACAGTCTGTAGTAATCTGGATCAAACGTATACTTCTGCAACTCATGAAATTCTCAAATAAATTTCTGGACGTGAGGAATTTATATATTAATCATCTGCAAAAAGAATTAACTAAATATCACTCACCAACAAAAAATGGCAGCAATTCTCGTGAGCGCTAAAGTTTCTGTTTTTTACAGCATGATCAACAAGACTTTCCCCAAGTCTTCCCAAAGGTTCTACTTGGCACAAACACTAATTAAAAGCATAAAACCAGATCTAAACAGAGGCTAGATGAATTATTTATTGCTAAACAGGAGCAAAAAGCAAGGAACAAAAATAAAATTGGGTTGCCTCCCAACAAGCGCTATCGTTTAACGCCCCTAGCTAGGCATGATGATTTCAACGATGCTCACATAAAAGATAAGAATTGTAACATAAAGAGAGCATCATGAAGAATATGACTAGTACATTTAAGTCTAACCCACTTCCTATGCCTAGGGATTTTGTGAGAAAACAACTTATGGGAGCAGTAATCAACTAGCATAGGAAGGTAAAGCAAGCAAAAATTCAAAATTTTAAGCACATAGAGAGGAAACTTGATACTATTGCTACAAGCATATGTTCCTCCCTCATAATAATTTTCAGTAGAATCATGAATGAATTCAACAATATAACCAGCACCTAAATCATTCTTTTCATGATCTACAAGAATAGAAAATTTACTACGCTCCACATAAGCAAAATTCTTCTCATGAATAATAGTGGGAGCAAACTCAACAAAATAACTATCATGTGATTGAAAATTGAAATCAAGATGACAAGTTTCATTGTTATCATTATTCTTTAAAGCATACACGTCATCACAATAATCATCATATATAGTAGGCATGCTTTCATCATAATAAATTTTCTCATCAAAACTTGGGGGACAAAAAATATCATCTTCATCAAACATAGCTTACCCAAGCTTGTGGCTTTGCATATCATTAGCATCATGGATATTCAAGGAATTCATACTAACAACATTGCAATCATGCTCATCATTCACATATTTAGTTCCAAACATTTTATAGATTTCTTCTTCTAGAACTTGAGCACAATTATCCTTTCCATCATACTCACGAAAGATATTAAAAAGGTGAAGCGTATGAGACAAACTCAATTCCATTTTTTTTATAGTTTCTTTTATAGACTAAACTAGTGATAAAACAAGAAACTAAAAGACTCGATTGCAAGATCTAAAGATATACCTTCAAGCACTCACCTCCCCGGCAACGGCGCCAGAAAAGAGCTTGATGTCTACTACACAACCTTCTTCTTGTAGATGTTGTTGGGCCTCCAAGTGCAGAGGTTTGTAGGACAGTAGCAAATTTCCCTCAAGTGGATGACCTAAGGTTTATCAATCCATATGAGGCGTAGGATGAATATGGTCTCTCTCAAGCAACCCTACAACCAAATAACAAAGAGTCTCTTGTGTCCCCAACACACCCAATACAATGGTAAATTGTATAGGTGCACTAGTTCGGCGAAGAGATGGTGATACAAGTGGTATATGGATGGTAGATAAAGGTTTTTGTAATCTGAAAATATAAAAACAGCAAGGTAACTAATGATAAAAGTGAGCGTAAATGGTATTACAATGCGTTGAAACAAGGCCTAGGGTTCATACTTTCTCTAGTGCAAGTTCCCTCAACAATACTAACATAATTGGATCACATAACTATCCCTCAACATGCAACAAAGAGTCACTCCAAAGTCACTAATAGCGGAGAACAAACGAAGAGATTATGGTAGGGTACGAAACCACCTCAAAGTTATTCTTTCCAATCAATCCGTTGGGCTATTCCTATAAGTGTCACAAACAGCCCTAGAGTTCGTACTAGAATAATACCTTAAGACACAAATCAATCAAAACCCTAATGTCACCTAGATACTCCAATGTCACCTCAAGTATCCGTGGGTATGATTATACGATATGCATCACACAATCTCAGATTCATCTACTCAACCAACACATAGGACCTCAAAGAGTGCCCCAAAGTTCCTACTGGAGAATCATGATGAAAACGTGTGCCAAACCCTATGCATAGGTTCATGGGCGGAACCCGCAAGTTGATCACGAAAACATACAGCAAGTGAATCACGTGGTATCCCATTGTCACCACAGATACGCACGGCAAGACATACATCATGTGTTCTCAAATCTTTGAAGACTCAATCCGATAAGATAACTTCAAAGGGGAAACTCAATCCATTACAAGAGAGTAGAGGGGGAAAGCAACATCATAGGATCCAAATATGATAGCAAAGCTCGTGATACATCAACATCATATCACCTCAAGAACACGAGAGAGAGAGAGAGAGAGAGAGATCAAACACATAGCTACTGGTACATACCCTCAGCCTCGAGGGAGAACTACTCCCTCCTCGTCATGGAGAGCACCGGAATGATGAAGATAGCCACCGGAGAGGGATTGCCCCCTCCGGCAGGGTGCCGGAACGGGTCTAGATTGGCTTTCGGTGGCTACGGAGGCTTCTGGTGGCGGAACTCCCGATCTATTGTCTGTTCTGGAAGCTTTAGGGTACATGAGTATATATGGGTGCAGGAAGTACGTCGGTGGAGCTTTGGGGGCCCCACGAGGCAGGGGGCGCGCCCTAGGGGGGGCCCACCCTCGTGAGCACCTCCCTTGGCTCCTAACGTGGGGTCGAAGTCCATCCGGTAGCTTTCCTTCCAAAAATAACTTCTCCAGTTGATTTGTTCCGTTTTGACTCCGTTTGATATTCCTTTTCTTCGAAACACTGAAATAGGCAAAAACAACAATTCTGGGCTGGGCCTCCGGTTAATAGGTTAGTCCCAAAAATAATATAAAAGTGGATAATAAAGCCCAATATTGCCCAAAACAGTAGATAACATAGCATGGAGCAATCAAAAATTATAGATACGTTGGAGACGTATCATATGGGGGAAAAGAGGTAGCAAAGCAACAGTGAGTACTCATCCAAAGTGCTCGCAAGACTTACATCAGATCTAAACTAAGTATGCACCTGTATCAAAGGAAATGGGTTGTATCTGTGGACTAAACTGCAGAATGCCAAAAAGAAGGGGAAAGCCTAGCCTATCAAAGACTAGCATCTTCAAGCATCTTGCAACATATAGAAGAGCATAGATCAACATAATGTAAAGTAGTAGTGTTATCAACCTCGGCCAGAGATCCTTTCTCGACTCCCTGCGAGAAAGCAATCCTAGAGCCATACTATCGAAGTGTCAACACATTCCAATTCTCATCACCATCCAGTTCTCATCACAAGTATCCAGTTCTAGTTGTATCGATCGGGATACAACTCCAAGTGTCCGTTACCGTAGGACAGGCTATCGATAGATGTTTTCTTCCATGCAGGGGTGCACCAACTTACCCACCACGCTCGATTAACTCCGGCCGGACGCACTTTCCTGGCTCATGCCCGGCCTCGGCCAAACAATACGCCGCAACCTGACCTAGGCTTAATAGAGAGGTCAGCACGCCAGACTAAGCCTATGCCCCAGGGGTCATGGGCCATCTCCCCGGGAACTCCTGCACGTTGTGTACGCGGCCGGTGAGCAGACCTAGCTACCTCCTTTAACAAGGCAGGAGCTTACGCAGTCCAACTCGGCGCGCGCCGCTCGATCACCGACGTCTATTAAGCTTCAGGTGATGCATACGACGCAGAACGCCCATACCTATCCCTCAACATGCAACAAAGAGTCGCTCCAAAGTCACTAATAGCGGAGAACAAACGAAGAGATTATGGTAGGGTACGAAACCACCTCAAAGTTATTCTTTCCAATCAATCCGTTGGGCTATTCCTATAAGCGTCACAAACAGCCCTACAGTTCGCACTAGAATAACACCTTAAGACACAAATCAACCAAAACCCTAATGTCACCTAGATACTCCAATGTCACCTTAAGTATCCGTGGGTATGATTATATGATATGCGTCACACAATCTCAGATTCATCTATTCAACCAACACAAAGGATCTCAAAGAGTGCCCCAAAGTTCTACCGGAGAATCACGACGAAAACATGTGCCAACCCCTATGCATAGGTTCCCAATGTCACGAAACTCGCAAGTTGGTCACCTTAACATACATCAAGTGGCACGTGGTATCCCATTGTCACCACAGATATCCACGGCAAGACATAAATCAAGTGTTCTCAAGTCTTTAAAGACTCAATCCGATAAGATAACTCCAAAGGGGAAACTCAATTCATTACAAGAGAGAAGAGGGGGAGGAGAAACATAAGATCCAACTATAATAGCAAAGCTCGCGATACATCAAGATCATGCCAAATCAAGAACACGAGAGAGAGAGAGAGAGAGATCAAACACATAGCTACCGGTACATACCCTCAGCCTCGAGGGAGAACTACTCCCTCCTTGTCATGGAGATCGTCGGGATGATGAAGATGGCCACCGAAGAAGGATTGCCCCCTCCGGCAGGGTGCCGGAACGGGTCTAGATTGGTTTTCGGTGGCTACGGAGGCTTCTGGCGGCGGAACTCCCGATCTATGTTCGTTCTGGAAGTTTTAGGTCACGTGGGTATATATGGGTGCAGGGAGGACGTCAGAGGAGCCACGGGGGTCCCATGAGACAAGGGGCATGCCTAGGGGGGCGCCCCCACCCTCGTGAGCACCTCGTGTCTCCCCTGACGTGGGGTCCAAGTTCATCAGGTGTGTTTCCTTCCAAAAATAACTTCTCCAGTTGATTTCGTTCCATTTTGACTCCGTCTGATATTTCTTTTCTTCGAAACACTGAAATAGGCATAAAAAGAAAATCGGGGCTGGGCCTCCGGTTAATAGGTTAGTCCCAAAAGTAATATAAAAGTGGATAATAAAGCCCAATATTGCCCAAAACAGTAGATAATATAGCATGGAGCAATCAAAAATTATAGATACGTTGGAGACGTATCATACATCATGTCATCTTGCTTAAAGCGTTACTCTGTTTTTAACTTAATACTCTAGATGCATGCTGGATAGCGGTCGATGAGTGGAGTAATAGTAGTAGATGCAGAATCGTTTCGGTCTACTTGTCACGGACATGATGCCTATATACATGATCATGCCTAGATATTCTCATAACTATGCTCAATTCTGTCAATTTCTCAACAGTAATTTGTTCACCCACCATAGAATACTTATGCTCTTGAGAGAAGCCACTAGTGAAACCTATGGCCGCCGGGTCTATTCTCATCATATCAATCTCCATCACTTTAATCTTGCTTTGCTTTTTTACTTTGCCTTTTACTTTTCACTTTGCCTCTCTATACCAAAAATATTATATCTATCAGATCTCACTCTCGTAAGTGACCGTGAAGGGATTGACAACCCCTAATCGCGTTGGTTGCGAGTAGCTATCATTTTGTGCAGCTACGAGGGACTTGAGCGTGGCCTCCTACTAGATTGATACCTTGGTTCTCAAAAACTGAGGGAAATACTTACGCTACTCTGCTACATCATCCCTTCCTCTTCGGGGAAATCCAACGCAAGCTCAAGAGGTAGCAAGAAGGATTTCTGGCGCCGTTGCCGGGGAGTCTACGCAAAAAGTCAACATACCACCCTATCTCTCGCATTACATTATTTGCCATTTGCCTCTCGTTTTCCTCTCCCCCACTTCACCCTTGCCGTTTTATTCGCCCTCTCTCTCTCTCTCTCTCTCTCTCTCCATCCTCCCTCTCTATTTGCCTCCTTTTGCCCGTTTGCTCTTGTTTGCTTGTGTGCTAGCTTGCTTGCTTGTCGTTATGTCTGAAATTGGGGGAGTTATTGCCGATATGGGCCATAACAATATCATGGAAAACTCTGATGCTCCTGCTAAAGAACCCCCTACCTACCATACAAAAAGATTTCGAATTGGTAGTGGTAATATTATTGGAAAATGAGTTATTCAAGATTTCTTTACTTGTGTCGGTGCTTTGCCTTCTATGGGCGGTTCTATTCTCCATAGAACTAGTAGTCTTGCGGACGCTATTGCCATGCTTATCGTTGAACTTGAAAGGCAATTTATGCATATGCACCCATCTATACAAAGAGTTTTCCTAGAATTTTGTAATATCGAGCATTCCTCTGTTAAGCGTGCCGCTACTATCTTTTTGGCTCATGAATTCAGATTTATAATAAAAGAAGCCAAAGAAATCTTTGTGCACTATAGGGTGGACGCTGGTCGTCCTCCCATAGAATCTATCATCTTCAATCAAGAAGAAATTATGCGCTTTCAATCTCTTGACTATGTTGCTTTTAATGAAAACCTTAGAAAAAAGGTGCCAATCAATATTTTAATTGATAGAATCTCTGAACTTAATGATGATTTGGCTATTCGAAATAATGAGCTAGGATGCTCTCTTGAGTTTAGGCTCACAAGGTTCTGTCAAAAGAACGCTTATAATGATGAATTGGTTGTACAATACGAAGGGCCGAAAGAGGAACCTATACCTCCTAAAATTGATCTTGGGGACTTCTGTCCTATTAAATTTAGCCCTTTTGATTACTTTTTCTTGCTCAAATAAAACTTGCTGCCGAACGTAGAGAATATGAAATGAGTTTCACCGATCTATCTTATTACTACGGCACAACCTAGATCTATCCTCGCTTTTATGCCTAGCTAGGGGCGTTAAACGATAGCGCTTGTTGGGAGGCAACCCAATTTTATTTTTATTCCTTGCTTTTTGCTCCTGTTTAGTAATAAATAAATTATTTAGCCTCTGTTTTGGTTGTGTTTTTTGTGTTTAATTAGTGTTTGTGCCAAGTAGAACCGTTGGGAAGACTTGGGGAAAGTCTTGTTGAACATGCTGTAAAAAACAGAAACTTTAGCGCTCACGAGAACTGCTGTCATTTTTATTTGAAGAGTGATATTTAGTTAATTATTTTTGCAGATGATTAATAGATAAATTCCTCACGTCCATCAATTTATTTTAGAATTTTTGGGGTTCCAGATCTTGCGCTAGCTACAGATTACTACAGACTGTTTTGTTTTTGACAGATTCTGTTTTTCGTGTGTTGTTTGCTTATTTTGATGAATCTATGGTTAGTAAAATAGTTTATAATCCATAGATAAGTTGGAATACAGTAGGTTTAACAACAATATAAATAAAGAATGAGTTCATTAAAGTACCTTGAAGTGGTCTTTTGTTTTCTTTCGCTAACGGAGCTCACGAGTTTTCTACTTTAAGTTTTGTGTTGTGAAGTTTTCAAGTTTTGGGTGAATTCTTGTGATGGATTATGGAACAAGGAGTGGCAAGAGCCTAAGCTTGGGGATGCCCATGGCACCCACAAGATAATCCAAGGACACCAAAAAGTCAAAGCTTGGGGATGCCCCGGAAGGCATCCCCTCTTTCGTCACTTCCATCGGTAATTTACTTGGAGCTATATTTTTATTCACCAACATGATATGTGTTTTGCTTGGAGCGTCTTGTATTATTTGTGTCTTTGTGTTTTAGTGTGCCACAATCATCCTTGCTATACACACCTTTTGAGAGAGCCATACATGAATTAGAATTTGATAGAATACTCTATGTGCTTCACTTATATCTTTTGAGCTATGTAGTTTTGCTCTATGTGCTTCACTTATATCTTTTTGAGCTAAGTAGTTTTGCTCTATGTGCTTCACTTATATCTTTTGAGCGCTATAATTTTGCTCTATGTGCTTCACTTAGATCTTTTAGAGCACGGTGGTGGATTCGTTTTAAAGAAACTATTGATCTCTCATGCTTCACTTAAATCATTTCGAGAGTCTTAATAGCATGGTAATTTGCTTAATAATAATATGCTTGGTATTCAAGATTTGTGAAACTTTCTTTTGAGTGTGTTGAATACTAAGAAAAGATTGAAGCATGATAATTGTTTTGAGATATGGAGGTGATAATATTAAAGTCATGCTAGTTGAGTAGTTGTGAATTTAAAGAATACTTGTATTAAAGTTTGTGATTCCCGTAGCATGCATGTATGGTGAACCGTTATGTGATGAAGTCGAAGCATGATTTATTTATTGATTGTCTTCCTTATGAGTGGCGGTCGAGGACGAGCGATGGTCTTTTCCTACCAATCTATCCCCCTAGGAGCATGCGTGCAATACTTTGCTTTGATAACTTCTAGATTTTTGAAATAAGTATATGAGTTCTTTATGACCAATGTTGAGTCCATGTATTATACGCACTCTCACCCTTCCACCTTTGCTAGCCTCTCTAATACCGCGCACCTTTCGCCAGTATCATACACCTACCATATACCTTCCTCAAAATAGCCACCATACCTACCTATTATGGCATTTCCATAGCCATTCTGAGATATATTGCCATGCAACTTTCCACCGTTCCGTTTATTATGACACATTCATCATTGTCATATTGCATATCCTTGTACACCGCCGGAGGCATTCATATAGAGTCATATTTTGTTCTAAGTATCGAGTTGTAATTGTTGAGTTGTAAGAAAAATAAAAGTGTGATGATCATCATTATTAGAGCATTGTCCAAGTGAGGAAAGGATGATGGATACTATGATTCCCCCACAAGTCGGGATGAGACTCCGCACGAAAATAAATAAAAGAGGCCAAAGAAGCCCAAATAAAAAGAGAAATAAAAGAGGCCTAAAAAAAGGAGAAAAGGCCCAAATAAAAAAATGAGAGAAAAAGAGAGAAGGGACAATGTTACTATCCTTTTACCACACTTGTGCTTCAAAGTAGCACCATGAGCTTCATGATAAAGAGTCTCTCGTTATGTCACTTTCATATACTAGTGGGAATTTTACATTATAGAACTTGGCTTGTATATTCCAATGATGGGCTTCCTCAAAATGCCCTAGGTCTTCGTGAGCAAGCAAGTTGGATGCACGCCCACTTAGTTTCTTTTGATGAGCTTTCATATACTTATAGCTCTAGTGCATCCGTTGCATGGCAATCCCTACTCACTCACATTGATATCTATTGATGGGCATCTCCATAGCCCATTGATACGCCTAGTTGATGTGAGACTATCTTCCCCTCCTTTTTGTCTTCTCCACAACCACCATTCTATTCCACCTATAGTGCTATATCCATGGCTCACGCTCATGTATTGCGTGAAGATTGAAAAAGTTTTGAAAAAGTTAGTATGAAACAATTGCTTGGCTTGTCATCGGGGTTGTGCATGATTTAAATACTTTGTGTGGTGAAGATAGAGCATAGCCAGACTATATGATTTTGTAGGGATAACTTTCTTTGGCCATGTTATTTGAGAAGACATAATTACTTTGTTAGTATGATTGAAGTACTATTATTTTTATGTCAATATAAACTTTTGTCTTGAATCTTTCGAATCTGAATATTCATATCACAATTAAGAAGATTTGCATTGAAATTATGCCAAGTAGCACTCCGCATCAAAAATTCTCTTTTTATCATTTACCTACTCGAGGACGAGCAGGAATTAAGCTTGGGGATGCCTGATACGTCTCCAACATATCTATAATTTTTGATTGCTCCATGCTATATTATCTACTGTTTTGGACTATATTGGGCTTTATTTTCCACTTTTATATTATTTTTGGGACTAACCTATTAACCGGAGGCCCAGCCCAGAATTGCTGTTTTTTTTGCCTATTTCAGTGTTTCGAAGAAACGGAATATCAAACGGAGTCCAAACGGAATGAAACCTTCGGGAACGTGATTTTCTCACCGAACGTGATCCAGGAGACTTGGACCCTACGCCAAGGCATCAGAGAGGCGGTCATGAGGGTGGGGGCGCACCCCCCTAGGGCGCGCCCCCTGCCTCATGGGCCCCTCGGAGCTCCACCGACGTACTTCTTCCTCCTATATATACCTACGTACCCCCAAACGATCAGAAGAGGAGCCAAAAACCTAATTCCACCGCCGCAACTTTCTGTATCCATGAGACCCCATCTTGGGGCCTGTTCCGGAGCTCCACCGGAGAGGGCCGTCATCACGGAGGGCTTCTACATCATCATAGCCTCTCCGATGAAGTGTGAGTAGTTTACCTCAGACCTTCGGGGCCATAGTTAGTAGCTAGATGGCATCTTCTCTCTTTTTGGATCTCAATACAGAGTTCCCCCCTCTCTTGTGGAGATCTATTCGATGTAATCTTCCTTTTGCGGTGTGTTTGTTGAGACCGATGAATTGTGGGTTTATGATCAAGTCTATCTTTGAATAATATTTGAATCTTCTCTGAATTCTTTTATGTATGATTGGTTATCTTTGCAAGTCTCTTCGAATTATCCGTTTGGTTTGGCCAACTAGATTGGTAGTTCTTGCCATGGGAGAAGTGCTTAGCTTTGGGTTCGATCTTGCGGTGTCCTTTCCCAGTGACAGAAGGGGCAGCAAGGCACATATTGCATCGTTGCCATCAAGGATAACAAGATGGGGTTTATTTCATATTGCATGAATTTATCTCTCTACATCATGTCATCTTGCTTAAAGCGTTACTCTGTTTTTAACTTAATGCTCTAGACGCATGCTGGATAGCGGTCGATGAGTGGAGTAATAGTAGTAGATGCAGAATCGTTTCGGTCTACTTGTCACGGACATGATGCCTATATACATGATCATGCCTAGATATTCTCATAACTATGCTCAATTTTGTCAATTGCTCAACAGTAATTTGTTCACCCACCATAGAATACTTATGCTCTTGAGAGAAGCCACTAGTGAAACCTATCGCCCCGGGGTCTATTCTCATCATATCAATCTCCACCACTTCAATCTTGCTTTGCTTTTTTACTTTGCCTTTTACTTTTCACTTTGCATCTCTATACCAAAAATATGAAAAATATTATATCTATCAGATCTCACTCTCATAAGTGACCGTGAAGGGATTGACAACCCCTAATTGCGTTGGTTGTGAGTAGCTATCGTTTTGTGCAGGTACGAGGGACTTGAGCATGGCCTCCTACTGGATTGATACCTTGGTTCTCAAAAACTGAGGGAAATACTTACGCTACTCTGCTGCATCATCCCTTCCTCTTCGGGGAAATCCAACGCAAGCTCAAGAGGTAGCAATGCCTTCCGGCCATTGAAATA
The DNA here is from genome assembly GCA_034509565.1 of Triticum monococcum. Classification (NCBI taxonomy): domain Eukaryota; kingdom Viridiplantae; phylum Streptophyta; class Magnoliopsida; order Poales; family Poaceae; genus Triticum; species Triticum monococcum. Next base: position 667,068,553 of record CM067843.1, on the reverse strand, counting down.
GAGGAAGTATATCGCCATAGGCGAGTGAGTACCTTATCTTTGTAGTTTCTCGAGTGCTGCTTCCCCTCTTGACTATGGCTCCTCAGGGTCCCTTCTGCTAGTGCGGCGAAATCTCCCGAGAAGCCACTTCCCCCTGCTTCGAGTCCCCTGCCGGTCTTGAGAGCTGATACGTCTCCGTCGTATCTACTTTTCCAAACACTTTTGCCCTTGTTTTGGACTCTATCTTGTATGATTTGAATGGAACTAACCCGGACTGACGTTGTTTTCAGCAGAATTGCCATGGTGTTGTTTTATGTGCAGAAAACAAATATTCTCGGAATGACCTGAAACTCCACGGGAGGTCTTAGAAAAAAAATAGTAAAAAATCCTCGCCAAATATGAAGACCAGGGGGCCCACACCCTTCTCACGAGGGTGGGGGGCGCGCCCCCCCTAGGGCGCGCTCCCTAACTCGTGGGCCCCCTGTTGACCCTCCGATGCCAACTCCAACTCTATATATTTGCTTTCGGAGAGAGAAAAATCAAAGAGAAGAAATCATCGCGCTTTACGATACGGAGCCGCCGCCAAGCCCTAAAACCTCTCGGGAGGGCTGATCTGGAGTCCGTTCGGGGCTTCAGAGAGGGGGATTCGTCGCTGTCGTCATCATCAACCATCCTCCATCACCAATTTCATGATGCTCACCGCCATGCGTGAGTAATTGCATCGTAGGTTTGCTGGACGGTGATGGGTTGGATGAGATTTATCATGTAATCGAGTTAGTTTTGTTAGGGTTTGATCCCTAGTACCCATCATGTTCCGAGATCGATGTTGCTATGACTTTTCTATGCTTAATGCTTGTCACTAGGGCCCGAGTGCCATGATTTCAGATCTGAACCTATTATGTTTTCATGAATATATGTGAGTTCTTGATCCTATCTTGCAAGTCTATAGTCACCTACTATGTGTTATGATCCGGCAACCCCGAAGTGACAATAATCGGGACCACTCCCGGTGATGACCATAGTTTGAGGAGTTCATGTATTCACTATGTGCTAATGCTTTGTTCCGGTTCTCTATTAAAAGGAGGCCTTAATATCCCTTAGTTTCCAATAGGACCCCGCTACCACGGGAGGGTAGGACAGAAGATGCCATGCAAGTTCTTTTTCCATAAGCACATATGACTATATACGGAATACATGCCCACATTACATTGACGAATTGGAGCTAGTTCTGTGTCACCCTATGTTATGACTGTTGCATGATGAACCGCATCCGGCATAATTATCCATCACTGATCCGGTGCCTACGAGTTTTCCATATACTGGTTTACGCTTATTTACTTTTTCGCTGCTACTGTTACAATCACTTCAAAATACCAAAAACATTACTTTTGCTGTCTTTACTTTTGTTGCTGCTACCACCACTATCATATTACTTTGCTACTAAACACTTTGCTGCAGATACTAAGTTTCCAGGTGTGGTTGAATTGACAACTCAGCTGCTAATACTTGAGAACATTCTTTGGCTCCCCTTGTGTCGAATCAATAAATTTGGGTTGAATACTATACCCTCGAAAGCTGTTGCGATCCCCTATACTTGTGGGTTATCAAGACTAATTTCTGGCGCCGTTGCCGGGGAGCATAGCTCTATTCTTTGTGTCACTTGGGATTTATATCTGCTGGACACTATGAAGAACTTGAGAGATCCAAAAACCAAGATCTATCCCTCAACTACGAGGGGAGGTAAGGAACTGCCTTCTAGCTTTGCACTTGATTCACTTTCTGTTATGAGTAAGTTTGGGACACCTACACCTGCTTCTGCTATTCGTTCTGATATGTCGCATGTTATTGATGATGCTACTTCTGCTATGCATGATACTGATGACGAAACTGCTTCTGTGTCTGATACTACTGTGCCCCTTGGTGAATTTCTTGATGAACAAATTGCTAGGGCTAGAGAAAAAGAAATTATTGAATCTGAATAAGATGATGATAGTGATGATGAAAACATGCCTGTTATGCCCGAGGGTTATTTATTTGATCAAGATGCTTCTTTAGCTATTTTACCTTGCAGAGATAGATATGAGCTTAAGAGGTTATTAATTAAATGGAACAAAGAATCACTAAGAGATAGAATGAGACCCGACCCTGGTTTTGCTACTTCACCTATATGTGTTCCTGATAAAGATTATAAATTCTCTGTTGATCCTAATATAATTACTTTGGTTGAATCTGATCCGTTTTATGGCTATGAATCTGAAACTGTTGTGGCACATCTTACTAAGTTAAATGATATAGCTGCCCTGTTTAGTAATGATGAGAGATCGCTTTACTTCTATATACTCAAAATATTTCCGTTCTCATTAAAGGGTGATGCTAAGATATGGTTTAATTCTCTTGATCCTGGTTGTGTGCGTAGTCCCCAGGATATGATTTATTACTTCTCTGCTAAATATTTCCCTGCTCATAAGAAACAAGCTGCTTTGAGGGAAATATACAACTTTGTGCAAATTAAAGAAGTGAGTCTCCCACAAGCTTGGGGGAGGCTTCTCAAGCTACTTAATGCTTTTCCTGATCATCCTCTTAAGAAACCTGAAATACTTGATATCTTTTATAATGGACTAACCGATGCTTCCAGAGATTACCTGGATAGTTGTGCTGGTTCTTCTTTCAGGGAAAGAACACCGAATGAAGCTGAAATTCTATTGAATAATATGTTGACAAATGAAAATAATTGGGCACCTCCTGAGCCAGCTCCTGAGCCAACTCCTTCTCCAATTACTGAGCCTATTGCTAAACCAACTCCAAAGAAGAGAGGTGTTCTATTTCTCAGTCCCGAAGACATGCAAGAGGCAAAGAAATCTATGAAAGAAAAAGGTATTAAAGCTAAAGACGTTAAGAATTTACCTCCTATTGAAGAAATACATGGCCTTAATTCACCGCCTGTTGAGGAGACTTATGACCTCAATTATTTATTTACTGAGAAACCTCCTGATCCCGATATCCCAACACAGGTAATAAAGGTAAATTCTCTCTATAGATATGATAACGCTGAAGTCCCTCCTACTAAAATTGCTAGTAAATGCTTGGATGAGTTCGATAACTTTATGTATAAGCAAGATGACTTCAATGCTTATTTTGGTAGACAATTAGAAGAAGATGCTTATATGATTAGACGCTTGGGTGATTATATGGCTGATATTAAAGGTGAACTTAAACTTATTAGCAAACATGCTTCTATGGTTACCACTCAAATAGAACAAGTACTTAAGGCTCAAAAAGAAGTGCTTGATGAAATGAATAGTAAGAAAAATGATTATGTTGTTAGAGTGGCTACTAGAACTGGTAGAATGACTCAGGAACCTTTGTATCCTAAAGGACACCCTAAGAGAATCGAACAAGATTCTCAAAGAAATGATATTGATGTTCCTAGTTCTTCTAAGAAGAAGAAGAAGAAGAAGAAGAAGAAGAAGAAGAAGAAAAATGATAGAACTGTGCAAACTTCTAGTGAACCTATTGCTGAACCACCTGATAATCCAAATGATATATCTATGTCTGATGCTGAAAAACAATCTGGTAATGAATATGAACCTAGTAAAAATATTAATGATGATGTTCATGATGATGCTCAACCTAGTAATGACAATGATGTAGAAATTGAACCGACTGTTGATTTTGATAACCCACAATCAAAGAATCAACGTTATGATAAAAGAGACTTTGTTGCTAGGAAACATGGTAAAGAAAGGGAACCTTGGGTTCAGAAACCCATGCCTTTTCCTCCAAAACCATCAAAGAAAAAGGATGACGAGGATTTTGAGCGCTTTGCTGAAATGATTAGGCCTATCTTTTTGCGTATGCGGTTAACTGATGTGCTCAAAACAAATCCTTATGCTAAATATATGAAAGATATCATTACTAATAAAAGAAAGATACCGGAAGCTGAAATTTCCACCATGCTTGCTAATTATACTTTTAAGGGTGGAATACCAAAGAAACTTGGAGACCCCGGAGTACCTACTATACCTTGCTCCATTAAAAGAAATTATATTAAAACTGCTTTATGTGATCTCGGAGCCGGTGTTAGTGTTATGCTTGTCTATTTATATCGTAGACTTGACTTGAATAAGTTGACACCTACTGAAATATCTTCGCAAATGGCTGATAAATCAACTGCTATACCTGTCGATATCTGTGAGGATGTGCCTGTTGTGGTTGCAAACGTTACTATTTTAACGGACTTTGTTGTACTTGATATTCCCGAGGATGATAGTATGTCTATTATTCTTGGAAGACCTTTTCTTAATACTGCATGTGCTGTTATTGATTGCAACAAAGGCAATGTCACTTTTCATGTTAATGGCAATGAGCATACGGTACACTTTTTGAGGAAACAACCTCAAGTTCATAGTATCAACTCTATTGGAAAAATTCCATCGATTATATTTGGAGGTTTTTAATTTCCTCTCCCTACCGTCAAGAAGAAATATGATATACTTATTATTGGGAATGTTCATATCCCCGTTGAGGTAACTTAGTGTTATTCGAAATTTCTCTGGTTTCATGATTATCGAAATGAGTTTGTTAACAAGACTTGATCAACCTTGTTAGTGGATTCTTTTTGATGAGCATGAGATGGATGAAACTAGAAGCACAAACTTCTGCACCTTCTTTATACTTTCTGTTATTTATATTAAATAAAGTAAAAATATTATTTTTCTGTCTGTCTCCTGACTTATCCATGCAATATAAAAATATCCTGAAAATAAAAGTCCTCAGAATGCCATGCCAATTTAATATGATTTTTTCGGGAATATTTGGGGATTTACTGTGCAAAAATTACCGCTGGAGGAGCTGCCACCTGGTCACGAGGGTGGTGGGCGCCCCCCCCCTATAGGGCGCCCCTGCCTCATGGGCCCACGGTGGCCCTCCTCCACTTATTCCAGCACCCATCTTCTTCCTCTATCTCACACAAACCCGAAAAACCAACTCAAACACGAGTTCCAGCCACTTTTGCTGCGATTTTCGATCTCCTTGCTCAAAGCACCTCTCTCAAAACTGCTTGGGGAGATTGTTCCTTGGTAAGTGACTCCTCCATTGGTCCAATTAGTTTTTGTTCTAGTGCTTTATTCTTTGCAAATTTGTGCTGCATAGGCGACCATGTTCTTGAGCTTGCATGTCAAATTTATATGGTTCCAAGTAGTTATAATGCTTGATATAGGCTCTAGGCACTTGTAGGAGTAGTTGCTATCAATATTATTGAATTTGGGTTACTCTTATTTTGAAGTTACTAAAAAGTTCAAAAAAATTCAGAGAAAAACAATATGTTTAGGAAGATGTTCCAAGGTGGTTCTTCTAAGAAGCAAGGACCCAGAATTGCTATGCGCGATGCTGACGAGGATCCACCAAGAGACGCTCCAGTACGGCCTTGCGAATGGCCATCGGAAAATTTTATGGACCGTGCGGGAATTAAAGAAGAATTCAAACCATATTTGCGCAATGCCGGTCTTGAGGATTTTGAGGCTAACAAATGCCCCCAATATCATGATCTCACAAGTTCATTTGTGAGGAGGTTTGAGTATTCATCTTCGCGTAATTCTCCTTCAGTCATGTTTGATCTTTATGAAAAATCTTATACCATGGACCTAGAGGATTTCACTTCTGCTTGTGAACTTCCATCATGGGGCAGTATTAGGGATCCCCCTAAATCTGAATTTAGAAACTTTCTTGCTAGTATAACTGTGGTCGAATCCAGAGATAACGCAGGCTACCATAGGGAGCATTCACTTTCATGCTATACATTATTTTGCTCTTTTCATTGGTAGATGCATAAATGCTAAGGATGAAGCATGTCACATGTGTGTCCCTGATCTTAGCATTCTTAGGAGTGTTGTGTTAGGAGACTAATCTTACCATTTGGGAGCCATTGTAGCTCGTAGGTTGCATCATAATAGACATAATGGAGATTTCTTTGGAGGAATATACGCAACCCGCTTGGCTCATTTTCTTGAGATAGATATTCGTGAGGGTGATATGGAGTTGCCCCCTGCATATTTAGATTATGACTCTATGGCTTCACACCAGTTTGTCGAGAGGTCTGAATCACCTCACTTATATCGTTTAATTTTTGATAAACGACGTGTTTTCCGTATTACTCTCCCTGCTCCTTCCATCTTTGATTCACAGACAAAAGGAAGATATGTTATTACCAGAGATGAGGCAGAAGAGTACGAGAGGAGAGCGGAGGCAGCCCGACTCCACGCTGCAGCTCAACAGGCGATAACCGCTGCACATCAGTATGATCCAAACTATTCCTCCTCATCCCAGTACGACCCCAACAACTATTATTATGGATATCCGCCAGGCCAGCCATGGCCATAGACCAACTTAGGCCAAAAGTCTAAGCTTGGGGGAGTACGTATTTCTCACCGACATTACATTTATGTTCACACACACTCATTGCTAGATGTCGGTGCTCATACTTTTTCACTGTAACATCCATGCTAGTTTATTTTCTTTTTCCTGCTTTGTTCTTGTGTGTTTGTTAAACCTTAAGAAAAACAAAAAAAATTAGTAGTAGTTTATTTTTCTGTTGTAGTAGTAATAATTAAAAAGAAAACCCAAAAATATTTCCCGTTCTTCTTTTGCTTGTTGGGAGCTTTCCTGTGTAAATAGTTTTATTTCTTTTCTTTTATTTGGGGGTCAGTAGGAGAAGACCATAATTAAATTGTTGAAGTGGCTCTTATATGCATTATTGTTGATTTAACCAAGAGCCATATTGCCTTGTCTTCTCCTGTTTATTGAATGCTCGCAGATTCCAGCTTAGTCCAATGCAGGTGCACTCTTATTATTATTCACACCGTTCGGTCGTGCAAGTGAAAGGCAATTATGATGATATATGATGGACTGACTGAGATGAGAAAAGCTGGTATGAACTCGACCTCTTTTGTTTTTGTAAATATGATGAGCCCGTCGTTCTTGATTCAGCGTATTATGAATAAACATGTTTGCAATGACAATTAGAGATCAGAGTTGCTTGTGCCATGCTTGATTAGCTATGAGTTATAATGATTTACCTTGTATGCCAACATGCTATTGAGATGATTATGATGTGGTATAATGGGGTGGTATCCTCCTTTGAATGATTTAAGTGACTTGACTTGGCACATGTTCACGCATGTAGTTGAAACAAAATCAACATAGCCTTCACGATATTTATGTTCATGGTGAATTATATCCTACTCATGCTTGCATCCAATGTTTATTAATTTTAATGCATGTACATGGCTGTTGTCGCTCTCTAGTTGGTCGCTTCCCAGTCTTTTGCTAGCCATCACTTGTACTAAGTAGGAATACTGCTTGTGCATCCAATCCCTTAAACCCCAAAGTTATTCCAGATGAGTCCACTATACCTTCCTATATGTGGTATCTACCTGCCGTTCCAAGTAAATTTGTATGTGCCAAACTCTAAACCTTCAAATAAACATTCTGTTTTGTATGCTTGAATAGCTCATGTATCAACAAAGGTTGTCCTTATCTTCCGTGTTAGGCGGGTTATTCTCAAGAGGAGTGGACTCCGCTCCTCACTCACGAGAAAATGGCTGGTCACCGGGATGCCCAATCCCATGCTTTATGCAAATTAAAGCAAAATTAATTGCAAACAAAACTCCCCCTGGGACCTGATGTATGTTAGAGGCACTCGTTGTTTCGAGCAAGCCATGGATTGATGCCTGTTGGTGGAGGGGGAGTATAAACTTTACCATTATGTTTGGGAACCACCTATAATGTGTGTAGCATGGAAGATATCGCCATCTCTTAGTTGTTACATTGACAATGAAAGTATACCGCTCAAAATACAATTATCTCTATTTCAAAACCGAGCTCTGGCACCTCTACAAATCCCTGCTTCCCTCTACGAAGGGCCTATCCATTTACTTTTATGTTGAGTCATCACCCTCTTATTAAAAAGCACTAGCTGGAGAGCACAGCCGTCATTTGCATTCATCGTTGTTAATTTATATTGGGTATGACTATGATTGGATCTCTTTTACCATGAATTACAATGTCTAGCCAGTCCTTGTTCTTTAAAGGTGCTCTGCATTTATGTTTTGCGGTCTCAGAAAGGGCTAGCGAGATACCATCATGTTATATCATATTATGATAGTTTTGAGAAAGTGTTGTCATCCGAGATTTATTATTATGACTTGCTAGTTGATTATGTTATTGATATGAGTAATTGTGAGACCTGAGAATTACTAGAAATGTGGTTAGTTATGATCTATGCTGAAAACTTGAATGCTGGCTTGACATAGTTACAACAACAAGAGCAAACAGAGTTTGTAAAAGGTTTTCTTTCTTTCAGTTTGTCAACTGAATTTCTTGAGGACAAGCAAGGGTTTAAGCTTTGGGGGAGTTGATACGTCTCCGTCGCATCTACTTTTCCAAACACTTTTGCCCTTGTTTTGGACTCTATCTTGTATGATTTGAATGGAACTAACCCGGACTGACGTTGTTTTCAGCAGAATTGCCATGGTGTTGTTTTATGTGCAGAAAACAAATATTCTTGGAATGACCTGAAACTCCATGGGAGGTCTTAGAAAAAAAATCCTCGCCAAATATGAAGACCAGGGGCCCACACCCTTCTCATGAGGGTGGGGGCGCTCCCCCCTAGGGCATGCCCCCTACCTTGTTGGCCCCCTGTTGACCCTCCAACGCCAACTCCAACTCTATATATTTGCTTTCGGAGAGAAAAAAATCAGAGAGAAGAAATCATCACGTTTTACAATACGGGGCCGCCGCCAAGCGCTAAAAACTCTCGGGAGGGCTAATCTGGAGTCCGTTCAGGGCTCCGGAGAGGGGGATTCGTCGCCGTCGTCATCATCAACCATCCTCCATCACCAATTTCATGATGCTCACCGCCGTGCATGAGTAATTGCATCGTAGGCTTGCTGGACGGTGATGGGTTGGATGAGATTTATCATGTAATCGAGTTAGTTTTGTTAGGGTTTGATCCCTAGTATCCATCATGTTTTGAGATTGATGTTGCTATGACTTTGCTATGCTTAATGCTTGTCACTAGTGCCCGAGTGCCATGATTTTAGATCTGAACCTATTATGTTTTCATGAATATATGTGAGTTCTTGATCCTATCTTGCAAGTCCATAGTCACCTACTATGTGTTATGATCCGGCAACCCCGAAGTGACAATAATCGGGACCACTCCCGGTGATGAACATAGTTTGAGGAGTTCATGTATTCACTATGTGCTAATGCTTTGTTCCGGTTCTCTATTAAAAGGAGGCCTTAATATCCCTTAGTTTCCAATAGGACCCCGCTGCCACGGGAGGGTAGGACAAAAGATGTCATGCAAGTTCTTTTCCATAAGCACGTATGACTATATACAGAATACATCCCTACATTACATTGACGAATTGGAGCTAGTTCTGTGTCACCCTATGTTATGATTGTTACATGATGAACCGCATTCGGCATAATTATTCATCACTGATTCGGTGCCTACGAGTTTTCCATATACTGGTTTACGCTTATTTACTTTTTCGCTGCTACTGTTACAATCACTACAAAATACCAAAAACATTACTTTTATTGTATTTACTTTTGTTGCTGCTACCACCACTATCATATTACTTTGCTACTAAACACTTTGCTGCAGATACTAAGTTTCCAGGTGTAGTTGAATTGACAACTCAGCTGCTAATACTTGAGAATATTCTTTGGCTCCCCTTGTGTCGAATCAATAAATTTGGGTTGAATACTCTACCCTCGAAAGTTGTTGTGATCCCCTATACTTGTGGGTTATGAAGCGCCCCAAGCCAGCACGCCGCACTTGGCGCGAGGTTGGCCAGAGAGGCAAGCGCGCCTTCCTGGGGCCTCAAACCAGCATTCTTGCCATCCCTTTTTTGTGGCCTTGCTTGGGGGGGAAGGAGGTGTGCCAAGGGCTCCTCCCCTGGTTATTGACGGCAGCCAGATCACCTCGGTCTTGGCCTCTTCTTCGAGCAACGAGCCTTTGCCCCTCCGGGCCTCCACTGAGGCCCGAAGGGTGACCGGGAAGGCCCCATCCTCCAGCCCTCTACTGGGAGGAAGAGAGCCACTTCGGACTCCTTCGACATCCTCTAGCATGGAGGACAGGCCCGGCCGTGCTTGATCTTGTGCGCAAGCGGGGTGCCGTCCGCCACGAGCTCTTCTCGGAGGCGATGGGTGCACTGAGCAGGCATGGGGAGGAACTCGTGGATGTTGACACTTGATACGTCCATTTTGCATGATGCTTTTATATCGATATTTATTGCATTATGGGCTGTTATTACGCATTATGTCACAATACTTATGCCAATTCTCTCTTATTTTACAAGGTTTACATAAAGAGGGAGAATGCCGGTAGCTGGGATTCTGGGATGGAAAAGGAGAAAATATTAGAGACCTATTCTGCACAGCTCCAAAAGTCCCGAAACTTCACGGAAGTCATTTTTAGAATATATAAAAAATATTGAGCGCAAGAAGTTCCAGAGGGGGGCCACACCCTGCCCACGAGGGTGGGGGCGTGCCCTGTCCCCTGCCTCGTGGGCCCCCTGGTGGCCCTCTGATGCCCATCTACTGCTATATGGAGTCTTTCAATGAGGAAAAAAAAGCATAAGCCAGCTTTCGGGACGAGACTCCGCCGCCACGAGGCGGAACCTTGGCGGAACCAATCTAGGGCTCTGGCGGAGCTGTTCTGCCGGGGAAACTTCCCTTCGGGAGGGGGAAATCATCGCCATCGTCATCACCAACGATCCTCTCATCGGGAGGGGGTCAATCTCCATCAACATCTTCATCAGCACCATCTCCTCTCAAACCCTAGTTCATCTCTTGTATCCAATTCTTGTCTCTAAGTTCAGGATTGGTACCTGTGGGTTGCTAGTAGTGTTAATTACTCCTTGTAGTTGATGCTAGTTGGTTTATTTGGTGGAAGATCATATGTTCAGATCCTATATGCATATTAATACCCCTCTGATTATGAACATGAATATGCTTTGTGAGTAGTTACGTTTGTTCCTGAGGACATGGGAGAAGTCTTGCTATTAGTAGTCATGTGAATTTGGTATTCGTTCGATATTTTGATGAGATGTATGTTGTCTCTCCTCTAGTGGTGTTATGTGAACGTCGACTACATGACACTTCACCATTATTTGGGCCTAGAGGAAGGCATTGGGAAGTAATAAGTAGATGATGGGTTGCTAGAGTGACAGAAGCTTAAACCCTAGTTTATGCATTGCTTCGTAAGGGGCTGATTTGGATCCATATGCTTCATGCTATGGTTAGGTTTACCTTAATACTTTTGTTGTAGTTGTGGATGCTTGCAATAGAGGTTAATCATAAGTGGGATGCTTGTCCAAGTAAGGACAGTACCCAACCACCGGTCCACCCACATACCAAATTATCAAAGTACCGAACGTGAATCATATGATCGTGATGAAACCTAGCTTGACGATAATTCCCATGTGTCCTCAGGAGCGCTTTTCTCTATATAAGAATTTGTCCGGGCTTGTCCTTTGCTACAAAAAGGATTGGGCCACCTTGCTGCACTTTATTTACTTTTGTTGCTTGTTACAAATTATCTTATCACAAAACTATCAGCCACCTATAATTTCAGTGCTTGCAGAGAATACCTTGCTGAAAACCGCTTATCATTTCCTTCTGCTCCTCGTTGGGTTCGACACTCTTACTTATCGAAAGGACTACGATAGATCCCCTGTACTTGTGGGTCATCAAGACTCTTTTCTGGCACCGTTGCCGGGGTGTGAAGCGCCTTTGGTAGGTGGAATTTGGTAAGGAAAAATTTATATAGTGTGCTAAAATATACTGTCACTTGCTACTATGGAAAGTAATCCTCTGAGGGGCTTGTTCGGGGTATATTCACCCCGACTAGTAGAGCAAAGAGTTGCTCCTCAACCTACTGAACCTACTGAAAATGAAAATGTCTACTTTGAGATTCCTTCGGGTATGATAGAAAAACTGCTAGCTAAACCTTTTGCAGGAGATGGAACATTACATACCGATGAGCAGCTAATATATGTGGATGAAGTTTGTGGATTGTTTAAGCTTGCGGGTATGCCCGATGATGTTATCAAGAAGAAGGTCTTCCCTTTATTTTTGGAGGGAGACACATTGACATGGTATAGGCTATATGATGATATGGGATCATGGAACTACAAACGATTGAAATTAGAATTTCATCTGGAGTTTTATCCTATGCATCTTGTTCATCGTGATCGCAATTATATATATAATTTTTGGCCTCGCGAAGGAGAAAGCATCGCTCAAGCTTGGGGAGGCTTAAATCAATGTTATATTCATGCCCCAATCATGAGCTTCCAAGAGAAATAATTATTCAAAACTTATATGCTCGGCTTTCTGATAACAATCGCACCATGCTCGATACTTCTTGTGCTGGCTCTTTTATGATGAAGACTATTGAATTCAAATGGGATTTATTGGAAAGAACTAAACGCAACTCTGAAGATTGGAACCTCGGCGAAGGTAAGAAGTCAGGTATGACACCTAAGTTTGATTGTGTTAAATCTTATATGGATACCGATGTTTTCCGTAAATTTAGCACTAAATATGGACTTGACTCTGAAATAGTAGCTTCTTTCTATGAATCTTTTGCTACTCATGTTGATCTCCCTAGGGAGAAGTGGTTTAAATATCATCCTCCCATAGAAGTAAAAGTAGTTGCACCTATTAAAGTTGAAGAAAAGACTGTCACTTATAATGATCCTATTGTTCCTACTGCTTATGTTGAGAAACTACATTTTCCTATTATGATAAAAGATCATGCTAAAGCTTCAACTGTGGTTCGTAAAAGCAATATTAGAACCTATACACCTCCTGAGAAAATTAAAGTTGAACCTAATATTGCTATTGTTAAAGATCTCTTGTCTGATAATATTGATGGGCATGTTATTCATTTATGTGATGAGACTGCTAGAATTGCTAAACCTTGTGCTAAAGGTAAACATAGACCCGTGGTAGGCATGTCTGTTATTTCTGTTAAAATAGGAGATCATTGTTATCATGGCTTATGTGATATGGTGCTAGTGCTAGTGCATACCTATTGACTTATACAGAGAAATTATGGATGATATTGCACCTGCTGAGTTAGAAGATATTGATGTCACAATTAAACTTGCCAATAGAGATACTATTTCACCAATGGGAATTGTTAGAGATGTTGAAGTCTTGTGTGGGAAAACTAAATATCCCGCTGATTTTCTTGTTCTTGGTTCCCCACAAGATAGCTTTTATCCCATTGTATTTGGTAGACCTTTCTTGAACACAGTTAATGCTAGGATAGATTGTGAAAAGGATGTTGTTACTATTGGTTTAGGTGATATGTCTCATGAATTTAATTTCTCTAAATTTCGTAGACAACACCGTGAAGAGGAATTGCCTAGTAAAGATGAAATTATTGGTCTTGCTTCTATTGTTGTGCCTCCTAGTGATCCTTTAGAACAGTATTTGCTAGACCATAAAATGATATGTTTATGAATGAAATAAGGGAAATAGATGAAGTATTCTTTAAACAGGAACCCATCCTGAAATACAATTTGCCTATCGAAATCCTAGGGGATCCTCCTCCACCCAAGGGTGATCCCGTGTTTGAGCTCAAACCGTTACCTGATACTCTTAAATATGCTTATCTTGATGAGAAAAAGATATATCCTGTTATTTTTGTGCTAACCTTTCAGAGCATGAAGAAGAGAGATTATTGAAAACTCTGAAGAAGCACCGTGCTGCTATTGGATATACTCTCGATGATCTTAAGGGCATTACTCCCACACTATGTCAACACAAAATAAGTTTGGAGAAAGATGCCAAACCAGTTTGTGATCACCAACGACGGCTGAATCCTAAGATGAAAGAAGTGGTAAGAAAGGAAATACTAAAGCTCCTTGAGGCAGGTATAATTTATCCCGTTGCTGATAGTAAGTGGGTAAGCCCTGTCCATTGTGTCCCTAAAAAGGGAGGTATTACTGTCGTTCCTAATGATAAAGATGAATTGATTCCGCAAAGAATTATTACAGGTTATAGGATGGTAATTGATTTCCGCAAATTAAATAAGGCTACTAAAAAGATCATTACCACCTTTTATTGATCAAATGCTAGAAATATTATCCAAACATACACATTTTTGCTTTCTAGATGGTTATTCTGGTTTCTCTCAAATACCTGTATCAGCTGATGATCAATTTATACCACCTAGCTTTACATACCAGCAAAAGAAAAAGTTCTTCTATGATTTGAGACATTACTTTTGGGATGACCCACATCTTTATAAAGAAGGAGTAGATTGTGTTATTAGACGTTATGTACCTAAGCATGAACAGGAATAGATCATATGCAAGTGTCACTCCGAAGCTTATGGAGGACACCACGCTGGAGATAGAACTGCACATAAGGTATTGCAATCCGGTTTTTATTGGCCTACTCTCTTCAAGGATGCCCATAAGTTTGTTGTATCTTGTGATGAATGTCAAAGAATTAGTAATATTAGTAGACGTCAAGAAATGCCTATGAATTATTCACTTGTTATTGAATCATTTGATGTTTGGGGCTTTGATTATATGGGACCTTTTCCTGCCTCTAATGGATATACACATATTTTAGTTGCTGTTGATTATGTTACTAAGTGGGTAGAAACTATTCCAACTAGTAGTGCTGATCATAACACCTCTATTAAGATTCTTAAAGAAGTTATTTTTCCGAGGTTTGGAGTCCCTAGATATTTAATGACTGATGGTGGTTCACATTTTATTCATGGTGCTTTCCGTAAAATGCTTTCTAAGTATGATGTTAATCATAGAATTGCATCTCCTTATCACCCACAGTCAAGTGGTCAAGTAGAATTGAGCAATAGAGAACTCAAATTAATTTTGCAAAAGACTGTTAATAGATCTAGAAAGAATTGGTCCAAGAAACTTGATGATGCATTATGGGCCTATAGAACTGCATATAAAAATCCAATGGGTATGGCTCCATATAAAATGGTTTACGGAAAAGCATGTAACTTACCTCTCGAACTAGAACATAAGGCTTATTGGGCTATTAAAGAACTCAATTATGATTTCAAACTTGCCGGTGAGAAGAGGTTATTTGACATTAGCTCACTTGATGAATGGAGAACCCAAGCCTATGAGAATGCCAAATTATTTAAAGAAAAAGTTAAAAGATGGTATGACAAAAGAATACAAAAGCGTGAGTTTAATGTAGGTGATTATGTATTGCTATATGATACGTCTCCAATGTATCTATAATTTTTTATTGTTCTATGCTATTATATTATCAACCTTGGATGTTTTATATGCATTTGTATGCTATTTTATATGATTTTTGGTACTAACCTATTAACCCAGAGCCCAGTGCCAGTGCCGGAGGTCCACCGACGTATTTCTTCCTCCTATATATACCAAGGTACCCTAAAACCATTGGGGAGCACAATAGATCGGGAGTTCCACTGCCAGAAGCCTCCGTAGCCACCGAAAACAAATCTAGACCCGTTCCGGCACCCTGCCGGAGGGGGAAACCCTTCACCGGTGGCCATCTTCAACATCCCGGTGCTCTCCATGACGAGGAGGGAGTAGTTCTCCCTCGGGGCTGAGGGTATGTACCAGTAGCTATGTGTTTGATCTCTCTCTCTCTCTCTCTCGTGTTCTTGAGGTGGTACGATCTTGATGTATCGCGAGCTTTGCTATTATAGTTGGATCTTATGATGTTTCTCCCACTCTACTCTCTTGTAATGGATTGAGTTTTCCCTTTGAAGTTGTCTTATCAGATTGAGTCCTTAAGGATTTGAGAACACTTGATGTATGTCTTGCGTGGGATACCTGTGGTGAAAATGAGGTATTCTATGATCCACTTGATGTATGTTTTGGTGATCAACTTGCAGGTTCCGTGACCTTGGGAATCTATGCATAGGGGTTGGCACACGTTTTCGTCTTGACTCTCCGGTAGAAACTTTGGGGCACTCTTTGAGGTTCTATGTGTTGGTTGAATAGATGAATCTGAGATTGTGTGATGCATATCGTATAATCATACCCACGGATACTTGAGGTGACATTGGAGTATCTAGGTGACATTAGGGTTTTGGTTGATTTGTGTCTTAAGGTGTTGTTCTAGTACGAACTCTAGGGCTGTTTGTGACACTTATAGGAATAGCCCAACGGACTGATTGGAAAGAATAACTTTGAGGTGGTTTCGTACCCTACCATAATATCTTTGTTTGTTCTCCGCTATTAGTGACTTTGGAGTGACTCTTTGTTGCATGTTGAGGGATAGTTATATGATCCAATTATGTTATTATTGTTGAGGCAACTTGCACTAGTGAAAGTATGAACCCTAGGCCTTGTTTCAACGTATTGCAATACCGTTTATGCTCACTTTTATCATTAGTTACCTTGCTGTTTTTATATTTTCAGATTACAAAAACCTATATCTACTATCCATATACCACTTGTATCACCATCTCTTCGCCGAACTAGTGCACCTATACAATTTACCATTGTATTGGGTGTGTTGGGGACACAAGAGACTCTTTGTTATTTGGTTGCAGGGTTGCTTGAGAGAGACCATCTTCATCCTATTCCTCCTACGGATTGATAAACCTTAGTGTCGGTGTCAAAACCGGCGGATCTCGGGTAGGGGGTCCCGAACTGTGCGTCTAGGCCGGATGGTAACAGGAGGCAGGGGACACAATGTTTTACCCAGGTTCAGGCCCTCTTGATGGAGGTAAAACCCTACATCCTGCTTGATTGATATTGATGATATGGGTAGTACAAGAGTAGATCAACCACGAGATTAGAGAGGCTAAACCCTAGAAGCTAGCCTATGGTATGATTGTATGTTGTAGTTGTTGTGTCCTACGAACTAAAACCCTTCGGTTTATATAGACACCGGAGAGGGTTAGGGTTACACAAGGTCGGTTACAAAGGAGGAGATATTCATGTCCGTATTGCCTAGCTTGCCTTCCACGCCAAGTAGAGTCCCATCCGGACACGAGACGAAGTCTTCAATCTTGCATCTTCATAGTCTAATAGTCCGGCCAAAGGATATAATCCGGTTGTCCGGAGACCCCCTAATCCAGGACTCCCTCAGTGGCCCCTGAACCGGGCTTCAATGACGATGAGTCCGGCGCGCAGTATTGTCTTCGACATTGCAAGGCGGGTTCCTTCTCCGAATACATCACAGGAGAATTTGAATACAAGGATAGTGTCCGACCCTGCAAAATAAGTTCCACATACCACCGTAGAGAGAATAATATTTTCATAGATCTAATTTGCTGACTTGTTTTGGCAGCATGACGTTATGTCACAGCCCGGTGATTATTTGAACCGTTTCCTTTTACTAGCCCCGCACATAACGCGA
The DNA here is from genome assembly GCA_034509565.1 of Triticum monococcum. Classification (NCBI taxonomy): domain Eukaryota; kingdom Viridiplantae; phylum Streptophyta; class Magnoliopsida; order Poales; family Poaceae; genus Triticum; species Triticum monococcum. Next base: position 667,051,159 of record CM067843.1, on the reverse strand, counting down.
GGCAGTTTTTTGACACATCTTGTCAAAGCAGAGATCATGTCCCCTTATCATGGGATTCTCATCAATACGGGTGTGGGTAACCCAACCGCGCCATCGATTACGGTGCTTGGGGGATAAGCGAGTTTTACCAGGCTACTGGGGACGCTTAGTTTCGTCCGCCCATATAAAGGGATAAGGATTCACCTTTCCATCCACGCCTTCTTCCTCCTTTGCTCATCCGTTTTCGCACACTCGAGCTCTAGCACCCAAGTACGCACTTCCCACCTCAACCTTCTCCAACCATGTCCGGAGCAGGAGGTAGATGGATGGTCTCCTCCGTCACGGAGGGAGACATCAAGAAGCTGCGCGGAGCCAGATACTTAGCCGTGAATATCGCGCATCGGCTGCCCGCCGCGGGGCAGATCGTCCCTACCCCGGAACCTCACGAGAGGGTAGTTTTCCTCCACCACTTCCTTCGCGGACTGGGGTTTCCCCCCATCCATTCGTCCATGGTCTCATGTTCTACTACGGGCTGGACTTTCATGATCTGGCCCCAAACTTCGTCCTGAACATTTCGGCGTTCATCGTCGTGTGTGAGGCTTTCCTCCGCATCCGACCCCACTTCGACCTGTGGTTAAAGACCTTCAATATCAAGCCGAAGGTGGTACGAGGCCAACAAGCAGAATGCAGCGGAGCCATGGTGGGCAAGATGCCCAAGGTTGTATGGCTTGAAGGCTCCTTCGTGGAGACAATAAAGGGATGGCAATCGGCGTGGTTCTACATCACTGAGCCGCGCGATGCCAAATGGGCGGCATCCCCCGAGTTTCGATCCGGATTCCCTACACGGCTCACTTCCTGGAAAGAGAAGGGTTTGTCGTGGGGTTCATCGGTGGAGCTAGATGGACTCCAGAAATGTATTCGGAGTATGGCAAGTAAGAAGCTCAAGCTTGTCAACATAGTCCAGGTTATGCTCATCCGTCAGATCCTCCCGTGTCAACAATGGGATTTTAACTTGTGGGAGTTCGACTCGGCCCGGCACCAGACTCTGAGCGAGCTCTTTAATACGATGCACAAGGACGTCTGGAAGGTGCTATTCAAGGGCGTCGAGGTCCCTCCTTCTCTCGCTGAGGACCGCGGACTAAGCGCAAAGCGCCTAGCGCGTTCGGTGAGTTCAATACGTCCCGCAGGACATTTATTTCCCCTGGCTTAATTCTATGCGGGGTCTAATCTCCATGCCTTTGACAGGACTGGGTGGAGATGTCGGGGCAGATTAACTGTCCGGCCCCTTTGCCCGAAGACACTGCGGGCGCTCTCTTGACGGAGATGCTGACTCCGGCTCCTTACAAGGTGCCGGAGAAGACCAAGAAGGCCAAGGGAACCCGAAAGAGTTCCCGGAGCCAGGTGTTATCGGACTCATCGTCCGATAACTCTGCGGCACACTCCTCCCCCGAAGACGAGGATGAAGAAGAAGATGCACACCCTCCAAATGGGGGAGATAAGAAAAGGAAGGCCGCCCCAACTGGGGGGGCGAAGGGTCCAAGAAGGGAAGGACTCTCCTTCCGGAAATTCCACTGCCGCCGATGAAGGCGAAGATGAGTGGTTGCCCAGGGCCAATTCCCTGGGGAGATCGTAAGTATTCGGATACCAGAGTAACTCATAGCATTCCTTTGTCGCACTACTTTCCCTAACGCCGAACATAATTATGCAGGCCGCCACGAGCCAGTATCGATGTATCATCGAACGGCTCCCTGGGCTCGTCGGACATGGATAGCGATCCAGTCCCGACCGCCACCTCCCCTCATCTTGCTGACGACGTCGAGGTGCTGTCTCAAGAGGCACCGGGTCAAGGGGAGACAGTCCCAGAGGTGCCTCAAGGCGACCTTCCGGACTCCAGGAGCCGAGGGGACGGGGCCCCTGAGAGCTCCGACTTCGGCCCTCAGCCGAACACCACGCCGGAACCTCCAGTGGTTCCGGGCTCAGGCAGGCGGCCTCCTTCTAAGAGGGGCAAGACGCCTATGCCGGTGACCTCTGTCCATCCAGAGGCGCCGGACAATCTGCTGGAAGCGCTTCACAACGCTTCCATCGACGAGGAGCACCGTACTATTATGAGTGCAGTGGTCCAGAAGGTTCAGTCCGCCAAGAGCGGATTGACTGAAGCCTGTGCCAGCCTTCTAACAGGCTTTGACGTAAGTGTTTTAGAATCTAGTAAAAATGTTACCGCATAGACAGTAGCCCCTGATGCTTTGTTCGGTGTTCACAAAGAATAGCCGAAGAGAGGATCAAATAATATCGCAGGAGTCTAATATAAGTATGTCAATATGCGTATGCAGGCCTCGCTGCTGGCGTCCGCCGCACTGACTGCGGAGGTTGCTGTACTGAAGCAGGACCTCGAGGGGTCCAAGAAAGAGCTCGGCCTTGCCAATAGGCAGCTCGAGGAGAACAAGGGTAGGAAATACCCTGTCGATAGGTATGTATATACAAAAGAAGACGCGATTGCAAAATGACAGTATCATCGTATATTTGCCAAGGGCCAGGACCGAGGTGGCGACCCTAAAGTAAGCGCTAACCAAGGCCGAAGGTAAAGCGGCCAAGGAGCGCACCGAGCAGGAAAAACAAGAGGCTCGGGTGGGCAAGGTGCAGCAAGAGCTCCAGGCTCTCGTGACAAAGCACGAGGCGTTGGAGCTTGACTCGAAGACGCGAGATTCTGAGCTTGCCACAGCCCTCGAGAGCGTGAAGAGTGCCAAGGCCGAAGCCCAAAATGAAGGAAATATGCCCTAGAGGCAATAATAAAGTTATTATTTATTTCCTTATATCATGATAAATGTTTATTATTCATGCTAGAATTGTATTAACCGGAAACATAATACATGTGTGAATACATAGACAAACAGAGAGTCACTAGTATGCCTCTACTTGACTAGCTCGTTAATCAAAGATGGTTATGTTTCCTAACCATGGACAAAGAGTTGTTATTTGATTAATGGGATCACATCATTAGATGAATGATCTGATTGACATGACCCATTCCATTAGCTTAGCACCCGATCGTTTAGTATGTTGCTATTGCTTTCTTCATGACTTATACATGTTCCTATGACTATGAGATTATGCAACTCCCGTTTTCTGGAGGAACACTTTGGGTACTACCAAACGTCACAACGTAACTGGGCGATTATAAAGGAGTGCTACAGGTGTCTCCAATGGTAGATGTTGGGTTGGCGTATTTCGAGATTAGAATTTGTCACTCCGATTGTCGGAGAGGTATCTCTGGGCCCTCTCGGTAATACACATCACATAAGCCTTGCAAGCATTATAACTAAGATGTTAGTTGTGAGATGATGTATTACGGAACGAGTAAAGAGACTTGCCAGTAACGAGATTGAACTAGGTATTGGATACCGACGATCGAATCTCGGGCAAGTAACATACCGATGACAAAGGGAACAATGTATGTTGTTATGCGGTCTGACCGATAAAGATCTTCGTAGAATATGTAGGAGCCAATATGGGCATCCAGGTCCCGCTATTGGTTATTGACCGGAGACGTGTCTCGGTCATGTCTACATTGTTCTCGAACCGTAGGGTCCGCACGCTTAACGTTACGATGACAGTTATTATGAGTTTATGCATTTTGATGTACCGAACGTTGTTCGGAGTCCCGGATGTGATCACGGACATGACGAGGAGTCTCGAAATGGTCGAGACATAAAGATTGATATATTGGAAGCCTATGTTTGGACACCGGAAGTGTTCCGGGTGAAATCGGGATTTTACCGGAATATCGGGAGGGTTACCGGAACCCCCCGGGAGCCAAATGGGCCTACATGGGCCTTAGTGGAAAGGTGAAAGGGGCTGCCATGGAGGGCTGCGCGCCTCCCCCCTCCCCTAGTCCTATTAGGACTAGGAGAGGTGGCCGACCACCTCTCTCTCTCTTTCCCCCTTGGAGTCCTAGTTGGAATAGGATTGGAGGGGGAAGTCCTACTCCCGGTAGGAGTAGGACTCCTCCTGCGCCTCCCTCCTTGGCTGGCCAGCCCCTCCCCTTGGGTCCTTTATATACGGGGGCAGGGGGCACCTCTAGACACATAAGTTGATCATTGAGATCGTTCCTTAGCCGTGTGCGGTGCCCCCTGCCACCAAATTCCACCTCGATCATACCGTTGTAGTGCTTAGGCGAAGCCCTGCGTCGGTAGTACATCAAGATCGTCACCACGCCGTCGTGCTGACGGAACTCTTCCTCGATGCTTTGCTGGATCAGAGCCCGAGGATCGTCATCGAGCTGAACGTGTGCTAAGAACTCGGAGGTGTCGGAGTAACGGTGCTTGGATCGGTCGGATCGGGAAGACGTACGACTACTTCCTCTACGTTGTGTGATCGCTTCCGTAGTCGGTCTGTGTTGGTACGTAGACAACACTCTCCCCGCTCGTTGCTATGCATCACCATGATCTTGCGTGTGCGTAGGAATTTTTTTGAAATTACTACGTTCCCCAACAGTGGTATCAGAGCCTAGGTTTTATGGTTTGATGTTATTTGCACGAGTAGAACACAAGTGAGTTGTGGGCGATACAAGTCATACTGCCTACCAGCATGTCATACTTTGGTTCGGCAGTATTGTTGGACGAGACGACCCGGACCAACCTTACGCGTACGCTTACGCGAGACCGGTTCCCTCGACGTGCTTTGCACATAGATGGCTTGCGGGCGACTGTCTCTCCAACTTTAGTTGAACCGAGTGTAGCTACGCCCGGTCCTTGAGAAGGTTAAAACGGAGTCTATTTGACAAACTATCGTTGTGGTTTTGATGCGTAGGTGAGATGAGTTCTTGCTTAAGCCCGTAGCAGCCACGTAAAACTTGCAACAACAAAGTAGAGGACGTCTAACTTGTTTTCGCAGGGCATGTTGTGATGTGATATGGTCAAGGCATGATGCTGATTTTATTGTATGAGATGATCATGTTTTGTAACCAAGTTATCGGCAACTGGCAGGAGCCATATGGTTGTCGCTTTATTGTATGCAATGCAATCGCGATGTAATGCTTTACTTTATTGCTAAGCGGTAGTGATAGTCGTGGAAGCATAAGATTGGCGAGACGACAACGATGCTACGATGGAGATCAAGGTGTCGCGCCGGTGACGATGGTGATCATGACGGTGCTTCGGAGATGGAGATCACAAGCACAAGATGATGATGGCCATATCATATCACTTATATTGATTGCATGTGATGTTTATCTTTTATGCATCTTATCTTGCTTTGATTGACGGTAGCATTATAAGATGATCTCTCACTAAATTATCAAGAAGTGTTCTCCCTGAGTATGCACTGTTGCCAAAGTTCGTCGTGCCCAGACACCACGTGATGATCGGGTGTGATAAGCTCTACGTCCATCTACAACGGGTGCAAGCCAGTTTTGCACACGCAGAATACTCAGGTTAAACTTGACGAGCCTAGCATATGCAGATATGGCCTCGGAACACGGAGACCGAAAGGTCGAGCGTGAATCATACAGTAGATATGATCAACATAACGATGTTCACCATTGAAAACTACTCCATCTCACGTGATGATCGGTTATGGTTTAGTTGATTTGGATCACGTGATCACTTAGAGGATTAGAGGGATGTCTATCTAAGTGGGAGTTCTTAAGTAATATGATTAAATTAAACTTAAATTTACCATGAACTTAGTCCTGGTAGTATTTTGCAAATTATGTTGTAGATCAATAGCTCGCGTTGTTGCTTCCCTGTGTTTATTTTTATGTTCCTAGAGAAAATTGTGTTGAAAGATGTTAGTAGCAATGATGCGGATTGGATCCGTGATCTGAGGTTTATCCTCATTGCTGCACAGAAGAATTATGTCCTTGATGCACCGCTAGGTGACAGACCTATTGCAGGAGCAGATGCAGACGTTATGAACGTTTGGCTAGCTCAATATGATGACTACTTGATAGTTTAGTGCACCATGCTTAATGGCTTAGAATCGGGACTTCAAAGACGTTTTGAACGTCATGGAGCATATGAGATGTTCCAGGAGGTGAAGTTAATATTTCAAGCAAATACCCGAGTTGAGAGATATGAAGTCTCCAACAAGTTCCATAGCGAAAAGATGGAGGAGAATCGCTCAACTAGTGAGCATGTGCTCATATTGTCTGGGTACTACAATCGCTTGAATCAAGTGGGAGTTAATCTTCCAGATAAGATAGTGATTGACAGAATTCTCTAGTCACCATCACCAAGTTAGTAGAACTTCGTGTTGAACTATAATATGCAAGGGATAACGGAAACAACTCCCAAGCTCTTCGTGATGCTGAAATCAACGAAGGTAGAAATCAAGAAAAACATCAAGTGTTGATGGTTGACAAGACCACTAGTTTCAAGAAAAGGGTAAAGGGAAGAAGGGGAACTTCAAGAAGAACGGCAAGCAAGTTGCTGCTCAAGTGAAGAAGCCCAAGTTTGATCCTAAGCCTGAGACTAAGTGCTTCTACTGCAAAGGGACTGGTCACTCGAAGCGGAACTACCCCAAGTGATTGGCGGATAAGAAGGATGGCAAAGTGAACATAAGTATATTTGATATACATGTTATTGATGTGTACTTTACTAGTGTTTATAGCAACCCCTCAGTATTTGATGCTAGTTCAGTTGCTAAGAGTAGTAACTCGAAACGGGAGTTGCAGAATGAACAGAGACTAGTTAAGGGTGAAGTGACGATGTGTGTTGGAAGTGGTTCCAAGATTGATATGATCATCATCGCACACTCCCTATACTTTCGGGATTAGTGTTGAACCTAAATAAGTGTTATTTGGTGTTTGCGTTAAGCATGAATATGATTTGATCATGTTTATTGTAATACGGTTATTCATTTAAGTAAAAGAATAAATTGTTGTTCTATTTACATGAATAAAACCTTATATGGTTACACACCCAATGAAAATAGTTCATTGGATCTCGATCTTAGTGATACACATATTCATAATATTGAAACCAAAAGATGTGAAGTTAATAATGATAGTGCAACTTATTTGTGGCACTGCCGTTTAGGTCATATTGGTGTAAAGCGCATGAAGAAACTCCATGCTGATGGGATTTTGGAATCACTTGATTATGAATCACTTGATGCTTGCGAACCATGCCTTATGGGCAAGATGACTAAAACACTGTTCTCCGGAACAATGAAGCAAGCAACAGATTTGTTGGAAATCATACATACTGATGTATGTGGTCCGATGAATATTAAAGGCTTACAGCAAGTATCATTATTTTCTGACCTTCACAAGATGATTTGAGCAGATATGGGGATATCTACTTGATGAAACATAAGTCTGAAACATTTGAACAGTTCAAAGAATTTCAGAGTGAAGTGGAAAATCATTGTGACAAGAAAATAAAAGTTTCTACGATATGATCGCAGAGGTGAAATATTTGAGTTACGAATTTGGTCCTCAGTTAAAACAATGTGAAATAGTTTCACTACGCACGCCACCTGGAACACCACAGCATAATGGTGTGTCCGAACGTCATAACCGTACTTTATTGGATATAGTGCAATCTATGATGTTTCTTACCGATTTACCACTATCGTTTTTGGGGTCATGCATTAGAGACAGCTGCATTCACGTAAAAAAAGGGGCACCATCTATATCCGTCGAGACGACGCCTTATGAACTATGGTTTGGCAAGAAACCAAAGTTGTCATTTCTTGAAGTTTGGGGTTGCGATGCTTATGAGAAAAAGTTTCATCCTGATAAGCTCAAACCCAAATCGGAGAAATATGTCTTCATAGGATACCCAAAGGAGACTGTTGGGTACACCTTCTATCACAGATCCTAAGGCAAGACATTCGTTGCTTATAATGGATCCTTTCTAGAGAAGGAGTTTCTCTTGAAAGAAGTAAGTGGGAGGAAAGTAGAAAACTTGATAAGGTAATTGTACCTTCTACCTTATTGGAAAGTAGTTCATCACAAAAATCTGTTCTTGTGACTACTACACCAATTAGTGAGGAAGCTAATGATGATGATCATGTAACTTCAGATCAAGTTACTACCGAATCTCGTAGGTAAACCAGAGTGAGATCCGCACCAGAGTGGTACGGTAATCCTGTTCTGGAGGTCATGTTACTTGACCATGACGAACCTACGAACTATGAGGAAGCGATGATGAGCCAAGATTCCGTGAAATGGTTTGAGGCCATGAAATCTGAGAAATGATCCATGTATGAGAACAAAGTTTGGACTTTGGTTGACTTTCCCGATGATCGGCAAGCAATTGAGAATAAATGGATCTTCAAGAGGAAGACGGACGCTGATAGTAGTGTTACTATCTACAAAGCTAGAATTGTCGCAAAAGGTTTTCGACAAGTTCAAAGTGTTGACTACGATGAGAGCTTCTCACTCGTATCTATGCTTGAGTCTGTTCGAATCATGTTAGTAATTGCCGCATTTTATGAAATCTGGCAAATGGATAAACAAAACTGCATTCCTTAATGGATTTATTAAAGAAGAGTTGTATATGATGCAACCAGAAGGTTTTGTCAATCCGAAAGGTGCTAACAAAATGTGCAAGCTCCAGCGATCCATCTGTGGACTGGTGCAAACATCTCGGAGTTGGAATATACGCTTTGATGAGTTGATCAAAGCATATAGTTTTATACAGACTTGCGGTGAAGCCTGTATTTACAAGAAAGTGAGTGGGAGCACTACAGCATTTCTGATAAGTATATGTGAATGACATATTGTTGATCGGAAATAATCTGTAAAGCATAAAGGAGTGTTTGAAAGGAGTTTTTCAAAGAAAGACTTCGGTAAAGCTGCTTACATATTGAGCATCAAGATCTATAGAGATAGATCAAGATGCTTAATAAGTTTTTTCAATAAATACATACCTTGACAAGATTTTGAAGTAGTTCAAAAATGGAGCAGTCAAAGAAAGAGTTCTTGCCTGTAGTACAAGGTGTGAAGTTGAGTAAGACTCAAAGCCCGACCACGGCAGAAGATAGAAAGAGAATGAAAGTCATTCACTATGCCTCAGCCATAGGTTCTATAAAGTATGCCATGCTGTGTACCAGATCTATTGTATACCCTACACTGATTTGGCAAGGGAGTACAATAGTGATCTAGGAGTAGATCACTGGACAGCGGTCAGAATTATCCTTAGTGAAATAAGGATATGTTTCTCGATTATGGACGTGACAAAAGGCTCGTCATAAAGGGTTACGCCGATGCAAGTTTTGACACTAATCTAGATGACTCTAAGTCTCGGTCTAGATACATATTGAAAGTGGGAGCAATTAGCTAGAGTAGCTCCATGCAGAGCATTGTTGACATAGAAATTTACAAAATACATGTGGATCTGAATGTGGCAGACCCGTTGACTAAGATTCTCTCACAAGCAAAACATGATCACACCTTAGTACTCTTTGGGTGTTAATCACATAGCGATGTGAACTAGATTACTGGATCTAGTAAACCCTTTGGGTATTGGTCACATGGCGATGTAAAATATGGGTGTTAATCACATGATGATGTGAACTATCGATGTTAATCACATGGTGATGTGATCTAGATTATTGACTCTAGTGCAAGTGGGAGACTGAAGGAAATATGCCCTAGAGGCAATAATAAAGTTATTATTTATTTCCTTATATCATGATAAATGTTTATTATTCATGCTAGAATTGTATTAACCGGAAACATAATACATGTGTGAATACATAGACAAACAGAGTGTCACTAGTATGCCTCTACTTGACTAGCTCGTTAATCAAATATGGTTATGTTTCCTAACCATGGACAAAGAGTTGTTATTTGATTAATGGGATCACATCATTAGATGAATGATCTGATTGACATGACCCATTCCATTAGCTTAGCACCCGATCGTTTAGTATGTTGCTATTGCTTTCTTCATGACTTATACATGTTCCTATGACTATGAGATTATGCAACTCCTGTTTGCCGGAGGAACACTTTGGGTACTACCAAACGTCACAACGTAACTGGGTGATTATAAAGGAGTGCTACAGGTGTCTCCAATGGTAGATGTTGGGTTGGCGTACTTCGAGATTAGAATTTGTCACTCCGATTGTCGGAGAGGTATCTCTGGGCCCTCTCGGTAATACACATCACATAAGCCTTGCAAGCATTATAACTAAGATGTTAGTTGTGAGATGATGTATTACGGAACGAGTAAAGAGACTTGCCAGTAACGAGATTGAACTAGGTATTGGATACCGACGATCGAATCTCGGGCAAGTAACATACCAATGACAAAGGGAACAACGTATGTTGTTATGCGGTCTGACCGATAAAGATCTTCGTAGAATATGTAGGAGCCAATATGGGCATCCAGGTCCTGCTATTGGTTATTGACCGGAGACGTGTCTCGTTCATGTCTACATTGTTCTCGAACCGTAGGGTCCGCACGCTTAACGTTACGATGACATTTATTATGAGTTTATGCATTTTGATGTACCGAAGGTTGTTCGGAGTCCCGGATGTGATCACGGACATGACGAGGAGTCTCGAAATGGTCGAGACATAAAGATTGATATATTGGAAGCCTATGTTTGGACACCGGAAGTGTTCCGGGTGAAATCGGGATTTTACCGGAATACCGGGAGGGTTACCGGAACCCCCCGGGAGCCAAATGGGCCTACATGGGCCTTAGTGGAAAGGTGAAAGGGGCTGCCATGGAGGGCTGCGCGCCTCCCCCCTCCCCTAGTCCTATTAGGACTAGGAGAGGTGGCCGGCCACCTCTCTCTCTCTTTCCCCCTTGGAGTCCTAGTTGGAATAGGATTGGAGGGGGGAGTCCTACTCCCGGTAGGAGTAGGACTCCTCCTGCGCCTCCCTCCTTGGCCGGCCAGCCCCTCCCCTTGGATCCTTTATATACGGGGGCAGGGGGCACCTCTAGACACACAAGTTGATCCTTGAGATCGTTCCTTAGCCGTGTGCAGTGCCCCCTGCCACCAAATTCCACCTCGATCATACCGTTGTAGTGCTTAGGCGAAGCCCTGCGTCGGTAGTACATCAAGATCGTCACCACGCCGTCGTGCTGACGGAACTCTTCCTCGATGCTTTGCTGGATCGGAGCCCGAGGATCATCATCGAGCTGAACGTGTGCTAAGAACTCGGAGGTGCCGGAGTAACGGTGCTTGGATCGGTCGGATCGGGAAGACGTACGACTACTTCCTCTACGTTGTGTGATCGCTTCCGCAGTCGGTCTGCGTTGGTACGTAGACAACACTCTCCCCGCTCGTTGCTATGCATCACCATGATCTTGCGTGTGCGTAGGAATTTTTTTGAAATTACTACGTTCCCCAACACAAAAGGCCCTCCAGGAGATCGATGCAATGAAGAAGATAGTGGTGGGTAAGGCATTCTATATGCAGAGCAAGCATGTAAAACTAAATTACCGATTACTTACCCGAATTCGGAGCTCTCCAGGAGCATTCGCAGATTTGCCCCGCAGCATGTCGGATGCCGCACAGTTTTACCAGGCCGAGGAGGGAAGCTCAACGGAGAAGCTGTTCTGGTCTCAGTATACTGGGACCAAACACCGATGCCTCTGAGCGACCAGCTAAAGCAGCTGGTCGCGCTGCACAAGGCGGCCGAACAGGCCATGAAGGGCCTTATAGTCCGGCTGTGGCCTGGCGACGCCCTTCCGAGCAGCTACTTCGGCCTGGTGAGGCGGCTTGTAGATGCCTGCCACGGCTGGAGGTCATCAAGCGGTCCGTCTGCATCGAAGGTGCACGCTGGGCTTTCGCCCGTGTGAAGGTGCAGTGGGCCAAGCTAGACGCCGTGAAGCTGATCAAGGAAGGGCCTCCGCAGGGCAAGGAGCATCGCACCCCCGAAATTTATTATGAGGGTGTCCTGAAGGGTGCCCGTCTTGTGGTGGACGAATGTTCAAAGGATGTAATATTTGAGTAAACTTGCTCGTGTGATCCTGTATGATGAAAACTTGTTTCATATGCGCTATGCAACGCTTGTGTGAATTTAAAATATTACCTTCTGTTTGGTTGTTTATTCAATCTGAGAGATGGCTAGTCCTCGGCTTCTGCCCCCATACCACGAGTGCTGGGGTGTTCGGGATAAACCTGAGCACTCTTGTTCCCATGTTTGGGTCCTTCGAGGGAGGTGCTCAGCACAACGAACAAGGCAACCGGACTAATAATGCTTTATCACTCTCACTTAGACATAGAATTCTATAATTTTAAATTTCGGCGAAGCCCCTGGTATTCGGAAGGCCGAATTCGGGGTGCGATACACGCCTTTAAGCCGGACAGGGCCGACCCCTCGCCCTAAGCGGCATAAGTCTTTAGGGACTCGAAAACCTCGCCGAACAGCGACCAGTCTCTCGCCTTATCATGACAGTTAGTTTTAGCTTTCTCTACTGAGGTGCTCAGCCCGGCAGAACCGGGGCACAGTCGCAGTAGTTCTCCTAGCGCTACCTTAGCCGATAGAGCGGAACGTAAGGTACCAAAACATAGGAGCCGGGCAAACCCAACATTTGACCAAAGACATGATTCAGAGCTGATGCATATAATGCTATAAGTTCGGGGTGCCGCACTTGTGAAAGTGTTTGGACTTTTCACACCATATTGTGGGGTATGTAAGCCCCTGGTGTATTGGCCGTACCAAAGTGTACGGTTGCAAGGCGTTGTTAATGAACGCATGTATATACAACAAGAATGCAATAATAGTCGTAATGTTATGCATTGTATATTGAAAAAGGTGCGTTAAAGCAGAATGATACAGATAGTGCGATAAGCAAAGAGTGGGACTATGTCCCTTCCAAGGGCAAGCTGAGGAATAGTATTAAATCAAATATTTCGCTCGTTATTGTAATCCACCTGGGAATTCCGTGTTGTGACGTAGCTTTCTGCCTCCTTGGTTGCTGCATCATGTGTTCGGCAATAGTACTGCCGGACAGGGTTTCCAGGGATTAAGGTCCTGAAAAAAAGAGAAAAATAACCAAATGGGAAGCCCCTAGTGTGGTTTAAGCCGCGTCTTGGGGCGTGCCGCGGTGTGCCCCCCTCCCCACCTGTGCCCATGGTATTTTTAATGCGTAATTATGTACACGTGGCACGAGCTTCGCCGTTTGGCGGGGACAGGGGTGGGGGCCGCTTTGCTACGCGAGCTCAGATCGCGCCAGGCGGTCTATTTGCCGATTACTCCGAGCGCGCTTGAAGGTGTCCGGGTTTTGAAACGCCGAACTGGTGGATTGCCTTGGGAGGCTGTTTTGCGCTTTTGCCGCGAGGGCCGCAGTGTGCTCCTCTGTTCGGAGAGAGCGCTCTGTGTTTCCATTGACTGTAATAACCCCGCGATGTCCTGGCATCTTGAGCTTGAGGTATGCATAATGCGGTACCGCATTGAATCTCGCAAATGCGGTTCGCCCGAGTAGTGCATGATAACCACTCCGGAACGGGACTATATCGAAGATTAACTCTTCGCTTCGGAAGTTATCCGGGGATCCGAAGACCACTTCCGGTGTAATTGAGCCTGTACAGTTGGCCTCTACACCTGGTATGACGCCTTTAAAGGTTGTTTTTGTTGGTTTAATCCTTGAGGGATCTATGCCCATTTTCCGCACTGTATCCCGATAAAGCAGGTTCAGGCTGCTGCCGCCATCCATAAGGACTCTAGTGAGGTGAAATCCGTCAATGATTGGGTCTAGAACCAATGCGGCGAATCCGCCATGGCGGATGCTAGTGGGGTGGTCCCTTTGATCAAAAGTGATCGGGCAGGAGGACCATGGGTTGAACTTTGGGGCGACTGGCTCCAACGCGTATGCGTCCCTGAGTGCACGCTTCCACTCCCTTTTGGGGATGTGGGTTGCATATATCATGTTCACCGTCCGCACTTGTGGGGGAAACCTCTTCTGTCCTCTGGTGTGTGGCTGTCGGGGCTCCTCCTCGTCATCGCTATGTGGCCCCTTGTCCTTGTTTTCGGCAATTAACTTGCTGGCCTGCTTGAACACCCAACAATCCCCGTTGGTGTGATTGGCTGGCTTTTCTGGGGTGCCGTGTATTTGACACGAGCGATCGAGTATACTGTCCAAGCTGGATGGTCCCGGCGTACTTTGTTTGAATGGCTTTTTCCACTGACCGGGGTTAGAGCCTTTGAATCCGGCATTGACTGCCGTATCCTCGGTATTATTGCTGTTAATGTGGCGCTTATGTTTGTTGCGATGTGACCTATTATTGTCGTCCTTGGTATCCGAAGTACCAAGGTTCTTTGATATGTTATTACTGCGAGCCAGCCAGTTGTCTTCTCCCGCACAAAAGCGGGTCATGAGTGTCGTGAGGGCTGCCATAGATTTTGGCTTTTCCTGGCCAAGGTGCCGGGCTAGCCATTCGTCACGGATGTTGTGTTTGAAAGCCACTAGGGCCTCTGCATCCGGACAGTCGAGAATTTGATTTTTCTTTATTAGGAACCGAGTCCAGAATTGCCTAGCCGATTCTTCTGGCTGCTGAATTATGTGGCTCAAGTCATCGGCATCTGGTGGCCGCACATAAGTGCTCTGAAAGTTGTCGAGGAATGCGGCCTCCAGATCTTCCCAACAGCTGATGGACTCAGCTGGCAAGCTGTTAAGTCATTGCCCCGCTGGTCCCTTGAGCTTTAGTGGGAGGTATTTGATGGCGTGTAAGTCATCACCGCGGGCCATGTGGATGTGGAGGAGGAAATCCTCGATCCATACTGCGGGGTCTGTTGTGTCGTCGTATGATTCAATATTTACAGGTTTGAAACCTTCTGGGATTTGATGATCCATTACTTCGTCTGTGAAGCATAAGGGGTGTGCGGCGCCTCTGTATTGGGCTATATCGCAACGCAGCTCGAATGGGTCTTGTCCGCTGTGTTCGGCCCGGTCGGATTTGCTTTTACTGTATCCGGCGTGACGTTTATCGTCTCGCAGAGTGGCGCGCCCTCATGATCCGTAGATCGATCCTGCATGCTTTGCTTTGTCCTCCAGTATGTCTCGCAGGTTTGGCGTATCTCCCCATGCCTTTTTATTTGAATGGCGTCGGGGTGGAGGCTGAGTTTTTGGACAGAATGCCTCTCTATCGCGGCCACGAGGTGGCCGATCAGCCGTATCATACGCTTCTTCCTCCAGTCGGGGTAGCAACCTGCACTTTTGGTAACTCTTGGAGGGGCGCTCGAGTTTATATTCCTCAGCCATGAGGACTTCAGTCCATCTGTCAGCTAGCAGATCCTGATCAGCTTGAAGCTGCTGCTGCTTTTTCTTAAGGCTATTTGCCGTGGCTATAAGCCGGCGTTTGAAGCGCTCTTGTTCGGCGGGATCCTCTGGCACAGTGAATTCATCATCGCCGAGGCTTGCCTCGTCTTCGGAGGGGGGCATGTAATTATCATCCTCCTCTTCTCCATCTGCCGCTCTCTCAGGAGGGCTGGCTCCTCCATCCTCCTGCTCTAAATCTTGTTGGAGGGGGTTGTCGTTGTCTTCGGCACTATCCGGAGTATCTCCTGTGCCGGTATCACCACTTTTGCTTTGGCTATACTTAAACCGACGCCGTTGACGTCGGCGCTTGGGTTGCTTCTTGGAGGGGCCATCCTCCGCTATCTCGTCGCCATTGCCTTCTTTGGGTGTATCCACCATGTATATATCGTATGATGAGGTGGCTGTCCAGTGCCCTGTGAGCAGTGGTTCCTCTTCGCCTCCCGCATCGTCGTCCATATCGTTGATGTCTTCGGAGTCGAAGTCGAGCATGTCAGTTAAGACATCGACAGTGGCTACTAAGTGGGTGGTGGGTGGGCCTCGAATTTCTTCGTCGTCTGCATCCCAGTCCTGCCGGACATAGTTCGGCCAGGATCCTCCTGACAAGGAGAGAGACCTTAATGAGTCCAGTATGTCACCAAAGGGTGAGTGCTGAAAAATATCCGCAGAGGTGAGTTCGGCGCCCAATCGGATTCGACAGGAACAGGAGCAGGCGGTTCGGAGTCCGTGGCCGGGGAAGGATCCGGCAGTTTAACAGCACGGCTCTCGTGCAAGGTAAGGTCGATGTTTGGCTCGATCGCCGCTGAGGGTAAGGCCTCCATGGCGGGGTCTATCCAGCCGTCCATGGATGGCGCAACTGGCTCCGAATTGAGGGTTGGAGCAGCTACCTGTGCGATCTCCTGGACATTGCCCGATGGTAGAGCTAAATCATACTCATCGTGACCGCGTGACGCACGAGGCAGAGGCTCGAATCCGTCAAAGATCAAGTCTCCATGGATATCGGCCGTGTAGTTTAAGATTCCAAACCTGACCTAGTGGCCAGGGGCGTAACTTTCAATCCGCTCCAGATGGCCAAGCGAATTGGCCCATAGTGCAAAGCCGCCGAAGACGAAGATCTGTCCATGGAGAAAAGTCTCACCCTGGACTGCATCGCTATCGATGATAGTAGGAGCCATCAAGCCTAACAGCGACAACACAGAGGAACTCTCAATGAATGCATTAATGTCGGTGTCAAAACCGGTGGATCTCGGGTAGGGGGTCCCGAACTATGCGTCTAGGCCGGATGGTAACAGGAGGCAGGGGACACAATGTTTTACCCAGGTTCGGGCCCTCTTGATGGAGGTAAAACCCTACGTCCTGCTTGATTAATATTGAGGAGATGGGTAGTACAAGAGTAGATCTACCACGGATCATAGAGGCTAAACCCTAGAAGCTAGCCTATGGTATGATTGTATGTTGTAGTTGTTGTGTCGTACGAACTAAAACCCTTCGGTTTATATAGACACCGGAGAGGGTTAGGGTTACACAAGGTCGGTTACAAAGGAGGAGATATTCATATCTGTATTGCCTAGCTTTCCTTCCACGCCAAGTAGAGTCCCATCCGGACATGAGACGAAGTCTTCAATCTTGTATCTTCATAGTCTAATAGTCCGGCCAAAGGATATAATCCGGTTGTCTGGAGACCCCCTAATCCAGGACTCCCTCACTTAGGTCATCCACTTGAGGGAAATTTGCTACTGTCCTACAAACCTCTGCACTTGGAGGCCCAACAACGTCTACAAGAAGAAGGTTGTGTAGTAGACATCAAGCTCTTTTCTGGCGCCGTTGCCAGGGAGGTAGCGCTTGAAGGTATATCTTTAGATCTTGGAATCGAGTCTTTTAGTTTCTTGTTTTATCACTAGTTTAGTTTATAAAAGAAAACTACAAAAAAATATGGAATTGAGTTTGCCTCATACACTTCATCTTTTTAATATCTTTCTTGAGTATGATGGAAAGGAAAGTTGTGCCAAAGTGTTAGAAGAAGAATGCATTAAAATGTTTGGCACTAAATCTTTGAATGATGAGCATGATTGCAATGTTGTTAGTATGAATTCCTTGAATATCTATGATGCTAATGATATGCAAAGCCACAGGCTTGGGGATGCTATGTTTGATGAATATGATATTTTTAGTCCCCCAAGTTTTTATGTGCAAATTTATTATGATGAGAGCATGCCTCCTATTTATGATGATTATGTTGATGAAAGTGGTTTCAGAGAGGTCATGACTTTATTTAGTAATGATTCCACTATTCTAGAAGAGGTTCCAATTGATTATGAGAACAAAGTTGCTATCTATGATGACTATTGTGATGACTTGTATGCTATAAAGAATAATGATATCCATGAAACTTGTCATCATGATTTTAGTTTTCAATTGGATTATGCCTCACATGATAGTTATTTTGTTGAGTTTGCACCCACTACTATTCATGAGAAGAAGTTTGCTTATGTGCAGAGTAATAAAAATTCTATGCTTGTAGATCATGAAAAGAATGCTTTATGTGATAATTATATTGTTGAATTCATTCATGATTCTACTTAAAATTATTATGAGGGAGGAATATATGCTTGTAGGAATTGCAATAATATCAAGTTTCATCTCTTTGTGCTTAAAATCTTGAAGCTATGCCTGTTTTACCTTCCTATGAAAGTTGATTCTTGTTCCCATAAGTTGTTTGATCACAAAATCCCTATGCATCGGAAGTGGGTTATACTTAAATGTCCTAGTCATATTCTTCATAATGCTCTCTTTGTCTTACAATTCTTATCTTTTATGTGAGCATCATTGAAATCATCATGCCTAGTTAGGGGCGTTAAACGATAGCGCTTGTTGGGAGGCAACCCAACTTTATTTTTGTTCCTTGCTTTTTTCTCCTGTTTATCAATAAATAATTTATCTAGCCTCTGTTATCATTGAGTTTTTATGTCTTAATTAGTGTTTGTGTCAAGTAGAACCGTTGGGAAGACTTGGGGAAGGTCTTGTTGATCATGCTGTAAAAAAACAGAAACTTTAGCGCTCACGAGAATTGCTGCCATTTTTATTTGGATAGTGCTATTTAGTTAATTCTTTTTGCAGATGATTAATAGATAAATTAATCACGTCCAGCAATTTATTTTAGAATTTTTGATGTTCCATAAGTTTGCGTTAGTTACATATTACTACAGACTGTTCTGTTTTTGACAGATTCTGTTTTTCATGTGTTGTTTACTTATTTTGATGAATCTATGGCTAGTAAAAGAGTTTATAAACCATAGAGAAGTTGGAATAAAGTACGTTTAACACCAATATAAATAAAGAATGAGTTCATTACAGTACCTTGAAGTGGTGTTTTCTTTTCTTTCGCTAACGGAGTTTACGAGTATTTTGTTATGTTTTGTGTTGTGAAGTTTTCAAGTTTTGGGTAAAGATTCGATGGACTACGGAATAAGGATTGGCAAGAGCCTAAGCTTGGGGATTCCGAAGGCACCTCAAGGTAATATTAAAGGACAACCAAAAGCCTAAGCTTGGGGATGCCTCGGAAGGCGTCTCCTCTTTCGTCTTCGTTCATCGGTAACTTTACTTGGAGCTATATTTTTATTCGCCACATGATATGTGTTTTGCTTGGAGCGTCATTTTATTTTATTTAGTTTTGCTTGCTGTTTGAATAAAATCAAGATCTGAAATTATTAAATGTTAGAGAGTCTTCATATAGTTGCATAATCATTCGACTACTCATTGATCTTCACTTATATCTTTCAAAGTAGTTTGTCGTTGCTCTAATGCTTCACCTATATCCTTTTAGAGCACGGCGGCGGATTTATTTTATAGAAATAGATGAACTCTCGGCCTTCACTTATATTATTTTGAGAGTCTTTAGAACAGCATGGTAGTTTGCTTTTGTTATGAAACTAGTCCTAATATGATGGGCATCTAAGAGGGATATAATAAAAACTTTCATATAGAGTGCATTGAATACTAAGAGAAGTTTGATACTTGATAATTGTTTTGAGATATGGCGATAGTGATATTAGAGTCATTCTAGTTGAGTAGTTGTGAATTTGAGAAATACTTGTGTTGAAGTTTGCAAGTCTCGTAGCATGCATGTATGGTAAACATTGTGTAACAAATTTGAAACATGAGGTGTTATTTGATTGTCTTCCTTATGAGTGGCGGTCGGGGACGAGCGATGGTCTTTTCCTACCCATCTATCCCCCTAGGAGCATGCGCGTAATGCTTGGTTTTTGATGACTGGTAGATTTTTGCAATAAGTATGTGAGTTCTTTATGACTAATGTTGAGTCCATGGATTATACGCACTCTCACCTTTCCATCATTGTTAGCTTCTTCGGTACCGTGCATTGCCCTTTCTCGCCATGAGAGTTGGTGCAAACTTTGCCAGTGCATCCAAACCCCATGATATGATACGCTCTGTCACACATAAACCTCCTTATATCTTCCTCAAAACAGCCACCATACCTACCTATTATGGCATTTCCATAGCCATTCCGAGATATATTGCCATGCAACTTTCCACCGTTCCGTTTATTATGACACACTTCATCATTGTCATAGTGCCTTGCATGATCGTGTAGTTGACATCGTATTTGTGGAAAAGCCACCATGCATAATTTATCATACATGTCACTCTTGATTCATTGCCCATCCCGGTACACTGCCGAAGGCATTCATATAGAGTCATACTTTGTTCTAGTATTGAGTTGTAATCTTTGAGTTGTAAATAAATAGAAGTGTGATGATCATCATTAATAGAGCATTGCCCAAAAAAGGCCAAATAAAAAAGAAAGACAGGCCAAAAAAGAAGAAAAAAAGAAAGGCCAAATAAAAAAATATAAAAAATATAAAAGGGACAATGCTACTATCCTTTTTTCCACACTTGTGCTTCACATGGATCTGGACATTTTTATGTCAATATTAAACTTTTGTCTTGAATCTTATGGATCTGAACATTCATGCCAAAATGAAGAGAATTACTTAGAGAAATATGTTAGGTAGGATTCCACATCAAAAATTTTGTTTTTATCATTTACCTACTCGAGGACGAGCAGGAATTAAGCTTGGGGATGTTGATACGTCTCCAACGTATCTATAATTTTTGATTGTTCCAGGCTATTATATTATCAACCTTGGATGTTTTATATGCATTTATATGCTATTTTATATGATTTTTGGGACTAACCTATTAACCCAGAGCCCAGTGCCAGTTTCTGTTTTTTTCCTTGTTTTAGAGTATCGCAGAAATGGAAAATCAAACAGAGTCCAATTGACCTGAAACTTCACGGAACTTATTTTTGGACCAGAAGAAGCCCACGGGGTATCGGAGATGGACCAGGAGAGTCCCGGGCTGCCCACAAGGGTGGGGGCACGCCCACCCCCCTAGGCACGCCCCCTGCCTCGTGGACAGCTCGGAGGTCCACCGACGTATTTCTTCCTCCTATATATACCAATATACCCTAAAACCATCGGGGAGCACAATAGATCGGGCGTTCCGCTGCCAGAAGCCTCCGTAGCCACCGAAAACCAATCTAGACCCGTTCCGGCAACCTGCCGGAGGGGGGAACCCCTCACCGGTGGCCATCTTCATCACCCGGTGCTCTCCATGACGAGGAGGGAGTAGTTCTCCCTCGGGGCTGAGGGTATGTCCCAGTAGCTATGTGTTTGATCTCTCTCTCTCTCTCATGTTCTTGAGGTGGTACGATCTTGATGTATCGCAAGCTTTGCTATTATAGTTGGATCTTATGATGTTTCTCCCCCTCTACTCTCTTGTAATGGATTGAGTTTTCCCTTTGAAGTTATGTTATCGGATTGAGTCTTTAAGGATTTGAGAACACTTGATGTATGTCTTGCGTGGGATACCTGTGGTGACAATGGGGTATTCTATGATCCACTTGATGTATGTTTTGGTGATCAACTTGCAGGTTCCGTGACCTTGGGAATCTATGCATAGGGGTTGGCACACGTTTTCGTCTTGACTCTCCGGTAGAAACTTTGGGGCACTCTTTGAGGTTCTATGTGTTGGTTGAATAGATGAATCTGAGATTGTGTGATGCATATCGTATAATCATACCCACGGATACTTGAGGTGACATTGGAGTATCTAGGTGACATTAGGGTTTTGGTTGATTTGTGTCTTAAGGTGTTATTCTAGTACGAACTCTAGGGCTGTTTGTGACACTTATAGGAATAGCCCAAAGGATTGATTGGAAAGAATAACTTTGAGGTGGTTTCATACCCTACCATAATCTCTTCGTTTGTTCTCCTCTATTAGTGACTTTGGAGTGACTCTTTGTTGCATGTTGAGGGATAGTTATATGATCCAATTATGTTATTATTGTTGAGGGAACTTGCACTAGTGAAAGTATGAACCCTAGGCCTTGTTTCAACGCATTGCAGTACCGTTTATGCTCACTTTTATCATTAGTTACCTTGCTGTTTTTATATTTTCATATTACAAAAACCTATATCTACTATCCATATACCACCTGTATCACCATCTCTTCGATGAACTAGTGCACCTATACAATTTACCATTGTATTGGGTGTGTTGGGGACACAAGAGACTCTTTGTTATTTGGTTGCAGGGTTGCTTGAGAGAGACCATCTTCATCCTAGCCTCCTACGGATTGATAAACCTTAGGTTATCCACTTGAGGGAAATTTGCTACTGTCCTACAAACCTCTGCACTTGGAGGCCCAACAACGTCTACAAGAAGAAGGTTCTGTAGTATACATCACTATACAACTCTCGTTTAAGGTTTTTTGCAAGAAAACTTCTCTCTAAATGGGAAGGTCCTTACGTTATCGAGGAGGTCTATCATTCCGGTGCCATAAAAATCAACAACTTCGAAGGCACAAATCCGAAGGTGGTGAATGGTCAAAGAATTAAACATTATATCTCGGGTAATCCTATAAATGTTGAAACCAATGTTATTGAAACCGTAACCCTAGAGGAATACATAAGGGACACTTTCCGGAATGTTTCAGCTCCGAAAAGGAATAGGTATGTGGTACGGTAAGTAAACTGACTCCAAAACAGTTCTGATGGCAATTTTCTTCCGTTTTGGAATATTTACAAAAATAGAAAAATAAGAAGCAGTCCGGGAAGGACACAAGGGCTCCACGAGGGTGGAGGGCATGCCCTACCCCTGGGCGTGCCCCCTACCTCGTGTGCTCTCCGGACTTCGTTTTCTTGCACGTTACGTATTTTGGTCGGTAAAAGTTCATTATATAATCTCCCGGAGGTTTTGACTCCCGTATCACGCAAATATCCCTTGTCTTTGTTTCAAGTTGTTTTCTGTCAGGATTGTCAAGGCCAGGCATTATGTCATCTCCCTCCTCCAACAATGGTGACAACGATGCTTGGCTAATGAAGATAGAGCTGAAGAGGGAAGAACCTATGGAGATCAACAAGGATGAAGGGATCAAGAAGTCCATGGAGGACCAAGTTTCGGCAGCAGAAGACATACTTCAACTTGATCACAATCTTCTTACCCCAACTGAGATCGAGGCTTTTAAGATGATTGAGTTGGCCCGTATACAAACAAGTATCTCACACGTGAAAATATTTTGTTGAAGGAGCATATCATCGCACTCAAGGGCATTATCCGCAAGTTGGAAGACCTCCTACGCTCGATGTGCGACTATCCATCATCACCACCATCTTCTTCACCAACAAAGGAAACATAATCACATGGGTATGGGCACTCCCTTTGGCAACTGCCAAGCTTGGGGGAGTGCCCCGGTATTGTATCACCATCACTTTTATCTTTACCATTTTTCTTAGTTCAATCCTTTTGATAATATTTTGATCTAGTAGAATAAAAGTTCTTAGTATGATCTACTTGTGAGTTTTGCTTTATGATCCTTCTATGTAATCGAGTCCGTGAGCTATATATAATAAAGATTAGGGTTGAGTCAAGGGCTTGATTATTTTGCCATGATCTTGAGTGAATAAAAGAAAAGAGAAGGAATAAAAAGGAAATAAAAGAGATCATATAGATCTTATGGAGAGTAATGAGCTCACATATAAAAAGTATGATGAATAAAAGTTGTTGAGAGTTGACAAACATAGTTTTGGTCATCATTGCAATTAATAGGAAGTAATAAATAAAGAGAGGTCTTCACATATAAATATACTATCTTGGACATCTTTTATGATTGTGAGCACTCATTAAAATATGACATGATAAAGAGTTGATGTTGGACAAGGAAGAAAACGTAATGGGTTATGTTTTTTTACATCTGAGATAAATTATATTGTCATGGATCGTCCAACATGATTGAGCTTGCCTTTCCCCCTCATGCTAGCCAAATTCTTTGCACCAAGTAGAGATACTACTTGTGCTTCCAAACACCCTTAAACCAGTTTTGCCATGAGAGTCCACCATACCTACCTATGGATTGAGTAAGATCCCTCAAGTAAGTTGTCATCGGTGCAAGCAATAAAAATTGCTCTCTAAATATGTATGACTTATTAGTGTGGGAGAAAATAAGCTTTATACGATCATGTGATATGGAAGAAATAAAAGCGACGAACTGCATAATAAAGGTCCATATCACAAGTGGCAATATAAAGTGACATTCTTTCGCATTAAGATTTTGTGCATCCAACCATAAAAGCGCATGACAACCTCTGCTTCCCTCTGCGAAGGGCCTATCTTTTACTTTTATCCCCTACCTTACATAAGAATCATGGTGATCTTCACCCTTCCTTTTTACATTTTATCTTTTGGCAAGCACAACATGTTGGAAAGATCCTGGTATATATGGCTAATTGGATGTGATTTTTCATGAACTATTATTGTTGACATTACCCTTGAGGTAAAACATCGGGAGGCAAAACTATAAGCCCCAATATTTCTCTGTATCCGATTAAAACTCCATACCCATAAGTATTGCGTGAGTGTTAGCAATTGTGAAAGGCTATATGATAGTTGAGTATGTGGACTTGTTGAAAGGCTCTTATATTGACTCTTTCCTATGTTATGATAAATTGCAATTGCTTCAATGACTGAGATTATAGTTTGTTAGTTTTGAATGAAGTTTATGATGAAGGAAATATGCCCTAGAGGCAATAATAAAGTTATTATTTATTTCCTTATATCATGATAAATGTTTATTATTCATGCTAGAATTGTATTAACCGGAAACGTAATACATGTGTGAATACATAGACCAACAGAGTGTCACTAGTATGCCTCTACTAGACTAGCTCGTTAATCAAAGATGGTTATGTTTCCTAACCATGAACAAAGAGTTGTTATTTGATTAACGAGGTCACATCATTAGTTGAATGATCTGATTGACATGACCCATTCCATTAGCTTAGCACCCGATCGTTTAGTATGTTGCTATTGCTTTCTTCATGACTTATACATGTTCCTATAACTATGAGATTATGCAACTCCCGTTTACCGGAGGAACACTTTGGGTACTACCAAACGTCACAACGTAACTGGGTGATTATAAAGGAGTACTACAGGTGTCTCCAATGGTAGATGTTGGGTTGGCGTATTTCAAGATTAGGGTTCGTCACTCTGATTGTCGAAGAGGTATCTCTGGGCCCTCTCGGTAATACACATCACATAAGCCTTGCAAGCATAATAACTAAGATGTTAGTTATGAGATGATGTATTACGGAACGAGTAAAGAGACTTGCCAGTAACGAGATTGAACTAGGTATTGGATACCGACGATCGAATCTCGGGCAAGTAACATACCGATGACAAAGGGAACAACGTATGTTGTTATGCGGTCTGACCGATAAAGATCTTCGTAGAATATGTAGGAGCCAATATGGGCATCCAGGTCCCGCTATTGGTTATTGACCGGAGACGTGTCTCGGTCATGTCTACATTGTTCTCGAACCGTAGGGTCCGCACGCTTAACGTTACGATGACAGTTATTATGAGTTTATGCATTTTGATGTACCGAAGGTTGTTCGGAGTCCCGGATGAGATCACGGACATGACGAGGAGTCTCGAAATGGTCGAGACGTAAAGATTGATATATTGGAAGTCTATGTTTGGACATCGGAAGTGTTCCGGGTGAAATCAGGATTTTACCGGATTACCGGGAGGGTTACCGGAACCCCCCGGGAGCCAAATGGGCCTACATGGGCCATTGTGGAAAGGTGAAAGGGGCTGCCAAGGAGGGCTGCGCACCTCCCCCCCCTCCCCTAGTCCTATTAGGACTAGGAGAGGTGGCCGGCCACCTCTCTCTCTTTCCCTCTCCCTTTTTCCCAAGGAGTCCTAGTTGGAATAGGATTGGAGGGGGGAGTCCTACTCCCGGTGGGAGTAGGACTCCTCCTGCGCCTCCCCTCTTTGGACGGCCAGCCCCCCTCCCTCCAACCTTTATATACGGGGGCAGGGGACACCCCAAGACACACAAGTTGATCCTTGAGATCGTTCCTTAGCCGTGTGCGGTGCCCCCTGCCACCAAATTCCACCTCGATCATACCGTTACAGTGCTTAGGCGAAGCCCTGCGTCGGTAGTACATCAAGATCGTCACCACGCCGTCGTGCTGACGGAACTCTTCCTCGACGCTTTGCTGGATCGGAGCCCGAGGAACGTCATCGAGCTGAACGTGTGCTAAGAACTCGGAGGTGCCGGAGTAACGGTGCTTGGATCGGTCGGATCGAGAAGAAGACGTACGACTACTTCCTCTATGTTGTGTGATCGCTTCCGCAGTCGGTCTGCGTTGGTACATAGACAAAACTCTCCCCTCTCGTTGCTGTGCATCACCATGATCTTGCGTGTGCGTAGGAAAATTTTGAAATTACTGCGTTACCCAACAGTGGTATCAGAGCCTAGGTTTTTATGGTTTGATGTTATATGCACGAGTAGAACACAAGTGAGTGTTGGGCGATACAAGTCATACTGCCTACCAGCATGTCATACTTTGGTTTGGCGGTATTGTTGGACGAGACGATCCGGACCAACCTTACGCGTACTCTTACGCGAGACCGGTTCCCTCGACGTGCTTTGCACATAGATGGCTTGCGGAAGACTGCCTCTCCAACTTTAGTTGAACCAAGTGTGACTACGCCCGGTCCTTGAGAAGGTTAAAACGGAGTCTATTTGACGAACTATCGTTGTGGTTTTGATGCGTAGGTGAGATGAGTTCTTACTTAAGCCCGTAGCAGCCACGTAAAACTTGCAACAACAAAGTAGAGGACGTCTAACTTGTTTTTGCAGGGCATGTTGTGATGTGATATGGTCAAGGCATGATGCTGATTTTATTGTATGAGATGATCATGTTTTGTAACCGAGTTATCGGCAACTGGCAGGAGCCATATGGTTGTCGCTTTATTGTATGCAATGCAATCGCGATGTAATGCTTTACTTTATTACTAAGCGGTAGTGATAGTCGTAGAAGCATAAGATTGGCGAGACGACAACGATGCTACGATGGAGATCAAGGTGTCGCGCCGGTGACGATGGTGATCATGACGGTGCTTCGGAGATGGAGATCACAAAGCACAAGATGATGATGGCCATATCATATCACTTATATTGATTGCATGTGATGTTTATCCTTTTATGCATCTTATCTTGCTTTGATTGACGGTAGCATTATAAGATGATCTCTCACTAAATTATCAAGAAGTGTTCTCCCTGAGTATGCACCGTTGCAAAAGTTCTTCGTGCTGAGACACCACGTGATGATCGGGTGTGATAGGCTCTACGTTCAAATACAACGGGTGCAAAACAGTTGCACACGCGGAATACTCAGGTTATACTTGACGAGCCAAGCATATACAGATATGGCCTCGGAACACGGAGACCGAAAGGTCGAGCGTGAATCATATAGTAGATATGATCAACATATTGATGTTCACCATTGAAAACTACTCCATCTCACGTGATGATCGGTTATGGTTTAGTTGATTTGGATCACGTGATCACTTAGAGGATTAGAGGGATGTCTATCTAAGTGGGAGTTCTTAAGTAAATTAACTGAACTTAAAAAATTATCATGAACTTAGTACCTGATAGTATCTTGCTTGTTTATGTTGATTGTAGATCGATGGCTCGTGCTGTTGTTCCGTTGAATTTTAATGCATTCCTTGAGAAAGCAAAGTTGAAAGATGATGGTAGCAATTACACGGACTGGGTCCGTAACCTGAGGATTATCCTCATTGCTGCACAGAAGAATTACGTCCTGGAAGCACCGCTGAGTGCCAGGCCTGCTGCAAGAGCAACACCAGAAGTTATGAACGTCTGGCAGAGCAAAGCTGATGACTACTCAATAGTTCAGTGTGCCATGCTTTACGGCTTAGAACCGGGACTTCAACGATGTTTTGAACGTCATGGAGCATATGAGATGTTCCAGGAGTTGAAGTTAATATTTCAAGCAAATGCCCGGATTGAGAGATATGAAGTCTCCAATAAGTTCTATAGCTGCAAGATGGAGGAGAACAGTTCTGTCAGTGAGCATATACTCAAAATGTCTGGGTATAATAATCACTTGATTCAATTGGGAGTTACACTTCCGGATGATTGCGTCATTGACAGAATTCTCCAATCACTGCCACCAAGCTACAAGAGCTTTGTGATGAACTATAATATGCAAGGGATGAACAAGACTATTCCCGAGCTCTTCGCTATGCTGAAAGCTGCGGAGGTAGAAATCAAGAAGGAGCATCAAGTGTTGATGGTTAACAAAACCACTAGTTTCAAGAAAAAGGGCAAAGGGAAGAAGAAAGGGAACTTCAAGAAGAATGGCAAGAAAGTTGCTGCTCAAGAGAAGAAACCCAAGTCTGGACCTAAGCCTGAAACTGAGTGCTTCTACTGCAAGCAGACTGGTCACTGGAAGCGGAACTGCCCCAAGTATTTGGCGGATAAGAAGGATGGCAAGGTGAACAAAGGTATATGTGATATACATGTTATTGATGTGTACCTTACTAATGCTCGCAGTAGCACCTGGGTATTTGATACTGGTTCTGTTGCTAATATTTGCAACTCGAAACAGGGACTACAGAATAAGCGGACACTAGCAAAGAACGAGGTGACGATGCGCGTGGGAAACGGTTCCAAAGTCGATGTGATCGCGGTCGGCACGCTACCTCTACATCTACCTTCGGGATTAATATTAGACCTAAATAATTGTTATTTGGTGCCAGCGTTGAGCATGAACATTATATCTGGATCTTGTTTGATGCGAGACGGTTATTCATTTAAATCAGAGAATAATGGTTGTTCTATTTATATGAGTAATATCTTTTATGGTCATGCACCCTTGAAAAGTGGTCTATTCTTATTAAATCTCGATAGTAGTAATACACATATTCATAATGTTGAAGCCAAAAGATGCAGAGTTGATAATGATAGTGCAACTTATTTGTGGCACTGCCGTTTAGGTCATATCGGTGTAAAGCGCATGAAGAAACTCCATACTGATGGGCTTTTGGAACCACTTGATTATGAATCACTTGGTACTTGCGAACCGTGCCTCATGGGCAAGATGACTAAAACACCGTTCTCCGGTACTATGGAGAGAGCAACAGATTTATTGGAAATCATACATACCGATGTATGTGGTCCGATGAATATTGAGGCTCGTGGCGGATATCGTTATTTTCTCACCTTCACAGATGATTTAAGCAGATATGGGTATATCTACTTAATGAAACATAAGTCTGAAACATTTGAAAAGTTCAAGGAATTTCAGAGTGAAGTTGAAAATCATCGTAACAAGAAAATAAAGTTTCTACGATCTGATCGTGGAGGAGAATATTTGAGTTACGAGCTTGGTGTACATTTGAAAAATTGTGGAATAGTTTCGCAACTCACGCCACCCGGAACACCACAACGTAATGGTGTGTCCGAACGTCGTAATCGTACTTTACTAGATATGGTGCGATCTATGATGTCTCTTACTGATTTACCGCTATCATTTTGGGGTTATGCTTTAGAGACGGCCGCATTCACGTTAAATAGGGCACCATCTAAATCCGTCGAGACGACGCCTTATGAACTATGGTTTGGCAAGAAACCAAAGTTGTCGTTTCTTAAAGTTTGGGGCTGCGATGCTTATGTGAAAAAGCTTCAACCTGATAAGCTCGAACCCAAATCGGAGAAGTGTGTCTTCATAGGATATCCAAAGGAAACTATTGGATACACCTTCTATCACAGATCCGAAGGCAAGACTTTTGTTGCTAAATTCGGAAACTTTCTTGAGAAGGAGTTTCTCTCGAAAGAAGTGAGTGGGAGGAAAGTAGAACTTGACGAGGTAACTGTACCTACTCCGTTATTGGGAAATAGTACATCACAGAAAACTGTTTCTGTGAGACCTACACCAATAAGAGAGGAAGTTAATGATAATGATCATGAAACTTTAGATCAAGATACTACTGTACCTCGTAGATCAACCAGAGTAAGATCCGCACCAGAGTGGTACGGTAATCCTGTTCTGGAAGTCATGCTACTAGATCATGATGAACCTACGAACTATGAAGAAGCGATGGTGAGCCCAGATTCCGCAAAATGGCTTGAAGCCATGAAATCTGAGATGGGATCCATGTATGAGAACAAAGTATGGACTTTGGTTGACTTGCCCGATGATCGGCAAGCAATTGAGAATAAATGGATCTTTAAGAAAAAGACTGACGCTGATGGTAATGTTACTGTCTACAAAGCTCGACTTGTCGCAAAAGGTTTTCGACAAGTTCAAGGAGTTGACTACGATGAGACTTTCTCACTCGTAGCGATGCTTAAGTCTGTCAGAATCATGTTAGCAATTGCCGCATTTTATGATTATGAAATTTGGCAAATGGATGTAAAAACCGCATTCCTGAATGGATTTCTGGAAGAAGAGTTGTATATGATACAACCAGAAGGTTTTGTCGATCCAAAGGGAGCTAACAAAGTGTGCAAACTCCAGCGATCCATTTATGGACTGGTGCAAGCATCTCGGAGTTGGAATAAACGCTTTGATAGTGTGATCAAAGCATTTGGGTTTATACAGACTTTTGGAGAAGCCTGTATTTACAAGAAAGTGAGTGGGAGCTCTGTAGCATTTCTGATATTATATGTGGATGACATATTACTCATTGGAAATGATATAGAATTTCTGATATTATATGTGGATGACATATTACTCATTGGAAAGTGAGTGGGAGCTCTGTAGCATTTCTGATATTATATGTTGATGCAAGCTTATGTGAAAAAGCTTCAACCTGATAAGCTCGAACCCAAAGCGGAGAAATGTGTCTTCATAGGATACCCAAAGGAAACTGTTGGGTATACCTTCTATCACAGATCCGAAGGCAAGACATTCGTTGCTAAGAATGGATCATTTCTAGAGAAGGAGTTTCTCTCGAAAGAAGTGAGTGGGAGGAAAGTAGAACTTGACGAGGTAACTATACCTGCTCCCTTATTGGAAAGTAGTACATCACAGAATAATGTTTCTGTGACACCTACACCAGTTAGTGAGGAAGCTAATGATGATGATCATGAAACTTCAGAACAAGACACTACTGAACCTCGTAGATCAACCAGAGTAAGATCCGCACCAGAGTGGTACGGTAATCCAGTTCTGGAAGTCATGATGCTAGATCATGATGAACCTACGAACTATGAAGAAGTGATGGTGAGCCCAGATTCCGCAAAGTGGCTTGAGGCCATGAAATCTGAGATGGGATCCATGTATGAGAACAAAGTATGGACTTTGGTTGACTTGCCCGATGATCGGCAAGCAATTGAGAATAAATGGATCTTCAAGAAAAAACTGACGCTGACGGTAATGTTACTGTCTATAAAGCTCGACTTGTCGCAAAAAGTTTTCGACAAGTTCAAGGGGTTGACTACGATGAGACTTTCTCACCCGTAGCGATGCTTAAGTCCGTCAGAATTATGTTAGCAATTGCCGCATTTTATGATTATGAAATATGGCAGATGGATGTCAAAACTGCATTCCTGAATGGATTTCTGGAAGAAGAGTTGTATATGGTACAACCAGAAGGTTTTGTCGATCCAAAAGGAGCTAACAAAGTATGCAAACTCCAGCGATCCATTTATGGACTGGTGCAAGCATCTCAGAGTTGGAATAAACGCTTTGATAGTGTGATCAAAGCATTTGGCTTTATACAGACTTTTGGAGAAGCCTGTATTTACAAGAAAGTGAGTGGGAGCTCTGTAGCATTTCTGATATTATATGTGGATGACATATTGCTAATCGGAAATGATATAGAATTTCTGGATAGCATAAAGGGATACTTGAATAAAAGTTTTTCGATGAAAGACCTCGGGGAAGCTGCATACATATTAGGCATAAAGATCTATAGAGATAGATCAAAACGCTTAATTGGACTTTCACAATGCACATACCTTGACAAAATTTTGAAGAAGTTCAAGATGGATCAAGCAAAGAAAGGGTTCTTGCCTGTGCTACAAGGTGTGAAGTTGAGTAAGACTCAAGGCCCGACCACTGCAGAAGATAGAGAGAAAATGAAAGATGTTCCCTATGCTTCAGCCATAGGCTCTATCATGTATGCAATGCTGTGTACCAGACCTGATGTGTGCCTTGCTATAAGTTTAGCAGGGAGGTAGCAAAGTAATCCAGGAATGGATCACTGGACAGCGGTCAAGAACATCCTGAAATACCTGAAAAGGACTAAGGATATGTTTCTCGTATATGGAGGTGACAAAGAGCTCACCGTAAGAGGTTACGTTGATGCAAGCTTTGACACCGATCCGGACGATTCTAAATCGCAAACCGGATACGTGTTTACTTTAAACGGTGGAGCTGTCAGTTGGTGCAGTTCTAAACAAAGCGTCGTAGCGGGATCTACATGTGAAGCGGAGTACATAGCTGCTTCGGAAGCAGCGAATGAAGGAGTCTGGATGAAGGAGTTCATATCCGATCTAGGTGTCATACCTAGTGCATCGGGTCCAATGAAAATCTTCTGTGACAATACTGGTGCAATTGCCTTGGCAAAGGAATCCAGATTTCACAAAAGAACCAAACACATCAAGAGACGCTTCAACTCCATCCGGGATTTAGTCCAGGTGGGAGACATAGAGATTTGCAAGATACATACGGATCTGAATGTTGCAGACCCATTGACTAAGCCTCTTCCACGAGCAAAACATGATCAGCACCAAGACTCCATGGGTGTTAGAATCATTACTATGTAATCTAGATTATTGACTCTAGTGCAAGTGGGAGACTGAAGGAAATATGCCCTAGAGGCAATAATAAAGTTATTATTTATTTCCTTATATCATGATAAATGTTTATTATTCATGCTAGAATTGTATTAACCGTAAACATAATACATGTGTGAATACATGGACCAACAGAGTGTCACTAGTATGCCTCTACTAGACTAGCTCGTTAATCAAAGATGGTTATGTTTCCTAACCATGAACAAAGAGTTGTTATTTGATTAACGAGGTCACATCATTAGTTGAATGATCTGATTGACATGACCCATTCCATTAGCTTAGCACCCGATCGTTTAGTATGTTGCTATTGCTTTCTTCATGACTTATACATGTTCCTATAACTATGAGATTATGCAACTCCCGTTTACCGGAGGAACACTTTGGGTACTACCAAACGTCACAACGTAACTGGGTGATTATAAAGGAGTACTACAGGTGTCTCCAATGGTAGATGTTGGGTTGGCGTATTTCAAGATTAGGGTTTGTCACTCCGATTGTCGGAGAGGTATCTCTGGGCCCTCTCGGTAATACACATCACATAAGCCTTGCAAGCATAATAACTAAGATGTTAGTTATGAGATGATGTATTACGGAACGAGTAAAGAGACTTGCCAGTAACGAGATTGAACTAGGTATTGGATACCGACGATCGAATCTCGGGCAAGTAACATACCGATGACAAAGGGAACAACGTATGTTGTTATGCGGTCTGACCGATAAAGATCTTCGTAGAATATGTAGGAGCCAATATGGGCATCCAGGTCCCGCTATTGGTTATTGACCGGAGACGTGTCTCGGTCATGTCTACATTGTTCTCGAACCGTAGGGTCCGCACGCTTAATGTTACGATGACAGTTATTATGAGTTTATGCATTTTGATGTACCGAAGGTTGTTCGGAGTCCCGGATGAGATCACGGACATGGCGAGGAGTCTCGAAATGGTCGAGACGTAAAGATTGATATATTGGAAGTCTATGTTTGGACATCGGAAGTGTTCCGGGTGAAATCAGGATTTTACCGGATTACCGGGAGGGTTACCGGAACCCCCCGGGAGCCAAATGGGCCTACATGGACCATTGTGGAAAGGTGAAAGGGGCTGCCAAGGAGGACTGCGCACCTCCCCCCCTCCCCTAGTCCTATTAGGACTAGGAGAGGTGGCTGGCCACCTCTCTCTCTTTCCCTCTCCCTTTTTCCCAAGGAGTCCTAGTTGGAATAGGATTGGAGGGGGGAGTCCTACTCCCGGTGGGAGTAGGACTCCTCCTGCGCCTCCCCTCTTTGGCCGGCCAGCCCCCCTCCCTCCAACCTTTATATACGGGGGCAGGGGACACCCCAAGACACACAAGTTGATCCTTGAGATCGTTCCTTAGCCGTGTGCGGTGCCCCCTGCCACCAAATTCCACCTCGATCATACCGTTACAGTGCTTAGGCGAAGCCCTGCGTCGGTAGTACATCAAGATCGTCACCACGCCGTCATGCTGACGGAACTCTTCCTCGACGCTTTGCTGGATCGGAGCCCGAGGAACGTCATCGAGCTGAACGTGTGCTAAGAACTCGGAGGTGCCGGAGTAACGGTGCTTGGATCGGTCGGATCGAGAAGAAGACGTACGACTACTTCCTCTACGTTGTGTGATCGCTTCCGCAGTCGGTCTGCGTTGGTACGTAGACAACA
Source organism: Triticum monococcum (assembly GCA_034509565.1). NCBI lineage: Eukaryota > Viridiplantae > Streptophyta > Magnoliopsida > Poales > Poaceae > Triticum > Triticum monococcum. The sequence goes on along the minus strand of CM067843.1, from coordinate 667,017,084 downwards.
CTCTCCCCTCTCGTTGCTGTGCATCACCATGATCTTGCGTGTGCGTAGGAAAATTTTGAAATTACTGCGTTACCCAACATATGATTCATAATTGAAATTGTGATTGAATTGTTACTCTAGCATAAGAGATCATATGACAAGAATTATATAAGTTGTCGTTCTAAAGAATGATCATGATGCCCTCATGTCTGTATTTTATTTTTATCGACACCTCTATCTTTAAACATGTGGACATAATTTTCGATTTCAGCTTTCGCTTGAGGACAAGCGGGGTCTAAGCTTGGGGGAGTTGATACGTCCATTTTGCATCATGCTTTTATATCGATATTTATTGCATTATGGGCTGTAATTACACATTATGTCACAATACTTATGCCAATTCTCTCTTATTTTACAAGGTTTACATAAAGAGGGAGAATGCCGACAGTCGGGATTCTGGGCTGGAAAAGGAGCAAATATTAGAGACCTATTCTGCACAGCTCCAAAAGTCCTGAAACTTCACGGAAGTCATTTTCAGAATATATAAAAAATACTGAGCGCAAGAAGTTTCGGAGGGGAGGCACACCCTGCCCACGAGGGTGGGGGCGCACCCTACCCCCCTGGGTGCACCCCCTGCCTCGTGGGCCCCCTGGTGGCCCTCCGATGCCCATCTTTTGCTATATGGAGTCTTTCGATGAGGAAAAAATCATAAGCCAGCTTTCGGGACGAGACTCCGCCGCCACGAGGCGGAACCTTGGCGGAACCAATCTAGGGCTCTGGCGGAGCTGTTCTGGCGGGGAAACTTCCCTCCGAGAGGGGGAAATCATCGTGATCGCCATCGCCAACGATACTCCCATCGGGAGGGGGTCAATCTCCATCAACATCTTCACCAGCACCATCTCCTCTCAAACCCTAGTTCATCTCTTGTATCCAATTCTTGTCTCTAAGTCCGGGATTGGTAACTGTGGGTTGCTAGTAGTGTTAATTACTCCTTGTAGTTGATGCTAGTTGGTTTATTTGGTGGAAGATCATATGTTCAGATCCTATATGCATATTAATACCCCTCTGATTATGAACATGAATATGCTTTGTGAGTAGTTACGTTTGTTCCTTTGGACATGGGAGAAGTCTTGCTATTAGTAGTCATGTGAATTTGGTATTCGTTCGATATTTTGATGAGATGTATGTTGTCTCTCCTCTAGTGGTGTTATGTGAACGTCGACTACATGACACTTCACCATTATTTGGGCCTAGAGGAAGGCATTGGGAAGTAATAAGTAGATGATGGGTTGCTAGAGTGACAGAAGCTTAAACCCTAGTTTATGTGTTGCTTCGTAAGGGGCTGATTTGGATCCATATGTTGCATGCTATGGTTAGGTTTACCTTAATACTTTTTTTGTAGTTGTGGATGCTTGCAATAGAGGTTAATCATAAGTGGGATGCTTGTCCAAGTAAGGACAGTACCCAAGCACCGGTCCACCCACATACCAAATTATCAAAGTACCGAACGCGAATCATATGATCGTGATGAAACCTAGCTTGACGATAATTCCCATGTGTCCTCGGGAGCGCTTTTCTCTATATAAGAATTTGTCCAGGCTTGTCCTTTGCTACAAAAAGGGTTGGGCCACCTTGCTGCACTTTATTTACTTTTGTTGCTTGTTGCTCATTACAAATTATCTTATCACAAAACTATCAGTCACCTATAATTTTAGTGCTTGCAGAGAATACCTTGCTGAAAACCGCTTATCATTTCCCTCTGCTCCTCGTTGGGTTCGACACTCTTGCTTATCGAAAGGACTACGATAGATCCCCTATACTTGTGGGTCATCAACGCTCGTCTTGAAATCGAGGGCCTCTGGCTGGTGGACGAATGGCATCAACTGAAGGTGTCCATAAACCTCGGGCGCATCCAGCATGAGCATGCTAGCACGGATGCCAAGGTATCCCTCACAACCTCGCGCGAGGCCAACGCCTGAGCCTTGGATGAGGCCAGGGAGGCAGACCACTGCCACGAGGTCGCCGAGGAGCACGGGAGGGAGCTCCAGGCCCTGAATGCCTCCCTGGAGTAGTAAGTGGAGGCGCGTAGAGCTGCCTTGGCGTCGATGAAGGGGGCGCCATCCGACGAGGGGGAAATCTTGAGGCGCGAGGAAGCACTGATGCTGCAGGCCACAGAGCGCAGCCTCGAGCTCGAGCGGTTCGAGACGAGGGAGCATCAGGTTGCTCGGGTGAAAGATGCCGCCAGCGCGCACGAGGCCATGATCCAGGAGGAAGTGGACCGCAGGGTGGTGGAGGCCCGCGCTGATCTTGCCAATAGGTATGACCTGAAGCTCAAGTTTGTGGAGGCCGAAGCTGAGGGCAGGACCATAGCCCACGGGTCAAGGTTGGCGGAGCGGAGCAGCGCGAGAAAACCGCCGCAACTGCCCTGATCTCCATGCAGGCCGAGTTGGCCTCCACCCACGCTGAGCGGCTCCCGCTGCAGTAGCGGGTTACTGCTGCTGAGTCCCTTGCGCAACAGAGCAGGGAGGAGGTGATCCGGCGACAGAAACTGCTACACGAGCACACCCCCATGCTTCGGGACCTCAGGACGAGGGCCAACTAGGCGCTGGGCACCATTTGCGATGAACATGCCCCTCACCCCCATGTAGAAGACTACGCCAACCACCTTCGCTTCTTCACTGATGTCGTGATGCGCCTGGAGAACCGGACTGAGAGGGCTCGCGAGCTTGTCGAGGAGAAGAGCCGAGGCCTCCTTGCCCGCGAGTTTTCCAGCGTTTTCAGCCATCTCCAAAACATCAATCCTGATTTTGACTTTGACGCCGCCATCACCCCGGTGCCCGAGGTCACCCGAGACAACCTAGCACGCTGGGTGGACGACAATGTGGATGCTCTGGTCAAGGACTTCTCCTCTGAGGAGGATGCGGTGGTGGTTGTGGCGGACAAGGGCGGCGCGGTTGATGATGGTGAAGATGGTGCCAGCGACAGTGACAGTGGTCCAAGGGACGCGCCTGATAGCAACCCGGAGGACATGGCGAGCGACATGTACGACTGAGCCCGCACTCCTTTATTTTGAACCTGCATTCAAAAGTTTGTGCACGTCCCCTCAGGGCGTAAGAGGGTTTTGGGGAGGGGGAGCCCCTTATGTAATTAGACTATTGTTTTATTCCTTGAACCAGACTTAAAGCGTGCTTTTGTAAGCTCGCGAGCCCCTTGCGGGCGTGCGGCTGTAACTTACCTTGGCCCAGGCAGGCTTTACATTGATTTGGCTGATGCAGACGTGTATTTTCTGGAGGGGAGTCCTTCACGGGCTCGCGAGGCTTGGGGCTCCTAAGGAGTCTGCTAGTCCGCCTGAGAGGGCCTCGCGAGGAGCAAGCGCCAGTCATGGCGGGGTGCGCGTGCGATGCGTGTATGCAATGCCCAGCCCCCGCTCGCGAGGTTCTCGGAAGGGGGGATATGGCAGACGCAAACCTCAAAACAAGGCACGAATCCAGAAAACTCACAAAATTAATACGAATGAGAAAAGACACCCCCGCAATTGCCAATGAAAATATGACTTCAAATTTAAATCCAAAGGCTGCAAATTGAGCTACAGAAAAAGGGGTTGAAAGCAAGAGGCCGCGTCCGGCACCTAGCTAGTCTTCTTGTCTTCTCACCAACGCGGCACCTAGTACCTTTCCGGCCGTGAGCTTAGTCATTGGGGGACAGTGTCGACGGCCAGCGCGGAGCATGGTGCTTCCACTAGACGTGGACGGGAGCCCCCGAGGCCCGAGGGCGGCTCTCCAGAGACTCCGAGGCATGTACAGCCCCACTCATCATTACATGAGAGCGTCACGGGCGGAGACCTTCATAGGCGCGAGCCTTGCTTCATATTGCCAGATGAGGGCCCTGCCTTGTGCTGCCTCTTGAGCATGTGTTGGTTTTCCCTTGAAGAGGAAAGGGTGATGCAGCAAAGTAGCGTAAGTATTTCCCTCGGTTTTTGAGAACCAAGGTATCAATCCAGTAGGAGACTACACGCAAATCGCCTAGTACCTGCACAAACAAATAAGAACCTTGCAACCAATGCGATAAAGGGGTTGTCAATCCCTTCACGACCACTTGCAAAAGTGGGATCTGATAAAGATAATAAGATAAATATTTTTGGTATTTTTGTGGTATAGATTGGAAAATAAAGATTGCAAAATAAATAGTAAACTAGAACTATAGATTGGAAACTTATATGATGTAAAGTAGACCCGGGGGCCATAGGTTTCACTAGTGGCTTCTCTCAAGATAGCATGTATTACGTTGGGTGAACAAATTACTGCTGACCAATTGATAGAAAAGCGCATAGTTATGATGATATCTAAGGCAATGATCATGAATATAGGCATCATGTCCGTGACAAGTAGAGCGAAACGGTTCTGCATCTACTACTATTACGCCACACATCAACCGCTATCCAGCATGCATCTAGAGTATTAAGTTCATAAGAACGGAGTAACGCATTAGGCAAGATGACATGATGTAGAGGGATAAACTCAAGCAATATGATATAAACCCCATCTTTTTATCCTCGTTGGAAACAATACAATACGTGCCTTGCTGTCACTGGGAAAGGACACCGCAAGATTGAACCCAAAGCTAATAACTTCTCCCATTGCAAGAAAGATCAATCTAGTAGGCCAAACTAAACCGATAATTCAAAGAGACTTGCAAAGATATCAAATCATGCATATAAGAATTCAGAGAAGAATCAAATAATATTCATAGATAATCAAGTTCATAAATCCATAATTCATCAGATCTCGGCAAACACACCGCAAAAGAGTTACATCGAATAGATCTCCAAGAAGATCGAGGAGAACTTTGTGTTGAGATCCAAAGAGAGAGAAGATTCCATCTAGCTAATAACTATGGACCCGAAGGTCTGTGGTAAACTACTCACACATCATCGGAGAGGCTATGGTGTTGATGTAGAAGCCCTTCGTGATCGAATCCCCCTTCGGCGGAGCACCGGAAAAGGCCCCAAGATGGGATCTCATGGGTACAGAAGGTTGCAGCGGTGGAAAAGGTGTTTCGTTGCTCCCCCCGATGGTTTCATGGTATAAGAGTATATATAGGCAAAAGAAGTAGGTCGGTGGAGCTGCAAGGGGCCCACGAGGGAGGGGGTGTGCCTGGCCCCCTGGGCGCGCCGCCCTACCTTGTGGCCGCCTCGCTGCTTCCTTAACGTCCACTCCAATTTTCCTGGATCATGTTTGTTGCAAAAAAAGATCCTCGCGAAGGTTTCATTCTGTTTGGATTCCATTTGATATTCCTTTTCTGCGAAACACTGAAATAGGAAAAATAAACAGCAATTTGCACTGGGCCTTCGGTTAATAGGTTAGTCCCAAAAATAATATAAAAGTGCATAATAAAGCCCATTAAACATCCAAAACAGATAATACAATAGCATGGAACAATAAAAAATTATAGATACGTTGGAGACGTATCACTCCTCCGTTATGTGCGGGAGTTCACGGAGCTTCAAAAGCTGCAGGCGTCCACCACAAAGATGCTCGAGGCGTCGGCGGCGCTACTGTAGAAAGTGGGGGATACGATAGGCCGTCAGGGGAGCCGGCTGGAGCGCGAGCGGGTCGATCGTGACGAGGTCCAGGATCACCTCAACCACTTGGTGGACCAAGTTGCCACACACATGTTGCGGCTGTGCGATGCCTACTGTCGTGCCAGCAAGACCATGCCGGTCGTCGGGTTAAACCTGTTCGACCACCCCACCGACTTCAACGAGTTGCGGCCTCCTGACCTGGTCTCCTTCTTCACCTATATCATTGAGGAGCTGAGCCGTCTCCGCGTGATGATGGGGCAGAGCTGGACAAGGAGGGGTTGCGGGTTGTTGTCGCTGTTGCCGGGCGAATCCTCTCAAGGCTCCGTCACCGGAATCCATTCGTGCCATTGGATGCCATCTTTGACGAGCTGTCTCCCATCGACCGGGAGTGGGCTCTGCAGGTGGTTGCACCCTGCATCTCCAACATCGTGCGCCTCGAGAAGCAGAGGGACTTCGGTGGTGTTTAGGTGTCCTCTGCATGGGCATGTCCATGTCTCGGCACAACATGACCGTTGGATCAAACTCAGACGGTGCAGATCCATCACTATAGCACAAAGCGTGTGGGTGTGTTTGGTTGCATTCTCATCTCAATATAGTTGTTCCCTCTTCGTGTATTTGTGCTAACCTACTAGTGTGGACTCATGCACCCTTCATGCACTCTGCCAAACACCCAAAAGTGGGTCGAGAAGGGAACTTTTGCTCCCATCCCGTGCACCCTTCATACACCCTGCCTAACACTGATTCGTGCTTCATATGGTTCATGTTTCGTGGAGTACTGTAACACCATACTCTCCGTGCGCTGTAGACCTAGTTCTGTTAGCATCGATCTCACTGTTCATTCTCGACCGGACAGTCGAAAAAGCGGTACTATGTTACATTATTGTTCATATAGTTGACATGCACACAACATCATTTGTTATTGTCATATCTTACTACACTAGCAACAAGATTATGTAGTACTAACGTATGAACCACTACACATGCCTAGTAGTAGGAGCATTGTGTATGTTCAAGTGGCTGCCGTGTTTCGCACTCCTCTGTCGTAAGAGTGGAAACGCTTGTTGTAATCTTTTTTTTCCAGAAAAACAGTGGATACACTCTACCGTGCGGATCCTCCTCTACGGTCGTAAGGAACCTTGCTACTCACTTTTGCCGACATGTGGGACAGCCAGCATCGGGGTCCACCAGCCATGCACTAAATTACTTCGTAGTAGAGTGCCCAACTGCACGGTAGATTACCCCGATCGAAGCGCCGCAGTAATGCCCAATGAGCCGTCAAATCACAAAAACCCCTCCTTTCCAGCAGTAAGTTGGACAAACGAAGCAACCATAATCTCACTCCCTCGTAGACCGAAAGCGGAAGCGTTATGAAACGCAGTTGGTGTCGTCAAACATCTTCGCGATACAACCGATGAAGTACTGAACGCACGGCACCTTCGCGATCTACACACGTTCAGCTCGGTGACGTCCCTCGTACTCTTGATCTAGTTGAGGCCAAGGGAGAGTTTCGTCAGCACGATGGCGTGATCACGGTGATGAAGTTACCAACGCAGGGCTTCGTCTAAGCACTACAACAATATGACTGAGGTGGAATTATGTGGAGGGGGGCGCCGCACACGGCTAAACAATCAACTTGTGTGTCTATGGGGTGGCCCCTATTGGAAATATGCCCTAGAGGCAATAATAAAATAGTTATTATTATATTTCCTTGTTCATGATAATTGTCCATTGTTCATGCTATAATTGTGTTATCCGGAAATCGTAATACATTTGTGAATACATAGACCACAACATGTCCCTAGTGAGCCTCTAGTTGACTAGCTCGTTGATCAATAGATGGTTACGGTTTCCTGACCATGGACATTGGATGTCGTTAATAATGGGATCACATCATTAGGAGAATGATGTGATGGACAAGACCCAATCCTAAGCCTAGCACAAGATCGTGTAGTTCGTATGCTAAAGCTTTTCCAATGTCGAGTATCCTTTCCTTAGACCATGAGATTGTGCAACTCCCGGATACTGTAGGAGTACTTTGGGTGCGCCAAACGTCACAACGTAACTGGGTGGCTATAAAGTTACACTACGGGTATCCCCGATAGTATCTGTTGGGTTGGCACGAATCGAGACTAGGATTTGTCACTACGTATGATGGAGAGGTATCTCTGGGCCCACTCGGTAAGACATCATCGTAATGAGCTCGATGTGACTAAGGGGTTGGTCACGGGATGATATGTTACGAAACGAGTAAAGGGACTTGCCGTAACGATATTGAACAAGGTATCGGTATACCGATGATCGAATCTCGGGCAAGTGCTATACCGGAAGACAAAGGGAATCATATACGGGATTGATTGAATCCTTAACGTCGTGGTTCATTTGATGAGATCATCGTGGAACATGTGGGAGCCAACATGGGCATCTAGATCCTGCTGTTGGTTATTGGCCGGAGAGATGTCTCGGTCATGTCTGCATAGTTCCCGAACCCGTAGGGTCTACACACTTAAGGTTCGATGACGCTAGGGTTATAGGGAATAGATGTACGTGGTTACCAAATGTTGTTCGGAGTCCGGATGAGATCCCGAACGTCACGAGGAGTTCCAGAATGGTTCGGAGGTAAAGATTTATATATGGGAAGTCTCATTTTGGACACCGGAAGTGTTCTGGGCGTTTCGATAACGTACCGGGACCACCGGAAGGTTTCGGGGGTCCACCGGGAGGGGCCACCAGCCCCAGAGGCCTGCGTGGGCCAAGTGTGGGAAGGGACCAGCCCCTAGGTGGGCTGGTGATCCTCCCACAAAGAGGACCAAGGCGCAGGGAAGGGGGGAGGGGGAAACCCTAGGCTCAGCTGGGCCTAAGGCCCACCTAGGGTGCGCCCCCTCTCTCCCCCTCTGGCCGCCCCCTAATTGCATCTAGGGCTGGCCGCCACCCGTAGGGGGGAACCCTAGATGGGGGCACAGCCCCTCCCCTCCCCCTATATATAGTGGGGGTTTGGGGGATGCTAGAGACACGACTCTCCCTCTCTCTTGGCGCAACCCTACCCCTCTCCCTCCTCATCTCTCGCAGTGCTTGGAGAAGCCCTGCTGGAGTGCCACGCTCCTCCACCACCACCACGCCGTCGTGCTGCTGCTGGACGGAGTCTTCCCCAACCTCTCCCTCTCTCCTTACTAGATCAAGGCGTGGGAAACATCACTGGGCTGCACGTGTGTTGAACACGGAGGCACCGTTGTTCGGTGCTTAGACCGGATTCGGCCGCAATCTGAATCGCTTCGTGTATGACTCCACCGACTGCGTTCTTGCAACGCTTCCGTTTGGTGATCTTCAAGGGTATGAAGATGCACTCCCCTCTCTCTCGTTGCTAGTCTCTCCATAGATTGATCTTGGTGATGTGTAGAAATTTTTTAGTTTCTGCAACGATCCCCAACGGTGGCATCATGAGCTAGGTCTATGCGTAGTTTCTATGCACGAGTAGAACACAAGTTGTTGTGGGCGTCAATTTTGTCAATTTACTTGCCGTTACTAATCTTATGATTCGGCGGCATCGTGGGATGAAGCGGCCCGGACCGACCTTACACGTACTCTTACGTGAGACTGGTTCCACCGACTGACATGCACTAGTTGCATAAGGTGGCTAGCGGGTGTCTGTCTCTCCCACTTTAGTCAGATCGGATTTGATGAAAAGGGTCCTTATGAAGGGTAAATAGAAATTGGCATATCACGTTGTGGTTTTGGCGTAGGTAAGAAACGTTCTTGCTAGAAACCTATAGCAGCCATGTAAAAACTTGCAACAACAATTAGACGACGTCTAACTTGTTCTTCCAGCATATGCCGTGTGATGTGATATGGCCAAAAGGATGTGATGAATGATATATGTGATGTATGAGATTGATCATGTTCTTGTAATAGGAATCATGACTTGCATGTCGATGAGTATGACAACCGGCAGGAACCATAGGAGTTGTCTTAATTTATTATATGACTTGTGTGTCAATGATAACGCCATGTAATTACTTTACTTCATTGCTAACTGTTAGCCATAGTAGTAGAAGTAACAGTTGGTGAAACAACTTCATGAAGACACGATGATGGAGATGATCATGGTGATGGTGTCATGCCGGTGACAATGATGATCATGGCGCCTCGAAGATGGAGAAAAAAGGAGCAAAATGATATTGGCCATATCATGTCACTATTTGATTGCATGTGATGTTTATCATGTTTTTACATCTTTTTTGCATAGAACGACGGTAGCATCAATAAGATGATCCCTCGCTATAATTTCAATAAAGTGTTCCCCCTAACTGTGCACCGTTGCTAAGGTCCGTTGTTCCGAAGCACCACGTGATGTTCGGGTGTGATAGGTTCTAACGCTTGCATACAACGGGTGTAAGCCAGATTTACACACGCAATACACTTAGGTTGACTCGACGAGCCTAGCATGTACAGACATGGCCTCGGAACACAGAAGACCGAAAGTTCGGACATGAGTCGTATAGAAGATACGATCAACATGGAGATGTTCACCGTTGATGACTAGTCCGTCTCACGTGATGATCGGACACGGCCTAGTCGATTCAGATCATGTATCACTTAGATGGCTAGAGGGATGTCTATCTGAGTGGGAGTTCATTAAATAATTTGATTAGGTGAACTTAATTATCATGAACGTAGTCTAAAAATCTTTGCAATATGTCTTGTAGATCAAATGGCGCACGCTAATGTTGCCCTCAACTTCAACGCGTTCCTAGAGAAAACCAAGCTGAAAGACGATGGTAGCAACTACATGGACTGGGTCTGTAACCTGAGGATTATCCTCATAGCTGCCAAGAAAGCATATGTCCTTGAAGCACCACTAGGTGACGCACCTGTTTTCCCAACAACTCAAGACGTTATGAACACCTGGCAGTCGCGTAGTGATGATTACTCCCTGGTTCAGTGCGCCATGCTTTATAGCTTAGAATCAGGGCTCCAAAAGCGTTTTGAGCAGCACGGAGCATATGAGATGTTCCAAGAGCTGAAAATGGTTTTCCAAGCTCATGCCCGAGTCGAGAGATATGAAGTCTCTGACAAGTTCTACAGTTGTAAGATCAAGGAGAATAGTTCTGTCTGCGAGCACATACTCAAGATGTCTGGGTTGGACAACCGTTTGTCTCAGCTGGGAGTCAATCTCCTGGATGACGCGATCATTGACAGAATCTTTCAGTCGCTTCCACCTAGCTACAAGAGCTTTGTGATGAACTTCAATATGTAGGGGATGGAAAAGACCATTCCTGAAGTATATTCAATGCTGAAACCAGCGTAGGTGGAGATCAAAAAGGAACATCAAGTGTTGATGGTGAATAAAACCACTAAGTTCAAGAAAGGCAAGGGTAAAAAGAACTTCAAGAAGGACGGCAAGGGAGTTGCCGCGCCTGGTAAGCAAGCTGCCGGGAAGAAGGCAAAGAATGGACCCAAGCCTGAGACTGAGTGCTTTTATTGCAAGGGAAACGGTCACTAGAAGCGGAACTGCCCCAAGTACTTAGCGGATAAGAAGGCCGGCAATACCAAAGGTATATGTGATATACATGTTATTGATGTGTACCTAACCAGCGCTCGTAGTAGCTCCTGGGTATTTGATACCGATGTGGTTGCTCATATGATTCAATATTTACAGGTTTGAAACCTTCTGGGATTTGATGATCCATTACTTCGTTTGTGAAGCATAAGGGGTGTGCGGCGCCTCTGTATTGGGCTATATCGCAACGCAGCTCGAATGGGTCTTGTCCGCTGTGTTCCGCCCGGTCGGATTTGCTTTTACTATATCCGGCGTGACGTTTATCGTCTCGCAGAGTGGCGCGCCCTCGTGATCCGTAGATCGATCCTACATGCTTTGCTTTGTCCTCCAGTATGTCTCGCAAGTTTGGCGTATCTCCCCATGCCTTTTTATTTGAATGGCGTCGGGGTGGAGGTTGAGTTTTTGGACGGAATACCTCTCTATCGCAGCCACGAGGTGGCCGATCAGCCGTATCATACGCTTCTTCCTCCAGTCGGGGTAGCAACCTGCACTTTGGGTAGCTCTTGGAGGGGCGCTCGAGTTTATATTCCTCAGCCATGAGGACTTCAGTCCATCTGTCAGCTAGCAGATCCTGATCAGCTTGAAGCTGCTGCTGCTTTTTCTTAAGGCTATTTGCCGTGGCTATAAGCCGGCGTTTGAAGCGCTCTTGTTCGGTGGGATCCTCTGGCACAGTGAATTCATCATCTCCGAGGCTTGCCTCGTCTTCGGAGGGGGGCATGTAATTATCATCCTCCTCTTCTCCATCTGCCGCTCTCTCAGGAGGGCTGGCTCCTCCATCCTCCTGCTCTAAATCTTGTTGGAGGGGGTTGTCGTTGTCTTCGGCACTATCAGGAGTATCTCCTGTGCCGGTATCACCACTTTTGCTTTGGCTATACTTAAACCGACGCCGTTGACGTCGGCGCTTGGGTTGCTTCTTGGAGGGGCCATCCTCCGCTATCTCATCGCCATTGCCTTCTTTGGGTGTATCCACCATGTATATATCGTATGATGAGGTGGCTGTCCAGTGCCCTGTGGGCAGTGGTTCCTCTTCGCCTCCCGCATCGTCGTCCATATCGTTGATGTCTTCGGAGTCGAAGTCGAGCATGTCAGTTAAGACATCGACAGTGGCTACTAAGTGGGTGGTGGGTGGGCCTCGAATTTCTTCGTCGTCTGCATCCCAGTCCTGCCGGACATAGTTCGGCCAGGATCCTCCTGACAAGGAGAGAGACCTTAATGAGTTAAATCATACTCATCGTGACCGCGTGACGCACGAGGCAGAGGCTCGAATCCGTCAAAGATCAAGTCTCCACGGATATCGGCCGTGTAGTTTAAGATTCCAAACCTGACCTAGTGGCCAGGGGCGTAACTTTCAATCCGCTCCAGATGGCCAAGCGAATTGGCCCATAGTGCAAAGCCGCCGAAGACGAAGATCTGTCCATGGAGAAAAGTCTCACCCTGGACTGCATCGCTATCGATGATAGTAGGAGCCATCAAGCCTAACAGCAGCAACACAGAGGAACTCTCAATGAATGCATCAATGTCGGTGTCAAAACCGGTGGATCTCGGGTAGGGGGTCCCGAACTATGCGTCTAGGCCGGATGGTAACAGGAGGCAGGGGACACAATGTTTTACCCAGGTTCGGGCCCTCCTGATGGAGGTAAAACCCTACGTCCTGCTTGATTAATATTGATGAGATGGGTAGTACAAGAGTAGATCTACCACGGATTAGAGAGGCTAAACCCTAGAAGCTAGCCTATGGTATGATTGTATGTTGTAGTTGTTGTGTCGTACGAACTAAAACCCTTCGGTTTATATAGACACCGGAGAGGGTTAGGGTTACACAAGGTCGGTTACAAAGGAGGAGATATTCATATCTGTATTGCCTAGCTTTCCTTCCACGCCAAGTAGAGTCCCATCCGGACATGAGACGAAGTCTTCAATCTTGTATCTTCATAGTCTAATAGTCCGGCCAAAGGATATAATCCGGCTGTCCGGAGACCCCCTAATCCAGGACTCCCTCACTTAGGTCATCCACTTGAGGGAAATTTGCTACTGTCCTACAAACCTCTGCACTTGGAGGCCCAACAACGTCTACAAGAAGAAGGTTGTGTAGTAGACATCAAGCTCTTTTCTGGCGCCGTTGCCAGGGAGGTTAGCGCTTGAAGGTATATCTTTAGATCTTGGAATCGAGTCTTTTAGTTTCTTGTTTTATCACTAGTTTAGTTTATAAAATAAAACTACAAAAAAATATGGAATTGAGTTTGCCTCATACACTTCATCTTTTTAATATCTTTCTTGAGTATGATGGAAAGGAAAGTTGTGCCAAAGTGTTAGAAGAAGAATGCATTAAAATGTTTGGCACTAAATCTTTGAATGATGAGCATGATTGCAATGTTGTTAGTATGAATTCCTTGAATATCTATGATGCTAATGATATGCAAAGCCACAGGCTTGGGGATGCTATGTTTGATGAATATGATATTTTTAGTCCCCCAAGTTTTTATGTGCAAATTTATTATGATGAGAGCATGCCTCCTATTTATGATGATTATGTTGATGAAAGTGGTTTCAGAGAGGTCATGACTTTATTTAGTAATGATTCCACTATTCTAGAAGAGGTTCCAATTGATTATGAGAACAAAGTTGCTATCTATGATGACTATTGTGATGACTTGTATGCTATAAAGAATAATGATATCCATGAAACTTGTCATCATGATTTTAGTTTTCAATTGGATTATGCCTCACATGATAGTTATTTTGTTGAGTTTGCACCCACTACTATTCATGAGAAGAAGTTTGCTTATGTGCAGAGTAATAAAAATTCTATGCTTGTAGATCATGAAAAGAATGCTTTATGTGATAATTATATTGTTGAATTCATTCATGATTCTACTTAAAATTATTATGAGGGAGGAATATATGCTTGTAGGAATTGCAATAATATCAAGTTTCATCTCTTTGTGCTTAAAATATTGAAGCTATGCCTGTTTTACCTTCCTATGAAAGTTGATTCTTGTTCCCATAATTTGTTTGATCACAAAATCCCTATGCATCGGAAGTGGGTTATACTTAAATGTCCTAGTCATATTCTTCATAATGCTCTCTGAAAGATCGTGGATGTCGCCTAGAGGGGGGGGGGGTGAATAGGCGTTTTAAAATAATTACGGTTTAGGCTTGAACAAATGCGGAATAAACCTAGCGGTTAATTTGTCAAGCACAAAACCTAAAACAACTAGGCTCACCTATGTGCACCAACAACCTATGCTAAGCAAGATAAGCAACTATGTGATAGCAAGATATATGACAAGAAACAATATGGCTATCACAAAGTAAAGTGCATAAGTAAAGGGGCTCGGGTAAGAGATAACCGAGGCACGCGGAGACGATGATGTATCCCGAAGTTCACACCCTTGCGGATGCTAATCTCTGTTTGGAGCGGTGTGGAGGCACAATGCTCCCCAAGAAGCCACTAGGGCCACCGTAATCTCCTCACGCCCTCGCACAATGCAAGATGCCGTGATTCCACTAAGGGACCCTTGGGGGCGGTCACCGAACCCGTACAAATGGCAACCCTTGGGGGTGGTCACCGAACCCGTACACTTTGGCAACCCTTGGGGGCGGTCACCGGTACCCGTCAAATTGCTCGGGGCGATCTCCACAACCTAATTGGAGACCCCGACGCTTGCCCGGAGCTTTGCACCACAATGATTGAGCTCCGGACACCAACAACCGTCTAGGGCGCCCAAGCACCCAAGAGGAACAAGCTCAAGGGTACCAAGCACCCAAGAGTAATAAGCTTCTCAACTTGTAACTTCCACGTATCACGTGGAGAACTCAAACCGATGCACCAAATGCAATGGCAAGGGCACACGGAGTGCCCAAGTCCTTCTCTCCCAAATCCCACCGAAGCAACTAATGCTAGGGAGGAAAATGAGAGGAAGAACAAGAAAGAGAACACCAAGAACTCCAAGATCTAGATCCAAGGGGTTCCCCTCACATAGAGGAGAAAGTGATTGGTGGAAATGTGGATCTAGATCTCCTCTCTCTTTTCCCTCAAAAACTAGCAAGATTCCATGGAGAGATTGAGAGTTAGCAAGCTCGAAGAAGGCCAATAATGGGGGAAGAACACGAGCTCAAAAGGTTAGGGTTCAACGAGGAAGAAGACCCCCTTTTATAGGAGGGGGAAAATCCAACCGTTAACCCCCACTCAGCCCCGTAGAGAGCGGTACTACCGCGGAGGCAGGGCGGTACTACCGCTCATAAGCGGTACTACCGCTCCCCCTCAGCGGTACTGCCGTGCCAGAAGAAAAGGTCTGGGGCTGGGACCCAGAGCGGTACTACCGCGGAGGTAGGGCGGTACTACCGCTCACAAGCAGCACTACCGCCACTACTACCGCAACTAGTACCGCAAAACCCGACACGAGAAAATGCGCACTCGAATCGAAGCGGAAGGAGCACGAAGCCACAGCGGTACTGCGGCTGAGCCCAGCAAGCAGTACTACCGCTCCGAGGAGCGGTACTACCGCTTAGTGGACTGCAGCCGTACTACCGCTCCAACCACTGTGTCGAGGCGGTAGGAGCACGGATCCGCAGAGGCACTGTTGCTGAGGCCATCAAGCGGTACTACCGCTCCGAGGAGCGGTACTGCCGCTCCGAGGAGCGGTACTGCCGCTTAGTGAGCCTCAGCGGTACTACCGCCGTGGCCCACGGTACTACCGCTGGGTCCAGGAGAAAAACCACACTCCAGAAAACCAGAACTGCCATAACTTCTGCATATGAACTCCGAATTGAGAAAACTCAAGCTTGTTGGAAACAAGACGACGAGTAGCATCAAAACAGCAAAACCGAGAAGAGGCAGGGGAGGTATGCCAACAAATAGAGGAGTGAAACCTCCAACCGAGAAGAACCGGCAAAACCTCCAACATCGAAAACATCATAGAAGATGCATGCGAACTCCGTTTTCGATGAACTCAAGCTTGTCATCAAGATGACCATAAGCTCTAAGACTCACAAAGAGAACCAAATAAGAACCAAGAAAGATGATGCAAGGATGCAAAGGTTTGAGCTCTCAACGAACGATACGATCAAGCTACTCATCGAGGGCCCCCCTTGATAGTACGGCAATCGATCCTATAACCCGGTCTCCCAACTACCATCATGAGACCGGTAAAATAGAAAACCTATCAAGGGAAAACCTTTGCCTTGCACATGGTCCACTTGAGCTAGATGATGACGATCTTGATTCCCTCAAGTTGGACCACCTTTCTTGATTGGGTTGACTCGATGAAGACTAGTTGATTGCTCCCCCATACTCCACTATGGGTGAGCCACTCTTCCGCACATCTTCACAAGTCCATTGTCACCACAAAGGACGGCAAGCTTCAAGCATTTGATCTCTTCGTGGTGCTCCACTTGAACTTGCACACCGCAACCTAACCCCACAAAGAACTCTCACGAAGACCATGGGTTAGTACACAAAGCGTAATTGATAATTCTTACCATACCATGGGATCACTTGATCCCTCTCGGTACATCTTCTGCGCTTTGTGAGTTGATCAACTTGATTCACTCTTGACTTAGTCTTGATCAACCTTGAACCTTTCCAATTCTCTTCATTTGGATGATGTCTTGAAGGTAGACATGAATGATCACACAATCTTCTTATTCAAGACATGCTTGCAATAAGCTCAACTCTCACATGACCAATCTTTGGATAATTCCTTGAATAACACCTTGGTCGACACAAACTCTCCTTGAAATCAACACATGTACTCCAAGAAAAGCATATGGACAAAACCTTCAAATATAACTCAAGGCAACCATTAGTCCATAGAGATTGTCATTAATTACCAAAACCAAACATGGGGGCACCGCATGTTCTTTCACTCTCTTTGTCTTACAATTCTTATCTTTTATGTGAGCATCATTGAAATCATCATGCCTAGTTAGGGGCGTTAAACGATAGCGCTTGTTGGGAGGCAACCCAACTTTATTTTTGTTCCTTGCTTTTTTCTCCTGTTTATCAATAAATAATTTATCTAGCCTCTGTTATAATTGAGTTTTTATGTCTTAATTAGTGTTTGTGTCAAGTAGAACCGTTGGGAAGACTTGGGGAAGGTCTTGTTGATCATGCTGTAAAAAAACAGAAACTTTAGCGCTCACGAGAATTGCTGCCATTTTTATTTGGATAGTGCTATTTAGTTAATTCTTTTTGAAGATGATTAATAGATAAATTAGTCACGTCCAGCAATTTATTTTAGAATTTTTGATGTTCCATAAGTTTGCGTTAGTTACATATTACTACAGACTGTTCTGTTTTTGACAGATTCTGTTTTTATGTGTTGTTTACTTATTTTGATTAATCTATGGCTAGTAAAAGAGTTTATAAACCATAGAGAAGTTGGAATAAAGTACGTTTAACACCAATATAAATAAAGAATGAGTTCATTACAGTACCTTGAAGTGGTTTTTTGTTTTCTTTCGCTAACGGAGTTTACGAGTATTTTGTTATGTTTTGTGTTGTGAAGTTTTCAAGTTTTGGGTAAAGATTCGATGGACTACGGAATAAGGATTGGCAAGAGCCTAAGCTTGGGGATTCCGAAGGCACCTCAAGGTAATATTAAAGGACAACCAAAAGCCTAAGCTTGGGGATGCCTCAGAAGGCGTCTCCTCTTTCGTCTTCGTTCATCGGTAACTTTACTTGGAGCTATATTTTTATTCGCCACATGATATGTGTTTTGCTTGGAGCGTCATTTTATTTTATTTAGTTTTGCTTGCTGTTTGAATAAAATCAAGATCTGAAATTATTAAATGTTAGAGAGTCTTCATATAGTTGCATAATCATTCGACTACTCATTGATCTTCACTTATATCTTTCAGAGTAGTTTGTCGTTGCTCTAATGCTTCACCTATATCCTTTTAGAGCACGGCGGCGGATTTATTTTATAGAAATAGATGAACTCTCGGCCTTCACTTATATTATTTTGAGAGTCTTTAGAACAGCATGGTAGTTTGCTTTTGTTATGAAACTAGTCCTAATATGATGGGCATCTAAGAGGGATATAATAAAAACTTTCATATAGAGTGCATTGAATACTAAGAGAAGTTTGATACTTGATAATTGTTTTGAGATATGGCGATAGTGATATTAGAGTCATTCTAGTTGAGTAGTTGTGAATTTGAGAAATACTTGTGTTGAAGTTTGCAAGTCTCGTAGCATGCATGTATGGTAAACATTGTGTAACAAATTTGAAACATGAGGTGTTATTTGATTGTCTTCCTTATGAGTGGCGGTCGGGGACGAGCGATGGTCTTTTCCTACCCATCTATCCCCCTAGGAGCATGCGCGTAATGCTTGGTTTTTGATGACTGGTAGATTTTCGCAATAAGTATGTGAGTTCTTTATGACTAATGTTGAGTCCATGGATTATACGCACTCTCACCTTTCCATCATTGTTAGCTTCTTCGGTACCGTGCATTGCCCTTTCTCGCCCTGAGAGTTGGTGCAAACTTTGCCAGTGCATCCAAACCCCATGATATGATACGCTCTGTCACACATAAACCTCCTTATATCTTCCTCAAAACAGCCACCATACCTACCTATTATGGCATTTCCATAGCCATTCCGAGATATATTGCCATGCAACTTTCCACCGTTCCGTTTATTATGACACACTTCATCATTGTCATAGTGCCTTGCATGATCGTGTAGTTGACATCGTATTTGTGGAAAAGCCACCATGCATAATTTATCATACATGTCACTCTTGATTCATTGCCCATCCCGGTACACTGCCGAAGGCATTCATATAGAGTCATACTTTGTTCTAGTATCGAGTTGTAATCTTTGAGTTGTAAATAAATAGAAGTGTGATGATCATCATTAATAGAGCATTGCCCAAAAAAGGCCAAATAAAAAAAGGAAAGGCCAAATAAAAAAGAAAGAAAGGCCAAAAAAGAAGAAAAAAAGAAAGGCCAAATAAAAAAATAAAAAAAATATAAAAGGGACAATGCTACTATCCTTTTTTCCACACTTGTGCTTCACATGGATCTGGACATTTTTATGTCAATATTAAACTTTTGTCTTGAATCTTATGGATCTGAACATTCATGCCAAAATGAAGAGAATTACTTAGAGAAATATGTTAGGTAGGATTCCACATCAAAAATTCTGTTTTTATCATTTACCTACTCGAGGACGAGCAGGAATTAAGCTTGGGGATGTTGATACGTCTCCAACGTATCTATAATTTTTGATTGTTCCAGGCTATTATATTATCAACCTTGGATGTTTTATATGCATTTATATGCTATTTTATATGATTTTTGGGACTAACCTATTAACCCAGAGCCCAGTGCCAGTTTCTGTTTTTTTCCTTGTTTTAGAGTATCGCAGAAATGGAAAATCAAACCGAGTCCAATTGACCTGAAACTTCACGGAACTTATTTTTGGACCAGAAGAAGCCCACGGGGTATCGGAGATGGACCAGGAGAGTCCCGGGCTGCCCACAAGGGTGGGGCACGCCCACCCCCTAGGCACGCCCCCTGCCTCGTGGACAGCTCGGAGGTCCACCGACGTATTTCTTCCTCCTATATATACCAATATACCCTAAAACCATCGGGGAGCACAATAGATCGGGCGTTCCGCTGCCAGAAGCCTCCGTAGCCACTGAAAACCAATCTAGACCCGTTCCGGCAACCTGCCGGAGGGGGGAACCCCTCACCGGTGGCCATCTTCATCATCCCGGTGCTCTCCATGACGAGGAGGGAGTAGTTCTCCCTCAGGGCTGAGGGTATGTCCCAGTAGCTATGTGTTTGATCTCTCTCTCTCTCTCTCATGTTCTTGAGGTGGTACGATCTTGATGTATCGCAAGCTTTGCTATTATAGTTGGATCTTATGATGTTTCTCCCCCTCTACTCTCTTGTAATGGATTGAGTTTTCCCTTTGAAGTTATGTTATCGGATTGAGTCTTTAAGGATTTGAGAACACTTGATGTATGTCTTGCGTGGGATACCTGTGGTGACAATGGGGTATTCTATGATCCACTTGATGTATGTTTTGGTGATCAACTTGCAGGTTCCGTGACCTTGGGAATCTATGCATAGGGGTTGGCACACGTTTTCGTCTTGACTCTTCGGTAGAAACTTTGGGGCACTCTTTGAGGTTCTATGTGTTGGTTGAATAGATGAATCTGAGATTGTGTGATGCATATCGTATAATCATACCCACGGATACTTGAGGTGACATTGGAGTATCTAGGTGACATTAGGGTTTTGGTTGATTTGTGTCTTAAGGTGTTATTCTAGTACGAACTCTAGGGCTGTTTGTGACACTTATAGGAATAGCCCAAAGGATTGATTGGAAAGAATAACTTTGAGGTGGTTTCATACCCTACCATAATCTCTTCGTTTGTTCTCCTCTATTAGTGACTTTGGAGTGACTCTTTGTTGCATGTTGAGGGATAGTTATATGATCCAATTATGTTATTATTGTTGAGGGAACTTGCACTAGTGAAAGTATGAACCCTAGGCCTTGTTTCAACGCATTGCAGTACCGTTTATGCTCACTTTTATCATTAGTTACCTTGCTATTTTTATATTTTCATATTACAAAAACCTATATCTACTATCCATATACCACCTGTATCACCATCTCTTCGATGAACTAGTGCACCTATACAATTTACCATTGTATTGGGTGTGTTGGGGACACAAGAGACTCTTTGTTATTTGGTTGCAGGGTTGCTTGAGAGAGACCATCTTCATCCTAGCCTCCTACGGATTGATAAACCTTAGGTTATCCACTTGAGGGAAATTTGCTACTGTCCTACAAACCTCTGCACTTGGAGGCCCAACAACGTCTACAAGAAGAAGGTTCTGTAGTATACATCACTATACAACTCTCGTTTAAGGTTTTTTGCAAGAAAACTTCTCTCTAAATGGGAAGGTCCTTACGTTATCGAGGAGGTCTATCATTCCGGTGCCATAAAAATCAACAACTTCGAAGGCACAAATCCGAAGGTGGTGAATGGTCAAAGAATTAAACATTATATCTTGGGTAATCCTATAAATGTTGAAACCAATGTTATTGAAACCGTAACCCCAGGGGAATACATAAGGGACACTTTCCGGAACGTTTCAGCTCCGAAAAGGAATAGGTATGTGGTACGGTAAGTAAACTGACTCCAAAACAGTTCTGATGGCAATTTTCTTCCGTTTTGGAATATTTACAAAAATAGAAAAATAAGAAGCAGTCCGGGAAGGACACAAGGGCTCCACGAGGGTGGAGGGCATGCCCTACCCCTGGGCGTGCCCCCTACCTCGTGGGCACCTCATGTGCTCTCCGGACTTCGTTTTCTTGCACGTTACGTATTTTGGTCGGTAAAAGTTCATTATATAATCTCCCGGAGGTTTTGACTCATGTATCACGCAAATATCCCTTGTCTTTGTTTCAAGTTGTTTTCTGTCAGGATTGTCAAGGCCAGGCATTATGTCATCTCCCTCCTCCAACAATGGTGACAACGATGCTTGGCTAATGAAGATAGAGCTGAAGAGGGAAGAACCTATGGAGATCAACAAGGATGAAGGGATCAAGAAGTCCACGGAGGACCAAGTTTCGGCAGCAGAAGACATACTTCAACTTGATCACAATCTTCTTACCCCAACTGAGATCGAGGCTTTTAAGATGATTGAGTTGGCCCGTATACAAACAAGTATCTCACACGTGAAAATATTTTGTTGAAGGAGCATATCATCGCACTCAAGGGCATTATCCGCAAGTTGGAAGACCTCCTACGCTCGATGTGCGACTATCCATCATCACCACCATCTTCTTCACCAACAAAGGAAACATAATCACATGGGTATGGGCACTCCCTTTGGCAACTGCCAAGCTTGGGGGAGTGCCCCGGTATTGTATCACCATCACTTTTATCTTTACCATTTTTCTTAGTTCAATCCTTTTGATAATATTTTGATCTAGTAGAATAAAAGTTCTTAGTATGATCTACTTGTGAGTTTTGCTTTATGATCCTTCTATGTAATCGAGTCCGTGAGCTATATATAATAAAGATTAGGGTTGAGTCAAGGGCTTGATTATTTTGCCATGATCTTGAGTGAATAAAAGAAAAGAGAAGGAATAAAAAGGAAATAAAAGAGATCATATAGATCTTATGGAGAGTAATGAGCTCACATATAAAAAGTATGATGAATAAAAGTTGTTGAGAGTTGACAAACATAGTTTTGGTCATCGTTGCAATTAATAGGAATTAATAAATAAAGAGAGGTCTTCACATATAAATATACTATCTTGGACATCTTTTATGATTGTGAGCACTCATTAAAATATGACATGCTAAAGAGTTGATGTTGGACAAGGAAGAAAACGTAATGGGTTATGTTTTTTTATATCTGAGATAAATTATATTGTCATGGATCATCCAACATGATTGAGCTTGCCTTTCCCCCTCATGCTAGCCAAATTCTTTGCACCAAGTAGAGATACTACTTGTGCTTCCAAACACCCTTAAACCAGTTTTGCCATGAGAGTCCACCATACCTACCTATGGATTGAGTAAGATCCCTCAAGTAAGTTGTCATCGGTGCAAGCAATAAAAATTGCTCTCTAAATATGTATGACTTATTAGTGTGGGAGAAAATAAGCTTTATACGATCATGTGATATGGAAGAAATAAAAGCGACAAACTGCATAATAAAGGTCCATATCACAAGTGGCAATATAAAGTGACATTCTTTCGCATTAAGATTTTGTGCATCCAACCATAAAAGCGCATGACAACCTCTGCTTCCCTCTGCGAAGGGCCTATCTTTTACTTTTATCCCCTACCTTACATAAGAGTCATGGTGATCTTCACCCTTCCTTTTTACATTTTATCTTTTGGCAAGCACAACATGTTGGAAAGATCCTGGTATATATGGCTAATTGGATGTGATTTTTCATGAACTATTATTGTTGACATTACCCTTGAGGTAAAACATTGGGAGGCAAAACTATAAGCCCCAATATTTCTCTGTGTCCGATTAAAACTCCATACCCATAAGTATTGCGTGAGTGTTAGCAATTGTGAAAGGCTATATGATAGTTGAGTATGTGGACTTGTTGAAAGGCTCTTATATTGACTCTTTCCTATGTTATGATAAATTGCAATTGCTTCAATGACTGAGATTATAGTTTGTTAGTTTTGAATGAAGTTTATGATTCATAATTGAAATTGTGATTGAATTGTTACTCTAGCATAAGAGATCATATGACAAGAATTATATAAGTTGTCGTTCTAAAGAATGATCATGATGCCCTCATGTCTGTATTTTATTTTTATCGACACCTCTATCTTTAAACATGTGGACATAATTTTCGATTTCAGCTTTCGCTTGAGGACAAGCGGGGTCTAAGCTTGGGGGAGTTGATACGTCCATTTTGCATCATGCTTTTATATCGATATTTATTGCATTATGGGCTGTAATTACACATTATGTCACAATACTTATGCCAATTCTCTCTTATTTTACAAGGTTTACATAAAGAGGGAGAATGCCGACAGTCGGGATTCTGGGCTGGAAAAGGAGCAAATATTAGAGACCTATTCTGCACAGCTCCAAAAGTCCTGAAACTTCACGGAAGTCATTTTCAGAATATATAAAAAATACTGAGCGCAAGAAGTTTCGGAGGGGAGGCACACCCTGCCCACGAGGGTGGGGGCGCGCCCTACCCCCCTGGGCGCACCCCCTGCCTCGTGGGCCCCCTGGTGGCCCTCCGATGCCCATCTTTTGCTATATGGAGTCTTTCGATGAGGACAAAATCATAAGCCAGCTTTCGGGACGAGACTCCGCCGCCACGAGGCGGAACCTTGGCGGAACCAATCTAGGGCTCTGGCGGAGCTATTCTGGCGGGGAAACTTCCCTCCGAGAGGGGGAAATCATCGTGATCGCCATCGCCAACGATACTCCCATCGGGAGGGGGTCAATCTCCATCAACATCTTCACCAGCACCATCTCCTCTCAAACCCTAGTTCATCTCTTGTATCCAATTCTTGTCTCTAAGTCCGGGATTGGTAACTGTGGGTTGCTAGTAGTGTTAATTACTCCTTGTAGTTGATGCTAGTTGGTTTATTTGGTGGAAGATCATATGTTCAGATCCTATATGCATATTAATACCCCTCTGATTATGAACATGAATATGCTTTGTGAGTAGTTACGTTTGTTCCTTAGGACATGGGAGAAGTCTTGCTATTAGTAGTCATGTGAATTTGGTATTCGTTCGATATTTTGATGAGATGTATGTTGTCTCTCCTCTAGTGGTGTTATGTGAACGTCGACTACATGACACTTCACCATTATTTGGGCCTAGAGGAAGGCATTGGGAAGTAATAAGTAGATGATGGGTTGCTAGAGTGACAGAAGCTTAAACCCTAGTTTATGTGTTGCTTCGTAAGGGGCTGATTTGGATCCATATGTTGCATGCTATGGTTAGGTTTACCTTAATACTTTTTTCATAGTTGTGGATGCTTGCAATAGAGGTTAATCATAAGTGGGATGCTTGTCCAAGTAAGGACAGTACCCAAGCACCGGTCCACCCACATACCAAATTATCAAAGTACCGAACGCGAATCATATGATCGTGATGAAACCTAGCTTGACGATAATTCCCATGTGTCCTCGGGAGCGCTTTTCTCTATATAAGAATTTGTCCAGGCTTGTCCTTTGCTACAAAAAGGGTTGGGCCACCTTGCTGCACTTTATTTACTTTTGTTGCTTGTTGCTCGTTACAAATTATCTTATCACAAAACTATCAGTCACCTATAATTTCAGTGCTTGCAGAGAATACCTTGCTGAAAACCGCTTATCATTTCCTTCTGCTCCTCGTTGGGTTCGACACTCTTGCTTATCGAAAGGACTACGATAGATCCCCTATACTTGTGGGTCATCAACGCTCGTCTTGAAATCGAGGGCCTCTGGCTGGTGGACGAATGGCATCAACTGAAGGTGTCCATAAACCTCGGGCGCATCCAGCATGAGCATGCTAGCACGGATGCCAAGGTATCCCTCGCAACCTCGCGCGAGGCCAACGCCTGAGCCTTGGATGAGGCCAGGGAGGCAGACCACTGCCACGAGGTCGCCGAGGAGCACGGGAGGGAGCTCCAGGCCCTGAATGCCTCCCTGGAGTAGTAAGTGGAGGCGCGTAGAGCTGCCTTGGCGTCGATGAAGGGGGCGCCATCCGACGAGGGGGAAATCTTGAGGCGCGAGGAAGCACTGATGCTGCAGGCCACAGAGCGCAGCCTCGAGCTCGAGCGGTTCGAGACGAGGGAGCATCAGGTTGCTCGGGTGAAAGATGCCGCCAGCGCGCACGAGGCCATGATCCAGGAGGAAGTGGACCGCAGGGTGGTGGAGGCCCGCGCTGATCTTGCCAATAGGTATGACCTGAAGCTCAAGTTTGTGGAGGCCGAAGCTGAGGGCAGGACCATAGCCCACGGGTCAAGGTTGGCGGAGCGGAGCAGCGCGAGAAAACCGCCGCAACTGCCCTGATCTCCATGCAGGCCGAGTTGGCCTCCACCCACGCTGAGCGGCTCCCGCTGCAGTAGCGGGTTACTGCTGCTGAGTCCCTTGCGCAACAGAGCAGGGAGGAGGTGATCCGGCGACAGAAACTGCTACACGAGCACACCCCCATGCTCCGGGACCTCAGGACGAGGGCCAACTAGGCGCTGGGCACCATTTGCGATGAACACGCCCCTCACCCCCATGTAGAAGACTACGCCAACCACCTTCGCTTCTTCACTGATGTCGTGATGCGCCTGGAGAACCGGACTGAGAGGGCTCGCGAGCTTGTCGAGGAGAAGAGCCGAGGCCTCCTTGCCCGCGAGTTTTCTAGCGTTTTCAGCCATCTCCAAAACATCAATCCTGATTTTGACTTTGACACCGCCATCACCCCGGTGCCCGAGGTCACCCGAGACAACCTAGCACGCTGGGTGGACGACAATGTGGATGCTCTGGTCAAGGACTTCTCCTCTGAGGAGGATGCGGTGGTGGTTGTGGCGGACAAGGGCGGCGCGGTTGATGATGGTGAAGATGGTGCCAGCGACAGTGACAGTGGTCCAAGGGACGCGCCTGATAGCAACCCGGAGGACATGGCGAGCGACATGTACGACTGAGCCCGCACTCCTTTATTTTGAACCTGCATTCAAAAGTTTGTGCACGTCACCTCAGGGCGTAAGAGGGTTTTGGGGAGGGGGAGCCCCTTATGTAATTAGACTATTGTTTTATTCCTTGAACCAGACTTAAAGCATGCTTTTGTAAGCTCGCGAGCCCCTTGCGGGCGTGCGGCTGTAACTTACCTTGGCCCAGGCAGGCTTTACATTGATTTGGCTGATGCAGACGTGTATTTTCTGGAGGGGAGTCCTTCACGGGCTCGCGGGGCTTGGGGCTCCTGAGGAGTCTGCTAGTCCGCCTGAGAGGGCCTCGCGAGGAGCAAGCGCCAGTCATGGCGGGGTGCGCGTGCGGTGCGTGTATGCAATGCCCAGCCCCCGCTCGCGAGGTTCTCGGAAGGGGGGATATGGCAGACGCAAACCTCAAAACAAGGCACGAATCCAGAAAACTCACAAAATTAATACGAATGAGAAAAGACACCCCCGCAATTGCCAATGAAAATACGACTTCAAATTTAAATCCAAAGGCTGCAAATTGAGCTACAGAAAAAGGGGTTGAAAGCAAGAGGCCGCGTCCGGCACCTAGCTAGTCTTCTTGTCTTCTCACCAGCGCGGCGCCTAGTACCTTTCCAGCCGTGAGCTTAGTCATTGGGGGACAGTGTCAACGGTTCTGCATCTACTACTATTACGCCACACATCAACCGCTATCCAGCATGCATCTAGAGTATTAAGTTCATAAGAACGGAGTAACGCATTAGGCAAGATGACATGATGTAGAGGGATAAACTCAAGCAATATGATATAAACCCCATCTTTTTATCCTCGTTGGAAATGTCAGGACCCCGATTCTAAGCCACATCGATCTAGCCGGTAACACCTCATATCACTTTGCGGCCTCACGCACGGTATCCCACGGGTGTCGCCTTACCATGGCCCGGGACCGTTTGCGCCTTTTGGCTCGCGTATATGACAATGTCGCTAGCATCCATATGACCGAGAACCCGGGCCGACATGGCTAGTCGTGAACCCAAAGCGGCACAGACCTATGGAGACAGGCATACATGAATCACAACGAACATGTCGGTCATCAACGAGTGATTCCGGGCTGTAGCACTGGGCTAACAGGACTCCGGGGGATCCCGGGCTGTAGCAGGCTAGACAGGACTCCGGGGATCACCGCGTGACATTTCCCCGAAGGGACAGACATAGGGACGAAGTGAAACACATGCCGGCCAGTCAAGTGTCCTGAACAGTAGTGCTGGGCTAGCAGGACTCCGGTGAACCGGGCTATAGCGGACTACTATGGCTCGAGGAGCACTAGACTACATTTCCCCATAAGAAAGGCTGCGAAGGACAAACAACTAGATTGTCGGATCCCACTCATACCAAGCATTTCAATCGTACATACAATATGCTCGATATGAGTACATACAACATGGCATCACAACAAAACTCTACAACTCAAGTACTTTATTTAAAGGCTCCAGGGAGCCATACATAACATATCCATACAGGTAGGGGTCACATGACCCGACACTCAAGTCATACAGTCATACAAGCACATGCGGAAGCAACTAGTCTGAGTACAGACTTTAGAAAGAAAGAAGGCTTCTCGAAGCCTGTCTATCTACATAGGCCCTCCATGGCCTGGATCACCACCTGGGTGGCTAGTCACTCGTCGACGTCAAGGTCTACGTAAAACCCATCGGAGGGGGAAGTGTTGTCGTCTGAAAACAATAAATAAGCAAACATGAGTACAAAGGTACTCAGCAAGTCTTACATCAGAACCTACTGTACATGCTCATTCTCAAGAAGGTGGTGGGGTTTATGCAGCAAGCCAGCTTTGACTCTTGGCTAAGCTATCCTACGGAATCTTTTAGCAAAATAGTTTTCGCACACGAGTCCACTACTCACCATCACAATACTCCACCGTGGATCCTCCCTCGTAACCTGCGAGGGGGCCATCCTCGGTACTCACACTTATCTTGAGTCTTTTAGTAGTATCCATTAACTTGTCTATGAACTGTATATGCAATCAAGTAGTCCTTTACCGCGGACGCGACTATTCTAATAGTTTCATACCCTCCAGGGGTGTACTTCGTCACACATGTTTCCACCACTTAGCGTCTGCACACGAAATGTGCTCGGCAGACTTCAAGCGAAAACCGACGTGGGTGTAGACCACGACCTGACTAACCTCACAAGTCTCTAGTCCAGGGTCATCGCCTATTCAGGTTCCATCCGCAAGGAAATCCGGCCGGGGTGTCCTCAACGGCCCCGAACGATGTGAACAGGGTTCCCGAGACACCAAACGGGTGACTCGGTACACCGTGCCACGGTGTATCTACCGCAACATAGCCCACCCCTAGGGTCAGCGCTACGCACGGCCGCCAACACATATCCTACAAACACCAGAAACTAGTTGCAACTCCTGGACTGAGGCGAGAGGGGTCAGTAAGTCGAGCGGGGTCATATTTCAGGGCCCAATGTGTGGTAGTAGCTGAATCTTAATTCACGCATACAGAACTCAGTTCTTAGGGACGGCTTCAATGAAACAACCCACCATGTACTCCTACATGGCCTCTCATCGATACCTTTACCAAAACATGTTCAACACATCCCACATATTACTGGCACAAGCATTTCACTCTAGCCCATCACCCAGATGAACCAGACCTGACACAACTCTAAGCATAGCAGACATAGCAAGGTAGGAATCACAAAACATGGCTCAATCAACTCCTACACATGCTAGAGGGTTTCATCTAGTTACTGTGGCAATGACAGGTCATGCAGAGGATAAGGGTTCAACTACCATAGCACACAGCAGTTTGAATCGTGTTGTCTTAATGCAGTAAACAGGAGCAGGAGCGAGAACATGGGTTGTATCGGAATGATCAATGGTTGCTTGCCTGATGGAGTGGTAACGGGATACTGCCCTTCAGTTGGATACTCGTGAATATCCTCGGAGGCAGAACCTACCACGAAGAACACAACCGAGCACAATCAACACATGACGATATGCAACAATATGATGCATGCTATGACATGGCAATATGGATGTGTCTTGAGCTAATGCAACTAGCTATGATTTAAATGGAGTTGGTTTGAGTACAAGATTCAAATTCCAACCCCATATATGATTATTTAAATGCCCTTTATTTGTTTTGTCCAAAACAGAGGACAAGCATTGTTCAAACATGCATGAAAATGTTACAGATGGATTCCTTGAATTTTTCTGATAATTTTTCATATATAATTTGTCTCATTTGGAGTTATGGTTGAATTTCTATGAATTTTTGAAGTTTAGGCAATTTTCTGGAATTTTCTATATAAAATTAAATCCAGAAAAAGGAGTTATTGCGTCAGCATGACATCACCCTGATGTCAGCAGGTCAACTGGGCGCCTCCAGGTCAAACCTGACCAGTGGGGTCCACTGGTCAGTGACACAATCAACTAACCAAGTTAGTTAATCCTAACTAACTTAGTTAGCCGGGCGGGGCCCGCATGTCAGTGGCTCACTAATTAGCTAATTTTATTAACACTAATTAAGCAGGCGCCTGGGCCCACACGTCAGTGAGTCAGGGGGGAGTCAACCCAGCCGACCCGGGGTCAAAACACGCCGGAGTTGACCCCGGCTCGTCGCCGGCGAGGCCAGAGATGGTGGAGGGGCTCGGAAATCCTCCTCCCGCGACCAAATGGGCCGCGGAGACCATCTCCGAGGAGCTGGTGCTCGCGCGCATCCACTAGTGCCCTCCGTTTCACCGGAGACGGCCTAAGTCGACGGCGGCGACCACTTGGGCGGCGGCCGGAGTTCGGGTGTTCGCGGAATCGATGCTGCGGTGCACGGGAGGAGGAGCTGGTGATGGCTACGGGCTCCCGGGGACGCGTTGAAGGCGGTGGTGCGCTCAGACGCATGCTTGCACGGCCGTAGCCACGACGGCGCCATGGCCAGCGGTGAGGAGCTCACGGCTCAAGTGGCTAGGCTAGTTAGGGGAAGAGAATCACTGCGGGGAGAAGGGGGAAATGCTCGGGAGCTCACAGCGATCTCGAGGGAGGACTCAGCGGGCTCGGGGACGCTTCTGCAACGGCGAATTTGACGGAGATGGCCGGCGGTCCCGAGGTGGAAGAAGAGCTCGAAGTCGACGATGCAGGGCTTCCGGCGGGGCGTGGTTCGGTGAGGGGGTCGAGGACGACGTTGCGGAGCTCGTGGGCACAACCGAGGGGCGAGGGGGTGGCTGTGGCCGTGGTGGTTCTCGTCGGCGGCGACGGCCGCGTTCTGTGGAAGAGAGGGGGAGAAACAGGGGAAGAGGGAGAGCGAGGGAGAGGAATAAGAGGGGGCCAGGGGGTGCGTGGCGTCCATAGCGACGTCGGGGAGGCGGCCGAAGCAGGAGGTGGCCGCGCGCGTGCCGGCGCGCCGCGGGCACACGCCCGGCGTCCTCCTGGCAGCAGCTAGGGGACGACTGGCACGGCCTGGTGGGCTGGGCCAACAGTGCTGGGCCGCCAGGTGAGTCCAGGTGAGCCTCTGTCTCTCTCTCTAATTCATTTTATTTTCTATTTCTGTTATTCTGTTTTGATTTAGTTTAAATACTAAATCATTTTATAAAATCCTGAAAATATTTATGGACACTTTCTGAAATATTTCAGTGGCCCAAAAATAATTCCAACATTATTTGAGCATTTGAATTATTTAATAGTATTTAAATGCCCAAATTCAAATATTTATGAATTAAATCAATGCCCCTTTTGTTGACCTAAAAATATATGCACCATTTTTCCCAAGGGTTCTAACCCAAGGCAAAGAGGGTGAACATATCTGAAGGGCATTTCAGGTTCATTGAATTTATTTTTAGTAAACCCTAGTTGATTTCAGGGGGGGTGCTGGGGGTTTTGCTTTCCCCATTTCCATTTCTGATGAAAGTAAACATGATGCACACTCTAATGCATAACCTAGCTAGGGTGTGACAGGAAACAATACAATACGTGCCTTGCTGTCACTGGGAAAGGACACCGCAAGATTGAACCCAAAGCTAATAACTTCTCCCATTGCAAGAAAGATCAATCTAGTAGGCCAAACTAAACCGATAATTCAAAGAGACTTGCAAAGATATCAAATCATGCATATAAGAATTCAGAGAAGAATCAAATAATATTCATAGATAATCAAGTTCATAAATCCACAATTCATCGGATCTCGGCAAACACACCGCAAAAGAGTTACATCGAATAGATCTCCAAGAAGATCGAGGAGAACTTTGTGTTGAGATCCAAAGAGAGAGAAGATTCCATCTAGCTAATAACTATGGACCCGAAGGTCTGTGGTAAACTACTCACACATCATCGGAGAGGCTATGGTGTTGATGTAGAAGCCCTTCGTGATCGAATCCCCCTTCGGCGGAGCGCCGGAAAAGGCCCCAAGATGGGATCTCATGGGTACAGAAGGTTGCAGCGGTGGAAAAGGTGTTTCGTTGCTCCCCCCGATGGTTTCATGGTATAAGAGTATATATAGGCAAAAGAAGTAGGTCGGTGGAGCTGCAAGGGGCCCACGAGGGAGGGGGTGTGCCTGGCCCCCTGGGCGCGCCGCCCTACCTCGTGGCCGCCTCGCTGCTTCCTTAACGTCCACTTCAATTTTCCTGGATCATGTTTGTTCCAAAAAAAGATCCTCGCGAAGGTTTCATTCTGTTTGGATTCCATTTGATATTCCTTTTCTGCGAAACACTGAAATAGGAAAAATAAACAGCAATTTGCACTGGGCCTTCGGTTAATAGGTTAGTCCCAAAAATAATATAAAAGTGCATAATAAAGCCCATTAAACATCCAAAACAGATAATACAATAGCATGGAACAATAAAAAATTATAGATACGTTGGAGACGTATCACTCCTCCGTTATGTGCGGGAGTTCACGGAGCTTCAAAAGCTGCAGGTGTCCACCACAAAGATGCTCGAGGCGTCGGCGGCGCTGCTGTAGAAAGTGGGGGATACGATAGGCCGTCAGGGGAGCCGGCTGGAGCGCGAGCGGGTCGATCGTGACGAGGTCCAGGATCGCCTCAACCACTTGGTGGACCAAGTTGCCACACACATGTTGCGGCTGTGCGATGCCTACTGTCGTGCCAGCAAGACCATGCCGGTCGTCGGGTTAAACCTGTTCGACCACCCCATCGACTTCAACGAGTTGCGGCCTCCTAACCTGGTCTCCTTCTTCACCTATATCATTGAGGAGCTGAGCCGTCTCCGCGTGATGATGGGACAAAGCTGGACAAGGAGGGGTTGCGGGTTGTTGTCGCTGTTGCCGGGCGAATCCTCTCAAGGCTCCGTCACCGGAATCCATTCGTGCCATTGGATGCCATCTTTGACGAGCTGTCTCCCATCGACCGGGAGTGGGCTCTGCAGGTGGTTGCACCCTGCATCTCCAACATCGTGCGCCTCGAGAAGCAGAGGGACTTCGGTGGTGTTTAGGTGTCCTCTGCATGGGCATGTCCATGTCTCGGCACAACATGACCGTTGGATCAAACTCAGACGGTGCAGATCCATCACTATAGCACAAAGCGTGTGGGTGTGTTTGGTTGCATTCTCATCTCAATATAGTTGTTCCCTCTTCGTGTATTTGTGCTAACCTACTAGTGTGGACTCATGCACCCTTCATGCACTCTGCCAAACACCCAAAAGTGGGTCGAGAAGGGAACTTTTGCTCCCATCCCGTGCACCCTTCATACACCCTGCCTAACACTGATTCGTGCTTCATATGGTTCATGTTTCGTGGAGTACTGTAACACCATACTCTCCATGCGCTGTAGACCTAGTTCTGTTAGCATCGATCTCACTGTTCATTCTCGACCGGACAGTCGAAAAAGCGGTACTATGTTACATTATTGTTCATATAGTTGACATGCACAAAACATCATTTGTTATTGTCATATCTTACTACACTAGCAACAAGATTATGTAGTACTAACGTATGAACCACTACACATGCCTAGTAGTAGGAGCATTGTGTATGTTCAAGTGGCTGCCGTGTTTCGCACTCCTCTGTCGTAAGAGTGGAAACACTTGTTGTAATCTTTTTTTTCCAGAAAAACAGTGGATACACTCTACCGTGCGGATCCTCCTCTACGGTCGTAAGGAACCTTGCTACTCACTTTTGCCGACATGTGGGACAGCCAGCATCGGGGTCCACCAGCCATGCACTAAATTACTTCGTAGTAGAGTGCCCAACTGCACGGTAGATTACCCCGATCGAAGCGCCGCAGTAATGCCCAATGAGCCGTCAAATCACAAAACCCCCTCCTTTCCAGCAGTAAGTTGGACAAACGAAGCAACCATAATCTCACTCCCTCGTAGACCGAAAGCGGAAGCGTTATGAAACGCAGTTGGTGTCGTCGAACATCTTCGCGATACAACCGATGAAGTACTGAACGCACGGCACCTTCGCGATCTACACACGTTCAGCTCGGTGACGTCCCTCGTACTCTTGATCTAGTTGAGGCCAAGGGAGAGTTTCGTCAGCACGATGGCGTGATCACGGTGATGAAGTTACCAACGCAGGGCTTCGTCTAAGCACTACAACAATATGACTGAGGTGGAATTATGTGGAG
Organism: Triticum monococcum; assembly: GCA_034509565.1. Classification (NCBI taxonomy): domain Eukaryota; kingdom Viridiplantae; phylum Streptophyta; class Magnoliopsida; order Poales; family Poaceae; genus Triticum; species Triticum monococcum. The sequence goes on along the minus strand of CM067843.1, from coordinate 666,983,235 downwards.
GGGGGTGCCGCACACGGCTAAACAATCAACTTGTGTGTCTATGGGGTGGCCCCTATTGGAAATATGCCCTAGAGGCAATAATAAAATAGTTATTATTATATTTCCTTGTTCATGATAATTGTCCATTGTTCATGCTATAATTGTGTTATCCAGAAATCGTAATACATTTGTGAATACATAGACCACAACATGTCCCTAGTGAGCCTCTAGTTGACTAGCTCGTTGATCAATAGATGGTTACGGTTTCCTGACCATGGACATTGGATGTCGTTAATAATGGGATCACATCATTAGGAGAATGATGTGATGGACAAGACCCAATCCTAAGCCTAGCACAAGATCGTGTAGTTCGTATGCTAAAGCTTTTCCAATGTCGAGTATCCTTTCCTTAGACCATGAGATTGTGCAACTCCCTGATACTGTAGGAGTACTTTGGGTGCGCCAAACGTCACAACGTAACTGGGTGGCTATAAAGTTACACTACGGGTATCCCCGATAGTATCTGTTGGGTTGGCACGAATCGAGACTAGGATTTGTCACTACGTATGATGGAGAGGTATCTCTGGGCCCACTCGGTAAGACATCATCGTAATGAGCTCGATGTGACTAAGGGGTTGGTCACGGGATGATATGTTACGAAACGAGTAAAGGGACTTGCCGTAACGATATTGAACAAGGTATCGGTATACCGATGATCGAATCTCGGGCAAGTGCTATACCGGAAGACAAAGGGAATCATATACGGGATTGATTGAATCCTTAACGTCATGGTTCATTTGATGAGATCATCGTGGAACATGTGGGAGCCAACATGGGCATCTAGATCCTGCTGTTGGTTATTGGCCGGAGAGATGTCTCGGTCATGTCTGCATAGTTCCCGAACCCGTAGGGTCTACACACTTAAGGTTCGATGACGCTAGGGTTATAGGGAATAGATGTACGTGGTTACCAAATGTTGTTCGGAGTCCCGGATGAGATCCCGAACGTCACGAGGAGTTCCAGAATGGTCCGGAGGTAAAGATTTATATATGGGAAGTCTCATTTTGGACACCGGAAGTGTTCTGGGTGTTTCGATAACGTACCGGGACCACCGGAAGGTTTCGGGGGTCCACCGGGAGGGGCCACCAGCCCCAGAGGCCTGCGTGGGCCAAGTGTGGGAAGGGACCAGCCCCTAGGTGGGCTGGTGATCCTCCCACAAAGAGGACCAAGGTGCAGGGAAGGGGGGAGGGGGAAACCCTAGGCTCAGATGGGCCTAAGGCCCACCTAGGGTGCGCCCCCTCTCTCCCCCTCTGGCCGCCCCCTAATTGCATCTAGGGCTGGCCGCCACCCCTAGGGGGGAACCCTAGATGGGGGCACAGCCCCTCCCCTCCCCCTATATATAGTGGGGGTTTGGGGATGCTAGAGACACGACTCTCCCTCTCTCTTGGCGCAACCCTACCCCTCTCCCTCCTCATCTCTCGCAGTGCTTGGCGAAGCCCTGCTGGAGTGCCACGCTCCTCCACCACCACCACGCCGTCGTGCTGCTGCTGGACGGAGTCTTCCCCAACCTCTCCCTCTCTCCTTACTGGATCAAGGCGTGGGAAACATCACTGGGCTGCACGTGTGTTGAACGTGGAGGCACCGTTGTTCGGTGCTTAGACCGGATTCGGCCGCAATCTGAATCGCTTCGTGTATGACTCCACCGACTGCGTTCTTGCAACGCTTCCGTTTGGTGATCTTCAAGGGTATGAAGATGCACTCCCCTCTCTCTCGTTGCTAGTCTCTCCATAGATTGATCTTGGTGATGTGTAGAATTTTTTTAGTTTCTGCAACGATCCCCAACGGTGGCATCATGAGCTAGGTCTATGCGTAGTTTCTATGCACGAGTAGAACACAAGTTGTTGTGGGCGTCAATTTTGTCAATTTACTTGCCGTTACTAGTCTTATGATTCGGTGGCATCGTGGGATGAAGCGGCCCGGACCGACCTTACACGTACTCTTACGTGAGACTGGTTCCACCGACTGACATGCACTAGTTGCATAAGGTGGCTAGCGGGTGTCTGTCTCTCCCACTTTAGTCAGATCGGATTTGATGAAAAGGGTCCTTATGAAGGGTAAATAGAAATTGGCATATCACGTTGTGGTTTTGGCGTAGGTAAGAAACGTTCTTGCTAGAAACCTATAGCAGCCATGTAAAAACTTGCAACAACAATTAGACGACGTCTAACTTGTTCTTCCAGCATATGCCGTGTGATGTGATATGGCCAAAGGGATGTGATGAATGATATATGTGATGTATGAGATTGATCATGTTCTTGTAATAGGAATCATGACTTGCATGTCGATGAGTATGACAACCGGCAGGAACCATAGGAGTTGTCTTAATTTATTATATGACATGTGTGTCAATGATAACGCCATGTAATTACTTTACTTCATTGCTAACTGTTAGCCATAGTAGTAGAAGTAACAGTTGGTGAAACAACTTCATGAAGACACGATGATGGAGATGATCATGGTGATGGTGTCATGCCGGTGACAATGATGATCATGGCGCCTCGAAGATGGAGAAAAAAAGGAGCAAAATGATATTGGCCATATCATGTCACTATTTGATTGCATGTGATGTTTATCATGTTTTTACATCTTTTTTGCATAGAACGACGGTAGCATCAATAAGATGATCCCTCGCTATAATTTCAATAAAGTGTTCCCCCTAACTGTGCACCGTTGCTAAGGTCCGTTGTTCCGAAGCACCACGTGATGTTCGGGTGTGATAGGTTCTAACGCTTGCATACAACAGGTGTAAGCCAGATTTACACACGCAATACACTTAGGTTGACTCGACGAGCCTAGCATGTACAGACATGGCCTCGGAACACAGAAGACCGAAAGTTCGGACATGAGTCGTATAGAAGATACGATCAACATGGAGATGTTCACTGTTGATGACTAGTCCGTCTCACGTGATGATCGGACACGGCCTAGTCGATTCAGATCATGTATCACTTAGATGGCTAGAGGGATGTCTATCTGAGTGGGAGTTCATTAAATAATTTGATTAGGTGAACTTAATTATCATGAACGTAGTCTAAAAATCTTTGCAATATGTCTTGTAGATCAAATGGCGCACGCTAATGTTGCCCTCAACTTCAACGCGTTCCTAGAGAAAACCAAGCTGAAAGACGATGGTAGCAACTACACGGACTGGGTCTGTAACCTGAGGATTATCCTCATAGCTGCCAAGAAAGCATATGTCCTTGAAGCACCACTAGGTGACGCACCTGTTTTCCCAACAACTCAAGACGTTATGAACACCTGGCAGTCGCGCAGTGATGATTACTCCCTGGTTCAGTGCGCCATGCTTTATAGCTTAGAATCAGGGCTCCAAAAGCGTTTTGAGCAGCACGGAGCATATGAGATGTTCCAAGAGCTGAAAATGGTTTTCCAAGCTCATGCCCGAGTCGAGAGATATGAAGTCTCTGACAAGTTCTACAGTTGTAAGATCAAGGAGAATAGTTCTGTCTGCGAGCACATACTCAAGATGTCTGGGTTGGACAACCGTTTGTCTCAGCTGGGAGTCAATCTCCTGGATGACGTGATCCTTGACAGAATCTTTCAGTCGCTTCCACCTAGCTACAAGAGCTTTGTGATGAACTTCAATATGTAGGGGATGGAAAAGACCATTCCTGAAGTATATTCAATGCTGAAACCAGCGTAGGTGGAGATCAAAAAGGAACATCAAGTGTTGATGGTGAATAAAACCACTAAGTTCAAGAAAGGCAAGGGTAAAAAGAACTTCAAGAAGGACGGCAAGGGAGTTGCCGCGCCTGGTAAGCAAGCTGCCGGGAAGAAGGCAAAGAATGGACCCAAGCCTGAGACTGAGTGCTTTTATTGCAAGGGAAACGGTCACTTGAAGCGGAACTGTCCCAAGTACTTAGCGGATAAGAAGGCCGGCAATACCAAAGGTATATGTGATATACATGTTATTGATGTGTACCTAACCAGCGCTCGTAGTAGCTCCTGGGTATTTGATACCGGTGTGGTTGCTCATATTTGTAACTCAAAATAGGAGCTGCGGAATAAGCGGAGACCGGCGAAGGACGAGGTGATGATGCGCGTCGGGAATGGTTCCAAGGTCGATGTGATCACCATCGGCATGCTACCTCTACATTTACCTACGGGATTAGTTTTAAACCTCAATAATTGTTATTTAGTGCCAGCTTTGAGCATGAACATTGTATCTGGATCTCGCTTAATGCGAGATGGCTACTCATTTAAATCTAAGAATAATGGTTGTTCTATTTATATGAAAGATGTGTTTTATGGTCATGCCCTGCTGGTCAATGGTTTATTCTTATTTAATCTCGAACATGATGTTACACATATTCATAGTGTGAATGCCAAAAGATGTAAGGTTGATAATGATAGTCCCACATACTTATGGCACTGCCGCCTTGGTCACATTGGTGTCAAACGCATGAAGAAACTCCATGCAGATGGACTTTTGGAGTCTCTTGATTATGAATCATTTGACACATGTGAACCATGCCTCATGGGCAAAATGACCAAGACTCCGTTCTCCGGAACAATGGAGCGAGCAACCAACTTATTGGAAATCATACATATGGATGTGTGTGGTCCAATGAGTGTTGAGGCTCACGGTGGCTATTGTTATGTTCTCACCCTCACTGATGACTTGAGTAGATATGGGTATGTTTACTTAATGAAACACAAGTTTGAGACCTTTGAAAAGTTCAAGGAATTTCAGAGTGAGGTTGAGAATCAACGTGATAGGAAAATAAAGTTCTTACGATCAGATCGTGGGGGAGAATATTTGAGTCACGAATTTGGCACGCACTTAAGGAAATGTGGAATCGTTTCACAACTCACGCCGCCTGGAACACCTCAGCGTAATGGTGTGTCCGAACGTCGTAATCACAATCTATTGGATATGGTGCGATCTATGATGTCTCTTACCGATCTACCACTATCATTTTGGGGTTATGCTTTAGAGACTACCGCATTCACTTTAAATAGGGCTCTATTGAAATCTGTTGAGATGACACCGTATGAATTATGGTTTGGGAAGAAACCTAAGCTGTCGTTTCTGAAAGTTTGGGGGTGCGTTGCTTATGTCAAGAAACTTCAACCTGAAAAGCTCGAACCCAAGTCGGAAAAATGCGTCTTCATAGGATACCCTAAGGAAACTATTGGGTATACCTTCTACCTCAGATTCGAAGGCAAGATCTTTGTTGCCAAGAATGGATCCTTTCTAGAGAAAGAGTTTCTCTCGAAGGAAGTAAGTGGGAGGAAAGTAGAACTTGATGAGGTACTACCTCTTGAACCGAAAAGTGGCGCAGCTCAAGAAAATGTTTATGTGGTGCCTGCACCGACTAGAGAGGAAGTTAATGATGATGATCATGAAACTTTGGATCAAGTTGCTACTGAACTTCATACGTCCACAAGGACATGTTCCGCACCAGAGTGGTACGGCAACCCTGTCCTAGAAATCATGTTGTTAGACAACGGTGAACCTTCGAACTATGAAGAAGCGATGGCGGGCATGGATTCCAACAAATGGCTTGAAGCCATGAAATTCGAGATAGGATCCATGTATGAAAACAAAGTATGGACTTTGATTGACTTGCCCGATGATCGGCGAGCCATAGAAAATAAATGGATCTTTAAGAAGAAGACAGACGTAGATGGCAATGTGACCATCTATAAAGCTCGGCTTGTCGCTAAGGGTTATCGACAAGTTCAGCAGGTTGACTATGATGAAACCTTCTCACCCGTAGCGAATCTGAAGTTCGTCCGAATCATGTTAGCAATTGCCGCACTCTATGATTATGAAATATGGCAAATGGACGTTAAAACGGCATTCCTTAATGGTTTCCTTAAGGAAGAATTGTATATGATGCAGCTGGAAGGTTTTGTCGATCCTAAGAATGCTGACAAGGTATGCAAGCTCCAGCACTCAATCTATGGGCTGGTGCAAGCATCTTGGAGTTGGAACATTCGCTTTGATGAGATGATCAAAGCATTTGGGTCTACACGGATTTATGGAGAAGCTTGTGTTTACAAGAAAGTGAGTGGGAGCTCTCATATTATATGTGGATGACATACTATTGATGGGAAATGATATAGAACTCTTGGAAAGCATAAAGGCCTACTTGAATAAGTGTTTTTCAATGAAGGACCTTGGAGAAGCTGCTTATATATTAGGCATCAAGATCTATAGAGATAGATCGAGACGCCTCATTGGTCGTTCACAAAGCACGTACCTTGACAAGAAATTGAAGAAGTTCAATATGGATCAGTCCAAGAAGGGGTTCTTGCCTGTATTGCAAGGTGTGAGATTGAGCATGGCTCAATGCCCGACCACGGCAGAAGATAGATAAAAGATGAGTGTCATCCCCTATGCCTCGGCCATAGGGTCTAGCATGTATGCCATGTTGTGTACCAGACCTGATGTTAACCTTGTCGTAAGTTTGGTACGAAGGTACCAAAGTAATCCCGGCATGGAACACTGGACAACGGTCAAGAATATCCTGAAGTACCTGAAAAGGACTAAGGAGATGTTTCTTCTTTATGGAGGTGACGAAGAGCTCGTCGTAAAGGGTTACGTTGATGCTAGCTTCGACACAGATCTGGATGACTCCAAGTCACAAACCGGATATGTGTATATTTTGAATGGTGGGGCAGTCAGCTGGTGTAGTTGCAAGCAAAGCGTCGTGGCGGGATCTACATGTGAAGCGGAGTACATGGCAGCCTCGGAGGCAGCACATGAAGCAATCTGGATGAAGGAGTTCATTACCAACCTAGGAGTTATTCCCAATGCGTCGGGCCCGATGACTCTCTTCTGTGACAACACTGGAGCCATTGCCCTTGCCAAGGAGCCCAGGTTTCACAAGAAGACCAGGCAAATCAAGCGTCGCTTCAACTCCATTCATGAAAATGTTCAAAATGGAGACATAGATATTTGCAAAGTGCATACAGACCTGAATGTCGCAGATCCGTTAACTAAACCCCTTCCACGAGCAAAACATGATCAACACCAGAACGCTATGGGTGTTCGATTCATCACAATGTAACTAGATTATTGACTCTAGTGCAAGTGGGAGACTGTTGGAAATATGCCCTAGAGGCAATAATAAAATAGTTATTATTATATTTCCTTATTCATGATAATTGTCTATTGTTCATGCTATAATTGTGTTATTCGGAAATCGTAATACATGTGTGAATACATAGAGCACAACATGTCCCTAGTGAACCTCTAGTTGACTAGCTCGTTGATCAATAGATGGTTACGGTTTCCTGACCATGGACATTGGATGTCGTTGATAACGGGATCACATCATTAGGAGAATGATGTGATGGACAAGACCCAATCCTAAGCCTAGCACAAGATCGTGTAGTTCATATGCTAAAGCTTTTCTAATGTCGAGTATCCTTTCCTTAGACCATGAGATTGTGCAACTCCCGGATATCGTAATAGTACTTTGGGTGTGCCAAACGTCACAACGTAACTGGGTGGCTATAAAGGTACACTACAGGTATCCCCTAAAGTATCTGTTGGGTTGGCACGAATCGAGACTGGGATTTGTCACTCCGTGTAACACCCACGATGCGGCTATATCTCCCACGTGTCGGAGCACGACTTAGAGGCATAACCGCATAGTAGGCATGTCGCAAGAGGGGTAATCTTTACACATCCCATGTACTGAATAAGAAAGGGATAAGGAGTTGGCTTACAATCGCCACTTCACTCAATACATAAATATAACATTACAACATCCAGAATACAATCAAGGTCCGACTACGGAACCAAATAAAGAAAGGCAACCCCAAATGCATATATCCCCGACCGCCCCAACTGGGCTCCTCTACTGATCGCCCAGAAAAGACACATAGTAACGTCCCGAATCCTCGTCGAACTCCCACTTGAGTTCGGTCGCATCCCCTGCACTGGCATCATCGGCACCTGCATCTGGTTTTGGAAGTAATCTGTGAGTCATGGGGACTCAGCAATCTCACACCCTCGTGATCAAGACTATTTAAGTTTATGGGTAGGAAAAGGTAGTGAGGCGGAGCTGCAGCAAGCACTAGCATATATGGTGGCTAACTTACGCAAATGAGAGCGAGAAGAGAAGCAAAGCTCGGTCGAGAAGCTATAATGATCAAGAAGTGATCCTGAAACTACTTACGTTCAAGCATAACACGAGACCGTGTTCTCTTTCTGGACTCCGCCGAAAAGAGACCATCACGGCTACACACACGGTTGATTCATTTTAATTAAATTAAGTTTCAAGTTTTCTACAACCGAACATTAACAAATTCCCATCTGCCCATAACAGCGGGCACGGCTTTCGAAAGTTCAAAACCCTGCAGGGGTGTCCCAACTTAGCCCATCACAAGCTCTCACGATCAACGAAGGATATTCCTTCTCCCAGGACGACCCGGTCAGACTCGGAATCCCGGTTACAAGACATTTCGACAATGGTAAAACAAGACCAGCAAAGCCGCCCAATGTGCTGACAAATGCCGATAGGAGTCGCACGTATCTCATTCTCAGGGCACACCGGATGAGACATCCTATGAGTAAAACCAAACCTCAAGTTTCCCTAAGGTGGCCCCGCAGTCTACTCGGTTCGGATGAACACTTAGAGGAGCACTGGCCCAGGGGGGTTTAAAATAAAGATGACCCATTGAGTCCGCGGAACCCAAGGGAAAAAGGCTTAGGTGGCAAATGGTAAAACCAAGGTTGGGCCTTGCTGGGGGAGTTTTATTCAAGGCGAACTGTCAAGGGGTTCCCATTATAACCCAGCCGCGTAAGGAACTCAAAATCAAGGAACATAACACCGGTATGACGGAAACTAGGGCGGCAAGAGTGGAACAAAACACCAGGCATAAGGCCGAGCCTTCCACCCTTTACCAAGTATATAGATGCATTAAAGTAAACAATATATAATAATGATATCCCAACAATAACAATGTTCCAACAAGGAACAAACTCCATCTTCACCTGCAACTAGCAACGCTATAAGAGGGGCTGAGCAAAGCGGAAACATAGCCAAACAAGGGTTTGCTAGGAAAGGTGGGTTAGAGGCTTGACATGGCAATATGGGAGGCATGATAAAGAAAGTGGTAGGTATCGCGGCATAGCAATAGAGCGAACAGCTAGCAAGCAAAGATAGAAGTGATTTCGAGGGTATGGTCATCTTGTCTGCAAAGTTCTCCGAGTTGACGTAAGCTTGATCCTCGTAAGCATACTCAACGGGTTCCTCAATCATGTAATCATCTCCCGGCTCTACCCAAAGCAAGAGCACAAGCAAAAGAAACCACAATCAACCACGGTGCAATGCGCAAGCAACATGATGCAAAACATGACATGATATGCGGGATGTGATATGCAATGCATATGCGTGCTCCGGAATGAAAAGATTGAACCAGGCCTCAACTTGGCAAACCAAGTGTGCCGCTGGAAAGATGAGTTGATTTCGGTCGAAACCGATATAAAGATCACCGGAATCGGATGCACGGTTTGCAAATGGCAAGCAAAACGATAATGGCACAATTCTGCGATTAACAGCACGATGCCATCTAGAATGCAACAAGAAACTAAGCTATTGCACTCTAACATAACAACAAAGCACATGGCAATGATCTACTCAAGATGCTTGACAAAAGATGAACACTGAACTACGACTAAAACACACAAGATTAGGATCAAACAAGCATGGCAAAAGTGCAAAAGATATCAGCATCACACACTTAGTGAAAATACTAACATGACAGGATTTAACATCAGGAAGCAATGTTTAGAGCAAGTAAACAACATGTTACAGGATCGTATCATAGCAAACAAAGGCATGGCATGAATCTACTCAAAGAATAGGACAAAAGTCCCTTACTGACCATAAGCCAAAAGGGCACAGAAAATAAGATGGAGCCCATGTAAACATAGCAAGTTTCATTAACAGATTCAGACTTAGCAGAAAACTGGACATGGCAAAAACAGAATTATGAAGGCCTCTTTGCGAGCTCGATTCACTCACCACAAGGCATTGCATGACAAGCTAAGCATACTAACAGCAAGAAGACATGTTCATGAAGCTAACCAAAGCAATAAAAAGCCCATAGCATGCATGGATCAACTACCACAACCTTGGCAAAATTGACTAACACGTAAACAATCTGCCAGGAACATTTTATAACAAAAGTAGAGCAAGATTGAGTCATGCTAGGGCACTCCATAAATGCAAACAGGGGCATGGATGGATAGAGCACAACCATATGTCAAAATCATCCTTACTGAAGATACACAAAACAAGCATGGATCTCACTGTAGCAACATGAATACATGGCATAAAAAATAACAGCAGGGAAATGACTTAGTGAAATTCTAAGTCTCTAAAATCAGCAATATTACGAGAGCTACTTTGCATGCTTGTGCTAGTCACCACATTGATAACAAAAATACATGGCATACACCCCTGTAAAGATGGCATGGCATAGCCCAAAACACATGTAGACCTCAAGTCCATATGCAGCACACAATAAATGTAGCAAAAATGACAAATGCTCATACTCTGCTAAGAAACAGGAACTAACATTTTATAGCACTCTTGCATCAACAATTTGGGCATCAAGATGGACTCAAACAAGCAGGTCACAATGGAACAAAATTAAGAGCACATCATGATGAACATTTTGATATATGGCACGCACAAAATGGAGCAGCATGCAACAAGTTATGGCATGATAAACAGGGCTTCGGAATGCAAAAAATAAAAGACTTGGTGGAATTTTGAAGTCAACCCTAGGGTTTGCTGGATCTGGATCTGGACGGCACGGAGCCCGAGGTTCACCGGAGTGCTTCTCACCGGAATCGAAGACAAGGCGGTGGCCGGAGTTGGAGGGGCTTGCCGGTGGAGAGGAAGACGTGGCCGGAGTCGTCGTCGGACTCGTCGGAAGAGGCGCGGCGAGGAGGCAGGGGTGGCGTCGCGGTCGCCGGAGTAGCAGGTGCGGGCCGCTGGGCGGCGAACGGGCGACGCCGGTGATGGTCCGAGCGGCGGCGATCACGGGTGCTCGGCTCGCGGGCGGCGGGGCTCGCGGGCCCAGGCGGCTCGGGCGCCTCGGGAGACGGCGGCGGCGGGATGGGCTCGCGTGGGCCCGATCGTGGGCCGCGCGGGCCGGCGGTGGCGCGCGGTGGCCGGGGCCATGTGGCGCGACGGGAGAGGCTGGGAGCGGCGGTGGCGTTACGTCCGGTCCGGGACGGACATGTCCGGCGGGCGAGACGGGGAAGATCTAGGGTTTGCACCGCGAAATTTCGGGGGGGGGGAGGTGCAAATATATAGGTAGAGGGAGCTAGGACAGTCCAAATGAGGTGCGGTTTCGGCCACGCGATCGTGATCGAACGGCCGAGAGGATGGAGGGGGTTTGGATGGGTTTGTGGGCTGACGTGGAGGGGTGTTGGGCTGCAACACAAACGAGGCCTTTATGGTTCCCCGGTTAACCGTTGGAGTATCAAACGGACTCCAAATGGCACGAAACTTGACAGGCGGTCTACCGGTGGTGTACCAAGGCCGCATGGAAAATCTCGGTCCAATCCGAGAAAGCTTAACACCCGCTCACGAAAAGAGACAGAAGGGGGCGCCGGAGGACGTAGGAGTGTCGGATTGCAAAACGGACAACGGGGAAAATGCTCGGATCCATGAGACGAACACATATGCAAATGCGATGCACATGATGACATGATATGAAATGCATGACATGGACAAAATGCAAAACGAAGACAAACCCAACCACGAAGGGAATCTCATAACTTAAAGCCGAAAATGGCAAGAGTTGGAGTACAAATATGGTAAGTTACATCCAGGGTGTTACACTCCGTATGACGGAGAGGTATCTCTGGGCCCACTCGATAAGACATCATCGTAATGAGCTCAATGTGACTAAGGGGTTGGTCATGGGATGATGCGTTACTAAAAGAGTAAAGAGACTTGCCGTAACGAGATTGAACAAGGTATCGGTATACCGACGATCGAATCTCGGGCAAGTGCTATACCGGAAGACAAAGGGAATCGTATACGGGATTGATTGAATCCTTGACATCTTGGTTCATCCGATGAGATCATCGTGGAACATGTGGGAGCCAACATGAGTATCCAGATCCCGCTGTTGGTTATTGGTCGGAGAGATGTCTCGGTCATGTGTGCATAGTTCACGAACCCGTAGGGTCTACACACTTAAGGTTTGATGACGCTAGGGTTATAGGGAATAGATGTACGTGGTTACCGAATGTTGTTCGGAGTACTGGATGAGATCACGGAAGTCACGAGGAGTTTCGGAATGTTCCAGAGGTAAAGATTTATATATGGGAAGTCCCATTTTGGACACCGGAAGTGTTCTGAGCGTTATCGGTAATGTACCGGGACCACCGAAAGGTTTCGGGGGGTCCACCGGGAGGGGCCACCAGCCCCGGAGGCCTGCGTGGGCCAAGTGTGGGAAGGGACCAGCCCCTAGGTGGGCCGGTGCGCCTCCCACAAAGAGGCCCAAGGCGCAGGGAAGGGGGAAGGGGGAAACCCTAGGCTCAGATGGGCCTAAGGCCCACCTAGGGTGCGCCCCCCTCTCCCCCTCTGGCTGCCCCCCTAGTTGTATCTAGGGCTGGCCGCCACCCCAAGGGGGTAACCCTAGATGGGGGCGCAGACCCTCCCCTCCCCCTATATATAGTGGGGGTTTTGGGGCTGCTAGAGACACGACTCTCCCTCTCTCTTGGTGCAGCCCTACCCCTCTCCCTCCTCGTCTCTCGCAGTGCTTGACGAAGCCCTGCTGGAGTGCCACACTCCTCCACCACCACCACGCCGTCGTGCTGCTGCTGGACGGAGTCTTCCCCAACCTGTCCCTCTCTCCTTGCTGGATCAAGGCGCGGGACACATCATCGGGCTGCACGTGTGTTGAACACGGAGGCACCGTTGTTCGGTGCTTAGATCGGATTCGGCCGTGATCTGAATCGCTTCGTGTACGACTCTGATAACCCACAAGTATAGGGGATCGCAACAGCTTTCGAGGGTAGAGTATTCAGCCCAAATTTATTGATTCGACACAAGGGGAGCCAAAGAATATTTTCAAGTATTAGCAGCTGAGTTGTCAATTTAACCACACCTGGAAACTTAGTATCTGCAGCAAAGTGTTTAGTAGCAAAGTAATATGATAGTGGCGGTAGCGGCAACAAAAGTAAAGATAGCAAAAGTAATGTTTTTGGTATTTTGTAGTGATTGTAACAGTAGCAGCGGGAAAGTAAATAAGCGTAAACCAGTATATGGAAAACTCGTAGGCACTGGATCAGTGATGGATAATTATGCCGGATGCGGTTCATCATGTAACAGTCATAACATAGGGTGACACAGAACTAGCTCCGATTCATCAATGTAATGTAGGCATGTATTCCGTATATAGTCATACGTGCTTATGGAAAAGAACTTGCAGGACATCTTTTGTCCTACCCTCCCGTGGCAGCGGGGTCCTATTGGAAACTAAGGGATATTAAGGCCTCTTTTTAATAGAGAACCGGAACAAAGCATTAGCACATAGTGAATACATGAACTCCTCAAACTATGGTCATCACCGGGAGTGGTCCCGATTATTGTCACTTCGGGGTTGCCGGATCATAACACATAGTAGGTGACTATAGACTTGCAAGATAGGATCAAGAACTCAGATATATTCATGAAAACATAATAGGTTCAGATCTGAAATCATGGCACTCGGGCCCTAGTGACAAGCATTAAGCATAGCAAAGTCATAGCAACATCAATCTCAGAACATAATGGATACTAGGGATCAAACCCTAACAAAACTAACTCGATTACATGATAAATCTCATCCAACCCATCACCGTCCAGCAAGCCTACGATGCAATTACTCATGCACGGCGGTGAGCATCATGAAATTGGTGATGGGGGATGGTTTATGATGACGACGGCGACGAATCTCCCTCTCCGGAGCCCCGAACGGACTCCAGATCAGCCCTCCTGCGAGGTTTTAGGGCTTGGCGGCGGCTCCGTATCGTAAAACGCGATGATTTCTTCTCTCTGATTTTTCTCTCCGAAAGCAAATATATAGAGTTGGAGTTGGCGTCGGAGGGTTTCCAGGGGGCCCACGAGGTAGGGGGCACGCCCTAGGGGGGCGCCCCCACCCTCGTGGGAAGGGTGTGAGCCCCCTAGTCTTCATCTTTGGCGAGGATTTTTTATTATTTTTGCTAAGATGTTCCGTGGAGTTTCAGGTCATTCCGAGAATATTTGTTTTCTGCACATAAAACAACACCATGGAAATTCTGCTGAAAACAGCGTCAGTCCGGGTTAGTTCCATTCAAATCATACAAGTTAGAGTCCAAAACAAGGGCAAAAGTGTTTGGAAAAGTAGATACGATGGAGACGTATCAACTCCCCCAAGCTTAAACCCTTGCTTGTCCTCAAGCAATTCAGTTGACAAAATGAAAGAAAGAAAGAAAAACTTTTACAAACTCTGTTTGCTCTTGTTGTTGTAACTATGTCAAGCCAGCATTCAAGTTTTCAGCATAGATCATAACTAACCATACTTGCAATAATTCTCAGGTCTCACAATTACTCGTATCAATAGCATAATTAACTAGCAAGTCATAATAATAAATCTCGGATGACAACACTTTCTCAAAACAATCATAATATGATATAATAAGATGGTATCTCGCTAGCCCTTTTTGAGACCGTAAAACATAAATGCAGAGCACCTTTAAAGATCAAGGGCTGACTAGACATTGTAATTAATGGTAAAAGAGATCCCATCATAGTCATACCCAATATAAATTAACAGTGATGAATGCAAATGACAGCTGCGCTCTCCAGCTAGTGCTTTTTAATAAGAGGGTGATGACTCAACATAAAAGTAAATGGATAGGCCCTTCGCAGAGGGAAGCAGGGATTTGTAGAGGTGCCAGAGCTCGGTTTTGAAATAGAGATAAATTGTATTTTGAGGGGTATACTTTCATTGTCAACGTAACAACCAAGAGATGGCGATATCTTCCATGCTAAACACATTATAGGCGGTTCCCAAACAGAATGGTAAATTTTATACTCCCCCTCCACCAACCAACATCAATCCATGGCTTGCTCGAAACAACAAGTGCCTCCAACATACATCAGGTCCCAGGGGGAGTTTTGTTTGCAATTAATTTTGATTTAGTTTGCATAAAGCATGGGACTGGGCATCCCGGTGACCAGCCATTTTCTCGTGAGTGAGGAGCGGAGTCCACTCCTCTTGAGAATAACCCGCCTAACACGGAAGATAAGGACAGCCTTTGTTGATACATGAGCTATTCGAGCATACAAAACAGAATGTTTATTTCAAGGTTTAGAGTTTGGCACATACAAATTTACTTGGAACGGCAGGTAGATACTGCATATAGGAAGGTATGGTGGACTCATCTGGAATAACTTTGGGGTTTAAGGGATTGGATGCACAAGCAGTATTCCCGCTTAGTACAAGTGAAGGCTAGCAAAAGACTGGGAAGCGACCAACTAGAGAGCGACAACAACCATGTACATGCATTAAAATTAATAAACATTGGATGCAAGCATGAATAGGATATAATCCACCATGAACATAAATATCGTGAAGGCTATGTTGATTTTGTTTCAACTACATGCGTGAACATGTGCCAAGTCAAGTCACTTAAATCATTCAAAGGAGGATACCACCCCATCATACCACATCATAATCATCTCAATAGCATGTTGGCATACAAGGTAAATCATTATAACTCATAGCTAATCAAGCATGGCACAAGCAACTATGATCTCTAATTGTCATTGCAAACATGTTTATTCATAATAAGCTGAATCAAGAACGAGGGACTCATCATATTTACAAAAACAAAAGAGGTCAAGTTCATACCAGCTTTTCTCATCTCGGTCAGTCCATCATATATCATCATAATTGCCTTTCACTTGCACGACCGAGCGGTGTGAATAATAATAAGAGTGTAAGTGCATTGGACTAAGCAGGAATCTATGAGCATTCAATAAACAGGAGAAGACAAGGCAATATGGGCTCTTGGTTAAATCAACAATAATGCATATAAGAGCCACTTCAACAATTTAATTATGGTCTTCTCCTACTGACCCCCAAAGAAAAGAAAAGAAATAAAACTATTTACACGGGAAAGTTCCCAACAAGCAAAAGAAGAACAGGAAATATTTTTGGGTTTTCTTTTTAATTATTACTACTACAGTAGAAAATAAACTACTACTATTTTTTTGGTTTTTCTTAAGGTTTAACAAACACACAAGAAGAAAGCAGGAAAAAGAAAATAAACTAGCATGGATATTACAGTGAAAAAGTATGAGCACCGACATCTAGCAATGAGTGTGTGTGAACATAAATGTAATGTCGGTGAGAAATACGTACTCCCCCAAGCTTAGGCTTTTGGCCTAAGTTGGTCTATGGCCACGGCTGGCCTGGCGGATATCCATAATAATAGTTGTTGGGGTCGTACTATGATGAGGAGGAATAGTTGGGATCATACTGTGATGAAGAAGAAGACTCTGACTGCCATTGGCTGACAGTCATCTCTGGATCCCAAGAATAAACAGATTGTCATGGAGGCTCATCTTGTGGCTCCTGTTCCGGGGCTGGTGCAGGATTCTTGTAAGCTTGGACGACAGCCCACGTAATGACGTAGGTGTTGGGGAACGTAGCAGAATTTTAAAATTTTCTACGCATCACCAAGATCAATCTATGGAGTCATCTAGCAACGAGGGAGAGGGGAGTGCATCTACATACCCTTGTAGATCGCGAGCGAAAGCGTTCAAGAGAACGGGGTTGATGGAGTCGTACTCGTCGTGATCCAAATCACCGATGACCGAGCACCGAACGGACGGCACCTCCGCGTTCAACACATGTATGGTTGGGGAAGACGTCTCCTCCTTCTTGATCCACCAAGGGGAAGGAGAGGTTGATGGAGATCCAGCAGCACGACGGCGTGGTGGTGGAAGCAGCGGTGATCTCGGCAGGGCTTCGCCAAGCTCCAACGAGAGGGAGAGGTGTTACGAGGGGAGAGGGAGGCGCCAGGGACTTGGGTGCGGCTGCCCTCCCTCCTCCCCCCCCCCACTATATATAGGGCCCGTAGGGGGGGCGCCAGCCCTAGGAGATCCCATCTCCAAGGGGGGGGCAAGGGGGAACTTGCCCCCCAAGTCAGGTGGGGCGCCCCCTACCCCTAGGGTTTCCAACCCTAGGCGCAGGGGGAGGCCCATGGGGGCGCACCAGCCCACCAGGGGCTGGTTCCCCTCCCACTTCAGCCCATGGGGCCCTCCGGGATAGGTGGCCCCACCCGGTGGACCCCCGGGACCCTTCCGGTGGTCCCGGTACAATACCGGTGACCCCGAAACTTTCCCGGTGGCCGAAGTTGGACTTCCTATATACGATTCTTCACCTCTGGACCATTCTGGAACTCCTTGTGACGTCCGGGATCTCATCTGGGACTCTGGAAATCTTGCGGGTTACCGCATACTAATATCTCTACAACCCTAGCGTCACCGAACCTTAAGTGTGTAGACCCTACGGGTTCGGGAGACACGCAGACATGACCGAGACGACTCTCCGGTCAATAACCAACAGCGGGATCTCGATACCCATGTTGGCTCCCACATGTTCCATGATTATCTCATCGGATGAACCACGATGTCGAGGATTCAATCAATCCCGTATTCAATTCCCTTTGTCAATCGGTACGTTACTTGCCCGAGATTCGATCGTCGGTATCCCAATACCTCGTTCAATCTCGTTACCGGCAAGTCACTTTACTCGTACCGTAATGCATGATCCCGTGACCAAACACTTGGTCACATTGAGCTCATTATGATGATGCATTATCGAGTGGGCCCAGAGATACCTCTTCGTCATACGGAGTGACAAATCCAAGTCTCGATCTGTGTCAACCCAACAGATACTTTCGGGGATACCTGTAGTATACCTTTATAGTCACCCAGTTACGTTGTGACGTTTGGTACACCCAAAGCACTCCTACGGCATCCGGGAGTTACACGATCTCATGGTGTAAGGAAATGATACTTGACATTGGAAAAGCTCTAGCAAACGAACTACACGATCTTGTGCTATGCTTAGGATTGGGTCTTGTCCATCACATCATTCTCCTAATGATGTGATCCCGTTATCAACAACATCCAATGTCCATAGTCAGGAAACCATGACTATCTGTTGATCAACGAGCTAGTTAACTAGAGGCTCACTAGGGACATGTTATGGTCTATGTATTCACACATGCATTATGATTTCCGGATAACACAATTATAGCATGAATAATAGACAATTATCATGAACAACGAAATATAATAATAATCATTTTATTATTGCCTCTAGGGCATATTTCCAACAGTCTCCCACTTGCACTAGAGTCAATAATCTAGTTACATTGTGATGAATCGAACACCCATAGAGTTCTGGTGTTGATCATGTTTTTCTCGCGGAAGAGGTTTAGTCAACAGATCTGTGACATTCAGATCCGTATGTACTTTGCAAATATCTATTTCTCCATCTTGAACATTTTCACGAATGGAGTTGAAGCGACGCTTGATGTGCCTAGTCTTCTTGTGAAACCTGGGCTCCTTGGCAAGGGCAATAGCTCTAGTGTTGTCACAGAAGAGAGTCATCGGCCCCGACGCATTGGGTATGACTCCTAGGTCGGTGATGAACTCCTTCATCCAGATTGCTTCATGCGTTGCCTCCGAGGCTGCCATGTACTCCGCTTCACATGTAGATTCTTCCACGACGCTTTGCTTACAACTGCACCAGCTTACTGCCCCACCATTCAAAATATACATGTATTCGGTTTGTGACTTAGAGTCATCCAGATATGTGTCGAAGCTAGCGTCGACGTAACCCTTTACAATGAGCTCCTCGTCACCTCCATATACGAGAAACATATCCTTAGTCCTTTTCAAGTACTTCAGGATGTTCTTGACCGTTGTCCAGTGTTCCATGCCGAGATTACTTTGGTACCTCCCTACCAAACTCACAACAAGGTTTACATCAGGTCTGGTACATAGCATGGCATACATGATAGACCCTATGGCTGAGGCATAGGGGACGACACTCATCTTTTCTCTATCTTCTGCTGTGGTCGGACATTGAGCTGAGCTCAATTTCACACCTTGCAACATAGGCAAGAACCCCTTCTTGGACTGATCCATATTGAACTTCTTCAATATCTTATCAAGGTATGTGCTTTGTGGAAGACCTGTGAGGCGTCTCGATCTATCTCTATAGATCTTGATGCCTAATATGTAAGCAGCTTCTCCAAGGTCCTTCATTGAAAAACACTTATTCAAGTAGGCCTTAATACTGTCCAAAAGTTCTATATCATTTCCCATCAAAAGTATGTCATCCACATATAATATGAGAAATGCTACAAAGCTCCCACTCACTTTCTTGTAAACGCAGGCTTCTCCATAAGTCTGCATAAACCCAAATGCTTTGATCATTTCATTAAAGCGAATGTTCCAACTCCGAGATGCTTGCACCAGCCCATAGATGGAGCGCTGGAGCTTTCATACCTTGTTAGCATTCTTAGGATCGACAAAACCTTCCGGCTGCATCATATAGAATTCTTCCTTAAGAAAGCCGTTAAGGAATGCCATTTTGACATCCATTTGCCATATCTCATAATCATAGTATGTGGCAATTGCTAACATGATTCGGACGGACTTCAGCTTTGCTACGGGTGAGAAGGTCTCATCGTAGTCAACCCCTTGAACTTGTCGATAACCCTTAGCGAGAAGTTGAGCCTTATAGATGGTAACATTACCATCCGCGACCGTCTTCTTCTTAAAGATCCATTTATTCTCTATCGCTCGCCAATCATCGGGCAAGTCTGTCAACGTCCATACTTTGTTTTCATACATGGATCCTATCTCGGATTGCATGGCTTCAAGCCATTTGTTGGAATCTGGGCCCGCCATTGCTTCTTCATAGTTCGAAGGTTCACCGTTGTCTAACAACATGATTTCCAGGACAGGGTTGCCATACCATTCTGGTGTGGAGCGTGTCCTTGTGGACCTTCGAAGTTCAGTAGCAACTTGATCCAAAGTACCTTGATCATTATCATTAACTTCCTCTCTAGTCGGTGCAGGCACCACAGGAACATCTTCCTGAGCTACGCTACTTTCCGGTTCAAGAGGCAGTACTTCATCGAGTTCTACTTTCCTCCCACTTACTTCTCTCGAGAGAAACTCTTTCTCCAGAAAGGACCCGTTCTTGGCAACAAAGATCTTGCCTTCGGATCTGAGGTAGAAGGTATACCCAATGGTTTCCTTAGGGTATCCTATGAAGACGCATTTTTCCGACTTGGGTTCGAGCTTTTCAGGTTGAAGTTTCTTGACATAAGCATCGCATCCCCAAACTTTTAGAAACGACGGCTTAGGTTTCTTCCCAAACCATAATTCATACGGTGTCGTCTCAACGGATTTAGACGGTGCCCTATTTAAAGTGAATGTAGCTGTCTCTAGAGCGTATCCCCAAAATGATAGCGGTAAATCAGTGAGTGACATCATAGATCGCACCATATCCAATAGAGTGCGATTACGATGTTCGGACACACCGTTATGCTGAGGTGTTCCAGGCGGCGTGAGTTGTGAAATGATTCCACATTTCCTTAAGTGCGTACCAAATTCGTGACTTAAATATTCTTCCCCACGATCTAATCCTAAGAATTTTATCTTTCGGTCATGTTGATTCTCTACCTCATTCTGAAATTCCTTGAACTTTTCAAAGGTCTCAGACTTGTGTTTCATCAAATAGACATACCCATATCTACTTAAGTCATCAGTGAGAGTGAGAACATAATGATAGCCACTGCGAGCCTCAACGCTCATTGGACCGCACACATCAGTATGTATAATTTCCAATAAGTTGGTTGCTCGCTCCATTGTTCTAGAGAACGGAGTCTTGGTCATTTTACCCATGAGGCATGGTTCGCATGTGTCAAATGATTCGAAATCAAGAGACTCCAAAAGTCCATCTGTATGGAGCTTCTTCATGCGTTTGACACCGATGTGACCAAGGCGGCAGTGCCACAGATATGTGGGACTATCATTATCAATCTTACATATTTTGGTATTCACACTATGAATATGTGTAACATCACGTTCGAGATTCATTAAGAATAAACCATTGACCAGCGGGGCATGACCATAAAACATATTTCTCATATAAATAGAACAACCATTATTCTCGGATTTAAATGAGTAGCCGTCTCATATTAAATGAGATCCAGATACAATGTTCATGCTCAAAGCTGGCACTAAATAACAATTATTGAGGTTTAAAACTAATCCCGTAGGTAAATGTAGAGGTAGCATGCCGACGGCGATCACATCGACCTTGGAACCATTCCCGACGCGCATCGTCACCTCGTCCTTCGCCAGTCTCCGCTTATTCTGCAGCTCCTGTTTTGAGTTACAAATATGAGCAACCGCACCGGTATCAAATACCCAGGAGCTACTACGAGTACTGGTAAGGTACACATTAATTACATGTATATCACATATACATTTAGTGTTGCCGGCCTTCTTGTTCGCTAAGTATTTTGGGCAGTTCCGCTTCCAGTGTCCCTTTCCCTTGCAATAAAAGCACTCAGTCTCAGGTTTGGGTCCATTATTTGGCTTCTTCCCGGCAACTGATTTACCGGCCACGGCAACTCCCTTGTCATCCTTCTTGAAGTTCTTCTTACCCTTGCCTTTCTTGAAACTAGTGGTTTTATTGACCATCAACACTTGATGTTCCTTTTTGATTTCCACCTCCGCTGATTTCAGCATTGAAAATGCTTCAGGAATAGTTTTCACCATCCCCTGCATATTGTAGTTCATCACAAAGCTATTGTAGCTAGGTGGGAGCGAATGAAGGATTCTATCAATGACCGCCTCGTCCGGGAGGTTAATGTCCAGCTGGGACAACCGGTTGTGCAACCCAGACATTTTGAGTATGTGCTCACTGACAGAACTATTTTCCTCCATCTTACAACTGTAGAACTTGTCGGAGACTTCATATCTCTCGACCCGGGCATGAGCTTGGAAAACCATTTTCAGCTCTTCAAACATCTCATATGCTCCGTGTTGCTCAAAATGCTTTTGGAGCCCCGGTTCTAAGCTGTAAAGCATGCCGCATTGAACGAGGGAGTAATCATCAGCACGCGACTGCCAAGCGTTCATAACGTCTTGGTGCTCTGGGATGGGTGCTTCACCTAGCTGTGCTTCTAGGACATATGCTTTCTTGGCAGCTATGAGGATGATCCTTAGGTTCCGGACCCAGTCTGTATAGTTGCTGCCATCATCTTTCAGCTTGGTTTTCTCTAGGAACGCGTTGAAGTTGAGGTTGACATGAGCGTTGGCCATTTGATCTACAAGACATTTTGCAAAGGTTTTTAGACTAAGTTCATGATAATTAAGTTCATCTAATCAAATTATTTAATGAACTCCCACTCAGACAAACATCCCTCTAGTCATCTAAGTGATACATGATCCGAGTCAACTAGGTTGTGTCCGATCATCACGTGAGATGGACTAGTCATCATCGGTGAACATCTTCATGTTGATCGTATCTTCTATACGACTCATGTTCGACCTTTCGGTCTTCCGTGTTCCGAGGCCATGTCTGTACATGCTAGGCTCGTCAAGTCAACCTAAGTGTATTGCGTGTGTAAATTTGGCTTACAGCCGTTGTATTCGAATGTTAGAATCTATCACACCCGATCATCACGTGGTGCTTCGAAACAATGAACCTTCGCAATAGTGCACAGTTAGGGGGAACACTTTCTTGAAATTATTGTGAGGGATCATCTTATTTAAGCTACCATCATTCTAAGCAAATAAGATGTAAAAACATGATAAACATCTCATGCACTCAAATAGTGACATGATATGGCCAAATATCATTTTGCTCCTTTTTATCTCCATCTTCGGGGCGCCATGATCATCGTCGTCACCGGCATGACACCATGATCTCCATCATCGTGTCTTCATGAAGTTGTGTCGTCAACTATTACTTCTACTACTATGGCTAACGGTTAGCGATAAAAGTAAAGTAATTACATGATGTTTAGGTTGACACGTAGGTCATAAATAAATTAAGACAACTACTATGGCTCCTGCCGGTTTTCATACTCATCGACATGCAAGTCGTGATTCCTATTACAAGAACATGATCAATCTCATACATCACATATATCATTCATCACATCCTTTTAGCCATATCACATTACATGGCACATGCTGCAAAAACAAGTTAGACGTCCTATAATTGTTGTTGCAATTTTTTACGTGGCTGCTAGAGGTTTCTTAGCAAGAACGTTTCTTACCTACGCCAAAACCACAACGTGATATGCCAATTTCTATTTACCCTTCATAAGGACCCATTTCATCGAATCCGATCTGACTAAAGTGGGAGAGACAGACACCCGCTAGCCACCTTATGCAACTAGTGCATGTCAGTCGGTGGAACCTGTCTCACGTAAGCGTACGTGTAAGGTCGGTCCGGGCCGCTTCATCCCATGATGCCGCTGAATCAAGATAAGACTAGTAATGGCAAGTAAATTGACAAAATCGATGCCCACAACATCTTGTGTTCTACTCGTGCAAAGAAACTATGCATAGACCTAGCTCATGATGCCACTGTTGGGGAACGTAGAAGAATTTTA
This sequence comes from Triticum monococcum, assembly GCA_034509565.1. Taxonomy (NCBI): domain Eukaryota; kingdom Viridiplantae; phylum Streptophyta; class Magnoliopsida; order Poales; family Poaceae; genus Triticum; species Triticum monococcum. The sequence continues at coordinate 666,959,501 of CM067843.1, read as the reverse complement.
AAATTTTCTACGCATCACCAAGATCAATCTATGGAGTCATCTAGCAACGAGGGAGAGGGGAGTGCATCTACATACCCTTGTAGATCGCTAGCGGAAGCGTTCAAGAGGACGGGGTTGATGGAGTTGTACTCGTCGTGATCCAAATCACCGATGACCGAGCGCCGAACGGACGGCACCTCCGCGTTCAACACACGTATGGTTGGGGAAGACGTCTCCTCCTTCTTGATCCAGCAAGGGGAAGGAGAGGTTGATGGAGATCCAGCAGCACAACGGCGTGGTGGTGGAAGCAGCGGTGATCTCGGCAGGGCTTCGCCAAGCTCCAATGAGAGTGAGAGGTGTTACGAGGGGAGAGGGAGGCGCCAGGGACTTGGGTGCGGCTTCCCTCCCTCCCCCCACTATATATAGGGCGCCTAGGGGGGCGCCGGCCCTAGAAGATCCCATCTCCAGGGGGGGCGGCGGCCAAGGGGGAACTTGCCCACCAAGTCAGGTGGGGCGCCCCCCACCCCTAGGGTTTCCAACCCTAGGCGTAGGGGGAGCCCCATGGGGCCCTCCGGGATAAGTGGCCCCACCCGGTGGACCCCCGGGACCCTTCCGGTGGTCCCGGTACAATACCGGTGACCCTCGAAACTTTCCTGGTGGCCGAAGCTGGACTTCCTATATACAATTCTTCAGCTCCGGACCATTCCGGAACTCCTCATGACGTCCGAGATCTCATCCGGGACTCCGAACAACTTTCGGGTTACCGCAACTAATATCTCTAAAACCCTAGCATCACCGAACCTTAAGTGTGTAGACCCTACGGGTTCGGGAGACACGCAGACATGACCAAGACGACTCTCCGGTCAATAACCAACAGCGGGATCTCGATACCCATGTTGGCTCCGACATGTTCCACGATGATCTCATTGGATGAACCACGATGTCGAGGATTCAATCAATCCCGTATTCAATTCCCTTTGTCAATCGGTACGTTACTTGCTCGAGATTCGATCGTCGGTATCCCAATACCTCGTTCAATCTCGTTACCGGCAAGTCACTTTACTCGTACCGTAATGCATGATCCCATGACCAAACACTTGGTCACATTGATCTCATTATGATGATGCATTACCGAGTGGGCCCAGAGATACCTCTCCGTCATACGGAGTGACAAATCCAAGTCTCGATCCATGTCAACCCAACAGATACTTTCGGGGATACCTGTAGTATACCTTTATAGTCACCCAGTTACGTTGTGACGTTTGGTACACCCAAAGCACTCCTACGGCATCCGGGAGTTACACGATCTCATGGTCTAAGGAAATGATACTTGACATTGGAAAAGCTCTAGCAAACGAACTGCACGATCTTGTGCTATGCTTAGGATTGGGTCTTGTCCATCACATCATTCTCCTAATGATGTGATCCCGTTATCAACGACATCCAATGTCCATAGTCAGGAAACCATGACTATCTGTTGATCAACGAGCTAGTTAACTAGAGGCTCACTAGGGACATGTTATGGTCTATGTATTCACACATGCATTATGATTTCTGGATAACACAATTATAGCATGAATAATAGACAATTATCATGAACAAGGAAATATAATAATAATCATTTTATTATTGCCTCTAGGGCATATTTCCTACAGTAGGGTCCTATGAAATTAAACAAAGAAGGAGCAGGCAGGGTAATAGTTTCAGGATGATGTTTGTTAAAGAACAATTGATATTTAAGCTCTCCTGCCCTATTCTTAACAATAAAATCACGTGCCACCATACTTTTATGATCTAGATAAACACGGGGCAGCACCTTTTCTTCCTTCTCAGCATGCCTAATAGGTATGTTAAAATGTGCAGCTAGGCATGTGGCATAGACGCCTCCAAAGATGGGACCTTTAGTACGGTTCATACTTAACCGTCTAGCAATAATACCGCCCATACTAAAAGTGTTATCATTGTATAAACCGTGGTGCAAAATAATTATATCAGGGATACTAAGGTTTCCACTGTTCCCACGTCCAATTAAACAACAACTAGCAAATAATGCAAAGTAACGTAAAACAGGAAAATGTATGCTAGTGATTCGTGCATCAGAAACCTTTCTAGTTTCTCCTATAGTGATAGTATCAATAAACCCAGCCACATCATCATGATGTGGTTCTTCTGTCTTGCCCTCAAAAGGGATTAGACAAATCCGACATAAATCATAAAGTGACATCTCCTTATGCTCATCAAAAAGAATCCACTAACAAGGTTGATCAAGTCTTGTTAACAAACTCATTCTGATAATCATGAAACCGGAGAAATTTCGAATAACACTAAGTTACCTCAACGGGGATATGCACATCCCCAATAATAAGAATATCATATTTCTTCTTGACGGTAGGAAGAGGAAATTCAAAACCTCCAAATATAATCGATGGAATTTTTCCAATAGAGTTGATACTATGGACTTGAGGTTGTTTCCTCGGAAAGTGTACCGTATGCCCATTACCATTAACATGAAAAGTGACATTGCCTTTGTTGCAATCAATAACAGCCCCTGCAGTATTAAGAAAAGGTCTTCCAAGAATAATAGACATACTATCATCCTCGGGAATATCAAGTATAACAAAGTCCGTTAAAATAGTAACGTTTGCAACCACAACAGGCACATCCTCACAGATACCGACAGGTATAGCAGTTGATTTATCAACCATTTGCAAAGATATTTCGGTAGGTGTCAGCTTATTCAAGTCAAGTCTATGATATAAAGAGGGAGGCATAACACTAACACCGGCTCCAAGATCACATAAAGCAGTTTTAATACAATTTCTTTTAATGGAGCAAGGTATAGTAGGTACTCCGGGGTCTCCAAGTTTCTTTGGTTTTCCACCCTTAAAAGTATAATTAGCAAGCATGGGGGAAATTTTAGCTTCCGGTATCTTTCTTTTATTAGTAATCATATCCTTCATATATTTAGCATAAGGATTTGTTTTGAGCACATCAGTTAATCGCATACGCAAAAAGATAGGTCTAACCATTTCAGCAAAGCGCTCAAAATCCTCATCATCCTTTTTCTTGGATGGTTTTGGAGGAAAAGGCATGGGTTTCTGAACCCAAGGTTCCCTTTCTTTACCATGTTTCCTAGCAACAAAGTCTTTCTCATCATAATGTTGATTCTTTGATTGTGGGTTATCAAGATCAACAGCAGGTTCAATTTCCACATCATTGTCATTACTAGGTTGAGCATCATCATGAACATCATCATTAATATTTTTACTAGGTTCATGTTCATTACCAGATTGTGTTTGAGCATCAGACATAGAAATATCATTTGGATTATCAGGTGGTTCAGCAATAGGTTCACTAGAAGTTTGCACGGTTCTATCATTTTTCTTCTTCTTCTTTTTAGAAGAACTAGGAACATCAATATTATTTCTTTGAGAATCTTGCTCGATTCTCTTAGGGTGGCCTTCAGGATACAAAGGTTCCTGAGTCATTCTACTAGTTCTAGTAGCCACTCTAACATCATAATCATTTTTCTTACTATTCATTTCATTAAGCACTTCTTTTTGAGATTTAAGTACTTGTTCTACTTGAGTGGTAACCATAGAAGCATGTTTGCTAACAAGTTTCAGTTCACCTTTAATATCAGCCATATAATCACCCAAGCATCTAATCATATAAGCATTTTCTTTTAATTGTCTACCAAAATAAGCATTGAAGTCGTCTTGCTTAAACATAAAGTTATCAAACTCATCCAAGCACTGACTAGCAATTTTAGTAGGAGGGATCTGAGCTTTATCATATCTATAGAGTGAATTTACCTTTGCTACCTGTGTCAGGATATCGGGATCAGGAGGTTCTTCAGTAAATAAATAATTAAGATCATATGTTTCTTCGACAAGCGGTATATTAAGACCATGTATTTCTTCAATAGGAGGTAAATTCTTAACATCTTCAGCTTTAATACCTTTTTCTTTCATAGATTTCTTTGCCTCTTGCATATCTTCGGGACTGAGAAATAGAACACCTCTCTTCTTCGGAGTTGGTTTAGGAATAGGCTCAGTAATTGGAGCAGGAGATGACTCAGGAGCTGGCTCAGGAGGTGCCCAATTATTTTCATTTGTCAACATATTATTCAATAAGATTTCAGCTTCATCCGGTGTTCTTTCCCTGAAAAGAGAACCAGCACAACTATCCAGGTAATCTCTGGAAGCATCGGTTAGTCCATTATAAAAGATATCAAGTATTTCAGGTTTCTTAAGAGGATGATCAGGCAAAGCATTAAGTAACTTGAGAAGCCTCCCCCAAGTTTGTGGGAGACTCTCTTCTTTAATTTTCACGAAGTTGTATATTTCCCTCAAAGCAGCTTCTTTCTTATGAGCAGGGAAATATTTAGCAGAGAAGTAATATATCATATCCTGGGGACTACACACACAACCAGGATCAAGAGAATTAAACCATATCTTAGCATCACCCTTTAATGAGAATGGAAATATTTTGAGTATATAGAAGTAACGCGATCTCTCATCATTAGTAAATAGGGCAGCTATATCATTTAACTTAGTAAGATGTGCTACAACAGTTTCAGATTCATAGCCATAAAACGGATCAGATTCAACCAAAGTAATTATATCAGGATCAACAGAGAATTCATAATCCTTATCAAGAACACATATAGGTGAAGTAGCAAAAGCAGGGTCGGGTTTCATTTTATCTCTAAGTGATTCTTTGTTCCATTTAATTAATAACCTCTTAAGCTCATATCTATCTCTCAAGCTAAAATAACTAAAGAAGCATCTTGATCAAATAAATAACCCTCAGGAATAACAGGCATAGTTTCATCATCACTATCATTATCGTATTCAGATTCAATAATTTCTCTTTCTCTAGCCCTAGCAATTTGTTCATCAAGAAATTCACTAAGGGGCACAGTAGTATCAGGCATAGAAGCAGTTTCATCATAAGTATCATGCATAGCAGAAGTGGCATCATCAATAACATGCGACATATCAGAACGAATAGCAGAAGCAGGTGTAGGTGTCGCAAACTTACTCATAACAGAAGGTGAATCAAGTGCAGAGCTAGATGGCAGTTCCTTACCTCCCCTCATAGTTGAGGGATAAATCTTGGTTTTTGGATCTCTTAAGTTCTTCATAGTGTCCAGCAGATATAAATCCCAAGTGACTCAAAGAATAGAGCTATGCTCCCCGGCAATGGCGCCAGAAATTAGTCTTGATAACCCACAAGTATAGGGGATTGCAACAGCTTTCGAGGGTAGAGTATTCAACCCAAATTTATTGATTCGACACAAGGGGAGCCAAAGAATATTCTCAAGTATTAGCAGCTGAGTTGTCAATTCAACCACACCTGGAAACTTAGTATCTGCAGCATAGTGTTTAGTAGCAAAGTGATATGATAGTGGCGGTAGCGGCAACAAAAGTAAAGACAGCAAAAGTAATGTTTTTGGTATTTTGTAGTGATTGTAACAGTAGCAGCGGGAAAGTAAATAAGCGTAAACCAGTATATGGAAAACTCGTAAGCACCGGATCAGTGATGGATAATTATGCCTGTAGGATCGAAAGTATGTCTAGAGGGGGGTGATTAGACTACTTGACCAAATAAAAACTTAACCTTTTCCCAATTTTAGTTCTTGGCAGATTTTAGCTATATTAGGACAAGTCAAGCAATCATCACACAATTCAAGCAAGCATGCAAAGAGTATATTGGCAGCGGAAAGTAAAGCATGCAACTTGCAAGAATGTAAAGGGAAGGGTTTGGAGAATTCAAACACAATTAGAGACACGGATGTTTTTCCCGTGGTTCGGATAGGTGGTGCTATCCTACATCCACGTTGATGGAGACTTCAACCCACGAAGGGTAACGGTTGCGCGAGTCCACGGAGGGCTCCACCCACGAAGGGTCCACGAAGTAGCAACCTTGTCTATCCCACCATGGCCATCGCCCACGAAGGACTTGCCTCACTAGCGGTAGATCTTCACGAAGTAGGCGATCTCCTTGCCCTTACAAACTCCTTGGTTCAACTCCACAATCTTGTCGGAGGCTCCCAAGTGACACCTAGCCAATCTAGGAGACACCACTCTCCAAGAAGTAACAAATGGTGTGTTGATGATGAACTCCTTGCTCTTGTGCTTCAAATGATAGTCTCCCCAACACTCAACTCTCTCATAGGATTTGGATCTAGTGGAAAGAAGATTTGAGTGGAAAGCAACTTGGGGAAGGCTAGAGATCAAGATTCATATGGTAGGAATGGAATATCTTGGTCTCAACACATGAGTAGGTGGTTCTCTCTCAGAACATATGAATTGGAATTGTGTATGTGTTCTGATGGCTCTCTCAATGAATGAAGAGGAGGTGGAGGGGTATATATAGCCTCCACACAAAATCCAACCGTTACACACAGTTTTCCAATCTCGGTGGGACCGAATCAACAAACTCGGTCAGATCGAAATAGTAAACCTAGTGACCGTTAGAGATTTTCGGTGGGACTGACATGCAACTCGGTAGGACCGATTCTGTTAGGGTTTGGGCATAACGTAATCTCGGTGAGACCGATTACACAAACTCGGTGAGACCGATTTGGGTAATTAGCTAACTAGAGAGTTGGTCAGGCAAACTCGGTGGGACCGATTTGCTCTTTCGGTGAGACCGAAAAGTTACAAAAAGGAAACAGAGAGTTTACATTGCAATCTCGGTGGGACCAATTCGCTCTTTCGGTGAGACCGAAAAGTTACGAAAGGGAAACAGAGAGTTTGCAATCCCATCTCGGTGAGACCGAGATCCCTATCGGTAGGACCGAATTGCTAGGGTTTGGCAGTGGCTTATGACAAGTGAAACTCGGTGGCGCCGGATAGAAAGAATCGGTATGACCGAGCTTGGCTTAGGGTTTAGGTCAAATGTGGATATGGGAAAGTGGTTGAGGATTTTGGAGCATATCACTAAGCACATGAAGCAAGAGGCTCATTAAGCAACACCTCATCCCTCCTTGATAGTATTGGCTTTTCCTAAAGACTCAATGTGATCTTGGATCACTAAAATATAAAATGAAGAGTCTTGAGCTTTTGAGCTTGCGCCAATCCTTTGTCCTTAGCATTTTGAGGGTTCCACTTTCACATCCATGCCATGCCAATCATTGAGCTTTCCTGAAATAATCATCTTGGAATAGCATTAGCTCAATGAGCTATATGTTGTTATGAATTACCAAAACCACCTAGGGATAGTTGCACTTTCAATCTCCCCCTTTTTGGTAATTGATGACAACATATAGATCAAAGCTTCGACAATGATAATAAGCATGAAATATATCGTTGCTTTGAGAAGTATGTGACAAGTAAGAGCTCCCCCTAAATTTGTGCATATTTAAAATTTGCTTTGGACTGCAAATGCACAAAGAGTTAGAGTCATGGATTACTCTTCCATGTCACATACATCTTGGTGGAGCGCTTAAAATGATAAGAATGAAATACATGCACTCATCACCAATGATAGTGAATGATCACATAAGATAGATAGGATAATAGCATTAAGCAAGCTTTAAGTGTAGCTTATGATCAAACACATGATCATCAATGTCTCACAGATAATGACATAGTATCTCACACAAAAGCAAACGAAGTTCGAAAAAACACCAAATAAAGCAAGAGAGAATAAAAGAAACAGCACTCTCTCTCTCTCGAAGCCTATGATCTATACATTTTCTCCCCCTTTGGCAACAAGTTACCAAAAAGTTCCTAGAAAATGCATAGTGCTAAGTTGACACTCAGGCTTGATCTTCAGGTGGTGGTGGAGTCCGGAGCACTCCAAGGACGAAGCCTTCTGTAGACGTGGTCGGAGTCGAGGCTGAAGTGGACGCTGGAGCTGGTGGAACTGAGGTTGTGGCTGGTGTAGAGGCGGTTGCTCTTGTGTCAAGAACTGGCACTGCAGACGACCTCGGACCTCGTGGCACTCTGGCAAAAGCATCAGTTGTAGTCTTGCCTCTCCTCTCCTGCATGTCATCCTGGAGCTGCTCCACTGCAGTCTGAATCTCTATCACTTTGACATCCAAGTCATAGAACTTTTGTTCCATCATCCTCTCTAAGCTTGCCTGGTTTTGAGTTAGGGTGGCTAGTCCTTGCTCAATCCGCAGGGTGGATGCAATCAAGTAACCAAGCTGCTCTTGTTTGGTTTTCAGGAAATATTCAGATGCCTCCTCTTGAGTAGGCATCTTGGCAACTTTCTCCTTCCTCGCTTTCTTCTTCTTGGCTTGTGCTTGGGCAGACGATGGTTCATTCTCAGTCATGACAACTTGATTATCTTCAAAATCTGGACGGATGGGCAGGTGTTCCTTGTCCAATAAGTATATGCCCGTGCCCATCTTGGAGTTGATGAGCTCCTGAATTTGTGGGGCATATCCACAGCTCCTCTTCTTGCCTTCAGCAGCAACTGGCTCTATGGGAGTGGGCTTCTCAGTTGAAGCTCTGGCCTTTGACATAGGCTGCCTGCCTGCAGGCCTTTTGATCTTCATCCCTGGTTTTATGCCCTATGCTGGCTCAACTCTCTTGGAAGTTGCTTCCTCTTCTGCCACATAATCCTCATCTTCTGAGTCTGAGGTTCTCTTCTTTCTCTGTCTTGTGGCAGCTTTAGGAAGATTGCTAGGGGTGCTCCTGCTGCCATCATCTGAGGAACTTGAGGGACTAGTGCCCTCACTCATCTGCACTTGCTGCTCTGACAAGTTCTGGCTATCACTTTGGTCTAACATGATGCAAACTCTGACTGCTGACCCTGTGAATAGGTTATAGATGAGATAGAGTGGATGAGCATCACAAAATGTAGAGATTTTTGAAAAAGAATAATTCAAAAACTTAGTTTTAGTTTCCCACTGAAAGCATCTCGGATCTACCGATTTTTAAACTCGGTGATACCGAAGCAGTTTTGGAACCTAAACTAGTGAACTCGGTCAGACCGAGTCACAGTTCGGTGGCACCGAGACTGCTAGGGTTTCACAGAGTTCCAAAATCGGTCACACCGATAAGTAATTCTCGGTCAGACCGAGTCTAACTTGTGCAATGGCATAAGCCAAATCGGTGGGGCCGAGTTTTTCAACTCAATGGGTCCGAGATGGTTTCGGCGGAAACCTAACCCTAAAATTTTCGAATTAAACCTAATCTACGAGTTCATTGACTGGATAGAAGTGTTTCAAACGTGGCAAGAATCATGATGATCACAATGTGCTAAGAATCGGATTGGGAATAGCACAAAGATCGAGTCCATACCCTAGTTCGGCGGAGACTCGCTACGGCGGCAACGGTGGGGTAGAATTCCCGTTGACGGTGATGGAGACCAGCGACTGGAGGCGGCTGGCGGCGAGAAGACGATCCGGAGACCAAGTTGGCAGAGCAGGCTATCGCGCGGGCGAAGGGGTTCGGAGAAATTTCCAAATTTTTGCCCGTGACTATATATAGCCCGACCCTGTCAGTGTGACCGAGTGGAACAACTCGGTGGCACCGAGATGCAAAACTGTATACAGTTGTTGCAACTCGGTGTGATCGAATGGTTCAAATTGGTTGCACCGAGATCGAAAACCTAGATCAACTTAATGATCTCGGTAGGACCGAAAGTAGGGAATCGGTCAGACCGAGAATCACAAAGAGGTTTTGGAAGTTTAAGTCTATGACGAATCGGGGACTTCGAGCGCTCCTCACACAGAGTGGTTCGAATCTGACTTGATCAAATTTTGTGATGCAACATGAATAGAGTTTGAGACGAGAAAAGCATAGATAGCTAGAGGAGGTTCTTAGGCATTCTTGTCCATCCACTTGGCAAAAGGAAATAAAACCAAACAATCAAAACAACAAGTGGATGTCCTCGAATGAGTAAAATATGCAACCAACATGCTCACACAATAAGATGGCAAATAAAATATGTGACAAAGCATGCACAACCAATTCTAGCATCTATCAAGCAATTTGCGATGACTAGGTCATCTATATATGAGTATATTGACTTAGGAGTCAAGTGAGAACACTTGATCATAGGTCATACTCATCGTTTAAGCGCAAGTGGGGTTACCACTTTTACATAAAGCATTGTTGTGTTCACATCTTTAGAGTTGCTTTAGCTCAAGTCTTAGAGTAAAGCCCCCCCTAGATGTGATATCCCCCCTAAGAGGGATGAACTAACCTTGGGTTTTGTCAATGATGACTTCATGTAGATGTTGAAGATGTGGATGCTCAATGTTGATGTAGATCACTTGGAGCTATCCATTTGAGTGAATTGCACTTTCAATACCTACATGGGTTAGTCCCACAAGGAACAAACAAGGATATCCATAGACATAAAGTGATGCACACACAAGATGATGTCCATGAAAACTTTTAGGTTACCTTGTCCCTTGTCTTACCAACAAGAGGGTTTGTGACTCCTTGAACTAGTGCAAGATGTGGAAGTTGATTGCACTTGTTCTTGCCAAAATGATAAGAGTGAAGTATGTTGGCAGAGTCACCCTCAAGAACTCTCTAGTTCTTCTTATTTTGGATCCACACCATCTTGATGGGAATCCTTGGAGTTGTAGTCGTACTTGATGAAGTGGAACTTGAAGTAGTCTTGGGAATCCACTTGACTAAGGTCTTAGGAGCTTCTTCAAATGCATCAATCTCCTCTTGAAGCTTGTCCTTGCCTTTTTGCTTGTAGTCTTGTGGTGGAAGATCATCTTGAGCTTGTGTCCCCTTGAAGGAAGTATCATACTTCTCTTGTTGAGGAACAAACTTTGTCTTGGGGTATTGATCTTCTTCCCACTCAACTCCATTGGCATTGAACTTTCATTCAAAACCAACACCTTGATTCTTCCGGTGCATTCCTTGCTTGCGCACAATTTCCTCGAATTGCTTACTCCCGACAAGGCTTTTGTACACTCCTTTCTCTATAATTCCCTTCAATAAGCTATTTTCTTGCTCAAGTGTAACTTGGCTAAGAGAATCATTAGTGGAATCAAGAGAACTACTAGAAGCAACAATATTGGATTTAGCATGATCATTGTTACTACTAGAGGAAGAATCTTTCTTGTTCTTGTTACTAGACTTGACTTGAGGCATGTAAGTGGATAAGAGTAAACGCTTGGCAATGTAAGAAGAACTTTTCTTGCGGAGATCATCATTGATTGCTTTTAAAAACTCATGCTCTTGTTCAAGATTGAGCTTTTCAAAGCGTAATTTCTCATGAGCTCTTAAAAGTTCTCGATGATCTTCGAAGATAGTTTCATGAGCTAACTTAAGAGTGTTTAGTTCTTTAGTTAGAGCCTCAATCTTCTCCTTATCATTGTCATTCGTTTTATCTTGATTATCATGATTAATTGACGTTTCATCATAGTATTCATCACTAGAGTTGTCAACAAGCAAATCATCATCACCTAACAAGTCATCTTCATCACTATTAAAATCAACATACTCAGGGTGTGTTACCTTAGGACCTTTGGCCATGAATCATCTTCCAATTCCTTCATTTGGTGAGTCAAATATGTCGTAGGAGTTGGATGACACAAGTGCTAGACCGGCAACACCTTCATCTTGAGTATCTTCGGAGTCGGAGTGATAACTTCTCTCGGAGTGGCTGTCGGAGTCGGAGCCGGATACCCATTCACCAACATGAGCTTGATGTCTTCGTTTTGTGTAGCTCCTTGATGATTTTTCCTTCCTTTCCGAATCCTTGCTTCTCCGTGAGTATCTTCGTTCATAACGATCATCTCTACTCCTTCTCTCTCTTGGTGGTGATTCTTTGCTTCTTCTTTTTGGAGAGTCTTCTCTTCTCTTGTAGGGAGCCGTACACTCATTGGAATAGTGTCCGGGTCTTCCACAATTGTAGCAGTTTCGCTCTCGACTAGAAGATCTTTTGTCATTGTAGGACCTTGACTTGAAGCTTCTATCTTTGCGTCTACTCTTGTAGAACTTGTTGAAGTTCTTCACCATTAAGCTCAATTCTTCATTGAAGTTTTGTTTCTCACTTGATGATGTAGGGGCTTCACATGAGGCTTTGTAGGCACCACTTGATTTGTTGTGAAGTTCCTCTTTATCCTTAAGTGACATCTCATGAGCAACAATTCTTCCAATCACCTCCGTTGGCTTGAGATCTTTGTAATTGGGCATCATTTGGATCAATGTGCACACCGTATCATATTTTCCATCCAAGGCTCTTAGAATCTTCTTGATGATGAATCTATCGGTCATCTCTTCACTCCCTAAGCCAGCAATCTCATTTGTGATGAGAGCAAGCCTAGAATACATTTCAGCGACACCTTCACCATCCTTCATTTTGAACTTGTCAAGTTGACTTTGAAGCACATCCAACTTGGATTCCTTGACGGAGTCGGTACCTTCGTGCATATCAATCAAAGTGTCCCAAATTTCCTTTGCATTCTCAAGACGGCTAATTTTGTTGAATTCTTCGGGGCACAATCCATTGAAGAGAATATCACAAGCTTGAGCATTGTATTGCAACATCTTCAATTCATCCACGGTAGCTTCACGGTTTGGTTCTTTCCCATCAAAGAAGTCACCTTGCAAACCAACACACACAATAGCCCAAACGGCGGGGTTATGTCCAAGAATATGCATTTTCATTTTATGCTTCCAACTAGCAAAATTAGTACCATCAAAGTAAGGAACTCTACGGTGATAATTTCCCTCGCTAGATGCCATACTCTCCTAGGTTGTGAAACCAAGGCTATGACCACCAAAAGCTATGAAGATCAAAGCAAATGGAAACCTGGCTCTGATACCACTTGTAGGATCAAAAGTATGTCTAGAGGGGGGTGATTAGACTACTTGACCAAATAAAAACTTAACCTTTTCCCAATTTTAGTTCTTGGCAGATTTTAGCTATATTAGGACAAGTCAAGCAATCATCACACAATTCAAGCAAGCATGCAAAGAGTATATTGGCAGCGGAAAGTAAAGCATGCAACTTGCAAGAATGTAAAGGGAAGGGTTGGGAGAATTCAAACGCAATTGGAGACACGGATGTTTTTCCCATGGTTCGGATAGGTGGTGCTATCCTACATCCACGTTGATGGAGACTTCAACCCACGAAGGGTAACGGTTGCGCGAGTCCACGGAGGGCTCCACCCACGAAGGGTCCACGAAGTAGCAACCTTGTCTATCCCACCATGGCCATCGCCCACGAAGGACTTGCCTCACTAGCGGTAGATCTTCACGAAGTAGGCGATCTCCTTGCCCTTGCAAACTCCTTGGTTCAACTCCACAATCTTGTCGGAGGCTCCCAAGTGACACCTAGCCAATCTAGGAGACACCACTCTCCAAGAAGTAACAAATGGTGTGTTGATGATGAACTCCTTGCTCTTGTGCTTCAAATGATAGTCTCCCCAACACTCAACTCTCTCTCATAGGATTTGGATCTAGTGGAAAGAAGATTTGAGTGGAAAGCAACTTGGGGAAGGCTAGAGATCAAGATTCATATGGTAGGAATGGAATATCTTGGTCTCAACACATGAGTAGGTGGTTCTCTCTCAGAACATATGAATTGGAATTGTGTATGTGTTCTGATGGCTCTCTCAACGAATGAAGAGGAGGTGGAGGGGTATATATAGCCTCCACACAAAATCCAACCGTTACACACAGTTTTCCAATCTCGGTGGGACCGAATCAACAAACTCGGTCCGACCGAAATAGTAAACCTAGTGACCATTAGAGATTTTCGATGGGACTGACATGCAACTCGGTAGGACCGATTCGGTTAGGGTTTGGGCATAACGTAATCTCGGTGAGACCGATTACACAAACTCGGTGAGACCGATTTGGGTAATTAGCTAACCAGAGAGTTGGTCAGGCAAACTCGGTGGGACCGATTTGCTCTTTCGGTGAGACCGAAAAGTTACAAAAAGGAAACAGAGAGTTTACATTGCAATCTCGGTGGGACCGATTCGCTCTTTCGGTGAGACTAAAAAGTTACAAAAGGGAAACAAAGAGTTTGCAATCCCATCTCGGTGAGACCGAGATCCCTATCGGTAGGACCGAATTGCTAGGGTTTGGCAGTGGCTTATGACAAGTGAAACTCGGTGGCGCCGGATAGAAAGAATCGGTACGACCGAGCTTGGCTTAGGGTTTGGGTCAAATGTGGATATGGGAAAGTGGTTGAGGATTTTGGAGCATATCACTAAGCACATGAAGCAAGAGGCTCATTAAGCAACACCTCATCCCTCCTTGATAGTATTGGCTTTTCCTAAAGACTCAATGTGATCTTGGATCACTAAAATATAAAATGAAGAGTCTTGAGCTTTTGAGCTTGCGCCAATCCTTTGTCCTTAGCATTTTGAGGGTTCCACTTTCACATCCATGCCATGCCAATCATTGAGCTTTCCTGAAATAATCATCTTGGAATAGCATTAGCTCAATGAGCTATATGTTGTTATGAATTACCAAAACCACCTAGGGATAGTTGCACTTTCAATGCCGGATGCGGTTCATCATGTAACAGTCATAACATAGGGTGACACAAAACTAGCTCCAATTCATCAATGTAATGTAGGCATGTATTCCGTATATAGTCATACGTGCTTATGGAAAAGAACTTGCATGACATCTTTTGTCCTACCCTCCCGTGGCAGCGGGGTCCTATTGGAAACTAAGGGATATTAAGGCCTCTTTTTAATAGAGAACCGGAACAAAGCATTAGCACATAGTGAATACATGAACTCCTCAAACTATGGTCATCACCTGGAGTGGTCCCGATTATTGTCACTTCGGGGTTGCTGAATCATAACACATAGTAGGTGACTATAGACTTGCAAGATAGGATCAAGAACTCACATATATTCATGAAAACATAATAGGTTCAGATCTGAAATCATGGCACTCGGGCCCTAGTGACAAGCATTAAGCATAGCAAAGTCATAGCAACATCAATGTCAGAACATAATGGATACTAGCGATCAAACCCTAACAAAACTAACTTGATTACATGATAAATCTCATCCAACCCATCACCGTCCAGCAAGCCTACGATGCAATTACTCATGCACGACAGTGAGCATCATGAAATTGGTGATGGAGGATGGTTGATGATGACGACGACGATGAATTCCCCTCTCCGGAGCCCCAAACGGACTCTAGATCAGCCCTCCCGAGAGGTTTTAGGGCTTGGCGGCGGCTCCGTATCGTAAAACGCAATGATTTCTTCTCTCTAAATTTTTTCTCTCCGAAAGCAAATATATAGAGTTGGAGTTGGCATCGGAGGGTTTCTAGGGGGCCCACGAGGTAGGGGCGCACCCTAGGGGGGCGCCCCCACCCTCGTGAGAAGGGTGTGGGCCCCCTGGTCTTCATCTTTGGCGAGGATTTATTTTTTATTTTTTCTAAGATGTTCCGTGGAGTTTCAAGTCATTCCGAGAATATTTGTTTTCTGCACATAAAACAACACCATGTCAATTCTGCTGAAAACAGCGCCAGTCCGGGTTAGTTCCATTCAAATCATACAAGTTAGAGTCCAAAACAAGGGCAAAAGTATTTGGAAAAGTAGATACGACGGAGACGTACCAGACTCCACCGACCGCGTTCTTGCAACGCTTCCGTTTCGCAATCTTCAAGGGTATGAAGATGCACTCCCCCCTCTCTCGTTGCTAGTCTCTCCATAGATTGATCTTGGTGATGCGTAGAATTTTTTTAATTTCTGCAACGATCCCCAACACCCCCTCCCCCATATATAAAGGGGGGAGGAGGAGAGGGCCGGCCCTCATAGGGCGCTCCCAAGGGGGGGAGTCCTACTCCCAGTAGGAGTAGGTTTCCCCCTTCCTAGTTGGAGTAGGAGACGAAGGAAGAGGGAGAGGGAGAGAAGGAAAGGGGGGTCGGGCCCCCACCCCAATTCGGATTGGGCTTGGGGGAGCGCCCTTCACCTGGCCGCCTCCTCCTCTCTTCCACTAAGGCCTAATAAGGCCCATTGACTCCCCAGGGGGTTCCGATAACCTCCCGGTACTCCAGAAAATGCCCAAACTCATCTGGAACCATTCCGGTGTCCAAACATAGCCTTCCAATATATCGATCTTTATGTCTCGACCATTTTGAGGCTCCTCGACATGTCTATGATCTCATCCGGGGCTCCAAACTACCTTCGGTACATCAAAACACATAAACTCGTAATATCGGTCGTCATCGAATGTTAAGTGTGCGGACCCTACGGGTTCGAGAACTATGTAGAAATGACTGAGACTCATCTCCGGGCAATAACCAATAGCGGAACCTGGATGCTCATATTGATTCCTACATATTCTACGAAGATCTTTATCGGTCAAACGGCATAACAACATACGTTGTTCCTTTTGTCATCGGTATGTTACTTGCCCGAGATTCGATCATCGGTATCTCAATACCTAGTTCAATCTCGTTACCGACAAGTCTCTTTACTCGTTCTGTAATGCAACACCCCGCAACTAACTCATTAGTCACATTGCTTGGCAGGCTTATAGTGATGTGCATTACCGAGAGGGCCCAGAGATACCTCTTCAATACACGGAGTGACAAATCCTAATCTCTATTTATGCCAACTTGACAAACACAATTGGAGACACCTTTAGAGCATCTTTATAGTCACCCAGTTACATTGTGACATTTGATAGCACA
This sequence comes from Triticum monococcum, assembly GCA_034509565.1. NCBI lineage: Eukaryota > Viridiplantae > Streptophyta > Magnoliopsida > Poales > Poaceae > Triticum > Triticum monococcum. Next base: position 666,942,912 of record CM067843.1, on the reverse strand, counting down.
CTAAGTGTTCCTCCGGTATTCAGGAGTCGCATAATCTCATAGTCATAGGAACATGTATAAGTCATGAAGAAAGCAATAGCAATAAACTAAACGATCATAGTGCTAAGATAATGGATGGGTCAAGTCAATCACGTCATTCTCTAATGATGTGATCCCGTTCATCAAATGACAACTCATATCATGTCTATGGTTAGGAAACTTAACCATCTTTTGATTAACGAGCTAGTCAAGTAGAGGTATACTAGTGACACTCGGTTTGCCTATGTATTCACAAATGTATTAAGTTTTCGATCAATACAATTCTAGCATGAATAATAAACATTTATCATGATATAAGGAAATATAAATAACAACTTTATTATTGCCTCTAGGGCATATTTCCTTCAGTTGCAACACTTTCGAATGAGGAACAACTCAACTATTTAGAGGATCCCGTTGACTTCTCATTTTGCAGCTCTTGCAACAAAGCCAAGAAGCTATCAGTATCCACATCTTTAGGGCGATGTAAAAAACACCGGAACGGATGCGAGACACAACCCAGCAATATAGCGCTCAACAACACCTCGTGGTATTGGGACTGACTAAGAGGATTTGATGATGGAGAGTGTCAAATTTCATTGTGTCATCCTCAGTGTGCCTATTTGTGTGAGGAACAATAGCTGGCACATGTGAAACTGATGATGGTCCTTTCCCCAATGGGCATAAACCGCATCACATAGTTCCTCCCACATCATGAATCTCTTATGCTTTTGTGTTGTTTTAAGCCACAACAAACTGTTGCCTACACAATTCAGAGCAGCAAATTTCACCTTCATCTGCTAAATCTCAAAATATAACTCGCAATTATTGATCCAAACTTGGCAATCCTCCCCGTCAAACTTAGGGGAATCCTTCTTAGATGTGTTACCAAAGTGAGAGCGGAGCGAGTGGTGATTGCGACGCTCGGGAAATTGAGATTCAGAATCGAATAGTTCGTGGGCATGAGCAGGTGTTGCCCCAGTGGAAGGTGTTGCCCGCTGTGCCCATGGGGCTGATCTACGCCATCCGAGTGCTGATCGGCTGTGGGAGGCATGATGCTAGCGTTGGCTGGACTTGATGGTCATTGGAAAGCCGTCTCGAACGCTCCCAGGCGCGACGACGCGTCCTCTGCATGGAGCTGCAGGAGGGAGGCTGACACAACGAGAGCCTTCGTTGTGGAATCCACCGTATTTCATCCAGGCGATGAGCCCTTTAAACTGTAGGACATTGTCACTGACCTTAGTGTTGGTCACCGAGGGATGCTAGTCGATGGTCTCCATAGATACCGTAGTTTGGATCTCCGCCACCGAAGGGCCCTTCCCTTTGGGTGCCAAATCAATCTCAGGGAGTTGTTTTGGCTGAGAAATAGGAATTACAACAGCAGCATGAGGCCGTTGCCTACCACAGATGGACTGATGGATCAAGCTCATCAGATTGGATCGATGAGACTACTAGCACCTAGTGTTATGCATCTTGAATTTCAAATGAAGGGGAGGGATACAAGATAGAGTTCATACTAGATTTGGGGGAAGGAGAGAAATGTTTTTGGTCTTTCTTGGATGGCCACCATTCCCTCTAGCACATGCTTACTTATTGGTAATCCTATTTAGCACCTTTTGCGCCCGTTTCTATTGTTTCTGCCATCGGGCGCATACCCCGCTCCGCGAATGGGCCGACCTGTTTAGCTTTTTTTGGTAAGGTGCAAAAAAGCATGCACGCCGAGAAGATTCAAACACGCGATCTCTTGTTCTCGACAAACTGCACTAACCACCTGATGCAACAATCAGTAGTGATTACTCACCAATTTTTTTGTCCTTTTGCTCTCTTTTTTCATTTTCTTTTCTTTTATCCGTTCTCCTTTTCCTTACTTATTCTTTCTATTTTTTCTTCATTTCTTAAATTCATGAAGGTTTTTGTACAAAATTTGTGGACTTCTTTTCAAAATCAATGAACTTGCATAAAATTTGTGATTTTTTTCAAAATTTAAGTACTTTTTTCAAATTGTGATTTCTTAAAAATTGATGATTTTTTTTCCAAATTTGTGTTTTTTTAAAACCGATGAACGTTTTTCAAATCTGACAAACTTTTTCCAGGTGTGTGAACCTTTTTTAAAAACAATCTTGATTTTTTTAAATTTTTGACCATTTTTCAAAATCAATGTTTTTCATTTTTCAGGAGCCTTTGCTATTTTTTGAAGTTTTTTAAAAATCATGTTTTTATTTAAGTTTTTTGTGAAATTTCTTTTCAAATAATTAATACTGGGTATATAATATATCTTTAGAAGAAGGGTCAAATAGCTCCCGTTCCTGACAGTGGACAAGGTTGGCAGCTCGGTGTGATGGTTATGGCGCCAGGTTGTTATTGGTGTAATGAAGAGTTTGAATCCCGGTTCTCCCATATATCGTACAGAATATTTTTGCAGGTTTTTGTTCATGCTTACTTTTACTCAGAGTGTTGCCGGGCCAACCTACTAAGCTTCTCCCGAGGTAACACACCAGTTCTAATCACTCACTAACTTTTTCTTATTTTTGCTCTTTCTTTCTCTTTCCTTTTCTTTCCCTTTCTTTTATCTTTTCTTCTTTTCCTTCCTTATTATTTCTATTTTTTCTTCTTTCCTTAAATTCATCAAGTTTTTTTTTACAAAATCCGTGGGGGATTTTTCAAAAACAATGAACTTGCATCAAATTTGTGACCTTTTTTTAAAATTTATGAACATTTTTAAAATACATGATTTTAAAAAATTGATGATTTTTTAAAATCGATTAACTTTTTTCAAAATAAACTCAGGCTTGTGAACTTTGTTTTTCAAATTCTTGAACTTTTTTCAAAATTGGATGAACTTTTTTGCAAAATTGATGACTTTTCCATATTTTTAGGAACCTTTGCTAATTTATGAAGTTTTTTAAAAAGTTGTGTTTTTATATAATTTTTCAAAAAATGTGTTTTTATATAATTTTTGTGAAATTCTTTAATAATTAATACCGGGTATATAATATATCTTTACCTTTTCTAAAAAAAATATAATATATCTTTAGAAGAAGGGTCAAATAGGTCCTGTTCCTGACAGTGGACAAGGTTGGCAGCTTGGTCTGATGGTTATGGCGCGAGGTTGTTATTGGTGCCGTGAAGAGTTTGAATCCCGGTTGTCCCATATTGGGCCGACATGCTAAGCTTCTCTGCGAGCGCCGTCAACGCCAACCAGTGCTTACGGCGCCGGATAGGAGCTCCCCTACTTATTCCATCCTAGACTTGGGTCCTGTTCTTCGCCGTCTTCTGGGCCTCCCACTCGCGGGCCATTCTTCGGATCCTTCTTATCGCCTTGGTCCGGCGTCTAGGAGAGGGCCACGCCATAACAAATTCCAGGTCCAGTTTTGTCAGGAAAAAGAGAACAAGGTTTCAAAAATGAAAAAAAAACAGGTCCCGGCACCGACCACGCACGCATTCGCGCCCCCGAGATCTCGTGGGATCTGCCTGCCAGCACGGGCGGGCTCGGACAAAAAGAAGGTAGGAGGCACCGCCAGCGAACGCCAGCCGTCGATGGGCTGGCCTCGAGATAGCAACGACAATGCGCTCACTCGCCAAAGCGGGGCGGGGCCAGCTGGGCACGGCACGAGATCCCTCCTTTCCTTCCCCCAGCTTCCCTCCTCCCCTCGTCGCCGTTCCATTCTCGGATCTGCCCCCACCCCTCCCATTCCCCTCCCGCTCGGCCCGGCGAGCAGCGCCGCGTCCCGTCCCGTCCCGGTAAGCGGAAGCGTCGACGAGGCCTTCTCTGATCCGTGCGGGCTGCTCATTGGCCGGGTGATCGATCGGGTCCGGGGGAGGAGAGGCGAGGCGAGGCGGCGACCGGGAGGGAGCAAGGGAGGCGGCGATGGCGCACCGGGTGGACAACGAGTACGACTACCTCTTCAAGATCGTGCTCATCGGCGACTCCGGCGTCGGCAAGTCCAACATCCTCTCCCGCTTCACCCGCAACGAGTTCTGCCTCGAGTCCAAGTCCACCATCGGCGTCGAGTTCGCCACCCGGACCCTCCAGGTACCATCTCCAACCCCGATCTGATCCCGTCGCTCTTGCTCGGCCGGTCCCGTCTATCTATGATACAATTACGTGCGATGTGAATTTGAAATGCAAATGCCGTCCTCATTTGTGATCCCGCGCTGGGCTGGCTGTGCTTTGGCCTGCTGAACAGAGCATTCGGTTGAATTTGCAGTCACGGTACAGGACGGGAGATCTAGGTGAATGAATAAATGATTGATTGTGCGGTTAAAAGCCAGGACACCTGTCGTAGGTCAATGTGTTGTTGGCTGCATGTCTGTGCGGACACCTAGCATAGACTACTTTTCTGGTCGTATGACACCGACAACACATGGCAATGCCGTGAAAATACCAATGTAGACTTTTCTTCATATGCTTTTGCATTTAAGATAGCAATTGGGCTAGATTGTCAACGAGACCCTATCTGTCGTGGGCATGGTTTCAGTTTTCTTTTGAAGAGGATAGTACATCACCAACCAATTACATATTGTTCAGAAACCTAAAGGTAAACGGTTTTCAGAGGAAAAGAAACTTGTAAACAACTGAGCCGTTTTAATTGCATTACTATCATCATCATCATTAATAGTATTATTATCATTATTATGTGTTTTGGGTTGGCACTGCACAAAATACGTGAGAGCAGAGTCTGTGCCGAACAGCTGTTTGATTCACAAGCCTTGCGCTAAAAAGTAGTGCTGACCTGGGTAACCTGGATTGATTGGTAGAACCGGTTTCTTCTTTTGAATTGTCATGCACTTAGCAACGAATTGCAACCCTATGATTTGCACTACAGACTTTGTCCTATTGCCAGAAAGCTGGAAATGAACTTAATTTCTCTTATCTCTTCTGGTTGGTTGATGTTGAATAACTATGTGTTTTTAAGCTCATCATTGGTGCTCCTGATAAAATGTTTTGATACGCTCATCATTATGCGATCCTGTCTGAAAGTCATCGTAAGAAGATGTCATTGCTGTACTTCTATTTGAACAAATATTATAAGTAGTCTTCCAGTACATCCCCATGTTTTTTACCAGTGCATATTGACATATTGTTGTCTGCTGTAGTACATGAACTTCAGTAAAAGGAAAATAACATGTAGTTAGAGAATCCCTTTTGTTCCTTCTAGCTTTTCAATCAGGATTCAGTAACTGGGGATGCATCATATTTGTAACCATTCCCATGATATGTGCTGATCATCCGGACTTCTCCCCCCTCTCCTGCGAGCGCGCGGGGTGGGGGTGGGGGGGGGGGTGGGGGTGGGTGAGTTTAGCACTGGAATAATACTCCTTTCCTATTGGTGTTCTATACCCGTGTTAAATACATATTCTTCTAGTGAAGCTCAGCAGAAGTTTAATTTGGTTTTGCGGCAGATAGAAGGAAAGACTGTGAAGGCACAGATATGGGACACGGCTGGTCAGGAGAGATACCGTGCAATTACTAGTGCATATTACAGGGGTGCTGTTGGAGCACTCCTAGTCTTTGACATAACAAAGAGGCAGACCTTCGACAATGTTCAGAGGTGGCTCCGTGAGCTCCGGGATCATGCAGATGCCAACATTGTTGTCATGATGGTTGGGAACAAGTCAGACTTAAACCACTTAAGATCGGTTCCTGAGGAAGACAGCCAAGCATTCTCTGAGACAGAAGGTCTGTCGTTCCTTGAGACATCTGCACTGGAGGCAATCAATGTGGAGAAGGCATTCCATACTGTGCTGAGTGAAATTCACCAGATTGTAAGCAAAAAAGCACTTGCAGCACAGGAGTCTGCTGCTGCCAACGGCCGTTCAATGCAAGGAACGACTATTAACGTTGCTGAATCATCCGCCAACGCAAAAGGTTCTTGCTGTTCCAGTTGAAGAGCTGGTTCCAGTGGAAGAGATTCTTCCCGGAAATGTCTGCTTCCGCAGAACTGGACCATGACAATATACATAGGTTATAGTTTGGTCTCAGATATTCTTGTTTCTCATCCCGAATCCCATGACTGGTAATTCCTATCGCAAGAACACCTTTACCATACTCTATAACCTGCCTCCATCAAATCATTCTCATTTTGTATTCTTATAACTATCATCGATTTCACTTGTACAATTGAGAAATCGAACATGTTGTAACAATGATTATTTCCTGTTAACAACAACAATAATTGTTAATGGAATTATTATGCTCTTAAATTTCGTTATAATGGCAAGAAGTGCGCTGTCGATGTTGGTAGATCTGATCATATGACTGAGCGAGCACTTTTTTTGCGCAGGCTTGATGTTTGAGAAATTCTTTACCCTTCTTCAATTCAAATAGTATTATTCATCAATTCTCTTTTGAATTGCTCTAAATGCATTCCCATGAATCATTCTGGCTGTGCCTCTGACCATTAGTTATTTCATGATGTGCCTTATTGCTGGACATGTATTCATTTTTCCAGCATGATGGTAATTTATTGAATTTTCACGTTTCTGTTCCTTGAAACGAACGAGAAGTCTTTTGCACTCCCTCCGTTCCTAAATACAAGTCTTTGTAGAGATTCCATTATGGACCACATACTGATGTATATAGATGCATTTTAGAGTGTATATTCACTCATTTTGCTCCGTATGTGGACCATAGTGAAATCTCCACAAAGACTTGTATTTAGGAATGGAGGGGGTAGCATATTTTCCATGAGATGAACTATTCCTCGGCACAACACATGTGTGTTCCTTTGGTTTTGTTTGTCTGAGTTCTCCTTTTATTTTGTCCACAGTTTGCTGTTACGTAATTACTGGCAGATTAGAGTTGCACATAGCTGTCATAACTCAGTATACATGTATAATCCTACAGTACTATAAGTTCAATACAAAAAACTATAGGTTAAATTAATTCGAATATATTTTTTGTCTGCACGAGTTAAAACCCGTATACATTGGGCCTGTGTCGCCCACATGTTTAGCCTCGCATCAGCCGGCGGCCTGGGCACGCTGGCCTGAAATTTTACCTATCTGCGCTACAGTCCCCCTCAAAAAAAAAAATCTGCACCAGTCATTTAGCGATGTGTTCTGCTGCGTCCAACCATTTGTTCGTGCGGTTGTTCACGCTTCGTTTTCGGATTGGATGCGCAGAAGTGACCATGGTGACCTCGCCCCAGTGGCCTACCACGACTGATTCATCCGCCCTGCGCCTAGAAACAAAACGAGCACCAGGAGAATTCAGCGTGATTTATGTTGGTACGCAAAATGGGTTAGGATAAACAAGTATGGTTGATTTGATGATTCTGTACCACCCATATTTTGCATGAGTATCACTCTACGTCTCTACCAGTAACAACATCATTGTCACTTCCAATACCCCGCACTGTACTTCTAAGTATCTGGCATTTGTGCGTAAACCGTAAATCCAAATTGATTCTAGACTCTTCCAATCAACCTCCTCTGTCCCAACATAGCTTAAAAATGTTCTTATATTATGTGAAGAAAGAAGTACATGCTTGATCGAGGATGTGGCGGCTTTTGTTCGCATCATATTTCATTAGATAGGAAGAGCTATAAAAGGTGGGAAGGGAACGAATGGACCATGGTCCACGGGGGCATATGAATCAATTTTTTTAAATGGCCGAAAAATCATGAAAAATGCTGGCAACAAGCTTCATAAAGCGTTACACAGTCATGTAAAAATTAGGGACGAAATGACTTTCGTGATGTTGTCCAGGACAAAGTCAGAATCAACACTATAGGTACTATTCACTCTATATTGTCCTGGGACAATTTGCTTTTATACTGAGATTTTTTATGCGGAGTTTTCGCTCTCAATTTTTTTATGAGTAGGCCAACATGTCAAGTTTCTCCGAAAAAAGTTTCAAAGACCGTTGACATTTTCCCGAATTGCTAAAACAAATCCTAGAAAATAGTTTATGGGGTTCATTTACAACCAGATGTATCCTGGTATTTTCCATAAAAGGTGCCCGTTTTTACCGTAACGGTACTTATCGCCCAGTGGGCCGGGCATCGCTGACTTTAGAGTTGCTTTCAATTTATGGCCCCCTATGGATTAGGAACCTTTTTCTTCTCTGATTGAGAGTGCCGAAATAAGTAATTGAGGAGTGCTCATTACAAAGATCACTCCCACTTTTTCAGGTTACGACAAGTGACGCGCAACCTAGGAGTTTTCTTTTTTTCACAGATCCGTTTATTCAAAAAGTTCTTAAACCGTGCGTCCAAATCTTGAACCGTTTTCACCGTTAAATTCCTCGCGTCGAGATATTTAAAACTAGATTCCATGTTAATAGGTTTTGACGAACTTTTTTCTCACAAAAAAACCAGAACGAAAAACCGAACCGGAAGCACGGGTTTTTTCCCTTTCTGAAAGAGGCACGTCCATGCCTCTCGCGAAATCACAACCATGCCTCTCGCGGAAGTAAAACCGTGTCTCTCATGGAAGGAAAAAACAGAAAGCGCGTTTTTTTCGTTTCCGAGAGGCACGGCCGTGACTCTCGCGAAAGCACAACCGTACCTCTCGCGGAAGGAAAAAGAACAGAAAATATGTTTTTACGTTTACGAGAGGCACAACCGTGACTTTCACGAAAGCATAACCGCGCCACTCGTGGAAGAAAAACCGTGGCTCTCCTGAAAGAAAAAAAAAAGAAAAAACGTGTTTTTTTTCATTTTCGAGAGGCACGGCCGTGACTCGCGCGGAAGGAAAAAACAGAAAACACGTTTTTTCCCATTTCCAAGAGGCACGGCCGTGACCCCCGCAAAAACACAACCGTGCCTCTCGCGAAAGCAAAACCATGACTCTTGTGAAAAAAACGCATTTTTCGTGCAAAAAAAAATTTATTTTTTTAATCCAAAAGCTAAGGAAGACCGGTGAAAAACTAAAATGTCAAAGAAATCAGAAAAATCATTTAAAAAATCAAAAACACGTGTGAAAAAAAAATCTAGAAAAAGCGTCCAGAGCGCGACACGTGGCGGACGACTGAGAGCGCGCCAACTGACGCTGATCGTTGTGAGGCTCCTGAAGGAGCGCTCATCAGCTAGTTGCTCCCCGAGAGGGCACATACCACCCAAACCCTGTATGGCGCCTTAAGCGCCGGTTACAGTTCATTCTGTAAACCGACGCACACGCTTTGTATGTCCTCGGGCTCGGCCCATTTAGCTCCTTTTTTCCCAAGCATGCATACCTAGTTCGATCGGTGCATGCAGTTTTCTCTCTCTCACTGATTTTGCAAAAATTCTACTCTCTTCGTTCCCAAATATTTGTCTTTCTAGCGATTTCAATAAGTGACAACATACGGAGCAAAATGAGTGAATCTAGACTCTAAAATATGTCTACATATATCCGTATGTGGTAGTCATTTGAAATGTCTAGAAAAACAAATATTTGGAAACGGAGGGAGTAGGAGTTGCCATTAGTTTTTGGAGCGGTTTTTCCTGGGTTTTCCCAGGATCAGTTTTGTTAAGTTTTTCCTTTTCATTTTTATTCCAGTTCTTTGGTTTTCTTTTTTTCTCTCTTTTGTTTCATTTTCTATGATTTTTTATATTCCTTAACGTTTTTTCCAATCTGCGATTTTTTATGAAATTCCTAAAAGAAATAGCCATGAACTGTTTATTCATGATTATTTTTAAAATTCATGAACTTTTATAAAATCTGCGGACATATTTAAAATTCATGATTTCTTTTAGACTGTGAACATTTTTCATTTTCGTGAGCTTTTTTCATTTTGTATGTACCTTTTAAAATTCATCATTTTTTCCCAAATTCGCACAATGTTTTACATTTTCATGAATTTTTTTCGTTTGTACGAGCGTTTTGATAATTTTGAACTTTTTCAAATTCATGGGTTTAAAAAAATGTGAATTCTTTTTCAAATTTATGTCTCCTTTTTTCAAGTAATTTATACCGGGTATATAATGTATGTTACTGTTGTACTAAAAGAAGAGTCAAATAGCATTGTTTTTCGGATAGTAGACAACAAAGTGATATCGATCTAGTGACTATTGCGCCAAGTCTTTTGTCCGTCGATGTTGGCGTGTTGGTTTGACTCCTAGAATAAAGCTCAAAATATTTTTCTTCATGTTTGGTTTTTGAGCAGGTTGCTGAGATGGCCCGTTATGCGTTGTGCGCGAGCGCCGAATAGGAGGTTTTCAAAAAAAAAATAGACAAACTGCAAAGCTTTATTACTCCGTTACAATGTTTATAGGGACGAAACCAAGTCCATTGAGCTGGCCTAACCAAACATGGCGGCCAGCTCCTAGGGATAAAGCGTGCTTTGTGAGCTTGTGAGCCTCGAAGTTCGAGCTACGAAATTCATGCGTAATATTACATGTGTGAAAAGTAGACTTATGTTGTACTATTTCATGCACAATTGCCCCATAACTCCCCTTGCTCTTCTGCTGAATGTCGTAAACGGCAACTTTGCAATCGCAGGCAACCTGAATCTTCCGTTCGTAGAGATCATCAGCTAGAGATAGTGCCTCCATGATGGCCATTGACTTCAGTGTAGCCGGGTCTGACAAATTGGGGAAAACAACAGCCGAAGCTCCCAAGAACATGCCCTGCTGATTTCTACAAGCCACTCCAAGAGACCCATACGCTCCATCTCTCCCAACAGCAGCATTAGCATTGAGCTTTGCTAACCCCTCCGGTGGTGCAATCTAGTGGGTCGGCCGGCTTCGAGTTGCAGTCCTGCTAGCAGTAGCCAGCTTCTGTATGGCCTTGAGTTCGCCTATGTAAGATTGTATGAAACCGTTGATGGCCCATGGAGTCTGGAAAATATCCTCATACATTGCCTTCCCGCGAGCACCCCAGATTGCCCATAAAGTGACCACAAATAATGTGAAATCCTCTTGGTTCAGATGTTCGTGCATAGCAAAGATCCATCTCTTCGCATTATCTTCTATCGAAGCACTTAGTTTGTGAAGGATTGCTTCACTTGTTAAAGCCTAAGTGCTCCTGGAAACCGAGCATTCAAGGAGGGCCTGGCACCATGTGTCGACCGCTCCACATAGGCAGCAAGCGCTGGACGTCGACATGTTTCGGTGATGTAGAAGTGCAGCTGTTGGTGTAGAGTGTCTAGCTAGCCTCCACAGAAAAAATTTCACTTTAGATGGGACCTTGATCCGCCACAACTCAGTCCAGCCTTGGGTGTCGCCACGGGAGTCCGAAGATCCCCCCTCTTCGTATAGCCACGCCTCCCTACTCAACTTTGTACGTTGGATCAACTTATACGCTGAACGTACTACAAAAATGCCCCTCCTTTCATCTGACCATGCCCAAAAATCTTCCACTTGACGGGTGCAGAGGGGAATCTGTAAGATTGCGGCTGCATCAATCGGTTTGAAGACCGATCTTACCAGGTTCACCTTCCATGTTAATGAGGTGTGATCAATCAACTCTGAAACCCTGCTCGGTGGGTCAGGAACTAGGAATGTGATTGGCCTCTTTAAATTTGCTCTTGGCAGCCAGCTATCTTCTCATATTTTCGTTGTTTCACCATTACCAATCCTCCGAATGAGCCCCTGTACCATGATGTCTCGCCCATCTAAAATAGCTCTCCAAATCTGGGAAGGGTGTGTCCCTAGTGATGCTCCAAAAATATCAGTATCCGGATAATAAATTGCCTTCAATATCCGTGTGCACAGTGAAGAGGGGTTTTGCAGCATACGGTGTATGGTTTAGATCCAGGGCCAGCCAAAAGAGTGGACTAGGCCATCCCAACAGTTCACATAATCTGTTGACTGGATCTCCTCAACCATAAACTTCATAAAATCATTTTTCTTTCGGGGGAAATTAGTTTTACAATGGCTATAGACAAATTTAGGATATTTATCAGTTGTGACACACTACTAAATTTTGTCACTAGGTTAAACTACCTCAAAATGTCATCCTTTTATTAAGCATGTGCTAAAAAATACACTCGCCACCGCTACCGTCCGCTCAAAGGCCATTGACCTGGATGAAGTGACCAAAATACTTCTAGACACCACAAGCCAGTCTTCCCTATGCAACTTACCATAACCTGTGGGTTCTAGTTTTTGGCACACAAAGAATGGAATCATAAGAAAAAATAGCTTCACGTGAGGGTGATTGAATCCTCACGTGTTATTGTTTTTTTCTTCTAATTTTAATTATCTATGTGCTGACAACTAGGACCCACACGTTATAAGGGAGCGCTCACAAATGGGATCCAGAGGTATTTTGGTCACTTCACACTAGTTGTTGGCGCTTGACCAAACGGTAATGCTGGCATTTTTAGCACACGCTTAACTTAACTGAAGGATGGTATCTTTTAGAAGTTGAAATTTATAATGGCAAAATTAAGTTATGTGAGACAACTAGTGACAACTCATAAAATCCCATAAATTCAAGGACTTCCTAAGTCACCACTAAAAATTGTCCGCCCTTAAACATGGGATTCATGCAAGTACAAGGAAGATAGAAGATCTTGATTGGATGTCAATCAATGTTGAACAATCAAAACTATTTTGACGTGCCAATTCTTTTCAGGATTTTAGTAGCTTATTTCCGAATGGAGCTAGAAGCCCGAAGAACTCATTTTGAGGGGGTGGAGCTTAACTTATTTCCACACTCATCACCTTCGCATTGGAAAAATCTGGGGAGGGGGGGGGGGGGGCAGCTTCCCGCAACTTCTCACAATTATCACTTAAAAAATGAAGCAGTATATCTCCTTGCCCTCCCAGTTGCACATGAGTTACGAACAGAATGCCATCGCGCCCATCCCACGCACCTACTCGAATGTCCTAGCACCAAAAGAAAAGACAACCAATCGCCCCGCGTGCCTATGGACATGCCCTTCAAGTATAACTCAAGGCATCATTAGTCCATAGTGATTGTCATTAATTATCAAAACCAAACATCGAGACACCATGCTCTTTCAAGAGAGATAAAAGACACATGTTGAATATTGGACTATTCAAAGACAATGAAAACGTGAGGTTTGAGAAAATATTTAGGATCTTCTAAAATGTAAAAGAACGATTCCTATAGGAATTTCCAATGCCAATATTACAACCCAAAAGGCACCATAGGGAAATTTTCCTATAGGGTTCCATTCCTATGAAAATCATGTGTTCCTGACGTGGTCTAAATTTGGAACCTATTACTCACATATATCTGTAGTAGTGTTTGTACTCTCATTTGTGCAAAAATCTATAATGTTAGGCCCATTCAAAACAAGAGAATTTTATAGGCATTTATACAAGAATTTTTCTATGGTGATTGTGGGATCGTAGGGTTGACTTTAAAATTTTCTATAGCATTTCCTGTTTTTCTCCATATTCTTAAGAATTCCAAGCATTTGATCTAACCTTATGTTTACACTTTTTTAAGAAGTCTAGCACATGTCGATAGTTCATTTCTGAGCCTGGGCTCATCTGCTGTTGGTGAACAGTAAAAAAAACAGCAAATAATTTCAAAAAACTTCCCCCCTTTTGCATGCAAGATGCTTGACTGCGCCAAGTGCGTGCAAAATTTTATGGGAAATGACATTTGAGGAGCTTGTGGCAAAAAAGAGAAAATGAGCTTCGAACAGTGAGTTTTTTTTTTACTTTGTTAGTTGCCTGATTTTTTTCTAAGAGATACTCAAATGTCCAAACACCACTGAATTTGGCAGGGGCGTCACACATTCGAGCATGCAACATGCAATTTTTTTTTACTTTTTAAAAATACTTTTGCTATTTTTTATTTTACTTTTCATCTGGACCCAGGATCCAAACCGCCGCGTTCAACACATGTGTTTTTATCTATCCTCTTATCTCCTTATTGAACAAACAATTTCCTAGAAAATACTTCCTTTGCCAGGGTTTATTGCCCCCCCCCCCCCCCCACATATTTTTGGTCAAACTTTGACGATAAATTCAATTCATAAAGTATAACTATATGTCATAAGAATTATATACCACGAGAAACCTCTTTCAAATACAGATCTATTAGTATATCTTTCGTAACATGACATATTTTGTTAGTCATACAGATGGTCAAAGTTTGGCCCGGAATGAGGTGGCTCGATAAACATAGACAGATGAAGTATAAGCACCCAAATAAATATATTGTATAACTCAACATGAAAGCCAAAATTTCCATTTTCTATTTCTATATTATTTTTCTATCCTTCATTTCAAATGGACCCTTAATAATAATATTAAAGCTGCTTCGCTCCAACAATCGGAGGCGGCCGACATGTTGCCGTTATTGGGCGGCCCCTTAGAGGATCTTCAACAGGTTGTACATAAGTTGGTGATGTAAAAACCATTATAGGGCAGGAGAGAGAAGATTTTACATCAACGCAACAGCTGTTGCTTTAATAGTTGATGTAAAAAAAATCCCATTCTTCTCTACAGTAGTCCTATATCAACTTGTTGTGGCCATCTAGCCTCCTCGTGCGAATGTACTCACGGCCGACAACTAAACCATCATGTTTCAATCGCTTGTTCTTCTATGTGTGCACAACAAAGATAATGGCCATGTCCTCCTTCTCCTCCAAATCATGAGAAAAATTCTTTATTTGACACCATCTTAAAATCTGCTTCCTTATTTGACACCAAAAAAGTTTTTTCCCCTGTTTGACACAAGTTCTAAATTTTATTTCCTATATGACATTTTCGTCTATTTTGAGCCTAAATGACACCTGAAAAGACTCTTTTGCCCCTCATGTCGTATGTGTGGAGGGGCAATAGCGCACACACGCAACATCAGTGCGAAGGCAGGAGCACACACGCAGCAGCACATACACATGCACCAACACACAGCACGCCCGCATGCACACACACACACACAGCAACACACACGCACGTAACACACACCCACATACACACACACGGAGCAGCAGCAACACACACGCAGGCAGCACATAGGCACGCAACAGCACACACACGCGCACGTACACATGCAGTAGCAAACACACATGCACACACACATGCAGCAGCAGCAGCACACATGTGCGCGTGCACCCACACACGCAACAGCACACGCACGTGCGCACACATACCGCATGAGGGGCAAAATCGTCTTTTCAGGTGTCATTTAGGCTCAAAATGGACGGAAGTGTCGTATAGGGAATAAAATTTAGGACTAGTGTCAAATAGGGAAGAAAAACTTTTCCAGTGTCAAATAAGGAACCAGATTTTAAGACAGTGTCAAATAAGGAATTTTCTCCCAAATCATATTCCTCTTTAGAAGAGGGGTCAACCAACAATGACGATGATGAGTGTGAACTTATCAACAAAACCCCACGCATTCCGTCACAATCCAGCACTATATGTCTATATCGCAACGAAAACGAAGTTCTAACTATTTTTTTTACCTTGGATGAGTTTTGCCGAACACCTAGTGGGCGTGAAGATGAAATCTTGCCGTCGTAGCACACCGAGGCCCGCTAAAAATTCAGCATTGTTGTCGCTTGAGGCCGTGGTTCATGGGAAGAGCTACCGACAACCTAGAGCTTGCAAGAGTGGTGGCTCATCATTTGGCCATGGCGGTCACAGTGGGGCAGCAACTATTAAACCTCGACGGTAACCCAGGGTTCAATGACAGCCATGTCAGGCGGCGGAGGGGCGAGAAACCACCGGAATCAACAAAAATTGACTGATGGTGAATGGACTCGGCAATGAAGGCCGGTGCGGACTTACGGAGCGACATGACTAGGCGACGAGGTGGCTGTTAGGTACTCCCTCCCTAAGGAAATACTAGACCATAATGTTGGGGAACGTAGTAATTTCAAAAATTTCCTACGCACATGCAAGATCATGGTGATGCATAGCAACGAGAGGGGAGAGTGTGTCCACGTACCCTCGTAGACCGAAAGCGGAAGCGTTAGCACAACGCGGTTGATGTAGTCGTACGTCTTCATGATCCGACCGATCAAGTACCGAACGCACGGCACCTCCGAGTTCTACACATGTTCAACTCGATGACGTCTCTTGAACTCCGATCTAGCCGAGTGTTGAGGGAGAGTTTCGTCAGCACGACGGCGTGGTGACGATGATGATGTTCTACCGACGCAGGGCTTCGCCTAAGCACTGCTATGATATGATCGAGGTGGATTATGGTGGAGGGGGACACCGCACACGGCTAAGAGATCAAGAGATCAATTGTTGTGTCTTTGGGGTGCCCCTGCCCCGTATATAAATGAGTGGAGGAGGGGGAGGGCCGGCCCTCTCTATGGGGCGCCCTAAGGGAGTCCTACTCCCACCGGGAGTAGGATTCCCCCTTTCCTAGTAGAACTAGGAGCCCTTTCAAGTAGTAGGAGTAGGAGGGAAGGAAAGGGAAGGGAAAAGAAGAAGGAAGGAAGGGGGCTCCCCCCCTCCCTAGTCCAATTCGGACCAGCCCATGGGGAGGGGTGCTCCCACTTTCAATATGTATCCAGATTGAGACTTTGAGTCATCTAGATCAGTGTCAAAACTTGCATCGATGTAACCCTTTACGACGAACCTTTTGTCACCTCCATAATCGAGAAACATATCCTTATTTCATTAAGGATAATTTTGACCAATGTCCAGTGATCTACTCCTAGATCACTATTATACTCCCTTGCCAAACTCATGGCAGGGTATACAATAGGTCTGGTACACAGCATGGCATATTTTATAGAACCTATGGCTGAGGCATAGGGAATGACCTTCATTCTCTCGCTATCTTCTGTCGTGGTCGGGTTTTGAGTCTTACTCAACTTCACACCTTGTAACACAGGCAAGAACTCCTTTTTGACTGTTCCATTTTGAACTACTTCAAAATCTTGTCAAGGTATGTACTCATTGAAAAACTTATGAAGCGTCTTGATCTATCTTTATAGATCTTGATGCTCAATATGTAAGCAGCTTCACCGAGGTCTTTCTTTGAAAAAAAACTCATTTCAAACATTCCTTTATGCTTTGCAGAATAATTCTACATTATCTCCGATCAACAATATGTCATACATATACTTATCAGAAATGTTGTAGTGCTCCCACTTACTTTCTTGTAAATACAGGCTTCACCGCAAGTCTGTATAAAATTATATACTTTGATCAACTTATCAAAGCGTATATTCTAACTCCGAGATGCTTGTACCAGTCCATAGATGGATCGCTGGAGCTTGCATATTTTGTTAGCAGTTTTAGGATTGACAAAACCTTCTGGTTGCATCATATACAACTCTTCTTTAATAAATCCATTAAGGAATGCAGTTTTGGTTATCCATTTGCCAGATTTCATAAAATGCGGCAATTGCTAACATGATTCCGACAGACTTAAGCATAGATATGAGTGAGAAACTCTCATCATAGTCAATACCTTGAACTTGTCGAAAACCTTTTTATGACAATTCTAGCTTTGTAGATAGTAACACTGCTATCAACGTCCGTCTTCCTCTTGAAGATCCATTTAATCTCAATGGCTCGCCGATCATTGGGCAAGTCAATCAAAGTCCATCATTTGTTCTCATACATGGATCTCATCTCAGATTTCATGGCCTCAAGCCATTTTGCGGAATCTGGGCTCATCATCGCTTCCTCATAGGTCGTAGGTTTGTCATGGTCAAGTAACATGACCTCTAGAACAGGATTACCGTACCACTCTGGTGCGGATCTCAATCTAGTTTACCTAGGAGGTTCGGTAGTAACTTGATCTGAAGTTACATGATCATCACCATTAGCTTCCTCACTAATTGGTGTAGTAGTCACATGAACAGATTTATGTGATGAACTACTTTCCAATAAGGGAGCAGGTACAGTTACCTCATCAAGTTCTACTTTCTTCCCACTCACTTCTTTCGAGAGAAACTCCTTCTCTAGAAAGGTTCCATTCTCAGCAATGAATATCTTGCCTTCGGATCTGTGATAGAAGGTGTACCCAACATTTTCTTTTGGATATCCTATGAAGATTTACTTCTCCGATTTGGGTTCGAGCTTATCATGTTGAAACTTTTTCACATAAGCATTGCAGTCCCAAACTTTAAGAAACGATAGCTTAGGTTTCTCGCCAAACCACAGTTCATACGGTGTCGTCTCAACGGATTTAGATGGAAGGTGAATGTAGTTGTCTCTAATGCATAACCCCAAAATGATAGTGGTAATCGGTAAGAGACATCATAGATCGCACCATATCTAATAAAGCACGGTTATGACGTTTGGACACACCATTACACTGTGGTGTTCCAGATGGCATGAGTAGTGAAACTATTTCACATTGTTTTAACTGAAGGCCAAACTCGTAACTCAAATATTTTACTTCTGCGATCATATCGTAGAAAATTTTATTTTTGTTACGATGATTCTCCACTTCACTCTGAAATTCTTTGAACTTTTTAAATGTTTAAGACTTGTGTTTCATCAAGTAGATATACTCATATCTGCTCAAATCATATGTGAAGATCAGAAAATAATGATACCTGCCGCGAGCCTCAATATTCATCGGACCACATACATCAGTATGTATGATTTTCAACAAATCTTTTGCTCGCTCCATTGTTCCGGAGAACGGAGTCTTACTCATCTTGCCAATGAGGCATGGTTCGCAAGCATCAGCTGATTCATAATCAAGTGATTCCAAAAGCCCATCAGTATGCTAGGTTCGTCAAGTTTAACCTGAGTATTCTGCGTGTGCAAAACTGGCTTGCACCCGTTGTAGATGGACGTAGAGCTTATCACACCCGATCATCGCGTGATGTCTGGGTACGACGAACTTTGGCAATGGTGCATACTCAGGAAGAACACTTTTTATCTTGAAATTTAGTGAGAGATCATCTTATAAAGCCACCGTCGAACTAAGAAAAATAAGATGCATAAAAGATAAACATCACATGCAATCAAAATATGTGACATGATATGGCCATCATCATCCTGTGCCTTTGAACTCCATCTCCAAAGCATCGTCATGATTTCCATCGTCACCGGCATGACACCATGATCTTCATCATCTTGATCTATATCAATGTGTCGTCACATGGTCGTCTCCCCAATTATTGCTCTTGCAACTATTGTTATCGCATAGCGATAAAGTAAAGCAATTATTTGGCTCTTGCATCTTATGCAATAAAAAAACAACCATAAGGTTTCTGCCAGTTGCCAATAACTTCAACAAAACATGATCATCTTATACAACAACTTATATCTCATCACGTCTTGACCATATCACATCACAACATGCCCTGCAAAAACAAGTTAGACGTCCTCTACTTTGTTGTTGCAAGTTTTGCGTGGCTGTTACGGGCTGAGCAAGAACCGTTCTTACCTACGCATCAAAACCACAATGATAGTTTCTCAAGTTAGTGTTGTTTTAACCTTCTCAAGGACCGGGCGTAGCCACACTCGATTCAACTAAAGTTGGAGAAATTGACACCCGCTAGTCACCTGTGTGCATAGCACGGCGGTAAAACTAGTCTCCGTAAGCGTACGCGTAATGTCGGTCCGGGCCGCTTCCTCCAACAATACCGCCAAACCAAAGTGTGACATGCTGGTAAGCAGTATGAGTTATATCTTCCACAACTCACTTGTGTTCTACTCGTGCATATTACATCAACGCATAAAACCTGGCTCGGATGCCACTGTTGGGAAACGTAGTAATTTCAAAAATTTCCTACGCACACGCAAGATCATGGTGATGCATAGCAACGAGAGGAGAGAGTGTGTCCACGTACCCTCGTAGACCGAAAGCGGAAGCATTAGCACAACGCGGTTGATGTAGTCGTACATCTTCATGATCCGACCGATCAAGTACCGAACGCACGGCACCTTCGAGTTCTGCACACGTTCAACTCGATGACGTATCTCGAACTCCGATCTAGCCGAGTGTTGAAGGAGAGTTTCGTCAGCACGACGGCATGGTGACGATGATGATGTTCTACCGACGCAGGGCTTCGCCTAAGCACTGCTATGATATGATCAAGGTGGATTATGGTGGAGGGGGGCACCGCACACGGCTAAGAGATCAAGAGATCAATTGTTGTGTCTTTGAGGTGCCCCTGCCCCCGTATATAAAAGAGTGGAGGAGGGGGAGGGCCGGCCCTCTCTATGGGGCGCCCTAAGGGAGTCCTACTCCCACCGGGAGTAGGATTCCCCCTTTCCTAGTAGAAGTAGGAGCCCTTCCAAGTAGTAGGAGTAGGAGGGAAGGAAAGGGAAGGGAAAAGAAGAAGGAAGGAAGGGGGCGCCCCCCCCCCCCTCCCTAGTCCAATTCGGACCAGCCCATGGGGAGGGGTGCGGCCACCCTTTGAGGCCTTCTCTCCTTTCCCGTATGGCCCATTAAGGCCCAATACGAATTCCCGTAACTCCCCGGTACTCCCGAAAATACCCGAATCACTTGGAACCTTTCCGATGTCTGAATATAGTCGTCCAATATATCGATCTTTACGTCTCGACCATTTCGAGACTCCTCGTCATGTCCCCGATTTCATCCGGGACTCCAAACTCCTTCGGTACATCAAAACACATAAACTCATAATATAACCGTCATCGAACTTTAAGCGTGCGGATCCTGCGGGTTCGAGAACTATGTAGACATGACCGAGACACGTCTCCGGTCGATAACCAATAGCGGAACCTGGATGCTCATATTGGCTCCTACATATTCTACGAAGACCTTTATCGGTCAAACCGCATAACAACATACGTTGTTCCCTTTGTCATCGGTATGTTACTTTCCCGAGATTCGATCGTCGGTATCTCAATACCTAGTTCAATCTCGTTGCTGGCAAGTCTCTTTACTCGTTCCGTAATACATCATTCCGCAACTAACTCATTTAGTTGCAATGCTTGCAAGGCTTAAGTGATGTGTATTACCGAGAGGGCCCAGAGATACCTCTCCGACAATCGGAGTGACAAATCCTAATCTCGAAATACGCCAACCCAACAAATACCTTTGGAGACACCTGTAGAGCACCTTTATAATCACCCAGTTACGTTGTGACGTTTGGTAGCACACAAAGTGTTCCTCCGGTAAACGGGAGTTGCATAATATCATAGTCATAGGAACATGTATAAGTTATGAAGAAAGCAATAGCAACAAACTAAACGATCAAGTGCTAAGCTAACGGAATGGGTCAAGTCAATCACATCATTCTCTAATGATGTGACCCCATTAATCAAATGACAACTCATGTCTATGGCTAGGAAACTTAACCATCTTTTGATTCAACGAGCTAGTCAAGTAGAGGCATACTAGTGACATACTGTTTGTCTATGTATTCACACATGTATTATGTTTCCGGTTAATACAATTCTAGCATGAATAATAGACATTTATCATGATATAAGAAAATAAATAATAACTTTATTATTGCCTCTAGGGCATATTTCCTTCACATAATGGCGCGCGTTGCCGCGCCCGTCCATTTTTACAATATATTGATAGAAACTTCTATCAGGAAGGTAAACATGGTTGTTAATTTGCATAAATTAACCCATACATTGGAGATTGAACTTTTATTCCCATTGAGGCGTGTTGACGCAAAAAGAATCATGAAACCGCAAAATTGTAAGTTAGATTTCTGTATACAATAGATTGGTTCTCACAAATACAACGTTGATCATTGCACTTTGTAAAGGTGCCAGTGACAAATAAGTTCTTAGAAAAAAGTACCAATGAAAAAAAGTCGGTTTCCCTTGTATGTGCGTGTCTCTAGCTATCTATTTCTTTTTGCTGCTAGTGAGTTCACATAAGTTGTGAAAATATCTGGTGCATTGGAGCTTGTGATACGACCAGTGCACTGAACCCACATTGTTGTTTTATAATGTTAAAAAAATTGAATTTTTTTTAGCAAACTCACACAACATCAATGTAGGTTGTCACAAAATTGTAAGTTAAAATTTGAAACATAACTGGAGAAACAAAAATGACAAATTCAACACTAAATAGTACATAACATGATTTGGGCTTTAGATTTGGCCCGTTATCACACTAATGTGAAATTTGTCATTTTTGTATCTCAAAAATATTTCAAATTTTTACACGAAATTTTCTGACATCATACATTGGTGTTGTGTTAACATGCTAGAATGTTTTTAGATTTTTGAAAAATATTCTATGGCATCCGGTGCACCGGTAGCACCACAAGTGCGGGTGCACCGTATACATTCCCCACATAAGTTTCATTACTCATTATGTCCTCAACAGTCCTATGTCGGTTGGATATAGTTATATAATCTTTGCATGATGACAGAGTAGTGAAGAAAGAGCGAATTTGTCGTGTGGTAGAAAAGAGAGAAATAAACAAGTCATCATCAGCCTAAATATGCAAAGAAGATATCAAATGAGGTAGGCACTGAACTGCACATATTACAGTTGTTTCCAATATCATGGAAATGTAAATACGAAACCGAGACTAAAAGTTTCATCATCAGGAAAATGTAATTTTGCCCCTTGGCATCTTTCCTATCTAAAAAGAAAACTACTAATATATTCACATACCAATTTGATTGACACATTGAATGTGTTGGTGCTCTCCTTGGAGCTACTTGCATATCCTATGATCGGCAACTGATAGAAGACGTGGTACCATCAGACAGCTGAATGTCACTGGACATTGCCTCATGGTTCCTGCCAATATTGTTATTAGAAAGTGTCTCATTAACCTTCGACATATTTAGGCTTCAAACTGGATGTACATGTGAAACATTAGCAGTGCATCGTTCCACAGGGATATGCTCAGCTGCGAGGACATGTGAACTACTACGACGATGTCATGGGAGAGGAGAGAGGAGCCACAGGATGTTTGAGAGAGAGGATGTCACTGTCATCTGGGCACCGATCATGCATAAGGTTTCGAGAGAGAAGGAAAGTGTAGCCAATCGATGGGGGACGAGCCCTGGATTGCGCGGACTCACGTGGCCTGGCAGGCCTTGTGTGAGTTTTTTGGCCCGATCAATGAGAGGGCTTGCTGGTCCATCTCCAGAGCAGCGGCCCTGTGACGTTTTCGACGCGTAAGCAGACGTTCGATCTAGTACATCCGTTCACGTGATCCGACGGTACAGAATGCCAAATCGCTGTGAAGGGCCCTACCTAGCTGAATTATACTGTTTAGTAATAAGGGCGTTTAGATCACTATTTTTAGTGATTTAAACGCTTTTATATTTCTTTACCGAGGGAATACAAAATTCCTTAGCACTAGGCACTAGGCACAGCCGGCATGTCCAGTATCATCTCACCAAACACTACCAGCGGGCATAATGGAAACGGAATCGTCATATCACACGGCCTGATCCATCAGATCAGCGACCAAATTGCGAGAGAAAGGCATGCAGCGCCCACGCCGGCCGGCGCCCAACCCCCATGGAGGGGCACACCAGCCAGTAGTTATCCAGACATGTCACATTGTCACATATACGCCCATATGAGAATCAAAAAGGCTATCAGAAAAGATAGAGACGGGGAGAAAGTGCTTAGCCAACCATCCATGCATGCAATACATGCAGAGCCAAGCTACTGCACCTAACGTCCGGGCACTGTGGTAGCGGTGGTAGGTGTCGTGGCCGCGCCGGTATGTCACGCGCGCTCACTGTTCGTGTAACGTGGTAAGAGCATCTGGTGTATATTTGGATGTCTATATATTTATATAGACAATGGTCTAAAAAGATTTCCTCATATACACATTTAGTTTTGCATCAGAATGTCTATATACAAAGACCATGACAGGTGGGCCATCGCTAGGGAGAGGAAGAAATCATGACTGCAGCTGAGTTTAAACAACGCCTTCACATTGTCCAGGCATGGACATTGTCGAGGCCAATTTAAAGGATGTGTATATTTGGACGATCATATAGACAAGCTGTTGGACGCCTGTTTTGAGCTCACGTCGTGAAAAACGAGTATAGACATCCATATAGACAAGCTATTGAAGATGCTCTAATCCGTCACATGCACGCGCATGCATGTATAGTGTAGCCACTAGTGCGCGGTATGTGAGCCCACGACGACGCTTGCGTTGCTGCCACGACCAAAATGCGCCGGGCCATCGCTCTCTCTCCCTCCCTCGCTCGCTGTTGCAACAGAGCTTCGCTTCGCCGTGAGGTGGACGAGGTCAAGGGACCGGCGGTCCGGCGGATACATCCATGCGAATGCAGATGGACGAACGGACGGATGCTGTGGTGCATTAACTGAGCTGACTCCAGTTCTCGGACGTCGCGTCGCGGCACATGCATGCAGCGCATGCAGCCCGGCTCCGCTCGTCCGTCCGTCCATATGCGTGCATGCATGGCGTTGAGGCACTGAGGCCAACTCCGCCGCGCGAAGGACGTCCGTTTTATCCTGTGTTTGTCCTTTGGTTAGGGACCTGTTTTGGAATACGGTGGTCGTGCGTTCATCGCGCGGACGCATCCCGACGGTATCTTGTCCGCGTATTATTTCTTTACAAGTCCTTAACTTTATTTCATCATTCATTTTTGGTACATCAAAAATGCATCATCACATTTTGACTAGTAAAGTAAAGCCAAAGAAAATAAAAACCACAAAAATACATTTTAGAAGATACCCAATTTTCATAACTGCTCTCTTGAGTTGGGTTAAGGTCTTCTCGATGCACTCGTTGTTGATCTGTGGAGGAGGGTCGATCTGGCATCCTCCTTTCTTCTTCAAGCCAGAAGGCTCGATCTGACATCCTTCTTTCTTCTTCAAGCCGGAAGTCGATGTTGCTTCCTTCTCACACCTAGTCTCGTGTCTAGCCTCTAATCTAGCAGCAAGTGCACTTGTCTCATTTACAGCCTCTATACTAGCTAAAAGTGCACGAACATGTACTGAATTTCGCTCTATCAATATATCGATGTACTCTTCTTCCTAATACCAAAACTTGCATCCGTTCTACACAACAAAATTTGAAATTAGCACAACTAGTTAAATCTAGAGCACAAACCGAAGCTAAAAAAAGCGCATACCCCATCGTTTAAGCACTTGATGAACACCCATCCGGGATGTTCCGGCGTTGTAGACACACGGCGCACGACCATCCTTGGGCAGTGATCGCACTTAATGAGTGGCAACGATGCGCCAACGAGCTTTTGGGCAAGCACCGAGCTCGGCTGACCACCGACGGTGTAGATCCGAGCGGCTAGAGGAGGAGCCATTGCCTGCATGTGGCCTTGCGGCCCTGCCAGGGCCTTCCGGCGAGGTGCCCGGCCAGTCCATGGCGCGGCCCGGCCTCCCACAGCCGGCCGAGCTGAAGACCGACCGGATCCGCCCCAAAACCGGCTGGCGGGTGCGCAAACCAGGTGGCCGTGGTTGGGTAGCTTGGCGGCGCCGAGGTGAAGGGATTGGGCGAGCTCGTGTCCGAACTGCACGGCTGCAATGGCAGCGGCGGCGGCGGCGGCAGCGACGTGAAGAGTGGGGAAGAGTGGAGGAGGTGCGGACGGAGGGAGGGAGGGGGCGGATAGAAAAAGGCCTGTCTTGTGCCACTGACGGGCGGGCCAGGTGAGGACACGCACGACCCGCGTGTCCGCATAGTGTCCGTTTCACCCCAAAAGCGGCGTAAATTTGGGCCGTGGATGGGTCGAAAGCGGACACAAACCAGACAAAAATCCGTTTGCTCTCGCGTGCTGGACCATTTTTTTTATCTCTTTTACCCCAAACAGACGAAACCGGACAAGATAAGGTCGCGCGATGAAGTTGGCGTTGGCCTGACAGAAGCCAATGCTTCAATGCGCCCCTCTCTCTCGCACTCGCAGTCGCCGTCCGGTCCGCCCGACAGCACGTAATGTGCATGCACGCATGGCCGGTCGGTCGCCGATCGGAATGCGTTCTACGTCACGTACAGTGCGTGCATAGTGCGTGTACATAAATGTGTTCCGTGCCGCTCTTGCATGCATGCATGGGCGCCGTGCCGCGGCGCGTCGCGTCATGCATGCGATGCACCGAGCCGGAACCCGTCGTATTCGCAGCAGCAGGGCTCGGCTCGGGGTGACGAGGGCCGGCGTCAAATCATCGGCCTACCCAGCCAGCCAGCGCGCGGATGACAAGGAGATGATGAAGCAGGCGTGAGGGAGTAGGCAAGCAGATCTTGTGCTTGTACTTCACGCTACCTACGTACTCCGGCGCCGCGCTACACGTCAATCAGGTGCTGCCGCCGCAGTGGCTCCTGGGGTCCTGGGTGGCCGGCCGGCCGGCCAGAGGTGGCCCGTCCATCCATCTACGCATACGTACGTATGCACCGTCTGGTCTGGGAGAGGGCGCGGGCTTCAGGGACGCTCGCTTTGTGCTTTGAATGCCGCTGCTCCACTAGCGGTAGCCCCTGACATGCAGTGCAGCCAGGGGGTACGTACGTTGCGTGCGTACAATGGACGGGACGGCGATGAGCCAATCTCCTTAAAGAGAGAAGGAACCAAGCAGATACGTACAATGGTCATGCATCCATCACTCGCCGGAAAAAGAGGTAAAGGCAACGGTGCAGCCGCTCGCTCTGCACTGGCCTCAGTGTCGTAGCTGGCTTGGAGTATGATTCTGTCTATGGCGCCTCGCTGCCGCTAGGGCGGTACTGCTACTACTAGTAGGGGCAGCAAGAGTGGTTCTCTACGTAGTACGGGTACAAGTTTCCTGCAGGCTCTACGATCGAGGCGAGCATTTCATGCACGTCAAGAGGAAGCCTCCAGTTTACGCATCATCGTATACGTTTGCTTTCGCGGACACGTCTGGCGTACATGACCTGCTAACAGCAACCAGTGTCAGTGTGCGTGTCAGTGCACCTGGCCAGTGTTTGCGTTCCCTCATGCTTTTTTGGTTTCCTTTTCCTTTTCCGGCGTTGCTTCTTCACATGCAACTGTAAAATGCCTTTGCGTCAGTCAATTCTTGTGGTAGTGAGGGGCAGTGCTAGAGGCCGAGTCTGGGCCGACCCAGGCGAGTCCTCTCCAGCACCACGCCGGAGACAAGACCACACGGCTAGCCGCGACGTCTCAACTTCTTGATTTTTTCAAAGAGTAGAATGTAGTGCTCCCTTCTTTTTTTAGTCTGCATAAAAAATTGTCTGGACAACTATATAAAAAATAAATATTAACATTCACAATATGAATTCAATATCATTAGATGCATCATGAGTTATAGTTTTTAGAATAACCATGAAATCAATTTTCATACCAACTTTAGCATTGTAGTAGATATTAACATTTTGTAATATAAATTTAGTCAAATTATACATAGTTTGACTTCAAAGAAATGTTATACGCGGAGTGAAAAGAAGCGGGGGAGTACTTTGCATAGTTGCTCTAAAAGCTTCCCGCAAATTTACATGCAAGACGCAAAGGAAAAACTTCCCCTAAGTTCCATATAAATTCTACAGAATTATAGTGTGAGAATGCTATCCAAAAATCTTAGTGCTGACATTCTTTGATCCAAAGGGCATTGAATTCTTAAAAAGTTCAAGGCTATTCACTTAGGGCATCTCCAACTCCGATGCTCAAACCGCTTGTATACGTCCGGATCATGCGGTTCGGGCCGCGAAAGCCATTCAACACGGGTCTGTATCAGTCTGCTCGGCGATTCAGACGTACTTTCTCCTGCAAAGTGGAGACAAACCGGACAAGGGGGGTTGTGGGAGTCCGGATGGTAGCCACGTTGGACTCCGACACCCCAGGCCCACTAAATCCACCCTCCCGTCACAGTCTCTTCCACTCCACCACTTCTTCCCCTTGCTTTGCATCCGCAACATCCACCTCCACCGTCGCTATTGTACCTCTTCGGTCGGCACACATGGATTGTTGGACGTTCGCAACCAGCACCGACGTGCCCGCTCGCTTTTTACGACGACATTGCCCACCCTGGAGCCGTTTGTATCCAGGTATACTCCGCCACCCTGTTGTCGACGACCTCCGTGGCGGCCACCACGACCGGCAGGTGTTCGATCAAATGACATTGAGCTTATTTTCTGACCCTATGTCATTTTTTCAGAGTAAGAAGGATCGCGAGGTACTTGATCATGGAGGAAGAGTTGTTTTGTGACGTGGTTGACCGTACCCACATCATCCATGATCGCAATGTGAGATCGTTATTGTATCGAAGGTAGAACATCTAGACCATTGTCACCAAGTTTTGTCACGTAGTTACTCAGCTAGGTAAGATGGCCATTGTACACGGCAGAGAAGTAGATCATCAGTCTTGCTTCTTCTTCCTCAACTTGTTGGTTGATCATTAATTCACTCAATGTTGCTCTAACATTGCGTAGCCCGTACACGCTGTCGTGATGTACCACAGGACAGAGAGACGGTCATTTACGTACACACACTATTGGATGAAATTGAAAGAGCAGTATGTGTGGGTGACATGATCCATTGAAAAACTTGTTGGACATCAAATTTGAGACACTGGACTTATTTGCATGCTATGTATGAATGATTTGTGCTATATTTTTCTGAACTTTGACGAATATCAGCCTATTTGTATGAATTTCATCCGCTAAGTCGAAATCCGGCTTGAAATGGGCAACGCTGGATGGCCCTCTCCGGCATCGGCACCCCCCCCCCCCCCCCGGCACGTCCGTGGACGGATGCAGGAGAATGTTTTTGGGTCACTGTTAGAGATGCCCTTAGTTTTAATTCAAAAAAAGCAACAATAGAAAAAAAAAGGATTTGCAGTGTCATTTTTCATTCTGATGAAGTTCAAGGTTGTTGGTCTGATGAAATATTTGGTTACTTCTAAGAATAAGAAAACTCACATAATATGCATACTCGTGGCCCAACACATAATATCGAAGAGAGAAACCTGCGTATTGTTAGGATACGCCTAGCTGGGGATTGTTCGCTAGGAGTAGCATGGCAAGCAGACGTCCCCGGGTGGCAGTTTTTGTGCGTTTTATGGGAGGCGGGGTGGCAGTTTTTAGAAGTTTCTCCCTTCAACAGTTTTTTTGGGTTTTTTTCCGCAAAAACTATCATCCATCAGATGAAGATCGTGTGGTTCATAAGGCAAATCGAACACGAATCACCTATTTTGGATCATCGAATGACATGTCCGCGATATCAGACATGCGGAGACCATCCAACCGTGTCCCTTAAATTTGGATTGTGGATACGAATCAATCTATGATTAAGATGGTTAGGTGGACAGTCCTATTCCTAGTCCATCGGGTTTAAATCCCGATGCTTACATTTATTTTCAAAGATGCTTACAGGAATAGGGTGTTCGTGTGTGCGATCATAGGGGTGAGTGTATGCCCGTTTATATGAGCGCTTACGTCTGCATTGTATTTAAAAAATATTAAATTGCGGATGTGTTAGATGATCCGCGTTAGAGTTCCTTTAATATACTGTACCTCACTAATCTTTAGTTGTGCATGATTAGAGCAACTCCAAAAGGCCGACTCATTTCGTCCGTCTGCGTCTGTTTGGATCGATGCGGACAAAAGTAGCGGCCCAACGCGCCGATCCAAACTCAAATTATGTCCACGTCGCGTCCGTGCCGACGCATTTACGACCCAAATCTGCTTCCCAAATGCGTCGGCGCGGACGCCGAACGGATACTTCGCGCGCCTTCTCGCTATCTGTCGCGTCCCCACATGGCTGCCATCCAACTACCCGCTGCCCACGCGGTCAGCTTAATTTATGACGACGGGCCCACGCATCAGCGACGGCGCTCGTCCTTTTTTAAGCCGACCGTGCGGCAGGGCCGTCCCCATCCGCCCACCCTTGCTCCCTCGTCGCCGGCAAACCCTAGCCACCGCGGCCACAACGACGATGGGCCTCTTCTCCGACGCCAGCGGTAGCAAGGCCAAGGGCAAGTCCCCCGCCACCCCTTTCCCCTCCGAGTTTCTCCCACCCCTGCCGGCGCCTCGCCGGCAGAGGCAGCGCGTTAGCGTGCCAGTGCACCAGGCGGAGTGGCACTGGAAGAACCGCCAGCCGCTGCCATATCCCGACGTGTCGCTGCCGCATGACTGGCATCTGGATCCAGATAGAATCCCAGTGCCGGCGGCGCCGCGGTCGGCTCGTGCTCACGCGGAGGAGGTGCGGCGCCGGCGGGCGCTGCTGACGGCGGAGCAGCGCCGCGACTCTGCCTACGCAACCGACTCGCCCAACTGGGCGAGGTGGTTCGCCTTCGAGCACGAGGAGGCGAGGCACCGGGGCGTGTGCGAGGTCGACCGGAGACCAACGCCGCTGGTCGTCCGCGAGGAGGACCAGGCGGCGGAGGATGCCTACCAGGTGGCCCTTGCGGCCGTCTACCGTGAGAGCGAAAAGGACGAACGGTGCAGAGCGGAGGCGGCGGAGGCGGAAAAGGAGGCCCGCTACGAGGCGGCAATGGCGCAGGGCCTTGCCTTCTCAGCGGCGGGCGACAGCGTGGTGCCGCCGGTGGCCCCGCCGTCCCTCATCAAGCCGCAGCCCGAGCCCGAGCCCGAGCCCATCGCGCGCTTCTCCTGGAATGGAGTGGTGCGCGAGTGGGTGTCCGCGCTACCGGTCTGCCTAGGGGCGACGCCGGCGCAGAAGCAGCCCTACCTCGAGATGTGGCGCCAGCGCCGACTGGTAGAGGAGCGCCGGCAAGGCGAGTACGAGGAGATGCTCGAGCGCGACCTCGAGGAGGAGGCGCGCGAGGCCAAGTGCTCCGGCACTGCCTGCGCCGGCACAGTCCGACATGGCAGCGCTCTGGAACACAGCGGTCGCCTGGGCCGGGCCGGCGCCGACGCTCATCGACCTCACGGACCCTGAGGACGACGACCACGATGCCTAGAACAGCGCGCCTTCTCGTAGTTTAGGCTGTTTTTATGCAAATGTGGACGCGTGGACTCTCGTCGACCTTCGTGGCCGGCTTTAATGTTTAATTAATGCAGTTTCTCTTTTTTTTTAATATGCATGCGTCTATTTTTTTGGCGCCGTTTAAATGGATCGCAGGCTAGCGTTGGGCGCAGGTACCGATCCAAATGTGGAAGCGGGCAACCGTGTCCGTCTGGCCGACCCAAACGAAAAAAAAACGAACGAAATTGTCGTCCGTTTGGGTCGACCCGTTGAAGTTGCTCTTAGGCATTTGAAATGACCCTATTGGCTGCAGCCTGTAGGTCGTCAATGGCTATACTGCGGCAGACGAAACCTGTTTTTAGCAGGGTACTCCTGGATTGTATAGGAGAGACTCCATTGGATCCGTTGGGTTGGCCCAGAATTTGAACATTTTGTTTTACTCTTCGTAGACACCTCCACGTTTAGCTAGCCCCTACTAGCTCGCGGTAATAATAGAGCACAAATGATTGAAGCACCAAGTGTGCCCATGCATGAAAAGCACGCAGCAACTTTCCGACCTCTCCCGTCCCGGCCATATCGATCGATGAGCATCTGCAGTGGCGCACCTGTGCATGCACGCCACGCACCGCACAGAAAGCTCATGCATGGGCACCGTTCGAGTTTCACCTCGCGCGCGCGCCTGTCACAAAACGGCCGGTCGACGCCTCTCCCCCTACACAGTGTTGGCGTCCATTCGTTTCGCCGTTTCATCGGTGTCGGCTAGGTGAAACCGGCGACGACGTGCAGTCGGTCCGGCGAGAGACGGTCGCGGACGTTTTTGGCGTGTTCTTCTGGTAGAGGTAGACGAAAGGCCACACGTGCGGCGCGTCAAACAGGAAAGGAAAGCCCCCGCGCGCGGACCCTGCCATGCATGCATGCGCAAGGCTGGCAGGCTGCTCGCACAGTGCGCCAACGCCAACATGCGGGGTCCGGCCAGGCGCGCTCGGCCACAGCACAAACATACACGCAGGCGCCATCGGCAGCAAGCGCCATCGGCAGCAAGAGGCTAAGGCCTCCTTTCGTTCATAGGATAAGAAATATTGTAAGAATAGAAACTTTATAAAAAGTAAGTGACATGCGTCTCAATTACTTTAAAGAAAGAGATGTCATTTGATGTATAAGATAGAAATTTTTTCATTGAGTCTAGGCTAATGTTTTTTTCCTTTAAAATGTGAGGATTGAACCCTATCCTAAATAAAAATAGGAACCCATTCCTACAAACCAAAAGGCTTCATAGAAAATTTTCATTTAAAAATCCTATCCTATGAAATTCCTACAAGATTCCTACAAACTAAAGGAAGCCTAAATTTCGAGTTTTGACACTTTTTCGATGCCTATTTAAGATTTGACCATACTTTAAATTTTTTTCGAGATCTGACGCTTTTGCTATCGTCAGGGTCCATGGCGGTAGGTTATAACTGTCTATCGCTAAGGCTCCTGGCGGTAGGGTTGCATGCCCTATCATAAAATTTTGCTAAGTGTTGAACACAGTGCGTGCTCGTGCCTACCGTCGAGCACCTTGGCGGTAGGGTTGTACATGTTACCGCCATTCTGTTTGGAGGTGTCTGACGATAGGCTGTTACACCCCACCGTCATCGATTCTGATGGATGGAGGGCTGGGGGGGGGGGGGGGGGGGGCACCCTTGCGCCCAGCCCATTTTTCTTCCTCGATGCGAGGGACTCCTGGAATCTGGACTGTGATCTTGGCCCGTGCCCGCGGCTCAGCAAGCAAAAGATCACGTTGCAGGCTCGCAGCTGCTCCTACCCAGAGCGTCCGCCGATTTCGTGAGCGTCGACCAGGCGAGACGAATGGGCACGTGCCCAGGCGAGGCCTTGGCCCAGCGTTTCAGCACGGTAGAGCTAGAGCCTAGCTCTAGCGTGTAGCCTGACGCGCCCTATCCGCGCATCGCCTGCAGCGGCCTGCGTGTGCGTGATGGAGTAGACACA
The DNA here is from genome assembly GCA_034509565.1 of Triticum monococcum. Classification (NCBI taxonomy): domain Eukaryota; kingdom Viridiplantae; phylum Streptophyta; class Magnoliopsida; order Poales; family Poaceae; genus Triticum; species Triticum monococcum. The sequence continues at coordinate 666,910,287 of CM067843.1, read as the reverse complement.
GTGCGCGCACAGTGCGAGACACAGAGCTAGCTGTGCGTAAACGTACGTGCTTCGCTGCAAGCTAGCGCCATGCCTTTGCCCGTGAACGGTTTCCAATGCGCTGCTGCGGCGGGGAAAATAATGATGGGATGGTTGGTGTGGCAGTAGAAAGAGCAACTGAGCCGGCACATTGGTAGCCTACGTATGGATATGAAGACTGGCGAGACAAGGCAGGCTTCATAGATTTTCTTATGTGGAACCCGTTTGTGAGTGGCTAGAAGTCATCTTTCTTCCGCTGTAAAACTATTTGAAAAGCGTAGAACCCTTTATTTGGACCGCGTTGCATTATATCTCGGAGTTGCCGCGGCTTAAAAGAAAGAGGCGATCGAAGGGAGATCGATCGCAACTGTTACATGAGAGACAGAACAAAACAAAGGATAGAAAGAAAGATTACAATTCAAACTACTTTTCTATTCCTATTAGAAGAACGCCCGTGCGTTGCAACGGGGCCATATTAACTTTAAGAATTCAATATTAATCATGTTAATAATATATTTAATATTCTCATACATATCAAGTGACACTGGCGACTTTTTTTGTCAATTTAGCAACGAGCTCAGTTGCAACGGACTCTTTATACATATCAGACAACTCACTACTACTTAAACTACAACTATGGCTACCAATATGTTTTTGTCAATTTAGCTCAGCAATAGTGCCCCGCTTAATAGACTGCTTTGTATTCACTCCCTCAGAAGACAGAGAGAACCAACTCAATATGTCAGAAGATTAACAGAAATTTCATTTGTATGGCATGAACATATAGCAGGAGCACCAACACATAGATCAGCAGAGAGCAGAGCACATCATGCACACACTCGGGCCATCTATATCATACACACACAGCAACTTACACACGCATCATGCTGGCATACACATACAGAAAAGCAGGCACACACGCATCATGCGCATTGCCCGATGCGACACACGCAGAGCAAGTACGTACGCACGGAGAGCAAGCTAGCAAGCACGCACACGTCCAACCCCACCGCTGCATGCGCTGGCAGAAGGTGAGACAGCAAGGGAGACTGCACATTGAAGCTGTCCATGCAAGGCTGGAGGTGCTGGGCCGGCGACGGCAGTGTCAGGACGGTGCTTGATTCGTTCCCGGTGGCGTGGAGCTTGGGGCGGCAACGCGGCGATAGCTAGTGCTCGGGGATGGGGATTTGGGGCGGGGGCAGTCGACCCGATGGCTGGCGAAGTTAACGGGCTCGGGCGGCTGGAAATTCGGCGGGTGGCGGCGGCACAACGCGAGGATGGGACAGGCGGAAAACCTAGCGGGCGTTCAACTACCAATACCCACGCCTTTTTTAGGGGAATTGCTTGTGAAAATAACGTGCGACGACGACTTAGCGAGCGGATCCCCTTAAAAAAGACATAGCGAGCAGATTCCCTTAAAACTGGTAGGAATGGATACGATTGATGACGTTGATAAATAGTGGTGAATGTTGGCCTAATTTACTATCATCATGCATGGAAATGAATTATCAAGAAAAAGAATACTTCCTATTACTACACTCATAGGAAGCTTCCTAATCTCTGCTACCAAACAGTTTCTGCCCAAACAAGGAAGGAAAGTTATGGACGTGATTCGGGAGGAAACAAACGTTATGAAGAATAATTAATTTAGATTTGATCTTTAGAGATTGATTGTGATTGATTCTTTTACATAAATACATTACTAAATAATTTGCGTCAGTATGGAAAGTTCTGATCCGTTCAGTTTTTTTCGTTATGTGAGAGGGTGAAGTGAAAATAAACCGATGAAGTGGGGGAGGCGATGAAAAAAATCTACGACGGTTAACCTACGAAAAAAACCAGACGAAAGTGGTGGGACAAAAAAACCTGGAAGCGAGACTACCAACTGCTCCATTAGGAGTCGACCCGATGGCTGGCGAAGTTAACGGGCTCGGGCGGCTGGAAATTCGGCGGGTGGCGGTGGCACATCGCAAGGATGGGACAGGCGGAAAACCTAGCGGGCGTTCAACTACCAATACCCACGCCTTTTTAGGGGAATTGCTTGTGAAAATAACGTGCGACGACGACTTAGCGAGCGGATCCCCTTAAAAAAGACATAGCGAGCAGATTCCCTTAAAACTGGTAGGAATGGATACGATTGATGACGTTGATAAATAGTGGTGAATGTTGGCCTAATTTACTATCATCATGCATGGAAACGAATCATCAAGAAAAAAACGCTTCCTATTACTACACTCATAGGAAGCTTCCTAATCTCTGCTACCAAACAGTTTCTGCCCAAATAAGGAAGGAAAGTTATGGACGTGATTCGGAAGGAAACAAACGTTATGAAGATTAATTAATTTAGATTTGATCTTTAGAGATTGATTGTGATTGATTCTTTTACATGAAGACTTTACTAAATAATTTGCGTCAGCATGGAAAGTTCTGATCCGTTCAGTTTTTTTTCGTTGTGTGAGAGGGTGAAGTGAAAATAAACCGATGAAGTGGGGGAGGCGACGAAAAAAATCTACGACGGTTAACCTACGAAAAAAACCCGGAGGAAAGTGGTGGGACGAAAAAAAACCTGGAAGCGAGACTACCGACTGCTTCATTAGGAGTAGAGATACAACTTATTCTAACACTCCCCCTCAATCTAAATCTTAAGAAATTTTCCAAGATTAAGATTGTACTTAAACTCATCCAACCTTCTTATAGCGAGAGGTTTTGTGAAGCCATCAGCGAGTTGATCTCCTCTGGGTATAAATCGAATATCAAACAACTTTCGAGCCACTCGTTCCCTTATAAAATGAAAGTCAACTTTAATGTGTTTTATGCGTGTATGGAAAACAAGATTTGCTGAGAGATAGGTTGCAGCAATATTACCACACCATAGTCTCGCAGATTGTGGAGCTTTAATTCCAAGCCCATAAAGCAATGGTTGTATCCACATTACTTCACCTGTGGCATTTGCCAAAATTTTATATTCAGCCTCAGTGCTCGATCTTGAGACTGTAGTCTGTTTCATTGCACTCTATGACACAAGATTTGTTCCTAGAAACACAGCAAAATCACCTGTAAATCTTCTATCGCCAGCACATCGTGCCCAGTCAGTATGCAATGACAAGCAAAGAGAAGGACTTGGTAATTTGAAGTCCAAGTCCTTCAGAAAACTTGAGATACCTCAAAATTCTTTTAACTGGAGTCCAATGAGTAGTGCTAGGTGCATGTAAATATCGACATACCTTGTTTACCGAATAAGAAATATCAGGACATGTAAGTGTCAAATATGTAAAGCACCTACAATACTTCTGTAATTTTTTGCATCCTCTGGTCCAAGAGCTTCTCCACTTTCAACTGTGAGCTTTTCTAAGGTTGAGATTGGTGTACTCACTGCCTTGCAAGTTTCAAATCCTACTCTTCTGAGAATATCAGTAGTGCATTTTTCCTGTGTGAGAAGTATGCCATCTTTAATTTGATTTACCTCTATGGCTAGAAAATAGTGAAGATCACCCAAGTCATTGAGAGCAAATTCCAACTTTAGATCCTTGATAAAAAAGTAATGATGGTGAGTTTCAAAGAAGACATTATTATCAGTGGCTAAATGAGACATAGATGCAAGATTTTTATCGGCTTGTGGAACATGAAGAACATATTTAAGAACTAGATCACGTCTAAGAGTAGGGGAATTAATAGAAGCTTGACCAATGTGATAAATATTCATACCTCCAGCGCTTGCAGTGTGGATTTGGTCGTTGCCGAGGTACCTCTCTCGAAGAGCAAGTTTCTCTAATTCGCTTATGACGTGATCGATGGCTCCCGGGTCAACGTACCAAACACCGTCACCTCCTTGTTCATGCATGGCAGCAGCAACGTGGCATCCATCCGTGACGTAGTCTTCATCATAGCGATGCCAACAATCCATGACTTCATGGACAGATTTCTTGCATAGTTGGCAGCGAGGTCGACCATGAGAGGACAAACCACGACGGCTGTTGTTGGTGTTGAAGCCGCTGTCGCCGGTGTTGTTGCCACCGCCGGTGTGGTTGTTGTACTTGTTGTCGCCGCCGGTGTGGTTGTTGTAGTTGCCACCACCAGAACGAGAGCCATCGCCCTGAGGGGCGCTACGCCCGCGACCACCACCACAATTTTGCCTCTGGTGATCACGCCCACGGTCACGGTCATGGTAGGCAGAGTTGGCGGAGGATTGGCAGAGATTGGTGCCATGGAGGAGGATTGGCGGAGATTGGTGCCATGGAGGAGGCTGAGGCGGCCATCAAAACTTAGGAGCTGGCTGTAAAGCTCCTGAACCGTGATCGGTTCCACTCAAGCAGCAAGTGCTGAAACAACGAGGTTGTACTCCAGATCCAATCTAGCATGAATTTTTTTAGGTGATCTCTGGATTAGAGAGCGCAACGCCGGTGCAAGCAACTTCATCGGTGAGGCTTTTAATTTTTCCAAGGTACTCGGTCATAGTCATATTACCTTTTTGCAGGTTTGTGAGCTCAATGCGGGTGTTGATAGCTTGAGCCCGACTTTGAGCAACAAACATGGCGTGGATGGCACGCCACAGCTCGGCCGACATCTAGAGTGTTATGACCTAGGCAAGAATATCGCAGGAGAGAGAACCCATCAAATATCCTTGGAGTTGTTGCTGTTGTGCATACTAGAGGGATCAGGCAAAATTGGCGACTTGCTCTTCTTTCTCGTCCTTGGTGGTGGTGAGGGTAGCTAGTGGTGCGGGGCTCTTCTCGTAGAGGTGGTGTTCCATCTGCGCGCCCTTGATCTGGGGCAGCACGACGACCTTCCATAGCAGGAAGTTTACCCTCGTTAGCTTCTCTTGAGGTGGCGATCCAAGAGAGGTGGCGATGGAGCTAGAGGATGAAGCGAAGGTGGAAGATGATGTGGTGGTGAGCGCACCCATGGTGATGGGCGTCATGGAAGCGGTGATGGTGGACATGATTTCGGTCGCAGAAGGTAGCTGGATGCAGTCTCTTTTGATCTAATGAGAAAGAGGCTCTGTTACCATGTAAAACTATTTGGGAAATGTAGAACCCTTCGTCTGGGCTGCTTTGCATTATATCGAAGAGTTGCCATGGCTTACAAGGAAGAGGCGGTCGAGGAGAGATCGATCACAACTGTTATAGGAGAGACAGAACAGAAGAAGGGATAGGAAGAAAGGTTACGATTCAAACTACTTTTCTATCCATATACAACTTATTCTAACATCCACACCCCCACAAAATTCGCAAAGTAGGAATTTCACTCGAATTGGAACAAGGATTTAAAGAATGAATTTTAAGAAGGATCACACACTAGGATTTGAACAACCTTGGGCAACTACAATTTTCTACTAATTTAACTATGGCCTCTTCCTCCTCTTAAAAGTGCCCAAATGATAAAGCGCACTCGTGTGGCACTAAAAGTGATCTTGCAGTCGACTCCAAACGGCCATGCGGTCGACGAACACATGTGCTCCTAGATGAGGGATACATCACATTTTTTAAGGACCGCGTGAGCGCAAGTTTAATTTTTTGCGCATCCAACCGTCGAGTTGAAGAAGTTGAGGACGTCGGAGAGGCGGGCATGGTCAATGGATTATTAATCCTTACAACGTGCGTGCCCTTGACCCACTAGGAGTACTTTCGCGCCCTACCCCAGAACTTTCTCTCCGTGTGGTCCTCTTCGATCTAGCCGGAGAAAGGTCCGAGGGGAGGGTATGTCCGAACCGGCAACATTGATGGGGTGATTGTGGCAACGACGAGTAGGGACAAAGAGGGAGGGATGGGTGGCGGGAAACTTAGGTGGTGATGGTGGTGAGTGTGGCGGGGACGACAATGCGGGCGGGCGGATTTTTATATACTCACGAATCTATGCACTCCAGCGAGAAATGAGGGTGAATTTGTCGTGTGTGGTAAGGAACCACTTGCAAAATGCGGTGATGACCTTTATTGGCATTATTCCAAGTGGAAAAGAGGCTCCGGCATTGGCAGGGGCGAAAACGATCGACGTACGTACGACATCGCCATTGACTCAGTTGTAGGCATGAGGAAGAGGTCGAGCTGGAAATTTTCCATTCGGGCGAGCAGTTGCAGATGTACTCGGCTCTATATCAATTCCCCGACCTCCAAATATGGAGTCTCGCGGGTTGGATGGCGCTCTCCATAAATTATGTCGATCTAGAGGCACAAGGCGACTCTACTATAGAGCCACTTTGGGCCAAATGCACCATATCGTCCCTTATGATGACGATCGTCATGATATGTAGACCCCACTAGTGCTGCTCTAAGGGCATCTCCGATGCAGATCACCAAATTTCTGCTTGCAATGTCCCCGGACGCTCTGTGTTCAGTTGGTTAGGCGAAGGCCATCCAACTGAAGTTACCAAGTGTTAAGCGAACATGGAATTTCATTGATTTCTGATTTTTTTACATAACAAAATATGCCTATCTGCTCCCTGTCGATGGTGAGGTTGACGACCCTCGCGTAAGACGGTCCAACCTCGTTGTTGTTAGCGGCCGACGCTACCAAGGCCGAGTTCCAAACATGTGCCTCATTGACATCATCATTGTGCTGCTCCGGCGCATCATCCTCTTATGCCTCCAGGTTCTCGAAGAGCCATTCTGTCGGAGGTCGTTGAGGTGGACTTGCAGGAGATCTCGCTTCACAGGGTGGTGGCTGTGGATGGAAGCGATCCTGTCTAGTTCTCATCGAGTATGTCCGGGCTTTAAGGGAGCCGGCGACATTCGCTCGCTCTACCTCGATTTGAGTGAGCGTATCACAGTGCTCCTCCAAGAGGGGTAGGTTGTACTATTTCTTAGCCTGCAACCATGTGAACGTGGATACCGCACGTAGTGCAGCGTCGATGGTCATGGCCGTGGGATCGTTGTCCTGCTTCTTCTCCTCCAAGCTTAACTCCGGAAAGCTTGGAAGTTGGTCCACCTCTGTGCCGTCCTGGCGCCGGGCATTCGCAGTGTAGACCTCCACCGCTATTTTCGGTGTGGCGCCCCGAGACAACTACTTGAAGGACGAAGCCATGGAGCGAACAATTGCGGCGGGTATGACAAACACATATGAAATTGTGGGTGGTTGGACGACGACTCAGATGATGGGAGAAGGAGCTTAGAGGGTAGGGTTTTGGGGTGTAGTCTGCTCAATATAAATAGTCATGCAGACGAAACAACAAAGGCTTGATTATGAGTAGCCCATGTAGGCTTCTTGGTCCTCGCATTGGTGTGAATGCGGGTAGGCGGACATTCGGTCATGCCCTGTGTGAATCCACAGGCGGTTCTAGGGCTAGATGGACGGGGAGGGGTTCGGGTGTCTCTGGGCTGTCTGAGTCTAACGTGGTCGATGTCTGACCTCCGTTGGAGCTCCCCCCTCCCGATTTGGGACTGTGTTACAGTGATGACCCACAAGTATAGGGGATCTATCGTAGTTCTTTCAATAAGTAAGAGTGTCGAACCCAATGAGGAGCAGAAGAAAATGACAAGCGGTTTTCAGCAAAGTATTCTCTACAAGCATTGAAATTATCGCTAACAAATAGTTTTGTGATAAGATAATTCGTAATGGGTAGCAAGTAACAAAAGTAACTAAGGTGCAGCAACGTAGCCCAATCCTTTTTGTAGCAAAGACCAAGCCTGGACAAACTCTTATATAAAGCAAAGCGCTTCCGAGAACACATAGGAATTATTGTCAAGCTAGTTTTCATCATGCTCATATGCTTCACGTTCGTTACTTTGATAATTAGATGATACCCCACGCGTTGCTGCGGGAATGCGTAAATACATATTATGTAGAGAAAATGTTATATAATGCTGGGTAACACATTAATAATATAAAGGAAACCATTTGCTCGTTGTATCAGGGATTGCCTCTTGTGCACAATGAATCCCATTGATAGGGAGTCTTAATACAAAGGAAGTGTAACATCCCAAATTTTCAATTTGGAATGTTATACATTAGATCATCATTGCATATCATGTTTTATTGCATTTTGGTTGATCCTAGAAATTCTACGCAACTTAAGGACCCACGGAGAGAGTTGGGGATTTCGTTATTTTCATATTTGAGTTTTTTTCGAATTTTGAAAAGAGGATCGTTTGATTTTAATTATTTTTTATTTGAAATATTTGTTTTATTAAAAATAAAAGAGAGAGGATAAAATGACTTCCTCAAAATAAAGAAATATCAGAGATTTAAAATTAAAATCAAATAAGATTTTTTATTCGGAGTTTTGTCGCTATTTTATTTGAATTAGGAAAAATATGCGTTTTCAAAATTTGATTTTAGGCCCAAATAAATGTTCACCTTGTCCGGCTTATTTTTAGAGGACGGGGAAAATTTATTTCGGCATTTTTGGAGTCCGTTTAGTATTTCATTTCTTTCTTTTTCTGCATGTTGAATTTTTTTTAAAGTCAAACTCACTTAGGGCCGTTTTCGGCCAGGACTCTTCGGGCCGGCCCCTTTAAAAGCCGCACCCCCGCAGCCCACCAACCCCGCCACCCAAACCCTAACCCTAAGCCGCCGCCGCCACGCCGCCGACCCGCCGCCTCGCCTGAGTCGTCCGCCGCCGCCCCTCGCCGGACTTGCCGGAGGTAGCGCCACCACCGCTGGTTTTCTTCGGAAAACCGTACGGTTTTTTTAGATCCGCGGTTTTTATTTTATTTTATTTAGATATGTTTTTTTCGGTTTAGTTATTTAGCGGACGTTCGTCCGTACGTTCGTTTTGACGAACGGTTTTCACCGTTTAGCCGCAGACAGCGAACATTTGTTCGTTAGCCTGTTCGTTAGTTTTTCTTTTTCTCAGATTTTCCGCGATTATTTTCGATCGTGATTTCTGATCCAATTTTCGTTCTAGTATAACTTTTTGCTGTTTATCGGAATCAGGCGATTCAAGCGCCTAGAGTTTCGTCTCGAAACCTTCTTTCCGTTTAACTAACTTAAACAAGTTTTTGCTATGGTAAAATTTGACTTTTGTCCAACCTAGTAAACGAAGCTTGTTTCCCTCGCCGTTTGAGTTTTGTTGCTTCGTTTGATTTGATTCTTTTTGCACACCGGAATTCTTAAGTTGAACTTTCTGGTTAGATCTCTTATTTGAGTTTTACCCGTGCCTTTGCTTGATTTTCTTATTGTATGCTTGTTTGATTGCGATAGAGTACCCGGAGTGCGAAACGTGCTACATCGAGTCTCTAGGTTTCGCGGATGATCAGCAAGGCAAGTAACACTTTGATCATACCTCTTACTACGCAGTTTTTATTGCATTAGAGTAATCCTCAAACAATTGCATGGTTAGGATCTGATCTAAATTGTGGGTTTTGGGAAGTAGATGAGGTAGTACCTATTCACCTGCTTATTATCAAACCCTCGGAGTTACTTCTACGTTTGCTTATGTTGCCATGCTATGCTCGTAGACGTGGATTGGGTTTGAGAGTTTTCATGACATATGTGAGATTGTTAATTTAATGGTTAACTTAAGGTGGCAACTTTAATACACATCTGGGTGGATTGAGGCACCTGGGGAACCCAGTGATTGCCTGTATACTTTTGGAAATCCCGGGGTACCGTGTGATTCTCCTATGGACCGCCACCCAGGCTCAAAGGGATCATCCGATTATTCATGCTGAAAACTTCTGTGTGCAGCCACATGCCATTATGGGCTCTGGCATAGTTGAGTAAGTTGTGGGAGACCTTTCCATGATGGGCTAGGACATGTAGGGAATTGTAGGTGTACCGGCCTATCTATCGGTTAAGGGGACCTCTTCGGAAAGACTGTGTCTCGGTCATCCGTTTCTCAAACACCATGTAGTGCGAGAACACCAACGGAGGAGATCGAGTCTTGTGGGGAAAAGTGCACAAACCTCTACAGAGTGTACAAACTAATCATGGTTAGCCGTGCCCCCGGTTATGGACATCTTGAGTATCTGGTTCTTGAATTGTCATGTGGATCTCATCACTCTTAATATAATTTGATTGGGTTTAATGATGATTACTTTTTAATTGTGATTGAGTTGGGTGAACCTTCTCAATGTTTAACAACCACCATGATAGTTAAATAAAATTTATTCCTTTGTAGTAGGGAAAAATTGGCTTTTCGCAAAACATTTAACCTTACAGCCTCCACCAAACCATATATATGCATGTAGTGATAGCCTTATTCCGTTCATTACTCTCTTGTGTTACTTTGCCACCATATTCTATGTGCTGACCCGTTTTTCGGGCTGCAACATATCATGTTGCAGACTTTTCAGACGACGAGTAAGGAGCCTTAGGTCATGGTCTTTCACCCAGTGATGCCGTTGGAGTTGATGGACTCGCTTTATCGTCCAAGCCTTCCGTTGTTATCGTATTAGATGGCCTTAAGCCATATTTATTGTAATAAGTTCTCTCTTGAGACATTCTATGTAATAAGTGTGTGATTGCCACTCTGTTATAAATCCTTCGAGTACTGTGTGTGTCAGCATTACCGATCCAGGGATGACACTTATGCACAGAGATCAGACTGTTTGAGGTCTGGTCGCTACAAAGATGGTATCAGAGCACGCGCTGACTGTAGGACACGACCATTAAGCTAAATCCCTAGATCACTACTCTCTTCTCATTTCTAACTCCTCTCCTTTTTTCTACTCTTTAGGATGGCGGACGCAAGGAACAAGTTTGCACAACTGGATGAAGACGCCCCCTTTGGACAACACTTGAAGGAAGTCACTAGGTACTTGAACATTGGAATACCAAGCTTCACCGGGACTTACAATGCCACTTTACCAGAAGAGGAGCAATGGATGAGTCAAGTTCAAGTTCCAGGAATGACATTCGCACCAGTCACTAAGCCCATAGAGTTTTCTTTCGATGCACCAACCTGGAATCTAGGAAAGGGTATGACAGCTCGCATCACCATGGGACGCATTGGAGAAGTTTACCACAAGGATCTCAAGGATACTATCTACCAGATTTGTGGGCACCGAGATGAGCAATGGGAAATGATTAGCACCAGGAAGGATAGATCAATTGTAGCTTTCATCCAGGAGTTAAACCAGCACATTCGTCGCCAGGAGAACCAGATGTGCGCAGGCATGATAGATCTGAAGAAGGCGATGACCAGGATCGCGGAGCTTGAAGAAGAACTCAAGGCAACTCATGAAGATTATGTGGAGGAAATCATCGTACTAGTAGAGAAGAATGATGATCTGGAAAGGAAGCTAGGAGTATTCATGGGAGACCCCGCACCAGGAGGAGAAGACGAAGAACCCAAGGAGATTCGTTCAGAGGACTACATCATCATCGACGACACCGACTCAGACCCCGACGATAGCGATGATGACTATGTTGATGAAGCTGGAGCAGATATCATGGAGTCTTCGACCGATCAATATTTCTAGTTGACCACCAAAACAATAGTAGTAGCCTACCATGTAAATAGTATAGCCCAAGCACTTTGTAATGATAGTTCTAGACCGATTGTATGCCCTTGCTTGATTGATTGAGTGATATGATTGTGTTTGTCTCATGTGCATACGGGTAGCGTTTTCTCACTAGACCTCATTCTATTCTATTCTATTCTCTCTAAACCCTCAGATGCCTCCGAGACCTGACCCCAGATTTACCTTTCCACCGGAGCTCACTCAGTTGATCCAGCAGCAGAATATCCTGATGCAGTTGTTAGTTCAGAACCAAGGCAACAACAACAACAACAACAATAACCCACCACCACCACCACCAGTTGACAACTTAGCCCATTTTCTAAGGTTGCAGCCGCCGGTGTTTTCCAGTAGCACCGAGCCGATAGTTGCAGATGATTGGCTCAATAAATTGGAAGGGAGTTAACCACTGCAGGATGCACAGATGCTGAGAAGGTGCGTTTTGCCGCACACCAATTGGATGGACCAGCAGCCTCATGGTGGGAGAATTACACTGTCACCTATCCTATAGCCATTGTCACATGGGATCAGTTCCATCAAGCTTTCTGTACTGCCCATGTATCAGCAGGAGCTATGGCCATGAAGAAGCGTGAATTTCGCAACTTACACCAAGGAGGACGCACTGTTGGCCAGTATGTGGATGAGTTTAGTAAGTTAGCACGTTATGCCCCAGATGACGTTGCTACAGATGCAGCTAAGAAGGAGAAGTTTCTGGAAGGACTGAATGATGAGTTGAGCATGCAGTTAATGGTAGCAAATTTCAATAACTACCAAGAGTTGGTGGATAGAGCTCTCATGCTTGAAGGGAAGCAGCAGCAGATTGACAGCTACAAGAGGAAGTATGGACAAGGGAAGTATAATTCTGGAGCTCAGCAGAGACCCCGTTTCACCCCGAACTCGGGAGGGCTTGTGCATAACCATGAAGGCCACACTCATAATGGAGGAAGTTCGCATAACCATAGTGGCCCAAAGAACGACAATGGTAATGGAGGAAGTAGCTGACAGAACCGTTCCAACCCGGCAACACCCGCCAAGAAGGATCTAAGCCACGTTACTTGCTACAAGTGTCGGAAGACTGGACATTACGCCAATGAATGTCCTGAAGCTAAAAAATGGAAATGGCAATGGAAGCTCTAGGAAGAAGCCCAACCCTTTCAACAAGGGACAAGTGAACCACGTTAACGTGGAGGAGATTGAAGCCCAGCCAGATGCAGTAATTGGTAAGTTTTTGGTTAAGTCATTTACTTCAGTCGTTCTTTTTGATACTGGTGCATCTCATTCATACATATCAAGGGGATTTGTGGATAAGTATAACCTGCCCACTAGACTACTTAAGACACCCATGCTAGTAACCTCACCCGGAGTAGAGTATATGGCAAGCCATGGATGTTTTGAGATGCCATTGGCCATAGGTAGGCATGTTTTCCCCTCCGATCTGATAATTTTGGAATCGCAAGGCCTGGATGTGATTTTGGGTATGGATTGGCTATCGATGTATGGAGGAAACATCGATTGCGCCAGTAAGACGATTTTACGCACCACCCTAGAAGGAAGAAGGATCAAGTATGTATCCCGGCATGTGCCGATTAGGACTCAAGTAAATTTCTTATCAGGAGTTGTATAGGAGGAAGTACCAGTGGTAAAGGATTTTTCGGATGTATTTCCAGAAGAGTTGCTAGGCATGCCACCAGATAGAGACATAGAGTTTTTGATAGAACTTTAGCCAGGCACTGGGCCAATATCTAAGAGATCGTACAGGATGCACGCTCAGGATTTAGAGGAAATTAAGAAGCAGATTAAGGAGTTACTAGATAAGGGATATATTCGCCCAAGCTCGTCACCTTGGGGATCACCAGTACTTCTAGTGGAAAAGAAGGATGGATCGTTAAGGATGGTTGTTGATTATCGTGGATTGAATGAAGTAACGATCAAGAATAAGTACCCACTGCCGATGATCAATGATTTGTTTGATTAGTTGCAAGGAGCTAAAGTGTTTTCCAAGATCGATTTGCGATCAGGGTACCACTAGTTGAAGATTCGAGAGCAGGACATACCTAAGACAGCTTTTACCACAAGGTACGAGCTATATGAGTATACCGTTATGTCATTTGGCCTGACTAACGCACCTGCCTACTTTATGAACATGATGAACAAAGTGTTTATGGAGTTTTTGGATAAGTTTGTCATAGTGTTCATTGATGATATTCTGGTTTACGCGAAGAATGAAGAAGAACATAAAGAACATTTGCGTTTGGTACTTGGCAAACTCAGGGAACATCAGTTATACGCCAAGTTCAGCAAGTGTGAGTTTTGGTTGAAGGAAGTTGGATTTCTTGGACATGTTATATCCGGAGAAGGAATAGCAGTAGACCCCACCAAGGTTGTCACCGTGACAAACTGGGAATCACCCACGACAGTTGGAGAGATCCGGAGTTTTCTTGGACTCGCAGGATACTACCGGAGGTTCATTGAGAATTTCTTAAAGATTGCAAAGCCCATCTTGGAGTTGTTAAAGAAGGACACCAAGTTCAATTGGACTGAGGAATGTGAGGCCAGTTTTCAGGAGTTGAAGAGACGCTTGGTTACATCACCGGTGTTGATTCTACCAGATCAACGCAAAGATTATGAAGTGTATTACGACGCTTCTCGTCAGGGACTTGGAGCTGTACTTATGCAGGAGGGAAGAGTTGTTTCATATGCCTCACGACAGCTTAAACCCCATGAGTTAAACTATGCTACGCATGATTTGGAGTTAGCAGCCGTAGTGCATGCATCGAAGACATGGAGACATTTTCTCATCGGAAGGTATACACGGATCACAAGAGTTTGAAGTATATCTTCATGCGGAAGGAGTTAAATCTCAGCAGAGGAGATGGTTAGAACTCATTAAAGATTATGATATGAGATTGCATTATCATCCAGGAAAGGCTAACGTAGTAGCCGATGCGTTGAGCCGCAAGAGTCATGTAAATACCCTCATGACCGGAGAATTACCCAAGGATTTAACAGAAGACCTTCGCGAACTATGTTTGGAGATAGTTCCGAGAGGTTATGTAGCAGCATTGGAGATTCAGTCTACCTTGATGGATAAGATCAGAGAAGCTCAGAAGACAGACAAGGAGATTGCCGAAATAAAGGAAAGGATGAGCAAAGGAAAAGCCAAGGGATTTCGTGAGGATGAGCACGATACTTTATGGTTTGAGGACCGCATATATGTACCAAATGATCAGGAGATCAGGAAGTTGATTCTGCAAGAGGCCCATGATTCGCCATATTCGATTCACCCAGGAAATACCAAGATGTATCAAGATTTGAAGGACAATTTCTGGTGGACCGGTATGAAGAAGAATATTGCGAAGTATGTAGCAGTTTGTGATGTATGTCAGAGAGTGAAGGCAAAACATCAGAAGCCAGCAGGATTGCTACAGTCATTGCCTATACCTAGATGGAAGTGGGATAAACTAGGTATGGATTTTATCACGGGATTGCCTAGGACTCGTTCAGGCTATGACTCGATATGGGTTGTAGTCGATCGATTGACGAAAGTAGCTCATTTCATCCCAGTAAAGACCACTTACACCAGTGCTAAGTTGGCAAAGATCTATATGACCAGGATCGTATGTCTGCATGGAGTTCCGAGGACCATTGTATCAGATAGAGGAACCCAGTTTACTTCAAAGTTTTGGAATCAGTTGCATGAAACTTTGGGAACCAGACTAGAGTTTAGTACAGCTTTTCACCCGCAAACAGATGGACAGACTGAAAGAGTAAATCAGATTCTGGAGGACACGTTGAGAGCTTGTGCGCTAGACTATGGATCTAGTTGAGACGATAATTTTCCTTATGCCGAGTTCTCTTATAACAACAGTTATCAAGCCAGTTTGAAGATGGCCCCTTTCGAAGCACTGTACGGAAGGAGGTGCAGAACACCGTTGTTGTGGGACGAAGTTGGAGACCGACAGTTGTTTGGACCAGATTTGATTAAAGAGTCCGAAGAGAAGGTTAAGCTGATTCATGATAGACTCAAGGTAGCCTAATCCAGACAGAAGATTTATGTGGATTCGAAACGCAAGGAGACAATCTACAAAGTCGGAGACATAGTGTATCTTCGAGTATCACCACTCCGAGGAGTGAAGCGCTTTGGAGTTAAGGGAAAGTTAGCACCACGTTTTGTGGGACCATACAGAGTTTTGGAACGTATGGGAGAAGTTTCTTACAAGTTGGAATTACCTGAAGGATTGACCGAAGTTCACGATGTGTTCCACGTTTCTCAGTTGAAGAAGTGCCACGCTAAGATGGCTGAAATTCCTCTGAGAGATACAGTGCCGCTCGAAGCAATAAGGTTGGATAGTGATTTGACATATGAGGAGAAACCAGTCAAGATACTTGAGATTGCCAGCCGAGCTACACGCAATAAGGTTATCAAGTTTTGCAAGGTTTAGTGGAGTCACCATACCGAGGATGAAGCCACTTGGGAACGAGAGGAAGACTTACGAAAGGATTACCCTCACCTATTTTCTAGCCAACCCGAATCTCGAGGGCGATATTCACCTTAAGGGGGTAGGTTTGTAACATCCCAAATTTTCAATTTGGAATGTTATACATTAGATCATCATTGCATATTATGTTTTATTGCATTTTGGTTGATCCTAGAAATTCTACGCAACTCAAGGACCCACATAGAGAGTTGGGGATTTCGTTATTTTCATATTTGAGTTTTTCTTGAATTTTGAAAAGAGGATCATTTGATCTTAATTATTTTTTCTCTGAAATATTTCTTTTATAAAAATAAAAGAGAGAGGATAAAATGACTTCCTCAAAATAAAGAAATATCTGAGATTTAATATTAAAATCAAATAAGATTTTTTATTCGATGTTTTGTCGCTATTTTATTTGAATTAGGAAAAATATGCGTTTTTCAAAATTGCATTTTAGGCCCAAATAAATGTTCACCTTGTCCGGCTTATTTTTAGAGGACGAGGAAATTTTATTTCGGGATTTTTGGAGTCCGTTTAGTATTTCTTTTCTTTCTTTTTCTGCACGTCGAAATTATTTTCAAAAAAAGTCAAACCGACTTATGGCCGTTTTCAGCCAGGACTCTTCGGGCCGCCCCCTTTAAAAGCCGCACCCCCGCAGTCCACCAGCCCGGCCACCCAAACCATAACCCTAACCCTAAGCCGCCGCCGCCGCCGCGCCGCCACGCCGCCCGCGCCACCACCCCGACTGCGCCGCCACGCCGCCGACCCGCCGCCTCGCCGGAGCCGTCCGCCGCCGCCGCCGCCCCTCGCTGGACATGCCGGAGGTAGCGCCGCCGCGGCCGGTTTTTCTTTGAAAAACCGTACGTTTTTTAGACCCGCGGTTTTTTTATTTATTTTATTTAGATCGGGTTTTTTCAGTTTAGTTATTTAGCGGACGTTCGTGCATACGTTCATTTTTCGAATGGTTTTCACCGTTTAGCCGCAAACAGCGAACGTTCATTCGTTAGCCTGTTCGTCAGTTTTTCTTTTTCTCGTATTTTCCGCGATTATTTTCAATCGCGATTTCTGATCCGATTTTCGTTCTAGTATAACTTTTTGGTCGTTTATCGGAATCAGGCGATTCAAGCGCCTAGAGTTTCGTCTCGAAACCCTCTTTCCGTTTAACCAACTTAAAGAAGTTTTTGCTACTGTAAAATTTGACTTTAGTCCAAACTAGTAAACGAAGCTTGTTTCCCTTGCCGTTTGAGTTTTGTTGCTTCGTTTAATTTGATTCTTTTTGCAAACCGGAGTTCTTAAGTTGAACTTTCTGGTTAGATCTCTTATTTGAGTTTTACCCGTGCCTTTTCTTGATTGCTTATTGTATGCTTGTTTGATTGTGATAGAGTACCCGGAGTGCGAAGCGTGCTACATCGAGTCTCTAGGTTTCGCGGATCATCAGCAAGGCAAGTAACACTTTGATCATACCTCTTACTACCCAGTTTTTATTGCATGAGAGCAATCCTCAAACAATTGCATGGTTAGGATCTGATCTAAATTATGGGTTTTGGGAAGTAGATGAGGTAGTATCTATTCACCTGCTTATTATCAAACCCTAGGAGTTACTTCTACATTTGCTTATGTTGCCATGCTATGCTCGTAGACGTGGATTGGGTTTGAGAGTTTTCATGACATATGTGAGATTGTTAATTTAATGGTTAACTTAAGGTGACAACTTTAATACACATCTGGGTGGATTGAGGCACCTGGGGAACCCAGTGATTGCCTGTATTTTTTTGGAAATCCCGGGGTACCGTGCGATTCTCCTATGGACGGCCACCCACGCTCAAAGGGATTATAAGATTATTCATGCTGGAAACTTCCGTGTGCAGCCATATGCCATTATGGGCTCTGGCATAGTTGAGTAAGTTGTGGGAAACCTTTCCATGATGGGCTAGCAGATGTAGGGGATTGTAGGTGTATCGGCCTATCTATCGGTTAAGGGGACCTCTTCGAAAAGACTGTGTCTCGGTCATCCGTTTCTCAAACACCATGTAGTGCGAGAACACCAACGGAGGAGATCGAGTCTTGTGGGGGAAAGTGCACAAACCTCTACAGAGTGTACAAACTAACCATGGTTAGCCGTGTCCCCGATTATGGACATCTTGAGTATCTGGTTCTTGAATTATCATGTGGATCTCATCACTCTTAATATAATTTGATTGGGTTTAATGATGATTACTTTTTAATTGGGATTGAGTTGGGTGAACCTTCTCAATGTTCAACAACCACCATGATAGTTAAATAAAATTTATTCCTTTGTAGTAGGGAAAATTGGCTTTTCGTAAAACATTTAACCTTACAGCCTCCACCAAACCATATATGCATGTAGTGATAGCCTTATTCCGTTCATTACTCGCTTGTGTTACTTTGCCAGCATATTCTATGTGCTGACCCATTTTTCGGGCTGCAACGTATCATGTTGCAGACTTTTTAGACGACGAGTAAGGAGCCTTAGGTCGTGGTCTTTCACTCAGTGATGCCGTTGGAGTTGATGGACTCACTTTATCTTCCAAGCCTTTCGCTGTTATCGTATTAGATGGCCTTAAGCCATATTTATTGTAATAAGTTCTCTCTTGAGACATTTGATGTAATAAGTGTGTGATTGCCACTCTGTTATAAATCCTTTGAGTACTGTGTGTGTCAGCATTACCGATCCAGGGATGAAACTTATGCACAGAGAGCAGACTGTTTGAGGTCTGGTCACTACAGGAAGTGACATACTAAGTAGATAAAAAGTGCTTCAGATACTT
This sequence comes from Triticum monococcum, assembly GCA_034509565.1. Taxonomy (NCBI): domain Eukaryota; kingdom Viridiplantae; phylum Streptophyta; class Magnoliopsida; order Poales; family Poaceae; genus Triticum; species Triticum monococcum. The sequence continues at coordinate 666,891,606 of CM067843.1, read as the reverse complement.
AAATTTGGGTATTATAGCGAGTCCCGATCCTTAGCACTCCATATGAAGAACCGTCCTCGTCACTCATCAGTGTGAAGTATTTTTGCCATCTCTAAAAGAATAATGTTTTTAGTTAGAATACAACTAACCGCCACTATTTATTTGATGAGGGCCATGCATTGAATTTTCATGCTTCTATATTTTTCATGAACTCTGTAGCCAATTGGATGGAGCACTTGCCCAGTAACCAATAGGATGAGGCCATTGCAAACGTATATGCCAATAGCTGTGATAAACAACATAATTCAAAATCCAGGGAAATGATTTGCTCCTCAATGAGTATAACACACCACGGTGGAGAGGATTTATTTGGGAGAACCAAAATTTATGCTACCACCACAATAAACCTTATATGGTGGAAAAGAGATTAATACATATAAGACGACCTGCTTCTCAACTTTGGCAACCACTTGGTAGGTGTCATGCCAATAGACATCTATAATATTTATGAAAAAGCATGAGAAAATTAGACATATATAGACATTAAACAATTCTCTGAGACAAACGTAAAAAATGCACTTCACAATTAAGAAGAGCAAGAGATCTTATGCAGAGGAAAGCACTGAGATTCAAATTATCCATGCATTTTAAAATTGCAATCACATGCAATCAACTACCAAATAATCATGGAAGGTATTATTTTGACACGCTTTTAGTTAAGCGACCGATTTTCATTAATTCAAAGCAAGGGCAAATATCACATTAGCACAACAGAATAGAGTACCATGCAGAATATTCATGAAAAGAACACACTAATCCATGCAAACTGATAAATATACATATGATATAATATTATGGATTCCATTTTTTATTTTCCAACATTTGGCAAGCATCACAATAAGCCAATTGTATCACAACTTCATGACACATTACTCTCAATTTTGTTTTGCGAAATGACACCTTACTCTCTCGCAAGCCTCCCACTAATGTGGGTGGACCAGTGCTTGAGTGCTGTTCTTACTTGGACAAGCATCCGCAACTACGAAAGAAGAATTAAGATAAATCTAACCATCACATTAAACATGTGGATCAAAATCAGCCCCTTACGAAGCAACACATAAACTAGGGTCTAAGCTTCCGTCACTCTAGCAACCCATCATCTACTTATTACTTCCCAATGCCTTCCCCTAGGCCCAAATCATGGTGAAGTGTCATGTAGTCGACGTTCACAAAACACCAGTAGAGGAGAGACAACATACATCTCATCAAAATATCAAACGAATACCAAATTCACATGATTACTTATGACAAGACTTCTCCCATGTCCTTAGGAACAAATGTAACTACTCACAATGCATATTCATGTTCATAATCAGATGCGTATTAATTATCATTAAGGATCTGAACATATGATCTTCCACCAAATAAACCAACTAGCATCAACTACAAGGAGTAACCAAAACTACTAGCAACCCACAGGTACCAATCTAAGGTTTTGAGACAATGATCGAATACAAGAGATGAACTAGGGTTTGAGAGGATATGGTGCTAGTGATGATGTTGATGGAGATTGACCCCCTCTCGATGAGAGGATCATTGGTGATGACGATTACGATGATTTCCTCCTCCGGGAGGGAAGTCTCCAAGGCAGAACAGCTCCGTCGAAGCCCTAGATTGCTTCTACCTAGGTTCCGCCTCAAGACGGCGGCGTTTCATCAGGAAAGCTACCTCCTGATTTTTTCTAGCTCAAAACCCTTCATATAGTAGAAGATGGGCACCGAAGGCCTAGAAGGTGGCCCACAAGGCAGGGGGCGCGCCCCCACCCTTGTGGCTGCCTCGTGGGCCCGTTTTGGTGCTTTCTTCGCCCAATATTTTTATATATTCCAAAATAATTATCCGTAAATTTGCAGGACTTTTGGAGTTGTACAAAATATGTCTCTCGGATTTTCTCCTTTTCTAGTCCAGAATTCCAGCCACCGGCATTCTCCCTCTTCATGTATACCTTGTAAAATAAGAGAGAAAAGGCATAAGTATTGTACCAAAATATGTAATAATAGCCCATAATGCAATAAATATCAATATAAAAGCATGATGAAAAATGGACGTATCAACTCCCCCAAGCTTAGACCTCGCTTGTCCTTAAGCGAAAGCTGGAATCGAAAAATATGTCCACATGTTTAGAGATAGAGGTGTTAATAAAATAAAATACAAACATGAGGGCATCATGATCATCTTTAGAATAGCAACATATATTGTCATATAATTTCTTATGCCAAAGTAACAATTCGTTCACAAGGTAAAGTATGAATCAAAAACTTCATTGGAAACTAACAAACTATGATCTCAGTCATTGAAGCAATTGCAATTTATCATAACATCGGAAAGAGTCAATGTAAGAGCTTTTGTATAGCAAGTCCACATACTCAACCATCTTTTAGCCTTTCACAATTGCTAACACTCACACGATACTTATGGGTTCAAAGCCTCAATCGGACACAGAGAAAGATAGGAGTTTATAGTTTTGCCTCCCAACCTTTTACCTCAAACATAGGAGTTTATACATATATATGGATCTTTCCCCAACACATAGTGCTTGCCAAAAAGAAGAAGTGTAAAGGAAAGGCGAAGATCACCATGACTCTTGTATAGAAGTAGAAGATAAAAGTAAAAGATAGGCCCTTCGCAGAGGGAAGCAGACATTGCCATGTGCTTATATGGTTGGACGCACAAAATCTTAATGCAAAAGAACGTCACTTTATATTGCCGCTTGTGATAAAGAACTTTATTATGCAGTCCGTCGCTTTTATTTCTTCCATATCACAAGTTCGTATAAAGCTTATTTCCTTCACACTAATAGATCCTACATATTTAGAGAGCAATTTTTTTTCTTGCACCAATGACAACTTAGTTGAAGGATCTTACTCAATCCATAGGTAGGTGTCGGTGTCAAAACCGACGGATCTCGGGTAGGGGGTCCCGAACTATGCGTCTAAGGCGGATGGTAACAGGAGGCAGGGGACACGATGTTTTACCCAGGTTCGGGCCCTCTTGACGGAGGTAAAACCCTACGTCCTGCTTGATTTATTCTTGATGATATGGGTATTACAAGAGTTGATCTACCACGAGATCGGAGAGGCTAAACCCTAGAAGCTAGCCTATGGTATGATTGTATGTTGTCCTACGGACTAAAACCCTCCGGTTTATATAAACACCAGAGAGGGTTAGGGTTACACAAGGTTGGTTACAAAGGAGGAGATATACATATCCGTATTGCCTAGCTTGCCTTCCATGCCAAGTAGAGCCCCATCCGGACACGAGACGAAGTCTTCAATCTTGTATCTTCATAGTCTAACAGTCCGGCCAAAGGATATAGTCCGGCTGTCCGGAGACCCCCTAATCTAGGACTCCCTCAGTAGCTCCTGAACCAGGCTTCAATGACGATGAGTCCGGCGCACGGTATTTTCTTCGGCATTGCAAGGCGGGTTCCTCCTCCGAATACACCACAGAAGAATTTTAATACAAGGATAGTGTCTGACCCTGCAAAGTAAGTTCCACATACCACCGTAGAGAGAATAATATTTCCACAAATCTAATCTGCTGACACATTTTGGCAACATGACATCATGCCATGGCTCGGCGATTATTTGAACCGTTTTTCTTTAACCAGCCCCGCACATAACGCGAGGCGGTTTCTTGACATGTCTCGTCAAAGCAGAGATCGTGTCCCCCTTATTGCGGGATTCTCATCAATACAGGCGTGGGTAACCCAACCGCGCCATCAATCACGGCGCTTGGGGGATAAGCGAGTTTTACCAGGCTAGTGGGGGCGCATAGTTTCGTCCGCCCTTATAAAGGGATAAGGTTTAACCTTTTTCTACCCACGCCTTCTTCCTCCTTGCTCATCCATTCTCGCGCACTCGAGCTCCAACACCCAAGTCTACATATTTCTCCTCAACCTTCTCCAAACATGTACGGAGCGGGAGGCAAGTGGATGGCTTCATCCGTTACGGAGGGACACATCAAAAAGCTGCACGGAGCCGGATACTTAGCCGCGAATATCGCGCATCGACTGCCCACCGCGGGGCAGATCGTCCCTACCCCGGAACCTCATGAGAGGGTAGTTGTCCTCCACCACTTCCTCTGTGGACTGGGGTTTCCCCTTCATCAATTCATCCGCGGTCTCATGTTGTACCTCGGGCTGGACTTCCATGATCTGGCCCCGAACTTCATCCTCAACATTTCGGCGTTCATCGTTGTCTATGAGGCTTTCCTCCGCGTCCGCCCCCACTTCGGCCTATGGCTAAAGACCTTCAATATCAAGCCGAAGGTGGTGGGCGGCCAACAAGCAGAATGCGGCGGCGCCATGGTGGGCAAGATGCCCAACGTTATATGGCTTGAAGGCTCCTTCGTGGAGACCATAAAGGGGTGGCAATCGGCGTGGTTCTACATCACCAAGCCGCGCGACACCAAATGGGTGGCTGCCCCCGAGTTTTGATCCAGATTCCCTACACGGCTCACTTCCTGGAAAGAGAAGGGCTTGTCGTGGGGTTCATCTAACGAGCTGGACGGACTCCAGAAATGTATCCTGAACATGACAAGCAAGAAGCTCAAGCTTGTCAACATAGTCCAGGTCATGCTCATCCGCCAGATCCTCCCATGCCAACAACGAGACTTCAACTTGTGGGAGTTCAACCCGGCCCAGCACTAGACTCTGAGCGAGCTCTTCGACACAATGCACAAGGACGTCTGGAAGGTGCTGTTCAAGGGTGCCGAGGTCCCTCCCTCTCTCACCGAGGACCGCGGGCTAAGCGCGAAGCGCCAAGCGCATTCGGTGAGTTATATACATCCGGTAGGATATTTATTTCCCCTAGCTTAACCATGTGCGGGGTCTGATCTCCATGCCTTTGACAGGACTGGGTGGAGACGTCGGGGCAGATTAACTGTCCGGCCCCTCTACCCATAGACACTACGGACGCTCTCCTGACGAAGATGCTGACTCCGGCTCCTTACCAGGTGCCGGAGAAGACCAAGAAGGCCAAGGGAACCCGAAAGAGCTCTCGGCGCCAGGTGTTATCGGACTCATCGTCCGATAACTCCGCGACGCACTCCTCCCCCGAAGACGAGGAGGAAGATGAAGATGTTCCCCCTCCAGTCGGGAGAGAAAAGAAAAGGAAGGCCGCCCCTACTGGGGGGCCAAAGGGTCCAAGAAGGGAAGGACTCTCCTTCCGGACTACTCCACCACCGCCGCTGAAGGCGAAGATGAGTGGCTGCTCAGGGCCAAGCCCCTGGCGAAGTCGTAAGTATTCGGGTACCAGAGTAACTCATAGCATTCCTTTGCCGCACTGCTTTTCCTAACGCCGAATTATGATTGTGTAGACCGCCCTGAACCCGTATCGACGTATCCTCGTCGGATGGCTCCTTGGGCTTGTCGGATATGGATAGCGATCCACTTTCGACCGCCACCTCCCCTTGCCCTACGGACAATGCCGAGGTGTTGTCTCAAGAGGCACTGGGTTGAGGGGAGACAGTCCCGGAGGCGCCTCAAAGCGACCTTCCGGACTCCGGGAGCAGGGGGAGCAAAGCCCCTGAGGGCTCCGAGTTCGGCCCTTAGCCGAACACCGCGCTGGAACCTCCAGTGGTTCTGGACTCGGGCAGGCGGCCTCCTTCCAAGAGGGGCAAGACACCTGTGCCGGTGACCTCTGCCCATCCAGAGGCACTAGACAATCTGCTAGGAGCGCTTCACAACGCTTCCATTGACGAAGAGCACCGCACTATTATGAGTGCGGTGATCAAGAAGATTCAGTCTGCTAAGAGCGGACTGACTGAAGCATGTGCGAGCCTTCTAACAGGCTTTGAGGTAAGTATTTAAAATATAGGAAAAATATTACCGCATAGATAGTAGCCCCTGATGCTCTGTTCGGTGTTCACAAAGAAAAGCCGAATAGAGGATCAAACAATATCGCAGCAGTCTAACATAAGTATGTCTATATGCGTATGTAGGCTTCGCTGCTGGCCTCTGCCGCACAGACTGCGGAGGTTGCCGCATTGAAGCAGGACCTCGAGGGGTCCAAGAAAGAGCTCGGCCTTACCAAGAGGCAGCTCAAGGGTAAGTAATACCCTGTCTATAGATATGTATATATAAAAGAAGACGCGATTGCAAAATGACAGGATCATCATCAATTTGCCAGGGGCCACGATCGAGGTGGCGACCCTGAAGCAAGCGCTATCCAAGGCCGAAGACAAAGTGGCCAAGGAGCGCACCAAGCGGGAAAGGTAGGAGGCACGGGTGGGCAAGGTGCAGCAAGAGCTCCAAGCTCTCGTGTCGAAGCATGAGGCGTTGGAGCGTGACTCGAAGACGCGAGAGTCCGAGCTTGCCGCGGCCCTCGAAAGCGCGAAAAATGCCAAGGCTGAAGCCCAAAAAGCCCTCCAGGAGATTGAGGCGATGAAGAAAATAGCGGCGGGTAAGGCATTCTTTATGCAGAGCAAGCATGTGAAAGTAAATTACTTGTTACTTACCCGAATCCGAAGCTCTCCAGGAGCGTTCGCAGATTTGCCCCGCAACATGCCGAATGCCACACAGTTTTACCAGGCCGAGGAGGGAAGCTCAACGGAGAAATTGTTCTGGTCTTAGTATACTGGGGCCGAACACCCGGTGCCCATGAGAGACCAGCTAAAGCAGCTGGTCGAGCTACACAAGGCGGCCGAGCAGGCCATGAAGGGCTTTATAGTCCGGATGTGGCCTGGCGATGCCCTTCCCAACAGCTACTTCGGCCTAGTGAGGCGGCTCATGGATGCCTGCCCACGGCTGGAAGTCATCAAGGGGTTCGTCTGCATCGAAGGTGCACGCCAGGCTTTCGCCCGTGTGAAGGTGCAATGGGCCAAGCTGGATGCCGTGAAGCTGATTAAGGAAGGGCTGCCGGCGGGCAAAGAGCATCGCCACCCCGAGATGTACTATGAGGGTGTCCTGAAGGGTGCCCGTCTCGTAGGGGACGAGTGTATGAAAGATGTAATATTTGAGTAGACTCGCTTGTGTAATCCTGTATCTATGAAAACTTGTTCATATGCGCTATGCAACGCTTGTTTGAATTTAAAATATTACCTTCTGTTTGGTTGTTTATCAATTCTGAGAGATGGCTAGTCGTCGGCTTCTGCCCCCATGCCACGAGTGCTGGGGTGTTCGGGGTAAACCTGAGAACTCTTGTTCCCATTTTTGGGTCCTTTGAGGGAGGTGCTCAGCACAATGAACAAGGCAATCGGACTAAAATGCGTTATCACTCTCACTTAGCCATAGAATTCTATAATTTTAAATTTCAGCGAAGCCCCTAGTATTCGGAAGGCCGAATCTGGGGCGCGATACACGCCTTAAGCCAGACAGGGCCGACTCCTCGCTCTAAGCGGCATAAGTCTTTAAGGACTTGAAAACCTCTCGAACAGCGACCAGTCTCTCGCCTTATCATGACAGTCAGTTTTAGCTTTCTCTACTGAGGTGCTTAGCCCAGCAGAACCAGGGCACAATCGCAGTAGTTCTCCCAGTGCTACCTTAGCCGATATAGCGGAACGTAAGGTACCAAAACATGGGAGCCGGGCAAACCCAACTATTGACCCAAGACATGATTCGGAGCTGATGCATATAATGCTATAAGTTCGGGGTGCCGCACTATCGAATGTGTTCAGACTTCTCACGCCGTATTGTGGGGTATACTTAAGCCCCTAGCGTATTGTCCGTACCAGAGTGTACGGGTGCTGGATGTCACGAATGAACATATATATATATATATATATATATATATAAAAGAAGAATGCAATAAAAGCCTTAATACAATGCATTGTTTATTAAAAAACGTGCGTTAGAGCAGAATGATACAGGTAGTGCGATAAGCAAAAAGTAGGACTATGTCCCCTCCAAGGGCAAGCCGAGGAATAATATTAAAGCAAGTATTTCACTCGTTATCATAATCCACCTGGGAGTTCCGTGGTGTGATGTAGCTTTCTGCCTCCTTGGTTGTTGCATCATGTGTTCGGCAATCATGCTGCCGGACAGGGTTTCCAGAGATTAATCTCCTGAAAGAGAAAAATAACAAAGCGAGAAGCCCTAGTGCGGTTTAAGCCGCGTATTGGGGCATGCCGTAGTTGTGCCCCCTCCCCACCTGTGCCCATGGTATTTTTAATGCGTAATTATGTATGCGTGGCATGAATTTCGCCGTTTGGCTGGGGCCGGGGTGGGGGCCGCATTGCTATGCGAGCTCGGGACGTGCCAGACGGTCCAGTTGCCGATTACTCCGGGCGCGCTTGAAGTTGTCCGGGTCCTTAATCGCCGAACTAGTGGATTGCCTTAAGATGCTGCTTTGTGCTTCTGCTGCGAGGGCCGCAGTGTGCTCCTCCGTGCGGAGAGAGCGCTCTGTGTTTCCATTGACTGTGATGACCCCCCGAGGTCCTGGCATCTTGAGCTTGACGTATGCATAATGCGGTACCGCATTGAATCTTGCGAATGCGGTTCGCCCGAGCAGTGCATGATAACCACTGCGGAACGGGACTATATCAAAGATTAACTCTTTGCTTCGGAAGTTATCCGGAGATCCGAAGACCACTTCCAGTGTGACTGAGCCTGTGCAATGGGCCTCTACACCTGGTATGACGCCTTTAAAGGTCGTTTTTGTGGGTTTGATCCTTGAGTGGTCTATACCCATTTTGCGCACTGTGTCCTGGTAAGGCAGGTTCAGGCTGCTGCCGCCATCCATAAGGACTCGAGTGAGGTCAAATCCGTCAATGATTGGGTCTAGAACCAGTGCGGCGAATCCGCCATGACGGATACTAGTGGGGTGGTCCCTATGATCGAAGGTGATCGGACAGGAGGACCATGGGTTGAACTTTGGGGCGACTGGCTCCAACGCATATACGTCCCTGAGCGCACGCTTCCGCTCCCTCTTAGGGATGTGGGTTGCGTATATCATGTTCACCGTCCACACTTGTGGGGGGAACCTCTTCTGTCCTCCGGTGTTCGGGTGCCGGGGCTCTTCCTCGTCATCGCTATGTGGCCCCTTATCTTTGTTTTCGGCATTTAACTTGCCGGCCTGCTTGAATACCCAACAATCCCTATTGGTGTGGTTGGCTGGCTTGTCGGGGGTGCCGTGTATTTGACACGAGCGATCGAGTATGCGGTCCAAACTGGACGGGCCCGGAGTGCTTCTTTTAAATGGCTTTTTCCGCTGACCGGGTTTAGAGCCTTTGAATCCGGCATTGACTGTCGTATCCTCAGTATTGTCGCTGTTAATCGGGCGCTTATGTTTGTTGCAACGTGACCTGTCATTGCCGTCCTTGGTATCCGAAGTACCACGGTTCTTTGATATGTTATTACCGCGAGCCAGCCAGCTGTCTTCTCCCGCACAAAAGCGGGTCATGAGTGTCGTGAGGGCTGCCATAGATTTCGGCTTTTCCTGACCAAGGTGCCGGGCTAGACACTCATCGCAGATGTTGTGTTTAAAAGCTGCTAGGGCCTCTGCATCCAGACAGTCAACGATTTGATTTTTCTTTGTTAGGAACCATGTCCAGAATTGCCTGGCCGATTCCTCTGGCTGCTGAATTTATTGGCGTCTGGTGGTCGCACATAAGTGCCCTGAAAGTTGTCGAGGAATGCGGCTTCCAGATCATCCCAACAGCCAATGGACTCTGCTGGCCAGCTATTGAGCCAATGCCGAGCTGGTCCTTTGAGTTTGAGTGGGAGGTATTTAATGGCGTGTAGATCATCACCGCGTGCCATGTGGATATGCAGGAGGAAATCCTCGATCCAGACCGCAGGATCTGTTGTATCGTCGTATGATTCTATATTTACGGGTTTGAAACCTTCTGGGATTTGATGATCCATTACTTCGTCTATGAAGCATAAGGGGTGTGCGGCGCCTCTGTACTGGGCTATATCGCGACGCAGCTCCAATGAGTCTTGCCCGCTGTGTTCGGCCTGGCCGGATTTACTTTTACTGTATCCAGCGTGACGTTTACCATCTCGCATAGTGGCGCACCCTCGTGATCCGTAGATCGATCTTGCATGTTTTGCTTTGTCCTCCAGTACGCCCCGCAGGTCTGGCGTATTTCCCCATGCCTTTGTATTTGAATGACGTCGGGGTGTAGGCTGAGCTTTTGGCTGGAATGCCTCTCTATCGCGGCCACGAGGTGGCCGATCAGCCGCGTCATACGCTTCTTCCTCCAGTCGGGGTAGCAACCTACATTTTGGGTAACTCTTGGAGGGGCATTTGAGTTTATATTCCTCAGCCGCCAGGACTTCAGTCCATCTGTCAGCTAGTAGATCTTGATCAGCTTGAAGCTGCTGCTGCTTTTTCTTAAGGCTATTTGTCGTGGCTATACGTTGGCGCTTGAAGCGCTCTTGTTTGACGGGATCCTCTGGCACGACGAATTCATCATCGTTGAGGCTTGCCTCGTCTTCGGAGGGGGGCATGTAATTATCATCCTCCGCCTCTCCATCTGCCGCTCTCTCTGGAGGGCTGGCCTCTCCATCCTCCTTTCCTAGATCGTGCTGGAGGGGATTGTTGCCATCTTCGGCACTATCTGGAGTGTTATTATCTCATGTGCCGGTATCACCACTTTTGCTTTAACGGGACTTAGAGCGGCGCCGCTAACGTTGGCGCTTGGGTTGCTTCTTGGAGGGGTCATCCTCCGTTGTCTCGTCGCCATTGCCTTCTTTGGGTGTGTCCACCATGTATATATCGTATGATGACGTGGCTGTCCAGTGCCCTATGGGCAGTGGTTCCTCTTCGTCTCCCGCATCGTCGTCCATACCATCGATGTCTTCGGAGTCGAAGTCAAGCATGTCGGTTAAGTCGTCGACAGTGGCTACTAAGTGGGTGGTGGGTGGGCAGCGAATTTCTTCGTCATCCGCATCCCAATCCTGCCGGACATAGTTCGGCCAGGATCCTCCTGACAAGGAGAGAGACCTTAATGAGTTCAGTATGTCGCCAAAGGGCGAGTGCTGAAAAATATCCGTGGAGGTGAACTCCATGATTGGCGCCCAGTCGGATTTGATAGGCATGGGCACAGGCGGTTCGGAGTTCATGGCCGGGGAAGGATCCTGCAGTTTGGCAACATGGCTCTCGTGAAGGGTAAGGTCGATATTTGGCTCGATCGCCGCTGAGGATACGGCCTTTGTGACGGGATCTATCCACCCATCCTTGGATGGCGCAACTGGCTCCGAATTGAGGCTCGGAGCGGCTGCCGGTGCGATCTCCTGAATACGGTCCGATGGTAGAGCTAAATCGTACTCATCGCGACCGCGTGGCGCACAAGGCAGGGGCTCGAATCCGTCGAAGATCAAGTCTCCGCGGATATCGGCCGTGTAATTTAAGCTTCCAAACCTGAACTGATGGCCAGGGGCGTAGCTTTCGATGTGCTCCAGATGGCCAAGCGAGTTGGCCCGCAGTGCGAAGCCGCCGAACACAAAGATCTATCCGAGGAGAAAAGTCTCACCTTGGACTGCATCGCTATTGATGATAGAAGGAGCCATCAAGCCTAACGGCGACGACGCAGAGGAACTCTCAATGAAAGCACCAATGTCGGTGTCAAAACCGGCGGATCTCGGGTAGGGGGTCCCGCACTGTGCGTCTAAGGCGGATGGTAACAGGAGGAACGGGACACGATCGTTTACCCAGGTTCGGGCCCTCTTGATGGAGGTAAAACCCTACGCCCTGCTTGATTTATTCTTGATGATATGGGTATTACAAGAGTTGATCTACCACGAGATCGGAGAGGCTAAACCCTAGAAGCTAGCCTATGGTATGATTGTATGTTGTCCTACGGACTAAAACCCTCTGGTTTATATAGACACCAGAGAGGGTTAGGGTTACACAAGGTCGGTTACAAAGGAGGAGATATACATATCCGTTTTGCCTAGCTTGCCTTCCACACCAAGTAGAGTCCCATCCGGACACGAGACGAAGTCTTCAATCTTGTATCTTCATAGTCTAACAGTCCGGCTGTCTGGAGACCCCCTAATCCAGGACTCCCTCAGTAGGTATGGTGGACTCTCATGGAAAAACTGGGTTAAGGGATGTTTGGATGCACAAGTAGTATCTCTACTTAGTGCAAAGGATTTGGCTAGCAAAAGATAGAAAATCAAGCTCAACATGTTGGAGGATCCATGACAATATAACTTCTATTCAGATATAAGCAAACATAACCCATTATGTTGTCTTCCTTGTCGAACATCAACCTTTTAGCATGTCATATTTTAATGAGTGCTCACAATCACAAAAGATGTCCAAGATAGTCTATTTATATGTGAAACCTCTCTGTCTTGATTACTTCCTATTAATTGCAACAATGACCAAAACTATGTCAACTCCCAACAAATTTTATTCATCATACTTCTTATATGTGAAGTCATCATTTCCCATAAGATCATTATATGATCTTTCTATTTCTTTTTATTTCCTTATTTGCTTATCCCCTCAAGATCATAGCAAGAAAGACAAAGTGTTCGACTCAGAACTACTCTTTATTATATAAATCACGCACTCGATTACATAGATAGATCTCAAAGAAAAACTCAAAACTAGATCATGCTAGGAACTTTTACTCTACTATATCAAGATATATACAAAAGGATCGAACTAAGAAGAACGATAAAGGTAAAGATGTGATGGGGATACGATACCGGGACATCTCCCCCAAGCTTAGCAGAAGCCAAGGGGAGTGCCCATACCCATGTATTTATGTCTCTTTCTTCGGAGGTGGTGATGAGGGAGTTGTTGATGATGAAAGAATCTTATCCTGCATCTTTCAAGGCATAGGTTCACCATCGTAAAAAGACGAACGAGTCTTCAGGGTCCTCAAATCTGCAGCCAAACTCATCTTCTTAAATCTGTATTCATACTCACGATTTTGGTTTTGTAGGTTATAGATCTGGGCTTGGAGATGCTCGATTCTCTCATGAAGCTTGAAGAAGGCCTCCCCGATGTTCTTGGCGTCCAGCCTGTGGTCATGGGTAAATTCCGTCATCATTAAGTGATCGTCGTTGAGGCAGGGGGCGCACCCTGGACCCTCATGGCCAGGTGCTTGCTCCCCATGCTGTGTTCTCAGTGCCAGATATTCTCAAATATTCTATAAAAAATCATATTTAAATTTCAGGGCATTTGCAGAACTTTTATTTTCGGGGTATTTGTCATTGCATGGATAATTCAGAAAACTGATAGAAAAAACACTATTTTTGCTTTATTTAATATAAATAACAGAAAGTAAAAAGAGGGTATAGAGAGTTGTGTTTTCTAAGTTCATCCATCTCATGCTCATCAAAAGGAATCCACTAACAAGGTTGATCAGGTCTTGTTAACAAACTCATTCTGAATAACATGGAACCGGAGAATTTTCGAATAACACTAGGTTACCTCAACGGGGATATGCACATCCCAAACAATAAGAATATCATATTTATTTTTGACAGTAGGAAGAGGAAATTCAAAACCTCCAATAGTGATTGTTGAAGCTTTTCCGATAGAATTGATACTGTGGACTTGTCACTCCGATTGTTGGAGAGCTATCTCTGGGCCCTCTCGGTAATACACATCACTATAAGCCTTGCAAGCCTGACAACTAATGAGTTACTTACGGGATGATGTATTACAGAACGAGTAAAGAGACTCGGCGGTAACGAGATTGAACTAGGTATTGGGATACCGACGATCAAATCTCGGGCAAGTAACATACCGATGATAAAGAGAACAATGTATAGTGTTGTGTGGTTTGACTGATAAAGATCTTCATAGAATATGTAGGAACCAATATGAGCATCCAGGTTCCACTATTGGTTATTGACCGGAGACGTGTCTTGGTCATGTCTACATAGTTCTTGAACCCGTAGGGTCCGCACGCTTAAAGTTCTATGACGATCGGTTTTATGAGTTTATATGTTTTGATATACCGAAGGTAGTTCAGAGTCCCATATGTGATCACGGACATTACGAGGAGTCTCGAAATGGTCGAGACATAAATATTTATATATTGGAAGCCTATATTTGGATATCGTAAGTGTTCCGGGTGAAATCGGGATTTTTCCGGAGTACCGGGGGTTACTGGAACCCCCCGGGGGTTTAATGGGCCAAGATGGGCCTTAGTGGAAGAGAGGAGGGGCTGCCAGCGCAGGCTGCACGCCGCCTCTCCCTCTAGTCTGAATTGGACAAGGAGGGGGGGGGCGCCCCCCTTTCCTTCCTCTCTCCCTCCTCCTTCCCCCTTCTCCTACTCCAACTAGGAAAGGAGGGAGTCCTACTCCCGGTGGGAGTAGGACTCCTCCTGGCATGCCTCCTCCTAGCCGGCCGCCTCTCCCCCCTTGCTCCTTTATATATGGGGGCAGGGGCACCTCTAAACACACAAGTTGATCGTAGAGATCTCTCCAGCCGTGTGCGGTGCCCCCCTCCACCATAATCCACCTCGGTCATACTGTAGCGGTGTTTAGGCGAAGCCCTGCTGCAGTAGCTTCATCAACATTGTCACCACGCCGTCGTGCTGACAAAAGTCTTCCCCGAGCTCTACTGGATCATGAGTTCATGGGATGTCACCGAGCTGAACGTGTGCTGAATGCGGAGGTGCCGTACGTTCGGTATTGAGGATCGGTCGATCGTGAAGAGGTACGACTACATCAACCGCATTGTCATAACGCTTCCGCTTAATGGTCTACGAGGGGACATGGACGACACTCTCCTCTCTTGTTGCTATGCATCACCATGATCCTACGTGTGCGTAGGAATTTTTTTGAAATTACTACGTTCCCCAACAGTGGCATCCGAGCCTGGTTTATGCGTTGATGTTATATGCACGAGTAGAACACAAGTGAGTTGTGGGCGATACAAGTCATATTGCTTACCAGCATATCATACTTTGGTTCGACGGTATTGTTGGATGAAGTAGCCTGGACCGACATTACGCGTACGCTTACGCGAGACTGGTTCTACTGACGTGCTTTGCACACAGGTGGCTGGCGGGTGTCAGTTTCTCCAACTTTAGTTGAACCGAGTGTGGCTACGCCCGGTCCTTGAGAAGGTTAAAACAACACCAACTTGACGAACTATCGTTCTGGTTTTGATGCGTAGGTAAGAACGGTTCTTGCTCAGCCCGTAGCAGCCACGTAAAACTTGCAACAAAAAAGTAGAGGACGTCTAACTTGTTTTTGCAGGGCATGTTGTGATGTGATATGGTCAAGACATGATGCTATATTTTGTTGTATGAGATGATCATGTTTTGTAACCGAGTTATCGGCAACTGGCGGGAGCCATATGGTTGTCGCTTTATTGTATGCAATGCAATCGCCCAGTAATTGCTTTACTTTATCACTAAGCGGTAGCGATAGTCGTAGAAGCAATAGTTGGCGAGACGACAATGATGCTACGATGGAGATCAAGGTGTCGCGCTGGTGACGATGGTGATCATGACGGTGCTTCGGAGATGGAGACCACAAGCACAAGATGATGATGGCCATATCAAATCACTTATATTGATTGCATGTGATGTTTATCTTTTATGCATCTTATTTTGCTTTGATTGACGGAGCATTATAAGATGATCTCTCACTAAATTTCAAGATAAAAGTGTTCTCCCTGAGTATGCACCGTTGCCAAAGTTCGTCGTGCTGAGACACCACGTGATGATCGGGTGTGATAAGCTCTACGTTCATCTTCAATGGGTGCAAGCCAGTTTTGCACACGCAGAATACTCGGGTTAAACTTGACGAGCCTAGCATATGCAGATATGGCCTTGGAACACTGGTGACAGAAAGGTCAAGCGTGAATCATATAGTAGATATCATCAACATAATGATGTTCACCATTGAAAACTACTCCATTTCACGTGATGATCGATAATGGTTTAGTTGATTTGGATCACGTGATCACTTAGATGATTAGAGGGATTTCTATCTAAGTGGGAGTTCTTAAGTAATATGATTAATTGAACTTTAATTTATCATGAACTTAGTCCCAGTAGTATTAGCATATCTATGTTGTACATCAATAGCTCGCGTTTAGCTCCCCTGTTTTATTTTTATGTTCCTAGAGAAAACTAAGTTGAAAGATATTAGTAGCAATGATGCGGATTGGATCCGTGATCTAAGGATTATCCTCATTGCTGCACAAAGGAATTATGTCCTTGATGCAGCCCTAGGTGACAGACCTATTGCAGGAGCAGATGCAAACGTTATGAACGTTTGGCTAGCTCAATATGATGACTACTTGATAGTTTAGTGCACCATGCTTAACAGCTTAGAATCAGGACTTCAAAGATGTTTTGAATGTCATGGATCATATGAGATGTTCCAGGAGTTGAAGTTAATATTTCAAGCAAATACCCGAGTTGAGAGATATGAAGTCTCCAACAAGTTCTATAGCTAAAAGATGGAGGAGAATAGCTCAAGTAGTGAGCATGTGTTCAGATTGTCTGGGTACTACAATCGCTTGAATCAAGTGGGAGTTAATCTTCCAAATAAAATAGTGATTGACAGAATTCTCTAGTCACCATCACCAAGTTAGTAGAACTTCGTGATGAACTATAGTATGCAAGGGATGACGAAAATGATTCCCGAGCTTTTCATGATGATGAAATCGATGAAGGTAGAAATCAAGAAAGAGCATCAAGTGTTGATGATTAGCAAGACCACAAGTTTCAAGAAAAGGGCAAAGGGAAAGAAAGGGAACTTCAAGAAGAACGGCAAGCAAGTTGCTGCTCAAGTGAAGAAACCCAAGTCTGGACCTAAGCCTGAGACTAAGTGCTTCTACTGCAAAGGGACTGGTCACTGGAAGCGAAACTGCCCCAAGTATTCGACAGATAAGAAGGAAGGCAAAGTGAACAATGCTATATTTAATATACATGTTATTGATGTGTACTTTACTAGTGTTTATAGCAACCCCTCGGTATTTGATACTGGTTCAGTTGCTAAGAGTAGTAACTCGAAATGGGAGTTGCAGAATGAACAGAGACTAGTTAAGTGTGAAGTGACGATGTGTGTTGGAAGTGGTTCCAAGATTGATATGATCATCATCGCACACTCCCTATACTTTCGGGATTAGTGTAAAACCTAAATAAATGTTATTTGGTGTTTGCATTGAGCATGAATATGATTTGATCAGTTTATTGCAATACGGTTATTCATTTAAAATCAGAGAATAATTGTTGTTTTGTTTACATGAATAAAACTTTCGATGGTTATACACCCAATGAAATTGGTTGTTGGATCTCGATCGTAGTGATACACATATTCATAATATTGAAGCCAAAAGATGCAAAGTTAATAATGATAGTGCAACTTATTTGTGGCACTGTCGTTTGGGTCATATTAGTATAAAGCGCATGAAGAAACTCCATGCTGATGGGCATTTGGAATCACTTGATTATGAATCAGTTGATGCTTGCGAACCATGCCTCATGGGCAAGATGACTAAGACTCCGTTCTCCGGAACAATGGAGCGAGCAACAAACTTGTTGGAAATAATACATACTGATGTATGCGGTCCAATGAGTGTTGAGACTCACGGCGATATCATTGTTTTCTGACCTTCACATATGATTTGAGCAGATATGTGTATATCTACTTGAAGAAACATAAGTCTGAAACATTTGAAAAGTTCAAAGAATTTCAGAGTGAAGTGGAAAATCATCGTAATAAGGAAATAAAGTTTCTATGATCTGATCGCAGAGGCGAATATTTGAGTTATGAGTTTGGTCTTCAATTAAAACAATGTGGAATAGTTTCACAAACTCATGCCACCTGGAACACCACATCGTAATGGTGTGTCCAAACGTCATAACCGTACTTTATTTGATATTGTGCAATCTATGATGTCTCTTACCAATTTACCACTATCGTTTTGGGGTTATGCATTAGAGACAGCTGCATTCACATTAAAAAGGGCACCATCTAAATCCGCTGAGACGACACCATATGAACTGTGGTTTAGCAAGAAACATAAGCTGTCATTTCTTAAAGTTTGGGGGTTGCGATGCGTATGTGAAAAAGTTTCATCTTGATAAGCTCAAACCCAAGTCGGAGAAGTGCGTCTTCATAGGATACCCAAAAGTAACTATTGGGTACACCTTCTATCATAGATCCGAAGGCTAGATATTTGTTGTTGAGAATAGATCTTTTCTAGAGAAGGAGTTTCTCTCGAAAGAAGTGAGTGGGAGGAAAGTAGAACTTGATGAGGTAACTATACCTGCTCCCTCATTAGAAAGTAGTTCATCACGGAAACTGGTTCCTGTGACGTCTACACCAATTAGTGAGGAAGTTAATGATGATGATCATGAAACTTCAGGTCAAGTTGTTACTGAACCTCGTAGGTCAACCAGAGTAAGATCCGCACCAGAGTGGTATGGTAATCCTATTCTGGAGGTTATGTTACTAGACCATGACGAACCTACGAACTATGAAGAAGCGATGGTGAGCCCAGATTCTGCAAAATGGCTTGAGGCCATGAAATCTGAGATTTGATCCATGTATGAGAACAAAGTGTGGACTTTGGTTGACTTGCCCGATGATCGGCAAGCCATAGAAAATAAATGGATCTTCAAGAGGAAGACGGACAATGATAGTTGTGTTACTATCTACAAAGCAAGACTTGTCGAAAAAGGTTTTGAGAAAGTTTAAGGTGTTCACTACGATGAGATTTTCTCACTCGTAGCGATGCTTAAGTCTGTCCGAATCATGTTAGCAAATTGCCACATTTTATGAAATCTGGCAAATGGGTGTCGAAACTACATTCCTTAATGGATTTCTTAAAGAAGAGTTGTATATGATGCAACCAGAAGGTTTTGTCGATCCTAAAGGTGCTAACAAAATGTGCAAGCTCCAGCGATCCATCTATGGACTGGTGCAAGCATCTCAGAGTTGGAATATACGCTTTGATGAGTTGATCAAAGCATACAATTTTATACAGAGTTGTGGTGAAGCCTGTATTTACAAGAAAGTGAGTGGGAGCACTAGATCATTTCTGATAAATATATGTGGATGACATATTGTTGATCAGAAATAATGTAGAATTTTATGGAAAGCATAAAGGAGTATTTGAAAGGAGTTTTTCAAATAAAGACCTCGGTGAAGCTGCTTACATATTGAGCATCAAGATCTATAGAGATAGACCAAGACGCTTGATAAGTTTTTTCAATGAGTACATACCTTGACATGATTTTGAAGTAGTTCAAAATGGAACAGTCAAAGAAAGAGTTCTTACCTGTGTTACAAGGTGTGAAATTGAGTAAGACTCATAGCTCGACCATAGTAGAAGATAGAAAGAGAATGAAAGTCATTCCCTATGCCTCAGCCATAGTTTCTATAAAGTATGCCATGCTGTGTACCAGATCTATTGTATACCCTACACTGATTTTGGCAAGGGAGTACAATAGTGATCTAGGAGTAGATCACTGGACAACGGTCAAAATTATCCTTAGTGGAATAAGGAAATATTAATCGGTTATGGAGGTGATAAAAGAGTTCGTCGTAAAGAGTTATGTCAATGCATGCTTTGACACCAATCTGGATGACTCTAAGTCTCGATCTGGATACATATTGAAAGTGGCAGCAATTAGCTAGAGTAGCTCCGTGCAGAGCATTGTAGGCATAGAAATTTGCGAAATGCATACGGATATGAATGTTGCAGACCCGTAGATTAAACTTCTCTCACAAGCAAAACATGATCACTCTTTGGGTGTTAATCACATAGCGATGTGAACTAGATTATTGACTCTAGTAAACCCTTTGGGTGTTAGTCACATGGAGATGTGAACTAATCACATAAAGATGTGAACTATTGATGTTAAATCACGTGACGATGTGAACTAGATTATTGACTCTAGTGCAAGTGGGAGACTGAAGGAAATATGCCAAAGAGGCAATAATAAAGTTGTTTTTTATATTTCCTTATATCATTATAAATGTTTTTATTCATGCTAGAATTGTATTAACCGGAAACATGCTACATGTGTGAATACATAGACAAACAGAGTGTCACTAGTATGCCTCTACTTGACTAGCTCGTTGATCAAAGATGGTTATGTTTCCTAGCCATAGACAAAGAGTTGTCATTTGATTAACGGGATCACATCATTAGGAGAATGATGTGATTAACTTGACCCATTCTGTTAGCTTAGCACTTGATCGTTTAGTTTGTTGCTATTGCTTTCTTCATGACTTATACATGTTCCTATGACTATGAGATTATGCAACTCCCATTTACCGGAGGAACACTTTGTGTGCTACCAAACGTCAGAACATAACTGCATGATTATAAAGGTGCTCTACAGGTGTCTCCAAAGGTACTTGTTGGGTTGGCGCATTTTGAGATTAGGATTTGTCACTCCGATTGTCGGAGAGGTATCTCTGGGCCCTCTCGGTAATACACATCACTATAAGCCTTGCAAGCATGATAACTAATGAGTTAGTTACGAGATGATGTATTACAGAACGAGTAAAGAGACTTGCCGATAACGAGATTGAACTAGGTATTGGGATACCGACGATCAAATCTCGGGCAAGTAACATACCGATGACAAAGAGAACAACGTATAGTGTTGTGCGGTTTGACCGATAAAGATCTTCGTAGAATATGTAGGAACCAATATGAGCATCCAGGTTCCGCTATTGGTTATTTACCGGAGACATGTCTCGGTCATGTCTACAAAGTTCTCGAACCCGTAGGGTCCGCACGCTTAAAGTTCTGTGACGATCGGTTTTATGAGTTTATATGTTTTAATGTACCGAAGGTAGTTCGGAGTCCCGGATGTGATCACAGACATGACGAGGAGTCTCGAAATGGTTGAGACATAAAGATTTATATATTGGAAGCCTATATTTGGATATCAGAAGTGTTCCGGGTGAAATCGGGATTTTACCGGAGTACCGAGGGTTACCGGAACCCCCCGGGGGTTTAATGGGCCAAGATGGGCCTTAGTAGAAGAGAGGAGGGGCTTCCAGGGTAGGCCGCGCCCCGCTCTCACTCTAGTACGAATTGGACAAGGAGGGGGCGGCTCCCCCCTTTCCTTCCTCTCTCCCTCCTCCTTCCCCCTTCTCCTACTCCAACTAGGAAAGGAGGCAGTCCTACTCCCGATGGGAGTTGGACTCCTCCTGGCGCGCCTCCTCCTGGCCGGCTGCCTCAACCCCTTGCTCCTTTATATACGGGGCAGGGGGGCACCTCTAGACACACAAGTTGATCGTAAAGATCTCTCCAGCCATGTGCGGTGCCCCCCTCCACCATAATCCACCTCGGTCATACTGTAGCGGTGTTTAGGCGAAGCCCTGCTGCGGTAGCTTCATCAACATCGTTACCACGCCGTCGTGCTGATGAAACTCTTCCCCGAGCTCTACTGGATCGTGAGTTCGCAGGACGTCACTGAGCTGAACGTGTGCTGAACGCGGAGGTGTCATACGTTCAGTATTGAGGATCGGTCGATCGTGAAGATGTACGACTACAACAACCGCGTTGTCATAACGCTTCCGCTTAACGGTCTACGAGGGTACGTGTACGACACTCTCCCCTCTCGTTGCTATGCATCACCATGATCCTGCGTGTGCGTAGGAATTTTTTTAAAATTACTACGTTCCCCAACACTTACGTGGATCTTTCTTCCAGTATTTTTTATATATTCCAAAATAATTCTCCGTTGATTTTCAGGTCATTCCGAGAACTTTTATTTCTGCACAAAAATAACTCCATGGCAATGCCGCTGAAAACAGCGTCAGTCTGGGTTAGTTCCATTTAAATCATGCAAGTTAGAGTCCAAAACAAGGGCAAAAGTATTGGGAAAAGTAGATATGACGGAGACGTATCAACTCCCCCAAGCTTAAACCTTTGCTTGTCCTCAAGCAATTCAGTTGATAAACTGAAAGTGATAAAGAAAAACTTTTACAAACTCTGTTTGCTCTTCTTGTTGTAAATATGTAAAGCCAACATTCAAGTTTTCAGCAAATATTATGAACTAACCATATTCACAATAACACTTAGGTCTCATGTTTACTCATATCAATGGCATAATCAACTAGCGATCAATAATAATAAATCTCGGATGACAACATTTTCTCAAAACAATCATGATATGATATAACAAGATGGTATCTCGCTAGCCCTTTCTGAGACCGCAAAACATAAATGCAGAGCACCTTTAAAGATCAAGGACTGACTAGACATTGTAATTCAAGGTAAAAGAGATCCAGTCAAGTCATACTCAATGTAAACTAATAGTAATGGATGCAAATGACAGCGGTGCTCTCCAACTGGTGCTTTTTAATAAGAGGATGATGACTCAACATGAAAGTAAATGGATAAGCCCTTCGAAGAGGGAAGCGGGGATTTGTAGAGGTGCCATAGCTCGCTTTTGAAATAGATATGAATGATATTTTGAGCGGTATACTTTCATTGTCAAAATAACAACCGAGAGATCTCGATATCTTCCATGCTACACACATTATAGGCGGTTCCCAAACAGAATGGCAAAGTTTATACCCCCCTCCACTAACAAGCATCAATCCATGGCTTGTTCGAAACAACGAGTGCCTCCAACTAACAAGAGTCCCAGGGGAGTTTTGTTTGCAGTTATTTTGATTTGATTTGCATAAAGCATGGGACTGGGCATCCAAGTGACCAGCCATTTTCTCGTGAGTGAGGAGTGGAGTCCACTCCTCTTGAGAATAACCCGCCTAGCATGGAAGACACAGACAACCCTAGTTGATACATGAGCTATTCGAGCATACAAAACAGAATGTTTATTTGAAGGTTTAGAGTTTTGCACATACAAATTTACTTGGAACGGCAGGTAGATACCGTATATAGTTAGGTATGGTGGACTCATATGGAATAACTTTGGGGTTTATGGAATTGGATGCACAAGCAGTATTCCCGCTTAGTACAAGTGAAGGCTAGAAAAAGACTGGGAAGCGACCAGCTAAAGAGCGACAATAGTCATGAACATGCATTAAAATTAATCAACACCGAATGCAAGCATGAGTAGGATATAATGCACCATGAACATAAATAACGTAGAGGCTATGTTGATTTTGTTTCAACTACATGCGTGAACATGGGCCAAGTCAAGCCACTCGAATCGTTCAAAAGAGGATACCACCCTATCATACCACATCACAACCATCTTAATAGCATGTTGGCACGCAAGGTAAACCATTATAAGCTCCTAGCTAATTAAGCATGGCATAAGCAACTACAATCTCTAATTGTCATTGCAAACATGTTTCTTTCATAATAGGCTGAATTAGGAACAACGAACTAATCATATTTACAAAAACAAGAGAGGTCGAGTTCATACCAGCTTTTCTCATCTCAATAAGTTCATCATATAATCATCATTATTGCCTTTCACTTGCACGACCGAATAGTGTGGAAAACAATAATAGTGCACGTGCATTGGACTAAGCTGGAATCTGCAAGCATTCAATTCAAGAGAGAAGACAAGGTAATATGGGCTCTTTGTTAGATCAACAATAATGCATATGAGAACCACTCAACATTTTCATTATGGTCTTCTCCTTTCGACCCCCAAAGAACAAGAAAAGAAATAAAACTATTTACACGGGAAAGCTCCCAACAAGCAAAAGAAGAACGAGAAATCTTTCGGGGTTTCCTTTTTAATTATTACTACTACATGCATGGAAAGTAAACTAACTCAAAGCTACAACTAAATTTTTTGGTTTTCTTAAGGTTTATCAAACACACAAGAAGAAAGCATAAAAATGGAATTAAACTAGCATGGATATTACAATGAAAAAGTATGAGCACCGACAACTAGCATGAGTGTGTGAACATGAATGTAATGTCGGTGAGACATACATACTCCCCCAAGCTTAGGCTTTTGGCCTAAGTTGGTCTATGGCCACGGCTGGCCTGGCGGATATCCAAAGTAATAGTTGGGGTCGTACTGAGAAGGATCCTCCTGGTGCCACTGGTTGGCAATCTCCTCCGGATTCCATTGATAAACAGACTGCCGGCGAGGATCAAATTGTGGTTCCGGCTCTGGCTCTGTAGCTGGTGTGGGGTTTCGGTAGGCGTGAATGGCCTCCTGCGGAACAAGGTACTTGCATGCAGATAAGTCAAACAAGGAAGGGGCAGGCAAAGTAATAGTCTCAGGGTGATTTTTATCAAATATCAGCTTGTACTTAAGCATATTTTCCTTATTCTTAACGATAAAATCATGTGCTACCATACTCTTATAGTCTAGAAAAATAGGAGGCAACAACTTCTCTTCCTTCTCATAATGTCTAATAGGTATGTTAAAATGTACAACGAGGCGCAAGGCGAAGATACCTCCCAAGATGGGGCCCTTAGTACGGTTAAGATTTAACCGCTTTGCAACAATAGCGCCCATACTAAATGTGTCATCACGGAACAAGGCATGGCACAAAATAACAATATCAAGGGCACTAAGGTTGCCACAGTTTCCGCAACCAATTAAGCATATACTAGCAAATATTGCAAAGTGACGCAAAACAAGAAAATGCATGCTAGTAATTCTTGCATCGGAAACCTTTCTCGTTTCCCCTACAGAAATTGTATCAATGAACCCTTCCACATCGTAATGATGTGGTTCCTCTACACTGCCCTCAAAAGGGATCAAACAAACCTGACAAAAATCACGAAGCGACACCTCCTTATGCTCATCATATAAATAAAATTCCACCGTAGGTGGTGAGCTCCTAGCATGGAAAAGAACGTTTTGCACAAAGATATTGGTGAGTAAGAGATACTGTTCGCGTTGGTCGTGGAGGAAGGCGGTGAGACCTGCATTCTCAGCCAACTCATAGAAATCATCATAAATCCCGGCTGCTCTCAAGAAATCATCACAAGTCCATTCACACGGCCGAACCTCTGCGGTGCGAGGGAGATTATACTTGGGCTTCTTGTTCTCTTCACTTTGTTTATCCTTCGAGCTTCGGCTCGATGAGCCCCTCAAAAATCTCTTCATCTTTTTCTGAAATTTTCTGAAATTTTTAGTAACTCAAAATAAAAGTGAACCAAACTCAACAAAATTGATAGCAACTACTCCTACAAGTGCCTAGAGGCAATATCATGCATTAAAACTATTTTTGACCATATAAATTTGACATGCAAGCTCAAGAAAAAGGTCACCTAAGCAGCAAAAATTTGCAATGAATAAAGCACTAGAGGAGTCACGTACCAAGGAACAATCCCCCAAAGCAGTTTTCTGAATGGAGCTTTGAGCTAGGAGATTGAAAATGGCAGCAAGATGAGTTTGAACTCGGGTTTGAGCTGGCTAGTGATTTTTTTGGGAGGAAGAAGGAGTTTGTGGTAGCTGGAATAAGTGGCGGGGAGCCACCATGGGCCCACGAGGCAGGAGGGCGCGCCCTGGACCCTCGTGGCCAGGTGCTTGCTCCCCGTGCAGTGTTCTCAGTGCGAGATATTCTCGAATATTCTATAAAAAATCATATTTAAATTTCAAGGCATTTGGAGAACTTCTATTTTTGGGGTATTTTTCATTGCATGGATAATTCAGAAAACTGACAGAAAAACACTATTTTTACTTTATTTAATATAAATAACAGAAAGTAAAAAGAGGGTACAGAGAGTTGTGTTTTCTATGTTCATCCATCTCATGCTCATCAAAAGGAATCCACTAACAAGGTTGATCAGGTCTTGTTAACAAACTCATTTTGAATAACATGGAACCGGAGAATTTTCGAATAACACTAGGTTACCTCAACGGGGATATGCACATCCCAAACAATAGGAATATCATATTTTTTTACAGTAGGAAGAGGAAATTCAAAACCTCCAATAGTGATTGTTGAAATTTTTCCAATAGAATTGATATTGTGGACTTGAGGTTGTTTCCCCGGAAAGTGTACCGTATGCTCATTACAGTTAACAGAAAAGTGACATTGCCTTTGGTGCAATCAATAACAGCCCATGCAGTATTCAAAAAGGGTCTTCCAAGAATAACAGACATACTATCGTCCTCGGGAATATCAAGAATAACAAAGTCCGTTAAAATAGTAATGTTTGCAACCACAACAGGCACACCCTCACAAATACCGACAGGTATAGCAGTTGATTTATCAGCCATTTGCAAAGATATTTTAGTAGGTGTCAACTTATTCAAATCAAGTCTACGATATAAAGAGAGAGGCATAACACTAACACCGGCTCCAAGATCACATAATGCAGTTTTAACATAGTTTCTTTTAATGGAGCATGGTATAGTTGGTACTCATGGATCTCCAAGTTTCTTTGGTATTCCACCCTTAAAAGTATAATTAGAAAGCTTGGTGAAAATTTCAGCTTTCGGTATCTTTCTCTTATTAGT
The DNA here is from genome assembly GCA_034509565.1 of Triticum monococcum. Lineage (NCBI taxonomy): Eukaryota > Viridiplantae > Streptophyta > Magnoliopsida > Poales > Poaceae > Triticum > Triticum monococcum. The sequence continues at coordinate 666,865,320 of CM067843.1, read as the reverse complement.
AACAATTTCCTTCATATATTTAACATAAGGATTCATTTTAAGCATATTGGTGAAACGCATACGCAAAAAGATAGTCTAATCATTTCAACAAAGCGCTCAAAATCCTCATCATCCTTTTTCTTGGATGGTTTAGGAGGAAAATGCCTGGGTTTCTGAACCCATGGTTCTCTTTCTTTACCGTGCTTCCTAGCAACAAAGTCACTCTTATCATAACGTTGATTCTTTGATTGTGGGTTATCAAGATCAACAGCAAGTTCAATCTCTACATCATTGTCATTGCTAGGTTGAGCATCAACATGAACATCATTATTAACATTATCACTAGGTTCATGTTCATTACCAGATTGTGTTTCAGCATCAGAAATAGAAATATCATTGGGGTTCTCAGGTGTGTCAACAATAGGTTCACTAGAAGCATGCAAAGTCCTATCATTTTTCTTTTTCTTCCTCTTAGAAGGACTAGGTGCATCAATGTTATTTCTCTGAGAATCTTGCTCAATTATCTTAGGATGACGCTCAGGATACAAAGGTTCCCGAGTCACTTTACCTCCTCTAGTTGCAACTCTAACATCAAAGTCATTATATTTACTATTCAATTCATTGAGCAAATCATTCTGAGCTTTAAGTACTTGTTCTACTTGAGTGGTAACCATAGAAACATGTTTACTAATAAGTTTAAGTTCACCTTTAACATTAGCCATATAATCACTCAAATGTTCAATCATATAAGCCTTATGTTTAAATTTTCTACCAACATAAGCAATAAAATTTTCGAGTTTAACAATAAAATTATCAAACTCATCTAAGCATTGGCTAGCAGACTTATTACGAGGAATATCACCTTCATCAAATCTATAGGGATAATTTACCTTTACTACCTGTGTCGGGTTATCAAGACCACGTGTTTCTTCAATAGGTGATGAATTAAGACCATGTATTTCTTCAACAAGAGGTAAATTCTTAACATCTTCAGCTTTAATACCTTTTTCTTTCATAGATTTCTTTGCCTCTTGCATATCTTTAGGACTGAGAAATAGAATACCCCTTTTCTTTGGAGTTGACTTAGCAGTTGGTTCAGGAAGTGTCCAATTATTTTCATTACTCAACATATTATTCAATAGAATTTCAGCTTGATCAACAATTCTTTCCCTGAAAACACAACCAGCACAACTATCCAGGTAATCTCTGGAAGCATCGGTTAGTCCATTATAAAAGATATCAAGTATTTCATTTTTCTTGAGAAGATGATTAGGCAAAGCATTAAGTAACTGGAGAAGCCTCCCCCAAGCTTGTGGGAGACTCTCTTCTTCAATTTGCACAAAATTATATGTTTCCCTTAAAGAAGCTTGTTTCTTATGAGCAGGGAAATATTTAGCAAAGAAGTAGTAAATCATATCATGGGGACTATGCACACAACCAGGATCAAGAGAACTAAACCATATCTTAGAATCACCCTTTAATGAGAATGGATATAATTTAAGGATATAATAGTAGCGAGTTTTCTCATCATTAGTGAACAAGGTAGCTATATCATTTAATTTAGTAAGATGTGCCACAACAGTTTCAGATTCATAGCGATAAAAAGGATCAGATTCAACCAAAGTAATTATATCAGGATCAATAGAGAAATCATAATCCTTATCAGTAATAAAGATAGGTGAAGTAGCATAAGTAGGATCATATTTCATTCTAGCATTCAGAGATTTTTCTTCCAGCTTAGCTAATAGTTTCTTAAGATCACTTCTATCATTGCAGGCTAAGAAGTCTCTAGCAGTTTCTTCATCCATAACATAACCCTCAGGCACCACAGGTAATTCATATCTAGGGGGAGAATCTTCATCATCTCTTTCATCAATATTATCAGTTTCAATAATTTCATTCTCTCCAGCCCTAGCAAGTTGTTCATCAAGAAATTCACACAGTGGCATAGTAGTATCAAGCATAGAAGTAGTTTCATCACAAGTATCATGCAAACCATAAGTGGCATCATCAATAACATGCGACCTATCGGAATCAATGGCATGTGTACGTGTCGCAAGTTTACTCATAATAGAAGGTGAATCAAGTGTAGATCTAGATGGCAGTTCCTTACCTTCCCTCGTAGTTGAGGGGAAAATGTTGGTTCTTTGATCTTTCAAGTTCTTCATAATGATAAGCAGATATAAATCCCAAGCAACTCAAAGAATAGAGCTATGCTCCCCGGCAACGGCGCCAGAAAATAGTCTTGATAACGCACAAGTATAGGGGATCGCAACAGTTTTCAAGGGTAGAGTATTCAACCCAAATTTGTTGATTCGACACAAGGGGAGCCAAAGAATATTCTCAAGTATTAGCAGTTGAGTTGTCAATCTAACCACACCTTGAAACTTAATATCTACAGCAAGGTATTTAGTAGCAAAGTAATATGATAGTAGTGGTAACGATAGCAAATGGTAACGATAGCAAAAGTAATATTTTTGGGTTTTGTATTGATTGTAATAGTAGCAGCGGAAAAGTAAATAAGCGAAGAACAATATAGGAAACGCTCGTAGGCATTGGATCGGCGATGGAGAATTATGTGGGATGCGATCGATCATGTAACAATCATAACCTAGGGTGACACAGAACTAGCTCCCGTTCATCAATGTAATGTAGGCATGTATTCCGAATATAGTCATACGTGCTTATGGAAAAGAACTTGCATGGCATCTTTTATCCTACCCTCCCGTGGCAGCGGGGTCCTATTGGAAACTAAGGGATATTAAGTCCTCCTTTTAATAGAGTACCAGACCAAAGCATTAACACATGGTGAATACATGAACTCCTCAAACTACGGTCATCACCGGTAAGTATCCCGATTATTGTCACTTCGGGGTTAACGGATCATAACACATAATAGGTGACTATATACTTGCAAGATAGGATCAAGAACTCTCATATATTGATGAAATCATAATAGGTTCATCTCTGAAATCATGGCACTCGGGCCCTAGTGACAAGCATTAAGCATAGCAAAGTCATAGCAACATCAATCTCATAACATAGTGGATACTAGGGATCAAACCCTAACAAAACTAACTCGATTACATGATAAATCTCATCCAGTCCATCACCATCCAGCAAGGCTACGATGGAATTACTCACGCACGGTGGTGAGCATCATGAAATTGGTGATGGAGGAAGGTTGATGATGACGATGGCGATGGATTCCCCTCTTCGGAGCCCCGAGGGGACTCTAGATCAGCCCTCCCGAGAGAGTTTAGGGCTTGGCGGTGGCTCTGTATCTTAAAACGCGATGAATCCTTCTCTCTGATATTTTTCTCCCCCAAAGTGAATATATGGAGTCATGGCTGAGGTTTGTGGAGCATCATGGGGCCCACGAGGCAGGGGGCGCGCCCAGGGGATAGGGCGCACCCCCCACCCTCGTGGACAGGGTGTGGGCCCCCTGACGTGGATCTTTCATCCAGTATTTTTTTTTATATTCCAAAATAATTCTCCGTTGATTTTCAGGTCATTCCGAGAACTTTTATTTCTGCACAAAAATAACACCATGGCAATTCTGCTGCAAATAGCGTCAGTCCAGGTTAGTTCCATTCAAATCATGCAAGTTAGAGTCCAAAACAAGGCAAAAGTGTTTGGAAAAGTAGATACGGCGGAGACGTATCAGCCCCCTCTTGTGCTTTCTTCGCCCAATATTTTATATATATTCCAAAATAATTCTCCGTAAATTTTCAGGACTTTTGGAGCTGCGAATAGGTCTCTTAGATTTGCTCCTTTTTGTGTCCAGAATTCTAGCTGTCGGCATTCACCCTCTTCATGTATACCTTGTAAAATAAGTGAGAAAAGGCATAAGTATTATACCAAAATATGTAATAACAACCCATAATGCAATAAAATATCAATATAAAAGCATGATGCAAAATGGACGTATCAACTCACCCAAGCTTAGACCTCACTTGTCCTTAAGCGAAAGCCGAAATCGAGAAATATGTCCAAATGTTTAGAGAGAGAGAGAGAGAGGTGTAGATAAAATAAAATACGGACATGAGGGCATCATGATCATCTTTAGAACAACAACATATATTGTCATATAATTTCTTATGCCAAAGTAACATTTCGTTCACAAGGTAAAGTATGAATCAAAAACTTCATTGGAAACTAACTAACTATGATCTCACTCATTGAAGCAATTCAATTTATCATAACACCGGAAAGATTCAATGTATGTAACATCCCAAATTTTCAATTTGAAATGTTATACATAGATCATCATGCATATCATATTTTCTTGCATTTTTGGCCAATCCTAGAAATTTCACGCAACTCAAGGACCCTCGGAGAGAGTTGGAGATTTCGTCATTTTCATATTTGAGTTTTCTCAAATTTTGAAAAGAGGATCATTGGATTTGTCGGAGTTTATTTGCCTTTTTTTGGATAGGGAAAAATGCGTGTTTTCAAAATTTGCATTCTAGGTCCCGAGAAAAGTTCATTTTGTTCGACTCATTTTTAGGAGTCGGGGAAAATTCACTTTAGAAGTTTTGGAGTTCGTTTAGGTTTCTTTTTCTGTGTTTTTCTGCGCGCGTAACCGATTAAAAAAAAATCCGCAGCGCGCCTGGGCCAAGGCCCAAGCCGCCGGCCAGGCCGGCTCCTCTCCCCATCGCGCGCCGCGTGCCAGCAGGCAGGCGCCAAGCCGCCGCCGCCCTAGGAGTCCTAGTAGGACTCCGTTTCGTTTTTCCCTCTCCTTCTCTTTTTCTTGCCCCCTCCCCCAAGCAAACCATCTCCCCTCACCTATATAAATACCCAAGCACCCCCCCTCTAAACCCCACACCGCCAAATCCCAAGCCCCAAAGCTCCCCAAGCCGCCGTGCCACGCCCCTTGCCCGCGCCGCCGCACATTGCCCCGCCACCGCCCTACACCACTGCCGCTGCCGCCCTTGCTCGCCGCCGCCTACGCCGCCCAACGCCGTTCGCCGGAGCCCCGCTCGCCGGAGGTACCGCGCCGCATCTCTCCTATCCCCGCGGTTCGGTTTTTCTTATAAACCGTTCCAGTTCTTTTCTTCTCTTCCGATTCGTTTTCTAGATCGGTTTTTCGTTTCGATTTCTTTCCCGAAACCCTAGATCGGATTCGTTTTCTTTTCCGGTTTAGTTGCCTCGAGACCGTTCGTCCTAACGAACGTGATCACCAGATTATTCTCGGCTAACAAACGTCCGTTCGTTTAACCGTTCTTTTTTTTCTTCTCGTCGGATTTATTCCGCGATCGCGATCTCAGGTCCGATCTTTGCTCTAGTCTATTTTCTCGCTCATTTATCGGAATCAGGTGATTCAAGCGCCTGGAGTTTCGTTTCGAAACCGCTGTTCCGACTAATCAACTTAACCAAGTTTTTGTTACGGTAAAATTTGACCTAGTTTCAACTTGCTAGAACCGAGTTGTTTTCTTCCGCCGTTTGTTTTCGGTTTCTTTGTTCGGTTCTTTCTCTCTTTGCAACCGGAGTTCTTAAGTTGAACTTTCTGGTTCGATCTCTTGTTCGAGTTTTACCTGTGCATTAGATGAGTACTTATTGTATGCTTGTTGTTTGTCTGCGATAGATTACCCGGATTGCACCGCCTGTTACTTCGAATCTCTAGGACTCGCGGATCATCAGCAAGGCAAGTAACACTTTGATCATACCTTTTCTACAACCCAGTTTTATTGCATTAGATCAATCCTCACACATTGCATGATTAGGATCTAATTAAATTGTGGGGTGGGAAGTAGATGAGGTAGTACCTATTACCTGTTTATTATGAAACCTTTGGGAGTTACTTCTACGTTTGCTTAATTTGCCATGCTATGCTAGTAGACGTGGATTGGGTGAGTGATATCCCTGACAGATGTGAGATTGATAATTTTAATGGTTTATCTAAGGTGGCAACTTAAACACACATCTGGGTGGATTGAGGCACCTGATGTCTATCAGGACTTGCCTGTTTTTTTATGGACCGCCACCCAGGCTCAAAGGGATCATAAGATCTTTCATGCTAAATACTTACGTGTGCATCCACAAGCCATTATGGGCTCTGGCATAGTTGACTAAGTCGTGTGAACTCTTACAGGGTAGACTAGCAGATGTAGGGGAAAGTAGGTGTACCGGTCTATCCATCGTAAGGTGCTAGCGCTTCTGAAAGACTGTGTCTCGGTCATCCGTTTCTCAAACACCAGTAGTGCGAGAAATCCAACGGAGGCGATCGAGTCTTGTGGGGAAAAGTGCGCAAACCTCTGCAGAGTGTAATAAACTAATCATGATTAGCCGTGTCCCCGGTTATGGACAATCTTGAGTATCTAGTACTTGAATATCATGTGAATCTCATCATGTTACTTCTAATTAATAGTGCTGGGTTTTAATTATTCACTTTTAATTGGGATTGAGAATGTTGTCAACCATTCTCAATGTTTAACAACCACCATGATAGTTAAATAAATTTATTCCTTTGTAGTATGGAAAAACTGGCTTTACGCAAAACAGTAACCATAGAGCTTTCCACCAGCCAAATATGCATATAGTATAGCTGTTTCATTCCATTACTCTCTATGTGTTACCTTGCCAGCATATTCCATGTGCTGACCCGTTTTCGGGCTGCAACATTAATGTTGCAGACTTTTCAGACGATGATTAAGGTGCTTTTAGGTCGTGGTTCTATACTCAGTGATGCGGTTGGAGTTGATGGACCCATTTATCTTCCAAGTCTTCCGCTGTTATCGATATTAGATGGCCTTAAGCCATATTATTGTAATAAGTTCTCTTTTGAGACATCGATGTAATAAGTGTGTGATTGCCACTCTGCTATAAATCCTTCAAAGTACTGTGTGGTGTCAGCATTACTGATCCAGGGATGACACCGGAGCACAGTAGACTTGATCCATTTCGGGTCGGGTCGCTACAGAGATGGTATCAGAGCACACGCTGACTGTAGGACACGACCACTAAGTTAAAGCCATAGATCACTATTCTCCCCTCATTTTCTAACTCCTCATCTTTTCTACTCTTTAGGATGAAGGACGCGAAGATTAAGTACGCTCAACCGGATGAAGGCATACCTTTTGGATTTCACTTGAAGGAAGTCACCAAGTACCTAAACATTGGATTACAAGCTTCACGGGAACCTTCAACGCCACTCTGCCTGAAGAGGAGCGCTAGAAGATTCAAGCTCACGTTCCAGGAAGAACATTCGCGCCAATCACAAAGCCCATAGATAATGTTTTCAATGCACCAACCTGGAGTCTGGGAAAGAGCATGGCAGCCCATATCACCATAGGACGCATTGGAGAAGTATATCAAGAAGACCTCAAGGACACTATCTACCAGATTTGCGGACGCCGAGGTGAACAATGGGAGTTAGTCAGCACCAAGAAGGATAGATCCATTGCATCATTCGTCCAGGAGTTAAAACAGCACATTCGACGCCACGAGAACCAGATGTGCAATGATATGATAGAGTTGAAGAATGCGAAGGCTAGGATCATCGAGCTAGAAGGAGAACTGAAGGCTACACGCAAGGACTACATGGACGAGATAGTAGCTCTAGCAAGACACAACTGCGATCTTAAGCAAGAGATTGACGAACTCAAGATGGAGTTAGCATCCAGGAAGGAAGACATGTACGTCGCATGTCCAGACAACTACATCATCATCGACGACACCGATTCGGACCCAAGTGAACCCGACTTTGAAGACGAAGCTGGAGGGGATATCATGGAGTCTTCCACCGGTTCAAATTTTTAGATGACCACCAAATATTAGTAGTATTTCCCCCCATGTAAACACTATAGTTCGAGCACTTTTGTGATAGCTAGATCGATTGTAAGCCCTTGTTTGATTGAATGAAGTGATTTTGTGTGAATTTGCTCATGTGCATTGGGGTAGTGTTTTCTACTTAGACCTCACTCTATTCTTATTTCTCATCTTTTCAAAACCCTCAGATGCCTCCGAGACGTGACAATGGATTTCCACCGGAGCTCACTCAGTTGATCCAGCAGCAGAATCAATTGATGCAGATGTTAGTTCAGAATCAGCAGAACAACAACAACAACCCACCACCACCACCACCACATGTTGACCACTTAGCCCGTTTCCTTAGGCTAAATCTGCCGGTGTTTTCTAGTAGCATCGAGCCGATAGTAGCAGACAATTGGCTCCATAGGAAGGGAATTGACCACTGCCGGATGCATGGATGGTGTGAAAGTGAAGTTTGCCGCACATCAGTTAGAAGGACCCGCGGCAGCATGGTGGGAGAATTTCATAGCCACCTTCCCAGTTGACACTGTCACATCGGATCAGTTTCAGCAAGCTTTCCGCACTGCACATGATTCAGCAGGAGCTATGGCCATGAAGAAGCGTGAGTTTCGCAACTTACGCCAAGGAGGAAGGACAGTTGGCCAGTATGTTGACGACTTCAGCAAGTTAGCACGTTATGCCCCAGATGACGTTGCTACGGATGCAACCAAGCAGGAGAAGTTTCTGGAAGGATTGAATGATGAGTTAAGCATGCAGTTGATGGTAGCAAGTTTCAACAACTACCAGGAGTTGGTAGATCATGCCATCATGATTGAAGGGAAGCAACAGCAGATTGAGAACCGCAAGAGGAAGTATAGACAGGGGAAGTATAACTCTAGAGCCCAGCAGAAGCCCCGTTTTACCCCTAAATCGGGATTTCAGTTTCAGCATACCCGTGGAGGAGGTAGTTCACACAACCATAATGGCCACAAGAATGGTAATGGGAATGGAGGAAGCAACGGCCAAAATCGGACCATCCCATCAACCCCATCCAAGAGAGACCTGAGTCAAGTCACCTGTTTCAAGTGTTCCAAGACCGGACATTATGTCAATGAATGTCCTAAAGGCCAGAATGGAAATGGCAATGGGAGCTCAGGGAAGAAGCCGAACCCTTTCAATAGGGGACAGGTGAACCACGTTAACGTGGAGGAGGTTGAAGATCAGCCTGATGCCGTAATCGGTAAGTTTTTGGTTAAGTCATTTACCGCACTCGTTCTTTTCGATATTGATGCATCACATTCATACATATCAAGGGGATTTGTGGAAAAATATAGCCTGCCCACTAGGATTCTTAAAACACCTATGCTAGTAAGCTCACCAGGAGCAGAGTACATGGCCAGACAAGGATGTTTTCAAGTGCCATTAAGCATAGGAAGGCATGTTTTCCCAATAGATTTAATTATTCTGGAATCCCAAGGTCTGGATGTAATTCTCGGTATGGATTGGCTGTCGATGTATGGAGGAAACATCGATTGTGCCAGTAAGACAATTTTGCTTACAACGCCAGAAGGAAGAAGGATCAAGTACGTATCCCGGCATGTGCCAAATAGGACACAAGTAAACTGCCTAACAGGAGTTGTGCAGGAGGAAGTACCAGTGGTGAAGGATTACCCTGATGTATTTCCGGAAGAGTTGCCAGGCATGCCATCGGATAGAGACATTGAGTTTTTGATTGAGTTATTGCCAGGAACAGGCCCTATATCCAAGAGACCATATCGGATGCCAGCAAAGGATTTGGTAGAAATTAAGAATCAGATTAAGGAGTTATTGGAGAAAGGTTACATTCGCCCAAGTTCTTCGCCTTGGGGATCACCCGTACTTCTAGTGGAGAAGAAGGATGGATCATTATGGATGGTTGTTGATTACCGTGGATTGAACAAAGTAACCATCAAGAACAAGTACCCACTGCCAATGATAAATGATCTGTTTGATCGTTTGCAAGGAGCTAAAGTGTTTTCCAAGATTGATTTGCGATCAGGGTACCACCAGTTGAAGATTCGAGAGCAGGACATACCTAAGACAACATTCACCACAAGATATGGACTGTATGAGTATACCGTTATGTCATTTGGATTGACTAACGCACCTGCCTATTTTATGAACCTGATGAACAAAGTGTTTATGGAGTTTTTGGATAAGTTCGTCGTAGTGTTCATTGATGATATCCTGGTTTATTCGAAAAATGAAGAAGAGCATAAGGAACATTTGCGTTTGGTTTTGGAGAAACTAAGGGAACATCAGTTATATGCCAAATTTAGCAAATGTGAGTTTTGGTTGAAGGAAGTAGGATTCCTCGGACACGTTATATCCGGAGAAGGGATAGCAGTTGACCCCGCAAAGGTTGAGACCGTAACCGAATGGGAAGCACCAACGACAGTTGGAGAGATCCGGAGTTTTCTTGGACTCGCAGGATACTACCGGAGATTCATTGAGAACTTTTCAAAGATTGCAAAGCCTATGACTGAATTGTTGAAGAAGGATACCAAGTTCAATTGGACTGAGGAGTGTGAGGCTAGTTTTCAGGAGTTGAAGAAACGATTGGTTACCTCACCAGTGTTGATTTTGCCAGATCAGACCAAGGATTATGATGTGTATTGCGACGCTTCACGTCGAGGACTTGGAGCAGTGCTTATGCAGGAAGGAAGAGTTGTTTCGTATGCTTCACGACAACTGAAGCCTCATGAGTTGAATTACGCCACACATGATTTGGAGTTAGCAGCCGCAGTGCATGCATTGAAGACATGGAGACATTTCCTCATTGGAAATCATTGTGAGGTGTACACGGATCACAAGAGTTTGAAGTACATTTTCACGCAGAAGGAGCTGAATCTCAGACAAAGGAGATGGTTGGAGCTCATCAAGGATTACGATATGAGATTGCATTACCATCCCGGTAAAGCTAATGTAGTAGCTAACGCATTGAGCCGCAAGAGCCATGTCAATACGTTAATGACAGGAGAAATACCCAAGGAGTTAGCACAAAACCTTCGTGAGCTAAGTTTAGAGATAGTTCCGAAAGGCTATGTAGCAGCATTGGAGATTCAGTCAACATTGATGGATAAAATCAGAGAGGCTCAGAAATCTGACAAAGAGATTGCTTCCATAAAGGAGAAACTAAGCAAAGGAAAAGCGAAGGGATTTCGTGAGGATGAGCACGATACCCTATGGTTTGAGGACCGTGTTTATGTGCCAAATGACCCGGAGATCAGGAAGTTGATTCTACAAGAGGCACATGATTCACCATATTCGATTCACCCAGGAAATACCAAGATGTATTTGGATTTGAAGGAGACATTCTGGTGGACCGGAATGAAGAAGGATATTGCAGCATATGTAGCAGTTTGTGACGTATGTCATAGAGTAAAGGCAGAGCATCAGAAGCCAGCCGGATTGTTACAACCATTGCCGATACCCGAATGGAAGTGGGATAAGATAGGCATGGATTTTATCACAGGACTACCCAAGACGAAAGCTGGATATGACTCGATATGGGTAGTAGTTGATCGTTTGACGAAGGTAGCACATTTCATTCCAGTTAAGACCACTTACACCAGTGCTAAGTTGGCAAAGATATACATGACTAGGATCATTTGTTTGCATGGAGTTCCGAGGAGTATTGTATCAGACAGAGGAACCCAATTTACCTCAAAGTTTTGGAATCAGTTGCATGAAACTTTGGGAACCAGGCTAGAGTTCAGCACCGCTTTTCATCCGCAGACAGATGGACAGACCGAGAGAGTCAATCAAATTTTGGAAGATATGCTGAGAGCTTGTGCACTAGATTATGGATCTAGTTGGGACGATAACTTGCCGTATGCGGAGTTTTCTTATAACAACAGTTACCAAACCAGTTTGAAGATGGCACCTTTCGAAGCTTTGTACGGAAGGAGGTGCAGGACACCGTTGTCATGGGACGAAGTTGGAGACCGTCAATTCTTTGGACCAGATTTGATTAAGGAGTCTAAATGGAAAGTTAAGTTGATTCGTGATAGGCTCAAGGTAGCCCAGTCCAGGCAGAAGAGCTACGCAGATTCAAAACGCAAGGAGACAGTTTACGAAACCGGAGACAGAGTGTATCTCCGAGTATCCCCACTTCGAGGAGTTAAGCGCTTTGGAGTTAAGGGAAAGTTAGCACCGCGTTTCGTTGGACCATATAAGATCTTGCAACGTATGGGAGAAGTCGCTTATAAGTTGAAATTACCAGAGGGACTGTCAGGAGTTCATGACGTATTCCATGTTTCTCAGCTGAAGAAATGTCACGCCGAGATGGCAGAGGTACCGCTAAGAGATACAGTGCCGCTTGAAGCAATTCAGTTGAAGGATGACTTAACGTATGAAGAGAAACCAGTCAAGATTCTCGAGTTTGCCAGCATAGTTACCCGCAGCAAGGTTATCAAGTTTTGCAAAGTTCAGTGGAACCACCACTCAGAGGATGAAGCCACTTGGGAGAGAGAAGAAGATTTGCTCAAGGACCACCCTCACCTATTTTCTAGCCAACCCGAATCTCGAGGGCGAGATTCATCTTAAGGGGGTAGGCTTGTAACATCCCAAATTTTCAATTTGGAATGTTGTACATAGATCATCATGCATATCATATTTTCTTGCATTTTTGGCCGATCCTAGAAATTTCACGCAACTCAAGGACCCTCGGAGAGAGTTGGAGATTTTGTCATTTTCTTATTTGAGTTTTCTCAAATTTTGAAAAGAGAATCATTGGATTTGTCGGAGTTTATTTGCCCTTTTTTTGGATAGGGAAAAATGCGTGTTTTCAAAATTTGCATTCTAGGTCTCGAGAAAAGTTCATTTTGTTCGACTCATTTTTAGGAGTCGGGGAAAATTCACTTTAGAAGTTTTGGAGCTCGTTTAGCTTTCTTTTTCTGTGTTTTTCTGCGCGCGTAACCGATTAAAAAAAATCCGCAGTGCGCCTGGGCCAAGGCCCAAGCCGCCAGCCAGGCCGGCTCCTCTCCCCATCGCGTGCCGCGCGCCAGCAGGCAGGCGCCAAGCCGCCGCCGCCCTAGGAGTCCTAGTAGGACTCCGTTTCGTTTTTTCCCCTCTCCTTCTCTTTTTCTTGGCCCCTCCCCCAAGCAAACCCTCTCCCCTCACCTATATAAATACCTAAGCACCCCCCCTCTAAACCCCACACCACCAAACCCCAAGCCCCAAAGCTCCCCAAGCCGCCGCACCGCGCCCCTTGCTCGCGCCGCCGCCGCCCATTGCCCCGCCGCCGCCGCCCTACACCACCGCCGCCGCCGCCCTTGCTCGCCGCCGCCTACGCCGCCCAACGCCGTTCGCCGAAGCCCCGCTCGCCGGAGGTACCGCGCCGCGTCTCTCCTATCCCCGCGGTTCGGTTTTTCTTATAAACCGTTCCAGTTCTTTTCTTCTCTTCCGATTCGTTTTCTAGATCGGTTTTTCGTTTCGATTTCTTTCACGAAACCCTAGATCGGATTCGTTTTCTTTTCCGGTTTAGTTGCCTCGAGACCGTTCGCCGGACCGTTCGTCCTAACGAACGTGATCACCGGATTATTCTCGGCTAACGAACGTCCGTTCGTTTAATCGTTCTTTTTTTCTTCTTGTCGGATTTATTCCGCGATCGCGATCTCAGATCCGATCTTCGCTCTAGTCTATTTTCTCGCTCGTTTATCGGAATCAGGTGATTCAAGCTCCTGGAGTTTCGTTTCGAAATCACCGTTCCGACTAATCAACTTAAACAAGTTTTTGTTACGGTAAAATTTGACCTAGTTTCAACTTGCTAGAACCGAGTTGTTTTCTTCCGCCGTTTGTTTTCGGTTTCTTTGTTCGGTTCTTTCTCTCTTTGCAACCGGAGTTCTTAAGTTGAACTTTCTGGTTCGATCTCTTGTTCGAGTTTTACCTGTGCATTAGATGAGTACTTATTGTATGCTTGTTGTTTGTCTGTGATAGATTACCCAGATTGCGCCGCCTGTTACTTCGAATCTCTAGGACTCGCGGATCATCAGCAAGGCAAGTAAAACTTTGATCATACCTTTTCTACAACCCAGTTTTATTGCATTAGATCAATCCTCACACATTGCATGATTAGGATCTAATTAAATTGTGGGGTGGGAAGTAGATGAGGTAGTACCTATTACCTGTTTATTATGAAACCTTTGGGAGTTACTTCTACGTTTGCTTAATTTGCCATGCTATGCTAGTAGACGTGGATTGGGTGAGTGATATCCATGACAAATGTGAGATTGATAATTTTAATGGTTTATCTAAGGTGGCAACTTAAACACACATCTGGGTGGATTGAGGCACCTGATGTCTATCAGGACTTGCCTGTTTTTTATGGACCGCCACCCAGGATCAAAGGGATCATAAGATCTTTCATGCTAAATACTTACGTGTGCAGCCACAAGCCATTATGGGCTCTGGCATAGTTGACTAAGTCGTGCGAACTCTTACAGGGTAGACTAGCAGATGTAGGGGAAAGTAGGTGTACCGGTCTATCCATCGTAAGGTGCTAGCGCTTCTGAAAGACTGTGTCTCGGTCATCCGTTTCTCAAACACCAGTAGTGCGAGAAATCCAACGGAGGCGATCGAGTCTTGTGGGGAAAAGTGCGCAAACCTCTGCATAGTGTAATAAACTAATCATGATTAGCCGTGTCCCCGGTTATGGACAATCTTGAGTATCTAGTACTTGAATATCATGTGAATCTCATCATGTTACTTCTAATTAATAGTGTTGGGTTTTAATTATTCACTTTTAATTGGGATTGAGAATGCTGTCAACCATTCTCAATGTTTAACAACCACCATGATAGTTAAATAAATTTATTCCTTTGTAGTAGGGAAAAACTGGCTTTACGCAAAACAGTAACCATAGAGCTTTCCACCAGCCAAATATGCATATAGTATAGCTGTTTCATTCCATTACTCTCTATGTCTTACATTGCCAGCATATTCCATGTGCTGACCCGTTTTCGGGCTACAACGTTAATGTTGCAGACTTTTCAGACGACGATTAAGGTGCTTTTAGGTCGTGGTTCTATACTCAGTGATGCGGTTGGAGTTGATGGACCCATTTATCTTCCAAGTCTTCCGCTGTTATCGATATTAGATGGCCTTAAGCCATATTATTGTAATAAGTTCTCTTTTGAGACATCGATGTAATAAGTGTGTGATTGCCACTCTGCTATAAATCCTTCGAAGTACTGTGTGGTGTCAGCATTACTGATCCAGGGATGACACCGGAGCACAGTAGACTTGATCCATTTCGGGTCGGGTCGCTACAATGTAGGAGCTTTTGTATAGCAAGTCCAGATACTCAACCATCTTTTGGTCTTTCACAATTGCTAACACTCACGCAATACTTATGGGTTCAAAGATTCAACCGGACATAGAGAAAGATTGGGGCTTATAGTTTCGCCTCCCAACCTTTTACCTCAAAGGTAATGTCAACAATAATACTTTATGATAACCTACATCCAAGTGGATATATGTATCTGGATCTTTCTCCAACACATAGTGCTTGCCAATATGGAAAAGTGTAAAAAGGAAAGGTGAAGATCACCATGACTCTTGTATAGAAGTAGAAGATAAAAGTAAAAGATAGGCCCTTCGCACAGGGAAGCTGACATTGTCATGCGCTTTTATGGTTGGATGCACAAATTCTTAATGCAAAAGAACATCACTTTATATTGCCGCTTGTGATAAATAACTTTATTATGCAGTCCATCGCTTTCATTTCTTCCATATCACAAGTTCGTATAAAGCTTATTTTCTTCACATTAATAGATCATACATATTTAGAGAGCAATTTTTATTTCTTGCATCGATGACAATTTAGTTGAAGGATCTTACTCAATCCATATGTAGGTATGGTGGACTCTCATGGCAAAACTGGGTTAAGGGATGTTTGGATGCACAAGTAGTATCAATTATGATAATATATTGGCATGAATACTTCATAAATTATAGATACATTGTAGACGTATCAAGTACTAGTTGGAATAGCTTCTACCCACTTAGTAACATATTCAACAACAACTAAAATATGTGTATACCCATTAGAGGAAGGAAAAGGTCCCATATAATTGAAGCCCCAAACATCGAATGGTTCAATAACAAGAGAATAATTCGTAGGCATTTCCTGACATCTACTAATATTACCAATTCTTTGACATTCATCACAAGACAAGACATACTTACGAGCATCCTTGAAGAGAGTAGGCCAATAAAAACCAGATTGTAATACCTTGTGTGCAATTCTATCTCCAGCATGGTGTCCTCCGTAAGCCTCAGAATGACACTTGCATAGGATCGGTTTCTGTTCATGCTCAGGTACACTACCTCTAACAACACCATCTACTCCTTTATAACGGTGTGGGTCATCCCAAAAGTAATGTCTTAAATCATAGAAAAACTTTTTATTTTGCTGGTATGTGAAACTAGGTGGTATAAATTTAGCAACAATGTAATTGGCATAATAAGCATCCCATGGAGCATTACGAGAAGCATTTATGACAGCTAATTGCTCATCAGGAGAACTATCATCAATAGGTAATGGGTCATCAAGAACATTCTCCAACCTAGACAAGTTATCTGCTACAGGGTTCTGAGCACCCTTTCTATCAATAATATGCAAATAAATTCTTGTGGCAATAGAACCCATCTAATAGTCTAGGTTTAGCATCCTTCTTTTCCATAAGATTTTTCATAGCAGCATGATCGGTGTGAACAATTACTTTAGAATGAACAATATAAGATCGGAACTTATCACAAGCAAAAACAACTGCTAAAAATTCCTTTTCAGTAGTAGCATAATTTCTGTGGGCACTGTCTAGAGTTTATTATCATAATGAATAACATTCAACTTCTTATGAACTCTTTGTCCTAGAGCAACACCAACAACATAATCACTAGCATCAAACATAATTTCAAAGGGTAAATTCCAATCAGGTGGTTGAATAATAGGTGCAAAACTCAAGGCTTTGTTAAGTATTTCAAATGCTTCTATACAATCATCATCAAAAACAAAAGGAACATCTTTTTGCAAGAGATTAGTGAGAGGCCTAGAAATTTTAGAGAAGCATTTAATAAACCTCCTATACAAACCAACATGACCAAGGAAACTTCTTATACCTTTGATATCTTTAGGACACGTCATTTTTTCAATAGCATCTACTTTAGCTTTATCAACTTCAATACCTCTTTCGGAGATTTTATGTCCCAAGACAATACCTTCATTGACCATAAAGTGGCACTTCTCCCAATTCAACACAAGATTAGTTTCTTCACATCTCTGCAAAACTTGATCAAGGTTTCTTAAGCAATCATTAAAAGAAGTTTCATAAACGGAGAAATCATCCATGAAACCCTCAACAATCTTCTCATAAAAGTCTGAGAATATAGCAGTATTACATGTTTGAAAGGTAGCAGGTGCATTGCATAAACCAAAAGGCATAATTTACAAGCAAAAGTACCAAAAGGGCAAGTAAAAGTGGTTTTTTCTTGATCCTCTTCTGACACAGGTATTTGAGGAAAACGAGAATGACCATCTAGAAAGCAGAAGTGTGTATGTTTGGATAGTCTTTCTAGAATTTGATCAATAAAAGATAGATGGTAATGATCTTTTCTAGTAGCTTTGTTTAATTTGCGAAAATCAATTACCATTCTATAACTTGTAACAATTCTTGGGGGAATCAATTCATTCTTATCGTTAGGAACAACAATAATACCTCCCTTCTTAGGGACACAATGAACGGGACTTACCCACCTACTATCAGCAATAGGATAAATTATACATGCCTCCAGAAGCTTTAGTATTAAATTTCTTACCACTTCTTTCATTTTTGGGTTCAACCATCGTTGGTGATCAACAACTGGCTTAGCATCAGGCTCCATATTAATTTGTGCTGACATAGCGTGGGACTAATGCCCTTAAGATCATCAAGAGTATATCCAATAGCGGCATAGTGCTTCTTCAGACTTTTCAATAATCTCCTTTCTTCATACTCTGAAAGGTTAGCACTAATAATAACAGGATATATCTTATTTTCATCAAGATAAGCATATTTCAAACTATCATGTAATTGTTTAAGCTCAAACACGGGATACCCATAGGTGGAGGAGGATATCCAATGATAAAGAATATTTCATCTAATTCCTTCCTTTCATTCACAAACATATCATTTTCATGGTGTAGCAGATATTGTTCGAGAGGATCTATAGGAGGTACATCAATAGAGGAAAGACCAATAATTTCATCCTTACTAGGAAATTCTTTATCATGGGGTTTTCTATGAAATTTAGAGAAATTAAAATCATGAGACTCATACCCAAAACTTACAGTAAAATTTTATTTCTCACAGCCTATCTTAGCATTGACAATGTTCAAGAAAGGTCTACCAAATATAATGGGACAAAAGTCATCTTGTGGGGAACCAAGAAGAAGAAAATGAGTAGGATATTTTATTTTCCCACACAAGACTTCGACATCTCTAACAATCCCAATTGGTGATATAGTATCTCTATTAGCAAGCTTAATAGTAACATCAATATCTTCTATCTCAGCAGGTGCAATATCATTCATAATTTCTTGATATAAAGTAAAAGGAATTGCGCTCACACTAGCACCCATATCACATAAGCCTTATAACAATGATCTTCTATTTTAACAGAAACAACAGGCATGCCAACAACAGGTTGATGTTTATCATTAGTATCAGGTCTAGAAATTCTAGCAGCTTCATCACAGAAATAAATTACACGACCTTCAATATTATCGACCAAGAGATATTTAACCATAGCAATACTAGGTTCAACTTTAATTTGTTTAGGGGGTGTAGGTGTTCTAGTATGACTCTTACAAACCACAATTGAAGCTTTAGCATGATTCTTTATCCTAGCATGGAAAGGTGGTCTTTCAATATAAGTAGTAGGAACAACATGATCAACATTATAAGTAATAGTTTCTTCTTCAACTTTAATAGGTTCTACTACTTTTACTTTAATGGGAGGATGATATTTAAACCACTTCTCCTTAGGGAGATCAACATAAGTAGCAAATGATTCACAAAAAGAAGCTACCACTCAGAGTCAAGTCCATATTTAGTGCAAATTCACAAAAAGCATCGGTATCCATAAAAGAATTAACACAACAAAACTTAAGGTTTATATCTGACTCCTTACCTTCGCTAAGATCCCAATCTTCAGAGTTGCATTTAATTCTTTCCAATAAATCCCATTTGAATCCAATAGTGTTCTTCACAAAAAAACCAGTACAAGAGTATCGAGCATGGATTGATCATTACGAGAAAGCCGAGCATAAAAATTATGAATAATAATTTCTCTTGAGAGCTCATGATTGGGTCATGAATTTAAAATTGACTTAAGCCTCCCCAAGCTTGAGCGATACTTTCTCCATCACGAGGCCAAAAATTATAAATGTAATTCCGATCACGATGAACTAGATGCATAGGATAAAACTTCTGATGAAATTACAATTTCAATCGATTGTAGTTCCAAGTCCAAATATTATCGCATAGCCTATACCATGTCAATGCCTTCTCCTTCAAAGATAAATGGGATACCTTCTTGACTTCATCCTCAGGCCAACCTGCAAGCTTAGATAATCGATAAACTTCATACACATAGATTAGATGCATATCAAGATGTAATGTTCCATCTCCTGCATAAGGATTATCTAGCTGTTTCTCTATCATACCCGAAAGAATTTCATAATAAATATTTTCAGTAGGTTCAGTAGGTTGAGGAGAAACTCTTTTATCTTCAGGTCGGGGTGAAGATACTCCGAACAAGCCCCTCAAAGGATTATTTTCCATAGTGACAAGTGACAATAAATTTCAGCACATAATATAAATGTTTCCTTACAAAATTCCACTCACCAAAGGCGCTTCACTCCCCAGCAACGGCGCCAGAAAAGAATCTTGATGACCCACAAGTATAGGGGATCTATCGTAGTCCTTCCGATAAGTAAGAGTATTGTACCCAACGAGGAGAAGAAGGAAATGACAAGAGGATTTCAACAAGGTATTCTCTTCAACCACTGAAATTACCGGTAACAGATAGTTTTTTGATAATATAATTCGTAATGGGTAGAAAGTTACAAAAGTAACTAAGGTACATCAAGGTGGCCCAATCCTTTTTGTAGGAAAGGACAAGCCTGGACGAACCCTTATGTAAAGTAAAGCGCTCCCGAGGACACATGGGAATTATTGTCAAGCTAGTTTTCATCATACTCATATGATTCGCGTTCGTTACTTTGATAATTTGATATGTGGGTGGATTGGTGCTTGGGTGTTGTCCTTACGTGGACAAGCCTCCCACTTATGATTAACCACTCTCGCAAGCATCCGCATCTATGAAAGAAGAATTAAGATAAATCTAACCATAGCATTAAACATGTGGATCCAAATCAGCCCCTTATGAAGCAACACATAAACTAGGGTTTAAGCTTCTGTCACTCTAGAATCCATCATCTACTTATTACTTTCCAATGCCTTCCCCTGGGCCCAAATCATGGTGAAGTGTCATGTAGTCGACGTTCACATAACACCACTAGAGGAGAGATAACATACATCTCATCAAAATATCGAGCGAATACCAAATTCACATGATTACATATAACAAGACTTCTCCCATGTCCTCGGGAACAAACGTAACTACTCACAAAGCATATTCATGTTCATAATCAGAGGAGTATTAATTATCATTAAGGATCTGAACATATGATCTTCCACCAAATAAACCAACTAACATCAACTACAAGAAGTAATCGACACTACTAGCAACCCACATGTACCAATCTGAGGTTTTGAGACAAAGATCGGATACAAGAGATGAACTAGGGTTTGAGAGGAGAAGGTGCTGGTGAAGATATTGATGGAGATTGACCCCCTCTCGATGAGAGGATCGATGGTGATGACGATTACGATGATTTCCCACTCCAGGAGGGAAGTTTCCCCGGCAGAACAGCTCCGCCAGAGCCCTAGATTGCTTCTTCCCAGGTTCCACCTCGAGACGGCGGTGCTTTGTCCCGAAGGCTTCCTCCTGATTTTTTCAGGTCAAAAGCCTTCATATAGCAAAATATGGGCACCGGAGGGCTGCCAGGTGGACCAAAAGGTAGGGGGCGCGCCCAGGGCGGTAGGGCACACCCCCACCCTTATGGCTGCCTGGTGGGTCCCTGATAACCCACAAGTATAGGGGATCGCAACAGTTTTCGAGGGTAGAGTATTCAACCCAAATTTATTGATTCGACACAAGGGGAGCCAAATAATATTCTCAAGTATTAGCAGTTGAGTTGTCAATTCAACCATACCTGGAAACTTAATATCTGCAGCAAGGTATTTAGTAGCAAAGTAATATGATAGTAGTGGTAATGATAGCAAAGGGTAACGATGGCAAAAGTAATATTTTGGGGTTTTGTAGTGATTGTAACTGTAGCAGCGGAAAAGTAAATAAGCGATGAAAAATATAGGAAAAGCTCGTAGGCATTGGATCGGTGATGGAGAACCGTGCCGGATGCGATCAATCATGTAACAGTCATAACCTAGGGTGACACAGAACTAGCTCCAGTTCAGCAATGTAATGTAGGCATGTATTTTGAATATAGTCATATGTGCTTATGGAAAAGAACTTGCATGACATCTTTTGTCCTACCCTCCCGTGGCAGCGGGGTCCTATTGGAAACTAAGGGATATTAAGGCCTCCTTTTAATAGAGTACCGGACCAAAGTATTAACACATGGTGAATACATGAACTCCTCAAACTACGGTCATCACCGGTAATATCCTGATTATTGTCACTTCGGGGTTAACGGATCATAACACATAATAGGTGACAATAGACTTGCAAGATAGGATCAAGAACTCTCATATATTGATGAAAACATAATAGGTTCAGATCTGAAATCATGGCACTCGGGCCCTAGTGACAAGCATTAAGCATAGAAAAGTCGTAGCAACATCAATCTCAGAACATAGTGGATACTAGGGATCAAACCCTAACAAAACTAACTCGATTACATGATAAATCTCATCCAACACATCACCGTCCAACAAGGCTACGATGGAATTACTCACACACGGCGGTGAGCATCATGAAATTGGTGATGGAGGAAGGTTGATGATGATGATGATGATGGCGACAGATTCCCCTCTCCGGAGCCCCGAACGGACTCTAGATCGGCCCTCTCGAGAGAGTTTAAGGCTTGGCGGCAGCTCCGTATCGTAAAACGTGATGAATCATTCTCTTTGATATTTTTCTCCCCGAAAGTGTATATATGGAGTCAAGGTTGAGGTCGATGGAGCATCAGGGGGCCCACGATGTAGGGGGCGCGCCCAGGGGGGTAGGGCACGCCCCCACCCTCGTGGACAGGGTGTGGGCCCCCTGACGTGGATCTTTCTTCTAGTATGTTTTATATATTCCAAAATAATTCTCTGTTGATTTTCAGGTAATTCCGAGAACTACTATTTCTGCACAAAAATAACACCATGGCAATTCTGCTGAAAACAACGTCAGTCCGGGTTAGTTCCATTCAAATCATGCAAGTTAGAGTCCAAAACAAGGGCACAAGTGTTTGGAAAAGTAGATACAACGGAGACGTATCAGTCCCCTCTTGTGCTTTTTTGGCCCAATATTTTTTTTATTCCAAAATAATTCTCCGTAAATTTTCGGGACTTTTGGAGTTGCTAATAGGTCTCTCAGATTTGCTCCATTTTGTGTCCAGAATTCTAGTTGTCGGCATTCTCCCTCTTCATGTATACCTTGTAAAATAAGAGAGAAAAGGCATAAGTACTATACCAAAATATGTAATAACAGCCCATAATGCAATAAATATCAATATAAAAGCATGATGCAAAATGGACGTATCAACTCCCCCAAGCTTAGACCTCGCTTGTCCTCAAGCGAAAAGCGAAATCGAGAAATATGTCCACATGTTTAGAGATAGAGGTGTCGATAAAATAAAATACGGACATGAGGGCATCATGATCATCTTTAGAACAACAACATATATTGTCATATAATTTCTTATGCCAAAGTAACATTTCGTTCACAAGGTAAAGTATGAATCAAAAACTTCACTGGAAACTAACTAACTATGATCTCACTCATTGAAGCAATTGCAATATATCATAACATCGAAAAGAGTCAATGTAAGAGCTTTTGTATAGCAAGTCCACAGACTCAACCATCTTTTAGTCTTTCAGAATTGCTAACACTAACGCGAACTTATGGGTTCAAAGCCTCAACCAGACATAGAGAAAGATTGGGGCTTATAGTTTCGCCTCCCAACCTTTTACCTCAAAGGTAATATCAACAATAATACTTTATGATAACCTACATCCAAGTGGATATATATATATATATATATATATATATATATATATATATCTGGATCTTTCTCCAACACATAGTGCTTGCCAAAATGGAAAAGTGTAAAATGGAAAGGTGAAGATCACCATGACTCTTGTATAGAAGTAGAAGATAAAAGTAAAAGATAGGCCCTTCGCAGAGGGAAGCTGACATTGTGATGAGCTTTTATGGTTGGATGCACAAAATCTTAATGCAAAAGATCGTCACTTTATATTGCCGCTTGTGATAAATAACTTTATTACGCAGTCCATCGCTTTTATTTCTTCCATGTCACAAGTTCGTATAAAGCTTATTTTCTTCACATTAATAGATCATACATATTTAGAGAGCAATTTTTATTGCTTGCACTGATGACAATTTAGTTGAAGGATCTTACTCAATCCATAGGTAGGTATGGTGGACTCTCATGGCAAAACTGGGTTAAGGGACGTTTGGATGCACAATTAGTATCTCTACTTAGTGCAAATGATTTGGCTAGCAAAAGATAGAAAAACAAGCTCAACATGTTTGAGGATCCATGACAATATAACTTCTATTCAGATGTAAGCAAACATAACCCATTGTGTTGTCTTCCTTGTCCAACATCAACCTTTTAGCATGTCATATTTTAATGAGTGCTCACAATCACAAAAGATGTCCAAGATAGTATATTTACATGTGAAACCTCTATTTATTTATTACTTCCTATTAGTTGCAACAATGACCAATACTATGTTTGTCAACTCCCAACAAATTTTATTCATCATACTTCTTATATGTGAAGTCATCACTTCCCATAAGATCATTATATGATCTTTCTATTTCTTTTTATTTCCTTGTTTTCCTTATTCCCTCAAGATCATAGCAAGAAAGACAAAGACCTCAACTCAAAACTACTCTTTATTATATAACTCATGGACTCGATTACATAGATAGATTTCAAAGCAAAACTCAAAAACTAGATCATGCTAGGAACTTTTACTCTACTAGATCAAGAAATAAAGGTAAAGATGTGATGGTGATACGATACCGGGACACCTCCCCCAAGCGTTAATATCGAACAAATACCAAATTCACATGATTACTTATAACAAGACTTTTCCCTTGTCCTCAGGAACAAGCGTAACTACTCACAAAGCATATTCATGTTCATAATCAAAGGAGTATTAATTATCATTAAGGATCTGAACATATGATATTCCACCAAATAAACCAACTAGCATCAACTACAAGGAGAAATCAACACT
Organism: Triticum monococcum; assembly: GCA_034509565.1. Taxonomy (NCBI): domain Eukaryota; kingdom Viridiplantae; phylum Streptophyta; class Magnoliopsida; order Poales; family Poaceae; genus Triticum; species Triticum monococcum. Next base: position 666,840,946 of record CM067843.1, on the reverse strand, counting down.
GCTAGCAACCTAAGGTACCAATCTGAGGTTTTGAGACAAAGATCGGAGACAAGAGATGAACTAGGGTTTGAGAGGAGATGTTGATGGAGATTGCCCACTGTTGGTGAGAGGATTGTTGGTGATGACGATTACGATGATTTCCCCCTCCGGGAGGGAAGTTTCCCCGGCAGAACAGCTTCGCCCGAGCCCTAGATTGCTTCTGCCCAGGTTGCACCTCAAGACGGCAGCGCTTCGTCCCGAAAGCTTCCTCCTATTTTTTTTCTAGGTCAAAACCCTTCATATAGCAGAAGATGTGCACCGGAGGCCTACTAGGTGGACGACAAGGCAGGGGGCGCGCCCAGGGGGGTAGGGCGCGCCCCCACCCTTGTGGCTGCCTGGTGGCTCCCCTGGACACACCCCTGCCTTGTGGGCCACCTGGTGGGTCCCCTTTGGTGCGTTATTCGCCCAATAGTCTATATGTATTCCAAAATAATTCTCCTTAAATTGTTAGTATTTTTTAGTTGTGCAGAATAGGTCTCTCAGATGTGCTGCTTTTCTAGTCCAGAATCCCAGCTGCCGACATTCTCCCTCTTCATGTAAACCTTGTAAAATAAGAGAGAAAAGGCATAAGTATTGTACCAAAATATGTAATAACAACCCATAATGCAATAAATATCAATATAAAAGCATGATGCAAAATGGACGTATCATACTGGACTTCTGATGGTTTGCGTGGTTCGACCCAATTTGGTGATCTCGGTTGGAGGCCTGAAACTGTCTAGACCGGATAGTTGAGGGCATATCAAACGACAATCAACTCTCGTATTTTAACATTTCCCCCCATTGTTGCTCTTTATTCTGTGATAATCCAATCTGGAGGCCTTTTTCGGTACTCTATCAAAAGGGGAAATATTCACGGTGGTCTTCTCCGTCAATTTGAAGGTCGCCATGCTCGTACTTGAGTAGTTTTATTTGGACTATGGGTCCATGAAGAAGTTAGTTGGTACTTTCTCCCATGTTTCTCAACACAAAGGTCACGTTGGCTGCCTTATATGGTTGTGATTCATCTGATGTAATATGTTGGTGTGTTTGTTTCAATGTTATAAATTGTCACTTTATGATCAAATCTATCCATGAATCCTTTTGAGATCAATTTGGTTTGTTTGTTGCATACTTTTTATTCATATATGCTCTCCTATCTATTCTTTTTTTCTTTGGCCAAGTCTGAGGGGTAATCTGCAAGAGGGAGTTGTGTATTGTAGTTGGTTCAATCTTGCAAATAATCTACCGTGGTGACAGAAAGTGAAAAACACTTGTATTGTGTTACTGTCACTACAGATGATAAAAAGATGATTATGTAGTTCTCATTTGAACGCATGGTGAAGACAATATATCATCTACTTTATGTCATCGTACTTATTATAATACTCTGTTTTACTTAATATTCTAAAATCCATGCTAGATAAGAATTTTTTGTGGAGTATTATCTATAGACGCAGGTGGATAGCGGTTTATATATATTGAGACTTGATGCTCATATGTTGGTTATGCGATGGAGTACAATTTAATCCATGCATAGTTATAGTTTATTCACCACATCATGCTTTTTCGGATTGAATGCACTACTGAACCTATGGACCCCGGTTCCTCTTCCTTGAGACTCTCAAGGAAAGGGGGCGCGGGGGGGGGGGGGGAGAAAATGATACACTACAAAAAAAGACACATTCGTGACATTTTGGGCCGAATGAATTTTTTCTGTCATGCTTATGACACTTCTATGACGATAATTGTGACAAAACCCGGTATCTTATAGATGTGGTGGACTCCTACTTCTATGACAAAAACTCATGACAGAAAATGGGATTTTCGTCCTGGGCGGGCTGGAGACACAGCTGCATGACATTCTTTGGGCCGTCCATGACAGAAAAAACAGTGATAGAAGCGAGGGCGAGGAAAATATCGGGTAGTTCCCGGTTACAGAGGGTGGTCGGGGCCGAGCGACGCATAGAGGGATTGCGCATTTCTCTCATACACGTACGCGCGTGGGTTCAAGGTGTTCACCTACTGAACCCGGGCGATTGCACTGGCTACGCATTACTGAACCTAAGCGATCGATCGATCCCTGGCTGTTAACTGAAGCCGATCGACCGATTTCTTCGCTATTGCTGCTAATTGAAGCCGATCGAACCTACTCCCTCTTGATGAACAGTGAGCATTGTTGGGAGTTGGATGAACAGTTCCTAGTGGGGGTTGGACGAACAGGACCCCGTGATAGTAGAGGTCGTTGCCGCTGGATGAACATGACCCCGATCGAGCAGGTTGGGGGTGGATGAACAGGACCCCGTGGAGGGCTGGATGAACAGCAGTCGGTGGAGGGCTGGTTGAACAGTAGCCAGTGGAGGGCTGGATGAATAGTAGCCCGTGGACGGTGCTTGAATAATACCCCGTGGAGAGGGCTGGTTGAACAGTAGCCGGTTGAGGCTGGATGAACATGAGCCCGTGGATGAACAGTGGCTGGTGGAGGCAGGAGGGAGACGTCATGGATGAACAATCGTAGGTGGAGGCTGGAGCGAGGTTGACGGTGGTTCAACTGTAGCCCGTGGAGGCTAGAGCAAGGCAGTAGACGGTGGATGAACAGTAGCCCGTGGAGTCCCGTTTTGCGGTATGCCACACCCCTCTCAATGAACATGACCCCCGTTTCGACCGTAGGAGGTCGAAGAGAAGTCCGTTTCCTCCATTTTGGGTACGCTACACCCCTCCTGATCAACAGGATCCTGTTTCGACCGTAGGAGCTCGAAGAGAAGTAGGTTTCCTCTGTTTTGCAATACGCCAGACCCCTCCCGGTGAACAAGATCCCGTTTCGACCGTAGGCGGTCGAACACAAGGCCGTTTCCTCCGTTCCGTGGTTCGCCAGGCCTGGTTTCGGCTGTTCCATCCAAGCCGGTTGGCTCCTGATGAACATCACACATTTTGTTGCCTCCCGGTGAACACGACAACGCAGTTTTCTGTTCCGACCCAGTCAGTTGGCTGTCGATGAACAGGACGCTGTCGCTGCTCTCCGCTGCCTCTCCATGTACACGAGCTTTGGCTGTACGTATGCGCGAGTGGGCGTTCGAGACCCCGCCCGTATGTATGTACGTGGCCATATTTACTTTCTTGCACCCTGGCTGTACGTACGTGTACACGATATTGACGGGATTGCGTGACATGCTACGTCCGCGCCTCTACTACGACACGTGCCCTTCCTTTTTTTCATGGTAATACGTTCCTCATTCATATGTGCCCTTCCTTACTCGGCCACAGTTCATCACTGTAGCCTGTAGACAGACCGGTCGACCAGTATGTACGTACACATTCGCGACGAGAATGACAACGCTACGTACACTTCGACTAGGTGGGTCTTGACTGTCAGGGAGGATAAGGAGGCACTTTCTTGCGTGTGAAGATATAGCTAGTGGGTCCCAGCTGTCAGGGGGAGAATCATTGTTTTACCCATAATATGGACGCACTTCCTTGCGTGCGAAGATGTATCTGGTGGGTCCCTATAGTCAGGGGGAAACATTTTTTGTGAAATATGATGGCCCGTCTGGTGGGTCCCTGCTGCCATGTGGAGGAATCGTTATTTTACGCATAATAAGGTTGCACTTCCTTGTTGCGGCTGTGAACCCAGCTGTCAGCCTCTCCACGTACAGTACTCTTCCGATGGAAGTCGTTCCTTGAGCACATTGACCACGTCATGCCGAGAGCACCATGGCGGTGCATGACGGCGAGGCCTAGGAAGGGGACGACGCGGAGCCGGGGAAGATGTGGCAGTGGATACCTACGTAGAGAGGAGTACATGGGTTGACTGGTTTGACTGTGGTGTGAGGCTGCCGTCGCCGCAGAATAACAAGGATTGTGGGTGAATAGAGTGATGGCCTGGCCATAGGTTGGAGTAGGGTGAGGTGGTCCCTGCGTGGCACGAGAGCCGACCATGGGAGGCAGGAGCAGGCGGCACGATCGGCGCTGGTTTGGGCGGCTGGAGCAAGAAGACCAGAGGTTAAAGAAGCACTACGGCCGTTGGATGGACATCGTACGGTCACTGGAGCTAGAATTGTTCATATTGACTAAGTCGACAAAGCCCTCCATCCGCGTCAACTCAGTAGGCCCACAAGTCAGCCTCCCACTATGGTGGGTCCCAGCTAGCAGGGGGAGTATTCATTTTTTTGTGCGTAATAAGGAGGCACTTCCCTGCGTGCGAAGATATAGCTGGTAGGTCCGAGCTGTCAGCGGGGGGAATATTTTTTCCACGAAATACAAAGGCCCTTCCGGTGGGTCCCAGATGTTAGGTGGAAGAATCATTATTTTGCACGTAATAAGGAGGCATTTCCTTGTGTGCAGCCATGGACCCAGCTGTCAGCCTCTCCACGTACAGTCCACTTCCGATGGATGTCGTTCGTTGACCACGCCGCGCCGAGAGCACCAGGGCGATGGACGACGGCGAGGCCTGCCACCTCTTGAGCTTGCGTTGGTTTTCCCCGAAGAGGAAGGGATGATGCAGCAAAGTAGCGTAAGTATTTCCCTCAGTTTTTGAGAACCAATGTATCAATCCAGTAGGAGGCCACGCTCAAGTCCCTCATACCTGCACAAAATGATAGCTACTCGCAACCAACGCGATTAGGGGTTGTCAATCCCTTCACGGTCACTACGAGAGTGATATCTGATAGATATAATATTTTTGGTATTTTTGGTATAAAGATGCAAAGTAAAAAGTAAAGGCAAAGTAAAAAAGCAAAACAAGATTAAAGTGATGGAGATTGATATGATGAGAATAGACCCGGGGGCCATAGGTTTCACTAGTGGCTTCTCTCAAGAGCATAAGTATTCTACGGTGGGTGAACAAATTACTGTTGAGCAATTGACAGAATTGAGCATAGTTATGAGAATATCTAGGCATGATCATGTATATAGGCATCACGTCCATGACAAGTAGACCGAAACGATTCTGCATCTACTACTTTTACTCCACTCATCGACCGCTATCCAGCATGCATCTAGAGTATTAAGTTAAAAACAGAGTAATACCTTAAGCAAGATGACATGATGTAGAGATATAAATTCATGCAATATGAAATAAACCCCATCTTGTTATCCTCGATGGCAACGATACAATACGTGCCTTGCTTCCCCTTCTATCACTGGGAAAGGACACCGCAAGATTGAACCCAAAGCTAAGCACTTCTCCCATGGCAAGAACTACCAATCTAGTTGGCCAAACCAAACGGATAATTCGAATAGACTTGCAAAGATAACCAATCATACATAAAAGAATTCAGAGAAGATTCAAATATTATTCATAGATAGACTTGATCATAAGCCCACAATTCATCAGTCTCAACAAAGACACAGCAAAAAGAAGATTACATCGAATAGATCTCCCCAAGAGAGGGGGAGAACTTTGTATTGAGATCCAAAAAGAGAGAAGAAGCCATCTAGCTACTAACTATGGACCCGAAGGTCTGAGGTAAACTACTCACACTTCATCGAAGAGGCTATGATGATGTAGAAGCCCTGCGTGATGACGGCCCTCTCCGGCGGAGCTCCAGAACAGGCCCCAAGATGGGATCTCATGGATACAGAAAGTTGCGGTGGTGGAATTAGGTTTTTGGCTCCTGTTCTGTTCGTTTGGGGGTAGGTAGGTATATATAGGAGGAAGAAGTACGTCGGTGGAGCACTGAGGGGCCCATGAGGCAGGCGGCGCGCCCTAGGGTGGCGCCCCCACCCTCATGACCGCCTCTCTGATGCCTTGGCGTAGGGTCCAAGTCTCCTGGATCATGTTCGGTGAGAAAATCACGTTCCCGAAGGTTTCATTCCGTTTGGACTCCGTTTGATATTCTGTTTCTTCGAAACACTGAAATAGGCAAAAAACAGCAATCCTGGGCTGGGCCTCCGGTTAATAGGTTAGTCCCAAAAATAATATAAAAGTGGAAAATAAAGCCCAATATAGTCCAAAACAGTAGATAATATAGCATGGAGCAATCAAAAATTATAGATATGTTGGAGACGTATCAGGCATTCCCAAGCTTAATTCCTGCTCGTCCTCGAGTAGGTAAATGATAAAAAGAGAATTTTTGATGTGGAGTGCTACTTGGCATAATTTCAATGCAAATCTTCTTAATTGTGATATGAATATTCAGATTCGAAAGATTCAAGACAAAAGTTTATATTGACATAAAAATAATAATACTTCAAGCATACTAACAAAGCAATTATGTCTTCTCAAAATAACATGGCCAAAGAAAGTTATCCCTACAAAATCATATAGTCTGGCTATGCTCTACCTTCACCACACAAAGTATTTAAATCATGCACAATCCCGATGACAAGCCAAGCAATTGTTTCATACTAACTTTTTCAATTTTCACGCAATACATGACCGTGAGCCATGGACATAGCACTATAGGTGGAATAGAATGGTGGTTGTGGAGAAGACAAAATGGAGAATATAGTCTCACATCAACTAGGTGTATCAACGGGCTATGGAGATGCCCATCAATAGATATCAATGTGGGTGAGTAGGGATTGCCATGCAACGGATGCACTAGAGCTATAAGTATATGAAAGCTCAAAAAGAATCTAAGTGGGTGTGCATCCAACTTGCTTGCTCATGAAGACCAAGGGCAATTTGAGGAAGCCCATCATTGGAATATACAAGCCAAGTTCTATAATGAAAGATTCGCACTAGTATATGAAAGTGATAACATGAGAGACTCTCTACTATGAAGATCATGGTGCTACTTTGAAGCACAAGTGTGGTAAGAGGATAGTAACATTGTCCCTTCTCTCTTTTTCTCTCATTTTTTACATTATTTTTTTATTTGGGCCCTTTCTCTTTTTTATGGCCTCTTTTTATTTGGGCTTCTTTGGCCTCCTTTTTTTCGTCCGGAGTCTCATCCCAACTTATGGGGGAATCATAGTCTCCATCATTCTTTCCTCACTTGGGACAATGCTCTAAAAATGATGATCATCACACTTTTATTTTTCTTACAACTCAACAATTACAACTCGATACTTAGAACAAAATATGACTCTATATGAATGCCTCCGGCGGTGTACCGGGATATGCAATATGACAATGATGGAGTGTGTCATAATAAACGGAACGGTGGAAAGTTGCATGGCAATATATCTTGGAATGGCTATGGAAATGCCATAATAGGTAGGTATGGTGGCTGTTTTGAGGAAGGTATATGGTAGGTGTATGATACCGGCGAAAAGTGCGTGGTATTAGAGAGGCTAGCAAAGGTGGAAGGGTGAGAGTGTGTATAATCCATGGACTCAACATTAGTCATAAAGAACTCATATAATTTTTGCAAAAATCTAGAAGTTATCAAAGCAAAGTATTACGCGCATGCTCCTAGGGGGATAGATTGGTAGGAAAAGACCATCGCTCGTCCCCGACCGCCACTCATAAGGAAGACAATCAATAAATAAATCATGCTCCAACTTCATCACATAATGGTTCACCATACGTGCATGCTACGGGAATCACAAACTTTAACACAAGTATTCTTTAAATTCACAACTACTCAACTAGCATGACTTTAATATTATCACCTCCATATCTCAAAACAATTATCATTCTTCAATCTTTTCTTAGTATTCAACACACTCAAAAGAAAGTTTCACAAATCTTGAATACCAAGCATATTATTATTAAGCAAATTACCATGCTATTAAGAGACTCTCAAAATAATTTAAGTGACGCATGAGAGATCAATAGTTTCTTTAAAGCAAAATTATAACGCTCAACAGATATAAGTGAAGCACATAGAGCAAAATTGTAATGCTCAAAAGATATAAGTGAAGCACATATAGAAAAACTACTTAGCTCAAAAGATATAAGTGAAGCACATAGAGAAAAATTATAATGCTCAAAAGATATAAGTGAAGCACATAGAGCAAAACTACTTAGCTCAAAAGATATAAGTGAAGCACATAGAATTATTCTATCAAATTTTAATTCATGTATGGCTCTCTCAAAAGGTGTGTACAGTAAGGATGATTGTGGCATACTAAAACACAAAGGCACAAATAATACAAGACGCTCCAAGCAAAACACATATCATGTTGGTGAATAAAAATATAGCTCCAAATAAATTACCGATGGAAGTGGACGAAAGAGGGGATGCCTTCCGGGGCATCCCCAAGCTTTGACTTTTTGGTGTCCTTGGATTATCTTGGGGGTGCCATGGGCATCCCCAAGCTTAGGCTCTTGCCACTCCTTGTTCCATGATCCATCAAAAGAATTCACCCAAAACTTGAAAACTTCACAACACAAAACTTAAAGTAGAAAACTCGTGAGCTCCGTTAGCGAAAGAAAAACAAAAGACCACTTCAAGTGACTGTAACGAACTTATTCTTTATTTATATTGGTGTTAAACCTACTGTATTACAACTTCTCTATGGATTATAAACTATTTTACTAACCATAGATTCATCAAAATAAGCAAATAACACACGAAAAACAGAATCTGTCAAAAACAGAACAGTCTGTAGTAATCTGTAGCTAGCGCAAGATCTGGAACCCCAAAAATTCTAAAATAAATTTCTGGACGTGAGGAATTTATCTATTAATTATCTTAAAAAATAATTAACTAAATATAAATCTTAAAATAAAAACGATAGAAGTTCTCGTGAGCGCTAAAGTTTCTGTTTTTTACAGCAAGTTCAACAAGACTTTCCCCAAGTCTTCCCAACGGTTCTACTCTGAACAAACACTAATTAAACACAAAAAACACAACCAAAATAGAGGATAAATAATTTATTTATTACTAAGCAGGAGCAAAAATCAAGGAATAAAAATAAAATTGGGTTGCCTCCCAACAAGCGCTATCATTTAACGCCCCTAGCTAGGCATAAAAGCGAGGATAGATCTAGGTAGTGCCGTAGTAATAAGATAGATCAGTGAAACTCATTTCATATTTTCTATGTTCGGCAGCAAATTTTCTTTGAGGCAAGCAAAATTAATCAAAATGGCCAAATTTAATAGGACAGAAGTCCCCAAGAACAATTTTAGGAGCTATAGATTCCTCTTTCGGCCCTTCATATTGTACAACCAATTCATCATTATAAGCATTCTTTTGACAGAACCTTGTGAGCCTAAACTCAAGAGAGCACCCTAACTCATTATTTCGAATAGCCAAATCATCATTAAGTTCAGAGATTCTATTAATTAAAATAATGATTGGCACCTTTTTCTAAGGTTTTCATTAAAGCAACATAATCAAGGGATTGAAAGCGCATAATTTCTTCTTGATCAAAGAGGATAGATTCTATGGGAGGACGACCAGCGTCCACCCTATAGTGCGCAAAGATTTCTTTGGCTTCTTTTATTATAAATCTAAATTCACGAGCCAAAAAGATAGTAGCGGCACGCTTAACAGAAGAATGCTCGATATTAGAAAATTCTAGGAAAATTCTTTGTATAGATGGGTGCATATGCATAAATTGCCTTTCAAGTTCAACGATAAGCATGGCAATAGCGTCCGCAAGACTACTAGTTCTATGAAGAATAGAACCGCCCATAGAGGGCAAAGCACCAGCAGAAGTAAAGAAATCTTGAATAACTCCTTTTCCAATAATATTACCACTACCGATTCAAAATCTTTTTGTATGGTAGGTAGGGGGTTCTTCAGCCGGAGCATCAGAATTTTCTATGACATTGTTATCGCCCATATTGGTGATAACTTCCCCAATTTCAGACATAACGACAAGCAAGCAAACTAGCACACGAGAAAACAAAAGGCAAGCGGGCAAGAGAGGGAGGATAGAGAGAGAGGGCGAATAAAACGGCAAGGGTCAAGTGGGTGAGAGGAAAACGAGAGGCAAATGGCAAATAATGTAATGCGAGAGATTGGGATTGTGATGTGTACTTGGTATGTTGACTTTTTGCGTAGACTCCCCGGCAACGGCGCCAGAAATCCTTCTTGCTACCTCTTGAGCTTGCGTTGGTTTTCCCCGAAGAGGAAGGGATGATGCCGCAAAGTAGCGTAAGTATTTCCCTCAGTTTTTGAGAACCAAGGTATCAATCCAGTAGGAGCCCACACTCAAGTCACTCGTACCTGCACAAAACGGTAGCTACTTGCAACCAACACGATTAGGGGTTGTCAATCCCTTCATGGTCACTTACGAGAGTGAGATCTGATAGATATAATGTTTTTTTGTATTTTTGGTATAAAGATGCAAAGTAAAAAGTAAAGGCAAAGTAAAAAAGCAAAACAGGATTAAAGTGATGGAGATTGATATGATGAGAATAGACCAGGGGGCCATAGGTTTCACTAGTGGCTTCTCTCAAGAGCATAAGTATTCTACGGTGGGTGAACAAATTACTATTGAGCAATTAATAGAATTGAGCATAGTTATGAGAATATCTAGGCATGATCATGTATATAGGCATCACGTCCGTGACAAGTAGACCGAAACGGTTCTGCATCTACTACTATTAATCCACTCACCGACCGCTATCCAGCCTGCATTTAGAGTATTAAGTTAAAACCAGAGTAACGCCTTAAGCAAGATGACATGATGTAGAGAGATAAATTCATGCAATATGAAATAAACCCCATCTTGTTATCCTCGATGGTAATGATACAATACGTGCCTTGCTGCCCCTTCTGTCACTTGGAAAGGACACCGCAAGATCGAACCCAAAGCTAAGCACTTCTCCCATAGCAAGAACTACCAATCTAGTTGGCCAAACCAAACGGATAATTCGAAGAGACTTGCAAAGATAACCAATCATACATAAAAGAATTCAGAGAAGATTCAAATATTATTCATAGAGAGACTTGATCATAAACCCACAATTCATCGGTCTCAACAAACACACCGCAAAAAGAAGATTACATCGAATAGATCTCCACAAGAGAGGGGGAGAACTTTGTATTAAGATCCAAAAAGAGAGAAGAAGCCATCTAGCTACTAACTATGGACCCGAAGGTCTGAGGTAAACTACTCACACTTCATCGGAGAGGCTATGATGATTTAGCAGCCCTCCGTGATGACGGCTCTCTCCGGCGGAGCTCCAGAACAGGTCCCAAGATGGGATCTCCTGGATACAGAAAGTTGCGGCGGTGGAATTAGGTTTTTGGCTCCTGTTCTGTTCGTTTGGGGGTACGTAGGTATATATAGGAGGAATAAGTACGTCGGTGGAGCACCGAGGGGCCCACAAGGCAGGGGGCGCGCCCTAGGGGGGCACCCCCACCCTCGTGACCGCCTCTCTGATGCCTTGGCGTAGGGTCCAAGTCTCCTGGATCACGTTCGGTGAGAAAATCACGTTCCCGAAGGTTTCATTCCGTTTGGACTCCGTTCGATATTTCGTTTCTTCCAAACACTGAAATAGGCAAAAAACAACAATTCTGGGCTGGGCCTCCGGTTAATAGGTTAGTCCGAAAAATAATATAAAACTGGAAAATAAAGCCCAATATTGTCCAAAACAATAGATAATATAGCATGGAGCAATCAAAAATTATAGATATGTTGGAGACGTATCAAGGCCTAGGAAGAGAACGACACGGAGCCGGGGAAGACTCAACAGTGGTTGCCCATGCGGTGGGGAGTATGAGGGTTAACTTGGTTCGGCTGCTGTCACTAGAAAATAACAGGAGGTGTGGGTGAGTAGAGCAATGGCCTGGCCATCGATGGAGTAGGGTGGGGCGGTGCGGCCTGTGCGGTAGCACAGTCGGCCACGGGAGGCGGGAGCAGGCAGTCCCACCGGCGCTGGATTGGGCGGCTAGAGAAAGAAGATCGGATATTGAAGAAGCAGCACGGCCATTGGATTAACATCCCACTGTCACTGCTACTAGAATCGTTTGTGGACTAAGTTGACAAAGCCTTCCGTACACGTCAACCTAGTAGACCCACAAGTCGGCCTACAAATCTGTCCCAAACAGCATACAACCCGAAATTTCTAGCCAGAATCTAATTAATTTCAAAACTAAACATACCTTAATTTAAATAGAATGAAAATTTACCCGCACAAAAACAATCTTTACCTAATAATAAAGCACAGATCGCTTCTTACCATTGTAATTTCATCCGATTTTCGTCCGTCCACCTCGTCCTTATTGTTTTCTATTTTCGAGGTGGTAGTAATCTATATACCACCCGTACGTGAAAATTACTGCATTCCTGCTGGTACTCGGGCTCGAAGGCTGCATGTTGGCCCAACTCCAATGCACCGCGAGGAGGAAAAAATTAGGGGAAAAAGCACGCTGGCGACAAGAATTGAACTCGCAACCTTCCAGGGTATATGTTTGAGGCCAGCCAACTAAACTAGGTCGACCTTTGGTAAGATATGGTTGGTTTTGTTATCAAATAGTACCACCTCGCCCTTTTACAAGCACAACCATCAATTTATATAAGTGTTCAAGTTACCTGTCATCAATCACCTTAATAAGTCTGCTCAGAAATTGGTGATCGGAGTATGAGGAGTGAGTGCCTAGAAAAGAAGGAAGGACAATATGGTGGGCAATTAAACGAGGCAAGGAAGGAATCAGGCAATTAAACGGGGCTATTAAAAGAGATTCCTAATACAGAGATTAAGAAATGTGTGCGTCCTATGTCGGATAATTAAGAAAGAGATTCATGCATACTTGCATTACACGTTGTGTTGATGGGGTGCCCTTTACAACAAGGAACTTGCTAATATGTGGACTAACATACCACGATTCAGACTTATTAAGTTATGGGCAGATATTATGTGCAATTATTACTGCAATGCTTCTATTTGATGTTACTAAGAATAAGTTATTGGCACATTTTATGTGCAATTATTACTTCAATGCTTCTATTTGATGTTACTAAGAATACTCTCAATCTCTTTCTCCGCACCATCTTATGCGTGCAATGACCACGACAGTTATGCTTCCCCACAACATACACGGTGAAACATGAGAAGGTGAGGATGTATGAAAATAAGTTGAGGCATGAGACATATAACAATGTCTCCTGTTGCAAAGCACGGGCATTTGTGCTAGTGAAATTTAAAATAACAAAATCCGAAAGAAAAAAGTCCATTTATTATTACTCATAGCCCATTCCTTATTACTTATAGCCCATTTCTGGGCAAGCCCGAATGCATCCCTCCTCGTCTTGAAAGATTTCCGGCCCAGTAGGGCGTAGAAAAGCAAGTAGGCCTACGTTGGTTATTCTGCAGAAAACAAAATAGCTGGGCTAGTCAGAAAGGAAAAAAAACTAGGCCAGTCATGTGGTAAACATATGAAATAAAACCTGGGCTAGACGGGCCACAGCTCCCGCACAACCCAGTTGATACCCTTCTCTGTCCCAAAAAAATTGCGCGTGCCGCTGGGTCCCTACTATCATCTTCACCATGTATAGTCATCTCCTTATTCCTCTCGATTGTTGACCATGTTGACAACACCGGAGGGCGGCGCCGCGGCGAGTGAACCAAGGCAGAGGACGATAGTGAGGCCTCGAACAGGAACGAACATGAGCCAGGGAAGATGCGTAGAGTTTTAGGGTGCGATGTGTCCACAATGCGTGCGCGGCAGCACTGCCGGCCACGGGAGGTGAGAGCAGGCAGTCCCGCCGGTGCTGGTTTGGCTTTGGCGGCTAGAGGAAGAAGAGACTGAAGAAACATGACAGACTGTGAATGTCATTCCAACGGTCAATATTGGCACAATCATTTGTCGAGTAAGGCGACACCAAGTAGTATACTTTTTTATATATAGGAAGAAAAAAACTAGGCTCGTTCTCCTGATAAAATTCCTGAAACTGCGACCGTTCGATCTTGCATCGTAACTAAAACTGCGAGGAAAATGTGTTTGTCTGCCGTCCTCCTCCCAAGGAACGTTCGCCACATACTAGCACCCTTGGTTTTCAACCGAGAGGTCTTGGGTTCGAGTCCTAGCAACTCTCAATTTTGTCCTCCTTCCTTCCCCACAAAAAGAAAAGAAAATCAAAGACTGAGAAGGCGTACAGAACAAGCTAGTGTACCAGTGAAGAGATGTTGCCGAGTTTTAGAAAAAAGAGAGACGTGCTCCTATAGCTGGTTGGAATCCAAACCTGGACTATGACTATATATGGTACTATGCTACTCTGCAAGTAATGAAACTAACATATCCAACGTTCGCTTCTCCTCTTCTCTACTTACTCTGCCTGGCATCAGAAGCTCTGGCCGCAACAACCATGTCCGCTGGCTGCTCGTCCACCTGCTCTTCAGCAGGCAACAACCAGATATGCGCCAAGTCGTCACCCGTACCATCGCATGTGGGTCTCATCACACCCCCGCTGGCACACGCACCACAGCCAGTTGCTCATCGCAACCCGTTGCCGTTGGTGTGGTGCCACTGCTGCAAATCACACAGAGTCATCCATCGCATCTCAACCACAATCCTCAACCCAGGCCGAGTCTTCTACAAATGACCGAATCATGGGGTAATAATATGTTCTACTGCTTTAGTTGCTGATTTTTTAATAGTTTGGTTGATGATCTTCCAATTTGATTCATGCAGAAAAGGGAAGATTCGTGTGATTTGTATTTCTGGGAAGTTGCTGATGTGGGGAAATACAACTACGCTGATTATTTGGTTAGCCGAGGAATCCCAATACCAGCAGGTTGGGTGTTGGACAAGTAACTGAAGGAATGACAGAAGAGGAAGATGCAGAGCAGAAGGTTAAAGATGCAGTTCATCTTATCATGGCCAAGCAACAACTGTTGAACAACCTTGATAGCAATGAGGAGATGAAAGAGCTTGTGAAGATAATGGGCAAAATTGATGTGCCCTGTAGGATGATTGTCTCTTTATTTGTAGTGTATGTAGCACTCGTGATGTATTCGGTGGCTATGACATGAGCACTTTGCTGAAACTAGTAATGAATGAAACCTGTTTAGTAGGCTGGGCTTAGTGTTGTGAACATCTAATGATTTCTATTAACAGAAATCGGGGGGTATCCCCTTTTGCTCATAAATAAATAAATAGCAGAGGACTTGTTGCTAATAAATAAATAAATTAGCAGAGGCCCTGTCGGGTCAGCTTTGTTCCCATTCGAAGATGTCAAGCAAATTGCGGTCCAACAGCAAACTATGTTATCAAATACAAGTTTCACAGCCAAATATGAGTATAACCAAACAACAATGTCATCATGTTTTAGTCATCATACAATCACCAAACACAAATCAACATACATAATAAGTGATGTTCGCACAACAAAATACTAAACAACAAGTTCATCAGGTTTCAGTAGTCATAGCAAACACAATTTCATATAGTAGATAAAAATGTGTTCTGGCACGCAAATACGACAAAAGCAATCTAATCATCATCCGCAGCAGTAGCGTCAACATCTTCGCCATGTGTATCAGTCTGAATCATAAACCCCCCAGTGTCATCTTCTTCTTCATCCTCAATGTCCTCGAGTGTTGGCTTCTTATTGATCAACTCTGGTATCTCCACAGCCCGACAGGTAATCTTTTCGCCAGCATCATTGACATGATGGTTCTCAAAGATATTAGGAACATCTGTGGAATATTCTACATCAGGAGCCGTGTAAGCATCATCATGTTGTGCTACTTAATTAAACTAATTCCTCTACTCAAACCTTTGCAGCACTCTCCAGACATCGCTACGTGCAAATGTGTCTTCTAAGAAAAATATTTGTGTTGCTTGATTTGCCAAAATAAAAGGCTCGTAGGTCTGGTACGCCGCCTTGACATTGATGGATTTGAATTAATCACCAGCTCTGGGTCTTGCAATCCTGGAAAATAGGTTATACGAACGATAGCACAACAGAACCACACACCAATGAACCTCGAAACTAGAGATATACTGCAACTGAACAATGTCTATTATGTTAGCATACATTTCAGTTGTCACTTCGCCGTACTTATCCATGCTCATGATGGCTCTGTTTTGTGTCTTCCTTCCTTCGTCGCCTGCAAGGGTGTTATAGCGCACATCTCCAACAACGCAAGATTCATAATTTCTTACCCGAGTATCAGGGCCCATTGCTAGTGTGTAAAGGGCATCATCAACTGCCTGGCCATCCTCCCGCATCTTCTTAACCTATGGTTAGAAAATAGACAAGTTGATCATCTTATGTACTCAATATATTAAAAAACTGACAGTGCAATTCAAAAGCTTACATGCCTCTTGAACCATTTCGCAAATCCTGCCATAACTAGTTTGCTAATGTTTCTTGGATTTTTCGGTAGTAAATCCTTTTTGTAGATGCTGCACAACATAGTGATCGCGTCAAACATCTAAATATATAAGAATGTGGTGCAAGTTTAGTAGATTACGATGTATAGGATGCAGTACTTAGCACTTACTTGATATAAGGTAGAATCTCAGGATAGTTATTCTACACATACCAATCCATTTTGTCCAAATCTTTAGGTTTGTCGTCTTGTCGACTCTTCCTTGTAACTCTAATAGAACAATCAAATACATTGAGCCCGGGATTGTCTTCGCCCACCTCTTTGCTAAGCTGATCAGCTGTTTGAATGTATTTTGAGCAAAATGTCAACACTTCTATAGCAATGTAGGCCTCTGCAATGGAACCCTCGGGTCTAGCTCTGTTCCTAACATAGCCCTTGAAAGTGCCTAGCCGCCTTTCAATAGGGTACGTCCAGCCATACTGTTCTGGACCTCTAAGTAGTGCCTCATTAGGTAGATGAACAGACAAATGCACCATCACATCAAAGAAGGCTGGAGGATATATCTTCTCAAGGTCACATAGGATAGTCGGTATCTTGTCTCTAAGACACTCCAAAGCATCTATCCTGATATTTCTACTACAGAGTTCCCTGAAGAATTGTCCCAACTCTACAACTGCTCTGTGTAAGTTAGGGTGGCCCAATCCTCTAAGGATAATATGTAAAACCCTTTGAAGTAGGACCTGGCGGTCATGAGTTTTCAACCCTTGTACCTTGTTTCTATCCGCATTGACTCTCCTTTCAGGGTTGGAAGAAAATCCATGTGGGAATCTCACATGTGTTAGGACCTCACAGAATTCTTTTCTTTTTACCTTGTCCAAGACGTACACAGCTGGTGCCATATCCCGTCGTTTACCTTCATCTTCCACCCACAAATCCTTTCTAATATCCAGGTGTGTCAAATCAATCATAGATTTTAAGGTATCTTTCGTCTTGCCTACAATATTAGAAGTGTGCCAATAATGATGTCACATATATTTTTATTGATGTGCATCACATCAAGATTATGTCGGAGATCCAAATGATTCCAATACTCCAAGTCCCACAAAGTGGACCTGCGGGTAAACAATAATCTCTCTTCTACCCTGCCATGCTTCCTTTTCCCGCTACCATTATCAGGATGGTTTCCTAACGTAATATGCATGGCCTTCTCTAATTCCACTTGCAAATCATCAACGGTGAGCCTCTTTGGCGCATCACAGTTTTCATGTTTTGCATTGAACACATATCTTTGGTATTTTGTAGGACACGGCTTGTCCTTGGCAAGGAAATGGCGGTGCCGAATGTAACAGATCTTGCTAAGTATTGTGTATGACAGCGGATTCTTGTCACATCAAACACATGCATTGTAACCATGTGTCGTTCGCCCTGACATAGTGCCCAAAGCCGGATAATCATGGATGCACCAAATTATAACAGCACGCAGAAAGAAATCAGCTGGTGGGTTGCTATATAGGTCTCGAGTGAGAACAACCCTCCATAGTTGTTGAAGTTCCTCCACAAGAGGCTCCAAGAATAAATCAAAATCCTTTCCAGGACTTTTTGGCCCTGGGATGGGCAAGGCCATCATGTAGTTTGATTCTTTGGTGCAGACATTTGGAGGTATGTTGTAAGGGATAGCAAGCACTGGCCACATGCTATATGTGGCACTCTGGTGACCAAATGGGTTAAATCTATCTGAAGCTAAGCCAAGTCTAATGTTTCTTGGGTCAGCAACAAATTTTTTGTGTTTCTGATTGAAACTTTTCCAGTCACTACCATGAGATGGATGGCTCATTACATTCTGATCTATGTACTCCTAGTTTCTAGAATGCCACAGTACATCCTCTCTTGTTTCAGCATCATGAAACAACCTCTGCAATCTTGGTATAATTGGAAATTATCTCAGAACATGATGATGAATCCTCTTCACAGCATCGCCATCTTTCCATCTTGATGATTTGCATTTTGGGCATTCACTTAAGTTGGCATAATCCTTCCTATATAGAACACAATTATTCTTACAAACATGGATCATATCATATCCAATTCCAACATTGCATCTGGGAAAGATTCGCGGAAAGCAGCCAACATCGCATCGAATGATTTGTTGGTCATCCTCTCAGATGTCTTCACCTGAAGAAAGGTGACCATAGCGGAGAATACTGACAGCTTATTTCCTGGGGTGATAGCTAATAATCCCCAAGTGCAGGGAATCATCGTAGCAATTTCCAAAGGTGGAAGTGATAAGTATGGACTGTCGAACCCACAAGGAGCTAAAGATAAGATCAATATTCTCTCAAGCCCTATCTACCACTGATACGACTCTACGTACACCGAACGTTTGCTTCCAACTAGAAACAAGAAATAAAACTATGTTGTGGGTATGAAGTGGATAACTTTGTATGATATCAGAGAGCTAAAATATAAAAGTAGGTGTTGTTATCATAAAGTTAGAATCTTTACTAAATATTATAAATAGCGAGTGTGGAATAATGGTGGATCGGTGTGCAGAATTGTCCTAGGCAATTGTTAACATGACCGATAGTCGTCATTGCAATTTCATATGAGGGAGAGGCATAAGCTAACATACTTTCTCTTCTTGGATCATCTGCACTTATGATTGGAACTCTAGCAAGCATCCGCAACTACTAAAGATCATTAAGGTAAAACCCAACCATAGCATTAAAGCATCAACTCCCCTTTATCCCATACGCAACAACCCCCTTACTCGGGTTTATGCTTCTGTCACTCAAACAACCCACTATAAGCGAATCATGAACGTATTGCAACACCCTACAACAGGAATAGCTCACGCTTGCGCGACACGGAGGGCACAATAGGACAGCACCGAAATAAAACATACAACTCGTACCAATCTAGATCATCAATCAACCCAAAGACGAAGGATATCTACTCAAAACATCATAGGATGGCAACACATCATTGGATCATAATATGTGGCATAAAGCACCATGCTCAACTAGGGATTATAGCGGGGTGCGGGAGAGTGGACCGCGTAAAAGAGATGATGATGGTGATGTTGATGAAGACGATCACCGTGGCGATGATTCCCCTCGTAATGGCACTCAGGTGCCACCGAGAGAGAGGAGGAGAGGTTCTCCCCCTTGTGCTTCCTCCTCCATGGCCTCCCCCTAGATGGGTAGAGGTTCTCCCTCTGGTCCTTGGCCTTCGTGATGATGATGGCCCTCCGGGATCCTCCTCCATGCCCTCCGGTGATGATGGCCCCCTCCGACAGGGTGCCAGAGAGCGCATAGATTGGTTTTCGGTGGCTACGGAGGCTTGTGGCGGCGGAACTCCCGATCTAGGTTAATTTTCAGAGGTTTCTGTATTTATAGGAGAAGTTGGCGTTGATTTCACATCAGGGGGGGCTCGGGGAGTCCACGAGGTAGGGGCGTGCCCAGGGGGTGGGCACGCCCCTACCCTCGTGGGGCCCCCGTGACTCCCCTCCAGTGGATTTTCTTTCCAGTATTTTTCATATTTTCTAGAAAAAATCTCTATTAATTTTCATCGCATTCCGAGAACTTTTATTTCTGCACAAAAACACCACCACAGTAGTTCTGCTGAAAACAGTGTCAGTCCGGGTTAGTTCTAATCGAATCATACCAAAATCATATAAAAATATTGTAAACGTGGCATGAATACTTCATAAATTATAGATACGTTGGAGACGTATCAACAGACACGTTGCATTGTTCCAACATGCGGGCCCACTGTTTTTCTACTGTAGGTGAAAGTTCACAAAATGCACAAGAATTTCATAGCATTGTTTCAATGTTGGTCAAACTCACTGGCCCCGCCACCACCACCTCCTCCTCATCTTCCACCTGAGCATCAGGTAGATCAAGATGGTGATCTGCTGCTTCCACATAGTTAGCAACATTGACGTTCACAGCTTCACCATGATGAACCCACCTAGTATATGTGACCGACATCCCATATAAGTGTAGATGATTTTGCACAGTTGACTGGGGTCTTGTTACTGAATTCGTACAACTGCTACACGGGCATAGCACATCTTATTTCGAACCACCATACTTAGCTCTGATAAAGTTCATGAAATTTTCAACCCCCTCGACATATGTAGTAGAGAATCTTCAAGCAGAAGTTATCCAAGTCCCGTCCATCTGTTAGACATACAAAATAGTTCTTCTACTATATATTACAAGAAAAACATATATGCTTTTTTATGAAGTCCAAAAAAATACCTAGGTCGATGTCTAAAGCTATGGCAAGATATCTCAACAAGCAGATCTAGGTAACAAAATATATGTAAAGCTAATTCAACAAACAAATTTGAGTGCTAAATTATGGCAGACTATTTCAGGAGTCAATGAGGCCAAGCACATAGCAATCGAAGGCCATCTCAGCAACAAAGATTGAGTATAAAACGGTGTAGAGCTATTTCACCTAACAGATTGGCTACTGGACCATGGCAATCTACGTCACAATAAATATATGGTAGTATATTTTAGCAACTAACTGGGCGTGGCTTGCCAACTCAGCTAAGCAGATTGAGTGTAGAACAGGGCAAGGAAGCTTCTTAAGCGGAGCATATTGACTGTAAACTACTTCGGTAGACAGTGAGCTTAACAGCGTCTATCAGCTAACATTCAGCGCTACTCCGACATGCACGGGGACTCAGTCTAGAATGCTCTTACCGTGGGAGAAGTTAACCGACGTGCGTCTACACAAGAACGTCGCCAGCAGTGGCGACGCGGCTAGAGGATGGTAGTCTATGAGAGCGTACTGTGGGAGTAAGAGGATCGCCATGCGTCCCCTCGATGAACCGCGGCGCTGACGTATCGGCGCGGCGGGGAGGGCGGCTTTGGCGGAGAGAATGGAGTAGAGGGGGTCGGAGGGAGGGGGTTTGGGGAATATTATTGGCTAGTTCGCCGAAGGGCGGTTGAGTTTGGGATTTGCGGGATTTTTTTGGGGTGGGGGTGATACGTCTCCAACGTATATATAATTTATGAAGTATTAATGCCATGTTTACAACAATTTTATATGGTTTTGGTATTATATGCATGGAACTAACCCGGACTGACGCTGTTTTCAGCAGAACTACCGTGGTGTTGTTTTTTGTGCAGAAATAAAAGTTCTCGGAATTGGATGAAACTTTTTCACGATTTTTTTGGAACAAAAGAGAACCCCAAAGCTTTGTGGGAGGGCACAACCCACAAAGGCGCACCTGGTGGGTCGTCCGTGTGAGGTGGGTTGTGCTCACCTCGAGGCCCATCTTCGTGTGATTCCAACTCTGAAAAATTCTACAAATACCAAAACCCCCAGGGGTTAACCGAGATCTGATGTTCCGCCGCCGCAGTGCTCCGTAGCCACCGAAAACCAATCTAGACCCATTCCGGCACCCGGCCGGAGGGGGGAATCATCTCCGGTGGCCATCTTCATCATCTCGGCGGCCACCACGATGAGGAGGGAGTAGTCCACGCTCGGGGCCGAGGGTTTGTACCAGTAGCTATGTGTTTTATCTCTCTCTCTCTCTCTCGTGATCTATATCATGGGCTTTGTTAGCATAGATGGATCATATGATGTTCCTCCCCTCTATACTCTTGTTGTGGTGAATTGAATCTTTACCCTTTGAAGTTTTTTCATGTCGGATTGAATGTTTAGATTTGAGAACACATGATGTATGTCTTTCGGTATGAATACTTAAGGTGACAATGGGGTATCTTATTGGTTCACGTCATATACGTTATGGCACTCAACTTGTGGATTCCCGCGGTGATATTGGGGTAATCTATGCATAGGGGTTGATGCACGTTTTTATTATCTTTTCTCCGATAGAAAGTTTGGGGTGTCTTTGTAGCTATTTGTGTGGATTGAGTATTATGAATATGCATATGCTTTGGTGTTATTCTAGTACAAACTCTAGGATAGATCGAACGGAAAAAATAGCTTTGCGTTATTTTAGTACGAACTCTTGAATAGATTGAACAGAAAGAATAGCTTTGAGGTGGTTTCGTACCCTACAAACAATTCCTATCTTTTGTTCTCTTCTAATAAGAACTCGGGAGTGATTCTTCGTTACACTTTGAGGGATAATCATATGATCCAACTATGTTAGCTTTGTTGAGAGATTGCACTAGCGAAAGTATGGACCCTAGGCCTTGTTTTTAAGCATTGCAATACCGTTTTTGTGCCTGTTTACTATTTTCTACCTTGCTATATTTATTTATTCAGATTATAAAAACACATTTCTACCATCAATATTACACTTTTATCACCATCTCTTCGCCGAACTAGTGCACCTATACAATTTGCCATTGTATTGGGTGTGTTGGGGACACAAGAGATTTCTTGTATTTGGTTGCAGGGTCGTTTGAGAGAGACTATCTTCATCCTACACCTCTCACGGATTGATAAACCTTAGGTCATCCACTTGAGGGAAAATTGCTACTGTCCTACAAAACTCTGCGCTTGGAGGCCCACCACGTGTCTACAAGAATAAAGTTGCGTAGTAGACATCAAGCTCTTTTCTGGCGCCTTTGCCGGGGAGGTGAGTGCATGAAGGTATATCTTTAGATCTTGCAATTGAATATTTTATTTTCTTGTTTATCACTAGTTTGGCTTATAAAAGAAAACTACAAAAAAATGGAATTGACGTTGCATCTTATTATTCATCTTTATAATGTATTTCGTGAAAATGATGGAAAGGAAAATTGTGCTTAATTGATAGAAGAAGAATTCAATAGAATGTTTGGTATAAATGATGAGCATGATCGTAATGTTGTTAGTATGAATTTTTGAATATCTGTGATGATAATGATATGCAAAGCCATAAGCTTGGGGATGTTATGTTTGATGAACATGATATTTTTAGTCCCCCAAGATTTGATGTGAAAAATGTTATAATGATTGCATGCCTCCTATTTATGATGATTATAATGATGAAAGTGGATTTGGAGAGGTCATGACTTTATTTAGTGATGAATCCACCATTTTGGATGAGGCTTCAATTAACTACGAAAACAAAGTTGCTATTTATGATGATTATGGTGATGGCATGTATGCAATATTGAATAATGATAACCAAGAAGCTTGTCATCATGATTTTAATTTTCAATCACATGATAGTTACTTTGTTGAGTTTACTCCCACTATTATGAATGAGAAGAAACTTGCTTATGTGGAGAGTAATAAAATTTCTATGCTTATGCAACATAAAAAAGTGCTTTATATGATAGTTATATTGTTGAATTCATTCATGATGCTACTGAAAATTATTATGATAGAGGAACATATGCATTTACATATTACAATAATATCAAGTCTCCTATCTATGTGTTGAAAATCTTGAAGTTGCACTTGTTTTGCCTTCCTATGCTAGTTGATTCTTGCTCCCAAAAGTCGTTTTCTTACAAAATCCCTATGCATAGGAAGTGCGTTAGGCTTAAATGTGCTTGTCATATGCTTCATGATGCTCTCTTTATGTTTCAATTCTTATCTTTTATGCGAGCATCATGGAAATCTTCATGACTAGCTAAAAGGCATTAAAGAAAAGCGCTTGTTGGGAGACAACCCAACACTTTTACCTACTGTTGTTGTTTCTTCACATGATTATTCTACTGTATTAATCATGTTTTATACCTTTTGTTTCAATAAAATGCCAAGTACAGCCTTTGGGATCATGTTGGGTGATAGTTGATTTGATCTTGCTGAAAAACAGAAACTTTTGCGCTCACGAAAATAATTCTAGTTTTTAACAGGAAAGTGCATTTGAGTTTATTCTTATTGAAGAAGATTAATAGCAAATTTCTCACGTTTTCCTAAATTTTCAGAATTTTTGGATTAGCAGAAATATGGTTTGGCTGCAGATTACTACAGACTGTTCTGTTTTTGACAGATTCTGTTTTCAATGCATAGTTTGCTTGTTTCTAGTTTCTATGGATTATATTGCTCAATATAACTTGTAGAAATGATATGATATAGTAGGCATTGTGTGATAACAATTATGAATCTTGTCTTTGGCAGTACCAAAAGTGGAATGGTTTGCTCTTTATCATACTAACCTATCTCACAAATTTCCGTGAAGTTTTGTGTGATTGAAGTTTTCAAGTTTTGGGTGAGATATCGATATGAGGAGAATAAGGAGTGACAAGAACCTAAGATTGGGGATGCCCAAGGCACCCCCAAGGAAATATTCAAGGAAAATCCAAGCAACTAAGCTTGGGGATGCCCCGGAAGGCATCCCCTCTTTCGTCTCCAACATTATCGGTAGTCTCACTTGGAGCTATGTTTTCATTCGTCACATGATATGTGTTTTGCTTGGAGCGTCAATTTGTTTTGTTAGGGTTTGATTGCTGTTATTTATAATAATTTTTTTCATCTTTTATTTCAATAAAAGTGGCAATGATAGCCTTTGCCATGCTTATTTTGCAAGTATACATGTTGTTGTTTGAAAAACAGAAAGTTTACCGTTGTTGCAAAAATTCCCTAGAAAAGTAAGAATTTGATAAAATGTTGAAACTTTTTGCAAATGATACCTGATAAATTTTCTACAGTGTGGTAAATTTTCATAATTTTTGTACTCAGGGAATTATTGATACTCTTGCATTCTTTACAGGCTGTACTGTTTTGGCAGATTGCTGTTATGTTTGCATTGTCTGCATATGTTTGCTTGTTTAATGATTCTATTTGAGTATAGGAGTATTAAATATGCTGAGGAATTTAGTATGCAATGTTGAATAATAATTTTAGTGATTTGCTGCACTAGAGAATGATAAGGTTTTTGCATTGGTTTATACTAACTTATCTCACGAGTTCTTGTTGAGTTTTGTGTGGATGAAGCTTTTGAGATTTAGGAAAACCGTGACATAATAGGAATTAAGGAGACATAAAAGCTCAAGCTTGGGGATGCCCAAGTCACCCCAAGATAATATTTCAAGAGGTCTCAAGCATCTAAGCTTGGGGATGCCCCGGTAGGCATCCCACCTTTCTTCTTCAACAATTATCGGTTAGTATTGGTTGATCCTAAGTTTTTGCTTCTTCACATGATGTGTGCTATCCTTGGATTGTCATTTTATTTTGTTTTGCTTGCTTTTTATAAAATACTTAGATCTGAAAGTTTTAAAATAAAATAGAGTCCTCAAATAATTGCCAGGGAGGCTAAGTAAGTGGCATTCACATCCCGTCAACGAAGCTCTTTTCTATGTTATTTACTCTTGTGCTTCACTTATATCCTATGAGTAAATTGTTGAATAAATTGAATGTCATGAAGTTGAAATCATATCATGCCTAGTGGTAGATTCACATTGGGTTTAGAAAGTGAAATCTTTTGAGGCTTGGCAATCACAATATTGGTCATACAAGCAATTCCCGAATAATCAGTATAAGGAAGAGAACTTTAACATGCAAATACATTATCATGGAAATCTTTTGTGATTGTGAGCCCCCATGGAAATATTATATGCCAAAATTGTTGACGTTGGACAAGGAAGACAACTTAATGGTTTATGTTTGTTCATATTCACATAGAAGTCATATTGTCATAGATCCTTCAACATGTGGTGCTTGCCCCCCATCTTTGCTAGCCAAAAATTCGGCACCAAGTAGAGATACTACTTGTGCATCCAAAAACCCTTAAACCCAAATCTTATTTTCATGAGTCCACTATATCTACCTATATGCGGTATTCTTTTGCCGTTCTAAGCAAATTTTCATATGCCATCTCTAATTTTCAAAATAAACTTCTCTTTTGTGTGTTTGTTTCGCTCGCAGAGCGGTGAGGGTTGGCTAATATTTTCCATGCTAGATGTGTTATTTCTCAAGATGAGTGTTTATTCACTTGTCATTGCACGAGAGTAAGACAAAGGTATTAGGGATGCCTAGTACCAAAATGCAAAAATGAATTTACTTTATGTTGTCAAATAATAAATTCCTTGGAAAGTGTTGGTGTGGAGGGCACCCGTGGATACGGTTAGCCATCGAAAGTGAAAGTATGGTGGAAAAAGGAATAAACTTTATTTTCTGTCTGGGACCGCCTATGATATATCTAGCATGGAAAGTGTTGGGAACTCTAAGTCGTTTTCGTTGGTGGGATGGATACACCTCCCAAAATGTTTTTATCTCTAAGTTTTTCGCTTTGAGCTCTGGTACCTCTACAAATCCCTACTTCCCTCTGCAAAGGGCCTATCTTTGACTTTTATGTATTTACTTTTATGCACAGAGTCAAAGTTTTTCTCCCTATTCTCCTTCTATTTTTCTCTTTTGGCAAGCATCATGTGCTGAGGAAAGATCTAGGCACATATGTCCAGTTTAATATGGGTAGCATGAGTTATTATTGTTGACATCACCCTTCAGGTGATTACGTTGAGACGCAAAATTATAAGCCTCTTTCTTTCTATGTGTCATGTGTATGAAGTGACTGTTAGCAATCGTAGAAGACTATATGATGGTTGAGTATGTGGAGCTCTTACTTAAACTCCGTTGAATAAGTTCAATTGCAATTGGTTGGTGACTAAGAACATAGGTTGTTGAGTTTCAAGAGAATTCATTGTTTGAACCTTAACATGTGAATTGGTTGCTACTATAACATGAGAAGTTTTATAAGAAAGAATTGTTGTTATGATGCTAGGAAAGTGATTGAATTTGTCATTGATCAAATTTGTGCACTTTGCTAGCATTCACACTTCATAAATTATTTCTTTTATTATTTACCTACTCGAAGACGAGTAGGGATTAAGCTTCGGGATGCTGATACATCTCCAACGTATATATAATTAATGAAGTAGTCATGCCATGTTTACAACAATTTTATATGGTTTTGGTATGATTTGCATGGAACTAACCTGGACTAACGCTGTTTTCAGCACAACTACCGTGGTGTTGTTTTTGTACAGAAATAAAAGTTCTCGGAATTGGACGAAACTTTTTGACGATTTTTTTGGAACAAAAGAGACCCGCAAAGCTTTGTGGGAGGGCCAGAAGAGCCACGAGGAGGGCACAACCCACCAGGGCGCGCCTGGTGGGCCGTCCGTGTGCCGGTGGGTTGTGCTCACCTCGACCCCTTCTTCGTGTGATTCCAACTCTGAAAAATCCTATAAATACCAACAGGGGTTAACCCAGATCAGAAGTTCTGCCATCGTAGTGCTTCGTAGCCACCGAAAACCAATCTA
The DNA here is from genome assembly GCA_034509565.1 of Triticum monococcum. Lineage (NCBI taxonomy): Eukaryota > Viridiplantae > Streptophyta > Magnoliopsida > Poales > Poaceae > Triticum > Triticum monococcum. The sequence goes on along the minus strand of CM067843.1, from coordinate 666,813,616 downwards.
GACCCATTCCGGCACCCTGCCGGAGGGGGAATCATCTCCGGTGGCCATCTTCATCATCCCGCCGGCCACCACGATGAGGAGGGAGTAGTCCACCCTTAGGGCTGAGGGTTTGTACCTGTAGCTATGTGTTTTATCTCTCTCTCTCTCATGATCTATATCATGGGCTTTGTTAGCATAGATGGATCATATGATGTTTCTCCCCTCTATACTCTTGTTGTGATGAATTGAATCTTTACCCTTTGAAGTTTTGTCATGTCGGGTTGAATGTTCAGATTTGAGAACACATGATGTATGTCTTGCGGTATGAATACTTGAGGTGACAATGGGGGTATCTTATTGATTCACTTGATATACGTTATGGCACTCAACTTGCGGATTCCCGCGATGATATTGGGGTAATCTATGCATAGGGGTTGACGGACGTTTTATTATCTTTTCTCTGATAGAAAGTTTGGGGTCTCTTTGTAGTTGTTTGTGTGGAATGAGTATTATGGATATGAATATGCTTTAGTGTTATTCTAGTACGAACTCTAGGATAGATCGAACAGAAAAAATAGCTTTGCGTTATTTTAGTACGAACTCTTGAATAGATCAAACAAAAAGAATAGCTTTGAGGTGGCTTTGTACCCTACAAACAATTCATATCCTTTGTTCTCCGCTAATAGGAACTCGGGAGTGATTCTTCGTTACACTTTGAGGGATAATCATATGATCCAACTATGTTAGCATTGCTGAGAGATTGCACTAGCGAAAGTACGGACCCTAGGCCTTATTTTTAAGCATTGCAATACCGTTTTTGTGCCCGTTTACTATTTGCTACCTTGCTGTTTTTATTTATTCAGATTATAAAAATATATTTCTAGCATAAATATTACACTTTTATCACCATCTCTTCGCCGAACTAGTGCACCTATACAATTTGCCATTGTATTGGGTGTGTTGGGAACACAAGAGATTTCTTGTATTTGGTTGCAAGGTCATTTGAGAGAGACGTTCTTCATCCTACACCTCTCACATATTGATAAACCTTAGGTCATCCACTTGAGGGAAAATTTCTATTGTCCTACAAAACTCTGCGCTTGGAGGCCCAACACGTGTCTACAAGATTTAAGTTGCGTAGTAGACATCAGGGGGGATTTTCGCGCGGTAGGCGGGGGAGTTTGGCGCATGGTCGATTTCTCCAAGTGCAGTCCGACGTGTCAGTGAAGAGGCAAGCCGAAGCGCATTCTGTCTGCGTGAGCCGTGTGCAGGACTAGCCGTGTGTGGGGGTGCAATGAGACCGCGACAGGCGTACTGTGAGTGTATCGCCTTTTTTCCTTTTAAACTCGGTGCTTCGCCCGCTAAAAAAACTTGGTGCTTCGCGTGATCCATCGATACTACTACTAGTAATCCGGTTATCCCAACTAAAACAGCGCGGCCAGGTCTTTTCCCACGCGATATGCTGGGAGGTTGGCTTAGTTGTTTTTTAGGACGAGTAATGCTACACCTACGTAATCCCGGTTACAAAATTAACGTATTGTGAAACGTGTGAGCTGTTTATTGGAGATTGGGGGGAGAGAGACATGCAATTTACGTTAACCCTTTAGTAGGTTCCCGTAGATGTAGAAAGATGTGAAATGCGTGAATGTGTAGTGGACGTACTATTGGAGTGCCTAAGATAAATTGTGTATGTAGAGCCCATGTGTTTATTTACTTTGCATGTTAGATTTGTCTCGGGTCAAACCTTCTAAGTTTATACACACAAAAATGAATCATCATTCCATATATTTTCATACTCCTACAATATCTCTTACTATTATTGTGAAAGTTCATATACACCAGGCGAGATTAATGCAAACACGGCGGATTTTCATTATGTTTCGAACTTCTAAAGGATAGAAAAATAAAAGAAACCCGACCCTAAACCTATTCTATGGCGGCAACCGATGTCCTCCATCTGTGATCTCCATGTACGGGGGCGGGGTTCAAGACCCGTGAAGTGAATGTGCGGTATCCGGCAAGGAAGAGTAGAACACGGGAGACGGACCGACTAGTTGGCACACCATGCCCTGCCGCCTCCCATGCCCTACTCATCCTCGGAGGAGTCCTCGACCTCGGCGGTGCCGGTGGACATGAGGTTGATGGTGTTGCACGTGGACGGTCCGTTGCTTCACCTGCCACATGCGCCACCGAACGTTGGACGGAGGCAAGAAGGATGCATAGCTGACGGTGCTCCCCTTGTCGACCGCCAGCGTGGCCCCCGCTTATGCGGTCGCGTCCGCGTCCGACTATGCCGCTATTGCGTTGCAAGCGGTGACTTGAGCGAGGGCGGCGACCTCGAGCTTCATCCCCGAAGACAAGCTCTCCCGCAGAGTGTTCGCGCTCGCGATCATGGTGGATGTGGTGCCAGGTAGTAGGACGATGCACTATGGTGTGGAGTTTAGCTGGGCGTTGCCGCTTTAAGTAGCGCATTCTGGTGAGGCCAAGCGTCTGGGTGGGTCATGAAGTCACTGGAGTTGGTTCCTCGGGCACTGATCCTCTTAATGACGGCATACAAACAGACAACATGAATGCGTACAGCTGGCGCCGGCTGGGAACCCACCACATGATGGCGCGAGGGACGAGGGTTTTTGGTGTGCTAGGGTAGTCAGCTGCGGTCGTGGCAACATTGGAGATGCCCTTTGCTCACATGCGATCCCCACATGTCATTAAAAAGCAAGATGACCCGGCATGGTCTCAGGTCCTCGGGATGCAGTTGGCAGTGCTACAACACTCCGCGGACGCGTCACGGCGTGCGCGCACTTCGGTGCCCCGTGCATCATCGACAGAGCCGGGTGTTGATCTGCTAGTCATGCCATAATGCTAACGCCACCCTCGGCACCCTGAAGCTGACCGTGTGGTCCAGCGATGCTAAGCGTGTCGCTCACCGCGGTCGCCGTGTCCAAAGGCGGTGCGGGAGCTGCGCCACGTTGCTGGCCCCCACGACCCGCATGAACGGTTGCCGGCGGCGAGGAGGTCGTCGGCCAGCTCCTCCATTGGACTAGTCTATGCCACGTCGTCCAGACAGGTGTGCCCCACATGTTGGTTTCCCTATTTTCCTGACCAAATTCGACCGCCAGTGCTCCGTGTTGCGCATTAGGCGCAGAACATGTGGTTTTTGTGCCCTGGTTCAAATGTGGTATAGTATCAAGTTGTTACCCTGGCTCCAAGTGTGGTGGTTTTGGGGACGGTACCACCCTTTTCCTTTTCAACTAATGAAGCGTAACACTTGATTAAGTAGTCAGATGGTGTGCTAATGTACGTGTCCGACTGTTTGAAGGAATAATTGAGGTGGCCCCGGTCCGTGCCCGCATTTAGCGGCCCAACTTACCATGTTTAGGCAGTAGTAACTATACTAGTCCCTACGTACTCCCTCTGTTTTTATTTACTCTGCATTTTAGATTTGCTCAAAGTCAAACTTTGTAAACTTTGACAAAGTTTATAGATAGAAATCATAAAATATACAATAACAAATCAATACCATTAGATTTATTATTTAATATACTTTCACATCATATATATTTTTTATTGTAAATGTTCATATTTTTTCTATAAATTTGGTCAAATTTTATGAAGTTTGACTTCAGCCAAACCTAATATGCAGAGTAAATAAAAATGGAGGGAGTATCTTACTCTGTGACCAAGACGGAAGGGAAACGAGACAACCTATTGTTTATTTGAGACGTTCAAGTATAATCATGTGGTGTGGCTTATTTCTCGTTCCTCTCCAACCCTCTTCTCCATCGATCATGCCGCCCTCCGGTCGAGTCCATCCTCCCGCATGCCTCATTTGAACATTCCGCCGAGTATCATTCACATGTGGGCCTAGATCATGCTTGCATTTTCCAATGTTGTAATTTGTACGACATGCATATAGACAAACGATTCGTTTAAAGTTTCACTTTGCCTCCACCACGTGTCACTTCCCGTCTTAATTTTGACATCCCATTCAGTTCATGCCCGACACATCTTGACGAGATCGATTGATGTTGAGAGATCAATTGCATGTCATGCAAGGAGATAAAGGTTTGGTCTGTTTCTATGATAGAAATTATCTGGGGGGGCCTGAGGGGATCGGAGGGAGTATAGTGTATGTTCAAAAGCGAAACGAACATGCTGTACCCACCCTAGTCTTCCTTCAATCGATCTCCGGACCCCGAGATCAAACCGAGAGAGAACGAGTGGGTGCATGTGTGATACCTAAGGCGGATTCAAAATTTTGAACCGGTGATCATAGCATCAGCAAATCATACATAAAGGGTATTCAATGTTCGTTTCACTTTTGAACGTACAATATACTCCCTCCGATCCTTTCTAGTTTACATATAAGCTTTATGTGTAGTCAAAGTATCTCTTCTTTGATCAAACTTACAGAAAAAAGTATCAACATTCAACAACGCCCAATCAATATTGTTAGATGTGTACGTACTCCTAGATTTGTATTCAAACAGAGACGGTTTCCAATTTGTTTTCAAACATGTGAATGTGCTTGTTCTCGCGCATGCTTTTCCTACTAGGATTTCGCCACGTATAGCCAGTTCAATAGTAAATGTTTTAAGCTCCCTGTCCATTAGTATTAGTGGAGTACTGACAACATCTGCAGTAGAGAATGCAGTGCTCATAGTACTAGTACTAGTATATATACTCCCTCTGTTTTTATTTACTCCGCATAAAATGGAGGGAATAGTAGTATAAATGACGAGGGCGGGGGAGGGTGAGGGACATCGGTTTGCTCTCAACTGTGGTCCCACAAGCGAGCGAAAAGGCAAGACGAAGCGCGTTCCCTTCAATGAGCGACGTGGAGGGTCCAGCATGCTGGGGTGCAACGCGAACACGACAAGAGCAATGTACAGTCAAAACCTATTGACCAGCCATCACTGGAACCACTATACACACCATAACCTTCACTGCTCGGCCTACGGCAGCCACTGTCCCAAAACCACACCTCCTCTCCGGCCCATTCCCCCACCTTTCCATCCCCTAGACCGCATCAAGCGTCCTCTAGTTTGCCGGAAATCTATGGTGCGCCGCAAGATCACATACTACAAGATGCTGATGCCGGAGCGCCGGGCAGAAATTGGGGCGGCAGTCAGCGCCACAGACCTCCATTCCCAAGCTCGCTTTGCGGCCGGCCAACCCCTGAGTTCTCTGGATCCAAGCTTCATGGAGGAAGTCGATCCAATGTTCATGGCAGAGGTCGCGGCGCAGAAGGCCCCCGATGCGTATGAGACGATGGACGTGAACTTCATGCTGGCGTCTGGGTCCCCCATGGTGCAGGCGGACCAGCGGTTCAACCTGGCGATACTAAAGGAGGACCGGGAGGCAGAGGCTTAACTCGACGTGGAGCACACACATGCCGCTGCCATCGAGGCCCTCCTACTGGCGGAATTGGATGTCGTGGACGTGAACCAGGCGGCGGAGGCTCAACTTGACGTGGAGCGCGCGGATACCGCTGCCATCGAGGCCCTCCTGCAGGCGGAACCAGATGTCTTGGACTTGAACCGGGTGATGGAGGCTCAACTTGATGCAGAGCGCGCGGATGCCGCTGCCATCGAGGCCCTCCTGGAGGCGGAACCGGATGCCCTAGATTTGAACCGGGCGGCGGAGGCTCAACTCCATGTGAAGCGTGCGGATGCCACTGGCATCGAGGCCCTCCTACAGGCGGAACTGGACGTCCTGGACTTGAACCGGGCGGTGCTCTCATCCATGCAGAGCGCCCGCACGCTCCGCGTGAACAAGTAGCTGGAGGCCGAGGACAACCATGGTGCGGAGACACACGTCGGCAACTACGGCTAGTTCGACTGGCAGCCAAAGACGACGAGGCAATCTCGTTCGTGAGCGGTGATAGTTTTTTGTTGTTTCTAGGGATCTTTTGCTGTGTAAAAACATATGTTTATGCAAGTCGCCCGACTTTCATCATTTGGGTCAGTCGACCATTTCAGGCGGTTGGATGAATATCATACGTCTCCTAACCTTCTTCCTCACATCTTCTTCTTCCCGAACAGACCAACGCATGGGCCGTACGGATCTTCCCCAACATGTGGTTGGATAAACATACTGTATGAACGAAAATTATGTGTCTGCGGTAGGATGGTTGAGTTTGGTTTGATCACATGCGGTAGCAGGTGTCAGTGAGGGTGCATTCCCTTGGTTGGGTTTGCAGCGTGCAGGAGCGACTGTGTGAGGGTGCGGTGCGACCGCGACAGCCGTGCACAAGTGTAACTCCTTTTCATTTTGAAAACTTTAGGCAAGCTTGGCGAAAATGTGTGGCTAAGTATGGCAATGCAAGGCCTAGACCCAAACAAGATACAAGTACGTACGTAGGAGTACTACTTGTGTTAAAAAAGAAAGGCGGGGTTTTCCTTCGTGGGATTGATCGATACAAATCCTCATTTGACGTGTCAATTAATGCGTACTTTTTCTCCAACGCCCGAAGAGCTAACCATCTCACTCCTCATCACTTGATTAATGCAGCGCCATGCAAACCAACCTTCTCACTTTCGCATGCATGCAAGGGGATATTAATGTCCTTGGTTGCCAGTACGAGGCAAACCCCATCAATTTTGCCTCGATTAGTGTTAGAGAAGGTATAATAAGATGACATGAGTGGGCTATAAGACTTAAAATAATATATTATTGCTGAGTTGGCAGAGAAGGAATAGGAGAGAGAAGAGAAGCGGGCTACTAACTAACAGCCGGCTGTAGCACATGCTCCTAGACACTTTGTCAGAGAGGGAGGTGGGCCATGCTGTGACGCCCAGATAATCAAGCTACAGTAACCCTCTAGTAATGATGCCTTGTCACCATGGTTACTGTTGTTAATCTCGTGTTGATTCGAAACCATTCGAATTCAAATTCAAAATCAAGTCAAATAATAAAAGTTTTCAAACTTTAAAACTAAAATGTCCCGGTTGTACCAAATAATATAAAGTTAATTGTGGTAAAAAACCACTTATATAAAATGTTTTAATACTCTAAAATGATTAAAGCAGTAGTTGAAACAATTAAATAAGTGCCTTTGATATTTTATAAAATGATAAACTATTTATTTTTTAGGTAGAACTTTTTTTAGGGTAGCGGGTTATTTTGAAACACTATTTTTGAAGCTATTATCATATTTTACTAAACTAAAAATAAAGTGTAACTAAAATAAAACAGAAAAGAAATAAAAACATAAAACAAACAAATACAAAAAAGACAAACAAAGAACCCCCCCCCCCCCACTGGGCTTTGGCCCAGCCAGCAGCCCAACCGACCAACAGCCAGGCCAGCCCAACTAGCCCAGCCCACCACCACTACCTCTCCTGCAACAGGAGACAGAAGAGGTGTGGCGGCCATCCGCCGGCGACGGCCACACCGTGCCGATGTGTCGGCCATCCAGGCACCCACTGACGCCCTACAAAGCCTCCCTGAGCCCCGTGCGAACCCTAGTCCCCCTCTCTTCCCTCCCCTCATGCTGCTTTGCTCTCCCCCACACCCACCCGACGCCATCGTCGTTGTGCCGTCGTCACCATCGCGGCCACTGATCTCCCCGGCGCCCAGGAGGACATCCAGGAGTTGCGCCGTCCTCGTCTCTGTCGATTTCGCGCGCCCGTTCAACACGAGACGCACTGCATCGCCAACCGCTTGTCTTCTTCAACCTCGGAACGCCGGACGCCTTCGTCAAATCCATCGCCGTCAAGCCCTTCCCGGCCTCTCCGAGCGCACCATCTACCCCGTGGTGAGCCTCTCCCTCGATCCCCCCTTTTTTTCCTTCGAATCGGCGTTGTAGACCCACGCCCACCCGAGGCCGCCATGGCCGGACCTCGCTGTGGCTGCACCCGCGGTCCTGCGTGCTCCTGCCCCTGCCTAGTCCTGTGCGCCCCGCGCCTGTTCTCGCGTGCCCAGCCGTGCCAGACCACCCGGTGACACCCCTGGCCACAGCCGCGCGCTAGCGCCATACCCCACCTGCAACTGCTGCTCCTATCGCTGCCGCTCTGCTGTGCGGCCACTACCTGCTTGCTCTGCGCTGTTGTGCCGCTGCCGTTGCTCGTCGGCTCCGCCTGCCGCTGACGCCCGCCGATGCCGTGGCCCGCCGGTGCCGCGGCCCGCCGCTACGCTGCTCTTCCAGCCGCAGCCTCCCTGCTCACCCGGGCTCCGCCCCGCATCCGCCAGTGCCTCCGGTTGCACCTGGCCGCCTCCGATGGTCCCTCATGCGCACTGCTACTGCCCTTCTCTGCCTACGCCGCCGCTCGCCTGTGCCGATGGACCCCCCGCGCCGCCGCACGTGCTCACGCCCCGCACCGGGCTCACGCCCGCGCCGGCCACTCGGTGGCTTCCCCTTGACCATAGCCACACCTTGCTTGTGCTTGCACGTGCGTGTCCGTGGCCCCTGCTGGCCCCATGCCACTAACCTTTGGGGCCCACGTCCCTGTTAGAACAAAAAAGAGAATTTCAAAATAATTAAATATAATTAATAATTAATTAGGTAACTTAATTATTAATTAACTTAATTAATATTGCCTAGTTAACTAATTAACCACCTAACTAGTTTAATTAGTTAATGACAAGGGGGCCCCGCCCCTGTTGACCAGTCAAACTTTGACCGGTCAACTGGGACCCCCCTTGGCTCACATGTCAGCCTCTAGGCACACATATGTGTACACAGAGCTGGGTACCTGTAGCATTTTTACTTCTATTTTCAAATTAAAATAATTTCAGAAATTGATTAAAGCTTTGAAAATTAATATTAAATAATCCGTAGCTCGGATGGAAAAACTTTGTACATGAAAGTTGCTCAGAACGACGAGACAAATCCGGATACGCAGCCCGTTCGTCCGCCACGCATCCCTAGCATAGCAAACACGCAACTTTCCCCCCTCCGATTCACCTGTTCGAAAACGCGAAACACCAGGGATACTTTTCTGGATGTTTTCTCCCTTCGCCGGTATCACCTCATACTGCGTTAGGGCACACCTAGCACCGCTACTTGTCTTGTAAAGCATTGTTATGCATCTGTTTGCATTGTATTCATTGTTTCTTCCCCCTCTTCTCTTCGGTAGACTACGAGACTGACGCTGCTGCTGGTGCCCTAATCGACTACGCTGTTGACGACCCCTCTTTCTTGCCAGAGCAACCAGGCAAGCCCCCCCCCCCTTTATCACCAGATATCGCCTATTCTTCCCTCTACTGCTTGCATTAGAGTAGTGTACCATGTTACTGCTTTCCGTTAATCCTATTCTGATGCATAGCCTGTCCTTGCTACTACTGTTGTTACCTTACCTACAATCCTAAATGCTTAGTATAGGATGCTAGTATTCCATGAGTGGCTCTACATTCTTGTCTGTCTGCCATGCTATACTATCGGGCCGTGATCACTCGGGAGGTGATCACGGGTATATACTTATACATATTATATGATACCTGTGGTGATTAAAGTCGGGTCAGCTCGTAGAGTACCCGCGAGTGATTCACGGATTGGGTCTGAAAGGACGTTTGTCCCGACGGCCCTTGAGTGGATATTTGTGGCGGAGCGACGGGGCAGGTTGAGACCGCCTAGGAGAGAGGTGGGCCTGGCCCTGGTCGGCATCCACGGTTATTTCAAAATAACACGCTTAACAAGATCTGGGTATTTGATCTGAGTCTGGCCACTGGCCTATATGCACTAACCAACTACATGGGAACAGTTATGGGCACTCGACGTCGTGGTATCAACCGAAGCCTTCTTGGCGTCAGCGACTGAGCGGCGCGCGCCGGGTTGGACTGGAACGCCTACTCTTGTATAAGGGAGGCTAGGTCTGCTCGCCGGCTGCGTACGCAACATGCAGGTGTGCAATGGCCGATGGGCCCAGACCCCTGCGCCATAGGATTTAGACCGGCGCTGACTCTCTGTTGTGCCTAGGTAGGGCTGCGACGTGTTGATCTTCCGAGGCCGGGCATAATCTAGAAAAGTGTATCCGGACAAAGGGATCAAGCGTGTTGGGAAATGTGGTGCACCCCTGCAGGGAAGTTTATCTATTCGAATAGCCGTGTCCCTCGGTAAAAGGGCGACCCGGAGTTGTACCTTGAGCTTATGAAAACTAGAACCGAATACTTAATAAAACACACCCTTCCAAGTGCCAGATACAACCAGTGATCGCTCTCTCACAGGGCGACGAGGGGAGGATCACCGGGTAGGTTTATGCTATGCGATGTTACTTGGTGAACTTACCATCTACTCTCTTCTACATGCTGTAAGATGGAGGTTGCCAGAAGCGTAGTCTTCGATAGGACTAGCTATCCCCCTCTTATTCTAGCATTCTGCAGTTCAGTCCACATATGATACCCTTTTCCATTTGATACCAATGCATGCATATGTAGTGTAGCTCCTTGCGTGCGAGTACTTTGGATGAGTACTCACGGTTGCATTGCTCCCCTTTTCCCCCTTTCTATATCTGATTGTTGCGACCAGACGTTGGACTCCAAGAGCCAGACGCCACTGTCGATGACGACTGCTACTACTCGGGAGGTGCCTACTATTACGTGCAGGCCGCTGGCGACGATCAGGAGTAGTTTAGGAGAATCCCGGGCAGGAGGCCTGCGCCTCTTTCGATTTGTATCCCAGTTTGTACTCAGATATTGTTGCTTCCACTGACTCGTCTATGATCGAGCTCTTGTATTCGAGCCCTCGAGGCCCCTGGCTTGTAATATGATGCTTGTATGACTTATTTTATTTGTAGAGTTGTGTTGTGATATCTTCCCGTGAGTCCCTGATCTTGATCGTACACGTTTGCGTGTATGATTAGTGTACGATTGAATCGGGGGCGTCACACATGCATCAATCAAGTAGTACTTATTTGCATCTGACTATTATACTCGTCGGCTATAAGCTTGACTATATATGATGTGGCAACATCTTATAGCCAGCGGCGACTATACTATTAACCATGCTCTCAGTGGCCTTCTACAAATTGTAATTTTGATATACTAGCCTTGTGTACCCAAAAATGGAGGTAGTAACTATCTGACTTCCTTCCCCATTGCGGTGACGTTGATGATATCTCGAACGTTGTGGTTTGGCGAAGTGCGTTCGACGGAGAACACGATTAAGGTATACCACAGTAAGTCATTCGCAAGTGCCACATGCAAGCCGAGACAACCGCCTTATTTGCATCTAGGAAGTCTGTTGAACCAAATGACACGCAAATGTACTAGTACTACACAATAGCGTCGTCCGTCCAGCTTAGTGAGGTATGGTGGTTTCTCGAAGAAGACGATGGAGAAGCGGAGTTAGCGAAGAGTGAAATGATGGTTGCTTCATCCGTGCTTTGTGATTTGACGCCTCACTGATTTGTGATTTGTGATAGAAGGGACAGGGGAGTAGACTCTGTGCTCTATACTGTACATGCGTCCAAGCACGGGAGAAAGAGGAGAGAGGTTGCATTTTTCTATTCCTTCAATCAATTAGGGAGCTTCGGTTCCATCTTTTTGGCTTTGGCAGCACCATCCACAATGGTTTCGATGCCAAAAGCTATTTTAACATTTGGCTACACATTGTGGATGTCCTTAACCGTACCACTTTGTTTTGCTCCTATGTTTTATCTATACAAATCTTGATTATATTGATCTAAAAAGTTATAGTACCAAGATTAGTAAAAAGGAGGTGATTTTGCCGCGCGGATTGCGGGGAGGTTTCTTATTTTTAGAGGACGTTGGCCTGGCGGTTTGCTAACATGCGGTCCCACGTGTCAGTGCTTTACCAAGCCAATCCACGTCCCACATTAGGCAAAACAATGGCAGAAGCAACACATGGTTAACTTGAAGAAAATGAGGGAGAAGCGGATTCAACAACGAGTGAAATGATGGTTTCTTCGTCCCGCCAACTTCTTTTTTTAGCATTATTAATTTGTCCCTCCAACTTAACCGTGGGAAAGGTGCAGCTTTGTGATTTGATGCCTCATTGCTCAATACTACGCCGGCGCCATGACTCGGGTGCATCACCCATGTTGCTTTGCACTGTTATTTCGGTATGGCATGTGGACCCGGTCGCTTGATGTCCCACATGTCGGCGAAAGGGAATGGAACATTTATGAAAGCGTGCACTCCACTCTTACGACGGAGGAGTACACGACATGGCGGCCCGGTGAACTGTTACTTGTAGTAGTACTATAGTTTGTTGTTTCGCACGATCCATCGATACAAACCTGATTAAACAGGCAAGGGCGGGATATTCCCCGCATGGTAGATGATACTAGCCATACATTTTGAAGGCAATTTTAATGCATGCAAACTGAATAATTAAGTAACAATATGAGATATAGTAAAACTAAAAACACATCTGATTTATTGTGTTAGAGTGTAGTAGTAGTGATGTATTACATAGTTGTTAGATGTAACATGCGAGAACATGTAGAGATGTACTTTTGGATGGCCTACAGAGAGAAATTGGGGATAAAGTGGATTCAAATATTTGTATTCATCTTCATAGCATTTGTAAATCATATCTACAGTTTGTATAGTAAACGTGAATGCTTGTTCACTCTTACAAAACCAGTACAACAATAATGGGGAGGCGTGCGTCAATTTAGGCACTAGCATGTTGTCCTACTCGGCTCCCCAGAGAGAGCGAGAGAACAGATAAATACACGGGCGGTTAGTGTATTTCAAGCGTAATACGATCACCGGACTTCAGAATACGCTCATTACGGTCACTATATACGTTTTGCGGTGATTATACAGTTACTTGCTCACCGTTCAGCATCGCATTGCACTCTGTTGACCGCCCAAATAGTCTGTGTGGCATTGTGTTGACTAGTTAAATTGACCACGTTCCTTGTGGGTCCCTCCTGTCAGTTCGCGAAGGAAAAAAGGTCAGATAAACACAAATTTACGTAGGCGCGATAAGACTCCAACATGTATGTATCATGCTTTCGCTACAATTATAATGATCGTCACTGTATATATCGCGAGAGAAAGATGAAATATGCGTGAATGTGCTGGGGCGTACTTTTAGAGGACCTGGAGATAGTTTGTGTGCATACATGAAAGGGGCATATAGGGGTGTATGCGATGGAGAGAGAGATGCTCTTCATTTCTCTTTATTAAGACTAACTTTATATATAGTATAAAAATAAAAAAATTCACAGTGTGGAATAAATATCATTGTGGGCACCATGCAATGCAAATTAACGTCCATACTCTTCCATATAACTTTTTAATGTTGTACATATGTAGAAATTCTAAAATAATTTGTTGGCCACACTTTGTGTGGTTTTATTCAAAAGGAATGTTGTATGCGAAATAAATGTAAAGAGAGGGCTTTTTAGATCAATGGGGTACGTGATGTAACATGTGTGGTAGTTGATGTATTTGGCAGGGCCTAGAGAGGTATGTGTGTGTATTATGTATTCGAGAGAGGCATGGATAAAGGGGCCGGCGGGGGGAGGGGGGACGTGGGAGAGATTGCATGAGAAATGAGAGAGCTATGGAGACAGAGAGAGACGAATATGATGTGACGACGAGAGATGCCCTTGAGTGTGTATATGCAAGGGGGGATAGAGGCATGAGGAGAAAATATTTTTTGCGATGTCTGTGTTCGTATGTGTGGGTGTGAGAAGATAACGAGACCTGGGGGCAGAGGGTGTGTCACCGCATGAGGTCCAATGGGCCCAGGAGAGGCCCTTGGTTCGGTTCCGTCCTGCGCCACATTGGTTAGCCCGTGACACATTTAGGGAGACCCATGGAGGACTAGTCGTACAAGACAAAGATATCAGAGTCGTGAAGGACTCCGTGTCCACTGACAAAGCCGACTAGGATTTGTAACCCTAGGTCATCGGACTAAGGTAACCCCTTATCTCTGATATTACTATTCATTCAACCTAACTTTATGGGGAATCCTACAAAATGCTCTACTAGAATCATACACGTCAATTAGGAAGAGAGGTGAAGACAATGCGTGAGATACAGGCCTAAAGATAATGTGTGTGCGGGAGACACGTAGGCAGGTCTATCTATATAGAAAGGGTCAATGGGGATTGTGTGTGTGTATGCTTGTGAGAGGAAGAGTGCTTGTGATAAAGGTTAGTGAAAACAGTCGTAAATTGTTACGAGAGGGAGGGAGGGTTATATAGAGAGCATGTCTGTGAGAAAGACACATCGGGAGAGAGTGTGAGAGCATGTGTGAGAGACCACCGATGGAGAGTGAAACTACACGTAAAAGACTCTTGTACACATTGATTAAAAATATAAATTGTATCCAAATATTAGGATGGGATCATGATATTTGCAATTCGCGTAAGGAACGGTCATTGCTCCATCAGGCATCTATATTCTATCGAACTTGAGCATGTCTATGTTATTATTCGACATAATTGATCCACAGAGTTAGTATTTTGAACTCCCCACAATGCATCGCTTTAGCAATCGAATATGAACGTGAGTATAGTTCATGTTGTGTGTGTAAAGCACATTATACATATAAAAGTTACACATTGAACATTATAAATAGCTAGCTATGAACTAGCATACATTTGAATTCAACTTAAGGTGGTTTAAAAAATTCAAATTCAACATGAAGTCCATTCAATTATTTGAATTCGATATCATGGCATTTGTAAATCATACCTAAATTATGGGGGCATCAATCTTTACTCTACTTTTGTACATAATAGCATATATAGTCGTGTACAAAATAGATTCAAATTACCTCCTCCATTCCAAAATAATCGTAGTTATAGGATTTTCAAGTGTCAAAATTTCAAAAAGAAGCGCATAATTTAATGAGGTTTTCAAACATACAAGGTAAAATTTAACATTGTCTATTTAGGTCAATCCTCAAAGTTCAAGAGTACTCTAAACGTGAATGCTTCTATTTCAAAATTTTGAACGAAGCGCCAAAAGAGCCTCTACTCGCCCGAAACCACGCGAGACCAATGTTTGGTAGAAGGAAATTACTTTTCTAACTCCGACCAGTGAAACCTACCGGCCCGACGTCCAAAGGTCTAAACCGGGGTAGGTTTGTAGCTTCATCTAGACGCCATGCAACCGCCTTCGAAAAACATTCATACACAATGGTCGCCTAAACACACATGTGCGCGGTCGTAATCGCTACCGCCAACTATTTGGGACACCTAGGATTACCATCCTACCCCCGACCCACAGTACGTCTGAAATTTAAGAGGGCGACAAAGTTTGTACTTTCCCCAAATTTCAAACAAGTGCGTCCCTGATACGTCTTCAACGTATCTATAATTTTTTATTGTTCCATTCTATTATACTATCAACCTTGGATGTTTTATATGCATTTATATGCTATTTTATATTATTTTGGGGACTAACCTATTAGCCTAGAGCCCAGTGCCAGTTTCTGTTTTTTCCTTGTTTTTTAGTTTTACAAAAAAGGAATACCAAACGGAGTCCAATTGTCCTGCCAATTTTTGTGGATTTTTTATGGACCAAAAGAAGCCCCCGGAGTAAAAGAGTTGGGCCAGAAGAGTCCCGAGCCGTCTATCGGTATTAAAACCGGCGGATCTCGGGTAGGGGGTCCCGAACTGTGCGTCTAAGGCTGATGGTAACAGGAGGCGGGGGACACAATGTTTACCCAGGTTCGGGCCCTCTCGATGGAGGTAATACCCTACTTCCTGCTTGATTGATCTTGATGATATGAGTATTACAAGAGTTGATCTACCACGAGATCATAGAGGCTAAACCCTGGAAGCTAGCCTATGATTATGATTGTTGTTGTGCTACGGACTAAACCCTCCGGTTTATATAGACACCGGAGGGGTCTAGGGTTACACAGAGTCAGTTACAAGGGAGGAGATCTACATATCCGAATTGCCAAGATTGCCTTCCATGCAAAGAGAGTCCCACCCGGACATGTGATGAAGTCTTCAATCTCGTATCTTCATAGTCCAACAGTCCGGCAAAATTATATAGTCCGGCTGTCCGAGGACCCCCTAATCCAGGACTCCCTTAGTAGCCCCTGAACCAGGCTTCAATGACGATGAGTCCGGCACGCAGATTGTCTTCGGCATTCCAAGGAGGGTTCCTTCTCCGAATACTCCATAGAAGATTTTGAACACAAGGATCGTGTCCGGCTCTGCAAAACAAATTCCACATACCACTGTTGAGAGTACAATATTCCACAAATCTAATCCGCTGACAACTTTTCCTAACGTGACACCACGCCATGACTCGGTCTTTATTCAAACCGTTCTCCCTAACCAGCTAATGCGCATGTTGCGAGGCGGTTTTATGGGCATGTCTTATCGAAGGAGAGATCGTGTCCCCCTATCTCGGGATTCTAATCAATACGGGTATGGGTAATCCAACCGCGTCTTTAGCGCGAGGCTTGGGGAATAAGCGAGTTTACCTAGCAAGTGGGGAGGCGTTGGAT
Source organism: Triticum monococcum (assembly GCA_034509565.1). Taxonomy (NCBI): domain Eukaryota; kingdom Viridiplantae; phylum Streptophyta; class Magnoliopsida; order Poales; family Poaceae; genus Triticum; species Triticum monococcum. Next base: position 666,797,244 of record CM067843.1, on the reverse strand, counting down.
CCCTGTTGCCTTTATAAGGAGATAAGGACCCCCCCCTTTTTCACCCACGCCTTCTTCTTCTGCTTTTCCATTCCCCTCCGCTCGAGCCCCAGCGCCCAAGCATTCGCCTTTCCAGCCACAAAGGCCTTCCGAAAATGTCTGGCCTCTACCGTCCGGGAGAAGGATATCAAAAACCTTCGGGAGGACGGGTACCTGGCCCAGAAAATCAGCCACCGTCTCCCGACGGCAGGACAGATCGTCCCTACTTCGGAACCCCACGAGAGGGTTGTTTTCCTCCCTCATTTTGTCCGTGGGCTGGGGTTTCCCCTCCACCCATTCGTTCGCGGCATCATGTATTACTATGGGATCGATTTTCATGATCTATGCCCCAATTCCTTCCTCAACATCTCGACGTTCATCGTCGTGGGCGAGGCCTTTCTCCGCATCTCGCCACACTTCGGCTTATGGCTGAAGATCTTTAATGTGAAGGCCAAGGTAGTGGGCGGTGAGTACGCTGACTGCGGAGGCACCATGGTGAGCTAGATGCCCAACAACACATGGACAATAGGTACTTTCAATGATTCCGTCAAAGGGTGGCAGCAGCAGTGGTTTTACATCACTGAGCCGCGCGGCACGAAATGGGCCGCTGCTCGTGGATTCCAATCCGTAGCCCCCCTGTGGCTTACGTCCTGGCCCAAGAAGGGCCTGGATTGGTCTTCGTTCCGACGAGCTGTTGGCGCTCCCAACACGTGTCAAGGATATGGAAGACAAGAATATCAAATTTGTCAATGTAGTTCAGGTGATGTTAGTTTGCCGGATCCTTCCTTGTCAACACCGGGCTTGCAATTTATGGGAATTCGACCCGGCTAAGCACCAGACCCTGCGAGAGCGCTTTGGCTCCACACACAAAGACATCTGTAAGGTGCTTTTTAAGTTCGGCAAGTCATGGCTGGACTCAGCCGAGGACCATGGGTACCACATGTTCCGCCCCGCAAGTTCGGTAATCCATCATAAGTTTTATTCGCATAACCCAAGGGAAACGCTTAATGTGTTTTCCACAACTCTCCTAGGGCTAGGCAAAGAAGGCGGGGCGGATCTACTGTCCGGCCCCGCTACCTGAAGAACCGGCTGACCCGCTTCTAACGAAGATGCTGGTCCTGGTGCCCTACAAGGCGCCGAAGAAGAAGGCTGAGAGAGAGGCCAAGAAGACCAGGGCGGCCTCCGTCATTGTGGCGCCTCAGACACAATATCCGAAGACTCCAATGTCCATTCTTCCTCCGAAGAGGACGAGGAGGAGGAGAAACACGAATCCCCAGTGGGGGGAAGAAAGAAAAGGACAGCCTCCACATCCTTGGAGGCCGAGTCGCCTAAGGGAAAAACTCCTCTTCTAGAGGAGTCCACCGCCGCTGATAGCAGCCCGGAGTGGGACCCCAGGGCTCAGCCCCTGGTGAACTCGTGAGTATATAAAATACGAACACTTTTATGCGTCCAGACTCATCATGGCACAATATTTTAATCTGGGACATACTTTTTGTAGTCCGGCGAGGTCCCGCGCCGAGCAATCCTCGTCGGAGGATTTGCTAGGCTCGGATGCTATGGAGAGCGGGACACCCCCGAAGGCCCCTTCCCCCAAACATGTGAATGACATTGAGGCTTCGTCCCAGGAGGACCCAGGCCAAGGAGAGGGGGGAGATTGCCGAGGTGGCGCCAGGAGGTCAAACTTCAGGGGCCGGACACATGGGAGAGAAGGCTCCCACGGGCGTCATCGGCGGGAGCCATCTTGAATTCGCCCCCCAGCCGGATGCAATTCCGGAGACCAATATGGTTCTAGAATCAGGCAGGCGGCCTCCCTCGGCTAGAGGGGGTGTACCTGTTCCACCGGCAACCTCTGTCCAACCAGAGGTGCTGGATACTTTATTGGCAGCGCTGAAAAGCGCCTCCATCGTCGATAAACACTGTGCCCTTATGGGTGCGGCGATTGAGAATATTCAGTCTGCGGAGAGTGGACTGAATGAATCCTGTATTAGCCTTATAAGAGGCTTCGAGGTATGTTTTATGAGGTTTCGAAGAGTGTCACAGTATAGATAGTAGCCCCTTATATAATGTTCGCTGAGAGAAAGAACCGGACAGAGGATCAAATCTATGTTCGCAGGAGACTCACTTGATGACATTTACCTCTCTTCTTTTATAAACAGGCGTCTGTAGTGACTGACGCCTCTCATACTGTGGAGGTCTCCGGACTAAATCAAAGTCTGGAGCGGGCCATAGAAGAATTGGGCCAGCGAAAAGGCAGTTGGAGGATAAATAAGGTATGCACAAACCTTGCTCACGTTCAGCGCGAACGAATTTAAAATATGTTTTGTGATTTGCGCCAGGGGCGATGGCCGAAGTCGAGGCTCTTAAGAAGGCTGTTACCAAGGCCGAGAGAAAGGCAACCGCAGAGCAGGCTCTTCGTGAGAAGCACGAGGCCGGGGTTATTAAAGCTGAGCAAGAGCTTCAAGAGGTCGTGAAAAGATGCGCGGCCTTGGAGCAGAGTCTAAGGGAGAAAGAATCCGAACTGACCAAGGCTCATCAGGCAGCATGCGATGCCTAGGGGGAAACCCAAGGTGCCCTGTAGGAGATCCAAGAGGCTAGGAAGATCGCGGCGGGTAAGGCTTGCTCCATGTAAGGCAAGTATTTGGGGAGAAAATCATGTTTCTAATCTTGAGTTCGGATTTCTCCAGGGGTATTTGCTGAGCTGCCACGCAGCATATTTGATGCCGCACAATTCTACCGAGCCGAAGAAAGGAACACTGCGGATAAGCTCTTTTGGTCACAGTATCTGGCACTGAATTGTCCAGTGCCTTTTGTCGATCAACTGAAATAGCTGATCGAACTACAGAAGGCGGCCGGGCTAGCCATGAAGGATTTGATTATCCTGCTATGGCCTACTAAGCTGATTCCAGGCAGCTACTTCGGGCTCGTGAAGCGGCTTGCGAGTGCCTTCCCTCGACTGGATGTTGTCAAGCGGTCGGTCTGTATAGAGGGTGCGCGAATGGCCTTTGCCCGCGTAAAGGTGCACTGGGGGAAGATGGATGCTGAAAAGCTGGTGACCGAGGGACCGCCAAAGGGAAAGGAGAACCGCAAGGCCGAGTTATATTATGAAAGTGTCCTGAAAGGATCCTGCCTTGCGGCCGAGCAATGCACCAAGGACATTATATTTCCGTGAATACAATCATGTTGTCCTTTGTAATGTTGAACAAGGTCATTTCTATTATTTATTGCCTGTTATATGAAAGTTTATCCTCCTGCACGGCCATTTTATATATTAATGCTGAGAGTTGGCCAGTCGTCGGCTTCTGCCCCCACGTAGGAAGTACGGGGGTGTTCGGGATAAACCTGATAACTCTTTATCCCAGTTTTGGGTCCTTCGAAGGAGGTGTTCAGCACAATGAACCAGGCAATCGGACTATAGGGCTTTATCACTCTCACTTTGCCATAGGAGCTTTAGCAAAGGAATATAGGCGCAACCCCCGGTGTTCGGAAGACCGCAAGAGGGGCTCTATAAGCACCTGATCGGAAGAAAAGCCGATTGATCGCATGCTGCATTGGTTATGGCATTATGCGGGAGGAATCCTTAAAGATTTTACAACCTCTCGAACAGCTGACCAGCTCTCACCGTATCATGGCAGTCAGTTTTCGGCTTTCTCTACTGAGGTGCTCGTCCGAAAGAACCGGGACACAATCATAGTAGTTCTCCCTGTGTCGCCTTAGCCGATATAGCGGAACGTAAGGCAGCAAAACATGGGAGCCAGGCAAACCCAACATTTGACCCAAGACATGATTCGGAGTTGATGCATATAATGCTATAAGTTCGGGGTGCCGAACTACCATGAAGGTGCTCGGACTTCATTGCCGTATTATGGGTAAAACGAAGCCCCTGGCATATTAAGGCATATCACGATTTACGGATGCCATTTGACAAAAGAGTTTCAATAAGAGATAACGGCGGATAAGCATTATATAAATCCACATGTTGTATTTCAATAATACGTCAATGCGTATGAGTACATGTAATGTAATAAAAAAAGATAAAGTGACTGCGGAACATACTGAGACCAGGCGGGAAGAAGATGTGTGCGGATCCGGAGTGCAGTCGGATGGTAATGGAGGGGAGTATCTAAGGGTTGCCTTGCTTGTTCGATCCGTTTCCATATCGCCGGTCCTGGCTTGGGCAAAAATTAACCTATAAAGAAAATGAAAGAAATGTTTGTGTGCCACAGAGCAGTTGAGCCGCAGTATGTGGCATGTCCTGGCTTTCGCAGGAGTGTTTAATTGAGCTCTGGTCGAGCCGGGCTATCCTGCCGCGAAGTAGTTCAGAGTCCTTTGGCGGTGTCCGGGAGCTTGGCCGTCGACTCGAGGTCCAATTGGAAGGTGCCACTCGTTGCTTCTGCTGTTAAAGTAGCGGTATACTCTTTGGTACCGAGGGGGAGTTCGGCCTTGCCATTAACCATGATGATGCTGCGCGGACCGGGCATCTTGAGCTTACAGTAGGCATAATGTGGCACCGCGTTGAATCAAGTGAACGCAATTCGTCCGAGCAGTGCCTGATAATCACCGCAAAAGGGGACGATGTCGAAGATTAACTCTTCGGCACGGCAACTGACCAGTGATCCGAAGACTACCTCAAGGGCGATGGAGCCTGTACAGCTGGCCTCCACACCTGGTACAATACCTTTAAAGGTGGCTTTAGTGGGCTTGATCATCGAATGATCGATACCCACCTTGCGCACTGTGTCCTGGTAAAGCAGGTTTAGACTGTTGCCTCCGTCCATAAGGACTCGTGTGAGGTGGACCCTGTCAATCATTGGGTCGAGGACTAGTGCGGCTGAATTGCCCTGATTGGTATTAACCGGACGATCCGTGCGGTTGAAGGTTATCGGCCCTAGTTTATATTGTGGGGCGACTGGTTCTGTTAAGTCGACATCCCTAAGGGTGCGCATCCGGTCTGGGTTGGGAGTGTGGGTGGCATTTACCATGCTCACCGTTTGGATTTGCCGGGGAAATTTCTTTTGCCCTCCTGTATTCGGTGATCTAGGCTCCTCGTCGCCATCATCGCTTTGAGACCCCTTCTCCTTGTTTTCGGCACCTGACCTGCCGGCATGTTTGAAGACCCAGCATTCTCTGTTGGTATGATTGGCTGGTGTTCCTGGGGTACCATGAATTTGGCATGGACAGTCGAGTATGCAGTCCAGACTGGACGGGCCCAAATCGTCATTTTTGAATGGCCTTTTCCGCTGACCGGACTTAGAGCCACTAAATCTGGCATTGACTGCCATATCTTCGGCGTTACCACCATTTTTGCGACGCTTGTGTTTGTTGTGTCGGGGTTTGCCGTTGCTATCTCTGGCCTCTGATGTGCCAGGATTGCTTGCTGTGTTGTTGCTATGGGCCAACCAGCTATCCTCCCCCGCGCAAAAGCGGGTCATGAGTGTCGTGAGGGCTGCCATAGATTTTGGCTTCTCTTGGCCGAGATGTCGGGCAAGCCACTCATCACAGAATTTATGTTTAAAGGCCGCTAGGGCTTCGGCATCCGGACAGTCGACAATTTGGTTCTTTTTAGTTAGGAACCGAGTCCAGAATTTCCTGGCTGACTCTCCGCTGTTGGGTTATGTGACTTAAATCATCAGCATACGGTGGTCGCACATAAGTGCCCTGGAAGTTGTCCAGAAATGCGTCTGCTAGGTTCTCCCAACTTTCAATGGATTTTGCCAGCAAGCTATTCAGCCAATGCCGAGCTGGCCCTTTGAGTTTTAGTGGGAGGTACGTGATGGCGTGTAGATCATCCCCGCGGGCCATGTGAACATGGAGGAAGTAATCCTCTATCCATACCGCGGGGTCTTTAGTACCATCATATGATTCAATGTTCACGGGTTAAACCCTTTTGGGAATTCATGATCCATTACTTCATCAGTGAAGCATAGGGGGTGTGCGGCGCCTCTATGCCGGGCTACATCGCGACGTAGTTCAAATAAGTCTGGTCTGTTGTATTCGGCCCGGCCGGATTTGTTTTTAGTATATGCGGCATGACGGTCATCGTCACGCGTTGGGGCGCGCCCCCGTGATCCGTAGATCGATCTTGATTGTCCTGCTTTGTTTTCCCATATGTTTCGTGGGTCCTTCATGTAGCCCCGGGCCTTGCTGTTTTTGTTTGACTGGCGACGGGGTGCGGGCTGGTCTTCGGGCTGATACGCCGCTTTGTCTCGGTCACGAGGTGGCCCGTTAGCCGCATCATACGCTGGTAGTGTAGGTTTTAACGCTTCCTCCTCGAGTTGGGGTAGCAACCTGCGATTTGGGTAACTTTTGGTTGGGCGCTCGAGTTCATATTCCTTGGCTTGCAGGACCTCGGTCCATCTGTCCGCTAGCAGATCTTGATCAGCTTGAAGCTGTTGCTGCTTTTTCTTCAGGCTTTTTGTTGTGCCTATAAGCCGGCGCTTGAAGCACTCCTGCTGGACGGGATCCTCAGGCACGATGAATTCTTCGTCGCCGAGGCTCACCTCGTCTTCGGAGAGGGGCATGTAATTGTCATCCTCTGATTCTCCGTCTGTCACCTGTTCCTTAGGGCTAGCTTGCCCATCCTCCCGCTCAAAGCCTGGCTGGAGGGTATTGTCTTCGTCTTCGGCACTATCCGCGGCGTTATTGTTTCTTGTGCCGGTATCGCTGCTTTTGCTATGGCGGGGCTTAGAGCGGCGCCAATGACGCCGATGCTTAGATTGCTTCCCGAGGGGATTACCCTCCGTTGCCTTATTGCCATCGCTTTCTTTGGGGGTGTCCATCATATATATATATATATATCATACGATGAGGTGGCTGTCCAGCTCCCTGTGGGCGGTGGTTCCTGTTCTTCTCCTGCATCATCGTCCATACCGTCGATGTCTTCGGAGCCGAAATCAAGCATGTCGGTTAGGTCATCGACAGTGGCTATTAAGTGGGTGGTGGGTGGGGAACGAATTTCGTCGTCCGCTTCCCACTCAAGTCGGACATAGTTCGGCCAAGGGTCTCCTGACAAGGAGAGAGACCTCAATGAATTTAGCACGTCGCCCAAGGGCGAGTGCTGAAAGATATCCGCGGAGGTAAACTCCATGATCGGTGCCCAATCAGATTCGATAGGCACGGACGCAAGCGGTTTGGAGCTTGTGGTCGGGGACGAATCCAAGGGTCCGATGACATAGGTCTCATAGGAGGTTAAGTTAGTATTTGGCTCTATCATCGCTGAGTGTGCGGCCTCGGTGGCGGGGTCCATCCACCCGTCCTCGGATGGCACGATCTGCTCCAGATTGAGGGCCGGAGTAGCCACACGTGTGATCTCCCGAGCACCATCCGACGGCAGGGCTAAGTCATGCTCATCATGACTCTGTGGCCCACCTGACATGGGCTCGAATCCGTCGAAGATCATGTCTCTGCGAATGTCGACAGTATAGTTCAAGCTTCCAAACCCGACCTGATGGCTACGGGTGTAGCTCTCGATCTGCTCCAGATGGCCAAGCGAGTTGGCCCGCGGTACGAAGCCGCCGAATACAAAGATCTGTCCGGGGAGAAAAACCTCACCCTAGATCGCATTGTTGCTGATGATCGAAGGAGCCATCAAACCTTTATCGTGACGGCACAATGGAACTCTCAATGAAAGCACCAATGTCGGTGTCAAAACCGGCGGATCTCGGGTAGGGGGTCCCGAACTGTGCGTCTAAGGCTGATGGTAACAGGAGGCGGGGGACACAATGTTTACCTAGGTTCGGGCCCTCTTGATGGAGGTAATACCTTACTTCCTGCCTGATTGATCTTGATGATATGAGTATTACAAGAGTTGATCTACCACAAGATCGTAGAGGCTAAACCCTAGAAGCTAGCCTATGATTATGATTGTTGTTGTGCTATGGACTAAACCCTCCGGTTTATATAGACAACGGAGGGGTCTAGGGTTACACAGAGTCGGTTACAATGGAGGAGGTCTACATATCCGAATTGCCAAGCTTGCCTTCCACGCAAAGGAGAGTCCCACCCGAACACGTGACGAAGTCTTCAATCTCGTATCTTCATAGTCCAACAATCCGGCCAAAGTATATAGTCCGGCTGTCTGAGGACCCCCAAATCCAGGACTCTCTCACCGTCCACGAGGGTGGGGGCGCGCCTTACCCCCTGGGCGTGGGCCCCTTTCTCGTGGACGACTCGGGCACCTTCCTGACTTGTTCCCGACGCCAAAAATTCCTATAAATACTAAAACCTCCAGAAAATAAACTAGATTGGGAGTTCCGCCGCCGCAAGCCTCTGTAGCCACCAAAAACCAATCTAGACCCATTCCGGCACCCTGCCGGAGGGGGGAATCCCTCTCCGGTGGCCATCTTCATCATCCCGGTGCTGTCCATGATGAGGAGAGAGTAGTTCACCCTCGGGGCTGAGGGTATGTACTAGTAGCTATGTGTTTGATCTCTCCCTCTCTCTCCTGTTCTTGATTCGGCACACTCTTGATGTATCGCGAGCTTTGCTAGTATAGTTGGATCTTATGATGTTTCTCCCCCTCTACTCTCTTGTAATGGATTGAGTTTTCCATTTGAAGTTATCTTATCGGATTGAGTCTTTAAGGATTTGAGAACACTTGATGTATGTCTTGCATGTGCTTATCTGTGGTGACAATGGGATATCACGTGATCCACTTGATGTATGTTTTGGTGATCAACTTGCGAGTTCCATGACCTCGTGAACTTATGCATAGGGGTTGGCACACATTTTCGTCTTGACTCTCCGGTAGAAACTTTGGGGATCTCTTTCAAGTTCTTTGTGTTGGTTGAGTAGATGAATCTGAGATATGTGATGCATATCGTATAATCATACCCACGGATACTTGAGGTGACATTGGAAGATCTAGGTGACATCAGGGTTTTGGTTGATTTGTGTCTTAAGGTGTTATTCTAACACGAACTCTAGGATAGATTGAACAGAAATAATAGCTTCATGTTATTTTACTACGTACCCTTGAATAGATCGATCAGAAAGAATAACTTTAAGGTGGTTTCGTACCCTACAATAATCTCTTCGTTTGTTCTCCGCTATTAGTGACTTTGGAGTGACTCTTTGTTGCATGTTGAGGGATAGTTATATGATCCAATTATGTTATTATTGTTGAGAGAACTTGCACTAGTGAAAGTATGAACCCTAGGCCTTGTTTCAACACATTGCAATACCGTTTACGCTCACTTTTACCACTTGCTACCTTGCTGTTTTTATATTTTCAGATTACAAAAACCTATATCTACCATCGATATTGCACTTGTATCACCATCTCTTCGCCGAACTAGTGCACCTATACAATTTAACATTGTATTGGGTGTGTTGGGGACACAAGATACTCTTTGTTATTTGGTTGCAGGGTTGTCTGAGAGAGACCATCTTCATCCTACGCCTCCCACGGATTGATAAACCTAAGGTCATCCACTTGAGGGAAATTTGCTACTGTCCTACAAACCTCTGCACTTGGAGGCCCAACAACGTCTACAATAAGAAGGTTGCATAGTAGACATCAGTCCCATGTGTTAAAAAAACAAAAACAAGCGCGTCCCTGACCGAAACATGGTTCTCCCTTAGGTCCTGCGCCCCCTTGTCTGATTCCCCATTCGTACTCCGTGGGCGCCAAAACTACCTCTCCACCAGCCGCGAAACCCCACCGTCCTCCGTCCGCCACCCCATCCCACCCATCAACCGCCGCCCTCCTCCATCATGCCGGAGCCAATACCCCGATGTTGTCTTCCACCGCAACTGCAACTGCAAAGCCCTCCACGGCTAGTAGTTCAAGCCGAGGCCGAGCTGCCTCGAGGACGCCGACGTGCACCGTACCTAAGCCATAGTTCAACCACACCGTCCTGCTCCTCACCACTGCCGCTCCAACTTCGCCACCATCCATCGCACCAGAGTTGTTCCCACTACGTCGTCCTTTGCCGCCTCGGATCTTCTTCCCCTCCGCCAACAAACGTCCACCGCAACACAGTCAACAATTCGGCCATGGGTTCATCCAAGGCTCCACCCTTCTCCAAAACATCGGTTCCCCCAGTAAAAACAAGAAAATCATCATTACATCTAGAGGACACAACACTGGCAATCGGAAATGGTACTCCTCTTCCCTTATTCGTGCAAATCTTATGTGTCTGCTTGCACAGTATTCATCCCACAGACGACACTAGTTGACCGCTTCTTCCTGATACTAGATGTTCCTAGTAACTCGCGATGCACAAGATTTCTCCTCATATACTATTTCACCTTAGCTAGAGGTCTGTCGCCCCCCTAGATTTAAATTCCTAGTCACTTGATTCCCAATTAAAGGAAGCATTCCCCGGCATAACAGGCGCTAGTCCGCGTATTACGCTGGGGAAGCAATGCCTTGATGTTTATCTTAGGGGTGTGTGGGGCCTAGGAGCCGCTAGCGCCCGATCTGGAGATCGGCCAGGATTAAAGGGATGGCCGGGGGTGCTGCCAAGAACGGCGGTGGTGTGAGGTTGAGGGGAGTGCAGGGCGGCAGAGGCAGGGGTCTGGGTAGGTGGTCGTTGGCGGTTCGAGAAAGATCGTCAACAGTGACTGGCGGGGGGTAGACGAAGGCCATCTGCCCGTTCCTTATGGATCGGACGGTTCATAAAAAATTTACTGGCCTATTTATTTTTAGTCGACTATTTTTCTGATAGGACCACATGTGGTGGTGTGCTGGAGGAGTCCCTGCATTTCCTAGCCATCCATGTGCTCATATATTACTAAATTATATGGAGTAGAATCTAATTTTGTTTGCCATGCAATGTTGTAGAGCTATCATATGTCTCCTGTCATTTATTTTCCAGCCACCTACTACCTGGTACTTTTAGAGTGCACTAGTTCTGCACACACTTCACCCATACTCTCACTATTGTGTTTTTATGCTTGGGTATTTTAGAATCTGCCTTGGCAGAAGCATGAAATAAAAGGGAGAAGTCGCTCTTGCTTTCTTCGCAGGCAGGCAAGACACGTGTCGGCGCTTTAAAGGTTGGATTTTCAATAGATGGAGACAGTAAACGTAGCTCTGGAGTTGATGATCTCGCTCGCCATGAACCACCATCCCAGGTGCTTGCTTTAACTGCATGGTGTCATATGTGGTTGCATGTTGCATATGTTGTCTAACTTGTATTCAAAAGGCCGAAATTTGGTCTTTATTAAGATAAGGACATATATTTTTTACATTATCCACCATCCTGGGAGCACCATAAGACAAATAGCTAGTCAGGGCACTGGCTGAGCTAGTGACAATCCCAGCACAGACAGACATCACCTGGAAGTGAACTAAAAAGCCACGATGGTGGAGAAGCAGCCCGCCTCCCACCAGGCTCTCAAGTCCTTGATGATCATGCTCACCACTCTAGTCAGATGTCCAGCTTGTATTGCTTCCAATTTGATTAAATTGCATCTGCTTAGCTTACACATTATACCTTTGAATATGGCATGCCTTCCTCTTTTTGGTACATACTAGTACATCTGTCTATTAACCATGTCCTTACATCAAACTGATGTTCTTGTGTATCCCTCATCAATCACTTATGATGAGACAGTCACACCAGGGGGTTACTGTGAGAAAATATGCTCTTTTAAAGAATGCAGTGTCAGCCTCCCCACATGATTCTCAAGAAACAACAAGGCTAGATGAAGATAGTGAACGTAGCTCTATAGTTGATGACCGCATTTCCCCTACACCAGCATCGCAGGTGCTTGCTCTAACTTGGCAGCGTGATATGTGGTTGCATGTTGCATATGGTGTCTAGATTGTAATTCTTCCAATCTGGTTAAATTGCATGTGCTATTCTTCTTAGTTTATACATTATACCTGTTAATGTGACATGCCTTCTTGTTTTTAGTACATAATACATCTGTCTATTAAGCATGTCCTTACATAAAACTATTGTTTGTTTGTATCCCGCATCAATCAATATGACGAGGCACCTTCAGTATATGCACTGTGATATTAGTTGCATCTTTCATATGATTTATAGCATACGCTGTTTCTAATTTGAAATGTCATTTATGATGGGACGCTTTTAACTTGGCAGAGTCATATCGGTTGCATCTTTCATGTGGTGTCTAGCTTGGATTGCTTCTTATTTGTTGAAATGGCTTCTGCTTAGTTTACACAAATAGTTGTGAATATGCCATGTCGTCCCGTTTTTCGTACAGATTCCATCCTGCTATCATGTGTTTGCCTTACATCAAAGTAGTGATTGCCAGTATCATGCACGAATGAGTTCTGAAGAGTGAATTTTATTGCTATTTCTTGTCGGTTTTACTTGACAATTCAAAATCAATAAAGCGGAAGGAAATTAGCAAGGCAGTGGATAAAGGTGCTCCTTCCAAATGGAGGGTCTCTACAGATTCTACTCCACCACCCCCAAGAAGATTTGCAAGACAACACATGCATAGACACTCAACGTAGTTGTGGTGATGATGAGCACGTCTTCCCTAGTGCACCATCACAGGTGCTCCCTCTAATTTGGCACTGTTATATGTGGTTGCATGTTATGTATAATTTCTAGCTTGCATTGCTTCTAATTTTGTTGAATTACATGTGCTTACTTTACACATTATACTTGTGAATAAGACACGTGTTCCTGTTTCTAGAACATACAATATCTGTATATCACACCATGTTCTTACATCAAAGTACTACTATTGTGTAACCAGCAACAATCACTTATCATAAGACACATTTGACTTGGGAGTGTGATATAGGTTACATCTCGCATTCTTTTCTAGCTTGTACTACTTCTAATTTGTTCAAATGGCACTTATGACGAGACAATTTAACTTGGTAGAGTGATATTCGTTGCATCTTTCATCTGGTGTCTAGCTTTCATTGCTTCTAATTTGTTGAAATGCCTTCTGCTTAGTTTAAACATCATAGCTGTGAATATGCAACGATGTCCTTTTTCCTTAGACATTCAATCGTCCTATCATGCAGTCGCCTTATGATAACCCACAAGTATAGGGGATCACAACAATTTTTGAGGGTAGAGTTTTCAACCCAAATTTATAGATTCGACACAACGGGAGCCAAAGAATATTTGAAGGCATTAGCAGCTGAGTTGTCAATTCAACCACACCCGGAGATTAATTATCTGCAGCAAAGTGATTAGTAGCACAGTAGTATGATAGTTTTGATAATAGTAGCAGAAGTAACGGTAACAGTGATAGCAATAGTTTTGTTGCAAGTGTAACAGTGATGATAGCAGTAGTAACTTAGCAGAAACAATATAGGATAAATTCGTAGGCATTGGATCGGTGACTTGTTGGATGATATTCATCATGAGACAGTTATAGCCTAGGGCGATACGACACTAGCTCCAGTTCATCGACATAATGTAGGCATGTATTCCGTAAAATAGTCATACGTGCTTTATTAAAAGAACTTGCATGACATCTTTTGTCCTACCCTCCCGTGGCAGCGGGGTCCGTATTGGAAACTAAGGGATATTAAGGCCTTCTTTTAATAGAGAACCGGAACAAAACATTCACACATAGTGAATACACGAACTCCTTAAACTACAGTAATCACCGGAAGAAGTCCGGTTATTGTCACACCGGGATTACCGGATCATAACATGTAGTAGGTGACTATAACTTGCAAGATCGGATCTAGAACATGAATATAATGGTGATAACATAAACGGTTCAGATCTGAAATCATGGCACCCGGGCCCAAAGTGACAAGCATTAAGCGTGGCAAAGTCATAACAATATCAATCTCAAAACATAGTGGATACTCGGGATCAAGCCCTAACAAAACTAACTCGATTACATGATGAATCACATCCAACTCCTCACCGACCAGCGAGCCTACGAAGGAATTACTCACTCCTGGTGGGGAGCATCCTGGAATTGGTGATGGAGAAGGGTTGGTGATGACGAAGAACGAAGACCCCCCTCTCCGGAGCCCCAAACGGGCTCCAGATCTGCCCTCCCGAGGAAGAACAGGGCTTGGCGGCGGCTCCGTCTCGTGGATCGCGATAATTCTTTCTCCCTTTTTTTCTCCAAAAAATAGGATTTTACAGCGTCGGTTCCAGGGTCTACGGGGCCACTAGGTGGGGACAACCCACCTGGGTGCGCCTGGTGAGGGGGGTGCGCCCAGGTGGGTTGTGCCCACCTAGGTGCCCCCCTTCGGTAGGTCTTGGCTCGAGAAATTCTTATATATTACATAAAAATTCCCCGCAAAGTTTCGTTCCATTCCGAGAACTTTTATTTCTGCACAAAAACAACACCATGGTAGTTCTGCTGAAAACAACGTCAGTCCGGGGTTAGTTTCATTCAAATCATGCAAATTAGAGTCCAAAACAAGAAAAAAAATAAGAAATAGGAAGGGAACACAATTAAGAAATAGGAAGGAAAAAATAAGGTAGGGACTCATGGCGGTCTTCCGGCGAAACCGGTATCCCACGTGCTTTCTCTAGCTTGGCAGTGTGATATTGTCTTGCATGTTGCATACGGTGTCTTACTTGTATTGCTTGTAATTTCATTAAATTACTTCTTCTTAGTTTACACAAATAGTTGTGAATATGCCATGTCGTCCTGTTGTTCATACATATTCCATCCTCGTATCATGTGTTTGCCTTACATTAAGTTAGTGATTGTCAGTATCAGGCATGAATGAGTTCTGAAGAGTGGATTTTATTCCTTTTTCTTGTTAGTTTTACTTGACAATGCAAAATCAATAAAGCAGAAGGAAATTAGCAAGGCAGTGGATAAAGATGCTTCTTCCAAACCGAGGGCCTCTCCACATTCTACTCGGTCATCCCCCCAACAAGATTTGGAAGACAACACATGCATAGACACTCAAAGTAGCTGTGTTGATAATGAGCACGTCCACCCTTGTCCACCATCACAGGTGCTCCCTCTAACATGGCACTGTTATATGTGGTTGCATGTTATGTATAATGTCTAGCTTGCATTGCTTCTAATTTTGTTGAATTACATGTGCTTACTTTACACATTATACTTGTGAATAAGACACGTGTTCCAGTTTCTAGAATATACAGTATCTGTCTATCACACCATGTTCTTATGTCAAAGTACGATTGTTGTGTAACCTGCAAAAATCACTTTCCACAAGACACGTTTAACTTGGGAGTATGATATAGTTTACATCTCGCATTATTTTTCTAGCTTGTACTACTAATTTGTTGAAATGGCACTAACGACGAGACAATTTTAACTTGGTAGAGTGATATTCGTTGTGTCTTACATATGGTGTCTAGTTTTCATTGCTTCTAATTTGTTCAAATGCCTTCTGCTTAGTTTACACATCATAAGTTGTGAATATGTAATGCTGTGAATATGCAATGGCACTAATGACGAGAGACCTTTAACTTGGTAGTGTGATGCTGTTTGCATCTTGCATATGATTTATTTCTTGTACTGCTTCACATTTGTTTAAATGACAGTTAAGACGAGACATTGTTAACTTGGCGGAGCGATATTTGTAGCATCTTTCATATGGTGTCTACCTTCCATTGCATTGCTTCTCGTTTATTGAAATGCCTTCTGCTTAGTTTACACGTCATAGTTCTGATTATCTCATGTTGTCCTGTTTTTTTGTATATATTACATCCTCCTATTATGTGGTTTTCTAACATCAAAGTTCAATTCGTCTGTATCACGCATCAATTTGTTCTGAAGAACTAAACTTTTATTCCTTTTTCTTGTCGACTTGACTTAACATGGCCCAGAGAAAGAGGAAGCAACATAGAATGACAGGGGATGGTGTTAGTACTAAGGACACATGGAAACAAAAGGGGAAGAATTATGCAGATTCTGCTGGTACTGATGGTGTAATAGAAGGTTAAAGTCCAGCAGAAAATTGTGCAAATGTGGTATCCTATGCTACACGAGCTGAAAAACAAGCCAAACAAAAACAAATAGCGTCCACCAAACAAGCAGAGACAACCCTAGTTGTTGCAACACCTTCAACAGTACCACCAGCTGCACGAGTTACTCGTTCGTCAACTCAGCTAGCAGCATGTTCCCAAGCTCCCTTGCCACCTGACACTACTTCTGAAGCACCTCTTGGCACAAGATGAGTTGGCAAGATCAGATGAACTTTTTGAGTTTCAATAGCAAGAAGGTAGTTGCTAGAGTCAAGTTACAGTTGCATGCTTCTTTATATGTAGTCTCGCGGTTTGATGTACACTAACACTTCCTATGTTCGTTGTTGGACTAGCACCTAGGCGCAAGATAAAAAAACATCAGGGATAATGCTCGATAGGTTAACTAAATCTAGAGGGGGAAGAATGGAGATCCGTTTTGAGGCAGGTTTAAAAAGGCCACGTGATGCTACAGAGTCCGCCAAGTTAGTATCAGAGGCAGCGGTTGTCGTTAGGTGTCATGCACGTATCCTCCCAACATGGATTCAGTACAGGAATGATAAAGACGAAACTGAGTTTAACACCTTCCTCGACCATTCACCTGTAAGTATGGTTATGTATGGAAACTAGTAATATCGTCTTGCTCTGCCCCATACTTTCTAGGTTGCTGATAATGAGACTCCCATAATTTTCAACATATGAGGTTCAAGTTGGATAGCCAAGATGATGCAACCAGACAAGCTTGCGCCCATGTTTTCAAGTCTACTTTGTGACAGTATCGGTATAACTTGAGGAAAACTCACTTTGAAGGCAAGGCTAATAGTGAACTTGCCCAAACATCTCCAGTGAAAAATATATCGGATGAAGACTGGAGAGGCCTTGTTAAACACTGGTCTGATCCAAAGTATCAGGTATGTTATATGTATGTGATCGGATCACATGTTGAACTCCTATTTACACATGTGCATCACAAATCTATCTTCTTGTAGGTGAACTATTCAAAGAGCAAGGTCAACCGTACAAAAGTGAAATTCCAACAGACAACGGGATCTCGTAGCTATATTGCACACAACAAGACTCTTGTAAATAGCTGATATTTCAGTCTTTTTGCTATGCCATATTATCATATCTATATTGACTTTTTCCAAATGCAGAGGAAAGCCCACGGGGACCAAAAAGTACCTGAACCAACTGTTCTGGAAATCTTCAAAGACTGTCACACGAGCAAGACGAAGGGCATGACTACACTAGTCAAAGCCGCTATTGTAAGTCGTTAATCCTCATGCCTTTTAACTACTACTTACTCTGAATCGTGCATTGAACTGCATGGTTTGAAGCCAATGTCTATTACTCTTTTCAATTTTATACACAATTTTCTTAGCGTATCATTGCACCTTACAAGGTTGAAAAGAGAGGGGTGATGTTCCTTTGATCTTGATCTGTAATCTAGTTCCGTGCTGGACTTGCCCACACAACGTTACAATTGTCTGTTTGTCTGTTCTCAGTTGTTTTGTGATATGAATGATATCATACTATGCTTACGTATTATAAACTTTGTCTCTTTATCCTTAGTTGTCAATACAATGTGAAGAAATAGACAATACATTAGCCATGGTACATGGTCATATGTTTGGAACATGCTTTTATTATGTACTTTGCAGTAAAATACAACTAATATTTTACATGGCTTCACCAGAATAAATTTTGTATATGGACCAAAGCTATTTTGTTTAGTTTTACTGCATCCTTAATATGTTCTGTTCTGGTACTACTAATGTAAAAACTCAACTTTTCAGCAAGCTATGGAAAAAATGGTGAAAGCGTCACCTTCTGAAGGTGATGATACAACTATAACCGCAATGTCACCTCTTGCTGTAGTGGGTTAGTACCTGTCCACTAATAGTGCCAATAACACGTTCCTGCGTAATACTGGGTTGGTTGTTAAGGAAATCTCGTCCAAACTGCCTCATGATCAAGATATGCAAGCTCAAAACAATGTTATATCTGCGCTCCAGACACAAGTCCATTCCCTAACAGAGACCCTTTGTGAAACAAGGACAACCATTGTTCGATGTCGTCAAGATATGCATGGTTTTGAAACCAGACTATCAGACATTTTCTATGTTCTTTAGGAGCCAAGGAGAAATGAAGGTGAAGGTTATGGTGCTCCATCAGAAAATACAACATGGAAACATAACAGTTAGGTCAAATGAACTGAGCTTCTAAACTTCTGGTGGTGCATTTATGTGTCACACTGTTAAATTTTATGCCAACCTTCCTTTCTTTTATGGTTGTAATTTGTTTTGTTGCGATACAAAATTTGTTCTTAACGTGCAGCCACCAGCTGAAGAAAATAGGAAGCCATTTTTGTATAGTGTAGGGTGTTTCCTATATTTGCACTGGTGGCGAACTTTGATACCTGGTGGATGTAATCTGTGCAATCGCCTTAATAGCCCAGCATTAGGCCAACTCCACCGCGCGACCCCTAACGGACGTCCGGTTTGGCCGGATTTTGTTGGGGCGGCGATGCGTTCGCCCATGTTCGCGTTTGTCCGTTGGGTCGTGGGTGCGCCCAGCACGCGGCCGCACCCCAAATCATGCTCGGGGTGGACATGATTAAAAAACAAAAAACTTCAATAAAATGCCTAAAAAGGTAAATAAACGCAGTTAAAAAACTTAAAACATATATAAAGGTCACGGCCACAAAACGGCCCAGTTCCATAATTAACATAAAAACAAAATAAAAAAGGCGCCCGCGCGCTGCTGCCGCGCCCGTCCATGCCCTGGCCATCGCCGTCGCCGTTTTCAGTGGCGATGGTGTCGTCGTGGTCGCTGTAGAGGTCGACGTAGTCCGGTGGCATCCAGAAATGGGCTGGCGGTCCACGGTGCATGGGGGCGGCGGGCTGGAAGGTGGCCCCTGCCTGCACCACCTCCTCCTAAGGCGAGGCATCGCGCTCCGGCGACTGCGACAGCGTGGGGCACCAGTTGCCCCCCACGGCGGCCACCATCTGCTCCGCTGTGCAGGACCAGCTCCACCTCTGGCCAACCAGGCCCGGGTGGAAGGCGGCCACCGGCGGCTCCTTCATCACCTCCTCCTTCGGCAGCATCTGCAGCTCGGGGATGGCGACGTCGCCGGCCGCAGACAGGGCCATCGTCTCCTCGAGGCCCCGCCATTGATGCTCATTGTGCGTGTGCATGGAGTCCTCCATGACACGCGCCATGAGCCGGGCCTCCTCCTCCGTTGTCATGCGAGGAGGTGGAGGTGGCGATGGAGATGGGGAAGGCGACGGCATGGGCGTTAGGCCGCGCACCCGCGTACACCCGCGCACGTCCCGACGTGGCTGCCGTCGCCCCGACACCGTGCCGGCGAAGTAGGACGCGCGCGCCGCACGTCGTGCTTGTCCTGGAGCCAAGTGTCCCACGGGACAGAGTCGAGGGCGTACCTCTCGTTGTTGAATAGGTCGTCGGGAAGGAGGCGGTGACGGCGCTTGATCTCATCGCGCCGGGCATGGCCGCTCGCTGGCACCGGCGGGATGGGGACCCGGTCCGTGAAGAGGTGCCAGTTGTTGGGGAGGTGCACGTCACTCCACGGGACCGGCGTCTCCTGGTACCGCCAGCACACATCCACAACCAGGTACCGCCGGTCGCGCTCGCCGGCGGCCCTAGGAGCGATTGTGAAGGGGGCAGGTGCGGGGGCTCGAATGGAGGAGCGCGGCGATGATCCGGGCTCCTCCTTCTTGAGGGAGCCGCGGCGGCGTCCCATGGAGGAGCCGGCCTCGCGGTCATGCTTCCCCTTGCGGTTGTGCTTCCAAAGGCCCATGGTTGCGGCCGGCCCGCGAGATCGACTACGGGGAGCGGATAGGGTTTCGAGGGTGTCGGGTTTCGAGGGGGCAGAGATGGGCCGGAGTGGGAACTGTGGACGACGACCGGTCCATGACCTCCCATTTAAGAAGGACAGCGACCCTTCACTGTGCGGATGACAGATAGGGCCACTCGCCCGTGCGCATTTATGTTGGCGGGTGGGAGGTAGGTGGCCGCCTGCCACGCGGCCCCGACGCGGACGTTCAAAGCATCCGTTCCCTGTCCGCCGCAACCCAAACCCGGCACAAGTTTGCGCTCGAAATGGGTCGGCCCAGACACAAAACAGACCAGATGGGTCTGGGCCGTCGCGCCCTGGGCCGCCTCGCTTGTCCGTTTTACCCCAAACGGACGGGGCCGGACAAAATGGGGTCGCGCGGTGGAGTTGGCCTTAGTTTCGGGCTTATTTATTTCCTACTCTTCTTTTTTCCTGGTTTGCTAGTGGCCGCAACAACCATGGGCCGTATACGGACCATGGTAACTTTTACCCTGCTATAGGCCGTAGGATCCATGGGCCTCCTACAGGCCATCGGATAAATGGGCCTCCAATGGGCCATAGAATCGGTGGGCCTCGGTCCGTCGGATAAATGAGTCCATATGGGCCGTAAACAGGCATAATTGGTATCAGGTCAGCACGGTAACAGGCTGTTAACAAGCCGGAAGATCGTAAAGGCTTAATTCTGTCACAGGCATAACGTGTCGTTAATGGACCAGAATATAGGACGGGCTGGAAATGGCGCAATGGGTAACATGCCACAAACGGGTCGATTCTAACCACATGCCGAATTTGGTGCATTAGGGGAACAGGCCTGTAACAGGTCGGAAGTAATCGTGGGCCGGAAAGGAGCCCAAGAACGTATGGGCCATCAGTAGGCCGAAAGCTAACACGGGCTGGAAATGGCCCATGTGAATCATGGGCCGTTAATGGGTACAAAGAAATTTACTGTTCATTATGGGCTAGAGTCACCATGGGCCAGTAAAGGGCCTAAAGATACGAAAGGCCTCATATGGGCCGAAAGACGTCGTGGGCCATACATGGGCCGAAAGTGAAACAGGCTGGTGTTGTATTCGTCGGCCCACATGACACTGTTGGGCCGATTTTGGGAAGGCCCTGATATGTCCATTTTGCATCATGCTTTTATATCGATATTTATTGCATTATGGACTGTTATTTCACTTTATGTCACAATACTTATGGCTATTCTCTCTTATTTTACAAGGTTTACATAAGGAGGGAGAATGCCGGCAGCTGGAATTCTGGGTTGGAAAAGGAGCAAATATTAGAGACCTGTTCTGCGCAACTCCAAAAGTCCTGAAACTCCACGGAACATCTTACAACAAATAAAGAAAAATCCTCGCCAAAGATGAAGGCCAGGGGGCCCACACCCTGCTCACGAGGGTGGGCGCCCCCCCCTAGGGCGCGCCCCCTACCTCGTGGGCCCCTGGTGGCTCTCCGACGCCCATCTTCTCCTATATGAAGTCTTTCGATGATAAAAAAATAAATAGGAACTTTTCGGGACGAGACTCCGCCGCCACAAGGCGGAACCTTGGCGGAACCAATCTAGAGCTCCGACAGAGCTGTTCTGCCGGGGATACTTCCCTACGGGAGGGGGAAATCATCACCATCGTCATCACCAACGCTCCTCCCATTGGGAGAGGGCAATCTCCATCAACATCTTCACTAGCACCATCTCATCTCCAAACCCTAGTTCATCTCTTGTATCCAATTCTTGTCTCAAAGTCTGGGATTGGTGCTAGTACGTTGCTAGTAGTGTTGATTACTCCTTGTAGTTGATGCTAATTGGTTTATTTGGTGGAAGATCATATGTTCAGATCCTATATGCATACTATTACCCCTCTGATTATGAACATGAATATGCTTTGTGAGTAATTACGTTTGTTCCTGAGGATAAGGGAGAAGTCTTGCTATTAGTAGTCATGTGAATTTGCTATTTGTTTGATATTTTGATAAGATGTATGTTGTCTAGCCTCTAGTGGTGTTATATGAACGTCGACTACATAACACTTCACCATTATTTGGGCCTAGAGGAAGGCATTGGGAAGTAATAAGTAGATGATGGGTTGCTAGAGTGACAGAAACTTAAACCCTAGTTTATGCGTTGCTTCATAAGGGGCTGATTTGGATCCACATGTTTCATGCTATGGTTAGGTTTACCTTAATACTTTTGTTGTAGTTGCGGATGCTTGCAATAGAGGTTAATCATAAGTGGGATGCTTGTTCAAGTAAGGACAGCACCCAAGCACCGGTCCACCCACATATCAAATTATCAAAGTATCGAACGCGAATCATATGAACGTGATGAAAACTAGCTTGACGATATTCCCATGTGTCCTCGGGAGCGCTTTTCCTATTATAAGAGTTTGTTCCGGCTTGTTTTTCTACAAAAGGATTGGGCCATCTTGCTGCACTTTATTTACTTTTGTTACTTGTTGCTCGTTAAAATTTATCCTATCACAAAACTATCTGTTACCACTTATTTCAGTACTTGCAGAGAATACCTTGCTGAAAACCGCTTATCATTTCCTTCTGCTCCTCATTGGGTTCGACACTCTTACTTATCAAAATGACTACGATAGATCCCCTATACTTGTGGGTCACCAAGACTCTTTTCTGGCGCCGTTGCCGGGGAGTGTAGCGCCTTTGGTAGGTGGAATTTGGTAAGGAAAAATTTATATAGTGTGCTGAAATTTACCGTCACTTGTTACTATGGAAAGTAATTCTCTGAGGGGCTTGTTCGGGGTATCTTCACCCCGTCCAGTAGAGCAAAGAGTTGCTCCTCAACCTACTAAACCTACTGAAAATGAAACTCCTTTTGAATTTCCTTCGGGTATGATGGAAAAACTGCTAGCTAACCCTTTTACAGGAGATGGAACAAAGCATCCTGATGAGCACTTAATATATGTGGATGAAGTTTCTGGATTATTTAAGCTTGCAGGTATACC
Organism: Triticum monococcum; assembly: GCA_034509565.1. Classification (NCBI taxonomy): domain Eukaryota; kingdom Viridiplantae; phylum Streptophyta; class Magnoliopsida; order Poales; family Poaceae; genus Triticum; species Triticum monococcum. The sequence goes on along the minus strand of CM067843.1, from coordinate 666,774,550 downwards.
CGATGATGTTGCTAAGAAGAAGGTCTTCCCTTTATCTTTGAAGGGAGACACATTGATATGGTATAGGCTATGTGATGATATGAGATCCTGGGACTATAAAAGATTGAAGTTGGAATTTCATCAAAAGTATTACCCTATGCATCTTGTTCATCATGATCGCAATTATATATATAATTTCTGGCCTTGCGAAGGAGAAAGCATCGCTCAAGCTTGGGGGAGGCTTAAATCAATGTTATATTCATGCCCCAATCATGAGCTCCCGAGAGAAATAATTATGCAATGTTTTTATGCTCGGCTTTCTGAAAACAATCGCACCATGCTCGATACTTCTTGTGCTGGCTCTTTTATGATGAAGACTATTGAATTCAGATGGAATTTATTGGATAGAATTAAACGCAATTTTGAAGATTGGGACCTCGACGAAGGTAAGGAGTCAGGCATGAAACCTAAGTTTGATTGTGTTAAATCTTTTATGGACACCGATATTTTCCGTAAGTTTAGCACTAAATATGGACTTGACTCTGAGATAGTAGCTTCTTTCTGTGAATCTTTTGCTACTTATGTTGATCTCCCTAAGGAGAAGTGGTTTAAATATCATCCTCCCATAGAAGTGAAAGTAGCTGCACCTATTAAAGTTGAAGAAAATACTGTCACTTATAATGATCCCATTGTTCCTACTTCTTATGTTGAGAAACCACCTTTCCTTGTTAGAATAAAGGATCATGCTAAAGCTTCAACTGTTGTTCGTAAAAGCAATGTTAGAACTTATACACCTCCTGAGCAAGTTAAAGTAGAACCTAATATTGCTATTGTTAAAGATCTCTTGTCTGATAATATTGATGGGCATGTTATTCAGTTCGAAGGTGAAACTGCTAGAATTGCTAAACCTTGTGATAAAGATAAACATAGACCTATGGTAGGCGTGCCTGTTATTTTTGTTAAAATAGGAGATCATTGTTATCATGGCTTATGTGATATGGGTGCTAGTGCTAGTGTAATACCTATTGACTTATACAAAGAAATCAAGAATGAAATTGCACCTGCTGAGTTAGAAGGTATTGATGTCACAATTAAACTTGCCAATAGAGATACTATTTCACCAATTGGGATTGTTAGAGATGTTGAAGTCTTGTGTGGGAAAACTAAATATCCTGCTGATTTTCTTGTTCTTGGTTCCCCACAAGATAGATTTTGTCCGTTTATATTTGGTAGACCCTTCTTAAATACTGTCAGTGCAACCATCGATTGCAAAAAGAATGTTGTTACTATTGGCTTGGATGATATGGTTCATGAGTTTAATTTCTCTAAATTTAGTAAACAACATCGTGAGGAAGAATTACCTAGTAAGGATGAAATTATTGGTCTTTCTTCTATTGACGTACCTCCTAGTGATCCTTTAGAACACTATTTGCTAGACCATGAGAATGACATGTTCATGAATGAAAGAAGGGAAATAGATGAAGTATTCTTTAAACAGGAACCTATTCTGCAACATAATTTGCCTGTTGAAATTTTAGGGGATCCTCCTCCACCCAAGGGTGATCCCGTGTTTGAGCTTAAACCATTGCCTGATAATCTTAAATATGCTTATCTTGATGAAAAGAAGATATATCCTATTATTATTAGTGCTAACCTTTCCGAGCATGAAGAAGAAAGATTATTAAAAACTCTGAAGAAGCATCGTGCTGCTATTGGATATACTCTTGATGATCTTAAGGGCATTAGTCCCACTTTATGTCAACATAAAATAAATTTGGAAGCAGATGCCAAACCAGTTCGTGATCCTCAACGACGTCTGAATCCTAAAATGAAAGAGGTGGTAAGAAAAGAAATACTCAAGCTTCTGGAGGCAGGTATAATCTATCCCGTTGCTGATAGTGAGTGGGTAAGTCATGTCCATTGTGTCCCTAAGAAGGGAGGTATTACTGTTGTTCCTAATGATAAAGATGAATTGATTCCACAAAGAATTATCACAGGTTATAGGATGGTAATTGATTTTCGTAAATTAAATAAAGCTACTAAAAAGATCATTACCCCTTACCTTTTATTGATCAAATGCTAGAAAGATTATGCAAACATACACACTATTGCTTTCTAGATGGTTATTCTGGTTTCTCTCAAATACCTGTGTCAGCTAGAGATCAATCAAAGACTACTTTTACATGCCATTTTGGTACTTTTGCTTATAGACGTATGCCTTTTGGTTTATGTAATGCACCTGCTACCTTTCAAAGATGCATGATGGCTATATTCTCTGACTTTTGTGAAAAGATTTGTGAGGTTTTCATGGATGATTTTTCCGTCTATGGTTCCTCTTTTGATGATTGCTTGAGCAATCTTGATCGAGTTTTGCAGAGATGTGAAGAAACTAATCTTGTCTTGAATTGGGAAAAGTGCCACTTTATGGTTAATGAAGGTATTGTCTTGGGGCACAAAGTTTCTGAAAGAGGTATTGAAGTTGATAAAGCCAAGGTTGATGTTATTGAAAAGATGCCATGTCCCAAGGACATCAAAGGTATAAGAAGTTTCCTTGGTCATGCTGGATTTTATAGGAGGTTCATTAAGGACTTCTCAAAAATTTCTCGGCCTCTAAATAATTTATTGCAAAAAGATATACCATTTTTCTTTTATGATGATTGTGTAGAAGCATTTGAAATACTTAAGAAAGCATTAGTCTCTACACCTGTTGTTTAGCCACCTGATTGGAATTTACCCTTTGAAATTATGTGTGATGCTAGTGATTATGTTGTAGGTGCTGTTCTAGGGCAAAGAGTTGATAAGAAATTAAATGTTATTCATTATGCTAGTAAGACTCTAGACAATGCTCAAAGAAATTATGCTACAACTGAAAAAGAGCTTTTAGCAGTTGTATTTGCTTGCTCGTGATAAGTTCAGATCTTATATTGTTGATTCTAAAGTAACTATTCAAACTGATCATGTTGCTATTAAATACCTTATGGAAAAGAAAGATGCTAAACCTAGACTTATTAGATGGGTTCTCTTGCTACAAGAATTTGATTTCATATTGTTGATAGAAAGGGAGCTGAGAACCCCGTTGCAGACAACTTGTCTAGGTTAGAAAATATTCTTGATGACCCACTACCTATTAATGATAGCTTTCCTGATGAACAATTAAATGTTATAAGTACTTCTCGTAGTACTCCATGGTATGTTGATTATGCTAATTATATTGTTGCTAAGTTTATACCACCTAGCTTCACATACCAGCAAAAGAAAAAGTTTTTCTATAATTTAAGACATTACTTTTGGGATGACCCACATCTTTATAAATTAGGAGTAGATGGTGTTATTAGACGTTGTGTACCTGAGCATGAACAGGAACAAATCCTACGCAAGTGTCATTCCGAGGCTTATGGAGGACACCACGCTGGAGATGGAACTGCACATAAGGTATTGCAATCTGGTTTTTATTGGCCTACTCTCTTCAAGGATGCCCGTAAGTTTGTCTTGTCTTGTGATGAATGTCAAAGAATTGGTAATATTAGTAGACGTCAAGAAATGCCTATGAATTATTCACTTGTTATTGAACCGTTTGATGTTTGGGCTTTGATTATATGGGACATTTTCCTGCCTCTAATGGATACACACATATTCTAGTTGCTGTTGATTACGTTACTAAATGGGTAGAAGCTATTCCAACTAGTAGTGCTGATCATAACACTTCTATTAAAATGCTTAAATAAGTTATTTTCCCGAGGTTTGGAGTCCCTAGATATTTAATGACTGATGGTGGTTCACACTTTATTCATGGTGCTTTCCGTAAAATGCTTGCTAAATATGATGTTAATCATAGAATTGCATCTCCTTATCACCCACAGTCTAGTGGTCAAGTAGAGTTGAGCAATAGAGAGCTCAAATTAATTTTGCAAAAGACTGTTAATAGGTCTAGAAAGAATTGGTCCAAGAAACTTGATGATGCATTATGGGCTTATAGAACTGCATACAAAAATCCTATGGGTATGTCTCCGTATAAAATGGTTTATGGAAAAGCATGTCACTTACCTCTCGAACTAGAACATAAGGCATATTGGGCTATTAAAGAGCTTAACTATGATTTTAAACTTGCCGGTGAGAAGAGGTTATTTGATATTAGCTCACTTGATGAATGGAGAGCCCAAGCTTATGAAAATGCCAAGTGGTTTAAAGAAAAAGTTAAAAGATGGCATGACAAAAGGATACAAAAGCGTGAGTTTAACATAGGTGATTATGTATTGCTATACAACTCTCGTTTAAGGTTTTTTGCAGGAAAACTTCTCTCTAAATGGGAAGGCCCCTATGTTATCGAAGAGTTCTATCATTCCGGTGCCATAAAAATCAACAACTTCGAGGGCACAAATCCGAAGGTGGTAAACGGCCAAAGAATTAAACATTATATCTCAGGTAATCCCATAAATGTTGAAACCAATATTATTGAAACCGTAACCCCAGAGGAATACATAAGGGACACTTTCCGGAACGTTTTAGACTCCGAAAAGGAATAGGTATGTGGTACGGTAAGTAAACGGACTCCAAAACAATTTTTAAGGCAATATTTCTCCGTTTTGGAATATTTAGAAAAATAGAAAAATAAGTAGCAGTCCGGGACGAACACGAGGGCCCCACGAGGGTGGTGGGCGCGCCCCCCTACCTCGTGAGCACCTCGTGTGCCTTCCGGACTCCATTTTCTTGCACGTTACGTATTTTGGTCGGTAAAAATTCACTATATATTCTCCCGAAGGTTTTGACTCCCGTATCATGCAAATTTCCTCTGTTTTTGTTTTCGAGCTGTTGCTACTGCAGATTAGAGCAAGATGTCTTCTCAAGAGTCAATCGGGGAGAGCCGGGTATCTAATCCGGCACCGGAACCAAGGGAAAACAGCGACGCTGGCCACTTTGGGCCAGCAACGGAGGAGGAGATGGAGGCCGACTTGATGAGGGTAGATGCCATGGAGGATCAAGCAGTCACCTCTCGCTTCTGAGCTGGATTCATGATGGGGGAACCACAGAGCTCAGCCATTCTAAACTCGGTTATCCTTTCCAAGGTTAGATTTCTTTCTTATGAAAATATGAAGAGGAGTGTCACTTGTTCTCCCGCAGCTATGCAACACCCTTGGGTGCAAGGAGCTTTAGCTGTCACAGGAAAGCTTCGTAAGGAAATAATGGACCTCAAGCAACAAGTCAATAAACTCGAGGAGGAGAACCGTATCCTGAGGGGAATAATCGTCAAGAATATTACACCAACAACAAAGAAGGAGATATAATCACTTGGGTATGGGCACTCCCTTTGGCAACTGCCAAGCTTGGGGGAGGTGCCCCGGTATCGTATCACAATCACAACTCCTATCTTTACCGTTTTTCTTAGTTCGATCCTATTAGTAGTATCTTGATCTAGTAGAATAAAGTTTATGGTATGATCTAGTTTTGAGTTTTGCTTTATGATCTCTCTATGTAATCGAGTCCGTGAGCTATATATAATAAAGATTAGTGTTGAGTCAAGGGCTTGATTATTTTGCCATGATCTTGGGTGAATAAAAGAAAAGAGAAAGAATAAAAAGAAACAAAGAGTTCATATTGATCTTATTGAGAGTAATGACTTCACATAGAAAGAGTATGATGATTAAAAGTTGTTGGGAGTTGGTAGACATAGCTTTGGTCGTTGTTGCAATTAATAGGAAGTAATAAGGAAAGAGAGGTTTTCACATATAGATATATTATCATTGACATCTTTTATGATTGGGAGCACTCATTAAAATATGACATGCTAAAGAGTTGATGTTGGACAAGGGAGACAACGTAATGAGTTATGTCTTTCTTATATCCGAGATAAAGTATGTTGTCATGGATCCTCTAACTTGTTGAGCTTGCCTTTCCCCCTCATGCTAGCCAAATTCTCAGCACCAAGTAGAAATACTAATTGTGCTTCCAAATACCCTTAAACCAGTTTTGCCATGAGAGTCCATCATATCTACCTATGGATTGAGTAAGATCCTTCAAGTAAGTTGTCATCGGTGCAAAGCAATAAAAATTGCTCTAAATATGTATGATTGATTGGTGTGGGAGAAATAAGCTTTATACGATCTTGTGATGTGGAAGTAATAAAAGCGACAGACTGCATAATAAAGGTTCATATCACAAGGGGCAATATAAAGTGACGTTCTTTCGCATTGAGATTTTATGCATCCAACCATAAAAGCGCATGGCAACCTCTGCTTCCCTGTGCGAAGGGCCTATCCTTTATTATTATCTTCTACCTTATGCAAGAGTCATGGTGATCTTCACCTTTTCTTTTTCATTTCATCCTTTGGCAAGCTCAACATGTTGGAAAGAACATGATATATATATATATATATATATATATATATATATATATATATATATAATTGGATGTAGGGGAGCATGAACCATTATTGTTGACATTACCCTTGAGGTAAAAGGTTGTGGGGCAAAACTATAAGCCCCTATCTTTCTCTGTGTCCGATTAAAACTCCGTAACCACAAGTATTGCGTGAGTGTTAGCAATTATGGAGGACTAAATGATAGTTGAGTATGTGGACTTGTTTTTTAGTTCTGACATAGACTCTTTCCGATGTTATGATAAATTGCAATTGCTTCAATGACTGAGATTATAGTTTGGCGGAGCCCAATAAGGTTTATGATTTATACTTTTGCATTGTGAATAGATCATCACTTGAACATAAGTAATCATATGACAAAATCTATATATGTTGCTGTTATGAGAATAATCATGATGCCTTCATGTCCGTATTTTATATTTATCGACGCCTCTACCTCTAAACATGAGGACATATTTATTGTTATCGGCTTTTCGCTTGAGGACAAGCGAGGTCTAAGCTTGGGGGAGTTGATACGTCCATTTTGCATCCTGCTTTTATATCGAAATTTATTGCATTATGGACTGTTATTTCACTTTATGTCACAATACTTATGGCTATTCTCTCTTATTTTACAAGGTTTAGATAAGGAGGGAGAATGCCGGCAGCTGGAATTCTGGGCTGGAAAAGGAGCAAATATTAGAGACCTATTCTGCGCAACTCCAAAAGTCCTGAAACTCCATGGAACATCTTAAAACAAATAAAGAAAAATCATCGCCAAAGATGAAGGCCGGGGGGCCCACACCCTGCTCACGAGGGTGGGGGGCGCCCCCCCAGGGCGCGCCCCCCTACCTCGTGGGCCCCCTGGTGGCTCTTCGACGCCCATCTTCTCCTATATGAAGTCTTTCGATGAGAAAAAATAAAGAGGAACTTTTCGGGACGAGACTCCGCCGCCACGAGGCGGAACCTTGGCGGAACCAATCTAGAGCTCCGGCAGAGCTGTTCTGCCGGGGATACTTCCCTCCGGGAGGAGGAAATCATCACCATCGTCATCACCAACGCTTCTCTCATCGGGAGAGGGCAATCTCCATCAACATCTTCACCAGCACCATCTCATCTCCAAACCCTAGTTCATCTCTTGTATCCAATTCTTGTCTCAAAGTCCGAGATTGGTGCTAGTACGTTGCTAGTAGTGTTGATTACTCCTTATAGTTGATGCTAATTGGTTTATTTGGTGGAAGATCATATGTTCAGATCCTATATGCATATTATTACCCCTCTGATTATGAACATGAATATGCTTTGTGAGTACTTACGTTTGTTCCTGAGGACAAGGGAGAAGTCTTGCTATTAGTAGTCATGTGAATTTGGTATTCGTTTGATATTTTTATAAGATGTATGTTGTCTAGCCTCTAGTGGTGTTATGTGAACGTTGACTACATAACACTTCACCATTATTTGGGCCTAGAGGAAGGCATTGGGAAGTAATAAGTAGATGATGGGTTGCTAGAGTGACAGAAGCTTAAACCCTAGTTTATGCGTTGCTTCATAAGGGGCTGATTTGGATCCACATGTTTCATGCTATGGTTAGGTTTACCTTAATACTTTTGTTGTAGTTGCGGATGCTTGCAATAGAGGTTAATAATAAGTGGGATGCTTGTTCAAGTAAGGACAGCACCCAAGCACCGGTCCACCCACATATCAAATTATCAAAGTATCGAACGCGAATCATATGAACGTGATGAAAACTAGCTTGACGATATTCCCATGTGTCCTCGGGCGCGCTTTTCCTATTATAAGAGTTTGTTCCGGCTTGTCCTTTGCTACAAAAGGATTGGGCCATCTTACTGCACTTTATTTACTTTTGTTACTTGTTGCTCGTTACAATTTATCCTATCACAAAACTATCTGTTACCACTTATTTCAGTACTTGCAGAGAATACCTTGCTGAAAACCACTTATCATTTCCTTCTGCTCCTCGTTGGGTTCGACACTCTTACTTATCGAAAGGACTACGATAGATCCCCTATACTTGTGGGTCATCAGGCCCTAATGGGTCATGAGTTACCGGTCCGTAAAATGGGCTATATGCGAACAGATCGTTAACAGGCTTTTCATGGGCCGGCCCGCTAACTTTTGACCAAGCCAAACGGGCCGGCCTTTGTAAGCTAAGTGTGCCAGTGTTGGACCGTCACATGTGTCGACATATCATAGACGCCTATCTGGCCCAGTGACGAGCTAACACGTGTTTCCTTCGGCCAATAACGATTTTACACATGGAAAATCCCCATTGGTCCGGACTGTTAAGGGGTTATCGGATCTAAAATAGGACCCGATAGCTTAACGACGATCCGTTACGGTGGATGCCACGTGTTGGTTACCCTTAACGAAAACACTTCCATGACGTGTTATTTATCATCATGTAAGTGAACACTTCCATGATGATAATTTTGATATTGTCATGGAACACTTCTACGACAACACAGGTATGATTATCTTGATTTCTTTCATAAAATCGTCATGGATGTACATACATAACAGAAAACGTTACCTACTATGACAAACATGTATCATCACGGAAGTGTATTTTTTTGCGGTGATAGGGGAAAGTAAGAGCTGCAATTCACGGCTGTTTAATTGTACGTTTCTAAACATTTAGTCACACATGCTTGCTTAAACATGCAATCGTTTTAGTATTGGATGAGATCCTATAGGCTATGGCTCACTTAGTTTAACAAAATATTGACCACTCAAATTTTAGACAATACCTTCTCTAAGTTTGTAGGTGAACTTTAGGTTGAGCTGGAAGTCTTCCTTGAGTGCTTGCATATTGTTGTGAGATAGAATCACTAAACAAATATGCAGTTCACAAAAAAAAATACAGTACGCTTACATAACTAGAGAGAAAATTGTATAAACTGTGGTGAAAATACGTAGGAAAAACATAGTGAAAACCATCATATAAATAGTAAATATCGTCAATCGGAGTACGTATAGGAGTCAACCGTCATAAACATAGTGATAAGTTTAGTGTAAGCAGTACATAGGAAATACTCTCTCTATCTCAAACAAAGTGTCTCAACTTTCAGTGAAGACTGGAGAAGCCACGTACAAGCTGGGTAGTCAATTGAGTACCCAGCTTTTTGACGAAACTAGCATATAAGTGTAAAAATATTGGAATAAACTTATAAATTTTTATATATTTGACTACACAAGACAACATTTCTGGCACCACCACTGTCAACTTTAGTATAACTTTGTAGTAAAATCAGTACAAACTTGAGTGAAAGTACTCTTCTAGCCCCGAGCTCAAATGAGTTCGAGTGAAGAGTAGAATCAAAAAATATTGAAAAAAATAAAAAATAGTGATAAACATTGACGAAAGTTTTCAACCCTTGCAAAATTTCATCATGAAATGACATTTGTAGAAGCCATGGCAAAAAAATCATCACTCCAAAATGTTGTTGGAAATGACATTTTGGAGCATTGATTTTGTTTTTTAGCCATAGCTTCTACAAATGTTATTTCACGATGAAATTTTGCAAGCTTTGAAAACTTTTGTCGATGTTTGTCACTAAAAAAATCAGACTTTTTTTCAATATTTTTCAATTTTACTGTTCACCAGAGCTCATGCTAAGAAACTCCTTTGTATAGATTTGAGACAATTATTTTCGGACAGAGAGAGTACATAGGAGTAGGAAACATTAATGTACGATAAATTTTAACATGGTCCTTCTTACCTCTTCTTTTTACATGTGAGGTATGAGGGTAAGAGTTGATCAGACCACCAGTTAATGAGATCAACGGCTTAGGCCTATCATATACTCTTACCTCTCGTGTAAAAATAGAACGTAAGAGGGAGCATGTTAAAATAACTATGTATGTTAGTGAAAATTGAAGAGTCAACAATACGTAGGAATAGGAAACATCAATTGACCATAATATCAATTCAGGTCGTGTGCCTAAATGCAAGTCAGTTTCTCTCTCTTGGGCTGGCCGGCTAAACCTAGCCGCCACTAGGAGAGCTCCTCCGCCGCCTTCCTCTGGTGGCTTCCCTCCGCCGACGACCTCGATCATCGATGGTAAGGGGGGTTGTCGGATCTACACGTGTAGACAGTGTAGTATTAGATTAGGCGCTAGTAGCTTATGTTTTTTGGGGTTGTTCATCATCTTGGATTCGGCGGCGCTGAGTAAAGAAGTTCCAGATCCTTTCGCACCGAGGAGATCCGTCTGATAGTTGGGGCTAGATTCAAAAATCAGTTTGTTCAAGCACGGATAGTGTGGCGGCGACGTAATCCTCGAGGTTGACTTGTGTCCTCGGATCAGTCGTTGCGACGATGTTTGCTCTAATGCCGGCATGGAGCTTGGGAGGTAGTCCAGGAGGGATGCATATTATAGTCTGCATCGACGGCATCTGAAAGATGTTGGATCATGTGCTGGGTTCGTGATTTGTGGATGGCAAATATGGTTTTCTCCTTTGACGTTTTAGTCGTGCGAGGATGTGAGATTTGGAGTTTCATGGCGTGTCTGGGGTGTTGCCCCGGTCTGATTCATTCAACAGTAATGACATCGTCTTTGGTGAGCCACTTTGGAGGCCCGCAAAACTGTATATCAGCGATGAAGACGTGTCTACCTTTGTCATTTGATGACTACGTTGGTGTTGTCAGAGATATGTGACGGATGTTGGTGTCAAGGTGAGAGGATTCTTTAGTCTTGATTGTATTTTTTCATCTTACTCGCGTTTCTTTGTGCAAAGGCTAGTGGTTTAATATTTTTCCTGTTTTATCAGGTCGATGTGTATGTACTAACTTGTATCATAAAAATAATTCATATGACTAAACTTAGGCCCTTCCCAATGCTTCACCTTGTACAAGTGCTAAGGTTGCTAAGTAAACAAAAAATATGATGTGGCATGCTAGTTAAGAAGAGAGAGAAAGAGAGAGAGTAGTATGATGACCCCAGAAAAAAACGGTGCTAAGCACGTGTACCTAGGTGGAAGCACAATTATAAGGCTACAACTAATTAAATGCTCAAAGCTTAGCACCCAAAAGCTTAGCACCTTTTCATTGTGAACTTGAGTTGCTAAGGTCTTTAATATGCTTAGAGCATTACTAGTAGAACCCTCAAACCCTCACTAGCGTTTTAAGGGTCCAAAAATGATCTTTTTGTGCACTTTTACGGGTTGAAAAATAGGGGCAAAGATTAGAACCTTCAAACCCAACCCTTATAACGGAATATTCCTCATGAACGACGTTGTCGTTGCGCGCGGGAGGTCGACGGGGCGGCCGCCGGCGACGGAGACGACTAGCAGTGGCGGTCGCAGGCGTGGGCGCGGGAGTTGGGAGAAGGATAACCGCCAAATGAGGGTTGGGATAGGTTTTGCTCCCCAACCCTTACTTTTGAGGATTGGGAGAGGGTTTGAGGGTTGGACCTTTAAAAAATTTGAAGGTTTAAGAGTTAAAGGGTTCTAGTCTATAGTTTTTTTTCGACGAAAACTGTAAAAAAAAGCAGTTATTTTTAGGGGTTTGAAGGTTAAAGGGTTTTAGTCTACGGTTTAAGAACATTTGCATTGGGGGAGGTCTTACTGCTGCCTATTGCTACCGGGCACTGGCGGAGCCGCGGAGGAATGGAATGGTCAAGATTCGAGCTTCACTAAGCCGTTGTACGAAGACGTAGGAGCAGGAAACATCAATTGACGATAATATCAGTTCAGATCATATGCCTAAATTTCCTGCCGCCCATTGCTATTCCACTGGCGGAGCCACGGAGGAATGGAATGGTCAAGATTCGAGCTTCGCTGCTACAAGCCATTGTACGAAGAAAACCGACGAAAAAACCGGCGAGTCCCACGCGACAGTGTCCGAACGGGCGAAAGCGTGCGGCTCTATGCACGTACCCACTCTGCGCCTGCATGTGCTCGCATGGAAGATGGAGGAGGAGCACAGTCGTAAAGTGAGAGCCCTCGCCACTGTCCTGCCACTGTGCGCATTCATCAAGGCTCTGCTTGGCTTTCGTCTGCCTGCATGCAATATGCAAGCCGATGCTAGCTAGTCACGCTAAGCTGGCTCTACGATAGAGAGGGAGCGAACCCTAGAGTAAGTAGGGGTACGTAACAACAAAAGCATAACCCCGGAGGAGTTGTTCCGTCGCCCAGTACTGCGCTTTCGGCTTTCGTACACATCTTTCCCCTCCCTTCTCCCCCTGCTACGGGCGGACAGCTGATGAGTGGATAGATGGACGTGAGGCTAGAGCTGACTTGCTGGCTCACGGAAACAGTGGCCAAGTCGCTTCCCCCGCCATTACGTGGCTGCTAATCATGGCGCGGCCTATTGCTGGCCGACGCGTGGCGCCCAGCTCTGCTCCGTAAGGCCAACTTCACCGTGCGATCCCAAACGGACGTCCGTTTTGTCCTGTTTTTATTCCTTTGGGTAGGGACTTGGGTCGTGTCCGGGTCTGTTCTGGGATGCGGTGGCCGTACGCCCAGCGCGCGGCCGCATCCTTTTGCCCCATCCTATCCGTCAGAGCCACGAATTGCCCAAATTTGCATTAAAACTAGTTTCGAACCCAAATATTTATCTAAAAATTAAAATAGTTTTACAACCAAGTCATAAAATGGACAAATACATCTATTGGTTGCCAACGTGATCCCACACGTGCTCAACCAAGTCATTTTAAAGATTCACATGAGTGTGCCAATCACGCATCTTACGGTGGAATTGGACAAACTGTTCAAATGTGGCCAGGTCTTGGTGCAGGGGCTCAATATTTTCACCTTGATAATCAAATCCTTGGTCGAAGATACTCTCATCACGCTCGTTCTCGACGATCATGTTGTGCATGATCACACAATCTGCATAGAGCAGGGCGTGGCCTCTCTCCCTGTTGCGGTTCAGGTTGGGAGCACGTCCAGGGACTAACCCCCTGTACCGAGGAAGCTATCGTTGAATATGGTCGTGAACGACCAGTGCAGCCACCACAAGATCGTCATCATCCCACGACGAATCGTCCGATGAACAAAGGAAGTGATGGTAGAAAAACTCGTCTTCACTGTCCATACCTTTGTTGGCAAAAGGTCGAACACCTTGCGCTCGTGGTGGCGAAGAGGCCGCGATGATCACCTCGACGCAGCAGGGTGGTTGCCGGCCGGCTACAGGCCGCTCTGGAGCTCTCGTCGGAATCTGCCTCGGCCGCCGTGGTACGCCGCCGGCAGTCGTGTCCCCTCTGCCACCGGCAAGGACGGCGAGGGCCAAACCTCCTTCGATCGACGACCAAAACTACGGCGGAAGCGCGGGCGTGGTGGGGGCCATGTCGAGACGTGGTTTGGTACGGACGGCGGGGGGGCTGCGCGGTGAGGAGGCGGCCGGAGAATAGCGGTGGCGCCGGCGACGGGGCGGGGCGGGAAGAGAGGGTGAAGCGTTGGGAGCGGAGGGACTGCTAGTGTCCCCGACAGGCGGGCCACAGGGGACAAGGGCGTGCGTCGAGGCCGTCCGCACGCGTCCGTTTCATCCCAAACCGAGCGCAAGTTTGGGCCAGGGATGGGTCGAAAACAGACGGAATCCGAACATTTGTCCATTTACGCCCGCATGCTGGGCCGTCTCGTTTGTCCTTTTTACTTTAAACGGATGAGGGCGGACAGGATAAGGTCGCGCGGTGAAGTTGGCTAACGGCCGTATCCCGGGAAGCGCCGCGGCGTGCAATCGCGCGGCGGTTCTCCGCGCTCCTGCCGTGCTACGGGGCCGGAGACGGGGACGGGAATCGGCGGGGGGGCACCTGTCGGCGTGTCGAGGACTCGAAGTGTAGGAGGGAGCGGGTGCCCGGGGGCCGAGACGCCGATGCGGGACGTGCCGTGGGCCAGGGGCTGTGCTATGTTCGGTCATGTCACGGGAGGGGGGCCAGGGCCCCGCCGGGGGTGGTGATTGCTTGCCCGCGGGCGGGCCAATGTGAGAGCTTTGTTTGGTTAGCATTGAAGCGCGCGTATCGGATGAATGATTTGCTCTGCTGTGCTGCCGCTGACGACGCTTCCCTGGGACTACTAGGGCTGCTAGGCTAGCTTCGCTCGCGTTGCGTGGCCACCATGCCCGCACCGCTCGGCCTTTCTCATGGCCACCGCAAGCGGCCAAAGGGGGGAGGAGCGGGAGTCCGTTCCATTGTGGATCTCTCATGTGGACTCGCTTTCGGCAAATCCTCGATTCGTCACCCTGACAGCACCGGGGGACTGCTCGTGGGGGTGCATTGATTTGTTCATTTAGGAGCACGCACGACCCACAGTTGCATCTAGTAGTAGTAGGTACAGTAACAGTTAGTGCCAGTATGAATTAATCCCTCTGCACATGGAATGTCTTCTACTTAGACTGGACCAGCCAAACCGGCCCACACAAGTGTAAGGCCATCTCCACCGCGCGACCCTATCCTGTCCGGTCCCGTTTGTTTGGAGTAAAACGGACAAAGAAGTCGGCCCAGCGCGCGATGACCCGGACCCATTTTGTCCGTTTTGTGTCCGGCCCGATCCATTTCAAGCGCAAACTTGCGCCGGATTTGGATCGCGGCGGACATCAAACGGACGCGCGCTCGTCCGCGTCGGGGACGCGTGGCAGGCGGCCACCCACCTCCCACCCACCCACTTCAATGCGCACGAGCGGGCGGCCCCACCTGTCATCCGCACGTCGAGCGGTCGCCGTCCTTCTTTAAGTGGGAAGCGTGGACGGGGCGTCGTCCACACTGCCCCACGCCACCCAGCGGCCTCCTCGAACCCCGACAGCCCCGAAACCCTAGCCCGCTCCTCGTTGAGCTCGCCGGCCGCCCACCTCGCCATGGGATTCTGGAACGGCAAGGGGAAGCACGACCGCGAGGCCGGCTCCTCCTCGGGGCGCCGCCGTGGCTCCGTGAAGAAGGAGGAGCCCGCGTCTCCGCCGCGCTCCTCCCGTCGGGCCCCCGCGCCACCGCCGCCCTTCTCCCGTCGAGCCCCCGCGCCAGGCCCCTTCACTATTGCCCCTAGGCCCTCCGGCGAGCGCGACCGTAAATACGTTAACGCGGACGTGTGCCGGAGGTACTGGGAGACGAGGACACCGGTCCCGTGGAGCGACGCCACCTCCCCAACGGGTGGCATCTCTCCGCGGACCAGGTGCCCATCCCGCCAGTGCCGGCGACCAGCCGTGCACGGCGCGATGAGATCAACCGCCGCCTCCGCCTCCTCCCCGACGACCTGTACTACGACCACAGGTATGCCCCCGACTCGCCGCTCTGGGACACATGGCTCCAGGACGAGCACGACGTGCGGCGCGCGTCCTACTTCGCCGGCACTGTGTCGGGGCCGCGGAGGCCACGTGCAGAGCCGCGCGGGCGTACGCGGGTGCGTGGCCTGACGCCCACGCCGTCGCCTTCCCCGTCTCCGTCGCCCCCTCCCCCTCCTCGCATGACAGCGGAGGAGGAGGCCCATGTCCTGCAGCGTGTCATGGATGATTCCATGAACACGCAGGACGAGCGGCAGTGGGACGGCCTGGAGGAGGCCATGACCCTCTCCGCTGCCGGGGACGTCGCCTTCCCCGTCAAGGAGGAGAGGAGGGACGACCCACCGGCCGCGTTCGACCAGTTGCTGGGCCAGGAGTGGGGCTGGTCCTGCACTGCTCCGGAGATGGCCGCCGGAGTGGGCGAGAACTGGTGCCCCACTCCGCCGCGGTCACCGGAGCGGGAGGCCTCGCCACGGGAGGAGGTGGTGCAGGCACCTCCGGCCGTCCAGCCGGCCCCCGTCCACCACGCACCTCCGGCCCATCTCTGGACGCCGCCGGACTACGTCGACCTCGTCAGCGACGACGACGACACCGGCGGCCAGTGAAGACGGCGACGGCCACGGCACCGACGGGCGCGGCAGGAACGCGCGGGAGGCGGAGGCGTTTTTTTTATTTTGTTTTATATGTTAATTATGAAAACAGGGCCTTTTAAGTGGTCGTGGAAACTGGGCCGTATTGTGGCCGCCCCCTATATATATTTTATTTTTTTTAAAATGTGTTTATTTAATTTTTTAGTTATTTCGTTTTAGTTTTAATATTTCTTTTATTCACGTCCATCCCGGACACGATTTGGGGTGCGGCCGCGCGGTACGCGCCCGCACGACCCATCTGACAAAGGCGGACACAGGCGAACCCATCGACGCCCCAATGGGACAAAATCCAGTCAAAACGGACGTCTGTTTAGAATCGCGCGGTGGAAATGGCCTAACCGCGCAATGTAGTCCTAGTTTTTCGATCAAACGAATAATGCCAGAATCTTTCTTTCTGCAAGATCACTCGCAGAATCAGGCATCTGGTTCCCGGCACAAGCTTGCAGGAGAACAGGGAGCAGCGCCGGTAAAAACCTGGCCATGGTTAATTTATCGCTGGCACCAAACCTGCCCAAATAAGCCACGGGCCTCGTGCTGGCCCATGAGCACACGTGTTTGTTCCATCATTGGCCCAGCACGGCACGTGCCTAGACAAGCCATGCCCGGCACACGGCGCTGCGATGCCAGGCCCGCACATCCGTTTCCATTTTACTCCCTCCGATCTTTTTTAGTTTGCATATAAGATTTGACTAAAGTCAAGACTTATAAAATTTGGCCAACTTTATAAAAAAAAGTACCAACATTCATAATCTAAAATCAATATCAATAGATGTGTTATGATTTAAAGTTTCATATTATATAACTTTAGCATGACAGATGTTGATATTTTTTCATATAAATACGGTCAAACTTTGTGAAGTTTGACTTCAGAGAATTCTAATATGCAGAGTAAAAAGGACCGGAGGGAGTACCAGCAAAGATGTCCCTGCGCTGCAACGGAAGAAAATATAATTGACTTTCTTAGCATACGGTAAAATGAAAAACATTATTTAATTTTTGATGTAATGACGATGCTTTATTTGATCAAAAAATTGTAATCGGTGCGAGAAACAACAATTGATTTAGAGAACAGCATTCCAAAATTACACCTTGAAATTTGAACGATTGATTATGAACATTTTCAGAATTTAATTTGAGGCCTCCTTCTGTTTTATTTTTATTGTTTTTCTCAATTCCATTCCAACCTTTCCCAAAACCCCCTTTTCTAATTCAAGCTTGGCCTCCAATATTTGCCACAAATTCTTTCATCATTTAATGATTTTTTTTGGCACTTCTAACTCATACGTCTAGTTTTTGGGTGGGCCAACTATAAATCTTAGGATCTTCATAAAAGGTTTCAAAATTTTCCAACCACCCCGACTATTTCTTTTTCCTCTTTTTTTCCTTCTCTCTATTTTCTGTAAATGGGATAGAAGAGAGAAAAAGAATTGAGGAGAGACAACCCAAGCCCAACCTGCAAGGCCCGGGTTGGGTCGCCTCCTTAACCCTAGCCTCGCACCCACTCCTCTCGGTCTTATCCCTCGTCTCCCTATTTTTATGTTTCATATTTGTACATATCGACTCTCTCCTTCTTGAGATCGGCTTAAATGGCCATTGTTTCTGTATCTTTGGATCGTCTCTTTTTTTAGAGATGCCCCTCTGTTATTTCCTCATTTTCGATTGGTGATTCGAATCTCCTCTTTGCTCCAATTTTTCTGTATTACACACCTTTCTTCATTTCTGTGGCTAAACGTGAACCATATTTCATCCTCTCTTCGTTGGCTTGTAGATCTTGTTACTCACGAACGTATATAAGTTAGTAGGATTTTATGTAAACAAACAGGGTGGGATTATTCATTGGTATCTGAATTTTAGCACGTGCACAAGAATTTGTAAGGCAGGGGAGAACAGATGGTAAGGTCGATAACCGAGTAATATTTTCTTGGCTCATAACAAAAATTATGGCCGATGTAACACGAAGCTGGAAATAACGTATACGAAACTGAACGGACGAATAGACGTATACAAAACCGAACGGACTGCGAATTGAATAACAAAAAACACACGAGGTTTACGAATAATTAGCGATGATGAGCGGGCAAAAGCAATAACCACTTTATTATTAGGGAAAGATAATAGACCCAAAATCGAGCCAAAACACAAGCCATTAAGCCAAAGAGCACGGTGCCACACCGGCCCAACGTGCTGTGTGTTGGCCCGTTTACTAGAGGGGTCATGCCTGGGCTTGGGGCGCGGCACGACCTGATTAGTAAGCGTGTCCTGGTGGGTCCTGCTGTGACAGGTATGTTTAGCCTTGGCCGGGCCGGGCCGACCCATCTGGCCAAGTCTGGCTGCCGCCATGATAATCTCAAGTTCCCCTGGACCGGCCTCCACGAACACATGTGGCGGATCGGCGATAAGGGTGGTCCATGAGGTGATATGCTTGCAACAACAACGATGAAGAGCAGTTTCGAGGTCTGAGAATTGTCAGCTTAATCTCATCACCTCTTCTTTTTAAAAACAACGGTGGAACCAAAATGGGGTGTGGACCAACTCATATTGCTGGGGTGATGCCAGTAGCATTCACTGGGGCGCGTCGGTCCTAAACAGACGGTCTTTTAACCCCTTTCTGCGACGGCCGTCAGAACCGTCGCCAAGTGAGTGTGTGCGATAGGGGGTCCTTCCCACACGACCCAGAAACCGTCGGGGATATGGAACAGTGATCCAGAGGCCTTTCAAAATGTAATCGTGTGCGATGCAGCACACACTAAATTCTTTCGCACGTGTGGTGTCGGTGATTCAGTGTTTCTAATGACGCAGTGAAACCATACGATCTGTCGTAACGAACCGTTTGAGAAACAGTATGTAAGGCACACGGGACAACATATGAACTGTGTGCGATTTGTGCCCTATCACACGAGTCAATTGCAAGAAACCACCACATTTGCGGCTAGGTTTGCAGTAAACCACCAACTCGTTAGTCCGTTGCAGAAAACACCGAAAAATCTGTTAAGCCATTGCAAAAAGCACTGATCGGATGATTTGACCCGTTTAATCACTTTCTTACAAGTGGGGTCAGATACACCCCCAGCTCAAAAACACAAAAGCAATCTGACCCTCCCCTGTGAAACTCTCTCTTCTCCGCCACGCCGATGCCATGTCCACTCCGCGCCGCCGCTGCGGTGCAGCCATCCGTCCGGCATGGTGGCGCCTAGGCTGAGATGCATGGGGCCGCCCTCGTCGGCGACGGAGAGGGCTACGCCGCCGGGGAGGACGAGGAGGCGGCCAGCGCCCACGACTGCACTGTGAAACGTCTCCATAGCACGCGGTCCGTGATGGCGACGCCCTCCGGCAGCTCGTCGTAGCCGAGAAAGAGCTGGGATGGCGGGGGCGGGCTCGGTCTGGCAGCCTGCCGGCCACCGCCAAGTCGTGCTGCCGGCAAGGCAGGAGCCGACCACCCGGCAACAGGGCGATGACGGCGACGATGGCGCGCGAGGCGGCGACGCGCGGCAGCGCGGTGATTGAGGCGGAGGAGATGCTCGTCGAGAGGCTTGTGCCGCTGCGGGACTGCTCGGAGGCGATGTACGCACGCACGCACAACCGCACAGGTGAACTTTGATAGCGAGGGATAGCGATGGCAGCGGCCTCAAAAGGCGGCCATAGCGGCGCACGCGTGCCGGCCGGCTTTCGCTGAAAAAGAGGCGAGTCCAGCCCGGCCGAGAGCGTAGCCTACCCGTCGTGCGTGCGTGCCACAGGATGGCCGGCGTGGTGGAGAAGAGATAGTTCGGAAGGGTCTGATTGCTTTTGTATTTTTAGATCTAGGGGTGTATGTGTTATTTTTTCGCTAAGTCATTTCCTTACAATCTGGCCCCACTTGTAAGAAAATGATTAAACGGGCCAAATCATTCGATCAGTGCTTTTTGCAACGACTTAACAGATTTTTCGGTGTTTTCTGCAACGGATTAATGAGTTGGTGGTTTTCTGCAAACCTAGCCGCAAATGTGATGGTTTTTTGCAATTGACTCCCTATCACACACGAGTTTTCTGCGTAACCCGTCTGCCATACTAGACTCCATCGCACACGTTTTCCAACAATTACCGTCTGCGATAATGTTCTATCACAAAGGGTTCAGGAGCCCCTTCGCACACATACAAGTGCTGCAGACCGTTTGTGATTTGTTAGGTATCATCGACGGTTGCCGCAAGAATGGCGTGTGCTTTTCTTTTGGGATCCCACACGTTTCCTGAAAAAATACAACTGGGATTGTATTTTGCATTGGGCACGATTTACTCCCAGTTCTCGTGTGCGATAACGCGATATCACAAACGGTTCCGCGGAACCTACATACACGTAGTTGTGCTGCAAATCGTTTGCGATCTGCTGTGTATCACCGACGGTTCCGCTACGATTGACATATGCTTTCCGATGTGGATCGCACACACTCATTTAGTTGAACCGTGTGCGGAGCAATTGCCAGGTTAAAACAAAAATATCCCATTTTGAATCGGCACGCAAAAAGAAAATTCGCCACAATATTCAATTGAACAAATAAAAAAATATCCCATTTTGAATCGGCATGCAAAAAGCAAATTCGCCACAATATTCAATTGAACAAATAGTGTCTGAAAGTGCTAGTGATGGACTAGAGGGGGGTGAATAGGCGATTTTTATGAAAGTCTTCAAAACATGGAAGTTTCGAAGACAAACGATAGAAATAAACCTATTACCATGCAGCGGAAGATAGACTACACTAAGCAAACCATAGTCAAGTATTCAATGAAGTGAAAGCATAATGACTAATAGCAGCTAGGCAGTAAGATCAGGTAGGAAGATATTGTGAAGCCAATTAGAACAAGTAGTCACTCAGTGAAGACAAAAGATAATGCAATCATACAATGACTTCACAAGGACCAACAGTAAGCAAAGGGAAGGGAAGGATGAAACCAGTGACTCATTGAAGACAATGATTTGTTGGACCAGTTCCAGTTGCTGTGACAACTGTATATCTAGTTGGGGAGGCTGAGATTCAACTCAGAAGACCTCGTCTTTACCTTATTCCCCTTGAGCTAAGGACACCCAGTCCTCGCCCAATCACTCTGGTAAGTCTTCAAGGTAGACTTCCAAACCTTCACAGACTTCATTCACCGACGATCCACAATGACTCTTGGATGCTCAGAACGCGACGCCTAACCGGCTGGAGGATTCACAGTCCTCAAGTGTAATAAGTCTTCAGATCACACAGACAGGAAGACTTAAGTGATGCCTAACACTCTTTGGCTCTGGGTGTTTAGGGCTTTATCCTCGCAAGGAATTCTCTCTCAAAGGCTTCGAGGTGGGTTGCTCTCAAACGATAAAAGCCGTACTTTAACTCTGAGCAGCCAACCGTTTATGGTTGTAGGGGGTGGGCTATTTATAGCCACTAGGCAACCCGACCTGATTTGTCCAAAATGACCCTGGGTCACTAAGGAACTGACACGTGTTCCAATGGTCAAATTTCAAACACACACGTCAACTTTACTTGGGCTACAAGCAAAGCTGACTTATCCAATTCTGGACAAGATTTGCTCTCATAGTCTTCTATGGTTGTAGGGGGTGGGCTATTTATAGTCACTTGGCAACCTGACCTGATTTATCCGAAATGACCCTGGGTCACTAAGGAACTGACACGTGTTCCAATGGTCAAATTTCAAACACACATGGCAACTTTACTTGGGCTACAAGCAAAGCTGACTTATTCAACTCTGGACAAGATTTGCTCTCATAGTCTTCACTCAAAGACATAGGATTTTAGTTAAGCATCACTTTAGTCATTCTGACTGGTTCACTTGGACCCCACTTAACAGTACGGTGGTTCCTATGATTCAACAAAGAAGAAAAAGAACGACGAAACAACTAAGTCTTCGCGCTCAATAGTCTTCATGTGATGTCTTCTCTTCTCATAGTCTTCAATGTGAATGTCTTCACATACCACATTTGACTTCAATGTCTTCATTCATTTTTAGGGGTCATCTCTGGTAGGAAAACTGAATCAATGAGGGACTTCTACCTGTGTTATTCCGCAATTCTCACAAACACATTAGTCCCTCAACTAGGTTTGTCGTCAATACTCCAAAACCAACTAGGGGTGGCACTAGATGCAGTTACAATCTCCCCCTTTTTGATGATTGATGACAAACTAGTTGAAGTTTTCAACGGGGAATATAATATGTGAAATTGTAAAGGATAGGGGATTGTCTTCATAAGTTGCAAGGGCTCCCACTGAAGATGTGCATATAAGTAATTTGCTTTTGGAATGCAAACGCACATGGCAGGTTATACTTGTGGAGATCCTCTTCAACTTATGATGACAATTCATCATGCATGAAAAGTATGTGAAGATAATGACATGCATAATGAAAAATGGACGTCTGCAAAATGATCTAAGTGCGGAATTTATCGTTGCACATGCGAAATTTATCATCGCATCACAGTAAAGCAAATAAGTAGCAGACGACCATCGAGTTTGAGTATTACAACTCAAAGAACCAAATGTATCAAAACGCAAGAGTTGTAAACACTAGGCAAAATATAAAACCACCGCCCATATGGACCCGCTTGAAGACTATCAAACTCATATGCTTCTCCCCCTTTTGTTAGTAAGGACCAAAAAGGTTTGAATACATAGAGCATCCACTCGTTCCCATGAGGAGTAGGTGAAGCAGTAGGGTCATCGGTGTTGTTAGGCGGTGCAGACGAACTCGGGGCAGTGTCGATGCGTGTAGAAGTAGGGGGCGTTGAAGTAGCATCGTCTTCATCATCGATCACTCGGGCATTCACAGTTGCAGCAGAGGAGGAGAACTCAGAGTCTTCAAGAGACGGAGTTCGTCGCAGCACAATCCTTCTTGGAGGTGTTGAGTCAAACTTGAAGTGTTCAGAGAAGCCATCCTCTTGAAGATCATCCTCAGAGCACATAAGCGTCAGCCCTTTCCATGCACGCCGACAGGTTTCATGGGCAACAAAGGCATTTTTGGTGGCAAGATTGCGAATCCTGTTTACGTCCACCAAGAGGCTTTGCATTTGGCGCTTTAGCCAGTCATGATGCCTATCCTGTTTCTGATGAAGGGCAACCAGAAGCTCTCGTTCATTGAGAACACGGGAGCGCTTCTTGGGCCGTTGGGCAACGGTGCTTTCAGTGGCTTCAGTGAGGGCACGATGAGGTGCATGTGTAGTTCCAGCCAGAGGATAAACACGAGTGACTGCTTGAACTCCTTCAATGTTTTGAGAGAAGCTTTGATTCTCAGCATTCTGAAGACTAAGGGGCTCCTTGGCAGGCTCTGGATAGATGGCTTCAACTGACATATCGACGCCAGGCAGAAAGATCCGATGATTGCGAGCAGAGGGCTGATAGGTGACAGCTGAGTTTAGTTTGATCAGCCGCATAATCCATGGAGCGTAAAACTTCAAGCCAAAAATGTCAGATCCTGATGCAGCAAGCTGGCGAATAAAGAAGTCTTGTGCATTGAAGCTTTTGCCATGAAGAATATGAAAGACCAACGTCTTCATTGCGCCTTCTAGCTTGGCATGTGGAGAATGTCCTTTGATGGGCCAGATAGTTCGCCTTATGATATGATAGATAGTACGTGGCAGATACTCAAGGTCTTTAACAAAGAACTCCTTAGGATATTCAGCATCTGGAGACAAAGGCTTCATCATGCTAAGCATCTAACTCATATTGGGCTCAGGCTTGTGGAAGATGCTTTCCATAGCAGCACTGTGAAGCTGACAACCAGGTTCATACAGATCTCCTGGAGTGGGCAGGCCAGTAAGCTCAATGATATCAAAGGCTTTGGCTTCATGATGAACATTGCCTGTCATCCACTCAAGGACCCAAGTCTTCGGATCCCTGTTGTAGACACAGATATGAAGAGTGGCATAGAATTGGAGTAGCAATTCCTCATTCCAGTGCTCCTTATCAGTGACGAACTGCAGCAAACCAGACTCTCTGAAGCAATCCAGAGCTTCTTCCAAACAGGGCAGTCCAGTTATGGCTTCAGTGTCAAGACGCATATGTGGGAAAATGCGGCCTTGATTGTACAAAATGCATGAGTAATAACTGCGCTGCTGATAGCTGCAGAACCAATCAGAAGATATTCTTGCCTTGGTGTAGGGGTTCTTGGCGCTATCAAAGAAGGTGTTGTGTGCCTTGAAGCCATTGATATTGAACGATCTGGGTGCAGATGCAGTGCCTGGAAACCTGGGCAACCTTGGTATTGGCTTCTGAACCTGAGGCATGTGCTCAACGTGATAGTCAAACTGAGGACCAGCAGCAGGCGGAGGAGTCAGAGTGGGCCATTTGACAGTGACAAGTTGGCCATAGTTGAATGCTTGCTCGATAGTGTGTGGCCTTGGTGGCGGAACAGGAGCAGTGGCATCAACAGAGGCATCAGGCTGCACATCTGTTGTAGGTGCATCATTGGCTTCATTGGCCTGTGGCACATTGGTTGGTGCAGGCTCCACATTTGCTTCAGCCATGACTACGTCATTGGCTTCATTTGTGTTGGTGGTGGCAGCCTCAGGATTCTCAACCTCCACTTGATGAGCTGGAGGGTCGGGCACAGACACGTTCACTTCAGGAACATCTTCATCAGAGATTGGGGGTGTAGGGACACGATCTTCTTCTTGTTTGTCATCGGCTGATGCAGCCGGATTGTCTTCAGCACCTTTGGCTTCAGACACGGAGACATTCACAGTCGGAGTGGCTTCTGGGAACACTTGACGTGCAACAGATTGGTGGTGCACTTCTCCTTCTGGAACGCTCGGAAGAGGGACTTGAGACCTTGGTCCTTTGCGAAGCCTGCGTAGCGCTGGTGACGCTTGTGGAGATGGAGTTGGCTGGGCCTCAAAGTCATCCTCTTCTTGCACTGATGGGGTTACTTGGGGAGAGATTGGAATGTCTTGTCTCTGTGGGTGATTAGCCCACGATGCATCCTGAGCAGTTGGCGTCAGAGGACGACCAATGCTGATGAGTTTGCTGTGCGTAAGCACAGGCAATGATACCAGTTGGTGCTCGATCTGAGGAAGGACTTCATCATCTTCAACATTGTCATGGTGACCAATGTCTTCAGCAGCGGTGGGGTCAACTACTGGAATGTCTTCTGATTCAGGAGCCTCTGTGGAAGCAGGCTCATGAACAATCAGTTGGCGCTCGTGGTGTTCAGATGCAGGGCGAACCATTGAGATGGGTTCAACAACTAATGGCTCTGTGGGAGCAGCCCGATCCTTCTTGGTTTTGCGCTTCTTCTTAGAGGGAGCGACATCAGAAGCTTCATGATTTTTCCTTTATCTGGCTTCAGCCTCGGGAGTCCTCGTCTTCTTCAGTTCTGAAGCGGTTGACCTAACCTTTGGCTTCGAGCTAGTCATGCTTCTTGGGAAGACTATGCGAGGTTCTTCCTGCCTTGAAGGTGCAGATTGGTCTGTTGATGGCTTCTTCTTCTTTGTAGCCATTCTTGTGTCGATGCCAGGATGACCAAGAGCCTTGCGCTTCTCAGCCTCATTGTAGGCTTGGACACACTTGTTAGCCAGGCTCTTCATGCATTCACGAGAACCTTGAGCTTCTTCACACTTCTTGAGAAAGGCTTCCTTGAGCTCGTGCAACATAATCTTGAAGTTTTTCACATCTTGCACGCTGAGCTTGGCCATGTGCTTCTTGAACTGAGCTTTCTCATAGTCGATCTTTTGCTTCAGTTCAACGATGCGCTGAGCTAGAGATAGCTCAGAAGCAATGGCACCATGGAAGGCGACACTGAGGCCAATTGGAAGTTGCAGATCTTCAAAGCTGAGGTTGGGCGTGTCAAACCATTCATCAATGAAGTTATGTAGGATTGCCACATCAAAGAGAGGAAAATCATTGAAGATATCTGCTTCTTCCTTGCTCTTGATCAGTTGCTCAAGAGCGTCATCTGCAAGATCTTCATCGCTGGAAAGATCAATGGCGTCATTGCACAGAATAGCAGCAGCAGTCAGTGCCTGATCAGTACTCTTTCTCATCTCAGTCTTCTTGGAGAGGCGCGATAGATCTTCAGACTGCACACTGTCTTCAGGAGGTGCAGTAGCTAGTGGCTTCACCAGTAAGATTTTTGGTGCTGAGGCAGACTTTGAAGCTTTAGGCTTCTTCAGCTTCGTTGGCTTTGGCGGTGCAGGCGCTTCATCAGATTCAGTGTCATCTGCAGGCTCACGGTTGTCCCTTGAACCATGATATGAGTGATGAGACCTTCCAAGTTGTAGAAGGGCCCAACAAGATTGGGTTCAGCTTCGCGGGTGCCATCGGCACGGGGAGTAGAAGGACTAGGGTTGAAGTCTAGTCCCAATGACTTCTTGTTTTTCTTAGCCGAGTTCTTGGCAAACTGGAAGTTGCGCTTGAACAGACTGTCATCACGACACCATAGCAATGACGATGGATCAGCATCTGCAGGCTGTGGTCCATGGACCATGCAGGGATAGAAACCTTGTTCAATGGCTTCATCTCTAGACCTGGGTTGAAGATTTTTGTATAGGATGTCTCCCCATGGTCGCTTGATGGCATTCTTCTCTGCATATTCCTGGGTCTCAAAGCTGTACTTGAACCATTGCTCAGCCCAGTACCTTCGAATCCATTGGATTCGTGTCTTGCGCTGATTGTAATCCTCTCCTGGGTCTGTCTTGTACAGCTCTGAGAGGTCATCAGGCAGATCTCTTGATATTCCCCCTCGACGCTGTCGGCGACCCTTCCTTGCTGATTTCTCTATGGCCATGATGTTCAAACTGAATGGCTTCAACACGTTCAAAGGTTTCAAAGGCTTCCACTTGCTGGTCAATCAGGAACTGGCTTCGGGAGAATTTATATGATGCTATAAGAATTCTGCAAATGAATGCAGACTATGAGAACCAAGGGATTCTCCCACGGACATGTACCCGTGACAGCATTAAGGTGCGAGGGAAGGGGAAGATGTCATATGCATTCTCAGAAGATTTTGAAGATAAATCAGTTTAGAAGACATTGACCACATAGTGCGAAGACATTTACTCATAGATAGAGAGTTGGTTCCAGATTTGTACGAATCCACGAATAAGTACAAGTGAGGAATCTAACTACTTTGTGAAGCATAAGTGAACATACTAGGCATATTACGAGATGCAGTATGAATTAGATCCAACTTGTGTGAACAGAAACTGCTTGTGGTAGAAAGTGATGAATCTATAGGATCAAAGGGGCCGTAAAAAGGAAGTTTTTTTTACCACACAAAGAACTGATAGACGGAGTGGGAGAGGAGGCCGAGCAGATCGATCGTCCATGCCCTAACTTGGTGACGGAGGACACCTACGGTGACGGCGGAGAAGATGATGTCCATGGCCTGCATGAAGACAACGTCGGTGAGGTCGAGGCAGCTATGCGCTTCGTCGCCGACGTCGTCGAGGGCTAGCGGTGGCGCTAGGGTTTGTGCGAGAGTGGAAGAAAGGATAATGACTGTGGTGAGGCGTGTATTTATAGGGATAGGGACGGCACAGTGTTATTACACAGGTGCCCCTGGCGATTCACATCTGAAGGACACGTGGCCATCATGCAACATATCAGAGGTTTTTCCACGTTCTCACACACGCCTGGATTGTCGGGTGGTCGTTCCCACTTCTCCGGGTTTCAGGTGAAGGAATTAGCATTGAAAACGGACTTAATGTTTGTCTCTGTATTTTCTGCTGACAAGGATGCAGAGAAGATATTCGACAATTCCAATAGAATGCATATGATTTGGAGAGATAGAGTTTGAGATAGAAAGCATAGAGAGGTTAGGGTCCGATCACATTCACTTAGTTCAAAAGATTCAACAAGAAGACATAGCTATAAGTGAATGCTGTAGAGGACAGAACACTAGTATATAGATTAGACAGACAATCAAATCAACATAGTGAAGATAATCATGAAGGCAAGTTGAGATTGAAGCCAAACCAAATGTGAAGACATACCAAACATAACGCCATGAGCGAAACACTTCAAATAGAAAATTTTGATGGTGGCGTTACCCACCATATAGGAAGTATTAGACTCAGACACGGCGCACAATTATTGTGGGGCTCCAAAGTCAAATTCCACATTAATGTATTCACACTTAGAATGTAAGTCTTCGTTGATTGAAGATATACTTTACTTCGTGTGTTGCACATCTAAGTCATCAATATGCATAAGTGTTAGGATGTGTGCCTGATCACAGGACATTTGAGGATTCCAAGATATTTAGCTCACACCGTAACTTGCAAAATCTCTTCTCATCCAAGGGCTTGGTCAAGATATCTACCAATTGCTCTTCAGTGTTGACGTGTATGATATCAATATCTTCCTTCACAACATGGTCTCTGAGAAAGTGATGACGAATTTCAATGTGCTTTGTCTTCGAGTGCTGAACTGGGTTGTTGGCAATCTTGATGGCGCTTTCATTGTCGCAGTAGAGTGGCACTTGCTTCAGATGAATGCCATAATATTTGAGTGTTTGCTTCATCCACAGAAGCTGAGCGCAGCAAGATCCAGCAGCAATGTATTCAGATTCAGCAGTGGAGAGAGATACACAGTTCTGCTTCTTTGAAGACCAACATACAAGTGATCGTCCCAGAAAATGACATGTGATTGATGTAGACTTGCGATCCACCTTGTCACCAGCATAATCAGCATCCGAGAATCCAACTAGATCAAATTCTGAGCCCTTTGGATACCATAATCCTAGTGTTGGGGTGTGAGCCAAATATCTGAGAATTCGCTTTACAGCTAAGTGATGTGATTCCTTTGGTGCCGCTTGTAATCAAGCACACATGCAAACACTAAGCATGATATCTGGCGTAGATGCACATAAATAAAGCAGGGACCAATCATGGAGCGATATACCTTTTGATCGAACTCTTTACCATTGTCGTCGGGACCCAGATGATGTTTGGCTGGCATTGGCGTCGTGAAGCCTTTGCAGTCTTGCATCCCAAATTTCTTCAGGCAATCTTTGAGGTACTTCTCTTGAGATATGAAGATGCCGTTGCGTTGCTGACGTATTTGAAGACCAAGGAAGAACTATAGCTCACCCATCATGGACATCTGATATTGCTCTTGCATCATATATCCAAACTCGTCTGTGTATTTCTGATTGGTGCAGCCGAAGATAATGCCATCCACATATATTTGGCACACAAACAGTTCACCATCATATGTCTTCATGAAGAGAGTGGGGTCGAGGGAACCAGGTTTGAAGCCTTTGCTCTTCAGGAAGTATTTGAGTGTGTCATACCAAGCCCGAGGGGCTTGTTTGAGGCATACAGTGCCTTGTTGAGCTTGTACACCATGTCAGGATGTTTTGGATCTTCAAAGCTAGGCGGTTGTGCAACATACACTTCTTCGTCAATCTTGCCATTGAGAAAAGTGCTCTTCACATCCATTTGATACAGAAGAATGTTATGATGATTTGCATAGGCCAGCAGTATGCGTATGGCTTCAAGTCTAGCCACAGGAGCAAATGTTTCATCGAAGTCAATCCCTTCAACTTGAGTGTACCCTTGAGCAATGAGACGAGCTTTGTTTCTGACAACTTGACCATGCTCATCTTGCTTGTTGCGATATATCCATTTGGTGCCTATTATATTGTGCTTGCGGGGATCAGGACGCTTAACCAGTTCCCATACATTATTCAGCTCAAACTTTTGAAGCTCTTCTTGCATATCTTGAATCCATTCAGGTTCCATGAAGGCTTCTTCAACTTTCTTGGGTTTAGATATTGAGACAAATGCGAAGTGCCCACAGAAATTTGCTAGCTATGTTGCCCTTGAACGAGTGAGTGGACCTGGTGCATTGATGCTATCAATTATTTTCTCAATCTGTACTTCATTTGCAACACGAGGATGTACATGACGAAGATTTTGCTCTTGTTGATCATTGTCATCGTTAGAAGGATTTTCTTCAGGCTGAGCATTGTCTTCAGTTTGATCATTGTCTTCAGGTCGATCAGGTGCGGAGATGATAAGTTCCTCTTCAGGCTGAGCTTCAGAAGGTATGATTTCTCCAGTTCCCATAAGTTTGATTGATTCACTGGATGGAACTTCATCTAGCACATTTGGCAGGTGCTCTCTTTGTGAGCCGTTAGTCTCATCAAACCGCACATCCACTGTTTCAACCACTTTATAATGAAAGAGGTTGAAGACTCTGTAGGAGTGCGAATCCTTTCCATATCCAAGCATAAAACCTTCATGTGCTTTTGGTGCAAATTTTGAAGTGTGATGTGGATCCTTGATCCAGCACCTGGCACCAAATACTCTGAAGTAACTGACATTTGGCTTCTTGCCAGTAAGGAGCTCATAGGATGTCTTGTTGAGAAGTTCGTGAAGATACACACGGTTGATGATATGGCATGCAGTATCAATGGCTTCAGGCCAAAACTTTCTTGGAGTCTTGTATTCATCAAGCATTGTCCGGGCCATCTCAATGAGTGTTCTGTTCTTGCGTTCCACGACGCCATTCTGCTGTGGTGTGTACGGAGCTGAGAATTCATGTGTGATGCCCAATGTATCAAGATAAGTGTCTAGACCAGTGTTCTTGCATTCAGTGCCATTGTCACTTATGATGTGCTTGATCTTGATGCCATAGTTGTTCATGGCTCGATTGGCGAAGCGTCTGAAGACATCCTGCACTTCAGTCTTGTAGAGGATTATATGCACCCAAGTATATCTTGAATAATCATCAACAATGACAAAGTCATAGAGACAAGCAGTAGTAGTAAGAGTTGGGTAATGAGTGGGACCGAAAAGATCCATGTGGAGCAGTTCGAAGGGTTGAGTCGTTGTCATGATTGTCTTCGAGGGATGCTTGGCCCTCGTTATCTTTCCTGCTTCACAGGCACCGCATAAGTGATCCTTCTTGAACTTGACGCCCTCGATGCCTATGACATGCTTCTTCCTTGCAAGGGTGTGGAGGTTCCTCATGCCAGCATGCCCTAGCCTCCGATGCCAGAGCCAGCATTCAGAAGCTTTTGCTAGAAGACATATGGCAAGTTGTGGTCCTACTGAGAAATCTACCACGTACAAATCATCTTTCCGATACCCTTCAAACACTAGAGACTTGTCAGATTCCATTAGAACAAGGCAACGATATTTTCCAAACATCACAATCATGTTTAAATCTCAAAGCATTGAGACAGACATTAAGTTGAAACCAAGGGATTCAACAAGCATGACTTTATCCATGTGTTGCTCCTTTGAGATTGCAACTCTACCTAGACCCAATACCTTGCTTTTACCAGTGTCAGCAAATGTGATGTGACTTTTGTCAGATGGACGTAAGGTTGAGTCCATAAGAAGGCTTCTCTTGCCAGTCATGTGATTGGTACACCCACTATCAATAATCCATTCTGAAGCAGCTGGTGTCGTACCCTACAGTGCAGTTAGGGGGATAGGCTTCATGAAGAAAATTGTGAAGCATAAACATTTGACGAGCAAGTGGATTATGAAGGCTTAAATGAAGGTTAGGACTGATAGAGCAAGTGGCAAGCGACTCAGGAACAAAGTACATAATAAGACCATTTGGGCATTTGATCTTGCGCCCTACAAGATATTTAAGGTCCCCAGCAATAGCGTCAGACGATTTTGGTTTTCGGCTGGAGACCTTTCCCTACAAAAGAGAGTTAAGCTTTCTTAGCCACCCACATCTTCAAGGGTGGCTTCGAAGCAATAAGTCTAAGTGCAGCATCTGAGTACTTTGGCTTTGGAGCCCTAGCAAAAAGTCTTGCAGGTGGACAATAGTACTCATAAGAATAAGCAGAATAGTTCTTGGTCTTATGAACAGGCGGTTTGATGAAACGCGCTCATATTCACAGGTCTGAGTATGGTTTCCCTGCAAAACATTTGCGTTAGTGCGACTCAGGTGAGTCCTCTGTTTGTATGAAGCCTTTGGACCGTATGAAGCCTGTGGTCTGGGGTTTGTCTTCTTCACCTGTGGTGTCATGATGACATTCATAGGAAGATTCTCCAAACACCTTTTCGGCACCCAGATCTTCTTCATAGGCGGTCCATTCCTACAGTTAGTACCAATATACCTGGCAAACACTTCACCATTCTGATTCTTAAACAGTTTATAGTTTGCATCAAAGGATTCATCAATAACAATGGGATTAGCACAGGTGAAGCCAGATAGGGTGGATGGATCCGCTGAAGGTTCCTTTGCAGCAACCCATGTGGTTTTGGGGTACTGCTCAGGTTTCCGGTAAGAGCCATCAGCATTCATTTTCCTTTCGAACCCAACACCCTCTTTCCTAGGGTTTCAGTTCAGGTTCTGCCTTTTGAGGACATCACATAGTTTCTGATGCCCTTTGAGACTTTTGTACATCCCTATTTCAAGCAATGTCTTCAACCTAGCATTCTCATCAGCAATAGCAGTGGTATCCTCAGCAAAGGGGTTAGTTACCACATCAACAGTTGAAGGTATTGCAATAGTAGTAGTAGTAGAACACTCAGCAACAGAAGTAGCGTTGTCACGCTCAATGCATTTAAGACATGGTGTTTCAAATCCTTCCTGAGCAGAACTGATCTGTTCGGCGTGAAGTGACTCGTTTTCCTTTTGAAGATCTTCATGAGCCGCTCTCAATTTCTCAAGATCTTGCTTCCTTTGAAGATAATCATAGGAAAGCTTTTCATGAGTTGTTGAGAGCGTTCCATGATGAATTTCAAGTTCCTCATACTTAACATGAAGATTTTTTATGTCTTCAATTAAGGACTGAGATCGAGTCATTTCAGTGTCTAACAGATCATCGCTTTTGTCTAACAGTTTTTGAATATGTTCCATAGCTTTCTGTTGTTCAGTTGCAATTTTAGCAAGTGTTTTGTAGCTGGGTTTGGAACCACAATCAGAGTCATCTTCACTAGAAGTTTGATAGTGAGCAGTGCATGTGTTTACCTTGGCACCGCGTGCCAGGAAGCAGTAGGTAGGAGCGGAGTAGTCCTTGTCATTTGCATCGGTGTCGGTGATGAAGTCATTGTCTTCAGTGTTGAAGATGGACTTGGCAACGTATGCTGTAGCCAGATTCGCAACGCCAGAATCGGACTCCTCCTCAGACTCCACCTCCACCTGCTCAGAAGCGGACTCCTCCTCTGAATCCATTTCCTTGCCAACAAACGCACGTGCCTTGCCAGATGAGCTCTTCTTGTGTGATGAAGACTTTGAGGAAGACTTGGAAGAAGAGTTTGAGTATTTCTTCTTCTTCTTGTCGTCAGAGTCATATTCCTTGCTCTTCTTGTTCTTGTTCTCATTGCCCCACTGCGGACACTCAAAGATGTAGTGGCCAGGTTTCTTGCACTTGTGGCATGTTCTCTTCTTGTAGTCATGAGTAGAAGCTTCATCATTTCTTGAGCTTGATCATGAAGACTTTCTGAAGCCTTTCTTCTTGGTGAATTTTTGTAACTTCTTCACAAGCATAGCAAGCTCCTTTCCAATGTCTTCAGGATCATCAGAACTGCTGTCAGATTCTTCTTCAGATGAGGAGACAGCTTTTGCCTTCAAGGCACAAGTTCGCCCATAGTTGGGACCGTAGATGTCTCTTTTCTCAGAAAGCTGAAACTCATGTGTGTTGAGCCTCTCAAGTATGTCAGACGGATCGAGTGTCTTGAAATCAGGACATTCTTGAATCATCAGGGCTAGGGTGTCAAACGAGCTGTCAAGTGATCTCAGGAGTGTCTTGACGACTTCATGCTTGGTGATCTCAGTGGCGACGAGAGCTTGAAGCTCATTAGTGATGTCAGTGAGTCGATCAAACGTGAGATGGACGTTCTCATTGTCATTTCTCTTGAAGCGGTTGAAGAGGTTGCGAAGGACACTGATTCTCTGATCTCTCTGGGTTGAGACGCCTTCATTGACCTTGGAGAGCCAGTCCCAAACTAGCTTAGATGTTTCCAAAGCACTCATGCGGCCATATTGTCCTTTGGTCAGATGACCACATATGATGTTCTTGGCAGTGGAGTCCAGTTGAACGAACTTCTTGACATCAGTAGCGGTGACACCTTCACCAGCCTTGGGAACGCCATTCTTGACGACATACCATAGGTCGACATCAATGGCTTCAAGATGCATGCATCTTATTCTTCCAGTAGGGATATTCAGTTCCATCGAAGACGGGGCAAGCAGCGGAGACCTTAATTATCCCTGCAGTCGACATAGCTAAAACTCTAGGTGGTTAAACCGAATCACACAGAACAAGAGAGTACCTTGCTCTGATACCAATTGGAAGTGCTAGTGATCAACAAGAGGGGGGTGAATAGGCGATTTTTATGAAAGTCTTCAAAACATGGAAGTTTCGAAGACAAATGATAGAAATAAACCTATTACAATGCAGCGGAAGGTAGACTACACTAGGCAAACCATAGTCAAGTATTCAATGAAGTGAAAGCATAATGACTAATAGTAGCTAGGCAGTAAGATCAGGTAGGAAGATATTGTGAAGCCAATCAGAACAAGTAGTCACTCAGTGAACACAAAAGATAATGCAATCATACAATGACTTCACAAGGACCAACAGTAAGCAAAGGGAAGGGAAGGACGAAACCAGTGACTCGTTGAAGACAATGATTTGTTGGACCAGTTCCAGTTGTTGTGACAACTGTACGTCTGGTTGGGGAGGCTGAGATTCAACTCAGAAGACCTCGTCTTCACCTTATTCCCCTTGAGCTAAGGACACCCAGTCCTCGCCCAATTACTCTGGTAAGTCTTCAAGGTAGACTTCCAAACCTTCACAGACTTCGTTCACTGGCGATCCACAATGACTCTTGGATGCTCAGAACGCGACGCCTAACCGGCTGGAAGATTCACAGTCCTCAAGTGTAATAAGTCTTCCGATCACACAAACAGGAAGACTTAAGTGATGCCTAACACTCTTTGGCTCTGGGTGTTTAGGGCTTTATCCTCGCAAGGAATTCTCTCTCAAAGGCTTCGAGATGGGTTGCTCTCAAACGACAAAAGCCGTACTCTAACTCTGAGCAGCCAACAGTTTATGGTTGTAGGGGGTGGGCTATTTATAGCCACTAGGCAACCCGACCTGATTTGTCCGAAATGACCCTGGGTCACTAAAGAACTGACACGTGTTCCAACGGTCAGATTTCAAACACACACGACAACTTTACTTGGGCTACAAGCAAAGCTGACTTATCCAACTCTGGACAAGATTTTCTCTCATAGTCTTCACTCGAAGACATAGGATTTTGGTTAAGCATCACTTCAATCATTCTGACTGGTTCACTTGGACCCCACTTAACAGTACAATGGTTCCTATGACTTAACAAAGAAGAAAAAGAATGACGAAACAACTAAGTCTTCGCGCTCCATAGTCTTCATGCGATGTCTTCTCTTGTCATAGTCTTCAATGTGAATGTCTTCACATACCACCTTTGACTTCAATGTCTTCATTCATTTTTAGGGATCATCTCTGGTAGGAAAACTGAATCAATGAGGGACTTCTACCTATGTTATCCTGCAATTCTCACAAACACATTAGTCCCTCAACTAGGTTTGTCGTCAATACTCCAAAACCAACTAGGGGTGGCACTAGATGCACTTACAGTGTCCACAAGAAGAACATTAATCGGATTTCGCAACAATTGCAATTGAACATATGGTAGCTAAATTCCAATGATTTGTCCACACATATATGCATTACATAATTAATCATAATGTACGAAATACGAAGACCTCATCAGATGGAAAACATTGGATCCATGCATTATGTGTTTAGCGGCTAACTCTTACTCAATGTTTCAGGAGAACTCATGCTGAAATCTTCATTATCACAAGTGGGATTGATGTAGTGATCGAGGAAGAAGTCGCTGATAAATCTCCGAACCATCAGCAATTCACCAGCCGGGAGCGGTTCAGGGGTCCTCGGTTTTAAGATGAGCTGCAGTATTTTTAAGATCAGAATGTGCCATATGAGTGGAGTAGAAGATATTAATTAAGATAGACTTACTGGTACTAATTCGCGAGGATCGTCACAACTATCAGCAGATTTGCAGATGGAGATCATGTGTATGCAAACATAGTATCCACAAAGGTTTGTCCCTGCTTCTTGCTGAGGACACTGAATTTTTTTATACAAAATTAGTCATGTATTTGTCCTGTTACGAACAACCTAACCGGTGTTAGATGTATTATTTTTTCTTTGGACAAAATAGAAAGAGGTTTATTTAGAAGCTTGAACATCTGACTAGTGTAAGGAAAGGTATTTGCAGACTGTTGGATAAATTTTCCGAAAATAATGGATTCCAGTGTGTTATCGGATAAACGATCTCCTGCTGCAGAGGTAGTGTCCTCTTGAACAGGTTCCCTGTTTTAGTTTCCCACAATGCGAGCACACTGCAAATGATGATGAATTTTGACAACATCAATTGTTGAACCAGATATGAATGCAAATTAATTTTAACATCATAAAATTCAATACCTATCCAAGAATTGCTGAAGATGCGTCAGATCCAGAGCGTTTGTTGACTCTCTGAGAGAATCGATGTAGTAAATTGTGTTCTTATTTGGAACAATGAATGCCAATATCCAGTGATTGCTACATATTAAGAAAGACATGAACTTACGAATGATGCGAAATCTGAAAGACAATCAGTGTATGTGTGGTTGTTTACTTGACTTACCATTCATGATATACAGTTAGTTGTTTATCATTTACAGCCTTGTATGGAGAAGTTGATCAGAATTTGTTAAGTACTTACAAAATCATGCATCTAACAAGAGTGGCATCGAGCACATTGAAGTTGAAGAAGAGATGTAAGTCCTCGAAACTCACAATGATGGAACCAGCATCGTGTCGGAAATGATCACTGTTGTAGTGGACTAGCAAATGGTGATGACCTTCTGACATTTGATCCATGCAATATTCATGTAACTCGCGGCAACTGGAGCTACACTCATCAAAGTATTCACCAACAAGAAATGGCTGGCCATGGACGTAATTGCATGCTTCAAGTACGCCTGCTTTATTTTTAGCAAGCAAAAAACATACTTCTTCATCACCCATGGTGTCAGAAATAATATTACTCCCCGATTCGAACAAGCTTAATTTGGTTTTGGGCGATGAGTGCTTTAAGTAAGAGGCAATCATTCTCTTTCCTCTTCACTCTCTCGCTGCGCTTCCTCATGGTTGTGGGTGTAGCCTTTTTGGCCACTTCCTTCTTGGTACTTGAAACATTTCTGGCAGAACGTCTGGTTGCCTGCACGGTAGACTGCCGAGCAGATGGTGAAGCTTGGACGGACTGCTTAGCAGACGGTTTATCTATGTCGGACCGCTGAGCTGGTGGTGCTATTGTGACGGACTGCTGGGCTGTAGGAGCAGAGGCATCGGGCTGCTGACCATGCGTTGAAGCTATGTCGGGTTTCTGCGAAGGTGGTCCAACTTGTCGGTGTGCTGAGGAGGCCGTGCCAACGCGTTGGTTTGCTGAGCAAGAAGTGCTGACGCATTGGTATGCTGATCACGCACATGCGGACCGACGGACTGATGAGCAGTCGGTTCTGGACCTACAGACTGCTCAGCAGGCGGTTCCGAAGCATCACACTGCTTAGCAGTCCTGTTCCACCAGGTTGGTCTCCTGAACATGTGCTGCAGCAGGGTCTCCCCCCCACTGCTTCAGCGGCCGGCATCTGAACTGGTGGTGTGTTATCAGCAGTTGTAGGCCTTGTCACTGGCTGCTTTGGGACGGAGGATGACTGTAACGCCCCGGATACAACTTTCCATATTTGTAACTCCGACTCTTGCCTTTTTCTAGAGATGCGATATGAGATTTCCTTTGTGGTTGGGTTTTTGTCTTCGTTTTGCATTTTGTTCATGTCATGCATTTCATATCATGTCATCATGTGCATCTCGTTTGCATACGTGTTCGTCTCATGGATCCGAGCATTTTCCCCGTTGTCCGTTTCGCAATCCGACACTCCTACTTGCACCGACGCACCCCTCTTGTCTCTTTTCGTGAGCGGGTGTCGAATGTTCTTGGAATGGACCGAGATTTGCTAAGTGGTCTTGGTACACCAGCGGTAGACCGGTTGTCAAATTTCATGCCATTTGGAGTCCGTTTGATACTCCAACAGTTAATCGGGCAACCGCGAAAGCCTCTTGTGTTGCAGCCCAACACCCCTCCAAAACGACCCAATAACCCATCCAAACCACTTCCATATCCTCCATCGTCAGCTCACGATCGTGTGGGCGAAAACTACACCTCATTTGGACATTCCCACCTCCTTCTACCTATATATATGTTCCCACCTTGAAAATTCACGCAGATGAAACCCTAGACTAGCCTCTCGCGCCGCCGGACAAAACCTCCCACCACCGGACATGTCCGCGCCGCCGTCCGCGTCCAACCGGAGCTCGCCACGTGTCACCGCTGTCTTCCTCCATCGCTGCGGCCCGTGAAGCCCGCGCGAGGCCCGCTTGGGCCCGAGGCTCCCTGCCGCCACTTAGATCCACGCACCGCCCGCGCCCTTGCGCCGCCACCACCGGTCCTTGCCGGCGTCACCCAGCGCCGCCACCGCGTGCGCCACTGCCGTCCATCGCCTTCGCTCGCCGGAGCGCGCCATCGCCGCCGCGTCGTCGCTTCCCCGCCGCCGCCTGTCGTCGGAGATGACCAGATCCGGCCACCCACCGCCAGATCCGGGCTCACTGCGTCGCCTCCGACAGCCCCGCGCCCCTAGCTCGCCGGAGCGGCGCTGGGGTCTGTCATTGTCGCCCCGGTCTCGGTCGGGTGCGGTTTCGTCCGCTCCTGGGCCAGATCCACTGGCCCAGCTCCATCCCCGTAGGCCTAGTTGGCCACTTCCTGTCCTGGGCCGAGCCCGCAATGTGAGCATCCTCCTAACCCGCGCCCTGTGCATTGTTCACTATCCATCGCCCATGTGTTTTTTCCCTCTAAGTCCCGAAATCTGCATATTATGATGCCCTCTTCATCATGCCACATCTTGTTGCTTGGTGCTCCGAATCATGCATATGATATATCAGAATGTTCACTGTGAGATTCTCTTCATTTCATTCCATTGTGGCATGCTTGTTTGAGTTCATCTTAATGCCCTAATCATTGATGCAAGAGTGCTATAAAATGTTTACTCCTGTTACTTAGTAGATTATGATGTTTTGTCATTTTTGTCACATTTGATGTATGCTTCATATGGGCATGAGCTCTACATGTGTTTTGAACTATGCCATTCCATATTTACAAAGGTGCTTATCATGTATTTTTGTGATCAATGTGGTGACTAGCACAAGCATGCAAAGTAGCCTTCATGATATTGCTAATTTCAGGGTCTTAGGATTTTGCTAAGCCTTTTGTCTGCTATTATTTTGATGCCATGTAAACATGATGCTACAGAGAGGTCCATGCTTGTTTTGAGTATGTTTAGTAAGGATGTTTTGAACATATGGTTATGCTCTATCCATCCATGTCCCCGTTTGCAATTATGGAGTGCCCTAGCATGTCTTAATCTTACTCTACTTTTGCTATAAAATGTTCCTGGTAGATTGGTTACATGTTAATCAATTTTTCCATGGTTGTTGCTAGTGGTCCATGCATCCTCTGAACTTGCTCTTGCCATAGTTAGCTTCATGAACATGTCATCTTGCTCTTTTCATGCTTGTTTTGTCATGCAATGTTTTGTGGTGAGTGATTTGAGCTCGCAAAGTTGCCTTCATAATTCTGTTTATGCCATTCTCTATTTATGCCATAAGTCTGATACTGTTAATAAAACTTGCTATGTTTACATGGGTGCCATCATATTTTCTGTGCCTTTTTGGCTCATGTTCAGTAAGGGACTTTTGTTATATGCTTTTAGTAGATTCATGCCATGCCTTTGTTTGCTATGATATGTTCCTATAGCATGTTGTTTTCTTGCTCTAAACATGGCTTCCTGATGTTATTTCTGGCATGTTAGTAATTTCTCTAAGTCTGTGAAGCTGATATCTTTTGCACTTTTGCCATGCTTGTTTGAACCTGCTCTTGTGTGATTTAGCCGTACCTCAGTGTTCATATTTTGTCAAGCATCTTGAGTACATCATTGCGATATGCTTTGTTGCTATGTTGGAGTGCAGTATCTTAGTTTCTTGTTGTATGCTAAGTGCCATCATGCTGTTAATTATAGTTTTGCATCGTTCTTGTTTTGCTTGCCATTTGCAAACCGTGCATCCGTTTCCGATGATCTCTATATCGATTTAGACCGGAATCATCTCATCTTTCCAACAGCACACTTGGTTTGCCAAGTTGATGCCTTGATCAATATTTTCCTTCCGGAGCACGCATATGCATTGCATATCACATCTCGTATATCATGCCATGTTTTGCATCATCTGGCTTGTGCATTGCACTGTGATTGATTGTTGGTCCTTTGCTTGTGTTCTTGCTTTGGGTAGAGCTGGGAGATGAGTACATGATCGAGGAACCTGTTGAGTACGCTAACGAGGATCAAGCTTTCGTCAACTCTGAGTACTTTGCAGGCAAGATGACCATACCCTCGAAATCACTTCTATCTTTGCTTGCTAGTTGCTCGCTTTATTGCTATGTCGTGTTACCTACCACTGGCTATATCATGCCTCCCATATTGCCATGTTAAGCCTCTAACCCTCTTTTCCTAGCAAACCGTTGTTTGGCTATGTTACCGCTTTGCTAAGCCCCTCTTATAGCCTTACTAGTTGCAGGTGAAGATGAAGTTTGTTCCATGTTTGGAACATGGATATGTTGGGATATCATTATTATATCTTATTTACTTTAATGCATCTATATACTTGGTAAAGGGTGGAAGGTTCGGCCTTATGCCTGGTGTTTTGTTCCACTCTTGCCGCCCTAGTTTCTGTCATACCGGTGTTATGTTCCTTGATTTTGCATTCCTTACGCGGTTGGGTGTTGTGGGACCCCTTGACAATTCGCTTTGAATAAAACTCCTCCGGTAAGGCCCAACCTTGATTTTACCATTTGCCTCACTACCACCTACTTTTCCCTTGGGAGTCGCGCTCTCGAGGGTCATCTTTATTTTAACCCCCCCGGGCCAGTGCTTCTCTAAGTGTTGGTCCGAACCGAGTAGACTGCGGGGCCACCTCGGGGAAACTTGAGGTTTGGTTTTACTCGTAGGATGTCTCATCCTGTGTTGCTCTGAGAACGAGATATGTGCAGCTCCTATTGGGATGTCGGCGCACCGGGCGGTCTTGATGGTCTTGTTTTACCATTGTCGAAATGTCTTGTAACCGGGATTCCGAGTCTGATCGGGTCTTCCTGGGAGAAGGAATATCCTTCGTTGACCGTGAGAGCTTGTGATGGGCTAAGTTGGGACACCCCTGCAGGGTTTTGAACTTTCGAAAGTCGTGCCCGCGGTTATGGGCAGATGGGAATTTGTTAATATCCGGTTTGTAGAGAACTTGACACTTAATTTAATTAAAATGCATCAACCGCGTGTGTAGCTGTGATGGTCTCTTCTCGGCAGAGTCTGGGAAGTGAACACGGTTCTTGTGTTATGCTTGAACGTAAGTAGATTCAGGATCACTTCTTGATCACTTCTAGTTCACGATCGTGCGTTGCTTCTCTTCTCGCTCTCTTTTACGTAAGTTAGCCACCATATATGCTTAGTGCTTACTGCAGCTCCACCTCATTACCCTATCCTACCCATAAGCTCAAGTGGAGCTCGATGAAGATCTGGTTCGTTGTGTTCTGTCTTTTCCGGTTCAGTAGTGGAGCCCAGTTGGGATGATCGGGGATCGAGCATTTGGGGTGGTCTTTCTTTATTTTG
This sequence comes from Triticum monococcum, assembly GCA_034509565.1. Taxonomy (NCBI): domain Eukaryota; kingdom Viridiplantae; phylum Streptophyta; class Magnoliopsida; order Poales; family Poaceae; genus Triticum; species Triticum monococcum. The sequence goes on along the minus strand of CM067843.1, from coordinate 666,732,587 downwards.
GTTCCGTAGTCGGACCTTTGATTGTACCTTGGATGATGTATGATATATTTATGTATTGTGTGAAGTGGCGATTGTAAGCCAACTCTTTATCCCTTTCTTATTCAGTACATGGGATGTGTAAAGATTACCCCTCTTGTGACATGCCTACCATGCGGCTATGCCTCTAAGTCGTGCCCCGACACGTGGGAGATATAGCCGCATTGTGGGTGTTACAATGACATGGCATGTATGCCACAAAGTCGGTCCGACTGATCACAGGTTGATGCATCGGCCCGCGAGAGCTGCTCTGGCAAGGAGAGCGTCACCGGTAGAGGGACGACAGTGGTTGCTCTTGGTGGGGCTTCAGGAATATCATCGATGAACTCTATTTCCTTTCGTAGCCACTAGATGTGATCTAACAGTGTTTCTCCCAAGGTACTTTGCTCATCGAAGTCTCCTAGGACATTCTTCAAGGCAAATTCACTGAATCCAGACTTCACTTCAGTCACGTACCACTTCACACAGCCCGGCTTCAATGGCACATTGTCCAAGAAGAGGCCATCTTCCAAGAAAGGTGGGCAAACTCAGGCTATTGCACATTTTAATGTACCTTCATAATGTGTAAGCACGCCCTTTAGTCTGTCTTTCATTCCAGATAGATCAGATATAACATCATCACGAGCAGCTGCAGTCTCAATGTCGCTGGGGTCAGCTGATGCATAGCTACTCTTGTGAAGTGTTATCATCGCGTAATAAGCAGCATCATCCATGCCCGCCTCCCCTCCCATCTGTTGGCTATCTGTCAGTGTTAGAGTCTTCTGCATCATCATGGACTCCTCAACATCCTTTCGAACAGCCGGATAAATCTCCTTCTTCAACTTTTCAAACAATTCATTCTGCTTCATTTCACTCCTCGCTTTTTTCATGCCGAGCCTCTCTTCTTTGCTGAGTGTGAAAGCCCTCTTGTGCGGGACATTAACACCTATACCCCTTGCACGACCAGGGGGCTCTTTTGTGTCCAGAGCAATGGACAGAATGTCACATGGTCCTGAGTTCCTGTAGAACCTTCCAGGGATGTTGGAAGCGTCTACCATCACTTCATACAGTTTGGCGTCACGTGCGTTTTCAAAGTAATAAGTTCCGTCATCACGTCTCTTTGCACGTGCCCGCAAGTAGTCTCTAGTGCATTCGCCCTTGATTTCACTAAAGGCCGGATTCCCACCCGCTGCTACTCCTTCTTTGTCCTCCTGTTCCCATATCAGTTTCATGACGTAGTATCCTGCTACACCCATACGATGGGGTGTATGTTCTTCTTCTGAAGTTCCGATTGCTTGAAACTCTTCGCAGCAAACTCTAGAGTTGCCCTGACCCTTTTGAATTCTTCCCAGACTGCCTTGGTAATTTGGGGGTATGCGGGGATTGTGTCCTTGCCTTCACTCAACTACTTCTTGTATAACACAAGCTTCCAGTTTCTCCAAGCATCCCTAGCCTTCTTTAGTGCAGCGTGTTCCACCTGTATTCTCCACTGCTCTGGAACGTTGAAGTGATCCATGATCTCCCAGACTATCCTTCATCGTGTTTCTGTGTCAGCCTTCCGAAACCCCGGCAGATTAATGTTAAGCCTTGCCCTGCCAACAAATCCACACACACACTCCTGAACCTCATGCGTTCTTTATCTGGTTTAGTTGGAGCCCAGGACTTTAAATCAATCTCGGTTACTTCATATACACCTTTAGGCTAGTGTGTGGGCTTCCTTGGAGCATTCCTCCGTGTCCTGACCGGAAGGGTAATTGCTGCAACTCTATCATGTTCAAGACTACTTGATCCCTCACAATCTGTTGAAGACTTAGGGTTGTCTGAATCAGATGAAGATACATGGACTGAATGAGTGATGTCGCTGCTAGTCGGCATCTACAGAGAACACATGCGGAACTCAGGAAAGGAGGATAAGCATAAAACTAACAAGTTGGTATCAAGCTTTCTAAACATGCCATGTAATAATTTAGAAAATGTATGACTAATTTGTTAAGTTTGTGTGACTCGCGCGCCCACGATCTGTAGATAGGCAGTAACTTATTGGAACAAATACAACTTATATGTAGTAAGGAAGGTAGATAATGAACATATATACGCTCTCCGTTATTTTATAGCCAATTTGGGAAGATACATACCGAAATTGGAAGAGGGATTGCGAGGAAATATGCCTCACCGCGATGGAGAGCAGTAACTAACAGGCTTCTTAATGCAAACCCAGCCGGACCACAGGAGAGGCGAGGGTTACTACATCGATATGCTCGAGGGTGGCTGGCAAGAAAACGAAGACGGTGAGGCGCGGGCCGCCGCGTGTTGGGAACGGCAGTGGAGGGAGGCTTGACGCCGAAGAGCGAGCACACGGCCAGGGTGAGCACGGCGGCGCCGGAGAGGGTTCTGCTGTGGATCTGGGGGGAGGGGGAGCTGGCGAAGGAGATTGGGTGGACTAGTTGAGTGAAACGCGGGCGGACGGTGGGGGGTGTTGGCGGCCTAGGTGAAAAGGATGAAAAATATCCCCGGTCGCCATGCACGCAGAAAGGCCTATGCAAATGGTTGCCTCTAAGCGCTCGTGTGCACAAACAAAATAATTTTGTTTGAAATGAAGACGTACTAATTTTGAAATGAAGACGTGAGTTCATGGTTTCGTTCTAAATTTTTCGTACGTAAACCAATCATAATTTTACCACGGGTTTGATTTGCTGGCGCATTTCAGGCCTTGTGTGCTATATGTAAGACATTTTTTGGCATTTACCGTGCATGTTGGCATATAAATCAATTCCTAGACAGACTGCATTTCCTGTCGAAAGGGATGAGGATTGTCGTTCGATCTGGGAGCATCCAATGATGCAGACGTATGATCCATGGGATTTGGGTTCTGGCCAATCAGAACGCACGACTCAGATCGTGCGCGTAGCAGAGGGGTGGGGGTGCATCGGTCACGGTTTAGTGGACATACGGCTTTCGTGAGTGAACCATGTGCTCTTTGAAAACATTTACATTACCTAACATCATATTTTTGTTCGAATGAAAACATGAGTTCATCATTTCGCCTCCAATTTTTTTTCACGATAAGAAATCATGAGTATAGTGGAGAGTGTCGTATACAAGTATCATGAATATATAGGACATATGATACTACCTTTAATTAATTATAGCGCATAGTATAATACATAGAGTATAGTATCATATATAGATCATATTTATTGCCATGCATGACACAAATTAGCATCGCATTTAACATGGTACGATATCTACCTACTATATGTTACTCTAACCCTGTTTATATATATTTAATTCTTTGCCACATCAGCATACTTGCTATTTCCGAGTGCATGACATCGTCGGCTATGACACCACCACTATGGCCAGCCTTATATAGTGGGGAGTATCATATATACTATATATGTATATATATAGTATCATGCATATGATACTAGTGTATGATACTACGTACGTAGTACATATATAGTATCATAGAGTAGTACTTGATCCCTCTATAAACTAATATAAGAGCGTTTAGATTACTAAATAGTGACCTAAACGCTCTTATATTAGTTTACGGAGGGAGTATATAGCATAGATGACCATATTTATGAATTGAGCCCTATAAGGCTGGTTGTAATAGGAAGTATTATATATATATATATACACACACATATATATATACACACTAGTAGTATCATGCATGCATATATATGATAGTGTAGCTAGGATACTACTTCTGTAATGCATAGTATCATAAGTTAACATCTTAGGTTGCCTTACTAATTTTCGTGCATCACACAAAGTAGTAGTACAACATTTAATATAACACGTTATCATGATATGATACCACATCCTCTCTTGTGTGCCACATCATCCAGAAAGTCTAGTTGGCATGCATGATACCTCTTATGATAATACCATTACAACCAACCTAAACCGGAAAGGAGGGGGAGTATGAGACTAGCCACAATGGAGCGTAGTACACTAGTAACATACACGTATCCTTAGACTATATATGTTACTACCTTCATAGTGGGTAGTAACATAAGTGTAGTGTCATGCAAAGCTTCATTTCTTAGGTTGCAGACTCATATTGCATTGGGACATGCATGTGATGCTACAGTAACTAGCTCAGTTACTGAAACTGTCTCTCTCCTCATTAACTTATTGCTACATAAGCAAATTTGCTGAGTTGGAGTCGGTGTTACTGCTGAAGTTACTCCTAGTGTGGCTAGTCTGATACTAGCTAGTCGTCTATGATATACTAGCTACCTCACTAAGAGCAATGTTAATAATACAACCAAGGGTGGCTATAAGAAGTTGCCATGTCATATACAGCCAACCTCTTAGCGGGCATGTACCATAATAAGTTTATATACGTACTAGTTTATCAATAGTTGGCCCACCTTACATCCTCACAAAGTGTCTTGGGTCTCGTGTTGCATCTAGCTCTACTAACCAAGAGCCCGCTTCTCTTCTCTTTCCTCCAACTAATAGGCACATGTATATTATTCTATCCCTTATAGCCAGACTACCCATAGTGGGAGTAACATAGGTAGTAACATCACACATATCTAGATAAAATATATAATGTGGCAATAAATAAATGAAGAAATGGAGGAAAGCGGATATGTGTGATGTTACTACCTATGTTAATCCCACTTTGGCTATATTCTTAATTAGACTACCCACAGTGGGAATAACATATATAGGTGGTAACATCACACTTATCTAGGCAAAATAGATGACGTGGCATGTAATTAATGAAGAAAGAGAGGCATGTGGTAACATAAATAGTTACTGTAACATCACACATATCAAGAAAAGATGAGTCTACAACCTAATAAATGAAGTGATGCATGACACAACACATATGTTACTACCCACTGTGGAGGTAGTAACATAGACTAGTAACATATGCATGTTACTACTCTAAGTTATTCCCCACTGTGACTAGTCTTACTATAGTATGAGACTACCCACAATGGGAGTAACATAGGCATATAGTAACATCATACATATCTAGATAAATTAAGTAGATGATGTGGCATGCAATAAATGAAGAAAGAGAGGAAAGCAGTAATAGTTACTAGTAGTATGAGTAACATCACATGTACATATCAAGGCAAGATGTATCTATAGCCTAATAAATGAAGTGTTGCATGTTACCACACATATATGTTACTCCCCACTATAGAGGTAGTAACATAGACTAGTAACACGTGGGCATGTTACTAGTCTACGTTACTACCCATTGTGGCTAGTCTGAGTAACATCACACATCTCAAGGCAAGATGAGTGTATAACCTAATAAATGAAGTGTTCCATGTTACTACACATATGTTACTCCCCACTATAGAGGTAGTAACATAGACTAGTAACATTCTATGTTACTACCGATTGTCGCTAGTCTTATGTCACTCTATTGTGTACTTGCTCTAATGCATAGTATCATAGAGTAGCTAGCTAGTATCATACGTAGTACTCTATTTATATTGTCATGCATGACACATAGTAGCATAACATTTATTATGATACAGTTTCATGATATGATACTTAACCCTCTCTTTCTTCATTTAATTAATTCTATGACGGCTCATCAAAATTGCCTAGTTGGCATGCATGATATATACTAGCTATGATACCCCCTTACTATCAGCCTAGCAAAGGTGTACATATCATTTGTGTGTCGCTTTGTGAGTTTTCATCTGTTTGTTTGAGAAGCGGGGAGAAGTTTCAAACATTTCGGCCGCGAGGTGCGGCCACTAGCGTAGGCCTAGTTGGTATTTTAATTACAGAAACTTCAGATGGAGTTCGGACATCATCAAAATCGATGTGTGCCTGTGGCGTGCTCTCACGACCCTGTGGAAAAAATTGGTAAAGTTTGGCACAAGTTTTGATGACAACTCCTTCCAAACCGGAGCATCTCACATGAAGGATCATGGTTTTCCAAAACGAGACGTGTCAATTCAAACTCCCGTGGTCGGTGACTTCATCGTTTGGCCTCATAAAAATTTCCATGGTACGCAATCACCATTATACCATGGGTTTGATTTTCTGGCGCATTTCAGGTATCGTTAGCTATGTTTAAGACATTTTTTGAGATTAACGTGCATTTTGTGCATAAAAATAAAATTACAACCGGAACTGCAAGTGATGTCAAAAGGGATGAGGATCGCCGTTCGATCTAGGAGTATCCAACGATGCAGACGTGCGATCCGTGGGGTTTGGATTCTGGCCAATCAGAAAGCACGACTCAGATCGTGGGCGGGGTGACGGGGTTTGGTCGGCGCACGACATTCATCAACGAACCGTGTGCTATTCGCAAACGAGATTGCATATTTTTGTTCACACATACTATAGTGAGATCGATTGAGTGCGCTACCTCTATGATATAATAATAATAATAATAATAATAATAATAATAACAAAAATAGTTCATATTCATTGCCTGAGCTGACAACATATCAAGGTCAACATATTAACGGTTCTTACATCAATAGAAAAACCGGGCATAACTCACAAATTCAGTACACGCGACAGTTCTAAATTGAACGAATTAAGTTGTAGGGTAGGCATAAAGACTAGTCTTATGGTTTAATTCCCATGTACATGGGGGAACTGGGATCATTAAGTTGACCCCGAATGAACTTGGGGTTTTTGATGACTTTACGCTTCTCTGTTGCACTGGTGCACGATCCCTTAGCCGGCAACTCATCAAATTTATCGTACTCGTACTGATCGGCAACATCGTCGACACCCAGTACTCTTCTCTTCCCATGCATCGCTAAATGGCCGTTCTTATGCAAGGGGTCTTCCACAAAGAAAATCTGGGTAGCATCGCTGGCAAGAATGAATGGGTCCGCGTGATATGCCATTGTTGTCCTGTTAACACATGTCTTCCTGTACTCATCAATCCTTACCTGACCAAGAGGGATGAGGGAGTCCTGGTCTAAGGGGTCCTCGGACGTCCGACCTAATGGATATGGGCCGGACTAATGGGACATGAAGATACCAAGACCGAAGACTCTGCTTGTGTCCGGATAGGACTCTCCTTAGCGTGGAATGCAAGCTTGGCGATCAAATATGAAGATTCCTTTATCTGTAACTGACCTTATGTAACCCTAGATCCCTCCTGTGTCTATATAAACCGGAGGGCTAGGTCCGTGGACACATCCTCATAATCATAATCAAGCTAGACTTTTAGGGTTTAGCCATTACGATCTCATGGTAGATCAACTCTGGTAATACTCATATTCATCAAGATCAATCAAGCAGGAAGTGGGGTATTACCTCCATAGAGAGGGCCCGAACCTCGGTAAACATTATGTCCCCTGTCTCCTGTTACCACTGACCTCAGATGCATGGTTCGGGACCCCCTACCTGAGATCCGCCGGTTTTGACACCGACAAGGGATCCATATGCACCTGAATAATGCCACCTTAACTTACATAGTCAAGCTCCCAAATCTCTTTGATGGTTCCATAGTATACCCTTTTATCAGCTTCATTTACAGTCATGCATTCTATTCGAATAGAGATGTTCTGATACGAGGTCTTTTTATCACGTTCCTCAGTGTAGAACGTGTATCCATTTATGTCATATGCTTGGTACGTCAACACTGTAGGTGATGGCTTTTGTGCCAACCACGTAGCAATGTCATCGATGGATCCTTGTGCTAAACGACTCTTCCGCCATTCGGCGCACTTCTTAGTGTGCTTCTTCATCTCCACTTCTGATGAAGGCACCATTGGTAAGAAGCTTTGGCGTATCTCCGCCAAGTGTTCTTCGGCATAAGCGATGAGAACTGGGCTGTAAAGCAGTACCGTCAAATGGGCTTTCTCTGCCAATTCTCCGGGTGCAGCCATTTGCGTGCCAGCAAGGACTGGCTTACCTTTCAGCCTTCCCTCGTGGCGAGAGAGGGGCAAACCTATAGGTCTTTGTTTCATGTATTCGGTGCAAAACTCAACCACCTCCTCCACGGTATAACCTTGTAGGATGCTTGCCTCTGGATGGTTTCGGTTCCGACAAAAGCGCTTCAGTATTCCCATGAACCGCTCGAAGGAATACATGTTGCAAAGAAACACAGGACCACAATACTTGATCTCATCGACAAGGTGCACAGTGAGACGGACCATGACATCAAAGAATGACGGTGGGAAAAACATCTCTTGGTTGGACAATATTCCTGCAATATCATCTTGCATATTATCCAACTCTTCAGGATCTACAACTTTCTGCCATAGTTTGTTGAAGAAATCATAGAGGTCAATGAGTGTGTTTCTTATATCTTTGTCCATCAGATTCCTGATGGCCACCAGGAGGATTTGTGTCTACATTATGTGGCAATCATGTGACTTCATGTGTCCCAACTTCATTTTACATGAGCTCACATCCACGAGACTTCTGATGTTTGCGTAGTAGGAAGAGGGTGTCTTAACTGACAACAAATAGGTGAAGAATTGTGTTGCTTCTTTCGTACTGAAATTGTAACTCTGGCGAGCTTTGATGAATTTGTCATCATCTCCCACTTCACTCTTGCGTTGTGATTGATCAGCAAGCATATCGAGCCGTGAACCGTCACCATCCTTTCTTTTACCTTTAATCTTGAGCAGAGTACCAAGGATGCTTTCACATACGTTCTTCTCTACGTGCATGCCATCAATGCAGTGACGTACACATAGAATCTCCCAGTAAAGTAATTTCCAGAACACCGACTTCTTCTTCAACACTTGATCCTTGGGTGTTAGTTTCACCATCAAAGGGTGGTTCTTGCCAAGCACAACATTTAATTTTTTAGCCATGTTGTGGACCACCTCCGCGTCATAGGGTCTTGGGGCCACACCCTCTGTCGTACCATCAAATTCAGCTTTCATCTTTCGGTATGGGTGATTCATCCGCAAGAACCTACGATGACGAAAATACACTATTTTGTGAGAGTTGGGAAGTCTTCTGCTAGCTGTCTTATCCATGCATGTGACACACCCTACATCTCCCCTCGTTTTCTTCCTCGATGTGTTGCCTAATGCCGGCATATCTTGAATGGTGTGCACCAGCATCGCACGTAGATCGAAAATCCCCTATCTATAAGCATCATAACATTTTACAGCAGGCGCATCTATCCACACTGTTAGCAGTTCTTCTACCAGTAGATGAAAGTAAATGTCGATGTCATTTCCAGTTGCTTCGGGCCTAGGATAATCATTGACATCGTAATGTATTTTTTCTTCATACACAACCAAGGAGCTAGGTTATATATGCACAGAAGCACCGGCCATGTGTTGTGATTGGTGCTCATATCGCCAAAAGGATTCATCCCGTTAGTACACTCTCCGAGCCTTATACTTCTAGGATCCTTGGCAAATTTTTCAAACTTGTTGTCGATTAATTCCCATTGAGCCCCATCTTTCGGGTGCCTCATAATCCTATCTGCAATTCTCTCATCATGATGCCCCGCAACCTCTTTGCCTCTCTAGGGTTTGCAAACAAACGCCTCAACCTTGGAATTAAAGGCATGTACCAAACAACCTTGAACGATATTCCTGTCTTGATATCGTTGTCCAATTTGTACTTGTCCTTTGCTCTCCTGCGCTTGTATTGTGCATGCTTGCATGTGGGACATGCACGATAATCTTTGTACTCACCATGGTACAATATACAATCATTCACACAAGAGTGTATCTTCTGTACTTCAAGTTCCAATGGGCAAATAATTTTCTTCGCTTCATTCATGCTTCTGGGGAGCACATTATCTTCCGGAAGAATTTCTTTCAAAAGACCTAACATCTCTGTGAAGCCCTTGTTTGATACACCGTTTGCTGCTTTAAATCTGAGAAGCGCCAGGGTGGCACTCAACCTGGAATATTTCTTTTTGCAACCTGGATACAATTCTTTCTTGGAGTCCGCATCAATGGTTGGCAAATCCTGGTATACAATCATATCCTTTTCTGGGCCCTCGAAATATGCAATCATAGCAGCAAAATCTGGCATATCAAGATCGTCGTCATCTGCGTGGACGTCTTGGTTTTCCAGTGGGCGTTTAAGCTTTCCTGTAGCGACCCGACCTCAAACGGTCAAGTCTCTGTGCTTCACTGTCATCCTTGGATCGGTAATGCTGACACACACAGTAATCGAAGGATTTATAACAGAGTAGCAATCACACACTTATTACATCGAATGTCTCAAAAGAGAACTTATTACAATAAATATGGCTTAAGGCCATCTAATACGATAACAGCGGAAGGCTTGGAAGATAAAGTGAGTCCATCAACTCCAACGGCATAGCTGAGCTGCACGGCAATGACCTAACGAACTTTACTCCTCGTCTAAAAAGTCTGCAACATAATACGTTGCAGCCCGAAAACGGGTCAACACATGGAATATGCTGGCAATATAACACGGTAGAGCAAGAACAGAATAATGCTATCACTATATGCATATTTGGCTGGTGGAAAGCTCTATGGTTAAAGTTTTGCGAAAAGCCAATTTTTTCCAACAACAAAGGAATATATTTTATTTAACTATCATGGTAGTTGAAACATCATTGAGAAGGTTCCTCCAACTCAATTTCAATTAATAGCAATTATCAACCCAACAATATTAATTTAGAGTGATGAGATACATATGATAATCCAAGTACTAGATACTCAAGATGTCCATAACCGGGGACACGGCTAACCATGATTAGTTTGTACACTCTGCAAAGGTTTGTGCACTTTTCCCCACAAGACTTGATCTCCTCCGTTGGTTTTCTCGCACTACATGGTGTTTGAGAAATGAATGACCGAGACACAGTCTTTCAGAAGCATTAACTCTCTACTCCGAATAGACTATACCACCTACAACCCACTACATCTGCTAGTCTACCTCTTCAAGAGCTTCACGCAACTTACTCAACTATGCTACATCCCATAATAGCTTGTGGCTGCCCACAGAAGTTTCTAGCATGAAATATCTCAGTTCCCTTTGAGCCTGGGTGGCGGACCTTAGGATTATCACACGGGTACTCTGGGATATCCTAGGACAACACTGGATTCTCCACGTGCCCGACAAGCAATCCACCCAGATGTGTATTAAAGTTGCCACCTTAAGTTGAACCAGTAATTAACAATCTCACATCTGTCATGGATTCACTCAAACCCAATCCACGTCTACGAGCATAGCATAGCAATATAAGCAACGTAGAAGTAACTCCCAAGGGTTTGATAATAAACAGGTGAATATGTACTACCTCATCTACTTCCCAATCCCACATGTTATCAAGTCCTAACCATGCGATGTTTGAGGGTTGAAACTAATGCATAAAAAATGGGTGATAAAGGGATATGATCAAAGTGTTACTTGCCTTGCTGATGATCCGTGAAACCTAGAGACTCGATGTAGCACGCTTCGCACTCCAGGTACTCTATCGCAATCAAACAAGCATAAAATAAGCAATCAAACAAGGGCACGTGTAAAACTCAAATAAGAGATCTAACCAGAAAGTTCAACTTAGGAACTCCGGTTTGCAAAAAGAATCAAATCAAACGGAGCAACGAAACTCAAACGGTGAAAAAAGCTTCGTTTATTAATCTGGACTAAAGTCAAATTTTAATGTAGCAAAAACTTGTTCAAGTTGATTAAACAGAAAGAGGGTTTCGAGATGAAACTCTAGGCGCTTGAATCGCCCGATTCTGATAAACGAGCGAAAAGTTATACTAAAACAAAAATCGGATCAGAAATCGCGATCGAAAATAATCGCGCAAAATCCGAGAAAAAGAAAAACTGATGAACAGGCTAACGAACGGACGTTCGCAGTCTGCGGCTAAACGGTGAAAAACGTTCGTTAAAACGAACGTAAAAATGGGTCTTCGTTAAATAACTAAACCGAAAAAAATAAACCGAACCGGACCTAAAAAATGGATCTAGGGTTCCGAAAAAACCCAAACGGTTTTCTTACAAAAACCGAGGTGGCTACCTCGGGTCCGGTGAGGCGGCACAGCGGCGGTGCGGCTCCGGTGACGGTGCGTGGCGGCGCGGCGGCAACGGGCAGTGCAGCTCCGGTGATGGTGCATGGCGGTGCGGCGGCGGCGGCGGGCGGTGCGGCGCCGGCGACGGCGCATGGCGGCGCGGTGACGGCGGGTGGTGGGGCGGCGGGCGACGGCGCGACGGCTAGGGTTAGGGCGCGAGGCGCGGGTGGGCTTCAGGGGCGGTTGTAGGCTTCGGCGGCTCGGGGGTGGCGGCTTATAAAGGCCCCCGGGCGGAGTCTCGCTCGGGTACGGCCCGGAGTCGGTTGACTTTTTTTTAAATAATTCCGACGTGTAGAAAAAGAAAGAAAATAAATACTAAACGGATTCCAAAAATCCCGAAATAAAGTTTCCCCGTCCTCTAAAAATAAGACAGACAAGGTGAACATTTATTTGGGCCTAAAATGCAATTTTGAAAAACGCATATTTTTCCTAATTCAAATAAAATAGCGATAAAACTCTGAATAAAAATCTTATTTGATTTTAATATTAAATCTTCGATATTTCTCTATTTTGAGGAAGTCATTTTATCCTCTCTCTTTTATTTTTATAAAAGAAATATTCGAAGAGAAAATAATTAAAATGAAAAGATCCTCTTCCCAAAATTCGAGAAAACTCGAATATGAAAATAATGAAATCCCCAACTCTCCCCATAGGTCCTTGAGTTGCGTAGAATTTCTAGGATCAAGCCAAAAATGCAATAAATGTGATATGCAATGATGATCTAATGTATAACATTCCAAATTGAAAATTTGGGATGTTACAAACCTACCCCCCCTTAAGATGAATCTCGCCCTCGAGATTCGGGTTGGCTAGAAAATAGGTGTGGATGGTCCTTGCGTAGGTCTTCCTCTCGTTCCCAGGTGGCTTCGTCCTCGGTATGGTGGCTCCACTGAACTTTGCAAAACTTAATAACCTTGCTGCGGGTAACCCAACTGGCAAACTCGAGAATCTTGACTGGCTTCTCCTCGTAAGTCAAGTCGTTATCCAACTGTATCGCTTCGAGTGGCACTGTATCTCTCAGAGGAATGTCGGCCATCTCTGCGTGGCACTTCTTCAACTGAGAAACGTGGAACTCATCGTGAACTCCTGACAATCCTTTGGGTAATTCCAACTTATAAGCAACTTCTCCCATACGTTCCGAAACTCTGTATGGTCCCACAAAGCGTGGCGCTAACTTTCCCTTAACTCCAAAGCGCTTAACTCCTTGGAGTGGTGATACCGGAAGATACACTTTGTCTCTGATTTCATAGACTACCTCCTTGCGTTTTGAATCTGCATAACTCTTTTGTCGGGACTGAGCTACCTTTAGTCTATCTCGAATCAATTTAACCGTCTTTTCTGATTGCTTAATCAAATTTGGTCCAAACAACTGACGGTCTCCAACTTCATCCCACAACAACGGTGTCCTGCACCTCCTTCCGTACAAGGCTTCGAAAGGTGCCATCTTCAAACTGGCCTGGTAACTGTTGTTGTATGAGAACTCTACGTAGGGGAAGTTGTCATCCCAACTAGATCCATAATCTAGTGCACAAGCTCTCAACATATCCTCCAGAATCTGGTTAACTCTCTCGGTTTGTCCATCTGTTTGCGGGTGAAAAGCTGTACTGAACTCCAGTCTGGTTCCCGAAGTTTCATGCAACTGATTCCAAAACTTTGAGGTAAACTGGGTTCCTCTATCTGATACAATGGTCCTTGGAACTCCATGAAAACATACGATCCTGGTCATGTATATCTTGGCCAACTTGGCACTTGTATAGGTGGTTTTCACTGGGATAAAGTGAGCTACTTTGGTCAAGCGATCAACTACTACCCATATAGAATCATATCCTGATTTGGTCTTGGGCAATTCGGTGATGAAATCCATGCCAAGCTTATCCCACTTCCATTCGGGTATCAGCATAGGTTGTAGCAATCCGGCTGGCTTTTGATGTTCTGCCTTCACTCTCTGACATACGTCACATACGGCTACATACTCGGCAATATCCTTCTTCATACCAGTCCACCAGAAACGCTCCTTTCAATCCACATACATCTTGGTGTTTCCGGGGTGAATCAAGTATGGTGAGTCATGAGCCTCCTGAAGTATTAACTTCCTGATCTCTGTGTTATTGGGCACATAAACACGGTCCTCAAACCACAAGGTGTCGTGTTCATCCTCACGAAAACCTTTGGCCTTTCATTTGCTCATTCTCTCTTTTATCTCGGTGATCTCTTTGTCATCCTTCCGAGCTTCTCGAATCTTTCCTAACAATGTAGACTGGACTTCCATTGTTGCAACAAAACCTCTAGGGACAATCTCCAATCAAAGTTCCCTGAGATCCTCTGCCAACTCCTTTGGCAATCCTGCGCTTATGAGTGTGTTGGCATAACTCTTCCGGCTCAAAGCGTCTGCTACGATGTTGGCCTTGCCTGGATGATAGTGAAGCTTCATGTCATAATCCTTTATAAGCTCCAACCATCTCCTCTGCCTAAGGTTCAGCTCCTTCTGTGTGAAAATGTACTTCAAACTCTTATGGTCACTGAATACATCGCAATGGTTTCCAAAAAGATAATGTCTCCAAGTCTTCAACGCATGCACTACGGCAGCCAACTCCAAGTCATGCGTGGCATAATTTAACTCATGCGGGTTCAGTTGTCGCGAGGCATACGAAACAACTTTTCCGTCCTGCATCAGTACTCCTCCAAGTCCTAAGCGAGAGGCGTCGCAATACACTTGGAAATCCTTGCGTATATCCGGCAGAATCAGTACTGGGGCTGTAGTTAGACGTTTCTTTAACTCCTGAAAACTCACTTCACATTCTTCTGTCCATTTAAATTTGATATCCTTGTTCAATAGCTATGTCATTGGCTTCGCAATCTTGGAAAAATTCTCAATGAATCTCCGGTAGTATCCTGCGAGTCCAAGAAAACTGAAGATCTCGCTAACTGAAGTGGGTGCCAACCATTCAGTGACTGACTGGACCTTGGTGGGGTCTACTGCTATACCTTCTCCTGATATAACATGTCCAAGGAATCCAACTTCTTTCAACCAAAACTCACATTTGCTGAACTTGGCATACAACTGATGTTCCCTGAGTTTCTCGAGAACTAAACGCAAATGCTCTTTGTGCTCCTCTTCATTCTTCAAGTATAAGATTATATCATCAATGAACACCACAACAAACTTATCCAAATATTCCATGAACACCTTGTTCATCATGCTCATGAAATAGGCGGGGGCGTTAGTTAGTCCAAATGACATGACCGTATACTCATATAACCCGTACCTTGTGGTAAATGCGGTTTTAGGTATATCCTTTTCCCGGATCTTTAGCTGGTGATATCCTGATCGCAGATCGATCTTCGAAAACACCTTACCTCCTTGAAACTGGTCAAACAAATCATTGATCATCGGCAGTGGGTATTTGTTCTTGATCGTCACCTCATTCAATGCACGATAATCAACAACCATCCTTAGAGACTTATCCTTCTTCTCAACCAAAAGCACTGGGGCTCCCCATGGTGATGAACTCCGTCGGATGTAACCTTTCTCCAATAACTCCTTAATCTGCTTCTTAATCTCCTCTAGATCATTTGCGGGCATCCGGTAGGGTCTCTTTGATATTGGCCCGGTACCTAGCAATAGCTCTATCAAAAACTCGATGTCTTGATCCGGTGGCATGCCTGGTAACTCCTCTGGAAAAACATCTGGGTAATCCTTCACTACAGGCACTTCCTCCTGAACAACTCCCGTGAGGGTATTTACTTGGCTCCTCCTAGGCACATGTCTAGATACATACTTGATCCTTTTTCCCTTCGGGGTGGTGAGACATATTGATTTACTAGCACAGTCAATGCTTCCTCCATACTTTGACATCCAGTCCATGCCTAATATCACATCCAATTCTTGTGACTCCAAAATTATTAGGTCTGGCGGAAAAACATGGCTACCAATGGTTAGGGGTATCTGGTCGCACCATCGGTTGGCCATATACTCTGCTCCAGGTTAACTTACTAACAGAGGGGTCCTAAGGGTTTGGGTTGGTAGTTTAAACTTATCCACGAATCCCCTTGATATGTATGAATGTGATGCACCAGTATCGAAAAGAACAAGTGCGGTAAAAAACTTAACCAAAAACTTACCGATAACTGCGTCTGGCTGCCCTTCAACCTCCTCCACGTTAACGTGGTTCACTTGCCCTTTGTTGAATGGATTAGGCTTCTTCCCAGCGCTCCCATAACCATTTCCATTCTTTGCTTCAAGGCACTCCGTGGCATAGTGTCTAGTCTTCCCGCACTTGAAGCAAGTAATGTGACTTAGGTCTCTCTTGGCGGGTGTGGCTGGATTGGAGCATGTCTGATTGTTGCTTGTTCCGTTCCTAGTCCCATTCTTGGAACCATTGTGGTTATGAGAACATCCTCCGTTATGGTTA
This sequence comes from Triticum monococcum, assembly GCA_034509565.1. Classification (NCBI taxonomy): domain Eukaryota; kingdom Viridiplantae; phylum Streptophyta; class Magnoliopsida; order Poales; family Poaceae; genus Triticum; species Triticum monococcum. Next base: position 666,716,173 of record CM067843.1, on the reverse strand, counting down.
TGACCTCCATGGTTATGAACAAGTCCTCCCGAGTTCGGGGTTAGACGAGGCTTCTGCTGAGCTCCTGAATTGTACCTTCCTTGTCCATACTTCCTTTTGCGGCTCTCAATTTGCTGCTGCTTCCCTTCAATCATAAGAGCCTTGTCTACCAATTCCTGGTAGTTGTTGAATGTTGCCACCATCAACTGCATGCTCATCTCATCGTTCAGCCCTTCCATAAACTTCTCCTGCTTCGCGGCATCTGTGGCCACATCGTCAGGGGCATAACTAGACAACTTACTAAATTCATCCACGTACTACCCCACAGTACGGTTCCCTTGGCGCAAGTTGCGAAACTCACGCTTCTTCATGCTCATAGCTCCCGTTGAGACATGGGCGGTGCGGAATGCTTGCTGAAACTGATCCCATGTAACAGTGGCTATAGGATAGCTGATGTGTAATTCTCCCACCATGAGGTTGCTGGTCCATCCAACTGATGTGCGGCAAAACACACCTTCTTAGCATCTGTACAACCTGCAGTGGTTAACTCCCTTCCAATCCTCCGGAGCCAATCATCTGCCACTATCGGCTCGGTGCTGCTAGAAAACACCGGCGGCTGCAACCTCAGAAAGCGGGCTAAGTTGTCAACTGGTGGTGGTGGTGGGTTGTTGTTGTTGTTGCCTTGGTTCTGAACTAACAACTGCATCAAGGTATTCTGCTGTTGGATCAACTGAGTGAGCTCCGGTGGAAAGGTAAATTCGGGGTCACGTCTCGGAGGCATATGAGGGTTTAGAGGGAAGAGAATAGAATAGAATGAGGTCTAGTGAGAAAACACTACCCATATGCACATGAGACAAACATAATCATATCGATCAATCAATCAAGCATGGGCATACAATCGATCTAACTATCGTTACAAAAGTGCTCGGACTATACTATATACATGATGGAATACTACTACTGATGTGGTGGTCTACTAGAAATATTGATCGGTCGAAGACTCCATGATGTCTGCTCCAGCTTCGTCTTCATAGTCATCATCCCTATCGTCGGGGTCCGAGTCGGTGTTGTCGATGATGATGTAGTCCTCAGAACGAATCTCCTTGGGTTCATCGTCTTCTCCTCCTGGCGCGGGGTCTCCCATGAATACTCTCAGCTTCCTTTCCAGATCATCATTCTTCTCCACTAGTACGACGATTTCCTCCTCATAATCTTCGTGAGTAGCGTTGAGTTCTTCCTCCAGTTCTATGATCCTTGTCATCGCCTTCTTCAGATCTATCATGCCTGCGCACATCTGGTTCTCCTGGCGACGAATGTGCAGGTTTAACTCCTGGATGAAAGCTGTGATTGATATATGCTTCCTGGTGCTGATCATCTCCCATTGCTCATCTCGGCGCCCACAAATCTGGTAGATACTATCCTTAAGCTCCTTATGGTAAACTTCTCCAATGCGTCCCATGGTGATGTGAGCTGCCATACTCTTTCCTAGACTCCAGGTTGGTGCATCAAAGGAAAACTCTATGGGTTTGGTGACTGGCGCGAATGTCCTTCCTGGAACTTGAACTTGAACCATCGCTACTCTTCTGGTAACATGGCGTTGTAAGTCCCGGTGAAGCTTGGTATTTCAATGTTCAGGTACTTAGTGACTTCCTTCAAGTGTCGTCCAAAAGGTGCTTCTTCATCCGGTTGTGCAAACTTGTTCCTTGCGTCCGCCATACTAAAGAATAGAAAATGGAGAGGAGTCAGAAATGAGAAGAGAGTGGTGATCTAGGGCTTTAGCTTGGTGGTCATGTCCTACACTCGGCGTGTGCTCCAATACCATCTTGTAGTGACCCGACCTCAAACGGTCAAGTCTTTGTGCTTCAGTGTCATCCCTGGATCGGTAATGCTGACACACACAGTACTCGAAAGATTTATAACAGAGTAACAATCACACACTTATTACATCAAATGTCTCAAAAGAGAACTTATTACAACAAATATGGCTTAAGGCCATCTAATACGATAACATCGGAAGGCTTGGATGATAAAGTGAGTCCATCAACTCCAACGGCATAGCTGAGCTGCACGGCAATGACCTAACGAACCTTACTCCTCATCTAAAAAGTCTGCAACATAATACGTTGCAGCCTGAAAACAGGTCAACACATGGAATATGCTGGCAATATAACACGGTAGAGCAAGAACAGAATAATGCTATCACTATATGCATATTTAGCTGGTGGAAAGCTCTACGGTTAAAGTTTTGCGAAAAGCCAATTTTTTCCTACAACAAAGGAATAGATTTTATTTAACTATCAGGGTAGTTGAAACATCATTGAGAAGGTTCCTCCAACTCAATCCCAATTAAAAGTAATTATCAACCCAAAAATATTAATTTAGAGTGATGAGATACATATGATAATCCAAGTACTAGATACTCAAGATGTCCATAACCGGGGACACGGTTAACCATGATTAGTTTGTACACTTTGCAGAGGTTTGTGCACTTTTCCCCACAAGACTCGATCTCCTCCATTGGTTTTCTCGCACTACATGGTGTTTGAGAAACGGATGACCGAGACACAGTCTTTCAGAATGATTAACCCACTACATCTTCTAGTCTACCTCTTCAAGAGCTTCACGCAACTTACTCAACTATGCCAGAGCCCATAATAGCTTGTGGCTGCCCACGGAAGTTTCTAGCATGAACTATCTCAGTTCCCTTTGAGCCTGGGTGGCGGACCTTAGGATTATCACATGGGTACTCCGGGATATCCTAGGACAACATTGGATTCTGCAGGTGCCCGACAAGCAATCCACCCAGATGTGTATTAAAGTTGCCACCTAAAGTTGAACCATTAATTAACAATCTCACATCTGTCATGGATTCACTCAAACCCAATCCACGTCTACGAGCATAGCATAGCAATATAAGCAACGTACAAGTAACTCCCAAGGGTTTGATAATAAACAAGTGAATAGGTACTACCTCATCTACTTCCCAATCCCACATGTTATCAAGTCCTAACCATGCAATGTTTGAGGGTTGAAACTAATGCATAAAAACTGGGTGATAAAGGGATATGATCAAAGTGTTATTTTCCTTGCTGATGATCCATGAAACCTAGAGACTCGATGTAGCACGCTTCGCACTCCGAGTACTCTATCGCAGTCAAACAAGCATACAATAAGCAATCAAACAAGGGCACGGTTAAAACTCAAATAAGAGATCTAACCATAAAGTTCAACTTAGGAACTCCGGTTTGCAAAAAGAATCAAATCAAACGGAGCAACGAAACTCAAACGGCAAAAAAAAGCTTCGTTTACTAATCTGGACTAAAGTCAAATTTTAATGTAGCAAAAACTTTTTCAAGTTGTTTAAACGGAAAGAGTGTTTCGAGACAAAACTCTAGGCGCTTGAGTCGTCTGATTTCGATAAACGAGCAAAAAGTTATACTAAAGCGAAAATTGGATCAGAAATCGCGATCGAAAATAATCGCGGAAAATCCGAGAAAAAGAAAAACCGATGAAGAGGCTAACGAACGAACATTCGCTGTCTGCGACTAAACAGTGAAAACCGTTTGTTAAAACGAACCTAAAAACGGGCGTTCATTAAATAACTAAACCTAAAAAAAATAAACCAAACCAGATCTAAAAAACGGATCTAGGGTTCCGAAAAAACGGTTTTCATGGTCCGACGGGGTCCGGCGAGGCGGCGCGGCGGCGGTGGGGCTCCGGCGACCGCGCGTGGTGGCGCGGTGGCGGCGGGCCATGCGGCGGCTAGGGTTAGGGCGCGAGACGCGGGGTGACTTCGGCGGGCGGCTGTGGGCTTCAGCGGCTCGGGGGTGGTGGCTTATAAAGGCCCCCCGGGCGGAGTCCTGCTCGGGTACGGCCCGAAGTCGGTTGACTTTTTTTTAAATAATTTCGACGTGTAGAGAAAGAAAGAAAGAAATACTAAATGGACTCCAAAAATCCCGAAATAAATTTTTCCCGTCCTCTAAAAATAAGCCGGACGAGGTGAACATTTATTTGGGCCTAAAATGCAATTTTGAAAAATGCATATTTTTCCTAATTCAAATAAAATAGCGATGAAACTCCGAATAAAAATCTTATTTGATTTTAATATTAAAGCTTTGATATTTCTCTATTTTGAGGATGTCATTTTAATATTATAGCGATGAAACTCCGAATAAAAGAAATATTTAAAGAGAAAATAATTAAAATCAAGCGATCCTCTTTCCAAAATTCGAGAAAACTCGAATATGAAAATAATGAAATCCCCAACTCTCTCCGTAGGTCCTTGAGTTGCGTAGAATTTCTAGGATCAAGCCGGAAATGCAATAAAATATGATTTTTATTCGGAGTTTCATCGCTATAATATTCGGAGTTTCAACAAAATCAGCCGTCTTGAGAATGCAAAGGAAATTTGGGACACTTTGATTGATATGCACGAAGGTACCGACTCCGTCAAGGAATCCAAATTGGATGTGCTTCAAAGTCAACTTGACAAGTTCAAAATGAAGGATGGTGAAGGTGTCGCTGAAATGTACTCTAGGCTTGCTCTCATCACAAATGAGATTGCCGGCTTAGGGAGTGAAGAGATGACCGATAGATTCATCATCAAGAAGATTCTAAGAGCCTTGGATGGAAAATATGATACCGTGTGCACATTGATCCAAATGATGCCCAATTACAAAGATCTCAAGCCAACGGAGGTAATTGGAAGAATTGTTGCTCATGAGATGTCACTTAAGGATAAAGAGGAACTTCACAACAAATCAAGTGGTGCCTACAAAGCCTCATGTGAAGCCCCTACATCATCAAGTGAGAAACAAAACTTTAATGAAGAATTGAGCTTAATGGTGAAGAACTTCAACAAGTTCTACAAGAGTAGAAGCAAAGATAGAAGCTCCAAGTCAAGGTCCTACAATGACAAAAGATCTTCTAGTAGAGAGCGAAACTGCTACAATTGTGGAAGTCCCGGACACTATTCCAATGAGTGTACGGCTCCCTACAAGAGAAGAGAAGACTCTCCAAAAATAAGAAGCAAAAGAGAAGAATCACCACCAAGAGAGAGAAGGAGTAGAGATGAACGTTATGAACGAAGATACTCACGGAGAAGCAAGGATTCGGATAGGAAGGAAAAATCATCAAGGAGCTACATAAAACGAAGACATCAAGCTCATGTTGGTGAATGGGTATCCGGCTCCGACTTCGACGACCACTCCGAGAGAAGTTATCACTCCGACTCCGAATATACTCAAGATGAAGGAGTTGCCGGTCTAGCACTTGTGACAACCAACTCCTACGATATATTTGACTCACCAAATGAAGGAATTGGAAGATGCTTCATGACCAAAGGTCCTAAGGTAACACACCCCGAGTATGTTGATTTTAATAGTGATGAAGATGACTTGTTAGGTGATGATGATTTGCTTGTTGACAACTCTAGTGATGAATACTATGACGGAACATCAATTAATCATGCTAATCAAGATAAAACGAATGACAATGATAAGGAGAAGATTGAGGCTCTAACTAAAGAACTAAACACTCTTAAGTTAGCTCGTGAAACTATATTCGAAGATCATCGAGAACTTTTCAGAGCTCATGAGAAGTTACGCTTTGAAAAGCTCAATCTTGAGCAAGAGCATGAGTTTTTAAAGGCAATCAATGATGATCTCCGCAAGAAAAGTTCTTCTTACATTGCCAAGCATTTACTCTTATCCACTTACATGCCTCAAGTCAAGTCTAGTAACAAGAACAAGAAAGATTCTTCCTCTAGTAGTAACAATGATCATGCTAAATCCAATATTGTTGCTTCTAGTAGTTCTCTTGATTCCACTAATGATTCTCTTAGGCAAGTTACACTTGAGCAAGAAAATAGCTTATTGAAGGGAATTATAGAGAAAGGAGTGTACAAACGCCTTGCCGGGAGTAAGCAATTCGAGGAAATTGTACGCAAGCAAGGAATGCACCAGAAGAATCAAGGTGTTGGTTTTGAACGAAAGTTCAATGCCAATGGAGTTGAGTGGGAAGAAGATCAATACCCCAAGACAAAGTTTGTTCCTCAACAAGAGAAGTATGACACTTCCTTCAAGGGGACACAAGCTCAAGATGATCTTCCACCACAAGACTACAAGCAAAAGGGCAAGGACAAGCTTCAAGAGGAAATTGATGCATTTGAAGAAGCTCCTAAGACCTTAGTCAAGTGGATTCCCAAGACCACTCCAAGTTCCACTTCATCAAGTACGACTACAACTCCAAGGATTCCCATCAAGATGGTGAGGATCCAAAAGAAGGACTAGAGAGTTCTTGAGGGTGACTCCGCCAACATACTTCACTCTTATCATTTTGGCAAGAACAAGTGCAATCAACTTCCACATCTTGCACTAGTTCAAGGAGTCACAAACCCTCTTGTTGGTAAGACAAGGGACAAGGTAACCTAAAAGTTTTCATGGACATTATCTTGTGTGTGCATCACTCTATGTCTATGGATATCCTTGTTTGTTCCTCGTGGGACTAACCCATGTAGGTATTGAAAGTGCAATTCACTCAAATGGATAGCTCCAAGTGATCTACATCAACATTGAGCATCCACATCTTCAACATCTACATGAAGTCATCATCGACAAAACCCAAGGTTAGTTCATCCCTCTTAGGGGGGATATCACATCTAGGGGGAGCTTTACTCTAAGACTTGAGCTAAAGCAACTCTGAAGATGTGAACACAACAATGCTTTATGTAAAAGTGGTAACCCCACTTGAGCTTAAACGATGAGTATGACCTATGATCAAGTGTTCTCACTTGACTCCTAAGTCAATATACTCATATATATATGACCTAGTCATCGCCAATTGCTTGATAGATGCTAGAATTGGTTGTGCATGCTTTATCACATATTTCAATTGCCATTTTATTGTGTGAGCATGTTGGTTGCATATTTTACTCATTCGAGGACATCCACTTGTTGTTTTGATTGTTTGGTTTTATTTCCTTTTGCCAAGTGGATGGACAAGAATGCCTAATAACCTCCTCTAGCTATCTATGCTTTTCTCGTTGCAAACTCTATTCATGCTACATCACAAAATTTGATCAAGTCAGATTCGAACCACTCTGTGTGAGGAGCACTCGGAGTCCCCGATTCGTCATAGACTTAAACTTCCAAAACCTCTTTATGATTCTCGGTCTGACCGATATCCTACTTTTGGTCCTACCCAGATCATTAAGTTGATCTGAATTTTCGATCTCGGTGCAACCGATTTGAACCATTCGGTCACACCGAGTTGCAATAACTGTATACAGTTTTGCATCTCGGTGCCACCGAGTTGTTCCACTCGGTCACACCGACAGGGTCGGGCTATATATAGTCACGGGCAAAAATTTGGAAATTTCTCCGAACCCCTTCGCCCGCGCGATAGCTCGCTCTGCCAACGTGGTCTCCGGATCGTCTCCTCGCCGCTAGCCGCCTCCAGTCGCTGGTCTCCATCACCGTCAACGGAATTCAACCCCGTCGTTGCCGCCATAGCGAGTCTCCGCCGAACTACGGTATGGACTCGATCACAGTGCTATTCCCCGTCTGATTCCTAGCACATTGTGTTCTTAATGATTCTTGCCACGATTGAAACACTCCTATCCAGTCAATGCGTTCGTAGATTAGTTTTGATTCGAAAATTTTAGGGTTAGGTTTCCGCCGAAACCATCTCGGACCCACCGAGTTGAAAAACTCGGTCCCACCGATTTGGCTGATGCCATTGCACAAGTAAGACTCGGTCTGACCGAGAATTACTAATCGGTGTGACCGATTTTGGAACTTTGTGAAACCTTAGCAGTCTCGGTGCCACCGAACTGTGACTCGGTCTGACTAAGTTCACTAGTTTAGGTTCCAAAACTGCTTTGGTATCACCGAGTTTAAAAATCGGTAGATCCGAGATGATTTCTGTGGGAAACTAAAACTAAGATTTTGATTCATTCTTTTGCAAAAATCTCTGCATTTTGTGATGCTCATCTATTCTACCTCATCTATAAACTATTCACAGGGTCAGCAGACAGCTTGTTCATCATGTCAGATCAGAGTGACAGCCAGAATGTGTCAGAACAGCAAGTGCACATGAGTGAGGGCACTAGTCCCTCCAGTTCTTCTGATGAAGGCAGCAGGAGCACCCCTAGCAATCTGCTGAAAGCTGCCACCAGGCAAAGGAAGAAGAGAACCTCAGACTCAGAGGATGAGGACTATGTGGCAGAAGAGGAAGCTACTTCCAAGAAAGTAGTGCTCAAGAAGGAGTATGGCTCAGCTCAAGGCACAAAGCCAGGATTGAAAATCAAAAGGCCAGCAGGTAGGCAGCCCATGCCAAAGGCCAGAGCTTCAACTCAGATTCCTGAAAAGCCTGCAACCATAGAGCCAGTTGCTGCTGAAGGGAAGAAGAGGAAGGAAAGGGTCAAAAAGACCACTGCCAGAGTGCTTGGGAGATCCTCAATCATGAGAGACTCAGAAGAGGAAGAGGAAGAAGAGGTTGCTACACCAGCACCTAAGGTACCTAAGCTTATGGGTGATGCTATCAGGACAGGGGCTGCTGCATCAAAGCCCAAAGAAGCACCCAAAGCTGCCTCCAAGCCCAAGTCAGCACCCAAGAGGAATACAAGGAGCATACCTGCAACTGAAAAGAACAAGGCCCCAGTTCCTGAAGCTGCTGAAGAAGATGATGAAGAGCATGTTTTGAGAAAGCTCAAGCCCAAGATCCCAGACCACAATGATGCTCATCCTATGGCTGAGGACATGAAGCTCAGAAGAGACTCAGGGCTGAGGAAGTGGAGAGAAGCAGACCCGTATGCTTCAAGGAGAAGAACTGCTGTTGATTACAGGTTTCACACCAAGGAACAACAAGATTTCTATGAGACAGTGCTGCTTGATAAGAAGCCCATAGTTTGTGACATGAGATGGGTTGATTGGGAGTACATCAAGGACAATGAGGAACACTATCCTGGTGTGATTGACAGTTTTGGTGCTTGTGGAGTTGTAGACTTTGTTGGGCAGAAGCTCACAAAGTGGAACAAGGAACTCATTATGCAATTCTACTCCACAGCACACTTCTATCTAGATGGAAGGATTGTGTGGATGTCAGAAGGGACAAGGTATCAATCAACAGTTGCTGAGTGGGCTCAGTTGATCAATGCCCCAGAGGAGCATGAGGATGACTTGGATATCTATGCCAAGAAGAAGATGGACCACAACTCTATGTCCAATATGTACAAGGAAATTCCAAATGAAGCTCTTGAAACTTTCAAATTTGGCTCAGTGCATTATCCTCTGTCAGGGCTGCCAACCATTAACTGGATCCTATGGCACACTCTGTTGCCCAAGTCAGGTGATCACAAGATGATCAGAGGCCATGCAATCAATTTGCTTCATGTATTTGATGTACCTCAAAAATTCAAGGTCATGAGCCTCATAGTAGAGACTATCAAGAGGACTGCAGCAGATCAGAAGAGGAGCTATGGTTATGCCCCTCAGATTCAGGAGTTGATCAACTCAAAGATGGGCACAGGCATATACTTATTGGACAAGGAACACCTGCCCATCCATCCAGATTTTGAAGATAATCAAGTTGTCATGAATGATATGAACCATCATCTACACAAGCACAAGCAAAGAAGGAGAAGGCAAGGAGGGAGAAAGCTGCCAAGATGCCAACTCAAGCGGAGGCATCTGAGTATTTCTTGAAGACCAAACAAGAGCAGCTTGGTTACTTGATTGCATCCACACTGAGGATTGAGCAAGGACTGGCCACCCTCACTCAGAATCAGCAGAGCTTAGAGAGGATCATGGAACAAAAGTTCTATGACTTGGATGTCAAAGTAACAGAGATTTAGTCTGCAGTGGAACAATTACAGGATGATATGCAGGAGAGGAAGGGCAAGACTACAACTGATGCATTTGCTAGAGTGCCAAGAGCTCAAAGATCATATGCAGTGCCAGTTGCTGACACTAGAGCCACCACTTCTGCACCAGCTACAGCTTCAGTTCCACTAGCTCCAGCATCTACTTCAGCTTCAACTCCAACCACGTCTACAGAAGGTTTCGTCCTTGTAGTGCTCCGGACTCCACCACCACCAGAAGTTCAAGCCTGAGAGTCGATCTAGCACTATGCATTTTCTAGGAACTTTTTGGTAACTTGTTGCCAAAGGGGGAGAAAAATGTATAGATCATAGGCTTCGAGAGAGAGAGAGTGTTACTTTTATTCTCTCTTGCTTTATTTGGTGGTTTTTCAAACTTTGTTTGCTTTTGAGTGCTTGAGATACTATGCCGTTATCTGTGAGACATTGATGATCATGTGTTTGATCATAAGCTACACTTATGCATGCTTGATATTATCCTATCTATCTTATGTGATCATTCACTTTCTTTGGTGATGAGTGCTTGTATTTCAATTCTTATCATTTTAAGCGCTCCACCAAGATGTATGTGACATGGAAGAGTAACCCATGACTCTAACTCTTTGTGCATTTGCAGTCCAAAGGAAATTTTAAATATGCACAAATTTAGGGGGAGCTCTTACTTATCACACACTTCTCAAAGCGAAGATATATTCCATTCTTATTATTATTTGTCGAAGCTTTAATCTATATGTTGTCATCAATTACCAAAAAGGGGGAGATTGAAAGTGCAACTATCCCTAGGTGGTTTTGGTAATTCATAACAACATATAGCTCATTGAGCTAATGCTATTCCAAGATGATTATTTCAGGAAAGCTCAATGATTGGCATGGCATGGATGTTGAAAGTGGATCCCTCAAAATGCTAAGGACAAAGGATTGGCTCAAGCTCAAAAGCTCAAGACTCTTCATTTTATATTTTAGTGATCCAAGATCACATTGAGTCTTTAGGAAAAGCCAATACTATCAAGGAGGGATGAGGTGTTGCTTAATGAGCCTCTTGCTTCATGTGCTTAGTGATATGCTCCAAAACCCTCAACTACTTTTCCATATCCACATTTGACCTAAACCCAAAGCCAAACTCGGTCCTACCGATTCTTTTAACCTGGTGCCACCGAGTTTCACTTGTCATAGCCATTGCCAAACCCTAGCAAATTGGTTCTACCGATAGGGATCTCGGTCTCACCGAGATGGGATTGCAAACTCTTTGTTTCCCTTTCGTAACTTTTCGGTCTCACTGAAAGAGTGGATCGGTCCCACCGAGATTGCAATGTAAACTCTCTGTTTCCTTTTTGTAACTTTTCAGTCTCACCGAAAGAGCAAATCGGTCCCACCGAGTTTGCCTGACCAACTCTCTGGTTAGCTAATTACCAAAATTGGTCTCACCGAGTTTGTGTAATCGGTCTCACCGAGATTACGTTATGCCCTAACCCTAACCATATCGGTCCTACCGAGTTGCATGTCAGTCCCACCGAAAATCTCTAACGGTCACTAGGTTTACTATTTCGGTCTGACCGAGTTTGTTGATTCAGTCCCACCGAGATTGGTAAATTGTGTGTAACGGTTAGATTTTGTGTGGAGGCTATATATGCCCCTCCACCTCCTCTTCATTCGTGGAGAGAGCCATCAGAACACATCTACACTTCCAACCCATATGTTCTGAGAGAGAACCACCTACTCATGTGTTGAGACCAAGATATTCCATTCCTACCATATGAATCTTGATCTCTAGCCTTCCCCAAGTTGCTTTCCACTCAAATCTTCTTTCCACCAAATTCAAATCCTGTGAGAGAGAGTTGATTGTTGGGGAACCTATCATTTGAAGCACAAGAGCAAGGAGTTCATCATCAACACACCATTTGTTACTTCTTGGAGAGTGGTGTCTCCTAGATTGGCTAGGTGTCACTTGGGAGCCTCCGACAAGATTGTGGAGTTAAACCAAGGAGTTTGTAAGGGCAAGGAGATCGCCTACTTCGTGAAGATCTACCGCTAGTGAGGCAAGTCCTTCGTGGGCGATGGCCATGGTGGGATAGACAAGGTTGCTACTTCGTGGACCCTTCGTGGGTGGAGCCCTCCGTGGACTCGCGCAACCGTTACCCTTCGCGGGTTGAAGTCTCCATCAACGTGGATGTAGGATAGCACCACCTATCCGAACCACGGGAAAAACATCCGTCTCTCCAATTGCGTTTGAATCCTCCAAACCCTTCCCTTTACATTCTTGCAAGTTGCATGCTTTACTTTCCGCTGCCAATATACTCTTTGCATGCTTGCTTGAATTGTGTGATGATTGCTTGACTTGTCCTAAAGTAGCTAAAATCTGCCAAGAACTAAAATTGGGAAAAGGTTAAGTTTTTATTTGGTCAAGTAGTCTAATCACCCCCCTCTAGACATACTTTCGATCCTACAACATAGGATGTAATCTGCATCACAAATTCTCCTCTTTGTACTTTCAGCCAAATTCATGAACTCTGTCACGCCACTAATAAAATCTGCGGTTTTCCGATTCTTCATCCATCGAGATCGTTCCATCTGCAGCAAACGAATGGTAATTAAAAACAAAACAACAACATTAATACACGGATTAACTGCTGCCCAGAGATGCGTGCATAAATCACAAGGTTTTATTTTAATAATTACTGAGGGCGCTCCATGTTGTTATCCAGACGTGCAACGACAAAAATTAATGGCCAGTCAATTTACACGCAGAGATACTAGCACAACACTACACTTAGGAATTGAATACCTTAATTAATTAGCCGCGCGGTGACCTCCACCGAGCAGACAAACAAGCGCGATGCGGCGGCACACCGAGACAGCAGGGTCAAGGAGCAAAGCTTAGTGCGGCTGCTGCCTGAAGTTCGACCTCCACTATCCCGCCATCGACTGTGATGGATGTGCTCGAATCACGCCGCCGCCAACCTCGATGGTTGAGATCCTCCTATCTCCCGCCGCAGACCGAGGATTGACCTCCTATGACGCCGCCACCGCCCACCGACCGAGGATTGACCTCTTCTCCGGTAGCCACTGCCTGCGCCGCCACCGCCATCTCTATATGCAGAGCGGCTGTTCACACGATATCTCACTGTAACTCAATTATATGGACATGGTAGTACATCACATATGGTTATGTAACGGCAACCATGTCTAACCTACATTGTCTTCTCGCACGGTTTGGTGCGGAAATCGTGTGTGATGTTTCAATACCCAACACAAACGACATGTACAAATAGTGTGCCGTATACACTATATATATATATAGTGCCATTAGTAGTTCCCGACCATTAGCTTATCTCCATAGTTTCCCCATTTTCCCCAAATCCCTACATAGCCACCAAATTCCCTCGCATGGCACTGACATTGGGGGAATGCGGATGAGTGGTCCTGATGGTTTCGGTGCGGCTGCTCCTGCTCGTATCTCCGCCACGACAGCGGTTGCCGCCGAGCACTTGCCTAAGGTCATCAGAAGGCGGGCTACTACGGATCTGAATCATCCTGTCAGGTTCCAATCTATCCTGATCTTTTTTTAGCTTGTCCAAAGTATATATCCTTGCTGAATCTGTCCTAAATGACCCCCCCCATGAAAGCGATCTGCCGCCGGATCCGGAGCTTGACTCCAGACTCCCGCAACACGAGTTTGACTCCGAGTTTTGCGTCACCGAGAAGTACCAAAAGCTGAGTTGTGTGCATGGGCACACTCCCACTCAACGTGTATGCACGGAGGGATTCGACATTGGCAGGTGGTTTCTCTGTTGCCCCTTAGAGGTTAGTGCTAATTAAGTTCATCATTTTACTTCAGTTAATGCCACCGCTCATCCAGAATACTATTTAACATTGGTAGGGATATGAGGCTTATGCCTTTGTTAACTGCCTGGATGAAGAATGGCATGGTAGGGCTCGGAGTGTTATCACCTAGTTCGCAGAAGATAACATAAAGCTGAAGAAGAAATTAGCTGATCTGGAATTGTCGGCGTTCTGGGAACGGGGGTCCCCAGACTTGCCTGCCTGCGGCCCGCGGCGTGGCCCAAAGGAGGCCTAGCACCGCCCATCTTCATCAATGCAAGACTCGAGACCCTCGCGAGGGGCCAAGCCTCGCGAGGCGGGCGACACGGAGCTTCCTCAAGCACGGCCTCGTTAGGTTGGCTCGCGAGGAGGCGGAGAGATCAAGGCGGGGTACCTCGCGAGGTGCCTGTGACGCAAGCCATGACGACTCAGGGCGCCAGGCGGGTGCCAGCGCGCACAGCGTCCTTCTTTCCCCTTTGGTGCAAAGGGGGCAAGCGCAGCCGCGGAGTACCGAGGCATTAGGCAAAGGTTGCCATTTCAGTGCAACGAGGCCAAGACCAGGAGGACTACGAGACGGAGGTCACCGTGGAGCCCAAGACGGTGTCATCACCAGAGCTTTGCGCAGGCGAAGACTGCTTTCGTCAGGATAGTTGATACTTGCTGTCCCCCTTCAAACTAGCCCGCCATTGTTGGCTCCCTTCCCGCTCGATATTTGGGAAGAGGACCAGGGCCTCTATAAATAGGACCAGCCACCCACATGGTAGGGGGGATCAAAATCAGAGAGAGAGAAGGGTAACTGAACTCCTCCTAGCAGTTCATTGCCCCAGTCAAGAACAGACCCTCGCGAGGATGTTCTTCCTTGTATTGCTCATCATCATCAGCCCCAGGAGGCAATCCACCAACCACACACTGGAGTAGGGTATTACACCACAATGGTGGCCCGAACCAGTATAAATCTTGTGTCCCTTGTGCAGTTCTTTTAGTAGTTTAGATCCTTGCGAGGTGGGGAGGTAGAAGGCGTAATCTCCGTGCGCACCCCAGTATTCGAACCTTAAGGGTCTGCCGGAGCCCGAAATCTGACATTTGGCACGCCAGGTAGGGGTGCGCCGGAATTCGTCGTCCACCGCCCCGTTCTCCTCCGACCGTCGCGTCCATGTCAGACGCTCATCGGGCCCGCGCCGAGTGCCGGGCCGCCATCGTTTCTCGCGTCGCCCAGACGGCCCCCGTCGGCGGACGTCCACGCCGTTCCCCATCACCCGCCGTCAACGCCGGCACCGGCCCGGCGGGGGGCGAGCAGCAAGCATCGTCTCAGCATCCGTCCGTGCGGCAAGGCGGCCACACCGCTACTCCATCGCTCGCACCCGCTAGTTCTTCGTCCCGCGCGCTCCGCGTGCCCTTGGAGGCTCGAGTTGCACTCCTCGCGGCAAACGAGCTCCTGGGCTACCGCCCCGTCGACGACGTCTACGAAGAATGGCTCGACCGCGTCGCCGAGCTTGTTCGCGCTGCAGGGGGCTCTCCTGCGCCGTCCCATCGCGCTACACCAACACCCCCGGTCGTCGCGGCCCTCCTGGGCGGCTCGCGGGCGCCACCCACAAGTCATCACGTTACGCCGTTCATTCGCCGGGTCAGCGCCGGTTCCATGCGGCAGGGGGCTCCCCTGGATCGGACGGCGCCCGAGATCGGCCTGACCTTCAGTTTGGAGGACCACCCTCCAACTTGGCCTGCTCAGGCGCACTCCCCATCTTGTGCACCCCCACCATCTGCCAGGTGGCCGTCACCAGGACCCTCATTGATGGCGGCGCGGGCCTCAGCATGCTCTCGGTCGAGGCCTTGAACCTCCTCCGCATACCTCTGGAGCGGCTACGGCCCAGCCGGCCCTTCTCAGGCGTCGGGGGCAAGTCGTACAGTTCCTTGGGGCAGATCCGGCTCCCAGTGACCATCGGCACCTACGACAACTTCCGCACGGAGCTGGTCGACTTCGACATCGCCCCCATCGGCCTCCCCTACAACGCCATCCTTGGCTACCCAGCGCTGGCCCAATTTATGGCCGCGACGCACCCGGCGTACAACCTCATGAAGATGCCTGGGAGCAACGGTATCCTCACTGTGCACGGGGACACCAGGGACACGCTGCGGGCACTCAAGCTCGCCTTCAAGACGGCAGCGTCGGCGCAGCACGCCGACTTGGAGACCCCCAAGGCCAAGGGGGCTGCACCCGCCAAGAAGAAGCAATTGTTCACCCAAGACAAGGCGGAAACCAAGCAGATACCTGTCGATGAGGACGGGTCCACCAACGCCACTTTCACCATAGGCGCCCACCTCAAACCCGAGCAGGAGGAGGCCCTGGTCAGGTTCCTGCGTGCAAACAAGAAGGTGTTCGCTTGGGAGCCGGACCAGTTGGCAGGGATCCCCAGAAGTGTAATCGAGCACCCCCTCAACGTGTGCCCCAACGTGCGCCCTGTGAAGCAGAAGGCCAGGCGGCAGTCCACAGAAAAGCAGGCCTTCATCGTCCAGGAGACCCGCAAATTAGAGGCCGCTGGGGTCATCCGCGAGGTCCGATACCCAGATTGGTTGGCCAACCCTGTCGTTGTGCCAAAGAAGGGAGGGAAGGAGCACATGTGTGTCGACTTCACCAACCTCAACAAAGCATGCTCGCAAGATCCGTTCCCGCTCCCCCGCATCGACCAGATTGTCGATTCCACTGTGGAATGCGACCTGTTATGCTTCCTGGATGCCTTCTCTGGGTATCACCAGATCAATATGGCGGTAGAAGACGTCGAGAAGACGGCCTTCCTGACCCCGTGTGGGGTATACTGCTACATGTGCATGCCATTCGGGCTGCGTAACGCGGGGGCGACCTTCCAGCGGCTGATGCACATCACCTTGGGCCCGCAGCTCGGGAAGAATGTTGAAGCTTACATCGATGACATCATGGTAAAGTCTCGGGAGGCCGGGACCTTGATACATGATCTGGAGGAAACCTTCGCGAGCCTCAACGCAGTGAACCTATGGCTCAACCCAGAGAAGTGTGTGTTCGGAGTCCCCTCGGGCAAGCTCTTGGGTTTCCTCGTGTCCCATCGGGGCATCGAGGCTAACCCAGAGAAGGTTAAGGCGGTGGAAGACATGAGCCCGCCAAAGACCCTCAAAGAGATGCAGAAGCTCACGGAGCGCGTGACCGCGCTAGGGCGCTTCATCTCCAAGTTAGGAGAACGAGCCCTGCCCTTCTTCCAGCTAATGAAGAAAAAGGGGCCCTTCGAGTGGACTGAAGAGGCCGATAGGGCGTTCCAGGATCTCAAGAGATACCTGACCAGCCCAGCGGTCATGGTGGCACCGCGCCCTCAGGAGCCGCTGGTGCTTTACCTCGCCGCCACTCCTTACTCCGCCAGCGCAGCCTTGGTGGCAGTCAGAGAGGAGCACCGAGTCAAAACCACGGTAGCAGCCCAGGACAAGGCAGAACAAGAACAAGGAAGGCCTACAGAGACCACCACCGCAGCTGAGGAGGGTCAGCCGCCGCAGAGGGACGCACCAGAGGCGGGAGAAGCCCCTCTTCCAAATGGCCAGTCTCAGGAGGCCTCATTGCCTCAAGAGGCGCCACGGTCTCCGGAAGGAGCCACTAGCACTGACGCACTCCGCCTCGTTGAGCACCCGGTGTACTTCATCAGCACAGTGCTGCCGGATGCAAGGGCACGGTACCCTATGCCTCAGAAACTCCTCCTCGCACTACTGGTGGCTTAGCGCAAGCTGCGGCACTATTTTCAGGGTCACCCCATCAATGTCGTCTCGTCATACCCCCTGGAGAGAGTGCTCGGGAGCCTTAATTCAGCTGGAAGGGTCGCTGAGTGGAACATAGAGCTGCAAGCGTTTCAGCTCGAATTCAGCACGACCAGGGTCATCAAGGGAGCAGCGTTGGCAGATTTTGTGGCAGAATGGACGGAGGCGCCAGGACTCAAGGCCGATGAGGATCGGTCCCTATCCCCGGGAAGCGAGGCACTAGAAGGCTGGGTCATGTACTTCGACGGGGCGTTCTCCAGGCATGGCGCTGGAGCTGGGGCGGTGCTTATATCACCCACACGGGACAAGCTCTACTACGCCGTGCAACTCTGTTTCCAGCAAGGCAAAAAGGTCTCCAACAACATAGCGGAGTACGAAGGTTTAATAGCCGGCTTGAAGGCCGCGGCCGCCCTGGGAGTGAAACGCCTCACCATCAAGGGCGATTCACAGCTCCTTGTCAACTTCTCCAACAAGGTGTACGAGCCGAAGGATGAGCACATGGAAGCCTACCTTGCGGAAGTCCGCAGGATGGAGAAGCAAGTCTGGGGGTTGGAGTTACAGCATGTGCCCCGTGGCACCAATCAGGAGGCCGACGATATCGCCAAACGCGCGTCAAGACGGTTACCCCAGGAGCCTGGCGTTTTCGAGGAGCGGTTCTTCAAGCCCTCAGCTCTGTCGTCATTGTCAAACACGGCTCAGCCCTTGGAGGAGCTCCCCCAGCCACCTGCCTCAGGAGCTCGAACCTGTGGCCCGGCCTCAGGAGCGCGCCTCCTCCTGACGATGGAACCTCAGGAGGGATGTTGGATCACGGAGCTCCGGAGCTACTTGATGCAAGGGACCTTGCCGGAGAAGGAGGAGGAGGCGGAGCGAGTGGCACGCCAGGCCATGGCATACTGCATCAGAGACGGAGAGCTCTACCGGAAGCGACCAAACGATGTATCCCCACGCTGCATCTCCAGGGAGCAAGGGAAGGAGCTACTGGAAGATATACACGGCGGAGACTGCGGACATCATTCCTCATCACGGACCCTCGTCGGCAAGGCGGTCCGCAGTGGGTTTTATTGGCCCACCGCGCTCAATGACTCCGTGGAGCTAGTGAAAGCTTGTGAAGCCTGCTAGTTCCACGCCAAGCAGATCCATCAGCTAGCAGGAGGCTTGCAGACTATTCCCCTTTCGTGGCCATTCGCAGTCTGGGGGCTGGACATCTTGGGCCCGTTTCCTCGGGCGCCAGGGGGCTATCGCTATCTCTACGTTGCCGTGGACAAATTCACCAAGTGGGCTGAAGTGGAGGCTGTCCGCACCATCCCTGCGGGCTCCGCGGTCAAGTTCATCAAGGGCATCGTAAGCCGGTTCGGGGTGCCGAATCGCATCATCACAGACAACGGTTCACAGTTCACCAGTAACCTCTTCAAAACATACTGTGCTAACCTTGGAACGCAGATATGCTACGCCTCAGTGGCGCACCCCCGAAGCAACGGCCAGGCCGAGCGAGCCAACGCGGAGGTCCTGAGGGGCCTCAAGACCAGGACGTTCAAGAAGAAGCTGGAGGCCTGTGGTAGAGGATGGTACGACGAGCTTCAGTCTGTGCTGTGGTCCATCCGCACCACCGTGACCAAACCAACGGGAGAGACCCCATTCTTCCTGGTCTACGGAGCGGAAGCGGTCCTCCCTCACGGGGTCAGACGTCAGTCCGCACGGGTCCTGGCATTCGACGAGGCGTAGCAGGATGCCATGCGGGGGATGGACCTCGTGTTGGGGGAGGAACGTCGCCGGGAGGCCGCGCTGCAGGCGGCGAGGTATCAGCAAGCGCTACGGCGATATCACTGCCGCAACATCCGCCCCAGGACTGTTGAGGTAGGAGACCTCGTGCTCAGGCAGGTCCTCTCCAGGGAGGGACTGCACAAGCTCTCTCCCATGTGGGAGGGCCCGTTCAAGGTTGTTCATGTTTCCAGGCCCGGCTCCGCGCGCTTGGAGACTGAGGAGGGAGCGCCGGTCCAGAATGCATGGAACATCCAGCACCTCCGGAGATTCTACCCCTAAAAAGGCCCAGAGCCTGTGAAACAAGGCGAGTGCTTGTGAAGCTATCGCGTTTTGGAAAAGGCCCGGAGCCTGTGAAGCAAGGCGAGTGCCTGTGAAGCTATCACGTTTTGGAAAAGGCCCGGAGCCTGTGAAGCAAGGCGAGTACCTGTGAAGCTATCGCATTTTGGAAAAGGCCCAGAGCCTGTGAAGCAAGGGGAGTGCCTGTGAAGCTATCGCGTTTTGGAAAAGGCCCGCCTGTGAAGCAAGGCGAGTGCCTGTGAAGCTATCGCGTTTTGGAAAAGGCCCGGAGCCTGTGAAGAAGGCCAATGCCTGTGAAGCTCGCCGCCCGTGACACTCTCACGTAATAATGAGTTGGGGATGTACACGCCCCGGAGTCTCAGGAGCGCCGGCCTCAGGCCCTGCGGCTCCCTCCCACGCCCAGTGGCAGCACTTAGCTTCGCGCTGGTGAGAAGACATCGAAGACTAGAATAGGTGCCGGACGCGGCTTTTCATTTGCTTTCCGCAGTTGGCTTGTTCCTTCCCATTTGAAGTTTTATTGAAGTTGTTGCCGTCTTTGGCTTGCGGTTCTTCGGATTTTCGCTCTCCAGCCTCGATTTCTCTTGCGCAAGGCCTCGCGAGGGGGCCAGCTGCGCGCCCTCGCGAGCGTTCCTAT
Organism: Triticum monococcum; assembly: GCA_034509565.1. NCBI lineage: Eukaryota > Viridiplantae > Streptophyta > Magnoliopsida > Poales > Poaceae > Triticum > Triticum monococcum. Next base: position 666,696,035 of record CM067843.1, on the reverse strand, counting down.
CCTAGTCGTTCAAAGAGTTCCCGGCCTGGGCCCCTTACAGGAGCACCCCTCCCGTCCATGCCCCACGGGCATCGCGACACAAACAAAGGGCCTGGGTCGGTCGCCCCCCCCCGGCCGGGGTCGGGAACTATCCACGCTCAGGGACATAGCCGGAAGGAACGGTAACGAAAGCAAATGATGATTAACAGCAATAACCCAAACACGCCCCCGCGGGGCTCCGCACTATTGTCTTTGTTACACAGGAAAAAGGTAAAGAGAAGAACAAATCCGGCATGGCTCGCCTCACACCGGCTTGCGAGGAAGGCACGAGCTGCCTCCGGAGCTCAGGCGGACTCCCTCTCACGCCTCACCAGGGCGCGGCGGCGTGGGGGCTAATCGCGGCCGCCGCTGGAGGAGTCGCCGTCTGAAGAAGAACTAGAGAAGCTTGAGGAAATCCAAGCGCCGCCAGCCGCACGAGCGCTGCTCCCTCCATCATCACCGGAGCTGGGTTCCTAGCCGCGGTCGTCACCCTCGGGGCAGCACCCCGTGTGGCGACCATATTCCCCAAACACCCTCACGCAGAGGGTGGCGTCGCCCTCGAACTTGAAGTGTAGGGTGCACCAGCGGCCCAGGCCTCGCGCACGGGCAAACGTCTGCCAACCGCGGGCCAGGCACAGGCTCCCGGCCACGGAGACCTCCAGGGAGACCCATGAGGCCTGGCTGCATCAGCCGTCGGCCTGGAGCCAGAGGCCGCCCGGGGCGCCGGCCGGGAGCTCGCCCAGGAGGAAGCGAGGAAGCGGGAGCCGGGTGCTGGCCGGCTCCGCCGACCACACGATGAACTCCGGCAGCACTTCAACAGCATGAACGCGCGGCCTGGGGTGACGTGCGGCCGGGGCGCACCACCCAGCTGCAACAACCCGCCCGTCGCCGTGTTGAAGATCACCACCACGGCCGCAGGGAGCCACCGCGGTGGCCACAGGATGCTTGCGAGGGCGCCCTCTGCCACGCTTGGGTGGAGTAGAGGCGGGCTCAACCTGGCAAGCCTTCCCCTTCTCGGCGGCCGGGAATCTCTTCAACGGGGCCATGAAGAAGAAGGAGAAGCAAGGAGGAATGGACTAGAAGGGCACGCGCAGTCCTGTACTTATAGCCGGCGAAGGCCAACCGCCGACCTCCACGATCACAGGTAATCATGACTCGATCTGCATGCAGGGACATGCCCAACTTGCGCGATCACCGAGGCGTCGTGGGGAAGCGAAGACGCCCACGTCCCATCAACCGCCATGCGGCGCCCAAGGCCGCGGGCTGTTAGGGCCCGCGGCGCTTCACCCTTGCCCTTTCGCCTCTCGGCACGGCCAAGGCCAGGCGCGCCTTGGGCCCGGGGGCTACTATCGCCGTTCTGGGAACGGGGGTCCCCAGACTTGCCTGCCTGCGGCCCGTGGCGTGGCCCAAAGGAGGCCCAGCACGACCCATCTTCATCAACGCAAGACTCGAGACCCTCGCGAGGGGCCAAGCCTCGCGAGGTGGGCGACACGGAGCTTCCTCAGGCATGGCCTCGTCAGGTTGGCTCACGAGGAGGCAGAGAGATCAAGGCGGGGTACCTCGCGAGGTGCCCGTGACGCAAGCCATGACGACTCAGGGCGCCAGGCGGGTGCCAGCGCGCGCAGCTTCCTTCTTTCCTCTTTGGTGCAAAGGGGGCAAGCGCAGCCGCGGACCGAGGCATCAGGCAAAGGTTGCCATTTTGGTGCAACGAGGCCAAGACCAGGAGGACTGCGAGACGGAGGTCACCTTGGAGCCCAAGATGGCGTCATCACCAGAGCTTTGCACAGGCGAAGACTGCTTTTGTCAGGATAGTTGATACTTGCCGTCCCCCTTCAAACTAGCCCGCCATTTTTGGCTCCCTTCCCGCTCGATATTTGGGAAGAGGGCCAGGGCCTCTATAAATAGGACCAGCCACCCACATAGTACGGGTGGCCGGTCCTATTTATAGAGGCCCTGGTCCTCTTCCCAAATATCGAGCGGGAAGGGAGCAAACAATGGCGGGCTAATTTGAAGGGGGACAGCAAGTATCAGCTATCCTGACAAAAGTAGTCTTCGTCTGCGCAAAGCTATGGTGATGACACTGTCTTGGGCTCCACGGTGACCTCCGTCTCGTAGTCCTCCTGGTCTTGGTCTCGTTGCACCTAAATGGCAACCTTTGCCTGATGCCTCGGTACTCCACGGCTGCGCTTGCCCCCTTTGCACCAAAGAGGAAAGGAGGACGCTGCACGGGCTGGCGCCCGCCTGGTGCCCGCCTGGTGCCCTGAGTCGTCATGACTTGCGTCACGGGCACCTCGCGAGGTACCCCGCCTTGATTTCTCCGCCTCCTCGCGAGACAGCCTGACGAGGCCCTGCCTGAGGAAGTTCCGCATCGTCAGCCCCGCGAGGCTTGGCCCCTCGCGAGGGTCTTGAGTTTGTGTTGGTGAAGATGGGCCGTGCTAGGCCCCCCTTTGAGCCACGCCGCAGGCCGCAGGCAGGCAAGTCTAGGGACCCCCGTTCCCAGAACGCCGACAAATGTTAATGATGATGGTTATGTTGATGCTCAACCTAGTAATGATAATGATGTGGAGATTGAACCTGTTGTTGATCTTGATAACCACAACCTAAGAATAAGAGATATGATAAAAGGTACTTCATTGCTAGGAAACATGGTAAAGAAAGAGAACCATGGGTATCGTTATTTTCCGACCTTCACATATGATTTGAGTAGGTATGGGTATATCTACTTAATGAAACACATGTCTGAAACATTTGAAAAGTTCAAAGAATTCAGAGTGAAGTGGAGAATCATTGTAACAAGAAAATAAAATTTCTACGATCTGATCGCGGAGGCGAATATTTGAGTTATGAGTTTTGCCTTCATTTAAAACAATGTGGAATTGTTTGACAACTCACGCCACCTGGAACACCACAGCGTAATGGTGTGTCCGATTGTCATAACTGTACTTTATTGGATATGGTAGATTCTATGATGTCTGTTACCGATTTACCACTATCATTCTAGGGTTATGCATTAGAGATAGCCGCATTCACATTAAATAGGGCACCGTCTAAATCCGTTGAGACGATACCGTATAAACTGTGGTTTGGCTAGAAACCTAAGCCGTTGTTTCTTAAAGTTTGGAGTTGCTACACCTATGTCAAAATGATTCATCCTAATAAGCTCGAGCCCAAATCAAAGAAGTGTGTCTTCATAGGATACCATAAGGGAACAATTGGGTACACCTTCTACCATAGATCTGAAGGCAAGATCTTTGTTGCCAAGAATGGATCCTTTCTAGAGAGCGGGTTTCTCTCGAAAGAAGTGAGTGGGAGGAAAGTAGAACTTGATGAGGTAATTGTACCTTCTCTCGAATTGGAAAGTAGCACATCAGAGAAAACCATTCCCGTGATGCCTACACCAATTAGAGAGGAAGCTAATGATGACGATGATCATGAAACTTCAGATGAAGTTACTATTATATCTCATAGGTCAAACAGAGCACGTTCTGCACCAGAGTGGTACGGTAATCCTGTCGTGGAAGTCATGTTGTTAGACCATGGCGACCCTACGAACTATGAAGAAGCTATGATGAGCACAGATTCCGATAAATGGCTTGAGGCCATGAAATCTGAGATAGGATCCATGTATAAGAACAAAGTATGGACTCTGGTGGACTTGCCCGATGATCGGCAAGTCATTGAAGAATAAATGGATCTTCAAGAAGAAGACATACGCTGATGGTAATGTCACCATCAACAAAGCTCGACTTGTCGTGAAAGGTTTTCGACAAGTTCAAGGGGTTGACTACGATGAGACCTTCTCACCTGTTGATGTCTACTACACAACCTTCTTCTTGTAGACGTTTGTAGGACAGTAGCAAATTTCCCATAAGTGGATGACCTAAGGTTTATCAATTCGTGGGAGGTGTAGGATGAGGATGGTCTCTCTCAAACAACACTTCAACCAAATAACAAAGAGTCTCTTGTGTCCCAACACACACAATACAATGGTAAATTATATAGGTGCACTAGTTCGGCGAAGAGATGGTGATACAAGTGCAATATGGATGATAGATATAGTTTTTTTTAATATGGAAATATAAAAACAGCAAGGTAACTAATGATAAAGTGAGCAAAAATGGTATTGCAATGCATTGAAACAAGGCCTAGTGATCATACTTTCACTAGTGCAAGTTCTCTCAACAATAATAACATAATTGGATCATATAACAATCCCTCAACATGCAACAAAGAGTCACTCAAAAGTCACTAATAGCGGAGAACAAACGAAGAGATGATTGTAGGGTACGAAACCACCCCAAAGTTATCCTTTCTGATCGATCTATTCAAGAGTCCATAGTAAAATAACACGAAGCTATTCTTTCCGTTCAATCTATCCTAGAGTTCGTACTACAATAACACCTTAAGGCACAAATCAACCAAAACCCTAATGTCACCTAGATACTCCAATGTCACCTCAAGTATCCGTGGGTATGTGTGATAGAGCATATCATATCACGGGGTTTGGATGCACCGGCAAAGTTTGCACCGACTCTCAAGGTGAGAAAGGGCAATGCACGGTATCGAAGAGGCTAGCAATGATGGAAGAGTGAGAGTGCGTATAAAACATGGACTCAACATTAGTCATAAAGAACTCACATACTAATTGCAAAAATCTACAGGTCATCAAAAACCAAGCACTAGGGGCATGCTCCTAGGGGGATAGATTGGTATGAAAAGACCATCGCTCGTCCCCGACCGCCACTCATAAGGAGGACAATCAAAGAAACACCTCATGCTTCAACTTTGTCACACAACATTCACCATACGTGCATGCTACGGGACTTCCAAACTCTAACACAACTATTTCGCAAATTCACAACTACTCAACTAGCATGACTCTAATATCACCATCCTCATGTCTCAAAACAATTATCAAGTATCAAACTTCTCATAGTATTCAATGCACCCTATATGAAAGTTTTTATTATACCCATCTTGAATGCCCATCATATTAGGACTAATTTCATAACCAAAGCAAATTACCACACTGTTCTAAAATACTCTCAAAATAATATAAGTGAAACGTGAGAGATCATTAATTTCTATAAAATAAAACCACCAACGTGCTCAAAAAAGATATAAGTGACACACTAGAGCAAATGACAAACTACTCCGAAAAATATAAGCGAAGATCAATGAGTAGTTGAATAATTGTGCAACTATGTGAAGACACTCTAACATTTAATAATTTCAGATCTTGGGATATTATTCAAATAGCAAGCAAAAAAATGACGTCCAAGCAAAACACATATCAAATGGTGAATAAAAATATAGCCTCATGTAAAGTTGCCGATGAATGAAGACGAAAGAGGGGATGCCTTCCGGGGAATCCCCAAGCTTAGGCTCTTGGTTGTCCTTGAATATTACCTTGGGGTTCCTTGGGAATCCCCAAGCTTAGGCTCTTGCCATTCCTTATTCCATAGTGCATCGAATCTTTACCCAAAACTTGAAAACTTCACAACACAAAACTCAACAGAAAACTCATAAGCTCCGTTAGTATAAGCAAATAAAATCACCACTTTTGGTACTGTTGTGAACTCATTATTTATTTATATTGGTGTAATATCTACTGTATTCCAACTTCTCTATGGTTCATACCCTCCGATACTACTCATAGATTCATGAAAATAAGCAAACAACACAATGAAAACAGAATCTCTCAAAAACAGAACAGTCTGTAGTAATCAGGAGATTTCGAATTGTTCTATAACTCCAAAACTCCCGAGAAATTAGGAAGTCCTAGGCAATTTGTATATTGATCTTCAACAGTTGGAATTGGTATTTTATCGCTCTCTGGTAGAAAATGAAAATTATTTTCTTGAGCGCCTACTTTCTGTTTTTATCAGCAAGATCAAACAACAATCACCCAAGAAGATCCTAAAGGCTTTAGTTGGCACAAACACTAATTAAAACATAAAAACACAATCATAACAGAAGCTAGACGAATTATTTATTACTAAACAGGAGCAAAAGGAAAAGAATGAAAATAAAATTGGGTTGCCCCCCAACAAGCGCTATCGTTTAACGCCCCTAGCTAGGCATGATGATTTCAATGATGCTCAGATAAAAGATAAGAACTGAAACATAATGGGAGCATCATGAAGAATATGACTAGCACATTTAAGTCTAATCCACTTCCTATGCATAGGGACTTTGTGAGCAAACAACTTACGGGAACAATAATCAACTAGCATAGGAAGGCAAAACAAGCATAACTTCAAGATTTTCAACACATAGAGAGGAAACTTGATATTATTGCAATTCCTACAAGCATATATTAGTCACTCATAATAATTTTCACTAGCATCAGGAATGAATTCAACAATATAACTATCACATAATGCATTCTTTTCATGAGCCACAAGCATAGAATTTTTATTACTCTCCACATAAGCAAATTTCTTCTCATGAATAGTAGTGGGAGAAAACTCAACAAAATAACTATCATGTGAGGCATAATCCAATTGAAAGTTAAAATCATGATGACAAGTTTCATGGATATCATTATTCTTTGAAGCATACATGTCATCACAATAATCATCATAGATAGCAACTTTGTTCTCATAATCAATTGGAACCTATTCCGAAATAGTGGATTTATCACTAAATAAAGTCATGACCTCTCCAAATCAACTTTCATAATTATCACAATAAGATTCAACTCCCTCCAAAATAGTGGGATCTTTACTCCCTAAAGTTGACACTCTTCCAAACCCACTTTCATCAATATAATCATACATAGGAGGCATTCTATCATCATAATAAATTTGCTCGTCAAAACTTGGGGGACAAAAAATATCATCTTCGTCAAACATAGCATCCCCAAGCTTATGGCTTTGCATATCGTTATCATCATGGGTATTCAAAGAATTCATACTAACAACATTGCAATCATGCTCATCATCCAAAGATTTAGTGCCGAACATTTTAATACATTCTTCTTCTAACACTTTGGCACAATGATCGGAATCCTTATTTTCATGAAAGATATTAAAAAGATGAAGCATATGAGGCAACCTTGATTCCTTTTTTTGTAATTTTCTTTTATAGACTAAACTAGTGATAAAACAAGAAACTAAAAGATTTGATTACAAGATATAAAGATATACCTTCAAGCACTCATCTCCCCGGCAATGGTGCCAGAAAAGAGCTTGATGTCTACTACACAACCTTCTTCTTACAGACGTTGTTGGGCCTCCAAGTGCAGAGGTTTGTAGGACAGTAGCAAATTTCACTCAAGTGGATGACCTAAGGTTTATCAATCTGTGGGAGGCGTAGGATGAAGATGGTCTCTCTCAAACAACCCTGCAACCAAATAACAAAGAGTCTCTTGGGTCCCCAACACACCCAATACAATGGTAAATTGTATAGGTGCACTAGTTCGGCGAACAGATGGTGATACAAGTGCAATATGGATGATAGATATAGGTTTTTGTAATCTGAAAATATAAAAACTGCAAGGTGACTAATGATAAAAGTGAGCGAAAACGTATTGCAATGCATTGAAACAAGGCCTAGGGTTCATACTTTCACTAGTGCAAGTTCTCTCAACAGTAATAACATAATTGGATCATATAACAATCCCTCAACATGCAACACAGAGTCACTCTAAAGTCACTAATAGCAGAGAACAAATGAAGAGATTATTATAGGGTACGAAACCATCTCAAAGTTATCCTTTCTGATCGATCTATTCAAGAGTTTGTAGTAAAATAACACGAAGCTGCTCTTTCCTTCAATCTATACTAGAGTTCATAGTACAATAACACCTTAAGACACAAATCAACCAAAACACTAATGTCACCTCAAGTATCCGTGGGTATGATTATATGATCTGCATCACACAATCTCAGATTCATCTATTCAACCAACACAAAGAACTTCAAAGAGTGCCCCAAAGTTTCTACCAGAGAGTCAAGACGAAAACGTGTGCCAACCCCTATGCATAAGTTCACAAGGTCACGGAACCCGCAAGTTGATCACCAAAACATACATCAAGTAGATCACGTGAATATCCCATTGTCACCACAGATAAGCACATGCAAGACATACATCACGTGTTCTCAAATCCTTGAAGACTCAATCCGATATGATAACTTCAAAGGGAAAACTCAATCCATTACAAGAGAGTAAAGGGGGAGAAGCATCATAAGATCCAACTATAATAGCAAAGCTCATGATACATCAAGATCATGCTGAATCAAGAACACGAGAGAGAGAGAGAGAGAGAGATCAAACACATAGCTATTGGTACATACCCTCAGCCCCGAGGGTGAACTACTCCCTCCTCGTCATGGAGAGCGCCGGGATGATGAAGATGGCCACCGAAGAGGGATTCCCCCCTCCGGCAGGGTGCCGGAACGGGTCTAGATTGGTTTTCTGTGGATACAGAGGCTTGCGGCGGCGGAACTCCCGATATAGGTTATTTTCTGGAGGTTTCTATATTTATAGGAATTTTTGGGGTAGGTCTCACGCCAGTGGGGGTCTCCGAGTCATCCACGAGATAGGGGGACACACCCAAGGGGGTAGGGCGCGCCCCCACCCTCGTGGATGGCTCGTAACTCTTCTGGCCCAACTCTTTTACTTAGGGGGCTTCTTTTGGTCCATAAAAAATCATCAAAGAATGACATGTCAATTGGACTCCGTTTGGTATTCCTTTTCTGTAAAACTAAAAAACAAGGAAAAACAGAAACTGGCACTAGGCTCTAGGTTAATAGGTTAGTCCCAAAAATCATATAAAGTAGCATATAAATGCATATAAAACATCCAAGATGGATAATATAATAGCTTGGGACAATCAAAAGTATAGATTCGTTGGAGACGTGTCACCCGTAGCGATGCTTAAGTCAGTCCAAATCATGTTAGCAATTGCCGCATTTTATAATTATGAAATCTGCCAAATGAACGCCAAAACAGCATTCCTTAATGGATTTCTTAAAGAAGAGTTGTATATGATGCAACCAGAAGGTTTTGTCAATCCTAAAGGTGCTAACAAAGTGTGTAAGCTCCAACGATCCATCTATGGACTGGTGCAAGCATCTCAGAGTGAAAATATACGCTTTGATGAGGTGATCAAAGCATATGGTTTTATACAGACTTACAGTGAAGCCTGTATTTACAAGAAAGTGAGTGGGAGCTCTCTAGCATGTAACATTCCAAATTTTCAATTTGGAATGTTATACATTAGATCATCAATGCATATCATATTTTATTTGCTTTTGGTTTTGATCCAGGAAATTCTACGCAACTCAAGGACCCACGGAGAGAGTTGGGGATTTCGTTATTTTTATATTTGAGTTTTCTCAAATTTTGAGAATAGGATCATTTGATTTTAATTATTTTATCATCAATTATTTCTATTACAAAAATATGAGAGAGGGAATAAAATGACTTTCCCAAAATAAAGAAATATTGAGGATTTAATAATAAAATGAAATAAGATTTTATTTCGGAGTTTTTCGTTATTTTATTTGAATTTAGGAAAAATGTGCGTTTTTCAAAATTGCATTTAGGCCCCAAATAAATGTTCACCTTGTGCGGCTTGATTTTAGAAGCCCGAGAATATTTATTTCGGGATTTTTGGAGTCGGTTTAGTATTTCTTTTTATTTATCTTCCGCGCGTAATGTTTTTTTTTTAAAACGAACCGACCTACGGGACGTGTCCGACCGGGACTCCGGCTCGCCAAGGCTTTATAAGCTAGGGGGAGCCAGCCCGAGGCCCAGCCGCCGCCCCCGAAACCCTAGCCGCGCGAGCGCCCCGCCCGCGCCGCCGCCCGAGGTTTGCCTCGCCTCGATACCCGTTCGTTCGTTCTAGCGAACGTTCGTCGTTTTTCTTTTTCTCGGATTAAATCCGTGATTTTTCTGATCGCGATTTCTGATTCGATTTTCATTTTAGTATAACTTTTCGCTCGTTTATCGAAATCAGACGATTCAAGCGCCTGGAGTTTCATCTCGAAACCCTCTATTCGTTTAACCAACTTAATCAAGTTTTTGCTACTGTAAAATTTGACTTAGATCCAGATTAGTAGAACGAAGTTGTTTTCTTTCGCCGTTTGACTTTCGTTGTTTCGTTCGATTTGATTCTTTTGCCAACCGGAGTTCTTAAGTTGAACCTTCTGGTTAGATCTCTTATTTGAGTTTTACCTATGCATTAGATGACTGCTTATTGTATGCTTGTTTGTTTGTCTGCGATAGAATACCCGGAGTGCGCCGCCTGTTACTTCGAATCTCTAGGTTTCGCGGATCATCAGCAAGGCAAGTAACACTTTGATCATACCTTTTCTACTACCCAGTTTTATTGCATTAGATCAATCCTCGACACAGTGCATGATTAGGATCTAATTAAATTGTGGGATGGGAAGTAGTTGAGGATGTACCTATTACCCGTATATTATCAAACCTTTGGGAGTTACTTCTACGTTTGCCATTATGCCAAGCTATGCTAGTAGACGTGGATTGGGTGAGTGATATCCATGACAAATGTGAGTATTGTTAATAAATGGTTTATCTAAGGTGGCAACTTAAACACACATCTGGGTGGGTTGAGGTACCTGGGTATTCCAGGATTGCCTGTTTTCTTTTGGACCGCCACCCAGGCCCAAAGGTATCATGAGATTTTTCAAACTAGAAACTTCCGTGTGCAGCCACAAGCCATTATGGGCTCTGGCATAGTTGATTATGTCATGCGAACTCTTATAGGGTAGACTAGCAGATGTAGGGGAAAGTAGGTGTAACGGTCTATCCATCGTAAGGTGCTAGCGCTTCTGAAAGACTATGTCTCGGTCATCCGTCTTCTCAAACACCATGTAGTGCGAGAAACCAAACGGAGGCGATCGAGTCTTGTGGGGAAAAGTGCGCAAACCTCTGCAGAGTGTAATAAACTAATCATGATTAGCCGTGTCCCCGGTTATGGAAGTTTTGAGTATCTAGTACCTGGATTATCATGTGAATCTCAACATGTTACTCTAAATTAAATTTTGTTGGGTTTTCTTAATGATGATGTTTAAATGGGATTGAGGATGGTGTCCACCATTCTCAATGCTTAACAACTACCATGATAGTTAAATAAATTTATTCCTTTGTAGTAGGGAAAATTTGGCTTTACGCAAAACTGTAACCATAGAGCTTACCACCAGCCAAATATGCATATAGTATAGCTGTTTCATTCCAATACTCTCTATGTGTTACATTGCCAGCATATTCCATGTGCTGACCCATTTCGGGCTGCAACGTTAATGTTGCAGACTTTTCAGACGATGATTAAGGAGTTTTTAGGTCATGGTTCTATACTCAGTGATGCCGTTGGAGTTGATGGACTCACTTATCTTCCAAGCCTTCTGCTGCTATCGTTATTAGATGGCCTTAAGCCATATTTATTGTAATAAGTTCTCTATTGAGACACTCGATGTAATAAGTGTGTGATTGCTACTCTATTATAAATCCTCCGAGTACTGTGTGGTGTCAGCATTACTGATCCAGGGATGACACCGGAGCACAGAGATCAGACTGTTTGAGGTCTGGTCGCTACATAGCATTTCTGATATTATATGTGGATGACATATTGTTGATTGGAAATGATATAGAATTTCTAGATAGCATAAAATGATACTTGAATAAGAATTTTTCAAATGAAAGACCTTGGTGAAGCTACTTATATATTGGGCATCCAGATCTATAGGGATAGATCGAGACACTTGATAGGAATTTCACAAAGAAAATACCTTGACAATGTTTTTTGAAGAAGTTCAAAATGGATCAATCAAAGAAAGGGTTTTTGCCTAGGTTACAAGGTGTGAAGCTGAGTAAGACTCAAAGCCCGACCACGGCAGAAGATAGAGAGAGAATGAAAGACATTCCCTATGCCTCGGTCATAGGTTCCATAAAGTATGCCATGTTGTGTACCAGACCTATTGTGTATGTTGCCATGAGTTTGGCAAGGGGGTACAATAGTGATCCAGGAGTAGATCACTAGACATGAGTCAAAATTATGCTTAGAGAACTAAGGAAATATTTTCTCGGTTATGGAGGTGATAAAGAGTTCGTCATAAAGAGTTTCATCGATGCAAGCTTTGACACCAATTCAGATGACTATGGGTCTCAATCTGGATACATATTGAAAGTGGGAGCAATTTGCTAGAGCATTGTAGACATAGAAATTTGCAAAATACATAGTGATCTGAATATGACAGACCCGTTGTCTAAACTTCTCTCACAAGCAAAACATGATCACACCTTAGTACTCTTTGGGTGTTAATCACATGGCGGGGAGGATCTTCAACATATACCAGGTTCCTAATGACAAATCTCATCTCCTCACAGTTTACATTATTTGCCATTTGCCTCTTGTTTTTCTCTCCCCCACTTCACAAGATATCACCGTTTTATTCGCCCTCTTTTTCGTTCGTCGTTTTCTTGTCAGATCTATCTTTTGGGCAATCAAGAGTGATTTCGGTATGGCACCAACAGATGATGGCCTAACTCCTAAGATTGGATGTACGTGCAGTCTGGATGTGAAAACTTTTATCTTGGGGCAAGGGAATGTTATGGGAAAGGAACCTATCCAAGAATTTTTCAATTGTGTGGGAAATCTAAGTCTTGATGATGCTCCTATACTTAGAACCACTAGATCTTATGCGGATGCTATTTCAACACTAGTTCTGAAACATGAAAGTGAATTTATCCGTACCCATCCTACTTTGCAAAGATTGTTTTTTGAGCTCCCTGTTATAAAGAATCCTAAGGCTAAAAAGTTGGTCACTCTCGTTCTTATGAATGAGTTTGACTATATCATACGGGAAGCTAGGGAAATCTTTGATTTCTATGGTATGAATCGTGAAAAGCCCGTGATAGATGAAATTCCTTAAAATAATGATTATGTGTTAAGACATTTGCTCGGGGATAATAAAATCTTTGATGAGAATCTTAAAAATGAAGTCCCCATTCTAGATGTAATTCAACAAGTTTTTAATAATGTTAATCAACACTACTCTTGGAATGTTGCCGGAAATCAACGCGGTTATGATAATGGGCAACTTAATAATGCTAAAGTTTGTATGGACAATATGTTTTATGTTGTTTTTACAAAACCCCATGATGAAAACACCTCTAAAGGAATTAAGAAGAATGATGACAAAACTTAGATCCTTGCTTTGTGCCTAGCTAAGGGCGTAAAACTATAGCGCTTGTTGGGAGGCAACCCAATGAATAAAATTTATTTTTGCTTTTTTGCTTTCTGTTCTTGAGTGTTAGCACAATTATGCTACGGTTATGATTGTGTTTTTTGTATTTTAAATAGTGTTTGTACCAAGTAAAGCCTTTAGGATCTTTTTTTTGACCATGAAGACTGCAGGGCTTGCACCCCACAGCATTTTATTAATTAAGCCAAAATAAATACAAAGTATGCATCCTCAAGATGAGGACGAAGGAAAAAAAGAGAGAGAAAAACCCTAAAAGAAGCTATACAGGGAAAGGAAGACTATACCTAAATAATTACAGAGGGAAGAAAAGCAACAGCAGCTCTCCTCAAGGAGGAAGAAAATTAATCCACTTAAGAAGGGTTTCCCTGTATTTCCGTTTGATCCGATGAGAGAGCAGAGTAAGATCATGAATGAAACCATTCCTCCAGGCCCTGAAAGTTGGTTGGATGTTCCGGAAAGCTCTATCATTCCTGACCTTCCAAATATTCCACCATCCGTAAACACCACCTCCCCAAAGAAAGGCTTGTTGAAATCCTTCCTAGCTTGACGAGCAATATCCGCCACATCATTACCATCTGTCCATTCAATTTGCAGATAGTTCCACACCCGAGTGCTATAATTGCACTGGAAGAAAAGATGGTTTCTGTCTTCCAGAATTCCAGTGGGACAAAGCACACATTCTGGTCCTTCATTAATCTTCCAATGCCTCCTCTGAATCATGTCTTTAGTGTTAACCCTGTCCATAATTACAAGCCAAGCAAACATCTTGATCGACATGGTGCGGCAACTCTTCCATATCCACCCGAGAATAGGGTTTGATACCATTGGCTGATATACAAAATCATAAAACCTCTTTGCAGTAAAATCTGCTTTCTTGCCATGCCTCCAGCTCCAGCTGTCCTTGGAGGCATTATCAAACTGAAAAGTCCTCATTAGGGAAGAAAGTTGCTGCAATTCCTGAAAGGCTTGTGCAGTGAGAGGTAAGTAGAGTAGGTGTTGGAAACTACTAGCCGCAAAGACTTCCTTGACTGAGAGATTTTTGTCAAGACAAAAGGAGTAGAGCCTAGGAAATCGATCTTGCAGTGGGACTGAACTGCCCCCAATTTGCAGTAGTCAGACCAGAACAAAACCGTATCACCCTTAGCAACATCCACCGACGTAACTGACTGAAAGTTATCCATCAGCTTACATACATCTCTCCACCAAAAGGAGCCACAAAGAACAGTGTCATGTGGAATCCTCTGAAAGTAGTAAGAATCCCAAACTAACTGCACCCATGGCACGTCCATCTTGTTATAAAATTTATTGAGATGTTTCATCAGCAGGGCATCATTCTGTAAACCTAAGTTCAATATTCCAAGCCCTCCCTTGGACTTAGGTTGACAGACGAGTGGCCAAGCCGCCAGTGAGTGTCCCCTTTCCTGATCATACTTCCTCCATAAACACTGCCTCTGAATTCTTTCCAGTTGTTTCAAAATGCCCTGAGGAAGTGACAAACTGGAAAGGAAGAAGATAGGCAATGAAGAGATGACAGAATTAACTAATTGCAATCTGCTCCCTTGAGGTAAAAACCAAGAGCTTGCAGTCAATCTTCTCTCCATGCAATCCACCAAGGGAAGAAGATCCACAATTTTCGTCCTGGTGGTCCCCACTGGCAGACCCAGGTAAGTAAAAGGCATCTTGCCTAAATTACAGCCAAAATAGGCAGCCAGATCTGAAGCATCTGGGTCTGTCACATTGATGGGATACATTGAGGATTTATGAAAATTAATTTGAAGTCCAGTTGCCTGAGAGAAAGAGTGTAAAACTCGTTTCAAAGCCCTCAATTGATCTTTGTCAGCATTGAAGAAAAGCAACGTATCATCAGCATATTGGACCACAGGGAAATCTGGGTCATGTGTGGGCAGAGGTCTACTAATAAGACCTTGACGAAGAAGATCATTTATCAATGTTTGCAAGAGATCCGCCGTAATCACAAAGAGCAAGGGAGAAATGGGATCCCGCTGCTTCATGCCACATTTGCATTTGAAGTGATTCCCAGGAACTCCGTTCAAAAGAACGGAAGAAGTGCCAGAGGACAGCAATTGTTTAATCCAAGTGATCCATCTATCGTCAAAACCTTTTGCAATTAGAATCTTTATGATAGCCTCATGCTGGATAGAATCAAAAGCCTTTTCGAAATCCAGTTTAAGCAAAATGATGGGCCTCTTAGATTGATTACACTGGTGAATGTACTCAAAAGTCCAAGCCAGACAATCCTGGATTGTTCTTGATTTTATGAAACCATATTGGTTTTTATGCACACATTTGATGATCTCCTGTTGGAATCTGTTAGCTACGAGTTTGGTAAGAAACTTCAAACCCACCGAGGTAAGGGAGATTGGCCTGAAGTCCCCTACACCCTCCGGTGACTGCTTCTTAGGGATCAGGTGATGTACGCGTCATTCAAGTTCTCCAACTGAACTGTTCCAGCATGAAACTCCTTAACCAACTTGATGAAATCAGCAGAAATTATGTGCCAACACTTTTTTAAAAAAAGTCCATTAAAGCCATCAGGCCCTGGGGCCTTGTCAATGGGCATTTCCTTGATAACCTGCTCAATTTCTTTCATATCAAACTGGTTCGTGAGTGCTGCCAGGCCCTGGACCCTAGGAATAAGGGACAATATGTTTTCATCCAAACAAATTGGCCTCACTGTCCCCATTCTGCTTCGGAAGGCTGTCAAGAATTCCTTGGCCACTTCGTCATGATTTGACGTTATTGATCCATCAGACAACAAAAGACTGGCAATAGAGTTTTTTCTATATCTCTCAGTTGCCATAGCCTGAAAGAATTTTGAGTTCTCCCCCCCCCCACTTTAATATACCTCATTGTACATCTCTTCTTCCAATAGAGATATTGCATGTGCAGCAGTCGCTCATGATGCAGTTTTGTGATTTTCCTGAAATTAAACTCAGGCCTGGACAGAGATCTTATGTCCTCAAGATTGTCCAACCAAAGAATTACCCAGTTACACTTCTCAAGCAACCGTTTGATATGGGATAACCCCTTTTGCCATTTTTTCAGTGCATACCTCAACGCCTTTAGTTTGTCCACAATTATAGCTGCAATATGAGTTTTGCGAGAGGTCTATTCCAGACCTCCTGAACACACTCCATAAAACCAGCCTGATGGATCCAAAAAATTTCAAACCTAAAAATGTGTGCTTTAGGAATTGTTGTACTGATGGTAACCAAACAAGGCACATGATTCGACGCAGTTTTGGCCAAGGGGGTCAGTTGTGTCATTGGGTAAATGTGTATCCAACTCGCCGATGTGAAAACCCAATCTAACTGCTCCAAAAGAGGTCTGTCCTGCATATTAGACCAAGTAAATTTTCTTCCTTTCAAGGGAAGTTCCAGCAATCCCAAATGGCCAATTATCTCATTGAATATGAACATGTCATTTATATCACCCCCAGGTAAGTTCCTATTATCCATTGAACGGATGAAATTGAAGTCTCCCATCAACATCCACAACTGATCCGGATCAATATCTAAATTGTACATCCAAGAAACAAACTCATCACGTAACTCACCCTGACAAGGGCCATACACATTCACCATGAACCACTTTTCATTATTGTGAACCGAGGTAAACTGCATAACTATAGCGTAAGGCTTAACTTCAAGTAATGTGCCATGAAACACATCTGAACGCCACACTGTTAGTAGGCCCCCAGACGCTCCAGTAGAGGGAGACTCCACAAATTGATCAAAGCCATGGGGGCAAATGCTTTTAATGTCTGAACGCGAGCAAGTGGAAAGCTTCGTTTCCTGCAAGCAAAGAACTGAACACTGACTCTCTATCACTTTTTCCCTGACAGAGCGCTGTCTCGCTCCCGAATTGAGACCGCGAACATTCCAACATAACACTTTCCAGCTACGCGTTGTAACACGATTCATTAAAAACCATAGCGTCTAGTAGCAAAAGAGATATGGCACCTAATGCCATACCATCCATAATGAACGTAAGTTCAGAATCCCAAAATGTCTCGTCGCAGACTGGACACAGTTCAACAGAAAAGAAAACAACCATAACCAGCACCTTCAACATAGAAAATAACATAAGAAACTACGCTGTGGATGCAGACGAGTCCTCCTGTGGATTAGCCATAAGCTTATCCACCGAAATGAGCGCAGGATCAATCTCTAATTCCTCACCCACAGCTTGCAGAACCTGAATCGGAGTGTGAGGCGGTGCCGCAGGTAGAGCCTCTTCAGAATCATCAACTGGAGTGGGCTGGGCCTTGTCTTCCATGGGCTTTGCACGAGGACGCTTCTTGGATGGCTGCAGTGAGAGCTGTTCAAAAACCACGTTCTTGTAGCCATCCAATTTTGCCGCGCTCCTTGTGCATCGCCTGAGAGATGTGTCAACCACCGGAGTATTCTTCTTTTGTCGCCGTTTACACCTAGTTGACTGCTCAACAGAAAAAACCATGCTAGATTGAGCTGAGACAGGAACAACAGAACTCTTCGTCCCTCCTTCTTCAGAAACAGAGTCTTGGACATTGACAACCGGCAACTCCTCAAATAAGGCTCTGGCCACTGGGCGCTTCGCCACGACAGACTGCCTGGTGACAGGCACCACAGGCAAAGAGGCAGCTAAAGAAGAAATCATCCTTTCTTCATCGAAGGCAATGGACCAAGACCTCTTCGAGTAAATGACTGTGCCCAGTGGCTTGAAGAAAATGGACCTGGGGACATCTTTAACTGAGAAATTAACCATCAGATTCTCAAAAGATCTTTTCCAAACCATCTCCGGAGGAAGAGGAGGACCAGCCACAATGCGTGCCACGCCAATAAAAAATTCGTGCTGCTGAATTACCGGAGGCTGATAAGGCACAATGGCAAGCTGGTTCTCTTCAAAAACCGGATGCTGAGCTTCGGGGAGTGGTAAATCATGGTGCTGCTAGATATCATCCTCTATTTGAAGCTGCTCGACAGAGGCAGACCCTTCCGGCTGATCAATGACTATTGAAACTTGATCCTGTTTTGGAGCCGCAGGGTGTGGGGCCTGCTCAATCTCTGCATCCTCTCCCCACATGGCATTTCCCCAACCAGGAGCATTATTATTCACAGGCAGAGGGGGTGGAGCAAGGGGAGCATCGTTCCAACCAAGCATTGGGTATGAGGCAAAGCAAACATCAGATTATCCTGCACCAGATTGCCAGGTAAAGGATGCGGATTTCCATCCAAGGGCATGGGATCTTTGTCGTGTGGCATCTGGTCGGCAAAATCTGCACCTAGGACATAGCAAGCAGCAGTCCAAGATACTTGTGCATCACCATACTCCGCATAATCATGAAAAACAACATCCCTTGGAACCAGCGGTGTATCCGGAAAATAAGCTTCCACTACGGTCCTGAGCAGATAAGGATCCTCACTATCCCAAGAGATAAATTTTCCAAAAGTGCCTACCGCCTGTGAGATATATTCAGTGGTGCGATAATCAAGAGGAATCCCAATAAACATTAACCAGCCCTTGCGAAAACCCTGTATCCCTCTATAATTTTGTCCATCATCATGCTTCATAAATCTGATAGAGCGATCATGACCAAAAGGAAATGGTGCATGCTGGATCAATGTGTATCTGACAGACGGATCCCTGACTTGAAACAGCCCTACCTCATGAAACCATGGCTGCGCAGATCGAACAAAAATACCTCTGTTGTGCAGAAACTGAACCACTTCTTCCCGTACTGGGCCAAACGGCCCCTCCGGCTCCGGCATGACCTCTGCCACCATGAAGTCCTCGTGGCGATGAGCCGGCCGCGCAGCGGGCGTGAAGAAGGAGCGGGGTAGCCGACGATCGCCCCCATCAATGATGTGATGACCCGGGGGCGCAAAGCGTTGGGGATCAAGCTCATAGTTCGCCATGGAATCTTCAGTAGCAGGTCGGGGGTTTTCTTTGGCTTGAGGGGAGGGAAGATGTAATGTGGGCGGCGGCGATGGGACTGGACAGTGTATCCCAATAACGGCGGCTCTGTTCCCATGAGTAGCAGCAGATTCCAATAAACTCGTTTTTTGTTGCACCAGAATTGGCCTCCAAACCAGACCCTTGGAGCGCGCGAAATCATTACAGTCACGTCTAGAGTGACCAGGGCGAGAGCAACTCGTGCAGACCGCTCGCATTCCACAAGCGGCTGACAGGTGGCCCCTTTGAGAACAAATTGTACAGGTAAACACGCGGTCCACCATGTCATCGACCATGGCCTCAAACTGCCTTGCAGCCTCTTGAGATGAAGGTATATCTAGACAGTGGCCCAAAGGAGTTGGGGTCGTAGACGTAGGTGGCCCAGAGACAGATGGGCTGGGCCTTGAAAGTGGGCTAGCGGGCAGGCGGGCCTCCATGGGAACTGGGTCGGAAGGCAGACAATTCATTTGAATAGGCGGCAATCCCGCCCCTGCGAAAGGTGCGGACGAAATCCCCGCATGCACGGGTGATCGGTCCTCCAAAACCGGATCAGACACCGGTGGAGATGAGTCCGGCCGGCTCAACACCGGCAACGGAGTGACTGCACCAAAAACAAATGGGTGGACGTGCCACCGTCCAACGCAAGTCCGCTTGTGGCGATGAATGAATGACCACACGTTCATGAGCAGGGAGATCATATCCCGCATCACACATAGTATCAATGCATTCTTGCGTTGCCGGATATCTATATCCCTTGCAAGCCGAGTATCGCTCAAAAGTGGCAAAAGAAAGCTTTTTCTGTGCCGAAGAAACAGATTTTAAAGCTGATCTAGCCGGAGGCTTGTTCATGGCTAAAAGGCCTAAAGTTGATCGACGCTTGGTAGGACTAACTAGAATCCATGCAGCATCACATTCCTTCCTCCATATACGGAGTTCTCTAGTCCAATTAGGTCCCCCATTACCCCACAGATGAAAATAGCACTTGAACAGATCACATGCATATGAACGAAGATCCATAATAAGAAAACCAACTTGTTGGCAAGAAACATGGAAGGAATAAACCTTACCCTTGATATGCTCAACATGGAGCTCAATTGCCGAACCACCAATTGCTGCTTCTAGAGCCGCCGCCACAGAATCCTCCGTGAGACGAAAGACATGGCGGCTAAATGAAACCACTAATTTGAATGACCTCCTATGCCCTGAAGGATGGATCGTAAGGCTAGTAGATCTGAAAACCTCCTCTGCAAAAACCCTACCCTTGGAGAAATCCAAGCCAAGGGTAGATCCACCAGATGAACCCATAGGAGATGGGTATTTCCAAGAACCAGAGAGGACGCCGGTCCTTTAGGATCTTCTTGGGTGATAGTTGTTCGATCTTGCTGAAAAAACAGAAATTTTTGCGCTCGCGAAAGTAATTTTCAATTTTAACCAGAGAGCGATAAAATACCAATTCCTTTTGCAGTAGATTAATATACGAATTGCCGAGGTCATCCTAATTGTTCAGAGTTTTCGGAGTTATATAAGTATTCGAAATATCCAGCTTGCCACAGATTGTTCTATTTTGACAGATTCCATTTTCTTTGCGTTGTGTGCTTGTTTTAATGGCTCTATGGTTTTCTCTGACGAGTTTTTGCCATATAAAAGTTGGAATACAGTAGATATAATGCAAGAACAAAATAGGAATTGGTTTGCTACATTACTTATAGTAGTGATTTGCTTTCTTATACTAACGGATCTCACGAAGGTTTTGTTGAGCTTTGTGTGATTGAAGTTTTCAAGTTTTGGGTTATCTTGCGATGGATGAAGGAATAAGGAATAAGAAGAGCCTAAGCGTGGGGATACCCCGGCATCCCAAGCTATCATCCAAAAGAGAGCAAGCAACTAATCTTGTGGATGCCATCAGTGGCATCCCCTCTTTCTTCTAACGACCATCGGTATTTTACTCGAAGCTATATTTTTATTCGTCACATACTATGTGTTTTGCTTGGAGCGTCTTGTATGATATGAGTCCTTGCTTGTTTTATTTTGTGTTTTAAGTCTTGATTCCTTGCTGGACACACCTATTTGAGAGAGCCAAAATTATGTCATGACTTGTTAGAATTGCTCTCTATGCTTCACTTAAATTTTTATGAGCTATGTACTTGCTCTAGTGCTTCACTTATAGATTTTTTTAGCAAAGTGTGCTTTAGTATTTTTGAAGAAATTATCTCTTGCTTCACTTAGATTTATTTGAGAGTTAGTAATTTTTTTAAGAAATTCTCTCTTGCTTCACTTAAATTAATTTGAGAGAAAGAAATTTTATGCTCATGATCTTCACTTATATTTGTTTGAGCTTATCAAAAGCAACACATGAAAATTAGTCCCAAAGTGATAGATACCCAAGAAGGATATAATAAAAAATTTCATGAATATCATTGGGAAAAATAAACTTGATTCTTAGTAATAGTTTTGAGATATAATGACGTGATATGTGAGTCATCTTGATGAGTAATTATGCTTTAGTAATAATATTGGTGTTAAGGTTTGTGATTCCCTATGCAAGCATGGAAGTCAATAATTATGCAATGAAACTATATCCTACTTGTGGTGCATTATTGGGTGTTAATTCTGCTTAATGCTCACTTATGAGATTATTCGTTTCTTGGTTGGTCGCTTCTCAATCTTTTGCTAGCCTTCATTTTGCACTAAGTATGATCACTACTTGTGCATCCAAAAACCTTTAAACTAGTTTTGCCACATGAGTCCACTGTACCTACCTATATGTGTTATTCTTTTGCTGTTATAAGCAAATTTGTATGTGCCATCTCTAATATTCAAAATAAATTTCTCTTTTGTGTGCTTGTACCGCTAACAAGGCGGTGAGGGGTGGCTAATATTTTCCATGCTAGATGTGTTATTCTCACGTTGAGTGTTGATTCACTTGTCATTGCACGAGAGTAAGGCGAAGGTATTAGGGATGCCCAGTCCCGAAATGAAAAATGAATTTACTTTATGTTGTCAAACAATAAATTCCTTAGAAAGTGTTGGTATGGAAGGCACCCGTGGATATAGTTAGCCATGGAAAGTGAAAGTATGGTTGAAAAAGGAATAAACTTTAATTTCTGTTTGGGAACCGCCTATGATATATCTAGCATGGAAAGTGTTGGGAACTCTAAGTCGTTTTCATTGTTGGGAAAGGCACACCTCCCAAAATGTTTTTACCTCTAAGATTTTCGCTTTGAGCTCTAGCGCCTCTACAAATCCCTACTTCCCTCTGCGAAGGGCCTTTCTTTTACTTTATGCAATTTTTATTTTGAATTTGATTCTCCATCTTCTCTTATAAAGCACCAACTAGGAGGCACTATGATCGTACTTGAGTATTTGGTGTAGTTAATATGCGAGTGCGTTTCATGAATGGATCAATGACTGAGCATGATGGTCTAGGGATAGCTTATTTTAGCATTGATATTTTGAAAGACATGGTTGCTTGTTGATATGCTTGAGTATTTAAGTTATCATGTCAAAACTAGATAATTGCTTTGAACAATATAAAAGTCCAAATGTACATGCTATAAAGAAAAGAATGTGATATGAGATGTTAGGCAGCATTCCACATCAAAAATTCTGTTTTTATCACTTACCTACTCGAGGACGAGCAGGAGTTAAGCTTTGAGATGCAGATACGTCTCCAACGTATCTATAATTTTTGATTGTTCCATGCTGTTATATTGTCAATCTTGGATGTTTTATAATCATTTTATAGTCATTTTATATCATTTTTTGGTACTAACCTATTAACATAGTGCCAAGTGAGTTGCTATTTTCTTCATGTTCTTTACATCGCAGGAAATCAATACCAAATGGAGTCCAAATGCAACGAAACTTTACGAAGATTTTTTATGGACTAGAAGACACCCAATGGGCCAAGGCAGCGCCTGGGGGGTGCTCCAAGGGGAGCACAACCCACCAAGGCCCCCCAGAAGGCCCAAGCGCGCCCTGGTGGGTTGTGCCCACCTCGGGTGCCCCCTAGACCGCCTCTTTGCTCTATAAATACTCCAATATTCCAGAAACCCTAGGGGAGTCGACGAAAATCAATTCCAGCCGCCACAGAGTCCAGAACCACCAGATCCAATCTAGACACCATGACGGAGGGGTTCACCACTTCCATTGGTGCCTCTCCGATGATGCGTGAGTAGTTCTTTGTAGACCTTCGGGTCCACAGTTAGTAGCTAGATGGCTTCCTCTCTCTCGTTTGATTCACAATACAATGGTCTCTTGGAGATCCGTATGATGTAACTCTTTTTGCGGTGTGTTTGTTGGGATCGGATGAACTTTCTGTTTATGATCAAATCTATCTTTTTAAATCCATGAAAGTTATTTGAGTTTCTTTGATCTCTTATATGCATGATTGCTTATAGCCTCGTATTTCTTATTCAATGTGTGGGTTTTGTTTGGCCAACTTGATCTATTTATCTTGCAATGGGAAGAGGTGCTTTGTATTGGGTTCAATCTTACGGTGCTCGATCCCAGTGACAGAAGGGAAACTGACACGTATGTATCGTTGCTACTAAGGATAAAACAATGGGGTCTATCTCTACATAGATAGATCGTGCCTACATCATGTCATCGTTATTATTGCATTAGTCTGTTTCCCCATGAACTTAATACACTAGATGCATGTTGGATAGAAGTCGATGTGTGGAGTAATAGTAGTAGATGTAGGCATGAGTCGATCTACTAATCTTGGACGTGATGCCTATGTAATGATCATTGCTTGGATATCGTCATGATTATTTGAAGTTCTATTAATTGCCCAACAGTAATTTGTTTACCCACCTTTTGCTATTTTTCTCGAGAGAAGCCACTAGTGAAACCTATGGCCCCCGGGTCTCTTTCTCATATTATTTGCCTTTGCGATCTACTTTTCCTTGCTTTTATTTTCAGATCTATTAATCAAAAAAATATAAAAATACCTTGCTGCGTTTTATTCTTATTTATTTCATTTGGCGTTCGATCTATCAATCTACTACAATTTATTTCACATCTATTTGCCTATCTTGGGGCGCCGCTACCCGAAAGGGATTGACAACCCCTTTTACACGTCAGGTAGCGAGTATTTGTTATTTGTGTGCAGCGGTTGTTTACGTTGTGTTGCTTGGTTCTCTTACTGGTTCGATAACTTTGGTCTCTTCACCCAGGGAAATACCTACCGCCGTAGTGCTGCATCATCCCTTCCTATTTGGGGAAATACTGATGTAGCTTCAAGCTGCATCAGCGCGCCCCTCTCCCTGGCCGCAGGCCCTAGGGAAGGAAAGGGGAGGGCTAGCCCATCCTGCCTTTTCCTTCTCATGGGAGAAAGGAAAGGAGGGGGCGCCTCCCTCCACTGCCTTTCACCGCTCACCTAAAAAGGAAAGGGGGCGCCACATGGGAGGGACTCCAAGTAGGATTTGGCCTACTTGGGGGTGCCTCCTGGCTGCTCCCTCCTTCCCCACCTATATGTATATATATGTGGGAGGGGCACCGCACAAGGACACAACATTGTATTAGCTATGTGCGGTGCCCCCTCCACCGTTTACACCCTCGGTCATATTTTCGTAGTGCTTAGGTGAAGCCCTACAGAGATAGCATAAATATCACTGTCACCATGTCGCCATGCTGCCGGAACTCATCCACTACCTTGCTGTCTTGCTGGATCAGGAAGGCAGGGACGTCACCGAGCGGAACGTGTGCTGAACGCGGAGGTGATGTATGTTTGGTACTTGATTGGTTGGTGTTGGGAAACACAGCATGCAATTTCAAAAAAATTCCTACACTCATGCAAGATATATCTAGGAGATGCATAGCAACAAGATGGGGAGAGTGTGTCTACGTACCCTCGTAGACCGAAAGCGGAAGCGTTTGACAACGCGGTTGATGTAGTCGAACTTCTTCTTGTTCCTACCGATCAAGCGCCGAACATACGGCACCTGCGAGTTCTGCACAGTTCAGCTCGATGACGTCCCTCGAACTCTTGATCCAGCAGAGTGTCGAGGAAGTAGATGAGTTCCATCAGCACAACATGCGTGGTGACGGTGATGGTGAAGTGATCCACGCAGGGATTCACCTAAGCACTGCGAAGATATGCCCGGAGGCGCAAACTGTGGAGGGGGGCGCCGCACACGGCTAACAATTGTTGGTGTGTGTTCTAGGCGCCCCCTCCCCACATATATATAGGTGGGAGGGGGAGGGGGACAGCCTTGGGGCGCCCCAAGTAGGAGGTCCAATTCGCTCCCCCTTACCATCTTTTCTGGAGAGGAAAGGAAGGAGGAGGGAGGAGGAAAGGAAGGGGGAGGCCGAATCCCTCCCTTCCTACTATCTTCCCCTCTTTCCTTCCCCTCAGGTGCTGCCCATATGGGGGTGCGGCAGCCCCTGCCAGCTGCGGTGCTTCCCCTCTTGGCCCATTAGGCCCATATCTTTTGCCGGGGGTGTGCGGAACCCCTTCCGATGACCCGATATGTACTCGGTACCCTCTGGAACACTTCCGGTGTCCGAATACTATCGTACTATATATCAATCTTTACCCTTAGACCATTTCGAGACTCCTCGTCATGTCTGTGATCTCATCCGGGACTCTGAACAACATTTGGTCACCAAATCACATAACTTATATAATACAAAATCATCATCAAACGTTAAGCGTGCAGACCCTACGGGTTCGAGAACTATGTAGACATGACTGGGACACCTCTTAGGTCAGTAACCAATAGTGGAACCTGGATGCTCATATTGTCTCCTACATATTCTACGAAGATCTTTATTAGACGAACCGTTATGACGACATACGTTATTCCCTTTGTCCATCGGTATGCTACTTGCCCGAGATTCGATCGTCGGTATCTTCATACCTAGTTCAATCTCGTTATCGGCAAGTCTCTTTACTTGTTCCTTAATAGATCATCCCGCAACTAAATCATTAGTTACCTTACTTGCAAGGCTTCTTATGATGTGTATTACATAGAGGGCCCAGAGA
Organism: Triticum monococcum; assembly: GCA_034509565.1. Classification (NCBI taxonomy): domain Eukaryota; kingdom Viridiplantae; phylum Streptophyta; class Magnoliopsida; order Poales; family Poaceae; genus Triticum; species Triticum monococcum. The sequence goes on along the minus strand of CM067843.1, from coordinate 666,669,833 downwards.
TACCGCTCTGATACTCGGAGTGAAAAATCTAATCTCGATATATGCCAACCCAACAAACACCTTCGGAGATACCTATTGAGAATATTTATAATCACCCAGTTATGTTGTGACGTTTGATAGCACACAAGGTATTCCTCTAGTATTCAGGAGTTGCATAATCTCATAGTCAAAGGAATATGCATATGACATGAAGAAAGCAATAGCAGTAAAACTGAATGATCAATATGCTAAGCTAATGGATGGGTCTTGTCCATCACATCATTCTCCTAGTGATGTGACCCCATTCATCAAATGACAACACATGTCTATGGTTAGGAAACTTAACCATCTTTGATTCATGAGCTAGTCTAGTAGATGCTTACTAGGGACATGGTGTTTTGTCTATGTATCCACACATGTATCAAGTTTCCGGTTAATACAATTCTAGCATGAATAATAAAAATTTATTATGATATAAGGAAATATAAAATAACAAATTTATTATTGCCTCTAAGGCATATTTCCTTCAGTTGGATCGTGAAGAAGTTCGACTACATCAACCGCGTTACTAAACGCTTCTGCTTACGGTCTACGAGGGTACGTAGACACACTCGCCCATCTTGTTGCTATGCATCTCCTTGACAGATCTTGCATGTGCGTAGATTTTTTTTGTTTTCCATGCAACATTTCCAACATTGATAACCTTGGTTCCTAACTGAGGGAAATACTTATCTCTATTGTAGTGCTTCATCCTCTCCTCTTCGAGGAAATCCTAACGCAGCTCAGAAGTAGCAAGTAGAATTTCTGGCACCGTTGCCGGGGAGAGATCACCAAAACCTATCAATTTCCTTGATGACCCACAAGTATAGGGGATCAATCATAGTCCTTTCGATAAGTAAGAGTGTCGAACCCAACAAGGAGCAGAAGGAAATGGCAAGCAGTTTTCAGCAAGGTATTCTTTGCGAGCACTGAAATTATAAGTAACGTGTAGTTTGATAGCAAAATAATTTGTAACGAGCAAGTAACGGTAATGGTAACAAAATTGCAGCAAGGTAGCCCAATCCTTTTGATGCAAAGGACATGCCAAAACAGTCTCTTATAATAAGCAAGGTGTTCTTGAGAGTACACGGGAATTTCATCTAATTACTTTCATCATGTTGGTTTGATTTGTGTTCGCTACTTTGATAATTTGATATGTGGTTGGACCGGTGCTTAGGTGTTGTTCTTACTCGAAAAAACCTCCTACTTATGATTAACCCCCTTACAAGCATCTGCAACTACGAGAAAAGTATTATGAATAAATTCTAACCATAGCATTAAACTTTTGGATCCAAATCAGTCGCTTACAGAATAGCATATAAACTAGGGTTTAAGCTTTTGTCACTTGATACGTCTTCACCGTATCTATAATTTATGAACTATTCATGCTGTTATATTATCATTCTTGGATGTTTTACAATCAATTTATATCAACTTTATATCTTTTTTGGGACTAACCAATTGACCCAGTGCAAGTTGTTGTTTTTTGCTTGTTTTTTACATCGCAGAAAATCAATATCAAACGGAGTCCAAAGACCGCGAAACTTTTTGAGGATTTTTTATGGACCAGAACACTTCCAATGGGCAAGAGCTGCACCTGGGGGTGCCCCGAGGGGGCACAACCCACCACGGCGTGCCTGGGCTCCCAGGCGCGCCCAGGTGGGTTGTGCCCACCTCGGTGGTCTCCAGCACCCCTTCTTTACCCTATAAGTTCCGCCGCCGCAAGGCTCTGTAGCCACTGAAAACCAATATAGACCCCGTTCCGGCACCCTGCCAGAGGGGGGAATCATCTCCGGTGGCCATCTTCATCATCCCGACGGCCACCACGATGAGGAGGGAGTAGTCCACCCTCGGGGCTGAGGGTTTGTACCAGTATCTATGTGTTTAATCTCTCTCTCTCTCTCTCTCTCTCTCGTGTTCTTGAGATGTCACGATCTTGATGTATCACGGGCTTTGTTAATATAGTCGGATCGTATGGTGCTTTCCCATCTCTATCTTGTTGTGATAAACTAAGTTTTCCCTTTGAGATTTCGTTGTTATCAGATTGATTACTTTTATGGATTTGAGAACACTTGATATATGTCTTGCAATTGAATACTCGTGGTGACAATGGGGTATCGTATTGATTCACTTGATATATTTTTTGGCACTCAACTCGTGGATTCCTGAGGTGACATTGGGGTAATCTATGCATAGGGGTTGATGCACATTCTTGTCTTCGTTTCTCCGGTAGAAATCTTGGGGCACTCTTTGAAGTTCTTTGTGTTGGATTGAGTATTATGAATATGAATTTGCGTTGGTGTTATTTTAGTACAAACTCTAGGATAGATCAAACGGAAAGAATAGCTTTGTGTTATTTTAGTACGAACCCTTTGAATAGATTGAACAGAAAGAATAGCCCTTAGGTCGTTTCATACCCTACAAACAATTTATTCTTATGTTCTCCACTAGATAGGAACTTTGGAGTGATTCTTTGTTGCACGTTGAGGGATGGTTATATGATCCAATTATATTAGCACTGTTGAGAGATTGCACTTGTGAAAGTACGAACCCTAGGACTTGTTTTCAAGCATTGCAATATCGTTTTTGTCCCCGTCTACTATTTGCTACCTTGCTCTTTTTATTTATTCAGATTATAAATATATATTTCTACCATCAATATTACACTTTTATCACCATCTCTTTGCAGAACTAGTGCACCTATACAATTTTCCATTGTATTGGATGTGTTGGGGACACAAGAGATTTCTTGTATTTGGTTGCAGGGTCGTTTGAGAGAGACCATCTTCATCCTCACCTCCCACGGATTGATAAAACTTAGGTCATCCACTTGAAGGAAAATTTCTATTGTCCTACAGAACTCTGCGCTTGGAGGCCCAACACATATCTACAAGAATAAAGTTATGTAGTAGACATCAAGCTCTTTTCTGGTGCCTTGCCAGGGAGGTGACTGCATGAAGGTATATCTTTAGATCTTGCAATTGAATCTTTTAGTTTCTTGTTTTATCACTAGTTTGGTTCATAAAAGATAACTACGAAAAATGGAATGGATGTTGCATCATATTATTCATCTTTATAATGTCTTTCGTGAAAATGATGGAAAGGAAAATTGTGCTCAATTGATATAAGAAGAATTCAATAGAATGCTTTGTATAAATGATGAGCATGATTGCAATGTTGTTAGTATGAATTATTTGGATATCCATGATGCTAATGATATGCAAAGCCATAAGCTTGGGGATGCTATGTTCGATGAAGATGATTGATGTCTACTATACAACCTTCTTCTTGTAGACGTTGTCGGGCCTCCAAGTGCAGAGGTTTGTAGGATAGTAGCAAATTTCCCTCAAGTGGATGACATAAGGTTTATCAATCCGTGGGAGGCATAGGATGAAGATGGTCTCTCTCAAACAACCCTGCAACCAAATAACAAAGAGTCTCTTGTGTCCCCAACACACCCAATACAATGGTGAACTGTATAGGTGCACTAGTTTGGCGAAGAGATGGTGATACAAGTGCAATATGGATGGTAGATAAAGGTTTTTGTAATCTGAAAATATAAAACAGCAAGGTAGCAACTGGTAAAAGTGAGCGTAAACGGTATTGCAATGCATTGAAACAACACCTAGGGTTCATGCTTTCACTAGTGCAAGTTCTCTCAACAATAATAACATAGTTGGGTCATATAACTATCCCTCAACATGCAACAAAGAGTCACTCCAAAGTCACTAATAGCGGAAAACAAACGAATAGATTATTGTTGGGTACAAAACCACCTCAAAGTTATTCTTTCTGATCGATCTATTCAAGAGTCCGTAGTAAAATAACACGAAGCTATTCTTTCCGTTCGATCTATCCCAGAGTTCATACTAGAATAACACCTTAAGACACAAATCAACCAAAACCCTAATGTCACCTAGATACTCCAATGTCACCTCAAGTATCCGTGGGTATGATTATATGATATGCATCACACAATCTCAGATTCATCTATTCACCCAACACAAAGAACTTCAAACAGTGCCCCAAAGTTTCTACCGGAGAGTCAAGACGAAAACGTGTGCCAACCCCTATGCATAAGTTCACGAGGTCACGGAACTCGCAAGTTGATCACCGAAACATACATCAAGTAGATCACGTGATATCCCATTGTCACCACAAATAAGCACATGCAAGACATACATCAAGTGTTCTCAAATCCTTAAAGACTCAATCCGATAAGATAACTTCAAAGGGAAAACTCAATCCATCACAAGAGAGTAGAGGGGGAGAAACATCATAAGATCCAACTATAATAGCATAGCTCACGATTCATCAAGATCATGCCGAATTAAGAACACGAGAGAGAGAGAGAGAGATCAAACACATAGCTACTGGTTCATACCCTCGGCCCCGAGGGTGAACTACTCCCTCCTCGTCATGGAGAGAGCCAGGATGATGAAGATGACCACCGGAGAGGGACCCCCCTGTCGGTGTCAAAACCGGCGGATCTCAGGTAGGAGGCCCCGAACTATGCGTCTATGTTTGATGGTAACAGGAGACAAGGGACATGAAGTTTTACCCAGGTTCGGGCCCTCTCGATGGAGGTAATACCCTACGTCCTGCTTGATTGATATTGATGAATATGAGTATTACAAGAGTTGATATACCACGAGATCGTAATGGCTAAACCCTAGAAGTCTAGCCTGTATGACTAAGGTATTGAGTATATCCTTTCCGGACTACACCCTCCGGTTTATATAGACACCGGGGGGATCTAGGGTTACATAGAGTCAGTTACATAAGATGGAATCTTCATTGTAGTTCACCAAGCTAGCCCTCCATGCCAGGGAGAGTCCTATCCGGACACGGATACAGTCTTCGGTCTTCATATCTTCACAGCCCATCTGTCCGGCCCATAGATAACAGGCTAGACGCCCGTGGACCCCTTAGTCCAGGACTGTCGGCGTTCTCGGAACGGGGGTCCCAGACCTGCCTGCCGCCCATGGCGTGGCTGGGCTAGCAGGTGTGTACGGCCCGACTTCATCGACGAGGTATTCAAGACCCTCGCGAGGGGCCAAGCCTCGTGAGGCGTATGATGCAAGACCTCCTCAGGAGTGGCCTCGCCAGGCAGGCTCACGAGGGGCAGAGAGATCAAGGCAAGGAAAACCTCGCGAGGTCCACGTGACATGAGCCATGATGATCGAGACCAGGCGGGCGCCAGCGCGCACAGCGTCCTTGTTTCCTCTTTGGTGCGAAGGGGGCAAGTGCAGGCGCGGAGTACCGAGGCATCAATCAAAGGTTTCCATATCGGTGCAATGAGGCCAAGACCAGCAAGACGGCAAGACGGAGGTCACCATGGAGCCCAAGACGGCGTCACCACTAGAGCCTTTTGTAGGCGAAGACTACTTTTGTGAGGATAAGCTGTACTAGCTGCCCCTTTCAAATTGGCCGTTGTTGGTTCCCTTCCCGCTCAATATTTGGGGAGAGGACCAACGCCTATAGAACTAGCCACCACAGTAGGGGAGACGGAAAAAACAGAGGAGAAGGGAGGGAGAACTCATTCAGAGGCATCTCACCCACACAAGTTCACCAAGCACAAGAACACCTCAACCTCAGGAGGCTATTCTTTCCCTTGTACTATTCACCATCAGCCCAAGAGGCAATCCACCACCACCACACTGGAGTAGGGTATTACACCACAACGGTGGCCCGAACCAGTATTAATCTTGTGTCTTTGTGTTGCAAGTTCGTGGAGTTCATCCGCGAGATCTTAGCGAGCTAGGGCGTGGATCGATAGGGAGAAAACCTTTGCCTGCACCCTAGTGTTCGAACCTCGAGGGTTTTGCCGGAACCCGTGATCTGACATTTGGCGTGCCAGGTAGGGGGTGCGCCGTAGCTTCTCTTCCGTCCATCTGCGCTCCATCGCCACCGCGCTTCGCCTACATGGCAGGCGCCCTGCCACCGACTCCGATGGCCAGCATCGACGACGGGGCCAGAGGGCTCCAAGCCCTGGCCCCCGCCCTACGGCGGGTGCGGTGGCCACCCAAGTTCAAGCCGGAGATGCCGCCTTGCTACGACGGCGCAGCGGACCCGCCAGCTTTCCTGCTGGCATACGAGGAGGCCGTCCTTGAGGCCGGGGTGATGACAAGGTCATGGCCAACTGGCTTCCCATGGCCCTCACCGGCGAGCCGCACGCCTGGTTGCTCAACCTTCCCGGATCCATGGTGGCGTCTTGGGAGGAGCTGCGCGACCTCTTCACTGCGCGCTACGCGGCGCCGACGCACCACGCAGTCGCGGCCCTGCTAGGCGGCTCACAGGCGCCGCTTTCAGACCGCCACATCAAGCCGTTCCTCCACCATATTGGTGCCGCTTCCAAGCGCTCGGGGGCTCCGCCGGGCTGGGTTGCGCCTGAGGCCGACCTCACCTTCAGCTCAGAAGACCACCCCATCACCACCACCGCTCGGGCATGCTTCTGATGCTCTGCACGCCCACCATCTGCAATGTGGGCGTCACCAAGACCCTCATCGATGGTGGCGCTGGCCTCAACTTGCTCTCCATGGAAGCCTTCAGCCTTCTTCACGTGCCGCTCGAGCGGCTCAGCCTTAGCAAGCCTTTCTCAGGAGTTGGTGGCGGTGCTGCTCGCCCCCTGTGGCAGATCCGCCTTCCCGTCACCTTTGGCACGCGCGACAACTACCGCACCGAGCTGGTCGACTTCGACATCGCCCGCATCGGCCTCCCGTACAACGCCATCCTCGGGTACCCAGCTCTGGCCCAGTTCATGGCGGCGACTCATCCAGCCTACAACCTCATGAAGATGCCTGGAAGCAAAGGTTTCCTCACCGTCAACGGGGACACCAAGGAGGCCGTGATGGCGCTCAAACTTGCCTTAAGGTCCGCTGCGGTGGTGCAGCCCATCAGCGCCGGTGCCCCTGAGGCCAAGGAGGCCGTGCCAACCAAGAAGAAGCAGCTGTTCACCTAAGACAAGGAAGAAACCAAGCAGTTGCCGGTCGACGAGGACGGCTCCTCAGGAGCCACCTTCACCATAGGTGCCGGCCTCAACCCCAGCCAAGAGGAAGCATTGGTGAGGTTCTTGCGCATGAACAAGGATATATTCGCACGGGAGCCCAATCAGCTTATGGGGGTCCCGAGAAAGGTGATTCAGCACCACTTAAGGGTATGCCCCAATGTGCGCCCTATGAAGCAGCGAGCAAGGCGGCAGTCCACGGAGAAGCAGGCCTGCATCGTCCAAGAGACCCGCAAGTTGGAGGCGGCAGGTGCCATTCGTGAGGTTAGGTACCCCGAATGGCTGGCGAACCCCGTCGTGGTGCCGAAGAAAGGCGGGAAGGAGAGAATGTGCGTCGACTTCACCAACCTAAACAAGGCATGCCCTCAAGAACCGTTCCCTCTCTTGCGCATCGACCAGATCGTCAACTCCACCGCCGAGTGCGACCTATTGTGCTTCCTAATGCGTTCTCAGGGTATCACCAAATCAAGATGGCGGTGGAAGATATAGAGAAGACAGCCTTCCTGAGCCCGTGTAGGATGTATTGCTACACCTGTATGCCCTTCGGACTACGCAATGCGGGTGCGACCTTTCAGCGGCTGATGCACATTGCTTTGGGGTGGTAGCTCGGGAGGAACACGGAGGCCTACGTCGACGACATTGTGGTAAAGTCTCGGGAGGCGAGAACCTTGATCCAAGACATGGAGGAGACCTTCGAAAGCCTGCGCCAGGTGAACTTGCGGCTTAACCCGGAAAAGTGTGTGTTCAATGTCCCTTCTGGCAAGCTGATGGGATTCCTCGTGTCTCACATAGGGATCGAGGCGAACCCGGAGAAGATCAAGGCCATTGAGGGCATGAGCCCACCGCAGACCCTCAAGGAAATGCAGAAGCGGGCTGGTCAGGTGACTGTGTTGGGGCGCTTCATCTCCAAGTTGGGAGAGCGTGCCTTACCCTTCTTCAAGATGATGAAGAAGAAGGGCCCGTTGGAGTGGACTCCGGAGGCCGACCGAGCCTTCCAAGACTCAAGAGATAGCTGACCAGCCCTCCGGTGATGGTGGCGCCACGGCCTCTCGAGCCTCTAGTACTTTATCTTGCCGCCACCCCCATACTCCGCCAGTGCTGCGCTAGTGGCGGTTCGGGAGGAGCAACAGGCCAAGAGCGTGCCGCGCCAAGCTACGTCGCCAGCCGAGATGACGCAAGAAGGCGCATCAAGAGCCACAGCGGCAGTAACAGAAGACCAAGCTCAGCAGGACGACGCCGTAGAGATTCCCGCAAGCGATCAGGCGCCAGGGGTTCCGCCACCTCATGAGGCACCCCAGCTTTTACAAGACGCGGGCTCACCAACACGATGGTCCTCGTCGAGCCCCCGGTGTATTTCGTCAGCACGGCGCTGAGGGACGCGAGGGCACGATATCCCATTCCTCAAAAGCTCCTGCTCGCGCTCCTGGTGGCCTCGCGCAAGTTGCGGCACTACTTCCAGGTCCACCCTATCAAGGTCGTCTCGGCCTACCCATTGGAGAGGGTGCTCAGGAGCTCCAACTCCGCGGGAAGGGTCGCTGAGTGGAACATCAAGCTACAAGCATTGCAGTTGGAGTTCAGCACTACCAGGGTCATCAAGGGAGCCGCGCTCGCTGATTTTGTGGTGGAATGGACGGATGCCCCGACACTTGAAGTGGGCGAGGACCGGTCCACCTTGCTAGGAAGTGAGGCGCCCGACGGATGGGTCATGTATTTTGATGGTGCCTTCGCGCACGAGGGCATGGGGGCTAGAGCAGTACTCAACTCGCCCACGCAGGAAAACTCTACTACGCTGTGCAACTCTGTTTTCAGCAGGGCGAGAAGTGTAGGAAATATGCCCTAGAGGCAATAATAATGTTATTATTTTATTTCCTTATATCATGATAAATTTTTATTATTCATGCTAGAATTGTATTATCCGGAAACATAACACCTGTGTGAATACCTAGAGAAACTAAACGTCACTAGTATGCCTCTACTTGACTAGCTCGTTAATCAAAGATGGTTATGTTTCCTGACCATAGACATGTGTTGTCATTTGATTAACGGGATCACATCATTAGGAGAATGATGTGATTGGCATGACCTATTCCATTAGCTTAGCACCCGATCGTTTAGTATGTTGCTATTGCTTTCTTCATGACTTATACATGTTCCTATGACTACGAGATTATGCAACTCCCATTTACCGGAGGAACACTTTGTGTGCTACCAAACGTCACAACGTAACTGGGTGATTATAAAGGAGCTCTACAGGTGTCTCCAAAGGTACATGCTGGGTTGGCGTATTTCGAGATTAGGATTTGTCACTCCGATTGTCGGAGAGGTATCTCTGGGCCCTCTCGGTAATGCACATCACATAAGCCTTACAAGCATTGCAACTAATGAGTTAGTTGCGAGATGATGTATTACGGAACGAGTAAAGAGACTTGCCGGTAACGAGATTGAACTAGGTATTGAGATACCGACAATCGAATCTCGGGCAAGTAACATACCGATGACAAAGGGAACAATGTATGTTGTTATGCGGTCTGACCGATAAAGATCTTCGTAGAATTTGTGGGAGCCAATATGAGCATCCAGGTTCCGCTATTGGTTATTGACCATAGACGTGTCTCGGTCATGTCTACATTGTTCTCGAACCCATAGGGTCCGCACGCTTAAGGTTTCGATGACAATTATATTATGAGTTTATGAGTTTTGATGTACCGAAGGAGTTCGGAGTCCCGGATAAGATCAGGGACATGACGAGGAGTCTCGAAATGGTCGAGACGTAAAGATCGATATATTGGACGACTATATTCGGACATCGGAAAGGTTCCGAGTGATTCGAGTATTTTTCGGAGTACCGGAGAGTTACGGGAATTCGCTGGGGAGTATATGGGCCTTATTTTGCTTTAGGGGAAAGAGATAGGAGAGGTTGCCCCCCCCCCCAAGGCCTAGTCCGAATTGGACTAGGGGGAAGGGCTGCGCCCCCTTCTTCCTTCTCTTCTCCTTTCCCTTGCCTTGACTCCTACTCCTACTACATGGAAGGACTCCTAGTTGGACTAGGAAAGGGGGAATCCTACTCCCGATGGGAGTAGGACTCCCCTAGGGCGCGCCATAGAGAGGGCTGGCCCTCCCCTCCTCCACTCCTTTATATGCGGGGGCAGGGGGCACCCCATAGACACACGAGTTGATCCACGTGATCACATACTTAGCCGTGTGCGGTGCCCCCTTCCACCATAGTCCTCGATAATATTGTAGCAGTGCTTAGGTGAAGCCTTGCGACATTAGTACATCAAGATCGTCACCACGCCGTCGTGCTGACGGAACTCTTCCCCGACACTTTGCTGGATCGGAGTCCGGGGATCGTCATCGAGCTGAACGTGTGCTAGAACTCGGAGGTGCCGTAGTTTCGGTGCTTGATCGGTCGGGCCGTGAAGACGTACGACTACATCAACCGCGTTGTCATAACGCTTCCGCTATCGGTCTACGAGGGTACGTAGACAACACTCTCCCCTCTCGTTGCTATGCATCACCATGATCTTGCATGTGCGTAGGAATTTTTTTGAAATTACTACGTTCCCCAACAAGAAGATCTCCAACAACATCGCAAAATACGAAGGCCTCATAGCTGGCTTGAAGGCCGTGGCAGCTCTAGGGGTAAAGCGCCTCACCATTAGGGGCGACTCATAGATCCTAGTCAACTTCTCCAACAAAGTATATGAGCCAAAGGACGAGCATATGGAGGCGTACCTCGCAGAGGTATGTAAGATGGAAAAGCAGTTCCTAGGCCTGGAGGTGCAGCATGTGCCCCGTGGCACCAACAAGGAAGACGACGACATCGCCAGGAGGGCATCCAAGCGGCAGCCCCAAGAGCCTGGTGTCTTCGAGGAGCGGCTCCTCAAGCCATCAACGACGCCACCACTTTCAAGCACGGCATGGCCTCGGGAGGAGCTCCCACAACCGCCTTCCACGGGAGCCCCAGCTTGTGAGCCGACCTCAGGAGCTCGCTTGCTCTTGGCGCTCGAGCCCCAATAGGGATGCTGGACCAAGGAATTCAAGGAATATTTGAGGCAAGGGGCGCTACCGGAGAAGGAAGAGGACGCAGAGCACGTGGCCCGGCAAGCCACGGCATACTGCATCCAGGACGGTGAGTTGTATAGGAAGCGATCAAATGATGTTTCGCTGTGTTGCATTTCGAGGGACCAGGGGAAGGAGTTGCTGATTGACATACACGGCGGGGACTGCGGACACCACTCGTCGTCACGTACTCTTGTCGGCAAGGTGTTCCGCAGTGGATTCTACTGGCGCACGGCGCTCAATGACGCAGCTGAGCTGGTGAAGTCCTCCGAAGCTTGCCAGTTCCACACCAAGCAGATCCATCAGCCAGCTCAGGGCCTCCACACTATACCGCTCACATGGTCATTCACGGTCTGGGGGATGGATATCTTGGGCCCATTCCCTCGAGTGTCAGGGGGCTACCGCTACCTCTACGTCGCCATCGATAGGTTCACCAAGTGGGCGGAAGTGGAAGCCGTCCGCACCATCCCAGCTGGTTTCGCGGTTAAGTTCATCAAGGGCCTTGTGAGCCGTTTCGGGGTCCCCAACCGCATCATCTCCAACAACAGCTCGTAGTTCACCAGTAACGTCTTCAAAACACACTGTGCTAACCTTGGAACGCAGATTTGCTATGCTTCGGTGGTGCACCCCAGGAGCAATTGCCAGGCTGAACGCGCCAACGCGGAGGTCCTGAGAGGCCTCAAGACCAGGACCTTCAAGAAGAAGCTCGAGGCCTGTGGCAGGGGCTAGCACGACGAGCTCCAGTCCATCCTATGGTCCATCCGCACCACTGTTACTAAGCCAACAGGCGAAACCCCATTCTTCCTTTTCTACGGAGCTGAAGCGGTCCTCCCTCATGAGGTCAAGCATCACTCCGCACGGGTCCTGGCGTTTGATGAAACGCAGCAGGACGCCACACGGGGGATGGACCTCGTACTGGGGGAGGAACGTCACCGTGAAGCTGCATTAAGGGCGGCAAGGTACCAGCAGGCACTACGGTGATACCACTGTCGCAACATTCGCTCCAGGATGCTCGAGGCAGGCGACCTCGTCCTGAGGCGGGTCCTCTCCAAGGAAGGGTTGCACAAGCTCTCACCCATGTGGGAGGGCCCGTTCAGGGTCGTCCATATCTCCAAGCCTGGCGCCGCGCACCTGGAGACACAGGACGGGGTGCTCGTCCAGAAAGCCTGGAACATCCAGCACCTCTGGAAGTTCTACCCATGAAGCAAGGCCCGGTGCCTGTGAAGAAGGCCCGATTCCTGTGAAGAATCGCCGCCCGTGACACTCTCGCATAATAATGAGTAGGGCTGTACATGCCCCGGAGTCTCGGGAGTGCCACCCTCAGGCCTCGGGGGCTCCCTCCCATGCCTACTGGCAGCACTTAGCTTCGCGCTGGTGAGAAGACTTGAAGACTAGACTAGGTGCCGAACGCGGCTTTTCATTTGCTTTCTGTAGTTGGCTCACCTTCTCTTAATCGAAGTTTGCTTCTGGTGTTCATTGCTGATTTGGTTCCGTCACCTTTTGCCGCCTTTTCTGAATCTAGTTCGCTTGTGTTCTCTCTCTCCGCATACCTCGCGAGGGGGCTAGGCAGGTGCCTTCGTGAGGGTTTCTTCCTCCCGTGTTGGTCCTTCTCTCTGCCTTCGGTCTGCTTTCTCGCGAGGCAACCTCATTCGAGCCCACAAGCCGGCACATCTCTCCTAATCCGTGCCACTCGGGTACCGCGATATGAAGCGCTGGGTCAAGGCTCGGGTGAACGATAAGCCTCCTAGCGAGCTTCCTAACGATTTTTTTGCAGTTCCTGGGCAACCACTAAGCCAAGACGGGCACGAGGAAACAAGTGCCTCGTGAAGAAGAGGCTGCCCCGAACGCGCCAGGCTAAGTTATCTCCGCACAAAATAATGACACATCATGGAAATAACAAGCATAGTGTAATGATTGAGGAGTCACAGTTCGTTACACGCCCCTCCGGGCCCATGCTGGTTTCATTTTGATGCAGGAAAGAAAAGAGGAAAAAAACAAAAGCGGGTTCAGCGAACCACGAGGGCAGGCCTCCAGCGACGTCCCGAGCTTAGCCGAATCCCTCCTCGCGCTTCACGGACGCGCGGCGACGAGACGACCCGCTACCACCTTCGAAGCGAGCACGGCGGCATGGCGGCTGGTCGTAGCCGCCGCTGTTGGAGCTTTTGCCAAGAGAAGAGCCATCGTAGCGGGACGAGGCGCGGCCGGCGGGCTCGCCCTCGTCGCGGCCATCACCGAGACCGAGCACCTCCTCGCCGTCGTTCGTCTCCGGGCAGAACCCGGCACGGCGACCATCTTCCCCAAACACCCTCACATAGAGGCTCGCATCACCGTCATACTTGAAATGGAGGGTGCACCACCTTCCCAGGCCACGCGGGCGGGTGAACTTCTGCCAACCGCGGGCCAGAGCTATGTTTCCCATGGCGGAGACTTCAACCGCGACCCGGGAGGCCCTGCTGCAGCAGCCGTCCGCCTGCAGCCACAGCCCGCCTGGACCAGAGGTTGGCAGCTCATCGACGAAGAAGCGTGGAAGTTGAAGCCAGTTGCCGGCCGGATCCTCTGACCAGACAATGAACTCCGGCACCACCTCTGCCGAGTGGAAGCGTGGCCGGGGAGGCCGCGCAACCACGGCACATCTCACCTCATCGACAGGGCTGCCGCGGCCGGAGCTACCCCCACCATGCACAGCAGTGCCACCCCGGGAGTGGGGGTCCACGGCGGGAGTTATGGTGTGCGTGCGGGGACGGTCGCGTCCCCGCTTGGGCGCCGGGGAGCTGGGCCCCTCGCGAGGGGCCTTTCCTTTCTCCATGGCGGAGAACCTCTTCGACGGTGCCATTGAAGTTGGTGGTGGAGCAGAGGAGGAAGAAGCAGGTGGAACCTCCGCGCTTGACCTTTGGCTTCGCCTCAAAGCCAAGCCTGAGCGTGCCTTGGGCCCGGGGGCTACTGTCGGTGTTCTGGGAATAGAGGTCCCCAGACCTGCCTGCCTGTGGCCCACGGCATGGCTGGGCTAGCATGTCTGTATGACCTGACTTCATCGATGAGGTATTCAAGACCCTCGCGAGGCGGACGATGCAAGACCTCCTCAGGAGCGGCCTCGCCAGGCAGGCTCTCAAGGGGCGGACAGATCAAGGCAAGGCAAATGTCGCGAGGTCCTCGCGACGTGAGCCATGACGATCGAGACCAGGCGGGCGCCAGCGCGCGGAGAGTCCTTGTTTCCTCCTTGGTGCCAAGGGGGCAAGCGCAGGCGTGGAGTACCGACGCATCAAGCAATGGTTTCCATATCGGTGCAATGAGACCTAGACCGGCAGGACGGCAAGATGGAGGTCACCATGGAGCCCAAGACGGCGTCACCACCAGAGCCTTTTGCAGGGGAAGACTACTTTTGTTAGGATAAGCTATACTAGTTGTGCCCTTTCAAGTTGGCCGTTGTTGGTTCCCTCCCCGCTCAATATTTGGGGAGAGGACCAGGGCCTATATAAGTTGAACTAGCCACCATAGTAGGGGAGACGGAAAAAACAGAGGAGAAGGGAGGGAGAACTCATTCAGAGGCATCTCACCCATGCAAGTTCACCAAGCACAAGAACACCTCAACCTCAGGAGGCTATTCTTTCCCTTGTACTGTTCATCGTCAGCCCAAGAGGCAATCCACCACCACCACAGTGGAGTAGGGTATTACACCACAACGGTGGCCTGAACCAGTATAAATCTTGTGTCTTTGTGTTGCAAGTTCGTGGAGTTCATCTCTGAGATCTTAGCGAGCTAGGGCATGGATCGATAGGGTGAAAATCTTCGCGCGCACCCCAGTGTTCGAACCTCGAGGGTTTTGCTGGAACCCGTGATCCGACAAGGACTCCCTCAGTAGCCCCTGAACCTGGCTTCAATGAGAAGGTATCCGGCGCGTAGTGTTGTCTTCGGCATTGCAAGGCGGGTTCCTCCTTCCGAACTCCCGAATAGTCTCCAGACGAATTGATCATGTCCGGACCTGTAACACACGTCGTACATAATCATAGAGAGAATATAATAACACATAAGTCCAATCTACTGACAACTTTAGCAATGCGGCGTCACGCCTGTCCGGTCATAATTTCGAACTTTTTTTCGCCCCATGTTTCAAGACGCGGTTGTCATTGGCACGTCTTGTCAAAGCAGAGATCGTGTCCCCTTATTGTGGGATTCTCATCAATACGGTCGTGGGTAACCCAACCCCGCCGTTTACACAGCCCTTAGGAGCAGGCAAATTTTAAGGAGAATGGGGGGCGTTCGATATTCACCGCCCTTATAAGGAGATAAGATTCCCCTTTCTGCCCCCACGATTTCTTCCCGCCTCTCCGTTCTTGAGCTCCAACGCCCAAGTCCTCATTCGCTCCCATTAAAAAATACCCAATCATGTCCGGATCCGGAGCGGGCGGTAAATGGATGGCCTCCTCCATTAACAGGAAAAATATAGAGGACCTCCGAGAGGCCGGATACCTGGCCAAGGAGATCATTTACCGATTTCCGACCGAGGGACAGATCGTCCCCACCCCCGAGCCTCATGAGAGAGTGGTGTTCCTCACACATTTTTCCGCGGGCTTGGATTCCCTCTCCACCCGTTTGTCCGCGGACTAATGTTTTATTATGGGCTAGATTTCCATGATCTAGCCCCCAACTTTATTCTCAACACCTCGGCATTTATAGTCGTGTGCGAGGCCTTTCTCCGCATCCCACCTCATTTCGGCCTATGGCTGAAGACTTTCAATGTGAAGCCGAAGGTGGTGAGCGGTCAACAGACAGAGTGCGGAGGAGCTATGTTGGGTAGGATGCCCAACGTCACCTGGATCAAAGGTTCTTTCGTGGAAACATTGAAGGGGTGGCAATCAGGGTGGTTCTACATCACCGAGCCGCGCAACGCTAACTGGACGGTGGCCCCCGAATTCCGATCCGGAGCTCCGATGCGGCTCACCTCCTGGCAAGAGAAGGGCCTATCCTAGGGTACTCCGGACGAGCTGACAGGGCTCCAGACGTGTGTCCAGAACATGATATCCAACAAGATCAAGGTTGTCAATGTGATCTAGCTCATGCTCATCCGTCGGATCCTCCCATGCCAACGTCGGACCTGCTATTTGTGGGAATTCGATTCGGCCAAGCACCAGTCGCTGCTAGAGCTCTTTGGCACAATGTACGAGGATATCTGGAAAGTGCTCTTCAAGGCCGGCGAGACGCCTCCAGCTACAACCGAGGATCGTGGGCTTAGCTCAAAGCGCCAAGCCAATTTGGTAAGCTCTTTCACGCTCTCAAGCCAATTCGGATATGTTTACTAGCGTATTGTGAGAAAGAAGTCTAAGCTCTCCTGTCAATCCTTTCTTAGGCCAGGACCGACATACGAGGCGGATTAACTGTCCAGCCCCGCTACCCGAAGACAAAGAGACCCCACTCCCGACGAAGATGTTGTTCCTGGTGCCTTATGAAGTGCCAGAGAAGAAGACCAGGAAGGCAACCAAGGGGACCAGGAGTGGCCTTCGTCGAAAGGATACTTCGGACCTGTCGTCCGAAGACGAGACTGACCCAACGGTCGCCGAAGACGAGGAGGAGGAGGAGGAAGAAAACAACTCCCCCCCTGAGGGGGAAGTAAGAAAAGGGTGGCCTCCACGAACCTAGAGGTGAAGGCACCCAAGAGGGGGAAGGGCTCCCTCGCAGAGAACTCCGCGTGGGATGTCGATAGCAGTCCAGAGCGAATGCCCCGGACCAAGCCTCGGGCCGCTTCGTAAGTACCAAAGACCTCATGCTCGTCCAAATGTATGGCCCTTCCCCTTTGCCATATTAAAATGTTTAATTTATGCTATTGCAGTTCGGCCCGTGATAGTTCTCCGCAATCCTCGATAGAGGGCTCGCTGGACTCAAAGCAGATGGCTAGCATGTCGCCACCACCTGCTCACTCTACCTCGCCCAAAGGCGATGACGAGGCAGTGTCCCAAAGGGCCTTTCCCGACCAAGAGGAGGCTCCGGAAATTGTCAGGGCGGCGTCCAAGGATGACTCCACGGCCGTCGGACACATGGGGGAAGAAGCCCCCATGGGGACTGATGGTGGGGGCCGAGTTCCATTCGGCCCCCAGCCGGATATCGTTTCGGAGACCTGTGCGGCTCCGGAGTTCAGTGAACGGCCTTCCCTGAAAGGAGGGGGTGTGCCTGTTCCACTGGTGACCTCCGTCCAACCAGAGGCGCCGGATGATCTGCTGGAAGCACTGCGAGGTGCTTCTATTGTAGATGAACACCGTGTCCTCATGGGTACAGTGATCAAAAAGGTTTAGTCTGCCAAAAGCGGGCTGACCGAAGCCTGCACTAGCCTTTTAACAGGCTTTGAGGTAATAATAATTGTAGAAATAATATCATAGCGTAGACAGTAGCCCCTGATGCTCTATTCGGTGTTCGGAAAGAAAAGCCGAACAGAGGATCAAAATAATTTTCGCAGGAGTCTAATATATGATGTCTATGAAAATAAGCAGGCATCGCTGCTGGCTGTGGCCGCTCATACTGGGGAAGTCTTCGAACTGAAGCGGAGCCTGGAGCGGGCCAAGGAAGAGCTCAGCCTTGTGAAGAAGCGGCTGTAGGACAGCCAAGGTATGAAGTAACCTGTGCGTGTGTGTTAGGAAGGATGAATACTTCATGCTGACTAAAGTAACATGGACTATGCTAGGGGCCACGACCGAGGTGGCGGCCCTCAAGAAGGCATTAGCCGAGGCCGAGGACAAAGCGGCCAAGGAACACGCTGTACGCGAAAAGCACGAGGCCCGGGTCAGCGAGGTTGAGCAAGAGCTTCAGGATGCCGTCAAGAAGTACGAGTCCCTCGAGCATGATTCGAAGACGCAAGCGTCTGAACTTGCAAAGGCCTGCTAGAGCACACAAGAGGCTCGAGCCGAAGCCCAGAGCGCCCTTCAGGAACTCCAGGTGGCTAAGAAGATAGCGGCGGGTAAGGCTTTCATTATGCAAGGCAAGTCTGTGAAAGAGACGCTCCTTTTACTTACCTGAATTCGGTGCTCTGCAGGGGTGTTTACGGATTTGCCACGCAGCGCATCCGATGCTGCTGAATTCTATCAAGCCGAGGAAGGGAGTTCGATGGAGAAGTTGTTCTGGTCTCAATATCTTGGGCCAGAACATCCAGTATCCTTCAGCGACCAGCTGAAACAGTTGGTCGAGCTGCACAAGGCGGCCGAGCTGGCCATGTGTAACACCCACAATGCGGCTATATTTCCCATGTGTCGGGGCACGACTTAGAGGCATAGCCGCATGGTAGGCATGTCGCAAGAGGGGTAATCCTTACACATCCCATGTACTGAATAAGAAAGGGATAAAGAGTTGCCTTACAATCGCCACTTCACACAATACATAAATATAGCATACATCATCCAGAATACAATCAAGGTTCGACTACGGAACCAAAATAAAAGAAGACAACCCCAAATGCTAGATCCCCGATCGTCCCAACTGGGCTCCACTACTGATCAATAGGAAACGAAACAACACAAGGAACAAGATCTTCATCAAGCTCCCACTTGAGCTGGGTTGCGTCACCTGCACAGGTATCCTCGGCACCTGCAACTGTTTGGAAGTATCTGTGAGTCACGTGGACTTAGCAATCTCACACCCGCGAGATCAAGACTATTTAAACTTATGGGTAGGAAAGGGGTAGTGAGGTGGCGCTGCAGCAAGCATTACGCATATATGGTGGCTAACATACGCAAATAAGAGCGAGAAGAGAAGTAATGCAACAGTCGTGAACTAGAAGTGATCCTGAAACTACTTACGTTCAAGCATAACACAAGAACCATGTTCACTTCCCGGACTCCGCCGAAAAGAGACCATCACAGCTACACACGCGGTTGATTCATTTTAATTAAGTTAAGTGCCAAGTTCTCTACAACCGGACATTAACAAATTCCCATCTGCCCATAACCGCGAGCATGGCTTTCGAAAGTTCAAACCCTGCAGGGGTGTCCCAACTTAGCCCATCACAAGCTCTCACGGTCAACGAAGGATATTCCTTCTCCCAGGAAGACCCGATCGGACTCGGAATCCCGGTTACAAGACATTTCGACAATGGTAGAACAAGACCAGCAAAGCC
Source organism: Triticum monococcum (assembly GCA_034509565.1). Taxonomy (NCBI): domain Eukaryota; kingdom Viridiplantae; phylum Streptophyta; class Magnoliopsida; order Poales; family Poaceae; genus Triticum; species Triticum monococcum. The sequence goes on along the minus strand of CM067843.1, from coordinate 666,650,652 downwards.
GCCCGAATGTGCCGACAAATCCCGATAGGAGCTGCACATATCTCGTTCTCAGGGCACACCGGATGGGCAAGACGTCGGGTTGGCATAGACCCTGGTTGCCTAGGGGGCGCCGGACATCGCCCAGTTTGGACCAACACTTAGAGAAGCACTGGCCCGGGGGGCTTAAAATAAAGATGACCCTCGGGAGCGCGACCCCCAAGGGAAAAGTAGGTGGTGGTGAGGCAAATGGTAAAACCAAGGTTGGGCCTTGCTGGAGGAGTGTTATTCAAAGCGAACTGTCAAGGGGTCCCCATAACACCCAACCGCGTAAGGAACGCAAAATCAAGGACCATAACACCGGTATGACGGAAACTAGGGCGGCAAGAGTGGAACAAAACACAGATCTGGAAAAAAACCAAAACAGGACGAATCTGGCTGGCCCGATAGAGAGAAAGGTTGCTGCGCACATTGGGCCAGGCCCAGTCGGCGAAGCAGCTGGCCCGCGGCTGAGGCGCGGTGCAGGCAGGCCGCGGAGGAAGTTGGGCCTCGCGGGCGAAGGGAGCTGGGCCTGGGCGGCTATGACCCAGCCGACGCTCGCGGTCAACGGGGACCGGATCAAGCTTGACGTGGCACAGAACAAACAAGACGGCAGCACTGGAAGCAGAGTCTTTGCGGGCGCGTGCTGGGACTTGCAGCGGTGGGCGCGTTCTCCGGCAGCTCAAGGCGAAGGTGACCGGCAGCGGCTCGGTCCAGTGAAGAAGGCGACGGGAAAGAGGAGCTGCGCTGCTACATGCAGTGGGCGGCGGAGCACTTCCTCTGCACTGCGGGGCTCCGGTGACGCGGCCGGGCATGTGCGAGGAGGAGGCACGGGGTTGCGGATCCGAACGGCGGGGGTCCTACGGGTCCTTGCTCCGGCTTGCAGAAGAACAAGCGGCGCCATGTCCCTGGGGCGTGATGATGCTCGACGGCGGTGACGAGCGCAACCCCTCGTGGCTTCCTGCTAGACGAGACATAGACGAGAGAGGGATGAGATACAGAGAGGAGGAAAAACGGAGGAAGGAGAGGGCGCGACGGGGGCTCATCTGCTCGGGTTCAGATCCAGAACGGGCAGGAAGGCAGAGGAGGGTTGGATCGAGGGGAGGGCTCGGGTTGGTGGGGAGAGATCGAGAAGATTTTCTTGGATCAGGGGTTTGATGCTGGTAGGTGGGGATGGATCCCAAGGGGAGATGACTGGCGGCAGCTCGATGGGACAAACTCCCTAGAAGTTAGGGTTTGACCTCAATTAGACTAGGGAGTCTATATATATAGGGAAAGAGGGGAGTTTTGATCATCTGATTGAAATCCTACGGTCGAGGATAAATAGGTTAGGAAATCTAATTAAGAAACCGGAGATGTTTTAGGGATGTTTGGGGATGATTCAGACCCAACAGTGATGACTGTCCGGGTCGGGTCCGGGACAGCTTTTCGGACGCGCGCGCGAGGAGGGTCGTGGGCTGGCGTGAGAGGTTAGGTTGGGCCCGGTGGTAGGTAGTGGACTGTGCAGAAGGCCTTAGGCTGAGAGAGAGAGACCCGGCAGCAGTTTTCGGAGACCGAAAACGTCCGACGATTTGACCGACTATATTGCCGCTATAGTTATTCGTTGGGACATCAAACGAACTCTGAATGCAATGAAACTTGGCAGGCAATGTACTAACAACATAACAACACTGCATGCAAACTCTCATCCTATTCCGAGAACATTTCCTAGCCACTTATAAAATACTATTTCGGACGTGCCGCGGGCGCGAGCGAGTGTGGTTGGGCTCAAAACGGGCAACGGAGAGGATGGGGAGACCTGGACGGATGCAAGTTTTGAAAACATGATGATGCAAATGCGCATGATGACACAATCAAATGCAACACGCAAGAAAATGACAAGGCAACAACAACGAATAACAGGAAGACACCTGGCGCATCGATCTCGGGGCGTTACAACACTCCACCACTACAAAAGGATCTCGTCCCGAGATCTAGGATGACACCAGGTGATAACCCACAAGTATAGGGGATCGCAACAGTTTTCGAGGGTAAAGTATTCAACCCAAATTTATTGATTCGACACAAGGGGAGCCAAAGAGTACTCTCAAGTATTAGCAGCTGAGTTGTCAATTCAACCACACCTGGAAACTTAATATCTGCAGCAAAGTGTTTAGTAGCAAAGTAATATGATAGTAGTGGTAACGGTAGCAAAAGGTAACAGTAGTAAAAGTAATGTTGTTTTTGGTATATTGTAGTGATGATAGCAATAGCAACGGAAAAGTTAATAAGCGAAGAACAATATATGGAAAGCTCGTAGACAATGGATTGGTGATGGAGAATTATGCCGGATGCGGTTCATCATGTAACAGTCATAACCTAGGGTGACACAGAACTAGCTCCAGTTCATTGATATAATGTAGGCATGTATTCCGAATATAGTCATACGTGCTTATGGAAAAGAACTTGCATGACATCTTTTGTCCTACCCTCCCGTGGCAGCGGGGTCCTTACAAAAACTAAGGGATATTAAGGCCTCCTTTTAATAGAGAACCGGAACAAAGCATTAACACATAGTGAATACATGAACTCCTCAAACTATGGTCATCACCGGTAAGTATCCCGATTCTTGTCACTTCGGGGTTAACGGATCATAACACATAATAGGTGACTATAGACTTGCAAGATAGGATCAAGAACACTCATATATTGGTGAAAACATAATAGGTTCAGATCTGAAATCATGGCACTCGGGCCCTAGTGACAAGCATTAAGCATAGGAAAGTCATAGCAACATCAATCTCAGAACATAGTGGACACTTGGGATCAAACCCTAACAAAACTAACTCGATTACATGATAGATCCCATCCAACCCATCACCGTCCAGCAAGCCTACGATGGAATTACTCATGCACGGCGGTGAGCATCATGAAATTGGTGATGGAGGATGGTTGATGATGACGATGGGATGGATTTCCCTCTCCGAAGCCCCGAACGGACTCCAGATCTGCCCTCCCAAGAGATTTTAGGGCTTGGCGGTGGCTCCGTATCGTAAAACGTGATGATTTCTTCTCTCTGATTTTTTCTCATCGAAACTCAATATATGGAGGTGGAGTTGGAGTCGGAGACGCAGCAGGGGGCCCACGAGGTAGGGGGCGCGCCCCCCACCCTCGTGGCAAGGTGGTGGGGCCCCTGGCCTTCATCTTTTGCAGGTATTTTTCATATTTTCTGAAAAGTGGCACCGTGAAGTTTCAGGTCATTCCGAGAACGTTTGCTCCCGCAAATAAATAACACCATGGTAATTCTGCTGAAACAGCGTCAGTCAGGGTTAATTCCATTCAAATCATGCAAGTTAGAGTCCAAAACAAGGGCAAAAGTGTTTGGAAAAGTAGATACGTTGGAGACGTATCAACTCCCCCAAGCTTAAACCTTTGCTTGTCCTCAAGCAATTCAGTTGACAAACTGAAAGTGATAAATAAAAACTTTTAAAAACTCTGTTTGCTCTTGTTGTTGTAAATATGTAAAGCCAGCATTCAAGTTTTCAGCAAAGATTATAACTAACCACATTCGCAATAACGCATAGGTCTCAAGTTTACTCATATCAATAGCATAATCAACTAGCGAGCCATAATAATAAATCTCGGATGACAACACTTTCTCAAAACAATCATAATATGATATAACAGGATGGTATCTCGCTAGCCCTTTCTGAGACCGCAATATATAAATGCAGAGCACCTTTAAAGACCAAGGACTGACTAGACATTGTAATTCATGGTAAAAGAGATCCAGTCAAGTCATACTCAATGTAAACTAACAGTAATGAATGCAAATGACAGCGGTGCTCTCCAACTGGTGATTTTTAATAAGAGGATGATGACTCAGCATAAAAGTAAATAAATAGGCCCTTCGGAGAGGGAAGCAGGGATTTGTAGAGGTGTCAGAGCTCGGTTTTGAAACAGAGGTGAATAATATTTTGAGCTACTTTCATTGTCAACATAACAACCAAGAGATGGCGATATCTTCCATGCTACACACATTATAGGCGGTTCCCAAACATAATGGTAAAGTTTATACTCCCCCTTCCACCAACAAGCATCAATCCATGGCTTGCTCAAAACAATGAGTGCCTCCAACTAACAAGAGTCCCAAGGGGAGTTTTGTTTGCAATTATTTTGATTTAGTTTGCATAAAGCATGGGACTGGGCATCCCGGTGACCAGCCATTTATCTCGTGAGTGAGGAGCGGAGTCCACTCCTCTTGAGAATAACCCGCCTACCATGGAAGATACGGACATCCCTAGTTGATACATGAGCTATTCAAGCATACAAAACATGATATTTATTTGAAGGTTTAGAGTTTGGCACATACAAATTTACTTGGAACGGCAGGTAGATCCCGTATATAGGTAGGTATAGTGGACTCATGTGGAATAACCTTGGGGTTTAAGGGATTTGGATGCACAAGCAGTATTCTCGCTTAGTACAGGTGAAGGCTAGCAAAAGACTAGGAAGCGACCAGCTAGAGAGCGACAACAGTCATGAACATGCATTAAAATTAATCAACACCGAATGCAAGCATGAGTAGGATATAATCCACCATGAACATAAATATCGTGAAGGCTATGTTGATTTTGTTTCAACTACATGCGTGAACATGTGCTAAGTCAAGTCACTTAAATCATTCAGAGGAGGATACCACCCTATCATACCACATCATAACCATTTTAATAGCATGTTGGCACGCAAGGTAAACCATTATAACTCATAGCTAATCAAGCATGGCATAAGAAACTATGATCTCTAGTTGTCATTGCAAACATGTTTATTCATAATAGGCTGAATCAGGAACGATGAACTAATCATATTTACAAAAACAAAAGAGGTCGAGTTCATACCAGCTTTTCTCATCTCAGCCAGTCCATCATATATCATCATAATTGCCTTTCACTTGCACGACGAATAGTGTGAATAATAATAATAGTGCACGTGCATGGGACTAAGCTGGAATCTGCAAGAATTCAATAAATAGGAGAAGACAAGGTAATATGGGCTCTTTTGTCAGATCAACAATAATGCATATAAGAGCCACTTCAACAATTTAATTATGGTCTTCTCCTATCAACCCCCAAAGAAAAGAAAAGAAATAAAACTATTTACACGGGAAAGCTTCCAACAGGAAGAACAGGAAATATTTTTGGGTTTTCTTTTTAATTACTACTGCAAGCATGGAAAGTAAATTAATTAAAAGCTACAACAAATTTTTTTGGTTCTTCTTAAGGTTTATTAAACATGCAAGAAGAAATCATAAAAAAGGAAAATAAACTAGCATGGATGATACAATGAAAAAGCATGAGCACCGACATCTAACAATGAGTGTGTGAACATAAATGTAATGTCGGTGGGAAATACGTACTCCCCCAAGCTTAGGCTTTTGGCCTAAGTTGGTCTATGGCCACGGCTGGCCTGGCGGATATCCATAATAATAGTTGGGGTCGTACTGCGATGAGGAAGAAGAAGGCTCCGATTGCCACTGGCTGGCAATCATATTCGGATCCCACTGATAATTAGACTATCGTGAAGGATCAATTTTTGGTTCCGTCTCTGGCTCCTCAGCTGGTGTAGGGTTCCAGTAGGCATGAATAGCCGTCAACGGAACAAGGTACGTGCCTACAGTCAAATCAAACAAAGAAGGAGCAGGCAAGGTAATAGTCTCAGGATGATGTTTATTAAAGAACAATTGATATTTAAGCTGTCCTGCCCTATTCTTAATAATAAAATCATGTGCTACCATACTTTTATAATCTAGATAAACACGAGGCAGCACTTTTTCTTCCTTCTCAGCATGCCTAATAGGTATGTTAAAATGTGCAGCTAGGCGTGAAGCATAGATGCCTCCAAAGATGGGGCCCTTTGTACGGTTCAGACCTAACCGTTTAGCAAAATAATAATATCAGGGATACTAAGGTTTCCACAGTTTCTGCGACCAATTAAGCAACGACTAGCAAATAATGCAAAGTAACATAAAACCGGAAAATTTATGCTAGTGATTCGTGCATCAGAAACCTTCCTTGTTTCCCCTACAGTGATAGTATCAATAAATCCCTCCACATCATCACGATGTGGTTCTTCTGTCTTTCCCTCAAAAGGGAATAAACAAATCCGACAAAAATCATAAAGTGACATCTCCTTATGCTCATCATATAAATGAAACTCCACTTTAGGTGGTGAGTTCCTAGAATGAAAATGAAAGTTTTGCAGAAAGGTATTTGTGAGTAAGAGATACTGATCGCATTGGTCATGGAGGAAAGCGGTGAGGCCTGCATTATGAGCCAATTCATGAAAATCTTCATAAATCCCGACTGCTCTCAAGAAATCCTCGGAAGGCCATTCACACGCCCGAACCTCCGTGGAGTGCGGCAAATTATACTTAGGCTTCGGTGCCTTTTCCTTCGATCTTTGGCTTGATGAGCCCCTCAATAATCTCCTCATCATTTTCTGAAAAAATCTGAAATTTTTAGTAACTTCAAAATAAAAGTAAACCAAACTCAATAATATTGATAGCAACCACTCCTACAAGTGCCTAGGGCCTATATCATGCATCAAAACTACTTTTGACCATATAAATTTGACATGCAAGCCCAAGAACAGGGTCACCTAAGCAGCAAAAATTTGCAATGAATAAAGCACTAGAACAAAAAACTAATTGGACCAATGGAGGAGTCACATACTAAGGAACAATCTCCCCAATCAGTTTTGTGAGAGGTGCTTTGAGCAAGGAGATCGAAAATGGTAGCAAGATGAGCTAGAACTCGTGCTTGAGCTGGATATTCGTGTTTGTGGGAGAAAGATGAAGTGTGTGGGTGCAGGAATAAGTGGAGGAGGGCCACCGTGGGCCCACGAGGCACGGGGCGCGCCCTAGAGGGGTGGGCGCGCCCTCCACCCTCGTGGGCAGGTGGCTGCCCCCCTGGTGTGTTCTCAGTTCCATAAATCATCAAATATTCTAGAAAAAATCATATTTAATTTTCAGGGCATTTGGAGAACTTTTATTTTCGAGGTATTTTTATATTGCACAGATAATCAGATAACAGATAGACAAATATTTATTTTTATTTTATTTAATATAAATAATAGAAAGTAAAAGTGGGAGAAGGTTGTGCCTTCTGGTTTCATCCATCTCATGATCATCAAAAGGAATCCACTAACAAGGTTGATCAAGTCTTGTTAACGAACTCATTTCGAATAACATGGAACTGGAGAAATTTCGAATAACACTATGTTACCTCAATGGGGATATGCACATCCCCAATAATAAGAATATCATATTTCTTCTTGATAGTTGGAAGAGGAAATTCAAAACCTCCAAATATAATCGATGGAATTTTTCCAATAGAGTTGATACTATGAACTTGAGGTTGTTTCCTCGGAAAGTGTACCGTGTGCTCATTACCATTAACATGAAAAGTGACATTGCCTTTAGTGCAATCAATAACAGTCCCTGCAGTATTCAAAAAGGGTCTTCCAAGAATAATAGACATACTATCGTCCTCGGGAATATCAAGAATAACAAAGTCCGTTAAAACAGTAACATTTGCAACTACAACAGGCACATCCTCACAAATACCGACAGGTATAGCAGTTGATTTATCCGCCATTTGCAAAGATATTTCAGTAGGTGTCAACTTACTCAAATCAAGTCTACGATATAAAGAGAGAGGCATAACAATAACACCAGATCCAAGATGTCATAAAGCAGTTTTAACATAGTTTCTTTCAATGGAGCATGGTATAGTGGGTACTCCTGGATCTCCAAGTTTCTTTGGTATTCCACCCTTAAAAGTGTAATTAGAAAGCATGGTGGAAATTTCATCTTCCGGTATCTTTCTTTTATTTGTAATAATATCTTTCATGTACTTAGCATAAGGATTAGTTCTGAGCATATCAGTTAATCACATACGCAAAAAAGATAGGTCTAATCATTTCAGCAAAGCGCTCAAAATCCTCATCATCCTTTTTCTTGGATGGTTTGGGAGGAAAGGGCATGGGTTTCTGAACCCAAGGCTCTCTTTCTTTACCATGTTTCCTAGCAACGAAGTCTTTCTTATCATAACGTTGATTCTTTGATTGTGGTTTATCAAGATCAACAGCAGGTTCAATTTCTATATCATTATCATTACTAGGTGGAGCATCATCATGAACATTATTATTAACATTATCACTAGTTTCAGTTTCTTTACCAGGTTGTGTTTCAGCATCAGAAATAGAAATATCATTTGGATTCTCAGGTGTGTCAACAATAGGGTCACTAGAAGCATGCAAAGTCCTATCATTTTTCTTTTTCTTCTTTTTAGAAGAACTAGGTGCATCTAAATTATTTCTCTGTGAATCTTGCTCAATTCTCTTAGGGTGGCCTTCAGGATACAAAGCTTCCTGAGTCATTCTACCAGTTCTAGTAGACACTCTAACAACATTATCATTATTTTTACTATTAAATTCATTGAGCAAATCATTTTGAGCTTTAAGTACTTGTTCTGCTTGAGTGGTAACCATAGAAGCATGTTTACTAATAAGTTTAGGTTCACCTTTGACATTAGCCATATAATCACCCAAGTGTCCAAGCATATTTGAATTGTATTTTAATTGTCTACCAAAATAAGCATTAAAATCTTCTTGCTTAGCCATAAATTTATCAAACTCATCTAAGCATGGGCTAGCAATTTTAGTAAATGGGATTACAACTTTATCATATCTGTAGAGAGATTTTACTTTTACTACCTGTGTCCGGCTATCAAGACCATGAGTTTCTTCAATAGGTAATGGATTAAGATTATATGTTTCTTCAATAGGTGGTAGATTAAGACCATGTATTTCTTCAATAGGAGGTAAATTCTTAACATCTTCAGCTTTAATACCTTTTTCTTTCATAGATTTCTTTGCCTCTTGCATATCTTCAGGACTGAGAAATAGAATACCCCTCTTCTTCGGAGTTGGTTAAGGAATAGGCTCAGGAATTGGCTCCGGAGGTGTCCAATTATTTTCAATTGTCAACATATTATTCAATAGAATTTCAGCTTCATCCGGTGTTCTTTCCCTGAAAACAGAACCAGCACAACTATCCAGGTAATCTCTAGAGGCATTGGTTAGTCCATTATAAAAGATATCAAGTATTTCATTTTTCTTAAGAGGATGATCAGGCAAAGTATTAAGTAATTGGAGAAGCCTCCCCCAAGCTTGTGGGAGACTCTCTTCTTCAATTTGCACAAAATTATATATATCCCTTAAAGTAGCTTGTTTCTTATGAGCAGGGAAATATTTAGCAGAGAAGTAATAAATCATATACTCGGGACTACGCGCACAACCAGGATCAAGAGAATTAAACCATATCTTAGCATCACCCTTTAATGAGAACGGAAATATTTTAAGGATATAAAAGTAGCGAGTTCTCTCATCTTTAGTGAACACGGTAGTTATATCATTGAACTTAGTAAGATGTGCCACAATAGTTTCAGATTCATAACCATGAAAAGGATCAGATTCAACCAAAGTAATTATATCAGGATCAACAGAGAATTCATAATCCTTATCAGTAACAAAGATAGGTGAAGTAGCAAAAGCAGGGTCAGGTTTCATTCTAGCATTTAGAGATTGCTTACTACATTTAGCTAATAATCTTTTAAATTCAGTTCTATTTCTGCAAGCTAAAATAGGTAAAGAATCATCTTGATCAAAAACATAACCCTGAGGAATGGCAAGTGGTTCTTCATCATCACTTTCATCAGTATCATCAGATTCAATATTTTCAATTTCTCTAGCCCTAGCAAGTTGTTCATCAAGAAAAGCACTAAGTGGCATAGTAGTATCAGGCATAGAGGTAGTTTCATCATAAGTATCATGCACAGAAGAAGTAGCATCATCAATAACATGTGACATATCAGAACGAATAGCAGAAGCAGGTGTCGGTGTCGCAAGCTTACTCAAAACAGAAGGTGAATCAAGTGCAGAGCTAGATGGCAGTTCCTTACCTCCCCTCGTAGTTGAGGGATAGATCTTGGTTTTTGGATCTCTCAAGTTCTTCATAATGATAAGCAGATATATATATCCCAAGTGACTCAAAGAATAGAGCTATGCTCCCCGGCAATGGCGACATAAAATACTCTTGATAACCCACAAGTATAGGGGATCGCAACAGTTTTTGAGGGTAAAGTATTCAACCCAAATTTATTGATTCGACACAAGGGGAGCCAAAGAATACTCTCAAGTATTAGTAGCTGAGTTGTCAATTCAACCACACCTGGAAACTTAATATCGGCAGCAAAGTGTTTAGTAGCAAAGTAATATGATAGTAGTGGTAATGGTAGCAAAAGGTAACAATAGTAAAAGTAATGTTTTTGGTATTTTGTAGTGATGATAGCAATAGCAACGGAAAAGTAAATAAGCAAAGAACAATATATGGAAAGCTCGTAGGCAATGGATTGGTGATGGAGAATTGTGCCGGATGCGGTTCATCATGTAACAGTCATAACCTAGGGTGACACAGAACTAGCTCCAGTTCATTGATATAATGTAGGCATGTATTCCGAATATAGTCATACGTGCTTATGGAAAAGAACTTGCATGACATCTTTTGTCCTACCCTCCCGTGGCAACGGGGTCCTTACGGAAACTAAGGGATATTAAGGCCTCCTTTTAATAGAGAACCGCAACAAAGCATTAACACATAGTGAATACATGAACTCCTCAAACTACGGTCATCACCGGTAAGTATCCCGATTATTGCCACTTCGGGGTTAATGGATCATAACACATAATAGGTGACTATAGACTTGCAAGATAGGATCAAGAACACTCATATATTGATGAAAACATAATAGGTTCAGATCTGAAATCATGGCACTCGGGCCCTAGTGACAAGCATTAAGTATAGCAAAGTCATAGCAACATCAATCTCAGAACATAGTGGACACTAGGGATCAAACCCTAACAAAACTAACTCGATTACATAATAGATCCCATCCAAACCATCATCGTCCAGCAAGCCTACGATGGAATTACTCACGCACGGTGGTGAGCATCATGAAATTGGTGATGGAGGATGGTTGATGATGACGATGGCGACGGATTCCCCTCTCCGAAGCCGCGAACGGACTCCAGATCAGCCCTCCCGACAGGTTTTAGGGCTTGGCGGCAGCTCCGTATCGTAAAACGCGATGATTTCTTCTCTCTGGTTTTTTCTCATCGAAACTCAATATATGGAGCTAGAGTTGGAGTCGGAGATGCAACAGGGGGGCCCACGAGGTAGGGGGCGCGCCCCCACCCTCATGGCAAGGTGGTGGGCCCCCTGGCCTTCATCTTTTGCAGGTATTTTTCTTATTTTCTGAAAAGTGGCTCCGTGAAGTTTTAGGTCATTCCGAGAACGTTTGCTCCTGCACATAAATAACACCATGGTAATTCTGCTGAAAACAACGTCGGTCCGGGTTAGTTCCATTCAAATCATGCAAGTTAGAGTCCAAAACAAGGGCAAAAGTGTTTGGAAAAGTAGATACGTTGGAGACGTATCACCGGGGAAAACGGAAGAGGAAGGGGAAAAGGTAAAACTAAGTTACTTCTTGACAAATGAGTGAAACCAAAGAACCTTGCGAGGTTGAACAAATTGAAAGAAAGAATACAACGAAGATGAACGAAGTTGAAAACACTCTATTAGAAAAGAGTAACAAGGAACATTATGAGAACCTTGTAGGTTGAAAGGCATAAGAAAAGTGTTACAATAGACAAGAAGTACATGCAAGCACTCCGGTAGAAACGAAATGTACAAGGAACGATAAGGATCAATTACGACAACACTCCGGTTAGAAATGGAAGGCATAGAATATGAATTTGGCAAAATGAAAGCACTTGGATGAGACTCCGGTTAGAAGAGGAATGATAGACACAACACTCCGGTTAAAACAAGATAGAGAAAGAATAAGAATGATATAATTTGGGCAGCACTCCGACTGTAAATGGAAGGAATTGAAGATGAGCTTGACAAGATGAGAAGATACTTGATGAAAACAACAACACACTACCTTCAGAACGAAAGAATAGAAGTTGGATCGATGGAAAGGAAAGAATTGAGAAGAAAATGAGAACTTCTGCCACAAATGAGTTTGGAAAGCACCCTCCAAGAAGGTTATAACGGAGTTGTTGGAAAACCAACAACAAAAACAAGCTTGTAGTGGGCCTATGGAGAACATCTCAAAACTATGAAGTGAAATTCTGCCGCTAACGGAAACAATAGATTGGATTGATATCAACAAGGAGACGAGAAACTTATTTCACCGGGAGGATAAATGAAGAACTTGGGTCATTTATAAGCACCATAAATAGCAACAATCCTTAGGGAAAGCTTTAGGTGAAATATAACCCAAGATAATTCCGACAAAAGGATTGATTGGTTGAAAAAATCTCTTGAGCAAAGAGAAAATGATGGATTTAAATATGTCACTCTTTGAAAACTTGTGAATCATGAAACCCGAAGGGAAATTATCAAGAATGACATAACACCACCTCAAATGATAAGGTACAAAGGATTGCACTTCCAAATGCAAGATAAAGAATGCTTGAACTCCTCAAAACAAAACATGTGTTGAGCACCATGTTCATTTTAGAGTAAAGCTTGGCGGATCTTAGCTCCGAGAGAAATCTTGAAGAACAATTGAAGAATTGAATGAATCCTTGACGAACCACCATGTAGAACCTCGACGAAGAACTCCGGTAACAAAATGATGATAAAAAGAAAGAGAAGTTGAAAATACAAGGTGAAGCCTTGTAATGATTTAGATGGAACTTCGTGGTGATATAACCGAGAAAACTTGGAACTCCAGAAAGAAAGATGAACAAATAAGATCAAGAATTTGATGAGCCTCCGGAATAAGGAAATAATCACTTGGATGAAACAAGAATAAAAATTACATTATGCGTATCCTTCACAAATTAAATTGATGACAAGCAATGGATTACATACAACTTATTCTCATGGAAAGGATTAAGATAGATATAGTGCAAACTTGAGAAGGTTTTCAACGATCCACCGGTAGGATTTGGAAACAACGAATGAATTGATATGAACATGAAGGAAGAAGAATCTTGAACAAACCACCATAAAAATTGAAAACGATCAAAGGAAATATAGCGAAACACCGGGAAGAATTAGAAAATGAACGAAGATGCTTGAGAGAATTTAGATACAAGTGAACGAAGAGATCCCGAACTGATTAGAGAAATTTGAATGATGCACCGGTAAGATTTGGGGAACAATAGCCGAAAGCTGAGAATGAATAAATCTTCTGAAATGATGGCCTTCGGAGAATCAAACTCAAAAGACTCCCGAATTGCTCCAGATGGTTGAAAAGAAATGTCACAATCAAAAACAATTATGAGAGGATGGCATCAAGCTTGAACTATGCATCTCTGAGAGAACGGATAAGATTTGGAGGAAAAACTCTTCTTCGGTCTTCAAATGTTCAGAATGTCGATGAGAAAAACCACCTCGAATTGTTGAGGCACTCCGGGATGAAGAATAGAAAGGTTGAACCAACGATGAAAAGAATTTGAAAGATCTTGGAGAAAGACATTTGACTGATGCTAATTCATTCTTACGTTAACTTTGAAAATAATTTGAGAATAACTCCGAAAAAAATAGATGAGTCAGGTAAGAACCTGGGAAAAGACCTGTGGGTTAGGGCCCACTCAAAGAAAAGCACCGTTGAAATGATTTACAAGAGAGATATCACCGGTTGAATTAAATGGCTCAAAAGAGATAACAACCTCAAGATATCTTGAGCAGATTGATAATGGAGACACAAATCTTCTGAGATATCTTCAGCACTACAGAAAAATTGAATAGCGAGAAGTGGATGATTAAGAGGTGCACCGACATGAGAAAAACATTTTTAACCGAGGAAAGGATATGATCGACAAAGCTTGAATTAAATCCACCGGCGAAGAAAAGAGAACGAAGAATGATGAACTTGAATCTTCCTTAGAATATTCATGAGGATCACCGGATACGAACATTGAAAGAAAAGGATGAAGAGACTTCATATGAAAACAAAAGGAAGCTTGGGACGGATGGAACGAACACCATTGAGAAGAACTAAAATTTGATCTCGTGTCGGAGTAATTGGACACGGTTACCCCGAAGACGGCAAGATGATATTTCAAGACATCGGGGCTAGCAAAGACCCTCAGTCCGACTGCCGACTACCGACTGCACCAACCAGCCGGCTGCCGACTGCAGCCCGACCCGACACCGACAAGACACCGACGGGGCGACCGTACCGCGACGTCATCTACAATGTACCGTGTCCCCTGGGTACTGATTTATAAAGTACCCCGGGGGACAAGCATGACATGTACCATGCCACTAGCCATGCCTACATGGCTTGGCATGTAAGCTACCCAAGGTAGTTTACAACCAAAGCCACTACCACCCATGCCACTAGCTAGCTAGCTACCATGCCTACATGGCTTACATCCTAAGCTAACTCCCACTATATATATGAGATCCATCCATCCATCCAGGGAGGATGGACTCACTCTCCCACACACTCACGCATGCATGCCCAGGCACATGCGGCCACACACACACCTATGCTCATATGCATATACGAGATCAGGCTCTTACGACACTGATCTCAGATACAGCTCCAGGAGCACTTTCTATTGCCCGATGTACACCCCAGATAGATACACTCAGACATGCAGCAGTAGGAGTATTATCTCTACGGAGAGCTCCAAAGCTGGGTAAACCACCGCGTGCTACTCACATACCCGCTCCCGGTCCTATCAGCAGTAGTCCTACCCACACACTAAGCCCTTATGGCATCTGTCGACTCGCAAGCCCCCCGTGAGAAATACCACGACAGTTGGCGCCCACCGTGGGGTGGTACTATGCTATAGCGCTGCTGCTGGTTTCGCGGTCCGGGCGGGACCATCTTCGCCATCACCGCCGCGGTGTCGCGCCGTCTCTCCCATGGCGCTCGGGGGCTCGACTTCGACCCGCCTCCGGAGCGACCACGCGGGATGGCGTGTCCTCGCCGTCGGCCTCGCCATCTTCATCATCTCTGCCGAGGCAGCCGCGTGGGACCGCGCGTCCTCGTCGGCAGCTTCGGCTTCATCCGCCTTGCTCTCCTCTCCGTGGACGCTCTGCGCCGCGTGCTTCTCTGTCCAAGCTCATCCATGGGCGCATACGCACTTCCGGTGCATTGGCTAGATGGAGTTGTTACCATCGCCCGGCCGCGTGCACGCGGCTGTGTCAGCGTCGGCCACCTGACCGTGAAGGAGCTTGGTCCAGCGCCCACGCCCCGCGCCGCCTCTTGCTCGCCCGGCGGGCTCCCTGCAGCCCCCGCGCGCTGCTCCTGCCTTGCGCGCCGGCGGGCTCCCTGCAGATCCCACGAGCACTGCAGCACCACCACCTGCCGCCTCGTGCCGCACTCCACCTCCCGACGGACGCGTCTCCGCTGCGCCCCTTCGCGTCCGCGCACCCGCGCGCTTGCGGCCTCTCTCGCCCTCGCGCCATGTCTGCTCGTCGGCCGCCCGCTGGCTCTGTCTGTTAAGCCCCGGCTACCCGGACAGCCCGCGGGTCCTCTTCGCGGTGCACCCGAGCTCCTCCGTCTGCGTCGCTCCCACGCCTGTCCACCTGGTCGCCGGGGGCCGGCCTCCGCATCCGGCGTCCGCACCCACTCCTGCCGCGTGCCTCCCCGAGCCAGCTTCCCTGTGCCACATCCGGCTTCCCGCGCCCCCTCGCCGGCCTCTGGAGCCCCTGGTTGAGTCGCCCTCCGGTCTCCCCCGCACCTCGCTGGACACCGACTCCTACGCCATGCCGACTCCACGCGTGCTCACGTTTCCGGCCTACCACCTTCTGCGGGCTCCTCCTCCGCGGTGCCGTCCGTGCCGACTGCCCCGCCCACGCGTGCCGGCCTCCACGACCGGCCTCCCGTGCGGCCCGGTCCGGATCCGCCCGGCCAGCTTCGCACAGATCACGGCTCCCGTGCCGACTCCTCCATGCCGGCTCGCCTGCTCCGCCCCGATCGGCTCCCCCAACCCGGTCGCCTCTGCTGCCGGCCTCCACGCCCGGCCCCGTCCGCTTGCCGTCTCCACCCCGAGCCGGACGGTCGGCTCCGCCGCTTGCCGGCTCCGTCGCCTGCCGGCCTCGCCCTCCACCCGGACGGCCTGGCCGGCTCCCCCAACCCGGTCGCCTCTGCTGCCGGCCTCCACGCCCGGCCCCGGCCGCTTGCCATCTCCACCCCGAGTCGGACGGCTGGCTCCGCCGCTTGCCGGCTCCATCGCCTGCTGGCCTCGCCCTCCACCCGGCCGGCCTTGCCGGCTCCCCCGCCCCCTAGCTACGCGTCTCCCGCATCGCCGTCCGCCTGCTGGCCCCTGGCTGCCTCCGTCTCGCGCGCGCACCGAGCCCCTCCGTCGCGCCCGGCTCCGGCTGCGTCGTGCCTGCCCGGCCTCCCCAGCGGCCGGCTTAGCCTCCATCTGGCCCCGAGCATAGTGCCGGCTTTGGCTCGGCCCACCCCGCGCCGTCCGGCCCCAAGGGCCACGCCGGCTTCGCCTCCGCCCGTGCGCCTGCGGCCGCCGGCTCCCTCCCGCGTCGCCCGGCTCTGTCCGCGCGGCCGGCTTCACCAGCGCCTGGCGGTCGGATCGCCGCGCCCCTCCGCTCCGCCCTGACCGCAACCCGGCTCCGGGTGCTCGGCTCGCCGCCTCACCTCTGGGCGCCCGGGTGTGCCTCAGCCGGCCCCCGTTGTTCGCTGCCGCAGCCTGTCGGTGTCGCTCGGGCGGCCGTGAGAGAGAAAAATAAAAAGGCCCGGGTGCTGCAAAAAAAGATATATATATATATATATATATATATATATATATATATATGCATGAATGCATGGCCGGTTGCAGGGCCACATGCACGGCCGTGTGCATGGCCGGCAGCACGGCTGCGTGCACGGCCGGCTGCGTGGACTCCGTCAGCTGCTCCGGTCGCCTGCCTACGTCGTCGCTCAGTCGACTGGCTCGCCTGTCTGCTTCGCCGCCAGCCGCCGGCCGAGGGGCCCGTCCGGCTGGCCCCGCTTGGCAACCTGGCTAGTCAAGCCTGACTAGCTGAACTCTCCTCGAGCGCCCGAATCTCGGGGGCTACACCCTGCGGGTGCGCTGACGCACCCCCGCGAGAGATGAAGACAAAGTAGTTGCCGGAAGATCCGGCCCGACTGCTCAGCAGTCGGCCCGAATCTCGGGGGCTACACCCAGCAGGTGCGCTGACGCGCCCCCGCGAGGAAAAAGACAAAGTAGTTGCCGGAAGATCCGGCCTGACTGCTCAGCAGTCGGCCCGAATCTCGGGGGCTACACCCAGTGGGTGCGCTGGCGCACCCCCACGGAAGATTGCAAACAAGAGAAGAATTTTGTCTGGCTCAGAGCAGCCGGCAGAAGAGCGAAAGAAAAATAAAGGGTGCTGCAAGATGCCTCGTCGCCTGGCCAGTCGATCCTGACCGACCGGGACCCCCCCCCCCTTCAAGCACCCGGAGGCTCGAAGGCTACACCCAGCGGGTGCGCCGACGCGCTCCGCGAGCGCCGAGTCGCGCCAGCTGTCTTCGACGACCGTGACTACACGAAAAATGTGAGCTCCTCGCCCGCATATTTTTGCATCACGCAAGCACGGATAACCCCGAGCGATGCTCGGGGGCTATCTCCGCATTTTAATTACAATTGCATCACTGTTCGCCCCGGCGCCAGCCAGAGTTGGTCCGGGGGCTGGCCGCTTGGCCTGAGACGTTTGTTCCCGCAGACGGCTTAGTACCGTGCGCGGTACCAAAGGCCCACTCTTAGTCACAGACCGCAAAGCGGCTGTCCGACTAGCAAGAGTGAACACTGGAGGCCACCCACACGAAAAACGCCCGGGAAGAAAAACGTTCGGGCGACCCGACCGTTTCCTTTACAAGTATCTACTCGGTTGAATCTGCTCCCAGACTCTGAGTACTGTACACTCCACTTCACGGCTCACTCTCAGCCACAGACTGCAGAGCGGCTGTCCGGCAAGCAAGAGCACAAGTCAAAGAGTGGAGGGAACATGAAAAAGATTGAAGGGGGCTCGAACGAAACCGAGTCGGCACCCTCCGCATAAAACTTGCAATACTAAAAGCAAGCATATGATATATTTGCGTGGACTAACTTTGTCCTTTTTTATGATCATTTCCATGAACATTTGCCAAAAAACCTACGCCCAACTTTGCCAAGTTGCCCAGAGGCTTGGGGGCTACTGTCGGAGTAATTGGACACAGTTACCCCGAAGACGGCAAGATGATATTTCAAGACATCGGGGCTAGCAAAGCCCCTCAGTCCAACTGCCGACTACCGACTGCACCAACCAGCCGGCTGCCGACTTCAGCCCGACCCGACACCGACAAGACACCGACAGGGCGACCGTACCGCGACGTCATCTACAGTGTACCGTGTCCCCTGGGTACTGATTTATAAAGTACCCCGGGGGACAAGCATGACATGTACCATGCCACTAGCCATGCCTACATGGCTTGGCATGTAAGCTACCCAAGGTAGCTTACAACCAAAGCCACTACCACCCATGCCACTAGCTAGCTAGCTACCATGCCTACATGGCTTACATCCTAAGCTAACTCCCACTATATATATGAGATCCATCCATCCATCCAGGGAGGATGGACTCACTCTCCCACACACTCACGCATGCATGCCCAGGCACATGCGGGCACACACACACCTATGCTCATATGCATATACGAGATCAGGCTCTTACGACACTAATCTCAGATACAGCTCCAGGAGCACTTTGTACTGCCCGATGTACACCCCAGATAGATACACTCAGACATGCAGCAGTAGGAGTATTATCTCTACGGAGAGCTCCGAAGCTGGGTAAACCACCGCGTGCTACTCGCATACCCGCTCCCGGTCCTATCAGCAGCAGTCCTACCCACACACTAAGCCCTTGTGGCATCTGTCGACTCGCAAGCCCCCCGTGAGAAATACCACGACATCTCGCGAATGTTGAAATGATCGGATCCACTTGAAGAGAAAATCGCCGGTTGGAAAAGAATTGACATGACAATCTTGATGATCACGAAGGATTAGCATCCACATAGAAATATGAGAACACCGCTTAGGGAAAGTATGGAATCAACACTTGACATTGAAGCAACTCGAATACCACAAACCAAAACAAAAACAAAGTATTGGCTTGCAGAATAAGCAGGAACAAACATATGATAGAGATTTCGCCCGAAGTTCCCTGAGTCAGCATAGCCAAGGACTCTTTAAGACACAACGAGACCACTTTAAACCAACCATGGATAGGCGGACCACTAGACGTAAAACCCCAATCTCATATCATGCATCTGTCGGAAAGATATCCTAGGAGCTACTTGAATTCCCACTTATAAACTCCCGAAACTTTCTGGTTATGCAATCAGGTGTTGGGGATACAGGGGAAGCATAATATCTCAGCCAAACTAGCAATTTCTACATCCAGTTGTATCCATCCTTCAACACATAACCAAGAAACCTTCGGAAATCGTTTACCTCAACCTTCGAAAAGCATCTGTTATACGAGTTATGGCAATACTCCCGAACTCCCGCCCCAGTACTGGGTTGCATCGAGGTTATCTCACCAACAACTGCATAAAAAAGATTTTTGATGTCGGTGAACTCAGGTATTCCA
This sequence comes from Triticum monococcum, assembly GCA_034509565.1. Lineage (NCBI taxonomy): Eukaryota > Viridiplantae > Streptophyta > Magnoliopsida > Poales > Poaceae > Triticum > Triticum monococcum. The sequence goes on along the minus strand of CM067843.1, from coordinate 666,630,935 downwards.
GAAATGCAACGATAAAATTGTGATGACAACACCTCGGAGCTCAACTCCCCAGGACACTGCCACAACCCCTAAATGTTAGGAGGCACCAAGAACAATGTTCTCATCACAAAACCATCAGAATAATTCCAAGATACCCGTGTGGTCCTAATTTTTTTAGTGAAATTTGAGCAGAGAAGAGTCAAAACTCTACGTCAGGAGGCCTCACCAAAGCGGCGAAGGGACTGAGGAGTAAAAAAAATTCTACTCTCCGATATATATATATAATCCTAAGACACAAAAAAAATTCTAGACTCAACAACGTAAGTGATTCGATCAAGCAGGGGGCTCCTAAGTCGGGGCCGGCTTTGATACCAACTTGTAACACCCACAATGCGGCTATATCTCCCACGTGTCGGGGCACGACTTAGAGGCATATCCGTATGGTAGGCATCTCGCAAGAGGGGTAATCTTTACACATCCCATGTACTGAATAAGAAAGGGATAAAGAGTTGGCTTACAATCGCCACTTCACACAATACATAAATATAGCATACATCCTCCAGAATACAATCAAGGTCCGACTACGGAACCAAAATAAAAGAAGACAACCCCAAATGCTAGATCCCCGATCGTCCCAACTGGGCTCCACTACTGATCAATAGGAAACGAAACAACACAACGAACAAGATCTTCATCAAGCTCCCACTTGAGCTGTGTTGTGTCACCTCCACTGGTATCATCGGCACCTGCAACTGTTTGGAAGTATCTGTGACTCACGAGGACTCAGCAATCTCACACCCGCGAGATCAAGACTATTTAAGCTTATGGGTAGGAAAGGGGTAGTGAGATGGAGTTGCAGCAAGCACTAAGCATATATGGTGGCTAACATACGCAAATAAGAGCAAGAAGAGAAGCAATGCAACGGTCATGAACTAGAAGTGATCAAGAAGTGATCCTGAAACTACTTACGTTCAAGGATAACACAAGAACCGTGTTCACTTCCCGGACTCCGCCGAAAAGAGACCATCACGGCTACACACACGGTTGATTCATTTTAATTAAGTTAAGTGTCAAGTTCTCTACAACCGTACATTAACAAATTCCCATCTGCCCATAACCGCGAGCAAGGCTTTCGAAAGTTTAAACCCTATAGGGGTGTCCCAACTTAGCCCATCACAAGCTCTCACGGTCAACGAAGGATATTCCTTCTCCCAGGAAGACCCGATTGGACTCGAAATCCAGGTTACAAGACATTTCGACAATGGTAAAACAAGACCAGCAAAGCCGCCCGAATGTGCCGACAAATCCCAATAGGAGCTACACATATCTCATTCTCAGAGCACACCGGATGGGCAAGACGTCGGGTTGGCATAGACCCTGGTTGCCCAGGGGGCACCGAACATCGCCCAGTTTGGACCAACACTTAGAGAAGCACTGGCCCGGGGGGGTTAAAATAAAGATGACCCTCGGGAGCGCGACTCCCAAGGGAAAAGTAGGTGGTGGTGAGGCAAATGGTAAGACCAAGGTTGGGCCTTGCTGGAGGAGTTTTATTCAAAGCGAACTGTCAAGGGGTCCCCATAACACCCAACCGTGTAAGGAATGCAAAATCAAGGAACATAACACCGGTATGACAGAAACTAGGGCGGCAAGAGTGGAACAAAACACCAGGCATAAGGCCGAGCCTTCCACCCTTTACCAAGTATATAGATGCATTAATTAAATAAGAGATAATAATGATATCCCAACAAAAACCATGTTCCAACATGGAACCAACTTCAACTTCACATGCAACTAGCAACTCTAAAAGAGGGGCTGAGCAAAGCGGTAACATGGCCAAACAACGGTTTGCTAGGAAAGGTGGGTTAGAGGCTGACATGGCAATATGGGAGGCATGATTTAGCAAGTGGTAGGTATCGCGGCACAGCAATAGAGCAAACAACTAGCAAGCAAAGATAGAAGTGATTTCGAGGGTATGGTCATCTTGCCTGAGATCCCGCAAGGAAGAAGAACGAGTCCATGAAGAAGACAGCCGGACATAGTCGAACGAATCCTCACAACTCCAAAAACAAAACCGAAGCTAACACGAGAAGCAACCCGGAAAGAAGCAAACAACATAGTAAACAACCATCACATAATATAGATTTTTAGAGTTATTAAACATGCAAAGTAAGTACACCATGTTAAACTAGGCATTTTTCTACCCCATTTACATATAAAGTTTGTCAGGTTTGGAGCTACGGTTATTTAGTTATGAAATAAAGCATTTTAGCATGGCATTGGAGCAAATTTAAACAAACAGCAATTTAAAAATTTCAAACATAGATGAATGTTGCATAGTATGAAACTAGACAAAATTCTAAGCATGTTTCATATATAAAATATTTTAATACAATGGACAGTTAAAGAGTTATTATATGCATGAAGTTTAGGGGCTAAACTGCAAAACTGTTGTCTCTGGAAAAAAATAACTAAATTCACAGATCTGGAAAAAAACCTAAAAAGGTCGAATCTGGCTGGCCCGATAGAGAGAAAGGCTGCTGCTCACATTGGGCCAGGCCCAGTCGGTGAAGCAGCTGGCCCGCGGTTGAGGCGCGGTGCGGGCAGGCCGCGGAGGAAGCTGGGCCTCGCGGGCGAAGGGAGCTGGGCCTGCGCTGCTGTGACCCAGCCGACGCTCGCGGTCAATGCGGACCGGATCGAGCTTGACGCAGCAGAGAACGAACACGACGGCGGCACTGGAAGCAGAGTCTTCGCGGGCGCGTGCTGGGACTTGCAGTGGCGGGCACATTCTCCCGCAGCTCAAGGCGAAGGTGACTGGCAGCGGCTCGGTCCAGTGAAGAAGGCGACGGGAAAGGGGAGTTGCGCCGCTACATGCAGCGGGCGGCGGAGCACTTCCTCTGCACTCCGGGGCTCCGGTGACGCGGCCGGGCATGTGCGAGGAGGAGGCACGGGGTTGCGGATCCGAATGGCAGGGGTCCTACGGGTCCTTGCTCCGGCTTGCAGAAGAACGAGTGGCGCCATGTCCCTGGGGCGCGATGATGCTCGCCAGCGGTGACGAGCACAACCCCTCGGGGCTTCCTGCTAGAAGAGACAGAGACAAGAGAGGGATGAGATACGGAGAGGAGGAAAACGGAGGAAGGAGAGGGCGCGATGGGGGCTCATGTGCTCGGGTTCCGATCCAGAACAGGAAGGAAGGCAGAGGAGGGTTGGATCGAGGGGAGGCCTCGGGTTGGTGTGGAGAGATCGAGAGGGTTTTCTTGGATTGGGGGTTTAATGCTGGTTGGTGGGGATGGATCCCAAGGGGAAATGACTGGCGACGGCTCGATGGGACAAACTCCCTAGAAGTTAGGGTTTGACCTAAATTAGACTAGGGAGTCTATATATAGGGAAAGAGGGGTGTTTTGATCATCTGATTGAAATCCGACGATCGAGGATAAATAGGTTAGGAAAAGCAATTAAGTAAACGGAGATGTTTTAGGGATGTTTGGGGATGATCCGGACCCAACGGTGACGACTGTCCGGGTCGGGTCCGGGACAGCTTTTCGGACGCACGCGCGAGGAGGGCCGCGGGCTGACAAGAGAGGTTAGGTTGGGCCTGGTGGTAGGTAGTGGACTGTGCAGAAGGCCTCAGGCTGAGAGAAGAGGAGAGAGAGAGAGAGAGAGAGAGAGAGAGAGAGAGAGAGACCCGGCAGCAGTTTCCGGAGACCGAAAACGTCCGATGATTTGACCGACTATATTGCCGCTATAGTAATCCGTTGGGGCATCAAACAAACTCCGAATGCGATGAAACTTGGCAGGTGACCTACTAACAACATAACAACACTGCATGCCAACTCTCATCCCATTCTGAGAACATTTCCCGGCCACTTATAAAATACTATTCCGGACGTGCCGCGGGCGCGTGCGAATGTGGTTGGGCTCAGAACGGACAACGGAGAGGACGGGGACACCTAGACGGATGCAAGTTTTGAAAACATGATGATGAAAATGCGCATGATGACATGATGAAATGCAACACGCAAGCAAATGACAAGGCAACAACAACGAATAACAGGAAGACACCTGGCGCATCGATCTCGAGGCGTTACACCATGAGGGGCCTGATAGTCCTGCTATGGCCTGCCGCGCCGATACCCAGCAACTACTTTGGGCTTGTGAAGCGGCTTGTTAGTGCCTGCCTGCGGCTTGAGGTCGTAAAGCGGTCTGTCTGTATTGAAGGTGCCCGGATGGCCTTTGCTCGTTGCAAAATGTGGTGGGCGAAGATGGATGCCGTCGAGCTGACCAAGGGACCGCCGAAGGGCATGGAACACCGTATGCCCGAGCGCTACTTTGCGGATGTCCTAGAGGGGTCTCATATTGTAGCCGCGCAGTGCAGGCAGGACGTTATTTTCGAGTGAATACACTCGTATTTTTGTCTTGTATGATGAAAACAAATCCGCTTTGTAATATAATATTTATTATGTTTTGAGTGTATCCTCCTGTGTGGCCGTGTTGTATGAAATCTGAGGGTTCGCCAGTCGTCGGCTTTTGCCCTCACGTAGATAGTACGGAGGTGTTCGGGATGGTGTCTAAACAATCTTGATCCAATTATATGGTCCTTGAAGGAGTTGTTTAGCGCAACGAACCAGGCAACCAGACTATACGGCTTGAATGCCCTCACTTAGCAATAGTAGTTTTATAATAAAACATAGGCGCAGCCCCTGGTATACGAACCAGAGTGTTGTTAGCGTCTGACCGGGAAGTACGATCCTTCGCGAAATGCGGAAAAACCTCCAATGATTTGAGACCTCCGAACAACCGACCGGCTCTCGCCGCATCATGACGGTCAGTTTTCGGCTTTCTCTACTGAGGTGCTCATCCGGTTTAGACCAGGGCACAATCGCAGTAGTTCTCCCTTTAGTACCCTAGCCAATGTAGCGGAACGTAGGGTAGCAAGCATAGGAGCCGGGCAACCCAACTATTGACCAAAGACATGATTCGGAGCCAATGCATATAATGCTAAATTCAGGCTGCCGAACTATACTTATAAGAAGTGTTCGGAGTTGTGTTGCCGTAATGTGGGTGCTATAAAGCCCCTGGCAAACATCAAAACGTACCAAAGTGTACGGGTGCTACCTGATGGGGTTATCCACAGGGAAACTAAAAAAATAAAGCAAAGAGAGAAAGAAAACAGAAAAGATGTTAAGGTAAGAAGCTGGGGTCCTACAGCTCCAGCTACAAATTGTTTTCATTGTAATGTAATCAGTACGGCAAGGAGCATTGATACAAGTAGTGCAATAAACAACATGCTATTTAACATGCCGGAACCAGGGGAGAGCTGCATGTGGGTCCTGGAGAACAGATAGAGTTATCGTTAGCGGGATCACCTAAAAAGTCCCTGTATGTCTGCGCTCCTCGCCATCCTGGTGTATTTATCCTTCAAGAGGACCGATAACCAGACCACCCGATGGGGCCTGTAGGAATAAAGCCTGAAATAAAACAAGCAAAAGTAAAAGTATGTGTGTATCCGATGTCGGTTGAGCCATGTCGTGGATCACAAGCTAGTTATGCCTCCGTCGATGCTCATGGAATTTTGAGTGTGTAGTTATGCATGCGCGGCACGCAGGCCACCGCTTGATCGGGACTGAGACGGAGGCCCGATTGCTAGTCGAGCTCCTGAAGAGCCGAGCTCTCCTGCTGCAGAGTAGTCCGTACCCTCTTAAGGGTGTCCGAGGGCTCGGCAGCCAAATGAAGGTTCTGCTTGAGAAGGCCGCTTTCTACTTCTGCTGCTAGGGCAGCTGTGTGCTCTTCTGTACAGAGAGAGCGTTTCGTATTGCCATTGACTGTTATGACACGGCGAGGGCTGGGCGTGTTGAGCTTGAGATAAGCATAGTGTGGCACTGCATTGAATCGAGCAAACGCAGTTCATCCGAGCAGTGCATGATAGCCGCTGCAGAATGGGACGATATCGAAGACTAACTCCTCGCTTCAGAAGTTGTTCGGAGATTCGAAGACAACCTCTAGTGTGATTGAGCCCGTACAACGGGCCTCTATGCCTAGGATTACTCCTTTAAAGGTGGTGTTTGTAGGCTTGATCCTTGATGGGTTAATGCCCATTTTTCGCACTGTATCCTGATAGAGCGGATTGAGGCTGGTACCGCCGTCCATAAGGACATGAGTCAGGTGGAACCCATCAATTATTGGGTCTAAGACCAGTGCGGCTGAGCCTTCGTGACGGATGCTGGTCGGGTGATCCCGGCGATCAAAGGTGATTGGGCATAACGACCATGGATTTAATTTTGGGGCGACTCGCTCTATCGTGTAGACGTCCCTAAGCGCACGCTTGCGCTCCCTCTTGCGGATGTGGGTAGCATATATCATGTTCACCATTTTGACCTGAGGGGGAAACTTCTTCTGTCCCCCTGTGTTCGGTTGTCGCGGCTCTTCGTCATTGTCCTCACTTTACGACCCCTTTTCCCTGTTCTCGGCGTTTAATTTGCCGGCATGTTTGAAAACCCAGCACTCTCTGTTTGTATGATTAGGAGGCCTGTCGGGGGTGCCGTGAATCTGGCACGGACGATCAAGTATGTGGTCCAAGCTGGATGGGGCCGAATTGTTCTTTTGGAACAGCTTCTTTTGCTGACCGAAATTAGAGCCGCTGAATCCGGCGTTGACCGCCGTATCATCGGTGTTGTCACTGTTGTTTCGGCGCTTGTATCTATTGCGTCGATACTTGTCTTTGTTGCTTTTAACTTCTGGGGTGCCAGCGTCGCTCGCATTGTTTTTGCTACGGGCCAACACTGTCCTCGCCCGCACAAAAGTGGGTCATGAGTGCCGTGAGGGCCGCCATGGATTTTGGCTTTTCTTGGCCGAGGTGGCGAGCGAGCTATTCGTCGCGGATGCTATGCTTGAAAGTTGCTAAGGCTTCGGTGTCCGAACAGTCGACAAATTGGTTCTTTTTAGTTAAGAACCTTGTCCAGAATTTCCCGGCAGACTCTCAGGGCTGTTGAACTATATGGCTTAAGTCATCAGCGTCCGGAGGTCGAACATATCTACCTTGGAAGTTATCAAGGAAAGCCTCTTCCAAGTCCTTCCAGCTGCCGATGGAATTTCAGGCAGATTATTTAGCCAGTGCCGAGCTGGCCCTTTGAGTTTTAGAGAGAGGTATTTTATGGCGTGGAGGTCATCTCTGCGGACCATATGGATGTGGAGAATGAAATCCTCGATCCACACCGCGGGGTCCGTGGTTCCATCATACGATTCTATGTTCACGGGCTTGAATCCTTCTGGGAATTCATGATCCAGGACCTCATCAGTGAAGCAATGAGGATGTGTGGGGCCTCTGTATCGGGCTATAGCGTGGTGCGGCTCTGATAGAGTCCGTATGCGGTGTTCGGCCCCAGCATGACTGGGTTTGTCACGTCCGAATAGGTGGCCGTGGTCGCGTGTCGAGGCGCGTCCCCGCGATCCGTAGATTGATCCGATGTGTCCTGCTTTATTGTTCAGTGTTTGTCGGAGGTCATATGTATGGTCATGCGCTAATTTACCTCTGCCTGAGTGATGAGGCGGAGCGGGCTGGTGTTCGGCATGAATTGCCATTCTGTCCCGACCATGTGTTGGTCGGTCGGCCGTATTATGCGATGGTGGTATGTACTCCGGTGCCTCCTCGTCGAACTGAGGTAGCAATTTGCGCTTTGGGTAGCTTTTGGTTGGGCGCTTGAGGCTATACTCTTCGACTGCTAGGACATCAGTCCATTTATCATTGAGCAGATCTTGGTCAGCTTGAAGCTACTGCTGCTTCTTTTTCAGGCTCCTTGCTGTGGCTATTAGCTGGAGCTTGAAGTGCTCCTGCTCAAGAGGTTCCTCAGGCATGATAAAATTCTTGGTGCCGAGACTCGCCTCATCTTCGGAGAGTGGAAGGTAATTATCGTCCTCCGAGTCTTCGTGCGTGGCCTGTTTGACATGGCTAACCTGCTCATCTTCCCGTTCATCTTATTCGTTTGCTTTATCGATGGGGGCTTCATTGTCTTCGGCACCTTCCAGAGTGTCATCTTCTCCTGTGCCGGTGTTGCTGTCTTTACAGCGGCATGACTTAGAGCGGCGCCGCTGATGACGGTGCTTTGACTGTATTTCGGAATGTTTATCCTCAACTGGGTCTTCCTTATCATCGCCGATGTGCTCCTTTGGTGCATCCACCATGTATACGTCATACGAGGAAGTGGTCGTCGAGCGTCCGGTGAACGGCGGGTTCTGGGCCTCCTCTTCTCCGGCATCGTCGTCCATACCATCGATGTACTCGGAGTCGTAATCAAGTTCGTCGGTCAAATCCTCGATCGTGGCTATAAAGTGGGTGGCGGGTGGGACACAAAATTCTCCATCATCAGCCCCTAGTTCGAGCCGAATATAGTCCGGCTGAGAGTCCTTCGCCAAGGACAGGTTTTTTAATGAGATCAACACATCTCCCAAAGGCGAGTGCTGGAAGATGTCTGCGATGCTGAATTTGAAGATCGATAAACGATCAAGCTCAGCGTCCGTGGGCTCGCGCGGTTCAGAACCTACGGCCGGAGACGAGTCCGGCGTTCTGGTGGCATAGGCATCGTGTGAGACCAGGTCCATGTGCGGCTCCAATGTCGTGGAGTCTGCGGCCTCTGAGGTGGGGTTAATCCTCCCATCTTTGGATGGTGCGTCCTGCTCCAGCTCTAGGGTCAGAGCGGTTACAGGAGCCATCTCCTGGATGTGGCCCGATGACAGATTTAGGTCATGGTCATCGGGGTGACCGGGAGCGGCCATCGCGGTATCGAATCCGGCGAAGATCAAGTCTCCGCGAATGTCCGCGACGTAGTTCAAGCTCCCGAATCTGACCTGATGGCTAGGGGTGTAGCTTTCGATCTGCTCCAGATGGTCAAATGAGTTGGCCCGCAGTCCGAAGCCATCGAATACGAAAATCTGCCCGGGAAGGAAAGTTCTCCGTAGACAGTGTCATCATTGACGATTGAAGGGGCCATCAAACCTTTCAGCGATAGCACAGAGGAACTCTCAATGAAAGCACCAATGTCGGTGTCAAAACCGGTGGATCACGGGTAGGGGGTCTCGAACTGTGCATCTAAGGTTGATGGTAACAGGAGACAAGGGACACAAAGTTTTACCCAGGTTCGGGCCCTCTCGATGGAGGTAATACCCTATGTCCTGCTTGATTGATATTGATGAATATGAGTATTACAAGAGTTGATCTACCACGAGATCGTAATGGCTAAACCCTAGAAGTCTAGCCTGTATGACTAAGGTATTGAGTATATCCTTTCCGGACTACACCCTCCGGTTTATATAGACGCCGGGAGGATCAAGGGTTACATAGAGTCGGTTACATAAGATGGAATCTTCATTGTAGTTCGCCAAGCTTGCCTTCCATGCCAAGGAGAGTCCTATCCAGACACGGGTACAGTCTTCGGTCTTCATATCTTCACAGCCCGTCAGTCCGGCCCATAGATAACTTGTCGGACGCCCGAGGACCCCTTAGTCCAGAACTCCCTCACCCCCCCTCCGACAGGGTGCCGGGACGGGTTTAGATTGGTTTTCGATGGCTACTGAGGCTTCTGGCGGCGAAACTCCCAATCTAGGTTCCTTTCTAGAAGTTTCAGTATATATAAGAGGTTTTGGCGTCGAGAACAAGTCAGGGGGTCTCCGGGATGTTCACGAGGTAGGGAGGCACGCCCCCACCCTCGTGGGCAGCCCGGGACTCTTCTGGACCAACTCTTTTACTCCATGGCCTTCTTCTGGTCCAAAAATAAGTTCCGTGAAGTTTCGGGTCAATTGGACTCCATTTGATTTTCCTTTTCTGTAAAACTCAAAAACAAGGAAAAAAACAGAAACTAGCACTAGGCTCTAGGTTAATAGGTTAGTCCCAAAAAATCATATAAAATAGCATATAAATGCATATAAAACATCCAAGGTTGATTATATAATATCATGGAACGATCAAAAATTATAGATACGTTGGAGACGTATCAAGCATCCCCAAGATTAATTCCTACTCGTCCTCGAGTAGGTAAATGATAAAAACAAAAAATTTGATGTGGAATGCTACCTAACATATTTATCCATGTGAAACAAGCCAAGCAATTGTTTCATACTTTAGTAATCTCAAACTTTTTTCAACTTTCACGCAATACATGAGTGTGAGCCATGGACATAGCACCATGGGTGGAATAGAATATAATGATCGGGGTTGTGTGGAGAAGACAAAAAAGAAGAAATTCTCACATCGACACGGCTAATCAACGGGCTAGGGAGATGCCCATCAATTGATGTCAATGCAAGGAGTAGGGATTTCAATGCAACAGATGCACTAGAGCTATAAATGTATGAAAGCTCAACAAAAGAAACTAAGTGGGTGTGCATCCAACTTGCTTGCTCACGAAGACCTAGGGCATTCGAGGAAGCCCATTGTTGGAATATACAAGCCAAGTTATATAATGAAAAATTCCAACTAGTATATGAAAGGGACAAAACAAGGGACTCTCTATCATGAAGATCATGGTGCTACTTTGAAGCACAAGTGTGGAAAAAGGATAGTAGCATTGTCCCCTTATATTTCTTTTTTATTTGGCCCCCTTTTTTTGGCCTTTTTTCTTTTATTATTTGGCCTTTCCTTTTTTTTGGCCTTTCCTTTTTTTCTTTTTTTGGGACAATGCTCTATTAATGATGATCATCACACTTCTATTTATTTACAACTCAAAGATTACAACTCGATACTTGAACAAAGTATGACTCTATATGAATGCCTCCGGCGGAGTACTGGGATGGTCAATGAATCAAGAGTGACATGTATGATTATGCATGGTGGCCTTACCACAAATACGATGTCAACTACATGATCATGCAAGGCAATATGACAATGATGATGTGTGTCATGATGAACGGAACGGTGGAAAGTTGCATGGCAATATATCTCGGAATGGCTATGGAAATGCCATAATAGGTAGGTATGGTGGCTGTGAGGAAGATATAATGAGGTTTGTGTGTGACAGAGCATATCATATCACAGGGTTTGGATGCACCGGCGAAGTTTGCACCAACTCTCGAGGTGAGAAAGGGCAATGCACGGTACCGAAGAGGCTAGCAATGATGGAAGGGTGAGAGTGCATATAATCCATAGACTCAACATTAGTCATAAAGAACTGACATACTTATTGAAAAAATCTACAAGTCATCAAAAATCAAGCATTACGCGTGAGGGAGTCCTGGATTAGGGGGTATCTGGACAGCCGGATTATATCCTTTGGCCGGACTATTGGACTATGAAGATACAAGATTGAAAACTTCATCCCGTGTCCGGATGGGACTCTATTTGGCGTGGAAGGCAAGCTAGGCAATACGGATATGTATATCTCCTCCTTTGTAACCGACCTTGTCTAACCCTAGCCCCCTCCGGTGTCTATATAAACCGGAGGGTTTTAGTCCATAGGACAACATACAATCATACCATAGACTAGCTTCTAGGGTTTAGCCTCTCCGATCTCGTGGTAGATCAACTCTTGTACTACTCATATTATCAAGAATAATCAAGCAGGACGTAGGTTTTACCTCCATCAAGAGGGCCCGAACCTGGGTAAAACATCGTGTCCCCTGCCTCCTGTTACAATCCGCTTCAGACGCACAGTTCGGGACCCCCTACCCGAGATCCGCCGGTTTTGACACCGACATTGGTGCTTTCATTGAGAGTTCCTCTGCGTCGTCATCATTAGGCTTGATGGCTCCTTCAATCATCGATAGCGATGTAGTCCAGGGTGAGACTTTTCTCCCCGGACAGATCTTTGTATTCGGCGGCTTCGCACTGGGGGCCAACTCGCTTGGCCATCTGGAGCAGATCGAGAGTTACGCCCCTGGCCACCAGGTTAGGCTTGGAAGCTTAAACTACACGGCCGACATCCGCGGAGACTTGATCTTCGACGGATTCGAGCCCCTGCCGAGTGCGCCGCACGATCACAATGAGCATGATTTAGCTCTACCATCGGACAGTGTTCGGGAGACCGCACCAGCAACCGCTCCGACCCACAATTCGGAGCCAATTGCGCCATCCATGGACGGGTGGATAGACCCCGCCACGAAGGCCGTATTCTCAGCGGCGATCGAGCCGAATATCGACCTTACCCTTCACGGGAGCCGTGACGAACTACCGGATTCTTCCCCGGCCACGGACTCCGAACCGCCTGCGCCCGTGCCTATCGAATCCGACTGGGCGCCGATCATGGAGTTCACCTCCGCGGATATCTTTCAGCACTCGCCCTTCGGCGACATACTGAACTCATTAAGCTCTCTCTCCCTGTTAGGAGAGTCCTGGCCGAACTATGTTCGGTAGGATTGGGATGCGGATGACAAAGAAATTCGCCGCCCACCCACCACCCACTTAGTAGCCACTATCGACAATTTGACCGACATGCTCGACTTCGACTCCGAAGACATCGACGGTATGGACGATGATGCAGGAGACGAAGAGGAACCACTGCCCACAGGGCACTGGACAGCCACCTCATCATATGATATATACATGGTGGACACACCCAAAGAAGGCAAGCAACGAGACAGCGGAGGATGACCCCTCCAAGAAACAACCCAAGCGCCGACGTCAGCAGCGCCGCTCTAAGTCTCGCCAAAGCAAAAGCGGTGACAACGGCACAGGAGATAATAGCACTCCGGACAGTGCCGAAGACGACAACAATCCCCTCCAGCAAGATTTAGAGCAGGAGGATGGAAAGGCCAGCCCTCCTGAGAGAGCGCGGATGGAGAGGCGGAGGATGATAATTACATGCCTCCCTCCGAAGACGAGGCAAGCCTCGATGATGACGAATTTTTCGTGCCTGAGGATCCCGTCGAGCAAGAGCGCTTCAAGCGCCGGCTTATAGCCACGGCAAATAGCCTTAAGAAAAAGCAGCAGCAGCTTCAAGCTGATCAAGATTTGCTAGCTGACAGATGGACTGTTGTCCTTGCGGTCGAGGAATATGAACTCGAACGCCCCTCCAAGAGTTACCCAAAGCGCAGGTTGCTACCCCGACTAGAGGAGGAAGCATTAAAACCTACATCTCCAGCGTATGACGCGGCTGATCGGCCACCTCGTGGCCGCGACAGAGAGGCATTTCAGCCAAAAGCTCAGCCTGCACCCCAACGCCACTCAAATAAAAATGTCAAGGCACGGGGAAACACGCTAGCCCTGCGAGACATATTGGAGGACAAAGAAAAACACGCAAGATCGATCTATGGATCACGAGGGTGCGCCACCATGTGGGACGATAACCGAAACGCCGGATACAGTAAAAGTAAATCCGGTCGGGCCAAACATAGCGGACAAGACTCATTTGAGTTGCGTCGCGACATAGCCCAGTACAGAGGCGCCGCACACCCCCTATGCTTCACAGACGAAGTAATGGATCATCAAATCCCAGAGGGTTTCAAACCCGTAAATATAGAATCATACGACGGCACAACAGATCCTGCGGTATGGATCGAGGACTTCCTCCTGCACATCCACATGGCCCACGGTGACGATCTACACGCCATCAAATACCTCCCACTTAAACTCAAAGGACCAGCTCGGCATTGGCTCAACATCCTGCCCGCAGAATCCATTGGCTGTTGGGAGGATCTGGAAGCCGCATTCCTCGACAACTTCTAGGGCACTTCTGTGCGACCACCAGATGCCGATGACTTGAGCCACATAATTCAGCAGCCCGAGGAATCGGCCAGGCAATTCTGGACACGGTTCCTGACAAAGAAAAATCAAATCGTTGACTGTCCGAATGCAGAGGCCCTAGAAGCTTTTAAGCACAACATCCGCGACGAGTGGCTCACCCGGCACCTTGGCCAGGAAAAGCCGAAATCCATGGCAGCCCTCACGACACTCATGACCCGCTTTTGCGCGGGAGAAGACAGTTGGCTGGCTCATAGCAATAACATATCAAAGAACCGCGGTACTTCAGATACCAAGGATAGCAATGGCAGGTCACGTCGCAACAAACATAAGCGCCATGTCAATAGCGACAATACGGAGGATACAATAGTCAATGCCGGATTCAGAGGCTCTAAACCCGGTCAGCAGAAAAAGGCATTCAAAAGAAGCACTTCGGGCCCGTCCAATTTGGACCGTATACTCGATCACTGGTGCCAAATACATGGCACCCCTAACACGCCAGCCAACCACACCAACAGGGATTGTTGGGTGTTCAAGCAGGCCGGCAAGTTAAATGCTGAAAACAAAGATAAGGGGTCACATAGCGATGACGAGGAGGAGCCCCGGCAGCCGAACACCGGAGGACAGAAGAGGTTCCCCCCACAAGTGCAGACGGTGAACATGATATACGCAAACCACATCCCAAGAGGGAGCGGAAGCATGCGCTAAGGGACGTATATGCGTTGGAGCTAGTCGCCCCAAAGTTCAACCCATGGTCCTCTTGTCTGATCACCTTCGATCGCAGGGACCACCCCACTAGTATATGTCATGGCGGATTCGCCGAACTAGTCCTAGACCCAATCATTGACGGATTTCACCTCACTCGAGTCCTTATGGATGGCGGCAGTAGCCTGGACCTGCTTTATTAGGACACAGTGCGCAAAATGGGTATAGACCCCTCAAGGATCAAACCCACAAAAATGACCTTCAAAGGCGTCATACCAGGTATAGAGGCCCATTGCACAGGCTCAGTCACACTGGAAGTGGTCTTTGGATCCCCAGATAACTTCCGAAGCGAGGAGTTAATCTTCGATATAGTCCCGTTCCGTAGTGGCTATCATGCACTGCTCGGGCGAACCGCATTTGCGAGATTCAATGTGGTACCGCATTATGCATACCTCAAGCTCAAGATGCCAGGACCCCGAGGGGTCATCACAGTCAATGGAAACACAGAGCGCTCTCTCCGCACGGAGGAGCACACTGCGACCCTCACAGCAGAAGCGCAAAGCAGCCTTTTAAGTCAATCCACCAGTTCGGTGATTAAAGACCCGGACACCTTCAAGCGCGCCCGGAGTAATCGGCAACAAGACCGCCTGGCACGTTCCGAGCTCGCATAGCAATGCGGCCCCTGCCCCAGTCCCAGCCAAATGGCGAAATCCGTGCCACGCGTACATAATTACACATTCAAAATCCCATGGGCACAGGTGGGGAGGGGGGACGACTACGGCACACCCCAAGACGCGGTTCAACCGCACTAGGGGCTTCCTGCTTTGTTATTTTTCTCTCTTTCAGGACTTTAATCTCTGGAAACCCCGTCCG
Source organism: Triticum monococcum (assembly GCA_034509565.1). Classification (NCBI taxonomy): domain Eukaryota; kingdom Viridiplantae; phylum Streptophyta; class Magnoliopsida; order Poales; family Poaceae; genus Triticum; species Triticum monococcum. The sequence continues at coordinate 666,615,718 of CM067843.1, read as the reverse complement.
GTAGTACGATTGCCGGACACACGATGCAACAACCAAGGAGGCAGAAAGCTACGTCGCACCATGGAACTCCCAGGTGGTCTCTGATAACGAGTGAAATACTTGCTTTAAATACCATTCCTCGGCTTGCCCTTGGAGGGGACATGTCAAATAGTCCTACTTTTTGCTTATCGCACTACTTGTATCATTTTGCTTCTATGCACCTTTTTGAATAAACAATGCATAGCACTAGACTATTATCGCATTCTCTATTCTTCTTTTTTATATATATGTTCATTCATGACATTCAGCACCCGTACACTCTGGTACGGCCAATACGCCAGGGGCTTAAGCATACCCCATAATACGGCGTGAGAAGTCCGAACACTTTCGATAGTGCAGCACCCCGAACTTATAGCATTATATGCATCAGCTCCGAATCATGTCTTGGGTCAATAGTTGGGTTTGCCCGGCTCCCATGTTTTGGTACCTTACGTTCCGCTATATCGGCTAAGGTAGCACTGGGAGAACTACTGTGATTGTGCCCCAGTTCATCCGGGCTAAGCACCTCAGTAGAGAAAGCTAAAACTGACTGTCATGATAGGGCGAGAGCTGGTCGCTGTTTGAGAGGTCTCGAGTCCCTAAAGACTTATGCCGCTTCGAGCAAGGAGTCGGCTTTGTCCGGCTTAAGGCGTGTATAGCACCCCGAATTCGGCCTTCCGAATACTAGGGGCTTCGCCAAAATTTAAAATTGTAGGCTTCTATGGCTAAGTGAGAGTGATAGAGCATTATAGTCCAATTGCCTTGTTCGTTGTGCTGAGCACCTCCCTCGAAGGACCCAACAATGGGAAAAAGAGTGCTCAGGTTTATCCCGAACACCCCAGCACTCGTGGCATGGGGGCAGAAGCCGATGACTGGCCATCTCTCAGATTTGATAAACAACCGCACAGAAGGTAATATTTTAAATGCAAATAAGCGTTGCATAGCGCATATGAACAAGTTTTCATAATACAGGATCACCCGAGCAAGTTTATTCAAAAATTACATCCTTCGCACACTCGTCCGCCACAATACGGGCACCCTTCAGGACACCCTCATAATACATCTCAGGGTGGCAACGCTCCTTGCCCTGCGGCGGCCCCTCCTTCACCAGCTTCTCGGCGTCCATCTTGGCCCAGTGCACCTTTGCACGGGCAAAAGCCCGGCGGGCACCTTCGATGCAGACGGACCGCTTGATGACTTCCAGCCGTGGGCAGGCATCCACAAGCCGCCTCACCAGACCGAAGTAGTTGTTGGGAAGGGAGTTGCCAGGCCACATCCGGACTAAAAAGCCCTTCATGGCCTGTTCGGCCGCCTTGTGCAGCTCGACCAGTTGCTTCAGCTGGTCGCTCATAGGCATCGGTTGTTCAGTCCCAGTATACTGAGACCAGAACAGCTTCTCCGTCGAGCTTCCCTCCTCGGCCTGGTAAAATTTCGCGGCATCCGACACGCTGTGGGGCAAATCTGCAAATGCTCCTGGAGAGCTCCGGACTTGGGTAAGTAACAAGTAATTTACTTTCACATACTTGATTTTCATATTGAATGCCTTACCCGCCGCTATCCTCCTCATCGCCTCAATCTCCTGGAGGGCCTTTTGGGATTCAGTCTTGGCATGCTTTGTGCTCTTGGGGGCCACGGCAAGCTCGGACTCTCGCGTCTTCGAGTCAAGCTCCAAAGCCTCGTGCTTCTTCATGAGAGCCTGGAGCTATTGCTGCACCTCGCCCACCCGTGCCTCTTCTTTCTCTCGCTCGGTGCGCTCCTTGGCCGCTTTGTTTTCGGCCTCGGACAATGATTGCTTCAGGGTTGCCACTTCGGTCGTGGCCCCTGGCACATTCATGATGATCCTATCAGTTCGCAACCACATTTTCTTTTTTCTATAGACAAGGTATTACTTACCTTTGTTCTCCTCGAGCTGCCTCTTGGCAAGGCCGAGCTCTTTCTCGGACCGCTCGAGGTCCTGCTTCAGTGCGGCGACCTCCGCAGTCAGTGCGGTAGAGGTCAGCAGCGAAGCCTGCATACGCATACAGACATACTTATATTAGTCTCCTGCAGATATTATTGATCCTCTATTCGGCTTTTCTTTGTGAACACCAAACAGAGCATCAGGGGCTACTGTCTATGCGGTAATATTTTCCTATATTTTAAATACTTACCTCAAAGCCTGTTAGAAGGCTGGCATAGGCTTCATTTAGTCCGCTCTTGGCGGACTGAACCTTCTTGATCACCACACTCATAATAGTGCGGTGCTCTTCATCGATGGAAGCACCGCGAAGCGCTCCCAGCAGGTTGTCCGGTGCCTCTGGATGGACAAAGGTCACCGGCACGGGCGACTTGCCCCTCTTGGAAGAGGGCCGCCTGCTCGAGTCCGGAACCGCTGGAGGTTCCGGCGCGGTGTCCGGCTGAGGGCCGAACTTGGAGCCCCTGGGAGCCTTGCTCCCTTTGCTCCTGGAGTCCGGAAGGTCGCCTTGAGGCGCCTCTGGGACTGTCCCCCCCGGCTTGGTGCCCCTTGAGACAATACCTCAGCATTGTCTGTAGGGCAAGGAGAGGAGGCGGTTGGAAGTGTATCACTATTCATGTCCGACGAGTCCAAGGAACCGTCCGACGATGATGCGTCGATACGGGCTTGGGGCGGACTGCATAATCATATTCGACGTTAGGAGAAGCAGTGCGACAAAGGTATGCTAGGAGTTACTCTGATATCAGAATACTTACAACTTCGCCAGGGGCTTGGCCCTGAGCAGCCACCTTTCTTCGCCATCAGCGGCGGTGGTGGAGCAGCCCGGAAGGAGAGTCCTTCCATTCTTGGACTCTTCGGCCTCCCCAGTTGGGGCGGCCTTCCTTTTCTTGTCTCCCCCGGCTGGAGGGGAGAATCTTCATCTTCCTTCTCCTCGTTTTCGGGTTCCCTTGGCCTTCTTCTTGGTCTTCTCCGGCACCTCATAAGGAGCCGGAGTCCGCATCTCCGTCAGGAGAGCGTTCGCAGGATCTTCGGGCAGAGGGGCCGGATAGTTAATCTGCTCCGATGTCTCCACCCAGTCCTATCAAAGGCATGGGTGCTCAGACCCTGCACCTGGTTAAGCTATGGGAAATAAATATCCTGCCAGATGTACAGAACTTACCGGATTCGCAGGGCGCTTCGCGCTTTGCCCGCGGTCCTCGGTAAGAGAAGGAGGGACCTCGGCGCCCTTGAATAGCACCCTCCAGACGTCCTTATGCGTCGTGTCGAAGAGCTCGTGTAGAGTCTGGTGCTGGGCCGGGTCGAATTCCCATAAGTTGAAAACCCGTTGTTGACACGGGAGGATCCGGCGGAAGAGCATGACCTGGACTATGTTGACAAGCTTAAGTTTCTTGCTTGTCATGTTCCGGATACACTTCTGGAGTCCGTCTAGCTCCACCGATGAACCCCAGGACAGGCCCTTCTCCTTCCAAGAAGTGAGCCACGTGGGGATTCCGGATCGAAACTCGGGGGCCGCCACCCAGTTGGTGTCGCGCGGCTCGGTGATGTAGAACCACCCCGATTGCCACCCCTTTATGGTCTCCACAAAGGAGCCCTCGATCCATATAACGTTGGGCATTTTGCCCACCATGGCTCCGCCGCATTCCGCTTGTTGGCCGCCTACTACGTTCGGCGTGATATTGAAGGTCTTCAGCCATAGGCCGAAGTGGGGCCGGATGCGGAGGAAAGCCTCGCACACGATGATGAACGCCGAGATGTTGAGGATGAAATTCGGGGCCAGATCATGAAAGTCCAGCCCGTAATAGAACATGAGGCCGCGGACAAATGGGTGGAGGGGAAACCCGAATCCGCGGATGAAATGGGGAAGGAAAACCACCCTTTCATGAGGTTCCAGGGTAGGGACGATCTACCCCGCGGCTGGCAGTTGGTGCGCGATATCCGTGGCTAAGTATCCGGCTCCACGTAGCTTTTTAATGTGTACCTCCGTGATGGAGGAGGCCATCCACTTGCCTCCCGCTCCGGACATGTTTGGAGAGAGTTGAGGAGAAGGATGCGGACTTGGGTGCTGGAGCTCGAGTGCGCAAGAATGGATGAGCAAGGAGGAAGAAGGCGTGGGTAGAAAAAGGTGAGACCTTATCCCTTTATAAGGGCGGACTAAACTATGCGCCCCCACTAGCCTGGTAAAACTCGCTCATCCCCAAAGCGCCGTAATTGATGGCGCGATTGGGTTACCCACGTCCGTATTGATGAGAATCACGTGATAAGGGGAACACGATCTCTGCTTTGACAAGACGTGTCAAGAAACCGCCTCGTGTTATGTGCGGGGCTGGTTAAAGAAAACGGTTCAAATAATTCCCGGGCCGTGGCGTGATGTCATGCTGCCAAAACGTGTCAGTAGATTAGATTTGTGGTAATATTATTCTCTCTACGGTGGTATGTGGAACTTATTTTGCAGGGTCGGACACTAAGTGTATTCGGAGAAGGAACCCGCCTTGCAATGTCGAAGACAACACTGTGCGCCGGACTCATCGTCATTGAAGCCTAGTTCAGGGGCTATTAAGGGAGTCCTGGATTAGGGGGTATCCAGACAGCCGTATTATATCCTTTGGCCGGACTGTTGGACTATGAAGATACAAGATTGAAGACTTTGTCCCGTGTCCGGATGGGACTCTACTTGGCATGGAAGGCAATCTAGGCAATACGGATATGTATATCGCCTCCTTTGTAACCGACCTTGTGTAACCCTAGCCCCCTCCGGTGTCTATATAAACCGGAGGGTTTTAGTCCGTAAGACAACATACAATCATACCATAGGCTAGCTTCTAGGGTTTAGCCTCTCCGATCTCGTGGTAGATCAACTCTTGTACTACTCATATTATCAAGAATAATCAAGCAGGACGTAGGGTTTTACCTCCATCAAGAGGGCCCGAACCTGGGTAAAACATCGTGTCCCCTGCCTCCTGTTACCATCCGCCTTAGACGCACAGTTCGGGACCCCCTACCCGAGATCCACCGGTTTTGACACCGACAACGTGCATGCTCCTAGGGGGATAGATTGGTAGGAAAAGACCATCGCTCATCCCCGACCGCCACTCATAAGGAAGACAATCAAAGAAACACCTCATGCTTCAAATTTGTCACACAACGGTTACCATACGTGCGTGCTACGGGACTTGCAAACCTCAACACAAGTATTTCTCAAATTCAAAATTACTCAACTAGCACGACTCTAACATTACCATCTTCATATCTCAAAACAATCATCAAGTATCAAACTTCTCATAGTATTCAATGCACTCTATACGAAAGTTTTTATTATACCCATCTTGGATGCCTATCATATTAGGACTAATTTTATAACCCAAACAAATTACCCTACTGTTCTAAAAGTCTCTCAAAATAATATAAGTGAAGCATGAGAGTTCATCTATTTCTATAAAATAAAACCACCGCCATACTCTAAGAAGATATAAGTGAAGCACTGGAGCCAACGACAAACTACTCCGAAAAATATAAGTGAAGCTCAATGAGTAGTCGAATAATTATGTAACTATGTGAAGACTCTCTAACATTTAAGAATTTAGTATCTTGGTATTTTTTTCAAACATCAAGCAAAACAAAATAAAATAAAATGACGCTCCAAGCAAAACACATATCATGTGGTGAATAAAAATATAGCTCCAAGTAAAGTTACCGATGAACAAACACGAAAGAGGGGATGCCATCCGGGGCATCCCCAAGCTTAGGCTCTTGGTTGTCCTTGAATAGTACCTTGGGGTGCCTTGGTCATCCCCAAGCTTAGACTCTTGCCACTCCTTATTCCATAGTCCATCGAATCTTTACCCAAAACTTGAAAACTTCACAACACAAAACTCAACACAAAACTTGTAAGCTCCATTAGTATAAGAAATTAAATCACCACTTAGGTACTGTTGTGAACTCATTCTAAATTCATATTGGTGTAATATCTACTGTATTCCAACTTATCTATGGTTCATACCCTCCGATACTACTCATAGATTCATCAAAATAAGCAAACAACACATAGAAAACAGAATCTGTCAAAAACAGAATAGTCTATAGTAATCTGTATCATCTGAATACTTCTGTCACTCCAAAAATTATGAAATAAATTGGTGTACCTGAAGAATTTGTCTATTAATCATCTTCAAAAAGAATCAACCTAATCGCACTCTCCAGTAAAAAATGGAAGCACTTCTCATGAGCGCTAAAGTTTCTGTTTTTTACATCAAGATCACAAAGACTTCACCCAAGTCTTCCCAAAGGTACTACTTGGCACAAACACTAATTAAAACATAAAACCACATCTAAAGATAGGATATATGATTTATTTATTACTAAACAGGACCAAAAATCAAGGAACAAAAATAAAAATTGGGTTGCCTCCCAACAAGCGCTAACGTTTAACGCCCCTAGCTAGGCATGATGATTTCAGTGATGCTCACATAAAAGATAAGAATTGAAACATAACGAGAGCATCATGAAGAATGTGACTAGCACATTTAAGTCTAACCCACTTTCTATGCATAGGGATTTTGTGAGAAAACAACTTATGGGAACAATAATCAACTAGCATAGGAAGGTAAAACAAGCATAACTTCAAAACTTTAAGAACATAGAGAGGAGACTTGATATTATTGCAATTCCTACAAGCATATGTTCCTCCCTCATAATAATTTTCAGTAGCATCATGTATGAATTCAATAATATAACCATCATATAAAACATTCTTTTCATGATCCCCAAGCATATAAATTTTATTACTCTCTGCATAAGCGAATTTCTTCTCATGAATAATAGTGGGAGCAAACTCAACAAAATAATTACGATGTGAGGCATAATCCAATAGAAAAATAAAATCATGATGACAAGTTTTATGGTTATCATTATTCTTAATAGCATACAAGTCATCACAATAAGCATCATAGATAGCAACTTTGTTCTCATAATCAATTGGAACCTCTTCCGAAATAGTGGACACATCACTAAATAAAGTCATGACCTCTCCAAATCCACTTTCATAATTGTCACAATAAGATTCAACACCCTCCAAAATAGTGGGATCATTACTTCCTAAAGTTGACACTCTTCCAAACCCACTTTCATCAATATAATCATCATAAATAGGAGGCATGATATCATTATAATAAATTTGCTCATCAAAACTTGGCGGACAAAAAATATCATCTTCATCAAACATAGCTTCCCCAAGCTTGTGGCTTTGCATATCATTAGCATCATGGATATTCAAGGAATTCATACTAACAACATTGCAATCATGCTCATCATACAAAGATTTAGTGCCAACATTCTAATGCATTCTTCCTCTAACACTTTGGCACAGTTATCGGAATCCTTATTTTCATGAAAGACATTAAAAAGATGAAGCATTTGACTCAACCTTAATTCCATTTTTTATAGTTTTCTTTTATAGACTAAACTAGTGATAAAACAAGAAACAAAAAGATTCGATTGCAAGATCTAAAGATATACCTTCAAGAACTAACCTCCCCGGCAACGGCGCCAGAAAAGAGCTTGATGTCTACTACACAACCTTCTTATTGTAGACGTTGTTGGGCCTCCCAGTGCAGAGGTTTGTAGGACAGTAGAAAATTTCCCTCAAGTGGATGACCTAAGGTTTATCAATCCGTGGGAGGCATAGGATGAAGATGGTCTCTCTCAAACAACCCTGCAACCAAATAACAAAGAGTCTCTTGTGTCCCCAACACACCCAATACAATGGTAAATTGTATAGGTGCACTAGTTCACCGAAGAGATGGTGATACAAGTGCAATATGGATGGTAGATAAAGGTTTTTGTAATCTGAAAATATAAAAACATCAAGGTAGCAAGTGGTAAAACTGAGCGTAAACGGTATTGCAATGCGTTAAAACAAGGCCTAGGGTACAAAACGGTAGTGCAAGTTCTCTCAACAATAATAACATAGTTGGATCATATAACTATCCATCAACATGCAACAAAGAGTCACTCCAAAGTCACTAATAGCGGAGAACAAACGAAGAGATTATTGCAGGGTACAAAACCACCTCAATGTTATTCTTTCTGATCGATCTATTCAAGAGTTCGTAATAAAATAACACAAAGCTATTCTTTCCATTCGATCTATCCTAGAGTTCGTACTAGAATAACACCTTAAGACACAAATCAACCAAAACCCTAATGTCACCTAGATACTCCAATGTCACCTCAAGTATCCGTGGGTATGATTATATGATATGCATCACACAATCTCAGATTCATCTATTCAACCAACACAAAGAACTTCAAAGAGTGCCCCAAAGTTTCTACCGGAGAGTCAAGACGAAAACGTGTGCCAACCCCTACGCATAAGTTCACGAGGTCACGGAACTCGCAAGTTGATCACCAAAACATACATCAAGTAGATCACGTGATATCCCATTGTCACCACAGATAAGCACATGCAAGATATACATCAAGTGTTCTCAAATCCTTAAAGACTCAATCCGATAAGATAACTTCACAGGGAAAACTCAATCCATCACAAGAGAGTAGAGGGGGAGAAACATCATAAGATCCAACTATAATAGCAAAGCTCATGATACATCAAGATTGTGCCGAATCAAGAACACGAGAGAGAGAGAGAGAGAGAGAGAGAGAGAGAGAGATCAAACACATAGCTACTGGTACATACCCTCAGCCCCGAGGGTGAACTACTCCCTCCTTGTCATGGAGAGCGCCGGGATGATGAAGATGGCCACCGGAGATGGATCCCCCTCCAGCAGGGTGCCGGAACGGGTCTAGATTGGTTTTCGATGGATACGGAGGCTTCTGGCGGCGGAACTCCCGATCTAGGTTTCTTTCTGGAAGTTTCAGTATATATACGAGGTTTTGGCGTTGAGAACTAGTCAGAGGGGTCTCCGGGCTGTCCACGAGGTAGGGAGGCGCTCCTAGGGGGTGGGCGCACCCCCCACCCTCGTGGGCAGCCTGAGACTCTTCTGGCCCAACTATTTTACTCCATGGCCTTCTTCTGGTCCAAAAATAAGTTCCGTGAAGTTTCAGGTCAATTGGACTCCGTTTGATTTTCCTTTTCTGTAAAACTCAAAAACGAGGAAAAAACAGAAACCGGCACTGGGCTCTAGGTTAATAGGTTAGTCCCAAAAATCATATAAAATAGCATATAAATGCATATAAAACGTCCGAGGTTGATTATATAATAGCATGGAACAATCAAAAATTATAGATACGTTGGAGACATATCAATGATATTTTTAGTCCCTCAAGATTTGATGTGTAAATTTGTTATAATGATAGCATGCCTCCTATTTATGATGATTACATTGATGAAAGTGGGTTTGGAAGAGTGTCAACTCTAGGTAGTAGTGATCCCACTATTTTGGAGGGCGTTGAATCTTATTACAATATTGATGAAAGTGGATTTGGAGAGGTCATGACTTTATTTAGTGATACATCCACTATTTTGGAAGAGGTTTCAATTGACTGCGAAAATAAAGTTGATATCTATGATTATTATTATGATGACATGTATGCCATAAAGAGTAATTAATCTTCTATGCTTGTGCATGATACGTCTCCAACGTATCTATAATTTTTTATTGTTCCATGCTATTATATTATCTATTTTGGATGTTTTCTAGGCTTTAATATGCTCTTTTATATTATTTTTGGGACTAACCTATTAACCGGAGGCCCAGTGCCAGTTTCTATTTTTTGCCTATTTTAGAGTTTCGCGGAAAAGGAATACCAAAGGAATCCAAACGGAATGAAACCTTCACGATGATCTTTCTTGGACCTAAAGCAATCCAAAGGCCTTGGAGTCCAAGTCTGGAACTCCGCGAGGCGACCACGAGGCAGGAGGGCGCGCCCCACCCTCGTGGGCCCCTCGTAGCTCCACCGACGTACTTCTTTCTCCTATGTATACTCTTATACCCTAGAAACATCAGGGGGAGCCACGAAACCACTTTTTCACCGCCGCAACCTTCTGTACCCGTGAGATCCCATCTTGGGGCCTTTTCCGGTGATCTGCCGGAAGGGGAATCGATCACAGAAGGCTTCTACATCAACACCATAGCCTCTCCGATGAAGCGTGAGTAGTTTATCACAAACCTTCAGGTCCATAGTTATTAGCTAGATGGCTTCTTCTCTCTCTTTGATCTTCAATACAAAGTTCTCCTCGATGTTCTTGGAGATCTATTCGATGTAATACTCTTTTGTAGTGTGTTTGCCGACATCTGATGAATTGTGGATTTATGAACTTGATTATCTATGAATATTATTTGGTTCTTCTCTGAATTCTTATATCCATGATTTGATATCTTTGCAAGTCTCTTCGAATTATCGGCTTAGTTTGGCCTACTAGATTGATCTTTCTTGCAATGGGAGAAGTGCTTAGCTTTGGGTACAATCTTGCGGTGTCCTTTCCCAATGACAGTAGGGGCAGCAAGGCACGTATTGTATTGTTTCCATCGAGGATAAAAAGATGGGGTTTATATCATATTGCTTGAGTTTATCCCTCTACATCATGTCGTCTTGCTTAAAGCGTTACTCTGTTCTTATGAACTTAATACTCTAGATGCATGCTGGATAGCGGTCGATGTGTGGAGTAATAGTAGTAGATGCATAATCGTTTCGATCTACTTGACACGGATGTGATGCCTATATTCATGATCATTGCCTTAGATATCTTCATAACTATGCGCTTTTCTATCAATTGCTCGGCAATAATTTGCTCACCCACCATAATACATGCTATCTTGAGAGAAGCCACTAGCGAAACCTATGGCCCCCGGGTCTCTTTCTTATTATATTGCATCTCTTTTATTTACATCGCATCTCATTTACTATTTTGCAATTTTTACTTTCCAATCTATACAACAAAAATACAAAAAATATTACTTTACTATCTTTATCATATCTCACTTTTGCGAGTGACCATGAAGGGATTGACAACGCCTTTATCACGTTGGTTGCAAGGTTCTTGATTGTTTGTGCAGGTACTAGGTGACCTATGCGTTGTCTCCTACTGGATTGATACCTCGGTTCTCAAAAACTGAGGGAAATGCTTACGCTACTTTGCTGCATCACCCTTTCCTCTTCAAGGGAAAACCAACGCATGCTCAAGAGGTAGCAGTGCATCATGGAAAGAGTGATGTATGTGATATTTATATTGTTGAATCCATTCATGATGTTTTTGAAAATTATTATGAGGAAGGAACTTATGCTCTTACATATCTCAACATTATCAAGTTTCTTCTCTATGTGTTGATTGTTTTGAAGTTGCACTTGTTTTGCCTTCCTATGCTAGTTGATTCTTGTTCCCATAAGTTGTTTGCTCAAAAAATCCCTATTCATAGGAAGTGGGTTAGACCTAAAATGTGCTAGTAATATGCTTCATGATGCTCTCTTCATGTTTCAATTCTTATCTTTTATGCGAGCATCATTGAATCATCATGCCTAGCTAAAAAGGCATAAAAGGAAAGCGCTTGTTGGGAGACAACCCAACACTTTTACTTACTATTTTTGTGTGTTCACATGATTATGCTACTTTATTGATCATGTTTTATTGCTTTTGTTTCAATAAAGTGCCAAGTAAAGCCTTTGGGATGGTCTATGGTGATAGTTGATTTGATCTTGCTGGAAAACAGAAACTTTTGCGCTCAGGAAAACAATTCTCATTTTTAACAGAAGCGTGATAAAATGATGATTCTTTTTGCAGAAGATTAATAGACAAATTTATCAAGCTTCCCTAATTTTTCAGAATATTTGGAGTAGCAGAAGTATGGTTGGAGTACAGATCATTACAGACTGTTCTGTTTTTGACAGATTTTGTTTTCAATGCATAGTTTGCTTGTTTTCTAGTTTCTATGGCTTATATTGCTCAATATAAATTGTGGAAATGATATGCTACAATAGGATTTGTGTGGAAACAATTATGAATCTTGTCTTTGACAGTGCCAAAAGTGAAATGGTTTGCTCTTTATCATACTAACCTATCTCACAAAGTTCCGTTAAGTTTTGTGTGATTGAAGTTTTCAAGTTTTGGGTGAGATGTTGATATGAGGAGAATAAAGGGTGGCAAGGCACTAAGCTTGGGGACGCCCAAGACACCCCAAGGTAATATTCAAGGAAGATCCAAGAAACTAAGCTTGGGGATGCCCTCCAACATTATCGGTAACCTCACTTGGAGCTATGTTTTCATTCGTACATGATATGTGTTTTGCTTGGAGCGTCATTTATTTTGTTAGGATTTTCTTGCTGTTATTTATAAAAATGTTTTGCATCCTTTATTTCAATAAAAATGGCAATGATAGCCTTTGCCATGCTTATTTTGCAAGTATACATGTTGCTGTTTGAAAACAGAAAGTTACCGCTGTTGCAAAAATTCCCTAGAAAATTCAGAATGTGATAAAATGTTGAAACCTTTTGCAAAATGAGATCCGATCAATTTTCTACAGTGTGTTAAATTTCCATAATTTTTGGAGTTAGGGAAGTATTGATACTCTTGCATTCTTTACAGACTGTACTGTTTTGGCAGATTGCTATTATGTTTGCATTGTTTGCATATGTTTGCTTGTTTAATGATTCTATTTGAGGATATGAGTATTAAATATGCAGAGGCATTTAGTATGCAATTTTGAATAATAATTTTAGTGGTTTCCTACAGTAGAGAATGATAAGATTTTTGCATTGGTTTATACTAACTTATCTCACGAGTCCTTGTTGAGTTTTGTGTGGATGAAGCTTTTAAGATTTAGGAAAACCGTGATATGAGAGGAACTAAGGAGACACAAAAGCTCAAGCTTGGGGATGCCCAAGGAACCTCAAGATAATATTTCAAGAAGTCTCAAGCATCTAAGCTTGGGGATGCCCCGGTAGGCATCCCACCTTTCTTCTTCAACAATTATCGGTTTGTATTAGTTGAGCCTAAGTTTTTGCTTCCTCACATGATGTGTGCTATCCTTGGATTGTCATTTTATTTATTTTTGCTTGCTGTTTTAGTAAAGTACTTAGATCTGAAAGTTTTTAAATAAAATAGAGTACTCAAATAGTTGCCAGGGAGGCTAAGTAAGCGGCAATCACATCCCGTAAACGAAGCACTTTTCTATGGAATTGCTCTAGTGCTTCACTTATATATTTTTGTGCATGGTGTGCTTTAGTATTTTTGAAGAATTTCTCTCTTGCTTCACTTAAATTAATTTGAGAGAAATAAATATTATGCTCATGATCTTCATTTATATCTTTATGGAGTAGCTTTTCATTTACTCTTGTGCTTCACTTATATCCTATGAGTAAACTGTTGAATAAATTGAATGTCATGAAGTTGAAATCATATCATGCATGGTGGTAGCTTCACATTGGGTTTAGAAAGTGAAATCTTTTGAGGCTTGACAATCACAATATTGGTGATACAAGCAATTCACAAATGATTAGTATAAGGAAGAGAAGTTTCACATGCAAATACACTATCATGGAAATCTTTTGTGATTGTGAGCCCCCAGCAAAATATTATATGCCAAAATCGTTGATGTTGGATAAGGAAGACAACGTAATGGTTTATGTTTGTTCATATTCACATAGAAGTTATATTGTCATAGATCCTTCATCATGTGGTGCTTGCCCCCATCTTTGCTAGCCAAAAATTCCGCACCAAGTAGGGATACTACTTGTGCATCCAAAAACCATTAAACCCAAACCTTATTTTCAAGAGTCCACCATACCTACCTAAGGATTGAGCAAGATCCTTCAAGTAAGTTGTCATCGGTGCAATAAGGCAATAAAATTGCTTCTAAAAGTGTGAGATCATTTAGTGTAAGAGAAAATTGACCGTTGTACAAACTTGTGATGGCAAAGAATAAAAGCGACAGACTGCATAATAATGTTGCTATCATAAGGGGCAATATAATGTGATGTTCTTTAGCATTAAGGGGTTGAGCATACAAATAAATAAGCGCATGGCAACCTCTACTTCCCTCTGCGAAGGGCCTATCTTTTACTTTTCAGTATTTACTTTTATGCAAACAGTCAAAGTATTTCTCTCTATTCCTTTTTATTTTCTCTTTTGAAAAGCATCATGTGGTGAGGAAAGATCTAGGCACATATATCCAGTTGGATATGGGTAGCATGAGTTATTATTGTTGACATCACCCTTGAGGTGAATAAGTTGGGAGGCAAAACAATAAGCCTCTATCTTTCTATGTGTCCGGCTGAAACGTTTTGCTCATGTGTATGCGGTGAGTGTTAGCAATCATAGGAGACTATATGATGGATGAGTATGTGGAGCTCTTACTTAAACTCCGTTGAATAAGTTGAATTGCAATTGTTTGGTGACTAAGAACATAGGTTGTTGAGTTTCAAGAGAGTTCATTGTTTGAACCTTAACATGTGAATTGGTTGCTACTATAATGTGAGAAGTTATTATAAGAAAGAATTGATGTTATGATGCAAGGAAAAGTGATTGAAATTATCATTGATCAAACTTATGCACTTTGCTAGCATTCACACTTCATAAATTATTTCTTTTATCATTTACTTACTCGAGGACGAGCAGGAATTAAGCTTGGGGATGATGACACGTCTCCAACGTATCTATAATTTATGAAGTATTCATGCTGTTATATTATCATTCTTGGATGTTTTACAATCATTTTATAGCAACTTTATATCATTTTTGGGGACTAACATATTGACCCAAAAGCCAGTGCCAGTTGTTGTTTTTTGCTTATTTTTTACATCGCAGAAAAACAATATCAAACGGAGTCGAAACACCGCGAAACTTTTTGAGGATTTTTAATGGACCAGAACACTTCTAATGGGCCAGAGTTGCACCTGGGGGTTGCCCCGAGGGGGGCACAACCAACTAGGGCGTGCCTAGGTTACCAGGCGCGCCCAGGTGGGTTGTGCCCACCTCGGTGGCCTCCCGCACCCCTTCTTTACCCTATAAATTCACAAATATTCCGAAAACCCTCGGGGTTAATCTAGATCAGAAGTTCTGCCACCACAAGGCTCTGTTGCCACCGAAAACCAATCTAGACCCCGTTCCGGCACCCCGCCGGAGGGGGGAATCATCTCCGGTGGCCATCATCATCATCCCCACGGCCACCACAATGAGGAGGGAGTAGTCCACCCTTGGGGTTGAGGGTTTTTACCAGTAGCTATGTGTTTAATCTCTCTCTCTCTCGTGTTCTTAAGATGTCACGATCTTGATGTATCGCGGACTTTGTTAATATAGTCGGATCATATGGTGTTTTCCCCTCTCTATCTTGTTGTGATGAGTTGAGTTTTCCCTTTGAGATTTCGTTGTTATTGGATTGAATACTTTTCTGGATTTGAGAACATTTGATATATGTCTTGCAGTTGAATACTTGTGGTGACAATGGGGTATCGTATTGATTCACTTGATATATGTTTTGGCACTCAACTCGCAGATTCCCGAGGTGACATTGGGGTAATCTATGCGTAGGGGTTGATGCACGTTCTTATCTTTGTTTCTCCGGTAGAAATCTTGGGGCACTCTTTGAAGTTATTTGTGTTGTATTGTGTATTATGAATATGAATTTGCTTTGGTGTTATTTTAGTACGAACTCTAGGATAGATTGAACGGAAAGAATAGCTTTGTGTTATTTTAGTACGAACTCTTGAATAGATTGAACAGAAAGAATAGCTTTGAGGTGGTTTCGTACCCTACAAACAATTTATTCTTATGTTCTCCGCTAGATAGGAACTTTGGAGTGATTCTTCGTTGCATGTTGAGGGACGGTTATATGATCAAATTATATTATCACTGTTGAGAGATTGCACTGGTGAAAGTACGGACCCTAGGCCTTATTTTTAAGCATTGCAATATCGTTTTTGTGCCCGTTTACTATTTTCTACCTTGATGTTTTATTTATTCAGATTATAAAAATATATTTCTACCATCAATATTACACTTTATCACCATCTCTTCGCCGAACTAGTGCACCTATACAATTTGCCATTGTATTGGGTGTGTTGGGGACATAAGAAATTTCTTGTATTTGGTTGCAGGGTCGTTTTAGAGAGACCATCTTCATCCTACACCTCCCACGAATTGATAAACCTTAGGTCATCCACTTGAGGGAAAATTTCTACTGTCCTACAAAACTCTGCGCTTGGAGGCCCAACACGTATCTACAAGAATAAAGTTGCGTAGTAGAGATCATCACTCTCGCAACTCATCATCTAATAAACTACTCCCCAATGTGTCCCCTCAGGCCCAAATATGGTGAAGTGTCATGTAGTCGACGTTCACATGACACCACTAAGGGAATCTCAACATACATACCATCAAACTATCAAACACATATCAAGTTCATATGATTACTTGCAACAAGATTTCTCCCATGACCTCAAGAACAAAAGTAACTACTCACAAATGATAACCATGCTCAAGATCAGATGGGTATTAAATAGCATAATGGATCTGAACATATAATCTTCCACTAAATAAACCATATAGTAATCAACTACAAGATGTAATCAACACTACTAGTCACCCACAAGTACCAATCTAAGGTTCCAGTACAAAGATTGAACATAAGAGATAAACTAGGGTTTGAGAGGAGATGGTGCTATTGAAGATGTTTATGGAGATTGCCCTCCCCAAGATGGGAGAGTTGTTGGTGATGATGATGACGATGATTTCCTCCTCTGGGAAGGAAGTTCCCCCGGCGGAATCGCTCCACCGGAGGGTAAAAGTGCTCCTGCCCAAGTTTCGCTTCGAGACGGCGGCGCTTCGTCCCGAAAGTCCTCTCCTCATTTTTTTTCTAGGTCAAAATGACTTATATACCAGAAGAGGGGCACCGGAGGTGGGCCAAGGAGGGCACAACCCACCAGGGCGCACCTGAGCCACCTGGCGCGCCCAGGTGGGTTATGCCCACCTGGTAGGCCATCTCTGGTACTTATTGGCTCCAATATTTCTTATATATTCCATAAAAAAAATCTGTAAAGTTTTAGCTCGTTTGGAGTTGTGCAGAATATGTAGCCTAACGTAGCTTTTTCAGGTCCAGAATTCCAGCTATCGGTATTCTCCCTCTTTGTGTGAACCTTGCATATTATGAGAGAAAAGACATTAGAATTACTCCAAAAGGCGTTATTATGCATAAAAACAATATAAGTAACAGTAGGTAAACATGATGCAAAATGGACATATCATACCTTCGCACAAACTACTATCTACTTACTCTTAATTTTATTTGCCTTTTTATTTACGTTTGCCTCTCGTTTCATCTCCCCTACTTCTAGTTTTTTTTACAAAAACGGAAAAATTGTTTGCTTGCTTGATTGCTTTTATTGCCTCCATGTTATGAATTAAGAATGGAAAGAAAAACAAGAAATGTAAGATAATTATGGATCCTCATCCACTTGCTAATATTTTCGAAAAAAACCAATGCCGATGAACCAATTGCTAGCAAGTTGAGTGCACTTGTTTATCTCTATGAAGTTTTGCTTGAAGACCTTGAGCCTGAAAATTGTGATGAAGTGTTAGAAGAAATTTATAAAGTGATTCATGATAGTTTCTTGAATGAAAAGTATGATTGCAATGATGTTTGTATAAATTCTATTAATGTCAATTGTGTGAATAATATGCAAAACTACAAGTTTGGGGATGATGAATTTTTTATGTCCACTACTTATTGTAACGGTCATGATTGGGGTGATGATTCTTATGATCTTGAAAATTTATTTAAGCCTCATGCTGAATATGATATTGATAATAATGTTCTCAATATTAGTGAAAGTGGGTTTAGAAGAGTGTCAACTTTAAAAAAATCCCACATATTTGGAGCGTGTTCAATCTTATGAAATTATTGATAAAATTGGGTTTGGAGAGGTCATGATTTTAGTTGATGTTAGTCCCACTATCTTGGAAGACTATAAGATTTGCATGCATATGTGTCATAAAGGAATGTTTTACACGATAGTCATATTGTTGAATTTGAATGTGATCCTCCATGTAATTATTATGATAGAGACAAATATGATTGTAGAAATCTTCATTTTACTAAATTACCTCTCTTCATGTTGATATTGCTATTGCTTTTTTCTTCTTCCTTGCTTATGCTTGTTTTTTTGCTTGCCCTTATAACTTGTTTTCTTATAAAAATGCCTATGCATAGGAAGTACCTTAGACTTAAATGTGTTTTTCACATGTTTTATGATGCTCTCCTTGTGCTTCAATTCTTGTATTTCATGTGAGCATCAATGAAATTGTAAAGCATATCTTAATGACAATAAAGAAAAAACATGTTGGGAAACAACCCAACTTGTTTTCTTTTCTGTTTTCTGTGTCCACACAATTATGCTACTATTATGCTTGTTTGTTTATGTTTTAATTTGTGTTTGTGCCAAGTAAAGCATTTGTGATGATTTGGTTGATAGTTGACTTGATTCTTTGAAAAAATATAAACTTTTGCGTCCAGTATTAGAATTGTTTAAATTCACTGTAACATGATAAAATTCTGAATTGTTTACACATGAATTATATAAAAATCGCCCACGTTGTCCTAATGTTTCAGAATTTTTGGAGTTACAGAAGTATTGCGTTTGTTCAGATCATTAAAGACTGTTTTGTTTTTGACAGATTCTGTTTTCATTGCGTAGTTTGCTTGTTTTAATGATGCTATGGATTATATCGGGGGTATAAGTCATGGAGAAGTTACAATATAGTAGGTATTATGCAATAATAAAATATCGGGGGTATAAGTCATGTGAGTTGCCCAGCACGCCGACCTCTATTCGCGTGGCACGGCGGCCCTGCCACAGGCAGCCGCAAGGGCTGTCACCTCGAGCTTCTGCCCCGTTGAGAGGCTCTCCCACAACGAGTTCCCGCTCGCTCATGGCGGATGTAGTGCACGGGGGGAGGATGTAGAGCAGACTTGGTGTGATGTGGTTTAAGCCGGGAGTGGTCACATGTAAATAGTGGATGTCAGCAATGCCAAGCGTCCGGGTGTGTCAATGCGAGGGCGTCATAGTTGGTTTCTCGGCTAGCATACCTGTTTAGCGACAGAGAGACGGACTGGCATTGAACATGCGGGGTAGACATATGTCCCGCCCCGTCCAATAAGGTCTCCCCGGCACTGAACAGGCGTACCGGGGAGGAAGTGCGGGTGTCGTCCTAGCCCCGCGAGCTTGCTCAATGATAGCGCCGGTGACAATGTCATATCCGCTCTGGGTCGGCGTCAATGCGAAGCAGCCACTCTAAAGCAGCATGAATGTGGGCTGATCGCTTCGGGCGAGAAAGGGCGGGTGCGAGGGAGAAGGGTTTCGATAGGCCATGGTTGTTGGAGTCATACATGGCACTGGTCTGAACGCCCGCAAAGCCGCCTCCCTCGGTTTGTTTTCGGTTTACGAGAAAAAGGACATCCGAACAGCTAAATGGAAGGATATAAACCCCGTTGAATGACAAAACACGTTTGAACCGCGCGGTCTAGACTGTCACGTTGAAGATGGCTTACTTAGTCGACATAAAATCTCCACCGTCAAAAGAAGTAAAAAGAGTGTGGTAAAACCAGACTCGAATCTGGCATCTAGTTCCCGGGGCAAGCCAATTAAGCCGTGGCAGGGGCAGGACGCACGCACGCACGCACGCACGGCCAGCGTCAGCTTGGACCACAGCAAACAGCAGCCCTATTTCACTCGCCCATCGTTCTCTTTCGCTCCCTCCATTCTCCATTTCATCTCGCTCGCTTTCGCTTTCTCAGCTTATTACCACTTCCCCCTCCCCTCGCCCTCCCTTTCACCGCCTCGCTCTCCTCCCCTCTCCTGCCTTTGCAGAAAGAAAGGCGCCCCGGCCCGAACCCACACCAACACCAGCAGCCGAGCTGAGCTGAGCACCCGTCGAGGAATCGAGGACAAGAAAAGAGAGCCAGCGAGCGAGAGCGAGAGAGAGAGATAAAAGGCGCGAGGGAGGGAGGAAGGGAAGGCTACAGCAGCGGAGACAGAGGGAGATACCACCAGCACCAGGCCAGCCAGCCAGGCCCGGCGCTCGGAAAGTGCGGAGCCGTTTCCCCTCCACCTCCACTCTCTCCAGGGCCACCCACCCAGCCCCAGCCCCAGCCCAGCCAGGTGCTCCTGCTCCTGCTCTACCCCGCTGCCCGCCACCCACCGCGTACGTACGTGCGGTGCGGGCGCTCGCCATGTCGTCTCCCGCCGGCGGGTACGGCGGCGCCGAGGCCCACCACCCCCAGCAGCAGCACCACGGCCACATGCTGCTTCATAACCATGCACACCACATGGCGGCCGCGTCGGCCGCCGCGGCGTCGGGCGGGCAGCTCTACCACGTGCCGCAGCACAGCCGGCGCGAGAAGCTCCGCTTCCCGCCGGACGCCGCCGCGGAGGACTCGCCCCCGACACCTCTCGCCCATCACCACCACCACCAGGCCGGGGCGTGGCCGCCCCCGGCCTTCTACTCCTACGCGTCCTCCTCCTCCTCCTACTCGCCGCACAGCCCGACGGTGCCGCAGGGCCAGCAGCTGGTGCTCAACGGGCTCACCGCCCAGCAGGTCACCGCGCAGCAGTTCCCGCAGATCCCCACGCAGAACTTCTCGCTCTCCCTCTCCTCCGCCTCCTCCAACCCCGCCACCACGCCCCCGGCGCCCAGGAAGCAGGAGCCAGGAGCCGCCGCGCCGGCCGCGGGGCCGTACGGGCCCTTCACCGGCTACGCCACGGTGCTCGGGCGATCCAGATTCCTCGGCCCGGCGCAGAAGCTGCTCGAGGAGATCTGCGACGTGGGAGGCGCGGCCGCGCACGTCGACCACAGCGTCCCGGACGAGGGCCTGCTCGACGCGGACGCCATGGACGGCGCCGACGACGCGGCCGGCCACGAGCTGGACACCTCCGGCCCCATGTCCGGCGCCGAGCAGCAGTGGAAGAAGACGCGGCTCATCTCCATGATGGAAGAGGTGAGCCACGACGCCGCTCGCTCCAAATTCCCGACTTTTTCCGCCTCGTTCGCTTCGACGCCGCCACTGCAATTCTCCGGCTGGCTCCTCGGCCGGGAGCGCGAGGAATCTTGCACACAGCGGTCACATCACCAGCGATGCAGCCGTGGCTTTGCCTGCTTTTATTCACTGTGCTTCCGCGGTTGCATGTGCTTTTGATTTGATGATCATTTCCATGGCTGCTGTTACATTTGCTCGGATTTTCCTTTTCTCCTTTCTCCACAGTGCCGCACTGTTGGACGCCCAACAATTTGCTGCTCGCCTTTTTTCTCATCAGAGGATCAAAGATTGGATGTTGATTAGTTTCGCCGCACTAAGCACACCTTTTGCAAATATCATCTGCTACATGAAACCTCAACTGATTAGCAGCGTCCTCGGACGCTTTGGGACGGTAGGTGATGCTGGAAACTAGTAGCAAAACTTTGGCCTGTCATGTCAAGAAAACCGTGTTGTTTCATCTCTCACATGGTTAGGATAGGAGTGCTTGACCCTCTCGCAGCGTCCTCTTCCAGCCTCTGGGGCAATACATAACATGGGAATCTACGTACGATGTAGAAAGCTTCCATTTATGGAGCTCTCACTCTCAGCCTCGGTCGCAGTAGGCGAACTTGCTTGTCTGACCTCTTTATTAATGGCGTCTTACTTCTATAGTTGGGAGGTAGGTTTGCTTTCTTCATGTCACATCCACATGAAATCCAAAGCTAGCTCCCGGTAAACGGCAAAGAAAATATTTCCCATCTTCTTAGACGTCATGAGTAGCAGCTGCTTATCTCTAATCAAGCACCGTACTTACTAAACCAGCTACAATGAACCTCTCTCATCGTAGGTGTGCAAGAGGTACCGGCAGTACTACCAGCAGGTCCAGGCCGTGATCGCCTCGTTCGAGAGCGTGGCCGGGTTCAGCAACGCCGCCCCGTTCACGGCGCTGGCGCTGAGGGTGATGGCCAGGCACTTCAGGTGCATCAAGGGCATGATACTCAGCCAGCTGCGCAACACCAGCAAGATGCCCGTCAAAGAAGGCATGAGCAAGGACATCACCATCTTCGGCCTCGGCGGCGGCGGCGCCCCCGTCGGCGGCTTCCAGAGGGGCGGCAGCGTGAACGGCTTCGGCCAGCCGCACAACATCTGGCGCCCCCAGAGGGGCCTCCCGGAGCGCTCCGTGACGGTCCTCCGGGCTTGGCTCTTCGAGCACTTCCTGCACCCGTAAGTTGTTTTATTACTATCTGCTTATGGTAATTGGCATTAGCACTAGACGACGTACTCTGCGCCTTTCCAAGATAATAATGTGTCTTTGCATGATGGTGCTACATCAACATGATTATGCCGGGCCTGGACCTCTAGTTGTTTTAGCTGATAGCAAGCAATCCTCGGTGTCGAAATCATTAGGATGGCCAAGCATGAGCGATGGAGTGTCATGGCATGGCATGCCTTGGCTTGGCTTGGCTTCCAAATCATTCTATTGGATTGCAGCTAATAAGATTATCTAGTCACAGCTTTTAGGACTTTGTGTATTTCGAGCTGTGCACATCATCAATTTGCTAACAGTCCGGGTCCTCCATTTTGCATCTTTTCTTAGATTCAGACATTACATGACTTTCTAACTATCATTAGGTGAGCGGCTTTATGGATTTGGTTAGGGCGTCCAATTACTTGTATGTTGCTTGTTTTGTTATACACTGATTGCGAAACAACTTGTGAGTGAGATTACTTCTAATCCAGTTTTAGGGGCGCACCTACCCATAGGAAGATGAAACATCATCATTATTTTGGTTGTTTTGCCTATTACATCCATCTTTTGTACTACAATCTGGTTTTTCCATGATGTATGACCTGGTGGTTACATCAGGGTTGATTGGTGCAATGTTAGCATATTCAGTCGTTGTTCATTATAACTTTATAATGCCAGATATCTGGTTTTTCCATGATGTATGACCTGGTGGTTACATCAGGTTGATTGGTGCAATGTTAGCATATTCAGTTTTTGTTCATTATAACTTTATAATGCCAGATCTTTCCATTTCCAACTGGATTTGGTATTATATGTTGAGTAGTACCCTTTCTTCATTATTGCTGTCAATATTTCAAACCTCTAGAAAGAAAAGGTTGATAATTGTCAATTCATGTCCTTTTCGTGTGATCCCACACCAATCAGTGCTTAGATTTAACTTGCTCTTCTTTACAAAAAGGCCTACTTGGATGGTGCTAGACCGATTAGAAACAATCTTTAAGATGAAACCTTTATTTTTGGTATGTCGCTTGGGGTATTGAATGTTTAACCTGAATAATAAAAGAACCATGACAGGCATCCTAGCACAAGAATTTTGTTTGATCCCCTGATCTAACACTACCTGGCTTGTTTTCTAGGACCCCTTTTCTATTCACACTGGGCAATCAAATATAATTGTTTAGATCCCACATCAATCAGTGCTTAGATTTTAACCTACTCTTAAAAAAGTGGTGTGCATGGATGGTGCTAGACTGATAAAAGAATTTCTCTAAGACCACCAAAGCCTTTATTTTGGGGATGCTGCTCGGACTTATGCATGTTAAGACTGAATAAAGAGAACCATGACAGGCACCGGCATCCTAATCTGGCTTGTTTTGCACTCATTTATAGTTGCATGCCGAACATCTTTATGATCTTTATACCCATTTCCCTTTTGAATGTGTTACAATCAAGAGTACTGCATGCTGCATTAGTCTGATATTTTGGATGAAACCTTGCAGGTATCCTACTGATGGCGACAAGCAAATGCTGGCCAAGCAGACGGGCCTAACAAGGAATCAGGTGAACAGCAAAGCTGGTCACTGTTGCCACTAGCATGTCATTTTGTTTCTGGAGCTTGGTTGACATGTTGGGTTAATAATGGTGGTGCAGGTGTCGAACTGGTTCATCAACGCGAGGGTGAGGCTCTGGAAGCCAATGGTGGAGGAGATCCACAACCTGGAGATGAGGCAGGTCCACAAGCACTCGCCGCACGACAAGGGCCAGCAGCATGGCGTCCACGGCCAGGCTCACCAGCACTCGTCGCAGCAGCAGCAGCAGCAGCAGCAGCGCAGCGGCAAGCGGTCCGAGCCCTGCGACTCGCACCCCGGCCAGAGCAGCGGCGTCACCAGGAACCACCACCACCACCACAACGCCGCTGCCGCCGCCTCCTCCCACGGCGGTGGCTTCCCGGACGACCTCTCCCAGATGTCCCACTCCATGCAGCAGGGCCAGGTGACCTTCGCCGGGTACGGCGCGCTGCCTTCCCACCACCAGCAGCAGCAGCACGGCGGCATGGCGTCGCCGCAGCACCACCACCACCACCACGTCGGTGTCGGTGGGGCGGGCAACAACGGCGGCGGCGGCGTGTCGCTCACCCTCGGCCTCCACCAGAACAACAGGGTCTGCTTCGGGGAGCCGCTGCCGGCCAACCTCGCGCACCGGTTCGGGCTGGAGGACGTGGTGAGCGACCCCTACGTGATGGGCTCGTTCGGCGGCGGCCAGGACCGGCACTTCGCCAAGGAGATCGGCGGCCACCTGCTCCACGATTTCGTCGGCTGATCGCCGCTGCCGGTGCTCAGCCCAGCTCGCTCCCCGCTGATGCACATTTGTTGTAACGTACGCACGCACGCACTACTAGTATGCTAGGATGGTATATAGTAAGTCAATCATCACAATCACTTGGCGGCTCGGCTCGATGATCGGTCGGCATGAGCACGGTCGATTCCTTCGGAGGGCGGATGAAACATTGACGTGCCCTCTCCCATGTACTAAGATCCAAAATTCAAAAGGCTGTCCAACATTCAAACACCCCGTGGGCTACACAGAGCTTGAAAATCACCTTGTTCCAAACGGCTTCATGGTCTCCTGCCATTTGTCCTGGAGCTTTTGGATTAACCTGTGGTGATCAATGAAATGCTTGCATGTGTTCCCACATGGCCAGGGAAAAGTTACCTCTTGTTTATGCCCAAGTGTTCGAGATCGCAGTTACCACCAGTATTACTACTGTACTGCAGCTCCTTGTTTATGGCCAAAAGTTTTACCATCACTGCACTGCAGCTCCTTGTTTATGCCCAAAAGTTCTACTACTAGTTTTACCATCACTGTGCCGTAGCTGAAGCTTTCAACCGGTCTCTGTAGAATATGACCATCCTCCGGCCAGTTACGTTAGCCTTTCGATGACATATGATATGAAACCGGCTGCGTTAGTTAGTCTTTTGATGATGTGCGGTTATATTAATACTACTAATCACGCCGTCGTTTCCGTTATCCCCTGTATCCATCGATGGGGGTAGCCTCCTAAAGTCTGGACAGCCCATGATTTGGACGCCTGTTGACCCCTAATTGGCCCCGTCACGCTAGCAAATTGTCTATCATCGGGGCTAGCAGCGGTAGATTCGGCCTACCCCTTTCGATCACGGATCCGCGCACTAAACAACCGCCACAGTGCCCCAAATGGCATGGCATGGCCATGATGACGGATCCTGGCTGCGCTGTCAGTGTCGTGCTGTGTAGGAGTATTTCTATCATATTATCACTAGTAGTAGGAGTATTATATTAAGCCCATGCACGGTAATAGTACCTGCCGCCGCATGGTTAACCGCGCTGGTTCTGTCCGGCTTCGCAGCGGTAGAATCGGGTCTGTGTATATGTGTCTGGCGCGATGATTCTATAGGTGTGCTGTGTTGGCTGGTGATTGGTGGTGGGCAGGGCAGCAGGCCGGCAGCGTATCGGCCGTGGGCGGGGGTGGCGCCATGCACGTTGTTTTTCCCGGGAGGGAATCCGGCCGCGGCAGTGAGCGCTGTAACTAGGGGGCTAGGGAGGACGTACTTTGGCCTGCAGAGACTGCAGTGACTACTGCTCACGTTTTAAAAAGCATCACTGTTTGCCTCCCTTCTTGGGCGTGTCAGCCGCTGGTGGTGGTGGATGGGGAGCGTAATTGTTCTTTCAATGTGTTGTTGTAGGTCATGCAATGACCACTGTTACCACACATGGGTGATGGGCCGAGCCTGTCTCAGCTACTATAACTCGAAAGATCAACTGTAAAAAAACATAATATCTCACATGGAATCAGAATCATGCAAGTGATATAGTAGTACTACCCCTCTTGTTTAATTTGTATATAGTGCCTCTTCCATTACATAATGTAGTGCGTCCACGTTTTTAGATTTAACTTCCACCATAAATTATTAGACCGATGATACAGAAATTGTTTAACTGAAAAAGTATACCTTTAAAAACTTCTTTCGAATACGAGTTTAAAGGTGTCTGTTATGCTCCCGTGGCGGTCGCCTGTGTTAGTTAAATTTATGATTAAAATTAAATCCTAAAAAGCCCGATTGCACTACGTTATGAAATAGAGGGAGTATGTCCGACTCTAGACATCACATCAGCTAAGCTTGCCATCTCAGCATTTATCTTGCGCTAGAGAAAGCCAAGTTTGCTATTGGATGCCCTGTTAATCTTGTGTGCTGTGCTACTGTTTATTCATGGCCATAATGTTCTCATATACTGTGCAAGATCTCTTTTAGCTTTTCATTAACAAATCTAAGCCGCTTTTCTCATTAAGAAATACCAAAGTATCATCGGAGCCCATCCTTTGCTCATCCATCCATCCAGGCCTTATCAAAAGCTTGAGCTTGCTTCCTTGTCCAGGTACATGCATGCCTCTTGAAGCCCAAGCTTTGTTATCACTAATTCCATGGGCCCTGCCTCTGCTGCTGCTTTCCTTTACATATCTTGTCTTTGAAACACTGCATAGGCACATGATCACAAAAGCCGGGCGTGGCCTACTGGCTGCCCGGCGCTTTGCCCTGATCTAATCTAATCTAATCTAGTCTAAACCCCCGGTGGATTCTCGTTAAGCATATGTTCTTTCCACTCTAGGATACGGCCGATTTGATCCCTCTCTGGATTTGGGCACGCTTTTGATAATTCTCGCCTGGTTTTGTCGACGCCCAATCCAATCCGCGCGCAGCCCCCATATCTGTCGCTTGCTGCTGCTGCTGCTGCTCCCACCACTATCTTGCGGCGACGGCAGTGGCAGTGGCGCACCTGCTGCTTTTGCCTTGGAAATGACATGGACATATGCGGTTCGGTTTGGACAGAATAAAATTTCTGCTGCTTTCCTTGGAAATGACACACGGCCGCAGTGGGAGTGGGATTGGGCATGGGCCGCGGCACCCGCACTTGAGCTGGAGCCTAGTGGGAGGAGTCCATGCTTTGCCCCTTTCGTTTTGATCCCTCCCTCAGGTGTCGAACAATGATGAGTTCTTGAGTTGATCCGTCGTCCTTCGGTTTTCACCGCGACGGCAGCGATGGAGCGTGCACTTTGGCACTCAGCACTGAACTGCACGCCGGTCGCTGATGTGTGTCATGAGCAGGGATTGTAACTGGAGTTAGTTTATCCTAAAGATGACAGGAGTAGTAAGTAGTTGTCCAGGACTGTAACTGAAGGAAACTGGGTTGTATTTGGCCATCTAGTCACAGCCTAAGAGCATCTCTAGCCGCGCCTCCAACAGCCCCCCCCCCCCCCTCTCCCCCCGTGATTTTTCAGCACCGGCGCCCAAAAATCGGCCCAGTCACGTCTCAGGAGCCTGTTTTTCGTCAGTCTGGGCCGAAATTGGCGTCGGCGGACCCAGGCCGAACCCGGCGCGCTGCTGGGCGCCCGGGGGCGCTAGGGCAAGTGTTTTTGGTGTGAAAAAACGGCAGGCCCGCCGAGTCAGCGACCCGCCGAGCCTTGTCGTCCCATCGCCTCGGTTTCCTGCGGGGAATCAATGCGAAGGCTGCCGCCGGTCAGCCTTTCATTGATTCCTCACGCGCGGCGAGGCGACGCCCCCTCTCCCGCCCCGTGTACACACAACGCCCACCCCCGGCCGCTATATAGCAACGCCTTCCCCTCGCCTGTGACCACACACTGCCCACAGCCGCCGAGCTCTGCCTCTTTCTCCCCGTGTGCAGCAGCCGCCGACGTTCCTCGCCTCTCTAGAAAGGATCCATTCTTGGCAACAAAGATCTTGCCTTCGGATCTGTGGTAGAAGGAGTACCCAATAGTTTCCTTAGGGTATCCTATGAAGACGCACTTCCCCGATTTGGGTTCGAGCTTATCAGGCTGAAGCCTCTTGACATAAGCATCGCATCCTCATACTTTAAGAAACGACAACTTAGGTTTCTTGCCAAACCATAGTTCATACGGTGTCGTCTCAACGAATTTAGATGGTGTCGTGGGAACAGATCTGACAGTAGAAATTAGGGGTACGTAGGAGAGGGCAGAGCCTAGCTACGGCGAAGTTTTACACTCGGATTTACGAGTTCAGACCCTTCTCGGAGGAGGTAATAGCCCTACGTCATGGTGCTGCAGGAGCTTTATTGTATGGAGTGTTGAGTTACAGGGGATGCGAACCCTTGTGCAAGAGGAGAGAGGCGGCTTATATAGAGTCCGTTGGCCCCTCGTCGCCCTCAGTTATGCAAGGGTTCAATGAGAGAGTAAAAAGTGAGAACATTACTGGAAACACTCGTATTTAATGATCTTTATAGCGACAGATTGATCGCCTGACTGTTGCCATCTTGGAGTGACTCTAGGTCTTCTGTTCTTCGAGTGAAACCTGGTTCTTTGAGTGAATAATGGCGGTCGAGTGGGAGTGGGGTGATGTCAACTACATAACCTTCTTCTTGTAGACGTTGTTGGACCTCCAAGTGCAGAGGTTTGTAGGACAGTAGAAAATTTCCCTCAAGTGGATGACCTAAGGTTTATCAATCTGTAGGAGGCGTAGGATGAAGATGGTCTCTCTCAAGCAACCCTGCAACCAAATAGCAAAGAGTCTGTTGTGTCCCCAACACACCCAATACAATGGTAAATTGTATAGGTGCACTAGTTCGGCGAAGAGATGGTGATACAAGTGCAATATGGATGGTAGATATAGGTTTTTGTAATATGAAAATATAAAAACAGTAAGGTAACTAATGATAAAAGTGAGCACAAATGGTATTGCAATGCTAGGAAACAAGGCCTAGGGTTCATACTTTTACTAGTGCAAGTTCTCTCAAGAATAATAACATAATTGGATCGTATAACTATCCCTCAACATGCAACAAAGTCAGGCAATGATAGCGGAGAACAAACAAAGAGATTATGGTAGGGTACGAAACCACCTCAAAGTTATTCTTTCTGATCGATCTATTCAAGAGTCCGTAGTAAAATAACACGAAGCAATTCTTTTCGTTCAATCTATCATAGAGTTCGTACTAGAATAACACCTTAAGACACAAATCAACCAAAACCCTAATGTCACCTAGATACTCCAATGCCACCTCAACTATCTGTGGGTATGATTATACGATATGCATCACACAATCTCAGATTCATCTATTCAACCAACACAAAGAACTTCAAAGAGTGCCCCAAAGTTTATACCAGAGAGTCAAGACGAAAACGTGTGCCAACCCCTATGCATAAGTTCACGAGGTCACGGAACTCACAAGTTGATCACCAAAACATACATCAAGTGGATCACGTGACATCCCATTATCATCACAGATAAGCACATGCAAGACATACATCAAGTGTTCTCAAATCCTTAAAGACTTAATCCGATAGGATAACTTCAAAGGGAAAATTCAATTCATCACAAGAGGGTAGAGGGGGAGAAACATCATAAGATCCAACTATAATAGCAAAGCTCGCGATACATCAAGATCGTGCCAAATCAAGAACACGAGAGAGAGAGAGAGAGAGATCAAACACATAGCTACTGGTACACACCCTCAGCCTCGAGGGTGAACTACTCCCTCCTTGTCATGGAGAGCGCCGGGATGATGAAGATGGCCACCGGAGATGGATTCCCCCCTCCGGCAGGGTGCCGAAACGGGTCTAGATTGGTTTTCGGTGGCTATAGAGGCTTGCGGCGGCGGAACTCCCGATCTCAGTTTCTTTCTGGAAGTTTGGGGGTTATATAAGAGGTGTTGGAGTCGGGAACAAGTCAGGGGGTCCCCGAGGCGGCCACGAGGTAGGGGGCCGCGCCCAGGGGGTAGGGCGCGCCCCCACCCTCGTGGTGGCCTCGTGACTCTTCTGGCCCATCTCCGGTACTCCGTGGGCTTCTTCTGGTCCAAAAATGATCTCCGTGAAATTTCAGGCCAACTGGACTCCGTTTGGTTTTCCTTTTCTGCAAAACTCAAAAACAAGGAAAAAACAGAAACTGGCACTAGGCTCTAGGTTAATAGGTTAGTCCCAAAAATCATATAAAATAGCATATAAATGTATATAAAACATCCAAGGTTGATAATATAATAGCATGGAACAATAAAAAATTATAGATACGTTGGAGACGTATCAAGCATCCCCAAGCTTAATTCCTGCTCGTCCCCAAGTAGGTAAATGATAAAAACAGAAATTTTGATGTGGAATGCTACCTAACACAATTATCAATGTAATATTCTTTATTGTGACAGGAATATTCAGATCCATAAGATTCAAGACAAAAGTTTAATAATGACATAAAAACAATAATACTTCAAGCAGACTAACCAAGCAATTATGTCTTCTCAAAATAACATGGCCAAAGAAAGCTCATCCCTACAAAATCATATAGTTTGGCCATGCTTCATTTTCGTCACACAAAATGCTCCCATCATGCACAACCCCGATGACAAGCCAAGCAATTGTTTCATACGTTAGTATTCTCAAACTTTTTCAACTTTCACGCAATACATGAGCGTGAGCCATGGACATAGCACTATGGGTGGAATAGAATATGACGATGGGGGTTGTGTGGATAAGACAAAAAGAGATAAAGTCTCACATCGACGCGGCTAATCAATGGGCTATGGAGATGCCCATCAATTGATGTCAATGCGAGGAGTAGGGATTTCCATCCAACGGATGTACTAGAGCTATACATGTATGAAATCTCAACAAAAGAAACTAAGTGGGTGTGCATCCAACTTGCTTGCTCACGAAGACCTAGGGCATTTGAGGAAGCCCATCATTGGAATATACAAGCCAAGTTCTATAATGAAAATTCCCACTAGTATATGAAAGTGACAGAATAAGAGACTCTCTATCATGAAGACCATGGTGCTACTTTGAAGCACAAGTGTGGAAAAAGGAGAGTAGCATTGTCCCTTCTTTTTTTTGGGCCTTCCTTTTTATTATTTGGCCTTCTTTTTTTATTTGGCATTTCTATTTTTTGGCCTTTCTCTTTTTTTGGGACAATGCTCTATTAATGATGATCATCACACTTCTATTTATTTACAACTCAATGATTACAACTCGATACTAGAACAAAATATGACTCTATATGAGTGCCTCCGGCGGTGTACCGGGATGGGCAATGAAACAAGAGTGACATGTATGAAATTATGCATGGTGGCTTTGCCACAAATACGATGTCAACTACATGATCATGCAAGGCAATATGACAATGATGAAGCATGTCATAATAAACGGAACGGTGGAAAGTTGCATGGAAATATATCTCGGAATGGCTATGGAAATGCTATAATAGGTAGGTATGGTGGCTGTTTTGAGGAAGATATAAGGAGGCTTATGTGTGATAGAGTGTATCATATCACGGGGTTTGGATGCACCGGCGAAGTTTGCACCAACTCTTGAGGTGAGAAAGGGCAATGCACGGTACAGAAGAGGCTAGCAATGATGGAAAGGTGAGAGTGCGTATAATTCATGGACTCAACATTAGTATAAAGAACTCACATACTTATTGCAAAAATCTACAAGTCATTAAAAACCAAGCATTACGCGCATGCTCCTAGGAGGATAGATTGGTACGAAAAGACCATCGCTCGTCTCCGACCGCCACTCATAAGGAAGACAATCAAAGAAACACCTCATGCTTCGAATTTGTCACACAATGGTTACCATACGTGCATGCTACGGGACTTGCAAAGCTCAACACAAGTATTTCTAAAATTAACAACTACTTGACTAGCATGACTCTAATATCACCATCCTCATGTCTCAAAACAATCATCAAGCATCAAACTTCTCATAGTATTCAATGCACTTTATATGAAAGTTTTTATTATATCCCTCTTGGATGCCCATCATATTAGGACTAAATTCATAACCAAATAAAATTACCATGCTGTTTAAGACTCTCAAAATAATATAAGTGAAGCATGAGAGATCAATAATTTTTATAAAATAAAACCACCGCCGTGCTCTAAAAGATATAAGTGAAGCATTGGAGCAAACGATAAACTACTCCAAAAGATATAAGTGAAGATTAATGAGTAGTTGAATAATTATGAAACTATGTGAAGACTCTCTAATATTTAATAATTTCAGATCTTTGTATTTTATTCAAACAACAAGAAGAACAAAATAAAATAAAATGACGCTCCAAGCAAAACACATATCATGTGGTGAATATAGCTCCAAGTAAAGTTACCGATGAACGAAGACGAAAGAGGGGATGCCATCCAGGGCATCCCCAAACTTAGGTTCTTGGTTGTCCTTGAATATTACCTTGGGGTGCCTTGGGCATCCCCAAGCTTAGGCTCTTTCCACTCCTTATTTCATAGTCCATCGAATCTTTACCAAAACTTGAAAACTTCACAACACAAAACTTAACAGAAAACTTGTAAGCTCCGTTAGTATAAGAAAATAAATCACCACTTAGGTACTGTTGTGAACTCATTATAAATTC
This sequence comes from Triticum monococcum, assembly GCA_034509565.1. Lineage (NCBI taxonomy): Eukaryota > Viridiplantae > Streptophyta > Magnoliopsida > Poales > Poaceae > Triticum > Triticum monococcum. Next base: position 666,583,120 of record CM067843.1, on the reverse strand, counting down.
ACATTGGTGTAATATCTACTGTATTCCAACTTCTCTATGGTTCATACCCTCCGATACTACTCATAGATTCATCAAAATAAACAAACAACACATAGAAAACAGAATCTGTCAAAAATAGAACAGTCTGTAGTAATCTGTATCAAACGTATTCTTATGGAACTCAAAAAATTCTGAAATAAATTGGTGGACGTGAGTAATTTGTCTATTAATCATCTTCAAAAAGAATCAACCTAATCGCTCTCTCCAGTAAAAAATGGCAGCAAATCTCGTGTGCGCTAAAGTTTCTGTTTTTTACAGCAAGATCGCAAAGACTTTCCCCAAGTCTTCCCAAAGGTTCTACTTGGAACAAACACTAATTAAAACATAAAACCACATCTAAACAGAGGCTAGATGAATTATTTATTACTAAACAGGAGCAAAAATCAAGGAACAAAAATAAAATTGGGTTGTCTCCCAACAAGTGCTATCGTTTAACGCCCCTAGCTAGGCATGATGATTTGAATGATGCTCACATAAAAGATAAGAATTGCAACATAAAGAGAGCATCTTGAAGAATATAACTAGCACATTTAAGCCTAACCCAATTCCTATGCATAGGGATTTTGCGAGCAAACAGCTTATGGGAACAATAATCAACTAGCATAGGAAGGTAAAACAAGCATAACATCAAAACTTTAAGCACATAGAGAGGAAACTTGATAATATTGCAATTCCTACAAGCATATGTTCCTCCCTCATAATAATTTTCAGTAGCATCATGAATGAATTCCACAATATAACCATCACATAAAGCATTCTTTTCATGATCTACAAGCATAGAAAATTTACTACTCTTCGCATAAACAAGATTCTTCTCATTCATAATAGTGGGAGAAAACTCAACAAAATAACTATCATGTGAGGCATAATCCAATTGAATCAAGATGACAAGTTTCATGGTTATCATTGTTCTTTATAGCATACATGTCATCATAATAATCATCATAGATAGCAACTTTGTTCTCATAATCAATTGGAACCTCTTCCAAAATAGTGGATTCATCACTAAATAAAGTCATGACCTCTCCAAATCCACTTTCATGATTATAATCATCATAAATAGAAGGCATGCTATCATCGTAATAAATTTGCTCATCAAAACTTGGGGGACAAAAAATATCATCTTCATCAAACATAGCATCCCCAAGTTTGTGGCTTTGCATATCATTAGCATCATGGGTATTCAAGGAATTCATACTAACAACATTGCAATCATGCTCATCATACAAAGATTTAGTGCCAAACATTTTATAGATTTCTTCTTCTAGCACTTGAGCACAATTATCGGAATCCTTATGCTCACGAAAGACATTAAAAAGGTGAAGCATATGAGGCAACCCTAATTCCATTTTTTGTAGTTTTCTTTTATAGACTAAACTAGTGATAAAACAATAAACTAAAAGATTCAGTTGCAAGATCTAAAGATATACCTTCAAGCGCTAACTGATGACCCACAAGTATAGGGGATCTATCGTAGTCCTTTCGATAAGTAAGAGTGTCGAACCCAATGAGGAGCAGAAGGAAATGGTAAGCGGTTTCCAGCAAGGTATTCTCTGCAAGTACTGAAATAAGTGGTAACAGATAGTTTTGTGATAGGACGATTTGTAACGAGCAACAAGTAACAAAAGTAAATAAAGTGCAGTAAGGTGGCCCAATCTTTTTTGTAGCAAAGGACAAGCCTGGACAAACTCTTATATAGAGAAAAGCGCCCCCGAGGACACATGGGAATATCATCAAGCTAGTTTTCATCATGCTCATATGATTCGCGTTCGGTACTTTGATAATTTGGTATGTGGGTGGACCGGTGCTTCGGTACTGTCCTTACTTGGACAAGCATCCCACTTATGATTAACCTATATTGCAAGCATCCGCAACTACAACAAAAGTATTAAGGTAAACCTAACCATAGCATGAAACATATGGATCCAAATCAGCCCCTTACGAAGCAATGCATAAACTATGGTTTAAGCTTCTGTCACTCTAGCAACCCATCATCTACTTATTACTTCCCAATGCCTTCCTCTAGGCCCAAATAATGGTGAAGTGTCATGTAGTCGATGTTCACATGACACCACTAGAGGGATGGCAACATACATCTCATCAAAATATCGAACAAATACCAAATTCACATGACTACTAATAGCAAGACTTCTCCCATGTCCTCAGGAACAAATGTAAGTACTCACAAAGCATAAACATGTTCATAATCAGAGGGGTATTAATATGCATATAGGGTCTGAACATATGATCTTTCACCAATTAAACCAACTAGCATCAACTACAAGGAGTAATTAACACTACTAGCAACCTACTAGCACCAATCCCGGACTTGGAGACAAGAATTGGATACAAGAGATGAACTAGAGTTTTGAGAGGAGATGGTGCTGATGAAGCTGTTGATGGAGATTGCCCTCTCCCGATGAGAGGAGCGTTGGTGATGACGATGGTGATGATTTCCCCCTCCGGGAGGGAAGTTTCCCCGACAGAACAGCTCTGCCGAAGCCCTAGATTGGATCCGCCAAGGTTCTGCCTCGTGGCGGCGGAGTTTCGTCCGAGAAGATGGCTTCCTATTTTTTCCCATCGAAATACTTCATATAGCAGAAGATGGCCACCGGAGGGCCACCAGGGGGCCCACGAAGAAGGGGGGCGCGCCCAGGGGGGTAGGGCGCGCACCCCACCCTCGTGAATCTCTTCCGCTGAGTATTTTTTATATATTCTGAAAACGTCTTCCGTGAAGTTTCAGGACTTTTGGAGCTGTGCAGAATAGGTCTCTAATATTTGCTCCTTTTCCATCCCAGAATCCTAGCTGCCGACATTCTCCCTCTTCATGTAAACCTTGTAAAATAAGAGAGAATAGGCATAAGTATTTTGACATAATGTGTAATAACAGCCCATAATGCAATAAATATCGATATAAAAGCATGATGCAAAATGGACGTATCAACTCCCCGAAGCTTAGACCTCGCTTGTCCTCAAGCAAAAAGCCGAAATCAAAAAATATGTCCACATGTTTAGAGATAGAGGTGTCGATAAAAAATAAAATACGGACATGAGGGCATCATGATCATTCTTAGAACAACAACTTATATAATTCTTGTCATATGATTTCTTATGCTAGAGTAATAATTCAATCACAATTTCAAGTATGAATCGTAAACTTCATTGAAAACTAGCAAACTATAATATCAGTCATTGGAGCAATTGCAATTTATCATAAAATAGGAAAGAGTCAATGTATAAGAGCTTTTCAGCAAGTCCACATACTCAACTATCATATAGTCTTTCACAATTGCTGACACTCACGCAATACTTATGGGTATGGAGTTTTAATCGAACACAGAGAAAGATAGGGGCTTATAGTTTTGCCTCCCAATGTTTTACCTCTAGGGTAATGTCAACAATAATAGTTCATGAAAACTCACATCCAATTATCCATATATACCAGGATCTTTCCAACATACTGTGCTTGCCAAAAGATAAAATATAAAAAGGAAGGGTGAAGATCACCATGACTCTTATGCAAGGTAGGAGACAAAAGTAAAAGATGGGCCCTTCACAGAGGGAAGCAGAGGTTGTCATGCGCTTTAATGGTTGGATGCACGAAATCTTAATGCGAAAGAACATCACTTTATATTGCCACTTGTGATATGGACCTTTATTATGCAGCCTGTCGCTTTTATTTCTTCCATATCACACGATCGTATAAAACTTATTTTCTCCCACACTAATAAGTCCTACATGTTTAGAGAGCAATTTTTATTGATTGTGCCGATGACAACTTACTTGGAGGATCTTACTCAATCCATAGGTAGGTATGGTGGACTCTCATGGCAAGACTGGTTTAAGGGTATTTGGAAGCACAAGTAGTATCTCTACTTGGTGCGATGAATTTGGCTAGCATGAGGGAGAAAGGCAAGCTTAGCCATGTTGGATGATCCATGACAATATAATTTATCTCAGATGTAAGAAAACATAACCCATTATGTTGTCTTCCCTGTCCAACGTCAACTCTTTAGCATGTCATATTTTAATGAGTGCTCACAATCATAAAAGATGTCCAAGATAGTATATTTATATGTGAAGACCTCTCTTTCTTTATTACTTCCTATTAATTGCAACGATGACCAAAACTATGTTTGTCAACTCTCAACAGCTTTTATTCATCATACTTTTTCTATGTGAGCTCATTACTCTCCATAAGACTCACATGATCTCTTTGTATCCTTTTTATTTCTTTCTCTTTTCTTTTATTCCCTTAGGATCATGGCAAAGTAATCAAGCCCTTTACTCAACACTAATCTTTATTATATAGCTCACAGACTCGATTACATAGAAGGATTATAAAGAAAAACTCACAACTAGATCATACTAAGAACTTTTATTCTACTAGATCAAGATATTACCAAAAGGATCGGACTAAGGAAAACGGCAAAGATAAAAGTGATGGTGATACGATACCGGGGCACTCCCCCAAGCTTGGCAGTTGCCAATGGGAGTGCCCATACCCATGTGATTATGTCTCCTTTGTTGGTGAAGAAGGTGGAGTTGTTGATGATGGATAGTCGCACATCGAGCGTAGGAGGTCTTCTAACTTGCGGATAATGCCCTTGAGTGCGATGATGTGCTCCTTCAACAAAATATTTTCACGTGTGACATACTTATTTTGTATACGAGCTAACTCAATCATCTTGAAAGCTTCGATTTCTATTGGGGTAAGAAGATTGTGATCAAGTTGAAGGGTGTCTTCTGTTGCCGGAACTTGGTCCTCCATGGCCTTCTTGATCCCTTCATCCTTGTGGATCTCCATGGGTTCTTCTCTCTTCAGCTCTATCTTCATTAGCCAAGCATCGTTGCTCTCATGGTTGGAGGAGGAGGGAGACGACATAGTGCGTGGACTTGACAACCCTGACAGAAAACAGCTCGAAATAAAGACATGAGATTTTTGCGTGATACGGGAGTCAAAACCTTCGGGAGATTATATAATGAATTTTTACCGACCAAAATATGTGTCGTGTACGAAAACGGAGTCCAGAGAGCACACGAGGTGCCCACGAGGTAGGGGGCGCGCCCAGGGGGTAGGGCGCGCCCTCCACCCTCGTGGAGCCTTCGTGTCCTTCCCGGACTGCTTCTTATTTTTCTATTTTTCTAAATATTCCAAAACGGAGAAATATTGCCTTAAAAACTGTTTTGGAGTCGGTTTACTTACCGTACCACATACCTATTCCTTTTCGGAGTCTGGAACGTTCTGGAAAGTGTCCCTTATGTATTCCTCTGGGGTTACGGTTTCAATAACATTGGTTTCAACACTTATGGGATTACCTGGGATATAATGTTTGATTCTTTGACCGTTCACCACCTTCGCATTTGTGCGTTCGAAGTTGTTAATTTTTATGGCACCGGAACGATAGACCTCCTCGATAACGTAAGGACCTTCCCATTTAGAGAGAAGTTTTCCTGCAAAAAATCTTAAACGAGAGTTGTATAGCAATACATAATCACCTACATTAAACTCACGCTTTTGTATCCTTTTATTATGCCATCTTTTAACCTTTTCTTTAAACAACTTGGCATTTTCATAGGCTTGGGTTCTCCATTCATCAAGTGAGCTAATATCAAATAACCTCTTCTCACCGGCAAGTTTGAAATCATAATTGAGCTCTTTAATAGCCCAATATGCCTTGTGTTCTAATTCGACAGGTAAGTGACATGCTTTTCCATAAACCATTTTATACGGAGACATACCCATAGGATTTTTATATGCAGTTCTATAGGCCCATAATGCATCATCAAGTTTCTTGGACCAATTCATTCTAGATCTATTAACCATCTTTTGCAAAATTAATTTGAGCTCTCTATTACTCAATTCTACTTGACCACTAGACTGTGGGTGATAAGGAGATGCAATTCTATGATTAACATCATATTTAGCAAGCATTTTACGGAAAGCACCATGAATAAAATGTGAACCACCATCAGTCATTAAATATCTAGGGACTCCAAATCATGGAAAAATAACTTCTTTAAGCATTTTAATAGAAGTGTGATGATCAGCACTACTAGTTGGAATAGCTTCTACCCACTTAGTAACGTAATCAACGACAACTAGAATATGTGTATATCCATTAGAGGAAGGAAAAGGTCCCATATAGTCAAAGCCCCAAACATCAAATGGTTCAATAACGAGTGAATAGTTCATAGGCATTTCTTAACGTCTACTAATATTACCAATTCTTTGACATTCATCACAAGATAGGACAAACTTACGGGCATCCTTGAAGAGAGTAGGCCAATAAAAACCAGATTGCAATACCTTATGTGCAGTTCTATCTCCAGCATGGTGTCCTCCATAAGCTTCGGAGTGACACTTGCGTAGGATCTGTTCCTATTCATGCTCAAGTGCACAACGTCTAATAACACCATCTACTCCTTCTTTATAAAGATGTGGGTCTTCCCAAAAGTAATGCCTCAAATCATAGAAGAACTTTTTCTTTTGCTGGTATGTGAAACTAGGTGGTATAAACTTAGCAACAATGTAATTAGCATAATCAGCATACCATGGAGCAGTATGAGAAGCATTTATGACATTTAATTGCTCATCAGGAAAGCTATCATCAATAGGTAGTGGGTCATCAAGCACATTTTCTAACCTAGACAAGTTGTCTGCAACGGGGTTCTCAGCTCCTTTTCTATCAACATTATGTAAATAAAATTCTTGTAGCAAGAGAACCCATCTAAGAAGTCTAGGTTTAGCATCTTTCTCTTCCATAGGATATTTAATAGCAGCATGATCAGTGTGAATAGTTACTTTAGAATCAACAATAAAAGGTCTGAACTTATCACAAGCAAATACAACTGCTAAGAATTCTTTTTCAGTAGTAGCATAATTTCTTTGAGCATTGTCTAGGGTTTTACTAGCATATTGAATAACATTTAATTTCTTATCAACTCTTTGCCCTAGAACAACACCTACAGCATAATCACTAGCATCACACATAATTTCAAAGGGTAAATTCCAATAAAGTGGCTGAACAATAGGTGCAGAGATCAATGCTTTCTTAAGTATTTCAAATGCTTATACACAATCATCATAAAAAACAACTGGTATATCTTTTTGTAATAAATTAGTGAGAGGCCGAGAAAATTTTGAGAAGTCCTTAATGAACCTCCTATAAAATCCGGCGTGACCAAGGAAACTTCTTATACCTTTGATGTCCTTGGGACATGGCATCTTCTCAATAGCATCAACCTTGGCTTTATCAACCTCAATACCTCTTTTAGAAACTTTGTGCCCCAAGACAATACCTTCATTAACCATAAAGTGGCACTTTTCCCAATTCAAGACAAGATTAGTTTCTTCACATCTCTGCAAAACTCGATCAAGGTTGCTCAAGCAATCATCAAAAGAAGATCCATAGACGGAGAAATCGTCCATGAAAACCTCACAAATCTTTTCACAAAAGTCAGAGAATATAGCCATCATGCATCTTTGAAAGGTAGCAGGTGCATTACATAGACCAAAAGGCATACGTCTATAAGCAAAAGTACCAAAAGGGCAAGTAAAAGTAGTCTTTGATTGATCTTTGGCTGACAAAGGTATTTGAGAGAAACCAGAATAACCATCTAGAAAGCAAAAATGTGTATGTTTGGATAATATTTCTAGCATTTGATCGATAAAAGGTAAGGGGTAATGATCCTTTTTAGTTGCCTTATTTAATTTGCAGAAATCAATTACCATCCTATAACCTGTAATAATTCTTTGAGGAATCAATTCATCTTTATCATTAGGAACGACAGTAATACCTCCCTTCTTAGGGACACAATGGACAGGACTTACCCACTGACTATCAGCAACGAGATAAATTATACCTGCCTCAAGGAGCTTTAGTATCTCTTTTCTTACCACTTCTTTCATTTTAGGATTCAGCCGTCGTTGATGATCACGAACTGGTTTAGCATCTTCTTCCAAATTAATTTTATGTTGACATAGAGTGGGACTAATGCCCTTAAGATCATCAAGAGTATACCCAATAGCAGCACGATGCTTCTTCAAAGTTTTCAATAATCTCTCTTCTTCATGCTCTGAAAGGTTAGCACTAATAATAACATGATATATCTTGTTTTCATCAAGATAAGCATATTTAAGAGTATCAGGCAACGGTTTAAGCTCAAACACGGGATCACCCTTGGGTGGAGGAGGATCCCCTAGGATTTCAACAGGCAAATTGTGTTTCAGAATAGGTTCCTGTTTAAAGAATACTTCATCTATTTCCCTCCTTTCATTCATAAACATATCATTTTCATGGTCTAGCAAATATTGTTCTAAAGGATCACTAGGAGGTACGGCAATAGAAGCAAGACCAATAATTTCATCCTTACTAGGTAATTCTTCTTCATGGTGTTGTCTACCAAATTTAGAGAAATTAAATTCATGAGTCATATCATCTAAACCGATAGTAACAACATCCCTTTTGCAATCTATGGTAGCATTAACAGTGTTTAAGAAGGGTCTACCAAATATAATGGGACAAAAGCTATCTTGTGGGGAACCAAGAACAAGAAAATCAGCAGGATATTTAGTTTTCCCACACAAGACTTCAACATCTCTAACAATTCCCATTGGTGAAATAGTATCTCTATTGGCAAGTTTAATTGTGACATCAATATCTTCTAACTCAACAGGTGCAATATCATGCATAATTTCTCTATATAGGCTAATAGGTATTGCACTAGCACTGGCACCCATATCACATAAGCCATGATAACAATGATCTCCTATTTTAACAGAAATAACAGGCATGCGTACCACAGGTCTAGGTTTATCTTTAGCACAAGGTTTAGCAATTCTAGCAGTTTCATTGCAGAAATAAATAACATGCCCATCAATATTATCAGACAAGAGATCTTTAACAATAGCAGTATTAGGTTCAACTTTAATTTGCTCAGGAGGTGCATAAGTTTTAATATTTCTTTTATGAACCACAGTTGAAGCTTTAGCATGATCCTTTATCCTAACAGGGAAAGGTGGTTTCTCAACATAAGAAGTAGGAACAATTGGATCATTATAAGTGATAGTCTTTTCTTCAACTTTAATAGGTGCAGCTACTTTTACTTCTATGGGAGGATGATATTTAAACCATTTCTCCTTGGGGAGATCAACATAAGTAGCAAAAGATTCACAGAAAGAAGCTGCTATCTCAGAGTCAAGTCCATATTTAGTGCTAAATTTACGGAAAGCGTCGGTATCCATAAAAGATTTAACACAATCAAAACCAGGTGTCATACCTGACTCCTTACCTTTGTCGAGGTCCCAATCTTCAGAGTTGCGTTTAATTCTTTCTAATAAATCCCATTTAAATTCAATAGTCTTCATCATAAAAGAGTCAGCACAAGAAGTATCAAGCATGGTGCGATTGCTATCGGAAAGCCGAGCATAATTTTTTTGAATAATCATTTTCCTTGAGAGCTCATGATTGGGGCATGAATGTAACATTGATTTAAGCCTCCCCCAAGCTTGAGCGATGCTTTCTCTTTCGCGAGGCCAAAAATTATATATATAATTGCGATCATGATGAACAAGATGCATAGGATAAAACTTCTGATGAAATTCCAATTTCAATCGTTTGTAATTCCAAGGCCCCATATCATCACATAGCCTATACCATGTCGATGCATCTCCCTTCAAAGATAAAGGGAAGACCTTCTTCTTAACAACATCTCCGGGTACACCTGCAAGCTTAAATAATCCACAAACTTCATCCACATATATTAGATGCTCATCAGTATGTTTTGTTCCATCTCCTAAAAAGGGATTAGCTAGCAGTTTTTCTATCATACCCGAAGGAATTTCAAAGCAGACATTTTCATTTTCAGTAGGTTCAGTAGGTTGAGGAGCAACTCTTTGCTCTACTGGTCGGGGTGAAGATACCCCGAACAAGCCCCTCAGAGGATTACTTTCCATAGTAACAAGTGACAGTAAATTTCAGCACACTATATAAATTTTTCCTTACCAAATTCCACCTACCAAAGGCGCTTCACTCCTCGGCTGTAACATCCCAAATTTTCAATTTGGAATGTTATACATGGTCATTCATGCATATCATATTTTATTGCATCTTCGTTCCGCAATCCTCAAAATCCTAAGCAACTCAAGGACCCTCGGAGAGAGAGTTGGGGATTTTTCCGATTTTCATATTTGTTTTTTATCAAATAATGAAACAAGGATTTTTGATTTTAATAAATTTTCTCTCCAAAAAATATTTCATTTTAAAATAAATGAGAGGAGATAATATGACTTCTCCAAAATAATTGAAATATTGGAGGGAAAATATTAAAATCATTTATTTGATTTTATTTGGATTTTATTTGCATTAGAAAAATTGCATGTTTTTCAAAATTGCATTTTAGGGCCAAGAAAATGTTCATCTTGTTCTAAATATTTTATTTAGATGGTGAAAATTTGTTTTGGCATTTTTAGATTTTTATTTTATTTTCTAGGATTTTATTTTTGTCGGCGAAATTGTTTAAAAAAAGAAAGAAAAAAGAGGTTCCGCCGGCTGGGCCGAAACCCAGCCAGGCCGCCGGCCCGTCGCCCGCGCCACCGCCGCCGACTCGGACGAGGAGTCCGAGCCGGACTCCTCTCGCCGCCGCGCCTTGCCCCCTACTCCAAGTCGCCGCCCCCCTTTAAAGCCGCCGCCAAGCCCCCCTACCACCACACCACCACCACCGCCGCAGCCGCCCGCAGCCTCCCGCGCCGCCTGCGGCCGCCACAGCCGCCCCGCGCCGCCTGCCGCGCCGCCCGCGCCGCCGCCGCTGAGCCCCGCCGCCCAACCCCGCCTAGCCGGAGGTACCGCGCCGGATTCTGAGCCGCCGGTTTTTTTAAACCGTTCAGTTTTTTTAGAAAACCCTAGTTCGTTTTTAGATCGGTTCGCCGGTTTTTCTCGGTTCTTCTAATTAGTGGACGTTCGTTTTAACGATCGGTTTTTGCCCGTTAGTTACAGTTAACGAACGCTCGTTCGTTAGTCTGTTCGTCATTTTTCTTTTTATCAGATTTATCCGCGATTATTTTCGATCGTGATTTGTGATCCGATCTTAGTTTCTGTTTATCTTTTTGCTCGTTAGTCGGAATCAGATGATTCAAGCGCCTAGATCTTTGTCTCGATACCCTCTTTTCGTTTAACGAACTTGCACAAGTTTTTGCTACTGTAAAATTTGACCTAAGTCCAGATTAGTAAACGGATCTTGTTTCTTTCGTCGTTTCAGTTTCGTTGCTCCGTTTGATTTGATTCTTTTTGCTAACCGGAGTTCTTAAGTTGAACTTTCTGGTCAACCTCGCTTATTTGAGTTTTGCTTGTGCATCTTTGCTTGTTGCTTATGTATGTTATTGTTTGTTTGCGATAGAACACCCGGAGTGCGAAGCGTGTTACTATGAGTCTCTAGGTTTCACGGATCGTCAGCAAGGCAAATAACACTTTGATCATACTCTTTTCATACCCAGTTTTTATGCATTAGTTCCAATCCTCAAACATTGCATGATTAGGATGTCATTAACTTGTGGGTTGGGAAGTAGTTGTTGAGGTAGGACCTATTGCCCTGTTACTATCAAACCCTTGGGAGTTACTTCTACGCGTTGCTTATATTGCTATGTTATGCTATGCTCGTAGATGGGGTTTGGGTTTGAGTGAAATCCATGACAGATGTGAGATTGTTAATTAATGGTTCAACTTAAGGTGGCAGCTTAAATTAACATTTGGGTGGATTGAGGCACCCGGGGAACCCAGTGTGGTCTGTTTTTTTGGAAATCCCGGGGTACCCGTGTGATCTTCCTATGGACCGCCACCCAGGATCAAAGGGAACTGAGATGATTCATGCTAGAAACTTACGTGTGCAGCCACAAGCTATTATGGGCTCTAGCATAGTTGAGTAAGTTACGTGAAGCTCTTGAAGAGGTAGATCAGCAGGTAGTGGGTTTTGTAGGTTTGGTATGGTCTACCGGGAGTGAAGAGTTAATGTTTCTGAAAGACTGTGTCCTGGTCATCCGTTTCTCAAACACCATGTAGTGCGAGAAATCCAACGGAGGCGATCGGGTCTTGTGGGGAAAAGTGCGCAAACCTCTGCCGAGTGTACAATCTAATCATGGTTGGCCGTGTTCCCGGTTATGGACAAATTTGAGTATCTAGTACTTGGATTATCACATGTATCTCATCACTCTTAATTAATATTGTTGGGTTGTTAACTACTTTAATTTGGGATTGAGTTGGGGTTACCTTCTCAATATTGTTCAACCACCATGATAGTTAAATTAAAAGCTAGTCCTTTGTTGTAGGAAAAAATTGGCTTTTCGCAAAACTATAAACATAGAGCTTTCCACTAGCCAAATATGCATGTAGTGATAGCATTATTCTATTCTTGCTCTACTGTGATACTTTGCCAGCATATTTCATGTGCTGACCCGTTTTCGGGCTGCAACGTATTATGTTGCAGACTTTTTAGACGAGGAGTAAGGTTCGTTAGGTCATTGCCGTGCAGCTCAGCTATGCCGTTGGAGTTGATGGACTCACTTTATCTTCCAAGCCTTCCGATGTTATCGCATTAAGTGGCCTTAAGCCATATTATTGTAATAAGTTCTCTCTTGAAACTTTTCGATGTAATAAGTGTGTGATTGCTACTCTGTTATAAATGCTCGAGTACTATGTGTGTCAGCATTACCGATCCAGGGATGACACTGAAGCACAGAGACTTTACCATCTGAGGTCGGGTCGCTACAAGATGGTATCAGAGCAGACGCTATGTGTAGGACACGGCCACTAAGATAAACCATAGGTCACTCTTCTCTACTCATTTCTGACTCCTCTCCATTTTCTACTCTTTAGGATGACTGAGATGAAGAACAAGTTTGCACAACCGGATGAAGACACACCTTTTGGACGTCACTTGAAGGAAGTCACTAGGTACTTGAACATTGGAATACCAAGCTTCACCGGGACGTACAACGCCACTTTACCAGAAGAAGAGCGCTGGATGATTGAAGTACAAGTTCCAGGAAGGACGTTCTCGCCAACCTCTAAACCCATAGAATTTTCCTTCGACGCACCAACCTGGAGTTTAGGAAAGAGTATGGCGGCTCACATCACCATGGGACGCATTGGAGAAGTGTATCGCAGGGAACTCAAGGACACTATCTACCAAATATGTGGGCGCCAAGACGAGCAATGGGAAGTGATCAGCACTAAGAAGGATAGATCCATTGTAGCTTTCATCCAGGAGTTAAACCAGCACATTCGATGTCAGGAGAACAAGATGTGCGCGGACATGATGGACTTGAAGAAGGCGAAGACTAGGATCATCGAGCTGGAGGAAGAACTCAAGTTTACACGCGATGGATATGAGGAGGAAATCAAGACACTACTGGAGAAGAATGACGACCTAGTTAAGAAGATCGGAGTATTCATGGGAGGTGCAGCACCGGGAGTAGAAGAAGACGAAGAACCCAAGCAGATTCTCCCCGAGGACTACATCATCATCGACGACACCGATTCCGATCCTAGTGAGGATGACTTTGAAGATGAAGCTGGAGCAGACATTATGGAGTCTTCCACCGATCAAAATTTCTAGATGACCACCATATATTACTAGCATTCCCCCATGTATTTAGTAGTAGTTGAGCACTTTTACGATAGTTCTAGACCTCTTGTATGCCCTTGCTTGATTGATTGAGTGAAATGATTGTGTTTGTCTCATGTGCATATGGGTAGTGCTTTCTCATTAGACCTCATTCTATTCTGGTCTCTCCCCTCTAAACCCATCAGATGCCTCCGAGACGTGACACCGGTTTTGCTTTCCTGCCGGAGCTCACTCAGTTGATCCAGCAGCAGAGTACCCTGATGCAGTTGTTAGTTCAGAACCAAGGCAACAACAACAACAACAAAAATCCGCTACCACCACCACCGGTTGACAACTTAGTCCGTTTTCTGAGGTTGCAGCCGCCGGTGTTTTCCAGTAGCACCAAGCCTATAGTTGCTGATGATTGGCTACGCCGTATTGGAAGGGAGTTGACCACCACAAGTTGCACAGATGCTGAGAAGGTGCGCTTTGCCGCACATCAATTGGATGGACTAGCAGCCTCATGGTGAGAGAATTACACGGCCACTTTTCCTGTAGACAATGTCACTAGGGACCAGTTTCAGCAAGCTTTCCGCACAGCTCATGTCTCAACTAGAGCTATGCAGATGACGAAGCGGGAGTTCCGCAACTTACGCCAGGGGAACCGTACTGGCGCTCAGTACGTGGATGAGTTTAGGAAGTTGTCTCGCTATGCCCCTGATGATGTGGCCACAGATGCCGCAAAGCAGGAAGAGTTTATGGAAGGGCTAAATGATGAGATGAGCATGCAGTTGATGGTTGCAACCTTCAACAACTACCAGGAGTTGGTAGATAAGGCTCTTATGATTGAAGGGAAGCGACAGCAGATTGAGAGCCGTAAGAGGAAGTACAGACAAGGGAAGTATAACTCAGGATCTCAGCAGAAGCCTCGCCTAACCCCGAAATCGGGAGGACTTGTTCATAACCATGGAGGTCAGAACCACATTGGAGGAGGACCGCATAACCACAATGGTGCTAAGAATGGAAATGGGAACGGAGCTAACTGTTGGAAATATGCCCTAGAGGCAATAATAAAAGCATTATTATTATATTTCCTTGTTCATGATAATTGTCTTTATTCATGCTATAATTGTGTTATCCGGAAATCGTAATACATGTGTGAATAAAAGACACCAACATGTCCCTAGTAAGCCTCTAGTTGACCGGCTCATTGATCAACAGATAGTCATGGTTTCCTGACTATGGACATTGGATGTCATTGATAACGAGATCACATCATTAGGAGAATGATGTGATGGACAAGACCCAATCCTAAACGTAGCATAAAGATCGTATAGTTCGTTTGCTAGAGTTTTTCCAATGTCAAGTATCCTTTCCTTAGACCATGAGATCGTGTAACTCCCGGATACCGTAGGGGTGCTTTGGGTGTATCAAACGTCACAACGTAACTGGGTGACCATAAAGGTATACTACGGGTATCTCCGAAAGTGTCTGTTGGGTTGACATGGATCAAGACTGGGATTTGTCACTCCGTATGACGGAGAAGTATCACTGGGCCCACTCGGTAATGCATCATCATTATGAACTCAAAGTGACCAAGTGTCTGGTCATGGGATCATGCATTTCGGTACGAGTAAAGTGACTTGCCGGTAATGAGATTGAACAAGGTATTGGGGTACCGACGATCGAATCTCAGGCAAGTAACATATCGATTGGCAAAGGGAATTGTATACGGGGTTGCATGAATCCTCGACATCATGGTTCGTCCGATGAGATCATCGAGGAGCATGTGGGAGCCAACATGGGTATCCAGATCCCACTGTTGGTTATTGACCGGAGAGTCGTCTCGGTCATGTCTGCATGTCTCCCGAACCCGTAGGGTCTACACACTTAAGGTTCGGTGACGCTAGGGTTGTAGGGATATGTATATGCAGTAACCCGAATGTTTTTCGGAGTCCCGGATGAGATCCCGGATGTCACGAGGAGTTCCGAAATGGTCTGGAGGTAAAGAATTATATATAGGAAGTGCTATTTCGGCCATCAGGACAAGTTTCGGGGTCACCGGTATTGTACCGGGACCACCGGAAGGGTCCCGGGGGTCCACCGGGTGGGGCCACCTGCCCCGGGGGGCCACATGGGCTGTAGGGTGTGTGCCTTGGCCTACATGGTCCAAGAGCACCAGCCCCAAGAGGCCCATGCGCCTAGGGTTCAAGAAGGGAAGAGTCCCAAAGGGGGAAGGCACTCCTAGGTGCCTTCGGGGGGAGGGATTCCTCCCTTGGCCGCCGCCCCCCTAGGAGATTGGATCTCCTAGGGCCGCCCCCCCTTGGCTCCCTATATATAGTGAGGGAAGGAGGGCCTCTCATACCACGCCTTTGGTGCCTCCCTCTCCCTCTCCAACACCTCCTCGTCCTCCTCCTCCATAGAGCTTGGCGAAGCCCTGCCGGAGTACTGCAGCTCCATCACCACCACGCCGTCGTGCTGCTGCTGGAGCCATCTTCCTCAACCTCTCCTTCCCCCTTGCTGGATCAAGAAGGAGGAGACGTCATGCTGACCGTACGTGTGTTGAACGCGGAGGTGCCGTCCGTTCGGCGCTAGGATATCCGGTGATTTGGATCACGTCGTGTACGACTACCTCATCCCCGTTCTTTGAACACTTCCGCTCGCGATCTACAAAGGTATGTAGATGCATCCAATCACTCGTTGCTAGATGAACTCATAGATGGATCTTGGTGAAACCATAGGAAAAATTTTGTTTTCTGCAACGTTCCCCAACAGTGGCATCATGAGCTAGGTCTATGCGTAGTTCTTCTTGCGCGAGTAGAACACAATTTGTTGTGGGCATAGATGTTGTAAACTTTCTTGCCGCTACTATTCTTATCTTGCTTCAGCGGTATTGTTGGATGAAGCGGCCCGGACCAACCTTACACGTACGCTTACGTGAGACCGGTTCCACCGACTGACATGCACTAGTTGCATAAGGTGGCTGGCGGGTGTCTGTCTCTCCCACTTTAGTTGGAGCGGATTCGATGAAAAGGGTCCTTATGAAGGGTAAATAGAAGTTGACAAATCACGTTGTGGCTTTCACGTAGGTAAGAAAACGTTCTTGCTAGAATCCTATTTCAGCCACGTAAAAACTTGCAACAACAATTAGAGGACGTCTAACTTGTTTTTGCAGCAAGTGCTTTGTGATATGATATGGCCAAAGTTGTGATGAATGATGAATGATATATATGTGATGTATGAGATGTTCATGCTATTGTAATAGGAATCACGACTTGCATGTCGATGAGTATGACAACTGGCAGGAGCCATAGGAGTTGTCTTTATTTTTTGTATGACCTGCGTGTCATTGAGAAACGCCATGTAAATTACTTTACTTTATTGCTAAACGCGTTAGCCATAGTAGTAGAAGTAATAGTTGGCGAGCAACTTCATGGAGACACGATGATGGAGATCATGGTGTCAAGCCGGTGACAAGATGATCATGGAGCCCCAAGATGGAGATCAAAGGAGCTATGTGATATTGGCCATATCATGTCACTATTATTATTTGATTGCATGTGATGTTTATCATGTTTTGCATCTTGTTTACTTAGAACGACGGTAGTAAATAAGATGATCCCTCATAATAATTTCAAGAAAGTGTTCCCCCTAACTGTGCGCCGTTGCGACAGTTCGTTGTTTCAAAGCACCACGTGATGATCGGGTGTTAGATTCCGACGTTCACATACAACGGGTGTAAGACAGATTTACACATGCAAAACACTTAGGTTGACTTGACGAGCCTAGCATGTACAGACATGGCCTCGGAACACAGAAGACCGAAAGGTCGAGCATGAGTTGTATAGAAGATACGATCAACATGAAGATGTTCACCGACGTTGACTAGTTCGTCTCGCGTGATGATCAGACACGACCTAGTTAACTCGGATCATGTTATACTTAGATGACTGGAGGGATGTCTATCTGAGTGGGAGTTCATTGTATAATTTGACTAGATGAACTTAATTATCATGAACTTAGTCTAAAATATTTACAATATGTCTTGTAGATCAAATGGCCAACGTAGTCCTCAATTTCAACGCGTTCCTAGAGAAAACCAAGCTGAAAGACGATGGCAGCAACTACACGGACTGGGTCCGGAACCTGAGGATCATCCTCATAGCTGCCAAGAAAGATTATGTCCTACAAGCACCGCTAGATGAAGCTCCTGTCCCACAGAACCAAGACGTTATGAACGCTTGGCAGACACGTGTTGATGATTACTCCCTCGTTCAGTGCGGCATGCTTTACAGCTTAGAGCCGGGGCTCCAAAAGCGTTTTGAGAGACATGGAGCATATGAGATGTTCGAAGAGCTGAAAATGGTTTTCCAAGCTCATGCCCGGGTCGAGAGATATGAGGTCTCCGACAAGTTCTTCACCTGTAAGATGGAGGAAAATAGTTCTGTCAGTGAGCACATACTCACTATGTCTGGGTTGCATAACCGCTTGACTCAGCTGGGAGTTAATCTCCCAGATGATGCGGTCATTGACAAAATCCTCCAGTCGCTTCCACCAAGCTACAAGAGCTTTGTGATGAACTTCAATATGCAGGGGATGGAAAAGACCATTCCTGAGGTATTTGCAATGCTGAAATCAGCAGAGGTAGAAGTCAAGAAGGAACATCAAGTGTTGATGGTCAATAAAACCACTAAGTTCAAGAAGGGCAAGGGTAAAAAGAACTTCAAGAAGGACGGCAAGGGAGTTGCCGCGCCCGGTAAGCAAGCTGCCGGGAAGAAGCCAAAGAATGGACCCAAGCCTGAGACTGAGTGCTTTTATTGCAAGGGAAGTGGTCACTGGAAGCGGAACTGCCCCAAATACTTAGCGGACAAGAAGGCCGGCAAAACAAAAGGTATATGTGATATACATGTAATAGATGTGTACCTTACCAGTATTCGTAGTAGCTCCTGGGTATTCGATACCGGTGCAATTGCTCACATTTGTAACTCAAAGCAGGAGCTGCGGAATAAGCGGAGACTGGCAAAGAATGAGGTGACAATGCGCGTCGGGAATGGTTCCAAGGTCAATGTGATCGCCGTCAGCACGCTACCTCTACATTTAACTTCGGGATTAGTTTTAAACCTTAATAATTGTTATTTAGTGCTAGCTTTGAGCATGAACATTGTATCGGGATCTCGTTTAATTCGAGATGGCTACTCATTTAAATCCGAGAATAATGGTTGTTCTATTTATATGAGAGATATGTTTTATGGTCATGCTCCAATGGTGAATAGTTTATTCTTAATGAATCTCGAGCGTAATGCTACACATGTTCATAGTGTGAATACCAAAAGATGTAAGGTTGATAATGATAGTCCCACATACTTGTGGAACTGCCGCCTTGGTCACATAGGTGTCAAACGCATGAAGAAGCTCCATGCAGATGGACTTTTAGAGTCTCTTGATTACGAATCATTTGACACGTGCGAACCATGCCTCATGGGTAAAATGACCAAGACTCCATTCTCAGGAACAATGGAGCGAGCAACCAACTTATTGGAAATCATACATACTGATGTGTGCGGTCCAATGAGCGTTGTGGCTCGCGGTGGCTATTGTTATGTTCTCACCCTCACTGATGACTTGAGTAGATATGGGTATTTCTACTTAATGAAACACAAGTCTGAAACCTTTGAAAAGTTCAAGGAATTTCAGAGTGAGGTTGAGAATCAACGTGATAGAAAAATCAAGTTTTTGCGATCAGATCATGGAGGAGAATACTTGAGTCATGAATTTGGCACACACTTAAGGAAATGTGGAATAGTTTCACAACTCACGCCGCCTGGAACACCTCAGCGTAACGGTGTGTCTGAACATCGTAATCGCACTCTATTAGATATGGTGCGATCTATGATGTCTCTTACCGATTTACCGCTATCTTTTTGGGGCTATGCTTTAGAGACTGCCGCATTCACTTTAGATAGGGCTCCGTCGAAATCCGTTGAGACGACACCGTATGAATTATGGTTTGGGAAGAAACCTAAGCTGTCGTTTCTAAAAGTTTGGGGATGCGATGCTTATGTCAAGAAACTTCAACCTGAAAAGCTCGAACCCAAGTCGGAAAAATGCGTCTTCATAGGATACCCTGAAGAAACTATTGGGTATACCTTCTACCTCAAATCCGAAGGCAAGATCTTTGTTGCCAAGAATGGATCCTTTCTAGAGAAGGAGTTTCTCTCAAAAGAAGTAAGTGGGAGGAAAGTAGAACTTGATGAAGTGTTACCTCTTGAACCGGAAAATGGCGCAACTCAAGAAAATGTTCCTGAGGTGCCTGCACCGACTAGAGAGGAAGTTAATGATGATGATCATGAAACTTCAGATCAAGTTGCTACTGAAATTCAAAGGTCCACAAGGACTCGTTCCGCACCAGAGTTGTCCGGCAACCCTGTCTTGGAAATCATGTTGCTAGACAACGGCGAACCTTCGAACTATGAAGAAGCGATGGCGGGCCCGGATTCCGACAAATGGCTAGAAGCCATGAAATCCGAGATAGGATCCATGTATGAAAACGAAGTATGGACTTTGACTGACTTGCCCGATGATCGGCGAGCCATAGAAAATAAATGGATCTTTAAGAAGAAGACAGACGCGGATGGTAATGTGACCATCCATAAAGCTCGGCTTGTCGCTAAGGGTTATCGACAAGTTCAAGGGGTTGACTACGATGAGACTTTCTCACCCGTAGCAAAGCTAAAGTCCGTCCGAATCATGTTAGCAATTACCGCATACTATGATTATGAGATATGGCAAATGGACGTCAAAACGGCATTCCTTAATGGTTTCCTTAAGGAAGAATTTTATATGATGCAGCCGGAAGGTTTTGTCGATCCTAAGAATGCTGACAAGGTGTGCAAGCTCCAACGCTCGATTTATGGGCTGGTGCAAGCATCTCGGAGTTGGAACATTCGCTTTGATGAGATGATCAAAGCGTTTGGGTTTACGCAGACTTATGGAGAAGCCTGCGTTTACAAGAAAGTGAGTGGGAGCTCTATAGCATTCCTCATACTATATGTAGATGACATACTTTTGATGGGAAATGATATAGAACTCTTGGACAGCATTAAGGCCTACTTGAATAAGAGTTTTTCAATGAAGGACCTTGGAGAAGCTTCTTATATATTAGGCATCAAGATCTATAGGGATAGATCGAGACGCCTCATAGGTCTTTCACAAAGCACATACCTTGATAAGATATTGAAGAAGTTCAATATGGATCAGTCTAAGAAGGGGTTCTTGCCTGTGCTACATGGTGTGAAATTGAGCTCAGCTCAATGTCCGACCACGGCAGAAGATATAGAAGAGATGAGTGTCATCCCCTATGCCTCAGCCATAGGTTCTATTATGTATGCCATGCTGTGTACCAGACCTGATGTAAACCTTGCCGTAAGTTTGGTAGGAAGGTACCAAAGTAATCTCGGCAAGGAACACTGGACAGCGGTCAAGAATATCCTGAAGTACCTGAAAAGGACTAAGGAAATGTTTCTTGTTTATGGAGGTGACGAAGAGCTCGTCGTAAAGGGTTACGTCGACGCTACCTTCGACACAGATCTGGATGACTCTAAGTGACAAACCGGATACGTGTATATTTTGAATGGTGGGGCAGTAAGCTGGTGCAGTTGCAAGCAGAGCGTCGTGGCGGGATCTACATGTGAAGCAGAGTACATGGCAGCCTCGGAGGCAGCACATGAAGCAATTTGGGTGAAGGAGTTCATCACCGACCTAGGAGTCATACCCAATGCGTCGGGGCCAATCAAACTCTTCTATGACAACACTGGAGCTATTGCACTTGCCAAGGAGCCCAGGTTTCACAAGAAGACCAGGCACATCAAGCGTCGCTTCAACTCCATTCGTGAAAATGTTTAAGATGGAGACATAGATATTTGTAAAGTACATACGGACCTGAATGTAGCAGATCCATTGACTAAACCTCTCCCTAGAGCAAAACATGATCAACACCAGAATTCCATGGGTGTTCGATTCATCATAATGTAACTAGATTATTGACTCTAGTGCAAGTGGGAGACTGTTGGAAATATTCCCTAGAGGCAATAATAAAAGCATTATTATTATATTTCCTTGTTCATGATAATTGTCTTTATTCATGCTATAATTGTGTTATCCGGAAATCGTAATACATGTGTGAATAAAAGACACCAACATGTCCCTAGTAAGCCTCTAGTTGACTAGCTCGTTGATCAACGGATAGTCATGGTTTCCTGACTATGGACATTGGATGTCATTGATAACGAGATCACATCATTAGGAGAATGGTGTGATGGACAAGACCCAATCCTAAACGTAGCATAAAGATCGTATAGTTCGTTTGCTAGAGTTTTTCCAATGTCAAGTATCCTTTCCTTAGACCATGAGATCGTGTAACTCCCGGATACCGTAGGGGTGCTTTGGGTGTACCAAACGTCACAACGTAATTGGGTGACCATAAAGGTATACTACGGGTATCTCCGAAAGTGTCTGTTGGGTTGACATGGATCAAGACTGGGATTTGTCACTCTGTATGACGGAGAGGTATCACTGGGCCCACTCGGTAATGCATCATCATTATGAGCTCAAAGTGACCAAGTGTCTGGTCACGGGATCATGCATTACGGTACGAGTAAAGTGACTTGCCGGTAATGAGATTGAACAAGGTATTGGGATACCGACGATCGAATCTCGGGCAAGTAACATATCGGTTGGCAAAGGGAATTGTATACGGGGTTGCATGAATCCTCGACATCGTGGTTCATCCGATGAGATCATCGAGGAGCATGTGGGAGCCAACATGGGTATCCAGATCCCGCTGTTGGTTATTGACCGGAGAGTCGTCTCGGTCATGTCTGCATGTCTCCCGAACCCGTAGGGTCTACACACTTAAGGTTCGGTGACGCTAGGGTTGTAGGGATATGTATATACAGTAACCCAAATGTTGTTCGGAGTCCCGGATGAGATCCCGGACGTCACGAGGAGTTCCGGAATGGTCCGGAGGTAAAGAATTATATATAGGAAGTGCTATTTCGGCCATCGGGACAAGTTTCGGGGTCACCGGTATTGTACCGGGATCACCGGAATGGTCCCGGGGGTCCACCGGGTGGGGCCACCTACCTCGAGGGGGCACATGGGCTGTAGGGGGTGCGCCTTGGCCTACATGGGCCAAGGGCACCAGCCCCAAGAGGCCCATGCGCCTAGGGTTCAAGAAGGGAAGAGTCCCAAAGGGGGAAGGCACTCCTAGGTGCCTTGGGGGGGGGGGAGGGATTCCTCCCTTGGCCGCCGCCCCCCTAGGAGATTGGATCTCCTAGGGCCGGCGCCCCCCCTTGGCTCCCTATATATAGTGAGGGAAGAAGGGCCTCTCATACCACGCCTTTGGTGCCTCCCTCTCCCTCTCCAACACCTCCTCCTCCTCCATAGAGCTTGGCGAAGTCCTGCCGGAGTACTGCAGCTCCATCACCACCACGCCGTCGTGCTGCTGCTGGAGCCATCTTCCTCAACCTCTCCTTCCCCCTTGCTGGATCAAGAAGGAGGAGACGTCACGCTGACCGTACGTGTGTTGAACGCGGAGGTGCCGTCCGTTCGGCGCTAGGATCTCCGGTGATTTGGATCACGTCGTGTACGACTACCTCATCCCCGTTCTTTGAACGCTTCCGCTCGCGATCTACAAAGGTATGTAGATGCATTTGATCACTCGTTGCTAGATGAACTCATAGATGGATCTTGGTGAAACCGTAGGAAAATTTTTGTTTTCTGCAACGTTCCCGAACACTAACAACAATCAGAACCGCTCCAACCCAGCCACCCCCGCCAAAAGAAACCTAAGTCAAGTTACTTGCTTTAAGTGCGGGAAGACAGGGCACTATGCCAATGATTGCCCCGAAGGAAGGAATGGAAACGGAAATGGGAGCACTGGGAAGAAGCCTAATCCATTCAACAAAGGACAAGTGAACCACGTTAACGTGGAGGAGGTTGAAGAGCAGCCGGACGCGGTAATAGGTAAGTTTTTGGTTAAGTCATTTACCACTCTTGTTCTTTTCGATACTGGTGCATCGCATTCATACATATCAAGGGGATTCATGGAAAAGTTTAAACTACCAACCCAAACCCTTAGGACCCCTCTCCTAGTGAGTTCACCCGGAGCAGAGTACATGGCTAGCCGATGGTGCGACCAGATACCCCTAACCATTGGCACACATGTTTTTTTGTCCGACCTAATTATCTTGGAGTTACAAGGATTGGATGTGATATTAGGTATGGACTGGATGTCAAGGTATGTAGGAAGTATTGACTATGCTAGTAAGTCGATTTATCTCACCACCCCGGAGGGAAAAAGGATTAAGTATGTATCTCGGCATGTGCCTAGGAGGAGCCAAGTGAATGCCCTCACGGGAGTTGTTCAGGAGGAGGTGCCTGTAGTGAAGGACTACCCGGATGTTTTTCCAGAGGAGTTACCAGGCATGCCACCGGATAGAGACATTGAGTTTCTGATAGAGCTATTGCCAGGTACAGGGCCAATATCCAAGAGACCCTATCGGATGCCCGCAAATGATCTAGAGGAAATTAAGAAACAAATCAAGGAGTTATTGGAGAAAGGTTACATTCGAAGAAGTTCATCATCTTGGGGAGCCCCAGTACTTTTGGTTGAGAAGAAGGATAAATCCCTAAGGATGGTTGTTGATTATCGAGCTTTGAATGAAGTGACGATTAAGAACAAGTATCCACTGCCGATGATCAATGATCTGTTTGATCAGCTACAAGGAGCTAAAGTGTTTTCAAAGATCGATCTACGACCGGGATATCATTAGTTGAAAATTCGAGAGAAGGATATACCAAAGACAGTGTTCACCACGCGGTATGGATTATACGAGTATACAGTCATGTCGTTTGGACTGACTAACTCCCCTGCCTATTTTATGAGCATGATGAACAAGGTGTTCATGGAATATTTGGACAAGTTTTTTGTGGTGTTCATTGATGATATTATGGTACACTCGAAGAATGAAGAGGAGCAGAAAGAGCATTTGCGGTTAGTTCTCGAGAAACTTAGGGAACATCAGTTGTATGCTAAGTTCAGCAAATGCGAATTTTGGTTGAAGGAAGTCGGATTCCTTGGACATGTTATATCAGGAGAAGTTATAGCAGTAGACCCCAGCAAGGTTCAGTCGGTCACTGAATGGTTGGCACCCACTTCAGTTAGCGAGATCCGCAGTTTCCTTGGACTCGCAGGATACTACCAGAGATTCATTGAGAATTTTTCCAAGATTGCGAAGCCAATGACTGAACTATTGAAGAAGGATACTAAGTTTAAATGGACAGAAGATTGCGAGGAAAGTTTCCAGGAGTTGAAGAAACGTTTGACTACAGCCCCAGTGCTAACACTGCCAGATATACATAAGGATTTCCAAGTGTATTGCGACGCCTCTTGCTTAGGACTTGGATGTGTGCTTATGCAGGACGGAAGAGTTGTTTCGTATGCCTCACAACAACTAAAACCTCATGAGTTGAACTATGCCACGCATGATTTGGAGTTAGCAGCCGTAGTGCATGCATTGAAGACTTGGATGCCTTACCTTATTGGAAACCGTTGTGATGTGTACATGGATCATAAGAGTTTGAAGTACATTTTCACCCAAAAGGAGCTGAACCTTAGGCATAGGAGATGGTTGGAGCTTATAAAGGATTACGACATGAAGCTACACTATCATCCAGGAAAGGCCAATGTCGTAGCAGACGCTTTGAGCCGGAAGAGTTACGCCAATATCCTTGAAGGTAAGCGATTGCCGAGGGAGTTAGCAGTAGATATCATGGAACTCCGATTGGAGATTGTTCCAAGAGGTTTCGTTGCAACAATGGAGGTTCAGTCTACATTATTGGGCAACATTCGAGAAGCTCCGAAGGATGACAAAGAGAATGCCGAGATAAAGGAGAAGATGAGCAAAGGGAAGGCCAAAGGTTTTCGTGAGGACGAGCACGATACCTTATGGTTTGAGGACCGAGTTTATGTGCCCAATAACCCAGAGATCAGGAAATTAATACTTCAGGAGGCTCATGACTCACCATACTCGATACACTCCGGAAACACCAAGATGTATTTGGATTTGAAGGAACGTTTCTGGTGGACTGGAATGAAGAAGGGTATCGCCGAGTATGTAGCCGTATGTGATGTTTGTCAAAGAGTAAAGGCAGAGCATCAGAAACCAGCATGACTGTTACAGCCTATGCTGATACCCGAATGGAAGTGGGATAAACTTGGCATGGATTTATCACCGGATTGCCCAGAACCAAAGCAGGATATGATTCTATATGGGTAGTAGTCGATCGCTTGACCAAAGTGGCTCACTTTATCCCAATGAAAACCAGCTATACAAGTGCGAAGTTGGCCAAGATATATATGTCCAGGATCGTATGTCTGCATGGAGTTCCCAGGACCATCGTATCAGATAGAGGAACACAGTTTACTTCAAAGTTTTGGCATCAATTACACCAGACTTTGGGTACGAGATTGGAGTTCAGTACAACATTTCACCCGCAGACGGATGGACAGACTGAGAGAGTCAATCAGATTTTGGAGGACATGTTGAGAGCCTGTGCGCTAGATTATGGATCTAGCTAGGATGAAAATTTGCCTTACGCAGAGTTCTCGTACAACAATAGCTACCAAGCCAGTTTGAAGATGGCACCGTTTGAAGCCCTGTATGGGCGCAGGTGCATAAGGCCATTGATGTGGGATGAGGTAGGAGACCGGTAGTTGTTTGGACCAGACTTGATCAAGGAGTCTGAGGAGAAGGTTAAATTGATTCGTGATAGACTGAAGATTGCTTAGTCCAGGCAGAAGAGTTACATAGATTCGAACCGTGAGGAGGTAACCTATGAAATTGGAGACAAAGCATATTTGCGAGTATCACCTTTACGAGGAGTGAAACGTTTTGGAGTTAAGGGACAGTTAGCCCCGAGATTTGTAGGACCGTATCATGTTTCGGAACGGATTGGAGAAATTGCCTACAAGTTAGAATTACCTAAGGGATTGTCAGGAGTTCATGATGTGTTTCACGTTTCACAGTTGAAGAAGTGTCATGCTGAGATGGCCGATGTACTGTTAAGAGATACATTACCCTTGGAGGCGATTCAGTTGGACAGTGATTTGACATACGAGGAGAAGCCAGTTAAGGTTCTTGAGTTTGCCAACCGAGTCACCCGCAGCAAGGTTATCAAGTTTTGCAAAGTTCAGTGGAGCCACCATACCGAGGATGAAGCCACCTGGGAACGAGAGGATGATCTCCGCAAAGACCACCCACACCTATTTTCTAGCCAACCCGAATCTCGAGGGCGAGATTCATCTTAAGGGGGGGGGGGTTAGGTTTGTAACATCCCAAATTTTCAATTTGGAATGTTATACATAGGTCATTCATGCATATCATATTTTATTGCATCTTCGTTCCGCAATCCTCAAAATCCTAAGCAACTCAAGGACCCTCGGGGAGAGAGTTGGGGATTTCCCGGTTTTCACATTTGATTTTTATCAAATAAGGAAACGAGGATTTTTGATTTTAATAATTTTTCTCTCCGAAAAATATTTCATTTTAAAATAAATGAGAGGAGATAATATGACTTCTCCAAAATAATTGAAATATTGGAGGGAAAATATTAAAATCATTTATTTGATTTTATTTGGATTTTATTTGCATTAGAAAAATTGCATGTTTTTCAAAATTGCATTTTAGGGCCAAGAAAATGTTCATCTTATTCTAAATATTTTTATTTAGACGGTGAAAATTTGTTTTGGCATTTTTAGATTTTTACTTTATTTTCTAGGATTTTATTTCTATCGGCGAAATTGTCTTTTTTTCAAAGAGGTTCCGCCGGCTGGGCCGAAACCGAGCCAGGCCGCCGGCCCGTCGCCTGCGCCACCGCCTCCTCGTCGCGCGCGCCACCGCCGCCGACTCGGACGAGGAGTCCAAGCTGGACTCCTCCCGCCGCCGCGCCTTGCCCCCTACTCCAAGTCGCCCCCCTTTAAAGCCGCCGCCAAGCCCCTCGATAACCACATCACCACCGCCGTCGCAGCCACCCGCGCCGCCCGCGTCGCCGCAGCCGCCCCGTGCCGCCTGCCGCCGCCACCGAGCCCCGCCACCCCGTCGCCCAACCCCGCCTCGCCGGAGCCCCTCACCGGAGGTACCACGCCAAATTCCGAGCCGTCGGTTTTTTTAAAACCGTTCGTTTTTTTAGAAAACCCTAGTTTGTTTTTCAGATCGGTTCACCGGTTTTTCTCGGTTCTTCTAATTAGCGGACGTTCGTTTTAACGAACGGTTTTCGCCCGTTAGTTACAGTTAAAGAACGCTCGTTCGTTAGTCTGTTCGTTAGTTTTCTTTTTATCGATTTATCCGCGATTATTTTTGATCGCGATTTCTGATCCGATCTTAGTTTTTGTTCATCTTTTCGCTTGTTAGTCGGAATCAGGCGATTCTAGCGCCTAGATCTTCGTCTCGAGACCCTCTTTTCGTTTAACCAACTTGCACAAGTTTTTTCTACTATAAAATTTGACCTAAGTCCAGATTAGTAAACGGATCTTGTTTCTTTCGTCGTTTGAGTTTCGTTGCTCCGTTTGATTTGATTCTTTTTGCTAACCGGAGTTCTTAAGTTGAACTTTCTGGTCAACCTCTCTTATTTGAGTTTTGCCTGTGCATCTTTGCTAGTTGCTTATGTATGTTATTGTTTGTTTGCGATAGACACCCGGAGTGCGAAGCGTGTTACTATGAGTCTCTAGGTTTCACGGATCGTCAGCAAGGCAAGTAACACTTTGATCATACTCTTTTCATACCCAGTTTTTATGCATTAGTTCCAATCCTCAAACATTGCATGATTAGGATGCCATTAACTTGTGGGTTGGGAAGTAGTTGTTGAGGTAGAGCCTATTGCCCCATTACTATCAAACCCTTGGGAGTTACTTCTACGCGTTGTGTATATTGCTATGCTATGCAATGCTCGTAGACGTGGTTTGGGTTTGAGTGAAATCCATGACAGATGCGAGATTGTTAATTAATGGTTCAACTTAAGGTGGCAACTTAAATTAACATCTGGGTGGATTGAGGCACCTGGGGAACCCAGTGTTGTCTGTTTTTTTGGAAATCCCGGGGTACCCGTGTGATCTTCCTATGGACCGCCACCCAGGATCAAAGGGAACTGAGATGATTCATGCTAGAAACTTCCGTGTGCAGCCACAAGCTATTATGAGCTCTAGCATAGTTGAGTAGGTTACATGAAGCTCTTGAAGAGGTAGATCAGCAGGTAGTGGGTTTTGTAGGTTTGGTATGGTCTACCCGGAGTAAAGAGTTAATGTTTCTGAAAGA
This sequence comes from Triticum monococcum, assembly GCA_034509565.1. Lineage (NCBI taxonomy): Eukaryota > Viridiplantae > Streptophyta > Magnoliopsida > Poales > Poaceae > Triticum > Triticum monococcum. Next base: position 666,554,111 of record CM067843.1, on the reverse strand, counting down.
CTGTGTCTCGGTCATCCGTTTCTGAAACACCATGTAGTGCGAGAAATCCAACGTAGGCGATCGGGTCTTGTGGGGAAAAGTGTGCAAACCTCTGCAGAGTGTACAATCTAATCATGGTTAGTCGTGTCCCCGGTTATGGACAAATTTGAGTATCTAGTACTTGGGTTATCACATGTATCTCATCACTCTTAATTAATATTGTTGGGTTGTTAACTGCTTTAATTTGGGATTTAGTTGGGGTTACCTTCTCAATATTGTTCAACCACCATGATAGTTAAATTAAAAGCTATTCCTTTGTTGTAGGAAAAAATTGGCTTTTCGCAAAACTATAAACATAGAGCTTTCCACCAGCCAAATATGCATGTAGTGATAGCATTATTCTATTCTTGCTCTACTGTGATACTTTTCCAGCATATTCCATGTGCTGACCTGTTTTCGGGCTGCAACGTATTATGTTGCAGACTTTTCAGACGAGGAGTAAGGTTCGTTAGGTCGTTGCCGTGCAGCTCAGCTATGTCGTTGGAGTTGATGGACTCACTTTATCATCCAAGCCTTCCGCTGTTATCGGATTAGATGGCCTTAAGCCATATTATTGTAATAAGTTCTCTCTTGAGACTTTTCGACGTAATAAGTGTGTGATTGCTACTCTGTTATAAATCCTCAAGTACTGTGTGTGTCAGCATTACCGATCCAGGGATGACACAGAAGCATAGAGACTTGACCATCTGAGGTCGGGTCGCTACACTGGCAACGGGGCCAGAAAAGAGTCTTGATGACCCACAAGTATAGGGGATCTATCGTAGTCCTTTTGATAAGTAAGAGTGTCGAACCCAACGAGGAGCAGATGGAAATGATAAGCGGTTTCCAGCAAGGTATTCGCTGCAAGTACTGAAATAAGTGGTAATAGATAGTTTTGTGATAGGATGATTTGTAATGAGCAACAAGTAACAAAAGTAAATAAAGTGCAGCAAGGTGGCCCAATCCTTTTTGTAGCAAAGGACAAGCCTGGACAAACTCTTATATAGAGAAAAGCACTCCCGAGGACACATGGGAATATCGTCAAGCTAGTTTTCATCACGCTCATATGATTCGCGTTTGGTACTTTGATAATTTGGTATGTGGGTGGACCGGTGCTTGGGTACTGTCCTTACTTGGACAAGCATCCCACTTATGATTAACCTCTATTGCAAGCATCCGCAACTACAACAAAAGTATTAAGGTAAACCTAACCATAGCATGAAACATATGGATCCAAATCAGCCCCTTATGAAGCAACACATAAACTAGGGTTTAAGCTTCTGTCACTCTAGCAACCCATCATCTACTTATTACTTCCCAATGCCTTCCTCTAGGCCCAAATAATGGTGAAGTGTCATGTAGTCGATGTTCACATGACACCACTAGAGGGATGACAACATACATCTCATCAAAATATCGAACGAATACCAAATTCACATGACTACTAATAGCAAGACTTCCCCCATGTCCTCAGGAACAAACGTAACTACTCACAAAGCATAAACATGTTCATAATCAGAGGGGTATTAATATGCATATAGGGTTTGAACGTATGATCTTCCACCAATTAAACCAACTAGCATCAACTACAAGGAGTAATTAACACTACTAGCAACCTACTAGTACGAATCCCGGACATGGAGACAAGAATTGGATACAAGAGATGAACTAGGGTTTTGAGAGGAGATGGTGCTGATGAAGATGTTGATGGAGATTGCCCTCTCCCGATGAGAGAAGCGTTGGTGATGACGATGGCGATGATTTACCCCTCCGGGAGGGAAGTTTCCCTGGCAGAACAGCTCTGCCGGAGCCCTAGATTGGATCCGCCAAGGTTCTACCTCGTGGAGGCAGAGTTTCGTCCGAGAAGATGGCTTCCTATTTTTTCCCATCAAAATACATCATATAGAAGAAGATGGCCACCGGAGGGCCACCAGGGGGCCCACGAGGTAGGGGGTGCGCCCAGGGGGGGGGGGGGGGGGTAGGGCGCGCCCCCACCCTCGTGGGCAGGGTGTGCCCCCCCTGGTGAATCTCTTCCGCTGAGTATTTTTTATATATTCTGAAAACATCTTCCGTGAAGTTTCAAGACTTTTGGAGCTGTGCAGAATAGGTCTCTAATATTTGCTCCTTCTCCAGCCCAGAATCCCAGCTGCCAACATTCTCCCTCTTCATGTAAACCTTGAAAAATAAGAGAGAATAAGCATAAGTATTGTGACATAATGTGTAATAACAGCCCATAATGCAATAAATATCGATATAAAAGCATCACGCAAAATGGACGTATCACTAACCTCCCCGGCAATGGCGCCATAAAAGAGCTTGATGTCTACTACACACCCTTCTTCTTGTAGACGTTGTTGGGCCTCCAAGTGCAGAGGTTTGTAGGACAATAGAAAATTTCCCTCAAGTGGATGACCTAAGGTTTATCAATTCGTGGGAGGCATAGGATGAAGATGGTCTCTCTCAAGCAACCCTGCAACCAAATAGCAAAGAGTCTCTTGTGTCCCCAACACACCCAATACAATGGTAAATTGTATAGGTGCACTAGTTCAGCGAAGAGATGGTGATACAAGTGCAATATGGATGGTAGATATAGGTTTTTGTAATCTCAAAAATATAAAAATAGCAAGGTAACTAATGATAAAAGTGAGCACAAACGTTATTGCAATGCTAGGAAACAAGGCCTAGGGTTCATACTTTCACCAAGTGCAAGTTCTCTCAACAATAATAACATAATTGGATCATATAACTATCCCTCAACATGCAACAAAGAGTCACTCCAAAGTCACTAATAGCGGAGAACAAACGAAGAGATTATGGTAGGGTACGAAACCACCTCAAAGTTATTCTTTCTGATCGATCTATTCAAGAGTCCGTAGTAAAATAACATGAAGCTATTATTTCCGTTCAATCTATCATAGAGTTCGTACTAGAATAACACCTTAGGACACAAATCAACCAAAACCCTAATGTCACCTAGATACTCCAATGTCACCTCAAGTATCCGTGGGTATGATTATACGGTATGCATCACACAATGTCAGATTCATTTATTCAACCAACACAAAAAACTTCAAAGGGTGCCCCAAAGTTTCTACCAGAGAGTCAAGACGAAAACGTGTGCCAACCCCTATGCATAAGTTCATGAGGTCATGGAACTCGCAAGTTGATCACCAAAACATACATCAAGTGGATCACGTGATATCCCATTATCACGACAGATAAGCACATGCAAGACATACATCAAGTGTTCTCAAAGGGGAAATTCAATTCATCACAAGAGGGTAGAGGGGGAGAAACATCATAAGATCCAACTATAATAGCAAAGCTCGTGATACATCAAGATCGTGCCAAATCAAGAACACAAGAGAGAGAGAGAGATCAAACACATAGCTACTGGTACATACCCTCAGCCTCGAGGGTTAACCAATCCCTCCTCGTCATGGAGAGCGCCGGGATGATGAAGATGGTCACCAGAGAGGGATTCCCTACTCCGGCAGGGTGCCGAAATGGGTCTAGATTGGTTTTCAGTGGCTACAGAGGCTTGCGGCGGCAGAACTCCCGATCTTGGTTTCTTTCTGGAAGTTTGGGGGTTATATAAGAGGTGTTGGAGTCGGGAACAAGTCAGGGGTGTCCCCGAGGCGGCCACGAGGTAGGGAGCGCTCCCAGGGTGTAGGGCGCGCCCCCACCCTCGTGGTGGCCTCGGGACTCTTCTGGCCCATCTCCGGTACTCCGTGGGCTTCTTCTGGTCCAAAAATGATCTCTGTGAAATTTCAGGTTAATTGGACTCCGTTTGGTTTTCCGTTTCTGCAAAACTCAAAAAGAAGGAAAAACAGAAACTGGCATTGGGCTCTAGGTTAATACGTTAGTCCCAAAATCATATAAATGCATATAAAACATCCAAGGTTGATAATATAATAGCATGGAACAATAAAAAATTATAGATATGTTGGAGACGTATCATGGGGTAACCGAGTGGATCTTATGTCGAGTGACTTGCACGCTGCTGTCATTCCAGTCGGTATCCTCTTTCTAACTTTGTACTTCTTTCATTCTTTGTGTAGTGTGCTTGGGTAGGGCATATAGGTCAGGCCTAGGACCCTACCCTAGGTACATGTCATCATCATTAGCACCTGAATGGATCAAGGTTCGAGTGAGGAGGGATTGGAGCTGATTTTGACCCGACTCAATGTCTCCGAGACATTTTTCAGGAGTCTGAAGGTACATGAGCTGGTAAATCCTTCGTCAATCGCCTTGATCGATTCTGGCTTCTTGAGTATTCGAGTGAAACAAGTAGCAGGGTGTCGAGAGTTGGATTTGACCCGAATGATTATGGATATCTCTGACATAATCGATTGATTTGCTGGATCCGGATTTTGCGGGATTCGAAAATTTGGAGAAGCGCGCGGGCCGGCCATGATAACTCACAAGTACAGGTAATCGTGTGTAGCCTTCTTCAATAAATAAGAGTGTCGAACCCAACGAGGAGCTAAAGGTAGAACAAATATTCCCTCAAGTTCTATCGACCACCGATACAACTGTACGCACACTTGACGTTTGCTTTAATTGAAACAAGTATGAAACTATTTGGCAAGAATAAAACTATGAGCACTTTGCGAGAATGAAACTACGAATAAATTGCAAGGTAATAAAAGTGGATAGCTTTTGTCAACAATAAAGTCATTTGTCCCTAGGCAATCGATAACAAGTACCGGTAATCATTCTTGCAATTCTATATGAGGGAGAGGCATGAGCTAACTGAAGAAAATATGCCCTAGAGGCAATAATAAAGTTGTTCTTTATATGTCCTTATATCATGATAAATGTTTATTATTCATTCTAGAATTGTATTAACTGGAAACTTAGTACATGTGTGAATACATAGACATACAAAGTGTCACTAGTTTGCCTCTACTTGACTTGCTCATTGAATTAATGATGGTTATGTTTCCTAAACCATAGACATGAGTTGTCATTTGATTAACGGGATCACATCATTAGAGAATGGCGTGATTGACTTGACCCATCCATTAGCTTAGCATGATGACCATTTAGTTTGTTGCTATTGCTTTCTCCATGACTATACATGTTCCTATGACTATGAGATCATGCAACTCCCAAATACCGGAGGAACACTTTGTGTGCTACCAAACGTCACAATGTAACTGGGTGATTATAAAAGTGCTCTACAGGTGTCTCCGATGGTGTTTGTTGAGTTGGCATGGATCGAGATTAGGATTTGTCACTTCGATTGCCGGAGAGGTATCTCTGGGCCCTCTCGGTAATGTACATCACTATAAGCCTTGCAAGCAATGTAGCTAATGAGTTAGTTACGGGATGTAACATTACTGAACGAGTAAAGAGACTTGGTGGTAACGAGATTGAACTAGGTATTGAGATACCGACGATCGAATCTTGGGTAAGTAACATACCGATGACAAAGGGAACAACGTATGTTGTTATGCGGTTTGACCGATAAAGATCTTCGTAGAATATGTAGGAGCCAATATGAGCATCCAGGTTCCGCTATTGGTTATTGACCGGAGACGTGTCTCGGTCATGTCTACATAGTTATCGAACCCATAGGGTCCGCACGCTTAACGTTCGGTGACGATCAGTAATATGAGTTTATGTGTTTTGATGTACCGAAGGTAGTTCGGAGTCCCAGATATGATCACAGACATGACGAGGAGTCTCGAAATGATTGAGACATAAAGATCGACATATTGGATGACTATGTTTGGACTTCGGAAGGGTTCCGGGCAAGTTCGGACAAATATCGGGAGTACCGGGGGGTTACCGGAACCCCCCGGGGAGTGTAATGGGCCTATTGGGCCTTAGTGGAGAAGAGGTGGGGCGGCCAAGGCAGGCCGCGCGCCCCTCCCCCTCTTGTCCGAATTAGACAAGGAGGGGGGGGGCACCCCCCCTTTCCTTTCCCTTCTCTCCTCCTTCCGTCTCTCCTACTCTACTCTTGGAAGGGTTGGAGTCCTACTCCCGGTTGGAGTAGGACTCCCCTTGGGGCGCGCCTAGGAGGGCCGGCCCCTCCCCCTCCTCGACTCATTTATATACGCGGGAGGGGGACACCCCATAGACACACAAGTTGATCAGTTGATCTTTTAGCTGTGTGAGGTGCCCCCCTCCACCATAATCCACCTCGGTTATATCATAGTGGTGCTTAGGCGAAGCCCTGCGTTGGTAGCTTCATCAACACCGTCATCACGCCATCGTGCTGACAGAACTCTCCCTCGAAGCTCTACTAGATGGTGAGTTCGTGGGACATCACCGAGCTGAACGTGTGCAGATCACGGAGGTGCCATACGTTCGGTACTAGGATCGGTTGATCGTGAAGACACACGACTACATCAACCGCATTGTCATAACGCTTTCGCTTATAGTCTATGAGGGTACGTGGACGACACTCTCCCCTCTCATTGCTATGCATCATCATGATCTTGCGTGTGCGTACGATTTTTTTTTGAAATTACTGCGTTCCCCAACAGTGGCATCCGAGCCAGGTTTATGTATAGATGTCATATGCACGATAGAACACAAAGGAGTTGTGGGCGTGGGTATATACATATTGCTTGTCGTCACTTGTTGATTCTTGATGCAGTGGCATTGTTGGATGAAGCGGCCCAGACCGACATTGCGCGTACGCTTACGCGAGACTGGTTCTACCGACGTGCTTCGCACACAGGTGGCTAGTGGGTGTCTGTTTCTCCACCTTTAGTTGAATCGGATTCAATGAACAGGGTTCTTTCTGAAGATCAAAAAGCAATCACTATACCGCGTTGTGGTTTTTGATGCGTAGGTAAGAACGGTTCTTGCTCAGCCCGTAGCAGCCACGTAAAACTTGCAACAACAAAGTAGAGGACGTCTAACTTGTTTTTGCAAGGCATGTTGTGATGTGATATGGTCAAGACATGATGCTAAATTTTATTGTATGAGATGATCATGTTTTGTAAACATAGTTATCGGCAACTAGCAGGAGCCATATGGTTGTCCCTTTATTATATGAAATGCAATCGCCATGTAATTGCTTTACTTTATCACTAAGCGGTAGCGATAGTCGTGGAGGCAATAGTTGGCGTGACGACAATGATGCTTTGATGGAGATCAAGGTGTCAAGCCGGTGACGATGGTGATCATGACAGTGCTTTGGAGATGGAGATCACAGGCACAAGATGATGATGGCCATATCATATCACTTATATTGATTGCATGTGTTGTTTATGCTTTATGCATCTTATTTTTCTTAGATCGACGGTAGCATTATAAGATGACCTCTCACTAAATTTCAAGGTATAATTGTTCTCCCTGAGTATGCATCGTTGCTACAGTTCGTCGTGCCGAGACACCACGTGATGATCGGGTGTGATAAGCTCTACGTTCACATACAACCGGTGCAAGCCAGTTTTGCACACGTAGAATACTCGGGTTAAACTTGATGAGCCTAGCATATGGAAATATGGCTTTAGAACACTGGAAACCGAAAGGTCGAGCGTGAATCATATAGTAGATATGATCAATATAGTGATGTTCACCACTGAAAACTACTCCATCTCACGTGATGATCGGACATGGTTTAGTTGATGTGGACCACGTGATCACTTAGATGATTAGAGGGATGTCTATCTAAGTGTTAGTTCTGAAGTAATTTGATTAATTGAACTTTAATTTATCATGAACTTAGTACCTGATAGTATTTTGCATGTCTATGTTGTTGTAGATAGATGGCCCGTGCTGTTGTTCTGTTGAATTTTAATGCATTCCTTGAGAAAGCCAAGTTGAAAGATGATGGTAGCAATTACACAGACTTGGTCCGTAACTTGAGGATTATCCTCATTGCTGCACAAAAGAATTACGTCCTGGAAGCACCGCTAGGTGCCAAACCCGCTGCAGGAGCAACACCAGATGTTATGAACGTCTGGCAGAGCAAAGCTGATGACTACTCGATAGTTTAGTGTGCCATGCTTTACGGCTTAGAACCAGGACTTCAACGACGTTTTGAACGTCATGGAGCATATGAGATGTTCCAGGAGTTGAAGTTGATATTTCAAGAAAATGCCCGTATTGAGAGATATGAAGTCTCCAATAAGTTCTACAGCTGCAAGATGGAGGAGAATAGTTCTGTCAGTGAACATATACTCAAAATGTCTGGGTATAATAATCACTTGATTCAACTGGAAGTTAATCTTCCGGATGATAGTGTCATTGACAGAATTCTTCAATCACTGCCACCAAGCTACAAGAGCTTCGTGATGAACTATAATATGCAAGGGTCGGATAAGACTATTCCCGAGCTCTTCGCGATGCTAAAGGCTGCTGAGGTAGAAATCAAGGAGCATCAAGTGTTGATGGTTAACAAGACCACCAGTTTCAAGAAAAAAGGTAGAGGGAAGAAGGGGAACTTCAAGAAGAACGACAAGCAAGTTGCTGCTCAAGTTAAGAAGCCCAAGTCTGGACCTAAGCCCGAGACTGAGTGCTTCTACTGCAAAGGGACTGGTCACTGGAAGCGGAACCGCCCCAAGTATTTGGCGGATAAGAAGGATGACAAGGTGAACAAAGGTATATATGATATACATGTTATTGATGTGTACCTTACTAATGCTCGCAGTCACAGTAGTACCTGGGTATTTGATACTGGTTCTGTTGCTAATATTTGCAACTCGAAACAGGGACTACGGATTAAGCAGAGATTGGCTAAGGACGAGGTGACGATGCGCGTGGGAAATGGTTCCAAAGTCGATGTGATCGCGGTCGGCACGCTACCTCTACATCTACCCTTGGGATTAGTTTTAGACCTAAATAATTGTTATTTGGTGCCAGCGTTGAGCTTGAACATTATATCTAAATCTTGTTTGATGCAAGACGGTTATTCATTTAAATACGAGAATAATGGTTGTTCTATTTATATGAGTAATATCTTTTATGGTCATGCACCCTTGAAGAGTGGTCTATTCCTGATGAATCTCGATAGTAGTGATACACATATTCATAATATTGAAGTCAAAAGATGCAATGTTGATAATGATAGTGCAACTTATTTGTGGCACTGTTGTTTAGGTCATATTGGTGTAAAGCACATGAAGAAACTCCATTCTGATGGACTTTTGGAATCACTTGATTATGACTCAGTTGGTACTTGCGAACCATGCCTCATGGGCAAGATGACTAAAACGCCGTTCTCTGGAACAATGGAGCGAGCAACAGATTTTTTGGAAATCATACATACTGATGCATGTGGTCCGATGAATATAGAGGCTCACGGCGGGTATCGTTATTTTCTCACCTTCACAGATGATTTGAGAAGATATGGGTATATACTTAATGAAACATAAATCTGAAACATTTGAAAAGTTCAAAGAATTTCAGAGTGAAGTGGAAAATCATCGTAACAAGAAAAATAAAATTTCTACGATCTGATCGTGGAGGAGAATATTTGAGTTACGAGTTTGGTCTACATTTGAAACAATGCAGAATTGTTTCGCAACTCACGCCACCCGGAACACCACAGCGTAATGGTGTGTCCGAACATCGTAATCGTACTTTACTAGATATGGTGCGATCTATGATGTCTCTTACTGATTTACCGCTATCATTTTGGGGTTATCCTTTAGAGACGACACGTTAAATAGGGAACCATCTAAATCCGTTGAGACGGCGCGTTATGAACTGTGGTTTGGCAAGAAACCAAAGTTGTCATTTCTTAAAGTTTGGGGCTGCGATGCTTATGTGAAAAAGCTTCAACCTGATAAGCTCGAACCCAAATCAGAGAAATGTGTCTTCATAGGATATCCAAAGAAGACTGTTGGGTACACCTTATATCACAGATCCGAAGGCAAGATATTTGTTGCTAAGAATGGATCCTTTCTAGAGAAGGAGTTTCTCTCGAAAGAAGTGAGTGGGAGGAAAGTAGAACTTGATGAGGTAACTGTACATGCTCCTTTATTGGAAAGTAGTTCATCGCAGAAACCTGTTCCTGTGACTCCTACACCAATAAGTCAGGAAGCTAATGATAATGATCATGTAACTTCAGATCAAGTTACTACCAAACCTTGTAGGTCAACCAGAGTAAGATCCGCACCAGAGTGGTACGATAATCCTGTTCTGGAGGTCAGGTTACTTGACCATGACGAACCTACGAACTATGAGGAAGCAATGATGAGCCCAGATTCCGCGAAATGGCTTGAGGCCATGAAATCTGAGATGGGATCCATGTATGAGTTCTTCTTGTAGACGTTGTTGGGCCTCCAAGTGCAGAGGTTTGTAGGACAATAGCAAGTTTCCCTCAAGTGGATGACCTAAGGTTTATCAATCTGTGGTAGGCGTAGGATGAAGATGGTCTCTCTCAAGCAACCCTGCAACCAAATAGCAAAAAGTCTCTTGTGTCCCCAACACACCCAATACAATGGTAATTTGTATAGGTGCACTAGTTCGGCGAAGAGATGGTGATACAAGTGCAATATGGATGGTAGATATAGGTTTTTGTAATCTGAAAATATAAAAACAGCAAGGTAACTAATGATAAAAGCGAGCACAAACGGTATTGCAATGCGCTGAAACAGGACCTAGGGTTCATACTTTCACTAGTGCAAGTTCTCTCAACAATACTAACATAATTGGATTATATAAATATCCCTCAACATGCAACAAAGAGTCACTCCAAAGTCACTAATAGCGGAGAACAAACGAAGAGATTATGGTAGGGTACGAAACCACCTCAAAGTTATTCTTTTTGATCGATCTATTCAAAAGTCCGTAGTAAAATAATACGAAGCTATTCTTTCCGTTCAATCTATCATAGAGTTCGTACTAGAATAACACATTAAGACACAAATCAACCAAAATCCTAATGTCACCTAGATACTCCAATGTCACCTCAAGTATCCGTGGGTATGATTATACGATATGCATCACACAATCTCAGATTCATCTATCCAACCAACACAAAGAACTTCAAAGAGTGCCCAAAGTTTCTACCAGAGAGTCAAGATGAAAACGTGTGCCAACCCCTATGCATAAGTTCACGAGGTCACGGAACTCGCAAGTTGATCACCAAAACATACATAAAGTGGATCACGTGATATCCCATTATCACGACAGATAAGCACATGCAAGCCAAGTGTTCTAAAATCCTTAAAGACTCAATACGATAGGATAACTTCAAAGGGAAAATTCAATTCATCACAAGAGGGTAGAGGGGGAGAAACATCATAAGATCCAACTATAATAGCAAAGCTCGCGATACATCAAGATCGTGCCAAATCAAGAACACGAGAGAGAGAGAGAGAGAGAGAGATTAAACACATAGCTACTGGTACATACCCTCAGCCCCGAGGGTGGACTACTCCCTCCTCGTCATGGAGAGCACTAGGATGATGAAGATGGCCATCGGAGAGGGATTCCCCCCATCCGGCAGGGTGCCGGAACGGGTCTAGATTGGTTTTCGGTGGCTACGGAGGCTTCTGGCAGCGGAACTACTGATCTATTCTGGTGTGCGATGTTTCTAGGGTATGTTGATATATATAGGCGAAAGAAGTCGGTCAGGGGGGCCACGAGGTGGCCAAGAGGCAGGGGCACCCCCAGGGGGGTAGGGTGCGCCCCCACCCTCGTGGTGGCGTCGTGACTCTTGTGGCCCACCTCCGGTACTCTGTGGGCTTCTTCTGGTCCAAAGATGATCTCCGTGAAGTTTCAGGTCAATTGGACTCCGTTTGATTTCCCTTTTCCGCGATACTTAAAAACAAGAAAAAAACAGAAACCGGCACTGGGCTCTAGGTTAATAGGTTAGTCCCAAAAATCGTATAAAATAGCATATAAATGCATATAAAACATCCAAGGTTGATAATATAATAGCATGGAACAATAAAAAATTATAGATAGGTTGGATACGTATCAGCACCCCAAGCTTAATTCCTGCTCGTCCTCGAGTAGGTAAATGGTAAAAACAGAATTTTTGATGTGGAATGCTACCTAACATATTTCTCTAAGTAATTCTCTTTATTGTGGCAAGAATATTCAGATCCATAAGATTAAAGAAAAAAGTTCAATATTGACATGAAAATAATAATACTTCAAGCATACTAACAAAGCAATCATGTCTTCTAAAAATAACATGGCCAAAGAAAGCTATCCCTACAAAATCATATAGTCTCGCTATGCTCTATCTTCACCACACAAAATAATTAAATCATGCACAACCCCGATGACAAGCCAAGCAATTGTTTCATACTTTTGATGTTCTCAAACTTTTTCAATCTTCACGCAATATATGAGCGTGAGCCATGGACATAGCACTATAGGTGGAATAGAATGGTGGTTGTGGAGAAGACAAAAAGGAGAAGATAGTCTCACATCAACTAGGCATATCAATGGGCTATGGAGATGCCCATCAATAGATATCAACGTGAGTGAGTAGGGATTGCCATGCAACGGATGCACTAGAGCTATAAGTGTAGGAAAGCTCAAAAAGAAACTAAGTGGGTGTGCATCCAACTCGCTTTCTCACGAAGACCTAGGGCATTTTGAGGAAGCCCATCATTGGAATATACAAGCCAAGTTCTATAATGAAAAATTACCACTAGTATATGAAAGTGACAACATAGGAGACTCTCTATCATGAAGATCATGGTGCTACTTTGACGCACAAATGTGGTAAAAGAATAGTAGCATTGCCCCTTCTCTCTTTTTCTCTCATTTTTTTGTTTTTATTTGTTTTTAGTTTTTTTATTTGGGCCTTTTCTCTTTTTTGGCCTCTTTTTTCTTTTTTTTTTAAATTTTTCATCCGAAGTCTCATCCCGACTTGTGGGGGAATCATAGTCTCCATCATCCTTTCCTCACATGGGACAATGCTCTAATAATGATGACCATCACACTTTTATTTACTTACAACTCAAGAATTACAACTCGATACTTAGAACAAAATATGACTCTATGTGAATGCCTCCGGCGGTGTACTGGGATGTGCAATGACTTATGAGTGACATGTATGAAAGAATTATGAATGGTGGCTTTGCCACAAATACAATGTCAACTACATGATCATGCAAAGCAATATGACAATGATGGAGCGTGTCATAAATGGGACGGTGGAAAGTTGCATGGCAATATATCTCGGAATGGCTATGGAAATGCCATAGGTAGGTATGGTGGTTCTTTTGAGGAAGGTATATGGTGGGTTTATGGTACTGGCGAAAGTTGCGCGGTACTAGAGAGGCTAGCAATGGTGGAAGGGTGAGAGTGCGTATAATCCATGGACTCAACATTAGTCATAAAGAACTCACATACTTATTGCAAAAATATATTAGTTATCGAAACAAAGTACTACGTGCATGCTCCTAGGGGGATAGGTTGGTAGGAAAAGACCATCGCTCGTCCCCGACCGCCACTCATAAGGAAGACAATCAATAAATAAATCATGCTCCGACTTCATCACATAACGGTTCACCATACGTGCATGCTACGAGAATCACAAACTTTAACACAAGTATCTCTCAAATTCACAACTACTCAACTAGCATGACTCTAATATTACCATCCTCATATCTCAAAACAATCATCAAGTATCAAACTTCTCATAGTATTCAATGCACTTTATATGAAAGTTTTTATTATATCCCTCTTGGATGCCCATCATATTAGGACTAAGTTCCTAACCAAAGAAAATTACCATGATGTTTAGGACTCTCAAAATAATATAAGTGACGCATGAGAGTTCATCTATTTCTATAAAATAAAACCACCACCGTGCTCTAAATAGATATAAGTGAAGCACTAGAGCAACAACAAACTACTCCGAAAGATATAAGTGAAGATCAATGAATAGTTGAATAATTATGCAACTATATGAAGACTCTCTAACATTTAAGAATTTCAAATCTTCATATTTTATTCAAACAGCAAGCAAAACAAAAGAAAATAAAATGACGCTCCAAGCAAAACACATATCACGTGGTGAATAAAAAATATAGCTCCAAGTAAAGTTACCGAGGAACGAAGACAAAAGAGGGGATGCCTTCCGAGGCATCCCCAAGCTTAGGATTTTGGTTGTCCTTGAATATTACCTTGGGGTGCCTTGGGAATCCCCAAGCTTAGGCTCTTGCCACTCCTTATTCCATAGTCCATCGAATCTTCACCCAAAACTTGAAAACTTCACAACACAAAACTTAATAGAAAACTCGTAAGCTCCATTAGTATAAGAAAATAAATCACCACTTAGGTACTATTCTGAACTCATTCTAACTTCATATTGGTGTAATATATACTGTATTCCAACTTATCTATGGTTCATACCCTCCGATACTACTCATAGATTCATCAAAATAAGCAAACAACACATAGAAAACAGAATATGTCAAAAACAGAAAAGTCTGTAGTAATCTATAGGTTTCGAATACTTCTGTAAATACAAAAATTCTAAAATAAATTTCTGGAAGTGAGTAATTTATCTATTAATCATCTTAAAAACGAATTAACTAAATATCACTCTCCAATAAAAAATGGCAACAATACTCGTGAGCGCTAATGTTTCTATTTTTTTTACAGCATGATCGCAAAGACTTCCCCAAGTCTTCCCAAAGGTTCTACATGGCACAAACACTAACTAAAAGCATAAAAACTCAATAATCACAGAGTCTAGATGAATTATTTATTACTAAAGAGGAACAAAAAGCAAGGAACAAAAATGAAAATTGGGTTGCCTCCCAACAAGCGCCTTCGTTTAACGCCCCTAGCTAGGCATGATGATTTCAATGATGCTCACATAAAAGATAAGAATTGAAACATAAAGAGAGCATCGTGAAGAATACGACTAGCACATTTAAGCCTAACCCACTTCCTATGCATAGGGATTTTGTGAGAAAACTACTTATGGGAACAATAATCAACTAGCATAGGAAGGCAAAACAAGCATATCTTCAAGATTTTCAACACATAGAGAGGAAACTTGGTATTATTGCAATTCCTACAAGCATATGTTCCTCCCTCATAATAATTTTCAGTAGCATCATGAATTAATTCAACAATATAACCAGCACCTAAATCATTCTTTTCATGATCTACAAGCATAAAAAATTTACTACTCTCTACATAAGCAAAATTCTTCTCAATCGGAATAGTGGGAGTATCATAAGAGACTCGAATACTATAAATTGTTTCCACATTAAAGGATTAATTTTCAGGAAAAGGGTAATCATAATCATGACAAGTTTTATAAATATAATCATCTCTACTTTTTATAGCATAAGTATCATCACAGTAATCATCATAGGTAGCAACTTTGTTCTCATCATAATCGATTGAAACATCTTCCAAGATAGTGGAATCATCACTAAATAAAGTCATTACCTCTCCAAATCCACTTTCATAAATATAATCATCATAAGTAGGAGGCATGCTATCATCATAATAAATTTGCATATCAAAACTTGGGAGACTACAAATATCATCTTCATTAAACATAGCTTCCCCAAGCTTGGGACTAACATTAATTGCAGCAAATACATTCTCAAAAACATCATCTTCATCAAACATAGCATCCCCAAGCTTGGGCCTTTTCATATCATAAGCATAATCACTCTCATCATTAATAGTATGGATAGCACCGATAGTATAGCAATTATCATCATCACAAGGAGTAATATGAGCAACATCATTTGGGAGAGATACCTTTTTACCTTTGCTTCTCCGTCTTTTCTTCTTCTTCACATCATGTGTGGGTTTAAACGTCTTTTTGGAGCTCCTTATTAATGAGATTGGTTGAATAGGAGGCTCCTCCTCATTACCTAATTCATCATAAGAAATAATAGGAGGATATTGGGATGTCTCTTCCCTTTCATTAGTATTCTCTTCATCCTCTATTTGTTTTCTTTTCTTTATGTAATTGGCAATATAAGGATTTTCAATGCAATTCACCGCACAATACATATAAATTTCATCTAGATCAAAATTAAGAACTCTATGAAGGGCAAATTCCGGAATAACCTTATATATACGTTTCATTTCTTCATAACCCAAGAGCAAACTAAGTTCATTATGATGTGCAAGGGAAATCAAGTCATCACAATTTTTGGACACGATACGATCATGAAACAATTTGCATTGGGTACTGAAATGATCACGTTCATTGCAAAGTTCACAAGTAGGGCCAGAAAATTTAAATTTTCAGCACAATCATCTAGCCTTTATTGCAACCATTTAGTTTCCAAATACTTATGCCTCTTGCAGAATCTATCTTCCCTGTTTGGTATGTACTTGCAAACTCTATGCACTCCACAAAAATTAATACGCTTACAAGAAATATTTTCATCATGACTAGTGCAATCATCTTTAGTACTATGGATATTCAAAGAGTTCATACTAATAACATTGCAATCATTCTCATCATTCAAAGATTTAGTGCCAAACATTTTATAGACTTCTTCTTCTAGTGCTTGAGCACAATTTTCCTTTCCACCATTCTCACGAACTATATTAAAAAGATGAAGTGTGTGAGGCAAACTTAAGTCCATTTTTTTATTTTATAAAATAAACTAGTGATGAAACAAGAAACAAAAAGATTCAATTGCAAGATCTAAAGATATACCTCCAAGCACTCACCTCCCCGGCAACGGCACCAAAAAAGTGCTTGATGTCTACTAGACAACCTTCTTCTTGTAGACGTTGTTGGGCCTCCAAGTGCAGAGGTTTGTAGGACAGTAGCAAATTTCCCTCAAGTGCATGACCTAAGGTTTATCAATCTGTGGGAGGCGTAGGATGAAGATGGTCTCTCTCAAGCAACCCTGCAACCAAATAACAAAGAGTCTTTTGTGTCCCCAACACACCCAATACAATGGTAAATTGTATAGGTGCACTAGTTCTGCGAAGAGATGGTGATACAAGTGCAATATGGATGGTAGATATAGGTTTTTGTAATATGAAAATATAAAAACAGCAAGGTAACTAATGATAAAAGTGAGCACAAACGGTATTGCAATGCGCTGAAACAGGGCCTAGGGTTCATGCTTTCACTAGTGCAAGTTCTCTCAACAATAATAACATAATTGGATTATATAACTATCCCTCAACATGCAACAAAGAGTCACTCCAAAGTCTCTAATATAGAAAAACAAACGAAGAGATTATGGTAGGGCACGAAACCACCACAAAGTTATTCTTTTTGATCGATCTATTCAAGAGTCCGTAGTAAAATAACACGAAGCTATTCTTTCCGTTCAATCTATCATAGAGTTCGTACTAGAATAACACCTTAAGACACAAATCAACCAAAACCCTAATGTCACCTAGATACTCCAGTGTCACCTCAAGTATCCGTGGGTATGATTATACGATATGCATCACACAATCTCAGATTCATCTATTCAACCAACACAAAGAACTTCAAAGAGTGCCCCGAAGTTTCTACTGGAGATTCAAGATGAAAACGTGTGCCAACCCCTATGCATAAGTTCACAAGGTCATGGAACTCGCAAGTTGATCACCAAAACATATATCGAGTGGATCACGTGATATCCCATTGTCACCATAGATAAGCACATGCAAGACATACATCAAGTGTTCTCAAATCCTTAAAGACTCAATCCGATAAGATAACTTCAAAGGGAAAACTTAATCCATTACAAGAGAGTAGAGGGGGAGAAACATCATAAGATCCAAATATAATAGCAAAGCTCGCGATATATCAAGATCGTGCCACCTCAAGAACACGAGAGAGAGAGAGAGATCAAACACATAGCTACTGGTACATACCCTCAGCCCCGAGGGTGGAATACTCCCTCCTTGTCATGATGAGCACCGCGATGATGAAGATGGCCACCGGAGAGGGATTCCCCCCCTTCGGCAGGGTGCCGGAACGAGTCTAGATTGGTTTTCGGTGGCTACGGAGGCTTCTAGCGGTGGAACTCCCGATCTATTTTGCTGTGTGATGTTTCTAGGGTATGTTGATATATATAGGCGAAAGAAGTCAGTCAGGGGGGCCACGAGGCGGCCACGAGGCAGGGGTGCTCCCAGGGGGTAGGTCACGCCCCCACCCTCGTGGTGGCCTCGGGACTCTTCTAGCCCACCTCCGATACTCCATGGGTTTCTTCTGGTCCAAAAATGATCTCCGTGAAGTTTTAGGTCAATTGGACTCCGTTTGATTTTCCTTTTCTACGATACTTAAAAACTAGGAAAAACAGAAACTGGCACTAGGCTCTAGGTTAATAGGTTAGTCCCAAAAATCATATAAAATAGCACATAAATGCATATGAAGCATCCAAGGTTGATAATATAATAGCATGGAACAATCAAAAATTATAGATACGTTGGAGACGTATCAGAGAACAAAGTGTGGACTTTGGTTGCCTTGCCCGATGATCGGCAAGCCCTCGAGAATAAATGGATCTTCAAGAACAAGACTGACGCTGACGGTAATGTTACTGTCCACAAAGATAGACTTGTTGTGAAAGGTTTTCGACAAGTTCAAGGAGTTGACTACGATGAGACTTTCTCACCTGTAGCGATGCTTAAGTCCGTCCGAATCATGTTAGCAATTGCCGCATTTTATGATTATGAAATTTGGCAAATGGATGTAAAGACTGCATTCCTGAATGGATTTTTGGAAGAAGGGTTGTATATGATCCAACCTGAAGGTTTTATTGATCCAAAGGGTGCTAACAAAGTGTGCAAGCTCCAGCGATCCATCTATGGACTGGTGCAAGCATCTCAGAGTTGGAATAAACGTTTTGATAGTGTGATCAAAGCATATGGTTTTATATAGACTTTTGGAGAAGCATGTATTTACAAGAAAGTGAGTGGGAGCTCTGTAGCATTTCTAATATTATATGTGGATGACATATTGTTGATTGGAAATGATATAGAATTTCTGGATAGCATAAAAGGATATTTGAATAATAGTTTTTCAATGAAAGACCTCAGTGAAGCTGCTTATATATTGGGCATCAAGATCTATGGAGATAGATTAAGACGCTTAATTGGACTTTCACAATGCACATACCTTGATAAAGTTTTGAAGAAGTTAAAAATGGATCAAGCAAAGAAAGGGTTCTTGCCTATGTTACAAGGTGTGTGAAGTTGAGTCAGACTCAATGCCCGAGCACTTCAGAAGATAGAGAGAAAATGAAAGGTCTTCCCTATGCTTCAGCCATAGGCTCTATCATGTATGCAATGCGGTGTACCAGACCTGATGTGTGCCTTGCTATAAGTTTAGCAGGGAGGTACCAAAGTAATCCAGGAGTGGATCACTGGATAGCGGTCAAGAACATCCTGAAATACCTGAAAAGGACTAAGGATATGTTTATCGTATATGGAGGTGACAAAGAGCTTGTCGTAAACGGTTACGTCGATGCAAGCTTTGACAGTGATCCGGATGACTCTAAGTCACAAACCGGATACGTGTTTTTTATTAAATGGTGGAGCTGTCAGTTGGTGCTGTTCCAAGCAGAGCATCGTGGCGGGATCTACGTGTGAAGCGAAATACATAGCTGCTTAGGAAGCAGCAAATGAAGGAGTCTGGATGAAGGAGTTCATATCCGATCTAGCTAGGTGTCATACCTAGTGCGTCGGGTCCAATGAAAATCTTTTGTGACAATACTGGTGCAATTACCTTGGCAAAGAATCCAGATTTCACAAGAGAACCAAGAACATCAAGAGACGCTTCAATTCCATCTATGGTCAAGTCAAGGAGGGAGACATAGAGATTTGCAAGATACATACGGATCTGAATGTAGCAGACCCGTTGACTAAGCCTCTCTCACGAGCAAAACATGATCAGCACCAAGAGTCCATGGGTGTTAGAATCATTACAATGTAATCTAGATTATTGACTCTAGTGCAAGTGGGAGACTGAAGGAAATATGCCCTAGAGGCAATAATAAAGTTGTTATTTATATTTCCTTATATCATGATAAATGTTTATTATTCATGCTAGAATTGTATTAACCGGAAACTTAGTACATTTGTGAATACATAGACAAACAGAGTGTCACTAGTTTGCCTCTACTTGACTAGCTCGTTGAATCAATGATGGTTATGTTTCCTAAACCATAGACATGAGTTGTCATTTAATTAACGGGATCACATCATTAGAGAATGACGTGATTGACTTGACCCATCCGTTAGCTTAGCATGATGATCGTTTAGTTTGTTGCTATTGCTTTCTCCATAACTATACATGTTCCTATGACTATGAGATCATGGAACTCTTGAATACCGGAGGAACACTTTGTGTGCTACCAAACGTCACAACGTAACTGGGTGAGTATAAAGGTGCTCTACAGGTGTCTCCGATGGTGTTTCTTGAGTTGGCATGGATCGAGATTAGGATTTGTCACTCCGATTGTCGGAGAGGTATCTCTGGGCCCTCTCGGTAATGTACATCACTATAAGCCTTGCAAGCAATGTAGCTAACGAGATTGAACTAGGTATTGAGATACCGACGATCGAATCTCGGGCAAGTAACATACCGATGACAAAGGGAACAACGTATGTTGTTATGCGGTTTGACCGATAAAGATCTTCGTAGAATATGTAGGAGCCAATATGAGCATCCAGGTTCCTCTATTGGTTATTAACCGGAGACATGTCTCGGTCATGTCTACATAGTTCTCGAATCCGTAGGGACCGCACGCTTAACGTTCGGTGACGATCGGTAATATGAGTTTATGTGTTTTGATGTAACGAAGGTAGTTCGGAGTCCCGGATATGATCACGCGCATGACGAGGAGTCTCGAAATGGTCGAGACATAAAGATTGATATATTAGATGACTATGTTTGGACTTCGGAAGGGTTCCGAGCAAGTTCGGACAAATACCGGGAGTACCGGGGGGGTTACCGGAACCCCCCGGGGAGTGTAATGGGCCTATTGGGCCTTATTAGAGAAGAGGAGGGGCGGCCAGGGTAGGCCGCGCGCCCCCTCTCCCTCTAGCCTGAATTGGACAAGGAGGGGGGCGGCGCCCCCTTTCCTTTCCCTTCTCTCCTCCTTCCCTCTCTCCTACTCCTACTCTTGGAAGGGTTGGAGTCCTACTCCCGGTGGGAGTAGGACTCCCCTTGGGGCGCGCCTAGGAGGGCCGGCCCCTCCCCCTCCTCCTCTCCTTTATATACGGGGGAGGGGGCACCCCATAGTCACACAAGTTGATCAGTTGATCTTTTAGCCGTGTGCGGTGCCCCCCTCCACCATAATCCACCTTGGTTATATCGTAGATGTGCTTAGGAGAAGTCCTCCGTCGGTAGCTTCATCAACACCGTCATCACGCCGTCGTGCTGACGGAACTCTCCCTCGAAGCTCTACTAGATCGTGAGTTCGTGGGATGTCACCGAGCTGAACGTGTGCAGATCGCGGAGGTGCCGTACATTCGGTACTAGGATCGGTCGATCATGAAGACGTAGGACTACATCAACCGCGTTGTCATAACGCTTCTGCTTATGGTCTACGAGGGTACATGGATGACACTCTCCCCTCTCGTTGCTATGCATCACTGCTACCTCTTGAGCACTGCATTGGTTTTCCCTTGAAGAGGAAAAGGGTGATGCAGCAAAGTAGTGTAAGTATTTCCCTCAGTTTTTGAGAACCAAGGTAGCAATCCAGTAGGAGGCCACGCTCAAGTCCCACACACCTACACAAACAAATAAGAACCTCACAACCAACACGATAAAGGGGTTGTCAATCCCTTCACGGTCACTTACGAGAGTGAGATCTGATAGATACGATAAGATAATATTTTGGGTATTTTTATAATAAAGATAAAAGTAAATATTGCAAAATAAACGACAATGGAAATAACGGTAGATTAATATGATAGAGAATAGACCCAAGGGCCATAGGTTTCACTAGTGGCTTCTCTCGAGAGCATAAGTATTACGATGGGTGAACAAATTACTGTCGAGCAATTGATAGAATTGAGCATAGTTATGAGAATATCTAGGTATGATCATGTATATAGGCATCACGTCCGTGACAAGTAGACCGACTCCTGCCTGCATCTACTACTATTACTCCACACATCGACCGCTATCCAGCATGCATCTAGAGTATTAAGTTCATAAGAACGGAGTAACGCTTTAAGCAAGATGACATGATGTAGAGGGATAAACTCATGCAATATGATATAAACCCCATCTTTTTATCCTCGATGGTAACAATACAATACGTGTCGTTTCCCTTTCTGTCACTAGGATTGAGCACCGCAAGATTGAACCCAAAGCTAAGCACTTCTCCCATTGCAAGAAAGATCAATCTAGTAGGCCAAACCAAACTGATAATTCGAAGAGACTTGCAAAGATAACCAATCATATATAAAAGAATTCAGAGAAGATTCAAATATTGTTCATAGATAAACTTGATCATAAACCCACAATTCATCGGATCTCGACAAACACATCGCAAAAGAAGATTACATCAAATAGATCTCCAAGAGAATTAGGGAGAACTTTGTATTGAGATCCAAAGAGAGAGAAGAAGCCATCTGGCTAATAACTATGGACTCGAAGGTCTGTAGTAAACTACTCACACATCATCGGAGAGGCCATGGAGTTGATGTAGAGGCCCTCCGTGATCGATGCCCCCTCCGGTGGAGCTCCGGAAAAGGCCCCAAGATGGGATCTCTTGGGTACAAAAGGTTGCAGCGATGGAATTAGGTTTTCGTGGTGCTCCTGGATGTTTTCGGGGTACGTAGGTATATATAGGAGGAAGAAGTAGGTCGGTGGAGCAACGAGGGGTCCATGAGGGTGGAGGGTGCACCCAGGGGGTAGGCACGCCCCGTGCCTCCTGGCCTCCTCGTTGATTGCTTCATGTCCACTCCAAGTCCTCTGGATCACGTTTGTTCCAAAAATCACGCTCCTGAAGGTTTCATTCCGTTTGGACTCCGTTTGATATTACTTTTCTGCGAAACACTGAAATAGGCAAAAACATCAATTTGGGCTGGGCCTCCGATTAATAGGTTAGTCCCAAAAATAATATAAAAGTGTATAAATAAGCCCATTAAACCTCCAAACAGAATATATAATAGCATGGAACAATAAAAAATTATAGATACGTTGGAGACGTATCAATCACCATGATCTTGCGTGTGCGTAGGATTTTTTTTTTGAAATTACTGTGTTCCCCAACACTAACATACTTTCTCTACTTGGATCATACGCACTTATGATTGGAACTCTAGCAAGCATCCGCAACTACTAAAGATCATTAAGGTCATGAAAGCCAACCATAGCATTATGTATCAAGTCGTCTTTATCCATATGCAACAACCCACCTACTCGGGTTTAAGCTTCTGTCACTCTCGCGACCCACCATAAGCAAATCATGAATGTATTGCAACACCCTATAGTGGGGACCCCTTACATTTGCACGAGACGGAGGGCACCGTAGGATACTACCATAAATAAAATATACAATCATACCAACCAAGATCACAATTAACCCACAGGACAAAATGGATCTACTCAAACATCATAGGATAGCCACATATCATTGGCAAATAATATACGGAGTCGAGCACCATGCTTAAGTAGAGATTACAGTGGGGATAAGGGGTGTTACACTGCTGCATAGAGGGGGACGGAGTTGGTGTTGACGATAGCAAGATTGTTGATGTAGACCACCGTCATGATCCTAGCCCCGGCAGCACTCCGGCGCCATCGGGAGAGAGGGGGAGAGAGAGCCCCCTCCTCCTTCTTCTTCCTCGGCCTCCCCCTAGATGGGAGGAGAGTTGCCCCTCTGGTCCATGTCCTCCATGGCGGCGGAGGGGCGGGAGCCCCTCTGAGATTGGATCTCCCTCTGTATTCTCTTCTGTTTCGCGTTCCCCAGATCTGGCCGAAAACTGTTTCTTATATTCCGGGAGATCCATAACTCCGATTGTGCTGAAATTTTAACACAATTTCTTTCCGGATATAAGCTTCCTTGTGCCCGGAGTAGAGACCCAACCGACATCCGAGGTGAGCATAAGACACCTGGGCGCACCCTAGTGTATCTTGGGCCCCTGTTTGCGTTGATTCCACCTCCCAAAAATCACATATATTCCAAAATAATTCTACATAAGTTTTTATCGCATTTGACTTCGTTTGATATGGATTTTCTGCCAAACAAAAAAAACATGCAAAAAACAGAAACTGACACTGGGCATTGGATCAATACGTAGTCCAATAAATCATATAAATTGTTGCCAAAAATATGTAAAAGTCGTATAATATTGGCATGAAACAATAAAAAATTATAGATACGACGGAAACGTATCAGCATCCCCAAGCTTAATTCTTGCTCGTCCTCGAGCAGGTAGATGATAAAAAAGATAATTTTTGATGTGGAATGCTACCTATCATAAAGTTGATCATATATCTAATCATGGCATGAATATTAAGACATGAGTGATTCAAAGCAATAGTCTATAATTTGACATAAAGACATTAATACTCAAGCATCCCAACAAAATATCATGTCTTTCAAAATATCAACACTAAAGAAAGCTATCCCTACAAAATCATATAGTCTTGTCATGCTCTGTCTTCTTAACACAAAGTATTTATCATGCACAACCCCGATGACAAGCCGAGCAATTGGTTCATACTTTTTAACGCGCTTCAACTTTTTCAACCCTCACGCAATACATGAGGGCAAGCCATGGATATAACACTACTGGTGGAATAGAGTATGTTGATAGGGGTAAATATAAAGAAGAAAAGAAGTA
The DNA here is from genome assembly GCA_034509565.1 of Triticum monococcum. NCBI lineage: Eukaryota > Viridiplantae > Streptophyta > Magnoliopsida > Poales > Poaceae > Triticum > Triticum monococcum. The sequence continues at coordinate 666,529,418 of CM067843.1, read as the reverse complement.
AGAAAGTCTCACATCGATGCGACTAACCAACGTGCTATGGAGATGCCCATATATTGATATCAATGTGAGGAGTAGGAATTGGCATGCAACAGATGCACTAACAACTATACGTGTATGAAAGCTCAATATGAAAACTAAATGGGTGTGCATCTAATCCTATAATGAAAAATTCCCACTAGTATATGAAAGTGGCAACATAGGAGACTCCATATGAAAGACATGGTGCTACTTTGAAGCACAAGTGTGGAACTAGCATTCCCCTTCTCTCTTTGTTTTCTTTTTTCTTTTTCTTTTTTTCTTATATATATATTCTCATTGTCCAAAGTCTCATCCTGACTTGTGGGTGAATCATAGTTTCCATCATCCTTTCCTCACTGGGGCAATGTTCTAATAATGAAAATTAATGATCATCACACTTCCATTTACTTACAACTCAATATTACAACTCGATACCTATAACAAAATATGACTCTATATGAATGCCTCTGGCAGTGTACCAGGATGTGAAATGATCTACATAACATGTATAAAAAATCATGTATGGTGGCTGAGCCACAACGACTATGTCAGCTATATGATCATGCAAAGCAATATGCTAATGAATGCTCAAGACATCAAAACGGAAGTGGTGGAAGTTGCATAGCAATATATCTGAGAATGGCTATGAAAAATGTCATAATAGGTAGGTATGGTGGCTGTTTTGAGAAAGATATAATAAGGCTTACGTGTGATAGAGTGTATCATATCACATGGTCTCGATGGACCGACGAAGTTTGCACCGACTCTCGAGGTGAGAAAGGGCAATGCATGGTACTGTAGAGGCTAGCAAATTGCGGAAAGGTAAGAGTGCGTATAATCCATGGACTCACATTAGTCATAAAGAACTCATATACTTATTACAAAAGTTTATTAGCCCTCGTAGCAAAGTACTACTACGCATGCCCCTAGGGGGATAGATTGGTAGGAAAAGACCACCGCTCGTCCCCGACCGCCACTCATAAGGAAGACAATCAATAATAAATCATGCTCTTGATTCATAGCATAACGAGAGACTATACGTGCATGCTGTTGGCATTCTGGGAACGGGGGTACCCAAACTTGCCTGCTTGCGGCCCACGGGGTGGCTTCTTCGACGGCCTGGTATGACCCACCTTCATCATCGACAACTCAAGACCCTAGCAAGGGGCCAAGTCTCGCGAGGAAGACGATTCCAAGACCTCCAGAGGGAGCGGCCTCCTCAGGCTAGCTCGTGAGGAGCGGAGATCTCTATGCAAACCCTCACCTCATGAGGATCGGATGACGCAAGCCATGAGGACCAAGGCCAGGCGGGCGCTAGCGGGCACAATACAACAATTTTCTCTTTGGTGCAAAGGAGGCAAGCGCAGGTGCGGAGTCCCATGGAATCAGCCAAAAGTTTCCATTTCCATGCAACAAGACCAAGACCGCCAGGACGGCAGGACAGAGGTCATCGCCGAGCCCACCAAGGCGTCACGACCTGATGCTTTGTAGGCGAAGACCACCTTTCGTCGGGATAAGATGTACTAGTTGTCTCGCTTCGAATCTGGCCGTTGTGGGATCCCTTCCCGCCTACATTTTGGGGGAAGAGGACCAAGGTCACTATAAATATAGCCTAGCCACCACCATACAAGGGGATAGATCATTCAGACCATCCTCTCCCGCACCAGCTCAAGAACATGCCTCCTGAGGTTGTTCTTCCACTGTACAAGTTCATCCTCGGCCTAACTCGAGGCTAATCCACCACAAAGCAGGAGTAGGGTTTTACACCGCAAGGCGGCCCGAACTTGGGTAAACTGCCTTGTGCCGTTTCCTTCCTGTTCATTGAGCTAGGCCGTGAGAGCGCCGAGTAGGCGGACTAGGGAGGTTGAGTTCTTCGCACGCACCCCAGAGTTCGAATCTATCCAAGGTCTGCGGAGCCCAAAATCTGACATTTGACGCACCACGTAGGGGTGCATCAAAGATTCGCCTCTCTGCTTGCCGCGCTCCACCGCATCGTTCGGCTCTCATGGTGAGCGCCGCTCCACCGACTGGACCGACGGGTGCGTTCGGGGCCGCCGTGGGTCTCAGAGATTTCACCCCCTCCTTGCGGCGGGTGCAGTGGTTGCCTAAATTCAGGCCGGAGCTACCGCCTCGTTACGATGGTGCGGCGGACCCAGTGGGGTTTCTCCGGGCATACACGAAGGCTATTTTGGTGGCTGGCAGTGGCTCATGGGCTTGCCGGAGTCTTGAGTGGCCTCCTAGGAGGAGCTGCACGGCCTCTTTATCGCGCGCTTTGCGGCGCCAGCACCTCACACTATTGCGGCCCTCCTTGGTGTCTCACAGGCGCCGGCCTCGGACCACCACGTCAAGCAGTTCTTTCGCCAAGTGGGCGCCACCCACTTGCAGCGAGGAGTACCACCAGGATGGGCGGCGCCTATGGCCGACCTCACCTTCGACTCCAATGACCACCCCGCGACCACAGCCGGTGCCGGTGCACTCCCGATGCTTCGCACTCCCACTATCTGCAACGTAGCAGTCACCAGGACCCTCATCGACGTCGGCGCCGGCCTCAATGTCCTCTCCATGGAAGCATTCGGCCTGCTTCATGTGCCCCACGGCCGGCTCCGCCCCACCAAGCCTTTCTCTGGAGTCGTCGATGGCTCCACCTGCCCCCTAGGGCAGATCCACCTCCCCATCACCTTCGGCACCCGCGACAACTACCGCACCGAGCTTATCAACTTCGACATTGCCCATATCGGCCTGCAGTACAATGCCAGTCTCGGGTACCCGTCCTTGGCCAAGTTCATGGTGGCAACCCACCCAGCCTACAATCTCATGAAGATGCCGGAGAGCAGCGGCGTCCTCACTGTGGTGGAGGACACCAAGGATGCACTCTCGGCCCTCAAGCATGCTTTCAGAGCCACGATAGTCACGTGGCCAAGCAAGGAGGGGGCCCCGGAGGCCCCGAGGGCTGCACCCGCGAAGAAGAAGCAGTTGTTCTCTCAAGAACGGGATGAGACGAAGCAGGTGCCAATCGACGAAGACGGGGCCTCGGGCTCCACCTTCACCATAGGCGTCGGCCTTCCTCCAGACCAAGAAGAGGCACTGATCAGCTTCCTACGTGCAAACAAGGATGTGTTTGCATGCGAGGTAGCGGATCTGGTCGGGGTTCCACGTGGAGTAATCGAGCACCACTTGATCATGTGCCCCAACGCGCGACCAGTGAAGCAAAAGGCGCGACGACAAGCTCCGGAGAAGCAGTCGTTCATCACCTAGGAGACCCACAAGCTGTTAGAGGCTGGCGTCATTCGGGAAATGCGGCACCCGGGTTGGCTCGCGAACCCAGTCATCGTCCCCAAGAAAGGGCGGGAAGGAGCACATGTGTGTTGATTTCACCAACCTCAACAAGGCCTGTCCTGAAGACCCTTTCCCTCTCCCGCGCATCAATCATATCGTTGACTCCATCATCGAATGCGATCTATTGTGCTTCCTGGACGCCTTGTCAGGTTATCACCAAATCAAGATGGCGGTGCAAGATGTCGTGAAGACCGCCTTTCTAACCCCGTGCGGGCTATACTGCTACACCTGCATGCCATTTGGGCTGCACAACGCGGGGGCAACCTTCCAACGGTTGATGCATATCGCCTTGGGACAGCAGCTCGGGAGGAACGCCGAGGCATACGTCGATGACATAGTGGTGAAATCTCTGGAAGCAAGAACTCTCATTGAGGACCTGGAGGAGACATTCGCCAGCCTGCGCCAAGTGAAACTGCGTCCGAACCCGGAAAAATGTGTGTTTGGTGTCCCGTCTGGCAAATTGTTGGGCTTCCTGGTGTTGCACAGAGGGATCGAGGCCAAACCCAAGAAGGTCAAGGCCATATAAAGGATGAGCCTGCCACATACCCTCAAGGAGATGCAGAAGCTGGCGGGCCGCGTAACCTCGCTCGGGCGCTTTATCGCCAAGCTGGGGGAGCGCGCCCTCCCATTCTTCAAGCTAATGAAGAAGAAAGGCCCGTTTGAGTAGACTCCGGAGGCTAACACTGCCTTCCAAGACCTCAAGAGGTACCTCACCAGCCGATCGGTGATGGTAGCACCGCGCCCCCTTGAACCTTTGGTGCTATACCTGGCCGCCACACCTCACTCTGCCAGCGCAGCGCTGGTGGCTGTTCGGGAGGAGCACCCGATCAAGGGCTCGCTGGGAAGCACGTCGGCTGCCCCACCAGTCAACGGCGCTCCTGAGGTTCCGACCAATCCTCCAGACAACGAGACTCTTGAGGGTGGGGTTCCTGAGGCCACAGCTGCCCCGACAGACGACAAGGCTCCCGAGGACCCTCAGCCCCAGGAGGCATAGATCTCCGCCAATGCCTCCACCCTCGTCAAGCACCCGGTGTACTTCGTCAGCACGGTACTGCTTGTGCTCCCCGTCGCGTCCCGAAAGTTGCGCCACTAATTCCAAGGCCACCCCATCAAGATCGTCTCAGCCTACCCCTTGGAGAGAGTGCTCCGGAGCCCTAACGCCACAAGGAGGGTCGCCGAATGGAACATCGAACTGCAGACATTCCAGTTGGAGTTCAGCACCACCAGAATCATCAAGGGTGCGGCCCTTGCCGACTTCGTGGCGGAATGGACTAATGTTCCCGACCCATAAGTGGGTGAGGACCGTTCCCTCTCGCTGGGAAGTGAGGCACCAAATGGTTGGATCATGTACTTCGACGGCACGTTCGCATGCCAAGGCGCGGGGGCTAAAGCCGTGGTCATCTCGCCCACCCAAGAGATGCTCTACTACGCCATGCAGCTCTGCTTCCAGCAGGGCGAGAAGGTCTCCAACAACACCACAGAATAGGAAGGCCTGATCATCGGCCTCAAGGCTGCGACGGCTTTGGGAGTGAGGCACCTCACCATCAGTGGCGACTCCTAGCTCCTCGTCAACTACTCCAAGAAAGCGTACAAGCCGAAGGACTAGCACATGGAGGCATACCTTGAGGAGGGAGCAGGGATGCGAGCTGCTAGCTGACATACATGGCGGGGACTGCGGGCTGATATGTCCATTTTGCATCATGTTTTCTTACTGTTATTTATGATGTTTTTATGCATAATAATGCTTTTTGGAGTAATTCTAATGTCTTTTCTCTCATAATTTGCAAGGTACACACAAAGAGGGAGAATTCTGGTAGCTGGAAATATGGACCTGGAAAAGCTACGCCAAGCTACCTATTCAGCACAACTCCAAATATGCTGAAACTTCACGGAGAATTTTTATGGAATATATGAAGAATATTAGAGCAAATAAGTACCAGTGGGGGCCACCCTAGTGAGCACAAGACACCAGGGTGCGCCTGGCCCCCCAAGCACGCCCTGGTGGGTTTTGCTCACCTGGGCCCACCTCCGGTGCCCATCTTCTGGTATATAAGTCATTTTGACCTAGAAAAAAAAAATCAGGAAACGACTTTTGGGATGGAGCACTGCCGTCTCGAGGCGGAACTTGGGCAGGAGCACTTTTGCCCTCTGGCGGAGCGATTCCGCCAGGGGAACTTCCCTCCCGGAGGGGGAAATCATCGTCCTCATCATCACCAACAAGTCTCCCATCTTGGGGAGGACCATCTCCATCAACATCTTCAACAACACCATCTCATCTCAAACCCTAGTTCATCTCTTGTGTTCAATCTTGTTACCGGAACTATAGATTGGTGCTTGTTGGTGACTAGTAGTGTTGATTACATCTTGTAGTTGATTACTATATGGTTTATTTGGTGGAAGATTATATGTTTAGATCCATTATCCTATTTAATTCCCCTCTGATCTTGAGCATGTTTATAACTTGTGAGTAGTTACTTTTGTTCTTGAGGTCATGAGAGAAATCATGTTGCAAGTAATCATGTGAACTTGATATGTGTTCGATATTTTGATAGTATGTATGTTGTGATTCCCTTAGTGGTGTCATGTTAACATCGACTACATGACACTTCACCATATTTGGGTCTAAGGGAATGCATTGTGGAGTAGTTATTAGATGATAGGTTGTGAGGGAGTCCTGGATTAGGGGGTCTCCGGATAGCCGAACTATATCCTTTGGCCGGACTGTTGGACTATGAAGATATAAGATGGAAGACTTCGTCTCGTGTCCGGATGGGACTCTACTTGGCGTGGAAGGCAAGCTAGGCAATATATATATATATATATATATATATATATATATATATATATATATATATATATATATATATCTCCTCCTTTGTAACCGACCTTGTGTAACCCTAGCCCTTTCCGGTGTCTATATAAACCGGAGGGTTTTAGTCCGTAGGACAACATACAATCATACCATAGGCTAGCTTCTAGGGTTTAGCCTCTCCAATCTCGTGGTAGATCAACTCTTGTAATACTCATATCATCAAGAATAAATCAAGCAGGACGTAGGGTTTTACCTCCATCAAGAGGGCCTGAACCTGGGTAAAACATCGTGTCCCCTGCCTCCTGTTACCATCTGCCCTAGACGCACAGTTCAGGACCCCCTACCTAAGATCCGCCGGTTTTGACACCGACAGGTTGCGAGAGTGACAGAAGCTTAAACCCTACTTTATGCGCTATTCCGTAAGGGACCGATTGGATCCAAAAGTTTAATGCTATGGTTAGGATTTATCCTTAATACTTTTCTCATAGTTGCGGATGCTTGCGGGGGGGGGGGGGGTTAATCATAAGTAGGAGTTTTGTTCAAGTAAGAACAGCACCTAAGCACCGGTCCACCCACATATCAAATTATCAAAGTAGCGAACACAAATAGAATAAACATGATGAAAGTGACTAGATGAAATTCTCGTGTACCCTCAAGAACGCTTTTCCTATTATAAGAGATCGTTTTGGCCTATCCTTTGCCTCAAAAGGATTGGGCTACCTTGCTGCACTTTTGCTATATTATCATTACTTGCTCGTTACAAAATATCTTGCTATCAAACTACTCTTTTACTTACAATTTCAGCACTTGCAGACATTACCTTACTGAAAACCACTTGTCATTTCCTTCTGCTCCTCATTGGGTTCGACACTCTTGGTTATCAAAAAGAGCTACAATTGATCCCCTGTACTTGTGGGTCATCAAGGCTATTTTCTAGCGCCATTGCCGGGGAGTGAAGCGCCTTTGGTAAGTGGAATTTGGTAAGGAAACGTTTATATAGTGTGCTGAAATTTACTGTCACTTGTTACCATGGAAAACAATCCTTTGAGGGGTTTGTTCACGGTATCTTGACCTTGACCGGAACCACAATTAGCTACGCCTCAACCTACTGCACCTACTGAAAATATTTAATATAGAATTCCTTCGGGTATGATAGAACAACTGCTAGCTAATCCTTATGCAGGAGATGGAACCGAACATCCTGATATGCACTTGATACATGTGGAACAAATTTGTGGATTGTTTAAGCTTCCAGGTTTACCCAGAGATGAAGTTAAGAAGAAGGTTTTCCCTTTATCTTTGAAGGGAAAAGCATTGGCATGGTTTAGGCTATGCGATGATATTGGATATTGGAATTGGAATCGATTGAAATTGGAGTTCCACCAAAAAATATATCCCATGCCTCTAGTTCATCGTGATCGGAATTACATATATAATTTTTGGCCTCGTGAAGGAGAAAGTATCGCTCTAGCATGGGGGAAGCTTAAGTCAATGTTACATTCATGCTACAATCATGGGCTCTCAAGAGAAATTATTATTCAAAATTTTTATGCTCAGCTTTCTCGTGATGATCAATCCATGCTCGATACTTCTTGTACTGGTTCATTTATGAAGAAGACTATTAAGTTCCGATGGGATCTTTTGGAAAGAATTAAATGCAACTCTGAAGATTGGGAACTCGACGAAGGTAAAGAGTCCGGTATTAAGCTTAAGTATGATTGTGTTAAATCTTTTATGAATACCGATGCTTTTAAAAAGTTTAGCACTAAATATGGACTTGACTATGAGATAGTAGCCTCCTTTTGTGAATCATTTGCTACTCATGTTGATCTCCCTAAAGAGAAGTGGTTTAAATGTCATCCACCTATTAAATAAGAAATTAAAGAACCTGTACTAGATAAACAAGAAACTATACTTTATAATGTTGATTCAGTTGTTCCTACTGCTTATATTGAGAAACCACCTTTCCTTGTTAGGATAAAGGAACATGCTAAAGTTTCAACTGTCGTCAACAAACGTTATATTTGCACACCTAAACCTGATGAACAAATTAAAGTAGAACCTAGTGTTGCTATGGTTAAGGATCTCTTGGAAGAAAATATAGATGGGCACATTATTTACTTCTGTGAAGAAGCTGCTAGAATTGCCAAAACCTGATAAAAAGGATAAACATTGACCTGTTGTTGGCATGCCTGTTGTCTCAGTTAAAATAGGAGATCAATGTTATCATGGTTTATGTGACATAGGTGCTAGCATGAGTGCTATTCCCTATTTGTTATATCAAGAAATTATGAATGACATAGCACTCGCAGAGATAGAAGACATTGATGTTACTACTAAACTTGCTAATAGAGACACTATATCACCAATTGGGATTGTTAGAGATGTTGAAGTCTTGTGTAGGAAAATAAAATACCCTACTGATTTTCTTGTTCGTGGTACCCCACAAGATGACTTTTGGCCCATTATCTTTGGTAGAACTTTCTTGAGCAACAAACTGCCGGTGTTAGTTTTGGTGATGAGTCTCATGCCTTTAATTTTTCCAAGTTTAGTAGAAAGCTTTATGAAAAGGAATTGCCTAGTAAGGATGAAATAATTGGCCTGGCTTCTATTGTTGTGCCTCCTACAGATCCTCTAGAACAATATTTGCTAGATCATGAAAATGATCTACATATGCATGAAAGAAATGAAATAGATAAGATTTTCTTTGAACAACGTCCTCTACTTAAACACAATTTGCCTATTGAAACTCTAGGAGGTCCTCCTCCACCTAAAGGTGATCCTGTGTTCGAATTAAAACAATTGCCAGACACTTTGAAATATGCTTGTCTTGATGAAAAGAAGATATATCCTGTTATTGTTAGTGATGACCTTTCAGAACATTTAGAAGAAAGATTATTGAAAGTTCTGATGAAGCACTAAGCTGCTATTGGATATACTCTTGATGATTTAAATGTCATTAGTCCCACTCTATGTCAGAACAATATTATATGGAACCTGATGCTAAACCCATTGTTGATCACCAACTTCGGTTAAATCCAAAAATAAAAGAAGTGGTAAGAATGGAAATTTTAAAACTACTGGAAGCAGGTATAATCTATCCTATAGATGATAGTAGATGGGTAAGTCTTATTCATAGTGTTCCTAAGAAAGGAGGTATTACTGTTGTTCCTAATGATAAGAATGAACTCATTCCACAAAGAATTGTTATAGGCTATAGAATGGTAATTGATTTTAGGAAATTAAATAAAGCAACTAGGAAAGATCATTACCCTCTGCCTTTTATTGATCAAATGCTAGAAAGATTATCTAAGCACACACATTTTTGCTTCCTTTATGGTTACTCTGGTTTCTCACAAATACCCATTTCTCAACCTGGTCAAGAAAAGGCCACTTTCACTTGTCCATTTGGAACCTATGCTTATAGACGTATGCCTTTTGGTTTATGCAACGCACCTGCTACCTTTCAAAGATGCATGACTGCTATGTTCTCTCACTTTTGTGAAAAGATTATTGAGGATTTCATGGATGATTTCTCTATTTATGGGAAGTCTTTTGATGATTGTTAAGCAATCTTGATCGAGTTTTCCAGAGATGTGAACAAACAAATCTTGTCTTGAATTGGGAGAAGTGCCACTTTATGGTTAATGAAGGTATTGTCTTGGGTCATAAAATTTCTGAAAGAGGTATTGAAGTGGACAAAGATAAGGTTGATGCAATTGAGAAAATGCCATGTCCTAAAGATATCAAAGGTATTCGTAGTTTCCTAGGTCATGCTGGTTTCTATAGCAGATTTATCAAAAACTTTTCTAAAATTTCTAGGCCTCTTACAAACCTTTTTGCAAAAGGATGTTCCCTTTGTTTTTGATGATGATTGTTTAGAAGCCTCCAAAACAGTCAAGAAAGACTTAATTTCTGCACCTATTGTTCAACCACCTGATTGGAACTTGCCTTTTGAAATTATGTGTGATGCTAGTGATTATGTTGTTGGTGCTTTTCTAGGACAAAGAGTTGATAAGAAACTGAAGGTTATTCATTATGCTAGTAAAACTCTAGACAGTGCTCAACGAAATTATGCTACTACTGAAAAAGAATTCCTAGCAGTGGTGTCCTCTTGTGATAAATTTAGATCTTACTTTGTTGATTCAAAAGTTATTGTTCACACCGATCGTGCTGCTATAAAATATCATATGGAAAAGAAAGATGCTAAACCTAGACTTATTTGATGGGTTCTCTTGCTACAAGAATTTGATTTACATATCACTGCTAGAGAATGAGCTGAGAATCCCATAGCTGATAACTTGTCTTGGCTTGAAAATGTGCTTGATGACCCACTACCTATTAATGATAGTTTTCCTGATGAGCAGTTAGCTGCAATAAATGTTACTCATAACACTCCATGGTATTCTGACTATGCTAATTACATTGTTGCTAAATATTTACCACCTAGCTTTACATACCAACAAAAGAAAAAATTCTTCTATGATTTAAGACATTACTTTTGGGATGACCCACATCTTTATAAAGAATGAGTGGATGGTATTATTATGCGTTGTGTACCTGAGCAAGAACAGGGACAAATCCACCGGAAATGTCATTCCAAAGCTTATGGAGGGCATCATGCTGGAGATAGAACTGGTCACAGGGTATTGCAATCTGGATTTTATTGGCCTACTCTCTTCAAGGATGCCCGTAAGTTCATATTATCTTGTGATGAATGCCAAAGAATAGGTAATATCGGTAAGCGTCAAGAAATTCTATGAATTATTCACTCGCTGTTGAACCATTTGATGTTTGGGGATTTGATTACATGGGACCTTTTCGTTCCTCTAATGGGTATACACATATTTCGGTTGCTTTTGATTATGTTACTAAGTGGGTAGAAGCTATTTCCACTAGTAGTGCTGATCACAACACCTCTATTAAAATGCTTAAGGAAGTTATTTTCCCAAGGTATGGAGTCCCTAGATATTTAATGACTGATGGTGGTTCACACTTTATTCATGGTGCTTTCTGTAAAATGCTTGCCAAGTATGATGTCAACCATAGAATTGCATCACCTTATCATCCTCGGTCTAGTGGTCAAGCTGAACTTAGCAATAGAGAAATAAAATTAATCTTGCAAAAGACTGTCAATAGGTCCCGGAAGAATTGGTCTCAGAAATTAGATGATGCACTTTGGGCTTATAGCACAACATATAAAAAATCTTATGGGCATGTCTCCTTATAAAATGGTTTATGGAAAAGCATGTCATTTGCCTCTTGAGTTAGAACATAAAGCATATTGGGCAATCAAAGAACTCAACTATGATTTCAAACTTGCCGGTGAAAAGTGGTTATTTGATATTAGTTCATTACATGAATGGAGAACCCAAGCTTATGAAAATGCCAAGTTATTTAAAGAAAAGGTTAAAAGATGGCATGATAAAAGAATCCAAAAGCGTGAGTTTAAAGTTGGAGAATATGTTCTTTTGTACAACTCTCATTTCAGATTCTTTGCAGGAAAACTCCTCTTCAAATGGGAAGGACCCTATGTTATCGAGGAGGTTTATCGGTCTGGAGCTTTCAAAATAAATAATGCTGAAGGTACTAACCTGAAGGTTGTTAATGAGCAATGAATAAAACATTATATCTCAGGTACGCTCATTAATGTTGAAAGTAATATTATCCAAACTATGACACCGGAAGAACACATAAAAGAGTCCTTCCAGAACACTCCAGAATCGTGAAAATAAGGAGGTACGTGATACGGTAAGTAAACAGACTCCGAAAAATCTGCAAAATATTTTCTGTCAGCTTTGGAATATAACAAAAATTAGGAAACTAAGAAACGTCCAGGAAGTGCACCCTGGTGGGCACAAGACACTAGGGCGCGCAAGCCAGGCGCGCCCAGGTTGTGCCCACCTCGGGTACCTTCCAGACTCCGTTTTTCTACAATTTGCTTGTCCCCCAAGATAAAAAATCTTTATATACCCCCTGAACCTATTGATCACCGTATCACGGAGAAATCATCTGTTTTCTTTTCTTCTTGTTTTCCTGATAGATATGAAAATATGTCATCCCAAGACTCTGAGGGTGAGAGCTATGTGGCTGATTTTACTACAAACCCCAAGTCTTATGGGGATGTGGAGCACTATGGCTGGACTTCGGACGAAGAGGAAGACTATTATCCTAAGGAGAAGGAGGAGATGAGCTCAGACGAGGATGAAGCCCCATTGCCTCAACCAAGGGATATGGATGTGGAGTTCAAGAAGTCAAGCCTCCCCAACAAAGCAAAGAGGCCTAAGGTTGAGTTTATACCCGTACGTCTTTTGCAGGAAAATAAGCAAGATTTATGCAAAAAGGTACTGGAGCTTGACCAGGAGATCAGTGAACTGAAAGAGGAAAATTCCATCCTCAAGCATAAGCCGAGGAAGAACAAACCCTCTACTCCACCACTACCTTCTTCTTCGTCACCAAAATAACATTGACTATCGGGTATGGGCACTCCCCTTGGCTCCCGCCAAGCTTGGGGGAGGTGCCTCGTTATCGTATCACCCCACTATCTTTTGCCTTTACTTATTTCGGGTTGATCCATAGTTATCTTTTGCTTTAGATGAATAAAAGTTTAGTTCGATCCTTTATTTTTGGGAGTTTGCTTAGTGATCTATCCTTGTAATCATGTGTGAGATATATAATAAAGTCTAGTTTGAATTTTTTGCTTTCTTTACTTTCATGTTGCATTAAAAGGAAGGAAATAAATAAAAGGAAAGGAAATAAATCAAGAAGATCATATGTTAATCTTATGGTAGGTGATGACACCACATAAGAAAAAGTATAAGTAGGAAATTTTATTAGAGATTGGCAAACATTGCATTAGTAAATGATGCAACTCATGAAAGAATTTACAAGGGAAGAGAAGATTCACATATAAATATATTATCCTAGAAATCTTTTGTTATTGTGAGCCCCCATCAAAATATTATATGCCAGAACTGTTGATGTTGGACAAGGAAGACAACTTAATGATTTATGTTTGTTCATATTCACATAGAAGTCATATTGTCATAGATCCTTTAGCATGTGGTGCTTGCCCCCTATCTTTTCTAGCAAAAAATTCTGCACTTAGTAGAGATACTACTTGTGCATCCAAAAACCCTTAAACCCAAATCTTATTTTCAAGAGTCCACCATACCTACATAGGGATTGAGAAAGATCCCTCAAGTAAGTTGTCATCGGTGCAATAAGGCAATAAAAATTGCTTCTAAAAGTGTGAGATCATTTAGTGTAAGAGAAAATTGAGCATTGTACGAACTTGTGATGGTGAAGAATAAAAGCGACAGACTGCATAATAAAGGTTGCCATCACAAGGGGCAATACAACATGACATTCTTTTGCACTAAGGGGTTGAGCATACAAACAAATAAGTGCATGGCAACCTCTACTTCCCTCTGCGAAAGGCCTATCTTTTACTTTTATGTACTTACTTTTATGCAAAGAGTCAAAGTTTTCTCCCTATTCCTTTTTATTTTTCTCCTTGGGCAAGCATCATGTAGTGAGGAAAGATCTAGGCACTTATGTCCAGTTGAATACGGGTAGCATGAGTCATTATTGTTGACATCACCCTTCAGGTGAATACATTGGGAGGCGAAACTATAAGCCCATATCTTTTATGTGTCCAGTTGAAACATTTTGCTCATATGTATGCGTTGCGTGTTAGCAATCGTAGAAGACTATATGATGGTTGAATATGTGGACTTGCCTAAAGGCTCCGGTACGTGACCCTTCCTGAAAAGATGATGAATTGTAGTTGCAAACTTGACTGAGAACATAGTTTGTTCGTTTCTAATAGAGTTTATGCTTTATACTTCGATAGTGTGATGAATTGTCACTTATTCATGAGAAGTCTATGATAAAAGTTCTATGATAAAAGCCTTATGTTTAAGTTTGTTGTTGTTATAATAATCTACATGATGCTTCTATGTCCGTATTTTGTTTTTATCGACACATCTCTCTCTAAGCATGTGGACATGTTTTTCGATTTCGGTTTTCACTTGAGGACAAACGAGGTCTAAGCTTGGGGGAGTTGATACGTCCATTTTGCATCATGTTTTCTTACTGTTATTTATGATGTTTTTATGCATAATAATGCTTTTTGGAGTAATGCTAATGTCTTTTCTCTCATAATTTGCAAGGTACACACAAAGAGGGAGAATTCCGGCAGCTGGAAATCTGGACCTGGAAAAGCTACGGCAGGCTACCTATTCTGCACAACTCCAAATAAGCTGATACTTCACGGAGAATTTTTATGGAATATATGAAGAATATTGGAGCAAATAAGTACCAGAGGGGTCCATCCTGGTGAGCACAAGACACCAGGGCACGCCTGGGCCCGCATGCGTGCCCTGGTGGGTTGTGCTCACCCAGGCCCACCTCCGGTGCCCATCTTCTGGTATATAAGTAATTTTGACCTAGAAAAAATAAGGAGAGGACTTCCGGGATGGAGCGCCGCTGTCTCGAGGTGGAACTTGGGCATGAGCACTTTTGCCCTCCGTCGGAGCAATTCCGCCGGGGGAACTTCCCTCCCGGAGGGGGAAATCATCGTCCTCATCATCACCAACAACTCTCCCATCTTGGGGAGGACCATCTCCATCAACATCTTCAACAGAACCATCTCATCTCAAACCCTACTTCATCTCTTGTGTTCAATCTTGTTACCGGAACTGTAGATTGGTGCTTGTGGGTGACTGGGAGTGTTGATTACATCTTGTAGTTGATTAATATATTGTTTATTTGGTGGAACATTATATGTTCAGATCCATTATGCTATTTAATACCCCTCTGTTCTTTAGCATGTTTATCACTTGGGAGTAGTTACTTTTGTTCTTAAGGTCACGGGAGAAATCATGTTGCCAGTAATCATGTGAACTTGATATATGTTCGACATATTGATAGTATGTATGTTGTGATTCCCTTAGTGGTGTCATGTGAATGTCGACTACATGACACTTCACCATATTTGGGCCTAAGGTAATGCATTGTGGAGTAATTATTAGATGATGGCCTTCGAGAGTGACAGAAGTTTAAACCCTAGTTTATGCGCTATTCCATAAGGGACCGATTGGATCCAAAAGTTTAATGCTATGGTTAGGATTTATCTTTAATACTTTTCTCATAGTTGTAGATGGTTGCGAGGGGGTTAATCATAAGTAGTAGGTTTGTTCAAGTAAGAACATCACCTAAGCACCGGTCCACACGCATATCAAATTATCAAAGTAGCGAACACGAATTGAATAAACATGATGAAAGTGACTAGATGAAATTCTCGTGTACCCTCAAGAACGCTTTGCCTATTATAATACATCGTTTTGGCCTGTCCTTTGCCTCAAAAGTATTGGGCTACCTTGCTGCACTTTTGCTATTATTATCATTACTTACTCATTACAAAATATCTTGCTATCAAACTACTCTTTTACTTACAATTGCAGCACTCGCAAACATTACCTTACCGAAAACCACTTGTCATTTCCTTCTGCTCCTCGTTGGGTTCGACACTCTTACTTATCGAAAAGAGCTACAATTGATCCCCTATACTTGTGGGTCATCAAGGCTATTTTCTAGCGCCGTTGCCGGGGAGTGAAGCGCCTTTGATAAGTGGAATTTGGTAAGGAAACATTTATATAGTGTGCTGAAATTTACTGTCACTTGTTACTATGGAAAACAATCCTTTGAGGGGTTTGTTCAGGGTATCTTCACCTTGACCGGAACAACAATTAGGTACCCCTCAACCTACTGCACCTACTAAAAATATTGAATATGAAATTCCTTCGGGTATGATAGAACAACTGCTAGCTAATCCTTATGCAGGAGATGGAACCGAACATCCTGATATGCACTTGATATATGTGGAACAAATTTGTGGATTGTATAAGCTTGCAGGTTTACCCAAAGATGAAGTTAAGAAGAAGGTTTTCCCTTTATCTTTGAAGGGAAAAGCATTGGCATGGTTTAGGCTACGCAATGATATTGGATCTTGGAATTGGAATTGGAATTGGTTGAAATTGGAGTTCCACCAAAAAAATTATCCTTTGCATCTAGTTCATCGTGATCAGAATTACATATTTAATGTAGCGACCCGACCTCAAACGGTCAAGCCTCTGTGTATCTGTGCCATCCCTGGATCGGTATGCTGGCACACATAGTACATCAATGTATATATCAAAGTGCAATCACATGTATAAATAACGTAAAACTGATATATACCTCATAAGTCTCAGTGGAAACAAACAATCGGGTGTGGAGTCCCATCAACGCCATCGGCAAGTTGAGTGTAGACCATAACCCTGCAACGTAACTCTTACTCATCGTAGAAAAATCCCTGCAACATAAGACGTTGTAGCCCTGTAGGTCAGTACATTGAATGTACTGTGTGTGCCAGCATAACGATCCAGGGATGGCATCGATACACAGAGGCTTGACCGTCTGAGGTCGGGTCGCTACAGATATGGTATCAGAGCACATGTTGACTGTAGGATGTGACCCTAGAAACTGGAAAGCCCATAGGAAAGGATTTCTCTAAAACTTAATTTTCAAAAAGATCCTTTATCTCTCTTCTTTTCTGAGCTTTATCAAACATTCCCTTTTTAGTTAGACAAAACCCCGTTCCCTTTGGACCACACGGAGGATGAACTGAAGCCACTCCGAGAACGACAAGATATCAGACTTCACTATACACTAGAAGAACTGAAGCTACAACAGTCAAAGCCTCTGAAGAACTGAAGAATTTGAAGACACTGACATATTCCAAGATTTATATGACCTTTAGAGGACCAAACCCCTATTGTAGACTCACGTTAGATGCGATATTTGTGAGATGTCATTGTTTGATGTTTTTCCCGATAGCCACAAATGAAACTTATTTTCAAAACAATATTGTGTGTATTGTGTGTATCTCTCTATCCCTCTTAGCTCAACCCAAAACCCTTGGACCCAATAGATGATGAATGAAGATGGACTTGCATTCTATGAACCGATCACTCAGTTGGAGGTAGAGCTATGGATTCAAAACATGGAGGATCACTTCAGGAGTAATTTCGTTGCAAGGAAGAATGAGGTTGAATACGCTCTTCAGTACTTCACAAAAAGTGCTGCAACCTAGTGGAAAATGCATCAAGCCATACAAGGATGTAATGGAGCAAAAACCTGGGAGGCATTGAAGAAGACTCTGTTGGGATCCTGTCTTATCCGGAAGCACGGTAATAAACCGATGAAGGAACCTTGTGCCTGCAAGATATGTGGAGATATAGGACATACCCATGAAGAACACAAGGATGGATGCCCTCATTGTGAAGCAAATCACGGAGCTGAAGAATGCCAACTAGGCAGGTTACTTGTTTCTTGTGTGAAGGAACTACACACTACCCTGCCCAGTGTCATATTTATCCGAAGGTACAAGAAATTACCAGCAGCAGAAGGAAGCAGTGAAAGAAGCCCTCAGGGAAAGTTTAAGAAAACCGGTGATGAAATAAGATGTTGACGACCCTGATGGAGAAAGCCTAAACCGATTTTACTCCAATGCTTGCTATTCATGTGGAGAAGAAGGACATTTTTCACAATATTGCATGAAGGAAAACCAAGAGTATCTGGGAGACTTCTCGATAGAAGAAGTGGAGTTTGATCCACATGAGATAGAAGAATTGATCGGAGCAAAGAAGTCCAGGAAGAGAAAGAGCATGTATCCCCAGAACAACCCAATTTCTGCAGAAAAGGACCTGAGTCAAATCACTTGTTACAGGTGCAAGGATTTAGGTCATTACGCTAGCAAATGCCCATCAAGGAAGCCAAGAACCCAAGGAGCCAAGATAACCACCAAGAAGCCCCTGGATTTGTCTGAAGTCATTTGTTTATGCTGCAAAGGAGTAGGACATTTTGCCAGAGAATGTTCAGACCCGAGGAGAGCTTGAGCAGAGTAGTTGAGATCTTGATATTGGAATAAAGCATGTAATAAAGTTGGAATGCACTTTTATTTTCATTGGGGAGGTTGAGTTGAGTTGTGTAATGGAAATTGTAATAGCTCATGAAGCAATAAAAGTTGAGGTGTTTGGAATCTCATATGAAATGTTACGAGTTGTTTGTTGATTGTGAGTACCTCTCTCGCTATCTCACCCAGACTAAAACCTTGAACCCATGGACAAGCTGACCCCAAACCTTTCCCAGAAAACATAACCACATTTCACCCAAGGAAATAGATACATTATCCTGAGTACCCCTTCTATCTTATACCTGTAGATGACAACCCTTTACGAGTCTTTTCTGAAGGGCCCAGAAACGATCATGACCCTGACCAGTGATCAGGATTACCCGAAGATCCTGAAGGACATGATGAAGCATATTCATCTTGAAGGAGGTGCAGTCTACAAGGGTTATCCTTTCATGGAGAAGGGAGTGGAACTTTGGTATGTGGAGGTACACCTCCACCGTATGAAAGGAGTTTGCCCAAAGACGATGGGGCAGTACTTTTCATCTCACGTGTACCACAAGCAACTTTCTTCGATGTTGTTCGTGAAGCAGCCATGGAAGCCATACGCCAGATCGGAGAAATACTTGAAACAAGACTCCGTTATACTCAGGAATACCTAAGAGAAGTGCATGCAGAGATGATGGAGATGAAGCTCATGGCCACCACGATGAAGCAAAACATCGATGATTTGAAGGATCACATCACACAATTCTAGTGGGACTAAAGTATCTTCAAGAAGGGCAAATGAATAAAGATGGAAGTAACGCTTGACCATACCAAACTATGTGGATGGCAACTTTTGTAATAGATTACTTGTGAAATTTGAGTTTTGAGTAGTGGTTAAGGATGTAATAAAGGATTTGATATGAAGAGAATTATGGATGAACCAGTGCATTTTTTGGCGATACTTGTCTGTGTGAACACTAGACCAGTGGAAAGGAAAATGTATTCCATAGAGTGGAGTTTGGACAAATGAGTTGGAGTTTGGTTTTAGTTATGATGGTTACCCCAAGAATATGAAGGAATGAAGTACTATTGGATTTAAAGGAGATATATTGTTCGAAATGGAACAATAGTAACTCCAACGATGAGTTAAGGATATACAAGTTTTAAGTGGGCTCATAACCCACAAGACCCAGGATTTGGTAAGGAAACAAGTACAATCTTGTTGAAGAAAAGAATTCTGGAAGAAGCTGTGAGTTCGTCAGCAGACGTTCCATAGGGGGTTACGTAAACCCGAGAGTTGTAAAGAAACGATAGAGATTTTGTGTGGCTTGCAGAACCAATGGATTTACCCAAACCTAGTTCGTGGAGAAGAGAAGTTCTGCAATGCTTGTGAGGATGCCCAAGTGTTAGAAAACATGATTCACTATCTGTGTATGTAGTAATGATTCAAGTACGGGATGGATTGGCCCCCATACCGAAGACTTCTATCATGAGCTATCATATGTTGATGGAAAATCAGAGAGACTTGAAATCCTTTGAAGAGTGTCGACACGACAAGCCAAAAGCCTTAGAATGGCAGGATGATGGAAACCCTGTATAGGCACCTATTGCCACTCATAGGTTATGCGGTGAGGTTCAACTCAGACCCATTTCCTGCAGGAGAAACAAAAAAATTGTCGACCACCATGAGGTTTTCGGAAGTTGTTTAGCATTGGCGACAGCCTGGCAACTAAGAAGATCCAAACTTGGAAGGATCTTATTTGATACAAGGACTCCAGATTTTGAGGAAAAGACCATACCCTTACCGAAAGAGCACGAGCGAAGGAGTTATCTCAGGGAATATGAGAAGACCAGCACCGTCAACGCAAAGGATGGAGTACGTGAGTTTTGTCGGAATCGTAACCATGATTCTGAGGGTGGTAGCACCCCATACCATGTGTTGATGAATGGATTTTGAAGGAGACCCCCCAAACCTAACCTTCTTTCTAGCCTCTTCGAATCTCGAGGACGAGATTCATTTTAAGGGTGGTAGTTTGTAACATCCCAAAATTCTAAATTTTGGAATGTTATATTAAATAAATAATTGTGATTGTTTGTTTGATTTTTGTGTGATTGACTGTGTGAAACGGAGTGGAAATTGAAACTTTTTGAAAGTTGAATGCGAGGGAGTAAAAGGACTTTCCCAAAACTTTCATCTTGCATTTTGATCTCGAAGAATTCAAATTCATTTCATCACAAGATCGTAGAGTGAAGATAATATGACTTCTTCCATTTAAAGAAATGAAAAGGTGATTGAAAATGATTTGAATTCCATTTGAAATATCTCAAACTTAGAAACTTTAAGCAACTCAATGAGTTCATGAGGGAAGATAAAATGACTTCTTCAAAATTGAAGAAAGAGAGTTGGGAGTTTCAAATAAATAATTTGGAAGTCACTTTGAAGTTATTTGGAACTCATTTTCCTTTTGAAGTTGTTTGAAATTTCAAATTCAAAATCCTCTTGGAAGTTATCTAGTTTTAATTCAAATTATTTTTCTCCTAAAAATAAATGAATGGAAACAAGGGTAAAATGACCCCTTCAAAGGAAAATTAGGAGAAAATAAATTTGAAATCATTTTGCTATTTTAAAAATGATTTTTATTGATTTTAAAAGCAACAGTAGCACCGTTTGACTTTTATGATTTTTTTTGGAATTTAGTTGAACTTGAGAAATAGTTCATCTTATTCTTGGTAATTTTCTGAACATTTTGGTATATAATATGCCTATGTAAATTTTATTTATTTTCGTCTGTTGTAATTTTTTTCATTCTGTAAAAAAAATACACACACAAGCGCACTACCTAGACCGAAATCCTGTTCGGCCCAGAGGCAAACGAGCCGGCCCGCTTCGCCTTTCGGCCCACGACCTGCCCCGCACCCGAGCGCCCTTCGCGCTGATCGACCGCCCTCGCCTCTCGCTCGGTCGCCCTGCCCACACCCGCTGACTGGTGGGCCCCGCCTCCCAACTCGTCCCCAACCTCCCACCGCGCCACACGGGACAAACCGCGAGCGCGCCCGCCCGCAACCGCCGGCGAAGCCCCGCGGATGAGGCTTATCCGCTGGTCCCTGACGCCCTGCCTGTGCCTATAAATGCCCCGCGACCCCCTCTATCGATCCCGCCGGCTCACACTTCCCCATGCCGCTCCTATCTGTCGCCATCATCAAGTGCATCTCGCCGGAGCCGAGCTCCTCGGCGGACGAATTCGTCGCCGGTGAGCCCTTTCGATCCCTATTTCCATGCTCATTCGGACCCCCGTGCTCCTCTGTGTCTTTTTGATGTTTTCCTTGTCGCCTAGGTCGCCCGAAGAAGCCGCCCCGACGACGCGTGCCCTTGCCGGAGCACCGGAGTCGCCACTTCCCTCCACCCCGTCCGGTGCACGCCGACGCCAGCCGTCACCACCATCCGGTCGCCCATGCTGCGCCGCATCTCCTTGTCCCCTCCGCTGTCGCCGGAGCCGCCGCCCCGTTCGACCCGAGCCACTGCCACCGTCGTCGACATCGCCGCCGGCAGCCGTCGACCACGGTGAGCCACCGCCCCACCCTCGCCCGTTCGATCTACTATGGACGACCTAGATTAGATCGGGTTAGTTGTGTTTTTTAGTTGAACCAGTACACGGTTAACCCTGGTTTTTATTTTAAAAACCACTGGTCGGTTTTTGTTAGTTAGCCGCGCGTTAGCATTTTTATTAAATGCCGGCCATTCTCCGTATAGCTTCTGCAGCGAATGCTGCCCAGCCACCCGCAAGAAGCCACATGCCCAAGGACCTGCTCGCGATTTTTTTCTTTTCTGTTTAGTCCATAGAAATTGCAGTTTAGCCCCTGGACTTCTGATAGCTATATCTTTTCAACCGTAAGTCAAAATTTGATGAAACCAGCGGGAAAATGTTCGTATCGAATAGATTTATCCAAAGAACCAACTTTGAAAACTTTTGGCCAATTTCAAACTTGAATTTATTCAGGTTTGAATTCAAACTTCAACTGCTCATATCTCCTAAACCGTAGCTCCGATTAAGTCGATTCTTTTTGTGTTTTGTCACTGTAGCCAAACCCTATCAATTGGACTAGTATCACACTAATTTTCACACACTTAGGATCTATCCATAGTAGTTTTACTCGTATGCCTAGTATGCACTGTGGTCCACGTCACAATTTTTTTGCACCCATGCCCTATGTTGTTTTGCACTTAGTATTTTCTTTTGATAGTTAAGTGTGTTGTGTGTTCATTTGGATTTTCCGAGTCTTTTCATGTTGCATGTTATTTGGTTCTCTGAAATGATTGCTTATGTGAATGCAATGTTTGACCTTATAGAGTTTCATCGGAAAGTGACGAATAGCTCTATTAAGTAAATTTTTGAGAGCAATATAATCTTCATCAACTATTACCAGGCAAGTTCACATTTGACCATTCTTCCATTTACCTGTGTTTTTATTATGCACTTAGTCCTTTGAGGTAGGATTGCATGGTAGGATTTATTGTTGCCAGATGGCTATGCCGTTACCTAGTACTCCCTCCGTTCCTAAATATAGGGTGTATAGTTTTTGGCACGGAAATTAAAGAACACACGTGGAGGGAAAATTTCACAAGTTTTGAGTGAGATTACACCTGACTAATTGGCATGAGAAAATAGAGGAGCTTGCCTAATATAAGGAAATGTAATCAAATCCCTAAAAAACTATCCAAATGAGTGGTGCAATGCAATACACCTTATGTTTTGGGATTTTTCTCAAAAATCTATACACCTTATATCAAGGAACGGAGGGAGTAGTTCATTTGAGGTAGGTCTGACCTATACATCCTTGTCACCAACGTGTAAGTTTATTTTTGCCTCGCCAAATGTAGATGTGGTTTGGGAAGCGAACATGGTGAGATATGAGTGAAAAAGTAGTAATCAGGACCAAGACTTGTAAATGAACTACCTGGGCGGTATTTGGTTTGAATGGTGGCGAAGT
Source organism: Triticum monococcum (assembly GCA_034509565.1). NCBI lineage: Eukaryota > Viridiplantae > Streptophyta > Magnoliopsida > Poales > Poaceae > Triticum > Triticum monococcum. The sequence goes on along the minus strand of CM067843.1, from coordinate 666,506,319 downwards.
ACAGTGGGAGCATGCATGGTTAATCCATGGTGGTGCAACACTAGTGGTCGGCCGCCCAGGCTCAAAGAGATCAATCGTATTCTCATGTCTAGAAGCTTCTGTGTGCAGCCACAAGTCAATATGGGCTCTGGCTTAGTTGAGTAGATAGTGTGTCCTCTTCCGGGATAGGCTAGCAGATGTAGAATGATGTAGGTGTACCGGCCTATCCGTGGGTTAAGGGAGAACATTTTTGAAAGACTATGTCTCGGTCATCCTGTTCTCAAATGCCAGGCAGTGCGAGAACTTCAAGGGAGGCGATCGGGTCTTGTGGGGAAAAGTGTGTAAACCTCCGCAGAGTGTTAAAACCTAATCGATTAGCCGTGTCCCCGGTTACGGACAACTTGAGCATCTAGTAGTGGAAATGCTGGGAGATCTCATCACTCTTAATTAAACAGTTGGATTTTAAATGAAACTTTGGGAATGGGTTGAGTTGGGTTTGCCAACTCATCCTATGCTATACAGTAGTGGTAGAATATTATCTTTTATTCTAGGGAAAACTAGCTTTATGCAAAAAACTAAATTAGAGCTTTCCACCAGCCAAATTGCATGTACAAATAGGTTCATTATTTTATGATGTGACTTGCCAGTACATTCAATATACTGACCTACAGGCCTGCAACGTCTTATGTTGCAGGCATTTTCTACGATGAGTAAGAGTTACGTTGCAGGGTTACGGTCTACACTCAACTTGCCGATGGCGTTGATGGGACTCCACACCCGATTGTTTGTTTCCGCTGCGACCTATGAAGTATATATCAGTTGTACATTATTTATACATGTGATTGCACTTTGATATATACATTGATGTACTGTGTGTGCTAGCATACCGATCCAGGGATGTCACAGATACACAGAGGCTTGACCATTTGAGGTCGGGTGGCTACATTTAATTTTTGGCCTCGTGAAGGAGAAAGTATCGCTCTAGCTTGGGGGAAGCTTAAGTCAATGTTATATTCATGCCCCAAACATGAGCTCTCAAGAGAAATTATTATTCGGAATTTTTATGCTCGACTTTCTCGTGATGATCAATCCATGCTTGGTACTTCTTGTACTGGTTCATTTATGAAGAAGACTATTGAATTCCGGTTGGATCTTTTGGAAAGAATTAAACACAACTCTGAAGATTGGGAACTCGACGAAGCTAAAGATAGTAGCCTCTGAGTACTTCTTGTACTGGTTCATTTATGAAGAAGACTATTGTGTTAAATCTTTTATGAATATCGATGCTTTTCAAAAGTTTAGCACTAAATATGGACTTGACTCTGAGATAGTAGCCTCCTTTTGTGAATCATTTGCTAGTCGTGTTGATCTCCCTAAAGAGAAGTGGTTTAAATGTCATCCACCTATTAAAGAAGAAATTAAAGAACCTGTACTAGCTAAACAAGAAACTATACTTTATAATGTAGATTCAGTTGTTCCTACTGCTTATATTGAGAAACCACCTTTCCCTGTTAGGATAAAGGAACATGCTAAAGTTTCAACTGTGCTCAACAAATGTTATATTAGAAAACCTAAACCTGATGAAAAAATTAAAGTAAAACCTAGTGTTGCTATGGTTAAGGATCTCTTGGAAGAAAATATAGATAGGCACATTATTTACTTCTATGAAGAAGCTGCTAGAATTAACAAAACCTGATAAAAAGGATAAACATTGACCTGTTGTTGGCATGCCTGTTGTCTCAGTTAAAATAGGAGATCACTGTTATCATGGTTTATGTAACATAGGTGCTAGCGTGAGTGCTATTCCCTATTCCTTATATCACGAAATTATGAATGACATAGCACTCGAAGAGATGGAAGACATTGATGTTACTACTAAACTTGCTAATAGAGACACTATATCACCATTTGGGATTGTTAGAGATGTTGAAGTCTTGTGTGGGAAAATAAAATACCGTACTGATTTTCTTGTTCTTGGTTCCCCATAAGATGACTTTTGTCCCATTATCTTTGGTAGACCTTTCTTGAGCACCGTTAATGATAAGATAGATTGTGAGAAACAAACTGTTGGGGTTAGTTTTGGTGATGAGTCTTGAGGGAGTCCTGGATTAGGGGGTCTTCGGACAGCCGGACTATATCCTTTGGGCGGACTGTTGGACTATGAAGATACAAGATTGAAGACTTCGTCTCGTGTTCGGATGGGACTCTACTGGCGTGGAAGGCAAGCTAGGCAATACGGATATGGATATCTCCTCCTTTGTAACCGACCTTGTGTAACCCTAACCCTCTCCGGTGTCTATATAAACAGGAGGGTTTTAGTCCATAGGACAACAACAACTACAACATACAATCATACCATAGGCTAGCTTCAAGGGTTTAGCCTCTCCGATCTCGTGGTAGATTTACTCTTGTACTACCCATATCATCAATATTAATCAAGAAGGACGTAGGGTTTTACCTCCATCAAGAGGGCCCGAACCTGGGTAAAACATTGTGTCCCCTGCCTCCTGTTACCATCCGCCTTAAACGCACAGTTCGGGACCCCCTACCCGAGATCCGCCGGTTTTGACACCGACATTGGTGCTTTCATTGAGAGTTCCTCTGTGTCATCGCCGTTAGGCTTGATGGCTCCTACTATCATCGATGGCGATGCAGTCCAGGGTGAGACTTTTCTCCCCGGACAGATCTTCGTGTTCGGCAACTTTGCACTACGGGCCAATTCGCTTGGCCATATGGAGTAGATTGAAAGTTACGCCCCTGGCCACCAGGTTAGGTTTGGAAGCTTAAACTACACGGCCGATATCTGTGGAGACTTGATCTTCGACGGATTCGAGCCTCTGCCTTGTGCGTCATGCGGTCACGATGAGTACGATTTAGCTCTACCATCGGATAGTGTTCAAGAGATCGCACAGGCAGCCGCTCCGACCCTCAATTCGGAGCCAGGTGCGCCTTTCGCGGACGGGTGGATGGACCCTGCCACGGAGGCCTTACCCTCAGCGGCGATCGAGCCAAACATCGACCTTACCTTGCACGAGAGCCGTGCTGTTAAACTACCGGATCCTTCTCCGGCCACGGACTCCGAACTGCCTGCGCCCGTTCCTGTCGAATCCGATTGGGCGCCGATCATGGATTTTACCTCCGCGGATATTTTTCAGCACTCGTCCTTTGGCGACATACTGAACTCATTAAGGTCTCTCTCCTTGTCAGGAGGATCCTGGCCGAACTATGTCCGGTAGGACTGGGATGCGGACGACGAAGAAATTCAAGGCCCACCCACCACCCACTTAGTAGCCACTGTCGATGACTTAACCGACATGCTCGACTTCGACTCCGAAGACATCGACGGTATGGACGACGATGCGGGAGGCGAAGAGGAACCACCGCCCACAGGGCACTGGACAGCCACCTGATCATACGATATATACATGGTGGATACACCCAAAGAAGGCAATGGCGACGAGATAGCGGAGGATGACCCCTCCAAGAAGCAACCCAAGCGCCGACGTCAGCGGCGCCGCTCTAAGTCCTGCCAAAGCAAAAGTGGTGATACCGGCACAGGAGATAATAATACTCTGGATAGTGCCGAAGACAACAACAATCCCCTCCAGCAAGATTTAGAGCAGGAGGATGGAGGAGCCAGCCCTCCTGAGAGAGCGGCAGGTGGAGAAGAGGATCCTGTCGGATTTCGGGTTCCGGCAGACCCTTGAGGTTCGAACACTGGGGTGCGCACGGAGATTTCGCCTCCTACCTACCTGCACCCCCCGCCATGCTAGGATCTAAACTACGGAAAGAACAACGCAAGAGACTCAAGGTTTATACTGGTTCGGGCCACCATTGTGGTGTAATACCCTACTCTAGTGTGTGGTGTGGTGGATTGCCTCTTGGGCTAATGATGATGAACAATACAAGGAAGAACAGCCTCGCGAGGGTCTGTTCTTGGCTGGGGTGATGAACCGCTGGGAGGAGTTCAACCACCTTTATCTCTCTCTCTCCCTCTCAACCAACCGACCGAACCCCCTTGCTATGTGGGTGGCTGGTCCTATTTATAGAGGCCCTGGTCCTCTTCCCAAATATCGAGCGGGAAGGGAGCCAACAATGGCGGGCTAATTTGAAGGGGGATAGCAAGTATCAGCTATCCTGACAAAAGTAGTCTTCGCCTGCGCAAAGCTCTGGTGATGATGCCATCTTGGCCTCCATGGTGACCTCTGCCTCGTAGTCCTCCTGGTCTTGGTCTCGTTCCACCGAAATGGCAACCTTTTCCTCATGCCTCGGTACTCCGCGGCCGCGCTTGCCCCCTTTGCACCAAAGAGGAAAGGAGGACGCTGCGCGGGCTGGCACCCGCCTGGCGCCCTTGGTCGTCATGGCTTGCGTCATGGGAACCTCGTGAGGTACCCCGCCTTGATCTCTCCGCCTCCTCGTGAGCCAGCCTGACGAGGCCGCGCCCGAGGAAGCTCCGCGTTGTCCTTCTCGCCAGGCTTGGCCCCTCGCGAGGGTCTTGGGTTCGTGTTGGTGAAGATGGGCCACACTAGGCGCCCTTTTGAGCCACGCCACAGGCCGCAGGCAGGCAAGTCTGGTGACCCCCGTTCCCAGAACACCGATAGTAGCCCCCGGGCCCAAGGCTTGCCCGGAGTTGGCCATGCTGGGAGGCGAAAGGGCAAGAGTGAAGCGCCGCGAGCCCTAACAGCCTGCGGCATTGGGCGCCGCGTGGCGATTGATTGGACGTGGGCGTCTCCACTTCCCCATGGCGCCTCGGCAACTGCACAGACTGGACAAGTCCCTGCATGCAAAGCGGGTCATGATTACCTGCGATCGTGGGGGCCGTCGGTTGGCCTTGTCCAACTATAAGTACTGATCGACGCGCGCCCTTCCAGTTCATCTCCCCTTGCTTCTCCTTCTTCTCCATGGCCCCGTCGAGGAGGTTCTCGGCCGCGGAGAAGGGGAAGGCCTACCAGGTTGAGCATGCCTCTCCTCCGCCCAAGCACGGTCGAGGGCGCCCCTGCAAACATCCTGTGGCCACCATGGCAGCTCCCCGCGGTCGCAGAGACGCTTTCCAGCACGGTGGCGGGCGGATTACTGCGACCAGGGGGTGCGCTCCGGCTGCGCGTCCCCCCATGCCGCGCTTCCATGCTGCCTAGGTGCTACCGGAGTTCGTCGTGTGGTCGGCGGAGCCGACTAGCACCCGGCTTCCTCTTCCTCGCTTCCTCCTTGGCGAGCTCCTAGCCGGCGCCCCGGGCGGCCTCTAGCTTCAGGCTGATGGCTGCTGCAGCCGGGCCTTATGGGTTACACTGGAGGTCTCCGTAGCCGGGAGCCTGGCCCTGGCCCATGGTTGGCAGTCATTTGCCCGCGCGCGCAGCCTGGGCCATCGGTGCACCCTACACTTCAAGTTCGATGGTGATGCCACCCTCTACGTGAGGGTGTTTGGGGAAGATGGTCGCCGCGCAGGGTGTTGCCCTGAGGGTGACGACCGCGGCTGGGAACCCTGCTCCGGCGATGACAGGGAGGGCAGCGCTCGCGCGGCACGCGGCGCCCAAGGTTCTTCAAGCTTCTCCGGTTCTTCTTCAGGCAGCGACTCTTCTAGCGGTGGCCGTGGTCAGCCCCCACACCGTCGTATCTGCTTGGGAGGTGGCAGCGTGTCCGCCCACCATCGCGCCCTGGTGAAGCACGAGAGGGAGTCCGCCTAAGCTTCGGAGGCAGCTCAGGCTTCCCTGCGGGCCGGTGTGAGGCGAGCTGCACTAGATCTGTTCTTTCTTTTCCTTTTTCCTGCGTAAAAAGGACAGTAGTGTGGGGCCCCGCGGGGGTGTGTATGGGTTATTGCTGTTAACCATCGTTTTGCTTTCTTTACCATACCTTCCGGCTACGTGCCCGCACGTGGATGGTTCATGGCCCCAGCCGTGGGGGCGACCGACCCAGGCCCTGTGTTTGTGGCGCGGTGCCCGAGGGGCACGGACTGGAGGGGTGCTCCTGCAAGGGGCCCAAGTCACGAACCCTTTGAACGACTAGGATAGGAACATTCGCGAGGGCGCTCGGCTGCCTCCCTCGCGAGGCCTTGCACAAGAGAAAACGAGGCACGAGAATGAAAAGCCGAAGAACCACAAGCCAAAGACGGCAACAACTTCAATAAAACTTCGAATGAGAAGGAATAAGCCAACTGCGGAAAGCAAATGAAAAGCTGCGTCCGGCACCTAGTCTAGTCTTCGACGTCTTCTCACCAGCGCGGAGCTAAGTGTTGCCACTGGGCGTGGGAGGGAGCCCCAGGGCCTGAGGCCGGCGCTCCTGAGACTCCGGGGCGTGTACAGCCCCAACTCATTATTACGTGAGAGTGTCACGGGCGGCGAGCTTCACAGGCATTGGCCTTCTTCACAGGCTCCGGGCCTTTTCCAAAACGTGATAGCTTCACAGGCACTCGCCTTGCTTCACAGGCTCTGGGCCTTTTCCAAAACGCGATAACTTCACAGGCACTCGCCTTGCTTCACAGGCTCTGGGCATTTTCCAAAACGCGATAGCTTCACAGGCACTCGCCTTGCTTCACAGGCTCTGGGACTTTTCCAAAACGCGATAGCTTCACAGGCACTCGCCTTGCTTCACAGGCTATGGGCCTTTTCCAAAACGCGATAGCTTCACAGGCACTCGCCTTGCTTCACAGGCTCAGGGCCTTTTCCAAAACGCGATAGCTTCATAGGCACTCGCCTTGCTTCAAAGGCTCTGGGCCTTTTTAGGGGTTGAACCTCCGGAGGTGCTGGATGTTCCATGCATTCTGGACCGGCACTCCCTCCTGAGTCTCCAAGCACGCAGAGCCGGGCCTGGAAACATGAACAACCTTGAACGGGCCCTCCAACATGGGAGAGAGCTTGTGCAGCCCCTCCCTGGAGAGAACCCGCCTGAGCACGAGGTCTCCTACCTCAAGAGTCCTGGGGCGGATGTTGCGGCAGTGATATCGCCGCAGCGCTTGTTGGTGCCTCGCCGCTCACAGTGCGGCTTCTCGGCTATGTTCCTCCCCCAACACGAGGTCCATCCCCCGCATGGCACCATGCTGCGCCTCGTCGAACTCCAGGACCCGCGCGGAGCGACGTCTCACCTCGTGAGGGAGGACCGCTTCCGCTCCGTAGACCAGGAAGAACGGGGTCTCTCTAGTCGGCTTGGTCGCGGTGGTGCGGATGGACCACAGCATGGACTGAAGCTCGTCGTACCAACCTCTGCCGCAGGCCTCCAGCTTCTTCTTGAATGTCCTGGTCTTGAGGCCTGAGGGAGTCCTAGATTAGGGGGTGTTCGGATAGCCGGACTATACCTTCAGCCGGACTCCAGGACTATGAAGATACAAGATTGAAGACTTCGTCCCATGTCCGGAGGGGACTTTCCTTGGCGTGGAAGGAAAGCTTGGCGATGCGGATATTCAAGATCTCCTACCATTGTAACCGACTCTATGTAACCCTAACCCTATCCAGTGTCTATATAAACCGGAGGGTTGTAGTCCGTAGGACAGAATCAACTCCTTACACAACAATCATACCATAGGCTAGCTTCTAGGGTTTAGCCTCCTTGATCTCGTGGTAGATCTACTCTTGTACTACCTATATCATGAATATTAATCAAGCAGGAGTAGGGTTTTACCTCCATCGAGAGGGCCCGAACCTGGGTAAAACAAAGTGTCCCCTGTTGTCAGGACCCCGATTCTAAGCCACATCGATCTAGCCGGTAACACCTCATATCACTTTGCAGCCTCACGCACGGTATCCCACGGGTGTCGCCTTACCATGGCCCGGGACCGTTTGCGCCTTTTGGCTCGCGTATATGACAATGTCGCTAGCATCCATATGACCGAGAACCCGGGCCGACATGGCTAGTCGTGAACCCAAAGCGGCACAGACCTATGGAGACAGGCATACATGAATCACATCGAACATGTCGGTCATCAACGAGTGATTCCGGGCTGTAGCACTGGGCTAACAGGACTCCGGGGATCCCGGGCTGTAGCAGGCTAGACAGGACTCCGGAGATCACCGCGTGACATTTCCCTGAAGGGACAGACATAGGGACGAAGTGAAACACATGCCGGCCAGTCAAGTGTCCTGAACAGTAGTGCTGGGCTAGCAGGACTCCGGTGAACCGGGCTGTAGCGGACTACTATGGCTCGAGGAGCACTAGACTACATTTCCCCATAAGAAAGGCTGCGAAGGACAGACAACTAGATTGTCGGATCCCACTCATACCAAGCATTTCAATCATACACACAATATGCCCGATATGAGTACATACAACATGGCACCACAACAAAACTCTACAACTCAAGTACTTTATTTAAAGGCTCCAGGGATCCATACATAACATATTCATACAGGTAGGGGTCACATGACCCGACACTCAAGTCATACAGTCATACAAGCACATGCGGAAGCAACTAGTCTGAGTACAGACTCTAGAAAGAAAGAAGGCTTCTCGAAGCCTGTCTATCTACATAGGGCCCTCCATGGCCTGGATCACCACCTGGGTGGCTAGTCACTCGTCGAGGTCAAGGTCTACGTAAAACCCATTGGAGGGGGCAGTGTTGTCGTCTGAAAACAATAAATAAGCAAACATGAGTACAAAGGTACTCAGCAAGTCTTACATCAGAACCTACTATACATGCTCATTCTCAAGAAGGTGGTGGGGTTTATGAAGCAAGCCAGCTTTGACTCTTGGCTAAGCTATCCTACGGAACCTTTTAGCAAAATAGTTTTCGCACACGAGTCCACTACTCACCATCACAATACTCCACCGTGGATCCTCCCTCGTATCCTGCGAGAGGGCCATCCTCGGTACTCACACTTATCTTGAGTCTTTTAGTAGTATCCATTAACTTGTCTATGAACTGTATATGCAACCAAGTAGTCCTTTACCGCGGACGCGGCTATTCGAATAGTTTTATACCCTGCAGGGGTGTACTTCGTCACACATGTTTCCACCACTTAGCATCTGCACACGAAATGTGCTCGGCAGACTTCAAGCGAAAACCGACGTGGGTGTAGACCACGACCTGACTAACCTCACAAGTCTCTAGTCCAGGGTCGTCGCCTATTCAGGTTCCATCCGCAAGGAAATCCGGCCGGGGTGTCCTCAATGGCCCCGAACGATGTGAACAGGGTTCCCGAGACACCAAACGGGTGACTCGGTACACCGTGCCATGGTGTATCTACCGCAACATAGCCCACCCCTAGGGTCAGCGCTACGCACGGCCGCCAACACATATCCTACAAACACCAGAAACTAGTTGCAACTCCTGGACTGAGGCGAGAGGGGTCAGTAAGTCGAGCGGGGTCATATTTCAGGGCCCAATGTGTGGTAGTAGCTGAATCTTAAATCACGCATACAGAACTCAGTTCTTAGGGACGGCCTCAATGAAACAACCCACCATGTACTCCTACATGGCCTCTCATCGATACCTTTACCAAAACATGTTCAACACATCCCACATATTACTGACACAAGCATTTCACTCTAGCCCATCACCCAGATGAACCAGACCTGACACAACTCTAAGCATAGCAGGCATAGCAAGGTAGGAATCACAAAACATGGCTCAATCAACTCCTACACATGCTAGTGGGTTTCATCTAGTTACTGTGGCAATGACAGGTCATGCAGAGGATAAGGGTTCAACTACCGCAGCACACAACAGTTTGAATCGTGTTGTCTTAATGCAGTAAACAAGAGCAGGAGCGAGAACATGGGTTGTATCGGAATGATCAATGGTTGCTTGCCTGATGGAGTGGTAACGGGATACTGCCCTTCAGTTGGATACTCGTGAATATCCTCGGAGGCAGAACCTACCACGAAGAACACAACCGAGCACAATCAACATGACGATATGCAACAATATGATGCATGCTATGACATGGCAATATGGATGTGTCTTGGCCTAATGCAAGCTAAAACAGAAGGGTAATTGCTTATTTGAACCAAAGGTTCAAGTGTTAGCTCATTTGACTTGATCATATTAGTGCATCACCTTATATTGCATAAACAGCAGGTTTAACTTGTTCTGACATGCATGAAACCAGTACCAATGGATAGCTTGGATTTTTCTGATAATTTTTCATATATAATTTGTCTCATTTGTAGTTATGGTTGAATTTCTATGAATTTTTGAAGTTTAGGCAATTTTCTGGAATTTTCTATATAAAATTAAATCCAGAAAAGAGTTATTGCGTCAGCCTTGCGTCAGCATGACGTCAGCAAGTCAACAGGCCCGGTACAGGTCAAACCTGACCTGTGGGACCCGTATGTCAGTGGCTCATTTAGTTAATTAACTAATTAATTTAGATTAACACTAAACAGGTTTAGTTAGCAGGGGGGGCCCCGCTTGTCATTGACTCAGGGGAGTCAACTGGGCCCACCCAGTCAATGGTCAAGGTCAACACTCGCCGGCGTCTAGCCGCCGGCGAGGCCAGACGCGGCGGAGGAAGTGCATTTGCACGTTCTGGCCACCAAACGGGAGGCGGAGAGCATCTACGAGCTCCTGGGAACGAGCCGCAGCTCTTGGTGGTGATGGTTGGGCTCGGGGTGGCCGGAGACGTCGCCGGCGACGACTTAGGCGGTCGCCGGAGTTCGGGCGCCGATGAAAACGGCGACACCGTGTACGGGAGGATCAACGGGTAGCACCTACGCGTTCTGCAGGCTCCCACAAAGCCAACGGGCATATGCACGGGGCCGATTGGCCACCGGAGCCTCGTCGGCGACGAGTTCGTGCGGCGGTGTGCTTCGGGCGTCATGGGAAGTGGTGCTACAACGAGCGCTAGGCCGTGGGGTTAGGGGGAAACGACGGAGGAGCTCACTGGGAGGTCGAAGCGCAGCTCAGTGGGCCTGGGGACGACCTAGACGGCGCGAATCGAAGACGAGGTCACCGGCGGCCGAAGGTTGAAGAAGAGCTCGAAGTCGACGCTGCAGGGCTTCCGGCGGGGCGTGGTTCGGTGAGGGGGTCGAGGACGATGTCGCGGAGCTCGTGGGCACAACCGAGGGGCGAGGGGGTGGCTGTGGCCGTGGTGGTTCGCGTCGGCGGCGGCGGCCGCGTTCTGTGGAAGTGAGGGGGAGCCAGAGGAGGGGATGAGCACGGGGGGGGGGGGGGGAGGAATGAGAGGGCCTGGGGGTGCGTGGCCGTCTCCGTGGCATTGGGAGGGAGTCCGGGGAAGCAGGAGGTGGCGCGCAGGGTGGAGGTGGCGCGCGCGCGTGCCGGCGAGCGTCGGGCACACGCCCGCGTCCTTCTGTCCGAGGAGGGGGAGGACAGGAGGCAGCGGGGGTGGGCTGGGCCGCCAGCTGGAGATGGGCCATGTATGTGGCCCAGTGGCCTTTCCCTCTTTATTTATTTGTGTTTTTCTATTTTTGTTATTTTGTTTTGATTTAGTTTAAATACTAAATCATTTTATAAAATCCTGAAAATATTTATGGACACTTGCTGAATTATTTCAGTGGCCCAAAAAATAGTTCCAACATTATTTGAGCATTTGAATTATTTAATAGCATTTAAATGCCCAAATTCAAATACTTATGATTTAAATCAATGCCCTTTTGTTGACCTAAAATTATGTGCACCATTTTTCCCAAGGGTTCTAGCCCTAGGCAAAGAGGGTGAACATTTTTGAAGGGCATTTCAGGTTCATTGAATTTATTTTTAGTAAACCCTAGTTGATTTCAGGGGGGGGTGCTGGGGGTTCTGCTTTCCCCATTTCAATTTTCCGATGAAGGTAAACATGATGCACACTCTAATGCATGATCTAGCTAGGGTGTGACAACTCACCCCCACTCAATAGAATCTCGTCCCGAGATTTAGGATCATCTAGGAAGAAGGTGGGGTACTCGAGTCGAAGACAATCCTCCCTTTCCCAAGTGGCTTCTTCCTCGGAATGGTGTGACCATTGAACCTTGAGAAACTTGATATTATGACGTCGAGTGGTACGCTCGGCTTGATCAAGGATACAGACGGGGTATTCCCGATAAGAAAGGTTATCTTGTAAATCAAGCATTTCGTGGTCCACTCCACGGACAGGATCCGCGAAGCAACGCCTGAGTTGCGAAACGTGGAAGACATCGTGAACTCTGGAGAGATGCGGAGGTAGTTCCAATTGGTAGGCAACTTCTCCTCATTTGGCAAGAATGCGAAAGGGTCCAATGTAACGAGGAGCCAATTTGCCTTTGATACCGAAGCGATGGGTTCCCTTTAACGGGGTAACCCGAAGGTAAGCCTTCTTGTCAATTTCAAATGTCATAGGCTTATGTTTACGATCATACTGACTCTTTTGGCGAGATTGGGCTGTTTTCAATTTCTCACGAATAACGCGAACCTGCTCTTCTGCTTCCTGAATCATATCCGGGCCAAAGAGTTGTCTTTCCCCGGTTTCTGACCAGTTAAGAGGCGTTCGACATTTTCGTCCATAGAGAACTTCGAAGGGAGCTTTGCCCAAACTAGCTTGATAGCTATTGTTATAAGCAAACTCCGCGAATGGAAGGCATTTCTCCCAACTCATTCCGAACGAGATAACAGAAGCTCGGAGCATATCTTCCAGAATTTGATTGACTCGCTCTACTTGACCACTTGATTGAGGATGGAAGGCGGTGCTAAAGGAGAGATGAGTTCCCATAGCATTTTGGAAACTTTCCCAAAATCGAGAGGTGAAGAGACTTCCACGGTCTGAGTTAATTTCCAATGGGACACCATGAAGAGACACTATTCGGGAGATGTATAAGTCAGCTAGCTGGCTAGCGGTGATACTCTCACGAACAGGTAGAAAATGGGCTACTTTGGAAAGAAGGTCGATCACGACGAAGATGGCATTATTCCCCCTCTTGGTCCTGGGAAACCCAGTGATGAAATCCATACTGATTTTGTCCCATTTCCATTCAGGAATAACCAAAGGTTGAAGGGTGCCAGCAGGCCGTTGATGCTCTGCTTTAACACGATGACAAACGTCGCAATTGGCAATGTATTGAGCGATTTCTCTCTTCATCCTAGTCCACCAAAACCTCTGGCGTAGGTCTTGATACATTTTGGTACTACCGGGATGAATGGTGAGAGGGGATTCATGAGCTTCCTTAAGGATCATCTGGCGTAGTTGTTGTTTCTTGGGAACCACCAGGCGGTTCTCGAAGAAGACAGCACCTTGTTCATCCATGGAAAAGCATTTAGCTACTCCGCTAGCAATGTTTTCCTTAATCCGGGATATGCCCTTATCACGCTTTTGGGCAGCTATGATTTGATCCATAAGGGTAGGTTTCGCCACCAGGGTAGATAGGAATCCTCGAGGAACAATGTGAAGGTTAAGCTTACGAAATTCCTCATGGAGAAGTGGCTGGCTTTGTTGTAACATCAGGTTGTTACAGTAGGACTTACGACTTAGAGCATCAGCCATGACATTGGCTTTGCCAGGGGTGTAAGTTATTCCTAAGTCGTAATCCGAGATCAACTCGACCCAACGTCTGTGCCTGAGATTCAAATCTGGTTGGGTGAAGATATATTTCAAGCTTTGGTGATCGGTGAAGATCTCGCAACGATTACCGAGAAGGTAATGTCGCCAGGTTTTGAGTGCATGGACTACAGTTGCAAGCTCTAGATCATGTGTGGGATAATTTTCCTCATGTGGGTGTAATTGCCGTGAAGCATAGGCAATTACCCGACGATCTTGCATGAGTATGCAACCTAGTCCTTGTCGCGAGGCGTCGCAATAGATAATAAAGTCCTTGGAGAAATCTGGTGGTACCAGTACGGGAGCAGAGGTCAGGCGTCTTTTCAGTTCCTGAAAACTGAACTCGCACTATGGAGTCCACTCAAACTTTTTATCTTTCTTGAGGAGTTCAGTTAGAGGCTTAGCAACCTTGGAGAAATTCTCGACGAAGCGGCGGCAATAGCTCGCTAGGCCAAGGAAACTCCGAACTTGCTTGACCGTTTCAGGTGGAGTCCAATCAAGGACGGCTTGAACTCGTTCGGGATTGACAGCAATACCCTTACCAGAGATTACATGGCCTAGATAGGTCACTTCTGACAACCAAAATTCACACTTGGAGAATTTGGCATAAAGGCGATGCTCTCGAAGTTTCATCAATACCAGCCTTAGATGTTCGGCATGTTCCTCTTCATTCTTGGAGTAGATGAGTATGTCATCGAGGTATACTACGACGAATTTGTCCAAGTACTCCATGAAAACCGAGTTCATTAACCGGGAGAAGGTGGCCGGGGCATTGGTTAAACCGAAGGACATGACGGTGTACTCGTATTGGCCATAACGAGTAACAAAGGCCGTTTTGGGAATGTCCCCGTTTCTGATTTTGATTTGATGGTAGCCCAACCTCAAATCCATCTTGGAGAAGACTGAGGATCCAGCGAGCTGATCATACAGGTCGTTGATCCTGGGAAGCGGGTATTTGTTCTTGATTGTGACCAGATTGACAGGTCGGTAATCCACTACCATTCGATCCGTTCCATCCTTCTTCTTGACGAAGAGGACGGGGCAAGCCCAAGGAGAGGAGCTAGGACGGATGAACCCTTTGTTCAAGGACTCATCGAGTTGGTTCTTAAGCTCGGCTAGTTCTAAGGGTGCCATCTTGTAGGGTCTTCTAGCAATTGGAACGGTTCCTGGAACAAGGTCTATCACAAACTCGACATCCCTGTCAGGTGGAACACCTGGCAGTTCTTCCGGAAACACATCCGGGAAGTCTCGGACTACCGGAACGTCCTCAAGGTCTGAAAGAGGGTTGGCATTGAGAGAGTAAAGTTGGCGCTTGGCCACTCGAGTTAAGACATTAACTGTCTTGCCCGAGGGATGAGTAAGTTGAACGGTTCTAGTGGCACAATCGATCTTGGCATAATGAGCCGACATCCAGTCCATACCCAAGATGATGTTTATGTCGGAGGACTTGAGAGCTATTAAAGATGCAAGGAAGACAAGCCTATCGACAAGAATTTCGTTCCCATGGCTTACCCTAGAAGTTTGCCATTTGGAACCCGGAGTTTGAATTACCATGGAAGTGGGCATGTCACAGAATGTCGTGTTATGCAACCGAGCATAATTCTCGGATATGAATGAATGAGATGCTCCAGTATCGAAAAGAACAGATGCCGGATGGCAGTTAACAAGGAGCGTACCAAGGACGACGTTGGGATCCTCATGAGCCTCTTCGGCTGAAACATAGTTAACATGGCCACGTGCAGTGGCGGCCGGCTTGGCGTAGAAAGTCTTTCCTGCGGGCTTACCACAGCCAACGGACTTTCCAGCTTGATTGGGGTTGTTCTGGGGACACTCTCGACTATAGTGACCCGGTTCTCCACACTTGAAGCATGTTACCACAGTGGGGCGTGGAGTAACATTAGCAGCGGGGCCACCATAGGGCTTGGGCGGTGCAAATTGCTGGTTGGGACGAGGCGCCTCAAAAGATGGCCTCGGGGTGAATCTGGGTGGCAGTGCGGTGCTTGGAATCCACACCCGGCGCTTCTGAGCTCCAGAGCCGGATGAAGACCCAAAATCACGGGAGTGCTTGCGTGAAGCGTCATAATCAGTCTGGCATGTCTCAGCACTGATAGCTTTATTGACCAGCTTCTGGAAGGATGTGCACTCGTGCAGACGGAGATCACGGCGAAGCTCAGGGCTAAGTCCCTTGCGGAACCTTGCCTGCTTCTTGGCGTTAGTAGAAACCTCTTCAGGAGCATAGCGTGCCAGGTTCCCAAATTCTCGGCTATATGCATTCACAGTCAGCCTTCCTTGGGTGAAGTTGCAGAACTCCTCCCTCTTGCGATCCATGAGACCTTCCGGAATGTGATGCTCACGGAAAGCCTCGCTGAACTCAGCCCAGGTAGTAATTTGACTGACCGGGCGCATAGCTTCGTAGTTTTCCCACCAATGGCTAGCGGGGCCCTCAAGATGATAAGCAGCATAGGTAACCTTGTCGGCTTCGGCTACGTTGGCAGAACGTAGCTTGTGGGTGATGCTGCGAAGCCAATCATCCGCGTCGAGGGGCTCGACAGAATTGTTAAACTTTGGTGGGTACAGCTTGATAAAGTCGTTGATTGACACCAAGTCATTTCGTGGGTGGCGTGCAGTGTTCTGCTCAATCCGCTCCAGCAGGCGGTTGGTCTCACGCTTGTTCCTTTCCGCCTCCAGCATCACTTCGGCCAGGGAAGGCGGGTGCGGCAAATTTTCACCTCTAGCTGCACTGGCTTCCCCCCGCTCCGGGACAGCAGGGTTGCCGCGGGTGTTGACCATCCTAGGAGGAAACAAGACAACGGTTTAGACAAGGATGGCTCAAACATAACAAGGAAGTGCAGAATGTAAGGATAACACGGAATGCAGAGATGCTCATTCGTATGCCATGGTAATATAAAACTGCCATATATACACCAACGGTCATACTCGTCATACATAGTTTAGTACAAGCCCATGCTACAGTACAACTATGAAGGTAGACGTTACATCTCATCGGAGGCATTCCGAGTCCCTATACATTATTTTTCTACACCTCCGGAATCGATTACACACCAAGTCGTATTCCACAAGTCACGCAGGACAGTGGGGATACAACTACTGCAATACTAGTGGTACTACTACTAACTCAGATAGCTCCGTAGTAGTCCTCATAGAAGTCACCTCCATAGCCTGGAAGTTCAACGTGATCATCCGGAAACAGACGGTCCTGAGGAGCCTGTGGACCATAGGGGCTAGGATGAGGTCTTGGACCAACAAACGGTGGCCTGCGGGGACCACGGGGTGGGGTGATGCCTCCCACATCACGCCAATCCACCATGTCTGGCAGAGCTGCTCTCACAGGATACAGATCCCTGGTATCCATACATCCAGCTTGCACCGCGGGTGCAAACCGACTCAATGTGGCCCAATGATCAGCACGGGTATTAAAAAGCTCCAGCCTCAAGGCCCGATTCTCCCGGTCCTTATCTTCGAGCATCTCAGCGGTGGTATGAGTTAATGAGTCCTCCTGAGTGGAGTCAGCATAGATAGCCTGAAGATAACCCTGCGCTCCCGGAAGTGAAGCTGGCATGTAACGGAAGTCAGTGTTCCGAAGCAGGCCAGTCCGGACTCGCAAGATGGTCATCATGGAGTAGGCAGCATCCTGCACAGCCATCTCAACGGTAACTCCGAGTCCATAGGAACAGTGAAGGGGCTCGGTAGATCCAGGATAGGAAGGAAATATCCTGACGGTGCAGAAATACTGGCTTTGATTAAAGTCGCGGAACTGCTCTTCAACAGTGTATTCGGGATACCAACGGTATCCTGTCTCGATCATGACCCGGACCAACATAGCAGTATGACCGGGCACGTCGAGGCACCTGGTCAGGCGAACCACTTGATTTTGAGAATGGTTGGCCATCTGAAAGCACAACCACAAGACAAAGACATCAGAATTCCTAGGGAAAATTGGACAGCATAACGGCTGTAAATGCTCAGAAAAAGATTTGAGACATCCACAACAGTTCACAATACCGCTCAACAGCATCATATCAAGGTTCTGATTCAAATAGCAACGTACTAAAGTAGTAGAAACTGGACTGGAACTCGTAGCAATAATCCTATAAACTACTACGGATTAGTAACACGTGAACCTGATAGAAGAAGAGAGCCTAGACCTTAACCCACGTTGAATGAGAAGAGAATGACTCAGATCAGAAGCATAGGGTAAAGGAGTAAAAGAACCTTACATTCCCTCCCACAATCAATTCCCTTACATATAACTAAAGCATTTCTAGACTCGACATCGACCAGTTTGGCTCAACGAACCTACAGGCAGTCCGGCTCTGATGCCAACGCTGTCAGGACCCCGATTCTAAGCCACATCGATCTAGCCGGTAACACCTCATATCACTTTGCGGCCTCACGCACGGTATCCCACGGGTGTCGCCTTACCATGGCCCGGGACCGTTTGCGCCTTTTGGCTCGCGTATATGACAATGTCGCTAGCATCCATATGACCGAGAACCCGAGCCGACATGGCTAGTCGTGAACCCAAAGCGGCACAAACCTATGGAGACAGGCATACATGAATCACATCGAACATGTCGGTCATCAACGAGTGATTCCGGGCTGTAGCACTGGGCTAACAGGACTCCG
Source organism: Triticum monococcum (assembly GCA_034509565.1). NCBI lineage: Eukaryota > Viridiplantae > Streptophyta > Magnoliopsida > Poales > Poaceae > Triticum > Triticum monococcum. The sequence continues at coordinate 666,488,263 of CM067843.1, read as the reverse complement.
GGGATCCCGGGCTGTAGCAGGCTAGACAGGACTCCGGAGATCACCGCGTGACATTTCCCCGAAGGGACAGACATAGGGACGAAGTGAAACACATGCCGGCCAGTCAAGTGTCCTGCACAGTAGTGCTGGGCTAGCAGGACTCCGGTGAACCGGGCTGTAGCAGTCTACTATGGCTCGAGGAGCACTAGACTACATTTACCCATAAGAAAGGCTGCGAAGGACAGACAACTAGATTGTCGGATCCCACTCATACCAAGCATTTCAATCATACACACAATATGCCCGATATGAGTACATACAACGTGGCATCACAACAAAACTCTACAACTCAAGTACTTTATTTAAAGGCTCCAGGGAGCCATACATAACATATTCATACAGGTAGGGGTCACATGACCCGACACTCAAGTCATACAGTCATACAAGCACATGCGGAAGCAACTAGTCTGAGTACAGACTCTAGAAAGAAAGAAGGCTTCTCAAAGCCTGTCTATCTACATAGGGCCCTCCATGGCCTGGATCACCACCTGGGTGGCTAGTCACTCGTCGACGTCAAGGTCTACGTAAAACCCATCAGAGGGGGCAGTGTTGTCGTCTGAAAACAATAAATAAGCAAACATGAGTACAAAGGTACTCAGCAAGTCTTACATCAGAACCTACTATACATGCTCATTCTCAAGAAGGTGGTGGGGTTTATGCAGCAAGCTAGCTTTGACTCTTGGCTAAGCTATCCTACGGAACCTTTTAGCAAAATAGTTTTCGCACACGAGTCCACTACTCACCATCACAATACTCCACCGTGGATCCTCCCTCATATCCTGCGAGAGGGCCATCCTCGGTACTCACACTTATCTTGAGTCTTTTAGTAGTATCCATTAACTTGTCTATGAACTGTATATGCAACCAAGTAGTCCTTTACCGCGGACGCGGCTATTCGAATAGGTTTATACCCTGCAGGGGTGTACTTCGTCACACATGTTTCCACCACTTAGCATCTGCACACGAAATGTGCTCGGCAGACTTCAAGCGAAAACCGACGTGGGTGTAGACCACGACCTGACTAACCTCACAAGTCTCTAGTCCAGGGTCGCCTATTCAGGTTCCATCCGCAAGGAAATCCGGCCGGGGTGTCCTCAACGGCCCCGAACGATGTGAACAGGGTTCCCGAGACACCAAACGGGTGACTCGGTACACCGTGCCACGGTGTATCTACCGCAACATAGCCCACCCCTAGGGTCAGCGCTACGCACGGCCGCCAACACATATCCTACAAACACCAGAAACTAGTTGCAACTCCTGGACTGAGGCGAGAGGGGTCAGTAAGTCGAGCGGGGTCATATTTCAGGGCCCAATGTGTGGTAGTAGCTGAATCTTAAATCACGCATACAAAACTCAGTTCTTAGGGACGGCCTCAATGAAACAACCCACCATGTACTCCTACATGGCCTCTCATCGATACCTTTACCAAAACATGTTCAACACATCCCACATATTACTGACACAAGCATTTCACTCTAGCCCATCACCCAGATGAACCAGACCTGACACAACTCTAAGCATAGCAGGCATAGCAAGGTAGGAATCACAAAACATGGCTCAATCAACTCCTACACATGCTAGTGGGTTTCATCTAGTTACTGTGGCAATGACAGGTCATGCAGAGGATAAGGGTTCAACTACCGCAGCACACAGCCGTTTGAATCATGTTGTCTTAATGCAGTAAACAAGAGCAGGAGCGAGAACATGGGTTGTATCGGAATGATCAATGGTTGCTTGCCTAATGGAGTGGTAACGGGATACTACCCTTGAGTTGGATACTCGTGAATATCCTCGGAGGCAGAACCTACCACGAAGAACACAACCGAGCACAATCAACATGACGATATGCAACAATATGATGCATGCTATGACATGGCAATATGGATGTGTCTTGGCCTAATGCAAGCTAAAACAGAAGGGTAATTGCTTATTTGAACCAAAGGTTCAAGTGTTAGCTCATTTGACTTGATCATATTAGTGCATCACCTTATATTGCATAAACAGCAGGTTTAACTTGTTCTGACATCCATGAAACCAGTACCAATGGATAGCTTGGATTTTTCTGATAATTTTTCATATATAATTTGTCTCATTTGGAGTTATGGTTGAATTTCTATGAATTTTTGAAGTTTAGGCAATTTTCTGGAATTTTCTATATAAAATTAAATCCAGAAAAGAGTTATTGCGTCAGCCTTGCGTCAGCATGACGTCAGCAAGTCAACAGGCCCGGTACAGGTCAAACCTGACCTGTGGGACCCGTATGTCAGTGGCTCATTTAGTTAATTAACTAATTAATTTAGATTAACACTAAACAGGTTTAGTTAGCAGGGGGGCCCGCTTGTCATTGACTCAGGGGAGTCAACTAGGCCCACCCAGTCAATGGTCAAGGTCAACACTCGCCGGCGTCTAGCCGCCGGCGAGGCCAGACGCGGCGGAGGAAGTGCATTTGCACGTTCCGGCCACCAAACGGGAGGCGGAGAGCATCTACGAGCTCCTGGGAACGAGCCGCAGCTCTTGGTGGTGATGGTTGGGCTCGGGGTGGCCGGAGACGTCGCCGGCGACGACTTAGGCGGTCGCCGGAGTTCGGGCGCCGATGAAAACGGCGACACCGTGTACGAGAGGATCAACGGGTAGAACCTACGCGTTCTACAGGCTCCCACAAAGCCAACGGGCATATGCACGGGGCCGATTGGCCACCGGAGCCTCGTCGGCGACGAGTTCGTGCGGCGGTGTGCTTCGGGCGTCATGGGAAGTGGTGCTACAACGAGCGCTAGGCCGTGGGGTTAGGGGGAAACGACGGAGGAGCTCACTGGGAGGTCGAAGCGCAGCTCAGTGGGCCTGGGGACGACCTAGACGGCGCGAATCGAAGACGAGGTCACCGGCGGCCGAAGGTTGAAGAAGAGCTCGAAGTCGACGCTGTAGGGCTTCCGGCGGGGCGTGGTTCGGTGAGGGGGTCGAGGACGACGTCGCGGAGCTCGTGGGCACAACCGAGGGGCGAGGGGGTGGATGTGGCCGTGGTGGTTCGCGTCGGTGGCGGCGGCCGCGTTCTGTGGAAGTGAGGGGGAGCTAGAGGAGGGGATGAGCACGGGGGGGGGGGGGGGAGGAATGAGAGGGCCTGGGGGTGCGTGGCCATCTCCGTGGCATTGGGAGGGAGTCCGGGGAAGCAGGAGGTGGCACGCAGGGTGGAGGTGGCGCGCGCGCGTGCCGGCGAGCGTCGGGCACACGCCCGCGTCCTTCTGTCCGAGGAGGGGGACGACAGGAGGCAGCGGGGGTGGGCTGGGCCGCCAGCTGGAGATGGGCCAGGTAAGTGGCCCAGTGGCCTTTCCCTCTTTATTTATTTGTGTTTTTCTATTTCTGTTATTTTGTTTTGATTTAGTTTAAATACTAAATCATTTTATAAAATCCTGAAAATATTTATGGACACTTGCTGAATTATTTCAGTGGCCCAAAAAATAGTTCCAACATTATTTGAGCATTTGAATTATTTAATAGCATTTAAATGCCCAAATTCAAATACTTATGATTTAAATCAATGCCCTTTTGTTGACCTAAAATTATGTGCACCATTTTTCCCAAGGGTTCTAGCCCTAGGCAAAGAGGGTGAACATTTTTGAAGGGCATTTCAGGTTCATTGAATTTATTTTTAGTAAACCCTAGTTGATTTCAGGGGGGGTGCTGGGGGTTCTGTTTTCCCCATTTCAATTTTCTGATGAAGGTAAACATGATGCACACTCTAATGCATGATCTAGCTAGGGTGTGACACCTGTCTCCTGTTACCGCCCGGCCTAGACTCACAGTTTGGGACCCCCTACCCGAGATCCACCGGTTTTGACACCGATATTGGTGCTTTCATTGAGAGTTCCTTTGTGTCGTTGCCTTTAGGCCCGATGGCTCCTTCGATCGTTAACAGCGATACGGTCTAGGGTGAGACTTTTCTCCCCGGACAGATCTTTGCCTTCGGCGGCTTCGCATTGCGGGCCAATTCGCTTGGCCGCCTTGAGCAGATCGAAAGCTACGCCCCTGGCCATCAGGTTAGGTTTGGAAGCCTAAACTACACTGCTGACATCCGCAGGGACTTGATCTTCGACAGATTCGAGCCACAGCCAAGCGTGCCGCACTGCCTCGATGGGCATGATATAGCCCTGCCACCGAACAGCGCCTTGGAGGCCGCACACACATCGGTTTCGACCATTGATTCGGAACCTACTACGCCGATTGAGGATCAGCGGTTGGACGCTGCCTCAGGGGCTGCTATCTCAGGGGCGATCGAGCCGAACTCCAGCCCCACACTCCGCGTGGCCCGAGACTCCGAGGAGCCAGATTCCTCTCCGAACTCCGAGCTCCTCGCACCCCTGCCAATCGAATCCGATTGGGCGCCGGTAATGGAGTTCACCGCCACGGACATCTTTCAGCATTCGCCTTTTGGCGACATCCTGAATTCCCTTAAGTCTCTCTCTTTATCAGGAGAGCCCTGGCTGAACTACGGTCAGCAAGGGTGGGATACAGACGATGAGGAAATACAAAACCCACCCACCACCCACTTTGTAGCCACTATCGACGATTTAACCGACATACTTGACTTCGGCTCCGAAGACATCGACGGCATGGACGACGATATAGGAGACGAATAGGAACCAGCACCTGTAGGGCGCTGGAACGCCACCTCGTCATATGACATATACATGGTGGATACTCCAAAAGACGGAGATGGCGATGGAGCAATGGAGGATGACGCCCCCAAGAAACAGCTAAAGCGCCGGCGTCAGCGGCGCCACTCTAAATCCCGCCAAAGCAAAAATGGTGATTCCGGCACGGGAGATAATACTACCCCGGATAGTGCCAAAGAACACCGACCCCAGCAAGATTCGGCACAGGAAGATGGAGAAGCCAGCCATCATGAGAAAGCGGCAGACCAAGAGGTCGAGGACGATAACTATACGCCTCCCTCCGAAGATGAGGCAAGCCTCGATGACGACGAATTCGTCATACCATCAGACCCCGCCGAACAAGAGCGTTTTAGACGCAGGCTTTTAGCCACGGCAAGCAGCCTCAAGAAAAAGTAGCAACGGCTTAAAGTTGCCCAAGATTTGCTAGCTGACAGATGGACTGAAGTCCTTGCGGCCGAAGAGTATGAACTCGAACGCCCCTCCAAGAGTTACCCGAAACGCAGGTCACTACCCCGATCAGAGGAGGAAGCACCTGCATCACCAGCGCATGACATGGCAGACCGGCCACCTTGTGGCCGTGACAGAGAGGCCTATCAGCCCTCCACCCAAGCCATGCCCCGACGCCGCACAACTAAGGCACGGGAAAATGCACCTGACCTGTGAGACATACTGGAGGACAAGGCAAGACAGACAAGATCGATCTATGGATCACGCAGGCGCCCTACCGCATGTGACAATGATCTTCACGCCGGATACAACAAATCTGGCCGGGCCGAACACAGCAGACATAGCTCTTCCGAGCTGCGTCGTGATATAGCCCAGTACAGAGGCGCCGCACACCCCTTATGCTTCACGAATGAAGTAATGGATCATAAAATCCCAGAGGGCTTTAAACCCGTAAACATCAAATCATACGATGGCACCACAGACCCGGCGGTATGGATTGAGGATTATCTCCTTCACATCCACATGGCACGCGGCGATGATCTACACGCCATCAAGTACCTCCCGATCAAACTTAAAGGACCGGCCCGGCATTGGCTTAACAGCTTGCTAGCAGACTCAATCAATTCTTGGGAGGACCTGGAAGCCGCATTCCTCGACAACTTCTAGGGCACTTACGTGCGACTGCCGGATGCCGACGACTTAAGCCACATAATTCAGCAGCCAGAAGAATCAGCCAGACAATTCTGGACACGGTTCCTAACAAAGAAAAACCAGATAGTCGACTGTCCGGACGCAGAGGCCCTAGCAGCCTTCAAGCATAACATCTGCGACGAGTGGCTTGCCCGGCACCTGGGACAGGAAAAGCCGAAATCCATTGCAGCCCTCACGACACTCATGACCCGCTTTTGTGCGGGTGAAGACACCTGGCTAGCTCGCAGTAACAACTTATCAAAGAACCCTGGTAATTCGGGCACCAAGGACAAAAGTGGCAGGACACGTCGGAACAACCAAAAACGCCGCGTCAACAGCGATAGCAATGAAAACATGACAGTCAATGCCGGATTCAGAGGCTATAAAACTGGTCAGCGGAAAAAGCCATTCAAAAAGAATACTCAGGGCCCGTCCAGTTTGGACCGAATACTCGATCGCTTGTGCCAGATACATGGCACCCCCGAAAAGCCAGCCAATCACACCAACAGGGATTCTTGGGTGTTCAAGCAGGCAGGCAAGTTAAGAGCCGAAAACAGAGACAAGGGGCTGCACAGCGACGACGAGGAGCCCAAGCCGCCGAACAACAATGGACAAAAGGGCTTTCCCCCACAAGTGCGGACGGTGAACATGATATACGCAACCCACATTCCCAAGCGGGAGCGGAAGTGTGCGCTATGGGACGTATACGCGATGGAGCCAGTCACCCCAAAGTTCAACCCATGGTCCTCCTGCCCGATCACGTTTGATCGGAGGGACCATCCCACTAGCATCCGTCATGGCGGCTTCGCCGCATTGGTTCTCGACCCAATCATCGACGAATTTCACCTCACAAGAGTCCTCATGGATGGCGGCAGCAGCCTGAACCTGCTTTATCAGGACACAGTGCGGAAAATGGGCATAGATCCTTCAAGGATCAACCCACAAGAACGACCTTTAAAGGCGTCATACCAGGTATAGAAGCCAACTGTACAGGCTCAGTAACACTTGATGTGGTCTTCGGATCCCCGGATAATTTCTGAAGCGAAGAGTTAATCTTTGATATAGTGTCGTTTCGCAGTGGCTATCACGCCCTGCTCGGACGAACCGCATTTGCAAAATTCAATGCGGTGCCACACTACGCATATCTCAAACTCAAGATCCAGGCCCTCGATGAGTGATCACAGTCAATGGAAACACCGAACGCTCCCTCCGTACGGAGGAGCATACGGCGGCTCTTGCAGCGGAGGTACAAAGTAGCCTTCTTAGGCAATTCTCCAGTTCGGCCATTAAAAAGCCAGACACTGCCAAGCGCGCCCGGAGTAACCTACAGCAGGACCGCCTGGCACACTCTAAGCCAGCGTAGCAATGCGGCCCCAACCCTAGCTTTCGCGACCTAGCGAAACCAGTACCTCGCGTACATAACTACGCCCTCGAAATACAATGGGCACAGGGGAAGGGGCACAATAATGGCATGCCCAAAATACGGCTTAAAACATACCAGGGGCTGCCGGATTCTTTTTTTAATTTTTTCTTACTTTCAGGACTCCATACTTTGGACGACCCGTTCGACAATTCGATTGCCGCACAAACGATGCAAGATCCAGGGAGGCAGATAAGCAATGCCGCATTATGGAACTCCCAGGTGGTGTGTGTTACGAGCGGTATACCTACTTTATATATAATTATGTGGCCCGCCCCTGGTCAGGACACACTGAATAGTCCAATATCTTTTGCTTACCGCACCATTTGTATCGTACGGCTTTTATAAATAGCCTCTCCATAAATAATGCTTAGCTTTTTGTCTATCTTTTGCATTACTCTTTTCATATATATGTTCATTAATGACATGTCGCACCCGTACATGGTGGTACGGCAAAGTACGCCAGGGGCTTCAGTACCCTTTAATATGGTGTGAGAAGTCCGTACACTTTCACAAGTGCGGCACCCCGGACTTATAGCACTATATGCATCGGCTCCGAATCATGATTTGGGTCAATAGTTGGGTTTGCCCGGCTCCTATGTTTTGGTGCCTTACGTTCCGCTATATCGGCTAAGGTAGCACTAGGAGAACCACTGCGATTGTGCCCCGGTTGAGCTGGGTTAAGCACCTCAGTGGAGAAAGCTAAAACTGACTGTCATGATAAGGCGAGAGACCGGTCACTGTTCGAGAGGTTTTTCGAGTCCCTAAAGGCTTATGCCGCTTCGAGCAAGTAGCTGGATAACCCCAGCCAAGGCATGGATAGCGCCCCGAACTCGGTCTTCCGAACTAGGGGCTTCGCCGAAATTTAAAATTATAAAGTTCTATGGCTAAGTGAGAGTGTTCAAGCACTATAGTCCGATTGCCTGGTTCGTCGTGCTGAGCGCCTCCCTTGAAGGACCCAAGCATGGGAACAAGAGCGCCTAGGTTTATCAGCAAACACCCCAGCACTAGTGGCATGGGGGCAGAAGCCGACGACTTGCCACCTCTCAATTTTCGATAAATGGCCGCACAGAAAATAATATTTTAAATTCAATAAGCATTGCTTAGCGCATATGAACAGGTTATCAGCGCACGGGATAAACACGAGCAAATTCATTCAAAAATTACATCCTTGGTGCACTCATCTGCCACAAGGCGGGCACCCGCAAGAACATCCTTATAGTAGTTCTCCGGCTTGCGATGCTCCTTCCCCGACGGCGGCCCGTCCGTCACAAGCTTCTCACCGTCCAGCTTACCCCAGTGCCCCTTTACACGGGCAAGGGCCCTACGGGCACCTTCGATGCAGATAGAGCACTTGATGACCTCGAGCCTTGGACAGGCCTCCACCAGCCGCCGCACCAGCCCGAAGTAGCTCCCAGGCAGGGCCTCTCCGGGCCACAGCCGAACTATGAAGACCTTCATGGCCTGTTCGGCCGCCTTGTGGAGTTCGACCGGCTGTTTCAACTGATCGCTCAAGGGCACAGGGTGTCCGGCCTCAGCATACTGAGACCAGAACACCTTCTCCGTCGAGCTGCCCTCTTCAGCTCGGTAGAATGCGGCGGCATCGGATACGCTGCGGGGAAGATCTGCGAAGGCCCCTGGAGAACACCGGATTCAGGTAAGTAACAAGTAGTTTACTTTTATATTTCTGCTTTGCATAAAGAATGCCTTACCCGCTTCTATCTTTTTCATATCCTCCAACTCTTGGAGGGCCTTTTGGGCTTCGGCCTTGGCAGACTTGGTAGCCTCAAGGGCCGTCGCGAGCTCGGACGCTTGGGTCTTCGACTCAAGCTCCAAACTCTCATGTTTTTTCATGAGAGCGTGAAGCTCTTGTTGCATCTCGCCGACCTGAGACCCAAGTTTCTCTCGCTCGGTGCGCTCCGCGACCGTTTTCTTTTCGGCCTCGGACAGTGCCTGCTTGAGGGTCGCCACCTCAGTCGTGGCCCCTACAATAAGCAGTTCAATCTTGTTATTTTTTTTGCAATCACGCCTCTCTATAGGCACTTTTTTATAAGGTATTTCTTACCTTCTTTCTCCTCGAGCTGCTGCTTTGCCAGGCCGAGCTCTTGCTCGGACCGCTCGAGTCCCTGTTTCAGGGCATCCACCTCCGGAGTCAGTGCGGCGGTGGCTAGCAGCGAAGCCTGCATACGCATATTGACTCTTCATTATTAGACTCCTGCGAAATTTAATAGATCCTCTATTCGGCTTTTCTTTCCGAATGCCAAACAGAGCATCAGGGTCTACTGTCTATGCGGTAATATTTTTACATATTCTTACTTACCTCGAAGCCTGTTAGGAGGCTAGCGCAAGCTTCACTCAGCCCGCTCTTGGCGGACTGAACCTTCTGGATCAACCTACTCATAATAGTACGGTGCTCCTCGTCGATGGAGGCGCCTTCAAGCACCTCCAACAGATTGTCCGGCGCCTCCGGTTGGACGGAGGCTGCCGGCTCAGAAGGCTTGCTCCTCTTGGAAGGAGTTCGCCTGCCACGGTCCAGAACTATTGAAGATTCCGGTATGGTGTCCGGCTTAAAGCCGGACTTGGAGCCCTGAGGGGTCTTGTCCCCTTCACTCCTGGGGTCCGGGAGGTCTCCTTGCGGCTCCTCCAGGACCACTTCCTCCTGCCCCGGAGCTCGTTGCGACGCCACTTCGGCGTCATTCGCAGTGTGGGGGGAGACAGCGGGCGGAACAGAGTTCACGTCCGATGAATTCAGGGAGCCGCTCGACGACTCGTTGAGTGCAGCCTGGGGCGGGCTGCATGATTACATTCGACATTAGGGAAAGCTGCGCAATAAAGGAACATCATGAGTTACTCTGATACCCGAACTTACGATTTCGCCGAACGCTTGGCCCTGTCCGGCCACTCCTCTTCGCCCTCTTCGACGTCAGGGGCGCAGTTCGGCGGAGGGGTCTTCCTTTTCCTAGACCCCTCGGCCTCCCCCATTGGGGCGGCCTTCCTCTTCTCTCCCTCCTCCACTGGAGAGGGAGAGTCTTCTTCTTCCTCCTCCTCGTCCTCGCGGGAGGAGGGCGCCTCGGACTCGTCAGACGACGAGTCCGACACCACCACGTTGTGGGCACTCTTTCGAGTCCCGTGGTCTTCTTCTTCTTGGCCTTCTTCTCCGGCACCACATAAGGCGCCGGGGCCAGCAGCTTCACCAGTAAAGCTGGGGCTGGATCTTTGGGCAGCAGAGCCGGACAGTTAATCGGCTCGGCTATCACCCGCCAAGCCTGTCAAAGGAAAGGGAGTTCAGATCCCGCATAGTGTCAAACTATGAAAAAAGGCTCGACATCCTGTGAAGGGTGTAGATGGCATACCTTGCTAGCGTGACGCTGCGTGCTGTATCCGCAGTCCTCGGAAGCGGATGCAGGAGCCTCGGCGCCCTTGAATAGCACCTTCCAGGCGTCTTCATACGTCGTGTCGAAGAGCCTGTTGAGGGTTCGGTGCTGCGCCGGGTTGAACTCCCACAGATTAAAACCCCGTTGTTGGCACGGGAGGATCCGGCGGATGAGCATAACCTGGATTATATTAACAAGCCAGACTGGCTTGTTCACCAGGGACTGGATGCATGTTTGCAATCCGGTCACCACTTGTTCGTCACCCCACGACAGGCCCGTCTCTTTCCAGGACATAATCCGCGTGGGGGGTCCGGATCGGAACTCAGGGGCTGCGGTCCATTCCGGATCGCGTTGCTCGGTGATATAAAACCACCCGGCTTGCCATCCCTTTAGGGTCTCCACGAAAGAGCCCTCGAACCATAGGACGTTGGCCATCTTGCCCGCCATAGCACCTCCGCACTCCGGCTGGCTGCCGCGCACCACCTTGGGCTTGACGTTGAAGGTCTTGAGCCAGAGGCCGAAATGGGGGCGGACGCGGAGAAAGGCCTCGCACACGACGATAAAACGCCGAGATATTGAGGGTGAAGTTCTGAGCCAGATCGTGGAAATCCAGGCCGTAGTAGAACATAAGCCCCCGGACAAATGGGTGGAGTGGAAAGCCCAGTCCGCGGAGGAAGTGGGGGAGAAATACCACCCTCTCATGGGGCCTTGGGGTGGGGATAAGCTGCCCCTCCTCGGGAAGCCGGTGCGCGATGTCCATGGACAGATACCCGGCCTTCCTTAGCTTCTTGATTTTACCCTCCGTAACGGAGGAGACCATCCATTTGCCTCCCGCTCTGGACATTGCTGGAGAAGGTTGAGGTGGGAAGTGCGGGCTTGGGCGCTGGAGCTCGGGTGCACGAGAGATGGATAGGCAGAGGAGGAAGAAGGCATAGGTAAAGAGGTGGATCCTTGTCCCCTTATATAGGCGGGCCCAATCGTGCATCCCACCTGCCTAGTAAAACTCGCTTGCCTCCCAAGCGCCGTGATAAGTGGCGTGGTTGGGTTACCCACGTCCGTATTGATGAGAATCCCGTAAAAGGGGGGTACACGATCTCTGCTTTGACAAGACGTGCCAAGGAAACCGCCTCGCAAAACATGCTGAGGTGAAAAAAATAAAAACGATTCAGAGGACTTGGCTGTAGTGTGTTGGCGCACTGCGGAATACGTCAGCAGAATTGATTTGTGTTAATATTATTCTCTCTATGGCAATATGGGGAAGCTTATTTTGCAGAGCCGGACACTACTCTTGGTGATTACAATCTTCTATGAAGGACTTGGAGGAGGAACCCGCCTTGCAATGCCGAAGACAATGTTGCGCGTCGGACTTGTCGTCATTGAAGCCTGGTTCAGGGGCTACTAAGCGAGTCCTGGATTAGGGGGTGTTCGGATAGCCGGACTATACCTTTAGACGGACTCCAGGACTATGAAGATACAAGATTGAAGACTTCGTCCCGTGTCCAGAGGGGACTTTCCTTGGCGTGGAAGGCAAGCTTGGCGATGCGGATATTCAAGATCTCCTACCATTGTAACCGACTCTATGTAACCCTAACCCTATCCAGTGTCTATATAAACCGGAGGGTTGTAGTCCGTAGGACAGAATCAACTCCATACACAACAATCATACCATAGGCTAGCTTCTAGGGTTTAGCCTCCTTAATCTCGTGGTAGATCTACTCTTGTACTACCCATATCATCAATATTAATCAAGCAGTAGTAGGATTTTACCTCCATCGAGAGGGCCCGAACCTGGGTAAAACAAAGTGTCCCCTGTCTCCTGTTACCATCCGGCCTAGACACATAGTTCGGGACCCCCTACCCGAGATCCGCCGGTTTGGACACCGACAAGGCCCCTCAGGACCTCCGCGTTTGCCCGCTTGGCCTGGCCATTGCTTCGAGGGTGCACCACTGAAGCGTAGCATATCTGCGTTCCAAGGTTAGCACAGTATGTTTTGAACAGGTTACTGGTGAACTGCGAACCGTTGTCCGTGATGATGCGATTCGGCACCCCGAACCGGCTCACGATGCCCTTGATGAACTTGACCGCGGAACCCGCGGGAATGGTGCGGACAACCTCTACTTCAGCCCACTTGGTGAACTTGTCCACGGCAACATAAAGGTAGCGGTAGCCCCCTGGCGCCCGAGGGAACGGGCCCAAGATGTCCAGCCCCTAGACTGCGAATGGCCACAAAAGGGGGATAGTCTGCAAGCCTCCTGCTGGCTGATGGATCTGCTTGGCGTGGAACTGGCAGGCTTCACAAGCTTTTACTAGTTCCACGGCGTCATTGAGCGCGGTGGGCCAATAAAACCCACTGCGGAATGCCTTGCCGATGAGGATCCGTGATGATGAATGATGGCCGCAGTCTCCACCGTGTATATCTTCCAGTAGTTCCTTCCCTTGCTCCCTGGAGATGCAGCGCAGGGATACATCGTTTGGTCGCTTCCGGTAGAGCTGTCCATCTTTGATGCAGTATGCCGTGGCCTGGCGTGCCACTCGCTCTGCTTCCTCCTCCTTCTCCAGCAGGGTCCCTTGCGTTAAGTAGCTCCGGAGCTCCGTGATCCAACATCCCTCCTGAGGTTCCATCATCAGGAGCAGGCGTGCTCCCGAGGCCGGGCCACAGGCCGGAGCTCCTGAGGCTGGTGGCTGGGGGAGCTCCTCCCGGGGCTGAGCCGTGTTTGATAATGACGGCAGGGCTGAAGGCTTGAAGAGCCGCTCCTCGAAAATGCCAGGCTCCTGAGGTAACCGCCTAGACGCGCGTTTGGCGATGTCATCGGCTTCCTGATTGGTGCCACGGGGCACATGCTGCAAATCCAACCCCTAGAACTGCTTCTCCATCCCGCGGACCTCCGCAAGGTAGGCTTCCATGTGCTCATCCTTCGGCTCATACACCTTGTTGGAGAAGTTGACAAGGAGCTGTGAATCGCCCTTGATGGTGAGGCGTTTCACTCCCAGGGCAGCTGCGGCCTTCAAGCCCGCTATTAGACCTTCATACTCCGCTGTGTTGTTGGAGACCTTTTCACCTTGCTGGAAACAGAGCTGCATGGCGTAATAGAGCTTGTCCTGAGTGGGCGATATAAGCACTACCCCAGCCCCAGCGCCGTGCCTGGAGAACACTCCATCGAAGTACATGACCCAGCCTTCTGGCGTCTGGCTTCCCGGGGACAGGGACCAATCCTCGTCGGCCTTGAGGCCTGGCGCCTCCGTCCATTCTGCCACAAAATCCGCCAACGCTGCTCCCTTGATGACTCTGGTCGTGCTGAATTCGAGCTGAAACGCTTGCAGCTCTATGTTCCACTCAGCGACCCTCCCAGCCGAATTGGCGCTCCTGAGCACTCTCTCCAGGGGGTATGACGAGACGACCTTGATGGGGTGACCCTGAAAATAGTGCCGCAGCTTGCGCGAGGCCACCAGTAGCGCGAGGAGGAGTTTCTGAGGCATGGGGTACCGTGCCCTTGCATCCCGCAACACCGTGCTGACGAAGTACACTGGGTGCTCGACAAGGTGGAGTGCCTTAGTGCTGGTGGCTCCCTTCGGAGACCTTGGCGCCTCTTGAGGCAATGAGGACTCTTGAGACTGGCCATCTGGGAGTGGGGCCTCTTCCGCTTCCGGTGCGCCCCTCTGCGGCGGCTGATCCTCCTCAGCCACTGTAGCGGTTTCTGTGGGCCTTCCCGTTCCTGTTCCGCCTCGTCCCGGGCCGCTGCTGCAGTTTTGATTCGACGCTCCTCTCTGACTGCCACCAACGCTGCGCTGGCGGAGTAGGGAGTGGCGGCGAGGTAAAGCACCAGGGGCTCTTGAGGGCGCGGAGCCACCATGACCGGTGGACTGGTCAGGTATCTCTTGAGATCCTGGAATGCCTTGTCGGCCTCTTCAGTCCACTCGAAGGGCCCCTTTTTCTTCATTAGCTGGAAGAAAGGTAGCGCTCGCTGTTCCAACTTGGAGATGAAGCGCCCTAGCGCGGTCATGTGCCCCGTGAGCTTCTGCATTTCTCTGAGGGTCTTTGGCGGGCTCATGGCTTCCACTGCCTTGACCTTCTCCGGGTTAGCCTGGTTTCCTCGGTGGGACATGAGGAAACCCAAGAGCTTACCCGAGGGGACTCCGAACACACACTTCTCTGGGTTGAGCCGTAGGTTCACTGCGTTGAGGCTCGCGAAGGTTTCCTCTAGGTCTTGTATCAAGGTCCAGGCCTCCCAAGATTTTACCATGATGTCCTCGACGTAAGCTTCGACATTCTTCCCGAGCTGCGAGCCCAGGGTGATGTGCATCAGCCGCTGAAAGGTCGCCCCTGCGTTACGCAGCCCGAATGGCATGCATGTGTAGCAGTACACCCCACACGGGGTTAGGAAGGCTGTCTTCTCGACGTCTTCCACTGCCATCTTGATCTGGTGATACCCAGAGAAGGCATCCAGGAAGCATAACAGGTCGTATTCCACAGTGGAATCGACGATCTGGTCGATGCGGGGGAGCGGGAACGGATCTTGCGGGCACGCTTTGTTGAGGTTGGTGAAGTCGACACACATGCGCTCCCTCCCTCCCTTCTTTGGCACAACGACATGGTTGGCCAACCAATCTAGGTATCGGACCTCGCGAATGACCCCAGCGGCCTCTAATTTGCGGGTCTCTTGGACGATGAAGGCCTGTTTTTCTGTGGACTGCCGCCTGGCCTTCTGCTTCACAGGGCGCATGTTGGGGCACACATTAAGGTGATGCTCGATTACACTCCTGGGGATCCCTGCCAACTGGTCTAGCTCCCAAGCGAATACCTTCTTTTTTGCGCGCAGGAACCCGACCAGGGCCTCCTCCTGCTTGGGTTTGAGGTGGGCGCCTATGGTGAAAGTGGCGTTGGTGGACCCGTCCTCATCGATGGGTATCTGCTTGCTTTCTGCCTTGTCTTGGGTGAACAACTGCTTCTTCTTGGCGGGCGCAACTCCCTTGGGCTCGGGGGCCTCCAAGTCGGCGGGATGTGCCGACGCCGCTGTCTTGAAGACGAGCTTGAGCACCCGCAGAGCGTCCCCGGTGTCCCCATGCACGGTGAGGACACCGCTGCTTCCGCGCATCTTCATGAGGTTGTACGTCGGGTGCGTCGTTGCCATGAACTGGGCCAGCGCTGGGTAGCCGAGGATGGTGTTGTAGGGGAGGCTGATGGGGGCGATGTCGAAGTCGACCAGCTCCATGCGGGAGTTGTCGTAGGTGCCGAAGGTTACTGGGAGCCGGATCTGTCCCAAGGAGCTGGATGATCCGCCCCCAACGCCTGAGAAGGGCCGGCTGGGTCGCAGCCGTTCCTGGGGTATGCAGAGGAGATTGAAGGCCTCGACCGACAGCATGCTGAGGCCCGCGCCGCCATCAATGAGGGTTCTGGTGACGGCCACCTGGCAGATGGTGGGGGTGCACAACATGGGAAGCGCACCCGAGCAGGCCGAGTTGGAGGGGTGGTCCTCTGAGCTGAAGGTCAGGCTGGTCTCGGGCACCGCCGATCCAGGGGAGCCCCCTGCCGCGTGGAAGCGGCGCTGACCCGGCGGATGAACGGCTTGACGTGGTGACTTGTGGGCGGCGCCTGCGAGCCGCCCAAGAGGGCCGCGACGACCAGGGGTGTTGATGCAGCGCTATAGACGGGGGAGAGGTTGCGGGGCTCCATGGGCGCGCGGAGCGCGCGGGGCGATGAACCAGCTGGGGTGAGCGTGGGAGTTGCGGTGCGGCCGTCTCGCCGCACGGACAGATGCTGGGACGATGCTTGCTGCCCGCCCCCCGCCGGGCCGATGGCGGCATTGACGGCAAGTGATGGGGAACAACGAGGACGCCCGCCGACAGGGGCCATCTGGGCGACGCGGGAAGCGGGCACGGCCCGATGCTCCGCGCGGGCCCGACGAGCGTCAGACATGGGCGTGATGGTCGGAGGAGAACGGGGTGGTGGTAGACGAATTTCGGTGCACCCCTACCTGGCGCGCCAAATGTTAGATTTCGGGTTCCGGCAGACCCTTGAGGTTCGAACACTGGTGTGCGCATGGAGATTTCGCCTCCTACCTACCTGCACCCCCCTGCCATGCTAGGATCGAAACTACGGAAAGAACAACGCAAGAGACTCAAGGTTTATACTGGTTCGGGCCACCGTTGTGGTGTAATACCCTACTCCAGTGTGTGGTGTGGTGGATTGCCTCTTGGGCTAATGATGATGAACAATACAAGGAAGAACAGCCTCGCGAGGGTCTGTTCTTGGCTGGGGCGATGAACCGCTGGGAGGAGCTCAGCCACCTTTCTCTCTCTCTCTCCCTCTCAACCAACCGACCGAACCCCCTTGCTATGTGGGTAGCTGGTCCTATTTATAGAGGCCCTGGTCCTCTTCCCAAATATCGAGCGGGAAGGGAGCCAACAATGGCGGGCTAATTTGAAGGGTGATAGCAAGTATCAGCTACCCTGACAAAAGTAGTCTTCGCCTGCGCAAAGCTCTGGTGATGACGCCGTCTTGGGATCCATGGTGACCTCCGCCTCGTAGTCCTCCTGGTCTTGGTCTCGTTGCACCGAAATGGAAACCTTTGGCTGATGCCTCGGTACTCCGCGGCCGCGCTTGCCCCCTTTGCACCAAAGAGGAAAGGAGGACGCCGCGCGGGCTGGCACCCGCCTGGCGCCCTTGGTCGTCATGGCTTGCGTCATGGGCACCTCGTGAGGTACCCCGCCTTGATCTCTCCGCCTCCTCGTGAGCCAGCCTGACGAGGCCGCGCCTGAGGAAGCTCCGCGTCGTCCGCCCCGCGAGGCTTGGCCCCTCGCGAGGGTCTTGGGTTCGTGTTGGTGAAGATGGGCCGCACTGGGCCCCCTTTTGAGCCACGCCGCAGGCTGCAGGCAGGCAAGTCTGGGGACCCCCGTTCCCAGAACACCGACAGATCCTCTCGAACAAGAGCGCTTCAAACGACGGCTTATAGCCACGACAAATAGCCTTAAGAAAAAGCAGCAGCAGCTTCAAGCTGATCAGGATCTGCTAGCGGACAGATGGACTGAAGTCCTCGCGGCCGAGGAATATAAACTCGAGCGCGCCTCCAAGAGTTACCCAAAATGCAGGTTGCTACCCCGAATAGAGGAAGAAGCGTATGACGCGGCTGATCGGACACCTCGTGGCCGTGATAGAGAGGCATTCCAGCCAAAAACTCAGCCCGCACCCCGACGCCATTCAAATAAAAAGGCATGGGGAGATACGCCAGACCTGCGAGACATATTGGAGGACAAAGCAAAGCATGCAAGATCGATCTACGGATCACGGGGGCGCGCCACTATGCGAGACGATAAACGTCACGTCAGACATAGTAAAAGTAAATCCGGCCGGGCCGAACGCAGCGGGCAAGACCCATTCGAGCTGCGTCGCGATATAGCCCAATACAGAGGCGCCGCACACCCCTTATGCTTCACTGATGAAGTAATGTATCATCAAATCCCAGAAGGTTTCAAACCTGTAAATATTGAATCATACGACGACACAACAGATCCCGCAGTATGGATTGAGGATTTCCTCCTCCACATCCACATGGCCCGCAGTGATGACTTACACGCCATCAAATACCTCCCACTAAAGCTCAAGGGACCAGCGCGACACTGGCTTAACAGCTTGCCAGCCGAGTCCATCAGCTGTTGGGAAGATCTGGAAGCCGCATTCTTCAATAACTTTTAGGGCACTTATGTGCGGCCACCAGATGCCGATGACTTGAGCCACATAATTCAGCAGCCAGAAGAATCGGCCAGGCAATTCTGGACTCGGTTCCTAACAAAGAAAAGTCAAATTGTCGACTGTCTGGATGCAGAGGCCCTAGCGGCTTTCAAACACAACATCCGCGACGAATGGCTAGCCTGGCACCTTGGTCAGGAAAAGCCGAAATCTATGGCAGCCCTCACAACACTCAAGACCCGCTTTTGTGCGGGAGAAGACAGCTGGCTGGCTCGCAGTAATAACATATCAAAGAACCATGGTACTTCGGATACCAAGGACGGCAATAGCAGGTCACGTCACAACAAACATAAGCGTCGCATTAACAGTGATAATACCGAGGATACGGCAGTCAATGCCGGATTCAAAGGCTCTAAACCTGGTCAGCGGAAAAAGCCATTCAAACAAAGTACGCCGGGTCCGTCCAGCTTGGACCGTATACTCGATCGCTCGTGTCAAATACACGGCACCCCAGAAAAGCTAGCCAATCACACCAATAGGGATGGTTGGGTGTTCAAGCAGGCCAGCAAGTTTGTCGGATTTCGGGTTCCGGCAGACCCTTAAGGTTCGAACACCGGGGTGCGCGTGGAAATCTCGCCTTCAACCTCTCCGTCTCGAGGGGATCTAAACTACTAAAAGAACTACATGAAAGACACAAGATTTATACTGGTTTGGGCCACCGATGTGGTGTAATACCCTACTCCAGTGTGTGGTGGATGGATTGCCTCCTGGGGCTGGTGTGGATGAACCATACAAGGAAGAACAACCTCGCGAGGGTTTGTTCTTGGCTGCGGCGATGAACTGCTATGAAGAGTTCAGTCTCCTCTCTCTCTCTCTCAGATCCCGGACCGAGCGGCCAGGAATCGAACCAAAAACCGAACCGGAATCGAACCCCCCGGCTATGTGGGTGGCTAGTCCTATTTATAGAGGCCCTGGTCCTCTCCCCAAATATTGAGCGGGAAGGGATCCAACAATGGCGGGCTAATTTGAAGGGGGACAGCGAGTACATCTATCCTGACAAAAGCAGTCTTCGCCTGCCAAAGGCTCTCGTGATGACGCCGCGCCGGGCTCCATGGTGACCTCCGTCTTGCTGTCCTCCTGGCCTTGGTCTCGTTGCACTGAAGTGGCAACCTTTGCCTGATGCCTCGGTACTCCGCTGATACGCTTGCTCCCTTTGCACCAAAGAGGAAAGAGGGACGCTGCGCGCGCTGGCACCCGCCTGGTGCCCCGTGTCGTCATGGCTTGCGTCATGGGCACCTCGCGAGGTACTCCGCCTTGAACTCTCCGCCTCCTCGCGAGCCAGCCTGACGAGGCTGTGCCTGAGGAAGCGCCGCGTCGTCCGCCTCGCGAGGCTTGGCCCCTCGCGAGGGTCTTGAGCCTCATGTTGATGAAGATGGGCTGCGCTGGGCCCCCGCTTGAGCCACGCCGCAGGCCGCAGGCAGGCAAGTCTGGGGACCCCCGTTCCCAGAACGCCGACAGTGGCCCCCGGGCCCAAGGCGCGCATGGACTTGGCCGTGCTGAGAGGCGAAAGGGCAAGGGCGAAGCGCCGCAGGCCCTAACAGCCTGTGGCCTTGGACGCCGCGTGGCGGTTGATTGGACGTGGCCGGCACCGTTCCCCCACGCTTCCTTATTGTGCGCCCTGCTAGGCGGACTGGTAGTTGTACACAGCCGTCCCCTTTCCTGTTGCTCGGGTGTCCTCTGTTGTTCCTTCTTTCGAGCGCCTCCCCTGCCTTCAATCCAATCTCGAATCCCCCCTTCTTCCCATCGCCATGGCTCCGACGGGGAAGGAGAGAGCAGAGAAATCCATGCCTTCGTCTTGTGCGCCGCCAACGGTGGCCCCTCTCGTCGGCCGATCGACGGTGCTCAACCAAGAGTGCCTGGGCAGGGACAGCTTGGCCCTGGCCACCGTCTTCAATGAGTGCGGAAGGACGACCGCCTGGCCTGCGTCCCACTTCTCCATTGACAGGACAGCCACTGAGGTCCCATGTTTTATCGATGCCTTGTGGGCGGGTCTGGTTCCCCTTTCTCCGATTTCTTCAATGCCGTGCTTTTGCATTATCAGATCCACTTAATGCATCTCAGTCCTGAGTCCATCACCCTCCTTTCGGTCTTCGCCTTCGTTTGCGAAGCCATGGTGGCCATCCCTCCTTCGGTCGCCCTGCTGCGCCACTTCTTCTCGCTGCATCTTGTCGATCCTTACCAGCGCTGGGCATGCACGAGATTTCCTGCCGAGCCTGTGTCCGAGGCGTCTGGAATTGACTTCCGACTCCCCTAGCCCGCGGCCGGGATTCGCGAGCGATGGTTGTATGTGGACGTAGGGGTGCCCAGCCCCCTGCTATCAGAGCCGACCTCGCCTACCGTCCCTAATTCGGGTTGGGGCCAGGAGACGCTGAAGAGCCCTCGGCTTGTCTTCGTCTGGCCCCGCTTCGCACTCCTGAGGAAACTTGGCGTGACAGCGCCCAAGGTGGTGAAGGAGTTTCTGTTGTGCCGTGTCGCTCCCCTGCAGTGGCACTCTCGCTGAATGTGGACCTTCCGGGGGCGCGAGGACGACATGAGGCTCCAGGAAGAAGACCTGGCCCCCGCGGCGCTGAAGTCGACGCTCCTGACTTTGGCCGGGGACCCCAATCCTGGCAACATCCGGCAAGGCGGGGCCTTGCTATGTCTCTGTTAGAGCAAGGCTGACTTTGTGAAGCAGATGCCTGACTTCGACGAGTGGGGGCTGCGCCCCGCCGGTCTCCAAGGGCCTCGCGAGAACCGTGTAGTGGTGACTCCCCTCCCAATCGGCCAAGGCGACTCCTCCTCAAGCGGCGGAGAAGGGAGGCAGGAGGCGCCTGAGGCCGTGGAGGCTCCGGAGGAGGGGGCAGCGTTGTGCGCCGCTCGTGAGGGGACGGCTCCGGAGGAGGGTGCGGCGCCTGAAGCCGCTCGTGAGGAGACAGCTCCTGAGGCCCGTACTGCTGCGGCTGAAGGTGGTAGGCAGCCGCTCCCAGCGCCTGGGGCCGGGGCCTTGGAGGCCCTGGTCCCGGCTTCTGACGAGGTGATTGGTGGCACGCGCCAGGCGGGCGCTCCCGACACGGGCCATCCTGGTGCCTCGTCCTCGCGGCAGGTTGATCCTTGTGCTCTTCTCTTGGGCCGCTTCCGCGTGGACTTCGAGGCCCTCCGGAGGAAGAGGGAGGCCCTGGGTGTTGACTCCCCTTGTCACGTGCTAAAGCGCAGGAAGTACTTCGCCACCGACGAGTAAGTCTTTTTCCTCTCTAACTCCCAATCCTCTTGTTGCTTTCGCTGATTCTTGCTCCGCAGGCGCCTTCCAACAGAGATCGCGGGAGTCACCGAGGCACCGCCTCCCTCGGCTTCGCTTCCTCCGCCATCCTCAAGTGTTCCGAGCAGCTCTGCCCTCGTGGTGAGGGCGTCTGATGGGGCGGATCGTCCCGAGGTGCGCCGCGGCCCTTCATTCCCCACGGTTTTCCTTCGCGGGCCTTCTCAGGGGATAGACAGCCTGTCGGGTACCTCCCGTCTGCCTTTGGGCTGCGACTGGTTGAGGCGCCACCTCCGCCCCTCATCTGGAGGCGGGCTGGCCCTTGGTCCGGCTTCTGATATGGCGCGTCCGGCCGTTGGGAGGTCGCCATCCCCCAGCCCCCTGCCCGGAGGGGGAACGATGACCCGCAGCCCCCGGCGCCTGCTTGGGGCGGATGATGACGTGGAAGATGTGCTCGAGCGCTCTCGGGAGCGCCGTTCCCGCCGCCAAGGGTTCCTTCGACGAGCGGCCGACGCGGTGGACCTGCTTGGGGAAGAGCTTGCCGCCGAAGATGCTCGCCTGGAGGCCGAGGGCCTGCACCTAGCTGCAGGGAGGCGCGAGCTGGAAGCCGTCGTTGCCCGTGCACGCCGCCAGCACGACCTTGATGATGAAGAAGCGAAGGCGTCGCTGGAGGCCTCCCGAGTGGCCCACTCACAGGCCATCGAGGAGGCCCGGAGAACTGACGGGTGGCGAGAGGCGGCAGAGGAACGAGCTCCCGAGCTCCTAGCCCGGTGCCACTTGTTGGAGGAGCAAGCGAAGCTGCGCGAGGCAGCCCTCGCGTCGATGGAGGTGGCCTCCGATGACCCAGCTGAGCTTCAGAAGCGCGAGGAAGCGTTGGCGCTGGAGGCCGCCGAACGCTCCCGTGAGTACAAGAGGCTGGAGACGAGGGAGCGCCTAGTGACGTAGGCGGAAGACGACGTCGCTGTGCGGGAAGCGCGTGTCCTAGAGGAGGTTTGTTGTCGGGTGGCGATGGCGCGCCAAGGCCTCGAGCGTGAGTTCGAGGGGAAGCTAAGGATGATCCGGGTCGAGGCTGAAGGCAGAACCGCGGCCCTGAGGACCCAACGGGACGAGGCGATGCGGCTGGCCGACGTCTCCCGGGCCGCCGTTGAGGCAGCGTAGAAAGAGCTGGCCGCCTCTCAAGCCGAGGTGCTCCGCCTTTGCCAACGGGTGGAAGAGGCCGAGGCCGTCGAGCGCTAGAACGCCGACGAAATTTGCCAGCGGCGGCTCCTGGAGCACGCGCATGGCCCAATGTTCACCATGCTCAGGGAGAGGGCCAACTCGGCCTTGGGCAACATCTGCGAGGCGTCCGTCGGTGAGCCACACACGATCAACTACGCTAGTAACCTGCAGTTCTTCACCGCTGTGGTAGCGGAGCTGGAGGCGCGGTCGGTTAGGGCCGACAGGTTGGTGGAGGAGAGGAGCCGCGCCTTGCTCAAGCGCGCCTTCTCCCATGTCTTCAGCCATCTTCAGAACATGAATCCTCGCTTTGACTTCGACGCCGTCATCGCCCCAGTCCCCCAGGCCGTCCGGGACGACCTGTCGCGCTGGGTGGAGGATAACGTGGATGCCCTCGTCAGGGCCTTCGCTTCGGATGACAGCGACGTGGTCGTGGGTGCTGACGAGGATGGCGCGGCGAGCGGCCCTGACGCCGCCGGCAGCGACGCGGGCGTCGATGGCGAGCTCGGCGACTCCGGCGAGGGCTCAGGAGGTGCTTCCGGGGACGCATTGGGGGATTCGTCCGACTGAGAGCGTATTGCTCCTGTCTTTTTCACTCTGCATGAATAGAACTCAGGCTTTCGACCTGGTGGTGTGTGAGAGCATTTTGGGAGGGGAAGCCCCTCATGTAAAAACCTATGTCTATCATATCAGTAGTTACCAAATTGCGCTTGCGCCCGATGGTGGGCTGGTTTACCTTTGTCCCATGCTGGTTCAGAGGCGGCCTGCAGGAGGGCGTGACGCCTTGGGCACTTTCTAGCTGGGTCATCAGGATGTGAGGTTGTCGCTGATGAGAAACTCCTCATGCGTTGGCCTTCTCCACGGGCCATGGGCCTTCTTCCGAACGCGATGACTCCACAAGCACTCGCCTCGCTTCGCAGGCTCCGGGCCTTTCCCTTGAGCGCGAGAGCTTCACAGGCTCCGGGCCTTTTCCTCGAGCGCGAGAGCTTCACAGGCACTCGCCTTGCTTCACAGGCTCCGGGCCTTTTCCTCGAGCGCGAGAGCTTCACAGGCACTCGCCTTGCTTCACAGGCTCTGGGCCTTTTCCTCGAGAGCGAGAGCTTCACAGGCACTCGCCTTGCTTCACAGGCTCTGGGCCTTTTCCTCGAGAGCGAGAGCTTCACAAGCACTCGCCTTGCTTCACAGGCTCTGGGCCTTTTCCTCGAGAGCGAGAGCTTCATAGGCACTTGCCTTGCTTCACAGGCTCTGGCCTTTTCCGGATAGGACAACCTCCGCAGGCACCCGAAAATCCTCCCGAGAGGGAGCAACAGCGGCAGCCTGGGCTGCGCACTAGCCTGGCCTGACCCGGCTCGCGAGGGGCTCGCGAGGGGAGGCAGCTGTGACGAAGCGGCAACCAGAACGCGAGAACAGCTCGAGCAAGAACAAGCACCCCTCCCCCAAACACACGCAAATCTCAAATTCGAATCCAACTTAAATCCAGCGGGGGAATGCAACAGCCAAAGGGAAAGGCAACAAAAGGCAGACAAAAAGCCGCGTCCGGCACCTAATCTAGTCTTCGACGTCTTCTCACCAGCACGGAGCTAAGTGCTATCAACTGGGCGTGGGAGGGAGCCCCAGGGCCTGAGGCCAGCACCCCTGAGACTCCGGGGCATGTACAATCCCACTCATTATTACGTGAGAGTGTCATGGGGCGGCGAGCTTCACAGGCACTGGGCCTTCTTCACAGGTACTGGCCTTGCTTCATATTGCCAGACGAGGGCCCCGCCTTGCGCCACACTCTAGTGCCATCAGCAACGACCGGAAACCAGGACGCCACCCGGTGGGGCAGAGCAGTCGCCAGCGGTTCCCCCGACGACCACGGGTCCTCTGCCAGGGGCAGGCCCTGAGGCACCTCCCCAGCAGAGGGCCTACTTCCTAAGAACGCCTTGCTCCGAACGCGCACAGGTGATGTCGGATCCCGGCCCCTCCCCTGCAGCCCCCTGCACCCTCCTCCCAAGGGGTGAGGGGCTGTAGGAGCGGGGCGGCCGCTCGCTGCGGCGACCCGGACCTCCTGCGATCCACGGTTAGCATATACCTGCCCTTGAAGAGTTAGCGGCGCCCGGTGATCGCTGCCTCCGGCGTGGCCAGCGGGCTCGTCCTGGGGCGCCGGGAAGGGCTCAGCCTCCATCACCTCGTCCCCCCAGCTGGGGCCGAGGAGTGAGCCCTGCCCGTCCTCATGAGGGTGTCCTTGGTCCATCATGCAGGGCACGTACTCTTCCGTCGCCGTCATCCCGTACGCCATGCCGTGGCGCCCCGCATGCCATGCGCCCCCACCTGTCATGCCTGCCACTGGGTGGCAATGCGGCTGCCCTCCGCGGCCGCGGGTTGCGTCGAGCCCTTCTCCTTCGCGGGCCGGGGGCGGGGGCAGCGCCGCCACCGGCCCGGTGCTGACAGCTTCGCTGGCGTCGGAGTAGCCTTGGAGCCCGCGGGCGCGCACGGAGCCCCCGTGCGGGTTGCTCCGGGCTTGAGATGGGAGCTGGGTGGAGAAGGGGTGAGCCCCCGAGGCGGCGAAGCCCAGGACCTTCGCCACTCGCTCTAGTAGCACGTCGTGGCCGCCCTCCAGCAGCCTGCATCGCAGCAGCTCTCGGGCCACCGTGAGCGCGGCCCTCGAATTCGCCTGCTCCCGGCGGGTGTATGGTGTCGTTGTCGCAGCGTGATTGGAGGCCCTTGCCGTCGATCGAGCCTGCCGCGGTGTAAGAGTTGCCGAAGTCTGTCCGCGTCGCCCGCGGCCCGCAGCGCCCTGCGGACCGTGAGCTGCCTGGGGCGCGGGGTCGCCCGAGGCGAGCGGTTCCACGCGTTTGGGCCATGCAGCCCACGGGTCGGGGTTGCCCTCCTCGTTGCCTGGCATGGCGATGAGGACGCGATGGGGCACGGAGTGGTGGAAGACGAATTCCGGCGCCCCCTACCTGGCGCGCCAAATGTCGGATTTCGGGTTCCGGCAGACCCTTAAGGTTCGAAAACTGGGGTGCGTACGGAAATCTCGCCTTCAACCTCTCCGTCTCGAGGTTATCTAAACTACTAAAAGAACTGCACGAAAGACACAAGATTTATACTGGTTCGGGCCACCGATGTGGTGTAATACCCTACTCCAGTGTGTGGTGGATGGATTGCCTCCTGGGGCTGGTGTGGATGAACCATACAAGGAAGAACAGCCTCGCGAGGGTCTGTTCTTGGCTGCGGCGATGAACTTCTATGAAGAGTTTAGTCTCCTCTCTCTCTCTGTCTCTCTCTCTCAGATCCCTCACCGAGCGGCCAGGAATCGAACCAAAAACCGAACCGGAATTGAACCCCCCGGCTATGTGGGTGGCTAGTCCTATTTATAAAGGCCCTAGTCCTCTCCCCAAATATTGAGCAGAAAGGGATCCAACAATGGTGGGCTAATTTGAAGGGGGACAGCGAGTACATCTATCCTGACAAAAGCAGTCTTCGCATGCCAAAGGCTCTGGCGATGACGCCGCGCTGGGCTCCATGGTGACCTCCGTCTCGCAGTCCTCATGGCCTTGGTCTCGTTGCACCGAAGTGGCAACCTTTGCCTGATGCCTCGGTACTCCGCTGATATGCTTGCTCCCTTTGCAGCAAAGAGGAAAGAGGGACGCTGCGCGCGCTGGCACCCGCCTGGTGCCCCGTGTCGTCATGGCTTGCGTCATGGGCACCTCGCGAGGTACCCCGCCTTGAACTCTCCGCCTCCTCGCGAGCCAGCCTGACGAGGCTGTGCCTGAGGAAGTGCCGCGTCGTCCGCCTCGCGAGGCTTGGCCCCTCGCGAGGGTCTTGAGCCTTGTGTTGATGAAGATGGGCCGCGCAGGGCCCCCGCTTGAGCCACGCCGCAGGCCGTAGGCAGGCAAGTCTGGGGACCCCCGTTCCCAGAACACCGACAAAGTTAATTGCCGAAAGAAGGACAAGGGGCCACATAGCGATGACGAGGAGGAGCCCCGGCAGCCACACATCGGAGGACAGAAGAGGTTTCCCCCACAAGTGCGGACGGTAAACATGATATACGCAACCCACATCCCCAGAAGGGAGCGGAAGCATGCGCTCAGGGACGTATATGAGTTTGAGCCAGTCGCCCCAAAGTTCAACCCATGGTCCTCCTATCCGATCACTTTTGATCGCAGGGACCATCCCACTAGTATCCGTCACGGGGGATTCGCCACACTGGTTCTGGACCCAACCATTGACGGATTTCACCTCACTCGAGTCCTTATGGATGGCGGCAGCAGCCTGAACCTGCTTTATCAGGACACAATGCGCAAAATGGGTATAGACCCCTCAAGGATAAAACCCACAAAAACAACCTTTAAGGGCGTCATTCCAGGCGTAAAGGCCCATTGCACGGGCTCAATTACACTAGAAGTGGTCTTCGGATCCCCGGATAACGTCTGAAGCAATGAGTTAATCTTCGATATAGTCCCGTTCCGCAGTGGTTATCACGCACTGCTCGGGCGAACCGCATTTGCGAGATTCAATGCGGTACCACATTATGCATACCTCAAGCTCAAGATGCCAGGACCTCGCGGGGTTATTACAGTCAATGGAAACACAGAGCGCTCTCTCCGAACAAAGGAGCACACCGCGGCCCTCGCAGCAGAAGGGCAAAACAGCCTCTCAAGGCAATCCACCAGTTCGGCGTTTCAAGACCCGGACACCTTCAAGCACGCTCGGAGCAATCGGCAACTGGACCGCCTGGCACGATCTGAGCTCGCGTAGCAATGCGGCCCCCACCCCAGTTTCAGCCAAACGGCGAAACTCGTGCCACGCGTACATAATTATGCATTAAAAATACCATGGGCAAAGGTGGGGAGGGGGGCACACTGCGGCACGCCCCAAGACACAGCTTAAACCACACTAGGGGCTTCCCATTTGGTTATTTTTCTCTTTTTCAGGACCTTAATCTCTGGAAACCCTGTCCGGCAGCACTATTGCCGAACACATGATGCAGCAACCAAGGAGGCAGAAAGCTACGTCACACCACGGAATTCACAGGTGGATTACAATAATGAGCGAAATATTTGATTTAATACTATTCCTCAGCTTGCCCTTGGAAGGGACATAGTCCCACTCTTTGCTTATCGCACTATCTGTATCATTCTGCTTTAACGTACCTTTTTGAATAAACAATGCATAACATCACGACTTTGGTACAGATATGATACAATGCATAACATCACGACTTTGGCCTAACCAAATATATATATATATATATATATGTGTGTGTGTGTGTGTGTGTGTGTGTGTGTGTGTGTGTGTGTTCATTAACGACGCCTTGCAACCGTACACTTTGGTTAGGCCAATACACCAGGGGCTTACGTACCCCACAATATGGTGTGAAAAGTCCGAACACTTTCACAAGTGCGGCACCCCGAACTTACAACATTATATGCATCAGCTTTGAATCATGTCTTTGGTCAAATGTTGGGTTTGCCTGGCTCCTATGTTTTGGTACCTTACGTTCCGCTCTATCGTCTAAGGTAGCGCTAGGAGAAGTACTGCGATTGTGCCCCGGTTCTGACGGGCTTAGCACCTTAGTAGAGAAAGATAAAAACGACTGTCATGATAAGGCGAGAGACTGGTCGCTGTTCGGCGAGGTTTTCGAATCCCTAAAGACTTATGCCTCTTAGGGCGAGGGGCCAGCCCTGTCCGGCTTAAAGGCGTGTATCGCGCCCCGAATTCGGCCTTCTGAATACCAGGGGCTTTGGCGAAATTTAAAATTATAGAATTCTATGGCTAAGTGAGAGTGATAAAGCATTATTAGTCCGGTTGCCTTGTTCGTTGTGCTAATCACCTCCCTCGAAGGACCCAAATATGGGAACAAGAGTGCTCAGGTTTATCCCGAACACCCCAGCACTCGTGGCATGGGGGCAGAAGCCGAGGACTAGCCATCTCTCAGATTGGATAAACAACCAAACAGAAAGTAATATTTTAAATTCACACAAAGCGTTGCATAGCGCATATGAAACAAGTTTTCATCATGTAGGATCACATGAGCAAGTTTACTCAAATATTACATCCTTTGAATATTCGTCTGCCACAAGATGGGCACCCTTCAGGACACCCTCATAATAAATTTCGAGGGTGCGATGCTCTTTCCCCTGCAGCGGCCCTTCCTTGATCAGCTTCACGTCGTCTAGCTTGGCCCACTGCACCTTCACATGGGCGAAAGCCCGGCGTGCACCTTTGATGCAGACGGACCGCTTGATGACCTCCAGCCGTGGGCAGGCATCAACAAGCCGCCTCACCAGGCCGAAGTAGCTGTTCGGAAGGGCGTCGCCAGGCCATAGCCGGACTATAAAGCCCTTCATGGCATGTTCGACCGCCTTGTGCAGCTCGACTAGCCGCTTTAGTATACTGAGACCAGAACAACTTTTCCTTTGAGCTTCCCTCCTCGGCCTGGTAAAACTGTGCGGCATCCGACACGCTGCTGGGCAATCTGCGAATGCTCCGAAGAGCTCCGAATTCGGGTAAGTAATCGGTAATTTACTTTTACATGCTTGCTCTGCAAATAGAATGCCTTACCCACCGCTATCTTCTTCATTGCGTCGATCTCCTAGAAGGCCTTTTGGGCTTCGGCCTTGGCACTTTTTGCGCTCTCGAGGGCCGCAGCAAGCTCAGACTCTCGCGTCTTTGAGTCACGCTCCAATGCCTCGTGCTTCTTCATGAGAGCCTGGAGCTCTTGCTGCACCTCGCCCACCTGAGCCTCTTGCTTTTCTCGCTCGGTGCGCTCCTTGGCCGCTTTATCTTCGGCCTTGGTTAGCGCTTGCTTCGGGGTCGCCACCTCGGTCGTGGCCCCTGGCATATATACGATGATCCTGTCATTTTGCAATCACATCTTTTTTTATATACATATCTATAGACAGGGTATTACTTACCCTTGTTCTCCTCGAGCTGCCTCTTGGCAAGGCTGAGCTCTTTCTTGGACCCCTCGAGGTCCTTCTTCAGTACGGCAACCTCCGCAGTCAGTGCGGTGGACGCCAGCAGCGAGGCCTGCATACGCATATTGACATACTTATATTAGGCTCCTGCGATATTATTTGATCCTCTGTTTGGCTATTCTTTGTGAACACCGAACAAAGCATCAGGGGCTACTGTCTATGCGGTAATATTTTTCCTATATTTTAAAACACTTACCTCAAAGCCTGTTAGAAGGTTGGCACAGGCTTCAGTCAATCCGCTCTTGGCGGATTGAACCTTCTGGACCACCGCACTCATAATAGTATGGTGCTCCTTGTCGATGGAAGCGCCACGAAGCGCCGCGAAGCGCTTCCAGCAGATTGTCCGCCGCCTTTGGATGGACAGAGGTCACCAGCACAGGCGTCTTGCCCCTCTTAGAAGGAGGCCGCCTGCCCGAGCCCGGAACCACTGGAGGTTCCGGCGCGGTGTTCGACTGAGGGCCGAACTCGGAGCACTCAGGGGCCTTGTCCCCTCGGCTCCCGGAGTCTGGGAGACCGCCTTGAGGCACCTCCGGGACTGTCTCCCCTCGACCCGGTGCCTCGTGAGACATCACCTCGGCATCGTCCGCAGGATAGGGGGAGGTGGCGGTCGGAACTGGATCGCTATCCATGTCCGACGAGCCCAGGGAGCCATCCGAAGATACATCGATACGGGCTCGGGGCGGCCTGCTTAATCATATTTCAGCGTTAGGTAAAGTAGTGCGGCAAAGGAATAATATGATTTACTTTGGAATCCAAAAACTTACGACTTACCTAGGGGCTTGGCCCTGGGTAGCCACTCGTCTTCGCCGTCGGCGGCGGTGGTAGAGTAGTCCGGGAGGAGAGTTCTGCCCTTCTTGGACCCCTCGCCCCCCCCAGTTGGGGTGGCCTTCCTTTTCTTATCTCCCCCAACTGGAGGGGGAGCATATTCTTCTTCTTCCTCGTCTTCGGGGGAGGAGTGCGCTGCAGAGTCATCGGCCGGTGAGTCCGACGACGCCTGGCATCGGGAACTCTTTCGTGTTCCCTTGGCCTTCTTGGTCTTCTCCGGCACCATATAAGGAGCCGGAGTCAGCATGTTCGCCAGAAGAGCGTCTGCTGGGCCTTCGGGCAAAGGAGCCAGATAATCGATCTGTCCAGCCATCTCCTGCCAGTCCTGTCAAAGGTACGGGAGTTTAGATCCCGCATGGAGTCAATCTATAAAAAATAAGTATCCTATGAAAGGTAAAGCAGCTTACCGCACTGGCTTGGCGCTTCGCGCTGAATCCGCGATCCTCAGTAATGGGAGGGGGGACCTCGGTGCTTTTGAACAGCACCCTCCAGGCATCTTCGTGAGTTGTGTCGAAGAGCCTTTTCAGAGTTCGGTGCTGCGCCGGGTCGAACTCCCACAAGTTGAAGTCCCATTGTTGGCACGGGAGGATCCAGCGGTGGAGCATGACCTGGACTACGTTGACGAGTTTGAGACTCTTGTTCACCATGTTTTGAATACATGTTTGGATTCTGGTTAGCTCTCCCGAACTACCCCAGGACAGGCCCTTCTCTTTCTAGGAGGTGAGCCGCATCGGGATGCCAGATTGGAACTCGGGGGCCGCTGCCCATGCAGGGTCGCGCGGCTCGGTGATGTAGAACCACCCCGATTGCCACCCCTTTATGGTTTCCACAAAGGAGCCCTCTAGCCATGTAACATTGGGCATCTTGCCCACCATGGCACCTCCGCACTCCGCCTGGCGGCTGCCCACAACCTTCGGCTTGACATTGAAGGTCTTCAGCCATAAGCCGAAGTGGGGCTTGATGCAGAGGAAGGCCTCGCACACGACCATAAATGCCGAGATGTCGAGGAAGAAGTTCGGGGCCAGATCATGGAAATCCATGCCGTAGTAGAACATGAGCCCCGGACGAACGGGTGGAGAGGGAATCCCAGTCCGCAGAGGAAATGGGTGAGGAACACTACCCTCTCATGGTGCTTGGGGGTGGGGATGAGCTGCCCCTCATCTGGGAGCCGGTGCGCGATGTCATCGGGCAGGTATCCGGCTCTCCTCAGCTTCTTGATGTCTCCCTCTATGGCGGAGGAGACCACCCACCTGCCTCCCGCTTCGGACATGGTTGGAGAAGGTGGAGGTGGGAACTGCGGACTTGGGCGCTAGAGCTTGAGTGTGCGAGAACGGATGAGCAAAGGAGGAAGAAGGCGTGGATGAAAAGGTAAATCCTTATCCCTTTATATGGGCGGACGAAACTAAGCGTCCCCACTAGCCTAGTAAAACTCGCTTATCCCCCAAGCACCGTAATCGATGGCGCGGTTGGGTTACCCACGCCCGTATTAATGAGAATCCCGTGATAAGGGGACACGATCTCTGCTTTGACAAGACATGTCAAAAAACTGCCTCGCGTTATGTGCGGGGCTAGTTAAAGGAAACGGTTCGAATAATCACCGGGCCATGGCATAATGTCGTGTTGCCAAAACAAGTCAGCAAATTAGATTTGTGAAAATATTATTCTCTCTACGGTGGTATGTGGAACTTATTTTGCAGGGTCGGACACTATCCTTGTATTCAAATTCTTTTGTGATGTATTCAGAGAAGGAACCCGCCATGCAATGCCGAAGACAATACTGCACGCCGGACTCATCGTCATTGAAGCCTGGTTTAGGGGCTACTGAGGGAGTCCTGGATTAGGGGGTCTCCGGACAGCCGGACTATATCCTTTGGCCGGACTATTGGACTATGAAGATACAAGATTGAAGACTTTGTCTCGTGTCCGGATGGGACTCTACTTGGCATGGAAGGCAAGCTAGGCAATACGGATATGGATATCTCCTCCTTTGTGACCGACCTTGTGTAACCCTAACCCTCTCCGGTGTCTATATAAACCGGAGGGTTTTAGTCCGTAGGACAACAACAACTACAACATACAATCATACCATAGCCTAGCTTCTAGGGTTTAGCCTCTCCGATCTCGTGGTAGATCTACTCTTATACTACCCATATCACCAATATTAATCAAGCAGGACGTAGGGTTTTACCTCCATCAAGAGGGCCCGAACCTGGGTAAAACATTGTGTCCCCTGCCTCTTGTTACCATCCGCCTTAGACGCACAGTTCGGGACCCCCTACCCGGGATCCGCCAGTTTTGACACCGACAAGTCTCATGAGTTTAATTTTCCCAAGTTTAGTAGAAAGCTTCATGGAAAGGAATTGCCTATTAAGGATGAAATAATTGGTCTTCCTTCTATTGTTGTGCCTCCTACTAATCCTCTAGAACAATATTTGCTAGACCATGAAAATGATCTACATATGCATGAAAGAAATGAAATAGATAAGATTTTCTTTGAACAACGTCCTCTACTTAAACACAATTTGCCTATTGAAAATCTAGGAGGTCCCCCTCCACCTAAAGGTGATCCTGTGTTTGAATTAAAACAATTGCCAGGCCCTTTGAAATATGCTTATCTTGATGAAAAGAAGATATATCCTGTTATTATTAGTGCTAACCTTTCAGAACATGAAGAAGAAAGATTATTGAAAGTTCTAAGGAAGCACTGAGCTGCTATTGGATATACTCTTGATGATTTAAATGGCATTAGTCCCACTCTATGTTAGCACAAGATTAATATGGAAACTGATGCTAAACCCGTTGTTGATCACCAACTTCGGTTAAATCCGAAAATGAAAGAAGTGGTAAGAATGGAAATATTAATACTTTTGGAAGCAGGTATAATCTATCCTATAGCTGATAGTAGATGGGTAAGTCCTATTCATAGTGTTCCTAAGAAAGGAGGTATTACCGTTGTTCCTAATGATAAGAATGAACTCATTCCACAAAGAATTGTTATAGGCTATAGAATGGTAATTGATTTAATGAAATTAAATAAAGCAACTAGGAAAGGTCATTGCCCTCAGCCTTTTATTGATCAAATGCTAGAAAGATTATCTAAGCACACACATTTTTGCTTCCTTGATGGATACTCTGGTTTCTCACAAATACATGTTTCTCAACCTGATTAAGAAAATACCACTTTCACTTGTCCCTTTGGAACCTATGCTTATAGACGTATGCATTTTGGTTTATGCAATGCACCTGCTACCTTTCAAAGATGTATGACTGCTATATTCTCTGACTTTTGTGAAAAGATTGTTGAGGTTTTCATGGATGATTTCTCTGTTTATGGGAAGTCTTCCGATGATTGTTTAAGCAATGTTGATCGAGATTTGCACAGATGTGAACAAACAAAACTTGTTTTGAATTGGGAGAAGTGCCACTTTATGGTCAATGAAGGTATTGTCTTGGGTCATAAAATTTCTAAAAATGTATTGAAGTGGACAAAGCTAAGGTTGATGCAATTGAGAAAATGCCATGTCCAAAAGATGTCAAAGGTATTCGTAGTTTCCTAGGTCATGTTGGTTTCTATAGGAGATTTATCAAAGACTTTTCTAAAATTTATAGGCCTCTTACAAACCTTTTTGCAAAAGGATGTTCCTTTTGTTTTTGATGATGATTGTTTAGAAGCCTCCGAAACACTCAAGAAAGCCTTAATTTCTGCACCTAT
Source organism: Triticum monococcum (assembly GCA_034509565.1). NCBI lineage: Eukaryota > Viridiplantae > Streptophyta > Magnoliopsida > Poales > Poaceae > Triticum > Triticum monococcum. Next base: position 666,453,932 of record CM067843.1, on the reverse strand, counting down.
TATTCAACCACCTAATTGGAACTTGCCTTTTGAAATTATGTGTACTGCTAGTGATTTTGTTGTTGGTGTTGTTCTCGGGCAATGAGTTGATAAGAAACTGAATGTTATTCATTATGCTAGTAAAACTATAGACAGTGCTCAAATAAATTATGCTACTACTGAAAAAGAATTCCTAGCAGTGGTGTTTGCTTGTGATAAATTTAGATCTTACTTTGTTGATTCAAAAGTTATTGTTCACACCGATCGTGCTGCTATAAAATATCATATGGAAAAGAAAGATGCTAAACCTACACTTATTCGATGGGTTCTCTTGCTAGAAGAATTTGATTTACATATCACCGATAGAAAAGGAGTTGAGAATCCCGTAGCTGATAACTAGTCTTGGCTTGAAAATGTGCTTGATGACCCACTACCTATTGATGATAGTTTTCTTAATGAGCAGTTAGCTGCAATAAATGTTAGTCATAACACTCCTTGGTATTCTGACTATGGTAATTACATTGTTGCTTAATATTTACCACCTAGCTTTACATACAAACAAAAGAAAAAATTCTTCTGTGATTTAAGACATTACTTTTGGGATGACCCACATCTTTATAAAGAATGAGTAGATGGTATTATTATGCAACCTGAGCATGAAGAGGGACAAATCCTATGGAAATGTCACTCTGAAGCTTATGGAGGGCATCATGCTGGAGACAGAACTGCTCACAGGGTATTGCAATCTGGATTTTATTGGCCTACTCTCTTCAAGGATGCCCGTAAGTTTGTATTATCTTGTGATGGATGTCAAAGAATAGGTAATATCGGTAAGCGTCAAGAAATGCTATGAATTATTCACTCGTTGTTGAACCATTTGATGTTTGGGGATTTGATTACATGGGACCTTTTCATTCCTCTAATGGGTATACACATATTTTGGTTGTTCTTGATTATGTTACTAAGTGGGTAGAAGCTATTCCAACCAGTAGTGTTGATCACAACACCTCTATTTAAATGCTTAAGGAAGTTATTTTCCCAAGGTATGGAGTCCCTAGTATTTAACGACTTGGGTCCTTGAGTTGCTTAAGATTTCTAGGATCACAACCAAAATGTAAAGAAAATATGATATGCATATGATGGCCTATGTATAACATCCAAATTGAAAATTTGGGATGTTACAAACCTACCCCCCTTAAGATGAATCTCGTCCTCAAGATTCGGATTGGCTATAAAATAGGTGTGGGTGGTCTTTCCGTAGGTCTTCTTCTCGCTCCCAGGTGGCTTCCTCCTTGATATGGTGGCTCCACTGAACTTTGCAGAACTTGATAACCTTGTTGCGTGTAACTTGGCTGGCAAACTCGAGAATCTTGACTGGTTTTCCTCGTAGGTTAGGTGACTTTCCAACTGAATCACTTCCATCGGCACTTTTCTCTCAGAGGAATATCAGCCATCTCTGCATGGCACTTCTTCAACTTGGAAACGTGGAACACATCATGAACTCCTGACGATCCTTCGGGTAACTCCAACTTGTAGGCAACTTCTCTCATATGTTCTTGAACTCGATATGGTCCTACAAATCTTGGGGCTAACTTTCCCATAACTTGGAATCTTTTAACTCCTCGCAAAGGTGACACACGAAGATATGCTCTGTCTCCAATTTCGTAGACTACCTCCTTACGTTTATTGTCTGCATAACTCTTCTACCTGGACTAAGCTACCTTCAGTCTATCTCGAATCAACTTAAACTTCTCTTCAGACTCTTTGATCAAATCTGGTCCAAACAACTGACGGTATCCAACTTCATCCCACATTAACGATGTCCCGCACCTCCTTCCATACAAGGCTTCAAAAGGGGCCATCTTCAAACTAGCCTGGTAGCTGTTGTTGTCTGAGAACTCTGCGTAAGGCAAATTATCATCCCAACTAGATCCGTAATCTAGCACACAAGCTCTCAACATGTCCTCCAGCATCTAATTGACTCTCTTGGTTTGTCCATCTGTCTGCGGATGAAAGGTTGTACTGAACTCTAGCCTGGTACCCAAAGTCTGGTGCAACTGATTCCAAAACTTTGAAGTAAACTGTGTTCTTCTATCTGATACGATCGTCCTCGGAACTCCATGCAGACATACGATCCTGGTCATATATATCTTGGCCAACATCGCGCTCGTATAAGTGGTTTTCACAGGGATAAAGTGAGCCACTTTGGTCAAGCGATCAACTACTACCCAAATAGAATCATATCATGATCGTGTCCTGGGTAATTCGGTGATAAAGTCCATGCCAAGTTTATCCCACTTCCATCCGGGTATCGGCATAGGCTGTAGTAATCCTACTGGCTTCTGATGCTCTACCTTCACTCTCTGACATACATCACATACAACTACGTACTCGGCAATATCCTTCTTCATACCTGTCCACCAGAAATGTTCCTTCAAGTCCAAATACATCTTGGTGTTTCCTGGGTGAATCGAGTATGGCGAGTCATGAGCCTCCTGAAGTATTAACTTCCTGATCTCTGGGTCATTGGGCACATATATATGATCCTCAAACCACAAAGTTTCATACTCATCCTCACGAAGACCTTTGGCTTTTCCTTTGCTCATCCTCTCTTTTATCTCTGCAATCTCCTTATCAGTCTTCTGGGCTTCTCGTATCTTTCCCAACAATGTGGACAGAACTTCCAATGCTGCAACAAAACCTCTCGGAACTATCTCCAAACATAGTTCCCTGAGATCCTCGGCTAACACCTGAGGTAATTCTCTGGTTAAGAGAGTATTAACATAACTCTTGCGGCTCAACGCATCTACTACAACATTGGCCTTCCCTGGGTGATAATGTAGCTTCATATCATAATATTTTATAAGCTCCAACCATCTCCTTTGCCCGAGATTCAACTCCTTCTGCGTGAAGATGTACTTCAAGCTCTTATGATCTGTGTATACATCACAACGGTTTCCAATGAGAAAATGTCTCCAGGTCTTGAGCGCATGCACTATGGCTGCTAGCTTCAAATCATGGTGGCATAATTCAACTCATGAGGTCATAGATTTTGTGAGGCATATGCAACAACTCTTCCATCTTGCAGAAGTACTCCTCCAAGTTCTTGGCGAGAAGCGTCACAATACACTTGGAAATCCTTATGTATATCTGGCAAAATTAGCACTGGGGCTGATACTAAACGTTTCTTCAACTCCTGAAAACTAGCCTCACATTCCTTGTTTCATTTGAACTTGGTGTCCTTCTTCAACAACTCTGTCATGGGATTCGCAATCCTGGAAAAATTCTCAATGAACCTCCGGTAATATCCTATGAGCCAAAGAAAACTGCGGATCTCTCCAACTGAGGTGGGTGCCAACCACTCCGTGACAGACGGAACCTTGGTTGGGTCTACTGCTATACCTTCTCCAGATATAACATGTCACAAAAATCCAACTTCTTTCAACCATAACTCACATTTGCTGAATTTGGCATAAAGCTGATGTTCCCCGAGCTTCTCTAGAACTAAGCGCAAATGATCCTTGTGTTCCTCTTCATTCTTCGAGTACACCAATATATTGTCAATGAACACCACAACAAACTTGTCCAAGAACTCCATGAACACCTTATTCATCATACTCATGAAATAGGCAAGGGAGTTAGTCAATCCAAAAGACAACAGTGTACTCATATAGCCCGTACCTTGTGGTAAAAGCTGTCCTAGGAATACCTTGTGTGCTATCAAATATCACAACGTAACTGGATGATTATAAAGATGCTCTACAGGTGTCTCTGAAGGTGTTTGTTGGGTTGGCATAGATCGAGATTAGGATTTGTCACTCCAAGTATCGGAGAGGTATCTCTGGGCCCTCTCAGTAATGCACATCATGATAAGCCTTGCAAGCAATGTGACTAATGAGTTAGTTGCGGGATGATGCATTACAGAACAATTAAAGAGACTTGGCGGTAACGAGATTGAACTAGGTATGAGTATACCGACGATCGAATCTCACGAGAGTAACATTACCGATGACAAAGGGAATAACGTATGTTGTCATTGCGGTTTGACCGATAAAGATCTTCGTAGAATATGTAGGAACCAATATGAGCATCCAGGTTCTGTTGTTGGTTATTTACCGGAGATTTGTCTCGGTCATGTCTACATAGTTCTCGAACCCGTAGGATCCCCACGCTTAATGTTTGATGATGATTTGTATTATGAGTTATATGTTTTTGGTGACCGAAGATTGTTCGGAGTCTTGAAGTAGTCGAGAGGTAAAGATTGATATATTGGACGATGATATTCGGACACCGGAATGGTTCTAGATTGTTTTGGGTATTTTTCAGAGTATCAAGGGGTTACCGAAATTCCCCGGGGAAAGTAATGGGCCTACATGGGCCATACGGGAGAGGGTAGGCAGCCCAGAAGGGGTGGCCGCGCCCCCCTCCCATAGGGAGTCAGAATTGGACTAGGGGAGGGGGCGCGCCCCCCTTTCCTTCTCCTCTTCCCTCTCCCTTCCCTCTTTCCCCCTCCATAGAAAGGAAGGGGGAAACCTATTAGGACTAGGAGTCCTAGTGGGTTTCCCCCCACCATTGCGTGCCCCTAGGCTGGCAGCCTCCTCCCCTCCTTTATATACGGGGGTAGGGGCACCCCATAGCACATCAATTGTTCTCTTAGCCGTGTGCGGTACCCCCTTCCACAGTTTACTCCTCCGGTCATAGCATCGTAGTGCTTAGGCGAAGCCCTGCGCAGATCACATCACCATCACCACGCCATCGTGCTGATGAAACTCTCCCTTGACCCTCTGCTAGATCAAGAGTTCGAGGGACGTCATCGAGCTGAACGTGTGCTGAACTCAGAGGTGTCTTACGTTCGGTACTTGATCGGTTGGATCGTGAAGACATTCTTCTACATCAACTGTGTTAACCTAACGCTTCCGCTTTCGGTCTAAGAGGGTACGTGGACACACTCTCCCCCTCTCGTTGCTGTGCATCTCCTAGATAGATCTTGCGTGATCGTAGGAATTTTTTTGAAATTGCATGCTACGTTCCCCAACAGTGGCATCCGAGCCAGGTCTATGGATAGATGATATGCACAAGTAGAGCACAAAGAGTTGTGGGAAGATGATAACCCACAAGTTAGGGGATCACAACAGTTTTCGAGGGTAGAGTATTCAACCCGAATTTATTGATTCAACACAAGGGGAGCTGAGGGGGTGTTCGGACAGCCGAACTATACCTTCAGCCGGACTCCTGGACTATGAAGATACAAGATTGAAGACTCCATCCCGTGTCCGGAAGGGACTTTCCTTGGTGTGGAAGGCAAGCTTGGCGATACGGATGATCACATCTCCTACCATTGTAACTGACTTTATGTAACCCTAACCCTCTCCGGTGTCTATATAAACCGGAGGGTTTTAGTCCGTAGGACAAGATACACATCAACAATCATACCATAGGCTAGCTTCTAGGGTTTAGCCTCTCTGATCTCGGGGTAGATCAACTCTTGTAATACCCATATCATCAATATCAATCAAGCAGGACATAGGGTTTTACCTCCATCGAGAGGGCCCGAACCTGGGTAAAACTTCGTGTCCCCTGCCTCCTGTTACCATCCGGCCTAGACGCACAGTTCGGGACCCCCTACCCGAGATCCGCCGGTTTTGACACCAACATTGGTGCTGTCATTGAGAGTTCCTCTGTGCCGTCGCCGTCAGGCCCGATGGCTCCTACGATCATCAATGGCGATGCAGTCCAGGGTGAGACCTTCCTCCCCAGACAGATCTTCGTCTTTGGCGGCTTCGCACTGCGGGCCGACTCACTTGGCCATCTAGTGCAGATCGAAAGCTACGCCCCTGGCCGTCAGGTCAGATTCGGAAGTTTAAACTACACGGCCAACATCCGCGGGGACTTGATCTTCTACGGATTCAAACCACTGCCGAGCGCGCCGCACCGTCACGACGAGCATGATCTAGCTCTGCCGCCGAACAGTGCCCTGGAGGCCGCACCCGCATCGGCTCCGACCCCTAGTTCAGAGCCGACCGCGCCGATCAAGGATGGGCGGTTGGACGCCACCTCGGGGGCTGCGATCCCAACGGCGGTTGATCCGAACACTAGCCCCATACTCTGCAAGACTCGTGACTCCATGGAGCCGGATTCTTCTCCGGACTCCAAACCCTCCACGCCCCTGCCAAGCGAATCCGATTGGGCGCCGATCATGGAGTTCACGACCGTGGACGTCTTTCAGCACTCGCCTTTCGGCGATATCCTAAAATCACTGAAGTCTCTCTCTTTGTCAGGAGAGCCTTGGCCGGACTACGGTCAGCAAGGTTGGGGTACGGACGATGAAGAAATTCAAAGCCCACCCACCACCCACTTGGTAGCCACTGTTGACGATTTAACCGACATGCTCGACTTCGACTCCGAAGACATCGACGGCATGGACGCCGATGAAGGAGATGAGGAAGAACCAGCGCCTACTAGGCCCTGGAAAGCCACCTCGTCATATGACATATACATGGTGGACACCCCAAAAGAGGGAGATGGCGATGGAACAACGGAGGATGACCCCTCCAAGAAACAGCAAAAGCGCCGGCGTCAGCGGCGCCGCTCAAAATCCCGCCAACACAAAAACGGCGATTCCAGCACGGGGGATAATAATACCCCGAAAAGCACCGACGAACATCCCCCCGAGCAAAATTTAGCACAGGAGGATGGAGAAACCAGCCCTCATGAGAGAGTGGCTGATAGAGAGGTCGAGGACAATAATTATATGCCTCCCTCCGAAGACGAGGCAAGCCTCGACGACGAATTCGTCGTGCCAGAGGATCCCGTCGAACAAGAGCCTTTTCAACGGAGGCTTATGGCCACAAAAAGAAGCCCTAAGAAAAAACAGCAACAGCTTAAAGCTGATCAAGATCTGCTAGTCGACAGATGGACTAAAGTCCTTGCGGCCGAAGAGGATAAACTCGAACGCCCCTCCAAGAGCTACCCAAAGCGCAGGGTGCTATCCTGATTAGAGGAGGAAGCACTCGACGTGGCCGACAGGCCACCTCGTGGCCGCAACAGAGAGGCCTCATGGCCCTCCACCCAAGCCGCACCCCGTACCAAGGCACAGGAATATGCGCCGGACTTACGTAATATGTTGGAGGAAAAGGCAAGGCAAACAAGATCGATCTACGGATCGCGTGGGTGCCCCATGGCTCGAGACGGTAACCATCACGCCGGTCACAAATTCGGCAGGGCCGAACACAGTAGACAAAGCTCATTGGAGCTACGTCATGATATAACCCAGTACAGAGGCGCCGCACACCCATTGTGCTTCACAGACGAAATAATGGATCATCAAATCCCCGAGGGTTTCAAACCCGTAAACATCGAATCATATGATGGCTCAACAGATCCCGCGGTATGGTTCGAGGATTATCTCCTTCATATCCACATGGCCCGCAGCGATGATTTCCACGCCATCAAATACCTCCCACTCAAGCTTAAAGGACCAGCCCAGCAGTGGCTTAACAGCCTGCCAATAGGGTCAATCAACTGTTGGGAGGACCTGGAAGCCGCATTCCTCGACAATTTCCAGGGCACTTATGTGCGACCGCCAGACGCTGACGACCTAAGCCACGTAATTCAGCAGCCAGACGAATCGGCCAGGCAATTCTGGACACGGTTCCTAACAAAGAAAAATCAAATAATCGACTGTCCAGACGCAGAGGCCCTAGCAGCCTTCAAACATAATATCCGGGACGAGTGGCTTGCCCGGCACCTCGGACAGGAAAAGCCGAAATCTATGGCAGCACTCACAGCACTCATGACCCGCTTTTGCACGGGAGAAGACAGCTGGCTTGCTCGTAGCAACAACATGACCAAGAACCCTGGTCGTTCGGACACCAGGGATATTAGTGGCAGGTCGCGTCGCAACCAGCAGAAGCGCCGCATTAACGGCGACAATGCTAAGGATACGGTAGTTAATGCCGGATTCAGAGGCTCTAAATCCAGTCAGCAGAAAAAGTCACTCAAAAGAAATCCTAGGGGGCCGTCCAGCTTGGACCGAATACTCGACCGCTTGTGCCAAATACATGGCACCCCCGAAAAGCCGGCCAATCACACCAACAAGGACTCTTGGGTGTTCAAGCAGGCAGGCAGGTTAAGCGCCGACAATGAAGATAAGGGGTTGCATAGCGATGACGACGAGGAGCCCCGGCCGCCGAACAACAATGGGCAGAAGAGTTTTCCCCCACAAGTGCGGACGGTGAACATTATATACGCCACCCACGTCCCCAAAAGAGAGCGAAAGCGCGCGTTAAGAGACGTATACGCGGTAGAGCCAGTCGCCCCAAAGTTCAACCCATGGTCCTCCTGCCTGATCACCTTTGATCGAAGAGACCATCCCACTAGCATACGTCATGGCGGATTCGCCGCATTGGTTCTCGACCCAATTATTGACGGATTTCATCTCACTAGAGTCCTTATGGACGGCGGCAACACCCTGAACCTGCTTTACCAGGATACAGTGTGGAAAATGGGCATAGATCCCTCGAGGATTAAGCCCACCAAAACGACCTTGAAAGGCGTAATACCAGGTGTAGAGGCCAGCTGTACAGGCTCAGTCACACTTGAAGTGGTCTTTGGATCTCCGGATAATTTCTGAAGCAAGGAGTTAATCTTCGACATAGTCCCGTTCCGCAGTGGCTATCATGCACTGCTCGGGCGAACCGCATTCGCCAAGTTCAATGCGGTCCCGCACTACGCATACCTTAAGCTCAAGATGCCAGGCCCTTGAGGAGTCATTATGGTCAATGGAAACACCGAACGCTCCCTCCGAACGGAGCAGCACACGGCGGCCCTTGCAGCGGAAGTGCAAAGCAGCCTCTCCAGGCAGTTCTCTAGTCCGGCCATTAAACGTTCGGACACCGTCAAGTGCGGCCGGAGTAACCTACAACAAGACGGCCTGGCACGTTCCGAGCAGGCGTAGCAATGCGGCCCCAACCCCAACCCTCGCAAAAAGGCGACGCCAGTACTTCCCGTACATAACTACACTCTACAAATACCATGGGCACAGGGGGAGGGGCACCATCACGGCACGCCCACAGCACGACTTAAACCGCACCAAGGTCTGCCGATTTTTTTACTTTTCTCTTACTTTCAGGACTCTACTCTTCGGAAGGCCTGTTTGGCAGTTCAATTGCCGCACAAACGATGCAATAACCAGGGAAGCAGAGAAGCCATGCCGCATTACGGAAATCCCAAATGGTCTCTATCACGAGCAGTATACCTGTTCCGCATACTATTTCGCAGCTTGCCCCTGGAGCAGACATGTTAAATAGTCCAACTTTTCGTTTATCGCATTACTTGTATCGTTCCGCTTTGATCGCAGCTATTTTCAATAAAAAATGCATAGCTTTTGTCTATTTTCGCATTACCTTTTTATAAATAAATGTTCCTTAATGCCATGTTGCATCCGTACAACCTGGTACGGCCAAAATACGCCAGGGGCTTTTAACACCCCTCAATATGGTATGAGAAGTCCGCACACTCTCACAAGTGTGGCACCCCGAACTTATAGCATTATATGCGTCGGCTCCAAATCATGTCTTGGGTCAATAGTTGGGTTTGCCCGGCTCCTATGTTTTGGTGCCTTACGTTCCGCTATATCGGCTAAGGTAGCACTAGGAGAACCACTGCGATTGTGCCCCAGTTGAGCTAGGCTGAGCACCTCAGTGGAGAAAGCTAAAACTCACTGTCATGATGAAGCGAGAGCTGGTCGCTGTTCAAGAGGTTTTTTCGAGTCCCTAAAGACTTATGCCACTTCGGGCGAGGACTTGGCTCTGTCCGGCCAAGGCGTGGATAGCGCCCCGAAATCGGTTTTCCGAATACTAGGGGCTTCGCCGAAATTTGAAATTATAGAATTCTACGGCTAAGTGAGAGTGTTCACGCGTTATAGTCCGATTGCCTCGTTCGCTGGGCTGAGCGCCTCCCTCGAAGGACCCAAACATGGGAAAAAGAGTGCTCAGGTTTATCCCCGAACACCCCAGCACTAGCGGCATGGGGGCAGAAGCCAACGACTTGCCATCCCTCAGAATTGATAAACAACCGCACAGAAGGTTATATTTTAAATACAAACAGCATTGCTAAGCGCATATGAACAAGTTTCCAGCGCACGGGACAAAAACGAGCGAGTTTTACTCAAAAATTACATCCCTAGTACATTCATCCGCCACAAGGCGGGCACCCTTCAGAATATCCTTATAATAATTTTCGGGCCTGCGATGCTCTTTCCCCGCTGGTGGCCCGTCCTTCACAAGCTTCTCCACATCCAGCTTGCCCCAGTGCACCTTAACACGGGCAAAAGGCCTACAAGCACCTTCGATGCAGATGGATCGCTTGATCACCTCGAGCCTTGGACAGGCCTCCACCAGCCGCCGCACCAGCCCAAAATAGCTCCCAGGCAGGGCCTCTCCAGGCCACAGCCGAACTAGGAGGCCCTTCATGGCCAGTTCGGCCGCCTTGTGAAGCTCGACCAGTTGCTTCAGCTGGTCGCTCAGGGGCACGGGGTGTCCAGCCTCAGCATACTGAGACCAGAACACCTTCTCCATCGAGCGGCCCTCCTTGGCTTGATAGAATGTGGCGGCATCAGATACACTCCGGGAAGATCTGCAAATGCCCATGGAGAGCTCCGGATTCGGGTAAGTATCAAGTAACTCACATATATATGTTTACTTTGCATAAAAAATGCCTTACCCGCCGCTATCTTCTTCACCTCATCCAACTCCTGGAGGGTCTTCTGGGACTCAGTCCTGGCAGACTTGGCATTTTCTATAGCTGCCACGAGCTCGGACGCTCGCGTCTTCGAGTCAAGCTCCAAACTCTCATGTTTCTACATGAGAACCTGGAGCTCTTGTCGCACCTTGCCAACCTCAGCCTCATACCTCTCCCGCTCGGTGCGCTCCGCGTCCGCACTCTTCTCGGCCTCGAGCAGCGCTTGCTTAAGGGTCACCACCTCAGACGTGGCCCCTACAATAGCCATGTCAATCCTGTCATTTTTTGCAATTGCACCTTTTTATATACATATTCAAACAGGGTATTTTTTACCTTCCTTCACCTCGAGCTGCTTCTTGGCATGCCCGAGCTCTTGCTCGGACTTCTCGAGGCTCTGCTTCAGCACGTCCACTTTTGCAGTCAGTGCGGCGGACGCTAGCAGAGAAGCCTGCATACGCATATTGACTCCTTTTGTTAGACTCCTGCGAATTCTTTGATCCTCTATTCAGCTTTTCTTCCTGAACGCCCTATAGAGCATCAGGGGCTATTGTCTATGCGGTAATATTAGTTAAACATTCTTTACTTAACTCAAAGCCTGTTAAAAGGCTAGTGCAAGCTTCAATCAGTCCGCTCTTGGCGGACTGAACCTTCTGGACCACCACACTAATAATAGTGCGGTGTCCCTCGTCGATGGAGGCGCCTTCGAGCACCTCCAACAGATTGTCCGGCGCTCCCGGTTGGATGGGGGTCACCGACACAATGGGCTTGTTCCTCTTGGAAGGAGGTCGCGCACCGGACTCTGGAACCTTTGAGGGTTCCGGAACGGCGTCCGGCCTTGGGCCGGGCATGGAGCCCTGGGGGGTTTCATCCGCTTTACTCCTGGAGTCCGGGAGGTCGCCTTGCGGCGCCTCCAGGACCACCTCCTCCCGGCTTGGAAACTGTTGGGACAACACTTCGGTGTCGTCCGTAGGGCGGGGGGATGAAGCCGTCGGCAGCGAGTTCACATCCGACGGGTCCAGTGAGCCGCTCGACGATGCGTCGAGCCGGTCTTTCGGTGGGCAGCATAAACATATTCGACATAAGGGAAAGTTGTGCAAAAAACGAATACTATGAATTACTCCGGTATCCGGATACTTACGATCTCGCCATGGGCTTGGCCCTGGGCTGCCACTCCTCTCCGCCATCGTCGGCGTCGGGGGAGTAGTCCGGAGGATGGGTTTTTCCTCTCTTGGACCCTCCCGCCTCCTCAGAGAGGGCGGCCTTCCTTTCCTTCTCTGAAAGTGCAACTATCCCTAGGTGGTTTTGGTAATTCATAACAACATATAGCTCATTGAGCTAATGCTATTCCAAGATGATTATTTCAGGAAAGCTCAATGATTGGCATGGCATGGATGGTGAAAGTGGAACCCTCAAAATGCTAAGGACAAAGGATTGGCTCAAGCTCAAAAGCTCAAGACTCTTCATTTTATATTTTAGTGATCCAAGATCACATTGAGTCTTTAGGAAAAGCCAATACTATCAAGGAGGGATGAGGTGTTGCTTAATGAGCCTCTTGCTTCATGTGCTTAGTGATATGCTCCAAAACCCTCAACTACTTTCCCATATCCACATATGACCTAAACCCTAAGCCAAACTCGGTCCTACCGATTCTTTCTATCCGGCGCCACCGAGTTTCACTTGTCATAAGCCACTGCCAAACCCTAGCAATTTGGTTCTACCGATAGGAATCTCGGTCTCACCGAGATGGGATTGCAAACTCTCTGTTTCCCTTTCGTAACTTTTCGGTCTCACCGAAAGAGCGGATCGGTCCCACCGAGATTGCAATGTAAATTCAATGTTTCCATTTTGTAACTTTTCGGTCTCACCGAAAGAGCAAATCGGTTCCACCGAGTTTGCCTGACCAACTCTCTGGTTAGCTTATTACCAAAATCGGTCTCACCGAGTTTGTGTAATCGGTCTCACCGAGATTACGTTATGCCCAAACCCTAACAAAATCGGTCCTACTGAGTTGCATGTTAGTCCCACCGAAAATCTCTAACGGTCACTAGATTTACTTTTCGGTCCGACCGAGTTTGTTGATTCGGTCCCACCGAGATTGGAAAACTGTGTGTAACGGTTGGATTTTGTGTGGAGGCTATATGTACCCCTCCACCTCCTCTTCATTCGTGGAGAGAGCCATCAGAACACATCTACACTTCCAACTCATATGTTCTGAGAGAGAACCACCTACTCATGTGTTGAGACCAAGATATTCCATTCCTACCATATGAATCTTGATCTCTAGCCTTCCCCAAGTTGCTTTCCACTAGATCCAAATCCTATGAGAGAGAGTTGAGTGTTGGGGAGACTATCATTTGAAGCACAAGAGCAAGGAGTTCATCATCAACACACCATTTGTTACTTCTTGGAGAGTGGTGTCTCCTAGATTGGCTAGGTGTCACTTGGGAGCCTCCGACAAGATTGTGGAGTTGAACCAAGGAGTTTGTAAGGGCAGGGAGATCGCCTACTTCGTGAAGATCTATCGCTAGTGAGGCAAGTCCTTCGTGGGCGATGGCCATGGTGGGATTGACAAGGTTGCTTCTTTGTGGACCCTTCGTGGGTGGAGCCCTCCATGGACTCGCGCGACCGTTACCCTTCGTGGGTTGAAGTCTCCATCAACGTGGATGTAGGATAGCACCACCTATCCACCATGGGAAAAACATCCGTGTCTCCAATTGCGTTTGAATTCTCCAAACCCTTCCCTTTACATTCTTGCAAGTTGCATGCTTTACTTTCCGCTGCCAATATACTCTTTGCATGCTTGCTTGAATTGTGTGATGATTGCTTGACTTGTCCTAAAATAGCTAAAATCTGCCAAGAACTAAAATTGGGAAAAGGTTAAGTTTTTATTTGGTCAAGTACTCTAATCACCCCCCCTCTAGACATACTTTCGATCCTACAAGTGGTATCAGAGCCTTGGTCTCCATTTGCTTTGATTTCCATAGCTTTTGGTGGTCATAGCCTTGGTTTCACAACCTAGGAGAGTATGGCGTCTAGCGAGGGAAATTATCACCGTAGAGGTCCTTACTTTGATGGTACTAATTTTGCTAGTTGGAAGCATAAAATGAAAATGCATATTCTTGGACATAACCCTGTCGTTTGGGCTATTGTGTGTGTTGGTTTGCAAGGTGACTTCTTTGATGGGAGAGAACCAAACCGTGAAGCTACCGCGGATGAGTTGAAGATGTTGCAATACAATGCTCAAGCTTGTAATATTCTCTTCAACGGATTGTGCCCCGAAGAATTCAATAAAATCAGCCGTCTTGAGAATGCAAAGGAAATTTGGGACACTTTGATTGATATGCACGAAGGTACCGACTCCGTCAAGGAATCCAAATTGGATGTGCTTCAAAGTCAACTTGACAAGTTCAAAATGAAGGATGGTGAAGGTGTTGCTCAAATGTACTCTAGGCTTGCTCTCATCACAAATGAGATTACCGGCTTAGGAAGTGAAGAGATGACCGATAGATTCATCATCAAGAAGATTCTAAGAGCCTTGGATGGAAAATATGATACCGTGTGCACATTGATCCAAATGATGCCCAATTACAAAGATCTCAAGCTAACGGAGGTAATTGGAAGAATTGTTGTTCATGAGATGTCACTTAAGGATAAAGAGGAACATCACAACAAATCTAGTGGTGCCTACAAAGCCTCATGTGAAGCCCCTACATCATCAAGTGAGAAACAAAACTTCAATGAAGAATTGAGCTTAATGGTGAAGAACTTCAACAAGTTCTACAAGAGTAGAAGCAAAGATAGAAGCTCCAAGTCAAGGTCCTACAATGACAAAAGATCTTCTAGTCGAGAGCGAAACTGCTACAATTGTGGAAGACCCGGACACTATTCCAATGAGTGTACGGCTCCCTACAAGAGAAGAGAAGACTCTCCGAAAAGAAGAAGCAAAAGAGAAGAATCACCACCAAGAGAGAGAAGGAGTAGAGATGATCGTTATGAACGAAGATACTCACGGAGAAGCAAGGATTCGGAAAGGAAGGAAAAATCATCAAGGAGCTACACAAAACGAAGACATCAAGCTCATGTTGGTGAATGGGTATCCGGCTTCGACTCCGACAGCCACTCCGAGAGAAGTTATCACTCCGATTCCGAATATACTCAAGATGAAGGTGTTGCCGGTCTACCACTTGTGTCCACTAACTCCTACGACATATTTGACTCACCAAATGAAGGAATTGGAAGATGCTTCATGGCCAAAGGTCCTAAGGTAACACACCCCGAGTATGTTAATTTTAATAGTGATGAAGATGACTTGTTAGGTGATGATGATTTACTTGTTGACAATTCTAGTGATGAATACTATGATGAAACGTCAATTAATCATGCTAATCAAGATAAAACGAATGACAATGATAAGGAGAAGATTGAGGCTCTAACTAAAGAACTAAACACTCTTAAGTTAGCTCATGAAACTATCTTCGAAGATCATCGAGAACTTTTAAGAGCTCATGAGAAGTTACGCTTTGAAAATCTCAATCTTGAGCAAGAGCATGAGTTTTTAAAGGCAATCAATGATGATCTCCGCAAGAAAAGTTCTTCTTACATTGCCAAGCGTTTACTCTTATCGACTTACATGCCTCCAGTCAAGTCTAGTAACAAGAACAAGAAAGATTCTTCCTCTAGTAGTAACAATGATCATGCTAAATCCAATACTGTTGCTTCTAGTAGCTCTCTTGATTCCACTAATGATTCTCTTAGACAAGTTACACTTGAGCAAGAAAATAGCTTATTGAAGGGAATTATAGAGAAAGGAGTGTACAAAAGCCTTGCCAGGAGTAAGCAATTCGAGGAAATTGTGTGCAAGCAAGGAATGCACCGGAAGAATCAAGGTGTTGGTTTTGAACGAAAGTTCAATGCCAATGGAGTTGAGTGGGAAGAAGTTCAATACCCCAAGAAAAAGTTTGTTCCTCAACAAGAGAAGTATGATACTTCCTTCAAGGGGACACAAGCTCAAGATGATCTTCCACCACAAGACTACAAGCAAAAGATAAGGACAAGCTTCAAGAGGAAATCGATGCATTTGAAGAAGCTCCTAAGAGCTTAGTCAAGTGGATTCCCAAGACCACTTCAAGTTCCACTTCATCAAGTACGACTACAACTCCAAGGATTCCCATCAAGATGGTGTGGATCCAAAAGAAGAAGAACTAGAGAGTTCTTGAGGGTGACTCCGCCAACATACTTCACTCTTATCATTTTGGCAAGAACAAGTGCAATCAACTTCCACATCTTGCACTAGTTCAAGGAGTCACAAACCCTCTTGTTGGTAAGACAAGGGACAAGGTAATCTAAAAGTTTTCATGGACATCATCTTGTGTGTGCATCACTCTATGTCTATGGATATCCTTGTTTGTTCCTTGTGGGACTAACCCATGTAGGTATTGAAAGTGCAATTCACTCAAACGGATAGCTCCAAGTGATCTGCATCAACATTGAGCATCCACATCGTCAACATCTACATGAAGTCATCATCGACAAAAACCAAGGTTAGTTCATCCCTCTTAGGGGGGATATCACATCTAGGGGGAGCTTTACTCTAAGACTTGAGCTAAAGCAACTCTAAAGATGTGAACACAACAATGCTTTATGTAAAAGTGGTAACCCCACTTGAGCTTAAACGATGAGTATGACCTATGATCAAGTGTTCTCACTTGACTCCTAAGTCAATATACTCATATATAGATGACCTAGTCATCGCAAATTGCTTGATAGATGCTAGAATTGGTTGTGCATGCTTTGTCACATATTTCAATTGCCATCTTATTGTGTGAGCATGTTGGTTGCATATTTTACTCATTCGAGGACATCCACTTGTTGTTTTGATTATTTGGTTTTATTTCCTTTTGTCAAGTGGATGGACAAGAATGCCTAAGAACCTCCTGTAGCTATCTATGCTTATCTCGTCTCAAACTCTATTCATGCTACATCACAAAATTTGATCAAGTCAGATTCGAACCACTCTGTGTGAGGAGCACTCGGAGTCCCCGATTCGTCATAGACATAAACTTAACCTCTTTGTGATTCTCGGTCTGACCGATACCCCACTTTCGGTCTTACCGAGATCATTAAGTTGATCTATGTTTTCGATCTCGATGCAACCGATTTGAACCATTCGGTCACACCAAGTTGCAATAACTGTATACAGTTTTGCATCTTGGTGCCACCGAGTTGTTCCACTCAGTCACACCGACAGGGTCGGGCTATATATAGTCACGGGCAAAAATTTGGAAATTTCTCCGAACCCCTTCGCCCGCGCGATAGCTCGCTCTGCCAACGTGGTCTCCGGATCGTCTCCTCGCCGCCAGCCGCCTCCAGTCGCTGGTCTCCGTCACCGTCAAGGGGAATCAACCCCGCCATTGCCGCCGTAACAAGTCTCCACTGAACTAGGGTATGGAATCGATCTTTGTGCTATTCCCCAATCCGATTCCTAGCACATTGTGATCATAATGATTCTTGCCACGTTTGATAAACTTCTATCCAGTCAATGAACTCGTAGATTAGGTTTGATTCGAAAATTTTAGGGTTAGGTTTCCGCTGAAACCATCTCGGACCCACCGAGTTGAAAAACTTGGTCCCACTGATTTGGCTTATGCCATTGCACAAGTGAGACTCGGTCTGACCGAGTATTACTAATCGGTGTGACCGATTTTGGAACTTTGTGAAACCCTAGCAGTCTCGGTGCCACCGAACTGTGACTCGGTCTGACCGAGTTCACTAGTTTAGGTTCCAAAAACTGCTTCGGTATCACCGAGTTTAAAAATCGGTAGATCCGAGATGATTTCTGTGGGAAACTAAAACTAAGTTTTTGAATCATTCTTTTGCAAAAACCTCTGCATTTTGTGATGCTCATCCACTCTACCTCATCTATAAACTGTTCAGAGGGTCAGCAGTCAGCTTGTTCATCATGTCAGACCAAAGTGATAGCCATAATTTGTCAGAGCAGCCAGTGCAAATGAGTGAGGGCACTAGTCCCTCCAGTTCTTCAGATGATGGCAGTAGGAGCACCCCTAGTAACCTGCCAAAAGCTGCCACAAGACAAAGAAAGAAGAGAACCTCAGAATCTGAGGATGAAGATTATGTGGCAGAGGAAGAGGAAGCCACATCAAAGAGAGTTGTGCTCAAGAAAGAATATGGCCCAGCACAGAGCATAAAGCCAGGGATGAAGGTCAAAAGGCCAGCAGGCAGGCAGCCTATGCCAAAGCCCAGAGCCTCAACTCAAATTCCTGAAAAGCCTGAACCCAAAGAGGACTGCAGCAGATCAGAAGAGGAGCTGTGGATATGCCCCTAAGATCCAGATGTTGATTAACTCAAGAATGGGCACAGACACATACTTGTTGGACAAGGAACATTTTCCTATCTATCCAGAGTTCGAGGACAACCAAGTTGTGATGACCAAAGATGAACCATCTTCAGCCCATGCATAGCCAAGAAGGAGAAGGCAATAAAGGAGAAAGCTGCCAAGATGCCAACTCAAGAGGAGGCATCTGAGTACTTCTTGAAGAACAAGCAAGAGCAGCTCAGTTACTTGATTGCATCCACCCTGCAGATTGAGAAAGGACTGGCCACCCTAACTCAGAACCAGGCAAGCCTAGAGAGAATCGTAGAACAAAAGTTCTATGACTTGGATATCAAGGTGACAGAGATTTAGACTGTAGTGGAGCAGCTCCAAGATAACATGCAGGAGAGGAAAGGGAAGACAACCACTGATGCATTTGCCAGAGTGCCACGAGGTCCGAGGTCGTCTGCAGTGCCAGTTCCTGACACAAGAGCAACCGCCTCAGCTCCAGCCGCAGCACCAGCCCAACCTGCTCCAGCATCTACTTCAGCTCCAACTCCAACCACGTCTACGGAAGCCTTCATCCTTGGAGTGATTCGGACTCCACCACCACCTGAAGATCAAGCCTGAGTGTCGATTTAGCACTATGCATTTTCTAGGAACTTTTTGGTAACTTGTTGCCAAAGGGGGAGAAAATGTATAGATCATAGGCTTCGAGAGAGAGTGTTGCTTTTCTCTCTTGCTTTATTTGGTGGTTTTTCGAACATTGTTTGCTTTTGGTCGAGATACTTTGATATGCTTGTGAGACATCGATGATCATGTGTTTGATCATAAGCTACACTTATGCATGCTTGATATATCTTATCTATCTTATGTGGTCATTCACTTTTCTTGGTGATGAGTGCATGTATTTCATTCTTATCATTTTAAGCGCTCCACCAAGATGTATGTGACATGGAAGAGTAACCCATGACTCTAACTCTTTGTGCATTTGCATTCCAAAGCAAATCTTAAATATGCACAAATTTAGGGGGAGCTCTTACTTATCACATACTTCTCAAAGTGACGATGTAATTCATTCTTATTATCATTTGTCGAAGCTTTGATCTATATGTTGTCATCAATTACCAAAAAGGGGGCGATTGAAAGTGCAACTATCCCTAGCTGGTTTTGGTAATTCATAACAACATATAGCTCATTAAGCTAATGCTATTCCAAGATGATTATTTCAGGAAAGCTCAATGATTGGCATGGCATGGATGGTGAAAGTGGAACCCTCAAAATGCTAAGGACAAAGGATTGGCTCAAGCTCAAAAGCTCAAGACTCTTCATTTTATATTTTAGTGATCCAAGATCACATTGAGTCTTTAGGAAAAGCCAATACTATCAAGGAGGGATGAGGTGTTGCTTAATGAGCCTCTTGCTTCATGTGCTTAGTGATATGCTCCAAAACCCTCAACTACTTTCCCATATCCACATATGACCTAAACCCTAAGCCAAACTCGGTCCTACCGATTCTTTCTATCTGGCGCCACCGAGTTTCACTTGTCATAAGCCACTGCCAAACCCTAGCAATTCAGTTCTACCGATAGGGATCTCGGTCTCACCGAGATGGGATTGCAAACTCTCTGTTTCCCTTTCGTAACTTTTTGGTCTCACCGAAAGAGCGGATCGGTCCCACCGAGATTGCAATGTAAATTCAGTGTTTCCTTTTTATAACTTTTCGGTCTGACCGAAAGAGCAAATCGGTCCCACCGAGTTTGCCTGACCAACTCTCTGGTTAGCTTATTACCAAAATCGGTCTCACCGAGTTTGTGTAATCGGTCTCACCGAGATTACGTTATGCCCTAACCCTAACAAAATCGGTCCTACCGAGTTGCATGTCAGTCCCACCGAAAATATCTAACGGTCACTAGGTTTACTTTTCGGTCCGACCGAGTTTGTTGATTCAGTCCCACCGAGATTGGAAAACTGTGTGTAACGGTTGGATTTTGTGTGGAGGCTATATATACCCCTCCACCTCCTCTTCATTCGTGGAGAGAGTCATCAGAACACATCTACACTTCCAACTCATATGTTCTGAGAGAGAACCACCTACTCATGTGTTGAGACCAAGATATTCCATTCCTACCATATGAATCTTGATCTCTAGCCTTCCCCAAGTTGCTTTCCACTAGATCCAAATCCTATGAGAGAGAGTTGAGTGTTGGGGAGACTATCATTTGAAGCACAAGAGCAAGGAGTTCATCATCAACACACCATTTGTTACTTCTTGGAGAGTGGTGTCTCCTAGATTGGCTAGGTGTCACTTGGGAGCCTCCGACAAGATTGTGGAGTTGAACCAAGGAGTTTGTAAGGGCAAGGAGATCGCCTACTTCGTGAAGATCTACCGCTAGTGAGGCAAGTCCTTCGTGGGCGATGGCCATGGTGGGATAGACAAGGTTGCTTCTTTGTGGACCCTTCATGGGTGGAGCCCTCCATGGACTCGCGCGACCGTTACCCTTCGTGGATTGAAGTCTCCATCAACGTGGATGTAGGATAGCACCACCTATCCGAACCACGGGAAAAACATCCGTGTCTCCAATTGTGTTTGAATTCTCCAAACCCTTCCCTTTACATTCTTGCAAGTTGCATGCTTTACTTTCCGCTGCCAATATACTCTTTCCATGCTTGCTTGAATTGTGTGATGATTGCTTGACTTGTCCTAAAATAGCTGAAATCTGCCAAGAACTAAAATTGGGAAAAGGTTAAGTTTTTATTTGGTCAAGTAGTCTAATCACCCCCCCTCTAGACATATTTTCGATCCTACATTCTCTCCTCCCGCTGGAGGGGGAGATCTCTCTTCTTCTTCCTCCTCATCTTCATGGGAGGAATGCGCCGCGGAGCCGCCGGATGATGAATCCGACACCTCCTGGCGCCGGGCACTCCTTCGAGTCCCCGCGGCCTTCTTGGCCTTCTTCTCCGGCACCATGTAGGGTGCCGGAACCAGCAGCTTCGCCAAGTGGGCGTCCGTCGGGCCTTCGGGCAAAGGAGCCGGACGGCCGATCTATCCGGACGTCACCTCCCAATCCTGTCAAATATAAAGGAGCTTAGATCCCGCATAGAGTCAAACTATGAAAAACTGATACCTTGTAAAAAGACAATAATAGCTTACCGCCAGAGCGCGGCGCTGATTACTGAATCCGCGATCCTCGGCGGCGGATGCGGGAGCCTCGGCGCCCTTGAAAAGCATCCTCCAGGCGTCTTCGTACGTCATGTCAAAGCGCCTGTTAAGAGTTTGATGCTGCGCCGGGTCGAACTCCCAAAGGTTGAAGGCCTGTCGTTGACACGGGAGCATCAGGCGGATGAGCATAACCTGGACTACGTTGACAAGCTTCAGCTTCTTGTCCACCAGGGTTTGGATGCATGTTTGGAGTCTGGTCAGCTCTCCTTTTTTACCCCAAGATAGGCCTGTCTCCTTCCAGGAGGTGAGCCGCGTAGGGGGCCGGATCGGAATTCAGGGGGTGCGACCCATTCGGTGTCGTGCGGCTCGGTGATGTAAAACCACCATGATTTCCACCCCTTCAGGGTCTCCACGAAGGAGCCCTCTAGCCACAGAACGTTGGCCATCTTGCCAACCATGGCGCCGCCGCACTCCGCCTCGCTGCGGCGCACCACCTTCGGCTTGACGTTGAAAGTCTTTAGCCATAGTCCGAAATGGGGGCGGATGCGGAGGAAAGCCTCGCACACGACGATAAACGCCGAGATGTTGAGGACGAAGTTCAGGGCCAGATCGTGGAAATCCAGGCCATAGTAGAACATGAGCCCCCGGACAAATGGATGCAGAGGGAAGCCCAGTCCACAGAGGAAATGGGGGAGAAATACCACCCTCTCATGGGGCCTAGGAGTGGGGATGAGCTGCCCCTTTTCGGGGAGCCGGTGCGCGATGTCGCTGGCCAGATATCCGACCTTCCTCAGCTTTTTTATGTGTCCCTCCGTGACGGAGGAGACCATCCACTTGCCTCCCACTCTGGACATGACTGGAGAAGGTCGAGGTGGTAGTGCGGACTTGGGCGCTGGAGCTCGAGTGCGCAAGAATGGATAGGCAGAGGAGGAAGAGGGCGTGGGTGAAAAGGTGGATCCTTATCCCCTTATATGGGTGGACGCGATTATGTGTCCCCACCAGCCTGGTAAAACTTGCTTATCTCCAAGCGCCATAATCAAAGGTGCGGTTGGGTTACCACGCCCGTATTGATGAGAATCCCGAAATGAGGGGACACGGTCTCTGCTTCAACAAGACGTGCCAAGGAAACCGCCTCGCACAACGTGCTGAGGTGGGATAATTAAATAGATAAAGGCTTGGCCGTGGCGTGTCGCACCACGGAATACGTCAGCAGATTAGATTTGTGTTAATATTATTATTCTGTCTATGGCAATATGTGGAAACTTATTTTGCAGAGCCGGACACTATCTTTCTGTTCAAGATCTTCTATGAAGTATTTGGAGGACGAACCTGCCTTGCAATGCCGAAGACAATTTGCGTGCCGGACCCGTCATCATTGAAGCCTGGTTCAGGGGCTACTAAGGGAGTCCTGGATTAGGGGGTGTTCGGACAGCCGAACTATACCTTTAGCCAGACTCCTGGACTATGAAGATACAAGTTTGAAGACTCTGTCCCGTGTCCGGAAGGGACTTTCCTTGGCGTGGAAGGCAAGCTTGGCGATACGGATGATCAGATCTCCTACCATTGTAACCGACTTTATGTAACCCTAACCCTCTCCGGTGTCTATATAGACCGGAGGGTTTTAGTCCGTAGGACAAGATACACATCAACAATCATACCATAGGCTAGATTCTTGGGTTTAGCCTCTCTGATCTCGGGGTAGATCAACTCTTGTAATACCCATATCATCAATATCAATCAAGCAGGACGTTGGGTTTTACCTCCATCGAGAGGGCCCGAACCTGGGTAAAACTTCGTGTCCCCTGCCTCCTGTTACCATCCGGCCTAGACGCACAGTTCAGGACCCCCTACCCGAGATCCGCCGGTTTTGACACCGAAAGGAGCCAAAGAATATTCTCAAGTATTAGCAGTTGAGTTGTCAATTCAACCACACCTGGATAACTTAGTATCTGTAGCAAAGTATTTAGTAACAAAGTAATATGGAAGTAACGGTAACGGTGGCAAAAGTAACAGTGATAGTTTTGTAGTGATTGTAATAGTGGCAACGGTAAAGTAAATAAGCGAAGAACAATATGTGAAAAGCTTGTAGGCATTGGATCGGTGATGTAGAATTATGACGGATGCGATTATTCATGCAATAGTTATAACATAGGGTGACACAGAACTAGCTCCAATTCATCAATCTAATGTAGGCATGTATTCCGAATATAGTCATACGTGCTTATGGTAAAGAACTTGCATGACATCTTTTGTCCTACCCTCCCATGGCAGCGGGGTCCTAATGGATTTTGAGGCCTCCTTTTAATAGAGTACCGGACCAAAGCATTAACACATAGTGAATACATGGACTCCTCAAACTACGGTCATCACCAGGAGTGGTCCCGATTATTGTCACTTCGGGGTTGCCGGATCATAACACATAGTAGGTGACTATAGACTTGCAATATAGGATCAAGAACTCACATATATTCATGAAAACATAATAGGTTCAGATCTGAAATCATGGAACTCGGTCCCTAGTGACAAGCATTAAGCATAGCAAAGTCATAGCAACATCAATCTCAAAACATAGTGCATACTAGGGATCAACCCCTAACAAAGCTAACTCGATTACATGATAAATCTCATCCAACCCATCACCGTCCAGCAAGCCTACGATGGAATTACTCACGCACGTCCGTGAGCATCATGAAATTGGTGATGGAGGAAGGTTGATGATGATGATGATGATGGCGACAGATTCCCCTCTCCGGAGCCCCGAGCGGACTCCAGATCAACCCTCCCGAGAGAGATTACGGCTTGGCAGCGGCTCCATATCGTAAAACGCGATGAATCCTTCTCTCTAATTTTTTTCTCCCCGAATGTGAACATATAGAGTTGGAGTTGAGGTCAGTGGAGCAACAGGGGGGCCCACGAGGCAGGGGGCGCGCCCCCACCCTCGTGGACAGGGTGTGGGCCCCTTGGCCTTGATTCTTTCGCCAGTATTTTTTATTAATTCCAAAAATAATCTCCGTTGATTTTCAGGTCATTCCGAGAACATTTATTTCTGTACAAAAATAACACCATGGCAATTCTGCTGAAAATAGCATCAATCTGGGTTAGTTCCATTCGAATCATACAAGTTAGAGTCCAAAACAAGGGCAAAAGTGTTTGGAAAAGTAGATACGTTGGAGACGTATCAACTCCCCCAAGCTTAAACCTTTGCTTGTCCTCAAGCAATTCAGTTGATAGACTGAAAGTGATAAAGAAAAACTTTTACAAACTCTGTTTGCTCTTGTTGTTGTAAATATGTAAAGCCAGCATTCAAGTTTTCAGCAAATATTATGAACTAAGCATATTCACAATAACACTTAGGTCTCATGTTTACTCATGTCAATGGCATACTAAACTAGCGAGCAATAATAATAAATCTCGGATGACAACACTTTCTCAAAACAATCATAATATGATATAACAAGATGGTATCTCGCTAGCCCTTTCTGAGACCGCAAAACATAAATGCAGAGCACCTTTAAAGATCAAGGACTGACTAAACATTGTAATTCATGGTAAAAGAGATCTAATCATAGTCATACTCAATATAAATTAATAGTAATGGATGCAAATGACAGCGGTGCTCTCCAGCTGGTGCTTTTTAATAAGAGGGTGATGACTCAACATAAAAGTAAATAGATAGGCCCATTGTAGAGGGAAGCAGGGATTTGTAGAGGTGCCAGAGCTCAATTTTGAAATAGAGGTGAATAATATTTTGAGTGGTATACTTTCATTGCCAACATAACAACCAAGAGATCTCGATGTCTTCCATGCTACTCACATTATAGGCAGTTCCCAAACAGAATGGTAAAGTTTATACTCCCCCTCCACCAACAAGCATCAATCCATGGCTTGCTCGAAACAACGAGTGCCTCCAACTAACAAGAGTCCTGGGGGAGTTTTGTTTGCAATTATTTCGATTTGATTTGCATAAAGCATGGGACTGGGCATCCCGGTGACCAGCCATTTTCTCGTGAGTGAGGAGCGGAGTCCACTCCTCTTGAGAATAACCCGACTAGCATGGAAGATACAGACAGCCCTAGTTGATACATGAGCTATTCGAGCATACAAAACAGAACTTCATTTGAAGGTTTAGAGTTTGGCACATACAAATTTACTTGGAATGGCAGGTAGATACCGCATATATAGGAAGGTATAGTGGACTCATATGGAATAACTTTGGGGTTTATGGAGGTGGATGCACAAGCAGTATTCCCACTTAGTACAAGTGAAGGCTAGAAAAAGACTGGGAAGCGACCAACTAGAGAGCGACAACAGTCATGAACATGCATTAAAATTAATAAACATTGAGTGCAAGCATGAGTAGGATATAATCCACCATGAACATAAATATCGTGAAGGCTATGTTAATTTTGTTTCAACTACATGCGTGAACATGTGCCAAGTCAAGTCACTTGAATCATTCAAAGGAGGATACCACCCTATCATACCACATCACAACCATTTTAATAGCATGTCGGCACGCAAGGTAAACCATTATAAACTCCTAGCAAATTAAGCATGGCATAAGAAACTATAATCTCTAATTGTTATTGCAAACATGTTTATTCATAATAGGCTGAATCAGGAACAATGAACTAATCATATTTACAAAAACAAGAGAGGTCGAGTTCATACCAGCTTCTCTCATCTCAATGAGTCCATCATATATCATCATAATTGCCTTTCACTTGCATGACTGAATGATGTGAATAATAATAATAGTGCACGTGCATTGGACTAAGCTGGAATCTGCATGCATTCAATAAACAGGAGAAGACAAGGCAATATGGGCTCTTGGTTAAATCAACAATAATGCATATAAGATCCACTTTAACAATTTCATTATGGTCTTCACCTATCGACCCCCAAAGGAAAGAAAAGAAATAAATCTATTTACACGGGAAATCTCCCAACAAGCAAAAAGAAGAACGAGAAATCTTTTTGGGTTTTCTTTTAATTATTACTACTACAGGCAAGGAAAGTAAACTAGCTAAAAGCTAAAACTATTTTTTTGTTTTTCTTAAGGTTTATCAAACACACAAGAAGAAAGCGAGAAAAATAAAATAAACTAGCAAGGATAATACAATGAAAAAGTATGAGCACCAACAACTGGAATGAGTGCGTGAACATGAATGTAATGTCGGTGAGATATACATACTCCCCCAAGCTTAGGCTTTTGGCCTAAGTTGGTCTACTGCCATGGCTGGCCTGGCGGATAGCCAAAGTTGTATTTGGGGTCGTACTGAGAAGAAGCCTCGGGTTGCCACTGGTTGGCAATCTCCTCCGGATCCCACTAGTAAACAGACAGTCGTGAAGGATCAAATTGTGGTCCCGGTTCTGGCTCTGTAGCTGGTGTGGGGTTTTGGTAAGCGTGAATGGCCTCCAGCGGAACAAGGTACTTGCCTGCAGATAAGTCAAATAAGGAAGGAGCTGGCAAAGTAATAGTCTCAGGGTGATTTTTATCAAATATTAGTCTATAGTTAAGCTCATTTTTCTTGTTCTTAACAATGAAATCATGTGCAACCATACTCTTGTAGTCTAGAAAAATAGGAGGTAACAACTTTTCTTCTTTCTCATAATGCCTGATAGGTATGTTAAAGTATGCAGCGAGGCGCGAGGTGAAGATGCCTCCCAAGATGGGGCCCTTAGTACGGGTAAGATTTAACCGCTTTGCAACAATAGCGCCCATACTAAATGTGTCATCACGAAATAGGGCATGGCACAAAAGAACAATATCAGGGGCACTTAGGTTGCCACAGTTTCCGTGACCGATCAAGCATCTACTAGAAAATATTGCAAAGTAACGTAGGACAGGAAAATGTATGCTAGTAATTCTTGCATCGGAAACCTTCCTAGTTTCCCCTACAGCAATTGTATCAATAAACCCCTCCACATCGTTACGATGTGGTTCCTCTACGCTGACCAAAAAGGGAACTTGCAAACCTCACAAAATTCAAGGAGGGACATCTCCTTATACTCATCATATAAATAGAAATCCACCGAAGGTGGTGACCTCCTAGCTTGGAAATGGAAATTTTCCACAAAAATATTAGCGAGTAAGAGATATTGTTCGCGTTGGTCGTGGAGGAAGTCGGTGAGGCCTGCATTCTCAGCCAACTCATAAAAATCGTCATAAATCCCAGCTGCTCTCAAGAAATCATCACAAGGCCATTCACACGGCCGAACCTCCGTGGTGCGAGGGAGATTATATTTGGGCCTCTCGTCTTCTTCACTTTGCTTATCCCTCGAGGTTCGGCTCGAAGAACCCCTCAAAAATCTCTTCATTTCTGAAAATTTCTAAAAATTTTAGTGACTTCAAAATAAAAGTGAACCAATCTCAACAAAATTGATATCTACTACTCCCACAAGTGCCTAGAGACTATATCATGCATTAGAACTACTTGGGAGCATATAAATTTGACATGCAAGCTCAAGAACAAGGTCGCCTAAACAGCAAAAATTTGCAATGATTAAAGCACTAGAAAAAAACTAATTGGACCATTGGGAGAGTCACATACCGAAGAGCAATCCCCCTAAGCAGTTTTGTGAGTGGAGCTTTGAGCAAGGAGATCGAAAATGGCAGCAAGATGAGCAAGAACTCATGCTTGAGCTGGTTGGTGATTTTTTGGGAGGAAGGAGTGTGTGGTGGTTGGAATAAGTGGAGGGGAGCCATCATGGGCCAACGAGGCAGGGGCGCGCCCTGGACCCTCGTGGCAAGGTGCTTGCTCCCCCTGATGTGTTCTCAGTGCCAGATATTCTCAAATATTCTAAAAAAAATCATATTTCATTTTCGGGGCATTTGGAGAACTTTTATTTTCGAGGTATTTTTTATTTCACGGATAATTCAGAAATAAGACAGAAAATACTATTTTTGCTTTATTTAGTCTAAATAACAGAAAGTAAAAGGAGGGTACAGAAGGTTCTGCTTTCTAACTTCATCCATCTCATGGTCATCAAAAGGAATCCATTAACAAGGTTGATCAAGTCTTATTAACAAACTCATTCAGAATAACATGGAACCGGAGAAATTTCGAATAACACTATGTTATCTCAACGGGGATATGCACATCCCCAACAATAAGAATATCGTATCTCTTTTTTACTGTAGGAAGAGGGAATTCGAAACCTCCAATAATAATCGATGGAATTTTTCCAACAGAATTGATACTGTGGACTTGAGGTTGTTTCCTCAGAAAGTGTACCGTATGCTCATTACCATTAACATGAAAAGTGACATTGCCTTTATTGATATCAATAACAGCCCCTGCAGTATTCAAAAAGGGTCTTCCAAGAATAATATACATACTATCATCCTCGGGAATATCAAGAATAACAAAGTCCGTTAATAGTAATGTTTGCAACTACAACAGGCACATCCTCACAAATACCGACAGGTATAGCAGTTGATTTATCAGCCATTTGCAAATATATTTCAGTAGGTGTCAACTTATTCAAATCAAGTCTACGATATAAAGAGAGAGGCATAACACTAACACCGGCTCCAAGATCACATAAAGCAGTTCTAACATAGTTTCTTTTAATGGAGCATGGTATAGTTGCTACTCCTGGATCTCCAAGTTTCTTTGGCATTCCACCCTTAAAAGTATGATTAGCGAGCATGGTGGAAATTTCAGCTTCCGGTATCTTTCTCTTATTTGTAACAATATCCTTCATATACTTAGCATATGGATTCATTTTAAACATATCAGTCAAACGCATATGTAAAAAGATAGGTCTACTCATTTCAGCAAAGCGCTCAAAATCCTCATCATCCTTTTTCTTGGATGGTTTGGGAGGAAAAGGCATGGGTTTCTGAACCCATGGTTCTCTTTCTTTACCGTGCTTCCTAGCAAAAAAGTCTCTCTTATCATAACATTGATTCTTTGATTGTGGGTTATCAAGATCAACAGCAGGTTCAATTTCTACATCATTGTTTTACTAGGTTGAGCATCAACATGAACATCATCATTAACATTATCACTAGGTTCATGTTCATCACCAGATTGTGTTTCAGCATCAGAAATAGAAATATCATTAGGATTCTCAAGTGTGTCAACAACAGGTTGATACATCTCCAATGTATCTATAATTTTTGATTGTTCCATGCTATATTATATCCTGTTTTGAACATTATTGGGCTTTATTATACACTTTTATATTATTTTCGGGACTAACCTATTAACCGGAGGCTTGTTTTTTGCCTATTTCAGAGTTTCGCAGAAAAAGAATATCAAATGGAGTCCAAACGGAATGAAACATTCGGGAACGTGATTTTCGGAACGAATGTGATCCATAGGACTTGGACCCTACGTCAAGACATCAACCAGGAAGGCACGAGGTAGGGGGCGCGCCTACCCCCCTAGGCGCGCCCTCCACCCTCGTGGGGCCCATGTTGCTCCACCGACGTACTCGTTCCTCCTATATATACCTTCGTACCCCCAAACTACCAGATACGGAGCCAAAACCCTAATTCCACCGCCGTAACTTTCTGTATCCACGAGATCCCATCTTGGGGCCTTTTCCGGAGCTCTGCTGGAGGGGTTATCGATCATGGAGGGCTTCTACATCAACACCAAAGCCCCTCCGATGAAGTGTGAGTAGTTTACTTCAGACCTTCAGGTCCATAGTTATTAGCTAGATGGTTTCTTCTCTCTTTTTGGATCTCAATACAAAGTTCTCCCCCTCTCTTGTGGAGATCTATTCAATGTAATCTTCTTTTGCAGTGTGTTTGTTGAGACCGATGAATTGTGGGTTTATGATCAAGTTTATCTATGAACAGTATTTGAATCTTCTCTGAATTCTTTTATGTATGATTGGTTATCTTTGCAAGTCTCTTTGAATTATCAGTTTGGTTTGGCCTACTAGATTGATCTTTCTTGCAATGGGTGAAGTGCTTAGCTTTGGGTTGAATCTTGCGGTGTCCTTTCCCAGTGACAGTAAGGGCAGCAACGTGATGAGGTTATGTACCTAGGGTAGGGTCATAAGCCTGACTTAGACACCTTCCCCTAGGACATCACCCTAAAGCCAGAATCATTCAAAGGGTACCATTATCCACTCGACCAGAGACGTTCCACTCGGAAGAATCAATGGCACTCGACCGTCATAGAAGCCACTCGACGAACAGAAGATCTAAAGCCACTCTGCACCAACAACGGTCGAGCATTTACTTATAGGCTTAATTGTCATTGATAGCATTTAATGGCTAGCATTACCAGTAATGTTCCTCTCTTAATGTACATTGAACCCTGTGTAACGAAGGGGAGCAGGGGTCCTGGCGCACTCTATATAAGCCACCCCCTCCTCTGGGACAAGGGTTCGCACCCCCTGTAACTCACACGCATATAATCAGTCGACCGCCTCCGGGCTCCGAGACGTAGGGCTGTTACTTCCTCCGAGAAGGGCCTGAAGTCGTAAAACTCGTGTGTACAACTCCTCCATAGCTAGGATGTTGCCTCTACATCCCTACCCCCATTCTACTATCAGACTTAGAACCACGACAGTTGGCGGCCGCCGTGGGGCCGGTGTCTTAGTAGTTTATTGGAGAAGTTGTGATTCTTCCAATTCCCATCGTCATGGTTTCCGGTGGAGGATTGGCTGAAGGCCGCGAGATCAGTCTCGGCGTGCTCGTCTTCATTGCCGATGACTCCGCTTGGCTTCACGAAGCTCCACTCGATGTTGAGGCACGCCCCGTCCGCGGGGTGACACACTTCCGCACGTGCGTTCGCGGCATCCTTCTTCAACAACCGTCGACTCCGTATCAGTTGACTCCTGTGACAACCTCCCTCTCCGTTGTTCACCGGCGCCAGCGATCTGATCGGTCGCGGCTTCAGTGGTGGGTGAGGCACGCGGTGGCTCACCAATCGGCCACCCCGCAAATCGCGGCAATCGAGCCCCATGAAACTCTCTACGGCCTGTTTGATCTGTCGACAGGCTCCGTCGAGACTGCGTCCGAATGCAACAACAGCGACCCCACGGCAGAAGTCTTGATGGTCAATGGACCATGCAGTTCTCCTGGCTTCACTCAGGAAGACGGTGGCAATGGCGGCGGTGATCCGTCGCGTGTTGACGAGGAGTACCGTCCCGAACCCCTCTCTTCGCAGCGGAGGGAAGATCTTCGTCACCGTAATATGGATGCGCTCCACACTCCTATCGTTGGAGAAACCCCGAAGGCCCAGGCCTTGGAGGAGGCGCGCCTGGCCAACTTGGCTGAGCGCACTCGACTGGAGAACCTCCAGCGCGCACTCGACGAGCGTGCTCGGTAGCGGATCCCCGAGTCTAGTCGACGACAACTTTTTCCGCCTCTGACTCAGGTATATTGAACTCCGATCCAGAATCTCACAACTGCAGCTCGAATAGCAGAGTCAATAACCTTCCCAGTCAGAAGCTGGCCGAGGTTTGATGCAGATCCAGGCTTTACTCCGGATAGCAGGAGAGCAGAATACAACGGTATCTCAGTCATGGAATAGGATTCATAGCAGGTCTATGGTGGCGGATACTGTCCAGTCTGCCCATAGCCCGAGACCACCTCCGCGGCGTGAGGGACGTGGATACCAGCAAGATCAGTACAGGAATCATGAGCAGTATGATCATTGACTCGACCACGACGATCGTCGTCGAGTGCCCACGTCTCCTCCGAGGAGTGGGTCGTACGTGCCTCGGCGGCAAGATGACAGGTGCCCCAACAGCAGCGAACAAAGAATTCCAGTTGACCCCAGAGAACCAGGCTTTGATGCAAGGTCAATCCTCGTTCAAGATCTGGTTGATAGAAACAGAGCTCACAGAGAAGGCCGCGATAGAGATTATCCGACTAGAAGCAAGGTACACGTTTCAGGACCCGAGTGTTTCAGCAGATCCATCAGAGCAGCAGTGATTCCTCCAAACTTCAGGTTGGCGACTAGAGTCAGCAAGTTCACCGGCGAATCCAAGCCAAACACTTGGCTTGAAGATTACCGAGTGGCTGTGCAGATTGGTGGTGGCAATGATGATGTAGCCATGAAGTACCTCCCCTTGATGTTGGAGGGCTCTACCAGAGCGTGGTTGAATCAGTTGGCTCCTGGCAGCATTTACAGTTGAGAAGAACTTGCTCGAGTGTTTGTTAGGACCTTTGAAGGCACTTGCAAAAGGTCGGCAGGGTTGACAGAATTGCAGTATTGTGCCCAGAAACCGAATGAAACTTTGAGGGATTATATCCAGAGATGGATGTTGCACCATACAGTGGAGAATGTGTCAGATCACCAAGCAAATTGTGCCTTCAAGGAAGGCGTTAAGTATCGGGAATTGAACCTGAAATTCGGTCGGACAGGAGATATGACTCTGACTCGGATGATGGAGATGGCCACCAAATATGCCAATGGTGAAGAGGAAGACCGACTCCGGAGTGGCAAACACAAAACAGTCGCCCAAGAAACCGGAGGAGGGAATTCTAGTCGGAAACAGAAGCGAAAAGTTGAACCAGCTGCTCCTGGTGAAGCTTTAGCTGTTGCCCAAGGAAAGTTCAAGGGAAAACCCAAAGGGCCCTGGAATCCCAAGAGAGTTAAGGATAAAGATGGGAATGATGTGTTGGATTTACTGTGCCATATTCATACCAAGAAAGATGAAGAGGGGAACATCATTTACCCTAAACACACCACTCAACAGAGTCGTTTCCTGATTCAGCAGTTTCGAGAGAAACAACCCAAGGAAAAGGAAAAGGAGTCGGACGGAGGTGAGGATAGGGAAGAATATGATGACGGCTTTCCCAATGTCAATTCCACGTTGAAGATTTTTGCTGATGTTGAAAGCAAAAGTCGATTGAAGGTTATTAACTGGGAGGTGAACATGGTTGCTCCGACAACACCCAGATCATAAGTGGTCCTAGACTGCCATCACATTCGACCAGTCAGACCACCCAACGCATATAGCCACCCCTGGGAGGCAAGCACTGGTGGTCGACCCATTAGTCGAAGGCACCTGACTGACTAAATTGTTGATGGATGGTGGCAACGGCCTGAATATTCTTTATGCTGAAACCTTGAAGGGAATGGGCATTCCGATGTCCAAGCTGAGTGAAAGCAACATGAGTTTCCACGGTGTTATACCTGGCAAGAAAGCTCAGTCACTCGGCCAGATCACACTTGATGTGGTTTTCGGTGATTCCAAGAATTACCGCAAGGAAAAGTTGATGTTTGAGGTAGTGGATTTCAAGATTTCTTACCATGCCATCCTAGGGAGACCCGCTTATGCACGTTTTATGGCTCGACCATGTTACGTGTATCTCAAATTGAAGATGCCTGGTCCCAAAGGAGTAATCACTGTCACTGGCAATCGGCAGAAGGTAGAAGAGTGCTTCCAGAAGGGCTCAAAATTGCCGATGCACAGATGGCAGTAGTGGAACTGCAAGAGTACCAGAAAAATGCAGATCCGAGTGATTTGCTGCGAGCCAAGAACCCTACCACGGAGTCCGCATTTCAGTCGTCAAGGGAAACGAAGCCGATTCATATCCACCCGACCAATCCCAATGCTGCTCCGACCCATATCTTGTCAACACTTGACAACAAATAGGAAGAAGCGTTCATCCAGTTCCTCTATGAGAACTGGGACATCTTTGCATGGAAACCTTCTGACATGCTGGGTGTACCCAGGGGACTGGCTGAGCATCGTTTGCGTCCAGAAGAGAAAAGCAATTGGCGAAGAAGTGGCTCGGCTCCTGGCAGCTGAGTTCATCCGAGAGATTTACCACTCTGAGTGGCTTGCCAATGTTGTTATGGTCCCTAATAAGGATGATTCACTTCGCATGTGCATTAACTTCAAGCATATCAATCGGGCCTGCCCGAAAGATCATTTTCCTATTCCCCACATCGACCAAATTGTTGATTCAACTGTGGGGTGTGAACGTTTGTCCTTCTTGGACGCCTATTCTGGGTACCATTAGATCCGACCGTCTGGAACCGATGAGATAAAGGCATCTTTCATCACTCCATTCGGATGTTTCTGTTATGTCACTATGCCATTCGGCCTGAAGAACGCCGGAGCCACATTCATGAGAATGATCCAGAAGTGTCTGCTCACTCAAATCAGCCAGAATGTGGAAGCATACATGGATGACATTGTAGTCAAGTCACGTAAAGGTTCCAACCTGCTGGTTGACCTTGCCGAAACTTTTGCCAACCTCAGAAGGTACGATATCAAGCTTAATCCATCAAAGTGCACATTCGGAGTTCCTGGCAGAAAACTACTCGGTTTCCTTATTTCCGAACGAGGGATCGACGCTAACCCAGAGAAAGTTGGTGCCATTCTTCGGATGAAACGCCCTATGCGTGTGCACGATGTCCAAAAGCTTACTGGTTGTTTGGCCGCTCTGAGTCGATTCATCTCTCATCTCGGTGAAAAGGCACTGCCGCTTTACCGAGTGATGAAGAAGTCTGATAAGTTCGAGTGGACTCCCGAAGCTGATGCAGCGTTTGTAGAGCTCAAAGCCCTGCTTTCCACCCAGCCGGTGCTTGATGCACCAATTAGCAAAGAGCCTTTACTGCTTTACATTGCAGCCACTGGACAAGTTGTTAGTACAGTACTCACGATCGAGCGTGAAGAAGAAGGGAAAACTTATAAAGTTCAGCGCCCAGTGTATTACGTTTCTGAAGTCCTGACTCCATCAAAGCAAAGATATCCCCATTATCAGAAGCTTGTTTATGGAATTTACATGACCACAAAGAAGGTTCCACACTATTTCTCTGATCATTCGGTTCCAGTCATCAGCGACGCTCCATTGTCGGAGATTCTGAACAACAGAGATGCAACTGGTTGAGTGGCAAAGTGGGCGATTGAACTCCTTCCCCTGGATATCAAGTTTGAAGCAAAGATGGCTATTAAGTCCCAAGCAATAGCTGATTTCCTCGTCGAGTGGATCGAACAGCAACTTCCAGCCCAAATTCACCGGAGCATTGGACCATGTTCTTCGATGGGTCTGAATGGTTCGTGTGCTGGAGTGGTATTGGCCTCCCCCCGTGGTGACAAACTTAGTTATGTTCTCCAGATTCACTTTGACTCCTCCAACAATGAGGCTGAATACGAGGCACTTCTGTATGGGTTGCGTATGAGCATTTCACTCGGCGTCCGTTGCCTCATGGTCTATGGCGACTCGGATCTAGTGGTCAATCAGGTGATGAAGGAATGGTACGTCAGAAGCCCAGCCATGACTGGTTATTGCAATGTAGTAAGAAAGTTAGAAAAGAGGTCCGAGGGGTTAGAGCTCCATCACATCCCCCGGCTGAAAAATCAAGCAGCCGATGATATGGCAAAGATAGGCTCCAAGAGAGAATCCATTCCCAGTAATGTGTTCCTGGAGCATATTCATGCACCCTCGGTTCAAGAAGATCCCTTCACTGAAGAGCCCCCACAGCCGAAGAGTGCCACCGATCCGACTGAAATCAAGATTCCAGCCATGGTCGACTTGATCATGGAAGTTTTGGTCATCACCCCTGATTGGATGGTACCATATATCGCATACATTCTTAGAAGAGAACTCCCAGAAGATGAAGAAGAGGCCTGACAGATCGTCCGTCGATCTAAGGGCTTCACCGTGATAAGAGGACAGTTGTTCAGAGAAAGTGTGACTGGAGTCTGCCAGAAATGCATAACACCTGAAGAAGGTCGAGTGATCCTCAATGATATCCACTCGGGGACCTGTGGTCACCATGTGTCCTCTCGGACCATTGTGTCCAAAGCATACCGTGCGGGATTTTACTGGCCTCGAGCAAATGAGATGCCACAAGAAATAGTCGACAAATGTGAAGGTTGTCAGTTCTACTCCACCATGTCTCACAAGCCTGCGTCAGCCCTGAAAACCATTCTGCTCACCTGGCCTTTTGCTGTTTGGAGATTGGATATGGTTGGACCTTTTAGGACTGGTAGGATGGATTCACTCATGTGCTTGTAGCAGTCGACAAGTTCACCAAATGGATTGAAGCCAAGCCTATCAAGAACCTTGATGCCAGTACTGCCATGAGCTTCATCAGAGAGATAACATTCAGATATGGTGTTCCCCACAGCACCATCACTAACAACGGATCAAACTTTGATTCTGATGAGTTCAGGACTTTTTGTGCTTCACAAGGTACTCGAGTCGACTATGCATCGGTTGCTCACCCCCAGTCGAATGGACAGGCCGAAAGGGTAAATGGATTGATTCTCAAAGGACTGAAACCTCGACTGATGCGTGATCTCAAACACGCAGCAGGAGCCTGGGTCGATGAACTTCCATCGGTATTATGGGGATTGAGGACAACTCCCAATCGGTCGACTGGCAGAACCCCGTTTTCTTGGTTTATGGAGCCAAAGCTATAGTTCCGAGTGACTTGCTCCACAATGCACCCCGAGTCGAGCTTTTCACAGAGGAAGAAGTAGAACAAGCGTGACAAGATGTAGTTGACCTCCTTGAAGAAGAAAGAGAGATGGCCTTGATCCGATCAACCATTTATCAGCAAGATCCGCGTCGATTCCATGCTAGAAATGTGAGGGGTCGAGCATTTCAAGAGGGAGACTTAGTTCTCCAAGTGGATCAGCAGAAACCACACAAGCTTGCTCCCTCTTGGGAAGGCCCCTTCGTGGTCACCAGAGTGCTCTACAATGGAGCGTACCACCTTTACGACGTCGAGCACAAGAAAGCCGAGCCGCACGCCTGGAATGCGGAGCTGCTCCGCCCCTTTTATACTTAAACACTCAGTCTACTGAGATGTAATAAATAACACCTTTGTATTTTGTTTATCAAAGACAAGAGTTTTACAGTCTTTTGAAAAGATTGTTGATTGTTTACATATGTTTCTGAAATCCCCAAGTGGGTGGCTTAGCTGCAGTCCAGTACTTGCCTAAGTTTCAAAAATCCTACCGAGTGGTGAGCAAGTCTCTCACTCGGGGGCTTAGCTACAGTCCAGTACTCGCCTAAGTTTCAAAAATCCTACCGAGTGGTGAGCAAGTCTCTCACTCGGGGGCTTAGTTGTAGTCCAGTACTCGCCTAAGTTCCAAAAATCCTACCGATTGGTGAGCAAGTCTCTCACTCGGGGGCTTAGCTGCAGTCCAGTACTTGCCTAAGTTCCAAAAAATCCTACCGAGTGATGAGCAAGTCTCTCACTCGGGGGCTTAGTTGCAGTCCAGTACTCGTCTAAGTTCCAAAAATCCTACCGAGTGATGAGCAAGTCTCTCACTGGGGGGCTTAGCTGCAGTCCAGTACTCGCCTAAGTTTCAAAAATCCTACCGAGTGATGAGCAAGTCTCTCACTCAAGGGCTTAGCTGCAGTCCAGTACTCGCCTAAGTTTCAAAAATCCTACCGAGTGATGAGCAAGTCTCTCACTCAGGGGCTTAGCTATAGTCCAGTACTCGCATAAGTTTCAAAAATCCTACCGAGTGATGAGCAAACCTCACACTCGGGGGCTTAGCTGCAGTCCAGTACTCGCCTAAGTTTCAAAAATCCTTCCGAGTGATGAGCAAGTCTCGGGGGCTTAGCTGCAGTCAGGTACTCGCCTAAGTTTAAAAAATCCTACCGAGTGATGAGAAAACCTCACACTCTGGGGCTTAGCTGCAGTCCAGTACTCGCCTAAGTTTCAAAAATGCTACCGAGTGATGAGCAAACCTCACACTCGGAGCCTTAGCTGCAGTCCAGTACTCGCCTAAGTTTAGAAAATCCTACCGAGTGATGAGCAAACCTCACACTCGGGGGCTTAGCTGCAGTCCAGTACTAGCCTAAGTTTAAAAAATCCTACCGAGTGATGAGCAAACCTCACACTCAGGGGCTTCGCTGCAGTCCAGTACTCGCCTAAGTTTCAAAAATCCTACCGAGTGGTGAGCAAACCTCACACTCGAAGGCTTAGCTGCAGTCCATTACTCGCCTAAGTTTAAAAAATCCTACCGAGTGATGATCAAACCTCAGACTCAGGGGCTTAGCTGCAGTCCAGTACTCGCCTAAGTTTCAAAAATCCTACCGAGTGATGGGCAAACCTCACACTCGGAGGCCTAGCTGCAGTCCAGTACTCGCCTAAGTTCCAAAACCATCCCTATCCACAAGGATGACGAGGTGCAGGTCGACTGCAATCCTCTCACGGAGCTACACTACAAGTACAATGTCCGCTACATCCCTATCCGCAAGGATGATGAGGTGCAGGTCGACTGCAATCCTCTCACGGAGCTACGCTACAAGTACAATGTCCGCTCCATCCCTATCCGCAAAGATGATGAGGTGCAGGTCGACTGCAATCCTCTCACAGAGCTACACTACAAGTGCAATGTCTGCTCCATCCCTATCCGCAAGGATGACGAGGTGCAGGTCAACTGCAATCCTCTCACGGAGCTACGCTACAAGTACAATGTCCGCTCCATCCCTATCCGCGAGGATGACGAGGTGCAGGTCGACTGCAATCCCCTCACGAAGCTACGCTACAAGTACAATGTCCGCTCCATCCCTATCTGCAAGGATGACGAGGTGCAGGTCGACCGCAACCCTCTCCTCGGAGCTGCGCCACAAATACAATGTGTGCTCCATCCTTCTTCTCAAGGACGGCGAGGTGCAGGTCGACTGGGATATCCCCTTCAGAACTACATTTCGAAGGAGTGTCCGAGCGAAGAACAAGTTCTACTCGAAGATGAACGCAAGCACATACAGAAGATAAACCAAGATCGGATAAAATGTCAAAAGTGTCAAAACGAAGATAAAAGTACTCAGGCATCAGGCCTGAAAGAGTTTAACGGTTATAGAAACCACTCGGCATTCCGAGGCAAATTTAAGGCAAGTTTAAATCTCAAGTTTGTTCATTCGGCAGGAGGAGGGCTCGCAGGCTCGACGAATTCGTCCAAGTCAATTCCATCAGCGATCCGAGTGGCAGCGGCAATGAAAGTCTCCATGATGGACTGGAAGTCATGCCTTTTGGTGTTGGCGACCTTGGTCGCCGCCAGCTTATCTTTGCGGGCCTCCTTGCAATGGACTCTTACCAGCGCCAGAGCCACGTCAGCACCGCATCGGGCAGAGGACTTCTTCCATTCCTGCACTCGACCGGGGACCTTGTTGAGTCGAGTCATCAGAGACTCGAGATCATTTTGAAGCGTCGCCCTTGGCTAGAGTGATGAGTCGATGCGTGAAACTGCCACCTTCAGACGAGCAAGGTAACTTGTAACACTGGCGATGCAGGATTCTAGTCGAAGCACATTCATGGCAGCCTCGTCGCGGACTGGAGAAACGATAGGGTCCAAACCCGTCTCGATCCTTCCAGTCTCCTCATCAAAGTTTTGGCAGAATTCTGCAATCAAGGAGTTAGTGAGTCGACTGGATAGGACTAACTTGCATGCATTAAAGCAGTCGGATTAAAAAGGGTACCTTCGAGCATAAGAAATAGCTTCTTGGCGAGAGTTCTCAGATAAGCTTCCAAGTCATTTCTCTTATGAGCCATGGATTCCAGCTTCTCGTTCAAAGCCACTTTATCCTTCTTCAGACAAGTCGCCTCTCGGTTGGATTCAGTGAGAGAGGACTTCAGCTTGCTTACTTCCTCTTCCAACACTCCGACTGAAGCCAGCTTTTTGTCACCAAGAGTAGTCTTCTCTTGAGCCTCCTTCTGCGCAGCTGCAAGGTCCAAGTCCTTCTCTAGAGCCAACCTCATTTTCTCTGCAAAATAAACATTTAGATCAAACAAAAGATCGAAGGGATAATTTAAAAAGACAATCGACATGAGCAGTCGACAGGCAGTTACCTTCCATACCGGCAACTTCATCTTGAGCCTTCTTAAAGTTTTGTTGGGCCAGTTCCAGGTCAAGGTTGAGCTGCCTCTGCTTCTCCTCAAATTCGGCGAACTTGGAAATGAGAGTACAAGATTTCTGCAGGGAGTAAAAGACATATCCCACTGGTTCAATTTCCACTCGGTCGGTCCGCCCATGTCAAGTTTAAAAAAAGTACTCAGACCCCGGCCAACTGCCAGCAGCCAACCGCGGTTGTCGGTGTCAAAACCGGCGGATCTCGGGTAGGGGATCCCGAACTGTGCGTCTAGGCCGGATGGTAACAGGAGGCAAGGGACACGAAGTTTTACCCATGTTCGGGCCCTCTCGATGGAGGTAAAATCCTATGTCCTGGTTGATTAATATTGATGATATGGGTAGTACAAGAGTAGATCTACCACGAGAGCGGAGAGGCTAAACCCTAGAAGCTAGCCTATGGTATGATTGTTGTTGTCTATGTTGTCCTACGGACTAGAACCCTCCGGTTTATATAGACACCGGAGAGGGTTAGGGTTACGCAAAGTCGGTTACAATGGTAGGAGATCTAGATATCCGTATCGCCAAGCTTGCCTTCCACTCCAAGGAAAGTCCTTTCCGGACACGGGACGAAGTCTTCAATCTTGTATCTTCATAGTCCAGGAGTCCGGCTGAAGGTATAGTCCGGCCATCCGGACACCCCCTAATCCAGGACTCCCTCAGTAGCCCCTGAACCAGGCTTCAATGATGACAAGTCTGGCGCGCAGTTTGTCTTCGGCATTGCAAGGCGGGTTCCTCCTCCAAGTACTTCACAAAGATAGTGTCCAGCTCTGCAAAATAAGTTTCCACATATTGCCATAGAGAGAACAATATTTACACAAATCTAATCTGCTGACGTATTCCGTAGTGCGACACACCACGGCCAAGCCTTTATCCGAGTCGTTTCATTATCCCACCTTAGTGCGTTATGCGAGGCGCTTTCATTGGCACGTCTTGTCAAAGCAGAGATCGTGTCCCCTTATTCCGGGATTCTCATCAATACGGGCGTGGGTAACCCAACCACGCCATTGATTACGGCGCTTGGAGATAAGCGAGTTTTACCAGGCTGGTGGGGACATGTAGTTGCGTCCACCCATATAAGGGGATAAGGATCCACCTTTCCACCTACGCCTTCTTCCTCCTTTGCCTATCCATTCTTGCACACTCGAGCTCCAGCGCCCAAGTCCGCACTCCCACCTCAACCTTCTCCAGCCATGTCCGGAGCAGGAGGCAAGTGGATGGTCTCCTTCGTCACGGAGGGACATATCAAAAAGCTGAGGAAGGCCGTATACCTATCTAACGACATCGCGTGCCGACTTCCCGAAAAGGGGCAGCTCATCCCCACCCCTAGGCCCCATGAGAGGGTGGTGTTCCTCCCCCATTTCCTCCGCGGACTGGGCTTCCCTCTTCACCCATTTGTCCGGGGGCTCATGTTCTACTACGGCCTGGATTTCCACGATCTGGCCCCGAACTTCGTCCTCAACATCTCGGCGTTTATCATCGCGTGCGAGGCTTTCCTTCGCATCCGCCCCCATTTCGGCCTATGTCTCAAGACTTTCAATGTCAAGCCGAAGGTGGTGCGCGGCAACCAGGCGGAGTGCGGAGGCGCCATGGTTGGCAAGATGGCCAACGTCTTATGGCTCAAGGGCTCCTTTGTGGAAGACCTTGAAGGGGTGGCAATCAGGGTGGTTTTACATCACCGAGCCGCGCGACCCGGAATGGGTCGCACCCCCCGAGTTTCGATCCGGACCCCCTACGCAGCTCACCTCCTGGAAGGAGATGGGCCTGTCGTGGGGTAAGAAAGGAGA
Organism: Triticum monococcum; assembly: GCA_034509565.1. Taxonomy (NCBI): domain Eukaryota; kingdom Viridiplantae; phylum Streptophyta; class Magnoliopsida; order Poales; family Poaceae; genus Triticum; species Triticum monococcum. Next base: position 666,412,132 of record CM067843.1, on the reverse strand, counting down.
GCTGACCGGACTCCAAACATGTATCCAAACCCTAGTGGACAAGAAGCTCAAACTTGTCAATGTAATCCAGGTTATGCTCATCCGCCTGATCGTCCCGTGTCAACAACGGGCTTTCACCCTGTGGGAGTTCGACCCGGCGCGGCACCAAACTCTGAGCAAGCTCTTCGACACGACGTACGAAGATGCCTGGAAGGTGCTTTTCAAGGGCACCGAGGCCCCCACATCCGCTACTGAGGATCGCGGATTCAGTACGCAGCGTCATGCTCATGCGGTAAGTTGTTTTTTCCTTTTACAGGGTATTAGTTTTTCATAGTTTGACTCCATGTGGGATCTAAGCTCCCTTACCTTTGACAGGATTGGCAGGTGACTTCCGGACAGATCAACTGTCCGGCTCCTTTGCCCGAAGGCCCAGCGGACGCTCGCTTGGCGAAGTTGCTGGTTCCAGCACCCTATGTGGTGCCAGAGAAGAAGGCCGCAAAAAAGGCCACGGGGACTCAAAAGAGTGCCCGGCGCCAAGAGGTGTCGGATCCATCATCCGGCGGTTCCGAGGCGCATTCCTCTCATGAAGACGAGGAGGAAGAAGAAGAGACTTCTCCCCCTCCAACGGGAGGAGAGAAGAAAAGGAAGGCCGCCCTCTCTAGGGAGGCCGGAGGGTCCAAGAAGGGGAAAACCCTTCCTCCGTACTACTCCACCAACGTCGACGACAGCGGAGAGGAGTGGCAGCCCAGGGCCAAGCCCCTGGCAAAATCGTAAGTATCCGGATACCAGAGTAATTCATAGTATTCGTTTATTGCATAGCTTTCCCTTACGCCGAATATGTTTATGCAGCCCACCCAAAGACCGGCTCGACGCGTCGTCGAGCGGCTCACTGGATTCGTCGGATGTGAACTCACTTCCGACGGCTTCCTCCCCCCGCCCTACGAACGACACCGAAGTGTTGTCCCAACAGGTCCCAAGCCAGGAGGAGGTGGTCCTGGAGGCGCCGCAAGGCGACCTCCCGGACTCCAGGAGTAAAGGGGATGAAACCCCCCGGGGCTCCAAGTCCGGCTCTAGGCCGAACACCGCTCGGGAACCTTCAAATGTTCCAGAGTCCGACGGGGGACCTCCTTCCAAGAGGAGCAAGCCCATTGCACCGGTGACCCCCGATGCGCCGGACAATATGTTGGAGGCGCTCCAAGGCACCTCCATCGATGAGGAGCACCGCACTATTATGAATGCGGTGGTCCAGAAGGTTCAATCCGCCAAGAGCGGACTGACTGAAGCTTGTATTAGCCTTTTAACAGGCTTTGAGGTAAGTAAAGAATGTGTAAATAATATTACCGCATAGACAGTAGCCCCTGATGCTCTATTTGGCGTTCGGGAAGAAAAGCCGAATAGACGATCAAATAAAATTCGTAGGAGTCTAACAAAAAGGAGTCAATATGCGTATGCAGGCTTCTCTGCTTGCTTCCGCCGTACTAACTAGGGAAGTGGACACGCTAAAGCAGAACCTCGAGTGGTCCAAGCAAGAGCTCGGGCGTGTCAAGAAGCAGCCCAAGGACAATGAAGGTAAGAGATACCTTGTTTAAATATATATAAAAAGGTGCAATTGCAAAAAATGACAGGACTATCGTGGCTATTGTAGGGGCCACGTCTGAGGTGGCGACCCTTAAGCAGGCGCTGCCCGAGGCCGAGAAGAGGGTGGCCACGGAGCGCACCGAGCAGGAGAAGTATGAGGCCGATGTTGGCAAGGTACGGCAAGAGCTCCAGGCTCTCATGAAAAAGCATGAGAGTTTGGAGCTTTACTCAAAGACGCGAGCGTCCGAGCTCGCGGCGGCTATTGAAAATGACAAGTTTGCCAAGGCCGAATCCCAAAAGACCCTCCAGGAGTTGGATGAGGTGAAGAAGATAGCAGCGGGTAAGGCATTCTTTATTCAAAGCAAACACATAAACGTGAGTTACTTGTTACTTACCCAAATCCAGAGCTCTCCAGGAGCGTTCGCAGATCTTCCCCGGAGTGTATCCGATGCCGCCGCATTCTATCGAGCCGAGGAGGGCAGCTCGACAGAGAAGGTGTTCTGGTCTCAGTATGCTGAGGCCGGACACCCCGTACCCCTGAGTGACCAGCTGAAGCAGCTGGTTGAGCTCCACAAGGCAGCCGAACAGGCCATGAAGGGCCTCTTGGTTCGGCTGTGGCCTGGAGAGGCTCTGGCTGGGAGCTACTTTGGGCTGGTGCGGCGGCTGGTGGAGGCCTGTCCAAGGCTCGAGGTCATCAAGCGCTCCGTCTGCATTGAAGGTGCCCGTAGGGCCCTTGCCCGTGCTAAGGTGCACTGGGGCAAGCTGGATGCCGAGAAGCTTGTGAAGGACGGGCCACCGCCTGGGAAAGAGCATTGCAAGCCCGAGAATTACTATAAGGATGTTCTGAAGGGTGCCTGCCTAGTGGCGGATGAATATTCTAGGGATGTAATTTTTGAGTGAAACTTGCTCGTTTTGTCCTCTGCGCTGGAAACTTGTTCATATGCGCTAAGAAATGTTGTTTGTAATTTAAAATATTACCTTCTATGCGGCTGTTTATCAATTCTGAGGATGGCAAGTCGTCGGCTTCTGCCCGCGTGCTGCTAGTGCTGGGGTGTTCGGGGATAAACCTGATCGCTCTTTTTCCCATGTTTGGGTCCTTCGAGGGAGGCGCTCAGCCCAACGAACAAGGCAATCGGAGTATAAAGCGTGAACACTCTCACTTAGCCATAGAATTCTATAATTTTAAATTTTGGCGAAGCCCCTGGTATTCGGAAGACCGAATTCGGGGCGCTATCCACGCCTTGGCCGAACAGAGCCGGCTCCTTGGCCTAAGCGGCATAAGTCTTTAGGGACTCGAAAGACCTCTCGAACAGCGACCAGCTCTCGCCTCATCATGACAGTCGGTTTTAGCTTTCTCCACTGAGGTGCTCGGCCCAGCTCAACTGGGGCACAATCACAGTGGTTCTCCTAGTGCTACCTTAGCCATATAGTGGAACGTAAGGCACCAAAACATAGGAGCCGGGCAAACCCAACTATTGACCCAAGACATGATTCGGAGCCGATGCATATAATGCTATAAGTTCGGGGTGCCGCACTTGTTAAAGTGTTCGGACTTCTCACACCATATTGAGGGGTACTAAAGCCCCTGTTGTATTTTGGCCGTACCAATGTGTACGGGTGCAATATGTCGTTAAGGAACATATATATATAGAAAAAAGGTAATGCAAAAATAGAAAAAAGCTATGCATTGTTTATTAAAAGGGGCTGCGGTCAAAGCAGAATGATACAAATAATACGATAAGTGGAAGGTTGGACTATTTAACATGTCCGTTCCAGGGGCAAGCTGCGGAATAGTATGCGGAACAGGTATACTGCTCGTGATAGAGACCACCTAGGAGTTCCGTGATGCGGCGTGGCTTGTCTGCTTCCCTGGTTGTTGCATCGTTTGTGCGGCAATTGAACTGCCGAATAGGCCTTCCGAAGGATGGAGTCCTGAAAGTAAGAGAAAAATAAAAAAATCGGCAGCCCCTGGTACGGTTTAAGCCACGTTTCGGGCATGCCGTGATGGTGCCCCTCCCCCTGTACCCATGGTATCTCTAGAGCGTAGTTATGTACGCGAAGTACTAGCGTCGCCTTTTTGCGAGGGTTGGGGTTGGGGCCGCATTGCTACGCCTGCTCGGATCGTGCCAGGCGGTCTTGTTGTAGGTTACTCCGGGCACGCTTGACGGTGTCCGGTCGTTTCATGGCCGGACTGGAGAACTGCCTGGAGAGGTTGCTTTGTACTTCCGCTGCAAGGGCCGCCGTGTGCTCCTCCGTTCGGAGGGAGCATTTGGTGTTTCCATTGACCGTAATTACTCCTCGAGGGCCTGGCATCTTGAGCTTAAGGTATGCATAGTGCGGTACCGCATTGAACTTGGCGAATGCAGTTCGCCCGAGCAGTGGGTCTAGAACCAATGCAGAAAATCCGCCATGACGGATGCTAGTGGGATGGTCCCTTCGATCAAAGGTGATCCGGCAGGAGGACCATGGGTTGAACTTTGGGGCGACTGGCTCTACCGCGTATACGTCCCTTAGCGCGCGCTTCCGTTCCCTTTTGGGGACGTGGGTTGCGTATATCATGTTCACTGTCCGCACTTGTGGGGAAAACCCTTCTGTCCACTGTTGTTCGGTGGCCGGGGCTCCTCGTCGTCATCGCTTTGCGGCCCCTTGTCTTCATTTTTGGCATTTAACTTGCCTGCCTGCTTGAACACCCAACAATCCCTGTTGGTGTGATTGGACGGTTTTTCGGGGGTGCCATGTATCTAGCACAAGCGGTCGAGTATTCGGTCCAAACTGGACGGGCCCCTAGGATTCCTTTTGAATGGCTTTTTCCGTTGACCGGATTTAGAGCCTCTGAATCCGGCATTAACTGACGTATCCTCAGCATTGTCGTCATTAATGCGGCGCTTCTGCTTGTTGCGACGCGACCTACCACTGCTGTCCCTAGTGTCCGAATTACCAGGGTTCTTGGTCATGTTGTTGCTACGAGCAAGCCAGCTATCTTATCCCACGCAAAAGCGGGTCATGGGTGTCGTGAGTGCTGCCATAGATTTCGGCTTTTCCTGTCCAAGGTGCCGGGCCAGCCACTCGTCACGGATATTGTGCTTGAAGGCTGCTAGGGCCTCCGCGTCCGGACAGTCGATTATTTGATTTTTCTTTGTTAGGAACCGTTTCCAGAATTGCCTGGCCGATTTGTCTGGCTGCTGAATTACGTGGCTTAGGTCGTCAGCGTCTGGCGGTCGCACATAAGTGCCCTGGAAATTGTCGAGGAATGCGGCTTCCAGGTCCTCCCAACAACTGATTGATCCTGTTGGCAAGCTGTTAAGCCAATGCCGAGCTGGTCCTTTAAGCTTGAGTGGGAGGTATTTGATGGCGTGGAAATCATCGCCGCGGGCCATGTGGATATGAAGGAGATAATCCTCGATCCATACCGCAGGATCTGTTGTGCCATCATATGATTCGATGTTTATGGGTTTGAAACCCTCAGGGATTTTATGATCCATTATTTCGTCTGTGAAGCATAGTGGGTGTGCGGCGCCTCTGTACTGGGCTATATCACGACGTAGCTCCAATGAGCTTTGTCTACTGTGTTCGGCCCTGCCGAATTTGTGGCCGGCGTGACGGTTATCGTCTCGAGCCGTGGGGCGCCCACGCGAACCGTAGATCGATCTTGTTTGCCTTGCCTTGTCCTCCAACATATCTCGTAAGTCCGGCGCATATTCCCATGCCTTTGTACGGGGTGCGGCTTGAGTGGAGGGCTGAGAGGCCTCTCTGTCACGGCCACGAGGTGGCCAGTCGGCCATATCAAGTGCTTCCTCCTCTAATCGGGGTAGCAACCTGCGCTTTGGGTAGCTCTTGGAGGGGCGTTCGAGTTTATGCTCTTCGGCCACAAGGACTTCAGTCCATCTGTCGACTAGCAAATCTTGATCAGCTCTAAGTTGTTGCTGCTTTTTCTTGAGGCTTCTTGCCGTGGCCATAAGCCTGCGTTGAAAATGCTCTTGCTCGACGAGATCCTCTGGCACGATGAATTCTTCGTCGTCGAGGCTTGCCTCGTCTTCGGAGGGAGGCATATAATTATCGTCCTCGACCTCTATGTCGGCCACTTTCTCATGAGGGCTGGCTTCTCCATCCTCCTGTGCTAAATCTCGCTGGAGGGGGTTTTCTTCGGCGCTTTCCGGAGTATTATTATCTCCCGTGCTGGAATTGCCGCATTTGTTTTGGCGGGATTTTGAGCGGCGCCGCTGACACCGGCGCTTAGGCTGTTTCTTGGAGGGGTCATCCTCTGCTGTTCCGTCGCCATCTCCCTCTTCTGGGGTGTCCACCATATATATGTCATATGACGAGGTGGCTTTCCAGGGCCTAGTAGGCGCTGGTTCTTCATTATCTCCTTCATCGGCGTCCATTCCGTCGATGTCTTCGGGGTCGAAGTCGAGCATGTCGGTTAAATCATTGACAGTGGCTACAAAGTTGGTGGTGGGTGGGCTTTGAATTTCTGCATCGTCCGTACCCCAACCTTGCTGACAGTAGTCCGGCCAGGGCTCTCCTGATAAAGAGAGAGACTCCAGTGTCTTCAGAATATCATCGAAAGGCGAGTGTTGAAAGATGTCCGCGGCAGTAAACTCCATGATCTGCGCCCAAACGGATTCGATCGGCGGGGGCGCGAAGGGTTCGGAGTCCGGCTCCTTAGAGTCACGAGTCTCACGGAGTGCGGGCCTGGTGTTTGGCTCAATCACCGTTGGGATCGCAGCCCCCGAGGCGGCGTCCAACCACCCATCCTCGATCGGCGCAGTTGGCTCCGAATTAAGGGTCGAAGCCGATGCGGGTGCGGCCTCTGGGGCACTGTTCGGCGGCAGAGCTAGATCATGCTCGTCGGGACAGTGCGGCGCGCTCGGTAGTGGCTCGAATCCGTCGAAGATCAAGTCCCCGCGGATGTCAGTCGTGTAGTTTAAACTTCCAAATCTGACCTGACGGCCAGGGGCGTAGCTTTCGATCTGCTCCAGATGGCCAAGTGAATTGGCCCGCAGTGCGAAGCCGCCGAAGACGAAGATCTGTCCGGGGAGGAAGGTCTCACCCTGGATTGCATCGCTATTGACGATCGTAGGGGCCATCAAGCCTGACGGCGACGATACAGAGGAACTCTCAATGAAAGCACCAATGTCGGTGTCAAAACCGGCGGATCTCGGGTAAGGGGTCCCGAACTGTGCGTCTAGGCCGGATGGTAACAGGAGGCAAGGGACACGAAGTTTTACCCAGGTTCGGGCCCTCTCGATGGAGGCAAAACCCTACGTCCTGCTTGATTAATATTGATGATATGGGTAGTACAAGAGTAGATCTACCACGAGATCGAAGAGGCTAAACCCTAGAAGCTAGCCTATGGTATGATTGTTGTTGTCTATGTTGTCCTATGGACTAAAACCCTCCGGTTTATATAGACACCGGAGAGGGTTAGGGTTACGCAAAGTCGGTTACAATGGTAGGAGATCTGTATATCCGTATCGCCAAGCTTGCCTTCCACGCCAAGGAAAGTCCTTTCCGGACACGGGACGAAGTCTTCAATCTTGTATCTTCATAGTCCAGGAGTCCGGCTGAAGGTATAGTCCGGCCATCCGGACACCCCCTAATCCAGGACTCCCTCAGCGGTCTTGGGGACTACACCCAGTGGGTGCACTTGGCGTGCCCCCACTGATTTAGTTTCCACTCGGCATGCTCCGCCCAGGTTGAGTGGAAGAAAGGAAAGAGAAAGAAGCGCTCAGACCCCAACCGACTGCCCGCAGTCGACTGCGGTCTTGGGGACTACACCCAGTGGGTGCACTTAGAGTGCCCCCACTGATTCAGATCCCATTCAACCAGACCGAGTGCAAGAGTGCAAATACTAAAGACAGCAAAACACCCTGTGGGTGTACAGATTCGAAGCAAACTATAAGAGATTGTACGAAGGAAAATATTCAGGTAGCATATCCTAATAGAAAAAGTTTAGTCAAAAGTCAACTTACCTGGACATTGGCTCGGAGAGCCGCGCTGGCATCGTAAGCAGCCTGGCTATTGTCTTGCACAGCCTTCATCCACTCCATCATTACGCCAGCCTGACGGATAGCCTTTGCAGCGGCGTCCGATTGGCTTTCCGGAACATGATAGGTGGTGAAGAAGGGGATAGACGGTCCAGATGCAGCAGCTTGGGGCTTCGAGGCATGGGGTTGGATGACTGAAGAAAATACTGGTACAGTCGACAGTGCGGGGCATTCACTCGACACTAGGACAACAAAAGTTACGGAGGCTCTACCTGCATCTTCAGGCTGCTGGACTGTTGGTTCCGTTGCCGGCTCTGACTGGGATATCTTGCCAGCTGCTGCTTTCTTGCTCCTTCTGGGCCTTGGTATCACGTCTTCATCGTCATCCGGAAGCTCGATAACATTGAGTGGGGCTGCAAAGAAATCAGCCGACCCCAAGTGAATCACCAGAATTTAATCGACCAAATAATCAAGAACAAGATCACGAGAATTGTACCTGGGTTGGAGGTAACCGCGTCTTCCATCTCCTCGTCTCGGTACTGGTGGGTAGAAGTTCCAGAAGTGGCAACACTGCAAATATCAGCATTCAGTCGGTTACGTTCTGTTACCCAAGTCAACCAAAGGATCAGGCCAGATTGTTACCCAGAGACTATGGGAATGACCACTCTAATTTTGGGCAAAGCCTTCGGAGGTTTGGAAGATGTGGCCTTCGGTGGTTTCGGCACTAGAGGCGGCATAGTCTTGGGCTGTTTCGATACCTTCTTGTTCGGCACTAGATAAGACGTCTGAGGGCGCTTTGAAGACTCCCCAGTTGGTGTGGCCACCAGGTCAGGGGTGCTTGCCGGGTCGTGAGCGTGCTTGGACCTCCTTTCTCTGCGAGGAGGTGAGTCGACCTCTTCTTCATCACTCGGGTCGTCGCTCTCCTCGTCCTCCTCTGCATCCAAGTGCCACTCGCCGCTCTTGCACCCGCTCGCCTCTCCCTCGACATTTTGCTCCTGCACTCCATTGGGCATTGAGTACATATCAACAAGAGCCTAAAAGACAACGAACAAAAGAAAGACAATCAACCGTCAACAAGATGCTACATAGTAAATCAAGAAGACACTTGACAATGAAGAATCGTACCTGTTCCGGCTGGCGCAAATGGTCGAATGGAACCACCCTCCTGGACCCCCGGGGGTTATCCTTGTTGCCGGTAATACCTCTCAGCCATTATTGCATTGTGTCCTTACTAACATCCTCCGGGTGGATCCGAGTGGAATCCTCGAGTCCCAAGTACATCCACATTGGATGGTCACGAGCTTGGAGTGGTTGGATGCGTCGACTCAGGAAGACCTCCAACAGGTCCATACCGGTCACTCCGTCGCGGACGAGTTGGACAACCCGCTCGACCAACACCTTCACCTGCACCTTCTCCTCTAGGATCGCTCTCAAGGTGGAGGGCTTCTTCACTTGAGCCATGGAAAAGGGGGGAAGTCCAGTCGACTGGCCCAGAGTCGGCTGGTCCTTGCAGTAGAACCAGGTCGACTACCAACCTCGGACCGAGTCGGGAAGGATCATAGTTGGGAAAGAGCTTTTGTTCCTCATCTGAATTCCAAGAACCCCGCACATCTGTATCATGTGCATCCTCTCGTCACTCGGGTTGGCCTTCTTGACCGTCTGAGAGTGACGCGTGAATATGTGCTTGAAGAGACCCCAGTGTGGTCGACAACCCAAGAAGTTCTCGCACATGGACACGAAAGCGGCAAGGTACACGATGGTGTTTGGAGAAAAGTGGTGGAGTTGAGCCCCAAAGAAGTTCAAGAAACCGTGAAAGAAAGGATGGGGAGGCCAAGAAAACCCACAGTCAACATGAGTGGCTAGGAGAACGCACTCACCCTCCTGTGGCTGCGGCTCACTCTCGTTCCCCGAGAGCCGCGCCGATTTGTGGGGGATCAGCCCCCCTCCACCAGGTCATCGATGTCATATTGGCTGATTGTCGAGCGGATCCAGTCTCCCTGGATCCAGCCAGGCGGCAAGCCGGACCTCGACGAAGATCCGCCCCGGCTGGTCCTCTTCCCTTTCGCCTTCGTTGTCGCCTTCTTCGCACGCTCCAATGGCATCGCCTTCTCCTTCCCCATGGCAGCTGATCAAGCTCGAGCAGGGCGACGACGTCGAGAGCAGAGGTGGATGCGGTGAAGAAAACAGAGGAGAAAGGGGAACAATGAGAACGCACTGTGCGAAAATCCCCGTCCAACACCTTATATGAGGGCATTTCCGAGTGGCTGACTCGTGGGCCCAGGCGATCCGATCAAATCCCACAACAGTCGTGCGCGTGATACATGGCCAAAAAGGTGGCGCAGAGATCGAGGCGGCCTGCCTAATCCGCCCCGATTACTGCGGCCTCGCCCATCCAGTGCGCTTCCCAAAATTTGAATCCCGTGAAATCCGCAGACAGCAGAGCAACCCGTCAGACGGAAGATTTTTTTCTCATAACAACCCTCAAAGCTCAACAATAAAAGTTCACTCGACAAAATCAAGAATGGATGAAGGTGACTGAACAAGAAGTTGAAGTCATCTTGAATGTTCATTCGACCTCTGGACAAGACATTCCCGAAGCGCAAAAGCTGAATCGGAGAGGTTATCAACTAATTCTCCACTCGGACCCTGAACCATTCGGGGGCTAATGATGAGGTTATGTACCTAGGGTAGGGTCATAAGCCTGACTTAGACACCTTCCCCTAGGACATCACCCTAAAGCCAGAATCATTCAAAGGGTACCATTATCCACTCGACCAGAGACGTTCCACTCGGAAGAATCAATGGCACTCGACCGTCGTAGAAGCCACTCGACAAACAGAAGATCTAAAGCCACTCTGCACCAACAACGGTCGAGCGTTTACTTATAGGCTTAATTGCCATTTATAGCATTTAATGGCTAGCGTTACCAGTAACGTTCCTCTCTTAATGTGCATTGAACCATGTGTAACGGAGGGGAGCAGGGGTCCTGGCGCACTCTATATAAGCCACCCCCTCCTATGGGACAAGGGTTCGCACCCCCTGTAACTCACACGCATATAATCGGTCGACCGCCTCCGGGCTCCGAGACGAAGGGCTGTTACTTCCTCCGAGAAGGGCCTGAACTCGTAAAACTCACGTCTACAACTCCTCCATAGCTAGGATCTTGCCTCTACATCCCAACCCCCATTCTAATTTCAGACTTAGAACCATGACACAAGGCACATATTGTATTTTTGCCATCGAGGATAACAATATGGGGTTTATATCATATTGCATGAGTTTATCGCTCTACATCATGGCATCTTGCTTAAAGCGTTACTCCGTTCTCTTGAACTTAATACTCTAGATGCATGCTGGATAGCGGTCGATGTGTGGAGTAATAGTAGTAGATGCAGGCAGGAGTCGGTCTACTTGTCTCGGACGTGATGCCTATATACATGATCATACCTAGATATTCTCATAACTATGCTCAGTTCTGTCAATTGCTCAACAATAATTTGTTCACCAACCGTAATACTTATGCTCTCGAGAGAAGCCACTAGTGAAATCTATGGCCCCGGGGTCTATTTTCCATCATATTAATCTTCCAATACTTAGTTATTTCCTTTGCCATTTATTTTACTTGCATCTTTATTTATCTTTATCATAAAAATACCAAAAATATTATCTTATCATATATATCAGATCTCACTCTCGTAGGTGACCGTGAAGGGATTGACAACCCCTTTATAGCGTTGGTTGCGAGGAGTTTATTTGTTTGTGTAGGTGCGAGGGACTCGTGCGTGGCCTCCTACTGGATTGATACCTTGGTTCTCAAAAACTGAGGGAAATACTTACGCTGCTTTGTTGCATCACCCTTTCCTCTTCAAGGGAAAACCAACGCAGTGCTCAAGAGGTAGCAAGAAGGATTTCTGGCGTCGTTGCCGGGGAGTGTACGCAAAAGTCAACATACCAAGTACCCATCACAAACCCTTATCTCCCGCATTACATTATTTGCCATTTGCCTCTCATTTTCCTCTCCCCCCACTTCACCCTTGCCGTTTTATTCGCCCTCTCTCTCTCTCCATCCTCCCTCTCTCTATTTGCCTCTTTTTGCCCCTTGCACTTTCCGCCGTTATGACTGAAATTGGGGAAATTATTGTCGATATGGACAATAATAATATCATGAAAAATTCTGATGCTCCTGCTGAAGAACCCAGCATCTTACATACAAAAAAATTCCGAATTGGTAGTGGTAATATTATTGGAAAAGGAGTTATCCAAGATTTCTTTACTTGTGCCGGTGCTTTGCCTTCTATGGGTAGCTCTATCCTTCATAGAACTAGTAGTCTCGCGGACGCTATCGCCATGCTTGTAGTTGAACTTGAAAGACAATTTATGCACATGCATCCTTGCATACAAAGGATTTTCTTAGAATTTTCTAATATTGAGCATTCTTCTGTTAAGCGTGCCGCTACTATCTTTTTGGCTCATGAGTTTAGATTCACAATAAAAGAGGCCAAAGAAATCTTTGCGCATTATAGGGTGGATGCTTGCCGTCCTCCCATAGAGGCTATCCTTTTTTATCAAGAAGAAATAATGTGTTTTCAATCTCTAGACTATGTTGCTTTCATTGAAAATCTTAGAAAAAGGGTTCCTACCAATGTTCTAGTTGATAGAATTTCCGAACTTAATAATGATTTGGCTATTTGAAATAATGAACTAGGATATTCTCTTGAGTATAGGCTCACAAAGTTCTGTCAAAAGAATGCTTATAATGATGAATTGGTTGTGCAATACGAAGGGCCAAAGGAGGAACCTATACCTCCCAAAATGGATCTTGGGGACTTTTGTCCCATTAAATTTAGCCCTTTTGATTAATTTTGCTTGACTCAAAGAAAACTTGCTGCCGAATGTAGATAATATGAAATGAGTTTTAATGATCTATCTTATTATTATGGCAATACCTAGACCTATCCTTGCTTTTATGCCTAGCTAGGGGCGTTAAACGATAGCGCTTGTTGGGAGGCAACCCAATTTTATTCCTTGCTTTTTGCTCCTGTTTAGTAATAAATAATTTATCTAACCTCTGGTTTGGTTGTGTTTTTTGTGTTTAATTAGTGTTTGTGCCAAGTAGAACCGTTGGGAAGACTTGGGGAAAGTCTTTTTAATCTTGCTGTAAAAAACAGAAACTTTAGCGCTCACGAGAACTGCTGCCATTTTTATTTGGAAAGTGATATTTAGTTAATTCTTTTTGCAGATGATTAATAGATAAATTACTCACTTCCAGAAATTTATTTTAGAATTTTGGGCTTCCGAACTTGTGTTAGCTGCAGATTACTACAGACTGTTCTGTTTTTTACAGATTCTGTTTTCCGTGTGTTGTTTGCTTATTTTGATGAATATATGGCTAGTAAAATAGTTTATAATCAATATAGAAGTTGGAATACAGTAGGTTTAACACCAATATAAATAAATAATTAGTTCATTATAGTACCTTGAAGTGGTTTTTTGTTTTCTTTCTCTAACGGAGCTCTCGAGATTTTCTACTTTAAGTTTTGTGTTGTCAAGTTTTCAAGTTTTGGGTAAAAGATTTGATGGATTATGGAAAAAGTGGTGGCAAGAGCCTAAGCTTGGGGATTCCCATGGCACCCCAAGATAATCTAAGTACACCTAAAATACAAAGCTTGGGGATGCCCCGAAAGGCATCCCCTCTTTCATCTACTTCTATCGGTAACTTTACTTGGAGCTATATTTTTATTTACCAGATGATATGTGTTTTGCTTGGAGCGTCTTGTATTATTTGAGTCTTTATTTGTTGGTTTTCCACAATCATCCTTGTTGCACACACCTTTTTGAGAGAGACACACATGATTCGGAAATTGTTAGAATACTCTATGTGCTTCACTTATATCTTTTGAGTTATATAGTTTTTGCTCTAGTGCTTCACTTATATCTTTTAGAGCACGATGGTGGATTTGTTTTATAGAAACTTTTGTTCTCTCATGCTTCACTTAGATTATTTTGAGAGTCCTACAAAACAGCATGGTAAATTGCTTTAATTATGTTAGGCATTCAAGATTAATAATAAAAATTTCTTATGAGTGTGTTGAATACTATGAGAAGTTTGAAACTTGATAATTGTTTTGAGATATGGAGATGGTGATATTAGAGTCGTGCTAGTTGAGTAGTTGTGAAATTGAGAAATGCTTGTGTTGAAGTTTGTGATTCCCGTAGCATGCACGTGTGGTGAGCCGTTATGTTAAGAAGTCGGAGCATGATGTATTTATTGATTGTCCTCCTTATGAGTGGCGGTCGGGGACGAGCGATGGTCTTTTCCTACCAATCTATCCTCTTAGGATCATGCACGTAGTACTTTGCTTCGATAACTAATAGATTTTTGCAATAAGTATGTCTGTTCTTTATGACTAATGTTGAGTCCATGGATTATACACACTCTCACCCTGCCACCATTGCCAGCCTCTCTAATACCGCGCACCTTTCGCCGGTATCATACACCCACCATATACCTTCCTCAAAACAGCCACCATATCTACCTATCATGGCATTTCCATAGCCATTCCGAGATATATTGCCATGCAACTTTCCACCGTTCCATTTACTATGACACGCTCCATCATTGTCATATTGCTTCGCATGATCATGTAGTTGACATTTTAGTTGTGGCAAGGCCACCATTCATAATTCTTTCATATAAGTCACTCATGCATCATTGCTATCCCGGTATACCACCGGAGGCATTCATATAGAGTCATACTTTGTTCTAGTATTGAGTTGTAAATAAATAGAAGTGTGATGATCATCATTCATAGAGTATTGATACGACTAGTTGATTTGAGACTATCTTGTCCCTTTTTTTCTTCTCCACAACCACCATTCTATTCCACATATAGTGCTATGTCCATGGCTCACGCTCATGTATTGCGTGAAGATTGAAAAAGTTTGAGAACACCAAAAGTATGAAACAATTGCTTGGCTTGTCATCGGGGTTGTGCATGATTTAAATACTTTGTGTGGTGAAGATGGAGCATAGCCAGACTATATGATTTTGTAGGGATAACTTTCTTTGGCCATGTTATTTTGAAGAGACATAATTGCTTAGTTAGTATGCTCGAAGTATTATTATTTCTATGTCAATATTGAACTTTTGTCTTGAATCTTTCGGATCTGAATATTCATACCACAATTAAGAGAATTACATTGAAATTATGCCAAGTAGCATTCCACATCAAAAATTCTATTTTTATCATTTACCTACTCGAGGACGAGCAGGAATTAAGCTTGGGTATGCTTGATACCTCTCCAACGTATCTATAATTTTTGATTGTTCCATGCTATATTATATCCTGTTTTGGACATTATTGGGTTTTATTATACACTTTTATATTATTTTCGGGACTAACCTATTAACCGGAGGCCCAGCCCAGAATTGTTGTTTTCTGCCTATTTCAGAGTTTCGTAGAAAAAGAATATCAAACGGAGTCCAAACGGAATGAAACCTTCGGGAACGTGATTTTCGGAACGAACGTGATCCAGAGGACTTGGACCCTACGTCAAGACATCAACCAGGAAGGCACGAGGTAGGGGGCGCCTGCCCCCCCCCCCAGGCGCGCCCTCCACCCTCGTGGGGCCCACGTTGCTCCATCGATGTACTCCTTCCTCCTATATATACCTACGTACCCCAAAACTACCAGATATGAAGCCAAAATCCTAATTCCACCACTTTAACTTTCTGTATCCACGAGATTCCATCTTGGGGCCTTTTTCGGAGCTCCACCGGAGGGGTATCGATCACGGAGGGCTTCTACATCAACACCATAGCCCCTCCGATGAAGTGTGAGTAGTTTACTTTAGACCTTCGGGTCCATAGTTATTAGCTAGATGGCTTCTTCTCTCTTTTTGGATCTCAATACAAAGTTCTCCCCCTCTCTTGTGGAGATCTATTCGATGTAATCTTCTTTTGCGGTGTGTTTGTTGAGACTGATGAATTGTGGGTTTATGATCAAGTTTATGTATGAACAATATTTGAATCTTCTCTGAATTCTTTTTTGTATGATTGGTTATCTTTGCAAGTCTCTTCGAATTATCAGTTTGGTTTGGCCTACTAGATTGATCTTTCTTGCAATGGGAGAAGTGCTTAGCTTTGGGTTCAATCTTGTGTTGCCTTTCCCAATGACAGCAAGGGCAGCAAGGCACGTATTATATTGTTGCCATCGAGGATAACAAGATGGGGTTTATATCATATGACATGAGTTTATCCCACTACACCATGTCATCTTGATTAAAGCGTTACTCTGTTCTCTTGAACTTAATACTCAAGATGCATGCTGGATAGCGGTCGATGTGTGGAGTAATAGTAGTAGATGCAGGCAGGAGTCGGTCTACTTGTCTCGGACGTGATGCCTATATACATGATCATACCTAGATATTCTCATAACTATGCTCAATTCTGTCAATTGCTCAACAGTAATTTGTTCACCGACCGTAATATTTATGCTCGCAAGAGAAGCCACTAGTGAAGCCTATGGCCCCCGGGTCTATTTTCCATCATATTAATCTTCCAATACTTAGTTATTTCCTTTGCCATTTATTTTACTTGCATCTTTATTTCTCTTTATCATAAAAATACCAAAAATATTATCTTATCATATCTATCAGATCTCACTCTCGTAGGTGCCCGTGAAGGGATTGACAACCCCTTTATCACGTTGGTTGCGAGGAGTTTATTTGTTTGTGTAGGTGCGAGGGACTCGTGCGTGGCCTCCTACTGGATTGATACCTTGGTTCTCAAAAATTGAGGGAAATACTTATGCTGCTCTACTGCATCACCCTTTCCTATTCAAGGGAAAACCAAAAACGAACGCAGTGCTCAAGAGGTAGTACAGGTTCACTAGAAGCATGCAAAGTCCTATCATTTTTCCTTTTCTTCTTTTTAGAAGGACTAGGTGCATCTACATTAGTTCTCTGAGAATCCTGCTCAATTCTCTTAGGGTGACCTTCAGGATACAAATGTTCCTGAGTCACTTTACCCCCTCTAGTTGCAACTCTAACAGCAAAGTCATTATTCTTACTATTCAACTCATTGAGCAAATCATTCTTAGCTTTAAGTACTTGTTCTACTTGAGTGGTAACATATAAGCATGTTTACTAATGAGTTTAAGTTCACCTTTAACTCTAGACATATGATCACCCAAGTGTTCAATCATATAAGCATTGCGTTTCAGTTGTCTACCAAAATAAGCACTAAAATCTTCTTGCTTAACCATCAAGTTATCAATTCATCCAAACATTGGCTAGCAAACTTAGCAGGAGGGATTTCAGCTTTATCATATCTATAGAGAGAGTTTACCTTTACTACCTGTGTAGGGTTATCAAGACTGTGTGCTTATTCAATAGGAGTTGAATTAAGACCATGTATTTCTTCAACAGGAGGTAAATTCTTAACATCTTCAGCTTTTATACCATTTTCTTTTATAGATTTCTTTGCCTCTTGCATATCTTCAGGACTGAGAAATAGAACACCCCTTTTCTTTGGAGTTGGCTTATAAATTGGTTCAGGAAGTTTCTAATTATTTTCATTGGTCAACATATTATTCAATAGAATTTCAGCTTGATCAACTGTTCTTTCCCTGAAAACACAACCAACACAACTATCCAGGTGGTCTCTGGAAGCATCGGTTAGTCCATAGTAAAAGATATCAGGTATTTAATTTTTCTTGATAGGATGACCAGGAAAAGCATTAAGTAATTGGATAAGCCTCCCCCAAGCTTGTGGGAGACTCTCTTCTTCAATTTGCACAAAATTAAATATTTCCCTTAAGGCAGCTTGTTTCTTATGAGCAGGGAAATATTTAGTAGAGAAGTAATAAATCATATCCTGGGGACTACGCACACAACCAGGATCAAGAGAATTAAACCATGTCTTAGCATCACCCTTTAATGAGAATGGAAATAATTTAAGGATATAATAGTAGCGACTTTTCTCATCTTTAGTGAACATGGTGCCTATATCATTTAATTTAGTAACATGTGCCACAACAGTTTCATATTCATAGCCATAAAAAGGATCAGATTCAACCAAAGTAATTATCTCAGGATCAATAGAGAAATCATAATCCTTATCATTAATAAAGATAGGTGAAGTAGCAAAAGCAGGGTCATATTTCATTCTAGCATTCAGAGATTTTTCTTTTAGCTTAGCTAATAATTTCTTAAGATCACTCCTATCATTGCAAGCAAGAAAGTCTCTAGCAGTTTCTTCATCCATAACATAACCCTCAGGCACAACGGGAAATTCATATCTAGGGGGAGCATCTTCATCATCACTTTCATCAATATTATCAGTATAAATAATTTCATTCTCTCTAGCCCTAGCAAGTTGTTCATTAAGAAATTCACCAAGTGGCACAGTAGTATCAAGCATAGAAGTAGTTTCATCATAAGTATCATGCATAGCAGAAGTGGCATCATCAATAACATGCAACATATCAGAATTCATAGCAGAAGCAGGTTTAGGTGTTGCAAGCTTACTCAAAACAGAAGGTGAATCAAGTGCAGAGCTAGATGGCAGTTCCTTACCTCCCCTCGTAGTTGAGGGATAAATTTTGGTTTTCTCGTCTTTCAAGTTCCTCATAGTGACCAGCAGATATAAATCCCAAGTGACTCAAAGAATAGAGCTATGCTCCCCGACAATGGTGCTAGAAAATAGTCTTGATAACCCACAAGTATAGGGGATCACAACAGTTTTTGAGGGTAGAGTATTCAACCAAAATTTATTGATTCGACACAAGGGGAGCCAAAGAATATTCTCAAGTATTAGCAGTTGAGTTTTCAATTCAACCACACCTGGATAACTTAGTATTACAGCAAAGTAATATGGAAGTAACAGTAACGGTGGCAAAAGTAACAGTGATAGTTTTGTAGTGATTGTAACAGTGGCAACGGTAAAGTAAATAAGCGAAGAACAATATGTGAAAAGCTCATAGGCATTGGATCGGTGATGGAGAATTATGATGGATGCGATTATTCATGCAACAGTTATAACATAGGGTGACACAGAACTAGCTCCAATTCATCAATGTAATGTAGGCATGTATTCCGAATATAGTCATACGTGCTTATGGTAAAGAACTTGCATGACATCTTTTGTCCTACCCTCCCGTGGCAGCGGGGTCCTAATGGAAACTAAGGGATATTAAGGCCTCCTTTTAATAGAGTACTGGACCAAAGCATTAAGACATAGTGAATACATGAACTCCTCAAACTACGGTCATCATCGGGAGTGGTCCCGAATATTGTCACTTCGGGATTTCCGGATCATAACACATAGTAGGTGACTATAGACTTGCAAGATAGGATCGAGAACTCACATATATTCATGAAAACATAATAGGTTCAGATCTGAAATCATGGCACTCGGGCCCTAGTGACAAGCATTAAGCATAGCAAAGTCATAGCAACATCAATCTCAGAACATAGTGGATACTAGGGATCAAACCCTAACAAAGCTAACTCAATTACATGATAAATATCATCCAACCCATCACCGTCCAGCAAGCCTGTGATGGAATTACTCACGCACGGCGGTGAGCATCATGAAATTGGTGATGGAGGAAGGTTGATGATGATGATGACGATGGCGACGGATTCCCCTCTCCAGAGCCCCGAACGGACTCCAGACCAGCCCTCATGAGAGAGATTAGGGCTTGGTGGCGGCTCCGTATCATAAAACGTGGTGAATCCTTCTCTCTGATTTTTTTTGTCCCCAAACGTGAATATATAGAGTTCGAGTTGAGGTCGGTGGAGCACCAGGGGCCCACGAGGCAGGGGCACGCCGAGGGGATTAGGCATGCCCCCGCCCTCGTGGACACGGTGTGGGCCCCCTAGCCTTGATTCTTTCGCCAGTATTTTTTATTAATTCCGAAAATAGTCTTCGTTGATTTTCAAGTCATTCCGAGAACTTTTATTTCTGCACAAAAATAACACCATGGCAATTCTGCTGAAAACAACGTCAGTCTGGGTTAGTTCCATTCAAATCATAAAAGTTAGAGTCCAAAACAAGGGCAACAGTGTTTGGAAAAGTAGATACATTGGAGACGTATCGGCAGTGATCGTCATATTGCTTAGCACCAATGTCTTATTTTGAGTCGGCGGTATTGTTGGATGAAGCGGCCCAGACTAACCTTACATGACCACGTTCATGAGACCGGGTCCACCGACAGACATGCAACTAGTTTTGCATAAAGGTGGCTGGCGGGTGTCTGTTTCTCCTATTTTAGTTGAATCGAATTTGACTGTGGTCGGTCCTTATTGAAGGTTAAAACAGCAAACTTGATAAATCACCGTTGTGGTTTTGATGCATAGGTAAGAACGGTTCTTACTAGAAGCCCGTAGCAGCCATGTAAAACTTGCAACAACAAAGTAGAGGACGTCTAACTTGTTTTTGCAGGGTATGTTGTGATGTGATATGGTCAAGACATGATGTGATATACGTTGTTGTATGAGATGATCATGTTTTGTAAAATTTATTGGCAAATGGCAGGAGCCTTATGGTTGTTGCTTTATTGTATGAAATGCAAACGCCATGTAATTGCTTTACTTTATCACTATGCGTTAGAAATAGTTGTAGAAGCAATAGTTGGTGAGACAGCCACGATGCTACGATGGAGATCAAGGTGTCAAGCCAGTGACAATGGAGATCATGACGGTGCTTTGGAGATGGAGATCAAAGGCACAAGATGATGATGGCTGTCGGTGTCAAAATCGGCGGATCTCGGGTAGGGGGTCCCGAACTGTGCGTCTAGGCCGGATGGTAACAGGAGGCAAGGGACACGAAGTTTTACCCAGGTTCGGGCCCTCTCGATGGAGGTAAAACCCTACGTCCTGCTTGATTAATATTGATGATATGGGTAGTACAAGAGTAGATCTACCACGAGATCGGAGAGGCTAAACCCTAGAAGCTAGCCTATGGTATGATTGTTGTTTTCTATGTTGTCCTATGGACTAAAACCCTCCGGTTTATATAGACACCGGAGAGGGTTAGGGTTACACAAAGTCGGCTACAATGGTAGGAGATCTGTATATCCGTATCGCCAAGCTTGCCTTCCACGCCAAGGAAAGTCCTTTCCGGACACGGGACGAAGTCTTCAATCTTGTATCTTCATAGTCCAGGAGTCTGGCTGAAGGTATAGTCCGGCTATCCGAACACCCCCTAATCCAGGACTCCCTCAGTAGCCCCCGAACCAGGCTTCAATGACGATGAGTCCGGCGCGCAGATTGTCTTCGGCATTGCAAGGCAGGTTCTCCCCCAAATTCGTGTACCTGTTGGATAAAGTCCGGTTTCTTGTAGATGTTGCGCTCCTTGGCTTCTACGCCCAATAATGGGCGCTTCCCACATGCAAAACGAATATGAAAAGTCCCAGTGTTTTTACATTCACACCCTTAGCCACGTAAATGAACTGCCCTATTTAAGGGGACGAGGATTTAGATCCAAACCGCATCTTCCCCCCTTCGTGAGTGTTCATCAGAGCGCATCCGACAAAGGCCCATTCCACCATGGCCAGCCATCGCAACTCCTCCTCTCGCCCTTCCAGCCCTCAGCCTGGGTACTGGGAGAGATGCTCCGTCCTGCATAGCGAGCTAGTGATGCTCCAGACCAAGGGATTCCTCCCCCGGCCTACATGGTCCCGGTTCGAGCCGTTCTTGCCATCTATAATAGCGGAAAGCAAGCGGAGAGTGCCCCCAATCCCTCCAAAGGAGAGCGGGTATGCCTTGTCCCCTATCTAATAAGGGGGCTCGGGTTTCCAATCCATCCATTCCTCCGGGGGCTGCTGGAGTTCTACGGCCTCCAGCTACACAATCTCACGCCAGCCTCCATATTGCATATCGCGGGCTACGTAGCCCTCTGCGAGCTGTTTTTGGGCATCGAGGCTCACTTCGGGCTATGGAAAAGGTTATTCTGCCTTGTGCCCCGCTCTAAGGAGGGGTCAATGTATCAAGTGGGCGGAGCCGAAGTGTGGCGCATCGCCGGGACCGGATATTTGTCTGGAACCCCAAAGAAGGCGTCCGAAGACTGGCCCTCGGAATGGTTCTACATAGAAGACGTCTCGCTGCCTGATCCTGTCCAGATAGGCCTCCCTGAATTCGACAGTGCCCCCTTAAAGAAGCGCCTAAGCTGGCGTCCACGGAGCCCTCAGAGGGAAAGTGACAGGAACATCATTTACCTTATGGGCCGAATAAGATTGTTAGCCCATTCTGGATTAACCATGATCGGGGTTATGGCCGAATGCATCATGCGGTGGGTGCAGCCGCTTCAGTATAGAAGCCACCCCATGTGGGATTTCAATGGGGAGGATGACGCCACCCGCTACGGCCATAAGGGGCCGGATTCAGCTGCCGCTCTACTAAAGATCTTGTCCACTTTGTATAAGGGAGAAGAGGAGGAATTTCTCCGCGTCAACCCACAGGGCGGATTCTCTATGCACAATCCCCCAAGCTGGGTAAGTGGTGGCATTCACTTGCCCATCCGTTTTGTATTCCCATTATTAAATATTCAGTCTGACGACTCCAACGCAGGAACTGCGCCGTGCTGTTAAGGAAATAAGCAGCCCTCCTCCACAACCCGAGGACCCAGGACGGTCGCTCGACCCAGCCTCTCAAGAGGATCCGGACATATCTGTGGAGCTGATTGATGGAGTGTTTCATCAATTGAGCAAGGACAACGCCTTGGTGGCCATTACGACCGATTACCCATGGCTAATTCCGGCCTCCCAGGTAACTGAGATCGAAGTCCCAGTACCCCGAATAGGTGTCTGCCCTCTCGTGTTTTCAATTTCCTGATTACAACCAAACTTTGCAGGGGAGGTTTTTGAGGTGGAAGGCCAAACCTGCGGCGACAAGCCAACAAGGGGCCGCCGGGCCCCGTGGGCAGAAAAGAAGTGCTGTCCGGACCGAGGTGTCAGTGCAAAGGTATGGCGCGCCCCCTATCCCAAGTGTTATGCCTTCGAGGTACATTGACACTCGTGCTCTCTTCAGGACAAAGAGACCTCGCCGGACTATATCCGGAGAGGCTACCAATTGCGCCTCCGCCAGCCAGGCTCCAAAGCCTGGTCCGGAAGCGGAGGCGAACACGAGACGCGCACCGGACGCTCCTCTGACAGAGGATGCGGACAGGCTGTCTGCCACCAATTCCGAGGTGGAGAGTGCCATGAACCACAGGCGTCGCCGGACAGTTCTTCGGGATGCTTGTTTCTCCCAAGAGGCGTTGGATGCCTTCAATTCGGGAGATGCGTACCTCCGTGCTGCTCAAAATGGTCTAGCCAGAGCCACGGAGCAATATATAAAAGACATACGGGTAAGAAAATTTTGGTAATTATATATACTAGTAGCCCCCGAGACTTGAAACAGTTAGAATAACTGATTTAAGGGTCATTTGTTATGCAGGTTCTTACCTAAAAGAATTCCCTATTGTCCAAGGAGCTGGAAGAGTGCAAAGCCCAACTTGAGGCCGCACTAGCCGCAGCAGGGGAGCCCAAGGAGACCCCCTCTGGTAATATACACTTTGAAAGATAAGTATTTTGCGAAGCACGACATGGGTGCAAATCTGATAAATGAAATTGCAGATGGCGCCGGATCGAATCCGAAAATGCAACATCTCCTACGCCAGCTAAAGGCTAGTGAGAAGGTGCTGACAAAGGTGAGGCGGGAGAAGAACAATCTCCAAGATGCAACACCAAGCTAGGCGTCGAGCTGAAAGATATTCGTGCCCAGCTGACAGACTCCGTGAGGGAGAATCAGCGGCTTCGGCGCAGCATATTTAGTAAGTGCTTGAACGAACCTTTGAAAGAAAGTTCGGTAGGGAAGTCCACTAACAAAGCAATGTCTGTAGGCGTGCTAACAGGTCGTCCTGCAGAGGAGATGCCCGGTTCCACGGGTGACCTTCTTCCCGAGCTCTCGCAACTGCTCAATCCAGTTCGGCAGGCGATGCAAGGCGTCGCCCAGGCCCTGTGGCCATTCGTCTCCATGCCCGAAGGTCTTGGAGAGCTTGCGGAGAAGCTAAAGGGAGCACGGCAGCGCTTCCAATTGTGGAAGATATCGGCCTGCCGTCAGGGCGCGAGGGAGGCCTGGGCCATGGTGAAGAGACGGTACTCGAAGGCTGGCCCCAACCATATGGCTGAGGTCGGTCCTATAGGGCCCGATGGGAAGGAGATCCCTGTAAGCTTAGTATACGGCCAAGTAGAGTTGGCCGCAAAGTATTCCTAGCAGGACTGTAAATTAGACAGCCTGTTAGATGGTATTGAAGAGGAATACAGTCAGTCAAAATGACTATGTAATTTAATTTACATTTATAATGCCTTCTAGCCGGATTGTAGATCATTTGTCATGGCCGACCCTTTCGCTTCAGCCTCAGGACCTGACGGTCCGGAGTGTGTCCGAATTCTCATGCGGTTATATAGGAACCAAGGAATGCATGGAGACCAGGCGTAGGGGTCATTAGTGCGTGAACAGACAAGTGCCCGACTAGTTATGTTATATTACACGGTTAGTAAGAAACATCTTCCAGGGAGAATAGTTCCGTTAGGGGTTCCTTTCCCTGGGAGGCATGCCCTAAAGTGCAAGTCCATGCTGCGAAAAGAAATGCAGGAAAAACATCTGGGGGCCTAAAAAATAAAAAAGATCATCTTTAGTTCACCGACCGAATATTGCCTTAAGAACGCTAGCTTTCGGCTTCACCCAGTCTGAGGTACACGTCCGGCTGACCCGGCAGTAACAATCGCAGAGGTGCTCCCTTTACCACCTAGCCGAACAATCGGGAACGTAGGGGTAAGCACAGGAGCCAGGTAACCCAGCTTGGCCAAAACTTAAGTCATATCGATGCATATAATGGTGAATAAAAGGTACATGCGGAAGTGTGACACATGTGTTGGGCATGAAGCCCGTATAAATAAGCTTCTGTTTAAGGAAGCCCCCAGGTTTAATGAGCGCGGATAGCGCGTCACTTTATGAGCTATTAAAGGCTATAAGAGATGGAGAGAGAAGAAGAGGAATGTCAGATGGAAAGTATATAAAAAATGGACAGAGGAAGGAGACGAACACAGAGTCCGGCGCTAGGCATAGAATCTTTGGAGACGGGCTGCGTCCCATGGGTTCGGCTCGAGTCGGTTATCCGATGCATTTCGCAGGTGGTACACTCCACCAGTCAGAACTTGGTCAATTATGAAGGGACCTTCCCACTTGGGCTTGAGTTTGTCCTTTTTCTTGTCCGGCGGGCGTAGAACTAATTCGCCAACGTTGTAATTTTTGGCTCGTACTTCTCTGCTTTGGTATCGTCGAGCCTGCTGTTGATAGAATGCGGAACGGGCTTTTGCCACGTCACGCTCCTCCTCCAATGCGTCCAAACTGTCCTGCCGATCGAGCTCGGCTTCTCTTTCTTCATACATGCGCACTCAAGGTGAGTCATGAATTATGTCGCAAGGCAAAACTGCCTCTGCGCCGTACACCATAAAGAATGGTGTGTATCCAGTGGTGCGATTCGGCATGGTCTGCAGCCCCCAGAGTACGGAGTCGAGCTCCTCTACCCAGTGCGTCTTGGATTCCGTGAGGGACCACACTAATTTGGGTTTAATGCCGCTCATGATAAGACCATTTGCACGTTCGACCTGGTCGTTAGTTTGTGGGTGATAGACGGAAGCATAATCGAGCTTGATGCCCGTGTTTTTGCACCAGAGTTTTACCTCGTCGGCCGTAAAGTTCGTGTCGTTATCAGTGATGAAGTTGTGGGGGCTCCGTAACGGTGTACAACCCCGGATATAAAGTCTATCACAGGTCCGGATTCAGCCGTCTTAACAGGCTTGGCTTCTATCCATTTGGTGAACTTATCCACCATGACCAGTAAGTATTTTTGCTTGTGGGTTCCGCCTTTAAGGGGTCCAACCATGTCAAGCCCCCAGACCGCGAAGGGCCAAGTGATGGGGATAGTTTGGAGGGCGGTGGGTGGCATATGGCTTTGGTTTGCAAAGAGCTGGCAACCGGTGCATCGTTGGACTAAGTCCTGGGCGTCTGCCCGGGCCGTCGGCCAGTAAAAGCCTGTGTGGAAAGCCTTGCTCACAAGGGATCGAGCTGCGGCGTGGTGACCGCCGAGTCTGGCATGAATTTCAGCCAGGAGGTTCTGCCCTTCCTCTTCGAAGATGCACCTTTAAAGGACTCCGGTAGTGCTTTTCTTATAAAGTTCTCCCTCGTGGACTTTGTAGGCTTTGGATCGCCGCACGATGCAGCGTGCCTCATTTTGGTCCTCGGGGAGTTCCTGCCTAATAAGGTAGGCGGGGAATGGTTCTGTCCACAGGGCGATGACGGACATTATTACGTGGGATGAAGGTGTTATTTCATTGGCAGAGCCTCCGATTGTGTCAGAATGTTCGGCGTCGGGCAGTGCGATTGGGTCCGGGCTGTTATTGTTCGGCTCCCCTTCCCATACTATGGATGGCTTGAACAGCCTTTCCAAGAAGATGTTGGGGGGACTACATCGCGTTTTGCGCCGATGCGTGCTAGGACATCTGTCGCCTGATTATTTTCCCGGGCTATATGGTGAAATTCAAGCCCCTCGGGCCGAGCTGACATTTTTAGGACGACATTGCGGTAAGCTGCCATTTTTGGATCCTTGGCATCAAAGTCTCCATTTATTTGGGATATTGCGAGGTTTGAATCCCCGCGCACCTCTAGGCATTGAATGCCCATGGATACTGCCATCCGGAGACCATGTAAAAGGGCCTCATATTCGGCTGCATTGTTGGAGTCCGTGTACATAATCTGGAGTACGTATTGAACTGTGTCTCCTGTGGGGGTCGTCAGAACAACGCCAGCCCCCAGTCCAGCCAACATCTTGGAGCCGTCAAAATGCATGATCCAATTTGAATATGTGCCGTACTCTTTAGGGAGTTCGGCCTCCGTCCATTCTGTGATGAAGTCGGCCAAGACTTGTGACTTGATGGCTCGCCATGGCTTATAAGTTATGTCGAACGGGAGGAGCTCAATGGCCCATTTTGCAATCCGGCCCGTTGCATCACGGTTGTTTATAATATCGTTAAGTGGTACTTCCGAGGCTACTGTTATTGAACACTCTTGAAAGTAGTGTCGTAGCTTCCGGGATGCCATGAATAACGCGTACGCAATCTTTTGGTAATGCGGGTACCGTGATTTGCAGGGAGTAAGGACAGTGGACATGTAATAGACCAGCTTTTGAAGGGGGAATTTGTGTCCGTCCGCTTCTCGTTCGACGACAAGCACTGCGCTTACAACCTAATGTGTTGCTGGAATGTATAATAGCATTGGTTTGCCAATGTTTGGCGCAGCCAGGACTGGGTTTGTTGCCAGTATGGCTTTTATTTCGTCGAGGCCGGCCACGGCTGCATCCATCCATTTGAAGTGTTCGGTGCGTCGAAGGAGGCGGTAAAGGGGTAGGGCATTTTCTCCCAAGCGGGAGATAAAGCGGCTTAGAGCCGCCATGCATCCGGTTAACTTTTGTATTTGTTTGAGGTCCTTTGGGATATCTAGTTGCGACAAAGCTCGGATCTTGGCTGCATTTGCTTCGATTCCTCTACCGGATACAATGAAGCCCAAGAGCTTTCCGGCTGGAACACCGAAAACACATTTTTCCGGGTTGATCTTGATGTCGTATGTTCGGAGGTTATCAAATGTGAGCCTCAAGTCGTCTACTAGGGATTCAACATGTCTTGTTTTGACGACCACATCATCTACATATGCCTCCACTATTTTGCCGATCTGGCTTTCCAGACATGTCTAAATCATGCGTTGATATGTTGCGTCGGCGTTTTTGAGCCCGAAGGGCATCGTGTTGAAGCAGAATGGGCCGTATGGTGTGATAAATGCCGTTGCGGCTTGGTCTGGTTCTGCCATCTTGATTTGATGGTAGCCGGAATATGCGTCGAGGAAACACAACAAATCGTCTCCTGCGGTAGCATCGATAATTTGATCGATGCGGGGGAGGGGGAAGGGATCCTTTGGGCAAGCCTTGTTAAGGTCTTTAAAATCAACACACAGGCGCCAGGATTTTTCCTTCTTTGGTACCATCACCAGGTTTGCTAGCCAGTCCGGATGTTTTATATCTCTGATGAATCCGGCCTCCAATAGCTTTGCTAGCTCCTCTCCCATGGCCTGTCTCTTAGGTTCGGAAAAACGCCGAAGAGCCTGTTTGACAGGTTTGAATCCTGTTTGGATATTTAAGCTGTGCTCGGCCAGCCTGCATGGGATTCCTGGCATGTCTGAAGGGTGCCAGGCGAAAATGTCCCAGTTCTCTCGTAGGAACTCTCGCAGTGCAGCGTCTACATCAGGGTTTAAATGTGCCCCGATGGAAGCTGTTTTATTGGGGTCCGTTGGATGGACCTGGAATTTGACTATTTCGTCCGCCAGTTTAAAGGAGGTGGACTTGGATCTTTTGTCTAGTACCACGTCGTATCTATTCACCGTGGAGCACAGCGCAGTCAGTTCCTCAGCCGCTAGGGCTTCGGATAGTGCCTGAAGGGCCAGTGCGGCTGTCTTGTTTTCGGCGCGGAGTGCTATGTCCGGATCGCTAGTGAGAGTGATGATCCCGTTGGGCCCGGGCATCTTGAGCTTCATGTACCCGTAATGGGGTATTGCTTGGAAGATTGTAAATGCTTCCCGCCCTAGCAGAGCGTGATAACCGCTGCTGAACGGAGCCACATGGAACGTGACCTCTTCGGACCTGTAATTATCCGGCGTGCCGAACACCACATCTAGTGTGATTTTTCCTGTACAGCGCGCTTCCCGACTAGGGATTATTTCTCTAAAGGTTGTGCCGCTTCGCTCAATGCGGTTCCAGTCTATTTCCGTTTTTTGAAGGGTTTCCTCATAAATGAGGTTCAATCTGCTGCCGCCGTCCATGAGTACCTTGGTAAGACGAAAGCCATCCACTATTGGACTGAGGACCAATGCGGCTGGTGCTCGGGCTGTTCGGAATTTAGGTTTATCACCGGCGCTAAAGGTAATAGCCGTGTCACTCCATGGATTTATTGTTGCTACTTGGTAGACTTCGGCAAGGCTGCGGATTGTCCTTTTTCGCATATTATTTGATGCGACAGTCTCGAAGACTGTTAATACCGTATTGGTGTCTCTGGGGTGGCTTTCTTTGGCCTCCGGAATTAGGAGATTTTCGCCTATTTTGGCCACCTGCCAGACTATCCAACATGCTCTAAGGCTGTGAGTTGGTATGGCGTCCTCTGTACTATGAATTTTACAAGGTCCATTAAGCCATCCTTCCAATACGGTTCCATGCCCTGTAGAGGGTTTTTTCTTTTTGGTGTTTGACCCGGGTGTCTGGCGATGATGTACCCTTTTATTTCGGACTGGGTTTGCATTCAGGGACGGATTGTCCCAAACTTTTATTTCGGTTTTCCAGGCGCTTTCCATCACACAGTACTTTCGTACGATGGACGCCAAGTCAGCGAAGCGTGTAATATCACGATGACTTATGGCGTTGAGGATTCCCTTGTCCGTGCAATTATTGCAGAAGAATGAAATCGCGTCTTCCTCGCGGCAGTCCTTTATCCTGTTCATAACCAGGAGGAATCTGGCCCAGTAATGATGTACTGTTTCTTCGGGCTCTTGCCTAATTTGGGATAGATCGCTAATGTTCAGGTGGGTGGGTGGAATTGAATCTGAAGCCTCACCCCATCTGAGGCTCAGAGGCCGAGGAATTTCCGAACTCGAAAATTTGGATTATTGGGTGTTGTCCAGTGAATCCAGTCCGTCGCCTGACTCTAAATTCGGGTCTTGAGTGATATCCTCCCCTCCGCGGGTATCCGGCTCGGAGGGATCGGGAATCCGGACGTAACGGGTCTTTAAGATAGGTGAAGGGTCGCCGCATTGTCCCTCTACCACGGCAACGTGATGGGTGACTTGGGGAGATTTATCTCTCTCAGATCGGGTTTAGGCCCAATCTGGTCGTAATCCGTAGCGACTCCCAGGGCGGCGAAGCGATCCAAGAGCTCATTTATGGAGGACAGCTCCATTGGATCTAACTGCTCGGCGAGTTCCGAGCTGACATGAAGATTGTTTTCGATGGCTCGAGAGGTCATCGTCAGCGCAGAAGCCGAACAGGCGGTCATAAGAAAACCACCTAGCCGGAGGGTTTGCCCGACAGCCAAAGCTCCCTTAGCAATGGTGCCGTCTTTAAAGACGAGGCGAGGCATCCTTCCTGATGGCGACGACACAGAGGAACTCTCAATGAAAGCACCAATGTCGGTGTCAAAATCGGTGGATCTCGGGTAGGGGGTCCCGAACTGTGCGTCTAGGCCGGATGGTAACAGGAGGCAAGGGACACGAAGTTTTACCCAGGTTCGGGCCCTCTCGATGGAGGTAAAACCCTACGTCATGCTTGATTAATATTGATGATATGGGTAGTACAAGAGTAGATCTACCACAAGATCAGAGAGGCTAAACCCTAGAAGCTAGCCTATGGTATGATTGTTGTTGTCTATGTTGTCCTATGGACTAAAACCCTCCGGTTTATATAGACACCGGAGAGGGTTAGGGTTACACAAAGTCGGTTACAATGGTAGGAGATCTGTATATCTGTATCGCCAAGCTTGCCTTCCACCCCAAGGAAAGTCCTTTCCGGACACGGGATGAAGTCTTCAATCTTGTATCTTCATAGTCTAGGAGTCCGGCTGAAGGTATAGTCCCGCTATCCGAACACCCCCTAATCCAGGACTCCCTCAATGGCCATATCATGTCACATATTTTAATTGCATGTGATGTTTATCTTTTATGCATCTTATTTTTCTTAGTATGGCGGTAGCATTATAAGATGATCCCTTCACTAAAATTTCAAGGTATAAGTGTTCTCCCTGAGTATGCACTGTTGCAACAGTTCGTCGTGCTGCAACACCACGTGATGATCCGGTGTGATAGGATCTACGTTCACATACAACGGATGCAAGACAGTTTTGCACATGCAGAATACTTGGGTTAAACTTGACGAGCCTAGCATGTACAGACATGGCCTCGGAACACTGGAGACCGAAAGGTCAAACGTGAATCATATAGTAGATATGATCAACATAGAGATGTTCACAATTGAAAACTACTCCATCTCACGTTATGATCGGACATGGTTTAGTTGATATGGATCACGTGATCATTTAGATAACTTGAGGGATGTCTATCTAAGTGGGAGTTCTTAAGTAATATGATTAACTGAACTTAATTTATCATGAACTTAGTCCTGATAGTATTTGCATATCTATGTTGTAGATCAATACCTCACGTATAGCTTCCCTGTTTTATTTTTGATATGTTCCTAGAGAAAACAAGTTGAAAGATGATAGTAGCAATGATGCGGACTGGGTCCATGATCTAAGGATTATCCTCATTGCTGCACAGAAGAATTATGTCCTTGATGCACCACTAGGTGATGAACCTGTTGCACCATACTTGATAGTTTAGTGCACCATACTTTACGGCTTAGAACCGAAACTTCAAAAATGTTTTGAATGCCATGGAGCATATGAGATGTTCCAAGAACCTGAAAATGATATTTCGGACTCATGACTGTGTTAAGAGGTATGAGACCTCTGACAAGTACTTTGCCTACAAGATGGAGGAGAATAGCTCAGCTAGTGAGCATGTGCTCAGAATGTTTGGGTACTACAATCGCTTGAATCAAATGGGAGTTAATCTTGTAGATAAGATAGCGATTGATAGAGTTCTCTAGTCACTATCAACAAGTTACTAGAACTTCGTGATGAACTATAATATGCAAGGGATTACGAAAATGATTCCCGAGCTCTTTGCAATGTTGAAATCGGCGAAGGTAGAAATCAAGTAAGAACATCAAGTGTTGATGGTTAACAAGACCACTAGTTTCAAGAAAAAGGGCAAAGGGAAAGAAAGGGAACTTCAAGAAGAATGGAAATCAAGTTGCGACTCCCATGAAGAAGCCCAACGCTAGACCCAAGCCTGAAACTGAGTGCTTCTACTGCAAATGAAATGGTCACTGGAAGTGGAACTGCCCTAGATACTTGGCGGATAAGAAGGATGGCAAAGTGAACAAAGGTATATTTGATATACATGTTATTGATGTGTACTTTACTAGTGTTCCTATTAACCCCTGGGTATTTGATACCCGCTCAGTTGCTAGGATTAGTAACTCAAAACAGGAGTTGCAAAATAAACATAGACTAGTTAAGGACAAGGTGATGATGTGTGTTGGAAGTGATTCCAAGGTTGATAAGATCACCATCAATGGTGGAGACAGGCATGGGGCAGCTAGGGCTATAGCCCCAGGCCTAGAAACAACTTCCCTTATAATTTCTTCATACAAAGTATAGAAAATCATAGAAGTTTATCACTCAACATAGCACAGCCCCAGGCGTAACCTGCATCTAGCTCCGCCACTCATCACCATCGCACACTCCCTCTACCTTCGTGATTAGTGTTGAACCTATATAAATGTTATTTGGTGTTTGCGTTGAGCATAAATATGACTTGATCATGTTTATTGCAATACAATTATTCATTTAAGTCAGAGAATAATTGTTGTTCTATTTACATGAATAAACCTTTTATGATCATACACCCAATGTGAATGGTTTATTGAATCTTGATCATAATGATACACATATTTATAATATTGATGCCAAAAGATGCAAAGTTGATAATGATAATGCAACATATTTGTGGCACTGACATTTAGGTCATATTGGTGTAAAGCGCATGAATGCGGATGGACTTTTGGAATCACTTGATTATGAATCATTTGATGCTTGCAAACCATGCCTCATGGGCAAGATGACTAAGACTCCGTTCTCCGGAACAATGGAGCGAGCCACTGACTTATTGGAAATAATACATACCGATGTATGCGGTCCGATGAGTGTTGAGGCTCGCGGCAGGTATCATTATTTTCTAACCTTCAGAGATGATTTAAGAAGATATGGGTATATCTACTTAATGAAATACAAGTCTAAAACATTTGAAAAGTTCAAAGAATTTCAGAGTGAAGTGGAGAATCATCGTAACAAGAAAAATAAATTTTCTACGAACTAATTGCGGAGGCGAATATTTGAGTTATGAGTTTGGCCTTCATTTAAAACAAACTGGAATAGTTTCACAACTCATGCCACCTGGAACACCACTGCATAATTGTGGTGTACGAACGTCGTAACCGTACTTTATTAGATATGGTGCAATGTATGATGTCTCTTACCGATTTACCACTATCGTGTTGGGGTTATGCATTAGAGACAGCTGCATTCACGTTAAATAGGGCACCATCTAAATCTGTTGAGATGACATTGTATGAACTAGGGTTTGGCAAGAAACCTAAGCTGTCGTTTCTTAAATTTTGGGGTTGCGATGCTTATGTGAAAAAGCTTCAGCCCGATAAGCTCGAACCCAGATCGAAGAAGTCCGTCTTCATAGGATACCCAAAAGAAACTGTTGGGTACACCTTCTATCACAGATCTGAAGGCAAGATCTTTGTTGCTAAGAATGGATCCTTTCTAGAGAAGGAGTTTCTCTCGAAATAAGTGAGTGGGAGGAAAGTAGAACTTGATGAGGTAATTGTACCTCCTCTCAAATTGAAAAGTAGCTCATCAT
Organism: Triticum monococcum; assembly: GCA_034509565.1. NCBI lineage: Eukaryota > Viridiplantae > Streptophyta > Magnoliopsida > Poales > Poaceae > Triticum > Triticum monococcum. The sequence continues at coordinate 666,378,956 of CM067843.1, read as the reverse complement.
AGAAATCAGTACCAGTGATGCCTACACCAATTAGTGAGGAAGCTAATGATAATGATCATGAAACTTCAGATCAAGTTACTACCGAACCTCGTAGGTCAACCAGAGTATGTTCCACACCAGAGTGGTACGGTAATCCTATTCTGGAAGTCATGTTACTAGACCATGACGAACCTACGAATTATGAGGAAGCGATGATGAGCCCAGATTTCGATAAATGGCTTGAGGCCATGAAATATGAGATAGGATCCATGTATGAGAACAAGTGTGGACTTTGGTGGACTCGCCCAATGATCGGCAAGACATTAAGAATAAATGGATCTTCAAGAGGAAGACGGACGCTGATGGTAGTGTTACTACCTACAAAGCTCGACTTGTCGCAAAAGTTTTTGACAAGTTCAAAGTGTTGACTGTGATGAGATTTTCTCGCTCGTAGCGATGCTTAAGTCTGTCTGAATCATGTTAGCAATTGTTACATTTTATGAAATCTGGCAAATGGATGTCAAAACTATACTACTTAATGGATTTATTAAAGAAGAGTTGTATATGATGCAACCAAAAGGTTTTGTCGATCCTAAAGGTGCTAACAAAGTGTGCAAACTCCAGCAATCCATCTATGGACTGGTGCAAGCATCTCGGAGTTGGAATATACGCTTTGATAAGGTGATCAAAACATATGGTTTTATACAGACTTATGGTGAAACCTGTATTTACAAGAAAGGGAGTGGGAGCTCTGTAGCATTTCTCATATTATATGTGGATGACATATTGTTGATTGGAAATGATGTAGATTTTTTGGATAGCATAAAAGGATACTTGAATAAGAGTTTTCCAATGAAAGACCTCGGTAAAGCTGCTTATATATATTGGGCATCAAGATCTATAGAGATATATCAAGACGCTTAATAGGACTTTCACAAAGCACATACCTTGATAAAGTTTTGAAGAAGTTCAAAATGGATCAGTCAAAGAAAGAGTTCTTACCTGAGTTGTAAGGTATGAAGTTGAGTAAGACCCAAAACCCGACAACAACAGAATATAGAGAGAGAATAAAAGTCATTCCCTATGCCTCAGCCATAGGTTCTATAAAGTATGCCACACTATATACCAGACCTATTGCGTACCTTGCCATGAGTTTGGCAAAGGGGTACAATAGTGATCCAGGAGTAGATCACTAGACAACATTCAAAATTATCCTTAGAAGACTAAGGAAATATTTCTCGGTTATGGGGGTGATAAAGAGTTCGTCGTAAAGAGTTACGTTGATGCAAGCTTTGACACCAATCTGAATGACTCTGAGTCTCCATCTGGATACATATTGAAAGTGGGAGCCATTAGCTAGAGTAACTCTGTCCAGAGCATTGTAGACATAGAAATTTGCAAAATACATACGAATCTGAATGTGGCAGACCTGTTGACTAAATCTTCTCTCACAAGTAAAACATGATCACACCTTAGTACTCTTTGGGTGTTAATCACATAGCGATGTCAACTAGATTATTGACTCTAGTAGACCCTTTGGGTGTTGGTCACATGGTAATGTGAACTATGGGTGTTAATCACATAAAGATGTGAACTATTAGTGTTAAATCACATGGTGATGTGAACTAGATGATTGACTCTAGTGCAAGTGGGAGACTGAAGGAAATATGCCCTAGAGGCAATAATAAAGTTGTTATTTTATATTTCCTTATATCATGATAAATGTTTATTATTCATGCTAGAATTCTATTAACCGAAAACTTTATATATGTGTAGATACATACACAAAACACAGTGTCCCTAGTAAGCCTCTACTAGACTAGCTCGTTAATCAAAGATGGTTAAGTTTCCTAACCATAGACATGTGTTGTCATTTGATGAACGGGATCACATCATTAGGAGAATGATGTGATGGACATGACCCATCCGTTAACTTAGCATATTGATCGTTCAGTTTTATTGCTATAGCTTTCTTCATGACTTATACATATTCCTTTGACTATGAGATTATGCAACACCCGGAACCCCCCGTGGAAAGTAATGGGCCTACATGGGCCATAGGGGATACGGGAGGCAGCCCAAAAGGGGTGGTCGCGCCCCCCTGCCATAGGGAGTCCAAATTGGACTAGGGGAGGGGGTGCACCCCCCCTTTCCTTCTCCTCTTCCCTCTCCCTTCCCTCTTTCCCCCTCCATAGGAAGGAAGGGGGAAACCTACTAGGACTAGGAGTCCTAGTGGGTTTCCCCCCACCATGGCGCGCCCCTAGGCCGGCGGCCTCCTCCCCTCCTCCTTTATATATGGGGCAGGGGGCACCCCATAGCACATCAATTGTTCTCTTAGCCATGTGTGGTGCCCCCCTCCACAGTTTACTCCTCCGGTCATAGCGTCGTAGTGCTTAGGCGAAGCCCTACGCGGATCACATCACCATCACCATCACCACGCTGTCATGCTAATGAAACTCTCCCTCGACCCTCTACTGGATGAAGAGTTCGAGGGACGTCATCGAGCTGAATGTGTGCTGAACTCGGAGGTGTCGTACGTTCGGTACTTGATCGGTTGGATCGCGAAGACGTTCGACTACATCAACCGTGTTAATCTAACGCTTCCGCTTTCGGTCTACGAGGGTACGTGGACACACTCTCCCCCTCTTGTTACTATGCATCTCCTAGATAGATGTTGCGTGATCATAGGAAATTTTTTGAAATTGCGTGCTACGTTCCCAACAACATCTCAAAGTTTGATCATTTAACTCCTCGGAGGAAGATTACAGAAGGAAACCCATCTTCTCATTGGCCACATGGAGCTTCATATTTGAATTATTTATCATTGCTTCAAAATTGTACAAAGTGCACAAAATGAGAGCGAAGAAACCACAAGGGCCCAATACATTTACATATTTAAATAAATTACAAAAATGTGATTTATAGATATAATGTCAACACTAATAAATGCATATGGCCACTCTTCGGCCCCTCTTGTGCAGGAGTAGTCGTTAAACCAAAAGAAAATGGTAATGGAGAACAAGAGAAGGAAGAGAGTGAGAGGGGAATCGATCAGCACTCTTAGTTTTTTCTTGACATTCAACACTCTTGGTTTATGGGTTGGCCGGTATATGTATCACAAATGAGTGGCTGGAAGTTTCATTCTAGAGGAGGTAGGCTCCCGGGGCTGCATGCAGGATGCCATCATTCCCCCATTCTTCTTCCGAAGAGCTTCGCCAGCCGCACCCCAAGAGCCCCTCGGGCCACTTTTTATGTGTCGGCAATGTAAAAAGGGCAAAAAAAATAGCCCAGACATGCCCCCCAAGCGCCCCCAAGACCTCAAAATAGCACCGGCAAACCTAGGAGAAACCCGGCGCGTTGGGCGGCTGTTGGGGGCGTAGGCGAAAGCAACAACCAATCATATTCCCACGCGCGTACTTTTTCTTGGCCCACCCAATCACTTTTTGCCTGATAATTGTCCTGGGGGCACCAACGTCTGGGAAAACATACTTGCATTTCATCCAGCGAAAATGTTTTGCCCCCAGGACGTGCTATTTTTGGCACGGCAATTGTCCTGGGCCTCCAACGGATGGAGATGCTCTAAGCCTCCATGCTGGGGCGTCGGTAGCGGGAGAGGTGCCGTGGGGGCCGCTACCGATGGGTGCTGGAGCAGGATGACATCGCTGGAGCACATGCCCGAGCGGCCGGGGAGCGGGGGCAGGGGAGGCCGGCAGGCGGAGGGGATCCGACCATGGTGAATATAGTTTTTTGTTTGTTTTTGCAATGTCCATGACGAATATTACTTCCACCTAAAAGTAACGATATTACAACCGATGTTTAAAATACAATACCTTTTTCATGAACAGTTCTCAATTCTCAACTTTCTTCCACCTATATTTTTACCGTATTTTAAATTTTGGGTATGCTTCACATGGTTTTGGGTCAACGTAATCTATCTTTGCTTCTTCATAGCTAACCAAAAACCCAGTTTTTTGCGGGAAAACAAATACAACTTTTTAAGGGAAACATACTTTATTATTATTATCCATCACCATGCGGCAAAGTAATTGATCACTTGCAACTATTGTCACAATTACAGGAGATCGCACATGCAGTACAAGTACCAAGTGGTTTCCCAGGATCATTGCAGTTTATCTGATAGCAACAGCTTGGTGCTTCAATACATGGTTTCTTGGGATACTCTGGGCAGCAGGGGCACGGCCTACACCTTTTAAACGCAATCGATGTATCAGAGGGATGTATTCCGTGGGGTTGGAAAAAAGTCTTTGTGAACTCCAATGGGATGTACTCGGTGATGTTGTGTGTCTCCGTCGGTCCTAGTTGTCCTGCATATCAAGTATTTATCTATGATTGCGAAAAAACTTTACTAACAGTTCTCTGAGATCATCCATAAAAAAGATATACAATAAAATTTTATTTTGTTTCATGTGAGAGCATATTCACTAAATATATCATCATGCAATGGATGATTGTTATATTTTTCAACATCGTGGTAGTGAACTTCCTATAACAATTTTGTGTAGGTATACCTAAATTTAGTGACCACAGTCCAGAGGTGTGTTTCATACCTTGGGCTTGGAAGCTGGCGCGTTGAACAAGGACCATAAGGATGAAAGACATATGTGCATACTTTTCCATGGTCATCCAACATAGGTGGTCACCCTTGGTTTTGTGTTGAGATTGTAAAACTAGAAGATAGAGGGCACTATATATAATGCCATCGATGGTATGCATTTATTCCCCGCAAAGAAAAGCTATGCATTTATTCCCATGCAAATACAAAAAGTTATGCATTTATTCCCATGAAACAAATAGGTACGCATTTCTGGTATAATTAATTATTAATTGTGTGCTTTTAAATAGAAACCATATATTATATAGTAAGATTCATGTCTGAAATTGGGCTATCCCTGAGCTTAGCAACTCTGGCCGTTAGATCCAATTTCCAAACGCGTGATAGCTGCCGGATCTGGCACCTGATTGATCGCAACTATTGGATCAAAACTGATGCCAGAACGATCTACAGTTGTTTTCTTGTCTCACCTTCGGCCCGCTATGTTGTCTCGCTGGCTCGTGGGGTACTCTAGTGGGGCTTCTCTGTCAGCTAGTGTGGGTGTTGACGTGCTCGGTGCATGCATTATGCGGTAGAAACTGTGGTGGCTCCGGCTGTGGTTATGATAGCCCGTCGAGGGCATTCCTAGAATTTTGCCTAACCATGTGCCAAGTGGGTTCACCCCATCGCGCACGCGCGCTAGAAACTGTGGTGGCTCCGGCTGTGATTACGAGAGCGCACCGAGGGCATTCCTGGAATTTCACCTAACCCTGTGCCAAGTGGCTTCACCCCATCGACAGCTCCCTCCCCAACCAGTGAGACGGGTAGGGCTAGGTCACATATATTCTCACTTTCTCCCTCTCCCTCGCATCTCTTTTGAGTCGTCGTTGCCATCACCAGCCACCCCAGCCTCCTCCTGTATAAGTGTCATCCCTGGATCGGTAATGCTGACACACACAGTACTCGAGGATTTATAGCAGAGTTCAATCACACACTTATTACATTGAGTGTCTCAAAGAGAGCACTAAATTACAATAATATGGCTGGAGGCCATCTAAAATGATAACTACAGAAGCATCGAACATAAATGAGTCCATCAACTCCAACGGCATAGCTGAGTGCATGACAACGGCCTAGCGCACCTTACTTTTCATCTGAAAACTCTGCAGCAATATGTTGCAGCCTGAAATGGGTCAGCACATGGAATATGCTGGCAAGATAACACTATAGAGCAATGAACGAATAACAACTATCGCTAGATGCATATGTGGTTGGTGGAGGCTCTATGGTTGATAAATATTGAGAAGGTTCCTCCAACTCAATCCCAATTAAACATAATTAATAATCCAACAAATTAATTAAGTAAAGTGATGAGATCAAATCAATAATTCAAGTACCAGATACTCAAGATGTCCATAACTGGGGACACGGCTAACCATGATTAGTTTATACACTCTGCAGAGGTTTGCACACTTTTCCCCACAAGACTCGATCTCCTCCGTTAATTTCTCGCACTGCATGACGTTTGAGAAACGGATGACCGAGACACAGTCTTTCCGAATAGGTCCCCTTAACTGATAGATAGGTCGGTACACCTACAATCCCCTACATCTACTAGCCCATCATGGAAAGGTTTCCCACAACTTACTCAACTATGCCAGACCCCATAATGGCTTGTGGCTGCACACGGAAGTTTCTAGGATGAATAATCTTTATGATCCCTTTGAGCCTGGGTGGCGAACCATAGGATGATCACACGGGTACTCTGGGATATCCTAGGACATCGCTGGATTGCTCCAAGTGCCCAGACAACCACTGGGTGCTCTAGGGTGCATCAACCAATCCACCCAGATGTGTATTAAAGTAGCCACCTTAAGTTAAACCTTAGTTAACAGTAATCTCTCACATCTTTCATGGATACACTCAAACCAATCCACGTCTACGAGCATAGCATAGCAGTATAAGCATAACGTAATAACACCCAAGGTTTGGATAAAGGACAATAGGTTCTACCTCATCAACTACTGCCCAAAACCCACATGTTATCAAGTCCTAACCATGCAGTGTTTTAAAGAGTCAAACTAATGCATAAAAACTGGGTAATAAAGGGATATGATCAAAGTGTTACTTGCCTTGCTGACGATCTGAAACCCTAGTGATTCGTAGTACCAAGCCTCACACTCCGGAAACTCTATCATAAACAAACAATAGCATACATAAGCACTCAAGCATAGATGCAAAGATAAAACTCAGAAGAAAAGATCTAAACAGAAAGTACAAGTGAAGAGCTTTGATTTGCAAAAAGAATCTATCAAATCGGGGCTACGAAACTCAAACTACGATAAAAAATATTCGAATTCAAATCTGTGTGAAACAAAAATTTTAATTATCAAAAACATGTTCTAGTTGATTATCTGGACAGAGGGGAACAAGACAAAGATTTTGGCGTTGGTTTCACTGGATTTGGGCAAACGAGTAAAAAGTAATAAGGGTTTAAAGATCAGGGACTAATCTATAAGAAAAGTATTTGCGGATAGGTCCCTGGCCAAAAAACAGAAAAAGAAAATCTAATGAACGAACATTCACTAGCTGAACTAAACGAACGAATTCGTTCGTTAAAACGATCTAACCGAAAAACATTCGCTATTTAACCTAATAAAATAAAAAAAATTGATCTAGTCTAAATCGAAAAAAAAACGAAAGAAAAACCGGGGAAAACCAAGCGGTTTTTACGAGTCAACCGCGACGGCGAGGTCAACGGCGGGGCGGCGGGATCCGGCGGTGTCGGCGGGGCGAGGCAGGGCTCCGGCGGCGGCGGTGGCGGGCGGCAGCAGCGGGCGACGGCGAGCGGCGGGGCGGGCGGCGGCTAACGGCGGCGGCGCGACGGGGCTTGGGAGGCGGCGGCGGCTGCGATGGCGGGTTGGAGAGGTGGCGGCAGGGCGGCTCGCCTTTTAAAGGCCCAAGGGGGCGACGTGCGGCGGGGGCAGCGAGGCGGCTCCGACCCGGACTACGACGGTAGTCCGGTGCGAGCACGGGTACGAGGCAGTGGCGCGGACTGGGCCGGCTGGGCCTTCGGCCCGATCGGTCCGAAACTCTTTTTTTTAAATAAACTTCGCCCAAAAGACAAATTCTAATAAAAATAAAATTATAAAATCTAAAATACCAGAAACAATTTTCACCGTCCAAACCTAATATTTAGGACAAGATGAACATTTTTCTGGCCTAAAAATGCAATTTTAAAAAATTCATACTTTTCCCTAATTCAAATAAAATAGCAAATAATTACGAATAAAAATTAATAATTTGATTTTAAAATTTCTTCTCCAATATTCCTTTCTTTTGAAGAAGTAATTTTATCTTCTCTCTTTTATTTTTATTATATTGGAAATAATTGGAGAGAAAAATATTAAAATCAAATCGATCCTCTTTTCAAATTTGAGAAAATTCAAATATTAAAATAAATGAAACCTCCAACTGTCTCCTTGGGTCCTCGAGTTGCTTAAGATTTCTAGGATCACAACCAAAATGCAAAGAAAATATGATATGCATATGATGACCTATGTATAACATCCAAATTGAAATTTTGGGATGTTACAAACCTACCCCCCTTAAGATGAATCTCGTCCTCGAGATTCGGGTTGGCTAGAAAATAGGTGTGGGTGGTCTTTCCGTAGGTCTTCTTCTCGCTCCCAGGTGGCTTCCTCCTCGATATGGTGGCTCCACTAAACTTTGCAGAACTTGATAACCTTGTTGCGTGTAACTTGTCTGGCAAACTCGAGAATCTTGACTAGGTTCTCCTCGTAGGTTAGGTCACTTTCCAACTGAATCGCTTCCAGGGGCACTATATCTCTCAGAGGAATATCAGCCATCTCTACATGGCACTTCTTCAACTGGGAAACGTGGAACACATCCTGACAATCCTTCGGGTAACTCCAACTTGTAGGCAACTTCTCCCATACGTTCTAGAACTCGATATGGTCCTACAAATCTTGGGGCTAACTTTCCCTTAACTCTGAATCTTTTAACTCCTCACAGAGGTGACACACGAAGATATGCTCTGTCTCCAATTTCATAGACTACCATCCTTGCATTGTCAACTTATTTTATTTTGCTTGCTGTTTTAATAAAGTACTTAGATCTTAAAGTTCTACAATAAAATAGAGTCCTCAAATAGTTGCCAGGGAGGCTAAGTAAGCGGCATTCACATCCCTTCGACGAAGCTCTTTTCTATGGAATTGCTCTAGTGCTTCACTTATATCATTTTGAGCACGGTGTGCTTTAGTATTTTTGAATAAATTCTCTCTTGCTTCACTTAAATTAATTTGAGAGAAAGAAATATTATGCTCATGATCTTCACTTATATTTTTTGAGATTATCAAAAGCAACACATGAAAATTAGTCCCAAAGTGATAGATATCCAAGAAGGATATAATAAAAACTTTCAAGAAGATCATTGGACAAAATAAACTTGATTCCTTGTAATAGTTTTGAGATATGATGATGTGATATGTGAGTCATGTTGATGAGTAATTATGCTTTAGTAATAATATTGGGGTTAAGGTTTGTGATTCCCTATGCAAGCACAAAAGTCAATAGTTATGCAATGAAACTACATCCTACTTGTGGTGCATTATTCGGTGTTAATTATGCTTAATCCTCGCTTATGAGATTATTCGTTTCTTGGTTGGTCGCTTCCCAATATTTTGCTAGCCTTCATTTTGCACTAAGTATGATCACTACTTGTGCGTCCAAAATCCCTTAAACTAGTTTTGCCACATGAGTCCACTATACTTACCTATATGCGGTATTCTTTTGCCGTTCTAAGCAAATTTGTATGTGCCATCTCTAATTTTCAAAATAAATTTCTCTTTTATGTGCTCGTACCGCTCACGAGACGGTGAGGGGTGGCCAATATTTTCCATGCCATATGTGTTATTCTCACGATGAGTGTTTATTCGCTTGTCATTGCACGAGAGTAAGGCAAAGGTAATAGGGATGCCCAGTCCCGAAATGAAAAATCAATTTACTTTATGTTGTCAAATAATAAATTCCTTGGAAAGTGTTGGTATGGAGGACACCCGTGGATACGGTTAGCCATGGAAAGTGAAAGTATGGTTGAAAAAGGAATAAACTTTATTTTTTGTTTGGGAATCGCCTATGATATATCTAGCATGGAAAGTGTTAGGAGCTTAAGTCATTTTCGTTGGTGGGAGAAGTTTGCCTCTCAAAATGTTTTTTATGTCTCAATTTTCGCTTTGAGCTCTGGCACCTCTACAAATCCCTACTTCCCTCTGCGAAGGGCCTTTCTTTTACTTTATGCAACTTTTATTTCTAATTTGAGTCTCCATCTTCTCTTATAAAGCACCAACTAGGAGGCACTATGATCGTACTTGAGCATTGGGTGTAGCTAATATGTGAGTGTGTTTCATGAATGGATCAATGATTGAGCATGATGGGCTAGGGATAACTTATTTTAGCATTGATATTTTGAAAGACATGGTTGCTTGTTGGTATGATTCAGTATTAAAGTCATCATGTCAAAACTAGACTATTGCTTTGAACCATATAAAAGTCCAGATGTCCATGCTACAAAAGAAAAGAGTTTATGATGAATATGATAGGTAGCATTCCACAACAAAAATTCCATTTTCAATTGCTACTTTATCATAATAAGTTTTATGAGAAAGAGTTGTTGTTTTGATGCTAGGAAAAGTGATTGAAATTATCATTGATCAAACTTATCCACTTTGCTAGCATTCACACTATATAAATTATTTCTTTTATCATTTACCTACTCGGGGACGAGTAGGAATTAAGCTTGGGGATGCTGATACGTCTCCAATGTATCTATAATTTATGAAGTATTCATGCCATTTTATAACAATTTTATATGGTTTTGGTATGATTTGCATGGAACTAACCCGGACTGGCGTTGTTTTCAGCAGAACTTCCGTGGTGTTGTTTTTTGTGCAGAAATGAAAGTTCTCCAAATGAGATGAAACTTTTTGGCGATTTTTTGGAACAAAAGAGACCCACGAAGCTTCATGGGAGGGCCAAAAGAGCCACGAGGAGGGCACAACCCACCAGGGCGCGCCTGGTGGGCCTGGCTTGCCCCGGTGGGTTGTGCTCCCCTCGAGGCCCATATTAGCGTGAAACCAATGCCAAAAATCCTATAAATAGATAAACCATCAGGGGTTAACCAAGATCAGAAGTTCCGTCGCCGCAAGACTCTTTAGCCACTGAAAACCAATCTAGACCCCGTTCCGGCACCCTGCCGGAGGGGGAATCATCTCCGATTTCCATATTCATCATCCCAGCGGCCACCACGATGAGGAGGAGTAGTCCACCCTCAGGGCTGAGGGTTTGTACCAGTAGCTATGTGTTTAGTCTCTCTCTCTCTCTTGTGTTCTTGAGATGTCACGATCTTGATGTACCGCGAGCTTTGTTAATATAGTCGAATCGTATGGTTTTTTCCCCTCTCTATCTTGTTGTGATGAATTGAGTTTTTCCCTTTGGGATTTCGTTGTTATTGGATTGAATACTTTTATGGATTTGAGAACACTTGATATATGTATTGTAATTGAATACTCGTGGTGACAATGGTATCGTATTGATTCACTTGATATATGTTTTGGCACTCAACTCGCGGATTCCTGAGGTGGCATTGGGGTAATCTATGCGTAGGGGTTGATGCACGGTCTTGTCTTTGTTTCTCCGATAGAAATCTTGGGGCACTCTTTGAAGTTCTTTGTGTTGGATTGAATATTATGAATCTGAATTTGCTTTGGTGTTATTTTAGTACAAACTCTTGGTTAGATCGATCGGAAAGAATAGCTTCGTGTTAGTTTAGTACAAACTCTAGGATAGATTGATCGGAAATAATAGCTTTGAGGTGGTTTCGTACCCTACAAACAATTCTGGCTTATGTTCTCCGCTTGATAGGAACTTTAGAGTGATTCTTCGTTGCACGTTGAGGGACGGTTATATGATCCAATTATATTAGCACTGTTGGGAGATTGCACTGGTGAAAGTACGGATCCTGGGCCTCATTTTCAAGCATTGCAATACCATTTTTGTGCCCATTTACTATTTGCTACCTTGCTATTTTTATTTAATCAGATTATAAAAATATATTTCTACCATCCATATTACACTTTTATCACCATCTTTTCACCGAACTAGTGCACCTATACAATTTGCCATTGTATTGGGTGTGTTGGGGACACAAGAGATTTCTTGTATTTGGTTGTAGGGTCGTTTGAGAGAGACCATCTTCATCCTACACCTCTCACGGATTGATAAACCTTAGGTCATCCACTTGAGCGGAAATTGCTACTATCCTACAAAACTCTGCACTTGGAGGCCCAATACGTGTCTACAAGAATAAAGTTGTGTAGTAGACATCAGGAGCCGAGCCACTTCTTCACCAATCGCCTTCCTCTTCTCTGAAGCGGGGCGGCAGAGATGCTCTTTAGCAGGTTTGGCCTTTGAGTAAACTCTTAAGAGCTGCTCATCCAGTCCCCTGTGTATAGTAGGCATGTCAGATGGTTTCCATGCAAAGATGTCCCAGTTCTCACAGAGGAACTGGATGAAAGCAGCTTCCAATTTACTGTTGAGTGTTTCTGAGATATTGGTTGGAGCGGCGGTAGGGTCTTCTGGGTGAATGTGAACTTGCTTGGTCTCTCCTGCCGACTGAAAAGCGAACTCGAAAGTTGGCTTCTTAGAGCGGAGCAAATCACTTGGATCGGCATTCTTCTTGTATTCTTCCAATTCCACTACTGCCATCTGCTTGTCAGAAATTTTGGATCCCTGCTGAAGACATTCTTCATCTCTCTGCCTATTCCCTGTGATGGTGATCATGCCCTTGGGTCCGGGCATCTTCAGCTTAAGGTACACATAACATGGCCGGGCCATGAAGTGAGCATAAGTCGGTCGGCCCAGAATAGCATGATAGGAATTGTGAAAATCCACCACTTCAAACATCAACTTTTACTTACAAAAATTCTTTGAGTTGCCAAAAACCACATCCAAAGCAATCTGACCGAGTGACTTTGCCTTTTTCCCTGGGATGACTCCATGAAACTGCATGTTGCTCTCACTGAGTCGGGACATCAGAATGCCCATCCCCTTGAGGATCTCAGCATAGAGAATGTTCAAACCACTACGCCATCCATGAGAACATTGCGCGACTGAGTGCCTCCTATGACTGGCTCCACTATTGACATGATCCGTAATCTTAGAACTGTTAGTTGACATGATCCGTAATCTTAGAACTGTCAATTGCATCCTATGCTTGATGAGTCTATTGACATGATCTGTAATCTTAGAATTGTCAATTTAGTTAAAAGTTTGGGAAGCTAATGTCAAAGAAGTTGGAGATGTCTATGATGAGTGAACTCAAGTTCTTTATTGGTTTGCAGATCAAGCAAACTAAGGAAGGAACCTTTTTTCTCAAACAAAGTACACCAAGGACTTATTCAAGAAGTTCAATATACAAGAATGCAAAGGTATGAAAACTCCCATGCCTACCAGTGGACATCTTGACTTGACCAAGGATGGCAAACCGGTTGACCAAAAGGTTTATCGCTCTATGATTGGTTCGTTATTATATCTATGTGCCTCCCGTCCCGATATTATGCTAAGTGTGTGCATGTGTGCACGATATCAAGCGGCCCCCAAAGAATGTCATCTTAAGGCTATGAAAAGGATAGTGAGATACTTAATAGATACACCAAATTTTGGCATTTGGTATCCTAAGAGGTCCTCTTTTGATCTTGTTGGCTATTCCATTCGGACTATGCCGGAGACAAGGTTGATAGAAAGTCTACTTCGGGTACTTGTCAATTTCTTGGTAGATCTCTTGTGTCTTGGTCCTCGTGGGATAGACAAGATTGCTTCTTCGTGGACCCTTCGTGGGTGGAGCCCTCCGTGGACTCGCGCAACCGTTACCCTTCGTGGGTTGAAGTCTCCATCAACGTGGATGTACGATAGCACCACCTATCGGAACCACGCCAAAAATCTCCATGTCTCCAATTGCGTTTGCACACTCAAATCCCATCCCTTTACATTCTTGCAACTTGCATGATTTACTTTTCGCTGATCATATACTCTTATCATGATTGCTTGATATGTATTGTGAATGTTTAAACTTGTGCCAAAACTCCACTTCAACTTAAAGAAATTAAAAACTGCAACTTTTCTTACTAAGAGTCTATTCACCCCCTCTAGACACCTCTTCTCGATCCTTTCAGGAGTCTTTGACCACTTGAGGTATGTTGTACTCACCGGAGCAACCATGTTCACCTCATGATTGATGACTTTCAGTCGACTTTTGCTCTCAACTTCAGCAAAAATCACCAGAGTGGCATTGACCTTCGGGTAATCATCTGCCTTTTCTTCATCATCGTCATTGTCACAGCCTTTTCACTCGGCTGACTTTCACGGAATTGCTGAATCAGAAATCTACATTGTTGAGTGGTATGATTGGGTAATATCAAGTTACCCTCTTCGTCTTTCTTGGTGTGAATAGCACACGGCAAATCGAGGACGTCCTGTCCCGACTAATCCTTCACTTTCTTAGGGGTCCACGGACCTTTGGGATTTCCTTTGAACTTGCCCTGCACAGCTACAATGGTTACCTCAGCCAGACCCACTCCTTCAGCCTTGCGCTTCTGCTTCCGACTGGGGTTAGCGTTGTTGGGGTCATGCTCATGAGATTTTCCTTTGCCGCCGTGAAGACGGTCCTCTTCTTCGCCATTCGCGTATCGAGTGGCGATCTCCATCATTCGGTTCATGGACAAGGTCCTAGACCTACCAAATTTCAGGATGAGCTCTCTGTACCGGATGCCTTCCTTGAAAGTGCAGACTGCTTGATGCTCTATAACATTCTCCACCACATGGTGAAGCATGGTCCACCGCTGTATGTAATCTCTCAAAGTTTTATTCGGCTTCTGGACGTAATGCTGCAATTCAGTCAGTCCAACAGGTCGCTTGCAAGTGCCTTTGAATGTTTTGATAAACACTTGGGCCAAGTATTCCCAGCAGTAAATGTTGGTAGGAGCCAACTGGTTCAACCACGCCCGGGCCGATCCTTCTATCATCAAGGGCAGGTGTTTCATGGCAACATCATCATTGCCTCCACCAATCTATACAGCCACTCGGTAATCCTCCAACCATGTGTCTGGCTTTGAATCACCAGTGAATTTGTTCATGCCTGTGGCCAATCTGAAATTGGGCGGTACCTCAGCGGCTCGTATGGCCCTGCTGAAACACTTGGGCCCTGAGACAAACACACCACTTCCACTCGGGCGATCTCTATCTAGACCCTCTCGGTGAGCCCTGCCCTTGTCAACTAGGCCATGCACAAGGGCTAACCTTGCATCGAACCCAGGCTCTCGGGGGTCGACTGGATTTATCGACTCATCGCCATAGGGACGCCTGTCGTCATACCGCTGGGGCGCGTACGACCCGCTCCTCAAAGGGGGCGTTGGCATTCGATAGCGGTCATCATGGTGATGTTGAGGAACAAATGAGCCACGGCCTTGATCCAGGTACTGATCCTGGTGGTGGCCGTGAATGACGCGTCGCGGGGGCGATCTTGGGCTGTGCACCGACTGAACTGTGTTTGCCCTTATTGACTTGTTGTGAATCATGTTGTGCGACTGGGAAATAGCTGAATTATGTTCCCCAGGTGCTCTGAGCAATGTTGGATCTGTCGAAGACCTTCTCGTGCTTCGAATCGGGACAGCTGAATAGAATCTGCAATCCGTGCAGCAGCTGCAACATTCTGGATTGGAGTGCGGAATACCTAATACTCGTTTTGCGATCCAGTCAGAAAGAGTTGTCGCTGCCATCGACTGCGATTTGGGGGCAGCCTACGAGCACGGTCTTCGAGTGACTTCTGGAGATCCTCCAAGCGCGCGCGTTCAGCCACAGTGGCTACCCGTGCGGGTTCCAAAGCCTGAGCCTCAGCGGTCTCCCCAATGATGGCGGTCTGAAGGGCCTTCTCATTCATGCACTTCAGTTCTTCTCTTTGTTCCGCAGTGAGGTCCTCGGGTAGTACTTGTTGTTGGTGTGTGATGGACCACCGCTTTCGCCCCCGCCGCGGGGAAACCCAGGTGGGCTGCACTGGGAGCCAATCACTAGGACTTCGGCCGCTGGATCATTACTTTCGCACTCGGAAAGTGTATCTGAGTGACCAGATGATAGATCAAACAATCCATAAAGGGACTCATCAGTCTCAATTGCCGTGATCTATGGAGTGGATGACTGACGAGCCACCGTGTGCTTCACCCACTACGGAAGCTGCAAGCGACCGGATCGCTTACAACGGTGAGCAGCGGGGGGAAGGCGCGACCGGAGCCGACCGATACTGAGTCGACGACTGCTGTAGGAGGACGCCGCAGGAACTTGCATGGAAGTGCGCCGCCCCGAGAATAGGGAGCGCCTTGACGTCAAGGGGGGTCTTCCTGGAGCCAGGCCGAATTGTCGGTGATGAAACTGAGTGCGCCGAGATGGATCTCGTGACCCAGAGACAGTCCGCCGCCGGATACCATGTTGAAGGAGTTCGAATAACGCAACCTCACTGGAAGTCGCTTAGACGCCTGCCATTCCAGTCAGTATCTAGTCGGTAACCAAGTGGATCTTATGTCGAGTGACCTGCACGCTGCTGTCATTCTAGTTGGTATCCTCTTTCTAACTTTGTAGGTCTTGGATTCTTTATGTAGTGTCCTTTGGTAGGGCATATAGGTCAGGCCTAGGACCCTACCCTAGGTACATGTCATTGTCAGATGGTGCCCTATTTAACGTGAATGCGGCTGTCTCTAATGCATAATCCTAAAATGATAAAGGCAAATCGGTAAGACACATCATAAAACGCACCATAAATATCTAATAAAGTACGGTTACGACGTTCTGACATACCATTACGTCGTGGTGTTCCAGGTGGCGTGAGTTGTGAAACAATTCCACATTGTTTTAAATGGAGGCCAAACTCGTAACTCAAATATTCACCTCCACAACTAGATCATAGAAATTTTATTGTTTGTTATGATGATTCTCTACTTCACTCTGAAATTCTTTGAACTTTTCAAATGTTTCAGATTTGTGTTTCATTAAGTAGATATACTCATACCTACTCAAATCATCTGTAAAGCTTAGAAAATAACGATACTCGCCATGTGCCTCAACACTCATCGGACATCATACATCGGTATGTATTATTTCCAATAAGTCATTAGCTCGCTCCATTGTTCTGGAGAACGGAGTTTCAGTCATCTTGCCCATGAGGCAAGGTTCGCAAGTATCAAATGATTCTTAATCAAGTGATTCCAAAAGTCCATCTGCATGGAGTTTCTTCATGCGCTTTGTACCAATATGACCTAAACGGCAGTGCCACAACTATGTTGCACTATCATTATCAACTTTGCATCTTTTGGCATCAATATTATGAATATGTGTATCACTATGATCGAGATTCAACAAGAATAGACCATTCATCAAAGGTGCATGACCATAAAAGATATTACTCATATAAATAGAACAACCATTATTCTTTGACTTAATAAACGTTTCGCAATAAACAAGATCCAGATATAATTTCATGCTCAACGCTGGCACCAAATAACAATTATTGAGGTCTAAAACTAATCCAGAAGGTAGATGTAGAGGTAGCGTGCCGACGGCGATCACATCGACCTTGGAACCATTCCCGACGCGCATGGCCACCTCGTCCTTAGCCAATCTTCGTTTATTCTGCAGCTATTGTTTCGAGTTACAAATAAGAGAAACCGAATCAGTATTGAATACCCAGGCTACTACGAGCATTAGTAAGGTAACATCAATAACATTTATATCAAATATACTTTTTTTCAATTTGCCATCCTTCTTATCTGCCAAGTATTTGGGGCAGTTCCGCTTTCGGTGACCAATTCCCTTGCAGTAGAAGCACTCAATTTCAGGCTTGGGTGAATCTTTGGGCTTCTTCATGGGAGCGGCAACTCGCTTGCCATTCTTCTTGAAGTTCCCTTTCTTTCCCTTGCCCTTTTCTTGAAACTAGTCGTCTTGTTAACCATCAACACTTGATGGTCCTTCTTGATTTGTACCTCCGCCGATTTCAGCATCACGAAGAGCTCGGGAATGTTTTCATCATCCCTTGCATATTATAGTTCATCATGAAGCCTTTGTAGCTTGGTGGCAGTGACTGTAGAACTCTTTCAATAACACTCTCAACTGGAAGATCAATTCCCGCCTAAGTCAAGTGGTTATGATACCCAGACATTTTGAGTGTGTGTTCACTGACAGAACTGTTCTCCTCCATCTTACAGCTATAAATTTGTTGGAGATTTCATATCTCTCAACCCGAGCATTAGCTTGAAATATCAACTTCATCTCTTGGAACATCTCATATGCTTTGTGGTGCTCAAAACGCTTTTGCAGCCCCAGTTCTAAGCCGTAAACCATGGCACACTGAACTATCGAGTAGTCATTGGTCCACATTTGCCAGGCATTCACAACGTCTAGATTAGCAGTAGCGGGTGGGTTACCTAGCAGTGCATCAAGGACATAATTCTTCTATGCAGCAATGAGGATAATCCTCAAGTTACGGACCAAGTCCGTGTAGTTGCTACCATCATCTTTCAACTTAGCTATCTCTAGGAATGCATTAAAATTCAGGAGAATGGTAGCACGGGCCATTGATCTACAACATAGATACGAAAAACTGTTAAGACTAAGTTCATGATAAATTAAGTTCAATTAATCAAATTACTAATGAACTCCCACTTAAATAAGCATCCCTCAAGTTATCTAAGTGATACATGATCCAAATCAACTAACCCATGTCCGATCATCACGTGAGATGGGGTAGTCATCAATGGTGAACATCTCTATGTTCATCATATCTACTATATGACCCACGTTCGACCTTTCGGTCTCTAGTGTTCCAAGACCATGTATGTACATGCTAGGCTCGTTAAGTTTAACACAAGTATTCTGCATGTGCAAAACTGTCTTACACCCGTTGTATGTGAACGTAGAGTCTATCACACCCGATCATCATGAGGTGCTTCGAAATGACGAACTTTGGCAATGGTGCATACTTGGGGAGAACACTTTTATCTTGAAATTTAGTGAAGGGATCATCTTATAATGCTACCGCCATTCTAAGCAAATAAAATACATAGAGGATAAACATCACATGCAATCAAAATATGTGACATGATATGGCCATCATCATCTTGTGCTCTTGATCTCCATCTCCAAAGCATCGTCATGATCTCCATCTCACCGGCTCGACACCTTGATCTCCATCGTTACGTCGGGGTCACCTCGCCAACTATTGCTAACGCATAGCGATAAAGTAAAGCAATTACATGGCGCTTGCATTTCATACAGTAATTAAGAGACAACCCTAATGCTCCTACCGGTTGTCAATATTGCAAAACATGATCATCTCGTACAACAACGTATATCACATCACGTCTTGATCATATCACATCACAACATGCCCTGCAAAAACAAGTTAGACGTCCTCTACTTTGTTGTTGCAAGTTTTACATGGCTGTTATGGGCTTCTAGCAAGAACCTTTCTTAACTACACACAAACCACAACGGTGACTATCAAGTTTGCTGTTTTAACCTTCTTCAAGGACCGGCCGTAGTAAAATTCGATTCTACTAAAGTAGGAGAAACAGACACCCACCAGCCACCTTTATGCAAAACAAGTTGCATGTCAGTCGGTGGAACCGGTCTCATGTGTGCGTGGACATGTAAGGTTGGTCCGGGCCGCTTCATCCCACAATACCACCAAATCAAAATAAGACGTTGGTGGTAAGCAGTATGACCATCACCTCCCACAACTCCTTTGTGTTCTAATCATGCATATCATCTACGCATAGACCTGGCTCGGATGCCACTGTTGGGGAATGTTGCATGGAAAACAAAAAAATTCTACGCACACGCAAGATCTATCCATGGAGATGCATAGCAACGAGAGGGGAGAGTATGTCTATGTACCCTCGTAGACCGTAAATCAAAAGCATTTAACAATGTAGTTGATGTAGTCAAACACCTTCGCGATCCAACCGATCAAGTACCGAACGTGCGGCACCTCCGCGTTCAGCACACGATCAGCTTGATGACGTCCTTGCCTTCTTGATCCAGCAAGACGGGCAAAGTAGTAGATGAGTTCCGGCAACACGACGGAATGGTGACGGTGATGGTGAATTTGTTCCCGCAGGGCTTCGCCGTGCACTGCGGAAAAACTAGACGGAGGACTAAACTATGGAGAGGGGCGCCGCACATGGCTAAGAGATTGTCGTGGGTTTGTGTGATGCCCCTCCCTCTCATATATATAGGTAGGGGAGGAGAGGCAGTCTTTAGTGCGCCCCAAGGTAGCCGGTCGGCCCCCTTGGGTGCCTGCCCTTTGGCTCCCCCCCCCCTTCCTTGTTTGCCTGCGAGGGGAAAGCAGGAGGAGGTGCCCCCCTCTTCCTTCCTCTGAGGTGGAGGGAAGGAAAGAGGGGCTAGACCTCCCCCCTTTCCATCCATAGGGCCAGCGGCTAAGGGAAGGGGCGCGCCAGCCCCTTGTGGGTTGGTGTGTTCCCCCCTCTTGGCCCTTAAGGCCCATTAACCTCCCGGGGCTTCCTGGAACCCCTTCCGGTGATCCAATGACTACCCGATACACTCTAAAACCTTTCTGGTGATCAAATAGCGTCATCCTATATATCAATCTTCACCTGCGGACCATTCCGGAGCTCCTCATCATGTCCGTGATCTCATCCGAGACTCCGAACAACATTCGGTCACCAAATCACATAACTCATATAAAACTATATCATCATCAAACGTTAAGCGTCCGAACCCTACGGGTTCGAGAATGATGTAGACATAACCGAGACGCCTCTCCCGTCAATAACCAATTGCGGAACCTCGATGCCCATATTGGTTCCTACACATTCTACGAAGATCTTTATCGATGGAATCTTATGACAATATATGTAATTCCCTTTTGTTTGTTGGTATGTTCGATCGTCGGTATCTTCATACCTAGTTCAATCTCGTTACCGGCAAGTCTCTTTACTCGTTCCGTAATACATCATCTCATAACTAACTCCTTAGTCACTTTGCTTGCAAGCTTCTTGTGATGTGTATTACCGAGAGGGCCCAGAGATACCTCTTTGATGCACAGAGTGACAAATCCTAATCTCGATCCATGCCAACTCAACAGACAGCTTTGGAGATACCTGTAGAGCATATTTATGATCACCCAGTTACGATGTGACATTTGATAGCACACAAGGTATTCCTCCGGTATCCGGGAGTTGCATGATCTCATAGTCGAAGGAATATGTATTTGACATTAAGAAAGCAATAGCAATAAACTAAACGATCATATGATAAGCTAACGGATGGGTCATGTCCATAACATCATTCTCCTAATGATGTGATCCCATTATCAAGTAACAACACATGTCCATGGTTAGGAAACCTTAACCATCTTTGATCAACGAGCTAGTCTAGTAGAGGCTTACTAGGGACGCGGTATTTGTTTATGTATCCACACATGTATTTAAGTTTCCAATCAATACAATTCTAGCATGAAAAATAAACCTTTATCATGAATAAGGAAATATAATAATAACAACTTTATTATTGCCTCTAGGGCATATTTCCACCAATTGGCAGGTGGAGCGGCATCACACTCACCGCGTCGACGATGGTCGATCTTGGCGGCATGGTGTAGTCTAGTCTCACCGACAGATGCAATGGGATGGATGAGCGTAGGGTGGCTTCGCTATTTGACGCTGTGGCGGCGTCAATGGATGGTCGGCCTGGCGAGGATGATGTGGATCTCTTTCCTGGAGATGGGCCAGTGGTCTGATGGTGGTGGCGGCTTCTAAAATGTATGCATGCAGTGCACACTTTAGGTTTGTTGCACCGGGTGTGGACTCCTAATATGTCATGTGGGCGGACCGACGGTGACCTTGGATCTAGATGGTGGGGAGTGGGGACACTCCACATTATCGGTTTTGTAGGTATGCGTGGTGGCTTTGGGTGGTTTGATGTATGTTCTCGTCAGACCGTTATTGAATAACTAATAAAGATGGTTGTGTGCATCAATTGATGCAAAGGCCGGGGGTTCAACCTCCTTTTCGAAGAAGAAAAACATGTAGTCTATTCACACTCCAATGTAATAAAGCACAAGCAGGACATAAGGTTTTATTTCTCTCTAAGGGCCTGAAGCAAGATTAAATCATGTGTCCTTATTACCATCGTTCCAAGACATTTAGCTTAGGATCCCTTGCCCCAAGATCTGTCAGCTTTAGCTCTGTCAGCCTGCTTGGCCACCTTTCACTTGCTTTTAGATCTTCCTCATACCGGAGGACCTGTTGTCGGTGATCTTCAGGATCCTGAAGCCGACCTAGCAGTCGGTTGTTACCCTTGGCCACCTTGGTTGTTGTTCTCAGCAATCTCAGCCAAGCTTCATCATGGTGAGGGATGCCAAACAACTCGTTTAGTATATCCTCATCATGGGAACCAAACTCGGTGTTGGACTGAGGCTCCCCCTACTCTTCGTGTGGTCCATCACGCAAAGGACTCCTCCTCTCGTGGTCCTCCTCGGATATGCCATCCTTGTTATTACCGTTGACGTTGTCCTGACTAGTCTTAGGTGTGTCCACCATATAGCAATCGTAGTTCTAGGTTACCTTCCACTTGCGCGAGGGCACCATGGCTGGTGGTCGGCTATTTGTCAACTCATTGATCTCCTCTTTTGTATCCTCTGCCTCCTTAGTGGTTCCTTTAAGGATGGTTCTGAGGTCATCGACGTTCTCGATGAGATGGATGGTGGGTGGGTCCAAAAATCGACTTCTTCCGGTAATCCCAATATTTGATCTGACATTGAGATCGGGTTTCGGCAAGATTCAATCTGATATCAAGATCGAGAGATCTGGCATCTGCTCCTCCCGGACTTGGTGAGGTGCCATACCCGTGAAGAACAACTCTTAGCAACAGTTCACGGTGTACTCCATGTTGTCGGATCTTACGATCCGGACTAGAGAGAAGGTCTCAACTGGGCCGAGGTGGCCAGTCGAGTCGGCGATGATGGTGATGAAGCCATAGAATATCATCTACCCTTGGACAAAGTTTGTTCTGGAACCGATATGAGCATTGATCCGTACACCCATCACACCGCAACATTCACCTAGCAGGACTTGCATTGGCCATCTTTCGGAGCTAAATCCGGCAGATCTGGGGTGGGGATCCCGAGCTAGTAGCCTTGATGTGATTGTAACAATGGACATATGGATTTACCTAGGTTCAGGATCTCTCAGAGAGATAATACCCTACATCCTGCTTCTGATTGTATTGATTTGAGGGAGTATAGAGTATAGGTGGTCTAGCACGAGATTGTGTGTAAGATTCTAATGATCTAACAACTATCCTAGCCTTGGTTTATATAATGTACCAAAGGCCTAGGATAATAGGAGCCTAGTCGGCTATGTCGGTGCAGAGGAGTCCTCCATAGATTAGGGGTCCTTGTTTTGTCTTGTACGTCAAGTCTCCGTGTAGATCGCCATGGGCTGCTCTAAGTGGCCCGCTAATGAAACGCCACGGGGGTCCTTGGCCCGGCCCTCCTTGCTTGGAGACGACATGGTGAGTACCCACAATTCTAGGACACAATGATTAGCCCCTGAGCCGTTCTTCAAGTTGGGAACGCTCCTTGGTTCTTTCAAATAATTTTTCTTCGGCAATCGGTGATCTCGAAAGTTGGTTCAACAAAATGCCCCATCTCTGATCTCGAGGATCGCCGAGGTGTATCCGAAGAGTTAATGTGCCAAGCATCTAAGGATCCCCCTTTAAATTCTTGGCCTTTATCAATGCCTTGTTGTTTTCATGACACACCTTGGGTTTGAAGCTTTTCTCGTGTGGTGGTATCTTCTTGGAGCCGAGCTCCGATGTCAGACTGCATCCAAGGTGTCACTGACAACCTCGGTCTTGAAAATGTTTTAAGGAGCTTAGTCGGGCTATACGATGGAAAAGAAGTCTTCTGTGTAGCCAGTCGCTCATAGCCGGTCTCGAGGCCAGACAGGTTCCAAAGTGGCGTGCACCACTTCGGTCTTGAGTTGTTGATCCAGATGGCCGGTCTCCATGAAAGAAAACATTTTCCACCATGCCAGTTTCCACGAGGAAATTTTTCGTGGAATATTTCTGATTGGTGCAATTTATTCTCCGTCGAGATGTATAGCCAATATCCCTCAAGGTGTGTGTCGGCCTAAAGTCCGGGATGCAGCCGAAGGATAAAATAAAAACCGCTAATCCCAGTAGCTGCTACTTGTGAGCTGCATTGGGATTTCCACGGAGAGGAGAGGATGATGCAATATAGTAGAGATAAGTATTTCCCTCAATTAAGAACCAAGCTTATCAATCCAGTAGGAGAATCACACAAAGCCTCGTGAACAACACTTGCACACACAAAAGCAAATACTTGCACCCAACGCAAACAAGAGGGTTGTCCATCCCCTTGGCGGTTATTTGCAAGAATTAAATCTCGTAGTGGTAGATAGATAAATTATAAAGATAAAATAAACTAAAATAGAAAATTACAGCAACGTATTTTGTGTTTTTATATATGATAAAAGTAGACCCGGGGGCCATAGTTTTCACTAGAGACTTCTCTCTCAAACATATAACATATGGTGGGTGAACAAATTACTATTGGGAAATTGATAAAAAAAGCGCATAGTTATGATGATATCCAAGTCAATGATCATGTGTATAGGCATCACGTCCGAGACAAGTAGACCGACTCCTGCCTACATCTACTATTATTACTCCACCCATCGACCGCTATCCAGCATGCATCTAGAGTATCTATACCTACTAATAAAGCAAGGTGTGTTTCGCTAATTTTTTCATCCGTTCACCCATATTATTAATTTTTGTCTTTTTGAGGTTTTCTAATATCCGAGGTGGTACTAATTTTTCATCAGTTTATAATTAAAAAACAGCTCCTTCTACTGTTAAAATTCAGGATTTGTGGTTTAATTAATAGTCCCACATTGCGAACAAAGAAAAGGAAGGTGTTTGGGCCTGGGTTCCATGGAAAAATCAATCAAAACGAAGTGACACTTAATTAAGCCGGCCATAATAGGGAGGGACGCGGCATTAATTATTCCAAAGGAAAGGAAGGAGCCTGGTGCCTGCCATGAACGGCTAAATTGTAAATGGCTACCTAATTTAAGCAGGCTTATACAAAGAAAAGGAAGAAAAGGTGGGTGGTATGGCCAAATTCAACCGCACACAAAATGGCTATTAATTAATAGAAAGAGGTGATGAATATAGATTCGACTGAGACCTTCTCATATGTTATTGTTGAGGCGTGCATACCTCCTGATCAGTTGCACTCCAAATTAGAACGTTCCATAAAAGAAATACAATTAGAACGTCATAAAAAGTGCTCTCATGTTTGAATTTTTGTGTCATTTTCAATGTCTTCTGACTTTTGAAAAATCTTCTTCAATTTTTTTAAATGTCCATGTTACTTTATTAAGAAATTGTTCATGTATGCAAATAATATTTATATAATTTGAAACATATTCACCCTTTTGTCGAAAAAAATCATGTAATTCTAAAAAGTGTTCATGTGCTTAAAAATATATTCGTAATGTAAAAAAATATCCATGCCCTTTAAGATATTTCATGTGATTTAAAAGGTGATTGTGTTTCAAAAAGAATGTTGATGCATTTTGAAAAAAATATATGTAATTTTAAAGTCAGTGGGCGTATCAGGGACTAGGCCTGGGCAATACCTCAGGAATGGTGTCCTTCATGCCCCATCTCGACGAGATTAGGTAAAAAACTATTAAACATGCACCAGTTTGGATTGACCATATTTGGATTAAACATGCACCGGTTTGCAATGGCGTAGTTTAGTGAGAGACGTGAGTGCGGTGGCCGAGACCATCACCTTTGGATTGACCATATTTGCACGCATTGCAATTAGATGGATATGATGACTATTGGTGAGGGCGGGAAGCAGGATAAACAACAACTAGAATGAGATACTATGTTCAAATAGATAACGTGCACCAGTGAATGGGTCTTGAGTCATACTTATTGTGCTAGAAGTATGCGATTTTTTTATCTCCCGTTGCAATGTATGGACACATTTGCGTTCTCTATGCTAGGAGTGCGCCCTGTTGGTACCGCTACATGGATCATGTGGGAGGACGATCCAGAGTTCCTGTGGAGGAGGTTGGAAGTCCTCTAGCGGGGAGGGGACGCGACAGCGTGTCTCACATGACAACCGTGGGGATGGAGAGGAGGTTGTGTCACATGTTGTACGTCGTGTCAAAGGATTCACATGGGCTGCAGGGATGTAGTGATGTTGATGATGGACTGGGGTTATTTGCAGACAAGTGGCGGTGATGCCGTTAGGCGGGCAGTAGATGGGCGTGCGATATTTTGTCTCCCGTTGCAACGCACGGGCATGTGTGCTAGTTAAGTCTAAAATAGAGTAACACCTTAAGTAAGATGACATGATGTAGACAAAGTAAACCCAATCAATATGAATAAACCCCGTCATTTTACCCTTAATGGCAACAATAGAAATACGTGTCTTGTCCCTTTCGGTCACTGTGATATAGAGCACCGCAAGATTGAACCCATTACAAAGCACCTCTCCCACTTGAGATAAAACAATCTAGTTGGCAAAACCAAATGGACATATCAGAGAGAAATACAAAGCTATAACAATCATGCATAAAAGAGTTCAGAGAAGACTCAATTGATATTCATAAATATTCAGATCATAAACCCACAGTTCATCGGATCCCAACAAACATAGCGCAAAAGAAGATTACATCGATAGAACTCCAAGAACATCAAGGAGAACATTGTATTGAAGATCAAAGAGAGAGAAGAAGCCATCTAGCCAGTAGCTATGGACCTGTAGGTCTATGGTGAACTACTCACACATCATCGGAGGGAAGCAAGGATGATGTATAAGCCCTCTGGCAGAGTACCGAAAAAGGCCTCCAGATGGGATCACGAAAGAACAGAAACTTGCGGCGGTAGAAAAATGTTTTGGGTGGCTCTCTATTGGTTTCTCGATTTTAGAGAATTTATAGAGGTGGAATTATGTCAGACAGAGTCACGAGGGGCCCAAAAGGCATCAAGGCATGCCTACCCCCTTGGGAGTGCCCTGTTGCCTTGTCGTCTCCTTGCTTCTCGTCTGGTCTCCTCCCGAAGCTTCTAGGGTCTCTTTTGTCCAGAAAAAAATCATCAAAAGTTTCGTAGCGTTTGGACTCTGTTTGATAATGATTTCCTGGAAAACCAAAAACAAGCTGAAAATGCAAAAGGCACTTGGCACTAGGTTAATAGGTTAGTCCCAAAAAATGATATAAAATACCACAAAAGATTATATAAAACATCCAAGACTGATACTATAATAGCATGGAACAATCAAAAATTATAGATATGTTGGAGACGTATCAAGCATCCTGAAGCTTAATTCCCGCTCATCCTCGAGCACGTAAATGATAAAAATAGAATTTCTTATGTGGAATGCTACCTAACATGTTTCACAGAAAAACCATAACAAACGAAGTCCAAACATGGTGAAACTTTAGGGTGATTTTTTTGGACCAAAAGAGACCCTAAAAGCTTTGGGAGAGAGACCAAAAGACGCCCAGGGAGTGACAAGCTAAAGGGGCGCGCGCTAGAGGGGCGCCATCAGCACTTGTGAGGCCCACGTGGCTCCGTTTGACCTAATCTCTGGCCTATAAATTCCCTAAAATCCAGAATCCCCCATAGCAAGACCCAAAACAATTTTATCGTCGTTGCAAGCCTCTGTTCTTCCGTGATCCCATCTAGAGGCCTTTTCTGGTACTCTGTCGGTGGGGGAAACCATTGGGAAGGCAATCTTCATCGACCTTGTGAGTAGTTACCACTGGACCTATGGGTCCATAGTAGTATCTAGATCTCTCTCTCTCTCTCTCTCTCTGATCTTCAATACAATGATCTTCTCAGAGATCTATTCCATGTAATTCTCGTGGTGTGTTTATTGGGATCAAATGAATTGTGGGTTTATGATCAGATCATTCTTTGAAAGTATTTGAGTCATTTTTTAGATTTATTTATTTATGATTTTATAGCCTTGTATGTCTCTCCAATCTATATATCTTCTTTGGCCAATTAGCTCAATTTATCTTGAGTGGGAGAGGTGCTGGTACTAGGTTCAATCTTGAAGTGTCCTTACTCTATGATGGGAAGAGTTGCAAGGCACGTATTGTATTGTTGCTACTAAGGATAAAATGACGAGTTTCAAACTTATTGCTTGATCTTACTTTGTCTACATTATGTGGTCATGCTTAAAGTGGTACTTTGTTTGTCATGAACTAGATACTTTGAGATGCATGCTAGATAGAGGTCTTGGGTTGGAGTAATAGTAGTAGATGCAGATGGATTTTGGTCTAATTGTCATGGACGTAATGCCTATATATTGATCATGCCATGAAGAATCATCATAACTATGCGCTATTCTATCGATTGCCCAATAGTAATTTGTCTACCCACCGTTGTTATGCCTATGAGAGAGATGCCTCTAGTAAACCTATGGCCCCCGGGTCCATCCTCCATATTTACTAAAACCCTAAAAATTGATCACTGTTTTTATTTTTATTTTATTTTATTTTATATATCTACCACCATGAGACTTAATCCTTGTAATTGGTGAGAACAATGGGATTGAAAACCCTCTTTCCTTCGTTGGGTGCAAGCATTTTCTTTGTGTGTGTGCAAGTATCGAATATCTTGTTTGTGTGGTGTCTCCTACTAGTTCAGTAAACCTTGGTTCTTAACGAAGGGAAATACTATCTACTACTATACTACATCACCCTTCCTCTTCGAGGAATTCCAACGCCTATCACAAGTAGCATCGGCCAGCCAAGGTGGAAAACCCATGGGGTTGACATCGGATTGATGGGGTGACAACGCGGGGATGCCTGCATAGGACGGCTCGCCAAGGTGATGTTGTGGCACAGTCGAAGTAGATTTCCTGCTCACATAAAATAATGCAAGCCAGGTATAATAATAATAATAATAATAATACCTTTGCATAATTAATTTATGACAAATTAAAATTCAGAGATATATGGCATGGGCATCGAAGTTAGATCGATGGAGTATCAGCGCGGAGATGTCAAGTTGGTCAGAATTCCCAGAACGATGGTGTTGACCCGACGTGGTGACGGCGTGACAAAGTCCAAATTCGTGATGCAAATAGTATTGCAGGCCGGGATCACAAAACACGTGTGTACACAAGATAGCGCAAACTGATAGAAAATATGCCGGCACTAATAATCTATGCAAGACATAATCAGTAGGAGAAATAACACCTGATTTGCTCGGGTGGTGGTTATTGCAACCAAATATAGTAGTAGTAGCCATATGTGTGAGTAGGAGCAAGTCGTCGTGGCAAGCTCCGCGCGGTGAGACAAGGTGACCGAACTAGGTCGATGATGTGGCGCGAAGCCCCTAGACCAGCCGATGTTTTGGGGCAGGTCGGTGTCGTTGAGTCAGCCTAACGAAACGATTACTATGCCAATTAATGTAAAGGTTTTAACAGCTCCAAGTATGATTTGACTTGAGTAAATTACTTAAAATGAACAAATAGGAAAATTATCATTCAACACATATATAATGCCTGGCCAAACTAAACAAAACCAATTTTTAGAGAAAAAAATTAAGCATGAAATTGACTTAGCTGGTTTATATTCCAAGTGTTGATGACGTGTTCCAAGCTTGCAGCAGGATGAGGTCCTAGCATCCAAGACGGTCTCGAGGAGTTCGGTCCGATCAAGTGATGACACGACACAATTATCGTGGTGAGACGAAGCCCTCGGTCCAGTTGTCTTGATGAATCAGGTCGGCGGGGTGACGCTAGAGCCCCGAAGCGGGTTGATGAAGCGATGGCTACTACTTCTTGAGCTTGCGTTGGTTTTTCCCTTAAAGAGAAAAGGGTGATGCAACAAAGTAGAGATAAGTATTTTCCTCAGTTTGAGATCCAAGGTATCAATCCAATAGGAGACAACGCACAAATCACCAATACCTGCACAAAACAATCAAACAACTTGCACCCAACGCGATAAAGGGGTTGTGAATCCCTTCACGATTACTTGCAAAAGTGAGATCTGATAAAGATAGATGAAACTAGACAAACGATGAAGTAAATATTTTGGGGGGGTTTTGGTTTATAGATCGGAAAGTAAAAGATTGCAAAATAGTAGATCGGAAACTAATATGATGGAAAATAGACCCGGGGGGCATAGGTTTCACTAGAGGCTTCTCTCAAGATAGCAAATAACATGGTGGGTGAACAAATTACTGTCGAGCAATTGATAGAAAAGCGCAAAGTTATGACGATATCTAAGGCAATGATTATGAAATATAGGCATCATGTCCGTGTCAAGTAGACCGAAACGATTCTGCATCTACTACTATTACTCCACACATCGACCGACTCCTGCCTGCATCTAGAGTATTAAGTTCATCAAGAACAGAGTAACGCATTAAGTAAGATGACATGATGTAGAGAAATAAACTCAAGCAATATGATGTGAACCCCATCTTTTTATCCTCGATGGCAACAATACAATACGTGCCTTGCTGCCCCTACTGTCACTGGGAAAGGACACCGCAAGATTGAACCCAAAGCTAAACACTTCTCTCATTGCAAGAAAAACCAATCTAGTAGGCTAAACCAAACCGATAATTCGAAGAGAATTACAAAGATTTCAAATCATGAATGTAAGAAGTCAGAGAAGATTCAAATAATATTCATAGATAAGCTGATCACAAATCCACAATTCATCGGATCTCGACAAACACACCGCAAAAGAATATTATGTAGAATAGATCTCCAAGAACATAGAGGAGAACATGGTATTGAGAATAAAAGAGATAGAAGAAGCCATCTAACTACTAGCTATGGACCCGTAGGTCTATGGTAAACTACTCACGCTTCATCAGAAGGGCAATAGAGTTGATGCAGAAGCCCTCCATGATCGAATCCCCCTCCGGTAGGATGCCGGAAAAGGCCCCTAGATGGGATCTCACAGGAAAAGAAGGTTGCGGCAGTGGAAAAGTGTTTTCATGGATACCTCTGGTGGTTTGGGAATATATGTGAATATATAGGCCGAAGAATTAGGTTAGGAGAGTCACGAGGGGCCCACAAGGCAGGGGGCGTGCCCTACCCCCTGGGTGCGCCCTCCCCCTTGTAGCCGCCTCGTGGATCTTCCGACTTGATCTCCAAGTCTTTGGGGTGTCTTCTAGTCCAAGAAAAATCATCGCGAAGGTTACGTTCCGTTTGGACTTCGTTTGGTATTCCTTTTCTGCGAAACTCAAAAACAAGGGAAAAAACAGAAACTGGCACTGGGCTCTTGGTTAATAAGCTAGTCCCCAAAATAATATAAAATAACATATTAATGCATATAAAA
Source organism: Triticum monococcum (assembly GCA_034509565.1). NCBI lineage: Eukaryota > Viridiplantae > Streptophyta > Magnoliopsida > Poales > Poaceae > Triticum > Triticum monococcum. The sequence goes on along the minus strand of CM067843.1, from coordinate 666,347,927 downwards.
CATCCAAAATAGATAATATAATAGTATGGAACAATCAAAAATTATAGATACGTTGGAGACGTATCAACGGCGAAGTCCCAGACCATCCAAGGTGGCGGGGCAACTCGGTGATGTGACGTCGGAGCCCCTACATCAGCCGATGTGATGGAGCGGGTCAGTGTGGTGGATGTCGGCTGAAGGAAGAGACGACATGGCGATGCCGACGTTAGTCAAAATTTGTGCACGCGACGATGTCGGCTTGATGAAGTGACCGTGAGGCAATGCCGGCACACCTGACCCGTGCTATCCGTGCGGCGACGATGTTGTCTTGGCAATGATTTGACCTTTGCGATGTCGAACTCTTGGCCGTCTTACCGAGGTGACGATGCAACGTGGTTGACATCGGCTCACCAGTGCAATAGTGCGGTTGACGCAGGTCGGCATTCCATGGAGCAAGGAGATTGGACTGGTTTGACACCGACATGACGGTAAAGAACATCTCTGAAAAGGCTCCAAATTTGTAGGCACGTGTTTGAGAACAAAACACAATACCTTAGAAATAATTCCTCAAAAAAGAACATTCAGTGATCCGTTCACAAAAAAGGATGAACCCCGGTTGGGTTCTTTTTTGCGCAGAAAATAGATTCGAGAATTGATGCACTCCTCGGGCAGTTGGTGGAGTTTGAACCGTTGATATTAGAATTTGGCAGCAGATGAACGGTTGGATCTGCCAAAGGATGTCCTAGCTGGAGGCTGGAGTCCTTGTCTCAAACTCATGCGGATTTACGTCCAGATTAGAGAGGGTCTCGGTATATCAGCCATTGCCGGAGACTCCGATGTTGGAATGCGATGAAACTTTATAGGGACATCACGCACTCAATTCTGCACAATTCCGTTGTCCACGAATCCGCTCGATCGGGGGCTCCACGAATCCGGTAAAAATGAAGCTCAAGGAGGCAGGGACGGCGAACACGAATCCGCTATCTAGAAAATTTTGCACGGTCGTCCGGGGGCAATGTGAAATTGAGCCCCCAATCTCCATGGACAATTCTTCCATGATCTCGGTTGAGATCGGAGTTGATGTTGATAAAGGCACCCATCGATTTCTCACAGATTAGACATGGGTATAGTCCTCGGCCTGGCCTAGGTGACCAGCTGAGTCGGCGAGGAAGGTGCCGACTTCGAAGAAGAAGATCTGTTCTGGTGCGTAGATCACGCTAGAACCGATACGAACTCCCATCGAATCACTGCGACTACGTAACGGGACCTGCATGGGCCACCAATGTCGGAGCTGAATGCGACAGATCTCGGGTAGGGGGTCCCGAGCTAGTAGCCTTGATGTGATGGTAACAACGAACACGGAGATTTACCCAGGTTCGGGCTCTCTCGAAGAGATAATACCCTACGTCTTGCTTCTGATTGTATTAATTTTAGGGGGGGTACAAAGTACAGGTGATCTAGCATGAGATCAAGTGTAAGATTCTAGTGATCTATCGACCAGCCTGGCATCGGTTTATATAATATACCATAGGCCTGGGATAATAGGAGTCATAATCGGCTATGTCGATGCAGATGAGTCCTCCACAAATTATGAGTCCTTGTCTTGTCCTTTTATATGAAGGCTCTTCGTAGATCATCATGGGCCGCTCCAAGTGTCCCATTAATGAACCACCATGGGGGTCCTTGCCAGGCCCTCCTGGCCGGGAGACGACATGGTGTGTACCCCCAATTCCAGGACACCATCACCATCATTGTCGGAGCTAAATCCAGCACATCTCTTAGTAGGGTATCCTTAGCTAGGCGGCTTGGCACGATGGTAACATAGACAAGGATTTTACCCTACGTCCCGCTCTTTGCTTTATTGCCTTGGGGTGTGTTTCAAGTACAAAGTATGAAGGGATTGTAATTCAACTATCTACAGGCCAGGACCTCGGTTTATATAGCATATCGGGGCCCCTAGGGCACATGAATCCTAGTCGACTACGTACAAGAAGGTAGAGTCCTCCATGATCCCGGCTTCTTATCTTGTATGCCAAGTTTCGTGGAACCTTCTTGTTATCCATCATGAGTTGCCCAAAGTGTCATAGGACGGAACTGATAAAGGCTCTTCGACCCGACCCACCAGCCCAGGAGTCGACGTGGTGAAAGGCCCCTTAGTCAAGATACCGACATTTGACAAAAGAATGCTAAGCTATTTTGGGCTGTCATTTAAACCAAATATCCAACAATAACAAACCAACATAATATAAAAAGCAAGCATACAAATTTTATAGACGAGGATGACTGTATTTGAAAGAGAAAAACATTATTTTGTGTTCCGGGATAAAAAGTGACCACCTCTAATAAATTATTTCCTGAAGGATCGGAGTTGTTAGATTGTGGGTAAAAACATTACTTTTGTGTTAGAGGATAAAAAGTGTAAACCTCTAATAAATATTTCCTGGAGGACAGGAGTCTTCTGATTATGGGTAATCAATAGTGGTTACTGTGATATCCTGTTTGTACTTTTCGATGGTAATATAGCCCCTTCTATATTGAAGCGAACTTATGGTTCTCGGGTGCACGAGCACCCTATATGGGCAAGAAAAATAGTAATCCCAGAAAATGTCAAATAATTCGAAAACTCTTTTGGACTTTAATATGATCAAGTAGTGTACTCGTATAGGGCCTCTTTGATTCATACAATTGCAAAAACACAGGAATAGGAAAACCGCTGGATTGAAATGGCATGTCCATTGGATCCCTATAGGATTTGAGTTTGTTTGATTGTGTCAAGGGAAAAACAAAGGATTTCTTCCAAGAGGTTTGAGTGGATGCTAGAATTCCTGTGAAATGTATTACAAATGAATCCTTAGGAAAAAAATCCTACAGTATTCAATCTTATGAATCAAACGATCAACATAGGAAAAATTCCTAAGGATTCTAATCCTTCAAAGATCCTATGAAAATCCTTTGAATCAAAGAGACCCTAAATAGTTTCATCAAGAAATTATTCCCGTTGACTTCAGGGCAAAAGAAATTAAATTTATGACGACAATATAGCGTGAATTGTATTTATATATAGCATGTCAGGATACAATGCATTCCCCGATGAATATTTTTATACGAGTACAATACTTGAGCATGTCTGATTCAAAAAATGTTTCAGAATTTTCTGAACTTTTTTTCCAATTGCTAAATTATTTTTGTATATAGGGTGCGCTGACACCCAAGGGCATGAGTGTATTTCCCCTTGTATGCCTACTCTATTTTGTGTGTTGTAGACTAAATTTACTGACAAGGACGGCTATATTAAGAGTAAAAAAGGCGTCGAATTCAAAAGTAAATAAATCGCATATGTTAGCCTGCTCTATTTAGTGTGCTGTAAACAAAATTTATCGAAAACGACGTCTATATTAAGAGTAAAAGAAGCATCGAGTTCTCATAAAAGTATTATTTTGTGTTGGAGGATAAAAACTGAAGAAACCTCTAATAAATTGTTTTTTGAAACATCGAAGTATTTTAATCATGGGTAATGAATAATGCTTAATTTGATATCATGTTAGCATTTTTTTGTGGTAATGTAGCCCCTCGTATGTTATCCAGCTCTATTTTGAGTAAAGAAAGTTTATATACAAAGACGGCTATATTAAGAATTCCACGCAAAATAAAATATTAAGAGTAAAAAGGTGCCGAGGTCAAAACAAAAAAAACATGTGGTAATGACTAGCACTTTTATTTTTTGGGGCTATGGAGCCTCCTTTTTTGTGGCCATTTATTTTTTAAGGCTATATGCCTTTTTTCGTCACTTTTACCTCTCTTTTTTTCATCTCAAGTTGGCAGCCGAATGCACCCGTAGAGGCAAAGCAATGGCAGGAAACCCGGTAGATTAGGGAGCCCCTGTGTCTCGCTTAAAGCGAGACAGAGGCCCTCGCACCGGGGGAGGTCCAGATAGGCTAACCCAGTCGTGCGGGAGGCTACGGCCTCGTTTCCATCTTCTTCTTTTTTCATGTTTTTTGATTCGTTCTTCTATTTCTTTTTGACTTCTGTTTATACTTCTACATATTCTAAACAACTATATAACAAAAATAATTTTACGTAAATAATTTTCAAAACATGCCAACCAAGCATTTGAAAAACATTGAATGTGTATAAAGAAAATGTTCACACGTGTATGAAAAATATAAACATAAAATATACAATATGTGTTAAAAAAAGTTGACCGTATATTCAAAATATGTTAATCAAGCACTTGAAAAAAAAATCTGTTAAACAAGTATTTTAAAATTGTTAATCAAGCATTCCAAAAATGGTAAATGTGTATAGAAAAAATGTTGCCCATGTATTAAAAAATGTTGATATTACATTTGGAAAAATGTTAGTCAAGCATTTGAAAAGTGTTAAACATGTGTAGAAAAAATGTTGACCATGTATTAAAAATAGTTAATATTACATTTCAGAAAATGAAAATATAGCATTTGAAAAGTGTTAAACATGTATAGAAAAATTTATGACCATGTATTTTTTTAAATATTTCGTTTGAAAAAATGTTACTCAAGCATTTGAAAAATATTAAATATATATGAGAAAAATGTTGACCATGTATTATAAAATGTTGATCTTGTATCTGAAAAATGTTAATCAAACATTTGAAAATGTTTAAAAATAATAGAGAAAAAATGTTGATCTTGTATATGAAAAATGTTAGCATTTAAATTTTGTTTAGAAAGTGTCTACAAATATTGATCATGCACTAAAAGGATGTTTAAATGTATTAAAAATGTTAAACATGTATACGAAAATTTTTATTGACGTATACGGAAAATGTGAAATGAAAACCAGAAGAAAGAAAGAAAAATGACAAAACAATGAAAATTGAAAAAAGGAACTAATTATTTTTTTAGAAAATTAAACCAAATTAACAAATGCAAAAAGAATTGAAAAAATGTCAAATTAATTACGAAACCAAGAAAGGAAAAATGTTGAGTGTGTGTTCAAAAAATATTAAACGTGTATTTAAAATATGTTATACGCTTATTAAAAATATGTTATAGATATATAGCAAAAATTAACAATGTGATGAAAAAAAAGTACTCATAAAAACAATAACCTTAAAAAAATCAAGTTTTCCAAGTATGTTAAATGTGGATATAAAAAATGTTTCTGCTGTATAAGAAAAAATTGAACGTGTATTGAAAAGACTTAAGACAAGTTGATTAAAAAATCAATGAAAAATAAATAAACAAAGAAAAACAAAGAAGACAAAAACAAAATAATAAAACACAAGAAAAAATGTAAAACATGAAACCAAGAAAGAATCAAAGAAAACCAAAAGCCAAACTATGAAAACCAAGACAAAAACAAAGAAACAACAGAGAAAAGAAAAAAGAACCGATGAAGACAAGAAAGAAACAAAGTTTAACAAAAAACCGGTGAGAATCGAGAAAGAAGCAAAGAAAACAAATGAAAAAAAAAGATAACAGAGAAAGCAAAGAAACCCATGAAGAAAACAAAGAAAACCGATGAGAAGGAAACAAAAAAACTGAGAAGAATAAAAAAATAACAGAAAAAAGGGAATGGAACGAGCGAGGCGATCGCTCCTGACTCCCGAGCGAGTGTCTTTTTTTAGGATCAATGCCGCTTTATTAATTAAATGTAGCAAGGGATCTCTGAAGGAAATATGCCCTAGAGGCAATAACAAAGTTATTATTTATTTCCTTATATCATGATAAATGTTTATTATTCATGGTAGAATTGTATTAACCGGAAATATAATACATGTGTGAATACATAGACAAACAGAGTGTCACTAGTATGTCTCTACTTGACTAGCTCGTTAATCAAAGATGGTTATGTTTCTTAACCATAGACATGAGTTGTCATTTGATTAACGGGATCACATCATTAGGAGAATGATATGATTGACTTGACCCATTCCGTTAGCTTAGCACTTGATCGTTTAGTTTATTGCTATTGCTTTATTCATAACTTATACATGTTCCTATGACTATGAGATTATGCAACTCCCGTTTACCGGAGGAACACTTTCTGTGCTACCAAACGTCACAACGTAACTAGGTGATTATAAAGGTGCTCTACAGGTGTCTCCAAAGGTACTTGTTGGGTTGGCGTATTTCGAGATTAGGATTTGTCACTCCGATTGTCGGAGAGGTATCTCTAGGCCCTCTCGGTAATACACATCACTTAAGCCTTGCAAGCAATGCAACTAAATGAGTTAGTTGCGGAAAGATGTATTACGGAACGAGTAAAGAGACTTGCCGGTAATGAGATTGAACTAGGTATTGAGATACCGACGATCGAATCTTGGGCAAGTAACATACTGATGACAAAGGGAACAACGTATGTTGTTATGCGGTCTGGCCGATAAAGATCTTCATAGAATATGTAGGAGCCAATATGGGCATCCAGGTCCCGCTATTGGTTATTGACCAGAGAGGTGTCTCGGTCATGTCTACATAGTTCTCGAACCCGTAGGGTCCGCACGCTTAAACGTTCGTTGACGATATAGTACTATATGAGTTATGTATGTTGGTGACCGAATGTTGTTCAGAGTCCGGGATGAGATCACGGACATGACGAGGAACTCCGGAATGGTCCGGAGATAAAGTTTGATATATGGGATAATAGTGTTTGGTCACCGGAAGGGTTCCGGATGTTTCCCGAAATGTTTGGGTATGAGAACACTTTATTTGGGCCAAAGGGGAAAGCCCACAAGGTTTTTGGAAAGCGCAAAAGGAAGTTTTGCGGAGTCCAGGGGCCAGACGCCAGGGTCCTTGCCATCTGGGTCCAGACGCCGGGAACCCTGGCGTCTGGCCCTGGAGTCCGAGAAGGACTCTTGCCTTTCGGGTGAAACCGAATTTGTGGAGGCTTTTACTCCAAGTTTCGACCCCAAGGCTCAACATATAAATAGAGGGGTAGGGCTAGCACCCAAGACACATCAAGAAACACCAAGCCGTGTGTCGGCAACCCTGTCCCCTCTAGTTTATCCTCCGTCCTAGTTTTCGTAGTGCTTAGGTGAAGCCCTGCGGAGATTGTTCTTCACCAACACCGTCACCACGCCGTCGTGCTGCCGGAACTCATCTACTACTTCGCCCCTCTTGCTGGATCGAGAAGGTGAGGACGTCGCCGAGCCGAACGTGTGCAGAACTCGGAGGTGCCATGCTTTCGGTACTTGGATCGGTCGGATCGTGAAGACGTACGACTACATCAACCGCGTTGATATAATGCTTGCGCAAATGGTCTACGAGGGTACGTAGACAACAGTCTTCCCTCTTGTTGCTATGCATCATCATGATCTTGCGTGTGCATAGGAATTTTTTTTAAATTACTACGTTTCTCAACAGTGGTATCAGAGTCAGGTTTTATGCATAGATGTTATATGCACGAGTAGAACACAAGTGAGTTATGGGCGATATAAGTCATACTGCTTACCAACATGTCATACTTTGGTTCGGCGGTATTGTTGGATGAAACGGCCTGGACCGACATTACGCGTATGCTTACGCGAGACTGGTTCTACCGACGTGCTTTGCACACAGGTGGCTGGCGGGTGTCAGTTTCTCCAACTTTAGTTGAACCAAGTGTGGCTACGCCCAGTCCTTGCGAAGGTTAAAACAGCATCAACTTGACAAAATATCGTTGTGGTTTTGATGCGTAGGTAAGAACGGTTCTTGCTAAGCCCGTAGCAGTCACGTAAAACTTGCAACAACAAAGTAGAGGACGTCTAACTTGTTTTTGCAGGGCATGTTGTGATGTGATATGGTCAAGACATGATGCTAAATTTTATTGTATGAGATGATCATGTTTTGTAACCGAGTTATCGGCAACTGGTAGGAGCCATATGGTTGTCGCTTTATTGTATGCAATGCAATCGCCCTGTAATGCTTTACTTTATCACTAAGCGGTAGCGATAGTAGTGGAAGCATAAGATTGGCGAGACGACAACGATGCTACGATGGAGATCAAGGTGTCGCGCCGGTGACGATGGTGATCATGAAGGTGCTTCGGAGATGGAGATCACAAGCACAAGATGATGATGGCCATATCATATCACTTATATCGATTGCATGTGATGTTTATCTTTTATGCATCTTATCTTGCTTTGATTGACGGTAGCTGAGGGAGTCCTGGATTAGGGGGTCTCCGGATAGCCAGACTATATCATTTGGCCGGACTGTTGGACTATGAATACACAAGATTGAAGACTTCGTCTCGTGTCCGGATGGGACTCTACTTGGCATGGAAGGCAAGCTAGGCAATACGGATATGGATATCTCCTCCTTTGTAACCGACCTTGTGTAACCCTAACCCTCTCCGGTGTCTATATAAACCGAAGGGTTTTAGTCCATAGGACAACAATCACAACATACAATCATACCATAGGCTAGCTTCTAGGATTTAGCCTCTCCGATCTCGTGGTAGATCTACTCTTGTACTACCCATATCATCAATATTAATCAAGCAGGACGTAGGGTTTTACCTCCATCAAGAGGGCCCGAACCTGGGTAAAACATCGTGTCCCCTACCTCCTGTTACCATCCGGCCTAGACGCACAGTTCGGGACCCCCTACCCGAGATCTGCCGGTTTTGACACCGACATTGGTGCTTTCATTGAGAGTTCCTCTGTGTCGTCGCTGTTAGGCTTGATGGCTCCTACTATCATCGATAGCGATGCGGTCCAGGGTGAGACTTTTCTCCCGGGACAGATCTTCGTATTCGGCGGCTTTGCACTGCGGGCTAATTCGCTTGGCCATCTGGAGCAGATTGAAAGCTACGCCCCTGGCCATCAGGTCAGATTTGGAAGTTTGAACTACACGGCCGACATCCGCGGAGACTTGATCTTCGACGGATTCGAGCCACAGCGAGGCGCGCCGCACTGTCACGATGGGTATGACCTAGCTCTGCCGCCGAACAGTACCCTAGAGGTCGCGCCCGCATCAGCTCCGACCCTTAGCTCGGAGCTAACTGCGCCAATCAAGGACGGGTTGTTAGACACCGCCTCAGGGGCTGCAGTCCCAACGGCGATCGAGCCGAACACCAGCCTAACCCTCTGCGCAGCCCGTGACTCCAAGGTGCTGGACTCTTTTCCGGACTCCGAACCATCTGCGCCCCTGCCAATCGAATCTGATTGGGCGCCGATCATGGAATTCACCGCCGCGGATATCTTTCAGCACTCTCCCTTCGGCGACATTCTGAATGCACTAAGGTCTCTCTCTTTGTCAGGAGAGCCCTGGCCAAACTATGGCCAACAGGATTGGGATGCGGACGACGAAGAAATTCGACGCCCACCCACCACCCACTCCGTAGCCACTGTCGATGATTTAACCGACATGCTCGACTTCGACTCCGAAGACATCGACGGTATGGACGATGATGTAGGAGACGAACATGAACCAGCGCCTATAGGGCACTGGAAAGCCACCTCGTCATATGACATATACATGGTGGATACACCCAATGAAGGCAATGGCGACGATATAGTGGAGGATGACCCCTCCAAGAAGCAACCCAAGCACCGATGTCAGCGGCGCCGCTCTAAGTCCCGCCCAAGCAAAAATGGTGATACCGGCACAGGAGATAATAACACTCCGGATAGTGCCGAAGACAACAACAATCCCCTCCAGCAAGATTTAGAGAAGGAGGATGAAGGAGCAAGCTCTCCTGAGAGAGCGGCAGACGGAGAGGAGGAGGATGACAATTACATGCCCCCCTCCAAAGACGAGGCAAGCCTCGGCGACGGTGAATTCGCCGTACCAGAGGATCCCGTCGAACAAGAGCGCTTCAAGCACCGACTTATGGCCACGGCAAATAGCCTGGAGAAGAAGCAGCAGCAGCTTCAAGCTGATCAAGATCTGCTAGCTGACAGATGGACTGAAGTCCTCACGGCCGAGGAATATAAACTCGAGCGCCCCTCCAAGAATTACCCAAAGTGCAGGTTACTACCCCGACTGGAGGAAGAGGCGTATGATAGGGCTGATCGGCCACCTCGTGGCCGCGATAGAGAGGCATTCCAGCCAAAAGCTCAGCCTCCACCCCGACGCCATTCAAATAAAAAGGCATGGGGAGATACGCCAGACCTGCGAGACATATTAAAGGACAAAGCAAAGCATGCAAGATCGATCTACGGATCACGACGGCCCACCACTCTGCAAGACGATAAACGTCACGCCGGATACAGTAAAAGCAAATCCGGCCAGGCCGAACACAACGGGCAAGACCCATTCGAGCTGCGTCGCGATATAGCCCAATACAGAGGCGGCGCACACCCCTTATGCTTCACAGACGAAGTAATGGAACATCAATTCCCAGAAGGTTTCAAACCTGTAAATATTGAATCATACAATGGCACAACAGATCCTGCAGTATGGATTGAGGATTTCCTCCTCCACATCCACATGGCCCGCGGTGATGACTTACACGCCATCAAATACCTCCCACTAAAGCTCAAAGGACCAGCGCGGCATTGGCTTAAGAACTTGCCAGCGGACTCCATTAGCTGTTGGGAAGATCTGGAAGCCGCATTCCTCGACAACTTTCAGGGCACTTATGTGCGACCACCAGACGCCGATGACTTGAGCCACATAATTCAGCAGCCAGAAGAGTCGGCTAGGCAATTCTGGACTCGGTTCCTTACAAAGAAAAATCAAATCGTCGACTGTCTGGATGCGGAGGCCTTAGCGGCTTTCAAACACAACATCCGAGACGAGTGGCTAGCCCGGCACCTTGGTCAGGAAAAGCCGAAATCTATGGCAGCTCTCACGACGCTCATGACCCGCTTTTGTGCGGGAGAAGACAGCTGGCTGGCTCGCAGTAATAACATATCAAAGAACCATGGTACCTCAGATACCAAGGACGGCAATAGCAGGTCACGTCGCAACAAACATAAGCGCCGCATTAACAGCGAAAATACTGAGGATACGATAGTCAATGCCGGATTCAAAGGCTCTAAACCCGGTCAGCAGGAAAAGCCATTCAAACAAAGTACGCCGGGTCCGTCCAGCTTGGACCGTATACTCGATCGCTCGTGTCAAATACACGGCACCCCAGACAAGCCAGCCAATCACACCAACAGGGATTGTTGGGTGTTCAAGCAGGCCGGCAAGTTAATTGCCAAAAACAAGGACAAGGGGCCGCATAGCGATGACGAGGAGGAGCCCCGGCAGCAGCACACCGGAGGGCAGAAGAGGTTTCCCCCGCAAGTGCGGACGGTGAACATTATAAACGCGACCCACATCCCCAAGAGGGAGCAGAAGCATGCGCTCAGGGACGTATATGCGTTGGAGCCAGTCGCCCCAAAGTTCAACCCTTGGTCCTCCTGTCCGATCACCTTCGATCACAGGGACCACCCCACTAGTATCCGTCATGGCGGATTTGCCGCACTGGTCTTAGACCCAATCATTGATGGATTCCACCTCACTCGAGTCCTTATGGATGGCGGCAGCAGCCTGAACCTGCTTTATCAGGACACAGTGCGCAAAATGGGTATAGACCCCTCAAGGATCAAACCCACAAAAATGACCTTTAAAGGCGTCATTCCAGGTGTGGAGGCCCATTGCACAGGCTCAATTACACTGGAAGTGGTCTTCGGATCCCTGGATAACTTCCGAAGCGAATAGTTAATCTTCGATATAGTCCCGTTCCGCAGCGGTTATCACGTGCTGCTCGGGCAAACCGCATTTGCTAGATTCAATGCGGTACCGCATTATGCATACCTCAAGCTCAAGATGCCAGGACCTCGGGGAGTTATTACAGTAAATGAAAACACAGAGCGCTCCCTCCGAATAGAGGAGCACAACGCGGCCCTCGCAGCAGAAGCACAAAGCAGCCTGTCAAGGCAATCAACCAGTTCGGCGCTTCAAAGCCCGAACACCTTCAAGCGCCCTCGGAGCAATCGGCAAATAGACCACCTGGCGCAATCTGAGCTCGCGTAGCAATACGGCGGCCACCCCAATCCTAGCCCAACGGTGAAACTCGTACCGCGTGTACATAATTACGCATTAAAAATACCATGGGCACAGGTGGGGAGGGGGCACAACTGCGACACGCCCCAAGACGCGGCTTAAACTGCACTAGGGGCTTCCTGTTTGGTTATTTTTTCTTTTCTTTTTAGGACCTTAATCTCTGGAAACACTGTCCGGCAGCACTATTAGCGAACACATGATGCAGCAACCAAGGAGGCAGACAGCTACGTCATACCACGGAATTCCCAGGTTGATTACAGTAACGAGTGAAATATTCGATTTCATATCATTCCTCAGCTTGCCCTTGGAGGGTACATAGTCCTACTCTTTGCTTATCGCACTATCTGTATCACTCTGCTTTAACGCAATTTTTTAATAAACAATGCATGACATTACGACTATTATTGCATTCTTTATATATATACATATATATATATATGTGTGTGTGTGTGTGTGTGTGTGTGTGTTTGTGTGTGTGTTCATTAATGACGCCCTGCCACCGTACACCTTGATACGGCTAATACACCAGGGGCTCACGTACCTCACAATACAGTGTGACAAGTCCGAACACTTTCACAAGTGCGGCACCCCGAACTTATAGCATTATATGCATCAGCTCCGAATCATGTCTTTGGTCAAATGTTGGGTTTGCCCGGCTCCTATGTTTTGGTACCTTACGTTCCGCTCTATCGGCTAAGGTAGCGCTAGGAGAACTACTACGATTGTGCCCCGGTTCTGCTGGGTTTAGCACCTCAGTAGAGAAAGCTAAAACTGACTGCCATGATAAGGCGAGAGACTGGTCGCTGTTCGGCGAGGTTTTCGAGTCCCTAAAGACTTATGCCGCTTAGAGTGAGGGGCCGGCCCTGTCCGGCTTAAAGGCGTGTATCGCACCCCAAATTCGGCCTTCCGAATACCAGGGGCTTCGCCAAAATTTAAAATTATAGAATTCTATGGCTAAGTGAGAGTGATAAAGCATTATTAGTCTGGTTGCCTTGTTCCCTGTGCTGAGCACCTCCCTCGAAGGACCCAAACATGGGAACAAGAGTGCTCAGGTTTATCCCGAACACCTCAACACTCGTGGCATGGGGGCAGAAGCCGAGGACTAGCCATCTCTCAGATTGGATAATCAGCCAAACATAAGGTAATATTTTAAATTCAAACAAGCATTGCATAGTGCATGTGAAACAAGTTTTCATAGATACAGGATAAAACGAGTAAGTCTTATTCAAATATTACATCTTTTGAACACTCACCCGCGACGAGACGGGCACCCGACAGAACACCCTCGTAGTACATCTCGGGGTGGCGGTGCTCCTTGCCCTCCGGCGGCCCCTCCTTGACCAGCTTCACGGCGTCTAGCTTGACCCACTGCAATTTCACACGGGTGAAAGCCCGGCGTGCACCTTCAATGCAGACAGATCGCTTGACGACCTCCAGCCGCGGGCAGGCATCCACAAGCCGCCTCACCAGGCCGAAGAAGTTGTTCGGAAGGGCGTCGCCAGGCCACAGCCGGACTATAAAGCTCTTCATGACCCGATCGTCCGCCTTATGTAGCTCGACCATCTGCTTCAGCTGGTCGCTCATTGGCACCGGGTGTTCGGCCTCAGCGTACTAAGACCAGAACAGCTTCTCCGTTGAGCTTCCATCCTCGGCCTGGTAAAATTGTGCGGCATCGGACACGCTACGGGGCAAAACTGCGAATGCTCCTAGAGAGCTCCGGATTCGGGTAAGTAATCGGTAATTTACTTTTACATGCTTGCTTTGCATATAGAAAGCCTTACCCGCCGCTATCTTCTTCATCGTGTCGATCTCTTGAAGAGCATTTTGGGCTTCGGCCTTGGCACTTTTTGCGCTCTCGAGGGCCGCGGCAAGCTCAGACTCCCGCATCTTTGAGTCAAGCTCCAATGCCTCGTGCTTCGCCACGAGAGCCTGGAGCTCTTGCTGCACCTCGCCCGCCCGAGCCTCGTGCTTCTCTCGCTCGGCACGCTCCTTGGCCGCTTTATCTTCGGCCTTGGTTAGCGCTTGCTTCAGGGTCGCCACCTCGGTCGTGGCCCCTGGCAAATATACGATGATCCTGTCATTTTGCAATCGCATCTTCTTTTATATATACATATCTATAGACAAGGTATTACTTACCCTTGTTCTCCTCGAGCTGCCTCTTGGCAAGGCCGAGCTCTTTCTTGGACCCCTAGAGGTCCTGCTTCAGTACGGCGACCTCCGTAGTTAGTGCAGCAGACGCCAGCAGCGAAGCCTGCATATGCATATTGACACACTTATATTAGACTCCTGCGATATTATTTGATCCTTTGTTCGGCTTTTCTTTATGAACACCGAACAAAGCATCAGGGGCTACTGTCTATGCGGTAATATTTCTACTACATTTTTAAACACTTACCTCAAAGCCTGTTAGAAGGCTGGCACACGCTTCAGTCAATCCGCTCTTGGCGGACTGAACCTTCTGGATCACCGCACTCATAACAGTACAGTGCTCCTCGTCGATGGAAGCGTTGTGAAGCGTTTCCAGCAGATTGTCCGGCGCCTCTGGATGGACAGAGGTCACCGGCACAGGTGTCTTGCCCCTCTTAGAAGGAGGCCGCCTGCCCGAGCCTGGAACCGCTGGAGGTTCCGGCACGGTGTTCGGCTGAGGGCCGAACTCGGAGCTCTCAGGGGCCCCGTCCCCTCGGCTCCCGGAGTCCGAAAGGTCGCCTTGAGGCACCTCCAGGACTGTCTCCCCTCGGTCCGGTGCCTCTTGATACAGCACCTCGGCATCGTCGGCAGGATGAGGGGAGGTGGCGGTCGGGACTGGATCACTGTCCATGTCCGACGAGCCCAGGGAGCCGCCCGATGATACCTCGATATTGGCTCGTGGCGGCCTGCATAATTATGTTCGGCGTTAGGGAAAACAGTGCGACAAAGGAATTCTATGAGTTACTCTAGTATCCGAATACTTACGATCTCCCCGGGGGCTTGGCCCTCGGCAACCACTCATCTTCGCCTTCATTGGCGGCGGTGGAACTGTCCGGAAGGAGAGTCCTTCCCTTCTTGGACCCTTCGCCCCCCCAGTTGGGGCGGCCTTCCTTTTCTTGTCTCCCCCACCTGGAGGGGGAGCATCTTCTTCTTCCTCCTCGTCTTCGGGGGAAGAGTGTGCCGCAGAGTTATCGGACGATGAGTCCAATAACACCTGGCGCCGGGAACGCTTTCGGGTTCCCTTGGCCTTCTCGGTCTTCTCCGACACCTTGTAAGGAGCCGGAGCCAGCATCTCCGTCAGGAGAGCACCTGCAGTGTCTTCGGGCAAAGGGGCCGGACAGTTAATCTTCCCCGACATCTCCACCCAGTCCTATCAAAGGCATGTAGATTAGACCCCGCGCATAATTAAGCTGGGGAAAATAAATGTCCTACGGGACGTATTTAACTCACCGAACGTGTTAGGCGCTTTGCGCTTAGTCCGCGGTCCTCGGCGAGAGAAGGAGGGACCTCAGTTCCCTTGAACAACACCTTCCAGACGTCCTTGTGCATCGTATCAAAGAGCTCGCTCAGAGTCTGGTGCTGGGCCGGGTCGAACTCCCACAAGGTAAAATCCCGTTGTTGACACGGGAGGATCCGGCGAATGAGCATAACTTGGACTATGTTGACAAGCTTGAGCTTCTTGCTCGCCATGCTCCGGATACATTTCTGGAGTCCATCCAGCTCCACCGATCAACCTCACGACAAGCCCTTCTCTTTCCAGGAAGTGAGCTGTTGGACCTTGAAGTAGATGTGTCTAGAGGGGGGGTGATTAGACACTTCTTGCTAAAGTTGCAAGTTTTAAGCTTATTGGATTTAAGTGGAGTTCAAGCATAATTCCAACAATCACAATTCATATCAAGCAAGTATGCAAAGAGTATATAGGCAGCGGAAAGTAAAGCATGCAACTTGCAAGAATGTAAAGGGAAGGGTTTGGAGAAATCAAACGCAATCGGAGACACGGATGTTTTTCCCGTGGTTCGGATAGGTGGTGCTATCCTACATCCACGTTGATGGAGACTTCAACCCACGAAGGGTAACGGTTGCGCGAGTCCACGGAGGGCTCCACCCACGAAGGGTCCACGAAGAAGCAACCTTGTCTATCCCACCATGGCCATCGCCCATGAAGGACTTGCCTCACTAGCGGTAGATCTTCACGAAGTAGGCGATCTCCTTGCCCTTACAAACTCCTTGGTTCAACTCCACAATCTTGTCGGAGGCTCCCAAGCGACACCTAGCCAATCTAGGAGACACCACTCTCCAAGAAGTAACAAATGGTGTGTCGATGATGAAATCCTTGCTCTTGTGCTTCAAATGATAGTCTCCCCAACACTCAACTCTCTCTCATAGGATTTGGATCTGGTGGAAAGGAGATTTGAGTGGAAAGCAACTTGGGGAAGGCTAGAGATCAAGATTCATATGGTAGGAATGGAATATCTTGGCCTCAACACATGAGTAGGTAGTTCTCTCTCAGAAATAGGATGCTGGAAGTGTAGGCTTAGTCTGATGGCTCTCTCCACGAGTGAAGAGGAGGTGGAGGGGTATATATAGCCTCCACACAAAATCCAACCGTTACACACAGTTTTCCAATCTCGGTGGGACCGAATCAACAAACTCGGTCGGACCGAAAAGGTAAACCTAGTGACCATTAGAGATTTCGGTGGGACCGATGTGCTAGGGTTAGGGTAAATCCAAAACTCGGTTTGACCGACTACTCAAACTCGGTGGGACCGATTTGGGTAATAAGCAAAACAGAGAGTTGGCCAAGCAAACTCGGTGGGACCGATTGCATATCTCGGTTGGACCAAAGATATTGCAACAGGTAACAGAGAGTTTGCAAGCCCATCTCGGTGAGACCGAGATCCCATCGGTGAGACCGAATTGCTAGGGTTTGGCAGTGGCAAATGACAAGTGAAACTCGGTGGCGCCGGGTTGAAAGAATCGGTATGACCGAGTTTGGCTTAGGGTTTAGGTCATTTGAGGATATGGGAAAGTAGCTGAGGATTTTGGAGCATATCACTAAGCACTTTGAGCAAGAGGCTCATTATCAACATCTCATCCCTCCTTGATAGTATTGGCCTTTCCTATGGACTCAATGTGATCTTGGATCACTAAAAGTGTAAAATGAAGAGTCCTGAGCTTGAAGCTTTAGCCAATCCTTTGTCCTTAGCATCTTGAAGGAGTTCCCACAACCTTTAGTCCATGCCACTCCATTGTTGAACTTATCTGAAACATACTAGATAAAAACGTTAGTCCAACAAGAGATATGTTGACATTAATTACCAAAACCACCCGGAGAGCACTTGTGCTTTCAGTCTCCCCCTTTTTGGTAATTGATGGCAACGTACATCAAAGCTTTAGATAAAGATATAAAGAACAGCAAGTAAAGCTTTGGAAGGACATGTAACAAACTTAGGCTCCCCCACATGTATGCAATCATATGAATATAAAATATAGCAGCATGTGAGAGCATAATCATGATAGAGTAGGCAATGTGTTACATGTATCTTGGCCATATGCATCAGAGTAAAAGATTATCAAGGAAAATACCTTCATGCCCATGAGTCCTTTTTGCAAACAGTATGTACATAAGCAAGAACTCCTCATACTCATGATTTTGATGCATACACTTACCTTGTAGTTTTTGAGTTGACTTAGGATAGAATGAACCTACACAAACAAAGTTAGATAACACAGGTACATCCACTAGCCAAGGCAAACAAAAGAAACCACAAGAGTACCAAGACTGGGATGACATGTAGAGAGTAAGTACTAGGTACTACATTGAATTCAACATATCCCCAAGAATAAAGATATGCAATGAATTTGACTGATTTCTTTCCCTTAGGTGTCTTGCTCCCCCTGAATCTTACATGGGATATTGGGAGAAGATAGGGAACAAAAGATCAGAGCTGACAGATACATATGAACATGTCTTTCCCCCTAAAAAGACATGTGACATCTCTCCTCTTGAACATCAAGCATCTGGGATCCTTGAGTATTTTCTCTCCCCCTGGAAGTCTCTTTCTCCCCCTTAATACTTTCTCTCTTGTGTGTTTGGTCCTTGAGACTTTTTCTCTCCCTTGATGTGATCTCTCTCTCCTACAAGCTTTGATGTGATCTCTCTCTCCCCCTTTGACATCAATTTCCAAGAAGGGCTTTCTGGAATCCGTCATATAGGTTTGGTCCTTGAGACTCAGCACAAAGCAATGGATAAAATCGTGATGCTTGTAGAGGACAAGATTCATTGAGTGGAGCTGGATGAGAAGAAATGTAGAACAAGTGGCAAACTGTTTTTCTGATTGCAAAGTTGGTGGCACCGAGTGGCATATTTCGGTGGTACCGAAAAGATTCGGTTGGACCGAAAATTGCAAGTCGGTGAAACCGAGTTTACACAGAGAAAAACACTTGTCACCTCAGCTCACTAGACATGTAGGAGCTCACAAAGATTTGCAATGAATTACCTGAAGGATTTGCAAGGAAATAAATGCAAAAAATGCAGAACAAAAGCAAAGAGAAAAGAGAAGAAACTGAAAGATCTAGATGAAGTTTTTTTTTGAAAAAGAGAAAGAAAATAAACATGCATGAGACAAATGCAATAACACAAAGAAGGAACACAAGAGAACTTCATCTAGAGTTGGGCGGTGACATAGTCACCTATGTTAGAGTATATTGACTTACGAGTCAAGTGAGAACACTTGATCATAGGTCATACTCATCGTTTAAGCTCAAAATGGGGTTACCATTTTTCGTTTAAGCATCTTGATGTATTCACATCTTGTTGAGTTGCTTTGACTTCATGTCTTGGAGTAATGCTTCTCTAAGATGGAATAACATACCTTGGGTGGTGGTGTGGTTCTTGCTCATGTAGTTGAACTTGTGTGGGTGTTCAAGGTTGATGTAGCTCATCAAGAGTTGGGAGCACCACTTGGAGTGTGAGTTCACCTACCTACATGGGTTAGTTCTTGCAAGGAAAAGCACTTGTGTATACAAAAATGACATTCATGAAGGTCAACATAGAATTTGTCAAAGGATATGTTTGAATGATTTTGTGCGTCCTTGTCTTCAACCACCATCGTGTAGAGACTTGGTGATGTAGAGATTGCTCAAGATGTGAGTGAGTCGCAATCTCATGGAATTAGATTCAACCAAGCACCTACATGGGTTAGACAACATGCAAGGTACAAATATATCCAAGACATAAGATAGTCATCATAAGAGATATATCATGGATTAGTCATAAGCTCATGTCTTGCATGTATCCAATGGAGTTCCTACTCCAAGTTCGAAGCATCAATGATGTTCAATTCTCCTCTCAGCCTGCAAAACACTTTCTCATCAAGTGGTTTTGTGAATATATCCGCTAATTGCTTATCGATGCGAACATGCTTAAGATCAATGTCACCCTTAGCAACATGATCTCGAATGAAATGATGACGAACTTCAATGTGCTTAGTTCAAGAATGTTGTACAGGATTATGACCAATTTTAATAGCACTTTCATTGTCACAAAGCAATGGAACATGTTTCACATAGATCCCATAATCTTTAAGAGTTTGGGTCATCCAAAGTAATTGAGCACAACATGAACCAGCGGCAATGTATTCCGCTTCGGCGGTGGATAAGGATACGGAGTTTTGTTTCTTGGAAAACCAAGACACAAGAGATCTACCAAGAAATTGACAAGTACCCGAAGTTGACTTTCTATCAACCTTGTCTCCGGCATAATCCGAGTCGGAATAGCCAACAAGATCAAAAGAAGACCTCTTAGGATACCAAAGGCCAAAATTTGGTGTATGAATTAAGTATCTAACTATCCTTTTCACGGCCTTAAGATGACATTCTTTAGGGGCAGCTTGATATCGTGCACACATGCACACACTTAGCATAATGTCGGGACGTGAAGCACATAGGTATAACAATGAACCAATCATAGAGCGATAAACCTTTTGATCAACCGGTTCACCATCTTTGGTCAAATCATTATGTCCACTAGTAGGCATGGGTGTAGACATACCTTTGCATTCTTGCATATTGAACTTCTTGAATAAGTCCTTGGTGTACTTTGTTTGAGAGACAAATGTACCTTCCTTAGTTTGCTTGATTTGCAAACCGAGAAAGAATTTGAGTTCACTCATCATAGACATCTCAAACTTTTCTGACATTAGCTTTCCAAACTTTTCACTAAAGAGAGGGTTAGTAGAACCAAATATGATATCATCAACATAAATTTGGCATACAAATAGTTCTCCATTAACCCTTTTAGTAAAAAGAGTAGAATCAATTTTACCAATTTCAAAACCACTTGCAATAAGGAACTTGGTCAAGCATTTATACCATGCTCTAGGAGCTTGTTTAAGACCATAAAGAGCTTTGTGAAGTTTGTAAACATGATTAGGTTTCTTAGGATTGACAAAGCCGGGAGGTTGTTTGACATAAACTTCCTCCTCTATTTCACCATTTAGAAAAGCACTTTTAATGTCCATTTGGTACAAGGTGATGTTATGGTGATTAGCATAGGCAAGTAAGATGCGAATGGACTCAAGTCTAGCAACGGGAGCATATGTCTCACCATAGTCCATACCTTCGACTTGTGTGTACCCTTGGGCGACGAGACGTGCTTTGTTGCGAACCACTTGTCCATCTTCATCTTGCTTGTTGCGAAACACCCATTTGGTACCAATGATGTTGTGGTTGTCGTCGGGCTTCTCAACCAATGTCCAAACTTGGTTTCTCTCAAAGTTGTGTAGCTCTTCATCCATGGCGGTTATCCAATCCGGATCTTCCAATGCTTCTTCAACCTTCATAGGTTCAATGCTAGAGATGAATGAATAGTTTTCACAAAAGTTAGCTAAACGAGTTTTTGAGCGAGTGATTCTCCCGGTTTGTATATCATTGAAGATTTGCTCGACGGGATGATCTTTGGCAATTCTTGCTCGAACTCGTGAGAGCTTTTGCTTGGGTCTTCGTTGAACATTTTCTTCATCTTGTTCTTCTTCTCGGCCTTCTTCATTGTTGACGTTGTCATTGTCTTGTCGTGGTGGAGAAGGAGGTTGTTGATGTTCGTCTTGATGCATTTCCTTGTCTTCTTCATCTTGGTGTGTCCCACTTGTGGATGCTTCCGTATCAATTCTTGGTTCACCTTGTTGTGAAGTAGAAGCCTCCACTTGGACGGATGAAGTACTCTCCTTCACCTCCGTTGGACGAACTTTGCCTATGGGCAAGTCTTGGATTGCTTCTGAAGGGTCTTTGTCTCCTACATCAATTGGCAATTGCTCTACTTGCGAGCCATTAGATTCATCAAACTTCACATCTACCATCTCTTCAACCTTTCGGGTGAAATTGTTGTAGACACGGTAAGTGTGAAAGTTTGAGCCATAACCAAGTAGGAAACCTTCATGAGATTTAGGAGCAAACTTTGAACGACGATGCTTATCAAGAATGTAGCACTTTGAGCCGAATACTCGAAAGTATCCAACTTGGGGTTTGTTACCGGTGAGGAGCTCGTATGCCGTCTTGTCGAGTAGCTTGTGAAGATACAAGCGATTTGTTGCGTGACAAGCTGTCTCAACCGCTTCTGCCCAAAAGTGCTTCGGCGTCTTGTATTCATCAAGCATTGTTCTTGCCATTTCGATGAGCGTCCGGTTCTTCCTCTCAACAACTCCATTTTGTTGAGGTGTGTACGTAGCCGAGAACTCGTGTGAAATCCCTTCTTTGTCAAGAAAGGTGTCCACATTTGCGTTCTTGAACTCCGTTCCATTGTCACTCCGAACCTTCTTGATCTTCACGTCAAACTGATTTTGGGCCTTCCAAGCGAAGTTTTTGAAGATCTTCTGGACCTGCGACTTGTCATTAACAAAGAACACCCACGTAAATCTTGAAAAATCATCAACTATAACTAGACCAAAAGAATTTCCACCGAGACTCTTGTAGGCGTTGGGACCAAAAAGATCCATATGAAGTAGCTCAAGTGGCCTCCTTGTAGTCATGATGTTCTTCACGGGATGCCTTCCTCCAACCTGTTTACCTGCTTGACAAGCACTACAAAGTCTATCCTTATCAAATATGACATCGTTAACTCCAAGAATATGATTTCCCTTAATAAGCTTGTCAAGGTTTCTCATGCCAACGTGACCTAGTCGTCTATGCCACAACCAACCTTTTGAGGATTTAGCAATAAAGCAAGTTTTAGGTTGTGCCTTTTTAGAGAAATCGACAATGTATAGATCACCTCTACGCATACCGGTAAAGACCATTTTATGATTGTCTCGACGAAAAACTTGGCAATCTACCTTAGTAAATAGGACATTCAAACCGAAATCAGCAAGTCTAGATACTGAAAGTAAGTTGTAGCCAAGTGATTCAACGAGCATGACATTTTGAATGGAACTATCATGTGAGATGGCCACCTTACCAAGGCCAACCACTTTACCCTTTGAATTATCGCCAAAGGTGACATATTTTCGAGGGCCGTCATTTTCAGCAAGCTCACGGAACATCTCTTCATCTCCGGTCATATGATCAGTACATCCACTATCAAGAACCCATTCCTTTCCTCCTGATTCATATCCCCGAAGATTTGCCGTAAGACCAAAGTGTCTCATTGCATCATCAAGATTGAAGTCACTATCATCATCATCATCATCATAGTATCCATGTTCACCATGATCTTGTGACTCATCATTTCCTAGAGAGGATAATTCATTAGATAAATGATCATCAAGGTGGTCACTTTTATGAATTCTTATAGCTTCGAATATAATATCACTAATGATTGCAACATCTCCTTTAGCTCGCTTGAGATTGGCAAGCTCAAGTAGACAATCACCAAAACTAGGATCACTAGAGTTCATCTTACTCAAGGCAATAGATTTATGGAGAATTTTATCCAAATTTTTCAAGGAATGGTCGGGAAATCGTTCCTCAAGAAATTTCCATATAGTATAGGCACAATTAAGAGTACGCAAACTAGCAATCAAATTTTTGGGCAATCCTCTAATGATGAGCTCAATAGTTCTAAGATTGCAAATCATGTCAATATCTTCATCTAGGGTAGGATGCAAAGGATCAATGTGAGGTGCACAAGGGCTAGCAATATACTTGTTCAAATGATATTGGTTGAAGATTACAAGCATCTCATTTTTCCATTCATGAAAATATTCTCCATCAAGAATAGGCACTCTATGTCTAAGATACATCCATCTTCCTCCAATGTTGATTAAACCAAGGCAATGGAGACCAAAGCTCTGATACCACTTGTAGGACCTTGAAGTAGATGTGTCTAGAGGGGGGGGGGGGTGATTAGACACTTCTTGCTAAAGTTGCAAGTTTTAAGCTTTTTGGGTTTAAGTGGACTTCAAGCATAATTCCAACAATCACAATACATATCAAGCAAGTATGCAAAGAGTATATAGGCAGCGGAAAGTAAAGCATGCAACTTGCAAGAATGTAAAGGGAAGGGTTTGGAGAAATCAAACGCAATCGGAGACACGGATGTTTTTCCCGTGGTTCGGATAGGTGGTGCTGTCCTACATCCACGTTGATGGAGACTTCAACCCACGAAGGGTAATGGTTGCGCGAGTCCACGGAGGGCTCCACCCACGAAGGGTCCACGAAGAAGCAACCTTGTCTATCCCACCATGGCCATCGCCCACGAAGGACTTGCCTCACTAGCGGTAGATCTTCACGAAGTAGGCGATCTCCTTGCCCTTACAAACTCCTTGGTTCAACTCCACAATCTTGTCGGAGGCTCCCAAGCGACACCTAGCCAATCTAGGAGACACCACTCTCCAAGAAGTAACAAATGGTGTGTCGATGATGAAATCCTTGCTCTTGTGCTTCAAATGATAGTCTCCCCAACACTCAACTCTCTCTCATAGGATTTGGATCTGGTGGAAAGGAGATTTGAGTGGAAAGCAACTTGGGGAAGGCTAGAGATCAAGATTCATATGGTAGGAATGGAATATCTTGGCCTCAACACATGAGTAGGTAGTTCTCTCTCAGAAATAGGATGCTGGAAGTGTAGGCTTAGTCTGATGGCTCTCTCCACGAGTGAAGAGGAGGTGGAGGGGTATATATAGCCTCCACACAAAATCCAACCGTTACACACAGTTTTCCAATCTCGGTGGGACCGAATCAACAAACTCGGTCGGACCGAAAAGGTAAACCTAGTGACCATTAGAGATTTTGGTGGGACCGATGTGCTAGGGTTAGGGTAAATCCAAAACTCGGTTTGACCGACTACTCAAACTCGGTGGGACCGATTTGGGTAATAAGCAAAACAGAGAGTTGGCCAAGCAAACTCGGTGGGACCGATTGCATATCTCGGTTGGACCAAAGATATTGCAACAGGTAACAGAGAGTTTGCAAGCCCATCTCGGTGAGACCGAGATCCCATCGGTGAGACCGAATTGCTAGGGTTTGGCAGTGGCAAATGACAAGTGAAACTCGGTGGCGCCGGGTTGAAAGAATCGGTATGACCGAGTTTGGCTTAGGGTTTAGGTCATTTGAGGATATGGGAAAGTAGCTGAGGATTTTGGAGCATATCACTAAGCACTTTGAGCAAGAGGCTCATTATCAACATCTCATCCCTCCTTGATAGTATTGGCCTTTCCTATGGACTCAATGTGATCTTGGATCACTAAAAGTGTAAAATGAAGAGTCCTGAGCTTGAAGCTTTAGCCAATCCTTTGTCCTGAGCATCTTGAAGGAGTTCCCACAACCTTTAGTCCATGCCACTCCATTGTTGAACTTATCTGAAACATACTAGATAAAAACGTTAGTCCAACAAGAGATATGTTGACATTAATTACCAAAACCACCCGGAGAGCACTTGTGCTTTCAATCTCCCCCTTTTTGGTAATTGATGGCAACGTACATCAAAGCTTTAGATAAAGATATAAAGAACAGCAAGTAAAGCTTTGGAAGGACATGTAACAAACTTAGGCTCCCCCACATGTATGCAATCATATGAATATAAAATATAGCAGCATGTGAGAGCATAATCATGATAGAGTAGGCAATGTGTTACATGTATCTTGGCCATATGCATCAGAGTAAAAGATTATCAAGGAAAATACCTTCATGCCCATGAGTCCTTTTTGCAAACAGTATGTACATAAGCAAGAACTCCTCATACTCATGATTTTGATGCATACACTTACCTTGTAGTTTTTGAGTTGACTTAGGATAGAATGAACCTACACAAACAAAGTTAGATAACACAGGTACATCCACTAGCCAGGGCAAACAAAAGAAACCACAAGAGTACCAAGACTGGGATGACATGTAGAGAGTAAGTACTAGGTACTACATTGAATTCAACATATCCCCAAGAATAAAGATATGCAATGAATTTGACTGATTTCTTTCCCTTAGGTGTCTTGCTCCCCCTGAATCTTACATGGGATATTGGGAGAAGATAGGGAACAAAAGATCAGAGCTGACAGATACATATGAACATGTCTTTCCCCCTAAAAAGACATGTGACATCTCTCCTCTTGAACATCAAGCATCTGGGATCCTTGAGTATTTTCTCTCCCCCTGGAAGTCTCTTTCTCCCCCTTAATACTTTCTCTCTTGTGTGTTTGGTCCTTGAGACTTTTTCTCTCCCTTGATGTGATCTCTCTCTCCTACAAGCTTTGATGTGATCTCTCTCTCCCCCTTTGACATCAATTTCCAAGAAGGGCTTTCTGGAATCCGTCATATAGGTTTGGTCCTTGAGACTCAGCACAAAGCAATGGATAAAATCGTGATGCTTGTAGAGGACAAGATTCATTGAGTGGAGCTGGATGAGAAGAAATGTAGAACAAGTGGCAAACTGTTTTTCTGATTGCAAAGTTGGTGGCACCGAGTGGCATATTTCGGTGGTACCGAAAAGATTCGGTTGGACCGAAAATTGCAAGTCGGTGAAACCGAGTTTACACAGAGAAAAACACTTGTCACCTCAGCTCACTAGACATGTAGGAGCTCACAAAGATTTGCAATGAATTACCTGAAGGATTTGCAAGGAAATAAATGCAAAAAATGCAGAACAAAAGCAAAGAGAAAAGAGAAGAAACTGAAAGATCTAGATGAAGTTTTTTTTTGAAAAAGAGAAAGAAAATAAACATGCATGAGACAAATGCAATAACACAAAGAAGGAACACAAGAGAACTTCATCTAGAGTTGGGCGGTGACATAGTCACCTATGTTAGAGTATATTGACTTACAAGTCAAGTGAGAACACTTGATCATAGGTCATACTCATCGTTTAAGCTCAAAATGGGGTTACCATTTTTCGTTTAAGCATCTTGATGTATTCACATCTTGTTGAGTTGCTTTGACTTCATGTCTTGGAGTAATGCTTCTCTAAGATGGAATAACATACCTTGGGTGGTGGTGTGGTTCTTGCTCATGTAGTTGAACTTGTGTGGGTGTTCAAGGTTGATGTAGCTCATCAAGAGTTGGGAGCACCACTTGGAGTGTGAGTTCACCTACCTACATGGATTAGTTCTTGCAAGGAAAAGCACTTGTGTATCCAAAAATGACATTCATGAAGGTCAACATAGAATTTGTCAAAGGATATGTTTGAATGATTTTGTGCGTCCTTGTCTTCAACCACCATCGTGTAGAGACTTGGTGATGTAGAGATTGCTCAAGATGTGAGTGAGTCGCAATCTCATGGAATTAGATTCAACCAAGCACCTACATGGGTTAGACAACATGCAAGGTACAAATATATCCAAGACATAAGATAGTCATCATAAGAGATATATCATGGATTAGTCATAAGCTCATGTCTTGCATGTATCCAATGGAGTTCCTACTCCAAGTTCGAAGCATCAATGATGTTCAATTCTCCTCTCAGCCTGCAAAACACTTTCTCATCAAGTGGTTTTGTGAATATATCTGCTAATTGCTTATCGGTGCGAACATGCTTAAGATCAATGTCACCCTTAGCAACATGATCTCGAATGAAATGATGACGAACTTCAATGTGCTTAGTTCAAGAATGTTGTACAGGATTATGACCAATTTTAATAGCACTTTCATTGTCACAAAGCAATGGAACATGTTTCACATAGATCCCATAATCTTTAAGAGTTTGGGTCATCCAAAGTAATTGAGCACAACATGAACCAGCGGCAATGTATTCCGCTTCGGCGGTGGATAAGGATACGGAGTTTTGTTTCTTGGAAAACCAAGACACAAGAGATCTACCAAGAAATTGACAAGTACCCGAAGTTGACTTTCTATCAACCTTGTCTCCGGCATAATCCGAGTCGGAATAGCCAACAAGATCAAAAGAAGACCTCTTAGGATACCAAAGGCCAAAATTTGGTGTATGAATTAAGTATCTAACTATCCTTTTCACGGCCTTAAGATGACATTCTTTAGGGGCAGCTTGATATCGTGCACACATGCACACACTTAGCATAATGTCGGGACGTGAAGCACATAGGTATAACAATGAACCAATCATAGAGCGATAAACCTTTTGATCAACCGGTTCACCATCTTTGGTCAAATCATTATGTCCACTAGTAGGCATGGGTGTAGACATACCTTTGCATTCTTGCATATTGAACTTCTTGAATAAGTCCTTGGTGTACTTTGTTTGAGAGACAAATGTACCTTCCTTAGTTTGCTTGATTTGCAAACCGAGAAAGAATTTGAGTTCACTCATCATAGACATCTCAAACTTTTCTGACATTAGCTTTCCAAACTTTTCACTAAAGAGAGGGTTAGTAGAACCAAATATGATATCATCAACATAAATTTGGCATACAAATAGTTCTCCATTAACCCTTTTAGTAAAAAGAGTAGAATCAATTTTACCAATTTCAAAACCACTTGCAATAAGGAACTTGGTCAAGCATTTATACCATGCTCTAGGAGCTTGTTTAAGACCATAAAGAGCTTTGTGAAGTTTGTAAACATGATTAGGTTTCTTAGGATTGACAAAGCCGGGAGGTTGTTTGACATAAACTTCCTCCTCTATTTCACCATTTAGAAAAGCACTTTTAATGTCCATTTGGTACAAGGTGATGTTATGGTGATTAGCATAGGCAAGTAAGATGCGAATGGACTCAAGTCTAGCAACGGGAGCATATGTCTCACCATAGTCCATACCTTCGACTTGTGTGTACCCTTGGGCGACGAGACGTGCTTTGTTGCGAACCACTTGTCCATCTTCATCTTGCTTGTTGCGAAACACCCATTTGGTACCAATGATGTTGTGGTTGTCGTCGGGCTTCTCAACCAATGTCCAAACTTGGTTTCTCTCAAAGTTGTGTAGCTCTTCATCCATGGCGGTTATCTAATCCGGATCTTCCAATGCTTCTTCAACCTTCATAGGTTCAATGCTAGAGATGAATGAATAGTTTTCACAAAAGTTAGCTAAACGAGTTTTTGAGCGAGTGATTCTCCCGGTTTGTATATCATTGAAGATTTGCTCGACGGGATGATCTTTGGCAATTCTTGCTCGAACTCGTGAGAGCTTTTGCTTGGGTCTTCGTTGAACATTTTCTTCATCTTGTTCTTCTTCTCGGCCTTCTTCATTGTTGACGTTGTCATTGTCTTGTCGTGGTGGAGAAGGAGGTTGTTGATGTTCGTCTTGATGCATTTCCTTGTCTTCTTCATCTTGGTGTGTCCCACTTGTGGATGCTTCCGTATCAATTCTTGGTTCACCTTGTTGTGAAGTAGAAGCCTCCACTTGGACGGATGAAGTACTCTCCTTCACCTCCGTTGGACGAACTTTGCCTATGGGCAAGTCTTGGATTGCTTCTGAAGGGTCTTTGTCTCCTACATCAATTGGCAATTGCTCTACTTGCGAGCCATTAGATTCATCAAACTTCACATCTACCATCTCTTCAACCTTTCGGGTGAAATTGTTGTAGACACGGTAAGTGTGAAAGTTTGAGCCATAACCAAGTAGGAAACCTTCATGAGATTTAGGAGCAAACTTTGAACGACGATGCTTATCAAGAATGTAGCACTTTGAGCCGAATACTCGAAAGTATCCAACTTGGGGTTTGTTACCGGTGAGGAGCTCGTATGCCGTCTTGTCGAGTAGCTTGTGAAGATACAAGCGATTTGTTGCGTGACAAGCTGTCTCAACCGCTTCTGCCCAAAAGTGCTTCGGCGTCTTGTATTCATCAAGCATTGTTCTTGCCATTTCGATGAGCGTCCGGTTCTTCCTCTCAACAACTCCATTTTGTTGAGGTGTGTACGTAGCCGAGAACTCGTGTCAAATCCCTTCTTTGTCAAGAAAGGTGTCCACATTTGCGTTCTTGAACTCCGTTCCGTTGTCACTCCGAACCTTCTTGATCTTCACGTCAAACTGATTTTGGGCCTTCCTAGCGAAGTTTTTGAAGATCTTCTGGACCTGCGACTTGTCATTAACAAAGAACACCCACGTAAATCTTGAAAAATCATCAACTATAACTAGACCAAAAGAATTTCCACCGAGACTCTTGTAGGCGTTGGGACCAAAAAGATCCATATGAAGTAGCTCAAGTGGCCTCCTTGTAGTCATGATGTTCTTCACGGGATGCCTTCCTCCAACCTGTTTACCTGCTTGACAAGCACTACAAAGTCTATCCTTATCAAATATGACATCGTTAACTCCAAGAATATGATTTCCCTTAATAAGCTTGTCAAGGTTTCTCATGCCAACGTGACCTAGTCGTCTATGCCACAACCAACCTTTTGAGGATTTAGCAATAAAGCAAGTTTTAGGTTGTGCCTTTTTAGAGAAATCGACAATGTATAGATCACCTCTACGCATACCGGTAAAGACCATTTTATGATTGTCTCGACGAAAAACTTGGCAATCTACCTCAGTAAATAGGACATTCAAACCGAAATCAGCAAGTCTAGATACTGAAAGTAAGTTGTAGCCAAGTGATTCAACGAGCATGACATTTTGAATGGAACTATCATGTGAGATGGCCACCTTACCAAGGCCAACCACTTTACCCTTTGAATTATCGCCAAAGGTGACATATTTTCGAGGGCCGTCATTTTCAGCAAGCTCACGGAACATCTCTTCATCTCCGGTCATATGATCAGTACATCCACTATCAAGAACCCATTCCTTTCCTCCTGATTCATATCCCCGAAGATTTGCCGTAAGACCAAAGTGTCTCATTGCATCATCAAGATTGAAGTCACTATCATCATCATCATCATAGTATCCATGTTCACCATGATCTTGTGACTCATCATTTCCTAGAGAGGATAATTCATTAGATAAATGATCATCAAGGTGGTCACTTTTATGAATTCTTATAGCTTCGAATATAATATCACTAATGATTGCAACATCTCCTTTAGCTCGCTTGAGATTGGCAAGCTCAAGTAGACAATCACCAAAACTAGGATCACTAGAGTTCATCTTACTCAAGGCAATAGATTTATGGAGAATTTTATCCAAATTTTTCAAGGAATGGTCGGGAAATCGTTCCTCAAGAAATTTCCATATAGAATAGGCACAATTAAGAGTAGGCAAACTAGCAATCAAATTTTTGGGCAATCCTCTAATGATGAGCTCAATAGTTCTAAGATTGCAAATCATGTCAATATCTTCATCTAGGGTAGGACGCAAAGGATCAATGTGAGGTGCACAAGGGCTAGCAATATACTTGTTCAAATGATATTGGTTGAAGATTACAAGCATCTCATTTTTCCACTCATGAAAATATTCTCCATCAAGAATAGGCACTCTATGTCTAAGATACATCCATCTTCCTCCAATGTTGATTAAACCAAGGCAATGGAGACCAAAGCTCTGATACCACTTGTAGGACCTTGAAGTAGATGTGTCTAGAGGGGGGGGGGTGATTAGACACTTCTTGCTAAAGTTGCAAGTTTTAAGCTTTTTGGGTTTAAGTGGAGTTCAAGCATAATTCCAACAATCACAATACATATCAAGCAAGTATGCAAAGAGTATATAGGCAGCGGAAAGTAAAGCATGCAACTTGCAAGAATGTAAAGGGAAGGGTTTGGAGAAATCAAACGCAATCGGAGACACGAATGTTTTTCCCGTGGTTCGGATAGGTGGTGCTGTCCTACATCCACGTTGATGGAGACTTCAACCCACGAAGGGTAATGGTTGCGCGAGTCCACGGAGGGCTCCACCCACGAAGGGTCCACGAAGAAGCAACCTTGTATATCCCACCATGGCCATCGCCCACGAAGGACTTGCCTCACTAGCGGTAGATCTTCACGAAGTAGGCGATCTCCTTGCCCTTACAAACTCCTTGGTTCAACTCCACAATCTTGTCGGAGGCTCCCAAGCGACACCTAGCCAATCTAGGAGACACCACTCTCCAAGAAGTAACAAATGGTGTGTCGATGATGAAATCCTTGCTCTTGTGCTTCAAATGATAGTCTCCCCAACACTCAACTCTCTCTCTCATAGGATTTGGATCTGGTGGAAAGGAGATTTGAGTGGAAAGCAACTTGGGGAAGGCTAGAGATCAAGATTCATATGGTAGGAATGGAATATCTTGGCCTCAACACATGAGTAGGTAGTTCTCTCTCAGAAATAGGATGCTGGAAGTGTAGGCTTAGTCTGATGGCTCTCTCCACGAGTGAAGAGGAGGTGGAGGGGTATATATAGCCTCCACACAAAATCCAACCGTTACACACAGTTTTCCAATCTCGGTGGGACCGAATCAACAAACTCGGTCGGACCGAAAAGGTAAACCTAGTGACCGTTAGAGATTTCGGTGGGACCGACTGAATCAACTCGGTGGGACCGATGTGCTAGGGTTAGGGTAAATCCAAAACTCGGTTTGACCGATTACTCAAACTCGGTGGGACCGATTTGGATAATAAGCGAAACAGAGAGTTGGCCAAGCAAACTCGGTGGGACCGATTGCATATCTCGGTTGGACCGAAGATATTGCAACAGGTAACAGAGAGTTTGCAAGCCCATCTCGGTGAGACCGAGATCCCATCGGTGAGACCGAATTGCTAGGGTTTGGCAGTGGCAAATGACAAGTGAAACTCGGTGGCGCCGGGTTGAAAGAATCGGTATGACCGAGTTTGGCTTAGGGTTTAGGTCATTTGAGGATATGGGAAAGTAGCTGAGGATTTTGGAGCATATCACTAAGCACTTTGAGCAAGAGGCTCATTATCAACATCTCATCCCTCCTTGATAGTATTGGCCTTTCCTATGGACTCAATGTGATCTTGGATCACTAAAAGTGTAAAATGAAGAGTCCTGAGCTTGAAGCTTTAGCCAATCCTTTGTCCTTAGCATCTTGAAGGATTTCCCACAACCTTTAGTCCATGCCACTCCATTGTTGAACTTATCTGAAACATACTAGATAAAAACGTTAGTCCAACAAGAGATATGTTGACATTAATTACCAAAACCACCTGGAGAGCACTTGTGCTTTCATGAGCCGTGTTGGGAATTCGGATCGAAACTCAGGGGCTGCCGCCCATTTGGCGTCGCGCGGCTCGGTGATGTAGAACCACGCCGATTGCCATCCCTTTATTGTCTCCACGAAGGAGCCTTCGAGCCATATGGCATTGGGCATCTTGCCCACCATGGCTCCGCCGCATTCTGCTTGTTGGCCTCGTACTACCTTCGGCTTGATATTGAAGGTCTTTAACCACAGGCCGAAGTGGGGCCGGATGCAGAGGAAAGCCTCACACACAACGCGCGTTATGTGCAGGGCTGGTTAAAGGGAACGGTTCGAATAATCATCGGGCCATGACATAATGTCATGCTGCCAAAACAAGCCAGCAAATTAGATCTGCGAAAATATTATTCTCTCTATGGTGGAATGTGGAACTTATTTTCCAGGGTCAGACACTATCCTCGTATTCAAATTCTTCTGTGATGTATTCGGAGAAGGAACCCGCCTTGCAATGTCGAAGACAATACTGCGCGCCGGACTCATCATCATTGAAGCTTGGTTCAGGGGCTATTGAGGGAGTCCTGGATTAGGGGGTCTCCGGACAGCCGGACTATATCCTTTGGCCGGACTGTTGGACTATGAAGACAAAAGATTGAAGACTTCGTCTCGTGTCCGGATGGGACTCTACTTGGCGTGGAAGGCAAGCTAGGCAATACGGATATGGATATCTCCTCCTTTGTAACTGACCTTGTGTAACCCTAACCCTCTCCGGCGTCTATATAAACCGAAGGGTTTTAGTCCGTAGGACAACAATCACAACATACAATCATACCATAGGCTAGCTTCTAGGGTTTAGCCTCTCCGATCTCGTGGTAGATCTACTCTTGTACTACCCATATCATCAATATTAATCAAGCAAGACATAGGGTTTTACCTCCATCAAGAGGGCCCGAACCTGGGTAAAACATCATGTCCCCTGCCTCCTGTTACCATCCAGCCTAGATGCACAGTTCGGGACCCCCTACCTGAGACCCGCCGGTTTTGACACCGACAGTAGCATTATAAGATGATCTCTCACTAAATTTCAAGATAAAAGTTTTCTCCCTGAGTATGCACCGTTGCCAAAGTTCGTCGTGCCCAGACAACACGTGATGATCGGGTGTGATAAGCTCTACGTCCATCTACAACGGGTGCAAGCCAGTTTTTGCACACGCAGAATACTCAGGTTAAACTTGGCGAGCCTAGCATATGCAAATATGGCCTTGGAACACTGAGACCGAAAGGTCGAGCGTGAATCATATAGTAGATATGATCAACATATTGATGTTCACCATTGAAAGCTACTCCATTTCACGTGATGATCGATTATGGTTTAGTTGATTTGGACCACGTGATTACTTAGAAGATTAGAGGGATGTCTTTCTAAGTGGGAGTTCTTAAGTAATATGATTAATTGAACTTAAATTTATCATGAACTTAGTACCTGATAGTATTTTGCTTGTCTATGTTGATTGTAGATAGATGGCCCGTGCTGTTGTTCCATTGAATTTTAATGCGTTCCTTGAGAAAGAAAAGTTGAAAGATGATGGTAGCAATTACACGGACAGGGTCCGTAACTTGAGGATTATCCTCATTGCTGCACAGAAGAATTACGTCCTAGAAGCACCGCTAAGTGCCAAGCCTGCTGCAGGAGCAACACCAGATGTTATGAACGTCTGGCAGAGCAAAGC
The DNA here is from genome assembly GCA_034509565.1 of Triticum monococcum. NCBI lineage: Eukaryota > Viridiplantae > Streptophyta > Magnoliopsida > Poales > Poaceae > Triticum > Triticum monococcum. The sequence continues at coordinate 666,313,898 of CM067843.1, read as the reverse complement.
TGATGACTACTCGATAGTTCAGTGTGCCATGCTTTACGGCTTAGAACCGGGTCTTCAACGACGTTTTGAATGTCATGGAGCATATGAGATGTTCCAGGAGTTGAAGTTAATATTTCAAGCAAATGCCCGGATTGAGAGATATGAAGTCTCCAATAAGTTCTATAGCTGCAAGATGGAGGAGAATAGTTCTGTCAGTGAACATATACTCAAAATGTCTGGGTATCATAATCACTTGACTCAACTGGGAGTTAATCTTCTTGTTGATAGTGTCATTGACAGAGTTCTTCAATCACTGCCACCAAGCTACAAGAGCTTCATGATGAACTATAAGATGCAAGGGATGGATAAGACGATCCCCGAGCTCTTCGCAATGCTAAAGGCTGCGGAGGTAGAAATCAAGAAGGAGCATCAAGTGTTGATGGTCAATAAGACCGCCAGTTTCAAGAAAAAGGGCAAAGGGAAGAAGAAGGGGAACTTCAAGAAGAACAGCAAACAAGTTGCTGCTTAGGAGAAGAAACCCAAGTCTGGACCTAAGCCTGAAACTGAGTGCTTTTACTGCAAGCAGACTGGTCACTGGAAGCGGAACTGCCCCAAGTATTTGGTGGATAAGAAGGATGGCAAGGTGAACAAAGGTATATGTGATATACATGTTATTGATGTGTACCTTACTAGAGCTCGCTGTAGCACCTGGGTATTTGATACTAGTTCCGTTGCTAATATTTGCAACTCGAAACATGGACTGCGGATTAAGCGAACACTGGCCAAGGACGAGGTGATGATGTGCGTGGGAAATGATTCCAAAGTCGATGTGATTGCGGTCGACACGCTACCTCTACATCTACCTTCGGGATTAGTTTTAGACCTAAATAATTGTTATTTGGTGCCAGCGTTGAGCATGAACATTATATCTGGATCTTGTTTGATGCAAGATGGTTATTCATTTAAATCAGAGAATAATGGTTGTTCTATTTATATGAGTAATATCTTTTATGGTCATGCACCCTTGAAGAGTGGTCTATTTTTGATGAATCTCAATAGTAGTGATACACATATTCATAATGTTGAAGCCAAGAGATGCAGAGTTGATAATGATAATGCAACTTATTTGTGGCACTGCCGTTTAGGTCATATTGGTGTAAAGCGCATGAAGAAACTCCATACTGATGGACTTTTGGAACCACTTGATTATGAATCACTTGGTACTTGCGAACCATGCCTCATGGGCAAGATGACTAAAACGCCGTTCTCCGGTACTATGGAGAGAGCAACAGATTTGTTAGAAATCATACATACAGATGTATGTGGTCCGATCAATGTTGAGGCTCGTGGCGGATATCGTTATTTTCTCACCTTCAGAGATGATTTAAGCAGATATGGGTATATCTACTTGATGAAACATAAATCTGAATTCTTTGAAAAGTTCAAAGAATTTCAGAGTGAAGTTGAAAATCACCGTAACAAGAAAATAAAATTTCTACTATCTGATCATGGAGGAGAATATTTGAGTTACGAGTTTGGTCTATATTTGAAACAAAGCAGAATAGTTTCGCAACTCACGCCACCCGGAACACCACAGCGTAATGGTGTGTCCGAACATCGTAATCGTACTACTTACTAGATATGGTGCGATCTATGATGTCTCTTACTGATTTACCGCTATCGTTTTGGGGTTATGCTTTAGAGACGGCCGCATTCACGTTAAATAGGGCACCATCGAAATCCGTTGAGACAACGCCTTATGAACTGTGGTTTGGCAAGAAACCAAAGTTGTCATTTCTTAAAGTTTGGGGCTGCGATGCTTATGTGAAAAAACTTCAGCCTGATAAGCTCGAACCCAAATCGGAGAAATGTGTCTTCATAGGATACCCAAAGGAGACTGTTGGGTACACCTTCTATCAAAGATCCGAAGGCAAGACATTCGTTGCTAAGAATGGATCCTTTCTAGAGAAGGAGTTTCTCTCAAAATAAGTGAGTGGGAGGAAAGTAGAACTTGATGAGGTAACCGTACCTGCTCCCTTATTGGAAAGTAGCTCATCACAGAAACCGGTTCTTGTGACAACTATACCAATTAGTGAGGAAGTTAATGATGATGATCATGAAACTTCAGATCAAGTTATTACTAAACCTCGTAGATCAACCAGAGTAAGGTCCGCGCCAAAGTGGTACGGTAATCCTATTCTGGAAGTCATGCTACTGGATCATGATGAACCTACGAACTATGAAGAAGCGATGGTGAGCCCAGATTCCGAAAAATGGCTTGAAGCCATGAAATCTGAGATGGGATCCATGTATGAGAACAAAGTGTGGACTTTGGTTGACTTGCCCATTGATCGGCAATTAATTGAGAATAAATGGATCTTCAAGAAGAAGACTGACGCTGATGGTAATGTTACTGTCTACAAAGCTCGACTTGTTGCGAAAGGGTTTCGACAAGTTCATGGGATTGACTACGATGAGACTTTCTCACCTGTAGCGATGCTTAAGTCTGTCCGAATCATGTTAGCGATTGCCGCATTTTATGATTATGAAATTTGGCAGATGGATGGCAAAACTGCATTCCTGAATGTATTTCTGGAAGAAGAATTGTATATGATGCAACCGGAAGGTTTTGTCGATCCAAAGGGAGCTAACAAAGTGTGCAAGCTCTAGCGATCCATTTATGGACTGGTGCAAGCCTCTCGGAGTTGGAATAAATGCTTTGATAGTGTGATCAAAGCATTTGGTTATATACAGACTTTTGGGGAAGCATGTATTTACAAGAAAGTGAGTGGGAGCTCGGTAGCAGTCCTGATATTATATGTGGATGACATATTATTGATTGGAAATGATATAGAATTTCTGGATAGCATAAAGGGATACTTGAATAAGAGTTTTTCAATGAAAGACCTCGGTGAAGCTGCTTACATATTGGGCATTAAGATTTATAGAGATAGATCAAGACACTTAATTGGACTTTCACAAAGCACATACCTTGACAAAGTTTTGAAGAAGTTCAAAATGGATCAAGCAAAGAAAGGGTTCTTGCCTGTGTTACAAGGTGTGAAATTGAGTAAGACTCAATGTCCGACCACTGCAGAAGATAGAGAGAAAATGAAAGATGTTCCCTATGCTTCAGCCATAGGCTCTATCATGTATGCAATGCTGTGTACCAGACCTGATGTGTGCCTTGCTATAAGTCTAGCAGGGAGGTACCAAAGTAATCCAGGAGTGGATCACTGGACAGCGGTCAAGAACATCCTGAAGTACCTGAAAAGGACTAAGGATATGTTTCTCGTTTATGGAGGTGACAAAGAGCTCATCGTAAATGGTTACGTTTATGCAAGCTTTGACACTCATCCGGACGATTCTAAATTGCAAACCGGATACATGTTTTTATTGAACGTGTCGGCGTTCTGGGAACGGGGGTCCCCAGACTTGCCTGCCTGTGGCCTGCGGCGTGGCTCAAAGGAGGCCCAGCATGGCCCATCTTCATCAGCACAAGACCCAAGACCCTCGCGAGGGGCCAAGCCTCGCGAGGCGGACGACACGGAACTTCCTCAGGCACGGCCTCGTCAGGCTGGCCCGCGAGGAGGCGGAGAGATCAAGGCGGAGTACCTCACGAGGTTCCCGTGACGCAAGCCATGACGACTCAGGGCGCCAGCGCGCGCAGCGTCCTTCTTTCCTCTTTGGTGCAAAGGGGGCAAGAGCAGCCGCGGAGTACTGAGGCATCAGGTAAAGGTTGCCGTTTTGGTGCAACAAGACCAAGACTAGGAGGACTACGGGACGGAGGTCACCATGGAGCCCACGACGGTGTCATCACCAGAGCTTTGCGCAGGCGAAGACTGCTTTTGTCAGGATAGTTGATGCTTGCTGTCCCCCTTCAAATTAGCCCGCCATTGTTGGCTCCCTTCCCGCTCGATATTTGGGAAGAGGACCAGGGCCTCTATAAATAGGACCAGCCACCCACACGGCAAGGGTGGTCTGGGTGGTCTTTAGGTTCGGTTCGGTTCGGTTAGGTTCATTCATTCGGTTCAAGTAGAAAAAGAGAGAGAGAGAGAGAGAGAGAGAGAGAGAGAGAGAGAGAAGGGTGACTGAACTCCTCCTAACAGTTCATCGCCCCAGCCAGGAATAGACCCTCGCGAGGCTGTTCTTCCTTGTATTGTTCATCATCACCAGCCCCAGGAGGCAATCCACCAACCACACACTAGAGTAGGGTATTACACCACAACGGTGGCCCGAACCAGTATAAATCTTGTGTCTCTTGTGCAGTTCTTTCAGTAGTTTTAGATCTTTGCGAGACGGGGAGGTAGAAGGCGTAATCTCTGCGCGCACCCCAGTGTTCGAACCTTAAGGGTCTGCCGGAACCCGAGATCCGACATTTGGCGCGCCAGGTAGGGGTGCGCCGGAATTCGTCTTCCACCACTCCGCGCCCCGTCGCGTCGTCATCACCATGCCCGACGACCAGGAGGGCAACCCCGACCCATGGGCTGCGTGGCCCAACTGCGCGGAACCGCTCGCCTCGGGCGACCCCGCGCCCCACGCAGCTCGCGGTCCACAGGGCGCCGCGGGCCGCGGGCGACGCGGACAGGCTTCGGCAACTCTTACGCCGCGGCAGGCGCGGTCGGCAGCAAGGGCCTCTAATCATGCCGCGGCCACGACACCCTACACCCGCCGGGAGCAGGCGAACTCGAGGGCCGCGCTCACGGTGGCCCGAGAGCTGCTGCGGTGCAGACTGCTGGAGGGCAGCCACGACGTGCTGCTGGAGCGAGTGGCGGACCTCCTGGGCTTCGCTGCCTCAGGGGCTCACCCCTTCTCCACCCAGCTCCCATCTCAAGCCCAGTGAAGCTGTCAGCACTGGATCGGCGGCGGCGCTGCCCCCGCCCCCGGCCCACGAAGAAGAAGGACTCAACGCGACCCACGGCCCCGGTGGGCGGCCACGTTGCCACCCCGCGGTAGGCGTGATAGGTGGGACCGTGTGGCATGCGGGGCATCGCGGCGTGGCACTCGGGATGACGGCGACGGAGGAGTATGTGCCACTCATGATGGACCAGGGACACCCTCACGAGGATGGACAAGGCTCGCTCCTCGGCCCAAGCTGGGGGGACGAGGCAATGGAAGCTGAGCCTTTCCAGGAGCCCCGGGACGGACCCGCTGGCCGCGCTGGAGGCGACGATTATCGGGCACCGCTAACTCTCCAGGAGCAGGTATACGCTAACCATGGATCGCAGGAGGTGCAGGTCGCCGCGGCAAGCAGCTGCCTCGCTCCTACAGTCTGCTACCCCTCAGGAGGAGGGCGCAGGGGGCTGCAGGAGAGGGGCCGAGATCCGACATCACCACCGCGGCGTTCGGAGCAAGGCGTTCTCAGGAGATAGGCTCTCTGCTGGGGAGGTGCCTCTGGGCCTGCCCCTGGCAGAGGACCCGTGGTCATCGGGGGAACCGCTGGCGACCGCTCTACCCTATCGGGCGGCGTCCTGGGTTCCGGTCGTTGCTGATGGCACTAGAGTGTGGCGCAAGGCGGGACCCTCGTCTGGCGATATGAAGCAAGGCCAGTACCTGTGAAGAAGGCCCAGTGCCTGTGAAGCTCGCCGCCCCGTGACACTCTCACATAATAATGAGTGGGGCTGTACACGCCCCGGAGTCTCAGGGGTGCCAGCCTCAGGCCCTGGGGCTCCCTCCCACGCCCAGTGGACAACACTTAGCTCCGCGCTGGTGAGAAGACGTCCAAGACTAGATTAGGTGCCGAACGCGGCTTTTTGTCTGCTTTTCGTTGCCTTTCCCTTCAGCTGTAGCTTTTCCCTTGCTGGATTTAAGTTGGATTCGAATTTGAGATTTGCGTGTGTTCAGGGAAGGGGTGCTTATTCTCGCTCGAGCCATTTCTCGCGTTCTGGCTACCGCTTCGCCACAGCTGCCTCCCCTCGCGAGCCCCTCGCGAGTCCGGTCAGGCCTGGCTCGTGCGCAACCCAAATTGCTATTGTTGCTCCCTCTCGGGAGGATCTTCGGGTGCCTGCGGAGGTTGCCTTGTTTGGAAAAGGCCCAGAGCCTGTGAAGCAAGGCGAGTGCCTATGAAGCTCTTGCGTTCAAGAAAAGGCCCGGAGCCTGTGAAGCAAGGCGAGTGCCTGTGAAGCTCTCACGTTCAAGAAAAGGCCCAGAGCCTGTGAAGCAAGGCGAGTGCCTGTGAAGCTCTCGCGTTCAAGGAAAGGCCCGGAGCCTGTGAAGCAAGGCGAGTGCCTGTGAAGCTCTTGCGTTCAAGAAAAGGCCCAGAGCCTGTGAAGCAAGGCGAGTGCCTGTGAAGCTCTCACGTTCAAGGAACGGCCCGGAGCCTGTGAAGCAAGGCGAGTGCCTGTGAAGCTCTTGCGTTCAAGAAAAGGCCCGGAGCCTATGAAGCAAGGCGAGTGCCTGTGAAGCTCTTGAGTTCAAGAAAAGGCCCAGAGCCTGTGAAGCTCTCGCATTCAAGGAAAGGCCCGGAGCCTGTGAAGCAAGGCGAGTGCCTGTGAAGCTCTCGCGTTCAAGGAAAGGCCCGGAGCCTGTGAAGCAAGGCGAGTGCCTGTGAAGCTCTTGCGTTCAGGAAAAGACCCGGAACCTGTGAAGAAGACCAACGCATGTGAAGCCCCCCGCCAGCGACACTTTCGTACCCAACGGATTCAACTAATGAACACTGAGGGCGTCACGCCCTCCCACAGGCTGCTTCGGGGCTTGCGCGAAACAAAGGTAATCCTGCCAACCGCCCGGCGCGGGCGCTCGTGCTACATGACAACTACTGACACAACAAACATAGTTTCTACATGAGGGGCTTCCCCTCCCAAAATGCTCTCACGACCATCAGGTCAAAAACTTGAGTTCTATTCATGTAGGGTAAACAAAAAAGATATGAGCGATACACACTCAGTCGGACCAATCCCCCAATGCGTCCCCAGAAGCACCTCCCGAGCCTTCGCTGGGGTCGCCGAATTCGCCATCGTCGTCTGCGCCGCCGCCAGCAGCGTCAGGGCCGCTCGCCGCGCCGCCCTCGTCAGCACCCACGATCATCTCTTCATCGTCCGAAGCGAAGGCCCTGACAAGGGCGTCCACGTTGTCTTCCACCCAGTGTGCCAGGTCACCTCGGAAGGCCTGGGGAACTGGGGCGATGATAGCGTTGAAATCGAAGCGGGAATCCATGTTCAGGAGATGGCTGAAGACAGGGGAGAAGGCACGCCTGAGCAGCGCGCGGCTCCTCTCTTCCACCAGCCTATCGGCCCTCGCCGAACTCACCTCCAGCTGCATCACCACGACAGTGAAGAACTGAAGGTTGCCAGCATAATTGGCTGTGTGCGGCTCGCCAATAGCCGCCTCACAGACGTTGCCCAAGGCCGCGCTAGCTCTCTCCCGGAGCGTGGCGAGCATGGGACGGTTTACGTGCTCCAGGACCTGCCGCTGACGTATCTCGTCCGTGTTCCGGCGTGCAATGCCCTCAGCCTCCTCCACCCGCTGACGAAGACGGAGCACCTTGGCCTGGGAGGTGGCCAACTCCCCTTGCGCTGCCTCAAGGGCGGCCCGGGAGGCGTCGGCCAGCCGCGTCGCCTCCTCTCGCTTGACCCTCAAGGCTACGGTCCTCCCTTCAGCTTCGACCCAGATCAGCTCCAGCCTCTTCTTGAACTCGCGCTCGAGGTCTTGGCGCGCCATCGCCACCCGACGACCGACCTCCTCCAGGACACAAGCCTCCCGAGTGGTGACATCATCTTCCGCCTGCGTCACCAAGCGCTCCCTCGTCTCCAGCCACTCGTACTCGCGAGTGCGTTCGGTGGCTTCCAGCATTAACACTTCTTCGCGCCAATGGAGCTCGGCTGGGTCGCCGGAGGCCACCCGCATCGACGCAAGGGCCAGCTCGCGCAGCTCCACCTGCTCCTCCAGTGAGTGGCACTGGGCCAGGAGCTCGTGAGCCCGCTCCTCCGCCACCTCTCGCCACCGGTCAACTCTCCGGGCCTCCTCGGTGGCCTGGGAACGGGCCACTCGAGAGGCCTCCAGCGACGCCTTCGCCTCTTCATCATCGAGGTCATGCTGACGATGCGCGAGGGCGATGGCGGCCTCCAGCCCGCGCCTCTCTGCAGCCAGGCGCAGGCCCTCGGCCTCCAGGCGAGCATCTTCGTCAGCAAGCTCCTCCCCAAGCAAGTCCACCGCGTCGGCCGCTCGTCGAAGGAACCCTTGGCGGCAAGCGCGGTGCTCCCGGGCGCACTTAAGCACGTCTTCCACACCATCATCTGCCCCAAGCGAGCGCCGGGGGCCGCGAATCATCGTCCCTCCTCCGGGCAGGGGGCTAGGGGCTGGCACCCTCGCGACGGCCGGGCGCGCCGTATCAGAAGCCCAGCCTAGGGCCAGCCCGTCTCCGGATGAGGGGCGCAGGAGGCGCCTCAACCAGTCGCGGTCCCCAACCAGACGGGAAGCCCACGGCAGACTCGCTAGTCCCTGAGAGGGCCCGCGAAGGAACATCACGGGGAATGAAGGGCCGCGGTGCACCTCGAGATAGTCCGCCCCATCAGACGCCCTCACCACAAGGGCAGAACTGCTCGGGGCACTTGAGGACGGTAGAGGGGGCGAAGCCAGAGGAGGCGGCACCTCTGCTACTTCTGCGAGCTCGGCCGGGAGGGGCCTGCGGAGCAAGGATCAGTGAAAGCAACAAGAGGGTCAGGAGCCAGGGAGGAAAAAGAATTACTCGTCAGAGGCAAAGTACTTCCTGCGCTTCATCACGCGACAAGGGAAGTCGTCACCCAGGGCCTCCCTTTTCCTTCGGAGGGCCTCAAAGTCCACGCGGAAGTGGCCCAAGAGAAGGGCGCAGGGATCAACCTGCGTCGAGGGCGGAGCATCAAAGCGATCTGCGTTAGGGACACTTGCCTGGCGCGTGCCGTCCACCACCTCGCCAGAAGACGCGGCTGGGGCCTCCGAGGCCTCAGCCCCGGGCGCTGGGAGCGGCTGCTTGCCACCTTCAGCCGCAGCGGCACGGGTCTCAGGAGCTGTCCCCTCGCGAGTGTCACCCGGCGCTGCCGCCTCATCAGGAGCCCCCTCGGCCCCTGGCGCCTCCTGCCTCCCTGCTCCGCCACTTGAGGAGGAGTCGCCTTAGCCGATTGGGAGGGCAGTCACCACATTTGGATTCTCGCGAGGTCCCTGGAGGCCGGCGGGGCGCAGCCCCCACTCATCAAAGACGGGCATCTGCTTCATGAAGTTGGCCCTGCTCTGGCAGAGATACTGCAAGGCCCCTCCCTGCCGGATGTTGCCGGGGTTGGGGTCCCCAGCCAAGGTCAAGAGCGTCGACTTCAGCACCGCAGGAGCCAGGTCTTCTCCCTGGAGCCTCATGTTATCCTCGCGCCCACGGAAGGCCCACATCCGGCGAGAGTGGCGCTGCAGGGGAGCGACACGGCACAACAGAAACTCCTTCACCACTTTGGGCGCTGTCATGCCGAGCTTCCTCAGGAGCATGAAGCAGGTCCAGACGAAGACGAGCCGGGGGTTCTTGAGCGTCTCCTGGCCCCAACCTGAATTGGGGGCAGCAGGCGAGGTCGGCTCCGATAGCAGGGGGCTGGGCACCCCTGCGTCCACGTACAACCACCGCTCGCGGAACCCAACCGTGGGCTGGGGGAGTTTGAAGTCAATCCCAGAGGCCTCGGTCTCAGGCTCGGCAGCAAAGCTCGCACACGCCCAGCGTTGGGAGGGGTCGACAAGACGCAGCGAGAAGAAGTGGCGCAGCAAGGCAACCGAAGGAGCGATGCCCACCATGGCTTCGCAAACGAAGGCGAAGACCGAAAGGAGGGTGATGGACTCAGGACTTAGATGCATCAAGTGGATCTGATAATGGGAGAGCACGGCATTGAAGAAATCGGAGAAGGGGGGAACCAGACCCGCCCACAAGGCGTCGGTAAAACATGGGACCTCGGTTGCTATCTTGTCAATGGAGAAGTGGGACGCGGGCCAGGCCGTCGTCCTCCCGCACTCATTGAAGACGGTGGCCAGAGCCAAGCTGTCCCTGCCCAGGCACTCTTGGTTGAGTACGGTCGACTGGCCGACAACGGGGGCCACCGATGGTGGCGCACAAGACGGAGGCATGGGTTTCTCCCCTCTCTCCTTCCTCGTCGGAGTCATGGCGATGGGAAGGAGGGGGAAGGTTCGAGATTGGATTGGAGGCGGGAGAGGGCATTCGAAGGAAGGAAGAACAGGGGACGCTCGAGCAACGGGAAGGGAAGCGGCTGTGTGCAACCACAAGTCCGCCTAGCAGGGCTCATAATAAGGGGGCGTGGGGGGAACAGTGCCGCCCACGTCCCATCAACCGCCACGCGGCGCCCAAGGCCGCAGGCTGTTAGGGCCCGCGGCGCTTCGCCCCTGCCCTTTTGCCTCTCGGCACGGCCAAGTCCGGGCGCGCCTTGGGCCCGGGGGCTACTGTCGGCGTTCCGGGAACGGGGGTCCCCAGACTTGCCTACCTGCAGCCTGCGGCATGGCTCAAAGGAGGCCCAGCATGGCCCATCTTCATCAGCACAAGACCCAAGACCCTCGCGAGGGGCCAAGCCTCGCGAGGCGGACGACACGGAACTTCCTCAGGCACGGCCTCGTCAAGCTGGCTCGCGAGGAGGTGGAGAGATCAAGGCGGAGTACCTCGCGAGGTGCCCGTGACGCAAGCCATGATGACTCAGGGCGCCAGGCGGGCGCCAGCGCGCGCAGCGTCCTTCTTTACTCTTTGGTGCAAAGGGGGTGTCGGGGGTTGCTGATCCCACGTACACCTATGGGGATCGGCGGACCGAGCCCCTTTCGGTTCGGCAGGGGGCGGTGGATGCACAAAGAGCAGATCGAGGCGAGCGCACGAGCGAGACGATCGATTTACCCAGGTTCGGGCCGCACGGATGCGTAAAACCCTACTCCTGCTTTGGTGGTTGTCTTGAGTTCTTGCTCCGGAGCGATGAGTGCTACAGTAACACTCAAGCAGCTGGCGAGACCGAGCATGAGAATGGCTGTCCTCCCCTCCCTGTTGCGCATGGGCCTCCTTTTATATGTCTAAGGGGTCACCGACAGGTGGCAACAGAGGTGAGGGTAAAAATGTAAAAGAGGTGGTAGTTGGCTCCACCGCCTACAACAGACGTATCATACCTAACCTTGACGGCAGGGGACAAGGGCATTAAATGCCTGTCTGTGTCGCCTTGACGGCACAGAGAGGGACCGCTAGGAACGCCACCGTTTGCCACGATGGCTATCTTGTCAGCGCTTGCTTGCCAGCGCATGCCCCCGGCTGCACAGCCTCCCGCCACGTACGCCAGGAGCGGTCCCAGAGCGACACGTTGGTGGGTGAACTGGAGCGCGGGCTGCGGGGTAGTAGCTTGCCGCGGCAAGCACCTTGCCGCGGATGTCGCCTTGTCGCGTCCGGGAGCTTGTCGCTCATCGGGTCTTGTCAGGACGCGCAGTGCGCCGCAGCGAGCTTCTTGAGATGCTTTGGTTGGTCTTCCCGGCAAGCTCCTCTTGCTGGGGTCTCGTCTCCTTCCTGGCAGACTCCTCTTGCCGGGGTCTTGTCTCCTTCCCGGCAAGCTCCTCTTGTCGGGGCCTTGTTTTCTTCCCGGCAAGCTCCTCTTGCCGGGGTCTTGTTTTGCTCTTGGATACTTTGTTCTTGAATGGCCCCAAGGGGACCATAGAGGGTCTTGGTGGCTGCCCGGCAAGCCTTGCCGCGGGTCGCTGCGACTGCCCGTGCACAAGTTCGGGATACTAAGGTACCCCTACTTTAGTACACCGACAGGAGCCCCCGGGCCTGGGCCATACACGGTGCCGAGCACTATTGGGCCAGGCCCAAAACAGTGCACGGGCACGCGCGGCCTAGGTCACGCCGCATCTGACTCCGCATCCACCACGCCCTCCCCAAACGGCACGCGTCAAACGCGGCATCATGGGAGAGATCGTGGGCGGTTTTCGAGGTGCCCACTCCCCACGATCACGGGGTGGGGGGAGGCCGCCCCATTCGTCGCCTCGGTTCTGCACGCCTGCCACGCGGTTCCCATGCACTTGGGGTCGCGGGCGGCGGAGGCGGGAAACGGGGCCGTCGTGGGTCGAGGCAGCGGGTCGGCCCCAGCTCCCTGCCTTCCCGCGTCTTGATTTGCCGAGCGGGGCGGCCGAGTCCCCACCTCGCTCCTTTATAAAGAGCGGGAGGGGAGGACGGAAGCCCGCATTCGTCCATCTTCTCCTTCCTTCCGCTCCTGCTCCCCTTCCTCTCATTCGCCATGGAGAAAGGGAACCCTGGTCCTTCTTCAGTGGCGGCGAGGGTCGCCGCCAGACAGTGCATCCCTCCCTCTCCTGCACCCGTGGTGGCGGAGCCAGCCGTAAGGGGAAGAGGGAGGGGGCGAGGTCGTGGACGCGGTCGAGGGCGAGGCCGCGGCGCTCGGGGAAGAGGTGGACGGGGCGGCGCGTCGGCCTCGCCTCCGCCAGCGGCTCCTCTTCCCACGGGGGTCCACGTTGGGGACGACCCCCGCGAGTTCTTCGTCAGGCTGCGCCAGGCGCCGCGTCGTCGACTCCGACTCCCAGCCCCGTTTGCGGGCGCGATGGAGTTGGATCCGCCCGAGACGCTGAGGCTGCACATGAGGGGCTGTGGGATCAGCGGCACGCGAGTCCGCGTTGAAGTCCCAGCCCCCGGTGTGATGTATCTTGGGCGAGGGTGGAAGACGTTCGCCCGTATCCACAGCTTGACGGAGGGGCTCACCCTCCTTTTCAAGTTGGTGGAGGGCGATCTCCTCTCCGTCAAGGTCTTCGGGTGCTTCGGCACTCGGGCGAAGTGCTGTGTGGACAGCTCCTCCGATAGCGAAGGCCCCTCCTCGAGCGAGAGTGATGAGGAGGGGAGCGACAATGACGACGAGGGTAGCGGGCGGCAGGACGGCGGGTCCGACTAGGTGTCGGGCGCCGCTCCGTGCGGCACCGGCGACCCCATCATCCGTGTCGCCGGCTCCTTGAACTCCCCGGGGTCGTCTCCTTGGGCGGCTGGCGTAGGAAGGCTGCGGAAGAGGAAGAGGGCTGGCGGCAAGGCCGTCAAGCCGGAGTACGAGGGCGTGGTGCCCTCGATAGCGTGCTGACGTCCTGCCGCCTCGTCTTCGAGCCCCGCTTCCGGCGCCGCCATCACCGTCCAGCCTTGACGGCCCCCGGGATGTTCTCTTGGTGTCTTCTGGCACCCGTAGTTCGCCTAGGCGCTCCTTTTGCACTTCTCGCCTCCTTGACCTACCTCCTGAAGAGAGGGACAGGAAAAGGATTACGGGCATCTTATCTTTTTAATTTGTAAGCCTTCGGGCCTTAGTTGCATTTAAAACTTGTAATCCTCTCTTTCGTGTTTTTCATCCTCTATGGACTGTACCTGCGTGGAATGTTTTCTTTTAATGAAAAGGGATGTTTGCCGGGTCATTTGTCTCGCGGGTAGAACCCACGTCAAGGAGCAAATCCTTGGTATCTTTCAGATAGACTCTCCTTCCCCGGCAACAGGCCCTGCCGTCTTCCCACGTCGCTCGACCTTTCTCACGCTTTTGACGGAGGCAGGGACGAGGCGGGTGCGGCCCCTCGTTTCATCCCTTTGCTGCCGCGACTACGACCAAAACTTGGCCCCAGGAACGAGCCCCAGGGCCTAGAGCTAAGGGAGCACGGCAGTTTTCGGGGAGAAACGAGGTTTCGTATTCCTCAGTCCATAAGAGAATGCATGAAGAGGGATGAAAGACTTATCTGAGATCGCAGCCCCCGGCAACTCTGGCTTGCCGTGGGTGGACTTTGGTATCTGCAGCCTCCGGCAACACTGGCTTGCCGGGGTCCAGATGCCGGCACGTCCTTCTTCTCCTTTTCGTCCTCAAGCGGTCCGGCAAGGATGTGCGAGCCCTGCGAACCAAAGAAAACGAAAGAAAGGCAAAGGGACGCACGCTCGACCTCTAAGTTAGGGGTTAGCCGCTGTTAAGCACTATCAACCCTAACCGAGGACCAGACTCGACCTAGCATGCATGCTATAACTCTGGGCGCCAGCGCTTCATTTACTTGTGCTCAGGGTCTGCGCCTGGCTTTGTACAAAGGATTACATGCAACAGCAGCAAGACTTGTACAAAAGGGTGGTTGCCGGACAGGGTCCGACAACCGCGCCTTACGGGTAAAACTTACGAAGATGCTCGATGTTCCAGGAGTTGCTCACTGGTACGCCATCTTCGGTCTCCAGGCGGACAGCGCCAGGCCTGGTGACTCGTTTCACCCGGTAAGGGCCTTCCCACTTCGGCGTCAACTTGTTTGAATTCTTGGTAGACTGAACGCGCCGAAGAACAAGGTCGCCTTCCTCGAGGCTTCTGGCTTTAACTTTGCGGCTATGATAGCGGCGCAAAGCTTGCTGGTAGCGAGCGGCTCACACAGCAGCCTGAAGATGATCTTCCTCAAGGAGCAGCGCGTCATCTTGCCGCAGCCGCTCTTGCTCAAGCTCATCATAAGCGAGCACTCGAGGTGACCCGTATACGAGTTCCGTGGGGATAACTGCCTCCGCTCCATAGACTAGAGCGAAGGGTATCTGTCCAGTGGCTCGATCTGGCGTCATCCTGATCGACCAAAGAACCACCGGCAGCTCCTCGATCCAGTTGCGTCCGCACTTGTGCAGCCTGTCGAAGGTCCTAGTCTTGAGCCCGCGCAGCACTTCAGCATTTGCCCTTTCCGCTTGACCGTTGCTTCTCGGGTGAGCAACAGAAGCGAAGCAGACCTTGGCGCCAAGATCTTGGACATACTGCATGAAGGTGCGGCTCGTAAATTGTGTACCGTTGTCGGTGATTATCCTGTTATGGATCCCGAAACGGCAAACAATCGACCTGAAGAACTTGATCGCGGACTGCGCCGTCACCTTCCTCACTGGTTCCACTTCCGGCCACTTTGTGAACTTGTCGATTGCAACGTACAAGTACTCAAAGGCCCCGACTGCTCGGGGGAAGGGGCCGAGGATGTCGAGCCCCCAGACCGAAAATGGCCAGGATAAAGGGATCGTCTGGAGAGCTTGAGCTGGCTGGTGTATCTGCTTGGAATGGAACTGGCACGCTTCACACTTGGTTACTTGTGCAGTTGCATCCTGGAGGGCTGTCGGCCAGAAGAAGCCTTGCCGGAATGCTTTTCCGACAAGAGCTCTCGCGCCAATGTGGTGACCACATATGCCTCCATGTATCTCTGCCAACAGCTTCTGTCCATCTTCCCGAGGAATACACTTCAATTTCACACCGTTGAGTCTTCTTCTGCACAGTGTGTTGTCGACAAACTGGTACATACTAGACTACCGGGCTACTCTTTCCGCTTCTTCTGGTTCCTCGGGAAGTTCTCCTATCTGAAGGAAACGGACAATCTGCTGCGCCCATGTTGGAGCCTGTGGCTCGACAACAAGGACTAAAGGCACATCTGCTGCTGCGGGAACGTCTGCTTCTACGGCAAGAGCCCGTGGCTCTGCCGGAGCTTGACGTTCCCCGGCAAGTTTGCCGGAGCAAAACTTGTCGGGAGAATCTGCTTCAACGGAACAAACCCTGAGGCTTGCCGGAGCAGACTGCTCCTCAGCATTCTTGGCGTCGATCTTGGGGACCTTCTTGGCGGCGGCTTCGGGAAGCTCTGCCGGAAGATAGTCACCAGAAATCAACTTCCTCTTCTTGCTCTGTCCAGTTGATGGTGTTACGGATGGCTGAGTCAGCTTGAGCACAAAGATCCCTGGCTCCACAGGTAACTTAAGTGCTGCACACTTTGACAGGCCATCGGCAATGTCTTTCTCTGCTCTTGGAACATGTTCCATTTGCAGGCCGTCAAAGCGCTCTTCTAGCTTCCTCACTTCATCAACGTAAGCTTCCATCAACGGACTCTGGTAAACCTTGTTCACTTGGCGGACGACAAGCTGCGAGTCACCCCTGACAATGAGCTTCTTAATCCCAAGTTCTGCCGCGATCCTGAGACCGGCAAGCAAGCCTTCATACTCTGCAGTATTGTTTGTCGCTTGCTCCTTGGGAAAGTGCATCTGGACTATGTACTTGAGGTGCTCTCCGGTGGGTGCGACAAGCAGTACACCAGCACCGGCGCCTTGCAGCGAGAAGGCACCGTCAAAGTACATGAGCCACTCTTTGTTTGCTTCCTTGGCGGGGATGCTCGTCTCCGGAATTTCTTCGTCCGGAGTTGGCGTCCACTCTGCTATGAACTCTGCCAATGCTCTGCTCTGGATTGTTGATGTACTCTCAAACTTGAGGCCAAAGCTTGACAGTTCCAGTGCCCACTCGACAATCCTGCCTGTTGCTTCTGGGTTTTGCAATATCCTCTTCAGCGGAAAGCGAGTGACGACTGTGATCTTGTGTGCTTGGAAGTAATGGCGCAGCTTTCTCGAGGCCATGAGAAGGCCGAAAAGCAGCTTTTGCACACCAGAGTACCTCGACCTACCCCCCTGTAAAAGGGAGCTGACAAAGTAAACTGGGCGCTGCACCATTTTCTTCTGTACCTCCTCTTGTATCTGCGCAGATCCATCCTTGTCGGGACCAGAGCTTGTCGGGGAAGCCCCCTGCTTGTCGCTGGATGTGCTTGCCGCGGTCGCTGGCTCGTCATCGGCCTCCCTCTCCGCTACTAACGCAACACTAACCACTTGATTGGTTGCCGCTATGTACAGCAGCAACTTCTCTTGTGGTTTAGGTGCGACAAGTGTTGGAGTGGAGGACAGGTATCTCTTCAAGTCTTGCAGCGCAGCCTCCGCTTCCGGAGTCCATTTCATTGGACCTGCCCTTTTCAAAATTTTGAAAAACGGCAGGGCGCGCTCAGCAGACCGAGAGATAAACCTGCTGAGAGCAGCCACGCAGCCGGCAAGCTTCCGTACATCCTTGACGCGCTTTGGTGCTTTGATCTGCTCAATGGCCTTGATCTTGTCGGGATTAGCTTCGATTCCCCGCTGAGACACAAAGAACCCGAGAAGTTTGCCGGAAGGGACTCCAAACACACACTTCTCGGGGTTGAGCTTGCGCAGATTTGCAAAAGTCTCTTCTAAGTCTTGGATCAGAGTTGCCCTGTCTTTGCTTTTGACCACTATATCATCCATGTAAGCTTCTACATTTCTGTGTATCTGTGGCTTCAAAGCGATGTGGACTACTCTGGCAAATGTTGAACCAGCATTCTTTAATCCGAAATGCATCCGTACGAAACAGTACGTGCCACATGGAGTAATGAATGCGGTTTTCTCCTCATCCTCTTCTGCCATGAAGATCTGGTGGTATCCTAAATATGCGTCAAGAAATGAAAGCAACTCACATCCGGCTGTGGAGTCAACAATCTAGTCAATGCGCGGTAAGGGAAATGGATCTTTGGGGCAAGCTTTATTAACATCAGTAAAGTCAATACAAAGCCTCCATTTCCTATTCGCCTTGCGCACTACAACCGGATTGGCCAACCACGTGGGATGGAGCACCCCTCTGACAAGGCCTGCTGCTTCCAATTTCTTGATTTCTTCTGCTATGAATTCTTGGCGCTCCACCGCCTGTTTCCTAACCTTCTGCTTGACGGGCCGTGCATGAGGACAAACGGCAAGATGGTGCTCAATTACCTTCCTAGGAACACCGGGGATGTCAGACGGTTGCCATGCAAACACGTCGACATTCACCCGCAGGAAAGTAACGAGCACGCTTTCCTATTTAGGGTCAAGCGTGGCACTGATGGTGAAGGTACCACCAGTGCTGTCCTCCCTGGCGGACACCTTCTTGGTAAGGGGTGGAGCTGCCATCGTCTTCTTACTCTTGCCGGTGGAGCTCGATGGTGCGTCCTCGACGGCAGCACAGCACTCCGAAGAGGCGCGCTTGCCGGAGTAGGCATCAGAGCTCTTGCCGGACTTGGTCTTCTTCTTCCCCCCCGGGAGCTTCAGCGGCAAGTGTCTGGCGGTCTGTCGCGGCAGCTGCTTCCCGGTAGATCTTGTCGGCGCAGATAAGGGCATCCTTCTTGTCGCCAGGGACAGAGATGACACTTATCGGGCCTGGCATCTTGAGCATGTTGTACGCATAGTGAGAGGCCGCCATGAACTTGGCGAGCGCTGGACGGCCAAGTATCCTATTGTAAGGCAATAGGAAATCAGCAACGTCAAAGGTGACCTTCTCCGTTCTGAAATTCAGCTCGCTGCCAAATGTCACCGGCAACGTGACCTTCCCTTTCGGCTTGCTCCTTCCCGGGTTAATTCCTTGGAATGTACCGGTTTCTTCGAGCTCGCTGTCCGGGATCTGGAGTTTCTGGAGCACAGCGAAGGAGATCAGATTTAGGCCGGCCCCGCCGTCAACTAGCATCTTGGTGACCTTGAGATTGCGGATAGTTGGCGAAACCAACAACGGCAAGCACCCGACCGCAGTTGTGCGATCAGGGTGGTCCTCAATGTCAAAGACGATAGGCGTGCTGGACCACTTCAGGAGCTTGCGTGATTCGACAGGTGGCTCTGCCGCATTAACTTCCCGGAGCCACTGTTTGAGTTGGCGGTGGGAAGTATGCAAAGAAGCGCCACCGTCAACACACAAGATTTCTGCAGCCTTCTGAAACTCCTGCTCGCTGTTCTCAACATCATCCATGTCTTCGTCGTCGTCTTTGTCTTCGTCCTTGTCGCGGCCGCGGGGAGGTCTGTCTCCTTGCCGCTGCTTGGCCTTGCCGCGGCTTCCTCCCTGGCCAGCGCGCTTCTTGCCGGCTTCTCCACCGCCCCCTTGGGCTCTCTCCTTGTCGCGCCACTCGTACTCAGCTTTTTGTTGCTGGACAAGCTGTTCGACCCTCTTGCAGTTCTGGAGATCATGGCCCTTGGTGCGGTGAATCTTGCAGTACTGCTTGTCGAAGCTGCCCTGCTTGTCGGCGGCCGCCACAGCTTGGCAGTTGGTGCACGCGGCAACTTCCTTGCCGGAGCTGCCAACCTTGGCTTGCTTGGCGGGGCCGTCATCGCCGGACTGCTCAACGACTAGTACCTCTTTGCCGCTCTTCTTCCTGTTGCGCCTCCGGTTTTTCCTTGCCAGGGCGGCATCCTCGCTGTCAGATCCCCCTGCTCCAGCATCCTCTCCGGGGAGTTTCCTCCCTTCTTCAGCACGTGCACACTTGTTGGCCAGGGCGTACAGCTCGCTGACGTCCCTGATCCTGCTCATCGCCATCTCCTCCCGCATCCTGCGATTACGCACGTTCTGATGGAACGCGCTGATAACCACGGCAGGGTGGATGTCTGGGATGTTGCGCTGCACGCGGCTGAATCTCTGGATATACTTGCGCAGGGGTTCTCCCTCCTTCTGGGCAAGCAAGTGGAGGTCACTTTCTTGGCCATGTGGTTTGTGGCCGCCCGTAAAGGCGCCGACAAACTGATGGCACAAATCCGCCCAAGAGGATATGGAGTTGTCCGGCAGGTGCATGAGCCAGGATCTGACTTCGGGCTTGAGCACGAGCAGGAAGTAGTTGGCAAGGACCTTGTCGTCTCGCCCCCCTGCAGCTTGCACCGCAATGGTGTAGATGCTGAGGAACTCAGACGGGTGCGACTTGCCGTCGTACTTCTCCGGTACGTCTGGCTTGAAGTGCTTCTGGTTGGGCCACTGGACTTGCCGCAGCTCACGGGTAAACGCAGGACAACCTGCCGCGTACGGCAAGTTACCTGGCTCTCCGGGCGCATGCATGTCAACAGAGGGCCCAGCGCGCAGGTCTGATTGACGCCGCACTTCTCTTCGGTGCTCGATGCGTGTTCGAGCGTCTTCTTGCTGTCTCTCATGAAGAACTTGGCGTTGATCGCGACGAGCTCGCGGATCTGACGACGCGGTGGAGTAGATGTCGAGGCGGATCCGGCGAGTCGGCGATCTTGGCCCTCGGGGCGGAGAGTGCACAGTGGTTGCACCCTCGCCGGTCTTGTCGCCACCGGCTCGCGCCTGGCTGACTTGCCGTGGCAGCGATGCGCTCGGCTGCCGTGGGTTGTCACCGTTGGCGAAGCCGATGAGGCTCTGGATGGTGGCCCTCCAGTCATCAATCTTCTCTGGCGCCGGAGGGTAGTCTAGGAGCAGCTGGGCACGTGCCAACGCTTCCGCCGGAGTGGTGGGCGGCGGCAGCGAACGGTGCGAGGAGCGAGATATGCTCGGACTTCTAACTGCGTTAGAAGGAGCAACATCTCGTCCAAGCGACCATGCCACGCTCGCGCCAGCATGTTGGCGTGCATGCTGGTCCTGAGCGCTCCGGGATCCGCCAGCTTGATCTTGGCCCAGCAGACGTATGGTACCGTGGATACCATGATGCTGTTGGTCCCGCGCCTCCTGGGACGGGCGCGGTGCGTGTACGG
The DNA here is from genome assembly GCA_034509565.1 of Triticum monococcum. Classification (NCBI taxonomy): domain Eukaryota; kingdom Viridiplantae; phylum Streptophyta; class Magnoliopsida; order Poales; family Poaceae; genus Triticum; species Triticum monococcum. The sequence continues at coordinate 666,293,656 of CM067843.1, read as the reverse complement.
ACGCCGAGGTCTTGGAGTGCGCGTGGTCCTTGTGGGAGGCGACCGCGCCGCCGACGTGCGGCGCAGCCTGGTCCTTGGACCTGGCAGCGCCATGGGTCTCCCCGTCGGTGCCCGTTCTTCCGCCGGCGCCTACTCCTCCAGCCGTTCGCTCTGGCGACGGTGGGCTCGGCGCAGACGGAGCTGCTGCCTCCGAAATCTTCTTCTTCGGCGGCATGTTGATGAAGACGATGAAGATTCGGCTCGTGCGAACGCTGGATCAGGTTCGCACAACCTCGACGCACCCCCTACCTGGCGCGCCAAAGATGTCAGGGGTTGCTGATCCCACGTACACCTATGGGGATCGGCGGACCGAGCCCCTTTCGGTTCGGCAGGGGGCGGTGGATGCACAAAGAGCAGATCGAGGCGAGCGCACGAGCGAGACGATCGATTTACCCAGGTTCGGGCCGCACGGATGCGTAAAACCCTACTCCTGCTTTGGTGGTTGTATTGAGTTCTTGCTCCGGAGCGATGAGTGATACAGTACACTCAAGCAGCTGGCGAGACCGAGCGTGAGAATGGCTGTCCTCCCCTCCCCGTTGCGCATGGGCCTCCTTTTATATGTCTAAGGGGTCACCGACAGGTGGCAACAGAGGTGAGGGTAAAAATGTAAAAGAGGTGGTAGTTGGCTCCACCGCCTACAACAGACGTATCATACCTAACCCTGACGGCAGGGGACAAGGGCATTAAATGCCTGTCTGTGTCACCTTGACGGCACAGAGAGGGACCGCTAGGAACGCCACCGTTTGCCACGATGGCTATCTTGTCAGCGCTTGCTTGCCACCACATGCCCCCGGCTGCACAGCCTCCCGCCACGTACGCCAGGATCGGTCCCAGAGCGACATGTTGGTGGGTGAACTGGAGCGCGGGCTGCGGGGTAGTAGCTTGCCGCGGCAAGCGCCTTGCCGCGGATGTCGCCTTGTCGCGTCCGGGAGCTTGTCGCTCACCGGGTCTTGTCGGGACGCGCAGTGCGCCGCAGCGAGCTTCTTGAGATGCTTTGGTTGGTCTTCCCAGCAAGCTCCTCTTGCCGGGGTCTCGTCTCCTTCCCGGCAGACTCCTCTTGCCGGGGTCTTGTCTCCTTCCCAGCAAGCTCCTCTTGCCGGGGCCTTGTTTTCTTCCCGGCAAACTCCTCTTGCCGGGGTCTTGTTTTGCTCTTGGATACTTTGTTCTTGAATGGCCCCAAGGGGACCACGGAGGGTCTTGGCGGCCGGCCGGCAAGCCTTGCCGCGGGTCGCTGCGACTGCCCGTGCACAAGTTCGGGATACTAAGGTACCCCTACTTTAGTACACCGACAGGGAGCAAGCGCAGCCGCGGAGTACCGAGGCATCAGGCAAAGGTTGCCGTGTCGGTGCAACAAGACCAAGACCAGGAGGACTACGAGATGGATGTCACCATGGAGCCCAGGACGGCGTCATCACCAGAGCTTTGCGCAGGCGAAGACTGCTTTTGTCAGGATAGTTGATGCTTGCTGTCCCCCTTCAAATTAGCCCGCCATTGTTGGCTCCCTTCCCGCTCGATATTTGGGAAGAGGACCAGGGCCTCTATAAATAGGACCAGCCACCCACACGGCAAGGGTGGTCTGGGGGGTCTTTAGGTTCGGTTCGGTTCGGTTAGGTTCATTCATTCGGTTCAAGTAGAGAGAGAGAGAGAGAGAAGGGTGACTGAACTCCTCCTAACAGTTCATCGCCCCAGCCAGGAACAGACCCTCGCGAGGCTGTTCTTCCTTGTATTGTTCATCATCACCAGCCCCAGGAGGCAATCCACCAACCACACACTAGAGTAGGGTATTACACCACAACGGTGGCCCGAACCAGTATAAATCTTGTGTCTCTTACGTAGTTCTTTCAGTAGTTTTAGATCTTTGTGAGACGGGGAGGTAGAAGGCGTAATCTCCGCGCGGACCCCAGTGTTCGAACCTTAAGGGTCTGCCGGAACCCGAGATCCGACAGAACGGTGGAGCTGTCAGTTGGTGCAGTTTTAAACAAAGCATCGTGGAGGGATCTACATGTGAAGCGGAGTACATAGCTGCTTCGGAAGCAGCAAATGAAGGAGTCTGGATGAAGGAGTTCATATCTGATCTAGGTGTCTACCTAGTGCATCGGGTCCAATGAAAATCTTTTGTGACAATACTGGAGCAATTGCTTTAGTGAAGGAATCCATATTTCACAAGAGAACCATAGAAATTTGCAAGATACATACGGATCTAAATGTTGCAGACCCGTTGACTAAACCTCTTCCACGAGCAAAACATGATCAGCACCAAGGCTCCATGGGTGTTAGCATCATAACAGTGTAATCTAGATTATTGACTCTAGTGCAAGTGGGAGACTGAAGGAAATATGCCCTAAAGGCAATGATAAAGTTATTATTTATTTCCTTATATCATGATAAATGTTTATTATTCATGCTAGAATTGTATTAACCAGAAACATAATACATGTGTGAATACATATACAAACAGAGTGTCACTAGCAATGGTTATGTTTCCTAACCATAGACATGAGTTGTCATTTGATTAACGGGATCACATCATTAGGATAATGATATGATTGACTTGACCCATTCCGTTAGCTTAGCAATTGACCGTTTAGTTTATTGCTATTGCTTTCTTCATAACTTATACATGTTCCTATGACTATGAGATTATGCAACTCCCGTTTACCGGAGGAACACTTTGTGTGCTACCAAACGTCACAACGTAACTGGGTGATTATAAAGGTGCTCTACAGGTGTCTCCAAAGGTACTTGTTGGGTTGGCGTATTTCGAGATTAGGATTTGTCACTCCGATTGTCGGAGAGGTATCTCTGGGCCCTCTCGGTAATACACATCACTTAAACCTTGCAAGCAATGCAACTAAATGAGTTAGTTGCGGAATCATGTATTACGGAACGAGTAAAGAGACTTGCCGGTAACGAGATTGAACTAGGTATTGAGATACCGATGATCGAATCTCGGGCAAGTAACATACCAATGACAAAGGGAACAACGTATGTTGTTATGCGGTCTGACCGATAAAGATCTTCGTAGAATATGTAGGAGCCAATATGGGCATCGAGGTCCCGCTATTGGTTATTGACCAGAGAGGTGTCTCGGTCATGTCTACATAGTTCTCGAACCCGTAGGGTCCGCACGCTTAAACGTTCGTTGACGATATAGTACTATATGAGTTATGTATGTTGGTGACCGAATGTTGTTCGGAGTCCGGGATGAGATCACGGACATGACGAGGAACTCCGGAATGGTCCGGAGATAAAGTTTGATATATGGGATAATAGTGTTTGGTCACCGGAAGGGTTCCGGAATTCACTGGAAGGGGTTCCGGATGTTTCCCAAAATGTTTGGGTACGAGAACACTTTATTTGGGCCAAAGGGGAAAGCCCACAAGGTTTTTGGAAAGCGCAAAAGGAAGTTTTGCGGAGTCCAGGGCCAGACGCCAGGGTCCCTGGCGTCTGGGTCCAGACGCCGGGAACCCTGGCGTCTGGCCCTGGAGTCCGAGAAGGACTCTTGCCTTTCGGGTGAAACCAACTTTGTGGAGGCTTTTACTCCAAGTTTCGACCCCAAGGCTCAACATATAAATAGAGGGTTAGGGCTAGCACCCAAGACACATCAAGAAACACCAAGCCGTGTGCCGGCAACCCCGTCCCCTCTAGTTTATCCTCCGTCCTAGTTTTCGTAGTGCTTAGGTGAAGCCCTGCGGAGATTGATCTTCCCCAACACCGTCACCACGCCGTCGTGGTGCCGGAACTCATCTACTACTTCGCCCCTCTTGCTGGATCGAGAAGGCGAGGACGTCACCGAGCCGAACATGTGCAGAACTCGGAGGTGATGTGCTTTCGGTACTTGAATCGGTCGGATCGTGAAGACATATGACTACATCAACCGTGTTGATATAACGCTTCCGTGAACGGTCTACGAGGGTACGTAGACAACACTCTCCCCTCTCGTTGCTATGCATCACCATAATCTTGCGTGTGCGTAGGGATTTTTTTGAAATTACTACGTTTCCCAACAATCTCATCAGAGAGAACCTGGATAATAGACTCCGGTGGAGCAGACCACCAAACATTACAGACTTCATCACCTAATCCTATTTTGGCTAATTTATCCGCGGCACCATTTGCTTCTCGCTTTGTCCATGTAACCTTCACCTACAGAAACTGGTTAAGTATCTGCTTAATCTCCTCAACACTCGGCCCCAAGATGGAGAGGTCTTGTTCAGACTTGTTGATCACCGCTACAACTCCCAGGCAATCCAGCTCGCCATGAAGATTCTGCACGTTAGCCTCACTCACCAGCTGAATAGCTCGTTTACAGGCTGCCACTTCCACCATCTCAGCACTGGGGGCTCGGTCGACGAAAGAGCAAGCGGCAGCCCGAAAGCCACCATTATGATCTCTAAGCACTACCCCCGCACCTCCCTTTCCTCTGTCCTTGGAGAACACTCCGTCAACATTGGCTTTGATCCATCCCTCCTCACGCGCCTCCCATTTTCTTCTCGCACCCGGCTCCCGGACCGTCAAGGGTTTATCATGCCAGCTACAAGTTTTGTCAACCTTCTAGAAGGTTCCTCACCGGCAACCGATTTTTTTCTTTTTATTTTTTAGTTTCGTTTTCTTTTATTTTTTTGTTATTTATTTCGTTTTCTCAGTAATTTTTTATTTATTTGTTTTCTTTTCTTAATATAAGTTTTCTTTTTTACTATTATTTAAAAAACCACAATTTCAAAAAATGATCTACTTATTAAAGTATTCTTAATATTTGTGAAAACTGATCGAAACTTCCTAAATATGTTCACGTTTTCTAAAATTGTTCGCATTTCATTCAGAATTTCTATATTTGTTTAGGTATGCAAAAATGTTCAGATTTTAAAAAAAAATTACACGTTCTCAAAATTTGTTCCAATTTCAACAAATCTTTGGAATTTCCAAATTGTTTCAGGTTTTCAAAAAATGTTTAGAGTTATGAAATTTTGTTCATGTTTTCAATTTTTTTTCGCTATTTCAGAAAATGTTTGGAATTTCAAAAAAAGAGCTTTTCTAGTTTTTTCTAGTTTTAAAATTATTTTCACCTTTTGAAAAATTATGCTGAAATTCCTAAATATTTGGAATTTCAAAATTTGTTTGCACTTTCCAAAATTTAGAGTTCCAAATTTTGTTCATGTCTTAAAAAAATCAGAAATTTTATTTTTGTTCTCAGTTTTCAAAATATATTCCAATTTTTCGAAGTTTGCTTTCAGAGATTTAAAAGATGTTCGTGTATCAAATAAATTTCGCGGACTTCAAAAAACAATTCGTGGTTTCAAATTTGATTTAGAATTTCGATTTTTTTCCGTTTTCAATAAATGGTCACATATTAGAAAAATGTTTGGTTTCCAAAAAATGATTTAAAAATATTTAGAGCTCCAAAAATTATTTCCATTTTCAAAAAATTATTTGACAATTAATTTTTCCCAAAATTTTCAAGAAACATTTGAACATGTTGTGTAAAAATTGTTTCAAATGTTCTGCTTCTTAAAACAATCTCGCTCTCCTTATATCAGCAGATGACAACTCGAGTAGCTAGCATCACACGTTTAGACTGAAAAATATCGAGTTAGATTCCTGGCAGCTCCCCGTTTATTTCCTTCATTTTTATGTCACGCTCTCCTTCGTTTACTGTTAGTGGGCCGGCCAAGTCGCGGGTTCTCTATGTGTCCAATAGGAGCACCCTTGGCCTTGTGCGCGGAACCACGCGAGCACGGGACCTCCTATTTGCCGCGAAATGAGGCAAAATGGCTGGGTTCGCAGAGGAAGTCCTCCGCCTGGGCCGGCCCACCCATGTGTCGCTTGTTGTTTCCTCGCGCGCGACAAAAAGAAAACCCGGGAGGTGCAGGATTCAATCCAGAGACCTCGCACAACGCAGGCTCCTAACCACAAGCGGTTAGCCAGTACACCACACATCAGCTATTGGAAATAAATGCGCAAAACACTATATGAACACACAGCAGGCGTTGAGATTTGGGAAACATTTTAAAAAGATTTTTGGAAAATTGCAAACAACTTTGAAATGCCGTACTTTTTTTGATATTCCAAACTCTTTTTTGAAAAGTGAACCAGTATTGTAAATCCGATTTAAATAAAACAGGAACAAAAAATGTGAACATTTTTTGAATTCCTGAATATTTCATGAGATCATGAAGAATTTTAAATTTTAGAAAAAATGGAAACAATAACATTTTTCATATTTAAAAAAAGTTCAAACATGAATAGTTTTTTCAAAGATGCAAACAAAATATGTATCGGTATGCTTTTTTGGAAATGTGAACAAAATTTAAAATATGGGAACAATTTCTGAAATTGCAAACAAAATATTGAAACCGCGTACATTTTTTAAGCATGTACAATTTTATGAAAATGTGAAGAAATTTTTAAAACCAAAATATTTTTTGAAACTCCTGAATATTATTTGAAACATGAACATACATTGGACACAAGAACATTTTTTGAAATTACTGAACTTCTTGAAAGACGAATATTTTTTAAATCGTGAGCAAAATTTTGAAAACAAGAACATATTTGAGACACGAATATTTTTAAAAAATTATGAACAAATTTAAAGACCAAAATATTTTTTAAATTCCAAAAATATTTGAAATTCTTGAATAAAATAAATAGGAAAAAGAAGAAAAAGTTGGAAAAAGAAATTGAATATGGAAGAAAATAAAAAAGAAAAACATAAAGGAAAATAAGCAGAAAAAAGGAAAAGCTAGATAATATAAACAGGAAAAAAGAAAACAAAAACAAAATCAAAAAGAAAGGTAACAAAAATTCGAACATTTTTTGAAATTCCTGAATATTTCCTGACATCATGAACAGTTTTTAATTTTGGAACAAAAAATGGAAAGAAGAACATTCTTTAAATTCAGAACAAAAAGTTGAAACATGATTTTTTTTAAATGTGAACAACATATGTATTGGTATGTTTTTTGGAAATGTGAACAAAATTTTAAACATGGGAACATTTTTTGAAATTGCGAACAAAATGTTGAAACCCCCCGTACAGTTTTTTGAGCTTGTACATTTTTATGAAATCTGTGAACAAATTTTGAAAATGAGAAGATTTTTTTAATTCCTGTATGTTCTTTGAAACATGAATATTTTTTCAAATTGTGAACATATATTGGAAACGAAAATATTTTTTGAAATTCCTGAACTTCTTGAAAGAAAACATTTTTTTAACTTTGAACAAAATTTTGAAAATGAGAACATATTTGAAACACGAACATTTTTTCAAATCTTATGAACAAATTTAAAAAAACAATAACATTTTTGGAAATTCCAAACAATATTTGAAATTTTCAAACAAGAAAAAGAAAAAATAAATAGGGAAAGCAAAAAACTTTGCAAAAGAAAATGAATGTGAGAGAAAATAAAAAACAGAAAAACATAAAGAAAAATGTTAGGAGCTTGTTCTCTGTCGATCTCGATGATACATAAACAGGAGGTGTGTTCTCTCAACTTTCACATACAACTTTATGTAGAAGAAAGAAAACTGAAGGACATTCGTCGTATTGGTTCTGGTTCATGCCAGTATACTTCTCTCATCGCGCTTCTCTCCTTAAGTAGCGTTTAGCCAAGTGGGTCCCATGTACTTACGGCTTGGCCGAGCCAGTCAACGTGGACGGCTGTTGATGCGTCGTTCTCCCTGATTGGTTGATGATGCTGAGTCAGCCGGCAGTAGCGCTTGATGGCCAGTTGTTCTCATGTTGCTCTTTTCTGCTGCCATGGCAGAGTTGTTGGGTTGGGCTGCCATGGCTGCTTTCTTGTCGTCGGTTCCTGGGACGCTAACATCCCCCTTCTTGAGCTGCGGCTTGTCCCCAAGCCGACACATCTGGGAAACACTCCTTCAAAGCAATGGCAGCTTTCGAAGTTGCGTCAAGGACGGCGGGGTCAGACCAGCAGACGAGAACTTTCTCACGATGCCTCATGGGTGTTTGGCGCCATCGACGGGTGATGATTTCCACTGGTGTGAGAACAACTTCAAAGGGTTGCGCAACTCTGAAGATGTTGCCGTGCCTGGGAGAGAGCAAAGACGAAGTTATGAAACATGAAAAACAGGGTGTACCTTTGATCCTTTCGGCAGACCCACCTTGTAAGCGATTGGGTTGATCATTTGCGAAACTCAAAAACGCCCAAAGTATTTGAATGCCAGATTGTGATTTGCTTTGCGTTCCACTGATGTTTGCACATAGGGTTGCTTTGATGAAAACAGAATCGCTCGGTTTGAAAGCTCTGTAGCTCCGTTTCTTGTCACCGTGTGTTTTGATGGTGTTGCGGGACCGACTGAGGTGTTGTTTCAGAATCTGTTGCATCAGTTTGTGTTCCTCGAGCCAATCCTTGAGAGCAGGAACTTTGCAGGTAGATGCAGCTTCAATCCCACAATGACATGGTTCATGAGTATACAGAGCAGCAAAAGGGCAGGTTTTCAGAGCAGAGTGAAAGCTCGTGTTGTACCAGAATTCAGCAAGAGAGAGGTATTGACTCCATTTGTTCGGGCAAGCATGGATGAAGCAACAGATATTGGACACTCATGTTCAACTCAATCTCGATGATCCTGAATAGCGCCTTCCAAAATTTACTAGTGAACACCAGGTCATGTTCTAAGATTATAGGTACTGGGAGACCATGGAGTTTGTAGACGTTGTCAAGCTATGATTTAGCAACCTTGGCTGTTGTAAATGGATGACTGAGAGGAAGAAAGTGAGCATATCTAGTGTACTTGTCAACAACCACCAGAATGCAATTGTATTTGTGTGACTATGGCAGACCATCAATGAAGTCCAGAGTCACTACTTGCCAAGCTCCTGTAAGTGGCAATAGTTCCAGCACTCCTGGGTACTTGACCTATTCTGGCTTAGCCTGTTGGCAGATAGTACAAGTTTGCACATATCATCGAATCTACTCTTTCATCTTAGGCCAAGCAAAGAGATGGGAACCCTGAGTGTCCCCCACTGAGTTGTAATGGAAGGCTCTTAAGATTTTCTGCCGCGCCACCGAGCCACAGTCTACCTCAAAAGTACAACAGGCCTTGGACAACAGTGAATCTTTGTTTGCGATTGGGTTTGGTAGCTATTTTTGCTAGGATGTTCTGCACTTGAGTATTGTTTGTGTAACTGGCCACGACTTCATCCAGCCAAGTAGTTTTGCATTCAGATGTAGCAGTCAGTTGTGTGTCAGGATGTTGATGACGGGATAAGGCATCGACATCATTATTTGTTGTTCTCGGATGATAACAAATTTTCTATTGCAATCCCATTAGCTTGGTGAATGCATTTTGCTGCCATGGAGTCGAGAATCTCTGGTCATCTAAATGTACCAAGCTCCTATGATCCGTTCTAATGATGAACTTCCCAGTCTATAGATAAGAGCGCCATTACTCAACCGCCATGAGAATAGCGAGGCATTCTTTCTCGTAAGTAGAGAGGCCACAGTTCTAGGGACCCAAAGTTTTGCTCATGTAAGCAATCAGGTGGCTACCTTTATGTAACATTGCCCCTACCCCATAATGACAAGCATCAGTGTCGATCATGAAAGGTTTTGTGAAGTTTGGTAATTGAAGAACATGAGTTGTCAAACTCTTATGTAGTAGATGAAAGGTAGTGTGTGTCTCTGATGTCCACAGGAATGGTTGGTTTTTCTTGAGCAGATTGAAAAGAGGGCGTGCAATGATACCAAAGTGTTTGACGAATTTCATGTAGTATCTTGCCAAACCAAGAAAACTACGAACCTCTTTGGCTGATGTTGGTGTAGGCCACTGCCGAATTGTGTGAATTTTGCCTGGGTCTGTGGCTACTCGCTCGGCACTGATCATATGTCCTAAATTTGTCTCTGTACAAACAAGCATTTGGACTACTTAACTTTCCAATGATTTGCACGCAAGAGCCGCAAAACTTGAGTGAGATGTTGGATGGGATCACAGAAGGTTTTACTGAAGACCAAAATATCGTCAAAGAACACCACCACACAGACGCTCATAACTAGCTTCAGAGTTGTTTGCATTGCATCAAGGAAAGTTGCAGGGCCTGCATGTAGGTACTGGCGGCATGACTCTATATTCCCAGTGCCCTGAATGTGCCTGGAATGTTGTTTTGTACTCTTCGCCATCGGCTAAATGAATCTGATGATAGCCAACACGTAGGTCAAGTTTGGAGAACCACTGTGATCCTTGTAGTTCATTAAGTAGTTCATCGATGAGTGGAACAGATACCTACTCATAATTGTCATTGAATTCAGACATCTGTAGTCCACATAAGGTGCCAAGTGTCGTCCTTCTTTTTTACTAGGAGAGCTGGAGATGAAAAAGCACTAAAGCTCCTCTAAATAATACCTGCAACCACAATTCCTAAACTTGACGCTCGATGAAGGATGAAGGGCCTTCAAAGGATGGATAATGTGAGGATGATTGATCAATTTATTCAGCTTTGGGAGATGCTCCAATCTGTGACTCTCTCTGATGAGCCTGATTCTATCTCCTAGAAGATGAATAAGGATGGGGTTTACACTGCAAAATCTGCATATGTTTGTCAGTTCTTTGGCCACATTGATGCGCCCTCTCTACACGCGGTTTGGAAGGTTAAAGCCGAGCCCAAGGTACGATTTTACTTGTGGTTCCTGTTACAGAATCGGAACTGGACTTCCGATTGGTTGATGGCGAGGGGATGGCCTCATTCGGCACAATGCGTGCTGTGTGACCAAGAACCTGAGACGGCCGCGCACATTACCCTGATGTTTCCTTATGCTCGGGAGGTCTGGTTCTCTTTCCATCATTCTGACGGAGCCTCTGCGGAGGCTGGCTCAACGAACATCACTATCAAAGGTTGGTGGCGACAGGTATGGGTGCTACACAAGAGACCCGAGTTGGCTCCTGAGATTACCACGGTGGTTTATATTGCCTGGAACCTATGGAAAGAAAGAAATAGAAGAACTTTTGAGGGTAAGAGATGTTCTCCCGAGACTATTGCTGCTTTAGCTAGAGAGGAGATGAGTCTGTACAGAGAGGCTTTTAGATAGTGTTTGCCTCCTCCCCTCCTTTCTTCTTTCTTTTCTTTTTCGTTGAACCTGAGCGACCACTCTCTATATGAGACACTAGGATCTTTGATCCTTTGCTTCCTTCTTATATGAAAAGGCAGAACCACTGCCATTGCCCATCAAAAAACTTGACGCTCGATTTTAGTCTTGAGTTCCGGCTTGTATTTTTATAACCCACAAGTATAGGGGGTCGCAACAGTTTTCGAGGGTAGAGTATTCAACCCAAATTTATTGATTCGGCACAAGGGGAGCCAAAGAATATTCTCAAGTAATAGCAGCTGAGTTGTCAATTCAACCACACCTGGAAACTTAATATCTGTAGTAAGGTATTTAGTAGCAAAGTAATATGATAGTAGTGGTAACGGTGGCAAAAGTAACGGTAGTAGTTTTGGTTTTATAGTGATTGGAACAATAGCAACGGAAAAGTAAATAAGTGAAGAACGATATATGAAAAGCTCGTAGGTAATGGATCGCTGATGGATAATTATGTCGGATGCGACCAATCATGCAACAGTTATAACATAGGGTGACACAGAACTAGCTCCAGTTCATCAATGTAATGTAGGCATGTATTTCAAATATAGTTGTACGTGCTTATGGAAAAGAACTTGCATGGCATCTTTTGTCCTACCCTCCAGTGGCAGCGGGGTCCTACTGGAAACTAAGGGATATTAAGGCCTCCTTTTAATAGAGTACCAGACCAAAGCATTAACACATGGTGAATACATGAACTCCTCAAACTACGGTCATCACCGGTAAGTATCCCGATTATTGTCACTTTGGGTTTAACGGATCATAACACATAGTAGGTGACTATAGACTTGCAAGATAGGATCAAGAACTCACATATATTCATGAAAACATAATAGGTTCAGATGTGAAATCATGGCACTCGGGCCCTAGTGACAAGCATTAAGCATAGCAACATCAATCTCAGAACATAATGGATACTAGGGATCAAACCCTAACAAAACTAACTCGATTACATGATAAATCTCATCCAACCCATCACCGTCCAGCAAGCCTACGATGGAATTACTCACGCATGGCGGTGAGCATCATAAAATTGGTGATGGAGGAAGGTTGATGATGACGATGGCGACGGATTCCCCTCTCCGGAGCCCCGAACGGACTCCAGATCAGCCCTCCCAAGAGAGTTTAGGGCTTGGCGGCGGCTCCGTATCGTATAACATGATGAATCCTTCTCTCTGATTTTTTTCTCCCCGAACGTGAATATATGGAGTCAGGATGGACGTTGGTGGAGCATCAGGGGGCCCACGAGGCAGGGGGCGCGCCCAGGGGGGTAGGCGCGCCCCCACCCTCGTGGACAGGGTGTGGCCCCCCTGACGTTGATTCTTTCGCCAATATTTTTTATATATTCCAAAAATAATCACCGTTTATTTTCAAGTCATTCCGAGAACTTATTTTTGCACAAAAATAACACCATGGCAATTCTGCTGAAAATAGCATCAGTCCGGGTTAGTTCCATTCAAATCATGCAAGTTACAGTCCAAAACAAGGGCAAAAGTGTTTGGAAAAGTAGATACGACGAAGACGTATCAACTCCCCCAAGCTTAAACCTTTACTTGTCCTCAAGCAATTCAGTTGATAAACTGAAAGTGATAAAGAAAAACTTTTACAAACCCTGTTTGCTCTTCTTGTTGCAAATATGTAAAGCCAGCATTCAAGTTTTGAGCAAAGATTATGAACTAACCATATTCACAATAACATTTAGGTTTCATGTTTACTCATATCAATGACATGATCTGTTGGGGAACATAGTAATTTCAAAAAAAAATTCCTACGCACACGCAAGATCATGGTGATGCATAGCAATGAGAGGGGAGAGTGTTGTCTACGTACCCTCGTAGACCGTTCGCGGAAGCGTTATATCAACACGGTTGATGTAGTTGTATGTCTTCACGATCCGACCGATCCAAGTACCGAAAGCACGACACCTTCGAATTCTGCACACGTTCGTCTCAGTGACGTCCTTGCCTTCTCGATCCAGCAAGAGGGGCGAAGTAGTAGATGAGTTCTAGCAGCACCACAGTGTGGTGACGGTGTTGGTGAAGAACAATCTCCGCAGGGCTTCGTCTAAGCACTATGAAAACTAGGACGAAGGATAAACTAGAGGGGACGGGGTTGCCGGCACACGGCTTGGTGTTTCTTGATCTGTCTTGGGTGCTAGCCCTACCCCTTTATTTATATGTTGAGCCTTGGGGTCGAAACTTGGAGTAAAAGCCTCCATAAAGTCGGTTTCACCCGAAAGGCAAGAGTCCTTCTCGGACTCCAGGGCCAGACGCCAGGGACCCTGGCGTCTGGCCCCTGGACTTCACAAAAATTCCTTTTGCGCTTTCCAAAAACCTTGTGGGCTTTCCCCTTTGGCCCAAATAAAGTGTTCTCATACCCAAATATTTCGGGAAACATCCGGAACCCCTTCCGGTGAATTCCGAAACCCTTCAGGTGACCAAACACTATTGTCCCATATATCAAACTTTATCTCCGGACCATTCTGGAGTTCCTCGTCATGTCCGTGATCTCATCCTGGACTCCCAACAACATTCGGTCACCAACATACATAACTCATATAGTACTATATCATCAACGAATGTTTAAGCGTGCGGACCCTACGGGTTCGAGAACTATGTAGACATGACCGAGACACCTCTCAGGTCAATAACCAATAGCGAGACCTGGATGCCCATATTGGCTCCTACATATTCTATGAAGATCTTTATCGGTCAGACTGCATAACAACATACATTGTTCCCTTTGTCATCGGTATGTTACTTGCCCGAGATTCGATCGTCGGTATCTCAATACCTAGTTCAATCTCGTTACAGGCAAGTCTTTTTACCCGTTCCGTAATACATCATTCCACAACTAACTCATTAGTTGCAATGCTTGCAAGGCTTTAAGTGATGTGCATTACCGAGTGGGCCCAGAGATACCTCTCCGACAATCGGAGTGACAAATCCTAATCTCGAAATACGCCAACCCAACAAGTACCTTCGGAGACACCTGTAGAGCACCTTTATAATCACACAGTTACGTTGTGACGTTTGGTAGCACACAAAGTGTTCCTCCGGTAAACGGGATTTGCATAATCTCATAGTCATAGGAACATGTATAAGTCATGAAGAAAGCAATAGCAACAAACTAAACGATCAAGTGCTAAGCTAACGGAATGGGTCAATTTAATCACATCATTCTCCTAATGATGTGATCCCATTAATCAAATGACAACTCATGTCTATGGTTAGGAAACATAACCATCTTTGATCAACGAGCTAGTCAAGTAGAGGCATACTAGTGACACTCTGTTTGTCTATGTATTCACACATGTATTATGTTTCTGATTAATACAATTCTAGCATGAATAATAAACATTTATCATGATATAAGGAAATAAATAATAATTTTATTATTGCCTCTAGGGCATATTTCCTTCAGTCTCCCACTTGCACTAGAGTCAATAATCTAGTTCACATCGCCATGTGATTTAATACCAATAGTTCACATCACCATACGATTAGCACCCATAGTTCACATCGACATGTGACCAACACCCAAAGGGTTTACTAGAGTCAATAATCTAGTTCACATTGCTATGTGATTAACACCCAAAGAGTACTAAGGTGTGATCATGTTTTGCTTGTGAGAGAAGTTTAGTCAATGGGTCTGCCACATTCAGATCCGTAATTATTTTGCAAATTTCTATGTCAACAATGCTCTGCACGGCTAATTGCTCCCACTTTCAATATGTATCCAGATTGAGATTTAGAGTCATCTGGATCAGTGTCAAAATTTGCATCGACGTAACCCTTTACGATGAACCTTTTTGTCACCTCCATAATTGAGAAACATATCCTTATTCCACTAAGGATAATTTTGGCCGCTGTCTAGTGATCTACTCCTAGATCACTATTGTACTCCCTTGCCAGAAACAATGTAGGGTATACAATAGATCTGGTACACATCATGGCATATTTTATAGAACCTATGGCCAAGGCATAGGGAATGACTTTCATTCTCTTTCTATCTTCTGCCGTGGTCGGGCTTTGAGTCTTACTCAGTTTCACACCTTGTAACACAGGCAAGAACTCTTTCTTTGACTGTTTCATTTTGAACTACTTCAAAATCTTTGTCAAGGTATGTACTCATTGAAAAACTTATCAAGCGTCTTGATCTATCTCTATAGATCTTGATGCTCAATATGTAAGCAGCTTCACCGAGGTCTTTCTTGGAAAAACATCTTTCAAACACTCCTTTATGCTTTGCAGAATAATTCTACATTATCTTCGATCAACAATATGTCATTCACATATACTTATCAGAAATTGTGTAGTGCTCCCACTCACTTTCTTGTAAATACAGGCTTCACCGCAAGTCTGTATAAAACTATATGCTTTGATCAACTTATCAAAGCATATATTCCAACTCCGAGATGCTTGCACCAGTCCATAGATGGATCGCTGGAGCTTGCATATTTTGTTAGCACCTTTAGAATTGACAAAACCTTCTGGTTGCATCATATACAACTCTTCTTTAATAAATCCATTAAGGAATGCAGTTTTGTTTATCCATTTGCCAGATTTCATAAAATGTGGCAATTGCTAACATGATTCGGACAGACTTTAAGCATAGATACGAGTGAGAAACTCTCATCGTAGTCAACACCTTGAACTTGTCGAAAACCTTTTGCGACAATTCTAGCTTTGTAGATAGTAACACTACTATCAACGTCCGTCTTCCTCTTGAAGATCCATTTAATCTCAATGGCTTGCCGATCTTTGGGCAAGTCAATCAAAGTCCATACTTTGTTCTTATACATGGATCTTGTAACGCTCTCGATGTGGCTATATCTCCCACGTGTCGAAGCACGACTTAGAGGCATAACCTCATTGAAAGCAATGTCGCAAGTGAGGTAATCTTCGCACAACCCATGTAATACATAAGGGAAAGGGAAACATAGTTGGCTTACACTCGCCACTTCACACAAATATTGAATAACACATTACATTCATCCAGATACACTCAAGGTCCGACTACGGAACCAAAATAAAAGAAGACTACCCCAAATGCTACACAAATCCCCGATCGTCCCAACTGGGCTCCACTACTGATCAACTGGAAACGAAACAACACTACAAACAAGGTCTTCATCGGGCTCCTCCTTGAGCTCGGTTGCGTCACCTGCACAATATCATCGGCACCTGCAAACTGGTTTTGGAAGTATCTGTGTCACGGGGACTCAGCAATCTCACACCCTCGCGATCAAGACTATTTAAGCTTATAGGTAGGGAAAAGGTATGAGGTGGAGCTGCAGCAAGCGACTAGCATATTTGGTGGCTAACATACGCAAATGAGAGCGAGAAGAGAAGGCAAAGCATGGTCGAGAAACTATGATCAAGAAGTGATCCTAGAACAACCTACGTCAAACATAACTCCAACACCGTGTTCACTTCCCGGACTCTGCCGGAAAGAGACCATCACGGCTACACACACTGTTGATGCATTTTAATTAAGTTAAACTTCAGGTTTTCTACAAGCGGATATTAACAAATTCCCATCTGCCCATAACCACGGGCACGGCTTTCGAAAGTTCAAAACCCTGTAGGGGTGTCCCAACTTAGCCCATCACAAGCTCTCACGGTCAACGAAGGACATTCCTTCTCCCAAGACAATTCGATCAGACTCGGCATCCCGGTTACAAGACATCCTCGACAATGGTAAAACAAGTCCAGCAAGACCGCGCGATGCGCCGACATCCTGATAGGAGCTGCACATATCTCGTTCTCAGGGCAACACCGGATGAACACTACGTACCGCTAAAACCAGCCCTCAAGTTTCCCCGAGGTGGCGCCGCAAGTGGCTCTGTTTCGGACCAACACTTAGACAAGCACTGGCCGGGGGGGGGGGGTAAAATAAAGATGACCCTTGGGCTGGCCTAACCCAAGGGAAAAGAGGCTAGGTGGCGAATGGTAAAACTAAGGTTGGGCCTTGCTGGAGGAGTTTTATTCAAGGCGAACTATCAAGGGGTTCCCATTATAACCCAACCGTGTAAGTAACGCAAAATCCGGGAACATAACACCGATATGACTGAAACTAGGGCGGCAAGAGTGGAACAAAACACCAGGCATAAGGCCGAGCCTTCCACCCTTTACCAAGTATACAAGTGCATTAATTAAATAAGAGATATTGTGATATCCCAACAAAATATCCATGTTCCAACAAGGAACAAACTCCAAACTTCACTTGCAACTAACAATGCTATAAGAGGGGCTGGGCAAAGTGGTAACATAGCCAAACAACGGTTTGCTAGGACAAGGTGGGTTAGAGGCTTGGCTTAACAATATGGGAGGCATGATAAGCAAGTGGTAGGTATCGCAGCATAGGCATAGCAAAAGAGCGAGCAACTAGCAAGCAAAGATAGAAGTGATTTCGAGGGTATGGTCATCTTGCCTGCAAAGTTCTCCGAGAAGATGAAAAGCTTGATCCTCGTAAATGTACTCAACGGGCTCCTCGAACACGAACTCGTCTCCAGGCTCTACCCAAAGCAAGAACACAAGCAAAGGAAGACACAATCAACCACGGGCAATGCTCAAACAACATGATGCAAACATGGTATGATATGCGGGATGCGGTATGTGATGCATATGCATGATTTGGAAAGGAATGAATGAACCTGGCCTCAACCTGGAAATCCAAGAGTGCCACTGGAAAGAGAAGATGATTTTGGTCGAAAACGATATAAAGATCGCCGGAATCGGATGCACGGTTTGGAAATGGCAAGCAAAACAAATATGGCACTGGTCTGCGATTAACAATATGATGCCATCTAAATGTATCAAGATAAATAAGCTACTGCACCCAAACATAGCAACAAAATACATGGCAGGGATCTACTCAAGATGCTTGACAAAAGAGGAACACTGAGCTACGGCTAATTCAATCAATAGCAGGTTCAAACAAGTATGGCAAAAGTGCAAAAGATAACAGGTTTCAGACTCAGTGAAATTAACAACATGTCAGGAATGTATCGTCAGGAAGCAATCTTTAGAGCATGAAAACTACATGCTACAGGAACATATCATGGCAAATCAAGGCATGGCTTGAAGCTACTCAAAGCATACAACAAAAGTCCCTTAGTGAACATGAGCCAAAAGGGATCAGAAAATACAATTGCAAGCATGTGAACATAGCAATTAATGAAAACAGATTCAGACTTAGTGAAAAACTGGAGCATGCAAAACAGACATCAAGTAGGCATGTTTACGAGCTCGATGCACTCACCACAAGGCATTGCATGACAAACTAAGCATACACCCAGAAAGTAGACATGGCATAGAAGCTAGGCATGGCAAGAACAACAACATAGCATGCATGGATCAACAACAACAAGCTCGGCAAAATTGCTAAACATGTTAACAATCTGCCAGGAACATTTTATAACAAAAGTAGAGCTCGATTGACTCAAACTAGGGTGCTCCATAATTGCAAACAAAGACATGGATCGATAGAGCACCACAATATCTACAAAACATCCTTACTGATCATGCTCAAAAGATGCACGGATCACTAGGAAACATCATGAACATATGGCATAAAAACAATAACAGGACAAGGACTTAGTGAAATTCTAAGTCCCTGAAATCAGCATCATCGAGTAAGCTAATTTGCATGCTTGTGCTAGTCGCCAAAAAGATCACAAAAATACATGGCATACACCCCTGTAAAGATGGCATGGCATACATCAAAACACATGTAGAGCTCAGGATCATAGCATGCACGCATTAGTCATGGCAAAAATGACAAAAGTGCATTTGCTGAAACAGATCTGAAACTATCATCACATAGCCCTCTTCCAACAGCATTTAGGGCATTAACATGAGCTCAAATGAAAATGATGCAATGAGATGAAATGATTTGCTCGTCGAGACGAACATTTTGATATGCTACACGCACGAATCGGAGCAACGGGTGATGATTTATGGCATGATGAACATGAGCACATGAATCTGAAATCTCAGGACTTAGCCGTTTTCGAAAAAAAAACAGGAGGAGCGCTATATATTATAACGTGCCCTGGGCGGGGTTTAGGTGGTGCCTCACCATGGGCTTGGCCCAAGACGGTGGTGGATCGGGCCGGCGGGGATCTGGGCCGGGAGCAGCAGGCCAGGCCCACGAGGCGCCGCGCTGGAGGAGGCCCACGCGGTGGTCGTCCTCCTCCCGATCCTGCCTGGACCGGGGAGACCGAAGCAGCGGCGGCGCCCGTTCAATGGCGGGGCAGAGGCTTGAGTGGGCAAGGAAGGGCGGAGGAGGCCGGGGAAGACCGGGAACGAGCGGATCTGGGCACGGGGACCCCGGATCTGGTCGCGGTGGTCGACGGCTGCGCTCCTGGAGGTGGGATCCGGTGCGGTGGAGCTCGGGGTCACCCATGGCGGCGCACCTTGACGAGGTCCGTCAGGGAGCAAGTCGGGGCGGCGGGGAGCCGACGCGGGAGGTGCGGTGCGGCGGCGGCAGCGAGAGGAGCAGCAACGCGAGGCAGTCGGGCGGTGGCGCGCTGCGAGATCCGGTGATGTGGAGTGGATGCCGAGGAAAACTCCGGTGGTGGACCTCACCGGCGACGACAGGGACGAGTGGCGGGGAAACGCCGGCGAGACGGGCGCGGGCGGCGGCACGCTCGGGCCCAGATGGGCTTGGGCGGGCTGGAGATGGATCTGGCGGGCCCGCGCAGTGGAAGGCTGCGTCTGGCACTGTTGGGGCACGGAAAACGAGGCAGATTAGGGTTAGGGTATTCTCTCTCTTAGATTTGGACGGGGGAATGATTATTTATACGCAGAAGGAGTTTGGAGTGTCCAAATGAGGTGCGATTTTCGGCCACACGATCGTGATCAAACGACTGAGATGATGGAGGAGGTTTGGATGGGTTTTGGGCCACTTTGGAAGGGTGTTGGGCTGCAACACACACGAGGCCTTTACGGTCCCTCGGTTAACCGATGGAGTATCGAACGAAGTCCAAATGGCATGAAACTTGACAAGCGGTCTACCGGTAGTAAAACAAGGCCGCATGGAAAGTCTCGGTCCAATCTGAGAACATTAAACACCCGCACACGAAAAGAGGCAAAAGGAGACACCGGAGGACATAGGAGCGCCAAAATGCAAAACGGGCAACGGGGAAAAAGCTCGGATGCATGAGACGAACATGTATGCAAATGCGATGCACATGATGACATGATATGAAATGCATGACATGCAAGCAAATGACAAGGCAACAATAGCGAATAACTGGAGGACATCTGGTGCAATGGTCTCGGGGCATCACAACACTCCACCACTACGAGAGGATCTCATCCCGAGATCTAGAATGGCACCGGAGGGAAAACGGAAGAGAAAGAGAAGAGGTAAAACTAAGTTGCTTCTTTGAAAAACAAGTGAAACCAAAGAACCTTGCAAGGTTGAGCAAATTTGAAAGAAAGAATACAACGAAGATGAGCAAAGTTGAAAACCTCCGTTAGGACAGAGGAAAAGAAAGAACCGATTCGGGTAGCACTTCGGTTGAAAAGAGATGAAATACTTGATAAAATGAAAGAGCTTGATCAAAGGGACACAACACTCTGGTTAAATGGATAACCCAAGAAAAGAACACGATCCTGACAAAACAAGAAGATGGGTTGAAGAGAGCAACATCACAATGCCTCCGGAACAAAAGAATAGAAGATATATAATTGAAATAGGAGAATGGAGAAGAAAATGCCAACTTCTATCACAAAAGAGCTTGAAAAGGCATACTTAGGAGAAGGGTCGAATGGAGTAGTTGAAAAAAAACAACGAAAAGAGTAAGCTTGTTGTGGGCTTATGGAAAACATCTCAAAACTGAGTTGAAATTCTGCCACTGACAGAAACGATAGATTGGATTGATATCAACAAGGAGATGAGAAAGCTTATATCACCGGGAGGATAAATGAAGAACTAGGATCATTTATAAGCACCATAGATAGCAAGAATCCTTAGGTAAGGCTTTAGGTGAAACATGACACAAGATAACTCCAACGAAGAGATTGATGGATTTAAAATACCTCATTCTTAACAACATGTGAATCATGAAACATGAACTCAAATTATCAAGAATGACATAAGACCACCTCCAATGGTACGGTAGAAAGAATTGTACTCCGGATTGCAAAATGAAGAATGATTGAGCTCCTCTGAAAAGAATCTTGATGAACACTTCGAGAAGGAATTAAATCCTTCATGAACCAACATGTAGAACCTCCATGAAGAACTCCGGCAACAGAAGAGTGATCACAAGAAAATAAGGATGGAAAGAATAAGGTTGAAGCCTTGCAATGATTATATGAAGCTTTGCGATGAAATAAAGTGGAGACTTGGAACTCCAGAAAAGAAAAGATAAAGCATCTCAACTGAGAATGTGATATGATGAACCACTCCGGAAAAAGAAATTGAATAAACTCGATGAAACAAGAATAATAATTACATTATGCTTATCCTTCACTAATTCAAATTGATGGCAAGCAATGGAATTGGCATACTACTTATTCTTGTAGAAAGGATTTAAGATAGATATAGCGCAAACTTGAGAAGGTCTTCAACGAACCACCGGTATGATTGGAACGATGAATGAATTGATAAGATAACAGCAGAAGAGAATCCTGGAAGAACCACCGTAAGAATTGAACAATGAATGAACTAAAAGGATGAATCACCGGTAAGAATTAGCAAATGAACGAACATACATTAGAGAGTTAAGATACATGAGAATGAAGAGATCACGAACCGAGAAGAGGATATTTGAAAGAAGCACCGGTAGGTTGGAGAATGATAACTCAAAGCTGAGAATGAATAAACCTGAATTGATGGACTCCAGATAGGTGAAAGGAATTCTCACAATCAAAACAATTGTGAGAGGATGGCCTTGAACTAGAACCACGAATCTCTGAGAGAACAGATAAGATATGGAGGTAAAACTCTTCTTCGGTCTTCAAATGCAGAGAATGATTATGAGAAACACCACCATGAATTATTGAGATACTCCGGGATGAAAATTAGAAATGTTGAACCAACGATGAAAAGAATTTGAAAGATCTTGGAGAAAGACATTTGACTGATGATAATTCATTCTTACGTCAAACTTGGAAAAGAATTTGAGAAGCTCCGGTAAAATAAGAAGAGTCAGGTAAGATCCTGGGAAAAGACCTGTGGGTTAGGGCCCACTCAAAAGAAACACCGTTGATGATTTAAAAGATAGATTGCGCTGGTTGAAATCAATGGCTTGAATAAGGTAACATCCTCGCAAAAGCTTGAACGAATTTAGGATGGAAACTAGAATCTTCTGAGATATCTTCAACACTCCGGAACAAATGAATAGTGAGAAGTGAATGATAAAGAGGTGCACCGACATGAGAAAACATTTAAAACGAGGAAAGGATATGATCAACGAAACTTGAACTAAATCCATCAGAGAAAAAAGAACGAATAATGATGAACTTGTAGAGCATCTTCATGAGAATCACCGGATAAGAACATTGAAGGAAAAGAATGGAGAGACTACACATCAATAAGATGGATACTCGATTAAGCAATCTGAGTCCTTGAAGAAAAAGGGTGGGTGGGCGGGGAAACAAAAACAACTTGGGACGAATGAAATGAACACCGTTGAGAAATATGAGATTGAATCTTACGGATGTTGAGAAAAAACGGATCCACTTGAAGAGAAAACACACCGGTTGAAAAGGATTGACCTGACAATCTCGATTACCATGAAGGATTAGTATCCACATAGGAATATGAGAACACCACTTAGGAAAAGGCATGGAATCAACACTTGACTTCGAGGCAACTCGAATACCACAACTCAAAACAAAACAAAAGGATTGGCTTGCAAAATAAGCCGGAACAAACATATGATAGAGATTTCGTCCGAAGTTTTCGTGGTGGGGCCTACACGGACTCGATCGTACAACACCATCATGTACAAGGCAGTGCACATGACATACGAAGCGTCCCCGAGTCAGCATAGCCAAGGACTCTTTAAGACACAACGAGACCACTGTAAAACCAACCGTGGATAGGCGGACCACTAGACGTCGAACCCCAATTTCATATCATACATCTATCGGAAAGATATCCTAAGAGCTACTTGAATACCCACTTATAAACTCCCGAACCTTTCCGGTTATGCAAACAGGTGTTGGGGATACAGGGGAAGCATAATATCTCACCCAAAACTAGCAAATCCTACATCCAGCTGTATCCATCCTTCAACACATAACCAAGAAACCTTCGGAAATCATTTACCTCAACCTTCGAAAAGCATCCGTTATACGAGTTATGGCAATACTCCCGAACTCCCGCCCCAGTACTGGGTGGCATCGAGGTTATCTCTCCAACAACTGCATAAAAGAGATTTTCGATGTCGGCGAAACTCAGGTATTCCAGAATTGCAACGATAAAATTGTGACGACAACACCTCGGAGCTCAACTCCCCGGGACACTGCCACAACCCCTAAATGTCAGGAGGCACCAAGAACAATGTTCTCGTCACAAAACCATCGGAACGATTCCAAGATACCCGCATGATCCTATTTTTTTAGTGAAATTTGAGAAGAGAAGAGTCAAAGCTCTACATTAGGGTGCCTCACCAGAGCGACGAAGGGACTGAGGAGTAAAAAGAATCCTACTCTCTGATATATATAATCCTATAAGACTCAAAACATTTTTCTAGACTCAACAACGCCAGCGATTCGATCAAGCAGGGGGCTCCTAAGGTCGGGGAAGGCTCTGATTACCAACTTGTAACACCGTCGATGCGGCTATATCTCCCATGTGTCGAAGCACGACTTAGAGGCATAACCTCATTGAAAGCTATGTCGCAAGTGAGGTAATCTTCACACAACCCATGTAATACATAAGGGAAAGCGAAACATAGTTGGCTTACACTCGCCACTTCACACAAATACATGAATAACACATTACATTCATCCAGATACACTCAAGGTCCGACTACGGAACCAAAATAAAAGAAGACTACCCCAAATGCTACACAGATCCCCGATCGTCCCAACTGGGCTCCACTACTGATCAACTGGAAACGAAACAACACTACGAACAAGGTCTTCATTAGGCTCCTCCTTGAGCTCAGTTGCATCACCTGCACGATATCATCAGCACCTGCAAACTGATTTTGGAAGTATCTGTGAGTCACGGGGACTCAGCAATCTCACACCCTCACGATCAAGACTATTTAAGCTTATAGGTAGGGAAAAGGTATGAGGTGGAGCTACAGCAAGCGACTAGCACATTTGGTCGCTAACATACGCAAATGAGAGCGAGAAGAGAAGGCAAAGCGCGGACGAGAAACTATGATCAAGAAGTCATCCTATAACAACCTACGTCAAACATAACTCCAACACCGTGTTCACTTCCCGGACTCCGCCGGAAAGAGACCATCACGGCTACACAAGCTGTTGATGCATTTTAGTTAAGTTAAACTTTAGGTTTTCTACAACCAGACATTAACAAATTCCCATCTGCCCATAACCGCGGGCACGGCTTTCGAAAGTGCAAAACCCTGCAAGGGAGTCCCAACTTAGCCCTGAAGGAAATATGCCCTAGAGGCAATAATAAAGTTATTATTTATTTCCTTATATCATGATAAATGTTTATTATTCATGCTAGAATTGTATTAACCAGAAACATAATACATGTGTGAATACATAGACAAACAGAGTGTCACTAGTATGCCTCTACTTGACTAGCTCGTTAATCGAAGATGGTTATGTTTCCTAACCATGAACAAAAGAGTTGTTATTTGATTAATGAGGTCACATCATTAGAAGAATGATGTGATTGACATGACCCATTCTATTAGCTTAGCACTCGATCGTTTAGTATGTTGCTATTGCTTTCTTCATGACTTATACATGTTCCTATGACTATGAGATTATGCAACTCCCGTTTACCGGAGGAACACTTTGTGTGCTACCAAACGTCACAACGTAACTGGATGATTATAAAGGAGCTCTACAGGTGTCTCCAAAGGTACATGTTGGGTTGGCGTATTTCGAGATTAGGATTTGTCACTCCGATTGTCGGAGAGGTATCTCTGGGCCCTCTCGGTAATGCACATCACCTAAGCCTTGCAAGCAATGCAACTAAATGAGTTAGTTGCAAGATGATGTATTACGGAACGAGTAAAGAGACTTGCCGGTAACGAGATTGAACTAGGTATTGATATACCGATGATCGAATCTTGGGCAAGTAACATACCGATGACAAAGGGAACAACATATGTTGTTATGCGGTCTGACCGATAAAGATCTTCGTAGAATATGTGGGAGCCAATATGAGCATCCAGGTTCCTCTATTGGTTATTGACCGGAGATGTGTCTCGGTCATGTCTACATTGTTCTCGAACCCGTAGGGTCCGCACGCTTAAGGTTTCAATGACAGTTATATTATGAGTTTATGAGTTTTGATGTACCGAAGGAGTTCGGAGTCCCGAATGAGATCGGGGACATGACGAGGAGTCTCGAAATGGTCGAGACGTAAAGATCGATATATTGGACGACTATATTCGGACATCGGAAAGGTTCCGAGTGGTTCGGGTATTTTTTGGAGTACCGGGGAGTTATGGGAATACGGGGGAAGAAGTATATGGGCCTTATTGGGCTTTAGGGGAGAGGAAGAGGCAGGCCGCATGCCCCCCCCATTGACTAGTCCGAATTGGACTAGGGGGAGGGGTGGCGCCCCCTCCTTCCTTCTCTTCCCTCTTCCCCTTCCTTGTCTCCTACTCCTACTACATGGAAGGACTCCTAGTTGGACTAGGAAAGGGGGAATCCTACTTCCGGTGGGAGTAGGACTCCCCTAGGGCGCGCCATAGAGAGGGCCGGCCCTCCCCTCCTCCACTCCTTTATATACGGGGGCAGGGGGCACCCCATAGACACACAAGTTGATCTTCGTGATCGTTCTCTTAGCCGTGTGCGGTGCCCCCCTCCACCATAATCCTCGATAATATTGTAGCGGTGCTTAGGCTAAGCCCTGCGATGGTAGAACATCAAGATCGTCACCACGCCGTCGTGCTGACAGAACTCTTCCCTGACACTTTGCTGTATCGGAGCCCGGGGATCGTCATCGAGCTGAACGTGTGCTAGAACTCGGAGGTGCCGTAGTTTTGGTGCTTGATCGGTCGGGCCGTAAAGATGTACGACTACATCAACCGCGTTGTCATAACACTTCCGCTGTCGGTCTACAAGGGTACGTAGATCACACTTTCCCCTCTCGTTACTATGCATCACCATGATCTTGCGTGTGCGTAGGAAATTTTTTGAAATTACTACGTTCCCCATCAGTGGCATCCGAGCCTAGGTTTTATGCGTTGATGTTGTGCACGAGTAGAACACAAGTGAGTTGTGGGCGATATAAGTCATACTGCTTACTAGCATGTCATACTTTGGTTCGGCGGTATTGTTGGATGAAGCGGCCCGGACCGACATTACGCGTACGCTTACGCGAGACTGGTTCTACCGACGTGCTTTGCACACAGGTGGCAGGCGGGTGTCAGTTTCTGCAACTTTAGGTGAACCGAGTGTGGCTACGCCCGGTCCTTGCGAAGGTTAAAACAGCACCAACTTGACAAACTATCATTGTGGTTTTCATGCGTAGGTAAGATTGGTTCTTGCTAAGCCCGTAGTAGCCACGCAAAACTTGCAACAACAAAGTAGAGGACGTCTAATTTGTTTTTGCAGGGCATGTTGTGATGTGATATGGTCAAGACATGATGAGATATAAGTTGTTGTATGAGATGATCATGTTTTGTTGAAGTTATCGGCAACTGGCAAAAGCCTTATGGTTATCTCTCTATTGCATAAGATGCAAGCGCCAAATAATTGCTTTACTTTATCGCTATGCGATAGCAATAGTTGCAAGAGCAATTGTTGTCATGCCGGTGTGACGACACAATGATATAGATCAAGATGATGGAGATCATGGTGTCATGCCGGTGACGATAGAGATCATGACAGTACTTTGGAGATGGAGATCAAAGGCGCAAGATGATGATGGCCATATCATGTCACATATTTTGATTGCATATGATGTTTATCTTTTTATACATCTTATTTTGCTTAGTTCAATGGTAGCATTTTAAGATGATCTCACTAATTATCAAGAAGTGTTCTCCCTGAGTATGCACCATTGCGAAAGTTCTTCGTGCTGAGACACCACGTGATGATCGGGTGTGATAGGCTCTACGTTCAAATACAACGGGTGCAAAACAGTTGCACACGCGGAATACTCAGGTTATACTTGACGAGCCAAGCATATACAGATATGGCCTCGGAACACGGAGACCAAAAGGTCGAGCGTGAATCATATAGTAGATATGATCAACATAGTGATGTTCACCATTGAAACTACTCCATCTCACATGATGATCGGACATGGTTTAGTTGATTTGGATCACGTGATCACTTAGAAGATTAGAGGGATGTCTTTCTAAGTGGGAGTTCTTAAGTAATATGATTAATTGAACTTTAAATTTATCATGAACTTAGTCCTGGTAGTATTTTGCAAATTATGTTGTAGATCAATAGCCCGCATTGTTGCTTCCCTGTGTTTATTTTGATATGTTCCTAGAGAAAATTGTGTTGAAAAATGTTAGTAGCAATGATGCGGATTGGATCCGTGATCTGAGGTTTATCCTCATTGCTGCACAGAAGAATTATGTCCTTGATGCACCGCTAGGTGACATACCTATTGCAGGAGTAGATGCAGACGTTATGAACGTTTGGCTAGCTCAATATGATGACTACTTGATAGTTTAGTGCACCATGCTTAACGGCTTAGAATCGGGACTTCAAAGACGTTTTGAACGCCATGGAACATATGAGATGTTCCAGAAGTTGAAGTTAATATTTCAAGCAAATACCCAAGTTGAGAGATATGAAGTTTCCAACAAGTTCTATAGCTAAAAGATGGAGGAGAATCGCTCAACTAGTGAGCATGTGCTCAGATTATCTGGGTACTACAATTGCTAGAATCAAGTGGGAGTTAATCTTCCAAATAAAATAGTGATTAACAGAATTCTCTAGTCACCATCACCAAGTTAGTACAACTTCATGATGAACTATGATATGCAAGGGATAACGGAAACGATTCCCAAGCTCTTCGTAATGCTGAAATTGACGAAGGTAGAAATCGAGAAAAACATCAAGTGTTGATGGTAGACAAGACCACTAGTTTCAAGAAAAGGGCAGAGGGAAGAAGGGGAACTTCAAGAAGAACAGCAAGCAAGTTGCTGCTCAAGTGAAGAAGCCCAAGTTTGGTCCTAAGCCTGAGACTAAGTTCTTCTACTGCAAAGGGACTGGTCACTGGAAGCGGAACTACCCCAAGTGATTGGCGGACAAGAAGGATAGCAAAGTGAACATAAGTATATTTGATATACATGTTATTGATGTGTACTTTACTAGTGTTTTTAGCAACCCCTCAGTATTTGATACTAGTTCAGTTGCTAAGATTAGTAACTCGAAACGGGAGTTGCAGAATAAACAGAGACTAGTTAAGGGTGAAGTGATGATGTGTGTTGGAAGTGGTTCCAAGATTGATATGATCATCATCGCACACTCCCTATAATTTCGGGATTAGTGTTGAACCTAAATAAGTGTTATTTGGTGTTTGCGTTGAGCATGAATATGATTTGATCATGTTTATTGTAATACAGTTATTCATTTAAGTAAGAGAATAAATTGTTGTTCTGTTTACATGAATAAAACCTTATATGGTTACACACCCAATGAAAATAGTTCGTTGGATCTCGATTGTAGTGATACACATAATCATAATATTGAAACCAAAAGATGCAAAGTTAATAATGATAGTGCAACTTATTTGTGGCACTGCCGTTTAGGTCATATTGGTGTAAAGCGCATGAAGAAACTCCATGCTGATGGGCTTTTGGAATCACTTGATTATGAATCAGTTGATGCTTGCGAATGATGCCTCATGGGAAAGATGACTAAGACTCTGTTCTTCAGAACAATGGAGCAAGCAACATATTTGTTGGAAATCATACATACTAATGTATGTGGTCCGATGAATATTGAGGCTCGCGACAGGTATCATTATTTTCTGATCTTCACAGATGATTTGAGCAGATATGAGTATATCTACTTGATGAAACATAAGTCTGAAACATTTGAAAAGTTCAAAGAATTTTAGAGTGAAGTGAAAAATCATCATAACAAGAAAATAAAGTTTCTACGATCTGATCGTAGAGAAGAGTATTTGAGTTACGAGTTTGGCCTTCAGTTAAAAACAATGTGAAATAGTTTCACTACTCACGCCACCTGGAACACCACAATGTAATGGTGTGTCCGAACGTCATAACCGTACTTTATTAGATATGGTGCAATCTATGATGTCTCATACCGATCTACCACTATCGTTTTGGGGTTATGCATTAGAGACAGCTGCTT
Organism: Triticum monococcum; assembly: GCA_034509565.1. NCBI lineage: Eukaryota > Viridiplantae > Streptophyta > Magnoliopsida > Poales > Poaceae > Triticum > Triticum monococcum. The sequence goes on along the minus strand of CM067843.1, from coordinate 666,264,053 downwards.
TCACGTTAAATAGGGCACCATCTAAATCCGTTGAAACGACACCGTATGAACTATGGTTTGGCAAGAAACCTAAGCTGTCGTTTCCTAAAGTTTGAGGTTGCAATGCTTATTTGAAAAAATTTCAACCTGATAAGCTCAAACCCAAATCGGAGAAGTGCGTCTTCATAGGATACGCAAAAGAAAATGTTGGGTACACCTTCTATCACAGATCCAAAGGCAAGATATTCGTTGCTTTGAATGGATCCTTTCTAGAGAAGGAATTTCTCTCGAAAGAAGTGAGTGGGAGGAAAATAGAACTTGATGAGGTAACTGTACCTGCTCCCTTATTGGAAAGTAGTTCATCACAGAAATCTGTTCCTGTGACTACTAGACCGATTAGTGAGGAAGCCAATGATGATGATCATGTAACTTCAGATCAAGTTACTACCGAACCTCGTAGGTAAAACCAGAGTGAGATCCTCACCAGAGTGGTACGGTAATCCAGTTCTGGAGGTCATGTTACTTGACCATGACGAGCCTATGAACTATGAGGAAGCGATGATGAGCACAGATTTCGCAAAATGGCTTGAGGCCATGAAATCTGAGATGAGATCCATGTATGAGAACAAAGTATGGACTTTGATTGACTTGCCCAATGATCGGTGAGCCATTTGAGATTAAATGGATCTTCAAGAGGAAGACGGACGCTGATAGTAGTGTTACTATCTACAAAGCTAGAATTGTCACAAAAAGGTTTTCGACAAGTTCAAGGTGTTGACTACGATGAGAGTTTCTCACTCGTATCTATGCTTAAGTCTATCCGAATCATGTTAGCAATTGCCGCATTTTATGAAATCAGGCAAATGGATAAACAAAACTGCATTCCTTAATGGATTTATTAAAGAAGAGTTGTATATGATACAACCAGAAGGTTTTGTCAATCCTAAAGGTGCTAACAAAATGTGAAAGCTCTAGCGATCCATCTATGGACTGGTGCAAGCATCTCGGAGTTGGAATATGCGCTTTGATGAGATGATCAAAGCATATAGTTTTATACAGACTTGCGGTGAAGCCTGTATTTACAAGAAAGTGAGTGGGAGCACTACAACATTTCTGATAAGTATATGTGAATGACATATTGTTGATCGGAAATAATGTAGAATTATTCTGCAAAGCATAAAGGAGTGTTTTGAAAGAAGTTTTTCAAAGAAAGACCTCGGTGAAGCTGCTTACATATTAAGCATCAAGATCTATAGAGATAGATCAAGACGCTTGATAAGTTTTTTTCAATGAGTACATACCTTAACAATTTTGAAGTAGTTCAAAAATTGGAACGGTCAAATAAAGAGTTCTTGGCTGTGTTACAAGGTGTGAAATTGAGTAAGACTCAAAGCCCGACCACGGCAGAAGATAGAAAGAGAATGAAAGTCATTCCCTATGCCTAAGCCATAGGTTCTATAAAGTATACCATGCTGTGTACCAGATCTATTGTATACCCGACACTGTGTTAAGCAAGGGAGTACAATAGTGATCTAAGAGTAGATCACTGGACAGCGGTCAAAATTATCCTTAGTGGAATAAGGAAATATTTCTCAATTATGGAGGTGACAAAAAGGTTCGTCGTAAAAAGTTACGTCGATGCAAGTTTTGACACATATCTGGATGACTCTAAGTCTCGATCTAGATACATATTGAAAGTGGGAGCAATTAGCTAGAGTAGCTCCGTGCAGAGCATTGTAGACATAGAATTCGCAAAATACTTACGGATCTGTATGTGACAGACCCGTTGACTAAAATTATCTCACAAGCAAAACATGATCACACCTTAGTACTCTTTGGGTATTAATCACATAAACGATGTGAACTAGATTACTGACTCTAGTAAACCCTTTGGGTATAGGTCACATGACAATGTGAACTATGGGTGTTAATCACATGGTGATGTGAACTATTAGTGTTGAATCACATGGCGACATGAACTAGATTATTGACTCTAGTGCAAGTGGGAGACTGAAGGAAATATGCCCTAGAGGCAATAATAAAGTTATTATTTATTTCCTTATATCATGATAAATGTTTATTATTCATGCTAGAATTGTATTAACCGGAAACATAATACATGTGTGAATACATAAACAAACAGAGTGTCACTAGTATGCCTCTACTTGACTAGCTCACTAATCGAAGATGGTTATGTTTCCTAACCATGAACAAAAGAGTTGTTATTTGATTAATGGGATCACATCATTAGAAGAATGATGTGATTGACATGACCCATTCCATTAGCTTAGCACTCGATCGTTTAGTATGTTGCTATTGCTTTCTTCATGACTTATACATGTTCCTATGACTATGAGATTATGCAACTCCCGTTTACCGGAGGAACACTTTGTGTGCTACCAAACGTCACAACGTAACTGGGTGATTATAAAGGAGCTCTTAGGTGTCTCCAAAGGTACATGTTGGGTTGGCGTATTTCGAGATTAGGATTTGTCACTCCGATTGTCGGAGAGGTATCTCTGGGCCCTCTCGGTAATGCACATCACCTAAGCCTTGCAAGCAATGCAACTAAATGAGTTAGTTGCGAGATGATGTATTACGGAACGAGTAAAGAGACTTGCCGGTAACGAGATTGAACTAGGTATTGATACACCGACGATCGAATCTCGGGCAAGTAACATACCGATGACAAAGGGAACAACGTATGTTGTTATGCGGTCTGATTGATAAAGATCTTCGTAGAATATGTGGGAGCCAATATGAGCATCCAGGTTTCGCTATTGGTTATTGACCGGAGACGTGTCTCGGTCATGTCTACATTGTTCTCGAACCCGTAGGGTCCGCACGCTTAAGGTTTCGATGGCAGTTATATTATGAGTTTATGAGTTTTGATGTACCGAAGGAGTCCGGAGTCCCGAATGAGATCGGGGACATGACGAGGAGTCTCGAAATGGTCGAGACGTAAAGATCGATATATTGGATGACTATATTCGGACATCGGAAAGGTTCCGAGTGGTTCGGGTATTTTTCGGAGTACCGGGGAGTTACGGGAATACGGGGGAAGAAGTATATGGGCCTTATTGGGCTTTAGGGGAGAGGAAGAGGCAGGCCGCGCACCCCCCCATTGAATAGTCCGAATTGGACTAGGGGGAGGGGCGGCGCCCCCTCCTTCCTTCTCTTCCCTCTTCCCCTTCCTTGTCTCCTACTCCTACTACATGGAAGGACTCCTAGTTGGACTAGGAAAGGGGGAATCCTACTCCCGGTGGGAGTAGGACTCCCCTAGGGCGCGCCATAGAGAGGGCCGGCCCTCCCCTCCTCCACTCCTTTATATACGGGGGCAGGGGGCACCCCATAGACACACAAGTTGATCTTCGTGATCGTTCTCTTAGCCGTGTGCGGTGCCCCCCTCCACCATAATCCTCGATAATATTGTAGCGGTGCTTAGGCGAAGCCCTGCGATGGTAGAACATCAAGATCGTCACCACGCCGTCGTGCTGACAGAACTCTTCCCCGACACTTTGCTGGATCGGAGTCCGGGGATCGTCATCGAGCTGAACGTGTGCTAGAACTCGGAGGTGCCGTAGTTTCGGTGCTTGATCGGTCGGGCCGTAAAGACATATGACTACATCAACCGTGTTGTCATAACACTTCCGCTGTCGGTCTACAAGGGTACGTAGATCACACTCTCCCCTCTCGTTACTATGCATCACCATGATCTTGCGTGTTCGTAGGAATTTTTTTGAAATTACTACGTTCCCCATCAAGCCCATCACAAGCTCTCACGGTCAACGAAGGACATTCCTTCTCCCAAGACAATCTGATCAGACTCGGCATCCCGGTTACAAGACATCCTCGACAATGGTAAAACAAGTCCAGCAAGACCGCCCGATGCGCCGACATACTGATAGGAGCCGCACATATCTCATTCTCAGGGCAACACCGGATGAACACTACGTACAGCTAAAACCAGCCCTCAAGTTTCCCCGAGGTGGCGCCGCAAGTGGCTCTGTTTCGGACCAACACTTAGACAAGCACTGGCCGGGGGGGGGGGGTTAAAATAAAGATGACCCTTGGGCTGGCCTAACCCAAGGGAAAAGAGGCTAGGTGGCGAATGGTAAAACCAAGGTTGGGCCTTGCTGGAGGAGTTTTATTCAAGGCGAACTGTCAAGGGGTTCCCATTATAACCCAACCGTGTAAGGAACGCAAAATCCAAGAACATAACACCGATATGACGGAAACTAGGGCGGCAAGAGTGGAACAGAACACTAGGAATAAGGCCGAGCCTTCCACCCTTTACCAAGTATATAGGTGCATTAATTAAATAAAAGATATTGTGATATCCCAACAAAATATCCATGTTCCAACAAGGAACAAACTCCAAACTTCACTTGCAACTAACAACGCTATAAGAGGGGCTGGGCAAAGTGGTAACATAGCCAAACAACGGTTTGCTAGGACAAGGTGGGTTAGAGGCTTGGCTTAACAATATGGGAGGCATGATAAGCAAGTGGTAGGTATCGCAGCATAGGCATAGCAAAAGAGCGAGCAACTAGCAAGCAAAGATAGAAGTGATTTCGAGGGTATGGTCATCTTGCCTACAAAGTTCTCCGAGAAGACAAAAAGATTGATCCTCATAAACATACTCAACGGGCTCCTCGAACACGAACTCGTCTCCCGGCTCTACCCAAAGCAAGAGCACAAGCAAAGGGAGACACAATCAACCACGGGCAATGCTCAAACAACATGATGCAAACATGGTATGATATGTGGGATGCGGTATGTGATGCATATGCATGATTTGAAAAGGAATGAATGAACCTGGCCTCAACCTGGAAATCCAAGAGTGCCACTGGAAAGAGGAGATGATTGCGGTCGAAAACGATATAAAGATCACCAGAATCAGATGCACGGTTTGGAAATGGCAAGCAAAACAAATATGGCACCGGTCTGCGATTAACAGCATGAGGCAATCTAAATGCATCAAGATAAATAAGCTACTACACCCAAACATAGCAACAAAATGCATGGCAGGGATCCACTCAAGATGCTTGACAAAATATGAACACTGAGCTACGGCTAATTCAATCAATAGCAGGTTCAAACAAGTATGGCAAAAGTGCAAAAGATAACAGGTTTCAGACTCAGTGAAATTAACAACATGTCAGGAATGTATCGTCAGGAAGCAATCTTTAGAGCATGAAAACTACATGCTACAGGAACATATCATGGCAAATCAAGGCATGGCTTGAAGCTACTCAAAGCATACAACAAAAGTCCCTTAGTGAACATGAGCCAGAAGGGATCAGAAAATACAATTGCAAGCATGTGAACATAGCAATTAATGAAAACAGATTCAGACTTAGTGAAAAACTGGAGCATGCAAAATAGACATCAAGTAGGCATGTTTACGAGCTCGATACGCTCACTACAAGGCATTGCATCACAAACTAAGCATACACCCAGAAAGTAGACATGGCATAGAAGCTAGGCATGGCAACAACAAAAACATAGCATGCATGGATCAACAACAACAAGCTCGGCAAAATTGCTAAACATGTTAACAATCTGCCAGGAACATTTTATAACAAAAGTAGAGCTCGATTGACTCAAGCTAGGGTGCTCCATAATTGCAAACAAAGACATGGATGGATAGAGCACCACAATATCTACAAAACATCCTTACTGATCATGCTCAAAAGATGCACGCATCACTAGTAAACAACATGAACATATGGCATAAAAACAATAACAGGACAAGGACTTAGTGAAATTCTAAGTCCCTGAAGTCAGCATCATTGAGTAAGCTACTTTGCATGCTTGTGCTAGTCGCCACAAAGATCACAAAAATACATGGCATACACCCATGTAAATATGGCATGGCATACATCAAAACACATGTAGAGCTCAGGATCATAGCATGCACGCATTAATCATGGCAAAAATGACAAAAGTGCATTTGCTGAAACAGATCTGAAACTATCATCACATAGCCCTCTTCCAACAGCATTTAGGGCATCAAGATGAGCTCAAATGAAAATGATGCAATGAGATGAAATGATTTGCTCATCGAGACGAACATTTTGATATGCTACACGTACGAATCGGAGCAACGGATGATGAGTTATGGCATGATGAACATGCACACATGAATCTGAAATCTCAGGACTTAGCCGTTTTCGAAAAAAACAGGAAGAGCGCTATATATTATAACGTGCCCTGGGCGGGGTTTAGGTGGTGCCTCACCATGGGCTTGGCCCAAGACGGTGGTGGACCGGGTCGGCGGGGATCTGGGCCGGGAGCAGCAGCCGGGCCCATGAGGCGCCGCGCTGGAGGAGGCCCACACGGTGGCCGTCCTCCTCCTGATCTCGCCTGTATCGGGGAGACCGGAGCAGCGGCGACGCCCGTTCGACGGCGGGGCAGTGGCCTGTGCGGGCAAGGAAGGGCGAAGGAGGCCGGGGAAGACCGGGAACGAGCGGATCCGGGCACGGGGACCCCGGATCTGGCCGCGGTGATCGACGACTGCGCTCCTGGAGGTGGGATCTGGTGCCGTGGAGCTCGGGGTCTCCCATGGCGGCGCACGAAGACGAGGTACAGCAGGGAGCAAGTCGGGCGGCGGGGAGCCGGCGCGGGAGGCGCGATGCGGCGGCGTCGGCGAGAGGAGTAGCGACGCGAGGCAGTCGGGCGGTGGCGCGCTGCAAGATCCGGCGATGTGGAGCGGATGCCGAGGAAAACTCCGGTGGTGGAGCTCGTCGGCGACGACAGGGACGAGCGGCGGGGAAACTCCGGTGAGACGGGCGCGGGCGGCGGCCCGCTCGGGCCCAGATGGGCTTGGGCGGGCCGGAGATGGATCTGGCGGGCCCGCGCGGTGGAAGGCTGCGTCTGGCACTGTTGGGGCATGGAAAACGAGGCAGATTAGGGTTAGGGTATTCTCTCTCTTAGATTTGGATGGGGGAATGATTATTTATACGCAGAAGGAGTTTGGAGTGTCCAAATGAGGTGCGGTTTTAGGCCACGTGATCGTGACCGAACGGCCGAGATGATGGAGGAGGTTTGGATGGGTTTTGGGCCACTTTGGAAGGGTGTTGGGCTGCAACACACACAAGGCCTTTACGGTCCCTCGGTTAACCGTTGGAGTATCAAATGAAGTCCAAATGGCATGAAACTTGACAGGCGGTCTACCGGTAGTAAAACAAGGCCGCATGGCAAGTCTCGGTCCAATCCGAGAATGTTAAACACCCGCACACGAAAAAGAGGCAAAAGGAGACACTGGAGGACATAGGAGCGCCGGAATGCAAAACGGGCAACGGGGAAAAAGCTCGGATGCATGAGACGAACATGTATGCAAATGCGATGCACATGATGACATGATATGAAATGCATGACACACAAGCAAATGACAAGGCAACAACAGCGAATAATTGGAGGACACCTGGCGCAACTGTCGGGACCCCGATCCCAAGTCACACCGATCTAGCATGTAACACGTCATATCACTTTGCGGCCTCACGCACGGTATTCCCACGGGTGCCACCTTACCTGGCCCGGGACCGTTTGCGCATTTTGGCTCACGTATATGGCAGTGTCGCTAGCATCCATATGACAGAGAACCCGGGCCGACATGGCTAGTCGTGAACCCAAAGCGGCACGGACCTATGGAGACAGGCATACATGAATCGCATCGAACATGTCGGTCATCAATGAGTGATTCCGGGCTGTAGCACTGGGCTAACAGGACTCCGGGGATCCCGGGCTGTAGCAGGCTAGGCAGGACTCCAGAGATCACCATGTGACATTTCCCCGAAGGGACAGACATAGGGACGAGGTGAAACACATGCCGGCCAGTCAAGTGTCCTGAACAGTAGTACTGGGCTAGCAGGACTCCGGTGAACCAGGCTGTAGCGGACTACTATGGCTCGAGGAATACTAGACTACATTTCCCCATAAGAAAGGCTGCGAAGGATAAACAACTAGATTGTCGGATCCCACACATAGCAATACACGTTACACGTACGCATAACATGCATGTATGTGCGGTACATCATGGCATCACAACATAACTCAAACTCATATAGATAAGGGCCCAGAAGAGCCACATAGCATAAATACAAACATGGGTCACATGACCCATCATTCAGAGCATACAAGCAACAAGCGGAATCATTACATGTCTGAGTACAGACAACTACAAAAGAAAAAGACTAAGAAGCCTGACTAACACGACCCTCCCAAGGGTACAAGATCGTAGCTGGGATACAAGCTACTCGTCGAAGCCACTAGTGTAACCAACTGCAAAACATAAATAAGCAAACGTGAGTACAAAGGTACTCAGCAAGTCTTACTTCAGAACTATCTACATATGCATCATTATCAACAAAGGGGGGGTGGAGTTTAACAGCAGCAAGCCAGCTTTGACTCAATGGCTAATCTATACTATGGGTAACAGAAACTTATTTGAGGTGAGAAGACGCACACGAGTCCACAACTTCACCATATCAATACTCCACTATGGATCCGTTCCCGTCTCCCTACGAGAAGGCCATCCATAGCACTCACGCTTATCTTGAACTTCTGAAGCTGAGACATGGTGCACACATGCTCGTTCAATGGAGGCTGGCTTGGTACTGATCATCTTGATTGATGGCTTTTCATGGCCAACAGACCTCTCAGATTGGGGTGGAGCATAACTGGACTGAGGGCAGTCACGTGCATAGTGTCCTGGTTCTCCGTAGGTAAAGCAAGTTCCTGAGGTAAGACGTGGACCTACGTTGGCAAGTGGTACACTAATAGGCCTGAGTGGAGCATGTTGCTGAGTTGGGTGAGGCGCCACATAGGATGGCCTCGGTGCATATCGAGGTGGAAGAGCCGAGTTCGGAATCCAAATCCGTCGCTTCTGAGAGCCAGAGCGGGAGGAAGAACCCAGATCACGGTTGTGCTTACGAGACTCCTCGTAAGTGAGTTGAGCTGTCTCTGCATTAATGGCCTTGTTCACAAGAGCCTGGAAAGTATCACAATGATGCAGGTGGAGATCACGATGCAACTTAGGGTGGAGACCCTTCCGGAACCTAGCCTGCTTCTTAGCGTCCGTGGACACTTCTTCTGTAGCATAGCGGGCGAGGTTTCCAAACTCCCTACTGTAAGCATCAACAGGCAGGTTACCCTGGGTAAAATTACAGAACTCTTCCCTCTTGCGGTCAAAGAGAGCCTGAGGAATGTGGTGCTCACAAAAAGCCTCGGTGAAATCTCTCCAGGTAGGAATCTGACCAGCTGGAAGCATAGCCTCATAGCTCTGCCACCAAATACTAGCAGGTCCTTCCAAGTGATAGGTAGCATAGGTGACCTTGTCACTTTCAACGACGTTCGTAGAATGCAACTTGTGAGTGATGCTTCGGAGCCAGTCATCCGCATCGAGTGGCTCAATGGAATGATGGAAGGTGGGTGGTTTCAGACCAATGAAGTCGGTGATGGAAACCAACTTCTTACGCTGATGTGCGGTGTTCTGCTCAATCTGTGCCAGCAAGCGGTTAGTCTCACGCTTGTTCCTCTCGGATGCTAACAAGAACTCTGCCACCAAAGGCTGGTCAGGAGGATCCTCGTCCCTACCATCTCCATGGTTCTTGCTATGAGCAACTGAAGCTCGATTAGCAGACGACATCCTGACACAGAAATCAAAGAAACAAGGATGGAATTAGCATCGACCTAGGGATGCGGAAAGTAATGAAAAAGCATTGGAAAGTCTTGAAATCTTGGGACAATTTCGGCAGCATAACGGCTGTAAATGCTCAAAAGGATGTTTGAGACATTCATCAAAGGAATAGCATAATCAATCAGCATCATAATATCAAGGTTCTGGGTCAAACTGAGGACACACAGAAGTAGTAGAACTGTATTGAGACACAACCCAACAATCCCAAGACTTTACGGTTTAGTAACTCGTCATCCTGAAAGACAGAGGAGAAGCCTAGGCCTTAACCCTCGTAGAAAAGAAGAGGCTGACTCAGAAAGAATGACATGAGGTAAAGGAGTAAAAAGAGCCTTACGTTCCCTTCCACAATCAATTCCCTTATGTAACTAAAGCATTTCTAGACTCAACTTCGACCAGTTGGCTTGGTAATCCTACAGGCAGTCAGGCTCTGATACCAAGTCTGTCGGGACCCCGATCCCAAGTCACACCGATCTAGCATGTAACACGTCATATCACTTTGCGGCCTCACGCACGGTATTCCCACGGGTGCCACCTTACCTGGCCCGGGACCGTTTGCGCATTTTGGCTCACGTATATGACAGTGTTGCTAGCATCCATATGACAGAGAACCCGGGCCGACATGGCTAGTCGTGAACCCAAAGCGGCACGGACCTATGGAGACAGGCATACATGAATCGCATCGAACATGTCGGTCATCAACGAGTGATTCCGGGCTGTAGCACTGGGCTAACAGGACTCCGGGAATCCCGGGCTGTAGCAGGCTAGGCAGGACTCCAGAGATCACCATGTGACATTTCCCCGAAGGGACAGACATAGGGACGAGGTGAAACACATGCCGGCCAGTCAAGTGTCCTGAACAGTAGTACTAGGCTAGCAGGACTCCGGTGAACCAGGCTGTAGCGGACTACTATGGCTCGAGGAATACTAGACTACATTTCCCCATAAGAAAGGCTGCGAAGGATAAACAACTAGATTGTCGGATCCCACACATAGCAATACACGTTACACGTACGCATAACATGCATGTATGTGCGGTACATCATGGCATCACAACATAACTCAAACTCATATAGATAAGGGCCCAGAAGAGCCACGTAGCATAAATACAAACAGGGGTCACATGACCCATCATTCAGAGCATACAAGCAACAAGCGGAATCATTACATGTCTGAGTACAGACAACTACAAAAGAAAAAGACTAAGAAGCCTGACTAACACGACCCTCCCAAGGGTACAAGATCGTAGCTGGGATACAAGCTACTCGTCGAAGCCACTAGTGTAACCAACTGCAAAACATAAATAAGCAAACGTGAGTACAAAGGTACTCAGCAAGTCTTACTTCAGAACTATCTACATATGCATCATTATCAACAAAGGGGGGGTGGAGTTTAACAGCAGCAAGCCAGCTTTGACTCAATGGCTAATCTATACTATGGGTAACAGAAACTTATTTGAGGTGAGAAGACGCACACGAGTCCACAACTTCACCATATCAATACTCCACTATGGATCCGTTCCCGTCTCCCTACGAGAAGGCCATCCATAGCACTCACGCTTATCTTGCGTATTTTAGAGTATCCACTTCAAATTGTCTATGTACTATATAAGTTCTCCAAGTTTCCATATCCGAGGAAAACGGCTATTCGAATAGATAATAATGACCCTGCAGGGGTGTACTTCTTCACACACGCTCTCGCCACTTATAGCCCCGTACACGTCATGTACCTCGGCAACCTTCAAGCGGAAGCCGGGCGAGGGTGTCGGCCACGACCTGACTAACCACACAAGTCTCTCGTCCAGGTTTATCGCCTATTCGGGTTCCATCCGCAAGGAGATCCGGCCGGGGTGTCGCTCACGGCCCCAAACGATGTGTCCAGGGTTCCCAAGCCCACCATCCCGGTGCCACTTGGTACACCGTGCCATAGTGCCTAGTCTGTCCAAAGCCCGTCCCGTCGGACACCACCTGGTAGACAAGTAGCACTACCTACAAACACCAGAAACTAGTTGCAACTCCTGGACAGAGATCAAGTGGGTTAATAAGCCGAGAGGGGCCGGATAACCGGAACCCAATGTGTGGTAGTAACTGGACTTGGATAACATACACAGAACTCAGTGCTTAAGGACGGTTCCAATGAGACAACCCACCATGTACTCCTACATGGCCTCTCATCGCTACCTTTACCAAAACGTGTTCACACACTTAGCCTTTACCGGTAGGACATGTTCACCACTCTGATTCATTCCCGATGAATCAGACCTGACACAACTCTAAGCATAGCTGGCATAAAGAAAACAAGCATGGATGAGCAGGCACATCAAGGCTCAAGCAACTCCTACTCATGCTAGTGGGTTTCAACTATTTACTGTGGCAATGACAGGTCATGCAGAGGAATGGGTTCAGCTACCGCAGCAGAAAGTAGCAGTTTGAATCGTTGTTGTCCTAATGCAGTAAAAAGGAGCAGGAGCGAGAGAGTGGGACTTTATCGAGATGCTCAAGGGGGTATGCTTGCCTGATAGATCCACGAAGAAGCACTGCTCCTCAGACAGGTACTCGGGACACCTTCCGGAGTAGAACCTATCGAGAGGGAACGGTGCCGGCAATCAATAAACAACCATATGCAACAATATGATGCATGAAGATAACATTCAAAAGTGCTATGATTTGCCCTAATGCATCTAGCATCAATTTGGTTGAAGTCCATATGAACCAAGGGTTCATATGCAAACCCTAATTTAGATATATAACATGCCATTATTACGTTTTCACTTATACAGTAGGTATAAGTTGGTTTTTCATGCATGAAACTGGCATAAATGGATTCCTTGCATTTTTCTGATAATTTTTCATATATAATTTATTAGATTTGGAGTTACGGTTGAATTAATATGAATTTTTGAAGTTTTAACTATTTTCTAGAATTTCCTGATTAAATTAATACCAGAAATCAATTATTGCATCAGCTCTACGTCAGCATGACGTAAGCGAGTCAACGGGCTGACCAGGTCAAACCTGACATGTGGGGTCCACACGTCAGTGACTTAGCTAGTTGACAGGGGTTATTAAACTAATCTAATTAAAGGATTAGGATGCCAGGGCCCATTATCAGCGTCAGGGATTAGTTAAACAGGGATTAATTAAATTTCAAACTAATCCTAAACTGAGATTAGCCGAGCCGGGCCCACCTGTCATTGAGCCAGGGGAGGTCAAACCCCCTGGTCAACTGGGGCTAACGCGCCGGCGTTTAGCCGCCGGCGGCAGCAGACGCGGCGGAGGGCGCGGGATTCACCCTCCGGCGACCATTCGGGCGGCGGAGACCACGAGCGAGGAGCCAGAGCTCGTCCGCGTTTTCTGGGGCAAGTGGACGAGGCAGGGACGGCCGGAGCTCACCGGAATCAGGCTCGAGGCGGCGGCCGGAGCTCGGGCGAGGTCGGTTCGAGGCTACAAGGCACGGGGAGGCGAGCGGAGAGGCCCTACGGGTTCCTGGCGTCACCAGGAACACGACGACGTGCTCGGTTGCGGCTGGCTTGGCCCCTGGCCACGGTGGCGCCATGAACGGCGAAGCCGAGTTCTCGGCCAAGGTGGCCGGCAGGGCTAGGGGGGCGTTCGAGCTACGGGGCTAGGGGGAGGAGGAAGGGGAGCTCACGGCGGAGTTGCTGAGCAGGCCAGTGGGCTCGGGGAGGCGTTGACGATGGCAAATCGAAGTCGGCGATCGGCGGCGCCCGAGGAGGAGGATGATGGCAACGGCGGTTCCACAGGGCGTCCGGCGTCTTGTGGCTCGGCGGAGAGCTTCAGAGGGAGGAGGCGGAGCTTTTGGACACCACAACGAGGCGAGGGGAGCACGGTGGCTACGGCTACAGCGTGCGGTGGCGACGGCGGCGCTCGGGTGTGCTGCGAGGAGAAGACAGAGGAGGGGGAAGGAGCGAGAGGGAGTGAGAGGGGGGTCGGGGAGATGCGTGGCGACGCGAGGGAAGGGCCAGGGCGTCGTGGCAGCGGCGGGAAGCAGGAGGTGGCCTGGCGTGCGCCGGCGCGCGTCGGCCACGCGCCCGGCGTCCTCCTGGCGGGAGGAGGAAGACCTCCCTGCCCCTGGTGGGCTGGGCCGCCAGGTGGGCTGGCCAGCTGGGCCAAAGGTAAGGCCAGGTAAGCCTTTTTCCTCTTCTGTTTTCTTTTTCTATTTCTGATATTTGTTTTGTATTTAAAGAAATGTTAAAACATTTCCATAAATGTTGAAAATAATTGTGGCATCTAGATATAATATTCTAGAGGCCCTCACCAATTCCCAACATTTTTGGAGCTATAAAAAATATTTATATAATTTAAACAGCTCCAATTCAAATATTTAAGCATTGATTCAAAAATCCAAAATGGGAAGGAAAAATGTGCATCACCTCTGGTTGTTGTTCCCAACATTTTCCAAAGACCATGAACATTTTTGAAAAGCATTTTGGGTTCATTGAAATTCCACTTTTAATTTGAACCTATTTGAATTGCTTTGGTGCTAGGGTTTGCAACTTCCCCATTTCAAATTCATTTGAAATTTAAACATGATGCACAAGGCAAGCCAAGGACCATACCATAACTAGGGATGTGACAACTCGCCCCCACTCGAAGAAATCTCGTCCCGAGATTCAGGAGTTGGCGGAAAGAAAGCGGGGTACTCGAGTCGAAGACGATCTTCTCGCTCCCAAGTAGCTTCTCTCTCGGTATGATGAGACCATTGAACCTTGAGAAACTTGATGTTATGACGTCGAGTGACACGCTCTGCTTGATCCAGAATGTGAATGGGGTACTCTCGATAAGTGAGGTTATCTTGGAGATCAAGCGTTTCGTGGTCCACTCCACGGATGGGATCCGAGAAGCAGCGCCTGAGTTGAGAGACGTGGAAAACATCATGAACTCGAGAAAGATGTGGGGGTAGTTCCAGCTGGTAGGCAACCTCTCCTCATTTAGCGAGAATGCGAAAAGGACCGATGTAACGAGGAGCCAACTTGCCCTTGATACCGAAATGATGGGTACCCTTCAAAGGGGTAACTCGAAGATAAGCCTTGTCGCCAACTTCATAAGCCACTTCCTTATGACGACGGTCATACTGACTCTTTTGACGAGATTGGGCTGTTTTCAAATTCTCACGAATGATGCGAACTTGCTCTTCGGCCTCCTGGATCATATCCGGTCCAAAGAATTGTCTTTCGCCGGTTTCTGACCAGTTCAAAGGTGTTCGACATCTTCGTCCATACAGGATCTCGAAGGGTGCTTTCTTAAGATTGGATTGGTAGCTATTGTTATAAGCAAACTCGGCAAAGGGAAGACATTTCTCCCAATCCATACCGAATGAGATAACGCAAGCTCTAAGCATGTCTTCGAGAATTTGGTTGACCCTTTCCACCTGACCACTTGATTAAGGGTGGAAAGCGGTACTGAAAGAAAGATGGGTGCCCATGGCAGTTTGGAAACTTTCCCAGAAATGAGAGGTGAAAAGACTGCCACGGTCTGGATTGATCTCTAGTGGAACACCATGGAGTGACACTATTCGGGAGATATATAAGTCAGCGAGCTGACTAGCAGTGATACTCTCTCGAACAGGTAGGAAGTGAGCCACTTTGGAAAGACGATCAATGACTACGAAGATAGAATTATTTCCTTTCTTGGTCCTGGGAAAGCCGGTGATGAAGTCCATACCAACTTTGTCCCATTTCCACTCGGGAATAGCTAAAGGTTGAAGGGTGCCAGCAGGTCTTTGATGCTCTGCCTTAACGCGACGACAAACGTCACAGTTGGCAATATACTGAGCGATTTCTCTCTTCATCCTAGTCCACCAGAACCTCTGGCGTAGGTCCTGATACATCTTTGTACTACCGGGATGAATCGTGAGAGGGGATTCATGGGCCTCCTTAAGGATCAGTTGCTGCATCTGTTGACATTTGGGAACCACCAAACGGTTACCAAAGTAAACAACACCTCGTTCATCCATGGAGAAACAACCAGCAACTCCCTTGGAAATATTCTTCTTGATCCGGGAGATTCCCGTATCATGCTTCTGAGCCTCTACGATCTGATCCGTAAGGGTAGGTTTCGCCACCAAGGTAGAAAGGAAACCATGAGGAGCTATGTGAAGGTTAAGCTTACATAATTCCTCATGGAGGGGCGGTTGACAATGTTGCAACATGAGGTTGTTGCAATAGGATTTACGACTTAAAGCATCAGCCATGACATTGGCTTTGCCTGGGGTGTAGGTGATTCCTAAGTCGTAATCCGAGATCAACTCCAACCAACGTCTTTGTCTGAGATTCAGATCCGGTTGGGTGAAGATATACTTGAGACTCTGATGGTCGGTGTAGATTTCGCAACGGTTACCAAGAAGGTAATGTCGCCAGGTCTTAAGTGCATAGACTACGGCTGCAAGCTCCAGATCATGTGTAGGATAATTTTCCTCATGTGGATGCAACTGTTGAGATGCATAGGCAATCACATGACGATCCTGCATAAGAATGCAACCTAGTCCTTGACGCGAAGCATCGCAATAGATAACAAAGTCTTTAGTGAAATCCGGTGGCACGAGTATGGGCGCAGAAGTCAGGCGTCTTTTCAGTTCCTGAAAACTGTGCTCACACTGTGGGGTCCACTCAAACTTTTTATCTTTCTTGAGAAGCTCCGTGAGGGGTTTGGCCACTTTGGAGAAGTTTTCAACGAAGCGGCGACAATAACTGGCTAGACCGAGGAAACTCCTAACTTGTTTGACTATTTCGGGTGGAGTCCAATCGAGAACGGCTTTGACTCTCTCG
This sequence comes from Triticum monococcum, assembly GCA_034509565.1. NCBI lineage: Eukaryota > Viridiplantae > Streptophyta > Magnoliopsida > Poales > Poaceae > Triticum > Triticum monococcum. Next base: position 666,247,590 of record CM067843.1, on the reverse strand, counting down.
GGATTTACAGCAATGCCCTTACCGGAGATCACGTGGCCTAAATAGGTCACTTCTGGCAACCAGAATTCACACTTGGAGAACTTGGCATAAAGACGATGCTCTCTGAGTTTTTCTAACACAAGCCTAAGATGTTCGGCATGCTCTTCCTCGTTCTTCGAGTATATAAGGATATCATCGAGATAAACCACGACGAACTTATCTAAGTACTCCATAAAGATCGAGTTCATCAAGCGGGAGAAAGTAGCTGGAGCATTGGTTAGGCCGAAAGACATCACGGTGTACTCGTATTGACCATAACGAGTGACAAAAGCCGTTTTGGGGATGTCCCCGTTTCTGATCTTGATTTGGTGGTAGCCTAACCTCAAATCCATCTTGGAAAAGACTGAGGATCCAGCGAGCTGATCATACAGGTCGTTGATCCTGGGGAGCGGATACTTGTTCTTTATCGTGACCAAATTAACGGGACGATAATCTACAACCATCCAGTCCGTACCATCCTTCTTCTTGACGAAGAGAACGGGGCAAGCCCAGGGAGAAGAACTAGGATGGATGAAACCCTTTTGCAAGGATTCATCGAGTTGTTCCTTAAGCTCGGCTAACTCCAAAGGTGCCATCTTGTATGGTCTTCTAGAGATTGGAACAGTACCTGGGATAAGTTCTATGACAAACTCTACATCTCTGTCAGGTGGGACACCTGGCAGTTCTTCTGGAAAGACATCCGGGAAGTCACGGACTACCGGAATATCTTCAAGGTCTGGAAGAGGGCTGGCATTAAGAGAGTAGAGTTGACGCCTTGCAACTCTAGTGGAGACAGTGACTATTTTGCCAGATGGATGTGTAAGTTGAACAGATCTGGTGTAACAATCGATCTTGGCATGATGAGCTGTCATCCAGTCCATACCCAAGATGATGTTAATATCTGAGGACTTGAGAGATATCAAAGAAGCAAGGAAAACCAGTCTATCAGCAAGGATTTCATTACCATGGCTTACCTTGGAGGTTTGCCATTTGGAACCAGGAGTCTGGATTATTAATGGAGTTGGCATATCACAAAATGACATGTCATGCATCCGAGCGTAACCTTCAGATATGAAGGAGTGGGATGCTCCAGTATCAAACAGAACTGAAGCTGGGTGACAATTGACAAGAAGTGTACCCAGTATGACATCGGGATCATCTTGAACTTCTGAAGCTGAGACATGGTGCACACATGCTCGTTCAATGGAGGCTGGCTTGGTACTGATCATCTTGATTGATGGCTTTTCATGGCCAACAGACCTCTCAGATTGGGGTGGAGCATAACTGGACTGAGGGCAGTCACGTGCATAGTGTCCTGGTTCTCCGCAGGTAAAGCAAGTTCCTGAGGTAAGACGTGGACCTACGTTGGCAAGTGGTACACTAATAGGCCTGAGTGGAGCATGTTGCTGAGTTGGGTGAGGCGCCACATAGGATGGCCTCGGTGCATATCGAGGTGGAAGAGCCGAGTTCGGAATCCAAATCCGTCGCTTCTGAGAGCCAGAGCGGGAGGAAGAACCCAGATCACGGTTGTGCTTACGAGACTCCTCGTAAGTGAGTTGAGCTGTCTCTGCATTAATGGCCTTGTTCACAAGAGCCTGGAAAGTATCACAATGATGCAGGTGGAGATCACGATGCAACTTAGGGTGGAGACCCTTCCGGAACCTAGCCTGCTTCTTAGCGTCCGTGGACACTTCTTCTGTAGCATAGCGGGCGAGGTTTCCAAACTCCCTACTGTAAGCATCAACAGGCAGGTTACCCTGGGTAAAATTACAGAACTCTTCCCTCTTGCGGTCAAAGAGAGCCTGAGGAATGTGGTGCTCACGAAAAGCCTCGGTGAAATCTCTCCAGGTAGGAATCTGACCAGCTGGAAGCATAGCCTCATAGCTCTGCCACCAAATACTAGCAGGTCCTTCCAAGTGATAGGTAGCATAGGTGACCTTGTCACTTTCAACGACGTTCGTAGAATGCAACTTGTGAGTGATGCTTTGGAGCCAGTCATCCGCATCGAGTGGCTCAATGGAATGATGGAAGGTGGGTGGTTTCAGACCAATGAAGTCGGTGATGGAAACCAACTTCTTACGCTGATGTGCGGTGTTCTGCTCAATCTGTGCCAGCAAGCGGTTAGTCTCACGCTTGTTCCTCTCGGATGCTAACAAGAACTCTGCCACCAAAGGCTGGTCAGGAGGATCCTCGTCCCTACCATCTCCATGGTTCTTGCTATGAGCAACTGAAGCTCGATTAGCAGACAACATCCTGACACAGAAATCAAAGAAACAAGGATGGAATTAGCATCGACCTAGGGATGCGGAAAGTAATGCAAAAGCATTGGAAAGTCTTGAAATCTTGGGACAATTTCGGCAGCATAACGGCTGTAAATGCTCAAAAGGATGTTTGAGACATTCATTAAAGGAATAGCATAATCAATCAGCATCATAATATCAAGGTTCTGGGTCAAACTGAGGACACACAGAAGTAGTAGAACTGTATTGAGACACAACCCAACAATCCTAAGACATTACGGTTTAGTAACTCGTCATCCTGAAAGATAGAGGAGAAGCCTAGGCCTTAACCCTCGTAGAAAAGAAGAGGCTGACTCAGAAAGAATGACATGAGGTAAAGGAGTAAAAAGAGCCTTACGTTCCCTTCCACAATCAATTCCCTTATGTAACTAAAGCATTTCTAGACTCAACTTCGACCAGTTGGCTTGGTAATCCTACAGGCAGTCAGGCTCTGATACCAAGTCTGTCGGGACCCCGATCCCAAGTCACACCGATCTAGCATGTAACACGTCATATCACTTTGCGGCCTCACGCACGGTATTCCCACGGGTGCCACCTTACCTGGCCCGGGACCGTTTGCGCATTTTGGCTCACGTATATGACAGTGTCGCTAGCATCCATATGACAGAGAACCCGGGCCGACATGGCTAGTCGTGAACCCAAAGCGGCACGGACCTATGGAGACAGGCATACATGAATCGCATCGAACATGTCGGTCATCAACGAGTGATTCCGGGCTGTAGCACTGGGCTAACAGGACTCCGGGAATCCCGGGCTGTAGCAGGCTAGGCAGGACTCCGGAGATCACCATGTGACATTTCCCCGAAGGGATAGACATAGGGACAAGGTGAAACACATGCTGGCCAGTCAAGTGTCCTGAACAGTAGTACTGGGCTAGCAGGACTCCGGTGAACCGGGCTGTAGCGGACTACTATGGCTCGAGGAATACTAGACTACATTTCCCCATAAGAAAGGCTGCGAAGGATAAACAACTAGATTGTCGGATCCCACACATAGCAATACACGTTACACGTACGCATAACATGCATGTATGTGCGGTACATCATGGCATCACAACATAACTCAAACTCATATAGATAAGGGCCCAGAAGAGCCACATAGCATAAATACAAACAGGGGTCACATGACCCATCATTCAGAGCATACAAGCAACAAGCGGAATCATTACATGTCTGAGTACAGACAACTACAAAAGAAAAAGACTAAGAAGCCTGACTAACACGACCCTCCCAAGGGTACAAGATCGTAGCTGGGATACAAGCTACTCGTCGAAGCCACTAGTGTAACCAACTGCAAAACATAAATAAGCAAACGTGAGTACAAAGGTACTCAGCAAGTCTTACTTCAGAACTATCTACATATGCATCATTATCAACAAAGGGGGGTGGAGTTTAACAGCAGCAAGCCAGCTTTGACTCAATGGCTAATCTATACTATGGGTAACAGAAACTTATTTGAGGTGAGAAGACGCACATGAGTCCACAACTTCACCATATCAATACTCCACTATGGATCCGTTCCCGTCTCCCTACGAGAAGGCCATCCATAGCACTCACGCTTATCTTGCGTATTTTAGAGTATCCACTTCAAATTGTCTATGTACTATATAAGTTCTCCAAGTTTCCATATCCGAGGAAAACGGCTATTCGAATAGATAATAATGACCCTGCAGGGGTGTACTTCTTCACACACGCTCTCGCCACTTATAGCCCCGTACACGTCATGTACCTCGGCAACCTTCAAGCGGAAGCCGGGCGAGGGTGTCGGCCACGACCTGACTAACCACACAAGTCTCTCGTCCAGGTTTATCGCCTATTCGGGTTCCATCCGCAAGGAGATCCGGCCGGGGTGTCGCTCACGGCCCCAAACGATGTGTGCAGGGTTCCCAAGCCCACCATCCGGGTGCCACTTGGTACACCGTGCCACAGTGCCTAGTCTGTCCCAAGCTTTCCCGTCGGACACCACCTGGTAGACAAGTAGCACTACCTACAAACGCCAGAAACTAGTTGCAACTCCTGGACAGAGATCAAGTGGGTTAATAAGCCGAGAGGGGCCGGATAACCGGAACCCAATGTGTGGTAGTAACTGGACTTGGATAACATACACAGAACTCAGTGCTTAAGGACGGTTCCAATGAGACAACCCACCATGTACTCCTACATGGCCTCTCATCGCTACCTTTACCAAAACGTGTTCACACACTTAGCCTTTACCGGTAGGACATGTTCACCACTCCGATTCATTCCCGATGAATCAGACCTGACACAACTCTAAGCATAGCTGGCATAAAGAAAACAAGCATGGATGAGCAGGCACATCAAGGCTCAAGCAACTCCTACTCATGCTAGTGGGTTTCAACTATTTACTGTGGCAATGACAGGTCATGCAGAGGAATGGGTTCAGCTACCGCAGCAGAAAGTAGCAGTTTGAATCGTTGTTGTCCTAATGCAGTAAAAAGGAGCAGGAGCGAGAGAGTGGGACTTTATCGGGATGCTCAAGGGGGTATGCTTGCCTGATAGATCCACGAAGAAGCACTGCTCCTCAGACAGGTACTCGGGACACCTTCCGGAGTAGAACCTATCGAGAGGGAACGGTGCCGGCAATCAATAAACAACCATATGCAACAATATGATGCATGAAGATAACATTCAAAAGTGCTATGATTTGCCCTAATGCATCTAGCATCAATTTGGTTGAAGTCCATATGAACCAAGGGTTCATATGCAAACCCTAATTTAGATATATAACATGCCATTATTACGTTTTCACTTATACAGTAGGTATAAGTTGGTTTTTCATGCATGAAACTGGCATAAATGGATTCCTTGCATTTTTCTGATAATTTTTCATATATAATTTATTAGATTTGGAGTTACGGTTGAATTACTATGAATTTTTGAAGTTTTAACTATTTTCTGGAATTTCCTGATTAAATTAATAGCAGAAATCAATTATTGCATCAGCTCTACGTCAGCATGACGTAAGCGAGTCAACGGGCTGACCAGGTCAAACCTGACGTGTGGGGTCCACACGTCAGTGACTTAGCTAGTTGACAGGGGTTATTAAACTAATCTAATTAAAGGATTAGGATGCCAGGGCCCACTGTCAGCGTCAGGGATTAGTTAAACAGGGATTAATTAAATTTCAAACTAATCCTAAACTGAGATTAGCCGAGCCGGGCCCACCTGTCATTGAGCCAGGGGAGGTCAAACCCCCTGGTCAACTGGGGCTAACGCGCCGGCGTTTAGCCGCCGGCGGCAGCAGACGCGGCGGAGGGCGCGGGATTCGCCCTCCGGCGACCATTCGGGCGGCGGAGAACACGAGCGAGGAGCCAGAGCTCGTCCGCGTCTTCTGGGGCAAGTGGACGAGGCAGGGATGGCCGGAGCTCACCGGAATCAGGCTCGAGGCGGCGGCCGGAGCTCGGGCGAGCTCAGTTCGAGGCTACAAGGCACGGGGAGGCGAGCGGAGAGGCCCTACGGGTTCCTGGCGTCACCAGGAACACGACGACGTGCTCGGTTGCGGCTGGCTTGGCCCCTGGCCACGGTGGCGCCATGAACGGCGGAGCCGAGTTCTCGGCCAAGGTGGCCGGCAGGGCTAGGGGGGCGTTCGAGCTACGGGGCTAGGGGGAGGAGGAAGGGGAGCTCACGGCGGAGTTGCTGAGCGGGCCAGTGGGCTCGAGGAGGCGTTGACGATGGCAAATCGAAGTCGGCGATCGGCGGCGCCCGAGGAGGAGGATGATGGCAACGGCGGTTCCACAGGGCGTCCGGCGTCTTGTGGCTCGGCGGAGAGCTTCAGAGGGAGGAGGCGGAGCTTTTGGACACCACAACGAGGCGAGGGGAGCACGGTGGCTACGGCTACAGCGTGCGGTGGCGACGGCGGCGCTCGGGTGTGCTGCGAGGAGAAGACAGAGGAGGGGGAAGGAGCGAGAGGGAGTGAGAGGGGGGTCGGGGAGATGCGTGGCGACGCGAGGGAAGGGCCAGGGCGTCGTGGCAGCGGCGGGAAGCAGGAGGTGGCCTGGCGTGCGCCGGCGCGCGTCGGCCACGCGCCCGGCGTCCTCCTGGCGGGAGGAGGAAGACCTCCCTGCCCCTGGTGGGCTGGGCCGCCAGGTGGGCTGGCCAGCTGGGCCAAAGGTAAGGCCAGGTAAGCCTTTTTCCTCTTCTGTTTTCTTTTTCTATTTCTGATATTTGTTTTGTATTTAAAGAAATGTTAAAACATTTCCATAAATGTTGAAAATAATTGTGGCATCTAGATATAATATTCTAGAGGCCCTCACCAATTCCCAACATTTTTGGAGCTATTAAAAATATTTATATAATTTAAACAGCTCCAATTCAAATATTTAAGCATTGATTCAAAAATCCAAAATGGGAAGGAAAAATGTGCATCACCTCTGGTTGTTGTTCCCAACATTTTCCAAAGACCATGAACATTTTTGAAAAGCATTTTGGGTTCATTGAAATTCCACTTTTAATTTGAACCTATTTGAATTGCTTTGGTGCTAGGGTTTGCAACTTCCCCATTTCAAATTCATTTGAAATTTAAACATGATGCACAAGGCAAGCCAAGGACCATACCATAACTAGGGATGTGACAGCAACGGTCTCGGGGCGTCACAGATCTCATCTCAGATTTCATGGCCTCAAGCCATTTCGTGGAATCTGGGCTCATCATCGCTTCCTCATAGTTCGTAGGTTCGTCATGGTCAAGTAACATGACCTCCAAAATATGATTACTGTACCACTCCGGTGCAGATCTCACTCTGGTTTACCTACGAGGTTCGGTAGTAACTTGATCTGAAGTTACATGATCATCATCATTAGCTTCCTCACTAATTGGTGTAGGAGTCATAGAAACAGATTTCTGTGATGAACTACTTTCCAATAAGGGAGCAGGTACAGTTACCTCATCAAGTTCTACTTTCCTCCCACTCACTTCTTTCGAGATAAACTCCTTCTCTAGAAAGGATCCATTCTCAGCAATGAATAACTTGCCTTTGGATCTGTGATAGAAGGTGTACCCAACATTTTCTTTTGGGTTTCCTATGAAGACGCACTTCTTCGATTTGGGTTTGAGCTTATCAGGTTGAAACTTTTCCACATAAGCATTGCAACCTCAAACTTTAAGAAACGACAACTTTGGTTTCTTGCCAAACCACAATTCATACAGTGTCGCCTCAACGGATTTAGATGGTGCCCTTTTTAACGTGAATGCAGCTGTCTCTAATGCATAACCCCAAAACTATAGTGATTAATCGGCAAGAAACATCATAGATTGCACTATATCCAATAATAGTACGGTTATGACGTTCGGACATGCCATTACGCTATGGTGTTCCAGGTGGCATGATTTTGTGAAACTATTCCACATTGTTTTAATTGAAGACCAAACTCGTAACTCAAATATTTGTCTCTGTGATCAGATCGTAGAAACTTTATTTTCTTGTCACGATGATTTTCCACTTCTTTCTGAAGTTCTTTGAACTTCTCAAATGTTTCAGACTTATGTTTCATCAAGTAGATATACTCATATCTGCTCAAATCATCTGTGAAGATCAGAAAATAATGATACCTGCCATGAGCCTCGATATTCAGCGGACCACATACATCAATATTTATGATTTCCAACAAATCTGTTGCTCGCTCCATTGTTCCGAAGAATGGAGTCTTAGTCATCTTGCCCATGAGGCATGGTTCGCAAGCATCAACTGATTCATAATCAAGTGATTCCAAAAGCCCATCAGTATGGATTTTCTTCATGCGCTTTACATCAATATGACCTAAACGGCAGTGCCATAAATAAGTTGCACTATCATTATTAACTTTGCATATTTTGGCTTCAATATTATGAAAATGTGTATCACCATGATCGAGATCCAACAAACTATTTTCGTTGGGTGTATGACCATAGAAGGTTTTATTCATGTAAACAGAACAACAATTATTCTCTAACTTACATGAATAACCGTATTGCAATAAACATGATCCAATCATATTCATGCTCAACGCAAACACTAAATAACATTTCTTTTAGGTTTAATACTAATCCCGAAAGTATAGGGAGTGTGCGATGATGATCATATCAATCTTGGAACAATTTCCAATACACATCGTCACTTCACCCTTATCTAGTCTCTGTTCATTTTGCAACTCCCGTTTCTAGTTACTATTCTTAGCAACTGAACTAGTATCAAATACTGAGGGGTTGCTATAAACACTAGTAAAGTACACATCAATAACATGTATATCAAATATACCTATGTTCACTTTGCCATCCTTCTTGTCCTCCAATTGCTTGGGTAGTTCCGCTTGCAGTGACCAGTTCCTTTGCAGTAGAAGCACTCAGTTTCAGGCTTAGGTTTAGAATTGGGTTTTTTCACTTGAGCAGCAACTTGCTTGCCGTTTTTCTTGAAGTTCCCCTTTCTTCCCTTTGTCCCTTTACTTTGAAACTAGTGGTTTTGTTTACCATCAACACTTGATGTTTTTCTTGATTTCTACCTTCGTTGATTTCAGCATGACGAAGATTTTGGGAATCGTTTCCGTTATCCCTTGCATAGTTCATCACGAAGTTCTACTAACTTGGTGATGGTGACTAGAGAATTCTGTCAATCACTATTTTATCTGGAAGATTAATTCCCACTTGATTCAAGTGATTGTAGTACCCAGACAATCTGAGCACATGCTCACTGTTTGAGCTATTCTCCTCCATCTTTTAGCTATAGAACTTGTTGGAGACTTCATATCTCTCAACTCGCGTATTTGTTTGAAATATTAACTTCAACTCCTATAACATCTCATATGGTCCATGACGTTCAAAACGTCTTTGAAGTCCCGATTCTAAGCTGTTAAGCATGGTGCACTAAACTATCAAGTAGTCATCATATTGAGCTAGCCAAACGTTCATGACGTCTGCATCTGCTCCTGCAATAGGTCTGTCACCTAGCGGTGCATTAAGGACATAATTCTTCTGTGCAGCAATGAGGATAAACCTCAGATCACGGATCCAATCCGCATCATTGCTACTAACATCTTTCAACTTAGTTTTCTGTAGGAACATATCAAAAATAAAACAGGGGAGCTAAACGCGAGCTATTGATCTACAACATAGATATGCTAATACTACCAGGACTAAGTTCATGATAAATTTAAGTTCAATTAATCATATTACTTAAGAACTCCCACTTAGAAAGACATCCCTCTAATCTTCTAAGTGATCATGTGATCCAAATCAACTAAACCATAACCGATCATCACATGAAATGGAGTACTTTTCAATGGTGAACATCACTATGTTGATCATATCTACTATATGATTCACGCTCGACCTTTCGGTCTCAGTGTTCCAAGGCCATATCTGCATATGCTAGGCTCGTCAAGTTTAACCTGAGTATTCTCCGTGTGCAAAAACTAGCTTGCACCCGTTGTAGATGGACGTAGAGCTTATCACACCCGATCATCACGTGGTGTTTGGGCACGACGAACTTTGGCAACGGTGCATACTTAGGGAGAACACTTTTATCTTGAAATTTAGTGAGAGATCATCTTATAATGCTACCGTCAATCAAAGTAAGAAAAGATGCATAAAATATAAACATCACATGCAATCAATATAAGTGATATGATATGGCCATCATCATCTTGTGCTTGTGATCTGCATATCTGAAGCACCTTCATGATCACCATCGTCACCGATGCGACACCTTGATCTCCATCGTAGCATCGTTGTCGTCTCGCCAATCTTATGCTTCCACGACTATCACTACCGCTTAGTGATAAAGTAAAGCATTATAGGGCGATTGCATTGCATACAATAAAGCGACAACCATATGGCTCCTGCCAGTTGCCGATAACTCGGTTACAAAACATGATCATCTCATACAATAAAATTTAGCATCATGTCTTGACCATATCACATCACAACATGCCCTGCAAAAACAAGTTAGACATCCTCTACTTTGTTGTTGCAAGTATTACGTGGCTACTACAGGCTTAGCAAGAACCGTTCTTACCTACGCATCAAAACCACAACGATACTTTGTAAAGTTGATGCTGTTTTAACCTTCTCAAGGACCGGGCGTAGCCACACTCGGTTCAACTAAAGTTGGAGAAACTGACACCCGCTAGTCACCTGTGTGCATAGCATGGCGGTAAAACCAGTCTCGCGTAAGCGTATGCGTAATGTCGGTCCGGGCCGCTTCATCCAACAATACCGCCGAACCAAAGTATGGCATGCTGGTAAGCAGTATGTAACACCCTCGATGCGGCTATGTCTCCCACGTGTCGAGGCACGACTTAGAGACATAGGTGCATTGAAAGCAATGTCGCAAGTCGGGAATCATTACACAACCCATGTACAATATAATATAAAGGGGAGTAATAAATATCATAGTTGGCTTACACTCGCCACGTCACATCAAAGTACATAAATAACATCCATCATTCAAACACTCATGGCCCGACTACGGCGCCAAAATAGAAAAGACCCCCAACAAGCGACTAAACCCTGAATCGAACCCCGAATACGCACCACTACTGATCATCAGGAAAAGAAACATAGTATCGCTGAGAGTCCTCGTCGTACTCCCACTTCAGCTCGAGCGCGCCATCCGGAGGAGTATCATCGGTCCCTGCATCTAGTGTAATAGTAATCTGTGAGCCACAAGGACTCAGCAATCTCGCACCCTCGCGATCAAGACTATTTAAGCTAAATAGGTAGGAAAGGGGTAATGTATGTGGAGCTGCAGCAAGCGACTAACATATATGGTGGCTAACTTATTCGCAAAGGAGAGCGAAAAGAGAAGGCAAAGCACGAGCGGAAACTAAATAGAGCAGACTACGCAAACATAACTCCAACGCCGTGTCCACTTCCCGGACTCCGCCGAGAAGAGGCCATCACGACAACACACTCAGTTGATTCATTTTAATTATTTAAGTTCAAGTTATCTACAACCGGACATTAACAAATTCCCATCTGCCCATAACCGCGGGCACGGCTTTCGAAAGATCAATCCCTGCAGGGGGGTCCCAACTTAGCCCATAACAAGCTCTCACGGTCAACCAAGGAATAGACCTCCACCCAGGACCCACCGATCAGACTTGGTGTCCCGGTACAACAAGATGATTCGACAGGTCAAAACTAGTCCAGCAACACCGCCCGAATGCGCCGACAAATCCCGATAGGAGCTGCACATATCTCTTTCTCAGGGCACACTCAGATGAGCCAGCCGTCGGGTAGGCCAGCCCAGAGTTGCCCCTGGTAGCCCCGGACATCGCTCGGTCGGACCAACACTCAGAGGAGCACTGGCCCGTGAGGGCTAAAATAAAGATGACCCTCGGGCTCCGGAAACCCAAGGGAAAGAAAAGGGGTAGGTGGCAAATGGTAAAACCAATGTTGGGCATTGCTGGAAAAGCTTTAATCAAGGCGAACTATCAAGGGGTTCCCATTATAGCCCAACCGCGTAAGGGACGCAACAATCCGGGAACATCACACCGATATGACGGAAACTAGGGCGGCAAGAGTGGAACAAAACACTAGGCGAGAGGCCGAGCCTTCCACCCTTTACCAAGTATATAGATGAGTAAAGATAACATAGCAATATAATGATATCCCAATAAGTAAATAAATGTTCCAACAAGGAACGGCTCCAATCTTCACCTGCAACTAGCAACGCTATAAGAAGGGGCTTGAGCAAAGCGGTAACATAGCCAATCAATGGTTTGCTAGGACAAAGGTGGGTTAGAGGCTCAATCATGGCAATTGGGAGGCTGACAAGCAAGTGGTAAGCATCGTAGCATTGGCAAAGCAAAAGAGCGAGCAATCTAGCATAGCAAAGATAGTAGTGATTTCAAGGGTGTGATCATCTTGCCTGCACAGTTGTCAGAAATGACTGGATCCTCAAAAGCAAACTCAACGGGCTCCTCGTTAGCGAACTCGTCTCCCGGATCTACCCAACAACACAAACAAGCAACAAGGATACAATCAACCACGTGCAAAGGCAACCAATAAGATGCAAAGATGATATGCTATGCGGGATGCGATGCGGGATGCAAAATGCAATATGTAACAGGAAATGCATGAACCTGGCCTCAACTTGGAAAACTAAGTGTGCCACTGGATAGAGGGGAAGAAATCCCCTAAAAACGATATAAAGATCATGGCAATCGGAGCTACGGTTTAGAAATGGCAAGCGTTTTAGTAAACGAACCGATCTGCGATTTACAGCAAGTAGGTCCTAAATGCAACAAAATGAACATGCTACAGCCACCCAACATGAAAACAAATTGCATGGCAGTGATGTACTCATCAAGCTTAACAAATCATCAGGACTGAGGCATAGGCAAATTCATCCATTAAGGGCTTCAAACAAGCATGGCAAAACTGAATAAGCAAAACAGATTTCAGACTTAGCGAAATTAACGCTAGTCTGAAATTTCAGACCACGATGCTCTCTTCGGAGCAGCAAAACAACATGAAGGAAAACCTGAACATGGCAAGTAAGAGCATGGCATGGAGCTACTCAACAAGCTTATCAAAACACCCAAAATTACCTGGGGCCAAAAGGGTTCTCAAAATACTCTACCGAGCACACGAACATTGATGAAACACAATCAGTTTTCAGACTTAGTGAAAACTGGGACATGCTGAAATAATAACTCACGGAGGCATGTAAACGAGCTCGATGCTCTCACTACGGTGCAAGTCATGGCAAGGCAAGCATATATCCATTAAGAAGGCACAAAATGCTAGCTAGGCATGGCAAGAACAATGGCATATCATGCAAGGATCACTAGCAATCACTCCGGCAAAATCGCAAAAGAATTCACGATCTGCCCAAAACAGCAACTATCCAAAAGTTGAGCTCGATTGAGTCAACCTAGGGTGCTCCAACATAACAAGTAAAGACATGGATGGATTAAGCACAACAAGCATAACAAATCACTCTTACTGATCATCCTCAAAAGAGGCACGGATCACTAGGAAACAAGCCGGATATTAGCATCGTGAACTAAAACGTCCCAGACTTAGTGAATTTCACCAAGTCCCTGAAATCAGTAAACTCAGGTAGCCCTCTTCGCAAGCTTGCACAAGACAACACACATGTCCTAAAAATACATGGAAGGCACCTCTGGAAAGAAGACAACATGCTTAACAATTCATCCCAAAGGGGCACAGGCATATCATGCACGGATTAAACATGGCAAAAATGACAAAAGTGCATGTTGAACTAACGGGTCTGCAATTTAACTCATGATGCCTCCTTCCAACAGCATTTTGGGCAACAAGATGACCTCAAATGCAAATGATGCAATGGAATGAAATGATGTACTCGTCTAGACGAAGATTTTGACATATCATATGCCCAAATCAGAGCTATGTTTGCGGAGATATCGCTGGTCAAACGTTGCACGAAAAACTGAAAACGGAGAAGAAAGTCAACGGGGGGGGGGGGGGGGGCTAGGGTTTACTGTAGATCCGATCGGATCTCGCGCGGCACTGTAGCTTAGTGACGAACCCGGCGAGGAAGAAGACGCCGGGGAGCTCGCCGGAGTGCTGGGGCGGCGGGCCGGCGAGGAGCCGCGGTGGTCATCGGAGAAGGACGCCGGGGCGGCGCGGGGATGGCCGGCGAGTCGGACGGCGAGGAGCGGCGGCCCCCGACGGCTTGAGCCGGCGAGGCGGCGTCGGCCGGCGAGCGGGCTCGCGGTGGCTCCGGCCACCGGAGCGCGGAGAGACGACGGGGCCGGGCGGCGCGGCTCCCCGAGCGGCGGCGCGGGCGTTGCGGGCCGGGAGGGCCCGCTGCGGGCTCTCCGGGCCTCGGGCGGGGGCGGCCGGCGGCTGACACGTGGCAAGCGGTGGTTGGCGGCGGCGAGATGTCCGGCGCAGACCGGACATGTCCGGCGCGTCGGAGGGGAATTTTTAGGGTTTGGGGGGAGGAAGAGATCCGAAAACGGGGGGGTCTATTTATAGGCATAAGTGGAGCTAGGAGAGTCCAAATGAGGTGCGGTTTTCGCCCACACGATCGTGATCGAACGACCGAGACAATGGAGCTGAGTTTGGTGGGTTTTGGGCCAAAATGGAGGGGTGTTGGGCTGCACACACACGAGGCCTTCTCGGTCCCTCGGTTAACCGTTGGAGTATCAAACGAAGTCCAAATGACCCGAAACTTGACAGGCGGTCTACCGGTAGTAAACCAAGGCCGCATGGCAAGTCTCGGTCCAATCCGGAATGATGAACTAATCATATTTACGAAAACAAGAGAGGTCGAGTTCATACCAGCTTTTCTCATGTCAATCAGTTCATCATATATTGTCATTATTGCCTTTCACTTGCACAACCGAATAGTGTGGATAGTAATAACAGTGTACGTGCATTGGACTAAGCTGGAATCTGCAAGCATTCAATACATAGGAGGAGACAAGGTAATATGGGCTCTTTGTTAGATCAACAATAATGCATATGAGAGCCACTCAATATTTTAATCATGGCCTTCTCCTCTCGAACCCCAAAGAAAAGGAAAGAAATAAAACTATTTACACGGGAAAGCTCCCAACAAGCAAAAGAAGAATGAGAAATCTTTTTGGGTTTTCTTTTTAATTACTACTACTACAGGCATGGAAAGTAAACTAGCTAAAAGCTACAACTATTTTTTTTGTTTTTTCTTAAACACAAGAAGAAAGCTTAAAAGGAAATTAAACTAGCATGGATGATACAATGAAAAAGTATGAGCATCGACAACTGGCATGAGTGTGTGAACATGAATGTAATGTCAGTGAGAAATATATACTCCCCAAGGTTAGGCTTTTGGCCTAAGTTGGTCTATGCCCAAGGATCAAAGTGGCCCTCTCCGGTGTATGGAGGAGTGTCCTCTGGGTGCCACTGGTTGGCGATCTCCTCCGGATCCCACTGATAAACAGACTGACGACAAGGATCAAGTGGTGGCTCGGCTCAGGCTTTGCAGCTAACATCTGGCCCCGGTATGCATGAATGGACTCAGGAAAAATGAGATACGTGCCTGAAAATATGTTAAACAAAGAGGGCGTAGGCAAGGTAATAATCTCATAATAATTTTATCAAATATCAATTTATACTTAAGTATATTCTTATCCTTAACAATAAACTCATGTGCTACCATACTCTTATAATCTAGAACAATAGGAGGCAGCAACTTTTCCTCTTTCTCATAATGCCTGATCGGTATGTTAAAGTGTGTAGCAAGGCGCGAGGCAAAGATGCCTTCGAGGACGGGGCCCTTTGTACGGTTCAGCTTTAACTGTTTAGCAACAATAGCGCCTAAACTGAAAGTAGTATCATGAAACAAGGCATGGCGCAAAACAACAATATCAGGAGCACTAAGGTTTCCACAGTTCCACGACCAATTAAGCATCTACTAGCAAATATTGCAAAGTAACGCAGAACAGGAAAATGTATGCTAGTGATTCTTGCATCGGAAACCATTCTCGTTTCCCCTACAGCAATCGTATCAATAAACCCTTCCACATCGTTATGATGCGGTTCCTCTATGCTGCCCGCAAAGGGTATCATACAGACCCGGCAGAAATCAAATAGTGACATCTCCTTAAACTCATCATATAAATAAAAATCCACCGAAGGTGGCGATCTTCTAGCATGGAAATGAAAATTTTGCACAAAAATATTGGTGAGTAAGAGATACTGTTCACGCTGGTCGTGGAGGAAGCTGGTGAGGCCTGCATTCTCAGCCAAATAATAGAAATGTTCATAAATCATGGCTTCTCTCAAGAACTCATCACAAGGCTATTCACACAGCCGAACCTCCGCAGTACGAGGGAGATTATACTTGGGCTTATTGTTCTCTTCACTTTGCTTATCCTTCGAGCTTCGGCTCGATGAGCCCCTCAAAAATCTCTTCATCTTTTTCTGAAAATTTCTGAAATTTTTAGTAACTTAAAATAAAAGTGAACCAAACTCAACAAGATTGATAGCAACTACTCCTACAAGTGCCTAGAGGCCATATCATGCATTAAAACTACTTTTGACCACATAAATTTGACATGCAAGCTCAAGAACAGGGTCACCTAAGCAACAAAAAAATTGCAATGAATAAAGCACTAGAACAAAAACTAATTGGACCATTGGAGGAGTCACATACCGAAGAACAATCCCCCAAAGCAGTTTTGTGAATGGAGCTTTGAACAAGGAGATCGAAAATGGCAGCAAGATGAGCTAGAACTCGGGTTTGAGCTGGTGGATGATTTTTTCTGGAGCAAGACGAAGTGTGTGGGTGCAAGGATAAGTGGAGGGGACCCACGTGGGGTCCACGAGGCAGGGGGCGCGCCCTCGACCCTCGTGGGCACGTGGTGGGTCCCCCTGGTGTGTTCTCAGTGCCAGATATTCTCAAATATTCTAGAAAAAATCATATTAGATTTTCAGGGCATTTGGAGAACTTTTATTTTCGGGGTATTTTTTATTGCATGGATAATTCAGAAAACAGAGAGAAAATACTATTTTTACTTTATTTAATATAAATAATAGAAAGTAAAAGGAGGGTACAAAGAGTTGTGTTTTATAAATTCATCCATCTCATGCTCATCAAAAGGAATCCACTAACGAGGTTGATCAAGTCTTGTTAACAAACCCTTTTCGAATAACATGAAACCGAAGAATTTTTGAATAACACTAGGTTACCTCAACGGGGATATGCATGTCCCCAACAATAAGAATATCATATTTCTTCTTGACAGTAGGAAGAGGAAATTCAAAACCTCCAATAGTAATAGTTGGAATTTTTCCAATAGAATCGATACTGTGGACTTGAGGTTGTTTCCTCGGAAAGTGTACCATATGCCTTTGTTGCAATCAATAACAACCCATGTAGTATTCAAAAAGGGTCTACCAAGAATAATAGACATACTATCATCCTCTGGAATATCAAGAATAACAAAGTCCGTTAAAATAGTAACATTTGCAACCACAACAGGCACATCCTCACAAATACCGACATGTATAGCAGTTGATTTGTCAACCATTTGCAAAGATATTTCAGTAGGTGTCAACTTATTCAAATCAAGTCTACGATATAAAGAGAGAGGCATAACACTAACACCGGCTCCAAGATCACATAAAGCAGTTTTAACATAGTTTCTTTTAATGGAGCATGGTATAGTTGGTACTCTTGGATCTCCAAGTTTCTTTTGTATTCCACCCATAAAAGTGTAATTAGCAAGCATGGTGGAGATTTCAGCTTCTGGTATCTTTCTTTTATTTGTGACAATATCTTTCATGTACTTAGCATAAGGGTTCATTTTAAGCATATCAGTCAAACGCATACGCAAAAAGATAGGTCTAATCATTTCAGCAAAGCGCTCAAAATCCTCATCATCCTTTTTCTTGGATGGTTTAGGAGGAAAAGGCATGGGTTTCTGAACCCATGGTTCTTTTTCCTTACTGTGCTTCCTAGCAACAAAGTCTCTCTTATCATAACGTTGATTCTTTGATTGTGGGTTATCAAGATCAACAGCAGGTTCAATCTCTACATCATTGTCATTACTAGGTTGAGCATCAACATGAACATCATTATTAACATTATCACTAGGTTCATGTTCATTACCAGATTGTGTTTCAGCATCAGAAATAGAAATATCACTGGGATTCTCAGGTGTGTCAACAACAGGTTCACTAGAAGCATGCAAAGTCCTATCATTTTTCTGTTTCTTCCTTTTATAAGGACTAGGTGCATCGACATTAATTCTCTGAGAATCTTGCTCAATTCTCTTAGGGTGGCCCTCAGGATACAGAGGTTCTTGAGTCATTTTACCCCCTCTAGTCACAACTCTGACATCATTATCATTTTTCTTACTATTTTATTCATTGAGCAAATCATTCTGAGCCTTAAGTACTTGTTCTACTTGAGTGGTAACCATAGAAGCATGTTTACTAATAAGTTTAAGTTCACCTTTAACTCTAGACATATAATCACTCAAGTGTTCAAGCATATCAGCATTGTGTTTCAATTGTCTACCAACATAAGCATTGAAGTTTTCTTGCTTAACAATAAAATTATCAAACTCATCTAAGCATTGACTAGCAGACTTATAACGAGGAATATCACCTTCATCAAATCTATAGAGAGAATTTACCTTCACTACCTGTGTCAGGTTATCAAGACCATGTATTTCTTCAATAGGTTGTAAATTCTTAACATATTTAGCTTTAATACCTTTTTCTTTCATAGATTTATTTGCCTCTTGCATATCTTCAGGACTGAGAAATAGAATACCCGTTTTCTTTGGAGTTGGCTTAGGAGTTGGTTCAGGAAGTGTCCAATCATTTTTATTACTCAACATATTATTCAACAGCAATTCAGCTTGCTCAATAGTTCTTTCCTTGAAAACACAACCAGCACAAATATCCAGGTGGTCTCTGGAAGCATCGGTTAGTCCATTATAAAAGATATCAAGTATTTCATTTTTCTTGAGAGGATGATCAGGCAAAGCATTAAGTAATCGGAGAAGCCTCCCCCAAGCTTGTGGGAGACTCTCTTCTTCAATTTGCACAAAATTATATATTTCCCTTAAGGAGCTTGTTTCTTATG
The DNA here is from genome assembly GCA_034509565.1 of Triticum monococcum. Lineage (NCBI taxonomy): Eukaryota > Viridiplantae > Streptophyta > Magnoliopsida > Poales > Poaceae > Triticum > Triticum monococcum. The sequence goes on along the minus strand of CM067843.1, from coordinate 666,228,708 downwards.
AGCGGGGAAATATTTAGCAGAGAAGTAATAAATCATATCCTGGGGACTACGCACACAACCAGGATCAAGAGAATTAAACCATGTTTTAGCATCACCCTTTAATGAGAATGGAAACAACTTAAGGATAAAGTAATGGCGAGTTTTCTCATCATGAGTAAACATGGTGGCTATATCATTTAATTTAGAAAGATGTGCCACAATAGTTTCAGATTCATAGCCATAAAAAGGATTAGATTCAACCAAAGTAATTAATCCAGGATTGATGGAGAAATCATAATCTTTATCAATAATAAAGATAGGTGAAGTAGCAAAAGCAGGGTCATATTTCATTCTAGCATTCAGAGATTTTTCTTTAAGCTTAGCTAATAATTTCTTAAGATCACTCCTATCATTGCAAGCAAGAAAGTCTCTAGCAGTTTCTTCATCCATAACATAACCCTCAGGCACAACATGCAATTCATATCTAGGGGGAGAATCTTCATCATCACTTTCATCAATATTATCAGTTTCAATAATTTCATTCTCTCTAGCCCTAGCAAGTTGTTCATCAAGAAATTCACCTAGTGGCACAGTAGTATCAAGCATAGAAGTAGTTTCATCATAAATATCATGCAAAGCAGAAGTGGCATCATCAATAACATGCGACCTATCAGAATCAATAGCATGTGTAGGTGTTGCAAGTTTACTCAAAACAGAAGGTGAATCAAGTGCAGAGCTAGATGGCAGTTCCTAACCTCCCCTCGTAGTTGAGCGAAAAATCTTGGTTCTTTGATCTTTCAAGTTCTTCATAGTGATCAACAGATATAAATCCCAAGTGACTCAAAGAATAGAGCTATGCTCCCCGGCAACGGTGCCAGAAAATAGTATTGATAACCCACAAGTATAGGGGATCGCAACAGTTTTTGAGGGTAGAGTATTCAACCCAAATTTATTAATTCGACACAAGGGGAGCCAAAGAATATTCTCAAGTATTAGTAGTTGAGTTGTCAATTCAACCACACCTGGAAACTTAATATCTGCAACAAGGTATTTAGTAGCAAAGTAATATGATAGTAGTGGTAACGATGGCAAAAGTAACGGTAGCAGTTTTGGTTTATAGTGATTGCAACAATAGCAACGAAAAAGTGAATAAGCGAAGAACAATATATGAAAAGCTCGTAGGCAATGGATCAGTGATGGATAATTATGTCGGATTCGATCAATCATGCAACCGTTATAACATAGGGTGAGATGGAACTAGCTCCAGTTCATCAATGTAATGTAGGCATGTATTCCGAATATAGTCATACGTGCTTATGGAAAAGAAGGTGCATGACATATTTTGTCCTACCCTCCCATGGCAGCAGGGTCCTATTGGAAACTAAGGAATATTAAGGCCTCCTTTTAATAAAGTACCGGACCAAAGCATTAACACATAGTGAATACATGAACTCCTCAAACTACGGTCATCACCGGTAAGTATCCTGATTATTGTCACTTCGGGGTTAACAGATCATAACACATATTAGGTGACTATAGACTTGCAATATAGGATCAAGAACTCACATATATTCATGAAAACATAATAGGTTCAGATCTGAAATCATGGCACTCGGGCCCTAGTGACAAGCATTAAGCATAGCAAAGTCATAGCAACATCAATCTCAGAACATAATGAATACTAGGGATCAAACCCTAACAAAACTAACTCGATTACATGATAAATCTCATCCAACCCATCACCGTCCAGCAAGCCTATGATGGAATTATTTACGCACGGCGATGAGCATCATGAAATTGGTGATGGAGGAAGGTTGATGATGACGATGGCGACGGATTCCCCTCTCCAGAGCCCCGAACGAACTCCAGATCAGCCCTCCCGAGAGAGTTTAGGGCTTGGCGGCGGCTCCGTATCGTAAAATGCGATGAATCCTTCTCTCTGATTTTTTCTCCCCGAACGTGAATATATGGAGTCAGGATGGACGTCGGTGGAGCATCAGGGGGCCCACGAGGCAGGGGGCGCGCCCAGGGGGGTAGGCGCGCCCCCACCCTCATGGACAGGGTGTGGCCCCCGTGACGTTGATTCTTTCGCTAGTATTTTTTATATATTCCAAAAATAATCTCCGTTGATTTTCAGTTCATTCTGAGAACTTTTATTTATACACAAAAATAACACCATGGCAATTCTGCTGAAAACAACATCAGTCCGGGTTAGTTCCATTAAAATCATGCAAGTTAGAGTCCAAAACAAGGGCAAAAGTGTTTGTAAAAGTAGATACGACGGAGACGTATCATATTTGTAGGGACGTAAGTTGACAGGCTGAGCCCGGGTTCATGTGGCCACGGGTTCTTCTCAGAGGTAGTGATTTTGGCTCTGCAAACACATCTATAAAATGTTCCAACACACGCAGAATATCTTGCGGTATTGATGTTTCAGTGGTACCATCTACAGATAAAGCAGATAAGTGCACCACATAAGCCACTGACCCGTGCTTACAATTCTTAAGTGACTCAGAAGAAGATATGATAGAGCCTTGTTGTTGTTCGGCAGATGGGATCCCTTCAATTGCAACTTTCCTATTTGGTGTTGTTACTGATAGGTGATGGGCTTCCCAATCGACGTGCATCGAACTGTATTTGCGAAGCCAATCCATGCCCAGTATAGCATCATAGGCACCCAGTGAGATGATCTTGAAGTCAGTGGGAAACTCATGGCCTTGAGTAAACCATGCACAAGATGGTATGTAACAGTGACACTGAATGATGCTCCCGTCGACCACTTTCACACTGCAAGGTGTGGGAAGATCGAATTTCCCCTATAATTTGGTGGCCACTTGAGCATTGACAAATGAGGAACTGCCCGAGTTAACTAACAACAACATCTCACGACCTTGAAGCTAGGCTTGAATTTGCATGACACCAGAATCGGAAGAGCCATCCAACGCCTGAAGGGACAGGGTGCACAAGTTCTCTTCATCCCCTTCGACCAGTTTTTGTGGTGATGTTCTCACTATCTGAATTAGTAGCTATCATGTCTAGAAGCTCTTCCACAACATGTAGCTAAACCATGGTTGGGCATGTATGATCTTTCCCCCCAACGTTCACCACACCTGAAGCATAGCCCATGGGCTCACCTAAAGGCTCTTAGTGTGTTTTGTTTGGAGTTTTCAGGACTGGTTCGTGCTACATCAGTGCCTCTGCAATCTTCTACTATTATAGGAAGAAGAGCAGTTCTACTGAAGAATGTTGGAGTTGGGCTTGTACTTGTTGGGTATGAATGTTGTGCTTGAGTAGACGATGAGGTTTTCGCTTTGTTGTGTTGCAGCAGCACGTTGCCGTCGGCTACTTCCTCCTGAAGTAAAGCCAGCGAGCATGTAGTGTCTGGATCAGAGATCCGGTCGAAGGCCCTCGACGAAACATGTCAAGAAGAAATAGTGATGAGTTAATTCCGAATAGGAAATCAAATGATGAATCAATGCTTCAACTTGCTTGATGTAATCTGCGATAGAACCAAGCTGTTTAATGGCATAAAACTATCGAGTCGTCATTTGGTGTTTGTCACGGCCAAAGCACATGCAAGTAGAGCTGTGAATGAGTCCCAGTCCATGCCTGTCAATTTTCTCTGAACTGATTGCAACCAAATTGCTGCAGTGCCTGAGAAATTGAGTATGGCCATCGGCACTCAATACGAATTGTGTACTGCGAACATATGAAAATACTCCTCTACGAGCGTGCGCCATAGTTGGGGGTTGTCACCAGTGAAACCGGGAACGCCATAGTGGGCAGTTGCTGCCCCATGGCTGTGAGTATAGGTGCAGAGAGCGTAGGAGTAGGGAGGGCAACCATACTTGCGACCGAAGGGTCTGCCGGCTACTCAAAGGTCACCGATGGGAGTCCTCTGGGGAGACGCATCGTGTTGTGGCTAGTTAGCCCGTGGAAGTCGCCGGGCACCATGAGGAGGGGAGGCATCACCGGCGGTCCACCCGAAGAGGTCACGGGTGCAGCGGACGTTGCTTGCAATGTGACGACGGAGAGCTCGAGCTTGGCGAAGCGGGCCTCAAGATCCGGTCTCCAAGTGGCAAGCGCATTGACCCGCTCGCTTTGCACATCGAGGGCCTTGAGGATGGAGTTGGACTTGGCGGCTGCACATTCATTGGCATTGCAGTCCAACCACTCGAGGTATGCGCACACTGATGGAAATATGCCCTAGAGGCAATCATAAAGTTGTTATCATTATATTTCCTTATTCATGATAAAGGTTTATTATTCATGCTCGAATTGTATTGATCGGAAACTTAAATACATGTGTGGATACATAAACAAATACCGTGTCCCTAGTAAGCCTCTACTAGACTAGCTCATTGATCAAAGATGGTTAAGGTTTCCTAACCGTGGACATGTGTTGTCACTTCATAACGGGGTCACATCATTAGGAGAATGATGTGATGGACAAGCCCCATCCGTTAGTTTAGCATATGATCATTCAGTTTATTGCTATTGCTTTCTTAATGTCAAATACATATTCCTTTGACTATGAGATCATGCAACTCCCGGATACCGGAGGAATACCTTGTGTGCTATCAAACGTCACAACGTAACTAGGTGATCATAAAGATGATCTATAGGTATCTCCGAAGGTTTCTGTTGAGTTGGCATGGATCGAGATTAGGATTTTCACTCCGTGTATCAGAGAGGTATCTCTGGGCCCTCTCGGTAATACACATCACAAGAAGCTTGTAAGCAAAGTGAGTAAGGAGTTAGTTACGATATGATGTATTATGGAATGAGTAAAGAGACTTGCGGGTAATGAGATTGAACTAGGTATGAAGATACCGATGATCGAATCTCGGGAAGTAACATACCGACAAACAAAGGGAATTACGTATGTTGTCATAAGGTTTGACCAATAAAGATCTTCGTAGAATATGTAGGAACCAATATGGGCATCCAGGTTCCGCTATTGGTTATTGACCGGAGAGGCGTCTTGGTCATGTCTACATCATTCTTGAACCCGTAGGGTCCGCATGCTTAACGTTCATTGACGATATAGTATTATATGAGTTATGTGATTTGGTGATTGAATGTTGTTTGGAGTCCCAGATGAGATCACGGACATGACGAGGAGCTCCAGAATGGTCCTGACGTAAATATTGATATATAGGACGATGCTATTTGGTCACCAGAAAGGTTTCGGAGTGTATCGAGTAGTCATCGGATCACCGGAAGGGGTTCCGGGAAGCTCCAGGAGGTTAATGGGCCTTATGGGCCAAGAGGGGGGAACACACCAGCCGACAAAGAGATGGCGCGCCCTTCCCTTGGCCGCTAGCCCTATGGATGGAAAGGGGAGAGGGCTAGCCCCTCTTTCCTTCCCTCCACCTAAGAGGAAGGAAGGGGGGCGCCACCTCCTCCTGCCTTCCCCCCGCAGGCAAACAAGGAAGGGGGCACTAAAGGGCAGGCACCCAAGGGGGCCGGCTAGCCACCTTGGGGCACATGCAAGGCTGCCTCCCCTCCCCCCACCTATATATATATATATGAGAGGGAGGGGCGCCACACAAACCCACGACAATCTCTTAGCCGTGTGCGGCGCCCCTCTCCACAGTTTAGTCCTCCATCTAGTTTTCCACAGTGCATGACGAAGCCTTGTGGGAACAAGTTCACCACCCCGTCATGCTGCCGGAACTCATCTACTACTTCACCAGTCTTGCTGGATTAAGAAAGGCGAGGACGTCATTGAGTTGAACGTGTGCTGAACATGGAGGTGCCGTACATTCGGTACTTGATCGGTTGGATCGCGAAGGTGTTTGACTACATCAACTGCGTTGTTAAATGCTTCCGCTTTATGGTCTATGCGGGTACATAGACATACTCTCCCCTCTCATTGCTATGTATCTCCATGGATAGATCTTGCGTGTGCATAGATTTTTTTAATTTTCCATGCAACGTTCCCCAACAGTGGCATCCGAGCCAGGTCTATGCGTAGATGATATGCACGAGTAGAACACAAAAGGAGTTGAGGGCGGTGATGGTCATCTGCTTACCACCAACGTCTTATTTTGATTCGGCAGTATTGTGGCATGAAGCGGCCCGGACTAACCTTACATGTCCACACACATGAGACCTATTCCACCGACTGTGATTGCAATTTGTTTTGCATAAAGGTGGTTGGCGGGTGTCTGTTTCTCCTACTTTAGTTGAATTGAATTTGATTACGGCCGGTACTTGAAGAAGATTAAAAAAACAAACTTGACAATCACCGTTGTGGTTTTTGCGTAGTTAAGAACGGTTCTTGCTAGAAGCCCGTAGCAGGCACGTAAAACTTGCAACAACAAAGTAGAGGACGTCTAACTTATTTTTGCAGGGCATGTGTTGTGATGTGATCTGGTCAAGACGTGATGTGATATACGTTGTTGTATGAAATGATCATGTTTTGTAATATCGACAACCGGCAGGAGCCTTAGGGTTGTCTGTTAATTATTGTATGAAATGCAAGCGCCATGTAATTGCTTTCCTTTATCACTATGCATCTTATTTGCTTAGAACGACAGTAGCATTGTAAGATGATCCCTTCACTAAATTTCAAGATAAAAGTGTTCTCCCGGGTTTGCACCGTTGCCAAAGTTCGTTGTTTCGAAGTACGCCGTGATGATCGGGTGTGATAGACTCTACGTTCACATACAACGGGTGTAAGACAGTTTTGCACATGCAGAATACTTGGGTTAAAATTGACGAGCCTAGCATGTACAGACATGGTCTCGAAACACTAGAGATCAAAAGGTCAAACATGAGTCATATAGTTGATATGATCAACATATAGTTGTTCACCATTGATGACTACCCCATCTCACGTGATGATCGGACATGGGTTAGTTGATTTGGATCATGTATCACTTAGATAACTTGAGGGATGTTTATTTAAGTGGGAGTTCATTAGTAATTTGATTAATTGAACTTAATTTATCATGAACTTAGTCTTAATAGTTTTGCATATCTATGTTATAGATCAATGGCCCGTGCTACCGTTCCCCTGAATTTTAATGCATTCCTAGAGAAAGCTAAGTTAAATATGATGGTAGCAACTACACGGACTGAGTCCTTAACTTGAGGATTATCCTCATTGCTGCATAGGAGAATTATGTCCTTGAGGCACTGCTAGATGACAGACCTACTGCAGGAGCTGATGTAGACGTTATGAACATTTGACAAGCTCGATCTGATGACTACTCAATAGTTCAGTGTGCCATGCTTTACGGCCTAGAACCGGGACTTCAAAGGCGTTTTGAACATCATGGAGCATATGAGATGTTGCAAGAGCTGAAGTTGATATTTCAAGCTAATGCCCGGGTTGAGAGATATGAAGTCTCCAACAAGTTCTATAACTGTAAGATGGAGGAGAACAGTTCTATCAGTGAACACATACTCAAAATGTCTGGGTATCATAACCACTTTACTTAGCGGGGAATTGATCTTCTAGTTGAGTGTTATTGACAGAGTTCTCTAGTCAGTGCCACCAAGCTACAAAGGCTTCGTGATGAACTATAATATTCAAGGGATGACAAAAACAATTCCCGAGCTCTTCGCAATGCTTAAGGCCGCAGAGGTAGAAATCAAGAAGGAGCACCAAGTGTTGATGGTTAACAAGACCGCTAGTTTCAAGAAAAAGGGCAAGGGGAAGAAAAGGAACTTCAAGAAGAATGACAAGCAAGTTGCCGCTCCCGTCAAGAAGCCCAAAGTTGGACCCAAGCCTGAAATTGAGTGCTTCTACTGCAAAGGGAATGGTTACTGGAAGTAGAACTGCCCCAAATACTTGGTGGATAGGAAGGATGGCAAAGTGAACAAAGGTATATTTGATATACATGTTATTGATGTGTACCTTACTAATGCTCGTAGTAGCGGCTGGGTATTTGATACCGGTTCGGTTGCTCATATTTGTAAGTCGAAACAGGAGTTACGGAATAAACGAAGATTGGCTAAGGACGAGGTGACGATGCGCGTCGGGAATGGTTCCAAGGTCGATGTTATCGCTGTCGGCACAAATGCAATGGGTCGGGTTTAGGGCGGGTGGAGCTGGTCCAAATCCAACCCAGGACCCATCTTCCTACCCTCTGCCCATCCACCAAATTATCCATGGGCACAACTTGTGCCCATGCCCAAACGCGCTGGATACCCACATACCCATGGAGCTCCATGGGCATAGAAAAGTCAGCATGAAGTCTTCCCAAAGATAAAATTAACTCATCATCACTCACTCACAAATGACAAGATAAGCTACATGCATAAGTAGGCAACAAGTAATATGATGAATCCTTAAGCGTGACATACCAGAGGTTGATTCTGCAGCATATAGCTTATGGCACCAGTTGCATATTGCCTGCCATTTCCTATTGATTTGTTCTTTCTACTGTCACTGGCATATGGACCCACATGTCATATGGATATCTATTGGATATCCATGGAGCACAAACTATAACCATGCCCAACCCAGCTGTTCGTGGGTATCCATATCCACGGACCCATGGGCAGAAATGCGCTCCACACCCTTGCCCAACCGGGTCGGTATCCATGGGTATCCAGATCCATGGATAAAATTGCCACCCCATACGCTGCCTCTACATCTACCTTCGGGATTGGTTTTATACCTCAATAATTGTTATTTCGTGCCAGTGTTGAGGATGAACATTATATCTGGATCTTGTTTATTGTGAGATGTTTATTCATTTAAATCGGAGAATAATGGTTGTTCTATTTATATGAGTAATATATTTTACGATCATGCACCCTTGATGAATGGTCTATTCCTGTTGAATCTCGATTTTAGTGATAGATATATTCATAATATTAATGCCAAAACATGCAAAGTTGATAATGATAGTGCAACATACTTGTGGCTGATGTTTAGGTCATATTGGTGTAAAGCGCATGAAGAAACTCCATGCAAATGGAATTTTGGAGTCACTTGATTATGAATCATTTGATACTTGTGAACCATGCCTCATGGGCAAGATGACTGAAACTCTATTCTCTAGAACAATGGAGCGAGCTAATTGTCGAATTTCGGGTTTCGGCAGACCCTTAAGGTTCGAACACTGGGGTGCGCGCGGAAATCATGTCCTCAACCTCCCCGTCTCGCAAAGATCTAAACTACTAAGGGAATCACACAAGAGACACAAGATTTATACTGGTTCGGGCCACCATTGTGGTGTAATACCCTACTCTAGTGTGTGGTGGATGGATTGCCTCTTGGGGGCTGGTGATGATGAACAATACAAGGAAGAACAGCCTCGCGAGGGTCTGTTCTTGGCAGGGGTGATGAACTACTAGGAGGAGTTCTGCCACCTCTCTCTCTCTATCTCTCTCTACTTGCTAGCCGGACCAACTAACTGTGCGAACCGACCGATCGAACCGAACCCCCTTGCTATGTGGGTGGCTAGTCCTATTTATAGAGGCCCTGGTCCTCTTCCCAAATATCGAGCGGGAAGGGAGCCAACAATGGCGGGCTAATTTGAAGGGGGACAGCGAGTACATCTATCCTGACAAAAGGTGGTCTTCGCCTGCGAAAGGCTCTGGTGATGACGCCGTGCTGGGATCCATGGTGACCTCCGTCTCGTAGTCCGCTTGGTCCCGGTCTTGTTGCACCGAAGTGGCAACCTTTGCCTAATGCCTCGGTACTCCGCAGATATGCTTGTCCCCTTAGCACCAAAGAGGAAAGAAGGACGCTGCGCGCGCTGGCACCCGCCTGGTGCCTCGAGTCGTCATGGCTTCCGTCACGGGCACCTCACGAGGCACCCCGCCTTGAACTCTCCGCCTCCTCGCGAGCCAGCCTGAGGAGGCTATGCCTGAGGATGCGCCGTGTCGTCCGCCTCGCGAGGCTTGGCCCCTCGCGAGGGTCTTGAGTCTTGTGCTTGATGAAGATGGGCCATGTTGGGCCCCCACTCGAGCCACGCCGCAGGCCGCAGGCACGCAAGTCTGGGGACCCCCGTTCCCAGAACGCCGACAGTAGCCCCCGGGCCCGTGGCGCGCATGGGCTTGGCCGTGCCGAGAGGCGAAAGGGCAAGGGTGAAGCGCCGCAGGCCCTAACAGCCTGTGGCCTTGGACGCCGCGTGGCGGTTGATTGGACGTGGCGTCTCCGCTTCCCCGCAACGCCTTGGTGATCGTGCGAGTCGGACAAGTCCCTGCATGCAGAACGTGTTATGATTACCTGTGATCATGGAGACCGGCGGCTGGTCTTCGCCGGCTATAAGTACGGCACCGCGCGTGCCTGTCCAGTCCATCTCTTCTTGCTCTCTCCTTCGCCTCAGTTCTTGCTCCGTCTTGGTGTGATGGCTCCGATTCGCCGGTTCTCTCCAGCGGAGAAGGGAAAGGCTCCTCGAGAAGGGCCAGACCCTCTCCCGCCGAAGAAGCGACTCGCCCATTGCAGTCAGGACGAAGAGGACCATCCGGCGGCGGCGAGGCCCTGGGGTGAGCGGGCTCCGCCGGGGTTCCCGCTGCCCTTGTACGCCCATGTCGAGGGCCCCGGAGGTGTTGATGCTGATCCCCGCGGTCAGCGCCGTCGTCGGCGCCGTCGGGTTATGAAGGCGTGGGTGGTTCCTCCTGGAGTCCATGCCGAGGGCTCCTCCCGTGAGTTCGTGCTCCACGTCGTCACTCCCCTTCAGTCCTGGATCCGTCTTCCTCCCTTCCTCGCCTCCATCGTTCCTCCAGGAGGGCCCCTGGAGCTCCAGCTGTAGCACGCCGACTGCAGCGCCCCCGCGACCGAGGCCGAGGTCGTCGTCGCTGCCCTGGACGCGGTCTACATGTCCCGCGGCTGGAGGGAGATCGCCCGGGTCTATAGGGAAAGAGGCGTCTTTGCGGTCCACCTGGAGTACGACGGCGCGGCGGTGATGTTCTTCAAGGTCTTCGATGCGATCGGGCGGCGGATGGAGTGCTGCCGTGCGAGAGGTGGCCAGGACCTTGCCCTGGTGAGGGCTAGGCCCATCGACCGCCCCCTGGGCAGAGGCGCCCGAGGGTCCAGCGATTCCAGCGAAGGCTTCGCGACTCCGGAGACAAGCGACGACAGCTACGAGCCCCCGAGTCGTTGCCGCTCCAGGAGCAGGGCGGGCACGTCAGGCCGTCGCCAACCCTGATCTGGATGGAGTTGGCGCCGGTGCCTGACGACCCACTGTTGATGATGGTGTCTCCCGCAGTAGCTCATGTAGTTAGCATCCCTTAGGATTCGTTCCCTGCGAGGAATCAGAATGCGCCCCGTGGGGGCTTGTAAGGTGTCTGTAGTCTTGTTTGTTAATATGTATAACCTTTTGACATGGATCCGTGCGAGTTGCCAACTCCGTTATAGTTCAGCCTTCCCTTTCGCACCTCACGAGGGCTTGGTGCTCTACGCCGACAGGTCCCAGTCCCAAGGCGGCGTCAGCCGTCGCTGGTATGCCAGGTCGCGATGCCGTGGTCAAGGCCAAGAGGTGAGCGACCCGAGGTCCGGTAAGAGCCCCTGAGTCGCGATGCTCAGGAGGTCCCCTTTGGCGCCCAAGCAGCCGTCGCTTAGTGAGAAAGGGAAGCAACGTCGCTAGTACGGAGTTGCTTTAGGTGCGGGGGTAGTGCTGCAGCAGCCAGTGCCATGGGTGGTAACTTATCTTGAGGATCAGGGGTCGTTCCAGGTGTGCCGTTGGGTCCGTGCGTAGGCAGGAGCGGAATCGCTCGGCAAGGTCCTCGCGAGGCCCCCTCTTCCCCGCCTCTGCTCCCCTTTCTGCTCTACGTCCTCGGGTCCCGGCCCTCGAGCTTGTCTCAGCCGTCGCTGGTATGCCAGGTCGCGATGCCGTGGACAAGGCCAGAGGGTGAGGGCTGGAGAGCCAGTAAGAGCCCTGAGTCGCGATGCTCAGGCGCCCCCCTTTAACGTGCAAGCAGTTCACGCGGGCGAGGGCGAAGGAAACCTCGTGAGGGCCTCGGCTTGCGCGGTTCCCTCCAGGGATCCTGCAGGGTCATCACAGAAAGAAGATGGTGTTGCCATGGCGGCCGTTAGTCGGTCGTTAGTCACTCAAGAGCTTGCTGGTTGGAGTAGGCGAGGTGTATCTGGGCACCCGTGAGCCAGCGCGGGACTCATGAGGCCCTACCTCTAGGTGGGTTGCGCCTGGCACTGGGCCGTATCTTGAGATGTGTCCCTGCAAAATTTGGTTAGATGCCGGTACTCTACGTCCTCGGGTCCCGGCCCTCGAGCTTGTCTCAGCCGTCGCTGGTATGCCAGGTCGCGATGCCATGGACAAGGCCAGAGGGTGAGGGCTGGAGAGCCAGTAAGAGCCCTGAGTCGCGATGCTCAGGCACCCCCCTTTAACGTGCAAGTGGCCGACATGGGAAGAAAGGATGCCGAAGACGGGCACCATGCAGTTAAGCGTGATAGGCAATCCATAGTTGGAAATAAACGCTAGGGAGATACACGCCGCTGGGTCTGGCCCGAGCGGCTTGGGGATGACGTAGCCCGAGGGGCGCCCCCAACAAGGCAAACTAACGACGGAAAGGTAAAAGGGGATACATGCCGCAGGGACGGACCCACGCGGCCTCGGAGTGATGCAACCCTGGGAGGGCGCTCCCACTAAGAACGGAACTTGAAAGATGTCACCTAAAGATGTCGTCGGCGTAGTGGCGTTGGTGCAGCAGACTTGACGGGCTGCAGAAGCCGATCCTCACGAGCCCCCAGGCCCCGGGGCCTCGGGAGGCTCCGGAAGCGCTGGTGACTCCTCGCGAGCTGCCTCCATCTCCGCCAAGGCTGCGGAACGCCTGCCTTCCTGAGCCTCCACGATACCCCTCATGAGGCGCTGGTACGCCGCAGCCATGCTCGGCAGGCCGTAAGGCATGCGAACATAGCTGTGGGGTGGACCTCCGCAGCGCCCCACTCGCGAGGGCCAGAGGCGCTCCGTTGTGGCGATCCGATTGAGCCCTGGTACATCGACGCAGACACGCAGCCCACCATCCTCGCCTGGATGTGGGGCCACGGCTGGCAAGCGGCGGCAACCTCTCATGATCCTTGTCTCTTGTAGCTCTTGAATGGCCTCGTCAACGAACTCTTGTTGGTCTGATCTTCCTCGCCTGGCTCTTCCTTGAGGGAAACATGCTTCGAAGCACGCCTCCACGTGGTGCCCAAGCGCCTCCCTCGTGACTCTGGCTAGGTCGGTGGCCCTCCAGGTGAGAGCCCCCGAGCCCTGCCTGAGGAGGGGGCCCGGCGCGCTTTCCTATGCGATGGAAGGAGGGTCCCCTGGGCAGACACGGGCCATGAGGGGCCTGCCTCCTGAGGGGCCGAGCCTGACGACATCTTCTTCTTCTTGGGGGTGGTCTCAGGAAGCCTCCTGCTTCCGCGATCTGGGTCTTCTAGCGACGTGGCCTGAAAGGCTCGCTCCAGGGAACACACTGCATCTCTCTCCTCACAGGGCACCGTGATGACGCCGCCACTTCCTAGCATCTTGAGGACGTTGTAGCCGTGGTGAGTCGCAGCCATAAACTTGGCCAGCGCTGGGTACACGAGGATGGCGTTGTACGGCAGGCAGATGTGGGCGACGTCGAAGTCGATGAGCTCGGTGCGGTAGTTGCTGCGAGCCCTGAAGGTGACAGGGAGGCGGACCTGCCCGATCGGGACTGTGGAACCGTCGGTGATCCCGGAGAAAGGCCTGGTTGGCTGAAGGTGGTCAAAGGGGACTTGGAGGTTGTTGAATGTTTCCACGGACAAGACGTTGAGCCCTGCCCCGCCATCGATGAGGGTCTTGGTGACTAGCATGTTGCTGATGACTGGGGAGCAGAGCATCGGGAGGACTCCTGCCGTGGCCGCGCACTTGAGCTGGTCTGCCGAGCTGAACGTGATGGGGCACGCCGACCACCTGAGGGGGCGCGTTGCTTCGAGCTTGGGGAGAATTGCATTCACTTCGCGGGCAAACTGCCTGAAGATACGTTGGGAGGCTGGGGCTTGAGCTCCACCCAGGATGCAGGCGATCGCGCGCGGCTCCTGGAAGCCCCCAGCCCCCTCGTCTTGATGGCGGTCTTCGTTCCTTCTTGGTGGAGGCGGCAGCGGAGGTAGGCCTGCATTGCCATGAGGGCGATCCTCGCGAGGTTGATCTCTCCAGTCCCCCTCACGAGGCTGGTTGCGCCACCCTGGGCGCGGGCCGCGATCTTCCCAGCGCCCTGGGTTTCTTCCTCCTCCTCGGCCGTAGCCCCGGTCAGCACGGTCAGGGCGACGGCCGATCCTTCCTTCTCGTACGGCGCGGAGCTCTTGACATTCGTTGGTGTTGTGGGTGTGGAGGTCGTGGTACACACAGTACGGCTGCCTCTGGAGGGTTCGGGCAGATCCTTGCCCCGCTTGGTGTCCGGTTCGGCTGCGAGCACGGCAGCCCCCTTGCATTTCACGTCCTTGGCTTTGGGCTTCTTCTCTTCTGGGTCCACCGCAGGCATCTCGAGGAGGGAGAGGCGTCCCTCCTCAGCCCTGGCGCACCTGTTCGCCAAGTTGAACAGCTCCAGGGAGGTGCAGAGGTCCTCATGCATCGCCAGCTCCTCCTTCATCTTGACGTCACGCACGCCGTCAGAGAAGGCGGAGATGATGGCCTCCTCAGACACCTTGGGCATCTTGAGGCGCGCGCTGTTGAAGCGCTGGATGTACTTTTGCAGGGTCTCTCCGGGTTGTTGCTTGATGCGGCGCATGTCGCTCACGGCGGGCGGCCGGTCGTGAGTACCTTGGAAGTTGGCGATGAAGCGGGGGCGCATCTGGTCCCAGGAGGAGATCGTGCCTGGGGCTAGATTCAGGAGCCAGGTTCGAGCTCCTTCCTTCAGCGCCATGGGGAACCAGTTCGCCATGACCTTTTCATCCCCGCCGGCAGCCTCGATGCCCAGCTCATAGAGCTGGAGGAACTCTGCGGGATCGGTTGTGCCGTCGTAGCGAGGAGGCCGGTCGGGCTTGAACTTGCCGGGCCACGCGACGCTGCACAGCTCAGTGGTGTAGGCGTGGCAGCCCGTGGTGGCCACGAAAGGCCTCGGTTGGTGGAGAGCTCGGTCTTGAGGGTCCCCACGCGCTGCACCTAGGAGCAGGGCGGGGTCTTGGCGCGCCGGAGCTGGAGCAGGGTTGCGGCGTGCTGGAGCAGGGAGTGCCCTGGCAGCCCCTTGCGGGCGAGGAACTTCTTGGCAGCTTCGCTCTTGCTGCGCTGGCGCCTGACAGAGCGGGTTCTGCCCAGGGACCAAGCGCCTTGGAGCCATGGCATCTTCTTGGAGGGGAGGTGGCTGGTGCGCCTCTGGAGCTTCATTGCCTGCGCGGGGCGGAGTGCGGCGCAGAGGGACGGACGGCGCGGAAGAGCCCCCTGCGGCACGGACAAGCTCGGCGACGCGGTCGAGCCATTCTTTGTAGACGTTGTCGACGGGACGGTAGCGCAGGAGCTCGTTTGCCGCGAGGAGTGCAGCTCGAGCCTCGAAGGGTGCGCGGAGCGCGCGGCACGAAGAACCGGCTGGAGCGAGTGATGGAGTGGCGGTGCGGCCGTCTTGCCGCACGGACGGGTGCTGAGACGATGCCTGCTGCTCGCCCCCCGCCGGGCCGGTGGCGGCGTTGACGGCGAGCGACGGGGAACGACGAGGACGCCCACCGACAGGGGCCGTCTGGGCGATGCGGGAAGCGATGGCGGCCCGACGCTCGGTGCGGGCCCGATGAGCGTCAGACATGGATGCGACGGTCGGAGGAGAGTGGAGCGGTGGAAGACGAATTCCGGCGCACCCCTACCTGGCGCGCCAAATGTCGGATTTCGGGTTCCGGCAGACCCTTAAGGTTTGAACACTGGGGTGTGCGCGGAAATCACGTCCTCAACCTCCCCGTCTCGCAAAGATCTAAACTACTAAGGGAATCACACAAGAGACACAAGATTTATACTGGTTCGGGCCACCATTGTGGTGTAATACCCTACTCCAGTGTGTGGTGGATGGATTGCCTCTTGGGGGCTGGTAATGATGAACAATACAAGGAAGAACAGCCTCGCGAGGGTCTATTCTTGGCAGGGGTGATGAACTACTAGGAGGAGTTCTACCACCTCTCTCTCTCTATCTCTCTCTACTTGCAAGACGGACCAACTAACTGTGCGAACCGACCGATCGAACCGAACCCCCTTGCTATGTGGGTGGCTAGTCCTATTTATAGAGGCCCTGGTCCTCTTCCCAAATATCGAGCGGGAAGGGAGCCAACAATGGCAGGCTAATTTGAAGGGGGACAGCAAGTACATCTATCCTGACAAAAGGCGGTCTTCGCCTGCGAAAGGCTTTGGTGATGACGCCGTGCTGGGCTCCATGGTGACCTCCGTCTCGTAGTCCGCTTGGTCCCGGTCTCGTTGCACCGAAGTGGCAACCTTTGCCTGATGCCTCGGTACTCCGCGGATATGCTTGTCCCCTTAGCACCAAAGAGGAAAGAAGGACGCTGCGCGCGCTGGCACCCGCCTGGTGCCTTGAGTCGTCATGGCTTATGTCACGGGCACCTCACGAGGCAACCCGCCTTGAACTCTCCGCCTCCTCGCGAGCCAGCCTGAGGAGGTTGTGCCTGAGGATGCGCCATGTCGTCCGCCTCGTGAGGCTTGGCCCCTCGCGAGGGTCTTGAGTCTTGTGCTTGATGAAGATGGGCCATGTTGGGCCCCCACTCGAGCCACGCCGCAGGCCGCAGGCAGGCAAGTCTGGGGACCCCCGTTCCAAGAACGCCGACACTAATGACTTATTGGAAATAATACATATCGATGTATGTGGTCCGATGAGTATTGAGGCACACGGTGGGTATTGTTATTTTTTGACCATCACAGATGATTTGAGTAGGTATGGATATATCTACTTGATGAAAGACAAGTTTGAAACATTTGAAAAGTTCAAGGCATTTCATAGTGAGGTGGAGAATCATCGTAACAAGAAAATAAAGTTTCTACGATCTCATCGCGGAGGCGAATATTTGAGTTACTGATACGTCTCCAACGTATCTATAATTTTTGATTGTTCCATGTTGTTATATTATCAATATTGGATGTTTTATAATCATTTTATATCAATTTTTGGTACTAACCTATTGACATAGTGCCAAGTGCCAGTTGTTGTTTTTTTCATGTTTTTTACATCGTAGAAAATCAATATCAAACGGAGTCCAAATGCCACGAAACTTTACGGAGATTTTTTATGGACCAGAAGGAACATAATGGGCCCTTCCTGCGCCTGGGGGGTGCTCGAGGAGAGAAAAACCCACCAGGGCGCGCCAGTAGGCCCAGGCACGCCCTGGTGGGTTTTGCCCACCTCGGGTGCCCCCCGGACCACCTCTTTGCTCTATAAATACCCCAATATTCCAGAAACCCTAGGGGAGTCGATGAAGTATTCATCCCGCCACCGTAGAGTCCAGAACCACCAGATCCAATCTAGACACCATCTCGGATGGGTTTCACCACCTCCACTGGTGCCTCTCCGATGATGCGTGAGTAGTTCTTTGTAGACCTTCGGGTCCGTAGTTAGTAGCTAGATGGCTTCCTCTCTCTCTCTTGATTCTCAATACAATGTCTCTTGGAGATCCATATGATGTAACTCTTTTTGCGGTGTGTTTGTTGGGATCGATGAACTTTGAGTTTATGATCAGATCTATCTTTTTATATCCATGAAAGTTTTTGAGTTTCTTTGATCTCTTTTATGCATGATTGCTTATAGCCTCATATTTTTTCTTCGATATTTGGGTTTTGTTTGGCCAACTTGATCTATTTATCTTGCAATGGGAAGAGGTGCTTTGTAGTGGGCTCGATCTTACGGTGCTTGATCCCAGTGACAGAAAGGGAACCGACACGTATGTATCGTTGCTAATAAGGATAAAACAATGGGGTCTATATCTACATAGATAGATCTTGTCTACATCATGTCATCGTTCTTATTGCATTAGTCCATTTTTCCATGAACTTAATACACTAGATGCATGCTTGATAGTGGTCGATGTGTGGAGTAATAGTAGTAGATGTAGGCAGGAATCGGTCTACTAATTTTGAACTTGATGGCTATGTAATGATCATTGCCTGGATATCGTCATGAGTATTTGAAGTTTTATCAATTCCCCAACGGTAATTTGTTCACCCACCGTTTGCTATTTTTCTCAAGTGTCAGGACCCCGATTCCAAGTCACATCGATCTAGCCGGTAACACCTCATATCACTTTGCGGCCTCACACACGGTATTCCCACGGGTGTCGCCATACCATGGCCCGGGACCGTTTGCGCCTTTTGGCTCACGTATATGATAGTGTCGCTAGCATCCATATGACAGAGAACCCGGGCCGACATGGCTAGTCGTGAACCCAAAGCGGCACCAACCTATGGGGACAGGCATACATGAATCACATCGAGCATGTCGGTCAGCAGCGTGTGAATCCGGGCTGTAGCACTGGGCTAACAGGACTCCGGGAACCCGGGATGTAGCAGGCTAGGCAGGACTCCGGATGTCACCGCGTGACATTTCCCGAAGGGACACACACAGGAACCAAGTGAAACACATGCCAGCCAGTCAAGTGTCCTGAGCACTAATGCTGGGCTAGCTGGACTCCGGTGAATCGGGCTGTAGCGGACTACTATGGCTCATGGAAGCACTAGACTACATTTCCCCATAAGAGAGGCTGCCAAGGATAAACAACTAGATTGTCGGATCCAACACATACCAAGCATTTCAATCATACACACAATATGCTCGATATGTGTAAATACAACATGGCACCACAACATAACTCTACGACTCAAATATTTATTCATTAGGCTCCGAGGAGCGAGATATTACAAACATGGGTCTCATGACCCAACAAACATAGCATACAAATCAAAGCACCTGCGGAAGCTTAACATGTCTGAGTACAGAAATCTACAAATTAAAAAGGCTGAGAAGCCTGACTATCTACCAGATCCTGCCGAGGGCACAAAATCGTAGCTGAGGTATCAAGCAAAACATCGAAGTCCACGCGAAACTACTAGCAAGACTGAAGTCTCTCTCCAAAACATAAATTAAGCAAACATGACTACAAAAGTACTCAGCAAGACTTACATCAGAACTAGCTACATATGCATCGGTATCAACAGGGGGGGGTGGTGGAGTTTAACTGCAGCAAGCCAGCTTTGACTCGGTGGCTATCTTAAACTACGACTGCAAGTAACTCTTTTGAGGTGGCGCACATGAGTCCACATATTCACCATATCAATACACCACTATGGATCTGCTCCCGTCTCCCTACGAGAACGCCATCCATAGAACTCACGCTTATCTTGCGCATTTTAGAGTATCCACTTTCACTTGTCTATGAACTGTTATAGGCAACCCAGAAGTCCTTTACCGCGGACGCGGCTATTCGAATAGTTTTATACCCTGCAGGGGTGTACTTCGTCACACATGTTTCCACCACTTAGCATCTGCACACGACATGTGCTCAGCAAACTTCAAGCGAAAGCCGACGTGGGTGTAGACCACGACCTGACTAACCGCACAAGTCTCTAGTCCAGGTTTATCGCCTATTCGGGTTCCATCCACGAGGAGATCCATCCGGAGTTTCGCTCACAGCCCCAAACGATGTGTGCAGGGTTCCCGAGACACCAAACGGGCGCCCGGTACACCATGCCACGGTGTATCTACCGCATCATAGCCCACCCCTAGGGTCAGCGCTACACACGGCCACCAACACATATCCTATAAACACCCGAAACTAGTTGCAACTCCTGGACAGAGGACGAGAGGGGTCAGTAAGTCGAGCGGGGTCATATTTCAGGGCCCAATGTGTGGTAGTAGCTGTTTCATGGATCACAAACACAGAACTCAGTTCCTAAGGATGGCTTCAATGAAACAACCCACCATGTACTCCTACATGGCCTCTCATCGATACCTTTACCAAATCATGTTCACACACTTAGCTCTCAACAGTAGGACATGTTCACACACCTCCGATTCATCCCCGATGAATCAGACCTGACACAATTCTATGCAATAGCAGGCATGACAAACAAGCATGAATGAGTAGGCACATTAGGGCTCAAACAACTCCTACTCGTGCTAGTGGGTTTCATCTATTTACTGTGGCAATGACAGGTCATGCAGAGGATAAGGGGTTCAACTACCGCAACAAGTAACAGATGAATCGTTGTTGTCCTAATGCAATAAAAGAGAGCAGGAGCGAGAGAGTGGGATTGTATCGGAATGAGCAAGGGGGTTTTGCTTGCCTGGCACTTCTGAAGATGATATAGCTCTTCATCGGTGTCATCGAACACGTCGTCGAAACATACGTCTACCGAGGGGGGGGGCAATCACCGGCAAACACAGAAAGAATACAATCAACGCAATGCACATTATGATGCATGATCATGACATGTCAATATGCTGTGATTTGAGCTAATGCAACTAAAACCAGATTAAATGAAGTTGGTTTGAACCAAAGATTCAAATTCAACTCCATATGTGATTATTTAAATGCCACTTATTTGATTTGACCTGATCAGCAGGCATAAGTTGTTCAAACATGCATGATAATGCCATAATCAGATTCTTTGGATTTTTCTGATCATTTTTCATATATAAATTATTTGATTTGGAGCTACGGTTGATTTTCTATGAATTTTAGAAGTTTTGGGCATTTTCTGGAATTTCCTGAATTAAGTTAAATCCAGAATATGAGTTATTGCATCAGCACTACGTCACTATGACGTCAGCTGGTCAACTGGGTCGGCCAGGTCAAACCTGACCTGTGGGACCCATACGCCAGTGTCTCAAGCTGATTTGGCTGGATGACAGGTGGGACCGGTCAATGATGACTTGACCAAAGTCAAAGCTGACACGTGGGGCCACCATGATTCAGTTAAATCTAAGCAGGAATAACCCGGGGTTAATTAGTGCGTGGGGCCCATATGTTAGTGAGGTAGTGGGTTAGTTAGCCCCGTCATTAGTGCTAATGACGGGTCCACATCAGCGGCCGCCGGGGTTAGTCGCGGGCGACCAAACAGAGCGACGGAGGTGCTCGGAAGGGCGCCACAAGCGTCGGCTGGGCGCGTGGCTAGGTCCTACGGTCAGCTGGAGGAGTGCCGCGTCCAATGGTGCGGGTGGTTGAGCGCTCGGTGGCCGGGAATGACGCCGGCGAGCGTTTGGGCGGCGGCCAGAGTTCGGTTGCGCTCGGAACCGGCGTTGAGGTGCACGGCAGGTCGAGAGGTGGGGTGCTAGGTGCTCCTGCAAACGTGCTGAGCATGGTGACGCTCTCAGGCGCGGCGGAGGTGGACTCTAGCCACGACGGCGACGAAGCGCAATGGCGGCGAGCTTCGGTCGGGGTGGCCAATGGGGCTAGAGGAGGAAATCGACAAAGGGGAGAGAGGGGTTGGGAGCAGGGGCTCACGGCGAGTGCAGAGGTGGCCTCAGCGTGCTCGGAGAAGCACCGGAGTTAGCGGGGCGACGTGAGGGATCTCCGACGGCCGGCGACGAAGATGATGAAGATGGCGACAATGCAGGGCCTTCGGCGAGGCGTGGCTGGATGGAGAGGACGAGGGAGGCGTGGCGATGCTCGTGGACACGTCGAAGAGGCTCGGGGATGGCTGCGGCTGCGGCTATGGCGAACGGCGGCGGCAGTGGCGTTCGGTGGAGAGAGGGAGAGAGAGTAGAGGAGGGGAGGAGCACGGGGAGATTGTTAGAGGACCAGAGGGGTTGCATGGCGATGCCAGAGTCGTCCAGAGCGTCGGGGGGTGCACGCAGGCAGGCAGGAGGTGGCCGGCGCACGTCGGGCACACGCCCGCGTCCTCTTGGCGGGGTGGAGAAGATGACTGGCAGCTGGGCTGCACAGTAGCGGGCCGCGTGGGTGGGTTGGGCCAGTCACTTGGGCTCCAGGTAAGGCCCAGGTACTATCTCTCTCTCTATCTTACTCTTTATAAATCTTTCTGTTTTCTATTTTTTGCAGTATGTTTTGACTTAGTTTAAATACTAAATCACTTTATGAAATTCTGCAAACTTTTATGGGCACTATCTGATTTAAACCAGAGGCCCTCACCAAGTTTCAGAATATTTGGAGCTA
This sequence comes from Triticum monococcum, assembly GCA_034509565.1. Lineage (NCBI taxonomy): Eukaryota > Viridiplantae > Streptophyta > Magnoliopsida > Poales > Poaceae > Triticum > Triticum monococcum. The sequence goes on along the minus strand of CM067843.1, from coordinate 666,206,708 downwards.
CCAAATATTTTATAGGAATTAGTAGCTCCAACTCAAATAAGTATTAACTTATTTCAAAGACCCAAATAAATATTTCTGTGATTCCAAAAATATTTGTTTGAATTTTACCTCTTGCCAATATTTCCAGAAATGAACAGGAACATTTTCTTGGGTTTATTTGAAGCAATTTTTAAATGTTGATCATTTTTAGAAATGATTTCTGAGGCTTTCCACTTTCCCCAATTCAACTTTCATAAATATAAACATGATGCATGAATGCTTGTGCAACTAGTTACAACCAATTCTAGGGCTGTGACAACTCACCCCCACTAAACAGGAATCTCGTCCCGAGATTCAGGACGTGAGGTGAGAAGACAAAAGGGACACAAGACCAACACAATCTTTGCGATCCTGGGTGCACTCCATAAGAATGTTGATTTGATCACCTTCATTGTCTCGAAGTCTTGCTCCAGGAACTCCTACCAACATGACAACGAGAGGGAAAAGAAACTCTAGAAGGATCGATCTTCTCAAAGATCGAGCATCTCAGTCGTAACTCACGGAATGAGACATAGAAACATCTCGCGAACTGAGACACAAAACACATATCAAGAGGGATGTAGAGGGACATATGACGAAGGTCCAAATTGGTAGGCAACAATCCCATGCTTAGGTGAGATGGTGAGTGAGAGTCAAAGCAGCGAGGAGATAAGTTACTATGATTACCTAACGGGGCACCTCAGGGAGGGTGACTCATAGAGCTATTCTCTTAAGTGGCAAAAAGAATTACTTTTGATATAATGATCATTGAAACTCTTCATGCCAGTCTAAGGTAATCACAAACGATCGTTCGAGGAGGTTCGAAAGAATGGCATATATTGACTAGAATGGATGATGTGGACTACCTTGTTGAAGACAACACAATGGATGATTTTGCTTATCATCGGAAATGGATGGGACCCATGGTAGTACCACTGTTGAAGATGATCCTGACCAGGAATTACCGAGAAGGTAGTCCAAGATAGAATGGCACAACGGCGGTGCAAGCTGGGAACAAAATGCAAATGTTGGGAATGATTCTAGTAACTCGGGATAAGTTCAACAGTAGAGAGTGATTCCACTGTTTGAATGGTTCTAGCATAATCAAGGAAACCGAGAGCACAACGACCCCTAAGGAACAATTCTAGAATAAGTTGCACTAAATCCTCATGGAGAAGATGGTCAAATAGCTCAATCAAGGTAGTAAAACGATAGATCTTCCGGCTAGGTGTGTCGGCCAGAACATCAACCTTGTCAGGACCTACATCATAAATCTTGGAATAGCTCCAACCATCATATCTGCCTGAGATTCAGATCTGGTTGGTAACGGGATACTTCAGTCAACATGTCCGGAAAGAAAGTTTGCAACACAAACCGACGAGACGATGTTGCGAGATTCTCGGGAATTGAACTACGATAGTAAACTCCAAAACATGAGCTGGTTCTGCTACATATATGTGAACACGTTGTCCAAGACAAGCATGACCATGTAGAAGTCTTACAACAAAACACTACCGAGTTCAGGTGGGGAACCATCATTGCGGATATGAAAGTCCTTGTGCATGAACTAGTATTCGCACAGTAACTCATTTTCCTTGAACAATTCAATCAGTGGCTTGGTGTGCTAGGGAATACATATGGAGTGGAGGTAATTAATCTACCAAACCATAGAATACATTCGCACATGCATAGCTGACTTGGGATGGTACTAGAGGAAACAAAAACAACCTTTCTCGAACTCACGGCGGCAACTTACCCCAAATGCACGTGAACCGGAGAAGGTCACTTCTTTCATCCAACATATGCTTCATGAACGGGACACGAAGGCATTGCTTACAAGTTTTCAACAGTAGGTTGATGTTCAACATGAATCATGGGGAGACAAAATGCTGCTGATGGGCTCAACAGCAACTCATCGAAATTTCCATATCACTGGACTTCAACCATCATGTGAACACGGTGATAGCATTGGTTAGACCAAAGGATGTAATGGTGTATGCTCGAGGGAGCAACCACAAGTAAGACAACATTACGAACATCGTTGGTTCTGATTTGACTTGATGATAGCCCATACTCAAGTCAAAGTTTTGACAAGGCAATAGATCCAACAACTGATCACGAGGACCAATCAATGGAGATATCATCTTTCTTCAACACACATACAACACAAGGATATCCCTTCCGAAATGAACTAAGTGGAAAAAGCTTTCATCTTCCAACTCTGCAAGTTGTTGTTTAGCTCAACCGACTAGTTCATGGTATCCAACACAGATTCTTGGAGAAATAGCGGTTTATAGAAAAATCAACTTGATCACGAAGTCAATATAGCGGTCAGGTGATAACCAGGTAATACTTCTGAGAAGATATTCGGAAAATCACGAACCACCGATATGTTACTAAGATCAAGATCAATCTTGCTTTTCAGGGCAAGACGATATGATCAAACGAGCAAGGGTTTCAATCCTAACTCAAAGATCGAAGAGTGCATCAGAAATAAGGACAAGGTAGCACGATCAATCCTAGGATAGTGTTTCGATAACCAACACGCTAAGAATGATATTAGTGTCCATTAACTACCAAGCAACACGATTGCTAGGAGTATTGATTTCACACATCATGGTTCACTTGTCGGCATTCCGGTTGTGACAACACGGGACCGAGGAATGAAAAATGATGGCAAGAAGTATCACTGCGTCAAGAATTCATGAGAGATGGTGCAATTCTCATGACAATCCTGACATAAAAGGGGTAATACTCCAGGGTAGAGCAGAGCAAAAACTGGGTTGGCATTTGATCTGCAGAACACAACTACTTTGACCCAATCCTGGATATGGATGAGGTACTGGAGTTTGTTTCTCCTAGTCATCCTGAAATAGAATGGCTTAACGGACCACAAGAATAATAAGCATCGATAACACGGATGCACAATTACTCCTGACTATCAATTGATAGGTGATGGTCGGAATACAAATGAAGAGGGATAACTCAAGAGGACATATATCTTTCTGAGTTGTGGAGGCATAGATTAATATGTTGAACCAAGTTCAACAGGTTTCTTCCAGATAACCCATGCAGAAAGGTAGAACTGACAGAATCACAATAATGAATGGAGAACTCCTCAAGAGTACTTTGATTGTGATATTTTGGTTCAAGGAACTTCTGCCTTAACGGTTCATGGTATTTGGAAGGAAGAAATACCACGGACCTCGAGGACTGTCGCAAGGTTACTAATATCCTGAAGGAACAAGCAAACACTATCAACAAGAGGTAAGTAGGGTGGATCTCGGGTTCAAGAACCCAGGAATAGAATACCTACTACTAAATGGCATCACGGGATGCTTTTGAGAATGGTGGCCAGAATCATCACAACGGGAACACAAAACATGGCTAGATTACTAGGTGACTCCCTAAAACACCTAGGGTCATAATAATAGCTCCAACATATATGTCGAGGCAACAAAGTACCTCAACTCACCGATTAGTGTGGTTGAACTGGGCCAAAAGGACATCGGGAACGAAAAGAAGGGATTTGCAAATGCATTAGACTAGTTAGAGACCTGGGATGACTCGGACAACATAACGGCTATAAATGCTCAAAAGATTTGAGACATCCTGCAAAATGGTGGCATTACCACTCACAACACCATATCAATGTTCCGAGATCAACTGTCAACATACGGAAGTAGTAGAAACGGAACTGAGGCTTGAAACTATCAATTCTATAAGTCTATGGATTAGTAACACGTCATCCCTGATAGATAGATGAGAAGGCCTAGTTCTTAATCCCCATAGAAAAGAAGAGGTTGACTCACATCAGAAGGGCATAGGGTAAAGGAGTAAAAAGAGCCTTACGTTCCCTTCCACAATCAATTCCCTTACAGAACTAAGCATTTCTAGACTCAACTTCGACCAGCTTGGCTTGGTAATCCTACAGGCAGTCAGGCTCTGATACCAAAGCTGTCAAGACCCTGATTCCAAGTCACATCGATCTAGCCGGTAACACCAAATATCACTTTGCGGCCTCACGCACGGTATTCCCACGGGTGTCGCCTTACCATGGCTCGGGACCGTTTGCGCCTTTTGGCTCACGTATATGATAGTGTCGCTAGTATCCATATGACAGAGAACCCGGGCCGACATGGCTAGTCGTGAACCCAAAGCGGCACCAACCTATGGGGACAGGCATACATGAATCACATCGAGCATGTCGGTCAGCAGCGTGTGAATCCGGGCTGTAGCACTGGGCTAACAAGACTCTGGGAACCCGGGCTGTAGCAGGCTAGGCAGGACTCCGGATCTCACCGTGTGACATTTCCCAAAGGGACAGACACAGGAACCAAGTGAAACACATGCCGGCCAGTCAAGTGTCCTGAGCAGTAGTGCTGGGCTAGCAGGACTCCGGTGAACCGGGCTGTAGCGAACTACTATGGCTCATGGAAGCATTAGACTACATTTCCCCATAAGAGAGGCTACCAAGGATGTCGGGTGGTAGGATCGACATATGCCAATGGTGGCTTATCATTGCGGGGGCCAGTAGAACGTCGCCGGTGCCTGGAAACGGGATGAGGCATAGACATGCACGCCGGTGAATCTTACCCAGCTTCAGGGCTCTCCGGGGAGATAACACCCCTACTGCTGCTCTGCGGGGTCTCCGCATGGTTACTAAGTTCACAGGTGGCTACAATGCTCCTTGAGCTGTTTGGGGGCGGAAGGAGGAAGAAGGGCTTAGCTCAGCCTGCTTCCTCTCCTTGTAAGTATCTATGTCTAGAAAGAGAGTCCAACCCTTTGCATGGGTGCACCGGGGGGTTTATATAGGCCTACCCCCCGGGGGTACAATGGTAATCCGACTGGGCGCGGGGCCCAGCTGTCTGTGACTATGCTCGCCGGCTTCTCCGCCGGTTTCTGGGGCCCGCCGGCTGGTGGGTCCCGCCGACTGCCGGCTCCTGGGTCGACAGGCCGGCCCCACCGGCCAGGGCCTTGTCGGTGGCCGGTTACTGTTGCTCCGTGTTTGTTGGCGCAGGCTTGGTCGGGGTAAGCGTGGCTATAGTAACGCCGCCCTGGCGGGCGATTACTGTAGCCGCGCCATACCTTGTCTCCTTAATGGGCGTCTCCTCCGAGGAAGGCGGCAGGCCGGCTACGCCAAGCCGGCCCGCTATCTCGTCAGCTTGAGAGGGGGTGTGGCCGCCTTCGGCATCTCTCTGCCCGAAGGGGCCCACCGCCTCGGTGGCCATGCTGGTGGCCCGTCGTGGAAGGCGTCAGAGCCGCCGTGGCTACAGTGCCGCACCGGGCGGGCCGCGGCTGCCCGCACGACGCGCTGTACCAGGCGTGCTCGGGGTGGCAGGCCCCACTGTAGCCACGCCCCGCTTCATCATCACAGGGTGGACGCGTACATCGCGGGTACGGCGTTGACTGCTTTATCGGAGCCGGCCCAGCGGTAGCCGGCCGTGCCATAGCCGGCCGTGCCATAGCCGGCCCTGCCATAGCCGGCCCTGCCGCAGCCGGCCATGCCGTAGCCGGCCCTCCATAGTTTTCTTCATGGGGGTAAAAAGGGCGGGCCGCCCCCCAAGCTGGCAAAGATGGCAGTCGACTAGGGGGGAGGCGGCCCAGGTCTTGAGTCTCCTTATGAGCCGGATGGGCTCATAATTTTTTCTGAGGGGCCAGGAGAAGCCGGCTGGGCTACCCATGGCTATTTACCCCGACAGTAGTCCCCGAAGGCGGGCGAGCTTCATGGCGGACGGAAGGACGGGAAGCTTGGCCGGCTTCATACCGTGAGGGGCCGACTGCGTCGTTGCAGCCGACTTCAGAGCGCTTTTCTTTATTTGGGCGACCGTGGTTGACCCGCGGACCGGCCGCGGGCCCCACGACGAGCCACGTGGCGGGGAAGTCCTGCCGTCGCACGCGCGCGACGGGACGCCGCCGCAGGCCCGGGCCCGCCACTCCCTGGCCTCGGCCCGGGCGCAGATCTTCTGTGGCCCGAGGGGGCTGCTCGTCTCCCCGCGGCCGTTACCTCGCGTCATCAAGGCGCGTAATTAACGCGGGCGTGGGGGAGGTGGGCACGATTGATCCCCACGATCCCCCACGCCACGCCTCCTCGTCTCTGGCGCACGCGCCTACAAGTAGGGGGGGGAGGGGGAGAGGCACGGGCCTGTTCGCTCCCCCGCTCCCCGTCCCTTCTGCTCTTCTTCTTCTTCCTCGCGCCCGACGCAGTTTCGCGCCGTAGCCCACCCGCGCCGCCATGTCGCTGGCTTTGTCGAGCTCGTGGGACGGGTCCAATGTCCACGACGAGCACATCGAGTTCCTCCGCCAGACCCGGCGCCTGCCCGCCGCCGACCTCGTGCAGGTGCGCCTGGCACCCGCGAAGGAGGTCTCGCCGGCGCCGGAGGAAGGCGAGCGCGTCGTCTTCCGCACGCACTTCCTCCGGGGCTTCGGCTTCCCGGCGAGCAGCTTCATGCGTTCCTTTCTCGAGTTCTACAACCTCCATCCGCACCACGTCACGCCCAACGCAGTGCTGCAACTCTCGCCCTTCGTCACGCTCTGCGAAGGGTACTTGGGGGTGCTGCCGACGCTGGAGCTCTGGGCGGAACTGTTCCAGAACAAGCTCGGCACCGTCTCCGCCAGCGTGCCGGCTCCCTGCGGCGCCTTCATCGCGATGAAGAGGGCAAGCGACGACAACCCCTTCCCCCACATTCCTCTGATCCAGTCTGTCAAGCTATGGCAGAAGTCTTACTTCTACGTCAAGAACGTCGCCCGGCACGGCGACCACGTCAACCTGCTGGCTTACGTAGCCGGCCCGCCGGCCGGGAGGCGGCGGACCTGGGGCTACCGGTCGAAATCCCTGTCTCCAGCGGGGAACGCTTCCATCTCCCGGCTTCGGGTGATGATCCAGTCGGAAGGTCTGCACGCGTCCGACTTGGTAACCGCCTTCGTCGAGCGCCGGATCTTGCCTCTTCAAAGCCGGCCGCATGATGTGCCAAATGAGTGGCCGGTTCGATCCTTGCCGGCTGAGCACATGGGAGATGCCCCATGCCGAGGTGGCTCTGATGGCGAACTACGTCGCCAACTTGAAGCTCACCGACGAGTGGCCATTCAGCAAGGCGCCGTACTCCCGCGCCCAGCCTCTGCCTGTGGTAAGTTTTTCTTCTTGTCGTCTGCCGGCTTGGGTTAGCCGGCCTCTGACCAGGCGGCTATTTTTTCTTTTTTCTCTTCATCAGAATCCTCTCCTCCCGCCGCCAGCCGGGGCAACCGGAGTCGACCAAGAGTACTCCCGGACCGCACGGTGGACGACCCCGACGACCCGGATCTCTCCGCCGTCGCCATGGAGGACGCCGCCACGGGGGACGCCACCGAGCCCGGCGGCACCGGGTTCTTGGCCAGTTTCGACGACTGGCCGGACGATTATGAAGCTGAAGAACTCCCGCGCCACCAGCCGGCAACCGACCGCCGTGGCGCGAGCTCGTCCACCGCGCCGACTGCCGGTGGTGGAAAGGGGAAGCGCCGGGCCGCGCTCCCGCTCTTCGGAAGCCGGCCGAAGAAGGCGAAGGCCTCCGCCGCGGCCACGAAGTGCGAGGAGGCGGCGGCGAAGGTGGCCCGCTTCCGGAAGGCGGTGAAGAAGCCCCCCTCAGTGTCCGCGTAAGTCTAGTAGCCGCCTGCGTGCTTGTTATTCTGAAATTTTCTTTCCTTGAATGCTTTTCTGATTTCCTGGGCAGGGCGCCGCTCTCCCTCGAGCGAGGCCCAGCCGGCTCCGTGGTCGGGCCGAGTGCCGGTTCCTCAGGGTGCCGCCGAGTGGACCCCCGCGCCGAACTTGATGCAGCCACGGAGCGCAACGCTCGCGAGGCGCGCCGAGGGAGGGAGGCGGCCGAGCGGGCGGCGGCGGAGCGAGCGGCCGCCCAGACGGCGCCAGGGCGAGCGAGCGAGGTGGCCGAAACTCCGTCGGAGCGGGCGGCCGCGAGACGGAGGCGGAAGGCGCGCGTAGCCAGCCTCCGCTACTCGCCATCCCCCTCCAGACCTTGGATCCGAATATTCCTCTGCCCACGGCGGAGGAGATTATCCCCGAGCAGCCGTTGGTGCAGAGGGACGAAATCCTCGGGGCTTCTGTTGAGAGGACGTCGCCGGCAGCACCAGCCGGGGCAGGCGAAGGCGGCCAATAGTCGGCGGTGCCAGAGGAGCCGGCCCGCGCCGCGCCCGAGGCCGGAGCCGGCCTTGAGGTCGAGCTGGCGGTGGGCCGGCCCGCCGGAGGGAGCATGGCCCCGCCGGACACGCGCCGAGCCGCGGGGGCCGAGCGGACGGCAGACGCCTTGGAGGCGGCCAGCTCCGCCACGTCCGGGTGGACTCCCAGCGGAGGGAGCGGCGAGCTGAACGTCGTGGCTCAAGAGGTTCGGAGCCGGCTGCAGGCACAGGCCGGCCTCATGAGGCAATTCACTCAGGAGTTTCTATCGACGCGGTCTGCAATCCGGGTAAGTCTTCACTCCTTGACCGCTCTGGTCCTTTGAATTTTTTCCGTGGGGACGCGCTAGCGCACCCACTGGGTGTAGTCCCCGAGATCCGGGCCGACTGCAGCGCAGTCGGGTCGGATCTTACTAGACGACTATGTTGACTGTTTTTTCTGATCTTTAGGATTATCACAATTCTCGTGCGGCCGCCTTCAACTCCCAGGCTCGGGAGCTAAGCCGGAGGACCGAAGACCTCGCCAGCAGCCGGCGTGAGTGTTTTGTCATTATTAATTTCTCGTGGGGGCGCGACAGCGCACCCACTGGGTGTAGTCCCCGAGATCCGGGCCGACTGCAGCGCAGTCGGGTCGGATCTTACTTGACGACTTTTCCTTTGCTGATTTTTCTCTTTATTTCTTGCTCGTGCAGAGGCCAACGCCGACCTGCGGAGGGAACTCGGCGTGGTGCAGGCCGCTCTTCGTGCCAAGGACGCCGAGTACGCTGACTTGGCTCAAGAGCGCGACCGCCTGGCGACGAAACTGGCCGACCAAGAGGAGAGCCACAAGGCGGCCCTACAAAAGGCGCAGGACGGCGAGGCTACCCTGAGGGCGGAGTTTGAGGCCAGGGAGGCGAGCTGGGCCGAGACGCGCCGGGCGCTGGAAGAAGGCTTTGGCCGGGTCGAGGATCTCATTGACGGTAGGCTGTCTTTCTTGCTCTTCTTCCATTCGCCGGCCGCGTATGGTTTTGTTTTGACTTGTGTTTGCTGTCTTGCACAGAGTACTTCCCCGGCCAGTCCGTCATTGCCGCCCAAGCCATCGAAGCCTACCGCGAGGAGCGCCGTCAGGCCGGGGTTGTGATTCCGCCGGATGCGAACCGAACGTTGTCGGAGCAGCTTATCGCCGTCCAGGCGCGGCTGCAGCCGGCCCACCGGTTGCTCCGCCGGCTCCAACGCGCCGGGGCGACGATGCTGGCCGCGCTCTGGCCCGGCCAGACAATTCCTCGGACCCCAAGCCGGACGGCCGACTGGCTCGAAGTCGCAGTCGGCCGCTTCGAGGCCTGGAAGGCGTCCGCGGCCCGTCTTGGAGCCGGGCACGCGCTGGAGTTCGTCCGCGCGTGGTACCCAGGGCTAAGCCTGGACCAGCTGCAGACGTGGCGGTCGGAAGCCGACGCCGAGCTGGAGGAGGTGCGGCCGGCGATCGCGCAGCGCGCCTCGACGATCGCCGAGTGTACCGACACTAGCGTCTTCGCGCCGGAGCTCAACGACGATGGCGCTGCCCAGCCGGAGGAATGGTTCGGGCTAAACCCGGCGGACGGCGAGGACTCGGCGGAAGAGATCGCCTCCAGCGACGAGGGCGAGGACGACGAGGAGGAGGAAAGCGAAGACACCGAGCCGACTAGTGGGGCGGCCGACCGTCCCCCAGCCGATCGTGCCTCTAGCAACGAGCCACGCGGGAGCGCGCCCTCTGCCGGAGACGACGATCAAGCTAAGGTTGGCCAGCCAGCCGCTCCTCCAGCCGGCGCGACTACTTCCGTCGCCTAATCCAGCTCGTCTGCGGCCCCGCCGGCTTGATCTGCCGTTCTTTTTGTCCCTGTCTTTCTTTTTGGACAACTTTAAGTTTCTGCAATTCCACCCACTGGGGGTGTATCGAACAATGCTGGATGTCGACCTCTCTGGAGGCTTTTTGTGTAATATATTAATATATGCATGTGTTGGCGTTCATCCGAGCATACTTTTTGTCCTTAGGCTCTTTCCTTTGCCGCCTTCCCTCTTTGGGAAGGCAAGTACTTGAGTTTTCTTGGATTTGAAGTAGACTGAATGTAAGTCGGCCGGCTGGCTACTCTGGTAGTCGGTCGGCGTGAGGCAGTCAGCCGGCTTTTGTTATATATGCGAGCCTGTTTGGTCCCTAGCCGTTTTTCATGTGGGTACCCTTTCCGGCTAGTGGCTCTTGCCAGCCGGGCAGTCGGTTCTTCGAGCTACGGTTTCGACAAGAGCCAAGCCTGGGTGTCGGCACATTATTTGTCTGACTGCGGGTAGGGCTCCTAATATAACTCTAGTCGGCTAGTCCCCGGGCCGTCTCGTCGGACCCGGTACCGGACAAAATAAATGAAAAGGTAATATCATACGCATGATAACTTTCATTCATAAAACAACGGGTGGCAGTCCCCGAGTCTTTCTCGGGGAGCCTACTGTATCATACTAAATACAAAAGTGGGCATGACACATACTGCGCTTTAACTGTAAAACTTCCGAAGGAGATTTGCGTTCCACGGTCGCTCCGACTCCTTGCCGGAGTCGTCTCTCTTGCGTGCCTTCGGCTTCTGCGCGTCGATGAGGTAGTAGGCGTCGTTGCCCAAGGCTCTGCTGATGATGAAGGGGCCTTCCCAGGGGGCTGCGAGCTTGTGCTGGCCGGCTGTTCGCTGGATCAGCCGGAGCACAAGGTCGCCCTCCTGGAAGGATCTTGGGCGGACCCTCCGGCTATGGTAGCGGCGCAGACCCTGCTGGTAGATGGCGGACCGGCTGAGGGCCAACAGCCGGGCCTCTTCCAGCAGGTCGACGCCGTCTTCTCGTGCTTCTTTGGCTTCCGCTTCCGTGTACATGGTTACCCGAGGCGAGTCGAACTCGATGTCTGTTGGGATGACCGCCTCGGCACCATATACAAGGAAGAAGGGAGTGAAGCCGGTTGATCTGTTGGGAGTGGTGCGCAGACTCCATAGGACAGCCTGCAGCTCATCGAGCCAGCAGCCGGCTGAACGCTCCAGGGGTACAACCAGTCGAGGCTTGATGCCGGACAGAATGAGGCCATTTGCTCGCTCCACTTGGCCGTTTGACTGCGGGTGGGCGACTGATGCAAGGTCCAGCCGGATACCTTGCGCAGCGCAGAACCGTGCCAGGGCACCTTTGGCAAAGTTCGTGCCGTTGTCGGTGATGATGCTGTGCGGTACGCCGTACCGGGTTGTTATATCTGCGATGAAGGTCACTGCAGTCGGCCCATTCAGCTTCTTGATCGGCTTCGGCTCGATCCACTTGGTGAATTTGTCAACGGCGATGAGCAAATGTGTCATGCCGCCGCGCGCCGTCTTGAATGGGCCCACCATATCCAATCCCCAAACGGCAAAGGGCCAGGTGATGGGAATGGTTTTGAGTGCTGAAGCCAGCATGTGTTGCTGCGAGCTGAAAAGCTGGCAGCCTTTGCAGTGTTTGACTAGCTCTTTGGCGTCGTCCAAAGCAGTCGGCCAGAAGAAACCGTGGCGGAAGGCTTTGGCGACCAGTGATCTTGATGCGGCGTGGTGGCCGCATTCTCCTTGGTGTATATCCCTGAGGATCGCGATGCCTTTCTCCTGCTCGACGCATCGCTGCAAGACTCCGGTGGCGCTGCGCTTGACAAGCTCTCTGTTGACGATTGTGTATGCTCCAGCCCGGCGCTGAACTTGTCTTGCTTCGTTTTTGTCGGCCGGCAGGTCATGGTTCACCAGAAAGTTGCGGATGGCTTGGGCCCATGATGGGGCGGCGACCTCCTCAGCCACCAATGTGGCCAGAGCCACCAGGGTGGGCGGGTTGGGCAGTGCAGCGCTGGACTTGGCCGCCGCTTCCTGTGCTGAAGAAGTCCCCGGGCCGGCTACTGCAGTCCCCGGGCCGGGTGCGGCAGTCCCCGAGCCGAATATTGAAGTCCCCGGGCCGGCTGCTTGATTCTTCGAGCCGGACCCGGCCCCCTCGGGGTTAGGCGGCACGAAAATGGAGTCGGATTCCGGAGACGGCTTGATTGAAGGCTTGAGGAGGCACTGCAGGGCGACGCCGGCTGGTATTGCTTGCCGCGTGGAGCCTATTCGGGCCAGGGCATCTGCTGGCTCGTTGTCGGCTCGCGGTACGTGAAGGAACTCACACCCGTCGAAGTATCCGCTGATTTGCTGTACTAGGAAACGGTAGCTCGCCATGTTCGCGTCCTTGGCGTCCCAGTCGCCAGAAGACTGCTGCACCACCAAATTCGAGTCGCCATAGCACAGGATCCGGCGAATACCAAGCTCCTTGGTAAGCCGGAGCCCATGTATGAGCGCCTCGTACTCGGCTATGTTGTTGGAGGCGGCGAAGTGGATCTGCAGCGTGTATCTGAGCTTGTCGCCCTTTGGAGAAGTAAGGACGACGTCGGCTCCCAAGCCAGTGCGCATCTTTGATCCGTCAAAGTGCATGCGCCAATGGGTGGAGTCGGGCGCCGGTGGTAAGTACTGGGTCTCGGCCCAGTCGACGAGGAAGTCGGCCAGCGCTTGCGTCTTGATGGCGGTGCGGGGTTGGTAGAAGATGGTGTAGGGGGACAGCTCGATGGCCCATTTGGCCACCCGGCCGGATGCATCCCGGCTGCCTATGATGTCGGCAAGCGGGGCAGTGCATACGACCATGATGGGATGCTCTTGAAAGTACGGCTTCAGCTTCTTGGCGGCGAAGTACACGCCATAGCACATCTTCTGATAGTGCGGGTAATTCTGCTTCGAGGCGGACAGCACCTCGCTCAGGTAGTAAACCGGCCTTTGGACCGGCTGGACTCGGCCTTCTTCGGGGCGTTCGACCACAATGACGGTGCTGACCACCCGGCTAGTGGCGGCAATATATAGGAGCATGGGCTCCTTCTTAGTCAGTGCCGCCAAGACAGGCGGCGTGGATAGCATTTTCTTCAGCTCGTGGAAAGCTTGGTCGGCCTGGTCGTTCCACTCAAAGTGAGTGCTCTTCTTCATGAGGCGGTAGAGGGGGAGAGCTTTTTCTCCAAGCCGGCTGATGAAGCGGTTAAGAGAGGCCAGGCACCCGGTGAACTTCTGAATCTCTCTGAGCTTGGTTGGGACCGCCATCCTCTCGATGGCCTTGATCTTCACAGGGTTGCACTCTATGCCGCGTTCAGAGACCAGGAAGCCTAGGAGCTGGCTGGCTGGCACTCCGAACACGCATTTCTCTGGGTTGAGCTTGATCCGGAACCGGCGCAGGTTTTCGAACGTCTCCCTCAAGTCTTCCAGCAGAGTGCCACGCTTCTCCGTCTTCACCACAACATCACCCATGTAAACGTGGGCATTCTTGCCGAGCTGCGTGAGGAGGCACTTCTGCATGCAACGCTGAAACGTGGCGCCGGCATTCCTCAAGCCGAACGTCATGGTCAGGTAGCAGAAGGCTCCAAACGGCGTGATGAAGGCGGTCTTCAGTTGGTCATCCGGGTTCAGCTTGATCTGGTGGTATCCCGAGTAGGCATCCAAAAAACTCAACAGCTCGCATCCGGCTGTGGAGTCTATCACTTGATCAATTCTGGGCAGAGCGAAGGGATCTTTTGGGCAGGCTTTGTTGAGGCTCGTGTAATCTATACACATGCGCCACTTGTTATTCTTTTTCAGCACGAGAACCGGGTTCGCGAGCCATTCAGGGAAGAAAACTTCCATGATGAAGCCGGCTGCGAGGAGCCGGGCTATCTCCTCCCCTATGATCCTTCTCTTCTCTTCTGACAGTCGGTGGAGGGGCTGCTTGACTGGTTTAGCATCCTCCCGCACGTGCAATTTGTGCTCGGCGAAATCCTTCGGAACACCCGGCATGTCCTTGGGGGACCATGCAAAGATATCCCGATTCTCACGGAGGAAATCGGCGAGCTCGCCTTCCTATTTGCTATCCAGGCTCGCCCCAATGACGGCAAACCTCTCGGGGTGCTCGGGGTTGAGCTGTATTTTCTTGGTCTCCTTGGCCGGCTGGAAAGATCCTTGGGCGTCATACTCTTTGGAGTCGGCGGGTTGGTTTTGCTGCTTGCTGGCCAGGGCCACGACCCTGTCCAGCGTCTTCCTCTCGGCAGCGATCACGAGGGATTCGGCTAGCCGACTGCTAGCCGCGGCGCAGTCGGCGGACTTCTTGTAGTCGCCGGCGATGGTGATGACACCCTTGGAGCTCGGTATCTTCATCTTGAGGTAAGCATAATGGGGGACTGCCATGAACTTGGCCAGGGCGGGTCGGCCAAGCAGGGCATGATAAGGGCTTTCCAGGTCCACCACCTCGAACCAGATTGCTTCCCGGCGGAAATGATCCTTGCTCCCGAAGAGCACGTCGATCTTGAGCTTGCCGATGGGGGCACAGGACAATCCGGGTACGATGCCGTGGAACACCGTTCGAGTCGGCGCAAGTTGTTTGGCCTTGACGCCCAGCTTCTCCATGGTGTCGCGGTACAGGATGTTGATGCTGCTTCCGCCGTCGATCAGCACGCGGGAGAAGCGTGCGGCGCACGTATCCGTTGCGAGGGTGGCCTCCAGGACCAACGCGTAGGAGCCGGGGGATGGCATCACCTCTGGGTGGTCGGCCCGGCTCCAGCTGATGGGTTTCTCCGACCAGTGCATGTGGCCGGCTGGGCTGGTGGCGGCCATGTTGACCTCCTGTTGCTCTCGGCGCTTGCTGCGCCGGTCTTCCGGCTGGCTCGTGAAGACGACATAAGATGCTTGCTCGTCGGGGAACTCGTCCTGCACGGCGTCGACCGCGGGCCGGGCGGCTTTGGGCGGCGGAGCCGGCGGTGGCAGGCTGGCAGGCGGAGTCGGCGTGAGCCCCTCGCCCTTCGAGATTCGGGCGAGCCAGTTGCATTTGCGGGTCGTGTGGTTGGACGGCTTTGCGCCGCTGTGGAACTTGCACGGGGCATCAAGGGTTTGCTCGTAGGAGAAGGCCGGCTACCAAGCCGGCCTGCCGCCCTTGGGCTTCTTGGGTGCGGGCCGCCCTTCAGGCGGCGCATCTTCGACCGTGGCCACCTGCCGACTGGCGGGAGGCAGCGCAGGGCCCTTGCGTTTTTGATCGTTCTGGTGTTGGCGTCGGCCGCCGTCTCCAGCCGGCGCTTTGGGCGCCGGATTGAGCACCTTTCCGGATGCGTCCACCCGGAGCTCGGTCTTCATCGAGGAGTCGGCGGTGGCGTACTTGTCGGCGATGTTTAGGAGCTCGTCGAGGGTAGTCGGCTCATCGCAGAGAAGCTTGTGCTTGAGGAGGGTGCCCTCTCGGCACCCGGCTGTGAAGTATTCGATGGCTTGCACCTCGTGCACCCCCTCATAGGAGTTGCAGAGCTCGGCCCAACGCGTCAGGTAGTCGCGAGTGGACTCGGTTGGGCCCTGTACACACAGGGAGAGCTGTCTGGGCTTGGGAGCCCGCTTGTAGGTGCTGGTGAAGTTGCGAACGAAGGCTTCAGTGAAGTCCATCCAGCTGTTGATGCTGAGCGGCTTAAGGCTGTTAAGCCAAGTCCGCGCCGTGCCCTGCAGCATGAGGGGCACATACTTTACGGCAACGCGCCGGTTGCCATTGGCGATGCTGACGGCTGTGGAGTAGTCGGTTAGCCAGTCTTCCGGCTTCACCGAGCCGTTATACTTGGGTGTGTCTCTTGGGAGTGAGAACCCTTTGGGGAAAGGCTCGTCGCGGATGCGGGGGCCGAAGCAAGGCGGGCCGACATCGTCTTCTTCTTCTAGCGCCAGGGATCGAGCCAGGCGGTCGATCCGGTGGCAGGCGTCGTTTTCGCCGATTCCCTCCCGGCGACCAAGCCGGCCGCTGAGAGTCGGGTGAGCCACTGGGGGCGGGGTAGGATATCTTTCTCCGCGAGCTCGAGGCGGAGGCGGGGTGCCCCGCCATTCCATGGCTCGGGGGCGGCCGTCCGCGTCTCGCTCGATGGAGACTTGGGTCCGGCTTCGGCTGGAAGCCGGCTCTTTCTCGCGCCGCGCGCGGGTGTAGCTGGTAGTCGGCGACCGGGAGGTCGCGCCGTGTTCGCGGCGCGGGGGAGGGCTCCCCGCGCAGGCGTCGGCCTCGTGCCGTCATGCGGCCGTATCGATTAGTTGCTGGATGCGCCGCGTCATATGGGGGAGATCTTCGGCTTCCAAGCCGTCCAACTCGTCTACGGCCGCCTGGGCGGCGCGCAGGTTCTCGAGCGGGGTGGCGTAGACCGGGCGATCCACCCCAAGCGTGTTGGCGGTGACAGCGCCGCGTTGCCTGACAGCGCCGGCCCGGCTAGGGCCAGCCGGAGCCGGCGTGCCGAAGGCGGCGCGGTCAGCTTCGCGCTGATAGGCCTCAATGTGGCGTCTAATGGAGGCCAGCCGTCGGCCCTCCGCGAGGAGGGTGAGGCGGCGTGCCTCCAGAACTTCGTCGCTGGCGTCACCCGGAAGGGGGACGGACAAGTCTTGGGCTGTCGCACGCGGGGAGTCGCGGGCGCCCTCGTCAGTCGGGCCGTCGAGGCCGATAACCATCACCTCAGGAGCGTCCGAATCGCGATCGCCAGCTGGAGGGAGCGGGTAGTTGTAAACCGTGACATTGGTGGGGAAGGTGTCGTAGGATGCCGAGTCGGAGTCAACGGGCATCGGGTCGGTGGAGCCAACCGACTCCAAGTCCGCAGCGGGCTCGCTGGAGACGTGGAGCTGGCTGAGGAGGCCGGCGAGGTGATCCGCGCCCACATCGGAGGCGAGGTCGTCGGAGACGCGGGCCTCGTCGAAGAGGTTGGCGAGGTTGCTAGCCGCGCAGACGTCGGCGACGCCACGCAGCGCGTTGCGGCAAGCGCCATCGGGCGAGCCAGGCTGGCTACGCCCGTGAGGGAGGAAAAGGGTTCCCGTCCAGAACAGGTCTCCGGACGACGGTGCACCTAGCCCCACGGTGGGCGCCAAATGTCGGGTGGTAGGATCGACATATGCCAACGGGTGGCTTATCATTGCGGGGGCCAGTAGAACGTAGCCGGTGCCTGGAAACGGGATGAGGCGTAGACATGCACGCCGGCGAATCTTACCCAGCTTCAGGGCTCTCCGGGGAGATAACACCCCTACTGCTGCTCTGCGGGGTCTCCGCATGGTTACTAAGTTCACAGGTGGCTACAATGCTCCTTGAGCTGTTTGGGGCGGAAGGAGGAAGAAGGGCTTAGCTCAGCCTGCTTCCTCTCCTTGTAAGTATCTATGTCTAGAAAGAGAGTCCAACCCTTTGCATGGGTGCACCGGGGGGTTTATATAGGCCTACCCCCCGGGGGTACAATGGTAATCCGACTGGGCGCGGGGCCCAGCTATCTGTGACTATGCTCGCCGGCTTCTCCGCCGGTTTCTGGGGCCCGCCGGCTGGTGGGTCCCGCCGACTGTCGGCTCCTGGGTCGACAGGCCGGCCCCACCGGCCAGGGCCTTGTCGGCGGCCGGTTACTGTTGCTCCGTGTTTGTTGGCGCAGGCTTGGTCGGGGTAAGCGTGGCTACAGTAACGCCGCCCTGGCGGGCGATTACTGTAGCCCCGCCGCACCTTGTCTCCTTAATGGGCGTCTCCTCCGAGGAAGGCGGCAGGCCGGCTACGCCAAGCCGGCCCGCTGTCTCGTTGGCTTGAGAGGGGGTGTGGCCGCCTTCGGCATCTCTCTGCCCGAAGGGGCCCACCGCCTCGGTGGCCACGCTGGCGGCCCGTCGTGGAAGGCGTCAGAGCCACCGTGGCTACAGTGCCGCGCCGGGCGGGCCGCGGCTGCCCGCACGACGCGCTGTACCAGACGTGCTCCGGGTTTTGGGGGTGGCAGGCCCCACTGTAGCCACGCCCCACTTCATCATCACAGGGTGGACACGTACATCGCGGGTACGGCGTTGACTGCTTTATCGGAGCCGGCCCAGCGGTAGCCGGCCGTGCCATAGCCGGCCCTGCCATAGCCGGCCCTGCCGCAGCCGGCCATGCCGTAGCCGGCCCTCCACAGTTTTCTTCATGGGGGTAAAAAGGGCGGGCCGCCCCCCAAGCCGGCAAAGATGGCAGTCGGCTAGGGGGGAGGCGGCCCAGGTCTTGAGTCTCCTTATGAGCCGGATGGGCTCATAATTTTTTCTGAGGGGCCAGGGGAAGCCGGCTGGGCTACCCATGGCTATTTACCCCGACAAAGGATAAACAACTAGATTGTCGGATCCCACACATACCAAGCATTTCAATCATACACACAATATGCTCGATATGTGTAAATACAATATGGCATCACAACATAACTCTACGACTCAAATATTTATTCATTAGGCTCCGAGGAGCGAGATATTACAAACACGGGTCTCATGACCCAACAAATATAGCATACAAATCAAAGCACCTGCGGAAGCTTAACATGTCTGAGTACAGACATCTACAAATGAAAAAGGCTGAGAAGCCTGACTATCTACCAGATCCTGCCGAGGGCACAAGATCGTAGCTGAGGTATCAGGCTAAACATCGAAGTCCATGCGAAACTACTAGCGAGACTGAAGTCTCTCTGCAAAACATAAATTAAGCATACATGAGTACAAAAGTACTCAGCAAGACTTACATCAGAACTAGCTACATATGCATCGGTATCAACAGGGGGTGGTGGAGTTTAACTGCAGCAAGCCAGCTTTGACTCGGTGGCTATCTTAAACTACGACTGCAAGTAACTCTTTTGAGGTGGATGTCGGGGGTTGGTGCGACATATGCCAACGGATGGCTTATCATGGTGGGGGCGAGTAGAACATCGCCGGTGCCTGGAAACGGGATGAAGCAAAGGCATGCACGCCGGCGAATCTTACCCAGCTTCGGGGCTTTCCGGGGAGATAATACCCCTACTGCTGCTCTGCGGGGTCTCCGCATGATCACTATGGCAAAGTGTTTACACGGTTGCTCCTTGAGCTATTTCCTGGTGGTAGGAGAGGGCGAGGCTAGCTCTCTCCCTTCTATATGATCTGGTCTAGAGCTAATGGGTTCCAACCCTTTGCATGGGTGCCCTGGGGGTTTATATAGGCCTACCCCCCAGGGGTACAATGGTAATCCGGCTGGACGCGGGCCCAGCCGTCAGCGCCTTTGGCCTCCGTCTTCTCTACCGACCGCTGGGGCCCGCCGGCTGGCGGGCCCTGCTGACTGGCCTCGTACAGAGCCGACAGGCCGCGTCCGCCGCGGGCGGGTCTTGCCGGCTGCTGATTACTATAGCCGTGCTTCTGATGACGGCGGCTTGACCATGAGGTCGTGGCAACAGTCCCGCCGCCTGGCGGGCGATCACTATTGCCACTCCCCATCACATCTTGATTAATGGAGCATGGGCCCCGGGGGAGGGCTCGGCCGACTCCCAGGGGCCAACTCCTGACGGGTTTGACTGGTGGTCCTCTTGCCATCTCATGGGGTCTCACTGACTGGTGGGACCCGCTGCCTCTAGGCCGTACGGACAAGCCGTCGTGGGTGCAGGATTCGGCCATGCGGTGCTGATGTCAGGGCCGGCATGGCAACAGTGCCACGCCGCACGGAGATCTTCCGGGGTACGGCGTGCTGTGGCCATGCCTGCCCTTGGTAAGGGGCAGGGGCGGGCTTCATCATTGCCACTCCCCTTCCCCGTCCCACTTGATGAGGTCGTGGGGGATGTTCGAGTTGCTGGCCGACTCCCTGAAGCCGGCTTCTCTGCAAGTCTCCAGTCGGGAGTGGGCTTTCCATGAAGTCGTCCCTAGGGACACGGCCATGAGTGGTCAGTTGGCCATCCTGCCATTGGCTTCTCGAAGGCGGTTCTTCGTCCTGGGGTCTTGAGCGGCGCAGCCTGCCCTGATGTCTTGAAAGGTCCTGGGGCTCGGGTCGTCCTACCCGTGGCCCATTACTCTGATAGTAGTCCCCGAAGCTGGTGAGGCGCCGCGGACGGTCGGCCGAGAAGCCTCAGCAGTTTCTCTTTCCGGGTGCTCAACACATGGTCTTTGATTGACTTCTGCCGGGCCGACTAGAAGGAGTCGGACTTGCTTAACTCAGACTCACTCAATTCCGACTCGCACAATATTTCGAACGTCGCGGCAGGATCCAAGTAGCATGCTAGCTAAGCCTCCAGGCCGCCGCCCGTTCTAGGCCTGTCATGCGACGACACGTGGCTGGGCCATCCTGCCAGCCTACGTGCGCGACAAGACAGGCCCATAGGCGGGGCCCGCCACTACCGCGCCTCGGCGCCCGAGCGGATCCGCTGCGGCCCCGACGGACGGTTGAGATTCCCGTGGAGTTACTGTGTGTAGTAACTTTATCGTGGAACATGGGGGTCATGGGGCCGTGGGCGCAGTAAATCCCCACGACGCCCCCTCGGCTTCGCAGCCCACGAGGCTATAAGTAGGGGGAAGAGGGGGGCACGCGCGCCCCTCCTTCCCACTACTCCTTGCTCTCTTCCTTCTCACTGCTCCTCGCTCTCCTCCTTCTCACCGCTCCTCGTTCTCCTTCTTCTTCTTCTTCGCTCCGCTGCGCGCCCAAGCTCCGGTGAACGCCACAGCGATCAGCTCGCGATGAGTTCTTCCTCCACCGCCGTGCCTCCCCCGGTGCGCTCCGGCACTTGGGACGGTTCCAAAGTCCACGACGACCACATCGAGTTCCTCCGCAGGACTCGTCAGCTCCCCGGCGAGGATCACGTGCGGGTGCGCCTTGTGCCGAAGGGGGAGATTTCTCCCGCGCCGCATGAGGGCGAGCGGGTCATCTTCCGCTCGCACTGCTTGCGCGGGTTGGGGCTGCCGACGAGCAGTTTGTTCCGATCCTTTCTGGAGTTCTACGGCCTCCAGCCGCACCACCTCACCCCCAACACAGTGGTGCTGCTGTCCGCCTTCGTGGCCTTGCGCGAAGGCTTCCTCGAAGTCCTCCCCACCCTCGAGCTCTAGGGGGAATTCTTCTTCTCCAAGCTCGGCACCCAGGCCGCGGGCGTGCCGGCTCATTGTGGCGCTTTCATCGCCGTGCGAAGGTCGGGGCCGACAATCCCTTCCCCTCCATCTCGCTGATAAAGTCGGTGAAGATGTGGCAGAGATCCTACTTTTACGTCAGGAGCATCTCCGCGAGGGGGGACTGGGTCAACCTGCCGGCTTTCGAAGCCGGCCCACCG
This sequence comes from Triticum monococcum, assembly GCA_034509565.1. Taxonomy (NCBI): domain Eukaryota; kingdom Viridiplantae; phylum Streptophyta; class Magnoliopsida; order Poales; family Poaceae; genus Triticum; species Triticum monococcum. Next base: position 666,185,473 of record CM067843.1, on the reverse strand, counting down.
GCTGGGCGACTGCCCAACTGGTCGTATCGGGCCAAGTCGCTGACGCCTGTGGGAGCCGGCGCCATCGCGCGACTCCGAGTGCTGACGCAGTCGGAGGGTTTGACTGGTCCAGACCTGCTGGCCGCCTTCGTGGCGCGCCGAGTCCTCCCACTCCAAGGCCGCCCTCACATGATATGCCAGATGAGCGGGCACTGCAACCCGAGTCGGATGTGCACCAAGGACATGCCTCACGAAGAGGTGGCCTTCATGGTGAACTACCTCTCAGACAGCAAGCTCCTGGAAGATTGGCGGTTCGGCAAGGAGCCGTACTCCCGTGCCAACCCCCCGCCTATGGTGAGTTGCCTTTCCTTTCTTTCTTTGGATTGTCTTCTCTCTCGTCGAGTTTGTTTTGACCAGTCGGCTCTGGTCAGAATTCCCTCCTCCACCCGCCAGCCGGCACCTTGGGGCCGGCCCGCAAGTTCCTCGCCGTCCGGGCGGAGAGTGACGTAGATGACCCCGATCTGGGGGCGGCGGCTCTGGAGGACGACACCGAGGGAGGAGGAGGAACAGCAGGCGACTTCAGGCCTTCGGCCACTTTCGCCGACTGGCCTGACAATGACGCCGAGGGGGAAGTTGCCCCCCCACCATCGGCCAGGAGCTAGCCAGTCTGGCGCGGGCTCTTCTGCCGCGCCGGGTGCTCCAGGCGGCGGGAAGAAGCGCAGGGCCGTTCCGACCTTGTTCGGTAGTCGGCCGAAGAAACCCAAAGGTTCGGCTGCGGCAACCCGGCGGGACGAGGTGGCCGCGAAGGCCATCCGCTTCCGTAAGGAAGTGAAGAAGCCGCCATTGGTCTCCGCGTGAGTATTCGGTCTTAAAGATTTATTCTTTCTTTGTGACCCTGTCTGAGTCTTTACTTGCTCCCCTTGCTTCAGGGCTCCCCTCACTCTTGAGAGGGTCACCGCCGCCTCCGTCATGGGGTCAGCGGAGACGTCCGCCACCACTCGGCAGATTGACCCCGCTGCTGACCTCCGGGAGGCGACGGAGCGGAATGCGCAGGAGAAGCGCAACGAAGAAGAGGCCGTTCGCCTGGAGAAGGCGGAGGCCGACAGGGCGGAGGCCTCCGCCAAGAAAAAACTGGCGGAGGCCGAAGCCGTCGCCGCAACGAAGCGGCAGGCTGAGGAAGCCACACGCCGCCAGTCGGCGGTGTTCGTCACCCCGTTGAACTCTGCGCCGCCGCCTCCGAAGTTCGCGGGGCAAACTGGGGAAGCGGGCGGTGAGAACCCCGTCGTGGAGAGGTAAGGCGGCGACCCCTCTACGCCGGACGTGATTGTTCCGCCGCCACCTCCGCTGCCGTCTGCGAGCGCGCAAGGCGAGCAGCCAGTGGATCCTCCGGCGCCGCCGACCGAAGCGAGGCCGTGGCGAGGCTGCTCCTCCAAGTCGGCTCGCCAATGCGCCACCGTCTGGAGAAGGCGACTTCGGCACCCCGCCCACTAGAAGCCGGCACCGCCAGCTCGGCGATCCCAGACGCCGAAGCGACAAGCGCCGCGCCCATTGGGTGGGTGCGAGGAGGCGGTACCGGGCCGCTGAACCAGGCGCTCCTGGACGTCCAGGTGAAGCTTCACGCTAAGGGCGACGCTCTCCAGAGTTGCACCAAGGCATTCCTGGCATCGCGGGCAGCCGTCCGGGTATGTTTTTTCCTTTGGTCTTTGTTTTCTTGTTCCTCTCTGTGGGGGCACGCCCGCGCACCCACTGGGTGTAGTCCCCGAGTTTCGGGCTGGCTGCTGAGCAAACGGCCCGGAACTCCAACTGATGAATTCTGGGTATTAATTTTTTGTCTGAAATGCTTGACGCAGGATTACCACAACCTCCGTGTCACTGCCTTCAACCGTAACGTTGAAGAGCTGGGCAAGCGGACCGCCAATTTGTCGGAGAGCCGGAGTAAGTCCTTTTCCTTCTTTGCATGGGCGCGCTGGCGCACCCGCGGGCTGTAATCCCCGAGATTCGGGCCGACTGCTGAGCAGTCGGGGTCAGGAGCCAACGCTGCTCTTCAACAGCAGCTGAGCGACGCCAACTCCGCTTTGTGCGCCAAAGAGGAGGAGTGCAGCAAGCTCACCACGGAACGCGATCTGCTAGCCTCTCAATTGGCAGAGCAGAAGGAGCTGCTTGTGAAGACGCATAGCGAGGCGGAGGAGACGGAAACCGCCCTCCTGGCCGAGTTCGCGAGCGAGCGCTCCTCCTGGTCTGACAAGGAGGCGATGCTGGCCTTCGGCTTCCATGAGATTGAAGACATTGTTGATGCTGAGTTTCTTTACTTTCTTTCTTCGAGCTATCGATTTAAGTCGTGCCGACTCCTGGTTTTTGACTTGCTTCTTTGTTTTTTCCTGTCTTTGCAGACTTCTTTCCTGGGCATTCGTAGGCCGCCATCCAAGCCATCGCGGCTGACCGAGAAGGTCGGAGGGTGGAGGGCGCAAAGATTGCCGCCGACGCCCCCCGAACTCTTGACGAGCACATCCTGAGCATTGAGGCTCGCCTTCGGCCGGCTCACCGGATGGTGCGCCGGCTTCAGCGTGTTGGTGCCCAGGCGATTGCCGCCCTGTGGCCGGACATGCAGGCTCCGCGCACCCCCGGCCTGATGGCCGACTGACTAGAGGTCGCGGTTGGTCGTCTTGAGGCCTGGAAGGGCTCTTCGGCCCGAGCTGGAGCGCGTCGGGCCTTGGAGTTCGTCAAGGCATGGTATCTGGGGCTGGATCTAGATCGGCTGGCCACGCTTCGGTCAGATGCCCAGCCGGAGCTGGCAGCTGTGGAAGACGCCCTCGTCAAGTGTGCTGTGGCGATCGCCGAGTACACCGACACCAGCATCTTCGTCCCCGAGCGGTCTGAAGATGGCGAGGAGGTACCGCCAGAGTGGTTTGGGATGAACCCAGACTACGACGAGGACTTGGCGGAGGTGATTGGCTCCAGCGTCGAGGAGGAAGGCGAGGTGGAGGACAGAGGCGAGACAGAGGCACTAGAAGACGGAGCAGACGGCCAGCCTCAGCTCGATCGCGCCTCCAGCAACGAGCCGCGTGCGACTGACCCGACTGCCGCCGGAGGCGATCAAGCCGAGACTAGCCAGCCGGCCGCCCCGACGCCTGACGCTGCCGCCTCCTCCGACCCTCCGAATCCGTTTGCTGCTTCCTAAGCTACCGCTTTATCTTTATTTTATCTACTTCAGTAGTCTTTGAAGAACTTGTTAATTCGCACAATTCCACCCGCGGGGTGTATTTTGAACCTCTGCTCGAAAATTCGGCCAAGGGCCTATGTTATGTAAATATATTTATCCGAGTTGTATCTTTTCTTGCTCATTGCTCTTTTGGCTTTTTTCCTTTGCCGCTTTCTCTTAGTTGCCTGCCTTGACAATCGGACAGCCGCTCTGCGGACTGTCGCTGGATCAAGTGCTTGGCTACTTAGGGAAAACAAGTACTTAGCCGTTTTTAAGAGTTGTTGAGCAAGTTGAATAGAAGGCGGCAATCCGACTATTCGAGAGTCGGTTTGCGAAAAAAGGCTGGAAGCCATCTTGAGCTATGTTTTATGCTTTGAGTCCTTAACCATTTTTCATGCGAACGCCCATTCTACCTTTCCTCTGCCCACCGTACAGTCGCTCTGCGAGCTGCGGCTTCTGACAGAAGACGGTTTAGGTGTTACGCACTACTTGTCCGGCTGCAGGAAGCATTTCATAGTGCAAGGCGGCAAGTCCCCGGGCCGACTTGTCGAGCCCGGTGCCAAGCGGCATGACAAAGAGTAACATACTTGTAGGCATAATTTTTATCATATAGACAAAAGAGGGCAGTCCCCGAGCTCGTCTCGGGGGGGCCCGATGTCTTGGTACTTTAGTACAAAAGGTAGCGTAGTACATACTACATCAACTGTAAAATCTTTGGAGGAGATTTGCATTCCATGGCCGCTCTGTCTCCTTGCCGGAGTCGTCCCTCTTGCGTGCTCGGGGCTTCTGAGCGTCAATCAGGTAGTACGAGTCGTTGCCCAGTACTTTGCTGATGATGAAAGCGCCTTCCCAAGGCACTGACAGCTTGTGCTGGCCGGCTGTTTGCTGGATCACCCGGAGCACAAGGTCGCCTTCTTGGAAAGATCTTGGCCTGACCTTCCTGTTGTGGTATCGGCGCAGGCTCTGCTGGTAGATGTTGGACCGGCTGAGTGCCAACAGCCGGCCCTCTTCCAGCAAATCGACGCCGTCTTGTCGTGCTTCTTCTGCTTCCTCCTCGGTGTACATGGTGACTCGTGGGGAGTCGAACTCTATGTCCGTCGGGATGACGGCTTTGGCACCATAGACGAGGAAGAAGGGCGTGAAGCCGGTTGACTTATTTGGATTCATGCGCAGACTCCAGAGGACGGCTGGCAGCTTGTCGAGCCAGCAGTCAGCCAAGCGCTCCAGAGGCTCGATCAACTGAGGCTTGATGCTGGACAGGATGAGGCCATTTGCTCGCTCCACTTGGCCGTTTTACTGCGGATGGGTGACGGATGCTAGGTCCAGTCGGATGCCCTGTGTTGCGCAGAAACGGGCCAAGGCGCCTTTGGCAAAATTTGTGTCATTGTCGGTGATGATGCTGTGTGGTATGCCGTACCGAATTGTGATATCGGTGATGAAGGTCACGGTAGTCGGACCGTTCAGTTTCTTAATTGGCTTCGCTTTCACCCACTTGGTGAACTTGTCCACTGCGACAAGTAGGTGAGTTAGACCACCTCGTGATGTCCTGAATGGTCCCACCATGTCTAGACCCCAAACTGCGAAAGGCCAAGCAATGGGGATGGTCTTGAGCGCGGAAGCTAGCTGGTGCGGCTTGGAGCTGAACTTCTGGCACCCTTTGCATTTTTTGACCAACTCCTTGGCCTCTTCCAAAGCAGTCGGCCAAAATAAACCGTGCCAAAAAGCTTTGGCGATGAGCGCTCTTGAAGCCGCATGGTGGCCACATTCGCCTTGATGGAATTCTTTGAGGATCATCTGGCCTTGCTTTGGCTCTACGCAGCGTTGGTAGACACCAGTGACGCTGCGCCTGACCAGCTCTCTGTTGATTATGGTATAAGCTGCCGCCCGGCGGTTTACTTCCCGAGCTGAGGTCTCATCAGTTGGTAGCTCTTTGTTCACCAGGAATTTGAGGATGGGCTGGGCCCATGAGGGTGCTGCTATTTCTTCGACTACCAGAACTGCGACTTGGACGAGGGCGGCTGGGCTGGGAGGCAGCGGGCTGGAGTCAACAGCTGCTTGCTAGGCTGGTGAAGTCCCCAGGCCGACTAGCGTGGTCCTTGGGCCGAGTTCTGGAATCTTCGAGTTCGTCACCACAGTCCCCGGGCCGGGCTCGACTGTGGTAGCTTTGGAGTCGCCCGCCAAAGTCCCCATTCCGACTGCCGGAACTCTGGAGTCAGAACCGCCGTCTTCGGGAGGAGCCGGCACAAAGATGGAGTCTGATTCTGGTGACGGCTTGACCGACGGCTTGAGGAGGCGTTGAAGGGCGACGCCGGATGGTATTGCTTGGCGGGTAGAGCCGATTCGTGCCAAGGCGTCTCCTTGGTCGTTGTCGTTTCTTGGCACATGGAGGAACTCGCACCCTTCAAAATACCCGCTGAATTGCTGCACGAGGAAATGGTAGCTCGCCATGTTTGCGTCTTTCGCATCCCAGTCACAAGATGACTGCTGGACCACTAAGTCTGAGTCGCCATAACATAAGATCCGGCGGATGCCAAGTTCTTTGGCAAGCCGGAGCCCGTGAATGAGCGCCTCATACTTGGCCATGTTGTTGGAGGCGGAAAAATGGATTTGCAGTGCATATTTGAGCTTGTCGCCTTTGGGAGAGGTGAGGACGATGCCGGCTCCCAAGCCAGTGCGCATCTTGGAGCCGTCGAAGTGCATCCGCCAATGGGTGGAGTCAGGCGCTGGAGGCAGGTACTGGGTCTCGGCCCAGTCGACGAGGAAGTCGGCCAGTGCTTGTGATTTGATAGCGGTGCGGGGCTGGTAGTAGATGGTGTAAGGAGCCAGCTCTATGGCCCACTTGGCCACTCGACCAGAGGCATCTCGGCTACCGATGATCTCGGCGAGTGGAGCCGTGCAGACCATCGTGATTGGATGTTCTTGAAAGTAAGGCTTCAATTTCTTGGCAGCAAAGTGCACGCCATAGCACATCTTCTGGTAGTGGGGGTAGTTCTGCTTGGAGGCCGACAGTACCTTGCTCAGGTAATATACTAGTCTCTAGACAGGTAGCGCCTTGCCTTCCTCCTTGCGCTCTACTACAATGACTATGCTAACTACTCGGCTGGTGGCGACGATGTACAGGAGCATAGGTTCCTTGGGAGTCGGAGCCGCCAGGACAGGTGGAGTAGTCAGCATCTTCTTCAACTGGTGGAAAGCTTCGTCCGCCTTATGGTTCCACTCAAAAAAAGTGGTCTTCTTCATGAGTTGGTATAAGGGGAGAGCTTTCTCGCCCAGCCGACTGATGAATCGGCTGATGGACGCCAAGCAGCCGGTGAACTTCTGCACATCCAGCAGTCGGCTAGGTACCTCCGTTCTCTAGATGGCCTTGATTTTTACTGGGTTGCATTCTATGCCACGTTCAAAGACCAGGAAACCTAGCAGCTGGCCGGCTGGTACTCCGAAGACAAACTTCTCGGGGTTGAGCTTGATCTGGAACCGGCGCAGGTTCTCAAAGGTCTCCTTGAGGTCTTCCAGCAATGTTCCTCGCTTTTCCGTCTTCACCACCACGTCATCCACGTAAACGTGGGTGTTCCTACCGAGCTGCATGAGGAGGCACTTCTGCATGCAACGTTGAAAGGTGGCACCGGCATTCCTCAAGCTGAACGTCATGGTGAGGTAGCAGAATGCTCCAAACAGCGTGATGAAGGCGGTCTTCAATCTGTCAGCCGGGTTCAGCTTGATCTAGTGATATCCTGAGTATGCATCCAAACAACTCAACAACTCGCATCCGGTCGCTCTGTCTCCTTGCCGGAGTCGTCCCTCTTGCGTGCTCGGGGCTTCTGAACGTCAATCAGGTTGTAGGAGTCGTTGCCCAGTACTTTGCTAATGATGAAAGGGCCTTCCCAAGGCGCCGACAGCTTGTGCTGGCCGGCTGTTCGCTGGATCAGCCGGAGCACAAGGTCGCCTTCTTGGAAAGATCTTGGCCTGACCTTCCTGTTGTGGTATCGGCGCAGGCTCCGCTGGTAGATGCTAGACCGGCTGAGTGCCAATAGCCGGCCCTCTTCCAGCAGGTCGACGCCGTCTTGTCGTGCTTCTTCTGCTTCCTCCCCTGTGTACATGGTGCCCCATGGGGAATCGAACTCTATGTCCGTTGGGATGACGGCTTCGGCACCATAGACGAGGAAGAAAGGCGTGAAGCCGGTTGACTTGTTTGGAGTCATGCGCAGACTCCAGAGGATGGCTGGTAGCTCATCGAGCCAGCAGCCAGCCAAGCGCTCCAAAGGCTCAATCAGCCGGGGCTTGATGCCGGACAGGTTGAGGCCGTTTGCTCGCTCCACCTGGCCGTTTGGCTGTGGATGGGCGACGGACGCTAGGTCCAGTCGGATGCCCTGTGTTGCGCAGAAACGGGCCAAGGCGCCTTTGGAGAAATTTGTGCCGTTGTCGGTGATGATGCTGTGTGGCATGTCGTACCGAATTGTGATATCGGCGATGAAAGTCATGGCAGTTGGACCATTTAGCTTCTTGATTGGCTTCGCTTCTATCCACTTGGTGAACTTGTCCACTGCGACAAGTAAGTGAGTTAAGCCACCTCGTGCTGTCTTGAATGGTCCCACTATGTCTAGATCCCAAACTACAAAAGGCCAGGCAATGGGGATGGTCTTGAGTGCGGAAGCTGGCTGGTGCGGCTTGGAGCTGAACTTCTGGCACCCTTTGCATTTTTGGACCAACTCCTTGGCCTCTTCCAAGGCAGTTGGCCAGAAGAAACCGTGTCGAAAGGCTTTGGCGACGAGTGATCTTGAAGCCGCATGGTGGCCGCACTCGCCTTGATGGATGTCTTTGAGAATCGATTGGCCTTGCTCTGGCTCTATGCAGTGCTGGTAGACACCAGTGACGCTGCGCCTGACCAGCTCTCTGTTGACTATGGTGTAGGCTGCCGCCTGGCGTTGTATTTTCCGAGCTGAGGTCTCATCAGTCGGTAGCTCTTTATTCACCAGGAATTTGAGGATGGGTTGGGCCCATGAGGGTGCTGCTATTTCTTCAACTGCCAGAACTGCAACTTGGACGAGGGCGGTTGGGCTGGGAGGCGGCGGGTTGGAGTCAACAACCGCTTGCTGGGTTAATGAAGTCCCCAAGCCGACTGGCGCGGCCCTTGGGCCGAGTTCTGGAGTCTTCGAGTCTGCCACCGCAGTCCTCGGGCCGGGTTCGACTGTGGTCGCTTTGGAGTCATCCGCCAAAATCCCCGTACCGACTACCCGAGCTCTGGAGTCGGATCCGACGTCTTCGGGAGGAGCCGGCACAAAAATGGAGTCTGATTCTCATGACGGCTTGATAGACGGCTTGAGGAGGCGTTGAAGGGCGACGCTAGATGGTATTGCTTGGCGGGTAGAGCCGATTCGTGCCAAGGCATCTGCTTGGTCGTTGTCGTTTCTTGGCACATGGAGGAACTCGCACCCTTCGAAATACCCGCTGAGCTGCTGCACGAGGAAACGGTAACTCGCCATGTTTGCGTCTTTCGCGTCCCAGTCGCCAGATGATTACTGGACCACTAAGTCTGAGTCGCCATAACACAAGACCCGGCGGATGCCAAGTTCTTTGGCAAGCTGAAGCCCGTGAATGAGCGCCTCGTACTCGGTGACGTTGTTGGAGGCAGCGAAATGGATTTGTAATGTGTATTTGAGCTTGTCGCCTTTAGGAGAGGTGAGGACGACGCCGGCTCCCAAGCCGGTGCGCATCTTGGAGACGTCGAAATGCATCCGCCAATGGGTGGAGTCAGGAGCTGGAGGTAGGTACTGGGTCTCGGCCCAGTCGACGAGGAAGTCGGCCAGTGCTTGTGACTTGATAGCGGTGCAGGGCTGGTAGTGGATGGTGTAAGGAGCCAGCTCTATGGCCCACTTGGCCACTCGGCCAGAAGCATCTCGGCTACCAATGATCTCGGCAAGTGGGGTCGTGCAGACCACCGTGATTGGATGCTCTTGAAAGTAAGGCTTCAATTTCTTGTGACACTCCAAAATTTTTTGATTTGGTTTTCATCAAAAACTTTATTGGATTATAAAAGAGGGCATTTAAAATTTCTTTTCCAGAAAATCCTTCCTCTTAAAAAACTTCCTTTCACCTGTGGCAAGGATTTCCTTTCCTTTTCATTTTTGGTGTTGAATTTTTGGAAGCTTTTCTTCTGGTTGTTTCCCTCTCAAACTTATTTATTTTCATTTAAAAAGAAACCCTAGGAGTTTTGGGACTTCTTTCTTTTTGAAACCACCCATGATTTTACCATATCACAGGTGGTAAAACCCCTCCAAAAACCTCCCCTCCTCCTTGGAACAACCTAAGTTCTCTGTCCCAACTAATCCAAACAAGTTTTGTATTTTATTTCAATCATTTTTCCCCTCAAACCAATTCTGTCAATTATTTGGAGCCTGAGTCATTTACAAAGCAAGTACCTTATTTCCTTTGAGTTTTGATCTCAAACCAACTCCTCTGGATTGTCCTTAGCATCCACAACTCAGAACCATCTTGATCCACTCCCCTTCTTTTCAAATTTTTCAAATTTCAGCCTCTGCAAGTTTGGACCAGATTTGCCAAATTTGGTGAAATTCATACCTACACTTCCCCAAAAATTCTACCAAAATTTAGGCAGCCTACTGGAGCAATGAGTAGCCACTCCACCAAAAATCAGCTCTAGGAAAAATCCCTAGAGGCCAGTATCTTTCTGTCGAACACCTTGCATACACTGTATATTGCACTTTCAGTAATTCAGTAAAAATTCAGAGTTCAGTGTCGTTTCCCTTCGCCAGCTTCAGTCACGCATGGACAGTGCCCTTGGCACGTTCCTCGCCGCCCCTTCCTCCTGTCTGGAGTGCCGCACGCGCATTTGGCGCCTTCCTGGCGTCGGTGGCGCCCTGGCCCGCCTGCGCCGGCGTGTCTTGCGGCGGCCGATCCACCGTAACGGCCGACCGGAAGCAGAACGGCGGCGCAACGCCGTTCGGCGCCGCCCAACGCTCCCTGGCTCTCCGCGTGGCCTCATGCACGCCAGCGCAACCCCGCAGCACAGTCGCCGTAGCCTGGCACGCGCAAGGCGCGCTCCCTGCCGCCGACGTGCCGCACGGCCGTTTCGTTGGGACATGCCATAAACCTCCCTCCCGTGCTGAGTTGGACCCTGGAATGGAACCACTACTCCACCTAGACGATGCCCAAGCCCCTAATCCCACTGCCCAACCACAGCGCCGCCGTAATCGCTCGCCGGACTTATCCCGTTCGCGGCAACCGCCTCGGGCCGGCTATATATAGCGCCCCCAAGCTCCCTCTCGCCCCCGCACACCTTCACCACCTCACTGGACCCCGACCAGCAACTAGAAGAGCCTCGAGGGGCCCTTCTTCCTCGACTCCGGCCGCCTCGTTCCGCCTCGGCCTCCACCTCGATTCGCTCCGGTGAGGCCATCCCCGGTGCCCAAACTTCGTCAGTAGCTTCCTCGAGCACCCAGTGAGCTAACCCAAGCATCAATTTGACCTTCGCAGCTCTCCCCGGCGAGATCCCAACTCCACCCGAGCCGCCATCCGCCAGAGCAAGGCTCGTCGTCGACGTGGTACTCGCCGGTGACCACCACCACCACCAACTGACGCGGAAGGGCGCCCTGAACACAGAGGTACCCTCCGATCCCCCTACCTCACCGTGGATCGCCGCCGGCGACCACCGCGGCTCTCGGGCACCGTCGAGCTCTGCCGCCCCTTTTAAAATTTCAAACCTGACGGGTGGGACACGCCAGTCAGCCTCTCAGTGCTTTTTACACGATTCGTTTTCTGAAAATGCCTTCGGGCAAAATGCGTTTCCCTCTCTGGGATGGCGTATTCAAGACCGAAGCGTTTTCCGTTTTTATGAGCTAGCCCCTGGAAACTTTCTGTTTCATTATAGATGAGTCCCTGGACTAAAACCTTTATAACTTTTAAAAAGAAAAGTAATTTTGATTGATTCTTTTTCTGTTCTCTTTGAAATTTTGTCTAGTTTTTTATCAGATTTATTTGAAAAATATTTGGAATACTTTTTGTGCACATCTTGGTATTTACGATAGCGCCTATATTTTCTTTATACCGTAGATACCGACGGAGGTGACGGAGCCGCGAACTTCACCGAGCTAGGCTCCGACTACTCTGAACCAGGCAAGCATGTTTGAACTTTTGATATGATGAGTGTCTTGGCATGTTTTGCATTTAGTTAGTTTCATGGCATGTTGATGAGCGTACCGATGAACGTTATTTTTCACGCATTGTTGAGGTAAGTGAGCTCGGTGATCCATAGGTGGATGGATGTGAGTATGAATGGCCATGTGTTGGCATGAGGATGGGTAAGATGGCAGTGTTGTAGCATGCCAGTCTTATGCTAGACTATTTGACTTCAGTGTCAAATCGTATCGGTCCAGTTCCTCCCTTTTCCTTCTCTGTACTACCACATGTTTTTCGCAAGGAATATGGCTTAGTAAGTTGCAAACCGCTTTCCTGGTACACACCAAAAGGAGAGGCCGGGATGATGGTTCCATGGCCCTGGATTAAAGCCAGTCATCCGGTCAGGGGGCATGGGTGTTTCCGGTTGGGACCGAGAGGGGGGCACCCCTTAGAGCGAGCGTATATAAATTTGATCCCATGCTATTCGAGATTGTGATCTCCCCGTCTCAAAAGTTTTTCTTGGACGATGTCTAGGGTGAGTCCTGGCATCGAGAGATAGGATGGGTGTGTACCGGTTAGCTGTGTTTTCTTCCAAAATACCGTAAACAGAACTAGTCCTTCGAGACTACGAAAATCCGTTAGCTGTGGGAAACTTTTGTACAAACTCTGCAGAGTCATAAATCTCCAAGTCATCTTATCCACATCCAAATTTTGCGCTGACTTATTCTGACAAGTGCCAGTTTTGGTGACAGATACTCCGGTGAATCTCATGAGCACTAAGCCCGGTTAAAAGTTTATTCCTGTGGATGGACTAACCCGTTTATTATCATGAACTGAATATTTATTATGAGTATTATTTACTTGTGGATTAAAGCCCTTTCTGTGATGTCGCTTAGACGTCCGACTGTGGCATTTCTTTTAAAGCCCTTTCTGTGATGTCGCTCAGACGTCCGACTGTGGCATTTCTTTTAAAGCCCTTTCTGTGATGTCGCTCAGACGTCCGACTGTGGCATTTCTTTTAAAGCCCTTTCTGTGATGTCGCTCAGACGTCCGACTGTGGCATTTCTTTTAAAGCCCTTTCTGTGATGTCGCTCAGACGTCCGACTGTGGCATTTCTTTTAAAGCCCTTTCTGTGATGTCGCTCAGACATCCGACTGTGGCATTTCTTTTAAAGCCCTTTCTGTGATGTCGCTCAGACGTCCGACTGTGGCATTTCTTTTAAAGCCCTTTATGTGATGTCGCTCAGACATCCGACTGTGGCATTTCTTTTAAAGCCCTTTATGTGGTGTCGCTAAGATGCTCGACTGTGGCATGATTTTTTTGTCATTATTTGTTCACCTTTTGAGGCGTCGCTTCACACACCCCATTGGTTCTCATTTATATTTTTGTTGGGATTTCAGGCGGACTACCGCCCTTTCCCTCGTACTTACTTCATTATGCAAATTTTTAAATGTGCATTGGAAAGATTAATCATGACGCATTCATGCATGCATTTGTTATATCTTACGTCCGAACTGTCTTGCGAGTACTTTCAAAGTACTCACTGGCTTGTTGATTTGGCCAGATGCTGATGAAGGTGATCTCATGGATGAAGAGTTCGATAGCGAGTCCGACGCCTAGAGGAATCCCAGTCAGTCTCGTGCGACCCTGGACTTGGTCACTGTTTTATATCCGCTTCCGCAACCCGAATAAACTTATCGAGCCTCACCTCGATGCTCGATGAGATGCCAGTTTGAGAGTCGTGTTACCACACTCCCCACTGTGTTATTCCACCATCGCTTTATCCTCGAGTCAGTAGTATGCCACCATACCATTGTGTTATATCCGCCATTATGTATAATTATTGGTGCGCTTGTAATAATTTGTTGAGCAGCCCTAGCTCAACCCTGTAATATATTCTATGCTACTGGCCTATTGTATCAAGAATTTGTCTACCAGTGTGGAGGATTTCTCTCATACTGGACTCAAAAGATTGGTGTCTCAATAAATATTTTTATTGGAAAACCGGTCGTGACATTTCTTGGCAGTAAAGTGTACACCATAGCACATCTTTTGGTAGTGGGGGTAGTTCTGCTTGGAGGTCGACAGTACTTCGCTCAGGTAATATACCAGTCTCTGGATAGGTAGTGCCTTGCCTTCCTCCTTGCGTTCCACTACAATGACCGTGCTGACCACCCGGCTGGTGGCGGCGATGTATAGGAGCATAGGTTCCTTTGGAGTCGGAGCCGCCAGGACGGGTGGAGTAGTCAGCATCTTCTTCAACTGGAGAAAAGCTTTGTCCGCCTTATGGTTCCACTCGAAAAAAGTGGTCTTCTTCATGTGTTGGTATAAGGGGAGAGCTTTCTCGCCCAGCCGACTGATGAATCGGCTGATGGACGCCAAGCAGCCAGTGAACTTTTGTACATCCAGCAGTCAGTTGGGTACCTCCATTCTCTCAATGGCCTTGATTTTTACTGGGTTGCATTCTATGCCGCGTTCAGAGACCAGGAAGCCAAGGAGTTGGCCGGCTGGTACTCCGAAGACACACTTCTCGGGATTGAGCTTGATCTAGAATCGGCGCAGGTTCTCAAAAGTCTCCTTGAGGTCTTCCAGCAGTGTTCCATGCTTTTCCGTCTTCACCACCACGTCGTCCATGTAGACGTGGGCGTTCCTGCCGAGCTGCTTGAGGAGGCACTTCTGCATGCAACGCTGAAAGGTGGCGCCGGCATTCCTTAAGCTGAACGTCATGGTGAGGTAGCAGAAGGCTCCAAACAGCGTGATGAAGGCGGTCTTCAGTCTGTCAGCCAGGTTCAGCTTGATCTGGTAATATCCTGAGTATGCATCCAAAAAACTCAACAGCTCGCATCCGGCTGTGGAGTCTATCACTTGATCGATTCTTGGTAGAGCAAATGGGTCCTTGGGGCAGGCCTTGTTGAGGCTTGTGTAGTCGATACACATTCGCCACTGCTTGTTCTTCTTCAGTACCAGGACCGGATTTGCTAGCCATTCTGGAAAGAACACTTCCATAATGAAGCCGGCTGCTAGGAGTCGGGCTATCTCTTCTCCAACAACTCTTCTCTTCTCTTCTGATAGGCAGCGCAGGGGCTGCCTGACCGGCTTTGCATCAGATCAGACATGTAACTTGTGCCCGGCGAATTCCGTCGGTACACCTGGCATGTCTTTGGGGGACCATGCGAAGATGTCCCAATTCTCATGGAGGAAATCGACGAGCTCGCCTTCCTATTTGCTGTCGAGGTTTGCACCTACAACGGCGTACCTCTCTGGATGCTCCGGATCCAAGGGTATCTTCTTTGTCTCTTTGGCCAGCTTGAACGAAGCCTCAGCCTCCGATTCTTTCGGGTTGGGCGATACCTCAGGCTGCTTGCCGGCCATCGCCACAACTCGCTCAATGAGACGCTTCTCGGCCGCGATTACCAGGGACTCGGCCAGCCGACTGCTCTCAGTCGCGCAAGTAGATGACTTCCGGTAGTCACCAGCCACAGTCAGAATCCCTCTGGAACTGGGCATCTTCATCTTGAGGTAGGCGTAGTGGGGGACCGCCATGAAATTGGCCAAGGCGGGTCGGCCGAGTAGCGCATGGTATGGGCTCTCGAGGTCCACCACCTCAAACCAAACAGACTCTCGGCGGAAGTGATCTTTGTCTCCAAAGAGGACGTCCATCAGGATCTTGCCGATTGGTGAGCAGGAAAGCCCGGGAACAATGTCGTGGAACACAGTTCGGCTATTCTGAAGCTTTCTTTGCTTGATTCCTAACTTCTCCATGGTGTCCTTGTACAGGATATTGATGCTGCTGCCTCCCTCTATCAGAACTCGTGAGAAACGCGCGGCTCGTCTGTCCGTAGCAAAGGTGGCGTCCAGGACCAAGGCATAGGAGCCCGGACTCGGCATCACTTCTGGGTGGTCGGCCCTGCTCCAGTTGATGGGCTTCTTGGACCAGTGCTTGAACTCTGGCATCTCCGATGCTACGGCATTCACCTCTTGTCGATGCAGCCACCTACTGCGTCGATCATCAGCCACACTGGTGAACACCACGTAGGCTCCATGCTCTTCAGGGTATTCGTCTTGTACTGCACCGACTGGCCTAACAGCCGGCTGCTGGGGCAGAGGCGCAGGCGGCTGCCCAGCAGGCGGGGGAGGCAGGAGGCCATCTCCCTTAGCGATCCTGGTGAGCCAGTGGCACTTCCGGGTGGTGTGATTCAACGGCTTCATGCCGCTATGGAACTTGCAAGGTCCATCCAGGGTCTGCTCATAGGAGAA
This sequence comes from Triticum monococcum, assembly GCA_034509565.1. Taxonomy (NCBI): domain Eukaryota; kingdom Viridiplantae; phylum Streptophyta; class Magnoliopsida; order Poales; family Poaceae; genus Triticum; species Triticum monococcum. The sequence continues at coordinate 666,169,905 of CM067843.1, read as the reverse complement.
GGCCGGCAACCAGTTTGGCTTGCCGCCTTTCTGTCGCTTGGGCGGAGGCTGCTCATCTGGCTGCTGGGCTTCAACGGTCGCGATCTGCCGGCTGCTGGAAGCTGGCTACGGGGCCTTGCGCTTGTGGTCGCCCTGCTGTTGTCGCTGGCTGGCGTCTCCCGCTGGAGTTCTTGGAGCTTGCGGGGCCACTTTGCTAGTTGTGCTGATTTGAATCTCTGTCTTCATGGAGGAGTCGGCCGTGGCGTACTTGTCCGCTATGATCAGCAGCTCATCGAGGGTTTCTGGCTCGTCGCAGAGGAGCTTGTGCTTGAGGAGGGTGCCTTCTCTACACCCGGCTGTGAAGTACTCGATGGCCTGCACCTCGTGCATGCCCTCACAGGAGTTCCGAAGCTCGGCCCAACGCGTGAGGTAATCGCGAGTCGACTCGTCGGGGCCTTGCACGCACAAGGAGAGCTGACGGGGCTTGGGAGGATGCTTGTACGTGCTGGTGCAGTTGCGGACGAACGCTTCGGTGAAGTCGACCCAGCTATTGATGCTGCGGGGCTTTAGGCTGTTCAGCCATGTCCGGGACGTGCCCTGGAGCATGAGCGGAACGTACTTGACGGCGACACGCTTGTTGCTGTTTGCTATGCTGACAGCTGTTGTCGGGGGTTTGGTGCGACATATGCCAATGGATGGCTTATCATGGTGGGGGCGAGTAGAACGTCGCCGGTGTCTGGAAACGGGATGAGGCGAAGACATGCACGCCGGCGAATCTTACCTAGCTTCGGGGCTCTCCGGGGAGATAATACCCCTACTGCTGCTTTGCGGGGTCTCCGCATGATCACTATGGTCAAGTGTTTACACGGTTGCTCCTTGAGCTGTGTCTGGTGGTAGGAGAGGGCAAGGCTAGCTCTCTCCTTCTATCTGGTGTGGTATAGAACTACTGGGATCCAACCCTTTGCATGGGTGCCCTGGGGGGTTTATATAGGCCTACCCCCCAGGGGTACAATGGTAATTCGACTGGGCGCGGGCCCAGCTGTCAGTGCCTCCGACCTCCGACATCTCCGCCGATTGCTGGGGCCCACCGTCTGCTCTGGTACGGAGCCGACAGGCCGCGCCCGCCACGGGCGGGTCTTGCCGGCTGCTGATTACTGTAGCCGGGCTCCTGATGACGCAGGCTTGGTCATGGGGTCATGGCAACAGCCCCGCCGCCTGGCGGGCGATCACTGTGGCCACTCCCCATCTCTTCTTGATTAATGGCGCGTGGGCCCTGGGGGAGGGCTTGGCTGACTCCCCCGAGCCGACTCCTGATGGGTCTGACTGGCGGTTCTCCCGCCGTCTCCCGAGGTCTTGCTGACTGGTGGGCCCCACTGCCTCCAGGCCGTACAGACAAGCCGTCGTGGGCGCAGGACCAGGTACAGTGGTGCTGATGTCAGGGCCGGCTAGGCAACAGTGCCACGCCGTAGGGAGATCTTCCCAAGTACAGCGTGCTGTAGCCATGCCTGCCCTTGGTAAGGGGCGGGGAGTGGGCTTCATTGTAGCCACACCCCTGCCCCGTCCCCCTCGATGAGGTCACGGTTTGTTGGAGTCGCCGGCCGACTCCCCAAAGCCGGCTTCTCTAGAAGTCGCCCCTGGGACTCGGCCATGAGCGGGCAGTCGGCCGCCTTGCCGTAGACTCCTCAGGAGGCAGCTCTTCGCCCTGTGGTCTTGAGGGGCGCAGCCTGGCCCGATGTCTTGAAAGGTTATGGGGCTCGGGTTGGCCTACCCGTGGCCCATTACTCCGAAAGTAGTCCCTGAAGCTGGTGAGGCGCCGCAGACGATCGGCCGAGAAGCCTCAGCAGTTTCTCTTTCCGGGTGCTCAACACATGGTCTTGATTGACTCCTGTCGGGCTGACTAGAAGGAGTCGGATTCGCCCAACTCGGACTCACTCAATTCTGACTTGCTTAGTAGTTCGAACGTCTCGGCGGGATTTCAAGTGGCGTGCTAGCTAAGCTTCCAGGCCGCCGCCCGTTCTTGGCCTGTCACGCGAGGGCACGTGGCCAGGCCGTCCTGCCAGCCCACGCGCGCGACGGGACATGCCCGTAGGCGGGGCCCGCCACTACCGCGCCTCGGCGCCCGAGCGGATCCGCTGCGGCCCGATGGACGGTTGGGATTCCCGTGAAGTTACTCCGCGCAGTAACTTTACGTGGATCGTGGGGGGCGTGGGGTTGCGGGTGCAGTAAATCCCCATGTCCGCCCCCTCGGCTTCGCAGCCCACGGGGCTATAAGTAGGGGGAAGAGGGGGGCACGCGTGCCCCTCCTTCCCACTACCCCTTGCTTTCTTCCTCCTCGCAGCTCCTCGCTCTCCTGCTTCCTCTTCTCTTCTTCGCTCCGCCACACGCCCAAGCTCCAGCGATCACTGTAGCGACAGCTCGCGATGAGCTCTTCCTCTGCGGTCGCGCCTCCCCCGGTGCGCTCCGGCACCTGGGACGGTTCTGAAGTCCATGAAGACCACATCGGGTTCCTCCGCTGGACCCGTCGGCTTCCCGGCGAGGACCGCGTGCAAGTGCGTCTCGCGTCGGAGGGGGAGATTTCCCCCGCCCCGTAGGAGGGCGAGCGGGTCATCTTCCGCTCGCACTGCCTGCGCGGGCTGGGGCTGCCGGCGAGCAGCTTCTTCCGGTCTTTCATGGAGTTCTACGGACTCCAGCCGCACCACCTCGCCCCCAACACAGTGGTGCTACTGTCCGCCTTCATGGCTCTCTACGAAGGCTTCCTCGGAGTCCTCCCCACCCTCGAGCTCTGGGGGGAGTTCTTCTTCTCCAAGCTCGGCACCCAGGCCGCGGGCGTGCCGGCTCAGTGCGGCGCCTTCATCGCCGTGCGAAGGACAGGAGCCGACAACCACTTCCCCTCCATCTCGCTGTTGAAGTCGGTGAAGATGTGGCAGCGGTCCTACTTCTACTTCAGGAACGTCGCCATGAGGGGCGACTGGGTCAATCTGCCGACTTTCGAAGCCGGCCCGCCGGCTGGCAGACTGCCCAACTGGTCGTACCGGGCCAGGTCGCTGACGCCTGCGGGAGCCGGCGCCATCACGCGACTCCGAGTGCTGACGCAGTCGGAGGGTCTGACTGGTCCGGACCTGCTGGCCGCCTTCGTCTCGCGCCGAGTTCTCCCACTCCAAGGCCGCCCTCACCTGATATGCCAGATGAGCGGGGGTCGCGACCTGAGTTGGATGTGCACCAAGGACATGCCTCACGAAGAGGTGGCCCTGATGGTGAACTACCTCTCGGACAGCAGGCTCCCGGAGGACTGGCGATTCGGCAAGGAGCCATACTCCCGCGCCAACCCCCCGCCCATGGTGAGTCACCTTTCTTTTCTTTCTTTGGATTGTCTTCTTCTTGCCGAGTTTTGTTCTGAGCAGTCGGCTTTTGGTTAGAATCCCCTTCTTCACCCACCAGCCGGCACCTCGGGGACGGCCCGTGAGTTCGTCGCCGACCGGGCGGAGAGCGACATCGACGACCCTGATCTGGGGGCGGCGGCTCTGGAAGACGATGCTGAGGGAGGAGGAGGGACGACAGGCGACTTCAGGCCCTCGGCTACCTTCGCCGACTGGCCTGAAGACGACGCTGAGGGAGGAGTCGCCCCTCGCCATCGGCCAAGAGCCAGCCAGCCGGGCGTGGGCTCTTCTGCCGCGTCGGGCGCTCCAGGCGGCGGGAAGAAGCGTCGGGCTGCGCCGACTTTGTTCGGCAGCCGGCCGAAGAAGCCCAAGGGCTCGGCTGCGGCGACCCGGCGGGACGAGGCAGCCGCGAAGGCCATCCGCTTCCGTAAGGAAGTGAAGAAGCCGCCGTTGGTCTCTACGTAAGTATTCTGACTTCGAAGTTTATTCTTTCTTCGTGTTTTGTCTGAGTCTCTGCTCGCCCCTCTTTCCTCAGGGCTCCCCTCTCTCTTGAGCGGGTCGCCGCCGCCTCCGTCATGGGGTCAGCGGAGACGCCCGCCACCACTCGGCGGATAGACCCTGCTGCCGACCTCCGGGAGGCGACGGAGCGGAATGGGCAGGAGAAGCGCAATGAAGAAGAAGCCCTCCGCCTGGTGAAGGCGGAGGCCGACAGTGCGGAGGCCTCCGCCAAGAAAAAACTAGCGGAGGCCGAAGCCGCCGCAGCGGTGAAGCAACAGGCTGAGGAAGCCGCATGCCGCCAGTCGGCCTTGCTTGTTACCCCGCTGAACTTTGCGCCGCCACCCCCGGAGTTCGCGGGGCAGACTGGAGGAGCCGGCGGGGAGAACCTCATCGAGGAGAGGGAAGGCGGTGAGCCCTCTACTCCGGGCGCGAACGTTCCGCCGCCGCCTCCGCCGCCGTCTGAAGGCGTGCAAGGCGAGCAGCCAGCGGACCCTCCGGTGTCGCCGACCGAAGACGAGGCCATGGCGAGGCTACTCCTCCAGGTCGGCTCGCCAGCGGGCCGTCGTCTGGAGAAGGCGACTTCGGCACCCCGCCCCCTGCAAGCCAGCACCGCCAGCTCGGCGGCTCCAGACGCCGAAGCGACGAGTGCCGCACCTGTTGGGTGGGTGCGGGGAGGCGGCACAGGGCCGCTGAACCGGGCGCTCCTGGACGTCCAGGCAAAGCTCCGCGCTGAGGGCGACGCCCTCCAGAGTTGCACCAAGGCGTTCCTAGCGTCGCAGGCAGCCGTCCGGGTATGTTTTTTCTTTGGGCCTTTGTTTTTCTTGTTCCTCTCTATGGGGGCGCGCCAGCGCACCCACTGGGTGTAGTCCCCGAGTTTCGGGCCGGCTGCTGAGCAGGCGCCCCGGAACTCCAATTGATGAACTTCTGGGTACTAACTTTGTCTGAGATGCTTGTTGCATGATTACCACAATCTCTGCGTCACTGCCTTCAACCGCAATGTTGAAGAGCTGGGCAAGCGGACCGCCGACTTGACGGAGAGCCGGAGTAAGTCCTTCCCTCTTTTTTCTTCTCTGCGGGGGCGCGCTAGCGCACCCGTGGGCTGTAGTCCCCAAGATTCGGGCCGACTGCTGAGCAGTCGGGCCGGATCTCCCCGGCGACCTACTTTATTGACAACTGTTGTCTTTCTTCCTTTCCTTCAGGAGCCAACGCTGCTCTTCAATAGCAGCTGAGCGAAGCCAACTCCGCCCTGCTCGCCAAAGGGGAGGAGTGCAGCAGGCTCGCCACAGAGCGCGATCTACTGGCCACTCAGCTGGCAGAGCAGAAGGAGCTGCTTGCGAAGTTGCAGAGGGAGGAGGAGGAGGCGGAAACCGCCCTCTTGGCCGAGTTCGCGAGCGAGCGCTCCTCCTGGTCTGACAAGGAGGCGCTGCTGTCCTCCGGCTTCCACGAGATTGAAGACATCATTGATGGTGAGTCTCTTTATTTTCCTCCTTCGAGCTGCCGACTTGGATCGTGCCGACTCCTGGTTTTTGACTTGCTTTTTTCGTTTCTTCGTGTCTTTTGCAGACTTCTTCCCTGGGCAGTCGCAGGCCGCTATCCAAGCCATCGAGGCCGATCGTGAAAGTCGGAGGGCAGAGGGCGCCGAGATTGCCGCCGATGCCCCCCGAACTCTTGATGAGCACATCTTGAGCATCGAGGCTCGCCTCCGGCCGGCTCACCGGATGCTGCGCCGGCTTCAGCGCATCGGTGCCCAGGCGATTTCCGCCCTTTGGCCGGATATGCAGGCTCCGCACACCCCCAACCTGACGGCCAACTGGTTGGAGGTCGCGGTTGGTCGCCTCGAGGCCTGGAAGGGCTCTTCGGCCCGGGCTGGAGTGCGTCGGGCCTTGGAGTTCGTCAAGGCATGGTACCCGGGGCTGGATCTAGACCGGTTGGCCACGCTTCGGTCGGAGGCCCAGCCGGAGCTGGCGGCAACGGAAGACGCCCTCGTCAAGCGTGCTGCGGCGATCGCCGAGTACACCAACACGAGCATCTTTGTCGCCGAGCGGTCTGAAGACGGCGAGGAGGTACCGCCAGAGTGGTTTGGGATGAACCCAGACTACGGCGAAGACTCGGCGGAGGTGATTGGCTCCAGCGTCGAGGAGGAGGACGAGGCGGAGGATGAGGGCGAGGCAGAGGCACCAGAAGACGAAGCAGACGGCCAGCCTCAGCCCGACCGCGCCTCCAGCAACGAGCCATGTGCGACCGACCCGACTGCTGCCAAAGGCGATCAAGCCGAGACTAGCCGGCCGACCGCCCCGACGCCTGATGCTGGCGCCTCCTCCGACCCCCCGAATCCGTCTGCCGCCTCCTAAGCTGCCGCTGTGTCTTTTGTTTTATCTGCTTCAGTAGTCTTTTGAAGAACCTGTTAATTCGCACAATTCCACCCACGGGGTGTATTTGGAACCTCTACTGGACAATTCGGCCAAGGGCCTATGTTATATATATATATATATATATATATATATATATATATATATCTTTTCTTGCTCATTGTTCTTTTGGCTGTTTTCCTTTGCCACTTTCACTTAGTTGCCTGCCTTGCCAATCGGACAGCCGCTCTATGGACTGTTGCTGGATCAAGTGCTAGGCTACTTTGGGAAAGCAAGTACTTAGCCGATTTCAAGATTGTTTGAGCAAGTTGGATAGAAAACGACAATCCGACTGTCCGAGAGTCGGTTTGTGAGAAAGGCTGGAAGCCGTCTTGAGCTATGTTTTACGCTTTGAGTCCTTAGCCATTTTTCGTGCGAGCACCCATTCTACCTTACCTCTGCCCATCGTACAGTCGCTCTGCGAGCTGCGGCTTCTGACAGAAGATGGCTTAGGTGTTACGCACTACTTGTCCGGCTGCAGGAAGCATTTCATAGTGCAAGGCGGCAAGTCCCCGGGCCGACTTGTCGAGCCCGGTGCCCAGTGGCATGACAAACAGTAACATACTTGTAGGCATATTTTTTATCGTACAGACAAAAGAGGGCAGTCCCTGAGCTCGTCTCGGGGGGCCCGAAGTCTTGGTACTTTAATACAAAAGGTAGCGTGGTACATACTGTATCAACTGTAAAATCTTCGGAGAAGATTTGCATTCCATGGCCGCTGTCTCCTTGCTGGAGTCGTCCCTCTTGCATGCTTGGGGCTTTTGAGCGTCGATCAGGTAGTAGGAATCGTTGCCTAGTACTTTGCTAATGATGAAAGGGCCTTCCCAAGGTGGCGACAGCTTGTGCTGGCCGGCTGTTCGCTGGATCAGCCGGAGCACAAGGTCGCCTTCTTGGAAAGATCTTGGCCTGACCTTCCTGTTGTGGTATCGGCGCAGGCTCTGCTGGTAGATGCTGGACCGGCTGAGTGCCAACAGCCGGCCCTCTTCCAGCAAATCGACGCCGTCTTGTCGTGCTTCTTCTGCTTCCTCCTCGGTGTACATGGTGACTCGTGGGGAGTCGAACTCTATGTCTGTTGGGATGACGGCTTTGGCACCGTAGACGAGGAAGAAGGGCGTGAAGCCGGTTGAGTTGTTTGGAGTCGTGCGCAGACTCCAGAGGATGGCTGGCAGCTCGTCGAGCCAGCAGCCAGCCGAGCGCTCCAGAGGCTCCATCAACTAAGGCTTGATTCCGGACAGGATGAGGTCGTTTGCTCGCTCCAGTTGGCCGTTTGACTGCGGATGGGCGACGGACGCTAGGTCCAGTCGGATGCCCTGTGTTGCACAGAAACGGGCCAAGGCGCCTTTGGCAAAATTTGTGTCATTGTCGGTGATGATGCTGTGTGGTATGCCATACCGAATTGTGATATCAGTGATGAAGGTCACGGTAGTCGGACCGTTCAGTTTCTTAATTGGCTTCGCTTCCACCCACTTGGTGAACTTGTCCACTGCAACAAGTAGGTGAGTTAGACCACCTCGTGATGTCTTGAATGGTCCCACCATGTCTAGACACCAAACTGCGAAAGGCCAAGCAATGGGGATGGTCTTGAGCGTGGAAGCCAGCTGGTGCGGCTTGGAGCTGAACTTCTGGCACCCTTTGCATTTTTGGACCAACTCCTTGGCCTCTTCCAAGGCAGTCGGCCAAAAGAAACCGTGCCAAAAAGCTTTGGCGATGAGTGCTCTTGAAGCTGCATGGTGGCGACATTCGCCTTGATGGAATTCTTTGAGGATTGCCTGGCCTTGCTCTGGCTCTATGCAGCGTTGGTAGACACCAGTGACGCTGCGCTTGACCAGCTCTCTGTTGATTATGGTATAAGCTGCCGCCCGGCGGTTTACTTGCCGAGCTGAGGTCTCATCAGCTGGTAGCTCTTTGTTCACCAGGAATTTGAGGATGGACTGGGCCCATGAGGGTGCTGCTATTTCTTCGACTACCAGAACTGCGACTTGGACGAGGGCGGCTAGGCTGGGAGGCGGCGGGCTGGAGTCAACAGCTGCTTGCTGGGCTGGTGAAGTCCCCAGGCCGACTGGTGCGGTCCTTGGGCCGAGTTCTGGAATCTTCGAGTCCGTCACCGCAGTCCCCGGGCCGGGCTCGTGGCAGCTTTGGAGTCGCCCGCCAAAGTCCCCGTTCCGACTGTTGGAACTCTGGAGTCAGAACCGCCGTCTTCGGGAGGAGCCGGCACAAAGATGGAGTCTGATTCTGGTGAAGGCTTGACAGACGGCTTGAGGAGGCGTTGAAGGGCGACGCCAGATGGTATTGCTTGGCGGGTAGAGCCGATTCGTGCCAAGGCGTCTGCTTGGTCGTTGTCGTTTCTTGGCACATGGAGGAACTCGCACCCATCGAAATACCCGCTGAGTTGCTGCACGAGGAAACGGTAGCTCGCCATGTTTGCGTCTTTCGCATCCCAGTCGCAAGATGACTGCTGGACCACTAACTCCGAGTCGCCATAACATAAGATCTGGCGGATGCCAAGTTCTTTGGCAAGCCGGAGCCCGTGAATGAGCGCCTCGTACTCGGCCACGTTGTTGGAGGAGGCAAAATGGATTTGCAGTGCATATTTGAGCTTGTCGCCTTTGGGAGAGGTGAGGACGACGCCGGCTCCCAAGCCGGTGCGCATCTTGGAGCCGTCGAAGTGCATCCGCCAATGGGTGGAGTCAGGCGCTGGAGGCAGGTACTAGGTCTCAGCCCAGTCGACGAGAAAGTCGGCCAGTGCTTGTGATTTGATAGCGGTGCGGGGATGGTAGTAGATGGTGTAAGGAGCCAGCTCTATGGCCCACTTGGCCACTCGACCAGAGGCATCTCGGCTACCGATGATCTCGGCTAGTGGAGCCGTGCAGACCACCATGATTGGATGTTCTTGAAAGTAAGGCTTCAATTTCTTGGTGGCAAAGTGCACGCCATAGCACATCTTCTGGTAGTGGGGGTAGTTCTGCTTGGAGGCCGACAGTACCTTGCTCAGCTAATATACTGGTCTCTGGACAGGTTGCGCCTTGCCTTCCTCCTTGTGCTCTACTACAATGACTGTGTTGACTACTCGGCTGGTGGCGGCGATGTACAGGAGCATAGGTTCCTTGGGAGTCGGAGCCGCCAGGACGGGTGGAGTAGTCAGCATCTTCTTCAACTGGTGGAAAGCTTCATCCGCCTTCTGGTTCCACTCGAAAAAAGTGGTCTTCTTCATGAGTTGGTATAAGGGGAGAGCTTTCTCGCCCAGCCCACTGATGAATCGGCTGATGGACGCCAAGCAGCCGGTGAACTTCTGCACATCCAGCAGTCGGCTAGGTACCTCCATTCTCTTGATGGCCTTGATTTTTACTGGGTTGCATTCTATGCCACGTTCAAAGACCAGGAAATCTAGCAGCTGGCCGGCTGGTACTCTGAAGACACACTTCTCGGGGTTGAGCTTGATCTGGAACCAGCGCAGGTTCTCAAAGATCTCCTTGAGGTCTTCCAGCAATGTTCCTCGCTTTTCCGTCTTCACCACCACGTCGTCCACGTAAACGTCGGCGTTCCTGCCGAGCTGCTTGAGGAGGCACTTCTGCATGCAATGTTGAAAGGTGGCGCTGGCATTCCTCAAGCCGAACGTCATTGTGAGGTAGCAGAATGCTCCAAACGGCGTGATGAAGGCGGTCTTCAATCTGTCGGCCGGGTTCAGCTTGATCTGGTGATATCCTGAGTACGCATCCAAGAAACTCAACAACTCGCATCCGGCTGTTGAGTCTATCACCTGGTCAATTCTTGGTAGAGCAAATGGGTCCTTGGGGCAGGCCTTGTTGAGGCTCATGTAGTCAATACACATTCGCCATTGCTTGTTCTTCTTTAGCACCAGGACCGGATTTGCCAGCCACTGCGGGAAGAGAACTTCCATAATGAAGCCGGCTGCTAGGAGTCGGGCTATCTCTTCTCCGACAACTCTTCTCTTCTCTTCTGACAAGCGGCGCAGGGGCTGCGTGACCGGCTTTGCATCAGATCGGACGTGTAACTTGTGCTCGGTGAAATCCGTCGGTACACCTGGCATGTCCTTGGGAGACCATGCGAAGATGTCCCGATTCTCACGGAGGAAATCGACGAGCTCGCCTTCCTATTTGCTGTCGAGGTTTGCACCTACGACAGCGTACCTCTCTGGGTGCTCCGGATCCAAGGGTATCTTCTTTGTCTCTTTGGCCGGCTTGAACGAACCTTCGGCTTCCGACTCTTTTGGGTCGGGCGATATCTCCGCCTGCTTGCCGACCATCGCCACAACTCGCTCAAGGAGTCGCTTCTCGGCCGCAATCACCAGGGACTCGGCCAGCCGACTGCTCTCGGCCGCGCAAGCGGACAACTTCCGGTAGTCACCGGCCACAGTCAGAATTCCCCTGGAACTGGGCATCTTCATCTTGAGGTAGGCGTAGTGGGGGACCGCCATGAACTTGGCCAAGGCGGGCCGGCCAAGTAGCGCATGGTACGGCCTCTCAAGGTCCACTACCTCAAACCAAACAAACTCTCTTCGGAAGTGATCTTTGTCCCCAAAGAGGACGTCAATAAGGATCTTGCCGATTGGTGAGCAGGAAAGCCCAGGAACAATGCCGTGGAACACAGTCCGGCTGTTCTGAAGCTGTCTCTGCTTGATTTCTAACTTCTCCATGGTGTCCTTGTACAGGATGTTGATGCTGCTGCCCCCATCTATCAGAACTCGCGAGAAATGCGCGGCCCGTTTGTCCGTGGCAAAGGTGGCGTCCAGGACCAAGGCGTAGGAGCCCGGACTCGGCATCACTTCTGGGTGGTCAGCCCTGCTCTAGCTGATGGGCCTCTCAGACCAGTGCATGAACTCTGGCGTCTCTGAGGCTACTGCGTTCACCTCTTGTCGCTGCAGCCGCCTGCTGCGTCGACCATCAGCCACACTGGTGAACACCACGTAGGCTCCATGCTCTTTGGGGTATTCGTCTTGTACTGCATGGACTGGCCTGACTGCCGGCTGCTGGGGCGGAGCCGGCTGCCCAGCCGGCGGGGGTGGCAGGAGGCCGTCTCCCTTGGCGATCCTGGTGAGCCAGTGGCACTTCTGGGTGGTGTGATTCGACGGCTTCGCGCCGCTGTGGAACTTGGAAGGTCCATCCAAGGTCTGCTTATAGGAGAGGGCCGGCAACCAGTTCGGCTTGCCGCCTTTCTGTCGCTTGGGCGGAGGCTGCTCTTCTGGCTGCCGAGCTTCAATGCTCGCGACCTGCCGGCTGCTGGAAGCCGGCTGCGGGGCCTTGCGCTTGTTGTCGCCCTGCTGTTGTCGTCGGCCGGCGTCTGCCGCCGGAGTCCTTGGAGCCTGAGGAGCTATTTTGCCAGTCGTGCTGATTTTAATTTCCGTCTTCATGGAGGAGTCGGCTGTAGCGTACTTGTCCGCTATGGTCAGCAGCTCGTCGAGGGTTTCTGGCTCGCCGCAGAGGAGCTTGTGCTTGAGGAGGGTGCCTTCTCGGCACCCGGCTGTGAAGTACTCGATGGCCTGCACCTCGTGCACGCCCTCGCAGGAGTTCCGGAGCTCAGCCCAACGTGTGAGGTAGTCGCGAGTCGACTCGTCAGGACCTTGCATGCACAAGGAGAGCTGAGAAGGCTTGGGAGGACGCTTGTACGTGCTGGTGAAGTTGCGAACGAATGCTTCGGTGAAGTCGACCCAGCTATTGATGCTGTGGGGCTTTAGGCTGTTCAGCCATGTCCGGGCAGTGCCCTGGAGCATGAGCGGAACGTACTTTACGGCAACACGCTTGTTGCCGTTTGCTATGCTGACAGCCGTGGAGTAGTCGACTAGCGTGTCTCTTGGGAGCGTGAACCCTCTGGGGAAGGGCTCGTCCCGAATGCGGGGCCCGAAACAAGGCGGACCCAGCTCGTCTTCTTCTTCCAGCGCCAGGGACCGGTGAAGTCGGTCAATCCGGTGGCAGGCGTCATTCTCTCCAACTCCCTCTCAGCGGCCAAGGTGGTCACCGAGAGTCGGATGGTCAACAGGCGGCGGGGAGGCGGACAGTCGTCCCGTCGTTCCACTGCTCTCGGGCGGCCGTCTCGGTCGCGCTCTATGGTAATCCGAGTCCGACTGTGGCTGATAGCCGGTTCCTTTTCCTTTCTTCCTCGGGCACCGCCAGTCGGTGTCCAAGACGTCGCGCCTTGATCTTGGTGCGGGTCATTGTTTGGCCACTGCGGCGCCTCCGTGCTGCAGCCGGCCTCGTTCTGCGCGGCGGCCGCGTCGAGGAGCCGCTGGACTCGCTCCATCATGAGGCGGCGGTCTTCGCCCTCGAAATTGTCCAGCTCATCCGCCGCTGCCTGGGCGGCTCGAATGTTCTCCGCTGGAGTGGCGTACACGGGGCGGCTAGCCCCAAACAGGCTGGCGATGGCTACGCCGCACTGCTGAACCGCGCCAAGGCGGTTGGGCCCTGCCGGGGCCGGCGAGCCGCCAACAGCGCGATCCATCTCCCGCTGGTAAGCTTCTGACAAGCGTCTCATGCTGGCCAGCTTCTTCGCGCCTTCGACAAGCTGAAGGCGGCGCGCTTCCAACGCCTCCGCGTCAGCATCTTCCGAAATGGGTGCAGCTAGGTCTTGCAGCGCCGCGCCGAGTGAGTCGGGCGCCCCTCCGTCAGGGAACTCGTCGTGACTCATGACCAGCACCTCAGTGACGGTGCTTCTGTCGCTCTCCGCATGGGGGAGAGGTTCGTCGTAGACCACCACGTTGGTGGGGAACGCGTCGACCGACGCGGTGTCGGAGTCGACCAGCATCGGGTCGGTGGAGCCTACGGACTCCAAGTCTACGGCAGGCTCGCCGGAAACGTGGAGTTGATCGAGGAGGCCCGCGAGGAGGTTTTCGGGGCCGCCTGCGCCTGCGTCGGACGCAGGTTCATCGGAGAGGCGGACCTCGCCAACAAGTTTGGCCAAGGAGCTGGCTGCGCAGGCGATCTCAACGCCGCGCAGCGCGTCGACACAAACTTCGTCTGGTGTGCCGGGCTGGCTGCGCTCGCAAGGGAGGAAAAGGGTTCCCGTCCAGAACAGATCTCCGGACGGCGGTGCACCAGGCTCCACGGTGGGCGCCAAATGTCGGGGGTTTGGTGCGACATATGCCAACGGATGGCTTATCATGGTGGGGGCGAGTAGAACGTCGCCGGTGCCTGGAAACGGGATGAGGCAAAGACATGCACGCCGGCGAATCTTACCTAGCTTCGGGGCTCTCCGGGGAGATAATACCCCTACTGCTGCTCTTCGGGGTCTCCGCATGATCACTACGGTCAAGTGTTTACACGGTTGCTCCTTGAGCTGTGTCTGGTGGTAGGAGAGGGCAAGGCCAGCTCTCTCCTTCTATCTGGTATGGTATAGAACTACTGGGGTCCAACCCTTTGCATGGGTGCCCTGGGGGGTTTATATAGGCCTACCCCCCAGGGGTACAATGGTAATTCGACTGGGCGTGGGCCCAGCTGTCAGTGCCTCCGACCTCCGACATCTCCGCCGTCTGGTGGGCCCCGCCATGAAGGAAATATGCCCTAGAGGCAATAATAAAGTTATTATTTATTTCCTTATATCATGATAAAAGTTTATTATTCATGCTAGAATTGTATTAATCGGAAACATAATACATGTGTGAATACATAGACAAACAGAGTGTCACTAGTATGCCTCTACTTGACTAGCTCGTTAATCAAAGATGGTTATGTTTCCTAACCATGGACAAAGAGTTGTTATTTGATTAGCGGGATCACATCATTAGTTGAATGATCTGATTGACATGACCCATTCCATTAGCTTAGCACCCGATCGTTTAGTATGTTGCTATTGCTTTCTTCATGACTTATACATGTTCCTATGACTATAAGATTATGTAACTCCCGTGTGCCGGAGGAACACTTTGTGTGCTACCAAACGTCACAACGTAACTGGGTGATTATAAAGGTCCTCTGCAGGTGTCTCCAAAGGTACATGTTGGGTTGACGTATTTCGAGATTAGGATTTCTCACTCCGATCGTTGGAGAGGTATCTCTGGGCCCTCTCGGTAATACACATCACTTAAGCCTTGCAAGCATTGCAACTAATGAGTTAGTTGCGGGATGATGTATTACGAAACGAGTAAAGAGACTTGCCGGTAACGAGATTGAACTAGGTATTAGATACCGATGATCGAATCTCGGGTAAGTAACATACCGATGACAAAGGGAACAACGTATGTTGTTATGCGGTCTGACCGATAAAAGATCTTCGTAAAATATGTAGGAACCAATATGGGCATCCAGGTCCCGCTATTGGTTATTGACCGGAGACGTGTCTCGGTTATGTCTACATTGTTCTCGAACCCGTAGGGTCCGCACGCTTAAGGTTTCGATGACAGTTATATTATGAGTTTATACATTTTGATGTACCGAAGGTTGTTCGGAGTCCCGGATGTGATCACGGACATGACGAGGAGTCTCGAAATGGTCGAGAAATAAAGATTGATATACTGGAAGCCTATATTTGGATATCGGAAGTGTTCCGGGTGAAATCGGGATTTTACCGGAGTACCGGGAGGTTACCGGAACCCCCCGGGAGATATATGGGCCTTAGTGGGCCTTAGTGGAAAAGAGAAGAGGCAACCAGAGATGGGCCGCGCGCCCCTCCCCTCCCTTGGTCCGAATAGGACAAGGAGAGGGGGCCGGCCCCCCTTCCTCTCCCCCCCCCCCCCTCCGCGAATCCTATTCCAACTAGGAAAGGGGGGAATCCTACTCCCGGAGGGAGTAGGACTCCTCCTGGCACGCCACCTCTAGGCCGGCCGCACCCCCCCCCTTTGAACCTTTATATATGGAGGCAGGGGCACCCCCTAGAGAAACAAGTTGATCCACGTGATCATATTCTTAGCCGTGTGCGGTGCCCCCTTCCACCATAGTCCTCGATAATATTGTAGCGGTGCTTACGCGAAGCCCTGCGACAGTAGTACATCAAGATCGTCACCACGCCGTCGTGCTGACGGAACTCTTCCCCGACACTTTGCTGGATCGGAGTCCGGGGATCGTCATCGAGCTGAACGTGTGCTAGAACTCGGAGGTGTCGTAGTTTCGGTGCTTGATCGGCCGGGCCATGAAGACGTACGACTACATCAACCAAACGCTTCCGTTGTCAATCTACAAGGGTACGTAGATCACACTCTCCCCTCTCATTGCATGCATCACAATGATCTTGCGTGTGCGTAGGAAATTTTTTGAAATTACTACGTTCCCCAACAGTGGCATCCGAGCCTAGGTTTTATATGTTGATGTTATATGCACGAGTAGAACACAAGTGAGTTGTGGGCGATATAAGTCATACTGCTTACCAGCATGTCATACTTTGGTTCGGCGGTATTGTTGGACGAAGCGGCCCGGGCCGATTTTACGCGTACGCTTACGCGAGACCGGTTCTCCCGGCGTGCTTTGCACATAGGTGGCTTGCGGGTGACAGTTTCTCCAACTTTAGTTGAACCGAGTGTGGCTACGCCTGGTCCTTGCGAAGGTTAAAACAGCACCAACTTGACAAACTATCATTGTGGTTTTGATGCGTAGGTAAGATTGGTTCTTGCTTAAGCCCGTAGCAGCCACGTAAACCTTGCAACAACAAAGTAGAGGACGTCTAACTTGTTTTTGCAGGGCATGTTGTGATGTGATATGGTCAAGACATGATGCTAAATTTTATTGTATGAGATGATCATGTTTTGTAACCGAGTTATCGGCAACTAGGAGGAGCCATATGGTTGTCGCTTTATTGTATGAAATGCAATCGCGCTGTAATGCTTTACTTTATCACTAAGCGGTAGCGATAGTCATGGAAGCATAAGATTGGCGAGACGACAATGATGCTACGATGGAGATCAAGGTGTCGCGCCGGTGACGATGGTGATCATGACGGTGCTTCGGAGATGGAGATCACAGGCACATGATGATGGCCATATCATATCACTTATATTGACTGCATGTGATGTTTATCTTTTATGCATCTTATCGTGCTTTGATTGACGGTAGCATTATAAGATGATCTCTCACTAAATTATCAAGATAAAAGTGTTCTCCCTGAGTATGCACCATTGCCAAAGTTCGTCGTGCCCAGACACCACGTGATGATCGGGTGTGATAAGGTCTACGTCCATCTACAACGGGTGCAAGCCAGTTTTGCACACGCAGAATACTCAGGTTAAACTTGACGAGCCTAGCATATGCAGATATGGCCTCGGAACACTGAGATCAAAAGATCGAGCGTGAATCATATAGTAGATATGGTCAACATAGCGATGTTCACCATTGAAAACTACTCCGTTTCACGTGATGATCGGTTATGGTTTAGTTGATTTGGATCACGTGATCACTTAGAAGATTAGAGGGATGTCTATCTAAGTGGGAGTTCTTTAAGTAATTTGATTAATTGAACTTAAATTTATCATGAACTTAGTACCTGATAGTATCTTGCTTATGTATATTTGATTGTAGATAGATGGCCCGTGTTGTTGTTCCGTTGAATTTTAATGCGTTCCTTGAGAAAGCAAAGTTGAAAGATGATGGTAGCAATTACACGGACTGGGTCCGTAACTTGAGGATTATCCTCATTGTTGCATAGAAGAATTACGTCCTGGAAGCACCGCTAGGTGCCAGGCCTGCTGCTGGAGCAACACCAGATGTTATGAACGTCTGGCAGAGCAAAGCTGATGACTACTCGATAGTTCAGTGTGCCATGCTTTACGGCTTAGAATCGGGACTTCAACGATGTTTTGAACGTCATGGAGCATATGAGATGTTCCAGGAGTTGAAGTTAATATTTCAAGCAAATGCTTGGATTGAGAGATATGAAGTCTCCAATAAGTTCTATAGCTGCAAGATGGAGGAGAACAGTTCTGTCCGTGAGCATATACTCAAAATGTCTGGGTATAATAATCACTTGATTCAGATGGGAGTTAATCTTCCAGATGATTGCGTCATTGACAGAATTCTCCAATCACTGCCACCAAGCTATAAGAGCTTCGTGATGAACTATAATATGCAAGGGATGAATAAGACTATTCCCGAGATCTTCGCAATGCTGAAAGCTGCGGAGGTAGAAATCAAAAAGGAGCATCAAGTGTTGATGGTCAACAAGACCACTAGTTTCAAGAAAAAGGGCAAAGGGAAGAAGAAGGGGAACTTCAAGAAGAACAGCAAGCAAGTTGCTGCTCAAGAGAAGAAACCCAAGTCTGGACCTAAGCCTAAATCTGAGTGCTTCTACTGCAAGCAGACTGGTCACTGGAAGCGGAACTGCCCCAAGTATTTGGCGGATAAGAAGGATGGCAAGGTGAACTAAGGTATATGTGATATACATGTTATTGATGTGTACCTTACTAGAGCTTGCAGTAGCACCTGGGTATTTGATACTGGTTCTGTTGCTAATATTTGCAACTCAAAACAGGGACTACGGATTAAGCGAACACTGGCAAAGGACGAGGTGACGATGCGCGTAGGAAATGGTTCCAAAGTCGATGTGATCACGGTCGGCACGCTACCTCTACATCTACCTTCGGGATTAGTATTAGACCTAAATAATTGTTATTTGGTGCCAGGGTTGAGCATGAACATTATATCTGGATCTTGTTTAATGCGAGACGGTTATTCATTTAAATCAGAGAATAATGGTTGTTCTATTTATATGAGTAAGATCTTTTATGGTCATGCACCTTTGAAGAGTGGTCTATTTTTGATGAATCTCGATAGTAGTAACACACATATTCATAATGTTGAAGCCAAAAGATGCAGAGTTGATAATGATAGTGCAACTTTATGTGGCACTGCCATTTAGGTCATATCGGTATAAAGCGCATGAAGAAACTCCATACTGATGGACTTTTGGAACCACTTGATTATGAATCACTTGGTACTTGCGAACCGTGCCTCATGGGCAAGATGACTAAAACACCATTCTCCGGTACTATGGAGAGAGCAACAGATTTGTTGGAAATCATACATACAGATGTATGTGGTCCGATGAATATTGAGGCTCGTGGCGGATACCGTTATTTTCTCACCTTCACAGATGACTTAAGAAGATATGGGTATATCTACTTAAAGAAACATAAGTCTGAAACATTTGAAAAGTTCAAAGAATTTCAGAGTGAAGTTGAAAATCATCGTAACAAGAAAATAAAGTTTCCACGATCTGATCGTGGAGGAGAATATTTGAGTTACGAGTTTGGTGTACATTTGAAACAATGCGGAATAGTTTCGCAACTCATGCCACCCAGAACACCACAGCGTAATGGTGTGTCCGAACGTCGTAATCGTACTTTACTAGATATGGTGCAATCTATGATATCTCTTACTGATTTACCGCTATCGTTTTGGGGTTATGCTTTAGAGACGGCCGCATTCACGTTAAATAGGGCACCATCAAAATCCGTTGAGACGACGCCTTATGAACTATGGTTTGGCAAGAAACCAAAGTTGTCGTTTCTTAAAGTTTGGGGCTGCGATGCTTATGTGAAAAAGCTTCAAACTGATAAGCTCGAACCCAAATCGGAGAAATGTGTCTTCATAGGATACCCAAAAGAGACTGTTGGGTACACCTTTTATCACAGATCCGAAGGCAAGACATTCGTTGCTAAGAATGGATCCTTTCTAGAGAAGGAGTTTCTCTCGAAAGAAGTGAGTGGGAGGAAAGTAGAACTTGACGAGGTAACTGTACCTGCTCCCTTATTGGAAAGTAGTACATCATAGAAACCTGTTTCTGCGACACCTACACCAATTAGTGAGGAAGCTAATGATAATGATCATGAAACTTCAGAACAAGATACTACTGAACCTCGTAGATCAACCAGAGTAAGATCCACGCCAGAGTGGTACGGTAATCCTGTTCTGGAAATCATGCTACTAGATCATGATGAACCTACGAACTATGAAGAAGCGATGGTGAGCCTAGATTCCGCAAAATGGCTTGAAGCCATGAAATCTGAGATGGGATCCATGTATGAGAACAAAGTATGGACTTTGGTTGACTTGCCCATTGATCGGCAAGCAATTGAAAATAAATGGATCTTCAAGAAGAAGACTGACGCTGACGGTAATATTACTGTCTACAGAGCTCGACTTGTCGCAAAAGGTTTTCGACAAGTTCAAGGGGTTGACTACGATGAGACCTTCTCACCCGTAGGGATGCTTAAGTCTGTCTGAATCATGTTAGCAATTGCCGCATTTTATGATTATGAAATTTGGCAGATGGATGTCAAAACTGCATTCCTGAATGGATTTCTGGAAGAAGAGTTGTATATGATGCAACCAGAAGGTTTTGTTGATCCAAAGGGAGCTAACAAAGTGTGCAAGCTCCAGCGATCCATTTATGGACTAGTGCAAGCCTCTCGGAGTTGGAATAAACGCTTTGATAGTGTGATCAAAGCATTTGGTTTTATACAAACTTTTGGAGAAGCCTGTATTTACAAGAAAGTGAGTGGGAGCTCTGTAGCATTTCTGATATTGTATGTGGATGACATATTACTGATTGGAAATGATATAGAATTTCTGGATAGCATAAAGGGATACTTGAATAAGAGTTTTTCAATGAAAGACCTCGGTGAAGCTGCTTACATATTAGGCATAAAGATCTATAGAGATAGATCAAGAAGCTTAATTGGACTTTCACAAAGCACATACCTTGACAATATTTTGAAGAAGTTCAAAATGGATCAAGCAAAGAAAGGATTCTTGCCTGTGTTACAAGGTGTGAAGTTGAGTCGGACTCAATGCCCGACCACTGCAGAAGACAGAGAGAAAATGAAAGATGTTCCCTATGCTTCAGCCATAGCCTCTATCATGTATGCAATGTTGTGTACCAGACCTGATGTGTGCCTTGCTATAAGTTTAGCAGGGAGGTACCAAAGTAATCCAGGAGTGGATCACTGGACAGCGGTCAAGAACATCCTGAAATAGCTGAAAAGGACTAAGGATATGTTTCTCGTATATGGGGGTGACAAAGAGCTCATCGTAAACGGTTACGTTGATGCAAGCTTTGACACTGATCTAGACGATTCTAAATCGCAAACCGAATACGTGTTTACATTAAACGGTGGAGCTGTCAGTTGGTGCAGTTCTAAACAAAGCGTCGTGGCGGGATCTACATGTGAAGCGGAGTACATAGCTGCTTCGGAAGCAGCAAACGATGGAGTCTGGATGAAGGAGTTCATATCCGATCTAGGTGTCATACCTAGTGCATCGGGTCCAATGAAAATCTTTTGTGACAATACTGGTGCAATTGCCTTGGCAAAGGAATCCAGATTTCACAAGAGAACCAAGCACATCAAGAGACACTTCAATTCCATCCGGGATCTAGTCCGGGTGGGAGACATAGAGATTTGCAAGATACATACGGATCTGAATATAGCAGACCCGTTGACTAAGCCTCTTCCATGAGCAAAACATGATCAGCACCAAGGCTCCATGGGTGTTAGAATCATTACTGTGTAATCTAGATTATTGACTCTAGTGCAAGTGGGAGACTGAAGGAAATATGCCCTAGAGGCAATAATAAAGTTATTATTTATTTCCTTATATCATGATAAAAGTTTATTATTCATGCTAGAATTGTATTAACCGGAAACATAATACATGTGTGAATACATAGACAAACAGAGTGTCACTAGTATGCCTCTACTTGACTAGCTCGTTAATCAAAGATGGTTATGTTTCCTAACCATGGACAAAGAGTTGTTATTTGATTAATGGGATCACATCATTAGTTGAATGATCTGATTGACATGATCCATTCCATTAGCTTAGCACCCGATCGTTTAGTATGTTGCTATTGCTTTCTTCATGACTTATACATGTTCCTATGACTATGAGATTATGTAACTCCCGTGCGCCGAAGGAACACTTTGTGTGCTACCAAACGTCACAACGTAACTGGGTGATTATAAAGGTCCTCTGCAGGTGTCTCCAAAGGTACATGTTGGGTTGACGTATTTTGAGATTAGGATTTGTCACTCCGATCATCGGAGAGGTATCTCTGGGCCCTCTCGGTAATACACATCACTTAAGCCTTGCAAGCATTGCAACTAATGAGTTAGTTGCGGGATGATGTATTACAAAACGAGTAAAGAGACTTGCCGGTAACGAGATTAAACTAGGTATTAGATACCGACGATCGAATCTCGGGCAAGTAACATACCGATGACAAAGGGAACAACGTATGTTGTTATGCGGTCTAACCGATAAAAGATCTTCATAGAATATGTAGGAACCAATATGGGCATCCAGGTCCCGCTATTGGTTATTGACCGGAGACGTGTCTCGGTCATGTCTACATTGTTCTCGAACCCGTAGGGTTTGCACGCTTAAGGTTTTGATGACAATTATATTATGAGTTTATACGTTTTGATGTACCGAAGGTTGTTCGGAGTCCCGGATGTGATCACGGACATGACGAGGAGTCTCGAAATGGTCGAGACATAAAGATTGATATATTGGAAGCCTATATTTGGATATCAGAAGTGTTCCGGGTGAAATCGGGATTTTATCGGAGTACCGGGAGGTTACCGGAACCCCCCGGGAGATATATGGGCCTTAGTGGGCCTTAGTGGAAAAGAGAAGAGGCAAGCAGAGATGGGCCGCGCGCCCCTCCCCTCCCTTGGTCCGAATAGGACAAGGAGAGGGGGCCGGCCCCCCTTCCTCCTTTCCCCCCCTCCTCGAATCCTATTCCAACTAGGAAAGGGGGGAATCCTACTCCCAGAGGGAGTAGGACTCCTCCTGGCACGCCACCTCTAGGCCGGCCGCACCCCCCCCCCCTTTGAACCTTTATATACGAAGGCAGGGGCACCCCCTAGAGAAACAAGTTGATCCACGTGATCATATTCTTAGCCGTGTGCGGTGCCCCCTTCCACCATAGTCCTCGATAATATTGTAGTGGTGCTTAGGCGAAGCCCTACGACAGTAGTACATCAAGATCGTCACCACGCCGTCGTGCTGACGGAACTCTTCCCCGACACTTTGCTGGATCGGAGTCCGGGGATCGTCATCGAGCTGAACGTGTGCTAGAACTCGGAGGTGTCGTAGTTTCGGTGCTTGATCGGTCGGGCCGTGAAGACGTACGACTACATCAACCAAACGCTTCCGTTGTCGATCTACAAGGGTACGTAGATCACACTCTCCCCTCTCGTTGCTATGCATCACCATGATCTTGCGTGTGCGTAGGAAATTTTTTGAAATTACTACGTTCCCCAAAACGCCGACTGGTCTGGTACGGAGCCGACAGGCCGCGCCCGCCGCGGGCGGGTCTTGTCGGCTGCTGATTACTGTAGTCGTGCTCCTGATGACGCAGGCTTGGTCATGGGGTCATGGCAACAGCCCCGCCGCCTGGCGGGCGATCACTGTGGCCACTCCCCATCTCTTGTTGATTAATGGCGCATGGGCCCTGGGGGAGGGCTCGGCCGACTCCCCCGGGCCGACTCCCGACGGGTCCGACTGGCGGTTCTCCCGCCGTCTCCCGAGGTCTCGCTGACTGGTGGGCCCCGCTGCCTCCAGGCTGTACAGACAAGCCGTCGTGGGCGCAGGACCAGGTATAGTGGTGCTGATGTCAGGGCCGGCCGGGCAACAGTGCCACGCTGCAGGGAGATCTTCCCAAGTATGGTGTGTTGTAGCCATGCCTACCCTTGGTAAGGGGCGGGGAGTGGGCTTCATTGTAGCCATGCCGCTGCCCCGTCCCCCTCAATGAGGTCACAGTTTGTTGGAGTCGCCGGCCGACTCCCCAAAGCCGGCTTCTCTGGAAGTCGCCCCTGGGACTCGGCCGTGAGCGGGCAGTCGGCCGCCTTGCCGTAGACTCCTCAGGAGGCGGCTCTTCGCCCTGTGGTCTTGAGGGGCGCGGCCTGTCCCGATGTCTTGAAAGGTTATGGGGCTCGGGTTGGCCTACCCGTGGCCCATTACTCCGACAGCCGTGGAGTAGTTGACTAGCCAGTCTTCCGGCTTCACGGAGCCGGTATACTTGGGCGTGTCTCTTGGGAGCGTGAACCCTCTGGGAAAGGGCTCATCTCGAATGTGGGGCCCGAAACAAGGCGGACCCAGCTCGTCTTCTTCTTCCAGCACCAGGGATCGGTGAGCCGGTCGATCCGGTGGCAGGCGTCATTCTCTCCAACTCCCTCTTGGCGGCCAAGGCGGTCGCCGAGAGTCGGATGATCAATAGGCGGCGGGGAGACTCGCCTCTCCTTGCGATGAGGGGGAGGCGGCCAGTCGTCCCGTCGTTCCACTGCCCTCGGGCGGCCGTCTCGGTCGCGCTCCATGGTAATGCGAGTCCGACTGTGGCTGACAGCCGGCTCCTTGTCTCTTTTTCCTCGGGCGCCGCCAGTCGGCATTCGAGACGTCACGCCTTGATCTCGGTGAAGGTCATCGTTTGGCCGCTGCGGCGCCTCTGTGCGGCAGCCGGCCTCGTTCTGCGCGGCGGCCGCGTCGAGGAGCCGCTGGACTCGCTCCATCATGAGGCGGTGTTCTTCGCCCTCGAAATTGTCTAGCTCATCCGCCGCTGCTTGGGCGGCTCGGATGTTCTCTGCTGGTGTAGCGTACACAGGGCGGCTTGCCCCCAAACAGGTTGGCGATGGCTACGCCACGCTGCTGGACCGCACTAAGGCGGCTAGGCCCCGCCGGGGCCGGCGAGCCGCCGACAGCACGATCCATCTCTCGCTGGTAGGCTTCTGACAAGCGCCTCATGCTGGCCAGCTTCTTCGCGCCTTCAACGAGCTGAAGGCGGCGCGCCTCCAACGTCTCTGCGTCAGCGTCTTCCGGAATGGGCGCAGTTAGGTCCTGTAGCGCCACGCTGAGTGAGTCGTGCACTCCTCCGCCGGGGAGCTCGTCATGACTAATGACTAGCACCTCGGTGACGGTGCTTCTGTCGCTCTCCGCACGAGGGAGGGGTTCGTCGTAGACCACCACATTGGTGGGGAAGGCGTCGAGCGACGCGGTGTCGGAGTCGACCAGCATCGGGTCGGTGGAGCCCACAGACTCCAAGTCTACGGCAGGCTCACCGGAAACGTGGAGTTGATCAAGGAGGCCTGTGAGGCTCGGGGCCGCCCGTGCCTGCGTTGGATGCAGGTTCGTCGGAGAGGCGGACCTCGCCGACAAGTTCGGTCAGGCAGCTGGCTGCGCAGGCGATCTCAACGCTGCTTAGCGCGTCGGCGCAAACTCCGTCTGGCATGCCTGGCTGGTTGTGCTCGCCAGGGAGAAAAAGGGTTCCCGTCCAGAACAGGTCTCCGGACGGCGGTGCACCAGGCCCCACGGTGGGCGCCAAATGTCGGGGGTTTGGTGCGAGATATGCCAACGGATGGCTTATCATGGTGGGGGCGAGTAGAACGTCGCCGGTGCCTGGAAACGGGATGAGGCGAAGGCATGCACGCCGGCGAATCTTACCCAGCTTCAGGGCTCTCCGGGGAGATAATACCCCTACTGCTGCTCTGAGGGGTCTCCGCATGATCACTATGGCAAAGTGTTTACACGGTTGCTCCTTGAGCTGTTTTCTGGTGGTAGGAGAGGGCGAGGCTAGCTCTCTCCCTTCTATATGATCTGGTCTAGAGCTAATGGGTTCCAACCCTTTGCATGGGTGCCCTGGGGGGTTTATATAGGCCCGCCCCCCAGGGGTACAATGGTAATCCGGCTGGACACGGGCCCAGCCGTCAGCGCCTCTGGCCTCCGTCTTCTCTGCCGACCGCTGGGGCCCGCCGGCTGGCGGGCCCTGCTGACTGGCCTGGTATGGAGCCGACAGGCCGCGTCCGCCGCGGGTGGGTCTTGCCGGCTGCTGATTACTGTAGCCGTGCTTCTGATGACACGGGCTTGATCATGAGGTCATGGCAACAGCCCCGCCGCCTGGCGGGCGATCACTATTGCCACTCCCCATCACATCTTGATTAATGGCGCGTGGGCCCCGGGGGAGGGCTCGGCCGACTCCCAGGGGCCGATTCCCAACGGGTTTGACTGGTGGTCCTCTTGCCGTCTCCTGGGGTCTCACTGACTGGTGGGACCCGCTGCCTCTAGACCGTATAGACAAGCCGTCGTGGGTGTAGGATTCGGCCCTGCGGTGCCGATGTCAGGGCTGGCATGGCAACAGTGCCACGCCGCACGGAGATCTTCCGGGGTACGGCATGCTGTGGCCATGCCTGCCCTTGGTAAGGGGCAGGGGCGGGCTTCATCATTGCCACTCCCCTTCCCCGTCCCACTTGATGAGGCCGTGGGGGATGTTGGAGTCGCTGGCAGACTCCCCGAAGCCGGCTTCTCTGGAAGTCGCCAGTCGGGAGTCGGCTTTCCTTGAAGTCATCCCTGGGGACACGATAATGAGTGGTCAGTTGGCCATCCTGCCGTTGGCTTCTCGAAGGCGGTTCTTCATCCTGGGGTCTTGAGGGGCGCAGCCTGCCCCGATGTCTTGAAAGGTTCTGGGGCTCGGGTCAGCCTACTCGTGGCCCATTACTCCGGCAATGGCACACACGAGTCCACATATTCACCATATCAATACACCACTATGGATCCGCTCCCGTCTTCCTACGAGAACGCCATCCATAGCACTCTCTCTTATCTTGCGCATTTTAGAGTATCCACTTTCACTTGTCTATGAACTGTTATAGGCAACCCAAAAGTCCTTTACCATGGACGCGGCTATTCGAATAGTTTTATACCCTGCAGGGGTGTACTTCGTCACACATGTTTCCACCACTTAGCGTCTACACACGACATGTGCTTGGCAGACTTCAAGCGAAAGCCGACGTGGGTGTAGACCACGACCTGACTAACCGCACAAGTCTCTAGTCCAGGTTTATCGCCTATTCGGGTTCCATCCGCGAGGAGATCCGTCCGGAGTTTCACTCACAACCCCAAACGATGTGTGCAGGGTTCCCGAGACACCAAACGGGCGCCCGGTACACCATGCCACGGTGTATCTACTGCATCATAGCCCACCCCTAGGGTCAACGCTACGCACGGCCACAACACATATCCTATAAACACCCGAAACTAGTTGCAACTCCTGGACAGAGGACGAGAGGGGTCAGTAAGTCGACCGAGGTCATATTTCAGGGCCCAGTGTGTGGTAGTAGCTGTTTCATGGATCACAAACATAGAACTCAGTTCCTAAGGACGGCTTCAATGAAATAACCCACCATGTACTCCTACATGGCCTCTCATCGATACCTTTACCAAATCATGTTCACACACTTAGCTCTCAACAGTAGGACATGTTCACACACCTCTGATTCATCCCCGATGAATCAGACCTGACACAATTCTATGCAATAGCAAGCATGACAAACAAGCATGAATGAGTAGGCACATCAGGGCTCAAACAACTCCTACTCATGCTAGTGGGTTTCATCTATTTACTGTGGCACTGAAAAGTCATGCAAAGGATAAGGGGTTCAACTACCGCAGCAAGTAACAGATGAATCGTTGTTGTCCTAATGCAGTAAAAGAGAGCAGGAGCGAGAGAGTGGGATTGTATCGGAATGAGCAAGGGGGTTTTGCTTGCCTGGCACTTCTGAAGATGATATAGCTCTTCATCGGTGTCATCGAACACGTCGTCGAAACATACGTCTACCGAGGGGGGGACAATCACCGGCAAACACAGAAAGAATACAATCAATGCAATGCACATTATGATGCATGATCATGACATGTCAATATGATGTGATTTGAGCTAATGCAACTAAAACCAGATTAAATGAAGTTGGTTTGAACCAAAGATTCAAATTCAACTCCATATGTGATTATTTAAATGCCACTTATTTGATTTGACCTGATCAGCAGGCATAAGTTGTTCAAACATGCATGATAATGCTAAAATTAGATTCTTTGGATTTTTCTGATCATTTTTCATATATAAATTATTTGATTTGGAGCTACGGTTGATTTTCTATGAATTTTAGAAGTTTTGGGCATTTTCTGGAATTTCCTGAATTAAGTTTAATCTAGAATATGAGTTATTGCGTCAGCACTGCGTCACTGTGACATCAGCTGGTCAACTGGGTCGGTCATGTCAAACCTGACATGTGGGACCCATACATCAGTGTCTCAAGCTGATTTGGCTGGATGACATGTGGGACTAGTCAACGGTGACTTGACCAAAGTCAAAGCTGACACGTGGGGCCACCGTAATTAAGTTAAATCTAAGCAGGAATAACCGGGGGTTAATTAGTGCATGGGGCCCATACGTTAGTGAGCTAGTGGGTTAGTTAGCCCCGTCATTAGTGCTAATGATGGGTCCACGTCAGCGGCCGCCGGGGTTAGTCGCCGACGACCAAACAGAGCGGCGGAGGCACTCGGAACGGCGCCACAGGCGTCGGCTGGGCGCGTGGCTAGGTCCTACGGCCAGCTGGAGGAGTGTCGCGTCCAACGGTGCAGGTGGTTGAGCGCGCGGTGGCCGGGAACGACGCTGGCGAGCGTTTGGGCGGCGGCCGGAGTTTGGTTGCGCTCGGAACCGGCATTGAGGTGCACGGCAGGTCGAGAGGTGGGGTGCTAGGTGCTCCTACAAACGTGCTGAGCATGGTGACGCTCTCAGGCACGGCGGAGGTGGGCTCTAGCCACGGCGGCGACGAAGCGCAATGGCGGCGAGCTTCGGTCGGGGTGGCCAATGGGGCTAGAGGAGGAAATCGACAAAGGGGAGAGAGGGGTTGGGAGCAGGGGCTCACAGCGAGTGCAGAGGTGGCCTTGGCGTGCTCGGGGAAGCACCGGAGCGAGCAGGGCGGCGAGAGGGATCTCCGGTGGCTGGCAACGAAGATGATGAAGATGGCATCGATGCAGGGCCTCCAGCGAGGCGTGCCTGGACTGAGAGGACGAGGGAGGCGTGGCAATGCTCGTGGACACGTCGGAGAGGCTCGGGGATGGCTGCGGCTGCGGCTATGGCGAACGGCGGCGACAGTGGCGTTCGATGGAGAGAAGGAGAGAGAGTAGAGGAGGGGGAGGAGCACGGGGAGATTGTTAGAGGGCCAGAGGGGTTGCATGGCGATGCTAGAGTCGTCCAGAGCGTCGAGGGGTGCACGCAGGCAGGCAGGAGGTGACCGACACGTGTCGGGCACATGCCCGCGTCCTCTTGGCGGGGTGGAGAAGATGACTGGCAGCTGGGCTGCACAGTAATGGGCCACGTGGGTGGGTTGGGCCAGTCACTTGGGCTCCAGGTAAGGCCCAGGTACTGTCTCTCTCTCTCTGTGTCTTACTCTTTATAAATCTTTTTGTTTTCTATTTTTTTGCAGTATGTTTTGACTTAGTTTAAATACTAAATCACTTTATAAAATTCTGCAAACTTTTATGGGCACTATCTGATTTAAACCAGAGGCCCTCACCAAGTTTCAGAATATTTGGAGCTACCAAATATTTTATAGGAATTAGTACCTCCAACTCAAATAAGTATTGACTTATTTCAAAGACCCAAATAAATATTTCTGTGATTCCAAAAATATTGGTTTGAATTTTACCTCTTGCCAATATTTCCAGAAATGAATAGGAACATTTTCTTGGGTTTATTTGAAGCAATTTTTAAATGTTGATCATTTTTAGAAATGATTTCTGAGGCTTTCCACTTTCCCCAATTCAACTTTCATAAATATATACATGATGCATGAATGCTCGTGCAACTAGTTACAACCAATTCTAGGGCTGTGACATCGAGAGAAGCCACTAGTGAAACCTATGGCCCCGGGGTCTCTTTCTCATATTATTTGCCTTTGTGATCTACTTTTTCCTTGCATTTATTTTCAGATCTATCAAACCAAAAAACCAAAAATACCTTGTTCTAATTTATCCTTATTTATTTTATTTGGCGTTCGATCTATCAATCTACTACAAATTTTCCCTACGTCCGTTTGCCTATCTTGAGGCGCCGTACCCCGGGAGGGATTGACAACCCCTTTAACACGGCGGGTTGCAAGAAGTTGTTATTTGTGTGCAGGTGTTGTTTACGTTGTGTTGCTTGGTTCTCCTATTGGTTCTATAACCTTGGTTTCACATCTGAGGGAAATACCTACCGCCGCTATGCTGCACCATCCCTTCCTCTTTGGGGAAATACCGACGTAGCTTCAAGCAACATCAAAAGGAATTTCTGGCGCCGCTGCCGGGGAGGATCTTCAACATATACCAGGTTCCTAATCACAAATATCATCTCCTCGCAATTTACATTATTTGCCATTTGCCTCTCGTTTTCCTCTCCCCCACTTCACAAAAATTTGCCGTTTTATTCGCCCCTCTTTTTCCGTTTGCCGTTTTCTTGCCGGATTTGTTTTTTAGTGCAATCTTGTTTGCATAATCATGATGCCTCAAGGAAAATATTATGATGTTCCTTACCCAAATTGTTTGCTTGAAATTGAGAAAAGTACTAAGGAATATACGACTACACAATTTGAGCATAATAAGTATTTTACCGAAGAATTTAAGGAACACTCCGTTGTGCTTGATGCTATAACAAAACAACTTGATGATATTAGTAGAGAAGTTTGCAATCTCTAATCGAAGTATGCTTTTGCTGAAAGTTTGCTAGGAAAAATATCCGATGCACAAGCTACTCTAGTTAATAAAATGGCCGCTAAACCAATCTCACTAAAGGATAAAAGTGATGAAGATCTTAAAATGATTGGTGTTTCTTGTATTGATTCCTTGTTTAGTAAAGTTAAGATTGATTAAAAGGGACTGGAGAAGAGTCAACTTTAGGTAGAAGGCGTCCCAATGATTCGAAGGGTGAAAATCTTGTTGAGAAAATTGATAAAAGTGGGTTTGAAGAGGTCAAAACTTTAGCTAGTGATGTGCCCACTCTTTTGGATTACAAAGACTTTACTTATGATAGTTGCTCTTTGATTGATTATATTTCTTTGTTCCAATCCATGATAAATTCACCCCATGCTTATGAACGAAATAAAGCTTTTACTAAACATATTGTTGATGCTATGATGAAATCTTTTGAAGAAAAAAATGGAATTAGAAGTTTCAATTCCTAGAAAATTGCATGATGAATGGGAACCTACTACCAAAGTCAAGATTAAAAATTATGAGTGTTTTGCTTTGTGTGACTTGGGTGCTAGTGTTTCTACAATTCCTAAATCTTTATGTGATGTGCTTGGTCTTACCGATATTGAATCGTGTTCTTTGAATTTGCACTTGGCGGATTCCACTATTAAAAAGCCTATGGGAAGAATTAATGATGTTCTTATTCTTGCAAATAGAAATTATGTTCCCATAGATTTTATTGTTCTTGATATTGATTGCAATCCGTCTTGTCCAATTATTCTTGGTAGACCGTTTTTACGCACTATTGGTGCCGTGTTTGATATGAAAGAAGGCAATATTAAGTTCCAATTTCCTTTGAGGAAGGGCATGGAACACTTGCCTAGAACAAGAATTAGGCCACCATATGAATCAATCATGAGGGCATCTTATGGATCTCGAACCAAAGATGACAAAAAAGAGGCCATAAAAAAGAAGAGAAAAGGCCCAAATAAAAAAATGAGAGAAAAAGAGAGAAGGGACACTGCTACTGTCCTTTTACCACACTTGTGCTTCAAAGTAGCACCATGATCTTCATGATAGAGAGTCTCCTATGATATCACTTTCATATACTAGTGGGAATTTTTCATTATAGAACTTGGCTTGCATATTCCAATGATGGGCTTCCTCAAAATGCCCTAGGTCTTCGTGAGCAAGCGAGTTGGATGCACACCCACTTAGTTTCTTTTGTTGAGCTTTCATATACTTATAGCTGTAGTGCAACCGTTGCATGGCAATCCCTACTCACTCACATTGATATCTATTGATGGGCATCTCCATAGCCCGTTGATACGCCTAGTTGATGTGAGACTATCTTCTCCCTAGTAGAACATGAGCCCGCGGACAAACGGGTGGAGGGGAAATCCCAGTGCGCGGACGAAATGGGTAAGAAAAACTACCCTCTCATGGGGTTCGGGCGTTGGGACTATCTGCCCCGCATCGGGCAGCCGGTGCGTGATATCCGCGGCCAGATATCCGACTTCCCGTAATTTTTTGACGTTCTCCTCCATGATGGAGGAGACCATCCACTTGCCTCCTGCTCCCGGCATGCTTGGAGTGGTTTGAGAAGAAGAACGCGAGCTTGGGCGCTAGAGCTCGAGTGTGAGGGAATGGGTAAGTGAGGAAGAAGAAGGCGTGGGTGAAAAAAGTAAATCCTTATCCCTTTATAAGGGCGGAAGAGGCGACGTGTCTCCCCACTTGCCTGGTAAAACCGCTTATTCCCCAGGCGCCGTAATTGGTGGCGCGGTTGGGTTACCCACGTCCGTATTGATGAGAATCCCGTGATAAAGGGAACACGATCTCTGCTTTGACAAGACGTGTCAAGAAAACCGCCTCGTGATATGTGCGGAGCTGGTTGAGAAAAGCGGTTCGAATAATAACCGGGCCGTGGCGTAATGTAGTGCTGTCGAAACATGTCAGCAGATTAGATTTGTGGAAATATTATGCTCTCTACGGTGGTATGTGGAACTTATTTTGCAGGGCCGGACACTATCCTTGTATTCAAAACTCTTCCATGATGTATGCGGAGGAGGAACCCATCTTGCAATGCCGAACACAACACTGCATGCCAGACTCATCGTCATTGAAGCCTGGTTCAGGGGCTACTGAGGGAGTCCTGGATTAGTGGGTCTCCGGACAACCGGACTATATCCTTTGGCCGGACTGTTGGACTATGAAGATACAAGATTGAAGACTTCGTCCCGTGTCCGGATGGGACTCTACTTGGCATGGAAGGCAAGCTAGGCAATACGGATATGTATATCTCCTCCTTTGTAACCGACCTTTTGTATCCCTAGCCCCCTCCGGTGTCTATATAAACCGGAGGGTTTTAGTCCGTAGGACAACATACCATAGGCTAGCTTCTAGGGTTTAGCCTCTCTGATCTCGTGGTAGATCAACTCTTGTACTACTCATATTATCAAGAACAATCAAGCAGGACGTAGGGTATTACCTCCATCAAGAGGGCCCGAACCTGGGTAAACATCGTGTCCCCTGCCTCCTGTTACCATCTGCCTTAGATGCACAGTTCGGGACCCCCTACCCGAGATCCACCGGTTTTGACACCGACACACATCAACGAGGCTAATCAATGGGCCATGGAGATGCCCATCGATTGATGCTAATGCAAGGAGTAGGGATTGCCATGCAACAGATGCACTAGAGCTATAAATGTATGAAAGCTCGACAAAAGAAACTAAGTGGGTGTGCATCCAACTTGCTTGCTCATGAAGACCTAGGGCACTTGAGGAGGCCCATTGTTGGAATATACAAGCCAAGTTCTATAATGAAAAATTCCCACTAGTATATGAAAGTGACAAAACAAAAGACTCTCTATCATGAAGATTATGGTGCTACTTTGAAGCACAAGTGTGGCAAAGGATAGTAGCATTGTCCCTTCTCTCTTTTCCTCTCTTTTTTTGGGCCTTCTCTTCTTATTTTTTTATGGCCTTTCTCTCCCTTTTTTTAATTCCTCACTTGGGACAATGCTCTAGAAAATGATGATCATCACACTTCTATTTATTTACAACTCAATGATTACAACTCGATGCTAGAACAAAAGATGACTCTATATGAATGCCTCCGGCGGTGTACCGAGATATGCAATGAACCAAGAGTGACATGTATGAAAGAATTATGAACGATGGATTTGCCACAAATACTATGACAACTACATGATCATGCTAAGCAATATGACAATGATGAATGTGTCATGATAAACGGAATGGTGGAAAGTTGCATGGCAATATATCTCGGAACGACTATGGAAATGCCATAATAGGTAGGTATGGTGGCTGTTTTGAGGAAGATATAAGGAGGTTTATGTGTGAAAGAGCGTATCATATCACGGGGTTTGGATGCACCGCCAAAGTTTGCACCAACTCTCAATGTGAGAAATGGCAATGCATGGTACCGAAGAGGCTAGCAATGATGGAAGGGTTAGATTGCGTATAATCCATGGACTCAACATTAGTTGTAAAGAACTCACATACTTATTGCAAAAATCTACAAGTCATCAAAAACCAAGCACTACGCGCATGCTCCTAGGGGGATAGATTGGTAGGAAAAGACCATCGCTCGTCCCCGACCGCCACTCATAAGGAGGACAATCAAAGAACACCTCATGTTTAAAATTTGTTACATAACGTTTACCATACGTGCATGCTACGGGACTTGCAAACTTCAACACAAGCATTTCTCAAATTCACAACTACTCAACTAGCACGACTTTGATATTATTACCTCCATATCTCAAAACAATCATCAAGCATCAAACTTCTCTTAGTATTCAAAACACTCATAAGAAAAAAATTACTAATCTTGAATACCTAGCATATTAGGATTATTTAAGCAAATTACCATGCTATTTAAGACTCTCAAAATAATCTAAGTGAAGCATGAGAGATCAATAGTTTCTATAAAACAAATCCACCACCGTGCTCTAAAAGATATAAGTGAAGTACTAGAGCAAAACTATACAACTCAAAAGATATAAGTGAAGCACATATAGTATTCTAACAAATTCCAAATCATGTATGGCTCTCTCAAAAGGTGTATACAGCAAGGATGATTGTGGTAAACTAAAAAGCAAAGACTCAAATCATACAAGACGCTCCAAGCAAAACACATATCATGTGGTGAATAAAAATATAGCTCCAAGTAAAGTTACCGATAGAAGTAGACGAAAGAGGGGATGCCTTCCGGGAAATACCCAAGCTTTGGCTTTTAGGTGTCCTTAGATTATCTTGGGGGGTGCCATGGGCATCCCTAAGCTTAGGATCTTGCCACTCCTTGTTCCATAATCCATCAAATCTTTACCCAAAACTTGAAAACTTCACAACACAAAACTTAAAGTAGAAAATCTCATGAGCTCCGTTAGCAAAAGAAAATAAAAGACCACTTCAAGGTACTGTAATGAACTCATTATTTATTTATATTGGTGTTAAACCTACTGTATTCCAACTTCTCTATGGTTTATAAACTATTTTACTAGCCATAGATTCATCAAAATAAGCAAACAACACACGAAAAACAGAATCTGTCAAAAACAGAACAGTCTGTAGTAATCTGTAGCTAGAGAAAGATCTGGAACCCCAAAAATTCTAAAATAAATTTCTGGACGTGAGGAATTTATCTATTATTCATCTGCAAAAATAATTAACTAAACATCACTTTCCAAATAAAAATGGCAGCAGTTCTCGTGAGCGCTGAAGTTTCTGTTTTTTTACAGCAAGATAACAAGACTTTCCCCAAGTCTTCCCAGTGGTTCTACTTGGCACAAACACTAATTAAACACAAAAAACACAATAAAAACAGAGGCTAGGTAAATTATTTATTACTAAACAGGAGAAAAATCTAGGAATAAAAATAAAATTGGGTTGCCTCCCAACAAGCGCTATCGTTTAATGCCCCTAGCTAGGCATAAAAACAAGGATAGATCTAGGTATTGCCATCTTTGGTAGGCAATTCTTCAATGAGACATCTATTATCCTTAGAAATTTCTTTCTTTTTAGTTATTATCAAACTTTTAGGTGCAAGATCGAAAAATTCATTTGTAACAAATGGTTCCTTAATGATAGCAACAAGATTGGGATGAATACTTACAGATTTGAGATCCGCAGTTTCCTTACTAGAGGATTCACCCTTATTTTTAGGAACATACATAAGTTTGGCGATTTTAGTAGGAGGACTTGGAGTATTCTTTACGGAAGAAAAAGCGGTTCCCAAGTTGGTAATGATATCTTCAAGTTTATCGATCCTAGTGGAATCATGATTTATTTTCTCATTAACTATGGGTTCCTTCTCTTTAATATTTTTCAAAGTGACTCCTACTTTAGATCCATATTGAGAGATTTGGTTGTGGATATTTTTTATCCAAATTTTCAATTAACTCTACGGTAGCAACCTTATTTTCAATAATTTCGAGCCTTTGCATTACATGCTCCAAAGTTAATACAGTTCCATTAACCAAAAGAGGGGGTGAGCCAAACAAATCTATCATAGCATTATAAGAATCAAAAGTATGGCTACCTAAGAAATTCCCTCCGGTAATGGTATCAAGGATATATCTATACCAAGGATTAGCACCTACATAAAAATTACGGAGAAGAACGGAAGTAGATTGCTTCGTGGTAGATCTATTTTGAGCATTGCAAATTCTATACCAAGCATCTTTTAGACTTTCTCCCTCCCTTTGTTTAAAATTTAGGACTTCATTATCGGGAGACAACGGAGAGGATAGAGGACTAGCCATAACGACAAGCAAGCAATCCAACACACGAGCAAACAAGAAATGGGCAAAAAGAGGCAAATAGAGAAAGAGATGGAGGATAGAGAGAGAGGGGGGCGAATAAAACGGCAAGGATGAAGTGGGGGAGAGGAAAACGAGAGGCAAATGGCAAATAATGTAATGCGGGAGATAAGGTTTGTGATGGGTAGCATAGACTCCCCGGCAACGGCGCCAGAAATTCTTCTTGCTACCTCTTGGATTTCCTGGAAGAGGAAAGGATGATGCAGCAAAGTAGCATAAGTATTTCCCTCAGTTTTTGAGAACCAAGGTATCAATCCAGTAGGAGGCTACGCGCAAGTCCCTCATACCTGCACAAAACAAATAACTCCTTGCAACCAATGTGATAAGGGGTTGTCTATCCCTTCACGGTCACTTACGAGAGTGAGATCTAATAGATATGATAGGATAATATTTTTGGTATTTTTGTGATAAAGATGCAAAGTAAAATAAAAGCAAAGGAAATAACTAAGTATTGGAAGATTAATATGATGAAGATAGACCCGGGGGCCATAGGTTTCACTAGTGGCTTCTCACAAGAGCATAAGTATTTTACGGTGGGTGAACGAATTATTGTTGAGCAATTGACAGAATTGAGCATAGTTATGAGAATATCTAGGTATGATCATGTATATAGGCATCACGTCCGAGACAAGTAGACCGAATCCTGCCTGCATCTACTACTATTACTCCACTCATCGACCGCTATCCAGCATGCATCTAGAGTATTAAGTTCATGAAAACAGAGTAACGCCTTAAGCAAGATGACATGATGTAGAGGGGTAAATTCATGCAATATGATAAAAAAAACCATCTTGTTATCCTCGATGGCAACAATACAATACGTGCCTTGCTGCCCCTACTGTCACTGGGAAAGGACACCACAAGATTGAACCCAAAGCTAAGCACTTCTCCCATTGCAAGAAAGATCAATCTAGTAGGCCAATCCAAACTGATAATTCTAAGAGACTTGCAAAGATAACCAATCATACATAAAAGAATTCAGAGAAGATTCTAATATTGTTCATAGATAATCTTGATCATAAACCCACAATTCACCTGTCTCAACAAACACACCGCGAAAAGAAGATTACATCGAATAGATCTCCACAAGAGAGGGGGAGAACATTGTATTGAGATCCAAAAGAGAGTAGAAGCCATCTAGCTAATAACTATGGACCCGGAGGTCTGAGGTAAACTACTCACACTTCATCGGAGAGGCTATGGTGTTGATGTAGAAGCCCTCCATGATGGATGCCCCCTCCGGCGGAGCTCCGGAACAGGCCCCAAGATGGGATCTCGTGGATACGGAAGGTTGCGGCGATGGAATTAGGTTTTTGGCTCCGTTTCTGATTGTTTGGGGGTACATAGGTATATATAGGAGGAAGGAATATGTCAATGGAGCAACAGGGGGCCCACGAGGGTGGAGGGCGCGCCTGGGGGGTAGGCACGCCCCCCTTACCTCGTGGCTTCCTCCTTTATTTCTTGACGTAGGGTCCAATTCTCCTGTATCATGTTCGTTCCGAAAATCACGTTCCCGAAGGTTTCATTCCGTTTGGACTCATTTGATATTCCTTTTCTGCGAAACTCTGAAATAGGCAAAAAACAGCAATTCTAGGCTGGGCCTCCGGTTAATAGGTTAGTCCCAAAAATAATATAAAAGTGGATAATAAAGCCCAATAATGTCCAAAACAGTAGATAATATAGCATGGAGCAATCAAAAATTATAGATACGTTGGAGACGTATCAGCCATCTTCATCATCCCGACGCTCTCCATGACGAGGAGGGAGTAGTTTACCCTCGGGGCTGAGAGTATGTACAAGTAGCTATGTGTTTGATCTCTCTCTCTCTCGTGTTCTTGAGGTGGTATGATCTTTATGTATCGCGAGCTTTGCTATTATAGTTGGATCTTATGATGTTTCTCCCCCTCTACTCTCTTGTGATGAATTGAGTTTTCCCTTTGAAGTTATCTTATCGGATTGAGTCTTTAAGGATTTGAGAACACTTGATGTATGTCTTGCATGTGCTTATCTGTGGTGACAATGGGATATCACGTGATTCACTTGATGTATGTTTTGGTGATCAACTTGCGGGTTCCGTGACCTCGTGAACTTATGCATAGGGGTTGGCACACATTTTCGTCTTGACTCTCCGGTAGAAACTTTGGGGCACTCTTTGAAGTTCTATGTGTTGGTTGAATAGATGAATCTGATATTGTTTGATGCATATCGTATAATCATACCCACGGATACTTGAGGTGACATTGGAGTATCTAGGTGACATTAGAGTTTTGGTTGATTTGTGTCTTAAGGTGTTATTCTAGTACGAACTCTATGATAGATCGATCCGAAAGGATAACTTTGAGGTGGTTTCGTACCCTACAATAATCTCTTTGTTTGTTCTCCGCTATTAGTGACTTTGGAGTGACTCTTTGTTGCATGTTGAGGGATAGTTATATGATCCAATTATGTTATTATTGTTGAGAGAACTTGCAGTAGTGGAAGTATGAACCCTAGGCCTTGTTTCAACACATTGCAATGCCGTTTATGCTCACTTTTATCGCTTGCTACCTTGCTGTTTTTATATTTACATATTACAAATACCCATATCTACCATCCATATTGCACTTGTATCACCATCTCTTCGCCGAACTAGTGCACCTATATAATTTACCATTGTATTGGGTGTGTTGGGGACACAAGAGACTCTTTGTTATTTGGTTGCAGGGTTGTTTGAGAAAGACCATCTTCATCCTACTCCTCCCACGGATTGATAAACCTTAGGTCATCCACTTGAGGGAAATTTGCTACTGTCCTACAAACCTCTGCACTTGGAGGCCCAACAACGTCTACAAGAAGAAGGTTGTGTAGTAGACATCATGACTCCTATTGAATCTTTGTTTTCCAATGTTAATCTTGGTAAAATGGGACTAGAGATGAGTCAACTTTAGTTAGAAGGCGTCCCAATGATTCGGAGTTTTTAGATCTTGATGCTAAAATTGATAAAAACTGGGATTGGAGAGGTCAAAACTTTAAGTAGCAATGAACCCTCTCTTTTGGATTTCAAGGAATTTAATTATGATAAATGCTCTTTAATTGATAGTATTTCCTTGTTGCAATCCATGTTGAATTCTCCTCATGCTTATAATCAAAACAAAGCTTTTACTAAACATATCGTTGATGCTATGATGCAATCTTTTGAAGAAAAGCTTGAATTGGAAGTTTCTATCCCTAGAAAACTTTATGATGAGTGGGAACCTACTATTAAGATTAAGATTAAATATTATGAATGCTATGCTTTGTGTGATTCGGGTGCTAGTGTTTCCACGATTCTGAAAACTTTATGTGATGTATTAGGTTTCCGTGAATTTGATGATTGTTCCTTAAATTTGCATCTTGCGGATTCCACTATTAAGAAACCTATGGGAAAGATTAATGATGTTCTTATTGTTGCAAATAGGAATTATGTGCCCGTATATTTCATTGTTCTTGATATAGATTGCAATCCTACATGTCATATTATTCTTGGTAGACCTTTCCTTAGAACGATTGGTGCAATTATTGATATGAAAGAAGGAAACATTAGATTTCAATTTCTGTTAAGGAAAGGCATGGAACACTTCCCTAGAAAGAAAAATTAAATTGTCGTATGAATCTATTATTAGAGCCACTTATGGATTGCATGCCAAAGATGATAACACTTGATTTATTCGTGTTTTTATGCCTAGCTAGGGGCGTTAAACAATAGCGCTTGTTGGAAGGCAACGCAATTTTATTTTTGTTCTTGCTTTTTAGGTCCTGTTTTGCAATAAATTTTTTATCTAGCCTCTGGTTAGATGTGGTTTTGTGTTTTAATTAGTGTTTGTGCCAAGTAAGACCTTTGGGATAGCTTACGGTGATAGTTGATTTGATCCTGCTGAAAAACAGAAACTTTTGCGCCCAGGAGATTAGTTTTCATTTTTTTACAGAAGCGTGATAAAATACTGATTATTCTTGCATATGATTAATAAAAAAATT
Organism: Triticum monococcum; assembly: GCA_034509565.1. Classification (NCBI taxonomy): domain Eukaryota; kingdom Viridiplantae; phylum Streptophyta; class Magnoliopsida; order Poales; family Poaceae; genus Triticum; species Triticum monococcum. The sequence goes on along the minus strand of CM067843.1, from coordinate 666,130,370 downwards.
GCCTAGGACTTCCTAATTTCTCAGGATTTTTGGAGTTATAGAAGTATTCGAAATATCCAGATTGCTACAGACTGTTCTGTTTTTGTCAGATTCTGTTTTTCGCGTGTTGTTTGCTTATTTTGATGCATCTATGGCTAGTATCGGGGGTATGAACCATGGAAAAGTTGGAATATAGTAGATATTACACCAATATAGATAAATAATGAGTTCACAATAGTACCAAAAGTGGTGATTTATTTTCTTATACTAACAGAGCTTACAAGATTTTCTGTTGGAGTTTTGTGTTGTGAAGTTTTCAAGTTTGCGGTAAGGATTTGATGGACTATGGAATAAGGAGTGGCAAGAGTCTAAGCTTGGGTATGCCCAAGGAACCCCAAGGTAATATTCAAGGATGTCAAAAATCCTAAGCTTGGGGATGCCTCGGGAAGTCATCCCCACTTTCGTCTTCGTCTATCGGTGACTTTACTTGAGGCTATATTTTTATTCACCACATGATATGTGTTTTGCTTGGAGCGTCTTGTATGATTTGAGTCTTTGCTTTTTATTTTGCCATAATCATCCTTGTTGTACACACCTTTTGGGAGAGACACGCATGAATCGTGATTTATTAGAATACTCTATGTGCTTCACTTATATCTTTTGAGCTAGGCAATTTTGCTCTAGTGCTTCACTTATTTCTTTTTAGAGTACGAAGGTGGTTTTATTTTTATAGAAATTGATGAACTCTGGTACTTCACTTATATTATTTTGAGAGTCTTTAGAACAGCATGGTAATTTGCTTTGGTTATAAAATTAGTCCTAATATGATAGGCATCCAAGAGGGATATAATAAAAACTTTCATATAAAGTGCATTGAATACTATGAGAAGTTTGATTCCTTATGATTGTTTTGAGATATGAAGATGGTGGTATTAGAGTCATGCTAGTAAGTAGTTGTGAATTTTAGAAATACTTGTGTTGAGGTTTGTGAGTCTCGTAGCATGCACGTATGGTGAACCGTTATGTAACGAAGTTGGAGCATGAGATGTTTTTTTATTGTCTTCCTTATGAGTAGCGGTCGGGGATGAGCAATGGTATTTTCCTACTAATCTATCCCCCTAGTAGCATGCGCGTAGTACTTTGTATCTATGACTAGTAGATTTTTGCAATATGTATGTGAGTTCTTTATGACTAATGTTGAGTCCATGGATTATACGCACTCTCACCTTTCCGCCATTGCTAGCCTCTCTAGTATCGTGCAACTTTCGCAGGTATCATAAACCCACCACATATCCTTCCTCAAAACAGCCACGATACCTACCTATTATGGCATTTTCATAGCCATTCCGAGATATATTGCCATGCAACTTTCCACCGTACCGTTTATTATGACATACATCATCATTGTCATATTGCTTTGCATGATCATGTAGTTGACATCGTATTTGTGGCAAAGCCACGTTCATCATTTTTTATACATGTCGCTCTTGATTCATTGCACATCCCGGTACACCGCCGGAGGCATTCACATAGAGTCATATTTTTGTTCTAGTATCGAGTCGTAATTCTTGAGTTGTAAGTAAATAGAAGTGTGATGATTTTCATTATTAGAGCATTGTCCCATGTGAGGAAAAAAGAGAAAGGCCAAAAAAGAGAAGGCCCAAAAAAAGTAAAGAAAAAAAGGGAAAAGAGAAAAAGAGAAAAATATAGAAGGGACAATGTTACTATCCTTTTTGCCACACTTGTGCTTCAAAGTAGCACCATGATCTTCATGATAGAGAGCCTCCTATGATATCACTTTCATATATTAGTGGGAATTTTTTATTATAGAACTTGGCTTGTATATTCCAATGATGGGCTTCCTCAAAATACCCTAGGTCTTCATGAGCAAGCAAGTTGGATGCACACCCACCTAGTTTTCTTTTTTGAGTTTTCATAAACTTATAGCTCTAGTGCATCCGCTGCATGGCAATCCCTGCTCACTCACATTGATATCTATTAATGTGCATCTCCATAGCCCGTTGATACTCCTAGTTGATGTGAGACTATCTCCTTCTTTTTTGTCTTCTCCACAACCATCGTCTATTCCACCTATAGTGCTATGTCCATGGCTCACGCTCATGTATTGCGTGAAAGTTGAAAAGGTTTGAGAAAGTCAAAAGTATGAAACAATTGCTTGGCTTGTCATCGGGGTTGTGCCTGATTTGAATATTTTGTGTAATGAAGATGGAGCATAGCCAGGCTATATGATTTTGTAGGGTTAAGCTTTCTTTGGCCATGTTATTTTGAGAAGACATAATTATTTTGTTAGTATGCATGAAGTATTATTGTTTTTATGTCAATATTAAACTTTTGTTTTGAATCTTATGGATCTGAACATTCATGCCACAATAAAGAGAATTACATGGATAAAAATGTTAGGTAGCATTCCACATCAAAAATTCTGTTTTTATCATTTACCTACTCAAGGACGAGCGGGAATTAAGCTTGGGGATGCTTGATACGTCTCCAACGTATCTATAATTTTTTATTGTTCCATGCTATTGTATTATCTGTTTTGGATGTTTTATATGCATTAATATGCTATTTTATATGATTTTTGGGACTAACCTATTAACCTAGAGCCCAGTGCCAGTTTCTGTTTTTCCTTGTTTTAGAGTTTCGCAGAAAAGGAATACCAAACGGAGTTCAAACAGAATAAAACTTCCGCGATAATTTTTCTTGGGCTAGAAGACACCCAGGAGACTTGGAGTGCAAGTCAAAAGAGCCACGAGGCGACCACAATGGTGGAGGGCACGCCCAGGGGGGTAGGGCGCCCCCAACCTTGTGGGCCCCTCGGGGACCCCCTGGCCTAGATCTTCCTCCTATATATACACATATACCCCAAAAACTTACAAGGGAGCCACGAAACCACTTTTCCACCGCCGCAACCTTCTGTACCCATGGGATACCATCTTGGGGCCTTTTCCGACATCCTGTCGGAGGGGGATTCGATCACGAAGGGCTTCTACATCAACACCATTGCCTCTCCGATGAAGCATGAGTAGATTACCTCAGACCTACCGGTCCATAGCTAGTAGCTAGATGGCTGCTTCTCTCTCTTTGATTCTCAATACAAAGTTCTCCTCGATATTCTTGGATGTCTATTCGATGTAATACTCTTTTGCGGTGTGTTTGCTGAGATCCGATGAATTGTGGATTTATGATCAGCTTATCTATGAATATTATTTGAATCTCCTCTGAATTCTTTTGTGCATGATTTGATATCTTTGCAAGTCTCTTCGAACTATCGATTTGGTTTGGCCAACTAGATTGGTTTTTCTTGCAATGGGACAAGTGCTTAGCTTTGGGTTCAATCTTGCGGTGCTCGATCCTAGTGACAGAAGGGGAACCGACATGTATTGTATTGTTGCCATCGAGGATAAAAAGGTGGGGTTTTCATCATATTGCTTGAGTTAATTCCTCTACATCATGTCATCTTTGTTGGAAATATGCCCTAGAGGCAATAATAAATTGATTATTATTATATTTCCTTGTTCATGATAATCGTTTATTATCCATGCTAGAATTGTATTGATAGGAAACTCAGATACATGTGTGAATACATAGGCAACACCATGTCCCTAGTAAGCCTCTAGTTGACTAGCTCGTTGATCAATAGATGGTTACGGTTTCCTGACCATGGACATTGGATGTCGTTGATAACGGGATCACATCATTAGGAGAATGATGTGATGGACAAGACCCAATCCTAAGCATAGCACTAGATCGTGTAGTTCGTATGCTAAAGCTTTTCTAATGTCAAGTATCATTTCCTTAGACCATGAGATTGTGCAACTCTCGGATACCGTAGGAGTGCTTTGGGTGTGCCAAACATCACAACGTAACTGGGTGGCTATAAAGGTACACTACAGGTATCTTCGAAAGTGTCTGTTGGGTTGGCACGAATCGAGACTGGGATTTGTCACACCGTGTAAACGGAGAGGTATCTCTGGGCCCACTCGGTAGGACATCATCATAATGTGCACAATGTGATCAAGGAGTTGATCACGGGATGATGTGTTATGTAACGAGTAAAGAGACTTGCCGGTAACGAGATTGAACAAGGTATCGGTATACCGACAATCGAATCTCGGGCAAGTATCGTACCGATAGACAAAGGGAATTGTATACGGGATTGACTAAGTCCTTGACATCGTGGTTCATCCGATGAGATCATCGTGGAACATGTGGGAGCCAACATGGGTATCCAGATCCCGCTATTGGTTATTGACCGGAGAACGTCTCGGTCATGTCTGCATGTCTCCCGAACCCGTAGGGTCTACACACTTAAGGTTCGATGACGCTAGGGTTATAAAGGAAGTTTGTATGTGGTTACCGAATGTTGTTCGGAGTCCCGGATGAGATCCCGGACGTCACGAGGAGTTCCGTATTGGTCCGGAGGTAAAGATTTATATATGGGAAGTCCTGTTTTGGTCACCGGAAGAGTTTCGGGGTTTATCGGTAACGTACTGGGACCACCGGGAGGGTCCCGGGGGTCCACCAAGTGGGGCCACCAACCCCGGAGGCTTGCGTGGGCTAAGTGTGGGAGGGGACCGGCCCCAGGTGGGCTGGTGCGCCCCCCCACAAGGGCCCAAGGCACATGGGAGAGTGGGAGGGGGCAAACCCTAGGTCCAGATGGGCCTTAAGGCCCACCCTAGGGGGCGCCTCCCCTCTCCCCCTCTTGGCCGCCCCCTTTTTGCCATCTAGGGCTGCCCCCCCCCCCCTAGGGGTGGGAACCCTAGAGGGGGCGCACCCTCCTCCCTCTCCCCTATATATAGTGAGGCCTGGGGCTGCCCATAACACGCGATCTGATCTCTGCCTGTTGGTGCAGCCCTCCCTCTCTTTCTCCTCATATCCCGTGGTGCTTGGCGAAGCCCTGCAGGATTGCCACGCTCCTCCATCACCACCACGCCGTTGTGCTGCTGCTGGATGGAGTCTTCCTCAACCTCTCCCTCTCTCCTTGCTGGATCAAGGCGTGGGAGACGTCACCGGGCTGTACGTGTGTTGAACGCGGAGGTGCCGTCCGTTCGGCACTAGGATCATCGGTGATTTGGATCACGACGAGTATGACTCCATCAACCCCGTTCACTTGAACGCTTCCGCTTAGCAATCTACAAGGGTATGTAGATGCACTCTCCTTTCCCTCGTTGCTGGTCTCTCCATAGATAGATCTTGGTGACACGTAGGAAAATTTTGAATTTCTGCTACGTTCCCCAACAGTGGCATCATGAGCTAGGTCTATTGCGTAGATTCTATGCACGAGTAGAACACAAAGTAGTTGTGGGCGTTGATTTTGTTCAATATGCTTGCTGTTACTAGCCTTATCTTGATTCGGCGGCATCGTGGGATGAAGCGGCCTGGACCAACCTTACACGTACTCTTACGTGAGACCGGTTCCACCGACAAACATGCACTAGTTGCATAAGGTGGCTGGCGGGTGTCTGTCTCTCCCACTTTAGTCGGATCGGATTCGATGAAAAGGGTCCTTATGAAGGGTAAATAGCAATTGGCATATCACGTTGTGGTCTTTGCGTAGGTAAGAAACGTTCTTGCGAGAAACCCATAGCAGCCACGTAAAACATGCAAACAACAATTAGAGGACGTCTAACTTGTTTTTGCAGGGTATGCTATGTGATGTGATATGGCCAAAGGATGTGATGAATGATATATGTGATGTATGAGATTGATCATGTTCTTGTAATAGGAATCACGACTTGCATGTCGATGAATATGACAACCGGAAGGAGCCATAGGAGTTGTCTTTATTTATTTATGACCTGCGTGTCAACATAAACGTCATGTAATTACTTTACTTTATTGCTAAAGCGTTAGCCATAGTAGTAGAAGTAATAGATGACGTGACAACTTCAAGAAGACACGATGATGGAGATCATGGTGTCATGCCGGTGACGATGATGATCATGGAGCCCCGAAGATGGAGATCAAAAGGAGCAATATGATATTGGCCATATCATGTCACTATTTGATTGCATGTGATGTTTATCATGTTTTTGCATCTTGTTTGCTTAGAACAACGGTAGTAAATAAGATGATCCCTCATTAAAATTTCAAGAATGTGTTCCCCCCTAACTGTGCACCGTTGCTACAGTTCATCGTTTCGAAGCACCACGTGATGATCGGGTGTGATAGATCCTTACATTCACATACAATAGGTGTAAGACAGTTTTACACATGCAAAACACTTAGGGTTGACTTGACGAGCCTAGCATGTGTATATACATGGCCTCGGAACACAGAAGACCGAAAGGTCGAGCATGAGTCGTATGGTAGATACGATCAACATGAAGATGTTCACCGAGGTTGACTAGTCCGTCTCACATGATGATCGGACACGGCCTAGTTGACTCGGATCATGTAATCACTTAGATGACTAGAGGGATGTCTATCTGAGTGGGAGTTCATAAGATGAACTTAATTATCCTGAACATAGTCAAAAGGTCTTCGCAAATTATGTCGTAGCTCGCGCTTTAGTTCTAGTGTTTAGATATGTTCCTAGAGAAAAATTAGTTGAAAGTTGAGAGTAGCAATTATGCGGACGAGGTCCATAAACTGAGCATAGTCCTCATTTGCTTCATAGAAGGCTTATGTCCTTAATGCACCACTCAGTGTGCTGAACCTGGAACGTCGTCTGTGGATGTTGCGAACATCTCACACACACGTTTTGATAACTACATGATAGTTCAGTTAAACGGTTTAGAATTGAGGCACCAAAGACGTTTTGAAACATCGCGAAACATATGAGATGTTTTGAGGGCTGAAATTGGGATTTCAGGCTTGTGCCCACATCAAGAGGTATAAGACCTCCGACGATTTTCTTAACCTGCAAACTAAGGGAGAAAAGCTCAATTGTTGAACTTGTGCTCAGATTGTCTGAGTACAACAATCATTTGAATCAAGTGGGAGTTGATCTTCCAGATAAGATAGTGATGTTTCTCCGAAGTCATTACCACCAAGCTGCTAGAGCTTCGTGATGAACTATAATATATCAAGGACATATATGATGATCCTTGAGATATTCGCGATGTTTGACACCGCGAAAGTAGAAGTCAAGAAGGAGCATCAATTGTTGATGGTTAGTGAAACCACTAGTTTCAAGAAGGGCAAGGGCAAGAAGGGATACTTCATGAAACGGCAAATCAGCTGCTGCTCTAATGAAGAAACCCAAGGTTGAACCCAAACCCGAGACTAAGTGCTTTTGTAATAAGGGGAGCAACCACTGGAGCAGAATTACCCCAGATACTTGGTAGATTAGAAGGCTGGCAAGATCGGTAGAAGTATATTGGATATACATTGTGTTGATGTGTACTTTACTAGTACTCCTAGTAGCACCAGGGTATTAGATACCGGTTCGGTTGCTAAGTGTTAGTAACTCGAAATAAAAGCTACGGAATAAACGGAGACTAGCTAAAGGTGAGCTGACGATATGTGTTGGAAGTGTTTCCAATGTTGATATGATCAAGCATCGCACGCTCCCTCTACCATCGAGATTGGTGTTTGCGTTGAGCATAGACATGATTGGATTACGTCTATCGCAATACGGTTATTCATTTAAAGAGAATAATAGTTACTCTGTTCATTTGAATAATACCTTCAATGGTCTTACGCCTAAAATGAATGGTTTATTGAATCTCGATCGTAGTGATACACATGTTCATGCCAAAAGATAGTAATGATAGTACCACCTACTTGTGGCACTGCCAAGTAAGTCATATCGGTATAAAACGCATGAAGAAGCTCCATGTTGATGGATCTTTGGACTCAATCATTTTTGAAAGGATTGAGACATGCGAACCATGTTTGTTGGTAGATATGCATGAAGAAACTCTATACAGATGGATCGTTTGGACTCACTTGATTTTGAATCACTTGAGACATGCAAATCATACCACATGGGCAAGATGACTGAAAGCCTCGTTTTCAGTAAAATGGAACTAGAAAGCAACTTGTTGGAAGTACTACATTTTGATGTGTGCAATCCAATGAGTGCTGAGGCGTGTAGTGGATATCGTTATGTTCTTACTTCACAGATGATTTGAGTAGATGTTGAGTATATTTACTTGATGAATCACGTGTCTGAATTATTGAAAGGTTCAAGTAATTTCAGGGTGAAGTTGAAAGATCGTCGTGACAAGAGGATAAAAGATCTATGATATGATCATAGAGATGAATATCTTAATTACGAGTTTGGCGCAGAATTAAGACATTGTGGAAATTGTTTCACAATTAATACAGCCTGGAACACCATAGTGTGATGGTGTGTCCAAACATCATAACTGCACCCTATTGGATATGATGCATATCATGATGTCTCTTATCGAATTACCATGATAGTTTATGGGTTAGGCATTAGAGACAACCACATTCACTTTAAAGAGGGCACCACGTAATTCCGATGAGATGACACCGTATGAACTATGGTTTAGAGAAACCTAAGCTGTCATTCCTTAAAAGTTTGGGGCTGCGATGCTTATGTGAAAAAGTTTTAGGCTGATAAGCTCAAACCCAAAGCGGATAAATGCATCTTCATAGGACACCCAAAATAGTTGGGTATACCTCCTGTCTCAGATTCGAAATAAATAAGGGATTGTTTCTAGAATCTGGTCCTTTCTCGAGGAAAAGCTTCTCTCGAAAGAATTGAGTGGGAGGATAGTGGAGACTTGATGAGGTTATTGAACCGTCACTTCAACTAGTGTATAGCAGGGCACAAAGAGTTGTTCCTATGGCACCTACACCAGTTGAAGTGGAAGCTTATGATATTGATCATGAAACTTCGGATCAACTCACTACCAAACCTCGTGGGATGACAAGGATGCGTACTACTTCAGAGTGGTACGTAATCCTGTCTTGGAAGTCATGTTGCTAGACAACAATGAGCCTACGAGCTATGGAGAAGCGATGGTGGGCCTGGATTCCGATAAATGGCTCGAGGCCATATAATCCGAGAGAGGATCCATGTATAAAAACAAAGTGTAGACTTTGGCAGAATAGCTCGATGGTCGTAAGGCTGTTGAGTACAGATGGATTTTAAAAGGAAGACGGACAATGATGGTAAATGTCACCATTAAGAAAGCTCGACTTGTCGTTAAGATGTTTTCCGACAAGTTCAAGGAGTTGACTATGATGAGACTTTCTCACTCGTAGCGATGCTAAAAGTCTATTGGAATTATGTTAGCAGTCACTGCATTGTTTATGAAATCTTGCAGATAGGATGTCAAAACATTGTTTCCTCGACGATTCTCTTGAGGAAAGGTTGTATGTGATACAACCGGAAGGTTTTGTCAATCCTGAAAGATGCTAATAAGTATGCAAAAGCTCCAGCAATCCTTCTGAGGACTGGAGTAAGCATCTCGGAGTTGGAATGTATGCTTTGATGATGATCAAAGATTTTGGGTGTATACAAAGTTTATGAGAAACTTGTATTTCCAAAGAAGTGAGTGGGAGCACTATAGAATTTCTGATGAGTATATGTTGTTGACATATTATGGATCAGAAATGATGTAGAATTTCTGGAAAGCATATAGGGTTATTTGGAAAGTGTTTTTCAATGGAAAGCCTGGATTAAGCTACTTGAGCATTGAGCATCAAGATCTATAAGGATAGATCAAAACACTTAATGGTACTTTCAAATGAGCACATACCTTGACATGATCTTGAAGGTGTTCAAGATGGATCAGTCAAAGAAGGAGTTCTTGCCTGAGTTGTAAGGTATGAAGTTAAGACTTAAAGCTCGACCATGGCAGAATAGAGAGAAAGGACGAAGGTCGTCCCCTATGCTTAAGACGTAGGCTCTACAGTATGCTATGCTGTGTACCGCACCTGAACTGTGCCTTGCCATGAGTCAGTCAAGGGGTACAAGAGTGATCCAAGAATGGATCACAGGACAGCAGTCAAAGTTATCCTTAGTAACTAGTGGACTAAGGAATTTTTCTCGATTGTGGAGGTGGTTAAAGAGTTCGTCGTAAAGGGTTACGTCGATGCAAGCTTAACACCTATCCGGATAGCTTTGAGTAGAGATACCGGATACGTATAATGGAGCAACAATTTAGAATAGCTTCAAGTAGAACAGTTATTTGGAATAGCTCCAAATAGAACGTGGTAGCTACATCTAGGAGATGACATAGAGATTTGTAAAGCACACACGGATCTGAAAGGTTCAGACCCGTTGACTAAAACCTCTCTCACAAGCAACATGATCAAACCTAGAACTCATTGAGTGTTAATCACATAGTGATGTGAACTAGACTACTGACTCTAGTAAACTCTTGGGTGTTAGTCACATGGCGATGTGACCTGTAAGTGTTAATCACATGGCGATGTGAACTAGATTATTGACTCTAGTGCAAGTGGTAGACTATTGGAAATATGCCCTAGAGGCAATAATAAATTGATTATTATTATATTTCCTTGTTCATGATAATCGTTTATTATCCATGCTAGAATTGTATTGATAGGAAACTCAGATACATGTGTGGATACATAGACAACACCATGTCCCTAGTAAGCCTCTAGTTGACTAGCTCGTTGATCAATAGATGGTTACGGTTTCCTGACCATGGACATTGGATGTCGTTGATAACGGGATCACATCATTAGGAGAATGATGTGATGGACAAGACCCAATCCTAAGCATAGCACTAGATCGTGTAGTTCGTATGCTAAAGCTTTTCTAATGTCAAGTATCATTTCCTTAGACCATGAGATTGTGCAACTCCCGGATACCGTAGGAGTGCTTTGGGTGTGCCAAACGTCACAACGTAACTGGGTGGCTATAAAGGTACACTACAGGTATCTCCGAAAGTGTCTGTAGGGTTGACACGAATCGAGACTGGGATTTGTCACTCCGTGTAAACGGAGAGGTATCTCTGGGCCCACTCGGTAGGACATCATCATAATGTGCACAATGTGATCAAGGAGTTGATCACGGGATGATGTGTTACGGAATGAGTAAAGAGACTTGCCGGTAACGAGATTGAACAAGGTATCGGTATACCGACGATCGAATCTCGGGCAAGTATCGTACCAATAGACAAAGGGAATTGTATACGGGATTGATTAAGTCCTTGACATCGTGGTTCATCCGATGAGATCATCGTGGAACATGTGGGAGCCAACATGGGTATCCAGATCCCGCTGTTGGTTATTGACCGGAGAACGTCTCGGTCATGTCTGCATGTCTCCCGAACCCGTAGGGTCTACACACTTAAGGTTCGATGACGCTAGGGTTATAAAGGAAGTTTGTATGTGGTTACCGAATGTTGTTCGGAGTCCCGGATGAGATCCCGGACGTCACGAGGAGTTCCGGATTGGTCCGGAGGTAAAGATTTATATATGGGAAGTCCTGTTTTGGTCACCGGAAGAGTTTCGGGGTTTATCGGTAACGTACCGGGACCACCGGGAGGGTCCCGGGGGTCCACCAAGTGGGGCCACCAACCCCGGAGGCTTGCGTGGGCTAAGTGTGGGAGGGGACCAGCCCCAGGTGGGCTGGTGCGCCCCCTCCACAAGGGCCCAAGGCACATGGGAGAGTGGGAGGGGGCAAACCCTAGGTCCAGATGGGCCTTAAGGCCCACCCTAGGGGGCGCCTCCCCTCTCCCCCTCTTGGCCGCCCCCTTTTTGCCATCTAGGGCTGCCCACCCCCTAGGGGTGGGAACCCTAGAGGGGGCGCACCCTCCTCCCTCTCCCCTATATATAGTGAGGCCTGGGGCTGCCCATAACACGCGATCTGATCTCTGCCTGTTGGTGCAGCCCTCCCTCTCTTTCTCCTCATATCCCGTGGTGCTTGGTGAAGCCCTGCAGGATTGCCACGCTCCTCCATCACCACCACGCCGTTGTGCTGCTGCTGGATGGAGTCTTCCTCAACCTCTCCCTCTCTCCTTGCTGGATCAAGGCGTGGGAGACGTCACCGGGCTGTACGTGTGTTGAACGCGGAGGTGCCGTCCGTTCGGCACTAGGATCATCGGTGATTTGGATCACGACGAGTACGACTCCATCAACCCCGTTCACTTGAACGCTTCCGCTTAGCGATCTACAAGGATATGTAGATGCACTCTCCTTTCCCTCGTTGCTGGTCTCTCCATAGATAGATCTTGGTGACACGTAGGAAAATTTTGAATTTCTGCTACGTTCCCCAACAATCTTGCTTAAGGTGTTACTCCATTCTTTATGAACTTAATACTCTAGATGCATGTTGGATAGCGGTCGATGTGTGGAGTAATAGTAGTAGATGCAGAATCGTTTCGGTCTACTTGACATGGACGTGATGCCTATATTCATGATCATTGCCTTAGATATCGTCATAACTTTGTGTTTTTCTATCAATCGCTCGGCAGTAATTTGTTCACCCACCGTAATATCTTCTACCTTGAGAGAAGCCTCTAGTGAAACCTATGGCCTCCGGGTCTATTTTCCATCATATAAGTTTCCAATATACAATTCTAGTTTCCTATTTACTTTCTTTGCAATCTTTTACTTTCCGTTCCATAAACCAAAAATACCAAAAATATTACTTTACCGTTTATCCATCTCTATCAGATCTCACGTTGCAAATAACCATGAAGGGATTGACAACCCCTTTATCGCATTGGGTGCAAGGTTGATCTTTGTTTGTGCAGGTATTCAGTGGCTTGCGCGTTGTCTCCTACTGGATTGATACCTTGATTCTCAAAACTAAGGGAAATACTTACGCTACTTTGATGCGTCGCCCTTTGCTCTTCAAGGAAAAAACCAACGCGAGCTCAAAAGGTAGCAAATAGCATGGAATAATCAAAAATTATAGATATGTTCGAGACGTATCAGCGCGCCCCTTCCCTTGTCCACCGGCCCTATGGATTGAAAGGAGGGAGGGCTAGCCCCTCTATCCTTCCCTCCAGCTAAGAGGAAGGAAAGGGGGGCACCTCCTCCTGCCTTCCCCCGTAGGCAAACAAGGAAGGGGGCGCCAAAGGGAAAGCACCCAAGGGGGCCGGCCGGCCACCTTGGGATGCACCCAAGGCTGCCTCCCCTCCCCCACCTATATATATGAGAGGGAGGGGCGCCACACAAACCCACAACAATCTCTTAGCCGTGTGCGACGCCCCTTTCCACAATTTAGTCCTCCATCTAGTTTTCCGCAGTGCACGGCGAAGCCCTGCGGGAACAAGTTCATCACCCCGTCGTGCTACCGGAACTCATCTACTACTTCGCCCGTCTCGTTGGATCAAGAAGGCAAGGACTTCATGGAGCTGAACGTGTGCTGAATGCGAAGGTGCCCTACGTTCGGTACTTGATCAGTTGGATCACGAAGGTGTTTGACTACATCAACCGCGTTGTTAAACGCTTCCGCTTTACAGTCTACGAGGGTACGTAGACATACTCCTCCCTCTCGTTGCTATGCATCTCCATGGATAGATCTTGCGTGTGCGTATAATTTTTTTGTTTTCCATGCAACGTTCCCCAACATGCAGCTCAGGATCCCTGCCCGCGAGGAGTGCCGCCTGAGCTTGGTGTCGACGGCGTGTCTGCAGGGCGGCGTGGTGGTGGTGGAGGAGCGACAACGAGAGGGTGGAGGGTGCTCTCTGATACCACGATGTTAGGAGCTTGTTCTGTGTTCTGGAGTCCAAATACAAGACGAAGACTTTCAACTTGGAAGACACGGAGAATTTTAAGTACTTAGAGTAGGACTCCGATTGCGGGTATAACCCGGAGTCTCTTGTAACCCCATGGACTCAGCTGTTATATAAAGCGAGTCTATGGGTCGTTAGAAAGGGAGAAGAAAAATAAGTAACTAGAAATAAGTCGCCCGAGACAAGTCTTAGACAAGATCAAAATAAATGCTCTCGATTGGTTGACGATGCTGAGTCAGCCGGCAGTAGCGCTCAATGGCCACTTGTTCTCCTGTTGCTCTTTTCTGCTGCCATGGCAAAGTTGTTGGGTTGGGCTGCCATGGCAGTTTTCTTTTCATCGGTGCTTGAGACGCTAACAAAAAATAAACAGAAAAAAAGGAAAAGATATATAATAGAAACAGGAAAAAAGAAAAAAGAAAACAAAAAAGAGAGGTAACAAGAAGAAAAGAAAAACCGGTTCAGGAACCTTCTAGAAGGTTCGCAAAACCAAAAAAACCCGTCCAGAAACCTCTAGAGAGTTCCGAAAACCTGGATCGCTGAAACATTAAACGGGCCGGGCCCAAGACGAACGATCGCTTGATCTCCCTGTGTTAGGGGAATTCCCGCGACAGTGCTCCAAAATCTTTAGGCCGATCACACGCCGACCCGTTCAGCCATTTGCAGCCCAAACGAAGGATCGAAATGCAGCCCATACTTTCGCCGGATGCTGCAGACGTGTAAGATGGACCCGGAGCCCATCGGGCATCGGCCTACCGAAACCACAAAAAATCGCGCAAAATCCCGACGCGTCTCCGGCTCCGCGCGGCACGGCCATTTTCCTCCGCCTCCACCCAACCCCGAACTCCGACCGAACCGGCCACAAACCCCACCCAAAAAATATCCATCACGCCGGCGCAGCGGCGCGCCCCTCCTCCCCCACGGTGAAGCCCCTACCGAGCCGCCCCCTCCGCCTCCGCCCCCTCCACCTCATGTTCGCCTCCGCCCCCGCGGGTTCGCTCCACCTCTCCCACCCGGCGTTCGGCGCCAGGCGCCCAAGGCTCGCGCGCTGCAGGTCCTCCCTGTCGTCGTCGGGCGCGGCGCCCCCGCCGGCCAACGCCAACCACCTCATCCAGACGCTCTGCGCCAGCGGCCGCCTCTCCCGCGCCGCCGCGCTCCTCCAGGGCCTCCCCGCGCCCACGCAGCGCACCTACGAGTCGCTCCTCCAGGCCGCCGCCAGGGCCGGGGACGCCGCGCTCGCCGCGGCCGTCCACCGCCGGCTCGAGGCCGACCCGGTCTTCCGCTCCGACCCGTTCCTCTCCACCCGCCTCATCGACGCCTACGCCGCGCTCGGCGCGCTCCCGGCCGCGCGCCAGGTGTTCGACGAGGCGCCCGACAAGAACATCTTCGTCTGGAACGCGCTGCTCAAGGCCCTCGCGCTCGCCGACCATGGCGACGAGGCGCTCGCGCGCTTGGCCGACATGGGGCGACTCGGCGTTCCCGTTGACAGCTACAGCTACACGCTCGGGCTCAAGGCCTGCATCGCCGCGTCGGCATCGCACGCACCGGCCTCCGCCCGTGTACGCGAGGTACACGCACATGCTATCCGCCGTGGCTACGCATTGCACATGCATGTCGCCACTACTCTTATTGACTGCTATGCAAAGCTTGGGGTCGTCGGCTATGCTGAGAATGTGTTTGCTGCAATGCCAGAGAGGAACGTTGTTTCCTGGAGTGCCATGATTGCGTGCTATGCCAAGAATGAGAGACCTGCTGATGCCATTGAGCTGTTCAAGGATATGCTGGCTTCTGATGCAGACCTGGTGCCTAACTCAATCACAATAGTAAGTGTCTTGAATGCGTGCGCAGGAGTAAACGCACTCGGTCACGGCAAACTATTGCATGCCTATATTCTTCGGAGGGGTTTTGACTCACTTGTTTCTGTACTGAACGCATTGATGGCAATGTACATGAGATGTGGATGCCTTGAAGTTGGCCGGCATATCTTCAATTGGATAGGACGCCGGAGGGATGTTGTGTCGTGGAATTCACTTATATCAGGATATGGGATGCATGGCTTTGGCCGTGAGGCGCTTCAGGTGTTTGAGGAAATGATTCAAGTTGGGTTATCACCGAGTATCATAACATTTATCAGTGTTCTTGGGGCTTGTAGCCATGCTGGACTTGTGGATGAGGGGAAGAAGTTGTTTGAGTCGATGATGGATTATAGTGTCAAACCCCGTGCAGAGCACTATGCTTGCATGGTAGACCTCCTTGGTCGTGCTGGGCAGTTGGATGAAGCAGTGGAGCTCATACAAAGCATGCACATTGAGCCGAGTCCTCAAGTGTGGGGTGCACTGCTTGGAGCTTGCCGTATTCATGGCCATGTGGAGTACGCAGAGATGGCTTGCTCTCGTCTCTTCGATCTTGAACCAAGAAATGCCGGCAACTATGTACTACTTGCTGATATTTATTCTCGAGCTAAACTGCAAGACCAAGTTGCCGTGCTAAAGGAGCTGCTTGAGGAGCATGGGCTGGAGAAGGTGCCGGGGTGCAGCTGGATGGAGGTGAACAAGAAGATACACTCTTTCACATCTGTGGACAACAAGAACCCCCCGGTTGAGCAGCTTCAAGCTCTGATAGGTGAGTTTGTGGCACAGATGAAAAATGAGGGCTATGTCCCTGACACAGAGATAGTCATGTATGACATTGAAGAAGAAGAAAAGGAAAGGATCTTGCTTGGTCACAGTGAGAAGCTGGCAGTTGCATTTGGGCTTATCAACACTTGCAGCGGTGAAGTAATCAGGATCACCAAGAACCTGAGGCTATGTGAGGACTGTCATTCAGTCACCAAGTTCATCTCCAGATTCACAGAGCGCGAAATCGTTGTGAAGGATGTGAATCGGTTTCACCACTTCAGGGATGGAATTTGTTCGTGTGGCGATTATTGGTGAAGATGCTGCCAAGTCGCTGGTGCTTTTTGATCTTTACTGATCATACCAAATTGACGATGAAGTAGGCACTATTGTACAGCCTAACATGATTAGATTAGCCACGATGACCCAGTCTTTCAGGAGGAACAGGAAATTGATTGCCGGTCTTTACTTGGAGACCAGTGGAACTTCTGCAAGGCAATTTTGGCACGTTTGTAATGGGTCCCCTTTAATGACATTGTATGAATTAGCAAGTTCCTTGTAAAATCCCACCTAATCTTCATAATCAAGACCTGAGATTCGTTTAAGATATGCAAGCAAATGGTTTATGATCAGTGGTTTATGGTTCTTTGATTTGACGCATAAATGAGTTTTCGTTGCATTCCTGAAGTCATGACGATCTGTTGAGATCTGCTGAGATTTCTGATAAATGGTTGTTGGCTTGTTGCATTCTGAGAATTCTTGAGAATGCATTTTACTTGTTGCATTCTGAGAATTCTTGAGACTGCATTTTACTTACTAGGAGTTGATTTGCAAATGGTTCTACGCTCACAGAGGCCAGGCTATGTGAAACTATTTGTGTTGGCCGTCTACGGCTGCAAAGCTGTCCGTTTCAAGGACCTGTTTCAGTTCAGCCTAATTCACATAGCCTCAGGCACAGTTCGTGACAGTTCACCCGCCTGGTGCCAAAGACATAGCTGGTGCTAGTTCTGTTCACACCTGCATCCACACGTTTGTTTGTAACAAGAGGATTCGAACAGATGTCTCAGCTTGCAAGCTGCGAGGGCAGCGGTTCTACAGCCACTGCCCCTTGATGTCAAGCGCCATTTCAAGAAGACTGTATGCCGATTACATTCATTTCAGGTGCTCTTTGCCATAGAAAGACAACATGACAACGGATTTGAGACTTCATCAGAAACAGTACAGCTACTTCATATATGTAGCATAGATGTACCGATGCAATTCTACAGTTACAACAACTAGTGCCATAACTACGACATTGTATGGATAAATCATTGTACACAAACAATCACGGAACTAGATAGCAACATAGTAACAACAATGCTCTCTTGTCTTTCTTCATTCCTCGCACAGAGAGAAGGGGGCTTTGAAGAGGATTATTCTACAAAAATTGCTCTACAGCAGGAATCCTCTACCTGCAACCACAGGAGCTGAAGGTCAGTAAATACTCGAGTGAGTAAGCATTCTATCGAAGCGAAGCAACGTAAACCGTGTCTTACCCTCATTGCAAAGGAAGATCCTTGTGGGTGTACACAACTCCCTTGTCGCCGTTCACTACTTGTCCACTCCCTCGAAGAATGCTATATAATGAGGAGAACAATGCATATGTATTAAGTGAAGATACTAATGCTTTAGAACCAGGAAGCATCTTGCATAAACTGAAGAAACTATAGGGGGAGATGGTGCACACAGAACTCTTCCTCGTATGAAAGTACAGTTCTATTATTTGCTGAAGAATTGCAGAAAAAACAACTGGCATAAAGACCTACCACCGAGTGGTTAAAAGACCGTCGACACCAACAGGTCCACGAGCATGTATGCGCCCTGTACTTATGCCAACCTATTCAAGACATTTGAAAATGTTCAGAAATACAATTAAAAAATGTTCAGAAAGATAGAATTGAAAGATGATTGCATCAGAGCCAATTGAATCTTGACAACACATATTAGGCCCAAGCGAGTCAAATGGCAATACCTCTGCACCTAGACCGAAGCGAGTCCCATCACAGAACCTTGTGCTTGCATTATGGAACACAGCAGCACTGTCACAGTTTAGACGAAATGTTATTTCGATACTTGCAGCATGATCTTATATCAAATAAATCATCAAACAAAGCTAACACAATCATAATTAGGAACCACAATAACCGTAGAAATGAAGTTAACTAAATACCTGTCAACTTGTTGGAGAAATGTATCCGCTGATTTCTTATCAGTTGTGATAATACAATCTGTGTGTGCACTGAAACAAAAATATTTAAGACAATCAAATTTAGTGTAACAGAAGGAAAACATCGAGAGTATGTTTAAATGGAAACCTGCATACCTTCCATAACGATTTATATGGTCAATCGCTGACTGCACATCATCAACAAATTCGAGGGTGCATGCCATTGAGCTATACTCATGATGAAATGAATCTACCTTTGGTACTTTCAATGTGTCATGTGCGACAGGCCCACCATAAATAACAACTCCTGAAACATTACATCACCTTATAAATTAAAACAACGATCATTGTAAAACAATTATAATATAATGATATTATGATCAACTGATCATGCCCATCAAATGTTCATTAGAATCAAGTTCATATTTCAATTCACGGTGTCTAGAACCTCATACAGATTAGTACTTGTGACTAAGTTTGCTAGACTTATTGTTGAAACATAACTACAGAATTACTTATTACTGTTGACATATTTCACTTCAAGGGTGTGAGCTGGTACCTTCTTTCGCAAGTTCCATCAATAAATCATCAAGACCTTCTGTCTTGTTCAGATCTTTATGAACAAGTAGTGTTTCCTGCGCAATGGTATACATAATACTTAGTCTATTTATGTAGTTATTCATGCCGGAAATAGTGCATCATATATTAAACAAATATTTAGTTAAAAGTAGAATCAGTGTTGTGTTACAATGATATACACAACCTCTAAGAAATCTGGTATGATGGAAAGTATTAAAAACCATATACAAATATCAAACTCAGAGACGCACCATAGCATTACACGCTGCAGGATAATCAACCTTTGCATCCAATACGATACGTTTTGCCATGTCCATGTCAGCTGATTTATCAATATAAACATGGCAGATACCATCTGTAGAAGAATGAAAAAAATTTAGTTCATTATATATTCAAATTTCACAGAAAATGTAACCTACTTAATTTCTGTGATATAATATCCTATTTTAAAAAATAAGCTGAATTACAAGAATTCAGTGAGCAAAAATGGCTTACCAGCATGACCAAGAACGGGAATCTTGGTTTGTGCTTTGATTTGAGAAACAAGCCTGTTACTGCCTCTTGGAATAACAAGATCAATCACATCGTCAAGCTGCATAGTATGCATTCAGTTTAGACATGTTTATGTAATCAACTTCTCATCATCGAAGAATCAAATGACAATGCTCAACCTTTAGAAGATCAGCAATTTCATCCTTGCTTTTCACAAGGCCAATAAGCTTTTTACCAACAACATCTGGAATCACGCTGGTTATGACCTAATAAAAAGCGATAAATTGATATGTCAGAAGTGTAATTAAGCTAAATAAAGATGATGCATTACTCCAAACACAATCAGCTAACTAAATGGATCGTACCTTATGTAATATTGTGTTTGATCTCATAGCTTCTTTTCCTCCTTTCAGAAGAAGGCCGTTTCCACTTCGGATTGCTAGAGCTGCAATCTGTACAATAATATGCTGATAATAAATAACAGTTGATGTTCCAGGTAAGTTTTATAATTTGTACTTCCCGAAATCTTTACCTGGACCAGGGCATCAGGACGAGACTCAAAAATAATTAGGAGAACACCCAATGGGCAGTACATCTTCTCGAAAACTAAATCCTTAGCAACCTACAAAATAAGTCCTTGATTGATTAAATACATGAGGAAATTATAATTTAAATCTTAGTATGACATAATCATAAAATATCTTCCAAATTTAGAAATGTGGTTTGTTTGTTTTCACCTCTGTTTTTTTCAGTGTATGTGAGATAGGGTCCTCCATGTCCGCAATTGCACGGATCGATTCAGCAAGGCTTGTTATCTACAAATATATAGTGAGAACATATGCTATGACCAAACATAATCAAATAGATGAACAGATACTGCTGTGAAATTTAAACCCACCTTTCCTGCCTTCAAGGTCATCCTAGCAACCAAGGATTTCTCATAACCTGAATCTTGTGCCGCAGCTAGATCAGCTTCATTCTCGGATATAATTAAATCCACATTTGCATCCAGAGCACCGGCAATATCTAGCAAAATCTTCTTACGCTCCTCCGATGACAAATTCTGTTTGGGTGGCAATGTGCAACAGAAAAAAATTAGCAATGGCAGCTCGAAAACGAAAATGCAGAGACAGCTCAAACTTTCCACTGATAGCTATTGCTCCATAAGAAATGAAGGGATATCTTAGTATACCTCCAATGGCTGCTTGTTTCTAGAGAAAGAGAAAAAGGTACCTGGAGATGCCGTGAACAATCTTTTGCAGCAACTGCCATCTCACGGGTTGTCACCTCCTTCGAACAATCCCAGACATTTGCTTCATTATGGAAAAGTGTACCAATTTTCTCTCCTCGCATAATCTTAATAATGCTATCTGTTACAAATCCACTGAATGGGTATAGGAACAAAAGGTTAGAAGGCGGAAATCATTATATTACAGGTTAACATAAACTCAGTTTTGTACAATAGTACAAGGCTACAGCTGGCAGTTGCAGCTAAAACGCACCACAAGCTTGACTACATGCCGAAGTGAAAGCATAGGCCTCCCTAAATCTTCAGTGAAGTAATCAAGCACTAAATGTGTCTGGTAGTGTTTTGAAGATGTGAAATTTGATATACTACTTTAAAATACTTGACCAACCAGGACTAGCCTTTGGTGGCATGTTTTTGGAAGAAAAGCGAGCACCAAGCCTCGAACGCGGGTCGGCGGGCTGCGGGCATTTCAGCCTGCTCTAGCTAGCCAACTGGTCGGCGCCCAGTTCTCTGGGATACTCAAGGAAATTAAACTAAATATCAACACAAGCTGGTAACAGTAGTGACTCCAGTGGATTATATAAGGAAAAATTGCATGCATTAGATCTCTAGTATCCATAAATACTTGCACATTGATTTACGAAATGCCAAATTATAATAGCGATAGTTTAATATGTAAGCACGGATTGCTCAAATATAGTAGCTGGCAGTGTGACCAACCATAGTGGCTTGCAGTATGTTAACCTAATGGGAACATTTAGTAGCTATGCATATGCCTAAATCATGCTATAATAACAAGGGAGAAAAGTTGCCGGACCTTGCAATTACAGCAGGTACGCCCTTTGATGCAGCAGTAACAGCAGCTGCCACTTTAGCTTGCATTCCACCTCTTCCCACACGAGACTTCTCCCCAAAATTAATTAGCTTCCCGTGTTTCTCGTTGATGTATGTGTGGATAATCTTTGATTGAGGATCACTCGGTGGACCACTATAGAGTCCCTCCACGTCACTAAGCATGATAAGAAGATCAGCATCCAGTTCTTTTGCCAACAGCGTCGCCAAACTGTCGTTATCCCAGAATATACCAGATGAATCCTACACATGAAGTCAAATGTTATAACCAGTGAACAGGAAAAGCTAAAGATGGCCCAGTTGTCATTGCTAGTGGGAATCCATAAAGTTATTGCATAGCCATCATTTTTTAAAGCCTGGAGTGATAAACATCGATCACTGAAACTAAAAAGGACACTGCATAGTCTGTTACAGCATAATGAAAGATAAACCAGCTGATGCATCAGCAAGACAGACAGAGCAAAATAACATAGGTTGCTTGTTCTAAAAAATAATAGCAGAGGTTGCCTGCAGAAGAAAGGTCAAATGAAGGCCTAAACTACGGACAATTGTCAATTCAGCTCCTACTGCAGAGATCACATTAGAGAAACACAAAACTCTGAAGCTTGGGTGTGCATGGCAATTGTTCTTAAGAGAAAGCACACCTCGTATGGCGCTCTCCTCGTACTGATCGCATCGTTCTCGTTAAACACCGGTATCACCTTCAGATCTAATAGGGAGACAACAGTCTCACGAAGCTGGTGCCCAAAACTTGGATCCCGGAAATCACGATCCGTGACAAGAAGCTGAGACGATGTCACATCAAGCTGCAGTAAGGTAAGTTCGATGTCAGAAACATATGTTAACCTCATCAACAACAAAAGAAAGAACAGCAGTTAGCAGAACCCACTTGGCTAAACAGTGTATCATAGATAGCCATTAGGCCACTCTGGCCGACGGCAGCACAGGCCTTCCCATCCAGGTCCAGTTGTGGGTTCTGCAGATCGGCGAAACTGCAAGCAAGGAGAATTATCAGCACAGGTAATGACGAAATAACCAAAGCTAATGGCCGCCAGCAAACTGCTGTGAGAAAAAACTCTCTGCAACCTGCTGTTGATAAGCTTTCGGTACTTGAGCCTCTGCCTGCCGACGCCAACGGCGCCAGAGGTGACCAGAATCACCTCATACCCCTGGAAATTGAGCTCCTTCACCTGAAACATTTCCACATATTTACCGGTTAGTATCGGTCAATAAAACAATTTACCGGCTAGTACAACTGTATATCAGCACAAGCTCCTTGGCCAGAGCACATGACATGTCGGAAAATTCAGTTACCTGCTCGCAGAGAGCTCCGAGCCTGCCCATGGCCAGCCGGCCATTCTGCCCGGTGACAACAGCGGTGCCGACCTGGATGCACGAGAAACTCATTAGATGGACCCGACGAACGAACGCCGATTTACTTAGCGACAAAGTAAAAAAAATTACTCCCACAAAGTACTTTCTCTAATCACAAAACACCAAATACTTTCCAACTAAAATAGAAAATATACTTTGCAATTTAGTTTCACGAATCTGGGACAATCTAGAACCCAGCACGTGATTTTTATTATTACGCCATAATAACAGGAGGCGCAGCGAATCGAAACAAATTTTCGCCGCCTCCGTTGAACAGATACTTTACGGAATCAGCCCGCTGACGTCACCAGATCGGAGCCTTTTCGCCCGTGCCAGCCTCGGCGCTTTCTCCGATCACCCGTGCCCGCCGCACTCGGGCCAGGATCACGCCGGAGAAGAAAGGGACGGGAAAACAAAAGCGGCAGCAGCGAACAGGCCCAATAAAACGGCGGCGACGGCGGCGGCATTAGATTCGTACCGGGAGGGGAGGGGGAGGAGGAAAAAGCTCGCCATGCATGCATGGGAGCATATTCGTGTCGTATCGCGGGCACCCACCTTGACGACGATGCGCTTGACGTCCCTGACGAAGCCGCGGGTGGAGTCGCTGTTCTCGAGGTCGGCCGCCGCGACGGCGCCTCCGATGCCTCCCCGGCCCATTCTCCGCTCCGCCGGGGCGTGGCGACCCGCGGGCGCTCGCTCGCTCGCTCCGGATCGAGACGGGCAAGGAAGAAAAAAAACGGGTGGGCGAGGCGAGGCGAGGTCAAGGTGGGTGGGTGGAAGTGGCGGAACAGAACCGTGGGATAACAAGTGGAGCTACCGGGCGCGCCCGATTTAAAGGGGAGGAGGGGAGGCGAGCGAGCCGCAGCGCCCCGTCGCGTCCCGGCCCGGGGAAGGTGGGGCCGGGGCCACGCGGGGTACGTGTGCGGCGCGATGACGGCCACAGGCCCTAGATCGTCTGCGGCGAGGGGAGCCCGTGGCCACCGCCTCGGCCGCCCGTGCGGGGCGCCCACGTGTGCGCGCGCCCGGAGGGAGGGGGAGGGAGGGAAGGCCGTTGCGCAAAATATCCTGGAGCCGAGGAAATATAGGGCGGGATCGATCGCCCGCCAGCTGTTGCCCCGCACCTGGACACAGCAGTGGAAGGGTGCGGTGGACGTTTGCGGGGTAGGCTCTTTTTGGGGGCTGTCCTCCTTCGGTCATGCATGGTATGGTATGGTAGGAGTACACTCTTCACTCGTACTGCTGGCTCTAGCATCGGTATGGGGTGGATTGTTATGGTCATTTTGACGCACCTGCCAATTTGTACTCACATGTTTCCTTAAAAGAGGTTGCATGAAGGCACATGTATGTGCATACTTTGAGTCCCAAGGAGATGAGAATGTGGTATCTGTTAGTGGAGTAGCATGTCGATGGATTCGCGTATATGCCTTGGAACATGGACACTTAGATGGTGTTTCGTCGAGGCCTCGAGGGAACCGAGTGGTAGAGTGGAATGGATCGGTTTTAGAAGCTATGGAACTTCGGTTCACCGAATGCTCGGGTCACGGAATGTGGTAACGTAGAACGGAAGGAACTCGTCCGATTGAATGGAACATTTGGCCGATAGTGGAACCCGCTGATAACTTCAAAGCCGACAAAAGAATTGATTCGATGCTTGGTTGATATTCATTTTGCGTTTCCTTGATCAAAAGCATTGTAAATCCCATTATAAACCAAAATATGTTCACCAAACAAAACACATTTCATCTTATCCCAATGTTCTAGAAAAATTCCACTTGATTCCGGTTGATTCCCCCGATCAAACACTTGGTTCTTACATGTATATGTTTGTTTTTGTCATGTATGATAGATAATCAAACTACTAGAGTGCGGTCGGCAAAACCGTGGTTGAATCATATAGTCTAGGATGTAGGTGATGAAGATGAATATTGTTGGTACAAAGGGGTGGATGCGCAAACAAGCATGTGAGGATGAGATCACACTAGCTCATATCAATGTGTTATCAGTTTGGTGAAAAAAAATCGAAAAAGGGGAAGACTCCTTGCTCTGGAAAAAATAGCTCTACTAATAAGAATTATGTAGTGCGCCACTTCGATTTGCTCGGCGTAGTAGTAAATTTGTCGACCCTTCTCCCCGACACCCGCTTCGCCCGAGCCGGGCGACTCAAGGGGAACCCTAGCCGTCGGCGTCCTGTCACCCGCCCTTCGCTCGCCCCGCGTCGCCGGCGCCGGAGGGCCGGCCGGCGAAGCCGCGCCGGGCCCTGAGATGGCAGCGGCAGGCTGTCCTTTCTCCTCTCGCCCTCGCCCCTCCCCTCACGCCAGATCAGGGTCGGCTGCGGCAGCCTCCTCCTCCGGCGGCGACGGTGGCGGCGGCCTCCCCGGGCCTCCCCTGCTCGTTGGCGGCGTGGGTGGACTGCCCCGGCCGCAGTTCCCCGCGGTGATGCCCTGTCCGCCCTGACGTGATCTGGACGCCTTCTCAGGCTAGCGGCAGCGCTCCGGCCGGCCGGCCTCAGCAGGGCCCTGCTAGCTGCGGCTCCTCTCCCCCTTCCCCCCCCCCCCCCTCCCTCCCGACGAGTTTCGGGTCCGCCTCTTCGGGAGGCGGCCATGGAGGCTGCTGGTTGTGGTTGTGCCTGTCGGTGTCTGCCTCCTTTGGCATGCCGGTCGGGTTTGGCTGCGCGCGAGTCCACTTCAACACCACCACCTTTAGGTATTGTTTAGTTAAGAGAACTGAATATAATGTAATGTAATTTGTATTGAACGGTGTGGTCCTTTGGCTCACGGAATGCAGCATAGTGGAATAAAACAAACTAGCTCCATTGAAGGTAACATTCGGACAAGTTGAAATAGCTGTTAACTTCAAAACAACAAAATAATTGATTCCCTAATTAGTCTCTTTCCATTTCCATCCTCTCGACCAAACGAAAAATGAAATGGTTATGTTCCCCAATTTGTTATTTCCTGTTCATCTCATTCGAAGATTCTACAACCACCTTGTTAGATTCCACTTGGTCCCAATCAAGCACACTGCCAGCGGTCAAATTTAACAGTTGTCTAATTCATGTATACATTTTTGTTATGTATCAAACTATTGGAGCATGGTCGGCAGAAGATGATGTACATAATGAAACTACATTCTTGTAGTTTAGGATGTCGGTAATGGAAATGAATAGAATGGTGTCAGGAGGGCTTGAGGTGCATGCATGGCACGTGGGGATGAGATCAAACTAGGACATATGATTGTGTTCCTAGTTTCATGGAAATGCAATTTAGGGGGCGGGGGTGGGGGTGGGGCGGGGGGGGGGGGGGGCTGATCATTTGCTAAAAAATAGCTCGAGCAACATAGTTTGTATATTACCTTGGTTTGATTTATTTATTTTTCTTCGATCGAGGAACCGGCAGGAGCACTGCCTTTTATTCATACAAAAAGGAGGGTTTATGTACAAAGGTGTCAGGTTTTTCCGGGAAAACCTGGCAGAAAATCGCAAAAGAAACCTACAAGATATTACAACTCAACCAATATTGGTCGCCTCATGGGCCCTTCCGGAGGCCAAGGCCCCTATTTGATGTCCTCAAATGCGATTGCCGCCACCTCCAAGTGGGTGATGCGAGATCCATTGAAGATGCGACCATTACGCTCCTTCTAGATATTCCAAATGGCGAGAGAAAGCGGCCGCTACGATGGCGTCTGTCCTCGATGGACGGCGGAGCGCCGAACGTATCCCACCAGTTAGAGATCTTCATTGGAGGTGAAAGCGCATGTGTGACCGCATGTGCCTTTCCCGTCCTCACTGGGACGTGCGACCATACTGCGACAGAAAACAAGCAGTCCTTGCACAGGTGAGTTGTCGTTTCAAGCGCCCCAAGACAAAGCGGGTAGCGAGGGTCATGAGGCCAGCCCCAAACGGCCAGCATGTCCGTCGTAAGAATCTTTCCATGGCGCATGAGCCAGAATAATAACCTGCATTTTGGTTCCACGTGCGCCTCCCAGATCTTAGTCGGCGAGAACCTGGAAAAGGACCCTACAAACTGGCGTAAGCTGAAGCAGCGGAGCAGATGCCGTTGGGGGTCCAATGCCATGATATGGAGTCTTCCCTACGCGGGGTCAGCGCTACCTCAGATGTTACCAATGCAAGAGTAATGAACTCCAGCAGCTAGGCCGTCATTGCCAGGCAAGCGACCGATCTGATCCAGTTTTCATCATGTAGCTCCTTCATTAACCTAGGGAAGGGTTTGAATTTCAGTCATCCAATATTCACAAATATTCAAACATATCGACCTCGTGTGTCGTGAGAATTCCACAATTGTATAGATCTATACGAAGTGTTGATGTGATTTGTATCTAGTGGCACCAATGTTACGAGTACATTTCCACCTAATCGGTTAATGTAGTTTTTTTGCGGGGATACCAATGTAATTTTTGATACACCAATTATCACGATTTTTCTATAATAAGAAATTCAACACATTTCTTATGCTCTAAACACTACCATGGTAATTTTGACCTTTACTTTGCATAAATGTATTTATATAAGAAGGAATTCAATATTCCTAAAACTAGTATGACAAATCCAATGATAGGAGTACATTTCCACCTAATCGATCAATGTACTGTAGTTTTCTTTGTGAGGATATCAGTGTAGTTTTTGATACAGTGCACCAATTATCATGATCTTTCTATAATAAGAGTTCAACACATTAGCAGTAAAATTATGGTTTTTGTGGCGGAAATGTTGTGTTTCTCTACGCTCTACTAGTTTGGAGAAGAATTGTGTGTAGGGATGTTGCGTTTTCTCGTTGTGTGGACACGGTGCGTTTCCCTACGAACTTGCACTTCTCTTTTGCCGCGAGCACGTATTTCCATCACAATGCTCCTATTCCCCGAGACGGCACTGAAATGAAGCCACTGATTCACCACAATAAACGCCGAGTTGGAATTCCCTCACCTAGTATTTACTGCAGGACAATAAACACAGCCTTCCACCCCCGACCTGCACCCGGCCAGGTGACTTCCTCGGAGCCCCCACACCGTCGACACCGAGTTTGGTTCTATGCGCACGGTGCGCCGTGGCGGTACGCGGCCAGGAGGCATGCACCAACCACCAACGCACAGTATAAGCTACGCTATGCATGCAGCATCATTTCGCGCACGAACTTCGCTTTGCTTTTGCTACTACTCCTACCTAGGAGTAGGAGTAGGTCCGTTGATCATTGCGTGCACTGTACCGCGCGGCGCGTCCGGCCAAACTGTGCTACGCGCCACATGGCCCACAATGTTTTACTACCCGTAACCGTATATACTATAGTACTCCATCATAAGAGCATCTTCAACAGAGGCTCTAGATTAAAAACAACAACTATATTACGCGTGATCGAAATTGGACTCCCGCGCACAGTAAAAATAGGTTCAGCGTGCTAGAAAAAACGGCATCGCATATTGATTATTTGGTGCGCCTGCTGCAAAATCTAGACTGCTGCATATGAGGACCATGCGATTGGGCGCCGTAGCAAAACACAAGTCCATATTAAATATTATGTTTATTAAAAAAGATGAAATAGATTAGAATTTGTTCTGTCTTGTCTTGTACTCCAAGTAAATGATTGTACTTCTATATATATGCCCATGAAGCTCAAACAATACAATGAACTATTCCATCAATCTCTCTTCCTTCTAACATGATATCTATCGCAAGTCGATTCTAAACCCTAGCTGCCGCCGCTTCCGCATCCACGTGCCGCCCCTGGAACGGTCGACCTCCATGACCGCCGCTGGGGGCCGCGCCGCCCGTACCTAGGGTTCGTCTGCCGGCCGTGTTGGCCGACTGTCCTAGGGAGTCTTTTTCCCGAGCCCTTGCTCCGGGTTTTTTCGCTCTCTCGCTGATCGTTTTGATCGGCGTTTTTAATTTTTGTTTTCTGATCTAATCTTCATCGTTTTGCGTTGTCCGCCGCCGCCGTCGACCCCCGTGCACCTCTACTCCGACCCCGACGCGACCAACCCGCCTCTCCTCCGACCCGGCGGCCACGCGTGCCGAGGCGGCCCGTCCGGGTCAGCCGCCGTCCGCGCGTCGGTCCGCACGTTGCCCTGCGTCGGCCGTCACCGCCCTGCTTCGACCGAGACACCTGCATCGCCCCGACCCGGCGGCCTCGCGCTATGCAACGGCCAATCATAGCCATCGCTCGCGCACCGGCCCGCCCATCGATCCACGTTACCCGCCTCCGCCGTGTCTTCACAGCGGTCCGACGGTCTACCTTGTTCTCGGCCACGTCGGAACGGCTACGTCAGACTCGTCGACTGCCTCAACTCGGACGTCGCTGCTCCGTTGGTCGCCCGGGCCTCGCTGCCTGGGCGCCGACGCTGCTTTGGCAGCCTTGGTGCCAATGCTGACAAGCTCGTTCGCGACGTCCCACGGTGTCCGTCGTCGTCGGCTTCATCTCGAACTCCGCCGCCACCACGCCTCCGCCGAGCGGCGTCCCCGACCTTGCGCGCGATCGGTTTGATCACCCGCTCGCCGCTGCGATCCGCCTCATCTACGCCACGCGACCGACCTGGCCGGTCGACTATGCGCGCCTCTGCAGGTCCTGTGAAGATCGTCCCCGAGTTCAGCGCGCCTCTCCACCGATCGAGAATCGGGCTGCCACTGCATCGCCCCGTCGGGCTGCAGCGCCGCCCCGTGGTTCTCCTCGCGGCTGCATCGACTCGTGCGTCGTCGTTGCGTCACCCCTTCAGACCGTAGTGCCGCGATACGCGGTCCCCGCCGTCGCCCTGAGGCCGTCCCCGCGGCTGCACCGACTCGCGCACCGCCGTTGCGTCGCCCCTTCGGGCCGCAGCGTCGCGGCGCGCGGTCCCCGCCGCCGCCCGAGGTCTTCCCGTCGTCGCCCCGACCCGCATGACGCCGCTGCATCGCTCCTTCGGGCCGTAGCGCCGCGGCCCGCGGTCAGCTCCGCCGTCACCACGCGTCGATCTCCCGTGGTATGCGCCGCGCCGTCTTCCTTGGCGCGGGAACGCCACCGTCCACGCCGGTCTTCGTCACGCTGTCAGGGTTCTTCGCCTACTTCGAACACCGCTGCCGCACTTCTAACCAAGCCGCCGCCGCCGCCGTGAGGCCACCGCCGCTCTTCTTTGGCCGCCGCCGCGGCTACCTCCTTAGCTGCCGCCGCCGCCCGTCCACCCCGTTCATCTTCATCCAGCACCAGCCCGTCGCCAGCGTCGCCGTCATCTACCCCGACCACTTCGTCTACTCCGACTACCGTTGGTAACATCGGCACCGCGTCGATGGACGCCGCAATCGTCGTCGAGTTTTTCTCTGCTGGCCCCTCTGACTTCTCCGACATGGCGTACAGCTCGTGCGGGTCCCTCGTCTATGCATGCCCGGTGCTGGCAACACCAATGCGTGCCTTCATCCACGACGTGTCCCCGGGCTTGGCAAGCCTGGTCGGCGCTTCGTCAACTTCGTCTTCGTCCGTCTATGCATGCCCGGTGCTGGCAACACCGGTGCGTGCCTTCGTCCATGATGTGTCCCCGGGCTTGGCAAACCCGTTGCGATGCATCGTCAACAACATTTTCTTTCCCGACGCACCCCTACTTTGACACTACTGCGCCCATGCTAACTCGTCACCCTCTTGCGCCCGCTGATGAAGCTATGTACCTAGGGTAGGGTCATGGACCTGTCCTAACTACCCTACCCAAGGACATCTCTAGAAGAAATCACCTTTCAATCGACTTTGAGGCGT
This sequence comes from Triticum monococcum, assembly GCA_034509565.1. Taxonomy (NCBI): domain Eukaryota; kingdom Viridiplantae; phylum Streptophyta; class Magnoliopsida; order Poales; family Poaceae; genus Triticum; species Triticum monococcum. Next base: position 666,099,642 of record CM067843.1, on the reverse strand, counting down.
TCCACTCGACAAACTCGAAGACACCCGACCAAGAAGCAATCACTCGACCAAGAAGCAATCACTCGACGACCAGGAGGCTTAAGGTCACTCCGCACTCTAACGGTCGGTCATTAAGTAACTTTTATGGTCATCACAGCACTTTATTACTAGCGTTACCAGTAACGCCCTGCCTTAATGTACATTGAACCCTTCGCAACGTGGGATGGCCGGGGTCCTGGCGCACTCTATATAAGCCACCCCCTCCTCCGAGACAAGGGTTCGCACCTCTATAACTCATACCCACGTAATCCAGTCGACCGCCTCCGGGCTCCGAGACGTAGGGCTATTACTTCCTCCGAGAAGGGCCTGAACTCGTAAACCATGCGTCCTACAACTTCTCCATAGCTAAGACCTTGCCTTTCCATACTTACTGTTGGGGAACGCAGTAATTTCGAAAATTTTCCTACGCACACGCAAGATCATGGTGATGCACAGCAACGAGAGGGGAGAGTGTTGTCTACGTACCAACGCAGACCGACTGCGGAAGCGATCACACAACATAGAGGAAGTAGTCGTACGTCTTCTTCCCGATCCGACCGATCCAAGCACCGTTACTCCGGCGCCTCCGAGTTCTTAGCACACGTTCAGCTCGATGACGATCCTCGGGCTCCGATCCAGCAAAGCGTCGAGGAAGAGTTCCGTCAGCACGACGGCGTGATGACGATCTTGATGTACTACCGACGCAGGGCTTCGCCTAAGCACTACAACGGTATGATCGAGGTGGAATTTGGTGGCAGGGGGCACCGCACACGGCTAAGGAACGATCTCAAGGATCAACTTGTGTGTCTTGGGGTGTCCCCTGCCCCCGTATATAAAGGATGAGAGGGGGAGGGCTGGCCGGCCAAGTGGAGGGAGGCGCAGGAGGAGTCCTACTCCTACCGGGAGTAGGACTCCCCCCTCCAATCCTAGTCCAACTAGGAATCCTTAAAGGGGAGAGAGAGAGAGGTGGCCGGCCCCTCTCCTAGTCCTAATAGGACTAGGGAGAGGGGGGGAGGCGCAGCCCTATGTGGGCTGCCCTCTCACCTTTCCACTAAGGCCCATGTTGGCCCATTTGGCTCCCGGGGGGTTCCGGTAACCCTCCCGGTAATCCGGTAAAATCCCGATTTCACCCGGAACACTTCCGGTGTCCAAACATAGGCTTCCAATATATCAATCTTTATGTCTCGACCATTTCGAGACTCCTCGTCATGTCCGTGATCACATCCGGGACTCCGAACAACCTTCGGTACATCAAAATGCATAAACTCATAATAACTGTCATCGTAACGTTAAGTGTGCGGACCCTACGGTTCGAGAACAATGTAGACATGACCGAGACACGTCTCCGGTCAATAACCAATAGCGGGACCTGGATGCCCATATTGGCTCCTAAATATTCTACGAAGATCTTTATCGGTCAGACCGCATAACAACATACGTTGTTCCCTTTGTCATCGGTATGTTACTTGCCCGAGATTCGATCGTCGGTATCCAATACCTAGTTCAATCTCGTTACTGGCAAGTCTCTTTACTCGTTCCGTAATACATCATCTCATAACTAACATCTTAGTTATTTTGCTTGCAAGGCTTATGTGATGTGTATTACCGAGAGGGCCCAGAGATACCTCTCCGACAATCGGAGTGACAAACCCTAATCTCGAAATACGCCAACCCAACATCTACCATTGGAGACACCTGTAGTACTCCTTTATAATCACCCAGTTACGTTGTGACGTTTGGTAGTACCCAAAGTGTTCCTCCGGTAAACGGGAGTTGCATAATCTCATAGTTATAGGAACATGTATAAGTCATGAAGAAAGCAATAGCAACATACAAAACGATCGGGTGCTAAGCTAATGGAATGGGTCATGTCAATCAGATCATTCAACTAATGATGTGACCTCGTTAATCAAATAACAACTCTTTGTTCATGGTTAGGAAACATAACCATCTTTGATTAACGAGCTAGTCAAGTAGAGGCATACTAGTGACACTGTTTGTCTATGTATTCACACATGTATTATGTTTCCGGTTAATACAATTCTAGCATGAATAATAAAACATTTATCATGATATAAGGAAATAAATAATAACTTTATTATTGCCTCTAGGGCATATTTCCTTCAGTCTCCCACTTGCACTAGAGTCAATAATCTAGTTCACATCGCCATGTGATTTAACAGCAATAGTTCACATCACCATGTGATTAACACCCATAGTTCACATCGTCATGTGACCAACACTCAAAGGGTTTACTAGAGTCAGTAATCTAGTTCACATATCTTTGTGATTAACACCCAAAGAGTACTAAGGTGTGATCATGTTTGCTTGTGAGATAATTTTAGTCAACGGGTCTGTCACATTTAGATCCGTAAGTATTTTGCAAGTTCTATGTCTACAATGCTCTACACGGAGCTACTCTAGCTAATTGCTCCCACTTTCAATATGTATCCAGATTGAGACTTTAGATTCATCTGGATCAGTGTCAAAAACTTGCATCGACGTAACCCTTTACGACGAACCTTTTTGTCACGTCCATAATCGAGAAACATATCCTTATTTCACTAAGGATAATTCTGACCGCTGTCCAGTGATCTACTCCTAGATCACTATTGTATTCCCTTGCCAAATCAGTGCAGGGTATACAATAGATCTGGAATACAGCATGACATACTTTATAGAACCTATGGCCAAGGCATAGGGAATGACGTTCATTCTCTTTCTATCTTCTGCCGTGGTCGGGCTTTTGAGTCTTACTCAACTTCACACCTTGTAATACAGGCAAGAACCCTTTCTCTGACTGCTCCATTTTGAACTACTTCAAAATCTTGTCAAGGTATGTATTTATTGAAAGAACTTATCAAGCATCTTGATCTATCTCTATAGATCTTGATGCTCAATATGTAAGCAGCTTTACCGAAATCTTTCTTTGAAAAACTCCTTTCAAACACTCCTTTTATGCTTTACAGAATAATTCTACATTATTTCCGATCAACAATATGTCATTCACATATACTTATCAGAAATGCTGTAGTGCTCCCACTCACTTTCTCGTAAATACAGGCTTCATCGCAAGTCTGTATAAAACTATATGCTTTAATCAACTTATCAAAGCGTATATTCCAACTCTGAGATGCTTGCACCAGTCCACAGATGGATCGCTGGAGCTTGCACATTTTGTTAACACCTTTCGGATTGACAAAACCTTCTAGTTGCATCGTATACAACTCTTCTTTAGCAAATCCATTAAGGAATGCAGTTTTGTTTATCCATTTGCCAGATTTCATAAAATGCGGCAATTGCTAACATGATTCGGACAGACTTTAAGCATAGATACGAGTGAGAAAATCTCATCGTAGTCAACACCTTGAACTTGTCGAAAACCTTTTGCGACAATTCTAGCTTTGTAGATATTAACACTACTATCAGCGTCCGTCTTCCTCTTGAAGATCCATGGCTTGCCGATCATCGGGCAAGTCAACCAAAGTCCATACTTTGTTCTCATACATGGATCATATCTCAGATTTCATGGCTTCAAGCCACTTTGCGGAATCTGGGCTCACCATCGCTTCTTCATAGTTCATAGGATCATCATGATCTAGTAGCATGACTTCCAGAACAGGATTACCGTACCACTCTGGCGTGGATCTTTACTCTGGTTGATCTACGAGGTTCAGTAGTGTCTTGTTCTGAAGTTTCATGATCATCATCATTAGCTTCCTCACTAACTGGTGTAGGTGTCACAGAAACATTTTTCTATGATGTACTATTTTCCAATAAGGGAGCAGGTGCAGTTACCTCATCAAGTTCTACTTTCCTCCCACTCACTTCTTTCGAGAGAAACTCCTTCTCCAGAAAGTTTCCGAATTTAGCAACAAGAGTCTTGCCTTCGGATCTGTGATAGAAGGTGTATCCAACAGTTTCCTTTGGATATCCTATGAAGATGCACTTCTCCGATTTGAGTTTTGAGCTTATCAGGATGAAACTTTTTCATATAAGCATCGCAACCCCAAACTTTAAGAAACGACAACTTTGGTTTCTTGCCAAACCATAGTTCATAAGGCGTCGTCTCGACGGATATAGATGGTGCCCCTTTTTTAACATGAATGCAGCTGTCTCTAATGCATGACCCCAAAAACAATAGTGGTAAATCGGTAAGAGAGATCATAGATTGCACTATATCCAATAAAGTACGGTTATGATGTTCGGACACACCATTATGATGTGGTGTTCCAGGTGGCGTGAGTAGTGAAACTATTTCACATTGTTTTAACTGAAGACCAAACTCGTAACTCAAATATTTGTCTCTGCGATCAGATCGTAGAAACTTTATTTTCTTGTCACGATGTTTTTCACTTCACTCTGAAATTCTTTGAACTTTTCAAATGTTTCAGACTTATGTTTCATCAAGTAGATATACTCATATCTACTCAAATCATTTGTGAAGATCAGAAAATAATGATACCTGTCGCGAGCCTCAATATTCATCGGACCACATACATCAGTATGTATGATTTCCAACAAATCTTTTCTCGCTCCATTGTTCCGGAGAACGGCGTTTTTGTCATCTTGCCCAAAAGGCATAGTTCGCAAGCATCAAGTGATTCATAATCAAGTGATTCCGAAAATCCATCAGCATGGAGTTTCTTCATGCGCTTTATACCAATATGACCTAAACAGAAGTGCCACAAATAAGTTGCACTATCATTATTAACTTTGCATCTTTTGGTTTCAATATTATGAATATGTGTATTATTAAGATCGAGATCCAATGAACTATTTTCATTGGGTGTGTAACCATATTAGGTTTTATTCATGTAAACAGAACAACAATTTATTCTCTTACTTAAATGAATAACCGTATTACAATAAACATGATCAAATCATATTCATGTTCAACGCAAACACCAAATAACACTTATTTAGGTTCAACACTAATCCCGAAATTATAGGGAGTGTGCGATGATGATCATATCAATCTTGGAACCACTTCCAACACACATCGTCACTTCACCCTTAACTAGTCTCTGTTTATTCTGCAACTCCCGATTCGAGTTACTACTCTTAGCAACTGAACTAGCATCAAATACTAAGGGGTTGCTATAAACACTAGTAAGTACACATCAATAACATGTATATCAAATATACTTATGTTCACTTTGCCATCCTTCTTATCCGCCAATCACTTGGGGTAGTTCCGCTTCCAGTGACCAGTCCCTTTGCAGTAGAAGCACTTAGTCTCAGGCTTAGGATCAGACTTGGGCTTCTTCACTTGAGCAGCAACTTGCTTGCTATTCTTCTTGAAGTTCCCCTTCTCCCCTCTGCCCTTTTCTTGAAACTAGTGGTCTTGTTAACCATCAATACTTGATGTTTTTCTTGATTTCTACCTTCGTTGATTTCAGCATCACGAAGAGCTTGGGAGTTGTTTCCGTTATCCCTTGTATATTATAGTTCATCACGAAGTTCTGCTAACTTGGTGATGGTGACTAGAGAATTCTGTCAATCACTATCTTATCTAGAAGATTAACTCCCACTTGATTCAAGCGATTGTAGCACCCAGACAATCTGAGCACATGCTCACTAGTTGAGCGATTCTCCTCCATCTTTTAGCTATAGAACTTGTTGGAGACTTCATATCTCTCAACTCGGGTATTTGCTTGAAATATTAACTTCAACTCCTGGAACATCTCATATGGTCCATGACGTTCAAAACATCTTTGAAGTCCCGATTCTAAGCCATTAAGCATGGTGCACTAAACTATCAAGTAGTCATCATATTGAGCTAGCCAAACTTTCATAACGTCTGCATCTGCTCCTGCAATAGGTCTTTCACCTAGCGGTGCATCAAGGACATAATTCTTCTATGCAGCAATGAGGATAAACCTCTGATCACGGATCCAATCCGCATCTTTGCTACTAACATCTTTTCAACACAATTTTCTCTAGGAACATATCAAAATAAACATAGGGAAGCAACAACGCGAGCTATTGATCTACAACATAATTTGCAAAATACTACCAGGACTAAGTTCATGATAAATTTAAGTTCAATTTAATCATATTACTTAAGAACTCCCACTTAGATAGACATCCCTCTAATCCTCTAAGTGATCACGTGATCCAAATCAACTAAACCATAACCGATCATCACGTGAGATGGAGTAGTTTTCAATGGTGAACATCGTCATGTTGATCATATCTACTATATGATTCACGCTCGACCTTTCGGTCTCTGTGTTCCGAGGCCATATCTGCATATGCTAGGCTCGTCAAGTATAACCTGAGTATTCTGCGTGTGCAAAACTGGCTTGCACCCGTTGTAGATGGACGTAGAGCTTATCACACCCGATCATCACGTGGTGTCTGGGCACGACGAACTTTGGCAACGGTGCATACTCAGGGAGAACACTTCTTGATAATTTAGTGAGAGATCATCTTATAATGCTACCGTCAATCAAAGCAAGATAAGATGCATAAAAGGATAAACATCACATGCAATCAATATAAGTGATATGATATGGCCATCATCATCTTGTGCTTGTGATCTCCATCTCCGAAGCACCGTCATGATCACCATCGTCACCGGCGCGCCACCTTGATCTCCATCGTAGCAACGTTGTCGTCTCGCCAATCTTATGCTTCCACGACTATCACTACCGCTTAGTAATAAAGTAAAGCATTACATCGCGATTGCATTGCATACAATAAAGCGACAACCATATGGCTCCTGCCAGTTGCCGATAACTCGGTTACAAAACATGATCATCTCATACAATAAAATCAGCATCATGTCTTGACCATATCACATCACAACATACCCTGCAAAAACAAGTTAGACGTCCTCTACTTTGTTTGTTGCAAGTTTTACGTGGCTGCTACGGGCTTAAGCAAGAACTCATCTCACCTACGCATCAAAACCACAACGATAGTTCGTCAAATAGACTCCATTTTAACCTTCTCAAGGACCGGGCGTAGTCACACTTGGTTCAACTAAAGTTGGAGAGACAGTCTTCCGCAAGCCATCTATGTGCAAAGCACGTCGAGGGAACCGGTCTCGCGTAAGAGTACGCGTAAGGTTGGTCCGGATCGTCTCACCCAACAATACCGCCGAACCAAAGTATGACATGCTGGTAGGCAGTATGACTTGTATCACCCACAACTCACTTGTGTTCTACTCGTGCATATAACATCAAACCATAAAACCTAGGCTCGGATGCCACTGTTGGGGAACGCAGTAATTTCGAAAATTTTCCTACGCACACGCAAGATCATGGTGATGCACAGCAACGAGAGGGGAGAGTGTTGTCTACGTACCAACGCAGACCGACTGCGGAAGCGATCACACAACATAGAGGAAGTAGTCGTACGTCGTCTTCCCGATCCGACCGATCCAAGCACCGTTACTCCGGCGCCTCCGAGTTCTTAGCACACGTTCAGCTCGATGACGATCCTCGGGCTCCGATCCAGCAAAGCATCGAGGAAGAGTTCCGTCAGCACGACGGCGTGATGACGATCTTGATGTACTACCGACGCAGGGCTTCGCCTAAGCACTACAACGGTATGATCGAGGTGGAATTTGGTGGCAGGGGGCACCGCACACGGCTAAGGAACGATCTCAAGGATCAACTTGTGTGTCTTGGGGTGTCCCCTGCCCCCGTATATAAAGGATGAGAGGGGGAGGGCTGGCCGGCCAAGTGGAGGGAGGCGCAGGAGGAGTCCTACTCCTACCGGGAGTAGGACTCCCCCCTCCAATCCTAGTCCAACTAGGAATCCTTAAAGGGGAGAGAGAGAGAGGTGGCCGGCCCCTCTCCTAGTCCTAATAGCACTAGGGAGAGGGGGGAGGCGCAGCCCTATGTGGGCTGCCCTCTCACCTTTCCACTAAGGCCCATGTTGGCCCATTTGGCTCCCGGGGGGTTCCGGTAACCCTCCCGGTAATCCGGTAAAATCCCGATTTCACCCGGAACACTTCCGGTGTCCAAACATAGGCTTCCAATATATCAATCTTTATGTCTCGACCATTTCGAGACTCCTCGTCATGTCCGTGATCACATCCGGGACTCCGAACAACCTTCGGTACATCAAAATGCATAAACTCATAATAACTGTCATCGTAACGTTAAGCGTGCGGACCCTACGGTTCGAGAACAATGTAGACATGACCGAGACACGTCTCCGGTCAATAACCAATAGCGGGACCTGGATGCCCATATTGGCTCCTAAATATTCTACGAAGATCTTTATCGGTCAGACCGCATAACAACATACGTTGTTCCCTTTGTCATCGGTATGTTACTTGCCCGAGATTCGATCGTCGGTATCCAATACCTAGTTCAATCTCGTTACTGGCAAGTCTCTTTACTCGTTTCGTAATACATCATCTCATAACTAACATCTTAGTTATTTTGCTTGCAAGGCTTATGTGATGTGTATTACCGAGAGGGCCCAGAGATACCTCTCCGACAATCGGAGTGACAAACCCTAATCTCGAAATACGCCAACCCAACATCTACCATTGGAGACACCTGTAGTACTCCTTTATAATCACCCAGTTACGTTGTGACGTTTGGTAGTACCCAAAGTGTTCCTCCGGTAAACGGGAGTTGCATAATCTCATAGTTATAGGAACATGTATAAGTCATGAAGAAAGCAATAGCAACATACAAAACGATCGGGTGCTAAGCTAATGGAATGGGTCATGTCAATCAGATCATTCAACTAATGATGTGACCTCATTAATCAAATAACAACTCTTTGTTCATGGTTAGGAAACATAACCATCTTTGATTAACGAGCTAGTCAAGTAGAGGCATACTAGTGACACTCTGTTTGTCTATGTATTCACACATGTATTATGTTTCCGGTTAATACAATTCTAGCATGAATAATAAACATTTATCATGATATAAGGAAATAAATAATAACTTTATTATTGCCTCTAGGGCATATTTCCTTCACTTACCCCCCTACACTACTGTCAGACTTAGAACCACGACAGTTGGCGCCCACCGTGGGGCAGGTGTTTTAACGTTTTGTTGGAGGAGTTGCGATCTTTTCCGACCCGATTCATCATGGTTTTTGACGGAGTTTTGGTGGAGGGCCGCGAGATCCGTCTCGGCGCGCTCACTTTCATCGCCGACGACTCCGCCTGGCTTCAGGAGGCTCCGCTCGACGTGGACGCACTCCCTGTCCGCGGGGCAATGCACTTTAGCGCGTGCGTCCGCGGCGTTCTCCTGCGGCAACCGTCGACCCCCTACCGGTCGGCTCTTGTGTTGTCCTCCCTCCCGGTTTCCCGCCGGCGCAAGCGCTTCGGTCGGTCGAGACTTTAGCGGTGGGTGAGACACGCGGTGGCCCGTCAGTCGGCCACCCCTCAAGTCGCGGCGATAGAGCCCGACGAATCCCTCTACGGCCTGTTCGACCTGTCGACTAGCTCCGAAGAGACTGCATCCGAGTGCGATAGCAGCGATCCAGCGGCAGAGGTTCTGATGGTCGATGGACCGCCCAGTCCCCCCGGCTTTACCCGCACCGATGGAGGCGCGGGAGGAGGCGACCTATCGCGTCCCCATGAGGAGTATCTTCCCGAGCACCTCACGTCCCTGCAGAGAGAAGAACTTCGCCGCCGGAATGTGGATGCACTACACACTCCTATCATTGGAGAAACCCCCGAGGCTCGCGCCTTGGAGGACGCGCGCCTGGCAAACTTGGCCGAGTGCACTCGACTGGAGAACCTCCAGCAAGCGCTCGACAAGCATGCACGACAACGGGTTCCCGAATCCAGTCGACGTCAGCTCTTCCCACCCCCGCAGGTATATCGGACTCTGATTCAGTATTTAGCAGCGGCGGCCCGTATAGCAGAGTCGATTCAGCCTTCCCAGTCGGAGGCTGGCAGAGGCTTGTTGCAGATCAGAGCGTTACTCCGAGCAGCAGGAGATCAGAATTCCGTTGTTTCTCAGTCGCGGAACAGAATTCACAGCAGATCCGTCGCCGCAGACACAGTCCAGTCGGCTCACAGCCCGAGATCGCCCCCGAGGCGTGAGGGACGTGGGGACCGGCGTGACCAGTATGGGAACCATGAGCAGTATGATCACCGAGTCGATCGTGACGGTCGACGTTGAGTGCCCACGCCTCCCCCGAGGAGCGGGTCGTATGTGCCTCGCCAACAGGATGACAGGCGCCCTCATAGTGGTGGGCGAAGGATTCCAGTCGACCCTAGAGGGCCAGGCTTTGATGCGAGATCCATCCTCGTGCAAGGTCTGGTCGACAGGAACATGGCTCACCAAGAAGGCCACGACAGAGATGCGCCTGCCAGCAGTAGAGTACATGTTTCGGGGCCAGAGTGCTTTAGTAGAGCCATCAGGGCCGCTGTGATTCCTCCCAATTTCAGGTTGGCGACTGGAGTCAGTAAGTTCACTGGCAAGTCCAAGCCCGATACTTGGCTTGAGGACTACCGAGTGGCCGTCTAGATTGGCGGTGGCAATGATGAAGTGGCCATGAAACACCTGCCTCTCATGTTGGAGGGCTCGGCCAGAGCATGGCTAAACCAGTTAGCACCTAGCAGCATTTACACTTGGGAAGTGTTGGGGAACATAGCAGAAATTCAAAATTTTCTACGCATCACCAAGATCAATCTATGGAGTAATCTAGCAACGAGGGGAAGGAGAGTGCATCTACATACCCTTGTAGATCGCTAAGCGGAAGCGTTCAAGTGAACGGGGTTGATGGAGTCGTACTCGTCGTGATCCAAATCACCGATGATCCTAGTGCCGAATGGACGGCACCTCCGTGTTCAACACACGTACAGCCCGGTGACGTCTCCTACGCCTTCATGCAGCAAGGGGAGAAGGAGAGGTTGGGGAAGACTCCATCCAGCAGCAGCACGACGACATGGTGGTGAAGGAGGAGCGTGGCAATCCTGCAGGGCTTCGCCAAGCACCGCGGGAGAAGAGGAGAACTTGGGAGAGGGGGAGGGCTGCGCCAAGACTTGGGTGCGACTGCCCTCCCACCCCCCACATATATATAGGGGCAAGGGAGAGGGGGGCCGGCCCCCTCAGATCCAATCTAAGGAGGGGCAGCGGCCAAGGGGGGTTGCCTTGCCCCCCAAGGCAAGGGGGCGCCCCCCTTTAGGGTTCCCCCAAACCCTAGGCGCATGGGCCCTAGGGGGGGAGGCACCCAGCCCACTAAGGGACTGGTCCCTCTCCACATACAACCCATAAGGCCCTCTGGGGCAGGTGGACCCTCCCGGTGGATCCCCGGAACCCCTCCGGTGGTCCCGCTACAATACCGGTAACCCCCGAATTATTCCGGTGACCGTATGATTACTTCCCATATATAAATCTTTACCTCCGGACCATTCCGGAACTCCTCGTGACGTCCGGGATCTCATCCAGGACTTCGAACAACATTCGGTAACCACGTATATCTATTCCCAATAACCCTAGCGTCATCGAACCTTAAGTGTGTAGACCCTATGGGTTCGGGAAACATGCAGACATGACCGAGACACCTCTCCGGTCAATAACCAACAGCGGGATCTGGATACCCATGTTGGCTCCCACATGCTCCACGATGATCTCATCGGATGAACCACGATGTCAAGGATTCGATCAATCCCATATACAATTCCCTGTGTCTAGCGGTACGATACTTGCCCGAGATTCGATCATCGGTATCCCGATACCTTGTTCAATCTCGTTACCGGCAAGTCTCTTTACTCGTTTCGTAACACATCATCCCATGATCAACTCCTTGATCACATTGTGCACATTATGATGATGTCCTACCGAGTGGGCCCAGAGATACCTCTCCGTTTGCACGGAGTGACAAATCCCAGTCTCGATTCATGCCAACCCAACAGACACTTTTGGAGATTCCTGTAGTGTACCTTTATGGCCACCCAGTTACGTTGTGACGTTTGGCACACCCAAAGCACTCCTACGCTATCCGGGAGTTGCACAATCTCATGGTCTAAGGAAATGATACTTGACATTAGAAAAGCTTCAGCATACGAACTACATGATCTTGTGCTAGGCTTAGGATTGGGTCTTGTCCATCACATCATTCTCCTAATGATGTGATCCCGTTATCAACGACATCCAATGTCCATGGTCAGGAAACCGTAACCATCTATTAATCAACGAGCTAGTCAACTAGAGGCTTACTAGGGACATGGTGTTGTGTATGTATCCACACATGTATCTGAGTTTCCTATCAATACAATTCCAGCATGGATAATAAACGATTATCATGAACAAGGAAATATGATAACAACTAATTTATTATTGCCTCTAGGGCATATTTCCAACAGTCTCCCACTTGCACTAGAGTCAATAATCCAGTTCACATTGATATGTGATTAACACTCAAGGTCACATCCCCATGTGACTAACACCCAAAGAGTTCTGTGTTTGATCATGTTATGCTTGTGAGAGAGGTTTCAGTCAACGGGTCTGCAACATTCAGAGCCGTATGTACTTCGCAAATTTCTATGTCATCTTGTAGATGCAACTACTACGCTACATTTGGAGCCATTTCAAATAACTGTTCTACTTGGAGCTATTCTAAATTGTTGCTCCATTATACGTATCCGGTATCTCTACTCAGAGCTATCCGGATAGGTGTTAAGCTTGCATCGACGTAACTCTTTACGTCGAACTCTTTATCACCTCCATAACCGAGAAACATATCCTTATTCCTCTAAGGATAATTTAGACCGCTATCTGGTGATCTACTCCTAGATCACCTTTGTACCCTCTTGCCAGATATGTGGCAAGGCACACATCAGGTGCGGTACTCAGCATGGCATACCGTATAGAGCCTATGACAAAAGCATAGGGGACGACCTTCGTCCTTCCTCTTTCTTCTGCCGTGGTCGAGCTTTAAGTCTTAACTTCATACCTTACAACTCAGGCAAGAACTCCTTCTTTGACTGATCCATCTCGAACACCTTCAAGATCATGTCAAGGTATGTGCTCATTTGAAAGTACCATTAAGCATTTTGATCTATCCTTATAGATCTTGATGCTCAATGTTCAAGTAGCTTAATCCAGGCTTTCCATTTAAAAACACTTTCCAAATAACCATATATGCTTTCCAGAAATTCTACGTCATTTCTGATCAACAATATGTCAACAACATATACTCATCAGAAATTCTATAGTGCTCCCACTCACTTCTTTGGAAATACAAGTTTCTCATAAACTTTGTATACACCCAAAATCTTTGATCATCTCATCAAAGCATACATTCTAACTCCGAGTGGCTTACTCCAGTCCTTAGAAGGATTGCTGGAGCTTTGCATACTTGTTAGCATCTTTCAGGATTGACAAAACCTTCCGGTTGTATCACATACAACCTTTCCTCAAGAAAATCATCGAGGAAACAATGTTTTTTGACATCCTATCTGCAAGGTTTCATAAATAATGCAGTAATCGCTAATATAATTCCAACAGACTCTTAGCATTGCTACGAGTGAGAAAGTCTCATCGTAGTCAACTCCTTGAACTTGTCAGAAAACATCTTAACGACAAGTCGAGCTTTCTTAATGGTGATACTCACCATCATTGTCCGTCTTCCTTTTAAAATCCATATGTACCTAATAGCCTTACGACCATCAAGTAGTTCTTCCAAAGTCTACACTTTGTTTTCATATATGGATCCTCTCTCGGATTATATGGCCTCGAGCCATTTTGGAATCCAGGCCCACCATCGCTTCTCCATAGCTCGTAGGTTCATTGTTGTCTAGCAACATGACTTCCAAGATAGGATTACGTACCACTCTGAAGTACTACGCATCCTTGTCACCCCACGAGGTTTGGTAGTGACTTGATCTGAAGTTTCATGATCACTATCATAAGCTTCCACTTCAATTGGTGTAGGTGCCACAGGAACAACTCCCTGTGCCCTGCCACACACTAGTTGAAGAGACGGTTCAATAACCTCATCAAGTCTCCACCATCCTCCCACTCAATTCTTTTGAGAGAAACTTTTCCTCGAGAAAGGACCCGATTCTAGAAACAATCCCTTATTGCTTTCGGATCTGAGACAGGAGGTATACCCAACTATTTTGGGTGTCCTATGAAGATGCATTTATCCGCTTTGGGTTCGAGCTTATCAGCCTGAAACTTTTTCACATAAGCAGCCCCAAACTTTTAAGAAATGACAGCTTAGGTTTTCTAAACCATAGTTCATACAGTGTCATCTCATCGGAATTACTTGGTGCCCTATTTAAAGTGAATGTGGTTGTCTCTAATGCCTAACCCATAAACTATCGTGGTAATTCGATAAGAGACATCATGGTATGCATCATATCCAATAGGGTGCAGTTATGATGTTCGGACACACCATCATACTATGGTGTTTCAAGCTGTATTAGTTGTGAAACAATTTCCACAATGTCTTAATTCTGTGCCAAACTCGTAATTCAGATATTCATCTCTATGATCATATCATAGATATTTTATCCTCTTGTCACGATGATCTTTCAACTTCACCCTGAAATTACATGAACCTTTCAATAATTCAGACTCGTGATTCATCAAGTAAATATACTCAATATCTACTCAAATCATCTGTGAAGTAAGAACATAACGATATCCACCACACGCCTCAGCACTCATTGGACTGCACACATCAAAATGTATTACTTCCAACAAGTTTCATTCTAGTTCCATTTTACTGAAAATGAGGCTTTCAGTCATCTTGCCCATGTGGTATGATTTGCATGTCTCAAGTGATTCAAAATCAAGTGAGTCCAAATGGTCCATTTGAAGGAAATATGCCCTAGAGGCAATAATATAGTTATTATTTATTTCCTTATATCATGATAAATGTTTATTATTCATGCTAGAATTGTATTAACCGGAAACATGATACATGTGTGAATACATAGACAAACAAAGTGTCACTAGTATGCCTCTACTTGACTAGCTCGTTAATCAAAGATGGTTATGTTTCCTAACCATGGACAAAAGAGTTGTTATTTGATTAACGAGATCACATCATTAGTTGAATGATCTGATTGACATGACCCATTCCATTAGCTTAGCACCCGATCGTTTAGTATGTTGCTATTGCTTTCTTCATGACTTATACATGTTCCTATGACTATGAGATTATAAAACTCCCGTTTGCCGGAGGAACACTTTGGGTGCTACCAAACGTCACAACGTAACTGGGTGATTATAAAGGAGCACTATAGGTGTCTCCAAAGGTAGATGTTGGGTTGGCATATTTCGAGATTAGGATTTGTCACTCCGATTGTCGGAGAGGTATCTCTGGGCCCTCTCGGTAATACACATCACTTAAGCCTTGCAAGCATTGCAACTAATGAGTTAGTTGCGAGATGATGTATTACGAAACGAGTAAAGAGACTTGCCGGTAACGAGATTGAACTAGGTATTGGATACCGACGATCGAATCTCGGGCAAGTAACATACCGATGACAAAGGGAACAACGTATGTTGTTATGCGGTCTGACCGATAAAGATCTTCGTAGAATATGTAGGAGCCAATATGGGCATCCAGGTCCCGCTATTGGTTATTGACCAGAGACGTGTCTCGGTCATGTCTACATTGTTCTCGGACCGTAGGGTCCGCACGCTTAACGTTATGATGACAGTTATTATGAGTTTATGCATTTTGATGTACCGAAGGTAGTTCGGAGTCCTGGATGTGATCACGGACATGACGAGGAGTCTCGAAATGGTCGAGACATAAAGATTGATATATTGGAAGCCTATATTTGGATATCGGAAGTGTTCCGGGTAAAATCGGGATTTTACCGGATTACCGGGAGGTTACCGGAACCCCCCGGGAGCCATATGGGCCTTATTGGGCTTTAGTGGAAAGGTGAAAGGGGCTGCCATGGTGGGCTGCGCGCCTCCCCCCTCCCCTAGTCCTATTAGGACTAGGAGAGGTGGCCGGCCACCTCTCTGAAGGAAATATGCCCTAGAGGCAATAATAAAGTTATTATTTATTTCCTTATATCATGATAAATGTTTATTATTCATGCTAGAATTGTATTAACCGGAAACATAATACATGTGTGAATACATAGACAAACAGAGTGTCACTAGTATGCCTCTACTTGACTAGCTCGTTAATCAAAGATGGTTAGGTTTCCTAACCATGGACAAAAGAGTTGTTATTTGATTAACGAGATCACATCATTAGTTGAATGATCTGATTGACATGACCCATTCCATTAGCTTAGCACCCGATCGTTTAGTATGTTGCTATTGCTTTCTTCATGACTTATACATGTTCCTATGACTATGAGATTATGCAACTACCGTTTGCCGGAGGAACACTTTGGGTGCTACCAAACGTCACAACGTAACTGGGTGATTATAAAGGAGCACTACAGGTGTCTCCAAAGGTAGATGTTGGGTTGGCGTATTTCGAGATTAGGATTTGTCACTCCGATTGTCGAAGAGGTATCTCTGGGCCCTCTCGGTAATGCACATCACATAAGCCTTGCAAGCATTGTGACTAATAACTTAGTTGCGAGATGATGTATTACGGAACGAGTAAAAGAGACTTACCGGTAACGAGATTGAACTAGGTATTGGATACCGACGATCGAATCTCGGGCAAGTAACATACCGATGACAAAAGGAACAACGTATGTTGTTATGCGGTATGACCGATAAAGATCTTCGTAGAATATGTAGGAGCCAATATGGGCATCCAGGTCCCGCTATTGGTTATTGACCGGAGATGTGTCTCAGTCATGTCTACATTGTTCTCGAACCGTAGGGTCCGCACACTTAACGTTACGATGACAGTTATTATGAGTTTATGCATTTTGATGTACCGAAGTTACTTCGGAGTCCCGGATGTGATCACGGACATGACGAGGAGTCTCGAAATGGTCGAGACATAAAGATTGATATATTGGATGACTATATTCGGACACCGGAAGTGTTCCGGGTGATTTCGGAGAAAACCGGAGAGCCGGAGGGTTACCGGAACCCTACCGGGAGAAGTAATGGGCCTTATGGGCTTTAGTGGAGAGAGAGAAGGGCTGCCAGAGGTGGGCCGCGCGCCACCTCCTCCCTGGTCCGAATTGGACTAGGGGAGGGGGGCGGCGCCCCCCTCCTTTCGTTCTCCCACTCCACCTCTTTCCCCCTCCTAGTAGGAGTCCTACTCCTACTAGGAGGAGGACTCCTCCTTGGCGCGCCACACCTGGCCAGCCGGCCTCCTCCCCTTGATCCTTTATATACGGGGGCAGGGGCACCCCAAGACACACAAGTTGATCCACGTGATCGTTCCTTAGCCGTGTGCGGTGCCCCCTGCCACCATATTCCACCTCAATCATATGGTTGTAGTGCTTAGGCGAAGCCCTGCGTCGGTAGAACATCAAGATCGTCATCACGCCGTCGTGCTGACGGAACTCCTCCCCGAAGCTTTGCTGGATCGGAGCCCGGGGATCATCATCGAGCTGTACGTGTGCCAAGAACTCGGAGGTGCCGGAGTAACGGTGCTTGGATTGGTCGGATCGGGAAGAAGACGTACGACTACTTCCTCTACGTTGTGTCAACGCTTCCGTTGTGATCTACAAGGGTACGTAGATTAGACTCTCCCCCTCATTGCTATGCATCACCATGATCTTGCGTGTGCGTAGGAATTTTTTTGAAATTACTACGTTCCCCAACAGTGGCATCCGAGCCTAGGTTTTATGGTTTGATGTTATATGCACGAGTAGAACACAAGTGAGTTGTGGGCGATACAAGTCATACTGCCTACCAGCATGTCATACTTTGGTTCAGCGGTATTGTTGGACGAGACGACCGGGACCAACCTTACGCGTACGCTTACGCGAGACCGGTTCCCTCGACGTGCTTTGCACATAGATGGCTTGCGGGCGACTGTCTCTCCAACTTTAGTTGAACCGAGTATGGCTACGCCCGGTCCTTGAGAAGGTTAAAACGGAGTCTATTTGAGAAACTATCATTGTGGTTTTGATGCGTAGGTGAGATTGGTTCTTGCTTAAGCCCGTAGCAGCCACGTAAAACTTGCAACAACAAAGTAGAGGACGTCTAACTTGTTTTTGTAGGGCATGTTGTGATGTGATATGGTCAAGACATGATGCTAAATTTTATTGTATGAGATGATCATGTTTTGTAACCGAGTTATCGGCAACTGGCAGGAGCCATATGGTTGTCGCTTTATTGTATGCAATGCAATCGCGATGTAATGTTTTACTTTATCGCTAAGCGGTAGCGATAGTCGTGGAAGCATAAGATTGGCGAGACGACAACGATGCTATGATGGAGATCAAGGTGTCGCGCCGGTGACGATGGTGATCATGACGGTGCTTCAGAGATGGAGATCACAAGCACAAGATGATGATGGCCATATCATATCACTTATATTGATTGCATGTGATGTTTATCTTTTTATGCATCTTATCTTGCTTTGATTGACGGTAGCATTATAGGATGATCTCTCACTAATTATCAAGAAGTGTTCTCCCTGAGTATGCACCGTTGCGAAAGTTCTTCGTGTTGAGACACCACGTGATGATCGGGTGTGATAGGCTCTACGTTCAAATACAACGGGTGCAAAACAGTTGCACACACGGAATACTCAGGTTATACTTGACGAGCCAAGCATATACAGATATGGCCTCGGAACACGGAGACCGAAAGGTCGAGCGTGAATCATATAGTAGATATGATCAACATAATGATGTTCACCGATGAAACTACTCCATCTCACGTGATGATCGGACATGGTTTAGTTGATTTGGATCACGTGATCACTTAGAGGATTAGAGGGATGTCTATCTAAGTGGGAGTTCTTAAGTAATATGATTAATTGAACTTAAATTTATCATGAACTTAGTCCTGGTAGTATTTTGTAAATCATGTTGTAGATCAATAGCTCGCGTTGTTGCTTCCCTGTGTTTACTTTGATATGTTCCTAGAGAAAATTGTATTGAAAGATGTTAGTAGCAATGATGCGGATTGGATCCGTGATCTGAGGTTTATCCTCATTGCTGCACAGAAGAATTATGTCCTTGATGCACCGCTAGGTGACAGACCTATTGCAGTAGCAGATGCAGACGTTATGAACGTTTGGCTAGCTCAATATGATGACTACTTGATAGTTTAGTGCACCATGCTTAATGGCTTAGAATCGGGACTTCAAAGACGTTTTGAACATCATGGACCATATGAGATGTTCCAGGAGTTGAAGATAATATTTCAAGCAAATACCCGAGTTGAGAGATATGAAGTCTCCAACAAGTTCTATAGCTAAAATATGGAGGAGAATCGCTCAATCTAGTGAGCATGTGCTCAGATTGTCTGGGTACTACAATCGCTTGAATCAAGTGGGAGTTAATCTTCCAGATAAGATAGTGATTGACAGAATTCTCTAGTCACCATGACCAAGTTAGTAGAACTTCGTGATGAACTATAGTATGCAAGGGATGACGAAAATGACTCCCGAGCTTTTCATGATGATGAAATCGATGAAGGTAGAAATCAAGAAAAACATCAAGTGTTGATGGTAGACAAGACCACTAGTTTCAAGAAAAGGGCAGAGGGAAGAAGGGGAATTCAAAAAGAACAGCGAGCAAGTTGCTGCTCAAGTGAAGAAGCCCAAGTCTGGACCTAAGCCTGAGACTGAGTGCTTCTACTGCAAAGGGACTGGTCACTGGAAGCGGAACTACCCCAAGTGATTGGCGGATAAGAAGGATGGCAAAGTGAACATAAGTATATTTGATATACATGTTATTGATGTGTACTTTACTAGTGTTTATAGCGAACCCTCAGTATTTGATACTAGTTCAGTTGCTAAGATTAGTAACTCGAAACGGGAGTTGCAGAATAAACAGGGACTAGTTAAGGGTGAAGTGACGATGTGTGTTGGAAGTGGTTCCAAGATTGATATGATCATCATCGCACACTCCCTATAATTTCGGGATTAGTGTTGAACCTAAATAAGTGTTATTTGGTGTTTGCATGAATATGATTTGATCATGTTTATTGTAATACGGTTATTCATTTAAATAAGAGAATAAATTGTTGTTCTGTTTACATGAATAAAACCTTATATGGTTACACACCCAATGAAAATAGTTCGTTGGATATCGATCGCAGTGATACACATAATCATAATATTGAAACCAAAAGATGCAAAGTTAATAATTATAGTGCAACTTATTTGTAGCACTGCCGTTTAGGTCATATTGGTGTAAAGCATGAAGAAACTCCATGCTGATGGGCTTTTGGAATCACTTGATTATGAATCAGTTGATGCTTGCGAACCATGCCTCATGGGCAAGATGACTAAGACTCTGTTCTTCGGAACAATGGAGCGAGCAACAGATTTGTTGGAAATCATACATACTGATGTATGTGGTCCGATGAATATTGAGGCTCGCGACAGGTATCATTATTTTCTGATCTTCACAAATGATTTGAGCAGATATGAGTATATCTACTTGATGAAACATAAGTCTGAAACATTTGAAAAGTTCAAAGAATTTCAGAGTGAAGTGAAAAATCATCGTAACAAGAAAATAAAGTTTCTATGATCTGATCGTAGAGAAGAGTATTTGAGTTACGAGTTTGGCCTTCAGTTAAAAACAATGTGAAATAGTTTCACTACTCACGCCACATGGAACACCATAGTGTAATGGTGTGTCCGAACGTCATAACCGTACTTTATTAGATATAGTGCGATCTATGATGTCTCTTACCGATCTACCACTATCGTTTTGGGGTTATGCATTAGAGACAGCTGCATTCACGTTAAAAAGGGGCACCATCTAAGTCCGTTGAGACGACACAATCTGAACTGTGGTTTAGCAAGAAACCAAAGTAGTCGTTTCTTAAAGTTTGGGGTTGTGATGCTTATGTGAAAAAGTTTCATCCTAATAAGCTCAAAACCAAATCGGAGAAATATGTCTTCATAGGATACCCAAAAGGAGACTGTTGGGTACACCTTCTATCACAGATCCTAAGGCAAGACATTCATTACTTATGATGGATACTTTCTAGAGAAGGAGTTTCTCTCGAAAGAAGTGAGTGGGAGGAAAGTAGAACTTGATAAGGTAATTGTACCTTCTCCTTTATTGGAAAGTAGTTCATCACAGAAATCTGTTCTTGTGACTCCTACACCAATTAGCGAGGAAGCTAATGATAATGATCATGAAACTTCGGATCAAGTTACTACCGAATCTCGTAGGTAAACCAGAGTGAAATCCGCACCAGAGTGGTACGGTAATCCTGTTCTGGAGGTCATGTTACTTGACCATGACGAACCTACGAACTATGAGGAAGCGATGATGAGCCCAAATTCCGCGAAATGCTTTGAGGCCATGAAATCTGAGATATGATCCATGCATGAGAACAAAGTATGGACTTTGATGGATTTGCCCGATGATCGGCAAGCCATAGAAAATAAATGGATCTTCAAGAGGAAGACGCACGCCGATAGTAGTGTTACTATCTACAAAGCTAGAATTGTCGCAAAAGGTTTTCGACAAGTTCAAGGTGTTGACTACGATGAGAGTTTCTCACTCGTATCTATGCTTAAGTCTGTTCGAATCATGTTAGTAATTGCCGCATTTTATGAAATCTGGCAAATGGATAAACAAAACTGCATTCCTTAATGGATTTATTAAAGAAGAGTTGTATATGATGCAACCAAAAGGTTTTGTCAATCCGAAAGGTGCTAACAAAATGTGCAAGCTCCAGTGATCCATCTGTGAACTGGTGCAAGCATCTCGGAGTCGGAATATACGCTTTGATAAGTTGATCAAAGGATATAGTTTTATACAGACTTGCGGTGAAGCCTGTATTTACAAGAAAGTGAGTGGGAGCACTACAACATTTCTGATAAGTATATGTGAATGGCATATTGTTGATCGGAAATAATGTAGAATTATTCTGTAAAGCATAAAGGAGTATTTGAAAGGAGTTTTTTCAAAGAAAGACTTCGGTGAAGCTGCTTACATATTGAGCTTCAAGATCTATAAAGATAGATCAAGACGCTTGATAAGTTTTTTCAATGAGTACATACCTTGACAAGATTTTGAAGTAGTTCAAAAATGGAGCAGTCAAAGAAAGAGTTCTTGCCTGTAGTACAAGGTGTGAAGTTGAGTAAGACTCAAAGCCCGACCACGGCAGAAGATAGAAAGAGAATGAAAGTCATTCCCTATGCCTCAGCCATAGGTTCTATAAAGTATGCCATGCTATGTACCAGATCTATTGTATACCCTACACTGATTGGCATGGGAGTACAATAATGATCTAGGAGTAGATCACTAGACAGCGGTCAAAATTATCCTTACTGGAATAAGGATATGTTTCTCAATTACGGAGGTGACAAAAAGGTTCGTCGTAAAGGGTTACGTCGATGCAAGTTTTTGACACTGATCCAGATGATTCTAAGTCTCAATCTGGATACATATTGAAAGTGGTAGCAATTAGCTAGAGTAGCTCCGTGCAGAGCATTGTAGACATAGAATTCGCAAAATACTTACGGATCTGTATGTGACAGACCCTTTGACTAAAAATTATCTCACAAGCAAAACATGATCACACCTTAGTACTCTTTGGGTGTTAACCACATAGCGATGTGAACTAGATTACTGACTCTAGTAAACCCTTTGGGTGTTGGTCACATATCGATGTGGACTATGGGTGTTAATCACATGGTGATGTGAACTATTGCTGTTAAATCACTTGGCGATGTGAACTAGATTATTGACTCTAGTGCAAGTGGGAGACTGAAGGAAATATGCCCTAGAGGCAATAATATAGTTATTATTTATTTCCTTATATCATGATAAATGTTTATTATTCATGCTAGAATTGTATTAACCGGAAACATGATACATGTGTGAATACATAGACAAACAAAGTGTCACTAGTATGCCTCTACTTGACTACCTCGTTAATCAAAGATGGTTATGTTTCCTAACCATGGACAAAAGAGTTGTTATTTGATTAACGAGATCACATCATTAGTTGAATGATCTGATTGACATGACCCATTCCATTAGCTTAGCACCCGATCGTTTAGTATGTTGCTATTGCTTTCTTCATGACTTATACATGTTCCTATGACTATGAGATTATGCAACTCCCGTTTGCCGGAGGAACACTTTGGGTGCTACCAAACATCACCACGTAACTGGGTGACTATAAAGGAGCACTACAGGTGTCTCCAAAGGTAGATGTTGGGTTGGCGTATTTCGAGATTAGGATTTGTCACTCCGATTGTCGGAGAGGTATCTCTGGGCCCTCTCGGTAATACACATCACTTAAGCCTTGCAAGCATTGCAACTAATGAGTTAGTTGCGAGATGATGTATTACGGAACGAGTAAAGAGACTTGCCGGTAACGAGATTGAACTAGGTATTGGATACCGACGATCGAATCTCGGGCAAGTAACATACCGATGACAAAGGGAACAACGCATGTTGTTATGCGGTCTGACCGATAAAGATCTTCGTAGAATATGTAGGAGCCAATATGGGCATCTAGGTCCCGCTATTGGTTATTGACCGGAGACGTGTCTCGGTCATGTCTACATTGTTCTCGAACCGTAGGGTCCGCACGCTTAACGTTACGATGACAGTTATTATGAGTTTATGCATTTTGATGTACCGAACGTAGTTCGGAGTCCCGGATGTGATCACGGACATGACGAGGAGTCTCGAAATGGTCGAGACATAAAGATTGATATATTGGAAGCCTATATTTGGATATCGGAAGTGTTCCGGGTAAAATCGGGATTTTACCGGATTACCGGGAGGTTACCGGAACCCCCCGGGAGCCATATGGGCCTTATTGGGCTTTAGTGGAAAGGTGAAAGGGGCTGCCATGGTGGGCTGCGTGCCCCCCCTCCCCTAGTCCTATTAGGACTAGGAGAGGTGGCCGGCCACCTCTCTCTCTCTTTCCCCCTTGGGAGTCCTATTTGGAATAGGATTGGGGGGGAGTCCTACTCCCGGTAGGAGTAGGACTCCTCCTACGCCCTCCTCTTGGCCGGCCAGCCCCTCCCCCTTGGATCCTTTATATACAGGGGCAGGGGGCACCTCTAGACACACAAGTTGATCATTGAGATCATTCCTTAGCCGTGTGCGGTGCCCCCTGCCACCATATTCCACCTCGATCATATCGTTGTAGTGCTTAGGCGAAGCCCTGCGTCGGTATAACATCAAGATCGTCACCACGCCGTCGTGCTGACGGAACTCCTCGCCGAAGCTTTGCTGGATCGGAGCCCGGGGATCGTCATTGAGCTGTACGTGTGCTAAGAACTCGGAGGTGCCGGAGTAACGGTGCTTGGATCGGTCGGATCGGGAAGAAGACGTACGACTACTTCCTCTATGTTGTGTCAACGCTTCCGTTGCGATCTACAAGGGTATGTAGATCAGACTCTCCCCCTCGTTGCTATGCATCACCATGATCTTGCGTGTGCGTAGGAATTTTTTTGAAATTACTACGTTCCCCAACACCATTTTCATGGAGTTTCTTCATGCATATACACCAATAGACATGGTTCGCTTGTCTCAAACTTTTCAAAATGAGTGAGCCCAAAGATCCATCTAAAGGAAATATGCCCTAGATGCAATAATAAAGTTATTATTTATTTCCTTATATCATGATAAATGTTTATTATTCATGCTAGAATTGTATTAACCAGAAACATAATACATGTGTGAATACATAGACAAACAGAGTGTCACTAGTATGCCTCTACTTGACTAGCTCGTTAATCAAAGATGGTTATGTTTCCTAACCATGGACAAAGAGTTGTTATTTGATTAACGGGATCACATCATTAGTTGCATGATCTGATTGACATGACCCATTCCATTAGCTTAGCACCCGATCGTTTAGTATGTTGCTATTGCTTTCTTCATGACTTATACATGTTCCTATGACTATGAGATTATACAACTCCCGTTTACCGGAGGAACACTTTGGGTGCTACCAAATGTCACAATGTAAATGGGTGATTATAAAGGAGCTTTACAGGTGTCTCCAAAGGTAGATGTTGGGTTGGCGTATTTCGAGAATAGGATTTGTCACTCCGATTGTCGGAGAGGTATCTCTGGGCCCTCTCGGTAATGCACGTCACTTAAGCCTTGCAAGCATTGCAACTAATAAGTTAGTTGCGGGATGATGTATTACGGAACGAGTAAAGAGACTTGCCGGTAACGAGATTGAACTAGGTATTGGATACCGACGATCAAATCTCGGGCAAGTAACATACCGATGACAAAGGGAACAACGTATGTTGTTATGCGGTCTGACTAAAGATCTTCGTAGAATATGTAGGAGCCAATATGGGCATCCAGGTCCCGCTATTGGTTATTGACCGGAGACGTGTCTCGGTCATGTCTACATTGTTCTCGAACCGTAGGGTCCGCACGCTTAATGTTACGATGACAGTTATTATGAGTTTATGCATTTTGATGTACCGAAGGTTGTTCGGAGTCCCGGATGTGATCATGGACATGACGAGGAGTCTCGAAATGGTCGAGACATAAAGATTGATATATTGGAAGCCTATATTTGGATATCGGAAGTGTTCCGGGTGAAATCGGGATTTTACCGGATTACCGGGAGGTTACCGGAACCCCGCGGGAGCCATATGGGCCTTCATGGGCCTTAGTGGAAAAGAGAAAAGGGGCAGCCCATAGGTGGCCGCGCGCCCCCCTTCCCTTAGTCCTATTAAGACTAGGAGAAGGGGCCAGCCCCCCTCTCTCTCTTTCCCCCTTTGGGAAATCTAGTCCAACTAGGATTGGGGGGGGGGAGTCCTACTCCCGGTGGGAGTAGGACTCCTCCTGCGCCCTCTCCCTGGCCGGCGCACCCCTCCCCCTTGGCTCCTTTATATACAGGGGCAGGGGGCACCTCTAGACACACAAGTTGATCATTGAGATCGTTCCTTAGCCGTGTGCGGTGCCCCCTGCCACCATATTCCACCTCGATCATATCGTTGTAGTGCTTAGGCGAAGCCCTGCGTCGGTAGAACAACAAGATCGTTACCACGCCGTCGTGCTGACGGAACTCCTCCCCGAAGCTTTGCTGGATCGGAGCCCGGGGATCGTCATCGAGCTGTACGTGTGCTAAGAACTCGGAGGTGCCGGAGTAACGGTGCTTGGATCGGGAAGAAGACGTACGACTACTTCCTCTACGTTGTGTCAACGCTTCCGTTGCGATCTACAAGGGTACGTAGATCATACTCTCCCCCTCGTTGCTATGCATCACCATGATCTTACGTGTGCGTAGGAAAATTTTCAAATTACTACGTTCCCCAACAGTGGCATCCGAGCCTAGGTTTTATGGTTTGATGTTATTTGCACGAGTAGAACACAAGTGAGTTGTGGGCGATACAAGTCATACTGCCTACCAGCATGTCACACTTTGGTTCAGCGGTATTGTTGGACGAGACGACTCGGACCAACCTTACGCGTACGCTTACGCGAGAAGGGTTCCCTCGACGTGCTTTGCACATAGATGGCTTGTGGGCGACTGTCTCTCCAACTTTCGTTGAACCGAGTATGGTTACGCCCAGTCCTTGAGAAGGTTAAAACGGAGTCTATTTGACAAACTATCATTGTGGTTTTGATGCGTAGGTGAGATGAGTTCTTGCTTAAGCCCGTAGCAGCCACGTAAAACTTGCAACAACAAAGTAGAGGACGTCTAACTTGTTTTTGCAGGGCATGTTGTGATGTGATATGGTCAAGGCATGATGCTAAATTTTATTGTATGAGATGATCATGTTCTGTAACCGAGTTATCGGCAACTGGCAGGAGCCATATGGTTGTCGCTTTATTGTATGTAATGCAATCGCGATGTAATGCTTTACTTTATTACTAAGCGGTAGTGATAGTCGTGGAAGCATAAGATTAGCGAGACGACAACGATGCTACGATGGAGATCAAGGTGTTGCGCCGGTGACGATGGTGATCATGACGGTGCTTCGGAGATGGAGATCACAAGCACAAGATGATGATGGCCATATCATATCACTTATATTGATTGCATGTGATGTTTATCCTTTTATGCATCTTATCTTGCTTTGATTGACGGTAGCATTATAAGATGATCTCTCACTAAATTATCAAGAAGTGTTCTCCCTGAGTATGCACCGTTGCCAAAGTTGGTCGTGCCCAGACACCACGTGATGATCGGGTGTGATAAGCTCTACGTCCATCTACAACGGGTGCAAGCCAGTTTTGCACACGCAGAATACTCAGGTTAAACTTGACGAGCCTAGCATATGCAGATATGGCCTCGGAACACAGAGACCGAAAGGTCGAGCGTGAATCATATAGTAGATATGATCAACATAACGATGTTCACCATTGAAAACTACTCCATCTCACGTGATGATCGGTTATGGTTTAGTTGATTTGGATCACGTGATCACTTAGAGGATTAGAGGGATGTCTATCTAAGTGGGAGTTCTTAAGTAATATGATTAATTGAACTTAAATTTATCATGAACTTAGTCCTGGTAGTATTTTGCAAATTATGTTGTAGATCAATAGCTCGCGTTGTTGCTTCCCTGTGTTTATTTTGATATGTTCCTAGAGAAAATTGTGTTGAAAGATGTTAGTAGCAATGATACGGATTGGATCCGTGATCTGAGGTTTATCCTCATTGCTGCATAGAAAAGTTATGTCCTTGATGCACCGCTAGGTGACAGACCTATTGCAGGAGCAGATGCAGATGTTATGAACATTTGGCTAGCTCAATATGATGACTACTTGATAGTTTAGTGCACCATGCTTAATGGCTTAGAATCGGGACTTCAAAGACGTTTTGAACGTCATGGACCATATGAGATGTTCCAGGAGTTGAAGTTAATATTTCAAGCAAATACCCGAGTTGAGAGATATGAAGTCTCCAACAAGTTCTATAGCTAAAAGATGGAGGAGAATCGCTCAACTAGTGAGCATTTGCTCAGATTGTCTGGGTACTACAATCGCTTGAATCAAGTGGGAGTTACTCTTCCAGATAAGAGAGTGATTGACAGAATTCTCTAGTCACCATCACCAAGTTAGTAGAACTTCGTGATGAACTATGATATGCAAGGGATAACGGAAACGATTCCCAAGCTCTTCATGATGCTGAAATCGACGAAGGTAGAAATCAAGAAAAACATCAAGTGTTGATGGTTGACAAGACCACTAGTTTGAAGAAAAGGGCAAAAGGGAAGAAGGGGAACTTCAAGAAGAACAGCAAGCAAGTTGCTGCTCAAGTGAAGAAGCCCAAGTCTGGTCCTAAGCCTGAGACTAAGTGCTTCTACTGCAAAGGGACTGGTCACTGGAACCGGAACTGCCCCAAGTATTTGGCGGATAAGAAGGATGGCAAAGTGAACAAAAATATATTTGATATACATGTTATTGATGTGTGCTTTACTAGTGTTTATAGCAACCGCTCAGTATTTGATATTGGTTCAGTTGTTAAGAGTAGTAACTCGAAACAGGAGTTGCAGAATAAACAGAGACTAGTTAAGGGTGAAGTGACGATGTGTGTTGGAAGTAGTTCCAAGATTGATATGATCATCATCGCACACTCCCCTATACTTTCGGGATTAGTGTTGAACTTAAATAAGTGTTATTTGGTTTTTGCGTTGAGCATGAATATGATTTGATCATGTTTATTGCAATACGGTTATTCATTAAAGTCAGAGAATAATTGTTGTTCTGTTTACATGAATAAAACCTTCGATGGTCATACACCCAATGAAACAAGTTCGTTGGATCTCGATCGTAGTGATACACATATACATAATAATGAAACCAAAAGATGCAAAGTTAATAATGATAGTGCAACTTATTTGTGGCACTACCGTTTAGGTCATATTGGTGTAAAGCGCATGAAGAAACTCCATGCTGATGGGATTTTGGAATCACTTGATTATGAATCACTTGATGCTTGCGAACCATGCCTTATGGGCAAGATGACTAAAACGCCATTCTCCGGAACAATGAAGCAAGCAACAGATTTGTTGGAAATCATACATACTGATGTATGTGGTCCGATGAATATTAAGGCTTACAGCAGGTATCATTATTTTCTGACCTTCACAAGATGATTTGAGCAGATATGGGGATATCTACTTGATGAAACATAAGTCTGAAACACTTGAACGGTTCAAAGAATTTCAGAGTGAAGAGGAAAATCATCGTAACAAGAAAATAAAGTTTCTACGATCTGATCGTGGAAAAAAGTATTTGAGTTACGAGTTCGGTCTTCAGTTAAAACAATGTGAAATAGTTTCACTACTCACGCCACCTGGAACACCACAGCATAATGGTGTGTCCAAACGTCATAACCGTACTTTATTCGATATAGTGCAATCTATGATGTTTCTTACCGATTTACCAATATCATTTTGGGATTATGCATTAAAGACAGCTGCATTCACGTTAAAAAGGGCACCATCTAAGTCCGTTGAGACGACATAATCTGAACTGTGGTTTGGCAAGAAACCAAAGTTGCTGTTTCTTAAAGTTGAGGTTGTGATGCTTATGTGAAAAAGTTTCATCCTGATAAGCTCAAAACCAAATCGGAGAAATATGTCTTCATAGGATACCCAAAAGGAGACTGTTGGGTACACCTTCTATCACAGATCCAAAGGCAAGACATTTGTTGCTTATAATAGATCCTTTCTAGAGAAGGAGTTTCTCTCGAAAGAAGTGAGTGGGAGGAAAGTAGAACTTGATAAGGTAATTGTACCTTCTCCCGTATTGGAAAGTAGTTCATCACAGAAATCTGTTCCTGTGACTACTACACCAATTAGTGAGGAAGCTAATGATGATAATCATAAAACTTCAGATCAAGTTACTACCGAATCTCGTAGGTAAACCAGAGTGAGATCCGCACCAGAGTGGTACAGTAATCCTGTTCTGGAAGTCATGTTACTAGACCATGACGAACTTGCGAACTATGAGGAAGCGATGATGAGCCCAGATTCCGCAAAATGGCTTGAGGCCATGAAATTTGAGACGGGATTCATGTATGAAAACAAAGTATGGACTTTGGTTGACTTGCCCGATGATCGACAAGCCATAGAAAATAAATGGATCTTCAAGAGGAAGACGGACGTTGATAGTAGTGTTACTATCTACAAAACTAGAATTGTCGCAAAAGGTTTTCGACAAGTTCAAGGTGTTGACTATGATGAGAGTTTCTCACTCGTATCTATGCTTGAGTCTGTCCGAATCATGTTAGTAATTGCCGCATTTTATGAAATTTGGCAAATGGGTAAACAAAACTGCATTCTTTAATGGATTTATTAAAGAAGAGTTGTATATGATGCAACCAGAAGGTTTTGTCAATCCGAAAGGTGCTAACAAAATGTGCAAGCTATAGTGATCCATCTGTGAACTGGTGCAAGCATCTCGGAGTCGGAATATACGCTTTGATAAGTTGATCAAAGGATATAGTTTTATACAGACTTGCGGTGAAGCCTGTATTTATAAGAAAGTGAGTGGGAGCACTACAGCATTTCTGATAAGTATATGTGAATGGCATATTGTTGATCGGAAATAATGTAGAATTATTCTGTAAAGCATAAAGGAGTGTTTGAAAGGAGTTTTTCAAAGAAAGACTTCGGTGAAGCTGCTTACATATTGAGCTCCAAGATCTATAGAGATAGATCAAGACGCTTGATAAGTTTTTTCAATGAGTACATGCCTTGACAAGATTTTGAAGTAGTTCAAAATGGAGCAGTCAAAGAAAGAGTTGTTGCCTGTATTACAAAGGTGTGAAGTTGAGTAAGACTCAAAGCCCGACCACGGCAGAAGATAGAAAGAGAACGAAAGTCATTCCCTATGCCTTGGCCATAGGTTCTATAAAGTATGTCATGCTGTATACCAGATCTATTGTATACCCTGCACTGATTTGGCAAGGGAGTACAATAGTGATCTAGGAGTAGATCACTGGACAGCGGTCAGAATTATCCTTGGTGAAATAAGGATATGTTTCTCGATTATGGACGTGACAAAAGGTTCGTCGTAAAGGGTTACGCCGATGCAAGTTTTGACACTAATCTAGATGACTCTAAGTCTCGGTCTAGATACATATTGAAAGTGGGAGCAATTAGCTAGAGTAGCTCCATGCAGAGCATTGTTGACATAGAAATTTGCAAAATACATGTGGATCTGAATGTGGCAGACCCGTTGACTAAGATTCTCTCACAAGCAAAACATGATCACACCTTAGTACTCTTTGGGTATTAATCACATAGCGATGTGAACTAGATTACTGAATCTAGTAAACCCTTTGGGTATTGGTCACATGGCGATGTGAACTATGGGTGTTAATCACATGATGATGTGAACTATCGATGTTAATCACATGGTGATGTGATCTAGATTATTGACTCTAGCGCAAGTGGGTGACTGAAGGAAATATGCCCTAGAGGCAATAATAAAGTTATTATTTATTTCCTTATATCATGATAAATGTTTATTATTCATGCTAGAATTGTATTAACCGGAAACATAATACATGTGCGAATACATAGACAAACAGAGTGTCACTAGTATGCCTCTACTTGACTAGCTCGTTAATCAAAGATGGTTATGTTTCCTAACCATGGACAAAGAGTTGTTATTTGATTAACGGGATCACATCATTAGTTGAATGATCTGATTGACATGACCCATTCCATTACCTTAGCACCCGATCGTTTAGTATGTTGTTATTGCTTTCTTCATGACTTATACATGTTCATATGACTATGAGATTATGCAACTCTCGTTTACCGGAGGAACACTTTGGGTGCTACCAAACGTCACAACGTAACTGGGTGATTATAAAGGAGCATTACAGGTGTCTCCAAAGGTAGATGTTGGGTTGGCGTATTTCGAGAATAGGATTTGTCACTCCGATTGTCGGAGAGGTATCTCTGGGCCCTCTCGGTAATGCACATCACTTAAGCCTTGCAAGCATTGCAACTAATAAGTTAGTTGCGGGATGATGTATTACGGAACGAGTAAAGAGACTTTCCGGTAACGAGATTGAACTAGGTATTGGATACCGACGATCAAATCTCGGGCAAGTAACATACCGATGACAAAGGGAACAACGTATGTTGTTATGCGGTCTGACCGATAAAGATCTTCGTAGAATATGTAGGAGCCAATATGGGCATCCAGGTCCCGCTATTGGTTATTGACCGGAGACGTGTCTCGGTCATGTCTACATTGTTCTCGAACTGTAGGGTCCGCACGCTTAACGTTACGATGACAGTTATTATGAGTTTATGCATTTTGATGTACCGAAGGTTATTCGGAGTCCCGGATGTGATCACGGACATGACAAGGAGTCTCGAAATGGTCGACACATAAAGATTGATATATTGTAAGCCTATATTTGGATATCGGAAGTGTTCTGGGTGAAATCGGGATTTTACCGGATTACCGGGAGGTTACTGGAACCCCCCGGGAGCCATATGGGCCTTAGTGGAAAAGAGAAAAGGGGCAGCCCATAGGTGGCCGCACACCCCCCTTCCCTTAGTCCTATTAGGACTAGGAGAAGGGGCCGGCCCCCCCTCTCTCTCTTTCCCCCTTTGGGAAACCTAGTCCAACTAGGATTGGGGGGGGGGGGGAGTCCTACTCCCGGTGGGAGTAGGACTCCTCCTGCGCCCTCTCCCTGGCCGGCCCACCCCTCCCCCTTGGCTCCTTTATATACAGGGGCAGGGGGAACCTCTAGACACACAAGTTGATCATTGAGATCGTTCCTTAGCCGTGTGCGGTGCCCCCTGCCACCATATTCCACCTCGATCATATCGTTGTAGTGCTTAGGCGAAGCCCTGCGTCGGTAGAACATCAAGATCGTCACCACGCCGTCGTGCTGACGGAACTCCTCCCCGAAGCTTTGCTGGATCGGAGCCCGGGGATCATCATCGAGTTGTACGTGTGCTAAGAACTCGGAGGTGCCAGAGTAACGGTGCTTGGATCGGTCAGATCGGGAAGAAGACGTACGACTACTTCCTCTACGTTGTGTCAACGCTTCCGTTGCGATCTACAAGGGTGTTGGGGAACGTAGTAATTTCAAAAAATTTCCTACGCACACGCAAGATCATGGTGATGCATAGGAACGAGAGGGGAGAGTGTTGTCCACGTACCAACGCAGACCGACTGCGGAAGCGATAACACAACATAGAGGAAGTAGTCGTACGTCTTCCCGATCCGACCGATCCAAGCACCGTTACTCCAGCACCTCCGAGTTCTTAGCACACGTACAGCTCGATGACGATCCCCGGGCTCCGATCCAGCAAAGCTTCGGGGAGGAGTTCCGTCAGCACGACGGCGTGGTGACGATCTTGATGTTCTACCGAAGCAGGGCTTCGCCTAAGCACTACAACGGTATGACCGAGGTGGAATATGGTGGCAGGGGGCACCGCACACGGCTAAGGGACGATCTCAAGGATCAACTTGTGTGTCTAGAGGTGCCCCCTGCCCCCGTATATAAAGGTTGCCAGGAGGAGGGCTGGCCGGCCAAAGGAGGAGGGCGCAGGAGGAGTCCTACTCCTACCGGGAGTAGGACTCCTCCCCCCAATCCTATTCCTAATAGGATTCCTCGAGAGAGAGAGAGAGGGAGAAGGGGGCCGGCCACCTCTCCTAGTCCTAATAGGACTAGGGGAGGGGGGAGGCGCGCAGCCCACCTTGGGCTGCCCCTTTCACCTTTCCACTAAGGCATAAACTCATAATAACTGTCATCGTAACGTTAAGCGTGCGGACCCTACGGTTCGAGAACAATGTAGACATGACCGAGACACGTCTCCGGTCAATAACCAATAGCGGGACCTGGATACCCATATTGGCTCCTACATATTCTACGAAGATCTTTATCGGTCAGACCGCATAACAACATACATTGTTCCCTTTGTCATCGGTATGTTACTTGCCCGAGATTCGATCGTCGGTATCCAATACCTAGTTCAATCTCGTTACCGACAAGTCTCTTTACTCGTTCCGTAATACATCATCTCACAACTAACATATTAGTTGCAGTGCTTGCAAGGCTTATGTGATGAGCATTACCGAGAGGGCCCAGAGATACCTCTCCAACAATCGGAGTGACAAATCCTATTCTCGAAATACGCCAACCCAACATCTACCTTTGGGGACACCTATAGTGCTCCTTTATAATCACCCAGTTACGTTGTGACGTTTGGTAGCACCCAAAGTGTTCCTCCGGCAAACGGGAGTTGCATAATCTCATAGTCATAGGAACATGTATAAGTCATGAAGAAAGCAATAGCAACATACTAAACGATCGGGTGCTAAGCTAATGGAATGGGTCATGTCAATCAGATCATTCAACTAATGATGTGATCCCGTTAATCAAATAACAACTCTTTGTTCATGGTTAGGAAACATAACCATCTTTGATTAACGAGCTAGTCATGTAGAGGCATACTAGTGACACTCTGTTTGTCTATGTATTCACACATGTATTATGTTTCCAGTTAATACAATTCTAGCATGAATAATAAACATTTATCATGATATAAGGAAATAAATAATAACTTTATTATTGCCTCTAGGTCATATTTCCTTCAGTCGCCCACTTGCACTAGAGTCAATAATCTAGTTCACATCGCCATGTGATTTAATAGCAATAGTTCACATCACCATGTGATTAACACCCATAGTTCACATCGTCATGTGACCAACACTCAAAGGGTTTACTAGAGTCAGTAATCTAGTTCACATCTCTATGTGATTAACACCCAAAGAGTACTAAGGTGTGATCATGTTTTGCTTGTGAGATAATTTTAGTCAACGGGTCTATCACATTCAGATCCGTAAGTATTTTGCAAGTTCTATGTCTACAATGCTCTACACGGAGCTACTCTAGCTAATTGCTCCCACTTTCAATATGTATCCAGATTGAGACTTAGAATCATCTGGATCAGTGTCAAAAACTTGCATCGATGTAACCCTTTACGACGAACCTTTTTTGTCACGTCCATAATCGAGAAACATATCCTTATTTCACTAAGGATAATTCTGACCGCTGTCCAGTGATCTACTCCTAGATCACTATTGTACTCCCTTGCCAAATCAGTGCAGGGTATACAATAGATCTGGTATACAGCATGACATACTTTATAGAACCTATGGCCAAGGCATAGGGAATGACTTTCATTCTCTTTCTATCTTCTGTCGTGGTCGGGCTTTGAGTCTTACTCAACTTCACACCTTATAATACAGGCAAGAACTCTTTCTTTGACTGCTCCATTTTGAACTACTTCAAAATCTTGTCAAGGTATGTACTCATTGAAAAAACTTATCAAGCGTCTTGATCTATCTCTATAGATCTTGAAGCTCAATATGTAAGCAGCTTCACCGAAGTCTTTCTTTGAAAAACTCCTTTCAAACACTCCTTTATGCTTTACAGAATAATTCTACATTATTTCTGATCAACAATATGTCATTTCACATATACTTATCAGAAATGTTGTAGTGCTCCCACTCACTTTCTTGTAAATACAGGCTTCACCGCAAGTCTGTATAAAACTATATGCTTTGATCAACTCATCAAAGCGTATATTCCAACTCCGAGATGCTTGCACCAGTCCACAGATGGATCGCTGGAGCTTGCACATTTTGTTAGCACCTTTCGGATTGACAAAACCTTCTGGTTGCATCATATACAACTCTTCTTTAATAAATCCATTAAGGAATGCAGTTTTGTTTATCCATTTGCCAGATTTCATAAAATGCGGCAATTACTAACATGATTCGGACAGACTCAAGCATAGATACGAGTGAGAAGCTCTCGTCGTAGTCAACACCTTGAACTTGCCAAAAACCTTTTGCGACAATTCTAGCTTTGTAGATAGTAACACTACTATCAGCGTCCGTCTTCCTCTTGAAGATCCATTTATTCTCAATTGCTTGCCGATCATCGGGCAAGTCAACCAAAGTCCAAACTTTGTTCTCATACATGGATCATATCTCAGATTTCATGGCCTCAAACCATTTCGCGGAATCTGGGCTCGTCATCGCTTCCTCATAGTTCGTAGGTTCGTCATGGTCAAGTAACATGACCTCCAGAACAGGATTACCGTACCACTCTGGTGCGTATCTCACTCTGGTTTACCTACAAGATTCGGTAGTAACTTGATCTGAAGTTACATGATCATCATCATTAGCTTCCTCACTAATTGGTGTAGTAGTCACAAGAACAGATTTTTGTGATGAACTACTTTCCAATAAGGTAGAAGGTACAATTACCTTATCAAGTTTTCTACTTTCCTCCCACTTACTTCTTTCAAGAGAAACTCCTTCTCTAGAAAGGATCCATTATAAGCAACGAATGTCTTGCCTTAGGATCTGTGATAGAAGGTGTACCCAACTGTCTCCTTTGGGTATCCTATGAAGACATATTTCTCCGATTTGAGTTTGAGCTTATCGAGATGAAACTTTTTCACATAAGCATCGCAACTCCAAACTTTAAGAAACGACAGCTTAGGTTTCTTGCCAAACCATAGTTCACACGGTGTCGTCTCAACGGATTTAGATGGTGCCCCTTTTTAACGTGAATGCAGTTGTCTCTAATGCATAACCCCAAAAACGATAGTGGTAGATCGGTAAGAGACATCATAGATCGCACTATATCTAATAAAGTACGGTTATGGCGTTCGGACACACCATTACACTATGGTGTTCCATGTGGCGTGAGTAGTGAAACTATTTCACATTGTTTTTAACTGAAGGCCAAACTCGTAACTCAAATACTCTTCTCTACGATCAGATCATAGAAACTTTATTTTCTTGTTACGATGATTTTTCACTTCACTCTGAAATTCTTTGAACTTTTCAAATGTTTCAGACTTATGTTTCATCAAGTAGATATACTCATATCTGCTCAAATCATCTATGAAGATCAGAAAATAATGATACCTGTCGCGAGCCTCAATATTCATCGGACCACATACATCAGTATGTATGATTTCCAACAAATCTGTTGCTTGCTCCATTGTTCCGAAGAACAGGGCCTTAGTCATCTTGCCCATGAGGCATGGTTCGCAAGCATCAACTGATTCATAATCAAGTGATTCCAAAAGCCCATCAGCATGGAGTTTCTTCATGTGCTTTACACCAATATGACCTAGACTGCAGTGCCACAAATAAGTTGCACTATCATTATTAACTTTGCATCTTTTGGTTTCAATATTATGAACATGTGTATCACTATGATCGAGATCCAATGAACTATTTTCATTGGGTGTGTAACCATATAAGGTTTTACTCATGTAAACAGAACAACAATTTATTCTTTTACTTAAATGAATAACCGTATTACAATAAACATGATCAAAT
This sequence comes from Triticum monococcum, assembly GCA_034509565.1. NCBI lineage: Eukaryota > Viridiplantae > Streptophyta > Magnoliopsida > Poales > Poaceae > Triticum > Triticum monococcum. The sequence goes on along the minus strand of CM067843.1, from coordinate 666,062,303 downwards.
CATATTCATGCTCAACGCAAACACCAAATAACACTTATTTAGGTTCAACACTAATCTCGAAAGTATAGGGAGTGTGCGATGATGAGCATATCAATCTTGGAACCACTTCCAACACACATCGTCACTTCACCCTTAACTAGTCTCTGTTCATTCTGCAACTCCCGTTTCGAGTTACTACTCTTAGCAACTGAACTAGCATCAAATACTGAGGGGTTGCTATAAACACTAGTAAAGTACACATCAATAACATGTATATCAAATATACTTGTGTTCACTTTGTCATCCTTCTTATCCGCCAATCACTTGGGGTAGTTCCGCTTCCAGTGACCAGTCCCTTTGCAGTAAAAGCACTTAGTCTCAGGCTTAGGATCATACTTGGGCTTCTTCACTTGAGCAGCAACTTGCTTGCCGTTCTTCTTGAAGTTCCCCTTCTTCCCTTTGCCCTTTTCTTGAAACTAGTGGTCTTATCAACCATCAACACTTGATGTTTTTCTTGATTTCTATCTTCGTTGATTTCAGTATCACAAAGAGCTTGGGAGTTGTTTCCGTTATCCCTTGCACATTATAGTTCAGCACGAAGTTCTACTAACTTGGTCATGGTGACTAGAGAATTCTGTCAATCACTATCTTATCTGGAAGATTAACTCCCACTTGATTCAAGCGATTGTAGTACCCAGACAATCTGAGCACATGCTCACTAGTTGAGCGATTCTCCTCCATCTTTTAGCTATAGAACTTGTTGGAGACTTCATATCTCTCAACTCGGTTATTTGCTTGAAATATTAACTTCAACTCCTGGAACATCTCATATGGTCCATGACGTTCAAAACGTCTTTGAAGTCCCGATTCTAAGCCATTAAGCATGGTGCACTAAACTATCAAGTAGTCATCATATTGAGCTAGCCAAACATTCATAACGTCTGCATCTGCTCCTGCAATAGGTCTGTCACCTAGCGGTGCATCAAGGACATAATTTTTCTGTGCAGCAATGAGGATAAACCTCAGATCACGGATCCAATCCGTATCATTGCTACTAACATCTTTCAACACAATTTTCTCTAGGAACATATCAAAATAAACATATGAAAGCAACAACGCGAGCTATTGATCTTCAACATAGGTATGCTAATACTACCAGGACTAAGTTCATGATAAATTTAAGTTCAATTAATCATATTACTTAAGAACTCCCACTTAGATAGACATCCCTCTAATCCTCTAAGTGATCACGTGATCCAAATCAACTAAACCATAACCGATCATCACGTGAGATGGAGTAGTTTTCAATGGTGAACATCGTTATGTTGACCATATCTACTATATGATTCACGCTCGACCTTTCGGTCTCTGTGTTCCGAGGCCATATCTTCATATGCTAGGCTCGTCAAGTTTAACCTGAGTATTCTGCGTGTGCAAAACTGGCTTGCACCCGTTGTAGATGGACGTAGAGCTTATCACACCCGATCATCACGTGGTGTCTGGGCACGACGAACTTTGGCAACGGTGCATACTCAGGGAGAACACTTCTTGATAATTTAGTGAGACATCATCTTATAATGCTACCGTCAATCAAAGAAAGATAAGATGCATAAAAGGATAAACATCACATGCAATCAATATAAGTGATATGATATGGCCATCATCATCTTGTGCTTGTGATCTCCATCTCCGAAGCACCGTCATGATCACCATCGTCACCGGCGCGACACCTTGATCTCCATCGTAGCATCGTTGTCGTCTCGCCAATCTTATGCTTCCACGACTATCACTACCGCTTAGTAATAAAGTAAAGCATTACATCGCGATTGCATTGCATACAATAAAGCGACAACCATATGGCTCCTGCCAGTTGCCGATAACTTGGTTACAAAACATGATCATCTCATACAATAAAATTTAGCATCATGCCTTGACCATATCACATCACAACATGCCCTGCAAAAACAAGTTAGACGTCCTCTACTTTGTTGTTGCAAGTTTTACGTGGCTGCTACGGGCTTAAGCAAGAACTCATCTCACCTACGCATCAAAACCACAACGATAGTTTGTCAAATAGACTCCGTTTTAACCTTCTCAAGGACCGGGCGTAGCCACACTCGGTTCAACTAAAGTTGGAGAGACAGTCGCCCGCAAGCCATCTATGTGCAAAGCACGTCGAGGGAACCGGTCTCGCGTAAGCGTACACGTAAGGTTGGTCCGGGTCGTCTCGTCCAACAATACCGCTGAACCAAAGTATGACATGCTGGTAGGCAGTATGACTTGTATCGCCCACAACTCACTTGTGTTCTACTCGTGCAAATAACATCAAACCATAAAACCTAGGCTCGGATGCCACTGTTGGGGAACGTAGTAATTTCAAAAAAATCCTACGCACACGCAAGATCATGGTGATGCATAGCAACGAGACGGGAGAGTGTTGTCCACGTACCAACGCAGACCGACTGCGGAAGCGATCACACAACATAGAGGAAGTAGTCGTACGTCTTCCTGATCCGACCGATCCAAGCACCGTTACTCCGGCACCTCCGAGTTCTTAGCACACGTACAGCTCGATGACGATCCCCGGGCTCCGATCCAGCAAAGCTTCGGGGAGGAGTTCCGTCAGCACGACGGCGTGGTGACGATCTTGATGTTCTACCGACGCAGGGCTTCGCCTAAGCACTATAACGGTATGACCGAGGTGGAATATGGTGGCAGGGGGCACCGCACACGGCTAAGGGACGATCTCAAGGATCAACTTGTGTGTCTAGAGGTGCCCCCTGCCCCCGTATATAAAGGTTGCCAGGGGGAGGGCTGGCCGGCCAAAGGAGGAGGGCGCAGGAGGAGTCCTACTCCTACCGGGAGTAGGACTCCTCCCCCCAATCCTATTCCTAATAGGATTCCTCGAGAGAGAGAGAGGGAGAAGGGGGCCGGCCACCTCTCCTAGTCCTAATAGGACTAGGGGAGGGGGGAGGCGCACAGCCCACCTTGGGCTGCCCCTTTCACCTTTCCACTAAGGCCCAATAAGGCCAATTTGGTTCCCGGGGGGTTCCGGTAACCTCCCGGTACTCCGGTAAAATTCCCGATTTCACCCGGAACACTTCCGATGTCCAAACATAGGCTTCCAATATATCAATCTTTATGTCTCGACCATTTCAAGACTCCTCGTCATGTCCGTGATCACATCCGGGACTCCGAACAACCTTCGGTACATCAAAATGCATAAACTCATAATAACTGTCATCGTAACATTAAGCGTGCGGACCCTACAGTTTGAGAACAATGTAGACATGACCGAGACACGTCTCCGGTCAATAACCAATAGCAGGACCTGGATGCCCATATTGGCTCCTACATATTCTACGAAGATCTTTATCGGTCAGACCGCATAACAACATACGTTGTTCCCTTTGTCATCGGTATGTTACTTGCCCGAGATTCGATCGTCGGTATCCAATACCTAGTTCAATATCGTTACTGGCAAGTCTCTTTACTCGTTCCGTAATACATCATCTCACAACTAACATATTAGTTGCAGTGCTTGCAAGGCTTATGTGATGAGCATTACCAAGAGGGCCCAGAGATACCTCTCCGACAATCGGAGTGACAAATCCTATTCTCGAAATACGCCAACCCAACATCTACCTTTGGAGACACCTGTAATACTCCTTTATAATCACCCAGTTACGTTGTGACGTTTGGTAGCACCCAAAGTGTTCCTCCGGCAAACGGGAGTTGCATAATCTCATAGTCATAGGAACATGTATAAGTCATGAAGAAAGCAATAGCAACATACTAAACGATCGGGTGCTAAGCTAATGGAATGGGTCATGTCAATCAGATCATTCAACTAATGATGTGATCCCGTTAATCAAATAACAACTCTTTGTTCATGGTTAGGAAACATAACCATCTTTGATTAACGAGCTAGTCAAGTAGAGGCATACTAGTGACACTCTGTTTGTCTATGTATTCACACATGTATTATGTTTCCGGTTAATACAATTCTAGCATGAATAATAAACATTTACCATGATATAAGGAAATAAATAATAACTTTATTATTGCCTCTAGGGCATATTTCCTTCAAAGGGTGCGTAGATCATACTCTCCCCCTCGTTGCTATGCATCACCATGATCTTGCGTGTGTGTAGGAAAATTTTGAAATTACTACGTTCCCCAACACCATCAACATGGAGCTTCTTCATGCATTTTATACCGATATGACTTACGTGGCAGTGCCACAAGTAGGTGGTACTATCATTACTATCTTATATCTTTTGGCATGAACATGTGTATCACTACGATCGAGATTCAATAAACCATTCATTTTAGGTGCAAGACCATTGAAGGTATTATTCAAATAAACAGAGTAACCATTATTCTCCTTAAATGAATAACCGTATTGCGATAGACATAATCCAATCATGTCTATGCTCAACGCAAACACCAATCTCGATGGTAGAGGGAGCATGCGACGCTTGATCACATCAAGCTTGGGGAAAACTTCCAACACATATCGCCAGCTTACCTTTAGCTAGTTTCCGTTTACTCCGCAGCCTTTTATTTCGAGTTTACTGACACTTAGCAACCGAACCGGTATCTAATACCATGGTGCTACTAGGAGTACTAGTAAAGTATACATTAACACAATGTATATCCAATATACTTCTATCGACCTTGCCAGCCTTCTCATCTACCAAGTATCTAGGGTAATTCTGCTCCAGTGGCTATTCCCCTTATTACAGAAGCACTTAGTCTCGGGTTTGGGTTCAACCTTGGGTTTCTTCACTAGAGCAGCAGCTGATTTGCCGTTTCATGAAGTATCCCTTCTTGTCCTTGCCCTTCTTGAAACTAGTGGTTCAACCATCAACAATTGATGCTCCTTCTTGATTTCTACTTTTGTGGTGTCAAACATCGCGAATATCTCGAGGATCATCATATATGTCCCTGATATATTATAGTTCATCACGAAGCTCTAGCAGCTTGGTGGTAATGAGTTCGGAGAAACATCACTATCTCATCTGGAAGATCAACTCCCACTCGATTCAAATGATTGTTGTAATCAGACAATCTGAGCACAAGCTCAACAATTGAGCTTTTCTCCCTTAGTTTGCAGGCTAAGAAAATCGTCGGAGGTCTTATACCTCTTGACGTGGGCACGAGACTGAAACCCCAACTTCACCCTCGAAACATCTCATATGTTTCGCGACGTTTCAAAACGTCTTCGGTGCCTCAACTCTAAACCGTTTAACTGAACTATCACGTAGTTATCAAAATGTGTATGTCAGATGTTCGCATCATCCACAGACAACGTTCGAGGTTCAGCACACTGAGCGGTGCATTAAGGACATAAGCCTTCTAGGAATCAATGAGGACAATCCTCAGTTTACGGACCTAGTCCGCATAATGGCTACTATCAACTTTCAACTAAATTTTCTCTAGGAACATATCTAAACAGTAGAACTGAAGCGCGAGCTACGACATAATTTGCGATGACCATTTGACTATGTTCAGGATAATTAAGTTCATCTTATGAACTCCCACTCAGATAAACATCCCTCTAGTCATCTAAGTGATTACATGATCCGAGTCAACTAGGCCGTGTCCGATCGTCACGTGAGATGGACTAGTCAACATCGGTGAACATCTTCATGTTGATCGTATCTTCTATACGACTCATGCTCGACCTTTCGGTCTTCCGTGTTCCGAGGCCATGTCTGTACATGCTAGGCTCGTCAAGTCAACCTAAGTGTTTCGCATGTGTCTCGAGGCCATGTCTGTACATGCTAGGCTCGTCAACACCCGTTGTATTCGAACGTTAGAATCTATCACACCCGATCATCACGTGGTGCTTCAAAACAACGAACCTTTGCAACGGTGCACAGTTAGGGGGAACACCTTTCTTGAAATTTTAGTGAGGGATCATCTTATTTAAGCTACCGTCGTTCTAAGCAAATAAGATGTATAACATGATAAACATCACATGCAATCAAATAGTGACATGATATGGCCAATATCATTTTGCTCCTTTTGATCTCCATCTTCGGGGCTCCATGATCATCGTTGTCACCGGCATGACACCATGATCTCCATCATCATGATCTCCATCATCGTGTCTTCTTGAAGTTGTCTCGTCATCTATTACTTCTACTACTATGGCTAACGCTTTAACAATAAAGTAAAGTAATTACATGACGTTTATGTTGACACGTAGGTCATAAATAAATTAAGACAACTCCTATGGCTCCTGCCGGTTGTCATACTCATCGACATGCAAGTCGTGATTCCTATTACAAGAACATGATCAATCTCATACATCACATATATCATTCATCACATCCTTTTGGCCATATCACATTACAAGGCATATGCTGCAAAAACAAGTTAGACGTCCTCTAATTGCTGTTGCAATTTTTTACGTGGCTACTATAGGTTGCTAGCAAGAACGTTTCTTACCTACGCCAAAACCACAACGTGAATTGCCAATTTCTATTTACCCTTCATAAGGACCCTGTTCATCGAATCTGATCCGACTAAAGTGGGAGAGACAGACACCCGCTAGCCACCTTATGCAACTAGTGCATGTCAGTCGGTGGAACCAGTCTCACGTAAGAGTACGTGTAAGGTCGGTCTGGGCCGCTTCATCCCACGATGCCGCCGAATCAAGATAAGACTAGTAACGGTAAGTAAATTGACAAAATCGACGCCCACAACTACTTTGTGTTCTGCTCGTGCATAGTAACTACGCATAAACCTGGCTCTGATACCACTGTTGGGGAACGTAGCAGAAATTCAAAATTTTCTACGCATCACCAAGATCAATCTATGGAGTAATCTAGCAACGAGGGGAAGGAGAGTGCATCTACATACCCTTGTAGATCGCTAAGCGGAAGCGTTCAAGTGAACGGGATTGACAGAGTCGTACTCGTCGTGATCCAAATCACCGATGATCCTAGTGCCGAACGGACGCACCTCCGTGTTCAACACACGTACAGCCCGGTGATGTCTCCTACGCCTTGATCCAGCAAGGGGAGAAGGTGAGGTTGGGGAAGACTCCATCCAGCAGCAGCACGACGGCATGGTGGTGAAGGAGGAGCGTGGCAATCCTGCAGGGCTTCGCCAAGCACCGCGGGAGAAGAGGAGAACTTGGGAGAGGGGGAGGGCTGCGCCAAGACTTGGGTGCGGCTGCCCTCCCACCCCCCACATATATATAGGGGCAAGGGAGAGGGGGCCCGGCCCCCTCAGATCCAATCTGAGGAGGGGGCGGCGGCCAAGGGGGGTTGCCTTGCCCCCCAAGGCTAGGGGGGCGCCCCCCTTTAGGGTTCCCCCAAACCCTAGGTGCATGGGACCTAGGGGGGAGGCGCCCAGCCCACTAAGGGACTGGTCCCTCTCCACATACAGCCCATAAGACCCTCTGGGGCAGGTGGACCCTCCCGGTAGACCCCCGAAACCCCTCCGGTGGTCCCGGTACAATACCGGTAACCCCCGAATTATTCCGGTGACCGTATGATGACTTCCCATATATAAATCTTTACCTCCGGACCATTCCGGAACTCCTCGTGACATCCGGGATCTCATCCGGGACTCCGAACAACATTCGGTAACCACGTATATCTATTCCCTATAACCCTAGCGTCATCGAACCTTAAGTGTGTAGACCCTACGGGTTCGGGAAACATGCAGACATGACCGAGACACCTCTCCGGTCAATAACCAACAGCGGGATCTGGATACCCATGTTGGCTCCCACATGCTCCACGATGATCTCATCGGATGAACCACGATGTCAAGGATTCGATCAATCCCGTATACAATTCCCTTTGTCTAGCGGTACGATACTTGCCCGAGATTCGATCGTCGGTATCCCGATACCTTGTTCAATCTCGTTACCGGCAAGTCTCTTTACTCGTTTCGTAACACATAATCCCGTGATCAACTCCTTGATCACATTGTGCACATTATGATGATGTCCTACCGAGTGGGCCCAGAGATACCTCTCCGTTTGCACGGAGTGACAAATCCCAGTCTCGATTCGTGCCAACCCAACAGACACTTTTGGAGATACCTATAGTGTACCTTTATGGCCACCCAGTTACGTTGTGAAGTTTGGCACACCCAAAGCACTCCTACGCTATCCGGGAGTTGCACAATCTCATGGTCTAAGGAAATGATACTTGACATTAGAAAAGCTTCAGCATACGAACTACATGATCTTGTGCTAGGCTTAGGATTGGGTCTTGTCCATCACATCATTCTCCTAATGATGTGATCCCGTTATCAACGACATCCAATGTCCATGGTCAGGAAACCGTAACCATCTATTGATCAACGAGCTAGTCAACTAGAGGCTTACTAGGGACATGGTGTTGTGTATGTATCCACACATGTATCTGAGTTTCCTATCAATACAATTCCAGCATGGATAATAAACGATTATCATGAACAAGGAAATATGATAACAACTAATTTATTATTGCCTCTAGGGCATATTTCCAACAGGAAGATCTCTCCCGAGTGTTCGTCACCACATTTGAAGGCACATGCAAGCGACCAGCAGGAATGACGGAACTGCGGTCTTGTGTGCAAAAGCTGAATGAGACTTTGAGGGATTACATCTAGAGATGGATCACGTTACATCACTCGGTGGAGAATGTGCCCGACCACAAAGTAGTTTGTGCCTTCAAGGAAGGCGTCAAGTACAGAAAACTGAATTTAAAATTCGGTCGAACCAGAGATGTGTCCCTGAATCGGATGATGGAGATTGCCACCAAGTACGCTAATGGTGAGGATGAGGATCGACTCAGGAGTGGCAAGCTCAAGTCAGTCGCCCAAGAAACCGGCGGCAATTCCAATTGGAAACAGAAGCGGAAGGCCGAGCCAGCGGCTCCCGAGGAAGCCGTAGCTTTGTCCCAAGGAAAGTCTAAAGGGAAACCTAAAGGGCCTTGGAACCCCAAAAAGGTTAAAGACCAGGAGGGAAACGGTGTGTTGGACTTACCATGTCTCGTCCACACAAAGAAAGATGAAGAGGGTAATTTTATTTACCCGAAACATACCACTCGGCAGTGTCGACTCTTGATCTAGCAGTTCCAGGGCAAGCAACCCAAGGGTAAGGAAAAGGAGTCGGACAAGGTCGAGGACAAAGAGGACAGTGATGACGGATACCCTCAAGTCAATTCCACCCTGATGATTTTTGCTGATGTTGAGAGAAAAAGTCGACTGAAAGTTATTAACCGAGAGGTGAATATGGTTGCTCCGGCGACACCTAGTTATCTGAAATGGTCTCAGACTGCCATAACATTCGACCAGTCCGACCACCCAATGCACATCGCCACCCATGGGATGCAAGCTTTGGTGGTCGACCCAGTTGTTGAAGGCACTCGACTGACCAAAGTCCTGATGGATGGCGGCAGTGGTTTGAACATATTATATGCTGAGACGTTGAAAGGGATGGGCATTCCGATGTCCAGACTCAGTGCCAGCAATATGAGTTTCCATGGAGTCATTCCTGGGAAGAAGGCTGAATCACTCGGCCAGATTGCTCTTGATGTGGTTTTCGGTGATTCCAAGAATTACCGCAAAGAAAAGTTGACATTTGAACTTGTGGACTTCCAGAGTGCCTATCACGCTATTCTGGGCAGGCCGGCTTATGCACGCTTCATGGCCCGACCATGTTACGTGTATCTCAAATTGAAGATGCCTGGCCCCAAAGGTGTGATCACCATTACGGGCAATCAGAAGAAAGCAGAAGAATGTTTTCAGAAAGGTTCGAAGATCGCCGACGCACAGATGGCAGTGGTGGAGTTGCAGGAATACCACAAGACTGCAGACCCGAGTGATCTGTTGCGAGCCAAGAAGCCCGCTACAGAGTCAGCTTTCCAGTCGACTGGCGACACAAAGACAGCTCACATCCACCCGACCGACCCCAGTGCCGCCCCGACTCATATCTCGACAACACTCGACTCCAAGTAGGAAGAAGCGCTCATCCAGTTCCTCCGTGAGAACTGGGACATTTTCGCATGGAAGCCTTCTGACATGCCAGGTGTTCCCAGGGAGCTGGCTGAGCATCGCCTGAGAGTCGACTCAAAAGTAAAACCTGTCAAGGAACATCTCCGACGGTCCGCCGTCCAAAAGAGAAAGGCTATTGGCAAGGAGGTGGCTCGGCTCTTAGCAACGGAGTTCATCCGAGAAATCTACCACTCCGAGTGGCTCGCCAACGTTTTCATGGTCCTCAAGAAGGACAACTCACTTCGCATGTGCATTGACTTTAAACACATCAATCGGGACTGCCCAAAAGATCATTTTCCCCTCCCCCGCATCGACCAGATAGTCGACTCGACTGCGGGATGTGAGCGACTGTCTTTCTTAGACGCCTATTCCGGGTACCATCAGATCCGTCTGTATGGACCTGACAAGATCAAGACAGCTTCATCACTCCATTCGGGTGCTTCTGTTATGTTATCATGCCATTCGGTCTCAAGAATGCCGGAGCCACATTCATGAGGATGATTCATAAGTGTTTGCTCACTCAAATCAGTCGGAACATGGAAGCATACATGGATGATATTGTGGTCAAGTCACGGAAAGGTTCCGACCTGCTGACTGACCTTGCTGAAACCTTTGCCAACCTCAGGAGGTATGATATCAAGCTTAATCCATCAAAGTGTACATTCAGAGTCCCGGGCGGAAAGTTACTCGGTTTTCTCGTTTCCGAACGGGGAATCGATGCCAATCCAGAAAAAGTTGGCACCATACTCCGAAATGAAAAGCCATGTGCGAGTGCACGACGTCCAGAAGCTTACTGGTTGCTTGGCCGCCCTAAGTCGATTCATATCTCGTCTCGGTGAAAAGGCATTACCTCTTTACCGATTGATGAAGAAGTCTGACAAGTTCGAGTGGACTCCTGAAGCTGATACAGCGTTTGCAGAGCTCAAAGCTCTGCTCTCCACCCAGCCGGTGCTTGCTGCCCCAATCAGCAAAGAGCCTTTGCTGCTTTACATTGCAGCCACAGGACAAGTCGTCAGTACAGTACTTACGGTCGAGCGAGAAGAAGAAGGGAAAACCTTCAAAGTTCAGCACCCAGTATATTATATTTCTGAAGTCCTAACCCCATCGAAGCAAAGATATCCTCACTATCAGAAGCTTGTATATGGGATTTGTATGACCACCAAGAAAGTTGCTCACTACTTCTCTGATCATTCCATTACAGTCGTCAGCGACGCTCCATTATCAAAGATCCTGCATAACAGGGATGCAACTGGTCGAGTGGCAAAATGGGCGATTGAACTCCTTCCCCTAGATATCAAGTTTGAGGCAAAGAAAGCTATCAAGTCCCAAGCAATCGCAGACTTCGTCGCCAAGTGGATTGAACAACAGCTGCCGACTCAGATTCACGCGGAGCATTGGACTATGTTTTTCGACGGCTCCAAGATGCTGAGTGGCTCCGGTGCCGGAGTGGTGTTGGTCTCCCCAGAGGAGATAAACTCAGATATGTTCTTCAAATCCACTTTGATTCCTCCAATAACAAGGCAGAATATGAAGCACTTTTATATGGGTTGCGCATGGCCATCTCACTCGGCGTCCGTCGCCTCATGGTCTATGGCGACTCAGATTTGGTGGTTAATCAGGTGATGAAGGAATGGGATTTTAGAAGTCCAGCTATGACTGGTTATTGCAATGCAGTGAGAAAGATGGAGAAGAAATTCGAGGGGTTAGAGCTTCATCACATACCCCGACTGAAAAATCAAGCAGCTGATGATTTGGCAAAAATAAGTTCCAAAAGAGAAGCCATTCCCAGCAATGTGTTTTTGGAACACATCCACACGCCATCAGTCCAGGAAGATCCCTTCACAGAAGAGGCCCTGCAGCCAAAAAGCGCCATGGATCCGACTGAAGTTGAAGTTCCGGCTATGGTCGATCTGATCATGGAAGTGTTGGTTATCACTCTCGTTTGGACAGAACCGTACATCGCGTACATCCTAAGGAAAGAACTCCCAGAAGACGAAGAAGAGGCTCGACAGATCGTCCGTCGTTCCAAGGCCTTTACAGTCATAAAGGGACAGTTATATAGAGAAAGCGCGACTGGGGTCGGCCAGAAGTGTATCACACCAGAAGAAGGTTAGATGATCCTTAACGATATCCACTCGGGGACCTGTGGTCATCATGCGTCCTCTCGGACCATTGTGGCTAAAGCATACTGAGCGGGGTTTTACTGGCCAAGGGCCAATGAGATGGCAAAAGAGATAGTCGACAAGTGTGAAGGGTGTCTGTATTACTCCAATATACCGCACAAGCCCGCGTCAGCCCTGAAAACCATTCCACTCGTCTGGCCCTTCACCGTTTGGGGGCTAGACATGGTTGGACCACTAAGAACAGGCAGGAGCGGCTTCACTCATGTGCTGGTAGCAGTCGACAAGTTCACCAAATGGATTGAAGCCAAGCCTATCAAGAATCTCGATGCTTGCACCGCTATCAGTTTCATCAGAGAGTTGATATTCAGATATGGAGTTCCGCACAGTATCATCACGGACAATGGGTCAAACTTCGATTCCGACAAGTTCAGGGCCTTTTGCGCCTCTCAGGGCACTCGGGTCGACTATGCTTCGGTCGCTCACCCCCAGTCGAATGGGCAAGCAGAAAGGGCAAATGGCCTAATTCTCAAAGGACTGAAACCCTGATTGATGCGCGATCTCAAGCACACAGCAGGTGCATGGGTCGACGAGCTCCCATCAGTCCTTTGGGGATTGAGGACAACCCCAAATCGATCAACCGGAAGAACCCCATTCTTTCTGGTCTACGGAGCCGAGGCAGTCTTACCGAGTGACCTACTTCACAACGCTCCCAGAGTCGAGCTCTACTCAGAAGATGAAGCAGAACAAGCCCGGCAGGACACAGTCGACCTCCTAGAAGAAGAAAGAGAAATGGCCCTGATCCGATCGACCATCTATCAGCAAGACTTGCATCAATTCCATGCCAGAAACGTGAAGAGCCGAGCCTTCCAAGAAGGAGATTTAGTCCTCCGAGTGGATCAGCAGAAACCACACAAGCTTGCTCCTACTTGGGAAGGCCCCTTCATAGTCACCAGAGTCCTCCTCAATGGAGCATACCACCTCTACAATGTCGATCGCCAGATTGATGAGCCACGAGCCTGGAATGCGGAGCTACTCCGCCCCTTTTATACTTGAATTCTCACTCGGATGAGATGTAATAAGAAAAACTCATGTAGTTTATTTATCAAAGACAAGAGCGTTATAATTTACCCAGTGATTGTTATTGTTTGCATAAGAGATCCCCCAGTGGGTGGCTTAGCTGCGAATCCGCTTCGCCTAAGTTTGTAAAAACAGTTCCCTATCGAGTGGAGAGCAAGCCTCCCACTCGGGGGCTTAGCTGCGAATCCGTTCCGCCTATGTTTGAAAAATCCTACCGAGTGGAGAGCTATCCTCCCACTCGGAGGCTTAGCTACAGTCCAGTACTCGCCTAAGTTCTCCCACTCAGAGACTTAGCTGCAGTCAGGCACTCGCCTAAGTTTGAAAAATCCTACCGAGTGGAGAACAATCCTCTCACTCGGGGGCTTAGCTGCAGTCCAATACTCGTCTAAGTTCTCCCACTCAGAGACTTAGCTGCAGTCAGGCACTCGCCTAAATTTGAAAAATCCTACCAAGTGGAGAGCAATCCTCTCAATCGGGGGCTTAGCGGCAGTCCAGTACTCGCCTAAGTTCTCTCACTAGAAGACTTAGCTGCAGTCAGACACTCGCCTAAGTTTGAAAAATCCTACCGAGTGGAGAGCAATCCTCTCACTCGGGGGCTTAGTTGTAGTCCAGTACTCGCCTAAGTCCTCTCACTAGAAGACTTAGCTGCAGTCAGGCACTCGCCTAAGTTTGAAAAATCCTACTGAGTGGAGAACAATCCTCTCACTCGGGGGCTTAGCTGCAGTCTAGTACTCGCCTAAGTTCTCTCACTAGAAGACTTAGCTGCAGTCCAGTACTCACCTAAGTTCTCTCACTAGAAGACTTAGCTGCAGTCAGGCACTCGCCTAAGTTTGAAAAATCCTACCGAGTGGAGAACAATCCTCTCACTCGGGGGCTTAGCTACAGTCCAGTACTCGCCTAAGTTCTCTCACTAGAAGACTTAGCTGCAGTCCGGCACTCGCCTAAGTTTGAAAAAATCCCACCTAGTGGAGAGCAATCCTCCCACTCGAGGGCTTAGCTGCAGTCCAGCACTCGCCTAAGTTCGAAGCACATCTTAATCCTCAAGAACGACGAGGAGCGGGTCGACTGCTGCCTTCCCCTAGAGGGCTTCGCCACAAAAACAAGACATGGGTCATCTGCTTCCCTCTCCTTCGGAGCTGCGCTGCGAATCCAGAAAGTTGTCTCAAATAAAAATGGTTTCACTCAGCAGGTGATTCATAAAGATATTCAACGGTAAATCAAGTTCGGATAAAATTCTAAAGTTCTAGATCACAGATCGAGGTACTCGGGCATGCAGCCCGAAAAAGTTTAACAGTTACAAAAACCACCCGGCATTCCGAGGCAAATTTAAGGTAGTACATAAGAGTTTGTTCACTCTGCGGGAGGAGGGCTAGCAGGCTCGACGAACTCATCCAAGTCGACGCCATCGGCAATCCATGTGGCGGCAGCTATGAAGGTCTCCATAAAAGTTTGGAAGTCGTGCTTCTGGGTGTTTGCGACATTGATTGCGGCCAGCTTGTCTTTTCGCACCTCCTTGCAGTGGACACGAACCAAGGACAGAGCCACATCAGCGCCACAGCGAGCAGAAGACTTCTTCCACTCCTGCACTCGGTCAGGGATTCCGTTAAGTCGAGCCATCAGAGACTCAAGATCATTTTGGAGCATAGCCTCTGGCCAGAGTGCCGGATCGATCCGTGACATGGCGACCTTCAGTCGAGCCAAGTAGTCCACAACACCGTCGATGCAAGATTCCAGTCGGAGCAGATTCATGGCAGTGTCATCCTTCACGGGAGAGTTGATGGGATCCAAACCTGGTTCGATCCTCCCAGTCTCTTCTTCAAAATTCTGGCAAAACTCTACATTCACGATCCAAGGATAAGTCAATCTTCATACACTGAGTGGGAAAAAAATCAGTCGGAACTAAATGTGCACCTTCAAGCTTGATATACAACTTCTTGGTGAGGCTCCTCAGGTAGCTCTCCAGATCGTCCCTCCTGCGAGCGATGCCTTCCATCTGTTCGCTCAGCTTGAGGTTCTCCTTCTTCCAGCATGTGCATTCCCTGTTGGCTTCATTCAGAGCAGTCTTCAGCCTGGTATTCTCTTCTTCCAACTAGCCGACTGAAGCCAGCTTCTGTCCGGCCAGAGCGGTCCTGTCGTCAGCCTCCTTCTGGGCAGCAGCCAAATCCTGATCCTTTTTCACCAAAGCTTCCCTTAGTTTTTCTGCAAAGAAATGACGATTGATTCAGAAAAAGCAGAAGGGTGCTCGAGCTGAAAACTAACCAGTCGACAAACTTGTCTTACCAGCGGCGCCGTCTCTGACCGTCTGCAGTTCTGTCCTGGCCAGCTCCAAGTCAAGTTTCAGTTGAATCTGCTGCTTCTCCAAGTCAGCAAAGCGAGCACCAAGATCGCAAGATTTCTGAAATCAAGGGGGAGAAATTATTCCACAGCAAAAAACTTCAAAGACATTAAGTGCTAAGACTACGGTCGACTGCCCGCAGTCCACCATAGTCTCGGGGACTACACCCAGTGTGTGCACTTTGCGTGCCCCACCGGTTCTGATTCCACTCGGCCGGTCCGCCGGAGTCGAGTTCAAAAAAAAGAGAGAGACAAAGTAGAACTCAGACCACAGTTGACTGCCAGCAGTCGACCGCGGTCTCGGGGACTACACCTAGTGGGTGCACTTTGCGTGCCCCCACCGGTTTCGATTCTACTCGACCGGATCGAGCGGAAGAAACAAACTACCAGTTCGGTTTTTACTCGACAAAATACAAAGACTACAGTCGACTGCCAACAGTCCATCGTAGCCTCGGGGACTACACCCAGTGGGTGCACTCAGCGTGCCCCCACTAGTCCAAAACTTCAATCGACGCACCCAGTGGGTGTACAGATGCAAAGATTTTCAGAAAGAATCTTCAGATAGCCGACTAACCTGAACGTTGCTCTAGAGAGCCGAGCTGGCATCATAGGCGGCTTGGCTGGCGTCCCGCACCGTCTTCATCTTTTCCATCATAATGCCCGCCTGGCGTATGGCTTCCTTAGCAGCATTCACCTCGTCCTCTAGGACATGATGGGTCGCAAAAATTGAAGGCGGGTCGATGGGGGCCTGAGCAGTCGAAGAAGAAGGCAAAGCACTCGACAGGGGCTCGGCGAAGGTAACAGAACCCCGATTGACGTCACCAGTGTCCTGAACGACTGGTTCCACTCTCGGCGTCGACTGTGGCGCCTCGCTTGCAGGAGCTCGCCTATTCTTCCTCGTCAAAGGCCTCTCGGGCTCTTCATCATCATCGGGGAGGTCAATAATGTTGGGAGCTGTGCAAAGTTCAGTCGCCAAAATCACGTCACCCAATGGTGCACATTGCAGTTGAATCGACTGAACAAAGACAGTATGGCAGAAGTCATACCCGGATTAGAAGTGACCGCATCCTCCATCACCTCATCATCATCCCTGTAAGCTGAGGTCCCGGAAGTGGCAGTGCTGACAATTCCAAAGTTCGTCCAAGTTAAAACAAGAAAAACAAACAACACAGAGCGTCGAGTGAATACAAGGAGAGACACTTACGCGGAGGCGACAGGGATATCGATCTTGATCTTCGGCAGCGCCTTCCGAGTCTTCGGTTCTGCAACTTTGGGGTGCTTGGGCGCCTTCTTAGTCGTGGTTGGTGAAGAGATCCGAGGACGCTTCGAAGACTGGCCAGCCTGAGCAGTCGCCTTGTCGCGGGCACTCGGTCGATCCTGGTCAAGCTTGGATCGTCTCTCTACGCGAGGAGGCAACTCGACTTCTTCCCCATCACTTGAGTCGTCGCTTCCTCCATCCCCTTCACCATCAGAAGACCACTCGCCGCTTTCGCCACCGCTCGCCTCGCCTTCCAGAGTTTGCTCCTACGCCCCATTGGGCATCGAATACATTTCAATA
Organism: Triticum monococcum; assembly: GCA_034509565.1. NCBI lineage: Eukaryota > Viridiplantae > Streptophyta > Magnoliopsida > Poales > Poaceae > Triticum > Triticum monococcum. The sequence continues at coordinate 666,045,224 of CM067843.1, read as the reverse complement.
ATGGCCTGAAAGAAAGCAGGGAGGGCAAAGTCAGTCGACGCAATACAGACAGCTGCGCGAGTGAATTCAGATTACAAGCAAAAACTCAGAATCAGACCAGCTCTGGTGCTCGTGACTGGTCGAATGGGGGAACTCTCCTAGCTCCTCTGGGATTGTCCTTGTTCCCGGTAATACTCGACATCCACTTCTCCAGTGTGTCGTTGTCAACCTCCTTCGGGTGGATCCGAGTGGAGTCTTCTAGACCCAAATACATCCACATCGGATGGTCTCAGGCTTGGAGAGGCTGGATGCGCCGCTGAAGGAAGACCTCCAAGAGATCCATACCAGTGACCCCGTCACGAATGAGCTGGACCACTCGGTCGACCAACGCCTTCACTTGCGCCTTCTCTTCCGGAAGCACCTTCAAAGGGGAGGGTTTTTCCACTCGGTTCATGGTAAAGGGAGGGAGGCTAGTCGATTGCCCTGGCGTCGACTGGTCTTTACAGTAGAACCAAGTCGACTGCCATCCGCGAACTGAGTCGGGAAGAACCATGGCCGGAAAGGAGCTTTTTCCCCTCGTCTGGATGCCAAGACCCCCACACATCTGGATCACTTGGTTCCTCTCGTCACTCGGATTAGCCTTTTTCACTGTCTGGGAGCGACAAGTGAAAATATGCTTGAAAAGACCCCAGTGAGGTCGACATCCCAAGAAATTCTCACACAAGGAAATGAACGCGGCAAGATAAGAGATTGAATTGGGGGTAAAATGGTGGAGTTGAGCCCCAAAGAAGTTTAGAAACCCACAGAAAAAAGGATGAGGAGGCAAGGAAAACCCATGGTCGACGTGGGTGGCAAGAAGAACACGCTCACCCTCCCGGGGTTGCGGCTCGGACTCCTTCCCCGGAAGCCGTGCTGAGTCGTAGGGGATCAGCCCTCCCTCAGCCAGGTCGTCGAGGTCTTCTTGGGAGATCCTCGAGTGGATCCAGTCGCCCTGAATCCAACCCTTCGGCAGGCCCGTCCGCGAGGAAGATCCGCCCCGGCTCGTCGCCTTCCCCTTCGACCTCGCCGTCGCCTTCTTCGCCCGCTCCAGAGCCGCCGTCTTCTCTTTCACCATTGTCGCCGGCAAGACGCGTGTGGCGCGGGGGCGAGAGCGAGCGCAGCGGAGAGGCGTGAGGAGGAGAAGAAGTAATGGGGCACACTGTTTGGGGGACTCCGGTCCAACGCCTTATATGAGGCCGATTTCGAGTGGCTGACAGGTAGGCCCAGATGGCTCTGTCAAATCCCGTAACGACCGCGCGAGCGATACGTGGCAAAAAAGGTGGCGCGGGGATCGAGGCGGCTCCGCTCTATCCCATCCGATTACTGCGGCCTCCCCCGTCCCGCGCGCTTCCCAAAATTCAGATCCCACAAAATCTGCGGGCAGCAAACAACTTGTCAGACCAAAGATCTCCTCCGCACCGTCACTCGGAGCCTTACAAGCAAAGAAACTCACTCGACGAAGAATTAAGAATGGATCAAGGCGACTGAAAAGGAAGTTGCCGCCATCACTCAGGTCCATTAATCTGAAACAAGATATGCTCACAGCATGAAAAACGAGTCGGAGAAGTTCTCCACTCCTTCCCCACTCAAACCTCGATCCATTCGGGGGCTAATGATGAAGCTATGTACCTAGGGTAGGGTCATGGACCTGTCCTAACTACCCTACCCAAGGACATCTCTAGAAGAAATCACCTTTCAATCGACTTTGAGGCGTTCCACTCGACAGACTCGAAAATACCCGACCAAGAAGCAATCACTCGACCAAGAAGCAATCACTCGACGGCCAGGAGGCTTAAGGTCACTCCGCACTCTAACGGTCGGTCATTAAGTAACTTTTATGGTCATCACAGCACTTTATTACTAGCGTTACCAGTAACGCCCTGCCTTAATGTACATTGAACCCTTCGTAACGTGGGCTGGCCAGGGTCCTGGCGCACTCTATATAAGCCACCCCCTCCTTCGAGACAAGGGTTCGCACCTCCGTAACTCATACCCACGTAATCCAGTCGACCGCCTCCGGGCTCCGAGACGTAGGGCTATTATTTCCTCCGAGAAGAGCCTGAACTCGTAAACCTTGCGTCCTACAACTTCTCCATAGCTAAGACCTTGCCTTTCCATACTTACCCCCCCTACACTACTGTCAGACTTAGAACCACGACACTCGCGGCTCCACGGCGACTTCCTCGACACCGGCCACCCCGACTCGACATCGACCACAACATTCTTCGCACGACTACCTCGACCACGGCTCCACCACCCACGCTCTTGGCTACATCGACAAACGGCACAAAGGGCTACCGCCTTGCTTGAGCAACCTCGTCGGTTGCCACTCCAGTCACGACTCCGCGATGCGTCGACCGTTACGACTGTGGGGGGGTGTCCGTCGGCTTGCCTTGAGATTCTTCTCCAGTCTCACCGTCTGCGTCGCTACCGTTGTGACTGCGGGGGGATGTTGAGTATAATGTTTATTAGGAAAGACGAGATAGACTAGGATTTGTTCTGACTTGTTTTGTACTCCAAGTAGATAATTGTACTCCTATATATATGCCCACGAGGCTCAAGCAATACAACAAACTATTCCACCAATCTCTCTCTCCCTTCTAATAGTCCAGCGCGCTAAAACGCTATTTTGGTGCTGCAAAAAAAATATAACGGGTCCCGTAACTGCGGATCTGTTAAAGATGCTCTAAGCTTACCCGAAAAAAAAAGCTCTAAGCTAGCGCAATGCCACGGAATTACAGATCTCAAAGCATGCAGCGCCCCTACTGACCGCCTCTTATTTTTTGGCGCGGAAGTGCCCCTACTCTAGCTCTACCGACCTGATTGAGAAGATGCTTGGCCCTTGGCCCTTGCACATGGCTCCGATTCAATCTGGGCGCGCGCGACAAACAAACTCGCACGGCGCTCGACGCGCCCGTGATGTTTTTTAGTACGCTGCTGCTAACCACCAACCGCCTCGCGATCTAGAATCTCTAGATATTTTTCCTCAAAGATCATAATACGACGATGTCTCCTGCGCACATCAAAGGCGATGTAAAATATTTCCCTAATAAAACAGAAATGGTCAAGTAAAATATTCGCTCGTCACATCATAACATGTCTGGGTGGTGTAGTTGGTTATCACGCTAGTCTCACACACTAGTGGTCCCCAGTTCGGACCTGGGCTCAGACAGGTACCTTTTTTTTCTCTGCTTGTTTTAGATGCGAATATCCGGTTCTTTTCCTCCTCTTTTTTGAAGCGGATTCTTTTCCTTTTGCAAATTGCAGATGGTCGGATCGCACCAAAAAAATCGCAGGGTGCACAGCGTCGGCAATTCAATAGTTCTTTGTAAAGCTAAAAATAAATATAGTTCTTCGTAAAAGTAAGTTAAAAAAGTTGTCTATGAGGTCTTTTCTCGGTTTTCTTAAAGATCTTTCCCTAATTTTTTTCACTTTCCATTAAACAAGCCTAGGGCCAGCAAGTCAGTGCAATGGACGGCGTTGCCCGTCACCATTACCACGTGAGCTGGGTGACCGGCGGTGGCGGCAGCGCATGGCGGTGCAACGGCAAGCTGCGGAGCAGGGGGGGGGGGGGGGGTGGCCGTGTGGGAAGGTGCGGTGGTGAGCCTTGGTGTGGCGGCGGTGCGGGAACACGGGATGCACGAGGGGTTTCACCCGTGAACTTTCAGGCGATTCCCTGCTAGTTAAATTATACGGGAAGTGCTATCTTTCAGTTAACATGAGGTGAGTTAGGGAATTACACGAGGACCCGTAAAAAAATTAGGTTTACACGAGTTGTTAGAGGGTTGTTTTTGCCTCAACTAACCGTGTTTTTTTACGGATGCAGTGGCTAATGGAGTTTGCTCTAAATGATACAATTTTTGTAGAAGGCCAAAGGCCGTAGACAGAAGAAAATTAGCCCTTGCAACAATTTTTTTAAAATAATAAGAAATTATAGACATATCATTGAAGAAATCACAAATGTGTTTCCTTTCGCATCCACCGATAACCAAAGGCCATAGACAGAAGAAAATTAGCCCTTGCAACAATTTTCTTAAAATAATAAGAAATTATGGACATGTCATTGAAGAAATCACAAATGTGTTTCCTTCCGCATCCACCGATGACCAAAGGCCGTAGACAGAAGAAAATTAACCCTTGCAACAATCTTTTTAAAATAATAAGAAATTACGGACATGTCATTGAAGAAATCACAAATGTGTTTCCTTCTGTGTCCACCGATGACCCAATGTGAGCACAACTCATTGTCGCCTTTTGATCTTCAACTTACCGGAGCACCCTTGTTGAAGCTCAACAGTTTATAGAATCAACAACTAGGAAGTTGCCGATATACAACAGAACATGCATGCGACCGGAAAGTGAATAGGGTACCTTCCGGGAGAAGCCGACACCGAGGAAGGCCAAAAGATAATCCCAACTTCGAAGAGACAGAGAAGGCAGGCACAAATCTCACAAGTTTCCCAACAAAGTCGTATCCGACCGAGCTTCATCGCGCTAAAATGGAACTAGAGAACGAAAACACGTTGAAACTTCATACCTCCACGGGACGTTGCCGTCATGCAGATCATGCACCCGATGACCGACACCGTCCTTCGACTCGCCAACACCACTCCAAGGAAGGACATCAACATGAAAAAGGAAAACCGAAGTGCCATTGTTGCCATCGTGTCGGCTGCTCCAACTTCACTAGCGAACGAAGAGTTCAAAGACCCTACGAGGAAAGACACTTCCGCACTCCCACTGCTGCAGTGGTCGGCCGAGGCCAGCGAACCCGCGGTGGCGCCAACAGGTCGAGGGTAAAAGCTAGCCGTCTCCTGGTCGCCTCCTCTCTAGAAAACATATGAAAACGACTGCTAAATGGCACTATTGCAGTTCATCGAACTATCCTTTTCATGTAATCGCGCTTGTTTGTTTACTCGTCGCCGTGTAGAAGTTCGTTTCTTCGCAGTACTCAAGCCAGTCGTGCGGTGCCGAGCACTGGAAGTGCACGTACGTACACCACCAGCAGCATATTCTCTGGACTCCATTTCTATCCTGCAACACGTAGAGCACATTGGCAGCGTGGCTTCCATAGCCCGGAGTGCACAGACGCGCCACCCTCCCCGTCGCCGTCGCCGCCGCCACGCGTCCCGCCGGTCCACAGAGAGCGTCACATGTCGAAGCCGAGAATTATGAGAGCGCAGTGACGTCGACAGGTCGAGTCCAAAACAGCGAGCAATGATAAAGACGAGCAGGACAGTGGGACGTGTCAGGGTGGCGATCAGGCCGTGCAAACAAAGCCGGACGTGTCGGGGCGAGATGCGTGAGGAGCCGAGGCCCAATCAGGCAGGCAACGACCGAGATCACGGAGGCGCGACGTGTCTAAACGAGACATGCCAGCACGTGACGTCCATCCAAAACTGGCCAATTGTTCCTCCTGTTTCTCTGAAGAAGACGATGCAACAACCGCGCAATGATTCTCCGGAAGAACAGCAGAGTTTTCCTTTCGATGCTCACCCCAACCCACCACAGAATGCATGAATGGTGCTTAATTTCGGCTGTGCTTTTTCTAAGAAGTGTGCGGCCGCAAGGTCCATGAAAGGGTGTGATGATCCATCAACTTCACGCATGTGCATACAAAAGTGGCAGGGGACGCGCCCAACTTCGACGTGGCTTTCGAGTAGCCGCGGCGAAGCGAACCGCGTCCCAGGATTGTGGTGAAGGACTGACTGACCGAGACAGATCACAAGAACATTCGTCACTATCACCAGCATGCAACAAGATGCAAGATCGTTGTCGCCGGCGAACGTAATGCCCTGATTAAACGTGAATTTTGTGCCCGGGGTGGGAGTAGAATTTGGGTGCGCATTATATTCTTATTACGTGTACGCATGCTAGGCATTTTCTAGAGAAAGCTAAAACATGGCAGCTTAAAACTTGTGACCATGTGTCAATCAAAGCGTGGTCTGGTGCAAATGGATTGGATAGCGTTTGGTTGATCGACCATAGTAGTTTGAACACTTGGCGGATCCTGAATTGATATGAATTGAATGTGGCCTCAAACAATTTTACATTTTATGTCAATTTATCGGCATCATTGAAAATTAAACCATATATGGCCTTGGACAATATCCACAATCATTGCCACCCACATATTCCAGTCCAACGTGTCACGGGGAGCTTCGGCAACATGCAACTCAACATCACCCGTGGCGGTGTCAACCCGATCTAGATATGTGAGACGTCACAACTTGGTGGATCTTTACGATGCAACCTCCCCACCACCACGCTCACTCGTGCACGCACCATAATGGTGTTTTATTTTAGTTTGTGTTTTCTAAGAGGTCTGTGGACCAATGCGATTATTCATCACCTTCACACGTGCATACAAAAGTGGCAAAGGATGTGCCCAACATTGACGTGGCTTTCGAGTAGCCGCGCCGGAGCGAATTGCATCCCGGAAGTCTGGTAGAGGACTGAGACATATCATAATAACATTATCACTATCACCAGCATGCAACAAAGATGAAAGATCACAATCACCTTTAAGCCCTATTTCTACCTAGGGGATAGTAGAATTTGAGTGCGCAATATGTTCTTATTACGTGTACGGATGTTAGAAATTGGCCAAAGAAAACTAAAACATGGTAACTTAAACATGTGACCACAAAGTGTGGTGTGGTGCAAATGGATTGGATAGTTCTTGGTCGGTCGACCATAATGATCAACACTTATCGGATCCATAATTGATATCGGAAGATGTGGCATCTGGCAATTTTAAATTTGAATCGAATATTAGCGCCACTGGAGATTTAAACCCTACATCGCCTTCGACAATATCCTGATTAATTCACACCCACATCTTCCAATCCAGCGTGTCACGGGGAGCTTCACCAATGTGCAACTCAACATCACTATGTAAGTGTGGAGACGACCACCGCTAGATATGTGAGGTGTCATGGCTCAGTGGATCCGCCAAAAATAGAAAAAAGATCATTGAGAGCCCGTTACCTTATTTGAACTGTAGATCACCAATAAGAATACATGTAAAGCCCTGATATAACGTGCATTTCGTGCCTGGGGAATATTCTTGTTGCGTGTACGCATGCTAGAATTTTGCGAGAGAAAACTAAAACATGGCAACTTAAACTTGTGACCACGTGTCAACCAAAGCATGGCGCAAAATGGATTGAATGGTTCCTGGTTGATCCAGCATAATAATTCAAACATTTGGCGGATATAGAATTGATATCCAATCAGATGTGGCGCCATGCAATTTTAAATATAAATCGATTATCAGCATCATCGAAATTTTGAAACCAGATATATCATCAGACAATATCCTGAATAATTCTCACCCACATCTTCCTATCCAACGTGTCACTAGGAGCTTCACCGATGTAAACGTAGATGTGTCATCCTGATCTAGATGTGTGAGATGTCACGGCTGTGCCAGAAATAGAAACAAATATCATCGAGAGCCCATTACCTTATTTGAACCGTAGATCACCAATGCAAACACGCAATAGATTAGCTGGGTCACACCGCTCAAAAAAAAAAGCTGGGTCACGAGTTCAGGATGAACTACAAGTGTGACCTTCCAATTCTCCAGTGTACAACTGCACGCGGCATGCGGGGTAGTGCCACACTTGGCCTGAGAGCCCGATCTGAGCCGTTGGTCCATGAATCGGACGGCCAAAACTGCGTGCGGTCAGATAGTACGTACGAGTCTTGTTCCAACCGGACCGAGGCTCGCCAAATTCGAACCAAGCGCCCGTCTTCTCCTCGATCGATCGATAGCGTCTGGACTTCGTAGTCGGCGGCGAGCGGCGGCGATGGACGGCAGACCCGTGACGGCGGATGACGTGGTGGAGGCGATGCGGGAGTTCGTCTGGTTTCCGCCGCCGCGCCCCGCCTCCGAGTTCTTCTCCCGCTTCAGCGCCCCGCGGTCTTGCTCCAAGTGGATCAGCCGCCTCGAGTGCAACCTCTACTAGTACGATCCATCGCTCGATTCTCTGCCCGTTCCTTCGCCTATATCATCGACCGAATGATCAGCGCGGTAGATTGGTTGGGTACCTGTTTCGATTTGGGCTCGCGGGGAGACAGAGGGTTGATACGTCTTCGCAGGTGGTTCATAGTTTTCTTCGAAATCGGCTGGAAAAATAAGAAGTAAAAACCATGAACACTGTGGACTTTTAAGTTGGACGAACAGGCCGAATCCGGGCGTGATTATTGTGTGCTGTTGGAAACTGAGAATAATGTTGCATCAATTGTGCACATTATGGTGTCACTGCTGGAAATATTAGCTAGGGATTATGTCAAAGAATCGATGTTTGTTTCACCAAAAAAAGTATTTAAAAACAATTGAGCCAAAGTGTAGCTACTGAACAGATACTCGAGTCATGACTTATTAACGACTCGAGTACAGAATATCTGAGCGTTGATTTTGAATATTTGATACGCTAGAATGGGATGCCTTACTGCCATTTACTTTTAACTGCGTACTGCCAGTTTGCAAATATGTATATTTGTGCCATTGTGCCGTCCCATATACCCCCTTATTAATGCTCCTTTCCATCTGTTTTGATGTTTTGCAGCTATGGGACCAACTACTTCATCTTGATCCTATTGATAGGTACGCAATGGGACCTCTGCGTGTACCGGTGTTTTTGGCTTCTATAAGTTACACGAAGTTTTTGGGTTTCATATTTCTGTTCTCTTGTGTATGCAATATGCAGGGATGAGCTTCCTTCAGAAACCAGTTGCTATACTTACAGCTTTTGCAACTGGCCTCAGCATTGCATTTTTCAGTGACAGGTGTGTTTAAACTTTCTCACTGCTAATGTTATGCCTACAATGAGAAAACATGTCCCTCCCAACTAAAATGAGCACGGGGTTCTGTTCATATTTTCAATCTCCAAGTATCTCTTATATTTCAGATGAAGGATTGACATGAGAACCTAAGGAATTAATATGTAATACGCCCAATAGATGGGTGTCACCATAGGAAGCTCTATCTGTTCTGTTTAGCCCACAACTCCCAGTTGTTATCACTTCTGTTCCTCTGTTTCGTAATTATTCATTTATTCCTCTTTACGGTTAGTTCTTTACACACTAGAGAAATAATGATATAATCCAAACCAGGATGGCTGTTACAGATTACTTCTGATGTTTGATATTGCAGTTTTGCAGTTACTTCCACCGACAAGGTTATAAGCTTTGCCAGAAAAATTTCACCGGATTTAGCGGCCAAGATGAGACCATACATAAAGTGATTATCTTATTGCTTGATTTTATTATTATTCATTTACCCGGTTCTTGGAAGGCTTTGTTTAAATTGTTGCCAATGGCATTTCAGCTCCGTCCGTCATGTCCGACCAAGTATAAAAGGATCAACTCATATTTGTGGCCGACCTCTGTCTATGTGGGTCTTTGCCCTGTTCCTTTTTGAAGGTTGGTAGAACACATAGGATGTCATATTTACCTTAGTTTTGCAAGATTTCAGTTACAACAGAACCAGAAATGAACTGTTAATATGTTTGCAGTTAGCTGCATTTTCTGGGCGAGCTCCTGCGATTTCCTGATAGTTCCGTGGGCACTATACGTCGGTCTACTCGGTAAGGCCATCTAATTTGAGTTCTAGAACGTTTGCGTAAAACACTATTGCCCTAACAAGTTGAGTTTCTACCCTGCAGTAACCTTGATTCATGCCAGCTTCAGAGAACGTAATCTGAAAGGCCGTCTCAACAGATTCAGGAAGGAATTTCGAGAAGCATGGTGAAATTTCAGCGAAGCCTTCAACGTCTCTTCCGGTTCGTACCATGGGAGCTACTTTGTGGGTATCTTGGCTCCTGTATAGTTGAAAGTTGAATCTGTGGCATGTTATAGATGTACAGTTAGTACCATTGCAGAGTTATGCTTGGAAAGTACTAGTAAGATGCACCAGGGCACCACCCCCTGTTATGTTTTTCCATCTCTTTTGGAGGTGAAGGGGGGATGCAACTATAAACACATATTTGCATTCTAGTACCGTGCCAAGCCACTGGAGGAAATTATTATTATTAGCCTTCGATGTATCCTCATCATTTCTTACTTGTGATTATCTTACAGTAGAGCAAAAACATAATTGTCAAATTTGTTCCTCGGCTGGTTGCTATTATCAGTTCCCAACACTCTAGTGGTGCATCCAAATTCTGATGTCTCCTTTCAAATCTCTCCGTCGAAGAGCTCTTCGTAGGTTTTGTAAATGCTCTGAGGGTGCACAAACGAATCCCCTCTGATTTGCTTAACCTGTTCCAACATGAGCATTGAACAAGACACACTTGTATCAGTAACAATTCTACAATTGTATATAACAAAACACAACCAGGCGTATACTACAACAACCTTTGCTTAAGACTACTATGAGTTAACCAGAACTAGTTTCATGTTATGACATTTCGTATATGCGCATTTGCCAATGCCAACATTGTAGCAAGCAATCTTAACATTTTCTGCACCTCGGAGGCCCAGACAAATAAATGCGATGTTCGAAACTTGCCTGTTTTATTTCAGAAAGCTTGGCGCACAGTTCTTCAGGAATAGACCAGTCAAACAGATCAATGTTCTCCTTCAACCTCGACTCATTAGCACTCTTGGGAAGCACACTCTGACCCTGCTGAAGACCCCAGCGCAGAGCGATCTGCGCCGGAGTTTTCCCCAGGCTCTCGGCTACTGATGTCACCACCGGGTTACTCGCGACATCTTTCATCCTGCCCAAGGGCGCATACGCCTGCAGACCAGAAGCATATGAGCACAACACTCAATTGTTACTTGCCAAGTGTGCTCAGAAACACACATGCAGATGCAGACTTACTGATAGATGAACCCCATTGGAGTGGCAAAACGCCCTCAGCTTCGCCTGTTGCCAGCCAAGGTGGCACTCGACCTGATCAACGGCCGGAGGGACACGGGCAACGGCAAGCAGATCACCTAGCTTCTTGGAGGAAAAATTGCTCACGCCGATGGCACGAGCCTTGCCTGAATCGTACAGCTGCTCCATCGCTTGCCAGGTCTTGGGTATGTCAGGGTGGACAAAGTTCTCGGGGCTTATTTCGGTGCCTTTCTTGACCTGGAATGGCCAATGGATCTACATAGATATCCAGGTGAGTTGTCAGTTGTCTGCAGCAGAGAGATGGCAATCTTTGGATCATGATGAAGGTGACCAGCTTACTAGGTATAGATCCAGATAATCCAGCTGCAGATCTTTCAACGTGCTGTCAATTGCGAGCGGAACGTCTTCGGGTGCAAGATCGCTGCACCTGCAGAAGCAGTACAGAGTTTTCTTCAAAACACAGAAGTGCAGAGTTCTTGACTTCCCTCCTACCTCAAATGCAGTGCTGACAGAAAACCAGGGGGGAGACAGCTTCGTTTCCTCGCTTTTATTTTCTGCTAGCTGTATGACTTGGTGATTTCTATTAATGGAAATCGGAGAGTAAAGCTCTCTTTTATCAAAAAAAAAAGAGTTCTTGACTTCTTTAAAATGCAGAAGAAGTGCAGAGTTCTTGACTTCTTTAAACGCAGAAGAAATGCAGGGTTTTGATTCTCTGGTTGCTACGATAGGAAGTGAAATGACTAGTTCGAAACAAATGCTAGCCTTGTGGAAGAAAATGGTAGGTACCATATCTTGGAAGTGATGAAGAGGTCCTCTCGCCTGACCACGCCATCGTCGAAGAGCCTCTTCAGAGCAACGCCAATCTAGTACAGGAACACGCCGAGTTACTCCTCGTAATTTGTTTGTAGATCAAAGCCGTGTGCAAGCATGTGATTTACTGTTCATCTACAGGGTTAACTTAACTGACTAACCTCCTTCTCGTTATGGTAGAGCGGCGCGCAGTCGATGTGCCGGTACCCTGCCTGCCATTGCCGCAGCAAGCAGACTTAGAACAGCACGCACAGGTCTGAACTGGGGTTAAAAAGGGGATGGAGAGAGGCGACTGGGCTGGTACCTTGACGGCGGCGCTGAGCACGTCGGCGATGACCCCCGGGGCGGCCTTGTAGGTGCCGAGGCCCACGGAGGGGACGCGGGCGCCGTTGTTGAGCGTGAAATGGGCGGCGGCCATCCTCTTCTCCGGCCACCCCGCGGTCTCCGCCCCGCGCGAGCGAGGCGGGGATGGGGATGGGGATGCGATCACGAGCTGAGGGGCACACCTGGAGTCCTCCAAAGCCGTTTCGTTTCGCCAAGCAACAAAAAGAACGCGAGGTTGAAGAGGAAGCGAACGTGATGGAAGCAATATCGCCCAAACGAGCCGGGATTTGTGACCTGTCTAGATCGTCCCACCCATCCGGTGCCGAGCCCAAGGAGATGCGGCCATGGGACCCGTGTGTCACCTGTGGGTGCCAAGTCGACGGCTCCTCTCGGCCTCTCCCCGACGCTGTCTATCCATGGAAAATCTAGCGAGCTTTGAGTGGAAACTTATCGCTACTTGCTAGCAAAAGAGAAAAATCGAGCAATCAACCTGTAAACAAACGGTCCCCAGTTTTATTACCATGTGAATCAACTTCGTTGGGGGAACAATCCATACTGAACACACAACAGTCCCAGTGACAGGAAAAGCTATGATAAATTCATGCCTCCACCGGCAACACGAGATAGTTTCAGAAACTAAGATACATGTCATCTCACTTCCTATGGTCCTATCACCTACGGGAGTAAACCGTGCGTCTATTCAAGAGTTTCCAGGGTGACTGAACCCGTACACTTCTTAAGCGCATATGGTGATAAATAACAACTGACTGACACTGCTGTTGACAAAGGAAAAACAAGTGACTGACAGTAATGGGGCGCCCAGCTCCCAACCACGACGGGGGCTGTCCTAGATCTCGCCATCCCAGAGCTCATCGTGGGTCTTGTAAACGCTGTCTTTGTTGACGATGAAGTTGCCCATAAGCAGCCTAGCCTGAAGAGCACAAGAAAAGGATGGCAAGTCAGAAATGACTAGGGCACTGCTGCACTCACGCTGGCGTGCTATGAATGAAACGCCTTGGCTGAAAATGCATATTGTGGTTCGCCGATGGTTAGCGATGCCATCACTAGTCAGGATCAGGATTCAGTAGGCCATTATTGACGTGTGCCCATCTTTATGGATCTATAGGAACCTGATGCTGTTTGTTTCGAGGAACAACCAAAGTGACAAACAATGTTGGCATGATCAATAGCCACTACACGGTGAATTCAGTGGTAGTTTTGTTCTATAATATGTGAATGACAGCTGAAGTGATAAACAACGTTGGCCTGATTAAGCAATGCAGCACGCCGTAGCCACTAGGCAGTTAATTCAGTGGTGGTTTTGTTCTATCTGTGTTTTCCTAGAGTAAAAGGTATTAAGTGTAGGTCCCTTAAAAGATCAGTACTCCTTTCATAAGGAAAGAAACAAAGGAAAATAGGGCTCCATTAACAGCGAATGGAATAGTAGCCCATTCAGTCCAAAACGAATAAGCAGTTTCTTATGTCATGTAAGTGACATTGGACCATTAATAATTAGAAACAACAAGCAATAGAATTTTCAAAAAATAAAAAGAGTGGAACATAACCATTGGTTATATCTTGTGGCGAGTAGACCTAAATCTGTGCATCATCTCACTAGAATCCATCACGCTATGCTTCTGAACTAGTATATTATTGCTGCTTGTTATTGCGCGTGTGCTTCTAATTTTCTTTTAACAGGCATGATCCAAGGATAAAATAACATTTCTGTATGAGTATCTTGGCACTGAAGCTACCCAATACAAATTCAGAAATGCTACTTAATTATAAGTTCTATAAGAAATTTCCAATGGGGCATTAGAAAGCCAGTGTATACTGTATATGTTTCAAATTCGGTATCAAACAGCAGTGTAATCTTCTCCAAATCATATCAAGCAGCTCGTATATGATAATAGGCGACGGCTGAGGCACAAAACAGCTAAAAGTAGATGAAAAATGTCTATACGAAGTTGCATAACTCACCTGCTTAATCTCAGAGAACTTTGCAAGCAAGTCTTCTGGAATAGACCAGTCATAAACAGCAAGGTTCTGCTTTATCCGTTCTTCACTCACACTCTTTGGCAGTACACTGTGGCCCATCTGAATGTTCCAGCGCAACGCCACTTGTGCAGGAGTTTTGCCAAGCTTCTCTGCAATTGAGAGGACGACGGGTTCTTTGAGGACATTGCCATTCATCCATGTTGAACCAGGCGAACCTAGCGGTGAGTACGCCTGCAACATGCAGATGCTGAATCATAAGCACAAGCACAACTTCTGAAAGATAATGCTACAAACACCACTAGCAGTCACTTGACTGACGGAAATATAGAGTTAGATGGTAGACTTACAGAGAGGTGAACACCGGCCGACTGACAAAAGCTATGGAGTTTAGATTGCTGCCAACCAGGATGGCACTCCACCTGGTCAACAGCCGGAGGTATGCGAGCTACAGCAAGCAAGTCACCCAATTTCTTCGATGCGAAGTTACTCACACCAATTGCACGAGCTTTGCCGGCATCATGTAACTTCTCCATTGCTCCCCATGTAGCTGGGATGTCAGGTGGTAAGAAGTTTTCAGGGTTGCCAATGCTTGTTCCCTTCTTGACTCTAAATGGCCAATGGATCTACAAAAATATACATGCCATTAGTTTTTCATTTGACATTATTCTACAACAACATACGAAACCCTTTCAACAAACAATCATCTATATCAAAAGTTAGACAGAAGTATTACAAATAAACCCCAAATTATCCATAGACTTAGTAAGCAGAAGTCCACAATACAATGTCTGTCAATACCAGAATGGATGGATTTGATAAGGTTAACTGAACACTACTGATCGGAGTTGTTGAACAGGACAGAAATAACTGCCAGCATATCCAATGGGTGGTGATAGGAGGAAATCACATTTTCAATGATCCAGTCACTCTTCACATCACAATATTGGAATATAATTATCCAGCAGACTAGCAGTGTAGCAGATGTAACATAGACAAACTTTGGACGCTGATGCATGATTTCACAATAATGTAAGTTGACCGTCGATTGAGGAACATTATCTTTTACTAAAAAAAATGAATGGAATATATGAAATAGCTACTTGTTATAAATTGATGCCAATGGTGGTCATGAGACACTGAAGACAGAGAAACCATAACTGAGCAAATAACGTGCTGAACTATGACTCATTAACAAGGAAGATCCATACAACTTACAAGGTAAAGATCCAAGTAGTCAAGCTGCAAGTCATTGAGGGAATCCCCAAGTGCCTCAGGCACATCTTCTGGGGCATGATGACCACACCTGAAAAAGCATACCCATTAAAGCAGCAATTAGTTGGACATGAAGCACAGAAGAGATATAACCACAGGGGTATCACCAGAAATTTGTCTTACCATAGCTTAGAGGTGATAAACAGATCTTCACGCTTGACTACACCCTCTTCAAATAGCTTCTTCAGAGCCAAACCCACCTGGACAATCGAAAGAGGGATACTATGCATTTGTTATTTGTAACACAACTTCAATGGAGAAAACTTGGGACATAAAGAATCTACTGGCATCTCGAATTGGTACACATACTCTAAAGTTATCCAAATTAGTTTTGTCTGGAAAAGTAGGTAGATCATGGACTCTTTCTAAAGCAGTTCACTACTATTCTAGTGAAAGACGGCAAGTAAAATAGACGGACAGAAAGCAAGCTGTCGTATGGCCATGAGTATGAATGGAGATTGGACAACTGAATACTCGGAATATTATGTTCTTTCTTCTTTTATCAGTGATGGTGCGTTGCAGGAAACAAGTAGGAAGTTCGAGCACGGATATCAGACGATAATGCAGGAGAGAATGGATCCAAAAGGTATGGAGAAACCGGATTAGTACCTCCTTCTCGTTGTTGTAGGCCCTGGCGCAGTCGATGTGCCGGTACCCCGCCTGCACGCACGATTTCAGTCACAAAATCAAATCAGGCAGAGGGAAAGCGCATAAGAGGAAACAGGAAAGGGGGCATTGTGGATTTGTAGGGAGAGAAAGAGAAGGAGAGGGACCTTGACGGCGGCGTAGACGGCCTCGCCGACGACGCCGGGGTCGGACTGCCAGGTGCCGAGCCCCACCGAGGGGATCTTGGCGCCGGTGTTGAGCACGAAGTGCGTCGCCATCTCCGCTCCCACTCACTCGCACGCACACGGAGGCAGTCGCTGCAGTCTCTCGCAGAGGACGCTGGAAGGAAGGGGACGGGGACGGGGACGGCGAGCAATGGGTGGTGCGCGGCGAGTTTATACTCACTCACTTTGCAGGCAGCGGAGCGGGTGCGGGCTGTCTCGGCACGGCCACAGCTGTGTGGTTCGTCACGGGGCTCCGTGGTTATGAGACTAGGCTAGTGCAGCGTGCGCCAAGTGGCGGGACGAGCCAGCTGCTGCGTCGGTCGCTGCCATTGCTCTTTCACAGCCGCAGCGGCACGGCGTATGTGCTTTCACAGACCTCCACGCAGTCGCACGTTCACATGCTTCTGTTTGTTCTCCGTCGTCTCATCACTCACACTGTCTATTTGTCTGTTCATAGTAGTACGTACGTAGTAGTATAAAATTACGTGGTGCGGTCGCGTGCTTTTATTTATTTTTTGACCTGGGTGCGGTCGTGCTTTGTGTATATGCATTAGCATTACGCCGGCCCCGATGAAACGCACGGTTTACCTACTCTGCCTCCGTCGCATGCGCCGCTTTGTTTTGCCGGATTCGATCGGTTGGCAGTAGTAGTATCTTTCTTTCTCCAGGCCGGCCGACGAAGGGAAGTGGAGAAACCATTTTGTCCACATCGTCCAGCAAAGTGCACTTTCCCTGAATCCCCGCCTCCGTGCTCCTTTTGGGCATGGAGCGCAAGCTACCGAACGCATGGCGCAGAATCGACCAACGATGAGTGCTGACTAGTGGGAGTGGCCGATCAAATCCAATAGTGGCTGAAGATGACATGAACAGCGACGCGATGCATGGCATATACGCCACGGGTTCAGACTCGCCGACCGACGCGAGGCTGGCACAAGGCCACGTCGACCTGACATGCAACGCACGCTGCAGTGTATCATCACTGCACTTTCGCTAGCTGCTCCTACCACTACCAGGCAGGCTTGCGTTGTGCATCTGTAGGCATCTGAAATTCTGAATCGTAAGCAGTGACGTGTTGATTCAAGGGGTAATTAAAGGGCGCTCGCAAATGCCATTCCCACGTGCTGACGTTCGTACGTACGTCGCCATGTCTCCGCCGGTGGCCATCTCCGTGCGTGCCACTGCCACTTGCTTGGTCGCGTCGCCGGAGCTGACTGAGAGTGATCGGGGAGGAGCAGGGCGATCAGCGCAAGTCCCCCTTTGTCACTGTACACATGGAACCGGTGGCTTGGGGTTAGGATCCTCTGCAGTTCTGTATGGCATATGCTACAATAACTGTCGTGTGGACCTGGACCTGCATGTCATCCGCACTACGGAACTATACAGTACTACAGAGGATCTTAACCCCATGGCTTGGAGCGAGAGCACCGTCTGCAGCATTTCAGCGTTGGAAACCGGCTACTTGCATGGACCCATAGGTGGGCGGAGCCAGGATGTAACCATAAGGGGGCAAAGGCGACAACTACACAAACCATGTATATTAAGTCTCACATTAAGAACAATAAAACTGAACTATATCCCAGCCCTCTCACGCACCTGGCATTTTCGGCCGTCAGATCAAGCGTCTGGATCATTCATGGTCGTTTGATCAGCATTTAGATAAAACTGGGCCGACTGTCTTATGGGCAGCTACTCCGGTAGCCTAATCGGAGGCCCGAGGTTAATTGGGCCTTGTGTGAAGCCCGCTTGAGCCTTGAAAAACTGAAAACTAACTAGCGAACGAGTGCATCCCTTCACTCCTCATTGCCTCCTCCTCTCCCGGCCGCCGGCCCACAATGGCATCTTCTCCCTCCTCGCATCCCCGCACACCGCTGTCACCGCCTACGCTTTCGCATCCCTTGCCAACCTCGCGGGACAATCCTCCGCCGTGGAATCGGGTGCAGGACCACGCCCAAGAGAGGCCGTTCCAGATGTGGAAGCGGAAGGGGAGGTTGATGCGAGGCCAGCCGACGAGGATGACCTGGATGCGGCCGGCGATGGTGGCGGATTTAGGAGGGCGCGTTGGCAGGGCACTTTTCCTTCCTCTCCTCGCACAGATCCTCCCGATTCCTCCCGATTCCTCTCCTCTCGTGGCCGAGGGTGGATCTTTCTGTTTCGCCACCATGCTATTGAAGAAGTTTTTTTTCTCTTGCACCATTTCCTCCTCTGCTGCACGATTTCGGAGTTTGTCGCCTAAAAATTTAGTGATGCTCCAATCAGATAGGATATCTGTGTAGCTAATCACCACCCTGTAGATGTTCCTTTTCCCATATATGTTGTTCATACTGTGCTACGATCTGTACTAATTGCTGATTTGTGTGCCAGGACACAGCCGCCATGCCGAACGCATCTCCGCTTCAGTCAGTCACATTGTGCTACGCACATCCTCAAGTATGGGAAGCGGCCCTGGTAATCAAATTGAAAGCACATAGCTTTGTTGTTCATCAGTTTATGGTTCCCATACTTGCCCAAATCACAATTTTCGATTGCAGTTGACCCAAAGCAACCTGATCGTGCTAATGCATCAGTTAAATAAACAATCTAGACAAACCTAGAATCCGAGGTATGCATTGTGATATGTTTCTGTAGTTAATGATCCACTAACAATATAAACTGACATGATGTACAAGTGAAGACATGTGGCGCCAAATATTGACATTTAGGGGGAAAGTAGAGTATTTTAACATATCTTGTTTTGTCCTAAACCTTGATATTTCTTCTGGTGCTTACGGTTCTATTCCATGCATGACCAAGAAGGCATAATTTAAAGCTAAGCACGAGATGAAAAACTAGGCTTAAGAGATGTGCTATGCAATTTTAATAGGTCCTTCAAAACAAGGAATAGCTTGATGCTGACAATGACATGCCAATTTATAGGAGTATCGTATGTTGGTACTTGGTTGCTCTTTCACTGGAAGAAAATGATGCATACTTGTTTTGTGATCTGTTTGACAAAATTGCTCTATAATCTTTTTCTTATAAAGACATGGAACTCATTTTTTACTTCCTCTGAACTGCTTTGCATACCTGTAATTATTTGGATTGGGAAATGGATCTCAGCCATTAACTGACAAAGCAGGGTTCTTTCATTGAAGGTAAGTCATTGCCCTCAAGTTCGCATGTTATGTGTGGTGACTTATGTTTGAATAAACTTTGCATATTATAAGGATATACTGCCATATTTTCTTATAAACTGCTATTCCTATTTTGGCAAGCAAAAAAAACATAATGCCATCAAATCAGTAGGCAGACTTGTATATCCAATTTTAAGTCTTTATTTCCTATTTTTCAGAACATTTTTGTGTTTATTTTCTGCATTATGAAATCTAGCTGGCAACAAACTCATATTTTACTAATGCAATAATATGCAGTACTGATACTGCTACCATGTAAAGTGTGCTCTGTTGGAAACAATGGTGTTAGTGTCTTGTATCATGGATATGTACAAACCTTTGCCCTTTGAGTAAACATGCATTTTGGCACTGAAAAAGTCATTAAAGAATTTTTCATGTGTATTTTTTACTGTCAAAATATCAACTCATTGTCCCAGGGCTGACAGCTTCCCAATTCCATCTCAAATATCTTACAAAATTTCTAATTAGTGTGAATTCCTATCTTTGGTTGGTTAAATAAATATATTTTCACTGCATTTTTACTCCAATCATAATTTATATAATTTACTGTAGTAAGAATCACTCCCAGGATTACTTTTAAAGCTGGCTGGAACAGTGCGTTGGCATATGATTGTGATGTTGGGAACTTGGGATCAACAATTTGGATTCTTATGTCATGTTGCGAATCAGGTTTTGTGGTTGTGCTAATAGTTCCTCGATTTCCTCTGAACTTGAAAGTTTTCCATTCTTCAAGTGAACTAAACTGGATAGCTTTAAATCAGGCAGTGACGATAGAAAAGAAGTGTTCAGACAGGAGACAACTGCCTTATGTTAGAAGCCCTCCCAACTGAACAGCTACCTATAGATGAGGCAATGTGAGGCGGTAAGGAGTACCACGACACAACAGGGAAGAAAATGCAGTTTGGCATGTAACTGTTCTCTTTGTCAAATCTTTGTTTTTTGTGTGGTGAGTGTACTCCTTAGTACACAAATTTACTCCAGTTATTTAAAATTTATTGAGTTGGCAACGCTCACTTTTAAATTTAATTCTTCCATTTGAAACAAATATGTGGAGCAGATTATGCTAATTCAATTATACATCTTCATACATTTACAAAAATGCTAACCATTCTATAGTCAAAATTGACAGGCGCCGCAACGCGCGCCCATCATGATCTAGTCCATTGTATGGCTACATATCTATGGTAATAGTTGCACATGTTATAATTTGTGTATTTGAAAACAATACATGTTTTACAACCATCTGCTTAAATTTAGTTCTACGGTTACCTACACGATCATACAATTAACAAGTTGAACCCGGATTTTTCAGTGAAAAGGGTTCGAGGTTGAAGCAAATGACTTGGAAAAAACAATATGCTTTATTCTTCCTCTTGGATTTTTATCTAGAGAAGTGTAGGAAAACTGAAACCAAAAATAAATAAATTAGAATCATCTAGTAAACACATGAGTATGTAGCTACTGAGTACTAACTAATGCATTAGACATTACCATGCCACAGCAGATCTTGAGAGATCATTAGTGGTGAGTTCCCTGGAAGATGCACGGGCTTGCTGCAAGCCAGCAATGGGCAATCAGCCGCGGCCGTCAGCAATGAGCATAGTGCCCCATATTTGAGGGCTCAACCGCTCGAGGTCTCACATGATCGTACTGTACACGCCACTCACTTCGATCAATCTGGATCGTGCAGCAATTCGATCATGTAACTTTATGCCTCTTGGGCTTGGGCCATGAGAAGTAAGGCTTCAAATCCAATAGCGGCAACAGAACTCCTCTATCGTAGTTTGTTGGGGGTGGCCCATAGTGGTAAAGGATTTATGATCACGTAAATGACAGTTAGTACGAACTATACCTGGCCATGGGCAGCCCGGCCCGGACGGCCGGACCCGACGGTGCTCATGGGCCGGGCCTAGGCCTATATTTTGAGCCCGAAGGCCGGGTCAAGCCCGCCATATTTGCGATTTAACGAAGAGGCCCGGTGGGCTTTTACACTGATGGGTAGGGCTTGAGCCTGATTTCTAGGCCTGACGCCCGGGCCGGGCCGGGCCCGGGCCTAGGTTTTTTGCGTTAGGCTTGGTTAGGCTCGGTCCCAAGCCCAACCCGGACCGAGGGATGGCCAGGTATAGTACGAACACATGACGGAATGTTTGATGTTCTTTTTGCGTGGCTAAAAAAAGAGTATTACTCAAGAGCATAATAGTTCATCCCTACACAGACTAGGAATGTTAACCGGCCCATAGCGGATGCATATATACAACCATACGGTCTTCCGTTCGACCAAAGTTCGCTAACACATGAATTACATTATTTTGCTCTCTAGGGATATGAGCACCACACACTCTCTTTCGCCCGAAAGTCTTTTCATCTCATGAGTCATCATGGCGTATAAGGACCAACAAGGTGATCCTCTCCACTACCACCTTGCTATTGCACTACAGAATGATCGAGAGCTCGGTCCATTGGTGCGCCAACGCCAACCCCTCCATATATAGCCCGCCGGTTCAGCATGCAAGGCGTTAGGGCAAGACCACATACGGCATGCCAAAAACATGATAGCACCATCATGGCCACATCAAATTATCGTGGTTCCTGCAGTTCCATCCGTGGACATGGATCCATCCACATTTAGCTTTGCCCAATTCTCAGGTGGGGGTGCCATTTTGATTGTGGGGGCTTGGCGGCCTTCACATGCGTTAATGGTTGGGTTGCACCTCATCCTTCACCATCATCTTGCCCTTCACAAGGTCAGCTTTGGGGGGGGGCCTGTTGGATAACAAGCTAGGACGGGATGTAGCTTTGCAAGAAAGGTTTGGACACCTCAATAGGCTGTGCCATCTTATGATGAGTGATTTCATTTCCCACATACCAGCACCTCCATATGGTAGCCATGGACTATGGCGGCAGGGCATGCGCCGCTACACATAATTTGGGGCGGAGAGCTCGGATGGGGGTGGCGGCACTCTGGCGAAGCCACCCCTCTTTTGTGGCGAGGAGGGGCTGGCGGGTTGCAGGTTGCCGGATCGGGCGCCCGACGGCTAACCTACGGGTTGGGGTCGGAGCTTTGTTGCCCTAGTGGTCGTCGCCGCTGAATTTAGCGGCTGCATATCATCCTGACATGGTGCGTTCCACCTCGGCCTGATCTTAACCGGTCACAGGGTTGTGGGCGGATCGGGTGGTGGGGGCCAGATCGGGATAACTCTAGGGATGACCATGACCAGCCATGACGACAATGACGCCCGAGGGCGCTGGCTTTCTTCTTGGAGACGTTTGTCGGTCGGTTTGCCCTATCTCTTCCTACCTCACTGCTACTCCAGTTGAAAGAGCATAGTGCCCCATATGTGGTTTTGGTAATTGATGACAATCTCTAAGGACTAATGATTGCCTTGAGCTATATTTGAAAGGTTTGCCCATAGGCATTTCTTGAAGTCCAATTGTTGGCTTCAAGGAGATTATGTGATGATCAAGATGTTATTCAAGGAATTATCCGAAGGTTAGTCATAGAGAATACATGACACATGGTTGATCACGACTAAGTCAAAGAGTGAATCAGATTGATCAACACACAAAGCGTACAAGATGTACCAAGAGGGATCAAGTGTGTTGGGGAACGTAGCAAGCAATTTCAAAAAAATTCCTATGATCACGTAAGATCTATCTAGGAGATGCATAGCAACGAGAGGGGGAGAGTGTGTCCACGTACCCTCGTAGACCGAAAGCGAAAGCGTTAGGTTAACGCGGTTGATGTAGTCGAACGTCTTCACGATCCAACTGATCTAGTACCGAACGTATGACACCTCCGAGTTCAGCACATGTTCAGCTCGATGACGTCCCTCGAACTCTTTATCCAGCAGAGGGTCGAGTGAGAGTTTCGTCAGCACGACGGTGTGGTGACGGTGATGGTGATGTGATCCGCGTAGGGCTTCGCCTAAGCACTACTACGCTATGATCGGAGGAGTAAACTATGGAGGGGGGCACCGCACACGGCTAAGAGATCAACTGTTGTGCTTTGGGGTGCCCCCTTTCCCCTGTATATAAAGGAGGGGAGGAGGAGGCCGGCCACCAAGGGTGCACGCCATGGGGGGGGAGTCCTACTAGGACTCCACTCCTAGTAGGATTCGCCCCCCTTTCTTTCTCATCGAAGGGGGAAAAGGAAGGAGAGGGAGAGGGAGGGGGAAAGGGGGCCGCACCCCCTCCTCCTTGTCCTATTCGGACTCCCTTGGAGGGGGGGGGGGCGCGCCACCCCTTGCGGGCTCCCCTCTCTCTCCCCTAAGGCCCACGTAGGCCCAATACTTCCCCGGGGGGTTCCGGTAACCCCTCGGTACTCCGAAATATACCTGAATCATTCCGAAACCATTCCGGTGTCCGAATACCATCGTCCAATATATTAATCTTTACCTCTCAACTATTTTGAGATTCCTCGTCATGTCCGTGATCTTATCCGGTACTCCGAACAAACTTCGGTCACCAAAACACATAACTCATAATACAAATCATCATCGAATGTTAAGCGTGCGGATCCTACGGGTTCGAGAACTATGTAGACATGACCGAGACACATCTTCGGTCAATAACCAATAGCGGAACCTGAATGCTCATATTGGTTCCTATATATTCTACGAAGATCTTTATCGGTCAAACCGCAATAACAACATACGTTATTCCCTTTGTCATCGGTATGTAACTTGCCCGAGATTCGATCGTCGGTATCATCATACCTAGCTCAATCTCGTTACTGACAAGTCTCTTTACTCGTCCCGTACTGCATCATCCCGTAACTAACTCATTGGTCACATTGCTTGTAAGGCTTATAGTGATGTGCATTACCGAGAGGGCCCAGAGATACCTTTCTGATACTCGGAGTGACAAATCCTAATCTTGATCTATGCCAACCCAACAAACACCTTCGGAGACACACAAGGTTGTCAGAATCGCGATTCTGTTATACGATTCTACGACTTTACGATCCAAACTAACCCCTATGATTCTACGATTTTAGTTCTTAGAATCTACGTTTCTACGATCCTGATAGTGGAGATTCTACGATTTGCGATCCTACCATCAAAGCTCCGATCCGATTCAAAATCGCGATTCTGACAACCTTGGAGACAGATGTAGAGCATCTTTATAATCACCTAGTTACGTTGTGATGTTTGATAGCACACAAGATGTTCCTCCAGTATTCAGGAGCTGCATAATCTCATAGTCAGAGGATTATGTATAAGTCATGAAGAAAACAATAGCAATAAACTTAATGATCATTATGCTAAGCTAACAGATGGGTATTGTCCATCACATCATTAAACTTAACGATCATTATGTATTCTCTAATGATGTGATCCCATTTAATCAAATGACAACATATGTCTATGGTCAGGAAATATAACCATCTTTGATTAACGAGCTAGTCAAGTAGGGGCATACTAAGGACACTCTGTTTTGTCTATGTATTCACACAGGTACTAAGTTTCCAGTTAATACAATTCTAGCATGAATAATGAACATTTATCATGATATAAGTAAATATAAATAACAACTTTATTATTGCCTGTAGGGCATATTTTCTTCAGAGTGATCCCATGGTACGGTAAGCATTGTCCATTACGCTTTGTGTACTAATCCATGGTCTACGTGAGAATTCTATGTGGGCTTGGAAATGTTTTTATGGGCTTGCATCAAGAGAAATATCTTATATAACTGATGGAGGATGATATCAAGTGGTGATCGTCATCAAGGTGCAAGTTATAAAAATATTTTTCACATCTCATCACACATTTGCTAAATTTGTAACTAAAATATTCTTCTGTGCAATCCAATTGTAGAGATATAATTTTCTTGTTACAATATTTTCTATTTCTTTCTAAAAATCTTCTGAAACATTCAAAAAATCAAAATTTATATTTCAATTAGTAAATACAAATATCTACTTGAGTCATCCGTGGAGATAGATAAATCCACTACTTGCAACAACACTTACTGGACTACATACATCAATATGCACATTTTTAATTATTTTATTGCTCGTTCTTTATTGCCAGTGAACGATATTTTAGTTCACTTCACTATTTGGATGAAAGTTGCAAATGTCAAATGATTTGTAAGCAAATGACTCTAAAATCCATCACTATGAAATTTCTTCATGCGGGTTTCTCAAATGTGACTAAATACAGTGCCACACATATTGTGTATATTTACTGAGTCAAAAAAATATTTTTAAATTTGGGAACAATTTTCAAAATCCACAGACATGTTTTTGAATCGGTGCAATTTTTTATATTTGTGAACCTTTTTTAATTCACAACCAGTTTTCCAAATTGGTGAACATGTTTTGAAATTCGAAACAGTTTTTAAATTTAGTGTTTGTACGAAATTTGTGATTTTTTGGAAATTCAAAACATTCATAAAAATTGCAAACTTATTTAAAAGAATTATGATTTTAAAATTCAAAACTTTTGTTGAAATCCCGAAGTTTTTAAAGAAGAAAACATAAATGATGTAGGTAAAAACGGAAGAAACAAAACTGTGCCGCCCTGCCCCGCAATAGGCTGGTACAAAGCGAGCGGGGGAACGTGTTTACTGCCCTTGCGCCGGGCTCCCCTATATCTCGCGTGGAGCGAGTCTGCCTTCCGACTCGCTGAAGGGGCGGTTTACGAGCATGGGAGGCCACATCCTCTATTCCTGTTTATTCTTTACATATATTTCAAAAGAACTCTTAAAAACATTTGAAAAAGATTGAACAAATATTTTGAAAATGTTGAACAAGTATTAGAAAAATATTGATCATGTACATAAAAATGTTAATCTACCATTTGAGAAATGTTAAATGTGTATATAAAAGTGGTGACCATGTATTAAAAAATGATGAATTGTTTTGATCATCTATATAAAAATGGTTAATCAAGCATTTCAAAAACAATGTTGAACAAGTATTTGATAAATGCCAACCAAGCATTTTGAAATGTTAAATGTCTATAGAAATAATGTTGACCATGTATTAAAAAATTGATGAAATGTGTTTACCATGTATATAAAAATGTCAAATGTGTATTGAAATAATGTAGACCATGTATTAAGAAAATGATGTATTTTTTAATCATGTATATAAATATATAAATCAAGCATTTAAAACAAATGTTGACCAAGTATTTTAAAAATGTTGATGAAACATTTGGAAATGTTAGATATGTATAGAAAAATTGTTGAGCATGTATTAAAAATTGTTAAACTTGTATTTAAATTTTTTAATCAAGAATTTATAAAAAATTTAAATATCTATATAAAAAATGCTGAACATTTATTAAAAAAGTATAATCTTATATTTGAATTTTTTTAAATGTGTAAGAAAAATGTTCTTGACGTATATGAAAAGTGTAGAATGAAAACAAAAAGAAACGAAGAAATGCAAAAAAACAATGAAAACAAAAAAACAATTTTAAAAAATAAAACCAGCAAAAAACCAATGTAGAAAGTATGAAAAACAGTGAAAACTGATAAAGATGGAAAGAAAAATAAAAACATTGAAAACCAAGAACACCTAAGAAAAACAAAAGAAACGAGAATGAAAAGAAAAGAAGACAGAGAAGAAGCGAAAACTGGCAAAAAAAACAAAGGAAAAGAAAAGAAAGAAAAAACCATGTGAAAACCGAGAAGAAAGGAAGAGAAATAATTTAAAAATAAAAAGCGAAGAAACTAGTGAGAAAACAAGAAAGACGGGAAAATCTGGCAAAACCAGCGAATGAAGCTCAGCTAGCGAAAGAACCCGATTGAAAATCAGCCCAGTGAACGAGCAAACGAAGCGCAGCGAGCGATCGAACTAAAAAACCAAAACGGGCCCGACCCGATAACTTTATCGCAGAGGAAAGCTCTTCAGCGAAACAGAAGGGAGTCTCGCTTAAAGCGAGAAATAGTCGCCCAGCCACCCTATGCGCAAAATAGAGGGTCCCGACAATTTGTTTGCCTGTATCTCGTGCAATATATATCTCTATTTCTAATGCAGCAGTCCGTAAAGGCATGTACAATGATTAATAAAATAGTTTTATTTTAAGTTTTGTATGTAAATTAGAGATGACAAAAAAACATATCTACAATGGATCATCCCTTAGCCTTATCTTCAATAATTAATTGTTCCTAAAAACATGGTGAGACAAATTGTGCTAAGAGATCATCTCTTGTCTTCTCTTAAATAAGATAAGACAAGTCTTCTCTTATGATTTCTCTTTCTTCCACCTCATCATTTATCCTGTGTGGCACTCTTAAGATAAAACCATTGTACATGCCCTAAGTCGTTCGTTCGTTCGCAGCCCCTCCCATCGATCGATCTAGGTCAACCGCCAACGATTTTATTCCTTACTTCGGTGTCCCTCCTCTTTCTTTAGATCTCTACTCCTAGTGGAGCAGTCCGTAAGTCGTTCGTTCGTTCGTTCGCAGCCCCTCCCATCGATCGATCAGGTCAACCGCCGACGATTTTATTTCTTACTTCGGTGTCCCTCCTCTTTCTTTAGAAGACAGGTAAAATTGGCATGCAATCCCCACTTACCATAGTTTGAGTTAATTCACGGCACATCTTTTCTGCAAAAATTGGAACACAATCTTTTTCTTCCCTTGATGCACCAACGCCTGACAAAAGTAGATGCAAACCCCATACTCATCAATCTTTTGATAGATGAAATCATATTTTCTCCCTGTACCTGCTCGAACCAGAAATCGCTCCTTGTAATCCTGGAATGGGAAGGACAACTTTCCTGTACGTACTCCTCCCAGATCGCTCATATTGTAGTCTTGGAATGGTTTGAATCCTTCACGCCGGTGGTGCGATTCCCTGGCTGCGCGGCGAGCAGCGACAAGCAGCGATGACCAACGGGCATCAGCGGCGTGAACACACCCGCAGTACCGGAGGCGGTGCAGTGGGCGTCGCGAGCGGAAGAGCGTCGTGCACGGCGTCCGTGATTTCGGCAATTTGGCGGGTAGACACAATGATCCACTGATGCCAACGAATTTTTTCAGCTGCCGGGTCTGGTGCCCGATCCACTGATTTGGAGAATTCGATTCTGTCCCACAAACGCATTGTGGGCACGGATATATTCACGAATGCAGAGTTTCCACGCCAATAAGTCTGATGTGGAGGGTGGGCAGGAGTTTCGGGCGCATGACGATCCAGTTTGTGGAAGGGTGGTCCAAGGGGTGCATGTGTGCACTCGCCTGGTTAGGAGGATGTAGGCGACAAGAAGTGCACAGTTGACGTTGTTGCGTACGTCGTGGCGGGGACGCCCGTGTGGTGGCTGTGCGTTTGCTGCTCGAGCTGGGCGCTGGTGTGGAGGTCCCCGACAGGAACGGACGCCGCCGGAGCTGCTACGGGCGGGGAGATGCTAGTGCGCGCTGTTGGAGCTGGGAGGAGACGCGGAGGCCCTGGACCCCATACTCTGTGCAGCGTGCTTAGATGGTTGTGCATGATGGGGAGGCGGAAGGACCGGCGCCTGCCGGCCGGGGCAGCTTCGTGCTCCTCGCTACTGAGGAACGTGATGACAGAACACCGACGGATGTGGGTGAGGCAATAGAGGAAGAAGACGCGAGGAGCAAAGCAGATAGAAAATAAATGAAGAACCATGCCTATCATTTTATGATTGTGTTAACATACCTTCTGTTTACGTATATTTATTCATGTTTATTTCTGGATATATTATGATAATTTTTTATAAGGATCACTATCTACTCCCTCCAGGTGATAGAGGAAGAGGAAGAAGCAATTTGTATGTGCATACTATTATAGCATGAATTGGTTCTTTGGCAAAATGTCCAGGGATCAGAATAGGTGGGGGTTATTTAGTTCAGTTTAGAGAGCATTTTCCATTGCCATATTTTTTGTCGCCTTTGGTTTTCTATATTGGGCCTCATCTATGAATATTTTCAGTTATGTTGTTTCACATGGTTTTCCTATATGTAACAGTATGTCAGGTTTTACAAGGTTGATCATTGAACCAGGTTCCTCCGATTAATAACAAATGGTTCAAGAATTGTTTGTACTGTGAACCATTATTAGTGATGGATGTCCTAATAATTAATTATAAGCTGGTTGTTTGCTTGCTTCTTGTGCATACAACAGGCTCTTTGACTTTATTTTTATCGCAGTATGCAAGCTTCTAAGCGCCGGATCAAGGTCCTAGTAATTAATTAAGGGGGTCGATTGCTTGCTTATTTTATCTCAGTAATGCAAGCTTTACATGGGATTGCCATGTTGTGAATTAAAAGGAATCCAGTTCTTTAGAGCACGGTTTTGTTAGTGCTGAACAGAAGGTCATGTAAAGAGTAAATGTCAAGGTAGCATAACAGAACAAATACATGGTGTTGTGTGCTGCAGAGTTGCAGTGTATTCCTGCATTTTGAAATATGAAATAGATATGATATGCTAGATATAAAGCTTCAGTTTGGAATTCTGCCGTGTAGTTTGGTATACTCTCAATATCATTTCAAAGTACAGGGTTTTGTGACGAAGGGGGTCAAGCCATCGGGCGGCGGTGAGCGAGCTTGACTGATTGCAGCAAGACGAGAGAAGAGGAGTACTCGAGGAAGAGAGTGAGCAGTAAATAATTTTTTTGAGCAGTAAGTAAATTCTTATCTGGTCTAGCAATTGTCTTTTTTCCTCCGAAATATGCATCCAATTAGTCGCGCCATCGCCACCCCACCATCCGGTGCTGCACAACTCGAGACAGCGCGCCGCCGGCAGTCCCGTTGACGAACTAGGAGCATCGCCGCCAGCCGCCACCTCCGAGCAGGGTCGCCGTGCGCGGGGAATGTCAGGGCTGCCGCCGCTGACACCACGCTAGCAAGGCCCGATGGCACACGCCGGTGGCGGCGAGAGGGGGTTAGTGGGAGGTAGAGGAACTGGAGGGAGGGAGGGGAGCCTCACTCAGGAATCTCGAGAGTTTAGCATGAACTGTCGATGGAAAAGAATATGCCTTTGGTATTTTCATGCTAGGTTTTGCTCTTATCTGAAGTCCCTTGAGTACTTTCTTTTGATAAATTTGAACATGTAATTTTGCATTGCGATTTCTTAGCACATTCCTAGCAAAAGGTGACATTAAGCAGTTTGAAGATGGTTGTGAGAGGCACCACATACTATACAACATCTTGTTATTTTCCCCTTTCGCCTTAAGGTTGTAACTCTCTTGTAAATTCCTAATTTTTAATCTTTGAAAAAAAGGATGGCCCTCTTATCTTCTGTATTGACTTATATACTTACATTCTTCATACGAGACAAGAGGGCCGTTCTATTTTCTCGGTGAAGCAACAAAGATGTTTATTTGTGATATTTTTTCATGTAGTGTCCTACTATACCATCCAAGATAGATGTCGTGAATTTGTTTTGTTTACATAAAGTATTTTTTTTAATTTTCTTAATTTGTAGCATAGAGATGTTAATCTAAGTGTATAGTGAAGGACTAGCAAAAAGGCCCGTGCGTTGCAACGGGA
Source organism: Triticum monococcum (assembly GCA_034509565.1). Lineage (NCBI taxonomy): Eukaryota > Viridiplantae > Streptophyta > Magnoliopsida > Poales > Poaceae > Triticum > Triticum monococcum. Next base: position 666,014,487 of record CM067843.1, on the reverse strand, counting down.
GAAAAAAATTCTCTCATATCTTTAGCTGGGTCAGTTGGACAAACTGTGTGTGGCCGATTGGCAAGCTATGAGATCAAACCCTCCCATCAACAATTTTATTTTTGCCAGCTCTCCGGAACTGCGCAACAGTGCACCGCTGGATGGGCTTCCTCCGTTGGGTCAAAACGGGTGGCAAGTAACGAAACCAAATAACGTATGTGAAATTAATTGAAACGGAACCAAACGAAGCGGGACGAAACCAAGAATATCGCCTCCCTTTAATAGTAGGTATAGAAGTAAAGGGGGAAATGCATGTACAATGCTCACAAGTTCTGATGCATACTCCTCTAGAACTTCATATATATTTTTAAAAAGTTCTTCTTTATGATCGTGTTCCCATCGGACGTTTGCTACCTTCGCCGCCACCCTTGCGCCGGACCTTGCCCTCTACTGTCGGACTACACACTGCACCTACGAAGCAAAAAGTGCTGGGCAGCCATCAATGCTCCTTTTGTGAGGGATATTAATTAACAATAACAACACACAATAACCTTCAGCCATCAATGCCTATCACTTTCGAACGACATGGTTATTTAAGTCGGTCGACTCGCGACGCCCACGGCAAGGTGGAACTAAAACTCCTACCGCGCCATGCCAACTTGGGTGTTAATCTTCACTGCAAATCTATATAATGCCGTCAGCGCAACATGGACCGTGGGTTCGGGTCATAATCGTATACACTAGAACTGATATGCAAATCCAAAATGATCGACGTGCATGTGTTTGCATGTATTTGATGTTTAGAAAAATAGGATTTGTGATTGCAAATGAAAAAATTTAAGGCACGAGAGGACACTATCCGTGGACGCACCTGGGTGCGTCCGCAGACGTTTGAGGGGCCAAATTTGTTCATTGTGGCAGTAGGTGCTCTAAAATGATGAAGAAAGGTAGCAAAGAGCAACAAACACCAAGTGGAAATTCTTGAAACACTGTCCATATGAGCATTTTTGAGAGACTTATAAACTGGCACATTGTTTTGAGATTGACAAAGTCGCTATAGACATCTTCGTTGTCTACGGGAGCGTCTTCTCCTACTGAACGCACATCACTAGAAGGTCTGAAATAAATCTAAAAAATGCAAGCACGAGTGTGAAGTTTAGGATTTGAACACTGGTGAGCTAAAATATCATTATCCTACTAACCATACAACTACAAGTCATTGTCCTCTTAACCATCCAACCACGCATTCTTTCGCTCATACGAATATGTATTGGACCATATGGATGCATGGCATCACACTAACTGAGTAACGTATAATAGCAATACCACTAATTGTGCGATAGGTGAACAAATGGAGAAATGTCTAGATTTAACCCATGGATATTTAATTTAAGTTTTCATAAAATCTATTTTAAAGGATGTTTAAAAAGAATTATACCGGTGTCTAATTATCTATGATGCACGAGTCACAAAAGCACATAAATTAGAACAAAATGTGCAATAAAAAATCCAATGTTTTGTATCAATATACAAAGTGTAATAAATTTGTCAATAAAATAATACCTTTATTCTTTCACGGAGTGTCCATCATGGTGCTATGATCTATGATATTGCATGTTCATATAAAAAATATTTGTCAAAATCATATACTTAAGAACATGTATGGTAGTACATCTAAAATCTAGCTGCACAAATGCGCGAGTCGCCCCGCAGTTATGTTTACACATGCTATCTATAGATTTTTTAAATGCTCGTGGCAACGCACGGGCTTTTTACTAGTAGTGTGTGTTGCATGGGTGTGCCTATTCAATGAGATACGGGCTAAACATGGAGGAACACACACCCATGCTCCGCCACATGTTTTTGGATCGACCCATGTGTTGGGAGGGACACCCCTATTTTTTCTTTTGTTTTTTCTCCTTTAAAACAAGTCGGGTTTTTAAAAAGTTCATAATTCAAAACAAATTTGGAATTTTCAAAAAAGGTCCTAGTATTAGAAAATGTTCATGAATTGCAATAATGTTCACTAACATTACAAAAACAAATTGTGATTATGAGAAATGTTCATGAATATCGAAAAATGTTCATTTAAAAAAATCACACCTCTAAAAATTTGCTCTTGAATTCGAAAAAATGATGACATATTCAATAAAATGTTCACAAATACAAAAATTGCTCACGAATTTGGAAAGTGTTGATGGATTTCAAAAGGGTTTTGTGAATTCACAAGTTTTAGAAAATTTCCACGACTTTTAGAAATCTTTTTCAAAAAAATGGTCACGGGTTTATGTTTGTGAATTCGAAAATTGTTCAGGGATTGCAAAAAGGCGCTAATTCAAAAAATGTTCAGAAATTTCATATAATGTTCATGAAATTAATATGAAAAAGGAAAAATTTAAATAATTTAAAAAATATGAAAAACAAAGAAAAGAAAAAAAGCAGGTGAAAAAAATGAATGAAAGAGAAAACGTTCACGGATGTTCTAGAGCTTTCCCAGAACGAGTGAAAAAAAAACGAGAGTGGGCTAGCCTATACAGAGGACTTGGCGCACGGGCGAGTACACGCTAGGTCGGTATACAATGACCTACACGTCAAATAGGAGCCACGGCGTAGCATATATATCTTATTTGGTGAGTCGTGTGTCACAGCCTGATTTTTGGCCCTTTCTTTTTCTTTTGGTTTTCTGTGGATTTTGCTTGAGTTTTCTTTTTTCGTGGCTATGTGGTTTGGAAACTGAAGAAGATCACCTCTTTTCTCTTTCCAGAGTGGCTTGTCATCCTCCTATCCATCCCAAGACCTTGCCATTTCCATCTTGGACCAATCCCAATATTCCTTTTCTAGGGAATATTCCTTTTTCTGTTAAAGGAATAATCCTTTTAGCCCTAGGTTGTGAAGCAACCTATATTTACATCACTCCCAAAATTCCTGAATAATTCTCATAAATTTTTGGGTCATATCTTCCTCAAATATGACAAAATATTTCATTGTCCATGTTTCTCATCATGCTCAATTAATTCCTTTTCTATTCTGTCCTGAATGGCAATTTGTGAAGGAAGTGCCATTTACCTTTTCCCTATTGACCCCAAACTTTTTGGACATATTTTCATGTCCCAATAATTTCCTCATGCCAAACTTCAACTTAATTTTCCTAGTAAATATTCCTGAGAAAATTTTTAAAGTTCCTGTATGAGGGAATTGGTTGTGAAGGAAGTACTAGCTAGGTTAACCCAGTTGAGTTGAAACTTTTCATGGTTCTTCATAGCATCAAATCAAAGCCCTCCTCAAGATTTGAGCTCATGCAATGCATCCATGTGAGTTGAGCATCAATTATTTGTTTCTGTCCAAATTTTCAGTTAGTGAAGCAAGTATATTTTGTATTGCTCCAATATGGCTGAAAACTTTCCAGGACCTTCTTCTATCAATTTAACTTGTCTCCACCAAATTTGGACTCATTTCATCTAGCCATTTCACCTCCAAAATTATTGCAAGTTTATGTCCAGAGGAGACATTTGTGAAGCAAGTACCATTTTGGTTTATTCATTTGGTATGAAATTTTTACAGCATCTTCATATGGCCAGATAACACTGCCTTGCCAAATTTCAACTTAAGTGGCTTCTTCATTTGAGTGCATCATCATAATCTCTATTTTGGACCATTTTGGTCAGTTGCAAAGCAACTATGTTATATATTGGTCCATTTCCTTCCAAACTTCACAAGACTGTAGTCCTTCCTAACCTAAACTCCCCAGACTTTCTATTTTTCTCTAATCCCACCTATGGTGATCATTGCATCATGGTTTAGTTTGATGCAGCAACATTCAGACCTCAATTCCCATCTAAACCACAACCTATTTAGCCGAGCTTTAGGCTCAGTTGCAACCTTCCTTGGATGGACTCCATCCCAGACAACTCGTGCCAGCCCTCGGCATCTTCTCCTTGCCAGCTCAGTCAGTGACCACGGGTCATGTCAATCCAACGCGCGCTCTGGCGCCTTTATCCTCTTCTCCCGCTCGCTGCTCGGCGTCTCAGCGAGCACGGGCATGTCCCTAGCTTCCTCTCGTCGTCGCCGTCCTCCTAGAGCCATTTCCCCCTTTGTTTGCTTCTCCGGTGACCCGTCCCCATCGTCGAACAGTGAGCGCCCACGGGAGCGCTGTAGCCGATCGGCTCTGTTCGCGCCGCAGCGTCTTCCTCCTCGTGTCCTCAAGCACTGCTCGTCTCCGTGAGCTCTGCCACTCATCCTCTTCCCCCTCGTCGCCTTCCTGTGCCACCCCGTGCTTGCTGGCCGTCGCCAGAGCTTGGCCAGACGTGCACGACGGCACTCGGCTCGAATCACCTTACCCGCCTATTTAAGCCAGCCCCGACTCCCTTCGAGCTCACCACTCGCCTCACCTCACCCCTAGTGCCCCGCCTAGCTACTTCCCCGAGCTCGAGAAGCTCTCCTAGCCTCTCACCATGATACGTCTCCAACGTATCTATAATTTTTTATTGTTCCATGCTATTATATTATCTGTTTTGGATTTTTAATGGGCTTTAATATGCACTTTTATATTATTTTTGGGACTAACCTATTAATGGAAGGCCCGGTGCAAATTGCTGTTTTTTTGCATATTTCAGTGTTTCGCAGAAAAGGAATATCAAACGGAATCCAAACGAAACGAAACCTTCGCAAGGATCTTTTTTTGGAACAAACGCAATCCAGGAGACTTGGAGTGGAGGTCAAGGAAGCAACGAGGCGGCCACGAGGTAGGGAGGCGCGCCCAGGGGGTAGGTGCACCCCCACCCTCGTGGGCCCCACGGAGCTCCATCGACCTACTTCTTTCGCCTATATATACTCTTATACCCTAAAAACATCCAGGGGAGCCACGAAACCACTTTTCCACCACCGCAACCTTCTGTACCCGTGAGATCCCATTTGGGGACCTTTTCCGGTGATTTGCCGGAGGGGGATTCGATCATGGAGAGCTTCTACATCAACACCATAGCCTCTCTGATGATGTGTGAGTAGTTTACCACAGACCTTCGGGTCCATAGTTATTAGCCAGATGGCTTCTTCTCTCTCTTTGGTTCTCAATACAAAGTTCTCCTCGATGTTCTTGGAGATATATTCGATGTAATACTTTTTGCGGTGTGTTTGCTAATATGTCTCCATCGTATCTACTTTTCCAAACACTTTTGCCCTTGTTTTGGACTCTAACTTGCATTATTTGAATGGAACTAACCTGGACTGACGTTGTTTTCGGCAGAATTACCATGGTGTTATTTATGTGCAGAAAAAAAGTTCTCGGAATGACCTGAAACTTCACGGAATGTCTTTTCGGAAATAATAAAAAATCCTTGCAAAAGATGAAGACCAGGGGGCCCACACCCTAGGCACGAGGGTGAGGGCGCGCCCCCTACCTCGTGGGCCCTGTAGCTCCTCCGACCTCAACTCCAACTCTATATATTTGGTTTCGGAGAGAAAAAAATCAGAGAGAAGGATTCATCGCGTTTTACGATACGGAGCCGCCGCCAAGCCCTAAAACCTCTCGTGAGGGCTGATTTGGAGTCCGTTCGGGGCTCCGGAGAGGGGAATCCGTCGCCATCGTCATCATCAACCTTCCTCCATCACCAATTTTATGATGCTCACCGCCGTGCGTGAGTAATTCCATCATAGGCTTGCTGGACGGTGATGGGTTGGATGAGGTTTATGATGTAATCGAGCTAGTTTTGTTAGGGTTTGATCCCTAGTATCCACCATGTTTTAAGATTGATGTTGCTATGACTTTGCTATGCTTAATGCTTGTCACTAGGGCCCGAGTGCCATGATTTCATATCTGAACCTATTATGTTTTCATCAATATGTGAGAGTTCTTGATCCTATCTTGCAAGTCTATAGTCACCTATTATGTGTTATGATCCGTTAACCCCGAAATGACAATAATCGGGATACTTACTGGTGATGACCGTAGTTTGAGGAGTTCATGTATTCACTATGTGTTAATGCTTTGGTCCAGTACTCTATTAAAAGGAGGCCTTAATATCCTTTAGTTTCCGCTAGGACCCCGCTGCCACGGGAGGACAAAATATGTCATGCAAGTTCTTTTCCATAAGCACGTATGACTATATTCGGAATACATGCCTACATTACATTGATGAATTGGAGCTAGTTCTGTGTCACCCTAGGTTATGACTGTTACATGATGAACCGCATCTGGCATAATTCTCTATCATCGATCCATTGCCTACGAGCTTTCCATATATTGTTCTTCGCTTATTTACTTTTCCGTTGCTATTGCTATCATCACTACAAAATACCAAAAATATTACTTTTGCTATCATTACCTTTTGCTACCGTTACCACTATTATCATATTACTTTGCTACTAAACACTTTGCTACAGATATTAAGTTTCCAGGTGTGGTTGAATTGACAACTCGGCTGCTAATACTTGAGAATATTCTTTGGCTCCCCTTGTGTCGAATCAATAAATTTGGGTTGAATACTCTACCCTCGAAAACTGTTGTGATCCCCTATACTTGTGGGTTGTCAAGACTATTGTCTGGCGCCGTTGCCGGGGAGCATAGCTCTATTCTTTGAGTCACTTGGGATTTATATCTGCTTATCATTATGAAGAACTTGAGAGATACAAAAACCAAGATTTATCCCTCAACTACGAGGGGAGGTAAGGAACTTCCATCTAACTCTGCACTTGATTCACCTTCTATTTTGAGTAAGCTTGCGACACCTAAACCTGCTTCTGCTATTCGTTCTGATATGTCGCATGTTATTGATGATGCCACTTCTGCTATGCATGATACCTATGATGAAACTACTTCTATGCTTGATACTACTGTGCCACTTGATGAATTTCTTGATGAACAACTTGCTAGGGTTAGAGAGAATGAAATTATTGAAACTGATAATATTGATGAAAGTGATGATGAAGACTCTTCCCCTAATAATGAATCACCTGTTATTCCTGAGGGTTATGTTTTTGAAAAGGAAGCTACTTTAGCTATTTTAGCTTGCAAAGATAGATACGAGCTCAAGAGGTTATTAGCTAAATGGAACCAACAATCTCTTAATGCTAGAATGAAACCTGACCCTGCTTTTGCTAATTCACCTATCTGTGTTACTGATAAGGATTATGAATTCTCTGCTGATCCTGATATAATTACTTTGGTTGAATCTGATCCTTTTCATGGCTATGAATCTGAAACTGTTGTGGCACATCTTACTAAATTAAATGATATAGCTACCCTGTTCACTAATGATGAGAGAACTCGTTACTTTTATATCCTTAAAATATTTCCGTTCTCATTAAAGGGTGATGCTAATATATGGTTTAATTCTCTTGATCCTGGTTGTGTGCGTAGTCCCCATGATATGATTTATTACTTCTCTGCTAAATATTTCCCTGCCCATAAGAAACAAGCTGCTTTAAGGGATATATATAATTTTGTGCAAATTGAAGAAGAGAGTCTCCCACAAGCTTGGGGGAGGCTTCTCCAATTACTTAATGCTTTGCCTGCTCATCCTCTTAAGAAAAATGAAATACTTGATATCTTTTATAATGGACTAACCGATGCTTCTAGAGATTACCTAGATAGTTGTGCTGATTCTGTTTTCAGGGAAAGAACACCGGATGAAGCTAAAATTCTATTGAATAATATGTTGACAAACAAAAATAATTGGACACTTCCTGAGCCTATTCCTAAACCAACTTCGAAGAAAAGAGGTGTTCTATTCATCAGTCCCGAAGATATGCAAGAGGCAAAGAAATCAATGAAAGAAAAAGGTATTAAAGCTGAAGATGTTAAGAATTTACCTCCTATTGAAGAAATACACGGTCTTAATTTACCGCCTGTTGAATAAACACATGATCTTAATCCATTACCTATTGAAGAAATACATGGTCTTGATAACCCGACACATGTGGTAAAGGTAAATTCTCTCTATAGATATGATAAAGTTAAAATCCCATTTACTAAGTTTTCTAGCCCATGCTTAGATGAGTTTGATAAATTTATGGCTAAGCAAGAAGATTTTAATGCTTATTTTGGTAGGCAATTGAAATACAATTTAAATATGCTTGAACACTTGGGTGATTATATGGCTAATGTGAAAGGTGAACTTAAACTTATTAGTAAACATGCTTCTATGGTTACCACTCAAGTAGAACAAGTACTTAAGGCACAAAATGATTTGCTCAATGAATTGAATAGTAAGAATAATGATAATGCTGTTAGAGTTATGACTAGAGGTGGTAGAATGACTCGGGAACCTTTGTATCCTGAAGGCCATCCTAAGAGAATTGAGCAAGATTCTCAGAGAAATAATATAGATGCACCTAGTCCTTCTAAAAGGAAGAAAAAGAAAAATGATAGGACTTTGCATGCTTCTAGTGAACCTATTGCTGAAACACCTGAGAATCCAAATGATATTTCTATTTCTGATGCTGAAACACAATCTGGTAATGAACCTGAAACTAGTGATAATGCTAATAATAATGTTCATGATGATGCTCAACCTAGTAATGATAATGATATAGAAATTGAACCTGCTGTTGATCTTGATAACCCACAATAAAAAAATCAACATTATGATAAGAAAGACTTTGTTGCTAGGAAACATGGTAAAGAAAGAGAACCATGGGTTCAGAAACCCATGCCTTTTCCTCCCAAACCATCCAAGAAAAAGGATGATGAGGATTTTGAGCGCTTTGCTGAAATGAGTACACCTATCTTTTTTGCGTATGCGATTAATTGATATGCTCAAAATGAATCCTTATGCTAAGTATATGAAAGACATTGTTACAAATAAGACAAAGATACCAGAAGCTGAAATTTCCACCATGCTTGCTAATTATACTTTTAAGGGTGGAATACCAAAGAAACTTGGAGATCCAGGAGTACCCACTATACCATGCTCCATTAAAAGAAACTATGTTAAAACTGCGTTATGTGATCTTGGAGCCAGTGTTAGTGTTATGCCTCTCTCTTTATATCGTAGACTTGATTTGAATAAGTTGACACCTACTGAAATATCTTTGCAAATGGCTGATAAATCAACTGCTATACCTGTCAGTATTTGTGAGGATGTGCCTGTTGTAGTTGCAAACGTTACTATTTTATAGACTTTGTTATTCTTGATATTCCCGAGGACGATAGTATGTCTATTATTCTTGGAAGACCCTTTTTGAATACTGCAGGGGCTGTTATTGATTGCACTAAAGGCAATATCACTTTTCATGTTAATGGTAATGAGCATACGGTACACTTTTCGAGGAAACAACCTCAAGTTCATAGTATCAACTCTATTGGAAAAATTCCATCGATTAAATTTGGAGGTTTTGAATTTCCTCTTCCTACTATCAAGATGTAATATGATATTCTTGTTATTGGGGATGTGCATATCCCCGTTGAGGTAACATAGTGTTATTCGAAATTTCTTCGGTTCCATGTTATTCGGAATGAGTTCGTTAACAAGACTTGATCAACCTTGTTAGTGGATTCCTTTTGATGAGCATGAGATGGATGAAACTAGAAGGCACAACCTTATGTACCCTCCTTTTACTTTTTGTTATTTATATTAAATGAAATAAAAATAGTAATTTTTTGCCTATTATCTGAATTATCCGTGCAATATAAAAATACCCCGAAAATAAAAGTTCTCCAAATGCCCTGAAATTTAAATATGTTTTTATGGAATATTTGACAATATTTGGCACCGAGAACACAACACGGGGGCATCCACCTGGCTGATAACCCACAAGTATAGGTGATCGCAACAGTTTTCGATAAGTAAGAGTGTCGAACCCAACGAGGAGCTAAAGGTAGAACATATATTCCCTCAAGTTCTATCGACCACCGATACAACTCTACGCACGCTTGACGTTCGCTTTACCTAGAACAAGTATGAAACTAGAAGTACTTTGTAGGTGTTGTTGGATAGGTTTGCAAGATAATAAAGAGTACGTAAATAAAAAGTAGAGGCTGTTTAGATAAAGAAACAATAAAGTAAATATAGCGAGTGTGGGAAAGTGGTGGTAGGAGTTGCGAAATTGCCCCTAAGCAATTGACTACTTTACTAGACCGATAGCAAGTATTATGTGGGAGAGGCCACTGCTAGCATGTCATTCCTTACTTGGAATTCTATGCACTTATGATTGGAACTATTAGCAAGCATCCGCAACTACTAATGTTCATTAAGGTAAAACCCAACCATAGCATTAAGATATATTGGTTCCCCTTCAATCCTGTATGCATCAATTTCTATGCTAGGTTGAAGCTTCTGTCACTCTTGCCCTCCAATACATAGTCCTATCAACATACAACTAACCCTATGGTGTGCTCCACGCGCGCGCTCATATGATGGGCACCAAAGGACAACAACATAACCACGAGCAAATTAAATCAATCATAGCAATTCATCAACCACCGATAGGACAACGAAAATCTACTCAGACATCATAGGATGGCAACACATCATTGGATAATAATATGAAGCATAAAGCACCATGTTCAAGTAGAGGGTACAGCGGGTTGCGGGAGAGTGGACCGCTGTAGATAGAGGGGGGAAAGTGATGGAGATGTTGGTGAAGATGGCGGAGGTGTTGGTGTAGATCGCGATGATGATGATGGCCCCCGGTGGCACTCCGGTGCCACCGGAAGCGAGGGGGAGAGAGCCCTCCTCCTCCTTCTTCTTCCTTGACCTCCTCCCTAGATGGGAGAAGGGTTTCCTCTCTGGTCCATGGCCTCCATGGCACGGGAGGGGCGAGAGCCCCTCCGAGATTGGATTTGTCTCTCTGTCTCTCTCTGTTTCTGCGTTCTCTTCTGGCTCTGTTTCACCGTTTCGTATATATATGGAGATCCGTAACTCCGATTGGCCTGAAACCTTAGCCGTGATTTTTTCCGAATATTAGCTTTGTTGCGGCAAAAGAAGAGCGTCAACCACCTTACGGTGGGCTCATGAGGGTAGGGGGCGCGCCCTAGGGGGGGGGGCGCCCCCTGCCTCGTGACCACCTCGGGCATTGGTTCGCGTTGATTTTCCTTCCAAATTTTCCATATTTTCCAAAAATAAGCTCTGTCCGTTTTTATCCCGTTTGGACTCCGTTTGATATGGATATTCTATGAAACCAAAAACATGCAACAAACAAGAACTGGCACTGGGCACTGGATCAATATGTTAGTCCCAAAAATAATATAAAAAGTTGCCAAAAAGTATATGAAAGTTGAATGATATTGGCATGGAACAATCAAAAATTATAGATACGACGAAGACGTATCAGCATCCCCAAGCTTAATTCCTACTCGTCCTCGAGTAGGTAAATGATAAAAAAGATAATTTTTGATGTGGAATGCTACCTAGCATAATCTTGATCATATGTCTAATCATGGCATGAATATTAAGACATGAGTGATTCAAAGCAATAGTATATCCTTTGACATTAAGACAATAATACTTCAAGCATACTAATAAAGCAATCATGTATTTTCAAAATAACATGGCCAAAGAAAGTTATCCCTACAAAATCATATAGTCTGGCTATGCTCCATCTTCACCACACAAAATATTCAAATCATGCACAACCCCGATGACAAGCCAAGCAATTGTTTCATACTTTTGACGTTCTCAAACCTTTTCAACTTTCACGCAATACATGAGCGTGAGCCATGGACATAGCACTATAGGTGGAATATAATATGATGGTGGAGGAGACAAAAAAGAGATGATAGTCTCACATCAACTAGGCGTATCAACGGGCTATGGAGATGCCCATCAATAGATATCAATGTGAGTGAGTAGGGATTGCCATGCAACGGATGCACTAGAGCTATAAGTGTATGAAAGCTCTAACTGAAACTAAGTGGGTGTGCATCCAACTTGCTTGCTCATGAAGACCTCGGGCATTTGAGGAAGCCCATCATCGGAATATACAAGCCAAGTTCTATAATGAAAATTCCCACTAGTATATGAAAGTGATAACTCAACAGACTCTCTATATGAAGAACATGGTGCTACTTTGAAGCACAAGTGTGGAAAAAGGATAGTAGCACTGCCCCTTCTCTCTTTTTCTCTCATTTTTTTGTTTTTTTTGTTTTTTTATTTTTTTGGTGGGCTTCTTTGGCCTTTTTTTATTTGGGCTTCTTTGGCCTCTTTATTTTTTTGTAAAGTCCGGAGTCTCATCTCGACTTAAGGGGGAATCATAGTCTCCATCATCCTTTCCTCACTGGGGCAATGCTCTAATAATGATGATCATCACACTTTTATTTACTTACAACTCGATATTACAACTCGATATCTAGAACAAAGATATGACTCTATATGAATGCCTCCGGCGGTGTACCGGGATGTGTAATGATCTAGCGGAGCAATGACATCAAAAAACAGACAAGCCATGCAAACATCATGCTAGCTATCTTACGATCATGCAAAGCAATATGACAACGAATGCTCAAGTCATGTATATGATGATGATGAAAGTTGCATGGCAATATATCTCAGAATGGCTATGGAAATGCCATGATAGGTAGGTATGGTGGCTGTTTTGAGGAAGGTATATGGTGGGTTTATGGTACAGGCAAAAGTTGCGCAGTACTAGAGAGGCTAGCAATGGTGGAAGGGTGAGAGTGCGTATAATCCATGGACTCAACATTAGTCATAAAGAACTCACATACTTATTGCAAAAGTCTATTAGCTATCGAAACAAAGTACTACGCGCATGCTCCTAGGGGGATAGATTGGTAGGAAAAGACCATCGCTCGTCCCCGACCGCCACTCATAAGGAAGACAACCAATAAATAAATCATGCTCCGACTTCGTTACATAACGGTTCACCATACGTGCATGCTACGGGAATCACAAACCTCAACACAAGTATTTCTACAATCCACAACTACCCACTAGCATGACTCTAATATCACCATCTTTATATCGCAAAACTATTGCAAGGAATCAAACACATCATATTCAGTGATCTACAAGTTTTATGTAGGATTTTATGACTAACCATGTGAATGACCAATTCCTGTCATCTCTCTAAATAGATATAAGTGAAGCAAGAGAGTTTAATTATTTCTACAAAAGATATGCCCATGCTCTAACAAATATAAGTGAAGCAAAAGAGCATTCTACAAATGGCGGTTGTCTATGTAAAGAGAAACAGGCAATCCAAACTTCAAATGATATAAGTGAAGCACATGAAGCATTCTATAAAGCCATACTCAAAAGATATAAGTGAAGTGCAAAGAGCATTCTATAAATAAACCAAGGAATATCTCATACCATCATGGTGCATAAAATAAAAATGAAAACTAAATGCAAAAGACGCTCCAAGATTGCACATATCGCATGAACGAAACGAATCCGAAAACATACCGATACTTGTTGAAGAAAGAGGGGATGCCTCCCCAGCATCCCCAAGCTTAGATGCTTGAGTCTCCTTGAATATTTACTTGGGGTGCCTCGGGCATCCCCAAGCTTGAGCTCTTTCCTCTCTTCCTTCTTCTCACATCGAAACCTTCTCGATCATCGAACACTTCATCCACACAAAACTTCAACAGAAAACTCGGTAAGATCCGTTAGTATAATAAATCAAATCACTACTCTAAGTACTGTTGAAAACCAATTCATATTTTGTTTTTGCATTGTATTTACTGTAATATAACTTTTCCATGGCTTAATCCATTAATATAAATTGATAGTTTCATCAAAACAAGCAAACTATGCATCAAAAACAGAATCTGTCTAAAACAGAACAGTCTCTAGCAATCTGAACATTCACCATACTTCTGATACTTTAAAAATTCTAACAAAATTAGGAAAAATAAAAAATTTGTATAGGAATACAGTGCAAAAAGAATCAGAACCATTTGACGTTCCATCTTAAAATGTAAAATCGCGCACTACTGCCAAAGTTTCTGTCCTGCACCGTACAAACCATCAAGCAAATGTAAACATCCTAAAGGCAAACCTTGGCACATTATTTTTATAATACAATGGAATTGTACAAGGGGATAATTATTTTTGTTGAAAATTTTCTGTAATCAAGATTCACAAAGTTGCCGTGAGCATGAACAAAGTTCAAGGAGCTCTCCCACTTCAACAATGCTTGTCTTTCTCACTTTCGCTTTCCTTTTTGAAAAAGTTTTGGGTTCCCATATTTACTTTTGTTGTTTTTAAACTATATGAAAGCACTCAACAGAAATAAATGACTCTCTAAAACTTCCGGGTTTTCTCCCTGGCAGCGCTTTCTTTAAAGCCATTAAGCTAGGCATATAGTGCTCAAGTAGTGAATCCACCCGGATCCCAAGGTATATCAAAGCCAATTTTAATTAGCAATGATTTGTAATTTAGTAGTGAGCACAAAGCAACATATATCAAGCAATGATGAAGTCTAACTCTCTTCCTATGCATCAGCACGTCATAAAAGAACAATTCATGCACACCTAGTAAAGGCCAATGCATAGTATAAACAGTTTATTATGAGAGAGGTGGAGATATAGTTCCTCTCTCATAATAATTGCAAGTAGGAGCAGCAAGCACATGCATATTATACTCATCAAAATCATCATGTGCATCATTAAAAGTCAACCCATCAATGTAATCCTTAATAAGTGCAAACTTCTTCGATATAGTGTAGTTTAGAGAATTCAAAAAGATAATAGGACTATCATGCGTGGGTGCAATAGCAACAATTTCATGTTTAACATAAGGAACTATAGCAAGTTCATCTCCATAAGCATAATTAATATTGGCATCTTGGCCACAAGCATAGCAAGCATCATCAAAAAGGGATATTTCAAGAGAATCAATGGGATCATAACAGTCATCATAGCAATCATCCTTCGGTAAGCACGAAGGGGAATTAAAAAATGTATGAGTTGAAGAGTTACTCTCATTAGGAGGTGGGCACGGGTGATCAATCCGCTCTTCCTCCTTTTGTTCTTCGCTCTCCTCCTCATCTTTTTCATCCAATGAGCTCACAGTTTCAACAATTTCTTCTTCCATAGACTCCTGCAAAATATTAGTCTCTTCTTGGACAGCGGAGTAGTCCTCAATATATAGTTTAACATAAGCATTAGAAGCATAATTCTCATAACAATTTTCAAGTATGGCAAAATTTTCAGATTTGTGAAGAGTATCATCATACTTTTCAATCAAAGAAGCAATTTCAGAAGCACCCTTAAAAGCAACAAATTCTTCAATTTGTTGAACATCATAGTAATTATAAACACCCTTAGCATACGAAGATATGATTCCATTATCACTAAACTCACATTGATAGGGAAGGTGTTTCTTAGGGTTTTCAGAACAACAAGTAAAATCATATATTTCACATAAATTCCAAGCATAGCATTGCAAACGTTGAATTTGACTCCATAATAGTTTCCCCTTTTCAGATATACGGTGTCGCACATAACAAGCATGCTCATCTAAAGATTTGCCCTCAACTAAGCCAGTTGGGGTTTTGGCACGAGCACAAAGGGATCGAAGATGATCCAAGTAATAAGCTTCAGCAGTGTGATAGATTTTGATTGGTTCTTCAACCATTGGTTCAGTAGGTACAACTAATTTTTTTGGTATTTTGCGTTTCCTACCCATAACTAAAGATAGAAAACAACTAAGAATAGCAAATAAAAATTACTTAGTGATAAAGCAAACAAGCACACACGAGAATATTCACCCCACGCTATTGCTCCCCGGCAACGGCGCCAGAAAAAGGTCTTGATAACCCACAAGTATAGGGGATCACAACAGTTTTCGATAAGTAAGAGTGTCGAACCCAACGAGGAGCTAAAGGTAGAACAAATATTCCCTCAAGTTCTATCGACCACCGATACAACTCTACGCACGCTTGACGTTCGCTTTACCTATAACAAGTATGAAACTAGAAGTACTTTGTAGGTGTTGTTGGATAGGTTTGCAAGATAATAAAGAGTACGTAAATAAAAAGCAGGGGCTGTTTAGATAAAGAAACAATAAAGTAAATATAGTGAGTGTGGAAAAGTGGTGGCAGGAGTTGCGAAATTGCCCCTAAGCAATTGACTACTTTACTAGACCAATAGCAAGTATTATGTGGGAGAGGCCACTGCTAGCATGCCATCCCTTACTTGGAATTCTATGCACTTATGATTGGAACTATTAGCAAGCATCCGCAACTACTAATGTTCATTAAGGTAAAACCCAACCATAGCATTAAGATATATTGGTCCCCCTTCAATCCAGTATGCATCAATTTCTATGCTAGGTTGAAGCTTCTGTCACTCTTGCCCTCCAATACATAGTCCTATCAACATACAACTAACCCTATGGTGTGATCCACGCGCGCGCTCATATGATGGGCACCAAAGGACAGCAACATAACCACAAGCAAATTAAATCAATCATAGCAATTCATCAACCACCGATAGGACAACGAAAATCTACTCAGACATCATAGGATGGCAACACATCATTGGATAATAATATGAAGCATAAAGCACCATGTTCAAGTAGAGGGTACAATGGGTTGTGGGAGAGTGGACCGCTGTAGATAGAGGGGGGAAGGTGATGGAGATGTTGGTGAAGATGGCGGAGGTGTTGGTGTAGATCGCGGTGATGATGATGGCCCCCGGTGGCACTCCGGTGCCACCAGAAGCGAGGGGAGAGAGCCCCCCTCCTTCTTCTTCTTCCTTGACCTCCTCCCTAGATGGGAGAAGGGTTTCCCCTCTGGTCCATGGCCTCCATGGCACGGGAGGGGCGAGAGCCCCTCCGAGATTGGATCTGTCTCTCTGTCTCTCTTTGTTTCTGCGTTCTCTTTTGGCTTTGTTTCACCATTTCGTATATATATGGAGATCCGTAACTCCGATTGGCCTGAAACCTTCGCCGTGATTTTTTTCCGAATATTAGCTTTCTTGCGGCAAAAGAAGAGCGTCAACCGCCTTACGGTGGGCTCACGAGGGTAGGGCGCGCCCTGGGGGGGGGGCGCCCCCTGCCTCGTGACCACCTCGGGCACTGGTTCGTGTTGATTTTCCTTCCAAATTTTTCATATGTTCCAAAAATAAGCTCTGTCCGTTTTTATCCCGTTTGGACTCCGTTTGATATGGATATTCTGCGAAACCAAAAACATGCAATAGACAGGAACTGGCACTGGGCACTAGGCACTAGATCAATATGTTAGTCCCAAAAATAATAGAAAAAGTTGCCAAAAAGTATATGAAAGTTGAATAATATTGGCATGGAACAATCAAAAATTATAGATACGACGGAGACGTATCACTGGCCACGAGGGTGGAGGGCGCGCCCTACCCCCATGGGTGCGCCCCATGCCTCGTGGGCCCAGGATGGCCCACCTCCACTTATTCCTGCACCCACACACTTCTTCTTCCTCCCACAAACACAAATATCCAGCTCAAGCACGAGTTCTAGCTCCTTTTGCTGCCATTTTCGATCTCCTTGCTCAAAGCACCTCTCACAAAACTGCTTGGGGAGATTGTTCCTTGGTATGTGACTCCTCCATTGGTCCAATTAGTTTTTGTTCTAGTGCTTTATCATTGCAAATTTTTGCTGCTTAGGTGAACCTGTTCTTGAGCTTGCATGTCAAATTCATATGGTCAAAAGTAGTTTTGATGCATGATATAGGCTCTAGGCACTAGTAGGAGTAGTTGCTATCAATTTTATTGAGTTTGGTTCACTTTTATTTTGAAGTTACTAAAAATTTCAGAATTTTTCAGAAAATAATGAAGATATTTTTGAGGGGCTCATCGAGCCGAAGCTCAAAGGAAAAGCAAAATGAAGAAGCAAAGAAGCCCAAATATAATCTGCCCCGCACCGCGGAGGTTCGGCCGTGTGAATGGCCTTCTGATGATTTCTTGAGAGCAGTCATGATTTATGATGATTTTTATGAATTGGCTGAGAATGCAAGCCTCACCGCCTTCCTCCACGACCAACGCGACCAGTATATCTTACTCACCAATATCTTTGTGCAAAGCTTTCATTTCCATTCTAGGAGCTCACCACCTACGGTGGAGTTTTATTTATATGATGAGCATAAGGAGATGTCACTTTATGATTTTTGTCGGGTTTATTTGGTCCCTTTCGAGGGCACGACAGAGGAACAACATCGCGACGATGTGGATGGGTTTATTGATACCATCACTGTAGGGGAAACGAGGAAGGTTTCTGATGCACGAATCACTAGCATACATTTTCCCGTTTTACGCTACTTTGCAATATTTGCTAGTTGTTGCTTAATTGGTCGTGGAAACTGTGGTAACCTTAGTGTTCCTGATATTATTATTTCCACGGTTTATTCAGTGATAACTCTGTTAGTATGGGTGGCATTATTCTAAACAGTTAAGTCTGAACCATACAAAGGGCCCCATCTTTGGAGGCATCTATGCTTCACGCCTAGCTGCATATTTTAACATACCTATTAGGCATTATGAGAAGGAAGAAAAATTGCTGCCTCGTGTTTATTTAGATTATAAGAGTATGGTGGCACACGATTTTATTGTTAAGAATAGGGAAGGGGAGCTTAAATACAAATTGTTCTTTCATAAATATCATCCTGAGACTATTACCCTGCCTGCTCCTTCCTTGTTTGATTTATCTTCAGGCCAGTACCTTGTTCTGTCAAAGGCTATTCACGCCTACCGGAACCCTACATCAGCCACAAAGCCAGAGTCGGAACCACAAGTTGATCCTCCATGACAGTCTAATTACCATTGGGATCCAGAGATGATTGCCAAGCAGTGGCAATCAGAGTCTTCTTCTTCTTCGCAGTACGACCCCAACTATTACTATGGATATCCGCCAGGCCAACCGTGGCCATAGACCAACTTAGGCCAAAAGCCTAAGCTTGGGGGAGTACGTATTTCCCACCGACATTATATTCATGTTCACACACTCATTGCTAGATGTTGGTGCTCATACTTTTTCATTGTATCATCCATGCTAGTTTATTTCCTTTTTATGCTTTCTTCTTGTGTGTTTAATAAACCTTAAGAAAAACCAAAAAAAATTAGTTGTAGTTTTTAATTAGTTTACTTTCCATGCTTGTAGTAGTAATTAAAAAGAAAACCCAAAAAGATTTCATGTTCTTCTTTTGCTTGTTGGGAGCTTTCCCATGTAAATAGTTTTATTTCTTTTCTTTTCTTTGGGGGTCGATAGGAGAAGACCATAATTAAATTGTTGAAGTGGCTCTTATATGCATTATTGTTGATCTGACAAAAGAGCCCATATTGCCTTGTCTTCTCCTATTTATTGAATGCTTGCAGATTCCAGCTTATTCCAATGCATGTGCACTATTATTATTATCCACATCGTTCGGTCGTGCAAGTGAAAGGCAATTATGAAGATATATGATGGACTGACTGAGATGAGAAAAGCTGGTATGAACTCGACCTCTCTTGTTTTTGTAAATATGATTAGTTCATCGTTCCTGATTCAGCCTATTATGAATAAACATGTTTGCAATGACAACTAGAGATCATAGTTCTTGTGCCATGCTTGATTAGCTAGGAGCTTATAATGGTTTACCTTGCATGCCAACATGCTATTAAAATGGTTGTGATGTGGTATGATAGGGTGGTATCCTCCTCTGAATGATTTAAGTGACTTGACTTGGCACATGTTCAGGCATGTAGTTGAAACAAAATCAACATAGCCTTCACGATATTTATGTTCATGGTGGATTATATCCTACTCATGCTTGCATTCGGTGTTGATTAATTTTAATGCATGTTCATGACTGTTGTCGCTCTCTAGCTGGTGGCTTCCCAGTCTTTTGCTAGCCTTCACCTATACTAAGCGGGAATACTGCGTATGCATCCAACTCCATAAACCCCAAAGTTATTCCATATGAGTCCACCATACCTACCTATATACAGTATCTACCCGCCGTTCCAAGTAAATTTATATGTGCCAAACTCTAAACCTTCAAATAAATATCCTGTTTTGTATGCTCGAATAGCTCATGTATAAACTAGGGATGTCCGTGTATTCCATGTTAGGCGGGTTATTCTCAAGAGGAGTGGACTCCACTCCTCACTCACGAGAAAATGGCTGGTCGCCGGGATGCCCAGTCCCATGCTTTATGCAAACTAAATCAAAATACTTGCAAACAAAACTCCCCCTGGGACTCTTGTTAGTTGGAGGCACTCGTTGTTTTGAGCAAGCCATGGATTGATGCTTGTTGGTGGAGGGGGAGTATAAACTTTACCATTCTGTTTGGGAACCGCCTATAATGTGTGTAGCATGGAAGATATCGCCATCTCTTGGTTGTTATGTTGACAATGAAAGTATACCGCTCAAAATATTATTCACCTCTATTTCAAAACCGAGCTCTGGCACCTCTACAAATCCATGCTTCCCTCTGCGAAGGGCCTATCTATTTACTTTCACATTGATTCAGCATCCTCTTATTAAAAAGCACTAGTTGGAGAGCACCGCTGTCATTTGCATTCATTACTGTTAGTTTACATTGAGTATGACTTGTCTGGATCTCTTTTACCATGAATTACAATGTCTAGTCAGTCCTTGATCTTTAAAGGTGCTCTGCATTTATGTTTTGCGATCTCAGAAAGGGCTAGTGAGATACCATCTTGTTATATCATATTATGATTGTTTTGAGAAAGTGTTGTCATCCGAGATTTATTATTATTGCTCGCTAGTTGATTATGCCATTGATATGAGTAAACATGAGACCTATGCGTTATTGTGAATATGGTTAGTTTATAATCTTTGCTGAAAACTTGAATGCTGGCTTTACATATTTACAACAACAAGAGCAAACAGAGTTTGTAAAAGTTTTTCTTTATCACTTTCAGTTTATCAACTGAATTGCTTGAGGACAAGCAAAGGTTTAAGCTTGGGGGAGTTGATACGTCTATATCGTATCTACTTTTCCAAACACTTTTGCCCTTGTTTTGGACTCGCATGATTTGAATGGAACTAACCCGGACTGACGCTGTTTTCAGCAGAATTACCATGGTGTTATTTATGTGTAGAAACAAAAGTTCTCGGAATGACCTGAAACTTCACGGAATGTCTTTTCGGAAATATAAAAAATCCTTGCAAAAGATGAAGACCAGGGGGCCCACACCCTAGCCACGAGGGTGGGGGGCGCGCCTGCACCCCTAGGCCGCGCCCCCTACCTCATGGGCCCCCTGGAGCTCCTCCGACCTCAACTCCAACTCTATATATTTGGTTTCGGAGAGAAAAAATCAGAGAGAAGGATTCATCGTGTTTTACGATACGGAGCCGTGGCCAAGCCCTAAAACCTCCCGGTAGGGCTGATCTGGAGTCCGTTCGGGGCTCCGGAGAGGGGAATCTGTCGCCATCGTCATCATCAACCTTCCTCCATCACC
The DNA here is from genome assembly GCA_034509565.1 of Triticum monococcum. Classification (NCBI taxonomy): domain Eukaryota; kingdom Viridiplantae; phylum Streptophyta; class Magnoliopsida; order Poales; family Poaceae; genus Triticum; species Triticum monococcum. The sequence continues at coordinate 665,993,177 of CM067843.1, read as the reverse complement.
AATTTCATGATGCTCACTTCCGTGCGTGAGTAATTCCATCGTAGGCTTGCTGGACGGTGATGGGTTGGATGAGATTTATCATGTAATCGAGTTAGTTTTGTTAGGGTTTGATCCCTAGTATCCACTATGTTCTGAGATTGATGTTGCTATGAGTTTGCTATGCTTAATGCTTGTCACTAGGGCCCAAGTGCCATGATTTCAGATCTGAACCTATTATATTTTCATCAATATATGAGAGTTCTTGATCCTATCTTGCAAGTCTATAGTCACCTATTATGTGTTATGATCCGTTAACCCCGAAGTGACAATAATCGGGATACTTACTGGTGATGACCATAGTTTGAGGAGTTCATGTATTCACTATGTGTTAATGCTTTGGTCCGGTACTCTATTAAAAGGAGGCCTTAATATCGCTTAGTTTCTGCTAGGACCCCGCTGCCACGGGAGGGTAGGACAAAAGATGTCATGCAAGTTCTTTTCCATAACCACGTATGACTACATTCGGAATACATGCCTACATTACATTGATGAATTGGAGCTAGTTCTGTGTCACCCTAGGTTATGACTGTTACATGATGAACCGCATCCCACATAATTCTCCATCACCGATCCATTGCCTACGAGCTTTCCATATATTGTTCTTCGCTTATTTACTTTTCCGTTGCTATTGCTATCATCACTACAAAATACCAAAAACACTACTTTTACTACTGTTACCTTTTTCTATCGTTACCACTACTATCATATTACTTTGCTACTAAACACTTTGCTGCAGATACTAAGTTTCCAGGTGTGGTTGAATTGATAACTCAGCTGCTAATACTTGAGAATATTCTTTGACTCCCCTTGTGTCAAATCAATAAATTTGGGTTGAATACTCTACCCTCGAAAACTGTTGCGATCCCCTATACTTGTGGGTTATCATTTGCCGAGATCCGATGAATTGTGGGTTTATGATCAAGATTATCTATGAAAAATATTTGATTCTTCTCTGAATTCTTATATGCATGGTTTGATATCTTTGCAAGTCTCTTTGAATTATCGGTTTAGTTTGGCCTACTAGATTGATCTTTATTGCAATGGGAGAAGTGCTTAGCTTTGGGTTCAATCTTGCGGTGTCCTTTCCCAGTGATAGTAGGGGCAGCAAGGCACGTATTGTATTGTTGCCATTGAGGATAAAAAGATGGGGTTTATATCATTTCTTGAGTTTATCCCTCTACATTATGTTATCTTGCTTAATGCGTTACTCTGTTTTTATGAACTTAATACTCTAGATGCATGCTGGACAGCGATCGATGTGTGGAGTACTAGTAGTAGATGCAGAATCATTTAGGTCAACCCACTCCGGACGTGATGCTTATGTTCATGATCATGCCTAGATATTCTCATAACTATGCGCTTTTCTATCAATTGCTCGGCAGTAATTTGTTCACCCACCGTAATATTTGCTATCTTGAGAGAAGCCACTAGTGAAACCTATGGCCCCCGGGTCTATTTTACATCATATTAGTTTCCCATCAACTTGCCAATTTCTGTCGCCCTTTATTTCGCAATCTTTATTTTCCAATCTATACAACGAAAATACTAAAAATATTTATATTATTATCTTTATCAGATCTCACTTTTGCAAGTGGCCATGAAGGGATTGACAACCCCTTTATCACGTTGGTTGCAAGGTTCTTGATTGTTTGTGCAGGTACTAGGCGATTTGCGTGTAGTCTCCTACTGGATTGATACCTTGGTTCTCAAAAACTAAGGGGAATACTCACGCTACTTTGCTGCATCACCCTTTCCTATTTAAGGGAAAACCAACACATGCTCAAGAGGTAGCAAGGAGGATTTTTGGCGCCGTTGCCGGGGAGATTTGCACCAAGTCAAGTCAAGATTTGATCTCCCGTCAACTAGCCATTTCTGGAGCTGTTGCCGTGGAGATCTACGCTCAGGTCAAGACATACCAAGTACCCATCACAAACTCTTATCCCTCGCATTACATCATTTGCCATTTTCCTCTCATTTTACTCTTCCCCACTTCACCTTTGCCGTTTTATTCGCCCTTTTCCGTTCGTCTCTTTCCGCTTGCCTTTTGTGTGTTTATTCTTAGTACGTTTTGTTGCCATCATGTCTGAAATTAGGGAGGTTATCATTGAGAAGGATAGCAGTAAAGATGGGGGAAACATTGATGCTTTTGATTATCCTCATGAAGAACCTACTATTTTACACACTAAAAAGTTTCGGATTGGTAGTGGTAATATTATTGGAAAATGAGTTATTCAAGATTTCTTTACTTGCACCGGTGCTTTGCCCACCATGAGCGAGTCTATTCTTCATAAAACTCATAGTCTTGCGGATGCTATATCTTTGGTCATGGTTGAACTTGAAAGACAATTTATCCACATGCATCCTTGCATACAGAGGATTTTTCTAGAATTTTCTAATATTGAGCATTCTTCTCTTAAGCGAGCAGCTACCATCTTTTTAGCTCATGAGTTCAGACTTATAATAAAAGAGGCCAATGAAAATTTTTGTGCATTATAGGGTGGATGCCAGCCGTCCTCCCATAGAAGCAATCCTTTTTTTATCAAGAAGACATAATGTGCTTACGATCTTTAGATCATGTTGCTTTTAATGAAAACCTTAGATAAAGGGTTCCTACCGATGTTCTAGTTGACAAGATTTCTGAACTTAATGATAATTTTGCTATCCAGAACAATGGGTTAGGTTTTTCCCTTGAACAAAGGCTCATGACTTTTTGCCAAAAGAATGCTTATAATGATGAATTTGTTGTGCAATATGATGGGCCAAAGGAGGAACCAATACCTCCCGAGCTTGATCTTGGGGACTTTTATCCCATTAAATTTAGCCCTTTTGATTACTTTTGCTTTCCACAAAGAAAACTTGCTGCTGAATGTAGGGAGTATGAGATGAGTTTTCGCGATTTGCCTTATCATTATCATGGCAATTCCTAGATCTATTCTTGTTTTTATGCCTAGTTAGGGGCGTTAAACGTTAGCGCTTGTTGGGAGGCAAACCAATTTTATTTTTGTTCCTTGATTTTTGTTCCTGTTTAGTAATAAATAATACATCTATCCTCTGTTATGATTGTTTTTTATGTTTTAATTAGTGTTTGTTCCAAGTAAAGCCTTCAGGATCTTCTTGGGTGATTGTTATTTGATCTTGCTGTAAAAAACAGAAAGTATGCGCTCACGAGAATAATTTTCATTTTTTTACTAGAGAGCGATAAAACACCAATTCCAACTACAGTAGATCAATATACAAATTATTTAGGACGTCCTAATTTCTCAGGATTTTTATAGTTACAGAAGTACTCGAAACCTACAGATTACCACACGCTGTTTTGTTTTTGACAGATTCTGTTTTTCGCGTGTTGTTTGCTTATTTTGATGAATCTATGGCTAGTATCGGGGGTATGAACCATAGAGAAGTTGGAATAAAGTAGGTTTAATACCAATATAAATAAATAACGAGTTCATTACAGTACCTTAAGGTGGTGGTTTGCTTTCTTATACTAACGTAGCTCATGAGATTTTCTGTTGAGTTTTGTGTTGTGAAGTTTTCAAGTTTTTGGGTAAAGATTTGATGGATTTTGGAACAAGGAGTGGAAAGAGCCTAAGCTTGGGGATGCCCAAGGCACCCCAAGGTAAAATTCAAGGACAATCAAAAGCCTAAGCTTGGGGATGCCCCGGAAGGCATCCTCTCTTTCGTCTTCGTCTATCGGTAACTTTACTTGAGGCTATATTTTGATTCACCACATGATATGTGTTTTGCTTGGAGCATCTTGTATGATTTGAGTCTTTGCTTTTTAGTTTACCACAATCATCCTTGCTGTACACACCTTTTGGAGAGACACACATGAATCGGAATTTATTAGAATGCTCTATGTGCTTCACTTATATCTTTTGAGCTAGATAAATTTTGCTCTAGTGCTTCACTTATACCTTTTTAGAGCATGGTGATGGTTTTTTTTATAGAAATTATTGATCTCTCATGCTTCACTTATATTATTTTGAGAGTCTTTTAGAATAGCATGGTAATTTGCTTTGGCTATAAAATTAGTCTTAATATGATAGGCATCCAAGATGGGTATAATAAAAAAACTTTCATATAAAGTGCATTGAATACTATGATAAGTTTGATTCTTTATGATTGTTTTGAGATATGAAGATGGTGATATTAGAGTCATGCTAGTTGAGTAGTTGTGAATTTGAGAGATACTTGTGTTAAAGTTTGTGATTCCCGTAGCATGCACGTATGGTGAACCGTTATGTGATGAAGTCGGAGCATGATTTATATTTTGATTGTCTTCCTTATGAGTGGCGGCCGGGGACGAGCGATGGTCTTTTCCTACCAATCTATCCCCCTAGGAGCATGCGCACAATACTTTGTTTTGATAACTAATAGATTTTTGCAATAAGTATGTGAGTTCTTTATGACTAATGTTGAGTCCATGGATTATACACACTCTCACCCTTCCACCATTGCTAGCCTCTCTAGTACCGCGCAACTTTCGCCGGTACCATAAACCCACCATTTACCTTCCTCAAAACAGCCACCATACCTACCTATTATGGCATTTCCATAGCCATTCCGAGATATATTGCCATGCAACTTTCCACCATTTTGTTTATTATGACACACTCCATCATTGTCATATTGCTTTTCATGATCATGTAGTTGATATCGTATTTGTGGCAAAGCCACCGTTCATAATTTTTCATACATGTCACTCTTGATTCATTGCAGATCCCGGTACACCACCGGAGGCATTCACGTAGAGTCATATTTTGTTCTAAGTATTGAGTTGTAAGTAAATAAAAGTGTGATGATCATCATTATTAGAGCATTGTCCCAGTGAGGAAATGATGATGGAGACTATGATTCCCCCACAAGTCGGGATGAGAGTCCGGACAAAAAAGAAAAGAAAAAAGAGGCCCTAAAAAAGAAAAGGCTCAAATAAAAAAATGAGAGAAAAAGAGAGAAGGGGCAATGCTACTATCCTTTTTCCACACTTGTGCTTCAAAGTAGCACCATGATCTTTATGATAGAGAATCTCTTATGTTGTCACTTTCATATACTAGTGGGAATTTTTCATTATAGAACTTGGCTTGTATATTCCAATGATGGGCTTCCTCAAAATGCCCTAGGTCTTCGTGAGCAAGCAAGTTGGATGCACACCCACTTAGTTTCTTTTGTTGAGCTTTCATACACTTATAGCTCTAGTGCATCCGTCGCATGGCAATCCCTACTCACTCACATTGATATCTATTGATGGGCATCTCCATAGCCCGTTGATATGCCTAGTTGATGTGAGACTATCTTCTCTCTTTTTGTCTTCTCCACAACCACCATTCTATTCCACCTATAGTGCTATGTCCATGGTTGACGCTCATGTATTGCGTGAAGATTGAAAAAGTTTGAGAACATCAAAATTATGAAACAATTGCTTGGCTTGTCATCGGGGTTGTGCATGATTTAAATATTTTGTGTGATGAAGATAGAGCATAGCCAGACTATATGATTTTGTAGGGATAGCTTTCTTTGTCCATGTTATTTTGAGAAGACATAATTGCTTGGTTAGTATGCTTGAAGTATTATTGTTTTTATGTCAATATTAAACTTTGGTCTTGAATCTCTAGGATCAGAATATTCATGCCACAATAAAGAAAATTACATTCAAAATTATGTTAGGAAGCATTCCACATCAAAAATTCTGTTTTTATCATTCACCTACTCAAGGACGAGCGGAAATTAAGCTTGTGGATGCTTGATACGTCTCCAACATATCTATAATTTTTGATTGTTCCATGCCATTATATTATCTTGGATGTTTAATGGGCTTTAATATGCACTTTTATATCATTTTTGGGACTAACCTATTAACCGGAGGCCCGGTGCAAATTGCTGTTTTTTTGCCTATTTCAGTGTTTCACAGAAAAGGAATATCAAACGGAATGAAACCTTCACGAGGATCTTTTTTGGAACAAACACAATCCAGGAGACTTGGAGTGGAGGTCAAGGAAGCAACGAGGCGGCCACGAGGTAGGGAGGCGCACCCCCACCCTCGTGGGCCCCACGGAGCTCCACCGACCTACTTCTTTCACCTATATATACTCTTATACCCTGAAAACATCCAGGGGAGCCACGAAACCACTTTTCCACCGTCGCAACCTTCTGTACCCGTGAGATCCCTTTTGGGACCTTTTCCGGCGATCTGCGAGAGGGGGATTCGATCACGGAGGGCTTCTACATCAACACCATAGCCTCTCCGATGATGTGTGAGTAGTTTACCACAGACCTTCGGGTCCATAGTTATTACCTAGATGGCTTCTTCTCTCTCTTTGGTTCTCAATAAAAAGTTCTCCTCGATGTTCTTGGATATCTATTCGATGTAATACTTTTTGCGGTGTGTTTGCCGAGATCCGATGAATTGTGGGTTTATGATCAAGATTATCTATGAACAATATTTGATTCTTCTCCAAATTCTTATATGCATGATTTGATATCTTTTTAAGTCTCTTCGAATTATCGGTTTAGTTTGGCCTACTAGATTGATATTTCTTGCAATGGGAGAAGTGCTTAGCTTTGGGTTCAATCTTGCGGTGTCCTTTCCCAGTGATAGTAGGGGCAGCAAGGCACGTATTGTATTGTTGCCATCGAGGATAAAAAGATGGGGGTTATATCATATTGCTTGAGTTTATGCCTCTACATCATATCACCTTGCTTAATGTGTTACTTTGTTCTTATGAACTTAATACTCTAGATGCATGCTGGATAGTGGTCGATGTGTGGAGTAATAGTAGTAGATGCAGAATCATTTCGGTCTACTTGACACGGACGTGATGCCTATGTTCATGATCGTGCCTAGATATTGTCACAACTATGCGCTTTTCTATCAACTGCTCGACAGTAATTTGTTCACCCACCGTAATATTTGCTATCATGAGAGAAGCCACTAGTGAAACCTATGGCCCCCGGGTCTATTTTACATCATATTAGTTTCCCGTCAACTTGCCAAATTATGTCGCCGTTTATTTTGCAATCTTTATTTTCCAATCTATACAACAAAAATGCCAAACATATTTAACTTATTATCTTTATCAGATCTCACTTTTGCAAGTGGCCGTGAAGGGATTGACAACCCCTTTATCGCATTGGTTGCGAGGTTCTTGATTGTTTGTGCAGGTACTAGGCGATTTGCGTGTAGTCTCCTACTGGATTGATACCTTGGTTCTCAAAAACTAAGGGAAATACTTATGCTACTTTGCTGCATCACCCTTTCCTCTTCAAGGGAAAACCAATGCATGCTCAAGAGGTAGCACGCCGCCGCCACGGCCGCCGCCTGCCTCCTCCTAGATTCCGTCGATCTTGGCCACCTCTCTCTATTCCACCACCACCCGAAGCCTCCATCACCTCCCTGGACTCTTCCTGTAGCTCGTCGCCTCCTCTCCATGGCCCTGGTGCCTTGCCCAACCCGGCCGAAGCTCTCCTCCGCCGTGAACCGTGCCCCGCCCATCCCAGTGCTCCTCGGTGTGTGTGCGTGGACCAGGTGAGAGTGGCACCTCCTTCCGATCACGACGGTGGCCGGACCTCCGCCAGAGGTTGCCGGAGTAGGCAGAACGAGCGCTGGCGCCGCACGGCCTCGCCTCTGCCTCTGATCATCGCGGCGAAGAAGAAGGAGGAGTGGGAGAGAGAGATGTTAGCAGCGGGCCCCACCAGTCAGTGACCCAGGCGCCCGCCCCGCCACTGCCCACGTGGATAAGTGGAAGCGTACTTCTAAAAGTACGTTTTCCCATGGAGAAAGCGTATTCTAGAGCCCTTTGTCTATAAGTGCATTTTCCCAGTTCTGAAAACGTATTTTCGCTTAAGGCGTTTTTTGTTTTCTCACTTAGGGGCCTATTTGTAGAAATCTTTTTACAGATTGGTCCCTGGACTTCGTCGGGCTCTAACTTTTTGCTCGAGACTCCGATTGAGGTGATTCCATAGCCCACATCTTTGTCTCTTCGAGCCCGAACTTTTGGTATTATTTTCACTATGGTTGGACATACTGGAAATGACCATTTTGCCCTTGCCCCTAATCATCCCCTCCGAGAGAGAATCTTTTCCGGCAAATCTTTCCACGGCTTCACCGCACCTCTTCCCGGAGCCTTCTTCACCCCCAGGCAAGCCACAACCACCATTTGCATGATAGCCATGTAGTAGCCTTGGTTTTCAACTTGAGCCTTTAATAAATGTTTGTTTGTTTTGCTGCTGATATCGTTGTTTCAGTTATGCTTACCGATATGTGTTTACTTTCATGCTATACTCATATGCACCTGGTTATCATGTTCTACTTGCTAGTATTACTTTCATATGTTCATGCTTGCTAGTAGTACATGTTGGGTTGGTCATGTTCTTCGGTGCATGACTAATGCTGGTTACCGAGTACCGTTGCTATGCATGTTTCTTTTGCATCTAGTTGTTTACATGCTTACTTGGTAGTATTATTGCTATGTTCTTACTTGGAATTAGTCATTGATGCTAGTGATCATGTTATGCTATGAGTAGTGTTATGCTTGTGATATTCATGCTTGTCAGTATGCCCTGCTCATTTGAATATATGATTTAATGTTGTTGATATGCTCGATGATTATGTTGCACCTCCATGCTTATGTTGATACCATGCGCATGCATTATAGTTGCATCATGTTATTTAATATGGCTCGACATCATTTGCATTCAAGTTTAACCGGACTTAAACGAACTTGAACAACTGTTGGCTGAGTGATGGTGCCACCATATCAAGCTGACCAGTGCAACCACATTTGCCTTTTATGGGGGGGGGGGTCATAACTCGGTCTATTGTCATGCCTCTCGCCGGTGCCTCCAACGAGGGAAGGTTATGCGCGGTGATACGTCTACATCGTATCTACTTTTCCAAACACTTTTGCCCTTTTTTTGGACTCTAACTTGCATGATTTAAATGGAACTAACCCGGACTGACGTTGTTTTCAGCAGAATTGCCATGGTGTTATTTTTGTGCAGAAATAAAAGTTCTCAGAACACTACAAAAAATTACACTTCCATGATGATACATGTTTGTCACAGTAGGTCACGTTTTCTGTCATGCATGTACATCCATGACAATTTTATGACAGAATCAAGATAGTCATACCTTTGCTGCCGTAGAAGTGTTCCATGACATTACCAAAATTATCATCATGGAAGTGTCCACTTCCATGACGATAAATCGTGCGTCACAAAAGTGCTTTCGTAAAGGGTGACCGACACGTGGCATCCACCGTAATGGAACACCATTAAGCTATCGGGTCCAGTTTTGGATCCGATAACCTGTTAACATCCCCGACCAATGGGGATTTTCCACGTGTAAAATCATCATTGGCTGGAGGAAACACGTGTCGGCTCACCGTTGGGACAGATGTCATCCACTCATTGGACCCAAAGCGCCTATGATACGTCGACACGTGGCACGGCCCAACAGAGGCCCATCCCTGTGAAAAGGCCGGTCCGTTTGACTTGGTCAAAAGGTGGCGGCCCGGCCCACAGCAAGCCTGTTAACGGCCTGTTCGCATATAGCCCATTTACAGCCCGCTAACCTAGGGCCCGTTTACGGCCTATCCGAATTAGGCCCAGTAGCATCATCTGGGCCATCCAATATAATTCCATCCCGTTTTAACTTCCAGCCCATGTATGGCCCATGACATCTTTTGGCCCATATGAGGCCCTTAGTAACCCACGGCCCATTAATGACCCGTGGTAAAACTGGCCCGTAATGAACAGTGTATCACTTTATACCCATTAACGGCCCATTATTCCGTTAGGCCGTTTCCAGCCCATGTTATCTTTCAGCCTTCTCAGGGCCCATTTATTCTTGGGCTCATTTCCAGCATTCGGTTACTTACGACCCGTTACTGTCATTTTCTGCTTGTGGGCCAAATTCAACCCGTGCTTATAGTCGGCCCGTTTGTGTCCCGTTAATATGTTGGGCCGTTTTCATAGCATCATCAAATACGACTGATTAACGACGGCCCATTATGGTCGGCCTATGAACGGACGATTCCAACTCTAGCCCGTTTACGGCCATAAAGCGGTATGTTATTGGCCCATGTTTGGGCAACTCTAGCCCGATTCCAACTTGTATAAGGCCCATTGATGATACGACCTGTAGAAGGCCCATTGATGATACGACCCGTAGAAGGCCCATTGTTTCTATGGCCCGTAGAAGGCCCAGTGTCACTATAGTAAATATGTGGCCCATGGTTATTATGGCCTAGTTTTAAAAAATAGGTTATTGCGGCCACTAGCAAATCGCGGAAAAAGAACAACACTGACTACAAGCAAACAAATAAACAAGACAACAAGGAAATAAATAAGCAAGCAACTTACGCTAGGCTATCACGTCTATTACACATATTACATCCACTAGGCATCAAAGTTCGCCACCAGTGCAAATATAGGGAACAAAGCAGCATATCATATACACTGGTTGTCAAAGTTGGCGACCAGTGCAAATAAACGCCGCAGCAAAACAAGTGCAGAACTGAAACCACTTCAGAAGATCTCAAGAAACAATATCTTGGGTACCCATAATGCTGGCAAGATGCTTAGCAAGCTTATTAACTTTCTCTTGTTTGGCGCTTAAATCCTCCAGCGCTTGTTGTTGCACCAGAGAGTATGCATCTGAATTATGCAGGGACTTCCTCAGTCCTTCAACTTCCTGTCGCAACACATCTGATCGATGTCTTTCAACTTAAAGTTGAGACTTGAGACTCAAGAAGACGAACTGATTTAGGGAGCAAGTTAGAAGAGCTTGTCCCAGCAGTAGTGGCCAGTAACTCGAACACTACATCAAGACAGGACTTCTAGGTTCTCTCACTGTCGTCAAGGTAGTTTTTATCAGCTTTCTTGGAGACCAACAGGGATGTCTCACTATCTTGAACCTTATCTGCATTACTTCCTTCACCATTGCATACCGGGGTATTGTTCTCCAATATTTTGTCCGCATTCTAAAAGAGAAACAAGCAAACATGTCACATGTTTACCATGTTGTATATGAAACTCATTTTGGTAAATCAGTTCAGTAGTAAAGTGCACAGGATAACAGCATGAAACAAACATATATCTATGTACCATGGTCACTTTATGGTCTATATCATTCTAGTTTTTGTTGCCAAATCAAGATAGAGACACAGTTCAAATAATATTTGTTCAAGACAAAGCAGAATAGACAGAATATAAGTGTGGGAAACTATAGAGACACTTGTAATGTGCATGACATGAGAACATAACTGTTTATTCAATTGAAACTGAAATCAATATAGAGCAAGTTACAACAACAAACCAGTTAAAGAAACAAGTTTAAAACATACCTGTTGCGCCATTGGAGTTTCAATTCCATCCTTCAAATTTGAAAATAGTTGGTCAGAGTAAATACAGTGATGCAAGAGCAAAGGAGTATGAACCATAGCTACAGAACCTAACCTGAGAACAATTCTTCTTCTCCTTTAAGCATTGAGTTGGGATTTGGAGTGGTGGTCCTCGTGCTTTGGGCACTGCAGTTCCATTATTAACTGCTCGTGTTTGGGTGCTCTGCGGTGGAGACGGCGCTGTGTCAACTGGAACTGGGTTACTATCTGCTGGGGTTGGGGTTAGAAGGGGTGTAGCTGGTTCTCTGTCCAACCGGGTAGGGGTACAATCTACGAGAGTCTAGGTTATGTGTGGTGGGGCTGGTTCTTGGGCAAGTACAACCGTGGTTCTATCTGCATCAATTGGTAGCACGATCTTTTCTGAAGACCTTGTTGTTACTCCCTTAGATACTGCCATCACCCTCTCCAATTCAAATGGCTGATAAACAAGAAAAGTAATTGAATGTACACACATTGTATGATAGGCAGGTGTAATGGATAGTGGGGAATAAAAGAGGGCATGAAATAATTCACATTTATGTTTTCTAACCAAACAGGATAGCATGACACAATTTCACATATATGATGGCTAACTAAACATGATAGCATGATACAATTTCACATTATGATGGCTAACTAAAAAAGATGGAAAGACATAGTTCAAAATATGATGACTATGTAAAGAGGATGACTTGATATAACTATATAATGTGTTTATTAAATAGGTTGGCATGCCATAATTCACATCCATGCCGCCTATGGAAACATGATAGCATGATATAATTCCCGGATAGAATGACATAATTCAAAATATGATGACTGTAAACACTAAACGGGATGAGATGATATAACTATATGATGTCTTTATTAAATGGGTTGCCATGCCATAATTCAGATAGATGTTGTGTATGTAAACATGACGGCATTATATAATTCAAATATATGATTTATATAGTAAGCAAGTAAGCAGATGGCAATCCATATATGATGTAAAAACTAAGCAATGCAAGACAACATGCATGGCATGGGTAATATAACCTTGCCAAGTTTGAGCATAGACCTCCGGGGGGAAATAGGACTGGTCATCAGTCTCTGAATCCTCCTCTGAGGAGCTCTCTGTATCCAGCAAGATGTCTGCTTCAGCAGGTAGCATTGTCTGCTCTGAATACCTTGTATTCACTCCAGATACTTCCATCACCGCTTCAAATGGCTGATGCATGGGAAGAGTAGTTGAATATACAAACGTTGTCGACAAATGGAACACGTAATACAAAAAATGATAGCATGATATAATTCACATACATGATGATTGGCTCAACAGCATGGCATTGCATAATTCACATATATAATGCCTTTGCAACAAGATAGCATTGCATAATTCACATATATAATGTCTTGAAACAAGATGGCAATGCATAATTCACATATATGGTAATTAGATACTAAACATGTGGCATTCACACAAAAGCATGTCTAAACTAATCAAATGACATCGCAATGCAAGACGCCATACACATGATATGAGCAACATAACCCTGCCAAGTTAATTAGAGCATACACCTCGGGGGGGGGGGGGATAGGACTGGTCATCTATCTCCGAATCCTCCTCCGAGGAGCTATCCGTAACCAGTGAGATATGCGCTTTGTCAGATAGCATAGTCCGCTCTGAAGACATTGTTTTCACTCCAGAATTTTCCATCACAGTGTCAAATGGCAGATGCACACGAAGAGTAGTTGAATGTACTAACATTGTTGACAAATGTAATACGTAACGAAAAAAAGGATGGCCTGATATAATTCACATATAAGATGACTGGCTATGCAGGATGACATTGCAAAATTCACATATATGATGCCTGTGAAGGAAATATGCCCTAGAGGCAATAATAAAGTTATTATTTATTTCCTTATATCATGATAAATGTTTATTATTCATGCTAGAATTGTATTAACCGGAAACATAATACATGTGTGAATACATAGACAAACAGAGTGTCACTAGTATGCCTCTACTTGACTAGCTCGTTAATCAAAGATGGTTAAGTTTCCTAACCATGAACAATGTGTTGTTATTTGATTAACGAGGTCACATCATTAGTTGAATGATCTGATTGACATGACCCATTTCATTAGCTTAGCACCCGATCGTTTAGTATGTTGCTATTGCTTTCTTCATGACTTATACATGTTCCTATGACTATGAGATTATGCAACTCCCGTTTGCCGGAGGAACACTTTGGGTGCTACCAAACGTCACAACGTAACTGGGTGATTATAAAGGAGTACTACAGGTGTCTCCAATGGTAGATGTTGGGTTGGCGTATTTCGAGATTAGGATTTGTCACTCCGATTGTCGGAGAGGTATCTCTGGGCCCTCTTGGTAATGCACATTACACAAGCCTTGCAAGCATTGCAACTAATGAGTTAGTTGTGGGATGATGTATTACAGAACGAGTAAAGAGACTTGCCGGTAACGAGATTGAACTAGGTATTGGATACCGACGATCGAATCTCGGGCAAGTAACATACCGATGACAAAGGGAACAACGTATGTTGTTATGCGGTCTGACCGATAAAGATCTTCGTAGAATATGTAGGAGCCAATATGGGCATCCAGGTCCCGCTATTGGTTATTGACCGGAGACGTGTCTCGGTCATGTCTACATTGTTCTCGAACCGTAGGGTCCGCACGCTTAACGTTACGATGACAGTTATTATGAGTTTATGCATTTTGATGTACCGAAGGTAGTTCGGAGTCCCGGATATGATCACGGACATGACGAGGAGTCTCGAAATGGCCGAGACATAAAGATTGATATATTGGAAGCCTATATTTGGATATCGGAAGTGTTCCGGGTAAAATCGGGATTTTACCGGATTACCGGGAGGTTACCGGAACCCCTCGGGAGCCATATGGGCCTTATTGGGCTTTAGTGGAAAGGTGAAAGGGGCTGCCATGGTGGGCTGCGTGCCTCCCCCTCCCCTAGTCCTATTAGGACTAGGAGAGGTGGCCGGCCACCTCTCTCTCTCTTTCCCCCTTGGGAGTCCTATTTGGAATAGGATTGGGGGGGGGGAGTCCTACTCCCGGTAGGAGTAGGACTCCTCCTGCGCCCTCCTCTTGGCCGGCCAGCCCCTCCCCTTGGATCCTTTATATACGGGGGCAGGGGGCACCTCTGGACACACAAGTTGATCATTGAGATTGTTCCTTAGCCGTGTGCGGTGCCCCCTGCCACCATATTCCACCTCGATCATATCGTTGTAGTGCTTAGGCGAAGCCCTGCGTCGGTAGAACATCAAAATCGTCACCACGCCGTTGTGCTGACGGAACTCCTCCCCGAAGCTTTTTTGGATCGGAGCCCGGGGATCGTCATCGAGCTGTACATGTGCTAAGAACTCGAAGGTGCCGGAGTAACGGTGCTTGGATCGGTCGGATCGGGAAGAAGACGTACGACTACTTCCTCTATGTTGTGTCAATGCTTCCGTTGCGATCTACAAGGGTACATAGATCAGACTCTCCCCCTCGTTGCTATGCATCACCATGATCTTGCGTGTGCGTAGGAAAATTTTGAAATTACTATGTTCCCCAACAGTGGCATCCGAGCCTAGGTTTTATGGTTTGATGTTATGTGCACGAGTAGAACACAAGTGAGTTGTGGACGATATAAGTCATACTGCCTACCAGCATGTCATACTTTGGTTTGGCGGTATTGTTGGACGAGACGACCCGGACCAACCTTACGCGTACGCTTACGCGAGACCGGTTCCCTCGACATGCTTTGCACATAGATGGCTTGCGGGCGACTGTCTCTCCAACTTTAGTTGAACCGAGTGTGGCTACGCCCGGTCCTTGAGAAGGTTAAAACAGAGTCTATTTGACAAACTATCGTTGTGGTTTTGATGCGTAGGTGAGATTGGTTCTTGCTTAAGCCCGTAGCAGCCACGTAAAACTTGCAACAACAAAGTAGAGGACGTCTAACTTGTTTTTGCAGGGCATGTTGTGATGTGATATGGTCAAGACATGATGCTAAATTTTATTGTATGAGATGATCATGTTTTGTAACCGAGTTATCGACAACTGGCAGGAGCCATATGGTTGTCACTTTATTATATGCAATGCAATTGCATTGTAATGCTTTACTTTATCACTAAGCGGCAGCGATAGTCGTGGAAGCATAAGATTGGCGAGACGACAATGATGCTACGATGGTAGTTAAGGTGTCGCGCCGGTGACGATGGTGATCATGACGGTGCTTCGGAGATGGAGATCACAAGCACACGATGATGATGGCCATATCATATCACTTATATTGATTGCATGTGATGTTTATCTTTTATGCATCTTATCTTACTTTGATTGATGGTAGCATTATAAGATGATCTCTCACTAAATTTCAAGATAAAAGTGTTCTCCCTGAGTAAGCACCGTTGCCAAAGTTCGTCGTGCCCAGACACCACGTGATGATCGGGTGTGATAAGCTCTACGTCCATCTACAACGGGTGCAAGCCAGTTTTGCACACGCAGAATACTCATGTTAAACTTGACGAGCCTAGCATATGCAGATATGGCCTCGGAACACTGAGACCGAAAGGTCGAGCGTGAATCATATAGTAGATATGATCAACATATTGATGTTCACCATTGAAAGCCACTCCATTTCACGTGATGATCAGTTATGGTTTAGTTGATATGGATCACGTGATCACTTAGAAGATTAGAGGGATGTCTTTCTAAGTGGGAGTTCTTAAGTAATATGATTAATTGAACTTAAATTTATCATGAACTTAGTACCTGATAGTATGTTGCTTGTCTATGTTTGATTGTAGATAGATGGCCCGTGTTGTTGTTCTGTTGAATTTTAATGCGTTCCTTGAGAAAGCAAAGTTGAAAGATGATGGTAACAATTACACGGACTGGGTCCATAACTTGAGGATTATCCTCATTGCTGCACAGAAGAATTACGTCCTGGAAGCACCGCTAGGTGCCAGGCCTGCTGCTGGAGCAACACCAGATGTTATGAACGTCTGGCAGAGCAAAGCTGATGACTACTCGATAGTTTAGTGTGCCATGCTTTACGGCTTAGAATCGGGACTTCAACGGCGTTTTGAACGTCATGGAGCATATGAGATGTTCCAGGAGTTGAAGTTAATATTTCAAGCAAATGCCCGGATTGAGAGATATGAAGTCTCCAATAAATTCTATAGCTGCAAGATGGAGGAGAATAGTTCTGTCAGTGAACATATACTCAAAATGTCTGGGTATCATAATCACTTGACTCAGCTGGGAGTTAATCTTCATGTTGATAGTGTCATTGACAGAGTTCTTCAATCACTGCCACCAAGCTACAAGAGCTTCGTGATGAACTATAACATGCAAGGGATGGATAAGACAATTCCCGAGCTCTTCGCAATGCTAAAGGCTGTGGAGGTAGAAATCAAGAAGGAGCATCAAGTGTTGATGGTCAACAAGACCGCCAGTTTCAAGAAAAAGGGCAAAGGGAAGAAGAAGGGGAACTTCAAGAAGAACAGTAAGCAAGTTACTGCTAAGGAGAGGAAACCCAAATCTGGACCTAATCCTGAAACTGAGTGCTTCTACTGCAAGCAGACTGTACACTGGAAGCGGAACTGCCCCAAGTATTTGGCGGATAAGAAGGATGGCAAGGTGAACAAAGGTATATGTGATATACATGTTATTGATGTGTACCTTACTAGAGCTCGCAGTAGCACATGGGTATTTGATACTGGTTCTGTTGCTAACATTTGCAACTCGAAACAGGGACTACGGATTAAGCAAACACTGGCAAAGGACGAGGTGACGATGCGCGTGGGAAATGGTTCCAAAGTCGATGTGATCGCGGTCGGCACGCTACCTCTACATCTACCTTTGGGATTAGTTTTAAACCTAAATAATTGTTATTTGGTGCCAGCGTTAAGCATGAACATTATATCTAGATCTTATTTGATGCGAGACGGTTATTCATTTAAATAAGAGAATAATGGTTGTTCTATTTATATGAGTAATATCTTTTATGGTCATGCACCCTTGAAGAGTGGTCTATTTTTGATGAATCTCGATAGTAGTGATACACATATTCATAATGTTGAAGCCAAAGGATGCAGGGTTGATAATGATAGTGCAACCTATTTGTGGCACTGCCGTTTAGGTCATATCGGTGTAAAGCGCATGAAGAAACTCCATACTGATGGACTTTTGGAATCACTTGATTATGAATCACTTGGTACTTGCGAACCATGCCTCATGGGCAAGATGACTAAAACGCCGTTCTCCGGTACTATGGAGAGAGCAACAGATTTTTTGGAAATCATACATACAGATGTATGTGGTCCGATGAATATTGAGGCTCGTGGTGGATATCGTTATTTTTTCACATTCATAGATGATTTAAGCAGATATGGGTATATCTACTTAATGAAACATAAGTCTGAAACATTTGAAAAGTTCAAAGAATTTCAGAGTGAAGTTGAAAATCATCGTAACAAGAAAATAAAGTTTCTACGATCTGATTGTGGAGGAGAATATTTGAGTTATGAGTTTGGTCTACATTTGAAACAATGTGGAATAGTTTCGCAACTCACGCCACCCAGAACACCACAACGTAATGGTGTGTCCGAATGTCGTAATCGCACTTTACTAGATATGGTGCGATCTATGATGTCTCTTACAGATTACCGCTATCATTTTGGGGTTATGCTTTAGAGACGGCTGCATTCATGTTGATTAGGGCACCATAGAAATCCGTTGAGATGATGCCTGACGAACTGTGGTTTGGCAAGAAACCAAAGTTGTCGTTTCTGAAAGTTTGGGGCTGCGATGCTTATGTGAAAAAGCTTCAACCTGATAAGCTCGAACCCAAATCGGAGAAATGTGTCTTCATAGGATATCCAAAGTAAACGGTTGGTTACACCTTCTATCACAGATCCGAAGGCAAGACTTTCGTTGCTAAGAATGGATCCTTTCTAGAGAAGGAGTTTCTCTCGAAAGAAGTGACTGGGAGGACAGTAGAACTTGATGAGGTAACTGTACCTTCTCCCTTGTTGGAAAGTAGTACATCACAGAAACCGGTTTCTGTGACACCTACACCAATTAGTGAGGAAGCTAATGATAATGATCATGAAACTCCAGATCAAGTTACTACCGAACCTCATAGATCAACCAGAATAAGATCCGCACCAGAGTGGTACGGTAATCCTGTTCTGGAAGTCATGCTACTAGATCATGATGAACCTACGAACTATGAAGAAGCGATGGTGAGCCCAGATTCCGCAAAATGGCAAGAAGCCATGAAATCTGAGATGGGATCCATGTATGAGAACAAAGTGTGGACTTTGGTTGACTTGCCCATTGCTCAGCAAGCAATTGAGAATAAATGGATCTTCAAGAAGAAGACTGACGCTGACGGTAATGTTACTGTCTACAAAGCTCGACTTGTTGCAAAAGGTTTTCAACAAGTTCAAGGGATTGACTATGATGAGACCTTCTCACCTATAGAGATGCTTAAGTCTGTCCGAATCATGTTAGCAATTGCCGCATTCTATGATTATTAAATTTGGCAAATGGATGTTAAAACTGCATTCCTGAATGGATTTCTAGAAGAAGAGTTGTATATGATGCAGCCAGAAGGTTTTGTCGATCCAAAGGGAGCTAACAAAGTGTGCAAGCTCTAGTGATCCATTTATGGACTGGTGCAAGCCTCTCGGAGTTGGAATAAACGCTTTGATAGTGTGATCAAAGCATTTGGTTTTGTACAGACTTTTGGAGAAGCCTGTATTTACAAGAAAGTGAGTGGGAGCTCTGTAGCATTTCTGATATTATATGTGGATGACATATTATTGATTGGAAATGATATAGAATTTCTGGATAGCATAAAGGGATATTTGAATAAGAGTTTTTCAATGAAAGACCTCGGTGAAGCTGCTTACATATTGGGCATTAAGATCTATAGAGATAGATCAAGACGCTTAATTGGACTTTCACAAAGCACATACCTTGACAAAGTTTTGAAGAAGTTCAAAATGGATCAGGCAAATAAAGGGTTCTTGCCTGTGTTACGAGGTGTGAAGTTGAGTAAGACTCAATGTCCGACCACCGCAGAAGATAGAGAGAAAATGAAAGATGTTCCCGATGCTTCAGCCATAGGCTCTATCATGTATGCAATGCTGTGTACCAGACCTGATGTGTGCCTTGCTATAAGTCTAGCAGGGAGGTACCAAAGTAATCCTGGAGTGGATCACTGGACAGCGGTCAAGAACATCCTAAAGTACTTGAAAAGGACTAAGGATATGTTTCTCGTATATGGAGGTGACAAAGATCTCATCGTAAATAGTTACGTTGATGCAAGCTTTGAAACTGATCCGGACGATTCTAAATCGCAAACCGGATACATGTTTATATTGAACGGTGGAGCTGTCAGTTGGTGCAGTTCTAAACAAAGCGTCGTGGCGGGATCTACATGTGAAGCGGAGTACATAGCTGCTTCGGAAGTAGCAAATGAAGGAGTCTGGATGAAGGAGTTCATATCCGATCTAGGTGTCATACCTAGTGCATCGGGTCCAATGAAAATCTTTTGTGACAATACTGGTGCAATTGCCTTGGCGAAGGAATCCAGATTTCACAAGAGAACCAAGCACATCAAGAGGCGCTTCAATTCCATTCGGGACTTAGTCCAAGTGGGAGACATAGAAATTTGCAGGATACATACGGATCTAAATGTTGTAGACCCGCTGACTAAGCCTCTTCCACGAGCAAAACATGATCAGCACCAAGGCTCCATGGGTGTTAGAATCATTACTGTATAATCTAGATTATTGACTCTAGTGCAAGTGGGAGACTGAAGGAAATATGCCCTAGAGGCAATAATAAAGTTATTATTTATTTCCTTATATCATGATAAATGTTTATTATTCATGCTAGAATTGTATTAACCGGAAACATAATACATGTGTGAATACATAGACAAACAGAGTGTCACTAGTATGCCTCTACTTGACTAGCTCGTTGATCGAAGATGGTTATGTTTCCTAGCCATAGACATGAGTTATCATTTGATTAACGGGATCACATCATTAGGAGAATGATGTGATTGACTTGACCCATTCCATAAGCTTAGCACTTGATCATTTAGTTTCTTGCTATTGCTTTCTTCATAACTTATACATGTTCCTATGACTATGAGATTATGCAACTCCCATTTACCGGAGGAACACTTTGTGTGCTACCAAACGTCACAACGTAACTGGGTGATTATAAAGGTGCTCTACAGGTGTCTTCGAAGGTACTTGTTGGGTTGGCGTGTTTCGAGATTAGGATTTGTCACTCCGACTGTCGGAGAGGTATCTCTGGGCCCTCTCGGTAATGCACATCACTTAAGCCTTGCAAGCATTGCAACTAATGAGTTAGTTGCGGGATGATGTATTACGGAATGAGTAAATATGAGCATCCAGGTTCCGCTATTGGTTATTGACCAGAGACATGTCTCGGTCATGTCTACATTGTTCTCGAACCCATAGGGTCCACACGCTTAACATTACGATGACAGTTTCATTATGAGTTTATATATTTTGATGTACCGAAGGTTGTTCGGAGTCCCGAATATGATAACGGACATGACGAGGAGTCTCGAAATGGTCGAGACATGAAGATTGATATATTGGAAGCCTATGTTTGGACATCTGAAGTGTTCCGGGTGAAATCGACATTTTACCGGAGTACCGGGAGGTTACCGGAACCCCCCGGTAACCTAATGGGCCTTAATGGGCCTAGTGGAGGAAGTGGAGAAGAGGCCAAGGGGCAGCCGCGCGCCCCTTCCCCCCAGTCTGAATTGGACAAGGAGGGGGGGTCAGCGCCCCCCCTTCCTTTTCCCTCTCTCTCCTTCCCCCCAAGTCCTAGTCCAACATGGAAAGGGGGGAGTCCTACTCCCAGGAGGAGTAGGACTCCTCCTGGCACACCCCTTGCCTGGCCACACCTCCTCCCCCTTGCTCCTTTATATACAGGGGTAGGGGGGCACCCAAGACATAATAGTTGATCATTGATCTCTTAGCCGTGTGCGGTGCCCCCCTCCACCATAGTCCTCGATAATATTGCAGTAGTGCTTAGGCGAAGCCCTACGATAGTAGAACATCAAGATTGTCAGCACACCATCGTGCTGACGGAACTCTTCCCCGACATTCTGCTGGATCAGAGTCCGGGGATCGTCATCAAGCTGAACGTGTGCTAGAACTCGGAGGTGCCGTAGTTTCGGTGCTTGATCGGTCGAGCCGTGAAGACGTACGACTACATCAACCGCGTTGTGCTAACGCTTCCGCTTTCGGTCTACGAGGGTACATGGACAACACTCTCCTCTCTCGTTGCTATGCATCACCATGATCTTGCGTGTGCGTAGGAGTTTTTTTGAAATTACTACGTTCCCCTTCAGTGGCGTCCGAGCCTAGGTTTTATGCGTTGATGTTGTGCACGAGTAGAACACAAGTGAGTTGTGGGCGATATAAGTCATACTGCTTACCAGCATGTCATACTTTGGTTCGGCGGTATTGTTGGATGAAGCGCCCCGGACCGACATTACGCGTACGCTTACGCGAGACTGGTTCTACTGATGTGCTTTGCACACAGGTGGCTGGCGGGTGTCAGTTTCTCCAACTTTAGTTGAACCAAGTATGGCTACGCCCGGTCCTTGCGAAGGTTAAAACAACACCAACTTGACAAACTATCGTTGTGGTTTTGATGCGTAGGTAAGAATGGTTCTTGCTTAAGCCCGTAGCAGCCACGTAAAACTTGCAACAACAAAGTAGAGGACGTCTAACTTGTTTTTGCAGGGCATGTTGTGATGTGATATGGTCAAGACATGATGCTAAATTTTATTGTATGAGATGATCATGTTTTGTAACCGAGTTATCGACAACTGGCAGGAGCCATATGGTTGTCGCTTTATTGTATGCAATGCAATCGCGATGTAATGCTTTACTTTATTACTAAGCGGTAGTGATAGTCGTGGAAGCATAAGATTGGCAAGACGACAACGATGCTACGATAGAAATCAAGGTGTCGCGCCGGTGACGATGGTGATCATGACGGTGCTTCGGAGATGGAGATCACAAGCACAAGATGATGATGGCCATATCATATCACTTATATTGATTGCATGTGATGTTTATCTTTTATGCATGTTATCTTGCTTTGATTGATGGTAGCATTATAAGATGATCTCTCACTAAATTATCAAGAAGTGTTCTCCCTGAGTATGCACCGTTGCGAAAGTTCTTCGTGCTGAGACACCACGTGATGATCGGGTGTGATAGGCTCTACGTTCAAATACAACGGGTGCAAAACAGTTGCACACGAGGAATACTCAGGTTATACTTGACGAGCCAAGCATATACAGATATGGCCTCGGAACACGGAGACCGAAAGGTCGAGCGTGAATCATATAGTAGATATGATCAACATAATGATGTTCACCGATGAAACTACTCCATCTCACGTGATGATCGGACATGGTTTAGTTGATTTGGATCACGTGATCACTTAGAGGATTAGAGGGATGTCTATCTAAGTGGGAGTTCTTTAGTAATATGATTAATTGAACTTAAATTTATCATGAACTTAGTACCTGATAGTATCTTGCCTGTTTATGTTGATTGTAGATAGATGGCTCGTGCTGTTGTTCCGTTGAATTTTAATGCGTTCCTTGGGAAAGCAAAGTTGAAAGATGTTAGTAGCAATAATGCGGATTGGATCCGTGATATGAGGTTTATCCTCATTGCTGCACAGAAAAATTATGTCCTTGATGCACCGCTAGGTGACAGACCTATTGCAGGAGCAGATGCAGACGTTATGAACGTTTGGCTAGCTCAATATGATGACTACTTGATAGTTTAGTGCACCATGCTTAACGGCTTAGAATTGGGACTTCAAAGACGTTTTGAACGTCATGGACCATATGAGATGTTCCAGGAGTTGAAGTTAATATTTCAAGCAAATACCCGAGTTGAGAGATATGAAGTCTCCAACAAGTTCTATAGCTAAAAGATGGAGGAGAATCGCTCAACTAGTGAGCAGGTGCTCAGATTGTCTGGGTACTACAATCGCTTGAATCAAGTGGGAGTTAATCTTCCAGATAAGATAGTGATTGACAGAATTCTCTAGTCACCATCACCAAGTTAGTAGAACTTCGTGATGAACTATGATATGCAAGGGATAACGGAAACGACTCCCAAGCTCTTCATAATGCGGAAATTGACGAAGGTAGAAATCAAGAAAAACATCAAGTGTTGATGGTAGACAAGACCACTAGTTTCAAGAAAAGGGCAGAGGGAAGAAGGGGAACTTCAAGAAGAACGGCAAGCGAGTTGCTGCTCAAGTGAAGAAGCCCAAGTCTGGTCCTAAGCCTGAGACTAAGTGCTTCTACTGCAAAGGGACTGGTCACTGGAAGCGGAACTACCCCAAGTGATTGGCGGATAAGAAGGATGGCAAAGTGAACATAAGTATATTTGATATACATGTTATAGATGTGTACTTTACTAGTGTTTATAACAAACCCTCAGTATTTGATACTAGTTCAGTTGCTAAGATTAGTAACTCGAAACGGGAGTTACAGAATAAACAGAGACTAGTTAAGGGTGAAGTGACGATGTGTGTTGGAAGTGGTTCCAAGATTGATATGATCATCATCGCACACTCCCTATAATTTCGGGATTAGTGTTGAACCTAAATAAGTGTTATTTGGTGTTTGCGTTGAACATGAATATGATTTGATCATGTTTATTGTAATACAGTTATTCATTTAAGTAAGAGAATAAATTGTTGTTCTGTTTACATGAAAAAAACCTTATATGGTTACACACCCAATGAAAATAGTTAGTTGGATCTCGATCGTAGTGATACACATAATCATAATATTGAAACCAAAAGATGCAAAGTTAATAATGATAGTGCAACTTATCTGTAGCACTGGCGTTTAGGTCATATTGGTGTAAAGCCCATGAAGAAACTCCATGCTGATGGGCTTTTGGAATCACTTGATTATGAATCAGTTGATGCTTGCGAACCATGCCTCATGGGCAAGATGACTAAGACTCTGTTCTTCGGAACAATGGAGCGAGCAAAAGATTTGTTGGAAATCATACATACTGATGTATGTGGTCCGATGAATATTGAGACTCGCGACAGGTATCATCATTTTCTGATCTTCACAGATGATTTGAGCAGATATGACTATATCTACTTGATGAAACATAAGTCTGAAACATTTGAAAAGTTCAAAGAATTTCAGAGTGAAGTGAAAAATCATCGTGACAAGAAAATAAAGTTTCTACAATCTGATCGCGGAGACAAATATTTGAGTTACGAGTTTGGTCTTCAATTAAAACAATGTGGAATAGTTTCACAAACTCATGCCACATGGAACACCACAGCATAATGGTGTGTCCGAATGTCATAACTGTACTTTATTGGATATAGTGCAATCTATGATGTCTCTTACCGATCTACCACTATCTTTTTTGGGGTTATGCATTAGAGACAGCTGCATTCACGTTAAAAGGGCACCATCTAAATCTGCTGAGACGACACCGTATGAACTGTGGTTTGGCAAGAAACCAAAGTTGTCGTTTCTTAAAGTTTGGGGCTGCGATGCTTATGTGAAAAAACTTCAACCTGATAAGCTCGAACCCAAATCGGAGAAATGTGTCTTCATAGGATATCCAAAGGAAACTATTGGATACACCTTCTATCACAGATCCGAAGGCAAGACTTTTGTTGCTAAATTCGGAAACTTTCTTGAGAAGGAGTTTCTCTTGAAAGAAGTGAGTGGGAGGAAAGTAGAACTTGACGAGGTAACTATACCCGCTCCCTTATTAGAAAGTAGTACATCACAGAAAACTGTTTCTGCGACACCTACACCAATAAGTGAGGAAGTTAATGATAATGATCATGAAACTTCTGAAAAAGATACTACTGAACCTCGTAGATCAACCAGAGCAAGATCCGCACCAGAGTGGTACGGTAATCCAGTTCTGGAAGTCATACTGCTAGATCATGATGAACCTACGAACTATGAAGAAGCGATGGTGAGCCCAGATTCCGCAAAGTGGCTTGAAGCCATGAAATCTGAGATGGGATCCATGTATGAGAACAAAGTATGGACTTTGGTTGACTTGCCCGATGATCGGCAAGCAATTGAGAATAAATGGATCTTCAAGAAAAAGACTGACGCTGACGGTAATATTACTGTCTATAAAGCTCGACTTGTCGCAAAAAGGTTTTCGACAAGTTCAAGGGGTTGACTACGATGAGACCTTCTCACCCGTAGCGATGCTCAAGTCTGTCCGAATCATGTTAGCAATTGCCGTGTTTTATGATTATGAAATATGGCAGATGGATGTCAAAAACTGCATTCCTGAATGGATTTCTGGAAGAAGAGTTGTATATGATGCAACCGGAAGGTTTTGTCGATCCAAAGGGAGCTAACAAAGTGTGCAAACTCCAGCGATCCATTTATGGACTGGTGCAAGCATCTCGGAGTTGGAATAAACGCTTTGATAGTGTGATCAAAGCATTTGGCTTTATACAGACTTTTGGAGAAGCCTGTATTTACAAGAAAGTGAGTGGGAGCTCTGTAGCATTTCTGATATTATATGTGGATGACATATTGCTGATTGGAAATGATATAGAATTTCTGGATAGCATAAAGGGATACTTGAATAAGAGTTTTTCAATGAAAGACCTCGGTGAAGCTGCTTACATATTGGGCATTAAGATCTATAGAGATAGATCAAGACACTTAATTGGACTTCAACAAAGCACATACCTTGACAAGATTTTGAAGAAGTTCAAAATGGATCAGGCAAAGAAAGGGTTCTTGCCTGTGTTACAAGGTGTGAAGTTGAGTCAGACTCAATGCCAGACCACTGCAGAAGATAGAGAGAAAATGAAAGATGTTCCCTATGCTTCAGCCATAGGCTCTATCATGTATGCAATGCTGTGTACCAGACCTGATGTGTGCCTTGCTATAAGTTTAGCACGGAGGTACCAAAGTAATCCAGGAGTGGATCACTGGACAACGGTCAAGAACATCCTGAAATACCTGAAAAGGACTAAGGATATGTTTCTTGTATATGGAGGTGACAAAGAGCTCACCGTAAGAGGTTACGTTGATGCAAGCTTTGACACTGATCCGGACGATTCTAAATCGCAAACCGGATACGTGTTTACTTTAAACGGTGGAGCTGTCAGTTGGTGCAGTTCTAAACAAAGCGTCGTAGCGGGATCTACATGTGAAGCGGAGTACATAGCTGCTTCGGAAGCAGCAAACGAAGGAGTCTGGATGAAGGAGTTCATATCCGATCTAGGTGTCATACCTAGTGCATCGGGTCCAATGAAAATCTTTTGTGACAATACTGGTGCAATTGCTTTGGCAAAGGAATCCAGATTTCACAAAAGGACCAAACACATCAAGAGACGCTTCAATTCCATCCAGGATCTAGTCCAGGTGGGAGACATAGAGATTTGCAAGATACATACGGATCTGAATGTTGCAGACCCGTTGACTAAGCCTCTTCCACGAGCAAAACATGATCAGCACCAAGGCTCCATGGGTGTTAGAATCATTACTGTGTAATCTAGATTATTGACTCTAGTGCAAGTGGGAGACTGAAGGAAATATGCCCTAGAGGCAATAATAAAGTTATTATTTATTTCCTTATATCATGATAAATGTTTATTATTCATGCTAGAATTGTATTAACCGGAAACATAATACATGTGTGAATACATAGACAAACAGAGTGTCACTAGTATGCCTCTACTTGACTAGCTCGTTAATCGAAGATGGTTAAGTTTCCTAACCATGAACAATGTGTTGTTATTTGATTAACGAGGTCACATCATTAGTTGAATGATCTGATTGACATGACCCATTTCATTAGCTTAGCACCCGATCGTTTAGTATGTTGCTATTGCTTTCTTCATGACTTATACATGTTCCTATGACTATGAGATTATGCAACTCCTGTTTGCCGGAGGAACACTTTGGGTGCTACCAAATGTCACAACGTAACTGGGTGATTATAAAGGAGTACTACAGGTGTCTCCAATGGTAGATGTTGGGTTGGCGTATTTCGAGATTAGGATTTGTCACTCCGATTGTCGGTGAGGTATCTCTGGGCCCTCTCGGTAATGCACATTACACAAGCGTTGCAAGCATTGCAACTAATGAGTTAGTTGCAGGATGATGTATTACAGAACGAGTAAAGAGACTTGCCGGTAACGAGATTGAACTAGGTATTGGATACCGACGATCGAATCTCGGGCAAGTAACATACCGATGACAAAGGGAACAACGTATGTTGTTATGCGGTCTGACCGATAAAGATCTTCGTAGAATATGTAGGAGCCAATATGGGCATCCAGGTCCCCCTATTGTTTATTGACCGGAGACGTGTCTCGGTCATGTCTACATTGTTCTCGAACCGTAGGGTCCGCACGCTTAACGTTACGATGACAGTTATTATGAGTTTATGCATTTTGATGTACCGAAGGTAGTTCGGAGTCCCGGATATGATCACGGACATGACAAGGAGTCTCGAAATGGCCGAGACATAAAGATTGATATACTGGAAGCCTATATTTGGATATCGGAAGTGTTCCGGGTAAAATCGGGATTTTACCGGATTACCGGGAGGTTACCGGAACCCCCCGGGAGCCATATGGGCCTTATTGGGCTTTAGTGGAAAGGTGAAAGGGGCTGCCATGGTGGGCTGCGCGCCTCCCCCCTCCCCTAGTCCTATTAGGACTAGGAGAGGTGGCCGGCCACCTCTCTCTCTCTTTCCCCCTTGGGAGTCCTATTTGGAATAGGATTGGGGGGGGGGGAGTCCTACTCCCGGTAGGAGTAGGACTCCTCCTGCGCCCTCCCCTTGGCCGGCCAGCCCCTCCCCCTTGGATCCTTTATATACGGGGGCAGGGGGCACCTCTAGACACACAAGTTGATCATTGAGATCGTTCCTTAGCCATGTGCGGTGTCCCCTGCCACCATATTCCACCTCGATCATATCGTTGTAGTGCTTAGGCGAAGCCCTGCGTCGGTAGAACATCAAGATCGTCACCACGCCGTCGTGCTGACAGAACTCCTCCCCGAAGCTTTGCTGGATCGGAGCCCGGGGATCGTCATCGAGCTGTACGTGTGCTAAGAACTCGGAGGTGCCGGAGTAATGGTGCTTGGATCGGTCGGATCGGGAAGAAGACGTACGACTACTTCCTCTACGTTGTGTCAACGCTTCCGTTGCGATCTACAAGGGTACGTAGATCAGACTCTCCCCCTCGTTGCTATGCAGCACCATGATCTTGCGTGTGCGTAGGAAAATTTTGAAATTACTACATTCCCCAACAGCCTGGCTAAACAAGATGGCATTGCATAATTCACATAAACGATGAATAAACTAAACACATGGCATTCACACTAAGCAGTTGACATATTTGATGTATAAAGTAAGCATTGCAAGGCACCATATGCATGATATAACCAACATCAGCAAGCCAAGTTAGAGCGAAGACCTCATGGGGTAAATAGGAGTTGTCTTCTGCTTCTGAATCCCCCCAGAACAATTATCCTCCTCTTGATTACGATCCGAAATGGGTGGTGGGGGGCTGCCTTTGCGCCCACCATGGAGCGACGTCTGCATGAAATTTTATTGCCACGCAAGGCTCGTCTCTTTTTGCTCTACATGTTCAGTTCCATTGTGTACAATAACTGAAATGTATAGGAATACAACATATTGAGATTATGTAAGGAGTGCATGCACAAATCCAGAGTGATGGTAGCAAAGTGTGGATAGACCCAAAACCAATGATAGCAGGCAGATAATAGCTTTAGTTAAAAAATACAGATAATGGCTCCTTTAATGTTTGTTTGCACCCAACATTAAACTCATAGTAGACACCCGAAATTAACCAGATAGTAGACATATAGTACTGATTGATGCCCCAATATGTACCCCACAACCATTTGAAAACTCAAGTTTCAGCATAAGTTTGGACCTGACTCGGAGTCTAATAGGTGAACACGACGATAAAGTAGCATGTCATCATATTAAGCGATGCATAACGTAAGCAGACACGGAAGAGTACGACCTCTCTTGCCGACCCATGTAGTCCTCAAGGTCATCTGCTCAGTTGATGATGGTAATGCAGTTGTCGTGGCTGCCGGCAGCGGGGAAGAAGATCTGAGGTGGTGAAAGACAGTCTGGAGAGCGGATCCCTACTGTGGTGAACCCTTCCGTCATTGGAGCAGCTGAGCTGGGGTGGAACACAACATCGCAGGAGCAGGACAAACCACACAAGGTTTTCTTTGACACATATCTGTAATAGAAGTAATAGTGTAAGGGTTTGTTTGAATTTGAGGATTCTAACAATGCAGGGATAGGAAATAGACAGTAATAGGATAGGAATGCACGTGCAAAATAGAGAATTTAAAAACAAAGGATTTCTGCCAATCTGGGTGTTTGGTTCACAAGAATTGGAAGATCATAGGATGCAAAGAAGCATGGTGAGATTAAGTCAAACCACAAGAAAATGTGCGGTTATAATGCTATTATGCTACTATCTATTTGTATTATGCTTCATGAATAGGAATTTGAAAAGGAGGACAAGTGGAAATTAAAATTCCTACAGTTTTTCTTTTAAGGAGACACTAAAGGAACAAATCCTACAGTTTTCCTTTGCTCCATTCCTTTGCACCAAATTCATGAAAAGTAGTACCATACGAAACTTTCCAATTCCTATGTTTTTCATTCACTTTTCCTTTCAAGCACTGGCAATTCCAGTAGACAGGCTTGAGCAAGGAAAAGCCTACACTAAAAAAAATGTTTTTGTGCTACTTCTATTACTTTGGACCCAGGGCACTGCCCTACTAGCTCAATTCCCAGGGCCATCGACAAATGCACAGCTTAAACACGCAGAGATAAATAATGATGGCGTTCAAGAGAGTCCATCACGGATAGCTAAGTTGCCTAGTACCTCACTGCTTGTCATATAGTAGGATAAAATGATCGTATTTCCCGTTACTCCGTGTGCTCAGTGGACAATATATATAACATGTAGAGTAAAAAAGATATGCAACAAGTGTACAACCTCTTTGGCGAAGCCATGTCGATCTCAACGTGATTGGGTTGGCCGGTGAGGATGCTGCAGCTGACTTGGCTGTCGGAGGAGGGGAAGAAGATCTTAGGCGTCTGGATATGGAGCCCGAGGTACTGCTCCGTTGTGATGGAGGGTTTCGTCGTTGGAGCAGCTTCGGTGAGTTGTACGACGCCGAGGCTGAAGCAGGACAAGAGAGACAACATTAACCTGAGTGGAATTCTAATAGCATCTCCAATAGATGACGTAAAATGCATAACCATAAAGTGCTAGATGTATACATCAGCCGCTCATCTCTGAACTTAACTGTCGAAACTGAATTTAACTGTCGAAACTGAACGTAACTGTCGAAACTGAATTTTGCTGTCGAAACTGAATTTTACTGTCGAAACTGAACGCACTAGAGGTGAGGCTACACGTCAGTCGACTGACTTTTTCATCTCTGGCCAGTCGATTTTGCAGCCGTTGGATACAAAATCAAGGGCCCGCGGTTCATCTTCAACCTCCACCCCCCTGAGCCGCCAGCCATCACCGGCCAAACAGCCGCCCCCGCCGCCCGCGGCCGGTAGTGCGCCGCCCCGCCCGTCCCGAAAACACTCCCCACCGCCGATCCGCCGCCGCCCCGGCCATCCCTGTAGGGCCCCCCATGCCGAGCTTTTTCTCCGGCGATCCCCATGCCACCGCCCCACCACCGCCGGCAACCACCGCCCCCACCCTGAACCCTAAGATAGATAGTGGGGTACCTCTCTGGCGAGCCCCCCCTCCCCGCTGCGTCTGGTTCTTCCTTAACTCCGGCGAGCCCCCCACCCCCTGAAAATCGGCTGACCCAAAAGTCGATTCAGTCGACTGAAGTGTAGCTAAATTGGAGTAGCATCACAAGCAAGAGCAAGAGCGAGAGCAGCAGCGCGAGCAAGCGCAAGAGCAGACCAGGCAGGGGACCGAGAGCAACAGTAGAGCAGAAGCGCGAGCGAGAGCTAAAGCAGCAGCAACTCCTACTGATGTGGCCGCCGCCGCCAAGGGAGCGACGCCGTGGAGGAAGTGGCCGGCGACGCCGCCGTGGATGGAGCCGCGCCGTGACGGCTCGGGACCGAGCGCCGGCAGCACCGTGAGATCGAATCAAGAAGAAAATGCGGTGATTAGTGTACAACCTCTTTGGTGGCGCCGATTATGCCGCAACTTCATCCGAGGAAACGGTGATGATGATGCTCTTCTGGTGGTGCAGGTGAAGACGGCGGTGTGGGAATGGAGGTCACGCGAAAGACGATGGGAACATCGGGGCAGCTCCTTGGAGGTGGAGGACGGGGTGGCTGAACCGGCGGGACGACCAAATCGACGACGGATCCTCATCCGGTATGGTGGATGAGGGACATCGAGGTGTTGCTATGGACGACGTCGTCGGGGAAGAGGCTCCGGCTGGGTGGCGGACGGAGGAGGGTGTGGGGCTTCACGGGTTTTCCCGGCCTTAGTGTACGAATGGGTGGGCAGATGGGATGGGAGTGGGGAACCATGGCTTAGGGACATGCTTGTCCGAAATGTGAGGTAAGTTACGAAAGTACCCCCACCAATTTGAGGCGGTTCTTTTGGTTCAGGGTTATCACGGGCATTTCACGTGTTGGGATTTCATAGGAGGTGGGAGTTTTCGCGCGCGTTGTAATTTTGGAATAGCAAGGCGCAGGTTGAGATTGAGGGAGTTGTCGGAGCACAACGAGACAAAGCTATATCTTAAATATTTCGGGCTAACAAGGTGCGGGTTGAAATTTCCGGACAAGCCTAACATGTACTGTACCAAATCAATTCGCACTACAAATGTCATTCAGAACTTTGAATTCATGTTATGTTCAATTAAAATATTTCTCTACGTGTATAATGCATGCAACCTAGTACTCAAATGAACGTTTTAGTGCATTCCAAACGTATATACTACCGCTTCAATATGGACTAAATTTGAATTCATTTCTCTATTTGAATAAGATCTACAGTAATGATTGTTGTGAAGTCAAAGCATTTGAATTTGTTTCTCTATTTTAATAAGATCTACAATCGTCATTATTGTCAAGTTAAACCATCGTTTGTGTATTATCTTCACAACACACCACATGATTAGTCTCGAGTTACATATGAACTATGTGTACTATATGAACTCGAACCCGATTTTTTGAATCCACTTTATGTTGATTTCAAATCATAGTACATTTCAAGCTCTAGCTAGATCTTCACAAACTAAACCATGTCTCATATGTATAATGTGTTTATCACATTATGTATGGTGCCCCGCCCCCCCCTACGCCTACAAGTATTTAGATGTGAGTTGCAAACACCACACATTACCACAAATTCAAATAAAATGTGAGAATGTTCAATATATAGTATTGTTTAGATTGTTCGATGTTTAGTTGTAAGCTGCAAACGCCACACATTATCACAAATTCAAATAAAATGTGAGATTGTTCGACGTATAGTATGGTTTAGATTGTTCGACATTTAGCTGTGAGTTGCAAACGCCATGCATTATCACATTATGGTATAACATGTGCAAAACCACAACACGCGTATCACCGCTATATTCATGCATGCATATGTTTAAAACACTATGATCTCTCGTTCAAATATATGAATCCACTTTCATATCAAATTATGATCTCTGTTAGTCTCTTACAACCACACATTCCTCTAACCTTTGTAGCTACCACTAACTTTCTCTCGTGCATGCACACGTCCTCCTCGCCCTCCCCTCCCTCAGCATTCTATCCATCGCGCACAATCATTTTTTTCTTTAGGCTGTTCTCCCACAGTCTCCACAACTCCTTTCCGACACACACCGATCGATAAACCTCTCCAGCAATGTCTGCCTACAACATACACACGCACCTTCAATCTCCTCCTTTATGTGTCCTTGCCTCGTGTCTCTCATACGGTCCCACAGACGTGTAAACTCTCGCCCCTCTTTTCATCGATCTCACAACCGCACACTCCCCCCATCTAGCTAGTAGCTGGGCCTCTCGCACCACCTCCTAGCTCCATTCTATCTGTCTATCCGTCTCGCCGGGTCTTATTTGCCTCTAACAAATGGACGTACACCGACCGATCTCCCGCTATACATATAGCTAGCTAGGTCCTTATACTTCGTTTTCCCCACGCGTCGATCGATCTACCTCATTAGTTGTGTCTCTCCCTTCCTCCGACAAACAACAATTGATCTACCAATCTAGTTAGGTTTGCTTACCAAACACATGGTTCCCCTTCATCATCCATGGATGTGTCCCGACAGATCTATCACGCACAGGCACACACAGAAACACATCCCCACTCTTATTGATAATATTGCAGTTCCATCCTCAGTTTGTCTAGTAGGCCTCTCCCACCATCTTCGAGAAGCAACTCCATCACCCATCCAACACTCTACCCCTCTCCCTCCCTCTCTCTCTCCTCTCTCTCTGTCCCATCCTATTTCTCGTCCTTCAGTTATGTATGGACGTCGACCGATCTCCCTCAAGACATAGCTGGGTCTCTCCTTCTCAACACATATATGAGTCGTTCTACCTCTATAGTTAGGCCTCTGCCTACCCCTCCCCCCACCCCTCGCACACACACACACACCGATACATTGAGCGCTCTAGTCATGTCTCCCTGCCACACACAAACTTGACCTGTGCCCTCTGACGTTCCGGTAGCTAGGTCAGTCGCCCTATATCTTTGACTTGCACACACACACACACACACACACACACAATTTCGATGGCTCTCTTCATCGATCTCGCACCCACCCACTTGATCCTCTCTTCGACTCTATCGATATCTATGACCCCTCCCTCTCTTCTCGTGGATCGCCCGACCCTCTATATATGATATGGCAGTCCTCCATTTCACACACATTGCATGCAAAATTTTGTTTGAGATGTCATCGACACATATTCCCACAAATACATTCACGAACGCACAAGCCATTTGTCTAGGTTTGTATCTCTCACACACACCCACGTAGGTGGGGTACATGCACGAAGAGATACACACAGGGTGCACGTACTCCCGTCTCTTTCCCAACCACACCCGCGCGGGTACAAGGTGGAGCTCATTTTTGTATGAAAAGTCAGCCCACGTGGTAACTTGACACGTGTACTGGTTGTCCACTAGATGGAGGGAGGATCATCTACCACAGGTGAACAAACAAATTGCGACTTGATGCGTTATGTTAAAAAAGAGGCAAACCATGTGGGGCCTACCTTAGAGGCAAGGCTCTATACACTGCAGTACTTTTGATGTGTCCCCTCAACTCGTAGAACGAGGAGAAGCTTGCTTAGTATGCCCGCTCCCTCGCCCACGCGCGCGGTGGCTCGCAGGACGAGGAGAAAATTTTACTAGTACTCCCTCCGTTTACTCCGTGTCCCTACCTTGGTTAGAGAGATTATCATATTGTTTGGAATATATGTCCTTTAGTAGATTTCAATATGAACTACTAGTACATACTCCAAACACTGATGTATATAGACGTATTTTAGAGTGTAGATTCACTCATTTTGCTCCGTATGTAGTCCATATTGAAACGAACGTAATAGTACGCACTCGCCCTCGCCCCTCGACCCTCGCCATGTGGTGGACGTGCAGCAATTCATTCGGTCTCATATAGCCAAAACGATATATACTGCAGTACCATTATTGCTCGACTTCCCGGAGAGGCGAAGAGCCAATCGCAAGGTTAATAGTTTGGAGATGCCAAGCGCAAGGTTTATAGGAGAACGAGTAGTAGGTGCCGCGTCATTTATAAATAAAGTTTTTTTCTTCAGTGGCACGTACGCAATATAAATAGGTTCATATGGAGAGAAAAGAAAACCGCTCCAGTATATACATAGGCCCTGTTTGGATACATGGGTTAGAGTTAGTTTCAGTTAGTTTAGACTGAACTAACTCAAAAATAGCCAAACAGAAGGGTTAGTTTGGGTTAGATGCATCTAACCCATCCAAAAAAACTAACCCATCCAAGACGTGCCTATTTGGGTTAGTTCTTCTCGGGACCACTAAAAAACACATTTTTCTCTTGCTCTTCCCGCAGCAGATTCCACCCCACTTTCATGAAGCTTCTCATCCTCTCCCTCCCTCCCTCTCACACCGCCCGTGAAAGTGTCTCACCGTATCCGCGCTCCATCTAACCCTGTCATCCAAACACCTCTTTGGTTATAGTTAGTTCAGGGTTAGTTTAGGGTTAGAATCTAACTCTAACCTCTAACCGAGTTAGAGTATCCAAACAGGGCCATAGGCAGGACGAGCTTACACAGTTGCTTGCTGGGGTTGCTCTCTTCAGTTTTCATACTCTCTCGCACAAAACCACTGTGGCCACATCTCTAACATCCCGACGGATCACGTCCGCCAGGGGAAGGGGTGGATGCTTAGTATAGATGCGGTCGCCGTCGGCGAAAACCCACTGTCGGCACGTCTCGATTAGGGGTCCCCGCCATTCTCTCTCACAAAGCCGGTGAGGTTGCCTTCGTCCATTGCTCACTACCGTGACGTGGGTAGTTGCCTCCTCCCGCTGCCCTCCTCTAGGTTGAGCTACGTCCCGACATCCCTCAGGTACAATGCCCTTTACAACCAGCTTGCACCACTACTCCAGCTGCCCACGTCACTCCATGTGGATATTTCTCTACTTCTTTGCCCGCACATACCTCTACTGGCTTCTACGTACTGTATTTGTGATGAGTTTATGTCTCATCAACTAGTCCCAGTAATATTGAACCGCACATACCGCATTGTACTATCTCATTGATAAATTACAGTACGTACTATACAAGTACTTCCTCCGTTCCTAAATATAAGTCTTTGTAGAGATTTCACCATGAACCACATACGGATGTATATAGATGCATTTTAAGTGTAGATTCATTCATTTTGTTCTGTATGTAGTCCACCTAGTGGAATCGCTACAAAGACTTATATTTAGGAACGGAGGGAGTACTATGTAAAGAGTTAGGTGTCGCACGGTGTCCAGAAAATATGGTGATAGTGTGAGGTGGGCCATGTAATCACTGAGCCTGCGTGTTTTCACTGCTCTTGCACTCCTCTGCCGTAAGAATGGAGAAAATTGTAATTGCTCTCTTCACACTCTCTCACCCTCTCTAGATCTAAACAAGACTTCGTTGGCCTCTCTCTCTCTCCCCTCACTGCTGGTCTGCTTGTAGTTGCTCTCTTCACACTCTCTCACCCTCTACAGATCTAAACAAGACTTCGTTGGCCTCTCTCTCTCCCCTCACTGCTGGTCAAAGAGCCGGCAGGATCCATCCACCGGGAAGGGAAGGAGGCTTAACGCTGTCGCCGTCGGCGAGGGAGGAGGGAATCCACTACCGGCGCAGCTGTTCACTTTCACCGAGCGGCGGCGTGGGAGGGCCTCCGACCCCTTCTTCTTCCCGCCGTACATAATGTGGGTCGAAAGGCCTCCGGTCTCCCACCGAACCACACCCCAAGAACCTTAAGGTATAATTTACTTATTCCACATGCATTGCTCTAGCTGCATGTGGGCTTTTTCCGCTTGTGCACTTGAATCTACGTGTTGGATCAAACAAGAAAGTAGTGGGGAAAGTTGTATACCATGAATCTAGGACGTGGTTCAAAGAGGAAAGGAATGGGGGAAAGTAGTGGGAAAAGTTGTATATCATGAGTCTAGGACGTGGTTCAAAAAGGAAAGGAAGGGGGAAAGTAGTGGGGAAAGTTGTATCGCATGAATCTAAGACGTGGTTCAAAGAGGACAGTAATGGGGGAAAGTAGTGGGGAAAGTTGTATAGCATAAATCTAGGACATGGTTCACAAAGGAAAGGAAGTGGGGAAAGTACTAGTATAGACTGGCTATCTAGCACCTGCGTACATCTGTAACGAACTGATCTTTTGTTTTGGGGGACAAGGCTGTAGAGTTTGAGCAGGACTAGATTTGCTGCGCTCACATAGGGAAAGGTGTCTAAAGATAACAAACTCGGACCAACACAAATATGCTCCTTGATTGTTTGTTCTTTGTTGCAACAGACTGTGCATCACCCCAGTACATCAGTAGATGCACATGGTGCTGGTGCGTCCACTGTCCCGTGCAACTCTTTAGCTATTGTTAATCTAAGGCCTTGTTTGGTTAAAAACTCCGTAGTCCCTACCTGCTTGGTTCCAGGGACGAAACATGGACTAGAGGTTATTAAATGACATGCTAAAAGACCATGTTACCCCTAGTAATGAACTAATAGAGACAAGGTGCGATGCGTGGCAGGGGCAACTGTTGGATAAAGTCCCAAAAAGACTCTCCCTCGGGGTCTTCTTTCTTTAGTCCCAAATGTCCACTTTTAGTCCCTAAAAGTCCCTCCTGTTTGGTTTAGATGGGACTGACACGGAGTTTTTTTAGTCCCTCCACCAAAATATCCCTGTAAACAAGCACCCTCTAATAATGCCGCTGGAAAAAATTGATGCAATGCCACAATTAAAAGCAAATTACATGTTTAACGAATTTTATTGTTAATATAATCTCTCTATTAATATTAATCAATGCCACCGTTTGAGAAATGATACTGTCTTGCTTTCTTTCCCATTTAGGTAAGGTAGATGCTTCTTTTTGTTGGCTTCTGTGTCATCCACCGTTATTGACCACTAGTTGTTTCCTTTGCACCACTGTGTAAACAAGGTTATCTACTTCACCTCGTTGCCATTGTGACCTTTTGTTGCACTGCACAAAACACTATTGTTTTAAGAGTGTTTTGTGCAGTTCAACCAAAATGTCACATCGACAATGTTGGTTTATTGCTTGATCTTAGTGGAACTGCACAAGAGGAGACCTTACTTCCTATCCGTGTTGGCAAATTTGGTTCAGATCTTCTTCTTGTGAGTTGTTTGAATTCCGCGTCATCAGAGGTCAGTACTAGCCTTCTTTCACATGATTCTGCAGTGTGCTCTCATATGTTGTGCTACTTG
This sequence comes from Triticum monococcum, assembly GCA_034509565.1. NCBI lineage: Eukaryota > Viridiplantae > Streptophyta > Magnoliopsida > Poales > Poaceae > Triticum > Triticum monococcum. The sequence goes on along the minus strand of CM067843.1, from coordinate 665,954,684 downwards.
TACGGTAATGTTGCTTGATTTTAGTGAACTGCACAAATGGATACAAGACTTCCAATCCGTATGTGCACCGCAATATCCCATTGAGGTAAGATAAGGATATTTCACAACTGTTGGCCTGTATTTTTTCACTTTCATCAGAAAATTAATGTCATTGTTTAGTGCTATACTTGTGTAACCTAATTGACATGCCAAATCTTACATTAAAGGCGAAGCTTGTCTGTTATTGAACCAAGTGATGAAGGGGAAGAACAAGCGGAAGAAAAACAAAAATCAACTCTTGGTGCTGTAATGAAGCACTCAAACTGTGATGACACAAGTAATGATATAGTTTTGCATCTTAATTTATTGCTATGGCTGGAACGATCAATTGTTTTGCCACTGATTTGATGCCACTCTTAATGTAATACATAATTATCTCTACTTGTGTAAACAGGGATCTTCTTTGAAGATACCATATATTTTAGTGGAACTGCACAAGAAGATGTTGGAAACATTAATCTAATCGAGGAGTATATAGTAAGCATGGCCACCACAGTAGATAGCAACAGCTGGTTCCAAAGAAGTGCTTCATCTGTATGCTCTACACAATAAGCCTCCCGACAAAGGTTGGTACTCGCCCACTGATTTCATCCATATGATTGAGCTTTGTCATCTCTATTGGTGTTGTGCTACTATTTAGATACTGGCATCAAAAAGTGGTATTGTCCTTGAGAAGTGCTTCATTTGTGCTGTTTTAAATATTTCCTTTCCTTTTTTCGAGCAAACAGGGATGCTAGCATTTAGTTATCCTCTCATCTTTGCGCAACAGGATCATCCTCCTCTGAAGAAGAATATGGAGTACGTGAAGTGACTAGTTCCGATTATGCCAGGATGAAGAAGCCATGTCTATCTTCTCATCAGAAGGAGTAGTTGAAGGATGGTTACATTACCCCCCACAAGACCAAACTAACTTCAGCTCAGAAGGACTGACAAATCTCCATTTTCTTGTTGTGATGCGCGAGTACAATGTTATTCTAGGATTCTTTCCGATGAGTTCCATTTTTCGAAAAGTGTGCTATACATGGACCATGTCGGTGCCTGTTTAAACTGTCAATTCATAGTACAATTTGCTTTATACCAATCACTTTTTTTGTATTTGTGCAAACAGGGTGCTCAGCTTGATTTCAATGGGAACGACACAAAATGTTCATGAATACATCGAATCATTCATTTCCACCACAATAAAGGAGGTGCCGATAAGTTCAAGGTGTTGCAACATATAAGGGTGAAATCATACAAGCTACGCGCGAATTTGGTTGATTTTGGTGGAACTGCACAAAAAGAACAGCTGGTTTATTTAGCACAAGGTGCCATGTCAATGTCCGAACTAATGGCAAACCCTGCCCATTCCACAATCATAGGCATTTGATATTTTGGAACGGGAAAACCTTGTCAAATTTTGCTCATTGATTTTAGCAAGAAGACACGCGTTTGATATTTTCGAATGGGACGCCCTTTGCTGTCAGCAGCGTCGATCCATTTTTTCTTTATTCTTTAGTTGTGAAGTAAATATTGGCTCTGACATGTGAATCACTGAGATGCATAATCATCGATTGTTTTGAATGTTCTCTATGAATTGCCAGGCCTGTGTGTTTGATTGCAATGTACATGAACGCTAAAAAGCCGATCAAACTCTTTTTACTCCTTCTGTTCCTTTTTACTTTGCACATTGTGAAAGTGCATGCTTTTTTCTATAAGATTGGTCAAAGTAGAGATACTTTGACTGTAGACAAAACTTGTATGCAGACTAGAAAGGACCGGAGGGAGTACATGTGAAACTGCTGCAAACGAGGTGATCACCCTTGGAATAATGCTAGTACGTATTGTTTTGCATGTTCATCCAATGCCAGTGATACAAGAATTCTAACTAATCGAAATAAATTCATTCATACACGGTCGTATTTCATATAAACATGTCGGATTTCATTACATTTCATACATTCTTCAACTAAAAAGGGGTGCGCTGGAGGTATAATTAATTAACCGAAGCTACCCACCTGTGTCCTATTGAGCCGAACAGAAGCTTCAGTGACTTAACTGCAGGTGCAGTTGTGTAACTGACATGTGGCCCAAATGCCTGTTGGGCCCACGTGTCAGTCAGCCAACTGCACCAGCAGTTAAGTAGAAGCAGCGTCCTTCTCCAACATAGCTCTCCGACTCCACGTCGCCGCCAAGAAGCTAACCGGCCGTCAGTGGTCAACCCGCCTAGCTTGGCTTCAACCAAGGGTAGCAGCAGTGGCCTTTCTTGGACCCGAGCGGTGGCGACCTACCGTGTTCTACTCTTCCTCGTTTTCTGTGTGGAGCGGCCTCGCTGGCAGCGGGGCAGGGGCCTTGGCGGAGCCGGCGATGTCCTCTGTCTCGTTGCTGGCGGGCGGTGCCTCGGCGGAGCGGGGGAAATTCTCCCCCTCGTTGCCGGTAGGGTGGGCCTCGGCGGAGCCATCAGTGTCCTCTGCCTCGTTGTTGGCACCACGGGGCCTCGGCGGAGTAGGGCCTCTCGACGCCAGCGGTGCCGGCATTGTCCTCTGCCTCGTCCTCGGTCTCGCCAAACAGTGCCTCGCCCGCTTCATCGCCCTCTTTGTAGGCGGCTGCAGCCTCTGCCACCCGTAGGCGGTATCGCCGGCGCTTGAGGCGGCCCTTGCGGGTGGAGCGGTATGAGTCGAGCAGCGCCTCCTGCTCCGCCCGCTCCCCGGCGATCTGCTCCTCCGCCTGCAGGTGCTCCTAGAGGAGATGGTGGTTGTAGGCGGCGTCGGCTACGCCTCCCGGAACTGCTCCTCACGCTTCTGCCTCACCGTGTCCATATATTGGGCACGGGCCTCGCCGATGGTCATGGTGCAATGCGCCGGCGAGGATGGCGTGGAGGAGGGGGTTGGCACCGGATTGTCGACTACCATGTTCTCCATTGGGACGTCGTCGTCCTTCGGCTGCCTGCCGGCCAGCCAGTCAGCAACAATGGCTGCCATCTCCTTGTGGTCCGTCGTCCGCCTGTCCCGAAGAGCGCTGGAGCACGAGGAAGCCATGGTGGGCAGTAGTGGTGTGGACAGGAGAATAGGAACGGATGCGGATGACTGCAGCTATGGCCGGTGCAGCAGTTTATATAGCAATGGTGGGCGGCAGTGGGACGGACATGTGGCGCCGGAGTAGCCGCCTCGGCAACCGCGTATCACTAATGTGGGTGGTAGAAGGACGGACGGATGACACTTGTGTCGTTTAAAGGTGGAGCAATCGCATGCACCAGGAAGCGGGGCGGGCGGCACTGACCGTTCTTGGCGGAAAGCACGCGCGGGCGAGGGAGGCGGTCTGGGTGGGCCAGGGCAGTCAGACTCGTGCTTGGCAGCGGGTCGGTCCAGCAGCCGGACATCCTGGCTCTCCAGCTACCTCGCCGAGCTGAGCGACGACAATCAGACGATGGATGTAGCTTCTGACCAGGAGCCGGCGCCACTGTCCAAGCTGGTTCATGCCGTGTTCACCATAGAGCAAGTGCAGTCGCACTTCAACGCCCTAATGGCGGAAGAGCTACCAGCGCAGGAGGACCTGTGTTGCAACCTTCGTCTCCTCAACAAGCACCGGTGAACAAGCCAACGACAATGCCGTCGTGGACATGGGGCCCTATGATCCTAGCTTCCCGAATGAGCAGCGGGCGCTGTATCAGACCATTCGTAGGGCTCGCGAGGCCCTCTTCGTCGTCCTTCGAGTTGTTGCGCTCGCCGTGGCGCCGCCGTCTCGCATTGTCAACATGGTCAACGGACATGAGGATGAGGAGATGACTTTACTTGGAGAGGATGGCAGTGGGGACTCACCAGGGCCATAGCCGCACGTACGCAAGTGCCTCCTTATTAGTATATAAAACAATTTTTTTGCTTCCTCCTGGTATCCTGACATCAGGGTCCCACACCATTGTCAACCTATGTAGTCAATAAACAAGAGAATTGCACAAGAAGCGGCCGACAGCTGGGACCAAGCAGCTCGAGCAGTATTTGTGTTTTTGAGGTGTCAGCACTGCAGAGTTTTTCTTGAGCAATGTTTAGCCCAGATATTCATTTTTCTCCTCCGAACAACAACGAAAACATTGCTGCAGCTATTAACTAGGCGGGTTGTGGGCTGTCTAGCCCAGGCCAGATATCCAGCCCAGATATTAATTTTTTTCAAGCTGAAAATGGCTAGCCCAGCTATACTTTTTTTAGGAATACCCAGGCAAGGTCAAGTTGTTATTCTCCGCCCCGCTGGGATGCAAATCTTTCCTAGAAGGGATGCATTAGGCTTGACAAGAAAATGGGCTTTAAGAAATAATAAATGGGATGTAATTATGAAAACTAAGCGACAATTATAAAAAAAATGCACCAAACACGTAATTACTTTATAAAATATTATTTTTGAATATTGAAAAATTTAATTTCATTAATTGTTGCGAGCGCAATGTTTCATTGGATTTTTATGTAATATAAATTTATATTGAAATTGTATTTAATCTCACTAGAAATTTCGGGATAAAAATATTTCGGATCCCATCAAAATGTGGGAAATTTTATTGAATTCTGTTTTGAACGGTTGGTTGAAATTGGTTGTACTTTTAACAAACTGTAAATGGGCTGTAGTAAATTCCATTAGAATTCAAAAATTGGCTGCACATTCTTACAAATCTCAAATGGGCTATAAGTTCTCTGCCACACACTTGTGGCCTTACTAGGTTGACGCGTCCCCTAAAAAAAGAGTTGACGCGTATGCAAGGCTTTGTCAACTTATAGTCAACACAAGCTTCTAGCAGCAGTGGCCGTTGGATGTCCATCCAACGGATGCCATGCTTCTTCTTCAATCTCGGATATTCTAGCTTCACCCGCCCAAAAAACGATTCCTCCCCCTGACCATCTGGGATGCACCGTTTCGGAAGCTGACCTGTGGGCCTACTAAGTTGACACGTACCAAGGGCTTTGTCAACTTAGTCAATATAAACGATTCTAACTATAGTGACAGTACGATGTCCATCCAACGGTCGTCGTGCTTGTTCAACCTCTGGTCTTCTTGCTCCAGCCGCCCAAAGCAGCGCCGGTCGTGCCGCCTGCTCCTGCCTCTCGTGGCCGGCTGTGCTGCTGCGCAGGCCTCACCGGCCATACTACTCCCACCGCTGGCCAGGGCATCCCTCCACTCACCCACACCCCCTATTATTCTGCGGCGACGACAGCCTCACACCGCAGCCGAACCAGTGAACCCTTGTACTCCTCTCCGCGTGGGCATCCACTACCGCATCTTCCCCGGCTCTGCGTCGTCCCCTTCCTAGGCCTCGCCGTCGTCCACCGCCCTGGTGCTCTCGGTGCGGCGTGGTCAACATGGTCAAGGAACGACTTCCATCGGAAGAGTACTGTACATGGAGAGGCTGACAGCTGGGTCCACGGCAGCCGCAAGGAAGTGCCTCCTTATTACACGGAAAATAATTATTCCTCCACCTAACAGTGGGGACCCACCGGACGGGCCACCGTATTTGGCGAAAAAACGTTTCCGCCTGACTGCTGGGACCCACCGGACGGGCCAACGCATTTCGTGAAAAAATGTTCCCCCTGCTGTCAGCTCGGATCCACCGGAGGTGCCTCCTTATTACGCACAAAAAAAATGAATACTCCCCCTGCTAGTTGGGACCCACCTTGGTGGGAGGCTGACTTGTGGGCCTACTAAGTTGACGGGGACGGAGTGCTTTGTCAACTTAGTCAATATGAACGATTCTAGCTCTAGTGACCATACGATGTCCATCCAACGGCCGTAGTGCTTCTTCAACCTTTGGTCTTGTTGCTCCAGCCGCCCAAAGCAGCGCCGGTCGTGTCGCATGCTCCTACCTCCCGTGGCCGGCTATGCTTCCCCGGAGGCCTCACCGCCCCTACTATTCCCACCGCTAGCCAGGCCATCCCTCTACTCACCCACACCCCTATTATTCTACGGCGACGACAGCCTCACATCGCAGCGAAGCAGTGAACCCTCATACTCTACGCGTGGGCATCCATTGTCGCGTCTTCCCCGGCTCCGCGTCATCCCCTTCCTAGGCCTCGCCGTCGTCCACCGCCCTGGTGCTCTCGGCGCGGCGTGGTCAACATGGTCAAGGAACGGCTTCCATCGGGTGTGGACTATACGTGGAGAGGCTGACAGCTGGGTCCACGGCCACAGCAAGGGAGTGCCTCCTTATTACACGCAAAATAATTATTCCTCCACCTGACAGCGGGGACCCACCGGACGGGCCACCGTATTTCGCGAAAAAAACATTCCCCCCTGACTGCTGGGACCCACTAGCTACATCTTCGCATGCAAGGAAGTGCGTCCGGGCAAAAAAAAGATTCACCCCCTGACTGCTAGGACCCACCAGCTACATCTTCGCACGCAAGGAAGTGCCTGACAGTCGGGACCCACCTGGTCGAAGCGTACGTAGTGTTGTCATTCTGGTCACGAACGTGTACGTACATACTGGTCGATGTAGAGGCGCGCACGTGTCGTAGTAGAGGCGCACGTAGCATGTACACGTACGTACAACGGCCAGTGTGCAAGAAAGAAAATACAGCCACATATGTACATACAGGCAGGGTCTCGAATGCCTACTCGCGCATACATACGGCCAGGGCTCGTGTACATGGCTGGGTCGGAACGGAGAAACGACGTCGTCGTCGTGTTCATGGGGAGCCAACCGGCTGGGTTGAAATGAAATGCGTCGTCATGTTCATCGGGAGGGCTTGGACAGAACAGCCGATGGAAACGAGGCCTGGCGTACCACAGAATGGAGGAAACAGCCTTATGTTGGCCACGTTTGAAATGGGATCCTATTCATCGGGAGGGGTCTGGCGTACCGCAAAACGGAGGAAACGGACCTCCTACGGTCGAAACGAGGATCCTGTTGATCGGGAGGGGTGTGGCGTACCTCAAAACAGAGGAAACAGACTTGTGTTGGAGCGCTACGGTCGAAACGGGGGTCCTGTTCATCGGGAGGGGTGTGGCATACCGCAAAACGGGTGAGGGAGTCCTGGGTTAGGGGGTGTCCGAATAGCCGGACTATAACGCCGGCCGGACTCCTGGACTATGAAGATACAAGATTGAAGACTTCGTCCCGTGTCCGGAAGAGACTTTCCTTGGCGTGGAAGGCAAGCATTGGCGATACGGATATGTAGATCTCCTACCATTGTAACCGACTCTGTGTAACCCTAGCCCTCTCCGGTGTCTATATAAACCGGAGAGTTTTAGTCCGTAGGACGAACAACAATCATACCATAGGCTAGCTTCTAGGGTTTAGCCTCTCTGATCTCATGGTAGATCTACTCTTGTACTACCCACATCATCAATATTAATCAAGCAGGACGTAGGGTTTTACCTCCATCAAGAGGGCCCGAACCTGGGTAAAACATCGTGTCCCCTGCCTCCTGTTACCATCCGACCTAGATGCACAGTTCGGGACCCCCTACCCGAGATCCGCCGGTTTTGACACCGACAACGGGACTCCACGGGATACTGTTCATCTCCACCGTCGACCCCCTCCAGCCTCCACGGGCTACTGTTCATCCACCATTGACCTCCTCCAGCCTTCACCTCCGACTGTTCATCCACGGGCTCCTGTTCATCCAGCCTCCACCGCGCGCTACTCCACCGGCTAATGTTCAACCAGCCCTCTCCATGGGCTCCTGTTCAACCACCCCTCCACGGGCTACTGTTCATCCTTCCCTCCACCGTCTACTATTCATCCTGCCCTCCACGGGGTGGTCCTGTTCATCCTGCCCTCCACGGGGTCCTGTTCATCCAGCCCCAACCGGCTCGATCGATCGAGGTACTGTTCATCCAGAGGCAACACCACGGGGTCCTGTTCATCCACCCCCACAGGGAACTATTCATCCACCCCCTCCCACAACGCTCACTGTTCATCCAGAGGCAGCATTGATCGGCTTCAGTTAGCAGCAGTAGTGAAGGAATCGCTCGATCGTGTTCAGTTAACAGCCATCGATCGATCGCCCGGGTTCAGTAACGTGTAGCTTACAGTGCAATCGCTCGGGTTCAGTTAGAGCCCAATGCCTCGCTCGGGTTCAGTTAGAGCCCAATGCCTAGTACCCACGCGCATGCGTGTACGAGAGAAACGCGCATCGCTCGGCCCCGACCACCCACCGTAACCGGGAACACCCTGATATTTTCCTCGCCCTCGCTTCCACCACGGTTTTTTCCGTCATGGACGGCCCAAAGAATGTCATGCAGCTACGTCTCCGGCCCGCCCAGGATGAAAAGCCCATTTTATGTCATGATTTTTTGTCATAGAAGTAGGACCCCACCACATCTAAGATGATACCGGGTTTGGTCACAATTATCGTCATAGAAGTGTCATAAGTATGACAGAAAAAAATTGTTCGGCCCAAAATGTCACGGATGTGTCTTTTTTTGTAGTGGAATGACCTGAAACTTCACGGAGAATATTTTTGGAATAAAAAAATACTGGTGAAAGAATCAACACCAAGGGGCCCACACCCTGTCCACGAGGGTGGAGGGCGCGCCCACCCCCCTGGGGCACGCCCCTGCCTCATGGGCCCCCTAAGGCTCCACCGACCTCAACTCCGACTGTCTATATTCACGTCCGGGTAGAAAAAAATCAGGGAGAAGGATTCATCGCGTTTTACGATACGGAGCCGCCGCCAAGCCCTAATCTCTCTCGGGAGGGATGATCTGGAGTCTGTTCAGGGCTCCGGAGAGGGGAATCCGTCGCCATCGTCATCATCAACCTTCCTCCATCACCAATTTCATGATGCTCACCACCGTGTGTGAGTAATTCCATCATAGGCTTGCTGGACGGTGATGGGTTGGATGAGATTTATCATGTAATCGAGTTAGTTTTGTTAGGGTTTGATCCCTAGTATCGATTATGTTCTGAGATTGATGTTGCTATGACTTTGCTATGCTTAATGCTTGTCACTAGGGCCCGAGTGCCATGATTTCAGATATGAACCAATTATGTTTTAATGAATATATGTGAGTTCTTGATCCTATCTTGCAAGTCAATAGTCACCTACTATGTGTTAAGATCCGGTAACCCCGAAGTGACAATAATCGAGACCACTCCCGGTGATGACTTTAGTTTGAGGAGTTCATGTATTCACCAAATGTTAATGCTTTGTTCCAGTACTCTATTAAAAGGAGGTCTTAATATCCCTTAGTTTCCAATAGGACCCCACTGCCACAGGAGGGTAGGACAAAAGTTGTCATGCAAGTTCTTTTCCATAAGCACATATGACTATATTCGGAATACATGTCTACATTACATTGATGAACTGGAGCTAGTTCTGTGTCACCCTATGTTATAAATGTTGCATGAGGAATCGCATCTGACATAATTATCCATCACTGATCCAATGCCTACGAGCTTTTCACATATTGATCTTTGCTTAGTTACTTTTTCGTTGCCACTGTTACGATTACTACAAAAACCACTACTGTTACTTTTGCCACCGTTACCGTTACTTCCATACTATCTTGCTACTAAATACTTTGTTGCAGATATTAAGTCTTTCAAGTGTTGTTGAATTGACAACTCAACTGCTAATACTTGAGAATATTCTTTGGCTCCCCTTGTGTCGAATCAATAAATTTGGGTTGAATACTCTACCCTCGAAAACTGTTGCGATCCCCTATACTCATGGGTTATCAAGACTATTTTCTGTCGCCGTTTCCAGGGAGCATAGCTCTATTCTTTGAGTCACTTGGGATTAATATTTGTTGATCACTACGAGGAACTTGAAAGACGAAAAAACCAAGATTTATCCCTCAACTACGAGGCGAAGTAAGGAACTGCCATCTAGCTCTGCACTTGATTCACCTTCTGTTTTGAGTAAACTTGCGACACCTAAACCTACTCCTGCTATTGATTCTGATATGTCGCATATTATTGATGATGCTACTTCTGCTATGCATGATGCTTATGATGAAACTACTTCTATGCTTGATAATACTGTGCCATTAGGTGAATTTCTTGATGAACAACTTGCTAGGGTTAGAGAGAATGAAATTATTGAAACTGATAATGTTGATGAAAGTGATGATGAAGATTCTCCCCCTAGATATGAATTGCCTGATGTGCCTGAGGGTTATGTTATGGATGAAGAAACTGCTAGAGATTTTTTAGCTTCCAAAGATAGATATGATCTTAAGAAACTGTTAGTTAAACTGAAAGAAAAATCTTTGAATGCTAGAATGAAATATGACCCTCATTTTGCTACTTCACCTATCTGTATTTCTGATAAGGATTATGATTTCTCTGTCGATCCTGAGTTGATTACTTTGGTTGAATCTGATCCTTTTTATGGCTATGAATCTGAAACTATTGTGGCACATTTTACTAAATTAAATGATATAGCCACCCTATTTACTCATGAGGAAAAAATTCGTTACTACTATATCCTTAAGTTATTTCTGTTCTCATTAAAGGGTGATGCTAGACTATGGTTTAATTCTCTTGATCCTGGTTGTGTGCGTAGTTCCCAGGATATGATTTATTACTTCTCTGCTAAATATTTTCCCGCTCATAAGAAACCAGCCACCTTAAGGGAAATATATAATTTTGTGCAAATAAAAGAAGAGAGTTTCCCACAAGCTTGGGGGAGGCTTCTCCCATTACTTAATGCTTTGCCTGATCATCCTTTCAAGAAAAATGAAATACTTGATATCTTTTATAATGGACTAACCGATGCTTCCAGAGACCACCTGGATAGTTGTGCTGGTTGTGTTTTCAGGGAAAGAACTATTGATCAAGCTAAATTGCTATTGAATAATATGCTGAGTAATGATAAGGATTGGACACTTCCTGAACCAATTCCTAAGCAAACTCCAAAGAAAAGGGGTATTCTATTTCTTAGTCCTGAAGATATGCAAGAGGCAAAGAAATCTATGAAAGAAATGGGTATTAAAGCTGAAGATGTTAAGAATTTACCACCTATTGAAGAAATACATGGTCTAGATAACCCGACACAGGTAGTAAAGGTAAATTCTCTCTATAGCTTTGATGAAGGTGATATTCCTCGTATTAAGTCTGCTAGCCAATGCTTGGATGAGTTTGATAATTTTATTGTTAAACAAGAAAACTTCAATGCTTATGTTGGTAGAAAATTAAACGTAATGCTTATATGATTGAACACTTGAGTGATTATATGTCTAGGGTTAAAGGTGACTTTAAAATTATTAGTAAACATGCTTCTATGGTTACCACTCAAGTAGAACAAGTGCTTAAAGCTCAGAATGATTTGCTCAATGAATTAAATAATAAGAAAAATGATAATGCTGTTAGAGTTGTGACTAGAGGGGGTAAATGAAGGAAATATGCCCTAGAGGCAATAATAAAGTTATTATTTATTTCCTTATATCATGATAAATGTTTATTATTCATGCTAGAATTGTATTAACCGGAAACATAATACTTGTGTGAATACATAAACAAACAGAATGTCACTAGTATGCCTCCACTTGACTAGCTCGTTGATCAAAGATGGTTATGTTTCCTAGCCATTGACATGAGTTGTCATTTGATTAATGGGATCACATCATTAGGAGAATGATGTGATTGACTTGACCCATTCCGTTAGCTTAGCACATGATCGTTTAGTATTCTGCTATTGCTTTCTTCATGACTTATACATGTTCCTATGACTATGAGATTATGCAACTCCCGTTTGCCGGAGGAACACTTTGGGTGCTACCAAACGTCACAACGTAATTGGGTGATTATAAAGGTGCTCTATAGGTGTCTCTGAAGGTACTTGTTGGGTTGGCGTATTTCGAGATTAGGATTTGTCAGTCCGATTGTCAGAAAGGTATCTCTGGGCCCACTCGGTAATACACATCACTATAAGCCTTGCAAGCATTGCAACTAATGAGTTAGTTGTGGGATGATGTATTACAGAACGAGTAAAGAGACTTGCCGGTAATGAGAATGAACTAGGTATTAAGATACCGACAATCGAATCTCGGGCAAGTAACATATCGATGACAAAGGGAAGAACATATGTTGTTATGCGGTTTGACCGATAAAGATCTTCATAGTATATGTAGGAGCCAATATGAGCATCCAGGTTCCGCTATTGGTTATTGACCGGAGACATGTCTCGGTCATGTCTACATAGTTCTCGAACCCATAGGGTCCGCACGCTTAAAGTTTGACGACTGTCATATCATGAGTTTATGTGTTTTGATGTAACGAAGGAAGTTCGGAGTCCTGGATGTGATCACAGACATGAAGAGGAGTCTCGAAATGGTAGAGACATAAAGATTGATATATTGGAAGCCTATATTTGGATATCGGAAGTGTTTCGGGTGAAATCAGGATTTTACCGGAGTACCGGGGGTTACCGGACCCCCCGGGGGTTTAATGGGCCAAGATGGGCCTTAGTGGAGAAGAGGAGGGGCAGCCAGGGCAGGCTGCGCGCCCCCTCTCCCTCTAGTCTGAATTGGACAAGGAGGGGGGCGGCGCCCCCTTTCCTTCCTCTCTCCCTCCTCCTTCCCCCTTCTCCTACTCCAACTAGGAAAGGAGGGAGTCCTACTCCCGGTGGGAGTAGGACTCCTCCCTGGCGCGCCTCCTCCTGGCCGGCCGCCTCTCCCCCCTTGCTCCTTTATATACGGGGGCAGGGGGCACCTCTAGACACAACAATTGATCTCTTGGACCTCTTAGCCGTGTGCGGTGCCCCCTCCACCATAGTCCACCTCGATAATATCATAGCGGTGCTTAGGCAAAGCCCTGCGTCGGTAGAACATCATCATCGCCACCATGCCATCGTGCTAACGGAACTCTCCCTCAAAGCTCGGCTGGATCGGAGTTCGAGGGACGTCATCGAGCTGAATGTGTGCTGACTCGGAGGTGCCGTACGTTCAGTACTTGATCGGTCGGATCGTGAAGACGTACGACTACATCAACCGCGTTGTGCAAACACTTCCGCTTTCGGTCTACGAGGGTATGTGGACAACACTCCCCCCTCTCGTTGCTATGCATCACCATGATCCTGTGCGTAGGTAGGATTTTTTTTGAAATTACTACGTTCCCCAACAGTGGCATCCGAGCCAGGTTTTATGCGTAGATGTTATATGCACGAGTAGAACACAAGTGAGTTGTGGGCAATATAAGTCACACTGCTTACCAGCATGTCATACTTTGGTTCAGCAGTATTGTTGGATGAAGCGGCCCGGACCGACATTACGCATATGCTTACGCGAGGCTGGTTCTACCGACGTGCTTTGCACATAGGTGGCTGGCGGGTGTTAGTTTCTCCAACTTTAGTTGAACCAAGTGTGGCTACGCCCGGTCCTGTAGAAGGTTAAAACAACACTAACTTGACAAACTATCATTGTGGTTTTGATGCATAGGTAAGAACGGTTCTTGCTCAGCCCATAGCAGCCACGTAAACTTGCAACAACAAAGTAGAGGACGTCTAACTTGTTTTTGCAGGGCATGTTGTGATGTGATATGGTCAAGGCATGATGCTATATTCTATTGTATCAGATGATCATGTTTTGTAACCGAGTTATCGGCAACTGGTAGGAGCCATATGGTTGTCGCTTTATTGTATGCAATGCAATTGCCCTGTAATGCTTTACTTTATCACTAAGCGGTAGAGATAGTCGTAGAAGCATAAGTTGGCGAGACGACAACGATGCTATGATGGAGGTCAAAGTGTCACGCCGGTGACAATGGTGATCATGACGGTGCTACGGAGATGAAGATCACAAGCACAAGATGATGATGCCCATATCATATCACTTATATTGATTGCACGTGATGTTTATCTTTTATGCATCTTATCTTGCTTTGATTGACGGTAGCATTATAAGATGATCTCTCACTAAATTATCAAGGTATAAGTTTTCTCCCTGAGTATGCACCGTTGTGAAAGTTCCTCGTGCTGAGATACCACGTGATGATCAGGTGTGATAGGCTCTATGTTCAAATACAACGGGTGCAAAACAGTTGCACACGCGGAATACTCAGGTTAAACTTGACGAGCCTACCATATGCAGATATGGCCTCGGAACACTCAGACCGAAAGGTCGAGCGTGAATCATATAGTAGATATGATCAACATAGTGATGTTCACCATTGAAACTACTCCATCTCACGTGATGATCGGACATGGTTTGGTTGATTTGGATCACGTGATCACTTAGAGGATTAGAGAGATGTCTATCTAAGTGGGAGTTCTTAAGTAATACGATTAATTGAACTTAAATTTATCATGAACTTAGTACATGATAGTATTTTGCTTGTCTATGTTGATTGTAGATAGATGGCCCGTGCTGTTGTTCCGCTAAATTTTAATGCGTTCCTTGAGAAAGCAAAGTTGAAAGATGATGGTAGCAATTACACGGACTGGGTCCGTAACTTGAGGATTATCCTCATTGCTGCACAGAAGAATTACGTCCTGGAAGCACCGCTCGGCGCCAGGCCTGCTGCAGATGCCGCTGATAACGTTAAGAATGTCTGGCAGAGTAAAGCTGATGACTACTCGATAGTTCAGTGTGCCATGCTTTACGGCTTAGAACCGAGACTTCAATGACGTTTTGAACGTCATGGAGCATATGAGATGTTCTAGGAGTTGAAGTTAATATTTCAAGAAAATGCCTGGATTGAGAGATATGCAGTCTCCAATAAGTTCTATAGCTGCAAGATGGAGGAGAATAGTTCTGTCAGTGAACATATACTCAAAATGTCTGGGTATCATAATCACTTGACTCTACTGGGAGTTAATCTTCTTGTTGATAGTGTCATTGACAGAGTTCTTCAATCACCACCACCAAGCTACAAAAGCTTCGTGATGAACTATAATATGCAAGGGATGAATAAGATAATTCCCGAGCTCTTCGCGATGCTAAAGGCTGCGGAGGTAGAAATCAAAAAGGAGCATCAAGTGTTGATGGTCAACAAGACCACTAGTTTCAAGAAAAAGGGTAAAGGGAAGAAGAAGGGGAACTTCAAGAAGAACGGCAAACAAGTTTCTGCTCAAGAGAAAAAACCCAAGTCTGGACCTAAGCCTGAAACTGAGTGCTTCTACGACAAACAGACTAGTCACTGGAAGCGGAACTGCCCGAAGTATTTGGCGGATAAGAAGGATGGCAAGGTGAAGAAAGGTATATGTGATATACATGTTATTGATGTGTACCTTACTAAATCTCGCAGTAGCACCTGGGTATTTGATATTAGTTCTGTTGCTAATATTTGCAACTCAAAACAGGGACTACAGATTAAGCGAAGATTGGCTAAGGACGAGGTGACGATGAGCGTGGGAAATGGTTCCAAAGTCGGTGTGATCGCGGCCGGCACGCTACCTCTACATCTACCTTCGGGATTAGTTTTAGACATGAATAATTGTTATTTGGTGCCAGCGTTGAGCAAGAACATTATATCTGGATCTTGTTTGATGCAAGACAGTTATTCATTTAAATCAAAGAATAATGGTTGTTCCATTTATATGAGTAATATCTTTTATGGGCATGCACCCTTGAAGAGTGATCTATTCTTATTGAATCTCGATAGTAGTGATACACATATTCATAATATTGAAGCCAAAAGATGCAGAGTTGATAATGATAGTGCAACTTATTTGTGGCACTGCCGTTTAGGTCATATTGGTGTAAAGCCCATGAAGAAACTCCATACTGATGGGCTTTTGGAACCACTTGATTATGAATCACTTGGTACTTGTGAACCGTGCCTCATGGGAAAGATGAATAAAACGCCATTCTCCGGAACTATGGAGCGAGCAACAGATTTGTTGGAAATCATACATACAGATGTATGTGGTCCGATGAATATTGAGGCTCGCGGCGGGTATCGTTATTTTCTCACATTCACAGATGATTTAAGCAGATATGGGTATATCTACTTAATGAAACATAAGTCTAAAACATTTGAAAAGTTCAAAGAATTTCAAAGTGAAGTTGAAAATCATCGTAACAAGAAAATAAAGTTTCTACGATCTGATCGTGGAGGAGAATATTTGAGTTACGATTTTGGTCTTCATTTGAAACAATGCGGAATAGTTTCGCAACTCACGCCACCCGGAACACCACAGCATAATGGTGTGTCCAAACATTGTAAACGTACTTTACTAGATATGGTGTGATCTATGATGTCTCTTACTGATTTACCGCTATCATTTTGGGGTTATGCTTTAGAGACGGTTGCATTCACGTTAAATAGGGCACCATCAAAATCCGTTTTGACGACGCCTTATGAAATGTGGTTTGGCAAGAAACCAAAGTTGTCGTTTCTTAAAGTTTGGGGCTGCAATGCTTATGTGAAAAAACTTCAACCTGATAAGCTCGAACCCAAATTGGAGAAATGTGTCTTCATGGGATACCCAAAGGAAACTGTTGGGTACACCTTCTATCACAGATCTGAAGGCAAAACTTTTGTTGCTAAATTTGGATCCTTTCTAGAGAAAGAGTTTCTCTCGAAAGAAGTGAGTGGGAGGAAAGTAGAACTTGATGAGGTAACTATACATGCTCCCTTATTGGAAAGTAGTTCATCATAGAAACCGGTTCCTGTGACACCTACACCAATTAGTGGGGAAGTTAATGATGATGATCATGAAACTTCAGATCAAGTTGTTACTGAACCTCATAGATCAACCAGAGTGAGATCCGCACCAGAGTGGTACGGTAATCCTGTTTTGGAGGTTATGTTGCTAGACCATGACGAACCTACGAACTATGAAGAAGCGATGGTGAGCCCAGATTCCGCAAAATGGCTTGAGGCCATGAAATCTGAGATGGGATCCATGTATGAGAACAAAGTGTGGACTTTGGTTGACTTGCCCGATGATCGGCAAGCCATTGAAAATAAATGGATCTTCAAGAAGAAGACTGACGCTGACGGTAATGTTACTGTCTATAAATCTCGACTTGTTGCAAAAGGTTTTCGACAAGTTCAAGGGATTGACTATGATGAGACTTTCTCACCTGTAGCGATGCTTAAATCTGCCCGAATCATGTTAGCAATTGCTGCATTTTATGATTATGA
Organism: Triticum monococcum; assembly: GCA_034509565.1. NCBI lineage: Eukaryota > Viridiplantae > Streptophyta > Magnoliopsida > Poales > Poaceae > Triticum > Triticum monococcum. Next base: position 665,937,649 of record CM067843.1, on the reverse strand, counting down.
AATTTGGCAAATAGATGTCAAAACTGCATTCCTGAATGGATTTTTGGAAGAAGAGTTGTATATGATGCAACCGGAAGGTTTTGTCGATCCAAAGGGAGCTAACAAAGTGTGCAAGCTCCAGCGATCCATTTATGGACTGGTGCAAGCCTCTCGGAGTTGGAATAAACGTTTTGATAGTGTGATCAAAGCATATGGTTTTATACATACTTTTGGAGAAGCTTGTATTTACAAGAAAGTGCGTGGGAGCTCTGTAGCATTTCTGATATTATATGTGGATGACATATTGGTGATTGGAAATGATATAGAATTTCTGGATAACATAAAGGGATACTTGAATAAGAGTTTTTCAATGAAGGACCTCGGTGAAGCTGCTTATATATTGTTCATCAAGATCTATAGAGATAGATCAAGATGCTTAATTGGACTCTCACAAAGCACATACCTTGACAAAGTTTTTAAGAAGTTCAAAATGGATCAAGCAAAGAAAGGGTTCTTGCTTGTGTTACAAGGTGTGAAGTTGAGTAAGACTCAATGCCCGACCACTGTAGAAGATAGAGAGAAGATGAAAGATGTTCCCTGTGCTTCAACCATAGGCTCTATCGTATGCAATGCTGTGTACCAGACCTGATGTGTGCCTTGCTATAAGTTTAGCAGGGAGGTACCAAAGTAATCCAGGAGTGGATCACTGGACAGCGGTCAAGAACATCCTGAAATACCTGAAAAGGACTAAGGATATGTTTCTCGTTTATGGAGGTGACAAAGAGCTAGTCGTAAATGGTTACGTCGATGCAAGCTTTGACACTGATCCAGACGATTCTAAATCGCAAACCGGATACGTGTTTGCATTGAACGGTGGAGCTGTCAGTTGGTGCAGTTCTAAACAAAGCGTTGTGGCAGGATCTACGTGTGAAGCGGAGTACATAGCTGCTTCAGAAGCAGCAAATGAAGGAGTCTGGATGAAGGAGTTCATATCCAATCTAGGTGTCATACCTAGTGCATCGGGTCCAATGAAAATCGTTTGTGACAATACTGGTGCAATTGCATTGGCAAAGGAATCCAGATTTCACAAGAGAACCAAGCACATCAAGAGACGCTTCAACTCCATCCGGGATCAAGTCTAGGTGGGAGACATAGAAATTTTCAAGATGCATATGGATTTGAATGTTGCAGACCCGTTGACTAAGCCTCTTCTACGAACAAAACATGATCAGCACCAAGACTCCATGGGTGTAAGAGTCATTACTGTGTAATCTAGATTATTGACTCTAGTGCAAGTGGAAGACTGAAGGAAATATGCCCTAGAGGCAATAATAAAGTTATTATTTATTTCCTTATATCATGATAAATGTTTATTATTCATGCTAGAATTGTATTAACCGGAAACATAATACTTGTGTGAATACATAAACAAACAAAATGTCACTAGTATGCCTCTACTTGACTAGCTCATTGATCAAAAATGGTTATGTTTCCTAGCCATTGACATGAGTTGTCATTTGATTAACGGGATAACATCATTAGGAGAATGATGTGATTGACTTGACCCATTCTGTTAGCTTAGCACACAATCGTTTAGTATTCTGCTATTGCTTTCTTCATGACTTATACATGTTCCTATGACTATGAGATTATGCAACTCCCGTCTACCAGAGGAACGCTTTGTGTGCTACCAAATGTCACAACGTAACTGGGTGATTATGAAGGTGCTCTACAGGTGTCTCCGAAGGTACTTGTTGGGTTGGTGTATTTCGAGATTATGATTTGTCACTCCGATTGTCGGAGAGGTATCTCTGGGCCCACTGGTGTCATACGTTTGGTACTTGATCGGTCGGATCGTGAATACGTACGACTACATCAACCGCGTTGTGCAAACGCTACCGCTTTCGGTCTGCGAGGGTATGTGGACAACACTCTCCCCTCTAGTTGCTATGCATCACCATGATCCTGTGTCTGTAGGAATTTTTTTTTGAAATCACTATGTTCCCCAATAGTAAAATGACTGAGGAACCTTTGTATCCTAAGGGCCACCCTAAGAGAATTGAGCAAGATTCTCATAGAGCAAATGTTGATGCACCTAGTTCTTCTAAGAAGAAGAAAAATAAAGATGATAAGACTTTGCATGCTTCTAGTGAACCTGTTGTTGACACACCTGAGAATCCCAATGATATTTCTATTTCTGATGCCGAAACACAATCTGGTAATGAACATGAACCTAGTGATAATATTAATGATGATGTTCATGTTGATGCTCAACCTAGCAATACCAATGATGTAGAGATTGAACCTGATGTTGATCTTGATAATCCACAATCAAAGAATCAACGTTATGATAAGAGAGACTTCGTTGCTAGGAAGCACGGTAAAGAAAGAGAACCATGGGTTCAAAAACCCACGCCTTTTCCTCCTAAACCATCCAAGAAAAAGGATGATGAGGATTTTGAGCACTTTGCTGAAATGATTAGACCTATCTTTTTGCGTATGCATTTGACTGATATGCTTAAAATGAATCCTTATGCCAAGTATATGAAAGATATTATTACAAATAAAATATAGATACCAGAAGCTAAAATTTCCACCATGCTTGCTAATTATACTTTTAAAGGCGGAATACCCAAGAAACTAGGAGATCCAGGAGTACCAACTATACCATGCTCCATTAAAAGAAATTATGTTAAAACTGCTTTATGTGATCTTGGAGCCGGTGTTAGTGTTATGCCTCTCCTTTATATCGTAGACTTGATTTGAATAAGTTGACACCTACTAAAATATCTTTGCAAATGGTCGATAAATCAAATGCTATACCAGTCGGTATTTGCGAGGATGTGCCTGTTGTGGTTGCAAACTTTACTATTTTAACGAACTTTATTATTCTTGATATTCCCGAGGATGATAGTATGTCGATTATCCTTGGTAGACCCTTTTTGAATACTGTAGGGGCTGTTATTGATTGCAACAAAGGCAATGTCACTTTTCATGTTAATGGTAATGAGCATACGGTACACTTTCCGAGAAAACAACCTCAAGTCCACAGTATCAATTCTATTGGAAAAATTCCAACGATTATTATTGGAGGTTTTGAATTTCCTCTTCCTACTGTCAAGAAGAAATATGATATTCTTATTGTTGGGGATGTGCATATCCCCGTTGAGGTAACCTAGTGTTATTCGAAAATTCTCCGGTTTCATGCGATTCAGAAAGAGTTTGTTAACAAGACTTGATCAACCTTGTTAGTGGATTCCTTTTGATGAGCATGAGATGGATGAAGTTAGAAAGCACAACTCTATGTACCCTCCTTTTACTTTCTGTTATTTACATTAAATAAAGCAAAATAGTATTTGCTGTCTGTTTTCTGAATTATCCTTGGAATAAAAAAGTACCCCGAAAATAAAAGTTCTCCAATTGTCCTGAAAATGAAATATGATGTATTCTAGAATATTTAAGAATTATTGGCACTGAGAACACACCAGGGTGCCACACCACCTAGCCACGAGGGTCTAGGGCGCGCCCACCCCTGGAGCGCGCCCCCTGCCTTGTGGACCCCATGTGGTCCCCTCCACTTATTCCCGCACCCACACACTTCGTCTTCCTCCAGAAAAAATCATCCCACAACTCAAACCCGTGTTCTAGCTCATCTTACTGCCATTTTCGATCACCTTGCTCAAAGCTCCATTCACAAAACTGCTTTGGGGGATTGTTCTTCGGTATGTGACTCCTCCAATGGTCCAATTAGATTTTGTTCTAGTGCTTTATTTATTGCAAATTTTTTCTGCTTAGGTGACCCTGTTCTTGAGCTTGCATGTCAAATTTATGTGGTCAAAAGTAGTTTTAATGCATGATATGGCCTCTAGGCACTTGTGGGAGTGGTTGCTATCAATCTTGTTAAGTTTGGTTCACTTTAATTTGAGTCACTAAAAATTTCAGAAATTTTTCAGACAAAGAAAATGATGAAAAGATTGTTCAGGGGCTCTTCGAGCCGAAGCTCGAAGGATAAGCAAACCGAAGAGAATAAGAAGCCCAAATATAATCTCCCTCGCACTGCGGAGGTTCGGCCGTGCGAATGGCCTTGTGATGAGTTCTTGAGAGAAGCTGGGATTTATGAGGACTTTTATTATTCGGCTGAGAATGCAGGCCTCAGCGACTTCCTCCGCGACCAGCGCGAACAGTATCTCCTCCTCACTAATATTTTTGTGCAATTTTTTTTACTTTCATGCTAAGAAATCACCACCTTCGATGCAATTTCACTTATATGATGAGGTTATGGAGATGTGATTATATGATTTTTGTCGGGTCTGTAAGATACCCTTTGCGGGCAGCATAGAGGAACCACATCGTAATGATGTGGAGGGGTTTACCGATACGATTGCTGTAGGGGAAATGAGGAAATTTTCCGATGCAAGAATTACTAGCATACATTTTCCTGTTCTACGTTACTTTGCAATATTTGCTAGTAGATGCTTAATTGGTCGCGGGAACAGTGGAAATCTCAGTGCTCCTGATATTATTATTTTGCGCCATGCTTTGTTTCGTGATACCACTTTCAGTTTAGGCGCTATTGTTGCTAAACGATTAATGTTGGAAATATGCCCTAGAGGCAATAATAAAATGGTTATTATTATATTTCCTTGTTCATGATAATTCTCTATGGTTCATGCTATAATTGTGTTATCCAGAAATCGTAATACATGTGTGAATACATAGACCACAACATGTCCCTAGTGAGCCTCTAGTTGACTAGATCGTTGATCAATAGATGGTTACAGTTTCCTGACCATGGACATTGGATGTCATTGATAATGGGATCACATCATCAGGAGAATGATGTGATGGAAAAGACCCAATCCTAAGCATAGCACAAGATCGTGTAGTTCGTCTGCTAGAGCTTTTCTGAATGTCAAGTATCATTTCCTTAGACCATGAGATTGTGCAACTCCCAGATACCGTAGGAGTGCTTTGGGTGTACCAAACGTCACAACGTAACTGGGTGACTATAAACGTGCACTACAGGTATCTCCGAAAGTGTCTGTAGGGTTGGCATGAATCGAGACTGGGATTTGTCACTCCGTATGACGAGGAGGTATCTCTGGGCCCACTCGGTAATGCATCATCATAATGAGCTCAGTGTGACTAAGTAGTTGGTCACGGGATCATGCATTACAGCACGAGTAAAGTGACTTGCCGGTAACGAGATTGAACGAGGTATTGGGATACCGACGATCGAATCTCGGGCAAGTAACATACCGATTGACAAAGGGAATTGTATACGGGATTGCTTGAATCCTCAACATCGTGGTTCATCCGGTGAGATCATCGTGGAACATGTGGGAGTCAACATGGGTATCCAGATCCCGCTATTGGTTATTGGCCGGAGGGTTGTCTCGGTCATGTCTGCATGGTTCCCGTACCCGTAGGGTCTACACACTTAAGGTTCGATGACGCTAGGGTTATTAGGAAGACTTGTATGTGATTACCGAATGTTGTTCGGAGTCTCGGATGAGATCGCGGACGTCACGAGGAGTTCCGGAATGGTCCGGAGATGAAGATTTATATGTAGGAAGTTGTCATACGGTCACTGAAAAGGTTCGGGGGCATATCGGTATTGTACTGGGGCCACCGGAGGGGTTCCGGGCGTCCACCAGGAGGGGCCACCTCTCTCGGAGGGCCTAATGGGCTGTATAGGAAAGGGAACCAGCCCTACATGGGCTGGGTGCATCCCCCCTTGGGCCCATGCGCCTAGGGTTGGGGGGAAACCCTAAGGGGGGCACCCCGCTTGCTTGGGGGGCAAGCCCCCTCCCGTTGGCCGTCGCCCCCTTCTAGATCTCATCTAGTGGGGGCCGACCCCCTTCCTCCTTCCCCTATATATAGAGGGGCAAGGGGAGGGCTGCACATACCATCCAAGGCGCAGCCCCTCCCCTCCCCAACACCTCTCCTCCTCGGCAAGAGCTTGGCGAAGCCCTACCGGAGTACTGCAGCTCCACCACCACCACGCCGTCGTGCTGCTGTTGGAGCCCTCTTCCTCAACCTCTCCCTCCTCCTTGCTAGATCAAGGCGTGGGAGACGTCCTCGCTCCGTACGTGTGTTGAATGCGGAGGTGCCGTCCATTCGGCGCTAGGATCTTCGGTGATTTGGATCACGACGAGTACGACTCCATCAACCCCGTTCTCTTGAACGCTTCCGCTCGCGATCTACAAGGGTATGTAGATGCACTCCTCTCCCCTCGTTGCTAGATGACTCCATAGATTGATCTTGGTGATGCGTAGAAAATCTTAAATTTCTGCTACGTTCCCCAACAATGGCATCATGAGCTAGGTCTATGCGTAGTTTCTATGCACGAGTAGAACACAAGTTGTTGTGGGCGTCGATTTTGTCAATTTACTTGTCGTTACTAGTCTTATCTTGATTCGGCGGCATCGTGGGATGAAGCGGCCCGGACCGACCTTACACGTACGCTTACGTGAGACTGGTTCCACTGACTGACATGCACTAGTTGCATAAGGTGGCTAGCGGGTGTCTGTCTCTCCCACTTTAGTCGGATCGGATTCGATGAAAAAGGGTCCTTATGAAGGTAAATAGAAATTGGCATATCATGTTGTGGTTTTGGCATAGGTAAGAAACGTTCTTGCTATAAACCTATAGCAGCCACGTAAAAAACTTGCAACAACAATTAGAGGACGTCTAACTTGTTTTTGCAGCATATGCCGTGTGATGTGATATGGCCAAAAGGATGTGATGAATGATATATGTGATGTATGAGATTGATCATGTTCTTGTAACAGGAATCACGACTTGCATGTCGATGAGTATGTCAACTGGCAGGAGCCATAGGAGTTGTCTTAATTTATTTATGACCTGCGTGTCAACTTATACGTCATGTAATTACTTTACTTTATCGCTAACCGTTAGCCATAGTAGTCGAAGTAATAGTTGACGAGACAACTTCATGAAGACACGATGATGGAGATCATGGTGTCATGCCGGTGACGATGAAGATCATGGCGCCCCGAAGATGGAGATCAAAAGGAGCAAAATGATATTGGCCATATCATGTCACTATTTGATTGCATGTGATGTTTATCATGTTTTACATCTTATTTGCTTAGAACGACGGTAGCATAAATAAGATGATCCCTCGCAATAATTTCAAGAAAGTGTTCCCCCTAACTGTGCACCGTTGCTAAGGTCCGTTGTTCCGAAGCACCACGTGATGATCGGGTGTGATAGGTTCTAACGTTCGCATACAACGGGTGTAAGCCAGATTTACACACACAAAACACTTAGGTTGACTTGACGAGCCTAGCATGTACAGACATGGCCTCGGAACACGGAAGACCGAAAGGTCGAACATGACTCGTATGGAAGATACGATCAACATGAAGATGTTCACCGATGATGACTAGTCCGTCTCACGTGATGATCGGACACGGCCTAGTTGAATCGGATCATGTATCACTTAGATGACTAGAGGGATGTCTATCTGAGTGGGAGTTCATTAAATAATTTGATTAGATGAACTTAATTATCATGAACTTAGTCTAAAATCTTTACAATATGTCTTGTAGATCAAATGGCCCACGCTAATGTTGTCCTCAACTTCAACGAGTTACTAGAGAAAACCAAGCTGAAAGACGATGGTAGCAACTATATGGACTGGGTCCGGAACTTGAGGATCATCCTCATAGCTGCCAAGAAAGCATATGTCCTTGAAGCACCACTAGGTGAAGCACCACCCCCAGCAAACCAAGACGTTATGAACGCTTGGCAGTCCCGTGCTGATGATTACTCCCTGGTTCAATGCGGCATGCTTTACAGCTTAGAACTGGGGCTACAGAAGCGTTTTGAGCAACACGGAGCATATGAGATGTTCCAAGAGCTGAAAATGGTTTTCCAAGCTCATGCCCGGGTAGAGAGATATGAAGTCTCCGACAAGTTCTACAGTTGTAAGATGGAGGAGAATAGTTCCGTCAGCGAGCACATACTCAAAATGTCTGGGTTGCACAACCGCTTGTCTCAGCTGGGAGTTAATCTCCCGGATGATGCGGCCGTTGACAGAATCCTTCAGTCGCTCCCACCTAGCTACAAGAGCTTTGTGATGAACTTCAATATGCAGGGGATGGAAAAGACCATTCCTGAGGTATATTCAATGCTGAAATCAGTGGAGGTGGGAATCAAAAAGGAACATCAAGTGTTGATGGTGAATAAAACCAAGTTCAAGAAGGGCAAGGGTAAAAAGAACTTCAAGAAGGACGGCAAGGGAGTTGCCGCGCCCGGTAAGCAAGCTGCCGGGAAGAAGCCAAAGAATGGACCCAAGCCCGAGACTGAGTGTTTTTATTGCAAGGGAAGTGGTCACTGGAAGCGGAACTGCCCCAAGTACTTAGCGGACAAGAAGGCCGGCAACACCAAAGGTATATGTGATATACATGTTATTGATGTGTACCTTACCAGTACTCGTAGTAGCTCCTGGGTATTTGATACAGGTGCGGTTGCTCATATTTGTAACTCAAAACAGGAGCTGTGGAACAAGTGGAGACTGGTGAAGGACGAGGTGACGATGCGCGTCGGGAATGGTTCCAAGGTCGATGTGATCACCGTCGGCACGCTACCTCTACATTTACCTACGGGATTAGTTTTAAACCTCAATAATTGTTATTTAGTGCCAGCTTTGAGCATGGACATTGTATCAGGATCTTGTTTAATACGAGATGGCTACTCATTTAAATCCGAGAATAATGGTTGTTCTATTTATATGAGAGATATGTTTTATGGTCATGCCCCGCTGGTCAATGGTTTATTCTTATTTAATATCGAATGTGATGTTACACATATTCATAGTGTGAATACCAAAAGATGTAAGGTTGATAATGATAGTCCCACATACTTGTGGCACTGCCGCCTTGGTCACATTGGTGTCAAACGCATGAAGAAACTCCATGCGGATGGACTTTTGGAGTCTCTTGATTATGAATCATTTGACACGTGCGAACCATGCCTCATGGGAAAAATGACCAAGACTCCGTTCTCCGGAACAATGGAGCGAGCAACCAACTTATTGGAAATCATACATATTGATGTGTGCGGTCCAATGAGTGTTGAGGCTCGCGGTGGCTATCATTATGTTCTCACCCTCACTGATGACTTGAGTAGATATGTGTATGTCTACTTAATGAAACACAAGTCTGAGACCTTTGAAAAGTTCAAGGAATTTGAGAGTGAGGTTGAGAATCAACGTGACAGGAAAATCAAGTTCTTACGATCAGATCATGGGGGGGATATTTGAGTCACGAATTTGGCACGCACTTAAGGAAATGTGGAATAGTTTCACAACTCACGCCGCCTGGAACACCTCAGCGTAATGGTGTGTCCGAACGTCGTAATCGCACTCTATTGGATATGGTGCGATCTATGATGTCTCTTACCGATCTACCGCTGTCATTTTGGGGCTATGCTTTAGAGACTGCCGCATTCACTTTAAATAGGGCTCCGTCGAAATCCATTGAGACGACACCGTATGAATTATGGTTTGGGAAGAAACCTAAGCTGTCGTTTCTAAAATTTTGGGGATGCGATGCTTACGTGAAGAAACTTCAACCTGAAAAGCTTGAACCCATATCGGAAAAATGTGTCTTCATAGGATACCCTAAAGAAACTATTGGGTATACCTACTACCTCAGATCCGAAGGCAAGATCTTTGTTGCCAAGAATGGATCCTTTCTAGAGAAAGAGTTTCTCTCGAAAGAAGTAAGTGGAAGGAAAGTAGAACTTGATGAAGTATTGCCTCTTGAACCAGAGAGTGGCGCAGCTCAAGAAAATGTTCCTGAGGTGCCTGCACCGACTAGAGAGGAAGTTAATGATGATGATCATGAAACTTTAGATCAAGTTGCTACTGAACTTCGTAGGTCCACAAGGACACGTTCTGCACCAGAGTGGTACGGCAACCCTGTCCTGGAAATCATGTTGTTGGACAATGGTGAACCTTCGAACTATGAAGAAGCGATGGTGGGCCCAGATTCCGACAAATGGCTGGAAGCCATGAAATCCGAGATAGGATCCATGTATGAAAACGAAGTATGGACTTTGACTGACTTGCCCGATGATCGGCGAGCCATAGAAAATAAATGGATCTTTAAGAAGAAGACATACGTGGATGGTAATGTGACCATCTATAAGGCTCGGCTTGTCACTAAGGGTTATCGACAAGTTCAAGGGGTTGACTACGATGAGACTTTCTCACCCGTAGCGAAGCTGAAGTCTGTCCGAATCATGTTAGCAATTGCCGCATTCTATGATTATGAGATATGGCAAATGGACGTCAAAACGGCATTCCTTAATGGTTTCCTTAAGGAAGAATTGTATATGATGCAGCCGAAAGGTTTTGTCGATCCTAAGAATGCTGACAAGGTGTGCAAGCTCCAACGCTCAATCTATGGGCTAGTTCAAGCATCTCGGAGTTGGAACATTCGATTTGATGAGATGATCAAAGCGTTTGGGTTTACGCAGACTTATGGAGAAGCCTGTGTTTACAAGAAAGTGAGTGGGAGCTCTGTAGCATTTCTCATATTATATGTGGATGACATACTATTGATGGGAAATGATATAGAATTCTTGGAGAGCATAAAGGCCTACTTGAACAAGTGTTTTTCAATGAAGGATCTTGGAGAAGCTGCTTATATATTGGGCATCAAGATCTATAGAGATAGATCGAGACGCCTCATTGGTCTTTCACAGAGTACGTACCTTGACAAGATATTGAAGAAGTTCAATATGGATCAGTCAAAGAAGGGGTTCTTGCTTGTGTTGCAAGGTACGAGATTGAGAACATCTCAATGCTCGACCACGGCAGAAGATAGAGAAAAGATGAGTGTCGTCCCCTATGCCTCGGCCATAGGGTCTATTATGTATGCTATGTTGTGTACCTGACCTGATGTAAACCTTGCCGTAAGGTTGGTAGGAAGGTACCAAAGTAATCCCGGCATGGAACATTGGACAGCAGTCAAGAATATCCTGAAGTACCTGAAAAGGACTAAGGATATGTTTCTCGTTTATGGAGGTGACGAAGAGCTCATCGTAAAGGGTTACGTCGATGCTAGCTTTGACACAGATCTGGATGACTCCAAGTCACAAACCGGATACGTGTATATTTTGAATGGTGGGGCAGTCAGCTGGTGCAGTTGCAAGCAAAGCGTCATGGCGGGATCTACATGTGAAGCGGAGTACATGGCAGCCTCGGAGGCAGCACAAGAAGCAATCTGGGTGAAGGAGTTCATTACCGACCTAGGAGTTATTCCCAATGCGTCGGGCCCGATGACTCTCTTCTGTGACAACACTGGAGCTATTGCCCTTGCCAAGGAGCCCAGGTTTCATAGAAAGACCAGGCATATCAAGCGTCACTTCAACTCCATTCGTGAAAATGTTCAAAATGGAGACATAGATATTTGTAAAGTGCATACGGACCTGAATGTCGCAGATCCGTTGACTAAACCTCTCCCTCGAGCAAAACATGATCAACACTAGAACTCTATGGGTGTTCGATTCATCATAATGTAACTAGATTATTGACTCTAGTGCAAGTGGGAGACTGTTGGAAATATGCCCTAGAGGCAATAATAAAATGGTTATTATTATATTTCCTTGTTCATGATAATTGTCTATTGTTCATGCTATAATTGTGTTATCAAGAAATTGTAATACATGTGTGAATACATAGACCACAACATGTCCCTAGTGAGCCTCTAGTTGACTAGCTCGTTGATCAATAGATGGTCACGGTTTCCTGACCATGGACATTGGATGTCATTGATAATGGGATCACATCATCAGGAGAATGATGTGATGGACAAGACCCAATCCTAAGCATAGCACAAGATCGTGTAGTTCGTCTGCTAGAGCTTTTCTGAATGTCAAGTATCATTTCCTTAGACCATGAGATTGTGCAACTCCCGGATACCGTAGGAGTGCTTTGGGTGTACCAAACGTCACAACGTAACTGGGTGACTATAAAGGTGCACTACAGGTATCTCCGAAAATGTCTGTTGGGTTGGCATGAATCGAGACTGGGATTTGTCACTCCGTATGACAGAGAGGTATCTCTGGGCCCACTCGGTAATGCATCATCATAATGAGCTCAGTGTGACTAAGTAATTGGTCACGGGATCATGCATTATGACACGAGTAAAGTGACTTGCCGGTAACGAGATTGAACGAGGTATTGGGATACCGGTGATCGAATTTCGGGCAAGTAACGTACCGATTGACAAAGGCAATTGTATACGGGATTGCTTGAATCCTCGACATCGTAGTTCATCCGATGAGATCATCGTGGAACATGTGGGAGTCAACATGGGTATCCAGATCCCGCTGTTGGTTATTGGCCGGAGAGTTGTCTCGGTCATGTCTGCATGGTTCCCGAACCCGTAGGGTCTACACACTTAAGGTTCGATGACGCTAGGGTTATTAGGAAGACTTGTATGTGATTACCGAATGTTGTTCGGAGTCCTGGATGAGATCCCGGACATCACGGGGAGTTCCAGAATGGTCCGGAGATGAAGATTTATATGTAGGAAGTTGTCATACGGTCACTGGAAAGGTTCGGGGCATATCGGTATTGTATCGGGGCCACCGGAGGGGTTCCGGGGGTCCACCGGGAGGGGCCACCTCTCCCGGAGGGCCTAATGGGATGTAGAGGAAAGGGAGCCAGCCCTACATGGGCTGGGCGCATCCCCCCCCCCTTGGGCCCATGCGCCTAGGGTTGGGGAGGGGAACCCTAAGGGGGTCGCTCCCCTTGCTTGGGGGGCAAGCCCCCTCCCCTTGGCCGCCGGCCCCCTCTAGATCTCATCTAGAGGGGGCCGGCCCCCTTCCTCCTTCCCCTATATATAGAGGGGCAAGGGGAGGGTTGCACATACCATCCAAGGCGCAGCCCCTCCCCAACACCTCTCCTCCTTCGCAAGAGCTTGGCGAAGCCCTGCCGGAGTACTGCAGCTCCACCACCACCACGCCGTCGTGCTGCTGTTGGAGCCCTCTTCCTCAACCTATACCTCCTCCTTGCTAGATCAAGGCGCGGGAGACTTACTCGCTCCATACGTGTGTTGAATGCGGAGGTGCCGTCCGTTCGGCGCTAGGATCTTCGGTGATTTGGATCACGACGAGTACGACTCAATCAACCCCGTTCTCTTGAACGCTTCCGCTCGCGATCTACAAGGGTATGTAGATGCACTCCTCTCCCCTCGTTGCTAGATGACTCCATAGATTGATCTTGGTGATGCATAGAAAATTTTAAATTTCTGCTACGTTCCCCAACAATTAAATCTGAGCCGTACAAAAGGCCCCATCTTTGGAGGCATCTTTGCTTCGTGCCTTGCTGCACACTTTAGGATACCTATTAGGCATTATGAGAAAGAGGAAAAGTTGTTGCCCCCTATTTTTCTAGATAATAATATTATGGTAGCACATGATTTCATTGTTAAAGATAAGAAGAAGATGTTTAAGTATAAATTGATATTTGATAAAAATTATTGTGAGATTATTACCTTGCCTGCACCCTCTTTGTTTAACATATTTTCAGGCACGTACCTCATTTTGCCGGAGGCCGTTTATGCATACTGGAGCCTGACACCAGCTCCAGAGCCTGAGCCAGAGCCATCCCTTGACCCTTATCGATAGTATGTTTATCAGTGGGATCTGGAGGAGATCGCCAACCAGTGGCACCCAGAGGACACTCCTCCATAAACCGGAGAGGGCAGCTTTGAGACATGGCCCTAGACCAACTTAGGCCAAAAGCCTAAGCTTGGGGGAGTACGTATTTCTCACCAACATTACATTCATGTTCACACGCTCATTTTAGTTGTCGGTGCTCATACTTTTTCATTGTACTATCCATGCTAGTTTATTTTCTTTTTAAGCCTTCTTCTTGTGTGTTTGAAAAATCTTAAGAAAAACCAAAAAAATAGTTGTAACTTTTAGCTAGTTTACTTCCCATGCCTGTAGTAGTAGTAATTAAAAGAAAACCCAAAAATATTTCTCGTTCTTCTTTTGCTTGTTGGGAGCTTTCCCGTGTAAATAGTTTTGTTTCTTTTCTTTTCTTTGGGGGTCGAGAGGAGAAGACAATGATGAAAATTTTGAGTGGCTCTCATATGCATTATTGTTGATCTAACAAAGAGCCCATATTACCTTGTCTTCTCCCTTGTATTGAATGCTTGCAGATTCCAGCTTAGTCCAATGCACATGCACTATTATTATTATCCACACCGTTCGGTTGTGCAAGTGAAAGGCAATAATGACGATATATGATGGACTGATTGAGATGAGAGAAGCTGGTATGAACTCGACCTATCTTGTTTTTGTAAATATGATTAGTTCATCATTCCTGATTCAGCCTATTATGAGTGAAACATGTTTGCAATGACAATTAGAGATTATAATTGATCATGCCATGCTTAATTAGCTAGGAGTTTATAATGGTTTACCTTGCGTGCCAACATGCTATTAAAATGGTTGTGATGTGGTATGATAGGGTGGTATCCTCCTTTGAATGATTCAAGAGGCTTGACTAGGCACATGTTCACGCATGTAGTTGAAACAAAATCAACATAGCCTCGACGATATTTATGTTCATGGTGGATTATATCCTACTCATGCTTGCACTCAGTGTTGATTAATTTTAATGCATGTTCATGACTGTTGTCGCTCTTTAGCTGGTCGCTTCCCAGTCTCTTTCTAGCCTTCACTTGTACTAAGCGGGAATAGTGCTTGTGCATCCACTTCCATAAACCCCAAAAGTTATTCCATATGAGTCCGCCATACCTTCCTATATTCGGTATCTACCTGCTGTTCCAAGTAAATTTGTATGTGCCAAACTCTAAACCTTCAAATGAAATTCTGTTTTGTATGCTCGAATAGCTCATGTATCGACTAGGGTTGTCTATATCTTCCATGCTAGGTGGGTTATTCTCACGAGGAGTGGCCTCCGCTCCTCATTCACGAGAAAATGGCGGGTAACCGGGATGCCCAGTCCCATGCTTAAATTAAAATAATTGCAAACAAAACTCCCCCAGGATTGTTGTTAGTTGGAGGCACCCGTTGTTTCGGACAAGCCATGGATTGATGTTTGTTGGTGGTGGGGGAGTATAAACTTTACCATTCTGTTTGGGAACCGCCTATAATGTGTGCAGCATGGAAGATATCAAGATCTCTTGGTTGTTATGTTGACAATGAAAGTATGCCACTCAAAATATTATTTATCTCTATTTCAAAAATCGAGCTCTGGCACCCCTACAAGTCCCTGCTTCCCTCTACGAAGGGCCTATCTATTTACTTTTATGTTGACTCGTCATCCTCTTATTAAAAAGCACCAGTTGGAGAGCACCGCTATCATTTGCATGCATTACTATTAATTTACATTGAGTATGACTGTGATTGGATCTCTTTTACAATGAATTACAATGTCTAGTCAGCCCTCGATTTTCAGAGGTGCTCTGCATTTATGTTTTGCGGTCTCAGAAAGGGCTAGCGAGATACCATCTTGTTATATCATATTATGATTGTTTTGAGAAAGTGTTGTCATTCGAGATTTATTATTATTGCTCGCTAGTGGATTATGCCATTGATATGAGTAAACATGAGACCTAAATGTTATTGTCAATATGGTTAGTTCATAATCTTTGTTGAAAACTTGAATGCTAGCTTTACATATTTACAACAACAAGAGCAAACAGAGTTTGTAAAAGTTTTTCTTTATCACTTTCAATTTGTCAATTGAATTGCTTGAGGACAAGCAAAGGTTTAAGCTTGGGGGAGTTGATACGTCTCCATTGTATCTACTTTTCCAAACACTTTTGCCCTTGTTTTGGACTCTAACTTGCATGATTTGAATGGAACTAATCCGGACTGACACTGTTTTTAGCAGAATTGCCATGGTGTTATTTTTGTGCAGAAATAAAAGTTCTCGGAATGACCTAAAACTTCACGGAGAATATTTTTGGAATAAAAAAATACTGGCGAAAGAATCAACACCAGGGGGCCCACACCCTGTCCACAAGGGTGGAGGGCGCGCCCACCCCCCTGGGGCGCGCCCCCTGCCTCGTGGGCCCCTTGAGGCTCCACCGACCTCAACTCCAACTCTATATATTCATGTTGGGGGAGTAAAAAATCAGGGAGAAGGATTCATCATGTTTTACGATACGAAGCCGCCGCCAAGCCCTAAAACCTCTCAGGAGGGCTGGCCCGTCGCCATCGTCATCATAAACCATCCTCCATCACCAATTTCATGATGCTCACCGCCGTGCGTGAGTAATTCTGTCGTAGGCTTGCTGGACGGTGATGGGTTGGATCAGATTTATCATGTAATCGAGTTAGTTTTGTTAGGGTTTGATCCCTAGTATCCACTATGTTCTGAGATTGATGTTGCTATGACTTTGCTATGCTTAATGCTTATCACTAGGGCCCGAGTGTCATGATTTCAAATCTGAACCTATTATGTTTTCATCAATATATGAGTGTTCTTGATCCTATCTTGCAAGTCTATAGTCACCTACTATGTGTTATGATCCGGCAACCCCGAAGTGACAATAATCGGGACCACTCCCGGTGATGACCGTAGTTTGAGGAGTTCATGTATTCACTATGTGTTAATGCTTTGGTCCGGTACTCTATTAAAAGGAGGCCTTAATATCCCTTAGTTTTTTCCAATAGGACCCCGCTGCCACGGGAGGGTAGGACAAAAGATGTCATGCAAGTTCTTTTCCATAAGCACGTATGACTATATTCGGAATACATGCCTACATTACATTGATGAACTAGAGGTAGTTTTGTGTCACCCTATGTTATAACTGTTGCATGAGGGATCGCATCCGACATAATTATCCATCACTGATCCAATGCCCATGAGCTTTTCACATATTGATCTTTGCTTAGTTACTTTTCTGTTGCCACTATTACGATTACTACAAAAACCACTACTGTTACTTTTGCCACCGTTACCATTACTTCCATACTACTTTGCTACTAAATACTTTGCTGCAGATATTAAGTCTTTCAGGTGTGGTTGAATTGACAAGTCAACTGCTAATACTTGAGAATATTCTTTGGCTCCCCTTGTGTCGAATCAATAAATTTGGGTTGAATACTATCCCCTCAAAAACTGTTGCAATCCCCTACACTTGTGGGTTATCACGCGGGCGCTACCTTGGCCGAGTAGGACGGCATAAGCCTTGTGAGCCCGAGTTTGGTTATGTGCACATGTCCCCGTTTGGGACCTTTATTGTTTTGCCACGACGGTGGTCGTTGATGCGTTTGGTAGGGATGGGGCCACCCAGGACTTAGCCCAAAGGGGAGTTGGTCAGAGTGGCCGGGAGAGTGTCATGGCGGTAGATTGGTTTTGTCAGAATGTCGTTGGTCCACCTGAATGGGAGCGTGAGGCCATGCATTCCGTGGTGTGGGTAAAGTGCACTACCTCTACAGAGGGTTTGTTAAATCTATCGATAGCCGTGCCCGTGGATAAGGGTCCAATTTGTAGTTGGTCACACTATGGGTCAACAGTAGTAATAATCATAATGTGCTTAATAACAACCCCGTTTTGATGATGAGAGAAGTTGGTTGATCTTTGTGTGATCGTGAGAGGGTCACTGTGGTATCGTGGATACCGAGTTGATGGTTATTTGTGATGTTGTGCGAGATTCAAGGGTAAAGGTCAAGCTCCTTGTGGTCATTAATGATTACTACGGTATTGTAATACCAAGCTTGATTGGATCCTGAGATGATTGTGTGATGTCCGTGATGGTAAGTTTATGCATGTGATGGTTACGAGGTAACCCGAGCAGAGTAAGTTGGTGCATGATAGTGTCATCATGTTGCATGCTAGTATCATCATGTTCATATGTTCATGCCATGCTCATATTGTTCTAGCTGTATCATCTCCATCTTGTTCATGCTATGATTCTGTTAATATCATGTTAATCCTTGTTAACCTGTAATTGCCATGTTATTGTCTGTCTTCATTTCTCTTGGTTGTTGTGAGCTTGCAAGTACATTCAATGTAGTGACCTGTCGTGTCATGTCAGTTTGCGGGTCATGCCAGAGTTGATTGCTTGTTTGCCATGGATTCCTTGTTTGCGAGCTAGGATAAGTGTTCCAGTTAGAGTCCCTGCGGAGTGCAGTTCATCACCATCATCACTGTTGCGCTACTAGAGTTATTCCGCTGCATCATGTTGTTCGGCTGCTTGCATGGAGAAACCGTGGCAGGCGTAGTGTCGTCGTGCCAATGTAATCCCCCTTGTACCCATATAGCTTGTAATAAATAGTTGATTTGTTCTATGCTAAGCGGTTCCGTATTCTAAAAGACTTCTCCTCAATCTCTGGGCTGGAATACGGGGCGTTCCGGTTTCTCTGAGCCGAGGTGCCACATTGTGCCAAGCCCACACACTCTATCCGCGACCCAACGAAACGCATGGCAGTAGTAGTGGGATTATCTTAAAGAAAAATATATAACTGTTGGTGGGATCGTGCCCTCGAGGGAGAAATTGCATACACCACCAACTTTTGTTTTCACAAAAATCTTAATTTATGGGTTTTTGCACAATCATCATCTATCGACATAATGTGTTGCAGCAAGCTCTAATCCATCATTTTTGTTGCGTTGACATGATTCCTAGCCGGTGGGTCCTGCTTGTAGGTGCACATGTGGCAACAAAAGACACATTAGTTTGCCAACCATTAAACTGGAAATATCTCTCAAATGTGTGGGTCCAAATGAGCTGGGTTTTTTTCAAGACTGGTAAAAAGTATATTTACGTTTCTTTTTGCATATTCAACCCAATGCTAAAACGGTAAACATCTTGCAAACTTATGGTGGTTTCTACATTTTTGTGTTTCCCTCTTTAGAAAGGTTAGGTTTTTTTAATGCGAAAAGGCCAACTTTTGTTGAACTACTAGCTTATTAAAAAGAGAAAGGCTTCGATATTTGTTCTCGTCACGTGTCGCGTTTTGAATGGACTTTTTTTGATGTTACAATACCATTGCTCATTGTCCATCTTTATCTCCATGTCATGTCTTAATCTTTACAGTATGTTTCTATACAAGAAATTGTCAGGTTGAGCATCAACATCATACATAATTTCACCTCAAAAGCTATTGCTTACTTTTTGCACCCTAGCCACGATGATCTAGGATTATAGGAGGTGGCTTTGGGCCTAAGGGCTCATTTGGTTTCTTTATATCCCTCGGGACACTGCCAAATCCCCGGGTGCACAATGCATGGGCCAAGCTAGCCCCGGGTGATCCACTAACGCATTTGGCCGCCCTCCAACCATGGTTTTTTAGCCTCAATCCCCGTAGTTTCCCACGAGAAAAGAATCCATGTCGAAGGATGTCCGGGAGAAAACCCTCGACTCCGACTTCTCTCCTACACGATCTTCTCCGCCTCCCTCTATTCCCTGCCGCTCATGCAGCCGCTTCCTCGAGTAGCTCCAATGAGCTCCTTATGTCTCCCCTTTGTGCATTTGTGTTGGGGAACATAGTATTTCAAAAATTTGCGTACAATCATGCAACGAGCGGGTAGAGTGTGTCCACGTACCCTCGTAGACCGAAAGCAGAAGCGTTAAGTAACGTGGTTGATGTAGTCGAACGTCTTCGCGATCCAACCGATCAAGTACCGAACGCAAGGCACCTCCGCGATCTACAGACGTTCAGCTCGGTGATGTCCCTCGAACTCTAGATCCAACTAAGGCCGAGGGAGAGTTTCGTCAGCATGATGGCGTGTTGACGGTGATGATGAAGTTACCGACGCAGGGCTTCGCCTAAGCACTACGACAATATGACCGAGGTGGAAATCTGTGGAGGGGGGCACCGTACATGACTAAGAAATCAACTTGTGTGTCTATGGGGTGCCCCTCCCCCGTATATAAAGGAGGGGAGGAGGAGGTTCGGCCACAAGGGGCGCGCCCAAAGGGGGGATTCCTACTCCTAGTAGGAGTAGGTTTCCCCCTTTCCTAGTCCAAGTAGGAGAAGAAGGAAGGAGAGGAGAGGGAGAAGGAAAGAGGGGGCGCCGCCCCTTCCTAGTCCAATTCGGACCAGCCCATGGGGGTGTGTGGACTCCCCTTGTGGTCCTTCTCTCCTTTCCACTAAGGCCCATGAAGGCCCAATACTTCCCTCGGCGAATTCCCGTAACTCTCCGGTACTCCGAAAAATACCCGAACCACTCAGAACATTTCCGATGTCCGAATATAGCCTTCCAATATATCGATCTTCACGTATCGACCATTTCGAGACTCCTCGCCATGTCTGTGATCTCATTCGGGACTCCGAACAAACTTCGGTCATCAAATCACATAACTCATAATACAAATCGTCATCGAACATTAAGCGTGTGGACCCTATGGGTTTGAGAACTATGTAGACATGACCGAGACATATCTCCAGTCAATAACCAATAGCGGAACTTGGATGCTCATATTGGCTCCTACATATTCTACGAAGATCTTCATCGGTCGAACCGCATAACAACATACGTTGTTCCCCTTGTCATCGGTATGTTACTTGCCCGAGATTCGATTGTCGGTATCGTCATACTTAGTTCAATCTCATTATAGGCAAGTCTCTTTACTCGTTCTGTAATGCATCATCCCGTAACTAACTCATTAGTCACATTGCTTGCAAGGCTTATAGTGATGTGCATTACCGAGAGGGCCCAGAGATACCTCTCCGACAATCGGAGTGACAAATCCTAATCTCAATCTATGCCAACTCAACAAACACCATCGGAGACACCTGTGGAGCATCTTTATAATCACCCAGTTACGTTGTGACGTTTGATTGCACACTAAGTGTTCCTATGGTATTCGAGAGTTGCATAATCTCATAGTCATAGGAACATGTATAAGTCATGAAGAAAGCAATATCAATAAACTAAACGATCATAGCTACCGGATGGATCTTGTCCATCACATCATTCTCTAATGATGTGATCCCGTTCATCAAATGACAACACATGTCTATGGTCAAGAAACTTAACCATCTTTGATTAACAAGCTAGTCAAGTAGAGGCATACTAGGGACACTCTGTTTGTCTATGTATTCACACGTGTACTAAGTTTTCGGTTAATACAATTGTAGCATGATTAATAAACATTTATCACGATATAAGGAAATATAAAACAACTTTCTTATTGCCTCTAGGGCATATTTCCTTTAGTCTCCCACTTGCACTAGAGTCAATAATCTAGTTCACATCGTCATGTGATTTCACACCAATAGTTCACATCTTTATATGATTAGTTCACATCTCCATGCGACTAATACCCAACGGGTTTACTAGAGTCAATAATCTAGTTCACATCGCTATGTGATTAACACCCAAAGAGTGATCATGTTTTGCTTGTGAGATAAGTTTAGTCAATGGGTCTGTCACATTCAGAGTCGTGTGTATTTTGCAAATTTTCTATGTCTACAATTCTCTGCATGGAGATACTCTAGCTAATCGCTCCCACTTTCAATATGTATCTTATCGAGACTTAGAGTCATCCAGATGGGTATCAAAGCTTGCATCGACGTAAATCTTTACGACGAACTCTTCGTCACCTCCATAACCAAGAAATATTTCCTTATTCCACAAAGGATAATTTTGACCATTGTTCAGTGATCCACTCCTGGATCACTATTGTACCCTCTTGCCAAACTCATGGTGAGGTACACAATCGGTCTGGTACTGATATGTCCATTTTGCATCATGCTTTTATATCGATGTCTATTGCATTATGGGCTGTTATTACACATTATGTCACAATACTTATGCATAGTCTCTCTTATTTTACACGGTTTACATGAAGAGGGAGAATGCTGGCAACTGGAATTCTGGCTGGAAAAGGAGCAAATATTAGAGACCTACTAGCAAAAGAGCCCGTGCGTTGCAATGGGAGAGAAAACATAACACACGCTCTTAACTCAACAACCATCACTCAAGACCACAATAGGTCCATCTCCTTTATTTTTGTGAGGCATCATATTTGTGTTGCCGTTTATCCTCCTTCTCACCCTCGCCGGCGATGGCCTCGGTGTTCATATAAAACAACAACAAAATGTGTGTTGAATATCGTTAATCCTAAGACATCTCTCTCTCCCTCTCTTCTCTCTCTCTATCTATCTATCTATCTATCTATCTATCTATCTATCTCCCTCTCCCTCTATCGCTTTCTCTCACTCTCGCGATGAGAAATCTGTTGTTTTCCCCTGCGACATTTTTCGGAGGTATGCATGTGTAGTTATCGATGTTTTCTTTTCCCTATATGGTTATAGTGGGGTGTTTATTTGCAATCTAGATCGCCGCCGGTATAAAAACACGGATCTTGCGCTATAAATTATAAGTTTGCTTCCATAACAATATTTTAAAAATATTTAACAGGTAAAATTAACATCATATTTAGATTCCACACATTTTTCTAATAAAATTTCATATATAATATGTTAAAATAGAAGTTATGGTTTAAAAGATATAGATAATTTACAAAATCATTTGGTTTGACTCAAATATATTCCAAAATAATATTTAAAAATGATTAACAGGTAAAAATAATCTCATATTCATATTCTACATATTTTTCTAATCAAATTTCATATATAAATGTTCAAATCGGAGTTACGGTTTAAAAGATATGGATGATTTTAAAAAGCATTTGTTTGACTTAAATATGATCCGCGGATGAATTACCTAAAACATCAGGGGGGGTTTCGAAAAATGTAAAACAACGGTCCGGGTGTGACTTAAATCCGGACGGCGGGTTGATTTCAAGAAAAGACAGGGACTTTTGTGTAAAATACAAAAATAACGATTCGTTTTAACTTAAAACAGGATTGCGGGTTGAATTCTTTGAAATAGAGGGACTTCTGTGAAAAATGCCATGACGGACGAAAGAAACCCAATTTGCTTTATTATTAGGTAAAGATTCTGCACAACTCCAAAAGTCCTGAAACTCCACGGAAGTTAGTTTTGGAATATATAAAAAATATCGGGCGAAGAAAGCACCAAAGGGGGGCCACCCACCATCCACGAGGGTGGGGGCACCCTACCCCCTGGTCGTGCCCCCTGCCTCGTGGGCCCCCTAGCAGGCCTCTGGTGCCCATGTTTGGCTATATGAAGTCTTTTGCCCTGGAAAAAATCATAAGCAAGCTCTCGGGATGACACTCCGCCGCCATAAGGCGGAACCTTGGCGGAACCAATCTAGGGCTCCGGCAGAGCTATTCTGCCGGGGAAACATCCCTCCGGGAGGGGGAAATCATCATCGTCGTCATCGCCATCGATCCTGTCATCAGGGAGGGGGTCAATCTCCACCAACATCTTCACCAGCACCATCTCATCTCAAACCCTAGTTCATCTCTTGTATCCAATCTTTGTTCCAAAGCCTCAGATTAGTACCTGTGGGTTGCTAGTAGTGTTGATTACTCCTTGTAGTTGATGCTAGTTGGTTTATTTGGTGGAAGATCATATGTTTAGATACTTTATGCATATTAATACCCCTCTGATTATGAACATGAATATGAGTTGTGAGTAGTTAATTTGTTCCTGAGGACATGGGAGAAGTCTTGCTATAAGTAGTCATGTGAATTTGGTATTCGTCTGATATTTTGATGAGATGTATGTTGTCTTTCCTCTAGTGGTGTCGTGTGAATGTCGACTACATGACACTTCACCATTGTTTGGGCCTAGGGGAAGGCATTGGGAAGTAATAAGTAGATGATGGGCTGCTAGAGTGACAGAAGCTTAAACCCTAGTTTATGCGTTGCTTCGTAAGGGGCTGGTTTGGATCCACATGTTTCATGCTATGGTTAGTGTCGGTGTCAAAACCGGCGGATCTCGGGTAGGGGGTCCCGAACTGTGCGTCTAAGGCGGATGGTAACAGGAGGCAGGGGACACGATGTTTTACCCAGGTTCGGGCCCTCTTGATGGAGGTAAAACCCTACGTCATGCTTGATTATTCTTGATAATATGAATAGTACAAGAGTTGATCTACCACGAGATCGGAGAGGCTAAACCCTAGAAGCTAGCCTATGGTATGATTGTATGTCGTCCTACGGACTAAAACCCTCCTGTTTATATAGACACTGGAGGGGGCTAGGGTTACACAAGGTCGGTTACAAAGGAGGAGATATACATATATGTATTGCCTAGCTTGCCTTCCACACCAAGTAGAGTCCCATCCGGACACGGGACGAAGTCTTCAATCTTGTATCTTCATAGTCCAACAGTCCGGCCAAAGGATATAGTCCGGCTATCCGGAGACCCCCTAATCCAGGACTCCCTCAGTAGCCCCTAAACCAGGCTTCAATGACGATGAGTCCGGCGCGCAGTGTTGTCTTCGGCATTACAAGGCGGGTTCCTCCTCCGAATACACCATGGAAGAATTTGAATACAAGGATAGTGTACGACCCTGCAAAATAAGTTCCACATACCACCATAGAGAGAATAATACTTCCACGAATCCAATCTGCTGACACATTTCGGCAACATGACATCATGCCATGGCCCGGTAATTATTTGAACCATTTTTCCTTAACCAGCCCCGTACATAACGCGAGGCGGTTTCTTGACACGTCTTGTCAAAGCAGAGATCGTGTTCCCCTTATTACGGGATCCTCATTAATACGGATGTGGGTAACCCAACCGTGCCTAGGACTCCTAGATTTTAGGCAAGTCCCAAACGGCCACGAGGAGGACGCTTGATATTCACCCTCTTTTTAAAGGGACAAGGCTTTTACTTCTTCCCTCTCATGCTCAATCGAACCCTTCCCCCACCTCGAGTTCTAACACCCAAAGCCCAGGTCAGGTGCTTCGGACCTTCAATCATGTCCGGATCCAGCCTTCAAGGCCGGCGGATGCCTTCCTCTGTCATGGGGGAGGATATCAAGAAGTTGAGGGAGGCCAGATACCTGGCCGCCGAAATTTCGCATAGGCTGCCCGCCAGAGGGCAGGTCAACCCTACTCCCGAACCCAATGAGAGCGTTGTGTTCGTCTCCCACTTCCTCCGAGGACTAGGCCTCGCTCTGGATCCTTTTGTTAGGGGTCTTATGTTTTATTACGGGCTGGATTTTCACGACCTAGCCCCGGATTCCCTCCTTCACATCTTGTCATTTATTGTCGTGTGTGAGGCCTTCCTCCGCATTACCCCTCACTTTGGCCTGTGGCTCAAGACCTTTGATGTGAAGCCGAAGATGGTCGAGGGGCAGTACGCAGCGTGTGGAGGTGCTCTAATAAGCAAAATTGCTGGCGCTCCATGGCCGAAGGGCTCCTTTACAGAGGTGTCCGGATTGTGGCAATGGGAGTGGTTTTACGTCACAACTCCCCGAAGTGCTAAGTGGGTAGCTGCCCCCACCTTCCGCTCGGGCCCTCCACCACAACTGATGTCATGGATCAGCAGGGGGCTGAGCTCCAGCCCAACCAAGGACGTCCACATACTGTAGAGCCGCATCCGAGATCTCTTCCAGGGAGATTTTAGTCTGGTTATGGTGATGCAAGTCATGCTGGTACATCGAGTCCAGCCTTGCAAACGTCGGCCCCTCCGCATGTGGGAATTCAACCCGGAAGGACCGCACACTATTCAAACTTTCCTCGGCCTGACGCATGAGGAGATGTACAAATCGTTCTTCAGACCCCAAATAGAGTGTTCGGACACTACCGAGGATGTGGGCCTGAGTAGCAACCGCACCGCGGCCCAAGTAAGTAATCCCATGGCCGAACACACTGTCCTTTTCTTTATCATGACATATTCTGAAGAATCGCTCTTTGACCAGGACTGGATAACAAAGGCGAACATGATCCGGTGTTCGGCCCCCCTTCCTGAAGGCTTGGACAATCCGGTGCTAGAAAAGATGCTCGAGCCAGCACCTTGCCTGGTGCCCTCAAAGGAAGATGAAGGGGGAATAAAGAGGGCGAAAGCGGGCCTCCACCGCTACCTATTCCAACCGAGGGAATGAGCGTCTTCGTGAGGGTAGACAACCTAGGGGAAGAATCAGACATTCTCTCGCCCCAGGGAAGGAAGAGGACTACCTCTGAAGATCCGGAAGCCAAGGTTTCCAAACGGGAGAAGAAATCTCCCCCATAGGGTACTGCCTCGGAGGGTGCTCTTGCCGCATGATGTCCACGCGGGGATCAGCCCTCTAACGAGCTGTAAGTAATAAAAAAGTACTTAATAGTGAAGATATCCTACCTTACTTCTGAGGAAAATAACCGAAGTGTTTATCTTGCAGTTCAGATCTTAGCCCTTCTCAGGAGAGCTCATCTTCGGGGGATCTTCTTCCGGACACGATGGAGAGAGAAACGCCTCCCCTGGACTCCCCAACTCAAGAAGTGGGCGACCTTGAAGTGTCGTCGCGGAGGGTCTCTCCGGATTTGGCGAGGCCATAAGACGATCCTATGGCCACCCGACGTCCCCAGTATCCGGCTCTTGAAGAGAGCAACCACAAGAGTCCGGCACCGTCTGGTATGCGGTCAAACGTACTAAGGGATCTGCTATAGTGAGCGACTATCTCAGAAGAGCACCGTGCGTTGATGGGCACAGTGGTTGAAAGGATTTCGTCCGCCGAACGCGGGTTGCATGAAGCCTTTCTGAGTCTACTGACGGGTTTTGAGGTACGTGAAATGATGTACATTTTTGACAGTGCCGCACATTTTAAGGTGTGCCCTGTGTAGATAGTAGCCCCTGAGACTCTGGTTGTCGTCGAGAACGGCGGCAAATAGAGGATCGTAGTCCCAGGTAATAACCAGACCGCCTTTATGTGCAGGTGGTTGAAGCTCCAGTGGCTAGCCGGACTGATGGGTTTGCCGGACTAAAGCGGCAACTGGATGCGGCAGATGCCGACATTGTGCTTGTAAACAAGCGGCTTGACGAGGCTCAGGGTGAGTGATTTTTGTGGTGATCGTCACATAATAAGAGTAGCATGATGTCAGTATCTTTAATATGTTGTGACTGCAGATGGAGCTGCCACCATGGAGGCCCTTCGGGCGGAGCTTGCCCGAGCCAAGGAGCAAGTAAGGAGTAGTAATGCGGCCGCTTTAAAGGCGACCGAAGAGTTAAGAGCCGAAAAGGTCGCGCATTGCGAGAGCAAAGAGAAAATGGCCAAGATGGTTGTAAAGTTAAAAGACACTGCCGACCGTTGCCAGCTTCTTGAAGAAGAAAACCGGGCGAAGGCGACGGACCTGGAAAAGGCCATGATAGCGACCAAAGACACCCGCTCTGCGATGAGAGCGAAGAAGGAGGAGCTGTGTCAAGCCGGGGATATCGCGGTTGGGAAACCCTTCATGCTGCGGAGGAGGTTTGGAGATCCTCAGTATGCCCCTCTGGACCGGCTGTGGAGTTCGGCAGACGCATATCTGGACTTGGCGGCGAGTGTTGTCGATGCGGCCGAATACTTTCGAGATCAACCATATCGTGACATGGACAAGCTATTATGGTCACAATTTAATGTTCCAGAGCGTCCACTTCCATTGACTGATCGGCTTGCCGAATGGGCCGAGCTGAATAGATTGTCCGGACTCGCCATGAGGTCTGTTGTGGATCATCTGTGGCCGGAAAGGCCAAAGCCGAACAACTATTTTAGTTTGGTGCAGTTGTTCCTTAGTGCGGTGTCGTGCATTAATGCGATGAAGAGGTCGGCGTGCATAGAAGGCTCGCGGATGGCCCTTGCCCGTGTCAAAACATACTGGGTGGACATGGATGCCACCACTGTCGTGGTGCAGGGTTCAGCCATAGGCTGAGTGGCTGCCGAGCACTATTTTGAAGAAGTTCTGGAAGGCGCTCGTTCGATAGAGGCCCAGTGCTCGAAGAATATTATGTTTGAATGACATGTATTCCCATTGTAAAAACAATGTTTTATTAAGTTTATCAAGGCTCTATTTATACTTTTGCCCGAAAGTATTATGATGCCTCTTGTGCGGCTGTTTATGTATATATGTATATAACCTGAAAGATTGCAGTCGTCGGCTTCAGCCCCCACACATATAACGCGGGGGTGTTCGCAGAAGACACATTTTCACACTTGATACAACGTCTTGGTCCATTAAGGAGGTGATAGCGCAGCGAACTAGGCAACCGGACTATAATGCTTTACCACTTTCACTTAGCCAGAGGAGTTTGACAGTGGGGCTACTATATAGCCCCTAGTGGCTCCGCACTCATCCGAATTCGGGGTGCGTACATGCCTGGCCGGGAAACGGCGCTTCGTTAAGGCGGAGAAATCCCGAAGATTCCGGTAGGTCATCGAGTGGTTGACCAGTCTCATGCTATATCATGACAGTCAGTTTTCGGCTTTCTCTACTGAGGTGCTCGTCCGGATGAACCAGGGCACAATCGCAGTAGTTCTCCTGGTGCCGCCTTAGCTGATAGAGCAGAACGTAAGGCAACAAAACACAGGAGCCGGGCAAACCCAACATTTGACCAAAGACAAGATTTGGAGCTGATGCATATAAGGCCAAACTCACGACGCCGAACACTCCCTAAGGTATTCGGTCTTTATGGTGTAAACTGGGCCTAAACAGTGTCCTTTGTAATAAGCCCCTGGTGTCCAGGTACGTGCAATATTCTGACATGGCCACATGCCAATACGTCAGCATCCTTCTCAATTGTACTGTGAATCCGAGGGATGTGTATCAACAAGAGACAGTAAAAAAGGTTTACGCAGGGTCTTAATCTAAAAATAATCCTTGGAACGGGTCCCTGTTGCACGTCTGCGCCTGTGTCTCCGTTGTGCCATATCTTGGACGGGTGTAGCATGATGGTCATCTGTAAAAGAGAGGAACTTAGTTGAAAAGTTGTCGTGCAAAAAGGTAGGTTATACTAAAGAAAATATGTACAGTTCAAGATGAGTGAAGTTGAGCCTAACTGCCACTTGTTTGCGCGCGTTGAGCCCCTTGTGTTGTAATAGGGGTATAGCCATCAAACCTGTATCAATTACATATAACTGCGCCGGACTCGTCCAACCGTGTCCGTGGTCTTAACGACCTGTCGATGTTTTAGTTAGTGAGGCTGTTTCGTGTGTGGCTGCCGAGGCAGCCGCACGGTCTTCTGCGCGCAAGGAGCGCTCAATATTTCCATTTACTATAATGATGCCGCGTGGACTGGGCATCTTAAGCATGAGGGATGCGTAATGCGGTATTGCGTTAAAGCGAGCGAAAGCTTTGCGTCTGAGTAGTGCTTGATAGCCACTTTGGAACGAAGCGATGTGGAAGGTTAATTTTTCGCTACGGAAGTTACCGGGAAGCCGAATATAACCTCTAGTAGCAGGGAGCCCGTGCAATGGGATTCTGGGCCTGGCGTTACTCCTTTAAAGGTAGTATTGCTATGGCTAATTTTTGTAGGGTCTATCCCCATCTTGCGGACTGTGTCCTGATATATCAGGTTTAGGCTGCTGCCGTCGTCCATCAGGACTCGTGTGAAGTGGTATCCGTCAATTATTGGATCTAATACCAAGGCAGCCCATCCTGCATGCCGGACACTTGCTGAGTGATCCCGATGGTCAAAAGTGATCGGTTGGGACGACCAGTGGCAGGGTGATAGGCCCTAGGGCATGTGTCTCTGGGAGTGCCGCTTTGTTTCTCCCCTTTATCACGTATAACACGTTGACTGTTTTGACTTCTGGTGGGAATTTCTTCTGTTCCCCAATGGTTTGCTTGCGAGGATCATCCTCGTCTTCGCTTGGTGTATCCTGCCCCTTATGTTCGGCGTTTAGCTTGCCGGACTGCTTGAAGACCCAACATTCTCTATGGGTATGATTCGCAGGTTTGTCGGGGGTACTATGGATCTGACATATTTGGTCCAGAATCTTGTTTAGGCTGGATAGTTCATCTCTGTTGCCTTTAGAGGGCGGCTTTTGCTGACCTGGCCGAGAGCTTCTGAATCCGGCGTTTACCGCTATGCTCTTTGGGCTGTCTTCTTTATTCCGGCGCTTGTTTTTGCTGCGTCGTGATTTCCCGTTTCCGTCCCTGACTTCGGATGTACTTGGTGAAGGGGAACGTCGTAATTTCAAAAAAATTCCTACGCACATGCAAGATCATGGTGATGCATAGCAACGAGAGAGGAGAGTGTTGTCCACGTACCCTCGTAGACCGAAAGCGGAAGCGTTAGCACAACGCGGTTGATGTAGTCATACGTCTTCACGGCCCGACCGATCAAGCACCGAAACAATGGCACCTCCGAGTTCTAGCACACGTTCAGCTCGATGACGGTCCATGGACTTCGATCCAGTAGAATGTCGGGGAAGAGTTCCGTCAGCACGACGGCGTGGTGACGATCTTGATGTTCTACTGTCGTAGGGCTTCGCCTAAGCACTACTACAATATTATCGAGGACTATGGTGGAGGGGGGCACCGCACACGGCTAAGAGATCAATGATCAACTGTTGTGTCTGGGGTGCCCCCCTGCCCCTGTATATAAAGGAGCAAGGGGGAGGAGGTGCAGCCAGGCAAGGGGTGCGCCAGGAGGAGTCCTACTCCTCCTCGGAGTAGGACTCCCCCCTTTCCATGTTGGACTAGGACTTGGGGGGGAAGGAGAGAGAGGGAAAAGGAAAGGGGGGCGCCGACCCCCCCTCCTTGTCCAATTCGGACTGGGGGGGAAGGGGCGCGTGGCTGCCCCTTGGCCTCCTCTTCACTTCCTCCACTAGGCCCATTAAGGCCCATTAGGTTACCGGGGGGTTCCGGTAACCTCCCGGTACTCTGGTAAAATGTCGATTTCACCCGGAACACTTCCGATGTCCAAACATAGGCTTCCAATATATCAATCTTCATGTCTCGACCATTTCGAGACTCCTCGTCATGTCCGTGATCATATCCGGGACTCCGAACAACCTTCGGTACATCAAAATATATAAACTCATAATGAAACTATCATCGTAACGTTAAGCGTGCGGACCCTACGGGTTCGAGAACAATGTAGACATGACCGAGACATGTCTATGGTCAATAACCAATAGCGGAACCTGGATGCTCATATTGACTCCTACATTTTGTACGAAGATCTTTATTGGTCAGACCGCATAACAACATACGTTGTTCCCTTTGTCATCGGTATGTTACTTACCCGAGATTCGATCGTCGGTATCTCAATACCAAGTTCAATCTCATTACCGGCAAGTCTCTTTACTCGTTCCGTAATACATCATCCCGCAACTAACTCATTAGTTGCAATGCTTGCAAGGCTTAAGTGATGTGCATTACCGAGAGGGCCCAGAGATACCTCTCCGACAGTCGGAGTGACAAATCCTAATCTCGAAACACGCCAACCCAACAAGTACCTTCAAAGACACCTGTAGAGCACCTTTATAATCACCCAGTTACGTTGTGACGTTTGGTAGCACACAAAGTGTTCCTCCGGTAAACGGGAGTTGCATAATCTCATAGTCATAGGAACATGTATAAGTTATGAAGAAAGCAATAGCAAGAAACTAAATGATCAAGTGCTAAGCTTATGGAATGGGTCAAGTCAATCACATCATTCTCCTAATGATGTGATCCCGTTAATCAAATGATAACTCATGTCTATGGCTAGGAAACATAACCATCTTCGATCAACGAGCTAGTCAAGTAGAGGCATACTAGTGACACTCTGTTTGTCTATGTATTCACACATGTATTATGTTTCCGGTTAATACAATTCTAGCATGAATAATAAACATTTATCATGATATAAGGAAATAAATAATAACTTTATTATTGCCTCTAGGGCATATTTCCTTCAGTCTCCCACTTGCACTAGAGTCAATAATCTAGATTATACAGTAATGATTCTAACACCCATGGAGCCTTGGTGCTGATCATGTTTTGCTCGTGGAAGAGGCTTAGTCAGCGGGTCTACAACATTTAGATCCGTATGTATCCAGCAAATTTCTATGTCTCCCACTTGGACTAAGTCCCAAATGGAATTGAAGCACCTCTTGATGTGCTTGGTTCTCTTGTGAAATCTGGATTCCTTCGCCAAGGCAATTGCACCAGTATTGTCACAAAAGATTTTCATTGGACCCGATGCACTAGGTATGACACCTAGATCGGATATGAACTCCTTCATCCAGACTCCTTCATTTGCTGCTTCCGAAGCAGCTATGTACTCCGCTTCACATGTAGATCCCGCCACGACGCTTTGTTTAGAACTGCACCAACTGACAGCTCCACCGTTCAATATAAACATGTATCCGGTTTGCGATTTAGAATCGTCCGGATCAGTTTCAAAGCTTGCATCAACGTAACTATTTACGATGAGCTCTTTGTCACCTCCATATACGAGAAACATATCCTTAGTCCTTTTCAAGTACTTTAGGATGTTCTTGACCACTGTCCAGTGATCCACTCCAGGATTACTTTGGTACCTCCCTGCTAGACTTATAGCAAGGCACACATCAGGTCTGGTACACAGCATTGCATACATGATAGAGCCTATGGCTGAAGCATCGGGAACATCTTTCATTTTCTCTCTATCTTCTGCGGTGGTCGGACATTGAGTCTTACTCAACTTCACACCTCGTAACACAGGCAAGAACCCTTTATTTGCCTGATCCATTTTGAACTTCTTCAAAACTTTGTCAAGGTATGTGCTTTGTGAAAGTCCAATTAAGCGTCTTGATCTATCTCTATAGATCTTAATGCCCAATATGTAAGCAGCTTCACCGAGGTCTTTCATTGAAAAACTCTTATTCAAATATCCCTTTATGCTATCCAGAAATTCTATATCATTTCCAATCAATAATATGTCATCCACATATAATATCAGAAATGCTACAGAGCTCCCACTCACTTTCTTGTAAATACAGGCTTCTCCAAAAGTCTGTACAAAACCAAATGCTTTGATCACACTATCAAAGCGTTTATTCCAACTCCGAGAGGCTTGCACCAGTCCATAAATGGATCACTAGAGCTTGCACACTTTGTTAGCTCCCTTTGGATCGACAAAACCTTCTGGCTGCATCATATACAACTCTTCTTCTAGAAATCCATTCAGGAATGCAGTTTTAACATCCATTTGCCAAATTTAATAATCATAGAATGCGGCAATTGCTAACATGATTCGGACAGACTTAAGCATCTCTATAGGTGAGAAGGTCTCATCATAGTCAATCCCTTGAACTTGTTGAAAACCTTTTGCAACAAGTCGAGCTTTGTAGACAGTAACATTACCATCAGCGTCAATCTTCATCTTGAAGATCCATTTATTCTCAATTGCTTGCTGATCAATGGGCAAGTCAACCAAAGTCCACACTTTGTTCTCATACATGGATCCCATATCAGATTTCATGGCTTCTTGCCATTTTGCGGAATCTGGGCTCACCATCGCTTCTTCATAGTTCGTAGGTTCATCATGATCTAGTAGCATGACTTCCAGAACAGGATTACCGTACCACTCTGGTGCGGATCTTATTCTGGTTGATCTATGAGGTTCGGTAGTAACTTGATCTGGAGTTTCATGATCATTATCATTAGCTTCCTCACTAATTGGTGTAGGTGTCACAGAAACCGGTTTCTGTGATGTACTACTTTCCAACAAGGGAGAAGGTACAGTTACCTCATCAAGTTCTACTGTCCTCCCAGTCACTTCTTTCGAGAGAAACTCCTTCTCTAGAAAGGATCCATTCTTAGCAACGAAAGTCTTGCCTTCGGATCTGTGATAGAAGGTGTAACCAACCGTTTACTTTGGATATCCTATGAAGACACATTTCTCCGATTTGGGTTCGAGCTTATCAGGTTGAAGCTTTTTCACATAAGCATCGCAGCCCCAAACTTTCAGAAACGACAACTTTGGTTTCTTGCCAAACCACAGTTCGTAAGGCATCATCTCAACGGATTTCTATGGTGCCCTAATCAACATGAATGCAGCCGTCTCTAAAGCATAACCCCAAAATGATAGCGGTAATCTGTAAGAGACATCATAGATCGCACCATATCTAGTAAAGTGCGATTACGACATTCGGACACACCATTACGTTGTGGTGTTCTGGGTGGCGTGAGTTGCGAAACTATTCCGCATTGTTTCAAATGTAGACCAAACTCATAACTCAAATATTCTCCTCCACAATCAGATTGTAGAAACTTTATTTTCTTGTTACGATGATTTTCAACTTCACTCTGAAATTCTTTGAACTTTTCAAATGTTTCAGACTTATGTTTCATTAAGTAGATATACCCATATCTGCTTAAATCATCTATGAATGTGAGAAAATAACGATATCCACCACGAGCCTCAATATTCATCGGACCACATATATCTGTATGTATGATTTCCCAAAAATCTGTTGCTCTCTCCATAGTACCGGAGAACGGCGTTTTAGTCATCTTGCCCATGAGGCATGGTTCGCAAGTACCAAGTGATTCATATCAAGTGATTCCAAAAGTCCATCAGTATGGAGTTTCTTCATGCGCTTTACACCGATATGACCTAAACGGCAGTGCCACAAATAGGTTGCACTATCATTATCAACCCTGCATCCTTTGGCTTCAACATTATGAATATGTGTATCACTACTATCGAGATTCATCAAAAATAGACCACTCTTCAAGGGTGCATGACCATAAAAGATATTACTCATATAAATAGAACAACCATTATTCTCTTATTTAAATGAATAACCGTCTCGCATCAAATAAGATCTAGATATAATGTTCATGCTTAACGCTGGCACCAAATAACAATTATTTAGGTTTAAAACTAATCCCAAAGGTAGATGTAGAGGTAGCGTGCCGACCGCGATCACATCGACTTTGGAACCATTTCCCACGCGCATCGTCACCTCGTCCTTTGCCAGTGTTTGCTTAATCCGTAGTCCCTGTTTCGAGTTGCAAATGTTAGCAACAGAACCAGTATCAAATACCCATGTGCTACTGCGAGCTCTAGTAAGGTACACATCAATAACATGTATATCACATATACCTTTGTTCACCTTGCCATCCTTCTTATCCGCCAAATACTTGGGGCAGTTCCGCTTCCAGTGTACAGTCTGCTTGCAGTAGAAGCACTCGGTTTCAGGATTAGGTCCAGATTTGGGTTTCCTCTCCTTAGCAGTAACTTGCTTACTGTTCTTCTTGAAGTTCCCCTTCTTCTTCCCTTTGCCCTTTTTCTTGAAACTGGCGGTCTTGTTGACCATCAACACTTGATGCTTCTTCTTGATTTCTACCTCCACAGCCTTTAGCATTGCGAAGAGCTCGGGAATTGTCTTATCCATCCCTTGCATGTTATAGTTCATCACGAAGCTCTTGTAGCTTGGTGGCAGTGATTGAAGAACTCTGTCAATGACACTATCAACATGAAGAT
Organism: Triticum monococcum; assembly: GCA_034509565.1. Lineage (NCBI taxonomy): Eukaryota > Viridiplantae > Streptophyta > Magnoliopsida > Poales > Poaceae > Triticum > Triticum monococcum. The sequence goes on along the minus strand of CM067843.1, from coordinate 665,902,394 downwards.
TAACTCCCAGCTGAGTCAAGTGATTATGATACCCAGACATTTTGAGTATATGTTCACTGACAGAACTATTCTCCTCCATCTTGCAGCTATAGAATTTATTGGAGACTTCATATCTCTCAATCCGGGCATTTGCTTGAAATATTAACTTCAACTCCTGGAACATCTCATATGCTCCATGACGTTCAAAACGTCGTTGAAGTCCCGATTCTAAGCCGTAAAGCATGGCACACTAAACTATCGAGTAGTCATCAGCTTTGCTCTGCCAGACGTTCATAACATCTGGTGTTGCTCCAGCAGTAGGCCTGGCACCTAGCGGTGCTTCCAGGACGTAATTCTTCTGTGCAGCAATGAGGATAATCCTCAAGTTACGGACCCAGTCCGTGTAATTGTTACCATCATCTTTCAACTTTGCTTTCTCAAGGAACGCATTAAAATTCAACAGAACAACAACACGGGCCATCTATCTACAATCAAACATAGACAAGCAACATACTATCAGGTACTAAGTTCATGATAAATTTAAGTTCAATTAATCATATTACTTAAGAACTCCCACTTAGAAAGACATCCCTCTAATCTTCTAAGTGATCACGTGATCCATATCAACTAAACCATAACCGATCATCACGTGAAATGGAGTGGCTTTCAATGGTGAACATCAATATGTTGATCATATCTACTATATGATTCACGCTCGACCTTTCGGTCTCAGTGTTCCGAGGCCATATCTGCATATGCTAGGCTCGTCAAGTTTAACATGAGTATTCTGCGTGTGCAAAACTGGCTTGCACCCGTTGTAGATGGACGTAGAGCTTATCACACCCGATCATCACGTGGTGTCTGGGCACGACGAACTTTGGCAACGGTGCTTACTCAGGGAGAACACTTTTATCTTGAAATTTAGTGAGAGATCATCTTATAATGCTACCATCAATCAAAGTAAGATAAGATGCATAAAAGATAAACATCACATGCAATCAATATAAGTGATATGATATGGCCATCATCATCGTGTGCTTGTGATCTCCATCTCCGAAGCACCGTCATGATCACCATCGTCACCGGCGCGACACCTTAACTACCATCGTAGCATCATTGTCGTCTCGCCAATCTTATGCTTCCACGACTATCGCTGCCGCTTAGTGATAAAGTAAAGCATTACAATGCAATTGCATTGCATATAATAAAGTGACAACCATATGGCTCCTGCTAGTTGTCGATAACTCGGTTACAAAACATGATCATCTCATACAATAAAATTTAGCATCATGTCTTGACCATATCACATCACAACATGCCCTGCAAAAACAAGTTAGACGTCCTCTACTTTGTTGTTGCAAGTTTTACGTGGCTGCTACGGGCTTAAGCAAGAACCGTTCTTACCTACGCATCAAAACCACAACGATAGTTTGTCAAGTTGGTGTTGTTTTAACCTTCGCAAGGACCGGGCGTAGCCATACTTGCTTCAACTAAAGTTGGAGAAACTGACACCCGCCAGCCACCTGTGTGCAAAGCACATCAGTAGAACCAGTCTCGCGTAAGCGTACGCGTAATGTCAGTCCGGGGCGCTTCATCCAACAATACCGCCGAACCAAAGTATGACATGCTGGTAAGCAGTATGACTTATATCGCCCACAACTCACTTGTGTTCTACTCGTGCACAACATCAACGCATAAAACCTAGGCTCGGACGCCACTGAAGGGGAACGTAGTAATTTCAAAAAAACTCCTACGCACACGCAAGATCATGGTGATGCATAGCAACGAGAGAGGAGAGTGTTGTCCATGTACCCTCGTAGACCGAAAGCGGAAGCGTTAGCACAACGCGGTTGATGTAGTCGTACGTCTTCACGGCTCGACCGATCAAGCACCGAAACTACGGCACCTCCGAGTTCTAGCACACGTTCAGCTTGATGACGATCCCCGGACTCTGATCCAGCAGAATGTCGGGGAAGAGTTCTGTCAGCACGATGGTGTGCTGACGATCTTGATGTTCTACTATCGCAGGGCTTCGCCTAAGCACTACTGCAATATTATCGAGGACTATGGTGGAGGGGGGCACCGCACACGGCTAAGAGATCAATGATCAACTATTATGTCTTGGGTGCCCCCCTGCCCCTGTATATAAAGGAGCAAGGGGGAGGAGGTGTGGCCAGGCAAGGGGTGTGCCAGGAGGAGTCCTACTCCTCCTGGGAGTAGGACTCCCCCCTTTCCATGTTGGACTAGGACTTGGGGGGAAGGAGAGAGAGGGAAAAGGAAGGGGGGCGCTGACCCCCCCTCCTTGTCCAATTCAGACTGGGGGGAAGGGGCGCGCGGCTGCCCCTTGGCCTCTTCTCCACTTCCTCCACTAGGCCCATTAAGGCCCATTAGGTTACCGGGGGGTTCCGGTAACCTCCCGGTACTCCGGTAAAATGTCGATTTCACCCGGAACACTTCAGATGTCCAAACATAGGCTTCCAATATATCAATCTTCATGTCTCGACCATTTCGAGACTCCTCGTCATGTCCGTGATCATATTCGGGACTCCGAACAACCTTCGGTACATCAAAATATATAAACTCATAATGAAACTGTCATCGTAATGTTAAGCGTGTGGACCCTATGGGTTCGAGAACAATGTAGACATGACCGAGACATGTCTCTGGTCAATAACCAATAGAGGAACCTGGATGCTCATATTGGCTCCTACATTTTCTACGAAGATCTTTATCGGTCAGACCGCATAACAACATACGTTGTTCCCTTTGTCATTGCAAGTGCATCTAGTGCCACCCCTAGTTGGTTTTGGAGTATTGACGACAAACCTAGTTGAGGGACTAATGTGTTTGTGAGAATTGGAGGATAACACAGGTATAAGTCCCTCATTGATTCGGTTTTACTACCAGAGATGACCCCTAAAAATGTACGAAGACATTGAAGTCAATGGTGGTATATGAAGATATTCACATTGAAGACTATGACAAGAGAAGGCACCACATGAAGCCTATGGAACTCGAAGACTTAGATCTTTCGTAGTTCTCTTTCATTTGTGTTGAGTCATAGGAACCATCGTACTGTTAAGTGGGGTCCAAGAGAACCAGTCAGAACGACTGAAGTGATGCCTGAACAAAAACCTATGTCTTCGAGTGAAGACTATGAGAGCAAATCTTGTCCAGAGTCGGACAAGTCGGCTTTGCTTGTAGCCCAAGTAAAGTTGCCGTGTGAGTTTGAAATCTGACCGTTGGAACACGTGTCAGTTCCTTAGTGACCCAGGGTCATTTCAGACAAATCAGGTCGGGTTGCCTAGTGGCTATAAATAGTCCACCCGCTACAACCATAAACGGTTGGCTGCTCAGATTCAGTGCACGGCTTTTGTCGTTTGAGAGCAACCCACCTCGAAGCCTTTGAGAGAGAATTCCTAGTGAGGATAAAGCCCTAACCACCCAGAGCCAGAGAGAATTGGGCATCACTTAAGTCTTCTTGTCTGAGTGATCTGAAGACTTATTACATTTGAGGATTGTGCATCCTCCAGCCGGTTAGGCGTCGCGTTCTGAGCATCCAAGAGACATTGTGGATTGCCGGTGAACGAAGTCTGTGAAGGTTTGGAAGTATACCTTGAAGACTTACCAGAGTGATTGGGCGAGGTCTGTGTGACCTTAGCTCAAGGAGAATACAGTGAGGACTGGGTGTCCTGAGCTGCGGTTCAGGACTGGGTGTCCGGGACTGTGTGTCCTAAGGTTTAAATACCTAGCTGCTCCAACCAGACGTACAGTTGTCACAGCAACTGGAACTGGTCCAACAAATCATTGTCCTCAATGAGTCACTGGTTTCATCTTCACCTTCCTTTACTTACTGTTACTCGTTGTGAAGTCATTGCATGTTTGCTCTATATTTTGTCTTCACTGAGTGACTGTGTGTTCTGTTTGGCTTCATAATATCTTCCTACCTGATCCTTATTACACAACAGCTATTTGTCACTGTGCTTTCACTCTATTGAATACTTGACCATGGCTTGCCTAGTGTAGTCTACCTTCCGCTGCATAGTAATAGGCATATCTCTACTGTTTGTCTTCATAACTTCCACGTTTTGAAGACTTTCATAAAAATCGCCTATTCACCCCCCCCTCTAGTCAATATAACGCACTTTCAATTGGTATCAGAGCAAGGTGCTCCCTTGTTCTGTGTGATTCGGTTTAACCACCTGGAGTTTTAGCTATGTCGACTGCAGGGATAATTAAAGTCTCCGCTGCGTGCCCCGTCTTTGATGGAACTGAATATCCCTACTGGAAGAATAAGATGCGCATGCATCTTGAAGCCATTGACGTCGACCTATGGTATGTCGTTGAGAACGGCGTTCCCAAGGCTGGAGAAGGTGTCACTGCTGCTGATGTCAAGAAGTTCGTTCAACTGGACTCTACTGCCAAGAATATCATATGTGGTCATCTGACCAAAGGACAGTATGGCCGTGTGAGTGCTTTGAAGACATCCAAGCTGGTCTGGGACTGGCTCTCCAAGGTCAATGAAGGCATCTCAACCCAGAGAGATCAGAGAATCAGTGTCCTTCGTAACCTCTTCAACCGCTTCAAGCGAAATGACAATGAGAATGTCCAGCACACATTTGACCGACTCACTCACATCACAAATGAGCTTCAAGCCCTCGGCGCCACTGAGATCACCAAACATGAAATCGTCAAGACGCTGCTGAGATCACTTGATAGTTCATTTGACATCCTAGCCCTGATGATTCAAGAATGTCCTGATTTCAAGACACTCGATCCGTCTGACATACTTGAGAGGCTCAACACACATGAGTTTCAGCTTTCTGAGAAAAGAGATATCTACGGTCCAAACTATGGGCGAACTCGTGCCTTGAAGGAAAAAGCTGTTTCCTCATCTGAAGAAGAATCAGACTGCAGTTCTGATGATCCTGAAGACATTGGAAGGGAACTTGCAATGCTTGTGAAGAAGTTCCAAAAATTCACCAAGAAGAAAGGCTTCAGAAAGTCTTCACGATCAAGCTCAAGGAATGATGAAGCTTCTGCTCATGACTACAAGAAGAAAACATACCACAAGTGCAAGAAAACTGGACACTTCATCTCTGAGTGTCCACAGTGGGACAATGAGAACAGAAAGAAGAAGAAGAGCAAGGAATATGACTCTGACGACAAGAAGAAGAAGAAATACTCAAAGTCTTCTTCCAAGTCTTCCTCAAAGTCTTCATCACACAAGAAGAGCTCATCTGGCAAGGCACGTGCGTTTGTTGGGAAGGAAATGGATTCAGAGGAGGAGTCCGCTTCTGAGGAGGCAGAGGTGGAGTCTGAGGAGGAGTCTGATTCTGGCATTGCAAGTCTGGCTACAGCATACGTCGCCAAGTCCATCTTCAACACTGAAGACAATGACTTCGTCACAGACACCGGTGCAAATGACAAGGACTACTCAACTCCTACCTACTGCTTCATGGCATGCGGTGCCAAGGTAAACACACGCACTACTCACTATCAAACATCTAGTGACGATGACTCTGATTGTGATTAAAAACCCAGCTACAAAACCCTTGCTAAAATTGCAACTGAACAACAGAAAACTATGGAACATATTCAAAAACTGTTAGACAGAAGCGATGATCTGTTGGGTGCTGAAATGACTCGGTCTGAATCCTTAATCGAAGACTTAAAAAATCTTCACGTTAAGTATCAGGAACTTGAAAGTCTTCATGATAATCTCTCAACAGCTCATGAAAAGCTTTCCTATGATTATCTTCAAAGGAAGCAAGATCTTGAGAAATTGAGAGCGGCTCATGAAGATCTTCAAAAGGAAAATGAGTCACTTAGTGCCAAACAGATCAGTTCCGCTTAGGAAGGATTTGAACCACCATGTCTTAAATGCATTGAGCGTGATAATGCTGCTTCTGTTGCTGAATGTTCTACTGCTACTGTTGGTGCAATATCTTCAACTGTTGATGTGGTAACTAACCCCTCTGCCGAGGATACCACCGCTATAGCTGATGAGAATGCTAGGTTGAAGACATTGCTTGAAACAGGGATGCACAAAAGTCTTAAAGGGCATCAGACATTATGTGATGTCCTCAAGAAGCAGATTCTGAACCGAAACCCTAGTAAAGAGGGTGTTGGGTTCGTAAGGAAAATGAATGCAGATGACTCTTACTGGAAACCTGAGCAGTACCCCAAAACCAAGTGCGTTGCTGCAAAGGAACCTTCAGCAGATCCATCCAATTTATCTGGATTCACTTGTGCTAACCCCATTATCATTGATGAATCCTTTGATGCAAACTATGTACTGTTTAAGAATTAGAATGGTGAAGTGTTTGCCAGGTACATTGGTACTAACTGCAGGAATGGACCGCCTATGAAGAAGATCTGGGTTCCGAAAAGGTGTCTGGAAAATCTTCCTGTGAATGTCTTCATGACACCTCACATGAAGAAGACAAACCTCAGACCAAAGGCTTCATACGGTCCAAAGGCTTCATACAGACAAAGGACTCACCTGAGTCGCACTAACGCAAATGTTTTGCAGGGAAACCACTCTCAAGCATATGAATATGAGAGCGGTCCATCAAATCGCCATGTTCATATGACCAAGAATTATTCTGCCTATTCTTATGAGTACTATTGTCCACCTACTAGACTGTTTGCTAGGGCTCCAAAGCCAAAATTCTCAGATGCTGCACTTAGACTTATTGCTTCTAAGCCACCCTTGAAGATGTGGGTGGCTAAGAAAGCTTAACTCTCTTTTGCAGGGAAAGGTCTCCAGCAGAAAAACAAAATCTTCTAACGCTATTGCTGGGGACCTTAAAAATCTTGCAGGGCGCAAGATAAAATGCCCGAACGGCATCACTATGTACTTCGTTCCTGAATCGCATGCTACTCTCCCTATTAGTCCTAATCTGGATCTAAGTTTTCATAACCCACTGGTTCGTCAAATGTTTTTGCTTCACAATTCTCTTCGTGAAGCCTATCCCCCTAACTGCACTATAGGGTACGACACCAGCGTCTTTAGAATGGATTATTGACAGTGGGTATACAAATCACATGACCGGCAGAAGAAGCCTTCTTATGGACTCAACCTTACGTCCATCCGATAAGAGCCACATCACATTCGCTGACACTGGTAAAAGTAAGGTATTGGGTCTAGGTAGAGTTGCAATCTCAAAGGATCAACACATGGATAAAGTCATGCTTGTTGTATCCCTTGGCTTCAACTTAATGCCTGTCTCAATGCTTTGTGATTTGAACATGATCGTAATATTTGGAAAATATCGTTGCCTGGTACTAATGGAATCTGACAAGTCTCTAGTGTTTGAAGGGTATCGGAAAGATGATTTGTATGTGGTAGATTTCTCAGCAGGGCCACAGCTGGCAGTATGTCTTCTGGCAAAAGCTTCAGAATGCTGGCTTTAGCATCGGAGGCTTGGGCATGCTGGCACGAGGAACCTCCACACCCTTGCAAAGAAGAAGCATGTCATAGGCATCGAGGGCGTCAAGTTCAAGAAATATCACCTATGCGGTGCCTGTGAAGCAGGGAAGATGACGAGGGCAAAACATCCCTCGAAGACAATCATGACCACTACTCGACCCTTCGAATTGCTTCACATGGATCTTTTTGGTCCCACTCACTACTCAACTTTTACCACTACTGCTTGCCTCTATGGGTTTGTCATTGTTGATGATTACTCTAGATATACTTGGGTGCACATAATCCTTTACAAGACTGAAGTGTAGGATGTCTTCAGACGCTTTGCCAATCGAGCTATGAACAATTACGGCGCCAAGATAAAGCACATTAGAAGTGACAATGGCATTGAATTCAAGAACACTGGACTTGATACATATCTTGATACCTTGGGCATCACACATGAATTCTCAGCCCCTTACACGCCACAACAGAATGGCGTCGTCAAACGCAAGAACAGAACACTCATTGAGATGGCCAGAACGATGCTAGATGAATACAAGACTCCAAGAAAATTCTGGCCTGAAGCCATTGAAACTGCATGTCATACAATCAATCGTGTTTATCTTCACAAGCTTCTGAACAAGACATCTTATGAACTCCTAACTGTTGGGGAACGTTGCAGAAAACAAAAAAAATTCCTACTCGTTTCACCAAGATCCATCTATGAGTTCATCTAGCAACGAGTCATCGGATGCATCTACATACCTTTGTAGATCGCGAGCGGAAGCGTTCAAAGAACGGGGATGATGTTGTCGAACACGACGTGATCCAAATCACCGATGACCAAGTGCCGAACGGACGGCACCTCCGTGTTCAACACACGTACGGGACGGGAGACGTCTCCTCCTCCTTGATCCAGCAAGGGGGAAGGAGAGGTTGATGATGATCCAGCAGCACGACGGCGTGGTGGTGGATGCAGGGCGTCACAGTAGCAGGGCTTCGCCTATACTACGAGAGAGAGAGAGAGAGACGTAACAGGGAGAGAGGGATGCGCCAAGGGCTGTGTTCTGAAATCCCTCCTCTCCCCCACTATATATAGGGGTGCCAGGGGGGCGCCGGCCCTAGGAGATGGGATCTCCTAGGGGGGGCGGCGGCCAAGGGGTGGGGGGCTTGCCCCCCAAGCAAGGGGCGCCCCCTCTAGGGTTTCCCCTCAACCCTAGCCGCATGGGCCCTAGGGGAGTGGCGCCCCAGCCCACTTTGGGCTGGGTCCCTTCCCACTTCAGCCCATGGGGCCCTCCGGGATAGGTGGCCCCACCCGGTGGACCCCCGGGACCCTTCCGGTGGTCCCGGTACAATACCGGTGACCCCGAAACTTGTCCCGATGGCCGAAATAGCAGTTCCTATATATAATTCTTTACCTCCGGACCATTCTGGAACTCCTCGTGACGTCCGGGATCTCATCCGGGACTCCGAACAACATTCGGGTTACTGCATATACATATCTTCACAACCCTAGAGTCACCGAACCTTAAGTGTGTAGACCCTACGGGTTCGGGAGACATGTAGACATGACCGAGACGACTCTCCGGTCAATAACCAACAGCGGGATCTGGATACCCATGTTGGCTCCCACATGCTCCACGATGATCTCATCGGATGAACCACAATGTCGAGGATTCAATCAACCCCGTATGCAATTCCCTTTGTCAATCGATATGTTACTTGCCCGAGATTCGATCGTCGGTATCCCAATACCTCGTTCAATCTCGTTACTAGCAAGTCACTTTACTCGTACCGTAATGCATGATCCCGTGACCAGACACTTGGTCACTTTGAGCTCATTATGATGATGCATTACCGAGTGGGCCCAGTGATACCTCTCCGTCATACGGAGTGACAAATCCTAGTCTTGATCCATGTCAACCCAACACACACTTTCGGAGATACCCGTAGTCTACCTTTATAGTCACCCAGTTACGTTGTGACGTTTGGTATACCCAAAGCATTCCTACGGTATCCGGGAGTTACACGATCTCATGGTCTAAGGAAAAGATACTTGACATTGGAAAAACTCTAGCAAACGAACTATACGATCTTTATGCTATGTTTAGGATTGGGTCTTGTCCATCACATCATTCTCCTAATGATGTGATCTCGTTATCAATGACATCCTATGTCCATAGCCAGGAAACCATGACTATCTGTTGATTAACGAGCTAGTCAACTAGAGGCTTACTAGGGACATGTTGGTGTCTGTTATTCACACATGTATTACGATTTCCGGATAACACAATTATAGCATGAATAAAGACAATTATCATGAACAAGGAAATATAATAATAATGCTTTTATTATTGCCTCTAGGGCATATTTCCAACAGTCTCCCACTTGCACTAGAGTCAATAATCTAGTTACATTGTGATGAATCAAACACCCATGGAATTCTGGTGTTGATCATGTTTTGCCCTAGGGAGAGGTTTAGTCAACGGATCTGCTACATTCAGGTCCGTATGTACTTTACAAATCTCTATGTCTCCATCTTGAACATTTTCACGAATGGAGTTGAAGCGACGCTTGATGTGCCTTGTCTTCTTGTGAAACCTGGGCTCCTTGGCAAGTGCAATAGCTCCAGTGTTGTCACAGAAGAGCTTGATCGGCCCCGACGCATTGGGTATGACTCCGAGGTCGGTGATGAACTCCTTCACCCAAATTGCTTCATGTGCTACCTCCGAGGCTGCCATGTACTCCGCTTCACATATAGATCCCGCCACGACGCTCTGCTTGCAACTGCACCAGCTTACTGCCCCACCATTCAAAATATACACGTATCCGGTTTGTGACTTAGAGTCATCCAGATCTGTGTCGAAGCTAGCATCGACGTAACCCTTTATGACGAGCTCTTCGTCACCTCCATAAACGAGAAACATTTCCTTAGTCCTTCTCAGGTACTTCAGGATATTCTTGACCGCTGTCCAGTGTTCCTTGTCGGGATTACTTTGGTACCTTCCTACCAAACTTACGGCAAGGTTTACATCAGGTCTGGTACACAGCATGGCATACATAATAGAACCTATGGCTGAGGCATAGGGGATGACACTCATCTCTTCTATTTCTTCTGCCGTGGTCGGACTTTGAGCCGAGCTCATTTCATACCTTGTAACACAGGCAAGAACCCCTTCTTAGATTGATCCATATTGAACTTCTTCAATATCTTCTCAAGGTATGTGCTTTGTGAAAGACCTATGAGGCGTCTTGATCTATCTCTATAGATCTTGATGCCTAATATATAAGCAGCTTCTCCAAGGTCCTTCATTGAAAAACTCTTATTCAAGTAGGCCTTGATGTTGTCCAAGAGTTCTATATCATTTCCCATCAAGAGTATGTCATCTACATATAGTATGAGAAATGCTACAGAGCTCCCAACTTTCTTGTAAACGCAGGCTTCTCCATAAGTCTGTGTAAACCCAAACGCTTTGATCATCTCATCAAAACGAATGTTCCAACTCCGAGATGCTTGCACCAGCCCATAAATCGAGCGTTGGAGCTTGCATACCTTGTCAGCATTCTTAGGATCGACAAAACCTTCCGGCTGCATCATATACAATTCTTCCTTAAGGAAACCATTAAGGAATGCCGTTTTGACGTCCATTTGCCATATCTCATAATCGTAGAATGCGGCAATTGCTAACATGATTCGGACGGACTTCAGCTTCGCTACCGGTGAGAAAGTCTCATCGTAGTCAACCCCTTGAACTTGTCGATAACCCTTAACGACAAGCCGAGCCTTATAGATGGTCACATTACCATCTGCGTCTGTCTTCTTCTTAAAGATCCATTTATTTTCTATGTCTCGCCGTTCAACGGGCAAGTCAGTCAAAGTCCATACTTCGTTTTCATACATGGATCCTATCTCGGATTTCATGGCTTCCAGCCATTTGTCGGAATCCGGGCCCGTCATCGCTTCTTCATAGTTTGAAGGTTCACCGTTGTCTAACAACATGATTTCCAAGACAGGGTTGTCGTACCATTCTGGTGCGGAACGTGTCCTTGTGGACCTTCGAATTTCAGTAGGTGCTTGATCAAAAGTATCTTGATCATTATCATTAACTTCCTCTCTAGTCGGTGCTGGCACCTCAGGAACATTTTCTTGAGTTGCGCCATTTTCCGGTTCAAGAGGTAATACTTCATCAAGTTCTACTTTCCTCCCACTTACTTCTTTCGAGAGAAACTCCTTCTCTAGAAAGGATCCATTCTTGGCAACAAAGACCTTGCCTTCGGATCTGAGGTAGAAGGTATACCCAATAGTTTCTTTTGGGTATCCTATGAAGACGCATTTTTCTGACTTGGGTTCGAGCTTTTCAGGTTGAAGTTTCTTGACATAAGCATCGCATCCCCAAACTTTTAGAAATGACAACTTAGGTTTCTTCCCAAACCATAATTCATACGGTGTCGTCTCAACGGATTTCGACGGAGCCCTATTTAAAGTGAATGCGGCAGTCTCTAAAGCATAGCCCCAAAAAGATAGCGGTAAATCGGTAAGAGACATCATAGATCGCACCATATCTAATAGAGTGCGATTACGACGTTCGGACACACCGTTACGCTGAGGTGTTCCAGGCGGCGTGAGTTGTGAAACTATTCCACATTTTCTTAAGTGTGTGCCAAATTCGTGACTCAAGTATTCTCCTCCACGATCTGATCGTAGAAACTTGATTTTCCTGTCACGTTGATTCTCAACCTCACTCTGAAATTCCTTGAACTTTTCAAAGGTTTCAGACTTGTGTTTCATTAAGTAGATATACCCATATCTACTCAAGTCATCAGTGAGGGTGAGAACATAACGATAGCCGCCGCGAGCCTCAACACTCATTGGACCGCACACATCAGTATGTATGATTTCCAATAAGTTGGTTGCTCGCTCCATTGTTCCTGAGAACGGAGTCTTGGTCATTTTACCCATGAGGCATGGTTCGCACGTGTCAAATGATTCATGATCAAGAGACTCTAAAAGTCCATCTGCATGGAGCTTCTTCATGCGTTTGACACCTATGTGACCAAGGCGGCAGTGCTACAAGTATGTGGGACTATCATTATCAACTTTACATCTTTTGGTACTCACATTATGAACATGTGTAGCATTACGTTCGAGATTCATAAAGAATAAACCATTCACCATAGGAGCATGACCATAAAACATATCTCTCATATAAATCGAACAACCATTATTCTCGGATTTAAATGAGTAGCCATCTCGAATTAAACGAGATCCCGATACAATGTTCATGCTCAAAGCTGGCACTAAATAACAATTATTAAGGTTTAAAACTAATCCCGAAGGTAAATATAGAGGTAGCGTGCCGACGGCGATCACATTGACCTTGGAACCATTCCCGACGCGCATCGTCACCTCGTCATTTGCCAGTTTCCGCTTATTCTGCAACCCCTGCTTTGAGTTACAAATGTGAGCAACTGCACCGGTATCAAATACCCAGGAGCTACTACGGACACTAGTAAGGTACACATCAATTATATGTATATCACATATACCTTTTGTTTTGCCGGCCTTCTTGTCTGCTAAGTATTTGGGGCAGTTCCGCTTCAAGTGACCGCTTCCCTTGCAATAAAAGCACTCAGTCTCGGGCTTGGGTCCATTCTTTGGCTTCTTCCCGGCAGCTTGCTTGCCGGGCGCGGCAACTCCCTTGCCGTCCTTCTTGAAGTTCTTTTTACCCTTGCCCTTCTTGAACTTGGTGGTTTTATTCACCATCAACACTTGATGTTCCTTCTTGACTTCTACCTCCGCTGATTTCAGCATTGAAAATAACTCAGGAATGGTCTTTTCCATCCCCTGCATATTGAAGTTCATCACAAAGCTCTTGTAGCTTGGTGGAAGCGACTAGAGGATTCTGTCAATGACCGCATCATTCGGGAGATTAACTCCCAGCTGAGTCAAGCGGTTATGCAACCCAGACATAGTGAGTATGTGCTCACTGACAGAACTATTTTCCTCCATCTTACAGCTGAAGAATTTGTCGGAGACTTCATATCTCTCGACCCGGGCATGAGCTTGAAAAACCATTTTCAGCTCTTCGAACATCTCATATGCTCCATGTCTCTCAAAACGCTTTTGGAGCCCCGGCTCTAAGCTGTAAAGCATGCTGCACTGAACGAGGGAGTATTCGTCAACACGTGTCTGCCAAGCGTTCATAACGTCTTGGTTCTGTGGGACGGGAGCTTCACCTAGTGGTGCTTGTAGGACATAATCTTTCTTGGCAGCTATGAGGATGATCCTCAGGTTCCGGACCCAGTCCGTATAGTTGCTGCCATCATCTTTCAGCTTGGTTTTCTCTAGGAACGCGTTGAAGTTGAGGACTACGTTGGCCATTTGATCTACAAGACATATTGTAAATAATTTAGACTAAGTTCATGATAATTAAGTTCATCTAATCAAATTATTCAATGAACTCCCACTTAGATAGACATCCCTCTTCTAGTCATCTAAGTATAACATGATCCGAGTCAACTAGGCCGTGTCCGATCATCACGTGAGACGGACTAGTCAACGTCGGTGAACATCTTCATGTTGATCGTATCTTTTATACGACTCATGCTCGACCTTTCGGTCTTCTGTGTTCCGAGGCCATGTCTGTACATGCTAGGCTCGTCAAGTCAACCTAAGTGTTTGCATGTGTAAATCTGTCTTACACCCGTTGTATGTGAACGTCTAAATCAAACACCCGATCATCACGTGGTGCTTCGAATCAACGAACTGTTGCAATGGTGCACAGTTAGGGGGAACACTTCTTGAAATTATTATGAGGGATCATCCTATTTACTACCGTCGTTCTAAGTAAACAAGATGCAAAACATGATAAACATCACATGCAATCAAATAATAAACGTGACATGATATGGCCAATATCACATAGCTCCTTTGATCTCCATCTTGGGGCTCCATGATTATCTTGTCACTGGCTTGACACCATGATCTCTATCATCATGATCTCCATCATCGTGTCTCCATGAAGTTGCTCGCCAACTATTACTTCTACTACTATGGCTAACGCGTTTAGCAATAAAGTAAAGTAATTTACATGGCGTTTCTCAATGACACGCAGGTCATACAAAAAATAAAGACAACTCCTATGGCTCCTGCCAGTTGTCATACTCATCGACATGCAAGTCGTGATTCCTATTACAATAGCATGAACATCTCATACATCACATATAGATCATTCATCATTCATCACAACTTTGGCCATATCATATCACAAAGCACTTGCTGCAAAAACAAGTTAGACGTCCTCTAATTGTTGTTGCAAGTTTTACGTGGCTGAATTAGGGTTCTAGCAAGAACGTCTTCTTACCTACGTGAAAGCCACAACGTGATTTGTCAACTTCTATTTACCCTTCATAAGGACCCTGTTCATCGAATCCGCTCCAACTAAAGTGGGAGAGACAGACACCCGCCAGCCACCTTATGCAACTAGTGCATGTTAGTCGGTGGAACCGGTCTCACGTAAGCGTACGTGTAAGGTTGGTCCGGGCCGCTTCATCCCACAATACTGCTGAAGCAAGATAAGACTAGTAGCGGCAGGAAAGTTGACAAATCTACGCCCACAACAAATTGTGTTCTACTCGCGCAAGAAGAACTACGCATAAACCTGGCTCTGATACCACTGTTGGGGAACGTTGCAGAAAACAAAAAAAAATTCCTACTCGTTTCACCAAGATCCATCTATGAGTTCATCTAGCAACGAGTCATCGGATGCATCTACATACCTTTGTAGATCGCGAGCGGAAGCGTTCAAAGAACGGGGATGATGTTGTCGAACACGACGTGATCCAAATCACCGATGACCAAGTGCCGAACGGACGGCACCTCCGTGTTCAACACACGTACGGGACGGGAGACATCTCCTCCTTCTTGATCCAGCAAGGGGGAAGGAGAGGTTGATGATGATCCAGCAGCACGACGGCGTGGTGGTGGATGCATGGCGTCACAGTAGCAGGGCTTCGCCTATACTACGAGAGAGAGACGTAACAGGGAGAGAGGGATGCGCCAAGGGCTGTGTTCTGAAATCCCTCCTCTCCCCCACTATATATAGGGGTGCCAGGGGGGCGGCGGCCAAGGGGTGGGGGGCTTGCCCCCCAAGCAAGGGGCGCCCCCTCTAGGGTTTCCCCTCAACCCTAGCCGCATGGGCCCTAGGGGAGTGGCACCCCAGCCCACTTTGGGCTGGGTCCCTTCCCACTTCAGCCCATGGGGCCCTCCGGGATAGGTGGCCCCACCAGGTGGACCCCCGGGACCCTTCCGGTGGTCCCGGTACAATACCGGTGACCCCGAAACTTGTCCCGATGGCCGAAATAGCACTTCCTATATATAATTCTTTACCTCCGGACCATTCCGGAACTCCTCGTGACGTCCGGGATCTCATCCGGGACTCCGAACAACATTCGGGTTACTGCATATACATATCTTCACAACCCTAGAGTCACCGAACCTTAAGTGTGTAGACCCTACGGGTTCGGGAGACATGTAGACATGACCGAGACGACTCTCCGGTCAATAACCAACAGCGGGATCTGGATACCCATGTTGGCTCCCACATGCTCCACGATGATCTCATCGGATGAACCACGATGTCGAGGATTCAATCAACCCCGTATGCAATTCCCTTTGTCAATCGATATGTTACTTGCCCGAGATTCGATTGTCGGTATCCCAATACCTCGTTCAATCTCGTTACTAGCAAGTCACTTTACTCGTACCGTAATGCATGATCCCGTGACCAGACACTTGGTCACTTTGAGCTCATTATGATGATGCATTACCGAGTGGGCCCAGTGATACCTCTCCGTCATACGGAGGGACAAATCCCAGTCTTGATCCATGTCAACCCAACAGACACTTTCGGAGATACCCGTAGTCTACCTTTATAGTCACCCAGTTACGTTGTGACGTTTGGTATACCCAAAGCATTCCTACGGTATCCGGGAGTTACACGATCTCATGGTCTAAGGAAAAGATACTTGACATTGGAAAAACTCTAGCAAACGAACTATACGATCTTTATGCTATGTTTAGGATTGGGTCTTGTCCATCACATCATTCTCCTAATGATGTGATCTCGTTATCAATGACATCCTATGTCCATAGCCAGGAAACCATGACTATCTGTTGATTAACGAGCTAGTCAACTAGAGGCTTACTAGGGACATGTTGGTGTCTGTTATTCACACATGTATTACGATTTCCGGATAACACAATTATAGCATGAATAAAGACAATTATCATGAACAAGGAAATATAATAATAATAATGCTTTTATTATTGCCTCTAGGGCATGTTTCCAACACTAACTGGCAAGAAGCCAAATGTCAGTTACTTCAGAGTATTTGGCGCAAGGTGCTGGATCAAGGACCCACACCACACCTCAAAGTTTGCACCAAAAGCACATGAGGGTTTTATGCTTGGATATGGAAAGGATTCGCACTCCTACAGAGTCTTCAATCTCTTTCATTACAAAGTGGTTGAAATAGTGGATGTGCGGTTCGATGAGACTAATGGTTCACAAAGAGAGCAACTGCCAAATGTGCTAGATGAGGTTCCATCTAGTGAATCAATCAAGCTAATGGGAACTGGAGAGATTATACCTTCTGAAGCTCATCCTGAAGAAGAACTTATCATCTCAGCACCTGATCCACATGAAGACAATGCTCAGCCTGAAGACATTCCTCCCAACAACAACACAGGTCAGCAAGAGAAAAGTCTTCGCCCTGTACATCCTCGTGTTGCCAATGAAGTGCAGATTGACAGAATAATTGACAGCATCAATGCACCTGGTCCACTCACTCGTTCAAGGGCAACTCAGCTGGCAAATTTCTGTGGGCACTTCGCATTCGTCTCAATTACAGAACCCAAGAAAGTTGAAGAAGCCTTCATGGAACCTGAATGGATTCAAGCTATGCAAGAAGAGCTTCAACAGTTTGAGCTGAACAATGTATGGGAACTGGTCAAGCGTCCTGATCCACGGAAGCACAATATAATAGGCACCAAACGGATATACCGCAACAAGCAAGATGAGCATGGACAAATTGTCAGAAACAAAGCTCGTCTCGTTGCTCAAGGATATACTCAAGTGGAAGGCATTGATTTTGATGAAACATTTGCTCCTGTGGCTAGACTTGAAGCCATACGTATACTGCTGGACTATGCAAATCATCATAACATACTTCTATATCAAATGGATGTGAAGAGTGCTTTTCTCAATGGCAAGATTGAAGAAGAAGTGTATGTTGCACAACCGCCTGGGTTTGAAGATCCAAAACATCCTGACATGGTATACAAGCTCAACAAGGCACTGTATGGCCTCAAACAAGCCCCTCGGGCCTGGTATGACACACTCAAATACTTCTTGAAGAGCAAAGGCTTCATACCTGGTTCCCTAGATCCCACTCTCTTCATGAAGACATATGATGGTGAACTGTTTGTGTGCCAAATTTATGTGTATGACATTATCTTCGGCTACACCAGTCAGAAGTACAGTGAAGAGTTTGGCTATATGATGCAAGAGCAATATCAGATGTCTATGATGGGGGAGATGAAGTTCTTCCTCGGTCTTCAAATACGACAACAACGCAACGGCATCTTCATATCTCAAGAGAAGTATCTCAAAGAGTGCCTGAAGAAGTTTGGTATGCAAGACTGCAAAGGCTTCACAACACCAATGCCAGCCAAACATCATCTGGGTCCCGATGACAATGGTAAAGAGTTCGATCAAAAGGTATACCGCTCCATGATTGGTTCTTTGCTTTATTTATGTGCATCTAGGCCAGACATTATGCTTAGTGTTTGCATGTGTGCTCGATTTCAAGCGGCACCAAAGGAGTCGCATCACTTAGCTGTGAAGCGAATTCTTCGATATTTGGCTCACACCCCAACTCTCGGATTATGGTATCCAAAGGGCTCAGAGTTTGATCTGGTTGGATTCTCGGATGCTGATTATGCTGGTGACAAGGTTGATCAGAAGTCTACATCAGGCACATGCCACTTTCTGGGGCGATCACTTGTATGTTGGTCTTCAAAGAAGCAGAACTGTGTATCTCTCTCCACTGCTGAATCTGAATACATTGCTGCTGGATCTTGCTGCGCTCAGCTTCTGTGGATGAAGCAAACTCTCAAGGACTATGGCATTCATCTGAAGCAAGTGCCACTTTACTGCGACAACGAAAGCGCCATCATGATTGCCAACAACCCAGTTCAGCACTCGAAGACAAAGCACATAGAAATTCGTCATCACTTTCTCAGAGATCATGTTGTGAAGGAAGATATTGATATCATACACGTCAACACTGAAGAGCAATTGGCAGATATCTTCACCAAGCCCTTGGATGAGAAGAGATTTTGCAAGTTACGGTGTGAGCTAAATATCCTGGAATCCTCAAATGTTCTGTGATCAGGCACACATCCTAACACTTATGCATATTGATGACTTAGATGTGCAACACACGAAGTAACATATATCTTCAATCAATGAAGACTTACATTCTAAGTGTGAATACATTAATGTGGAATTTGACTTCGGAGTGCCACGATAATTGTGCGCCGTGTCTGAGTCTAATACTTCCTATACGGTGGGTAACGCCACCACCAAACATTCTATTTTGAAGTGTTTCACTCATGGCGTTACCTTGCAATGTCTTCACATTTGGTTTGGCTTCAATCTCAACATGTCTTCATGATTATCTTCACTATGTTATAAACATATATATACTAGTGTTCTGTCCTCTACAGCATTCACTTATAGATATGTCTTCTTGTTTGAATCTTTTGAACTAAGTGAATGTGATCGGACCCTAACCTCTCTATGCTTTCTATCTTAAATTCTATCTCTCCAAGTCATATGCATTCTATTGAAACTGCCGAATGTCTTCTCTGCGCCCTTGACAGCAGAAGACATAGAGACAACCTTTAAGTCCGTTTTCAATGCTCATTTATCCACATGAAATCCGGAGAAGTAGGAACGACCACCCGACAATCCAGGCGTGCGCGGGACGTGGAACAACCTCCAAAATTCCGCATGATGGCCACGTGTTACCCAGATGCGAATCGCCAGGGGCACCTGTGTAATAGCGCAGTGCCGCCCCTGTAACTATAAATACACACTCACTGCGGTCATTATCCCTTCTTCCACCCTCGCACGAACCCTAGTGCCACCGCTAGCCCTCGACGACGCCGGCGACGAAGCGCTTCGCTGCCGCAACCTCTCCGACGCCGTCTTCACGTCGATCGCGGACATCGTCCTCTCCGCCGTCACCGTAGGTGTCCTCTGTCGCCAAGTTAGGGCACGGAAGATTGAACTGCTCGGCCTCATCTTCCACTCCGTCTAGCAGTTCCCAGTGTGGTAAATAAAACTTCTTTTTACTGCACCTTTTGATCCTATGGCTTTGTCACTTTCTACCATAAGAAGTTTCTATTCACACAAGTTAGATCTCTCTCCTACTGCATCTCATAACATGCCTAGTATATTCACTTGTGCTTCACAAAGTAGTTAGATTCCTCACTTGTACTGATCTGTGGGTTCGTATAAATCTGGAACCAACTTCTTATCTATGAGTGAATGTCTTCGCGCGATGAGGTCAATGTCTTCTAAACTGATTTATCTTCAAAATCTTCTGAGAATGCATATGACCTCTTCCCCTTCCCTCGCACCTTAATGCTGTCACAGGTACATGTCCGTGGGAGAATCCTTTGGTTCTCATAGTCTGCATTCATTTGCAGAATTCTTACAACATCACATAAATTCTCCTGAAGCCAGTTCCTGTTGGTCCAGCAAGAGAAAGCCTTTGAAGCCTTTGAACATCTTGAAGCCTTTCAAGTTAAAGTTTATGGCTTCAGAGAAAGCAGCAAGGAAGGGGGGCAGACAGCGTCGTGGTGGAACATCCAGAGATCTGCCTGATGAACTCGCAGAAATGTATAAGACAAATCCTGAAGAGGATTACAGTCAGCGCAAGACCCGAATCCAATGGATTCGACGATATTGGGCAGAACAATGGTTCAAATACCGCTTCACAACCCAAGAGTATGCTGAGAAGAGTGCATCAAAAGACCGTGGGGAGACATCCTATACAAGAATCTTCTACCCAGGTCCAGAGATGAAGCCATTGCTCAAGGCTTCTATCCATGCATGGCCCGTGGACCACAGCCTGCTGATGCACACTCGTCGTCACTGCTATGGTGTCGTGATGACAATCTGTTCAAGCGCAACTTCCAGTTTGCCCAAAACTCAGCGAAGCAGAACAAGAAGAAATTTGGGTTAGACTTCAACCCCGGTCCCTCAGCACCAAGGGCAGATGGCACACGACATGCATAACCCAATGTCATCGGTCCTTTTGCCAACCTTGAAGGCCTTATCACCTACATCTTGGTTCAAGGGACTGCAGTGAATGAGCCTGCAGCTGACATTGAGTCTGATGACGCGCCTGCAGTGCCGAAGCCAAAGCAGTTGAAGAAGCCAAAAGCTTCAAAGCCGGCCCCATCACCAAAAATCTCAAGGGCGAAGCCATTGGCAACTTCACCTCCTGAAGACAGTGTGCAGTCTGAAGACGTATCCCGCATCTCCAAGCCCCAGAAGAGCAAGATGCCTCAGCCACATAGCAGCCAAGAGCTCACAGCTGCTGCCATTCTGCGGAGTGATGCAATTGACCTGTCAAGTGATGAAGACCTAGCAGATGACGCTCTTGAGCAACTTATCAAGAGCAAAGAAGAAGTAGAAATCTTCAATAATCTACCTCTCTTTGATGTCGCCATCATCCACAACTTCATTGACGAGTGGTTTGACACGCCAAACATCAGCTTTGAAGATCTGCAGCTACCCATTGGCCTTAGTGTCGCCTTCCAAGGCGCCATTGCTTCAGAACTTGCTATTGCCCAGCGCATTGTTGAACTGAAGCAGAAAATTGACTGTGAAAAGGCTCAGTTCAAGAAGCATATGGCCAAGCTCAGCATGCAAGAAGTGAAGAACTTCAAGATCATGATGCACGAGCTCAAGGAAAACTTTCTAAAGAAACGTGCCGAAGCTCAGGGTTCGCGTGAGCGCATGAAGACTCTGGCTGACAGATGTGTGCAAACCTATAATGAGGCTGAGAAGCGCAAGGCACTTGGGCGTCCTGGCATCGACCCCAGGATGGCCTCAAAGAAGAGGAAGAAGCCTGCTATGGCTGAACCCGATGCACCAAGGCAAGAAGAAGTTCTGATTGTCTTCCCAACTGCAATGACTAGCTCGAAGCCAAAGAGTCGGTCAACCGCTTCAGAGCTCAAGAAGACCAAGACTGCTGAGGCTGAAGCAAGGAAGAGAAAATATCGTGAAGCATCTGAAACTGCCCCCTCTAAGAAGAAGAGGAAGACCAAGAAAGATCGGGCTGCTCCCACAGAGCCCTTGATGGTTGAACCCCTTTCTGTGGTCTATCCTGAAGCTGAACGCCAACTGACTGTCCATGAGCCTGCTTCCATAGAGGCTCATGAAGCTGAAGACATTCCAACAGCTGATCCCATCGCTGCTGAAGACATTGGTCATCATGACAATGTAGAAGATGAAGCAGTCCTTCCTCAGTTTGAAAATAGCGAACTCATCAGCATTGGTCGTCCCCTGACGCCAATTGCCCAGGATGCTTCATGGGCGGATCGCCCCCAAGAGGAAGAAGAATCTGAGGCCCAGCCCACTCCAACTCCACAGGCGTCGTCTGTGTTATGCAGGCTTCGCAAAGGTCCAAGGCCTCAAGTCTCCGCTGAAGACATTCCGGCTGCATCAGCCGAAGACGAAGAAGTACCACCAGTCCCCCCGTCTCACCAAGAAGCAGTTCTCACGGAGAACGTGCTTGTGTCCGACCCTCCAGCTCGTCAAGTGGAGGATGAAAATCGTGAGGCTGCCACAACTAACAGTGAAGCTAATGTGGAGCCCTCCCCACCAAAAGCATCAGAAGACAGCGAAGCCACTGATCCTGACACTTCTGTTCCTGAGTCTGCTGCAGGTCCCCAGTTCGACTATCATGTTGAGCACAGGCCTTAGGTACAGAAGCCAATCCCAAGACTGCCAAGGTTTCCAGGTCCTGCATCAGCACCTGGCTCCTTCAACATCAATGGCTTCAGGGCAGACAATACGTTCTTCAATAGCTCCAAGAACCCCTACTCAAGGGAAAGGATTTCATCAGATAGGTTCTGGAGCTATCCTCAGCGAAGCTACTACTCTTGCATCCTGTACAACCAAGGTCGCATCTTCCCACACAAGCACCTTGACGTTGAAGCTATAGCTGGTCTGCCTTGCCTAGAAGAAGCGCTGGATTGTTTCAAGCAAGTGGGACTGCTGCCATTCATTACTGACGAAGAGCATTGGAATGAAGAGCTGCTGCTTCAATTGTATGCCACACTTCACATCAGAGGGTACAACAGAGATCCGAAGACTTGGGTCCTGGAGTGGATGACCGGCAATGTTCATCACGAAGCCAATGCATTTGATATCATTGAGCTCACTAGCTTGCCCACTCCTGGCGATCTTTTCGAGCAAGGCTGTCAGCTGCATACTAAAGCTATTGAGAGCATATTTCAGAGGCCTGAACCTGATATGAGTCAGATGCTCAGCATGATGAAGCCATTGCCCCAAGATGCTGGTATCCCACAGAGTTCTTCGTTGAAGACCTTGAATATCTGCCACGAACCATCTATCACATCATCAGGCGGACTCTCTGGCCCATTAAAGGACACTCTCCAAATGCCAAGATTGAGGGTGCACTGAAGACTTTGATATTCTACATCCTTCATGGCAAATGCTTCAATGCACAGGACTTTTTCATACGCCAACTTGCTGCATCAGGCTCTGACTTGTTTGGTTTGAAGTTCTATGCCCCTTGGGTAATGCGGCTGATCAAACTTCACTCTGCTATCTCGTATCAGCCCTCTGCCCGCAACCATCGGATCTTCTTGCCTGATGTGGATACCTCTGCTGAAGCCATCTATCCTGAGCCTGCCAAGCAACCTCTAAGTCTTCAGAATGCAGAACACCAGAGCTTCACTCAAAACATTGAAGGGATTGAAGCAGTCTCTCGGGTGTATCCGTTGGCTGGCACTACACGTGCACCACGCCCTGCTTCCACTGAAGCCACTGACAGCACAACTGCTCCAAGATCCAAGAAGCGCACTCGTGTTCTCACCGACCGAGAGCTTCTTGTGGCTCTACATCAGAAACAGGATAGGCATCATGACTGGCTCAAGCGACAGATGAAAAGCCTCTTGGTGGATGTCAATTGCATTCAAAATCTTGCCACCAAGAATGCTTTCGTTGCCCATGAAACCTGTCGACGCACATGGAAAGGGCTCACGATGATGTGTTCTGAAGCTGATCTTCAAGAGGATGGCTTCATAGAGCGATTCAAGTTTGACTCCACACCTCCTAGAAGAGCTGTGCTGCAAGGAACACCATCCCTTGAAGACTCTGAGTTTTCTTCCTCTGCTGCCACAGTGACTGCCAGAATTATCGAGGATGAATACGATGCTACATCACCGCCACCTCCTTCAGCACGCGTCGACACTGCACCAAGCTCTTCAGCACCGCCAAACACCACCAACGACCCTGCTACTCCTGGCTCCTACATTTTCTACGAAGATCTTTATCGGTCAGACCGCATAACAACATACGTTGTTCCCTTTGTCATTGTAAGTGCATCTAGTGCCACCCCTAGTTGGTTTTGGAGTATTGACGACAAACCTAGATGAGGGACTAATGTGTTTGTGAGAATTGCAGGATAACACAGGTCGAAGTCCCTCATTGATTCGGTTTTACTACCAGAGATGACCCCTAAAAATGTACGAAGACATTGAAGTCAATGGTGGTATATGAAGATATTCACATTGAAGACTATGACAAGAGAAGACACCACATGAAGCCTATGGAACTCGAAGACTTAGATCTTTCGTAGTTCTCTTTCATTTGTGTTGAGTCATAGGAACCACCGTACTGTTAAGTGGGGTCCAAGAGAACCAGTCAGAACGACTAAAGTGATGCCTAAACAAAAACCTATGTCTTCGAGTGAAGACTATGAGAGCAAATCTTGTCCAGAGTCGGACAAGTCAGCTTTGCTTGTAGCCCAAGTAAAGTTGTCGTGTGAGTTTGAAATCTGACCGTTGGAACACGTGTCAGTTCCTTAGTGACCCAGGGTCATTTCGGACAAATCAGGTCGGGTTGCCTAGTGGCTATAAATAGTCCACCCCCTACAACCATAAACGGTTGGCTGCTCAGATTCAGTGCTCGGCTTTTGTTGTTTGAGAGCAACCCACCTCGAAGCCTTTGAGAGAGAATTCCTAGCGAGGATAAAGCCCTAACCACCCAGAGCCAGAGAGAATTGGGCATCACTTAAGTCTTCTTGTCTGAGTGATCTGAAGACTTATTACACTTGAGGACTGTGCATCCTCCAGCCGGTTAGGCGTCGCGTTCTGAGCATCCAAGAGACATTGTGGATTGCCGGTGAACGAAGTCTGTGAAGGTTTGGGAGTATACCTTGAAGACTTACCAGAGTGATTGGGCGAGGTCTGTGTGACCTTAGCTCAAGGAGAATACGGTGAGGACTGGGTGTCCCGAGCTGCGGTTCAGGACTGGGTGTCCGGGACTGTGTGTCCTAAGGTTTAAATACCTAGCCGCTCCAACCAGACGTACAGTTGTCACAGCAACTGGAACTGGTCCAACAAATCATTGTCTTCAACGAGTCACTGGTTTCATCTTCACCTTCCTTTACTTACGGTTACTCGTTGTGAAGTCATTGCATGTTTGCTCTATCTTTTGTCTTCACTGAGTGACTGTGTGTTCTGTTTCGCTTCATAATATCTTCCTACCTGATCCTTATTACACAGCAGCTATTTGTCACTGTGCTTTCACTCTATTGAATACTTGACCATGGCTTGCCTAGTGTAGTCTACCTTCCGCTGCATAGTAATAGGCATATCTCTACTGTTTGTCTTCATAACTTCCAAGTTTTGAAGACTTTCATAAAAATCGCCTATTCACCCCCCCCCCCTCTAGTCGATATAACGCACTTTCAGTATGTTACTTGCCCAAGATTCGATCGTCGGTATCTCAATACCTAGTTCAATCTCGTTACCGGCAAGTCTCTTTACTCGTTCCGTAATACATCATCCCGCAACTAACTCATTAGTTGCAATGCTTGCAAGGCTTAAGTGATGTGCATTACCGAGAGGGCCCAGAGATACCTCTCCGACAGTCGGAGTGAGAAATCCTAATCTCGAAATACGCCAACCCAACAAGTACCTTCGGAGACACCTGTAGAGCACCTTTATAATCACCCAGTTACGTTGTGACGTTTGGTAGCACACAAAGTGTTCCTCCGGTAAACGAGAGTTGCATAATCTCATAGTCATAGGAACATGTATAAGTTATGAAGAAAGCAATAGCAACAAACTAAACGATCAAGTGCTAAGCTTATGGAATGGGTCAAGTCAATCACATCATTCTCCTAATGATGTGATCCCGTTAATCAAATGACAACTCATGTCTATGGCTAGGAAACATAACCATCTTCGATTAACGAGCTAGTCAAGTAGAGGCATACTAGTGACACTCTGTTTGTCTATGTATTCACACATGTATTATGTTTCCGGTTAATACAACTCTAGCATGAATAATAAACATTTATCATGATATAAGGAAATACATAATAACTTTATTATTGCCTCTAGGGCATATTTCCTTCACTTGGGTCGTTGGTGCTGCATCGGGCTAACCATTTGTCCTTGCCCGCGCAAAAGCGGGTCATGAGGCTTGTTAATGTTGCCATTGTTCTCGGCTTTTCTTGGCCGAGGTGTCTGGCGAGCCATTCATCTCGAATGCTGTGCTTGAAAGCCGCTAAGGCATCGGCGTCCGGACAGTCTACTATTTGGTTCTTCTTAGTGAGGAACCTGTTCCAAAGCTTTCGGGCTGACTCTCCGGGCTGTTGAGTTATATGACTTAAATCGTCTGCATCCGGTGGTCGGACATAGGTCCCTTGAAAATTTGTCCGAAAGGCATCTTCGAGCTCTTCCCAGCTTCCAATGGAGTTTTCGGGGAGGCTTTTAAACCAGTGCCAAGCTGGCCCTTTGAGCCTGAGGGGTAAGTACTTGATGGCGTGGAGATCGTCTCCTCGAGCCATGTGGATATGGAGGATATAGTCCTCAATCCAGACCCCAGGGTCTGTTGTTCCGTCGTACGCCTCTATGTTTACGGGTTTGAATCCCTCTGGAAATTCATGGTCCAGCACCTCATCGGTGAAACATAGGGGGTGTGCGGCCCCCTGTATTTGGGTGTACCGTGGTGTTCGGATGTTTGTTGTGTTGTATTGCATACTGGAGCGCGCTTGCGTGGCCCGTATATGGATCTGGTTGCGCCATCCTTTTGGTGCGAGCCCTCGCGTGGATCGCGTACTGGCTTATGTGTGGCATCGTTTGTCGCTCTATATTGGCCGCGAGGTCGTCTATCCAACCGGATGGCCGTTTTATTTTCTAATTGCAGGGGATCTAAGGCCTCCTCATCAAATTCAGATAGCAACTTTCGCTTCGGGTAGCTCTTGGTGTGGCGATTACCGTTGTACTTCACTGCAGTGTTGAGTACTTCACTCCATCTGATTCTGAGTGTGTCTTGCGCAGCCTTGAGCCTTTGCTTCTGCTTTTTCAGACTCCTCGTAGTGGCAACAAGCCTTTGATGAGCGTTCTGTTGCTCTGGGCGCCTGTCCGGTGTGATGTCGTCCGGACTGTTATCTTCGACGGAGTCGGGTTGTTCGGTTTGATTCTCCGTGTTGCCCTGGTCAGGCGATGGTTCACCCTACTCTATCGTTGGGTCTATGTGACCGTTGTTTCTGCCGAGGTGGGATTTGGAGCGGCGCTTACGCCGCCGCTTTGACTGCTTTTCGAGGGAACAACCCTTCGTTGCGTCCTTCCGTTCCTCGTCATCGTTTTCTTTGGGTATGTCCACCATGTATACATCATATGATGAGGTGGGCGTCCATTGCCCTGTGGGCATTGGTTCCTGTTCGTCTCCTGCATCATCGTCCATACCGTCGATGTCTTCTGAGTCGAGGTCGAGCATGTCGGTCAAATCATCGACAGTGGCTACTAAGGGGGTGGTGGGTGGGCGGTGAATTTCTTTGTCATCCGCACCCCAATCCTGCCGGACATAGTTCGGCCAGGACTCTCTTGACAAGGAGAGAGACCTTAATGAGTTCAGTATGTCACCGAAGGGCGAGTGCTGAAAGATATCCACGGAGGTAAACTCCATGATCGGCGCCCAATCGGATTTGATAGGCACGGGCGCAGGCGGTTCGGAGTCCGTGGCCGGGGAAGGATCCGGCAGAGTGGCATCACGGCTCTCGTGAAGGGTAAGGTCGATATTCGGCTCGATCGCTGATGAGAGTGCGGCCTCCATGGCGGGGTCTATCCACCCGTCCATGGATGGCGCAGCTGGCTCCGAATTGAGGGTCGGGCAGTTGCCGGCGCGATCTCATGGACACTATTCAATGGCAGAGCTAAATCATGCTCATCGTGGCCGTGTGGCGCACTAGGCAGGGGCTCGAATCCGTCAAAGATCAAGTCTCCGCAGATATCAGCCGTGTAGTTTAAGCTTCCAAACCTGACATGATGGCCAGGGGCGTAACTCTCGATCTGCTCCAGATGACCAAGCGAGTTGGCCTGCAGTGCGAAGCCGCCAAATACAAAGATCTGTCCGGGGAGAAAAGTCTCACCCTGGACTGCATCGCTATCGATGATCGAAGGAGCCATCAAGCCTAACGGAAACAACACAGAGGAACTCTCAATGAAAGCACCAATGTCGTTATCAAAACTGGTGGATCTCGGGTAGGGGGTCCCGAACTGTGCGTCTAAGGCGGATGGTAACAGGAGGCAGGGGACACGATGTTTTACCCAGGTTCGGGCCCTCTTGATGGAGGTAAAACCCTACGTCCTGCTTGAGTATTCTTGATAATATGAATAGTACAAGAGTTGATCTACCACGAGATCGAAGAGGCTAAACCCTAGAAGCTAGCCTATGGTATGATTGTCTGTTGTCCTACGGACTAAAACCCTCCGGTTTATATAGACACCGGAGGGGGCTAGGGTTACACAAGGTCGGTTACAAAGGAGGAGATATACATACCCGTATTGCCTAGCTTGCCTTCCACACCAAGTAGAGTCCCATCCGGACACGGGACGAAGTCTTCAATCTTCTATCTTCATAGTCCAACAGTCCAGCCAAAGGATATAGTCCGGCTGTCCGAAGACCCCCTAATCCAGGACTCCCTCAGTTAGGTTTACCTTAGTACTTCTTTTGTAGTTGCGGATGCTTGCAAGAGGTGTTAATCATAAGTGGGATGCTTGTCCAAGGAAGGGCAGTACCCAAGCACCGGTCCACCCACATATCAAATTATCAAATACCGAACGCGAATCATATGTGCGTGATGAAAACTAGCTTGACGATAATTCCCATGTGTCCTCGGGAGCACTTTCCTTTATATAAGAGTTTGTCTAGGCTTGTCCTTTGCTACAAAAAGGATTGGGCCATCTTGCTGCACCTTGTTTACTTTTATTACTTGTTACCCGTTACGAATTACCTTATCACAGAACTATCTGTTACCGATAATTTCAGTGCTTGCAGAGAATACCTTACCAGAAATCGCTTGTCATTTCCTTCTGCTCCTCGTTGGGTTCGACACTCTTACTTATCGAAAGGACTACGATAGATTCCCTATACTTGTGGGTCATCAAGACTCTTTTCTAGCGCTGTTGCCGGGGAGTGAAGCGCCTTTGGTAGGTGGAATTTGGTAAGTAAAAATTTATATAGTGTGCTGAAATTTATTGTCACTTGTTACTATGGAACATAATCCTTTGAGGGGCTTGTTTGGGGTATCTTCACCCTGAACAGTAGAGCACAGAGTTGCTCCTCAACCTACTGAACCTACTGAAAATGTTTACTTTGAAATTCCTTCGGGTATGATAGAGAAACGGCTAGCTCATCCTTTTATAGGAGATGGAACATTGCATCCTGATTTGCACCTAATCTATGTGGATGAAGTTTGTGGATTATTTAAGCTTGCAGGTATGCCCGAGGATGTTATCAAGAAGAAGGTCTTCCCTTTATCTTTGAAGGGAAAGGTATTGACATGGTTTAGTCTATGTGATAATATTGGATCATGGAACTACAATCGATTGAAATTGGAATTTCATCAGAAGTTTTATCGTATGCATCTGGTTCATCGTGATCGTAATTTTATATATAATTTTTGGCCTTGCGAAGGAGAAAGCATTGCTCAAGCTTGGGGGAGGCTTAAGTCAATGTTATATTCATGCCCCAATCATGAGCTCTCAAGAGAAATTATTATTCAAAAATTTTATGCTCGGCTTTCTCTCAGTAATCGCTCCATGCTCGATACTTCTTGTACTAGTTCTTTTATGATGAAGACTATTGAATTCAGATGGGATTTATTGGAAAGAATTAAGCACAACTCTGAAGATTGGGAACTCGACAAAGGTAAGGAGTCGGGTATAACACCTAAGTTTGATTGTGTTAAATCTTTTATGGATACCGATGCTTTTCGTGAATTTAGCACTAAATATGGACTTAACTCTGATAGTAGCTTCTTTCTTTGAATCATTTGCCACTCATGTTGATCTCCCTAAGGAGAAGTGGATTAAATATCATCCTCCCATTGAAGTAAAAGTAGTTGAACCTATTAAATTTGAAGAAAAGACTATCACTTATAATGTTGATCCTATTGTTCCTACCGCTTATATTCAGAAACCACATTTTCCTACTAGAATAAAGGATCATGCTAAAGCTTCAATGTGGTCAACAAAAGTAACATTAGAACACCCAAACCCTCTGAGCAAATTAAGGTTGAACCTAGTATTTCCATGGTTAGAATCTCTTGTCCGATAATATTGATGGGCACATTAATTACTTTTGTGATGAAACTGCTAGAATTGCTAGATCTGATACTAAAAATAAACATAGACCTGTTGTAGGCATGCCTGTTATTTATGTTACAATAGGAGATCATTGCTATCATGGCTTATGTGATATGGGTGCCAGTGCTAGTGCAACACCGCATTCTTTATATGAAGAAATTATGCATGATATTGCACCTGCTGAGATAGAAGGTATTGATGTTACAATTAAGCTTGCCAATAGAGATATTATTTCACCGATTGGGATTGTTAGAGATGTTGAAGTCTTGTGTGGGAAAGTTAAATATCCTGTTGATTTTCTTGTTCTTGGTTCCCCACAAGATGACTTTTGTCCCATTATATTTGGTAGACCCTTCTTGAATACTGTTAATGCTAAGATAGACTGCAAAAGGATATTGTTTCTGTTGGTTTAGGGGATATGTCTCATGATTTTAATTTTGCTCGATTTCGTAGACAACCCCATGATAAAGAATTACCTAGTAAATAAGAAATTATTGGTCTTGCTTCTATTGCCGTGCCTCCTAATGATCTTTTAGAACAATATTTGCTAGACCATGAAAATGATATGTTTATGAATGAAAGAAGGGAAATAGATGAAGTATTCTTTAAACAGGGACCTATTTTGAAACACAACTTGCTTGTTGAAATTCTAGAGGATCCTCCTCCACCCAAGGGTGATCCTGTGTTTGAAATTAAACCATTGCCTGATACTCTTAAATATGCTTATCTTGATGAAAAGAAGATATATCCTGTTATTATTAGTGCTAACCTTTCATAGCAGGAAGAAGAGAGATTATTAAAAACTCTGAAGAAGCACCGTGCTGCTATTGGATATACTCTTAATGATTTGAAGGGCATTAGTCCCACTCTATGCCAACACAAAATAAAGTTGGAGAAAGACGTTAAACCGGTTGTTGATCACCAACGACGGTTAAATCCTAAGATGAAAGAAGTGGTAAGAAAAGAAATACTAAAGCTTTTGGAGGCAGGTATAATTTATCCCGTTGCTGATAGTCTGTGGGTAAGTCCTGTCCATTGTGTCCCTAAGAAGGGAGGTATTACTGTTGTACCTAATGATAAAGATGAATTGATCCCACAAAGAATTGTTATAGGTTATAGAATGGTAATTGATTTCCGCAAACTAAATAAAGCTACTAAAAAGGAT
Source organism: Triticum monococcum (assembly GCA_034509565.1). Lineage (NCBI taxonomy): Eukaryota > Viridiplantae > Streptophyta > Magnoliopsida > Poales > Poaceae > Triticum > Triticum monococcum. The sequence goes on along the minus strand of CM067843.1, from coordinate 665,870,846 downwards.
CATTACCCTTTACCTTTTATTGATCAAATGCTAGAAATATTATCTAAGCATACACATTTTTTCTTTCTAGATGGTTATCCTGGTTTCTCTCAAATACTTGTGTCAAAAGAGGATCAAGAAAAGACCACCTTTACTTGTCCTTTCGGTACCTTTGCTTATAGACATATGCCTTTTGGTTTTTGTAATGCACCTGCCACCTTTCGAAGATGTATGACTGCTATATTCTCTAACTTTTGTGAAAAGATTGTTGAGGTATTCATGGATGATTTTTCCGTTTATGGAACTTCTTTTGATGATTGCTTAAGCAACCTTGATCGAGTTTTGCAGAGATGTGCAGAAACTAATCTTGTCTTGAATTGCGAGAAGTGCCACTTTATGGTTAATGAAGGTATTGTCTTGGGGCATAAAATTTCTGAAAGAGGTATTGAAGTTGATAAAGATAAATTTGATGCTATTGAAAAGATGTCGTGTCCTAAGGGCATTAAAGGTATAATAAGTTTCCTTGCTCATGCCGGTTTTTATAGGAGGTTCATTAAAGACTTCTCAAAAAAATTCCAGGCCTCTAACTAATCTCTTACAAAAAGATGTTCCTTTTGTCTTTGATGATGATTGTGTAGAAGCATTTGAAATACTTAAGAAAGCTTTGATTTCTGCACCTATTGTTTAGCCACCTGATTGGAATTTACCCTTTGAAATTATGTGTGATGCTAGTGATTATGTTGTAGGTGTTGTTCTAGGACAAAGAGTTGATAAGAAATAAAATGTTATCCAATATGCTAGTAAAACTCTAGACAGTGCCTAGAGAAATTATGCTACTACTGAAAATGAATTTTTAGCAGTTGTATTTGCTTGTGATAAGTTCGGACCTTATATTGTTGATTCTAAAGTAACTGTTCACACGGATCATGCTGCTATTAAATATCTTATGGAAAAGAAAGATGATAAACCTAGACTTATTAGATGGGTTCTCCTACTACAAGAATTTAATTTGCATATTATTGATAGAAAAGGAGCTGAGAACCCCGTTGCAGACAACTTGTCTAGGTTAGAGAATGTTCTTGATGACCCACTACCTATAGATGATAGCTTTCCTGATGAACAATTAGCTGTCATAAATGCTTCTCGTACTACTCCATGGTATGCTGATTATGCCAATTACATTGTTGCTAAATTTATACCACCTAGTTTCACATACCAGCAAAAGAAAAAGTGTTTCTATGATTTAAGACATTACTTCTGGGATAACCCACACCTTTATAAACAAGGAGTAGATGGTGTTATTAGACGTTGTGTACCTGAGCATGAACAGGAACAGATCCTACGCAAGTGTCACTCCGAGGCTTATGGAGGACACCACGCTGGAGACAGGACTGCACATAAGGTATTGTAATCCGGTTTTTATTGGCCTGCTCTCTTCAAGGATGCCCGTAAGTTTGTCTTGTCTTGTGATGGATGTCAAAGAATTGGTAATATTAGTAGACGTCAAGAAATGCCTATGAATTATTCACCTGTTATTGAACCATTTGATGTTTGGGGCTTTGATTATATGGGACCGTTTCCTTCCTCTAATGGGTATACACATATTTTAGTTGCTATTGATTACGTTACTAAGTGGGTAGAAGCTATTCCAACTAGTAGTGCTGATCATAACACCTCTATTAAGATGCTTAAAGAAGTTATTTTTCTGAGGTTTGGAGTCCCTAGATACTTAATGACTGATGGTGGCTCACACTTTATTCATGGTGCTTTTCGTAAAATGCTTGCTAAGTGTGATGTTAATCATAGAATTGCATCCCCTTATCACCCACAGTCTAGTGGTCAAGTAGAACTAAGTAATAGAGAGCTCAAATTAATCTTGCAAAAGATTGTTAATAGATCTAGAAAGAATTGGTCAAAGAAACTTGATGATGCATTGTGGGCCTATAGAACTGCATATAAAAATCCTATGGGTATGTCTCCGTATAAAATGGTTTATGGAAAAGCATGTAACTTACCTCTCAAACTAGAACATAAGGCATATTGGGCCATTAAAGAGCTCAATTATGACTTCAAACTTACCGGTGAGAAGAGACTATTTGACATTAGCTCACCTAATGAATGGAGAACCCAAGCCTATGAGAATGCCAAACTGTTTAAAGAAAAAGTTAAAAGATGGCATGACAAAAGGATACAAAAACGTGAGTTTAATGTAGGTGATTATGTATCGTTATACAACTCTTGTTTAAGATTTTTTGCAGGAAAACTCCTCTCTAAATGGGAAGGTCCTTACATTATCGAGGAGGTCTATCGTTCCGGTGCCATAAAAATCAACAACTTCGAGGGCACAAATCCGAGGGTGGTGAATGGTCAAAGAATCAAACATTATATCTCAGGTAATCCTATGAATGTTGAAACTAATGTTATTGAAACCGTAACCTCGGAGGAGTATATAAGGGACACCTTCCAAAACGTTTCAGCCACCGAAAAGGAAGATGTATGTGGTATGGTAAGTAAACCGACTCCAAAACAGTTCTAATAGCAATTTTTCTCCGTTTTGGAATATTTAAGAAAATAGGAAAATAAGGAGTCCGGAAAGGACACGAGGCATCCTTGAGGGTGGAGGGCGCGCCCTACCCACCTAGGCGCGCCCCACTGCCTCGTGGGCACCACGTGTGCCCTCCGGACTCCGTTTTCTTGCATAATACTTCTTTTGGTCGGTAAAAATTCATTATATAATCTCCCGAAGGTTTTGACCACCGTACCACGCAAATATCCTCTGTTTTCGTTTCGAGCTGTTTCTGCAACAGATTTAGAGCAAGATGTCATATCAAGACTCCGACGGAGAGAGCTATGTCTCACATCTCATTGCTGACCCAAAGACCTATGGGGACCTATCTCCTTGTGGTCGAACTACGGATGATGAGGAGCATCAATGATTCAAGTTCGGAGGAGGAGGATGTTCCTCTACCTCAACCTGGGGATATGCACGTGAAGTTCAAGAAGTCTAGTCTCCCTAAGAGGGCTAAACTATCTAACAACCGATCTATTCCTTCTCATTTTCGGCGGAAAAGCAAAGGAGATTTATGTGACAAGATCTTAAAGCTAGAATCGGAGGTCAATGATTTAAAGGAGGAGATCGCTCTTCTCAATTACAATATAAAAAAGGTGAAGGCACAATTGTCATCATCATCACCATCTCCTTCACCTCCGAAGAAAGAGTCATAAACACATGGGTATGGGCACTCCCCTTGGCAACTACCAAGCTTGGGGGAGTGCCCCGGTATCGTATCACCATCACACTCTTATCTTTACCATTTTTCTTAGTTTGATCCTTTTGGTAATATCTTGATCTAGTAGAATAAAGTTTTAGTATGATCTAGTTTTAAGTTTTGCTTTATGATCCTTCTATGTAATCGAGTCCGTGAGCTATATATAATAAATATTAGTGTTGAGTCAAGGGCTTTGCCATCTTCCTATGATCTTGAGAAAAAAGAAGGGGAGAGTAAGAATAAAAAGAAATAAAGAGATCATATTGATCTTATGGAGAGTAATGACTTCACGTATAAAGAGTATGATGAATAAAAGTTGTTGAGAGTTGACAAACATAGTTTTGGTCATCGTTGCAATTAATAGGAAGTAATAAAGAAAGAGAGGTCTTCACATATAAATATACTATCTTGGACATCTTTTATGATTGTGAGCACTCATTAAAATATGACATGCTAAAAAGTTGATGTTGGACAAGGAAGACAACGTAATGGGTTATGTTTTCTTACATCCGAAATAAATTATATTGTCATGGATCATCCAACATGTTGAGCTTGCCTTTCCCTCTCATGCTAGCCGAATTCTTTGCATCAAGTAGAGATACTACTTGTGCTTCCAAACATCCTTAAACCCAGTTTTGCCATGAGAGTACACCATATCTACCTATGGATTGAGTAAGATCCTTCAAGTAAGTTGTCATAGTTGCAAGCAATAAAAATTGCTCTCTAAATATGTATGATTTATTAGTGTGGAGAAAATAAGCTTTATATGATCTTGTGATGTGGAAGAAATAAAAGCGACAGACTGCATAATAAAGGTCCATATCACAAGTGGCAATATAAAGTAACGTTCTTTTACATCAAGATTTCGTGCATCCAACCTTAAAAACACATGACAACCTCTGCTTCCCTCTGCGAAGTGCCTATCTTTAATTCTTGTCCTATACTTCATACAAGAGTCATGGTGATCTTCACCTTTCCTTTTTACATTTTATCCTTTGGCAAGCACTGTGTGTTGGAAAGATCCTGATATATATAGCTAATTGGATGTGAGTTTTCATGAACTATTATTGTTGACATTACCCTTGAGGTAAAAGGTTGGGAGGCAATGATACGTCTCCAACGTATCTATAATTTTTGATTGTTCCATGCTATATTATATTCTGTTTTGGACATTATTGGGCTTTATTTTACACTTTTATATTATTTTTGGGACTAACCTATTAACCAGAGGCCCAGCCCAGAATTGTTGTTTTTTTGCCTATTTTAGGGTTTCGCAGAGAAAGAATATCAAACGGAGTGCAAACGGAATGAAACCTTCGGGAATGTGATTTTCAGAACGAACATGATCCAGAGGACTTCGACCCTACGTCAATAAATCAATCAGGAGGGCACGAGGTAGGGGGCACGCCTACCCCCCCTGGCGCGCCCTCCACCCTCGTGGGCCCCCTGTTGCTCCACTGACGTACTCCTTCCTCCTATATATACCTACGTACCCCCAAACTACCAGATACGGAGCCAAAACCCTAATTCCACTGCCGTAACTTTCTGTATCCATGAGATCCCATCTTGGGGCCTATTCCGGAGCTCCACCGGAGGGGGCATCGCTCACGGAGGGCTTCTACATCAACACCATAGCCCTTCCGATGAAGTGTGAGTAGTTTACCTCAGACCTACGGGTCCATAGTTATTAGCTAGATGGCTTCTTCTCTCTTTTTGGATCTCAATACAAAGTTCTCCCCCTCTCTTGTGGAGATCTATTCGATGTAATCTTCTTTTGCGGTGTGTTTGTTGAGACCGATGAATTGTGGGTTTATGATCAAGTTTATCTATGAACAATATTTGAATCTTCTCTGAATTCTTTTATGTATGATTGGTTATCTTTGCAAGTCTCTTCGAATTATGAGTTTGGTTTGGCCCACTAGATTGATCTTTCTTGCAATGGGAGAAGTGCTTAGCTTTGGGTTCAATCTCGCGGTGTCCTTTCCCAATGATAGTAGGGGCAGCAAGGCACGTATTGTATTGTTGCCATCGAGGATAACAAGATGGGGTTTATTTCATATTGCATGAGTTTATCCCTCTACATCATGTCATCTAGCTTAAAGCGTTACTCTGTTCCCTTGAACTTGATACTCTAGATGCATGCTGGATAGCGGTCGATGTGTGGAGTAATAGTAGTAGATGCAGGCAGGAGTCGGTCTACTTGTCTTGGATGTGATACCTATATACATGATCATACCTAGATATTCTCATAATTATGCTCAATTCTCTCAATTGCTCAACAATAATTTGTTTACCCGCCATGAATATCTATGCTCTCGAGAGAAGCCACTAGTGAAACCTATGGCCCCCGGGTCTATCCTCCATCATATTAATCTTCCAATACTTAGTTATTTCCTTTGCCTTTTATTTTACTTTGCATCTTTATCATAAAAATACCAAAAATATTATCTTATCATATCTATCAGATCTCACTCTCGTAAGTGACTGTGTAGGGATTGACAACCCCTTATCGTGTTGGTTGCGAGGATTTATTTGTTTGTGTAGGTACGAGGGACTCGTGCGTGGCCTCCTACTAGATTGATACATTGGTTCTAAAAAACTGAGGGAAATACTTACGCTACTCTGTTGCATCACCCTTTCCTCTTCAAGGGAAAACCAACGCAAGTGCTCAAGAGGTAGCAAGAAGGATTTCCGGCGCCGTTGTCGGGGAGGTCTACACAAAAGTCAACATACCAAGTACCCATCACAACCCTTATCTCCCGCATTACATTATTTGCCATTTGCCTCTCGTTTTCCTCTCCCCCACTTCACCCTTGCCGTTTTATTCGCCCTCTCTCTCTATCCTCCCTCTCTTTCTCTATTTGCCTCTTTTTGCCCATTCCTCGTTTGCTTGTGTGTTGGATTGCTTGCTTGTCACGATGGCTCAAGATAACACTAAATTGTGTGACTTCACCAATACCAACAACAATGATTTTATTAGCACTCTGATTGCTCCTCTTACCGATGCTGAATCTTGTGAAATTAATGTTGCCTTGCTAAAACTTGTCATGAAAGATCCGTTTTCCGGCCTTCCTAGTGAAGATGCTGCTACCCATCTAAATAGCTTCGTTGATTTGCGTGATATGCAAAATAAGAAAGATGTGGATAATGATATTGTTAAATTTAAGCTATTTCCTTTTTTGCTTAGAGATCGTGCTAAAGCTTGGTTTTTCTCTTTGCCTAAAAATAGTATTGATTCATGGAATAAGTGCAAAGATGTTTTTATCTCTAAGTATTTTCCTCCCGCTAAGATCATCTCTCTTAGAAATGATATTATGAATTTTAAGCAACTTGATCATGAACATGTTGCACAAGCTTGATATGTAATTGCCCTAAGCATGATTTGAATTTGTGGATGATTATACAAAAAAAATTGTCAGATTGAATTTTGCTTCTAGAAATCTTTTAGATTCAGCCGCAGGAGGCACTTTTATGGAAATCACTTTAGGAGAAGCTACTAAACTCCTAGATAATATTATGGTTAATTATTCTCAATGGCACACTGAAAGATCTACTCATAAGAAAGTGCATGCGATAGAAGAAATTAATGTTTTGAGTGGAAAGATGGATGAACTTATGAAATTATTTGCTAATAAAAGTGTTTCTTTTGATCCTAATGATATTCCTTTGTCTACTTTGATTGAGAATAATAATGAATCTATGGATGTGAATTTTGTTGGTATGAAGAATTTTGGTAACAATGCATATAGAGGAAACTTTAACCCTAGGCCATATCCTAGTAATTCCTCTAATAATTATGGTAATTCCTACAACAATTCTTATGGAAATTATAGTAAGATGCCCTCTTATTTTTAATATAATATTAAAGAATTTATTACTTCGCAAAAGAATTTCAATGCTTTGATTGAAGAAAAATTGCTTAAGATTGATGAGTTGGCTAGGAACGTTGATAGAATTTCTCTTGATGTTGATTATTTGAAACTTAGATCTATTCCACCTAAGCATGATATCAATGAGTCTCTCAAAGCCATGAGAATTTCCATTGATGAGTGCAAAGAAAGAACTGCTAGGATGCGTGCTAAGAAAGATTGCTTTATAAAAGCGTGTTCTTCTAGTTTCCATGATAATAAAGATGAAGATCTAAAAGTTATTGATGTGTCCCCTATTAAATCTTTGTTTTGCAATATGAATCTTGATAATAGTGGGACTGAATATGATCCACCTTTACCTAGACGACGTTCCAAAAAATCGGAGTCTTTAGATCTTGATGCTAAAATTGTTAAAAGTGGGATTGAAGAAGTCAAAACTTTAAATATTGATGAACACACTATTTTGGATTTCAAGGAATTTAATTATGATAAATGCTCTTTGATAGATTGTATTTCCTTGTTGCAATCCGTGCTAAATTCTCCTCATGCTTATAGTCAAAATAAAGCTTTTACTAAACATATCGTTGATGCTTTGATGCAATCTTATGAAGAAAAACTTAAGTTGGAAGTTTCTATCCCTAGAAAACTTTATGATGAGTGGGAACCTACTATTAGTATTAAAATTAAAGATCATTAATGCTATGCTTTGTGTGATTTGGGTGCTAGTGTTTCCATGATTCCAAAGACTTTGTGTGATTTGTTAGGTTTCCGTGATTTTGATGATTGCTCTTTAAACTTGCACCTTGCGGATTCCACTATTAAGAAACCTATGGGAAGAATTAATGATGTTCTTATTGTTGCAAATAGGAATTATATGCCCGTAGATTTTATTGTTCTTGACATAGATTGCAATCCTTCATGTCCTATTATTCTTGGTAGACCTTTCCTTAGAACGATTGGTGCAATTATTGATATGAAGGAAGGGAATATTAGATCCCAATTTCCGTTAAGGAAAAGCTTGGGACACTCTAGAAAGAAAATTAAATTACATTATGAATCTATTATGAGATCCACTTATGGATTGCCTACCAAAGATGGCAACACCTAGATCTATCCTTGCTTTTTATGCCTAGCTAGGGGCGTTAAACAATAGAGCTTGTTGGGAGGCAACCCAATTTTATTTTTATTCCTTGCATTTTGATCCTGTTTAGTAATAAATAATTTATCTAGACTCTGTTTTGGTTGTGTTTTTTGTGTTTAATTAGTTTTTGTGCCAAGTAGAACCGTTGGGAAGACTTGGGGAAAGTCTTGTTAATCTTGCTGTAAAAGACAGAAACTTTAGCGCTCACGAGGACTGCTTCCATTTTTATTTGGAAAGTGATATTTAGTTAATTATTTTTGCAGATGATTAATAGATAAATTCCTCACGTCCATAAATTTATTTTAGAATTTTTGGGGTTCCAGATTTTGCGTTAGCTACAGATTACTACAGACTGTTCTGTTTTTGACAGATTCTGTTTTCGTGTGTTGTTTGCTTATTTTGATGAATCTATGGCTAGTAAAATAGTTTATAAACCATAGAGAAGTTGAAATAAAGTAGGTTTAACACCAATATAAATAAATAATGAGTTAATTACAGTACCTTGAAGTGGTGTTTTTTTTTCTTTCGCTAACGGAGCTCACGAGATTTTCTACTTTAAGTTTTGTGTTGTGAAGTTTTCAAGTTTTGGGTAAAGATTTGATGGATTATGGAACAAGGAGTGGCAAGAGCCTAAGCTTGAGGATGCCCATGGCACCCCCAAGATAATCTAAGGACACCTAAAATCCAAAGCTTTGGGATGCCCCGGAAGGCATCCCCTCTTTCGTCTACTTCTATCGGTAACTTTACTTGGAGCTATATTTTTATTTACCACATGATATGTGTTTTGCTTGGAGCGTCTTGTATTATTTGAGTCTTTATTTGTTAGTTTTCCACAATCATCCTTGCTGCACACACCTTTTTGAGAGAGACACACATGATTCGGAAATTATTAGAATACTCTATGTGCTTCACTTATATCTTTTGAGTTATATAGTTTTTGGTCTCGTGCTTCACTTATATCTTTTAGAGCACGTCGGTGGATTTGTTTTATAGAAACCATTGTTCTCTCACACCTCACTTAGATTATTTTGAGAGTCCTACAAAACAGCATGGTAATTTGCTTTAATTATTTGAGGCATTCAAGATTAAATAAATACAATTTTCTTATGAGTGTGTTGAATACTATGAGAAGTTTGAAACTTGATCATTGTTTTGAGATATGGTGATGGTGATATTAGAGTCGTGCTAGTTGAGTAATTATGAATTTGAGAAATGCTTGTGTTGAAGTTTGTGATTCCCGTAGCATGCACGTATGGTGAACCGTTATGTTAAGAAGTCGGAGCATGATGTATTTATTGATTGTCCTCCTAATGAGTGGCGGTCGGGGATGAGCGATGGTCTTTTCCTACCAATCTATCCCCCTAGGAGCATGCACGTAGTAGTTTGCTTCGATAACTAATAGATTTTTGCAATAAGTATGTGAGTTCTTTATGACTAATGTTGAGTCCATGGATTATACGCACTCTCACCCTTCCACCATTGCTAGCCTCTCTAATACCGCGCACCTTTCGCCGGTATCATACACCCACCATATACCTTCCTCAAAACAGCCACCATACCTACCTATCATGGCATTTCCATAGCCATTCCGAGATATATTGCCATGCAACTTTCCACCGTTCCGTTTATCATGACACGCTCCATCATTGTCATATTGCTTTGCATGATCATGTAGTTGACATTTTAGTTGTGGCAAAGCCACCGTTCATAATTCTTTCATATAAGTCACTCATGCATCATTGCTATCCCGGTACACCGCCGGAGGCATTCATATAGAGTCATACTTTGTTCTAGTATCGAGTTGTAATCATTGAGTTGTAAATAAATGGAAGTGTGATGATCATCATTCATAGAGTATTGTCCCAAATAAAAAAAGAGAAAGGACAAAAAAAGAAGGCCCAAAAAAAGAAAAAAATATAAATAAAAAGGGGCAATACTACTATCCTTTTTCCACACTTGTGCTTCAAAGTAGCACCATGATCTTCATAATAGAGAGTCTCCTATGTTATCACTTTCATATACTAGTGGGAATTTTTCATTATAGAACTTGGCTTGTATATTCCAACAATGGGCTTCCTCAAAATGCCCTAGGTCTTCGTGAGCAAGCAAGTTGGATGCACACCCACATAGTTTCTTTTTGACCTTTCATATATTTATAGCTCTAGTGCATCCGTTGCATGGCAATCCCTACTCACTCACATTGATATCTATTGATGGGCATCTCCATAGCCCGTTGATACGCCTAGTTGATGTGAGACTATCTTCTCCCTTTTTGTCTCCTCCACAACCACCATGCTATTCCACCTATAGTGCTATGTCCATGGCTCACGCTCATGTATTGCGTGAAGATTGAAAAAGTTTGAGAACATTAAAAGTATGAAACAATTGCTTGGCTTGTCATCGGGGTTGTGCATGATTTGAATACTTTGTGTGGTGAAGATGGAGCATAGCCATACTATATGATTTTGTAGGGATAACTTTCTTTGGCCATGTTATTTTGAAGAGACATAACTGCTTGGTTAGTATGCTTGAAGTATTATTATTTCTATGTCAATATTAAACTTTTGTCTTGAATCTTTCGGATATGAATATTCATACCACAATTAAGAGAATTACATTGAAATTATGCCAAGTAGCATTCCACATCAAAAATTCTATTTTTATCATTTACCTACTCGAGGACGAGCAGGAATTAAGCTTGGGGATGCTTGATACGTCTCCACCGTATCTATAATTTTTTATTGTTCCATGCTATATTATATTCTGTTTTGGACATTATTGAGCTTTATTTTACACTTTTATATTATTTTTGGGACTAACCTATTAACCAGAGGCCCAGCCCAGAATTGATGTTTTTGCCTATTTTAGGGTTTTGCAGAAAAAGAATATCAAAGGGAGTCCAAACGGAATGAAACCTTCGGGAACGTGATTTTCGGAACGAACATGATCCAGAGGACTTGGACCCTACGTCAAGAAATCAATCAGGAGGCCACAAGGTAGGGGGGCGCGCCCTCCACCCTCGTGGCCCCCCTGTTGCTCCACCGAAGTACTCCTTCCTCCTATATATACCTACGTACCCCCAAACTACCAGATACGGAGCCAAAACCCTAATTCCACCGCTGTAACTTTCTGTATCCACGAGATCCCATCTTGGGGCCTGTTCCGGAGCTCCGCCGGAGGGGGCATCGATCACGGAGGGCTTATACATCAACACCATAGCCCTTTCGATGAAGTGTGAGTAGTTTACCTCAGACCTACGGGTCCATAGTTATTAGCTAGATGGCTTCTTCTCTCTTTTTGGATCTCAATACAAAGTTCTCCCCCTCTCTTGTGGAGATCTATTCGATGTAATCTTATTTTGCGGTGTGTTTGTTGAGACCGATGAATTGTAGGTTTATGATCAAGTTTATCTATGAACAATATTTGAATCTTCTCTAAATTATTTTATGTCTGATTGGTTATATTTGCAAGTCTCTTCGAATTATGAGTTTGGTTTGGCCTACTAGATTGATCTTTCTTGCAATGGGAGAAGTGCTTAGCTTTGGGTTCAATCTTGCGGTGTCCTTTCCCAGTGACAGTAGGGGCAGCAAGGCACATATTGTATTGTTGCCATTGAGGATAACAAGATGGGGTTTATTTCATATTACATGAGTTTATCCCTCTACATCATGTCATCTTGCTTAAAGCGTTACTCTGTTCTCTTGAACTTGATACTCTAGATGCATGTTGGATAGTGGTCGATGTGTGGAGTAATGGTAGTAGATGCAGGCAGGAGTCGATCTACTTGTCTCGGATGTGATGCCTATATACATGATCATACCTAGATATTCTCATAATTATGCTCAATTCTATCAATTTCTCAACAGTAATTTGTTTACCCGCCGTGAATACCTATGCTCTCGAGAGAAGCCACTAGTGAAACCTATGGCCCCGGGTCTATCTTCCATCATATTAATCTTCCAATACTTAGTTATTTCCTTTGCCTTTATTTTACTTTGCATCTTTATCATAAAAATACCAAAAATATTATCTTATCATATCTATCAGATTTCACTCTCGTAAGTGACCGTGTAGGGATTGACAACCCCTTATCGCGTTGGTTGCGAGGATTTATTTGTTTGTGTAGGTACGAGGGACTCGTGCGTGTCCTCCTACTGGATTGATACCTTGGTTCTCAAAAACTGAGGGAAATACCTACGCTACTCTGCTGCATCACCCTTTCCTCTTCAAGGGAAAACCAACGCAAGTGCTCAAGAGGTAGCAGGCAACACTATAAGCCCCTATCTTCCTCTGTGTCTGATTAAAATTTCATACCCATAAGTATTGTGTGAGTGTTAGCAATTGTGAAAGACTAAATGATAGTTGAGTATGTGGACTTGCTGAGAAGCTCTTATATTAACTCTTTCCGATGTTATGATAAATTGCAATTGCTTCAATGACTGAGATTATAGTTTGTTAGTTTTCAATGAAGTTTCTGATTCATACTTGAAATTGTGAATGAATTCAATGTTGCTGTTATAAGAATGATCATGATGCCCTCATGTCCGTATTTTATTTTATTGACACCTCTGTCTCTAAACATGTGGACATATTTTTCGATATCAGCTTCCGCTTGAGGACAAGCGAGGTCTAAGCTGGGGGGAGTTGATACGTCCATTTTGCATCATGCTTTTATATCGATATCTATTGCATTATGGGCTGTTATTATACATTATGTCACAATACTTATGCCTATTCTCTCTTATTTTACATGGTTTACATGAAGAGGGAGAATGTCGGCAGCTGGAATTCTGGGCTGGAAAAGGAGCAAATATTAGAGATCTATTCTGCACAACTCCAAAAGTCCTAAAACTCCACGGAAGTCAGTTTTGGAATATAAAAAAATATTGGGTGAAGAAAGCACCAGAGGGGGGCACCCACCATCCACGAGGGTGGGGGGCGCGCCCCCTGCCTCGTGGGCCCCCTGGCAGGCCTCCAGTGCCCATCTTTGGATATATGAAGTCTTTTGCCCTGGAAAAAATCATAAGCAAGCTCTCGGGACGAAACTCCGCCGCAACGAGGCAGAACCTTGGCGGAACCAATCTAGGGCTCCGGCGGAGCTTTTTTGCCGGGGAAACATCCCTCCGGGAGGGGGAAATCATCATCATCGTCATCGCCATCGATCCTCTCATCGGGAGGGGGTCAATCTCCATCAACATCTTCACCAGCACCATCTCATCTCAAACCCTAGTTCATCTCTTGTATCCAATCTTTATTCCAAAGCCTCAGATTGGTACCTGTGGGTTGCTAGTAGTGTTGATTACTCCTTGTAGTTGATGCTAGTTGGTTTATTTGATGGAAGATCATATGTTCAGATCCTTTATGCATATTAATACCTCTCTGATTATGAACATGAATATGAGTTGTGAGTAGTTACGTTTTTTCCTGGGGACATGGGAGAAGTCTTGCTATAAGTAGTCATGTGAATTTGGTATTCATTTGATATTTTGATGAGATGTATGTTGTCTTTCCTCTAGTGGTGTCATGTGAACATCGACTACATGACACTTCACCATTGTTTGGGCCTAGGGGAAGGCATTGGGAAGTAATAAGTAGATGATGGGTTGCTAGAGTGACAGAAGCTTAAACCCTAGTTTATGTGTTGCTTCGTAAGGGGCTGATTTGGATCCATATGTTTCATGCTATGGTTAGGTTTACCTTAATACTTCTTTTGTAGTTGTGGATGCTTGCAAGAGGGGTTAATCATAAGTGTGATGCTTGTTCAAGGAAGGGCAGTACCCAAGCACCGGTCCACCCACATATCAAATTATCAAAGTACCGAACGTGAATAATATGAGCGTGATGAAAACTAGCTTGACGATATTTCTCATGTGTCCTCGGGAGCGCTTTCCTTTATATATGAGTTTGTCCAGGCTTGTACTTTGATACAAAAAGGATTGGTCCATCTTGCTGCACCTTGTTTACTTTTATTACTTGTTACCCGTTACGAATTACCTTATCACAAAACTATCTGTTACCAATAATTTCAGTGCTTGCAAAGAATACCTTACTGAATACCGCTTGTCATTTCCTTCTGCTCCTCGTTGGTTCGACACTCGTACTTATTAAAAGGACTATGATAGATCCCCTATACTTGTGGGTCATCCGGTACACAACATAGCATACTTTATAGAACCTATGACTGAGGCATAGGGAATGACTTTTCATTCTCTTTCTATTTTCTGCCGTGGTCGGGTTTTAAGTCTTTACTAAACTTCACACCTTCCAACACAGACAAGACCTCCTTCTTTGACTGTCCCATTTTGAAATACTTCAAAAAACTTGTCAAGGTATGTACTCATTGAAAAAAATTATCAAGCGTCTTGATATATCTCTATAGATCTTGATCTCTATAGATCTTTATGCTCAATATGTAAGCAGCTTCACCGAGGTCTTTCTTTGAAAAAACTCCTTTCAAACATTCTTTTATGCTTTCAAGAAAATTCTACATATTTCCAATCAACAATATGTCATTCACATATACTTATCAAAAAGGCTGTAGTGCTCCCACTCACTTTCTTGTAAATACAGGCTTCACCGCAAGTCTATATAAAACTATATGCTTTGATCAACTTATCAAAGCATATATTCCAACTCCGGGATGCTTGCACTAGTCCATGGATGGATCGCTGGAGCTTGCACATGCTGTTAGCACCTTTAGGATTGACAAAACCTTCTTGTTGCATCATATACAACTCTTCTTTAAGAAAACCATTAAGGAATGTAGTTTTGACATCCATTTGCCAGATTTCATAAAATGTGGCAATTGCTAACATGATTCAGACAGACTTTAAGCATCGATACAAGTGAGAAAATCTCATCATAGTCAACATCTTGAATTTGTTAAAAACCCTTTTCGACAAGTCGGGCTTTGTAGATAGTAACACTACTATCAACATCCGTCTTCCTCTTGAAGATCCATTTATTCTCAATAGCTCGCCGATCATCGAGCAAGTTCACCAAAGTCCACACTTTGTTCTCATACATGGATTCTATCTTAGATTTCATGGCTTCAAGTCATCTGTCGGAATCTGGGCTCATCATCGCTTTCTTATAGTTCGTTGGTTCGTCATGGTCAAGTAACATGACCTCCAGAACAGGATTACCGTACCACTTGGTGCAGATCTTACTCTGGTTGACCTACGAGGTTCGGTAGCAACTTGATCTGAAGTTTCATGATCATCATCACTAACTTCATCATGATGTCGACTACACAACCTTCTTCTTGTAGACGTTGTTGGGCCTCCAAGTGCAAAGGTTTGTAGGACAGTAGCAAATTTCCCTCAAGTGGATGACCTAAGGTTTATCAATCCGTGGGAGGCATAGGATGAAGATGGTCTCTCTCAAACAACCTTGCAACCAAATAACAAAGAGTCTCTTGTGTCCCCAACACACCCAATAGAATGGTAAATTGTACAGGTGCACTAGTTCGGCGAAGAGATGGTGATACAAGTGCAATGTGGATGATAGATATAGGTTTTTGCAATCTGAAAATATAAAAACAGCAAGGTAACTAATGATAAAAGTGAGCGAAAACGGTATTGCAATGCGTTGAAACAAGGCCTAGAGTTCATGCTTTCACTGATGCAAGTTCTCTCAACAATAATAACGTAATTGGATCATATAACTATCCCTCAACCTGCAACAAAGAGTCACTCCAAAGTCACTAATAGCGGAGAAAAAATGAAGAGATTATTGTAGGGTACGAAACCACCTCAAAGTTATCCTTTCCGATCGATCTATTCAAGAGTCCGTAGTAAAATAACACGAAGCTATTGTTTCCTTTCGATCTATCCTAGAGTTCGAACTAGAATAACACCTTAAGACACAAATCAACCAAAACCCTAATGTCACCTAGATACTCCAATGTCACCTCAAGTATCCATGGGTATGATTATATGATATGCATCACACACTCTCAGATTATCTATTCAACCAACACAAAGAATTTTAAAGAGTGCCCCAAAGTTTCTATCGGAGAGTCAAGACGAAAACGTGTGCCAACCCCCATGCATAAGTTCACGAGGTCACGGAACTCGCAAGTTGATCACCAAAACATACATCAAGTGGATCACGTGAATATCCCATTGTCACCACAGATAAGCACATGCAAGACATACATCAAGTATTCTCGAATCCTTAAAGACTCAATCCGATAAGATAACTTCAAAGGGAAAACTCAATTCATCACAAGGAGATAGAGGGGGAGAAACATCATAAGATCCAACTATAATAGCAAAGCTCGCAGTACATCAAGATCATGTCAAATCAAGAACACGAGAGAGAGAGAGAGAGATCAAACACATAGCTACTGGTACATACCCTCAACCCCGAGGGTGAACTACTCCCTCCTCGTCATGGAGAGCGCCGGGATGATGAAGATGGCCACCGGAGAGGGATTCCCCCCTCCGACAGGGTGCCAGAACGAGTCTAGATTGGTTTTCGGTGGCTACAGAAGCTTGCGGCGGCGAAACTCCCGATATAGGTTATGTTCTAGAAGTTTGGGTATATACAAGAGGTTTTGGAGTCGGGAACAAGTCAGGGGGGTCCCCGAGGCGGCCACGAGGTAGGGGGCGCGCCCCCACCCTCGTGGGTGCCTCGGGACTCTTCTGGCCCATCTCCGGTACTCCGTGGGCTTCTTCTGGTCCAAATATAATCTCCGTGAAATTTCAGGTCAATTGGACTCCATTTGGTTTTCCTTTTCTGCGATACTCAAAAACAAGGAAAAACAGAAACTGGCACTGGGCTCTAGGTTAAAAGGTTAGTCCCAAAAATCATATAAAATAGCATATAAATGCATATAAAACATCCTAGATAGATAATATAATAGCATGGAACAATAAAAAATTATAGATACGTTGGAGACGTATCACCTCACTAATTGGTGTAGGCATCATTGGAACTGATTTCAATGATGAGCTACTTTCCAATTCGAGAGAAGGTACAATTACCTCATCAAGTTCTACTTTCCTCCCACTCACTTCTTTCGAGAGAAACTCCTTTTCTAGAAAGGATCTACTCTTAGCAACAAAGATCTTGCCTTCGGATCTATGATAGAAGGTGTACCCAACAGTTTCTTTTGGGTATCCTATAAAGACGCACTTCTCCGATTTGGGTTTGAGCTTATCAGGCTGAAACTTTTTCACATAAGCATCGCAACCCCAAATTTTAAGAAATGATAGCTTAGGTTTCTTGCTAAACCACAATTCACACGGTGTCGTCTCAACGGATTTTTAGACGGTGCCCTATTTAATGTGAATGCAGCTGTCTCTAATGCATAACCCCAAAACGATAGTGGTAAATCGGTAAGAGACATCATAAATCGCACCATATCTAATAAAGTACGGTTACGATGTTCGGACACACCATTACGCTGTGGTGTTCTGGGTGGTGTGAGTTGCGAAACTACTCCACATTGTTTCAAATGAAGGCCAAACTCGTAACTCAAATATTCACCTCCATGATCAGATTGTAGAAACTTTATTCCTTGTTATGATGATTTTCCACTTCACTCTAAAATTCTTTGAACTTTTCAAATGTTTTAGACTTATGTTTCATCAAGTAGATATACCCATATATGCTCAAATCATCTATGAAGGTCAGAAAATAACGATACCCGCCGCGAGCATCAACACTCATCGGACCGCATACATCAGTATGTATTATTTCCAATAAGTTAGTGGCTCGCTCCATTGTTCCGGAGAATGGAGTCTTTAGTCATCTTGCCTATGAGGCATGGTTCGCAAGCATCAAGTGATTCCAGAAGCCCATCGGTATGGATTTTTTTCATGCGCTTTACACCAATATGACCTAAACGGCAGTGCCGCACAATAAGTTGCACTATCATTATTAACCCTGTATCTTTTGGCATCAATATTATGTGTATCACTATGATCGAGATTCAGTAAACCATTTACATTGGATGTAAGACCATAGAAGGTTTTATTCATGTAAACAGAACAAAAATTATTCTCTGACTTTAAATGAATAACTGTATCGCAATAAACATGATCCAATCATATTTATGCTCAACGCAAACACCAAATAACATTTATTTAGTTCCAATACTAATCACGAATGTAGAGGGAGTATGCGATGGTGATCTTATCAACCTTGGAATCATTTTCAACACATATTGTCACCTCGCCCTCAACTAGTCTCTATTCATTTTGTAACTCTTGTTTCGAGTTACTAATCATAGAAACTGAACCAGTATCAAATACCCAGGGGCTACTATGAACACTAGTAAAGTACACATCAATAACATGTATACCATATATACTTTTGTTCACTTTTCCATCCTTCTTATCCGCCAAGTATTTGGGGCAGTTCTGCTTCAAGTGGCCATTTCCTTTGCAGTATAAGCACTCAGTTTCAGGCTTTTGGGTCTAGCTTTGGGCTTCTTCATGGGAGTGGCAACTTGCTTGCCATTCTTCTTGAAGTTTCCTTTCTTTCCCTTTCCCTTTTACTTGAAACTAGTGGTCCTGTCAACCATCAACACTTGATATTTTTTTCTTGATTTCTACCTTCGCCGATTTCAGCATCGCGAAGAGCTTGGGAATCGTTTCCGTTATCCCTTGCATATTATAGTTCATCATGAAGTTCTAGTAACTTGGTGATACTGATTAGAGAACTATGTCAATCACTATCTTATCTGGAAGATTAACTCCCACTTGATTCAAGTGATTGTAGTACTCAAACATTCTGAGAACATGCTCACTGGTTGAGCTATTCTCCTCCATCTTGTAGGCAAAGTACTTGTCAGAGGTCTCATACCTCTCAACTCGGGCATGAGTCTGAAATACCAATTTTAGCTCTTGGAACATCTTATATGCTCCTTGGCGTTCAAAACGTTTTGAAGTCTTGGTTCTAAGAAGTGAAGCATGGTGCACTAAACTATCAAGTAGTCATGATACTGATCTTGTCAAACATTCATAACGTCTGCATCTGCTCCTGCAATAGGTCTGTCACCTAGCAGTGCATCAAGGACATAATTCTTCTGTGCAGCAATGAGGATAATCCTCAGATCACGGACCAAGTCCGCATCATTGCTACTATCATCTTTCAACATAGTTTTTCTCTAGGAACATATCATAAATAAAATGGGGAAGCTATACACGAGCAATTGATCTACAACATAGATATGCAAATACTATCAGGACTAAGTTCATGATAAATTTAAGTTCAATTAATCATATTACTTAAGAACTCTCACTTAGATAGACATCCCTCTAGTCATCTAAATGATCACGTGATCCAAATCAACTAAACCATGTCCGATCATCACGTGAGATGGAGTGGCTTTCAATGGTGAACATCACTATGTTGATCATATCTACTATATGATTCAAGTTCGACCTTTCGGTCTCAGTGTTCCAAGGCTATATCTGCATATGCTAGGCTCGTCAAGTTTAACCCGAGTATTCTGCATGTGCAAAACTGGCTTGCACCCGTTGTATGTGAACGTAGAGCTTATCACACCCGATTATCACGTGGTGTCTCAGCACGAAGAACTGTTGCAACGATGCATACTCAAGGAGAACACTTATACCTTGAAATTTTAGTAAGGGATCATCTCATAATGCTATCATCATACTAAGCAAAATAAGATGCATAAAAGATAAACATCACATGCAATCAAAATATGTGACATGATATGGCCATCGTCATCTTGCGCCTTTGATCTCCATCTCCAAAGTACCATCATCATCTCTATCGTCACCGGCATGACACCATGATCTCCATCATCTTGATCTTTATCAACGTGTCGTCACATGGTCGTCTCGTCAACTATTGCTTTTGCAACTATTGCTATCACATAGCGATAAAGTAAAGCAATTATATGACGCTTGCATCTTATGCAATAAAGAGACAACCATAAGGCTCATGCCAATTGCTGATAACTTTAACAAAACATGATCATCTCATACAACAATTTATATCTCATCACGTCTTGACCATATCACATCACAACATGCCATGCAAAAATAAGTTAGACGTCATCTACTTTGTTGTTGCAAGTTTTACATGGCTGCTATGGGCTTCTAGCAAGAATCATACTTACCTATGCATCAAAACCACAACGATTTTTCGTCAAGTGTGTTGTTTTAACCTTCAACAAGGACCGGGCATAGTCAAACTCGATTCAACTAAAGTTGGAGAAACAGATACCCACTAGCCACCCGTGTGTGAAGCACGGCGGTAGAACCAGTCTCATGAACGCGGTCATGTAATGTCGGTCTGGGCCGCTTCATCCAACAATACCGTTGAATCAAAGTATGACATGCTGGTAAGCAGTATGACTATTATCGCCCACAACACTTTGTGTTCTACTCGTGCATAAAACATCTACGCATAGACCTGGCTCGGATGCCACTATTGGGGAACGTAGTATTTCAAAATTTTGCCTACGATCACGCAAGATCTATCTAGGAGAAGCATAGCAATGAGCGGGGAGAGTGTGTCCACGTACCCTCGTAGACCAAAAGCGGAAGCGTTAAGTAACTCAGTTGATGTAGTCGAACGTCTTCGCGATCCAACCGATCAAGTACCGAACGCACGGCACCTCCGCGATCTGCACACATTTAGCTCGGTGACGTCCCTCGAACTCTAGATCCAGCTGAGGCCAAGGGAGAGTTTTGTCAGCACGACGGCATGTTGATGGTGATGATGAAGTTACCGACGCGGGCTTCGCCTAAGCACTACGACAATATGACCAAGGTGGAAATCTATGGAGGGGGGCACCACACACGGCTAAGAAATCAACTTGTGTGTCTATGGGGTGCCCCCTCCCCTGTATATAAAGGAGGGGAGGAGGAGGAGGGTCGGCCAAAAGGGGTGCGTCCAAAGGGGGGATTCCTACTCCTAGTAGGAGTAGGTTTCCCCCCTTTCCTAGTCCAAGTAGGAGACGATGGAAGGAGAGGAGAGGGAGAAGGAAAGAGGGGGGCGCCGCCCCCTCCCTAGTCCAATTCGGACCAGCCCATGGGGGGCGCGTGGTCTCCCCTTGTGGCCCTTCTCTCCTTTCCACTAAGGCCCCTGAAGGCCCAATACTTCCCCCGGTGAATTCCCGTAACTCTCCGGTACTGCGAAAAATACCCGAACCACTCAGAACCTTTCCGATGTCCGAATATAGCCTTCCAATATATCGATTTTTACGTCTCAACCATTTCAAGACTCCTCGTCATATCCGTGATCTCATTCGGGACTCCGAACAAACTTCGGTCATCAAATTACATAACTCATAATACAAATCGTCATCGAACGTTAAGCGTGGGGACCCTACGAGTTCGAGAACTATGTAGACATGACCGAGATATATCTCCGGTCAATAACCAACAGCGGAACCTAGATGCTCATATTGGCTCCTACATATTCTACGAAGATCTTTATCGATCAAACCGCATAACAACACACATTGTTCCCTTTGTCATCGGTATGTTACTTGCCCGAGATTCAGTCGTCGGTATTATCATACCTAATTCAATCTCGTTACCAGCAAGTCTCTTTACTCGTTTCGTAATGCATCATCCTATAACTAACTCATTAGTCACATTGCTTGCAAGGCTTATAGTGATGTGCATTACCGAGAGGGCCCAGAGATACCTCTCCGACAGTTGGAGTGACAAATCCTAATCTTGATCTATGCCAACTCAACAAATACCACCGGAGACACCTTTAGAGCATCTTTATAATCATCCAGTTACGTTGTGACGTTTGATAGCACACTAAGTGTTCCTCCGGTACTCGGGAGTTGTATAATCTCATAGTCATAGGAACATGTATAAGTCATGAAGAAAGCAATAGCAATAAACTAAACGATCATAGCTACCGGATGGATTTTGTCCATCACATCATTCTCTAATGATGTGATCCCGTTTATCAAATGACAACACATGTCTATGGTCAGGAAACTTAACCATCTTTGATTAACAAGCTAGTCAAGTAGAGGTATACTGGGGACACTCTGTTTGTCTATGTATTCACACATGTACTAAGTTTTCGGTTAATACAATTCTAACATAAATAATAGACATTTATCATGATATAAGGAAATATAAATAACAACTTTATTATTGCCTCTAGGGCATATTTCCTTCAATTTGGTGGTGGATTTTCCTTCTCTTTGAAATTATCTGAATCTTGCTTTCTAATTTTGAATTGTTTTGGTGGCATGGGTTTCCTCCCCTTGTTACCAAATGTGGTAGAAACTTGTCCCATGTGTTTGTGAAATTCCCCTCCCCTAATGTTTGTGGCCCTATATTTTCTTTACCATGCAACCAAACAAAGCCTAATGAGTGAAATAGACAGTGGCCAATAGATCTGGTTTTGTTAATCTCGCAGGCAGCTTTCACGGTTAGGTAAAGCTGGTTCCTGCGTGCATCGTGGACCGGCACAAAGAGAAAAGGACACATGAAACCCCTTTTATATATCTCCCACACAAAAAAAGGGAGAAAAGGTCGTATTATCGGCAAGAGTTTTCGGCGATGCGATAAAGCCATGGACGCAAGCAACCGCGTCCGGCCGGGCCGGCGCCGCTCAGCCGACCCCGCAATCCCCGCCCGCGCCGCTTGACCAAAACGCCCCGTGCCAACAACTGTAACGGACCAACCTCCGTCGCCCCCGGGTCGCGCCGCACCTCTCCAAAAGTCCAAACCCCGTCGCAAAAAGTCTGCTCTCCCCCTCGCTTCTCTCCCATCTCTGCCATCCCCTCCGCTTCTCCCCTTCGGGCAAAAAAATAATCGAAAACCCCCGACTCCGCCGAGCGAGCATCACCTTTCCGCCGCTGCTCGCCGCACGCCGCCCCGCCGACCGAGACCCTCAGGCCCGCCCCACTCTAGCCCGCCCGCCCGCCCGCCCGCATGGCTGCCGATCGCCGGCCCGGCGTCTGAGGGAGCGGGCGGCTGCGCTCGGGGGCCAGGCCGGCGGCGCGATGGAGCTGTCCGGGAGCCCCGGCACGTGGAGCGGCCTCTCGCTGCGGCTCGGCCAGTTCCTCTTCGCCGCAGCGTCCGTCTGCGTCATGTCCTCCGCGATCGGCTTCGCCAACTACACCGCCTTCTGGTAGCTCCCCCCGCCCCCCCCCCCCCCCCCCCCCCCCCTCCCCAAACGCTCCGATTTGTGCCCTCCCTCTCTCTCTCATGCCCGGTAGCCGCCCTCAGCAGCTATCAATTAGCAAAGTGTATTTGGGCATGGCAATTTAGAAAGCTTCAGCAGCATGATGCATTCGTTTTGTTGGCATTCACTAGTTGCTCGCTGTACTTTGGGTGGGGAAATGTTTCGCAATTAGGTTTTCCTTGGAAGCACATCTGCAACGCCCATAAGTGATAGGATCTCAAATTCTGAGTAGCGATTGCATTGAATTGATCAGCATTTGGTGATTGAGGCTGCAGGTTTGACTTGAAACCGCCAGGAGCGAACAATCTGGAGCTGCATCTGCTGAATGTGTCAGCTCCTTTATAGGATCTGCACAGCAATCCCCTTCATAAAAGGTTGAAAGGAGGGATGCCCTTCAGAATACCATGTGCCAAAGATCTGTCTTGGTCAGAACCATTTATTGCTTGAGATAGTGCAAGGCTATCAGTTTCAACAATAGCTGGCTGGTTGATCCAGTGAGCCGTTAGCTGAAACCCTTCTATGCACGCCCCCATCTCAGTTTCCAGAATGCTTGCACATTAGGAATATACCTCAGGCTGACAGCACAGCATGTCGCAAATTGTTAGATCAAACTGGCATCCACATTCATTTTTGACCTGGCCAACTTGTGGAGGTTCCAGGATCAAATGTGTATCAGAAGTGCCCTAACTTAGATTAGGCTCCTCAATAGCCATCATGCCAAGGTTCCATTTACCCTTCAGATCATGCATTTGGCTTGCTTGCTGAATACCACATACAGAATGAACATAGCTTTCTAGAAATTGCACTGATTCAGCAATCGGTGTATTACCCTTGCTACACACAACATCATTTCAGTGATGGCAAGCTTTCCAGAATAAGAAGATTAGTTTTAAAAAGCACTAGGCCTTAATTGTGCGTTTTGCCACTGCCTTGCGCTTTTCTGACCAAAGTGCACGAGGATGCGCAGATTAAGCGCTAGGCGTGTTGCTATCTCCTAGAGCTTGTAGCCCTGTACGCACTTAAGCGCCCGCCTAGGCATGCCTTTTTTAACTATAATTATTGCTCTATACTGTCATCAACTGAGTCTAGAAGATGGCGTGACCAGTCAGGCCAGATGTGTACTGTATCCCTTTGGCTGGAATTGCTGGGAATGTGACACTGACCAGGCCACAAGAGCTCAACCACCTGGACCGGATCACAAGGACATACAATGCACGCGGTCACCATGTTCTTTGTGCGTGCTGTGATCGACTGTTATTTGATATTCTGTTGTAACGTGGAAATAGCACTAGCTCCCTTGACTGTGTATATAAGCACATCTTGTACGTCAATACAATCATCAGTGAGAAGCTTATCAATCTCTCTTGGCACAAGAGCCCAAGTTCTATCCTCCTGCTTCCGCTATGAGCTCCCGGCGTGGTCACCGCCACTCCTGCTCCCTTGGCGAAGATGACGTCGTCTTTTCAATCCACCTCGCGTCAAGCCTGTCGCTGCTGCCCTTGTCTCCACCCTAGTACTTCCTCTAGTAGTCAGCGCCAGCAGGTGTCCAGCGGGCATCCCTGTCCGTGAGCTGCGCAGCACCGCCAATACCATCTCCGTCTCCAACATGGCCTTGCCTTCCTAGGCTCCCGTTGCACCTACTCTGTACATGCAACAATACCCCCTTGGCGCGCTCTCGATCAGTGAGCGCGATCAACTCGAGTAGAAAGTGGGCCGGGCCTGAACAAAGCTCAGGAACGACACCTTTGCACAGGAAGTACAGTGTCCATCACCTAGAAGCGTCGGCTCAGTCCACGGAGCTGCAGGGTGTGAGCGCGGTCGGAGACGGGCTCCTCCACATTGTCTAGGGCGTCTGCCAAGTGGGCGGCGATGGTCATGTCGCCTTGGACCGTAGGATGGAACTCAGGCCGAGGTGGACGGTCCGGCTGCGCTGTCGCAGAAGTGTGCGGCTGGCTGCAGTCCGGGGACATGATCACATTGTACTGTCATCAAAAAATTGTGGCATAGATCTACAGTAAAATCATGATGTCGTCAATCCACCAGACCATACTCGTGCAGGGGCTCGGACTCCTCCTTGAGGTGATCCTCCACATTGAACTTGTAGAGGACGAAGAAGAACATCTGGCGCCACTTCCAGTAGTTGTTGGTTTCGAGACTGAGCTTGAATGGGATGTAAGAAGTATTGCTGATATGATGCATGGAAGGAGCAGGGACAAGGGGACCTGGGTGAGGAAGCAGCGCCGGCGGGGGGTGAGGGCATTGGAAGTAAGGTGCAATTCACGAATGATGCTAGCTTGGGTAAGTGGTCAGCTGTCGCCAGCAGGACCAGCGATGCCGGTGGCTGGAGTAGACTGCATTGCCTAGGGGACAGGCGCAGGGGCGACGCGGGGCGGGGTGAAAATGGCGTTGGCGTCCCTGAGCAAGTTGCTGCAACAATGGGTGCGTGGGGCGCTCATGGCGGAAGGTGAGAATGATTTGAACTAGGATGAAAACGGAGTGGTAAATTTCTGGATATTCCACAGAAAAACGGAAACAAAGTGAAAATACGGAAACCAAAACGGAATATTGTGAAATGGAAATTGAAATGGGAAAACGTTTTCCGGTGGAGCATCCATGGAAACGGATCTGTGAGTATGAAACTTTCTGTTTTTACCATGGCGGCCTGGGGCGGGGTGAAGACAACGGTGGCATCCCCAAGCGAGCGGCTGCGACAATGGGTGCGTGGGGCGCTCATGGCGGAACGTGAGAAGGATTTGAACTATGACAAAATGAAATGGACACTATCTGGATTTTCCACGAAAAACAGAAACGGAGTGAAATACGGAAACAAAAATGGAATATTGCGAAACAGAAACAAAAATGGAAATGGAGAAGTGTTCTCCGGTGGAATAGCCACGGAAATGGATTCGTGAATATAAAGCTTTCTGTTTTTACCATGGCGACACGGGGTAGGGTGAAGACGACATTGGCGTCCCCGAACGAGCGGATGCGACAATGGGTGCATGGGGCGCTCATGGCGGAAGGTGGGAAGGATTTGAACTAGGATGAAAACGGAGTGGTAACTTTTCGGATTTTCCACGGAAAAATGGAAACATAGTGAAAATACATAAACCAAAATGGAATATTGTGAAACAAAAATTGAAATGGAAGAACGTTTTCCTGTGGAATATCCATGGAAATTGATCCGTGGATATTAAATCTTTTGTATTTACCATGGCGACGCGGGGCAGGGTGAAGTTGGCGTTGGTGTCCTTGAGCGAGCAGCCGCGATAATGGGTGTGTGGGGCGCTCATGGCGGAAGGTGAGAAGAATTTGAACTAGGATGAAAATGGAGTGGAAACTTCCGGATTTTCCAAGAAAAAACGGAAACAAAGTGAAAATACGGAAACAAAAACAGAATGTTGCGAAACGAAAACGGAAATGGAACAACGTTTTCCTGTGGAACACCCATGGAAACGGATCCGTGAATGTGAAACTTCCTATTTTCACCATGGCGACACGGGGCGGGGTGAAGATGGTGTTGCCGTCCCTGAGTGAGCGGCTGCCACAATGGGTGCTTGGGGCACTCATTGCGGAAGGTGAGAAGGGTTTGAACTAGGATGAAAATGGAGTGGAAACTTACCGGATTTTCCACGGAAAAAAGGAAACAAAGTGAAAATATGGAAACCAAAACAGAATTTGTGAAAGGGAAATTGAAATGGAACAGCGTTTTCTGGTGGAACATCGACGAAAACGGATCCTTGAATATGAAATTTTCTGTTTTTACCATGGTGACGCGGGGCATCGTGAAAAGACGACGTTGGCGTCCCCTAGTTAGCGGCTGCGGCAATTGGTGCGTGGGGGCGCTCATGACGGAAGGCGAAAAGGATTTGGACTAGGATTAAAATGGGGTGGAAATTGTCCGGATTTTCCAGAAAGAACGGAAACGGAGTGAAAATACGAAAACAAAAACGAATATTGCGAAATGGAAACGGAAACGGAAATGGAACAGCATTTTCCGGTGGAACAGCCATGGAAACGGATCCGTGAATATGAATCTTTCTGTTTTTGCCATAGTGACGCGGGTTGGGGTGAAGATGGCATTGGCATCCCCGAGCGAGCGGCTGCGAGAAAGGGTGCGTGGGGCGCTCATGGCGGACAGTGGGAAGGATTTGAACTAGGATGAAAATGGAGTGGGAACTTCCCGGTTTTCCGTGGTAAAACGGAAACAGAGTGAAAATACTGAAACGAAAACAGAATATTGCAAAACGGAAATTGAAATGGAACAGCGTTTTCCGGTGGAACAGCCACGGAAGCAGATTCGTGAATACGAAATTTTCTGTTTTTACCATGTCTACTATGTGGCTCAGTCCAGCACTCAATAAAACTCACGTTGTGGCCAATAATGACAACACTAATATCTAATAGAATCCTCACCCATCCTCACTATTGTCCAGGAGCCTCTGTTTGGCGCGGCTGGTTTATGAGTTATACCACCGGCTTAGGAGTCACCAAAAGTTGTTGTGGTCATATCAATTGAAATAGTTTGCTTGTGATTTTCTCAATTGTTAAAGGGGTCTTTTGGTTCCGGCGAACATCTGGTTTTGTATCTGCTGTACACCGTATTTGATTTGTATCTGTTTCCAGTAGTATTTATCTCCCTATTCATTCCCTAGGTTTTTGCATTCGTTATGAAAATAAATGTGGCAGCACTCAGTTCCTTCTGTTTCTGCTCCGTTTCCATCCATATTTGAACATGCGACTGATACCAAGTTAGATGGGGGGAATTCTCTATTTATTGCATTGACCAACACGGGTCTGCTTATGTACACTTGAGAGGTACATGAGGATTACACGTTACAACGGAAACACAGATGAGTGCCGATCATGGCACGCGTGGGAGCATGGGCGAGTGTGTGCACCTGTACGCCGTGGGAACCGGTCCTGGAGGTTGGCCTCCCAAGAGTGAGTCTGTAACGGGTTTCTAACATTTAATCACTTGACCCTTCTTGTGCCACTCTTTTAACCCAAAAAATCCAAACTTGCCAGTCTGTTAAGTAAAATTGTATGACAAGCCACACGGGTAGTATATCAGAACTATTATCTTGTTCTGTGTGTGATAGCTAACAGCCTTTTAATGACGAGCATTCATCTGTACTAAGGTTGAATATTGGTGTAGATGCATACATTTTTTTTCAAGGACATCTGCCATGGAGCATTCATTTGTGTATGTGTGTGCTTATAAAACATTTGTGGATGCAACTTCCTGTGGCTATGTAGTGATAAATTCATCAGCCTTTTGCATTTGGGAGTATATAAGCCTTCATAAAGCTTACAACATGCTCTAATTTGTGCCACAAATGTGTTCATTTTAACTCAGATTATGAATTGGTAAACATTTTTTTATTACAACATGCTCTAATTTGTGTAACAAATGTGTTCATTTTAACTCTCAGATTGTGAATTGGTAAACGGTTTGATTATAACTCTCAAATTTCAGCTACTTGATTGCATCAATGGGACTACAAGCACTCTGGAGCTTGGGACTTGCGTGTCTTGATGGCTATGCTTTGAGAATGAAAAAGGAACTCAACAGTGCTGTTCTCGTGAGCTTATTTGTTGTTGGAGATTGGGTAATTCCTTGATTGTTTGTCAGGATTTTGCATTCTATGTTGCATTGCCTTATTTTCGTCCTACATAAATTACCACAATTTGAAAGCCAAACCAGAACCCTTTAAAGTTCTTTCAATTTCTTTGGCCTTGTTATTTAAATATATATCTTAAATTGTGACCCCCCCCCCCCCCCCCCCCAATATCCCTGCAATAAACACATGTTAAACATTATTTTGATATATGTAACCGCATCATCTTGTATTAAGACATCAATCTAGCCAACTTTATGTTGAGTATTGTAGACTGGTATACTTTCGGCTACAATGCATCTCTGTCACAATCAGCACTCTATGTTGGTGAAGTTGAATCTTGTTTTATTAGTTTCAGTTAATATAGTATACTTTAAGGCCACATCCAGTTAAATAGAACCAATTTGAGGCAGACCTGACAAAAAATTACAAGTGCTTGAAAGTTTTTTTATGGACTGCAATTCAGTTGCACGAGTTTCATTA
Source organism: Triticum monococcum (assembly GCA_034509565.1). Taxonomy (NCBI): domain Eukaryota; kingdom Viridiplantae; phylum Streptophyta; class Magnoliopsida; order Poales; family Poaceae; genus Triticum; species Triticum monococcum. The sequence continues at coordinate 665,841,334 of CM067843.1, read as the reverse complement.
GGACCTAGGCCCATCTAGTCGCATTCTGCAGTTCACATTAATTTACATTCGGGTCACATGTCTAAAAACATGTTACGCCTCTGATGTTTCAGCCAGATATACCTTTGGAAGTACTGAGGCAATCATTCTCTATGCTGCAGGTAACGTCAATCCTGTCGTTCGCCGCTTCATGCTCAGCAGGAGGCGTCGTTGTTCTCTTCGACAAGGATGCGTACTTCTGCAGCAGGGACCCGCATCTCCCATGTGGGACATTTGAGCTCGCGACAGCGTTTGCATTCCTTTCCTGGGCGCTTAGTGCCACATCTGCCCTTGTGATGTTTTGGCTCCTCGCTTCATCTTGATTAGATATGTAGGAGCTCTGTCTGTACCTAGTGTTGTTTGGTCCTGTCTGGTTATATACCGACTGATGTGTCAAGCAGACTACATAGGAATAGACTGCTAATTCCAGAGAATAGATGGGCAATGGTGGCAAGTTCCATGAAGTCTTAAATTTCAGAGCCATGCTTCAGTGTTTCGGGCCAACGATAACTTGGTTCCTGGTATGGAGTCTTGCTGTTGATTAGCTCATTTTGCCCAGTTAATATGGCACACCGGACACCCGTCAAAAATAGAAAAAAAATATGGCGCTGGACAATATCATAAAACGTTGCATATACGGATGTTGTGCTACGTTAATTTAATTCAAACGGAATGGTGGCTTAGCAATGGGCGAGCACAACGATTGCGCGAGACAAAACTATCTACCTATTGTCAGGCATTACAAAGGTCTCTAATTCAGTGTGAAAAGCATACTGATATCCAATAGCTCTTATCTCAAGAATCCGTGGACAATGACTTGCAACTGAACCGAAACTCCGAAAGCTATGTACTTTCCGTTCTCACCAGTCGGCAAAATCTCAGGTCTTCCTGGCAATTATAGCGCAATATGAATTTGTGTGCATTTTACAAAAAAAATGAAAGTGACGTGCACAAATTTACACAGCCACATTCCACATTCACACCCTCGTGACCAAGCCTAACCATTTCAGTGATCTACATGGAAAACAAATCTGACCAGTCCCGTCCACAGAATCTGTCCAGTTACAAGAGGTACACAGAGGGACAAGTAGCATGGCCTAGAATGGTTTATATCTTCTCATCTTCGTGTCTGCTATTTGCAGAAGTAAGCCACTTCGACTTGTTGATTGAGATGCCTGCACAAGAACATTCGGATCCACAGCCCATCCAGCCTTTGGTCATATAAGAAAATTGACAGCTGAAGTCACAAAAGTGCAAAAAGAATCCCAGCACAACAGGATGAGCAAACTAGCGGTCGATACTCGCCCAGATCTCATGATAACACGCCAACTGATGTACCCATTGTAGTAACTGATTTGTCAGCGGCAGAATTGAGCAATACCCTATCAGCCACGTTTGCAGCCTACGCAAAATTTTCAGAAAGCAAGTTTCAGAATGCTGTTCATATCCTTTTGCTGCAAGGCTGATAGCGCATAGATAGCATATTATCAGAATTCACCTTCAAAGGCATTGCTCTTACTTATTCTTTCTGTGTCATTACACTGTCTGCGAACAGAGAAAATAACGTAAACACGCCGACATCCCCACAACGCTATACTAAAGCTGGAAGTGGATCTCAATGGGAAACAACACTGGAAATGACTATTGCACATACATTCTCATCAGTTTAACAAGTCTCGCAAGTTCCACATATATTAAGCTGTTTACAGTATGCACTAGAACGAAGACGCCACACAACATCGTTCCTAAAAGCATTTGTGAGTGGTGAGCTCACATGACGATCTCAGGCTTCAGGATGCTTGACTTGATCTCCTTGTGTGGGAGAACAACACCGCCATTGCTGTAGACCTCATCACCTACATGTACGTCTTCTCCCAGGATAGTCATGTTCTCTATCCGTGCCCATTGTCCAACCGTCGAATGCCAGCCGATAATGCTGTTTGAGATGCACGCATGCTTCTTAATGCGCACACCACGCATCACCGTGCATCGGGAGAGCCTCACACCATCCTCCACGACGCATCCAGGTCCAATAGCGACATCAGGACCAATCAGGCAACCCTCCCCAATCTTGGCACTCTCGTGCACCAGGACGTTCCCAACAATATGTGCTCCGGCGGCCAGCTTGGCAGCTGATTTCTTCCTAAGTGAATCAAGATAGAGACGCAAGCCAGTGATATAGTCTCTTGGCTGACCAATATCCATCCAAAAGCCTGGAAGGACCATCGCATACAACTTTTGATCAGCCGCAATTCGAGGAAAGACCTCTTTCTCAATTGAAGTTGGCTTCAATTCGATGCGGTCCAGGACAGATGGATTTAACAGGTAAATTCCTGCATTGATCTTGTTGCCTACAAATATTTTTGGCTTCTCTACAAATCTTTCCACAACTCCAGTTGTGTCCTCCGTAACCACAACACCATACTTTGAAGGTTCATCCACCTATATTTAAGAGGCAGTCAGCTTACATATATGAGTTAACTACACAAGAGAGTGGTAAAAATAAGGAGTTACCTTAGTGACCATAATTGTTGCCTCACCACCATGGCTCTTGTGAAATTGTATGAGCTCAGCAAATGGGTATTCACTTATGACATCACTGTTGAGGACAAAGAATGGCTCGCCAGATCCATCCACAAGCTTGTCCCTTGCCAGGGCAAGAGGACCAGCAGTTCCCAAGGGTTCAGTCTCCTGAGAGCATGTGATTGTGATGCCAAGCTTATCCTCAAAATCCTTCAAGAAATTAATCATGACCTGAAATAGACAAAGCACAACAGTTGGACTCCGAAGTTAAATACAGATAACTCCATGAGATGAGAGAACAACAAAGACAAATGATCTCATGTTTTACCTCTGGGCGGTAGTTGATGGCTAAAATAACCTCTGTAACCCCAACATCCTTCAAGGCTTCAATCTGCACAAATTGGTAGGTTTTAATCAATAAATTTTTCTTTCCTCGAATCTGCACAACTTGTTCTGCATTTGTGACAACAAAAGAAGGGGAAATCCTGATGGTGACACACAAAGGTTTTTCCCCAAGCAACCACCGAAGCTAGTAAGGGAATTGATTAACGTTTGCAGGGCGAAAGATTTCTTAGCTCCCATCAGTCTGAACACATTGAAATGCTACCAATGGCAATTGGTTACAAAAGTTAGAGCATCATCCACTCCCTCCGTTCCTAAATATAAGTGTTTTTAGACATTTCAAATGGACTACAACATACGGATGCATTTAGACATACGGATGTATTTAGCCACTTTGCTCCGTATGTAGTCACTTGTTGGAATCTCTAAGAAGACTTATATTTAGGAACAGAGGGAGTACATGACTACTAAGGGTTTGAAGTTTAGCTATTGCGTTACGGTAAGGCGAATGATGCGCAACAACAGCAGGATTAACTCGCACACAACTCACTGGCTCACAGCACCATAGTACACAATCTCTATCAAGCGCAGCCGCAGCCGTTTGTCTACCTGGTGCAGAATCATGGGCTTGTTGGCGAAATCGACGAGGGGCTTGGGGAAGCTGAGCGTGAGAGGCCGGAGGCGGGTCCCGAAGCCCCCGACGAGGATGAGCGCCTTCATGGCGAGGCGTCCCTCTTCTTCCTCCCCTCTGATCCCTGCAGGCCAGACACCGTAAACAGAATTAAAATCACACTCGCAGTGGCACCGATCTGCGGGGAGCCAGATCAGCCGGGAACCGACTGGGAGGGGAAGGGATTGGAGGAGAATCTGAGGTGGGGATGCCTCACCTGGATGAGGAAGGAGGAGACGGGGTCAGATTCGGAAGCAGCGCCGAGCGACCTCGTTTTGGCCGGTCGGTCGCCTGTTTCTTGCCCCCTCGCCAAGACCGGGATGAGAATATGCCAGTGGCACCCCGGGTACCGGACTGCCAAGCTGAAGGCCTCGGGGGGTTTGGGTTGGGTTGGCACGAGGAAATACCAGCGTCAGGGTCGCCTTTATATAGGGAAATCCGTCGCAATAGACCACGAGGAGATTAAGGATCAAATCAAATCAACAGGCGACCCATCCTGTGCTGGATGGTTAGGTACACAATGGTATCCTGGCCCACCGGAATTAAATCCTGTTGTTCGCATTTATTCTGAATTTATTTCAGAATTTTCGATGATACGCGTTCAGTTGGAAGAGACGTATCATTCAACACCTTTTTTTGTGCTCCATTGTCTCATTTCTCAGTTTATGTCTATGTGCATTATGACAAGATTTATGTCTATACGATACACAATAAGTGAGGAGAGGATAAAATCATATCTTATATGGACATGGTCTCTACGTCACCCATAAAATGATCTTGTAAAATCTGTTGCGGAAATATAAGCATATACAAAAGAGAAAATCGGTGCAATCTTCAACATTCAATAGAGTTTGATGTATGGGATGCACAATCTTTTTCTCCAAGATGAATATAGCCATGATTTCAAGCCAAAAGATTAAGTTGTTCTAGTGTATGTACACATCTATATTAAATTTAGAAAAAAAACACAAAAGTGTTTAATTTGAAGAACATCCGATTTGAGGGGCCATAATTCATGTCATGCGCGACATCAAGAGAAAGTGAACATGTAATGCAGGAGGATACGTGGAATTTATAGATTAAAGGAAGAGGGGAACCCGAGAGCACCAAGTTCCCGTCCGGCAATCAATTGACTAGTTGAGTTGTTGGGTTTGTCTCACTGGATTCACTCCTCCGGTTGCTGGGGAGGATCCCCCTTGCGCAGCGACCATTTTTCCACCGTCCGCTGGATGGCAGGCTAGGGCGATCCCCGTCGATCCGAAAGGCCCATTAGTTGTTTTTTATATATAAATGTCATAAATCAAAGAAAACCACTTTCTTATAAATATTATGAAACAGAAGAAGAAAAACTATTTAAAAAATGCCATGCTATGAATTTATGAAAAATGGCATCCTCTAATATTAGAAATTAATCATGGATGATAGAAAATGTCTTTAAACTTGTCATGGTCCTGTAAATTTGACTTGCCATGTCAACAAAAGAAGGAAAATATGATAATATTAGGAAAAATGCCATGTACCTAAAATAAGGCATCTCTTAATAATAGAAAAGTCATCTCTTTATATAAAAATATCATCTCTTAATATAAGATGCCATGCCTTAATAATTTAATATGCCATCTCTTTAATACAAAAATGCCATCTCTTAATTAAAAAACATCATCTCTTAATAATAAAAATGCCATCTCTTTAATATAAAATGTCATCTCCTAAGATAAAAATGCCATCTCTGTAAATATAAAAATGTCATCTCTTAATAATTCAAAATGACATCTTTTAATTAAAAATTCCATCTCCTAATAATGAAAATGCCATGCACAAATAACAAAAATTGACTTGTGAAAAAATGTTTAAATTGCCATGTGGCATACTTCAAAAAACTATAAACTGCCATGTTAATTTTGCTAAAAAAATGCCATGTACAAAAAAGGAGGCCTTGATATTCAAACCCAGGTCTCCCATGTGGTGGACCGTGCCATTAGCCAGTGCGGTGCATGGGGATTGTTTTGGACAAGTAAAACGTTCGTTGTCTTTTGGTTTACAGCTGCCTAGTTTTCAAATCTAACGTGGCAGGGGCTTTGCATGGAGATTCGTGCAACAGTGGAAAGGGGGTTCGCTGGACCCTTTCCCCTGGCTGACGTTCGCCAGGTAAGTTTTCCGAAAATGAAATCACTTCTTCGGAACAAAAAGGAATCCGTAGATAGACGAGCGGCCTTCCGTTTGTGCCCAAGGCAACAATGCCCTTCTCGTGAATGCCGGCGGTTTATGTTGTTAAGCTCGCTCATGATATTGGTACCGCAATTTGAAGACCACAATGGCCAAAGCTCCGGATGCACGCACCTTTTTTTTTGTACCGTAGAAAGCAGCTCTTCCGCCTCTTATCTTAAATTAAATATATGAAATAAAAGGGAAAGGAAAGCGATTCTCGCTTCAGGTCCAGTTTTTGGCGCACACTTTCCCTGATTCAAGCCACCCTGGAGTTGGAGTGAAGCTGGCTGCACCTTTCAACCGGCGGCGAAGTAGTGTCATTGTGTCTATCAAGTTGACGGATCTCGCGTTACTGTTCTCGAATCGAATGCCTGATGGGTTCGGCGTATTCCACCCGCTGATTCCGCTGCTTATTGCGTCGAGCTCGCGGAACACGGCGTCCTTTCTGATTCAGGTCAAACCTGAATCCAGGGAACCAGGCCGCTTGCAATCTGGGCCCTGTCTTGCTCTTTGACTGCGACCGACGTCAGCCGGACCGCATGCAGCGTGATTGCTGATACACGATACCCACGGAGGGAAGGAAGAACTGTCGTGTCGGTGCGCTCCTCCGTCCGTTTGAAGGGCCCTCGCCCTCTGCGTTCTCGGTGTCCCCCGGTTCCCGCTCTAAGAGCTAATTTCAAAGCGTTGACTCAAACGGATGGTGCTTTTATCCGTTTGAGTCGATCGCCCATCCGGTGTTCGTCATGTTTTAGATTTGAATCGACAGTGCAGCCAATGCGCCGATCTATATGTGCAATGTGGCCGGTTGGCCGGCTTTTTTTTTAACAAATAGCTTATTTTTTGCATTGTTTCGGACATAATTTTTGCATTCAAACATATAGTCCAGAACCAAATAAATAACATAGTTTCAATCAAATAAAATAGCATAGTTTTACAAGCTGAGTAAAAGTAAAAATGTTTCACATAGTTTTGCAAGCCGAATAAAAAAGATGCATTTATTGGTTGCCAACATGAGTCCACATATGCTCAACCAAATCATTTTGCAGTTGCATGTGAGTTTCTCAATCACGCAAGTCATGATGAAATTGGGTGAACTATTCAAACGTTGTCGCTCCTCCATGCTCACACACAACATTCTCACCCTAAAATGGAAACCCTTGATCGCAGAGACGTTCCGGGCGCTCATCTTCTACGATCATATTGTGCATTATCACACAAGCAGTCATCACCTCTCACAGCTTATGTGTGCTCCAAGTATTAGCAGGATACCGAATGATGCCCCATCCAGATTGCAAAACACCAAAGGCACGCTTGACGTCCTTCCCGGCACTCACTTGCTCTTGGACAAATCTTTTTCTCTTCTGTCTGACAGGGCTGGGGATTGTCTTCACAATAGTGATCCACTGAGGATAGATACCGTCACCTAGGTAGTATCCTTTGTCGTAGTTGTGGCCGTTGATAGTAAAGTTCACCAGTGGGTTGTTCCCTTCGGTAAGCCTAGCAAACACCGGCGAGCGCTAAAGCACGTTGATATCATTTTGTGATCCGGTCATGCTAAAGAAAGAGTGCCATATCCAAAGATATTGAGACGCCACGGCCTCAAGCATGGCAGTGCAAGCCCTGACATGGCCATTATACTGCCCTTGCCAAGCAGAAGGGCAGTTATTCCACTCCCAGCGCAGTCTATGCTACCAAGCATCCCTGGGAAGCCCCTGCTGGCATTCATCACCAACAAACGGATTGTATCTTCAGGAGTCGGCTCTCTCAAATACTCATGGCCAAACACAGCAATAACAACCTTGCAGAACTTATAAATGGAGTCTACGCATGTAGGCTCGCTCATACGGACGTACTCGTCAATGAGATCACCGGGCACTCTGTATGCAAGCATTCGGATGGCGGCGATGCATTTTTGGTAAGAGGAGAAACCAAATTTTCCAACGGCATCCTCTTTGCACTCGAAATAGTCATCATAGCCGACCACTCCCTCTCTAATACCGTTGAAAAGATGCCTACTCATACGAAAACGGTGGTGGAATTTGTGATGTTTGAACAACGGGTTTGTTGTGTCAAAGCAGTCCTTCCAAAGAAGAAAATGCCCGTTCTCTCGGTTGCGATTCAACGCCGGAAGGTGCCCTAGAATGGAGCCATGGAACGATGGGCGCTCGCTATTGAGGTGGTGATGGACCAACACGGCAGCCAAGATCTCCTCCTCCTCATCGGACGAGGAATCGTCAGAGTCGCAAAGGAAATTGAGAAAAAAGAACTCGTCGACGGAGTCCATTTTGTACCTTGCCAAACTGTTGAATAGCTTGCGGGCGTCGATGAAGGAGACGGTCGACGAAGGGAGTTGCGCTGCCCTCGGACCAGCTAGCTGCCCTGGCGGCGTCCGACGAGCATGCCGGCGTCCAACGAGCATGCCGGCTGCCCTAGAGGCAATAATAAACATGTTATTTATATTTCCTTATATCATGATAAATGTTTATTATTCATGCTAGAATTGTATTAACTGGAAACTTTATACATGTGTGAATACATAGACAAAAAAAGGTGTCCCTAGTATGTCTCTGCTTGACTAGCTCGTTAATCAAAGATGGTTAAGTTTCCTGACCATAGACATGTGTTGTCATTTGATGAACGGGATCACATCATTAGAAGAATGATGTGATGGACAAGACCCATCCGTTAGCTTAGCATAATGATCGTTAAGTTTTATTGCTATTGCTTTCTTCATGACTTATACATATTCCTCTGACTATGAGATTATGCAACTCCCGAATACCGTAGGAACACCTTGTGTGCTATCAAACGTCACAACGTAACTGGGTGATTATAAAGATGCTCTACAGGTGTCTCCGAAGGTGTTTTTTGGGTTGGCATATATCAAGATTAGGATTTGTCACTCCGAGTATCGGAGAGGTATCTCTGGGCCCTCTCAGTAATGCACATCACTGTAAGCCTTACAAGCAATGTGACTAATGAGTTAGTTATGGGATGATGCATTACGGAACGAGTAAATAGACTTGTCGGTGACGAGATTGAACTAGGTATGAGGATATCGACGATCGAATCTCGGGCAAGTAACATACTGATGACAAAGGGAATAACATATGTTGTTATTGCGGTTTGACCGATAAAGATCTTCGTAGAATATGTAGGAACCAATATGAGCATCCAGGTTCCGCTATTGGTTATTGACCAGAGATGTGTCTCGTTCATGTCTACATAGTTCTCGAACCCGTGGGTCCGCAAGCTTAACGTTCGATGACGATTTGTATTATGAGTTATGTGTTTTGGTGACCAAAGTTTGTTCGGAGTCCCGGATGAGATCACAAACATGACGAGGAGTCTCGAAATGGTCGAGAGGTAAAGATTCATATATTGGAAGGTAGTATTCGGACATCGGAATGGTTTCGAGTGGTTCGGGTATTTTACCGGAGTACCGAGGGGTTACCAGAACCCCCGGGGAAGTATTGGGCCTACATGGGCCTTAGGGGAGATAGAGGGAAGCCCGTGAGGGGTGGCGCATGCCCCCCTCCAAGGGAGTCCTAATAGGACAAGGAGGAGGGCGTGGCCCCCCTTTCCCTCTCCCTCTCCTTCCTTTTCCCCTCCGATGAGAAAGGAAAGGGGGGGGGGGGCGAGTCCTACTAGGAGTGGAGTCCTAGTAGGACCCCCCATGGCGTGCCCCTCCTGGCCGGCCGCCTCCTCCTCCCCTCCTTTATATACGGGGGCAGGGGGCGCCACATAACACAACAGTTGTTCTCATAGCCGTGTGCGGTGCCCCCTCCACAGTTTACTCCTCCGGTCATAGCGTTGTAGTGCTTAGGCGAAGCCCTGCGCGGATCACATCACCATCACCATCACCGTCACTACACCGTCGTGCTGACGAAACTCTCCCTCGACCCTCTGCTGGATCAAGAGTTCGAGGGACGTCATCGAGCTGAACGTGTGCTGAACTCGGAGGTGCCGTACGTTCGGTACTAGATCGGTTGGATCGTGAAGACGTTCGACTACATCAACCGCGTTAACCTAACGATTCCGCTTTCGGTCTACGAGGGTACGTGGACACACTCTCCCCCTCTTGTTGCTATGCATCTCCTAGATGGATCTGTAGGGTAACGTAGTAATTTCAAAATTTTCCTACGCACACACAAGACCATGGTGATGCATAGCAATGAGAGGGGAGAGTGTTGTCCACGTACCCTCATAGACCAAAAGCGGAAGCATTTGCACAACGCGGTTGATGTAGTCGTACGTCTTCACGATCCGACCGATCAAGTACCGAACGTATGACACCTCCGAGTTTAGCAGACGCTCAGCTCGATGACGTCCCTCGAACTCCGATCCATCCGAGCTTTGAGGGAGAGTTTCGTCAGCACGACGGCATGGTGACGATGATGATGTTCTACCGACGCAGGGCTTTGCCTAAGCACCGCTACGATATTATCGAGGTGGACTATGGTGGAGGGGGGCACCGCACACGGCTAAGAGATCCAAGAGATCAACTGTTGTGTGTAGAGGTGCCCCCCTACCCACGTGTATAAAGGAGCAAGGGGGAGAGGCGGCCGGCCAGGAGGAGGCGCGCCAGGGAGGAGTCCTACTCCCACCGGGAGTAGGACTCCCTCCTTTCCTAGTTGGAGTAGGAGAAGGGGAAGGAGGAGGGAGAGAGGGAGGAAAGGGGGGCGCCTCCCCCCTCCTTGTCCAATTCAGACTAGAGGGAGAGGGGGCGCGTGGCCTGCCCTGGCCGCCCCTCCTCTTCTCCACTAAGGCACATCTTGGCCCATTAACCCCCCCCCCCCCCGGGGGGGGGGGGGGGAGGGTTCCGGTAACCCCCGGTACTCCGGTAAAATCCCGATTTCACCCGGAACACTTCCGATATCCAAAAATAGGCTTCTAATATATCAATCTTTATGTCTCGACCATTTCGAGACTCCTCGTCATGTCCGTGATCACATCCGGGACTCTAAACTACCTTTGGTACATCAAAACACATAAACTCATAATATAACCCTCATCGAACTTTAAGCGTGCGGACCCTACGGGTTCGAGAACTATGTAGACTTGACCGAGACACGTCTCCGGTCAATAACCAATAGCGGAATCTGGATGCTCATATTGGCTCCTACATATTCTACGAAGATCTTTATAGGTCAAACCGCATAACAACATACGCTGTTCCCTTTGTCATCGGTATGTTACTTGCCCGAGATTCGATCATCGGTATCTTAATACCTAGTTCAATCTCGTTACCGGCAAGTCTCTTTACTCGTTTTGTAATACATCATCCCGCAACTAACTCATTAGTTGCAATGCTTGCAATGCTTATAGTGATGTGCATTACCGAGTGGGCCCAGAGATACCTCTCCGACAATCGGAGTGACAAATCCTAATCTCGAAATACGCCAACCCAACAAGTACCTTCGGAGACACCTGTAGAGCACCTTTATAATCACCCAGTTACGTTGTGACGTTTGGTAGCACACAAAGTGTTCCTCCGGTAAACGGGTGTTGCATAATCTCATAGTCATAGGAACATGTATAAGTCATGAAGAAAGCAATATCAGAATACTAAATGATCGTGTGCTAAGCTAATGGAATGGGTCAAGTCAATCACATCATTCTCCTAATGATGTGATCCCGTTAATCAAATGACAACTCATGTCAATGGCTAGGAAACATAACCATCTTTGATCAACAAGCTAGTCAAGTAGAGGCATACTAGTGACAGACTGTTTGTTTATGTATTCACACAAGTATTATGTTTCTGGTTAATACAATTCTAGCATGAATAATAAACATTTATCATGATATAAGGAAATAAATAATAACTTTATTATTGCCTCTAGGGCATATTTCCTTCAGTCTCCCACTTGCACTAGAGTCAATAATCTAGATTACACAGTAATGATTCTAACACCCATGGAGCCTTGGTGTTGTTCATGTTTTGCTCGTGGAAGAGGCTTAGTCAATGGGTCTGCAGCATTTAGATCCGTATATATCTTGCAAATTTCTATGTCTCCCACCCAGACTTGATCCCGGATGGAGTTGAAGCGTCTCTTGATGTGCTTGGTTCTCTTGTGAAATCTGGATTCCTTTGCCAAGGCAATTGCACCAGTATTGTCACAAAAAAATTCATTGGACCCGATGCACTAGGTATGACACCTAGATCAGATATGAACTCCTTCATCCAGACTCCTTCATTTGCTGCTTCCGAAGCAGCTATGTACTCCGCTTCACACGTAAATCCCGCCACAACGCTTTGTTTAGAAATGCACCAACTAACAGCTCCACCGTTCAATGTAAACACGTATCTAGTTTGCGATTTACAATCATCCGGACCAGTGTCAAAGCTTGCATCGACGTAACCATTTACGACTAGCTCTTTGTCACCTCCATAAATGAGAAACACATCCTTAGTCCTTTTCAGGTATTTCAGGATGTTCTTGACCGCTGTCCAGTGATCCACTCCTAGATTACTTTGGTACCTCCCTGCTAAACTTATAGCAAGGCACACATCAGGTCTGGTACACAACATTGCATACATGATAGAGCCTATGGCTGAAGCATAGGGAACATCTTTCATCTTCTCTCTATCTTCTGCAGTGGTCGGGCATTGAGTCTTACTGAACTTCACACCTTGTAACACAGGCAAGAACCCTTTCTTTGCTTGATCCATTTTGAACTTCTTCAAAACTTTGTCAAGGTATGTGCTTTGTGAAAGTCCAATTAAGAGTCTTGATCTATCTCTATAGATCTTGATGCCCAATATATAAGCAGCTTCACCGAGGCCCTTCATTGAAAAACTCTTATTCAAGTATCCCTTTATGCTATCCAGAAATTCTATGTCGTTTCCAATCAGCAATATGTCATCCACATATAATATCAGAAATGCTACAGAGCTCCCACTCACTTTCTTGTAAATACATGCTGCTCCAAAAGTTTGTATAAAACCATATGCTTTGATCACACTATCAAAGCATTTATTCCAACTCCGAGAGGCTTGCACCAGTCCATAAATGGATCGCTGAAGCTTGCACACTTTGTTAGCTCCCTTTGGATCGACAAAACCTTCTGGTTGCATCATATACAATTCTTCTTCCAGAAATCCATTGAGGAATGCAATTTTGACATCCATTTGCCAAATTTCATAATCATAAAATGCGGCAATTGCTAACATGATTCGGACAGACTTAAGCATTGCTACAGGTGAGAAAGTCTCATCGTAGTCAATCCCTTGAACTTGTAGAAAACCTTTTGCAACAAGTCGAGCTTTACAGACAGTAACATTACCGTCAGCGTCAGTCTTCTTCTTGAAGATCCATTTATTTTCAATGGCTTGCTGACCATCAGGCAAGTCAACCAAAGTCCACACTTTGTTCTCATACATGGATCCCATCTCGTTTTTCGTGGCCTCAAGCCATTTTGTGGAATCTGGGCTCACCATCGCTTCTTCATAGTTCGTAGGTTCGTCATGGTCTAGCAACATAACCTCCAGAACAGGATTACCGTACCACTCTGGTGCGGATCTTACTCTGGTTGATCTACGAGGTTCAGTAACAACTTGATCTGAAGTTTCATGATCATCATCATTAACTTCCTCACTAATTGGTGTAGGTGTCATAGGAACTGGTTTCTGTGATGAGCTACTTTCCAATAAGGGAGCAGGTACAGTTACCTCATCAAGTTCTACTTTCCTCCCACTCACTTCTTTCAAGAGAAACTCCTTCTCTAGAAAGGATCCAAATTTAGCAACAAAAGTCTTGCCTTCAGATCTGTGATAGAAGGTGTACCCAACAGTTTCCTTTGGGTATCCTATGAAGACACATTTCTCCGATTTGGGTTCGAGCTTATCAGGTTGAAGCTTTTTCACATAAGCATCACATCCCCAAACTTTAATAAATGACAAGTTTGGTTTCTTGCCAAACCACAGTTCATAAGGCGTCGTCTCAACGGATTTAGATGATGCCCTATTTAACATGAATGCAGCCGTCTCTAAAGCATAACCCCAAAATGATAGCGGTAAATCAGTAAGAGACATCATAGATCGCACCATATCTAGTAAAGTACGATTACGACGTTCGGACACACCATTACGCTATGGTGTTCCGGGTGGCGTGAGTTGCGAAACTATTCCGCATTGTTTCAAATGAAGACCAAACTCGTAACTCAAATATTCTCCTCCACGATCAGATAGTAGAAACTTTATTTTCTTATTACGATGATTTTCAACCTCACTCTGAAATTCTTTGAACTTTTCAAATGTTTCAGACTTATGTTTCATTAAGTAGATATACCCATATCTGCTTAAATCATCTGTGAAGGTGAGAAAATAACGATACCCACCGCGAGCCTCAACATTCATCAGACCACATACATCTGTATGTATGATTTCCAACAAATCTATTGCTCGCTCCATAGTTCCGGAGAACGGCGTTTTAGTCATCTTGCTCATGAGGCACGGTTCGCAAGTACGAAGTGATTCATAATCAAGTGGTTCCAAAAGCCCATCAGTATGGAGTTTCTTCACGCGCTTTACACCAATATGACCTAAACGGCAGTGCCACAAATAAGTTGCACTATCATTATCAACTCTGCATCTTTTGGCTTTAATATTATGAATATGTGTATCACTACTATCGAGATTCAACAAAAATAGACCACTCTTCAAGGGTGCATGACCATAAAAGATATTACTCATATAAATAGAACGACCATTATTCTCTGATTTAAATGAATAACCGTCTCGCATCAAACAAGATCCAGATATAATGTTCATGCTCAACGCTGGCACCAAATAACAATTATTCGGGTCTAAAACTAATCCCAAAGGTAGATGTAGAGGTAGCGTGCCGACCGCGATCACATTGACTTTGGAACCATTTCCCACGCGCATCGCACCTCGTCCTTAGCCAATCTTCGCTTAATCCGTAGTCCCTGTTTCGAGTTGCAAATATTAGCAACAGAACCAGTATCAAATACCAGGTGCTACTGCGAGCATTAGTAAGGTACACATCAATAACATGTATATCACATATACCTTTGTTCACCTTGCCATCCTTCTTATCCGCCAAATACTTGGGGCAGTTCCGCTTCCAGTGACCAGTCTGTTTTTAGTAGAAGCACTCAGTCTCAGGCTTAGGTCCAGACTTGGGTTTCTTCTCTTGAGCAGCAACTTGTTTGCCGTTCTTCTTGAAGTTCCCCTTCTTCTTCCCTTTACCCTTTTTCTTGAAACTAGTGGTCTTGTTGACCATCAACACTTGATGCTCCTTTTTGATTTCTACCATTAACATCATCCCGCAACTAACTCATTAGTTGCAATGCTTATAGTGATGTGCATTACCGAGTGGGCCCAGAGATACCTCTCCGACAATCGGAGTGACAAATCCTAATCTCGAAATACGCCAACCCAACAAGTACCTCCGGAGACACCTATAGAGCACCTTTATAATCACCCAGTTACGTTGTGACGTTTGGTAGCACACAAAGTGTTCCTCCAGTAAACGGGAGTTGCATAATCTCATAGTCATAGGAACATGTATAAGTCATGAAGAAAGCAATATCAGAATACTAAATGATCGTGTGCTAAGCTAACGGAATGGGTCAAGTCAATCACATCATTCTCCTAATGATGTGATCCCGTTAATCAAATGACAACTCATGTCAATGGCTAGGAAACATAACCATCTTTGATCAACGAGCTAGTCAAGTAGAGGCATACTAGTGACACTCTGTTTGTTTATGTATTCACACAAGTATTATGTTTCCGATTAATACAATTCTAGCATGAATAATAAACATTTATCATGATATAAGGAAATAAATAATAACTTTATTATTGCCTTTAGGGCATATTTCCTTCAGGATCTTGCGTGATCGTAGGATTTTTTTTTGAAATTTCATGCTACGTTCCCCAACAGTGGCATCAGAGTCAGGTCCATGCGTAGATTATTTGCATGAGTGGAACACAAAGAGTTGTGGGCGATAATAGTCATACTGCTTACAACCAACCTCTAATTTTGATTCGGCAGTATTGTTGGATGAAGTGGCCCAGACCAACCTTACATGACCACGTTCATGAGGCCGGTTCCACCGACAGACATGCAACTTGTTTTGCATAAAGGTGGCTGGCGGGTGTCTATTTCTCCAACTTTAGTTGAATCGAATTTGACTACGACCGGTCCTTGTTGAAGGTTAAAACATCACACTTTACGAAAAATCATTGTGGTTTTGATGCGTAGGTAAGAACAGTTCTTGCTAGAAGCCTGTAGCAGCCACGTAAAACTTGCAAAAACAAAGTAGAGGACGTCTAACTTGTTTTTGCAGGGCATGTTGTGATGTGGTATGGTCAAGGCGTGATGAGATATAAGTTGTTGTATGAGATGATCATGTTTTGTAAAAGTTATCGGCAACTGACAAGAGCCTTATGGTTGTCGCTTTATTGTATGAAATACAATCGCCATGTAATTGCTTTACTTTTATCACTAAGTTGTAGCCATAGTCATAGAAGCAATAGTTGGCGAGACGACAATGACGCTACGGTGGAGATCAAGGTGTCAAGCCGGTGAAGATGGTGATCATGACGGTGCTTTGGAGATGGAGATCAAAGGCACAAGATGATAATGACCATACCATGTCACATATTTTGATTGCATGTGATGTTTATCTTTTATGCATCTTATTTTGCTTAGTACGGCGGTAGCATTATAAGATGATCCGTCACTAAATTTCAAGGTATAAGTGTTCTCCCTGAGTATGCACCGTTGCTATAGTTCGTCGTACCGAGACACCACGTGATGATCGAGTGCGATAAGCTCTATGTTCACATACAACGGGTGTAAGACAGTTTTGCACATGCAGAATACTCGGGTTAACTTGACGAGCGTAGCATATGCAGATATGGCCTTGGAACACTGAGACCAAAACGTCGAACGTGAATCATATAGTAGATATGATCAACATAGAGATGTTCACCATTGAAAACTACTCCATCTCACGTGATGATCGGACATGGTTTAGTTGATATGGATCATGTGATCATTTAGATGACTAGAGGGATGTCTATCTAAGTGGGAGTTTTTAAGTAATATGATTAATTGAACTTAAATTTATCATGAACTTAGTCCTGATAGTTTTTGCATATCTATGTTGTTGTAGATCAATTGCCCGTGCTACAGTTCCCTTGAATTTTAATGCGTTCCTAGAGAAGGTAAGTTGAAAGATGATGGCAGAAACTGCACGGATTGGGTCCATAACTTGAGGATTATCCTCATTGCTGCACAGAAGAATTATGTCCTGGAAGCACCATTAGGTGCAAGACCCGCTGCAGGAGCAACTCCGGACGTTATGAACGTCTGGCAGACTAAAGCTGATGGCTACTCGATAGTTCAGTATGCCATGCTTTACGGCTTAGAATCGGGACTTCAAAGACGTTTTGAACGTCATGGAGCATATGAGATGTTCCAAGAGTTGAAGTTAATATTTCAAGCAAATGCCTGAGTTGAGAGATATGAAGTCTCCAACAAGTTCTATAGCTACAAGATGGAGGAGAATAGTTCTGTCAGTGAACACATACTCAGAATGTCTGGGTACCGTAACCACTTGACTCAGCTAGGAGTTAATCTTCCTGATGATAGTGTCATTGACAGAGTTCTTCAATCACTGCCACCAAGCTCTAAAGGCTTCGTGATGAACTATAATATGCGAGGGGTGAAAAATACAATTCCCGAGCTCTTCGCGATGCTAAAGGCTGCGGAGGTAGAAATCAAGAAGGAGCATCAAGTGTTGATGGTTAACAAGCCATTAGTTTCAAGAAAAAGGGCAAAGGGAAGAAGGGGAACTTCAAGAAGAAAAGCAAGCAAGTTGCTACTACCGGGAAGAAGCCCAAGTCCGGACCTAAGCCTGAAACTGAGTGCTTCTACTGCAAAGGGACTGGTCATTGGAAGCGGAACTGCCCCAAGTATTTGGCGGATAAGAAGGATGGCGAAGTGAAAGGTATATTTAATGCGCATGTTATTGATGTGTACCTTACTAATGCTCATAGTAGCCCTTGGGTATTTGATACTAGTTCTATTGCTCATATTTGCATCTCGAAATAGGGTCTACGGATTAAACGAATATTGGCTAAGGACGAGGTGACAATGCACGTCGGAAATGGTTCCAAGGTCGATGTGATCGCCGTCGGCACGCTACCTCTACATCTAACTTAGGGATTAGTTTTAGACCCGAATAATTGTTATTTGGTGCCAGCGTTGAGCATGAACATTATACCTGGATCTTGTTTGATGCAATACTGTTATTTTAAATCAGAGAATAATGGTTGTTCTATTTATATGAGTAATATCTTTTATGGTCATGCACCTTTGATGAGTAGTCTATTTTTGTTGAATCTCGATCGTAATGATACACATATTCATAATATTGAAGCCAAAAGATGCAAAGTTAATAATGATAGTGCAACTTATTTGTGGCACTGCCGTCTAGGTCATATTGGTGTAAATCGCATGAAGAAACTCCATGCTGATGGGCTATTGGAATCACTTGATTATGAATCACTTGATGCTTGCGAACCATGCCTCATGGGCAAGATGACTAAGACTCCGTTCTCCGGAACAATGGAACGAGCCACTGATTTATTGGAAATAATACATACTGATGTATGCGGTCCGATGAGTGTTGAGGCTCGCGGCAGGTATTGCTATTTTCTGACCTTCACAGATGATTTGAGCAGATATGGGTATCTCTACTTAATGAAACATAAGTCTGAAACATTTGAAAAGTTCAAAGAATTTCAGAGTGAAGTGGAAAATCATCGTAACAAGAAAATAAAGTTTCTACTATCTGATCGTGGAGGTGAATATTTGAGTTACGAGTTTGGTCTTCATTTGAAACAACGTGGAATAGTTTCTCAACTCACGCCACCTGGAACACCGTAGTGTAATGGTGTGTCCGAACTCGTAACCGTACTTTATTAGATATGGTGCGATCTATGATGTCTCTTACCGATTTACCAGTATCGTTTTGGGGTTATGCTTTAGAGATGGCTGCATTCACGTTAAATAGGGCACCATTTAAATCTGTTGAGAAGACACCATATGAACTGTGGTTTGGCAAGAAACCTAAGCTGTCGTTTCTTAAAGTTTGGGGCTGCGATGCTTATGTGAAAAAGCTTCAACCTGATAAGCTCGGACCCAAATCGGAGAAATGCGTGTTCATAGGATACCCAAAGGAAACTGTTGGGTACACCTTCTATCACAGATCCGAAGGCAAGATATTCGTTGCTAAGAATGGATCCTTTCTAGAGAAGGTGTTTCTCTCGAAAGAAGTGAGTGGGAGGAAAGTAGAAATTGATGAGGTAATTGTACCTTCTCCCGAATTGGAAAGTAGTTCATCACAAAAATCAGTTCCAATGATGCCTACACCAATTAGCGAGGAAGTTAATGATGATGATCATGAAACTTCAGATCAAGTTACTACCAAACCTCGTAGGTCAACTAGAGTACGTTTGAAAGTGCAACTATCCCTGGGTGGTTTTGGTAATTCCTAACAACATATAACTCATTGAGCTAATGCTCTTTCAAGATGATCATTTCAGAAATTTCAATGATTGGCATGGCATGGACTAGGAATGTGGACCCCTCAAAATGCTAAGGACACATATTGGCAAAAGCTCAAGACTCTATATTTTCATTTTAGTGATCCAAGATCACATTGAGTCCATAGGAAAAGCCAATACTATTAAAAGGGGATGAGGTGTTTCTTAATGGCTTGCTTGCTCAAAATGCTTAGTGATATGCTCCAAAAACCCTCAACCACTTTCTCATATCCACATATGTCCCAAACCAAAAGTCAAACTCGGCCCCACCAATTTGATCTATGTGTCGCCACCGAGTTCTTTTGACAAAGCCATAGCCAGAAACCCTAATTAGTCCGGTCTCACCGATAGGGACCTCGGTCTCACCGAGACGGGATCGCAAACTCTCTGTATCCCTTCGTAACTTTTCGGTCTAACCGAGATGAGCGACCGGTCCCACTGAGTTCACAATGCAAACTCTCTGTTTCCTTTCTGTAACATTTCGGTCTCACCAAAATGAGTGATCGGTCCCACTAAGTTTGCTTGACCAACTCTCTGTTTGCCTATTATAGAAATCGGTTCCACCGAGTTCCTGTGATCGGTCTCACCGAGATTACGTTATGCCCTAACCCTAATGAAATCGGTCCCACCGAGTTTATCATATCGGTCCCACCAAAAAGCCTAACATTCACATTTTGAACCGAATCGGTCTGACCAAGTTTGTGTATTCGGTCTGACTGAGTTTGTGTATTCGGTCTCACTGAGTTTGGTGAATTGTGTGTAACGGTTAGATTTTATGTGGAGGCTATATATACCCCTCCACCCATCCTCCATTCGTGGTGAGAGCTATCAGATGTGCCTACACTTCTACCATTCATTTTTTGAGGGAGAACCACCTACTCATGTGTTGAGACCAAGATATTTCATTCCAACCACAAGAATCTTGATCTCTAGCCTTCCCCAAGTTGCTTTCTACTCAAATCATCTTTCCACCAAACCCAAATCCGTGAGAGAGAGTTGAGTGTTGGGGAGACTATCATTTGAAGAACAAGAGCAAGGAGTTCATCATCAACACACCATCTATTATCTTTTGGAGGGTGGCGTCTCCTAGATTGGTTAGGTGTCACTTGGGAGCCTCCATCAAGATTGTGGAGTTGAACCAAGGAGTTTGTAAGGGCAAGGAGATCGTCTACTTCATGAAGATCTACCCAAGTGAGGCAAGTACTTCGTGGGCGATGGCCATGGTGGGATAGACAAGGTTGCTTCTTCGTGGACCCTTCATGGGTGGAGCCCTCCGTGGACTCGCGCAACCGTTATCTTTCGTGGATTGAAGTCTCCATCAACGTGGATGTACGGTAGCACCACCTATCGGAACAACACCAAAAATCTTCGTTTCTACATTGCGCTTTCTCCCTCTAAACTCCTCCCCTTTACCTTCATATGCAATGATTTACTTTCGCTGCTATACTCTTAGAGTTGCATGTGTAGGTTGATTTCTTGACTTGTGCTAAGTTGCTAAAATCTGCCAAGACTTAAAATTGAGAAAAGGCTAGGTTTTTATTTGGTCAAGTAGTCTAATCACCCCCCTCTAGACATACTTTCAATCCTACAAGTGGTATCGGAGCTTTGGTCTCCATTTGTCGTGATTTCCATAGCTTTGGTGATCATAGCCTTGGTTTCACAACCTAGGGAGTATGGCATCTAGCGAGGGAAATTACCACCGTAGAGGTCCTTACTTTGATGGTACTAATTTTGCTAGTTGGAAGCATAAGATGAAAATGCATATTATTGGACATAACCCCACCGTAGAGAACCGAACCATGAAGCTACCATGGAAGAGTTGAAGATGCTGCAATACAATGCTCAAGCCTGCGATATCCTATTCAACGGATTGTGCCCTGAAGAATTCAACAAAATCAGCCGTCTTGAGAATGCAAAGGAAATTTGGGATACTTTGATTGATATGCATGAAGGTACCGACTCCATCAAGGAATCCAAATTGGATGTGCTTCAAAGTCAGCTTGACAAGTTCAAAATGAAGGATGGTGAAGGTGTCGCTGAAATGTACTCTAGGCTTGCTCTCATCACAAATGAGATTGCCGGCTTAGGAAGTGAAGAGATGACCGACAAATTCATCATCAAGAAGATCCTAAGAGCCTTGGATGGAAAATATGATACCGTGTGCACATTGATCCAAATGATGCCCAACTACAAAGATCTCAAGCCAACGGAAGTCATTGGAAGAATTGTTGCTCATGAGATGTCACTCAAAGATAAAGAAGAGCTTCACAACAAGTCAAGTGGTGCTTACAAAGCCTCGTGTGATGCTCCTACATCATCAAGTGAGAAACAAGTCTTCAACGAGGAATTGAGCCAAATGGTGAAGAACTTCAACAAGTTCTGAAAGAGTAGAAGCAAAGAAAGAAGTTCCAAGTCAAGGTTCTACAATGACTAAAGATCTTCTAGTCGTGAGCGTAATTGCTACAATTGTGGAAGGCCCATTGATGCTACGACCCGTAGAAGGCCCATTGATGCTATGACCCGTAGAAGGCCCATTGTTTCTACGGCCCGTAGGAGGCCCATGGTAACTGAGGGAGTCCTGGATTAGGGGGTCTCCGGACAGCCGAATTATATCCTTTGGTCGGACTATTGGACTATGAAGATACAAGATTGAAGACTTCGTCTCGTGTCCGGATGGGACTCTACTTGGCGTGGAAGGCAAGCTAGGCAATACGGATATGTATATCTCCTCCTTTGTAACCAACCTTGTGTAACCCTAGCCCTCTCCGGTGTCTATATAAACCGGAGGGTTTTAGTCCGTAGGACAATATACAATCAGACCATAGGCTTGCTTCTAGGGTTTAGCCTCTCCGATCTCGTGGTAGATCTACTCTTGTACTACTCATATCATCAATATTAATCAAGCAGGACGTAGGGTTTTACCTCCATCAAGAGGGCCTGAACCTGGGTAAAACATCGTGTTCCCTGCCTCCTGTTACCATCCGCCTTAGACGCACAGTTCGGGACCCCCTACCCGAGATCCGCCGGTTTTGACACCGACATTGGTGCTTTCATTGAGAGTTCCTCTGTGCCGTTGCCAGAAGGAAGGTTGTCTCATCTCGTCTTTAAAGATGGTACTACTGTTGGGGGAGCTTTGGCTACCGGCCAAACTCTCCGGCTAGGCGGGTTCATCATGACCGCCTGTTCGGCCGCCGCACCGATGATGAATTCTCGGGTCATCGAAAACAGCCTCCACATCAAATCGGCACTCGCTGAACAGATGGATCCAATGGAGCTCTCCTCCTTAAACGAGCTCTTGGATCACATCGCCGCCTTGGGAGTCGCTACGGACTATGATCGGATTGGGCTTAAATCCGATCAAAGGGAGATTAACTCTCCACCGGTCACCCATCATATTGCAGTGGCGGAGGAACAATGCCGCGATCTTTCCTCTATCCTGAGGACCAAATATGTCCGGATTCCCGAGCTCTCTGAGCCGGACACCCGTTCGCGGGAGGACAACACCCAATCCCTGAACTTAGAGTCAGGCAGCGGGCCAGGATTATCGGGTCACACCCCGGAACCGGAACTTTCAAAATTGGAAATTCCTCGGCCCCTGGATCCCAGATCAGGTGAGGGTTCGGATTCAATTCCGCCCACCCACCCAAACATAAGCGATCTTTCCCACATCAGGCAAGAGCCCCAGGAAACAGTACATCACTATTGGGCCAGATTCCTCCTTGCGATGAACAAGGTTAAGGACTGTCGCGAGAAAGACGCAATCCTATTTTTCTGCAATAATTGCACGGACAAAGGAATCCTTAACGCCATAAATCGCCGTGAGATAACACGCTTCGCTGACTTGGCGTCCATAGTACGAAAGTACTGTGCGATGGAAAGTGCCTGGAAAACCGAAGTAAACTTTTGGGATAATCCGGCCCTGAATACAAACCCAGTCCGAAACAAAAGGGTGCATTATCACAATACACCCGGGTCAACTACCAAAAAGCAAAAACCCTCTACAGGGTATGGAACCGTACTGGAAGGATGGCTCAATGGACCCTGCAAAATTCATAGTACAGCGGATACAATACCAACGCACAGCCTTAGAGCATGTTGGATACTCCGGTAGGTGGCCAAAAGTGGTGAGGATCTTCTTATCCCACATACCACGGAGCACCATCCAGTGGATAACAATACGGTGTTAACAGTGTTCGAGACCTTTGCGTCAAATAACAGGCGCAAGCGAACACTCCATAGCATGGCCGAAATCTGCCACGTAGCAGCAACAAATCCATGGAATGACACGACTATTACCTTCAATGCCTGTGATGAACCCAAATTCCGAACAGCCCGAGCACCAGCCGCACTGGTCCTCAGTCCAATTGTGGACGTCTTTCGACTCACCAAAGTACTAATGGACGGCGGTAGCGGACTAAACCTCATCTATGAGGAAACCCTTCAAAAGATGGAAATAGACTAGAACCGCATCGAGCAAAGTAGCACAACCTTTAGAGGAATTATCCCCAGTCGGGAAGCACGCTGTGCTGGGAAAATCACACTAGATGTGGTATTCGGCATGCCGGATAATTACAGGTCCGAAGAAATTACATTCCAAGTGGCCCCATTCAGCAGTGGTTATCACGCTCTTTTAGGACGGGAGGCATTCACAATCTTCCAAGCCGTACCCCATTACGGGTACATGAAGCTCAAAATGCCCGGGCCCAACGGAATCATCACTCTCGCCAGCGATCCGGACACAGCACTCCGCGTCGAGAACAAAACAACCGCATTGGCCCTCGTGGCACTATCCAAAGCCCTCTCGGCCGAGGAGTTAACTATGCTACGCTCCATAGTGGACAGGGACAACGTGATACTCGACAAGAGATCCAAGCCCACCTCTTTTAAACCAGTGGATGAAATAGTCAAATTCCAAGTCCACCCAACGGACCCTACAAAAACAGCCTCCATCAGGGCATAGCTAAGCCCCACTATGGACGCCGCACTACGAGAGTTCCTGCGCGAGAACTGGGACATATTCGCCTGGCATCCCTCAGACATGCCAGGAATCCCACGCAGGCTGGCTGAGCATAGCCTCAATATTGTAAAGGGATTCAAGCCGGTCAAGCAAGCTCTTCGGTGTTTCTCTGAACCTAAGAGATAGGCCATGGGAGAGGAACTAGCCAAGTTATTGGAGGCCGGATTCATCAAAGAAATAAAACACCCGGACTGGCTAGCAAACCTGGTGATGGTACCAAAGAAGGACAAATCCTGGCGCCTTTGTGTCGACTTCAAAGACCTCAATAAAGCTTCCCAAAGGATCCCTTCCCCCTCCCACGCATCGATCAAATCATTGATGCTACTGCAGGACACGAGTCATTGTGTTTCCTCAACGCATACTCCGGTTACCACCAAATCAAGATGAAGGAGTCCGACCAAGCCGCAACAGCATTCATCACACCATACGGTCCCTTCTGTTTTAACACAATGCCTTTTGGGCTCAAAAACGCCGGCGCAACATATCAGCGCATGATTCAGACATGTCTGGAGAAACAAATCGGCAAAACAGTAGAGGCATACATAGACGGTGTGGTCGTCAAAACCAAACATGTCGACTCTTTGATAGATGACTTGAGGCTCACATTCGACAACCTCCGAACATATGACATCAGGCTCAATCCGAAAAAATGCATTTTCGGCGTACCAGCCGTAAAGCTCCTGTGATTCATTGTCTCCAGTAGAGGTTTTGAAGCTAATCCGGCCAAAATCTGTGTGTTGTCACAGTTGGCTACCCCAACAGACCTCAAACAAATCCAGAAGCTAACTGGATGCATGGCGGCTCTAAGCCGCTTTATCTCCAGCTTGGGAGAAAAGGCGTTACCCCTTTATCGCCTCCTTCGGCGCACCAAACACTTCGAGTGGACGGACGCGACCACAACCGGATTGGAAGAAATAAAGGCCATTCTGGCAACCAACCCGATCCTGGCCGCACCAAACATCGGCGAACCAATGATGTTGTACATTGCGACAACTCATCAAGTTGTAAGCGCGGTGCTCATTGTCGAACGAGAAGCGGACGGACACAAATTCCCTCTTCAAAAGCCGGTATACTATGTATCCACTGTCCTCACTCCATGCAAATCACGATACCCGCATTACCAAAAAATAGCATATGCGGTATTCATGGCATCGCGGAAACTGCGACACTACTTTCAAGAGTGTTCGATTACAGTAGCCTCGGAAGTGGCACTTAATGATATGATCAACAACCGCGACGCTGCGGGCCGGATTGCCAAATGGGCCATTGAGCTCCTCCCATTCGACATAACATACAAACCTCGCCGAGCCATTAAATCGCAAGTACTGGCCGACTTCGTCACCGAATGGACGGAGGCCGAACTCCCTAAAGAGTACGGCACATATTCCAATTGGATCATGCACTTCGATGGTTCTAAAATGCTGGCCAGTCTAGGGGCTGGCGTCGTCCTGACGTCCCCAACCGGAGATACCATTCGGTACATACTGCAAATATTATATACAGATTCCAACAATGCAGCCGAATACAAAGCTCTGTTGCATGGTCTTCGGATGGCAGTCTCCATGGGTATTCAACGCCTGGAGGTGCGTGGGGATTCAAACCTCGCAATATCCCAAATAAACGGAGATTTCGACGCCAAGGATCCGATAATGGCGGCCTATCGAAATGCCGTCCTAAAAATGTCATCTCGGTTCGAGGAACTCGAATTTCACCATGTGGCTCGGGAAAACAATCAGGCGGCGGATATCCTCGCCCGCATCGGCGGAAAACGTGACGCGGTCCCCCCCAACATATTTCTGGAGAGGCTCTTCAAGCCATCCGTAGAATGGGAAGGGGACACCGGTAACAACAGTCTAGACCCGGCCAAAATACCCGATACCGAACTCTCTGACACAATCGGAGGCTCCGCCACCGAAATAACACCTTCAGCCCACGAAATAATGGCCATTATTGCCCCGTGGACAGAACCATTTCTGGCCTACCTAACTAGACAGGAACTTCCGGAGGACCAAAATGAGGCATGCTGCATAGTGCGGCGATCCAAGGCCTACAGGGTCCATGAGGGAGGATTGTACAAGAAAAGCACTACCGGAGTCCTTCAAAGGTGCATCTCCGAAGAGGAAGGGCGGAGTCTTTTGGCAGAAATTCACGCCGGACTTGGCGGTCATCACGCCGCAGCCCGGGCTCTTGTAAGCAAGGCCTTCTGTACAGGATTCTATTGGCCAACGGCCCAGGCAGATGCACAAGACTTGGTCAAACGTTGCGCTGGTTGCCAGCTCTTTGCAAATCAAAGCCACATGCCACCCACCGCCCTCCAAACAATCCCCATTACATGGCCCTTTGCGGTCTGGGGGCTTGACATGGTTGGACCCCGTAAAAGGGGGAACCCACAAGAAAAATACTTATTGGTCATGGTGGATAAATTCACCAAATGGATAGAGGCCAAACCGGTTAAAATAGCTGAATCCGGGCCGGTGATAGATTTCATATCCGGGGTTGTACACCGTTATGGCGTCCCCCACAGCATCATCACTGATAATGGCACGAACTTCACGGCCGACGAGGTAAAACTCTGGTGCAGCAAAATGGGCATCAAGCTCGATTATGCCTCAGTCTATCACCCACAAACCAACGGTCAAGTCGAGCGAGCAAATGGTCTTATAATGAGTGGCATTAAACCTAGATTAGTGCGTTCCTTAACGGAGTCTAACACGCACTGGGTAGAGGAGCTCG
This sequence comes from Triticum monococcum, assembly GCA_034509565.1. Taxonomy (NCBI): domain Eukaryota; kingdom Viridiplantae; phylum Streptophyta; class Magnoliopsida; order Poales; family Poaceae; genus Triticum; species Triticum monococcum. The sequence continues at coordinate 665,814,232 of CM067843.1, read as the reverse complement.
ACTCCGTACTCTGGGGGCTGTGGACCACGCCGAACCGTAGTACCGGATATACACCATTCTTTATGGTGTACGGCGCAGAGGCAGTCTTGCCCTGTGACATAATTCATGACTCACCTAGAGTGCGCATGTACGAAGAAAGAGAAGTCGAGCTCGATCGGCAGGACAGTCTGGACACCTTGGAGGAGGAGCGTGACGTAGCCAAAGCCCGTTCCGCATTTTACCAGCAACAGGCTCGCAGATACCAAAGCAGAGAAGTACGGGCCAAAACTTATAATGTTGGCGAACTATTTCTACGCGTGCCGGATGAGAAAAAGAACAAGCCCGAGCCCAAATGGGAAGGTCCCTTCATTATTGACCAAGTTCTGACCGGTGGAGCATACCGACTGTGGGATGCATCGACTAGTCGACTTGAGCCGAACCCATGGAACACGGCCAGGCTCCGAAGATTATACGCCTAGCACCAGACTCTATGTTAGTCCCCTCCCTTTGTCCATTTTTTCACAAATACATTATCTATCTTGTTTTCCTTTCTTTCTTTCTTTTCTTATTTCTCTAGGCCTTCAAGGGTCACCTTGTGCCCTGTTTGCACATTACAGATGCGCTAGCCGCACTCTTCATACCTGGGGGCTTCCTTCACAGAAGTTTAAATTATTTATCCGGGCTTCATGCCCAACACATGTGTTCTACTTCCTCATGTACCTTTTTTCACCATTATATGCATCGATATGACTTAAGTTTTGGCCAAGCTGGGTTGCCTGGCTCTTGTATTTATGCCCTACGTTCCCGTTAATTCGGTTAGGGCATAAGGGGAGCACCTCTGCGATTGTTACTGCCGGGTCAGCCGGATGTGTACCTCAGACTAGGTAAAGCCGAAAGCTAGCGTTCTTAAGGGAATATTCGGTCGGTGAACAAAAGATGATTTTTATTTATTGTCCATATCTGCCCCAGATGCTTTTTCTGCGTTTCTTATCGCAGTCCGGACATGCACTTTAGGGCATGCTTACCCAGGGAAAGGAACCCTTAACGGAACTATTCTCCCTGGAAGATGTTTCTTACTACCCATGTAATATAACATAACTAGTTGGGCACTTGTATGATAAAACACTAATGACCCCTACGCCTGGTCTCCACGCATACCCCGGTTCTTATATAACTGAGCGGGTATTCAGATTCACTCCGGACTATCGGGCCCGGAGGTTGAAGCGAAAAGGTCCGCAACGACATATGATCTACAATACGGCTAGAAGGCATTATACATGTCACTTTAATTACATAGTCATGCAGACTGACTAAACTCCTCTTCTATACCATCCAACAGGCGGTCTAGCTTACAATCCTGTTGGGAATACTTTGCGGCTAATTCTACTTGCCCATAAACTAAGCTAACGGGGATCTCTTTTCCGTCGGGCCCCACAGGTCCGACCTCGGCCATGTGATTTGGGTCTGCCTTGGTATACCGAGTCTTCACCATGGCCCAGGCCTCTCTGGCACCCTGTCGGCAGGCCGATATCTTCCATAATCGGAGGCGCCGCCGTGTTCCCTTGAGCTTCTCCGTAAGCTCTGCAACACCTCTGGCAAGGAGACAAACGGCCACAATGCCTGGGCAACACCTTGCATCACCTGCCGAACTTGTTCGTGCAGATATGATAGCTCGGACAGAAGATCACCTGCAGACCCGGGCATTTCCTCCGCGGGCCGACCCGTCAGCATACCTACAGTCATAACGCTATTAGTCGACTTCTTCGCCGAACTCCTTTAGCACGATTCGTTCAAGCACTTACTAAAAATGCCGCGCCGAAGCCGCTTATTCTCCTTCTCGGAGTCCGCAAGCTGGCCCCGAACGTCTTTTAGTTCAACACTCAGCTTAACATTGGCATCTTGGAGACTGTTTTCTCTAGCATAACCTTACTCAGCACGCGTTTGCCAGCCTCTAGCTGTCGCATAACATGCTGGTCCCCTGGACTTTCTCCGGACTCATCTGCCAAATCAATTGTTAGATCTGCAGACACGCTGCACACTATATGGTAACCACCATTCTTTAAAATAAATGTTACCAGCGAGAGGCTTTTTCTGTTCCTGCAATGCGGCAAGAGCGGCCCCCAGTTGGGTCTTGCATTCCTCCAGCTCCTGGGATAGCCTAGTATTCTTCTCTGTAAGAACCTGCACATTATGGATGATCCTTAAATCAGTTCTGCTAACTGTTTCAAGGGTCAGGGGCTACTGATACATATAAATCGTCAGATTTACTCACCCGTACATCCTTTACATACTGATCCGTGGCTCTGGCTAGACCATCTTGAGCAGCACGGAGGTAGCCTCTCCAGAATTGAAGGCGTTGAACGCCTCTGGTGAGAAACAAGTATCGCGGAGTATGGCCCGGCGGCGCCTATGATTCATGGCGCTTTCCACTTCGGAGTTTGTAGCGGACAATCTATCCGCATCCTCTGTCGGGGGATTATCCGGCGCCTACCCCATATCGCCTTCCGCCTCTATGTCCGGTCCTGGCGCCCGACTGGTGGATGCTTGATTGGCAGCATCACCGGACATATTCCGGCGAGCGTTCTTTCTGTTAAAGAAACGCGGGCATCATTGCATTTTGAGAAAGACGACAACCATGGAGCGGGGTTTTTCCTATACCTTTGCGCCGGTGTCTCCGTTGTGACCGCCTTCCTTTTTGGCCTACCCGGCCTCGGCACCTCTTGTTGGCGAGTTGCCGCGGGTTCGGCAGGGCGTCCCGAATGCCTTCCCTGTAAAAGATGCCATGTGTATATGGTGGGTGAAGTGACTAAAAGGGGATCCTAGTTTTGGAGTTGGGACTTTTTGATTTTTCTTACCTGCGATGCAGGGAGTAGTCCGAGATAGTCGGCCGTAATGGCCACCGGGGTATCGTCGCAGCTTAACTGATAGAACTGCCGGTCTATCAGTTCCACGGAGATAACCGGATCTTCCGAGTCCGTAATCGATGGCCCGGTCAGGGTCCTCTGGGTGTGGAGAAGGGCTGTTGACCTCCTTTATGGCTTTTCGCAGTTCCTGCCGCAAGGTGGCAAGGTGAATACCTATGACTAAGAATGCGGGAAAAATGGGAGCAGGGAAATATAACTTACACAGCTTGGAGGATTGTACATAGAGAATCCATCCCGTGGCTTGATGCGGGTGAACTCCTCTTCCTCGCCCTTGAACAGTTCAAACAGAATCTTCGCTAGAGCGTCAGCATTGTCCGGACCCTTACGCCCGCAGCGAGTGGCATCATTCGCCCTGTTATAACACCACAAGGGGTGCCCACGATATTGGAGTGGCTGCACTCCCCGCATTATGTAAATCGACATAACTTCGATTATTGTCAATCCGGATCGAGCTAGTGCTTTGATCCGTTTCATTAGATAGAGGACTTCTCTGTTGTCTTCGGCCTGGGTGCTCCGTGGGGCCAACTTCGGCGCTTCTTCAGAGGAGCATTGTTGAACTTGGGTAGACCCCACCGAACAGGGTCCGGAAGGGGGACGTCCTCCATATAAAACCACTCTGAAGGCCAGTCTTCGGACGGCTTCTTCGGGGTACCAGACAAATATCCAGTATCGGCGATGCGCCATACTTCGACTCCGCCCACTTGATAAAGTGATTCCCTCTGTGTGCGAGGGACAAGGCAACAGCCTTTTCCACAGCTTGAAATGAGCCTCGCAGCCCAGGAACAACTCGCAGAGAGCAACATAGCCGGTGATGTGTAGGATGGAGGCAGGGGGTGAGATTGTGTAGTTGGAGGCCGTAGAACTCCAGGAGCCCGCGGAGGAACGGATGAATTGGAAAACCGAGCCCCCTTAGTAAGTAAGGAACAAGGCAAACCCGTTCCCCCATGGAGGGACAGGGAAAGTTCTCCGCTTGCTCCCTGCCATTGTAGGTGGCGAGCCCGGCTCGAACGGGCACCATGTACGCCGGAGGGAGAAATCCCTTAGTTTGCAGCTTGACTAATCGACTATGCGGGACTGAACACCTCTCCCAATCACCGGGCTTAGGGCTACGGGGGCGGGAGGAGGAGCTGCGGAGGTCGGCCATGCTGGAATGGATCTTTCCGAAGCACACTGTGATGAATTCTCGCTGGGGGAAGATGATATGGATTGGATCTAAGAATCCCCATCCCTTTAATAGACAATTTATTTATCTAGCTAGGGGGGCGAATGTAAAAACGCCCTGGCACCTCATATTCATTCGACGCATGGGAGATAGCCCTTATTGGGCACAGAAGCCAAGAGGTTCAACATTTATGGAGCCATACACTGCTTACGAACACTTGAAAGTTGGAGAAGAACCCGCCTTGCAATGCCGAAGACAACACTGTGCGCCGGATTCATCGTCATTGAAGCTTGGTTCAGGGGCTACTAAGGGAGTCCTGGATTAGGGGGTCTCCGGACAGCCGGATTATATCCTTTGGCCGGACTGTTGGACTATGAAGATACAAGATTGAAGAGTTCGTCTCGTGTCCGGATGGGACTCTAATTGGCGTGGAAGGCAAGCTAGGCAATACGGATATGTATATCTCCTCCTTTGTAACCAACCTTGTGTAACCCTAGCCCTCTCCGGTGTCTATATAAACCAGAGGGTTTTAGTCCGTAGGACAACATACAATCAGACCATAGGCTAGCTTCTAGGGTTTAGCCTCTCTGATCTCGTGGTAGATCTACTCTTGTACTACTCATATCATCAATATTAATCAAGCAGGACGTAGGGTTTTACCTCCATCAAGAGGGCCCGAACCTGGGTAAAACATCGTGTTCCCTGCCTCATGTTACCATCCGCCTTAGACGCATAGTTCGGGACCCCCAACCCGAGATCCGCCGGTTTTGACACCGATAGTAACTACAGTAAATATGTAGCCCGTGGTTATTGTGGCCTAGTTTTAAAAAATAGGTTATTGTGGCCACTAGCAAACCGCGGAAAAAATACTGCACTGACTACTAGCAAACAAATAAACAAGACTACAAGGAAATAAATAAGCAAGCAACTTATGCTAGGCTATCATGGCTATTACACATATTACATCCACTGGGCATCAAAGTTTGCCACCAGTGAAAATATAGGGAACAAAGTAGCATATCATATACATTGGTAGTCAAAGTTGGCGACCAATGCAAATAAACGCCGCAACAAAACAAGTCCAGAACTAAAACCACTTCAGAAGAGCTCAAGAAACAATATCCTGGGTACCCATAATGCTGGTAAGATGCTTAGAAGCTTATTAAATTTCTCTTGCTTGGCGCTTAAATCCTCCAGCGCTTGTTGTTGCACCAGAAACTATGCAGCTGAATTATGTGGGGACTTCGTCAGTCCTTCAGCTTCCTGTCGCGGCACATCTGATCGATGTCTTTCAACTTGAAGTTGAGACTCAAGAAGGCGAACTGATTCAGGCAGCGAGTTCGAAGAGTTTGTGCCAGCAGTAGTGGCCAGTAACTCGAACACTACATCAAGACAGGACTTTTGGGTTCTCTCACCGCCGTCAAGATAGTTTTTATCAGCTTTCTTGGAGATTGACAGGGATGTCTCACTATCTTGAACCTTATCTGCATGTAACATCCCAAAATTCTAAATTTTGGAATGTTATATTAAATAGATAGTTTTGTTTGATTGTTGTGTGATTGATTGACTGAAAGTGAGAGAACTTGAAACTTTGAAAGTTCAATGAGAGGGAATAAAAGGACTTTCCCAAACTTTCATTCTTGCTTTTATGATCTCCATGAATTCAAATTCTTTCAAGTATAAAACCCTAGAGAGAAGATGATATGACTTCTTCCATTTGATTAAATGAAAAGGGTTTTTTTGAAAATATTTGAATTTCAGTTGGAACTATTTCAAATTAAAAAAACTTCAAGCAACTCAATGATTTTCACGAGAGAAGATAAAATGACTTCTTCAAAACATATGAAATATGAGTTGGAAGTTTAAAAGGATCAAATTTAAAGTCCTTTTGGAAATTATTTTCTATTTGGAGTATTTGGGTTTTATTCAAATTATCTTTACCCAAAAATAAAATATATGGAAAATAGGGTAACATGATTCTCTACAGTAGAAAATTGGAGATAAATAAATTTGAAATCATTTTGGTATTTTTAAAATGATTTTTACGAGGTTTTATTGCAACAGTAGCACTCTTTGCTTTATTTGAAGTTTTGTGGATTTTATTTGACGCTAGAAAAATGTTCATATTGTAGAAAATCTTTTTCTAAATTTTTTGATATATAATATGCCTATATAAAATTTTATTTTATTTTCTTTATTCGGTTTTCCTTCTGTTTCTACTTAAAAAAACTGTACATGCGGCCCATAATTATTTATCGCCTACACGCGTAGCATAGTGGCAGCGGGTGCCTCATCTTTTATTTCTCCTAAATTGGCCAGGCCCAGCCAGCCATAATCCTTTTCAGCTTTTGTTTCTTTTCTTCTTTAGCAAAAAAAAATACAGCGCGCGGCCGGCCGAGGCCTTTAGGCCCGTGCGAGGCGTTTAGCATTTTTCTTCTCTGTTTTGTTTTCTTTTTGTCTACTTTTAGTCCCACATTGCTTAGCCTTTAACCCTTAAATCTCTTTTTCACCTATAAATATAGACTCATAGAGCCTCCAAAAATCATCCGATTCGGGTTAAATCAATATTTTGATTTGACTAGATCCATTTAAGAAAAAATATTTTTCTCCTCTCCGGCGCGACTTCTGGATGTTGTCTCCTCTCTTCGAAGTCGTATTTTCTCTACATTATAAAGGTATATTTCTTTTTCTTTCTTTTTATACTCCCCTAGTTTATTATTTTTAGACTAGTACGGTAGAATAATTAGATTATCAATTAGTCTCTGTATTTATACATTAGACCTAGAAGTCTTTTAGCCGTAGCTATTTTTTCTTCCGTAAAACAGTTTGGTCCTGATTTTTCAAATAACCATAACTTTTTACTCGTTCATCCAAATTAGATGAAACCAACGCCTATAGTTTTGTCTTGTTTTCACCTATCCAGTGAACCTGTCACATCAACTTTTTGAAATTCTCAAATTTCAAAATTTGTCCAGATTCATATTCAAACTTCTTTTGATCACAACTTGAGTTTCGTAACTCCGATTTAGTTGATTCTTTTTGCAAATCGAAGATCTTGACCTAAACTTTCTGATAAGGCCAAATTCACTTAATTTTGGTACTATTAGAAATTGTTTTATGTTGTAAGAGTTATTTGCTTGGTTTTGATGTTTTCCGAATTGTCTTCTTCGTTCTTTCCGATCTTTTCAGTGATTGCTTATGTGTGGTTACTATTGCTTGCTTACGATAGATTGACTGGAGTGTGACGAGTAGAACTATCAGGGGTTATGAGTGCGATTCATCTTCATCGACAGTACAAGGCAAGTTCACACTTTGATCATACTTTTCATTACCGAGTTTTATGCATTAGTTTTCAACCCTCAAACATTGCATGAGTAGGATCTCTTAACATGTGGGTATTGGGAAGTAGATGATGAGGTAGAACCTATTGCTCTTTATTTATCAAACCCTTGGGAGTTACTACTACGTCATGCTTATACTGCCATGCTATGCTCGTAGACGTGGATTGGTTTGAGAGAATTCATGAAAGATGTGAGAGATTATTATTAACTAAGGTTTAACTTAAGGTGGCTACTTTAATACACATCTGGGTGGATTGGTTGGGGCATCCTAGAGCACCCAGTGGTTTGCCCGGGCACCTAGAGAACCCAGTGCTTCCCAAGGGGATCCCGGAGTACCCGTGTGATCACCCTATAGAATGCCACCCAGGCTCAAAGGGATCATATGATTATTCATGCTAGAAACTTCCTTGTGCAGCCACAAGCTATTATGGGCTCTAGCATAGTGGCGTAAGTTGCATGACCTCTTCCAGTGGTAGGCTAGCAGATGTAGGGGATGTAGGTTGGTACTGTCTACCCGTGGTTAGAGTTAATGCTTCTGAAAGACTGTGTCTCGGTCATCCGTTTCTCAAACACCTTGTAGTGCGAGAAATCCAATGGAGGAGATCGAGTCTTGTGGGGAAAAGTGCGCAAACCTTTGCAGAGTGGACAAACTAATCATGATTAGCCGTGTCCCCGGTTATGGATATCTTGAGTATCTGGTTCTTGGATTATCATGTTGATCTCATCACATTACTTAATTAATTTGTTGGGTGTTAACTTTTAATTGGGATTGAGTTGGAGGAACCTTCTCAATGTTTTCAATAAACTTTGTAGTTAAATAAAATGTATTCCTTTGTTGTAGGGAAAAATTGGCTTTATGCAAAAATTAAACTTAGAGCTTTCCACCAGCCAAATATGCATGTAGTGATAGCTATTATTCATCATTATCCCATGGTGTGAATTTGCTAGTACATTCAATGTACTGACCCTTTGTGGCTGCAACGTCTCATGTTGCAGGAATCTTACGACGAGTAAGTGATACGTTCGGGTTACGATTTCTACACTCAACTTTGCCATTTGTGTTAATGGGAATCCACAACCTTGTTGTTACTTCTACTATTTGGATCGAGGTAATAGTATTTATGTTACTGTATACATGTGATTCGCCTCTGTTATAAATCCTCAAGTACTGTGTGTGTCAGCATACCGATCCAGGGATGACACTTAAGCACAGAGACTTGACCGTCTGAGGTCAGGTCGCTACAAGATGGTATCACAACACATGTTGACTGTAGGACGTGACCCCTAGAAACTGGCTAGCCCATAGGAAAGATTTTTCTCTACAACTTCTTTTTCAAAAAGATATTTTTACCTCTCTTCTCTTCTGAGCTTCTTCAAATATTACCTTATAGTTAGGCTATACCCTTTCCCCTTTTGACCACACGAAGATACGATTGATGAGACCACTCCAAGAAGGACAAGATATCGGACAACTAAGAACACTTCAAAATGAGGAGGATTTTACCAAGCATTATAATAATGGAAACTATAATGGCTGAAGACTCCGAAGACTAGGAGAATTTGAAGGCTCTGAAGAATTCCCAGAGTGAAGTGACTTGGAAGGCTCTGAATAGGACCCACTTAAGTTATTCTCCTGCCCTTCTGAATTTCTTCACCGAAGAACCCCTGGCTTACATATTTTAGATGAATAGCTTCACCCTGAACCAAAGACAACACTACGAAGACTTTTCCTATGATCCAGCCTTATGGAATTTGTCAGACTATTGAAGTTGCCAATACCTGAGATGAAGGTGTGTTAGAGAAATACCGGAACTTGGAGCGTCAAGACTCAAGATTTTGGCCGTCAAGAAAACCCTAAGACATGAGATATCAACTATGGAATGATAGCTCATGGCATGATGTAATCGCCGCTTATGCTATTGTCATCGTGCTGAGTTAAGCATGCATTTCTTCGAAAGGATTGGATGGTAGAAGGCTGATGGATCATCTATTAGCAAAGGATGCAGTTTTAACCTTAGCTGGTGTATCACCAGGATCGGGAGTATTACATCAAGAATTTTAAGATGGACCTTTAGGAAGCCATATTTGATAAGGAAGTATTTTGTGAAGAACTCAGGACCCAGAAGCTGAAATTATCCAAGCTAGAGGAGCAAAACTTCGAGATACCCGAGGTTCGTCAGGATTTGAAGGACAGTAGGACCATGGTTCATGCCAAGGATGTTGAAACCCAGAAGTTTGGAACACAACTCTAGAATATTAAAGGACGTCATGAGAGACTTCTCATCAACAGAGATGATCTGGCAAAAGGACTTGAGAAGGATAAGCACAATCGGAAGAAGTCATCGGAGACATGAACAAGACTTGAAGAGTTTGGCGACTTTTAAGATTTATTGACCTTTAGAGGACCAAACCCCTGTTATATACCTACATTAGATGCGACGTTTGTGACCTGTCATTTGTTTGATGTTTTCCCGACAACCACAAATAAAATCTGTCTTTTCAAAACTTTTGTTTGTGTTGTGTGTATCCCTCTCTATCTCTCTTATCTCACCCCAAACCCATGGACCCAATAGAGGATGAATGGAGATGAGCTTGTATTTTCTGGACTGATGAGTCAATTAGAGACAGACCGATGGATTCAGAACATGGAGGATCACATGGAGAATAACCCTATAGCCGGAAATGATATGACCAAGCATGCTCTTCAGTGCTTTGAAAGAGGTGCTCCTACTTGGTGGAGGATGTACCATACCATCAATGGATGGCAAATAGTAACCACCTGGAAATAATTTAAGTTGACTCTGCTAAAGTCTCGGTTTGTGGCCTAGAAATTGAAGCCTTATGGAAGTAATATGAAGAAACCTTGCACATGCAAGCTCTATGGAGAAATAGGACACACCCATAAAGAACACAAGGATGAATTCCCTAATTGTGAAGGAGGTCACTCAGCTGAAGAATGCCCAACTAGGCAGATTACTTGTTTCTTATGTGAAGGGACTACCCACTACCCTGCTTAGTGTCACATTTACCCCATGGTACAACGAACTATCCAATAGAAGAAAGAAGCAATGAAAGGAGCCCTTATGGAAATTTTAGAAGAACATGTGATGAAGGAAGAGGTGGAGGACACACCCAAAGAAGAACCAATTAAACCTTGCACCAAGTCATGCTATTCATGTGGAGAAGAAGGACACATCTCCCAGAATTATATGAATGGGGATCTAGTAGAATTCCCGACAGAGGAAGTAGAGTATGACCCACAGGAATAGAAGCCCTGATTGGAACAGAAAAATCCAGGAAGAGAAATAGATTGGATTCCAGGAAGGACCTGAGTCATATCACCTGTTTCAGGTGCAAGGATTCGGGGCACTACTTCCACAGTTGCCCAAAAAGGAAACCTCGAAACTTGTCAGAAGTAATATGTTTTTGTTGTAATGAAGCAGGGCACTTTGCCAGAGATTGTCCCAAGGAGAAGGAGACTTGTGATAATTAGTTGTGTCTATGAGAAATATAGTAGTAGCAGTGGGAACATTTCTTTTAGTGAGGTGTTGAGTTGAGGCATGTAATGAAAGTGCAGGAGATTGTAATAAATTGAGAATCAATGAAGTTACCATCATTGGTACTAATTTGGATTTTTATGAGTTGTTACTCTATGAAGAAAGATTTTGACCATCTCCGAGGATATGAGAAATATGGTCTATGGATGAATTGGTGCATTTCAAGGGTGGTAGTACCCTGTGAGGACACTTGACCCCTAGAAAAGATAATGACATTCCACGGAGTGGACTTCGGACAAAGTAAGTACGAGTTTTATCGCGATATGTGGGATACCCCAAGAATATGAAGGGATGAAGTACTATTGGATATAAAGGAGGTATAATGTTGGTAATATGGAGCAAGTGTAACTCCATGATGAGTCTGAGTAATCACATCTTAGTTTGGTACCAAATGAAGGAAGGGAGACAGTACAACCGGATGGAATTAAGAATGCTAGGAAGTTGGAATGTTGGAATAAACAAGCAGTTGCCCTGATGATGAGTTCAAGGTATACAAGTGATGAGATGGGCCATAACCCACAGGCCCTAGGACCCGCCAAGAAGCAAGCACACTCTTGCTGAAGGAAAAACCCTGGAAGAGGATATGCCTTTATCAACAGACGATCTTATAGGAGTAACGCAAAACCAGAGAGTTGTGAAGGAATGATAGATTTTTGGTTTGACTTGCAGAATCAATGGATTTATGCGAACTTAGTCCGTCGACAAGAGAAATTCTGCAACGCTTGTGAGGATGACCAAGTGTTAGAATGGGAGATTTGCTGAACCATATACAAGGTAATGATTTGGGTGCGGGATGGATTGATCACCATACCGACTTACTCTTATTATTTGCCTTGCTATATGGGATGGTAAATCTGAGTGACTTACCCATAGTAGAGCAACGACGATCAAAACCTTATTTGAACCTTAAAATGGTATGACAATTTTCCCTTGTACAAGGCAGCTGTTGCCAACCGTAGGCCATACGGTGAGGTTCAAGCCCAGACCAATTTTCTGCAAGGACCCAGTCAAATTGTTTGATGGCCACCATGAGATATCGATAGTTGTTTAGTATTAGCGCCAAACCTGTCAACTAAGAAAACCCAGTCTCGGAAGAACCCTACCAAGACGAGAAGGACACAAGGATCGAGGAAAGCTATGCCCCTACCAGAAGAGCCCATAGAAGGGATTTTCCCGAGAATCTGAGAAGACCAACACTGTCGAGAATAAGCATGGAGTATATGAGTATTGATGAGACCATAACGACGTTTCTAAGGGTTGTAGCACCCCAAACCCCCTGAGACGGTCGATGGATTTTGATAAGACCCCCAAACCTAACCTATTTCTTTCTAGCCTCTCCGAATCTCGAGGACGAGATTCATTTTAAGGGTGGTAGGTTTGTAACATCCCAAAATTCTAAATTTTGGAATGTTATATTAAATAGATAGTTTTGTTTGATTGTTGTGTGATTGATTGACTGAAAGTGAGTGAATTTGAAACTTTTGAAAGTTCAATGAGAGGGAATAAAAGGACTTTCCCAAACTTTCATTCTTTCTTTTCTGATCTCATGAATTCAAATTCTTTCAAATACAGAACCCTAGAGAGAAGATGATATGACTTCTTCCATTTAATTAAATGAAAAGAGGTTTTTAAAAATATTTGAATTTCATTTGGAACTATTTCAAATTCAGAAAACTTCAAGCAACTCAATGATTTTCATGAGAGAAGGTAAAATGACTTCTTCAAAACATATGAAATATGAGTTGGAAGTTTAAAAGGATCAAATTTAAAGTCCTTTTGGAAATTATTTTCAATTTGGACTATTTGGGTTTTATTCAAATTATTTTTCTCCAAAAATAAATATATGGAAAATAGGGTAACACGATTCACTACAGTAGAAAATTGGAGAGAAATAAATTTGAAATCACTTTGGTATTTTTAAAATGATTTTATGAGGTTTTATTGCAACAGTAGCACTCTTTGCTTTATTTGAAGTTTTGTGGATTTTATTTGACGCTAGAAAAATGTTCATGTTGTAGAAAATCTTTTTCTGAAAATTTTGATATATAATATGCCTATATAAAATTTTATTTTATTTTCTTTATTCGGTTTTCCTTCTATTTCTATTTAAAAAAAATTGTACATGCGGCCCATAATTATTTATCGCCTAAACACATAGCATAGTGGCAGCGGGACCCTCATCTTTTTTTTTCTCCTAAATTGGCCAGGCCCAGCCAGCCATAATCCTTTTCAATTTTTGTTTCTTTTCTTCTTTAGCAAAAAAAAAAGAAAACTACAGCACGCGGCCAGCCGAGGCCTTTAGGCCCGTGCGAGGCGTTTAGCATTTTTCTTCTCTGTTTCGTTTTCTTTTAGTCCCACATTACTTAGCCTTTGACCCCTAAACCTCTTTTCCACCTATAAATATAGATCCATAGAGCCTCCAAAAATCATTCGATTTGGGTTAAATAAATATTTTGATTTGACTATATATTCATTTAAGAAAAATATTTTTCTCCTCTCCGGCGCGACTTCTGGAAGTTGTCTCCTTTCTTCGAAGTCGTATTTTCTCTACATTATAAATGTATATTTCTTTTTTTCTTTTTATACTCCCATAGTTTATTATTTAGAATAGTACGATAGAATAATTAGATTATAAATTAGTCTCTGTATTTATACATTAGACCTAGAATTCTTTTAGCCGTAGCTATTTTTTCTTCCGTAAAACAGTTCGGCCCTGATTTTTCAAATAACCATAACTTTTTACTCGTTCATCCAAATTAGATGAAACCAGCGCCTATAGTTTTGTCTTGTTTTCACCCATCCAGTGAACCTGTCACATCAATTTTTTGAAATTTTCAATTTTCAAAATTTGTTCAGATTCATATTCAAACTTCTTTTGATCATAACTTGAGTTTTGTAACTCCGATTTAGTTGATTCTTTTTGCAAATTGAAGCTCTTGACCTAAACTTTCTGATAAGGCCAAATTCACTTAATTTTGGTACTGTTAGAAATTGTTTTATGTTGCAAGAGTTATTTGCTTGGTTTTGATGTTTTCCGAATTGTCTTCTTTGTTGTTTCCGATCTTTTGAGTGATTGCTTATGTGTGGTTACTATTGCTTGCTTACGATAGATTGACCGGAGTGTGACGAGTAGAACTATCAGGAGTTATGAGTGCGGTTCATCTTCATCGACAGTACAAGGCAAGTTCACACTTTCATCATACTTTTCATTACCCAGTTTTATGCATTAGTTTCAACCCTCAAACATTGCATGAGTAGGATATCTTAACATGTGGGTATTGGGAAGTAGATGATGAGGTAGAACCTATTGCCCTTTATTTGTCAAACCCTTGGGAGTTACTACTACGTCATGCTTATACTTCTATGCTATGCTCGAAGACGTGGATTGGTTTGAGAGAATTCATGAAAGATGTGAGAGATTATTGTTAACTAAGGTTTAACTTAAGGTGGCTACTTTAATACACATCTGGGTGGATTGATTGGGGCACCCTGGAGCACCCAGTGGTTTGCCTGGGAACCTGGAGAACCCAGTGCTTGCCCAAGGGGATCCCGAAGTACCCGTGTGATCACCCTATGGAATGTCACCCAGGCTCAAAGGGATCATACGATTATTCATGCTAGAAACTTCCGTGTGCAGCCACAAGTTATTATGGGCTCTAGCATAGTGGAGTAAGTTGCATGACCTCTTCCAGTGGTAGGCTAGCAGATGTAGGGGATGTAGGTTGGTACGGTCTACCCGGGGTTAGAGTTAATGCTTCTGAAAGACTGTGTCTCGGTCATTCGTTTCTCAAACACCACGTAGTGCGAGAAATCCAACGGAGGAGATCGAGTCTTGTGGGGAAAAGTGCACAAACCTCTATAGAGTGTACAAACTAATCATGATTAGCAGTGTCCCCAGTTATGGACATCTTGAGTATCTGGTTCTTGGATTATCATGTTGATCTCACCACGTTACTTAATTAATTTTTTGGGTTGTTAACTTTTAGTTGGGATTGAGTGTGAGGAAGCTTCTCAATATTTTCAACAAACTTTGTAGTTAAATAAAATTTATTCCTTTGTTGTAGGAAAAAATGGCTTTATGCAAAAATTAAACTTAGAGCTTTCGACCAGCCAAATATGCATGTAGTGATAGCTATTATTCATCATTATCCTATGGTGTGAATTTGCCAGTACATTCAATGTACTAACCCTTTGTGGCTGCAACATCTCATGTTGCAGGAATCTTACGACAAGTAAGTGATACATTAGGGTTACGATTTCTACACTCAATTTTGCCATTGGTGGTTATGGGAATCCACATACTTCAGCTATTTGGATTGAGGTAATAGTATTTACGTTACTTTATACCATTGTTGAGGAAATCGTTAACTGGTAGCTGCTCGGTCGGCTGGTGAGTAGGGGATTAATAGGCTAATCGGCAAGTTAATCGGCCATTTAATCAATTAATCGGACAATTTATCGGGTAATCGGCTACTCGGGGACCCTATGAGTAGGGATTAATCGGCAAGTTAACTAGTTAATCGGATGAATTCGTGAACATTGCTTTATACATGTGATTTACCTCTGTTATAAATCATCGAGTACTGTGTGTGTCAGCATACCGATCCAGGGATGACACTTAAGCACAGAGACTTGACCGTCTGAGGTCGGGTCGCTACACTGCATTACTTCCTTTACCATTGCATAACGGGGTACTGTTCTCCAATATTTTGTCCGCATTCTAAAAGAGAAACAAGCAGACACATCACAGGTCTACCATGTTGTATATGAAACTCATTTTGGTAAATCAGCTCAGTAGTAAAGTGGACAAGACAACATCATGAAACAAACATATATCTATGTACCATGGTCACTTTATGGTCTATATCATTCTAGTTTTTGTTGCCAAATCAAGATAGAGACACAGTTCAAATAATATTTGGTCAATACAAAGAAGAATAGACAGAATATAAGTGTGGGAAACTATAGAGTAATAACAACACTTGTAATGTGCATGACATGAGAACATAACTGTTTATTAAATTGAAACTGAAATCAACATAGAGCATGTTACAACAGCAAACCAGTTAAAGAAACAGGTTTTAAACATACCTGTTGCGCCATTGGAGTTTCAATTCCATTCTTCAAATTTGAAAATAGTTGGTATGAGTAAATACAGTGATGCAAGAGCAAAGTAGTATGAACCATAGCTACAGAACCTGACCTGAGAACAATTCTTCTTCTCCTTTAAGATTTGAGTTGGGATTCGGAGTGGTGGTCCTCGTGCTTTGGGCACTGCAGTTCCCTTACTATCTGCTCGTGTTTGGGTGCTCTATGTTGGAGACGGTGCTGTGTCAACTGGAACTGGGTTACTATCTGCTGGGGTCGGGGTTAGAAGGGGTGTAGCTGGTTCTCTGTCCAACTGGGTAGGGGTACAATCTGCGGGAGTCTAGGTTATGTGTGGTGGGGCTGGTTCTTGGGCAAGTACAAATGTGGTTCTATCTGCATCAACTGGTAGCACTATCTTTTCTGAAGACTGTGTTGTTACTCCCTTAGGTACTGCCATCACCCTCTCCAATTTAAATGGCTGATAAACAAGAAGAGTAATTGAATGTACAAACATTGTATGATAGACAGGTGGAATGGATAGTGGGGAATAAAAGAGGGCATGAAATAATTCACATTTATGTTGTCTAACCAAACAGGATAGCATGACACGATTTCACATATATGATGGCTAACTAAACAGGGTAGCATGACACAATTTCACATTATGATGGCTAACTAAAAAAGATGGAAAGACATAGTTCAAAATATGATAACTATGTAAACAGGATCACATGATATAACTATATAATGTGTTTATTAAATAGGTTGGCATGCCATAATTCACATACATGCCGCCTATGGAAACATGATAGCATGATATAATTCACGGATAGAATGACATAATTCAAAATATGATGACTGTAAACACTAAACAGGATGAGATGATATAACTATATGATGTATTTATTAAATAGGTTGCCATGCCATAATTCAGATAGATGCTATGTATGTAAACATGGTGGCATGATATAATTCAAATATATGATTTATATAGTAATCAAGTAAGAAGACGGCAATCCGTACATAATGTAAAAACAAAGCAATGCAAGACAACATGCATGACATGGGTAATATAACCCTGCCAAGTTTGAGCATAGACCCCACGGGGTAAATAGGACTGGTCATCAGTCTTTGAATCCTCCTCTGAGGAGCTCTCTGTAACCCAGCAAGATGTCTGCTTCACCAGGTAGCATTGTCTGCTCTGAATACCTTGTTCTCACTCCAGATACTTCCATCACCACTTGAAATGGCTGATACATAGGAAGAGTAGTTGAATATACAAACGTTGTCGACAAATGGAACACGTAATACAAAAAAGTGATACCATGATATAATTCACATACATGATGATTGGCTAAATAGCATGGCATTGCATAATTCACATATATAATGCCTTTGCAACTAGACATCATTGCATAATTCACATATATAATGTGTTGGAACAAGATGGCAATGCATAATTCACATATATGGTAATTGGACACTAAATAGGTGGCATCACAAAGCATGTCTAAACTAATCAAATGGCATAGCAATGCAAGACACCATATGCATGATATGAGCAACATAACCCTGCCAAGTTAGAGCATACACCTCGGGCGGGAAATAGGACTGGCCATCTGTCTCTGAATGCTCCTCTGAGGAGCTATCTGTAACCAGTGAGATATGCGCTTCATTAGATAGCATAGTCTGCTATGAAGACCTTGTTTTTACTCTAGAATTTTCCATCACCGTGTCAAATGGCTGATGCACACGAAGAATAGTTGAATGTACTAACATTGTTGACAAATGTAATACGTAACGAAAAAAAGGATGGCTTGATATAATTCACATATAAGATGACTGGCTAAGCAGGATGGCAATGCAAAATTCACATATATGATGCCTGGCTAAACAAGATGGTGTTGCATAATTCACATAAATGATGAATAAACTAAACAGATGGCATTCACACAAAGCATGTCTAAACTAAGCATATGACATATTTGATGTATAAAGTAAGCAATGCAAGGCACCATATGCATGATATAACCAACATCAGCATGCCAAGTTAGAGCAAAGACCTCAGGGGGTAAATAGGAGTGGTCTTCTCCTTCTAAATCCCCCTTAGAACAGATATCTTCCTCTTGATTACAATCCAAAATGGGTGGAGGGGGTCTGCCTTTGTGCCTACCATGGAGCAACGTCTGCATGAAATTTTATTGCCACGCAAGGCTCATCTCTTTTGCTCTACATGTTCAGTTCCATTGTGTACAATAACTGACATGCATAGGAATAAAACATAGTGAGATTACGTAAGCAGTGCATGCGGAAATCCCGAGTGATGGTAGCAACCTGTGGATAGACCCAAAACCAATGATAGCAGGCAGGTAATGTCTTTAATTAAAAAATACAGATAATGGCTTCTTTACTATTTGTTTCCCACCCAACATGAAACTCGTAGTAGACACTAGAGATTAACTAGATAGTAGATAGACACTATTGATTGCGGCCCCGATATGTACCCCACAACCATTTAAAAACTCAAGTTTGACCATTAGTTTGGAGCTGACTCAGAGTCTAATAGGTGAGCAGGACGATAAAGTAGCATGTAATATTAAGCGATGCATAACATAAGCAGACACGAAAGAGTGTGACCTCTCTTGCGGACCCGTGTAGTCCTCGAGGTCATCTGCTTGGTTGATGATGGTAATGCAGTTGTCATGGTTGCCCACAGCGGGGAAGAAGATCTGAGGCGGTAGTCTGGAGGCCGGATCCCTACTGTGCTGGTCCCTTCTGTCGTTGGAGCAACTGAGCTAGGGTGGACGATGGCGCAGCAGGAGCGGGACAAACCACACAAGGTTTTCTTTGACAACTATCTATAAGAGAAGTAATTCTGTAACGGCTCGTTTGAATTGGAGGATTCTAACAACACAGGGATAGGAAATACACAATAATAGGATAGGAATGCACATGCAAAATAGAGAATTAAAAAACACAGGATTTCTTCCAATTTGGGTGTTTGGTTCACAAGAATTGGAAGATCACAGGATGCAAAGAAGCATGGTGAGATTAAGTCAAACCACAAGAAAATGTACAGTTATAATGCTATTATGCTACTATCTCTTAGTCTTGTGCTTCACGAATAGGAATTTGAAAAGGAGGACAAGTGGATATTAAAATTCATACGTTTTTTCTTTCAAAGAGACACTAAAGGAACAAATCCTACAGTTTTCCTTTGCTCCATTCCTTTGAACCAAATGCATGAATAGTAGTACCATAGGAAACTTTCCAATTCCTATGTTTTTCCTTCACTTTTCCTTTCAAGCACTGGCGATTCTAGTAGGCTAGCTTGAGCAAGGAAAAGCCTACACTCAAAAAATGCTTTTGTGCTACTTCTACTACTTTGGACCCATGCCACTATCCTACTAGCTCATCTCCCAGGCCCATCGACAAATGCACAGCTCAAACGCGCAGAGATAAATAATGATGGCATTCAAGAGAGTCCATCACAGATAGCTAAGTTGCCTGGTACCTCACTGCTTGTCATATAGTAGGAGAAACTAATCGCATGCCATGTTACTACGTGTGCTCAGTGGACAATATATATAACATGTAGAGTAAAAAAGAGATGCAACAAGTGTACAACCTCTTTGGCGAAGCCATGTCGATCTCAGCGTGATTGGGTTTGTCGGTGAGGATGATCCGACTGACTTGGCTATTAGTGGAGGGGAAGAACATCTTAGGCATCTTGAGATGGAGCCCGGGGTACTTCTTCGCTGTGATGGAGGGTTTCGTCATTGGAGCAGCTCCGGTGAGTTGTACGACGCCGAGGCTGAAGCAGGACAAGAGAGACAACATTAACCTGAGTGGAATTGTAATAACATCTCCAATAGATGACGCAAAATACACAACCACAAAGTGCTAGATGTAAAATATATCAGCCGCTCATCTCTGAACTTAACTGTCGAAACTGAATTTAACTGTCGAAACTGACCTTAACTGTCAAAACTGAGTTTTGCTGTCGAAACTGAATTTTACTGTCGAAACTGAACGCACTAGTAGCAGAAAAGAAGTATAGGCAGCACGTGCGAGAGCTGGGGCAGCTGGTCGTGTAGCAGCATCAGTCGACTAACACCACCGGCCAAACCGCCGCCCCCGCCGCCCGCGACCGGCGGTGCGCCGCCCCGCCTGCCCCGAAATCACTCCCTACCGAAGGTCCGCCGCCGCCCCGGCCATCCCTCTAGGCCCCCCCGTGCCGAGCTTTTTCTCTAGCAATCCCCACACCACCGCCCCACCACCGCCAGCGACCACCGCCCCCACCCTGAACCCTAAGATAGATAGTGGGTACCTCTCCGGTGAGCCCCCTCCCCGCTGCGGCTGGTTCTTCCTTAACTCCAGCGAGCCCCCCCCCCTGAAAATCGACTGACCCAAAAGTCGATTCAGTCGACTAAAGTGTAGCCAAATCGGAGCAGCATCGCAAGCAAGAGCAAGAATGAGTGCAGCAGCGCAAGCAAGAGCAAGAGCAAGAGCAAGAGCAAACTAGGCAGGGGACCGAGAGCAAGAGTAGAGTAGCAGTGCGAGCGAGAGGTAAAGCAGCAGCAGCTCCTACTGATATGGACATCGCCGCCGAGGGAGCGACGCCGTGGAGGAAGTGCCGGCGACGCCGCCGTGGATGGAGCCGCGCCATGTTGGATTGGTACCGAGCGCTGGCAGCACCGTGAGATCGAATCAAGAAGAAAATGCGGTGATTAGTGTACAACCTCTTTGGTGGCACCAATTAGGCCTCAGCTTCATCCGAGGAAACGGTGATGATGCTGCTCTTCTGGTAGTGCAGGTGAAGACGGCGGTGTGGGAATGGAGGTGGCGCGAAAGACGACAGGAATGTCGGGCCAGCTCCTTGGAGGTGGAGGATGGGGTGGCTGAACCGGGGGACGACGAGATCGATGACGGATCCTCATCTGGTACGGTGGATGAGGGACGTCGAGGTGTTGTTGTGGACGACATCGTTGGGGAAGAGGCTCGGGCTGAGTGGCGAACGGAGGAGGGTGTGGGGCTTTGCGGGTTTTCGCGGCCTCGGTGTACAAATGGGTGGGCTGATGGGATGGGAGTGGGGAACCATGGCTTAGGGGTGCGCTTGTCCAAAATGTGGGGTAAGTTACGGAAGTACCCCCACCAATTTGTGCTAGGCGATTCTTTTGGTTCAGGGGTATCATGGGCATTTCACGTGTCGGGATTTCGCAGGAGGTGGGAGTTTTCGTGCGCATTGTAATTTTGGGATAGGAAGGCACGGGTTGAGATGGAGGGAGTTTTCGGAGCACAACGAGACAAAGAAATATCTTAAATATTTCGGGGTAACAAGGCATGGGTTGAAATTTCTGGACAAGCCTACGTGTACTGTACCAAATCAATTCACACTTCCGTCGACGAAAAAACAAAAAGAAATCAATTCGCACCACACAAGAGAGTCTAGTCCCGTGTACTGTACCAAATCAATTCGCACTACAAATGCCATTCAAAACTTTGAATTCATGTTATGTTCAATTAAAATATTTCGCTACGTGTATAATGCATGCAACCTGCTACTCAAATGAACGTTTTAGTGCATTCCAAACGTATATACTACCGCTTCAATATGAACTAAATTTGAATTTTTTTCTCTATTTGAATAAAATCTGCAATAATGATTGTTGTGAAGTCAAACTATTTGAATTCGTTTCTCTATTTTAATAAGATTTACAATCATCATTATTGTCAAGTTAAACCACCGTTTGTGTATTATCTTCACATCACACCACATGATTACCGTCGAGTTAGATATGAACTATGTTTACTATATGAACTCGAACTCGATTTTTTGAATCCACTTTATGTTGATTTCAAATCACAATACATTTCAAGCGCTAGCTAGATCTTCATAATCTAAACCATGTCTCATATGAATAATGTGTTTATCACATAATGTATGGTGCCCTGCCCCCTACTCCTACAAGTATTTAGATGTGAGTTGCAAATGCCACACATCACTACAAATTCAAATAAAATGTGAGATTGTTCGACATATAGTATTGTTTAGATTGTTTGATATTTAGTTGTAAGCTGCAAACACCACACATTATCACAAATTCAAATAAAATGTGATATTGTTCGATGTATAGTATGGTTTAGATTGTTCGACATTTAGCTGTGAGTTGCAAACGCCATGCATTATCACGTTATGGTATAACATGTGCAAAACCACAACACGCGTATCACCGCTATATTCATGCATGCATATGTTTATAACACTATGATCTCCTATTCAAATATATGAATCCACTTTCATATCAAATTATCATATTTGTTAGTCTCTTACACCCACACAATCCTCTAACCTTTATTAGCACTAACTTTCACTTGTGCATGCACACGTCCTTCTCGCCCTCCCCCTCCCTCGGCATTCTATCCATCGCGCACATTATTTTTTTCTTTAGGTCATTCTCCCACAGTCTCCACAACTCCTTTCTGACACACACTGATCGATAAACCTCTCCAGCGATGTCTGCCTACAACATACACACGCACCTTCCATCTCCTCCTTTTTGTGTCCATGCCTCGTGTCTCTCATATGGTCCCACACACATGTAAACTCTCGCCCCTCTTTTCATCGATCTCACAATCGCACACTCCCCCCTATCTAGCTAGTATCTCGGCATCTCGCGCCACCTCCTAGCTCCATTCTCTCTGTCAATCCGTCTCGCTGGGCCTTATTTGCCTCTAACAAATGGATGTACACCAACCGATCTCCCACTATACATATAGCTAGCTAGGTCCTTATAACTCATTTTCCACGCGCCGGTCAATCTACCTCATTAGTTATGTCTCTCCCTTCCTCCGACAAACAACAATTGATCTACCGATCTAGTTAGGTTTGCTTACCAAACACATGGTTCCCCTTCATCATCCATGCACGCGTCCCGACACATCTATCTCGCACAGGCACACACAGAAACGCATCCCCACTCTTATTGATAATATTGCAGTTCTACCCTTAGTTTGTCTAGTAGGCCTCTCCCACCATCTTCGAGAAGCAACTCCATCACCCATCCATCACTCTACCCCTCTCTCCCTCCCCCTCTCTGTCCTCTCTCTCTCTCTGTCCCAACCTATTTCCCGTCCTTCAGTTATGTATGGATGTCGACTGATCCCCCTCAAGACATAGCTAGGTCTCTCCTTCTCAACACATATACGAGTCATTCTACCTCTCTAGTTAGGCCTCTGCCTCCCCCCTCCCCCCCACACACCGATACATCGAGCGCTCTAGTCATGTCTCCCTACCACACACAAACTTGCCCTATGCCCTCTGACATTCAGGTCAGTTGCCCTATATCTGTCGGCGTTCTGGGAACGGGGGTCCCCAGACTTGCCTGCCTGCGGCCTGCGGCGTGGCTCAAAGGAGGCCCAGCATGTCCCATCTTCATCAACACAAGACTCAAGACCCTCGCGAGGGGCCAAGCCTCGCGGGGCGGATGACACGGCGCATCCCCAGGCGCAGCCTCCTCAGGCTGGCTCGCGAGGAGGCGGAGGAATCAAGGCGGGGTACCTCGCGAGGTGCCCATGACGCAAGCCATGACGATCGAGGGTGCCAGGCGGGCGCCAGCGCGCGCAGCATCCTTCTTTCCTCTTTGGTGCAAAGGGGGCAAGCGCAGCCACGGAGTACCGAGGCATCAGGCAAAGGTTGCCATTTCGGTGCAACGAGACCAGGACCAAGCGGACTACAAGACGGAGGTCGCCATGGAGCCCAGCACGGCGTCACCGCAGGGTCTTTCGCAGGCGAAGACCAACTTTAGTCAGGATAAGTGTACTAGATGTTCCCCTTCGAATTGGCCAATTGTTGGCGCCCTTCCCGCTCAATATTTGGGAAGAGGCCCAGGGCCTTTGCCTATAAATAGGACCGGCCACCCACGTAGCATGGGGTTCGGTTCGCAGAGTTGGTTCGTCCGGTTTGCAAGTAGAGAGATAGAGAGAGAGAGAGAGAGAGAGAGAGAGAGAGAGAGAGAGAGAGAGAGAGAGAGAAAGGTGACTGAACTCCTCCTAGCAGTTCATCCCCCCACCCAAGAACAGACCCTCGGGAGGCAGTTCTTCTTTGTATCGCTCATCATCATCAGCCCCAAGAGGCAATCCACCCACCACACACTGGAGTAGGGTATTACACCACAACGGTGGCCCGAACCAGTATAAATCTTGTGTCCCTTGTGCAGTTCTTTCCGTAGTTTAGATCTTTGTGAGACGGGGAGGTAGAGGGCGTGATCTTCGCGCGTACCCCAGTGTTCGAACCTTAAGGGTCTGCCGGAACCTGTGAATCCGACAATATCTTTGACTTGAACACACACAATTTCTATGGCTCTCTTCATCGATGTCGCACCCACCCACTTGATCCTCTCTTCGACTCTATCGATATCTATGACCCCTCCCTCTCTTCTCGTGGATCGCCCCTCTATATATGATATCGATAGGCCTCTATTTCACACACACATTGCATGTGTCAAATTTTTGTTTGAGATGTCATCGACACATATTCCAACAAATACATTCACGAAGTCACCCCCCAAACAAAAAACACTCAAGAACGCATACGCCATCCGTCTAGGTTTGTATCTCTCTCTCACACACCCACGTAGGTGGGGGACGTGCACGAAGAGAAGAGGTGCACGCACGACGCATGTACTCCTGTCTCTTTCCCAACCACATGTAACGCCCTCGATGCGGCTATAGCTCCCACGTGTCGAGGCACGACTTAGAGACATAACCGCATTGAAAGCAATGTCGCAAGTTAGGCAATCATCACAACATCCCATGTAATATATATATAATAAAAGGGGAGATACAATAGTTGGCTTACACTCTCCACGTCACATCAAAGTACATAATTAACATACATCATCCAAACACTCATGGCCCAACTACGGCGCCAAAATAAAAGACAACCCAACAAGCGACATAGGTCCCGATCACCCCAACTGGGCACCACTACTAATCATCAGGAAAAGACACATAGTAACGCTGAGAATCCTCGTCGTACTCCCACTTGAGCTCAAGCGCGCCATCTGGAGCTGTATCATCTGTCCCTGCATCTGGTGTAATAGTAATCTGTGAGCCACGGGGACTCAGCAATCTCGCACCCTCGCGATCAAGACTATTTAAGCTTAATAGGTAGGATGGGGGGGGGGGGTAAAGGTAAGTGGAGCTGCAACAAGCGACTAGCATATATGGTGGCTAACTTATTCGCAAAAGAGAGTGAGAAGAGGAGGCAAAGCACGAGCGAGAAACTAGAGAGCAACCTGCGCAAACATAACTCCAACACCGTGTTCACTTCCCGGACTCCGCCGAGAAGAGGCCATCACGGTAACACACTCAGTTGATTCATTTCAATTAATTAAGGTTCAAGTTATCTACAATCGGACATTAACAAATTCCCATTTGCCCATAACCGCGGGCACGGCTTTCAAAAGATCAATCCCTGCAGGGGGTCCCAACTTAGCCCATAACAAGCTCTCACGGTCAACGAAGGAATAGACCTCCACCCAAGACACACCGATCAGACTCGGTATCTCGGTACAACAAGACGATTCGACAGGTTAAAACAAGACCAGCAACACCGCCTGAATGTGCCGACAAATCCCGATAGGAGCTGCACATATCTCTTTCTCAGGGCACACTCAGATTGTCCAAACTTCTGGTAGGCCAGCCCAGAGTTGCCCCTGGTAGCCACCGGCGGCTGACGGTTTAGACCAACACTCAGAGGAGCACTGGCCCGATGGGGTTAAAATAAGATGACCCTCGGGCTCCGGAAACCCAAGGGAAAAAGAGGCTAGGTGGCAAATGGTAAAACCAATGTTGGGCATTGCTGGAAAAGCTTTAATCAAGGCGAACTATCAAGGGGTTCCCATTATAGCCCAACCGCGTAAGGGACGCAAAATCCGGGAACATAACACCGATATGACGGAAACTAGGGTGGCAAGAGTGGAACAAAACACTAGGCGAGAGGCCGAGCCTTCCACCCTTTACCAAGTATATAGATGCATTAAGATAACATGGCAATATAATGATAACCCAACAAGTAAATAAATGTCCCAACAAGGAACGGCTCCAATCTTCACCTGCAACTAGCAACGCTATAAGAGGGGCTGAGCAAAGCGGTAACATAGTCAATCAACGGTTTGCTAGGACAACAGTGGGTTAGGGGTTCAACATGGCAATTGGGAGGCTGACAAGCAAGTGGTAGGCATCGTAGCATTGGCATAGCAAAAGAGCGAGCAAACTAGCATAGCAAAGATAGAAGTGATTTCGAGGGTATGATCATCTTGCCTGCACAGTTGTCAGAGTTGACTGGATCCTCAAAAGCAAACTCAACGGGCTCCTCATTAGCGAACTCGTCTCCCGGATCTACCCAAACAACACAAACAAGCAACAAGGATACAAGCAACCATGTGCGAACTCAAACAATAAGATGCAATGATGGTATGCTATGCGGGATGCAAAATGTAAGATGTGACAGGAAATGCATGAACCTGGCCTCAACTTGGAAAACCAAGTATGCCACTAGATAGAGGGTATGAAATCGCTTGAAAACGATATAACGATCATTGGAATCGGAGTTACGGTTTGGAAATGGCAAGCGTTTTAAGATATGACACCGGTCTGCGATTTACAGCAAGTAGACATCTAAATGCAACGAAATGAACATGCTACAGCCACCAAACATGACAAAAAAATAAATGCAGGGATGCCCACAAGATGCTTAACAAAACACTAGCACTGAGCGACGGCCAAATTCATTCATTATGAGGTTCAAACAAGCATGGCAAAAACGCAAATGCATAACAGATTTCAGACTTAGTGAAATTAACACTAGTCTGAAATTTCAGATCACGAAGCTCTCTTCGGAGCAGCAAAACAACATGATACATGACCTGATTATGAAAAGTAAGAACATGGCATGGAGCTACTCAACAAGCTTATCAAAAGTCCCAAAGTGACCTGGGGCCAAAAGGGATCACAAAATATACTAACAAGCACACGAACATAGCTCACACACAATCAGTTTTCAGACTTAGTGAAAACTGAGACATGCTGAAATATAACTCACGAAGGCATGTAAACAAGCTCGATGCACTCACTACGGCGCAAGTCATGGCAAGGCAAGCATATATCCATAGATAAGGCACAAAATGCTAGCTAGACATGGCAAGAACAATGGCATAGCATGCACGGATCAATAACAATAGCATCGGCAAAATCGCAAACAAGTTGATGATCTGCCCAGATTTACCACGAAGCAAAAGTAGAGCTCGATTGACTCAAGCTAGAGTACTCCACATGTGCAAACAAAGACATGGATGGATAGAGCATAACATGATTAACAAAACTCCCTTACAGATCATCCTCAAAATAGGCACGAATCAATAGGAAACAAGCTGAACATATGGCATCATGAACTAAATAATCCTAGACTTAGTGAAAACAACTAAGTCCCTGAAAACAGATCTACCAAGTGCCTCACTTTGCAAGCTTGCACAAGTCACCACACACATCCTAAAAATGCATGGGTTGCACCTCTGGAAAGAAGACAAAATGCTTAACAAATCATACGAAGGACTCACAGGCATAGCGTGCACACAATAATCATGGCAAAAATGACAAAAGTCTAAGATGAACTAGCAGATCTGACAATTATCTCACGAAGCCTCCTTCTAGCAGCATTTCGGGCATCAAGATGAACTCAAATGAAAATGATGCAATGGAATGAAATGATGTACATGTCGAGACGAACATTTTTGATAGACTATATGTCCAAAACGGAGCTACGGATGCAAAGATATGGCAGGTCAAAGATTGCTCGAAAAATTAGGGGGAGAGGGAAAAAGTCAACCCTCAAGAACAGATCTAGGGTTCCACCGCGGGGTACTGTAGCACGGCGCGTTGCCCGAGGTTCACCGGAGAAAAGGGCCACCGGAGTTCGTTGGGGAGGCGGCGCGGCTCGCCGGAGTCGGTGGCCGGCCGGATCTCGCTGGATCCGGGACCGGGGTGGCGCTAGGACGAGGCGGCGGGGCCGGTGGTCGTCGGCCAAGGGCGGCAGGGCATCGGGCGGCGATGTCGGTGCACCGGCCGGTGCGGTGGCGCGGCGAGGTGGTGGCCGGCACGAGCGAGGAGGCATGGGCGCGGGGAAGACGAAGGTGGCGGCGGCGGCGCGCCCCGATGGGCTTCGGGGGCCAGCGATGGGCCTGCGGGCCGGCGGGAGCGGCAAAGTGGTCCGGCGGCGGCAGCAAATTGTGGCGTGCCACGTGGCGGCAGAGAGGAGATTCGGACGTGTCTGCCGGCGGGGACTTTGTCCGGCGGGCGCGTGGGGTGGATCTAGGGTTTCGAGGGGGAGGAGAGATCCGAAATTCGGGGGACCTATTTATAGGCATAAGTGGAGCTAGGAGAGTCCAAATGAGGTGCGGTTTTCGGCCACGCGATCGTGATCGAACGCTCTAGGACATGGAGCAGAGTTTGGTGGGTTTTGGGCCAAAATGGAGGGGTGTTGGGCTGCAACACACACGAGGCCTTTTCGGTCCCTCGGTTAACCGTTGGAGTATCAAACGAAGTCCAAATGACCCGAAACTTGACAGGCGGTCTACCGGTAGTAAACCAAGGCCGCTTGGCAAGTCTCGGTCCAATCCGGAAATGTTTAATCCCCAGACACGAAAGAAAGCTAGAATTGGCCACCGGAGGAGAACGAAGCGCCGGAATGCAAAACAGACAACGGGGAAAATGCTCGAATGCATGAGATGAACATGTATGCAAATGCAATGCACATGATGACATGATATGAGATGCATGAAAACGAAAACAACACACGGAGACAAAGACCCGAACCCGAGAAATAAATATAACTTAACGCCGGAAACGGCAAGAGTTGGAGTACAAATTGGGAAAGTTATATCTGGGGCGTTACAACACTCCACCACTACGAAAAGATCTTGTCCCGAGATCTAGGACTGAAAGAACTCCGGGTACTCAGAACGGAGGTGATCCTCGCGTTCCCAGGTAGCTTCACAGTCGGAATGGTGTGACCACTTGACTTTGAGAAATTTGATTGACTTGTTGCGAGTCCTGCGTTCAGTCTCTTCAAGGATTGCAACTGGGTGCTCACGATAGGAGAGATCTTCTTGGAGCTCAATGTCCTCGAAGTTGACGGTGCGATCAGGCGTCTTGAAGCACTTTCGGAGTTGGGAGACATGGAACACATCATGAACATTTGCAAAGTTTGACGGAAGCTCGAGTTGATAGGCGAGGTCGCCTCTCTTGCTGACAATCTTGAAAGGTCCGACGTATCTAGGGGCAAGCTTCCCTTTGATACCGAAACGACGAGTCCCTTTCATAGGAGAGACGTGGAGGTAAACATGATCTCCGATCTCGAAAGCCAAATCACGGTGCTTACTATCATAGTAGCTCTTCTGGCGGGATTGGGCTGCTTTGAGGTTATCACGAATGACCTTGCACATTTCTTCTGCCTCTGTGATTAAGTCATTACCCAGCAGCTGACGTTCACCAGTTTCAGACCAGTTGAGAGGGGTACGACATTTCCTACCATACATAATTTCAAATGGGGCCTTGCCCGAACTTGCTTGAAAACTGTTGTTGTATGAGAATTCAGCATAAGGAAGACAATCCTCCCACTTCATGCCAAAGGAGATCACACAAGCCCTGAGCATATCTTCAAGAATCTGGTTGACACGCTCGACTTGACCGCTTGTTTGAGGATGGAAAGCTGTGCTGAAGCGGAGCCCAAAACTTGGAGGTAAAGATGCTGCCACGGTCTGAAGATATCACTTGAGGAATACCATGCAGAGAGACAATTTGAGAGGTATAGAGTTCCGCCAATTGAGCTGCAGTGATTGACTCTTTGATAGGCAGAAAGTGAGCCACTTTGGTGAGCTTGTCGATGACAACGAATATAGCATCATTGCCATGCTTGGACTTTGGAAACCCAGTCACGAAGTCCATTTCAATGTGGTCAAACTTCCATTCTAGAATGGCAAGAGGTTGGAGGAGACCTGCTGGCCTTTGGTGTTCTGCCTTCACTCTTCTGCAGACATCACATTCATTCACGAATTTAGCGATCTCACGCTTCATTCGAGTCCACCAATAAGTTTGCTTCAGATCCTGATACATCTTCGTGCTCCCAGGGTGGATGGAGAGGAGAGAATTGTGAGCCTCGTTCATGATCACTTTACGAAGTTCACCTTTGGGTACCACAATTCGATCCTCGAAGAAGAGAGTGTCCTTGTCATCAAGGCGGTAGCACTTGTACTTGGACTGACTCTTTGCGATTCCAATCTTCACCTTTTTCACCATAGCATCAAGAAGCTGGGCTTGGCGAATCTGGTCTTCCAAGGTAGGTGAAACTTGAAGGTTGGCGAGGAAACCTTGAGGAACAACTTGCAGATTAAGTTTGCGGAAGGCTTCACAAAGCTCGGGTTGATAAGGCTTAAGAATCAGACTGTTGCAATACGCTTTCCTGCGCAAAGCGTCAGCAATCACATTGGCCTTGCCTGGAGTATACTCGATACTCGGATTGTACTCTTGAATCATTTCGACCCATCGAGTTTGCCTGAGGTTGAGATTAGGCTGGGTGAAGATGTACTTGAGACTCTTGTGATCAGTGAAAATATCCACTTTTCTTCCCAATAGAAGATGTCTCCAAGTCAACAGAGCATGCACAACTGCCGCCAACTCGAGATCATGAGTGGGGTAGTTCTTCTCATTAGGCTTCAACTGGCGAGAGGTATAAGCAACAACTTTCTTCTCTTGCATCAGTACATCACCGAGAGCTTGGAGAGAGGCATCACAAAAGACCTCGTACGGTTTGGATTCATCAGGCGGAGTCAGAACTGGAGCAGTGATCAACTTCTCTTTCAAAGTGTTGAAAGCAATATCACACTCCGGAGACCAAACGTACTTGACGTGCTTCTGAAGAAGATTTGAGAGAGGCTTCGCGATCTTAGAAAAGTTTTCAACGAATCTTCGGCAGTAGCTTGCGAGACCGAGGAATCTACGGAGTTGCTTCACGTTCTGAGGAGGTTCCCAATTAACAATTGCAGACACCTTCTCAGGATTCACGGCAATGCCCTTGGCAGAGATGATATGACCAAGATAAAGCACCTCATCGAGCCAAAATTCACACTTGGAGAACTTGGCATAGAACTGATGTTCCCTGAGCTTGTCAAGAACCAAACGCAAGTGCTTGGGATGATCTTCCTTGTTCTTGGAGAAAACCAGAATGTCGTCGAGATAGACCAAAACGAAGTCATTGGTGTAGGGGTTGAAGATGAAGTTCATCATGCGAGAGAACGTCGGAGGAGCGTTGGCGAGGCCAAAAGACATGACAGTGTATTCATATGACCCATAGCTTGTCCTGAAAGCCGTCTTGGGAATATCTTGCTCACGGATTCGAATCTGATGATAACCCATACGGAGATCAAGCTTGGAGAATACTTGGGCACCCTTGAGTTGTTCGAACAGCTCATTGATGTTGGGGAGTGGGTATTTGTTCTTGATGGTCTTCTTGTTCAATGGACGGTAATCAACACAAAGTCGGTCCGTTCCATCCTTATTTTTCACAAAAAGAACACCACAACCCCACGGAGAAGAACTAGGCCGGATGAGACCCATTCTTTCTTGAATATCGAGTTGTTTCTTCAGCTCCTTCAACTCTTCAGGTCCGAGCTTGTAGGGATGTTTGCACACAGGTTCCATACCGGGCTCAAGATCAATAACAAATTCAACGGGCCGGTGCGGAGGCATTCCTAGGAGCTCTTCTGGGAAGACGTCTTGATACTCACAAACAACCGGAATCTGCGAAATAGCATCCAATTCACCCTTCTCATTGAGAGAAAACAACCAGATGGTATTATCCCGAGCAGCAAAGACAATTACATCCTCAGACGAATGAGTCAATTGAATCTGCCTGGCAGCACAATCGAGCTGAGCCTTGTGCTTAGAGAGCCAATCCATCCCGAGAATAAGGTCGATATCTGAATTACCAAGAACCATAGGAGAAGCCAGAAACTTGAAATCACCCATCATGATGGAAATATCCGGAATCTCGTGGTTGGCGAGCAAACATTTACCAGGAGAGACCACTGCTAACAGACTATGCATAGCTTGGGAAATCAACTCATGCTTAGATGCAAAAGGCTTCAAGATGAAACAATGTGATGCACTAGTATCAAAAAGTACTTTAGCGGGAACATCGTTAACAGGAAGGTTACCCATGATGACATCTGACAAATCCTCTGCCTGAGCTGCGTTCATCAAGTTTCCTTGGCGTGCTTGGGGTTATGCTTGACCACAGCTGTACTTGCCGATCTCACAGGAGGAGGAGGAGGAAGACGCCTCTGGTTGAAACACTTGTTGGCGTAGTGACCCTTCTGTTGGCACTTGTTGCACGTGACCTCTGAAAGCGGACGGTGGTACGGAGCACTTGATCTTGGAGCTTGAGACGAAGTCTTGTTCTGAAAGCCAGGGTTGGGTGGGTGGGAGGAACCACTGCCACCTTTGCTCTTCTGCTGATACGGTTGACGGAACGGAGGAGGAGGAAGCCAAAACTTCTACTACTTGGCCACTTGAGTAGAGGAAGAAGGCGTAGTGTCTCTGACTCGCTTCCTGGAAGCATCACACCTCAACTGAGCAGCCTCTTGCTTCAGTGCCATGTTGTAGAACTCATCGTACCTCAACGGCTCAAAGAGGACAAGAGCGAGCTGAATTTCTTCACGGAGACCACCCCTGAATTGATATATTATGCTCTTCTCATCAGGTATGTCCTGCTTGGCAAAACAGGCGAGCTTCTGGAACAACTTGTTGTAGTCATAGACAGACAAAGAGCCTTGCTTCAGGTTGCGGAATTCCTCACGTTTGCTTTCAGTCACACTCTGAGGGATGTGATGAGCTCGGGAATCTCGACGGAAATCATCCCAAGTGATCAAACGTCCACCTCTGGAATCCTTGTACTGCTGGAACCACTCTGCAGCCTGATCTTTGAGCTGGAAAGAAGCGAACTTGACGAAATCTCTAGGCCTGACGTTGCTGCATTCAAAATGCTTGCCCAGATCCACTAGCGAATCGCCAGCATCGGTAGCCTCAACACAATTGCTGAACGTCTTTGGACCATTTGCAAGGAACTGGTTCAGCGTAGCAAAATGGTTCTGATTGTTGCCTTGATTCCCTTGACTGCCTTGATTGCGCTCTTGGAGGATTTGCATGATCAACTGTGTGTTTGCATTGGTTGCGGCCATCACAGCTTGCCAAGCCTCCGGAGGAGGTGGAGGTGGTGGCGGATCAGGATTCGGAGTCGTGCGCGTTGGAGGAGCCATCCTGAAGAGGTTGACCACCATTAGCACATAGTTAGACAAATATTGAAGCTGAATCCAACTGAATGAAAATTGCAACATAAAGTCTTCACATCCGAACAAAATGAATGAATGCACTTCTCTTGAAGTGGTCACATATCCCTAAATTGCGAAGCCACGAAGAATTAGGTAGAAGAGGTAAATCAACAAGGGATGGAATCAACATATGACTTCGAAGCAACTCAAAATAAAACCAAGGATTGGCTTGCGGAATAAGCCGGAACAAACATATGATAGAGATTTCATCCGAAGTTTTCGTGGTGGGACCTACACGGGCTCGATCGTACAGCACCATCATCTACAAGGCAGTGCACATGACATACGAAGCGTCCCCGAGTCAGCATAGCCAAGGACTCTTTAAGACGCAACGAGACCACTGTAAAATCGACCGTGAATAGGCGAACCACTAGACGTTGAACCCCAATTTCATATCATACATCTGTCGGAAAAGATATCCTAAGAGCTACTTGAATTCCCACCTATGAAACTCCCGAAACTTTCCGGTTATGCAATCAGGTGTTGGGGATATAGGGGAAGCATAATATCTCACCCAAACTAGCAATACCTACATCCAGCTGTATCCATCCTTCAACACATAACCAAGAAACCTTCAGAAACCATATACCTCAACCTTCGAAAAGCATCCGTTATACAAGTTATGGTGATACTCCCGAACTCCTGCCCCAGTACTGGGTGGCGTCGAGGTTATCTCACCAACGAACTGCATAAAAGAGATTTTCGATGTCAGCGAACATATCTCAAGTATTCCAGAATTGCAACGATAAAATTATGATGACAACACCTCAGAGCTCAACTCCCCGGGACACTTCCACTAAACCCCTGACAGGAGGCACCAAGACAGTGTTCTCATCATAAGCCATCGGAACAAATCCAAGATACTCGCGTGATCCTCAATTTTTTTCATGAAATTTGAGAAGAGAAGAGTCAAAACTCTATGTCAGGATGCCTTACCAGAGCGATGAGGAGACTGGGAAGTAAAAAGAATTCCTAAGCTCTCCGATATATAATTCCTAAATGACTCAAAACATTTTTCTAGACACAACTCGGCTGCTAAAAACGATCAATCAGTGGGGGCTCCTAAGGTCGGGGAAGGCTCTGATTACCAACTTGTAACGCCCTCGATGCGGCTATAGCTCCCACGTGTCGAGGCACGACTTAGAGACATAACCGCATTGAAAGCAATGTCGCAAGTTAGGCAATCATCACAACATCCCATGTAATATATATAATAAAAGGAGAGATACAATAGTTGGCTTACACTCGCCACGTCACATCAAAGTACATAATTAACATACATCATCCAAACACTCATGGCCCGACTACGGCGCCAAAATAAAAGACAACCCAACAAGTGACATAGGTCCCGATCACCCCAACTGGGCACCACTACTAATCATCAGGAAAAGACACATAGTAACGCTGAGAATCCTCGTCGTACTCCCACTTGAGCTCAAGCGCGCCATCTGGAGCTGTATCATCTGTCCCTGCATCTGGTGTAATAGTAATCTGTGAGCCACGGGGACTCAGCAATCTCGCACCCTCGCGATCAAGACTATTTAAGCTTAATAGGTAGGATGGGGGGGGGGGTAAAGGTAAGTGGAGCTGCAGCAAGCGACTAGCATATATGGTGGCTAACTTATTCGCAAAAGAGAGCGATAAGAGGAGGCAAAGCACGAGCGAGAAACTAGAGAGCAACCTGCGCAAACATAACTCCAACACCGTGTCCACTTCCCGGACTCCGCCGAGAAGAGGCCATCACGGTAACACACTCAGTTGATTCATTTTAATTAATTAAGGTTCAAGTTATCTACAACCAGACATTAACAAATTCCCATCTTCCCATAACCGCGGGCACGGCTTTCGAAAGATCAATCCCTGCAGGGGGGTCCCAACTTAGCCCATAACAAGCTCTCACGGTCAACGAAGGAATAGACCTCCACCCAAGACACACCGATCAGACTCGGTATCTTGGTACAACAAGACGATTCGACAGGTTAAAACAAGACCAGCAACACCGCCCGAATGTGCCGACAAATCCCGATAGGAGCTGCACATATCTCTTCCTTAGGGCACACTCAGATTGTCCAAACTTCCGGTAGGCCAGCCCAGAGTTGCCCCTGGTAGCCACCGGCGGCTGACGGTTTGGACCAACACTCACAGGAGCACTGGCCCGGGGGGGTTAAAATAAGATGACCCTTGGGCTTCGGAAACCCAAGGGAAAAAGAGGCTAGGTGGAAAATGGTAAAACCAATGTTGGGCATTGCTGGAAAAGCTTTAATCAAGGCGAACTATCAAGGGGTTCCCATTATAGCCCAACCGCGTAAGGGACGCAAAATCCGGGAACATAACACCGATATGACGGAAACTAGGGCGGCAAGAGTGGAACAAAACACTAGGCGAGAGGCCGAGCCTTCCACCCTTTACCAAGTATATAGATGCATTAAGATAACATGGCAATATAATGATAACCCAACAAGTAAATAAATGTCCCAACAAGGAACGGCTCCAATCTTCACCTGCAACTAACAATGCTATAAGAGG
Organism: Triticum monococcum; assembly: GCA_034509565.1. NCBI lineage: Eukaryota > Viridiplantae > Streptophyta > Magnoliopsida > Poales > Poaceae > Triticum > Triticum monococcum. The sequence goes on along the minus strand of CM067843.1, from coordinate 665,778,208 downwards.
GGCTGAGCAAAGCGGTAACATAGCCAATCAATGGTTTGCTAGGACAATGGTGGGTTAGGGGTTCAACATGGCAATTGGGAGGCTGACAAGAAAGTGGTAGGCATCGTAGCATTGGCATAGCAAAAGAGCGAGCAAACTAGCATAGCAAAGATAGAAGTGATTTCGAGGGTATGATCATCTTGCCTGCACAGTTGTCAGAGTTGACTGGATCCTCAAAAGCAAACTCAACAGGCTCCTCGTTAGCGAACTCGTCTCCCGGATCTACCCAAACAACACAAACAAGCAACAAGGATACAAGCAACCATGTGCGAACTCAAACAATAAGATGCAATGATGGTATGCTATGCGGGATGCAAAATGCAAGATGTGACAGGAAATGCATGAACCTGGCCTCAACTTGGAAAACCAAGTGTGCCACTGGATAGAGGGGATGAAATTGCTTGAAAATGATATAAAGATCATTGGAATCGGAGTTACGGTTTGGAAATGGCAAGCGTTTTAAGATATGACACCGGTCTGCGATTTACAGCAAGTAGGCATCTAAATGCAACGAAATGAACATGCTACAGCCACCAAACATGACAACAAAATACATGGCAGGGATACCCACAAGATGCTTAACAAAACACTAGCACTGAGCCATGGCCAAATTCATTCATTATGAGGTTCAAACAAGCATGGCAAAAACGCAAATGCATAACAGATTTCAGACTTTGTGAAATTAAAACTAGTCTGAAATTTCAGATCACGAAGCTCTCTTCGGAGCAGCAAAACAACATGATACATGACCTGATTATGAAAAGTAAGAACATGGCATGGAGCTACTCAACAAGATTATCAAAAGTCCCAAAGTGACCTGGGGCCAAAAGGGATCACAAAATATACTAACGAGCACACGATCATAGCTCACACACAATCAGTTTTCAGACTTAGTGAAAACTGAGACATGCTGAAATATAACTCACGAAGGCATGTAAACGAGCTTGATGCACTCACTACGGTGCAAGTCATGGCAAGGCAAGCATATATACATAAAGAAGGCACAAAATGCTAGCTAGACATGGCAAGAACAATGGCATAGCATGCACGGATCAATAACAATAGTATCGGCAAAATCGCAAACAAGTTGACGATCTTCCCAGATTTACCACGAAGCAAAAGTAGAGCTCGATTGACTCAAGCTAGAGTACTCCACATGTGCGAAAAAAGACATGGATGGATAGAGCATAACATGATTAACAAAACTCCCTTACTGATCATCCTCAAAAGAGGCACGGATCAATAGGAAACAAGCTGAACATATGGCATCATGAACTAAATAATCCCAGACTTAGTGAAAACAACTAAGTCCCTGAAAACAGATCTACCAAGTGCCTCACTTTGCAAGCTTGCACAAGTCACCACACACATCCTAAAAATGCACGGGTTGCACCTCTGGAAAGAAGACAAAATGCTTAACAAATCATACGAAGGACTCACAGGCATAGCATGCACACAATAATCATGGCAAAAATGACAAAAGTCTAAGATGAACTAGGAGATCTGACAATTATCTCACGAAGCCTCCTTCTAGCAGAATTTCGGGCATCAAGATGAACTCAAATGGAAATAATGCAATGGAATGAAATGATGTACATGTCGAGACGAACATTTTGATATACTATATGTCCAAAACGGAGCTACGGATGCAAAGATATGGCAGGTCAAAGATTGCTCAAAAAATTAGGGGGAGAGGGAAAAAGTCAACCCTTAAGAACAGATCTAGGGTTCCACCACGGGGTACTGTAGCACGGCGCGTTGCCCGAGGTTCACCGGAGAAAAGGTCCGCCGGAGTTCGTTGGGGAGGCGGCGCGGCTCGCCGGAGTCGGTGGCCGGCCGGATCTCGCCGGATCCGAGACCGGGGTGGCGCTAGGACGAGGCGGCGGGGCCGGTGGTCGCCGGCCAAGGGCGGCAGGGCGTCGGGCGGCGATGTCGGCGCACCGGCTGGCGCGGTGGCGCGGCGAGGTGGTGGCCGGCGCGGGCGAGGAGGCGTGGGCGCGGGGAAGACGAAGGTGGCGGCGGCGGCGCGCCCCGATGGGCTTCGGGGGCCCGCGATGGGCCTGCGGGCCGGCGGGAGCGGCGAAGTGGTCCGGCGGTGGCGGCGAATCGTGGCGTGCCACATGGCGGTGGATAGGAGATTCGGACGTGTCCGCCGGCGGGGACTTTGTCCGGCAGGCGCGTGGGGTGGATCTAGGGTTTCGAGGGGGAGGAGAGATCCGAAATTCGGGGGACCTATTTATAGGCATAAGTGGAGCTAGGAGAGTCCAAATGAGGTGCGATTTTCGGCCACGCGATCGTGATCGAACGCTCTATGACATGGAGCAGAGTTTGGTGGGTTTTGGGCCAAAATGGAGGGGTGTTGGGCTGCAACACACACGAGGCCTTTTCGGTCCCTCGGTTAACCGTTGGAGTATCAAACGAAGTCCAAATGACCCGAAACTTGACAGGCAGTCTACCGGTAGTAAACCAAGGCCGCTTGGCAAGTCTCGGTCCAATCTGGAAATGTTTAATCCCCACACACAAAAGAAAGCTAGAATTGGCCACCGGAGGAGAACGAAGCGCCGGAATGCAAAACGGACAACGGGGAAAATGCTCGAATTCATGAGATGAACATGTATGCAAATGCAATGCACATGATGACATGATATGAGATGCATGAAAACGAAAACAACACACGGGGACAAAGACCCGAACCCAAGATATAAATATAACTTAACGCCGGAACGGCAAGAGTTGGAGTACAAATTGGGAAAGTTATATCTGGGGCGTTACACCACACCCGCACGGGTACACGGTGGAGCTCATTTCTATACAAAAAGGCAGCCCACGTGGTAATTTGACACGTGTACTAGTTGTCCACTTGATGGAGGATCGTCTACCACGTGTGAACACACAAATTGCGACTTGACGCGTTATGTTAAAAAAGAGGCAACCCATGTGGGGCCTACCTTAGAGGAAATGCTCTATACACTGGGATGATCTGTGCATATTACTTTTGATGTGTCCCATCAACTCGCAGAACAAGGAGAAGCTTTCTTAGTACGCCGTCTCCCCCGCCCATGGGCGCGGTGGCTCGCAGGACGAGGTGAAGCTTGCTTACTACACCTTACGCCCGCTCCTCGCCCACGCGAGCGGTGGCTCGCAGGACGAGGAGAAAATTTTACTACTCCCTCCGTTTACTCCTCTTCCCTACCTTGGTTAGAGAGATTATCATATTGTTTGGAATATATGTCCTTTCGTAGATTTTAATATGAACTACTAGTACATACTCCAAACACGGATGTATATAGGCATATTATAGAGTGTAGATTCACTCATTTTGCTCCGTATGTAGTCAATATTGAAACGGACGTTATAGTACGCACTCTCCCTCGCCCACGTGGTGGACGTGCAACAATTCATTCGGTCTCATATAGCCAGAACGATATATACTGCAGTACCATTATTGCTTGACTTCCCGAAGAGGCGAAGAGCCAATCACAAGGTTAATATTTTGGAGATGCCAAGTGCAAGGTTTATAGGAGAATGATTAGTAGTAGTACTAGTAGTACGTACTGTACGAGGAAGAAGGAAACAAGATGTATGTTTTGCGTGACAGTCTCTTCTTACAGGACGTGCTAGACCTAGTGGACCTCATTGTTACAATGGGACTACTCCCTATCATAGATGGCACGATTCAGAGTGGTGGGCAGCGGGCATAATTCGGAGCTGCTTAGGCTAGTCATAGTGGGAGTAACTTATGTAGTAACATGACACATCCCAAGACAAATTTGCTTATGTGGCATGGAGTTAATGAGGGAAGAGATGCTCGTGGTAACATAAGATGTTACTGTAACATAACACACCCCGAGGTAAAATGAGTCTATGTCTCAATTAATGAAGGTTTGTATGTTACCATCTATATGTTACTACCCATTATGAAGGCAGTAACATGGACTAGTAAAAAAAGCATGTTACTACTCTAAGTTACTCCCCACTATGACCAGCCTTAGTCTTAAACCCCAGGAAGAAGTCCCATTGAAAGGAATAGCCATCCTCTACACGTGCTCCTATGTAAAATGAGTAAATGAGACAAAAAGAGAAAGAGACAAAGTAAAAAATCACTAGCCTTAGATCCAGCCCTATTGCATCAGTGAATGATATTTATACGTCATGATTGACATGGCTATATTATTAACCATGCTACGGAGGTAGAAGCGGATTTTTATTTATTCGTGAAGGTAGCAGCGGATGGATATTCAACTAGGAGTGAAATGATGGCTGCTTCCTCGGTCAAACATAGAGAAAGGTGGGCCTCGTGGTTTCACGGCTTATTAGTCATTATTACTGCGTATACTCTTTGCCCATATATAATAACTGCATGGTATTATAATAGTGGGCTATACTTTTAATAACCATGCTCGGAGAGAAGAGGTGCACGCACCCACACACGTAGTGTACTAGTAGCACTCTTTGCATCTTTTGCGTCTTCCCCAACCACACACGTGACACGGTGGAGCTCATTTATGTAAGATGATGCAGCCCACGTGATAATTTGACGCATCTAGTAGTAGTTACTCACTTATAAATAATGGAGGGTCAGGAACCACGCATGAACGGTGCCGCGTCATTTATAAATAAAGTTTTTTCTTCTTCAATGGCACATACACAATATAAATAGGTTCATATGGAGGCACTGTCGGCACGTTCCGATCAAGGGTCCCCGTCGTTCTCTCTCACAAAGTCGGTGAGGTTGCCTTCGTCCCTTGCTCACTGCCGCGAAGTGGGCAGTTGCCGCCTCCCGCCGCCCTCCTCTAGGTTGAGTTACGTCCCGACATCCCTCAGGTACAACTTCCTTTACAGCCGGCTTGCACCACTGCTCCAGCTGCCCACATCACTCCATGTGGATATTTCTCTACTTCTTTACCCCGCACATACCTCTACTAGCTTCTATGTACTATATTTGTGATGAGTTTATGTCTCATCAACTAGTCCCAGTAATCTTATTCTAATCACGCTTTTTCAATTTCTTTGCCACAGGGATGCTCATCTCGATTTTGGTGAAACTACACAAAATGATCCAATGGTAAAAGGGTTGCAAACTTCATTTCTTCGGAAGCTCCAACATTGCCAGCAAATTAAAGCCTGGTTAGGGTTTACGGTTCAAGGGCTAGGGACGGCATGGATCATTTTTTCTTTAGTTGTCTCTGTTCCAAAATAAGTGTCAACTTTAGTAGTAGTACAACTTTGTACTAAAGTTTGCATAAAGTTGAGACACTTATTTTGGAACAGAGGGAGTACATATTGGCTATGATCTATCAATCATTGAGATGCAATAGCATGCATGTTAGTCTCCTTTATATTTGATGAAATGTTGCAACGGGTAACCTTGGACGCAAGATACATGAAACAGAAGCTGGAAGCTTCATAGCATTGTACACATTTATCTCGCTGAGAAATTACAGTACGTACTATACTAGTACAGTACGGTATAAAGAGTTAGGTGTCGCATGGTGTCCAGAAAATATGGTTATAGTGTGAGATGGGCCATGTAATCACTGAGCCTGCGTGTTTTCACTACTTTCGCACTTCTCCCTGTAAGAATGGAGAGAATTGTAATCTAATAGTACCTCCTTTCGCCGAAAGCGTGGGACATCCAGCAGTCGTACCACCTCAGTAATAATGACCAATGAGCCGTCAAATCACATAGACCTAGCAGTAAGTTGGACGGATGAAGCAACCATCACTCTTGAATCTGCTTCTCCCTTCAATGTAGGCGCCAGTGAGAGGTCGTGTCCGCTCTGCTCGTCATGAATGTGACACCAATTCTTTGGAGCGGCGCTGACCGTTTCAGGCGGGAAGCACGCGCGAGCGATGGAGGGGCTTTGGGTGGGCCAGGCTGGTCGGGAGCGGGCGTGGCAGCTGTCCGCCTGTCTTGACCGGACGCCCGGAAACGAGAGGATGCACCGACTCTAGCGGCTAAATCGTACACTACACACCATCTCTCTATAGGAGTAGGTCGATGTGTCGCTCTCTCTAACACACACATGTTGTTAAACACACACACACACACACGCACACACACACCGAGGTAAAATGAGTCTATATCTCAATTAATGAAGACTTGCATGTTACCATCCATATGCATGTTACTAGTCCAAGTTACTCACCACTATGACCAGCCTAGCAATGTAACCAAACACTCCTTACTCTGCCTTGTTATCTCCCCCGGAAACCCAATGCATGGAGCGCAACTACGTGTTGATCAGTCAATAAATCAAAGTCGGCTTGCATGCGAGTTAATACGTGGCCCTGCATGGTAGCTAAAACGGCATCTCTTAGTTGTTGTGATTAATTGTTGCATTTAGAGACATAAATCAGGGCTTTGATTGGAGGAAGGACTGGTCAAGTTTCTCCTTCTCCTCCAATCTGCTTCACCTTGGTCCCGCTGCACCTTCTAACATGACATATTACACCTAGACAGAGGGAGTAGTACGAGATACGGTGGCACACTGACTTAGGTCGAATACAAGTGCCCAAAATTGTGTGCATGTTATAATAAGGATTCACTTAACATAGTACGTGAGCGAACAGAGGGATCAATTGGACAATGTTCACGAGAAGTAGCGAGATGTGTGAGGTAAGATACATCGTTGGTGCTTTTAATTTTTCTTATTAATTTGTTTGTTTCACCCTCTGACTGGTGGGACCCAACGTACTACATGGAGAGAGGTAAGTTGACTAACGCTGCATTATTTCTGTACTACCAACACTGCTTTAATTCCCAAAAGAACTTACCACCAAAGCCACATGACATGATTATGATTTAAATCCCAATGACTCCCATGCAAAAAAACACGACATGCTTGTTACACGAATGCAGGAATGTATAAAAGGTTAGTTTCCTCTCGTTAAACATAACGTGAGGGTGGTGTAGCTGGTTAGCCTGTTCGCTCATCAAACTTGAGGTGTTGGGTTCGATAACCACACTTGAGCATAATTTTGTTGTTTTCTAGGGTTTTCACTCTTCACACTCTCTCTCCACTATATATATACACACTGAAGCCTCAACGCTTGTAGTTGCTCTCTTCACACTATCTCACCCTCTCCAGATGTAAACAAGACTTCGTTGGCCTCTCTCTCTCTCTCTCTCCCTTCACTGCTGGTTAAAGAGCCGGCAGGATCCGCCCGCCGGGAAGGGAAGGAGGCTTAACGTTATCGTCGTCGGCGATGGAGGGAATCCACTACCGGCGCAGCTGTTCTCTTTCACCCAGCGGCGGCACGGGAGGGCCTCCGACCCCTTCTTCCTCGCCGCCATACATAGTGTGGGCAGAACGGCCTCTGGTCGCCCATCGAACCACACCCCAAGAACCTTAAGGTATAATTTACTTATTCCACATGCATTGCTCTAGCTGCATGTGGGCTTTTTCCGCTTCTGCACTCAAATCTTGGTGTTGGATCAAATAGGAAAGTTGTATAGCATGAATCTAGGACATGGTTCAAAGAGAAAAGGAATGGGGGGAAGTAGTGGCGAAAGTTGTATAGCATGAATCTAGGACGTGGTTCAAAAAGGAAAGGAAGGGGGGAAAGTAGTGGGGAAAGTTGTATAGCATGAATCTAGGACGTGGTTCAAAGAGGAAAGGAAGGGGGGAAGTAGTGGGGACAGTTTTATAGCATGAATCTAGGACGTGGTTCAAAGAGGAAAGGAAGGGGGAAAGTACTAGTACAGACTAGCTATCCAGCACCTACGATGGACGAAAAGGGAAAACAATGAAAAACGCAGTACGCACATCTGTAACGAACTGATCTTTTTGTTTTGGGGGACAAGGCTGTAGAGTTTCAGCAGGACTAGATTTGCTGCGCTCACATAGGGAAAGGTGTCCAAAGATAACAAAACTGGGACCAACACAAATATGCTCCTTGGTTGTTTGTTCTTTGTTGCAACAGACTGTGCATCACCCCTTCATACATCGTTAGATGCACATGGTGATGGTGAGTCCATTGTCCCGTGCAACTCTTTAACTGTTGTTAATCTAAGGCCCCGTTTGGTTAAAAAGTCTTAGGACTTTTTTAGTCCCAACTAAAAAGTCCCTAGTCCCTACCTGCTTAGTCCCAAGGACTATACATGGACTAGAGGTTATTAAATGACATGCTAAAAGACCATGTTACTCCTAGTAATGAACTAACAGAGATAAGGTGCGATGCGGGGTAGCAACTGTTGGAAAAAGTCCCGAAAAGACTCTCCCTTGGGGTCTTCTTTCTTTAGTCCCAAATGCCCACTTTTAGTCCCTAAAAGTCCCTCCTGTTTGGTTTAGATGGGACTAAAAGGGACTTTTTTAGTCCCTACACCAAAAAGTCCCTATAAACAAACACCCTCTAATAATGCCACTGGAAAATTGATGCAATGCCATAGTTAAAAGCAAATTACATGTTTAACAAAATTTATTGTTAATATAATCTCTCTGTTAATATGAATCAATGCCATCGTTTGAGAAATGCTATTGTCTTGCTTTATTTCTCAATTAGATAAGTTAGATGCTTCTTTTTGTTGGCTTCTATGTCATCCACCACTATTGACCACTTGTTGTTTCCTTTGCACCTTTATGTAAATAGGGTTATCTACTTCACCTCGTTGCTATTGTGACCTTTTGTTGCACTGCACAAAACACTTTTGTTTTAAGAGTGTTTTGTGTAGTTCAACCAAAATTTCACATCGACATTGTTGCTTGATTGCTTGATCTCAGTGGAAATGCACAAGAGGAGATCTTACTTCCTATCCATGTTGGCAAATTTGGTTCAGATCTTCTTCTTGTGAGTTGTTTGAATTCTGCGTCATGAGAGGTCAGTACTAGCCTTCTTTCACATGATTGTGCAGTGTGCTTTCATATGTTGTGCTACTTGTACGGTAATGTTGCTTGATTTTAGTGAACTGCACAAATGGAGACAAGACTTCGAATCTATATGTGCACCGCAATATCCCATTGAGGTAAGATAAGGATATTGCACAACTTTTGGCCTGTATTTTGCCACTTTCATCAGAAAATTAATGCCGTTGTTTAGTGCTATACTTGTGCTCCCTAATTGACATGCCAAATCTTACATTGAAGGCGAAGCTTGTCTGTTATTGAACCAAGTGATGAAGGGGAAGAACAAGCGGAAGAAAAAGAAAAATCAACTCCCGGTGCTGTAATGAAGCATTGGAACTGTGATGACACAAGTAATGATATAGTTTTGCATCTTAATTTATTGCTATGGTTGGAACGAGCAATAGGTTTGCCACTGATTTGATGCCACTCTTAATGTAATATGTAATTATCTCTACTTGTGCAAACAACGATCTTGTTTGAAGAGACCATATATTTTAGTGGAACTGCACAAGAAGATGTTGGAAACATTAAACTAATCGAGGAGTATATGGTAACCATGGAAACCATAGTAGATAACAATAGATGGTTCCGGAGAAGTGCTCGATCTGTATGCTCTACACAATAAGCCTCCTGACAAAGGTTGTTACTCGCCCACGGATTCCATCCATATGATTGAGCTTTGTCATCTCTATTGGTGTTCTGCTACTGTTTAGATAGTGTCATGAGAAAGTGGTATTGTCCTTGAGAAGTGCTTCATCTGTGTTTTTTAAATATTTCCTTTCCTTTTTTCGAGCAAACAGGGATGCTAGCATTTATTTATCCTCTTGTCTTCGCACAACCGGATCATCCTCCTCTGAAGAAGAATATGGAGTACGTGAAGTGACTAGTTGCGATTATGCTAGGGTGAAGAAGCCTTGTCTATCTTCTCATCCGAAGGAGCAGTTGAAGGATGGTTACATTACTCCCCACAAGACCAAACTAACTTCAGCTCAGAAGGACTGACAAATCTCCATCTTTTTTGTTGTGATGCGCAAGTACAATGTAGTTCTAGGATTCTTTCCGGTGAGTTCCATTTTTTTAAAGTGTGCTCTACATGGACCATGTAGGTGCATGTTTAAACTGTCAATTCATAGTACAATTTGCTTTATACTAATCACTTATTTTGTAATTGTGCAAACAGGGGTGCTCAGCTTGATTTCAATGGGAACTACACAAAATGTTCATGAATACATTGAATCATTCATTTCCACCACAAGAAAGGAGGTGCCGATATGTTCAAGGAGTTGCAACATATAAAGGCTAAATCATACAAGCTACGCGCAAATTTGGTTGATTTTGGTGGAACTGCACAAAAAGAATAGCTGGTTTATTTAGCACGAGGTGCCATGTCAATGTCCGAACCAATGGCAAACCCTGCCCATTCCGCAATCGTAGGCATTTGATATTTTGGACTGGGAAAACCTTGTAAAAGTTTGCTCATTGATGTACACAAACCAACACGCATTTGACATTTTGGAGTGGGACAACCTTGTCAAATTTTGCTCATTGATGTTAGCAAGAAGACATGCGTTTGATATTTTTGCATGGGACGCCCTTTGCTGTCAGCAGCATCGATCGATTTTTCTTTATTGTTTAGTTGTGAAGTAAATATTGGCTATGACATGTGAATCACTGAGATGCATAATAATCAATTGTTTTGAATGTTCTCTATGAATTTTTAGGTCTGTGTGTTTGATTGCAATGTACAGGAACGCTAAAAAGCAGCTCAAACTCTTTGTACTCCCTTTGTTCCTTTTTACTTCGCATATTAGATTTCTTTCAAGTCAGTTGATTTTACATTGTGAATGTTCATACTTTTTTCTAAAAGATTGGTCAAAGTAGAGATACTTTGACTACAAACAAAACTTGTATGCAGACTAAAAAGGACCGGATGGATTACATGTGAAACTGCTGCAAGCGAGGTGGTCACCATGGGAATAATCCTAGTACGTATTGTTTTGCATGTTCATCCAATGCCAGTGATACAAGAATTCGAACTAATCGAAATAAATTCATTCGTACATGGTCGGATTTCATATAAACATGCCGGATTTCATTACATTTCATACATTCTTCAACTAAAAAGGGGTGCGCTGGAGGTATAATTAATTAACTGAATCTACCCACCTGTGTCGGGCTGAGCTGAACAGAAACTTATTCTCCAGCGGACTGAGCTTTAGTGACTTAACTGCAGGCGCAGTTGCTAACTGACATGTAGCCCAGATGCCTGTTGGGCCCATGTGCCAGTGACCCAATTGCACCAGCAGTTAAGTAACTAAAGCAGCGTCCTTCGCCAACATAGCTCTCCGACTCCACGTCGCCGCCAAGAAGCGAATCGGCCATTAATGGTCAACCCGCCTAGCTTGGCTTCAACCGAAGGGTAGCAGCGGTGGCCTTACTTAGACCTGAGCAGTGGTAACCTACCGTGTTCTACTCTTCCTCGTTTTCTGTGTGGCGCAACCTCGTTGGTAGCGGGACGCGGCCTCGACGAAGCCGACGATATCTTCTATCCCGTTGTCGATAGGGCGGCGCCTCAGCAGAGCGGGGGAAATCCTCCCCCTCATTGCCGGCAGGGTGGGGCCTCAGCTGAGTCGGCGATGTCCTCTGCCTCGTTGTTGACGGGGCGGGGCCTCGACTGGCGAGGTCCTCCGCCTTGGTGCCGATGGGGCAGGGCCTTGGCGGAGCCGAATGTGTCCTCTACCTTGTTGTTGGCGTCGCAGGGCCTCGGCGGAGCTGGGCCTTGTCGACGCCAGTGGAGCGGGGACTCGTCCGAGCCGGCATTGTCCTCTGCCTCGTCCTCGGTCTCGCCAAATAGCGCCTCGCCTGCTTCATCGCCCTCTTTGTAGGCGGCCGCAGCCTCTGCCACCCGCTTGCGGTACCGCCAGCGCTCGAGGCGGCTGAGGGAATCCTAGATTGTGGGGTCCTCGAATGGCCAGGCTATGCGGCATGGGCCGACTTGATGGGCCGGGAATATACAAGATCGAGGACCCTTCCCCCGTGTCCGGATGGGACTCTCTTTGGTGTGGAAGGAAAGCTTGGCGCTCAGATATGAAGATTCCTTTCTCTGTAAATCGACTCTGTACAACCCTAGGCCGCTCCGGTGTCTATATAAACCAGAGGGTTTAGTCCGTAGAGGCAGTCATAATCATACATGCTAGACATCTTGGGTTTAGCCATTACGATCTCGTGGTAGATCAACTCTTGTAACCCCTATATTCATCAAAGTCAATCAAGTAGGATGTAGGGTTTTACCTCCATCAAGAGTGCCCGGACCTGGGTAAACATCGTGTCCCTGCCTCCTGTTACCTTGGATCCTTAGACGCACAATTTGGGAACCCCTACCCGAGATCTGCCGGTTTTGACACCGACATTGGTGATTTCATTAAGAGTTCCTCCATGTTGTCGATAGAAGGATCGATGGCTCGCCTCGTCATTAACGACGAAATCACCTCTGGACAAGCCCTAGCTCCTGGGCAGATCCTCCAGATCAGCAATTTCTCCATAGGCGCCCGCCCGACCATCAAGCCCAAGGTGGTCCCTCGGTCTGCCAAAAATCATCTCCGCATTAACCCCGAAAGCGTCGATAAGTTGGATCCAGCAGATGTCTTGTCTTTAAACAAACTGCTAGATTGCATCGCTTCCCTGGGGGTCGCAATGGATTACTACCTTATTGGGCTTAAACCCGGTCAGAGGGAAATCAGGTCTCCAGCTGTCACCCGCCTGGTGACTGTTGTGGAAGAACAAGCTGAGGATACCGCTCCTCCTATGCTAAAAATAAACTATGTTCGGATCTCCGAGCCCTATGAGCCGGACACTCATCTTTGAGAAGGGACTATCTGTCTCCAGAACATTGAATCCGGCACTGAGTCTAAAACCCCCCGGACACTCCAGACCCTGGGGCAATGATCTCAGAATTTTTTCAAAATCTGGATTCCACAATGGGTCAAGGTTCAGATTCAAGCCCACCCACCCACCACAATCAATACTCTCCAAGCAATTCTGGTCCCCCGGATATATGCGATTTAATATATATACGACAACAACCTCTGGAAACAGTCCATCAATTTTGGGCTAGATTCCTACTTGTTAATAACTGTATAGACGAGGGCATCCTCAACGCCCTCAATCGGTGCCGCATTCTGCACTTTGCATATTTGGCACACATAGTACAGAAGTACTATGCAATGGAAAGCACCTGGAAAGCCTAGACAGCTCGGTGGGAGCCACCAGCCTTTAAGCCACCCACCGGCCAAACAAAAAGGATGCACCCTTATGGGACACCTGGTCATTCTTCCACGGAAAGAACAATTCATCCCTTACCGGGACACAGAACCGTCCTTCATGGATGGCTCGACAAGCCCTGTCAGATACACGCGATGCCAAATTCCGAGCCAACTCATAAACTTCGGGCATGTTGGATACTCCGGCAGGTGGCTAAAAGTGGGGAGGATATCCTCACAAACACTACTCTGACAGGGCATCCCCCCGAGGATAACGACCTTGGCGTGTTTACGTTCTTCGATACATTTTCTTCAAACAACTGGCGCAAAAGGGTGCTCCACGACCTCGCTAAAGTCAATCACGTAGCTGCAATAAATCCTTGGAATGATATGGCAATAACCTTCAATGCCAATGATGAGCCAAGGGCCCGATTAGTCTGAGCACCAGCCGCTGTAGTTCTAAACCCAATTGTAGACGGCTTTCGCCTCACTAAAGTGCTCATGGATGGCGGCAGCGGACTGAACCTCATCTACGAAGAAATGCTCAATAAAATACAGATGGACAGGAGTCACATTGAGCAAAGCAATACATCCTTTCGAGGAATCATCCCCAGTCAGTAAGCAAGATGCTCAGGGAAAATTAAACTAGATGTGGTATTCGGCACACCAGAGAAGTGTAGGTCCGAAGAGATAATCTTCCAGGTGGCCCCTTTCAACAGCGGATATCATGCCCTGTTAGGGCGAGATGCATTCACACGCTTTCAAGCCATACCTCATTACGGGTACATGAAGCTCAAAATGCCCGGGCCCAACGGTGTTATCACTATTTCCAGTGATCTGGACATAGCACTCCGCGCTGAAAACAAAACCGCATCCCTAGCCCTCGAGGCACTGAGCGAAGCCTTGGCGGCCGAGGAGCTCACCGCTCTGCATTCCACGGTGGATAGAGATGACTTAATTTTTGATAAAAGGCCTAAATCCACTTCTTTCAAGCCAGTGGACGAGATAGTCAAATTTCAAGTTCACCCGACGGACCCCAAGAAGACAGCTTCCATTGGGGCACAGCTGGATCTAGCGATCGACGCCGCATTGCTTGCGTTCTTGCGCGAGAACTGGGACATCTTTGCCTGGTACCCCTCGGATATGCCGGGAATCACATGTGTGTTGGCTGAACATAGTATCAACACACTAAAGGGATACAAGCCAGTTAATAAAACGCTGTGGCGATTTTTTGAACCCAAACGACAGGCTATGGGGGAGGAGCTAGCGAAGCTACTCAAAGTTGAGTTTATCAGAGAGATCAAACATCCGAATTGGCTAGCAAACCTGGTCATGGTGCCGAAGAAGGATAAATCCTGGCGCTTGTGTGTCAACTTCAAGGACCTTAATAAAGCATGCCCTAAGGATCCCTTCCCACTACCCTGCATCCACCAGATTATTGATGCAACATCAGGGCACGACTCACTATGCTTCCTCGACGCATATTCCGGATACCATCAAATCAAAATGAAGGAATCCGATCAAGCTGCAACGACATTCATCACCCCATACGGGCCCTTCTGCTTCAACACCATGCCCTTTGGGCTAAAAAATGCTGGTGCCACATACCAACGCATGATTCAAACGTGCCTGGAAAAGCAAATTGGCAATATAGTCGAAGCATATGTAGATGATGTAGTCATCAAAACTAAGCATGTCGAATCATTGGTGGACGAATTACACCTTACATTCGACAACCTCTGAAGATATGACATACGGCTCAATCGAGAAAAGTGCGTTTTCGGCGTTCCCACTAGAAAACTACTTGGGTTCATCGTTTCCAACAGGGGAATCAAAGCAAACCCAGCCAAAATCCGAGCCCTGTCATAGTTGGCTACACCAACAGACCTCAAACAGGTCCAAAAACTAGCCGGATGCATAACAGCTTTGAGCCGCTTCATCTCCAGATTAGGAGAAAAGGCACTGCCATTGTGTCGCCTGCTCCGATGCACCAACCACTTCGCGTGGACCGATGCTGCAACAATCGGACTGGAAGAAATAAAAGCTTTGTTAGCAAGCAACCCAATCCTGGCCACGCCAAACGTCGGTGAACCCATGTTACTGTACATATCTGCAACACATCAGGTGGTGAGTGCGGTGCTCGCCGTCGAACAAGAGCAAGAGGGACATAAATTCCCACTTCAAAAACCCATATACTATGTATCGACGGTCCTCACACCATGCAAATCCCGATACCCGCATTATCAAAAGATAGCGTATGCGGTCTTCATGGCATCCCAGAAGCTGCGACACTACTTTCAAGAGTGTTTGATCACTTGTAATCCCAAATGGCCCGAGATCACCACTGCATTGGAGCCAGGGCAGGCGCCTTCTGATATGGCAGACGTTGTTGTTAGGGTCTATCACATGAATCTTGCCGAGTACTTGGATGAGATCAAGTCAGGCCGGGCTTTTGGTCCCATTAAAGCTGGTACTATGTACTGCTGCGCTTTGTGTGTGGTCGGTGTTTCTTACCGGCCTTTTACTTATTTTGCTTGCTGGTCTAGCTGGTTTATTTTTTATTTCCTTTTCAGTCCTATATACTTTTGAGTTACAGAAATGTGGGCTACCACACGCGCATATACTTGTCTGGCGGAGAGGGGGCAACGGTGAGATTGGTGTTGAAAACATTAATTCATTAATATCTGCTGAAATACCTGATGCATTCCTTGATCCTCTAGGATATGCTTTAGTTTCTGAGTTTATGATGCACAGTCCATGTGGTGAAATGAATGATAAATGTGTCTGCATGAAAAAGGGTGTTTGCTCTAAATATTTCCCAAAAGATTTTAGAGATACCGCTGTGATTGATGATAATGGGTTTGCCTTATATCGACGTCGTGACGACGATCGAAGGGTCTATAAAAATGGTCATTACCTTGACAATAGGCATGTTGTTCCTTATAATATGGCGATGCTCAAGAAATTTCAGGGACATATAAATGTAGAGTGGTGTAATAAGACACATGTGATGAAATATCTCTTTAAGTATGTCACCAAAGGTGCTGACTACTCTAAGGTCATGTTAGAAAGGCTAAAAAATTGATAAATCTGGTTGTCGTACAGTAGATGAGGTTCAGGGGTATTTGATATGTCGGTATATATGTGAGTATGATGCATTGTGGCGCATATTTGGGTTTTAAATACACTTTAAAATGCTGTCAGTTCAAAGGCTGACCGTTCATATGCCTGGCATGAATGTTGTTTACTATCATGCTGGTGCTGACCTCACGAAAATTATTGATTCTGACTTCTTGCGAAAGACTATGCTTACCGAATGGTTTGTTGTGAATGAGATGTTTGAAGATGCTCGTTCATTAACTTATTGCGATTTTTCAACTGCTTGGACCAGGTATGCTAAAAGTAGGTCATGGCATCCAAGGGGTGGGGGTGAAAAGATTGGCCGCGTGTATTATGTACATCCTTTGAGTGGTGAGTTGTATTACTTGCGCATGCTTGATGACCCACAAGTATAGGGGATCTATCGTAGTCCTTTCGATAAGTAAGAGTGTCGAACCCAACGAGGAGCAGAAGGAAATGATAAGCAGTTTTCAGTAAGGTATTCTCTGCAAGCACTGAAATTATCGGTAACAGATAGTTTTGTGATAAGGTAATTTGTAACGGGCAACAAGTAATGAAAGTAAATAAGGTGCAGCAAGATGGCCCAATCATTTTTGTAGCAAAGGATAAGCCTGGACAAATTCTTATATAAAGGAAAGCACTCCCGAGGACACATGGGAATTATCGTCAAGCTAGTTTTCATCACGTTCATATGATTCGCGTTCGATACTTTGATAATTTGATATGTGGGTGGACCGGTGCTTGGGTACTGCCCTTCCTTGGGCAAGCATCCCACTTATGATTAACAACTCTTGCAAGCATCCACAACTAAAAAAGAAGTATTAAGGTAAACCTAACCGTAACATGAAACATATGGATCCAAATCAGCCCCTGACGAAGCAACTCATAAACTAGGGTTTAAGCTTCTGTTACTCTATCAACCCATCATCTACTTATTACTTCCCAATGCCTTCCTCTAGCCCCAAACAATGGTGAAGTGTCATGTAGTCGACGTTCACATGACACCACTAGAGGAAAGACAACATACATCTCATCAAAATATCGAACGAATACCAAATTCACATGACTACTTATAGCAAGACTTCTCCCATGTCCTTAGGAACAAACGTAACTACTAACATATCATATTCATGTTCATTATGATAGGGGTATTAATATGCACAAAGTATATAAACATATGATCTTCCACCGAATAAACCAACTAGCATCAACTACAAAGAGTAATCAACACTACTAGCAACCCAAGTGTACCAATCTGAGGTTTTGGGACAAAGATTGGATACAAGCGATGAACTAGGGTTTTAGATGAGATGGTGCGGGTGAAGATGTTGATGGAGATTGACCCCCTCCCGGTGAGAGGATCGATGATGATGGTGGTGGTGATGATTTCACCCACCCGGAGGGAAGTTTCCCCGGCAGAACAGCTCCGCCGGAGCCCTAGATTGGTTCCGCCAAGGTTCCGCCTTGTGGTGGCGGAGTTTCGTCCCATGAGCTAGCTTATGATTTTTTCCAGGGCAAAAGACCTCATATAGCAGAAGATGGGTACCGGAGGCCTGCCAGGGGTCCACGAGGCAGGGGGCGCGCCCCCACCCTCATGGATGGTGTCGATAAAAATAAAATACGGACATGAGAGCATCATGATCATTTTCTTAGAACAGCAACATATATATATATATATATATATATATATATATATAGGGTCGCGCTATTCGTCACCCTGGGTGAGGAATAGTTATTCTTCACCCCTCCTCTATTTTACCATCAATGCACCGTAATTTTACGTTTCGTAAGTTTCGTCTTATTTCCGACGCAAAAAGAGACCGTAAGTAAGTATATAATCGCCGTAAAAAATATTTTATGTTATGTAAAATTACAAATGTAAAAACATAGTCTAAAATATGCATAAACTGCAAATTTTCTTATCTTATGACCTATATTTTTATTTTCTTATGTCAAATTTTACGTAGTGAATCAATAGGAATGTAACTATTTGAATTCCAAACGTAATTTAATTATGAAATGATCATAATATTACCTCGGGTGAAGAATAACTTATTCTGCACCCTGGGTGATGAATAGTAACACTATATATATATATTGTCATATGATCTCTTATGATAAAGTAACAATTCATTCACAGTTTCAGGTATGAATCATAAACTTCATTGAAACAATTGCAATTTATCATAACATCAGAAAGAGTCAATATAAGAGCTTTTCAGCAAGTCCACATACTCAACTATCATTTAGTATTTCACAGTTGCTAACACCCACGCAATATTTATGGGTATGAAGTTTTAATTGGACACAGAGAATGATAGGGGCTTATAGTATTGCCTCCCAACCTTTTACCTCAAGGGAATGTCAACAATAATAGTTCATGAAAACTCACATCCAATTAGCTATATATATCAGGATCTTTCCAACACATTGTGCTTGCCAAAGGATAAAATGTAAAAAGGAAAGGTGAAGATCACCATGACTTTTGAATGAAGTATAAGACAAGAATAAATGATAGGCCCTTCGCAGAGGGAAGCAGAGGTTGTCATGTGCTTTTATGGTTGGATGCACGAAATCTTAATGCAAAAGAACGTCACTTTATATTGCCACTTGTGATATGGACCTTTATTATGCAGTCCGACGCTTTTATTTCTTGCACATCACAAGATCGTATAAATCTTATTTTCTCCACACCAATAAATCATACATATTTAGAGAGCAATTTTTATTTCTTGCAACAATGACAACTTACTTGAAGGATCTTACTCAATCCATAGGTAGATATGGTGGACTCTCATGGCAAAACTGGGTTTAAGGATATTTGGAAGCACAAGTACTATCTCTACTTGGTGCAAAGAATTTGGCTAGCATAAGAGGGAAAGGCAAGACCAACATGTTGGATGATACATGACAATATAATTTATTTCGGATGTAAGAAAACATAACCCATTACGTTGTCTTCCTTGTCCAATATCAACTCTTTAGCATGTCATATTTTAATGAGTGCTCACAATCATAAAAGATGTCCAAGATAGTATATTTATATGTGAAGACCCTCGTTCTTTATTACCTTCTATTAATTGCAACGATGACCAAAACTATGTTTGTCAACTCTCAACAACTTTTATTCATCATACTTTTTATATGTGAAGTCATTACTCTCCATAAGATCCATATGATCTCTTTAATTCTTTTTATTCTTTCTCTTCTCTTTTATTTTTATTCCCTCAAGATCATAGCAAGATGGCAAAGCCCTTGACTCAACACCAATCTTTAATATATAACTCACGGACTCGATTATATAGAAGGATCATAAAGAAAAACTCAAAACTAGATCATACGAAAAGTTTATTCTACCAGATCAGGATATTACCAAAAGGATCGAACTAAGAAAAACGGTATAGATAAAAGTGTGATGATGATACGATACCGGGGCACCTCCCCCAAGCTTGGCAGCTTCCAAGGGGAGTGCCCATACCCATGTGTTTATGCCTCCTTCCTCGGAGGTGGTGATGATGGAGTTGTTGATGATGTCGGCTTGTCATCCAGCTTCCAAGGCATAGGCTCACCATCATAGAAGGATGATCGAGTCCCTGGGATCCTCAAATCTGCAGCCAAACCCATCCTGTTGAATCTATATTCATACTCATAGTTTTGGTTTTGCAGGTCATAGATTTGGGCTTGGAGATGCTCGATTTTCTCGTGAAGCTTGAAGATGGCCTCCCCGATGTTCCTGGCATCTTGCTTGGTGTTGTTAGTGAACTCCGTGGTCATTATGTGGTTGGCATCGAGTCCATGCTCCACCATCTCCTGACAATTGAAAACTTGTTACTCAATTGCCTCGAGTCTTGTGTCCACGCTTCCGGTCCTCCTTGGTCCCTCAACATCACGGATGTGCAGCGACCCCTCACGCATCTCAATGGTTTGAGGGTGTTGCAGCACCTCCGCGAGGTAGGGGTTGATGAACTTCTCGAAGAACTTGTCCTTGGGGGCACTTGGAGACGTCATGGCGATCTAGATCTGCCAGAAAAATAGCTCAAAACAAAGACAGAAGATATTTGCATGATACGGTGGTCAAAACCTTCGGAAGATTATATAATGAATTTTTACCAACCAAAAGAAGTATCGTGCAAGAAAACAAAGTCTGGAGAGCATAGAAGGTGCCCACAAGGCAAGGGGGCACGCCCAGGGGGTAGGGCGCGCCCTCCACCCTCATGTCCTTCCCGGACTGGTTCTTATTTTCCTATTGTCTTAAATATTCCAAAACGGAGAAAATTATCAGAACTGTTTTAGAGTCGGTTTACTTACTGTACCTCATACCTCTTCCTTTTCGGAGTCTGGAACGTTCTGGAAAGTGTCCCTTATGTATTCCTCCGGGGTTACGATTTCAATAACATTAGTTTCAACATTTATGGGATTACCTGAGATATAATGTTTTATTGTTTGATCGTTCACCACCCTCGGATTTGTGCCTTCAAAGTTGTTGATTTTTATGGCACCGGAACAATAGACCTCCTCGATGACGTAAGGACCTTCCCATTTAGAGAGGAGTTTTCTTGCAAAAAATCTTAAATGAGAGTTGTATAGCAAAACATAATCACCTACATTAGACTCACGCTTTTGTATCCTTTTGTCATGCCATATTTTAACCTTTTATTTAAATAGTTTGGCATTCTCATAAGCATGGGTTCTCCATTCATTAGGTGAGCTAATTTCAAAAAGCCTCTTCTCACCGGCAAGTTTGAAATCATAATTGAGCTCTTTAATGACCCAATATGCCTTATGTTCTTGTTCGAGAGGTAAGTGACAAGCTTTTCCATAAACCATTTTATACAGAGACATACCCATAGGATTTTTATATGCAGTTCTATAAGCCCATAATGCATCAACAAGTTTCTTTGACCAATTCTTTCTAGATCTATTAACAGTCTTTTGCAAAATTAATTTAAGCTCTCTATTACATAATTCTACTTGACCACTAGACTATGGATGATATGGAGATGCAATCCTATGATTAACATCATACTTAGCAAGCATTTTATGAAAAGCACCATGAATAAAATGTGAACCACCATCAGTCATTAAGTATCTAGGGACTCCGAAGCTCGGAAAAACAACTTCTTTAAGCATCTTAATAGAGGTGTTATTGTCAGCACTACTAGTTGGAATAGCTTCTACCCACTTAGTAACGTAATCAACATCCACTAAAATATGTGTATACCCATTAGAGGAAGGAAACGGTCCCATATAATCAAAGCCCCAAACATCAAATGGTTCAATAACAAGTGAATAATTCATAGACATTTCTTGACGTCTACTAATATTACCAAGTCTTTGACATTCATCACAAGACAAGACAAACTTACAGGCATCCTTGAAGAGAGTAGGCCAATAAAAACCGGATTGCAATACCTTATGTGCAGTTCTGTCTCCAGCATGGTGTCCTCCATAAGCCTCGAAGTGACACTTGCGTAGGATTTGTTCCTGTTCATGCTCAGGTACACAACGTCTAATAACACCATCTACTCCTTTATAAAGATGTGGGTCATCCCAGAAGTAATGTCTTAAACCATAGAAGAACTTTTTCTTTTGCTGTATGTGGAACTAGGTGGTATAAATTTAGCAACAACATAATTAGCATAATAAACATACCATGGAGCAGTACGAGAAGCATTTATGACAGCTAATTGTTCATCAGGAAAGCTATGATCAATAGGTAGTGGGTCATCAAGAACATTCTCTAACCTAGACAAGTTGTCTGCAATGGGGTTCTCAGCTCCCTTTCTATCGATAATATGCAAATCAAATTCTTGTAGCAAGAGAACCCATCTAATAAGTCTAGGTTTAGCATCTTTATTTTCCATAAGATATTTAATAGCAGCATGATCAGTGTGAACAGTTACTTTAGAATCAACAATATAAGGTCTGAACTTATCACAAGCAAACACAACTGCTAAAAATTCTTTTTCAGTAGTAGTGTAATTTCTCTGGGCACTGTCCAGAGTCTTACTAGCATATTGGATAACATTTAATTTCTTATCAAGTCTTTGTCCTAGAACAGCCCCTATGGCACACTGGCATCACACATAATTTCAAAGGGTAAATTCCAATCAGGTGGCTGAACAATAGGTGCAGAAATCAAGGCTTTCTTAAGTATTTCAAATGCTTATACAAAACCATCATCAAATACAAATGGAACATCTTTTTGTAAGAGATTAGTCAGAGGCCTAGAAATTTTAGAGAGGTCTTTAATGAACCTCCTATAAAAAACCGGCATGACCAAGGAAACTTCTTATACCTTTGATGTCCTTAGGACACGACCTCTTTTCAATAGCATCAACCTTAGCTTTATCAACTTCAATACCTCTTTAAGAAATTTTATGCCCCAAGACAATACCTTTATTAACCATAAAGTGGCACTTCTCCCAATTCAAGACAAGATTAGTTTCTTCACATCTCTGCAAAACTCGATCAAGGTTGCTTAAGCAATCATCAAAAGATGTTCCATATACGGAGAAATCATACATGAAAACCTCAACAATCTTTTCACAAAAGTTAGAGAATACAGCAGTCATACATCTTTGAAAGGTAGTAGGTGCATTGCATAAACCAAAAGGCATACGTCTATAAGTAAAGGTACCGAAAGGGCAAGTAAAAGTTGTTTTTATTGATCCTCTTTTGACACAGGTATTTGAGAGAAACCAGAATAACCATCTAGAAAGCAAAATGTGTATGTTTGGATAATCTTTCTAGCATTTGATCAATAAAAGGTAAAGGGTAATGATCCTTTTTAGTAGGTTTGTTCAATTTGCGGAAATCAATTACCATTCTATAACCTGTAAGAATTCTTTGTGTGATTAATTCATCTTTATCATTAGGAACAACAGTAATACCTCCCTTCTTAGGGACACAATGGACAGGGCTTACCCACTGACTATCAGCAACGAGATAAATTATACCTCCCTCTAGAAGCTTTAGTATTTCTTTTCTTACCACTTCTTTCATCTTAGGATTTAACCGTCGTTGGTGATCAACAATCGGTTTCGCGTCTTTCTCCAATTTTATTTTGTGCTGGCATAGAGTGGGACTAATGCCGTTAAGATCATCAAGAGTATATCAATAGCACCACGATGCTTCTTCAGAGTTTTCAATAATTTATTTTCTTCATGCTCTGAAAGGTTAGCACTAATAATAATAGGATATATCTCTTTCTCATCATGATAAGCATATTTAAGAGTATCATGTACAAGTTTAAGCTCAAACACGGGATCACCCTTGGGTGGAGGAGGATCCCCTAGGATTTCAATAGGCAAGTTGTGTTTCAAAATAGGTCCCTGTTTAAAGAATACTTCTTGTATTTCCCTTCTTTCATTCATAAACATATCATTTTCGTGGTCTAGCCAATATTGTTCTAAGGGATCACTAGGAGGCACGGCAATAGAAACAAGACCAATAATTTCATCTTTACTAGGCAATTCTATATCATGGGGTTGTCTACGAAATTTAGCAAAATTAAACTCATGAGACATATCCCCCAAACCAATAGTAACAACATCCTTTTTGCATTCCATCCTAGCATTAACAGTATTCAAGAAGGGTCGACCAAATATAATGGGACAAAAGTTATCTTGTTGGGAACCAAGAACAAGAAAATCAGCAGGATATTTGACTTTCCCACATAAGACTTCAACATCTCTAACAATCCCAACTGGTGAAATAGTGTCTCTATTGGCAAGCTTAATTGTGACATCAATTTCCTCTATCTCAGCAGGTGCAATATCATGCATAATTTCTTTATATAAGGAATCAGGTATTGCACTTGCACTAGCACCCATACCATAAGCCATTATAGCAATGATCTCCTATTTTAACAGAAATAACAGGCATGCCTACAACAGGTCTATGTTTATTTTTAGTATCGGGCCTAGCAATTCTAGCAGCTTCATCACAGAAGTAAATAACACGCCCATCAATATTATCGGTCAATAGATCTTTAACCATAGCAACACTAGGGTCAACTTTAATTTTCTCAGAGGGTGTAGGTGTTCTAGTATTACTCTTACGAACCATAGTTGAAGCTTTAGCATGATCCTTTATTCTAACAGGGAAGGGTGGGTTCTCAATATAAGCAGTAGGAACACCAGAATCATTATAAGTGATAGTCTTTTCTTCAACTTTAATAGGTGCAACTACTTTTACTTCAATGGGAGTATTATATATAAACCACTTCTCCTTAGGGAGATCAACATGAGTAGCAAAGGATTCACAGAAAGAAGCTACTATCCCAGAGTCAAGTCCATATTTAGTGCTAAATTCACGGAAAGCATCGGTATCCATAAAGATTTAACAAAATCAAACTTAGGTATTATACCTGAATCCTTACCTTCGTCGAGATCCCAATCTTCAGAGTTGCGTTTAATTCTTTCTAATAAATCCCATTTGAATTCAATAGTCTTCATCATAAAATAACTAGTACAAGAAGTATCGAGCATGGAGCGATTATCGAGAGAAAGCCGAGCATAAAATTTTTGAATAATAATTTCTCTTGAGAGCTCATGGTTGGGGCATGAATATAACATTGACTTAAGCCTCCCCCAAGCTTGAGCTATGCTTTGTCCTTCGCGAGGCCAAAAATTATATATATAATTACGATCACGATGAACAAGATGCATAGGATAAAACTTCTGATGAAATTCCAATTTCAATCGGTTGTAGTTCCATGATCCCATATCATCGCATAGCCTAAATCATGTCAATGCCTTTCCCTTCAAAGATAAAGGGAATACCTTCTTCTTGATAACATCCTTGGGCATACCTGCAAGCTTAAATAATCCACAAACTTCATCCGCATAGATTAGGTGCAAATCGGGATGCAATGTTCCATCTCCTGTAACAGGATTAGCTAGCAGTTTATCTATCATACCCGAAGGAATTTCAAAGTAAACATTTTCAGTAGGTTCATTAGGTTTTGGAGCAACTCTTTGCTCTACTGGTTGGGGTGAAGATACCCCAAACAAGCCCCTCAAAGGATTATGTTCCATAGTAACAAGTGACAGTAAATTTCAGCACACTATATAAAATTTTCCTTACCAAATTCCACCTACCAAAGGCGCTTCACTCCCCGGCAATGGTGCTAGAAAAGAGTCTTGATGACCCACAAGTATAGGGGATCTATCGTAGTCCTTTCGATAAGTAAGAGTATCAAACCCAACGAGGAGCAGAAGGAAATGATAAGCAGTTTTCAGTAAGGTATTCTCTACAAGCACTGACATTATCGCTAACAGATAGTTTTGTGATAAGGTAATTTGTAACGGGTAACAAGTAATGAAAGTAAATGAGGTGTAGAAAGATGGCCCAATCGTTTTTGTAGCAAAGGACACGCCTGGACAAACTCTTATATAAAGGAAAGCGCTCCCGAGGACACATGGGAATTATCGTCAAGCTAGTTTTCATCACGTTCATATGATTCGCGTTCGGTACTTTGATAATTTGATATGTGGGTGGACCGGTGCTTGGGTACTGCCCTTCCTTGGGAAAGAATCCCACTTATGATTAACCCCTCTTGCAAGCATCCGCAACTACAAAATAAGTGTTAAGGTAAACCTAACCATAGCATGAAACATATGGATCCAAATCAGCCCCTTACGAAGCAACTCATAAACTAGGGTTTAAGCTTATGTCACTCTAGCAACCCATCATCTACTTATTACTTCCCAATGCCTTCCTCTATCCCCAAACAAAGGTTAAGTGTCATGTAGTCGACGTTCACATGACACCACTAGAGGAAAGACAACATACATCTCATCAAAATATCGAACGAATACCAAATTCACATGACTACTTATAGCAAGACTTCTCCCACGTCCTCACGAACAAACGTAACTACTCACAAATCATATTCATGTTCATAATCAGAGGGGTATTAATATGCATAAAGGATCTAAACATATGATCTTCCACCGAATAAACCAACTAGCATCAACTACAAAGAGTAATCAACACTACTAGCAACCCACAGGTACCAATTTGAGGTTTTGGGACAATGATTGGATACAAGAGATGAACTAGGGTTTGAGATGAGATGGTGCTAGTGAAGATGTTGATGGATATTGACCCCCTCCCAATGATGATGACGGTGGTGATGATTTCCCCCTCTCGGAGGGAAGTTTCCCCGGCAGAACAGCTCTGCCGGAGCCCTAGATTGGCTCCGCCAAGGTTCTGCCTCGTGGCAGCGAAGTTTCATCCCGTGAGCTAGCTTATGATTTTTTTCCAGGGAAAAAGACCGCATATAGCATAAGATGGGCACCGGAGGCCTGCCAGGGGGCCCACGAGGAAGGGGGGCATGCCCAAGGGGGTAGGACGCGCCCCACCCTTGTGGATGGTGGGTGCCCCCCCTCTGGTACTTCCTTCACCCAATATTTTTTATATATTCTTAAACGTGCTCCCGTGAAGTTTCGGGACTTTTGGAGTTGTGCAGAATAGGTCTCTAATATTTGCTCCTTTTCCAGCCCAGAATTCCCACTGCCGGCATTCCCCCTCTTCATGTATACCTTGTCAAATAAGAGAGAATAGGCATAAGTATTGTGACATAATGTGTAATAATAGCCCATAATGCAATAAATATCGATAAAAAAGTATGATGCAAAATGGGCGTATCAATGCTTTTGATGATTGTTAAGGGGGCTAGGTCTTTCGAAGATCTCCGAACATATGCTGGTCGTCTTTATCATACCTTTAAAGAGGCTTGTATGACACGTGGTTTGCTAGGAGACGATAACGAGTGGTACATAGTGTTTGATGAAGCGGTTGTTTGGGGGTTTGGGCATCGACTTAGACAGCTATTTGTAACTATGCTCATGCATTGTTATATCAAGGATGAGATGGGTTTCTTTGAACGTTACTGCACTAGCATGTACGATGATATCCAGCATGGGTTGCATCGTGCCCTGGGTAATCTAAACCATCACTAGTGCGCGTCGGTCCTAAACAAACGGTTTTTAACCCCTTTCTCTAACGGCATTTGGAACCATCGCCAAGTGAGTGTGGGTGATAGGGCAGTCCTTCCCACACGACCCAGAAACCGGTGGGGATAGGGCCCCGACAATACTCCAACTCGTTTCTGCTCGCATTGCCATCACAGTCAGTATTCTATGGTGCTATGTTTACGATGCGCGGCCCATCACAAAGGGCTCACTATTATAGAACGTGTACGTTGCGCGACCCATCACAAAGGGTTCACTACTAAGAATATTACCTAATCGTCGTACGAGTGTCAGACAATATTAGGAAACGTCGGACCATCATAACATCGTCGTACATGACAACTACCGCACATGCTATTCTGTGGTGCAACGTTTATGATGCATACTTCATCAAAAACAGTTCATGGTTGCCAATCGTGTACGATAAGGCAACTAACACAAACATTTAGTTTGCCCGCACCGTTTGTGATATTGTATGAAATCGCACACGCTTTGTAAACAACAACTGTGTGCATGCTTGCACACATTTCCTCTCTGTGAACTGTCTCGGATTATGGTGTATACCGCAAACATTTGTGTTTTACCAACCGTGTGTGCCGTAACAACCTAGAGAGCGTAATTTCACTGTAATTTAATTGCTGCTATTTCAAATTGTACCGGATTTGAATTTGAATGTATGCTACAGCTTTGTTCATATCAATCAGGTTCAAACAACTAATGCATTATTCGATTCATAGGTACATTTGTTCAAGAATTACATAAGAACCAAATAAAGAATGATGAACCACAATTGTATACTTGTACTATTAAAGACGGTAAATAAAGAGGCAAAATATATTCTGGTTGCTGAACAAGGTGAAGCGGAATGCCCATATTATGCCCTCCTCCATGCAGAAGGCATGCACGACTCTAGTCCAACCCCTTGTGATGGCCGACCACCCATCCTTCACGGTCTTTAAGAAAACATCTAGATAATGATTGTGTTCTAGTAGAAATACTTTAACCTTTGCATGCCCACCAATCATGTAGTTTGAGAGGTAATCTTGAGTAAAATACTTTGGCAACCACTGCAAAGGAAAAAGATTCAGACATTGTCATCTAACACAACTCATTATGGGCAGTAAAAAGAAGGTTGCATTGTTCTTACTTACCATCCTGCAGTTCGTTGTTGTCTTGGATAAAGTGTAAACAAATAGTTTAATTGCCATATTTGGACCCATTTACTAACAATCTTTATCAGCTTCCTTACTTGATGTTGGTTCATCGATATCTCATTGCCCCATACGCAGAAAGGGTTGAAGCGCGGATCTTTACCCAATGACATATGTACCTAAAAGCACCAAGTTAATATTAGAAGCTAAACAACAATTACACAATGATGTAGTACAACACTCTTTTATAATATGTCTATATACATCCGTATGTGGTAGTCCATTTGAAATCTTCAAAAAGACAAATATTTGGGAACGGAGGGAGTATCTTATAACATCCAATATACTCACATATTAGATGAATTAACATCTTATATTATGGGTCGGAAGGAGTTTGGTGCATTCTTACAAATTATTGGCTGATTAACTGCTGCTGTATCCAGGGGTTACAGTTAGTTTGAGCTAGTTCGGGCTCAAATAGCCCTAAAGTATATCTAAACATGAGGGCTAGTTTGAGCTACTTGCATCTATAACCCACCCAAAAAACTATCCAACCCAAGAGGTGCTAATTGGAACTAGTTCTCCTAGTGCATTTATTGTCAATCTAACCCGGCCATCCAAACAACTCTTTGGATGGAGTTAGTTTAGGGTTAGTAATGAGCTAGAAACTAACTCTAACCTCTAGCTAAGTTGAGTATCCAAACAGGGTAGTGTTGTTGTTGTTGCTGCTGCTCTTGTATGTATATCTAGACATCATTAGAACATTAAGGTAACACTCTTCCTTGTTGCTATGTAGCCTAGGATTGCATATTTAGACATTAAGTACAGTGCATGTGGCTATATAGCCTCAGATATATTACATATGGCCCTAGTTAACCTAATGACAAATGGGTTGCAGATATATTCAGTTAAAAGTCCGATTCATCGATTAGTCCCTTACCAGCCGCCGGCCTATATGGTACCAGCTACCGATATCCTGAACAGTGAGCAGATATAATCCATGGGAAGAAACTAACCTCGATGGAAAACAACAGTCATTCCTAAAATTGTCCTATGTAGGTACATCAAGAAGCATGTGAAGCACAACAGTTCATACTTGCACATATAGAACATCACGTTGTGAATAACTGGAATAAACAAGGCATACTATGAACAACCAAAGATAGCATATGAGAAGTACTCCGCCTGCGGGATAGGAGGTTGAAGCCATAGGCTGACCCGCTTGAAGTCTTGAGATAGGATGTGACATGTTAAAGCACGATAGAAGCACTCTTTTTTTCTAAGACCAATTTTCGGATTGGCACCGAACACTTGATCTTGTTCGGACGTCAAGTTTTTACTAACGTTTTTTGGTTTTCCAAGCTTATGACACTTTTAAACTATTTGTGTGTTTTTAGCACAAGTCTCGTAGTGCAGCGCCGGACACCTTTAGAGATTCGTCAAAAACATTCTCGGATATTGCTATATATGCATCGGTTTCGAATTGTGTCTTCGGTCAATAGTTGGGTTGCCCGGCTCCTGCACTTGCTTCTACGTTCCACTTTGTTCGGCTAGGCGTGCAAAGGGAGAACCACTGCGATTGTGCTTCCAGCTCACATGGTTAACCACCTCAGTGGAGAAAGCCGAAAATTGACTGTCACAATAAGCGTAAACTGGTCAGTGATACGATGACTGTGTTAAATGACGGGCCATTCATAACAATGGCCGAAGTGTTTACGGCTTGACCTCGACGGTCGCCGAACACTAACGGGGGCTATTAACTGGCCTCCCAAACTAAATCCTCGATATTTTGCTCTTACATTAGAGCTGAGGTTTCATGATCATGCTTAGCATGACAACCCAAAGAAAGGAACCGATATCGGGACTATTTTCTTTGGAAGACATTTCTTATGTTAAACAGTAATATAACATATCTCTCTGCGTACCTTTGTTTATAAAACCGTATGGCCATATTGCCTTGTTTGTTGCAAATCTTTGCCATCATAAAGGCTTTATAAAGTAGGACAAACACTCCTCGGCTACTAGCCGAGGAGGTGGAAGCGGATGGTCGGTCAACAAAGTTTTGTACAATGCGGATCCGAGCATTAAGGATGTAAAGTACTTGGATACATAGAGTCCTTACACATAATTTGTGATTTTACTATGGATATCGATCCTTAATTCGGCCACCCATGCCCGCATTAAGGCTCGGGGGCTACTGGGCTTTGGGCTTATTATTTACAAATATTAAAGGGGCACATCGATCCCCTGATCTGGTGTTGCCACCCGCCCGGTGTCTCAGGGGCTACTGCATTGCCTGTCCAATGCAGAAAATTTTAAGTGCAATACAGTTTCCGAGGAGATTATGATCCTCAGGTTGGTCGGCCGCACCCAACCTGAGTGTCGAGGACTGAGCACGCCGCTTTTGTATCCCGAAGTATTCTGCCGAGCCAGGACTTGATCATCAGGCCGATTTTGCAAATCAACCTGAGTCTCAGCGGCTACTGGGATCAGTGGTCTTACATCATCCTTCAAGTGCATCTCGGGTTTTAAACCGATACACACGTTGAGGGTTACTAGCTATATATCTCGGCAAA
This sequence comes from Triticum monococcum, assembly GCA_034509565.1. NCBI lineage: Eukaryota > Viridiplantae > Streptophyta > Magnoliopsida > Poales > Poaceae > Triticum > Triticum monococcum. The sequence continues at coordinate 665,747,235 of CM067843.1, read as the reverse complement.
GAATAAATTGCACCAATCAAAAATATTGACAAAAAATTGGCCCACAGTCGGGGTGGTGCACCACCTCGGAAGCAGTCCGGCATAAAGCTTGGGCGCTAGTGGCTAGCTTCATAGAGGGCATTTCCAGCATTAAGCTCGGCTAAAATCCTTAAACTTTTTTGGACCAAGATGATCTATGACATCTTGGATATAGTCCGGCATTGGAGCTTGGACACAGTCCGACGTTGGAGCTCCGATACATTTTGGCGTTGGAGCTCGGAAGCAGTCCGGCATTGATGCTCGGCTGCAAAAGATACCTCGAATGCAGTCCGGCATTAGAGCTCGGACACAAGAGGACACTGCCTCCCGGGAACAACTTCAAACCCGAGGTGTGGCATAAAAATAACAATGTATTGATAAAGGCCGGAAACTTAAAGGGGCTCCTCGGATACCTGACGTGTAAACTCGTCGAATGTATTTCAACGATCCTCAAGATCGAAGATGAGAAGATTTGTTGAACCAGTTTTCAAGACCGACAACCAAAGATGAAGAACAGTTTGGAAGAATCGAGGAGCGTCCCTAACTTGAAGACCGGTTCAGGGGGCTACTGACGGTGTCCTGGACTAGGGGGTACTCACCACGTCATCTCCCGATCTGTTAGATTGGGCCGAGGACCCCCATGGACGTATACTCATGGGCCAGTTCGGACAGCTGCCGCATACATGGAAGATTCCACAAGACTTGGTGATCAAGACAAGGACTCCTCCCCACCGGCGCATTCGGCTAGGACTCTTGTTATCCTAGGCCTTTGGTGCATTATATAAACCAAGGCCAGCTAGTGGATCGATAACATATACAACAATCATACCATAGGCTAGCTTCTAGGGTTAAGCCTCTACGATCTTGTGGTAGACCAACAATTGTAGTACTCATATCATCAATATCAATCAAGCAGGACGTAGTGTATTACCTCCATCAAGAGGGCCTGAGCCTGGGTAAACATCGTGTCCCATGCCTCCTGTTACCATTGATCCTAGACGCACTGTTCGGGGCCCCCTACCTGAGATCCGCCGGTTTTGACACCGACATTGGTGCTTTCATTGAGAGTTTCGCTGTGTGATCGGCAAGAGGATCAATGGCTCACCCGCAGGTCAACTGCGACGCCCGCATCTTTGTCGCCGGCTCGACTGGTCACCATGGCTCGACCGAGGACCGTGCTCCATCTCCGATTGTCATGCTCGGACGGGGACCTTCTTCAACATCAACTCCGATCTCTATCATGATCATAGAGGAGTCATCCATGGAGCTCGAGGGCTCAACATCAACATTGCCTCGGGCGGCCGTGCTGTTTTTATGGACAGCGAACTTGTATTCGCCGTAACCACCTCCTCGAGCGTCGGGTTGACGATTGCTTCGGTGGAATAGTGCAGAATTATGTATACAACAGCCATGCAAAATTTCGCCGAGTTCCGATAGAGGAATCTTCGACAATCTACGATATACCGGAGCCGTGTTAAATCTGGACGAGTTTAGGGTGTGGTCTCCAGAGCCCAGCTTGGAGGTCTTTTGGAAGATCCAACCGTTCATCTACTGCGGAATTCCCATATCTACCACTCCTCCAAATTTCAGCTCGATCCGACGGTTCAAGCTCCGGAAACCTTCCGATGAGTGGACCAAATTTCGGATCCGTTTCCTACGCGAATACGGATCCGACCCGAATTCATGTTTCTTTATGAACGTGATATTGAACAACCTTTTTAGAGGAATTATCTTCTAGGGTATTGTGCGTTGCTTTTAAACACGTGCCCGTAAATTTTTAAGCCTCCCCTAAGGTCATCTTCATCATCATGCTGGTGTTAACCAGTCCGACAATATTGCTCCAAGGCTGCCGACCTGCGCTAGACACGTCGTCACTTTGTTGAGCCGAGCTCAACTTCTTCGGATCGTCATCTCGGCAAGCCGAACAAGAGTCCAGCATCACGAAGGATAAATCATCACCAACTTCGCCGCCCCACGGATTACATGGAGCGGCCATACCGACATCGCCGCATGGTCACTTCATCAAGCCGGCATCGACCATGTCACGACCTGCATCGGTAGGGCCGCACTATTGCTTCTTCAAGCTGGTGTCCATCACGCTGAACTACTTCGACTCATCGGCTGACATCGAAGCTTCGACATCTCGGCTGGACTGGGGGCTTCGCCATCTCTTCATCAACCTACTCCGGAGACTTCAGCGTCACTAGCCGACCAGCTCCGTCACGTTAGCTGGACTGGGGCTTTGCCTCCGCAAGCCAACCTTTGCCAGCATTGCCATGCCATTTCTTTATCTCCCATCAGGCAATGGGTGTGCGGATAGTGTCCCAATTTTGGGAGTCACCATTCTTCGGATTGCTATAACAAATAAACCAGGTGCTATTAATCCTAGTAATTTTTGCTTGTTGGAGTTTATTGTTCCCAAGAAATTATTACTCTGGTTTGTTCCTATACACAGGTCTATCGAATGATGTCCACACTAACGACGGTCGCGTGGTGGTTCGATTAGTTTTCCGTACATAGTCCGGTGAACGCCGCATCCGGAACTTGGACCGACCTGTGAATTCACGCTTTGCCACACCTTTACCGCATCACGCCGACGCCCTGCATCGACATTGACTTCGGCGCCAGGCCATATTTCTTTTATTACTCACTTTGCATAAATTATTTATTATGCAACATTTTTTTATCATTACTATTATCTCCGGTTTGCACTATTTTTTGTGCAGACGAAAATGATCCGGGTTGGGCAGTATCGTCAACTCGGTATACTGACATACCACGTCACCTCGGCTGGACGGGGGGCTTCGTTAACACTTCATTACCCCATGCCGGGGACTTCGGCATCACTCTGCCAGCCAGCATTGACCGTGCTATGGCACCACTTCGGAGTGCCGAGCCCTTTGCTCCGCCACCTCGGGACCGACTTGGGGGATGGAACCTTGTCCCGCATCAAGCTCGGACCGCGTCATCAATATCGAACACATTAACCAGCTAAGTTGCCTTCATGCTCAAAGTTTTAAATTTTTTACTTGTGTTCGGTTCGACCAAGCATTATACTTTTTTGGAAAAAGTTGTTTGTAAAAAATTTCCTTGTCCAAACTTTGTTTGTGACGCACAAATTCAAATACCCCGTTTATTTGGGGGCTTCCTTTATGAAGCTTTTCCTCTTGCATATGATTATACTTGTACGGCTTCGTTCCTTATTCGTGTATTACGCCATAATATGCACCATATTGACTTAAGCGATTTTCAAGCTGGGTTGCCTCGCTCCTGTGCTTACCCCTACGTTCCAGATTGTTCGGCTAGGGAGTAAAGGGAGCACCTCTGCAATTGTCACGACCGGGTCCTCCGAGCTCTGACCTCAGACTAGGTGAAGCCGAAAGCTAGCGCTCTTATTGTTTTCAATCATGGTCGGCACACAACGGAACTCATGAGTACAAAAAATCTATTGCACAAGTCTCATAGTAATAATGAACACCGAAGAAAGGTATCGGTGGGGGTACTATTTTCTTCGAAAATGCTTCTTACACTTCGTCTGTAATATAGCATTTGTTCCCTGAGCATGCTTTGTCTGTTACAGCCTTATGGCCCGGTTGCCTGGTTATCGGAAACACTGTCGATATTCTCAACAAGTGGAGTACATAACACTTTTCGGTCCTTGACCGAAGAGGGAGAAGCCGACGGTCGATTAAGACGCATTTAAAGTTCAGGTGAACAAAGATATGATATTAGTACTTCGGTACATACAATCATTAGACATAAAATTCTTTTACCCAAGTCACTTGGGGGCTCTTAAATTTATATGAGCCGTTTTATGATAAGTGTTATTCTTCTTAGTTGTTGCAAAGTTTTTATTACTATTATTATTCATCACTCCTTTTTTTGACACGAGTGTGTGGTCACTAGCCGGGGAGCCTAATTTCTCTCTCAAAGCCGCTAGAGTTTAGTTTGCTAAACTGGCCTAATGAGAAGTACTCCGCCTTCGGGATAGGAGGTTGAAGCTATAGGCTGACCAGCTTGAAGTCTTGAGATAGGATGTGACATGTTAAAGCACGACAGAAGCACTCTTTTTTTCTAAGACCAATTTTCGGATTGGCACCGAACACTTGATCTTGTTCGGACGTCAAGTTTTTACTGACGTTTTTTGGTTTTCCAAGCTTATGACACTTTTACACTATTTGTGTGTTTTCAGCACAAGTCTCGCAGTGCAGCGCCAGCCACCTTTAGAGACTCGGCAAAAACATTCTTGGATATTGCTATATATATGCATCGGTTTCGAATTGTGTCTTCGGTCAATAGTTGGGTTGCCCGGCTCCTGCACTTGCTTCCTACGTTCCGCTTTGTTCGGCTAGGCGTGCAAAGGGAGAACCACTGCGATTGTGCTTCCAGCTCACATGGTTAAGCACCTCAGTGGAGAAAGCCGAAAATTGACTGTCACAATAAGCGTAAACTGGCCAGCGATCCGATGACTATGTTAAATGATGGGCCATTCATAACAATGGCCGAAGTGTTTATGGCTTGACCTTGACTGTCGCCGAACACTAACGGGGGCTATTAACTGGCCTCCCAAACTAAATCCTCGATATTTTGCTCTTACATTAGAGTTGAGGTTTCATGATCATGCTTAGCATGACAACCCAAAGAAAGGAACCGATATCGGGACTATTTTCTTTGGAAGACATTTCTTATGTTAAACAGTAATATAACATATCTCTCTGCGTACCTTTGTTTATAAAACCGTATGGCCAGATTGCCTTGTTTGTTGCAAATCTTTGCCCTCATAAAGGCTTTATAAAGTCGGACAAACACTCCTCGGCTACTAGCCGAGGAGGTGGAAGCGGATGGTCGGTCAACAAAGTTTTGTACAATGCGGATCTGAGCATTAAGGATGTAAAGTACTTGGATACATAGAGTCATTACACATAATTTGTGATTTTACTATGTATATCGATCCTTATTTCGGTCACCCGTGCCCGCATTAAGGCTCGGGGGCTACTGGGCTTCGGGCTTATTATTTACAAATATTAAAGGGGCACATCGATCCCTTGATCTGGTGTTGCCACCCGACCAGTGTCTCAGGGGCTACTGCATTGCCTGTCCAATGCAGAAAATTTTAAGTGCAATACAGTTTCCGAGGAGATTATGATCCTCAGGTTGGTCGGCCGCACCCAACCTGAGTGTCGAGGACTGAGCACACCGCTTTTTGTGTCCCAAAGTATTCTGCCGAGCTAGGACTTGATCCTCGGGCCGATTTTGCAAATCAACCTGAGTCTCAGCGGCTACTGGGATCAGTGGTCTTACATCATCCTTCAAGTGCATCTCGGGTTTTAAACCGATACACACGTTGAGGGTTACTGGCTATATATCTCGGCAGAAAATAAATTGCACCAATCAAAAATATTGACAAAAAATTGGCCCACAGTCGGGGTGGTGCACCACCTCGGAAGCAGTCCGGCACAAAGCTCGGGCGCTAGTGGCTAGCTCCATAGAGGGCATTTCCAGCATTAAGCTCGGCTAAACTCCTTCAACTTTTTTGGACCAAGATGATCTATGACATCTTGGATATAGTCCGGCGTTGGAGCTTGGACACAGTCCGACATTGGAGCTCAGATACATTTTGGCGTTGGAGCTCGGAAGCAGTCCAGCATTGGTGCTCGGCTGCAAAAGATACGTCGAATGCAGTCCGGCGTTAGAGCTCAGACGCAAGAGGACACTGCCTCCCGGGAACAACTTCAAACCCGAGGTGTGGCATAAAAATAACAACATATTGATAAAGGCTGGAAACTTGGGGCTCCTCGGATACCCGACGTGTAAACTCGTCGAATGCATTTCAGCGATCCTCAATATCAAAGATGAGAAGATTTGTGGAGCCAGTTTTCAAGACCAACAACCGAAGATGAAGAACAGTTTGGAAGAATCGAGGAGCATCCCTAACTTGAAGACCATTTCAGGGGGCTACTGACGGTGTCCTCGACTAGGGGGTACTCACCACGTCGTCTCCTGATCTGTTAGATTGGGCCGAGGACCCCCATGGCCGTATACTCATGGGCCAGTTCGGACAACTGCCGCATACATGGAAGATTCCACAAGACTTGGTGATCAAGACAAGGACTCCTCCCCACCGGCGTATTCGGCTAGGACTCTTGTTATCCTAGGCCTTTGGTGCATTATATAAACCGAGGTCAGGCTAGTCGATAGATAACATATGCAACAATCATACCATAGGCTAGCTTCTAGGGTTAAGCCTCTATGATCTCGTGGTAGATCAACTCTTGTAATACTCATATCATCAATATCAATCAAGCAGGACGTAGGGTATTACCTCCATCAAGAGGGCATGAACCTGGGTAAACATCGTGTCCCATGCCTCCTGTTACCATCGATCCTAGACGCATAGTGCGGACCCCCTACCCGATGTCCACCGGTTTTGACACCGACAACGGCTGTAGGGTGCCCTCCCTGATGTCGCAGACGAGCGCTTTCCCCTTGGAAGAGCATATGGGCTCTTTCCCCTTGGAAGAGCTGGAGAGGGTGCCCTCCTCGTGGTCGCCATCGATGAGGCCTGACTTGGAAGCTGTGGATCCCAAGCCAGCATTGCAGAACGTGTCCTTCAGAAATGACAAAAGGGGCTCGCTGGTGATGTAGAATGGCAAATTGTTGACAGCGAGCGAGAGGAGATCAACAGCGGGGCCATGGATGAGATCGATGGCGGTCAAACCCGAGGGGTTGGGGTGGGCCACTTAACCTGTGGCATAGCCCGCCTCAGGCCGTTGTTGTCGATGACCTCGATGTCATAGCTGGCGAACGAGACATGCCCACTTACTCTAGCCCGCTGCTTGAGTGCCTTCTGCCAGTAATGGTCGTCAGCTTCCTCGGTGACGTCGGGCGAAGAGACCGCTATACACCTCTTTTGGGCCAGTCGCTCCTCGAGCTCCACGGGAAGTGTAGCCGGGCTTAGGCTGCGACGCTCTAGTGTGGGGGATGGGGATCTGTGGGAAAGGGGGCGTTTGGCAGGCGTCATTTAAGAAACTCAGGGCGGCCTGGGTATGGAGACGGTGGGTAAGCTGCACGGGCAAACCGGCAGATGTTGACAATGGAGGCCATGCGGCCGCGGGGACCTTGCTAGGGTTTCGAGCGAGGGAGGGTGTGTGTGTGTGTGCGCGCATGCACGCACGCCTGAGGAGGTTTTGGTGTGTGTGTGTGTGTGTGTGTGGAGGGGGGTGTTTGTGGAAATGACGTGGGTACTGAAAATTTTACTACGTGGGAGTCAAACGCGGGATTAAAATGTCGGGCTATTGAAAATTTTGATGATAGTGCATCACACACGGTCCGGAGATAACAACCGTGTGTTATGAAACAAAAAACCCTCGAGGCGGGCTGATATTTTCTAGGGATGCGGGCGGTATTGGGAACAAGAAACATCGCACACGGTCCGGAGATAACAACCATGTGTTATGAAACAGAAAAACCCTCGAGGCGGGTAGATATTTTTGAGAGGGGGGCCTCATGGAGCTCAATGTACTGTGCGGATGTGTGCGTGACAGGTGCACCAGTGTGGCACACAGTTAGTTTCAGTGAATCACGTCTGTTGCGTCATCCGACTTATCTAATGTTCATAAATTTGGCGAAAAATGACGTGGGAGAGGGTCAGAACACGAACACACTTCCATGTGGACCAAATTTATGTATCAAAAGGGTGGTTTGATTTTCAAATACCAAATGCAACCTCAATGTGGCACCTCCCTCGCAAAGCACACTGTATTGCTTGGCACCACCCCCCTCGTGTCGGCACGAAGGGAATCCTAAGCTATGAATGCATGCCCCTCCCCCCCCCAACCGAGGTTCACCTAGCAAAGTGTGAAGCCGCTAGCAGCCCCCTCCTCCCTCGTGTCGGCATGAAGGGAATCCTAAGCTATGAATGCATCCCCCCAACCGAGGTTCATTCACCTAGGAAAGTGCGAAGTAGCTAGCAGCCCCCCTCCCTCATGTCGGCACAAAGGGAATCCTAAGCTATGAATGCATGCCCCCAACCGAGGTTCACCCTAGCAAAGTGCAAAGTAACTAGCAGCCCCCCTCCCTCGCATTGGCATGAAGGGAATCCTAAGCTATGAATGCATGCCCCCCAACCAAGGTTCACCCTAGCAAAGTGCGAAGTAGCTAGCAGCCCCCTCCCTCGTGTCGGCACAAAGGGAATCGTAAGCTATGAATGCATGCCCCCCAACCGAGGTTCACCTAGCAAAGTGCGAAGTAGCTAGCAGCCCCCCTCCCTCGTGTCGGCACGAAGGGTTTCCAAAGGTATGAATGCATGCCCCCAACCGAGGTTCACCTAGCAAAGTGCAAAGGTGCTAGCAGCCCCCTCCCTCGTGTTGGCATGAAGGGAATCCTAAGGTATGAATGCATGTCCCCCCCCCCCAATCGAGGTTCACCCTAGCAAAGTGCGAAGTAGCTAGTAGCCACCCCTCCCTCGAGTCGGCACAAAGGGAATCCTAAGCTATGAATGCATGCCTGATACGTCTCCAACGTATCTATAATTTTCTATTGTTCCATGTTATATTATATCCTGTTTTGGACATTATTGGGCTTTATTATACACTTTTATATTATTTTTGGGACTAACCTATTAACCAGAGGCCCAACCCAGAATTGCTGTTTTTTTGCCTATTTCAGAGTTTCACAGAAAAAGAATATCAAACAGAGTCCAAACGGAATGAAACCTTCGGGAACGTGATTTTCGGAACGAACATGATCCAGAGGACTTGGACCATACGTCAAGACATCAACCAGGAAGGCACGAGATAGGGGGCGCGCCAACCCCCCCCCCCCCCCCCCAGGCACGCCCTCCACCCTCGTGGGGTCCATGTTGCTCCACCGACGTACTTCTTCCTCCTATATATACCTACGTACCCCAAAACTACCAGATACGGAGCCAAAACCATAGTTCCACCACCGTAACTTTCTGTATCCGCGAGATCCCATCTTGGGGCCTTTTCCGGAGCTCCGCCGGAGGGGGCATCGATCACGGAGGGCTTCTACATCAACACCATAGCCTCTTTGATGAAGTGTGAGTAGTTTACTTCAGACCTTCGGGTCCATAGTTATTAGCTAGATGACTTCTTCTCTCTTTTTGGATCTCAATACAAAGTTCTCCCCCTCTCTTGTGGAGATCTATTCGATGTAATCTTCTTTCACAATGTGTTTGTTGAGACCGATGAGTTGTGGGTTTATGATCAAGTTTACCTATGAACAATATTTTGAATCTTCTCTGAATTCTTTTATGTATGATTGGTTATCTTTGCAAGTCTCTTCGAATTATCAGTTTGGTTTGGCCTACTAGATTGATCTTTCTTGCAATGGGAGAAGTGCTTAGCTTTGGGTTCAATCTTGCGGTGTCCTTTCCCAGTGACAGTAGGTGCAGCAAGGCACATATTGTATTGTTGCCATTGAGGATAACAGGATGGGGTTTATATCATATTGCATGAGTTTATCCCTCTACATTATGTCATCTTGCTTAAAGCGTTACTCTGTTCTTTTGAACTTAATACTCTAGATGCATGTTGGATAGCGGTCGATGTGTGGAGTAATAGTAGTAGATGCAGGCAGGAGTCGGTCTATTTTTCTCGGACGTGATGCCTATATACATGATCATACCTAGATATTCTCATAACTATGCTCAATTCTGTCAATTGCTCAACAGTAATTTGTTCACCCACTGTAATACTTATGCTCTCGAGAGAAGCCACTAGTGAAACCTATGGCCCCCGGGTCTATTCTCCATCATATTAATCTTCCATCAACAAGCTATTTCCTTTTTCATTTATTTTGCTTTCTTTACTTTGCATATTTATCATAAAAATACCAAAAATATTATCTCATCATATCTATCAAATCTCACTTTCACAAGTGACCGTGAAGGGATTGACAACCCCTTTATTGCGTTGGTTGCGAGGATTTTATTTGTTTGTGTAGGTGCGAGGAACTCGTGCGTGGCCTCCTACCGGATTGGTACCTTGGTTCTCAAAAATTGAGGGAAATACTTACGCTAGTTTGCTGCATCACCCTTTCCTCTTCAAGGGAAAACCAACGCAGTGCTCAAGAGGTAGGAAGAAGGATTTCTGGCGCCGTTGCGGGGGAGTCTACGCAAAAGTCAACATACCAAGTACCCATCACAAACCCTTATCTCCCGCATTACATTATTTGCCATTTGCCTCTCCTTTTCCTCTCCCCCACTGCACCCTTACCGTTTTATTTGCCCTTTCTCTCTCCGTCCTCCTTCTCTTTCTCTGTTTGCCTCTTTTTGCCCGTCTCTTGTTTGCTTGTGTGTTGGATTGCTTGCTTGTCACGATGGCTCAAGATAATACCAAATTGTGTGATTTTACTAATACCAACAACAATGATTTTATTATCTCTACGATTTCTCCTCTTACCGATGCTGAATCTTGTCATGAAAGATCCGTTTTCCGGCCTTCCTAGTGAAGATGCTGCTACCCATCTAAACAACTTTGTTGACTTGTGTGATATGCAAAAGAAGAAAGATGTGGACAATGACATTGTTAAATTGAAGCTATTTCCTTTTTCGCTTAGATATCATGCTAAAGCTTGGTTTTCGTCTTTGCCTAAAAATAGTATTGATTCATGGAATAAGTGCAAAGATGCTTTTATCTCTAAGTATTTTCCTCCCGCTAAAATCATCTCTCTTAGAAATGATATTATGAATTTTAAGCAACTTGATCATGAACATGTTGCACAAGCTTGTGAGTGGATGAAATTAATGATACGTAATTGTCCTACACATGGTTTGAATTTGTGGATGATTATACAAATTTTTATGCCGAATTGAATTTTGCTTCTAGAAATCTTTTAGATTCGGCCGCGGGAGGCACTTTTATGGAAATCACTTTAGGAAAACTACTAAACTCCTTGATAATATTACGTTAATTATTCTCAATGGCACACTAAAAGATCTACTAATAAGAAAGTGCATGTGATAGAAGAAATTAATGTTTTGAGTGGAAAGATGGATGAACTTATGAAATTATTTGCTAATAAAAGTGTTTTTTCTGATCCTAATGATATGCCTTTGTCTACTTTGATTGATAATAATAATGAATCTATGGATGTGAATTTTGTTGGTAGGAATAATTTTGGTAACACATATAGAGGTAACTATAATCCGAGGTCGTATCCTAGTAATTCCTCTAATAATTATGGTAATTCCTACAACAATTCTTATGGAAATTTTAATAAGATGCCCTCTGAATTTGAGACTAGTGTTAAGGAGTTTATGAATTTGCAAAAGAATTTCAATGCTTTGCTTGAAGAAAAATTGCTTAAAGTTGATGAATTGGCTAGGAACGTTGATAGAATTTATCTTGATGTTGATTCTTTGAAACTTAGATCTATTCCACCTAAAATGATATCAATGAGTCTCTCAAAGCCATGAGTATTTCCATTGATGAGTGCAAAGAAAGAACCGCTAGGATGCGTGCTAAGAAAGATTGTTTTGTGAAAACGTGTTCTTCTAGTTTCCATGAAAATAAAGATGAAGATCTAAAAGTTATTGATGTGTCCCCTATTAAATATTTGTTTTGCAATATTAATCTTGATAATGATGGGACTGAATACGATGCACCTTTACCTAGAAGGCATTCCAAAAATTCAGAGTCTTTAGATCTTGATGCTAAAATTGTTAAAAGTGGGATTGAAGAAGTCAAAACTTTAAATATCAATGAACCCACTATTTTGGATCTCAAGGAAATTAATTATGATAATTGCTCTTTGATAGATTGTATTTCCTTGTTGCAATCTGTGCTAAATTCTCGTCATGCTTATAGTCAAAATAAAGCTTTTACCAAACATATCGTTGATGCTTTGACGCAAACTTATGAAGAAAAACTTGAGTTGGAAGTTTCTATCCCTAGAAAACTTTATGATGAGTGGGAACCTACTATTAAAATTTAAATTAAAGATCATGAATGCTATGCTTTGTGTGATTTGGGTGCTAGTGTTTCTACAATTCCAAAGACTTTGTGTGATTTGGTAGGTTTCCCTGATTTTGATGATTGCTCTTTAAACTTGCACCTTGCGGCTTCCACTATTAAGAAACCTATGGGAAGAATTAATGATGTTCTTATTGTTGCAAATAGGAACTATGTGCCCGTAGATTTTATTGTTCTTGACATAGATTGCAATCCTTCATGTCAGATTATTCTTGGTAGACCTTTCCTTAGAACGATTGGTGCAATTATTGATATGAAGGAAGGGAATATTAGATTCCAATTTCCGTTAAGGAAAGGCATGGAACACTTTGATAACCCACAAGTATAGGGGATTGCAATAGTTTTTGAGGGTAAAGTATTCAACCCAAATTTATTGATTCGACACAAGGGAAGCCAAAGAATACTTTCAAGTATTAGCAGCTGAGTTGTCAATCCAACCACACCCGAAAACTTAATATCTGCAGCAAAGTATTTAGTAGCAAAGTAATATGATAGTAGTGGTAACGGTAACAAAAGGTAACAGTGGTAAAAGTGATGTTTTGGTATTTTGTAGTGATGGTAGCAATAGCAACGAGAAAGTAAATAAGCGAAGAACAATATATGGAAAGCTCGTAGGCAATGGATCGGTGATGGAGAATTATGCCGGATGCGGTTCATCATGTAACAGTCATAACCTAAGGTGACATAGAACTAGCTCTAGTTCATTGATGTAATGTAGGCATGTATCCGAATATAGTCATACATGCTTATGGAAAAGAACTTGCATGCCATCTTTTGTCCTACCCTCGCATGGCAGTGGGGTCCTTACGGAACCTAAGGGATATTAAGGCCTCCTTTTAATAGAGTATCGAAACAAAGCATTAACACATAGTGAATACATGAACTCCTCAAACTACGGTCATCACCGGTAAGTATCCCTATTATTGTCACTTCAGGGTTAACGGATCATAACACATAATAGGTGACTATAGACTTGCAAGATAGGATCTAGAACACTCATATATTGATGAAAACATAACAGGTTCAGATCTGAAATCATGGCACTCGGGCCCTAGTGACAAGCATTAAGCATAGCAAAGTCATAGCAACATCAATCTCAGAACCTAGTGGATACTAGGGATCAAACCCTAACAAAACTAACTCGATTACATGATAGATCCCATCCAACCCATCACCGTCCAGCAAGCCTACGATGGCATTACTCATGCACGGCGGTGAGCATCATGAAATTGGTGATGGAGGATGGTTGATGATGACGATGGCGACGGATTCCCCTCTCCGGAGCCCCGAACGGACTCCAGATCAGCCCTCCCGAGAGGTTTTAGGGCTTGGCGGCGGCTCCGTATCGTAAAACGTGATGAATTCCTCTCTCTGGTTTTTTTCTCCCCGAAACACAATATATAGAGTTGGAGTTGGAGTCGGAGGAGCTCCAGGGGGCCCACGAGGTAGGGGGTGCACCCTAGGGGGCAGGCGCGCCCCCCACCCTCGTGGACAGGTGGTCGCCCCCTTGGCCTTCATCTTTTGCAGGTATTTTTATATTTTCCAAAAGATTGCTCCGTGAAGTTTCAGTTCATTCCGAGAACGTTTGTTTCTGCACATAAATAACACCATGGTAATTCTGCTGAAAACAGCGTCAGCCCGGGTTAGTTCCATTCAAATCATGCAAGTTAGAGTCCAAAACAAGGGCAAAAGTGTTTGGAAAAGTAGATACGACGGAGACGTATCAACTCCCCCAAGCTTAAACCTTTGCTTGTCCTCAAGCAATTCAGTTGACAAACTGAAAGTGATAAAGAAAAACTTTTACAAACTCTGTTTGCTCTTGTTGTTGTAAATATGTAAAGCCATCATTCAAGTTTTCGGCAAAGATAATAACTAACCACATTCGCAATAACTCTTAGGTCTCAAGTTTACTCATATTAATAGCATAATCAACTAGCGAGCAATAACAATAAATCTCGGATGACAACACTTTCTCGAAACAATCATAATATGATATAACAAGATGGTATCTCGCTAGCCCTTTCTGAGACCGCAAAACATAAATGCAGAGCACCTTTAAAGACCAAGGACTGACTAGACATCGAATTCATGGTAAAAGAGATCCAGTCAAGTCATACTCAATGTGAACTAACAATAATGAATGCAAATGACAGCGGTGCTCTCCAACTAGTGCTTTTTAATAAGAGGATGATGACTCAACATGAAAGTAAATAGATAGGCCCTTCGCAGAGGGAAGCAGGGATTTGTAGAGGTGCCATAGCTCGGTTTTGAAACAGAGGTGAATAATATTTTGAGCGGTATACTTTCATTGTCAACATAACAACCAAGAGATGGCGGTATCTTCCATGCTACACACATTATAGGCGGTTCCCAAACAGAATGGTAAAGTTTATACTCCCCCTTCCACTAACAAGCATCAATCCATGGCTTGCTCGAAACAACGAGTGCCTCCAACTAACAAGAGTCCCAAGGGGAGTTTTGTTTGCAATTATTTTGATTTAGTTTGCATAAAGCATGGGACTGGGAATCCCGGTTTGTCGGATTCACGGGTTCCGGCAGACCCTTAAGGTTCGAACACTGGGGTGCGCGCAGAAATCACGCCCTCTACCTCCCCGTCTCACAAAGATCTAAACTACTAAAGGAACTGCACAAGGGACACAAGATTTATACTGGTTCGGGCCACCGTTGTGGTGTAATACCCTACTCCAGTGTGTGGTGGATGGATTGCCTCCTGGGGCTGGTGATGATGGACAGTACAAGGAAGAACATCCTCGCGAGGGTCTGTTCTTGGCTAGGGTGATGAACTGCTGGGAGGAGTTTAGTCACCTTCTCTCTCTCTCTCTCTTACTCTCTCTGCTTGCTAGTCAGATCCACATGCCGAACCGAACCCTTTGCTACGTGGGTGGCCGGTCCCTATTTATAGGCGAAGGCCCTGGGCCTCTTCCCAAATATTGAGCGGGAAGGGCGCCAACAATTGGCCAATTCGAAGGGGAACATCTAGTACACTTATCCTGACTAAAGGTGGTCTTCGCCTGCAAAAGACTATGCGGTGACGCCGCGCTGGGCTCCATGGTGACCTCCGTCTCGTAGTCCGCTTGGTCCTGGTCTCGTTGCACCGAAATGGCAACCTTTACCTGATGCCTCGGTACTCCGCGGTTGCGCTTGCCCCCTTTGCACCAAAGAGGAAAGAAGGACGCTGCGCACGCTGGCGCCCGCCTGGCACCCTTGATCGTCATGGCTTGCGTCACGGGCACCTCGCGAGATACCCCGTCTTGATTCCTCCGCCTCCTCGCGAGCCAGCCTGAGGAGGCTGCGCCTAGGGATGCGCCGTGTCGTCTGCCTCGCGAGGCTTGGCCCCTCGCGAGGGTCTTGAGTCTTGTGCTGATGAAGATGGGCCATGCTGGGCCTCCTTTGAGCCACGCCGTAGGCTGCAGGCAGGCAAGTCTGGGGACCCCCATTCCCAGAACGCCGATAGTAGCCCCCGGGCCCAAGGCGCGCATGGGCTTGGCCGTGCCGAGAGGCGAAAGGGCAAGGGCGAAGCGCCGCGGGCCCTAACAGCCTGCGGCCTTGGGCGCCGCGTGGCGGTTGATGGGACGTGGGCGACACTGTTCCCCCCACGCCCCCTTATTCTGCGCCCTGTCAGGCGGACTTGTGGTTGCACATAGCCGCTCCCCTTCTTGTTGCTCGAGCGTCTCCTGTTCTTCCTTCCTTCATACGTCGGATCCCGCCTCCAATCCAATCTCAAATCTTCCCCCTCCTTCCCATCGCCATGACTCCGACGAGGAAGGAGAGAGGGGAGAAATCCACGCCTCCGTCTTGTGCGCCGCCATCGGCGGCCCCCGCCGTCGGCCAGTCGACCGTACTCAACCAAGAGTGCCTGGGCAGGGACAGCTTGGCTCTGGCCTCCGTCTTCAACGAGTGCGGGAGGATGACGGCTTGGCCCACGTCCCACTTCTCCATCAGCAGGATAGCAATTGAGGTTCCATGTTTCACCGACGCCTTGTGGGCGGGTCTGGTTCCTCCCTTCTCCGATTTCTTCAATGCCGTGCTTTCCCATTATCAGATCCACTTGATGCATCTAAGTCCTGAGTCCATCACCCTTCTTTCGGTCTTCGCCTTCGTTTGCGAAGCCATGGTGGGCATCCCTCCTCCAGTTGCCTTGCTGTGCCACTTCTTCTCACTGCGTCTTGTCGACCCTTCCCAACGCTGGGCATGCGTGAGCTTTGCTGCCGAGCCTGCGACCGAGGCCTCTGGGATTGACTACAAACTCCCCCAGCCCGCGGTTGGGTTCCGCGAGCGGTGGTTGTGCGTGGACGCAGGGGTACCCAGCCCCCTACTATCGGAGCCGACCTCGCCTGCTGTCCCCAATTCGTGTTGGGGCCAGGAGACGCTCAAGAGCCCCCGGCTCGTCTTTGTCTGGAGCCGCTTCACGCTCCTGAGGAAGCTTGGCGTGACAGCGCCCAAAGTGGTGAAGGAGTTTCTGTTGTGCCGCGTCGCTCCCCTGCAGCGCCACTCTCGCCAGATGTGGGCCTTCCGTGGGTGCGAGGATAACATGAGGCTCCAGGAGGAGGACCTGGCTCCGGCGGTGCTGAAGTCGACGCTCTTGACCTTAACCAGTGACCTCAACCCCGGCAACGTCCGGCAGGGAGGGGCCTTGTTGTATCTCTGTCAGAGCAGGGCCGACTTCGTGAAGCATATGCCTGTCCTTGATGAATGGGGACTGCGCTCGGCCGGCCTCCAGGGACCTCGCGAGAACCCGATGGTGGTGACTGCCCTTCCAACCGGCCAAGGCGGCTCCTCCTCAAGTGGCGGAGCAGGGAGGCAGGAGGCGCCTGAGGCCGAGGGTGCCCCTGATGAGGTGGCAGTGCTGGGTGGCGCTCGCGAGGGGACAACTCCTGAGGCCCGTGCCGCTGCGGCTGAAGGTGGCAAGCAGCCGCTCCCGGCGCCCGGGGCTGAGGCCTTGGAGGCCCCAGTCGCATCTTCTGGCGAGGCAATGGAAGGTAGGTGCCCCTGACGCGGACCGCTCTGATGCTCCGTCCCCGCGGCAGGATGATCCTTGCGCTCTTCTCTTGGGCCGCTTCCGCATGGACTTTGAGGCCCTCCGGAGGAAGAGGGAGGCCCTAGGTGATGACTTCCCTTGTCGTGCGCTAAAGCGCAGGAAGTACTTCGCCACTAACGAGTAAGTCCTCCTTCTCTCTGGCTCCTGATCCCTTGCTGCTTCCGCTGATCCTTGTTCCGCAGGCCCCTCCCGACTGAGCTCGCGGAAGTCGCCGAGGTGCCGCCTCCCTTAGCTTCATCCCCTCTACTGTCTTCAAATGCTCTGAGCAGCTCTGCCCTGGTGGTGAGGGCGTCTGAAGGGGCGGACCATCCCGAGGTGCACCACGGCCCGTCATTCCCCGCGATTTTCCTTTGTGGGCCCTCTCGCGGAATAGCCAGCCTGCCGTGGGCTTCTCGTCTGGTCGAGGACCGCGACTGGTTGAGGCGCCTCCTGTGCCCCTCATATGGAGACGGGCTGGCCCTAGGCCGGGCTTCCGGCGCGACGCGCCCGGCCATCGCGAGGGCGCCTTTCCCCAGCCCCCTGCCCGGAGGAGGAACAATGATTCGCGGCCCCCGGCGCTTGCTTGGGGCGGATGATGGTGTGGAAGATGTGCTTGAGCGCACCCGGGAGCGCCGCGCCCGCCGCCAAGGGTTCCTTCGAAGAGCGGCCGACGCGGTGAACTTGCTTGGAGAGGAGCTCGCTGACGAAGACGCGCGCCTGGAGGCCGAGGGCCTGCACCTGGCTGCAGGGAGGCGCGAGCTGGGGGCCGCCATCGCCCTCGCGTGCCATCAGCGGGATCTTGATGATGAAGAGGCGAAGGCGTCGCTAGAGGCCTCTCGAGTGGCCCGATCTCAGGCCAGCGAGGAGGCCCGGAGAGCTGACCAATGGCGAGCGGCAGCGGAGGAGCGGGCTCGCGAACTCCTGGCCCGGTGCCACTCACTGGAGGAGCAAGGGAGCTACGTGAGCTGGCCCTTGCGTCGATGCGGGTGGCCTCCGGTGACCCAGCTGAGCTCCAGAGGTGTGAAGAAGCGTTGACGCTGGAAGCCGATGAACGCACTCGCGAGTACGAGCGGCTAGAGACGAGGGAGCGGCTAGTGATGCAGGCGGAAGACAATGTCGCTGCGCGGGAAGCGCGTGTCCTGGAGGAGGTTTGTCGTCGGGTGGCGACGGCGTGCCAAGGCCTCGAGCGAGAGTTCGAGGGGAAGCTGAGGAGGATCTGGGTCGAAGCCGAGGGCAGAACCGCAGCCCTGAGGGCCCAACGCGATGAGGCGACGCGGCTGGTCGACGCCTCCCGGGCCGCCCTCGAGGCAGCGCAAAAGGAGCTGGCTGCCTCCCAGGCCGAGGTGCTCCGTCTTCGCCAGCGGATGGAAGAGGTCGAGGCCGTTGAGCACCAGAATGCCGACGAAATACGCCAGCGGCGGGTCCTGGAGCACGCGCACGGCCCCATGCTCACCACGCTCAGGGTGAGGGCTAACGTAGCCTTGGGCAACATCTGTGAGGCAGCCGTCGGCGAGCCGCACACGGTTAACTATGCCGGCAACCTGCAGTTCTTCACCGCCGTGGTAACGAAGCTGGAGGCTTGGTCGGTCAGGGCCGACAGGTTGGTGGAGGAGAGGAGCCGCGCCCTGCTCGGGCGCGCCTTTTCCCGCGTCTTCAGCCATCTCCGGAACATGGATCCCCACTTTGACTTTGACACCGCCATCGCCCCAGTTCCCCAGGCCGTCCGAGGCGACCTGGCGGATTGGATGGAGAACAACGTGGATGCTCTCGTCCGAGCCTTCACTTCGGATGACGACGACGTGGTCGTGGCTGTCGACGAAGGCAGCATGGTGGATGGCCCCGACGCCGCTGGTGGTGGCGCAGACGACGAGGGCGGATTCAGTGATGCCGGCGACAGCTCGGGAGGCGCCCCCGAGGATGCGTTGGGGGATTTGTCAGACTGACCATGTACTTCTCCTGTCTTTTACCCTGCATGAATAGAACTCAGGTGTTTGTCCTGATGGTCGTGAGAGCATTTTGGGAGGGGAAGCCCCTCATATAAAAACTTGTGTCCAGCATATCAGTAGTAGTCAAATTGGGCGCGTGCCTGACGGTGGGTTGGTTTACCTTCGCCCCACGCTGGCCCCGAGGCGGCCTGTAGTAGGGCGCGACGCCTTGGGTGCTCTCTAGTTGGGCCCTCAGGATGTGACATCGTTGCTGGTGAAAAACTTCACAGGAGTTGGCCTTCTTCACAGGCTCTGGGCCTTCTCCTGAGCGTAATGACTTCACAGGTATTCGCCTTCTTCATAGGCTCTGGGCCTTTTTCAGAACGCGAGGGCTTCACAGGCACTCGCCTTGCTTCACAGGCTCTGGGCCTTTTCCTTAGCGCGAGGGCTTCACTGGTGCTCACCTTGCTTCACAGGCTCTGGGCCTTTTCCTTAGCGCGAGGGCTTCACAGGCACTTGCCTTGCTTCACAGGCTCTGGGCCTTTTCCTTAGCGCGATAGCTTCACAGGTACTCGCCTTGCTTCACAGGCTTTGGGCCTTTTCCATAGCGCGATAGCTTCACTGGCACTCGCCTTGCTTCACAGGCTCTGGGCCTTTTCCTTAGCGCGAGGGCTTCACAGGCACTCGCCTTGCTTCACAGGCTCTGGGCCTTTTCCTTAGCGTGAGGGCTTCACAGGCGCTCGCCTTGCTTCACAGGCTCTGGGCCTTTTCCTTAGCGCGAGGGCTTCACAGGCACTCGCCTTGCTTCAGAGGCTCTGGGCCTTTTCCTTAGCGCGAGGGCTTCACAGGCGCTCGCCTTGCTTCACAGGCTCTGGGCCTTTTCCTTAGCGTGAGGGCTTCACAGGCACTCGCCTTGCTTCACAGGCTCTAGGCCTTTCTAAACAGGACAACCTCCGCAGGCACCTGAAAAATCCTCCCGAAGGGGGAGCAACAGCGGCAGTCTGGGTTGCGCATGAGCCAGGCCTGATCCGACTCGCGAGGGGAGGCAGCTGTGACGAAGCAGTAACCAGAACGCGAGAAATGGCTCGAGCGAGAATAAGCACCCCTTCCCCGAACACATGCAAATCTCAAATTCGAATCCAACTTAAATCCAGCGGGGGAAAGCAACAGCCAAAGGGAAAGGCAACGAAAAGCAAACAAAAAGCCGCGTCCGGCACCAAATCTAGTCTTGGACGTCTTCGCACCAGCGCGGAGCTAAGTGTTGTCCACTGGGCGTGGGAGGGAGCCCCAGGGCCTGAGGCCGGCACCCCTGAGACTCCGGGGCATGTACAGCCCCACTCATTATTACGTGAGAGTGTCACGGGGCGGCGAGCTTCACAGGCACTGGGCCTTCTTCACAGGTACTGGCCTTGCTTCATATCGCCAGATGAGGGCCCCGCCTTGCGCCACACTCTAGTGCCATCAGCAACGACCGGAACCCAGGACGCCGCCCGATGGGGTAGAGCAGTCGCCAGCGGTTCCCCCGACAACCACGGGTCCTCTGCCAGGGGCAGGCCCTGAGGCACCTCCCCAGTAGAGGGCCTACCTCCTGAGAACGCCTTGCTCCGAACGCCGTGGTGGTGATGTAGGATCTCGACCCCTCTCCCGCAGCCCCCTGCGCCCTCCTCCCGAGGGGTAGGAGACTGTGGGAGTGGGGCAGCTGCTTGCCGCGGCGACCTACACCTCCTGCGATCCATGGTTAGCATATACCTGCCCCTGAAGAGTTAGCGGTGCCCGATAGTCGTTGCCTCCAGCGTGGCCAGCGGGTTCGTCCATGGGCTCCTGGAAGGGCTCAGCTTCCACTGCCTCGTCCCCCCAGCTCGGGCCGAGGAGCAAGCCTTGCCTGCTCTCGCGAGGGTGTCCTTGGTCCAGCATGAGGGGCACATATTCCTCCATCGCCGTCATCCCGAATGCCACGCCGTGATGCCCCGCATGCCATGCGGTCCCACCTGCCGTGCCTACTGTGGGGTGGCAGCGCGGCAGCCCTCCGGGGCCGCGGGTCGCGTCGAGTCCTTCTTCGCGGGCCGGGGGCGGAGGGAGCGCCACCGCCGGTCCGGTGCTGACGGCTTCGCTGGCGTCGAAGTAGCCTTGGAGTCCGCGGGCACGCGCAGATCCCCCGCGCGGGCCGTCCTGGGCTTGAGATGGGAGCTGGGTGGAGAAGGGGTGAGCCCCTGAGGCGGCGAAGCCCAGGAGCTCCGCCACCCGCTCCAGCAGCACGTCATGGCCGCCCTCCAGCAGTCTGCACCGCAGCAGCTCCCGGGCCACCGTGAGCGCGGCCCTTGAATTCACCTGCTCCCGACGGGTGTACGGCGTCGTGGTTGCGGCGTGATTGGAGGCCCTTGCCGCCGACCGCGCTTGCCACGGTGTGAGGGTCGCGGAAGCCTGTCCGCGTCGCCCGCGGCCTGCAGCGCCCTGCGGGCCGCGGGGCCGCCCGAGGCGGGCGACTCCTTGCAGGTGGGCCACGCCGCCCATGGACCTTGGTTTCCCGCCTGGTCGCCGGACATGGTGATGACGATGCGATGGGAGGCGGAGCAGAGTGGTGGAAGACAGATTCCGACGCACCCCTACGTGGTGCACCAAATGTCGGATTCACGGGTTCCGGCAGACCCTTAAGGTTCGAACACTGGGGTGCGTGCGGAAATCACGCCCTCTACCTCCCTGTCTCACAAAGATCTAAACTACTAAAGGAACTGCACAAGGGACACAAGATTTATACTGGTTCGGGCCACCGTTGTAGTGTAATACCCTACTCCAGTGTGTGGTGGATGGATTGCCTCCTGGGGCTGGTGATGATGGACAGTACAAGGAAGAACAACCTCACGAGGGTCTGTTCTTGGCTGAGGTGATGAACTGCTGGGAGGAGTTCAGTCACCTTCTCTCTCTCTCTCTCACTCTCTCTGCTTGTTAGTCAGATCCACATGCCGAACCGAACCCTTTGCTACGTGGGTGGCCGATCCCTATTTATAGGCGAAGGCCCTGGGCCTCTTCCCAAATATTGAGCGGGAAGGGCGCCAACAATTGGCCAATTCGAAGGGGAACATCTAGTACACTTATCCTGACTAAAGGTGGTCTTCGCCTGCGAAAGACTCTACGGTGACGCCACGCTGGGCTCCATGGTGACCTCTGTCTCGTAGTACGCTTGGTCCTGGTCTCGTTGCACCGAAATGGCAACCTTTACCTGATGCCTCGGTACTCCGCCGCTGCGCTTGCCCCCTTTGCACCAAAGAGGAAAGAAGGACGCTGCGCGCGCTGGCGCCCGCCTGGCACCCTCGATCGTCATGGCTTGCGTCACGGGCACCTCGCGAGGTACCCCGCCTTGATAACTCCGCCTCCTCGCGAGCCAGCCTGAGGAGGCTGCGCCTGGGGATGCGCCGTGTCGTCCGCCTCGCGAGGCTTGGCCCCTCGCGAGGGTCTTGAGTCTTGTGCTGATGAAGATGGGCCATGCTGGGCCTCCTTTGAGCCACGCCGCAGGCCGCAGGCAGGCATGTCTGGGGACCCCCGTTCCCAGAACGCCGACACGGTGACCAGCCATTTTCTTGTGAGTGAGGAGTAGAGTCCACTCCTCTTGAGAATAACCCGCCTAACATGGAAGATACAGACAGCCCTAGTTGATACATGAGCTATTCGAGCATACAAAACAAGATATTTATTTGAAGGTTTAGAGTTTGGCACATACAAATTTACTTGGAACGGCAGGTAGATACCGTATATAGGTAGGTATAGTTGACTCATGTGGAATAACTTTAGGGTTTAAGGGATTGGATGCACAAGCAGTATTCCCGCTTAGTACAGGTGAAGGCTAGCAAAAGACTGGGAAGCGACCAGCTAGAGAGCGACAACAGTCATGAACATGCATTAAAATTAATCAACACCGAATGCAAGCATGAGTAGGATATAATCCACCATGAACATAAATATCATGAAGGCTATGTTGATTTTGTTTCAACTACATGCGTGAACATGCGCCAAGTCAAGTCACTTAAATCATTCAGAGGAGGATACCACCCTATCATACCACATCACAACCATTTTAATAGCATGTTGGCACGCAAGGTAAACCATTATAACTCATAGCTAATCAAGCATGGCACAAGAAACTATGATATCTAGTTGTCATTGCAAACATGTTTATTCATAATAGGATGAATCAGGAACGATGAACTAATCATATTTACAAAAACAAAAGAGGTCGAGTTCATACCGGCTTTTCTCATCTCAGCCAGTCCATCATATATCGTCATAATTGCCTTTCACTTGCATGACCGAACGATGTGAATATTAATAATAGTGCACGTGCATTGGACTAAGCTGGAATCTGAAAGCATTCAATAAACAGGAGAAGACAAGGCAATATGGGCTCTTTTGTCAGATCAACAATCATGCATACAAGAGCCACTTCAACAATTTAATTAAGGTCTTCCCCTATCGACCCCCAAAGAAAAGAAAAGAAATAAAACTATTTACACGGGAGAGCTCCCAACAAGCAAAAGAAGAACAGGAAATATTTTTGGGTTTTGTTTTTAATTACTACTACAAGCATGGAAAGTAAATTAATTAAAAGCTACAACTATTTTTTCTTAAGGTTTATTAAACACAGAAGAAGAAAGCATAAAAAGGAAATAAACTAGGATGGATGATACAAATAAAAAACTAGTAATGAGTGTGTGAACATAAATGTAATGCCGGTGGGAAATACGTACTCCCCCGATCTTAGGCTTTTGGCCTAAGTTGGTCTATGGCCACGGCTGGCCTGGCGGATATCCATAATAATAGTTGGGGTTGTACTGAGATGCAGCGGCTATCGCCTCCTGAGCTGCAGCGTGGCGACGAGCGGCTTCCGCTCTCCTCTCGTACTCATCTGCCTCCTCTCTGGTAATAATATATCTTCCTTTTGCCTGATGATCAAAGAAGGCAGGAGCAGGGAGAGTAATACGGACAGCACGCCGTTTGTCAAAGATTAGTCGATACTGGAGAGGTGATTCATTCCTCTCAACAAACTGGTGGTGAACCATAGCATTAAAGTCTAAGTAAGCAGGGGGTAATTCAATATCATCTTCGCGTATGGCTACACCAAGAAAATTAGCAATGCGGGTTGCATAAATTCCACCAAAGAAATCTCCATTAAATCTATTAAGATGCAACCTACGTGCAACAATAGCTCCCAAATTATAAGATTTGTCTCCCAACACAGCACTCCTAAGAATACTGAGGTCAGGAACACACATATGACATGCTTCATCTTTACCATTAATGCATCTACCTATGAAGAGAGCAAAATAATGTATAGCAGGAAAGTGAATGCTCCCTATGGTAGCTTGTGTAATATCTCTAGATTCTCCCACAGTTATGCTAGCAAGAAAATCTCTAAATTCAGATTTGCGAGGATATACTACCCCATTGTGGAAGCTTGCAAGCAATGGTAAAATCCTCTAAGTCC
Organism: Triticum monococcum; assembly: GCA_034509565.1. Lineage (NCBI taxonomy): Eukaryota > Viridiplantae > Streptophyta > Magnoliopsida > Poales > Poaceae > Triticum > Triticum monococcum. The sequence continues at coordinate 665,722,782 of CM067843.1, read as the reverse complement.
ATAGTATAAGAATTTTCATAAAGATCAAACAGGACAATTGGAGAATTACGTGAAGATGAAAATTCAAACCTCCTCACAAAGGAACTAGTGAGATTGTGATACTGGTTGCACTTCTCTTCCTCGAAGCTCACAAGAACAGCGTTACGCAAATATGCATTGAATTCTTCCTTAATTCCTGCTCGATCCATAAAATTTTCAGAAGGCCACTCACAAGGACGCACTAGAGCGTCTCTTGATGGCTCTTCATCAGCATCACGCATTGCAAGCTTGGGTCCTTGCTTCCTTGAGGAACCACCTTGGAACATTTTCCTAAGCATTCTTTTCTTCCTCTGAAAAATTCTGAAATTTTTTAGTAACTTCAAAATAAAAGTAAACCAAACTCAATAATATTGATAGCAACTACTCCTACAAGTGCCTAGAGCCTATATCATGCATCAAAACTACTTTTGACCATATAAATTTGACATGCAAGCTCAAGAATAGGGTCACCTAAGCAGCAAAAATTTGCAATGAATAAAGCACTAGAACAAAAACTAATTGGACCAATGGAGGAGTCACATACCAAGGAACAATCTCCCCAAGCAGTTTTGTGAGAGGTGCTTTGAGTAAGGAGATCGAAAATGGCAGCAAAACGAGCTTGGACTCGGGTTTGAGCTGGTTATTCGTGTTTGGGGGAGGAAGGAGTGTGTGGGTGAAAGGATAAGTGGAGGAGGGCCACCGTGGGCCCACGAGGCAGGGGGCGCGCCCTCCACCCTCGTGGGCAGGTGGTTGACCCCCCTGTTGTGTTCTCAGTGCCAAATATTCTCAAATATTCCAGAAAAAAATCATATTTAAATTTCAGGGCATTTGGAGAATTTCTATTTTCGGGGTATTTTTATATTGCACGGCTAATCAGATAAGAGACAGAAAAAAATACTATTTTATTTTATTTAATATACAACAGAAAGTAAAAGAAGGGTACAGCAGGTTGTGCCTTCTAGTTTCATCCATCTCATGATCATCAAAAGGAATCCACTAACAAGGTTGATCAAGTCTTGTTAACGAACTCATTCCAAATAACATGGAACCGGACAAATTTTGAATAACACTATGTTACCTCAACGGGGATATGCACATCCCCAATAATAAGAATATTATATTTCTTCTTGACAGTAGGAAGAGGAAATTCAAAACCTCCAAATATAATCGATGGAATTTTTCCAATAGAGTAGATACTATGAACTTGAGGTTGTTTCCTCGAAAAGTGTACCGTATGCTCATTACCATTAACATGAAAAGTGACATTGCCTTTAGTGCAATCAATAACAGCCCCTGCAGTATTCAAAAATGGTCTTCCAAGAATAATAGATGTACTATCATCCTCAGGAATATCAAGAATAACAAAGTCCGTTAAAATAGTAATGTTTGCAACTAAAACAGGCACATCCTCACAAATACCGACAGGTATAGCAGTTGATTTATCATCCATTTGCAAAGATATTTCAGTAGGTGTCAACTTATTCAAATCAAGTCTATGATATAAAGAGAGAGGCATAACACTAACACCGGCTCCAAGATCACATAAAGCAGTTTTACCATAGTTTCTTTTAATGGAGCATGGTATAGTGGGTACTCTTGGATCTCCAAGTTTCTTTGGTATTCCACCCTTAAAAGTATAATTACAAAGCATGGTGGAAATTTCAGCTTCTAGTATTTTCTCTTATTTGTAACAATATCTTTCATGTACTTAGCATAAGGATTCATTTTAAGCATATCAGTTAACCGCATACACAAAAAGATAGGTCTAATCATTTCAGCAAAGCGCTCAAAATCCTCATCATCCTTTTTCTTGGATGGTTTGGGAGGAAAAGGCATGGGTTTCTGAACCCAAGGCTCTCTTTCCTTACTGTGTTTCCTAGCAACAAAGTCTTTCTTATCATAACGTTGATTCTTTGATTGTGGGCTATCAAGATCAACAGCAGGTTCAATTTCTATATCATTATCATCACTAGGTTGAGCATCATCATGAACATTGTCATTAACATTATCGCTATTTTTAGGTTCATTACCAGATTGAGTTTCAGCATCAAAAATAGAAATATCATTTGGATTCTCAGGTGTTTCAGTAATAGGTTCAGTAGAAGCATGCAAAGTCCTACATTTTTCTTTTTCTTCCTTTTAGAAGGACTAGGTGCATCTATATTATTTCTCTGAGAATCTTGCTCAATTCTCCTAGGGTGGCCTTCAGGATACAAAGGTTCCTGAGTCATTTTACCACCTCTAGTCATAACTCTAACAGCGTTATCATTATTCTTACTATTCAATTCATTGAGCAAATCATTTTGAGCTTTAAGTACTTGTTCTACTTGAGTGGTAACCATAGAAGCATGTTTACTAATAAGTTTAAGTTCACCTTTGACATTAGCCATATAATCACCCAAGTGTTCAAGCATATTTGAATTGTATTTCAATTGTCTACCAAAATAAGCATTAAAGTCTTCTTGCTTAGCCATAAATTTATCAAAAATCATCTAAGCATGGGCTAGCAAATTTAGTAAATGGGATTTCAGCTTTATCATATCTATAGAGAGAGTTTACCTTTACTACCTGTGTCGGGTTATCAAGACCATGAGTTTCTTCAATAGGTAATGGATTCAGATCATATGTTTCTTCAACACGCGGTAAATTAAGACCGTGTATTTCTTCAATAGGAGGTAAATTCTTAACATCTTCAGCTTTAATACCTTTTTCTTTCATAGATTTCGTTGCCTCTTGCATATCTTCAGGACTGAGAAATAGAATACCCCTCTTCTTCGGAGTTGGTTTAGTAATAGGCTCAGGAATTGGCTCTGGAGGTGTCCAATTATTTTCATTTGTCAACATATTATTCAATAGAATTTCAGCTTCATCCGGTGTTCTTTCCCTGAAAACAAAACCAGCACAACTATCCAGGTAATCTCTGGAGGCATCGGTTAGTCCATTATAAAAGATATCAAGTATTTCATTTTTCTTAAGAGGATGATCAGGCAAAGCATTAAGTAATTGGAGAAGCCTCCCCCAAGCTTGTGGGAGACTCTCTTCTTCAATTTGCACAAAATTATATATATCCCTTAAAGCAGCTTGTTTCTTATGAGCAGGGAAATATTTAGCAGAGAAGTAATAAATCATATACTTGGGACTACACACACAACCAGGATCAAGAGAATTAAACCATATCTTAGCATCATCCTTTAATGAGAACGGAAATATTTTAAGGATATAATAGTAGCGAGTTCTCTCATTTGTAGTGAACAGGTTAGCTATATCATTTAATTTAGTAAGATGTGCCACAACAATTTCAGAGTCATAGCCATGAAAAGGATCAGATTCAACCAAAGTAATTATATCAGGATCAACAGAGAATTCATAATCCTTATCAGTAACACAGATAGGTGAAGTAGCAAAAGCAGGGTCAGGTTTCATTCTAGCATTGAGAGATTGCTTATTCCATTTAGCTAATAACCTCTTAAGTTCGTATCTATCTTTGCAAGCTAAAATAGCTAAAGAAGCTTCTTTATCAAAAACATAACCCTCGGGAATAACATGCAAGTCTTCATCATCAATTTCATCAGTATTATCATATTCAATATTTTCAATCTCTCTAGCCCTAGCAAGTTGTTCATCAAGAAATTCACCAAGTGGCACAGTAGTATCAAGCATAGAAGTAGTTTCATCATAAGTATCATGTATAGCAGAAGTGGCATCATCAATAACATGCGGCATATTAGAACGAATAGCAGAAGCAGGTTTAGGTGTCACGAGCTTACTCAGAACAGAAGGTGAATCAAGTGCGGAGCTAGATGGCAGTTCCTTACCTCACCTTGTAGTTGAGGGATAAATCTTGGTTCTTGGATCTTTCAAGTTCTTCATAATGATAAGTAGGTATAAATCCCAAGTGACTCAAAGAATAGAGATATGGTCCCCGGGAACGGCGCCAGAAAATAGTCTTGATAACCCACAAGTATAGGGGATCGCAACAATTTTCAAGGGTAAAGTATTCAACCCAAATTTATTGATTCGACACAAGGGGAGCCAAAGAATACTCTCAAGTATTAGCAGCTGAGTTATCAATTCAACCACACCTGGAAACTTAATATCTGGAGCAAAGTATTTAGTATCAAAGTAATATGATAGTAGTGGTAAAGGTAACAAAAGGTAACAGTAGTAAAGTGATGTTTTCGTATTTTGTAGTGATGATAGCAATAGAAACGGGAAAGTAAATAAGCGAAGAACAATATATGGAAAGCTCGTAGGCAATGGACCGGTGATGGAGAATTATGCCGGATGCGGTTCATCATGTAACAGTCATAACCTAAGGTGACACAGAACTAGCTCCAGTTCATTAATGTAATGTAGGCATGTATTCCGAATATAGTCATACGTGCTTATGGAAAAGAACTTGCATGACATCTTTTGTCCTACCCTCCTGTGGCAGCGGGGTCCTTACGGAAACTAAGGGATATTAAGGCCTCCTTTTAATAGAGTACTGGAACAAAGCATTAACACATAGTGAATACATGAACTCCTCAAACTACGGTCATCACCGGTAAGTATCCCGATTATTGTCACTTCAGGGTTAATGGATCATAACACATAATAGGTGACTATAGACTTGCAAGATACGATCTAGAACACTCATATATTGATGAAAACATAATAGGTTCAGATCTGAAATAATGGCACTCGGGCCCTGGTGACAAGCATTAAGCATAGCAAAGTCATAGCAACATCAATCTCAGAACATAGTGGATACTAGGGATCAAACCCTAACAAAACTAACTCGATTAGATGATAGATCCCATCCAACCCATCACCGTCCAGCAAGCCTACGATGGAATTACTCACGCATGGCGGTGAGCATCATGAAATTGGTGATGGAGGATGGTTGATGATGACGATGGCAACGGATTCCCCTCTCCGGAGCCCAGAACGGACTCCAGGTCAGCCCTCCCGGGAGGTTTTAGGGCTTGGCGGTGGCTCTGTATTGTAAAACGCGATGAATTCTTCTCTCTGGTTTTTTTCTCCTTGAAACACAATATATAGAGTTGGAGTTGGAGTCGGAGGAGCTCCAGGGGGCCCGCGAGGTAGGGGGCGCGCCCCCCACCCTCGTGGACAGGTGGTGGGCCCCCTGGCCTTCATCTTTTGCAGGTATTTTTTATATTTTCCAAAAAGTTGCTCCGTGAAGTTTCAGGTCATTCCGAGAACGTTTGTTTCTGCACATAAATAACACCATGGTAATTCTGCTGAAAACAGCGTCAGTCCGGGTTAGTTCCATTCAAATCATGCAAGTTAGAGTCCAAAACAAGGGAAAAAGTGTTTGGAAAAGTAGATACAACGGAGACGTATCACACTTCCCTAGAAAGAAAATTAAATTACCATATGAATCTATTATGAGAGCCACTTATGGATTGCCTACCAAAGATGGCAATACCTAGATCTATCCTTGCTTTTATGCCTAGCTAGGGGCGTTAAACGATAGCGCTTGTTGGGAGGCAACCCAATTTTATTTTTATTCCTTGCTTTTGGATCCTGTTTAGTAATAAATAATTTATATATCCTCTGTTTCTATTGTGTTTTTTTGTGTTTAATTAGTGTTTGTGCCAAGTAGAACCGTTGGGAAGACTTGGGGAAAGTCCTTTTAATCTTGCTGTAAAAAAAAGAAACTTTAGTGCTCACGAGAATCGCTTCCATTTTTATTTGGAAAGTGATATTTAGTTAATTCTTTTTTAAGATTATTAATAGGTAAATTCCTCACGTCCAGAAATTTATTTTAGAATTTTTGGGTTTCCAGAACTTGCGTTAGCTACAGATTACTACAGACTGTTTTGTTTTTGACAGATTCTGTTTTTCGTGTGTTGTTTGCTTATTTTGATGAATCTATGCCTAGTAAAATAGTTTATAAACCATAGAGAAGTTGGAATACATTAGGTTTAACACCAATATAAATAAATAATGAGTTCATTACAGTACCTTGAAGTGGTGTTTTCTTTTCTTTCGCTAACAGAGCTCACGAGATTTTCTACTTTAAGTTTTGTGTTGTGAAGTTTTCAAGTTTTGGGTAAAAGATTTGATGGATTATGGAACAAGGAGTGGAAAGAGCCTAATCTTGGGGATTCCCATGGCACCCCAAGATAAGCTAAGGACACCTAAAAGCCAAAGCTTGGGGATGCCCCGAAAGGCATCCCCTCTTTCGTCTACTTCCATCAGTAACTTTACTTGGAGCTATATTTTTATTTACCACATGATATGTGTTTTGCTTGGAGCATCTTGTATTATTTGAGTCTTTATTTCTTAGTTTTCCACAATCATCCTTGCTGTACATACCTTTTGAGAGACACACACATGATTCGGAAATTGTTAGAATACTCTATGTGCTTCACTTATATCTTTGAGTTATATAGTTTTTGCTCTAGTGCTTCACTTATATATTTTAGAGCACGGTGGTGGATTTGTTTTACAGAAACTATTGTTCTCTCATGCTACACTTAGATTATTTTTAGAGTCCTACAAAACAGCATGGTAATTTGCTTTAATTATGTTAGGCATTCAAGATTAATAAAAAAGTTTTCTTATGGGTGTGTTGAATACTATGAGAAGTTTGATACTTGATAATTGTTTTGAGATATGGAGGTGGTGATATTAGAGTCGTGCTAGTTGAGTAGTTGTGAATTTGAAAAATACTTGTGTTAAAGTTTGTGATTCCCGTAGGATGCACGTATGGTGAACTGTTATGTGATGAAGTCGGAGCATGATTTATTTATTGATTGTCTTCCTTATGAGTGGCGGTCGGGGACGAGCGATGGTCTTTTCCTACCAATTTATCCCCCTAGGAGCATGCACGTAATACTTTGTTTCGATAACTAATAGATTTTTGCAGTAAGTATATGAGTTCTTTATGACTAATGTTGAGTCCATGGATCATATGCACTTTCTTCCTTCCACCATTGCTAGCCTCTCTAATACCGCGCACCTTTCGCCGGTATCATACACCCACCATATAACTTCCTCAAAACAGCCACCATACCTACCTATCATGGCATTTCCATAGCCATTCCGAGATATATTGCCATGCAACTTACCACTGTTCTGTTTATTATGACACACTCCATCATTGTCATATTGCTTTGGATGATCATGTAGTTGACATTGTATTTGTGGCAAAGCCACCATTTGTAATTCTTTCATACATGTCACTTATGCATCATTGCACATCCCAGTACACCGCCGGAGGCATTCACATAGAGTCATATTTTGTTCTAAGTATTGAGTTGTAATTGTTGAGTTGTAAGTAAATAAAAAAGTGTGATGATCATCATTTTTAGAGCATTGTCCCAAGTGAGGAAATGTTGATGGAGACTATGATTCCCCCACAAGTCGGGATGAGACTCCAGACTAAAAAAAGAGGCCATAAAAAAGTAGAAAGTCCCAAATAAAAAAATGAGAGAAAAAGAGAGAAGGGACAATGCTACTATCCTTTTACCACACTTGTGCTTCAAAGTAGCACCATGATCTTAATAATAGAGAGTCTCCTATGTTATCACTTTCATATACTAGTGGCAATTTTTCATTATAGAACTTGGTTTGTATATTCCAATGATGGGCTTCCTCAAAATGCCCTAGGTCTTCGTGAGAAAGGAGTTGGATGCACACCCACTTAGTTTCTTTTGTTGAGCTTTCATATACTTATAGCTCTAGTGCATCCGTTGCATGGTAATCCCTACTCGCTCACATTGATATCTATTAATAGGCATCTCCATAGCCCGTTGATACGCCTAGTTGATGTGAGACTATCTTCTCCCTTGGTATCTTCTCCACAACCACCATTCTATTCCACATATAGTGCCATGTCCATGGCTCATGCTCATGTATTGCGTGAAGATTGAAAAAGTTTGAGAACACCAAAAGTATGAAACAATTGCTTGGCTTGTCATCGGGGTTGTGCATGATTTAAATACTTTGTGTGGTGAAGATAGAGCATAGGTGGACTATATGATTTTGTAGGGATAACTTTCTTTGGCCATGTTATTTTGAAGAGACATAATTGCTTAGTTAGTATGCTTGAAGAATTATTATTTCTATGTCAATATTGAACTTCTGTCTTGAATCTTTCGGACCTGAATATTCATACCACAATTAAGAGAATTACACAGAAATTATGCCAAGTAGCATTCCACATCAAAAATTCCGTTTTGTTCATTTACCTACTCGAGGACAAGCAGGAATTAAGCTTGGGGATGCTTGATACGTCTCCAACGTATCTATAAGTTTTGATTGTTCCATGCTATATTGTATCTTGTTTTGGACATTATTGGGCTTTATTATACACTTTTATATTATTTTTGGGACTAACCTATTAACCGGAGGCCAAGCCCAGAATTGCTGTTTTTTGCCTATTTCAGAGTTTCAGAGAAAAAGAATATCAAACAGAGTCCAAATGGAATGAAACCTTCGGGAAAGTGATTTTCGAAACGAACATGATCCAGAGGACTTGGACCCTACATCAAGACATCAACCAGGAAGGCACGAGGTAGGGGCGTGCCTACCCCCCCCCCCCCCGGGCGCGCCCTCCACCCTCGTGGGGCCGAAGTTGCTCCACCGATGTACTTCTTCCTCCTATATATACCGACGTACCCCAAACTACCAGATACGGAGCCAAAACCCTAATTCCACCGCCGTAACTTTCTGTATCTGTGAGATCCCATCCTGGGGCCTTTTTCGGAGCTCCGCCGGAGGGGGCATCGATCACGGAGGGCTTCTACATCAACACCATAGCCTCTCCGATGAAGTGTGAGTAGTTTACTTCAGACCTTCGGGTCCATAGTTATTAGCTAGATGACTTCTTCTCTCTTTTTGGATCTCAATACAAAGTTCTCCCCCTCTCTTGTGAGATCTATTCGATGTAATCTTCTTTTGCGGTGTGTTTGTTGAGACCGGTGAATTGTGGGTTTATGATCAAGTTTATCTATGAACAATATTTTGAATCTTCTCTGAATTCTTTTATGTATGATTGGTTATCTTTGCAAGTCTCTTCGAATTATCAGTTTGGTTTGGCCTACTAGATTGATCTTTCTTGCAATGGGAGAAGTGCTTAGCTTTGGGTTCAATCTTGCGGTGTCCTTTCCCAGTGACAGTAGGGGCAACGAGGCACGTATTGTATTGTTGCCATCGAGGATAACAAGATGGGGTTTATATCATATTGCATGAGTTTATCCCTCTACATCATGTCATCTTGCTTAAAGCGTTACTCTGTTCTTTTGAACTTAATACTCTAGATGCATGCTGGATACCGGTCAATGTGTGGAGTAATAGTAGTAGATGCAGGCAGGAGTCGGTCTACTTGTCTCGGACGTGATGCCTATATACATGATCATACCTAGATATTCTCATAACTATGCTCAATTATGTCAATTGCTCAACAGTAATTTGTTCACCCACTGTAATACTTATGCTCTCGAGAGAAGCCACTAGTGAAACCTATGGCTCCTGGGTCTATTCTTAATCATATTAATCTTCCATCAACAAGCTATTTCCTTTTCCGTTTATTTTGCTTTCTTTACTTTGCATATTTCTCATAAAAACACCAAAAATATTATCTCATCATATCTATCAGATCTCACTTTCGCAAGTAACCGTGAAGGGATTGACAACCCCTTTATTGGGTTGGTTGCGATGATTTTATTTGTTTGTGTATGTGCGAGGGACTCGTGCATGGCCTCCTACTGGATTGATACCTTGGTTCTAAAAAACTGAGGGAAGTACTTATGCTACTTTGCTGCATCACCCTATCCTCTTCAAGGGAAAACCAACGCAGTGCTCAAGAGGTAGCAATGCCCCCCCCCCCCCGACCGAGGTTCACCTAGCAAAGTGCAAAGTAGCTAGCAGCCCCCCTCGTGTCGGCACGAAGGGAATCCTAAGCTATGAATGCATGCCCCTCCCCCCAACCGAGATTCACCTAGAAAAGTGCGAAGTAGCTAGCAGCCCCCACCCCCCTCATGTCGCCACGAAAGGAATCCTAAGCTATGAATGCATGTCCCCCCACCCAAATGGATGTTCACCTAGCAAAGTGCAAAGTAGCAACCCCCCCCCCCCCCCCCGCCACACACACTTTTAGTCGGCGGACCAGAGAGGCATATATGTCACCAAGATGGATCGTAAAATGGACCAAGAATAATCCACCTTGGTCATACAGCCTCTCTCTTGTTGTTGGTCAAAGTGATGGTCGTCCATGCGACCCCGGAGATAGGCTAGCTCGCCAATAATCACGCAAGTAGCTAGTCTCCGAAGACAACCACTGCATGCGTGTGGCCCAAACATATGTATGGAGAGGTGTGTTTTTGAGTAACAATGGAACAACTTTGATGTGGCACCGTGATTTTGAACTAGAAATCCCCAGACTGAGTGAGGGTAAGGTTGACGATGCATATGTATGTTACACGACACTTCAAGCCAACGACGGGGATTCGTGCATGCATGTGTGCATAGTATATGCGCTCAAACTAAATTAGGTCTGAATCTCACCATGACCTATATTACGATAACACGAACCAAATGAGGAATCCGCCATGGTAACCTATCTTGTTGTTCGTCAGGTGATCATGGATGTCCACGGGCCCACGAATATATAGGCTTGTCGCCGATAACCACGTGAGGAGTGTACCGTTCGAAGGCAACCACTACATGCATATGTATGGAGGTGATGAGTGCATGCATGTTTGAATACACAACATTGATGTGGCGCATGTGTCAAAAATCATACACTAGCTCCCCACACAGCGAGATCGGTTCATGATGTGCCGTTGCACTAGCCACTTTGACTCGATGGGAGGGATTCATGTGTACACTTGCATGTGTGTGTGCTCAAGCTATATCATGCATGTCATCCCAGAGCAAAAATAATAATCCCCTCCTAAGTCAAATTAACCTCTCTTGTTGTCAGGAAAAAAGTAGTGATGGACCAAGCGGGCCCACAAATGGAAAGCATCGATATCGCTGATAACCGCTTAAGTGGGTGAGAGAGGACAACCACCACTGCTTTGCATGTAGGCTAAACATATATATGTTGAATACCAAAAATGCACAACTTTGATGTGCCACATGCCTCAAAAACCGTAAACCATGCACCCACACAGAGTGAGGTTCATATCAAGCGTACTACATATGATGGTCCCCTTCCCCCCTCTTCACCGCATACTAGATGCTCCTGCCGTAATATATGTACAACCCAAAAGAATCCTCATCGATGGTGAAATTAATTAACCTCTCCCGATGTAGGTCAAAGTAATGCATGCATGCATCGATGATGGCCTCATGGGGTGACAGATGGAAGCGTCACACATGAGTGTCCTAGCTAGGATATGCATGTGGCCCAAAAAGGTGTTGTGTGATGTTTGAATAACCAATTTCACAATTTTGATATGGCATGTGCCTCAGAAACCAAAAAGTCCCGACACTGAATGAGGTGTACTTGTTCACGAACGCGTACGTATAGTATATATGCTAGTCTCCTCCCACCTCTTTGACGCGTACTATATACCACCATAACACAAACAAAAAAGATTCTACCTTGCTGGTCAAATTAACCTCACCGCCAGCTATTCGTCAAAGTGATGGACAACGACCTCGCGGGCCCACAGAAAGCGTCACATGCGAGTATCGAGTGTCGTGTAGGACAACCATCGACTGCATGTGGCCAAAACATTTATGTATGAAAGAGTTGTGTAATGTTTTAAATAACAATTTCAAGACTCTGATGTGGCACCGGCCTACCTAACAAAACGGCCAACCCACACGATGGCTCACAACTTGTAGTGTACTGCAAGCCACCCGCCACCCCCAGACGCACACACCCACACACACACACCGTGAATCTACCGCAACTACGATGCATGTTAAATTAATTATCCCGCGGTGAACATATTTTTTTGACCATGGTGAACATATATTTTACCAAAGGATGGACGTTTTAATTTGAAAAAAATCACAGAGATCATTAGGACGTTTTACTATATTGATTGATTGATTTTCTACAGGTATAATGTTTAAAAATCAAATTTGAGCTACATGCACACGTGACAGTGCACCTAAATGGATTACAAAAACACATGTGTCTCACTGGGTGCATGTTTACTCCCTGTGCAACAAATTTCAAACATTGATAATCTTGATTTTTAAATTCTAGTACATCCAAAACTTATTTGAAGTTCATGGAACTTATCGTGTTGTCATATGGACACCAATACAAAGTGGCATTGTACTTTTTTGTCAAATTTGAGACCAGTTTTGATGTAATCTTTATCTAATTACAGACGGGAGATTATTAATAATTGGGAACCAATATCCCAAATGAATTATTTATTCAAACCGTGAGCGTTAGACCAACAATGGATATGTGCCATGCTTCGGTTAAGCAATAAAGCGGCATCATTAATCATCCAAATAGAAAAACAATATGCATGACGATGCGCGACCCGTGTGCCGTGCGAGCAGGCGTGAGTTGACGGGACACGTCCGCCGCGCAGGCAGACGGGGAGGTGTGCGTGCAGGTGTGTGAATTGACAGAGGCGTGCTCGCTATGCAGTGTCATCGGGAGGCGTGCAAGTACATGTGTGAAACTTTGGTAGGCATGCCAGGAGCCCGGTGCGCAGGCTCACCAGGAGGCGAGCCATCGGTTTGACTGCCGCCCGCCTCTCTCCCACAACTCCCACTACTCCATATTAATGTTGCGCCCGAGCGGCCGCACCCCCATCCTCGCTACGCACACACAATCCTCTCTCTCCGCTTGCATCCTCGACGCCGCTCTCAATCCTCAAAGCCATCGGTGTATGAGGATGTCGCCGAAGCGCCCCATCAGAGGGAGTGGCGACGCCGGGGCTGCTAAAGCACCGGAGCATGGCATGGAGATGGAGACAGAGGTTGCCGTCACCGCCGGCGAGTTATCGCTGCACCTTGATGTCATCGAGCTTTCGCAACCGGAGGTGGAGTTCCACACCGACTCTGACGACCACTTCGGCGACGACTTCGACAACCACTTCACCGACGATTCCGACAGCGACGGACAGTTGGTTAGTCATCTATACCCATTTATGTGTCAAATAGATCATAGGGTTTCTCTGGTTACTCCTGCCTCCCCCTTTTTGGAATACAAATCCTATGGTTATGTTCTCCCAGTCCATGAAATCTGAGTAAGTTTCGTTAGATCCGTGTAGTGTATTGATTGTTTTAATGGTACATGTGATAAGTGATTAGTTGTTTCATCTGTGCAAATGATTTCTGCTAGTAATCCAACCAGCGTTAGTGTTCGTGCTAATAATTCCTAGCCAGGGCTTGGCAATTGATTTTCAATGACCTACATATGTTTGTGCCATTATTTTCTTCAAGATTGGTCTGTAGATAGACGACTGTGCTTAAAAATCAAACCATAATCTCTGGATATGTATAAATAAATAGCCATAAATTCCTAATCCTACTTCACGGCATGGAATCATTGATTTGATGCCAAATTTGTTTTACTATTTGTATAGGTGTTGTCTGACGATGTGGACAGCGAGGATGAAGATGTCCAAAGGAGGTACAACAGGAAAATCCTGAGGGGGCTTTATGCGGGAATGCATAACAGGCGTATTAGGACCTGGAACAGCGGCTATGGATGCCCATTTTGCAAGTAATAGCTTCATGATGTGTATCTAAGTGTTCTGGCGCACGCAAGAGGGCGGGACGTTGGCTCCTTCAAGCAGAAGTATTCTCGCAGGGTGGCACACGGCGCGTACACCGAGTACCTGGAGAAGCTTCAGGATTGTGCCGGCCTATGAGATGAGATGTGGGATGGATCGAACTATATATGTACGCTTGAGTATGCTTAATGCTGTTGAAATATGTACTACTTATGGTGGAACTATGCTTATGTACGTGTCCGCTTATTATCTATGTCTGAGTATGTTAAATATTTCGCCATTTTTGGTAAAAATTACAACGGGGGATCAATAAATCAGGACGGAGGTAGTATGCCAATCACACATTGTTCCCAAAATTGGAACCGTGTGCAATGACTTTCATTTTTCCTGCTGCGTCAATCACACACAGTTCGCTCTAGCAAACCGTCGCCCCCAAAATTCTTTGTGGGACAGAAAACCCTCACCACCCAATTCAAAAAAGAAAAAAGAAAACCCTCACCATCCCCACGCCACAAAAACCCTCACCCCACCCGCCACCCCCTCGGCCCCTCCAGTACGTTCGCCATTCACACCTACACACACTCTTCCTTGTCTATGCCATGGCACCGCCTATCGCGGCGGTGAACACCTAGCTCGACACCTGCCACCATCGCCAGGTTGCCGACAAAGCCCACCGCATTTCGCCACTTCCGCTTGCCTCCGCCTATCGCCATCGATTTTCTCGACGCTGCCCGCGGTCGACCCAGCTCCGCTCGGTTGGGGAATCTACAGTACTGAGGGTTCTTTCTCATGGACGACAAGGTAACTAATTTAACGAGATATTATGTCATCTCTTATCCCAGTTCATCTGCCTCCTTTAATCACCCGGCAGAAATCGCCGTGAATTCATTTTTATTCGAGCTGATTTGAGGGTTTTCTTTCATTAATATAATGTACAGTGCGTTGACATTTCAGGACTTTGCGACCTCCGCCAGAGATTCCATCTCACCGTACCAGATAACTTGAGGACGCGCGCGCTATGTTCAATCTCACCCTAAATCGGTTGGCATGGCCTACTTTCCTGAACATATTCTAAATATTTCTACATTTGGATAAAAGGTGCCACATGCACCATATACGTCAAAGGGGATTTCCCCCTCTTCTTTCTATATTAGGAAAACTAATGATGTATTGTTATTTCGATTACTCTCATATTTCCATGACATCATGTTTACCCTATCTGTTTAATTATAGATTTTTGTCCTTCGATTTCAACCGCTATACAGTTCTTTCAATTTGGGCCCATATTTGCATGTTACCTTCTTTAACAATCGTACCATTTTCTGAAGAACATCCCTTGTTATGCAACAGATTATGTAATGCACAATTTTTCCCTTTACATAGATGTAGGCTCCACGGATGTCATACTGCACACAAACCATGGATTTACAAATGTTGCTACTGTAAGACTTGATGAACATGGTGACTCCTATTTTGGCACTGGCTTTTGGAAAGAAATTGCAAAGTTTTATGTACTGAAAGCTGGCACTAAAATTGCACTGCACATAAAGGGGCCTGGTCATGAGATATACGCTAACTTCCCCGACAAAATCATCTATCCAGACTTTGTTCGAAGTAAGTTTTCTTTTCAACTATATGCATGTTGACTTACCCAGCAATGTCAAATGAATTGTGTAGTATTTAAGCAACCAATTGTTATTCCCTTTTCTTACTATATTCCTACCTAATAACTTGTAGTTACCAATACACTTTTCTATTGCCCTGCTTTAACTAAATATTCCCTGTACTCCGATTTCTATCAGAAAGCGCCGCTGACAAGGAGACTCCGAAGGTGGAGAACCGGGCTACCAACAAGCGGAGGCGGGGCGAGCTAGAACCGCACGTGACTCCGGCAGTCCTAGACTTCATCAGCAGCCTCCTCGATGATATGTTGAGAGTAATCGTCTCCCTCCTTCCAATAAAATATGGGGCACGGACAACCGTCCTTTCCCGGCGGTGGCGCCCCCTATGGAACTCCAGCTCTCTCGACCTCATCGACACCCACGAGCTCTGCCATGGCTATCGCAAAAGCTTGGATGCGTTCTCCAATATCCTCGGCAGTCACCTTGGCCCAACCAAAGGCCTTAGAATGGGCAAGTTCTATTCCAACGGCAAGGACCAAGCTAAAGATTGACGAATGGTTTCGATCCCCCGCCCTAGATCAGCTCGAGGAGCTCACTTTTGATGATGGGCATATGCGGTCGTTGCCAATGTTCGCACTCCGCCCCGCGCCCACGCTGCGCGCCGCCAAGTTCAGGAACTGCCATTCCCCCCCTAATGACGCGCCCACTCTTATTCTACCACGATTGAAGCACCTCGAGCTCGTCACCGTCTGCCTCTCAGACAGTGACATGGAGCGCTTGCTCCGTGGCTGTACTACACTTGAGTACCTTCGTCTTCAGGCGATCAATGGGTTGAGTACTTTGCACATCACCTCCATGACTCTCTGGACTATTTATGTGTGTTGCTGGTGTGGCAGGAAGACATCACAATTTGTGTACCACGGTATGGTCATTGAGGACACACCTGCACTTGAGAGATTACTTGTAGTTTATCAAGAAGGTCCAACAAGAATCAATGTCATTTCTGCACCGAAGTTGACAGTGGTGGGCTACTCGTCTCACAAATACTCTGAAATTGTTATTGGATCCACACCTGTTCAGGTACAACAGCCGCCTTCTACCTCTCCTTCTACAAATTAACATTATTTCTAATTTTGAAGATGTTTGTTTGTCTGTCATTCAAAAAAATGATTCCGACAAGCTTGACCCCGAAACTGCGCACAGTGAAGGTCTTGGCACTAGAATATATCGGCCCCAACCTGGAGCAACATTTCAGTTTCCTGAGATGCTTTCCGTGCGTGGAGAAGCTATATATCGAGGTGATGTTCCCTTCCTGTTAAATGTTAATCATAAGGGAGTTCAAGTTTTCTTAGGGAACTTTTCATCCACTCCAACCTCTTGTGAGGAAGGCTACATTTTTCTAGAATGTAATCAAATGCCCATGATAATCATGTCGATCAAAGATGTCATGTTAGTGCATTTTACAAATCCTGCAAACCAAATAGGCCTGTAGTAATGTTCAAAACTGCATGTAGGCACTAACACATTTTCTTCTTTTGCAGATAAGATTAGGCCCAGTGGTAGATAATGTGATACAATATAACAATCACGTCGAATGCCTATATCTGCATCTCTCGGAAATTACTTTGAACTCCTACCGAGGGACCTTACCGGGGATTATATTTGCTAGGTTGTTTGTTCTCACAGCAAGGGTGCTGGAGGAAATGAGGCTTGCCCTACATCTATTTCGCCAAAATGATTCGTTTGTTAATCAGCGCCGGCGCCTGCAGCAGAATGGAGTAGGATCCAAAAATGCTGAATTTCATTTTGGAACTTCAGATGACAGAGTAATTGTAAGTCATCGTGTCAACCCCATACATGACTTCTCAATGGCTGACCCCTTTCCAAAAATTGCGAGGTTTCGAAACCAGACTTAGAAGCGGTGATATTAGTTTGAACCTCTTTGATATCCATGTTCAGCGGATCAGCGCGAGCGTTTCTAGCTGATGAGCTGAATTTCATTTCTAATATCAGTTTGAACCTTGTTATCTTCGAATTTGAGCCATATAACTCTGGAATTTGAACCTTGTAACATTTCGAGCTTATGTGGTACAATTGTTGAAATGGCATCGTATGAGACTTGTATATTGCTAACACTATTTTGACCTTAATATGCAATGGTCATAGATTTTATTAACCATTCTCGAATCAGTTTACCTTGTCGATCTCACAACACACGATCTGTATAGCTAACTCGACCGCGATCTTCGACATTATTGCACATAGTTGGTTTCTTCCACCGTGTGCATTGTAGAGCGCAGAATTACTTATCGCGCTCGAGTGTCCATCATCACCCTTCTGTGTAACTTTGACCTCATCACCCACGGGTAAACTTATGATCGAAGTCATTCCATACACTTCGTTTTTACAAAGCTTTTTGCCAATAAACGCCCATGATTTGTCCCTCTTCTAGCCGACGCATGGCCAAACAAGCCGGGCGGGAAGCTTACGCGGTAAATAGCGCGGTAGCATGGCGCCTCTTTGAGCCCACGCGTGCGGGGTGGTGTTGTCAACCGTGGACTGGAATCCCCTGCTATGAACGTCGTGACAAGACGTGACGATTGAAGGCCGACCGGCCCCCATTTATTATAGCGGCCATTTAACCCTTGTGTCTCTTCAACCTTTCGACCGCACCCCACCATTGCAAGAAGCACACCCATCACAAGAAATATTTAGAGGGTATCCTGCGCGGCTCCAATGGCGCTCCAAGCGGCTGCCGACGATGAGCAGCAGTTCACCATGCGTGTCGTGGTGGACACCCAGAGAAGGTTCATGGACCTCTCGGTGGTGCACACCAACGACCCGGTCTGGGTGGAGCACTCCGTCCACATTATGGAGTTGTTGCTTGCCGCGGAGAAGTACAAGGTGGTCGGGTTCGACCTCGAGTACACTCGCGCTCGTGCCGGGTCTCGTCCCAAGGTTGTCGTCGCCCAGATGTGCATGCGCCACCACGTCCTCGTCTACCACTATTGCTTGGCCACAAGGCCTTGCGAGCGTTTCGCCAGGTTTGCCAATAGCCCCACTACATGTTCGCTCCATTGGACATCACCAAAGATGTAAAGGCGCTCGAGAATTCGGGCATTGCCTGCCAGAATCTTGTCGACATCCAGGGCCAATACAAGATCTGATATGCTCAAGGAAGACAATCAAAAAAAAATTCTCATGCAAAAAAATCAGCCATAGTATATTATGGGTGCGTGTGTAGATTTCAGTCTGCATATTAGTATGAAGATCTGGATGTAATAAACTCAGTCTTCTTCCACACGTACTGAAAGAAATTTATGATGCAAGGCTCCTCAATTTTCCTCAACATGATATGTGAACAATTTCTGGTCCAAGATACCCGGTCTTAGACAGCAAGATATCTCGATAAAAGCTTCTGACAGACGAAAATGAATTTTTCTCAAACAAGCAAACCCGAGGAGAAACTTCTCAAGTACATAAACCCGGCTTCTCCTGCACAATACTCATGTCAAGCTTCATGTGTAAGCTATCGAGGCTTCTTCTGCACGCTACCCAGAGAAAAGCTTCGAGCAGAAGCTAACGAGCCTTCCTCGGCAAGCTACACGAATGACTTTTCTCTGCATTTCAAGGGTCAGATTTGCTGTAATTTTGTCAGAGGTACAATGCAGTCAAAACATATGCCTACCTCAAGAATCAAGTGTTTGGTTGCATATAATTTTAATATATGGTGAGCATGCATCCCCAGTCACATCAATCACTCATACGAGATGCGGCAAGGATCCAACAAATATACCTAAGGAAAGTAAGGATCCCACAACCTCACGAGTCAGGCAAAGGAAAATGAGCAGAGACACATCTCATGTAATACAATGATCGACAAGATTTGAAGATGACATCACCGAATCAACAGTCTTAAAAATGGTCACCAAGGTCATTATTCCCGCAACTGACAAGGAGATGCCTTAAAACCTTGTCACCTTCTTGTATGATTGGCCTCAACAACGAGCTATGTACCGCTACAAGTCCTAATTATATGTCATATATGTGGGGACCCAGGTCAGAAAACAGGCACAAAGAAATAATGCCAACAATATTGCACTAATCACGTCCATGGTCATACGAAGAATTAAGGACAGGTGTGGCCAAGTTATTTCGGTAAGGTATCCTGCCAAAGAAAATCATGACCATTAAAGGGTGAGACAGACAACAAAGGTATGATGATTTTTGCACGACCATCAGGGTCCAAATACCCAAATTAGTTGGAGGCCATAATTTACATATGGATCCACAAAGACATACTCTCAGCGGCCTACTCTGTTTTACAAGGATCTCATATCCCGCTGACCCGCTGGGAATGGTTAATATGGAAAATCCAAATAGGTATACCGACAAAATGAGAAAGTCAAAAGCCGAACAATCAGCTCAGACCCAGTATACGCACCGATGGAATCAAGTACACGGTCAGTCTGTTAGGAAAAAGCAATTGTCCGTCAGCTCCTGTCGGGCCAGTCTCAAAGATGTAAATATTTGAGGTATGACACATCTATAACTCCATATACCATTATATTGCTCCTGACAAAAGGCAGTTAGATCTTTGGTGCCTATTTCATGCTTGAGCCAAAGAAATAAATCAAAATCAATACCACCTATGAGCAGTCAGATCATGTCAGAAGATGGCCATGATTAATTCTCGGCATTTATTGAAACCAGAAGGCCTGCATTTATTTGAAGCAACCCCATGACAGAAGTATTAAGGTTTTTATGACAAAAGAAAAGTTTATGCTCAGACTCATTGGATATCACCACAGGTATGGAGAATCCACGTCAATAAAAATCAATTGGTATATGTGCAAAGACCGTCGGAATTTGGGGAAAGGTGAAGAAACCACCCCAGCGCAAGGTAAGTTGATCATCTGAAATTCTCGGGGGAACAATAACTAAAGGAAAAAGGATACCCGAGCTAGAAACGGTGTCCTCAAGTCATACTTGTTTCCTGAGCAACTAAATCTCGAGGACGAGATTTCTTTAAAGAGGTAAGAGTTGTAATAGCCTAGTTTTTGGCCCTTTTCTTTTTCTTTTTGATTTATTGGTTTTGCTCTGTTTTTCTTTTTGGAGTGGTTCTGTGGCCTTGTCACCTAGGAAATCATCTTCTGTTCCTCTCTCAAGTGGCTCATCATTCTCAAAACCTTGCCAAACCATGTCACTCCACTGCTTGACCAAACCCTAATTTCTTTTTCTAGGGAATATTCCTTTTTCTATTAAAGGAATAACCCTATCTGCCCCTAGGTTGTGAAGCAACCCATAATTCTGTCCATCCAAAAATTCCCAAATAATTATCATAATATATTTGGGTCATATGTTGCTCAAATATGCCCAAACTTTCCTGTCCTGGCCCAAGAATAATTCTCCAATAATTATTCTTCCTTTCTGTCCTAAATGGCACATTGTGAAGCAAGTGCTATTTATCTTTACCCATTTGCCCCCAAACTTTTTGAGCATGATATATCATCCAAATAATTGCCCTGTGCCAAAATTCAACTTTATTTTCCTAGCCAAACTTCCTCAGTGATGTTTCAAAGTTCCTGTCTAACGGAAGCCTTTGTGAAGGAAGTGCTAGCTAGGGTTATCTAAATGAGTTGAAATTTTCACACTCCTTCATGTGCTCATATTATCCCACTCCTCCAAAATTCAGCCCCATACAATTATCCATGTGAGCACAGGACCAAATCTTTGATTATGTTAATATTTTCAGGTTGTGAAGCAAGTATAATTTATATTGCTTCAAAAATCCTGATAAATTACCATATGGTTCTCCTACCCAAATAACTTCTCTCCACCAAATTTGGCACCAGTTTACCTAGCCAATATTTCTCTAGAATTATTGCAAGATTCTGGTCAGTGAAGATAGCTGTGAAGGAAGTACCGTTTTGGTGAATTTAATTGGTATGAGATTTTTACAGCTTCTTACTATGACCAAATCACTAAGCCTTGCCAAATTTGAGCTCAATTTGACACTCCATGTGAGTACACCTTCCTGATCTTGATTCTGGAACAATTTTGGGGTTACACAGCAACTATATTAGTTCGTGCTCCATTATACTCCAAAACCTCCAAGATCATAGTCCTTCCTAAGCTAAACACCCCAGACAACCTCTTTGGCTCCAGTAAAGTTCCTGTTGATCACCAGTGCTCACCCAAGTTTACTACAGTAAACTTCAGAGGGTGATTACCATTTAACCGTAGCAGTTTTCACCGAACTACCACCTCAGTTGAAACCTCCCCTAGATGAACTACGCACTAGGCAACATGTTCAAGCCCCTCTCCCCCGCTACATGCCAGTGCATGTGGTGATCGCGCAGCTGGCATGCACATTTACGCGCTCTGTGCGCTGTGGCGTGTCTAGAGCACCGTTTGTGCTTTGGCACCACTCCCTCTCGTCGTCTTAGAGCTCGTGAGCATGTCTAGTGGCTGCATCTCGTCATCGCCGCTCCCCTAGAGCCATCTCTCCCTCCAGAAACCTCCTGGTCGACGCTCGCCGACGCACGCCCACGGGAGCATTGCGCCCCGTTTGGCTCTGAGCTTGTTCCGGTCGTTTCCTCTGCTCCCCGGCGTCACCTACTTCCCCGTGAACGTTGCCAGTGAGCCCTCGTCGTGTTCCCCGTGCCCTCCTCTGCTCACTGAGCTCCCTAGAGAGTTGGCCGAGCTTGAGCGGCAGCAGGCAGCCTCGGCCTCCCTCGTCCCGTCCGTTTCCTCCTGTCCCTCTTGGCCTCCTCCGTCACGTGAGACTCTCCACTGCTCCTCCTCGTCTACTGATACGTCCATTTTGCATCATGCTTTTATATCGATATTTGTTGCATTATGGGCTGTTATTTCACATTATGTCACAATACTTATGGCTATTCTCTCTTATTTTACAAGGTTACATAAGGAGGTAGAATGCCGGCAGCTGGAATTCTGGGCTGGAAAAGGAGCAAATATTAGAGACCTATTCTGCACAACTCCAAAAGTCCTGAAACTCCACGGAACACCTTATAATAAATAATGAAAAATCCTCGCCAAAGATGAAGACCAGGGGCCCACACCCTACTCACGAGGGTGGGGGGCGTCCCCCCTAGGGCGCACCCCCCAACCTCGTGGGCCCCCTGGTGGCTCTCCAATGACCATCTTCTCCTATATGAAGTCTTACGTCGAGAAAAAAATAGGAAGCAACCTTTCGGGAGGAAACTCCGCAGCCACGAGGCGAAACCTTGGCGGATCCAATCTAGAGCTCCAGTAGAGCTGTTCTGCCGGGGAAACTTCCCTCCCAGAGGGGGAAATCATCGCCATCGTCATTACCAACGCTCCTCTCATCGAGAGAGGGCAATCTCCATCAACATCTTCATCAACACCATCTCATCTCAAAACCCTAGTTCATCTCTTGTATCTAATTCTTGTCTCCAAGTCTGGGATTGGTGTTAGTAGGTTGCTAGTAGTGTTAATTACTCCTTGTAGTTGATGCTAGTTGGTTTAATTGGTGGAAGATCATATGTTCAGATCCTTTATGCATATTATTACCCCTATGATTATGAACATGTTTATGCTTTGTGAGTAGTTATGTTTGTTCCTAAGGACAAGGGAGAAGTCTTGCTATTAGTAGTCGTGTGAATTTGGTATTCGTTCGATATTTTGATGAGATGTATGTTGTCTAGCCTCTAGTGGTGTTATGTGAACGTCAACTACATAACACTTCACCATTATTTGGGCCTAGAGGAAGGCATCGGGAAGTAATAAGTAGATGATGGGTTGCTAGAGTGACAGAAGCTTAACCCCTAGTTTATGCGTTGCTTCATAAGGGGCTGGTTTGGATCCATATGTTTCATGCTATGGTTAGGTTTACCTTACTACTTTTGTTGTAGTTGTGGATGCTTGCAATAGAGGTTAATCATAAGTGGGATGCTTGTTCAAGTAAGAACAGCACCCAAGCACCGGTCCACCCACATGTCAAATTATCAAAGTACCGAACGCGAATCATATGAGCGTGATGAAAACTAGCTTGACGATATTCCCATGTGTCCTCGGGAGCGCTTTTCCTTATATAAGAGTTTGTCCAGGTTTGTCCTTTACTACAAAAAGGATTGGGCCACCTTGCTGCACCTTATTTACTTTTCTTACTTGTTGCTCGTTACAAATTATCTCATCACAAAACTATTTGTTACCACTTATTTCAGTACTTGCAGATAATACCTTGCTGAAAACCGTTTATCATTTCCTTCTGCTCCTCGTTGGGTTCGACACTCTTACTTATCGAAAGGACTACAATAGATCCCCTATACTTGTGGGTCATCAAGACTCTTTACTGGCGCCGTTAACGGGGAGTGAAGCGCCTTGGTAAGGAAAAGATTATATAGTGTGCTGAAATTTACTGTCACTTGTTACTATGGAAAGTAATCCTCTGAGGGGCTTGTTCGGGGTATCTTCACCCCGACCAATAGAGCAAAGAGTTGCTCCTCAACCTACTGAACCTATTGAAAATGAATATGAAAATGAAATTCCTTATGAGTATCTTTCGAGTATAATAGAAAAACTGCTAGCTAATCCTTTTATAGGAGATGGAACAAAGCATCCTGATGAACACCTAATATATGTGGATGAGGTTTGTGGATTATTTAAGCTTGCAGGTATACCCGATGATGTTTCTAAGAAGAAGGTCTTCCCTTTATCTTTGAAGGGAGACGCATTGGTATGGTATAGGCTATGTGATGATACGACATCATGGAATTATAGAAGATTGAAATTGGAATTTCATCAAAAGTATTACCCTATACATCTTATTCATCGTGATTGCAATTATATATCTAATTTTTGGCCTCGCGAAGGAGAAAGCATCGCTCAAGCTTGGGGGAGGCTTAAATCAATGTTATATTCATACCCCAATCATGAGCTTCCAAGAGAAACAATTATTCAAAAAATTTATGCTCGGCTTTCTGATAATAATCGCACCATGCTCGATACTTCTTGTGATGGCTCTTTTATGATGAAGACTATTGAATTCAAATGGGATTTATTGGATAGAATTAAACGCAACTCTGAAGATTGGGTCCTCGACAATGGTAAGGAGTCAGGTATGACACCTAAGTTTGATTGTGTTAAATCTTTTATGGATACCGATATTTTCCGTAAGTTTAGCACTAAATATGGACTTGATTCTAAGATAGTAGCTTCTTTCTGTGAATCTTTTGCTGCTTATGTTGATCTCCCTAAGGAGAAGTGGTTTAAATATCATCCTCCCATAGAAGTAAAAGTAGCTGCACCTACTAATGTTGAAGAAAAGACAATCACTTATAATGATCCTATTGTTCCTACTTGTTATGTTGAGAAACCACCTTTCCCTGTTAGGATAAAGGATCATGCTAAAGCTTCAACTGTGGTTCCTAAAAGCAATATTAAAACATATACACCTCTTGAGCAAGTTAAAGTTGAACCTAATGTTGCTATTGTTAAAGAGCTCTTGTCTGATAATATTGATGGGCATGTTATTCAGTTTTGCGGTGAAACTGCTAGAATTGCTAAGCCTTGTGCTAAAGATAAACATAGACCTGTGGTAGGCGTGCCTGTTATTTCTGTTAAAATAGGAGATCATTCTTATCATGGCTTATGTGATATGGGTGCTAGTGCTAGTGTTATACCTTATGACTTGTATAAAGAAATCAGGCATGAAATTGCACCTGCTGAGTTAGAAGATATTGATGTCACAATTAAACTTGCTAATAGAGATACTATTTTAGCAATGGGAATTGTTAGAGATGTTGAAGTTTTGTGTGGGAAAACTAAATATCCTGCCGATTTTCTTATTCTTAGTTCCCCACAAGATAGCTTTTGTCGCATTATATTTGGTAGACCCTTCTTGAACACTGTTAATGCTAAGATAGACTACGAAAAGAATGTTGTTACTATTGGCCTAGATGATATGACTCATGAGTTTAATTTCTCTAAATTTAGTAAAGAACACCGTGCATAAGAATTACCTAGTAAAGATGAAATTATTGGTCTTGCTTCTATTGCCATACCTCCTAGTGATCCTTTAGAACAATACTTGCTAGACCATGAGAATGATATGTTTATGAATGAAAGAAGGGAAATAGATGAAGTATTCTTTAAACAAGAACCTATGATAAAACACAATTTGTCTGTTAAAATCCTAGGGGATCCTCCTCCACCTAAGGGTGATCCCATGTTTGAGCTTAAATCATTGCCTGATAATCT
Source organism: Triticum monococcum (assembly GCA_034509565.1). Lineage (NCBI taxonomy): Eukaryota > Viridiplantae > Streptophyta > Magnoliopsida > Poales > Poaceae > Triticum > Triticum monococcum. The sequence goes on along the minus strand of CM067843.1, from coordinate 665,697,227 downwards.
TAAATATGCTTATCTTGATGAAAAGAAGATATATCCTATTATTATTAGTGCTAACCTTTCAGAGCATGAAGAAGAAAGATTATTGAAAACTCTGAAGAAGCACCGTGCTGCTATTGGATATACTCTTGATGATCTTAAGGGCATTAGCCCCACTCTATGTCAACATAAAATAAATTTGGAAGCAGATGCCAAACCAGTTCGTGATCCTCAACGACGTCTAAATCCTCAAATGAAAGAAGTGGTAAGAAAAGAAATACTAAAGCTTCTAGAGGCAGGTATAATTTATCACGTTGCTGATAGTCAGTGGGTAAGTCCTGTTCATTGTGTCCCTAAGAAGGGAGGTATTACTGTTGTTCCTAATGATAAAGATGAATTGATTCCACAAAGAATTATTACATGTTATAGGATGGTAATTGATTTCCACAAATTAAATAAGGCTACTAAGAAAGATCATTACCCCTTACCTTTTATCGATCAAATGCTAGAAAGATTATGCAAACATACACATTACTGCTTACTAGATGGTTATTCTGGTTTCTCTCAAATACCTGTGTCGGCTAAAGATCAATCAAAGACTACTTTTACATGTCCTTTTGGTACTTTTGCTTATAGATATATGCCTTTTGGTTTATGTAATGCACCTACTACCTTTCAAAGATGCACGATGGCTATATTCTCTGAGTTTTGTGAAAAGATTTGTGAGGTTTTCATGGACGACTTTTCCGTCTATGGATCTTCTTTTGATGATTGCTTGAGCAATCTTGATCGAGTTTTGCAGAGATGTGAAGAAACTAATCTTGTCCTGAATTGGGAAAAGTGCCACTTTATGGTTAATGAGGGTATTGTCTTGGGGCATAAAGTTTCTGAAAGAGGTATTGAAGTTGATAAAGCCAAGGTTGATGCTATTGAAAAGATGCCATGTCCCAAGGACATCAAAGGTATAAGAAGTTTCCTTGGTCACGCCGGATTTTATAGGAGGTTCATTAAGGACTTCTCTAAAATATCTCGGCCTCTGACTAATTTATTACAAAAAGATATACCATTTGTCTTTGATGATGATTGTGTAGAAGCATTTGAAATACTTAAGAAAGCATTAGTCTCTGCACCTATTGTTCAGCCACCTGATTGGAATTTACCCTTTGAAATTATGTGTGATGCTAGCGATTATGTTGTAGGTGCTGTTCTAGGGCAAAGAGTTAATAAGAAATTAAATGTTATCCATTATGCTAGTAAGACTCTAGATAATGCTCAAAGAAATTATGCTACTACTGAAAAAGAACTTTTAGTAGTTGTATTTGCTTGTGATAAGTTCAGACCTTATATTGTTGATTCTAAAGTAACTATCCACACTGATCATGCTGCTATTAAATATATTATGGAGAAGAAAGATGCTAAACCTAGACTTATTAGATGGGTTCTCTTGCTACAAGAATTTGATTTGCATATTGTTGATAGAAAAGGAGCTGAGAACCCCGTTGCAGACAACTTATCTAGGTTAGAGAATGTTCTTGATGACCCACTACCTATTGATGATAGCTTTCCTGATGAACAATTAAATGTCATAAGTACTTCTCGTAGTACCCCTTGGTATGCCGATTATGATAATTACATAGTTGCTAAATTTATACCACCTACCTTCACATACCAACAAAAGAAAAAGTTCTTCTATGATTTGAGACATTACTTTTGGGATGACCCACATCTTTATAAAGAAGGAGTAGATGGTGTTATTAGACATTGTGTACCTGAGCATGAACAGGAACAGATCCTACGCAAGTGCCACTCTGAAACTTATGGAGGACACCACGCGGGAGATAGAACTGCACATAAGGTATTGCAATCCGGTTTTTATTGGCTTACTCTCTTCAAGGATGCCCGTAAGTTTGTCCTTTCTTGTGATGAATGTCAAAGAATTGGTAATATTAGTAGACATCAAGAAATGTCTATGAATTATTCACTTGTTATTGAACTATTTGATGTTTGGGGCTTTGATTATATGGGACCTTTTCCTGCCTCTAATATACACATATTAGTTGCTATTTTAGTTGCTATTGATTATGTTACTAAGTGGGTAGAAGCTATTCCAACTAGTAGTGTTGATCATAACACTTCTATTAAAATGCTTAAAGAAGTTATTTTTCCGAGTGTTGGTGTCAAAACAGGCGGATCTCGGGTAGGGGGTCCCAAACTGTGCGTCTAAGGCGGATGGTAACAAGAGGCAAGGGACACGATGTTTTACCCAGGTTCGGGCCCTCTTGATGGAGGTAAAACCCTACGTCCTGCTTGATTATTCTTGATAATATGGGTAGTACAAGAGTTGATCTACCACGAGATCGGAGAGACTAAACCCTAGAAGCTAGCCTATGGTATGATTGTATGTTGTCCTACGAACTAAAACCCTCCGGTTTATATAGACACACCAGAGGGGGGTAGGGTTACACAAGGTCGGTTACAAAGGAGGAGATATACATATCCGTATTACCTAGCTTGCCTTCCACGCCAAGGAGAGTCCTATCCGGACACGAGACGAAGTCTTCAATCTTGTATCTTCATAGTCCAACAGTCCGGCCAAAGGATATAATCCGGCTGTCCGGAGACCCCCTAATCCAGGACTCCCTCAGTAGCCCCTGAACTAGGCTTCAATGACGATCAGTCCGGCGCGCACTGTTGTCTTCGGCATTGCAAGGCGGGTTCCTCCTCCGAATACACCACAAAAGAGTTTGAATACAAGGATAGTGTCCGACCCTAAAAAATAAGTTCCACGTACCATCGTAGAGAGAATAATATTTCCACAAATCTAATCTGCTGACACGTTTTGGCATCATGACATCACGCCACGGCCTGGTAACTATTCGAACCATTTTTCTTTAACCAGCCCCGCACATAACGCGAGGTGGTTTCTTGACATGTCTTGTCAAAGCAGGGATCGTGTTCCCCTTATTACGGGATTCTCATCAATACGGACGTGGGTAACCCAACCGCGCCATCAATTACGGCGCTTGGGGGATAAGCGAGTTTTACCAAGCAAGTGGGGGCGCATAGTTTAATCCGTGCTTATAAAGGGATAAGATCTCACATTTTTTCTTCCCACGCCTTCTTCCTCCTTGCTCATCCATTCTCGCGCACTCGAGCTCCAGCGCCCAAGTCCGCATCCTCCTCCTCAACTCTCTCCAAAACATGTCCGGAGCGGGAGGCAAGTGGATGGCTTCCTCCGTCGCGGAGGGGCACATCAAAAAGTTACTGGAGCCGGATATTTAGCCGCAGACATCGCGCACCGGCTGCCAGCCGCGGGGCAGGTCATCCCTACCCCAGAACCTCACGAGAGGGTGGTCTTCCTCCCGCACTTCGTCCGCGGACTGGGGTTTCCCCTCCATCCATTTGTCCGCGGCCTCATGTTCTATTATGGGCTGGACTTTCATGATCTGGCCCCAAATTTCATCCTCAACATCTCGGCGTTCATCGTCGTGTGCGAGGCTTTCCTCCGCATCCGGCCCCACTTTGGCCTGTGGCTGAAGACCTTCAATATCAAGCCGAAGGTTGTGGGCGGCTAACAAGCGGAATGCGGCGGAGCCATGGTGGGAAAGATGCCCAACGTCGCATGGCTCGAGGGCTCCTTCGTGGAGACCGTAAAGGGGTGGCAATCGGGGTGGTTCTACATCATCGAGCCGCGCGACACCAACTTGGTGGCGGCCCTCGAGTTTTGATCTGGAATACCCACGCGGCTCACTTCCTGGAAGGAGAAGGGCCTATCCTGGGGTTCATCGGTGGAGCTGGACGGACTCCAGAAGTGTGTCCGGAATATGAAAAGCAAGAAGCTCAAGCTTGTCAACATAGTCCAGGTCATGCTCTTCCGCCGGATCCTCCCGTGTCAACAACGGGATTTCAACTTATGGGAGTTTGACCCGGCCCGGCACCACACTCTAAGCGAGCTCTACGACACGACGCACAAAGACGTCTGGAGGGTGCTGTTCAAGGGCGCCGAGGTCCCTCCCTCTCTCACCGAGGACCGTGGGCTAAGCGCAAAGCGCCCTGCGAATCCGGTAAGTCCTATACATCTGGTAGGATATTTTCTTCCCATAGCTTAACCACGTGCAAGGTCTGAGCTCCCATGCCTTTGACAGGACTGGGTGGAGGCATCGGAATAGATCGACTGTCCGGCCCTTCTGCCCGAAGACACTGCGGACGCTCTCCTACGGAGATGCTGACTCCGGCTCCTTATAAGGTGCCGGAGAAGACCAAGAAGAAGGCCAAGGGAACCCGAAAGAGTTCCCGGCGCCAGGTGTTATCGGACTCATCGTCCGATAACTCCACGACGCACTCCTCCCATGAGGACGAGGAGGAAGATGAAGATGCTCCCCCTCCATCCGGGGGAGACAAGAAAAGGAAGGCCGCCCCAACCGGGGAGGCCGAAGGGTCCAAGAAAGGAAGGACTCTCCTTCCGGACTGCTCCACCACCGCCGCCGAAGGCGAAGACGAGTGGCTGCTCAGGGCCAAGCCCCTGGCGAAGTCGTAAGTATTCGGATACTAGAGTAACTCATAGCATACTGTTGTAGCGCTGCTTCTCCTAACGCCGAACATGATTATGCAGACCGCCCCAAGCCCGTATCGACGTATCCTCGTCGGACGGCTCCTTGGATTCGTCGGATATGGATAGCGATCCACTTCCGACCGCCTCCTCCCCTTGCCCTACGGACAATGCGGAGGTATTGTCTCAAGGGGCACCGAGCTGGGGAGAGACAGTCCCAGAGGCGCCTCAAGGCGACCTTCCAGACTCCTGGAGCAAAGGGAGCAAGGCTCCCGGGGGCTCCAAGTCCGGCACTCAGCCGGACCCCGTGCCGGAACCTCTAGTGGTTCCGGACTCGGGCAGGCGGCCCCCTTCCAAAAGGGGTAAGACGCCCGTGCCAGTGACCTCTGTCCATCCAGAGGCACCGGACAACCTACTGGGAGCGCTTCGCGGCGCTTCCATCGACGAAGAGCACCTCACTATTATGAGTGCGGTGATCAAGAAGGTTCAGTCTGCCAAGAGCGGACTGACTGAAGCCTGTGCCAGCCTTCTAACAGGCTTTGAGGTAAGTATTTAAAATATAAGAAAAATATTACCGCATAGACAGTAGCCCCTGATGCTCTGTTTGGTGTTCACAAAGAAAAGCCGAATAGAGGATCAAATAATATCGCAGGAGTCTAATATAAGTATGTCTATATGCGTATGCAGACTTCGCTGTTGGCCTCGGCCGCACTGACTGCGGAGGTTGCCGCACTGAAGCAGGACCTCGAAGGGTCCAAGAAGGAGCCCGGCCTTGCCAAGAGGCAGCTCGAGGAGAACAAAGGTAAGTAATACCTTGTCTATATACAAAAAGATGCGATTGCGAAATGACGGGATCATCATGAATTTGCCAGGGGCCATTACCGAGGTGGCGACCCTGAAGCAAGCACTGTCTGAGGCCGAAAAAAGCGGCCAAGGAGCACACCGAGCGGGAGAAGCAAGAGGCCCGGGTGGGCGAGGTGCGGCAAGAGCTCCAGGCTCTCGTGACGAAGCACGAGGCTTTGGAGCGTGACTCGAAGACGTGAGAGTCCGAGCTTGCCGCGGCCCTTGAGAGCGCAAAGAATGCCAAGGCTGAAGCCCAAAAGGCCCTCCAGGAGATTGAGATGATGAGGAAGATAGCGGCGGGTAAGGCATTCAATATGCAAAGCAAGCATGTGAAAGTAAATTATTTGTTACTTACCCGAGTCCGGAGCTCTCCAGGAGCATTCACAGATTTGCCCCGCAGTGTGTCGGATGACGCCAAGTTTTACCAGGCCGAGGAGGGAAGCTCGACGGAGAAGCTGTTCTGGTCTCAGTATACTGGGACCGAACACCCAATGCCTATGAGCGACCAGCTGAAGCAACTGGTCGAGCTGCACAAGGCGGCCGAACAGGCCATGAAGGGCTTTATAGTCCGGATGTGGCCTGGCGACGCCCTTCCCAATAGCTACTTTGGCCTGGTGAGGCGGCTTGTGGATGCCTGCCCATGGCTGGAAGTCATCAAGCGGTCCGTCTGCATCGAAGGTGCACGCCGGGCTTTCGCCCGTGCAAAGGTGCAATGGGCCAAGATGGACGCCGTGAAGCAGGTGAAGGAGGGGCCGCCGCCAGGCAAGGAGCATCGCCACCCCGAGATGTACTATGAGGGTGTCCTGAAGGGTGCCCGTCTTGTAGCAGACGAGTGTACGAAAGATGTAATATTTGAATGAATTTGCTTGTGTGATCCTGTGTGATGAAAACTTGTTCATATGCGCTACGCAACGCTTGTTTGAATTTAAAGTATTACCTTCTGTTCGGCTGTTTATCAAATCTGAGAGATGGCTAGTCATCGGCTTCTGCCCCCATGCCATGAGTGTTGGGGTGTTCGGGATAAACCTGAGCACTCTTGTTCCCATTTTTGGGTCCATCGAGGGAGGTGCTCAGCACAACGAACAAGGCAATCGGACTATAATGCTTTATCACTCTCACTTAGCCATAGAATTCTATAATTTTAAATTTCGGCGAAGCCCCTGGTATTCGAAAGGCCGAATTCAGGGCGCTATACATGCCTTAAGCCGGACAGAGCCGACTCCTTGCTCTAAGTGGCATAAGTCTTTAGGGACTCGAAACCTCTCGAACAGCGACATGTCTCTCGCCTTATCATGACAGTCAGTTTTAGCTTTCTCTACTGAGATGCTTAGCCCAGCAGAACCAGGGCACAATCGCAGTAGTTCTCCCAGTGCTACCTTAGCCGATATAGCGGAACGTGAGCTACCAAAACATGGGAGCCGGGCAAACCCAACTATTGACCCAAGACATGATTCGGAGCTGATGCATATAATGCTATAAGTTCGGGGTGCCGCACTATCGAAAGTGTTCGGACTTCTCACGCTGTATTATGGGGTATTGAGGGAGTCCTGGATTAGGGGGTGTTCGGGTAGCCGGACTATACCTTCAGCCGGACTCCTGGACTATGAAGATACAAGATTGAAGACTTCGTCCCGTGTCCGGATGGGACTTTCCTTGGCGTGGAAGGCAAGCTTGGCGATGCGGATATTCAAGATCTCCTACCATTGTAACCGACTCTATGTAACCCTAACCCTATCCAGTGTCTATATAAACCGGAGGGTTTTAGTCCGTAGGACAACTTCATCAACTCCATTGACAACAATCATACCATAGGCTAGCTTCTAGGGTTTAGCCTCCTCGATCTCGTGGTAGATCCACTCTTGTACTACCCATATCATCAATATTAATCAAGCAGGACGTAGGGTTTTACCTCCATCAAGAGGGCCCGAACCTGGGTAAAACATCGTGTTTCCTGCCTCCTGTTACCATCCGGCCTAGACGCACAGTTCGGGACCCCCTACCCGAGATCCGCCGGTTTTGACACCGACATTGGTGCTTTCATTGAGAGTTCCTCTGTGTCGTCGCCGTTAGGTCCAATGGCTCCTTTGATCATCAACAACGATGCGGTCCAGGGTGAGACTTTTCTCCCCGGACAGATCTTCGTCTTCGGCAGCTTCGCTCTGCGGGCCAATTCTCTTGGCCACCTGGAGCAGATCGAAAGCTACGCCCCTGGCCATCAAGTTAGGTTTGGAAGCTTAAAATACACGGCTGACATCCGCGGAGACTTGATCTTCGACGGGTTCGAGCCACGGCCAAGCGCGCCGCACTATCTCAAGGGGCATGATCTAGCTCTGCCTCCGGGTAGTGTCCTGGAGGCCGCACACACATCGGTTCCGACCTCTAACTCGGAACCTATTGCGCCAATTGAGGACGAGCGGCTGGACACCACCTCGGGGGCTGCGATCTTAAAGGCGATCGAGCCAAACGCTAGCCCCACACTCTGCATGATCCGTGACTCCGAGGATCTGGACTCCTCCCCGGAATCCGAACCTCCCGCGCCCCTGCAAATCGAATCCGATTGGGCGCCGATAACGGAGTTCACCGCCTCAGACATCTTTCAGCACTCGCCTTTTGGCGTCATCCTGAATTCTCTTAAGTCTCTCTCTTTATCAGGAGAGCCCTGGCCGGATTACGGTCAGCGAGGATGGGATGCGGACGATGAAGAAATTCAAAACCCACCCACCACCCACTTTGTAGCCACTGTCGACGATTTAACCGACATGCTTGACTTCGGCTCCGAAGACATCGACGGTATGGATGACGATGTAGGAGACGAACAGGAACCAGCACCTGTAGGGCGCTGGAAGGCCACCTCGTCATATGACATATATATGGTGGATACTCCAAAAGATGGAGATGGCGATGGAACAGTGGGGGAGGACACCCCCAAGAAACAGCCAAAGCGCCGGCGTCAGCGGCGCCGCTCTAAATCCCGCCAAAGCAAAAACGGTGATTCCGGCACGGGAGATAATACTACCCCGGATAGCACCGAAGAACACCCACCTCAGCAAGATTCGGCACAAGAAGATGGAGAAGCCAGCCCTCAGGAGAGAGCGGCAGACGAGGAGGTTGAGGATGATAACTATATGCCTCCCTCCTAAGACGAGGCAAGCCTCGATGACGACGAATTCGTCATAGCATCAGACCCCGCCTAGCAAGAGCGTTTCAAACGCAGGCTTTTAGCCACGGCAAGCAGCCTCAAGAAAAAGCAGCAACAGCTTCGAGCTGCCCAAGATTTGCTAGCTGACAGATGGACTGAAGTCCTTGCGGCCGAAGAGTATGAACTCGAACGCCCTCCCAAGAGTTACCCAAAGTGCAGGCCGCTACCCCGATCAGAGGAGGAAGCACCTACATCACCAGCGCACGACATGGCAGACTGGCCACCTCGCGGCTGCGACAGAGAGGCCTCTCGGCCCTCCACCCAAGCCATGCCTTGACGCCGCTCAACTAAGGCACGGGAAAATGCACCAGACCTGCGAGACGTACTAGAGGACAAGGAAAGATAAACAAGATCGATCTACGGATCGTGCAGGCGCCCTACGGCACGTGATGATGATCTTCACTCCGGATACAACAAATCCGGCCGGGCCGAACACAACAGATATAGCTCTTCTGAGCTGCGTCGTGATATAGCCCAGTACAGAGGCGCCGCACACCCGCTATGCTTCACGAATGAAGCAATGGAGCATAAAATCCTTGAGGGTTTCAAACCCGTAAACATCGAATCATACGATGGCACAGCAGATCCGGCGGTATGGATCGAGGATTATCTCCTTCACATCCACATGGCACGCGGCGATGATCTACACGCCATCAAATACCTCCCCCTCAAACTTAAAGGACCGACCCGGGATTGGCTTAATAGCTTGCCAGCAGACTCAATCAGTTCTTGGGAGGACCTGGAAGCCGCATTCCTCGACAACTTCCAGGGCACTTAGGTGCGACCGCCGGATGCCGACGACTTAAGCCACATAATTCAGCAGCCAGAAGAATCAGCCAGACAAGTCTGGACACGGTTCCTTACAAAGAAAAACCAGATAGTCGACTGTCCGGACGCAGAGGCCCTAGCAGCCTTCAAGCATAACATCCGCGACGAGTGGCTTGTCCGGCACCTGGGACAGGAAAAGCCGAAATCCATGCCAGCCCTCACGACACTCATGACCCGCTTTTACGTGGGTGAAGACAGCTGGCTAGCTCGCAGTAACAACTTATCAAAGAACCCTGGTAATTCGGATACCAAGGACAAAAGTGGCAGGACACTTTCGTAACAAACAAAAATGCCGCGTTAACAGCGACAGCAATGAAGACACGGCAGTCAATGCCGGATTCAGAGGCTATAAATCCAGTCAGCAGAAAAAGCCATTTAAAAAGAATACTCAGGGCCCGTCTAGTTTGGACCGAATACTCGATCGCTTGTGCCAGATACATGGCACCCCCGAAAAGCCAGCCAATCACACTAACAGGGATTGTTGGGTGTTCAAGCAGGCAGGCACGTTAAGAGCCGAAAACAAAGACAAGGGGCTGCACAGCGACAACGAGGAGCCCAAGCCGCCGGACAATAATGGACAGAAGGGCTTTCCCCCACAAGTGCGGACGGTGAACATGATATACGCAACCCACATTCCCAAGCGGGAGCGGAAGCGTGCGCTACGGGACGTATACGTGATGGAGCCAGTCACCCCAAAGTTCAACCCATGGTCCTCCTGCCCAATCACTTTTGATCGGAGGGACCATCCCACTAGCATCCATCATGGCGGCTTCGTCGCATTGGTTCTTGACCCAATCATCGACGGATTTCACCTCATAAGAGTCCTCATGGACGGCGGCAGTAGCAGAAACCTGCTTTATCAGGACACAGTGCGGAAAATGGGCATAGACCCCTCAAGGATCAAACCCACAAGAATGACCTTTAAAGGCGTCATACCAGGTGTAGAAGCCAACTGTACAGGCTCAGTAACACTTGACGTGGTCTTCGGATCCCCGGATAATTTCCGAAGCGAAGAGTTAATCTTCGATATAGTCCCGTTTCGCAGTGGCTATCACGCCCTGCTCGGACAAAATGCATTCGCAAAATTCAATGCGGTGCCGCACTAGGCATATCTCAAACTCAAGATGCCAGGCCCTCGAGGAGTAATCACGGTCAACGGAAACACCGAACGCTCCCTCCGTACGGAGGAGCATACGGCGGCTCTCGCAGCGGAGGTCAAAGTAGCCTTCTTCGGCAATTCTCCAGTCCGGCCATTAAAAAGCCAGACACTGCCAAGCGCGCCCGGAGTAACCTACAGCAGGACCGCCTGGCATACTCCGAGCAAGCTTAGCAATGCGGCCCCAACCCCAGCTTTCGCGACCTAGCAAAACTAGTACCTCGCGTACATAACTACACCCTTGAAATACCATGGGCACAGGGGAAGGGGCAAAATAACGGCATGCCCAAAATACGGCTTAAAGCGTACCAAGGGCTGCCGGATTCTTTTTTTAATTTTTTCTTACTTTCAGGACTCCATACTTCGGACGACCTGTTCGGCAATTAGATTGCCGCACAAACGATGCAAGATCCAGGAAGGCAGACAAGCCATGCCGCATTATGGAACTCCCAGGTGCTCTCTGTTACGAGCGATATACCTACTTTATAAATAATTCCGCAGCCTGCCCCTGGTCAGGACATACTGAATAGTCCAATATCTTTTGCTTACCGCACCATCTGTATCGTTCGGCTTTGATAAATAGCCTCTCCATAAACAATGCCTAGCTTTTTGTCTATTTTTTGCATTACTCTTTTCATATATATGTTCATTAATGACATGTTGCACCCATACATTGTGGTACGGCAAGTACGCCAGGGGCTTTAGTACCCTTTAATATGGTGTGAGAAGTCCGTACACTTTCACAAGTGCGGCACCCCGAACTTATAGCACTATATGCATCGGCTCCGAATCATGATTTGGGTCAATAGTTGGGTTTGCCCAGCTCCTATGTTTTGGTGCCTTACGTTCCGCTATATCGGCTAAGGTAGCACTAGGAGAACCACTGCGATTGTGCCCCGGTTGAGCTGGGTTAAGCACCTCAGTGGAGAAAGCTAAAACTGACTGTCATGATGAGGCAAGAGACCGGTCGTTGTTCAAGAGGTTTTTCGAGTCCCTAAAGGCTTATGCCGCTTCGAGCGGGGAGCTGGATAACCCCAGCCAAGGCGTGGATAGCGCCCCGAACTCGGTCTTCCGAACTAGGGGCTTCGCTGAAATTTAAAATTATAAAGTTCTATGGCTAAGTGAGAGTGTTCAAGCATTATAGTCTGATTGCCTGGTTCGTCGTGCTGAGCGCCTCCCACGAAGGACCCAACCATGGGAAAAAGAGCGCCCAGGTTTATCACCGAACACCCCAGCACTAGTGGCATGGGGGCAGAAGCCGACGACTGGCCATCTCTCAATTTTTGATAAACGGCCGCACAGAAAATAATATTTTAAATTCAATAAGCATTGCTTAGCGCATATGAACAAGTTTTCAGCGCACAGGATAAACACGAGCGAATTCATTCAAAAATTACATCCTTGGTGCACTCATCTGCCACAAGGCGGGCACCTGCAAGAACATCCTTATAGTAGTTCTCCGGCTTGCGATGCTCCTTCCCGGGCGGCGGCCCGTCCGTCACAAGCTTCTCACCGTCCAGCTTACCCCAGTGCACCTTTACACGGGCAAGGGCCCTACGGGCACCTTCGATGCAGGCGGAGCACTTGATGACCTCGAGCCTTGGACAGGCCTCCACCAGCCGCCGCACCAGCCCGAAGTAGCTCCCAGGCAAGGCCTCTCCGGGCCACAGCCGAACTATGAAGCCCTTCATGGCCTGTTCGGCCGCCTTGTGGAGTTCGACCAGCTATTTCAGCTGGTCGCTCAAGGGCATAGGGTGTCCGGCCTCAGCATACTGAGACCAGAATACCTTCTCCGTCGAGCTGCCCTCTTCAGCTCGGTAGAATGCGGCGGCATCGGACACGCTGCGGGGAAGATCTGCGAAGGCCCCTGGAGAACTCCTGATTCGGGTAAGTAACAAGTAGTTTAGTTTTATGTTCCTGCTTTGCATAAAGAATGCCTTACCCACTGCTATCTTCTTCATATCCTCCAACTCTCGGAGAGCCTGTTGGGCTTCGGCCTTGGCAGACTTGGCAGTCTCAAGGGCCGTCGCGAGCTCGGACGCTTGGGTCTTTGACTCAAGCTCCAAACTCTCATGTTTCTTCATGAGAGCCTGAAGCTCTTGCCGCACCTCGCCAACCTGAGACCCAAGTTTCTCTCGCTCAGTGCGCTCCGCGGCCGTTTTCTTTTCGGCCTCGGACAACGCCTGCTTGAGGGTCGCCACCTCAGTCGTGGCCCCTACAATAAGCAGTACAATCCTGTTATTTTTTGCAATCACGCCTCTCTATAGGCACCTTTTTATAAGGTATTTCTTACCTTCTTTCTCCTCGAGCTGCTTCTTGGCACGGCCGAGCTCTTGCTCGGACCGCTCGAGTCCCTGTTTCAGGGTATCCACCTCCGCAGTCAGTGTGGCGGTGGCTAGCAGCGAAGCCTGCATATGCATATTGACTTCTTTATTATTAGACTCCTGCGATATTTCATAGATCCTCTATTCAGCTTTTCTTTCCGAACGCCAAACAGAGCATCAGGGGCTACTGTCTATGCGGTAATATTTTTACTTACCTCAAAGCCTGTTAGGAGGCCAGCGCAAGCTTCATTCAGCCCGCTCTTGGTGGACTGAACCTTCCGGATCACCGTACCCATAATAGTTCGGTGCTCCTCGTCGATGGGGCACCTTCAAGCACCTCCAGCAGATTGTTCGGCACCTCCGGTTGGACGAAGGCTGCCGGCTCAGAAGACTTGCTCCTCTTGGAAGGAGTTCGCCTGCCGCGGTCCAGAATTGTTGAAGATTACGGCACGGTGTCCGGCTTAAGGCCGGACTTGGAGCCCTGTGGGGTCTTGTCCCCTTCACTCCTGGGTCCGGGAGGTTGCATTGCGGCTCCTCCAGGACCACCTCCTCCTGCCCCGGAGCTCGTTGCGACGCCAGTTCGGCGTCATCCGCAGTGCGGGGGGGGAGACAGCGGGCGGAACAGAGTTCACGTCTGATGAATCCAGGGAGCCGCTCGACGACTCGTTGAATGCAGCCCAGGGCGGGCTGCATGATTATATTCGACATTAGGGGAAGCTGTGCAACAAAAGGAATATCATGAGTTACTCTGGTATCTGAACACTTACGATTTTTCCGGACGCTTGGCCCTGTCCGGCCACTCCTCTTCGCCCTCTTCGGCGTCAGGGGCGTAGTCCGGCGGAGGGGTCTTCCTTTTCCTAGACCCCTCGGCCTCCCCCGTTGGGGCGGCCTTCCTCTTCTCTCCTCCCTCCACTAGAGAGGGAGAGTCTTCTTCTTCCTCCTCCTCGTTCTCGCGGGAGGAGGGTGCCTCGGACTCGTCAGATGACGAGTCCGACACCACCACGTTGCGGGCACTCTTTCGAGTCCCCGTGGTCTTCTTCTTCTTGACCTTCTTCTCCGGCACCACATAAGGCGCCGGGGCCAGCAGCTTCACCAGTAAAGCTGGTGCTGGATCCTCGGGCAGCGGAGCCGGACAGTTAATCGGCTCGGCTATCACCCACCAAGCCTGTCAGAGGAAAGGGAGTTCAGATCCCGCATAGTGTCAAACTATGAAAAAAGGCTTAACATCCTGTGAAGGGTGTAGATGGCATACCTTGCTAGCGTGACGCTTCGAGCTGTATCCGCGGTCCTCGGAAGCGGATGCGGGAGCCTCGGCGCCCTTGAATAGCACCTTCCAGGCGTCTTCATACATCGTGTCGAAGAGCCTGTTGAGGGTTTGGTGCTGCGCCGGGTCGAACTCCCACAGATTAAAATCCCGTTGTTGGCACGGGAGGATCCAGCGGACGAGCATAACCTCGATTATATTAACAAGCCGGGCTGGCTTGTTCACCAGGGACTGGATGCATGTTTGCAATCCGGTCACCTCTTTTTCGTCACCCCACGACAGGCCCGTCTCTTTCCAGGACATAAGCCGCGTGGGGGGGGGTCCGGATCGGAACTCAGGGGCTGCGGTCCATTCCAGATCCCGTGGCTCGGTGATATAAAACCACCCGGGTTTCCATCCCTTTAGGGTCTCCACGAAAGAGCCCTCGAACCATAGGACGTTGGCCATCTTGCCCGCCATAGCGCCTCCGCACTCTGCCTGGCTGCCGCGCACCACCTTGGGCTTGACGTTGAAGGTCTTGAGCCAGAGGCCGAAATGGGGGCGGACGCGGAGAAAGGCCTCGCACACGACGATAAACGCCGAGATGTTGAGGATGAAGTTTGGAGCCAGATCATGGAAGTCCAGGCCGTAGTAGAACATGAGCCCCCAGACAAATGGGTGGAGTGGAAAACCTAGTCCGCGGAGCAAGTGGGGGAGAAACACGACCCTCTCTAGGGGCCTTGGGGTGGGGATAAGCTGCCCCTCTTCGGGAAGCCGGTGCGCGATGTCCTTGGACAGGTATCCGGCCTTCCTTAGCTTTTTTACTTTACCCTCCGTAACGGAGGAGACCATCCATTTGAAGGAAATATGCCCTAGAGGCAATAATAAAGTTATTATTTATTTCCTTATATCATGATAAATGTTTATTATTCATGCTAGAATTGTATTAACCGAAAAAATAATACATGTGTGAATACATAGACAAACTTAGTGTCACTAGTATGCATCTACTTGACTAGCTCGTTAATCAAAGATGGTTATGTTTCCTAACCATAAACAAGGTGTTGTTATTTGATTAACGAGGTCACATCATTAGTTGAATGATCTGATTGACATGACCCATTTCATTAGCTTAGCACCCGATCGTTTAGTATGTTGCTATTGCTTTCTTCATGACTTATACATGTTCCTATGACTATGAGATTATGCAACTCCCGTTTGTCGGAGGAACACTTTCTGTACTACCAAACGTCACAACGGAACTGGGTGATTATAAAGGAGCTCTACAGGTGTCTCCAAAGGTAGATGTTGGGTTGGCGTATTTCGAGATTATGATTTGTCACTCCGATTGTCGGAGAGGTATCTCTGGGCCCTCTCGATAATGCACATCACATAAGCCTTGCAAGCATTGTGACTAATGAGTTAGTTGTGAGATGATGTATTACAGAATGAGTAAAGAGACTTGCCGGTAACGAGATTGAACTAGGTATTGGATACCGATGATCGAATCTCGGGCAAGTAACATACCGATGACAAAGGGAACAATGTATGTTGTTATGCGGTCTGACCGATAAAAGATCTTCATAGAATATGTAGGAGCCAATATGGGCATCCAGGTCCCGCTATTGGTTATTGACCGGAGACATGTCTCGGTCATGTCTACATTGTTCTCAAACCGTAGGGTCCGCACGCTTAACATTATGATGACAGTTATTATGAGTTTATGCATTTTGATGTACCGAAGTTAGTTCGGAGTCCCGGATGTGATCACGGACATGACGAGGAGTCTCGAAATGGTCGAGACATAAAGATTGATATATTGGATGACTATATTTGGACACCGGAAGGGTTCCGGAAGAGTATCGGATAAAACCGCAGCACCGGGGGCTTACCGAAACCCCCCGGGGGGTTAATGGGCCTTATGGGCCTAAAGTGGAGAAGTGGGAGGGGCTGCTAGGGCAGGCCGCACGCCCCCTCTCCCCCTAGTCCGAATTGGACTAGGAGGGAGGGGCGGTGCCCCCCTCTTTCCCTCTCTTCTCCACCAATCCTACTTGGACTAGGAAAAGGGGGGAGTCCTACTCCCGGTAGGAGTAGGACTCCTCCTGCGCCACCATAGGGCCGGTCGAACCCCTCCCCCTTGGATCCTTTATATACGGGGGCAGGGGGCACCTCTAGACACACAAGTTGATCTTTGAGATCGTTCCTTAGCCATGTGCGGTGCCCCCTGCCACCATATTCCACCTTGATCATATCGTTGTAGTGCTTAGGCGAAGCCCTGCGTCGGTAGAACATCAAGATCGTCACCACGCCGTCGTGCTGACGGAACTCCTCCCCGAAGCTTTGCTGGATCGGAGCCCGGGGATCGTCATCGAGTTGTACGTGTGCTAAGAACTCGGAGGCGCCGGAGTAACGGTGCTTGGATCGGTCGGACCGGGAAGAAGACGCACGACTACTTCCTCTACGTTGTGTCAACGCTTCCATTGCGATCTACAAGGGTATGTAGATCATGCTCTCCCCCTCGTTGCTATGCATCACCATGATCTTGCGTGTGCGTAGGAATTTTTTTGAAATTACTACGTTCCCCAACAGTGGCATCCGAGCCTAGGTTCTATGGTTTGATGTTATTTGCACGAGTAGAACACAAGTGAGTTGTGGGTGATATAAGTCATACTGCCTACCAGCATGTCATACTTTGGTTCGGCGGTATTGTTGGATGAAGCGGCCCAGACTGACATTACGCGTGCGCTTACGCGAGACTGGTTCTACCGCCGTGCTTTGCACACAGGTGGCTGGCGGGTGTCAGTTTCTCCAACTTTAGTTGAACCGAGTGTGGCTACGTCCGGTCCTTGCGAAGGTTAAAACGGAGTCTATTTGACAAACTATCGTTGTGGTTTTGAAGCGTAGGTGAGATTGGTTCTTACTTAAGCCCGTAGCAGCCACGTAAAACTTGCAACAACAAAGTAGAGGACGTCTAACTTGTTTTTGCAGGGCATGTTGTGATGTGATATGGCCAAGACATGATGCTAAATTTTATTGTATGAGATGATCATGTTTTGTAACCGAGTTATCGGCAACTGGCAGGAGCCATATGGTTGTCGCTTTATTGTATGCAATGCAATCGCGATGTAATGCTTTACTTTATCACTAAGCGGTAGCGATAGTCGTGGAAGCATAAGATTGGCGAGACGACAACGATGCTACGATGGAGATCAAGGTGTCGCGCCGGTGACGATGGTGATCATGACGGTGCTTCGGAGATGGAGATCACAAGCACAAGATGATGATGGCCATATCATATCACTTATATTGATTGCATGTGATGTTTATCTTTTTATGCATCTTATCTTGCTTTAATTGACGGAAGCATTATAAGATGATCTCTCACTAAATTATCAAGAAGTGTTCTCCCTGAGTATGCACCATTGCGAAAGTTCTTCGTGCTGAGACACCACGTGATGATCAGGTGTGATAGGCTCTACGTTCAAATACAATGGGTGCAAAACAGTTGCACACGCGGAATACTTAGGTTATACTTGACGAGCCAAGCATATACACATATGGCCTCGGAACACGGAGACCGAAAGGTCGAGCGTGAATCATATAGTAGATATGATCAACATAGTGATGTTCACCGATGAAACTACTCCATCTCACGTGATGATCGGACATGGTTTAGTTGATTTGGATCACGTGATCACTTAGAGGATTAGAGGGATGTCTATCTAAGTGGGAGTTCTTAAGTAATTTGATTAATTGAACTTAAACTTATCATGAACTTAGTACCTGATAGTATCCTGCTTGTTTATGTTTGATTGTAGATAGATGGCTCGTGCTGTTGTTCCGTTGAATTTTATTGCGTTCCCTGATAAAGCAAAGTTGAAAGATGATGGTAGCAATTACACGGACTGGGTCCGTAACTTGAGGATTATCCTCATTGCTGCTCAGAAGAATTACGTCCTGGAAGCACCGCTGGGTGCCAGGCCTGCTGCTGGAGCAACACCAGATGTTATGAACGTCTGGCAGAGCAAAGCTGATGACTACTCGATAGTTTAGTGTGCCATGCTTTACGGCTTAGAATCGGGACTTCAACGACGTTTTGAACGTCATGGAGCATATGAGATGTTTCAGGAGTTGAAGTTAATATTTCAAGCAAATGCCCGGATTGAGAGATATGAAGTCTCCAATAAGTTCTATAGCTGCAAGATGGAGGAGAACAGTTCT
The DNA here is from genome assembly GCA_034509565.1 of Triticum monococcum. NCBI lineage: Eukaryota > Viridiplantae > Streptophyta > Magnoliopsida > Poales > Poaceae > Triticum > Triticum monococcum. Next base: position 665,678,888 of record CM067843.1, on the reverse strand, counting down.
GTCAGTGAGCATGTACTCAAAATGTCTGGGTATAATAATCACTTGATTCAGATGGGAGTTAATCTTCCAAATGATTGCATCATTGACAAAATTCTCCAATCACTGCCACCAAGCTACAAGAGCTTCGTGATGAACTATAATATGCAAGGGATGAACAAGACTATTCCCGAGCTCTTCGCAATGCTGAAAGTTGCGGAGGTAGAAATCAAGAAGGAGCATCAAGTGTTGATGGTTAGCAAAACCACTAGTTTCAAGAAAAAAGGGCAAAGGGAAGAAGAAGGGGAACTTCAAGAAGAACGGCAAGCAAGTTGCTACTCAGGAGAAGAAACCCAAGTATGGACCTAAGCCTGAAACTGAGTGCTTCTACTGCAAGTAGACTGGTCACTGGAAGTGGAACTACCCCAAGTATTTGGCGGATAAGAAGGATGGCAAGGTGAACAAAGGTATATGTGATATACATGTTATTGATGTGTACCTTACTAATGCTCGCAGTAGCACCTGGGTATTTGATACTGGTTCTGTTGCTAATATTTGCAACTCGAAACAGGGACTATGGATTAAGCGAAGATTGGCTAAGGACGAGGTGACGATGCGCGTGGGAAACGGTTCCAAAGTCGATGTGATCGCAGTCGGCACGCTACCTCTACATCTACCTTCAGGATTAGTATTAGACCTAAATAATTGTTATTTTGTGCCTGCGTTGAGCATGAACATTATATCTGGATCTTGTTTAATGCGAGATGGTTATTCATTTAAATCAGAGAATAATGGTTGTTCTATTTATATGAGTAATATCTTTTATGGTCATACGCCCTTGAAGAGTGGTCTATTCTTGTTGAATCTCGATAGTAGTGATACACATATTCATAGTGTAGAAGCCAAAAGATGCAGAGTTGATAATGATAGTGCAACTTATTTGTGGCACTGCCGTTTAGGTCATATCGGTGTAAAGCGCATGAAGAAACTCCATACTGATGGACTTTTGGAACCACTTGATTATGAATCACTTGGTACTTGCGAACCGTGCCTCATGGGCAAGATGACTAAAACACCGTTCTCTGGTACTATGGAGAGAGCAACATATTTGTTGGAAATCATACATACAGATGTATGTGGTCCGATGAATGTTGAGGCTCGTGGCGGATATCGTTATTTTCTCACCTTCACAGTTGACTTAAGCAGATATGGGTATATCTACTTAATGAAACATAAGTCTGAAACGTTTGAAAAGTTCAAAGAATTTCAGAGTGAAGTTGAAAATCATCGTAACAAGAAAATAAAGTTTCTACGATCAGATCGTGGAGGAGAATATTTGAGTTACGAGTTTGGTGTACATTTGAAAAATTCTGGAATAGTTTCGCAACTCACACCACCCGGAACACCACAGTGTAATGGTGTGTCCGAACGTCGTAATCATACTTTACTATATATGGTGCAATCTATGATGTCTCTTACTGATTTACCGCTATCATTTTGGGGATACGCTCTAGAGACAGCCGCATTCATGTTAAATAGGGCACCATCAAAATTCGTTGAGACGGCGCCTTATGAACTATAGTTTGGCAAGAAACCAGAGTTGTCGTTTCTGAAAGTTTGGGGCTGCGATGCTTATGTGAAAAAGCTTCGACCTGATAAGCTCGAACCCAAATCGGAGAAATGTGTCTTCATAGGATATCCAAAGGAAACTATTGGATACACCTTCTATCACAGATCCGAAGGCAAGACTTTTGTTGCTAAATTCAGAAACTTTCTTGAGAAGGAGTTTCTCTCGAAAGAAGTGAGTGGGAGGAAAGTAGAACTTGACGAGGTAACTATGCCTGCTCCCTTATTGGAAAGTAGTACATCACAGAAAACTGTTTCTGCGACACCTACACCAATAAGTGAGGAAGTTAATGATAATGATCATGAAACTTCAGAACAAAATACTACTGAACCTTGTAGATCAACCAGAGCAAGATCCGCGCCAGAGTGGTACGGTAATCCAGTTCTGGAAGTCATGCTACTAGATCATGATGAACCTACGAACTATGAAGAAGCGATGGTGAGCCCAGATTCCGCAAAGTGGCTTGAAGCCATGAAATCTGAGATAGGATCCATGTATGAGAACAAAGTATGGACTTTGGTTGACTTGCCCGATGATCGGCAAGCAATTGAGAATAAATGGATCTTCAAGAAAAAGACTGACGCTGACGGTAATGTTACTATCTATAAAGCTCGACTTGTCGCAAAAGGTTCTCGACAAGTTCAAGGGGTTGACTACGATGAGACCTTGTCACCCGTAGCGATGCTTAAGTCTGTCCGAATCATGTTAGCAATTGCCGCATTTTATGATTATGAAATTTGGCAAATGGATGTCAAAACTGCATTCCTGAATGGATTTCTGGAAGAAGAGTTGTATATGATGCAACCGGAAGGTTTTGTCGATCCAAAGGGAGCTAACAAAGTGTGCAAGCTCCAGCGATCCATTTATGGACTGATGCAAGCCTCTCGGAGTTGGAATAAACGCTTTGATAGTGTGATTAAAGCATTTGGTTTTATACAGACTTTCGGAGAAGCCTGTATTTACAAGAAAGTGAGTGGGAGCTCTGTAGCATTTCTGATATTATATGTGGATGGCATATTGCTGATTGGAAATGATATAGAATTTCTGGATAGCATAAAGGGATACTTGAATAAGAGTTTTTCAATGAAAGACCTCGGTGAAGCTGCTTACATAGTAGGCATAAAGATCTATAGAGATAGATCAAGACGCTTAATTGGACTTTCACAAAGCACATACCTTGACAAGATTTTGAAGAAGTTCAAAATGGATCAAGCAAAGAAAGGGTTCTTGCCTGTGTTACAAGGTGTGAAGTTGAGTCAGACTCAATGCCCGACCACTGCAGAAGATAGAGAGAAAATGAAAGATGTTCCCTATGCTTCAGCCATAGGCTCTATCATGTATGCAATGCTGTGTACCAGACCTGATGTGTGCCTTGCTATAAGTTTAGCAGGGAGGTACCAAAGTAATCTAGGAGTGGATCACTAGACAGCGGTCAAGAACATCCTGAAATACCTGAAAAGGACTAAGGATATGTTTCTCGTATATGGAGGTGACAAAGATCTCACCGTAAGAGGTTACGTTGATGCAAGCTTTGACACTGATTCGGACGATTCTAAATCGCAAACCGGATATGTGTTTATATTAAACGGCGGAGTTGTCAGTTGGTGCAGTTCTAAACAAAGCGTCGTAGCGGGATCTACATGTGAAGCGGAATACATAGCTGCTTCGGAAGCAGCGAACGAAGGCGTCTGGATGAAGGAGTTCATATCCGATCTAGGTGTCATACCTAGTGCATCGGGTCCAATGAAAATCTTTTGTGACAATACTGGTGCAATTCCCTTGGCAAAGGAATCCAGATTTCACAAGAGGACCAAGCACATCAAGAGACGCTTCAATTCCATCTGGGATCTAGTCCAGGTGGGAGACATAGAGATTTGCAAGACACATACATATCTGAATGTTGCAGACCCGTTGACTAAGACTCTTCCACGAGCAAAACATGATCAGCACCAAGGCTCCATGGGTGTTAGAATCATTACTGTGTAATCTAGATTATTGACTCTAGTGCAAGTGGGAGACTGAAGGAAATATGCCCTAGAGGCAATAATAAAGTTATTATTTATTTCCTTATATCATGATAAATGTTTATTATTCATGCTAGAATTGTATTAACCGGAAACATAATACATGTGTGAATACATAGACAAACTTAGTGTCACTAGTATGCCTCTACTTGACTAGCTCGTTAATCAAAGATGGTTATGTTTCCTAACCATAAAAAAGGTGTTGTTATTTGATTAACGAGGTCACATCATTAGTTGAATGATCTGATTGACATGACCCATTTCATTAGCTTAGCACCCGATCGTTTAGTATGTTGCTATTGCTTTCTTCATGACTTATACATGTTCCTATGACTATGAGATTATGCAACTCCCGTTTACCGGAGGAACACTTTGTGTGCTACCAAACGTCACAACGTAATTGGGTGATTATGAAGGAGCTCTACAGGTGTCTCCAAAGGTAGATGTTGGGTTGGCGTATTTGGAGATTAGGATTTGTCACTCCGATTGTCGGAGAGGTATCTCTGGGCCCTCTCAGTAATGCACATCACATAAGCCTTGCAAGCATTGTGACTAATGAGTTAGTTGCGAGATGATGTATTACAGAACGAGTAAAGAGACTTGCCGGTAACAATATTGAACTAGGTATTGGATATCGACGATCGAATCTCGGGCAAGTAACATACCGATGACAAAGGGAACAACGTATGTTGTTATGCGGTCTGACCGATAAAAGATCTTCGTAGAATATGTAGGAGCCAATATGGGCATCCAGGTCCCGCTATTGGTTATTGACCGGAGACATGTCTCGGTCATGTCTACATTGTTCTCGAACCGTAGGGTCCGCGCGCTTAACATTACAATGACAGTTATTATGAGTTTATGCATTTTGATGTACCGAAGTTAGTACGGAGTCCCGGATGTGATCACGGACATGACGAGGAGTCTCGAAATAGTCGAGACATAAAGATTGATATATTGGATGACTATATTCGGACACCGGAAGGATTCCGGAAGAGTATCGGATAAAACCGGAGCACTGGGGGGTTACCGGAACCCCCCGGGGGGTTAATGGGCCTTATGGGTCTAAAGTGGAGAAGTGGGAGGGGCTGCCAGGGCAGGCCGCGCGCCCCCTCTCCCCCTAGTCCGAATTGGAGTAGGAGGGAGGGGCGGCGCCCCCCTCTTTCCCTCTCTTCTCCACCAATCCTACTTGGACTAGGAAAAGGGGGGAGTCCTACTCCCGGTAGGAGTAGGACTCCTCCTGCGCCACCATAGGGCCGGACGAACCCCTCCCCCTTGGATCCTTTATATACGGGGGCAGGGCGCACCTATAGACACACAAGTTGATCTTTGAGATCGTTCCTTAGCCGTGTGCGGTGCCCCCTGCCACCATATTCCACCTTGATCATATCGTTGTAGTGCTTAGGCGAAGCCCTGCGTCGGTAGAACATCAAGATCGTCACCACGCCGTCGTGCTGACAGAACTCCTCCCCGAAGCTTTGTTGGATCGGAGCCCGGGGATCATCATCGAGCTGTACGTGTGCTAAGAACTCGGAGGCGCCGGAGTAACGGTGCTTGGATCGGTCGGACCGGGAAGAAGACGTACGACTACTTCCTCTACGTTGTGTCAACGCTTCCGTTGCGATCTACAAGGGTATGTAGATCATGCTCTCCCCCTCGTTGCTATGCATCACCATGATCTTGCGTGTGCGTAGGAATTTTTTTGAAATTACTACGTTCCCCAACACCATTTGCCTCCCGCTCCGGACATTGCTGGAGAAGGTTGAGGTGGGATGTGCGGGCTTGGGCACTGGAGCTCGGGTGCGCGAGAGATGGATAGGCAAGGGAGGAAGAAGGCGTAGGTAAAAAGGGTGGATCCTTATCCCCTTATATAGGTGGATGCGGTTATGCGTCCCCACCTACCTAATAAAACTCGCTTGCCTCCCGAACGCCATGATAAATGGCGCGATTGGGTTACCCACGTCTGTATTGATGAGAATCCCGTAAAAGGGTACACGATCTCTGCTTTGACAAGACGTGCCAAGGAAACCGCCTCGCAAAACATGCTGAGGAGGAAAAGTAAAAATGATTCGAGTAAAGGGCTTGGTTGTGGTGTGATGGCGCACTGCAGAATACGTCAGCAGATTTGGTTTGTGTTAATATTATTCTCTCTATGGCAATATGTGGAAGCTTATTTTACAGAGTCGGACACTACTCTTGGTGTTTACAATCTTCTATGAAGGACTTGGAGGAGGAACCCGCCTTGCAATGCCGAAGAAAATTTGCGCGCCGGACTCGTCGTCATTGAAGCCTGGTTCAGGGGCTACTAAGGGAGTCCTGGATTAGGGGGTGTTCGGGTAGCCAGACTATACCTTCAGCCGGACTCCTGGACTATGAAGATACAAGATTGAAGACTTCGTCCCGTGTCCGGATGGGACTTTCCTTGGCGTGGAAGGCAAGCTTGGCGATGCAGATATTCAAGATCTCCTACCATTGTAACCGACTCTATGTAACCCTAACCCTATCCGGTGTCTATATAAACCGGAGGGTTTTAGTCCGTAGGACAACTTCATCAACTCCATAGACAACAATCATACCATAGGCTAGCTTCTAGGGTTTAGCCTCCTCGATCTCGTGGTAGATCCACTCTTGTACTACCCATATCATCAATATTAATCAAGCAGTACATAGGGTTTTTCCTCCATCAAGAGGGCCCGAACCTGGGTAAAACATCGTGTTTCCTGCCTCCTGTTACCATCCGGCCTAGACGCACAGTTCGGGACCCCCTACCCGAGATCCGCCGGTTTTGACACCGACATGTATGCTTAATCCCCTAGCGTATTGGCCGTACCAGAGTGTACGGGTGCCGGATGTCATGAATGAACATATATATATATATATATATATATATAAAGGAAGAATGCAATAATAGTCTTAGTGCTATGCATTGTTTATTCAAAAAGGTGTGTTAAAGCAGAATGATACAAGTAGTGCGATAAGGAAAAAATAGGACTATTTGACATGTCCCCTCCAAGGGCAAGCTGAGGAATGGTATTAAAGCAAGTATTTCACTCGTTATCGTAATCCACCTAGGAGTTCCGTGGTGCAACGTAGCTTCCTGCCTCCTTGGTTGCTGCATCATGTGTCCGGAAATCATGCTGCTGGACGGGGTTTCCAGAGATTAAAGTCCTAAAAGAGAAAAATAACAAAGCGGGAAGCCCCTAATGCGGTTGAGCCGCATCTTGGGGCGTGCCGTAGTCGTGCCCCCTCCCCACCTATGCCCATGGTATTTTTAATGTGTAATTATGTACGCGGGGCACGGAGTTAGCCGTTTGGCTGGTACTGGGGTGGGGACCGCATTGCTATGCGAGCTCGGAACGTGCCAGGCGGTCTTGTTGCCAATTACTCCAGGCGCGCTTGAAGGTGTCCGGGTCTTGAATCGCCGAACTAGTGGATTGCCTTAAGAGGCTGCTTTGCGCTTCTGCTGCGAGGGCCGCAGTGTGCTCCTCCGTGCGGAGAGAGCGCTCTGTGTTTCCATTAACTGTGATTACCCCCCGAGGTCCTGGCATCTTGAGCTTGAGGTATGCATAATGCGGTACCGCATTGAATCTCGCAAATGCAGTTCGCCCGAGCAGTGCATGATAGCCACTACGGAATGGGACTATATCAAAGATTAACTCTTCGCTTCGGAAGTTATCCGGGGATCCGAAGACCACTTCCAGTGTGACTGAGCTTGTGCAATGGGCCTCTACACCTGGTATGACGCCTTTGAAGGTCGTTTTTGTGGGTTTGATCCTTGAGGGGTCTATGCCCATTTTTGCGCACTGTGTACTGATAAAGTAGCTTCAGGCTGCTGCCGCCATCCATAAGGACTCGGGTGAGGTGAAATCCGTCAATGATTGGGTCTAGGACCAGTGCGGCGAATCCGCCATGATGGATACTAGTGGGGACCATGGGTTGCGTATATCATGTTCACCGTCCGCACTTGTGGGGGGAACCTCTTCTGTCCTCCGGTGTTCGGCTGCCGGGGCTCCTCCTCGTCATCGCTATGTGACCCCTTATCTTTGTTTTCGGCATTTAACTTGCCGACCTGCTTGAACACCCAACAATCCCTGTTGGTGTGGTTTGCTGGCTTGTCGGGGGTGCCATGTATTTGACACGAGCGGTCGAGTATACGGTCCAAACTGGACGGGCCAGGAGTGCTTCTTTTGAATGGCTTTTTGCGCTGACCGGGTTTAGAGCCTTTGAATCCGGCATTGACTGTTGTATCCTCGGTATTGTCGCCATTAATGCGGCGCTTATGTTTGTCGCGACGTGACCTTCCATTGCCATCCTTGGTATCCGAAGTACCATGGTTCTTTGATATGTTATTGCTGCGAGCCAGCCAGCTGTTTTTTCCCGCACAAAAGCGGGTCATGAGTGTCGTGAGGGCTGCCATAGATTTCGGCTTTTCCTGGCCAAGGTGCCGGGCAAGCCATTCGTTGCGGATGTTGTGCTTAAAAGCTGCTAGGGCCTCTGCATCCGGACAGTCGACGATTTGATTTTTCTTTGTTAGGAACTGTGTCCAGAATTGTCTGGCCGATTCCTCTGGCTGCTGAATTATGTGGCTCAAGTCATCGGCATCTGGTGGTCGCACATAAGTGCCCTTGAAGTTGTCGAGGAATGTGGCTTCCAGATCCTCCCAACAGCCAATGGACTCTGTTGGCAAGCTATTGAGCCAATGTCAAGCTGGTCCTTTGAGTTTGAGTGGGAGGTATTTGATGGCGTGTAGATCATCACCGTGGGCCATGTGGGTATGCAGGAGGAAATCCTCGATCCATACCGCATGATCTGTTGTGCCGTCGTATGATTCTATATTTACGGGTTTGAAACCCTCTGGGATTTGATGATCCATTACTTCATCTGTGAAGCATAGGGGGTGTGCGGCGCCTCTGTACTGGGCTATATCGCGGCGCAGCTCAAATGAGTCTTGCCCACTGTGTTCGGCCCGGCCGGACTTACTTTTACTATATCCGGCGTGACGATTATTGTCTTGCATAGTGGCGCGCCCTCGTGATCCGTAGATCGATCTTGCATGTTTTGCTTTGTCCTCCAATACATCTCGCAGGTCTGGCGTATTTCCCCATGCCTTGACATTTTTATTTGAGTGGCGTCGGAGTGCGGGTTGAGCTTTTGGCTAAAATGCCTCTCTGTCGCGGCCACGAGGTGGCCGGTCAGCCGCATCATATGCTTCCTCCTCCAGTCGGGGTAGCAACTTATGCTTTGGGTAACTCTTGGAGGGGCGTTCGAGTTTATATTCCTCGACTGCAAGGACTTTAGTCCATCTGTCGGCTAGCAAAACTTGATCAGCTTGAAGCTGCTGTTGCTTTTTCTTAAGGCTATTTGCTGTGGCTATAAGCCAGCGCTTGAATCACTCTTGTTCGACGGGATCCTTAGGCATGACGAATTCATCATCGTCGAGGCTTGCCTCATCTTCGGAGGGAGACATGTAATTATCATCCTCCGCCTCTCCATCTGCCGCTCTCTCGGGAGGGCTGGTTTCTCCATCCTCCTGCTCTAAATCTTGCTGGAGGGGATTGTTGTTATCTTCGGCACTGTCCGGAGTGCTATTATCTCCTGCGCCGGTATCACCACTTTTGCCTTGGCGGGGCTTAGAGCGGCGCCGCTGACGTCAGCGCTTGGGTTGCTTCTTGGAGGGGTCATCCTCCGTTGTCTCGTCGCCATTGCCTTCTTTGGGTGTGTCCACCATGTATATATCATATGATGAGGTGGCTGTCCAGTGCCCTATGGGCAATGGTTCTTCTTCGCCTCCCGCATCATCGTCCATACCGTCGATGTCTTCGGATTCGAAGTCGAGCATGTCGGTTAAATCGTCGACAGTGGCTACTATGTGGGTGGTGGGTGGGCAGCGAATTTCTTCATCATCCGCATCCCAATCCTGCCGGACATAGTTCCGCCAGGACTCTCCTGACAGGGAGAGATACCTTAATGAGTTTATTATGTCGCCGAAGGGCCAGTGCTGAAAAATATCCGCGGAGGTAAACTCCATGATCGGCGCCCAATCGGATTCGATAGGCACGGGCGCAGGCGGTTCGGAGTCCGTGGCCGGGGAGGAATCTAGTAGTTCGGCATCGCGTCTCTCGTGAAGAGTAAGGTCGATACTCGGCTCGATCGCCGATGGGAGCGCGGCCTCCATGGCGGGGTCTATCCACCCGCCCATGGATGGCGCATCTGGCTCCGAATTGAGGGTCGGAGCGGTTGCCGGCGTGATCTCCTGGACATTATCCGATGGCAGAGCTAAATCATGCTCATCGTGACCGTGTGGCGCACTAAGCAGGGGCTCGAATCCGTCGAAGATGAAGTCTCCGCGGATATCGGACGTGTAGTTTAAGCTTCCAAACCTGACCTGATGGCCAGGGGCGTAACTCTCGATCTGCTCCAGATGGCCAAGCGAGTTGGCCCGCAGTGTGAAGCCACTGAATACGAAGATCTGACCGGGGAGAAAAGTCGCACCCTGGACTGCATCGCTATCGATGATCAAAGGAGCCATCAAGCCTAACGGCGACGACACAGAGGAACTCTCAATGAAAGCACCAATGTCGGTGTCAAAACCGGTGGATCTCGGGTAGGGGTCCCGAACTGTGCGTCTAAGGCGGATGGTAATAGGAGGCAGGGGACACGATGTTTTACCCAGGTTCGGGCCCTCTTGATGGAGGTAAAACCCTACGTCCTGCTTGATTATTCTTGATAATATGGGTAGTACAAGAGTTGATCTACCACGAGATCGGAGAGACTAAACCCTAGAAGCTAGCCTATGGTATGATTGTATGTTGTCCAATGGACTAAAACCCTCCGGTTTATATAGACACCGGAGGGGGCTAGGGTTACACAAGGTCAGTTACAAAGGAGGAGATATAGATATCCGTATTGCCTAGCTTGCCTTCCACGCCAAAGAGAGTCCCATCCGGACACGAGACGAAGTCTTCAATCTTGTATCTTCATAGTCCAACAGTCCGGCCAAAGGATATAATCCGGCTGTCCGGAGACCCCCTAATCCAGGACTCCCTCACCGAGGTTAGGAGTCCCTAGGTATTTAATGACTGATGGTGGTTCACATTTTATTCATGGTGCTTTCCGTAAAATGCTTGCTAAATATGACGTCAATCATAGAATTGCATCTCCATATCACCTACAGTCTAGTGGTTAAGTAGAATTGAGTAATAGAGAACTCAAATTAATTTTGCAAAAGACTGTCAATAGGTCTAGAAAGAATTGGTCCAAGAAACTTCATGATGCATTATGGGCCTATAGAACTGCATATAAAAACCCTATGGGTATGTCTCCGTATAAAATGGTATATGGAAAAGCATGTCACTTACCTCTCGAACTAGAACACAAGGCATATTGGGCTATTAAAGAGCTCAATTATGATTTTAAACTTGCCGGTGAAAAGAGGTTATTTGATATTAGCTCACTTGATGAATGGAGAACCCAAGCTTATGAGAATGCCAAGTTGTTTAAAGAAAAGTTTAAAAGATGGCATGACAAAAGGATACAAAAGCGTGAGTTTAATGTAGGTGATTATGTATTGCTATACAACTCTCGTTTAAGATTTTTTACAGGAAAACTTCTCTCTAAATGGGAAGGCCCCTATGTTATCAAGGAGGTCTACCATTCCGGTGCCATAAAAATCAACAACTTCGAAGGCACAAATCCGAAGGTGGTAAACGGTCAAAGAATCAAACACTATATCTCACGTAATCCCATAAATGTTGAAACCAATATCATTGAAACCGTAACCCTGAAGGAATACATAAGGGACACTTTCCAGAACATTTCAGACTCCGAAAAGGAATAGGTATGTGGTACGGTAAGTAAACCGACTCCAAAACAATTTTTAAGGCAATGTTTCTCCGTTTTGGAATATTTAGAAAAATAGAAAATTAAGTAGGAGTCCGGGAAGGACACGAGGGCCCCACGAGGGTGGAGGGCGCGCCCCCTACCTCGTGAGCTCCTCGTGTGCCTTCCGGACTCTGTTTTCTTGCATGATATGTATTTTGGTCGGTAAAAATTCATTATATAATCTCCCGGGGGTTTGGACTCCCGTATCACGCAAAAATCTCCTGTTTTTGTTTCGAGCTGTTTTTCTAACAGATCTAGATTATCATGACGTCCCCAAGTGCTTCTAAGGACAAGTTCTTCGAGAAGGTCCTCAACCCTTACCTCGCAGAGGTGCTGCGACACCCTCAAACCATTGAGATGCGTGATGGGTTGCTGCACATCCGCAATGCTGAGGGACCAAAGGGAATCGGAAGCGTGGAGACGAGGCTCGCAATGGAGCAACAAGTTTTCAAGTGCCAGGGGATGGTGGAGCGTGGAATCAACGCTAGACACATGATGCTCACGGAGTTCACTAACAACTACAAGCCGGATGCCAAGAACACCGAGGAGGCCATCTTGAAGCTACATGAGAAGATCGAGCACCTCCAAGCCGAAATCTATGACCTGCAAAACCAAAACTGTGAGTATGAATATAGATTCAAAAGAATGAGTTTGGCTACAGATTCGAGGATTCCCGAGACTCGATCATCTTTCTGTGATGGTGAACCTATGCCTTGGAAGATGGATGACAAGCCCGCATCATCAACAACACCTCCACCGTCTCCTCCAACAAAGAAGAATTGAGTATCTGGGTATGGGCACTCCACTTGGCAACTCCCAAGCTTGGGGGAGTGCCCCGGTATCGTATCACCATCACTTTTATCTTTACCGTTTTCCTTAGTTCGATCTTATTAGTAGTATCTTGATCTAGTAGAATAAAAGTTCTTAGTGTGATCTAGTTGTGAGTTTGGCTTTATTATCCTTCTATGTAATCGAGTCTGTGAGCTATATAATAAACATTAGTGTTGAGTCAAGGGCTTGATTATTTTGCCATGATCCTAAGTGAATAAAAGAAAAGAGAAAGAAATAAAAAGAAACAAAGGGATCATATGGATCTCATGGAGAGTAATGAGCTCACATAGAAAAAGTATGATGAATAAAAGTTGTTGAGAGTTGGCAAGCATAGTTTGGTCATCGTTGCAATTAATAGGAAGTAATAAAGAAAGAGAGGTCTTCACATATAGATATACTATCTTGGACATCTTTTATGATTGTGAGCACTCATTAAAATATGACATGCTAAAGAGTAGACATTGGACAAGGAAGACAATGTAATGGGTTATGTTTTCTTACATCTGAGATAAATTATATTGTCTTGGATCCTCCAACATGTTGAGCTTGCATTTCCCCCTCATGCTAGCCAAATTCATTGCACCAAGTAGAGATACTACTTGTGCTTCCAAATACCCTTAAACCAGTTTTGCCATGAGAGTCCACCATACCTACCTATGGATTGAGTGAGATCCTTCAAGTAAGTTGTCATCGGTGCAAAGCAATAAAAAATTGCTCTCTAAATATGTATGATTGATTGGTGTGGGAGAAATAAGCTTTATACGATCTTGTGATGTCAAAGTAATAAAAGCGATGGACTGCATAATAAAGGTTCATATCACAAGGGGCAATATAAAGTGACGTTCTTTCGCATTAAGATTTTGTGCATCCAACCATAAAAGCGCATGACAACCTCTGCTTCCCTCTGCGAAGGGCCTATCTTTTATCATTATCTTCTACCTTATGCAAGAGTCATGGTGATCTTCACCCTTCCTTTTTACATTTTACCCTTTGGCAAGCACAATATGTTGGAAAGATCCTGGTATATATGGCTAATTGGATGTGGGTTTTCATGCACTATTACTGTTGAGGTAAAACATTGGGAGGCAAGACTATAAGCCCCTATCTTTCTCCGTGTCCGATTAAAACTCCACACCCATAAGTATTGCGTGAGTGTCAGCAATTGTGAAAGATTATATGATAGTTGAATATGTGGACTTGCTGAAAAGCTCTTATACATTGACTCTTTCCTATGTTATGATAAATTGCAATTGCTTCAATGACCGAGATTATAGTTTGTTAGTTTTCAATGAAGTTTACGATTCATGCTTGATATTGTCATTGAATTATTACTCTAGCATAAGATATCATATGACAAGAATTATATAAGTTGCTTCTCTAAGAATGATCATGATGCCCTCATGTCCATATTTTATTTTTATCGACAGCTTCATCTCTAAACATGTGGACATATTTTTCGATTTCGGCTTTTCGCTTGAGGACAAGCGAGGTCTAAGCATGGGGGAGTTGATACGTGTAGCGACCAGACCTCAAACGGTCCAATCTCTGTGCTCAGGTGTCATCCCTGGATCAGTAATGCTGACACCACACAGTACTTGAAGGATTTATAACAGAGTAGCAATCACACACTTATTACATCGAGTGTCTCAAACGAGAACTTATCGCAGTAAATATGGCTTAAGGCCATCTAATAACGATAACAGCGGAAGGCTTGGAAGATAAGTGAGTCCATCAACTCCAACGGCATCACTAAGTATAGAACCACGACCTAAGGCGCCTTAATCATCATCTGAAAAGTCTGCAACATGAACGTTGCAGCCCGAAACGGGTCAGCACATGGAATATGCTGGCAATGTAACACATAGAGAGCAATGAAGAAATAAGACTATACTACATGCATATTTGGCTGGTGGAAAGCTCTATGGTTACAGTTTTGCGTAAAGCCAATTTTCCCTACTACAAAGGAATAGATTTTATTTATCTATCATGGTAGTTGTTAAACATTGAGAATGGTTGACAGGACTCTCAATCCCAATTAAGCATCATCATTAAAAAAACCAACAAAATTAATTAGAGTAACATGATGAGATTCACATGATAATCCAGGTACTAGATACTCAAGATGTCCATAACCGGGGACACGACTAACCATGATTAGTTTATACACTCTGCAGAGGTTTGCGCACTTTTCCCCACAAGACTCGATCTCCTCCGTTGGGATTCTCGCACTACATGGTGTTTGAGAAATGGATGACCGAGACATAGTCTTTCAGAAGAGCTAGCACCTTACGATCGGGTAGACCGTTACACCTACTTTCCCCTACATCCGTAGTCTACCACTGTAAGAGTTCACACGACTTAAGCAACTATGCTAGAGCCCATAGTAGCTTGTGGCTGCACACGGAAGTTTCTAGCATGAATAATCTCATGATCCCTTTTGAGCCTGGGTGGCGGTCCAAAAGAAAAACAGGCAATCGCTAGAATACGAGGTGCCTCAATCCACCCAGATCTGTATTTAAGTTGCCACCTTAGATAAACCATTAATTTAACAATCTCACATCTGTCATGGATACACTCACCCAATCCACGTCTACTAGCATAGCATGGCATAAAGCAAACGTAGAAGTAACTCCCAAAGGTTTGATAATAGAACAGGTGATAGGTACTACCTCATATACTTCCCAGAACCCACAATTTAATTAGATCCTAATCATGAAATGTGTGAGGATTGATCTAATGCAATAAAAACTGGGTAGTAGGAGGTATGATCAAAGTGTTACTTGCCTTGCTGATGATCCGTGAAACCTAGCGATTCGAAGTAGCAAGCGGCGCACTCCAGGTACTCTATCACAAACAAACAAGCATACAATAAGTACTCAACTAATGCACAGGTAAAACTCGAATAAGAGATCTAACCAGAAAGTTCAACTTAAGAACTCCAGTTGGCAAAAAGAATCAAATCGAACGAAGCAACGAAAAACAAAGGGCAAAAGAAACAGGCTTCGTTTACTATTCTGGATCTAGGGCAATTTTTACAGTGGCAAAACCTTGTTTGAGTTGGTTTAACAGAAAGAGGGTTTCGAGACGAAACTCCAGGCGCTTGAATCGCCTGATTTCGACAAACGAGCGAAAAGTTATACTAGAACGAAAATCGAATCAGGAATCGCGATCAGAAAAATCGCGGATTTAATTCAAGAAAAAGAAAAATGACGAATAGATTAACGAATGAACGTTCGTTATCTGGATCTAAATGATAAATGCGTTTGTTAAAAATGAACGAACGAGTGAATGCTCGCTAATTAACTAAACCGAAAAAAACTGATTTAACGAAAAAAAAACAGATCTAAGTTTTTAAACAAAAACGATCGGTTTTCTTCGCGAAAACCGAGGCAACAGCGTCTACCTCGGTGGCTCCGGGGAATGGCGGTGGCGCGGCTCCGGCGAACAGCGGCGGGGCAGTGTGGCGGCGGGGCGGAGCGGGTGGCGGCGCGGCGGCGGGTGGTGCGTGTCGGCGTTCTGGGAACGGGGGTCCCCAGACTTGCCTGCGTGCGGCCTGCGGCGTGGCTCAAAGGAGGCCCAACATGGCCCATCTGCATCAGCACAAGACTCAAGACCCTCGCGAGGGGCCAAGCCTCGTGAGGCGGATGACACGGCGCATCCTCAGGCGCAGCCTCCTTAGGCTGGCTCGCGAGGAGACGGAGATATCAAGGCGGGGTACCTCGCAAGGTGCCCGTGACGCAAGCCATGACGATCGAGGGTGCCAAGCGGGCGCCAGCGCGCGCAGCGTCCTTCTTTCCTCTTTGGTGCAAAGGGGGCAAGCGCAGCCGCGGAGTACCAAGGCATCAGTAAAAGGTTGCCATTTCGGTGCAACGAGACCAGGACCAAGCGGACTACGAGACGGAGATCACCATGGAGCCCAGCACGGCGTCACCGCAGAGTCTTTCGCGGGCGAAGACCACCTTTAGTCAGGATAAGTGTACTAGATGTTCCCCTTCGAATTGGCCAGTTGTTGGCGCCCTTCCCGCTCAATATTTGGGAAGAGGCCCAGGGCCTTTGCCTATAAAAAGGGCCGGTCACCCACGTAGCAAGGGGTCGGTTCGATTAGTTGGTAGATTGGAGAATAGGGTTCGGCTCGCAGAGTTGGTTGGTCTGGCTAGCAAGTAGAGAGAGAGAGAGGTGACTGAACTCCTCCCAGCAGTTCATCACCCCAGCCAAGAACAGACCCTCGCGAGGCAGTTCTTCCTTGTACTGTTCATCATCACCAGCCCCAGGAGGCAATCCATCCACCACACACTGGAGTAGGGTATTACACCACAATGGTGGCCCGAACCAGTATAAATCTTGTGTCTCTTGTGCGATTCTTTTAGTAGTTTAGATCTTTGCGATACGGGGAGGTAGAAGGCGAGATTTCCGCGCGCACCCCAGTGTTCGAACCTTAAGGGTCTGCCGGAACCCGAAATCCGACATTTGGCGCGCCAGGTAGGGGTGCGCCAGAATCTGTCCTCCACCGCTCTGTTCTCCTCCGACCGTCGCATCCATGTCCGACGCTTGTCGGTCCCGCGCCGAGCGCTAGGCCGCCATCGCTTCTTGCATCGCCCAGACGGCCCCCGTCGGTGGGCGTCCTCGTCGTTCCCCATTGCCCGCCATCAACGCCGCCACCAGCCCGGCGGGGGGCGAGCAGCTAGCGTCATCTCAGCACCCGTCCGTGCGGCAAGACAGCCGCACCGCTACTCCATCACTCGCACCAGCCGGTTCTTCGTCCCGCGCGCTCCGCGCACCCTTGGAGGCTCGAGCTGCGCTCCTCACGGCAAACGAGCTCCTACGCTACCGCCCCGTCGACGATGTCTATGAAGAGTGGCCCGACCGCGTTGCCGAGCTTGTCCGCGCCGCAGGGGGCTCTTCCGCGCCGTCCGTCCCTCTGCGCCGCACTCCACCCCGCGCAGGCAACGAAGCTCCAGAGGCGCACCAGCCGCCTCCCCTCCAGGAAGATGCCATGGCTCCAAGGCGCTTGGCCCCTGCGCGGAACCCGCTCCGTCAGGCACCAGCGCAGCAAGAACGGAGCTGCCAAGAAGTCCCTCGCCCGCAAGGGGCTGCCAGGGCGCTCCCGGCTCTGGCACGCCGCGACCCTGCTCCAGCTCCGGCGCGCCAAGACCCCGCCCTGCTCCTAGCTGCAGCACATGGGGACCCTCAAGACCAAGCTCTCCACCAACCGAAGCCTTTCGTGGCCACCGCGGGCTGCCGCGCCTACACCACCGAGCTGCGTAGCGTCACGTGGCCCGCCAAGTTCAAGCCAGACCTGCCTCCTTGCTACGACGGCACGACCGATCCCGCAGAGTTCCTCCAACTCTATGAGCTGGGCATCGAGGCTGCCAGCGGGGATGAAAAGGTCATGGCGAACTGGTTCCCCATGGCGCTCAAGGAAGGAGCTTGAACCTGGCTCCTGAATCTGGCTCCAGGCACGATCTCCTCCTGGGACCAGATGCGCACCCGCTTCATCGCCAACTTCCAAGGTACTCGCGACCGGCCGCCGGCCGTGAGCGACATGCGCCGCATCAAGCAACAACCCGGAGAGACCCTGCAAAAGTACATCCAGCGCTTCAACAGCGCGCGCCTCAAGATCCCCAAGGTGTCCGAGGAGGCCATCATCTCGGCCTTCTCTGACGGCGTGCGCGACATCAAGATGAAGGAGGAGCTGGCGATGCACGAATACCTTTGCACCTCCTTGGAGCTGTTCAACTTGGCGAACAAGTGCGCCAGGGCTGAGGAGGGATGTCTCTCCCTCCTCGAGCTGCCTGCCGCAGACCCAGAAGAGAAGAAGCCTAAGGCCAAGGACGTGAAGCGCAAGGGGGCTGCCGTGCTCACGGCAGAACCAGACACAAAGCGGGGCAAGGATCTGCCTGAACCCTCCAGAGGCAGCCGGTACTGTGTGTACCATGACCTCCACACCCACAACACCAACGAATGTCAAGAACTCCGCGCCGTGCGAGAAGGAAGGATCGGCCGTCGCCCAGACCGTGCTGACCGGGGCTACGGCCGAGGAGGAGGAAGAAACCCAGGACGCTGGGAAGATCGCGGCCCGCGCCCGGGGTGGCGCGACCGACCTCGCAAGGACCGCTGGCGGGACCTACCTCGCGAGGGAGACTGGAGGGATCAGCCTCGTGAGGATCGCCCTCATGGCAATGCAGGCCTACCTCCGCTGCCGCTTTAGCCAAGGAGGAACGAAGACCGCCATCAAGACGAGGGGGATGGGGGCTTCCAAGAGCCGCGTGCAGTCGCCTGCATCCTAGGCGAAGCCCAAGCCCCAACCTCTCAACGTATCTTCAAGCAGTTCGCCCGCGAAGTGAATGTAGTTCTCCCCAGGCTCGAAGCAACGCGCCCCCTCAGGTGGTCGGCGTGCGCCATCACATTCAGCTCGGCAGACCAGCTCAAGTGCGCAGCCACGGCCGGAGTCCTCCCAATGCTCTGCTCCCCAGTCATCAGCAACGTGCTGGTCACCAAGACCCTCATCGATGGTGGGGCGGGGCTCAACGTCCTGTCCGTGGAAACATTCAACAACCTCCAAGTGCCCTATGACCAGCTTCAACCGACCAAGCCTTTCTCCGGGATCACCGACGGTTCCACAGTCCCGATCGGGCAGGTCCGCCTCCCTGTCACCTTCGGGGCACGCAGCAACTACTGCACCGAGCTCATCGACTTCGGCGTCGCCCACATCCGCCTACCGTACAACGCCATCCTCGGGTACCCAGCGCTGGCCAAGTTCATGGCTGCGACTCACCACGGCTACAACGTCCTCAAGATGCCAAGAAGTGGCGGCGTCATCACGGTGCCCTGTGAAGAGAAGGATGCAGTGTGTTCCCTGGAGCGAGCCTATCAGGCCGCGTCGCTAGAAGACCCAGATCGCGGAAGCAGGAGGCTTCCTGAGACCACCCCCAAGAAGAAGAAGACGTCGTCAGGCTCAGCCCCTCAGGAGGCAGGCCCTTCAGGGCCCGTCTCTGCCCAGGGGGACCCTCCTTCCATCGCATAGGGAAGCGCGCCTAGCGCCCTCCTCAGGTAGGGCTCGGGGGCTCTCACCTGGAGGGCCACTGACCTAGCCAGGGTCACGAGGGAGGCGCTTGGGCACCATGTGGGGGGCGTGCTTCGAGGCACGTTTCCCCCGAGAAGGAGCCGTGCAAGGAAGGTCAGACCAGCAGGAGTTCGGTAACAAGGCCATTCAAGAACTACAGGAGACAAGGATCATGAGAGGTTGCCGCCGCCTACCAGCTGTGGCCCCACATCTAGGCGAGGATGGTGGGCTGCACGTCTGCGTCGACGTACCAGGGCTCAATCAGATCGCCACGACGGAGCGTCTCTGGCCCTCACAAGTGGGGCGCTGCGGGGGTCCACCCCACAGCTATGTTCGCAGGCCCTACGGCCTGCCAAGCATGGCTGCGGCGTACCAGCGCCTCATGAGGGGCATCATGGAGGCTCAGGAAGACAGGCGTTCCGCGGCCTTGGCGGAGATGAAGACAGCTCGCGAGGAGTCACCAGTGCCTCCGGAGCCTCCCGAGGCCCCGGGGCCTGGGGGCTCGTGAGGATCAGCTTTCGCAGGCCACCGAGTCTGCTGCACTGACGCCACTTCGCCGACGACATCCTCAGGTGACATCTTTCAAGTTCCATTCCCAGCTGGGAGCGCCCTCCCAGGGTTGCATCACTCCCAGGCCGTGTGGGTCCATCCCTGCAGCATGTATCCCCTTTTATCTTTCGGTCGTTAGTTTGCCTTGTTGGGGGTGCCCCTCGGGCTGCATCATCCCCAAGCTGCTCGGGCGAGACCCAGCGGCGTGTAACTCACTCGCGTTTATTTCCAACTATGCATTGCCTATCACGCTTAACTGCATGATGCCTGTCCGCAGCATCCTTTCTTCTCCATGTCGGCCACTTGCACGTTAAAGGGGGGGTGCCTGAGCATCGCGACTCAGGGCTCTTACTGGCTCTCCAGCCCTCACCCTCTGGCCTTGTCCATGGCATCGCGACCTGGCATACCAGCGACGGTTGAGACAAGCTCGAGGGCCGGGACCCGAGGACGTAGAGTACTGGCATCTAACCAAATTTTGCAGGGACACATCTCAAGATACGGCCTAGTGCCAGGCGCAACCCGCCTAGAGGTAGGGCCTCGTGAGTCCCGCGCTGGCTCACGAGTGCCTAGATGCACCTCACCTACTCCAACCAGCAAGCTCTTGAGCGACTAACGATCGACTAACGACTGCCATGGCAACCCCATCTTCTTTCTGTGATGAACCTGCAGGATCCTTGGAGGGGACTGCGCTAGCCAAGGCCCTCGCGAGGTTCCCTTCACCCTCGCCCGCGCCAACCACTTGCACGTTAAAGGGGGGTGCCTGAGCATCGCGACTCAGGGCTCTTACTGGCTCTCCAGCCTTCACCCTCTGGCCTTGACCACGGCATCGTGACCTGGCATACCAGCGACGGCTGAGACAAGCTCGAGGGCCGGGACCCGAGGATGTAGAGCAGAAAGGGGAGCAGAGGCGAGGGAGAAGGGGCTCGCGAGGACCTTGCCGAGCGATTCCGTTCCTACCGACGCGCAAACCCGACGGCACACCAGGACTAATCCCCGACTCTCGAGATAAGTCACCTCCCACAGCGCTGGCTACCGTGGCACTACCCTCGCACCTAAAGCAATTCCGTACTAGCGATGTTGCTTCCCTTTCTCACCAAGCAATGGCTACTTGGGCGCCAAGGGGGACCTCCTAAGCATCGCGACTCAGGGGCTCTTACCGGACCCCGGGTCGCTCACCTCCTGGCCTTGACCACGGCATCGTGACCTGGCATACCAGCGACGGCTGACGCCGCCTTGGGACTGGGACCTGTCAGCGTAGAGCACCAAGCCCTCGCGAGGTTCGAAAGGGAGAACTAAGCTATGACGAAATCAGCAATTCACACAAATCCATAGCGAAGGTCATGTATTAACAAACGGGACTACAGACACCTTAAAAGCCCCCGTGGGGCACGTTTTGATTCCTCGCAGGGAACGGATCCTAAGGAGTGCTAACTACACGGGCTCCTACAGAAGATGCCATCATCAACAGTGGGTCGTCAGGCACCGGCGCCAACCCCATCCAGATCAGGGTCGGCGACGGCCTGATGAGCCCGCCCTGCTCCGGGAGCGGCACCAGCTCGGGGGCTCGTAGCTGTCGTCACTCGTCTCCGGAGTTGCGAAGATTTCACTGGAGTCGTTGGACCCCTCGGCGCCTCCGCCAACGGAGCAGTCGACAGGCCTAGCCCTCACCAGGGCAAGGTCCTGGCCACCTCTCCCGCGGAAGCACTCCAGCCGGCGCCCGATCACATCGAAGACCTTGAAGAACATCACTGCAGCGCCATCATACTCCAGGTGGACCGCGAAGACGCCCCTCTCCTTGCAAACTCGGGCGACTTCTCTCCAGCCGCGGGAACGTAAGACCTCGCCCGGGGCAGCGACCACGACCTCAGCCTCGATCGCGAGGGCGCTGCAGCCGGCGTGCTGCAGCCAGAGCTCCAGAGGCCCTCCTGGAGGGACGACGGAGGCGAAGAAGGAAGGCAGACGGATCCAGGACTGGAGAGGAACGATGACGTGGAGCACGAACTCATGGGAGGAGCCCTCGGCATGGACTCCGGGAGGAACGACCCATGCCTTCGTGACCCGACGGCGCCTACGACGGCGCCGGCCGTGGAGATCAGCATCGACACCCTCGGGGCCCTCACCGGGGGCGTACAAAGGAAGCGGGAACCCCGGCGGAGCCCGCTCGCACCGGGGCCTCGGCTCCACCTGCCGGTCTTCCTCGCCCCGGCTGCAAGGGGCGAGCCGATTCTTCGGCGGGAGCGGGTCTGGCCCCTCTCGAGGAGCCTTCCCTTCTCCGCTGCGGAGAACCGACGGATCGGAGCCATCACACCAAGACGAAGCAAGAACTGGGAGCAGAGGAGAAAGCAAAGAGAGATGGACTGGAAGGGCACGCGCCATACTGTACTTATAGCCGGTGAAGGCCAACCGCCGGCCTCCACGATCATAGGTAATCATGACACGATTTGCATGCAGGGACTTGTCCAACTCACGCGATCACCGAGGCGTCGTGGGGAAGTTGATTCACCCACGTCCCGTCAACCGCCACGTGGCGCCCAAGGCCGCAGGCTGTTAGGGCCCGCGGCGCTTCGCCCTTGCCCTTTCGCCTCTCGGCACGGCCAAGCCCATGCGCGCCTCGGGCCCGGGGGCTACTGTCGGCGTTCTGGGAACGGGGGTCCCCAGACTTGCCTGCCTGCGGCCTACGGCGTGGCTCAAAGGAGGCCCAACATGGCCCATCTGCATCAGCACAAGACTCAAGACCCTCGCGAGGGGCCAAGCCTCGCGAGGCGGACGACACGGCGCATCCTCAGGCGCAGCCTCCTCAGGCTGGCTCGCGAGGAGACAGGGATGTCAAGGTGGGGTACCTCGCGAGGTGCCTGTGACGCAAGCCATGACGATCGAGGGTGCCAGGCGGGCGCCAGCGCGCGCAGCATCCTTCTTTCCTCTTTGGTGCAAAGGGGGCAAGCGCAGCCGCGGAGTACCAAGGCATCAGGCAAAGGTTGCCATTTCAGTGCAACAAGACCAGGACCAAGTGGACTACGAGATGGAGGTCACCTTGGAGCCCAGCACGGCGTCACCGCAGAGTCTTTCGCAGGCGAAGACCACCTTTAGTCAGGATAAGTGTACTAGATGTTCCCCTTCGAATTGGCCAGTTGTTGGCGCCCTTCCCGCTCAATATTTGGGAAGAGGCCCAGGGCCTTTGCCTATAAATAGGGCCAGTCACCCACATAGCAAGGGGTCGGTTCGATCAGTTGGTAGATTGGAGAATAGGGTTCGGCTCGCAGAGTTGGTTGGTCTGGCTAGCAAGTAGAGAGAAAGAGAGAGAGAGGTGACTGAACTCCTCCCAGCAGTTCATCACCCCAGCCAAGAACAGACCCTTGCGAGGCAGTTCTTCCTTGTACTATTCATCATCACCAGCCCCAGGAGGCAATCCATCCACCACACACTGGAGTAGGGTATTACACCACAATGGTGGCCCGCCCCAAACCCTAACCCTAGCCACAATGGTGCGATTCTTTTAGTAGTTTAGATCTTTGCGAGACGGGGAGGTAGAAGGCGAGATTTCCGCGCGCACCCCAGTGTTCGAACCTTAAGGGTCTGCCGGAACCCGAAATCCGACAGTGCGGCGCGGCGGGGCGGTGCGTGTGGCGGCGTGGCAGGGGGGCGACTGGGCAGCGGCGCGGTGGGGCGGCGGCGCGGCGCGGCGGCTAGGGTTAGGGTTTGGGGCGGGTGGCAGTTGGGATGTCCCGGGCCTCGGGTGGCGCTATAAAAAGGCCTCGGCCAGGGAGTCCTGGCCGGATACGGCCCGTAGGTCGGTTCGGACTTTTTTTAGAAAAAAATAATTACGCTCAGAAAAAACAAAAGAAATACTAAACGGACTCCAAAAGTCCCGAAATAAATTTTCCGCGGCTTCTAAAATCAAGCTGCACAAGATGAACATTTATTTGGGGCCTAAATGCAATTTTGAAAACCGCGCATTTTTCTAAATTCAAATAAAATAGCAAATAAAACTAAAATAAAATCTTATTTGATTTTTTATTAAATCCTCAATATTTCTTTATTTTGGGAAAGTCATTTTATTCCCTCTCTCATATTTTTGTATTAGAAATAGTTGAAGATAAAATAAATAAAATCAAATGATCCTATGTCCAAAATTTGAGAAAACTCAAATATGAAAATAACGAAATCCCCAACTCTCTCCGAGGGTTCTTGAGTTGCGTAGAATTTCTAGGATCAACCAAAATGCAATAAAATATGATATGCAATGATGATGTAGTGCATAACATTCCAAATTGAAAATTTGGGATGTTACAAACCTACCCCCCTTAAGATGAATCTCGCCCTCGAGATTTGGGTTGGCTAGAAAATAGGTGAGGGTGGTCCTTCAGCAAATCCTCCTCTCGTTCCCAGGTGGCTTCATCCTCCGTGTGGTG
The DNA here is from genome assembly GCA_034509565.1 of Triticum monococcum. Classification (NCBI taxonomy): domain Eukaryota; kingdom Viridiplantae; phylum Streptophyta; class Magnoliopsida; order Poales; family Poaceae; genus Triticum; species Triticum monococcum. The sequence continues at coordinate 665,654,528 of CM067843.1, read as the reverse complement.
GCTCCACTGAACTTTGCAAAACTTGATAACCTTGTTGCGGGTGACTCGACTGGCATATTCTAGAATCTTGACTGGTTTCTCCTCATAGGTCAAATCACTGTCCAACTGAATCGCTTCCAGCGGCACTGTATCTCTCAGTGGTATATCAGCCATCTCTGCGTGGCACTTCTTCAACTGGGAAACGTGGAACACATCGTGAACTCCTGACAATCCTTCAGGCAATTCTAACTTGTAGGCTACTTCTCCCATACGCTCCAAAACTTTGTATGGTCCTACAAAATGTGGCGCTAACTTTCCCTTAACTCCAAAGCGCTTAACTCCTCGAAATGGAGATACTCGAAGATAAACTCGGTCTCCGACTTCGTAAATTGTCTCCTTGCGTTTTGAATCTGTATAGCTCTTCCGCCTGGACTGGGCTACCTTGAGCCTATCGCGAATCAATTTCACTTTCTGTTCAGACTCCTTAATCAGATCCGGTCCAAACAACTGGCGGTCTCCAACTTCATCCCACGACAATGGAGTCCTGCACCTCCTTCCGTACAAGGCTTCGAAAGGGGCCATCTTCAAACTGGATTGATAACTGTTGTTATAAGAGAACTCTGCATATGGCAATTCTCATCCCAACTAGATCCATAATCTAGCACACAAGCTCTCAGCATATCCTCCAAAATCTGATTAACTCTCTTGGTCTGTCCATCTGTCTGCGGATGGAAAGCTGTACTGAACTCTAGCCTAGTACCCAAAGTTTCATGCAACTGATTCCAGAACTTTGAGGTAAATTGGGTTACTCTATCTGATACAATGCTCCTTGGAACTCCATGTAGACATACGATCCTGGTCATGTATATTTTTGCCAATTTGGCACTAGTATAGGTAGTCTTCACTGGAATGAAATGAGCTACCTTTGTCAAATGATCGACTACAACCCAAATCGAGTCATAGCCTGAACGAGTTCTGGGCAATCCTGTGATAAAATCCATGCCTAACTTATACCACTTCCATTCGGGTATTGGCAATGGCTGTAGCAATCCTGCTGGCTTCTTATGCTCTGCCTTTACTCTCTGACATACATCACAAACTGCTACATACTCCGCAATATCCTTCTTCATTCCGGTCCACCAAAAAATATCCTTCAAATCCGAATACATCTTGGTATTTCCTGGGCGAATCGAATATGGTGAATCATGGGCCTCTTGTAGAATTAACTTCCTGATCTCCGAATCATTAGGCACATAAATGCGGTCTTCAAACCATAAGGTATCATGCTCATCCTCACGAAATCCTTTAACTTTTCCCTTGCTCATTTTCTCCTTAATAGAAGCGATCTCTTTGTCAGTCCTTTGAGCTTCTCTGATCTTGTCCATCAAAGTAGACTGAATCTCCAATGCTGCTACATAGCCTCTCGGGACTATCTCCAAACATAGCTCACGAAGGTTTTCGGCTAACTCCCTTGGTAAATCTCCCGTCATTAAGGTGTTGACATGACTTTTATGGCTCAACGCGTCAGCTACTACGTTAGCCTTTCCTGGGTGATAATGCAATCTCATGTCATAATCCTTGATGAGCTCCAACCATCTCCTTTGCCTGAGATTCAACTCCTTCTGCGTGAAAATATACTTCAAACTCTTGTGATCCGTGTATACCTCACAATGGTTTCCAATGAGAAAATGTCTCCAGGTCTTCAATGCATGCACTACGGCTGCTAACTCCAAATCATGCATGGCATAATTCAACTCATGAGGCTTAAGCTGTCGTGAGGCATATGAAACAACTCTTCCTTCTTGCATAAGCACTACTCCAAGTCCTCGACGTGAAGCGTCGCAATACACCTCATAATCCTTGGTCTGATCTAGCAAAATCAACACGGGTGATGTAACCAAACGTTTCTTCAACTCCTGGAAACTGGCCTCACATTCCTCAGTCCATATGAACTTGGTATCCTTCTTCAACAACTCGTCATAGGCTTCGCAATCTTCGAGAAATTTTCAATAAATCTCTGGTAGTATCCTGCAAGTCCAAGAAAAATCCGGACCTCTCCAACTGTTGTTGGGGCTTCCCAATTTGTCACAGTGTCAAACTTGGTGGGATCTACTGCTATACCTTCTCCGGATATAACGTGTCCGAGAAATCCAACTTCCTTCAACCAAAACTCACATTTTCTAAACTTGGCATATAACTGATGTTCTCTGAGCTTACCAAGTACCAAACGCAAGTGCTCCTTATGCTCCTCTTCGTTCTTCGAGTATACCAGGATATCATCGATGAACACTATGACGAACTTATCCAGAAACTCCATAAACACCTTGTTCATCATGTTCATAAAATATGCAGGTGCATTAGTCAGACCAAATGACATAACGGTATACTCGTACAGCCCATACCTGGTGGTAAAAGTCGTCTTAGGTATATCCTGTTCTCGAATCTTCAACTGATGGTACCCTGATCGCAGGTCGATCTTGGAAAATACCTTAGCTCCTTGCAATCAATCAAATAAATCATTGATCATCGGTAGTGGGTACTTGTTCTTGATGGTTACTTCATTCAATCCTTGATAATCAACAACCATCCTTAACGATCCATCCTTCTTCTCCACTAGAAGTACTGGCGATCCCCAAGGCGAAGAACTTGGGCGAATATAACCTTTATCCAGTAACTCCTTAATTTGCTTCTTAATCTCCACCAAATCCTTTGCGGGCATCCTATATGGTCTCTTAGATATTGGCCCCGTGCCTGGCAAAAGCTCAATCAAAAACTCAATATCTCTATCCGGGGGCATGCCTGGCAACTCTTCTGGAAATACATCAGGGAAATCCTTCACCACTGGTACTTCCTCCTGCATAACTCCTGTTAAACAATTTACTTGATTCCTCTTAGGCACATGCCGGGATACATACTTGATCCTTCTCCCTTCTGGGGTGGTAAGAAAAATTGACTTACTGGTGCAATCGATGTTTCCTCCATACATCAACAACCAATCCATACCCAAAATTACATCCAAACCTTGTGATTCCAAAATGATCAAATTCGAGGGAAACACATGCCTACCTATACTCAATGGCACTTGAAAACATCCCTTACTAGCCATATACTCCGCTCCTGGTGAGCTTACTAGCATAGGTGTTCTAAGAACTTTGGTGGGCAGGTTATACTTATCCACGAATTCCCTTGATATGTATGAATGCGATGCACTAGTATCAAAAAGAACGAGTGCAGTAAATGACTTAACCAAAAACTTACCGATTACTGCATCCGGTTGTTCTTCAACCTCCTCCATGTTAACGTGGTTCACGTGTCCCCTGTTGAAAGGGTTTGGCTTCTTCCCAGAGCTTCCATTGCCATTTCCATTCTGGGATTCAGGACATTCATTGGCATAATGTCCGGTCTTCTGGCACTTGAAACAAGTGACTTGGCTCAGGTCTCTCTTGGCTGGGGTTGATGGGTTGGTGCGGTTCTGGCCGTTGCTTGTCCCATTCCATTACCATTCTTGGTGCCATTGTGATTGTGCGAGCTACCTCCTCCATGGGTATGCTGAAAATGTCCTCCCGGTCTAGGGGTAAAACGTGGCTTCTGCTGAGCTCCTGAATTGTACTTCCCTTGTCCATACTTCCTCTTGTGATTCTCAATCTGTTGTTGCTTCCCTTCAATCATGAGAGCACGATCTACCAACTCCTGATAGTTGTTGAAGGTTGCTACCATCAACTGCATGCTCAACTCATCATTCAGTCCTTCCAGAAACTTCTCTTGCTTAGCTGCATCCGTAGCTACGTCATCTGGGGCATAGCGTGCTAACTTACTAAAGTCCTCCACATACTAGCCAACTATCCGTCCTCCTTGGCGCAAGTTGCGAAACTCACGCTTCTTCATGGCCATAGCTCCTGCTGAAACATGGGCAGTACGGAAAGTCTGTTGAAACTGGTCCCATGTGACAGTGTCGACAGGGAAAGTGGTTGTGAAATTCTCCCACCATGATGCTGCGGGTCCTTCAAGCTGATGTGCGGCAAACTTCACCTTTTCCACATATGTGCATCCTGCCGTGGTCAACTCCCTTGTTGTCTTGTGGAGCCAATCATCTGCTACTATAGGCTCGGTGCTACTGGAAAACACCGGCGGATTCAGCCTAAGAAAACGGGCTAAGTGATCAATAGGTGGTGGTGGTGGTGGGTTGTTCTTGTTCCCTTGATTCTGATTCTGGACTAGCAACTGCATCAATGTGTTCTGCTGCTAGATCCACTGAGTGAGCTCCGGTGGGAAGGTAAATCCGGGGTCACGTCTCGGAGGCATCTGAGGGTTTAGAAAAGATGAGATATAAGAATAGAGAGGGGTCTAGAGAGAAAACACTACCCATATGCACATGAGGCAAAAGCAAACAATTCACTTCATTCAATCAAACAAGAGCATACAATCGATCTAACTATCGCAAAAGTGCTCAGACTACTATATTTACATGGTGGACTACTACTACTGATGGGATGGTCTACTAGAAATATTCTTCGGTTGCAGACTCCATGATATCTACTCCAGCTTCATCTACATAGTCATCATCGCTATCATCTGGATCCAAGTCAGTGTCGTCGATGATGATGTAGTATTCCGGGCGAATCTCCTTGGGTTCTTCGTCTTCTTCTACTGGTGTAGGGCCTCCCATGAATATTCTGATCTTCATTGTTAAGTCGGCATTCTTGTCCACTAGTACTTTGATTTCCTCTTCATAATCTTCACGTGTGGCCTTGAGTTCTTCCTCCAGTTCCTTGATTCTAGTCCTTGCCTTCTTCAGATCTATCATGTCGGTGCACATCTGGTTCTCCTGACATTGAATGTGTTGGTTTAACTCCTGGATAAAAGCTGCAATTGATCTATCCTTCCTGGTGTTGATCATCTCCTAGTGCTCATCTCGGCGCCCACAAATCTGGTAGATAGTATCCTTGAGATCATTGCGGTAAACTTCTCCAATGCGTCCCATGGCGATGTGAGCTGCCATGCTCTTTCCTCGATTCCAAGTTGGCGCATCAAAAGAAAACTCTATGGGCTCAGTGACTGGCATGAACGTCCTTCCTGCAACTAGAACTTGAATCATCCAGCGCTCCTCTTCAGGTAAAGTGGCGTTGTAGGTTCCGGTGAAGCCTGGCACTCCTATGTTTAGGTATCTAGTGACTTCCTTCAAGTGACGTCCAAAGGGTGTATCTTCATCTGGTTGCGTGAACTTGTTCCTTGCATCCGCCATCCTAAAAGAGTAGAAATGATGAGAAGTCAGAATGAGAAGAGAGTGAGTAGTGATCTAGATCCTTTAGCTTAGTGGTCGTGTCCTACAGTCAGCGTGTGCTCTAATACCATCTTGTAGCGACCAGACCTCAAACGGTCCAATCTCTGTGCTCAGGTGTCATCCCTGGATCAGTAATGCTAACACCACACAGTACTTGAAGGATTTATAACAGAGTAGCAATCACACACTTATTACATCGAGTGTCTCAAAATAGAACTTATTATAGTAAATATGGCTTAAGGCCATCTAATAACGATAACAGCGGAAGGCTTGGAAGATAAGTGAGTCCATCAACTCCAACGGCATCACTAAGAATGGAACCACGACCTAAGGCACCTTAATCGTCATCTGAAAAGTCTGCAACATGAATGTTGCAGCCCGAAATGGGTCAGCACATGGAATATGCTGGCAATGTAACACATAGAGAGCAATGAAGAAATAAGACTATACTACATGCATATTTGGCTGGTGGAAAGCTCTATGGTTACAGTTTTGCGTAAAGCCAATTTTTCCCTACTACAAAGGAATAAATTTTATTTATCTATCATGGTAGTTGTTAAACATTGAGAATGGTTGACAGCATTCTCAATCCCAATTAAACATCATCATTAAAAAACCAACAAAATTAATTAGAGTAACATGATGAGATTCACATGATAATCCAGGTACTAGATACTCAAGATGTCCATAACCGGGGACACGGCTAACCATGATTAGTTTATACACTCTGCAGAGGTTTGTGCACTTTTCCCCACAAGACTTGATCTCCTCCGTTGGGATTCTCACACTACATGGTGTTTGAGAAACGGATGACCCAGACATAGTCTTTCAGACGCGCTAGCACCTTACGATCGGGTAGACCGTTACACCTACTTTCCCCTACATCTGCTAGTCTACCACTGTAAGAGTTTGCACGACTTAATCAACTATGCTAGAGCCCATAGTAGCTTGTGGCTGCACACGGAAGTTTCTAGCATGAATAATCTCATGATCCCTTTGAGCCTGGGTGGCGGTCCAAAAGAAAAACAGGCAATCGCTGGAATACCATGTGCCTCAATCCACCCAGATCTGTATTTAAGTTGCCACCTTAGATAAACCATTAATTTAACAATCTCATATCTTTCATGGATACACTCACCCAATCCACATCTACTAGCATAGCATGGCATAAAGCAAACGTAGAAGTAACTCCCAAAGGTTTGATAATAGAACAGGTGATAGGTACTACCTCATCTACTTCCCAGAACCCACAATTTAATTAGATCCTAATCATGAAATGTGTGAGGATTGATCTAATGCAATAAAAACTGGGTAGTAGGAGGTATGATCAAAGTGTTACTTGCCTTGCTGATGATCCGTGAAACCTAGCGATTCGAAGTAGCAAGCGGCGCACTCCAGGTACTCTCTCGCAAACAAACAAACAAGCATACAATAAGTACTCAACTAATGCACAGGTAAAACTCGAATAAGAGATCTAACCAGAAAGTTCAACTTAAGAACTCCGATTGGCAAAAAGAATCAAATTGAACGAAGCAACGAATGACAAACGGCAAACGAAACAGGCTTCGTTTACTATTCTGGATCTAGGGCAATTTTTACAGTGGCAAAACCTTGTTTGAGTTGTTTAAACGGAAAGAGGGTTTCGAGACGAAACTCTAGGCGCTTGAATCGCCTAATTCTGACAAACGAGCGAAAAGTTATACTAGAACGTAAATCGGATCAGGAATCGCGATCAAAAAAATCACGGATAGATTAACGAACGAACGTTCATTATCTGGATCTAAACGATGAACGCGTTCGTTAAAAACAAACGAACGAGCGAATGCTCGCTAATTAACTAAACTGAAAAAAACGATCTAACAAAAAAAACAGATCTAAGTTTTTTTTAAACGATCGGTTTACTTCGCGAAAACTGAGGCAACGGCGTCTACCTCGGCGGCTCCGGCGAACGGCGGCGGCAGCGGCAGGGCAGTGGGGTAGCAGGGCGGCGCGGGGGCGGGTGGCGCGGCGGGGCGGGGGCGGCGGGCCAGCGGCGCGGCGGGGCGGCGCGGGTGGCGGCGCGGCGCGGCGGCTAGGGTTAGGGTTTGGGGCGGGTGGCGGTTGGGCTGTCCCGGGCCTCAGGGGGCGCTATAAAAAGGCCTCGGCCAGGGAGTCCTAGCCGGATACGGCCCGTAGGTCGGTTCGGACTTTTTTTAAATAATTACGCTCTAAAAAACAAAAGAAATACTAAATGGACTCCAAAAATCCCGAAATAAATTTTTTCCGGCTTCTAAAATCAAGCCGCACAGGATGAACATTTATTTGGCGCCTAAATGCAATTTTGAAAAACATGTATTTTTCCTAAATTCAAATAAAATCGCAAATAAAACCAAAATAAAATCTTATTTGATTTTTTATTAAATCCTCAATATTTCTTTATTTTGGGAAAGTCATTTTATTCCCTCTCTCACATTTTTGTATTTGAAATAGTTGAAGATAAAATAAATAAAATCAAATGATCCTATTTTCAAAATTTGAGAAAACTCAAATATGAAAATAACGAAATCCCCAACTCTCTCCGAGGGTTCTTGAGTTGCATAGAATTTCTAGGATCAACCAAAATGCAATAAAATACATAAGGAGGGAGAATGCCGGCAGCTGGAATTCTGGGCTGGAAATGGAGCAAATATTAGAGACCTATTCTGCACAACTCCAAAAGTCTTCAAACTCCATGAAACACCTTATAATAAATAATGAAAAATCCTCGCCAAAGATGAAGACCAGGGGGCCCACACCCTGCTCATGAGGGTGGGCCCCCCCTAGGGCGCACCCCGCTACCTTGTGGGCCCCCTGGTGGCTCTCCGATCACCATCTTCTCCTATATGAAGTCTTTCGTCGAGAAAAAAAATAGGAAGCAACCTTTCGGGACGAAACTCCACCGCCACGAGGCGGAACCTTGGCGAATCCAATCTAGAGCTCCGGGACAGCTGTTCTGCCGTGGAAACTTCCCTCCCGGAGGGGCGAATCAGCGCCATCGTCATCACCAACGCTCCTCTCATCGGGAGAGGGCAATCTCCATCAACATCTTCATCAGCACCATCTCATCTCAAAACCCTAGCTCATCTCTTTTATCCAATTCTTGTCTCCAAGTCCGAGATTGGTGCTAGTAGGTTGCTAGTAGTGTTAATTACTCCTTGTAGTTGATGCTAGTTGGTTTAATTGGTGGAAGATCATATGTTCAGATCTTTTATGCATATTATTACCCCTCTGATTATGAACATGTTTATGCTTTGTAAGTAGTTACGTTTATTCCTTAGGACAAGGGAGAAGTCTTGCTATTAGTAGTCATGTGAATTTGGTATTCGTTCGATATTTTGATGAGATGTATGTTGTCTAGCCTCTAGTGGTGTTATGTGAACGTCGACTACATACCACTTCACCATTATTTGGGCCTAGAGGAAGGCATTGGGAAGTAATAAGTAGATGATGGGTTGCTAGAGTGACAGAAGCTTAAACCCTAGTTTATGTGTTGCTTCGTAAGGGGCTGATTTGGATCCATATGTTTCATGCTATGGTTAGGTTTACCTTAATACTTTTGTTGTAGTTGCGGATGCTTGCAATAGAGTTTAATCATAAGTGGGATGCTTGTTCAAGTAAGAATAGCACTGAAGCACCGGTCCACCCAGATGTCAAATTATCAAAGTACCGAACGCGAATCATATGAGCGTGATGAAAACTAGCTTGACGATATTCTCATGTGTCCTCGGGAGTGCTTTTCCTTATATAAGAGTTTGTCTAGGCTTGTCCTTTGCTACAAAAAGGATTGGGCCACCTTGCTGTACTTTATTTACTTTTGTTACTTGTTGCTCGTTACAAATTATCTCATCACAAAACTATCTGTTACCACTTATTTCAGTACTTGTAGAGAATACCTTGCTGAAAACCGTTTATCATTTCCTTCTGCTCCTCGTTGGATTCGACACTCTTACTTATCGAAAGGACTACGATAGATCCCCTATACTTGTGGGTCATCATCTACCAGCGAGCTCGGGTGCATGCACACGCGTTCGCGGTGCCGGCCACGCGTCCGCGGCAACGCCAGCGCGGCACACCCCTCCCCTGCCTATATAACGCCATCCCGGGCGTGTTTCTCCTCACTACTCGACCTCAATCACTCCCAGAAGCCTCCCCGACCCCTCAGATCATCGCTATAGCCCCTCCCTGCTTGCCATGGCCGTCGTAGCGCCGTCGGGCTCCGCTTGAATCCGAGCAGCCCCTGGCTCCTCCCCTCCTTTTCCCACTACCAGTAGATCTACCAGATCATACCGAACCTCCCCATCTTCTCCGTCTCTCTCCGGAGCCAGCGTGGCCGCGCGGCACTGAAGTTGTCCGACGCCGTGGTTCTCAGCATCCGTGGTGCGCCGCCGTTCCACTCCTCCCCGGCGTGCGGGTAGCCATTGGATGGGTGCGGCTCATCTCCCTAAACGCGGCGATGTGCTGCATGGCTCGGGGGATGGCCGTAGTCGGCCAGGCGAGAGCCGGCGCTGGCGACTTCCCTCTGCTCCACGGGCAAGCACGAGGAGAAGACGAAGACCACGACCCCTTCCCTCCAGTTGGCGCCTGGACCCCGCGGCCCCACCTGCCAGTGGCTCTAGGCCCGGTCCCGCCTATGCTGACTGGATTAACTGGAGACGCAAACACTGTATTATCTCTCTGTTTCAGGCTGAAATAAGCTTCCCCAAGGCAAAGGCGTATTTATCCGTAGTACGCGTTATGTTTTTCCAGCTAAGGGCCTGTTTGTAATGATTTCTTTATAGATAGGTCCCTGGCAGAAAAACATTCATATCTTTTTACCCATAGCCCCAAATCAGCCCCTTTGAGAGAGAATGTTTTCCGACGATTCTTTCCGCGAGTTTCTCACACTTTCTCCCGGTGATTTCTTCCACCCCAGGCAAGCCACACCCTCCATTTGCATGATTTCAATGCAGTGACATGGTTTGTTTGAACTTGTTTAAAATATTGCATTAGCTATGTATGATTTGTTCATGGCATTTCTCGGAGTATTGTTTCGATCTTGATATTGCCATGATATTGCTTGGAGTTCTAGGACTTATGTTTTGATGATTATGTGGATGACATGTGCCTTTGGATTCTTAGTGGCTATTATGATTATTTTCATGATGGTACCTGGTATTATTTTGGAGTATTACTTTGGATATCATGTTGCCTTTGGATTATTAGTGGCTAGTGTTATTTCCATCATGATGCTAGATGATATTATGTTTTGGAGTATGATGTTGGAGATGAGGCTTGCATGTGGATCATAGTTGGATAGTTAGTTCTTGATATTTGAGTAGTAGTCTTGTCGTTCTTGGATTCATCCTGATAGTAGTGTTACAATATCCGCGGAGTATCTTGGTATGGTGTTATGATGCTTGGATTATTTGTTGGGTATGCTATGACTTGGATTATAGGTTGATAGATGGTATCGGAGTATCAGTCATTACAGTTATATTTTTGGGGATAAATTCCGTCATTAAGTTGGTCATGTGCCACCGAACCGGGCTTTCTCCAGCGCAACCACATTTGCCTTTATGGGAAGGCCCTAATGTGATGCTATTGTTGTGTCTCTCGCCGGTGCCTCCAACGAGGGAAGGTTATGGGCGCGCGCTACCCTGATCAGGTAGGCGGAGATAAGCCTTGTGTGCCCGTTGTTGTTGTTATGTGCACATGTCCTCATTTGGCACGGTTTATTGTTTTGGCCACGCCGGTGGCCATTGGTGTCTTTGGTAGACATGGGGCCACTCAGGACTAGCCCAGTGGGGAGTGGGTCGGAGTGGCCGGGAGAGTGTCATGGCAGTAGATCGGTTTTGTCGGAACGCCGTTGGTCCACCCGAATGGGAGTACGAGGCCATGAGTTCCGTGGTGTGGGTAAAGTGCGCTACCTCTGCAGAGTATGTTTGTTTAAACTATCGATAGCCGCGTCCTCGGTCATGGGCACAAGTTCGTGCTAGGTCACACTGTTCGATCAACACGCACATGACGGAATGACTTATAGGTGAATTATATGTTGATATTTTGAGCAGTACAGATTGGCAGGATGTTGATGATGATGTTGGAGACCAAGTGTTGGTCATGGTAGTGATTGCCGGAAAGATCACCGTTTGAGACCAAGTGTTGGTCATGGTTGTGATCGCCGGAAAGATCACCGTTTGGTTTTGATCACGAGGTGATCGAGATGGTATATTACTTGGCCGATTAGCCAAGAGAGATATGGTTATGGAGATCTGAGATGGTGATTTATCAATATTGTATCAGTTTCATACCAGGTTTAGTAGTTGTTTCATCATGATAATTGTTAATTAATTAACCTGTTAATGCTATGTTATTGTCTTACCTTGATGTTTATGGTTGTTGTGAGCTTGCAAGTACATTCAATGTATTGACCTGGCATGTCATGCTAGATTGCAGGTGATGTCATGATTGCTTGATTGCTTGTCAAGGTTGCCGTGTGTGCGAGCTAGATCATGTCCCAGCCAGAGTCCCTGCGGAGTGGAGTTCACCACCTTCGTCATTGTTCCGCTGCTACGAGTTGTTTCGCTGCTAGCATAGAGCAAGTGTAGTATCGCAGGCGTAGTGTCGCCGCGCTGATGTGCTTCTTTGTAACATCAGACCCTTATATTATTATTATTGTAATAAGAGCTGATTTGTTCTATGTCAAGCAGTGCCATATTGCAGAGACTTCTCCTCGATCTCTGGGCTGTAATACGGGACGTTCCGGTTTCTCTGAACCCGGGTGCCACAGTAGCAGCCACGTAAAACTTGCAACAACAAAGTAGAGGACGTCTAACTTGTTTTTGCAGGGGATGTTGTGATGTGATATGGTCAAGACGTGATTATATAAATTGTTGTATGAGATGATCATGTTTTAAAACAAAGTTCTCGGCAACTGGTAGGAGCCATATAGTTGTTGCTTTATTGTATGAAATGCAATCGCCATGTAATCGCTTTACTTTATCACTAAGCGGTAGCGATAGTCGTAGAAGCAATAGTTGGCGAGATGACAACGATGCTACGATGGAGATCAAGGTGTCAAGCCGGTGACGATGGTGATCATGATGGTGCTTTGGAGATGGAGATCAAAGGCACAAGATGATGATGGCCATGTCATATCACTCATATTGATTGTATGTGATGTTTATCTTTTATGCATCTTATTTTGCTTAGTACGGCGGTAGCATTATAAGATGACCTCTCACTAAATTTCAAGGTATAAGTGTTCTCCCTGAGTATGCACCATTGCTACAGTTCATCATGTCGAGACACCACGTGATGATCAGGTGTGATAAGCTCTACGTTCACATACAACGGGTGCAAGCCAGTTTTGCACAAGCAGGATAGTTAGGTTAAACTTGACGAGCCTACCATATGCAGATATGGCCTCGGAACACTGAGACCAAAAGGTCGAGCGTGAATCATATAGTAGATATGATCAACATAGTGATGTTCACCATTGAAAACTCTCCATCTCACGTGATGATCGTACATGGTTTAGTTGATATGGATCACGTGATCACTTAGATGATTAGAGGGATATTTGTCTAAGTGGGAGTTCTTAAGTAATATGATTAATTGTACTTTAATTTATCATGAAGTTAGTACCTGATAGTATTTTGCATGTCTATGTTGTTGTAGATAAATAGCCCGTGCTACTGTTCCTTTGAATTTTAATGCGTTCCTAGAGAAAGCTAAGTTGAAAGATGATGGTAGCAACTACACGGACTGGGTCCATAACTTGAGGATTATCCTCATTGCTGCATAGAAGAATTACGTCCTAGAAGCACCGCTAGGTGCAAAGCCTGCTGCAGGAGCAACACCACATGTTATGAATGTCTGGCAGAGCAAAGCTGATGACTACTTGATAGTTCAGTGTGCCATGCTTTACGGCTTCGAATCGGGACTTCAACGACGTTTTGAACGTCATGGAGCATATGAGATGTTCCGGGAGTTGAAGTTAATATTTCAAGCAAATGTCCGAATTGAGAGATATGAAGTCTCCAATAATTTCTATAGCTGCAAGATGGAGGAGAATAGTTCTGTCAGTGAACATATACTCAAAATGTCTGGGTACCACAACCACTTGACTCGTCTTGGAGTTAATCTTCCTGGTGATAGTGTCATTGACAGAGTTCTTTAATCACTGCCACCAAGCTACAAAAGCTTCGTGATGAACTATAATATGCAAGGGATGGATAAGACAATTCCCGAGCACTTCGCAATGCTAAAGGCCGCGAAGGTAGAAATCAAGAAGGATCATCAAGTGTTGATGGTCAACAAGACAACTAGTTTCAAGAAGAAGGGCAAAGGGAAAAAGGGGAACTTGAAGAAGAACGGCAAGCAAGTTGCTGCTCAAGTGAAGAAGCCCAAGTCTGGACCTAAGCCTGAGACTGAGTGCTTCTACTGCAAAGGGACTGGTCACTGGAAGCGGAACTGTCCCAAGTATTTGGCGGATAAGAAGGATGGCAAAGTGAAAGGTATATTTGATATACATGTTATTGATGTGTACCTTACTAATGCTCGCAGTAGCGCATGGGTATTTGATACTGGTTCTGTTGCTCATATTTGCAACTCGAAACACGGGCTACGGATTAAGCGAAGATTGACTAAGGATGAGGTGACAATGCGCGTGGGAAATGGTTCCAAAGTCGATGTGATCGCGGTCGCCACACTACCTCTACATCTACCTTCCGGATTAGTATTAGACCTGAATAATTGTTATTTGGTGCCAGCGTTAAGCATGAACATTATATCTGGATCTTGTTTGATGCGAGACGGTTATTCATTTAAATCAGAGAACAATGGTTGTTCTATTTATATGAGTAATATCTTTTATGGTCATGCACTCTTGATGAGTGGTCTACTTTATTAAATCTCGATAGTAGTTATACACATATTCATAGTATTGAAGCCAAAAGATATAAGTTTAATAACGATAGTGCAACTTATTTGTGGCACTGCCATTTAGGTCATATTGGTATAAAGCGTATGAAGGAACTCCATGCTGATAGGCTTTTGGAATCACTTGATGCTTGTGAACCATGCCTCATGGGCAAGATGACTAAGACTCCGTTCTCCGGAACAATGGAGTGAGCAACAGACTTATTGGAAATAATACATACTGATGTTTGCGGTCCGATGAGTATTGATGCTCGCGGCGGCTATTGTTATTTTCTGACGTTCATGGATGATTTGAGCAGATATGGGTATATCTACTTGATGAAACATAAGTCTGAAACATTTGAAAAGTTCAAAGAATTTCACAGTGAAGTGGAAAATCATCGTAACAAGAAATTAAGTTTCTACGATCTGATCATGCAGGTGAATATTGAAGTTATGAGTTTGGTCTTCATTTGAAACAATGCGGAATAGTTTCGCAACTCATGCCACCTGGAACACCATAGCGTAATGGTGTGTCCGAACGTCATAACCGCACTTTATTAGATATGGTGCGATCTATGATGTCTCTTACTGATTTATGGCTATCGTTTTGGGGTTATGCTTTAGAGACGGCTGCATTCACGTTAAATAGGGCACCATCAAAATACGTTGAGACGACACCATATGTGAAGGAAATATGCCCTAGAGGCAATAATAAAGTTATTATTTATTTCCTTATATCATGATAAATGTTTATTATTCATGCTAGAATTGTATTAACCGGAAACATAATACATGTGTGAATACATAGACAAACAGAGTGTCACTAGTATGCCTCTACTTGACTAGCTCGTTAATCAAAGATGGTTATGTTTCCTAACCATGGACAAAAGAGTTGTTATTTGATTAACGAGGTCACATCATTAGTTGAATGATCTGATTGACATGACCCATTCCATTAGCTTAGCACCCGATCGTTTAGTATGTTGCTGTTGCTATTCTTCATGACTTATACATGTTCCTATGACTATGAGATTATGCAACTCCCGTTTACCGGAGGAACACTTTGGGTGCTACCAAATGTCACAACGTAACTGGGTGATTATAAAGGAGTACTACAGGTGTCTCCAAAGGTAGATGTTGGGTTGGCGTATTTCGAGATTAGGATTTGTCACTCCGAATGTCGGAGAGGTATCTCTGGGCCCTCTCGGTAATGCACATCACATAAGCCTTGCAAGCACTGCAACTAATATGTTAGTTGTGAGATGATGTATTATGGAACGAGTAAAGAGACTTGCCGGTAACGAGATTGAACTAGGTATTGGATACCGACGATCGAATCTCGGGCAAGTAACATACCGATGACAAAGGGAACAACGTATGTTGTTATGCGGTCTGACCGATAAAGATCTTCGTAGAATATGTAGGAGCCAATATGGGCATCCAGGTCCCGCTATTGGTTATTGACCGGAGACGTGTCTCGGTCATGTCTACATTGTTCTCGAACCGTAGGGTCCGCATGCTTAAGGTTTGGATGACAGTTATATTATGAGTTTATGAGTATTGATGTACCGAAGGAGTTCGGAGTCCCGGATGAGATCGGGGACATGACGAGGAGTCTCGAAATGGTCGAGACGTAAAGATCGATATATTGGACGACTATATTCGGACATCGGAAAGGTTCCGAGTGATTCGGGTATTTTTCGGAGTACCAGGTAGTTACGGGAGAAGTAATGGGCCTTGATGGGCTTTAGTGGGAAGAGGAAAAGGCTGCTGCGCCCCCCCTCCCCTTTGGTCCGAATTGGACTAGGGAAAAGGGGGCCGGCCACCTCTCCTTCTCCTCCTATTCCTTCTCCCTTCCTCCCCTTTTTGGTGGACTCCTACTAGGACTTGGAGTCCTAGTAGGACTCCCTATCCTGGCCGCACCTTTGCCTTGGCTGGCCTCCTCCTCCTCCATCCTTTATATACAGGGGCAGGGGGCACCCCATAGACACACAAGTTGATCCTTGAGATCCTTCCTTAGCCGTGTGCGGTGCCCCCTGCCACCAAATTCCACCTCGATCATATTGTTGCAGTGCTTAGGCGAAGCCCTGCGTCAGTAGTACATCAAGATCGTCACCACGCCGTCGTGCTGACGGAACTCTTTCTCGACGCTTTGCTGGATCGGAGCCCGAGGATCGTCATCGAGCTGAACGTGTGCTAAGAACTCGGAGGTGCCAGAGTAACGGTGCTTGGATCGGTCGGATCGGGAAGAAGACGTACGACTACTTCCTCTATGTTGTGTCAATGCTTCCGTTGTGATCTACAAGGGTACGTAGATCAGACTCTCCCTCTCGTTGCTATGCATCACCATGATCTTGCGTGTGCGTAGGAAATTTTTTGAAATTACTACGTTCCCCAACAGTGGTATCAGAGCCAGGTTTTTATGGTTTGATGTTATTTGCATGAGTAGAACACAAGTGAGTTGTGGGCGATACAAGTCATACTGCCTACCGGCATGTCATACTTTGGTTCGGCGGTATTGTTGGACGAGACGACCCGGACCAACCTTACGCGTACGCTTACGCGAGACCGGTTCCCTCGACGTGCTTTGCACATAGATGGCTTGCGGGCGACTGTCTCTCCAACTTTAGTTGAACCGAGTGTGGCTACGCCCGGTCCTTGAGAAGGTTAAAACGGAGTCTATTTGACAAACTATCGTTGTGGTTTTGATGCGTAGGTGAGATGAGTTCTTGCTTAAGCCCGTAGCAGCCACGTAAAACTTGCAACAACAAAGTAGAGGACGTCTAACTTGTTTTTGCAGGGCATGTTGTGATGTGATATGGTCAAGGCATGATGCTGATTTTATTGTATGAGATGATCATGTTTTGTAACCAAGTTATCGGCAACTGGCAGGAGCCATATGGTTGTCGCTTTATTGTATGCAATGCAATCGCGATGTAATGCTTTACTTTATTACTAAGCGGTAGTGATAGTCGTGGAAGCATAAGATTGGCGAGATGACAACGATGCTACGATGGAGATCAAGGTGTCGCGCCAGTGACGATGGTGATCATGACGGTGCTTCGGAGATGGAGATCACAAGCACAAGATGATGATGGCCATATCATATCACTTATATTGATTGCATGTGATGTTTATCTTTTGTGCATCTTATCTTGCTTTGATTGACGGTAGCATTATAAGATGATCTCTCACTAAATTATCAAGAAGTGTTCTCCCTGAGTATGCACCGTTGCGAAAGTTCTTCGTGCTGAGACACCACGTGATGATCGGGTGTGATAGGCTCTACGTTCAAATACAACGGGTGCAAAACAGTTGCACACGCGGAATACTCAGGTTATACTTGACGAGCCAAGCATATACAGATATGGCCTCGGAACACGGAGACCGAAAGGTCGAGCGTGAATCATATAGTAGATATGATCAACATAACGATGTTCACCATTGAAAACTACTCCATCTCACGTGATGATCGGTTATGGTTTAGTTGATTTGGATCACGTGATCACTTGGAGGATTAGAGGGATATCTATTTAAGTGGGAGTTCTTAAGTAATATGATTAATTGAACTTAAATTTATCATGAACTTAGTCCTGGTGAATTTTGCAAATTATGTTGTAGATCAATAGCTCGCGTTGTTGCTTCCCTGTGTTTATTTTGATATGTTCCTAGAGAAAATTGTGTTGAAAGATGTTAGTAGCAATGATGCGGATTGGATCCGTAATCTGAGGTTTATCCTCATTGCTGCACAGAAAAATTATGTCCTTGATGCACCGCTAGGTGACAGACCTATTGCAGGAGCAGATGCAGACGTTATGAACGTTTGGCTAGCTCAATATGATGACTACTTGATAGTTTAAGTGCACCATGCTTAACGGCTTAGAATCGGGACTTCAAAGACGTTTTGAACGTCATGGAACATATGAGATGTTCCAGGAGTTGAAGTTAATATTTCAAGCAAATACCCGAGTTGAGAGATATGAAGTCTCCAACAAGTTCTATAGCTAAAAGATGGAGGAGAATCGCTCAACTAGTGAGCATGTGCCCAGATTGTCTGAGTACTACAATCGCTTGAATCAAGTGGGAGTTAATCTTCCAGATAAGATAGTGATTGACAGAATTCTCTAGTCACCATCACCAAGTTAGTAGAACTTCGTGATGAACTATAATATGCAAGGGATGACAAAAGTAATTCCCAAGCTCTTCGTGATGCTGAAATCGACGAAGGTAGAAATCAAGAAAAAACATCAAGTGTTGATGGTTGACAAGACCACTAGTTTCAAGAAAAAGGGCAAAGGAAAGAAGGGGAACTTCAAGAAGAACGGCAAGCAAGTTGCTGCTCAAGTGAAGAAGCCCAAATCTGATCCTAAGCCTGAGACTAAGTGCTTCTACTGCAAAGGGACTGGTCACTGGAAGCGGAACTACCCCAAGTGATTGGTGGATAAGAAGGATGGCAAAGTGAACATAAGTATATTTGATATACATGTTATTGATGTGTACTTTACTAGTGTTTATAGCAAACCCTCAGTATTTGATACTAGTTCAGTTGCTAAGATTAGTAACTCGAAACGGGAGTTGCAGAATAAACAGAGACTAGTTAAGGGTGAAGTGACGATGTGTGTTGGAAGTAGTTCCAAGATTGATATGATCATCATCGCACACTCCCCTATAATTTCGGGATTAGTGTTGAACCTAAATAAGTGTTATTTGGTGTTTGCGTTGAGCATGAATATGCTTTGATCATGTTTATTGTACTACGGTTATTCATTTAAGTAAAAGAATAAATTGTTGTTCTGTTTACATGAATAAAACCTTATATGGTTACACACCCAATGAAAATAGTTCATTGGATCTCGATCTTAATAATACACATATTCATAATATTGAAACCAAAAGATGCGAAGTTAATAATGATAGTGCAACTTATTTGTGGCACTGCTGTTTAGGTCATATTGGTATAAAGCGCATGAAGAAACTCCATGCTGATGGGCTTTCGGAATCACTTGATTATGAATCACTTGATGCTTGTGAACCATGCCTTTTGGGCAAGATGACTAAAACGCCGTTCTCCGGAACAATGGAGCGAGAAAAGATTTGTTGGAAATCATACATACTGATGTATGTGGTCCGATGAATATTGAGGCTCGCGACAGGTATCATTATTTTCTGATCTTCACAGATGATTTGAGAAGATATGAGTATATCTACTTGATGAAACATAAGTCTGAAACATTTGAAAAGTTCAAAGAATTTCAGAGTGAAGTGGAAAATCATCGTAACAAGAAAATAAAGTTTCTATGATCTGATCGTGGAAAAGAATATTTGAGTTATGAGTTTGGTCTTCAGTTAAAACAATGTGAAATAGTTTCACTAATCATGCCACCTGGAACACCACAATGTAATGGTGTGTCCGAACGTCATAACCGTACTTTATTAGATATGGTGCGATCTATGATGTCTCTTACCGATCTACCACTATCATTTTGGGTTTATGCATTAGAGACAGCTGCATTCACGTTAAATAGGGCACCATCTAAATCCGTTGAGACGACACCGTATGAACTATGGTTTGGCAAGAAACCTAAGCTGTCGTTTCTTAAAGTTTGAGGTTGCAATGCTTATATGAAAAAGTTTCAACCTAATAAGCTCAAACCCAAATCAGAGAAATATGTCTTCATAGAATACCCAAAGGAGACTATTGGGTACACCTTCTATCACAAATCCAAAGGCAAGACTTTTGTTGCTAAATTCGGAGTTTTTCTAGAGAAGGAGTTTCTCTTGAAAGAAGTGAGTGGGGGGAAAGTAGAAAACTTGATAAGGTAATTGTACCTTCTACCTTATTGGAAAGTAGTTCATCACAAAAATCTGTTCTTGTGACTACTACACCAATTAGTGAGGAAGCTAATGATGATGATCATGTAACTTCAGATCAAGTTACTATCGAATCTCGTAGGTAAACCAGAGTGAGATCCGCACCAGAGTGGTACAGTAATCCTGTTCTGGAGATCATGTTACTTGACCATGACGAACCTACGAACTATGAGGAAGCGACGATGAGCCCAGATTCCGCGAAATGGTTTGAGGCCATGAAATCTGAGATATGATCCATGTATGAGAACAAAGTTTGGACTTTGGTTGACTTGCCCGATGATCGGCAAGCAATTGAGAATAAATGGATCTTCAAGAGGAAGACGGACGCTGATAGTAATGTTATTATCTACAAAGCTAGAATTGTCGCAAAAGGTTTTCGACAAGTTCAAGGTGTTGACTACGATGAGATTCTCTCACTCGTATCTATGCTTAAGTCTGTCCGAATCATGTTAGTAATTGCCGCATTTTATGAAATCTGGCAAATGGATAAACAAAACTGCATTCCTTAATAGATTTATTAAAGAAGAGTTGTATATGATGCAACCGTAAGGTTTTGTCGATCCAAAGGGAGCTAACAAAGTGTGCAAGCTCCAGCGATCCATTTATGGACTGGTGCAAGCATCTCGGAGTTGGAATATACGCTTTGATGAGTTGATCAAAGCATATAGTTTTATACAGACTTGCGGTGAAGCCTGTATTTACAAGAAAGTGAGTGGGAGCACTACAGCATTTCTGATAAGTATATGTGAATGACATATTGTTGATCGGAAATAATGTGGAATTATTCTGTAAATCATAAAGGAGTGTTTGAAAGAAGTTTTTCAAAGAAAGACTTCGGTGAAGCTGCTTACATA
Organism: Triticum monococcum; assembly: GCA_034509565.1. Classification (NCBI taxonomy): domain Eukaryota; kingdom Viridiplantae; phylum Streptophyta; class Magnoliopsida; order Poales; family Poaceae; genus Triticum; species Triticum monococcum. Next base: position 665,633,624 of record CM067843.1, on the reverse strand, counting down.
TTGAGCTTCAAGATCTATAGAGATAGATCAAGACGCTTGATAAGTTTTTTCAATGAGTACATACCTTGACAAGATTTTGAAGTAGTTCAAAATGGAGCAGTCAAAGAAAGAGTTCTTCCTGTATTACAAGGTGTGAAGTTGAGTAAGACTCAAAGCCCGACCACGGCAGAAGATAGAAAGAGAATGAAAGTCATTCCCTATGCCTTGGCCATAGGTTCTATAAAGTATGTCATGCTGTATACCAGATCTATTGTATACCCTGCATTGATTTGGCAAGGGAGTACAATAGTGATCTAGGAGTAGATCACTGGACAGCGGTCAGAATTATCCTTAGTGAAATAAGGATATGTTTCTCGATTATGGACGTGAATAAAAGGTTCGTCGTAAAGGGTTACGTTGATGCAAGTTTTTGACACTGATCCAGATGGATCTAAAGTCTCAATCTGGATACATATTGAAAGTGGGAGCAATTAGCTAGAGTAGCTCCATGTAGAGCATTGTAGACATAGAACTTGCAAAATACTTACGGATCTGAATGTGACAGACCCGTTGACTAAAATTATCTCACAAGCAAAACATGATCACACCTTAGTACTCTTTGGGTGTTAATCACATAGATATGTGAACTAGATTACTGACTCTAGTAAACCCTTTGAGTGTTGGTCACATGACGATGTGAACTATGGTTGTTAATCACATGGTGATGTGAACTATTGTTGTTAAATCACATGGCGATGTGAACTAGATTATTGACTCTAGTGCAAGTGGGAGACTAAAGGAAATATGCCCTAGAGGCAATAATAAAGTTATTATTTATTTCCTTATATCATGATAAATGTTTATTATTCATGCTAGAATTGTATTAACCGGAAACATAATACATGTGTGAATACATAGACAAACAGAGTGTCACTAGTATGCCTCTACTTGACTAGCTCGTTAATCAAAGATGGTTATGTTTCCTAACCATGGACAAAAGAGTTGTTATTTGATTAACGAGGTCACATCATTAGTTGAATGATCTGATTGACATGACCCATTCCATTAGCTTAGCACCCGATCGTTTAGTATGTTGCTGTTGCTATTCTTCATGACTTATACATGTTCCTATGACTATGAGATTATGCAACTCCCGTTTACCGGAGGAACACTTTGGGTGCTACCAAACGTCACAACGTAACTGGGTGATTATAAAGGAGTACTACAGGTGTCTCCAAAGGTAGATGTTGGGTTGGCGTATTTCGAGATTAGGATTTGTCACGCCGAATGTCGGAGAGGTATCTCTGGGCCCTCTCGGTAATGCACATCACATAAGCCTTGCAAGCACTGCAACTAATATGTTAGTTGTGAGATGATGTATTACGGAACGAGTAAAGAGACTTGCCGGTAACGAGATTGAACTAGGTATTGGATACCGACGATCGAATCTCGGGCAAGTAACATACCGATGACAAAGGGAACAACGTATGTTGTTATGCGGTCTGACCGATAAAGATCTTCGTAGAATATGTAGGAGCCAATATGGGCATCCAGGTCCCGCTATTGGTTATTGACCGGAGACGTGTCTCGGTCATGTCTACATTGTTCTCGAACCGTAGGGTCCGCACGCTTAAGGTTTCGATGACAGTTATATTATGAGTTTATGAGTATTGATGTACCGAAGGAGTTCGGAGTCCCGGATGAGATCGAGGATATGACGAGGAGTCTCGAAATGGTCGAGACGTAAAGATCAATATATTGGACGACTATATTCGGACATCGGAAAGGTTCCGAGTGATTCGGGTATTTTTCGGAGTACCAGGTAGTTACGGGAGAAGTAATGGGCCTTGATGGGCTTTAGTGGGAAGAGGAAAAGGCTGTTGCGCCCCCCCCCCCCCCCCTCCCCTTTGGTCCGAATTGGACTAGGGAAAAGGGGGCCGGCCACCTCTCCTTCTCCTCCTATTCCTTCTCCCTTCCTCCCCTTTTTGGTGGACTCCTACTAGGACTTGGAGTCCTAGTAGGACTCCCTATCCTGGCCGCACCTTTGCCTTGGCTGGCCTCCTCCTCCTCCATCCTTTATATACAGGGGCAGGGGGCACCCCATAGACACACAAGTTGATCCTTGAGATTGTTCCTTAGCCGTGTGCGGTGCCCCCTGCCACCAAATTCCACCTCGATCATATTGTTGCAGTGCTTAGGCGAAGCCCTGCGTCAGTAGTACATCAAGATCGTCACCACGCCGTCGTGCTGACGGAACTCTTCCTCGACGCTTTGCTGGATCGGAGCCCGAGGATCGTCATCGAGCTGAACGTGTGCTAAGAACTCGGAGGTGCCGGAGTAACGGTGCTTGGATCAGTCGGATCGGGAAGAAGACGTACGACTACTTCCTCTATGTTGTGTCAATGCTTCCGTTGTGATCTACAAGGGTACGTAGATCAGACTCTCCCTCTCGTTGCTATGCATCACCATGATCTTGCGTGTGCGTAGGAAATTTTTTGAAATTACTACGTTCCCCAACAATATGAACCGTGGTTTAGCAAGAAACCCAAGTTGTCATTTCTTAAAGTTTGGGCTGTGATGCTTATGTGAAAAAGCTTCAACCTGATAAGGTCGAACCCAAATCGGAGAAATGTGTCTTCATAGGATACCCAAAGGAAACTGTTGGGTACACCTTCTATCACAGATCCGAAGGCAAGATATTCGTTGCTAAGAATGGATCCTTTCTAGAGAAGGAGTTTCTCTCGAAAGAAGTGGGTGGGAGGAAAGTAGAACTTCATGAGGTAATTGTACCTTCTCCCTTATTGGAAAGTAGTTCATCACAGAAATCAGTTCCAGTGATTCCTACACCAATTAGTGAGGAAGTTAAAGATGTTGATCATGAAACTTCTGATCAAGTTACTACCGAACCTCGTAGGTCAACCAGAGCAAGATCCGCACCAGAGTGGTACGGTAATCCTATTCTGGAGGTCATGTTACTTGACCATGACGAACCTACGAACTATGAGGAAGCGATGATGAGCCCAGATTCCGCAAAATGGCTTGAGGCCATGAAATCTGAGATAGGATCCATGTATGAGAACAAAGTGTGGACTTTGGTTGACTTGCCCAATGATCGACAAGCCATAGAGAATAAATGGATCTTCAAGAAGAAGACTGACGCTGACGGTAATGTTACTGTCTAAAAGCTCGACTTGTTGCAAAAGGTTTACGACAAGTTCAAGGAGTTGACTACGATGAGACCTTCTCACGTAGCGATGCTTAAGTCCGTCCGAATCATGTTAGCAATTGCCGCATTTTATGATTATGAAATTTGGCAAATGGATGTCAAAATTGCATTCCTTAATGGATATCTTAAAGCAGAGTTGTATATGATGCAACCGGAAGGTTTTGTCAATCCGGAAGGTGCTAACAAAGTGTGCAAGCTCCAGCGATCCATTTATGGACTGGTGCAAGCATCTCGGAGTTGGAATATACGCTTTGATAGTGTGATCAAAGCATATGGTTTTATACAAACTTCTGGAGAAGCCTGTATTTACAAGAAAGTGAGTGGGAGCTCTATAGCATTTATGATATTATATGTGGATGACATATTGTTGATCGGAAATGATACTGAATTTCTGAATAGCATAAAAGGATACTTCAGTACGATTTTTTCAATGAAAGACCTCGATGAAGCTGCTATATATCGGGCATCAAGATCTATAGAGATAGATCAAGACGCTTAATTGGACTTTCACAAAGCACATACCTTAATAAAGTTTTGAAGAAGTTTAAAATGGATCAAGCAAATAAAGGGTTCTTGCATGTGTTACAAGGTGTGAAGTTGAGTCAGACTCAATGCCCAACCACTGCAGAAGATGGAGAGAAAATGTAAGTCATTCCCTATGCCTCAGCCATAGGTTCTATCATGTATGCAATGCTGTGTACCAGACCTGATGTGTGCCTTGCTATTAGTTTAGCAGGGAGGTGCCAAAGTAATCCAGGAGTGGATCACTGGACAACGGTCAAGAACATCCTGAAATACCTGAAAAGGACAGTTTCGCATTTATGGAGGTGACAAAGAGCTCGTCATAAACGGTTACATCGATGCAAGCTTTGACACTGATCGAGATGACTCTAAGTCGCAAGCTGGATACATATTTTTATTGAATAGTGGAGTTGTCAGTTGGTGCAGTTCTAAGCAGAGCGTCGTGGCGGGATCTACATGTGAAGCGGAATACATAGCTGCTTCAGAAGCAGCAAATGAAGGAGTCTAGATGAAGGAGTTCATATCTGATCTAGGTGTAATACCTAGTGCATCGGGTCCAATGAAAATCTTTTGTGACAATACTAGTGCAATTGCCTTGGCAAAGGAATCCAAATTTCACAAGAGAACCAAGCACATCAAGAGACGCTTCAATTCCATCCGCGGTCAAGTCAAGGAGAGACACATAGAGATTTGCAAGATACATACGGCTCTGAATGTTGCAAACCCATTGACTAAGCCTCTCTCATGAGCAAAACATGATCAGCACCAAGACTCCATGAGTGTTAGAATCATTACTGTGTAATCTAGATTATTGACTCTAGTGCAAGTGGGAGACTGCCCTAGAGGCAATAATAAAGTTGCTATTTATATTTCCTTATATCATGATAAATGTTTATTATTCACGCTAGAATTGTATTAACTGGAAACTTCGTACATGTGTGAATACATAGACAAACAGAGTGTCCCTAGTATGCCTCTACTTGACTAGCTCGTTAATCAAAGATGGTTATGTTTCCTAGCCATGGACATCTGTTGTCATTTGATGGATGGAATCACATCATTATAGAATGATGTGATGGACAAGACCCATCGGTTAGCTTAGCACTATGATCGTTTAGTTTATTGCTATTGCTTTCTTCATGACTTATACATGTTCCTATGAATATGAGATTATCAACTCTCGAATACCGGAGGAACACTTAGTGTGCTATCAAACGTCACAATGTAACTGGGTAATTATAAAGATTCTCTATAGGTGTCTCCGATGGTGTTTGTTGAGTTGGCATAGATCGAGATTAGGATTTGTCAGTCCGTGTTTCAGAGAGGTATCTCTAGGCCCTCTCGGTAATGCACATCACTATGAGCCTTGAAAGCAATGTGTCTAATGAGTTAGCCACGGGATGATGCATTACGGAATGAGTAAAGAGACTTGCCGATAATGATATTGAACTAGGTATGATGATACCGACGATCGAATCTCGGGCAAGTAACATTCCGATGACAAAGGGAACAATGTATGTTGTTATGCGGTTTGACCGATAAAGATCTTCATACAATATGTAGGAGCCAATATGAGTATCCAGGTTCCGCTATTGGTTATTGACCAGAGATATGTCTCGATCATGTCTACATAGTTCTCGAACCCGTAGGGTCCGCACGCTTAACGTTCGATGACGATTTGTATTATGAGTTATGTGATTTGATGTACCGAAGATTGTTTGGAGTCCCAGATGAGACCACGGACATGACGAGGAGTCTCGAAATGGTCGAGACATAAATATTGATATATTGGAAGGTTATATTCGGACACCGGAAGTGTTCTGGGTGGTTTCGGATAAAACCAGAGTGCCGGAGGGGTTACCGGAACCCCCCGGGGGAGTAATGGGCCTTAGTGGGCCTTAAGGGAGAGAGAGAGGGCAACAGTCAGGAGGTGGCGCCCCCCAAGGGGAGTCCGAATAGGACTAGGGGAGGGGGCGCGACCCCTCTTTCCCTCTCCCTCTATCGGTGTCAAAACCGGCGGATCTCGGGGAGGGGGTCCCGAACTGTGCGTCTAAGGTTGATAGTAACATGAGACAGGTGACACGATGTTTACCCAGGTTCGGTCCCTCTCTATGGAGGTAATACTCTACTTCCTGCTTGATTGATCTTGATGAATATGAGTATTACAAGAGTTGATCTACCACGAGATCGTAATGGCTAAACCCTAGAAGTCTAGCCTGTATGACTATGGTATTGAGTATATCCTTTCGGGACTACACCCTCCGGTTTATATAGACACCGGGGGGATCTAGGGTTACATAGAGTCGGTTACATAAGATGGAATCTTCATAGTTGTTCGCCAAGCATTCCTTCCACGCCAAGGAAATTCTTATCCGGACACAGGTACAGTCTTCGGTCTTGATATCTTCACAGCCCATCAATCCGGCCCATAGATAACAGGTCGGACGCCCGAGGACCCCTTAGTCCAGGACTCCCTCAGTAGCCCCTGAACCTGGCTTCAATGACAAGGTCTCCGGCGCGTAGTGTTGTCTTCGGCATTGCAAGGCGGCTTCCGAACTCCTGAATAGTCTCCAGACGAATTGATCATGTCCGGACCTATAACACACACCACACACAACCACAGAGAGAATATAATAACACACGAGTCCAATCTGCTGACAACTTTAGTAATGTGACATCACGCATGTCCGGTCATAATTTCGAACCGTTTTTCGCCCCATGTTTCGAGACGCTGTTGTCATTGGCACATCTTGTCAAAGCAGAGATCGTGCCCCTTACTATAGGATTCTCATCAACATGGGCGTGGTTAACCCAACCGCGTCGTTTACACAGCCCTTGGGAGCAGGCGAATTTTAAGGCGAATGGGGGGCGTTCGATATTCACCGCCCTTATAAGGAGATAAGATTCCCCTTTCTTCTCCCACGCTTTCTTCCTGGCTCTCCGTTCTTGAGCTCCAACGCCCAAGTTCTCATTTCCCTGTCTCGAGAAAGCACTCAACCATGTCCGGATCTGGAGGCCAGGGCAAATGGATGGCCTCCTCTGTTAAGGAGGAGGACATCACCGAGCTTCGGGCGGCCGGGTACCTGGCGAAGGAAATCGCCCACCGTCTTCCAGCCCGGGGACAAATCATCCCCACACCGAAGCCCAACGAGAGGGTAGTGTTCATCCCTCACTTCCTCCGCGGGCTAGGGTTTCCACTCCACCCCTTTGTCCGCGGGATAATGTTCTACTACGGGGTTCCACGATCTATCCCTGAATTGCTTCCTCAATATCTCGGTGTTCATCGTCATGTGCGAGGCCTTCCTCCGCATCCACCCCCACTTTGGGCTGTGGCTCAAAATCTTCAACGTGAAGCCCAAGGTGGTGGACGGACAGCACGTAGAGTGCGAGGGCGCCATGGTGAGCAAGCTCACCAATGTCTCTTGGCCAAAAGGCACATTCGTGGAATCTGTCAAGGAATGGCAGAAGCTATGGTTCTACATCACCGAACCCCGCGATGCCACCTGGGCCGCGGCTGCCGAATTCAACTCCGGCGCCCCCGTGCGGCTCACCTCCTGGGTCGAGAAGAGCCCAAACTGGTGTTCGTCGGACGAGCTGATTGCGCTACAAACGCATATCCAAAGTATGATCGATAGGGACATCAAGCTTGTCGACATAATCCAAGTGATGTTGGTGCGCCGAATCCTTCCCTGCCAGAGCCGAAGTCGTCCTCTATGGGATTTCAACCCAAAGAAACACCATAACCTGGTGAGGCTTTTCGAAACGACTCATGAAGATGCCTGGAAGTTGCTTTTCAAGGGCAACGAGATACCACCGGCCACTGACTCGGACCGGGGTCACGACATAAATCACCTCCCCAATGAGGTATGTTGTTTTCAACACAACTTGTTTCAAGGATGATATCTAAGCTTTCATTACCATTGCCTTTTCAGTACTGGTTGAAGAAGGCGAAGCAGATCTGGTGTCCGGCTCCCTTGCCCGAGGAGCCATTCATCCCGCGCTTAGCAAAGATGCTGGAGCCGGCGCCTTATAAGGCACCAGAGAAGAAGGCCACAGGAAAGGCCAAGGGGGTCCGGAGCGGCCCCGCCGCAAGGGTACCTCGGACGTGATGCCCGAAGACAAGGCCCATTCCCCTGCCGCCGAAGACGACGTGGATGAGGAGGAGGAGGAGAGCGACTCTCCCCTTGATGGGGGGAGGAAGAAGAGGGCGGCCTCCGCAACTCTGGAGGCGAAGGCGCTGTAATGCCCCAGATATAACTTTCCCAATTTGTACTCCAACTCTTGCCGTTTCCGGCGTTAAGTTATATTTATTTCTCGGGTTTGGGTCTTTGTCTCCATGTGTTGTTTTCGTTTTCATGCATCTCATATCATGTCATCATGTGCATTGCATTTGCATACGTGCTCATCTCATGCATTTGAGCATTTTCCCCGTTGTCCGTTTTGCATTCCGGCGCTTCGTTCTCCTCCGGTGGTCAAATCTAGCTTTCTTTCGTGTTTGGGGATTAAACATTTCCGGATTGGACCGAGACTTGCCATGCGGCCTTGGTTTACTACCGGTAGACCGCCTGTCAAGTTTCGTATCATTTGGACTTCGTTTGATACTCCAACGGTTAACCGAGGGACCGAAAAGGCCTCGTGTGTGTTGCAGCCCAACACCCCTCCAATTTGGCCCAAAACCCACCAAACTCTGCTCCATGTCCTAGAGCGTTCGATCACGATCGCGTGGCCGAAAACCGCACCTCATTTGGACTCTCCTAGCTCCACTTATGCCTATAAATACATCCCCTTCATTTCGGATCTCTCCCTCTCCCCCGAAACCCTAGATCCCCTTCCTCTCCACGCGCCGGACAATGTCCGCCGGCGCCAGACGTGTCTGCTCCGGCCCACCGCCGCCACGTGTCGAACCGGGGTTCGCCCGCGCCCGTGCCCCACATCGCCGGCCCGCGAGGCCCACGCGGGGCCCTCCCCAGCCCGCGCGCGCGCCCCGCGCCTCCCTCCACCGCGCAGCCGCCCGAGCGCCGGCCCGCCACCTTCGCCTCACCGGCCGGCGCCGCCACTTCAGCGCGCCGCCCCGACCGGCCGCCGCGCCCATCCTCGTCGCCCGACGCCGGTGGTGGCGCCCCTCGTCGCCAAGGCCACCACCGCGGCGCCCTCGCCGTCCGGCCGGCCCCGGCGAGCTCCTTCCGCTCCGGCCGGCCTCTCCACCTCCAACTCCGGCCACCACCGCGACCATTGCCGGCGAACTGCTACAGTGTCGGTGAACAGTGACTTGGCCAAATCCAGATCTGAGAAACCCTAACAGTTGACTTTTCTCCTCCAAACCCTGTTTTTCGAGCATACTTTGACCAGTGATATCTCCGCATCCGTAGCTCCGTTTTGGACATATAGTATATCAAAATGTTCGTCTCGACATGTACATCATTTCATTCCATTGCATCATTTTCATTTGAGTTCATCTTGATGCCCGAAATGCTGCTAGAAGGAGGCTTCGTGAGATAATTGTCAGATCTGCTAGTTCATCTTAGACTATTGTCATTTTTGCCATGATTATTGTGTGCATGCTATGCCTGTGAGTCCTTGATATGATTTGTTAAGAATTTTGTCTTCTTTCCAGAGGTGCAACCCATGCATTTTTAGGATGTGTGTGGTGACTTGTGCAAGCTTGCCAAGTGAGGCACTTGGTAAATCTGTTTTCAGGGACTTGGTGGATTTCACTAAGTCTGGGATTATTTAGTTCGTGATGCCATATGTTCAGCTTGTTTACTAGTGATCCGTGCCTCTTTTGAGGATGATCAGTAAGGGAGTTTTGTTAATCATGCTATGCTCTATCCATCCATATCTTTGTTTGCACATCTGGAGTACTCTAGCTTGAGTCAATCGAGCTCTACTTTTACTTCGTGGTAAATCTGGGCAGATCGTCAACTTGTTTGCGATTTTGCCGATGTTATTGTTATTGATCCGTGCATGCTATGCCATTGTTCTTGTCATGTCTAGCTAGCATTTTGTGCCTTCTTTATGGATATATGCTTGCCTTGCCATGACTTGCACCGTAGTGAGTGCATCGAGCTCGTTTACATGCCTTCGTGAGTTAAATTTCAGCATGTCTCAGTTTTCACCAAGTCTGAAAACTGATTGTGCGTGAGCTATGTTCGTGTGCTTGTTAGTATATTTTGTGATCACTTTTGGCCCCAGGTCACTTTGGGACTTTTGATAAGCTTGTTGAGTATCTCCATTCCATGTTCTTACTTTTCATAATCAGGTCATGTATCATGTTGTTTTGCTGCTCCGAAGAGAGCTTCGTGATCTGAAATTTCAGACTAGTGTTAATTTCACTAAGTCTGAAATCTGTTATGCATTTGCGTTTTTGCCATGCTTGTTTGAACCTCATAATGGATGAATTTGGCCATGGCTCAGTGCTAGTGTTTTGTTAAGCATCTTGTGGGCATCCCTGCCATGTATTTTGTTGTCATGTTTGGTGGCTGTAGCATGTTCATTTCGTTGCATTTAGATGTCTACTTGCTGTAAATCGCAGACCGGTGTCATATCTTAAAACGCTTGCCATTTCCAAACCGTAACTCCGATTCCAATGATCTTTATATCGTTTTCAAGCGATTTCATCCCCTCTATCCAGTGGCACACTTGGTTTTCCAAGTTGAGGCCAGGTTCATGCATTTCCTGTCACGTCTTGCATTTTGCATCCCGCATCGCATCCCGCATAGCATATCATCATTGCATCTTATTGTTGAAGTTTGCACATGGTTGATTATATTCTTGTTGCTTGTTTGTGTTGTTTGGGTAGAGCCGGGAGACGAGTTCGCTAACGAGGAGCCCGTTGAGTTTGCTTTTGAGGATCCAGTCAACTCTGACAACTGTGCAGGCAAGATGATCATACCCTCGAAATCACTACTATCTTTGCTATGCTAGTTTGGTCGCTCTTTGCTATGCCAATGATATGATGCCTACCACTTGCTTGTCAGCCTCCCAATTGCCATGTTGAACCTCTAACCCACCATTGTCCTAGCAAACCGTTGATTGGCTATGTTACCGCTTTGCTCAGCCCCTCTTATAGCGTTGTTAGTTGCAGGTGAAGATTGGAGCCGTTCCTTGTTGGGACATTTATTTACTTGTTGGGATATCATTATATTGCTATGTTATCTTAATGCATCTATATACTTGGTAAAGGGTGGAAGGCTCGGCCTCTCGCCTAGTGTTTTGTTCGACTCTTGCCACCCTAGTTTCCGTTATATCGGTGTTATGTTCCCGGATTGTTGCGTCCCTTACGCGGTTGGGCTATAATGGGAACCCCTTGATAGTTCGCCTTGATTAAAGCTTTTCCAGCAATGCCCAACATTGGTTTTACCATTTGCCACCTAGCCTCTTTTCCCCTTGGGTTTCCGGAGCCCGAGGGTCATCTTATTTTAACCCCCCCCCCCCCCCGGGCCAGTGCTCCTCTGAGTGTTGGTCCAAACTGTCAGCCGCCGGTGGCTACCAGGGGCAACTCTGGGCTGGCCTACCGGAAGTTTAGACAATCTGAGTGTGCCCTGAGAAAGAGATATGTGTAGCTCCTATCGGAATTTGTCGGCACATTCGGGCGGTGTTGCTAGACTTGTTTTAACGTGTCGAATCGTCTTGTTGTACCGAGATACCGAGTCTGATCGGTGTGTCTTGGGTGGAGGTCTATTCCTTCGTTGACCGTGAGAGCTTGTTATGGGCTAAGTTGGGACCCCCCTGCAGGGATTGATCTTTCAAAAGCCGTGCCCGCGGTTATGGGAAGATGGGAATTTGTTAATGTCTGGTTGTAGATAACTTGAACCTTAATTAATTAAAATGAATCAACTGAGTGTGTTGCCGTGATGACCTCTTCTCGGCGGAGTCCGGGAAGCGGACACGGTGTTGGAGTTATGTTTGCGCAGGTTGCTCTCTAGTTTCTCGCTCGCGCCTTGCCTCCTCTTCTCGCTCTCTTTTGCGAATAAGTTAGCCACCATATATGCTAGTCGCTTGCTGCAGCTCCACTTACATTTACCCCCATCCTACCTATTTAAGCTTAAATAGTCTTGATCGCGAGGGTGCGAGATTGTTGAGTCCCTGTGGCTCATAGATTACTATTACACCAGATGCAGGGACAGATGATACAGCTCCAGATGGCGCGCTTGAGCTCAAGTGGGAGTATGACGAGGATTCTCAGCTTTACTATGTGTCTTTTCCTGATGATCAGTAGTGGTGCCCAGTTGGGGTGATCGGGACCTATGTCGCTTGTTGGGTTGTCTTTTATTTTGGCGCCGTAGTCGGGCCATGAGTGTTTGGATGATGTATGTTATTTATGTACTTTGATGTGGCGTGGCGAGTGTAAGCCAACTATTGTATCTCCCCTTTTATTATATATATTACATGGGATGTTGTGATGATTGCCTAACTTCGACATTGCTTTCAATGCGGTTATGTCTCTAAGTCGTGCCTCGACACGTGGGAGCTATAGCCGCATCGAGGGCGTTACAAGTTGGTAATCAGAGCCTTCCCCGACCTTAGGAGCCCCCACTGTTTGATCGTTTTTAGCAGCCGAGTTGTGTCTAGAAAAATGTTTTGAGTCATTTAGGAATTATATATCGGAGAGCTTAGGAATTCTTTTTACTTCCCAGTCTCCTCATTGCTCTGGTAAGGCATCCTGAAGTAGAGTTTTGACTCTTCTCTTCTCAAATTTCACAAAAAAAAATTAGGATCACGCGAGTATCTTGGATTTGTTCCGATGGCTTATGATGAGAACACTGTCTTGGTGCCTCCTGTCAGGGGTTTAGTGGAAGTGTCCCGGGGAGTTGAGCTCTGAGGTGTTGTCATCATAATTTTATCGTTGCAATTCTGGAATACTTGAGATATGTTCGCCGACATCGAAAATCTCTTTTATGCAGTTCGTTGGTGAGATAACCTCGACGCCACCCAGTACTGGGGCGGGAGTTCGGGAGTATCGCCATAACTTGTATAACGGATGCTTTTCGAAGGTTGAGGTAGATGGTTTCCGAAGGTTTCTTGGTTATGTGTTGAAGGATGGATACAGCTGGATGTAGGTATTGCTAGTTTGGGTGAGATATTATGCTTCCCCTGTATCCCCAACACCTGATTGCATAACCGGAAAGTTTCGGGAGTTTCATAGGTGGGAATTCAAGTAGCTCTTAGGATATCCTTCCGACAGATGTATGATATGAAATTGGGGTTCGACGTCTAGTGGTTCGCCTATTCACGGTCGATTTTACAGTGGTCTCGTTGTGTCTTAAAGAGTCCTTGGCTATGCTGACTCGGGGACGCTTCGTATGTCATGTGCACTGCCTTGTACATGATGGTGCTGTACGATCGAGCCCGTGTAGGTCCCACCACAAAAACTTCAGACGAAATCTCTATCATATGTTTGTTCTGGCTTATTCCGCAAGCTAATCCTTGGTTTTATTTTGAGTAGTGGTATTTGAGTTGCTTCGAAGTCTTATGTTGATTCCATCCCTTGTTGATTTACCTCTTCTACCTAATTCTACGTGGCTTCGTAATTTAGGGATATGTGACCACTTCAAGAGAAGTGCATTCATTCATTTTGTTCGGATGTGAAGACTTTATGTTGCAATTTTCATTCCGTTGGATTCAGCTTCAAATATTTGTCTATCTATGTGCTAATGGTGGTCAACCTCTTCAGGATGGCTCCTCCAACGCGCACGACTCCGAATCCTGATCCGCCACCACCTCCAGCTCCTCCGGAGGCTTGGCAAGCTGTGATGGCCGCAACCAATGCAAACACACAGTTGATCATGCAAATCCTCCAAGAGCGCAATCAAGGCAGTCAAGGGAATCAAGGCAACAATCAGAACCATTTTGCTACTCTGAACCAGTTCCTTGCAAATGGTCCAAAGACGTTCAGCAATTGTGTTGAGGCAACCGATGCTGACGATTGGCTAGTGGATCTGGGAAAGCATTTTGAATGCAGCAACGTCAGGCCTGAAGATTTCCTCAAGTTCGCTTCTTTCCAACTCAAAGATCAGGTTGCAGAGTGGTTCCAGCAGTACAAGGATTCCAGAGGTGGACGTTTGATCACTTGGGATGATTTTCGTCGAGATTTCCGAGCTCATCACATCCCTCAGAGTGTGACTGAAAGCAAACGTGAGGAGTTCCGCAATCTGAAGCAAGGCTCTTTGTCTGTCTATGACTACAACAAGTTGTTCCAGAAGCTCGCCCGCTTTGCCAAGCAGGACGTACCTGATGAGAAGAGCATGATATACCAGTTCAGGGGTGGTCTCAGAGAAGAAATTCAGCTCGCTCTTGTCCTCTTTGAGCCGTTGAGGTACGATGAGTTCTACAACATGGCACTGAAGCAAGAGGCTGCTTAGTTGAGGTGTGATGCTTCTAGGAAGCGAGTCAGAGACACTACGCCTTCTTCCTCTACTCAAGTGGCCAAGCAGCAGAAGTATTGGCTTCCTCCTCCTCTGTTCCGTCAGCCGTATCAGCAGAAGAGCAAAGGTGGCAGTGGTTCTTCCCACCCACCCAATCCAGGCTTTCAGAACAAGTCTTCGTCGCAAGCTCCAAGATCAAGTGCTCCGTACCACCGTCCGCTTTCAGAGGTCACGTGCAACAAGTGCCAACAGAAGGGTCACTATGCCAACAAGTGTTTCAACCAGAGGCGTCTTCCTCCTCCTCCTCCCATGAGATTGGCAAGTACAGCAGTGGTCAAGCATAACCCCAAGCACGCCAAGGTCAATATGGTGAATGCAGCTCAGGCAGAGGATTCGTCGGATGTGATTATGGGTAACCTCCCTGTTAACGATGTTCCCGCAAAAGTTCTTTTTGATACTGGTGCATCACATTGTTTTATCTCGAGACCTTTTGCATCCAAGCACGGGTGGTTTTCTCAAGTTATGCATAAGCCATTAGCAGTTGTCTCTCCGAGTAGATGCTTGCTTGCTAACTATGAAGTTTCGGATATTTCTATCTCGATGGGTGACTTCAAGTTTCTGGCTTCCCCGATGATCCTTGGTAATTTGGATATCGATCTTATTCTCGGGATGGACTGGCTCTCTAAGCACAAGGCTCAGCTCGATTGTGCAGCCAGGCAGATTCAATTGACTCATTCGTCTAAGGATGTAATTGTCTTTGCTGCTCGGGATAATACAATCCGTTTGTTTTCTCTCAATGAGAAGGGTGAATTGGATGCTATTTCGCAGATCCCAGTCGTTTGTGAGTATCAAGACGTCTTCCCAGAAGAACTCCCAGGAATGCCTCCGCACCGGCCCGTTGAATTTGTTATTGATCTTGAGCCCGGTACGGAACCTGTGTGCAAACGTCCCTACAAGCTCGGACTTGAAGAGTTGAAGGAGCTGAAGAAACAACTCGATATTCAAGAAAGAATGTGTCTCATTCGGCCTAGTTCTTCTCCGTGGGGTTGTGGTGTTCTTTTTGTGAAGAAGAAGGATGGAACGGACCGACTTTGTGTTGATTATCGTCCATTGAACAAGAAGACCATCAAGAACAAATACCCACTCCCCAACATCAATGAGCTGTTCAAACAACTCAAGGGTGCCCAAGTATTCTCCAAGCTTGATCTCCGTATGGGTTATCATCAGATTCGAATCCGTGAGCAAGATATTCCCAAGACGGCTTTCAGGACAAGCTATGGGTCATATGAATACACTGTCATGTCTTTTGGCCTCGCCAACGCTCCTCCGACATTCTCTCGCATGATGAACTTCATCTTCAACCCCTACACCAATGACTTCGTTTTGGTCTATCTCGACGACATTCTGGTTTTCTCCAAGAACAATGAAGATCATGCCAAGCACTTGCGTTTGGTTCTTGACAAGCTCAGGGAACATCAGTTCTACGCCAAGTTCTCCAAGTGTGAATTTTGGCTCGATGAGGTTCTTTATCTTGGTCATATCATCTCTACCAAGGGCATTGCCGTGAATCCTGAGAAGGTGTCTGCAATTGTTAATTGGGAACCTCCTCAGAACGTGAAGCAACTCCGTAGCTTCCTCGGTCTCGCAAGCTACTGCCGAAGATTCGTTGAAAACTTTTCTAAGATCGCGAAGCCTCTCTCAAGTCTTCTCTAGAAGCACGTCAAGTACGTTTGGTCTCCGGAGTGTGATATTGCTTTCAACACTTTGAAAGAGAAATTGATCACTGCTCCAGTTCTGACTCCGCCTGATGAAACCAAGCCGTACGAGGTCTTTTGTGATGCCTCTCTCCAAGGTCTCGGTGCAGTACTGATGCAAGAGAAGAAAGTTGTTGCTTATACCTCTCGCCAGTTGAAGCCTAATGAGAAGAACTACCCCACTCATGATCTCGAGTTGGCGGCAATTGTGCATGCTTTGTTGACTTGGAGACATCTTCTATTGGGAAGAAAAGTGGATATTTTCACTGATCACAAGAGTCTCAAGTACATCTTCACCCAGCCTAATCTCAACCTCAGGCAAACTCGATGGGTCGAAATGATTCAAGAGTACAATCCGAGTATCGAGCATACTCCAGGAAAGGCCAATGTGATTGCTGACGCTTTGAGCAGGAAAGCATATTGCAACAGTCTGATTCTGAAGCCTTATCAACCCGAGCTTTGTGAAGCTTTCTGCAAACTTAATCTGCAAGTTGTTCCTCAAGGTTTCCTCGCCAACCTTCAAGTCTTTCCTACCTTGGAAGACCAGATTCGCCAAGCCCAGCTTCTTGATGCTATGGTGAAAAAGGTGAAGATTGGGATTGCCAAGAGTCAGTCCAAGTACAAGTGCTACCACCTTGATGACAAGGACACTCTCTTCTTCGAGGATCGCATTGTTGTGCCCAAAGGCGACCTCCGTAAAGTGATCATGAACGAGGCTCACAACTCTCTCCTCTCCATCCACCCTGGGAGCACGAAGATGTATCAGGATCTTAAGCAAATTTATTGGTGGACTCGAATGAAGCGCGAGATCGCTCAATTCGTGAATGAATGTGATGTCTGCAGAAGAGTGAAGGCCGAACACCAAAGGCCAGCAGGTCTCCTCCAACCTCTTGCCATTCTAGAATGGAAGTTTGACCACATTGAAATAGACTTCATGACTGGGTTTCCAAAGTCCAAGCGTGGCAATGATGCTATATTCGTTGTCATCGACAAGCTCACCAAAGTGGCTCACTTTCTGCCTGTCAAAGAGTCGATCACTGCAGCTCAATTGGCGGAACTCTATACCTCTCGAATTGTCTCTCTGCACGGTATTCCTCAAGTGATATCTTCAGACCGTGGCAGCATCTTTACCTCCAAGTTTTGGGATTCTTTTCAGAAGGCCATGGGCACCAACATCCGCTTCAGCACTGCTTTCCATCCTCAAACAAGCGGTCAAGTCGAGCATGTCAACCAGATTCTTGAAGATATGCTCAGGGCTTGTGTGATCTCCTTTGGCATGAAGTGGGAGGATTGTCTTCCTTATGCTGAATTCTCATACAACAACAGTTTTCAAGCAAGTTCGGGCAAGGCCCCATTTGAAATTCTGTGACACTCCAAAATTTTTGATTTGGTTTTCATCAAAAACTTTGTTGGATTTTAAAAGAGGGCTTTTAAAAATTTCTTTTCCAGAAATCCTTCCTCTTAAAAAAAACTTCCTTTCACCTTTGGCAAGGATTTCCTTTTCCTTTTCAAATTTGGTGTTGAATTTTTGGAAACTTTTCTTCTGGTTGTTTCCCTCTCAAACTTATTTATTTTCATTTAAAAAGAAACCCTAGGAGTTTTGGGACTTCTTTCTTTTTGAAACCACCCATGATTTTACCATGTCACAGGTGGTAAAACCCCTCCAAAACCTCCCCTCCTCCTTGGAACAACCTAAGTTCTCTGTCCCAACTAATCCAAACAAGTTTTGTATTTTATTTCAACCATTTTTCCTCTCAAATCATTTCTGTCAATTATTTGGAGCCTGAGTCATTTACAAAGCAAGTACCTTATTTCCTTTGAGTTTTGATCTCAAACCAACTCCTCTGGATTGTCCTTAGCATCCGCAACTCAGAACCATCTTGATCCACTCCCCTTCTTTTCAAATTTTTCAAATTTCAGCCTCTGCAAGTTTGGACCAGATTTGCCAAATTTGGTGAAATTCATATCTACACTTCCCCAAAAATTCTACCAAAATTCAGGCAGCCTACTGGAGCAATGAGTAGCCACTCCACCAAAAATCAGCTCTAGGAAAAATCCCTAGAGGCCAGTATCATTCTGTCGAACACCTTGCATGCACTGTTTCTTGCACTTTCAGTAATTCAGTAAAAATTCAGATTTCTAGTGTCGTTTCTCTTCGTCAGCTTCAGTCACACGTAGACAGTGCCCTTGGCACGATCCTCGCCGCCTCTTCCTCCTGTCTGGAGTGCCGCACGCGCGCTTGGCACCTTCCTGGCGTCGGTGGCGCCCTGGCCCGCCTGCGCCGGCGTGTCTTGCGGTGGCCGATTCACCGTAACGGCCGACAGGAAGCAAAACGGCGGCTCAACGCCGTTCGGCGCCGCCCAACACCCCCTGGCTCTCCACGTGGCCTCATGCACGCCAGCGCAACCCCGCAGCACAGTCGTCGTGGCCTGGCACGCGCAGGGCGCGCTCCCTGCCGCCGACGTGCCACACGGCCGTTCTGTTGGGACAGGCCGTAAACCTCCCTCCCGTGCTGAGTTGGACCCTGGAATGGCACCACTACTCCACCTAGGCGATGCCCAAGCCCCTAATCCCACTGCCCAACCACAGCGCCGCCGTAATCACTCGCCGGACTTATCCCATTCGCGGCAACCGCCTCAGGCCGGCTATATATAGCGCCCCCAAGCTCCCTCTCGCCCCCTTACACCTTCACCACCTCACTGGACCCTGACCAGCAACTAGAAGAGCCTCGAGGGGCCCTTCTTCCTCGACTCCGGCCGCCTCGTTCCGCCTCGGCCTCCACCTCGATTCGCTCCGGTGAGGCCATCTCCGGTGCCCAAACCTTGTCAGTAGCCTCCTCGGGCACCCAGTAAGCTAACCCAAGCGTCAATTTGACCTTTGCAGCTCTTCCCGACGAGATCCACCACCACCCGAGCCGCCGTCCGCCGGAGCAAGGCTCGCCGTCGACCTGGTACTCGCCGGCGACCACCACCACCACCATCCGACGCGGAAGGGCGCCCTGAACACTGAGGTACCCTCCGATCCCCCTGCCTCGCCGTGGATCGCCGCCGGCGACCACCGCGGCTCTCGGGCACCGTCGTCCTCCGCCGCCCGATTTGAATTTTCAAACCTGACGGGTGGGACACGCCAGTCAGCCTCTTAGTGCTTTTTACACGAGTCATTTTCTGAAAACGCCTTCGGGCAAAATGCGTTTCCCTCTTTGGGCTGGCGTATTCGAGACCGAAGCGTTTTCCGTTTTTATGAGCTAGCCCCTGGAAATTTTCTGTTTCATTACAGATGAGTCCCTGGACTAAAACCTTTATAACTTTTAATCAGAAAAGTATTTTTGATTGATTCATTTTCTGTTCTCTTTGAAATTTTGTCTAGTTTTTTATAAGATTTATTTGAAAAAAAATTGGAATACTTTTTGTGCACATCTTGGTATTTACGATAGCGCCTATATTTTCTTTATACCGTAGATACCGAAGGAGGTGACGGAGCCGCGAACTTCACCGAGCTAGGCTCCGACTACTCTGAACCAGGCAAGCATGTTTGAACTTTTGATATGATGAGTGTCTTGGCATGTTTTGCATTTAGTTAGTTTCATGGCATGTTGATGAGCATACCGATGAACGTTATTTCCATGCATTGTTGAGGTAAGTGAGCTCGATGATCCATAAGTGGATGGATGTGAGTATGAATGGCCATGTGTTGGCATGAGGATGGGTAAGATGGCAGTGTTGTAGCATGCCAGTCTTATGCCAGACTATTTGACTACAGTGTCGAATCGTATCGGTCCAGTTCCTCCCTTTTCCTTCCTTGTACTACCACATGTTTTCCGCAAGGAATATGGATTAGTAAGTTGCAAACCGCTTTCCTGGTACACACCAAAAGGAGAGGCCGGAATGATGGTTCCATGGCCCTGGATTAAAGCCAGTCATCGGGTCAGGGGGCATGGGTGTTTCCGGTTGGGACCGAGAGGGGGGCACCCCTTAGAGCGCGCATATATAAATTCGATCCCATGCTATTCGAGATTGTGATCTCCCCGTCTCAAAAGTTTTTCTTGGACGATGTCTAGGGTGAGTCCTGGCATCGAGAGATAGGATGGGTGTGTACTGGTTAGCCGTGTTTTCTTCCGAAATACCGTAAACGGAACTAGTCCTTCGAGACTACGGAAATCCGTTAGCTGTGGGAAATTTTTGTACAAACTCTGCAGAGTCATAAATCTCCAAATCATCTTATCCATATCCAAATTTTGCGCTGACTTATTCTGACAAGTGCCAGTTTTGGTGACAGATACTCCGGTGAATCGCATGAGTGCTAAGCCCGGTTAAAAGTTTATTCCTGTGGATGGACTAACCCGTTTATTATCATGAACTGAATATTTATTATGAGTATTATTTACGTGTGAATAAAAGCCCTTTCTGTGATGTCGCTCAGACGTCCGACTGTGGCATTTCTTTCAAAGCCCTTTCTGTGATGTCGCTCAGACGTCCGATTGTGGCATTTCTTTTAAAGCCCTTTCTGTGATGTCGCTCAGACGTCCGACTGTGGCATTTCTTTTAAAGCCATTTCTGTGATGTCGCTCAGACGTCCGACCGTGGCATTTCTTTTAAAGCCCTTTCTGTGATGTCGCTCAGACGTCCGACTGTGGCATTTCTTTTAAAGCCCTTTCTGTGATGTCGCCCAGATGTCTGACTGTGGCATTTCTTTTAAAGCCTTTTATGTGGTGTCGCTAAGACGCCCGACTGTGGCATGATTTTTTCCGTTATTATTTGTTCACCTTTCGAGGCGTCGTTTCAGACACCCGATCGGTTTTCATTTATATTTTTGTCGGGATTTCAGGCGGACTACCGCCGTTTCCCTCGTACTTACTTCATTATGCAAATTTTTGAATAAGCATTGGAAAGATTAATCATGACGCATTCATGCATGCATTTGTTATATCTTACGTCCGAACTGTCTTGCGAGTACTTTCAAAGTACTCACTGGCTTGTTGATTTGGCCAGATGCTGACGAAGGTGATCTCATGGATGAAGAGTTCGATAGCGAGTCCGACGCCTAGAGGAATCCCAGTCAGTCTCGTGCGACCCTGGACTTGGTCACTGTATTATATCCGCTTCCACAACCCGAATAAATTTATCGAGCCTCACCTCGACGCTCGATGAGATGCCAGTTTGAGAGTCGTGTTACCACACCCCCACTGTGTTATTCCACCATCGCTTTATCCTCGAGTGAGTAGTATGCCACCACACCATTGTGTTATATCCGCCATTATGTATAATTATTGGCGCGCTTGTAATAATTTGTTGAGCAGCCCTAGCTCAACCCTGTAATATATTCTATGCTACTGGCTTATTGTATCAAGAAATTGTCTACCGGTGAGGAGGATTTCTCTCATACTGGACTCAAAAGATTGGTTTCTCAATAAATATTTTTATTGGAAAACCGGTCGTGACAAGCTTGGTACCAGAGCCAGGCTGACTGTAGGAAGCCACTAGGTGCGATCGCTAATCGGTTATTAGCATGATAGAGCCGATTTTTTTTGCAATTGTAGTCATTTTCTGACAGTCAGCATAAATTTATGATCTGACCATTCAGGATTTTTGCCTACTTTTGTAGATGGCCGACAACAACTGCGAGTCTCAGACCTTCGCCAACATACCCGATGGGTTCGGTAAGCTTCTCTCCTTCATCGTTCAGGTCGCGATGGGGCCATCCGTGCGCCCAGTCTTCACACTCCGCCAGCACAGAGTCAACGACAGTCTGACCATGCACCAGGCCACGGTGCAGTTCAAGGGAGGGCGTGGTGAGCTACGCCGCTTCCTGTTCGTGGGAAGAGCCATGCCTACGGAGAGGCATGCCATGCAGATGGTAGCCCGTGAGGCGATAGCTCGCCTCAGGGATGTCCTTCCCGCGATGAAGACTCGTCGCTACCGCTATCTTCCATGCCATGTGCCCTACACCTGTCACTACGCATTCTTCTGCCCCAGAGGAGAACGAGACGAGGCTTTTGAGATGCTTATTGAGTATCTCCGGGCTCTGGAGGCAGCCTTCGACAACCTGGTGGACGACTTCGTAGCTGCCCGCATGGACTCAGTCCATGGCTGTGCCGCCAACAGGAGGGAGCTCCTGCTCACCGCACCGCCACTGACTTTTGTCTCGTCCTCAGCATCTCATGCACCTACTCGTCGCCTACCTACCACCGAAGGGTTCAACCAGGCCTTTGCGCCCATCCAGCGCGCACTGCACCACCCGTGGTGCCCACTCCTATTCGTGTTGCTCCGCCCCTGGCACCCGCTCCATCTACCCGACGCGGCTCTTCACGTCTAGAGCCTATTAGTGACGAGGAGGTCGAGTCCCCAGCCTCACTGCGCCTCACCCTTGGCAGGGCCAAGGAGATCATCGACATTTCCGGCTGAGTGCGTTTGCCCGTCATGCGATGTACCGCTTTGTAGGATATGTTTATATGTACATAGGTTGTGAGAAGTAGCTTGTTTGCGCATCATGTAGAACTGGAGAAGTGTACTAGCCTAAATAACATGTCAGGATTATGTACGCATATCCTGAGTGATGTACTATATAATTATCGCCCGCGTGTAAGATATGTAATGAGCAGTCCTTCTCCGTGCACAAATCAATTTGTTTTCTTAAGTGATCTTGGTCATTTAAATTATTTGCCATCCTTGTGCATTTTTTGGAGTTGTTTTTGGCGACCATCTTCACTTTTCTTATGAGTTTTACAAAATATATCCCCAGAGTGAAAAATGTCTCGTCCTTGGACTCGCTCCATGCCTACTCCGCCAGAGGAAAATTATGACACTCAACCAGGCAACAATTTCACACCAGGGCAGTCGAGTCAACAGGGCAGTGAAACGGCACTTTCCCAAATGTGCCGCCTTTATGAACAAAGTCAGCAACAACATCGTGAAATGATGAACCAAGTCATCAACATGGGAAATTACCATGGACAGTATCCGCAGCATTCCAAGTTATCTGAGCTACAGAAGACGCGTCCCCAAACATTTTCTCATACTGACAAGCCTCTTGAAGCCGAGGACTGGCTTCGGGATATGGAGAGGAAATTAATTATTGCAAAATGTTCAGACCCCGAGAAGGTATTGTATGCTCCACACTATCTCACAGGAGCAGCCGCATCGTGGTGGGAGAATTTTCTGCACATGCATCCCAACGAAGGTGACATAACCTGGGATGATTTCAAGGAAGGTTTCCTGGTGCACACATTCCTAAGAGTATTATGAAAATCAAGAAGAGAGAGTTCGATGACCTCAAACAAAGGAACATGACAGTGGCAGATTACAACAGTCAATTTACTCTATTGTCTCGCTACGCCAATGAAGAGCGTATGACTGAAAGCAAGAAGATGGAGAAATTCCTTGACGGTCTGGCGCCCGCGCTTAAATGCCAACTGGTCGTGCACACTTTTCCTGATTTTAAAACACTGGTGGACAAAGCCATTACTTTGGAAAATGAGAGACGCAGTCTGGAAGATATCCGCAAGCGAAAAAGGGACCAGACTAACCATGCTCGCAATCACCGAAGCAAGACAGATTTTCAAAAGGGTGGGACACACAAATTCCCATCCAATGTCTCACGCCAAATCAAGAATTTTCATGCAAGGGACAAGGAGTTCACATATCGCCCCGGTGTTACTTGTTACGCCTGTGGAGAGGAAGGACACTATGCCAAGCAGTGTCCCAAGCCTAGAAACTCAACCCCAAAGCCAAACAACGGCGGCAATAATTCAGCGCCCAAGCGAAACAATTTCAATCCCAGCAACAACCACAGGAAGGGTCATCTAAACCACGTAACCAAAGAGGAGGCACAAAATGCTCCGGATATCGTACTCGGTACGTTTCCTGTCAACACAATACCTGCAATGGTTTTGTTTGATTCTGGAGCTTCTCACTCTTTCATTTCGAAAAGTTTTGCTTTGCAAAATAATTTTTCGATGCTTCCTTTGGAGAAATCCATGATCATCAAGTCCCCTAGGATTCAGCAAGTTACTCAGAATTACTGTCAGAATGTGGTCATTGAGTTCGAAGGATTGGAGTTTCACGCAAATCTTATTGTGTTGGAAAATAAAGGACTGGATGTCATCCTAGGGATGGACCGGTTAACCACCAACAAGGGTTTTATTGACTGTTTCAACCGGACCGTAATCCTCACACACCACCACGGGAAGACAATAAGAGTGTCAGCCAAGGAAGGAAAAATACCCCGGCAACGGAGATTGAATAAGGTGGACGTTTCTGAGCTAAACAAGGTTCTAGTAGTATGTGAATTTCCAGATGTATTCCCTGAAGAACTACCAGGCATGCCACCAGACAGAGAGATAGAATTCTGCATTGAGCTCGCACCAGGAACCACCCCCATATACAAGAAACCATACCGAATGGCACCATCCGAGTTGGTTGAATTGAAGAAACAAATAAAAGAATTGCTAGACAAAGGATATATTCGAGCCAGCTCCTCACCTTGGGGATCACCAATTCTATTTGCCAAAAAGAAGGATGGAACACTGAGATTGTGTATTGACTATCGAGCACTTAACATGGTCACAGTCAAGAACAAATACCCGATGCCAAGGATAAATGATTTGTTTGATCAACTCACTCAGGCCAAGGTATTCTCAAAAATTGACTTAAGGTCTGGATACCATCAATTAAAGGTGCGAACGGAAGATATCCCCAAAACAGCCTTCACCTCCAGATATGGACTGTATGAGTTCACAGTAATGCCATTTGGATTAACAAATGCCCCTGCATATTTTGTTCACCTCATGAACAAAGTATTTATGAAGTTTATGGACAAGTTCGTCGTGGTATTCATCGACGATATTCTGGTATACTCCAAGACACCAGAAGAGCACGCAGAACATCTCAGGATTGTGCTAGGAGAACTCAGGAAACACCAATTGTATGCCAAGTTCAGCAAGTGCGAATTTTGGCTAAGGCAAGTAGGCTTTCTAGGCCACGTGCTAACCCAAGACGGTATCGCAGTGGACCCAGAGAAAGTCAAGGCCATACTTGGCTGGAAGTCGCCAGTGAGCGTAACAGACATATGTAGTTTCTTGGGAATGGCAGGATATTACCACAGATTTATTGAAGGATTCTCCACCATAGCCAAGCCTATGACGCAGTTACTCAAGAAAGACAAGAAGTTTGAATGGACAGAAGCCTGCGAAAAAGGTTTCCAAGAGCTAAAGCGGAAATTAACAACAGCACCAGTATTAATTGTGCCAGACATACACAAAAATTTTGAAGTGTTTTGTGACGCGTCCAGGAAGGGTCTCGGATGCGTGTTGATGCAGGAAGGCAAGGTTGTCGCCTATGCTTCAAGGCAACTTTGCAAGCATGAGGAAAATTATCCCACTCATGACTTAGAAATGGCAGCAGTCATTCATGCACTCAAGGAATGGAGGCATTTCTTACTTGGGAACCGATGTGAAATATATACGGATCACAAAAGTCTCAAATATATTTTCACGGAGCCAGAACTAAATTTACGACAAAGACGCTGGTTGGAATTGGTAAAGGATTATGATGTTGGTATCCATTACCATCCAGGAAAAGCAAATGTAGTGGCCGATGCTCTTAGTCGGAACCCCAACTCCGACGAAAGCAATCTGCAAAGCTTGAGGCCCAAATTCCAACAAGAATTTGTCAAGCTCAATTTGATAATGGTAGCAGAAGGCACCATATCAAACTTGGAAATACAACCCGACCTTGTGGAGGAAATTAAAGAAGCTCAGCCTGGTCACCCCAGCATTGAAGGCATCAAAAGAAAGGTGAGTATGGGCAAGGCCTCGGAGTTCGTCATAGACGATGGAGGAATATTATGGTACGGGGACAGACTCTGCGTACCAGATATAAAGGACCTCAAACAGCAAATCCTAGCTGAAGCCCACACCGCCCCGTACTCGATCCACCCTGGAGGGACCAAGATGTATAAAGATATTCAGGAAAGATTTTGGTGGCACGGTATGAAGAGGGACATAGCCACCTTCATTGCGTGTTGCGACTCTTGTCAACGCATAAAAGCTGAGCATCAGAGGCCAGCCGGACTACTGCAACCAAACAAAATACCTTAGTGGAAATGGGATGAAATAGGGATGGATTTCATTGTCGGACTACCTCGGTCACAACATGGGAATGATGCCATATGGGTCATCACTGACAGGTTAACCAAGGTGGCACATTTCATTCCAGTAAGGACGACCTACAACACTCAGAGGCTTGTCGGGATTTATCTCTCCCGTATAGTTTGTCTGCATGGAGTCCCGAAGACTATAATATCCGACAGAGGCACTCAGTTCGTCTCGAGATTTTGGGAGCATTTACAACAGGCTCTGGGAACTCAACTAGCCTTCAGTACAGCATACCACCCACAGACTGATGGACAAACGGAACGCGTAAACCGGGTTTTAGAAGACATGCTGAGGGCATGTGTCCTCACATATGGAACCGGTTGGGAAGAAAGCCTGCCATACGCCGAGTTCGCGTACAACAATAGCTACCAGGCCAGCCTACAAATGGCACCATTTGAGGCTTTATACGGACGGAGATGTCGTACCCCGTTGAATTGGTCAAAGACGGGAGACAGCCGCATCTTCGGACCAGACATGCTCAGAGAAGCTGAGGAAAAAGTCAAGCTAATCAGAGACCGACTTAAAACCGCTCAAAGTCGACAGAAGAGTTATTATGATCAGAAACATCGTAGGGTCAGCTTCAAGCCCGGTGAGTTCGTATACCTGAAAGTACCCCCTATGAGAGGATTGCAACGATTCAAGATTAAAGGGAAGCTAGCACCAAGATTCATTGGACCATTCTGTATAATGGTGCGAAGAGGCACGATAGCCTACCAGCTAGACTTACCCGAGGAATTATCCGATGTCCACGACGTGTTCCACGTCTCGCAATTGAGGAAGTGCGTAAGCAACCCAGAGAAACAAGTATCCCATGAGAGCATTGACGTGCAGCAAGACCTCACTTATCGGGAACGTCCAGTAAGAATATTAGAGGAGTCTAAAAGGAGGACCCGACAGAAGACCACCAAATTCTTCAGAGTCCAGTGGAGCAATCACACCGACAGTGAAGCAACTTGGGAAAGAGAGGACTTTCTTCGGACAGAGCATCCACACTTATTTGAGGGACAGCTGAAATCTCGGGGACGAGATTTTTCCTAAGGGGGTAGGTGTTGTGACACTCCAAAAATTTTGATTTGGTTTTCATCAAAAACTTTGTTGGATTTTAAAAGAGGGCTTTTAAAAATTTCTTTTCCAGAAATCCTTCCTCTTAAAAAAAACTTCCTTTCACCTTTGGCAAGGATTTCCTTTTCCTTTTCAAATTTGGTGTTGAATTTTTGGAAACTTTTCTTCTGGTTGTTTCCCTCTCAAACTTATTTATTTTCATTTAAAAAGAAACCCTAGGAGTTTTGGGACTTCTTTCTTTTTGAAACCACCCATGATTTTACCATGTCACAGGTGGTAAAACCCTCCAAAACCTCCCCTCCTCCTTGGAACAACCTAAGTTCTCTGTCCCAACTAATCCAAACAAGTTTTGTATTTTATTTCAACCATTTTTCCTCTCAAATCATTTATGTCAATTATTTGGAGCCTGAGTCATTTACAAAGCAAGTACCTTATTTCCTTTGAGTTTTGATCTCAAACCAACTCCTCTGGATTGTCCTTAGCATCCACAACTCAGAACCATCTTGATCCACTCCTCTTCTTTTCAAATTTTTCAAATTTCAGCCTCTGCAAGTTTGGACCAGATTTGCCAAATTTGGTGAAATTCATATCTACACTCCCCCAAAAATTCTACCAAAATTCAGGCAGCCTACTGGAGCAATGAGTAGCCACTCCACCAAAAATCAGCTCTAGGAAAAATCCCTAGAGGCCAGTATCATTCTGTCGAACACCTTGCATGCACTGTTTCTTGCACTTTCAGTAATTCAATAAAAATTCAGATTTCCAGTGTCGTTTCTCTTCGTCAGCTTCAGTCACGCGTAGACAGTGCCCTTGGCACGATCCTCGCCGCCTCTTCCTCCTGTCTGGAGCGCCGCACGCGCGCTTGGCACCTTCCTGGTGTCGGTGGCGCCCTGGCCCGCCTGCGCCGGCGTGTCTTGCGGCGGCCGATCCACCGTAACGGCCGACAGGAAGCAAAACGGCGGCTCAACGCTGTTCGGCGCCGCCCAACACCCCCTGGCTCTCCACGTGGCCTCATGCACGCCGGCGCAACCCTGCAGCACAGTCGTCGTGGCCTGGCACGCGCAGGGCGCGCTCCCTGCCGCCGACGTGCCGCACGGCCATTCTATTGGGACAGGCCGTAAACCTCCCTCCCGTGCTGAGTTGGACCCTGGAATGGCACCACTACTCCACCTAGGCGATGCCCAAGCCCCTAATCCCACTGCCCAACCACACCGCCGCCATAATCACTCGCCGGACTTATCCCGTTCGCGGCAACCGCCTCGGGCCGGCTATATATAGCGCCCCAAGCTCCCTCTCGCCCCCGCACACCTCCACCACCTCACTGGACCCCGACCAGCAACTAGAAGAGCCTCGGGGGGGCCTTCTTCCTCGACTCCGGCCGCCTCATTCCGCTCGGCCTCCACCTCGATTCGCTCCGGTGAGGCCATCTCCGGTGCCCAAACCTCGTCAGTAGCCTCCTCGGGCACCCAGTAAGCTAACCCAAGCGTCAATTTGACCTTTGCAGCTCTTCCCGACGAGATCCACCACCACCCGAGCCGCCGTCCGCCGGAGCAAGGCTCGCCGTCGACGTGGTACTCGCTGACGACCACCACCACCACCATCCGACGCGGAAGGGCGCCCTGAACACTGAGGTACCCTCCGATCCCCCTGCCTCGCCGTGGATCGCCGCCGGCGACCACCGCGGCTCTCGGGCACCGTCATCCTCCGCCGCCCGATTTGAATTTTCAAACCTGACGGGTGGGACACGCCAGTCAGCCTCTCAGTGCTTTTTACACGAGTCATTTTCTGAAAACGCCTTCGGGCAAAATGTGTTTCCCTCTTTGGGCTGGCGTATTCGAGACCGAAGCGTTTTCCGTTTTTATGAGCTAGCCCCTGGAAATTTTCTGTTTCATTACAGATGAGTCCCTGGACTAAAACCTTTATAACTTTTAATCAGAAAAGTATTTTTGATTGATTCTTTTTCTGTTCTCTTTGAAATTTTGTCTAGTTTTTTACCAGATTTATTTGAAAAAAAATTGGAATAATTTTTGTGCACATCTTGGTATTTACGATAGCGCCTATATTTTCTTTATACCGTAGATACCGAAGGAGGTGACGGAGCCGCGAACTTCACCGAGCTAGGCTCCGACTACTCTGAACCAGGCAAGCATGTTTGAACTTTTGATATGATGAGTGTCTTGGCATGTTTTGCATTTAGTTAGTTTCATGGCATGTTGATGAGCATACCGATGAACATTATTTCCATGCATTGTTGAGGTAAGTGAGCTCGATGATCCATAAGTGGATGGATGTGAGTATGAATGGCCATGTGTTGGCATGAGGATGGGTAAGATGGCAGTGTTGTAGCATGCCAGTCTTATGCCAGACTATTTGACTACAGTGTCAAATCGTATCGGTCCAGTTCCTCCCTTTTCCTTCCTTGTACTACCACATGTTTTCCGCAAGGAATATGGATTAGTAAGTTGCAAACCGCTTTCCTGGTACACACCAAAAGGAGAGGCCAGGATGATGGTTCCATGGCCCTGGATTAAAGCCAGTCATCGGGTCAGGGGGCATGGGTGTTTCCGGTTGGGACCGAGAGGGGGGCACCCCTTAGAGCGCGCGTATATAAATTCGATCCCATGTTATTCGAGATTGTGATCTCCCCGTCTCAAAAGTTTTTCTTGGACGATGTCTAGGGTGAGTCCTGGCATCGAGAGATAGGATGGGTGTGTACTGGTTAGCCGTGTTTTCTTCCGAAATACCGTAAACGGAACTAGTCCTTCGAGACTACGGAAATCCGTTAGCTGTGGGAAATTTTTGTACAAACTCTGCAGAGTCATAAATCTCCAAATCATCTTATCCATATCCAAATTTTGCGCTGACTTATTCTGACAAGTGCCAGTTTTGGTGACAGATACTCCGGTGAATCGCATGAGCGCTAAGCCCGGTTAAAAGTTTATTCCTGTGGATGGACTAACCCGTTTATTATCATGAACTGAATATTTATTATGAGTATTATTTACGTGTGAATAAAAGCCCTTTCTGTGATGTCGCTCAGACGTCCGACTGTGGCATTTCTTTCAAAGCCCTTTCTGTGATGTCGCTCAGACGTCCGACTATGGCATTTCTTTTAAAGCCCTTTCTGTGATGTCGCTCAGACGTCCGACTGTGGCATTTCTTTTAAAGCCCTTTCTGTGATATCGCTCAGACGTCCGACCGTGGCATTTCTTTTAATGCCCTTTCTGTGATGTCGCTCAGACGTCCGACTGTGGCATTTCTTTTAAAGCCCTTTCTGTGATGTCGCCCAGATGTCCGACTGTGGCATTTCTTTTAAAGCCTTTTATGTGGTGTCGCTAAGACGCCCGACTGTGGCATGATTTTTTCCGTTATTATTTGTTCACCTTTCGAGGCGTCATTTCAGACACCCGATCGGTTTTCATTTATATATTTGTCGGGATTTCAGGCGGACTACCGCCGTTTCCCTCGTACTTACTCCGTTATGCAAATTTTTGAATATGCATTGGAAAGATTAATCATGACGCATTCATGCATGCATTTGTTATATCTTACGTCCGAACTGTCTTGCGAGTACTTTCAAAGTACTCACTGGCTTGTTGATTTGGCCAGATGCTGACGAAGGTGATCTCATGGATGAAGAGTTCGATAGCGAGTCCGACGCCTAGAGGAATCCCAGTCAGTCTCGTGCGACCCTGGACTTGGTCACTGTATTATATCCGCTTCCGCAACCCGAATAAATTTATCGAGCCTCACCTCGACGCTCGATGAGATGCCAGTTTGAGAGTCGTGTTACCACACCCCCACTGTGTTATTCCACCATCGCTTTATCCTCGAGTCAGTAGTATGCCACCACACCATTGTGTTATATCCGCCATTATGTATAATTATTGGCGCGCTTGTAATAATTTGTTGAGCAGCCCTAGCTCAACCCTGTAATATATTCTATGCTACTGGCTTATTGTATCAAGAAATTGTCTACCAGTGAGGAGGATTTCTCTCATACTGGACTCAAAAGATTGGTTTCTCAATAAATATTTTTATTGGAAAACCGGTCGTGACAAATTCTGTATGGTAGGAAGTGCCGTACACCTCTCAACTGGTCTGAAACCGGTGAACGTCAGCTGCTGGGTAATGACTTAATCACAGAGGCAGAAGAAATGTGCAAGGTCATTCGTGATAACCTCAAAGCAGCCCAATCCCGCCAGAAGAGCTACTATGATAGTAAGCACCATGATTTGGCTTTCAAGATCGGAGATCATGTTTACCTCCGTGTCTCTCCTATGAAAGGGACTCGTCGCTTCGGTATCAAAGGGAAGCTTGCCCCTAGATACGTCGGACCTTTCAAGATTGTCAGCAAGAGAGGTGACCTCGCCTATCAACTCGAGCTTCCTTCAAACTTTGCAAATGTTCATGATGTGTTCCATGTCTCCCAACTCCTAAAGTGCTTCAAGACGCCTGAACACACCGTCAACTTCGAGGACATTGAGCTCCAAGAAGATCTCTCCTATCGTGAGCACCCAGTTGCAATCCTTGAAGAGACTGAACGCGGGACTCACAACAAGTCAATCAAATTTCTCAAAGTCAAGTGGTCACACCATTCCGACCGTGAAGCTACCTGGGAACGCGAGGATCACCTCCGTTCTGAGTACCCGGAGTTCTTTCAGTCCTAGATCTCGGGACGAGATCTTTTCGTAGTGGTGGAGTGTTGTAACGCCCCAGATATAACTTTCCCAATTTGTACTCCAACTCTTGCCGTTTCTGGCGTTAAGTTATATTTATTTCTCGGGTTCGGGTCTTTGTCTCCGTGTGTTGTTTTCATTTTCATGCATCTCATATCATGTCATCATGTGCATTGCATTTGCATATGTGCTCACTCATGCATTCGAGCATTTTCCCCGTTGTCCGTTTTGCATTCCGGTGCTTCGTTCTCCTCCGGTGGTCAAATCTAGCTTTCTTTCGTGTTTGGGGATTAAACATTTCCGGATTGGACCGAGACTTGCCTTGCGGCCTTGGTTTACTACCGGTAGACCGCCTGTCAAGTTTCGTATCATTTGGACTTCGTTTGATACTCCAACGGTTAACCGAGGGACCGAAAAGGCCTCGTGTGTGTTGCAGCCCAACACCCCTCCAATTTGGCCCAAAACCCACCAAACTCTGCTCCATGTCCTAGAGCGTTCGATCACGATCGCGTGGCCGAAAACCCCACCTCATTTGGACTCTCCTAGCTCCACTTATGCCTATAAATACATCCCCTTCATTTCGGATCTCTCCCTCTCCCCCGAAACCCTAGATCCCCTTCCTCTCCGCGCACCGGACAACGTCCGCAGGCGCCGGACGCGTCCGCTCCGCCCCACCGCCGCCACGTGTCGAACCGGGGTTCGCCCGCGCCCCACATCGTCGGCCCGCGAGGCCCACGCGGGGCCCTCCCTAGCCCGCGCGCGCGCCCCGCGCCTCCCTCCACCGCGCCGCCGCCCGAGCGCCAGCCCGCCGCCTTGGCCTCACCGGCCGGCGCCGCCACTCCGGCGCGCCGCCCCGACCGGCCGCCGCGCCCATCCTCGCCGCCCGACGCCGGTGGTGGCGCCCCTCGTCGCCAAGGCCACCACCGCGACGCCCTCGCCGTCCGGCCGGCCCCGGCGAGCTCCTTCCGCTCCGGTCGGCCTCTCCACCTCCAACTCCGGCCACCACCGCGACCATTGCCGGTGAACTGCTACAGTGTCGGTGAACAGTGACTTGGCCAGATCCAGATCTGAGAAACCCTAACGGTTGACTTTTCTCCTCCAAACCCTGTTTTTCGAGCATACTTTGACCAGTGATATCTCCGCATCCGTAGCTCCATTTTGGACATATAGTATATCAAAATGTTCGTCTCGACATGTACATCATTACATTCCATTGCATCATTTTCATTTGAGTTCATCTTGATGCCCGAAATGCTGCTAGAAGGAGGCTTCGTGAGATAATTGTCAGATCTGCTAGTTCATCTTAGACTTTTGTCATTTTTGCCATGATTATTGTGTGGATGCTATGCCTGTGAGTCCTTGATATGATTTGTTAAGCATTTTGTCTTCTTTCCAGAGGTGCAACCCATGCATTTTTAGGATGTGTGTGGTGACTTGTGCAAGCTTGCCAAGTGAGGCACTTGGTAAATCTGTTTTCAGGGACTTAGTGGATTTCACCAAGTCTGGGCTTATTTAGTTCGTGATGCCATATGTTCAGCTTGTTTCCTAGTGATCCGTGCCTCTTTTGAGGATGATCAGTAAGGGAGTTTTGTTAATCATGCTATGCTCTATCCATCCATGTCTTTGTTTGCACATGTGGAGTACTCTAGCTTGAGTCAATCGAGCTCTACTTTTGCTTCGTGGTAAATCTGGGCAGATCGTCAACTTGTTTGCGATTTTGCCGATGTTATTGTTATTGACCCGTGCATGCTATGGCATTGTTCTTGCTATGTCTAGCTAGCATTTTGTGCCTTCTTTATGGATATATGCTTGCCTTGCCATGACTTGCACTGTAGTGAGTGCATCGAGCTCGTTTACATGCCTTCGTGAGTTAAATTTCAGCATGTCTCAGTTTTCACCAAGTCTGAAAACTGATTGTGCGTGAGCTATGTTCGTGTGCTTGTTAGTATATTTTGTGATCACTTTTGGCCCCAGGTCACTTTGGGACTTTTGATAAGCTTGTTGAGTATCTCCATTCCATCTTCTTACTTTTCATAATCAGGTCATGTATCATGTTGTTTTGCTGCTCCGAAGAGAGCTTCGTGATCTGAAATTTCAGACTAGTGTTAATTTCACTAAGTCTGAAATCTGTTATGCATTTGCGTTTTTGCCATGCTTGTTTGAACCTCATAATGGATGAATTTGGCCATGGCTCAGTGCTAGTGTTTTGTTAAGCATCTTGTGGGCATCCCTGCCATGTATTTTGTTGTCATGTTTGGTGGCTGTAGCATGTTCATTTCGTTGCATTTAGATGCCTACTTGCTGTAAATCGCAGACCGGTGTCATATCTTAAAACGCTTGCCATTTCCAAACCGTAACTCCGATTCCAATGATCTTTATATCGTTTTCAAGCGATTTCATCTGCTCTATCCAGTGGCACACTTGGTTTTCCAAGTTGAGGCCAGGTTCATGCATTTCCTGTCACGTCTTGCATTTTGCATCCCGCATCGCATCCCGCATAGCATATCATCATTGCATCTTATTGTTGAAGTTTGCACGTGGTTGGTTGTATTCTTGTTGCTTGTTTGTGTTGTTTGGGTAGAGCCGGGAGACGAGTTCGCTAACGAGGAGCCTGTTGAGTTTGCTTTTGAGGATCCAGTCAACTCTGACAACTGTGCAGGCAAGATGATCATACCCTCGAAATCACTACTATCTTTGCTATGCTAGTTTGCTCGCTCTTTGCTATGCCAATGCTATGATGCCTACCACTTGCTTGTCAGCCTCCCAATTGCCATGTTGAACCTCTAACCCACCATTGTCCTAGCAAACCGTTGATTGGCTATGTTACCGCTTTGCTCAGCCCCTCTTATAGCGTTGTTAGTTGCAGGTGAAGATTGGAGCCGTTCCTTGTTGGGACATTTATTTACTTGTTGGGATATCATTATATTGCTATGTTATCTTAATGCATCTATATACTTGGTAAAGGGTGGAAGGCTCGGCCTCTCGCCTAGTGTTTTGTTCCACTCTTGCCGACCTAGTTTCCGTTATATCGGTGTTATGTTCCCGGATTGTTGCGTCCCTTACGCGGTTGGGCTATAATGGGAACCCCTTGATAGTTCGCCTTGATTAAAGCTTTTCCAGCAATGCCCAACATTGGTTTTACCATTTTCCACCTAGCCTCTTTTCCCCTTGGGTTTCTGGAGCCCGAGGGTCATCTTATTTTAACACCCCCCCCCCCCGGGCCAGTGCTCCTCTGAGTGTTGGTCCAAACTGTCAGCCGTCGGTGGCTACCAGGGGCAACTCTGGGCTGGCCTACCGGAAGTTTAGACAATCTGAGTGTGCCCTGAGAAAGAGATATGTGCAGCTCCTATCGGGATTTGTCGGCACATTCGGGCGGTGTTGCTGGACTTGTTTTAACCTGTCGAATTGTCTTGTTGTACCGAGATACCGAGTCTGATCGGTGTGTCTTGGGTGGAGGTCTATTCCTTTGTTGACCGTGAGAGCTTGTTATGGGCTAAGTTGGGACCCCCCTACATGGATTGATCTTTCGAAAGCCGTGCCCGCGGTTATGGGCAGATGGGAATTCATTAATGTCCGGTTGTAGATAACTTGAACCTTAATTAATTAAAATGAATCAACTGAGTGTGTTGCCGTGATGGCCTCTTCTCGACGGAGTCCGGGAAGCGGACACGGTGTTGGAGTTATGTTTGCGCAGGTTGCTCTCTAGTTTCTCGCTCGCACCTTGCCTCCTCTTCTCGCTCTCTTTTGCGAATAAGTTAGCCACCATATATGCTAGTCGCTTGCTGCAGCTCCACTTACATTTACCCCCATCCTACCTATTTAAGCTTAAATAGTCTTGATCGCGAGGGTGCGAGATTGCTGAGTCCCTGTGGCTCACAGATTACTATTACACCAGATGCAGGGACAGATGATACAGCTCCAGATGGCGCGCTTGAGCTCAAGTGGGAGTACGACGAGGATTCTCAGCGTTACTATGTGTCTTTTCCTGATGATCAGTAGTGGTGCCCAGTTGGGGTGATCGGGACCTATGTCGCTTGTTGGGTTGTCTTTTATTTTGGCGCCGTAGTCGGGCCATGAGTGTTTGGATGATGTATGTTATTTATGTACTTTGATGTGACGTGGCGAGTGTAAGCCAACTATTGTATCTCCCCTTTTATTATATATATATTACATGGGATGTTGTGATGATTGCCTAACTTGCGACATTGCTTTCAATGCGGTTATGTCTCTAAGTCGTGCCTCGACACGTGGGAGCTATAGCCGCATCGAGGGTGTTACAAGCGCCCAAAAGGGGGAAGGGCTCCCTCACGGATAACTTCTCATGGGACGTCGAGGACAGTCCGGAGAGACGCCCCTGCGCTAAGCCTCGGGCCGCATCGTAAGTACTAACACCTTATCCGCCCATGAAGTTTCCCCTCCTCATTGTATTGAGACGATTGGTTCTGTTAATGTAGTCCGGCCCACAACAGCCCTCCGCGATCCTCATCAGGAGGCTCGCTGGATTCCAAGGCGATGGCCAACGACTCCCCGCCAGCCGCACACTCCTCCAAGACCAGGGATGAAGCGGAGGTGTTGTCCCGAAGGACTATTCCCGACAGGGGAGAGGCTCAGGAGGCGCCCGAAGGCGAAACCCCCGTCGCCGGACACCAAGGGGAATCAATCCCCCCGGAGACTGGCGGGGAGGGCCGTATACAATTCGGCCCTCAACCCGACTCAATTCCGGAGACCGAGGCGGCTCCAAAATCTAGCATGCACCCTCCTTTGAAAGAAGGGGGATGCCCGTTCCGCCGGTGCCCCCTGTCCAACCAGGGGCACCGGATAATCTGCTGGAAGCGCTGCGAGGCGCTACCATTATGGATGAGCACCGTGTCCTTATGGGCACGGTGATTGAAATGGTTCAGTCCGCCAAGAGCGGACTAACCGAGGCCTACGGCAACCTGCTGACAGGTTTTGAGGTAAGTGACGCCAAAAGGAGAGAATCCCAATGTAGACAACAGCCCCTGAGACACTGTCCGGTGTTCGTAAAGAAAAAACCGGACAGAGGATTCAATCTCCTATGATAGGAAACTAACTAATTTTTTCTTAAATACATGCATCGTTGCTGGCTGCGGCCTCGCATACTGCTGAAGTATCCGGACTGAAGCAGAAACTGGCGGAGGCCGGGGGAGAGCTGAGCCAAGTGAAGAGGCAGCTTCAGGAGAAACAAGGTAAGCAATAACATGTTATATATTCGAAAAGAAGAAAATGATATGCGATGACCAAAATGCCATGATTTGTACAAAAGCGAAGACCGAGGTCGAAGCCCTGAGAAAGGCCCTGGCCGAAGCCGAGGGGAAGGCTATCCAGTAGCAAGCCGCCCGTCAGAAGCTCAAGGCTCGGGTCGGCGAGGTCCAGCAAGAGCTCGAGGACGTGGTGAAGAAGTGTGAAGATTCGGAGCGCGAGGCATCGGCTCGAGAGGCCGAACTTACCAAGGCTCGTCAAAGTGCAGAGGCTGCACGAAATGAGGCCCGGGACGCTCAGGAGATCCAGGAGGCGAAGAAGATCGCAGCGGGTAAGGTGTTTAACATGCAAAGCAAGTATGCGGAGAGGAAGTACCTTTTACTAAACCGGATTCGGAGTTGCCCGAGGGCTTTTGTGGATCTGTCGCGTAGTGTATCCGATGTTGCGGAGTTCTTCCGAGCCAGGGAAGGGGATTCTCCGGAGAAGCTGTTCTGATCGCAGTATGATGTGCCGGAACATCCGGTGGCCTTTGCCGATCAACTGAAACGGTTGGTCGAGCTGCACCGGATGGCCGAACTGGCCATGAAGGATTTAATAATCCGACTATGGCCAGATGAAGCTATACCTAGCAGTTATTTTGGCCTCGTGAAGTGGGTGGTGGAGGCTTGTCCGCGGCTAGACATCGTCAAGCGATCAGTCTGCATCGAGGGTGCCCGCATGGCCTTCGCTCGTTGCAAGATGTGGTGGGCGAAGATGGACGCCATCGAGGTGGCCCGGGGGCCGCCGAAGGTCAAGGAGCACCGCACACCCAAGCGATATTTTGCAGATATCCTAGAGGGATCTCGACTTGTAGCAACGAGTGCGGGAAGGATGTTATTCTCGAATGAATACATTCATATTTTGCCTTGTATGATGAAAACAAATCCGCTTTGAAATATAATCTTTATTATGTTTTGATTGTATCCTCCTGTGCGGCCGTGTTGTATGAAATCTGAGGGTTGGCCGGTCGTCGACTTCTGCCCTCACATAGGTAGTACGGAGGTGTTCGGGATGGTATCTAAACAATCTTGATCCAATTATATGGTCCTTGAAGGAGTTGTTTAGCGCAACGAACCAAACAACCAGACTATACGGCTTGAACACCCTCACTTAGCCGTAGGAGTTTTATGATAAAACATAGGCGCAGCCCCTGGTATACGAACCAGAGTGTTGTCAGCGTCTGATCGGGAAGTACCGATCCTTCACGTAATGCGGAAAAATCTCCAACGATTTGAGACCTCCGAACAGCTGACCGGCTCTCGCCGCATCATGACAGTCAGTTTTCGGCTTTCTCTACTGAGGTGCTCATCCGGTTTAGACCAGGTCACAATCGCAGTAGTTCTCCCTTTACTACCCTAGCCGATGTAGCAAAACATAGGGTAGCAAGCACATGAGCCGGGTAACCCAACTATTAACCAAAGACATGATTCGGAGCCAATGCATATAATGCTAAATTCGGGGTGCCGAGCTATACTTATAAGAAGTGTTCGGACTATTGTTGCCGTAATGTGGGGTGCTATAAAGCCCCTGGCAAACATCAAAACGTACCAAAGTGTACGGGTGCTACCTGATGGGGTTATCCACAGGGAAACTGAAAAAAAGGAAAAGAGAGAAAGAAAACAGAAAAGATGTAAAGGTAAAAAAACTGGGGTCCTACAGCCCCAGCTACAAACTGTTTTCATTGTAATGTAATTAGTACGTCAAGGCGCATTGATAAAAGTAGTGCAATAAGCAACAGGCTATTTAACATGCTGAAACCAGGGGAGAGCTGCATGTGGGTCCTGGAAAACAGGTAGAGTTATCGTTAACGGAATCACCTAAAAAGTCCCCGTATGTCTGCGCTCCTCGCCATCTTGGTGTATTTATCCTTCAAGAGGACCGATAACCAGACCCCCGATGGGGCCTGTAGAATTAAAACCTGAAAGAAAACAAGCAGGGTGAAAGTATGTGTGTATCCGATGTCGGTTGAGCCGTGCCGTGGATCACAAGCTAGCTATGCCTCCATCAATGCCCATGGAATTTTCAGTGCGTAGTTATGTACGCGCGACACGTATTCCACCGCTTGATCGGGACTGAGACGGAGGCCGGATTTCTAGTCGAGCTCTCCTACTGGAGAGTAGTTCGGACCCTCTGAAGGGTGTCCAAGGGCTCGGTAGCCGAATGAAGGTTCTGCTTGAGAAGGCCGCTTTGTACTTCTGCAGCCAGGGCAACTGTGTGCTCTTCTGTACGGAGAGAGCATTCCATATTGCCATTGACTGCTATGTGATAACCCACAAGTATAGGGGATTGCAATAGTTTTCGATAAGTAAGAGTGTCGAACCCAACGAGGAGCTAAAGGTAGAACAAATATTCCCTCAAGTTCTATCGACCACCGATACAACTCTACGCACGCTTGACGTTCGCTTTACCTAGAACAAGTATGGAACTAGAAGTACTTTGTAGGTGTTGTTGGATAGGTTTGCAAGATAATAAAGAGCAAGTAAATAAAAGGTAGGGGCTGTTTAGATTAAAAAACAATAAAGTAAATATAGCGAGTGTGGAAAAGTGGTGGTAGGAGTTGCGAAATTGTCCCTAAGCAATTAACTACTTTACTAGACCGATAGCAAGTATTATGTGGGAGAGGCCACTGCTAGCATGTCCTCCCTGACTTGGAATTCTATGCACTTATGATTGGAACTATTAGCAAGCATCCGCAACTACTAACGTTCATTAAGGTAAAACCCAACCATAGCATTAAGATAAATTGGTCCCCCTTCAATCCCGTATGCATCAATTTCTATGCTAGGTTAAAGCTTCTGTCACTCTTGCCCTCTAATACATAGTCCTATCAACATACAACTAACCCTATGGTGTGATCCATGCGCGCTCTCATATGATGGGCACCAAAGGACAGAAACATAACCACAAGCAAATTAAATCAATCATAGCAATTCATCAACCACCGATAGGACAACGAAAATCTACTCAGACATCATAGGATGGCAACACATCATTGGATAATAATATGAAGCATAAAGCACCATGTTCAAGTAGAGGGTACATCGGGTTGCGGGAGAGTGTACCGCTGTATATAGAGGGGGGAAGGTGATGGAGATGTTGGTGAAGATGGCGGAGGTGTTGGTGTAGATCGCGGTGATGATGATGGCCACGACAGCGTTCCCGCGCCACTGGAAGAGAAGGGGAGAGGGGGGCCCTTCGTCTTCTTCTTCCTTGACCTCCTCCCTAGATGGGAGAAGGGTTTCCCCTCTGGTCCTTGGCGTCCATGGCATGGCAGGGGCGAGAGCCCCTCCGAGATTGGATCTGTCTCTCTGTCTCTCTCTCTGTTTCTGCGTTCTCAGATTCTACCCTTTCACCGTTTCTTATATTCCCGGAGATCCGTAACTCCGATTGGGCTGAAATTTTAACACGATCTCTATCCGGACATTAGCTTTCTTGTAGAAAAAGAATGGCATCAACCGCCTTAAGGGGTGGCCACGAGGGTCAGGAGCGCGCCTGCCCCCTGGGTCCCGCCCCCCTGCCTCGTGGCCCCCTCGGGCATCGTCTCGCGTGGATTTTTCTTCCCAAAATCATATATATTACAAAAAAATCTCCGTTAGTTTCCCGTTTGGACTCCGTTTGATATGGATATTCTGCGAAACAAAAAATATGCAACAAACAGGAACTGGCACTGGGTACTGGATCAATATGTTAGTCCCAAAAATAGTATAAAAAGTTGCCAAAAGTATATAAAAGTTGTAGAATATTGGCATGGAACAATCAAAAATTATAGATACGATGGAGACGTATCAGCATCCCCAAGCTTAATTCCTGCTCGTCCTCGAGTAGGTAAATGATAAAAAGGATAAATTTTGATGTGGAATGCTACCTGCATAATCTTGGTCATATGTCTAATCATGGCATGAATATTAAGACATGAGTGATTCAAAGCAATAGTCTATCGTTTGACATAAAAGCAATAATACTTCAAGCCTACTAATAAAGAAATCATGTCTTTTCAAAATAATAAGGCCAAAGAAAGTTATCCCTACAAAATCATATAGTCTAGCTATGATCCATCTTCACCACACAAAATATTCACATCATGCACAACCCCGATGACAAGCCAAGCAATTGTTTCATACTTTTGACGTTCTCAAACCTTTTCAACTTTCACGCAATACATGAGCGTGAGCCATGGACATAGCACTATAGGTGGAATAGAATGGTGGTTGTGGAGAAGACAAAAAGGAGAAGATAGTCTCACATCAACTAGGCGTATCAACGGGCTATGGAGATGCCCATCAATAGATATCAATGTGAGTGAGTAGGAGTTGCCATGCAACGGATGCACTAGAGCTATAAGTATATGAAAGCTCAAACTGAAACTAAGTGGGTGTGCATCCAACTTGCTTGCTCATGAAGACCTAGGGAATTTGAGGAAGCCCATCGTTGGAATATACAAGCCAAGTTCTATAATGAAAAATTCCCACTAGTATATGAAAGTGATAACTCAAGAGACTCTCTATATGAAGAACATGGTGCTACTTTCAAACACAAGTGTGGTAAAAGGATAGTAACATTGCCCCTTCTCTCTTTTTCTCTCATTTTTTTGGGGCCTTCTCTTTTTTTGGCCTTTCTCCTTTTTATTTTTTTATTTTTTTCATCCGGAGTCTCATCCCGACTTGTGGGGGAATCATAGTCTCCATCATCCTTTCCTCACTGGGGCAATGCTCTAATAATGATGATCATCACACTTTTATTTACTTACAACTCAATATTACAACTCGATACTTGATACGTCCATTTTGCACCATGCTTTTATATCAATATTTATTGCATTATGGGATGTTTTTACACATTATGTCACAATACTTATGCCCGTTCTCTCTTATTTTCCAAGGTTTACATAAAGAGGGAGAATGCCGGCAGCTGGGATTCTGGCTGGAAAAGGAGCAAATATTAGAGACCTATTCTGCACAGCTCCAAAAGTCCTGAAACTTCACGGATGATGTTTTCCAAATATATAAAAAACATTGAGCGCAAGAACTTCACCAGGGGGGCCACACCCTGCCCATGAGGGTGGGGGCGT
The DNA here is from genome assembly GCA_034509565.1 of Triticum monococcum. Classification (NCBI taxonomy): domain Eukaryota; kingdom Viridiplantae; phylum Streptophyta; class Magnoliopsida; order Poales; family Poaceae; genus Triticum; species Triticum monococcum. Next base: position 665,591,561 of record CM067843.1, on the reverse strand, counting down.
GCCCTACCCCCCTAGGCGCGCCCCCTACCTCGTGGGCCCCCTGGTGGCCCTCCGGTGACCATCTTCTGCTATATGGACTCTTTTGATGGAAAATAACCATAAGCCATCTTCTCGGACGAAACTCGGCTGCCACGAGGCGGAACCTTGGCGGAACCAATCTAGGGTTCTGGCGGGGCTGTTCTGCCGGGGAAACTTCCCTCCCGGAGGGGGAAATCATCGCCATCGTCATCACCAACGCTCCTATCATCGGGAGAGGGCAATCTCCATCAACATCTTCATCAGCACCATCTCATCTCAAAACCAGTTCATCTCTTGTATCCAATTCTTGTCTCCAAGTCCGGGATTGGTGCTAGTAGGTTGCTAGTAGTGTTAATTACTCCTTGTAGTTGATGCTAGTTGGTTTAATTGGTGGAAGGTCATATGTTCAGATCCTATATGCACATTAATAACCCTCTGAATATGAACATGTTTATGCTTTGTGAGTAGTTACTTTTGTTCCTGAGGACATGGGAGAAGTCTTGCTATTAGTAGTCATGTAAATTTGGTATTCGTTCGATATTTTGATGAGATGTATGTTGTCTCTCCTCTAGTGGTGTTATGTGAACATCGACTACATGACACTTCACCATTGTTTGGGCCTAGAGGAAGGCATTGGGAAGTAATTAGTAGATGATGGGTTGCTAGAGTGACAGAAGCTTAAACCCTAGTTTATGCGTTGCTTCGTAAGGGGCTGATTTGGATCCATATGTTTCATGCTATGGTTAGGTTTACCTTAATACTTTTGTTGTATTTGCGGATGCTTGCAATAGAGGTTAATCATAAGTGGGATGCTTGTCCAAGTAAGGGCGGCACCCAAGCACCGGTGCACCCACATACCAAATTATCAAAGTACCGAACGCAAATCTTATGAACGTGATGAAAACTAACTTGACGATATTCCCATGTGTCCTCGGGTGCGCTTTACGTCATATAAGAGTTTGTCCAGGCTTGTCCTTTGCTACAAAAGGATTGGGCCACCTTGCTGCACTTTATTTACCTTTGTTACTCGTTGCTTGATACAAATTATCTTATCACAAAACTATCTCTTGCCACTTATTTCAGTACTTGCAGAGAATACCTTGCTGGAAACCGCTTATCATTTCCTTCTGCTCCTCGTTGGGTTCGACACTCTTACTTATCGAAAGGACTACGATAGATCCCCTATACTTGTGGGTCATCAAGACTCTTTTCTGGCGCCGTTGCCGGGGAGTGAAGCGCCTTTGGTAGCTGGAATTTGGTAAGGAAAAATTTATATAGTGTGCTGAAATTTACTGTCACTTGTTACTATGGAAAGTAATCCTTTGAGGGGCTTATTCGGCGTATCTTCACCCCGGCCAGTAGAGCAAAGAGTTGCTCCTCAGCCTACTGAACCTACTAAAAATGAAAATGCTTGCTTTGAAATTCCTTTGGGTATGGTAGAAAAACTGCTAGCTAATCCTTTTTTAGGAGACGGAACAAAACATCCTGATGTGCATCTAATATATGTGGATGAAGTTTGTGGATTATTTAAGCTTGCAGGTGTACCCGAAGATGTTGTTAAGAAGAAGGTATTCCCTTTATCTTTGAGGGGAGATGCATCGACATGGTATAGGCTATGTGATGATATGGAGTCTTGGAACTACAAACTATTGAAATTGGAATTTCATCAAAAGTTTTATCCTATGCATCTTGTTCATCGTGATCGCAATTATATATATAATTTTTGGCCTCGCGAAGGAGAAAGCATCGCTCAAGCTTGGGGGAGGCTTAAATCAATGTTATATTCATGCCCCAATCATGAGCTCTCAAGAGAAATGATTATTCAAAAAATTTATGCTCGGCTTTCTGGTAACAATCGCACCATGCTTGACACTTCTTGTGCTGGCTCTTTTATGATGAAGACTACTGAATTCAAATGGGATTTATTGGAAAGAATTAAACGCAACTCCGAAGATTGGGACCTCGACAATGGTAAGGAGCCAGGTATGACACCTAGTTTTGATTGTGTTAAATCTTTTATGTATACCGATATTTTTTGTAAATTTAGCACTAAATATGGACTTGACTCTGAGATAGTAGCTTCTTTCTGTGAATCTTTTGCTGCTTATGTTGATCTCCCCAAGGAGAAGTGGTTTAAATATCATCCTCCCATAGAAGTAAAAGTAGCCGCACCTATTAAAGTTGAAGAAAAGACTATTACTTATAATGATCCTATTGTTCCTACTTCTTATGTTGAGAAACCGCCTTTCCCTGTTAGGATAAAGGATTATGCTAAAGCTTCAACCGTGGTTCGTAAAAGCAATATTAAAACATATACACCTCCTAGGCAAGTTAAAGTTGAACCTAATATTGCTATTGTTAAAGATCTCTTGTCTGATAATATAGATGGGCATGTTATTTATTTCTGTAATGAAACTGCTAGAATTGCTAAACCCCGTGATATAGATAAACCTAGACCTGTGGTAGGCATGCATGTTATTTCTATTAAAATAGGAGATCATTGTTATCATGGCTTATGTTATATGGGTGCTAGTGCTAGTGCAATACCTATTGACTTATACAAAGAAATTATGCATGACATTGCACCCTCTGAGTTAGAAGATATTGATGTCACAATTAAACTTGCTAATAGAGATACTATTTCAGCAATGGGAATTGTTAGAGATGTTGAAGTCTTGTGTGGGAAAACTAAATATCCTGCTGATTTTCTTGTTCTTGGTTCCCCACAAGATAGTTTTTGTCCCATTATATTTGGTAGACCCTTCTTAAATACTGTTAATGCTACCATATATTGCAAAAGGGATGTTGTTACTATCGGTTTAGATGATATGACTCATGAATTTAATTTTTCTAAATTTAGTAGACAACACCGTGAAGAAGAATTACCTAGTAAGGATGAAATTATTGGTCTTGCTTCTATTGTCGTACCTCCTAGTGATCCTTTAGAACAATATTTGCTAGACCATGAAGATGATATGTTTATGAATGAAAAAAGGGAATTAGATGAAGTATTCTTTAAACAGGAACCTATTCTGAAAAACAATTTACCTGTTGAAATCCTAGGGGATCCTCCTCCACCCAAGGGTGATCCCGTGTTTGAGCTTAAACCATTACCTGATACTCTTAAATATACTTATCTTGATGAGAAAAAGATATACCCTGTTATTATTAGTGCTAACCTTTCAGAACATGAAGAAGAGAGATTATTAAAAACTTTGAAGAAGCATTGTGCTGCTATTGGGTATACTCTTGATGATCTTAAGGGCATTAGTCTCACTCTATGTCAACATAAAATTAATTTGGAAGAAGATGCTAAACCAGTTTGTGATCATCAACGCCGTCTGAATCCTAAAATGAAAGAAGTGGTAAGAAAGGAGATATTAAAGCTCCTTGAGGCAGTTATAATTTATCTCGTTGTTGATAGTAAGTGGGTAAGTCCTGTCCATTGTGTCCCTAAGAAGGGAGGTATTACTGTTGTTCCTAATGATAAAGATGAATTGATCCCTCAAAGAATTATTACTGGTTATAGGATGGTAATTGATTTCCACAAATTAAATAAGGCTACTAAAAGGATCATTACCCCTTACCTTTTATCGATCAAATGCTAGAAAGATTATCCAAACATACACATTTTTGCTTTCTAGATGGTTATTCTGGTTTCTCTCAAATACCTGTGTCAGCCAAAGATCAATCAAAGACTACTTTTATATGCCCTTTTGGTACTTTTGCTTATAGACGTATGCCTTTTGGTTTATGTAATGCACCTACTACCTTTCAAAGATGCATGATGGCTATATTCTCTGACTTTTGTGAAAAGATTTGTGAGGTTTTCATGGACGACTTTTCCGTCTATGGATCTTCTTTTGATGATTGCTTGAGCAACCTTGATCGAGTTTTGCAGAGATGTGAAGAAACTAATCTTGTCTTGAATTGGGCAAAGTGCCACTTTATGGTTAATGAAGGTATTGTCTTGGGGCATAAAGTTTATGAAAGAGGTATTGAAGTTGATAAAGCCAAGGTTGATGCTATTGAAAAGATGCCATGTCCCAAAGACATCAAAGGTATAAGAAGTTTCCTTGGTCATGCCGGTTTTTATAGGAGGTTCATCAAGGACTTCTCAAAAATCTCTCGGCCTCTGACTAATTTATTACAAAAAGATATACCATTTGTCTTTGATGATGATTGTGTAGAAGCATTTGAAATACTTAAGAAAGCATTGATCTCTGCACCTATTGTTCAGCCACCTGATTGGAATTTACCCTTTGAAATTATGTGTGATGCTAGTGATTATGGTGTAGGTGTTGTTCTAGGACAAAGAGTTGATAAGAAACTAAATGTTATTCAATATGCTAGTAAAACTCTAGACAATGCTCAAAGAAATTATGCTACTACTGAAAAAGAATTCTTAGCAGTTGTATTTGCTTGTGATAAGTTTAGACCTTATATTGTTGATTCTAAAGTAACTATTCACAATAATCATGCTGCTATTAAATATCTTATGGAAAAGAAAGATGCTAAACCTAGACTTATTAGATGGGTTCTCTTGCTACAAGAATTTGATTTACATATTGTTGATAGAAAAGGAGCTGAGAACCCCGTTGCAGACAACTTGTCTAGGCTAGAAAATGTGCTTGATGACCCACTACCTATTGATGATAGCTTTCCTGATGAGCAATTAAATGTCATAAATACTTCTCATACTGCTCCATGGTATGCCGATATGCTAATTATATTGTTGCTAAGTTTATACCACCTAGTTTCACATACCAGCAAAAGAAACAGTTCTTCTATGATTTGAGGCATTACTTTTGGGATGACCCACATCTTTATAAAGAAGGAGTAGATGGTGTTATTAGACGTTGTGTACCTGAGCATGAATAGGAACAAATCCTACGCAAGTGTCACTCCGAAGCTTATGAAGGACACCATGCTGGAGATAGGACTGCACATAAGGTATTGCAATCTGGTTTTTATTGGCCTACTCTCTTCAAGGATGCTCGTAAGTTTGTCTTATCTTGTGATGAATGTCAAAGAATTAGTAATATTAGTAGACGTCAAGAAATGCCTATGAATTATTCACTTGTTATTGAACAATTTGATGTTTGGGGCTTTGACTATATGGGACCTTTTCCTTCCTCTAATGGTTATACACATATCTTAGTTGCTGTCGATTATGTTACTAAGTGGGTAAAAGCTATTCCAACTAGTAGTGCTGATCATAACACTTCTATTGAAATGCTTAAAGAAGTTATTTTTCCAAGGTTTGGAGTCCCTAGATATTTAATGATTGATGGTGGTTCACATTTTATTCATGGTGCTTTCCGTAAAATGCTTGCTAAATATGATGTTAATCATAGAATTGCATCTCCTTATCACCCTCAGTCTAGTGGTCAAGTAGAATTGAGCAATAGAGAACTCAAATTAATTTTGCAAAAGACTATCAATAGGTCTAGAAAGAATTGGTCCAAGAAACTAGATGATGCATTATGGGCCTATAGAACTGCATATAAAAATCCTATGGGTATGTCTCCGTATAAAATGGTCTATGGAAAAGCATGTCACTTACCTCTCAAGCTAGAACACAAGGCTTATTGGGCTATTAAAGAAATTAATTATGATTTTAAGCTTGCCGGTGAGAAGAGGTTCTTTGATATTAGCTCACTTGATGAATGGAGAACTCAAGCCTATGAAAATGCCAAGTTGTTTAAAGAAAAAGTTAAAAGATGGCATGACAAAAGGATACAAAAGCGTGAGTTTAATGTAGGTGATTATGTATTGCTATACAACTCTCGTTCAAGATTTTTTGCAGGAAAACTTCTCTCTAAATGGGAAGGTCCTTACGTTATCGAGGAGGTCTACCGTTTCGGTGCCATAAAAAACAACAACTTCGAAGGCACAAATCTGAAGGTGGTGAACGGTCAAAGAATCAAACACTATATCTCAGGTAATCCCATAAATGTTGAAACCAATGTTATTAAAACCGTAACCCCAGAGGAATACATAAAGGACACTTTTCGGAATGTTTCAGACTCCGAAAAGGAATAGGCATGTGGTACGGTAAGTAAACCGACTCCAAAACATTTTTAAGGCAATATTTCTCTGTTTTGGAATATTTATAAAAATAGAAGAATAAGCAGCAGTCCGAAAAGGACATGAGGGCTCCACGAGGGTGGAGGGCGCGCCCTACCCCCCCTGGGCACGCCCCCTACCTTGTGGGCACCTCGTGTGCTCTCCGGACTCCGTTTTCTTACTGGACATGTATTTTGGTCGGTAAAAATTCATTATATAACCTCCCGGGGGTTTTGACTCCCGTATCACGCAAAAATCTCCTGTCATTGTTTCGAGCTATTTTTCTGACAGATCTAGATCATCATGACGTCTCCAAGTGCTCCCAAGGACAAGTTCTCCGAGAAGGTCATCAACCCTTACCTCGCGGAGGTGCAGCAACACCCTCAAACCATTGAGATGCGTGATGGGTTGCTGCACATCCGTGATGCTGAGGGACCGAAGGGGACGTAAGCGTGGAGACGAGGCTCGAAGCAATGGAGCAACAAGTTTTCAAGTGTCAGGGGATGGTGGAGCGTGGACTCAACTCCAACTACATGATGATCGCAGAGTTCACCAGCAAACACAAGTTGGATGCCGACAACATCGGGGAGACCATCTTCAAGCTTCACGAGAAAATCGAGCACCTTCAAGCTCAGATCTATGACCTGCAAAACCAAAACTGTGAGTATGAATATAGATTCAAAAGGATGAGTTTAGCTGCAGATTTGAGGATCCCGAAGACTCGGTCATCCTTCTATGATGGTGAGCCTATGCCTTGGAAGAAGGACGACAAGCCTACACCACCAACAAAATCACCAACGTCTCCTCCAACAAAGAAGAATTGAGTATCTGGTATGGGCACTCCACTTGGCAACTACCAAGCTTGGGGGAGTGCCCCGGTATCGTATCACCATCACTTTTATCTTTACCGTTTTTCTTAGTTCGATCCTTTTGGTAATATCTTGATCTAGCAGAATAAAAGTTCTTAGTATGATCTAGTTGTGAGTTTTGCTTTATTATCCTTCTATGTAATCAAGTCCGTGAGCTATATAATAAAGATTAGGGTTGAGTCAAGGGCTTGATTATTTTTCCATGATCCTAAGTGAATAAAAGAAAAGAGAAAGAAATAAAAAGAAACAAAGAGATCATGTGACTCTTATGGAGAGCAATGAGCTCACATAGAAAGAATATGATGAATAAAAGTTATCGAGGGTTGACAAACATAGTTTTGGTCATCGTTGCAATTAATAGGAAGTAATAAAGAAAGAGAGGTCTTCACATATAAATATACTATCTTGGACATCTTTTATGATTGTGAGCACTCATTAAAATATGACATGCTAAAGAGTTGACAATAGACAAGGAAGGCAACGTGATGGGTTATGTTTTCTTACATCTGAGATAAATTATATTGTCTTGGATCCTCCAACATGTTGAGCTTGTCTTTCCCCCTCATGCTAGAAAAATTCATTGCACCAAGTAGAGATACTACTTGTGCTTCCAAAGACCCTTAAACCAGTTTTGCCATGAGAGTCCACCATACCTACCTATGGATTGAGTAAGATCCATCAAGTAAGTTGTCATCGGTGCAAGCAATAAAAATTGCTCTCTAAATATGTATGATTGATTGGTGTGGAAGAAATAAGCTTTATACGATCATGTGATATGGAAGTAATAAAAGCGACAGACTGCATAATAAAGGTCCATATCACAAGTGGCAATATAAAGTGACATTCTTTCGCATTAGGATTTTGTGCATCCAACCATAAAAGCGCATGACAACCTCTGCTTCCCTCTGCGAAGGGCCTATCTTTTACTTTTACCTCCTACATTGCATAAGAGTCATGGTGATCTTCATCCTTCCTTTTTACATTATATCCTTTGGCAAGCACAATATGTTGGAAAGATCTTGGTATATATGGCTAATTGGATGTGAGTTTTCATGAACTATCACTGTTGACATTACCCTTGAGGTAAAACATTGGGAGGCAAAATTATAAGACCCTATGTTTCTCTGTGTCCGAATAAAACTCCATACCCATAAGTATTGCGTGAGTGTCAGCAATTGTGAAAGATTATATGATAGTTGAGTATGTGGACTTGCTGAAAAGCTCTTATATATTGACTCTTTCCTATGTTATGATAAATTGCAATTGCTTCAATAACTGAGATTATAGTTTGTTAGTTTTCAATGAAGTTTATGATTCATACTTGATATTGTGATTGAATTATTACTCTAGCATAAGATATCATATGACAAGAATTATATAAGTTGCTGCTCTAAGAATGATCATGATGCCCTCATGTCCGTATTTTATTTTTATCGACACCTTCATCTCTAAACATGTGGACATATTTTTCGATTTCGGCTTTTCGCTTGAGGACAAGCGAGGTCTAAGCTTGGGGGAGTTGATACATCCATTTTGCATCATGCTTTTATATCAATATTTATTGCATTATGGTCTGTTTTTACACATTATGTCACAATACTTATGCCTATTCTCTCTTATTTTACAAGGTTTACATAAAGAGGGAGAATGCCGGCAGCTGGGATTCTGGCTGGAAAAGGAGAAAATATTAGAGACCTATTCTGCACAGCTCCAAAAGTCTTGAAACTTCACGGATGATGTTTTCCAAATATATAAAAAACATTGAGCGCAAGAACTTCACTAGGGGGGCCACACCCTGCCCACGAGGGTGGGGGGCGCGCCCTACCCCCTAGGCGCGCCCCCTACCTTGTGGGCCCCCCGGTGGCCCTCCGGTGACCATCTTCTGCTATATGGACTCTTTCAATGGGAAAATAACCATAAGCCATCTTCTCGAACGAAACTCGGCCGCCACGAGGCGGAACCTTGGCGGAACCAATCCAGGGTTCTGACGGGGCTGTTCTGCCGGGGAAACTTCCCTCCCGGAGGGGGAAATCATCGCCATCGTCATCACCAACGCTCCCCTCATCGGGAGAGGACAATCTCCATCAACATCTTCATCAGCACCATCTCATATCAAAACCCTAGTTCATCTCTTGTATCCAATTCTTGTCTCCAAGTCCGGGATTGGTGCTAGTAGGTTGCTAGTAGTGTTAATTACTCCTTGTAGTTGATGCTAGTTGGTTTAATTGGTGGAAGATCATATGTTCAGATCCTATATGCACATTAATACCCCTCTGATTATGAACATGTTTATGCTTTGTGAGTAGTTACTTTTGTTCCTGAGGACATGGGAGAAATCTTGCTATTAGTAGTCATGTGAATTTGGTATTCGTTCGATATTTTGATGAGATGTATGTTGTCTCTCCTCTAGTGGTGTTATGTGAACGTCGACTACATGACACTTCACCATTGTTTGGGCCTAGAGGAAGGCATTGGGAAATAATAAGTAGATGATGGGTTGCTAGAGTGACAGAAGCTTAAACCCTAGTTTATGCGTTGCTTCGTAAGGGGCTGATTTGGATCCATATGTATCATGCTATGGTTAGGTTTACCTTAATACTTTTGTTGTATTTGTGGATGCTTGCAATCGAGGTTAATCATAAGTGGGATGCTTGTCCAAGTAAGGGCAGCACTCAAGCACCGGTGCACCCACATACCAAATTATCAAAGTACCGAATGCGAATCATATGAACGTGGTGAAAACTAGCTTGATGATATTCCCATGTGTCCTCGGGAGCGCTTTACGTCATATAAGAGTTTGTCCAGGCTTGTCCTTTGCTACAAAAGGATTGGGCCACCTTGCTGCACTTTATTTACCTTTATTACTCATTTCTTGATACAAATTATCTTATCACAAAACTATCTATTGCCACTTATTTCAGTACTTGCAGAGAATACCTTGCTGGAAACCGCTTATCATTTCCTTCTGCTCCTCGTTGGGTTCGACACTCTTACTTATCGAAAGGACTACGATAGATCCCCTATACTTGTGGGTCATCAATACTAGAACAAAGATATGACTCTATATGAATGCCTCCGGCGGTGTACCGGGATGTGCAATGATCTAGCGTAGCAATGACATCAAAAAACAGACAAGCCATGAAAACATCATGCTAGCTATCTTACGATCATGAAAAGCAATATGACAATGAATGCTCAAGTCATGTATATGATGATGATGGAAGTTGCATGGCAATATATCTCGGAATGGCTATGGAGATGCCATGATAGGTAGGTATGGTGGCTGTTTTGAGGAAGGTATGTGGTGGGTTTAAGGTACCGGCGAAAGTTGCACGGTACTAGAGAGGCTAGCAATGGTGGAAGGGTGAGAGTGTGTATAATCCATGGACTCAACATTAGTCATAAAGAACTCACATACTATTGCAAAAATCTATTAGTCATAGAAACAAAGTACTACGTGCATGCTCCTGGGGGGATAGATTGGTAGGAAAAGACCATCGCTCGTCCCCGATCGCCACTCATAAGGAAGACAATCAATAAATAAATCATGCTCCGACTTCATTACATAACGGTTCACCATACGTGCATGCTACGGGAATCACAAACCTCAACACAAGTATTTCTACAATCCACAACTACCCACTAGCATGACTCTAATATCACCATCTTTATATCGCAAAACTATTGCAAGGAATCAAACATATCATATTCAGTGATCTACAAGTTTTATGTAGGATTTTATGACTAACCATGTGAATGACCAATTCCTGTCATCTCTCTAAATAGATATAAGTGAAGCAAGAGAGTTTAATTCTTTCTACAAAAGATATGCCCACGCTCTAACAAATATAAGTGAAGCAAAAGAGCATTCTACAAATGACGGTTTTCTATGTAAAGAGAAACAGGCAATCCAAACTTCAAATGATATAAGTGAAGCACATGAAGCATTCTATAAAGCCATACTCAAAAGATATAAGTGAAGTGCAAAGAGCACTCTACAAATCAACCAAGGACTATCTCATACCAGCATGGTGCATAAAATAAAAGTGAAAACTAAATGCAAAAGACGCTCCAAGATTGCACATATCGCATGAACGAAACAAATCCGAAAACATGCCGATATTTGTTGAAGAAAGAGGGGATGCCTTCCGAGGAATCCCCAAGCTTAGACGCTTGAGTCTCCTTGAATATTTACTTGGGGTGCCTCGGTCATACCCAAGCTTGAGCTCTTGCCTCTCTTCCTTCTTCTCACATCGAGACCTTCTCGATCATCGAACACTTCATCCACACAAAACTTCAACAGAAAACTCGGTAAGATCCGTTAGTATAATGAAGCAAATCACTACTCTAAGTACTGTTGCAAACCAATTCATATTTTGTTTTTGCATTGTGTCTACTGTAATATAACTTTTTCATGGCTTAATCCACTGATATGAATCAATAGTTTCATCAAAACAAGCAAACTATGCATAAAAAAACAGAATCTGTCTAAAACAGAACAGTCTGTAATAATCTGAACATTCACCATACTTATGATACTTTAAAAATTCTGCAAAAATTATTAAAAATAAAAAAATTGTATAGAAAGACAGTGCAAAAAGAATCAGAACCATTTGACATTCCAGCTAAAAACTTAAAATCGTGCACTACAGCCAAAGTTTCTGTCCTGCACCGTACAAACCATCAAGCAAATGTAAACATCCTAAAGGCAAACCTTGGAACATTATTTTATAATACAATGGAATTGTACAAGGGGATAATTATTTTTATTGAAAAGTTTATGTAATCAAGATTCACAAAGTTTCCATGAGCATGAACAAAGTTCAAGGCTAGCTCCCACTTCAACAATGCTTGTCTTTCTCACTTTCGCTTTCCTTTTTGAAAAAGTGTTGGGTTCCCCTCTTTATTTTTGTTGTTTTTAAACTATATAAAAGCACTCAACAGAAATAAATGACTCTCTAAAACTTCCGGGTTGTCTTCCTGGCAGCGCTTTCTTTAAAGCCATTGAGCTAGGCATATAGTGCTCAAGTAATGGATCAACCCGGATCCCAAGGTATATCAAGGCCAATTTTAATTAACAATGATTTGTAATTTAGTGGTGAGCACAAGATAAAATATATCATGTAATGACAAAGTATAACTCTCTTCCTATGCATCGGCATGTCATAAAAGAACAATTCATGCACACAAAGTAAAGGCCAATGCATAGTATAAACAGTTTCTTGCAATTTTATCATATTGGAAACATAGAGAGGTGGAGATATAGTTCCTCTCTCATAATAATTGCAAGTAGGAGCAGCAAGCACATGCATATTATATTCATCAAAATCATCATGTGCAACGGTAAAAGGCAACCCATCAATATATTCCTTAATAAGAGCAAACTTCTCCAATATAGTGTAGTTTGGAGAATTCAAAAAGATAATAGGACTATCATGTGTGGGTGCAATAACAAAAATTTCATGTTTAACATAAGGAACTATAGCAAGTTCATCTCCATAAGCATAGCAAGTTCATCTCCATAAGCATAATTCATATTGTCATCTTGGCCACAAGCATAGCAAGCATCATCAAAAAGGGATATTTCAAAAGAATTAACAGGATCATAACAATCATCATAGCAATCATCCTCCGGTAAGCACGAAGGGAAATTAAACAATGTATGAGTTGAAGAGTTATTGTCATTAGAAGGTGGGCACGGGTAGCTAATCTGCTCTTCCTCCTTTTGTTCTTCGCTCTCCTCCTCATCTTTTTCATCCAATGAGCTCATAGTTTCATCAATTTCTTCTTCCATAGACTCCTGCAAAATATTAGTCTCTTCTTGGACAGCGGAGACTTTCTCAATAAGTGCATTAATATAGGAATTATATTCATAATTATTATAGCAATATTTTAAGATAGCTAAATTTTCAGGCCTATAAACATCATCATCAAAAGCTTCATGCTTTTCAAACAAAGATTCAATTTCATAACCACCCTTAAAAGCAACAAATTCTTCTATTTGTTCCACATCATAGTAATCATATATACCATTAGCATAAGAAGCTAAGGTTTCATTATCATTAAATTCACATGAAAAGGGAAGGTGTGGAGCCTTCACCTTAGAGCAACAAGTACAATCATATCTCAAGCATAGTTGCCTAGCATACCAATTCAATATATGAATTTGATCCCATAATAGTTTCCCTTTTTGTGTCAAGCGGTAATCCCTAAAGTATTCACGTTGATCCAACATTACTCCCATTACATAATTGAATGGGGTTTTCTTAGGATTATTAAAGTAGTACATAATATTTTTCACATAACCAGCAAGGAGGGTTTTAGGAGGTTCCTCATCTCCATAAGTAGCAAGTACACATAATTTTTTTGGTATTTCGTGTTCCATATCCATAACTAAAGATAGAGAACAACTAAGAACAGCAAATAAAAATTACTTAGTGATAAAGCAAACAAGCACACACGAGAATATTCACCCCACGCTATTGCTCCCCGGCAATGGCGCCAGAAAAAGGTCTTGATAACCCACAAGTATAGGGGATCGCAACAGTTTTCGATAAGTAAGAGTGTCGAACCCAACGAGGAGCTAAAGGTAGAACAAATATTCCCTCAAGTTCTATCGACCACCGATACAACTCTACGCACGCTTGACGTTCGCTTTACCTAGAACAAGTATGGAACTAGAAGTACTTTGTAGGTGTTGTTGGATAGGTTTGCAAGATAATAAAGAGCAAGTAAATAAAAGGTATGGGTTGTTTAGATTAAGAAACAATAAAGTAAATATAGCGAGTGTGAAAAAGTGGTGGTAGGAGTTGCGAAATTGTCCCTAAGCAATTGACTACTTTACTAGACCGGTAGCAAGTATTATGTGGGAGAGGCCACTGCTAGCATGTCATCCCTGACTTGGAATTCTATGCACTTATGATTGGAACTATTAGCAAGCATCCGCAACTACTAATGTTCATTAAGGTAAAAGCCAACCATAGCATTAAGATAAATTGGTCCCCCTTCAATCCCGTATGCATCAATTTCTATGCTAGGTTGAATCTTCTGTCACTTTTGCCCTCCAATACATAGTCCTATCAACATACAACTAACCCTATGGTGTGATCCATGCGTGCTCTCATATGATGGGCACCGAAGGACAGCAACATAACCACAAGCAAATTAAATCAATCATAGCAATTCATCAACCACCGATAGGACAACGAAAATCTACTCAGACATCATAGGATGGCAACACGTCATTGGATAATAATATGAAGCATAAAGCACCATGTTCAAGTAGAGGGTACAGCGGGTTCCGGGAGAGTGGACCGCTGTAGGTAGAGGGGGGAAGGTGATGGAGATGTTGGTGAAGATGGCGGAGGTGTTGGTGTAGATCGCGGTGATGATGATGATGGCCACGGCAGCGTTCCGGCGCCACTGGAAGAGAAGGTGAGAGGGGGCCCCTTCGTCTTCTTCTTCCTTGAACTCCTCCCTAGATGGGAGAAGGGTTTCCCCTCTGGTCCTTGGCCTCCATGGCATGGGAGGGGCGAGAGGCCCTCCGAGATTGGATCTGTCTCTCTGTCTCTCTCTGTTTCCGCGTTCTCAGATTCTACCCTTTCACCGTTTCTTACATTCCCGGAGATCCGTAACTCCGATTGAGCTGAAATTTTAACACAATCTCTATCCGGATATTAGCTTTCTTGCGGCGAAAGAAGGGCATCAACCACCTTACGGGGTGGCCACGAGGGTCAGGGGCGCGCCCCCTGCCTCGTGGCCCCCTCGGGCATCGTCTCGCGTGGATTTTTCTTCCCAAAAATCATATATATTCCAAAAAAAATCTCCGTTAGTTTTTATCCCGTTTGGACTCCGTTTGATATGGATATTCTGCGAAACAAAAAACATGCAACAAACAGGAACTGGCACTAGGCACTGGATCAATATGTTAGTCCCAAAAATAGTATAAAAAGTTGCCAAAAGTATATAAAAGTTGTAGAATATTGGAATGGAACAAACAAAAATTGTAGATACGATGGAGACATATCATTATGACGCCGCGTGGTCCGGGCATCTTGAGCTTGAGATAAGCATAGCGTGGCACTGCGTTGAATCGAGCAAATGCAGTTTGCCGAGCAGTGCATGATAGCCGCTGCGGAATGGGATGATATCGAAGACTAAATCCTTGCTTCGGAAGTTGTCTGGAGATCCAAAGACAACCTCTAATATGATTGAGCCCATACAATGGGCCTCTACGCCTGGAATGACTCCTTTAAAGGTGGTCTTTGTAGGCTTGATCCTTGATGGGTTAATGCTCATTTTTCGCACTGTATCCTGATAGAGCAGATTGAGGCTGCTACCGCCGTCCATAAGGACACAAGTCAGGTGGAACCCATCAATTATTGGGTCTAAGACCAGTGCGGATGAGCCTCCGTGATAGATACTGGTCGGGTGATCCCGGCGATCAAAAGTGATTGGGCATGACGACCATGGATTGAATTTTGGGGCGACTAGCTCTATTGCGTAGACGTCCCTGAGCGCACGCTTGCGCTCCCTCTTGGGGATGTGGGTAGCATATATCATGTTCACCGTTTTGACCTGAGGGGGAAACTTCTTCTGCCCCCCTATGTTCTGTTGCCGTGGCTCTTCGTCATCGTCCTTGCTTTGCGATCCCTTTTCCCTATTCTCGACGTTTAATTTGCCGGCCTGTTTGAAGACCCATCACTCTCTATTTGTATGATTAGGAGGCTTGTCGTGGGTGCCGTGAATCTGGCATGGACGATCAAGTATGTGGTCCAAGCTGGATGGGCCCGAATTGTTCTTTTGGAACAGCTTCTGCCTCTGACCGGACTTAGAGCCACTGAATCCGGCGTTGACCGTTGTATCCTCGGTGTTGTCACTGTTGTTTCGGCGCTTGTATCTATTGCGTCGAGACTTGTCTTTATTGCTTTTAACTTCACGGGTGCCGGCGTCGCTTGCGTTGTTTTTGCTATGGGCCAACCAATTGTCCTCGCCCGCACAAAAGCGGGTCATGAGTGCCGTGAGGGCCGCCATGGATTTTGGCTTTTCTTGGCCGAGGTGGCGAGCGAGCCATTCGTCGTGGATGCTATGCTTGAAAGCTGCTAGAGCTTCGGCATCTGGACAGTCGACAATTTGCTTCTTTTTAGTTAAGAACCTTGTCCAAAATTTCCTGGCGGACTCTCCGGGCTATTGAAATATATGGCTTAAGTCATCAGCGTACGGAGGTCGAACATATGTACCTTGGAAGTTATCGAGGAAAGCCTCTTCCAAGTCCTCCCAGCTGCCAATGGAATTTTTAGGCAGACTGTTTAGCCAATGCTGAGCTGGCCCTTTGAGTTTTAGAGGGGGTATTTTATGGCGTGGAGGTCATCTCCGCGGGCCATATGGATGTGGAGAATGAAGTCCTCGATCCACACCACGGGGTCCGTGGTTCCATCGTATGATTCTATGTTCACGGGCTTGAATCCTTCGGGGAATTCATGATCCAGGACCTCATCAGTGAAGCAATGAGGGTGTGCGGGGCCTCTATAGCGGGCCGTATCATGACGCATCTCTGATGGAGTCCGTCTGCGTTGTTCAGCCCGCGCATGACTGGGTTTGTCACGTCCGAATAGGTGGCCATTGTCACGTGTCGAGGTGCGTCCTCGCGATCCGTAGATTGATCTAGTATGTCCTGCTTTATTGTTCAGGTTCTACCGGTGGTCATATGTATGGCCGTGGGCTAATTTACCTCTGCCTGAGTGATGAGGCGGGGTGGGATGATGTTCAGCATGAGTTGCCATTTTGTCCCGACCACGTGGTGGTCGGTCGGCCGTATTATGCGATGGTGGTATGTACTCCGACGCCTCCTCGTCGAACTGAGGTAGAAATTTGCGCTTTGGGTAGCTTTTGGTTGGGCGCTTGAGGCCGTATTCTTCAGTTGCTAGGACATCAGTCCATTTATCATTGGGCAGATCTTGGTCAACTTGAAGCTGCTACTGCTTCTTTTTCAGGCTCCTTACCGTGGCTATTAGCTGGCGCTTGAAGTGCTCCTACTCAAGAGGTTCCTCGGGCACGATGAAATCTTTGGTGCCGAGGCTCACCTCGTCTTCGGAGAGCGGAAGGTAATTATTGTCCTCCGAATCTTCATGCGTGGCCTGTTTAACAGGGCTAACCTGCTCATCTTCCCGTTCATCTTGTTTGTTTGCTTTACCGATGGGGTCTTCGTTGTCTTCGGCACCTTCCGGAGTGTCATCTTCTCCTGTGCCGGTGTTGCTGTCTTTACTGCGGTGCAACTTAGAGCGGCGCCGCTAACGGCGGCGCTTGGCCTGTATTTCAGAAGGTTTATCCTCAACTGGGTCTTCCTTGTCGTCGTCGTTGTTCTCCTTTGGTGCATCCACCATGTATACGTCATACGAGGAAGTGACCGTCCAGCGTCCGGTGAACAGCGGGTTCTGGGCCTCTTCTTCTCCGGCATCGTTGTCCATACCATCGATGTCCTCGGAGTCATAATCAAGTTCGTCGGTTAAATCCTTGATCGTGGCTATAAAGTGGGTGGCGGGTGGGAAGTAAAATTCTCCATCGTCAGCCCCTAGTTCGAGCCGGATATAGTTCGGCTGAGAGTCCTTCGCCAAGGACAGGTTTTTTTAATGAGTTTAGCACATCGCCCAAAGGCGAGTGCTGGAAGATGTCTGTGGTGCTGAATTTGAAGATCGATAAACGATCAAGCTGGGCGTCCGTGGGCTCGCGTGGTTCGGAACCTATGGCAAGAGACGAGTCCGGCGTTCCGGTGGCATAGGCATCGTGTGAGACTAGGTCCATGTGCGGCTCCAACGCCGTGGAATCCGCGGCCTCCGTGGTGGGGTTAATTCTCCCGTGTTTGGATGGCGCGGCCTACTCCGACTCTAGGGCCAGAGCGGTTACATGAGCGATCTCCTGGATGCGGCCCGATGACAGATTTAGGTCATGATCATCGGGGTGACCGGGAGCGGCTACCGCAGTATCGAATCCGGCGAAGATTAAGTCTCCACGGATGTCCGCGGCGCAGTTCAAGCTCACGAATCTGACCTGATGGCCAGGGGCGTAGCTTTCGATCTGCTCCAGATGGCCAAACGAGTTGGCCCGCAGTGCAAAGCCGCCGAACACGAAGATCTGCCCGGGAAGGAAAGTTTCTCCGCAGACAGCGTCATTATTTACGATTGAAGGGGCCATCAAACCTTTCAGCGACAGCATAGAGGAACTCTCAATGCAAGCACCAATGTCGGTGTCAAAACCGGCGGATCTCGGGTAGGGGGTCCCGAACTGTGCGTCTAAGGTTGATGGTAATAGGAGACAGGGGACACGATGTTTACCCAGGTTCGGGCCCTCTCTATGGAGGTAATACCCTACTTCCTGCTTGATTGATCTTGATGAATATGAGTATTACAAGAGTTGATCTACCACGAGATCATAATGGCTAAACCCTAGAAGTCTAGCCTGTATGACTACGGTATTGAGTATATCCTTTCTGGACTACACCCTTCGGTTTATATAGACACAGGGGGATCTAGGGTTACATAGAGTCGGTTACATAAGATGGAATCTTCATAGTTGTTCGCCAAGCTTGCCTTCCACGCCAAGGAGAGTCTTATCCGGACATGGGTACAGTCTTCGGTCTTCATATCTTCACAGCCCATCAGTCCGGCCCATAGATAACAGGCCGGACGCCCGAGGACCCCTTAGTCCAGGACTCCCTCACCCTCACCCTCTCCTTCCTTCTTTTCCTACTTGGACTAGGAACGGGGGGGGCGATTCCTACTTGGGAGTAGGATTCCCCCCTCCCTTGGGCGCGCCCCTTGTGGCCGGCCGGCCTCCTCCTCCCCTCCTTTATATACGGGGGAGGGAGCACCCCATAGACACACAAGTTGATCTTTAGCCGTGTGTAGTGCCCCCCTCCACAGTTTTACAACTCGGTCATATTGTCGTAGTGCTTAGGCGAAGCCCTGCGTCGGTAACTTCATCATCACTGTCAACACACCGTCGTGTTGACGTAACTCACCCTCGGCCTCAGCCGGATAAAGAGTTCACCGAGCTGAACGCGTGCAGATCGCGGAGGTGCCGTGCATTCGGTACTTGATCGGTTGGATCGCGAAGACGTTTGACTACATCAACCGCGTTACTAAACGCTTCCGCTTTCGGTCTATGAGGGTACGTAGACACACTCTCCCCTCTCGTTGCTATACATCTCCTAGATAGATCTTGCGTGATCGTAGGAATTTTTTTGAAATACTGCGTACCCCTACACGCACGTCCGCCCCGATACCTCCTCCCGCCCTCCCGAGCTCGTGTGCCGGCACCGCTGCTGCTACGGCGGAGGGGCTCGTACCAACGCTGCATGCCGCACACACGCAACGAGCTCCGTAGCTTCCACTCCTGCCTCCGGTGGATGTGCGTTGACCACTCGGACGGCTCCAGCGCCGCGGCCTCATGGCTCGTCTTCTTCGTCCTCGCAGTGGTCGTCCCCGTGGCCGCGCTCGTCGCCATGCAGCTGTTGGAAATATGCCCTAGAGGCAATAATAAATAAGTTATTATTATATTTCCTTGTTCATGATAATCGTTTATTATCCATGCTATAAATGTATTGATAGGAAACAGAGATACATGTGTGGATACATAGACAACACCATGTCCCTAGTAAGCCTCTAGTTGACTAGCTCGTTGATCAATAGATGGTTACGGTTTCCTGACCATGGACATTGGATGTCGTTGATAACGGGATCACATCATTAGGAGAATCATGTGATGGACAAGACCCAATCCTAAGCCTAGCACAAAGATCGTGTAGTTCGTATGCTAAAGCTTTTCTAATGTAAAGTATCATTTCCTTAGACCATGAGATTGTGCAACTCCCGGATACCGTAGGAGTGCTTTGGGTGTGCCAAACGTCACAACGTAACTGGGTGGCTATAAAGGTACACTACAGGTATCTCCAAAAGTGTCTGTTGGGTTGGCACGAATCGAGACTGGGATTTGTCACTCCGTGTGATGGAGAGGTATCTCTGGGCCCACTCGGTAGGACATCATCATAATGTGCACAATGTGATCAAGGATTTGATCACGGGATGATGTGTTACGGAACGAGTAAAGAGACTTGCCGGTAACGAAATTGAACAAGGTATCGGGATACCGACGATCGAATCTCGGGCAAGTATCGTACCGATAGACAAAGGGAATTGTATACGGGATTGATCGAATCCTCGACATCGTGGTTCATCCGATGAGATCATCGTGGAACATGTGGGAGCCAACATGGGTATCCAGATCCCGCTGTTGGTTATTGACCGGAGAACGTCTCGGTCATGTCTGCATGGTTCCCGAACCCGTAGGGTCTACACACTTAAGGTTCGGTGACGCTAGGGTTATAGAGATATTAGTATGCGGTAACCAGAATGTTGTTCGGAGTCCCGGATGAGATCCCGGACGTCACGAGGAGTTCCGGAATGGTCCGGAGGTAAAGAATTATATATAGGAAGCGCTATTTCGGCCATCAGGACAAGTTTCGGGGTCACCGGTATTGTACCGGGACCACCGGAAGGGTCCCGGGGGTCCACCGGGTGGGGCCACCTGCCCCGTGGGCCACATGGGCTGTAGGGGTGTGCGCCTTGGCCTATATGGGCCAAGGGCACCAGCCCCAAGAGGCCCATGCGCCAAGAGATAAGGAAAGGAAGAGTCCTAAAGGGGGAAGGCACCTCCTAGGTGCCTTGGGGAGGAGGGACTCCTCCCTAGCCGCACCCTTCCTTGGAGGAAGGGCCAAGGCTGCGCCCCCCTCTCCCTTGGCCCTATATATAGTGGGGGGAAGGGAGGGCAGCCGCACCTAAGCCCTGGCACCTCCCTCTCCCTCCCGTGACACATCTCCCTCCTCCCGCAACGCTTGGCGAAGCCCTGTTGGAATCCCGCTACTTCCACCACGCCGTCGTGCTGCTGGATCTCCATCAACCTCTCCTTCCCCCTTGCTGGATCAAGAAGGAGGAGACGTCGCTGCTCCGTACGTGTGTTGAACACGGAGGTGCCGTCCGTTCGGTGCTAGGATCATCGGTGATTTGGATCACGATGAGTACGACTCCATCAACCCCGTTCTCTTGAATGCTTCCGCGCGCGATCTACAAGGGTATGTAGATCCACTCCTCCCTCGTTGCTAGATGACTCCATAGATTGATCTTGGTGACACGTAGGAAAATTTTGAATTATTGCTACGTTCCCCAACAGTGGTATCAGAGCTAGGTCTATTGCGTAGATTCTATGCACGAGTAGAACACAAAGTAGTTGTGGGCGTTGATTTTGTTCAATATGCTTACCGTTACTAGTCCAATCTTGATTCGGCGGCATTGTGGGATGAAGCGGACCGGACCGACCTT
Organism: Triticum monococcum; assembly: GCA_034509565.1. Classification (NCBI taxonomy): domain Eukaryota; kingdom Viridiplantae; phylum Streptophyta; class Magnoliopsida; order Poales; family Poaceae; genus Triticum; species Triticum monococcum. The sequence goes on along the minus strand of CM067843.1, from coordinate 665,570,233 downwards.
ACACGTACTCTTACGTGAGACTGGTTCCACCGACTGACATGCACTAGTTGCATAAGGTGGCTAGCGGGTGTCTGTCTCTCCCACTTTAGTCGGATCGGATTCGATGAAAAGGGTCCTTATGAAGGGTAAATAGCAATTGGCATATCACGTTGTGGTCTTTGCGTAGGTAAGAAACGTTCTTGCTAGAAACCCATAGCAGCCACGTAAAACATGCAAACAACAATTAGAGGACGTCTAACTTGTTTTTGCAGGGTATGCTATGTGATGTGATATGGCCAAAAGGATGTGATCAATGATATATGTGATGTATGAGATTGATCATGTTCTTGTAATAGGAATCACGACTTGCATGTTGATGAGTATGACAACTGGCAGGAGCCATAGGAGTTGTCTTAATTTATTTATGACCTGCGTGTCAACATAAACGTCATGTAATTACTTTACTTTATTGCTAACCGTTAGCTGTAGTAGTAGAAGTAATAGTTGGCGAGACAACTTCATGAAGACACGATGATGGAGATCATGATGATGGAGATCATGGTGTCATGCCGGTGACAAGATGATCATGGAGCCCCAAGATGGAGATCAAAGGAGCTATATGATGTTGGCCATATCATGTCACTATTATTTGATTGCATGTGATGTTTATCATGTTTATACATCTTATTTGCTTAGAACGACGGTAGTCAATAAGATGATCCCTCGTTAAAATTTCAAGAAAGTGTTCCCCCTAACTGTGCACCGTTGCGACAGTTCGTGTTTTGAAGCACCACGTGATGATCGGGTGTTAGATTCTTACGTTCACATACAACGGGTGTAAGCCAGATTTACACACGCGAAACACTTAGGTTGACTTGACGAGCCTAGCATGTACAGACATGGCCTCGGAACACAGAAGACCGAAAGGTCGAACATGAGTTGTATAGAAGATACAATCAACATGAAGATGTTCACCGATGTTGACTAGTCCGTCTCACGTGATGATCGGACACGGCCTAGTTGACTCGGATCATGTAATCACTTAGATGACTAGAGGGATGTCTATCTGAGTGGGAGTTCATAAGATGAACTTGTTTATCCTGAACATAGTCAAAAGGATTTTGCAAATTATGTCGTAGCTCGTGCTTTAGTTCTACTGTTTAGATATGTTCCTAGAGAAAATTTAGTTGAAAGTTGATAGTAGCAATTGTGCGGACTAGGTCCGTAAACTGAGGATTGTCCTCATTGCTTCATAGAAGGCTTATGTCCTTAATGCACCGCTCAGTGTGCTAAACCTCGAACGTCGTCTGTGGATGTTGCGAACATCTGACATACACATTTTGATAACTACGTCATAGTTCAGTTAAACGGTTTAGAGTTGAGGCACCGAAGACGTTTTGAAACGTCGTGAAACATATGGGATGTTTCGAGGGCTGAAATTGGGATTTCAGGCTCGTGCCCACGTCAAGAGGTATAAGACCTTCGACGATTTTCTTAGCCTGCAAACTAAGGGAGAAAAGTTCAATTGTTGAGCTTGTGCTCAGATTGTCTGAGTACAACAATCATTTGAATCGAGTGGGAGTTAATCTTCCAGATGAGATAGTGATGTTTCTCCGAAGTCATTGCCACCAAGCTGCTAGAGCTTCGTGATGAACTATAATATATCAGGGACATATATGATGATCCTTGAGATATTCGCGATGTTTGACACCACAAAAGTAGAAATCAAGAAGGAGCATCAATTGTTGATGGTTGGTGAAACCACTAGTTTCAAGAAGGGCAAGGGCAAGAAGGGATACTTCATGAAACGGCAATTCAGCTGCTGCTCTAGTGAAGAAACCCAAGGTTGAACCCAAACCCGAGACTAAGTGCTTCTGTAATAAGGGGAACAGCCACTGGAGCAGAATTACCCTAGATACTTGGTAGATTAGAAGGCTGGCAAGGTCGATAGAAGTATATTGGATATACATTGTGTTGATGTGTACTTTACTAGTACTCATAGTAGCACCAGGGTATTAGATACCGGTTCGGTTGCTAAGTGTTAGTAACTCGAAATAAAAGCTACGGAATAAATGGAGACTAACTAAAGGTGAGCTGGCAATATGTGTTGGAAGTTTTTCCAAGCTTGATGTGATCAAGCATCGCACGCTCCCTCTACCATCGAGATTGGTGTTTACGTTGAGCATAGACATGACTGGATTATGTCTATTGCCATACGGTTATTCATTTAAGGAGAATAATGGTTACTCTGTTTATTTGAATAATACCTTTAATGGTCTTGCACCTAAAATGAATGGTTTATTGAATCTCGACCATAGTGATACACATGTTCATGCCAAAAGATATAAGATAGTAATGATAGTACCACCTACTTGTGGCACTGCCACTTAAGTCATATCGGTATAAAACGCATGAAGAAGCTCCATGTTGATGGATCTTTGGGCTCACTCATTTTTGAAAAGTTTGAGACATGCGAACCATGTCTATTGGTGTATATGAAACTCCATGCAAATGGACCGTTTGGACTCATTTGATTTTGAATCACTTGAGACATGCAAATCATACCACATGGGCAAGATGACTGAAAGCCTCGTTGTCAGTAAAATGGAACTAGAAAGCAACTTGTTGGAAGTAATACATTTTGATGTGTGCAGTCCAATGAGTGCTGAGGCGTGTAGTGGATATCGTTATGTTCTTACTTCACAGATGATTTGAGTAGATATTGAGTATATTTACTTGATGAATCACGAGTCTAAATTATTGAAAGGTTCAAGTAATTTCAGGGTGAAGTTGAAAGATCGTCGTGACAAGAGGATAAAATATCTATGATATGATCATAGAGATGAATATCTGAATTACGAGTTTGGCATAGAATTAAGACATTGTGGAAATTGTTTCACAACTAATATAGCCTGGAACACCATAGTGTGATGGTGTGTCCGAACATCATAACTGCACCCTATTGGATATGATGCATACCGTGATGTCTCTTGTCGAATTACCACGATAGTTTATGGGTTAGGCATTAGAGACAACCACATTCACTTTAAATAGGGCACCACGTAATTCCGATGAGATGACACCATATGAACTATGGTTTAGGGAAACCTAAATTGTCATTTGTTAAAAGTTTGGGACTGCGACGCTTATATGAAAAAAGTTTCAGGCTGATAAGCTCGAACCCAAAGCGGATAAATGCATATTCATAGGACACCCAAAACAGTTGGGTATACCTCTTGTCTCAGATTCGAAAGCAATAAGGGATTGTTTCTAGAATCGGGTCCTTTCTCGAGGAAAAGTTTCTCTCGAAAGAATTGAGTGGGAGGATGGTGGAGACTTGATGAGGTTATTGAACCGTCTCTTCAACTAGTGTGTGGCAGGGCACAGGGAGTTGTTCCTGTGGCACCTACACCAATTGAAGTGGAAGCTTATGATAGTGATCATGAAACTCAGATCAAGTCACTATCGAACCTCGTGGGATGACAAGGATGCGTACTACTTCAGAGTGGTACGTAATCCTGTCTTGGAAGTCATGTTGCTAGACAACAATGAACCTACGAGCTATGGAGAAGCGATGGTGGGCCCGGATTCCGATAAATGGCTCGAGGCCATATAATCCGAGAGAGGATCCATATATGAAAACAAAGTGTAGACTTTGGAAGAACTACTTGATGGTCGTAAGGCTGTTAGGTACATATGGATTTTAAAAGGAAGACGGACAATGATGGTAAGTATTACCATTAAGAAAGCTCAACTTGTCGTTAAGATGTTTTCCGACAAGTTCAAGGAGTTGACTACGATGAGACTTTCTCACCCGTAGCGATGCTAAGAGTCTGTTGGAATTATGTTAGCGATTACTGCATTATTTATGAAATCTTGCAGATAGGATGTCAAAACATTGTTTCCTCGACGATTTTCTTGAGGAAAGGTTGTATGAGATACAACCAGAAGGTTTTGTCAATCCTGAAAAATGCTAACAAGTATGCACAGCTCCAGCAATCCTTCTAAGGACTGGAGTAAGCATCTCGGAGTTGGAATGTACACTTTGATGAGATGATCAAAGATTTTGGGTGTATACAAAGTTTATGAGAAACTTGTATTTCCAAAGAAGTGAGTGGGAGCACTATAGAATTTCTGATGAGTATATGTTGTTAACATATTGTTGATCGGAAATGATGTAGAATTTCTGGAAAGCATGCAGAGTTATTTGAAAAGTGTTTTTCAATGGAAAGCCTGGATTAAGCTACTTGAACATTGAGCATCTAGATCTATAAGGATAGATCAAAACGCTTAATGGTACTTTCAAATGAGCACATACCTTGACATGATCTTGAAGGTGTTCAAGATGGATCAGTCAAAGAAGGAGTTCTTGCCTGAGTTGTAAGGTATGAAGTTAAGACTTAAAGCTCGACCACGGCAGAATAAAGAGAAAGGACGAAGGTCGTCCCCTATGCTTAAGACGTAGGCTCTACAGTATGCTATGCTGTGTACCGCACCTGAAGTGTGCCTTGCCATGAGTCAGTCAAGGGGTACAAGAGTGATCCAAGAATGGATCACAGGACAGCGGTCAAAGTTGTCCTTAGTAACTAGTGGACTAAGGAATTTTCTCAATTATGGAGGTGGTAAAAGAGTTCGTCGTAAAGGGTTACGTCGATGCAAGCTTAACACCTATCCGGATAGCTCTGAGTAGAGATACCAGATACGTATAATGGAGTGACAATTTAGTATAGCTCCAAGTAGAACAGTTATTTGGAATAGCTCCAAATAGAACGTGGTAGCTGCATCTAGGAGATGACATAGAGATTTGTAAAGCACACACGGATCTGAAAGGTTCAGACCCGTCGACTAAAACCTCTCTCACAAGCAAAACATGATCAAACCCCAGAACTCATTGAGTCTTAATCACATGATGATGTGAACTAGTTTAGTGACACTAGTAAACTCTTTGGATGTTGGTCACATGGCGATGTGACCTATGAGTGTTAATCACATGGCGATGTGAACTAGATTATTGACTCTAGTGCAAGTGGGAGACTATTGGAAATATTCCCTAGAGGCAATAATAAATAAGTTATTATTATATTTCCTTGTTCATGATAATCGTTTATTATCCATGCTATAAATGTATTGATAGGAAACACAGATACATGTGTGGATACATAGACAACACCATGTCCATAGTAAGCCTCTAGTTGACTAGCTCGTTGATCAATAGATGGTTACGGTTTCCTGACCATGGACATTGGATGTCGTTGATAATGGGATCACATCATTAGGAGAATCATGTGATGGACAAGACCCAATCCTAAGCCTAGCACAAAGATCGTGTAGTCCGTATGCTAAAGCTTTTCTAATGTAAAGTATCATTTCCTTAGACCATGAGATTGTGCAACTCCCGGATACCGTAGGAGTGCTTTGGGTGTGCCAAACGTCACAACGTAACTGGGTGGCTATAAAGGTACACTATAGGTATCTCCGAAAGTGTCTGTTGGGTTGGCACGAATCGAGACTGAGATTTGTCACTCCGTGTGACGGAGAGGTATCTCTGGGCCCACTCGGTAGGACATCATCATAATGTGCACAATGTGATCAAGGAGTTGATCACGGGATGATGTGTTACGGAATGAGTAAAGAGACTTGCCGGTAACGAGATTGAACAAGGTATCGGGATACCGACGATCGAATCTCGGGCAAGTATCGTACCGATAGACAAAGGGAATTGTATACGGGATTGATCGAATCCTCTACATCATGGTTCATCCGATGAGATCATCGTGGAACATGTGGGAGCCAACATGGGTATCCAGATCCCGCTGTTGGTTATTGACCGGAGAACGTCTCGGTCATGTCTGCATGGTTCCCGAACCCGTAGGGTCTATACACTTAAGGTTTGGTGACGCTAGGGTTATAGAGATATTAGTATGCGGTAACCCGAATGTTGTTCGGAGTCTCGGATGAGATCCCGGACATCACGAGGAGTTCCGGAATGGTTCGGAGGTAAAGAATTATATATAGGAAGTGCTATTTCGGCCATTGGGACAAGTTTCGGGGTCACCGGTATTGTATCGGGACCACCGGAAGGGTCCCGGGGGTCCACCGGGTGGGGCCACCTGCCCCGTGGGCCACATGGGCTGTAGGGGTGTGCGCCTTGTCCTATATGGGCCAAGGGCACCAGCCCCAAGAGGCCCATGCGCCAAGAGATAAGGAAAGGAAGAGTCCTAAAGGGGGAAGGCACCTCCTAGGTGCCTTGGGGAGGAGGGACTCCTCCCTAGCCGCACCCTTCCTTGGAGGAAGGGCCAAGTCTGCGCCCCCCCCCTCTCCCTTGGCCCTATATATAGTGGGGGAAGGGAGGGCAGCCGCACCTAAGCCCTGGCGCCTCCCTCTCCCTCCCGTGACACATCTCCCTCCTACCGCAGCGCTTGGCGAAGCCCTGTTGGAATCCCGCTACTTCCACCACGCCGTCGTGCTGCTGGATCTCCATCAACCTCTCCTTCCCCCTTGCTGGATTAAGAAGGAGGAGACGTCGCTGCTCCGTACCTGTGTTGAACGCGGAGGTGCCGTCCGTTCGGCGCTAGGATCATCGGTGATTTGGATCACGACGAGTACGACTCCATCAACCCCGTTCTCTTGAACGCTTCCACGCGCGATCTACAAGGGTATGTAGATCCACTCCTCCCTCGTTGCTAGATGACTCCATAGATTGATCTTGATGACACGTAGGAAAATTTTGAATTATTGCTACGTTCCCCAACAGCAGCTTTGTACTGCCGAACGCGGGCGCGGACGCTGGCTCCAGTCCAGGGGCACGCCGAGGCCGCCATTGGGAAGCGCGGCTGAGCGCCGTACTCGCATTGCCATCCCGTGGCGCCTCGACCTGCTCGGTGAGGTAGTCGTACCGCTTTACACGGGCGTGGACGCCGGCTCCAGTCCAGGGGCGCGCCGAGGCCGCCGTTGGGAAGCGCGGCCGGACGCGGGGGGCGGCGGTGACGAGCGACTGATGCGCGGACATGATGGCAAACAGGATGAGGCGAGGCAGCCTGCGGGCGCCCCTGTCGTGCGCGGTCGTCGTCTTCTCCATGGTCATCCACGAGTCAACGTCGGCATCCACGCTTGTCGGGGTCTTCACCGGGCATGAGGACGAAGCGGCGGCGGTCGTTCTCGATGGGCACGTGCGCAGTGGGTTCATCGGCTGGGTGGGGGGAGGGGGCGGCTGGAAAATTTGTCCGCCGGGGCAACCCCATCGGCTGGAGATGCTCTAATTTCTCTGTCCCATAATAGTACTAAGCAGCAAGTGCGGTAAGCCTTTTCACAGAAACATAAACAAAAAGAGTATACACGTATTCTCAAAAAATTAACTAGAGGTGTTTGGTTCGCTCCATTTTATCCGTTATCTGATTACATCGTTATCTGATTTCTTTTTTTTTGAGCATCAGTACAGACACAAGCGCTCATATACACGCGCATACACTCATCCCTATGAACGCACACACGCACACCCTACTCCTATGAGCATCTCCGAAAGACTGAGCCGACATATCATCTTGAGATTTACGAAGTCACCGTAGGCGCCTCGTCGTCGACGGGAACGTCTTCTCCCACTGAAAGCGTATCGCCGGAAATCCTGAAATAAATCCAGGAATAATGCGAGCACCGGGATTTGAACCCTGATGGGTTGGGGATACCAGTGTCCACCTAACCAACTCAACCACAAGTTGATTCGCTAATACCGCCGTAACTGTTTACAGCCCAGCTCAACTCTGATTCCGCCCAACCCCAGCCGTAAATAGGTCCCGTTACCAACTATGCCTCGAACCCTCTGCCCACGATCTTTGTATAGTTGCAACTGCGGAGGCCACGTCCCGCTTCTGGTGCTGGCCCGGCGGGGGCGCAGAAGACATATGAGGCGGCGCAGGTGGGCGGGGAGGAGCACGTCGTGGCCGATGGGGAGGCCGGTGCAGCGGCCGGCGAGTTAGTTGCTGATAGCGGAGTGGCCGGAGATGCCTTGCAGCCTCAGCTTCGTGAGTGGCCGGAGGAAGCTGGCCTTGTTGTAGGTCGGGTGGGTGCTTCCGCTGGCGGCCGGCGACGCCGGTGAAGAAGAAGCGACCACCATCTGCCCTGTCTGCTCTCTTTCCTCTCTTCCATTTTCTGCCACCGGCGGCCAAAGCAAAGACAACACTCGATTCCTTTACTGGCATGAACCAAACAAGACAGAGAATTGTCTGTTACATCCGTGATTCCAGCGTGATTTAATTCCCTTACCATTTCCATTACCACTCTCTGAAACAAACACCTCTTAAGGCCTTGTTCGGTTTGGCAGGGTTTGGCAGGGTTTGAGAGGGATTGGAGGGGATTAAATCCCTTGCAAGTCAAAATCCTTCTCAAACCTTCCCAATCCCCTTCAATCCCTGTGGCAAGGGGATTAACCGAACATGGCCTAAAGGTACACCACCAAGGAAGACCGTGAGCGTCCATGGATTTGCGTGTCATGCCGTATGGCTGGTGCTCTGAAAGGAAAAACGATCGCGTGGGCCAACCTGTCAGTCACCCAAATACTTTCTAACTCGATCAGGAAAAGACTACGCGCACACGTCAAACTGTCCCACACGACCGTCACCTACTCCCCGGCCCTCCACGCGACCGTCCACCCCGCGTCGTCTCCGGCCACCGCCGCCCGCGGAAACCCTACACCCCGCCCGCCATGGCGGATCCGCCGTCCGTGGCCGCCATCGCCTCGCCGCAGCCCGACCAGCTCGGCGGCTCAGCCTCCGCCCCGCAAAACTCCAACCCTAACTCCCTCCTGTCCCCCCAAATCCCCCCCTCCCCCACCGTCTCCGACCTCTCCGTCATCTCCTCCCCGCAGCTCGATCCAGCCGCGGCAGCTGCGGGCGGAGGGTCCGCGGACTTCCCGCCTCGTCCGCAGCAGTTGCAGGCGCCTTCGCCCACGCAGGCGGTGGCCGGCGCCGGAGGCTACGGCCAGATCCAGCGCTCGGGTTCGGCTTCCCGCCTCGCCGCTGCCAGCCAGCTTCCACAATACTCGGCGGCAACGGCCAGGATGTACGGAGGGCAGATGAGCTTCTCAGGTGGCGGAGCGCAGCTGGGGCAGCAGCAGCTGGCGGCCCGCGCGGCAATGCTTGGTCAGGGGCAGCTCGGGATGATGCAAGGGCAGGGCAGCGCGGCTTCTGCTGCACACTACGGGCTCCAGTCGCAGATGATGGCACAGGTGAAGTTGGGGTTTGGGGCATAAGTGATCTGAATATCACACATTAGTCTTATCATGCATAAATGCCACTTGTAAAAAGAGGGAAAACTACGCCTTTAATTACAAATCATTTTTTTCTCGGAAGATCACTATTAATTGTGGTTAGACATTGCTTGTTTTCTGATCACTGCATTTGTGTAACATTCATACATGGAGGCAGTTTTTTTTATCATCTTATAGGGAATCTATCCAAATGTCTGGATAAAATTAAATGTGCAGGAATAGAATTGAAAATCATATAGCTATTTACGTGTGATGTGAGTCTGGTTAAAACTTTTTAGTGTACTCGTCGGCATCTGCCTCCAAAAATACCACAATGTACAACCGTGTTGTATTTGATAAGTAAATAGTATATTATAATAGAAACTAGTAATCAAAGTTGTATTTTGAAGATTGTGTCGGTGTCCAGAACGACAGCTTTTAGAGGACCAGATGGGGTAAAAATAAATGGTTCATGGATCTGGAATTTTGAATTCGTTTGAAGTCATTTGTTGCTCCCATGGCATGGAGAGAGGGAAGGATGTCACCTACTGGGTGCGATGGTGCAGTGCAATTGCAAATTAAATAAAAGTGAACATCTCGTTTACACCTAGAATCTCCTGGCAACTCATTCGAATAGTAAATGTTGGTCATTATGCTTGTAAGAATTCAAGACTAGATGCTCATAAATAAATAAAGACCAAATTTCTAGCCCCAGAGCAAGGTCTTCCATTTTTTAACACTTGTATTTTTTTAACACTTGTCTTTGCTGTCTACCTGCAGCTGGTTATAACTTATAAGCCTTGCAGTGTAATTAACCTTTCCTGTTACTGCAGCCAAGGCAAAAAGGCATGGTACAAGGTGCACAATTTAATACTGCCAACGCAGCTCAAGCGTTGCAAGGGATGCAATCCATGGGAGTCATGGGTACTTTGGGGATGAACCAGATGAGACCAAATGGAACTATTCCATATGCTCAACAACGCTTTGCCCAGGCCCAAATGAGGCCGCAGCAAGCGTCGCAGCAAGCCGCACTATCTCCGCAGGTACCTATAATGACTTTTGATCTGTATAAGCGAAAGCAATTATCTTTGGTTCCCTTGCATTCTTTTCTCAAGTATGTTGGGTGTAATATCTGTCCATGGCCTCGTGGTGGTTCTAGTGTTTGGATGCTATGATTAAGCAAAAGGTTCTTGGAAGATCATCCAAGGCAATAACCAATATCTCTGCTGCATTTTATTCAGTTTTACAGCGCAATATGAAATTCTTATGGCACAAGGAATGAACCAAACAGAAGTTGAGATATTGTGTGTGCTTACTCATGTTTTTTGTTGCTCCATGTTGCATGAGTACGAGTTCTCATAGCCAGGGTTTATCTCATCTGCTATCCACATGTTGCATGCTGCCATAGTCACTTGTTTATCTCGATTTTGCAAAGGTTTTCATGTTATGCGGTAGTTTCTTTTTGCCAAGGACCACAACCTAAATTTGATATCGGTCCATTTATCAGAAGGGAGTTGCTCAAGGCTTGTCGAGAACAGCATCGATCACAGGATTAAACTCACAACTGCCTGGAGTGTCACAAAATGGGCAGATGATGCAAATGTCACCTTCGCAACAACAGCAGCAGTGGTTGAAGCAAATGCAATCATCTTTGGCCTCTCCATCTCAACATCAAATTCAGCAGCAGCACAGGATGCTATTGATGCAACAACTTCAGAAAACAGGACTGACTCCACACCAGATTGCGCAAGCCCAACAACAGCATCCACCACATCTCAATGCCCAGCAGTTGATGCAACAGCAGCACATTATGCAGCAGCTTCAGCAGCAGCAACAGCAACAGCAACAATCTCCAAGGATGTCAGCATCTGGCTCCCAGAAGTCTGCAAACTTGACAGGATCGCAGCCGGGCACGCCTTTGTCAGGGGGGACTATGGCTGGTGGAAGTGGAAGTCAAGGAGCAGAAGGAACTAACCAACTTCTTGGGAAGAGAAAAATACAAGACTTGGTTGCACAGGTAATTAACGGCTTCCCCTTTCCTGGGAACATGCATTGTAGCTTAACTTATATATCGTTGGCGAGATGTGATTAATGTTTTCGGGAAAAATGCATGTTCAATTTGTGGCTGACTGTACTCTGGTCCGTCTTTGAATTTGAAATCCTTATTTCAGGTGGATCCCCTCGGCAAACTTGATCCAGAAGTGGAAGATTTGGTTTTAGAGATTGCTGATGACTTCATTGAATCGGTATTGTTCATTCTTTGTAGATCGTCCCGTATTCGATTCAGAGCTATAGTAGTGTTTTCTTCTGGTTTTGGTCATAGTTATCTGCTGGAGAATCTTGTGATTTGCCTGACTTGGGTTTGTCACTAGGTGACTGCATTTGCGTGTACCCTGGCAAAGCACAGGAAGTCATCCGTTCTGGAAGCCAAGGATGTGTTGCTGCACTTACGTATGCTCTCTCTCTCTCTCTCTCTCTCTCTCTCTCTCTCTCATGTGGTGCAAGCAATTTTTTGTGCTTATATATTCAGTATTGATTTCACGCAGAGAGAAATTGGCATCTGACAGTTCCTGGTTTTTCGAAGGAAGACAAGAATCCACAGAGAAATTATGTAAGATGAAGGGTATTTTGCCATTACTTATGTTCTATGTGAAATTGCCACGATGCTGTTATCCCATTATATTCAGTACGTATGCATTTGTGCTATGCACAAATCCCACTGAACTCTACTGGCCATGGCACTGTCCTGACTAGTTCAGTAAAAATGCTGTATGTTTGGGGCTTTGCCAGCTTTCGAAGTTGACAAGCCGGTAGTCTCTCACACAGTACAAACAGTTAGTACCTGATGGAGTTTCAGCCTTTATTGACTATGTTAATCTGCTCATTTTGTGGTCATGGCTGAAAACTGAAATAGTCTTTGAAAATTAACTTTAATGTGTGCGGTGTATTTTTTGAAATGAATGTGCCTTCTTCGTAATTGCTTTTACTTGCATCTGCGCCTCTGCTTTTAACATGCACAAACAAAAGGTTGACTGGATTGTAGAACTGCAACAGGTAAAGGCAGTAGTGGATCCCCAACAGCCAGAGTGTGACGCTGCTGGAATTAGAAGCGCAAGCAATAAATTAGTTGCTAATAATTCAATTGCCAACCATCAGACGAGAGGTCCGGTTGCAGATCCTTCACCAACATCTACAGTGGGTCCTCTGTCAAAAGTTCCTCGTTTCTGAGCTCTGTGCTGTTCCCCTCGGTGGAAGGTAATTTCAAGTCCACTGTTTCGGCAGGTAAACCTGTTTTTATTCTTGTTTTAACACTGCTGGTAAGCCCGAACAATCTTTAATGGTTGGGAGATGTGGGTCATAACAATCTATTGAGAGCCTTCTGGTAGGATGACCGTGGAAATCTCTGCTGCAATGACTCGTTATGTCACATCTGGAATATTACTAGATGCCACCAATTGGTGCATAATTGATTAATCCATGTCTGAACAAATACCCCTGACTACCTAGAGTTCCATTCAGTGGTAGTGATATTGGCATGATCGTGCAATGAAGACCTTCTATTCTCACCATGTTCTTACAATCTCAAATAATTAGCACACACAGCAAAAAGCTTCCACTCTTGCATATATTCTTTCTTGGGCTTGTTGTATCACACGATGTTGCATCATTCTGCTCGCATCTGACCAGTTGAAATTGTCAGTGCAGGCTCTAGGACATACAACTCACCAATGGTCTAACTCAAGGGACGGAAGCACAGTGGATATACGAGCATCTGCGGACAAAACGATGGCCGATCGTTTACCTGTCCAAACCGGATGCTTGTCTCAAAGTCGAAGGAAAAAAAAACAGTTGCTAGCTGACTGGGTCGTTCGCAACGGGCAATTGCATGAGTCGCCTGTAACCTTGTTATCCATGAATCTTTGTAGCTCCCCCTGTTCGTTGTACATAACGTTTTGCAAACGGGGCAGCCCCTTCTTTTTCCGTTTTGAAAAAGCTTTTATGCAGACATGGAGGCTATACATATATATATTCGTGTGCTATGCTGTTGCCGCGTGCCGCAAGGAAACTAGCAAGTTTGTGCAAATACTACAAACTTGCTGTGTGCTATCAGGCATTAATCCTCATTGCTGCCTTTCCAGTGGTGGGTGGTAGGTGAGACAGATATTTGTGCAAATACTACAGGTAGATGTTTTACTGAATTTATGTAGCTGCAAGAGCTTGAGCAATGGCAGGTTGGTCTAAAGTCATGGTAGTACACACGACTTTATACAGAAAAAAGAGGAAACATGGCGGCATCTTCAGCTCTGACGGCTATTTGTTTCACCATGAGAAAAAGAAACAGGTCATGTCTGAAAAGAACATTCATTTCTGTCTTCAAGATTGAACCGATGGCCAATCTTACACGGGTGTATTTACAATCAACCCTCTTTGTCTGGTCCTGAGTTCCAAACCGATGGCTGGAGCTGGTGGGATCTGGATAAATTTTCTTATGACATCTGTCTGTCGCCCACTCATTTATTTTATGCTCTGAGAGCTGTCTCTTGAGATGGTAACATCTGAAGATTGGATTACAAAACTGCTATGGTCTTAAGATCGTGTAGAATTTCCTGTTGCCAAGTTGGAAATGGCAATTTTGGAAGGGAATCGAAGTGTCATATAGTAATATCCAATTATCTCTGCTTTGCTCAATCCATTTTGTCCGAAGTTTGCACTCAAGGAGATATTACCCGAGTATCCTCTCAACCTGAACCTGTATATTTTGGGTTCTTGCAAGGATTGCAGCAGGTAAGTATCTTTCTTTCAAGTTTTTTTTTTTGGAGGGATATCTTTCTTTCAAGTTGATTCATCTGCCTACTCTTCTCATCCTTGATAGAATTTTAGCTATCCAGGTAAACTTCGCACCCTGTATTACAGCTTACAATTTTAGCTATCCAATCCTTAACTTACAATTTTAGCTATCCAGGTAAACTTCGCACAATTTTAACTATCATGCCACTGCTCTAGTTTATAGAGAGGAGAGAAAATGGAGGCTGCTGCAAAAGGATTGGAGAGAACTTTACGCTAGTTTCAGTTTCAGATCTGAAGTGACCTCCAGAGAAAAACGGCTCAAACTAACAAAGTTTTTTTCTTTTGGTTTGGTTGGGGTGTGCCGGGCCCAGGCAGCAGTGCAACGCCTGGGCGACACGCGAGGGCCCCAGTGGCAAGCCACTGTGATGGACCCTCCCCCACAAAAAATAAATTTAATATCGTTGTGGGCACATGGCCCACATATCAGATATTAAACTGATAAGAACAGATACTACACTTGATCTTAGCCAAAAGGCCGAGAAAGGTATGAGTTGCAACCCACGCCACCCCCTCCTTCTTATAGCCTCGCCGACCCCCGCAATCCCTCTCGCTGCGCGATGTGGGACTAAACGAAACGACCAGCCTCTGCTCCTCCCACGCACCCGCACCGGGTTCGCTGATATCCTGAAGCTAACCGTGGGTGGGCTCTTGTTTCTGCAGCCCGATGGGCTTCGACTTGAACTGCAAGATGGACGTGGAGCCCAGGCCCAGATCGGGAGGGGGAGACGAGAAGAAAAGGGATCGCGTGCTACTCACCTCGCCCGCAGCTCGTGCTGTCCAAAAAAAGAGAAGAAAAAACGCAGCTCGCACGCAAGTCGACATCACACGAGGCGAATTTTTTTTATGGACATCATCACACGAGGCGAGTTGAATTCCAAGTCGCTAGCGCACAAACCTGCCGTCTCTCCTTGTTGCAAAAAAAAAAAAAACTGCCGTCTCTCCTTGTTGCAAAAAAAAAAACCTGCCGTCTCTCATCCTACTCCGAAGCTTCCACGAGCCATCCATGGTCATTGCTCGCTCCTTCGGCCACGGCCGTCTCCGCCCTTTGCGTTGCTGCCCCGCTGGCGGGTGGATATGGTCGACTTCATCATTGAGCCGACGTCGAGTGCCCACGGCCATTCGAACTGTTGAACATGTACTCGGACCAGTGGATCTTGTTGCCGGTTTAAACAGCACGATGACTTTGTGTTGCATGCATCCATTCCACCGTTTTTTTTTGAACAGTGAAGGGCCCCGAAGGACCCAGAACTTCATTATTCAAAGCGGTGCGCAGCACATCTTACAAATAAGACTCCAAAGAAACTGAAAATAATAGGCAAGTCCCTGATACTTATGAAAAGGACCCTGAAACTAGAAGGAAAAAGCGATCGGGTCCAAACTGCTCTCCAGTGGATCCAATCATCACTGGCGCCGGGGACGAACCACTTGGTCCGGCAAGACCTCTGCGGCTGCATCACAGACTCCACTTCAAGCAGCACTGCCTCCCTTGTTGGCATCAAGCCCTGGAGGAATAAAACTGGCCGCCATTCAGCTTGAAGATTCAGCAGATCGTTAGAGAAGGCCGGCCAGCCATGGAGGGCGCCGTAGCTTCTCTGAATCCACTGCTGATTGTGCTCAGGATCCCCATCGTCTGCCTCCGGATTCACACCGAAAGCCCTTCTCTTGATCAGGGAACGACACCACCCTCGTCAGAAGCTAGGATCCGACGAGGCAAAGCACTGGGGGGGGGGGGGGGGACTACCCTGGGATCCTCTCCCTAAATCCCGTCCGCCACCGCGACAGCCGGTAGGAAACGAGAGAATAACCAAAGAGGTTTGATCCATTCCACCGTCATACTCTCGAACGGTTGAACATCATATACTTTGTTGAGTGTGCGGTATCTTCTCGCAAAAACATAAATAAAAATTGAGCGAACATAGGCTATAACTAATGAAAATCATTTGGTTTGTATTGTATGTGGTAGTGATTAATCTCTTTTTTTTGTGAAAGGTAGGGAGATTTCATTACTTAAGGCGGCTTTTTAGCCGTACACAAGTATACAATATCGCTTTTGTCAGTACCAAGCCATATGGCAGTGATTTGCACATAATTCTTGAGTATAGAAAAGCGCAATTTCTTGCATATATTGTTTCATTTTAAATTTTCACAAAAAAAATCAAATTTGTACGTGTTTTTTGAATTCTCAAAAAAGTTCAAATCAATACAAAATTTCAAATTTGCAAATACTTTTCGGATTCATGACCATTTTCTAAAATCATGAACATTTTTTAAATGCCCACTTTTTGAAATGCACGAACTTCTAAAAATTGGCATACTTCTTTCAAATTCAAGATGTTGTTTTTGAATTTATATTTTTTTTCAAACCACAACCTTTTCAAAATCATGATTTTTTTTCAAATCCATGAACTTTTTCACATTTATTAACTTTTTTCAACTTCATGAATATTTTATTCAATTTTCTGAACTTTTTTCCAAATCTTCGATTTATTTTCCTCGGGAATTCAATGGTGAAGAAGTCAATCTTTTTCTTTTTGAGTGGTCGGTCAACAAGTCAATCGACCAACGGTCATCCATCAACCGGTTAACTGTTGATTGAGCGTCCCGCAAAAAAAAAAAAACTGTTGATTGAGCTAATGAAGCATGGGCGGCGACCGAGCGAGCGAGCACGTTAGCGTTGATGGGCCGTCCCATCAACGCCACATACATATGTTCTTTCGCTCGGTGACTGATATAACAATCTGCTCTCTCCGTTCCGAATTACTTGTCTTAGATTTATCTAGATACAAAGGTATCTAGCACTAAAATGAGTCTAGATACATCCGTATTTAGACAAATCCAAGACAAGTAATTTCAAACGGAGGAAGTATATGAAAGTGCGCGTAATTAGTATACAGAACAAAAAGCTTCCGCTCTTGCATATATTCTTCCCTGGGCTTGTTGTATCACGATGTTGCATCATGCTTCTCGCGTCTGATCAGTTGGAATTGTCATTGTCTAAAAAAGAAGTTGGAATTATCAGTGCAGGTTCTAGGACATACAACTCATCAATGGTCGGTCTAACTCAAAAGGGACTGAAGCACAGTGGATAGATCATCTGCGGATGAAACGACGGCGGCTTGTTCACCTGTCCAACCCGGATGCTTGTCTCGAAATCGAAGGAAAAGATAGAACATTTGCTAGCTAACTGGATCGTTTGCAACGAGCAATTACATGTTCTTGTTGCTATGCTATTTCCAAATGAATGTATGTCTTGTTACTTGGTTTCTATTTTTCGACACGGTTAAAAGTTCTTCAGGAGCAAAACAAAGGTGACAGACGACAACACACTTGGAAGTTTTAGTTACATCTCTGTTAAAAGTTCTTCAGGAGCAAAACAAAGGCGACAGACGACAACACACTTTGCAGTTGAAGTTACATCTCTGTTAAGATAGCTGGAAATGCGGGAGCACCATACAAGCACAAATTATCGCGCTCTTTGAACCTAATAGTAGAATGTAAGTATACACAATCAAACAGTGCGAGCAAATCCTCCTAACTCGACCGTATACACACAGCGCGATACAAATCTGTCCGTCCAATGCTGCACTCTGTACCGGCACAGGGAAGAATGGATGGATACACAATGTCACTGTATGCACCCTCATTCATGTATGTACAAGGGACCTGGGTGGATGAAGGGTCTACCAAACTCCTAACAAAATTGTCACCTGACCTACAGGGGCAGTTCAGCTCCTCCTTCGCTAGGGGTTCGGCATCACGTCGGGGACTCTGCGAGCACTAAGGTGTGCCACCAGCCGCACGACACGTTCAGCGGGTGGTACTCGTCCACGGGTACGATGCAGGGCACGTTTCTGTCCATGGAATCGCCGAGGCCCAACTGCACGCACGCGCAACTCCAAAGCTCAGATCAGAGATTAGATCACACCAAGGTTTTTTCCCCACCTCACCTGTGAAAAATCGTAGTAGTAAAGCAAAGAGATACCTACCTGGCCGTACTTGTTCCATCCCCAGCAGAAGACTTCGCCCTCATCTGCAGGAAATTTCAACAATGTTACCTCCATACCTCAACAATAGACATGAAGCAGCAACAATGGCAAAGCTGTTTGCTTCGTGTGCGGTAAGATACTGATGCAGGCTAGCTAATAGCATGGTCTAAACGATCTTATATTTCTTTACACAGGGAGTAACTAATAATAGACAGCACAAGGTTCTAAAGTAGTCCCTCCGTTCCAAATTAGATGACCCAACTTTGTACTAACTTTGTACTAAAGTTAGTACAAAATTGAGTCATCTATTTTGGAACGGAGGGACTACAAGCCAAGGGTGGTAAGGCACTCGGGCAGATTGGAACGGTGAGTTCCTCCCAGAGGAAAATACGACCACTATACCTGTTATTATTGCACTATGACGAGCTCCACAAGACACTGATCTTGCATTCTTATTTTCCAAGCTGGGGGCATCTACCAGTTTTGGTATAGTCTGCATAGAAACAAAATAACATTCTTATGCATTTGGTGTAGTGAACAGACAGCTTGATCAGAAACAAAATAACATTCTTATGCATTATGTAGTAAGAATGGAAAAAGGAATCAAAGCTCCCACCTCAGCTTGATCAGAACCAATCCCCAGCTGCCCGAACTGGTTGCCTCCAAACGAATAGACATCACCATCTGCAGATATGGATACTGTATGCCATAACCCTGCGGCAACATCTTGCATCTTGACTCCCAGAATAGCTGATACACATGTTGGGCTCAACACATCATCTGTATTCCCCTGTCCACACTGAAAAATAAAAGCACAGTGATTAAAAACACTGATTTTTATGAAATATGTCAGGTCAAAACATATAGACTAATCGACCCGCAAAAAAACATATAAACTAATCAAGTATATCACCTTAATCATTGTTATCAATACAAAAATGAAACCCAAACAGTTTCTGACACATACTTCCTCATATATGCATAAAATATCAGAATTGCCGCAATAGATTTGCTGTCTTAAGGAAAACAATTACAAGTTAAAAACGATTTTGAGATGGTATTTTTCAACTAAACAAGCATTGTGAGTGGCTGATCATGTTGATCCATTGTTGAGTTCTGGAATGCTAAGACATACACACTTTCTACCCCAAGTATATCCTCTGATCCATTGTTAAAACTTTTAGTCAATACAAAATATATTACTGGGATCACAAACTTGTTTGATCAGACCATGTGTTGAAATAGAAAAGACTAACCTGCCCGTACAGTCCCCACCCAAATGCAAGAAGTGCTCCTGAATCTGCAAACAAGAGCTAGCTGTTAAAAAGGTGCAGGGGAAATTTTGACTAAAATAGGGGGCTGTGTTTTCTGAAGTAGGAGGGCAGGAGCACTGCCATTCTACTAAGAAAAGAAAGAGAGACGACTGTGGACTCTGTCCTGCATTTAAGGGGACAAGGCCAGGACGAACCCAGAAACCAAAAAACCGGACTAGCTGCTAATCAAATGACTCCCCAGAAACATGGTCAGGCCACCAACTCCCTAGACCTCAGGTCTTCTTGAGCAATCCATGATATGTACAATGGAAAAGGCACTCTTAAGAAATGAACAATTGTTAATGTTGTGGTCTCAATGGAGGAATGCCCCCCATAAGCAACTCATCTTAGTTCTATAAATCTCATGATTATGCATTTGTCCAAAAAATACTCCCATTCAACATTTTGGTTGGAAATACCTAGATGGATATTTCCTACAAGTAAGCTGATGCATCTTTTTTTGACCAGCAAACCATAGGGAAAGTCCCTACGGTGAGTCTAATGGTATCTTACATGCTTGACTACCGAATAGGGTCTAAGCAGTACCATACCTTTTTTTCCTGTAAGCACCATCACTTTGCTACAGCAAAACAAGCTGGCAGCAATTGGATTTTCATTCTTGAATACACCATAAATATTATTTTACACTGTTACGCCAAACTTAAACTGACCAGTTGGAAATATCTACTGTCCCCCTTTAAAAAAGGAAATATTCAAATATCTAATGTTGCTCACACATAATGTGTCCAACTGAAGTTATTGACAAATGCCATCTCGAGACCAAAAATGATTTGTACTGTCTCTACACGGATACGACAAAAGAAGTATCAGAAAGAGACTGAAAGAAAGAACTAACCCGTTACCACAACACTATGGCGGCCTCCACACGCAATGGCCGTCACACGATTTCCTGTTACTTTATTAATTTGCCCTTCAGCGTTTTTGTTGCCTTTCATAGCTGATAGCCGATCCTTGCCGTACGATGTTGATTCAATGCAAGGTATAGGGTGAGGGGAGGAAACTGTACGAATTCTGGACCCCAGACCCAGTTGCCCTTCTCCTCCATATCCCCAACCCCATACCTGACCAAAATCTGAAGTTTTCAAGAAATATTGGGCCTTAATCCTCAAAGTTCCCCAGACAGGTTAAAAATAGCACTAGAGGACTGCCAAATGTACTAATGTACATTACCTGATAATGCTAATGTATGGCGACCACCAGCAGCTACTGCCGTTATTTTCACCCCAGTATTAAATGTCACAACACAAGGTGGTGCAGAAAGGTTTTCATCACCAGATGTCGAACTGTCATTTCCTTGTTTAGCTGAAGACAACCGTCGCCTCTTGGTGCTATCCTCGGTACCTCTACTTTCAGAAGGACCAGATACTGCTCCACTGCTTGTCCTAGACGCCTGTGACCTGGGGCTCACTGCAATGGAGTTGCCTTTGTTATGTGATATATCTGTAAGCATTTAGCCCTCCTGAAGATGTTTTTAATGAAGAACTGAGAAAGGACATGTAGTAAGCATCGTCACCTTGGTTGTTGGCAATTGCACTCTGTCTTTCATCCTTCTCCAAAGTTCCAACTGAAGCTTGATCTGCAATGACCCTTCCAGTTGGAACACATTCTTTCCAACCCCATGTATAGACAACCCCTTCATCTGATCCAGGATAACATTTATGAGAATAGTACCAATACCAAAAAAATTGAGTTCTTACCAAAGCACGAAGTTCTGCATGTATGATGAGCTGCATACCGGTTATTGCAACACAATGAGCCCACCCAGCATCAGCCCTCGCTATCGCGACATCACTAGGAAGAGGAAAAGCCTCTGGAGTCTCCTGAGATGTACAAGAGGCCACGTTAGCAATATCTTCGAGTATTCTCATCGTGTACAAGAGAGCAAAGGCAACGAGTGTGTTGTTAACTTTACCTCGTGCTTCCCAGCCGTCACATAACTTTGACCCATATCGTCAGTAGAGCCCCACGTGAGGAGTTTTCCAGACTCTAAAGCAAATGAAATGCACAGGTCAGTGTCGATTAGAACTTGATCACATTGACCAAGGCCAACAAATGACAGAAAGTGTTTCAGTTTGGCATATCACTGAATAAACGGCAGCTAGAACTAACAGTCTGAATTTGTACAGTACATCAGCAAATTAGGTTGGTATTGGCCCAACGACAAAAGGCAAATTTACAATGAAGGATTTGAAGGACATTCGAAGAACACGAGGTCCTTCATCCTGCTGCTCCTTCTATCACACCAGTAACGATATGATCCATGAGAACATCATAAGAAAAGACTCCGATAAATTGAGAAACAAGTTTTGCTCGACAAATGTAACCCTTCCTCTCTCTCCTTTTCCCCTTTTTTCATTGTTTAGCACTCAGTACTCAGTAGAACACAAATCCCAACCACACAACTTCACTCGCCAATTAGCCAGCATGAAAATGCAACTTCAAGGTCCGGCTATTTCAAAAGCAGATTCCAAAGTGTGATATGCTAATTCAAGAAAATTCCGACGCGCTGTTCGTACAGAGTACTTGTATCGCGAAACAGCCCTTCACTCATCAGGCCAAAAATCCACTACCGAATACTACTAGCAAATAAGCAATCCTGCACAGAAAGCGCGCATGCCGACGCACCCGGCAGATCTGCGCCGCCAAATGGAAAGACGAGCACAACCAACGCACCGAGAGTACCAGAACACAAACGGAGCAAAAATTGAGAAGGGAGGGCGCGAGGCGTCACCGGAGATGGCCATGGCGAAGCCGCACCCGCCGCCGCAGACATCCCTCCACGCGTCGCCGGCCGCCGCCAGGGGCAGCCTGACGGGCACGGGGCCCAGCAGCGGCGAGCGCTGCGGCGAGACGCCGGGGAGGTAGCCCCACATCAGCACGACCTGCTCCTTCCCCGCCTCCCGCGCGCCGTCCTCGTCCATCTCCTCCTCCTCCCCGCCGCCCCCCACGAAGCCCACCTCCCCTCCTCCTCCTCCTCCGCCGCCGCCGCCGTTCATCTCCTCGAAAATCCCCGTACTCGCCGCCGCTATCGCCTCCGTCTCGAACCCTCGCTCGCTCGCTCGCTGGCGGCCACACGGGACGGGAGGGAGGGAGATGGCGTTGGTTCGGCTTGGCGAAGTGGGAGCAGCGGGCGCCTGCTTTCGGAGCGTGAGGCTGGAAGCAGCGAGATTTGGGCGTATCAGTTTCGCCGGGGGCGGGGGCGCCACGTCAGACGCCCAGGTGGCGCGGGCCGTACACGTGGCGCGGGGTGAGCCGCTGGATCCGGCCGGGGATTCCTGGCCAGGAATTGGCCGGAAGGTTCTGGAAGGGCGGAGGTTGGGGCGGGGGCCCCACGGGGCGTACGTGTCAGCAGGGTGGGGTGGGAAGCGGGGGGCAGAGGGGTGTGGGGCTACCGGTACCACACCGAACGATTTTGACCTCCGCCTCACGCCGCGTCCACCAGTTAAAATATGCCTTGCGTGCTTCGCTTGTTTTGGGTCGTGACTTCAGTCTTTTACGGGCGATGACGCGCACACACACGCCTCTTCTTTCTTAAAACAAGATGCGGCGTAGGTTATGCTCCCAAACTATGGAAAGCAGGAGCCGGCTGGCTACCAGATGCAAATATAATGGGATGCTTTTTTTGACAGAAGACATCATCTTTGTCCATTGCAGGAGAACTAGCAAAAAAGGGAATTCGGATGCCATCACTTTAATGTCATGTATACGCCCAAATTGTCTTCAACATGATTTAGTTGCGACTCTACATTCGGTGCGTTGGGGCAGGGGACCGGCGGCCGCGGGTAGCGGAGAAGCGGGTGGTCAGCGGCGTGTGGCGGCGGTGCTGCATCTTCGCCGCTGGCGGCCAGCAAGTAGCGGCAGGGCCGTCGGCTGCGCAGCGGGTGATCGGCAGCGTGTGGCGGTGAGGTGGAGCGGCGGAGAGGGTGGATGGGATTATACGCAAATATCCATCTTCCCCTCTATAGAGCGAAGTTGGGGTGTTTTTAGGATGAGATTGTAAAAAAAAAATGGTACAGGGGAATTGCTGGAGTGTGTTTTTTATGCCAACTTCCCGCATAGCTAGTTTATTAGGGGAAGGGAAGCTGCTGGAGATGCTTTAAAACCCTACGATTTCATAGCTACCATTTTACACGAGGATATCGACCGATCCTTATGTAGCTGGATAACCGTGGTTACGACTGTGGAATTATGCTCTCTGCATCTTCTTCTGTTGCGGTTTAATCTTGAGGGTTGAGGTGATGTGTCGGGTAGTGGTTCTTTCATCACAAAGGAGCCTAGTTGAGCTTGCAATGAGATGTTCTTGCTTGAGTTGGCACACATATGTGAAGCAAAACGTACATGCACGAATCAAGATCATAGATTGGTTACTACATATGGACGAATTAAACCGGAGGTTTGTCATACTTTGAACTAGCTATGGGTAGATCTTCCTCATAACATGAAAAACTTCATGCTCAACCAATCCAAAAAATCCATCACCTCCTTCACCTTGCAAAGATCGCCACACCAACACTGCATGACTGCCATCGGAGGTAAACTCACATTTCTTCATTTTTCTCGGTCTAATGCTTTGATCCGAGCAAGACAAACTCATACCGACAAAAAAAAATGTGACACACTCAGCGCAGTGGTGATTTCGAGTGTGGTTGGACGATGGATGACGAGAGGTTTAGTGCCTCCCTTTATAGAGCATGAACGAATGAAATTTTAGGCAGGAAAATAGAGTGCAAACAGGTGAAATTTTAGGCGGGAAAATAGAGCGCGAACGGACGAAATTTTAGGCGGGAAATCACAGTATAAAAATAGACCACCGACAACTGCATAGGAATCAGTGCGACTAAAAACGACACCACCCCACAGCCCGCGGTGTTGTCGCATCGTGCACCACACAAACAGTGCATGCCGCCTCACGCGGTGGCGGCAGGGCCCACCGCGCGGCCTCCGTTCCGTCGCGGCAGCCAAGTGCTTGCCGATTCCTGTTACCCGCCAGTGGCCGCCTGCCAGTGTGGCGGCAGGTTTTGCCACTTCCCATCGTGGCGGCAGGTGCCACGCTTCGGCTAACGCGCCTGCCGCCACGACTGGGGGGAGGCCTTTTTTTTGCTAATTTTATCCATATGTAGTATTTTTTGTCAATTCATTTTGGCAAGTGATTTTTTTTGGACAAAGATTCAAATTAAATACACGGGAGAACCTCAAAAGGAAAACTATCATGGATGATGACATCTGCCCCCTTTGCACCACAAATTTGGAATCACCTATTCTTCAAATGCGCATTCGCACCAACACCCACAAACTTGGAATCACCTATTTTCCGAATGCGCATTCGCTCTAAGGATCTGGCTTAGGCTTACCTTTATGCTAGGCCGATCGGGCTGCTATGGACATGACCTGCAACCCCCACGCTCAAGCCTTCACATTGCTCACTATCCTATGAAAAATATAGTATGCAAGTGTGCAAAAAAAATATTGGCATGTCCACATAGTGTGCATCCTGCAGTCGGAGGCATTTTTGTTGGAATTTTGAGGCAACAAACCAGCAAACGCAAACATGTGCATATGCTCGCCCTATGAACACATGCACGTACACTTTACCTTTATAAACACCTTCGAGATATCAAATTATTTCTCACTCAATGAACATTGCTGATCGCCGAAAAGACTAGTAAATTCAGAAAAAGCGACCGCCATGGCCAAGTCTAAATCTCAAACCAGGGGGGTCATTGCCGTAACTTCTTCGAACGAAGTAAAGCTCCCAGTTTATTAGCAACAACAAAGTCTACTGTAACCTCGCAAAAAAAAACAAAGTCTACTGTAATTTTGGTTTGGTGCACGTAGCATCTGCGGATGGTTTATTCGGGTTTGGCATCACGCGCGAGAATTGCGCCGCTGAGCGGCCAGGAGCGGCCCCAACACCAACCAGGGCCGACCGCGCGGCAGTTGCGCGCGCATCCATTGGCCGGACGGTCCAGAAGCTTCGCGAAGCGGCCGGTGGCTTTCCCTCTCTCTCCCCGCGGGGGCGGGGCCCAGCCGCACCGCGCAGAAATAGAAACAAAAGGGGCCTCCGCTTTTTCCCTGCAAGGAAATAATCACCACACGTCGCGCGTATCTATCCATTCGTCCGTCCGTCCGTCCATCTTTCCTGCTTCGCACGTGCCTCCTGGTGGAGACGTGCGGTGGTTGCGCACTTGCACGACTCTCCCTCGCCGACGGGGACGGGGGCGGGGACCGCCAGCCAGCCAGCCAGCGACGGGGGCCGTACCACCATGTCGGCCGGCACGCTGGCGTTGCCCAGTGGGCCGGACGGGCCGGCCATTGGCGCCCGCTTCGCCGTCAACAGCCGCCCTGCACAGTAGAAAACCAAATGCATGCCTAGAGGTTATGGCTCGCCACACGTTTGACGTGGCAACCGATGGCCGGGAACCAAACAGCCTCGAAGCCTCGCTGTCGGATATCCGTCCAAGCTCGATGGTCATCTACATATCTTGCCAAATATAGCAGCCATGGGCAGGAACTGAACCGCATCTCCGTCATTTCATTCTTCAGGTTAAACTGCACGCATATCTCTTTCTAGATCAGTGGAGTGAGATGCCAAACAGACCAATCGAAAAGCAGAAGAGATATGCGTGCAGTTTAACCTGAAGAATGAAATGACGGAGATGCGGTTCAGTTCCTGCCCATGGCTGCTATATTTGGCAAGATAAGTAGATGACCATCGAGCTTGGACGGATATCCGACAGCGAGGCTTCGAGGCTGTTTGGTTCCCGGCCATCGGTTGCCACGCCAAACGTGTGGCGAGCCACAACCTCTAGGCGTGCATTTGGTTTTCTACTGAAGTTTGGCTCGCGACAATCTATACGGGCTTCTGCAGCAGAATTTTTTGCCTAAGGTGCGGCGCTGGTTTTGCTCGCCACAGTTTCTGCGGCGTGCCACAGGTGTGGCCAATGCCTAACCTTAGTCATGGCAAATTAAGTCCCAAACCAAACAGGCCCTTCCTTTCTCGGATCAAAACTGCCCACCCCTAGTGACTCTTTTCTCGAAGCAGAACTGCCCACCCCTTGCGGAGCACCACTGCAAATAGCGTAGCATACATACATAAACAGCCAAGGGAATGCGCGCGCCCTGCAGGTTGCATGTGTTCCGTTTCTGTAACGCGATGCCAAACAGTGCAAACACAGAGCTGGCGAACGGACGGGTATGCATCAAAACCAGTTCATAAGGTTGCATAGGAGTTCGGTAGTATTTACATCCCAACCCAGCGCAGCAGAAAGAAGACAAGCTGGCCAATGAACTAGACGAACTACTGTTACGAGAAGAAATAATGTGGAGACAAAGATCAAGAGTTCTGTACCTAAGAGAAGGGGATAGAAACACGAAATGGTTTCAGAGGAAAGCTACATGGAGGAAAAAAAAGAATGATATCACCAAACTTATAGATTCCAGCGGTGTCTGGGTGGAGGATAAGAAAGGGATTGTGGAAATGACTAATTCTTTCTTTAAAAATCTGTACACGAAGGAGGACGGATTAAACCCACAGGAGATTTTGGAGTTGTTTGATGAAAAAGTGACACTCAATATGAATGAGGCGCTCACTAAAGCTTTCTCGGCAGTGGAAATAAGTGATGCTCTGTTTCAGATCGGCCCACTCAAAGCTCCTGGGCCCGATGGCTTCCCGGCTCGCTTCTTTCAAAGGAACTGGGAGGTCCTCAAGGAGGATGTGATTAGAGGTGTTCTCAGTTTCTTTGAGAATGGGTCAATGCCAGAAGGGATTAATGATACAGTCATCATCCTAATCCCAAAGGGCAAAGATCCTCAATCGTTGAAAGACTACCGCCCCATCAGCCTTTGTAATGTAATTTACAAGGTGGTCTCCAAATGCCTTGTTAACCATCTCTGACCTATCCTTGATGGCATCATATCAGAAACCCAAAGTGCCTTCATCATGGGTAGATTGATCACAGATAACGCACTCATTGCCTTTGAGTGTTTCCATAAAATACAACACTACAAAAACCCCCGAGAGACGTATTGTGCGTACAAACTGGATTTGGCAAAAGCCTATGACAGAGTTGATTGATGGTTTTTGGAAGGTGTACTTTTGAAGAGTGGATTCTGCAAGAAATGGACCGACTGGGTCATGAAGTGCGTCAGATCAGTAAGGTATTCGGTGAGATGTAATGGGGAACTTTTGGATCCGTTTTGCCCATCCAGGGGTCTTCGACAAGGGTACCCCCTGAGTCCATATTTGTTCCTCTTTGTGGCTGAGGGACTAGTGAAACTGATTAATAAGAACATTGCAGAGGACAAGTTGACGCCAATCAAGATTGCGAGAAACAGCCCGGGTGTATCACACCTTTTGTTTGCCGATGACAGTCTTCTTTTCTTCAAGGCCACAGTTGATCAAGCTGAAACTATTGGGAGAGTGCTGGACACCTTCCAGAAATGCACAGGACAATTACTTAGTGCTAGCAAATGCTCTCTCCTCTTTAGCGAGTCTTGCCCATGTAACGCCCTTGATGCGGCTATATCTCCCACGTGTCGAAGCACGACTTAGAGGCATAACCGCATTGAAAGCAATGTCGCCAGTGAGGTAATCTTCACACAACCCATGTAATACAATAGGGGAAAAGATACATAGTTGGCTTACAATCGCCACTTCACACAGTTACATGAGTAAAGCATTACAACATTCAAATACAATCAGGGTCCGACTACGGAACCAAAATAAAAGAAGAACCCCAAATGCGACAAAGGTCCCCGATCGAACCCAACTGGGCTCCACTACTGATCAGCTAGAACGAAACAACACAAAGGACAAGATCTTCATCGAGCTCCTCCTGAGCTTGGTAGCGTCATCTGCACGGACTCATCGGCACCTGCAAACTGGTTTTGGAAGTATCTGTGAGCCATGGGGACTCAGCAATCTCGCACCCTCGCGATCAAGACTATTTAAGCTTATGGGTAAGGTAAAAGGTATGAGGTGGAGCTGCAGCAAGCGACTAGCATATATGGTGGCTAACATACGCAAATGAGAGCGAGAAGAGAAGGCAAAGCACGGTCGATAAAAGTATGATCAAGAAGTGATCCTGGACTACCTACGTCAAGCATAACTCCAACAACCATGTTCACTTCCCGGACTCCGCCAGAAAGAGACCATCACGGTTACACACGCAGTTGATTCATTTTAATTAAGGTCGACTTTAGGTTTTCTACAACCGGACGTTAACAAATTCCCATCTGCCCATAACCGCGGGCACGGCTTTAGAAAGTTCAATCCCTGCAGGGGTGTCCCAACTTAGCCCATAACAAGCTCCCAGGGTCAACGAAGGAATAGACCTCCACCCGAGACATTTCGATCAGACTCGGTATCCCGGTACAACAAGACATTTCGACAGGGTAAAACTAAACTAGCAACACCACCCAGATGTGCCGACAAATCCCGATAGGAGCTGCACATATCTCGTTCTTAGGGCACACCGGATGAGCAAGATGTCGGGTAAGCCAGCCCAGAGTTGCCCCTGGTAGCCTCGGACATCGCTCAGTTGGACCAACACTCAGAGGAGCACTGGCCGGGGGGGGGGGTAAAATAATGATGACCCTTGGGCTGGCCGACCCAAGGGAAAGAAAAGGCTAGGTGGCGAATGGTAAAACCAATGTTGGGCATTGCTGGAAGAGCTTTACTTAAGGCGAACTGTCAAGGGGTTCCCATTATAGCCCAACCGCGTGAGGAACGCAAAATCCGGGAACATAACACCGATATGACGGAAACTAGGGCGGCAAGAGTGGAACAAAACACCAGGCATAAGGCCGAGCCTTCCACCCTTTACCAAGTATATAGATGCATTAATTAAACAAGATATATTGTGATATCCCAACAAGTAAACATGTTCCAACAAGGAACAACATCTCCATGTTCCAACGAGGAACAAACTTCAATCTTCACCTGCAACTAACAACGCTATAAGAGGGGCTGAGCAAAGCGGTAACATAGCCAAACAACGGTTTGCTAGGACAAGGTGGGTTAGAGGCTTGGTTCAACAATTTAGGAGGCATGATAAGCAAGGGGTAGGTATCGCAGCATAGGCCAGCAAAAGAGCGAGCATCTAGCAAAGCAAAGATAGTAGTGATTTCGAGGGTATGATCATCTTGCCTGAAATCCCGCAAGGAAGAAGAACGAGTCCATGAAGAAGACAAACGGACGTAGTCGAACAGGTCCTCACAAACTCGACGTTACCGGATCCAACCCGAAGAAGCAATCACCGGAAAAGAAGCACACAACATAGTAAACAAACCACACATGAACATGGTATGATATGCGAGATGCGGTATGCGATGCATATGCAAGATATGACAGGAAATGCATGAACCTGGCCTCAACTTGGAAAACCAAGTGTGCCACTGGAAAGATGAGATGAAATCGCTTGAAAACGATATAAAGATCGCCGGAATCGGAGTTACGGTTTGAAAATGGCAAGCGATTCAAAAATGACACCGGTCTGCGATTTACAGCAAGTAGGCATCTAAATGCAATAAGATGAACATGCTACAGCACTCAAACATGGCAACGAAATACATGGCAGGGAAGCATTCAAGATGCTTAACAAAAGTCTAGCACTGAGCTACAGCCAATTCATCCATTATGAGGTTCAAACAAGCATGGCAAAAACGCAAATGGTAAAACAGATCTCAGACTTAGTGAAATTAACACTTGTCTGGAATTTCAGATCATGAAGCCCTCTTCGGAGCAGCAAAACAACATGCTACAGGACCTGAACATGACAAAGAAAGACATGGCATAGAGCTACTCAACAAGCTTAACAAAAGTCCCTAAGTGACCTGGGGCCAAAAGGGATCACAAAATATACTAACAAGCACACGAACATAGCTAAAACACAATCAGTTTTCAGACTTAGTGAAAACTGAGACATGCTGGAATATAACTCACGAAGGCATGTAAACGAGCTCGATTCACTCACTACGGTCCAAGTCATGGCAAGGAAAGCATACATCCATTAAGAAGGCACAAAATGCTAGCTAGACATGGCAAGAATAAAGGCATAGCATGCACGGATCAACTACAATAGCATCGGCAAAATCGCAAACAAGTTGACGATCTGCCCAGATTCACAACGAAGCAAAAGTAGAGCTCGATTGACTCAAGCTAGGGTGCTCCATATATGCAAACAAAGACATGGATGGATAGAACACTACAATATTAACAAAACTCCTTTACTGATCATCCTCAAAAGAGGCACGGATCACTAGGAAACAACATGAACATATGGCATCATGAACTAAACAATCCCAGGCTTAGTGAAAACTACTAAGTCCCTGAAAACAGATTTACCGGGTGCCTCACTTTGCAAGCTTGCACAAGTCACCACACACATCACAAAAATGCATGGATTGCACCTCTGGAAAGATAACAAAACCCTTAACAAAACATATGAAGGACTCACAGGCATATCATGCACACAACAATCATGGCAAAAATGACAAAAGTCTAAGATGAACTAGCAGATCTGACAATTAACTCACGAAGCCTCCTTCTAATAGCATTTCGGGCATCAATATGCACTTAAATGAAAATGATACAATGGAATGAAATGATGTACTCATCGAGACGAACATTTTGATATGCTATATGTCCAAAACGGAGCTACGGATGCGGAGATATGGCAGGTCAAAGATTGCACAAAAATTAGGGTTCGGAGAGACAAAAGTCAACCCCAAAATTTTAGATCTCAGATCTGGCCGATGCACTGTAGCGCACGGATGTCGAGGTCGCCGGGAAAGTCGAAGGTCGCCGGAGGGAGAGGGGAGGTCGCCGGACCCCGACGTAGATGGGTGGATCCGGGCGCCGGGGCGGCGCTCCGCCGACGAGCACGGCTGTCGAAGTGGCGGTGGAGGGCGCCGGAGAGGTCGCCGGAGCCGGGCGGCGCGGCGGGCGGCGGCTCTCCGCGACGGAGAGAGATGGGAGATGGCGGCGCGCGGGTGGAGCGGAGTGGGCGAGGCTGCGGGCCGGGAGGGCCGAAGATGGGCCAGCGGGCCAGGCGCGGTGGAGGGCGGCGCGCGACTGAGGTCGCAGCTCCGGATTGGGCGCGCGGACGAGGTCGGACATGTCCGGGCGCGGTGGCGATTCCGTCCGGGCGCGAGGTGGACGAAGGTAAGGTTAGATCTGCGCGAGGATTTCGGAAGGAGACACATATTTATAGGTAGAGGGAGCTAGGAGAGTCCAGATGAGGTGCGGTTTTCGGCCACGCGATCGTGATCGAACGCTCTAGATGATGGAACAGAGGTTGGTGGGTTTTGGGCCAAAATGGAGGGGTGTTGGGCTGCAACACACACGAGGCCTTTTCGGTCCCTCGGTTAACCGTTTGAGCATCAAACGAAGTCCAAATGATACGAAACTTGACAGGAGGTCTATCGGTAGTAAACCAAGGCCGTATGACAAGTCTCGATCCAATCCGGAAATGTTTAATCCCCACACACGAAAGAAAGCTAGAATTGACCACCGGAGGAGAACGAAGCGCCGGAATGCAAAACGGACAACGGGGAAAATGCTCGGATGCATGAGACGAACACGTATGCAAAAGAAATGCACATGATGACATGATATACAATGCATGACACGCAAGCAATGACAAGGCAACAACAGCGAATGACTGAACGACACCTGGCACATCAGTCTCGGGGCGTTACAGCCCAGTTGCAACGAGGGATGCAATTAAAGCCACTCTTGGTGTTCAGACGGAAACCTTTGAAAGCAAATATTTGGGGTTGCCTACACCGGAAGGGAGAATGAAGGATGAACACTTTCAACCAATCATGGACAGATTCGCGAAGAGGTGTAATGACTGGTCTGAAAGATTCATGTCCTATGCAGCAAAGGAAGTTCATGTAAAATCTAATGTCCAAGCACTTCCCACTTTCATCATGAGTGTGTTCCTGCTCTCGAAAGGATTTTGCGAGAAATACGAGAGATTGATAAGGGACTTCTGGTGGGGTGATGAAGAGGGCCACCGAAAAGTACACTGGAGGTCGTGGGAGAGAATGATTAAACCCAAGAGGGCCGGTGGCATCGGTTTCTGAGACATGCATCTTTTTAACCAAGCACTACTGGCCAAGCAAGGTTGGCGCCTAATCCAAAACCCGGACAGTTTATGTGCTCAAGTTCTTAAGTCCAAGTACTACCCTAAGGGCAACATCCCGGACACTGTCTTTGCCTCGGATGCCTCGCCGGTCTGGAGGGCAATTGAGTCGGGGCTCCAACTTCTGAAGAAGGGCCTAATTTGGCGTGTAGGGGAATATTCAAATACAAAGGGACCAGTGGATACCTAGGAAGGAGGGCCTCAAATCTGCTGTCTTCACGAGAAGATCAAGGCTCCGATGGGTCAATCAACTAATGGATGCAGAAGAAAAGGAATGGAATGTGCCACTGATTCGCCAGATTTTTCATGAGTTTGACGCTGACGAAATATGCAAAATCCCCCTCCCAAGAACAGAGGCAAAAGATTGTGTCGCATGACACTATGAGAAGAATGGAATTTTTTCGGTTAGGAGTGCTTACAGACTGGCTGCCTCCACTCTCCAGACACAACAAGCACATCCTTCAAGCTCAACACGAGATGCACATGACCGTAGCATTTGGGACCTTATTTGGAAAGCGAAAGTACCGGGAAAAATTCGGATCTTTGCATGGAGGATAGCTACAAATACCCTCGCCACAAAAAAGAACAAATACAGGAGGACACTCGAGGTGGACTCAATCTGTAATATCTGTGGCAATGGTGAAGAGAACGAGTACCATGCGGTAATTTCCTATACTAAGAGCAGAGCCCTCAGGGAAGCCATGAGGAAAGAATGGCACCTCCCACCGGAGAAATCATTCAGATACACCGGAACAGAGTGGTTGCAGATGCTCCTTGACCCTGAATCCGAAGAAACTCGCGCTAACATCCTATTCCTTCTCTGGAGATGTTGGCACTTGCGGGAAGACTGCATCCGAAGCTCAGGAAAGGAGTCAATCGTTGGCTCGGTACAGTTCTTGACTAGGTACTCAGATGAGTTCCGAGGCGCGACAACAATGAGGGATATAGATAAAGATGTGAGCTTGGGAGCTAGCAGTGGACAGGGTACGAGCCAGGCGCAGCCAAAAATTCAGTGGTCTGGACCCCCCATGGGATCGGTCAAGTTGAATACTGACACCTCATATATGGCAGATTCAGGCGAGTCCGTTGCAGGAGCCGTTGGCAGAGACAGTAAAGGAAATGTTCTCATCTCTGTCAGCCATAGGATGTCGCCCTGCCGCAGCGTCGAGGAAGCAGAGGCGAAAGCTGCTCTGCTTGGTCTTAACAGACTTTTGAGAGTTTATAGAGGTCCTCTGATTTTGGAACTAGACAGCCAAGTGATTGCAAATGCTCTGAAGCTGGGGGACTGCTCTCGTTCCCCTTACTATGCGCTGCTCATTGACATCAAGGGAGCTCTGAATACGTTCCAATCCCACACCATCAATTGTGTAGGAAGATCATGTAACGCCCTGGCGCATGGGCTTGCAACTGTGGCCAGAAGTACAGGAGACCAGGAGATGATGGCCGACGTACCTGAGTGCCTTCGTCAACTCAAGTCTTCAGAATTTGTGGCTACAATAGAGTAGTTTCCCTACTCTGATTCTCAAAAAAAAATTGTCTTTCTAAAGATTTCAACAAATGGCTACATATGAAGTAAAATGTGTGAATCTACACTTTAAAATATGTCTATATATATGAAAAACGTCCATTAGACGCACGTACCAAGAGCCAGGACTCCTCCTCCTCCTCCAAGAAAGAAAGTTAAGGTTCGTGCCTCTTGCTGGCGCCGGCGCAGGTCCGCCTCGTCTCCGATGGCCCTAGGGCCATGGAGGCGCGGTGGATCCTGGCAAGGGCCGGCGGGAGGGCTCCGTTTTTAGTCATTTTTTTCAATCTTGCTAGGGTTTGTGTCCTACCCAGGAAGGCAATACGGCGGCAGCTCCCTGAAGATGGAATAAAGGTCTCCCCGCCCAGCCCTCGTTCCGGCGGTGCGTCTAGCATCGCTGGTGGGCGTGTGGAGGTGTATCTCCGCTAGATCTATCTTTGGTGGATTTCCTTGGATCTCTTCGTTCTTCGTCTATGTTCGTGTGTCTTCGGTTTGGATCCTTCCGATCTACGTTATTTTTCATCGGCGGCGGTTGCTGTTCTGGGGTGCTGGTCCTATGGGGCCTTAGCACGACGACTTTTCAACTGTCTACTACAACAAGTTGTGCCCTGAAGGAAATATGCCCTAGAGGCAATAATAAAGTTATTATTTATTTCCTTATATCATGATAAATGTTTATTATTCATGCTAGAATTGTATTAACCGGAAACATAATACATGTGTGAATACATAGACAAACTTAGTGTCACTAGTATGCCTCTACTTGACTAGCTCGTTAATCAAAGATGGTTATGTTTCCTAACCATGAACAAGGTGTTGTTATTTGATTAACGAGGTCACATCATTATTTGAA
The DNA here is from genome assembly GCA_034509565.1 of Triticum monococcum. NCBI lineage: Eukaryota > Viridiplantae > Streptophyta > Magnoliopsida > Poales > Poaceae > Triticum > Triticum monococcum. Next base: position 665,535,322 of record CM067843.1, on the reverse strand, counting down.
TGATCTGATTGACATGACCCATTTCATTAGCTTAGCACCCGATCGTTTAGTATGTTGCTATTGCTTTCTTCATGACTTATACATGTTCCTATGACTATGAGATTATGCAACTCCCGTTTACCGGAGGAACACTTTGTGTGCTATCAAACGTCACAACGTAACTGGGTGATTATAAAGGAGCTCTACAGGTGTCTCCAAAGGTAGATGTTGGGTTGGCGTATTTCGAGATTAGGATTTGTCACTCCGATTGTCGGAGAGGTATCTCTGGGCCCTCTCGGTAATGCACATCACATAAGCCTTGCAAGCATTGCGACTAATGAGTTAGTTGCGAGATGATGTATTACAGAACGAGTAAAGAGACTTGCCGGTAACGAGATTGAACTAGGTATTGGATACCGATGATCGAATCTCGGGTAAGTAACATACCGATGACAAAGGGAACAACGTATGTTGTTATGCGGTATGACCGATAAAGATCTTCGTAGAATATGTAGGAGCTAATATGGGCATCCAGGTCCCGCTATTGGTTATTGACCGGAGATGTGTCTCAGTCATGTCTACATTGTTCTCGAACCATAGGGTCCGCACGCTTAACGTTACGATGACATTTATTATGAGTTTATGCATTTTGATGTACCGAAGTTAGTTCGGAGTCCCGGATGTGATCACGGACATGACGAGGAGTCTCGAAATGGTCGAGACATAAAGATTGATATATTGGAAGCCTATATTTGGATATCGGAAGTGTTCCGGGTGAAATCGGGATTTTACCAGAGTACCGGGAGGTTACCGGAACCCCCCGGGAGCCATATGGGCCTTAATGGGCTTTAGTGGAAAGGAGAAAGGGGCAGCCCAAGGTGGCCGCGCGCCTCCCCCTCCCCTAGTCCTATTAGGACTAGGAGAGGTGGCCCCCCCTCTCTCTCTTTCCCCCTCGGGGAATCCTAGTCCAACTAGGATTGTGTGGGGGGGGGGGGGGGGAGTCCTACTCCTACCGGGAGTAGGACTCCTCCTGCGCCCTCCTCCTGGCCGGCGGCCCCCTCCCCCTTGGCTCCTTTATATACGGAGGCAGGGGGCACCTCTAGACACACAAGTTGATCATTGAGATCGTTCCTTAGCCGTGTGCGGTGCCCCCTGCCACCATATTCCACCTCGATCATATCGTTGTAGTGCTTAGGAGAAGCCCTGCGTCGGTAGAACATCAAGATCGTCACCACGCCGTCGTGCTAACGGAACTCTTCCCCGATGCTTTACTGGATCGGAGCCCGGGAATCGTCATCGAGCTATACGTGTGCTAAGAACTCGGAGGTACCGGAGTAACGGTGCTTAGATCGGTCGGATCGGGAAGACGTACGACTACTTCCTCTACGTTGTGTCAACGCTTCCGCAGTCGGTCTGCGTGGGTACATAGACAATACTCTCCCCTCTCGTTGCTGTGCATCACCATGATCTTGCGTGTGCGTAGGAATTTTTTTGAAATTACTACATTCCCCAACAGTGGTATCAGAGCCTAGGTTTTATGGTTTGATGTTATTTGCACGAGTAGAACACAAGTGAGTTGTGGGCGATATAAGTCATACTGCCTACCAGCATGTCATACTTTGGTTCGGCGGTATTGTTGGACGAGACGACCTGGACCAACATTACGCGTACGCTTACGCGAGACCGGTTCCCCCGACGTGCTTTGCACACAGGTGGCTTGCGGGCGATTGTCTCTCCAACTTTAGTTGAACCGAGTGTGGCTACGCCCGGTCCTTGCGAAGGTTAAAACGGAGTCTATTTGACAAACTATCGTTGTGGTTTTGATGCGTAGGTCAGATTGGTTCTTGCTTAAGCCCGTAGCACCCACGTAAAACTTGCAACAACAAAGTAGAGGACGTCTAACTTGTTTTTGCAGGGCATGTTGTGATGTGATATGGTCAAGACATGATGCTAAATTTTATTGTATGAGATGATCATGTTTTGTAACCGAGTTATCGGCAACTGGCAGGAGCCATATGGTTGTCGCTTTATTGTATGCAATGCAATCGCGATGTAATGCTTTAATCACTAAGCGGTAGCGATAGTCGTGGAAGCATAAGATTGGTGAGACGACAACGATGCTACGATGGAGATCAAGGTGTCGCGCCGGTGACGATGGTGATCATGACGGTGCTTCGGAGATGGAGATCACAGGCACAAGATGATGATGGCCATATCATATCACTTATATTGATTGCATGTGATGTTTATCTTTTATGCATCTTATCTTGCTTTGATTGATGGTAGCATTATAGGATGATCTCTCACTAAATTATCAAGAAGTGTTCTCCCTGAGTATGCACCATTGTGAAAGTTCTTCGTGCTGAGACACCACGTGATGATCGGGTGTGATAGGCTCTACGTTCAAATACAACGGGTGCAAAACAGTTGCACACGCGGAATACTCAGGTTATACTTGACGAGCCAAGCATATACGGATATGGCCCCGGAACACGGAGACCGAAAGGTCGAGCGTGAATCATATAGTAGATATGATCAACATAGTGATGTTCACCAATGAAACTACTCCATCTCACGTGATGATCGGACATGGTTTAGTTGATTTGGATCACGTGATCACTTAGAGGATTAGAGGGATGTCTATCTAAGTGGGAGTTCTTAAGTAATTTGATTAATTGAACTTAAACTTATCATGAACTTAGTACCTGATAGTATCTTGCTTGTTTATGTTTGATTGTAGATAGATGGCTCGTGCTGTTGTTCCGTTGAATTTTAATGTGTTCCTTGAGAAAGCAAAGTTGAAAGATGATGGTAGCAATTACACGGACTGGGTCCGTAACTTGAGGATTATCCTCATTGCTGCTCAGAAGAATTACGTCCTGGAAGCACCGCTGGGTGCCAGGCCTGCTGCTGGAGCAACACCAGATGTTATGAACGTCTGGCAGAGCAAAGCTGATGACTACTCGATAGTTCAGTGTGCCATGCTTTACGGCTTAGAATTGGGACTTCAACGACGTTTTGAACGTCATGGAGCATATGAGATGTTTCAGGAGTTGAAGTTAATATTTCAAGCAAATGCCCGGATTGAGAGATATGAAGTCTCTAATAAGTTCTATAGCTGCAAGATGGAGGAGAACAGTTCTGTCAGTGAGCATATACTCAAAATGTTTGGGTATAATAATCACTTGATTCAGATGGGAGTTAATCTTCCAAATGATTGCGTCATTGACATAATTCTCCAATCACTGCCACCAAGCTACAAGAGCTTCGTGATGAACTATAATATGCAAGGGATGAACAAGACTATTCCCGAGCTCTTCGCAATGCTGAAAGCTGCGGAGGTAGAAATCAAGAAGGAGCATCAAGTGTTGATGGTTAACAAAACCACTAGTTTCAAGAAAAAGGGCAAAGGGAAGAAGAAGGGGAACTTCAAGAAGAACGGCAAGCAAGTTGCTGCTCAGGAGAAGAAACCCAAGTCCGGACCTAAGCCTGAAACTGAGTGCTTCTACTGCAAGCAGACTGGTCACTGGAAGCGGAACTGCCCCAAGTATTTGGCGGATAAGAAGGATGGCAAGGTGAACAAAGGTATATGTGATATACATGTTATTGATGTGTACCTTACTAATGCTCGTAGTAGCACCTGGGTATTTGATACTGGTTCTGTTGCTAATATTTGCAACTCGAAACAGGGACTACGGATTAAGCGAAGATTGGCTAAGGACGAGGTGACGATGCGCGTGGGAAACGGTTCCAAAGTCGATGTGGTCGCAGTCGGCACGCTACCTCTACATCTACCTTCAGGATTAGTATTAGACCTAAATAATTGTTATTTGGTGCCAGTGTTGAGCATGAACATTGTATCTGGATCTTGTTTAATGCGAGACGATTATTCATTTAAATCAGAGAATAATGGTTGTTCTATTTATATGAGTAATATCTTTTATGGTCATGCACCCTTGAAGAGTGGTCTATTCTTGTTGAATCTCGATAGTAGTGACACACATATTCATAATGTAGAAGCCAAAAGATGCAGAGTTGATAATGATAGTGCAAATTATTTGTGGCACTGCCGTTTAGGTCATATCGGTGTAAAGCGCATGAAGAAACTCCATAATGATGGACTTTTGGAACCACTTGATTATGAATCACTTGGTACTTGCGAACCGTGCCTCATGGGCAAGATGACTAAAACACCGTTCTCGGTACTATGGAGAGAGCAACAGATTTGTTGGAAATCATACATACATATGTATGTGGTCCGATGAATGTTGAGGCTCGTGGCGGATATCGTTATTTTCTCACCTTCACAGATGACTTAAGCAGATATGGGTATATCTACTTAATGAAACATAAGTCTGAAATGTTTGAAAAGTTCAAAGAATTTCAGAGTGAAGTTGAAAATCATCATAACAAGAAAATAAAGTTTCTACGATCCGATCGTGGAGGAGAATATTTGAGTTACGAGTTTGGTGTACATTTGAAAAATTGTGGAATAGTTTCGCAACTCACGCCACCCGGAACACCACCGCGTAATGGTGTGTCCGAACGTCGTAATCGTACTTTACTAGATATGGTGCAATCTATGATGTCTCTTACTGATTTACCGCTATCGTTTTGGGGATACGCTCTAGAGACGGCCGCATTCACGTTAAATAGGGCACCATCAAAATCCGTTGAGACGACGCCTTATGAACTATGGTTTGGCAAGAAACCAAAGTTGTCGTTTCTGAAAGTTTGGGGTTGCGATGCTTATGTGAAAAAGCTTCAACCTGATAAGCTCGAACCCAAATCGGAGAAATGTGTCTTCATAGGATATCCAAAGGAAACTATTGGATACACCTTCTATCACAGATCCGAAGGCAAGACTTTTGTTGCTAAATTCAGGAACTTTCTTGAGAAGGAGTTTCTCTCGAAAGAAGTGAGTGGGAGGAAAGTAGAACTTGACGAGGTAACTGTACCTGCTCCCTTGTTGGAAAGTAGTACATCATAGAAAACTGTTTCTGCGACACCTACACCAATAAGTGAGGAAGTTAATGATAATGATCATGAAACTTCAGAACAAGATACTACTAAACCTCGTAGATCAAGCAGAGTAAGATCCGCGCCAGAGTGGTACGGTAATCCAGTTCTGGAAGTCATGCTACATGATCATGATGAACCTACGAACTATGAAGAAGTGATGGTGAGCCCAGATTCCGCAAAGTGGCTTGAAGCCATGAAATCTGAGATGGGATCCATGTATGAGAACAAAGTATGGACTTTGGTTGACTTGCCCGATGATCAGCAAGCAATTGAGAATAAATGGATCTTCAAGAAAAAGACTGACGCTGACGGTAATGTTACTGTCTATAAAGCTCGACTTGTCGCAAAAGGTTTTCGACAAGTTCAAGGGGTTGACTACGATGAGACCTTCTCACCCGTAGCGATGCTTAAGTCTGTCCGAATCATGTTAGCAATTGCCGCGTTTTATGATTATGAAATTTGGCAGATGGATGTCAAAACTGCATTCCTGAATGGATTTCTGTAAGAAGAGTTGTATATGATGCAACCGGAAGGTTTTGTCGATCCAAAGGGAGCTGACAAAGTGTGCAAGCTCCAGCGATCCATTTATGGACTGGTGCAAGCCTCTCGGAGTTGGAATAAACGCTTTGATAGTGTGATCAAAGCATTTGGTTTTATACAGACTTTCGGAGAAGCCTGTATTTACAAGAAAGTGAGTGGGAGCTCTGTAGCATTTCTGATATTATATGTGGATGACATATTGCTGATTGGAAATGATATAGAATTTCTGGATAGCATAAAAGGGATACTTGAATAAGAGTTTTTCAATGAAAGACCTCGGTGAAGCTACTTACATATTAGGCATAAAGATCTATAGAGATAGATCAAGACGCTTAATTGGACTTTCACAAAGCACATACCTTGACAAGATTTTGAAGAAGTTCAAAATGGATCAAGCAAAGAAATGGTTCTTGCCTGTGTTACAAGGTGTGAAGTTGAGTCAGACTCAATGCCCGACCACCGTAGAAGATAGAGAGAAAATGAAAGATGTTCCCTATGCTTCAGCCATAGGCTCTATCATGTATGCAATGCTGTGTACCAGACCTGATGTGTGCCTTGCTATAAGTTTAGCAGGGAGGTACCAAAGTAATCCAGGAGTGGATCACTGGACAGCGGTCAAGAACATCCTGAAATACCTGAAAAGGACTAAGGATATGTTTCTCGTATATGGAGGTGACAAAGAGCTCACCGTAAAAGGTTACGTTGATGCAAGCTTTGACACTGATCCGGATGATTCTAAATCGCAAACCGAATACGTGTTTACATTAAACAGTGGAGCTGTCAGTTGGTGCAGTTCTAAACAAAGCGTCGTAGCGGGATCTACATGTGAAGCAGAGTACATAGCTGCTTCGGAAGCAGCGAACGAAGGAGTCTGGATGAAGGAGTTCATACCCGATCTAGGTGTCATACCTAGTGCATCGGGTCCAATGAAAATCTTTTGTGACAATACTGGTGCAATTGCCTTGGCAAAGGAATCCAGATTTCACAAGAGGACCAAGCACATCAAGAGACGCTTCAATTCCATCCGGGATCTAGTCCAGGTGGGAGACAAAGAGATTTGCAAGATACATACGGATCTGAATGTTGCAGATCCGTTGACTAAGCCTCTTCCACGAGCAAAACATGATCAGCACCAAGGCTCCATGGGTGTTAGAATCATTACTGTGTAATCTAGATTATTGACTCTAGTGCAAGTGGGAGACTGAAGGAAATATGCCCTAGAGGCAATAATAAAGTTATTATTTATTTCCTTATATCATGATAAATGTTTATTATTCATGCTAGAATTGTATTAACCGGAAACATAATACATGTGTGAATACATAGACAAACTTAGTGTCACTAGTATGCCTCTACTTGACTAGCTAGTTAATCAAAGATGGTTATGTTTCCTAACCATGAACAAGGTGTTGTTATTTGATTAACGAGGTCACACCATTAGTTGAATGATCTGATTGACATGACCCATTTCATTAGCTTAGCACCCGATCGTTTAGTATGTTGCTATTGCTTTCTTCATGACTTATACAGGTTCCTATGACTATGAGATTATGCAACTCCCGTTTACCGGAGGAACACTTTGTGTGCTACCAAACATCACAACGTAACTGGGTGATTACAAAGGAGCTCTATAGGTGTCTCCAAAGGTAGATGTTGGGTTGGCGTATTTCGAGATTAGGATTTGTCACTCCGATTGTTGGAGAGGTATCTCTGGGCCCTCTCGGTAATGCACATCACATGAGCCTTGCAAGCATTGCGACTAATGAGTTAGTTGCGAGATGATGTATTACAGAACGAGTAAAGAGACTTGCCGGTAACGAGATTGAACTAGGTATTGGATACGGACGATCGAATCTCGGGCAAGTAACATACCGATGACAAAGGGAACAACGTATGTTGTTATGCGGTCTGACCGATAAAGATCTTTGTAGAATATGTAGGAGCCAATATGGGCATCCAGGTCCTGCTATTGGTTATTGACTGGAGATGTGTCTCAGTCATGTCTACATTGTTCTCGAACCGTAGGGTCCGCACGCTTAACGTTACGATGACAGTTATTATGAGTTTATGCATTTTGATGTACCGAAGTTAGTTCGGAGTCCCGGATGTGATCACGGACATGACGAGGAGTCTCGAAATGGTCGAGACATAAAGATTGATATATTGGAAGCCTATATTTGGATATCGGAAGTGTTCCGGGTGAAATCGGGATTTTACCGGAGTACCGGGAGGTTACCGGACCCCCCCGGGAGCCATATGGGCCTTAATGGGCTTTAGTGGAAAGGAGAAAGGGGCAGCCCAAGGTGTCCGCGCGCCTCCCCCCTCCCCTAGTCCTATTAGGACTAGGAGAGGTGGCCGGCCCCCCTCTCTCTCTTTCCCCCTCGGGGAATCCTAGTCCAACTAGGATTGGGGGGGGGGGAGTCCTACTCTCGGTAGGAGTAGGACTCCTCCTGCACCCTCATCCTAGCCGGTGGCCCCCTCCCCCTTGGCTCCTTTATATACGGAGGCAGGGGGCACCTCTAGACACACAAGTTGATCATTGAGATCGTTCCTTAGCCGTGTGCGGTGCCCCCTACCACCATATTCCACCTCGATCATATCGTTGTAGTGCTTAGGCGAAGCCCTGCGTCGGTAGAACATCAAGATCGTCACCACGCCGTCATGCTGACGGAACTCTTCCCCGACGCTTTGCTGGATCGGAGCCCGGGGATCGTCATCGAGCTGTACATGTGCTAAGAACTCGGAGGTGCCGGAGTAACGGTGCTTGGATCGGTCGGACCGGGAAGACGTACGACTACTTCCTCTACGTTGTGTCAACGCTTCCGCAGTCGGTCTGCGTGGGTACGTAGACAATACTCTCCCCTCTCGTTGCTGTGCATCACCATGATCTTGCGTGTGCGTAGGAAATTTTTTGAAATTACTACGTTCCCAAACATGCCCGGCTTTGATGATGGAGGGGTGATGATGACGGCGCGCATTCGACTCGCTTCAGTACTTATAGTCGTCGCTAGGTGGTTTACGGATCTGGATGTAATTTTTATTTTTGGTGTTTGTTGTACTGCCATGATTGAAGATGAATAGATTGAAAGTTTTCTCGTCAAAAAATGTTTATATACATCCGTATATGGTAGTTCATTTGAAATCTCTAAAAAGAGAAATATTTAGCAACAGAGGGAGTACACAAGTAACACAACAGTTGGTACATAGCGCAGTCAGATGTGTATGGAGTAACCATTATTTACAAGAGAGAAACAATTCGGTTAGCAGCTGGTCAGGAGGGTATCACTCGACTAGGAGGACGGCATTTCAGCGTTGGAGCTCGTCCACATAAAGTAGCAAATGAAGTCTGATTTTCATTTTGGAAATTGTTTTACATGGAAATGAAAAAGTTTTCTATGTGCATGTAAAATTTCATGACGGTATGACATCGGGAGATTCTGGGAAAAACATCTAAGCTTCGAGAAAGGTTAAATTTTTATTTATTTTGGAGCACCGATTTCAGTTTTTTTCTACCATGACCTTCCGTCCTTCCCTGATGTCATCTGGTCATGAAACTTTGTAGGCACGTAGTTATCTGTTCATCTTTCATGTAAAAACGGCTGTAATCATTTTAATCTTTATAGCTATTTTTGTTTTTTATTTTACTGTTCATCCATGAGCATATGAATTCGTAATCAGGGGCGGATTTCTGCTAGACTAGCATCTCCTCTTCAGAGAAACCAACAAAACAGTACCTTCTCGTCAAAGTTTAAATTAACTAGCAGATTGCCTGTGAGTTGCCACAGGCCGAAAATGAATATGTAAACAATGCTCAATTTATAACTGTAATCATCTTCCATTGTAAACGTTGCTGCGGGCCTCGTTGTAAGCTTTTTTTCTGGTTTCTTGCTCCTCCATTTTATAGCTGCAATCATTTTCTATTCCTACACATGCTTCCAATCCTATATTTTGGATACCTCCAGATTGAACACAGCCCAATTCTTTCTATCCTTGTCTTTCTTCTCGCGGAGGCAGCATCTCCTTAACCATCAATGAAAAACAAAGTAGCCTATCTCGTGCCGTCCCTCCTCCCCATTCACCTTTATCTCTTTTTTTGAAATGAGGCAAAAGACTTGCCATTTTCATTGATTAAAGAGTGAGAATTGCCCGTTAATTGATGGGAAACCAGGCTAAAACCGATATATCCAACCCACATAACATGGGTACATCGGCCAACCTGGCTATCGATATAGAACATAAAGCTACAAAGAGGAAAAGACATTTGGCGAGTAGTCGCAAGCGTCATCGTCATCAACGGTTACCTCCGAACGAGCAACTCCGACTTCACCATAGACCTTCATCGCCGAAGCCAACCCCGCAAGCAGCTGCACCGAAACCATGACGACACATGCCAACAGAAGGCCACACGCGCAAACAACCGACAACTCTGACTCTGACGACGAGCATCACAAGGGAGATGTGCAGGACTTGCGGCACTGCAGCTTTGACTTCAAATCAACCAAACAACCAGCGAAAGAGCACCTCGGACACATCGAGAAGATCTGACTACTGAAGCCCGAGCCACAAACGAAGCTCCTCTCGACTCCATCATCGTTGCCAAACAGACACCATCGCCCCGAAATGGCTACCTCAACAAACTACACGACGAAGATGCCGCAAAGCATGCAGCGAACATGCCGCCATCCACCAGTCTCCGGGTAGTGGCCGACTCTGAGACGATGCCCCAAAGAAGGAAGAAGACGTGAAGGCCCCTTTGTGGCTTTGTCGCCTGATCCTGAGGATCTCAGCTTTCCCTCCGGAGACAAGGCCGCGGGGACGGACCGAGAGGAGCACCACACAGCAACAACGCTTCCAAGAAAGAGCACGACGCCCACGGGCATCGCCGTCGCCGGACCCTACAAAGGCCAAACATAGGATTTCTCCCGGAGATACTCAACCATCAACTGCTCGCACCGGCACAACAAACAAACCCCATCTTGCCGAGGCCGACAATGAACTTGTTATGGGGTCCCACGATGCACCATGTCTAGACGCACGCACCCCCCAGCCAAAGCCGCTAACACCAAATTGTGACGCCCCGATTTAATCGTACACTAATCATACACGCAAACGTGTACGATCAAGATCAAAGACTCACGGGAAGATATCACAACACAACTCTACAAATAAAATAAGCCATACAAGCATCATATTACAAGCCAGGGGCCTCGAAGGCTCGAATACAAGAGCTCGATCATAGACGAGTCAGCGGAAGCATCAATATCTGAGTACATACATAAGTTAAACAAGTGTGCCTTAAGAAGGCTAGCACAAACTGGGATACAGATCGAAAGAGGCGCAGGCCTCCTGCCTGGGATCCTCCTAACTACTCCTGGTCGCCGTCAGCGGGCTGCACGTAGTAGTAGGCACCTCCCGGGTAGTAGTAGTCGTCGTCGACGGTGGCGTCTGGCTCCCGGGCTCCAACATCTGGTTACGACAACCAGGTAGAAGGGATAGGGGGAAAAGAGGGAGAAAGCAACCGTGAGTACTCATCCAAAGTACTCGCAAGCAAGGAGCTACACTACATATGTATGCATTGGTATCAACTGGAATAAGGCTGTTATATGTGGACTGAACTGCAGAAAGCCGGGATAAGGGGGGATAGCTAGTCCTTTCAAAGACTACTCTTCTAGCAGCCTCCGTCTTGCAGCATGTAGAAGAGAGTAGACTGAAATCCTCCAAGTATCATCACATAGCATAATCCTAACCGGTGAACCTCCCCTCGTTGCCCTGTGAGAGAGCGATCACCGGTTGTATCTAGCACTTAGAAGGGTGTGTTTTATTAAGTATCCGGTTTTAGTTGTCATAAGGTCAAGGTACAGCTCCAAGTCGTCCTGTTACCGAAGATCACGGCTATTCGAATAGATTAACTTCCCTGCAGGGGTGCACCACATATCCCAACACGCTCGATCCCATTTGGCCGGACACACTTTCCTGGGTCATGCCTGGCCTCGGAAGATCAACACGTCGCAACCCTACCTAGGCACAACAAAGAGGTTAGCACGCCGGTCTAAATCCTATGGCGCAGGGGTCTGGGCCCATCGCCCATTGCACACCTGCATGTTGCGTACGCGGCCGGAAGCAGAACTAGCCCCCTTAATACAAGAGCAGGCTTACGGTCCAATCCGGCGCGCGCCACTCAGTCGCTGATGTCACGAAGGCTTCAGCTGATACCACGACGTCGAGTTCCCATAACTGTCCCCGCGTAGATGGTTAGTGCGTATAGGCCAGTAGCCAGACTCAGATCAAATACCAAGATCTCGTTAAATGTGTTAAGTATCCGCGAACACCGACCAGGGCCAGGCCCACCTCTCTCCTAGGTGGTCAACCTGCCCTGTCGCTCCGCCACAAAGTAACACTCGGGGGCCGTCGGGAACCCAGGCCCACCTCTACCGGGATGGAGCCACCTGCCCCTTCAGCCCCCATCTCCGAACAGTATCATAAGTAATGTAATTGTGTAAAGTATATAGTATATGCCCGTGATCACCTCCCGAAGTGATCACGGCCCAGTAGTATAGCATGGCAGACGGACAAGAGTATAGGGCCACTGATGGAACACTAGCATCCTATACTAAGCAGTAGGATAGCAGGTAATGGTAACAACAGTAGTAGCAAGGACAGGCTATGCATCAGGATAGGAATAACGGAAAGCAATAACATGCTACACTACTCTAATGCAAGCAGCATAGAGAAGAGTAGGCGATATCTGGTGATCAAAGGGGGGGGCTTGCCTGGTTGCTCTAACAAGAGAGAGGGGTCGTCAACTCCGTAGTCGTACTGGGTAGTAGCGGCGTCAGTCTCGGTGTCTAGCGAGAGAAGAGGGGGAAGAAACAATAAATATTTAAGCAAACAGATGCATAGCGATGCATGACATGACAAGTATCGGTGCTAGGGGTGCCCTAACGCGGTATGAGGTGATACGGTGAAGGGGGGAAACATCCGAGAAAGTATCCCTGGTGTTTCGCGTTTTCGGGCAGAGGAGCCGGAGGGGGGGGGTTTGTGAGTTTGATATGTTAGGGGTGTGTGGCGGACGAACGGGTTGCATATCCGGATTCGTATCGTCGTTCTGAACAACTTTCATGTTGAAAATATTTTAATCCGAGTTACGAATTAAAAGATATGGATTTCTAAAGATTTTATTAATTTCTAGAATTTAATTTAATTCAAAATTAGATTTATGACATCAGCATGATGTCATGCTGACGTCAGCAGTCAACAGAGTTGACTGGTCAACCTGACCAGTGGGTCCCACTCGTTAGTGACACATCTTAATTAAATAGATTAATTAAACTAATCAAAATTAATTAGGGGGGGGTGGGCCCCACTGTCATACTAATTACTTAGCTAATTAACAGTAGTTAATTAGGTTAATTAATCATTAGGTTAATTAAGCTTAATTGGTTAACTTAATTAGAATTAATTAAGTTAATTAATTAGTTAATTAATTAATTATTTTTTACTTATTATTATATTTTATTTATTATTATTTTTTTAATTCCTTTTAAAAAATGTTTCTGGGGCTGGGGCCCTTTGTCGTAGGCCCAGAGGGCCTTAACGGGTTCGGGCGTTGCGGGCACTGTGGTTGCGGGCGCAACCCAATCGGGCACACGGGCGTGGGCGTGGGCGCTCGCCCAGACGGCCACGGGCGAGGGGATGCGCCAGCGGGCACCGGCGCCGGACGCTAGAGGTGGTCGCGGGGACGGCGCGGACGTAGGCGGCGGTGGCGCTGGCGGAGCAGGGCCGCAACACGACTGACGGAGGCGCCAGCTAGGGACGCGGCAGCGGCGTCCAGTGGCAGTGGCGGCGGAGCGGCAGCAGCGGGACGGCAGAAGCAGAGGCGCAACAAGGGGGTGGCCACGGCGCGAGAGCGAGGCGAGGAGGGTCGCGGGTGCACGCCCAGGGTGCGGTCGGCAGGGGTGGCTGCGTGCGCTGGGCCGGCGGCGGGCTCGCATTGGCCGGCAAGCAAGGGCCGCGGGCGTGGTCGACGAGGACGGCCGGAGCGGGGAGGGCTGCGGGATCAGGGGGGCTGCGGCCGCGGGTGCGTGGGGAGGCGCGGGCGCATGCGGTGATAGGCGCGATGGGGCGTCGGTGACCGCGGCGAGGAGAAAGGGAGAGGAGGGAGGCGCTCACAAGGGGGAGTAGGGCACGCGTCAATGGGGGACGAGGAGGCAGTCGGGGACGATACGGCGGAGCGGGTGCAGGCCGGTGGGGAAGGGGAAGCAGGCCGGCGAGGGAGCTCCGGTCGCCGACGCGTCCAGGCGGCGATGGGCGCGCGAGGGAGAGGGGCGAGGGGATCGGGATTCCCCGATCCAGATCCAGGCGATGGGAGTGGGGGGGGGAGTGAGTGGGGGAGTGGTTAGGTTTGGGTTTGGGTTCGTGGGGGATAAGGAGAAGTGGGGGGAGGCCGGTTGGGCCGGCGATCGGAAGGGCCGGCCTGCTAGGCCGAAGCCCAGTGGGGCCTTTCTCTCCTTCCATTTTTTGTTTGTTTGTTTTCTGTTTTCTTTTATTATTTCTTTCTTTTTTGTTTAAATCATTTTAAACCATTTAGCCATTTTATAAAAATGTGTTTGTTGCACCATAATTACCCTTATATTAGTTGTCACCATTTGTACTTTTTAGTTTTGACATTTGAAACTTTTCTAGTTTGACTTGATTTTGAATTTGAATTTTGAATCGGTTTTTGAACTAACCCGAGATTAACTACAGTGACAGAGGTGACACGACATCATTAACGAGGTATTACTATAGCCTAATTATCCGGGCGTCACACAAATCTGGGGCCATCGCTCCAGTAGCCTACACCATGCCGGGCTAGCCACCCCACCCCATCCCGCAAAGCAGAGTTGCCGGGCCGAAGCCTGAGCAACCCGCAGCAGCCACAACCTCGCCCTTGGAGTGGGTGGCAAGTAGCCAACCGTCGGATCCACACGCCAGTAGCCGCTGGAGCGCCGCCAACCGCCACGCCGTCCCTGCCAGATGTCGTCGAGGTGCCCCAAGGCCTCTCCCCAAGCAACATGAAGAAGGACACCCATCTCCCGGTTGCCTCGTCGTCGCCCACGTAGTCGAAGGGGACCGCCACATCTGCAGTCACACCGACCAGACTAGCATCGCGATCAACCTTGGGGTCGCCGCCGCGAGCTCCCAGCACCGTTGTCAGAACGACGTATGGGTGCCCCGCCGCTGCCACGCAAGCGGCTGTGGCGGCAGGCCGCTTGATTTAGCCTATCCTCTAGCGGCTAGGTTTGGCGCCCTGGTGCCACCAGGAGCGGCACTCGAGCGGGGTCTTTTCTTTATGGGACCAAATTTTACCTCTATCTCTTCATCTGCCCTTACTCTAGTATTATTGTCAAATCCCCAACTTTATCTTCTCGCTTTACCATCATTTGACGTTTTTATTTTCAAATTTAGGAAATCAATGAAATGGTCCTCATGTACTGCGAAAGATGGCATATTGTTTGCTTTAAAAATGAAACAGTTCTCACGGGCACTATTCAAGGAAGAAAAAGAATACACACTACTGCAGGATGCTGCTAACGCGACACTACGATCAGAGACCCTTCGACGAAACTGTGTGCGATGCAATAATCGCAAACGATGGTGTAAAAAACCCGTCAAAAAAGGTACAAAACGTTTGTGATGACGGATGCATCAAACACGGTTCAGATTTTAGTTGCGTGTGCGGTGCAGGGCGTACGGTTCAGTTCAATTAAGTGTTTGCGATGAGGCAACACAAAAGAAACGGGCAGCCAGATGAAGACGTGTGCGATATACATCATACGGTTCACTCAGATGAACTGTTTGTGATTAGGTAACACAAAAGAAATGGTCAGCCAGATCAAGGTGTATGCGATATACGTCATGCGGTTCATTCGGCCTTGTCGTCAGTGTGTGACCTCTGTGGCAACCGTTCGCTCCCCACTAGCCTCTTCTTGTACCGTGGAAACCTTCCACCGCCTCTTCACCTTTCCCTCTTGATTTGGAACTCCTGTCGCACGCTCTTCCTCCCTCCATTTGCCTTCACCCTTTCCTTATGCCATTGTTCGATCGTCTTCTCCATGGAGGAAACAAGCCGGAAACGACCCCGTTATTCTTGCCCTGATCTGAAAGATGACGTGGTTGAGGAACTCATTGATCGGTGCGATGTCATCACCTCAGCTAGCATGGCAGGTTCATTCAAGACCATTCTCGACTCAACTAATAACATCATTACAAGCAACCCAAGGATCCAGGAACGATTTGATCTCCCATATCTTCTTCGTCGTGACCCTGATCACTGGTGCGGGGACGACGGAAGCCTCGCCTTGTGCAAGTTGATGCCGCTTGATAATGATACGTGTGATGTTAAGATGCCATCGCTTGAGCGTAAGGCTTGGGCATGCGCAAATGGAGATTGGGTTGTTTATATTGGGTACAAATGCGAGTGGGAACTTGTGAATGTGTACACTCGTCACCGGGTTCCACTTCCAAAAATCTCAGACTGCCCTGAAGTTGAGCACACCGGTATTCTATGTACGTTCAAATACGATCATGGTGACTGTTGTCTACGGAAGATAGCAATTTGTCGAGTTCCCAACCGCTCTTGGAATTACACGAACTATGAAGTTGTTGCTATCTTCGACAAGCTTGTTGCCGTCCTTGCTTCCATGACTCGATGGATATTGCTCAAAAATCAATTTTTGTACACGGATGAGTACTATGATGCAATTCAATACGAGGGTCTTGTGTTTTCTGCCACCACTCGTGGCACTGTTTTTGCATGGAATCCTTATGGTTTCGGTACGTTTGTCTTCCAACGTAATTATAATTGTTTCATCCACATGCATGCGGGTTAGCTAGCTAGTTTCCCTTTACTAATTAAGTAATTAACCTTCTTGTGTTTCCAAGGTCCTGTGAACATTCCACCACCTATACTTGAAAAATTTTATAACCAAGGGGGAGATGACGATGGTGATGATCACAAGCATGAGGACGTGCAGGACCCATATACTCAGTGGCGTCTGGCAAATTATTCCAATGGATCACCTCTTCTTGTCTGTATACAGGGCACTGCTGATGTTAGTAAGGAAGCAGGTGTTGTCTCGCATGGTCGCACTCTCCGGACCTATTTCAACATCCGTTGCAGGGTATTCGGGATGGATACTAGTGTGCTAGAGCCAACACCTTCTTCCTGGTTCAATATTGATAGTCTTGGAGAAAACTTGCTCTTCCTTGGACAAAACTATCCAATGATGGTGAAAGGCGATCCAGCTGATGTTGACACAACGTTACTACAATTTATGAGAAGCAACTGTATCTATACCTCAGACATTGCTATGCTTTCCTACCGTGGCTATCACAATATGGGTATTGAAATAGGCCGCTTCAGCCTGGATGATCAGTCCTGCGTTGGTCTCGAGATTGACAGTAGCTTGCCCTTCCCAAAGAATCACTTCTGGTTCAAAGCAAGCGTTTCAAACACTGACGAGTGGTTGAGCTGAAGTTCATTTCACCACTTTCTTATTTGTTGTGTGAGAAAAACTTTACTTTACTAGAATGTTTTGTTGGAAATGATCTATAATCCAACATGTATCCTCGTTGTCGTTGTGGGTTGATGACTTGTTGTATGTAATCAATTGTACATGTGCATATGCATCCATCAACTCACGCCTGCTAGTGGTGTCCATATGAATAGTGTTAGTGATTTTAGTTGCAAAAATTAGATAGTGCTAGTGATTTGACAAATCACAGTGTTACAAGGTTGACAAATGGCAATGTTACTAGATAAATGCTACCTCTTGAGCATGCGTTGGTTTTCCCTTGAAGAGGAAAGGGTGATGCAGCAAAGCAGCATAAGTATTTCCCTCAGTTTTTGAGAACCAAGGTATCAATCCAGTAGGAGACCACACGCGAGTCACCTCGTACCTACAAAACAAATAAGAACCTCGCAACCAACGCGATAAAGGGGTTGTCAATCCCTTCACGGCCACTTGCAAGACTGATCTGATAGAGATAATAATAATAAGATAAATATTTTTGGTATTTTTATGATATAAATTGAAAGCAAAGATTGCAAAATAAAATAGATTGGAAACTTGTATGATGGAAAATAGACCCGGGGGCCATAGGTTTCACTAGTGGCTTCTCTCAAGATAGCATAAGTATTACGGTGGGTGAAAAAATTACTGTCGAGCAATTGATAGAATTGAGCATAGTTATGGGAATATCTAGGTATGATCATGTATATAGGCATCATGTCCATGATAAGTAGACCGACTCCTGCCTGCATCTACTACTATTACTCCACACATCGACCGCTATCCAGCATGCATATAGAGCATTAAGTTCATAAGAACGGAGTAACGCTTTAAGCAAGATGACATGATGTAGAGGGATAAACTCATGCAATATGATATAAACCCCATCTTTTAATCCTCGATGGCAACAATACAATGCGTGTCGTTTCCCCTACTGTCACTGAGATCGAGCACCGCAAGATTGAACCCAAAGCTAAGCACTTCTCCCATTGCAAGAAAGATCAATCTAGTAGGCCAAACCAAACTGATAATTCGAAGAGACTTGCAAAGATAACCAATCATACATAAAAGAATTCAGAGAAGATTCAAATATTGTTCATAGATAATCTTGATCATAAACCCACAATTCATCGGATCTGGACAAACACACTGCAAAAAGAGTTACATCAAATAGATCTCTAAGAAGATCGAGGAGAACTTTGTATTGAGATCCAAAGAGAGAGAAGAAGCCATCTAGCTAATAACTATGGACCCGAAGGTCTGAGGCAAACTACTCACACATCATCGGAGAGGCTATGGTGTTGATGTAGAAGCCCTCCGTGATCAATGCCCCCTCCGGCGGAGCGCCGGAAAAGGCCCCAAGATGGGATCTCACAGGTACAGAAGGTTGCGTTGGTGGAATTAGGTTTTTGTGGTGCTCTCTGATGGTTTGGGGGTACGTAGGTATATATAGGAAGAAGAAGTAGGTCGATGGAGCCACGAGGGGCCCACGAGGGTGGAGGGTGCGCCCAGGGGGGTAGGCACGCCCCCTGCCTCGTGGCCTCCTTGTTGATTGCTTGACATCCACTCCAAGTCCTGTGGATCACGTTTGTTTCAAAAATCACGCTCCCGAAGGTTTCTGTGACGCCCCCAATTTAATCGTACACTAATCATACACGCAAACGTGTACGATCAAGATCAGGAACTCACGGGAAGATATCACAACACAACTCTACAAATAAAATAAGTCATACAAGCATCATATTACAAGCCAGGGGCCTCGAAGGCTCGAATACAAGAGCTCGATCATAGACGAGTCAGCGGAAGCAACAATATCTGAGTACAGACATAAGTTAAACAAGTATGCCTTAAGAAGGCTAGCACAAACTGGGATACAGATCGAAAGAGGCGCAGGCCTCCTGCCTGGGATCCTCCTAAACTACTCCTGGTCGTCGTCAGCGGGCAGCACGTAGTAGTAGGCACCTCCGGTGTAGTAGGAGTCGTCATCAACGGTGGCGTCTGGCTCCTGGGCTCCAACATCTGGTTGCGACAACCAGGTAGAAGGAATAGAGGGAAAAGAAGGAGAAAGCAACCGTGAGTACTCATCCAAAGTACTCGCAAGCAAGGAGCTACACTACATATGTATGCATTGGTGTCAACTGGAATAAGGCTATTATAAGTGGACTGAACTGCAGAAAGCCGGAATAAGAGGGGGATAACTAATCCTGTCGAAGACTACGCTTCTGGCAGCCTCCGTCTTGCAGCATGTAAAAGAGAGTAGACTGAAGTCCTCCAAGTAGCATCGTATAGCATAATCCTAACCGATGATCCTCCCCTCGTCGCCCTGTGAGAGAGCGACCTCCGGTTGTATCTGGCACTTGGAAGGGTGTGTTTTATTAAGTATCCGGTTCTAGTTGTCATAAGGTCAAGATACAACTCCGGGTCGTCCTTTTACCGAGGGACACGGCTATTCGAATAGATAAACTTCCCTGCAGGGGTGCACCACATACCCCAACACGCTCGATCCCATTTGGCCGGACACACTTTCCTCGGTCATGCCCGGCCTCGGAAGATCAACACGTCGCAGCCCTACCTAGGCACAACAGAGAGGTCAGCACGCCGGTCTAAACCCTATGGCGCAGGGGTCTGGGCCCATCGCCCTTTGCACACCTGCACGTTGCGAACGCGGCCGAAAGCAGACCTAGCCTAGTGGCCTTCCAGTCCAATCCGGCGCGCGCCACTCAGTCGCTGACGTCACGAAGGCTTCGGCTGATACCACGACGCCGGGATACCCATAACTACTCCCGCGTAGATGGTTAGTGCGTATAGACCAAATGGCCAGACTCAGATCAAATACCAAGATCTCGTTAAGCGTGTTAAGTGTCCGCGAACGCCGAACAGGGCCAGGCCCACCTCTCTCCTAGGTGGTCGGAACCTGCCCTGTCGCTCCGCCTCAAAGATCCACTCGCGGGTGCTCCTACGAGCCGTCCCGTCTTTAGTCACCACATGTATCATGTATAAAGTATATAGTATATACCCGTGATCACCTCCCGAGTGATCACGGCCCGATAGTATAGCATGGCAGACGGACAAGAATGTAGGGCCACTGATGATAAACTAGCATCCTATACTAAGCATTAGGATTGCAGGTAAAGGTAACAACAGTAGTAGCAAGGACAGGCTATGCATCAGTATAGGATTAACGGGAAGCAGTAACATGCTACACTACTCTAATGCAAGCAGTATAGAGAAGAGTAGGCGGTATCTGGTGATCAAAGGGGGGGCTTGCCTGGTTGCTCTGGCAAGAGAGAGGGGTCGTCAACTCCGTAGTCGTACTGGGTAGCAGCGGCGTCGGTCTCGGTGTCTATCGAGAGAAGAGGGGGGAGAAACAATAAATATTTAAGCAAGCATATGCATAGTGATGCATGACATGACAAGTAACGGCGTTAGAGGTGCCCTAACGCGGTAGTAGGTGATACCGGTGAAGGGGGATGACATCCGGGAAAGTATCCCCAGTGTTTTGCGTTTTCGGGCAGAGGACCGGAGGGGGAAAGTTGCGAGTTCGATAGGTTAGGGAGGTGGGGTGGACGAACGGGTTGCGTATCCGGAATCGTCTCGTCGTTCTGAGCAACTTTCGTGTTGAAAATATTTTAATCCGAGTTACGGATTAAAAGATATGATTTTCTAAAGATTTTAAATCATTTTCTGATTTTAATCATTTATTTTATTCCAACATTATCCAAAACAATGAATGATGATGTCGGCATGACATCAAAGTGATGTCAGCAGGTCAACTGGTCAGTTGACCAGTCAAACAGACAGGTGGGTCCAGTGGGACCCACATGTCATTGTCTGTTAACTAATTAACCAGGTTAATTAGTTTAGTTAACAGATTAGTTAGGTTAATTAACAGTAGTTAATTAGTTTAATTAGTTATTAGGTTAATCTAATTATAATTAATTAACTTAATTAATTCCTTAATTAATTAAATAATTATTTTCATTATTATATTTTTTAATTCTTAAAAAAAACGTTCTGGGGCTGGTGGGCCCCTCATGTCATACGCACAGGGGCCATAGTGGGTTCGGGTGCTGCGGTTGTCGCGGGTGCGGGCGCTGGGCGTTGCGGGCGTCAGCCCGTTTGGGCACCTGCCCAAGCCAGTGGAGGCGCTGGGGCGCCGGCGGCTGCGGCGAAGTGCACCAGGCAGGAGGCGGCAGGGTGAACGGCCACGGGCGGAGCGGTTGGGGCGGCGGCCATGGAGGAGTAGAGAGGCGGCGGGACGGTGCAGGGCACCGGCGGCAGCGACGGCTGGAGCGGCAGCAACGGCAGAGGAGCGGGGCACGCGGGAATCCGCTAGGCGTGGCCACGCACGAGCGCGCGCGCAACGCAGCGCCACCGGGAGGTGCTGTATGGGACAGGCATGGCGACGGCCACAGAGGGGAAGGCGTGCGGGGGCGTGCGGTAGCCGCGACGGGGCGCGACCACGCAGAGGCGGGCGCGGCGACGGGACGGCATGAGGCGTAGCGTTCGGAGGGGGAGAAGGACGGGGGTCGACGGGGAGCTCACCCCTCGTTGGCGAGAAGAGGGCGGTGAGGCGCGGGGAGGACCAACGAAGGACAGGCGGGGACGGGGCGGTCCGGCGAGGACGTGACGGCGACGACCTCGGGAGACCGATGGAGAGGAGTCGGGGAAGGCGAGGCGGCGAGGGAGACGTGGAGGACGAGGCGGAGGAGCTCCGGGCGACGATGACGAGCAGCGACGGCGTGCTGGTCCGGCGACGGGGAGGCCTTCAGGCGGCAGCGGACGCGGGCATCGTCGTCGGGGGCATCGCCCCGATCCAGATCCAGCGAGGGGAGGTCGATGTGGGGGGGGGGGGGCGAGTGGGTGCGTGGGGGTTCGGGGTCTCACCGGGTGGGGGATAAGGAGAGTGGGCGAGGTGGGGTGGGCCGGTCCGGCCGGGCCGGCCTGTAGCTAGCTGGGCCGAATGGCCCAGGGGGAGGTTTTGTTTCCTTTTTTTATTTATTTGTTGTCTTTTTATTAGTTTTCTATTTTATTTTCTAGATATTTTTTTATATATAAAATATACAAGTAGTACCTAAATTAGTGTTACAAAATACCCCAATGCCACAAAAAGTCTGGTGACAAAATAAAATAGTTTAGTAATTTATTATTTGTAAAAGGCATTTAATTAACTGTTTTTGCTACTGTTTAAATCCTTATAGTTCATTTAAGAATTTTATAAAAGCTTGGTTTCTCCACCATAATTTCTTACGATTTATTTGAAACAATCCGAACATTTTAGTTTTAACTTTTTGAAAACTTTTGTTGTTTGCTTTTCTTTTGAATTTGAATTTGAATCGGTTTCGAATTAACGGAATTTGAATCGGTTTCGAACTAACGTGAGATTAGCAACCGTAATCGAGGTGACGTGGCATTATTTGCAGAGGCTACTGTAGCTTGATTATCCGGGCGTCACAATTCTCCTCCACTACAAGAAATCTCGTCCCGAGATTTAGGAGGGGAGTAAGGGGGAAAGTTCTAGTTACGATATTCTAACGAATCTTCTCGGTCTTGGTTGCTCTTCTCGAAGAGGTCGATCCATAGCATGGATGTCTTCATTTCACTGCTTCAAGTCACCATGATCAATTTGTCATCCTTTCTTCGGGATCTCCATCGTACTTACGAATAGGTAAGTGGCAACCCTACAACGATAGGATGTTATAAGGGAAAAATCTTCTGGGGGTTTCCCAAGTATGAACATAAGAGTATCTCTTGAGTTGAACAAATGAAACACATCGAGAGCTAAGTGGTGCAATAAGAAGTTTCAAGCGGATAGGCAATCGTTCATTGCCTGAAACAGAGTGTGAATGGGGTTCAGAGCAACGGGAATACGTATTGTGTCCGATACCAGAATTGATCACTAGGAAGGTGGCTCGCAAATTACATACGAAATCAAGTCCTAGGAATAACTTTGGCAACAGGGTGTATAGGGGAGTCAGGTTTCGATCCTGGGACCTGTGGGTTATGGGCCCACATGTGGGTTAAAAGTAGGAAGGGTGGTGACATCTCGCGTGATTATGAAAGAAAGGCATGTCAGAGGATTGCCTGTCATTTATCTCGGCAACAACATCGGTACCAAGGGCGAGGAACGAAGAGAACCATTTTCCTGCCCGTCGAAACGAGGCGGACCAATAGGCAAAGTTCTCGTTCATCGGTGGTTACCGGAATGTCAACAACAATAGTAACAGGGTCTTACTGACAGAGTTGTACGCTGAGGTGCTTATAAAAGCAGTGACGTATTACTGCGTAGATCATATAAACCTCAAGAAGGTTAAACAGAACAATGGAAAGGAAAATGTGATTATCAGATTAAACAGAACAATGGAAAGGAAAAATGTGTTTAAGCACATATTTCAGGGGTATATCCTTCCCAATACAAGCCTAGTATGATACCCAAGACCGGATAGAAGGTAGAAATCCACTTAGGTAAGGGGAGAGGAATTTCATGACGTTACCCATACAACGGTGTTTGGATAGTTGAGCCAGAAACAATTAGTATTGGGCTTCAACTGTTCTTGTTGAAGAACAGAGTACCATAAACATGCTTCGAGATAGCATTGACATGGTCAACAGGTGAAAATCAGACTTTGGAAACTAAAAGGATCCATTAGGAATAACTTGTAGAATAAGTCTTACAGTTTCCTCATGGAAGAATGGATAACATTGCTAAAAGGGAACTATAACAATAGGTCCTCCGGCCAGGTGTGCTAGGCCTGACATAACCTTACCGGGTCATATATAAAGACCAACATTATAACTCTTGGAAAATAAGTTCCAACCATCATATCTGACCGAGATTCAGATCTGATTGGTGTCAGGATACCTTAGACTCGGGATGTCTGAGAGGAAAAGGTGCAACACAATTGACGAGCTGACAATGTAAGATTCTCGGTAAATGAACTATGGAAGCGAGTTCCGAACAAGGGTTCATCATTAAGCCAAGGAGAGGATGAGGCGGTGGCTAATGGACTCAGCGACCATTCATCGAGAATTCCAAAAGGATGGATTTCCACAATCATGTGAACAAGGAGATAACATTTGTCCAATCAAATGATAAAATGGTGTGCTAGAGGAAAGCATACACAATTAAACATTGATCGAAAAGTGCATCCAAAATATGGACTAAGTAACACGATCAATGTTAGAATGATGAGTCAATAATCAACATACGAAGAAAGAAACTATCATTCGTATCTTACAAGCAATAGGGTTGCGAGAAGTTTTGAATTCACAAATCATAGTTCATAGTTTTTGGCATTCCGATTATAAATAACACGGGGACCAAGAAGGAATGGTGATGGTGAGAAGCATCACTTGTATCAAGAATTCTCAAGAGGTGGTAAAATTCCCACGACATTCTTGACATAAAAGGTGGTAACATTCCAAGGTAAAGAACAAATGCTGTATAGCAAGGATCTCAAGGTATAACTCAAAACACAAATAAGTTTGTGTTGGAGGGAAGGCAATAAAGTGGCCGATGATAATACAATTCATCGGGGGCAAGGATGGTATTTCTCATCATGAATTCAATTGATATCCAGGAAGATCTCATAAGGTTGATGATCTTCACAGCACATTGGTCGAGAGATTTCAAGATGTAATCAATCAGTGACAACATCAAATCAAAGGAACGATGAAGCGGAAGGTTATTGGAACCATGGGTAGGGCACAAACTTGAAATCAAGCTTGTTGTCCAAGGTGAATTGATATGACGAGGAAGATCGACGTAAGCTTAGCTCATCATCGAAAGTCGTGCTCCGGGATTAAGGACCAGGTAGCACAGTTAAAATTTAGCACGATAATGATATAGCCGATCAGGCTAGGAATGACATGATCGAGTACAAACTCGGACTTAAAGAAGATTATCAAGAGTTGCTGAACCGTAGGGCAGACTCGGTTCAGTTATCGGTGTCTTTGAGTGTTTAATAACTCAGAGCCCATGAAAACTGTAATCAGTGAGAATGTAGTACTTGATGAAGAACTCATAAGAAGTTATGCAGTTTCAAGATAATCTCGAGATACCAGGGGGGTAATACTCGAAGACGGATCAAAGTAGAGGTTGTACCGAGGTATTGATCCACATGAGACAAGTGCTTACACTTGCACCGAAAATGGTATTTAAAAGAGAACATGGTTGGAACCACGATTGTAAAAGGCCGGTTCCCAGATATAAGATGAACTTATACCAAGGGAACTAATATCATTTACAAGAAGCTTCGATGATAAGTTTCACATCGGGTCCATGGGCATGAACGCAAAGGCTCAAGGTCGACTCCCAATTCTTCCATGCATAACCTTTCATTTTACTTCTCGCTTTTGATGAAGCTGTAGTATAGAAATTTTATCTAGCAAAATACCAGAAGAGTATGACTCGTGAAAACTTTCGAGTTCACACAGTTTAGAGAAGGCATATGTTCACCCCATCAGGGCATCTTAGGAGTATATACCACAAATTTCAAGAATAAATAACACCAGCTCGATAGTAGCGCATGTTTGAGAAAGCAGATGATACAATTTACCAAAGGTATTATGTATCCGAGGAAAGGCTCACAGACTTATTGAATATGAAGGACGTTGTCGGATAAAATCCCGCAAATGATCTGGTGGTTCTCAAGGGATCTGGTGCGAGCATCGGTACTCAACCAGAGGGAGAAACAATGCAAGGAGATCAGACTTTAGAAACAACTGACTAATTCAAGGCTCAAATGCAAAAGGAATTATCAATTCCAAGACAAGGGATCAGAAGCAATGCTCTGATCAGGGATGGATAAGTTGAATAGCCTTAAGGGTACAATCGACAACAATTTGATTGGTCGAGATCCAACTCATGTTTTAAATTAACGTCTGAGCCGGAAAGATAATTTGAAAGGATCAACTGATGATTGCGTGCATTCGCACTCATGTTGAATCAATAGGATCAAAAGACGATGCTTAAGGATACTAATGAATATCGCCAGACATATGGAAAGCATCCATAATGCAAGCAGGCAAGTATTGCAGAGCAATAAGCTACTAAGGATTTTTGGAGGATCGAATAGTATTTCGAAGACCATTGTGAAACACATGAACAACTGGGGGATGAGCGGATACTCGATAAGTGCGAGAATTATCCGTAGGGGTATTCAGGTGACAAAGAACAGCAAGGCAGTAAGCTCAAAGGATTATCGAAACAACGACGAGTATTTCGGGGTATCTTGTAATAACAAGACCAACTGGGGATGATTGTAAGAATAACAACTGAAAGTAGTTATCCATAAGGGTTGACGGTGGAAGGGGAATTGCAACGCGATGAACACAAGTCCTCGGGTTAACAGCGGAGAGTATCTTCAGGGTCTTCACGTGCAACAGACGATCATCAGTAATAAGGGGCTCTCCGGGTGAAGTGATAACGAGATCCTAATGTTAGTTTTAGCAAAATTCATTTAACCCGAATAGAAGAGACATAAGAGTCCCAGAGTATAGATGAGGAACAAAAGATCCTAATACCACCCAGATGGCGACATGGGCCCGTAAGCCGCACAGCCATGTTAGTAAAAGTTTTGTAATGTCTAGACTCGACTTCGGCCAAGGAGTGTGGAAGGGGGATTCCTACAGGCAGTCGGCTCTGATACCAACTTGTGACGCCCCCAATTTAATCGTACAATAATCATACACGCAAACGTGTACGATCAAGATCAGGGACTCACGGGAAGATATCACAACACAACTCTACAAATAAAATAAGTCATACACGCATCATATTACAAGCCAGGGGCCTCGAAGGCTCGAATACAAGAGCTCGATCATAGACGAGTCAGCGGAAGCAACAATATCTGAGTACAGACATAAGTTAAACAAGTATGCCTTAAGAAGGCTAGCACAAACTGGGATACAGATTGAAAGAGGCGCAGGCCTCCTGCCTGGGATCCTCCTAAACTACTCCTGGTCGTTGTCAGCGGGCAGCACGTAGTAGTAGGCACCTCCGGTGTAGTAGGAGTC
Organism: Triticum monococcum; assembly: GCA_034509565.1. Taxonomy (NCBI): domain Eukaryota; kingdom Viridiplantae; phylum Streptophyta; class Magnoliopsida; order Poales; family Poaceae; genus Triticum; species Triticum monococcum. Next base: position 665,508,212 of record CM067843.1, on the reverse strand, counting down.
GTCATCAACGGTGGCGTCTGGCTCCTGGGCTCCAACATCTGGTTGCGACAACCAGGTAGAAGGAATAGAGGGAAAAGAAGGAGAAAGCAACCGTGAGTACTCATCCAAAGTACTCGCAAGCAAGGAGCTACACTACATATGTATGCATTGGTGTCAACTGGAATAAGGCTATTATAAGTGGACTGAACTGCAGAAAGCCGGAATAAGAGGGGGATAACTAATCCTGTCGAAGACTACGCTTCTAGCAGCCTCCGTCTTGCAGCATGTAGAAGAGAGTAGACTGAAGTCCTCCAAGTAGCATCGTATAGCATAATCCTAACCGATGATCCTCCCCTCGTCGCCCTGTGAGAGAGCGACCTCCGGTTGTATCTGGCACTTGGAAGGGTGTGTTTTATTAAGTATCCGGTTCTAGTTGTCATAAGGTCAAGATACAACTTTGGGTCGTCCTTTTACCGAGGGACACGGCTATTCGAATAGATAAACTTCCCTGCAGGGGTGCACCACATACCCCAACACGCTCGATCCCATTTGGCCGGACACACTTTCCTGGGTCATGCCCGGCCTCGGAAGATCAACACGTCGCAGCCCTACCTAGGCACAACAGAGAGGTCAGCACGCCGGTCTAAACCCTATGGCGCAGGGGTCTGGGCCCATCGCCCTTTGCACACCTGCACGTTGCGAACGCGGCCGAAAGCAGACCTAGCCTAGTGGCCTTCCAGTCCAATCCGGCGCGCGCCACTCAGTCGCTGACGTCACGAAGGCTTCGGCTGATACCATGACGCCGGGATACCCATAACTACTCCCGCGTAGATGGTTAGTGCGTATAGACCAAACGACCAGACTCAGATCAAATACCCAGATCTTGTTAAGCGTGTTAAGTGTCCACGAACGCCGAACAGGGCCAGGCCCACCTCTCTCCTAGGTGGTCGGAACCTGCCCTGTCGCTCCGCCTCAAAGATCCACTCGCGGGTGCTCCTACGAGCCGTCCCGTCTTTAGTCACCACATGTATCATGTATAAAGTATATAGTATATACCCGTGATCACCTCCCGAGTGATCACGGCCCGATAGTATAGCATGGCAGACGGACAAGAATGTAGGGCCACTGATGATAAACTAGCATCCTATACTAAGCATTAGGATTGCAGGTAAAGGTAACAACAGTAGTAGCAAGGACAGGCTATGCATCAGTATAGGATTAACGGGAAGCAGTAACATGCTACACTACTCTAATGCAAGCAGTATAGAGAAGAGTAGGCGATATCTGGTGATCAAAGGGGGGCTTGCCTGGTTGCTCTGGCAAGAGAGAGGGGTCGTCAACTCCGTAGTCGTACTGGGTAGCAGCGGCGTCGGTCTCGGTGTCTATCGAGAGAAGAGGGGGGAGAAACAATAAATATTTAAGCAAGCATATGCATAGTGATGCATGACATGACAAGTAACGGCGTTAGAGGTGCCCTAACGCGGTAGTAGGTGATACCGGTGAAGGGGGATGACATCCGGGAAAGTATCCCCGGTGTTTTGCGTTTTCGGGCAGAGGACCGGAGGGGGAAAGTTGCGAGTTCGATAGGTTAGGGAGGTGGGGTGGACGAACGGGTTGCGTATCCGGAATCGTCTCATCGTTCTGAGCAACTTTCATGTTGAAAATATTTTAATCCGAGTTACGGATTAAAAGATATGATTTTCTAAAGATTTTAAATCATTTTCTGATTTTAATCATTTATTTTATTCCAACATTATCCAAAACAGTGAATGATGACGTCAGCATGACATCAAAGTGATGTCAGCAGGTCAACTGGTCAGTTGACCAGTCAAACAGACAGGTGGGTCCAGTGGGACCCACATGTCATTGTCTGTTAACTAATTAACCAGGTTAATTAGTTTAGTTAACAGATTAGTTAGGTTAATTAACAGTAGTTAATTAGTTTAATTAGTTATTAGGTTAATCTAATTATAATTAATTAACTTAATTACTTCCTTAATTAATTAATTAATTAATTATTTTCATTATTATATTTTTTAATTCTTTTAAAAAAACGTTCTGGGGCTGGTGGGCCCCTCATGTCATAGGCACAGGGGCCATAGTGGGTTCGGGTGCTGCGGTTGTCGCGGGTGCGGGCGCTGGGCGTTGCGGGCGTCAGCCCGTTTGGGCACCTGCCCAAGCCAGTGGAGGCGCTGGGGCGCCGGCGGCTGCGGCGAAGTGCACCAGGCAGGAGGCGGCAGGGTGAACGGCCACGGGCGGAGCGGTTGGGGCGGCGGCCATGGAGGAGTAGAGAGGCGGCGGGACGGTGCAGGGCACCGGCGGCAGCGACGGCTGGAGCGGCAGCAACGACAAAGGAGCGGGGCACGCGGGAATCCGCTAGGCGTGGCCACGCACGAGCGCGCGCGCAACGCAGCGCCACCGGGAGGCGCTGTATGGGACGGGCGTGGCGACGGCCGCAGAGGGGAAGGCGCGCGGGGGCGTGCGGTAGCCGCGACGGGGCGCGACCACGCAGAGGCGGGCGCGGCGACGGGACGGCATGAGGCGTAGCGTTCGGAGGGGGAGAAGGACGGGGGTCGACGGGGAGCTCACCCCTCGTTGGCGAGAAGAGGGCGGTGAGGCGCGGGGAGGACCGACGAAGGACAGGCGGGGACGGGGCGGTCCGGCGAGGACGTGACGGCGACGACCTCGGGAGACCGATGGAGAGGAGTTGGGGAAGGCGAGGCGGCGAGGGAGACGTGGAGGACGAGGCGGAGGAGCTCCGGGCGACGATGACGAGCAGCGACGGCGTGCTGGTCCGGCGACGGGGAGGCCTTCGGGCGGCAGCGGACGCGGGCGTCGTCGTCGGGGGCGTCGCCCCGATCCAGATCCAGCGGGGGGAGGGCGATGTGGGGGGGGGGGGCGAGTGGGTGCGTGGGGGTTCGGGGTCTCACCGGGTGGGGGATAAGGAGAGTGGGCGAGGTGGGGTGGGCCGGTCCGGCCGGGCCGGCCTGTAGCTAGCTGGGCCGAATGGCCCAGGGGGAGGTTTTGTTTCCTTTTTTTATTTATTTGTTTTCTTTTTATTAGTTTTCTATTTTATTTTCTAGATATTTTTTTATATATAAAATATACAAGTAGTACCTAAATTAGTGTTACAAAATACCCCAATGCCACAAAAAGTCTAGTGACAAAATAAAATAGTTTAGTAATTTATTATTTGTAAAAGGCATTTAATTAACTGTTTTTGCTACTGTTTAAATCCTTATAGTTCATTTAAAATTTTTATAAAAGCTTGGTTTCTCCACCATAATTTCTTACGATTTATTTGAAACAATCCGAACATTTTAGTTTTAACTTTTTGAAAACTTTTGTTGTTTGCTTTTCTTTTGAATTTGAATTAGAATCGTTTTCGAATTAACGGAATTTGAATCGGTTTCGAACTAACGTGAGATTAGCAACCGTAATCGAGGTGACGTGGCATTATTTGTAGAGGCTACTGTAGCTTGATTATCCGGGCGTCACAGTTTCATTCTGTTTGGACTCCGTTTGATATTTTTTTTCTGCGAAACACTGAAATAGGCAAAAAAACCAGCAATTTGGGATGGGCCTCTGGTTAATAGGTTAGTCCCAAAAATAATATAAAAGTGTATAAATAAGCCCATTAAACATCCAAAACAGAATATATAATAGCATGAAACAATCAAAAATTATAGATACGTTGGAGACATATCAAGCATCCCCAAGCTTAATTCCTGCTCGTCCTTGAGTAGGTAAATGATAAAAACAAAATTTTTGATGTGGAATGCTTCCTAACATATTTCTCAATGTAATTTTCTTTATTGTGGCATGAATGTTCAGATCCGGAAGATTCAAGATAAAAGTTTAATATTGTCATAAAAATAATAATACTTCAAGCATACTAACTGAGCAATCATGTCTTCTCAAAATAACATGGCCAAAGAAAGTTATCCCTATAAAATCATATAGTCTGGCTATGCTCTATCTTCATCACACAAAATATTAAATCATGCACAACCCCAATGACAAGCCAAGCAATTGTTTCATACTTTTGATGTTCTCAAACTTTTTCAACTTTCACGCAATACATGAGCGTGAGACATGAACATAACACTATAGGTGGAATAGAATGGTGGTTGTGGAGAAGACAAAAAAGGAGAACATAGTCTCACATCAACTAGGCGTATCAACGGGCTATGGAGATGCCCATTAATAGATATCAATGTGAGCGAGTAGGGATTGCCATGCAACAGATGCACTAGAGCTATAAGTTGATGAAAGCTCAACAAAAGAAACTAAGTGGATGTGCATCCAACTTGCTTGCTCATGAAGACCTAGGCATTTTGAAGAAGCCGATCATTGGAATATACAAGCCAAGTTCTATAATGTAAAATTCGCACTAGTTTATGAAAGTGACAACATAAGAGACTCTCTATCATGAAGATCATGGTGCTACTTTGAAGCACACGTGTGGAAAAAGGATAGTAACGTTGTCCCTTCTCTCTTTTTCTCTCATTTTTTATTTGGGCCTTTTTTTTCTTTTGGCCTCTTTTTTTTTCCGCCCGGAGTCTCATCCCGACTTGTGGGGGAATCATAGTCTCCATCATCCTTTCCTCACTGGGACAATGCTCTAATAATGAGGATCATCACACTTCTTTTTACTTACAACTCAAGAATTACAACTCAATACTTAGAACAAAATATGACTATGTGAATGCCTCCGGCGGTGTACCGGGATATGCAATGAATCAAGAGTGACATGTATGAAAAAAATATGAACGGTGACTTTGCCACAAATACGATGTCAACTACATGATCATGCATGTCAATATGACAATGATGAAGCGTGTCATAACAAACGGAACGGTGGAAGGTTGCATGGCAATATATCTCAGAATGGCTATGGAAATGCCATAATAGGTAGGTATGGTGGCTGTTTTGAGGAAGGTATATGGTGGGTGTATGATGACGTCGAAAAGTGCGCGGTAATAGAGAGGCTAGAAAATGTGGAAGGGTGAGAGTGCGTATAATCCATGGACTCAACATTAGTCATAAAGAACTAGATTGGTAGGAAAATACAATCGCTCGTCCCCGACTGCCATTCATAAGGAAGACAATCAATAAATAAATCATGCTCCGACTTCATCACATAACGGTTCACCATACATGCATGCTACGGGAATCACAAACTTTAACGCAAGTATTTCTCAAATTCACAACTACTCAACTAGCATGACTCTAATATCACCATCTCCATATCTCAAAACAATTATCAAGTATCAAACTTCTCATAGTCTCCAATGCACTTATATGAAAGTTTTTATTATGCCTAAAAGCAAATTACCATGCTGTTCTAAAGGACTCTCAAAATAATATAAGTGAAGCATGAGAGATCAATTATTTCTATAAAATAAAACCACCACCGTGCTCTAAAAGATATAAGTGAAGCACTAGAGCAAAAACTACATAGCTCAAAAGATATAAGTGAAGCACATAGAGTATTCGAATAAATTTCGATTCATGTGTGTCTCTCTCAAAAGGTGTGTACAGAAAGAATGATTGTGGTAAACTAAAAATCAAAGACTCAAATTATACAAGACGCTCCAAGCAAAACACATATCATGTGGTGAATAAAAATATAGCTCCAAGTAAAGTTATCGATGAACGAAGACAAAAGAGGGGATGCCTTCCGGGGCATCCCCAAGCTTAGGCTTTTTGGTGTCCTTGGATTTTACCTTGGGGTGCCTTGGGCATCCCCAAGCTTAGGCTCTTACCACTCCTTGTTCCATAATCCATCAAATCTTTACCCAAAACTTGAAAACTTCACACCACAAAACTTAACAGAAAATCTCGTGAGCTCCGTTAGCGAAAGAAAAGAAAACACCACTTCAAGGTACTGTAATTAACTCATTATTTATTTATATTGGTGTTACACCTACTGCATTCCAACTTTTTTATGGTTTATAAACTCCATTACTAGCCATAGATTCATCAAAATAGGCAAACAACACACAGAAAACAGAATCTGTCAAAAACAGAACAGTCTGTAGTAATCTGTATCAAAAGCAAACTTCTGGAACCCCAAAAATTCTAAAATAAACTGATGGACGTGAATAATTTATCTATTAATCATCTTCAAAAATAATCAACTAAATATAGCTCTTCAATAAAAAATGGCAGCAATTCTCGCGAGCGCTAAAGTTTCTGTTTTTTACAGCAAGATCAAAAAGACTTCCCCCAAGTCTTCCCAACGGTTCTACTTGGCACAAACACTAATTAAACACAAAAGTCACAACCAAAACAGAGGATAGATAAATTATTTATTGAATAACAGCAAGGAAAAATATTGGGTTATCTCTCAACAAGCGCTTTTCTTTAAAGCCTTATAACTAGGCATAAGATTTCAACGATGCTCACATGAAAGACAAGAATTGAAGCACAAAGAGAGCATCATAAAACATGTGAAAAACACATCTAAGTCTAACATACTTCCTATGCATAGGCATCTTATAGGCAAACAAATTATCAAGGCAAGCAAAAACTAGCATAAGCAAGGAAGCGGAAAGAAACAATAGCAATCTCAACATAACGAGAGGTAATTTAGTAACATGAAAATTTCTACAACCATATTTTCCTATCTCATAATAATTACATGTAGGATCATAAGCAAATTCAACAATATAGCTATCACATAAAATATTCTCAACATGATCCACATGCATGCAAAGTTGACACTCTTCCGAAATAGTGGGATTAACATTAACTAAAGTCATGACCTCTCCAAACCCACTTTTATCAGAAACTTCATAAGATTGAACGTTCTCCAAATATGTGGGATCTAAAGTTGACACTCTTCTAAATACACTTTCAATATTATCACAAACATTATTATCAATCTCATATTCATCATGGGGCTTAAATAAATTTTCAATATCAAAAGAAAAATCACCCCAATCATGATCATTGCAACAAGTAGTAGACATAACAAAACTAGCATCCCCAGGCTTAGGGTTTTGCATATTATAAGCACAATTGACATTAATAGAATTTATACTATCATCATTGCAATTATGCTTTTTATTCAAATATCCATCATGAATCACTCCATAAAGTACTTCATCACAATTTTCAGATTCATGAATTTCAAGCAAAACTTCATAAAGAAAATCTAGTGCACAAAACTCACTAGCAATTTGTTCATCATAATTGGATCTCTTAAAAAGATTAGCAAGCGGATGAGGATCCATAGATCTTAGATTCTTTGTTTAGCAATAAATAAACAACTATTCCAACCAAACGAGCAAATGAGCCAAGTAAGACATCAAAGCAAATGGAAAGACGAACAGAAGAAGGGTGAATAAAACGGCAAGGGTGAAATGAGGGAGAGGAAAACGAGAGGCAAATGGCAAATAATGTAATGCGAGGGATAAGAGTTTGTGATGGGTACTTGGTATGTCCTGACTTGTGCGTAGACTCCTCGGCAACGGCGCCAGAAATCCTTCTTGCTACCTCTTGAGCATGCGTTGGTTTTCCCTTGAAGAGGAAAGGGTGATGCACCAAAGCAGTGTAAGTATTTCCCTCAGTTTTTGAGAACCAAGGTATCAATCCAGTAGGAGACCACGCGCAAGTCACCTCGTACCTACACAAACAAATAAGAACCTGGCAACCAACGCGATAAAGGGGTTGTCAATCCCTTCACGACCACTTGCAAGAGTGAGATCTGATAGAGATAATAATAATAAGACAAATATTTTTGGTATTTTTATGATATAAATTGGAAGTAAAGATTGCAAAATAAAATAGATTGGAAACTTGTATGATGGAAAATAGATCCGGGGCCATAGGTTTCACTAGTAGCTTCTCTCAAGATAGCATAAGTATTATGGTGGGTGAACAAATTACTGTCGAGCAATTGATAGAATTGAGCATAATTATGAGAATATCAAGGTATGATCATGTATATAGGCATCACGTCTGTGACAAGTAGACCGACTCCTGTCTGCATCTACTACTATTACTCCACACATCGACCGCTATCCAGCATGCATCTAGAGTATTAAGTTCATAAGAACGGAGTAACGCTTTAAGCAAGATGACATGATGTAGAGGGATAAACTCATGCAATATGATATAAACCCCATCTTTTTATCCTCGATGGCAACAATACAATATGTGCTGTTTCCCCTACTGTCAATGATATCGAGCACTGCAAGATTGAACCCAAAGCTAAGCACTTCTCCCATTGCAAGAAACATCAATCTAGTAGGCCAAACCAAACTGACAATTCGAAGAGACTTGCAAAGATAACCAATCATACATAAAAGAATTCAGAGAAGATTCAAATATTGTTCATAGATAATCTTGATCATAAGCCCACAATTCATCGGATCTCGACAAACACACCGCAAAAAGAGTTCCATCGAATAGATCTCCAAGAAGATCAAGGAGAACTTTGTATTAAGATCCAAAGAGAGAGAAGAAGCCATCTAGCTAATAACTATGGACCCGAAGGTCTGAGGTAAACTACTCATGCATCATCGGAGAGGCTATGGTGTTGATGTAGAAGCCCTCCATGATCAATGCCCCCTCCAGCGGAGCACCGGAAAAGGCCCCAAGATGGGATCTCACGGGTACAGAAGGTTGCGGCGGTGGAATTAGGTTTTCATGGTGCTCTTTGATGGTTTGGGGGTACGTAGGTATATATAGGAAGAAGAAGTAGGTCGGTGGAGCCACGAGTGGCCCACGAGGGTGGAGGGCGCGCCCAGGGGGTAGGCAGGCCCCCTGCCTCGTGGCCTCCTCGTTGATTGCTTGACGTCCACTCCAAGTCATCCGGATCACGTTTATTCCAAAAATCACGCTCCCAAATGTTTCATTTCGTTTGGACTCCGTTTGATATTCTTTTTCCGTGAAACACTGAAATAGGCAAAAAAACAACAATTTGGGCTGGGCCTCCGGTTAATAGGTTAGTCCCAAAAATAATATAGAAGTGTATAAATAAGCCCATTAAACATCCAAAACAGAATATATAATAGCATGAAACAATAAAAAATTATAGATACGTTGGAGAAGTATCAATAAACAAATGTCAATCTTTTCAGTTTGACAAATGGCAACATACCCAATATGACAGATGCAAATCTTACCCAATTGTTTCTACGTGGTTGCACATGGGTCATCTAAAACAACCGTTTGCATTGAAGGGATGCACAAATCTTGCACTGCGAATTTTCCCTTGACTTAAGGGGGAAGACCATAGCTCTCACTTTGCATACGGGTGTTCTATCTAAAACGTTTGCGATCAAGAGCTGCACAAATGATTCTCGGCACATTTTCCCTTGGCTTCCTGGGGAAGTTGTCGGTTTGCATATGGGTGTTCTAACTAAAACATTTACGATGAGTGTTTTATATTTAAAAACCATTGACGATTTTTTCAACAGAAAATCGTTTGATAAGTCTGTACTTTAAGAGAGAAAAACGCAAGTCCGTTCAAACCATATCTTTCATTCAGTCACACTGCGAATTTATATTGATATGATCGAGAATTCGAGATATAGTATTAAACCCCCAAAAACTATTTTCGGTGGCGGCGGAGGAGGCATGCCGCGCCGTCGTTGTCGTCCTCCGGGACGCCGTTGTTGAAGTCTTCAAGGCAGCACAAAATGTTCTTCACTTGTAAATCAAATATCATGTCGTTGCACGATCGACAGGCGGGCGGGGGAGGAAGGCAATTGGCGCCGCTGAGAGGTAGCGGTCGACGATAGCGTCCCATGCCGCTGAGGGGGTGCGCGCACGGGCACGGGCGTGGCGGGTGCAGCCAAACGCACAGGGACCGGCGCTGGGGTGGGTGGAGGGGCGCGCATGGGTAGGGGCACGGGCGCAGCCAAACGCACGGGGGGCGGCGCCACGATGGGTGGAGGGGCGCGCACGGGCACTGGCATGTACATGAACTCACGCGGGTCCGCGGAGACCTCGCTGCCGCCCGCGGCTTCTAGCTTTGCGATAATGCTTGGCGACCAGCCCGTCGATGCTACGGGGATGGTTGCTGGCGCGGGCACGGGGATGGGAGCTGGGACGGGAGCGGGGGCAGCAACCGCCGCGGCCAACTCGTTCTGTGCCATGTCTATGAGGCCCCATTCCTCCTTATTTTCTATCTCCTCCGGCTCGGAGTCGATTTCACCAAACTTGAAGACTAGTGGCAGATGATCATTCTGCGCCATGGCATTGGTGGAGGTCCGCGGGAGGGAGGGGAATGGGAGACGAATAGTAAGGCCGTCCATATTAAACAGCGGCTCGGGCGCCATTAATGGAGAGGAAGGCGGGCGACCATGGAAGTCAAAGGGCTTGCTTCCCAATGAGCATGCGCAGTGTACAGCTCGCATGCTTCTCGGTGAGCCTGCGCATTGGAGGATAGCTTGCACGCCTCTCGGTCAGCCTGCGCACCGGACTCCGCTCACATGCCTCCTGTTCAGTCAAGGTCAAGCAGCTGTCCGCACGGCACCTCCTATAGCCATTAAAATGAAGACACGTGGCATCACGTGAATGGTTAACAGAATGCACACGATTTGAATTATACAAACGTTTGACATATTAAAGTGGTAGCTATTTTCTCAAAATACCTTTGTTGGCTGTTATTTGAGTGCGCCTTCTCTCAAAATGGACAAAAAAATACCACATCATGTCAGGTGCCATTCCATGATAGCATGCCAAGTTTCATGAATTTTAGACGAGTTTTGGATTTACTAGAATTTAATAACAAAGTATCTCAACGTTTTGCCAGCAATCAACGTTGCCATGGTGTTTGAAATTCATTCCCATTTCTTGCATGGGACCTAAGCATCCACCCAAGGACACATATTTGATTTTTTAACCAATTTATATGCATTAGAACATGTGCATGTAGTTCAAATTTGAATTATGCACATAAATACATTAAAAGCTCAATCAATGCATAGAAATGTCCAAACGAACCCTGAAAAATCCCAAAAATTGACACAACACTCCTGTTGTTCTATATTGACACGAGAAATTTTTTGAAAGCAATAAGAGGCAATGGATATCGTTTCGTCCCCAAAGGTGGGACTTTCCCTACCGAAACCACCAGACTTGTTGTGAGAAGCTCTGGTTTATGAGAAGCATATCCCCAAACCTGCCCCAAATGGGACAAAAAATTTACCACGGCATGTTGATACCGCTCCATGATAGCATGCCAAGTTTCATGAATTTTAGACGAGCTTTGGATTTACTAGAATTTAAAAACCAGGCATCTCAATGTTTGCGGCCGAGTGACCGTGGCAGGGTGTTTGACATTCATTCCCATTTCTTGCATGGGACCTAAGCATGCAACCAAGGGCACAAATTTGAGTTTTCAACCAATTTATATGCATTAGAGCATGTGCATGTAGTTTAAATTTGAATTATGCACATAAATGCATTAAAAACTCAATTAATGCTTAAAATGTCCAAATGAACCCCAAAAAATCTAAAAATTGACACAACACTCCTGTTGTTCTATGCTGACACGAGAATTTTTTTGAAAGCAATAAGAGGCAATGGATATCGTTGTCCCCAAAGGTGGGACGTTCCCTACCGAAACCATCAGACTTGTTGTGAGAAGCTCTGGTTTGTGAGAAGCATATCCCCAAACCTGCCCCAAATGGGACAAAAAATATACCACGACATGTTGATGGCGCTCCATGATAGCATGTAAAGTTTCATGAATTTCAGACGAGCTTTGGATTTACTAGAATTTATAAACCATGTATCTCAATGTTTGCGGCCGAGTGACCGTGGCAGGGTGTTTGACATTCATTCCCATTTCTTGTATGGGACCTAAGCATGCAACCAAGGGCGCAACTTTGAATTTTCAAACAATTTATATGCATCAAAGCATGTGCATGTAGTTCAAATTTGAATTATGCACATAAATGCATTGAAAACTCAATTAACACATAAAAATGTCCAAACAAACCCCAAAAAATCCCAAAAATTGACACAACACTCCTGTTGTTCTATGTTGAGACGAGAAAAAGTTTGAAAGCAATAAGAGGAAATGGATATCGTTTCGTCCCCAAAGGTGGGACGTTCCCTACCGAAACCATCAGACTTGTTGTGAGAAGCTCTGATTTGTGAGAAGCATATCCCCAAACCTGCCCCAAATGGGACAAAAAATTACCACAGCATGTTGATGCCGCTCCATGATAGCATGCCAAGTTTCATGAATTTCAGACGAGCTTTGGATTTACTAGAATTTAAAAACCAGGTATCTCAATGTTTGCAGCCGAGTGACCATGGCAGGGTGTTTGACATTCATTCCCATTTCTTGCATGGGACCTAAACATGCAACCAAGGACAAACATTTGATTTTGCAACCCGTTTTTATGGACGGAGCACGTGCATGTAGTTTAATTTTGAATTATGCACATAAATGCCTAGAAAACTCAATTAATGCATAAAAATGTCCAAACGAACCCTGAAAAATCCCAAAAATTGACACCACACTCCTGTTGTTCTATGTTGACACGAGAAAAAGTTTGAAAGCAATAAGAGGCAATGGATATCGTTTCGTCCCCAAAGGTGGGACGTTCCCTACCGAAACTATCAGACTTGTTGTGAGAAGCTCTGGTTTGTGAGAAGCATATCCCCAAACCTACCCCAAATGGGACAAAAAAATTACCACGACATGTTGATGCCGCTCCACGATAGTATGCCAAGTTTCATGAATTTCAAATGAGCTTTGGATTTATTAGAATTTAAAAACTGGGTATCTCAATGTTTGCGGCCGAGTGATCATGGCATGGTGTTTGACATTCATTCCCATTTATTGCATGGGACCTAAGCACGCAACCAAGGACAGGCATTTGATTTTGCAACCCGTTTTTATGCACGTACCACGTGCATGTAGTTCAATTTTGAATTATGCACATAAACGCCTAGAAAACTCGATTAACATATAAAAATGTCCAAACGATCCCTGAAAAAAAATCCAAAATCTAACATGCACTCCTGTTGTTCTATGTTGACACGAGAAATTTTTTGAAAGCAATAAGAGGCAACAGATATCGTTTCCCCAAGGTGGCACGTACCTACCGAAACCATCAGGCTTGTTGTGAGAGAAGCTCTGGTTTGCGAGAAGCTTATACCCACACCTGCCCCAAGTGGGACGATATTTTTACCACGGCATGTCGCTGCCGTTCCATCATATCATGTCAAGTTTCATGAATTTCAGACGAGTTTTTGATTTACTAGAATTTTAAAACCACGTATCTCAATGTTAGCGGCCGAGCGATAGTGTCAAGGTGTTTGACATTCGTTCTCATTTCTTGCATGTGACCTAATCTTGCAACCAAGGACAAACATTTGATTTTGCAACCCGTTTTTATGGACAGAGCATGTGCATGTAGTTCAATTTTGAATTATGCACATAAATGCCTAGAAAACTCAATTAAAGTATAAAAATGTCCAAACGATCCCTGAAAAAAAAATTAAAAATTTAACATGACACTCATGTTGTTCTATGTTGACACTAGGAAAAACATTGAAATGAAGAAGATGCGACGAATATCATTTTGTCCACAAAGGTGACACGTTTCCCTAACGGAACCATCAGGCTTTCTTGTGAGAAGCTCTGGTTTGTGAGAAGTTTATACCAGAACCTACCTCGAATGGTACAATATTTTTTACCCCAGCATGTTGATGCCATTCCATGATAGCATGCCAAGGTTCATGAATTTCAGACGGGTTTTGGATTTACTAGAATTACAAAAGCAAGTACCTCAACATTTGCCGGAGAGCCCCGGTGCCGTGGTGTTCGAAATTCATCCCCATTTCTTGCATGTGATATAGGCATAAACCCATGGACACATATAAGATTTTACAACCCATGTTGGTGCACCGGAGCATGTGCATGTGCTTTAATTTTGAATTGGCACCTGAAATGGCTAGAAAACCAATTTAATGTATAACATTTCCAAACGAACCCTAAATAATTCGAATTTTTTTACGACACACATATAGTTGCATGTTCACTGCAGATAAAAGGTCTAGCAATTCAAACACCGTCCATTGCCGCTGTGACCCCATTATGTAATACAAATCAAGACAAAAAATCAAGTAGATCCCACACAGTTTATTATCACCAACCATGTGAGATGCACCACAAAATATCTTGGAGCACCATCGGATTATAGTACACATGCGGCTTACATGAGAAGGTGCGACGGCTACAGTCCACAGCCCGCTCTGAATAAGGGACCGTGTCTGATGACACTTTGCGCGCCAGTTTTTTCGCTGAAGCGATTCCAAATTTTTGGCTTCCGCGGAAATATCTACCTGTCCGCCCCCTTCCCCTTACCAAAAGCCACATTTCCCCTGTTTTCGCCTTCCTTTCCAAGTTGAAACCTTCACTCCTTGCTTGCAGCGCCGCCTCCTTGTCGGCGACCCTCCTCCATGCTGCTCGGCCTCGCCTATCCAGGCAGGTAATCCACACCCGACCCCCATCCTCCTCCTCCTTCCACATCCCACATGCCCGGACTGCTGGCGCATGCGCGACACCTTCCACCCAAATCACTAACCCCTCCACCAAATAAGCGCCACCCTAAGCCATGGTGCACGCAGTATAGCCAGGAGGATCTCAAGGAGCATTTGACAGCGGAGAAGCAAATCGCGGCCGCACGCGCGGATGAGGTCGCGATGGCTGCCATTCGTGCCGACCCCCAGATATTGGAGGAGCACCTCGACATCGAGGCCACCGTCGATGCCTCACGCGCCGACACTGCGACGCGGTTGGCTGCTTTAAACGATAGTTCATGGCATTTTCTCGAGGCCATCGTCGGTGCCTTCGACGAAGACTACGAGGTGTATTCTCAGCGTGCACATGCTTACCTCATCTCGAGAGCCAGCAGGTTGGTGCCCGGAGCGGCTCAGGCAACTCACCACTATGACGAGGGCACCCATGAAGCGGAGGCCTCTCTATCTTCCATGTCCAAGGAGCCAATCGTCATCGATATCTCTGATAATGAGGAGTAGCTTGTCTTATTAGCTCACTATAAGGACCCATGTTCAGTTTGCTAGCTACTACCTTTGCTTAACAAATTCTAGTGAATTGTGCTATCTACTTCTACGATGCAATCTTCTGCTCTAGAGTATATGTTCTATATGTCGTGCAATGTGGTGTTCAGTTAACTATTTGGTTCAATTCTACAAATGTGATGTTCAATTCTTCAGGGTGCAATTTTCCAAGTTGTCAAGCATGCTTGGTTTGGTTAACTGTCCGATCTTCTATTAGGAGTATGTTATATTGTGCAATGTGGTGCTCAGTTAATGTTGGTTCATTTGTTGTGGTGTTTAGTTAACTGTTTGGTTCAATTCTGCAATGCGATGTTCAATTGTTGTGGGTGCATTCTGTTATTGTATGCCATGTGAGAAATAAATCGAATTTGGATGTACTAAATACATGAGAAACACATACAGTTGCTATATTTTCAAGTTGTTAAGCATGCTTGGTTTAGTTAACTGTCTAATCTTCTATTAGGAGTATGTTATATTGTGCAATGTGGTGCTCAGTTAACGTTTGGTTCATTTGTTGTGGTGTTTAGTTAACTGTTTGGTTCAATTCTGCAATGCGATGTTCAATTGTTGTGGCTGCATTCTGTTATTGTATACCATGTGAGAAATAAATTGAATTTGGCTGTACAAAATACATGAGAAACAAATACAATTGCTATATTTCCAAGTTGTTAAGCATGCTTGGTTTGGTTAACTGTCTGATCTTCTATTAGGATTATGTTATATTGTGCAATGTGGTGCTCGGTTAACATTTGGTTCATTTGTTGTGGTGTTTACTTAACTGCATGGTTCAATTCTGCAATGCAATGTTCAATTAGTGTGGCTGCATTATGTTATTGTATACCACGTGAAAAATAAATTGAATTTGGCTGTACTAAATACATGAGAAACAAATACAATTGCTATATTTCCAAGTTGTTAAGCATGCTTGGTTTGGTTAACTGTCTGATCTTCTATTAGGAGTATGTTATATTGTGCAATGTGGTTCTCAGTTAATGTTTGGTTCATTTGTTGTGGTGTTTAGTTAACTGCACGTGCATGGTCCATTGTCTAATAGCACATTATCGTGCAATTGCAGGAACCATTCTAATATTTAGGTTTTTAACAATTTGGTCTTGCACATGTAGGTCCTGCTGTCAGAGGTTTTGACCCACTTTTTGACCCTTTTAGCATATAGGGAAATGAGTTTGTCCATATATATCAATCAAGTCAAGAAACTCAGAAAGATTGTTAGGATAAAGAAATTAGCGACAAAAAACAACAAGATCTTTGTCTGCACAATGAGGAAGACATCAGTTCACTACAAGATGGTACTAACTATTATACCTTTCCATTTTTATTCCTTTGCCCCATTTCCAATATAGAAAAGATATTTATGCACATCCTTGTTTTCAGGCCTTTCCAAAGCAATTCACTGATGATTACCTCTCAAACCACCTCTATGGTTAGGAGGCAAGGAAGGTTTTCATACAACAGACACGGTTCAATATTGAAGTGTTTCTGAAGAGGACAAAGGACATTCGGTCAATCATCCACAGGCACTGCCCTAAAGTTGCAAAGACCTTCAACATGAATGAAGGATCAATATTCGCCTTCCGCTTTGGCAGTTTTCCAGATGAGATGCGTCTGTCTATATATCGTCTTTGATGCTAATTTCGGAAGGTTCTACATGTTGCATGTGAAACTTGGTGCTTATGCAGTTGTGTAATGGGGTAGCTGAGTGTTGAAGCTATATCATGTTGTACTCTCATGTATTTCAATTATGAAATTCTGATTCCTTAATATGAAAATGAAATATATTATGTGCTCAATATGAATGTCAATTAGATTAATAAATGGATTATTAATAATAGGGCAATTAGCCTGCTAATGGCGAATTAGCCTGCTAATTGGGTTTTGCTATTGCAAATGGTTATTGAAAAAATACCATGGGCGATGTCCTCAGGCAACGCACACAGTTTCTAGAAATAAACCATGTTGGATCAATAAACAATCACACACGACTTTCTCTTGAAAACTGTTTGCGTCAGGCCACCTTGCGCAAACATTTACCACATAAAAACTATGTGTGATGGACAACCTTTGCCACACAGTTTCTTCTATGGACCGTGTGTGATGCATTTAATAACGTGAACGATAAAATTGTTAATATCATGTGCAATGGAAACACTATCACAAACGATTTAACGGGAAAAATGGAGTGTGATGTACCTGTGAACGGAAACGTTTTCCTTGGAGTGACTATGTGGGATGTGCATACGAACGGAAATGTTTAGCGGGGAATGACTGTATGGGATGTACTTGCCAGAAACAATTTTGCATGTATAATTGTATTTTTAAGCTCTACTGTATGCATTTCCGTATTTGAGCGCTTGCCGGTCGCACACGACCTCATTTTGCCGAGCGTGTGTGCCAGGAGGGCATATCCCCGACGGTTTCTGGGTCATGTGGGAAGGACTCCCCTATCACCGTCACTCACTAGGCGACAGTTCCAAATGCCGTCGGGGAAAGGGGTTAAAAACCGTTTGTATAGCGCCAACGCGTACCAGTGACAGTTAATTAGCAAATGACATATGTGTAGACCGGAGAATAGTAAACACTCAAAGGTAGTTGCCGCACCCATTGCTTCTTTTTCTTTTTTGCGCCTTGTCGCACCCATTACTAACCGCAAGGAAATTCCGCATTACCTATAATGGTCTATATCGCCATGGGGTGGAACCCAGGAGCACAGGACTGATACGTCTCCAATGTATCTACTTTTCCAAACACTTTTGCCCTTGTTTTGGAACTAACTTGCAAGATTTCAATGGAACTAACCCGGATTGACGCTGTTTTCAGCAGAACTACCATGGTGTTATTTATGTGCAGGAGCAAATGTTCGCGGAATGACTTGAAACTTCACGGAGACACTTTTCAGAAAATAAGAAAAATACCTGCCAAAGATGAAGGCCAGGGGGCCCACCACCTTGCCACGAGGGTGGGGGGCGCGCCCCCTACCTCGTGGGCCCCTGTTGCCTCTCGGACTCCAACTCCACCTCTATATATTGAGTTTCGGGGAGAAAAAAATCAGAGAGAAGAAATCATCATGTTTTACGATACGGAGCCGACGCCAAGCCCTAAAACCTCTCGGGAGGGCTGATCTGGAGTTTGTTCGGGGCTCCAGAGAGGGGAATCCGTCACCATCGTCACCATCATCATCATCAACCATCCTCCATCACCAATTTCATGATGCTCACCGCCGTGCGTGAGTAATTCCATCGTAGGCTTGCTGGACGGTGATGGGTTGGATGGGATCTATCATGTAATCGAGTTAGTTTTGTTAGGGTCTGATCCCTAGTGTCCACTATGGTCTGAGATTGATGTTGCTATGACTTTGCTATGCTTAATGCTTGTCACTAGGGCCCGAGTGCCATGGTTTTAGATCTGAACCTATTATGTTTTCATCAATGTATGAGTGTTCTTGATCCTATCTTGCAAGTCTATAGTCACCTATTATGTGTTATGATCCGTTAACCCCGAAGTGACAATAATCGGGATACTTACCGGTGATGACCGTAGTTTGAGGAGTTCATGTATTCACTATGTGTTAATGCTTTGTTCCGGTTCTCTATTAAAAGGAGGCCTTAATATCCCTTAGTTTCCGCCAGGACCCCGCTGCCACAGGAGGGTAGGACAAAAGATGTCATGCAAGTTCTTTTCCATAAGCACGTATGACTATATTCAGAATACATGCCTACATTATATCAATGAATTGGAGCTAGTTCTGTGTCACCCTAGGTTATGACTGTTACATGATGAACCGCATCCAGCATAATTCTCTATCACCGATCCATTGCCTACGAGCTTTCCATATATTGTTCTTCGCTTATTTACTTTCCCGTTGCTATTTCTATCATCACTACAAAATACCAAAAACATTGCTTTTACTACTGTTACCTTTTGCTACCGTTACCACTACAATCATATTACCTTGCTACTAAACACTTTGTTGTAGATATTAAGTTTCCAGGTGTGGTTGAATTGACAACTCATCTGCTAATGCTTGAGAGTATTCTTTGGCTCCCCTTGTGTCGAATCAATAAATTTGGGTTGAATACTTTACCGTCGAAAACTGTTGCGATCCCCTATACTTGTGGGTTATCAAGACTATTTTCTGGCGCCATTGCCGGGGAGCATAGCTCTATTCTTTGAGTCACTTGGGATATAAATCTGCTTATCATTATGAAGAACTTGAGAGATCAAAAGCCCAAGATCTATCCCTCAACTAAGAGGGGAGGTAAGGAACTGCCATCTAGCTCCGCACTTGATTCACCTTCTGTTTTGAGTAAGCTTG
Source organism: Triticum monococcum (assembly GCA_034509565.1). Lineage (NCBI taxonomy): Eukaryota > Viridiplantae > Streptophyta > Magnoliopsida > Poales > Poaceae > Triticum > Triticum monococcum. The sequence continues at coordinate 665,488,843 of CM067843.1, read as the reverse complement.
CGACACCTACACCTGCTTCTGCTATTCGTTCTGATATGTTGCATGTTATTGATGATGCCACTTCTGCTATGCATGATACTTATGATGAAACTACCTCTATGCCTGATACTACTGTGCCACTTAGTGATTTTCTTGATGAACAACTTGCTAGGGCTAGAGAAATTGAAAATATTGAATCTGATGATACTGATGAAAGTGATGATGAAGAACCACTTGCTTTTCCTAAGGGTTATGTATTTGGTCAAGATGCTTCTTTAGCTATTTTAGCTTGCAGAAATAGAACTGAACTTAAAAGATTATTAGCTAAATGGAGTAAGCAATCTCTAAATGCTAGCATGAATCCTGACCCTGCTTTTGCTACTTCACCTATCTTTGTTACTGATAAGGATTATGAATTCTCTGTTGATCCTGATATAATTACCTTGGTTGAATCCGATCCGTTTCATGGTTATGAATCTGAAACTGTTGTGGCACATCTTACTAAATTAAATGATATAGCCACCTTGTTCACTAAAGATGAGAGAACTCGCTACTTTTACATCCTTAAAATACTTCCGTTCTCATTAACGGGTGATGCTAAGATATGGTTTAATTCTCTTGATCCTGGTTGTGTGCGTAGTCCCGAGGATATGATCTATTACTTCTCTGCTAAATATTTCCCTGCTCATAAGAAACAAGCTGCTTTAAGGGATATATATATATATAATTTTGTGCAAATTGAAGAAGAGAGTCTCCCCCAAGCTTGGGGGAGGCTTCTCCAATTACTTAATGCTTTGCCTGATCATCCTCTTAAGAAAAATGAAATACTTGATATCTTTTATAATGGGCTAACCGATGCCTCCAAATATTACCTGGATAGTTGTGCTGGTTCTGTTTTCAGGGAAAGAACACCGGATGAAGCTGAAATTCTATTGAATAATATGTTGACAAATGAAAATAATTGGACACCTCCGAAGCCAATTCCTGAGCCTATTCCTAAACCAACTCCGAAGAAGAGGGGTATTCTATTTCTCAGCCCTGAAGATATGCAAGAGGCAAAGAAATCTATGAAAGAAAAATGTACTAAAGCTGAAGATGTTAAGAATTTACCTCCTATTGAAGAAACACATGGTCTTAATTTACCGCCTGTTGAAGAAACACGTAATCTTAATCCATTACCTATTGAAGAAACTCATGGTCTTGATAACCCGACACAGGTAGTAAAGGTAAATTCTCTCTATAGATATGATAAAGCTGTAATCCCATTTACTAAAATTGCTAGCCCATGTTTAGATGAGTTTGATAAATTTATGGCTAAGCAAGAAGATTTTAATGCTTATTTTGGTAGACAATTGAAATACAATTCAAATATGCTTGGACACTTGGGTGATTATATGGCTAATGTTAAAGGTGAACTTAAACTTATTAGTAAACATGCTTCTATGGTTACCACTCAAGTAGAACAAGTACTTAAAGCTCAAAATGGTTTGCTCAATGAATTGAATAATAAGAATAATGATTATGCTGTTAGAGTTATGACTAGAGGTGGTAGAATGACTCAGGAACCTTTGTATCCTGAAGGCCATCCTAAAAGAATTGAGCAAGATTCTTAGAGAAATAATATAGATGCACCTAGTTCGTCTAAAAAGAAGAAGAAAAAAAGATATGACTTTGCATACTTCTAGTGATCCTATTGTTGAAACACCTAAGAATCCAAATGATATTTCTATTTCTGATGCTGAAACACAATCTGGTAATGAACCTGAAACTAGTGGTAATGTTAATAATAATGTTCATGATGATGCTCAACCTAGTAATGATAATGATGTAGAAATTGAACCTGCTATTGATTTTGATAACCCACAATCAAAGAATCAACGATATGATAAGAAAGACTTTGTTGCTAGGAAACATGGTAAAGAAAGAGAGCCTTGGGTTCAGAAACCCATGCCTTTTCCTCCCAAACCATCCAAGAAAAAGGATGATGAGGATTTTGAGCGCTTTGCTGAAATGATTAGACCTATCTTTTTGCGTATGCGATTAACTGATATGTTTAAAACCAATCCTTATGCTAAGTACATGAAAGATATTATTACAAATAAAAGAAAGATACCGGAAGCTGAAATTTCCACCATGCTTGCTAATTATACTTTTAAAGGTGGAATACCAAAGAAACTTGGAGATCTAGGAGTACCCACTATACCATGCTCCATTAAAACAAACTATGTTAAAACTGCTTTATGTGATCTTGGAGCCGGTGTTAGTGTTATGCCTCTCTCTTTATATCGTAGACTTGATTTAAATAAGTTGACACCTACTGAAATATCTTTGCAAATGGCTGATAAATCAACCGTTATACCTGTCGGTATTTGTGAGGATGTGCTTGTTGTAGTTGCAAATGTTACTTTTTAACGGACTTTGTTATTCTTGATGTTCCCGAGGACGATAGTATGTCTATTATTCTTGGAAGACCCTTTTTGAATACTGCAGGGGCTGTTATTGATTGCACTAAAGGCAATGCCACTTTTCATGTTAATGGTAATGAGCAGACTGTACACTTTCCGAGGATACAGCCTCAAGTTCATAGTATCAACTCTATTGGAAAAATTCCATCGATTATATTTGGAGGTTTTGAATTTCCTCTTTCTACTGTCAAGAAGAAATATGATATTCTTATTATTGGGGATGTGCATATCCCCGTTGAGGTAACATAGTGTTATTCGAAATTTCTCCGGTTCCATGTTATTCGGAATGAGTTCGTTAACAAGACTTGATCAACCTTGTTAGTGGATTCCTTTTGATGATCATGAGATGGATGAAACTAGAAGGCACAACCTTCTGTACCCCACTTTTACTTTCTGTTATTTACATTAAATAAAATAAAAATAAATATTTTTCTTTCTGTTATCTGATTATCCGTGCAATATAAAAATACCTCGAAAATAAAAGTTCTCCAAATGCCCTAAAAATTAAATATGATTTTTTTCTAGAATATTTGAGGATTTATGGAAGTGAGAACACACCAGGGGGCCAACCACCTGGCCACGAGGGTGGAGGGCGCGCCCCCTACCTCGTGGGCCCGCGATGGCCCTCCTCCACTTATCCTTTCACCCATACACTCTTTCTTCCTCCCCCAAACACGAATATCCAGCTCAAATCCGAGTCCAAGCTCATTTTGCTGCCATTTTCGATCTCCTTGCTCAAAGCACCTCTCACAAAACTGCTTGGGGAGATTGTTCCTTGGTATGTGACTCCTCTGTTGGTCCAATTAGTTTTTGTTCTAGTGCTTTATTCATTGCAAATTTTTGCTGCTTAGGTGACCCTGTTCTTGAGCTCGCATGTCAAATTTATATGGTCAAAATTAGTTTTGATGCATGATATAGGCCCTAGGCACTTGTAGGAGTAGTTGCTATCAATATTATTGAGTTTGGTTTACTTTCATTTTGAAGTTACTAAAAAATTTCAGAATTTTTCAGGGGAAGAAATATGCTTAGGAAAATGTTCCAAGGTGGTTCTTCAAGGAAGCACGGACCCAGGCTTGCAATGTGTGATGCTGATGAAGAGCCACCAAGAGACGCTCCAGTGCGTCCTTGTGAATGGCCTTCGGAAAATTTTATGGATCGAGCGGGAATTAAAGAAGAATTCAACGCATATTTGCGTAACGCCGATCTTGTGAGCTTCGAGGAAGAGAAGTGCACCCAATATCATAATCTCACTAGTTCCTTTGTGAGGAGGTTTGAATTTTCCACTTCACGTAATTCTCCAACTGTCCTGTTTGATGTTTATGATAAATCTTATACCATGGACTTAGAGGATTTTACCACTGCTTGCAAACTTCCACAATGGGGTAGTATAAGGGATCCTCGCAAATCTGAATTTAGAGATTTTCTTGCTAATATAACTGTGAGAGAATCTAGAGATATTACACAAGCTACCATAGGGAGCATTCACTTTCCCGCTATACATTATTTTGCTCTCTTCATAGGTAGATGCATAAATGGTAAAGATGAGGCATGTCACATGTGTGTCCCTGACCTCAGTATTCTTAGGAGTGCTGTGTTAGGAGACAAATCATATAATTTGGGAGCCATTGTTGCATGTAGGTTGCATCTTAATAGACTTAATGGAGATTTCTTTGGTGGAATTTATGCAACCCGTGTAGCTAATTTTCTTGGTATAGACATACGCGAAGATGATATTGAATTACCTCCTGCCTATCTAGATTTTAATGCTATGGTTCACCACCATTTTGTCGAGAGGAACGAATCACCTCTCCAGTATCGACTAATCTTTGATAGACGCCGTGCTGTCCGTATTACTCTCCCTGCTCCTGCTTCTTTGATTATCAGGCAAGAGGAGGATATACTATTACCAGAGAGGAGGCAGATGAGTACGAGAGGAGAGCGGAGGCCGCTCGTCGCCACACAGCAGCTCAGCAGGCGATAGCCGGTGTATCTCAAGACGACCCCAACTTCTACTACGGATATCAGCCAGGCCAGCCATGGCCATAGACCAACTTAGGCCAAAAGCCTAAGCTTGGGGGAGTACGTATTTCCCACCGACATTACATTTATGTTCACACACTCATTTCTAGATGTCGGTGCTCATACTTTTTCATTGTATCATCCATGCTAGTTTAATTTCTTCTGGTGTGTTTAATAAACCTTAAGAAAGAGCAAAAAAATTAGTTGTAGCTTTTTATTTATTTACCTTTCGTGCTTGTAGTGGTAATTAAAAATAAAACCCCAAAAGATTTCCCGTTCTTCTTTTGCTTGTTGGGAGCTTTCCCGTGTAAATAGTTTTATTTCTTTTCTTTTCTTTGGGGGTCGATAGGAGAAGACCATAATTAAATTGTTGAAGTGGCTCTTATATGCATTATTGTTGATATGATAAAAGAGCCCATATTTCCTTGTCTTCTCCTGTTTATTGAATGCTTGCAGATTCCAGCTTAGTCCAATGCACGTGCACTATTATTATTATTCACATCGTTCCATCGTACAAGTGAAAGGCAATTATGATGATATACGATGGACTGGCTGAGATGAGAAAAGCTGGTATGAACTCGACCTCTCTTGTTTTTGTAGATATGATTAGTTCATCGTTCCTGATTCAGCCTATTATGAATAAACATGTTTGCAATGACAACTAGAGATCATAGTTTCTTATGCCATGCTTGATTAGCTATGAGTTATAATGGTTTACCTTACGTGCCAACATGCTATTTAGATAGTTATGATGTGGTATGATAGGGTGGTATCCTCCTCTGAATGATTTAAGTGACTTGACTTGGCACATGTTCACACATGTAGTTGAAACAAAATCAACATAGCCTTCACGATATTTATGTTCATGGTGGATTATATCCTACTCATGCTTGCATTCAGTGTTGATTAATTTTAATGCATGTTCATGACTGTTGTCGCTCTCTAGCTGGTCGCTTCCCAGTCTTTTGCTAGCCTTCACCTGTACTAAGCGGGAATACTGCTTGTGCATCCAAACTCCTTAAACCCCAAAGTTATTCCACATGAGTCCACTATACCTACCTATATGCGGTATCTACCTGCCGTTCCAAGTAAATTTGTATGTGACAACCTCTAAACCTTCAAATAAACATCATGTTTTGTATGCTCGAATAGCTCATGTATCAACTAGGGCTGTCTGTATCTTCCATGCTAGGTGGGTTATTCTCAAGAGGAGTGGACTCCGCTCCTCACTCACGAGATAAATGGCTGGTCACCGGGATGCCCAGTCCCATGCTTTATGCAAACTAAATCAAAATAATTGCAAATAAAACTCCCCCTAGGACTGTTGTTAGTTAGAGGCACTCGTTGTTTCAAGCAAGCCATGGATTGATGCTTGTGGTGGAAGGGGGGGAATAAACTTTACCATTATGTTTGGGAACCGCCTATAATGTGTGTAGCATGGAAGATATCCCCATCTCTTGGTTGTTATGTTGACAATGAAAGTATACCGCTCAAAATGTTATTCACCTTTGTTTTAAAACCGAGCTCTGGCACCTCTACAAATCCCTGCTTCCCTCTGCGAAGGGCCTATCTATTTACTTTTATGCTGAGTCATCATCCTCTTATTAAAAAGCACCAGTTGGAGAGTACCGCTGTCATTTGCATTCATTATTGTTAGTTTACATTGAGTATGACTTGACTGGATCTCTTTTACCATGAATTACAATGTCTAGTCAGTCCTTGGTCTTTAAAGGTGCTCTACATTTATGTTTTGCGGTCTCAGAAAGGGCTAGCGAGATACCATCTTGTTATATCATATTATGATTGTTTTGAGAAAGTGTTGTCATCTGAGATTTATTATTATGGCTCGCTAGTTGATTATGTTATTGATATGAGTAAACTTAAGACCTATGCGTTATTGCGAATGTGGTTAGTTGTAATCTTTGCTGAAAACTTGAATGATGGCTTTACATATTTACAACAACAAGAGCAAACAGAGTTTGTAAAAGTTTTTCTTTATCACTTTCAGTTTGTCAACTGAATTGCTTGAGGACAAGCAAAGGTTTAAGCTTGGGGGAGTTGATACGTCTCCAACGTATCTACTTTTCCAAAAACTTTTGCCCTTGTTTTGGACTCTAACTTGCATGATTTGAATGGAACTAACCCGGACTAACGCTGTTTTCAGCAGAAAAACCATGGTGTTATTTATGTGCAGGGGCAAACGTTCTCGGAATGACCTGAAACTTCACGGAGACACTTTTTAGAAAATAAGAAAAATACCTGCCAAAGATGTAGGCCAGGGGGCCCACCACCTTGCCACGAGGGTGGGGCGCGCCTGCCCCCCTAGGCCGCGCCCCCCTACCTCGTGGGCCCCCTGTTGCCTCTCCGACTCCAACTCCACCTCTATATATTGAGTTTCGGGGAGAAAAAAATCAGAGAGAAGAAATCATTGCGTTTTACGATACGGAGCCGCCGCCAAGCCCTAAAACCTCTCGGGAGGGCTGATCTGGAGTCCGTTCGGGGCTCCGGAGAGGGGAATCCATCGCCATCGTCATCATCAACCATCCTCCATCACCAATTTCATGATGCTCACCGCCGTGCGTGAGTAATTCCATCATAGGCTTGCTGGACGGTGATAGGTTGGATGAGATCTATCATGTAATCGAGTTAGTTTTGTTAGGGTTTGATCCCTAGTGTCCACTATGTTCTGAGATTGATGTTGCTATGACTTTGCTATGCTTAATGCTTCTCACTAGGGCCCGAGTGCCATGATTTCAGATCTGAACCTATTATGTTTTCATTAATATGTGAGTGTTCTTGATCCAATCTTGCAAGTCTATAGTCACCTATTATGTGTTATGATCCGTTAACCCCGAAGTGACAATAATCGGGATACTTACCGGTGATGACCGTAGTTTGAGGAGTTCATGTATTCACTATGTGTTAATGCTTTGTTCCAATTCTCTATTAAAAGGAGGCCTTAATATCCCTTAGTTTCCGTAAGGACCCCGCTGCCACGGGAGGGTAGGACAAAAGATGTCATGCAAGTTCTTTTCCATAAGCACGTATGACTATATTCGGAATACATGCCTACATTATATCAATGAACTAGAGCTAGTTCTGTGTCACCCTAGGTTATGACTGTTACATGATGAACCGCATCCAGCATAATTCTCTATCACCGATCCATTGCCTACGAGCTTTCCATATATTGTTCTTCACTTATTTACGTTCCCGTTGCTATTGCTATCATCACTACAAAATACCAAAAACATTGCTTTTACTACTGTTACCTTTTGATACCGTTACCACTACTATCATATTACCTTGCTACTAAACACTTTGCTATAGATATTAAGTTTCCAGGTGTGGTTGAATTGACAACTCAGCTGCTAATACTTGAGAGAATTCTTTGGCTCCCCTTGTGTGGAATCAATAAATTTGGGTTGAATACTTTACCCTCGAAAACTGTTGCGATCCCCTATACTTGTGGGTTATCAAGGAGGAAGGGAGGATGGGATAAGGTAGGGCGTGAAACCTAGTAGCCCTGCTCTGCGGAAAAGGGAATGGTAGAGAAAAAGGACATACCATTCTGTACAGAAATTTGGACAAGCTTTGTGTAGGTAATGTTCACTATTAATGTGCGAACAAAAATGTTAACAATTTTCAACATGATAGCTGCCATGGTGTAGTGACCGGGAACTACTTACTTACTGAAGATCACATAAGTGCGACTTTTGGCATTTAATGAAGAATGTATTCACAATCAGAGAGGTATGTGGGGAACGTAGCATACAATTTCAAAATTTCCTGCGCTCACACAAGATCTATCTAGGAGATGCATATCAATGAGAGGGGGAGAGTGTGTCCACATACCCTCGTAGACCGAAAGCGGAAGCGTTTGACAACACGGTTGATGTAGTCGAACTTCTTCTCGTTCCGACCGATCAAGCACCGAACGTACGACACCTCCGAGTTCTGCACATGTTCAGCTCGATGACGTCCCTCGAACTCTTGATCCAGCAAAGTGTCGAGGGAGAGTTTCGTCAGCACAAAGGCGTGGTGATGGTGAAGTGGTCTGCGCAGGGCTTCGCCTAAGCACTACGACAATATGACTGGAGGCGAAAACTGTGGAGGGGGGCGCCCCACACGGCTAACAGATGTTGTTGTGTATTCTAGCGGTGCCCCCCTCATATATATAGGTTGGAGGGGAGGAGATGTATCCAAGGGGGCGCCCCAAGTAGGAGGAATCCTACTTGGGCACCTCCTAATTCGGCCTCCCCCCTTCCATATTCATTCGGAGGGGGAAGGAAGGAGGAGGGAGGAGAGAAGGAAGGGGGATGCCGAATTTCTCCCCTTCCTTTCTCTATTCCCCTCATTCCTTCCCCCTTATTTTGGCCTACATGGGGCGCACCAGCCCCCTAGGGGCTGGTCTGTCCCCTCCTTGGCCCATTAGGCCCATGTAGTTGCCGGGAGGATGCCCGGAACCCCTTCCGGTGGCACGATATGTACCCGATACCCCCGGAACACTTCCGGTGTCCGAATATCATCGCCCAATATATGAATCTTTGCCTCTCGACCATTTTGAGACTCCTCGTCATGTCTGTGATCTCATCTGGGACTCCGTACAACATTCGGTCACCAAATCACATAACTCATATAATACAAAATCGTCATCGAACATAGAGCGCGGACCCTACGGGTTTGAGAACTATGTAGACATGATTGAGACACCTCTCCGGTCAATAACCAACAGCGGAACCTGGATGCTCATATTGGTTCCCACATATTCTACGAAGATCTTTATCGGTCGTACCGTAATGACAGCATACGTTATTCCCTTTATCATCGGTATGTTACTTGCCCGATATTCGATCGTCGGTATCTTCATACCTAGTTCAATCTTGTTACCGGCAAGTCTCTTTACTCGTTCAGTAATACATCATCCCGTAACTAACTCATTAGTCACATTGCTTCCAAGGCTTATCATGATGTGTATTACCGAGAGGGCCCAGAGATACCTCTCCGATACTCGGAGTGACAAATCCTAATCTCGATCTATGGCAACCCAACAAACACCTTCAGAGATACATGTAGAGCATCTTTATAATCACCCAGTTACATTGTGATGTTTGAGAGCACAAAAGGTATTCCTCCGGTATCCGGGAGTTGCATAATCTCATAGTCAAAGGAATATGCATATGACATGAAGAAAGCAATAGCAATAAAACTTAACGATCATTATGCTAAGCTAACAGATGGGTCTTGTCCATCACATCATTCTCCCAATGATGTGATCCCGTTCATCAAATGGCAACACATGCCCATGGTTAGGAAACTTAACCATCTTTGATTTACGAGCTAGTCTAGCAGAGGCTTACTAGGGACACGGTGTTTTGTCTATGTATCCACACATGTATCAAGTTTCCGGTTAATACAATTCTAGCATGAATAATAAACATTTATCACCATATAAGTAAATATAAAATAACAAGTTTATTATTGCCTCTAGGGCGTATTTCCTTCAGTCTCCCACTTGCACTAGAGTCAATAATCTAGTTCACATCGCCATGTGATTTAACATCAATTCACATTGTCATGTGATTAACACCCATAGTTCACATCGTCATGTGACCAATACCCAAAGAGTTTACTAGAGTCAATGATCTAGTTCACATCGCCATGTGATTAACACCCAAATAATACTTAAGGTGTGATCATGTTTTGCTTGTGAGAGAAGTTTAGTCAACGGGTCTGCCACATTCAGATCCGTATGTATTTTGCAAATTCCTATGTCTACAATGCTCTGCAAGGAGCTACTCTAGATAATTACTCCCACTTTCAATATGTATCCAGATTGAGACTCTGAGTCATTTGGATCAGTGTTAAAGCTTGCATCGACGTAACCCTTTACGATGAACTCTTTGACGCCCATAACCGAGAAACATTTCCTAGTCCTCTAAGGATAATTTTGACCGTTGTCAAGTGATCTACTCTTGGATCACTATTGTACCCCTTGCCAAACTCATGGCAAGGTACACAATAGGTTAGGTACACATCATGGCATACTTTATAGAACCTACGACTGAGGCATAGGGAATGCCTTTCATTCTCTCTCTATCTTCTACCGTGGTCGGGTTTTGAGTCTTACTCAACTTCACACCTTGTAACACACGTAAGAACCCTTTCTTTGACTGGTCCATTTTGAACTCCTTCAAAATCTTGTCAAGGTATGTGTTTTGTGAAAGTCCTATCAAGCGTCTTGATCTATCTCTATAGATCTTGATGCTCAATACATAAGCAGCTTCACCGAGGTCTTTTATTGAAAAACTTTTATTCAAGTATCCGTTTATGCTATCCAGAAATTCTATATGATTTCCAATCAACAATATGTCATCCACATATAATATTAGAAATGCTATAGAGCTCCCACTCACTTTCTTGTAAATACAGGCTTCTCCAAAAGTTTGTATAAAACCATATGCTTTGATCACCCCATCAAAGCGTATATTCCAACTCTGAGATGCTTGCACCAGTCCATAAATGGATCACTGGATCTCGCACACTTTGTTAGCACCTTTAGGATTGACAAAACCTTCTGGTTGCATCATATACAACTCTTCTTTAATATCCATTAAGGAATGCAGTTTTTGACATTCATTTGCCAGATTTCATAATCATAAAATGTGGCTATTGCTAACATGATTCGGACAGACTTAAGAATCGCTATGGGTGATAAAGTCTCATCATAGTCAACTACTTGAACTTTGTCAAAAACCTTTTCCCACAAGTCGAGCTTTGCAGATAGTGACATTACTATCAATGCCAGTCTTCTTCTTGAAGATCCGTTTATTATTAATGGCTTACCGATCATCGGGCAGTCCACCAAAGTCCACACTTTGTTCTCATACATGGATCCTATCTCAGATTTCATGGCCTCAAGCCATTTTGCGGAATCTGGGCTCATCATAGCTTCTTGATAGTTTCGTAGGTTCGTCATGGTCTAGTAACATGACTTCTAAAACAGGATTACCGTACCACTCAGATGCGGAACGTCCTCTGGTTGACCTACGAGGTTCGGTAGTAACTTGATCTGAAGTTTCATGATCATTATCATTAGCTTCCTCTCTAGTTGGTGTAGGCATCACTGGAACTGATTTCTGTGATGAGATACTTTCCAAATCGAGAGAAGGTACAATTACCTCATCAAGTTCTATTTTCCTCCCACTCACTTCTTTCGAGAGAAACTCCTTCTCTAGAAAGGATCCATTCTTAGCAACAAAGATCTTGCCTTCGGATCTATGATAGAAGGTGTACCCAACAATTTCTTTTGGGTATCCTATGAAGACACACTTCTTTGATTTGAGTTCGAGCTTATCAGGCTGAAGCTTTTTAATATAATCATCGCAACCCAAAACTTTAAGAAACGACAGCTTTGGTTTCTTGCCAAACCATCGTTCATACGGTGTCATCTCAACGGATTTAGACGGTGCCCTATTTAACGTGAATGCAACTGTCTCTAATGCATAATCCCAAAACGATAGTGGTAAATCGGTAAGAGACATCATGGATCACACCATATCTAATAAAGTACGGTTACGATGTTCGGACACACCATTACGTTGTGGTGTTCCAGGTGGTGTGAGTTGTGAAACTATTCTACATCGTTTTAAATGAAGGCCAAACTCGTAACTCAAATATTCGCCTCTGCGATTAGATCGTAGAAACTTTATTTTCTTATTACGATGATTCTCCACTTCACTCTGAAATTCTTTAAACTTTACAAATGTTTCAGACTTGTGTTTTATTAAGTAGATATCTGCTCAAATCATCTGTGAAGGTCAGAAAATAACGATACCCGCTGCGTGCTTGAACACTCATTGGACCGCATACATCGGTACGTGATACGTCTCCAATGTATATATAATTTTTTATTGTTCCATGCTATTATATTATCTATTTTGGATGATTAATGGGCACTAATATGCTCTTTTATATTATTTTTGGGACTAACCTATTAACCGGAGGCCCAGTGCCAGTTTCTTTTTTTTGCCTATTTTACAGTTTTATAGAAAAGGAATACCAAACGGAGTCCAAACGGAATGAAACCTTCGCGATGATCTTTCTTGGACCGAAAGCAATCCAAAAGACTTGGAGTCGAAGTCTGGAACTCCACGAGGAAGCCACAAGGCAGGAGGGCGCGCCCAGGGGGGTAGGCACGCCCCCACCCTCGTGGGCCCCTCGTAGCTCGACCGACGTACTTCTTTCGCCTATATATACTCTTATACCCTAGAAACATCAGAGAGATCCACGAAACCACTTTTCCACCGCCACAACCTTTTGTACCCATGAGATCCCATCTTGGGGCCTTTTCCAACGATCTGTCGGAGGGGGAATCGATCATGGAGGGCTTCTACATCAACACCATTGCCTCTCCAATGAAGCGTGAGTAGTTTACCACAGACCTTCGGGTCAATAGTTATTAGCTAGATGGCTTCTTATCTCTCTTTGATTCTCAATACAAAGTTCTCCTCGATGTTCTTGGAGATCTATTCGATGTAATACTCTTTTGTGGTGTGTTTGTCGAGATCCGATGAATTGTGGATTTATGAACAAGATTATCTATGAATATTATTTGGTTCTTCTCTGAATTCTTATATGCATGATTTGATATCTTTGCAAGTCTCTTTGAATTATCGGTTTAGTTTGGCCTACTAGATTGATCTTTCTTGCAATGGGAGAAGTGCTTAGCTTTGGGTTCAATCTTGCGGTGTCCTTTCCCGGTGATAGTAGGGGCGGTAAGGCACATATTGTATTGTTGCCATCGAGGATAAAAAGATGGGGTTTATATCATATTACTTGAGTTTATCCCTCTAGATCATGTCATCTTGCTTAATGCGTTACTCCGTTCTTATGAACTTAATACTCTAGATGCATGCTGGATAGCGGTCGATGTGTGGAGTAATAGTAGTAGATGCAGAATCGTTTTGATTTGCTTGATGCGACATGATGCCTATATTCATGATCATTGCCTTAGATATCTTCATAACTATGCGCTTTTCTATCAGTTGTTCGGCAGTAATTTGTTCACCCACCGTAATACTTGCCATCTTGAGAGAAGCCACTAGTGAAACCTATGGCCCCCGGGTCTCTTTCCTATTATATTACATCTCTTTTATTTACATCGCATCTCATTTACTATTTTGCAATCTTTCCTTTCCAATCTATACAACAAAAATACCAAAAATATTTACTTTACTATCTCTATTAGATCTCACTTTTGCGAGTGGCCGTGAAGGGATTGACAACCCCTTTATCATGTTGGTTGCAAGGTTCTTGATTGTTTGTGCAGGTACTAGGTGACTTGTGCGTTGTCTCCTACTAGATTGATACCATGGTTCTCAAAATTGAGGGAAATACTTACGCTACTTTGCTGCATCACCCTTTCCTCTTCAAGGGAAAACCAACACATGCTGAAGAGGCAGCAAGAAGGATTTCTGGCGCCGTTACCGAGGAGATCTACGCCAAGTCAATACATACCAAGTACCCACCATAAACTCTTCTCCCTCGCATTACATTATTTGCCATTCGCCTCTCATCCCCCCCCCCACTTCTAAAATGATTTTTGAAAACCTTTGCCTTTTCTTCGCGTCTTTCCGCTTGCCTCTTTTGTGTTCGTTCTTAGTGCGGTTTGTTGCCATCATGTCTGAAACTGGGGAGGTTATCGTTGAAAAAGATAGTAGTAACGATGGGGGAAACTTTGATGCTTTTGATTATCCTCATGAAGAACCTCTATTTTACACACTAAAAAGTTCTAGATTGGTAGTGGTAATTTTATTGGAAAAGGAGTTATTCAAGATTTCTTTACTTGTGCCGGTGCTTTGCCCACTATGGATGGGTTTATTCTTCATATAACTAGTAGTCTTGTGGATGCTATATCTTTGCTCGTAGTTGAAACTTGAAAGACAATTTATCCACATGCATCCTTGCATACAAATGATTTTTCTAGAATTTTCCAATATTGAGCATTCTTCTGTTAAGCGAGCGGCTACCATCTTTTTAGCACATGAGTTTAGATTTATAATAAAAGAGGCCAACAAAATTTTTGTGCATTATAGGTGGATGCTGTCCATCCTCCCATAGAAGCAATCATTTTTAATCAAGAAGACATAATGCATTTTCGATCTTTAGATCATGTTGCTTATAATGAAAACCTTAGAAAAAAGGTTCCTACCGATGTTCTAGTTGATAAGATTTCTGAACTTAATGATAATTTTGCTATTCAGAACAGTGGGTTAGGTTTTCCTCTTGAACAAAGGCTCATGACTTTTTGCCAAAAGAATACTTGTAATGACGAATTGGTTGTGCAATATGAGGGGCCAAAGGAGGAACCAATACCTCCCGAGCTTGATCTTGGGGACTTTTGTCCCATTAAATTTAGCCCTTTTGATTACTTTTGCCTGCCACAAAGAAAACTTGCTACTGAACATAGGGAGTATGAGATGAGTTTTCGCGATTTGCCCTATCATTATTATGGCAATACCTAGATCTATTCTTGTTTTTATGCCTAGCTAGGGGCGTTAAACGATAGTGCTTGTTGGGAGGCAACCTAATTTTATTTTTGTTTTTTGCTTTTTGCTCCTGTTTAGTAATAAATAATTCATCTAGATTCTGTTATGTTTGTGCTTTTATGTTTTAATTAGTGTTTGTGCCAAGTAAGGCCTTTAGGATCTGCTTGGGTGATAGTTGTTTGATCTTGCTGAAAAAACAGAAACTTTTACGCTCACGAAATTAATTTTCATTTTTTACCAGAGAGTGGTAAAATACCTACTCCACTTCAGTAGATCAATATACAAATTTCTCAGGCCGTCCTAATTTTTCCAAAAAATTTGGAGTTACAAAAGTATTCGAAAGTTATATATTGCTACAGACTGTTCTGTTTTTGACAGATTCTGTTTTGTGTGTGTTGTTTGCTTATTTTGATGAATCTATGAGTAGTATCGGGGGGTATGAACCATAGAGAAGTTGGAATACAGTAGGTTTAACACCAATATAATAAAGAATGAGTTCATTACAGTACCTTAAAGTGGTGGTTTATTTTCTTATACTAACGGAGCTCATGAGATTTTCTGTTGAAGTTTTGTGTTGTGAAGTTTTCAAGTTTTGGGGTAAAGATTTGATGGATTTTGGAATAAGGAGTGGCAAGAGCCTAAGCTTGGGGATTCCCAAGGCACCCCAAGGTAAAATTCAAGGACAACCAAAAGCCTGAGCTTGGGGATGCCCCGGAAGGCATCCCCTCTTTTGTCTTCGTCTATAGGTAACTTTACTTGAGGCTATATTTTTATTCACCACTTGATGTGTTTTGCTTTGAGCGTCTTGTATGATTTGAGTCTTTGCTTTTTAGTTTACCACAATCATCCTTGCTATACACACCTTCTGGGAGGGACACACATGAATCGGAATTTATTAGAATACTCTATGTGCTTCACTTATATCTTTTGAGCTAGATAATTTTGCTCTAGTGCTTCACTTATATCTTTTTAGAGCACTGTGGTGGTTTTATTTTATAGAAATTATTGATCTCTCATGCTCCGCTTATATTATTTTGGGAGTCTTTTAGAACAACATGGTAATCTGCTTTGGCTATAAAAGTAGTCCTAATATGATGGGCATCCAAGATGGGTATAATAAAAACTTTCATATAAAGTGTGTTGAATACTATGAGAAGTTTGGTTCTTTATGATTGTTTTGAGATATGAAGATGGTGATATTAGAATCATGCTAGTACAGTAGTTGTGAATTTCAGAGATACTTGTGTTAAAGTTTTTGATTCCCGTAGCATGCACGTATGGTGAACCGTTATGTGATGAAATTGGAGCATGATCTATTTATTGATTGTCTTCCTTATGAGTGCGGTCGGGGACGAGCGATGGTATTTTCCTACCAAACTACCCCCCTAGGAGCATGCGCGTAGTACTTCATTAAGATAAGTAATAGATTATTGCAATAAGTATGTGAGTCCTTTATGACTAATACTGAGTACATGGATTATACGCACTCTCACCCTTCCACCATTGCTAGCCTCTCTAGTACCCCGCAACTTTCGCCGGTAACATAAACTCAGCATTTACCTTCCTCAAAACAGCCACCATACCTACCTACTATGGCATTTCCATAGCCACTCCGAGATATATTTCCATCCAACTTTCTACCGTTCCATTTATTATGACACGCTCCATCATTGTCATATTGCCTTGCATGATCATGTAGTTGACATCGTATTTGTGGCAAAGCCACCATTCATAATTCTTTCATACATCTTACTTTTGATTCATTGCATATCCCGGTACACCGCCAGAGGCATTCACATAGAGTCATATTTTGTTCTAAGTATCTGAAGGAAATATGCCCTAGAGGCAATAATAAAGTTATTATTTATTTCCTTATATATCATGATAAATATTTATTATTCATGCTAGAATTGTATTAACCGGAAACATAATACATTTGTGAATACATAGACCTACAGAGTGTCACTAGTATGCCTCTACTTGATTAGCTCGTTGATCAAAGATGGTTATGTTTCCTAACCATAGACATGAGTTGTCATTTGATTAACAGGATCACATCATTAGGAGAATGATGTGATTGACATGACCCATTCCATTACCTTAGCACATGATCGTTTAGTTTGTTGCTACTGCTTTCTTCATGACTTATACATGTTCCTATGACTATGAGATTATGCAACTCCTGTTTACCGGAGGAACACTTTGTGTGCTACCAAACGTCACAACGTAACTGGGTGATTATAAAGGTGCTCTACAGGTGTCTCGGAAGGTACTTGTTGGGTTGGAATATTTCGAGATTAGGATTTGTCCCTCTGATTGTTGGAGAGGTATCTCTGGGCCCTCTCGGTAATGCACATCACTTAAGCCTTGCAAGCATTGCAACTAATGAGTTAGTTGCGGGATGATGTATTACGGAACGAGTAAAGAACCTTGCCGGTAAAGAGATTGAACTAGGTATTGAGATACCGACGATCGAATCTCGGGCAAGTAACAAACCGATGACAAAGGGAACAACCTATGTGTAACGCCCCAAGACCGGAGCTTCAGTTGCCTTCCGTGGTTTCCGGGTTTCGTCGTGTGATTTGTTTGGTTCTTTGCATTCATCATTGCATCATGTGCATTGCATTATGTCATCATGCCATCATGTCATTTCTTTTCTTAACTCAACTAAATAAATGGCATGGATCTTTGATCTATTTAAATCGAGGGAACTCACATGGTGATTTCTCTATAAAACATATCCTCCCAATATATTAGGGAGCTATAATAAATATTCTAAGACACTTGCAATTTAATTCCCATGCCTTTTTCTCGCTTCAAGTTTGGTCCTCAAACTTTGCCCATATTTTATTTCATCGCTTTCCCGATCTCCACAAAAATTCCGAACATTTTTGGACTCTGCAAAAATGTTTTTCTAATTGAAAATTATTTGAATCACATTCAAATGTGTTTGAATGCAATCCTTTCAAGCGGTGTCAAATGCATTTTCTCGGAACAAACTCATTTTTATGAGTCCGGGAGATTTAGCCGCATGCCCAAATTCTTTCTCTAACCCCTCCTTTTCTTTTCTTTCTTATCGTGTTTTGTTTTATTTTTTCTTTAGAGTGAGAGGGAAAGAGAGCCTAACCGGCCTCTGGGGCCTAAACCACCTCGCAGCCATGCTCTCCTTAGCCCATCAAGGCCCATCTAGCGCCGACCCACTCCCTAACCTAACCCTAGCGAGCCTTTGCTCGATCTCCTCTGTCCCCTCCCGATCCCCATCTCTTTCCCTCCAGCTCCGCCAGCGCCCGACCCCCTCTCCCACTCCACGCGCTCGATCCCCATCTCCCTCCGCGCGCCAGCACCCGACCTCCACCTCGTCCTCGGTGAACCGCGCCACCGGAGCCCAGCGGATCGACGACTGCTCCTTCCTCTCCTCCGCGTCCGCATGTCGGGGTAAATAGCTATGGGTAGCCCAGCCGGCTTCCCCTGGCCCCTCAGAAAAAATTATGAGCCCATCCGGCTCATAAGAAGACTCAAGATTTGGGCCGCCTCCCCCCAGCCGGCTACCTTCCTGGCCGGCTTCGGGGGCGGCCCGCCCTTTCACCCTCCTGAAGAAGGCTGCGGAGGGCCGGCTACGGCAAGGCCGGCTACGGCGGGGCCGGCTACGGCAGGGCCGGCTGCCATAAATCAGTCAACGCCGTACCCGCAATGTACGCGTCCACTCCGCAATGATGAAGCGGGGCGTGGCTACAGTCGAGCCTGCCACCCCCAAAACCCGGAGCACGCCTGGTACAGCGCGTCGTGCGGGCAGCTACGGCCCGCCCGGCGCGGCACTGTAGCCACGGTGGCTCTGACGCCGTCCACGACGGGTCACCAGCGTGGCCCCCGAGGCGGTGGGCCCCTTCGGGCAGAGAGATGCCGAAGGCGGCCGCACCTCCTCTCAAGCCGGCAAGACAGAGGGCCGGCTTCACGTAGCCGGCCTGCCGCCCTCCTCAAAGGAGACGCCCATTAAGGAGACAAGATGCGGCGGGGCTACAGTAATCGCCCGCCAGGGCGGTGTTACTCTAGCCACGCTTACCCCGACCAAGCCTGCGTCAATGACATGGAGAAATAGTCACCAGCTGCCGACCAGGCCCTGGCCAGTGGGGCCGGCCTGTCGACCCAGGAGCCGGCAGCCGGCGGGACCCACCAGCCGGCGGGCCCCAGAGGCCGGCGGAGAAGCCGGCGAGCATAGTCACAGACAGCTGGGCCCCGCGCCCAGTCGGATTACCATTGTACCCCCGGGGGGTAGGCCTATATAAACCCCCCGGTGCACCCATGCAAAGGGTTGGACTCTCTTCCTAGGCCTAGACACAACACAAGGAGAGGAAGCAGGCTGAGCCGAGCCCTTCTTCCTCCTTCCACCCAAAACAGCTCAAGGAGCATTGTAGCTACTTGTACACTTAGTAACCATGCGGAGACCCCGCAGAGCAGCAGTAGGGGTATTATCTCCCCGGAGAGCCCTGAAGCTGGGTAAGATTCGCCGGCGTGCATGTCTTCGCTTCATCCCGTTTCCAGGCACCGGCGACGCTCTATTGGCCCCCGCAATGATAAGCCACCCGTTGGCATATGTCGCTCCTACCACCCGACATTTGGCGCCCACCGTGGGGCCAGGTGCACCGTCGTCCGGAGACCTGTTCTGGACGGGAACCCTTTTCCTTCCTCGCGAGCGTAGCCAGCCTGGCTCGCCCGATGGCACTTGCCGCGATGCACTGCATGGCGTCGCCAACGTCTGCGCGGCTAGCGGCCTCGCCAACCTCTTCGACAAGGCCCGCATCTCCGACGAGCTTGCCTCCGATGCGGGCACAGATCACCTCGCCAACCTCCTCAGCCAGCTCCACGTCTCCAGCGAGCCCGCTGCGGATTTGGAGTCGGTTGGCTCCACCGACCCGATGCCCGTCGACTCCGACACAGCATCCTATGATACCTTCCCCACCAACGTCACGGTCTACAACGACCCGCTCCCTCCGGCTGGCGATCGCGATTCTGACGCCCCCGAGGTGATGGTTATCGGCCTCGACGGCCCGACTGACGAGGGCGCCCGCGACACCCCACGCGCGGCTGCCCAAGACTTGTCCTCCCCCCTTTCGGCTGACGCCAGCGACGAAGTTCTCGAGGCATGCCGCCTCGCCCTCCTCGCGGAGGGCCGGCGGCTGGCCTCCGTAAGACGCCTCACCGAGGCCTACCAGCGCGAAGCTGACCGCGCCGCCTTCGGCACGCCGGCTCCGGCTGGCCCTAGCCGGGCTGGCGTTGTCAGGCAACGCGGCGCCGTCATCGCCGACACGCTTGGAGTGGATCGCCCGGTCTACGCCACCCCGCTCGAGAACCTGCGCGCCGCCCAGGCGGCCGTAGACGAGCTGGACGGCTTGGAAGCCGAAGACCTCCCCCACATGACGCGGCGCATCCAGCAACTAATCGATGCGGCCGCACGACGGCACGAAGCCGACGCCTGCGCGGGGAGCCCTCCCCCGTGCCGCGAACACGGCGCGACTTCCCGGTCGCCGACTACCAGCAACACCTGCGCGCGGCGCGAGAAAGAGCCGGCTTCCAGCCGAAGCCGGACCCAAGTCTCCATCGAGCGAGACGCGGACGGCCGCCCCCGAGCCATGGAATGGCGGGGCACCCCGCCTCCGCCTCGAGCTCGCGGAGAGAGATATCCTACCCCGCCTCCAGTGGCTCACCCGACTCTCAACGGCCGGCTTGGTCGCCACGAGGGAGTCGGCAAAAACGACGCCCGCCACCGGATCGACCGCCTGGCCCGATCCCTGGTGCTAGAAGAAGAAGACGATGTCGGCCCGCGTTGCTTTGGCCCCCGCATCCGCGACGAGCCCTTCCCCAAAGGGTTCTCGCTCCCAAGAGACACACCCAAGTACAACGGCTCGGTGAAGCCGGAAGATTGGCTGACCGACTACTCCACAGCCGTCAGCATCGCCAATGGCAACCGGCGCGTCGCCGTAAAGTACGTGCCCCTCATGCTGCAAGGCACGACACGGACTTGGCTTAACAGCCTCAAGCCCCTCAGCATCAACAGCTGGGTGGATTTCACTGAAGCCTTCGTTCGCAACTTCACCAGCACCTACAAGCGGGCTCCCAAGCCCAGACAGCTCTCCCTGTGCGTACAGGGCCCAGCCGAGTCCACTCGCGACTACCTGACGCATTGGGCCGAGCTCCGCAACTCCTGCGAGGGGGTGCACGAGGTGCAAGCCATCGAATACTTCACCGTCGGGTGCCGAGAGGGCACCCTCCTCAAACACAAGCTTCTCTGCGATGAGCTGACTACCCTCGACGAGCTCCTGAACATCGCCGACAAGTACGCCACCGCCGACTCCTCAATGAAGACCGAGCTCCGGGTGGACGCATCCGGAAAAGTGCTCAATCCGGCGCCCCAAGCGCCGGCTGGAGACGGCGGCCGACGCCAACACCAGAATGATCAAAAGCGCAAGGGCCCTGCGCCGCCTCCCGCCAGCCAGCAGGTGGCCACGGTCGAAGACGCGCCGCCTGAAGGGCGGCCCGCACCCAAGAAGCCCAAGGGCGGCCAGCCGACTTGGCAACCGGCCTTCTCCTACGAGCAAACCCTTGATGCCCCGTGCAAGTTCCACAGCGGCGCGAAGCCGTCCAACCACACGACCCGCAAATGCAACTGGCTCGCCCGAATCTCGAAGGGCGAAGGGCTCACGCCGACTCCGCCTGCCGGCCCGCCGCCGCCGGCTCCGCCGCCCAAAGCCGCCCGGCCCGCGGTCGACGCCGTGCAGGACGAGTTCCCCGATGAGCAAGCATCTTATGTTGTCTTCACGAGCCAGCCCGAAGACCGGCGCAGCAAGCGCCGAGAGCAACAA
The DNA here is from genome assembly GCA_034509565.1 of Triticum monococcum. NCBI lineage: Eukaryota > Viridiplantae > Streptophyta > Magnoliopsida > Poales > Poaceae > Triticum > Triticum monococcum. The sequence continues at coordinate 665,466,973 of CM067843.1, read as the reverse complement.
GAAGTCAATGTGGCCGCCACCAGCCCAGTCGGCCACATGCACTGGTCGGAGAAACCCATCAGTTGGAGCCGGGCCGACCACCCAGAGGTGATGCCGTCCCCCGGCTCCTATGCATTGGTCCTGGAGGCCACCCTTGCAACGGATACGCGCGCCGCACGCTTCTCCCGCATGCTGATCGACGGCGGAAGCAGCATCAACATCCTGTACCGCGACACCATGGAGAAGCTGGGCGTCAAGGCAAAGCACCTTGCGCCGACTCGAACGGTGTTCCACGGCATCGTACCCGGTTTGTCTTGTGCCCCCATCGGCAAGATCAAGATCGATGTACTCTTTGGGGGCAAGGACCATTTCCGCCAGGAAGTAATCTGGTTCGAGGTGGTGGACCTGGAGAGCCCTTACCATGCCTTGCTTCGCCGACCCGCCTTGGCCAAGTTCATGGCGGTCCCCCACTATGCTTACCTCAAGATGAAGATACCGAGCTCCAAGGGTGTCATCACCATCGCCGGCGACTACAAGAAATCCGCCGACTGCGCCGCGGCCAGCAGCCGGCTGGCCGAATCCCTCGTGATCGCTGTAGAGAAGAAGACGCTGACCGGGTCGTGGCCCTGGCCAGCAAGCAGCTAAACCAACCCGCCGACTCCAAGGAGTATGATGCCCAAGGATCTTTCCAGCCGGCCAAGGAGACCAAGAAGATACAGCTCGACCCCGAGCACCCCGAGAGGTTTGCCGTCGTTGGGGCGAGCCTGGATAACAAATAGGAAGGCGAGCTCGTCGATTTCCTCCGTGAGAATCGGGATATCTTTGCATGGTCCCCCAAGGACATGCCGGGTGTTCCGAAGGATTTCGCCGAGCACAAATTGCACGTGCGGGAGGATGCTAAACCAGTCAAGCAGCCCCTCCGCCGACTGTCAGAAGAGAAGAGAAGGATCGTAGGGGAGGAGATAGCCCGGCTTCTTGCAGCCGGCTTCATCATGGAAGTTTTCTTCCCCGAGTGGCTCGCGAACCCGGTTCTCGTGCTGAAAAAGAATAACAAGTGGCGCATGTGTATAGATTACACAAGCCTCAACAAAGCCTGCCCAAAAGATCCCTTCGCTCTGCCCAGGATTGATCAAGTGATAGACTCCACAGCCGGAGGCGAGCTGTTGAGCTTTTTGGATGCCTACTCGGGATACCACCAGATCAAGCTGAACCCGGATGACCAACTGAAGACCGCCTTCATCACGCCGTTTGGAGCCTTCTGCTACCTGACTATGACGTTCGGCTTAAGGAATGCCGGCGCCACCTTTCAGCGTTGCATGCAGAAGTGCCTCCTCACGCAGCTCGGCAAGAACGCCCATGTTTACGTGGACGATGTTGTGGTGAAGACGGAGAAGCGTGGCACTCTGCTGGAAGACTTGAAGGAGACATTCGAGAACCTACGCCGGTTCCGGATCAAGCTCAACCCGGAGAAATGCGTGTTCGGAGTGCCAGCCGGCCAGCTCCTAGGCTTTCTGGTCTCCGAACGCGGCATAGAGTGCAACCCTATGAAGATCAAGGCCATCGAGAGGATGGCGGTCCCAACCAAGCTCAGAGAGATTCAGAAGTTCACCGGGTGCCTGGCCTCTCTGAACCGCTTCATCAGCCGGCTTGGAGAAAAAGCTCTCCCCCTCTACCGCCTCATGAAGAAGAGCACTCACTTTGAGTGGAATGACCAGGCCGACCAAGCTTTCCACGAGCTGAAGAAAATGCTGTCCACGCCGCCTGTCTTGGCGGCACCGACTGAGAAGGAGCCCATGCTCCTATATATTGCTGCCACTAGCCGGGTGGTCAGCACCGTCATTGTGGTCGAATGCCCCGAAGAAGGCCGAGCCCAGCCGGTCCAGAGGCCGGTTTATTACCTGAGCGAGGTGCTGTCCGCCTCAAAGCAAAATTACCCGCACTATCAGAAGATGTGCTATGGCGTGTACTTCGCCGCCAAGAAGCTGAAGCCGTACTTTCAAGAGCATCCCATCACGGTCGTATGCACTGCCCCGCTAGCCGAGATCATAGGCAGCCGAGATGCATCCGGCCGGGTGGCTAAATGGGCCATCGAGCTGGCCCCCTACACGATCTTCTACCAACCCCGCACCGCCATCAAGACGCAAGCGCTGGCCGACTTCCTCGTCGACTGGGCCGAGACCCAGTACTTACCACCAGCGCCCGACTCCACCCATTGGCGCATGCACTTTGACGGATCAAAGATGCGCACCGGCCTGGGAGCCGGCGTCGTCCTTACCTCTCCAAAGGGCGACAAGCTCAGATACACGCTGCAGATCCACTTCGCCGCCTCCAACAACGTAGCCGAGTACGAAGCGCTCATACACGGGCTCCGGCTTGCCAAGGAACTTGGCATTCGCCGGATCCTGTGCTATGGCGACTCGGATTTGGTGGTGCAGCAGTCTTCTGGCGACTGGGACGCCAAGGACGCGAACATGGCGAGCTACCGCTTCCTAGTGCAGCAAATCGGCGGATACTTTGACGGGTGTGAATTCCTTCATGTACCGCGAGCCGACAACGAGCCAGCAGATGCTCTGGCCCGAATAGGCTCCACGCGGCAAGCAATACCAGCCGGCGTCGCCCTACAGCGCCTCCTCAAGCCATCAATCAAGCCGTCTCCGGAATCCGACTCCATCTTCGTGCCGCCTAACCCCGAGGAGGCCGGGTCCGGCTCGAAGAATCAAGCAGCCGGCCCGGGGACTCCAATATTTGGCTCGGGGACTGCCGCACCCGGCCCGGGGACTGCGGTAGCCGGCCCGGGGACTTCTTCAGCACAGCAAGCGGCGGCCGACTCCAGCACTGCATTACCCAGCCCGCCCACCCTGGTGGCTGTGGCCACATTGGTGGCAGAGGAAGTCGCCGCCCCATCATGGGCCCAAACCATCCGCAACTTTTTGGTGAACCATGACCTGCCGGCTGACAAAAACGAAGCAAGACAAGTCCAGCGCCGGGCTGGAGCATACACAATCGTCAACAGAGAGCTTGTCAAGCGCAGCGCCACCGGAGTCTTGCAGCGATGCGTCGAGCAGGAGAAAGGCATCGCGATCCTCAGGGATATACACCAAGGAGAGTGCGGCCACCACGCCGCTTCAAGATCACTTGTCGCCAAAGCCTTCCGCCACGGTTTCTTCTGGCCGACTGCTTTGGACGACGCCAAAGAGCTAGTCAAACACTGCAAAGGCTGCCAGCTTTTTTAGCTCGCAGCAACACATGCCGGCTTCAGCACTCAAGACCATTCCCATCACCTGGCCCTTCGCCGTCTGGGGATTGGATATGGTGGGCCCATTCAAGACGGCGCGCGGCGGCATGACACATTTGCTCGTCGCCGTCGACAAATTCACCAAGTGGATCGAGGCGAAGCCGATCAAGAAGCTAAATGGGCCGACTGCAGTGACTTTCATTGCAGATATAACAAACCGGTACGGCGTACCGCACAGCATCATCACCGACAACGGCACGAACTTTGCCAAAGGTGCCTTGGCACGGTTCTGCGCCGCGCAAGGTATCCGGCTGGACCTTGCGTCAGTCGCCCACCCGTAGTCAAACGGCCAAGTGGAGCGAGCAAATGGCCTCATTTTGTCCGGCATCAAGCCTCGACTGGTCGTACCTCTGGAGCGTTCAGCTGGCTGCTGGCTCGATGAGCTGCCGGCTGTCCTATGGAGTCTGCGCACTACTCCCAATTGATCAACCGGCTTCACTCCCTTCTTCCTTGTATATGGTGCCGAGGCGGTCATCCCAACAGATATCGAGTTCGACTCGCCTCGGGTAACCATGTACACGGAAGCGGAAGCGAAAGAAGCACCAGAAGACGGCGTCGACCTGCTGGAAGAGGCCCGGCTGTTAGCCCTCAGCCAGTCTGCCATCTACCAGCAGGGTTTGCGCCGCTACCATAGCCGGAGGGTCCGACCAAGATCCTTCCAGGAGGGCGACCTTGTGCTCCGGCTGATCCAGCGAACAGCCGGCCAGCACAAGCTCGCAGCCCCCTGGGAAGGCCCCTTCATCATCAGCAGAGCCTTGGGCAACGACGCCTACTACCTCATCGACGCGCAGAAGCCGAAGGCACGCAAGAGAGACGACTCCGGCAAGGAGTCGGAGCGACCATGGAACGCAAATCTCCTTCGGAAGTTTTACAGTTAAAACGCAGTATGTGTTATGCCCACTTTTGTATTAAGTACGAAATAGTAGGCTCCCCGAGAAAGACTCAGGGACGGCCACCCTTTATTTTATGAATGAAAGCTATCATGCGTATGATATTACCTATTCATTTATTTTGTCCGGTACCGGGTCCGACGAGTCGGCCCGGGGACTGGCCGACTAGAGTTATATTAGGAGCCCTACCCGCAGCCAGACAAGTAATGTGCCGACACCCAGGCTTGGCTCTTGCCGAAATCGCAGCACGAAGAACCGAATGCCCGGCTGGCAAGAGCCACAAGCCGGAAAGGGTGCGCACATGAAAAACGGCTAGGGACCAAACAGGCTCGCATATATAACAAAAGCCGGCTGACTGCCTCCCGCCGACCGACTACCAGAGTAGCCGGCCGGCCGGCTTACATTCAGTCTACTTCAAATCCAAGAAAGCTCAAGTACTTGCCTTCCCAAGGAGGGAAGGTGGCAAAGGAAAGAGCCTAAGGACAAAAAAGTACACTTGAATGAACGCCAAAACCTGCATATATTAATATTTACACAAAAGGCCTCCAAAGAGGTCGACATCCAACATTGTTCGATACACCCCCAGTGGGTGGAATTGCAGAAACTTAAAATTGTCCGAAAAAGTAAAACAGGGACAAAAGGAACGGCAGATCAAGCCGGCGGGGCCACAGACGAGCCGGGCTAGGCGGTGGAAGCAGTCGCGCCGGCTGGAGGAGCGGCCGGCTGGCCAACCTCGGCTTGATCGTCGTCTCTCGCAGAGGGCGTGCTCCCGCGTGGCTCGTTGCTGGAGGCACGGTCAGCTGGGGGACGGTCGGCCGTCTCACCAGTCGGCCCGGCGTCTTCGCCCTCCTCCTCGTCGTCGTCCTCGCCCTCGTCGCTGGAGGCGATCTCTTCGGCCGAGTCCTCGCCGTCCGCCGGGTTCAGCCCGAACCATTCCTCCGGTTGGGCAGCGCCATCGTCGTTGAGCTCGGGCGCGAAGACGCTGGTGTCGGTGCACTCGGCGATCGTCGAGGCGTGTTGCGCGATCACCGGCCGCACCTCCTCCAGCTCCGCGTCGGCTTCCGACCGCCACGTCCGCAGCTGGTCCAGGCTTAGCCCTGGGTACCACGCGTGGACGAACTCCAGCGCGCGCGCGGCTCCAAGACGGGCCGCGGACGCCTTCCAGGCCTCGAAGCGGCCGACTGCGACTTCGAGCCAGTCGGCCGTCCGGCTTGGGGTGCGGGGAATTGTCTGGCCGGGCCAGAGCGCGGCCAGCATCGTCGCCCCGGCACGTTGGAGCCGGCGGAGCAGCCGGTGGGCCGGCTGCAGCCGCGCCTGTACGGCGATGACCTGCTCCGACAACGTCCGATTCGCGTCCGGCGGGATCACAACCCCGGCCTGACGGCGCTCCTCGCGGTAGGCTTCGATGGCTTGGGCAGCGAGGATGGATTGACCGGGAAAGTACTCTGCGCAAGATAGCAAACACATGTCAAAACAAAGCCGCAGGCGGCCGGCGGATGGAAGAAGAGCAAGAAGGACGGCCTACCATCGATAAGATCCTCGATCCGGCCGAAGCCTTCTTCCAGCGCCTGGCGCGTCTCGGCCCAGCTCGCCTCCCTGGCCTCGAACTCCGCCTTCAGGGTAGCCTCGCCATCCTGCGCCTTTTGCAGGGCCGCCTTGTGGCTCTCCTCTTGGTCGGCCAGTTTCGTCGCCAGGCGGTCGCGCTCTTGAACCAAGTCAGCATACTCGGCGTCCTTGGTGCGAAGAGCGGCCTGCACCTCGCCGAGTTCCCTCCACAGGTCGGTGTTGGCCTCTGCACGAGCAAAAGATAAAGAGAAAAAGTCAGCAAAGGAAAAGTCGTCGAGTAAGATCCGACCCGACTGCGCTGCAGTCGGCCCCGATCTCGGGGACTACACCCAGTGGGTGCGCTGTCGCGCCCCCACGAGAAACAAATAAGGACAAAACACTTACGCCGGCTGCTGGCGAGGTCTTCGGTCCTCCGGCTCAGCTCCCGAGCCTGGGAGTTGAAGGCGGCAGCACGAGAATTATGATAATCCTAAGAGATCAGAAAAAACAGTCAAAGATAATCGTCGAGTAAGATCCGACCCGACTGCGTTGCAGTCGGCCCGGATCTCGGGGACTACACCCAGTGGGTGCACTAACGCGCCCCCACGGAAAAAATTCAAAGGACCAGAACGGTCAATGAGTGAAGACTTACCCGGATTGCAGACCGCGTCGACAGAAACTCCTGAGTAAATTGCCTCAGGAGACCGGCCTGTGCCTGCAGCCGGCTCCGAACCTCTTGAGCCGCGATGTTCAGCTCGCCGCTCCCTCCGCTAGGAGTCCACCCGGACATGGCGGAGCTGGCCGCCTCCAAGGCGTCTGCCGTCTGCTCAGCCCCCGCGGCACGGCGCGTGTCCAGCGGGGCCGTGCCCCCTCCGGCATGCCGGCCCGCCGCCAGCTCGATCTCAAGGCCGGCTCCGGCCTCGGGCGCGGCCCGGGCCGGCTCCTCCGGCACCGCCGACGATTGGCCGCCTTCGCCTGCTCCGGCTGGCGCTGCCGGCAGCGTCCTCTCGACGGAAATCTCGAAGACTTCGTCCCTCTGCACCGGCGGCTGCTCGGGGATAATCTCCTCCGCCGTGGGCAGAGGGATGTCCGGATCCAAAGTTTGGAGGGGGGTGGCAAGTAGCGGAGGCTGGCTACGCACGCCTTCCGCTTCCGTCTCCGCGGCCGCCCGCTCCGACGGAGTCTCGGCCGCCGCGCTCGCTCGCCCCGGCGCCGTCTGGGCGGCCTCCCGCTCCGCCGCCTCCCTCTCTCGACGCGCCTCGCGAGCGTTGCGCTCCGTGGCTGCTTCAAGTTCGGCGCGGGGGTCCACTCGGTGGGACCCTGAGGATCCGGCACTCGGCCCGACCACGGAGCCGGCTGGGCCTCGCTCGAGGGAGAGCGGCGCCCTGCTCAGAAAATCAGAGAAGCATTCAAGTAAAGGAAGACTTCAGAATAACAAGCACGTAGGCGGCTACTAGACTTACGCGGAAACTGAGGGGGGCTTCTTCACCGCCTTCCGGAAGCGGGCCGCCTTCGCCGCCGCCTCCTCGCGCTTCGTGGCCGCGGCGGAGGCCTTCGGCTTCTTCGGCCGGCTTCCGAAGAGCGGGAGCGCGGCCCGGCGTTTCCCCTTTCCACCACCGGCAGTCGGCGCGGCAGACGAGCCCGCGCCGCGGCGGTCGGTTGCCGGCTGGTGGCGCGGGATTTCTTCGGCTTCGAAATCATCCGGCCAGTCGTCGAAACTGGCCGAGAGCCCCGTGCCGCCGAGCTCGGCGGCGTCCCCCGTGGCGGCATCCTCCATGGCGACTGCGGAAAGGTCCGGGTCGTCGAGGTCGTCCACCGTGCGGTCCGAGGCATACTCGCGATCGACTCCAGCCGCCCCGGCTGGCGGCGGGAGGAGAGGATTCTGATGAAGAGAAAAAAGAGAAGAGCCGCCTGGTCAGATGCCGGCTGACTCAAGCCGGCAGACGACGAGAAGAAAGACTTACCATAGGCGGAGGATGGGCGCGGGAGTACGGCACCTTGCCGAATTGCCACTCGTCGGTGAGCTTTAGGTTGGCGATGTAGTTCGCCATCAGAGCCACCTCGGCAAGGGGCATCTCCCATGTGCTCAGCCGGCAAGGATCGAACCGGCCACTCATTTGGCACATCATGTGCGGCCGGCTTTGGAGGGGCAGAATCCGGCGCTCGACGAAGGCGGCTACCAGGTCGGATGCGCGCAGGCCTTCTGACTGGATCATCACCCGAAGCCGGGCGATGGAGGCATTCCCAGCCAGAGACAAGGACTTCGACCTGTAGCCCCAAGACCGACGCCTCCCAGCCGGCGGGCCAGCTACGTAAGCCGGCAGATTGACGTAATCGCCGTGCGGGGCGATGTTCTTGACGTAGAAGTAGGATTTCTGCCAAAGCTTGACAGACTGGATCAGAGGAATGTGGGGGAAGGGGTTGTCGTCGCTTGCCCTCTTCATCGCGATGAAGGCGCCGCAGGGAGCCGGCACGCCGGCGGAGACGGTGCCGAGCTTGTTCTGGAACAGCTCCGCCCAGAGCTCCAGCGTCGGCAGCACCCCCAAGAATCCTTCGCAGAGCGAGACGAAGGCCGAGAGCTGCAGCACTGCATTGGGCGTGACGTGGTGTGGTTGGAGGTTGTAGAATTCGAGGAAAGAGCGCATGAAGCTGCTCGCCGGGAAGCCGAAGCCACGGAGGAAGTGCGCGCGGAAGACGACGCGCTCGCCTTCCTCCGGCGCCGGCGAGACCTCCTTCGTGGGCGCCAGACGCACCCGCACGAGGTTGGCGGCGGGCAGGCGCCGGGTCTGGCGGAGGAATTCAATATGGTCCTCGTGGACATTGGACCCGTCCCACGAGCTCGACAGAGCCAGAGACATGGCGGCGTGGGTGGGCTGCGGCGCGAAACTGCGTCGGGCGCGAAGAAGAAGAAGAAGAAGAAGAAGAAGAAGAAGAAGAAGAAGAGCAGGAGGGACGGGGAGCAGGGGAGCGAACGGGCCTGTGCCTCTCCCCCTCCCCCCCTACTTGTAGGCGCGTGCGCCAGAGCCGAGGAGGCGCGGCGTGGGGGATCGTGGGGATCGATCGTGCCCATCTCCCCCACGCCCGCGTTAATTGCGCGCCTTGATGACGCGAAGTAACGGCCGCGGGGAGGCGAGCAGTCCCCTCGGGCCACAGAAGATCTGCGCCCGGGCCGAGGCCAGGGAGTGGCGGGCCCGGGCCTGCGGCGGCGTCCCGTCGCGCGCGTGCGACGGCAGGACTTCCCCGCCACGTGGCTCGTCGTGGGGCCCGCGGCCGGCCCGCGGGTCAACCACTGCCACCCTGATAAACAAAAAGTGCTCCGGAGTCGGCTGCAACGACGAGGTCGGCCCCTCAGGGTATGAAGCCGGCCAAGCTTCCCGTCCTTCCGTCCGCCGTGAAGCTCGCCCGCCTTCGGGGACTACTGTCGGGGTAAATAGCTATGGGTAGCCCAGCCGGCTTCCCCTGGCCCCTCAGAAAAAATTATGAGCCCATCCGGCTCATAAGAAGACTCAAAATTTGGGCCGCCTCCCCCCAGCCGGCTACCTTCCTGGCCGGCTTCGGGGGCGGCCCGCCCTTTCACCCTCCTGAAGAAGGCTGTGGAGGGCCGGCTACGGCAAGGCCGGCTACGGCGGGGCCGGCTACGGCAGGGCCGGCTACAGCAAGGCCGGCTACTGCCAAGCCGGCTCCCATAAATCAGTCAACGCCGTACCCGCGATGTACGCGTCCACTCCGCAATGATGAAGCGGGGCGTGGCTACAGTCGAGCCTGCCACCCCCAAAACCCGGAGCACGCCTGGTAGCGCGTCGTGCGGGCAGCTGCGGCCCGCCCGGCGCGGCACTGTAGCCACGGTGGCTCTGACGCTGTCCACGACGGGTCACCAGCGTGGCCCTCGAGGCGGTGGGCCCCTTCGGGCAGAGAGATGCCGAAGGCGGCCGCACCTCCTCTCAAGCCGGCAAGACAGAGGGCCGGCTTCGCGTAGCCGGCCTGCCGCCCTCCTCGAAGGAGACGCCCATTAAGGAGACAAGATGCGGCGGGGCTACAGTAATCGCCCGCCAGGGCGGCGTTACTGTAGCCACGCTTACCCCGACCAAGCCTGCGTCAACGACATGGAGAAACAGTCACCAGCTGCCGACCAGGCCCTGGCCAGTGGGGCCGGCCTGTCGACCCAGGAGCCGGCAGCCGGCGGGCCCCAGAGGCCGTCGGAGAAGCCGGCGAGCATAGTCACAGACAGCTGGGCCCCGCGCCCAGTCGGATTACCATTGTACCCCCGGGGGGTAGGCCTATATAAACCCCCCGGTGCACCCATGCAAAGGGTTGGACTCTCTTCCTAGGCCTAGACACAACACAAGGAGAGGAAGCAGGCTGAGCCGAGCCCTTCTTCCTCCTTCCACCCAAAACAGCTCAAGGAGCATTGTAGCTACTTGTACACTTAGTAACCATGCGGAGACCCCACATAGCAGCAGTGGGGGTATTATCTCCCCGGAGAGCCCTGAAGCTGGGTAAGATTCGCCGGCGTGCATGTCTTCGCCTCATCCCGTTTCCAGGCACCGGCGACGCTCTATTGGCCCCCGCAATGATAAGCCACCCGTTGGCATATGTCGCTCCTACCACCCGACACCGCCCCTGCTCAAGCATCTCCGCCGGAGCAAGCCCGTGGAGCTCCATCGCGCCCCCTCGTTGGCCCTCCTCCGTGCCGTTGCCTCGCCAGGACGCCGCGCCGGGCCTCCCGCGCCGCCACTGGAGGCCAACTCCGGCGCCCCTGCCTCGCATCGCCCTCTGCTTCCGTCTATGCCGCGAATTCGCTGCCCCGCTGCTGAGCACAAGCGCTGATGCTCTGCCCGCTTCACCGCCCTGCTCCATCCAGCAAGCGCGCCGCCGCTGCCCTCCTCTGCTCCACCTCCGTTGTGCCAAGGCACCCCGGCCACCTCTCTGCTTCATCCTCACCTATGCACCTTCCGCACTGTTGCCCCGACGTGCCTCGTCCTCGTCGCTTTGTTGCACGGCCCCGAGCACCCCGAGCTCGCCATCTGGGATGCATCGTGCTGCCATGGCTCTGCCTAATTTTGTGTAGTGCCGCTGCTCGACTTGGCTGTGCAACCTTGAGGCCATGCTGTCGTTGGATTGCCAAGACGCAGCCCCGAAGCCTCCATGCTTGCTGCCAAATTCCACCTTGGCATAACTTGCACGCCATACATCTGTGGTCCTCATTGGGACGCCAAGATCGGCCCCGTCAAGTACCTTTCGGATTCGTCAAGACCCTCATGTACAACTACACCCGATGATTCGACAAGTACCCCAACGTCATGTGTACAACGACCGTCGCCGAAAACCCGGGTAGCAGAACGCCAAGTACCTCTCCGAAAAACGAACATGTACCACTACGTCCGGAGGCATCGGATCCGTCAAGTCCAACAACGAACGTGTACAATTATCGGCGACCCCGAACGACTACGAAACGAGAACCTCTACTTCCCCTCCAAAACGTGTACCACTACGCCGCCCTAACGTCTACGGAACATGTACCACGACCATCGTTGAAGACCCCATGGACGTCAAGTTCCATGTCGTGACCCCGAACATCTACGGACATGAACCACTACTTCCCTCGGCGTCCCAAGAACGTCTACTTCCCCTACACCGCATCGAACTTGAACCCCTCCGATAACGCACGCTTCAAAGGTATAACCCGAGACAACGGTCGTGAATGTTTGTTGTGTGTTGTATGAGATGAACCCCACGTTTGCACAGTGTCTGAAATTGTCGCTTGCATGGTCCTCCTCGTTGCCATGCCGTCCACCCGTGGGAACCCGGTAACCGGGATCACCCCATCATCTTGCATGACACGCTCTCGTCACACTTCCTTTTGCACCGGCATCTCAATCGAGTACCGGAACCGGAACGTTGCCGTGGCACCGTTACCATTATCGTTGCCATGGCACCCCTTTTCTTTCCACCACGGTGGCAAATGCTTCATAATGCTCATGTTAACATTTTCATAAATAATTGCATAAACTTGCACATGTCATCCGCATCATGATAACAACAATTAAAATGTTTAAATTGTTGTTGCAATAAATTACTAAGGCATATGGGGATTTACCGGATTTGTTGTTTGTTATATCCGGCCCCATTTAAATTGTTTAAATGGTATAGTTTTGCTATGCTTCACCTCTTTCCATGTTAATCAACATTTAATATTGATGGGTACATAAACAAGATCGAACTAAATAACTTGAATGTGGTGTTCCGTCAATATGCAACTCGTTGCATATTGAGCTCCACTTAATTTGTAGTGTTGTTTGTGCACTTTTCCATGCCATGTCTCATTAATCCGGACATGCATCATACTTGGTTGTGCATCATGCCATGTTGTTTATGTGATGGTTGTTTACTATGTTGTTTGCTTCTTTCCGGGTTACTTCTCGCGTTAGCTTCGGTTTCGTTCTGGAGTTGTGAGGATCCGTTCATCTACATCCGTTTGTCTTCTTCATGGACTCGTTCTTCTTCCTTGCAGGATCTCAGGCAAGATGACCATACCCTCGAAATCACTTCTATCTTTGCTTGCTAGTTGCTCGCTCTATTGCTATGCCTATGCCGCGATACCTACCACTTGCTATATCATGCCTCCCATATTGTCATGCCAAGCCTCTAACCCACCTTGTCCTAGCAAATCGTTGTTTGGCTATGTTACCGCTTTGCTCAGCCCCTCTTATAGTGTTGTTAGTGGCACGTGAAGATGAAGTTTGTTCCTTTTTGGAACATGTTTATTGTTGGGATATCACAATATCTCTTATTTAATTAATGCACCTATATACTTGGTAAAGGGTGGAAGGCTCGGCCTTATGCCTGGTGTTTTGTTCCACTCTTGCCGCCCTAGTTTCCGTCAGACCGGTGTTATGTTCCTTGATTTTGCATTCCTTACGCGGTAGGGTGTTATGGGAACCCCTTGACAGTTCGCCTTAAATAAAACTCCTCCAGCAAGGCCCAACATTGGTTTTACGATTTGCCACCTAGCCTTTTCTTTCCCTTGGGTTTTGCAGACTCAAGAGTCATCTTTATTTAAACCCACGGGCAAGTGCTTCTCTAAGTGTTGGTCCAATCTGAGCGATGTCCGGCGCCCCTGGGCAACCAGGGTCTATGCCAACCCGACGTCTGGCTCATTCGGTGTGCCCTGAGAATGAGATATGAGCAGCTCCTATCGGGATTTGTCGGTACATCTGGGTGGCTTTGCTGGTCTTGTTTTACCATTGCCGAAACGTCTTGTAACCGGGATTCCGAGTCTGATCGGGTCTTCCTAGGAGAAGGAATATCCTTCGTTGACCGTGAGAGCTTGTGATGGGCTAAGTTGGGACACCCCTGCAGGGATTTGAACTTTCGAAAGTCTAGCCCGCGGTTATGGGCAGATGGGAATTTGTTAATGTCTGGTTGTAGAGAACTTGACACTTAACTTAATTAAAATGCATCAACCGTGTGTGTAGCCGTGATGGTCTCTTTCCGGCGGAGTCCGGGAAGTGAACATGGTGTTGGAGTTATGCTTGAACGTAGGTTGTTCTAGGGTCACTTCTTGATCATAGTTTCTCGACCGTGCCTTTGCCTTCTCTTCTCACTCTCTTTTGAGTATGTTAGCCACCATATATACTAGTGCTTGCTGCAGCTCCACCTCATACCTTTTACCTACCCGTAAGCTTAAATAGTCTTGATCGCGAGGGTGTGAGATTGCTGAGTCCCCATGACTCACAGATACTTCCAAAACCAGCTTGCAGGTGCCAATGATATCATGCAGGTGACACAACCGAGCTTAAGGAGGAGCTCGATGAGTATCGTGTTCGTTATGTTGTTCCGTTTCCAGTTGATCAGTAGTGGAGCCCAGTTGCGACGATCGGGGATCTGTAGCATTAGGGGTGGTCTTCTTCTATTTTGGTTCCGTAGTCGAACCTTGATTGTATCTGGATGTTGTAATGCTATATTCATGTATTGTGTGAAGTGGCGATTGTAAGCCAACTCTGTACCCCTTTCTTATTCAGTACATGGGATGTGTAAAGATTATCCCTCTTGCGACATGCCTACAATGCGGTTATGCCTCTAAGTCATTCTCCGACACGTGGGAGATATAGCCGCATCGTGGGTGTTACAAGTTGGTAATCAGAGCCTTCCCCGACTTAGGAGCCCCCTGCTTGATCGAATCACCGGCGTTGTTGAGTCTAGAAAAATGTTTTGAGTCTTATAGGATTACTAGCAAACATGCCCGTGCGTTGCAACGGGAAAAAACAAACACCACAAGTTCTAACTCAACCAATTGAACATAGCGTAAGACCTCACCTCCATGCCCCTAACCAAATAAACATGACTAAGACCTCACCCTTAGGTCGGCGTTCTCTATTTGAACATGACACTGGAATCAAGTTTCCACTTATCCACTTTTCCACCCTCGTCGTCGATAGCCGCCCTGCCAATTGTTACTAAGCAAGGTTGGCCAGGCCCAAGAAATGGATGGTTTAGCATCCTTCATGTTCGGCTAGACTAAGAATGTTGGGCAAAGATTTATTATCATTCGGCTAATATAGTAGGGAAAATCGAGTAGTTCGTGTTGGACACACCATGAAATTTGAGTCCGGCTCCTCATGTGTTGTGACTGGTGGCACTAGGCTGAGCGAGGCTGGCTTCTACGTGACGATGTCTAGCAGAGGAGCATGTCAGTGACCGGCATCTGTTGGTCGACTCGGTCATACCAAAGACGCAATGGAGAAAAAAACATCCAATGTAGTCGTGGACATAACTTTTTTCTTAAAGTTTGAACATATATTCATTCCCGGCATTACACCAGCTCTTTCAATATTATTATTCAGTCTTAGGAATGTGTCTAAATAGCAGCCACCACATATAGGCATGGGTGGCTCCTAGTTTAGGAATCTGTTTAATTAGCCCACCACTTAAATAGAAGATTAGCCTCTACGTACGGATATCATGGAAATTTGGCACAATTTTCCCTCAATTCTCGTTCCTTTAGGAATCTGCTTAATTAGCCCACCACTTAAATAGAAGATTAGCCTCCACGTACGGATATCATGAAAATTTGGCACAATTTTCCCTCAATTCTCCTTCCTTCCTTTATTTTTTATCTTAGTCTATATTATTGACTTTTCCCTCAATTCCAGTTCCTTCCTTTATTATTTCTCTCAGCCTATATTATTGACTTTTTCCTCAATTCCCGTTCCTTCCTTTATTATGTCCTCAATTCTCAATCCTTCCTTGAATTACCTTTCTTATATTTTTGTCCCTAATTTTCCCAACAATTCTCAATCCTTCCTTGACTTACCCTTCCTGTATTTCTCTATTTTTCTGGGAGATGTAGAGTCATTGGGCCAATTTGTGTGCATGCGTTTTCTCATTGCGGCAATATAATCCATCGAGCAGCCAGGTTCCACGTAGGTGCAGTTTTTACACGCATATTTTAACTAGTGATATGTGATGTACTAAAGCGATGTGGTACTAAACAAAAACGTTCTCTAGCTCGGTTGGCTGCAGCCTTAGAAATTTCCTATGAGGTTGTGAGTTCGATCCGGTAGCGACACAATTTGCCACTGTTTTTTTGCCTTTCCCGGTGTAGGTGGGCCCGCTTCATGAGGCCCAAGCGGGTGCGGGGCGGATGGGTGCAGGCCCAAAAAAACGCACCATAGGGCGCACGCTCAACGAACTAAGGATTATATATATCGGAGAGTAGGATTCTTTTTACTCCTCAGTCCCTTCGTCGCTCTGGTGAGGCATCCTAACGTAGAGTTTTGACTCTTCTCTTCTCAAATTTCACTAAAAAAATTTAGGATCACGCGGGTATCTTGGAATCGTTCCGATGGTTTTGTAACGAGAACATTGTTCTTGGTGCCTCGTGACATTTAGGGGTTGTGGCAGTGTCCCGGGGAGTTGAGCTCCGAGGTGTTGTCGTCACAATTTTATCGTTGCAGTTCTGGAATACCTGAGTTTCGCCGACATCGAAAATCTCTTTTATGCAGTTGTTGGTGAGATAACCTCGACGCCACCCAGTACTGGGGCGGGAGTTCGGGAGTATTGCCATAACTCGTATAACGGATGCTTTTCGAAGGTTGAGGTAGACGATTTCCGAAGGTTTCTTGGTTATGTGTTGAAGGATGGATACAGTTGGATGTAGGATTTGTGTAGTTTTGGGTGAGATATTATGCTTCCCCTGTATCCCCAACACCTGATTGCATAACCGGAAAGTTTCGGGAGTTTATAAGTGGAAATTCAAGTAGCTCTTAGGATATCTTTCAGACAGATGTATGATATGAGATTGGGGTTCGACGTCTAATGGTCCGCCTATCCACGGTTGGTTTTACAGTGGCCTCGTTGTGTCTTAAAGAGTCCTTGGCTATGCTGACTCGGGGACGCTTCGTCTGTCATGTGCACTGCCTTGTACATGATGGTGCTGTACGATCGAGCCAGTGTGGGCTCCACCATGAAAACTTCAGACGAAATCTCTATCATATGTTTGTTCTGGCTTATTCTGCAAGCCAATCCTTTGTTTTGTTTTTAATTGTGGTATTCGAGTTGCTTCAATGTCAAATGTTGATTCCATACCTTTCCTAAGCGGTGTTCTCATGTTCCTATGTGAATACTAATCCTTCTTGATCTTCGAGTTTGCCATCCAAATTTCTTCTGAACCGGTGTGTCTCTCTTCAAGTGGATCCGATCTTTTTCAACATCTGCAAGTTGAACTCTAAGTATTCTCATCGGTGTTTGTTTCATCCGTCCCAAGTTGTCTTTGTTTTTCCCACCCTCCCACCCTTTTTCTTCGAGGACTCGGATTTCTTAATCAAGTATCATTTTATTGATGGGAAGTCTCTCCATTATTCTCCGTCAATGTTCTTATCCGGTGATTCTCAGGAAGATGCTAACGGAGCTTCAAGTTCATCATTCTTCGTTCTTTTTCTTCTCCGGTGGATCCAACTCAAGCTTTCAGTGTTCATCGTATTCCTTTCCTCGTTTCAAAGGTTTTCTCATGCCGACACACCTTTTAATCATCCACATCTTGCTATGTTGTATCCGGTGTGCTGAAGATATCTCGAAGATTCGTGTTTCCACTCTGCATTCATTCCAGCTCTTCCGAGGTTGTTATCTCATTCAAGCCATTTAATTCAACCGGTGCAATCTCTCTTTCGAGCAATCATTTCAACGGTGTATCTTTTAAGTGGGCCCTAACCCACAGGTCTTTTCCCAGGATCTTACCTGACTCTTCTAATCTTCTCGGAGTTACTCTCAAATTCTTTTCCAAGTTTGACGTAAGAATGAATTTTCATCAGTCAAATGCCTTTCTCCAAGATCTTATAAATCTTTTCATCGTTGGTTCAACCTTTCTAATTATCATTCTAGAGTATCTCAACAATTCAAAGTGGTGTTTCTCATCGCCATTCTCAACATTTGAAGACCGAAGAAGAGTTTCCCTCCAAATCTTATCTGTACTCTTGAAGATTCATGGTTCAAGCTTGATGCCATCCTCTCATAATCATTTCCGATTATGAGAATTCTTCTCACCCTTCCGGAGCAAATCAGGAGACTTTTCAGTTTGTTTCTCAAGATCCCATCATCTCAGAAGTATTCATTCCAGCTTTCAGCTCTCGTTTCTCCAAATATTGCCGGTGCATCGATCAAATATCCTCTAATTAGTTCATGATCTCTTCGTTCTCTTGCATCTAAATTCCCTCAAGTATCATTCGTTTTCCAATTCTTTCCGATGATTTGTGCTTTTGCTTTTTCCTTGTTCAATTCTTACGGTGGTTCTTCCAAGATTCTTCTTCCTTTGTTTATCATATCAAAGCATTCGTGCTTTCCAAATTCTACCAATGGATCGTTGAAGACCTTCACAAATTTGCGCCTCATTTTTTCTTAATCCTTTCCATGAGATTAAGTTGTTTGCAATCCGTTGCTTGCCATCAATTTAAATTGATGAAGGATGTGCATAACGTAGTTCTTATTATTTTTTCTTCCAAGTGATCTAGTTTCTTCTTTCCGGAGTTTGTTCATCATGTCACATTTCTCAGTTCGAGATGCTTCATCTTTTCTTTCTGGAGTTCAAAGTTTCCTCATTATATCGTCCTGAAGCTTCATCTAAATCATCACAAGGCTTCACCTCGTGTTTCAACTTCTCCTTCCTTTCTTTTGATCATCCTTTTGCTACCGGAGTTATTCATGGAGGCTCTACATGATGGTTCATAAATGATTTAATTCATTCTCGAAGTGTTCATTGAGATTCTTTTTAGAGGAGCTCAAGCATTCTTCATCTCGCATTCCAAAGTACAATTCTTTCTATAGTATCATTTGAGGTGGTATTATGTCATTCTTGATAATTTGAGTTCATGTTTCATGATTCACTTGTTGTTAAGAATGAGGTATTTTAAATCCATCAACCTCTTCATTGGAGTGTATTGGGTTATATTTCACCTAAAGCTTTCCCTAAGGATTGTTGCTATTTATGGTGCTTATAAATGACCCAAGTTCTTCATTTATCCTCCCGGCGAAATAAGTTTCTCGTCTCCTTGTTCTTATCAATCCAATCTTTTTCTGTTAGTGGCAGAATTTCACCTCATAGTTTTGAGATGTTCTCCATAAGCCCACTACAAGCTTACTCTTTTCGTTGTTGGTTTTCCAACAACTACGTTCGACCCTTCTCCTAAAGATGCTTTCAAGCTCATTCGAGATAGAAGATATTGTTTTTCTCCTCCGTTCATTCCATTCCATTCTCCTTTCTTCCGGAGGCATTGTGATGTTGCTCTCGCAACCCATCTTCTTGTTTTGTCAAGACCTTGTTCTTTTCATGCTTATCCATTTAACCAGAGTGTTGTGCCCTTTTGCTCAAGTTCTTTTCGCCTTATCAAGTCGTGCATCTCTTTTCCACCGGAGTGCTGTCCGAATTTGTTCTTCCTTGTTCCTCTTTTCTAACGGAGTGTTTTCAACTTTGTTCATCTTCATTCTATTCTGTCTTTCAATTTGTTTCAACCTCGCAAGGTTATTTGGTTTCAGTCATTTGTCAAAGAAGCAACTTAGTTTTACCTCTTCTCTTCCTCTTCATTTTCCCTCCGGTGCCATCCTAGATCTCGGGATGAGATCCTCTTGTAGTGGTGGAGTGTTGTAACGCCCCAAGACCGGAGCTTCAGTTGCCTTCCGTGGTTTCCGGGTTTTGTCGTGTGATTTGTTTGGTTCTTTGCATTCATCATTACATCATGTGCATTGCATCATGTCATCATGCCATCATGTCATTTCTTTTCTTAACTCAACTGAATAAATGGCATGGATCTTTGATCTATTTAAATCGAGGGAACTCACATGGTAATTTCTCTATATAACATATCCTCCCAATATATTAGGGAGCTATAATAAATATTCTAACACACTTGCAATTTAATTCCCATGCCTTTTTCCCGCTTCAAGTTTGGTCCTCAAACTTTGCCCATATTTTCTTTCATCGCTTTCCCGATCTCCACAAAAATTCTGAATATTTTTGGACTCTCCAAAAATGTTTTTCTAATTCAAACTTATTTGAATCACATTCAAATGTGTTTGAATGCAATCCTTTCAAGCGGTGTCAAATGCATTTTCTCGGAACGAACTCATTTTTATGAGTCCGGGAGATTTAACCGCATGCCCAAATTCTTTCTCTAACCCCTCCTTTTCTTTTCTTTCCTATCGTGTTTTGTTTTATTTTTTCTTTAGAGTGAGAGGGAAAGAGAGCCTAACCAGCATCTGGGGCCTAACCCACCTCGCAGCCATGCTCTCCTCAGCCCATGAAGGCCCATCCAGCGCCGGCCCACTCCCTAACCTAACCCTAGCAAGCCTTTGCTCGATCTCCTCTGTCCCGTCCCGATCCCCATCTCTTTCCCTCCAGCGCCGCCAGCGCCCGACCCCCTCTCCCTCTCCTCGCGCTCGATCCCCATCTCCCTCCGTGCGCCAGCACCCGACCTCCACCTCGTCCTCGGTGAACCGCGCCACCGGAACCCAGCGGGTCGACGACTGCTCCTTCCTCTCCTCCGCGTCTGCCCCCGCTCAAGCATCTCCGTCGGAGCAAGCCCGTGGAGCTCCATCGCGCCCCCTCGTCGGCCCTCCTCCGCGTCGTTGCCTCGCCAGGATGCCGCATCGGGCCTCCCGCGCCGCCACTGGAGGCCAACTCCGGCGCCCCCTGCCTCGTGTCGCCCTCTGCTTCCGTCTATGCCGCGAATTCGCTGCCCCGCCGCTGATCACGAGCGCTGATGCTCTGCCCGCTTCGCCGCCCTGCTCCATCCAGCAAGCGCGCCGCCGCTGCCCTTCTCTGCTCCGCCTCCGTTGCGCCAAGGCACCCCGGACACCTCTCTGCTTCATCCTCGCCTATGCACCTTCCGCACTGCTGCCCCGACGTGCCTCGTCCTCGTCGCTTTGCCGCACGGCCCCGAGCACCCCGAGCTCGCCATCTGGGATGCACCGTGCTGCCATGGCTCTGCGTGATTTTGTGGAGTGCCGCTGCTCGACTTGGCTGTGCAACCCCTGAGGCCATGTTGTCGTTGGATTGCGATGACGCAGCCCCGAAGCCTCCATGCTCATTGCCAAATTCCACCTTGGCATAACTTGCACCCCATACATCTGTGATCCTTGTTGGGACGCCAAGACCGGACCCGTAAAGTACCCTTCGGATTCGTCAAGACCCTCACGTACAACTACACCCGATGATGCGACAAGTACCCCAACGTCATGTGTACAACGACCGTCGCCGAAAACCTGGGTAGCAGAACGCCAAGTACCTCTCCAAAAAAGGAACATGTACCACTACATCCGGAGGCATCGGATCCGTCAGTCCAACAATGACCATGTACAACTATCGGCGACCCCGAACGACTACGAAACGAGAACCTCTACTTCCCCTCCAAAACGTGTACCACTATGCCGCCCTAACGTCTATGGAACATGTTCCACGACCATCGTTGAAGACCCCGTGGACGTCAAGTTCCATGTCGTGACCCCGAACATCTACGGACATGAACCACTACTTCCCTCGGTGTCCCGAGAACGTCTACTTCCCCTACACCGCATCGAACTCGAACCCCTCCGATAATGCATGCTTCGAAGGTATAACCCGAGACGACGGTCGTGAATGATTTGTTGTGTGTTGTATGAGATGAACCCCACGTTTGCACCGTGTCTGAAATTGTCGCTTGCATGGTCCTCCTCGTTGCCATGCCGTCCACCCGTGGGAACCCGATAACCGGGATCATCCCATCATCTTGCATGACACGCTCTCGTCACACTTCCTTTTGCACCGACATCTCAATCGAGTACTGGAACCGGAACGTTGCCGTGGCACTGTTACCGTTATCGTTGCCATGGCACCCCTTTTCTTTCCACCACGGTGGCAAATGCTTCATAATGCTCCTGTTAACATTTTCATAAATAATTGCATAAACTTGCACATGTCATCCGCATCATGATAACAACAATTAAAATGTTTAAATTGTTGTTGCAATAAATTACTAAGGCATATGGGGGTTTACCAGATTTGTTGTTTGTTATATCCGGCCCCATTTAAATTGTTTAAATCGTATAGTTTTGTTATGCTTCACCTCTTTTCAAGTTAATCAACATTTAATATTGTTGGGTACATAAACAAGATCGAACTAAATAACTTGAATGTGGTGTTTCGTCAATATGCAACTCGTTGCATATTGAGCTCCACTTAATTTGTAGTGTTGTTTGTGCACTTTTCCATGCCATGCCTCATTAATCTGGACATGCATCATACTTGGTTGTGCATCATGCCATGTTGTTTATGTGATGGTTGTTTACTATGTTGTTTGCTTCTTTCCGGGTTACTTCTCACCTTAGCTTCGGTTTTGTTCCGGAGTTGTGAGGATCCGTTCATCTACGTCCGTTTGTCTTCTTCATGGACTCGTTCCTCTTCCTTGCAGGATCTCAGGCAAGATGACCATACCCTTGAAATCACTTCTATCTTTGCTTGCTAGTTGCTCGCTCTATTGCTATGCCTGTGCCGCGATACCTACCACTTGCTATATCATGCCTCCCATATTGTCATGCCAAGCCTCTAACCCACCTTGTCCTAGCAAACCATTGTTTGGCTATGTTACCGCTTTGCTCAGCCCCTCTTATAGCGTTGTTAGTTGCAGGTGAAGATGAAGTTTGTTCCTTGTTGGAACATGTTTATTGTTGGGATATCACAATATCTCTTATTTAATTAATGCACCTATATACTTGGTAAAGGGTGGAAGGCTCGGCCTTATACTTGGTGTTTTGTTCCACTCTTGCCGCCCTAGTTTCCGTCAGACCGGTGTTATGTTCCTTGATTTTGCGTTCCTTACACGGTTGGGTGTTATGGGAACCCCTTGACAGTTCACCTTGAATAAAACTCCTCCAGCAAGGCCCAACATTGGTTTTACGATTTGCCACCTAGTCATTTCTTTCCCTTGGGTTTTGCAGACTCAAGGGTCATCTTTATTTAAACCCCCGGGCGAGTGCTTCTCTAAGTGTTGGTTCAACCTGAGCGATGTCCGGCGCCCCCTGGGCAACCAGGGTCTATGCCAACCCGACGTCTGGCTCATCCGGTGTGCCCTGAGAACGAGATATGTGCAGCTCCTATCGGGATTTGTCGGCACATCTGGGTGGCTTTGCTGGTCTTGTTTTACCATTGTCTAAACGTCTTGTAACCGGGATTCCGAGTCTGATCGGGTCTTCCTGGGAGAAGGAATATCCTTTGTTGACCGTGAGAGCTTGTGGTGGGCTAAGTTGGGACACCCCTGCAGGGATTTGAACTTTCGAAAGTCGTGCCCGCGGTTATGGGCAGATGGGAATTTGTTAATGTCCGGTTGTAGAGAACTTGACACTTAACTTAATTAAAATGCATCAACCGCGTGTGTAGCCGTGATGGTCTCTTTCCGGCGGAGTCCGGGAAGTGAACACGATGTTGGAGTTATGCTTGAACATAGGTTGTTCTAGGGTCACTTCTTGATCATAGTTTCTCGACCGTGCCTTTGCCTTCTCTTCTCGCTCTCTTTTGCGTATGTTAGCCTCCATATATGCTAGTGCTTGCTGTAGCTCCACCTCATACCTTTTACCTACCCATAAGCTTAAATAGTCTTGATTGCGAGGGTGTGAGATTGCTGAGTCCCCGTGACTCATAGATACTTCCAAAACCAGCTTGCAGGTGCCAATGATATCGTGCAGGTGACGCAACCGAGCTCAAGGAGGAGCTCGATGAGGATCGTGTTCGTTATGTTGTTCCGTTTCTAGTTGATCAGTAGTGGAGCCCAGTTGGGACGACCGGGGATCTGTAGCATTAGGGGTGGTCTTCTTCTATTTTGGTTCCGTAGTCGGACCTTGATTGTATCTGGATGTTGTAATGCTATATTCATGTATTGTGTGAAGTGGTGATTGTAAGCCAACTCTGTACCTCCTTCTTATTCAGTACATGGGATGTGTAAACATTACCCCTCTTGCGACATGCCTACAATGCGGTTATGCCTCTAAGTCGTGCTCTGACACGTGGGAGATATAGCCGCATCGTGGGTGTTACAGTATGTTGTTATGCGTTCTGACCGATAAAGATCTTCGTAGAATATGTGGGAGCCAATATGAGCATCCAGGTTCCGCTATTGGTTATTGACCAGAGACGTGTCTCGGTCATGTCTACATAGTTCTCGAACCCGTAGGGTCCGCACGCTTAACGTTACGATGACGTTTTTTTATGAGTTTATGTGTTTTGATGTACCGAAGGTTGTTCGGAGTCCCGGATGTGATCAGGGACATGACGAGGAGTCTCGAAATGGTCGAGACATAAAGATTGATATATTGGACGACTATATTCGGACACCGGAAGTGTTCCAGAGAAGTTTCGGATAAAACCGGAGTGCCGAAGGGTTATCGGAACCCCCGGGGGAATAATGGGCCTCGATGGGCCTTAGTGGAGAGAGAGAGGGGCGGCCAGGGTAGGCCGTGCGCCCCCTCCCCCTTGAGTCTGAATTGGACAAGGAAGGGGAGGGCGCCCCCCTTTCCTTCTCCCTCTCCCTCTCCTTCCTTCCCACTCCCTCCCTTTTGGTGGAAACCTACTAGGACTTGGAGTCCTAGTAGGATTCCCCTCTTGGGGGCGCGCCATAGAGGGCCGGCCGGCCTCCCCCTTGCTCCTTTATATACGGGGGAAGGGGGGCACCCTAGAGACACAACAATTGATCATTGATCTCTTAGCCGTGTGCGGTGCCCCCCTCCACCATAGTCCACCTCGATAATACCGTAGCGGTGCTTAGGCGAAGCCCTGCGTCGGTAGAATATCAACATCGTCACCACGCCGTCATGCTGACGAAACTCTCCCTCAACACTCGGCTGGATCAGAGTTCGAGGGACGTCATCGGGCTGAACGTGTGCTGAACTCGGAGGAACCGTATGTTCGGTACTTGATCGGTCGGATCGTGAAGACATTCGACTACATCAACCGTGTTGTGCTAACGCTTCCGCTTTCGGTCTATGAGGGTACGTAGATAACACTCTCCCCTCTCATTGCTATGCATCACCATGATCTTGCGTGCACGTAGGATTTTTTTGAAATTACTATGTTCCCCAACAGTGGCATCCGAGCCTGGTTTTATGCGTTGATGTTATATGCACGAGTAGAACATAAGTGAGTTGTGGGCGATATAAGTCATACTGCTTATCGGCATGTCATACTTTGGTTCGGCGGTATTGTTGGATGAAGCGGCCCGGACTGACATTACGCGTACGCTTATGCGAGACTGGTTCTACGGACGTGCTTTGCACATAGGTGGCTGGCGGGTGTCAGTTTCTCCAACTTTAGTTGAACCGAGTGTGGCTACGCCCGGTCCTTGCGAAGGTTAAAACAACATCAACTTGACAAACTATTGTTGTGGTTTTGATGCGTAGGTAAGAACGGTTCTTGCTAAGCCCGTAGCAGCCACGTAAAACTTGCAACAACAAAGTAGAGGACGTCTAACTTGTTTTTGTAGGGCATGTTGTGATGTGATATGGTCAAGACATGATGCTAAATTTTATTGTATGAGATGATCATGTTTTGTAACCGAGTTGTCGGCAACTAGCAGGAGCCATATGGTTGTCGCTTTATTGTATGCAATGCAATCGCCCTGTAATGCTTTACTTTATCACTAAGCGGTAGCGATAGTCGTAGAAGCATAAGATTGGCGAGACGACAACGATGCTACGATGGAGATCAAGGTGTCGTGCCAGTGACGATGGTGATCATGACGGTGCTTCGGAGATGGAGATCACAAGCACAAGATGATGATGGCCATATCATATCACTTATATTGATTGCATGTGATGTTTATCTTTTATGCATCTTATCTTGCTTTGATTGACGGTAGCATTATAAGATGATCTCTCACTAAATTTCAAGATAAAAGTGTTCTCCCTGAGTATGCACCGTTGCCAAAGTTCGTCGTGCCCAGACACCACGTGATGATCGGGTGTGATAAGCTCTACGTCCATCTACAACGGGTGCAAGCCAGTTTTGCACATGCAGAATACTCAGGTTAAACCTGATGAGGCTAGCATATGCAGATATGGCCTAGGAACATTGAGACCGAAAGGTCGAGCGTGAATCATATAGTAGATATGATCAACATATTAATGTTCACCATTGAAAGCTACTCTATTTCACGTGATGATTGGTTATGGTTTAGTTGATTTGGATCACATGATCACTTAGAGGATTAAAGGGATGTTTTTCTAAGTGGGAGTTCTTAAGTAATATGATTAATTGAACTTAAATTTATCATGAACTTAGTACCTGATAGTATCTTGCTTGTCTATGTTTGACTGTAGATAGATGGCCCGTGCTGTTGTTCCGTTGAATTTTAATGCGTTCCTTGAGAAAGCAAAGTTGAAAGATGATGGTAGCAATTACACGGACTGGGTCCGTAACTTGAGGATTATCCTCATTGCTGCATAGAAGAATTACGTCCTGGAAGCACCGCTGCGTGCCAGGCCTGCTGCAGGAGCAACACCAGATGTTATGAACGCCTAGCAGAGCAAAGCTGATGACTACTCAATTGTTTAGTGTGCCATGCTTTACGGCTTAGAACCGGGACTTCAACGACGTTTTGAACGTCATGGAGCATATGAGATGTTCCAGGAGTTGAAGTTAATATTTCTAGCAAATGCCCGAATTGAGAGATATCAAGTCTCCAATAAGTTCTATGGCTGCAATATGGAGGAGAATAGTTCTGTCAGTGAACGTATACTCAAAATGTCTGGGTATCATAATCACTTGACTCAACTGGGAGTTAATCTTCCTGTTGATAGTGTCATTGATAGAGTTCTTCAATCACTGCCACCAAGCTACAAGAGCTTCGTGATGAACTATAACATGCAAGGGATGGATAAGACGATTCCCGAGCTCTTCGCAATGCTAAAGGCTGCGGAGGTAGAAATCAAGAAGGAGCATCAAGTGTTGATGGTCAATAAGACCGCCAGTTTCAAGAAAAAGGGCAAAGGGAAGACGAAGGGGAACTTCAAGAAGAACAGCAAGCAAGTTGCTGCTCAGGAGAAGAAACCCAAGTCTGGACCTAAGCCTGAAACTGAGTGCTTCTACTGCAAGCAGATTGGTCACTGGAAGCGGAACTGCCCCAAGTATTTGGCGGATAAGAAGGATGGCAAGGTGAACAAAGGTATATGTGATATACATGTTATTGATGTGTACCTTACTAGAGCTCGCAGTAGCACCTGGGTATTTGATACTGGTTCTATTGCTAATATTTGTAACTCGAAACAGGGACTACGGATTAAGCAAACAATGGCCAAGGACTAGGTGACGATGCGCGTGGAAATGGTTCCAAAGTCGATGTGATCGCGGTCGGCATGCTACCTCTACATCTACCTTCGGGATTAGTTTTAGACCTAAATAATTGTCATTTGGTGCCAGCGTTGAGCATGAACATTATATCTGGATCTTGTTTGATGCGAGACGGTTATTCATTTAAATCAGAGAATAATGGTTGTTCTATTTATACGAGTAATATTTTTTATGGTCATGCACGCTTGAAGAGTGGTCTATTTTTGATGAATCTCGATAGTAGTGATACACATATTCATAATGTTGAAGCCAAAAGATGCAGAGTTGATAATGATAGTCCAACTTATTTGTGGCACTACCGTTTAGGTCATATCGGTGTAAAGCGCATGAAGAAACTCCATACTAATGGACTTTTGGAACCACTTGATTATGAATCACTTGGTACTTGTGAACCGTGCCTCATGGGCAAGATGACTAAGACGCCGTTCTCCGGTACTATGGAGAGAGCAACAGATTTGTTGGAAATTATACATACAGATGTATGTGGTCCGATGAATGTTGAGGCTCGTGGCGGATATCATTATTTTCTCACCTTCACAGATGATTTAAGCAGATATGGATATGGTGCAATCTATGATGTCTCTCACAGATTTACCGCTTTTGTTTTGGGGTTATGCTCTTGAGACGGCTGCATTCACATTAAATAGGGCACCATCTAAATCCGTCGAGACGACACGTTAACTGTGGTTTTTGTCGTTTCTTAAAGTTTGGGGCTGCGATGCATATGTGAAAAAGCTTCAACCTGATAGGCTCGAACCCAAATCAGAAAAATGTGTCTTCATAGGATACCCAAAGGAGACTGTTGGGTACACCTTCTATCACAGATTCGAAGGCAAGACATTCGTTGCTAAGAATGGATCCTTTCTAGAGAAGGAGTTTCTCTCGAAAGAAGTGAGTGGGAGGAAAGTAGAACTTGATGAGGTAACTGTACCTGCTCCCTTATTGGAAAGTAGCTCATCACAGAAATCTGTTCCTGTGACACCTATACCAATTACTGAGGAAATTAATGATGATGATCATGGAACTTCAGATCAATTTGTTACTGAACCTCGTAGATCAACCAGAGTAAGATCCGCACCAGAGTGGTACAGTAATCATGTTCTGAAAGTCATGCTACTAGATCATGATGAACCTACGAACTATGAAGAAGCGATGGTGAGCCCAGATTCCACAAAATGGCTTGAAGCCATGAAATCTGAGATGGGATCCATGTATGAGAACAAAGTGTGGACTTTGGTTGACTTGCCCAATGATCGGCAATCAATTGAGAACAAATGGATCTTCAAGAAGAAGACTGACGCTGACGGTAATGTTACTGTCTACAAAGCTCGACTTGTTGCGAAAGGGTTTCGACAAGTTCAAGGGATTGACTACGATCAGACCTTCTCACCCGTAGCGATGCTTAAGTCTGTCCGAATCATGTTAGCAATTGCCGCATTTTATGATTATGAAATTTGGCAAATGGATGTCAAAACTGCATTCCTGAATGGATTTCTGGAAGAAGAGTTGTATATGATGCAACCAGAAGGTTTTGTCGATCCAAAGGGAACTAACAAAGTGTGCAAGCTCCAGCGATCCATTTATGGACTGGTGCAAGCCTCTCGGAGTTGGAATAAACGCTTTGATAGTGTGATCAAAGCATTTGGTTTTGTACAGACTTTTGGAGAAGCCTGTATTTACAAGAAAGTGAGTGGGAGCTCTGTAGCATTTATGATATTATATGTGGATGACATATTGCTGATTGGAAATGATATAGGATTTCTGGATAGCATAAATGGATACTTGAATAAGAGTTTTTCAATGAAAGACCTCGGTGAAGCTGCTTATATATTAGGCATCAAAATCTATAGAGATAGATGAAGGCGCTTAATTGGACTTTCACAAAGCACATACCTTGACAAAGTTTTGAAGAAGTTCAAAATGGATCAAGCAAAGAAAGGGTTCTTGCCTGTCTTACAAGGTGTGAAGTTGAGTAAGACTCAATGCCCGACCACTGTAGAAGATAGAGAGAAAATGAAAGATGTTCCCTATGCTTCAGCCATAGGATCTATCATGTATGCAATGTTGTGTACCAGACCTGATGTGTGCCTTGCTATAAGTTTAGCAGGGAGGTACCAAAGTAATCCAGGAGTGGTTCACTGGACATCGGTCAAGAACATCCTGAAATACCTGAAAAGGACTAAGGATATGTTTCTCGTTTATGGAGGTGACAAAGAGCTCATCGTAAATGGTTACGTTGATGCAAGCTTTGACACTGATCCGGATGATTCTAAATCGCAAACCAGATACGTGTTTACATTGAACGGTGGAGCTGTCAGTTGGTGCAGTTCTAAACAAGGCGTCGTGGTGGGATCTACGTGTGAAGCGGAGTACATAGCTGCTTCGGAAGCAGCAAATGAAGGAGTCTGGATGAAGGAGTTCATAACCGATCTAGGTGTCATACCTAGTGCATCGGGTCCAATGAAAATCTTTTGTGACAATACTGGAGCAATTGCCTTAGCGAAGAAATCCAGATTTCACAAGAGAACCAACCACATCAAGAGACGCTTCAATTCCATCCGGGATTTAGTCCAGGTGGGAGACATAGAAATTTGCAAGATACATACGGATCTGAATGTTGCAGACCCATTGACTAAGCCTCTTCCACGAGCAAAAGATGATCAACACCAAGGCTCCATGGGTGTTAGAATCATTACAGTGTATTCTAGACTATTGACTCTAGTGCAAGTGGGAGACTTAAGGAAATATGCCCTAGAGGCAATAATAAATTTATTATTTATTTCCTTATATATCATGATAAATATTTATTATTCATGCTAGAATTGTATTAACCGGAAACATAATACACGTGTGAATACATAGACCTACAGAGTGTCACTAGTATGCCTCTACTTGACTATCTCGTTGATCAAAGATGGTTATGTTTCCTAACCATAGACATGAGTTGTCATTTGATTAACGGGATCACGTCATTAGGAGAATGATGTGATTGACATGACCCATTCCATTAGCTTAGCACACGATCGTTTAGTTTGTTGCTACTGCTTCCTTCATGATTTATACATGTTCTTATGACTATGAGATTATGCAACTCCTGTTTACCGGAGGAACACTTTGTGTGCTACCAAACGTTACAACGTAACTGGGTGATTATAAAGGTGCTCTACAGGTGTCTCCGAAGGTACTTGTTGGGTTGGCGTATTTTGAGATTAGGATTTGCCACTCTGATTATCGGAGATGTATCTCCTGGCCCTCTCGGTAATGCACATCACTTAAGCCTTGCAAGCATTGCAACTAATGAGTTAGTTGCAGGATGATGTATTACGGAACGAGTAAAGAGACTTGCCGGTAACGATATTGAACTAGGTATTGAGATACCGACGATCGAATCTCGGGCAAGTAACATACCGATGACAAAGGGAACACCGTATGTTGTTATGCCGTCGGACTGATAAAGATCTTCGTAGAATATGTGGGAGCCAATATGAGCATCCAGGTTCCACTATTGGTTATTGACCGGAGACGTGTCTCGGTCATGTCTACATAGTTGTCGAACCCGTAGGGTCCGCACGCTTAACGCTACGATGACAATTTTATTATGAGTTTATGTGTTTTGATGTACGGAAGTTTGTTCGGAGTCCCGGATGTGATCACGGACATGACGAGGAGTCTCGAAATGGTCGAGACATAAAGATTGATATATTGGACGACTATATTCGGACCCCAGAAGTGTTCCGGAGAAGTTTCAGATAAAACCGGAGTGCCGGAGGGTTATCGGAACCCCCGGGGGAATTAATGGGCCTCGATGGGTCTCAGTGGAGAGAGAGAGGGGCGGCCAGGGAAGGCCGCGCGCCCCCTGTCCCTTGAGTCCGAATTGGACAAGGAAGGGGGCAGCGCCCCCCTTTCCTTCTCCCTCTCCCTCTCCTTCCTTCCCACTCTCTCCCTTTGGTGGAAACCTACTAGGACTTGGAGTCCTAGTAGGATTCCTCTCTTGGGGGCGCGCCATAGAGGGCCGGCCGGCCCCCCTTGCTCCTTTATATATGGGGCAGGGGGCACCCTAGAGACACAACAATTGATCATTGATCTCTTAGCCATGTGCGGTGCCCCCCTCCACCATAGTCCACCTCGATAATACTGTAGTGGTGCTTAGGCAAAGCCCTGCGTCGGTAGAACATCAACATCGTCACCACGCCGTCGTGCTGATGAAACTCTCCCTCAACACTCGGCTGGATCGGAGTTCGAGGGACGTCATCGGGCTGAACGTGTGCTGAACTCAGAGGTGTCGTACATTCGGTACTTGATCGGTCGGATCGTGAAGACGTACGACTACATCAACCGCGTTGTGCTAACGCTTCCGCTTTCGGTCTACGAGGGTACGTAGATAACACTCTCCCCTCTTGTTGCTATGCATCACCATGATCTTGCGTGTGCATAGGAATTTTTTTGAAATTACTACGTTCCCCAACAGTATCGAGTTGTAATTCTTGAGTTGTAAGTAAATAAAAGTGTAATGATCATCATTATTAGAGCATTGTCCCTGTGAGGAAAGGATGATGGAGACTATGATTCCCCCACAAGTCGGGATGAGACTCCGAACGAAAAAGATAAAAAAATAAAAAAGAGGCCAAAAAAGAGAGAGCCCAAAAAAATGAGAGAAAAAGAGAGAAGGGACAATGCTACTATCCTTTTCCACACTTGTGCTTCAAAGTAGCACCATGATCTTCATGGTAGAGAGTCTCTTATGTTGTCACTTTCATATACTAGTGGGAATTTTTCATTACAAAACTTGGCTTGTATATTCCAATGATGGGCTTCCTCAAATTTCACTAGGTCTTCGTGAGCAAGCGAGTTGGATGCACACCCACTTAGTTTCTTTTTGAGATTTCGTACACTTATAGCTCTAGTGCATCCGTTGCATGGCAATCCCTACTCACTCACATTGATATGTATTGATGGGCATCTCCATAGCCTGTTCATAAGCCTAGTTGATGTGAGACTATCTTCTCCATTTTGTCTTCTCCAGAACCACCCCTCTATATCCATGGCTCGCGCTCCTGTATTGCATGAAGATTGATTTTTTTTTGACAACATCAAAAGTATGAAACAATTGCTTGGCTTCTCATCGGGGTTGTGCATGATTAAATATTTTTGTGTGATGAAGATAGAGCATAGCCAGACTATTTGATTTTGTTGGGATAGCTTTCTTTGGCAATGTTATTTTAAGAAGACATGATTGCTTTGTTAGTATGGTTGAAGTATTATTCTTTTTATGTCGATATTAAACTTTTGTCTTGAATCTTTCAGATCTGAACATTCATGCCACAATAAAGAAAATTACATTAATAATTATGTTAGATAGCATTCCACATCAAAAATTCTGTTTTTATCATTTACCTACTCGAGGACGAGCAGGAATTAAGCTTGGGGATGCTTGATACGTCTCCAATGTATCTATAATTTTTGATTGTTCCATGTTGTTATATTATCTGTTTTGGATGTTTAATGGGATTTAACATGCTCTTTTATATTATTTTTGGGACTAACCTCTTAACCGGAGGCCCAGTGCGAGTTTATGTTTTTTTTGCCTATTTTAGAGTTTTGTAGAAAAGGAATACCAAACGAAGTCCAAACAGAATGAAACCTCCGGGATGATCTTTCTTGGACCGAAAGCAATCCACAAGACTTGGAGTCAAAGTCTGGAACTCCACGAGGAAGCCACGAGGTAGGAGGGCGCGCCCAGGGGGTAGGAGCGCCCCACCCTCATGGGCCCCTCCCAGCTCCACTGACGTACTTCTTTCGCCTATATATACTCTTATACCCTAGAAACATCACAGAGAGCCATGCGACCACTTTTCCACCGCCGCAACCTTTTGTACCCGTGAGATCCTGATACGTCTCCATCGTATCTACTTTTCCAAACACTTCTGCCCTTTTTTTGGACTCTAACTTGCATGATTTGAATGGAACTAACCCGGACTGACGCTGTTTTCAGCAGAATTGCCATGGTGTTATTTTTGGGCAGAAATAAAAGTTCTCGGAATGACCTGAAAATCAACAGAGAATATTTTTGGAATATATAAAAAATACTGGAAAAAGAATCAAGACCAGTGGGCCCACACCCTGTCCACGAGGGTGGAGGGCGCGCCTCCTGCCTCGTGGGCCCCCTGATGCTCCACCAACCTCAACTCCAACTCTATATATTCATGTTCGGGGAGAAAAAAAACCAGAGAGAAGGATTCATCGCGTTTTACGATATGGAGCCGCCGCCAAGCCCTAATATCTCTCGGGAGGGCTGATCTGGAGTCCGTTCGGGGCTCCGGAGAGGGGAATCCGTCGCCATCGTCATCATCAACCTTCCTCCATCACCAATTTCATGATGCTCACCGCCGTGCGTGAGTAATTCCATCATAGGCTTGCTGGACGGTGATGGGTTGGATGAGATTTATCATGTAATCGAGCTAGTTTTGTTAGGGTTTGATCCCTAGTATCCATTATGTTTTGAGATTGATGTTTCTATGACTTTGCTATGCTTAATGCTTGTCACTAGGGCCCGAGTGCCATGACTTCAGATCTGAACCTATTATGTTTTCATGAATATACGTGAGTTCTTGATCCTATCTTGCAAGTCTAGAGTCACCTATTATGTGTTATGATCCGTTAACCCAGAGGTGACAATAATCGGGATACTTATCGATGATGACCGTAGTTTGAGGAGTTCATGTATTCACTAAGTGTTAATGCTTTGGTCCGGTACTCTATTAAAAGGAGGCCTTAATATCCCTTAGTTTCCAATAGGACCCCGCTGCCACGGGAGGGTAGGACAAAAGATGTCATGCAAGTTCTTTTCCATAACCACGTATGACTATATTTGGAATACATGCCTACATTACATTGATGAACTGGAGCTAGTTCTGTGTCACCCTATGTTATAACTGTTGCATGAGGAATCACATCCAACATAATTATCCATCACTGATCCATTGCCTACGAGCTTTTCACATATTGATATCTGCTTATTTACTTTTCCATTGTTACTATTACAATCACTACAAAACCAAAACTATTACTTTTGCTACCGTTATCGCTACTATCATATTACTTTGCTACTAAAAACTTTGTTGTAGATGTTAAGTTTTCCAAGTGTGGTTGAATTGACAACTCAAGTGCTAATACTTGAGAATATTATTTGGCTCCCCTTGTGTCGAATCAATAAATTTGGGTTGAATACTCTACCCTCGAAAACTGTTGCGATCCCCTATACTTGTGGGTTATCAAGACTATTTTCTGGCGCCGTTGTCGAGGCGCATAGCTTTATTCTTTGAGTCACTTGGGATTTATATCCGCTGATCACTATGAAGAACTTGAAAGATAAAAGAACCAAGATTTTTCCCTCAACTACGAGGGGAGGTAAGGAATTGCCATCTAGCTCTGCACTTGATTCACCTTCTGTTTTGAGTAAACTTGCGACACCTACTCCTGCTATTCATTCTGATATATCGCATATTATTGATGACGCCACTTCTGCTTTACATGATACTTATGATGAAACTACTTCCATGCTTGATAATACTGTGCCACTAGGTGAATTTCTTGATGAACAACTTGCTAGGGTTAGAGAGAATGAAATTATTGAAACTGATAATATTGATGAAAGTGATGATGAAGATTCTCCCCCTAGATATGAATTGCCTATTGTGCCTGAGGGTTATGTTATGGATGAAGAAACTGCTAGAGACTTTTTAGCTTGCAATGATAGATATGATCTTAAGAAATTATTAGCTAAGCTTGAAGAAAAGTCTTTGAATGCTAGAATGAAATATGACCCTGCTTTTGCTACTTCACCTATCTGTATTTCTGATAAGGATTATGATTTATCTATTGATCGTGAGTTAATTACTTTGGTTGAATCTGATCCTTTTTATGGCTATGAATCTGAAACTGTTGTGGCACATCTTACTAAATTAAATGATATAGCCACTCTATTCACTAATGATGAGAAAACTCGCTATTACTTTATCCTTAAGTTGTTTCCATTCTCATTAAAGGGTGATGCTAAAACATGGTTTAATTATCTTGATCCTGGTTGTGTGCGTATTCCCCGGGATATGATTTATTACTTCTCTCCTAAATATTTCCCCGCTCATAAGAAACAAGCTGCCTTAAGAGAAATATATAACTTTGAACAAATTGAAGAAGAGAGTCCCACAAGCTTGGGGGAGGCTTCTCCAATTACTTAATGCTCTGCCTGATCTTCCTCTCAAGAAAAATGAAATACTTGATATCTTTTATAATGGACTAACCGATGCTTCCAGAGACCACCTGGATAGTTGTGCTGGTTGTGTTTTCAGGGAAAGAACTGCTGATTAAGCAGAATTTCTATTGAATAATATATTGAGTAATGAAAATAATTGGACACTTCCTGAACCAACTCCTAAGCCAACTCTGAAGAAAAGGGGTATTCTATTTCTCAGTCCTGAAGATATGCAAGAGGCAAAGAAATCTTTGAAAGAAAAAGGTATTAAAGCTAAAGATGTTAAGAATTTACCACCTATTGAAGAAATACATGGTCATGATAACCCGACACAGGTACTAAAGGTAAATTCTCTCTATAGATTTGATGAAGGTGATATCCCTCGTTATAAGTCTGCTAGCCAATGCTTAGATGAGTTTGATAATTTTATTGTTAAGGAAGAAAACTTCAATGCTTATGTTGGTAGACAATTGAAACACAATGCTGATATGCTTGAACACTTGAGTGATTATATGTCTAGAGTTAAAGGTGAACTTAAACTTGTTAGTAAACATGCTTCTATGGTTACCACTCAAGTAGAACAAGTACTTAAGGATCAGAATGATTTGCTTAATGAATTAAACAATAAGAAAAATGATAATGATGTTAGAGTTATGACTAGAGGGGGTAAAATGACTCAGGAACCGTTGTATCCTGAGGGCCACCCTAAGAGAATTGAGCAAGGTTCTTAGAGAACTAATGTTGATGCACCTAGTTCTTCTAAGAAGAAGAAAAAGAAAAATGATAGAACTTTGCATGCTTCTAGTGAACCTGTTGTTGACACACCTGAGAATCCCAATGATATTTATATTTCCGATGCTGAAACATAATCTGGTAATGAACATGAACGTAGTGATAATTTTAATGATGATGTTCATGTTGATGCTCAACCTAGCAATGACAATGATGTAGAGGTTGAACCTGCTGTTGATCTTGATAACCCACAATCAAAGAATCAACGTTATGATAAGAGAGACTTCATTGCTAGGAAGCATGGTAAAGAAAGAGAACCATGGGTTAAGAAACCCATGCCTTTTCCTCCTAAACCATCCAAGAAAAAAGATGATAGGGATTTTGAGCGCTTTGCTGAAATGATTAGACCTATCTTTTTGCGTATGCGTTTGACTGATATGCTTAAAATGAATCCTTATGCTAAGTATATGAAAGATATTGTTACTAATAAAAGAATGATACCGGAAGCTGAAATTTCCACCATGCTTGCTAATTATACTTTTAAAGGTGGAATACCAAACAAACTAGGAGATCCCGGAGTACCAACTATACCGTGCTCCATTAAAAGAAACTATGTTAAAACTTCTTTATGTGATCTTGGAGCCGGTGTTAGTGTTATGGCTCTCTCTTTATATCGTAGACTTGATTTGAATAAGTTGACACCTACTGAAATATCTTTGCAAATGGCTGATAAATCAACTGCTATACCTGTCAGTATTTATGAGGATGTGCCTATTGTGGTTGCAAACGTTACTATTTTAACGGGCTTTGTTATTCTTAATATTTTGAGGACGATAGTATGTCCATTATTCTTGAAAGACCCTTTTTGAATATTGCAGGGGCTATTATTGACTGCAACAAAGGCAATGTCACTTTTCATGTTAATGGTAATGAGCATACGGTAAACTTTCCGAGGAAACAACCTCAAGTCCACAGTATCAATTCTATTAGAAAAATTCCAACAATTACTATTGGAGGTTTTGAATTTCCTCTTCCTACTGTCAAGAAGAAATATGATATTCTTATTGTTTGGGACGTACATATCCCCATTGAGGTAACCTAGTTTTATTGAAAAATTCTCCGGTTTCATGTTATTTGAAAAGAGTTTGTTAACAAGACTTGATCAACCTTGCTAGTGGATTCCTTTTGATGAGCATGAGATGGATGAAGTTAGAAAGCACAACTCTTTGTACCCTCCTTTTACTTTCTGTTATTTAGTTTAAATAAAGCAAAAACAGTATTTTTTGTCTGTTTTCTAATGTATCCTTGAATACCCCAAAAATAAAAGTTCTCCAAATGCCCTGAAAATGAAATATGATTTTTCTAGAATATTTAAGAATTATTGGCACTGAGAACACACCAGGGGGACCCACCATGTGCCCACGAGGGTGGAGGGCGCGCCCTACCCCCTGGACGCGCCCCCTGCCTCATGGACCCACGAGGGTCCCCTCCACTTATTCTTACGCCCACACACTTCGTCTTCCTCTAGAAAAAATCGTCCACCAGCTCAAACCCGAGTTCTAGCTCATCTTGCTGCCATTTTCGATCTCCTTTCTCAAAGCTCCATTCACAAAACTGCTTTGGGGGATTGTTCTTCGGTATGTGACTCCTCCAATGGTACAATTAGTTTGTGTTCTAGTGCTTTATTTATTGCAAATTTTTGCTGTTGAGGTGACCCTCTTCTTGAGCTTGCATGTAAAATTTATGTGGTCAAAAGTAGTTTTAATGCATGATATGGCCTCTAGGCACCTGTAGTAGTAGTTGCTATCAATCTTGTTGAGTTTGGTTCACTTTTATTTTTGACTTACTAAAAATTTCAGAAATTTTCAGAATAAGATGAAGAGATTTTTGAGGGGCTCTTCGAGCCAAAGCTCGAAGGATAAGCAAGGTGAAGAAAATAAGAAGCCCAAATATAATCTCCCTCGCACTGCGGAGGTTCGGCCGTGTGAATGGCCTTGTGATGAGTTCTTGAGAGAAGCCGAGATTTATGAAGATTTTTATTATTTGGCTGAGAATGCATGCCTCACTAACTTCCTCCATGATCAGCGTGAACAGTATCTCCTACTCACCAATATTTTTGTGCAAAATTTTCATTTCCATGCTAGGAGATCGCCACCTTCGGTGGAATTTTATTTATATGATGAGCATCAGGAGATGTCACTTTATGATTTTTGCCGGGTATGTAGGATACCCTTTGAGAGCAGCATAAAGGAACCACATCGTAATGATGTGGAAGGATTCATTGATATGATTGTTGTAGGGGAAACGAGGAAGGTTTCTGATGCAAGAATTACTAGCATACATTTTCCTGTTCTACATTACTTTGCAATATTTGCTAGTAGATGCTTAATTGGTCGCGGGAACTGTGGAAATCTTAGTGCCCCTGATATTGTTATTTTGCGCCATGCTTTGTTTCGTGATACCACTTTTAGTTTAGGCGCTATTGTTGCTAAGTGGTTAAATCTGAACCGTACAAAGGGTCCCGTCTTAGGACACATCTCCGCCTCGCGCCTTGCTGCACACTTTAACATACCTATTAGGCACTATGAGAAAGAGGAAAAGTTGCTGCCTCCTATTTTTCTAGACTATAAGAGTATGGTAGCACATGATTTTTGTTAAGAATAAGAAGAAGATGCTCAACTATAGACTGATATTTGATAAAAAATTCCTTTGAGACTATTACCTTGCCTGCTCCTTCTTTGTTCAACATATTTTCAGGCATGTACCTTGTTCTGCCGGAGTCCATTCATGCCTACCAGAGCCTGGCATCAGCTCCAGAGCCTAAGCCGGAGCCACCACTTGATCCTCACCGTCAGTCTGTTTATCAGTGGGATCCGGAGGAGATCGCCAACTAGTGGCACCCGAGGACCCTCCTCAGTACACCAGGGAGGGAAGCTTTGATCCGTGGCCATATACCAACTTAGGCCAAAAGCCTAAGCTTGGGGGAGTATGTATTCCTCACCGACATTACATTCATGTTCACACACTCATGTCAGTTGTCGGTGCTCATACTTTTTCATTGTATCATCCATGTTAGTTTATTTTCTTTTTAAGCTTTCTTCTTGTGTGTTTGAAAAAAAACCTTAAGCAAAACAAAAAAAATTAGTTGTAGGCTTTAGCTAGTTTACTTTCCATGCCTGTAGTAGTAGTAATTAAAAAGAAAACCCCAAAATATTTCTCATTCTTCTTTTGCTTGTTGGGAGCTTTCCCGTGTAAATAGTTTTGTTTCTTTTCTTTTCTTTTCTTTGGGGGTCGATAGGAGAAGACCATGATGAAAATGTTGAGTGGTTCTCATATGCATTATTGTTGATCTAACAAAGAGCCCATATTACCTTGTCTTCTCCCTTGAATTGAATGCTTGCAGATTCCAGCTTAGTCCAATGCACATGCACTATTATTATTATCCACACCGTTCGGTCGTGCAAGTGAAAGGCAATAATGACGATATATGATGAACTGATTGAGATGAGAAAAGCTGGTATGAACTTGACCTCTCTTGTTTTTGTAAATATGATTTCTTCATTGTTCTTGATTCAACCTATTATGAATGAAACCTGCTTGCAATTACAATTAGAGATTATAGTTGCTCATGCCATACTTAAGTAGCTAGGAGTTTATAATGGTTTACCTTGCGTGCCAACATGCTATTAAAATGGTTGTGATGTGGTATGATAGGGTGGCATCCTCCTTTGAATGATTTGAGTGGCTTGACTTGGCACATGTTCACGCATGTAGTTGAAACAAAATCAACATAGCCTCCACGATATTTATGTTCATGGTGAATTATATCGTACTCATGCTTGCATTCAGTGTTGATTAATTTTAATGCGTGTTCATGACTGTTGTCGCTCTCTAGCTGGTCGCTTCCCAGTCTCTTTCTATCCTTCACTTGTACTAAGCGGGAATACTGCTTGTGCATCCACTTCCATAAAACCCAAAAGTTATTCCATATGAGTCCACCATACCTTCCTATATGCAGTATCTACCCGCCGTTCCAAGTAAATTTGTATGTGCCAAACTCTAAAGCTTCAAATGAAATTCTGTTTTGTATGCTCGAATAGCTCATGTATCAACTAGGGCTATCTGTATCTTCCATGCTAGGCAGGTTATTCTCAAGAGGAGTGGACTCTGCTCCTCACTCACGAGAAAATGGCTGGTCACCGGGATGCCCAGTCCCATGCTCAAATCAAATGAAAACAATTGCAAACAAAACTCCACCAGGATTGTTGTTAGTTGGAGGCACCCGTTGTTTCAGGCAAGCCATGGATTGATGCTTGTTGGTGGTGGGGGGGTATAAACTTTACCATTCTGCTTGGGAACCGCCTATAATGTGTGTAGCATGGAAGATATCGAGATCTCTCGGTTGTTATGTTGACAATGAAAGTATACCGCTCAAAATATTATCCATATCCATTTCAAAATCGAGCTCTGGCACCTCTACAAATCCCTGCTTCCCTCTGCAAAGGGCCTATCTATTTACTTTTATGTTGAGTCATCATCCTCTTATTAAAAAGCACCAGTTGGAGAGCACCGCTGTCATTTGCATGCATTACTATTAGTTTACATTGAGTATGACAGTGACTGGATCTCTTTTACCATGAATTACAATTTCCAGTCAACACTTGATCTTCAGGGGTGCTCTGCATTTATGTTTTGCGGTCTCAGAAAGGGCTAACGAGATACCATCTTGTTATATCATATTATGATTGTTTTGAGAAAGTGTTGTCATCCGAGATTTATTATTATTGCTCGCTAGTTGATTATGCCATTGATATGAGTAAACATGAGACCTAAATGTTATTGTGAATATGGTTAGTTCATAATCTTTGCTGAAAACTTGAATGCTGGCTTTACATATTTACGACAACAAGAGCAAACAAAGTTTGTAAAAGTTTTTCTTTATCACTTTCAGTTTGTCAACTGGATTGCTTGAGGACAAGCAAAGGTTTAAGCTTGGGGGACTTGATATGTCTCCATAGTATCTACTTTTCAAAACACTTTTGCCCCTGTTTTGGATTCTAACTTGCATGATTTGAATGGAACTAACCCGGACTGACGCTGTTTTCAGCAGAATTGCCATGGTGTTATTTTTGTGCAGAAATAAAAGTTCTCGGAATGACCTGAAAATCAATGGAGAATATTTTTGGAATATATAAAAAATACTGGTGAAAGAATCAAGACCAAGGGTCCCACACCCTGCCCACGAGGGTGGGGGTGCGCCTACCCCCCTGGGCGAGCCCCCTGCCTCATGGCCCCCTAATGCTCCACCGACCTCAACTCCAACTCTATATATTCACGTTCAGGGAGAAAAAAATCAGAGAGAAGGATCCATCGCGTTTTATGATACAGAGCCGTCGCCAAGCCTTAATCTCTCTCGGGAGGGCTGATCTGGAGTCCGTTCGGGGCTCCGGAGAGGGGAATCCGTCGCTATCGTCATCATCAACCTTCCCCCATCACCAATTTCATGATGCCCACCGCCGTACGTGAGTAATTCTATCGTAGGCTTGCTGGATGGTGATGGTTTGGATGAGATTTATCATGTAATCGAGTTAGTTTTGTTAGGTTTGATCCCTAGTATCCATTATGTTCTGAGATTGATGTTGCTATGACTTTGCTATGCTTAATGCTTGTCACTAGGACCCGAGTGCCATGATTTCAGATCTGAACCTATTATGTTTTCATGAATATATGTGAGTTCTTGATCCTATCTTGCAATTCTATAGTCACCCATTATGTGTTATGATCCGTTAATCCCAAAGTGACAATAATCGGGATACTTACCGGTGATGACCATAGTTTGAGGAGTTCATGTATTCACCAAGTGTTAATGCTTTAGTCTGGTACTCTATTAAAAGGAGGCCTTAATATCCCTTAGTTTCCAATACGACCCCGCTGCCACGGGAGGGTAGGACAAAAGATGTCATGCAAGTTCTTTTCCATAAGCACGTATGACTATATTCGAAATACATGCCTACATTACATTGATGAACTGGAGCTAGTTCTGTGTCACCCTATGTTATAACTGTTGCATGAGGAATCGCATCCGACATAATTATCCATCACTGATCCATTGCCTACGAGCTTTTCACATATTGATCTCTGCTTATTTACTTTTTCGTTGTTACTGTTACAATCACTACAAAACCAAAACTATTACTTTTTCTACCGTTACCGCTACTATCATATTACTTTGCTACTAAAAACTTTGCTGCAGATATTAAGTTTTCCAGGTGTGGTTGAATTGACAACTCAGCTGCTAATACTTGAGAATATTCTTTGGCTCCCCTTGTGTTGAATCAGATCTCATCTTGTGGCCTTTTCCGGCGATCTGCAGGAGGGGGAATCGATCACGGAGGGCTTCTACATCAACACCATTGCCTCTCCGATGAAGCGTGAGTAGTTTACTATAGACCTTCGGGTCCATAGTTATAAGCTAGATGGCTTCTTCTCTCTCTTTGATTCTCAATACAAAGTTCTCCTCGATGTTCTTGGAGATCTATTCGATGTAATACTCTTTTGCGGTGTGTTTGTCGAGATGTGATGAATTGTGGATTTATGAACAAGATTATCTATGAATATTATTTGGTTCTTCTCTGAATTCTTATATGCATGATTTGATATCTTTGCAAGTCTCTTTGAATTATCGGTTTAGTTTGGCCTACTAGATTGATCTTTCTTGCAATGGGAGAAGTGCTTAGCTTTGGGTTCAATCTTGCGGTGTCCTTTCCCAGTGATAGTAGGGGCAGCAAGGCACGTATTGTATTGTTGCCATCGAGGATAAAAAGATGGGGTTTATATCATATTGCTTGAGTTTATCCCTCTAGATCATGTCATCTTGCTTAATGCGTTACTCCGTTCTTATGAACTTAATACTCTAGATGCATGCTGGATAGCGGTCGATGTGTGGAGTAATAGTAGTAGACGCAGAATCGTTTAAGTCTACTTGACACGGATGTGATGCCTATATTCATGATCATTGCCTTAGATATATTCATAACTATGCGCTTTTCTATCAATTGCTCGGCAATAATTTGTTCACCCACGGTAATACATGCTATCTTTAGAGAAGCCACTAGTGAAACCTATGGCCCCCGGGGTCTCTTTCCTATTATATTACATCTCTTTTATTTACATCGCATCTCATTTACTATTTTGCAATCTTTACTTTCCAATCTATACAACAAAAATACCAAAAATATTTACTTTACTATCTCTATTAGATCTCACTTTTGCGAGTGACCATGAAGGGATTGACAACCCCTTTATCGCGTTGGTTGCAAGGTTCTTGATTGCTTGTGCAGGTACTAGGTGACTTGTACGTTGTCTCCTACTGGATTGATACCTTGGTTCTCAAAACTGAGGGAAATACTTACGCTACTTTGCTGCATCACCCTTTCCCCTTCAAGGGAAAAGCAACACATGCTCAAGAGGTAGCAGTATGTATTATCTTCAAATAAGCCATTGGCTCACTCCATTGTTCTGGGGAACAAAGGTTTAGTCATCTTGCCCATGAGGCATGGTTCGCAATTATCAAATGATTCATAATCAAGTGATTCCAAAAGCCCATCTGCATGGAGTTTCTTCATGCGCTTTACACCAATATGACCTAAACGGCAGTGCCACAAATATGTTGCACTATCATTACCAACTTTGCATCTTTTGGCATCAATATTATGAATATGTGTATCACTACGACCGAGATTCAATCAACCAGAACAACAATTACTCTCTAACTTAAATAAATAACCGTATCGCAATAAAAATGATCTAGTCATATTCATGCTCAACGCAAACACCAAATAACATTTATTTAGGTCCAACACTAATCCTGAAGGTAGAGGGAGTGTGTGATGGTGATCTTATCAACCTTGTAATCACTTCCAACACACATCGTCACCTCGCCCTTAACTAGTCTTTGTTCATTTTACAACTCCTGTTTTGAGTTACTAATCTTAGCAATTTAACTGGTATCAAATACCTTGGGGTTACTATGAACACTAGTAATGTACACATCAATAACATGTATATCAAATATACCTTTGTTCATTTGCCATCCTTCTTATTTGCCAAGTATTTGGGGTAGTTCTTCTTCCAGCGACCATTCCCTTTGAAGTAGAAGCACTCAGTTTCAGGCTTAGGTCTAGCTTTGGGTTTCATCACAGGAGTGACAACTTGCTTGTCATTCTTCTTGAAGTTCCCTTTCTTTTGCTTTGCCCTTTTTCTTGAAACTAGTGGTCTTGTCAACCATCAACACTTGATGCTTTTTCTTGATTTCTACCTTCGTTGATTTTAGCATCGTGAAGAGCTCGGGAATCGTTTTCGTCATCCCTTGCACATTATGGTTCATCACGAAGTTCTAGTAGCTTGGTGA
This sequence comes from Triticum monococcum, assembly GCA_034509565.1. Classification (NCBI taxonomy): domain Eukaryota; kingdom Viridiplantae; phylum Streptophyta; class Magnoliopsida; order Poales; family Poaceae; genus Triticum; species Triticum monococcum. The sequence goes on along the minus strand of CM067843.1, from coordinate 665,423,011 downwards.
TAGTGACTAGAGAATTCTGTCAATCACTATCTTATCTGGAAGATTAACTCCCACTTAATTCAAGCGATTGTAGTACCCATACATTTTGAGCACATGCTCACTAGCCGAGCTATTCTCCTCCATCTCGTAGGCAAAGTACTTGTCAGAGGTCTCATACCTCTTAACACGGGCATGCGTCTGAAATACCAATTTCAACTCTTGGAACATCTTATATGCTTTGTGGCATTCATAACGTTTTTGAAGTCCCGGTTCTAAGCCGTAAAGCATGATGCACTAAACTATCAAGTAGTCATCATACCGAGCTTGTCAAACGTTCATAATGTTGCATCTGCTTCTGCAATAGGTCTGTCACCTAGCGGTGCATCAATGATATAATTCTTCCGTGCAGCAACGAGGATAATATCAGATCACGGACCCAGTCCGCATCATTGCTACTATCATATTTCAACTAACTTTTCTCTAGGAACATATCAAAAAACATAGGGGAGCTACAATGCGAGCTATTGATCTACAACATAGACTTGCAAACACTATCAGGACTAAGTTCATGATAAATTAAGTTCAATTAATCATATTACTTAAGGACTCCCACTTAGATAGACATCCCTCAAGTCATCTAAATGATCACCTGATCCATATCAACTAAACCATGTCTGATCATCACGTGAGATGGAGTAGTTTTCAATGGTGAACATCTCTGTGTTGATCATATCTACTATATGATTCATGTTCGACCTTTCGGTCTCCAGTGTTCCGAGACCATGTCTGTACGTGCTAGGCTCGTCAAGTTTAACCCGAGTATACCGCATGTGCAAAACTGTCTTACACCCGTTGTATGTGAATGCAGAGCTTATCACACCCGATCATCACGTGGTGTCTCAGCATGGCAAACTATGGCAACCGTGCATACTCAGGGAGAACACTTATGCCTTGAAATTTTAGTAAGGGATCATCTTATAATGCTACCGCCGTACTAAGCAAAATAAGATGCATAAAAGATAAACATCACATGCAATCAAAATATGTGACAAGATATGATAGTAGCAATCACATGCACATCATCTTGTGCCTTTGATCTCCATCTCCAAAGCACCGTCATGATCTCCATCGTTACCGGCTTGACAACTTGATCTCCATCATAGCATCATGGTCGTCTCGCCAACTCTTGCTTATAAAACTATCTCTAACGCATATGATAAAGTAAAGCAATTACATGGCGTTTGCATTTCATACAATAAGGCAACAACCATAAGGCTCCTACCAGTTGCCAATAACTTCTACAAAACATCATCATCTCGTACAATAACATATATCACATCATGTCTTGACCATATCACATCACAACATGTCCTGCAAAAACAAGTTAGACGTCCTCTACTTTGTTGTTGCAAGTTTTACGTTGCTGCTACGGGCTTCTAGCAAGAACTGTTCTTACCTATGCATCAAAACCACAACGGTGATTTTATCAAGTTTGCTGTTTTAACCTTCAACAAGGACCGGTGATACGTCTCAACGTATCTATAATTTTTGATTGTGCCATGCTATTATATTACCTGTTTTGGATGTTTTATATGCATTAATATGCTATTTTATATGATTTTTGGTTATAACCTATTAACCTAGAGCCCAGTGTCAGTTTCTGTTTTTCCTTGTTTTAGAGTCCCGCAAAAAAAATATCAAATGGAGTCCAAACGGAATAAAACTTTTGCCATGTTTTTTCTTGGACCAGAAGACACCCAGGAGACTTGGAGTACAAGTCAGAGGAGCCTCGAGGCGGCCACAAGGGTGGAGGGCGCCCCCCGACCTTGTGGGCCCCTCTTAGCTCCCCTGACCTAATTCTTTCGCCTATATATACTCTTATACCCCAAAAACATCCAGGGGAGCCACGAAACCACTTTTCCACCGCCACAACTGACGGTGTCCTGGACTAGGGGGCACTCACCATGTCATCTCCCAATTAGTTGGATTGGGCCAAGGACCCCCATGGCCGTTTACTCACGGGCTAGTTCGGACAGCCGATGTATACACAAGGAGGATTCCACAAGACTTGATGATCAAGACAAGGACTCCTCTCCACCGACATATTCGACTAGGAATCTTGTTATCCTAGGCCTCTGGTACATTATATAAACCAAGGCCAGGCTAGTCGATAGATCATTATGACATTATTCATCATATCCTCAGGTTTAGACCACAACATATGATCTCGAGGTAGATCAACTCTGTACTTGATACTCCATCAATATAAACAAGAGTAGGACGCAGGGTTTTGCCTCCATTAAGAGGGCCTGAACCTGGGTAAAGCATCATCTCATTCGTTCCTGTTACCATTGATCCGAGAATCCACAGCTCAGGACCCCCTACCCCGAGATCTGCCGGTTTTGACACCGACAACGGTGCTTTCATTGAGAGTTCCGCTGTGAGATCAACAAAGGATCAATGGCTCGCCTACAGATCAATGTGACGTCGGCATCCTCGTCGCCGGCTCGAATGGTTACCTTAGCTTGACCGAGGATTGTGCCCTGCCTCCGATCGTCTTGTTCGGACGAGGCCTTCATCAAACATCAACTCCGATCTCTGTCATGATCATGGAGGAATCATCCTTGCAGCTCGGGGGCTCAACATCAACATTGCCCTTGCCGACTGTGCTGTTCTTCCGGACAGCAAACTTGTATCCGCTGCCACCACCTCCTCGAGAATTGCTTTGACGATTCCTTTGGTGGAATTGCGCGGAATTGAGTCTACAACAACCCTGCAAAATTTCATCACGTTCTGATGGAGTAATCTCCGCTGATCTCCGATATACCAGAGCCGTGTCGAGTCTAGATGGGAATCAGGACAAGTTTAGGGCGTGGTCTCCAGAGCCCAGCTCGGAGGTTATTTGGAAGATCCAACCGTTCATCTTTGCGGAATTTCCATATCTACCACCTCTCAAAATTTCAGCTCGATCCGAACGTTCAAGCTCCGGGAACCTTCCGATTAGTGCATCACTTTTCGGATATGTTTTCTGCGTGAATACGAATCCGACCCGAGTTCATCTTTTTTACGAACGGGATTTCAAACATCCTTTTTGAAGGAAGTTTTGTATGGGCTATTGTGTTTTGTCCCCAAACATATCCCACTAATTTTAAAGTATTTTCCAATATGATCTTCACCATCGCGCAGGTGTCAAACCAGCCCGACAACGTTGCTCCACGGTTGCCGACCTGCTCTAGACATGTCGTCACTTTGTTGAGCCGAGCTCAACTTCTTCAGATCATCATCTCGGCAAGCCGAACAAGAGTTCGACATCGTGAAGGATAAATCATCACCAACCTCGCCGCCCCACGGATCACACGGAGCGGGCACACCGCCGCATGGTCACTTCATCAAGCCGGCATTCACCGCATCACAAATTATGACCTGCGTCGGCATGGCTGCACTGTTATTTCTTCAAGCCGATGTCCATCACGCCGAACTGCTTCAACACCTCAGCTGACATGGCAGCTCCAACGTCTCCTTACCTACCTGCTCCGTCACCTCGCCTGGACCGGGGGCTTCACCATATCTTCATCAAACCTACTCAGGTGACTTCGGCATCACCAGCCGACCTGCTTCGACTCATCGGCTGACATGGAGGCTTTGACACCTCGGCTAGATCGGGGACTTTGCTATTTCTTCATCGACATACTCTGGTGACTTCGGCGTCACCAGCCGACCAACTTTGTCACGTTAGCTGGACCAAGGGCTTTGCCTCGACGAGCCATCCTTTGCCAGCATCGCCATGCCGTCGCTTTATTGCCCATCAGACAATGGGTGTGCAGATCAAGTCCCAATTTTGGGAGTCACCTTTCTTCGGATTGCTACAACAAATAAACCAGGTGCTATTAATCCTACTAATTTTTGCTTGTTTGGCTTTATTTTTCCTGAGGAATTATTACTCTGGTTTGTTCCATCATCTATACATAGGTACATCAAATGGTGGCCGCATTAACGACGGTCGCGTGGTGGTTCGGCTTTGCCATGCCTTTACCACATCACGCCGACGCCCTGCATCGACATTGATTTCGGCGCCAGGCCACATATCTTTAAATAAATTATTTTGCGTAAATTAATTCCGCGAGGATTTTTATATATTTGTATTATTATTGTTGGACTACACTATTTTACATGTGTAGGTAATCGACTTCGAATGCATCACGCGGTCACTTCGGCAAGCCAACGTCGTCATCCCAATCGGCCTAAATCGGCTCGCGTAATCACCTAGTTGGTCGAATTGCCATATCGACATGTTCGGTTGCCTCGGGACTTCGGCATCGCTGAGGGAGCTCTACCTCATTGAGTGTTCGGCACACATGCCATATTTCTTTTATTACTCACTTTGCATAAATTATTAATCATGCATCCTTTAAAAAATATTATTATTACTATTATCTCCGGCTTGCACTATCTTCTGTGGACAGGTAAAATGATCCGGATTGGGTAGCGTTGTCACCTCGGCTTATCGACATACCATGTCACCTCGGCTGGATCGGGGGCTTCGTCATCACTTCATTAACCCACGCCTGGTACTTCGGCGTCACACTGTTGTCCTGCATAGGCCGTGCTATGTCGCCACTTCGGTGCGTCGAGCTCTTTGCTCTGCCACCTCGGGACCGGCTTGGGGGCTGGGAGCTCATTCCGCCATAAGCTCGGACCACGTCATCAATACCGAGCACATTAACCAGCTAAGTCGCTTTCATGCTCAAAAACTTTTAGTTTTCAATTTTGTTCGGTTCAACCAAGCATTATACCTTTTTGGCAAAAAGTTGTTTGTGAAAAACTTCCTTGTCAAAACTTTGTTTGTGACACACAAATTCAAATACCCTGTTTACTTGGGGCTTCCTTTATGAAGCCTTTCCTCTTGCATATGATTATACTTGTATGGCTTCATTCCTTGTTTGTGTATTACGCCACAATATGCACCATGTTGACTTAAGTGTTCCGCAAACTGGGTTGCCTTGCTCCTGTGTTTACCCCTACGTTCCCAATTGTTCGGGCAGGGAGTAAAGGGAGCACCTCTGCGATTGTCACGATCGGGTCATCCGAGCTCGGACCTCAGACTGGGTGAAGCCAAAAGCTAGCGCTCTTATTGTTTTCACTCATGGTTGGCGCACAACGGAAATCATGAGTACAAAAATCTATTGCACAAGTCTCATAGTAACAATGACCAATCGAAGAAAGGTATCGATGGGGGTACTTGTCGACGCTCTGGGAACGAGGGTCCCCTGACTTGCCTGCCTATGGCCCACGGCGTGACTCTGCGAGCGGGCCCGTATGACCCATCTTCACCAGCAAAGACTCAAGACCCTCGCGAGGGGCCAAGCCTCGCGAGGCGGACGACACAAGACCTCCTCAGGAGCGGCCTCACCAGGCTGGCTCGCGAGGGGCGAAGAGTTCAAGGCAAGGCAAACCTCGCGAGGTTCCAATGACGTGAGCCATGTCGACCAAGGCCAGGCGGGCGCCAGCGTGCACATTGTCCTTGTTTCCTCTTCGGTGCTAAGGAAGCAGGCGCAGGCGGGGAGTACCGAGGCATCAAGCAAAGATTTCCATATCAGTGCAACAAGACCAAGACCAGAAGGACGGCAAGACGGAGGTCACCGTGGAGCCCAAGACGGCGTCACCACCAGAACCTTTGGCTGGGGAAGACTGCGTTTGTCAGGATAGCTTGTACTAGATGCCCCCTTCAAATTGGCCGTTGTGGGATCCCTTCCTGCTCAATATTTGGGAAGAGGACGAAGGCCGCTATAAATAGGACTAGCCACCACCGTAGCTAGGGGGGCGACCTCATCTTAGACTAGAACTAGTTCATCCCCACAATCACATCCACCAAGCACAAGAACAACTCTCCTCAAGAGGTTGTTCTTCCCCATGTACTAATCATCCTCAGCCCAAGAGGCAATCCACCACACCACACTAGAGTAGGGTATTACACCACAACGGTGGCCCGAACCAGTATAAATCTTGTGTCCTTTGTGTTGCGAGTTTGTTGAGTTAGTCCGTAAGATCTTAGCTAAGTTAGGACGTGGATCGGTAGGGGGAGATCTTCGCGCGCACCCCAGTGTTCGAACCTTGAGGGTTTTTGCCGGAACCCGTGATCCAACATTTGGCGCGCCTGGTAGGGGTGCACCGAAGCTTCCCTTCTGTCACTCCATGTCTCATTGCTCCATCGTCTCCATGTCGGACGCTCACCGCGCTCGCACTGAGCGCCGGACTGCCCTCACCACACGTGTTGCTCAGACGGCTCCCGTCAGCGGGCCGCCTCACCGTTCTCCGTCGCCTGCCGCCAAAGCCGCCACCGGCTCGGCGGGGAACGAGCAGCAAGCATCCTCGCTGCACCCCTCGGTGCGAGGGGACGGCCGCACCGCCACTCCATCGCTGACCCCGGCCGGTTCGTCGTCCCACGCTCATCGCGCTCCCGTGGACGCGCAGGCCGCTCTGTGCATGGCGCGCGAGCTCCTGTTGCTATCGCCCAATCGACGACCTCTACAAGGACTGGCTCGACCGCATCGCTCAGCTTGTCAACGCCGCAGGCGGCTCCCCTGCACCGTCCCTCTCGCCACCTCGCCCTCCGCCAGCAGCGGGTGGCATGGCCCACCAAGCACCTCCACCACCTCTGCCCCAAGACGGAGTCTGGGCGCCCAGGCGCCCGGCCCGACGGCGCGATCTGCCGCGTCCGGCGCCCGCGCAAGAAGAAAGAAGCTGCCAAGAAGTCCCCCAGCGCGAGAAAACGCCCCCGCGCTCCCTGCGCCACCATGGCAAAACCGTGTGCCGCCTGCGGCGGTGGTGCGCGGACCCCATCAAGGACAAGTTCTCCACCAGCGCAGAGTCCCGGTGACCAAGGAAGGCTGTCGCGCCTTCACCCCTGAGCTACATAGCGTTGCTTGGCCGGGCAAGTTCAAGCCGGATCTGCCTCCTCGCTATGACGGTACCCTTGACCCCATGGATTTCCTGCAGCTCTACGAGCTGAGCATTGAGGCAGCCAACGACGATGAGAAAGTCGTGGCGAACTGGTTTCCCATGGCTCTCAAGGATGGTGCCCGCTCCTGGCTCCTGAATCTGCCTCCAGTCTCGATCTCTTCCTGGGACGAGATGCGCGACCGTTTCGTCGCCAACTTCCAGGGCACTCGCGACCGCCCACCGGCTGTGGGTGACCTACGCCACGTCAAGAAACAACCAGGAGAGACCCTCCAGAAGTACATCCAGTGCTTCAACAACGTTCACCTCAAGATCCCCAAGGTGACGGACGAGGCCATCATCTCTGCGTTCTCCGATGGCGTCCGCGGCGTCAAGATGAAGGAGGAGCTCGCCATCCACGAGGAGCTATTCAACCTGGCGACCAAGTGCGCAAGAGCTGAGGAGGGGCGCCTCTCTCTCCTCGAGCTCCCAGTTGCGGACCCGGAGGAGAAGAAAGCCAAGGCCAAAGACGTGAAGCGCAAGGGAGCAACCATGCTTGCGGCGGAGCCGGACACAAAGCGCGGCAGGGACCAGGCCGAGTCATCCAAGAGCAGCTGACATTTCTGCGCCTTCCATAACCTGCATAGCCACAACACCAGCGACTATCAAGAGCTCAGATCCATTCGAGAAGGACGCTTCGGTCGGCGCCCCGAGCGCAACGACCGGGGCTACGGCCGAGGACGAGGACGTGGTGGCGGACGCTGGGATGATAGTGGCTCGCGCCAGGAGTGGCGCGACCGGCCTCGTGAGGACAACTGGCAGGATCAGCCCCGCGAGGGCACCTGGAGGGATGAGCCTTGTGAGGATCGTCCTTAGGGCAATGCTGGTCTTCCTCCACTGCCGCCACCACCAAGAAGGAATGACGACCACCACCAAGACGAGGGGGTTGGGGGCTTCCAGGAGCCGCGTGCCATCACCTGCATCTTGGGCGGAGCTCAAGCCCCAGCCTCACAGCGTATCTTTAAACAGTTTGCTCGTGAGGTGAACACAGTCCTCCCCAAGCTCGAGGACACGCGCCTGCTCAGGTGGTCCCAGTGTGCCATCACATTCAGCTCAGCAGACTAGCTCAAGTGTGTGACTACCGCCGGCGTCCTCCCGATGGTTTGTTCACCCGTCATAAGCAACATGCAAGTCACCAAGACCCTCATCAACGGCGGCGCAGGGCTCAACGTCCTGTCCGTAGAGACGTTCGACAGCCTCCACGTGCCGTATGATCAACTTCAGCCCACCAAGCCTTTCTCAGTTGTGACTGACGGCTCCACCACGCCGATCGGTCAGGTCCGCCTCCCAGTCACCTTCAAACAGCGCAACAACTACCACACCGAGCTCATCAACTTCGACGTCGCCCACATCCGTCTGCCATACAATGCCATCCTCGGGTATTCGGCCCTGGCCAAGTTCATGGCCGTGACGCACCACAACTACAACGTCCTCAAGATGCCAGGAAGTGGCGGGATCATCACAGTCCCCTGCGAAGAAAGAGATGCGGTGTGCTCCCTCGAGCGCGCCTTCCAAGCAGCGTCAATCGCAGACCCCGGCCACAATGCAACTCGGTACCCGCCAGAGGTCGTCCCCAAGAAGAAGAAGCAGCAACTCTGTGCTGGACCTCAGGAGGGAAGCACCACAAGTGGCACCTCGTCAGGATCAGCGCCCACACCTGGGGCGTCTCCCTCTATCGCATAGGAAGGCGGGCCCGATGCCCTCCTCGGGCAGGGCTTGGGGGCTCTCTTCTAGAGGGCCTCAGACCTCACCAACGTCACGAGGGAGGTGCTCGGGAACCACTTGGAGGCGTGTTTCACGGCACGTCTCCTTCAGGAGGACACTGGGCAAGGATCGCCCGGTGCTCAGGAGTTCATCACCAAGGTATCTCAGGAGCTTCAGGAAGCAAGAGCAATACGCGGCGACCGCCGCCTACGTGTGGCTGCTCCCCACCCAAGCGAGGGTGGTGAGCTGCGCGTCTGCATCGACATACCAGGGCTCAACCGAGCCGCATCTCAGGAGCGATTCTGGCCTTCGCGTGTCGGGCGCTGTGAATTTCCACCTCACGGCTACGTTCGCATGCCGTTCGGCCTGCCGAGCATGGCTGCTGCCTTCCAACACAACCTGCGGAGCGTCATGGCGGGTCAGGAGGCCAGGCACCACGCAGTCGTACTAGAGATGGAGACGGTCCTCAAGGAACCGCCGGGACCCCCAGAGCCTCCTGAGGCTCAGGGCCCCGGTGGCCTGATGACCCACAAGTATAGGGGATCTATCATAGTCCTTTCAATAAGTAAGAGTGTCGAACCCAACGAGGAGCAGAAGGAAATGATAAGCGGTTTTCAGCAAGGTATTAAATGCAAGTACTGAAATAAGTGGTAACGGATAGTTTTGTGATGGGATAAATTGTAACGAGCAACAAGTAACAACAGTAAATAAAGTGCAGCAAGGTGGCCCAATCCTTTTGTAGCAAAGGACAAGCCGGAGCAAACTCTTATAATAGGAAAAGCGCTCCCGAGGACACATGGGAATATCGTCAAGCTAGTTTTCATCATGTTCATATGATTCGCGTTCGATACTTTGATAATTTGATATGTGGGTGGACCGGTGCTTGGGTGTTGTTCTTACTTGAACAAGCATCCCACTTATGATTAACCTCTATTGCAAGCATCCGCAACTACAACAAAAGTATTAAGGTAAACCTAACCATAGCATGAAACATATGGATCCAAATCAACCCCTTACGAAGCAACGCATAAACTAGGGTTTAAGCTTCTGTCACTCTAGCAACCCATCATCTACTTATTACTTCCCAATTCCTTCCTCTAGGCCCAAATAATGGTGAAGTGTTATGTAGTCGACGTTCACATAACACCACTAGAGGCTAGACAACATACATCTTATCAAAATATCAAACGAATACCAAATTCACATGACTACTCATAGCAAGACTTCTCCCTTGTCCTCAGGAACGAACGTAATTACTCACAAAGCATATTCATGTTCATAATCAGAGGGGTAATAATATGCATATAGGATCTGAACATATGATCTTCCACCAATTAAACCAACTAGCATCAACTACAAGGAGTAATCAACACTACTAGCAACCTACTAGCACCAATCCCGAACTTTGAGACAAGAATTGGATACAAGAGATGAACTAGGGTTTGGAGATGAGATGGTGCTGGTGAAGATGTTGATGGAGATTGCCCTCTCCCAATGATAGGAGCGTTGGTGATGACGACGGTGATGATTTCCCCCTCCCGGAGGGAAGTTTCCCCGGCAGAACAGCTCTGCCGGAGCTCTAGATTGGATCCGCCAAGGTTCCGCCTCGTGGCGGCGGAGTCTCATCCCGAAAAGTTCCTCCTTATTTTTTTCTCATCGAAAGACCTCATATAGGAGAAGATGGGCGTCGAAGAGCCACCAGGGGGTCCACGAGGTAGGGGGCGGGCCCTAGGGGGGCGCCCCCACCCTCGTGAGCAGGGTGTGGGCCCCCTGGCCTTCATCTTTGGCGTGGATTTTTCTTTACTTCTTTTAAGTCATTCCGTGGAGTTTCAGGACTTTTGGAGTTGCGCAGAATAGGTCTCTAATATTTGCTCCTTTTCCAGACCAGAATTCCAGCTGCCGGCATTCTCCCTCCTTATGTAAACCTTGTAAAATAAGAGAGAACAGCCATAAGTATTGTGACATAAAGTGAAATAACAGTCCATAATGCGATAAATATCGATATAAAAGCATGATGCAAAATGGACGTATCATGGCCCGTGAGGGGCAACCCCTTCGCCGCGTACCTTCAGGTACCTCAACACCCCTTCATCAACGGAACCAGTTGACATTTTCCAAGTTCATTTAGCTGGGAGTGTCCATGGGGATGCATTATTCCCAGGCCGCGTCGGTTCGTCCCTGTGGCATGTATCTTTCCTTGTTTATGTCTTTAGCTCACCTTGCTGGGGGCGCCCCTCGGGCTGCATCATCTCCAAGCCGCTCGGGCCGGACCCAGTGGCGCGTATTGTTTATGCATTTACCTGAGCTAGGTTGCCTTTTATGCTTAATCTATCTATGACTATCGCCTGCTTGATTGTCGCCCCTCGCGGGAGCCGCACGCCGGTCGTCTTTCTTCAGGACCCTTCGCATGAGAGGGTTAGGCACATCGTCTATGCTCGGGCTCGTCCCTGTAGTGTCAATAAATCCAACGGCCGAGCTCTGTCTGGTGGGCCGGCCCCATTCACGTCACCTGTAACATCCCAAATTTTTAATTTGGAATGTTATACACTAGATCATCATGCATATCATATTTCTTGCATTTTGTCGATCCTAGAAATTTCACGCAACTCAAGGACCCTTGGAGAGAGTTGGAGATTTCGTCATTTTCATATTTGAGCCTTCTCAAATTCTGAAGAAAGGATCATTGGATTTTGTTGGAGTTTATTTGCCTTTTATTTGGATAGGGAAAAATGCGTGTTTTCAAAAGTTGCATTCTAGGTCCCGAGAAAAGTTCATTTTGTTCGACTCATTTTTAGGAGTCGGGGAAAATTTACTTTGGGAGTTTTGGAGTTCGTTTAGATGTTCTTTCATTTGTTTTTCTGCGCACGTAACTGTGTTAAAAAAAATTCGCAGCGCCTTGGGCCAAGGCCCAGCCAGCAGGCCAGCCGGCCAGGCCATCGCCGCGCCGTGCGCCAGCGTGCAGGGAGCCACGCCGCCGCCTCCCAACGCCGCCGCCGGAGGTAGCCCCGTGCCGCGTCTCTTCTATCCCCTCGGTTCGGTTTTTCTTATAAACCGTTCTGGTTCTTTTCTTTTCTTCCGATTCGTTTTCTTTTCGATTCTTCGTTTCGATTTCTTTTCCCGAAACCCTAGATCGGATTCGTTTTCTTTTCCGGTTTAGTTGCCTAGAGACCGTTTGCCGGACCGTTCGTCCTAACGAACGTGATCACTGGATTATTCTCGGTTAACGAACGTCCGTTCGTTTAACCGTTCTTCTTTTTCTTTTCGTCGGATTTATTCCGCGATCGCGATCTCAGATCCGATCTTCGTTCTAGTTTATCTTCTTGCTCGTTTATCGGAATCAGGTGATTCAAGCGCCTGGAGTTTCGTTTCGAAACCGCCGTTCTGACTAATCAACTTAAACAAGTTTTTGCTACGGTAAAATTTGACCTAGTTTCAACTTGCTAGAACCGAGTTGTTTTCTTCCGCCGTTTGTTTTCGGTTTCTTTGTTTGGTTCTTTCTCTCTTTGCAACCGGAGTTCTTAAGTTGAACTATCTGGTTCAATCTTTTGTTCGAGTTTTACCTGTGCATTAGATGAGTACTTATTGTATGCTTGTTGTTTGTCTGCGATAGATTACCCGGATTGCGCCGCCTATTACTTCGAATCTCTAGGACTCGCGGATCATCAGCAAGGCAAGTAACACTTTGATCATACCTTTTCTACAACCTAGTTTTATTGCATTAGATCAATCTTCACATATTGCATGATTAGGATCTAATTAAACTGTGGGATGGGAAGTAGATGAGGTAGTACCTATTACCTGTTTATTATGAAACCTTTGGGAGTTACTTCTACGTTTGCTTATTATGCCATGCTATGCTAGTAGACGTGGATTGGGTGAGTGATATCCATGACAGATGTGAGTGTGATAATTTTAAGGGTTTATCTAAGGTGGCAACTTAAACACACATCTGGGTGGATTGAGGCACCTGATGTCTATCAGGACTTGCCTGTTTTATTTTGGACCGCCATCCAGGCTCAAAGGGATCATAAGATCTTTCATGCTAGAAACTTACGTGTGCAGCCACAAGCCAATATGGGCTCTGGCATAGTTGACTAAGTCGTGCGAACTCTTACAGGGTAGACTAGCAGATGTAGGGGAAAGTAGGTGTACCGGTCTATCCATCGTAAGGTGCTAGCGCTTCTGAAAAACTGTGTCTCGGTCATCCGTTTCTCAAACACCAGTGGTGCGAGAAAACCAACGGAGGCAATCGAGTCTTGTGGGGAAAAGTGCGCAAACCTCTGTAGAGTGTAATAAACTAATCATGATTAGCCGTGTCCCCGGTTATGGACATCTTGAGTATCTAGTACTTGAATATTATGTGAATCTCAACATGTTACTTCTAATTAATATTGTTGGGTTTTAATGATTACTTTTAATTGGGATTGAGAATGTTGTCAACCATTCTCAATGTTTAACAACCACCATGATAGTTAAATAAATTTATTCCTTTGCAGTAGGGAAAAATTGGCTTTACGCAAAACAGTAACCATAGAGCTTTCCACCAGCCAAATGTGCATATAGTATAGTTGTTACATTCCATTACTCTCTATGTGTTACCTTGCCAGCATATTCCATGTGCTGACCCGTTTTTGGGCTGCAACGTTAATGTTGCAGACTTTTCAGACGATGATTAAGGTGCTTTTAGGTCGTGGTTCTATACTCAGTGATGCCGTTGGAGTTGATGGACCCATTTATCTTCCAAGTCTTCCGCTGTTATCCATATTAGATGGCCTTAAGCCATATTATTGTAATAAGTTCTCTTTTGAGACACCGATGTAATAAGTGTGTGATTGCCACTCTGCTATAAATCCTTCGAAGTACTGTGTGGTGTCAGCATTACTGATCCAGGGATGACACCGGAGCACAGTAGACTTGATCCATTCGGGTCGGGTCGCTACAGAGATGGTATCAGAGCACATGCTGACTGTAGGACACGACCACTAAGTTAAAGCCATAGATCGCTATTCTCTCCTCATTTTCTAACTCCTCATCTTTTCTACTCTTTAGGATGAAGGACGCGAAGATTAAGTACGCTCAACCGGATGAAGGCACACCTTTTGGATTTCACTTGAAGGAAGTCACCAAGTACCTAAACATTGGATTACCAAGTTTCACGGGAACCTTCAACGCCACTTTGCCTGAAGAGGAGCGCTGGAAGATTCAAGCTCACGTCCCGGGAAGGACATCTGCGCCAATCACGAAGTCCATAGATAGTGTTTTCAACGCACCAACCTGGAGTCTAGGAAGGAGCATGGCAGCCCATATCACCATAGGACGCATTGGAGAAGTTTATCAAGAAGACCTCAAGGACACTATCTACCAGATTTGCGGACGCCGAGATGAACAATGGGAGTTAGTCAGCACCAAGAAGGATAGATCCATTGCAGCTTTCCTCCAGGAGTTAAACCAGCACATTCGACGTCACGAGAACCAGATGTGCAATGATATGATAGAGTTGAAGAATGCGAAAGCGAGGATCATCGAGCTAGAAGGAGAACTGAAGGCTACACGCAAGGACTACATGGACGAGATCATAGCTCTAGCAAGACACAACGTCGATCTTAAGCAAGAGATTGAAGAACTCAAGAGGAAGTTAGCATCCAGGAAGGAAGACATGTACGTCGCATGTCTGGACAACTACATCGTCATCGACGACACCGATTCGGATCCAAGTGAACCCGACTTTGAAGACGAAGCTGGAGCGGACATCATGGAGTCTTCCACCGGTTCAAATTTCTAGATGACCACCAAATATTAGTAGTATTCCCCCCCATGTAAACACTATAGTTCGAGCACTTTTGCGATAGCTAGATCGATTGTAAGCCCTTGTTTGATTGAATGAAGTGATTTTGTGTGAATTTGCTCATGTGCATTGGGGTAGTGTTTTCTCTTTAGACCTCATTCTATTCTTATATCTCTTCTTTTCTAAACCCTCAGATGCCTCCGAGACGTGACAATGAATTTCCACCGGAGCTCACTCAGTTGATCCAACAGCAGAATCAATTGATGCAGATGTTAGTTCAGAAGCAGCAGAACAACAACAACAACCCACCACCACCACCACCCCTGTTGACCACTTAGCCCGTTTCCTTAGGCTGAATCCGCCGGTGTTTTCTAGTAGCATCGAGCCGATAGTAGCAGACGATTGGCTCCGCAAGATAGGAAGGGAGTTGACCACTGCAGGATGCACGGATGGTGAGAAAGTGAAGTTTGCTGCACATCAGTTAGAAGGACCCGCGGCAGCATGGTGGGAGAATTTCACAGCCACTTTCCCAGTTGACACTGTCACATGGGATCAGTTCCAGCAAGCTTTCCGCACTGCACATGTTTCAGCAGGAGCTATGGCCATGAAGAAGCGTGAGTTTCGCAACTTACGCCAAGGAGGAAGGACAGTTGGCCAGTACGTTGATGACTTCAGCAAGTTAGCACGTTATGCCCCAGATGACGTTGCTACGGATGCAACCAAGCAGGAGAAGTTTCTGGAAGGATTGAATGATGAGTTGAGCATGCAGTTGATGGTAGCAAGTTTCAACAACTACCAGGAGTTGGTAGATCGTGCCATCGTGATTGAAGGGAAGCAACAGCAGATTGAGAACCGCAAGAGGAAGTATGGACAGGGGAAGTATAACTCTGGAGCCCAACAGAAGCCCCGTTTTACCCCTAAATCGGGATTTCAATTTCAGCATACCCATGGAGGAGGTAGTTTGCACAACCACAATGGCCACAAGAATGGTAATGGGAATGGAGGAAGCAACGGCTAGAACCGGACCACCCCATCAATGCCTGCCAAGAGAGATCTAAGTCAAGTCACCCGTTTCAAGTGTTCCAAGACCAGACATTATGCCAATGAATGTCCTGAAGGCCAGAATGGAAATGGCAATGGAAGCTCAGGGAAGAAGCCGAACCCTTTCAATAGGGGACAGGTGAACCACGTTAACGTGGAGGAGGTTGAAGATCAGCCGGATGCAGTAATCGGTAAGTTTTTGGTTAAGTCATTTACCGCACTCGTTCTTTTCGATACTGGTGCATCACATTCATACATATCAAGGGGATTTGTGGAAAAATATAGCCTGCCCACTAGGATTCTTAAAACACCTATGCTAGTAAGTTCGCCAGGAGCAGAATACATGGCCAGTCAAGGATGCTTTCAAGTGCCATTAAGCATAGGAAGGCATGTTTTCCCAACAGATTTGATTATTCTGGAATCCCAAGGTTTGGATGTAATTCTTGGTATGGATTGGCTGTCGATGTATGGAGTAAACATCGATTGTGCCAGTAAGACAATTTTGCTTACAATGCCAGAAGGAAGAAGGATCAAGTATGTATCCCGGCATGTGCCAAATAGGACACAAGTAAATTGCCTAACAGGAGTTGTGCAGGAGGAAGTACCAGTGGTAAAGGATTTTCCTGATGTATTTCCTGAAGAATTGCCAGGCATGCCACCGGATAGAGACATTGAGTTTCTAATTGAGTTGTTGCCAGGTACAGGCCCAATATCAAAGAGACCATACCGGATGCCAGCAAAGGATTTGGTAGAAATTAAGAATCAGATTAAGGAGTTATTGGAGAAGGGTTACATTCGCCCAAGTTCTTCGCCTTGGGGATCACCCGTACTTCTAGTGGAGAAGAAGGATGGATCATTAAGGATGGTTGTTGATTATCATGGATTGAATGAAGTAACCATCAAGAACAAGTACCCACTGCCAATGATAAATGATCTGTTTGATTGTTTGCAAGGAGCTAAAGTGTTCTCCAAGATCGATTTGCGATCAGGGTACCACCAGTTGAAGATTCGAGAGCAGGACATACCTAAGACAGCATTCACCACAAGATATGGACTGTATGAGTATACCATTATGTCATTTGGATTGACTAACGCACCTGCCTATTTTATGAACCTGATGAACAAAGTGTTTATGGAGTTTTTGGATAAGTTCGTCGTAGTGTTTATTGATGATATCCTGGTTTATTCGAAGAATGAAGAAGAGCATAAGGAACATTTGCGGTTGGTTTTGGAGAAACTAAGGGAACATCAGTTATATGCCAAATTTAGCAAATGTGAATTTTGGTTGAAGGAAGTAGGATTCCTCGGACACGTTATATCCGGAGAAGGGATAGCAGTTGACCCCACAAAGGTTGAGACCGTAACCGAATGGGAAGCACCAACGACAATTGGAGAGATCCGGAGTTTTCTTGGACTCGCAGGATACTACCGGAGATTTATTGAGAACTTTTCAAAGATTGCAAAGCCTATGACGGAGTTGTTGAAGAAGGATACCAAGTTCAATTGGACTGAGGAGTGTGAGGCTAGTTTTCAGGATTTGAAGAAACGATTGGTTACCTCACCAGTGTTGATTTTATCAGATCAGACCAAGGATTATGAGGTGTATTGCGACGCTTCACGTCAAGGACTTGGAGCAGTGCTTATGCAGGAAGGGAGAGTTGTTTCGTATGCTTCACGACAACTGAAACCTCATGAGTTGAATTATGCCACGCATGATTTGGAGTTAGCAGCCGTAGTGCATGCATTGAAGACATGGAGACATTTCCTCATTGGAAATCATTGCGAGGTGTACACGGATCACAAGAGTTTGAAGTACATTTTCACGCAGAAGGAGTTGAATCTAAGACAAAGGAGATGGTTGGAGCTCATCAAGGATTATGATATGAGATTGCATTACCATCCCGGTAAAGCTAATGTAGTAGCTGACGCATTGAGCCGTAAGAGCCATGTCAACACGTTAATAACGAAGGAAATACCCAAGGAGTTAGCAGAAAACCTTCATGAACTAAGTTTAGAGATAGTTCCGAAAGGCTATGTGGCAGCATTGGACATTCAGTCAACATTGATGGAAAAAAATCAGAGAAGCTCAGAAGTCTGACAAGGAGATTGCTTCTATAAAGGAGAAACTAAGCAAAGGAAAAGCAAAGGGATTTCGTGAGGATGAGCACGATACCCTATGGTTTGAGGACCGTGTTTATGTGCCAAATGACCCGGAGATCAGGAAGTTGATTCTACAAGAGGCACACGATTCACCATATTCGATTCACCCAGGAAATACCAAGATGTATTTGGATTTGAAGGAGACATTCTGGTGGACCGGAATGAAGAAGGATATTGCCGCATATGTAGCAGTTTGTGACGTATGTCATAGAGTAAAGGCAGAACATTAGAAGCCAGCCGGATTGTTACAACCATTGCCGATACCCGAATGGAAGTGGGATAAGATAGGCATGGATTTTATCACAGGACTACCCAGGACGAAGGCAGGATATGACTCGATATGGGTAGTAGTTGATCGTTTGACGAAAGTAGCACATTTCATTCCAGTCCAGACCACTTACACCAGTGCTAACTTGGCAAAGATATACATGACTAGGATCATTTGTTTGCATGGAGTTCCAAGGAGTACTGTATTAGACAGAGGAACCCAATTTACCTCAAAGTTTTGGAATCAGTTGCATGAAACTTTGGGAACCAGGCTAGAGTTCAGCACCGCTTTTCATCCACAGACAGATGGACAGACCGATAGAGTCAATCAGATTTTGGAAGATATGCTGAGAGCTTGTGCACTAGATTATGGATCTAGTTGGGACGATAACTTGCCGTATGCGGAGTTTTCGTATAACAACAGTTACCAAACTAGTTTGAAGATGGCACCTTTCGAAGCTTTATACAGACGGAGGTGCAGGACACCGTTGTCATGGGACGAAGTTGGAGATCGTCAGTTGTTTGGACCGGATTTGATTAAGGAGTCTGAACGGAAAGTTAAGTTGATACGCGATAGGCTCAAGATAGCCCAGTCCAGGCAGAAGAGCTACGCAGATTCTAAACGCAAGGAGACAGTTTACGAAACCGGAGACAGAGTTTATCTCCGAGTATCCCCACTTCGAGGAGTTAAACGCTTTGGAGTTAAGGGAAAATTAGCACCGCGTTTCGTTGGACCATATAAGATCTTGCAACATATGGGAGAAGTCGCTTATAAGTTGGAATTACCAGAGGGACTGTCAGGAGTTCATAATGTATTCCATGTTTCTCAGCTGAAGAAATGTCACGCCGAGATGGCGGAGGTACCGTTAAGAGATACAGTACCGCTAGAAGCGATTCAGTTGAAGGACGACTTAACGTATGAAGAGAAACCAGTCAAGATTCTCGAGTTTGCCAGCAGAGTTACCCGTAGCAAGGTTATCAAGTTTTGCAAAGTTCAGTGGAACCACCACTCAGAGGATGAAGCCACCTGGGAGAGAGAAGAAGATTTGCTCAAGGACCACCCTCACCTATTTTCTAGCCAACCCGAATCTCGAGGGCGAGATTCATCTTAAGGGGGGTAGGTTTGTAACATCCCAAATTTTCAATTTGGAATGTTATACACTAGATCATCATGCATATCATATTTCTTGCATTTTGTCGATCCTAGAAATTTCACGCAACTCAAGGACCCTCGAAGAGAGTTGGAGATTTTGTCATTTTCATATTTGAGCCTTCTCAAATTTTGAAGAAAGGATCATTGGATTTTGTCGGAGTTTATTTGCCTTTTATTTGGATAGGGAAAAATGCGTGTTTTCAAAAGTTGCATTCTAGGTCCCGAGAAAAGTTCATTTTGTTCGACTCATTTTTAGGAGTCGGGGAAAATTTACTTTGGGAGTTTTGGAGTTCGTTTAGATGTTCTTTTATTTGTTTTTCTGCGTGCGTAACCGTGTTAAAAAAAATCGCAGCGCCTTGGGCCAAGGCCCAGCCAGCAAGCCGGCCGGCCAGGCCATCGCCGCGCCGCGCACCAGTGCGCAGGGAGCCATGCCGCCGCCGGAGCCCTCGTTCGCTGGAGCCCTCGCCGGAGGTAGCCCCGCGCCGCGTCTCTTCTATCCCCTCGGTTCGGTTTTTCTTATAAACCGTTCCGGTTCTTTTCTTTTCTTCCGATTCGTTTTCTTTTCGATTCTTCGTTTTGATTTCTTTTCCCGAAACCCTAGATCGGATTCATTTTCTTTTCCGGTTTAGTTGCCTAGAGACCGTTCGCCGGACCATTCGTCCTAACGAACGTGATCACCGGATTATTCTCGGTTAACGAACGTCCGTTCGTTTAACCGTTCTTCTTTTTCTTTTCGTCGGATTTATTCCGCGATCGCGATCTCAGATCCGATCTTCGTTCTAGTTTATCTTCTCGCTCGTTTATCGGAATCAGGTGATCCAAGCGCCTGGAGTTTCGTTTCGAAACCGCCGTTCCGACTAATCAACTTAAACAAGTTTTTGCTACGGTAAAATTTGACCTAGTTTCAACTTGCTAGAACCGAGTTGTTTTCTTCCGCCGTTTGTTTTCGGTTTCTTTGTTCGGTTCTTTCTCTCTTTGCAACCGGAGTTCTTAAGTTGAACTATCTGGTTCAATCTTTTGTTCGAGTTTTACCTGTGCATTAGATGAGTACTTATTGTATGCTTGTTGTTTGTCTGCGATAGATTACCCGGATTGCGCCGCCTGTTACTTCGAATCTCTAGGACTCGTGGATCATCAGCAAGGCAAGTAACACTTTGATCATACCTTTTCTACAACCCAGTTTTATTGCATTAGATCAATCTTCACACATTGCATGATTAGGATCTAATTAAACTGTGGGATGGGAAGTAGATGAGGTAGTACCCATTACCTGTTTATTATGAAACCTTTGGGAGTTACTTCTACGTTTGCTTATTATGCCATGCTATGCTAGTAGACGTGGATTGGGTGAGTGATATCCATGACAGATGTGAGTGTGATAATTTTAAGGGTTTATCTAAGGTGGCAACTTAAACACACATCTAGGTGGATTGAGGCACCTGATGTCTATCAGGACTTGCCTGTTTTATTTTGGACCGCCACCCAGGCTCAAAGGGATCATAAGATCTTTCATGCTAGAAACTTACGTGTGCAGCCACAAGCCAATATGGGCTCTGGCATAGTTGACTAAGTCGTGCGAACTCTTACAGGGTAGACTAGCAGATGTAGAGGAAAGTAGGTGTACCGGTCTATCCATTGTAAGGTGCTAGCGCTTCTGAAAGACTGTGTCTCGGTCATCCGTTTCTCAAACACCAGTAGTGCGAGAAAACCAACGGAGGCAATCGAGTCTTGTGGGGAAAAGTGCGCAAACCTCTGTAGAGTGTAATAAACTAATCATGATTAGCCGTGTCCCCGGTTATGGACATCTTGAGTATCTAGTACTTGAATATCATGTGAATCTCAACATGTTACTTCTAATTAATATTGTTGGGTTTTAATGATTACTTTTAATTGGGATTGAGAATGCCGTCAACCATTCTCAATGTTTAACAACCACCATGATAGTTAAATAAATTTATTCCTTTGCAGTAGGGAAAAATTGGCTTTACGCAAAACAGTAACCATAGAGCTTTCCACCAGCCAAATGTGCATATAGTATAGCTGTAACATTCCATTACTCTCTATGTGTTACCTTGCCAGCATATTCCATGTGCTGACCCATTTTCGGGCTGCAACGTTAATGTTGCAGACTTTTCAGACGATGATTAAGGTGCTTTTAGGTCGTGGTTCTATACTCAGTGATGCCGTTGGAGTTGATGGACCCATTTATCTTCCAAGTCTTCCGCTGTTATCCATATTAGATGGCCTTAAGACATATTATTGTAATAAGTTCTCTTTTGAGACACTGATGTAATAAGTGTGTGATTGCCACTCTGCTATAAATCCTTCGAAGTACTGTGTGGTGTCAGCATTACTGATCCAGGGATGACACCGGAGCACAGTAGACTTGATCCATTCGGGTCGGGTCGCTACATCACCTCCTGGAGCCGTTGGTGCTTGGCCTTCTCATGCGATAACCTCAGGAGATTCGTTCGGCGCAGGTTGTCTAACCACCTCATAGGACCAAGACAGCGAACAAGAATCAAGACCAAGCACAACCCGCCTTGAGGTAGGGCCTTGTGAGTCCCGCACTGGCTCACGAGTGCCCAAACACGCCTCGTCTAGCCCTGTCGTGCAAGCCACGTGTCAGGGCGGGGCTGTACACGCCCCGGGGGCTCTCCGCAGTAGGGAGTCCCCTCCCACGTACCAGTGGAAGCACCATGCTCCGCGCTGGAAGTCGACACTGCCGAGGAGCGGCTATGCCCGTGCAAGTGCGGAAGCGCCATGGTCCGTCCTAGTGATAAACAACTGAGGGCGGCCTCACGGCCGTATCAACCTCAGGGAGCCTCCGGGCTCAGTGTCTGCCCTAAACGCAATGCCTCCCCTCGGGAGAGCTGCGCGAGGGGGCTGGGCACAGGGGCTGCGCTCGGATCACGCCCAAGCATATGCCACCCCGCTAGGTCCCTCGGACCTGGTCGTCGCGCGCCCTCCCTAGTGGAGCTAAGGTATGAAGGTCGTTTGAATGTCAAGGGGGCCTCCTGAGCATCACGACTCAGGAGCCTAACTGAACACGTAGCCCCTCACTCCTTGGTCCATCTTGGTCTCCGATCGGCCCAACGACGGTTGAGGTATGCGCGGGGTCGGGCCCTGCCGACGTAGAACACAAGACCAACCATTGCATCTCCTTTTCACAAGTTGTTTGCGCGTCATGGGGGACTCCTGAGCATCGGGACTCGGGAGCCTAACTGGTCACGTAGCCCCTCACTCCTTTGGTCCGTCCTGGTCTCCGGTCGGTCCAATGGCGGTTGAGGTATGTGCGGGGTCGGGCTCTGCTGACGTAGAACATAAAAGCAAATAGGAAGAAAATCGCAAAATCTCAAAGCAAGTATTACAAGACATATTGTTCTCCGAATACCAAACACAAGTTTAAACGCCTCCATGAGGCACACTGCATGCTGCAGGAGTTTCAAACAGGAAAGAAGCCGCAAGCTAGTCATCCCTCGATGTTGCCGGCACCTACAAGAGTTGCCCCCTCCTGGGTGGCGTTGTCTTCACCTGCACCACCAGTCGAAGGCGCGGGGGCGAAGGCGTCGAACTTCTCCAGCAGGGCTTCCACCTGACCCTTCACGGCTGCGGCGGCAGCCGCACAACGCTCCTCGTCCACATGCTCTAGCAGCTCATCAAGGCGGGCGGCAGGATTGTGAAGATGGAGGTGGTTGAAGATGCGCGTCAGCGTGGCTGAAGAAAGGACTCGAGCCCTTGCCTCCGCTATGGGGCCGATGCCACGCACGACTTCCTCAAGCGCATTGACCAAGTAGGGAAGCAACTGGGCGGGGCCGTCCTCATTGGTGGCCAACGGCTTCTCCAAGCCCTTCTCATAGAGCGACTTCAGGGCCTCGCGAGACCTCTTCTCCAAAAGTGTGAAGGCCGTGCGATCCTCGGCGAGAACCTTCGCCTTGGCGTCAAGATCGACCCCCTTCGCCTCCACCTTCTGCTCCAGCTCCTCCAGCCGGCTGCGTTCAGTGGCCTACGCCTTCGCCAACTCCCCCAGATCGGCATCATGGTCCTTGATGGCGTCCTCCCGGGCCTTCATCTCCTCCTCCTTCGCCTGACGGCCACGAGCTTCCTCTGCGCGCTCATCACACAGACTCTTCAGCTTGTTTTCCAGCACCCCGCAGCGGTTTTGGGTGGCTTCGACGTCCTTCATCGCTGCCTCGCGATCGGCCGTAGCTTGGGCGACGGCCTGCTTCTCCTTCTCGGAGGTCGTCGTGGCCTGGTGTAGCGCCACTTGGACCGCTGCGTCAAACTGAAGCCAGCCGGAGGCCAGCTCCAGGCGCCCGGCTACCAGGCGCGGATCTGTGCTCAGGAGATCTTCCCGTAGCTGAGCCATCTCTGAAAGGGCACGCTCCAAGACAACAGAGGAGGTAGAAGAACCTGGGAGTAATGGCGCAAAAGGAGGAAGAGGCGTCGTCACCATGGCCTGAGAGGCAGGAGGCTCCTGAGCCTCTTGGACCTGAGCACCCGAGCCGGACACCTGCACCTCCTAAGCCAGCGGCGCTTCGGGGGATGACTCCTCCCGAGGATGCTCCACCTGGCCTCGCGAGGACGGCCGCGCTGGAGAAGCATGAGCACCGTCCCCACCTTTGCTCATGGAGAGGGGCATGGTCGCAGGAAGCAACCCGGACTCAAGCAGCACCACCTCGCTCACCCTCCTCCTCTTCACCACAGGCGTCGGCCTGGTTGCACAACAAGGAAAAAGAGTCGGAAACAAGCACCAACATCAAAGACAAGGGCGAAACGTCAAAAGGCAGTAGTATAAGCAATAACAAGATGAAGCTCAAACACTTACTGGTCTACAGCAGCATAGTCCACCCTCCGCTTGGTGAGCTTGAAGCCGGAGAGCTTCACAAGCCGAGGCACGGGCGCGCCAGCTCCGGGAGCAGAAGCAGGAGCGGTGGTTGGGCCAGAAGCGGCTCCAGGCGGCGTCGGAACAGAAGCAGCGTCCCGGGAGACCAACGCCGATCGGTCCCTCGTCGGGACAACGGGCGGCTCCTCCCTCTCCAGGCGGTCTCTGGCCTTGTCGTCATCAGGAAAGGCGCGGAGGATGTCAGCTTTACTCAAGGGGGAGGTCTCCTCCGTCCCTTCGGGGGTCACCTCCGAATCTTCCTCCTCCTCTTCTTCCTCCCCGCGGGACTCACCAGAAGACAGCTCCACCGGCGCCGGCGCCGCAGGGGCCCCGGTGAGCACCGGCGGCACCAGTCAACGCCCGTCAAAGGTCGGCTTGGAGGCCATGATCAGCGCCCCGTCCTTGTGGCGGAACAAGGGAGTAAAGACATTCAGCGGATACTCCTGATCGTCCCCAACCAGGAGGCGGAGAGTTGCGGTCAGCTCCTCGTCGGACAAGGCCTCCGAGCTCAAGCGAACCTTGTCCTCTTCATCCCCAAGTTCCCACAAGGGGCGCGTGCGGGCTTGAAGCGGGGCTACATGCAGCGCCAGGAATTCCCTTAGGAGCATGGCCCCTGTAATCTTCGCCGCCTTCGCGTTGCCAGGCTTCATGTTGGACTTCATATGCTCTAGCACCAACATCGCCCGCTCGTCGGTGAGCTTCGCGCAGGACCACCCCTTGTCGGACTGGGGCCTCTCCGTCGGCAGCGTCAAGCGTGGGTAGATGCATTTAGCATCCATCATGGTCCACTTGCTCCGGAAGCCGTCAACTTTCTTACCCGTCTTCGAGATCGAGTTGGCCTTGCTGGCCACGATGAAATTAACACACCCAGAGGCGTGACCCTCCTTGGCGCGAAGGAAGAAGAAGTGGCGCAGAAGGGCCACAGACGGGATCACGCCATGGAACGCCTCGCAGTAGTACGTGAAGATCGACAAGAGAAGGATAGAGTTGGGATGAAGATGCAGAGCCTGCAGCCCGAAGTGATCAAGGACCTCGTAAAAGAAGTCAGAGAAGGGAGGAACCAGCCCGACGGCGATGCTGCTCGTGAAGAAGGGGTAGAAGGTGCTTCCCTCGGGCTCAGGCACGTTGGAGCCAGCCCGGAGTCCGGTATTCCCCTTCTCGTTGCTTTCCCCCGCCGTCAGCAAGCGCGTGGCAGCGAGGTTCTTCTCCGAAACATTGGGCGCGTCTAGAGCCTGCTCGTACCAAGCCAGCGACGAGGCGGGCTTGACCCTTCGGGGCGCCATTGGTCGCCGATGCAGAAAGGATGTAGATCTGGAGATTTTAGAGGCATGGGGCAAGAAAGGGGATCTGAGCAAGGCGAAAGGAAGCAGTGAAGGCAAGCGATGTCTACGCCAACCTTTCTGACAGTCGGGAAGTTGCCGAGGCAGCGTGGGGAAGCAGAGACGCCCACGTCCAATCAATCGCCACGCGTCAACCAAGGCAGGAGGCTATTGGAGCCCGTGGCGCTCCGCACTTGGCCTTTGGCTTCGCCTCGAAGCCAAGACCGAGCGCGCCTTGGGCCCGAGGGATACTGTCGGCATTCTGGGAACGGGGGTCCCCAGACTTGCCTGCATGCAGCCCACGGCATGGCTCTACGAGCGGGCCCGTACATCCCATCTTCACCAGCAAAGACTCAAGACCCTCGTGAGGGGCCAAGCCTCGCGAGGCGGATGACACAAGACCTCCTCAGGAGCGGCCTCACCAGGCTGGCTCGCGAGGGGCGAAGAGTTCAAGGCAAGGCAAACCTCGCGAGGTTCCAGTGACGTGAGCCATGACGACCAAGGCCAGGCGGGTGCTAGGCGGGCGCCAGCACGCATAGTGTCCTTGTTTCCTCTTCGGTGCTTTGGAAGCAGTCGCGGGCACGGAGTATCGAGGCTTCAAGTAAAGGTTTCCATATCAGTGCAACAAGACCAAGACCAGAAGGACGGCAAGACGGAGGTCACCGTGGAGCCCAAGTTGGCGTCACCACCAGAGCCTTTGGCAGGCGAAGACTGCTTTTGTCAGGATACACTACAAAAGAAATACACTTCCGTGATGATACGTGTTTGTCATAGTAGGTCGCTTTTTTTGTCATGCATGTACATCCATGAAGATTTTATGACAGAATCAAGATAGTCATACATGTGCTGTCGTAGAAGTGTTCCATGACATTACCAAAATTATCATCACGGAAGTGTCCACTTCCATGACGATAAATCACGCGTCACAGAAGTGCTTTCGTCAAGGGTGACCGACACGTGGCATCCACCGTAACAGAACGCCGTTAAGCTATCGGGTCGGGTTTTGGATCCGATAACCCGTTAACAGCCCCGACCAATGGGAAATTTCCACGTGTAAAATTCTTATTGGCCGGACGAAACACGTGTCAGCTCGTTAGTGGGTCAGATAAGCGCCTATGATATGTCGACACGTGCCACGGTCCACCACTGGCCCATTTAGCTTACAAAGACGGCCCGTTTGACTTGGTCAAAAGTTAATGGGCTGGCCCATGAAAAGCCTGTTAACGGTCTCTTCGCAAATAGCCCATTTTACGGCCCGTTAGGCCCTAAAGGAAATCGGCCCAACAACATCATGTGGGCCGTCGAATATAACACCAGCCCATTTCACTTTCGGCCCATGTATGGCCCACGACGTCTTTCGGCCCATATGAGGCCTTCGTATCTTTCAGCCCTTTACAGGCCCACGGTGACTCTAGCCCATAATGAACAGTAATTTTCTTTATACCCGTTAACGGCCCGTGATTTACATGGGCTGTTTCCAGCCCGTGTTAGCTTTCGGCCTATTGACGGCCCATACGTTCTTGGGCTCCTTTTCGGCCCTTGATTACTTCCGGCCCGTTACTGGCATGTTCCGCTAATGGGCCAAATTCGGCCCATTGCAAGAGTCGGGCCGTTACTAGCCTGTTCCCCTAATGGGCCAAATTCGGCCCATGGCAAGAGTCGGCCCGTTACTGTCCTATTACCCTAATGGGCCAAATTCGGCCCATGGCAAGAGTCGGCCCGTTTCTGGCCTGTTAACCCGTTGCGCCGTTTCCAGCCCGTCCTATATTCTGGCCCATTAATGACCCGTTATGCCTGTGACAGAATTAAGCCTTTGCTGTCCTATGGCCTGTTAACGTGCTAGGCCGATACCAATTACGCCCGATTACGGCCCATGTAGACCCATTTATCCGACGGCCCGAGGCCCACCGATTACAGGCCCATTTATCGACAGCCCGTAGGAGACCCATGGATCCTACGGCCCGTATATGACCCATGGTAGTTGCGTCCACTAGCAAACCAGGGAAAAAGAAGACTAGGAAATAAATAAGGCCGAAACTAACACTAGGCTATTAAGGCGATTGCATAGATTACATCCACTCGGCATCAAAGATCGCCACCAGTGCAAATATAGGGAACACCCTACATTATACAAAAATGGCTAGCTATTTTCTTCAACCGGTGGCTGCACATTAATAATAAATTTTGTATCGCACCAAAACAAAGTACAACTATATGACAAAAGGAAGGTTGCCATAAAACTTAACAGTCTAGCAGATAAATGCACTACCAGAAGTTCAGAAGCTCAGTTCATTTGACCTGACTGTTACGCTTTCATGATGTATTGTCCGTTGGAGCACCATAACCCTCGCCTTCATTTCCCCTAGGCTCCTGAACAACATAGCAAATGTCTGATAGTCTGGTTTCAAAACCATGCATATCTTGACGACATTGAGCAATGTTTCTCCTAGTTTCACAAAGGGTCTCTGTTAGGGAATGGACTTGTGTCTGGAGCGCAGATACAACATTGCTTTGAGCTTGCATATCTTGATCATGAGGCAGTTTGGATGATATTGCCTTAACAACCAACCCAGTATTACGCAGGAACATGCTTTTGGCACTGTTAGTGGACAGGTACTGACCCACTGCAGCAAGAGCTGACATTGCGGTTATAGTTGCCTCGCCACCTTCAGAAGGTGGCGGTTCCACCATTTTTTCCATAGCTCGCTGAAAAGTTGAGGTTTTACATTAGTAGTACCAGAACAGAAGATATTAAGGAGCCAGCAAAACCAAACAAAATAGCTTTGGTCTATATACAAAACTTATTCTGGTGAACCCATGTAAAATACTAGTTGTATTTTATTGCAAAGTACATAATAAAACCAGGTTCCAAACATATGACCATGTACCATCGCTAATGTATTGTCTATTTCTTCATATTGTATTGAGGGCTAAGGATGAAGAGACGAAGTTTATAATACAGTAAGCATAGTATGACATCATTCATATCACAAAACAACTGAGAACAGACAAACAAGCAATTGTAACGTTGTGTGGGCAAGTGCAGCACGGAACTAGATTACGGGTCAAGATCAAAGGAACACCACTCCTCTCTTTTAAACCTTGTAAGGTGCAATGATACACAAAGACAATTGTGTATAAAATTGTAAAGAGTAATAGACATTGGCTGCAAACCATGCAGTTCAAGGCACAAGTCAGAGTAAGTAGTAGTTAAAAGGCATGAGGATTAAGGACTTACAATAGCGGCTTTGACTGGTGTAGTCATGCCCTTCTTCTTGCTGGTGTGACAGTCCTTGAAGATTTCCACAGCATTTGGTTCAGGAACTTTTTGGTCCTTGCGGGCTTTCCTTTGCATTTCGAACAAGTCAATATAGATCTGATAATATGGTACAGCGAAAAGAGTGAAACATCAGCTAATTACAAGAGTCTCACAGTGTGCAATATAGCTATGAGATCCCGTCGTTTGTTGGAATTTCACTTTCGTACGGTTGGCCTTGTTCTTTGAACAGTTCACCTACAAGAAGATAGATTTGTGTGGCACATGCGTAAATAGGACTTCAACATGTGATCTGATCACATATATATAATCTACCTGATACTTCGGATCAGACCAGTGTTTAACAAGGCCCCTCCAGTCTTCATCTGATATATTTTCCACTTGAGATGTTTGGGAAAGTTCACTGTTAGCCTTGCCTTCAAAGTGAGTTTTCCTCAAGTTATACCGATACTGTCGCAAAGCAGACTTGAAAACATGGGTGCAAGCTTGTCTAGTTGCATCATCTTGGCTATCCAACTTGAACCTCATTTGTTGAAAATTATGGGAGTCTCATTATCAGCAACCTAGAAAGTATGGGACAGAGCAAGACAATGTTACTAGTTTCCAAACATAACCATACTTACAGATAAATGGTCGACGAAGGTGTTGAACTGGGTTTCGTCTTTGTCATTCCTGTACTAAATCCATGTTGGGAGGATATGTACATGACACCTAACGGCAACCGCTGCCTCTGATACTAACTTGGCAGACTCTGTAGCATAACGTGGCCTTTTTAAACCTGTCTCAAAACAGATCTCCATTCTTCCTCCTCTAGATTTAGTTAACCTATCAAGCATTATCCCTGATGTTTGTTTCCTCTTGCGCCTAGGTGCTAGTCCAACAACGAACATAGGAAGTGTTAGTGTACATCAAACTGTGAGCACTTCAACAAAACAAAGATTAAGTAACACAATTATGTAACATATAGAAAAATGTGTTACATACTATAATTGCAGTAACACATCGTCTGTGTTGCAGCGCGAAGAGTAACACATAGTTGATAAGGTTCGAAAATGTGTTACCAGCACATTACCAGAGTAACATATAAGTTTGTGTTGCTCCAGGTGTGCTACAAACTATTGGTACAGTAACACATAATCCTGTGTTGCTGCATAGTGTTACAAGATATATAACTTTAGATAAAAAAATAAGTGCAAACCATATTTTAATAAACAGGAATAGTGCCATAATGCTTACAAATATAGGTTCAAATTTTCACTCAATTGACTTTCCAAACAATCTTTGTCCATGACATAAGGTTGTACATGTACATAGGTCTTGAACATTTTCCATGACATATATATATAATCTTGCTATAAAAAAATTGAGAACATGTAGCCTGTAAACAATTGAGACCGGCTAAACAACCCAACAGAACCAGGACCATTTGACCTGTGTGAACAAAATAAAATGAACAAAGGGGGATATTTGATATGTGTGAACAAAAAATGAGAACATGTAGCCTGTAAACAAGTGAGACCTGCTAAACATCCCAACAGAACCCAGGACCATTTGACATGCGTGAACAAAATAAAATGAACAAAGGGGGATATTTGATATGTGTGAAAAAAATAAAATGAACATGAGTTAATACAAGAGAAAAGGAAGTTGGAGGTTCTCCTATTGCAACGAGGAATAAAAATGATTCCTACAATAATCGAACCTGCTACCACCTGCACGGGTAAACAAGTGATTACCAACGTACTCCATTCGCTATTATTCTTCATTTGAATAATTATGCTATTATTAAAGAAAAGGAATGACGCTCGGCCAAGGCCCATTAGATATTTTTGAGCAACGCAAAGGCCCATTAGATATTTTTGAGCAACGCCAATGCCCATCAGAAACATAGATGGTCTTGGCTTGCGCACTAACTTATCCAAGTGCTCCGCTGTCGCCATCCAATGCGGCAATGAGGTTGATGCCACGATCACCAATGAGCTCTCGTGTACTGTCGCTGCTTTCCCCATCACATACCTCGGGTTGCCGCTTTCCATCCACAAGTGCCACGCATCTGCTCTCATGCCCCTGGTTGAGCGGCTGGCCAAGAGACTTGCAACTTGGAAGGCCACCCTTCTCTCTCGCGGTGAGCGACTCGCCCTGGTGCACCATGTGCTTACGGCCATGCCGGTGCACTTACTCCTCGCCCTGAGTCTTCATTCCTCCATCCTCAAGAAGATCACCAAGATTATCCGCGATTTCCTCTGGTTTGGCCGCAAGGACGCCAACTCTGGCTGCTGCTTCGTCAGCTGGCCTAAGCTGTCGCGGCCACTTGAGCTTGGGGGCCTCGCCGTGTGTTGGGGGTATTACTACTGGGCGTAAACCGGCCTATCTGGGCCGGATCAACTTCATCAGTAGCTCCAGAAGGGATAAAGCCCAAGAAAGCAGATGAGGGCCTAAGGCCCGTAGCCGGTTCAAGACTTGTAGCTGTTAACCGGAATTTGTATATAAACTTGTATTGTAAGCTAGGAATAAGGAGATACCAACCCGGATACGAATATAGACCGGTGTTGGGACTCTGTGAACCGACGGGTGTCACCCGTGTATATAAGGGGACGACCCGGCGACGGTTCAAGGACAGACAACAACTCAAGACATAGGCAAAGCTTGTTTGCTCCCTAGTCATCGAAACCCCATCAATTTCATCACAACTAGGCGTAGGCTTTTACCTTCATTGAAGGGGCCGAACTAGTATAAACTCTCTTGCGTCCCTGTGTCTGTTTTAACCCCTTCAAGCTAACCTGTCGCGATGACTCCACGACTAAGTCCTTTCTCTAGGACATCTGCCGTGACAAAACCACGACACCGTGCGCGACATACACCGCACTGGCATCGCTCTCCGCACCCGATGGCTGTGGTTGCAGGCCACAGACCCATCGCGTCCCTGGAGCCACCTCCAGCTCCCGCACGACGAGGAGGTCCAGCAGTTCTTTTGGGCATCCACTTTCTGGACCGTTGGGGACGGCAAGTCTTGCCGCTTCTGGTGTGATCATTGGATCGAGGGATCTTCCATCAGCGAGATTGCCCCGACACTACTCCCGCTCGTCCCGCGCAGGCGACGGTGCTCGCGGATCATCTCCGACGCGCTCCATGACAACCTCTGGATCCGCGACATCCACGGCTCCTTAAGCCCTGCCGCTGTCGTCGAGTATGTCGATTTGTGGCGACGACTACAGCGAGTACAGCTGACCGCCAACCCTGACAAGATCACCTGGAAATGGACGGCTAACGACACGTACAGCGCTGGCTCGGCCTACAAAGCCTTGTTCGCCGGATCGATTGGCTCTCCATTCTGGCGCCTCATTTGGCGCTGCTGGGCTCCCACTAATGCCAAATTCTTCCTCTGGCTCGCCTCCATGGACCATTGCTGGACCGCCGAGAGGTGCGCTCGCCATGGACTCCTGCACGACCCGCTATGCAAGTTCTGCTGCCAGGAGCCTGAGACCATCGACCACATCTTGGTCCAATGCGCCTTCTCTCAAATCACATGGCACAAGGTTCTCTCATGGTGCAGGCTGCCGACCTCTGCCCCTACTCCTCGGCGACCTTCTATGCCTGGTGGGCTGCCACCTCCAGCACCGCTCCGGCCAGCCTCCGCAAGGGTGCAAACTCCCTCATTGCCCTCGTGGCTTGGTCCCTCTGGAAGCACCGTAACGATACGGTTTTTGACAATGCCCGACCTTCATGCGATGATCTACAGCGCACCATCCGCGACGAAGCTCGACTTTGGGCTCGCGCACGTGCCATAGGCTTAGGGTTTATTATCCCCGCATTGTAATACCTTGTAGCGAGGCTGAGCATCCTCCTCCCCCTGCTCAATTGCACCTCATGGGACGCCTGTTAGCGCACGTCCCACGAGGCCGCACCCTATAACCCTCTCTTCCGCCTATCAATACAAAGATACGCATCAATGCGTATTCGCGAAAAAATATATTATTAAAATAGGCTGCGTTTCCGTGAATCCGGCCCTGTTTTCCTTTTGGAAGCTTCCACCCAGATTCCCTTCTTTTCCTACTGGGATTTTTTCATCAGTTTTTTGTTGGTTTTTTCCGGTTTTTGGTTTCTTCTTCCTATATCTTCTTTTCTTATTATTTTTTATCCATTTAAATTTTCTTTAAAAAGATCTTCAAATTCATGAATTTTTCTCCTGAACTTCTTGGAATTTTTTGATAATTGCAAAAAAAAAATTATGAATGCTTTCTAAAAAATTCTGAGAACTTCTTTTTTAAATTCATGAAATTTTTTGTAGACGCAATTTTTTTTCAAATTCACAAAAAGATCGAGTCTGTGAAAATTTTATTTTTCGCAAAAAGAAACTTTTTGACGCGATTTGTTTCAAATTCGTGGATGTTTTTCTATAAGTGTTTTTTTTCACTGGAAATTTTATCAAGTTCGTAAACATTTTTAAGAATTTAAGAATTGTTTTGGAATTTATTAGAGTTTGTAAAATTTATGAACTTTTTCAAATTTGAGAATTTTTCTAGTTCGTGAACATTTTTTCAAATTCCAGACCTGTTTTTAGAATCGGCAAACATTTCTTTGAAATTCATGAACTTTTTTCAAATTCGTGAACATTTTTCAAAGCCACAAACATATATTAACATGCAAGCAATTTTCAAATTCTAAACTGGTCTGTGGTGAACTAGTTGAAACAGCCGAGCGAGCGAGTTGGGACGAGCGACCTCGCTTAACTTGGTCGGTTGACGGCGCGTCAGCGTTAGTTGGCGTTGCTTGCGCCACAAGCAATGTATGAGCTCTCTCCATATTTTAATATGTTATAACCCTAGAAATTAAACACATCCAAATCAAACAACGCAAAAATTCAAATTCGTTGGAGCATGTCATTGAATCAATAATTTCACCGTTATTTTTGCATATGAATTCAAATTAAAATTGTCAAAAAAAATTGTTTTTCACGATGAGATGTAATTTTTTGTTGTTGTATGTGACGTTTCATTTGATATCAGATGTAAAATTTGGGAGCTTATTGGCAAGAAGAGCCCTTTATATAGGTAACCATGAAAGTAACATTTATGCTCATCTTGGGGGCAACCTAGATGTTACCTCTTGTATACCGGGCTAAGAGCAACTCTAACAGATCCAACATATTTGCCCGATCCACAAAAATCATACCGATATGCAGTTTATGGGCCAAAAACTGACTAGCAGATCCCGCATCTTGGCCCATCCACATATTTTTTTGTAGGAAACCTAAAATCGTCCCCCATGGAGTGGTATATGTACAGGATTCAGGGGAGCATATCATGGATCCTACAAACCCATTTTGGTAGAAGAATGGAAGGCACAAAAGAGTAGAGAGGGATCTTACCAGCATCGGCCGGGCGCCTTGGTCCGGAGTGGAGGCAGGTCCGTAGGTGACTGTCAGGCATCAAGGTTGTCCTGCTTGGCTGCTCCTGGACTGGTGAACCAGAGGGAGTTCTGGTCAGCGTTGTACTGGAGCGAAGGGAGGTCAGAGTTGAACCAGGCGGAATAGCAGACCAAAGATACTAGCTTTCGTGTGGTAGAGAAGCATGCTCTATTTAGCCGTCGGGATAGTAGACCAAGGACACAAGTGGCGAGTCGTGTTCAACCTTAATGTTTTTTATATTAGTTAGTAGATTGTAATCTCACGTTTATAGTAAAATTCACATTGGTCGTACCACATCATAGTTAAATTTATGGTTTGATCAATTGCATGCTAGGGCACACAATTATAGGGTGCTCCGGACAACCCGTTTCCCGTGACACTGACAATAGCCAGTAGCCTTGTCGCTGTTGTTTGATGTGTCTTATAAATAGTGATGCATCGATCTACTTGGAGCTAGAGTACATGCCAAGATCCTTTGCAATGTTCCCGCTTTGATGAGCCTCGGTGCGGTTTCTTATATAGGTAGGCGGCCTGGTAGTTTCATAACTATTTATGGGGGATACGATAAGATCAGATGATCCCGTGATTATGGGAAACCTATGTACTATAATTGATGAATCTCTCACATAGCACATCCATCATTATCCCCTCCGAGCCCCCCGCTTTGATGGCACCGTTTTGAAGAAGAAAGAAAGAAGAAGAATACAAATTCAATCAATGCAATCCTTTCGCATTGAGTCCTTTTACGTGTACAAGTCATGAGGAAAAATACCAAACCTGCATATGATAATTCTGGAAAAAATCCTTCACAAAATGAGGTGTCATATATGAATATTCATGACTTTTCAAATTGATGGTCATATTCATTGCATATTTTATGATAATGTGTCCAAATTGGGCACGTAGGAGCATCTTGCTATTACAAACAATGTTGAAAACTAGAGTTTCTAATTTTTGTATGAAAAAATATTTTATATTTTCTCCGTGTAAAAATGGGTATTTTTTTAAGCAAGTACAAAACGTGGGTGTAAAATAGCACCACTCTAATTTTCACAGAAAGTAGACTATATTTGAAGGACAGTTCCCATGTATCATAGATTTTAGAGATTTGTAACTACTTTTGTACGTTTAGTGCATATAATTCATATTTAAATTGTAGTGTATAAAATGTTAGGAATTTTTTGGGTTAACAAATCATATTTATATCCTTAATCATTGCATAGGCCTTATTCAAAAACAGAACCGAAGAAAGAAAAGGCGAAGGAAAGAAAGTACTGAAAAGGAAAAGAAAAAAGAAAATAAATATTATTATAATTGTGGAGCTTGAAAATATTTATATTGCACTAAAAAATACAATGCGTCGTGTAACCATTGGATTCGTCGTTGATCCAACGGCTGCGGTCCTGCGGGTGCCCTATCCTTTATCTCCCCTCTCTCCTTATCCTTTCACACGCACGCCCTAGCCATCGAAGCCGCCGCATGCCACGCCACAAGTCACCGCCGCTAGCCTGAGGGCCTCATGCTGCCGCCGCTCGCCCCTCTCTTTGTAGGTCGCTGACGCAACCGTGCGCCTCGGGGACGTTCCCTCCTCCCCACCAGGCCCGAGGAGGCGGCCATGAGGAGCGCGCAGCTGCCAGAAACATGGGCAGATCCAGCCGGCGCCGTCGGCAGCCATCCCTCCGTTCGGCGGCCATGAAGAATTGAAGAGTCTTGAGTAGCACGAGCGCATGGATGGTGCGCACCTCCCGCGATAGGAGCCACCGGTCCTCGTCCATCTGCTAGCATCCACGAGGAATCGATCCATCGCCCATATGTAAGCTAGCTTCCACAATAATCCATCCAGCAGGCTGCTTGCTTGTATGTGTACTAGAGGAAACGGGAGCAAGATGCGTGGCCGGCGTCGAGGGTACATGCCCGCTGCTAATTTATTCTCCTGGTAATAATAGTAGTACTTGTTGTTCCTCCCGTGGTGGAGATGTACATACCTGAATACTCATCACATATCCGTACATACGCGAATACCTGTGCAATTTTTTTTTAATTCAGCTAAATAGGTCTACCGAGTGTCAACTTCGGCAAAGGCTTGCCCCTTTGCCTAGTGTTGCACTCGGCAAACTACGTACATCAGATTGGACAGTAGAGATTGTGAAGAGCAACACGGACATCTACTTTACTGACAGGGAATGTGTGTAATACATAGTGCTTTTCATGGTAAGGGTTCTAGTAGATGTATGATTATTTTAGTGTAGCATATCCCAATAATCACTATGAAAATACAGCAGAAGCTTTTCTATTCATTTCCACTTTTAATTTTTATATATCTCGCATCTCAATCTCATATGCTAGTTTGATATAATCGAATGGGTGATAGCATCACCTTGTACCAAGTACCCATCCTGGTTACTTTTTTATTTAGGTAAATGTAAGATACCGCCACCTTTTACCAAGTATCCATCCTGGTTACATTATGTGCAAAATAGGTTCTACATGTAATTCCATATTTGTTGAATATGTGGTTTTACTGCATGTTTATAGTCTAGCTTTTGGCTGTACATCTGTTTCCTTCTCAAGTTATTTATCATTCTACTCTTACAGAATGTTTGCGAGAAGCTCGGTTAGTGTCGATGCCTCAAGGGCTTATGCATATCAATTCCATGCTGATTAAAGCCACGGTAATCATGGATTCTGGTTTCCAGGTATATGTTTATGCAGTCATATGGTCGCGCTCCTTGACAATTCATAAGGAATGTTTATATTCTTTATAACTTTGCCATGGAATGTGTACTGTTATAAAACATCTTGCGGGTACATTGGTTAGGTACTAGAAAGCACACACACACACATGCCCAACACAGCAACAAGCACCCACATACAACACAACACAAGCAAAACACAGATGCTCTACTCTTGATTTCTCAATAGTATGATGATGCCTTTGCACTGGGGGCCACTTTGCATGTGCTTGCTCATGTACTGACCTGATTGATAGGTGTTTGTGCTGCTGTGTTCAACTAATGTCCAGATACAACAAGTTAGTCTTCATTTGTACAAGAGCTAAGTAGAACTGTCTCAACTCTTTTTTGTGTGGTTGCTTACCACACATCATCCACTCGGTGACTGTCGAAACTCTTAATACAATAGCGCAGTAGTTTACTACTATGTGGGATTAAATGGGATTATCTGGGCAAGCAGACACAACATGGTTGATTGTGGGCTGCCCACAAACACCCGCATAACACATGTGTGCTGGTGTGGGCATTCCTCTATTAGTCCCACTTGCAGCCTGAATGTGTATCCCTAAGTAAGTGAATGGTCATGCATATCCATTGAAATATTGTTCATGCAAATTCTGTTATCATTGTCGTTGAATAATATTGATCATAATATAGGTTGCATCCAAAGTAGTTTTAAAGACTAAATATCCAAACCAGCGGAATGTTGCACCTGCTACTATTCGAAGTACTGGTCTAGAAACTATGGTTTGTGATATTTAGTTAGGTGCTGAATTTTCACTTGTGTGCAGAGATGAATCAATTCTGGATAATGAGTTGGTAAGGTAAGTTTCTGATTGCTAAGAGAATTGATGACACTTTTACTTCAGGATACTTAATTGCCCGACCTTCAGCTTTTGTAAGTTGGAGTCTTTTCTTCCATATTACAAAATTATATTTGTATACATTTAATCACATAATCATAAGGTCCATTTATTTCTTGCAGATTCAAAAGAAGCATAATTGAGTTGCAGCTGAATTCTTTGGTTGGATGAAAAAGCAAATAACTGTAGTTTACATTGATATATAGAAAAATGTAATAGCATTTAGAAGATCTTTTTCTTTGGTTGAATTGATGTAAATGCTATGGTGTAATATTCTCCATAGATGTGTTCTTTATTGTAAAATTGATAGGAATGATATGTTTTTCAATCAGTAACAGTGGTATCCCACACTCTTGTATATTCATAATAAATACATTGATATTTTCAGTTTGTGTATGTGTTGTGCTTCAATTTCTCTATCCATTTTAATGTTGCCAAGCATCATAATACAATAATTAACTATTTGAGCAGTTGTAGTGGTTTTATTATATATATATATATATATATATATTCCATAAAATGCCTATCTACTTTTGTGGTTAATAATTAATAAATGCATTAGTTATGTTGCCATACTAAAGTATTAGTGTTACTGATGGTGTTACTATAGTTACAAAATGTGATACAAGTGTTGTGTTATGATATTTGGATATTATGTTACAACTTGTGTTACTATAGTTACAAAAACATGTTACTACAATGTTCTACGTCTACAAAATATTGCTACTATGGGTGTTACTATACTAATCAAAATGTGTTACCAACACGGTTGGTAACACATAATATGCATGTTACTATAACATAATTGTAACACAATTTTTAATATATGGTAACAATTACTATATGTGACAGCGGACACGACTTAGTAACACGGTCTAATGGAACACATTTCAAAATGTGTTACTATGAGGTCTAGAACACTATTTTGGGCCTATAGTAACACAACACCGTGTTACCAAAGCTTTGTCCTGTTGTAGTGGAGACTACATATAAAGAAGCATGCAACTGTAACTTGACTCCAGCAACTACCTTCTTGCTATTGAAGCTCACAAGGTTCATCTGATATTGCCAACTCGTCTTGTGTCAAGAGTGCTTGGGAAGTAGTGTCAGGTGGCAAGGGAGCTTGGGAACGTGCTGCTAGCTCAATTGACGCACGAGTAAGTCGTGCAGCTGGTAATACTGTGGTAGGTGTTGCAAGAACCAGTGCTATCTCTGCTTGTTTGGTGGCAGCTATTTGTTTCTGTTTGGCTTTTTTTGCAACTCGTGTAGCATGGGATGCTGTGTTTGTAGAATTTTCCGCTGGACTTTGACCTTCTATTGCACCATCAGTACCAGCAGAATCTGCAGGATTCATCCGCTTCTCATTCCCTGCCATTATGTGTTTCTTCCTCTTTCTCTGTGCCATGTTAAGTCAAGCCGACAAGAAAAACGAATAACAATTTAGTTCTTCAGAACAAATTGATGCGTGATGCAGACGAACTGAACTTTGATGTTAGACAACCACATGATAGGAGGATGTAATATGTATGAAAAACAGGATGAAAGAGATAACCAGAACTATGATGTGTAAACTAAGAAGAAGACATTTCACCAAATTAGAAGCAATGCAATGGAAGGTAGACACCATATGAAAGATGCTACAAATATCGCTCTGCCAAGTTAACAGTGTCTCATCATAAATGGCGTTTAAACAAATGTGAAGCAGTACAAGAAATAAATCATATGCAAGATGCAAACAACATCACACTACCATGTTAGAGGTCTCTCGTCATTAGTGCCATTGCATATTCACAGCATTGCATATTCATAGCTTATGATGTGTAAACTAAGGAGAATGCATTTCAACAAATTAGAAGCAATGAAAGCTAGACACCATATAAAAGATGCAACAAATATCACTCTACCAAGTTAAAACTGTCTCGTCATAAGTGCCATTTCAACAAATTAGTAGTACAAGCTAGAAAAGAATGTGAGATGTAACCTATACCACACTCCGAAGTCAAACGTGTCTTATGATAAGTGATTGTTGCAGGTTACACAACAGTAGTAATTTGATGTAAGAACATGGTGTGATAGACAAATATTGTATGTTCTAGAAACATGAACACGTGTCTTATTCAAGTATAATGTGTAAAGTAAGCAGATGGAATTCAACAAAATTAGAAGCAATACAAGCTAGACATCACACATAACATGCAACCACATATAACAGTGCCAAGTTAGAGGGAGTGTCGGTGTCAAAACCGGCGGATCTCGGGTAGTGGGTCCCGAACTGTGCATCTAAGGTGGATGATAACAGGAGGCAGGGGACACGATGTTTTATCCAGGTTCGGGCCCTCTTGATGGAGGTAAAACCCTACGTCCTGCTTGATTAATATTGATGATATGGGTAGTACAAGAGTAGATCTACCACGAGATCAAGGAGGCTAAACCCTAGAAGCTAGCCTATGCTATGATTGTTGTATATATTGTATATCTATCGACTAGCCTGGCCTCGGTTTATATAATGCACCGGAGGCCTAGGATAACAAGAGTCCTAGCCGAATACGCCGGTGGGGAGGAGTCCTTGTCTTGATCGCCAAGTCTTGTGGAATATTCCTTGTATGCGGCAGCTGTCCGAACTGGCCCATGAGTATACGGCCATGGGGGTCCTCGGCCCAATCTAATAGATCGGGAGACGACATGGTGAGTACCCCTAGTCCAGGACGCCGTCAGTAGCCCCCTAAACCGGTCTTCAAGTTAGGGACACTCCTCGATTCTTCCGAACTGTTCTTCATCTTCGGTTGCCGGTCTTGAAAACTGGTTCAACAAATCTTCTTTATCTTCGATCTTGAGGATCACCGAAATGCATTCGACGAGTTTACACGTTGGGTATCCGAGGAGCCCCTTTAAGTTCCCGGCCTTTATCAATGCCTTGTTTATTTTTATGCTACACCTCGGGTTTGAAGTCGTTCCCGGGAGGCAGTGTCCTCTTGCGTCCGAGCTCCAACGCTGGACTGCTTTAGAGGTATCTTTTGCAACCGAGCACCAACGCCGGACTGCTTTCCAAGCTCCAACACCGGAATGTATCCGAGCTCCAACGCCGGACTGTGTCCAAGCTCCAACGCCGGACTATATCCGAGGTGTCATATCACCTTGGTTCAAAAAAGTTGAAGGATTTTAGCCGAGCTTAATGCCAGAAATGCCCTCTATGGAGCCAGCCACTAGCGTCCGAGCTTTATGCCGGACTGCTTCCGAGGTGGTGCACCACCCCGACTATGGGCCGATTTTTTGTCAATATTTTTTATTGGTGCAATTTATTCTCTGCCGAGATATATAGCCAGTAGCCCTCAAGGTGTGTATCGGTCTAAAACCCGAGATGCACATGAAGGATGACGTAAGACCGCTGATCCTAGTAGCCGCTGAGACTCAGGTTGTTTTGCAAAATCGGCCTGTGGATCAAGTCCTAGCTCGGCAGACTACTTCAGGACACTAAAAGCGGCGTGCTCCGTCCTCGAGACTCAGGTTGGGTGCGGCCGACCAACCTGAGGATCAAAATCTCCTCGGAAACTATATTGCACATAAAATTTTCTGCATTGGACAAGCAATGCAGTAGCCCCCGAGACACTGGTCGGGTGGCAACACCAGATCAGGGGATCGATGTGCCCCTTTAATATTTGTAAATAATAAGCCCGAAGCCCAGTAGCCCCCGAGCCTTAATGCGGGCACGGGTGCCTGAATTAAGGATCAATATCCATAGTAAAATCACAAATTATGTGTAATGACTCTATGTATCCAAGTACTTTACGTCATTAATGCTCGGATCCGCATTGTATAAAACTTTGTTGACCGACCATCGGCTTCCACCTCCTCGGCCAGTAGCCGAGGAGTGTTTGTCCTACTTTATAAAGCCTTTATGAGGGCAAAGATTTACGACAAACAAGGCAATCTGGCCACACAGTTTTATAAACAAAGGTACGCAGAGAGATATGTTATATTACTGTTTAACAGAAGAAATGTATTCCAAAGAAAATAGTCCCGCTATCGGTTCCGTTCTTTGGGTTGTCATGCTAAGCATGATCATGAAACCCCAGCTCGAATGTCAGAGCAAAATATCGAGGATTTCGTTTGGGAGGCCAGTTAATAGCCCCCGGTAGTGTTCGACGACAGTCGGGGTCAAGCCGTAAACACTTCGGCCAATGTTATGAACGGCCCATCATTTAACATAGTCATCGGATCACTGACCAGTTTACGCTTATTGTGAAAGTCAGTTTTCGGCTTTCTCCACTAAGGTGCTTAACCATGTGAGCTGGAAGCACAATCGTAGTGGTTCTCCCTTTGCACGCCTAGCCGAACAAAATGAAACGTAGGAAGCAAGTGCAGGAGCCGGGCAGCCCAACTATTGACCGAAGACACAATTCGAAACCGATGCATATATAGCAATATCTGAGAATGTTTTTGCCGAATCCCTAAAGGTGTCCGGCGTTGCACTGCGAGACTAATGCTGGAAAAACACAAATAGTTTAAAAGTGCCAAAAAGCTTGGAAAACCAAGAAACGTCAGTGAAAACATGACGTT
Organism: Triticum monococcum; assembly: GCA_034509565.1. Taxonomy (NCBI): domain Eukaryota; kingdom Viridiplantae; phylum Streptophyta; class Magnoliopsida; order Poales; family Poaceae; genus Triticum; species Triticum monococcum. The sequence continues at coordinate 665,380,886 of CM067843.1, read as the reverse complement.
CGAACAAGACCAAGTGTTCGGTGCCAATCCGAAAATTGGTCTTAGAAAAAGGAAGTGCTTCTGTCGTCCTTTAACATGACACATCCTATCTCAAGACTTCGAGCGGGTCAGCCTATGGCTTCAACCTCCTATCCCAAGGGCGGAGTACTTCTCATTAGGCCAGTTTAGCAAACTAAACTCTAGCGGCTTTGAGAGAGAAATTAGGCTCCCCGGCTAGTGACCGCACACTCGCGTCAAAAAAAGGAGTGATAAATAATAATAATAGAACTTTGCAATGACTGAGAAGAAGAACACTTATTATAAAACGGCTCAAATAAACTTAAGAGCCCCCAAGTGACTTGGGTAGAAGAATGATTGCATGCACCGAAGTACTTATATCATATCTATGTTCAACCGAACTTTAAACGCGTCTTAACCGACCGTCGGCTTCTCCCTCTTAGGTTAAGGACCGAAAAGTGTTATGTACTCCATCGGTCGAGAATATCGACGGTGTTTCCAATAACCAGGCAATCAGGCCATAAAGCTGTAACAGACAAAGCGCGCTCAGGGAACTTATGCTATATTACTGCGAAGAGTAAGAAGCATCTTCGAAGAAAATAGTACCCCCACCGATACCTTTCTTCGGTGCTCATTGTTATTATGAGACTTGTGCAATAGATTTTTTGTACTCATGAGTTCCGTTGTGTGCCGACCATCATTGAATAACTATAAGAGCGCTAGCTTTCGGCTTCATCCAGTCTGAGGTCCGGCTCGGGTGAACCGATCGTGACAATCGCAGAGGTGCTCCCTTTACTCCCTAGCCGAACAATCGGGAACGTAGGGGAAAACACAGGAGCGAGGCAACCCAACTTGCAAATCACTTAAGTCAATATGGTGCATATTGTGGCGTAATACACGAACAAGGAACGAAGCCGTACAAGTATAATCATATGCAACGGGAAAAGCTTCATAAAGGAAGCCCCCAAGTAAACGGGGTATTTGAATTTATGCGTCACAAACAAAGTTTGGACAAGGAAATTTTTTACAAGCAACTTTTTCCAAAAAAGTATATTTCTTGGTCGAACCGAACACAAGTTAGAAATTAAAGCTTTGAGCATGAAAGTGACTTAGCTGGTTAATGTGTTTGGTATTGATGACGCGGTCCGACCTTGATGTGGGGCAAGGTTCCATCCCCCAAGCCGGTCCCGAGGTGGCGGAGCGGAGAGCTCGACACGCCGAAGTGGTGACATAGCACGGTCAATGCAGATCGGCAGAGTGACGCTGAAGTCCCCGGATCATTTTCCTGTGCACAAAAAATAGTGCAAACCGGAGATAATAGTAATAATGATAATTAAAAAAATGTTGCATAATAAATAATTTATGCAAAGTGAGGAATAGAAGAAATATGGCCTGGCGCCGAAGTCAATGTCGATGCAGGGCTTCGGCGTGATGTAGTAAAGGCGTGGCAAAGCCTGAATTCACAGGCCAGTCCGAGCTCCGGATGCGGCGTTCGCCGGACTATGTACGGAAACTGGTTTATTTGTTGTAGCAATCCGAAGGAAGATGATTCCCAAAATTGAGACTCGCTCCGCACACCCATTGCCTGATGGGCGATAAAGCGACGACATGGCAATGCTGGTAAAGGTTGACTCGCCGAGGCAAAGCCCTCGGCCCAGCTAACGTGACGGAGCTGGTCGGCTAGTGACGCCGAAGTGTCCGGAGTAGGTTGATGAAGAGATGGCGAAGCCCCCGGTCCAGCCGAGATGTCGAAGCCTTGACGTCAGCCGATGAGTCGAAGTAGGTCGGCGTGATGGACACCAGCTTGAAGAAGCAATAGTGCGGCCCCGTTGATGCAGGTCGTGACGTGGTCGATGCCGGCTAGATGAAGCGACCGTGCGGCGATGCCTGTATGCCCGCTCCGTGTAATCCATGGGGCGGCGATGTTGATGATGATTTATCCTTCGCGATGCCGGACTCTTGTTCGGCTTGCCGAGATGATGATCCGAAGAAGTTGAGCTCGGCTAAAGTGACGACGTGTCTAGCGCAGGTCGGCAGCCGTGGAGTAACATTGCCGGACTGGTTTGACACCAGCATGATGTTGAAGATCATGTTCAAAAGATCTTAAAGTTAGTGGGATGTGTTCGGGAACAAAACACAATACCCCATACAAAACTTCCTTCAAAAGGGATGTCCGAAATCCCGTTCATAAAAAAGATGAACTCGGGTCGGATTCGTTTTCGCGCAGCAAACAGATCCGAAAAGTGATGCACTAATCGGAAGGTTCCCGGAGTTTGGACGGTCGGATCGAGCTGAAATTTTGAGAGGTGGTAGATATAGGAATTCCGCAGCCGATCAACGGTTGGATCTTCCAAATGACGTCCGAGCTAGAAGCTGGACACCACGCCCTAAACTCATCCAAATTCCCGTCCAGATTTGACATGGCTCCGGTATATCGTGGATTGCCAGAGATTCCTCCATCGGAACTCGACAAAATTTTCCTGGGTTGTTGTAGACTCAATTCCGCACAATACTACCAAAGCGATCGTCAAAGCGATACTCGAGGAGGTGGTGGTGGCAGATACGAGTTCGCTGTCCAGAAAAACAGCACGGTCGCTTGAGGGCAATGTTGACGTTGAGCCCCCGAGCTCCATAGATGAATCCTCCGTGATCTTTATAGAGATCGGAGTTGATGTTTGATGAAGGCCCTCGTCCGGACATGGTGATCCGAACACGGGGCGCAATTCTTGGTCGAAGCAAGGTGACCAGTCGAACTGGTGACGAAGACGCCGAAGTCGCAGTTGATCTGCAGGCGAGCCATCGACCCTTTTGTCGATCACACAACGGAACTCTCAATGGAAGCACCAATGTCGGTGTCAAAACCGGCGGATCTCGGGTAGTGGGTCCCGAACTATGCATCTAAGGTGGATGATAACAGGAGGCAGGGGACATGATGTTTTACCCGGGTTCGGGCCCTCTTGATGGAGGTAAAACCCTACGTCCTGCTTGATTAATATTGATGATATGGGTAGTACAAGAGTAGATCTACCACGAAATAAAGGAGGCTAAACCCTAGAAGCTAGCCTATGATATGATTGTTGTATATATTGTATATCTATCGACTAGCCTGGCCTCGGTTTATATAATGCACCGGAGGCCTAGGATAACAAGAGTCCTAGCCGAATACGCCGGTGGGGAGGAGTCCTTGTCTTGATCGCCAAGTCTTGTGGAATATTCCTTGTATGCGGCAGCTGTCCTAACTGGCCCATGAGTATACGGCCATGGGGGTCCTCGGCCCAATCTAATAGATCGGAAGACGACGTGGTGAGTACCCCCTAGTCCAGGACGCCGCCAGGGAGCACCGGTGATGCTGCACTAGGGGAGACGTGCTCATCATAAACACAGCTTTGTTGAGTGTCTATGCATGTGTTGTCTTGGAAATCATCTTGGGGGTGTGGAGGAGTAGAAACTGTAGAGGCCCTTCGTTCGGAAGGAGCACCTTTATCCGCTGCCCTACTAACTTCCTTCCGCTTTATTGATTTTGAATTGTCAAGTAAAACCGACAAGAAAAAGCAATAAAATTCTCTCTTCAGAACTCATTCATGCATGATACTGACAATCACTACTTTGATGTAAGGCAAACACATGATACCAGGATGGAATATGTACGAAAAACAGAACAGCATGGCATGTTCACAACTGTTTGTGTAAACTAAGCAGAAACCATTCCAGCAAATAAGAAGCAATGCAAGCTAGACACCACATGAAAGATGCAACCAATATGACTCTGCCAAGTTAAAAGTGTCCCATCATAAATGGAATTTCAACAAATTAGAAGCAGCGCATGCTATAAATCATATGAAAGATGCAACTAATATCGCACTGCATATACTAAAGGTGTATCGTCATGTTGATTGATGCGGGATACAAAAAACAATAGTTTTATGTAAGGACATGCTTAATAGACAGATGTACTATGTACTAAATACATGAAGGTATGTCACATTAACAGGTATAATGTATAAGCTAAGCAGACTAGCACATGCAGTTTAACCAGATTGGAAGAATTACAATCTAGACACATATGCAACATGCAACCACATATCACGCTGCCAAGTTAGAGCAAGCACCTGCAATGCTAGTGTAGGGGAAATGTTGTAATCAACTACAGAGCTACGTTCACTATCTTTATCTAGCCTTTCTGTTTCTTGAGAATCATGTTGGGAGGTTGACGCTGCATTCTTTAAATGAGGAGTAGTCCCCTTGCCTGCCTACCTCGTCATAAGTGATTGATGAGGGATACACAAGAACATTAGTTTGATGTAAGAACATGGTTAATACACGGATGTACTTGTATGTACCAAAAACAGAAAGGCATGTCATATTCAAAGGTATAATGTGTAACCTAAGCAGATGCAATTTAACCAAATTGGAAGCAATACAAGCTAGACAACCGGCTGGAGTGGTGAGCATGATCATCTAGGACCTGAGAGCCTAGTGGGAGGCGGGCTGCTTCGCCACCATCGCAGCTTTTTAGTTGGCTTCCAGGTGATGCCTATCTTTGCTAGGCTTGTCACCGGCTCGGCCAGTGCCCTGACTCGCTTTTTGTCTTCTGGTGCTCACGGGATGGTGGTTCAAGTAAAAAATATCTTTCCTTATCTTACCGACTTCGGCCTTTCGAATACAAGCTAAACACCATATGGAACATGCAACCACATATGACACCGCGAAGTTAAAGCAAGCACCTGGGATGGTGGTTCATTGCGAGCGAGGTCATCAACTCCAGAGCTACGTTTACGGTCTCCATCTGCTGACACTGAACCCTTTATAGCGCTGTAACGTGTCTTGCCTACCCGCATACGAAGCTGGAGCGACTTCTCTCTTTTCTTTTTGGCTTCTCTCATGGCAGCAGAGTCTGAAATACCATTGCATAAAAACACAATAGTGAGAGTAAGGGTGAAGTGTGTCCAGAACTAGTGCACTATAAAAGTAGCAGATAGCAGGTGGCTGAAAAATAAATGACATGAGACATATGATAGCTCTACAACATTGCATGACAACCAAAATTAGATTCTACTCCGTATGATTTTGTAATATATGAGCACAGGAAATGCAGGTACTCCTCCAGCACACCACCACATGTGGTCGTATCTAAGATAAAAGTCGACTAAAAATAAATAGGTCAGTCGATTTTTTAATGAACCATCCGATCTATAAGGAACAGGCAGATGGCCTTCATCTACCTCCCGCCAGTCACTGTTGACGATCTTTCTCGAACCGCCAGCGACCACCGGCCCAGACCCTTGCCTCCGCCGCCCCGCCCTCCCATCGACCTCACACCACCGCCGTGCTTGGCAGCGCCCCCAGGCCATCCCTTTAATCCCGGCCGACCACCAGATCGGGCGCCAGTAGCTCTAGGCCGCACACGCCCCTAAGATAAACACCAAGGCGCTGCTTCCCCCGGCGTAATAGGCGTACTAGAGCCTGTTACGCCAGGGAATGCTTCCATTAATTGGGAATCAACTGGCCAGAAATTGAAATTCAGGGGCGCGATGGACCTCTAGCTTAGTTGAAATAGTATATGAGGAGAAACCTTGTGCATCGCGAGTTACTAGGAACATATAGTATCAAGAAGAAGCAGTCAAGTAGTGTCTTCTATGGGATGAATACCGTGCAAGCAGAGACGTAAGATTTGCACAAATAAGGGAAGAGGAGTACCTTTTTCGGTTGCCGGTGTGGTCACCTCCACATGTCGCGCCGATCTTCTTCTTTTTACCAGGGAAATCGATGTTCTAGAGGGTGCAGGCTTGGACGAACCCATGGCCAAATTGTTGACTGTGTTGCCGTGGCCGTATGTCGGTGGAGGGGAAGCAGATCCGAGGTGGCGAAGGATGGCATAGTAGGAACAACTCTGGTGCGGTGGAGGGTTGCGAAGTTGGAGTGGCAGCGATGAGGCGCAGGACGGCGTGGTTGAACTGGCTCGGGTATGGACGGCTCGGCCTCGGCTTCAACTAATAGCCGTGGAGGGCGTTGCGGTTGAGGTTGCGGTGGACGACGACATCGGGGTATCGGCTCCGTCGTGATGGAGGAGGGCGGCGGTTGATGGGTGGGATGGGGTGGCGGACAGAGGACGCCAAGGTTTTGCGGCTGGTGAAGAGGTAGTTTTGGCGCCCACGGAGTACGAATGGGGAATCAGACGGGTGGGGGGAACCATGTTTCGGTCTGGGACGCGCTTGTTTTTGGATTTTTTGAACAGAAGATGGGACGCGCTTGTTTGAAATTTGGGGAAAGTACAAACTTTGCCCCCCTCTTAAATTTCGGACCTACTGCGGGTCGGGGGTAGGATGGTAATCCCAGGTGTCCCAAATAGTGGGCGGGAGCGATTTCGGCCGCGCGCATGTGTGCTTAGGCGGCCATTGTGTATGAATGTTTTTTGGATGCGGTTGCGTGGCGTCTAGATGAAGCTACAAACCTACCCCGGTTTAGACCTTTGGACGTCGGGCCGGTAGGTTTCACGGTTCGGAGTTATTAGAAAAGTAATTTCCTTGTACTACCAAACATTGGTCTCACGCGGTTTCGGGCGAGTAGAGGCTCTTTTGGCGCTTCGTTTGAAATTTTAAAACACAAGCATTCACGTTTAGAGTACTCTTGAACTATTAGGATTGACCTAAATAGACAATGTTATATTTGACCTTGTATGTTTGAAAACCTCATTAAATTATCCGGTTCTTTTTGAAATTTTGACACTTGAAAATCCTATAACTACAATTATTTTGGAATGGAGGAGCTAAATTTGAATCTATTTTGTACACGACTACATATGCTATTATGTACAAAATCAGAGCAAAGATTGGTGCCCCAATAATTTAGGTATGGTTTACAAATGCCATGATATCAAATTCAAATAATTGAATGGACTTCATGTTGAATTCGATTTTTTTTAAACCACCTTAAGTTGAATTCAAATGTATGCTAGTTCATTGGTAGCTATTTACAATGTCCATTGTGTAACTTTCGTATGTATAATGTGCTTTACACACACAACATGAACTATACTCACGTTTATATTCGATTGCTAAAGCAATGCATTGTCTGGAGTTCAAAATACTAACTATGTGGATCAATTGTGTCGAATAATAGCATAGACATGCTCAAATTCGATAGAATCTAGATGTCCGATGGATCAATGACCGCTCCTTACGCGAATTGCAAATATCATGATCCCATCCTAATATTTGGATACAATTTATATCTTTAATCAATGTGTAGAGCAGTCTTTTACGTGTAGTTTCACTCTCCATCGGTGGTCTCTCACACATGCTCACACACTCTCTCCCGAGGTGTCTTTCTCGCACACATGCTCTAGATATAACCCTCCCTCCCTCTCGTAACCATTTACAACTGTTTCCACTAACCTTTATCACAAGCACTCTTCCTCTCGCAAACATACACACGCACAATCCTCATCGACCCTTTCTATATACATGGACCTGCCTACGTGTCTCATGTACGCACATTGTCTTTACGCCTGTCTCTCACGCATTGTCTCAAACCTCTCTTCCTAATCGACGAATATGATTCTAGCAGAGCATTCTGTAGGATGCCCCTTAAAGTTAGGTTGGATGAATAGTAATACCAGAGATAAAGGGGTTACCTTAGTCCGAGAACCTAGGGTTACAAATCCTAGCCGGCTTTGTCAGTGGACACAGAGTCCTTCACAATTCTACTATCTTTGTCTTGTACGACTAGTCATCCATGGGTCTTCCTAAATGCGTCACGGGCCGACCAATGTGGCGCAGGACGGAACTGAACGAAGGGCCTCACCTCGACCCACCGGACCTCGCGCGGTGACACACCCTCTGCCCCATGTCTCATTATCTTCTCACACCCACACATACCAACACAAACACCACACACACAGAAAATTTCTCCTGGTGCCTCTATTCTCTCCCCCCTTGCATATACACACTCAAGGGAATGGAATCTCTTGTCGTGACATCATATTCGTCTCTCTCTCTAGACCACTCTCATTTCTCGTGCCATCTCTCCCATGCCCCCCGTCGGCCCCTCTATCCATGCCTCTCTCGAATATGTAATACACACACATACCTCTCTAGGCCCCGCCAAATGCATCAACTGCACATTCACACATGTTACATCACGTACCCCATAGATCTAAAAAGCCCTCTCTTCACATTTATTTCGCATACAACATTCCTTTTGAATAAAGTGTGGCCAAAAAATTATTTTAGAGTTTCTACATATATACAACATTACAAAGTTATATGGAGGAGTACGAACGCTAATTTGCATTGCATGGTGCTCACTATGGTATTTATTCCGCACTGTGAATTTGTATATTTTTATACTATATATAAAGTTAGTCATAATAAAGAGAAACAAAGAGCATCTCTCTCTCCATCGCATACCCCCCTGTACGCCCCTTTCATGTTTGCACACAAAACTATCTCTAGGTCCTCTAAAAGTAAGCCCCTAGAAAATTCACGCATGTTTCATCTTTCTCTCGTGATATATGCAATGACGATCATTGTATTTGAAGCGAAAGAACGATACGTACATTGGACTTCAGAATCCACTCATTACGGTCACCATTTACGTTTAGTGGTTATTATACAGACACGGGCTCACCGTACAACTCTGTATTTGCTCATGACATGACTAGTTGACCAGTTAAACGCTCCACATGGCACCTCTAGTGTTGCATCACATTATCTCACTACCATCATGCCCACTTGTCGACTTGTATCTACTCTACATCTACACTCTTATAAAATACATAAAATACACTCTTATAAAAAACAGAGTTGGTGATGATGGTGTGCCTGCCATCCTACAATATAGGCCGTCCAATTTATATCTGACAGATAGGAAAGAAACTATTAGCAATTTTGCAAAAAGGTACCTACACACCTCTCCACATTTGCAAATAAGGCCTTCCCTCATTCATACTTTTCTCTCACAAGATAAACAAGTCATACAAATGCATCTTGATGTTACGTGCAATGCACGGGCATCTTGCTAGTAAGAATGAAAACAAACGACAAAAAAATATTTGGACGGTGATTCGAAGTCATGACCGCGAGCACAGCGGACAAGGTGGCCTTGTATTGGTATGCTGAGCCGTCTGTTTTAACACACAGAAGCTGGTGTGGTGATTATACACACACGCACGCATGCACACGAACTGCATCCACGCAACACTCACACAAACACATGCACCCACGCACGCACACAACACTCACACGTACACACGCAGCCACGCACACATGCAACACTCACACGCACGCACGCATGCATGCATGCACACACGAGTACACCACACGACCAACACACACTCTCATGCTCAAGTGCTCAACCTACACGTGCATGCGCACGCATCAGGCCCTGACAGACACATACACAACCAGGTGATTCCCGCGCACGGGTTGGAGCCTTGTCGCGCCTGTGTAAATTTGTGTTTATCTGACCTTTTGCCTATGTGAACTGACAGGTGGGACCAACAAGGAACGTGGTCAACTTAACTAGTCAACATGGCGCCACGCAGACTATTTGGTCAGTCAACAAAGTGCAATCCGATGCTGAACTGTGAGCAAGTGACCGTATAATCACCACAAAACGTATATAGTGACCGTAATCAGCTTATTCTGAAGTTCGGTGACCGTATTACGCTTTTCTCTCTGTAGGCCCTCCAAAACTACATCTCTACACGTTCTCGCATGTTACATCTAACAACTATGCAATACAGCACTACTACTACACTCTAACACAATAAATCATATGTGTTTTTAGTTTTACTAGATATCATATTGTTACTTATAATTATTCAGTTTGCATACATTAAAATTGCCTTTGAAATGTATGGCCAGTATCATCTACCGCGCGGGAAAAATCCCGCCCTTTCCTGTTTAATCGGGTTTGTATCGATGGATCGTGCGAAACAGCAAAACTATAGTACTATACAGTACAAGTGACAGTTCAATGGGCCGTCGTGTCGTCTACTCCTCCGTCGTAAGAGTGGAGCGCTCGCTTTCATAAATCTTCTAGTCCCTTTCGCCGACATGTGGGACATCAAGCTACCGGGTCCACGTGCCATACCGGAATACAGTGCAGAGCAGCCAGGGTGAAGCACCCCAGTCATGGCGCCGGCGTAGTAATGAGCAATGAGGCATCAAATCACAAAGCTGCACCTTTCCCGCAGTTAAGTTGGAGGGACGAAGCAACCATCATTTCACTCATTGCTGAATCCGCTTCTCGCTCATCTTCTTCAACTTAACCACGTGTTGCTTCTGCCGTTGTTCTGCCTCACGTGGGACGCGGATCGGCTTGGTAAAGCACTAACACGTGGGACCGCATGTTAGCAAACCGCCAGGACAACGTCCTCCGAAAATAAGAAGCCTAATCCTAGACTTACAAAGGGCTACGTAGCTGCTACGTATACTTTCCATCTAATCTATATATGCCCCCCTGATTTTCAGGTGGGGTGGGCCTAATCCTCTCCTTTAATCCAATCGAATACTCCCACGTCACATCAGTTCGTAACTTTACGTAAACCATTACATGGATGTAGCATTGCTCAAATAAGAAACCTCCCCTGCCATCCGTGCGGCAAAATCACCTCCTTTTTACTAATCTTGATTCTATAATTTTTTAGATCAATATAATTGAGATTTGTATAGATAGAACATAGGAGCAAAATCAAGTGGTACGGTTAAGGGCATCCACAATGTGTAGCCAAATGTGAAAATAGCTTTTGGCACCGTGGGAACCATTGTGGACAGTGTTGCCAAAGCCAAAAAGATGGAACCGAAGCTCCCTGATTGATTGATTGAAGGAATAGAAAAATGCAATGTCTCTCCTCTTTCTCCCATGCTTGGACGCATGTAGTACAATATAGAGCATAGAGTCTACTCCCCTGTCCCTTCTATCACAAATCACAAAGCAGTGAGGCGTCAAATCACAAAAGCACGGACGAAGCAGCCATCATTTCACTCTTCGCCGACTCCGCTTCTCCATCGTCTTCTTCGAGAAACCATCTCACCGCACTAGTACTCCTAGTAGTACTCCCTCTGGTCCTTTTTTGTCTGCGTATAAGAAAATTTTGTTTTCCCCGCAATGCTCTGCGCATTGGCATTTTTTTGCCGCTCTTTCCAACCGGGCCCTCCATCCCTTTCCACCGTATGCGTGCCTGCAGTAATCCCATCTCTCTTTCGCATGTGCTTCGCATCTTCCCAAGGCAGAGAGAGCTGCTTGCATGCAGAAACAAGAGAGAGAGCGAGAGGCGCATGTGTGCAGAGAGATGGACATGGGAGAGAGAGAGAGACGACATGCATGCACGCGGAAGTGAGAAGGTTGGTTTGCATGGCGCTGCATTAATCAAGCGATGAGGAGTGAGATGGTTAGCTCTTTGGTCTTTGGAGAAAAAAATAAGCATTAATTGACACGTGAAACGAGGATTTGTATCGATTAAATCCCGCGAAGGAAAACCCCGCCTTTCTTTTTTAACACTAGTACTCCTAGTACGTACGTACTTATCCTGTTTGGGTCTAGGCCTTGCATTGCCAAACTTCACCACACATTTTTGCCAAGCTTGCCGAAAGTTTTCAAAATGAGAAGGAGGTACACTTGCGCACGGCTGTCGCGGTCGCATCGCACCCTCACACGGTCGCTCCTGCACGTCGCGGTCGCACCGCACCCTCACACAGTCGCTCCTGCACGCTGCAAACCCAACCAAGGGAACACACCCTCACTGACACGTGTTGTCGCATGTGAACAAACCAAACTCAGCCATCCTATCACTGACACATAATTTTTGTTCATAGAGTATGTTTATCCAACCTCATGTTGGGGAGTATCCATACGGCCCGTGCGGTGGTCTGTTGGGGAAGAAGAAGAGGTGAGGAAGAAGGAAAGAAGGGTTAGGAGACGTAGGATATTCATCCAACCGCCTGAAATGGTAGACTGACCCAAGTCAGGCGACTTGCATAACAAATATATGTTTTTACACAGCAAAAGATCCATAAAAACAACAACATAAAGAAAAACTATCACTGCTCGTGGAAAGAGACGGCCTCGTCGTATTTGGCTGCCGGCGCGAACCAACCGTCGCTGCCGACGTGTGTCTCCGCACCGTGGTTGTCCTCGGCCTCCAGCTACTCGTTCAAGCGGAGCGTGCGGGCGCTCTGCACGGACGAGAGCACAACCCGGTTCAAGTCGAGGACGTCCGGTTCCGCCTGCAGGAGGGCCTCGATGGCAGCGCCATCCACGCGCTCCACGTCGACTCGAGCCTCCGCCGCCCGGTTCAAATCCAGGACGTCCGGTTCCGCCTGCGGGAGGGCGTCGATGAGAGCGACATCCACGCGCTCTGCGTCGAATCGAGCCTCTGCCGCCCGGTTCAAGTCCAGGACGTCTGGTTCCGCCTGCAGGAGGGCCTCGATGGCAGCGGCATCCGCGCGCTCCGCCTCAAGTTGAGCCTCCACCGCCCGGTTCACATCCACGACATCTGGTTCCGCCTGCAGGAGAGCCTCAATGGCAGCGGCATGCACGCGCTCCGTGTCGAGTTGAGCCTCTGCCTCCTGGTCCTCCTTTAGTATCGCCATGTTGAGCCGCTGGTCCGCCTGCACCATGGGGGACTCGGACGCCGGCACGAAGTCGACGTCCATCGTCTCATACCCATCGGGGGCCTTCTGCGCCGCGACCTCCGCCATGAACATTGGATCGGCTTCCTCCTTGTAGCTTGGCTCCAGAGAACTCGAGGATTGGCCCGCAGCAAAGCGAGCTTGGGAAAGGAGGTCTGTGGCGCCGACCGCCGCCACGATTTCTGCGCGGTGCTCCGGCGTCAGTATCTTGTAGTAAGTGATCTTGCGGCGCACCATAGCTTTCCGGCGAACTAGGGGACGCTTGATGCGGGCTAGGGGATCGAAAGGTGGGGGAATGGGCTGGATATTTGGTGTGGTTTTAGGGCAGTGGCTGGCGTAGGCCAAGTAGCGAAGGTTCTGGTGTGAATAGTGGTTGACCGGTCGATCGGTTTTGACTGTACATCGCTCTTGTCGCATTTGCATTGCAGCCTGGCATGCTGGACCCTCCACATGGCTCACTGAATGGAACGCGCTTCGTCTTGCATTTTTGCTCGCTTGTGGGACCGCAGTTGAGAGCAAACCGACGTCCCTCCCCCTCCCCCACCCGCGTCATTTATTATACCACCACTCCCTGCATTTTATGCGGAGTAAATAAAAACAGATGGAGTATACTACGGATGAGGATCCCCTGACGTGGTCGAACCCATTGAGTAACTGACATGCGGGGCCTAGCAAGCATGGGGTCCGCCAGTAAGTGACCGAAAGGGAGGGTAAGGCAGGGACACCTATGTCAGAGGATCCACTTCCACTATACTACTTTGACCAAATGTTATAGTAATAATATATGACATGCAACTTACAGAAATGTTAGAGTAATAATATATGACATGCAACTTACACAAAGCATATAGGGTCTAATGCGTTTTTCGAGGCTAACTTTGACCAAATGTTAGAGTAATAATATATGACATGAAACTTACACAAAGCATACGGTCAAATTCGTATGTGAAAGGAGTTTCCATTGATATAATTTTCACATTATACATCTCATGTACTATTAATCTTGTCAATAGTCAAATTGGAAACCATCTCGAGTACAAATCTAGGAGTACGTACGAATCTAACAATATTGATTGGGCATTGTTGAATGTTGATACCTTTTTGATCAAAGTAGATATACTTTGACTACACATAAAACTTATATGTAAACTAGAAAGGATAGGAGGGAGTATATTGTACGTTCAAAAATGAAACGAACATTGAATACCATTTATATATGATTTGCGGATGCTATGATCACCGGTTTAAAATTTTGAATCCACCTTAGGTATCACGTGCCCCCCTCATTCCCTCTCGATTTCATCTCGGGGTCCGGAGATCTATTGAAAGAGGACTAGGGTGGGTACATGCGAATGATACTCGGCGGAATGTTCAAATGAGGCATGCGGGAGGATGGACACGACTGGAGGGCGACATGATCGATGGATAAGAGGGTTGGAGAGGAATGAGAAATAAGCAAACGCCACATGATTATACTTGAACGGCTCAAATAAACAATAAGTTGTCTCGCTGGGCCTACATAGTGAAAGGCCTAATGCACAACGCGAAGCACTGACGCTCGAATATGGCTTGGAAAACAGGGAAACCGACATGTGGGGCACACCCGTTGGGACGACGTAGCGCAGACTAGTCCAATGGAGGAGCTGGCCCACGACCTCCTCGCCACTTACAACCGTTCATGTGGGTCGTTGGGGCCAACAATGGGGCGCAGCTCCAGCACCACCTCTGGACATGGCGACCGCGGTGAGCGACACGCTCAGATCGTAGCTAGACACGGTCAGTTTCAGTGTGCCGAGGGTGGCGTTAGTGTTGTGGCACGACCAACGATATGTTTGGTTTGTGCCCAAGGTTGCCCCATCAAAGCATTGGGTAGCCAAAATTTTGGTTGAGGTATTGGTTGCCCATGATTTGGCCGACATTGGCAAGAAAAATGAACTAGAGTTGGCTAGAGTTCATTGGCATGGCAAAGAAATGGCAACCATCCAAACAAAGACCAATCTTTGGGTCATGACCAAAATTTTGGTTCAGGTATTGGTTGCCCATGATTTGGCCAACATTGGCAAGGAAATTGAACTAGAGATGGCTAGAGTTCATTGGCATGCCAAAAAATGGCAACCATCCAAACAAAGACCATTCTTTGGGTCATGACCAAAATTTTGGTAAGGTGCACTTTGGCCACAATCCAAACACACCCAACACCTGGCTCGTCGAGGATGCACGGGGCACCGCCACGCGTCCGCAGAGTGGTGTAGCGCGTCCAACTGCATCCTCTGGACCTGAGACCATGCCAGGTCGTCTTGCTTTTTCAATGACATGCGAGGATCGCATGTGAGCAAAGGGCATCTCCAACGTTGCCACGACCGAGCTGACTACCCTGGCACACCAAAACCCTCGTCCCTCGTGCCATCATGCGGTGCGTTCCCAGCCGGCGCCAGCTGCCCGCATTCATGCCGTCCGTTCATATGCCATCGTTAAGAGGCTTGGTGCCCGAGGAACCAACTCCAGCGACTTAATGACGCACCCGGACGCTTGGCCTCACCGGAATGCGCTACTTAAAGCGGCACCGCCCAGCTAACCTCCACACCATAGTGCATCGTCCTCCTACTTGGCACCACATCTGCCATGACCGCAAGTGCGAACGCTCTGCGGGGGAGCTTGTCTTCGGGGATGAAGCTCGAGGTCACCGCCCTCGCTAAAGTCGCCTCTCACGACGCAATAGCGGCGTAGCCGGACGCGGACGCGACCGCACTAGCGGTGGCCACACTGGCGGCCAACGACGGGAGCACCGTCAGCCACGCGTCCTACTTGCCACCGTCCAACGTCCGACACCGCCAAGGTCAGGGACTCCTCCGAGGATGAGTAGGGCATGGGAGGCAGCAGGTCATGGTGTGCCAACTGGCCGGTCCGTATCCCGTGTTCTACTCTTCCTCGCCGGAGACCGCACCTTCACTTCACGGGTCTTGAACCCCGCCCCCGTACATAGAGATCGCAGATGGAGGACGTCGGTCGCCGCTGTAGAATAGGTTTAGGGTCGGGTTTGTTTTATTTTTCTGTCCTATAAAAGTTCGAAATGTAATGAAAATCTGCCGTGTTTGCATTAATCTCGGCCGGTGTATATGAACTTTCACAATAATATACATATTGTAGGAGTACTAGCAAGATGCCCGTGCGTTGCACGAAAGATCAAGATCTTGTGGGAGAAAAGGATGAACGAGGGAAAGCCTTATCTGCAAATGTGGAGAGGAGTGCGGGTAAATTGTCATAGTTTCCTTCATATCCGTTAGATATAGATCGGACATCCTATATTGCAGGATGACATGCACACCATCATCACCAACTCTACTTTTTATTGAACCAAGACAAATCTAACATGCGAAGTAAAATAAACACATAGGGTCTATACATACACAAATTATCTTGGGCACTCCAATAGTACGTCCACTACACATTCACGCATTTAACATCTTTCTACATCTACGGGAACCTACGAAAGGGTTAACGTAAATTGCCTCTCTCTGTCCTCCCCTGATTTTCATGGTGGTGGGCTCCTCCCTCCCCCAATCTACCATCAATAGCTCAAACGTTTCACATTATGTTAATTATGTAACTGGGATTACGTAGGTGTAGCATTACTCGTCCTAAAAAACCCAACTATGCCAACCTCCCAGCATATCGCGCGGGAAAAGACCCGGCCGCGCTGTTTTAGTCGGGATTACCGGATTACTAGTAGTAGTATCGATGGATCGCGTGAAGCAACAATTTTTTTTTGAGGGGGCGAAGCACCTAGTTTAAAAGGAAAAAGGCGGTACAGTCAGAACACTCTTGTCGCGGTCACATTGCACTCCACACACGTTCGGTCCTGCACACGGCTCACGCAAACGGAACGCGTTTCGGCTTGCCTCTTCACTAACACGTGGGACTGCACTTGGAGAAACCGACCATGCGCCAAACTCCCCCCGCCCACCACACAAACCCCCCCCCCCCCCACCCAAAAATTCCCCGCAAATCCGATTCAACCGCCCTTCGGCCAACTAGCCAATAATATTCCCCAAACCCCCTCCCCCCTGTCCTCCTCCACTCCATTCGCTCTGCCAAAGCTGCCCTCCCTGCCGCGCCGATACGTCGGCGCCGTGGTTCAGCGATCCTCTTGCTCCCATAGTACGCTCTCGTAGACTGCCGTCCTCTAGCCGCGCCGCCACCTCTGGCTACGTTCTTGTGGAGGCGCACGGCGGTCAGCGCCACCACCGCTGGCGACGTTCGTGTGGAGACGCACGGCGGTCAGCTTCTCCCACGATACGCGCATTCTAGACTGAGGCCCAGTTCATGTCGGTGTAGCGCTTAATGTTAGCTGATAGATGCTGTTAATCTCACTATTTGCCGAAGTAGTTTACTGTCATTATGCTCTGCTTAAGAAGCTTCCTTGCCCTGTTCTGCACTCAATCTGCTTAGCTGAGATGGCATGCCAAGGCCGATTTGTTGCTAAAATATCCTGCCATATATTTATTGTGACATAGATTGCCATGGTCTAGTAGCCAATCTGTTAGGTGAAATAGCTCTACACCGTTTTATACTCGATCTTTGTTGCTGCGATGGCCTTCGATAGTTCGATGGCTGTGTGCTCGGCCTCATTGACTGCTGAAACAGCCTGCCATAATTTGGCACTCAAATCTGTTTGCTGAATTAGCTTTACATATATTTTGTTACTTAGATCTGCTCGTTCAAATATCTTGCCATAGCTTTAGACATCGACCTAGGTATTTTTTTGGACTTCATAAAAAAGCATATATGTTTTTTCCTGTAATATCTAGTAGAAGAACTAATTTGTATGTCTAATAGATGGACAGGACTTGGATAACTTCTGCTCGAAGATTCTCCGCTGCATATGTCGAGGGGGTTGAAAACTTCGTGAACTTTATCAGAGCTAAGTACGGTGGTCCAAAATCAGATGTGCTCTGCCCGTGTAGCAGTTGTATGAATTCAGTTACAAGACCCCAGTCAACTATGCAAAAGCATCTACACTTGTATGGGATGTCGGTCACATATACTAGGTGGGTTCATCATGGTGAAGCTGTGAACGTTAATGTTATTGACTACGTGGAAGCAACAAATCACCATCTTGATCTGCCTGATGCTCAGGTGGAAGAGGAGGAGGAGGAGGTGGTGGCGGAGCCAGTGAGTTTGACCAACATTGAAACAATGCTACGAAATGCCCGTGCATTCCGTGAACTTTCACCTGCAGAAGAAAAACGGTGGGCCCGCATGTTGGAACAATGCAACGTTGCTGTCACCCTAGGAAATAAGCTTTCAGTATTCTCAGCTATGGTCACCTTTCTTCAGGTGAAGACATATGAGCGAATGACCAACAAATCATTCGATGCGATGTTGGCTGCTTTCTGCAAATCTTTCCCAGATGCGTCTGAGCTACCACACACCTACAGTAAAATGAAGAATTTACTTCGTGCAGTTGGAATCGGATATGATATGATCCATGTTTGTAAGAATAATTGTGTTCTGTTCCGGAAGGATTATGCCAACTTAAGTGAATGCTCAGAATGCAAATCATCAAGATGGAAAGATGGCAATGCTGTGAAGAGGATTCCTCATAATGTTCCGAGACATTTTCCAATTACACCAAGATTGCAGAGGTTGTTTCATGATGCTGAAACAAGAGAGGATGTACTGTGGCATTCTAGGAACCAGGAGTACAGAGATCAGAATGTAATGAGCCATCCATATCATGGTAGTGAGTGGAAAAGCTTCAATGATAAACATAAAGAGTTTGCTGCTGACCCGAGAAACATTAGACTTGGCTTAGCTTCAGATGGATTTAACCCATTTGGCCACCAGGGCGCCACATATAGCATGTGGCCAGTGCTTGTTATCCCTTACAACATGCCTCCAAATGTCTGCACCAAAGAATCAAACTACATGATGGCCTTGCTCATCCCAGGTCCAAAAAGTCTTGGAAAGGATTTTGATTTGTTCATGGAGCCTCTTGTGGAGGAACTTCAACAGCTATGGAAGGGTGTTCTCACTCAAGACCTATATAGTAGCCCACCAGCTGATTTCTTTCTGCGTGCTGTTGTAATTTGGTGCATCCATGATTATCCGGCTTTGGGCACTATGTCAGGGCGAACGACACATGGTTACAATGCACGTGTTCGCTGTGACAGGAATCCACGGTCATACGCAATACTTAGCAAGATCTGTTACATTGGACACCGCAGTTTCCTTGCCAAGGACAAGCCGCATCCTAGAAAATACCGAAGACATGTGTTCAATGCAAAGCATGAAAACCGTGATGCAACAAAGAGGCTCACCGCCGATGAGTTGCAAGTGGAATTAGAGAAGATCAGACATATTACACTAGGAACCCATCCTGGTAATGGTAGCGGGAAATGGAAGTGTGGCAGGGTAGAAGAGAGATTATTGTTTACCCGCAGGTCCACTTTGTGGGACTTGGAGTATTGGAAAGATTTGGATCTGTGGCATAATCTTGATGTGATGCACATTGAGAAAAATATATGTGACAGCATTATCGGCACACTTCTTAATATTGAAGGGAAGACGAAAGATACCTTAAAATCTAGGATTGATTTGACACACCTGGGTATCAGAAAGGATTTGCAGGTGCAAGATGAAGGTAAACCTCGGGATATGGCACCAGCTGTGTACGTCTTGGACAAGGTAAAAAGAACAGAATTCTACGAGGTCCTGTCACGTGTGAGATTCCCACATGGATTTGCTTCCAACCCTGTAAGGAGAGTCAGTGCAGATGGAAACAAGGTACAAGGGTTGAAAACTCATGACTGCCACGTCCTACTTCAAAGGGTTTTACCTGTTATCCTTAGAGGATTGGGCCGCCCTGACTTATACAGAACAGTTGCAGAGTTGGGACAATTCTTCAGGGAACTCTGCAGTAGGAATATCAGGATAGATGCTTTGGAGTGTCTTAGAGACAAGATACCAACTATCCTATGCGACCTTGAGAAGATATATCCTCCAGCCTTCTTTGATGTGATGGTGCATTTGGCTGTTCATCTACCTGATGAGGCGCTACTTAGAGGTCCAGTACAGTATGGATGGATGTACCCTATTGAAAGGCGGCTAGGCACTTTCAAGGGCTATGTTAGGAACAGAGCTAGACCCGAGGGTTCCATTGCAGAGGCCTACATTGCTACAGAAGCATAGACATTCTGCTCAAAACATATTGAAACAGCTGATCAGCTTAGCAAAGAGGTGGGTGAAGACAATCCCAGGCTCAATGGTTTCGATTATTCTGTTCGAGTTACACGGAAGAGTCAACAAGAGGACAAACCTATAGATTTGGACAAAATGGTTTGGTATGTGTTGAATAACTGTCCTGAGATACTACCTTATATCAAGTAAGTGCAGTACTGCAGCTTATACATCGTAATCTACTAAACTTGTAGCACATTCTTATATATTTAGATGTTTGACGCGATCACTATGTTGTGCAACACATTCTTATATATTTAGATGTTTGACGCGATCACTATGTTGTGCAGCATCTACAAAGAGGAGTTACTGCCGCAAAATCCAAGAAACATTGACAAACTGGTTATGGCAGGATTTGCGAAATGGTTCAGGAACCATGTAAGCTTTTGAAGTGCATTGTCAGTTTTTTTAATATATTGAGTACATAAGATGATCGGCTTGTCTATTTTCTAACCATAGGTTAAGAAGATGCGGGAGGACGGGCATGCAGTTGATGATGCCCTTTACTCACTAGTAATGGGTCCTGATACTCGGGTAAGACATTATGAATCTTGCGTTGTTGGAGATGTGCGCTACAACACCCTTGCACGAGACGAAGGCAGGAAGACACAAAACAGTGCCATCATGAGCACGGATACGTATGACAAAGAGACAACTGAAATGTATGCTAACATAACAGACATTGTTTAGTTGCAGTATATCTCCAGTTTCGAGGATCATCCGTGTGTGGCTCTGTTGTGCTGTCATTGGTATAACCTATTTTCCAGGATCGCAAAACCCAGAGCTGATGATTATTTCAAATCCATCAATGTCAAGGCGGCGTACCAGACCAATGAGCCTTTTATTTTGGCAAATCAAGCAACACAGATATTTTTCTTAGAAGACACATTTGCACGTAGCGATGACTGGAGAGTATTGCAAAGGTTTGAGCAGAGGAATTCGTTTAATGAAGTTGCACAACAAGATGATACTTACACTGCTCCTGATGTATAAGATAACACATATGTTCCTAATATCTTTGAGAACCATCACGTTAATGATGTCGGCGAAAAGATTGCCTGTCATGTTGTGGACATACAAGAGTTGATCAAGAAGAAGCCAACGTTCGAGGACGTTGAGGGCGAAGAAGAATATGACACCATGGGGAATTATGATTCAGACTGATACACATGGCGTAGCTGTTGACGCTGCTGCTGCGGATGATGATTACATTTCTTTTGTCGTATTTGCCTGTCAGAAGGCTTTTTAATCTACTATATGAAATTGTGTTTGCTATGACAACTGAAACCTGATGAACATGTTGTTTAGTATTTTGCTGTGAGAACATCACTTGTTATGTATGCTGATTTGTGTTTGGTGATTGTATGACAACTAAAACATGATGACATTGTTGTTTAGTTGTACTCATATTTGGCTGTGAAACTTGAATTTGATGACATAGTTTGCTGTTGGACTGCAATTTGCTCGACGTATTCGAATGAGAACAAAGCTGACCCGACAGGGCCTCTGCTATTTATTTATTTATATGAGCAAAAGGGGATACCCCTGATTTCCGTTAATAGAAATCATTAGATGTTCACAACACTACGCCTAGCCTGCTACACAGGTTTCATTCATTACTAGTTTCAGCAAAGTGCTCATGTCGTAGCCACTGAATACATCACGAGTGCTACATACACTGCAAATAAAGAGACAATC
The DNA here is from genome assembly GCA_034509565.1 of Triticum monococcum. Taxonomy (NCBI): domain Eukaryota; kingdom Viridiplantae; phylum Streptophyta; class Magnoliopsida; order Poales; family Poaceae; genus Triticum; species Triticum monococcum. The sequence goes on along the minus strand of CM067843.1, from coordinate 665,359,317 downwards.
ATCCTACAGAGCACATCGATTTTGCCCATTATCTTCACAAGCTCTTTCATCTCCTCATTGCTGTCAAGGCCGTTCAGCAGCTGTTGCTTGGCCATGATCAGAGGAACTGCATCTTTAACCTTTTGCTCTGCATCTTCCTCTTCTGCCGTTCCTTCAGTTACTTGTCCAACACCCCAACCTGCTGGTATTTGTTGGAAATATGCCCTAGAGGCAATAATAAAAAGGTTATTATTATATTTCTTTGTTCATGATAATTGTCTATTGTTCATGCTATAATTGTGTTATCCGGAAATCGTAACACATGTGTGAATACATAGACCACAATGTGTCCCTAGTGAGCCTCTAGTTGACTAGCTCATTGATCAACAGATATTCGTGGTTTCCTGGCTATAGACATGGGGATGTCATTGATAACGGGATCACATCATTATGAGAATGATGTGATGGACAAGACCCAATCCTAAGCTTAGCTCAAAGATCGTGTAGTTCATTTGCTGTAGCTTTTCTGAATGTCAAGTATCATTTCCTTAGACCATGAGATTGTGCAACTCCCGGATACCGTAGGAGTGCCTTGGGTGTGCCAAACATCACAACGTAATTGGGTGACTATAAAGGTACATTATAGGTATCTCCGAAAGTGTCTGTTGGGTTGGCACGAATCGAGACTGGGATTTGTCACTCCGTATGACGGAGAGGTATCTCTGGGCCCACTCGGTAATGCATCATCACAATGAGCTCAAAGTGATCAAATGGTTGATCATGAGATCATGAATTATGGTACGAGTAAAGTGACTTGCCGGTAACGAGACTGAACGAGGTATTGGGATACCAACGATCGAGTCTCGGGCAAGTAACGTACCGATTGACAAAGGGAATTGTATATGGGATTGATTAAGTCCTCGACATCATGGTTCATCCGATGAGATCATCGAGGAGCATGTGGGATCCAACATGGGTATCCAGATCCCGCTGTTGGTTATTGACCGGAGAGCCGTCTCGGTCATGTCTACGTGTCTCCCGAACCCGTAGGGTCTACACACTTAAGGTTCGGTGACGCTAGGGTTGTAGAGATATGAGTATGCAGTAACCCGAAAGTTGTTCGGAGTCCCGGATGAGATCCCGGACGTCACGAGGAGTTCCGGAATGGTCCGGAGGTGAAGAATTATATATAGGAAGTGCAGTTTCGGCCATCGGGAGAGTTTCGGGGTCACCGGTATTGTACCGGGACCACCGGAAGGGTCCCGGGGGTCCACCGGGTGGGGCCACCCATCTCGGAGGGCCCCATGGGCTGAAGTGGGGAGGGGAACCAGCCCCTGGTGGGCTGGCGCACCCCCCTTAGGCCCCCCATGCGCCTAGGGTTGGGAACCCTAGGGGAGGGGGCGCCTCCACTTGCCTTGGGGGGGTACTCCAACCCCTTGGCCGCCCTCCTAGGAGATCCCATCTCCTAGGGCCGGCGCACCCCCTAGGGGGCCTATATAAAGGGGGGAGGGAGGGCAGCAACACCTCAAGTCTTGGCGCGTCCCTCTCCCCTGCTACACCTCTCTCTCTCTCTCGCAGTAGCTCGGCAAAGCCCTGCTGCGATCGTTGCTACATCCACCACCACGCTGTCGTGCTGCTGGATCTTCATCAACCTCTCCTTCCCCCTTGCTGGATCAAGAAGGAGGAGACGTCATCCGCTCCGTACGTGTGTTGAACGCGGAGGTGCCGTCCGTTCGGCACTTGGTCATCGGTGATTTGGATCACGGCGAGTACGACTCCATCATCCCCGTTCTCTTGAACGCTTCCGCTCGCGATCTACAAATGTATGTAGATGCACTCTCCTCTCATTGCTAGTTGACTCCATAGATTGATCTTGGTGAAACGTAGGAAATTTTTTGTTTTCTGCAACGTTCCCCAACAGTGGCATCATGAGCCAGGTCTATGCGTAGTTACTATGCACGAGTAGAACACAAAGTAGTTGTGGGCGTCGATATTGTCAATTTGCTTGCCGTTACTAGTCTTATCTTGATTCGGCAGCATCGTGGGATGAAGCGGCCCAGACCAACCTTACACGTACGCTTACGTGAGACCGGTTCCACCGACTGACATGCACTAGTTGCATAAGGTGGCTGGCGGGTGTCTGTCTCTCCCACTTTAGTCGGATCGGATTCGATGAACAAGGTCCTTATGAAGGGTAAATAGAAATTGACAATTCACGTTGTGGTTTTGGCGTAGGTAAGAAAACGTTCTTGCTAGAACCCTATTGCAGCCACGTAAAAGTTGCAACAACAATTAGAGGACGTCTAACTTGTTTTTGCAGCAAGTGTCATGTGATGTGATATGGCCAAAGTTGTGATGAATGATGAATGATATATATGTGATGTATGAGATCACGTTCTTGTAATAGGAATCACGATTTGCATGTCGATGAGTATGACAACCGGTAGGAGCCATAGGAGTTGTCTTTATTTTTGTATGACCTGCGTGTCATTGAGAAACGCCATGTAAATTACTTTACTTTATTGCTAAACGTGTTAGCCATAGTAGTAGAAGTAATAGTTGGCGAGCAACTTCATGCAGACACGATGATGGAGATCATGGTGTCATGCCAGTGACAAGATGATCATGGAGCCCCAAGATGGAAATCAAAGGAGCTATATGATATTGGCCATATCATGTCACTATTATTTGATTGCATGTGATGTTTATCATGTTTTTGCATCTTGTTTACTTAGAACGATGGTAGTAAATAAGATGATCCCTCATAATAATTTCAAGAAAGTGTTCCCCCTAACTGTGCACCATTGCGACAGTTCATTGTTTCGAAGCACCACGTGATGATCGGGTGTGATAGATTCCAACGTTCACATACAACGGGTGTAAGACAGATTTACACATGCAAACACTTAGGTTGACTTGACGAGCCTAGCATGTACAGACATGGCCTCGGAACACAGAAGACCGAAAGGTCGAGCATGAGTCGTATAGAAGATACGATCAACATGAAGATGTTCACCGATGTTGACTAGTCCGTCTCACGTGATGATCGGACACGACCTAGTTGACTCGGATCATGTTATACTTAGATGACTGGAGGGATGTCTTTCTGAGTGGGAGTTCATTGAATAATTTGATTAGATGAACTTAATTATCATGAACTTAGTCTAAAATCTTTACAATATGTCTTGTAGATCAAATGGCCAACGTTGTCCTCAACTTCAACGCGTTCCTAGAGAAAACCAAGCTGAAAGACGATGGCAACAACTATACAGACTGGGTCCGGAACCTGAGGATCATCCTCATAGCTGCCAAGAAAGATTATGTCCTACGAGCACCGCTAGGTGAAGCACCTGCTTTCCCTGCAGAACAAGACGTTATGAACGCTTGGCAGACACGTGCTGATGATTACTCCCTCGTTTAGTGCGGCATGCTTTACAACTTAGAAATGGGGGTCCAAAAGCGTTTTGAGCGACACGGAGCATATGAGATGTTCGAAGAGCTGAAAATGGTTTTCCAAGCTCATGCCCGGGTCGAGAGATATGAGGTCTCCGACAAGTTCTTCAGCTGTAAGATGGAGGAAAATAGTTCTGTCAGTGAGCACATACTCAAAATGTCTAAGTTGCATAACCGCTTGACTCAGCTGGGAGTTAATCTCCCGGATGACGCGGTCATTGACAGAATCCTTCAGTCGCTTCCACCGAGCTACAAGAGCTTTGTGAAGAACTTCAATATGCAGGGAATGGAAAAGACCATTCCTGAAGTATTTGCAATGCTGAAATCAGTAGAGGTAGAAGTCAAAAAGGAACATCAAGTGTTGATGGTGAATAAAACCACAAAGTTCAAGAAAGTAAAGGGTAAGAAGAACTTCAAGAAGGACGGCAAGGGAGTTGCCGCGCCCGGTAAGCAAGCTGCCGGGAAGAAGCCAAAGAATGGACCCAAGCCCGAGACTGAGTGTTTTTATTGCAAGGGAAGTGGTCACTGGAAGCGGAACTGCCCCAAATACTTAGCGGACAAGAAGGCCGGCATCACGAAAGGTATATGTGATATACATGTAATTGATGTGTACCTTACCAGTACTCATAGTAGCTCCTGGGTATTTGATACCGGTGCGGTTGCTCACATTTGTAACTCAAAGCAGGAGCTGCGGAATAAGCGGAGACTGGCGAAGGACGAGGTGACGATGCGTGTCGGAAATGGTTCCAAGGTCGATGTGATCGCCGTCGGCACGCTACCTCTACATTTACCTACGGGATTAGTTTTAAACCTCAATAATTGTTATTTAGTGCCAGCTTTGAGCATGAACATTGTATCAGGATCTCGTTTAATTCGAGATGGCTACTCATTTAAATCCGAGAATAATGGTTGTTCTATTTATATGAGAGATACGTTTTATGGTCATGCTCCAATGGTGAATGGTTTATTCTTAATGAATCTCGAGCGTAATGTTACAAATATTCATAGTGTGAATACCAAAAGATGTAAAGTTGATAATGATAGTCCCACATACTTGTGGCACTGCCGCCTTGGTCACATAGGTGTCAAACGCATGAAGAAGCTCCATGCAGATGGACTTTTAGAGTCTCTTGATTACGAATCATTTGACACATGCGAACCATGCCTCATGGGTAAAATGACCAAGACTCCGTTCGCAGGAACAATGGAGCGAGCAACCAACTTATTGGAAATCATACATACTGATGTGTGCGGTCCAATGAGTGTTGAGGCTCGCGGTGGCTATCGTTATGTTCTCACCCTCACTGATGACTTGAGTAGATATGGGTATGTCTATTTAATGAAACACAAGTCCGTGACCTTTGAAAAGTTCAAGGAATTTAAGAGTGAGGTTGAGAATGAACGTGACAGGAAAATCAAGTTCTTGCGATCAGATCGTGGGGGAGAATACTTGAGTCATGAATTTGGCACACACTTAAGAAAATGTGGAATAGTTTCACAACTCACGCCTCCTGGAACACCTCAGCGTAATGGTGTGTCCGAACGTCATAATCACACTCTATTAGATATGGTACGATCTATGATGTCTCTTACCGATTTACCACTATCATTTTGGGGCTATGCTTTAGAGACTGCCGCATTCACTTTAAATAGGGCTCCGCCGAAATCCGTTGAGACGACACCGTATGAATTATGGTTTGGGAAGAAACCTAAGCTGTCGTTTCTAAAAGTTTGGGGATGCGATGCTTATGTCAAGAAACTTCAACCTGAAAAGCTCGAACCCAAGTCGGAAAAATGCGTCTTCATAGGATACCCTAAAGAAACTATTGGGTATACCTTCTACCTCAAATCCGAAGGCAAGATCTTTGTTGCCAAGAATGGATCCTTTCTAGAGAAAGAGTTTCTCTCGAAGGAAGTAAGTGGGAGGAAAGTAGAACTCGATGAAGTATTACCTCTTGAACCGGAAAGTGGCGCAACACAGGAAAATGTTCCTGAGGTGCCTGCACCGACTAGAGAGGAAGTTAATGATGATGATCATGAAACTTCAGATCAAGTTGCTACTGAACTTCATAGGTCCACAAGGACATGTTCCGCACCAGAGTGGTACGGCAACCCTGTCTTGGAAATCATGTTGTTAGACAACGGTGAACCTTCGAACTATGAAGAAGCGATGACGGGTGAGGGAGTCCTGGATTAGGGGGTGTTCGGGTAGCCGGACTATACCTTCAGCCGGACTCCTGGACTATGAAGATACAAGATTGAAGACTACGTCCCGTGTCTGGATGGGACTTTCCTTGGCGTGGAAGGCAAGCTTGGCGATGCGGATATTCAAGATCTCCTACCATTGTAACCGACTCTATGTAACCCTAACCCTATCCGGCGTCTATATAAACCGGAGGGTTTTAGTCCGTAGGACAACTTCATCAACTCCATAGACAACAATCATACCATAGGCTAGCTTCTAGGGTTTAGCCTCCTTGATCTCGTGGTAGATCTACTCTTGTACTACCCATATCTTCAATATTAATCAAGCAGGACGTAGGGTTTTACCTCCATCAAGAGGGCCCGAACCTGGGTAAAACATCGTGTTCCCTACCTCCTGTTACCATCCGGCCTAGACGCACAGTTCGGGACCCCCTACCCGAGATCCGCCAGTTTTGACACCAACATTGGTGCTTTCATTGAGAGTTCCTCTATGTCGTCGCCGTTAGGTCTGATGGCTCCTTTGATCATCAACAACGATGCGGTCCAGGGTGAGACTTTTCTCCCCGGACAGATCTTCATCTTCGGCGGCTTCGCTCTGCGGGCCAATTCTCTTGGCCACTTGGAGCAGATCGAAAGCTACGCCCCTGGCCATCAAGTTAGGTTTGGAAGCTTAAACTACACGGCTGACATCCGCGGAGACTTGATCTTCGATGGGTTCGAGCCACGGCCAAGCGCGCCGCACTATCTCGAGGCGCATGATCTAGCTCTGCCTCCGGACAGTGTCCTAGAGGCCGCTCATGCTTCGGTTCCAACCTCTAACTCGGAGCCTATTGCGCCAATCGAGGACGAGCGGTTGGACGCCACCTCGGGAGCTGCGATCTCAAAGGTGATCGAGCCGAACGCTAGCCCCACACTCTGCATGATCCGTGACTCCGAGGATCCGGACTCCTCCCCAGACTCCGAACCTCCCGCGGCCCTGCCAATCGAATCCGATTGGGCGCCGATAATGGAGTTCACCGCCGCAGACATCTTTCAGCACTCACCTTTTGGCGTCATCCTGAATTCCCTTAAGTCTCTCTCTTTATCAGGAGAACCCTGGCCGGATTACGGTCAGCGAGGATGGGATGCGGACGATGAAGAAATTCAAAGCCCACCCACCACCCACTTTGTAGCCACTGTCGATGATTTAACCGACATGCTTGACTTCGGCTCCGAAGACATCGACGGTATGGACGACGATGTAGGAGACGAACAGGAACCAGCACCTGTAGGGCGCTGGAAGGCCACCTCGCCATATGACATATACATGGTGGACACTCCAAAGGACGGAGATGGCGATGGAACAGTGGGGGATGACACCCCCAAGAAACAGCCAAAGCGCCGGCGTCAGCGGCGCCGCTCTAAATCCCGCTAAAGCAAAAGCGGTGATTCCGGCACGGGAGATAACACTACCCCGGATAGCGCCGAAGAACACCCACCTCAGCAAGATTCGGCACAGGAAGATGGAGAAGCCAGCCCTCATGAGAGAGCGGCAGACCAAGAGGTTGAGGATGATAACTATATGCCTCCCTCCGAAGACGAGGCAAGCCTCGATGACGACGAATTCGTCATACCATTAGACCCCGCCGAACAAGAGCGTTTTAGACGCAGGCTTTTAGCCATGGCAAGCAGCCTCAAGAAAAAGCAGCAGCAGCTTAGAGCTGCCCAAGATCTGCTAGCTGACAGATGGACTGAAGTCCTTGCGGCCTAAGAGTATGAACTCGAACGCCCTCCCAAGAGTTACCCAAAGTGCAGGCCGCTACCCCGATCAGAGGAGGAAGCACCTACATCACCAGCGCACGACATGGCAGACTGGCCACCTCGCGGTCGCGACAGAGAGGCCTCTCGGCCCTCCACCCAAGCCATGCCCCGACGCCGCTCAACTAAGGCACGGGAAAATGCGCCAGACCTATGAGACGTACTGGAGGACAAGGCAAGACAAACAAGATTGATTTACGGATCGCGCAGGCGCCCTACGGCACGTGACGATGATCTTCACTCCGGATACAACAAATCCGGCCAGGCCGAACACAACAGATATAGCTCTTCCGAGCTGCGTCATAATATAGCCCAGTACAGAGGCGCCGCACACCCGCTATGCTTCACGAATGAAGTAGTGGAGCATAAAATCCCAGAGGGTCTCAAACCCGTAAACATGGAATCATACGATGGCACAACAGATCCGGCGGTATGGATCGAGGATTATCTCCTTCACATCCACATGGCACGCGGCGATGATCTACACGCCATCAAATACCTCCCGCTCAAACTTAAAGGACCGGCCCGGCATTGGCTTAACAGCTTGCCAGCAGACTCAATCGGTTCTTGGGAGGACCTGGAAGCCGCATTCCTCGACAACTTCCAGGGCACTTACGTGCAACCACCAGATGCCGACGACTTAAGCCACATAATTCAGCAGCCAGAGGAATCGGCCAGACAATTCTGGACACGGTTCCTAACAAAGAAAAACCAGATAGTCGACTGTCCGGATGCAGAGGCCCTAGCAGCCTTCAAGCATAACATCCGCGACAAGTGGCTTGCCCGGCACCTGGGACATGAAAAGCCGAAATCTTTGGCAGCCCTCACGACACTCATGACCCGCTTTTGTGCGGGAGAAGACAGCTGGCTAGCTCGCAGTAACAACTTATCAAAGAACCCTGGCAATTCGGATACCAAGGACAAAAGTGGCAGGACACGTCGGAATAAGCAAAAACGCCGCGTTAGCAGCGACAGCAATGAAGAACACGGCAGTCAATGCCGGATTCAAAGGCTATAAATCCGGTCAGCGGAAAAAGCCATTCACAAAGAATACTCAGGGCCCGTCCAGTTTGGACCGAATACTCGACCGCTTGTGCCAGATACATGGCACCCCCGAAAGGCCAGCCAATCACACTAACAGAGATTGTTGGGTGTTCAAGCAGGCAGGCAAGTTAAGAGCCGAAAACAAAGACAAGGGGCTGCACAACGACGACGAGGAGGAGCCCAAGCCGCCGAACAACAATGGACAGAAGGGTTTTCCCCCACAAGTGCGGATGGTGAACATGATATACGCAACCCACATTCCCAAGAGGGAGCGGAAGCGTGCGCTACGGGACGTATACGCGATGGAGCCAGTCGCCCCAAAGTTCAACCCATGGTCCTCCTGCCCGATCACTTTTGATTGAAGGGACCATCCCACTAGCATCTGTCATGGCGGCTTCGCCGCGTTGGTTCTCGACCCAATCATCAACGGATTTCATCTCACAAGAATCCTCATGGACGGCGGCAGCAGCCTGAACCTGCTTTATCAGGATATAGTGCGGAAAATGGGCATAGATCCCTCAAGGATTAAGCCCACAAAAACGACCTTTAAAGGCGTTATACCAGGTGTAGAAGCCAACTGTATAGGCTCAGTAACACTTGACGTGGTCTTCGGATCCCCGGACAACTTGCGAAGTGAAGAGTTAATCTTCGATATAGTCCCGTTTCGCAGTGGCTATCACGCCCTGCTCGGACGAACCGCATTTGCAAAGTTCAATGCGGTGCCGCACTACGCACATCTCAAGCTCAAGATGCCAGGCCCTCGAGGAGTAATCACGGTCAACGGAAACACCGAATGCTCCCTCCGTACGGAGGAGCACACGGCGGCCCTCGCAGCGGAAGTGCAAAGTAGCCTCCTCAGGCAATTCTCTAGTCCGGCCATTAAAAAGCCAGACACTGCCAAGCGCGCCCGGAGTAACCCATAGCAGAACCGCCTGGCACACTATGAGCAAGCGTAGCAATGCGGCCCCAACCCCAGCTCTCGTGACATAGCGAAACTAGTACCTCGCGTACATAACTACGCCCTTGAAATACCATGGGCACAGGTGAAGGGGCACAATAATGACATGACCGAAATACGGCTTAAAACATACAAGGGGCTGCTGGATTCTTTTTTTAATTTTTTCTTACTTTCAGGACTCCATACTTCGGACGACCTGTTCGGCAATTCGACTGCCGCACAAACGATGCAAGATCCAGGGAGGCAGACAAGCCATGCCGCATTATGGAACTCCCAGGTGGTCTCTGTTATGAGCGGTATACCTGTTTTAAATACAATTCCGCGGCCTGCCCCTGGTCAGGACATACCAAATATTCCAATATCTTTTGCTTACCGCACTATTTGTATCATTCGGCTTTGATAAATAGCCTCTCTATAAACAATGCATAGCTTTCTGTCTATTTTTTGCATTATCATCTTTTCATATATATGTTTATGACATGTTGCACCCGTACACTGTGGTACGGCAAAATACGCCAGGGGCTTTAGTACCCATTAATATGACGTGAGAAGTCCATACACTTTCACAAGTGCGGCACCCCGAACTTATAGCACTATATGCATCGGCTCCGAATCATGATTTGGGTCAATAGTTGGGTTTGCCCGGCTCCTATGTTTTGGTGCCTTAAGTTCTGCTATATCGGCTAAGGTAGCACTAGGAGAACCACTGCGATTGTGCCCCGATTGAGCTGGGCTAAGCACCTCAGTGGAGAAAGCTAAAACTAACTGTCGTGATGTGGCGAGAGACCGGTCGTTGTTCGAGAGGTTTTTCGAGTCCCTAAAGGCTTATGCCGCTTCGAGCAAGGAGCTGGCTTTGTCCGGCCAAGGCGTGGATAGCGCCCCGAACTCGGGGCTTCGCCGAAATTTAAAATTATAGAGTTCTATGGCTAAGTGAGAGTGTTCAAGCATTATAGTCCGATTGCCTGGTTCGTTGTGCTGAGCGCCTCCCTCGAAGGACCCAACTATGGGAAAAAGAGCGCTCGGGTTTATCCCGAACACCCCAGCCCTAGTGGCACGGGGGCAGAAGCCGACGACTGGCCATCTCTCAATTTTTGATAAGCGGCTGCACAGAAAGTAATATTTGAAATTCAATAAGCATTGCTTAGCGCATATGAACAAGTTTTCAGCTCACAGGATAAACATGAGCGAGTTCATTCAAAAATTACATCCTTGGTACATTCATCCGCCACTAGGCGGGCACCCGCAAGAACATCCTTATAGTAGTTCTCGGGCTTGCGATGCTCCTTCCCCGGCGGCGGCCCGTCCCTCACAAGTTTCTCACCGTCCAGCTTACCCAAGTGCACCTTTGCACGGGCAAGGGCCCTACGGGCACCTTCGATGCAGACGAAGCGCTTGATGACCTCGAGCCTTGGACAGGCCTCCACCAGTCGCGCACCAGTCCGAAGTACCTCCCAGGCAGGGCCTCTCCGGGCCACAGCCAAACTATGAAGCCCTTCATGGCCTGTTCGGCCGCCTTGTGGAGCTCGACCAGCTGTTTCAGCTAGTCGCTCAAGGGCACAGGGTGTCCGGCCTCATCATACTGAGACCAGAACACCTTCTCCGTCGAGCTGCCCTCTTCGGCTCGGTAGAATGCGGCGGCCTCAGATACGCTGCGGGGAAGATCTGCGAATGCCCCTGGAGAGCTCCGGATTTGGGTAAGTAACAAGTACTTTACTTTTATACTTCTGCTTTGCATAAAGAATGCCTTATCCGCCGCTATCTTTTTCATTTCCTCCAACTCTTGGAGGGCTTTTTGGGCTTCGGCCTTGGTGGACTTGGCAGTCTCAAGGGCCACCGCGAGCTCGGACGCTTGCGTCTTGGACTCAAGCTCCAAACTCTCATGTTTTTTCATGAGAGCCTGAAGCTCCTGCGGCACCTCGCCAACCTGGCCCTCAAGTTTCTCTCACCCGGAGCACTTCGCGGCCGTTTTCTTTTCGGCCTCGGACAACGCCTGCTTGAGGATCGCCACCTCAGTCGTGGCCCCTACAATAAGCAGTACAATCATGTTATTTTTTGCAATCAAGCCTTTCTATAGGTGTCGGAGTAAATAGCCATGGGTAGCCTAGCCGGCATCCCCTGGCCCTTTTGAAAAACTTACGAGCCCGTCCGGCTCTCAAAAGAACTCAAGACCTGGGGCCGCCTTTCCCCTGCCGGCTACCTTCTAGGCCGGCTTCGGGGGGCGGCCCGCCTTTAGCCCTCGTGAAGGAGGCCGTGGGAGGGCCAACTTCGAGAAGTCGGCGACAAGTAGGCCGACTCCAAGAAGCCGGCTCCCATAAAGCAGTCAAGATCATACCCGCGAAGTCCGCGTCCACCCAGCAATGATGAAGCGGGGCGTGGCTACAGTAAAGCCTGCCACCCCCAAAACCCGGAGCACGCCCAGCACAGTGCGCCGTACGGGTGGCCACGACCCGTCCGGCGCGGCACTGTTGCCACGGCGGCCCTGACGCCATCCACGATGGGCCACCAGCATGGCCCCCGAGGTGGTGGGCCCCTTCGGGCGGAGAGATACCGAAGGCGGCCGCACCTCCTCCCAAGTCGGCCCGATGGAGAGCCGGCCCCCCATAGCCGGCCTGCCATCCTCCTCGAAGGAGACGCCCATTAAGGAGACAAGGCACGGCGGGGCTACAGTAATCGCCCGCCAGGGCGGCGGTATTGTAGCCACGCTTGCCCCGACCAAGCCCGCGTCATCAGCATGGAGCAACAGTAACCAGCCACCGACCAGGCCCTGGACGGTGGGGCCTGCCTATCGACCAGGGTGCCGGCAGCCGGCGGGGCCCGCCAGTCGGCGGGCCCCAGTGGCCGGCGCAGAAGCCGGCGAGCATAGTCACAAACACCTGGGCCCCGCGCCCAGCCAGATTACCATTGTACCCCCGGGAGGTAGGCCTATATAAACCCCCCGGTGCACCCATGCAAAGGGTTCGACCCCCAAGCTAGTCTTAGACACCATACAAGGATAGGAAGCAGGCTAGTCGTGCCCTTCTTCCTCCTACCACCAAAACAGCTCAAGGAGCATTGTGTAGCCACTTGTTTCATCTAGTGATCATGCGGAGACCCCGCAGAGCAGCAGTAGGGGTGTTACTCCATGGAGAGCCCTGAAGCTGGGTAAAGTACGTCAACGATCTTGTCTTCGCCTCATCCCGTTTCCAGGCACCGGCGACGTCTTATTGGCTCCCACAATGATAAGCCACCCGTTGGCATATGTCGCACCTACCACCCGACATTTGGCGCCCACCATGGGGCCAGGTGCACCGTCGTCCGGAGACCTGTTCTGGACGGGAACCCTCTTCCTCCCTAGCGAGCGTAGCCAGCCCGGCACGCCCGATGGCGCTTGCCACGACGCGCTGCAAGGCGTCACCAGCATCTGCGCGGCAAGCAGCCTTGCCGATCTCCTCGACGAGGCCCGCATCTCTGACGAGCTTGCCTCCGATGCGGGCACCGACCACCTCGCCAACCTCCTTGGCCAACTCCATGTCTCCAGCGAGCCTGCTGCGGATCTGGAGTCGGTTGGCTCCACCGACCCGATGCCTGGTCGACTCTGTCGACTCTGACACGGCCTCCTACGACACCTTCCCCACCAACGTCACGATCTACAACGACTCGCTCCCTCGGACTGACGATCGCGATACTGTTACCACTAAGGTGATGGTTATCGGCCATGGCGATCCGGCGGACGAGAGCGCCCACGACGCCCCGCGCGCGGCAGCCCACGACTTGTCCGTCCCCCTCCCGGCTGATGCCGACGACGAAGCACCGGAGGCACGCCGTCTCGCCATCCTCGCGGAGGGCCGGAGGCTAGCTTCCGTGAGACGCCTCACTGAGGCTTACCAGCGCGAAGCTGACCACGCCGCCTTCAGCACGCCGGCCCCGGCTGGCCCAAGCCGGGCTGGTGCTGTCAGGCAACGCGGCGCCGTCATCGCCGACACGCTGGGAGTCGACCGCCCGGTCTATGCCACTCTGCTCGAGAACCTGCGCGCCGCCCAGGTGGCCGTGGACGAGTTGGACGGTTGGAGGCCGAAAACCTCCCCCACATGACCCGGCGCATACAGCAACTGATTGACGCGGCCGCTCAGCGGCACGAGGCCGACGCCCGCGCGGGAAGCTCACCCCCGCGTCGGGATCACGGCGTGACATCCCGGACGCCGACTAAGAGTAACACCCACGCGCGGCGCGAGAAAGAGCCGGCTTCCAGCCGAAGCCGGACACGAATCTCCATCGAGCGCGACGCGGATGGCCGTCCTCGAGCCAGGGAATGGCGGGGCAGCCCGCCTCTGCCTCGGGCTCGTGGAGAAAGATACCCCACCCCACCGCCAGTGGCGCACCCGACTGTCAGCGGCCGACTAGGTCGCCGTGAAGGAGTCGGCGAGAATGACGCCCGCCATCGGATCGACCGCCTGGCCAGATCCCTGGCGCTGGAAGAAGAAGACGATGTCGGCCCGCCCTATTTCGGCCCCCGCATCCGCGACGAGCCCTTCCCCAAAGGGTTCTCGCTCCCAAGAGACACGCCCAAATACAACAGCTCCATGAAGCCGGAAGACTAGCTGATCGACTACTCCACGGCGGTCAGCATAGCCAACGGCAACCGACGGGTTGCCGTAAAGTACGTGCCCCTCATGCTGCAAGGCACGGCACGGACTTGGCTTAACAACCTCAAGCCTCTCAGCATCAACAGCTGGGTAGATTTCACCGAAGCCTTCGTTCGGAACTTCACCAGCACCTACAAGCGGGCTCCCAAGCCCAGGCAGCTCTCCCTGTGCGTACAGGGCCCAGCCGAGTCCACCCGTGACTACCTCACGCGTTGGGACGAGCTTCGCAACTCTTGTGAAGGGGTGCAAGAGGTGCAGGCCATTGAATACTTCACTGCCGGGTGCCGAGAAGGCACCCTCCTCAAGCACAAGCTTCTCTGCGACGAGCCGACTACCCTTGACGAGCTTCTGAACATCGCCGATAGATACGCCACCGCCGATTCTTCGATGAAGACCGAGCTCCGGGTAGACGCGTCCGGGAAAGTTCTTAACACGGCGCCCAAGACGCCGGCAGGAGATTCCGGCCGACGCCAGCACCCGAACGACCAGAAGTGTAAAGGCCCTGCCCCGCCTCCCGTTAACCGGAAGGTGGCCACGGTCGAAGACACGCCGCCTGAAGGGCGGCCCGCTCCCAAGAAGCCCAAGGGCGGCCGGCCGGCTTGGCAGCCGGCTTTCTCCTACGAGCAAGTTCTTGACGCCCCGTGCAAGTTCCATAGCAGCGCGAAGCCGTCCAACCACACAACCCGAAAGTGCAACTGGCTCGCCCGAATCTCCAAGGGCGAAGGGCTCACGCCCACTCCTCCTGCCGGTCCGCCGCCTCCGGCTCCGCCGCCTCAGGCCGCCCGGCCCGCAGTCGGCGTCGTGCAGGACGAGTTCCCCGACGAGCAAGCATCCTATGCCATCTTTACCAGCCAGCCCGAAGACCGGTGCAGCAAGCGCCAAGAGCATCAGGAAGTCAGTGTGGTCGCTGCTAACCCAGCCGGACACATGCATTGGTCAGAGAAACCCATCAGCTAGAGCCGGGCCGACCACCCAGAGGTGATGCCATCTCCCGGCTCCTATGCTTTGGTCCTGGGGGCCACCCTCGCGACGGACAGACGCGCCGCCCGCTTCTCCCGCGTGCTGATAGATGGCGGAAGCAGCATCAACATCCTGTACCGTGACACCCTTGAGAAGTTAAGTGTCAAGACGAAGCAGCTTGTGCCAACTCGGACATTGTTTCACGGCATCGTGCCCGACTTGTCCTGTGCCCCCATTGGCAAGATCAAGATCGACGTACTCTTTGGGGACAAGGAGCATTTCTGCCGAGAAGCGATCTGGTTCGAAGTGGTGGACCTGGAGAGCCCTTACCATGCATTGCTTGGCCGACCCGCCTTGGCCAAGTTCATGGCGGTCCCCCACTACGCATACCTCAAGATGAAGATACCAAGCTCCAAGGGCATCATCACCATAGGCGGCGATTACAAGAAGTGTGCCGAGTGCGCTGCAGCCAGCAGCCGACTGGCCGAGTCCCTTGTGATTGCCGAAGAAAAGAAGACGCTGGACTGGGTTGTGGCCCTGGCCAGCAAGCAGCTGAGCCAGCCCACCGACTCCAAGGAGCATGATGCCCAAGGATCTTTCCAGCCGGCCAAGGAAACCAAGAAGATACCTCTTGACCCCGAGCACCCCGAGAGGTTTGCCGTCATTGGGGCAAGCCTGAACAACAAATAGGAAGGCAAGCTCGCCGATTTCCTCCGTGAGAATAGGGATATCTTTGCATGGTCCCCCAAGGACATGCCGGGTGTTCCGAAGGATTTCGCTGAGCACAAGCTACACGTGCGAGAAGACGCAAAGCCAGTCAAGCAGCCTCTCCGCCGACTGTCAGAGGAGAAGAGAAGGATTGTAGGGGAGGAGATAGCCCGGCTTCTGGTAGCCGGCTTCATCATGGAAGTTTTCTTCCCAGAATGGCTTGCCAACCCGGTTCTTGTGCTGAAGAAGAATAACAAGTGGCGCATGTGTATAGACTACACAAGCCTCAACAAAGCCTACCCCAAAGATCCCTTCGCCCTGCCAAGGATTGACCAAGTAATAGACTCCACAGCCGGATGCGAGCTGCTAAGTTTTTTGGATGCTTATTCAGGATACCACCAGATAAAACTGAACCCGGATGACCGCCTGAAGACTGCCTTCATCACGCCATTTGGAGCCTTCTGCTACCTGACCATGACATCTGGCTTGAGGAATGCCGGTGCCACCTTTCAGCGTTGCATGCAGAAGTGCCTCCTCACGCAACTTGGCAAAAACGCTCACGTCTATGTGGACGATATCATGGTGAAGACGGAGAAGCGCGGCACCTTGCTGGAAGACCTGAAAGAAACATTCGAGAACCTGCGCCGGTTCCGAATCAAGCTCAACCCCGAGAAATGTGTGTTTGGAGTGCCAGCTGGCCAGCTCCTGGGCTTCCTGGTCTCCGAACGCGGCATCGAGTGCAACCCGGTGAAGATCAAGGCCATCGAGAGAATGGCGATCCCCACCAAGCTTCGAGAAATCCAGAAGTTCACCGGGTGCTTGGCCTCTTTAAACCGCTTCATCAGCCGGCTCGGAGAGAAAGCCCTCCCTCTCTACCGCCTCATGAAGAAGAGCACTCACTTAGAGTGGAACAACCAGGCCGATCAAGCCTTTCACGAGCTGAAGAAGATGCTGGCCACGCCGCCTGTCCTGGCGGCGCCGACTGAGAAAGAGCCCATGCTCCTTTACATTGCCGCAACCAGCGGGTGGTCAGCACCATCATCGTGGTCCAGCGCCCGGAAGAAGGCCGAGCCCAGCCGGTCCAGAGGCCAGTGTATTACTTGAGCGAGGTGTTGTCCGCCTCAAAACAGAACTACCCGCACTACCAGAAGATGTGCTACGGCGTGTACTTCACCGCCAAGAAGCTGAAGCCCTACTTTCAAGAGCACCCCTTCACGGTCGTATGCACTGCCCCGCTGGCCAAGATCATAGGCAGCCGGGATGCATTCGGCCGGGTGGCGAAGTGGGCCATCGAGCTGGCCCCTTACACAATCTTCTACCAGCCCCGCACCGCCATCAAGTCCCAAGCTTTGGCCGACTTCCTTGTCGACTGGGCCGAGACCCAGTACCTGCCGCCGGCTCCTGACTCCACCCATTGGCGCATGCACTTTGATGGGTCCAAGATGCGCACCGGTTTGGGAGCCGGCGTCGTCCTTACCTCTCCCAAGGGCGACAAGCTTAGATACACGCTGTAGATCCACTTCGCCGCCTCCAACAATGTAGCCGAATACGAGGCGCTCATACATGGGCTCCGGCTTGCCAAGGAACTCGGCATCCGCCGGATCCTATGTTATGGCGACTCGGATTTGGTGGTTCAACAATCATCCGGCGACTGGGACGCCAAGGACGCAAACATGGCAAGCTACCGCTTCCTGGTGCAGCAAATCAATGGATACTTTGAAGGATGCGAGTTCCTCCGCGTACCGCGGGCCGACAACGAGCCAGCCGATGCCCTGGCCCGAATAGGCTCCACTCGGCAAGCAATACCAACCGGCGTCGCTCTACAACGCCTCCTCAAGCTGTCCATCAAGCCGTCTCCAGAATCCGACTCCATCTTCGTGCCGCCCAACCCCGACGGGGCCGGGTCCAGCTCGAAGAACCAAGCAGGCGACCCAGGGACTTCAGTACTCGGCCCGGGGACTGCAGTAACCGGCCCAGGGACTGCCGCACCCGGCCCGGGGACTGCAGTAGCCAGCCCGGGGACTGCAGTAGCCGGCCCGGGGACTACGTCAACGCAGCAGTCGGCGGCCGACTCCAGCACTTCATCACCCAACCCGCCACCCTGGTGGCAGTAGCCACATTGGCGGTAGGGGAAGTCGCAGCTCCATCATGGGCTCAATCCATCCTCAACTTCCTAGTAAACCAAGATCTGCCGGCTGACAAAACAGAAGCGAGACAAGTCCAACGTCGAGCCAGAGCATACACAATCGTCAACAGAGAACTGGTCAAGCGCAGTGTCACTGGAGTCCTCCAACGGTGCGTCGAGCAAGAGAAGGGCATTGCAATCGTCAGAGATATACACCAAGGAGAATGCGGCCACGGCGCCGCCTCAAGATCACTTGTCGCCAAAGCTTTCCGCGACGGCTTTTTCTGGCCGACTACTTTGGATGACGCCAAGGAGTTAGTTAAGCACTGCAAAGGCTGCCAACTTTTCAGCTCCAAGCAACACATGCCGGCTTCGGCACTCAAGACCATCCCCATCACTTGGCCCTTCGCCGTTTGGGGATTAGACATGGTGGGTCCATTCAAGACGGCGTGCGGCGGCATGACACATTTTCTCGTCGCTGTAGATAAATCCACCAAGTGGATCGAGGCAAAGCCGATCAAGAAGCTGAATGGGCCGACTGCCGTGACATTCATCACAGACATAACAACTCGGTACGGTGTGCCACACAGCATCATCACCGACAATGGCAAATTTTTTGCCAAAGGAGCCTTGGCACGTTTCTGCGCTGCACAAGGTATCCGGCTGGACTTAGCGTCCGTCGCCCACCCGCAGTCAAACGGCCAGGTCGAGCGAGCCAACGGCCTCATCCTCTCCGGCATCAAGCCCCGACTGGTCGTACCTCTGGAGCGTTCAGCCAGCTGTTGGCTCGATGAGCTGCCGACTGTCCTCTGGAGTCTGCGCACCACCCCAAACAAGTCAACCGGCTTCACTCCTTTTTTCCTCGTGTACGATGCCGAAGCAATCATCCCAACTGACATCGAGTTCGACTCTCCTTGGGTGACCATGTACACGGAGGTGGAGGCCAAGGAAGCACGAGAAGACGGCGTCGACCTGCTGGAAGAAGGCCGGCTGTTAGCCCTCAGCCGGTCTGCCATCTACCAGCAGGGGTTGCGCCGCTACCACAGTCGCAAGGTCAGGCCAAGATCCTTCCAGGAGGGCGACCTTGTGCTTTGGCTGATCCAGCGAACAACCGGCCAGCACAAGCTCTCGGCCCCCTGGGAAGGCCCCTTCGTCATCAGCAGAGCTCTAGGCAACGACTCCTACTACTTAATCGACGCACAGAAACCCAAGGCACGCAAGAGAGACGACTCGGGCAAGGAGTCAGAACGACCATGGAACGCCAATCTCCTTCAAATATTTTACAGTTGAAATGCAGTATGTATCACGTTAACTTTTGTATTAAGTACAAGACAATAGGCCCCCCGAGGAGGACTCGGGGACTGCCATCTTTTATCTGTGAATGAACAATATCATGCCCATGACCTTGTCATTTCATTTACTTATTCTGTCTGGCACCGGGTTCGACCAGTCGGCCCGGGGACTGACCGACTAAAGTTATATTAGAAGTCTTACCCGTAGTCAGGCAAGTAGTGTGCCGGCACCCAGGCTTAGCTCTTGCCAAAGCCGCAGTTCGAAGAACCGGCTGTTCGGCTGGCAAGAGTCAAAAGCAGGAAAGGGTGCGCACACAAAAAATGGCTAGGGACCAGCGGACTAATATAACAGGAGCTGGTTTGCCGCCTGCCGCCGACCGACTACTAGAGTAGCCGGCCGGCCGGTTTCCATTCACTTCACTTCAATCTAAGAAAGCTTGAGTACTTGCCTCCCCAAAGCGGGAAGGCGGCAAAGGAAAAAGCCTAAGGATAAAAAGCGTACGTGCATGGAAACCAAACATGCATACCATAATGTTTACATAAAAAGACCCTAAGAGGCCGACATCCAACATAGTTTTGTACACCCCCAGCAGGTGGAATTGCAAAAGCTTAAAAGATTGTTCCAAAAGACGACAAGCAGGAAAAATAAAGACAGCAAGTCAAGCTGGCGGAGCGGTTGACGAGCTGGGCTGGTCGGTGGAGACGGTTGCGTCGGCTAAGGGAGCGGCCGGCTGGTGAACTTCGGCTTGATCACCACCTCCTGCAGAGGGCGCGGTTCCACGCGCCTCGTTGCTGGAGGCACGATCAGCTGGAGGCTGGCCGGTTGTTCCGCTAGCCGGCTCGACGTCTTCGCCGTCTTCGTCCTCGTCATCCTCGCCCTCATCACTGGAGGCGATCTCCTCGGCCGAGTCCTCGCCCACAGCTGGGTCCAGGCCGAACTAGTCCTCCGGCTAAGCAACGCTGTCGTCATTGAGCTCAGGCGTGAAGACACTGATGTCGGTACACTCGGTGATCGTTGAGGCGCGCTGGGCGATTGCCGGCCGCACTTCCTCCAGCTCCGCGTCGGCTTCCAGCCTCCAAGTACGCAGCTGGTCCAGGCTTAGCCCTGGGTACCAGGCGCGGACGAACTCCAACGCCCGCCCGGCTCTGAGACGGGCCGCCAACGCCTTCCATGCTTCAAAACGGCCGACTGCGACCTCCAGCCAGTCGGCGGTCCGGCTTGGAGTACGGGGGATCGTCTGGCCGGGCCATAGGGCGGCCAGCACCTGCGCCCCGGCACGTTGAAGCCGGCGAAGCATCCGGTGAGTCGGCTGCAGCCGCGCTTGGATGGCCACGAGCTGCTCCTACAGCGTCCGATTGGCGTCCGGCGCGACGTTGACGCCCGCCTGACGGCGCGCCTCACGATGAGCCTCGATGGCTTGGGCGGCAAGGGTGGAGAGGCTGGGAAAGTAATCTACACAAGAAAATGGGCGGCAGCACAAGTCAGCCCACGACCCCAGGCGGCCAGCAGGCAGAAGAAGGGCGAGAAAAGCAGCTTACCATCGATCAAGTGTTCGATGCGCCCGAAGCCCGCATCCGGCGCTTGACGAGTCTTAGCCCAGCTCGCCGCCTCGGTCTCAAACTCCGCCTTCAGGGCGGCCTCACTCTCCTGCGCCTTCTGCAGGGCCGCCTTGTGGCTTTCTTCCTGATCAGCCAGCTTCTTGGCCAGGCGGTCGCGCTCCTGGGCCAAGGTGGCGTACTCGGCGTCCCTGGTACGAAGGGCGGTCTGCGCCTCGCCAAGCTCTCTCCGCAAGTTGGCGTTGGCTCCTGCAAAGAGCAAAAGACAAAAAGAAAAAACCAATGAGGGAAAGGTCGTCAAGGAAGATCCGACCCGACTGCTCAGCAGTCGGCCCGAATCTCGGGGACTACACCCAGTGGGTGCGCTGACGCGCCCCCACAGGAAACAGATAAAAACAAACACTTACTTCGGCTGTTGGCCAGGTCATCGATCTTTCGACCCAACTCCTGAGCCCGGGAGTTGAAGGCGGCAGTACGGGAATTATGATATTCCTGGAAGTTAAGATAGAAAGCAAATATGAGACGGTCGCCAAGAAAGATCTGACCCGACTGCACAGCAGTCGACCCAAATCTCGGGGACTACACCCAGTGGGTGCGCTGACGCGTCCCCACGGAAGAAATCAAGGAACCAGAGCGGTCAAGAGCAAAAAACTTACCTGGATGGCGGCTCGCGTCGACAGGAACTCCTGCGTGTATTGCTGCAAGAGGCCGGCCTGAGCTCGCAGCCGATTCCGGACCTCTTGGGCCGCCACATTCAGCTCGCCGGTCCCTGCGCTGGGAGTCCATCCGGACGTACCGGAGCTGGCCGCCTCCAAGGCCTCCGCCGACTGGCCGGCGCCTGCGGCTTGGTGCGACTCCGGTGGAGCGGCACTTCCCCCTGCACTGACGCGTCACCGGCTGTATTTCAAGGCCGGCTCCGACTTCAGGCGCGCCCCTGGCCGGCTCCATTGGCGCCGTCGACGACTGGCCGCCTTGGCCCGCGCCGACTGGCGCGGTCGGTGGCGTCCTCCCTGCGAAAACCTCGAAGAGCTCCTCCCTTTGCACCGACGGCGGGTCCTGGATGATCTCCTCCGGTTGGGGCAATGGGGTGTCCGGGGCTACGGATCAGAGTGGGATGGCGAGCAGCGGGGGTTGGTCGCGCGAGCCCTCCACCTCTGTCTCCGCAGTCGCCCGCTCCACCTGAGTCCTGGCCGCCGCCTCGGCTCGGTCCTTCGCCGCCTGAGCTGCCTCCCGATCCGCCGCCTCCCTCTCCTCCCGTGCCTCATGAGATTCCGCTCTGTGGCTTCCATGAGATCGGCGTGGGGATCCACGCGACGGGAGCCCGAAGACCCTCCAGCTGGCCCGACGACGGAGCCGCCCGGGCCCCGCTCCAGAGAAAGCGGCGCCCTGCTCAGAAAAGGGAGAAAAGTCAGGAAGAATGATTCAAACAGAAGAGCACAGCAAAACAAACATACAAGCGATTGGATGCTTACGCCGAGACCGCCTGGGGCTGCTTCACCGCTTTCCGGAAGCGGGCCGCCTTCGCTGCCGCCTCGTCTCACTTCGTCGCTGCGGCGGAGGTTTTTGGCTTCTTCGGCCGAGTGCCGAAGAGAGCTAACGCGGCCCGGCGCTTCGGAGCGCCGCCGCCTGCAGCCGGCGCGGCAGACGAGCCCACGTTTTGACGGTCGGGCGCCGGCTGGCGACGAGGGACTTCTTCTGCGTCGGCGTCGTCCGGCCAGTCCTCGAAGCTGGCGGAAAGCCCGGTGCCTCCGGGCTCAATGTTGTCCCCCACGATGGCCTCCTCCATGGCGGCTGCCCCCAAGTCCGGATCGTCAACATCGTCCACCTTGTGATCGAGGGCGTACTGACGCTCGATCCCTGCCGCCCCAGCCGGCGGCGGAAGAAGGGGATTCTGCAAACAAGAGCCGGCTGATCAGAAGCCGACCATCATGGAGTCGGCTGACAACAAAAAGAAGATAGAAGAAAGAAGCTTACCACAGGCGGAGGATTGGCGTGAGATTACGGTGCCTTGCCGTATCGCCAGTCCCCGGCGAGCTTGCAGTTGGCGATGTAGTTGACCATGAGCGCCACCTCCGCGTGCAGCATTTCCCGCGTGCTTAGCCGGCTTGGGTCAAAGCGGCCGCTCATCTGGCACATCATGTGGGGCGACTTTGAAGAGGGAGAATCCGGCGCTCCACGAAGGCGGCCACCAGGTCGGCTCCGCGCAGACCCTCCGATTGGATCATCACTCCAAGCCGGGAGATGGCGGCGTTCCCAGCCGGCGACAAGGACTTGGACCGATAACTCCACGACAGCTGCCTCCCAGCCGGCGGGCCGGCTACGTAGGCCGGCAGATTGACATGGTCTCCTCTCGGGGGCGAGCCGGCCTTCTTCACGTAAAAATACGACTTCTGCCAGATCTTCACCGACTGGATTAGAGGGATGGAGGGGAACGGATTGTTATCGCCTGACCTCCTCATGGCGATGTAGGCTCCACAAGGGGCAGGCACGCCGACGGTGACGGTGCCGAGCTTGCTCTGGAAGAGCTCCCCCCAGAGCTCCAGCGTGGGGAGCACGCCCAAGAAGCCTTCACAGAGGGAGACAAAGGCCGACACGAGCATCACTGTGTTGTGCGTGAGATGATGCAGCTGCAGATTGTAGAACTCCAAGAAGGAGCGCAAAACCCGCTCGTCAGTAGGCCGAAGCCGCGCAGGAAATGCGAGCAGAAGACGACCCGCTCGCCTTCCTCCGGCTCCGGCGAGACTTTCGTCGCGGGCGCCAGACGAACTTGCACAAGATTGGCGCCGGGCAGGCGCCGCGTCTGGCGGAGGAACTCCACTTGCTCGTAGTCAGGCAAGTAGTGTGCCGGCACCCAGGCTTAGCTCTTGCCAAAGCCGCAGTTCGAAGAACCGGCTGTTCGGCTGGCAAGAGTCAAAAGCAGGAAAGGGTGCGCACACGAAAAATGGCTAGGGACCAGCGGACTAATATAACAGGAGCTGGTTTGCCGCCTGCCGCCGACCGACTACCAGAGTAGCCGGCCGGCCGGTTTCCATTCACTTCACTTTAATCTAAGAAAGCTTGAGTACTTGCCTCCCCAAAGCGGGAAGGCGGCAAAGGAAAAAGCCTAAGGATAAAAAGCGTACGTGCATGGAAACCAAACATGCATACCATAATGTTTACATAAAAAGACCCCTAAGAGGCCGACATCCAACATAGTTTGATACACCCCTAGCGGGTGGAATTGCAAAAGCTTAAAAGATTGTTCCAAAAGATGACAAGCAGGAAAAATAAAGACAGCAAGTCAAGCTGGCGGAGCGGTTGACGAGCTGGGCTGGTCGGTGGAGACGGTTGCGTCGGCTGTGGGAGCGGCCGGCTGGTGAACTTCGGCTTGATCACCGCCTCCTGCAGAGGGCGCGGTTCCACGCGCCTCGTTGCTAGAGGCACGATCAGCTGGAGGCTGGCCGGTTGTTCCGCTAGCCGGCTCGACGTCTTCGCCGTCTTCGTCCTCGTCATCCTCGCCCTCATCACTGGAGGCGATCTCCTCGGCCGAGTCCTCGCCCACCGCCGGGTCCAGGCCGAACCAGTCCTCCGGTTGAGCAACGCCATCATCATTGAGCTCAGGCGTGAAGACACCGATGTCGGTACACTCGGTGATCGTCGAGGTGCGCTGGGTGATTGCCGGCCGCACTTCCTCCAGCTCCGCGTCGGCTTCCAGCCTCCAAGTACGCAGCTGGTCCAGGCTTATCCCTGGGTACCAGGCGCGGACGAACTCCAACGCCCGCCCGGCTCTGAGACGGGCCGCCGACGCCTTCCATGCTTCGAAACGGCCGACTGCGACCTCCAGCCAGTCGGCGGTCCGGCTTGGAGTGCGGGGGATCGTCTGGCCGGGCCATAGGGCGGCCAGCACCTGCGCCCCGGCACGTTGAAGCCGGCGAAGCATCCGGTGAGTCGGCTGCAGCCGCGCTTGGATGGCCACGAGCTGCTCCTCCAGCGTCCGATTGGTGTCCGGCGCGACGTTGACGCCCGCCTGACGGCGCGCCTCACGATGAGCCTCGATGGCTTGGGCGACAAGGGTGGAGTGGCCGGGAAAGTAATCTACACAAGAAAATGGGCGGCAACACAAGTCAGCCCACGACCCCAGGCGGCCAGCAGGCAGAAGAAGGGCGAGAAAATCAGCTTACCATTGATCAAGTGTTCGATGCGCCCGAAGCCCGCATCCGGCGCTTGACGAGTCTTAGCCCAGCTCGCCGCCTCGGTCTCAAACTCCGCCTTCAGGGCGGCCTCACTCTCCTGCGCCTTCTGCAGGGCCGCCTTGTGGCTTTCTTCCTGATCAGCCAGCTTCTTGGCCAGGCGGTCGCGCTCCTGGGCCAAGGTGGCGTACTCGGCGTCCCTGGTACGAAGGGCGGTCTGCGCCTCGCCAAGCTCTCTTCGCAAGTTGGCGTTGGCTCCTGCAAAGAGCAAAAGACAAAAAGAAAAAACCAATGAGGGAAAGGTCGTCAAGGAAGATCCGACCCGACTGCTCAGCAGTCGGCCCGAATCTCGGGGACTACACCCAGTGGGTGCGCTGACGCGCCCCCACAGGAAACAGATAAAAACAAACACTTACTTCGGCTGTTGGCCAGGTCATCGATCTTCCGACCCAACTCCTGAGCCTGGGAGTTGAAGGCGGCAGTACGGGAATTATGATATTCCTGGAAGTTAAGAAAGAAAGCAAATATGAGATGGTCGCCAAGAAAGATCCGACCCGACTGCACAGCAGTCGACCCGAATCTCGGGGACTACACCCAGTGGGTGCGCTGACGCGTCCCCACGGAAGAAATCAAGGAACCAGAGCGGTCAAGAGCAAAAAACTTACCTGGATGGCGGCTCGCGTCGACAGGAACTCCTGCGTGTATTGCTGCAAGAGGCCGGCCTGAGCTCGCAGCCGATTCCGGACCTCTTGGGCCGCCACATTCAGCTCGCCGGTCCCCGCGCTGGGAGTCCACCCGGACGTACCGGAGCTGGCTGCCTCCAAGGCCTCCGCCGACTGGCCGGCGCCTGCGGCTTGGCGCGACTCCGGCGGAGCGGCACTTTCCCCTGTGCTGACGCGTCACCGGCTGTATTTCAAGGCCGGCTCCGACTTCAGGCGTGCCCCTGGCCGGCTCCATTGGCGCCGTCGACGACTGGCCGCCTTGGCCCGCGCTGACTGGCGCGGCCGGCGGCGTCCTCCCTGCGAAAACCTCGAAGAGCTCCTCCCTTTGCACCTACGGCGGGTCCTGGATGATCTCCTCCGCCAGGGGCAATGGGGTGTCCGGGGCTACGGATCGGAGTGGGATGGCGAGCAGCGGGGGTTGGTCGCGCGAGCCCTCCACCTCTGTCTTCGCAGTCGCCCGCTCCACCTGAGTCCTGGCCGCCGCCTCGGCCCGGTCCTTCGCCGCCTGAGCTGCCTCCCGATCCGCCGCCTCCCTCTCCTCCCGTGCCTCACGAGCATTCCGCTCTGTGGCTTCCATGAGATCGGCATGGGGATCCACGCGACGGGAGCCCGAAAACCCTCCAGCCGGACCGACGACGGAGCCGCCTGGGCCCCGCTCCAAAGAAAGCGGCGCCCTGCTCAGAAAAGGGAGAAAAGTCAGGAAGAATGATTCAAACAGAAGAGCATAGCAAAACAAACATACAAGCGATTGGATGCTTACGCCGAGACCGCCTGGGGCTGCTTCATCGCTTTCCGGAAGCGGGCCGCCTTCGCTGCCGCCTCGTCTTGCTTCGTCGCTGCGGCGGAGCTTTTTGGCTTCTTCGACCGAGTGCCGAAGAGAGCTGACGCGGCCCGGCGCTTCGGAGCGCCGCCGCCTGCAGCCGGCGCGGCAGACGAGCCCACGTTTTGACGGTCGGGCGCTGGCTGGCGACGAGGGACTTCTTCCGTGTCGGCGTCGTCCAGCCAGTCCTCGAAGCTGGCGAAAAGCCCGGTGCCTCCGGGCTCAATGTTGTCCCCCACGACGGCCTCCTCCATGGTGGCTGCCCCCAAGTCCGGATCGTGAACATCGTCTACTGTGCGATCAGGGGCGTACTGACACTCGATCCCTGCCGCCCCAGCCGGCGGCGGAAGAAGGGGATTCTGCAAACAAGAGCCGGCTGATCAGAAGCCGACCATCATGGAGTCGGCTGACAACAAAAAGAAGATAGAAGAAAGAAGCTTACCACAGGCGGAGGATTGGCGCGAGAGTACGGCGCCTTGCCGTATCGCCAGTCCCCGGCGAGCTTGCAGTTGGCGATGTAGTTGACCATGAGCGCCACCTCCGCGTGCGGCATTTCCCGCGTGCTCAGCCGGCTTGGGTCAAAGCGGCCGCTGATCTAGCACATCATGTGGGGCCGACTTTGAAGAGGGAGAATCCGGCGCTCCACGAAGGCGGCCACCAGGTCGGGTCCGCGCAGACCCTCCGATTGGATCATCACTCGAAGCCGGGAGATGGCGGCGTTCCCAGCCGGCGACAGGGACTTGGACCGATAACTCCATGACGGCTGCCTCCCAGCCGGCGGGCCGGCTTCGTAGGCCGGCAGATTGACGTGGTCTCCTCTCGGGGGCGAGCCGGCGTTCTTCACGTAAAAATACAACTTCTGCCAGATCTTCACCGATTGGATTAGAGGGATGGAGGGGAATGGATTGTTATCGCCTGACCTCCTCATGGCGATGTAGGCTCCACAGGGGGTAGGCACGCCGGCGGTGACGGTGCCGAGCTTGCTCTGGAAGAGCTCCCCCCAGAGCTCCAGCGTGGGGAGCACGCCCAAGAAGCCTTCGCAGAGGGAGACAAAGGCCGACACGAGCATCACTGCGTTGGGCGTGAGATGATGCGGCTGCAGATTGTAGAACTCCAAGAAGGAGCGCAGAAACCCGCTCGCCGGCAGGCCGAAGCCGCGCAGGAAATGCGAGCGGAAGACGACCCGCTCGCCTTCCTCCGGCTCCGGCGAGACCTCCGTCGCGGGCGCCAGATGAACTTGCACAAGATTGGCGCTGGGCAGGCGCCGCGTCTGGCGGAGGAACTCCACTTGCTCGTTGTCGATGTTGGAGCCGTCCCATGAGCTTGATAACGCCATGGGGCAGGGCGCGGTGGGGGTGCTGCGGTGAGAAGCTGCGACGGCAGCGAGAGGAAGAAGAAGAAGAAAGAAGATGAGGAGGGACGGAGTGTGGGAGAGCGAGCGAACCTCTACCTCTCCCCCTCCCCCCCCTACTTGTAGGCTCGGGTGGTGGAGCCGAGGAGGCGCGGTGTGGGGGAACGTGGGGATCGATCTTGCCCACTTCCCCCACAACCCGCGTTTATTGCGCCCTAATGGCGAATTCAAGGCGCCGCAGGAAGGCGAGCCGTCTCCCTGGGCCGTAGAAGATCAGCGCTCGGGCCGAGGCCAGGGAGTGGCGCGCCCGGGCCTGCGTCGGCGTCCCGTCACGCGCGTGCGTGGGCAGGATTCCGCCGCCACATGGCCCACGAGGGGCCCACAATCAGCATGCAAGTCGGCCTACGCCAGCAAAGCCGGCTCCTCGGGGTAAGAAGCTGACCAAGCTTCTCGTCCCTCTATCCGCCTCGAAGCTCGCCCAGCTTCGGGGACTACTGTCGGAGTAAATAGCCATGGTTAGCCTAGCCGGCTTCCCCTGGCCCTTCTGAAAAAAATTACGAGCCCGTCCGGCTCTCAAAAGAACTCAAGACCTGGGGCCGCCTTCCCCCTGCCAGCTACCTTCTAGGCCGGCTTCGGGGGGCGGCCTGCCTTTAGCCCTCGTGAAGGAGGCCGTGGGAGGGCCGACTTCGAGAAGTCGGCGACAAGTAGGCCGACTCCAAGAAGCCGGCTCCCATAAAGCAGTCAAGATCGTACCCGCGAAGTCCGCGTCCACCCAGCAATGATGAAGCGGGGCGTGGCTACAGTAAAGCCTGCCACCCCCAAAACCCGAAGCATGCCCAGCACAGTGCGCTGTACGGGTGGCCACGACCGGTCCGGCGCGGCACTGTTGCCACGGCGGCCCTGACGCCGTCCATGAAGGGCCACCAGCATGGCCCCCGAGGCGGTGGGCCCCTTCGGGCAGAGAGATACCGAAGGTGGCCGCACCTCCTCCCAAGTTGGCCCGATGGAGAGCCGGCCCCCCATAGCCGGCCTGCCATCCTCCTTGAAGGAGACGCCCATTAAGGAGACAAGGCACGGCGGGGCTACAGTAATCGCCCGCCAGGGCGGCGGTACTGTAGACATGCTTGCCCCGACCAAGCCCACGTCATCAGCACGGAGCAACAGTAACCAGCCACCGACCAGGCCCTGGACGGTGGGGCCTGCCTGTCGACCAGGGTGCCGGCAGCCAGCGGGGCCCACCAGTCGGCGGGCCCCAGTGGCCGGCGCAGAAGCCGGCGAGCATAGTCACAGACAGCTGGGCCCCGCGCCCAGCCAGATTACCATTGTACCCCCGGGGGTAGGCCTATATAAACCCCCTGGTGCACCAATGCAAAGGGTTCGACCCCCAAGCTAGTCTTAGACACCATACAAGGATAGGAAGCAGGCTAGTCGTGCCCTTCTTCCTCCTTCCACCAAAACAGCTCAAGGAGCATTGTGTAGCCACTTGTTTCATCTAGTGATCATGCGGAGACCCCGCAGAGCAGCAGTAGGGGTGTTATCTCCACGGAGAGCCCTGAAGCTGGGTAAAGTACGTCGGCGATCTTGTCTTCGCCCCATCCCGTTTCCACGCACCGGCGACGTCTTATTGGCTCCCACAATGATAAGCCACCCGTTGGCATATGTCGCACCTACCACCCGACATTTGGCGCCCACCGTGGGGCCAGGTGCACCGTCGTCCGGAGACCTGTTCTGGACGGGAACCCTCTTCCTCCCTAGCGAGCGTAGCCAGCCCGGCACGCCCAATGGCGCTTGCCACGACGTGCTACAAGGCGTCACCAGCATCTGCGCGGCAAGCAGCCTTGCCGATCTCCTCGACGAGGCCCGCATCTCTGACGAGCTTGCCTCCGATGCGGGCACCGACCACCTCGCCAACCTCCTTGGCCAACTCCATGTCTCCAGCGAGCCTGCTGCGGATCTGGAGTCGGTTGGCTCCACCGACCCGATGCCTGTCGACTCTGTCGACTCCGACACGGCCTCCTACGACACCTTCCCCACCAACGTCATGATCTACAACGACCCGCTCCCTCGGACCGACGATCGCGATACTGTTACCACTGAGGTGATGGTTATCGGCCATCGCGATCCGGCGGACGAGAGCGCCCACGACGCCCCGCGCGCGGCGGCCCACGACTTGTCCGTCCCCCTCCCGGCTGATGCCGACGACGAAGCACTGGAGGCACGCCGTCTCGCCCTCCTCGCGGAGGGCCGGAGGCTAGCTTCCGTGAGACGCCTCACTAAGGCTTACCAGCGTGAAGCTGACCGCGCCGCCTTCGGCACGCCGGCCCTGGCTGGCCCAAGCCGGGCTGGTGTTGTCAGGCAACGCGGCGCCGTCATCACCGACACGCTAGGAGTCGACCGCCCGGTCTATGACACTCTGCTCGAGAACCTGCGCGCCGCCCAGGAGGCCGTGGACTAGTTGGACGGCTTGGAGGCCGAAAACCTCCCCCACATGACCCAGCGCATACAGCAACTGATTGACGCGGCCGCTCAGCAGCACGAGGCCGACCCCCGCGCGGGAAGCCCACCCCGCGTCGGGATCACGACGCGATGTCCCGGACGCCGACTAAGAGTAACACCCGCGCACGGCGCGAGAAAGAGCCGGCTTCCAGCCGAAGCCGGACACGAATCTCCATCGAGCGCGACGCGGATGGCCGTCCCCGATCCAGGGAATGGCGGGGCAGCCCGCCTTCGCCTCGGGCTCATGGAGAAAGATACCCCACCCCACCGCCAGTGGCGCACCCGACTCTCAGCGGCCGACTAGGTCGCCGTGAAGGAGTCGGCGAGAACGACGCCCGCCATCGGATCGATCGCTTGGCCAGATCCCTGGCGCTGGAAGAAGAAGACGATGTCGGCCCGCCCTGTTTCGGCCCCCGCATCCACGACGAGCCCTTCCCCAAAGGGTTCTCGCTCCCAAGAGACACGCCCAAATACAACGGCTCCGTGAAGCCGGAAGACTGGCTGATCGACTACTCCACGGCGGTCAGCATAGCCAACGGTAACCGGCGGGTTGCCGTAAAGTACGTGCCCCTCATGCTGCAAGGCACGGCACTGACTTGGCTTGACAGCCTCAAGCATCTTAGCATCAACAGCTGGGTAGATTTCACCGAAGCCTTTGTTCGCAACTTCACCAGCACCTACAAGCGGGCTCCCAAGCCCAGGCAGCTCTCCCTGTGCGTACAGGGCCCAGCCGAGTCCACCCGTGACTACCTCACGTGCTGGGCCGAGCTTCGCAACTCTTGTGAAGGGGTGCACGAGGTGCAGCCCATCGAATACTTCACTGTCGGGTGCCGAGAAGGCACCCTCCTCAAGCACAAGCTTCTCTGCGACGAGCCGACTACCCTTGACGAGCTTCTGAACATCGCCGACAGATACGCCACCGCCGATTCTTCGATGAAGACCGAGCTCCGGGTAGACGCGTCCGGGAAAGTTCTTAACCTGGCGCCCAAGACGCCGGAAGGAGATTTCGGCCGACGCCAGCACCTGAACGACCAGAAGCCTAAAGGCCCTGCCCCGCCTCCCGTTAACCGGCAGGTGGCCACGGTCGAAGACACGCCGCCTGAAGGGCGGCCCGCTCCCAAGAAGCCCAAGGGCGGCCGGCCGGCTTGGCAGCCGGCTTTCTCCTACGAGCAAGCTCTTGATGCCCCGTGCAAGTTCCATAGCGGCGCGAAGCCGTCCAACCACACAACCCGAAAGTGCAACTGGCTCGCCCGAATCTCCAAGGGCAAAGGGCTCACGCCGACTCCTCCTGCCGGTCCGCCGCCTCCGGCTCCGCCGCCTCAGGCCGCCCGGCCCGTAGTCGGCGCCGTGCAGGACGAGTTCCCCGACGAGCAAGCATCCTATGTCATCTTTACCATCCAGCCCAAAGACCGGCGCAGCAAGCGCCGAAAGCATCAGGAAGTCAGTGTGGTCGCTGCTAACCCAGCCGGACACATGCATTGGTCAGAGAAACCCATCAGCTGGAGCCGGGCCGACCTCCCAGAGGTGATGCCGTCTCCCGGCTCCTATGCTTTGGTCCTGGAGGCCACCCTCGCGACGGACAGATGCGCCGCCCGCTTCTCCCGCGTGCTGATAGATGGCGGAAGCAGCATCAACATCCTGTACCGTGACACCCTGGAGAAGTTAAGTGTCAAGACGAAGCAGCTTGTGTCGACTCGGACAGTGTTTCACGGCATCGTGCCCGGCTTGTCCTGCGCCCCCATTGGCAAGATCAAGATTGACGTACTCTTTGGGGACAAGGAGCATTTCCGCCGAGAAGCGATCTAGTTCGAAGTGGTGGACCTGGAGAGCTCTTACCATGCATTGCTTGGCCGACCCGCCTTGGCCAAGTTCATGGCGGTCCCCCACTATGCATACCTCAAGATGAAGATACCAAGCTCCAAGGGCATCATCACCATAGCCGGCGATTACAAGAAGTCTGCCGAGTGCGCTGCAGCCAGCAGCCGACTGGCCGAGTCCCTTGTGATTGCCGAAGAAAAGAAGACGCTTGACCGGGTCGTGGCCCTGGCCAGCAAGCAGCTGAGCCAGCCCATCGACTCCAAGGAGCATGATGCCCAAGGATCTTTCCAGCCGGCCAAGGAAACCAAGAAGATACCTCTTGACCCCGAGCACCCCGAGAGGTTTGCCGTCATTGGGGCAAGCCTGAATAGCAAATAGGAAGGCGAGCTCGCCGATTTCCTCCATGAGAATCGGGATATCTTTGCATGGTCCCCCAAGGACATGCCGGGTGTTCCGAAGGATTTCGCCGAGCACAAGCTACACGTGCGAGAAGACGCAAAGCCAGTCAAGCAGCCTCTCCACCGACTGTCAGAGGAGAAGAGAAGGATTGTAGGGGAGGAGATAGCCCGGCTTCTGGCAGCCGGCTTCATCATGGAAGTTTTCTTCCCAGAATGGCTTGCCAACCCGGTTCTCGTGCTGAAGAAGAATAACAAGTGGCGCATGTGTATAGACTACACAAGCCTCAACAAAGCCTACCCCAAAGATCCCTTCGCCCTGCCAAGGATTGACCAAGTAATAGACTCCACAGCCGGATGCGAGCTGCTGAGTTTTTTGGGTGCTTATTCAGGATACCACCAGATAAAACTGAACTCGAATGACCGCCTGAAGACCGCCTTCATCACGCCATTTGGAGCCTTCTGCAACCTGACCATGACATTCGGCTTGAGGAATGCCGGTGCCACCTTTCAGCGTTGCATGCAGAAGTGCCTCCTCACGCAACTTGGCAAAAACGCTCACGTCTAAATGGACGATATCATGGTGAAGACGGAGAAGCGCGGCACCTTGCTGGAAGACCTGAAAGAAACATTCGAGAACCTGCGCCGGTTCCGAATCAAGCTCAACCCCAAGAAATGCGTGTTTGGAGTGCCAGCTGGCCAGCTCCTAGGCTTCCTGGTCTCCGAACGCGGCATCAAGTGTAACCCGGTGAAGATCAAGGCCATCGAGAGAATGGCGATCCCCACCAAGCTTCGAGAAATCCGGAAGTTCACCGGGTGCTTGGCCTCTTTAAACCGCTTCATCAGCCGGCTCGGAGAGAAAGCCCTCCCTCTCTACCGCCTCATGAAGAAGAGCACTCACTTCAAGTGGAACGACCAGGCCGATCAAGCCTTTCACGAGCTGAAGAAGATGTTGGCCACGCCGCCTGTCCTGGCGGCGCCGACTGAGAAAGAGCCCATGCTCCTTTACATTGCCGCAACCAGCCGGGTGGTCAGCACCATCATCATGGTCCAACGCCCGGAAGAAGGCCGAGCCCAGCCGGTCCAGAGGCCGGTGTATTACTTGAGCGAGGTGCTGTCCGCCTCAAAACAGAACTACCCGCACTACCAGGAGATGTGCTACGGCGTGTACTTCACCGCCAAGAAGCTGAAGCCCTACTTTCAAGAGCACCCCATCACGGTCATATTCACTGCCCCGCTGGCCGAGATCATAGGCAGCCGGGATGCATCCGGCCGGGTGGCGAAGTGGGCCATCGAGCTGGCCCCTTACACAATCTTCTACCAGCCCCACACCGCCATCAAGTCCCAAGCTTTGGCCGACTTCCTCGTCGAATGGGCCGAGACCCAGTACCTGCCGCTGGCTCCTGACTCCACCCATTAGCGCATGCACTTTGACGGGTCCAAGATGCACACCGGTTTGGGAGCCGGCGTCGTCCTTACCTCTCCCAAGGGCGACAAGCTTAGATACACGCTGCAGATCCAATTCGCCGCCTCCAACAATGTAGCCGAATACGAGGCGCTCATACATGGGCTCCGGCTTGCCAAGGAACTCGGCATCCGCCGGATCCTATGTTATGGTGACTCGGATTTGGTGGTTCAACAATCATCCGGCGACTGGGACGCCAAGGACGCAAACATGGCAAGCTACCGCTTCCTGGTGCAGCAAATCAGTGGATACTTTGAAGGATGCGAGTTCCTCCGTGTACCGCGGGCCGACAACGAGCCAGCCGATGCCCTGGCCCGAATAGGCTCCACTCGGCAAGCAATACCAACCGGCGTCGCTCTACAACGCCTCCTCAAGCCGTCCATCAAGCCATCTCCAGAATCCGACTCCATCTTCGTGCCGCCCAACCCCGACGGGGCCGGGTCCGGCTTGAAGAACCAAGCAGGCGACCCAGGGACTTCAGTACTCGGCCCGGGGACTGCGGTAGCCGGCCCGGGGACTGCAGTAGCCGGCCCGGGGACTACGTCAACGCAGCAGTCGGCGGCCGACTCCAGCACTTCATCACCCAACCCGCCCACCCTGGTGGCAGTAGCCACATTGGCGGTAGGGGAAGTCGCAGCTCCGTCATGGGCTCAATCCATCCTCAACTTCCTAGTAAACCAAGATCTGCCGGCTGCCGAAACAGAAGCGAGACAAGTCCAACGTCGAGCCGGAGCATACACGATCGTCAACAGAGAACTGGTCAAGCGCAGTGTCACTGGAGTCCTCCAACGGTGCGTCGAGCAAGAGAAGGGCATTGCAATCCTCAGAGATATACACCAAGGAGAATGCGGCCACCACGCCACCTCAAGATCACTTGTCGCCAAAGCTTTCCGCCATGGCTTTTTCTGGCCGACTACTTTGGATGACGCCAAGGAGTTAGTTAAGCACTGCAAAGGCTGCCAACTTTTCAGCTCCAAGCAACACATGCCGGCTTCGGCACTCAAGACCATCCCCATCACTTGGCCCTTCACCGTTTGGGGATTAGACATGGTGGGCCCATTCAAGACGGCGCGCGGTGGCATGACACATTTGCTCGTCGCCGTAGATAAATTCACCAAGTGGATCGAGGCAAAGCCGATCAAGAAGCTGAATGGGCCGACTGCCGTGACATTCATCGCAGACATAATAACTCGGTACGGCGTGCCACACAGCATCATCACCGACAATGGCACAAATTTTGCCAAAGGAGCCTTGGCACGTTTCTGCGCTGCACAAGGTATCCGGCTGGACTTAGCGTCCGTCGCCCACCCACAGTCAAACGGCCAAGTCGAGCGAGCCAACGGCCTCATCCTCTCCGGCATCAAGCCCCGACTGGTCGTACCTCTGGAGCATTCAGCCAGCTGTTGGCTCGATGAGCTGCCGGCTGTCCTGTGGAGTCTGCGCACCACCTCAAACAAGTCAACCGGCTTCACTCCTTTTTTCCTCGTGTACGGTGCCGAAGCAATCATCCCAACCGACATCGAGTTCGACTCACCTCGGGTGACCATGTACACGGAGGCGGAGGCCAAGGAAGCACGAGAAGACGGCGTCGACCTGCTGGAAGAAGGTCAGCTGTTAGCCCTCAGCCGGTCTGCCATCTACCAGCAGGGGTTGCGCCGCTACCATAGTCGCAAGGTCAGGCCAAGATCTTTCCAGGAGGGCGACCTTGTGCTCTGGCTGATCCAGCGAACAGCCGGCCAGCACAAGCTCTCGGCCCCCTGGGAAGGCCCCTTCGTCATCAGCAGAGCTCTAGGCAACGACTCCTACTACTTAATCGACACACAGAAACCCAAAGCATGCAAGAGAGACGACTCGGGCAAGGAGTCGGAACGACCATGGAATGCCAATCTCCTTTGAAGATTTTACAGTTGAAATGCAGTATGTATCACGTTAACTTTTGTATTAAGTACGAGACAATAGCCCCCCCGAGGAGGACTCGGGGGCTGCCATCTTTTATCTGTGAATGAACAATATCATGCCTATGACCTTGTCATTTCATTTACTTATTCTGTCCGGCACCGGGTTCGACCAGTCGGCCCGGGGACTGACCAACTAAAGTTATATTAGAAGTCTTACCCGTAGTCAGGCAAGTAGTGTGTCGGCACCCAGGCTTAGCTCTTGCCAAAGCCGCAGTTCGAAGAACCGGCTGTTCGGCTGGCAAGAGTCAAAAGCAGGAAAGGGTGCGCACACGGAAAATGGCTAGGGACCAGCGGACTAATATAACAGGAGCCGTGTCAGGACCCCGATCCTAGGTCACACCGATCTAGCATGTAACACATCATATCACTTTGTGGCCTCACGCACGGTATTTCCACGGGTGCCACCTTACCTGGCCCGGGACCGTTTGCGCCTTTTGGCTCACGTATATGATAGTGTCGCTAGCATCCATATGACAAAGAACCCGGGCCGACATGGCTAGTCGAGAACCCAAAGCGGCACAGACCTATGGAGACAGGCATACATGAATCACATCGAACATGTCGGTTATCAACGAGTGATTTCGGGCTGTAGCACTAGGCTAACAGGACTGCGGGGATCCCGGGCTGTAGCAGGCTAGGCAGGACTCCGGAAATCACCGCGTGACATTTCCCTGAAGGGACAGACATAGGGACGAAGTGAAACACATGCCGGCCAGTCAAGTGTCCTGAACAGTAGTGCTGGGCTAGTAGGACTCCGGTGAACCGGGCTGTAGCGGACTACTATGGCTCGAGGAACACTAGACTACATTTCCCCATAAGAAAGGCTGCGAAGGATAAACAACTAGGTTGTCGGATCCTACACATACCAAGCATTTTAATCATACACACAATATGCTCGATATGTGTAAATACAACATAGCATCACAGCATAACTCTACAACTCAAGTATTTGTTCATTAGGCTCCGAGGAGCGAGATATTACAAACATGGGTCTCATGACCCGACATACAGAGCATACAAGCAACAAGCACATGCGGAAGCTTAACTTGTCTGAGTACAGACAACTACAAATGAAAAAGGCTGAGAAGCCTGACTATCTACCAGATCCTGCCGAGGGCACAAGATTGTAGCTGAGGTATCAAGCTAAACGTCGAAGTCCATGCGGAACTACTAGCGAGACTGAAGTCTCTCTGCAAAACATAAATTAAGCAAACATGAGTACAAAGGTACTCAGCAAGACTTACATCAGAACTAGCTACATATGCAACGGTATCAACAAGGGGGGGGGGTGGAGGTTAACTGCAGCAAGCCATCTTTGACTCAGTGGCTAACCTGAACTACGATTGCAAGCAACTCTTTTGAGGTGGCGTACACGAGTCCACATATTCACCATTCAATACACCACTATGGATCCGCTCTCGTCTCCCTACGAGAAGGCCATCCATAGTACTCACACTTATCTTGCGAGTTTTAGAGTATCCACTTTCACTTGTCTATGAACTATGCAAGGGGTCCAAGTTTCCATATCCGAGGAATTCGGCTATTCGAATAGATATTGATAACCCTGCAGGGGTGTACTTCTTCACACACGCTCCCACCACTTACCACCATATACACGTCATGTATCTCGGCAACCTTCAAGCGGAAGCCTGGCGAGGGTGTCGGCCACGGCCTACCTAAACACTTAAGTCTCTAGTCCAGGTTTATCGCCTATCCAGGTTCCATCCGCAGGGAGTCCGGCCGAGGTTTCCACATACGGCCCCGAACGATGTGTACAGGGTTCCGAGACACCAAACGGGCGCCCGGCATGCCCGGCCACGGTGTATCTACCGCAACATAGCCCACCCCTAGGGTTAGCGCTACGCACGGCCGCCAACACATATCCTATAA
The DNA here is from genome assembly GCA_034509565.1 of Triticum monococcum. NCBI lineage: Eukaryota > Viridiplantae > Streptophyta > Magnoliopsida > Poales > Poaceae > Triticum > Triticum monococcum. The sequence goes on along the minus strand of CM067843.1, from coordinate 665,321,533 downwards.
ACACCAGAAACTAGTTGCAACTCCTGGACAGAGGACTAGGGTGATTAAGAAGCCGAGAGGGTCAATTAAGTATCCCAATGAGTGGTAGTAGCTGTTCATGGATCACAGACACAGAACTCAGTTCCTGAGGACGGCTGCAATGAGACAACCCACCATGTACTCCTACATGGCCTCTCACCGCTACCTTTACCAAATCGTGTTCACACACTTAGCTCTCAACAGTAGGACATGTTTACACACCTCCGATTCATCCCCGATGAATCAGACCTGACTCAACTCTAAGCAGTAGCAGGCATGACAAACAAGCATGAATGAGTAGGCACATCAGGGCTCAAACAATTCCTACTCATGCTAGTGGGTTTCATCTATTTACTGTGGCAATGACAGGTCATGCAGAGGATAAGGGGTTCAACTACCGCAACAAGTAACAGATGAATCGTTGTTGTCCTAATGCAGTAAAATAGAGCAGGAGCGAGAGAGTGGGCTTGTATCGGAATGAACAAGGGGGTTGTGCTTGCCTGGCACTTCTGAAGATATCATTGGGTCTTCATCAGTGTCAACGATCACAGCGTCGGTACCACGTCTATCGAGAGGGGACAAATACCGGCAACAGAGAAAGAAACACAATCAATGCAATGCACAATATGATGCATGATCATGGCATGTCAATATGCTGTGGTTTGAGCTAATGCAACTAACAACAAGTTAAATGGAGTTGGTTTGAACACTAGGTTCAAATTCAAACTATGAATTCAAATAGTGCGTTATCATGTTTTGGACTAAATAGTGAGGTTAAGTTGTTCAAACATGCATGAAAATGGTACAGATGGATTCCTTGATTTTTTCTGATAATTTTTCATATATAATTTATTTCATTTGGAGTTACAGTTGAATTTATATGAATTTTAGAAGTTTTGGGTATTTTCTGAAAATAAATAAATCATTTAAGAGTTATTTAAATTCCAAAAAGGACTTATTGCGTCAGCATGATGTTGGGGTGACGTCAGCAGGTCAAAGGAGTCGACCAGGTCAAACCTGACCAGTGGGGTCCACTAGTCAGTGGCTGGGACTGGTTTGTGTCGCTGACATGTGGGCCCAGTCAACAGCCACGTCAGCTTGGTCAAAGCTGACGCGTGGGTCCCGTTGAGTTATAACTAATTTAAGCAGAGATAAAACTGGAGTTAATTAGGGCGTGTGACCCATCTGTCATTGGCTCAGGGGGTTGTTTAGTGGGGGATTAGCTGCTAATTGCGCGGCCACGTTAGCTCGCCGGGGTTCAGCCGGCGGCGACCCCAAAACACGGCGGAGGGTTGCCGGAGTGGCGCTACGTGCGGTGTTGGGCCAAGCCAAGGGCACCAGAGGGTTGCCCTTGATCGCGCGCATCCAGGGGAGGCACGCGGGAGGCGCGGGATGGCCGTAGCTCGCTGGAACGAGCTCGCGGCGGCGGCCGACGTTCGGGCTGGGGCAGGGACGCGGCTGCAGCGCTCGAGCGAGCAAGCGGAGTGGAGAGGCGTCCTCCTGGAGGCGCCAGGAGTGTGTGAGTGCCCCTGGAGCGAGCAGGAGAGGCTCGGGAGCGCGGGCTCGCCGGCCATGGCAGACGGCGGCCTCGGGTGACCTCGGGCTACGGCTAGAGGGCGGAAGCAAGCCACGGGGTTAGGGGCAAAACGTGCAGGAGGTCACGGTGATCTCGCAGAGCAGCTCAATGGGCTCGGGGAAGCTTCGGTTGCCGCGAATTCGACGGCGGTGATCCACGGCGGCCGATGTCAAAGACGAGATGGTGGCGATGAAGCAGGGCTTCCGACGTCGTATAGCTTGGTGGAGAGGACGAGAGGAACGCGACGGTTCTTCTCGAAGCATCAACAGGGCGAGGGAGGGCCGGTGGCCGTGGTGGTGCTCGTCGGTGCTCTCGGTGCTCGTGGTCGATCATGAGAGAGAGAGAGCAGAGAGGTGGGGAACCAGAGAAGCAAGAGGAGGACAGAGGGGCTCCAGGGCATCTCCAAGCGCGGGATCAGGGAGAAGGACAGGCCTCCAGGGCGAAGCAGGAGGTGGCCGTAGCTGCGCATGCGTCGACACGCACCTGCTCCTACTGGCAGGAGGAAGACGACGCGGTGGGGGTAGGTGGGCTGGACCAGGTAGGTGGGCCGCCAGGTGGGTGCGGGTAAGAGGCCCGGTGGCCTTTCGTTTTTCTTTTGTTTCTGTTTTGTATTTTTTTGTAATTGTGTTTGGATTTATTAAAAATGCCAGAGCATTTCCAAAAATCATGCAACTGACTATGGCCACTGTTTGGAATATTTCCAACAGTAAACATTTCAGTTTGTGATTATTTGGGCATTTAAAATATTTTATAGGATTTAAATGCTCAAATGCAAATACTATATGATTTAATTCAGTGACCCCCAATTAACCTAGAAAATGTGCAATATTTTTGGCAGAGGTTCAAGACCAATCCAAAGATGATGAACATTTTAGAGGGGCATTTTGGGTTCAGTGAAATGATTTTTATTTGGACCCTAGTTGAGTTTCATTTGCTGCTAGGGTTTATCAGCCCCCATTTCAAAATTAAAAGAAATTGAAATTGATGCATGATGCAATGCCACTAATTACAAGAAGATTTCTAGGGCTGTGACAACTCACCCCCACTAAACAAGAATCTCGTCCCGAGATTCAAGACGTGAGGTAAGAAGACAGAGGGAACACCAATAGAGAATCTTCACGATCCGATTGCCCTTCTCGAAGGTGTTGATTCATTGCATCATGTCGATCTTGACATCCTTGCTTTGAGGTCTTCATCCACGCGATGACGACGGAAAGAAACTCAACTGGGATTGATCTTCTCAAAGATCGAGCTAAACAATATCAACTCGCGGAACGAGATGTTGAAATATCTCAAGTTGAGACACAAAACACATCGAGAGGGATGGAAGAACAACGACGGGGTTTGATTTGGTGGGCAACAATTCCACACTTAGAAAGATGGTGGATGGTGTCAAGGTGGCGAGGAAATAGTTGCCATGATACCATAACGAGACATCTTAAGGAAAGTGACTCGCAGAATATTCCCTTAAGTGGCAAAAAGAATTACTTTTGATCCATAGATCAATGAAACTCTTTATACCATCCTAAGGCAATCACAATCGATCTTTTGAAGGAGTTTGAAAGAATGGCGTACTCTGACTAGGATGGATGATGTGGACTACCTTGTTGAAGACAACGCAATGGATGATTTTTGCTTATCATCGGAAATGGATGAGACCCATGGTAAGTCCACTTGTGAAGATGATCCTGAACAACAGCTACTAAGGTGTAAGCTGGGAACAAAATGCAAATGTTGGGAATGATTCTAGTAACTGGGGAGAAGGTTCACCGGCAAAGGTGATTCCACCAATTGGATGGATATTGAACAACTCAGAGAACGAAGGCACATTCCAGTTAATGACAACATCAGAACCTAGTGCCTGAGCGTGCTCTCAAGAACTTGAGCATTTCCATACTCATCAAGGTCTGACCAACATCCATGTCAAGGATCCTGGCAACACAACATACCGCCATGATGAATGGTGATGGATAATGCAGATGCAAAGGAAGATAACACTTTCTCAGATTTCACCTTAGCGAAGCCAAGGAAACAACATCTCGATGATCGACCGAGAGATATTTAGCACTCCGCTTCTAATGTTCTCCTTGATGTACTGGTTACCACGGTCATGCTTTAAGCATCGGCATAGCCACCAAGTAGTGGTCGGACTTCAGAATACAATAGATCCATAAGGAACAACTTCTGGAGTAAATCCTACGAAATCCTCATGGGAATGTGGCCAACTTTCTTCAATCGAGATACTACAATAATAGGTCTTCCGGCTGGATGTGTTGGCCACGACATCCACTTTACCGGTTATCGAGAGACCAATATTATAGTTCTTGGAAAATGCTCCAACCATCATATCTGCCTGAGATTCATATCTGGTTGGTGACAGGATATTCCAGACTCATCAAGTCTAGAAAGGAAAATGAAGGTTTGCAACACAAATCGACGAGACGTCGTTGCGAGATTCTCAGGGGAATGAACTACGGTAGTAAGCTCCAAAACATGAGCCGGTCCTGCTACAAGCATGTGAACACGTTGTCCTAGACAAGCATGGTCGCCTGGTAGTCTTAAAATGAAACACTACCGAGTTCAGGGGGAACCATCAACGAGGATATCGAAGTCCTTGCGTAGGTCTAACCCTTAAGAAGAAACTTCTTCTCCTTGAACAAATCAATTAGTGGCTTGGTGTGCTAGGGATACATATAGAATGTAGATGATCAGTCTATCAGACCATAGAAAATGTGCAATATTTTTGGCAGAGGTTCAAGACCAATCCAAAGATGATGAACATTTTAGAGGGGCATTTTGGGTTCAGTGAAATGATTTTTATTTGGACCCTAGTTGAGTTTCATTTGCTGCTAGGGTTTATCAGCCCCCATTTCAAAATTAAAAGAAATTGAAATTGATGCATGATGCAATGCCACTAATTACAAGAAGATTTCTAGGGCTGTGACAAGCCGGTTTGCCGCCTGCCGCCGACCGACTACCAGAGTAGCCGGCCGGCCGGTTTCCATTCACTTCACTTCAATCTAACAAAGCTTGAGTACTTGCCTCCCCAAAGCGGGAAGGCGGCAAAGGAAAAAGCCTAAGGATAAAAAGCGTACGTGCATGGAAACCAAACATGCATACCATAATGTTTACATAAAAGGACCCCTAAGAGGCCGACATCCAACATAGTTTGATACACCCCCAGTGGGTGGAATTGCAAAAGCTTAAAAGATTGTTCCAAAAGACGACAAGCAGGAAAAATAAAGACGGCAAGTCAAGCTGGCGGAGCGGTTGACGAGCTGGGCTGGTCGGTGGAGACGGTTGCGTCGGCTGAGGGAGCGGCCAGCTGGTGAACTTCGGCTTGATCACCGCCTCCTGCAGAGGGCGCAGTTCCACGCGCCTCATTGCTGGAGGCACGATCAGCTGGAGGCTGGCCGGTTGTTCCACTAGCCGGCTCGACATCTTCACCGTCTTCGTCCTCGTCATCCTCGCCCTCATCGCTGGAGGCGATCTCCTCGGCCGAGTCCTCGCCCACCGCCGAGTCCAGGCCGAACCAGTCCTCCGGCTGAGCAACACCGTCGTCATTGAGCTCAGGCGCGAAGACACTGATGTCGGTACACTTGGTGATCGTCGAGGCGTGCTGGGCGATTGCTGGCCGCACTTCCTCCAGCTCCGCGTCGGCTTCCAGCCTCCAAGTACGCAGCTGGTCCTGGCTTAGCCCTGGGTACCAGGCGCGGACGAACTCCAACGCCCGCCCGGCTCTGAGACGGGCCGCCGACGCCTTCCATGCTTCGAAACGGCCGACTGCGACCTCCAGCCAGTCGGCGGTCCGGCTTGGAGTGCGGGGGATCATCTGGCCGGGCCAGAGGGCGGCCAGCACCTGCGCCCTGGCACATTGAAGCCGGCGAAGCATCCGGTGAGCCGGCTGCAGCCGCGCTTGGATGGCCACGAGCTGCTCCTCCAGCGTCCGATTGGCGTCCGGCGCGACGTTGACGCCCGCCTGACGGCGCGCCTCGCGATGAGCCTCGATGGCCTGGGCGGCAAGGGTGGAGTGGCCGGGAAAGTAATCTGCACAAGAAAATGGGCGGCAGCACAAGTCAGCCCACGACCCCAGGCAGCCAGCAGGCAGAAGAAGGGCGAGAAAAGCAGCTTACTATCGATCAAGTCTTCGATGCGGCCGAAGCCCGCATCCAGCGCTTGACGAGTCTTAGCCCAGCTCGCCGCCTCGGTCTCAAACTCCGCCTTCAGGGCGGCCTCGCTCTCCTGCGCCTTTTGCAGGGCCGCCTTGTGGCTTTCTTCCTGATCAGCCAGCTTCTTGGCCAGGCGGTCGCGCTCCTGGGCCAAGTTGGCATACTCGGCGTCCCTGGTACGAAGGGCGGTCTGCGCCTCGCCAAGCTCTCTCCGCAAGTCGGCGTTGGCTCCTGCAAAGAGCAAAAGACAAAAAGAAAAAAACCAATGAGGGAAAGGTCGTCAAGGAAGATCCGACCCGACTGCTCAGCAGTCGGCCCGAATCTCGGGGACTACACCCAGTGGGTGCGCTGACGCGCCCCCACAGGAAACAGATAAAACCAAACACTTACTTCGGCTGTTGGCCAGGTCGTCGATCTTCCGACCCAACTCCTGAGCCTGGGAGTTGAAGGCGGCAGCACGGGAATTATGATATTCCTGGAAGTTAAGGTAGAAAGCAAATATGAGACGGTCGCCAAGAAAGATCCGACCCGACTGCGCAGCAGTCGACCCGAATCTCGGGGACTACACCCAGTGGGTGCGCTGACGCGCCCCCACGGAAGAAATCAAGGAACCAGAGCGGTCAAGAGCAAAAAACTTACCTGGATGGCGGTTCGCGTCGATAGGAACTCCTGCGTGTATTGCTGCAGGAGGCCAGCCTGAGCTCGCAGCCGATTCCGGACCTCTTGGGCCGCCACATTCAGCTCGCCGGTCCCCGCGCTGGGAGTCCACCCGGACATACCGGAGCTGGCCGCCTCCAAGGCCTCCGCCGACTGGCCGGCGCCTGCGGCTTGGCGCGACTCTGGTGGAGTGGCACTTCCCCCTACGCGCTGACGCGTCACCGGCTGTATTTCGAGGCCGGCTTCGACTTCAGGCACACCCCTGGCCGGCTCCATTGGCACTGTCGACGACTGGCCGCCTTGGCCCGCGCCGACTGGCGCGGCCGGCAGCGTCCTCCCTGTGAAAACCTCGAAGAGCTCCTCCCTTTGCACCGACGGCGGGTCCTGGATGATCTCCTCCGCCAGGGGCAATGGGGTGTCCGGGGCTACGAATCGGAGTGGGATGGCGAGTAGCGGGGGTTGGTCGCGCTAGCCCTCCACCTCTGTCTCCGCAGTCGCCCGCTCCGCCTGAGTCCTGGCCGCCGCCTCGGCCCGCTCCTTCGCCGCCTGAGCTACCTCCCGATCCACCGCCTCCCTCTCCTCCCGCGCCTCACGAGCATTCCGCTCTGCGGCTTCCATGAGATCGACGCGGGAATCCAAGCGGCGGGAGCTCGAAGACCCTCCAGCTGGCCCGACGACGGAGCCGCCTGGGCCCCGCTCCAGAGAAAGCGGCGCCCTGCTCAGAAAACGGAGAAAAGTCACGAAGAATGATTCAAACAGAAGAGCACAACAAAACAAACATACAAGCGATTGGATGCTTACGCCGAGACCGCCTGGGGCTGCTTCACCGCTTTCCGGAAGCGGGCCACCTTCGCTGCCGCCTCGTCTCGCTTCGTCGCTGCAGCGGAGGTTTTTGGCTTCTTCGGCCGAGTGCCGAAGAGAGCTGACGCGGCCCGGCGCTTCGGAGCGCCGCCGCCTGCAGCCGGCGTGGCAGACGAGCCCACGTTTTGACGGTCGGGCGCCGGCTGGCGACGAGGGACTTCTTCGGCGTTGGCGTCGTCCGGGTAGTCCTCGAAGCTGGCGGAAAGCCCGGTGCCTCCGGGCTCAATGTTGTCCCCCATGATGGCCTCCTCCATGGCGGCTGCCCCCAAGTCCGGATCGTCAACATCGTCCACCTTGCGATCGGGGGCGTACTGATGCTCGATCCCTGCCGCCCCAGCCGGTGGCGGAAGAAGGGGATTCTGCAAACAAGAGCCGGCTGATCAGAAGCCGACCATCATGGAGTCGGCTGACAACAAAAAGAAGATAGAAGAAAGAAGCTTACCACAGGCAGAGGATTGGAGCGAGAGTACGGTGCCTTGCCGTATCACCAGTCCCCGGCGAGCTTGCAGTTGGCGATGTAGTTGACCATGAGCGCCACCTCCGCGTGCAGCATTTCCCGCGTGCTCAGCCGGCTTGGGTCAAAGCGGCCGCTCATCTGGCACATCATGTGGGGCGACTTTGAAGAGGGAGAATCCGGCGCTCCACGAAGGCGGCCACCAGGAAGGCTCCGCACAAACCCTCCGATTGGATCATCACTCCAAGCCGGGAGATGGCGGCGTTCCCAGCCGGCGACAAGGACTTGGACCGATAACTCCACGACAGCTACCTCCCAGCCGGCGGGCCGTCTACGTAGGCCGGCAGATTGACGTGGTCTCCTCTCGGGGGCGAGCCGGCCTTCTTCACGTAAAAATACGACTTCTGCCAGATCTTCACCGACTGGATTAGAGGGATGGAGGGGAACGGATTGTTATCGCCTGACCTCCTCATGGCGATGTAGGCTCCACAGGGGGCTGGCACGCCGGCGGTGACGGTGCCGAGCTTGCTCTGGAAGAGCTCCCCCCAGAGCTCCAGCGTGGGGAGCACGCCCAAGAAGCCTTCGCAGAGGGAGACAAAGGCCGACACGAGCATCACTGCGTTGGGCGTGAGATGATGCGGCTGCAGATTGTAGAACTCCAAGAAGGAGCGCAGAAACCCGCTCGCCGGCAGGCCAAAGCCGCGCAGGAAATGCGAGCGGAAGACGACCCGCTCGCCTTCCTCCGGCTCCGGCGAGACCTCCTTCGCGGGCGCCAGACGAACTTGCACAAGATTGGTGCCGGGCAGGCGCCGCATCTGGTGGAGGAACTCCACTTGCTCGTTGTCGATGTTGGAGCCGTCCCATGAGCTTGATAACGCCATGGGGCAGGGCGCGGTGGGGGTGCTGCGGTGAGAAGCTGTGACGGCAGCGAGAGGAAGAAGAAGAAGAAAGAAGACGAGGAGGGACGGAGTGTGGGAGAGCAAGTGAACCTCTGCCTCTCCCCCTACTTGTAGGCTTGGGTGGCGGAGCCGAGGAGGCGCGGTGTGGGGGAACGTGGGGATCGATCGTGCCCACTTCCCCCACGACCCGCGTTTATTGCGCCCTAATGGCGAATTCAAGGCGCCGCAGGAAGGCGAGCCGTTTCCCTGGGCCGTAGAAGATCAGCGCTCGGGCCGAGGCCAGGGAGTGGCGGGCCCGGGCCTGCGGTGGCGTCCCGTCGCGCGCGTGCGTGGGCAGGATTCCGCCGCCACATGGTCCACGGGGGGCCCACAATCAGCATGCAAGTCGGCCTACGCCAGCAAAGCCGGCTCCTCGGGGTAAGAAGCTGATCAAGCTTCTCGTCCCTCTGTCCGCCTCGAAGCTCGCCCAGCTTCGGGGACTACTGTCGGAGTAAATAGCCATGGGTAGCCTAGCCGGCTTCCCCTGGCCCTTCTGAAAAAATTATGAGCCCGTCCGGCTCTCAAAAGAACTCAAGACCTGGGGCCACCTTCCCCCTGCCGGCTACCTTCTAGGCCGGCTTCCGGGGGCGGCCCGCCTTTAGCCCTCGTGAAGGAGGCTGTGGGAGGGCCGACTTCGAGAAGTCGGCGACAAGTAGGCCGACTCCAAGAAGCCGGCTCCCATAAAGCAGTCAAGATCATACCCGCGAAGTCCGCGTCCACCCAGCAATGATGAAGCGGGGCGTGGCTACAGTAAAGCCTGCCACCCCCAAAACTCGGAGCACGCCCAACACAGTGCGCCGTATGGGTGGCCACGACCCGTCCGGCACGGCACTGTTGCCACGGCGGCCCTGACACCGTCCACGACGGGCCACCAGCATGGCCCCTGAGGCGGTGGGCCCCTTCGGGCGGAGAGATACCGAAGGCGGCCGCACCTCCTCCCAAGTCGGCCCGATGGAGAGCCGGCCCCCCATAGCCGGCCTGCCATCCTCCTCGAAGGAGACGCCCATTAAGGAGACAAGGCACGGCGGGGCTACAGTAATCGCCCGCCAGGGCGACGGTACTGTAGCCACGCTTGCCCCGACCAAGCCCGCGTCATCAGCACGGAGCAACAGTAACCAGCCACCGACCAGGCCCTGGACGGTGGGGCCTGCCTGTCGACCAGGGTGCCGCCAGCCGGCGGGGCCCACCAGTCGGCGGGCCCCAGTGGCCGGCGCAGAAGCCGGCGAGCATAGTCACAGACAGCTGGGCCCCGCGCCCAGCCGGATTACCATTGTACCCCCGGGGGGTAGGCCTATATAAACCCCCCGGTGCACCCATGCAAAGGGTTCGACCCCCAAGCTAGTCTTAGACACCATACGCGGATAGGAAGCAGGCTAGTCGTGCCCTTCTTCCTCCTTCCACCAAAACAGCTCAAGGAGCATTGTGTAGCCACTTGTTTCATCTAGTGATCATGCGGAGACCCCGCAGAGCAGCAGTAGGGGTGTTATCTCCACGGAGAGCCCTGAAGCTGGGTAAAGTACGTCGGCGATCTTGTCTTTGCCTCATCCCGTTTCCAGGCACCGGCGACGTCTTATTGGCTCCCACAATGATAAGCCACCTGTTGGCATATGTCGCACCTACCACCCGACAATAGGCACTTTTTCTATAAGGTATTTCTTACCTTCTTTCTCCTCGAGCTGCCGTTTGTCAAGGCCGAGCTCTTCCTCGGTCCGCTCGAGGCCCTATTTCAGGGCACCCACCTCCGCAGTCAGTGCGGCGGTGGCTAGCAGCGAAGCCTGCATACGCATATTGACTCTTTGTTGTTAGACTCCTGCGAAATTTAATAGATCCTCTATTCGGTTTTTCTTTCCGAACGCCGAACAGAGCATCAGGGGCTATTGTCTATGCGGTTATATTTTTACATATTTTTTTCTTACCTCGAAGCCTGTTAGAAGGCTAGCGCAAGCTTCACTCAGTCCGTTCTTGGCGGACTGAACCTTTTGGATCACCGTACTCATAATAGTACGGTGCTCCTCGTTGATGGAGGCGCCGTCAAGCACCTCCAGTAGATTGTCCGGCACCTCCGGTTGGACGGAGACTGCCGGCTCAAAAGGCTTACTCCTCTTGGAAGGAGTTCGCCTACCGCGGACCAGAACTGTTGTAGATTCTGGTGCGGTGTCCGGCTCAAAGCCGGACTTGGAGCCCTGGGGGGCCTTGTCCCCTTCACTCCTGGAGTCCGGGAGGTTGACTTGCGGTTCCTCCGGGACCACCTCCTCCTGCCCCGGAGCTCGTCGCGACGCCACTTCGGCATCGTCCGCGGTGCAGGGGGAGACAACGGGCGGAACTGAGTTCACGTCCGATGAATTCAGGGAGCCACTCGACGACTCGTCGAGTCCGGTCTGGGGCGGGCTGCATAATTATATTCGACATTAGGGAAAGCTGTGCAACAAAGGAACATCATGAGTTACTCTGATATCCGAACTTATGATTTCGCCGGACGATTGGCCCTGTCTGGCCACTCCTCTTCGGCCTCTTCGGCGTCGGGGAGGTAGTCCGGCGGAGGGGTCTTCCTCTCCTTGGACCCATCGGCCTCCCCCGTTGGGGCGGCCTTCCTTTTCTTTCCTTCCCCCGCTAGAGGGGGAGAGGTTTCTTCTTCCCCCTCCTCGTTTTCACGGGAGGAGTGTGTCTCGGACTCGTCAGATGACGAGTCCGACACCACCATATTACGGGCACTCTTTCGAGTCCCTGTGGTCTTCTTCTTCTTCTTGGCCTTCTTCTCCGGCACCACATAAGGTGCCGGAACCAGCAGCTTCATTAGGAGAGCTGGGGCTGGGTCTTTGGGCAGCGGAGTCGGACAGTTAATCGGTCCAGATATCGCCCGCCAATCCTGTCAAAGGTAAGGGAGTTTAGATCCCGCATAGAGTCAAACTATGGAAATAGCTTAAACATCCTGTAAAAGGTGTAGATGGCTTACCTCGTTAGCATGACACTGCGAGCTGTATCCGCGGTCCTCGGAAGCGGATGCAGGAGCCTCGGCGCCCTTAAATAGCAGCCTCCAGGCGTCTTCATACATCGTGTCGAAGAGCCTGCTGAGGGTTTGATGCTGCGCCGAGTTGAACTCCCACAGATTAAAATCCCGTTGTTGGCACGGGAGGATCCGGCGGACGAGCATAACCTGGATTACATTAACAAGCCGGACTGGCTTGTTCACCAGGGACTGGATGCATGTTTGCAATCCGGTCACCTCTTTTTCGTTACCCCATGACAGGCCCATCTCTTTCCAGGACATAAGCCGCATGGGGGGTCCGGATCGGAACTCGGGGGCTGCGGTCCATTTCGAATCATGCGGCTCGGTGATGTAAAACCACCCGGATTGCCACCCCTTTAGGGTCTCCACAAAAGAGCCCTCGAACCATAGGACGTTGGCCATCTTGCCCGCCATGGCGCCTCCGCATTCCGCCTGGTTGCCGCGCACCACCTTGGGCTTGACGTTGAAGGTCTTGAGCCAGAGGCCGAAATGGGGGCGGACGCGGAGAAAAGCCTCGCACACGACGATAAACGCCGAGATGTTGAGGATGAAGTTCGGGGCCAGATCGTGGAAGTCCAGGCCGTAGTAGAAGATGAGCCCCCGGACAAATGGGTGAAGTGGAAAACCCAGTCCGCGGAGGAAGTGGGGAAGGAATACTACCCTCTCATGGGGCCTTGGGGTGGGGATAATCTGCCCCTCCTCGGGAAGCCGGTGCGCGATGTCCTTGGACAAGTATCCGGCCTTCTTTAGCTTCTTAACTTGGCCCTCCGTAACAGAGGAGGCGTTCCACTTTCCTCCTGCTCCGGACATTGCTGGAGAAGGTTGAGGTGGGAAGTGCGGGCTTGGGCGCTGGAGCTCGAGAGCGCAGGAGATGGATAGGCAAAGGAGGAAGAGGGCGTAGGTAAAAAGGTGGATCCTTATCCCCTTATATGAGCGGATGCGGTTGTGCGTCCCCACCAGCCTAGTAAAACTCGCTTGCCTCCCAAGCACCGTGATAAGTGGCGCGGTTGGGTTACCCACGTCCGTATTGATGAGAATCCCGTAAAAGGGGGTGCACGATCTCTGCTTCGACAAGACGTACCAAGGAAACCGCCTCGCAAAACACGCTGAGGTGGAAAAGTAAAAACGATTTGGGTAAAGGACTTGGCCGTAGTGTGATGGCGCACTGCGGTATACGTCAGCAGATTTGATTTGTGTTAATATTATTCTCTCTATGGCAATATGTGGAAGCTTATTTTGCAGAGCCGGACACTACTCTTGGTGTTTACAATCTTCTATGAAGGACTTGGAGGAGGAACCGCCTTCCAATGCCGAAGACAATTTGCGCGCCGGACTCATCGTCATTGAAGCCTGGTTCAGGGGCTACTGAGGGAGTCCTGGATTAGGGGGTGTTCGGGTAGCCGGACTATACCTTCAGCCGGACTCCTGGACTATGAAGATACAAGATTGAAGACTACGTCCCGTGTCCGGATGGGACTTTCCTTGGCGTGGAAGGCAAGCTTGGCGATGCGGATATTCAAGATCTCCTACCATTGTAACTGACTCTATGTAACCCTAACCCTATCCGGTGTCTATATAAATCGGAGGGTTTTAGTCCGTAGGACAACTTCATCAACTCCGTAGACAACAATCATACCATAGGCTAGCTTCTAGGGTTTAGCCTCCTTGATCTCGTGGTAGATCTACTCTTGTACTACCCATATCATCAATATTAATCAAGAAGGACGTAGGGTTTTACCTCCATCAAGAGGGCCCGAACCTGGGTAAAACATCGTGTTCCCTGCCTCCTCTTACCATCCGGCCTAGACGCACAGTTCGGGACCCCCTACCCGAGATCCGCCGGTTTTGACACCGACAGGTTACGTCGATGCTAGCTTCGACACAGATCTGGATGACTCTAAGTCACAAACCGGATACGTGTATATTTTGAATGGTGGGGCAGTAAGCTGGTCCAGTTGCAAGCAAAGCATTGTGGCGGGATCTACATGTGAAGCGGAGTACATGGCAGCCTCGGAGGCAGCACAAGAAGCAGCCTGGGTGAAGGAGTTCATTACCGACCTAGGAGTCATACCCAATGCGTCGGGCCCGATGACTCTCTTCTGTGACAACACTGGAGCTACTGCCCTTGCCAAGGAGCCCGGGTTTCATAGGAAGACCAGGCATATCAAGTGTCGCTTCAACTCCATTCGTGAAAGTGTTCAAAATGGAGACATAGAGATTTGTAAAGTACATACGGACCTGAATGTAGCAGATCCGTTGACTAAACCTCTCCCTAGAGCAAAACATGATCAACACTAGAACTGCATGGGAGTTCGATTCATCACAATGTAACTAGAATATTGACTCTAGTGCAAGTGGGAGACTGTTGGAAATATGCCCTAGAGGCAATTATAAAAAGGTTATTATTATATTTCTTTGTTTATGATAATTGTCTATTGTTCATGCTATAGTTGTGTTATCCGGAAATCGTAATACATGTGTGAATACATAGACCACAATGTGTCCCTAGTGAGCCTCTAGTTGACTAGCTCGTTGGTCAACAGATAGTCATGGTTTCCTGGCTATAGACATGGGGATGTCATTGATAACAGGATCACATCATTAGGAGAATGATGTGATGGACAAGACCCAATCCTAAGCTTAGCTCAAAGATCGTGTTGTTCGTTTGCTGTAGCTTTTCTGAATGTCAAGTATCATTTCCTTAGACCATGAGATTGTGCAACTGCCGGATACCGTAGGAGTGCCTTGGGTGTGCCAAACATCACAACGTAACTGGGTGACTATAAAGATACATTACAGGTATCTCCGAAAGTGTCTGTTGGGTTGGCACGAATCGAGACTGGGATTTGTCACTCCGTATGATGGAGAGGTATCTCTGGGCCCACTCGGTAATGCATCATCACAATGAGCTCAAAGTGATCAAGTGGTTGATCACGGGATCATGCATTACGGTACGAGTAAAGTGACTTGCCGGTAACGAGACTGAACAAGGTATTGGGATACCGACGATCGAGTCTCGGGCAAGTAACGTACCGATTGACAAAGGGAATTGTATACGGGATTGATTAAGTCCTCAACATCGTGGTTCATCTGATGAGATCATCGAGGAGCATGTGGGATCCAACATGGGTATCCAGATCCCACTGTTGGTTATTGACCGGAGAGCCGTCTCGGTCATGTCTGTGTGGTGGCTGGATTGCCTCCTGGGGCTGGTGTGGATGAACAATACAAGGAAGAACAGCCTCGCGAGGGTCTGTTCTTGGCTGTGGTGATGAACTGCTATGAAGAGTTCAGTCACCTTTCTCCCTCTTTCTCTCTCAGATCCCGGACCGAACAACCAGGAATCGAACCTATGAACCGAACCCAACCGAACCGAACCCCACCGAACCCCTTGCTATGTGGGTGGCTAGTCCTATTTATAGAGGCCCTGGTCCTCTCCCCCAAATATTGAGCGGGAAGGGATCCAACAATGGCGGGCTAATTTGAAGGGGGACAACGAGTACATCTATCCTGACAAAAGCAGTCTTCGCCTGCCAAAGGCTCCGGTGATGACGCCATGCTGGGCTCCATGGTGACCTCCTTCTCTTAGTCCTCCTGGTCTTGGTCTCGTTGCACCGAAGTGGCAACCTTTGCCTAATGCCTCGGTACTCCGCGGATACGCTTGCTCCCTTGGCACCAAAGATGAAAGAGGGACGCTGCGCGCGCTGGCACCCGCCTGGTGCCCCGTGTCGTCATGGCTTGCGTCATGGGCACCTCGCGAGGTACCCCGCCTTGATCTCTCCACCTCCTCACGAGCCTGCCTGACGAGGCTGTGCCTGAGGATGCGCCGTGTCGTCCGCCTCGTGAGGCTTGGCCCCTCGCGAGGGTCTTGAGCCTCGTGTTGATGAAGTTGGGCCGCGCTGGGCCCCCACTTGAGCCACGCCGCAGGCAGGCAAGTCTGGGGACCCCCGTTCCCAGAACGCCGACAACGCCATGGTGGGCAAGATGCCCAACATCCTATGGCTCGAGGGTTCCTTCGTGGAGACCATAAAGAGGTGGCAATTGGGGTGGTTCTACATCACCGAGCCGCGTGACCCTGAATGGGTCGCAGCCCCCGAGTTCTGATCCGGAATCCCTACACGGCTGACCTCCTGGAAAGAGAAGGGCTTGCCGTGGGGTAAAAAAGGAGAGATTACCGGACTCCAAACATGCGTCCAAAACCTGGTGAGCAAGAATCTCAAACTTGTTAACGTAGTCCAGGTCATGCTCATCCACCGGATCCTCCCGTGCCAACAACGGGATTTCAGCTTGTGGGAGTTCAACCCGGCCCAGCACCGAACTCTGAGTAGGCTCTTCGACACGACGTACGAAGATGCCTGGAAGGTGCTATTCAAGGGCGCCGAGGCTCCCGCATCCGCTACCGAGGATCGCGGATTCAGCGCGTAGCATCAAGCCAACGCGGTAAGCTGTTTTTACCTCTTACAGGATATTTGTCTTTCATAGTTTGACTCTATGCGGGATCTAAGCCCCCATGCCTTTGATAGGACTAGCAGAGGACGGCCGAACAGATCAACTGTCCGGCTCCTTTGCCCGAAGACCCAGCGGATGCCCGCTTGGCAGAGCTGCTGGTTCCGGCACCTTACATGGTGCCAGAGAAGAAGGCCAAGAAGAAGGCCACGGGAACCCGGAAGAGTTCCCGGCGCCCGGTGGAGTCGGACTCATCGTTCTATGACTCCGAGGCACACTCCTCCCACGAAGACAAGGAGGAGGAAAGAGAGGTTTCTTCCCCAGCAGGGGGAGAAAAGAAAAAGGAAGGTCGCCCCAACTAGGGAGGCCGGAGGGTCCAAGAAAGGGAGGACCCTCCCTACGGACTACTCCACCAACGCCGACGACGGCGAAGAGGAGTGGCCGCTCAGGGCCAAGCCCCTGGCAAAATCGTAAGTATTCGGGTACCTGAGTGACTCATGGCATTCCTTTATTGCACAGCTTCTCCTGACGCCGAATATAATTATGCAGTCCGCCCAAAGCCCGGCTCGACGTGTCATCGAGCGGCTCCCTGGATTCGTCGGATGTGAATAGTTTTTCACTTCCGACCGCTACCTCCCCCTGCCCTAGGGACGACGCCAAGGTGTTGTCCCAAAAGGTTCCAAGCTAGGAGGAGGTGGTCCTGGAGGCGCTGCAAGGCGACCTCCCGGACTCCAGGCGCAAAGGGGAAAAAAACCCCAAGGGCTCCAAGTCCGGCCCTGGGTCGGACACTGCACTGGAACCTTCAATGGTTCCAGAGTCCGGCAGGCGGCCCCCTAGTAAGAAGGGCAAGCCTACGACACCGGTGACCTCCGTCCAACTGGAGGCACCGGATAATTTGCTGGAGGTGCTTAACGGCGCCTCCATCGACGAGGAGCACCACACTATTATGAGTGCAGTGATCCAGAAGGTTCAGTCCGCCAAAAGTGGGCTGACTGAAGCCTGTGCCAGCCTGCTAACAGGCTTTGAGGTATGTGAAAAATATGTGAAAATATTACCGCATAGACAGTAGCCCCTGATGCTCTGTTTGGTGTTCGAGAAGAAAAGCCGAATAGAGGATCTAACAACATTCGCAGGAGTCTAACATAATTAAGTTAATATGCGTATGCAGGCTTCGCTACTGGCCTCTGCCGCACTAACTGCGGGGGTGGATGCGCTGAAGCAGAGCCTCGAGTGGTCCGAGCAAGAGCTCGTCCTTGCTAAAAAGGAGCTTGAGGAAAAATAAGGTAAGTAATACCTTGTGGAGTATATTTAAAAAGATGCAGTTGCAAAAAATGACAGGATCGCTATTGGTGTCCTAGGGGCCACGACTGAGGTGGCGACCCTTAATCAAGCACTTTCCAAGGCCTAAAAGAAGGCGGCCACGGAGCGCACCGAGCGGGAGAAACATGAGGCGTGGGTTGGCGAGGTGCAGCAAGAGCTCCAGGCTCTCATGAAAAAACATGAGAGTTTGGAGTTTGACTCAAAGACGCGAGAGTCCGAGCTCGCGGCGGCCCTTGAAAGCGCCAAGTCTGCCAAGGCCGAAGCCCAGAAAGCCCTCCAGGAAGTTGAGGCAATGAAGAAGATAGCGGCGGGTAAGGCATTCTTTATGCAAAGCAAGCACGTGAAAGTGAATTACTTGTTACTTACCCGAATCCGGAGCTCTCCAGGAGCATTCGCAGATTTGCCCCGTAGTGTGTCAGATGGCGCCGCTAATGGGCCGAGGAGGGTAGCTCGATGGAGAAGGTGTTTTGGTCTCAGTATGCTGAGGCCGGACACTCGATGCCCTTGAGTGACCAGCTGAAGCAACTGGTCGAGCTCCATAAGGTGGTCGAACAGGCCATGAAGGGCCTTATAGTTCAGCTGTGGCCTAGAGAGGCCCTGCCTGGGAGCTACTTCGGGCTGGTGAGGTGGCTGGTGGATGCCTGTCCGTGGTTTGAAGTCGTCAAGCGCTCCGTCTGCATCGAAGGTGCCCGTAGGGCGCTTGCCCGTGCTAAAGTGCACTGGGGCAAGATGGATGCGGAGAAGCTTGTGAAGGACAGGCCACCGCAGGGCAAGGAGCATCGCCACCCCGAGATGTATTATGAGGGCGTCCTGAAGGGCGCCCGCCTTGTGGCGGACGAATGTTCCAAAGATGTAATATTTGAGTGAACTTGTTCATTTTATCGTGTGCGCTGAAAACTTGTTCATATGCGCTATGCAACGCTTGTTTTAATTTAAAATATTACCTTCTATGCGGCCGTTTATCGAGTCTGAGAGATGGTGAGTCGTCGGCTTCTGCCCCCATGCCATGAGTGCTGGGGTGTTCGGGATAAACCTGAGCACTCCTTTTCCCATTCTTGGGTCCTTCGAGGGAGGTGCTCAGCACAACGAACAAGGCAATCGGACTATAATGTGTTATCACTCTCACTTAGCCAGATAATTCTATAATTTTAAATTTTGGCGAAGCCCCTAGTGTTTGGAAGACCGAGTTCGGGGTGCTATACACGCCTAGACCGGACAAAGCCGACTCCTCGCTCTAAGCGGCATAAGTCTTTAGGGACTCGAAACCTCCCAAACAGCGACCAGCTCTCGCCCTATCATGACAGTCAGTTTTAGCTTTCTCTACTGAGGTGCTTAGCCCTGCTCAACCGGGGCACAATCACAGTAGTTCTCCCAGCGCTACCTTAGCCGATATAGCGGAACGTAAGGTACCAAAACATGGGAGCTGGGCAAACCCAACTATTGTAGCGACCCGACCCGAATGGATAAAGTCTACTGTGCTCTGGTGTCATCCCTGGATCAGTAATGCTGACACCACACAGTACTTCGAAGGATTTATAGCAGAGTGGCAATCACACACTTATTACATCGATGTCTCAAAAGAGAACTTATTACAATAAATATGGCTTAAGGCCATCTAATATCGATAACAGCAGAAAACTTGGAAGATAAATGGGTCCATCAACAACAACGGCATCACTGAGTATAGAACCACGACCTAAAAGCACCTTACTCGTCGTCTGAAAAGTCTGCAACATGAAAGTTGCAGCCCGAAACGGGTCAGCACATGGAATATGCTGGCAAGGTAACACATAGAGAGTAATGGAATGCAACATCTATACTATATGCATATTTGGCTGGTGGAAAGCTCTATGGTTACTGTTTTGCGTAAAGCCATTTTTTCCCTACTGCAAAGGAATAAATTTATTTAACTATCATGGTGGTTGTTAAACATTGAGAATGGTTGACAACATTCTCAATCCCAATTAAAAGTAGTCATCAATAACCTAACAATATTAATTTAGAAGTAACATGATGAGATTCACATGATATTCAAGTACTAGATACTCAAGATGTCCATAACCGGGGACACGGCTAATCATGATTAGTTTATTACACTTTGCAGAGGTTTGCGCACTTTTCCCCACAAGACTCGATCGCCTCCATTGGATTTCTCGCACTACTGGTGTTTGAGAAACGGATGACCGAGACACAGTCTTTCAGAAGCGCTAGCACCTTACGATGGATAGACCGGTACACCTACTTTCCCCTACATCTGCTAGTCTACCCTGTAAGAGTTCGCACGACTTAGTCAACTATGCCAGAGCCCATAATGGCTTGTGGCTGCACACGTAAGTTTCTAGCATCAAAGATCTTATGATCCCTTTGAGCCTGGGTGGCGGTCCAAAATAAAACAGGCAAGTCCGGATAGACATCAGGTTCCTCAATCCACCCACATGTGTGTTTAAGTTGCCACCTTAGATAAACCCTGAAAATTATCACACTCACATCTGTCATGGATATCACTCACCCAATGCACGTCTACTAGCATAGCATGGCATAATGAGCAAACGTAGAAGTAACTCCCAAACGTTTCATAATAAGCAGGTAATAGGTACTACCTCATCTACTTCCCATCCCACAATTTAATTAGATCCTAATCATGCAATGTGTGAGGATTGATCTAATGTAATAAAACTGGGTTGTAGAAAAGGTATGATCAAAGTGTTACTTGCCTTGCTGATGATCCGCGAGTCCTAGAGATTCGAAGTAACAGGCAGCGCAATCCGGGTAATCTTTCACAGACAAACAACAAGCATACAATAAGTACTCATCTAATGCACAGGTAAAACTCGAACAAGAGATCGAACAAGAAAGTTCAACTTAAGAACTCCGGTTGCAAAGAAAGAAAGAACCGACAAAGCAACGAAAAACAAACGGCGGAAGAAAACAACTCGGTTCTAGCAAGTTGAAACTAGGTCAAATTTTACCGTAGCAAAAACTTGTTTAAGTTGATTAGTCGGAACGGCGGTTTCGAAACGAAACTCCAGGCGCTTGAATCACCTGATTCCGATAAACGAGCGAGAAGATAAACTAGAACGAAGATCGGATCTGAGATCGTGATCGCGGAATAAATCCGACGAAAAGAAAAAGGAAGAACGGTTAAACGAACGGACGTTCGTTAACCGAGAAGAATCCGGTATCACGTTCGTTAGGACGAACGGTCCGGCGAACGGTCTCGGGGCAACTAAATCGGAAAAGAAAATGAAACCGATCTAGGGTTTGGGGAAAAGAAATCGAAACGAAGAACGAAAAAGAAAATCGGAACGGGAGAAAAGAAAAGAACCGGAATGGTTTATAAGAAAAACCGAACCAAGGAAAAGAGAGACATGGCGCGGGTACCTCGACGAGGCTCCGGCGAACGGCGGCGTAAGGCGGCGGCGGCACTATGGGCGGCGGCGGTGCGGCGCTAAGGGGCGGCGGCGCGGGCACAAGGCGTGGGTGAGGGGCGCGGCTTGGGGCTTGGTGTGGGGTTTAGAGGGGGGGTGTTGGTATTTATATAGGTGAGGGGAGAGGAGACTTGGGGGATGGGGCAAGAAAAAGAGAGGAAAGAGGAGAGGAAAGAGGAGATGGAGTCCAAGTAGGACTCCTACTTGGGCGGCGGCGGCGGCCTCCTGCGCAGGCGCGGCGCGGCGTGCGGTGGCCTGGCCTGGCCTGGCCGGCCGGCTGCTGGGCCTTGGCCCAGGCACGCGACGAATTTTTTTTAAATCGGTTTCGCGCGCAGAAAAACACAGAAAAGGAAATCTAAATGAACTCCAAAACTCTCAAAGTAAATTTTCCCCGACTCCTAAAATTGAGTCGAACAAAATGAACTTTTCTCGGGACCTAGAATGCAAATTTTGAAAACGCGCATTTTTCCCTATCCAAATAAAAGGCAAATTAAACTCCGACAAATCCAATGATCCTCTTTTCGAAATTTGAGAAAGCTCAAATATGAAAATGACGAAATCTCCAACTCTCTCCGAGGGTCCTTGAGTTGCGTGAAATTTCTAGGATCGACAAAATGCAAGAAAATATGATATGCATGATGATCTAGTGTATAACATTCCAAACTGAAAATTTGGGATGTTACAAACCTACCCCCCTTAAGATGAATCTCGCCCTCGAGATTCGGGTTGGCTAGAAAATAGGTGAGGATGGTCCTTGAGCAAATCTTCTTCTCTCTCCCAGGTGGCTTCATCCTCGGAGTGGTGGTTCCACTGAACTTTGCAAAACTTGATAACCTTGCTGCGGGTAACTCTGTTGGCAAACTCGAGAATCTTGACTAGTTTCTCCTCATACGTTAAGTCGTCCTTCAACTGAATTGCTTCAAGCGGTACTGTATCTCTTAGCGGTACCTCCGCCATCTCGGCGTGACATTTCTTCAGCTGAGAAACATGGAATACGTCATGAACTCCTGACAGCCCCTCTGGTAATTCCAACTTATAAGCGACTTCTCCCATACGTTGCAAGATCTTATATGGTCCAACGAAATGCGGTGCTAATTTTCCCTTAACTCCAAAGCGCTTAACTCCTCGTAGTGGGGATACTCGGAGATAAACTCTGTCTCCGGTTTCGTAAACTGTCTCCTTGCATTTAGAATCTGCGTAGCTCTTCTGCCTGGACTGGGCTACCTTGAGCCTATCGCGAATCAACTTCACCTTCTGTTCAGACTCTTTAATCAAATCGGGTCCAAAGAATTGACGGTCTCCAACTTCATCCCATGACAACGGTGTCCTGCACCTCCTTCCGTACAAAGCTTTGAAAGGTGCCATCTTCAGACTGGTTTGGTAACTGTTGTTATATGAAAACTCCGCATACGGCAAGTTATCGTCCCAACTAGATCCATAATCTAGCACACAAGCTCTCAGCATATCTTCCAAAATCTGATTGACTCTCTCGGTCTGTCCATCTGTCTGTGGATGAAAAGCGGTGCTGAACTCTAGCCTGGTTCCCAAAGTTTCATGCAACTGATTCCAAAACTTTGAGGTAAATTGGGTTCCTCTATCTGATACAATACTCCTCGGAACTCCATGCAAACAAATGATCCTAGTCATGTATATCTTTGCCAACTTAGCACTGGTGTAAGTGGTCTTAACTGGAATGAAATGTGCTACCTTCGTCAATCGATCAACTACTACCCATATCGAGTCATATCCTGCCTTCGTCCTGGGTAGTCCTTTGATAAAATCCATGCCTATCTTATCCCACTTCCATTCGGGTATCGGCAATGGTTGTAACAATCCGGCTGGCTTCTGATGCTCTGCCTTTACTCTATGACATACGTCACAAACTGCTACGTATGCTGCAATATCCTTCTTCATTCCGGTCCACCAGAATGTCTCCTTCAAATCCAAATACATCTTGGTATTTCCTGGGTGAATCGAATATGGTGAATCATGTGCCTCTTGTAGAATCAACTTCCTGATCTCCGGGTCATTTGGCACATAAACACGGTCCTCAAACCATAGGGTATCGTGCTCATCCTCACGAAATCCCTTTGCTTTTACTTTGCTTAGTTTCTCCTTTATAGAAGCAATCTCCTTATCAGATTTATGAGCCTCTCTGATTTTATCCATCAATGTTGACTGAATCTCCAATGCTGCCACATAGCCTTTCGGAACTATCTCCAAACATAGCTCACAAAGGTTTTGTGCTAACTCCTTGGGTATTTCTTCCGTCTTTAATGTATTGACGTGGCTCTTGCGGCTCAATGCATCAGCTACTACATTAGCTTTACCGGGATGGTAATGCAATCTCATGTCATAGCCCTTGATGAGCTCCAACCATCTCCTTTGTCTGAGATTCAACTCCTTCTGCGTGAAAATGTACTTCAAACTCTTGTGATCCGTATATACCTCACAATGATTTCCAATGACGAAATGTCTCCATGTTTTCAATGCATGCACTACGGCTGCTAACTCCAAATCATGCGTGGCGTAATTCCATTCGCGAGGCTTCAGTTGTCGTGAAGCATACGAAACAACTCTCCCTTCTTGCATAAGCACTGCTCCAAGTCCTCGACGTGAAGCGTCGCAATACACCTCATAATCCTTGGTCTGATCTGGCAAAATCAACACTGGTGAGGTAACCAATCGTTTCTTCAACTCCTGGAAACTAGCCTCACACTCCTCAGTCCAATTAAACTTGGTATCCTTCTTCAACAACTCCGTCATAGGCTTTGCAATCTTTGAAAAGTTCTCAATGAATCTCCGGTAGTATCCTGTGAGTCCAAGAAAACTCCGGATATCTCCAACTGTTGTTGGTGCTTCCCATTCGGTTACGGTCTCAACCTTGGGGGGGTCAACTGCTATCCCTTCTCCGGATATAACGTGTCCAAGGAATCCTACTTCCTTCAACCAAAACTCACATTTGCTAAATTTGGCATAACTGATGTTCCCTTAGTTTCTCCAAAACCAAACGCAAATGTTCCTTATGCTCTTCTTCATTCTTCGAATAAACCAGGATATCATCAATGAACACTACGACGAACTTATCCAAAAACTCCATAAACACTTTGTTCATCAGGTTCATAAAATAGGCAGGCGCGTTAGTCAATCCAAATGACATCACGGTATACTCATACAGTCCATATCTTGTGGTGAAAGCTGTCTTCGGAATATCCTGTTCTCGAATCTTCAACTTATGGTACCCTGATCGCAAATCGATCTTGGAAAACACTTTAGCTACTTGCAAACGATCAAACAGATCATTTATCATTGGCAGTGGGTACTTGTTCTTGATGGTTACTTCATTCAATCCATGGTAATCAACAACCATCCGTAATGATCCATCCTTCTTCTCCACTAGAAGTACGGGTGATCCCCAAGGCGAAGAACTTGGGCGTATGTAACCCTTCTCCAGTAACTCCTTAATCTGATTCTTAATTTCTACCAGATCCTTTGCTGGCATCCGGTATGGTCTCTTTGATATTGGGCTTGTACCTGGCAATAACTCATTCAAAAACTCAATGTCCCTATCCGGTGGCATGCCTGGCAACTCTTCAGGAAATACATCAAGAAAATCCATTACCACTGGTACTTCCTCCTGCACAACTCCTGTTAAGCAATTTACTTGTGTCCTATTTGGCACATGCCAGGATACATACTTGATCCTTCTTCCTTCTGGTGTTGTGAGCAAAATTGTCTTACTGGCACAATCGATGTTTCCTCCATACATCGACAACCAATCCATACCGAGAATTACATCCAGACCTTGGGATTCTAGAATAATTAAATCTGTTGGGAAAACATGCCTTCCTATGCTTAATGGCACTTGGAAGCATCCTTGACTGGCCATGTATTCTGCTCCTGGCGAGCTTACTAGCATAGTGTTTTAAGAGTCCTAGTGGACAGGCTATATTTTTCCACAAATCCCCTTGATATGTATGAATGTGATGCACCAGTATCAAAAAGAACGAGTGCGGTAAATGACTTAACCAAAAACTTACCGATTACTACATCAGGCTGATCTTCAACCTCCTCCATGTTAACGTGGTTCACCTGTCCCCTATTGAAAGGGTTCGGCTTCTTCCCCGAGCTTCCATTGCCATTTCCATTCTGGCCTTCAGGACATTCATTGGCATAATGTCCGGTCTTGGAACACTTGAAACAGGTGACTTGACTCAGGTCTCTCTTGGATGGGGTTGATGGGGTGGTCCGGTTCTGGCCGTTGCTTCCTCCATTCCCATTACCATTCTTGTGGCCATTGTGGTTGTGCGAACTACCTCCTCCATGGGTATGCTAAAACTGAAATCCCGATTTAGGGGTAAAACAGGGCTTCTGCTGGGCTCCAGAGTTATACTTCCCCTATCCATACTTCCTCTTGCGGTTTTCAATCTGCTGTTGCTTTGCTTCAATCATGATGGCACGATCTACCAACTCCTGGTAGTTGTTGAAACTTGCTACCATCAACTGCATGCTTAACTCATCATTCAATCCTTCCAGGAACTTCTCCTGCTTGGTTGCATCTGTAGCAATGTCATCTGGGGCATAACGTGCTAACTTGCTGAAGTCGTCAACATACTGGCCAACTGTCCTTCCTCCTTGGCATAAGTTGCGAAACTCACGCTTCTTCATGGCCATAGCTCCTGCTGAAACATGTGCAGTGCGGAAAGCTTGCTGAAACTGATCCCATGTGACAATGTCAACGGGGTAAGTGGCTGTGAAATCTCCCACCATGCTGCCGCGGGTCCGTCAAGCTAATGTGCGGCAAACTTCACTTTCTCACCATCTGTGCATCCTGCAGTGGTCAACTCCCTTCCTATCTTGCGGAGCCAATCGTCTGCTACTATTGGCTCGGTGCTACTAGAAAACACCGGCGGATTCAGCCTAAGGAAACGGGCTAAATGGTCAACAGGGGGTGGTGGTGGTGGTGGGTTGTTGTTGTTGTTCTGCTGATTCTGAACTAACATCTGCATCAATTGATTCTGCTGTTGGATCAACTGAGTGAGCTCCGGGGGAAATCCATTGTCACGTCTCGGAGGCATCTGAGGGTTTAGAAAAGATGAGAAATAAGAATAGAGAGAGGTCTAAAGAGAAAACACTACCCCAATGCACATGAGCAAATGCACACAAAATCACTTCATTCAATCAAACAAGGGCTTACAATTGATCTAGCTATCGCAAAAGTGCTTGAACTATAGTGTTTACATGGGGGAAATACTACTAATATTTGGTGGTCATCTAGAAATTTTAACCGGTGGAAGACTCCATGATGTCTGCTCCAGCTTCGTCTCCAAAGTCGGGTTCACTTGGATCCGAACCGGTGTCGTCGATGATGATGTAGTTGTCCGGACATGCGACGTACATGTCTTCCTTCCTAGAGGCTAACTCCCTCTTGAGTTCTTCAATCTCTTGCTTAAGATCGACGTTGTGTCTTGCTAGAGCTACTATCTCGTCCATGTAGTCCTTGCGTGTAGCCTTCAGTTCTCCTTCTAGCTCGATGATCCTTGCCTTCGCATTCTTCAGCTCTATCATATCATTGCACATCTGGTTCTCGTGGCGTCGAATGTGCTGGTTTAACTCCTGGATGAATGCTGCAATGGATCTATCCTTCTTGGTCGAGACTAACTCCCATTGTTCATCTCAGCGTCCGCAAATCTGGTAGATAGTGTCATTGAGGTCTTCTTGATAAACTTCTCCAATGCGTCCTATGGTGATATGGGCTGCCATGCTCCTTCCAAGACTCCAAGTTGGTGCATTGAAAACACTATCTATTGGCTTAGTGAGTGGCGCGAATGTCCTTCCCGGAACGTGAGCTTGAATCTTCCAGCGCTCCTCTTCAGGCAAAGTGGCGTTGAAGGTTCCCGTGAAACTTGGTAATCCAATGTTTAGGTACTTGGTGACTTCCTTCAAGTGAAATCCAAAAGGTGTGCCTTCATCCGGTTGAGCGTACTTAATCTTCGCGTCCTTCATCCTAAAGTGTAGAAAAGATGAGGAGTTAGAAAATGAGGAGAGAATAGTGATCTATGGCTTTAACTTAGTGGTCGTGTCCTATAGTCAGCGTGTGCTCTAATACCATCTCTGTAGCGACCCGACCCGAATGGATCAAGTCTACTGTGCTCCGGTGTCATCCCTGGATCAGTAATGCTGACACCACACAGTATTTCGAAGGATTTATAGCACAGTGGCAATCACACACTTATTACATCGGTGTCTCAAAAGAGAACTTATTACAATAAATATGGCTTAAGGCCATCTAATATCGGAAGACTTGGAAGATAAATGGGTCCATCAACTCCAACGGCATCACTGAGTATAGAACCACGACCTAAAAGCACCTTACTTGTCGTCTGAAAAGTCTGCAACATGAAAGTTGCAGCCCGAAACGGGTCAGCACATGGAATATGCTGGCAAGGTAACACATAGAGAGTAATGGAATGCAACATCTATACTATATGCATATTTGGCTGGTGGAAAGCTCTATGGTTACTGTTTTGCGTAAAGGCAGTTTTTCCCTACTGCAAAGGAATAAATTTATTTAACTATCATGGTGGTTGTTAAACATTGAGAATGGTTGACAGCATTCTCAATCCCAATTAAAAGTAGTCATCAATAACCCAACAATATTAATTTAGAAGTAACATGATGAGATTCACATGATATTCAAGTACTAGATACTCAAGATGTCCATAACCGGGGACACGGCTAATCATGATTAGTTTATTACACTCTGCAGAGGTTTGCGCACTTTTCCCCACAAGACTCGATCGCCTCCGTTGGATTTCTCGCACTACTGGTGTTTGAGAAACGGATGACCGAGACACAGTCTTTCAAAAGTGCTAGCACCTTACGATGGATAGACCGGTACACCTACTTTCCCCTACATCTGCTAGTCTACCCTATAAGAGTTCGCACGACTTAGTCAACTATGCCAGAGCCCATAATGGCTTGTGGCTGCACACGTAAGTTTCTAGCATCAAAGATCTTATGATCCCTTTGAGCCTGGGTGGCGGTCCAAAATAAAACAGGCAAGTCCGGATAGACATCAGGTTCCTCAATCCACCCACATGTGTGTTTAAGTTGCCACCTTAGATAAACCCTGAAAATTATCACACTCACATCTGTCATGGATATCACTCACCCAATGCACGTCTACTAGCATAGCATGGCATAATGAGCAAACGTAGAAGTAACTCCCAAAGGTTTCATAATAAGCAGGTAATAGGTACTACCTCATCTACTTCCCATCCCACAATTTAATTAGATCCTAATCATGCAATGTGTGAAGATTGATCTAATGCAATAAAACTGGGTTGTAGAAAAGGTATGATCAAAGTGTTACTTGCCTTGCTGATGATCCGCGAGTCCTAGAGATTCGAAGTAACAGGCGGTGCAATCCGGGTAATCTATCGCAGACAAACAACAAGCATACAATAAGTACTCATCTAATGCACAGGTAAAACTCGAACAAGAGATCGAACCAGAAAGTTCAACTTAAGAACTCCGGTTGCAAAGAAAGAAAGAACCGACAAAGCAACGAAAAACAAACGGTGGAAGAAAACAACTCGGTTCTAGCAAGTTGAAACTAGGTCAAATTTTACAGTAGCAAAAACTTGTTTAAGTTGATTAGTCGGAATGGCGGTTTCGAAACAAAACTCCAGGCGCTTGAATCACCTGATTCCGATAAACAAGCGAGAAGATAAACTAGAAGGAAGATCGGATCTGAGATCGCGATCGCGGAATAAATCCGACAAAAAGAAAAAGGAAGAACGGTTAAACGAACAGACGTTCGTTAACCGAGAAGAATCCGGTGATCACGTTCGTTAGGACGAACGATCCGGCGAACGGTCTCGGGGCAACTAAATCGGAAAAGAAAACGAAACCGATCTAGGGTCTCGGGAAAAGAAATCGAAACGAAGAATGGAAAAGAAAATCGGAACTTAAGAAAAGAAAAGAACCGGAACGGTTTATAAGAAAAACCGAACCGAGGAAAAGAGAGACGCGGCGCGGGTACCTCGACAAGGCTCCGGTGAACGGCGGCGTAAGGCGGCGGCGGCGATGTAAGGCGGCGGCGGAGCTATGGGCGGCGGCGGCGCAACGCTAAGGGGCGGCGGCGCGGGCACAAGGCGCGGGCGAGGGGCGCGGCTTGGGGCTTGGTGTGGGGTTTAGAGGGGGGTGTTGGTATTTCTATAGGTGAGGGGAGAGGAGACTTGGGGGAGGGGGCAAGAAAAAGAGAGGAAAGAGGAGATGGAGTCCAAGTAGGACTCCTACTTGGGCGGCGGCGGCCTCCTGTGCAGGCACGGCGCGGCGCGCGGTGGCCTGGCCTGGCCAGCTGGCTGCTGGGCCTTGGCCCAGGCGCGCGACCAATTTTTTTTAAATCGGTTTCGCGCGCAGAAAAACACAGAAAAGGAAATCTAAACGAACTCCAAAACTCTCAAAGTAAATTTTCCCCAGCTCCTAAAATTGAGTCGAATAAAAGGCAAATTAAACTCCGACAAATCCAATGATCCTCTTTTCAAAATTTGAGAAAGCTCAAATATGAAAATGACGAAATCTCCAACTCTCTCCGAGGGTCCTTGAGTTGCATGAAATTTCTAGGATCGACAAAATGCAAGAAAATATGATATGCATGATGATCTAGTGTATAACATTCCAAATTGAAAATTTGGGATGTTACAACTATTGACCAAAGACATGATTCGGAGCTGATGCATATAATGCTATAAGTTCGGAGGGCCGCACTTTGTGAAAGTGTTCGGACCTCTCACGCCGTATTATGGGGTGCTTGAGCCCCTAGCGTATGGACCGTACCAAAGTGTATGGGTGCTAAATGTCATAACTGACCATATGTATTGAAAAAGAAATGAATAGAGAATGCAATAATAAGTTGAAGCTAAGCATTGTTTATTTTAAAAGGCTGCTGTGAAAGCAGAACGATACAAATACTACGATAAGCAAGAGATGGGACTATTTGACATGTCCCCCTCCAGGGGCGAGCTGCAAGACGGTATGTAAGACAGGTATTTTGCTCATTATAGAGACCACCTGGGAATTTGACGTGGCTTTCTGCCTCCTTGGTTGTTGCATCGTGTGTTCGGCGGTTGTACTACCGGACAGGCCTTCCGAAGAGTAGAGTCCTGAAAGTAGGAAATAATGACAAAATCAGGAGCCCCTAGTGCGGTTGAGCCGCATTTTTGGGCGTGTCGTGGTCGTGCCCCTCCCCCTGTGCCCATGGTATTTTCAGAGCATAGTTATGTACGCGTAGTACTGATTTCGTAGTTTCGTGAGGGCTGGGGTTGGGGCCGTATTGCTACGCTTGCTCGGAACGTGCCAGGCGGTCTTGTTGTAGGTTACTCCGGGCGCGCTTGACTGTGTCCGGACGTTTAATAGCCGGACTGGAGAATTGCCTTGAGAGGTTGCTTTGTACTTCCGCTGCGAGGGCTGCCGTGTGCTCCTCCATTCGGAGAGAGCATTCGGTGTTTCCATTGACCGTAATGACTCCTCGAGGGCCTGGCATCTTGAGCTTGAGATAGGTGTAGTGCGGCACCGCATTGAACTTTGCAAATGCGGTTCATCCGAGTAGTGCGTGATAGCCACTGCAGAACGGGACTATGTCGAAGATTAACTCCTCGCTTCGAAAATTATCTGGGGATCCGAAGACCACTTCAAGTGTAACTGAGTCTGTACAGTTGGCCTCTACACCTGGTATGACGCCTTTAAAGGTTGTTTTTGTGGGTTTAATCCTTGAGGGATCTATGCCCATTTTCCGCACTGTATCCTGATAAAGCAGGTTCAGGCTGGTGCCGCCGTCCATCAGGACTCTAGTGAGGTCAAATCCGTCAATGATTGGGTCTAGAACCAATGCGGCGAATCTGCCATGGCGGATGCTAGTGGGGTGGTCCCTTCGATCAAAAGTGATCGGGCAGGAGGACCATGGGTTAAACTTTGGGGCGACTGGCTCCAACGCATATACGTCCCTGAGTGTACGCTTCCGCTCCCTTTTGGGGATGTGGGTTGTGTATATCATGTTCACCATCCGCACTTGTGGGGGGAAGCCCTTCTGTCCACTATTGTTCAGCGGCCGGGGCTCTTCGTCCTCATCGCTGTGCAGCCCCTTGTCTCTGTTTTCGGCATTTAACTTGCCGTCCTGCTTGAACACCCAACAATCCCTGTTGGTGTGATTGGCTGGTTTTTCGGGGGTGCCATGTATCTAGCACAAGCGATCGAGTATACGGTCCAAACTGGACGGGCCCGGAGTGTTCCTCTTAAATGCCTTTTTCCGCTGACCGGGCTTAGAGCCTCTGAATCCGGCATTAACTGTCATATCTTCAGCGTTGTCGCTGTTAATGCGGCGCTTGTGCTTGTTGCGACGCGATCTGCCATTGCTGTCCTTGGTATCCGAATTACCAGGGCTCTTGGTCATGTTATTGCTACAAGCCAGCCAGCTGTCTTCTCCCGCGCAAAAGCGGGTCATGAGTGTTGTGAGGGCTGCCATAGATTTTGGCTTTTCCTGTCCAAGGTGCCGGGCAAGCCACTCATCACGGATGTTATGCTTGAAGGCTGCTAGGGCCTCTGCGTCCGGACAGTCGATGATTTGATTTTTCTTGGTTAGGAACCATGTCCAGAATTGTCTGGCAGATTCTTCTGGCTGCTGAATTATGTGGCTCAGGTCATCGGCGTCTGGTGGTCGCACATAAGTGCCCTGGAAATTGTCGAGGAATGCGGCTTCCAGGTCCTCCCAACAACCAATTGATTCTGCTGGCAGGCTGTTAAGCCAGTGCCGAGCTGGTCCTTTAATCTTGAGTGGGAGGTATTTGATGGCGTGTAGATCATCACCACGGGCCATGTGGATATGAAGGAGATAGTCCTCGATCTATACCACAGGATCTGTTGTGCCATCATATGATTCAATGTTTATGGGTTTGAAACCCTCTGAGATTTGATGATCCATTACTTCATCTGTGAAGCATAGTGGGTGTGCGGCGCCTCTGTACTGGGCTATATCACGACGTAGCTCAAATGAGCTTTGTCTGCTGTGTTTGGCCCGACCGGATTTACTGTATCCAGTGTGACGGTTATCGTCTCATGTCGTGGGGCGCTCGCGCGATCCGTAGATCGATCTTGTTTGCCTTTCCCTATCTTCCAACATATCTCGCAGGTCTAGCGCATTTCCCCATGCCTTGGTATTTTTTGAGCGATGCCGGGGTGCGGCTTGAGTGGAGGGCCGGGAGGACTCTCTGTCGCGGCCGTGAGGTGGCCGGTCAGCCGCATCATGTGCTAGTGATGTAGGCTTAAGTGCTTCCTCCTCTAAACGGGGTAGCAACCTGCGCTTTGGGTAGCTCTTGGAGGGGTGTTCGAGTTCGTATTCCTCGGCCGCAAGGACTTCCGTCCATCTATCAGCTAGCAAGTCTTGATCAGCTCTAAGCTGTTGCTATTTTTTCTTAAGGCTACTCGCCGTGGCCATAAGCCTACGCTTAAAGTGCTCTTGTTCGACGGGATCCTCAGGCACGACAAATTCATCGTCGCCGAGGCTTGCCTCGTCTTCAGAGGGAGGCATGTAATTACCATCCTCTTCTTCTCTGTCTGCCGCTCTCTCAGGGGGGCTGGCTTCTCCATCCTCCTGCGCTAAATCTTGCTGGAGGGAATTGTCTTCGGCACTGTCCGGGGTGTTATTATCTCCCATGCCGGCATCTCCGTTTTTGCTTTGGCGGGACTTAGAGCGGCGCCGCTGACGCCGGCGCTTGGGTTGCTTCTTGGAGGGGTCATCCCCCGTTGTTCCCTCGCCATTGCCTTCTTTGGGTGTATCCACCATATATATGTCATATGACGAGGTGGCTTTTCAGTGCCCTATAGGCACTGGTTCATGTTCATCTCCTACATCGTCGTCCATACCGTCGATGTCTTCGGAGTCGAAGTCGAGCATGTCGGTTAAATCATTGATAGTGGCTACGAAGTGGGTGGTGGGTGGGCGTCAAATTTCTTCATCATCCGCATCCCAATCCTGTTAGCCATAGTCCGGTTAGGGCTCTCCTGACAAAGAGAGAGACCTTAGTGAATTCAGAATGTCGCTGAAGGGTGAGTGCTGAAAGATATCTGCGGCGGTGAATTCCATGATCGGCGCCCAATCGGATTCGATTGGCAAGGGCGCGGAAGGTTCGGAGTTCGGAAAAGAGTCTGGCACCATGGAGTCACGTGCTTCGCAGAGGATGAGGCTGGTGTTCGGCTCGATCGCCGTTGAGACTGCAGCCACCGAGGCGGTGTCTAGCCACCCGTCCTCGATCGGCGCAGTTGGCTCCGAGCTAAGGGTCGGAGCTGATGCGGGCGCGGCCTCTAGGGTACTGTTCGGTGGCAGAGCTAGGTCATACCCATCGTGACAGTGCGGCGCGCCCGGCTGTGGCTCGAATCCTTCGAAGATCAAGTCTCCGCAGATGTCGTCTGTGTAATTCAAACTCCCAAATCTCACCTGATGGCCAGGGGCGTAGCTTTCAATCTGCTCCAGATGGCCATGCGAATTAGCCCGTAGTGCAAAGCCGCCGAACACGAAAATCTGCCTGGAGAGAAAGGTCTCACCCTAGACCGCATCGTTGTTGATGATCGGAGGAGCCATCGGGCCTAAAGGTGACGACACAGAGGAACTCTCAATGAAAGCACCAATGTCAGTGTCAAAACCGGCGGATCTCGGGTAGGGGGTCCCGAACTGTGCATCTAGGCGGATGGTAACAGGAGACAAGGGACACAATGTTTTTACCCAGGTTTGGGCCCTCTTGATGGAGGTAAAACCCTATGTCCTTCTTGATTAATATTGATGATATGGGTAGTACAAGAGTAGATCTACCATGAGATCAAAGAGGCTAAACCCTAGAAGCTAGCCTATGGTATGATTGTTGTTCGTCCTATGGACTAAAACCCTCCGGTTTATATAGACACCGGAGAGGGCTAGGGTTACACAGAGTCGGTTATAATGGGAGGAGATCTACATATCCGTATTGCCATGCTTGCCTTCCACGCCAAGGAAAGTCCCATCCGGACACGGGACGAAGTCTTCAATCTTGTATCTTCATAGTCCGAGAGTCCGGCCAAAGGTTATAGTCCGGCTATTCGGACACCCCCTAATCCAGGACTCCCTCACTCGTCAAGGAGGTTGATTGTAGAGGCGGCACATCAATGGTTTGGCATGCTTGGAAAAGGTGGATGTGCTATTGGCTGCGCTTGTTGCCTCAGTGCATCGTGTGCCGCCTAGGTTTATGCGCAATATCGCTGGGTGGCGGCAGGAAACTGCTACCTCTTGAACATGTGTTGGTTTTCCCTTGAAGAGGAAAGGGTGATTCAGCAAAGTAGCGTAAGTATTTCCCTCGGTTGTTGAGAACGAAGGTATCAACCCAGTAGGAGATAACACGCAAGTCCCTAGTACCTGCACAAACAAACAAGAACCTCGCAACCAACGCGATAAAGGGGTTGGCAATCCCTTCACGGCAACTTGCGGAAGTGAGATCTAATAGAGATAATAAGATAAATATTTTTGGTATTTTTGTTGTATAGATTGGAAAATAAAGATTGCAAAATAAATGGTGACAGAAATAGCTTGTTGACGGGAGAATAATATAATGGAGAATAGACCCGAGGGCCATAGTTTTCACTAGTGGCTACTCTCAAGATATCAAATTCTACGGTGGGTGAACAAATTACTCTCAAGATAGCAAATTCTACGGTGGGTGAAAAATATAGTTGGCGAGACAACAACGATGCTATGATGGAGATCAAGGTGTTGCGTCGGTGACGATGGTGATCATGACGGTGCTTTGGAGATGGAGATCAAAGGCACAAGACGATGATGGCCATATCATATCACTTATATTGATTGCACGTGATGTTTATCCTTTATGCATCTTATTCTGCTTTGTTTGACGGTAGCATTATAAGATGATCTCTCACTAAATTTCAAGGTAAAAGTGTTCTTCCTGAGTATGCACCATTGCCAAAGTTCGCCGTGCCAAGACACCACGTGATGATCGGGTGTGATAAGCTCAATGTTCATCTATAACGGGTGTAATACAGTTTTACACACGCAGAATACTCGGGTTAAACTTGACGAGCCTAGCATATGCAGATATGGCCTCGGAACACTGAGACCGAAAGGTCGATCGTGAATCATATAGTAGATATGATCAACATAGTGATGTTCACCATTGAAAACTACTCCATTTCACGTGATGATCGGTTATGGTTTAGTTGATATGGATCACGTGATCACTTAGATGATTAGAGGGATGTCTATCTAAGTGGGAGTTCTTAAGTAATATGATTAATTGAACTTAAATTTATCATGAACTTAGTACCTAATAGTATTTTGCTTGTCTATGTTACTATAGATAGATGGCCCGTGCTGTTGTTCCGTTGAATTTTAATGCGTTCCTTGAGAAAGCAAAGTTGAAAGATGATGGTAGCAATTACACGGACTAGGTCCGAAACTTGAGGGTTATCCTCATTGCTGCACAGAAGAATTACGTCGTGGAAGCACCGCTGGGTGCCAAACCCGCTGCAGGAGCAACGCCAGATGTTATGAATGTCTGACAGAGCAAAGCTGATGACTACTCAATAGTTCAGTGCCATGCTTTACGACTTAGAACCGGGACTTCAACGTCGTTTTGAACGTCATGGAGCATATGAGATGTTCCAAGAGTTGAAGTTAATATTTCAAGAAAATGCCTGGAATATGAAGTCTCCAATAAGTTCTACAGCTGCAAGATGGAGGAGAATAGTTCTGTCAGTGAACATATACTCAGAATGTCTGGGTACCATAATCACTTGACTCAGCTGGGAGTTAATCTTCCGGTTGATAGTGTCATTGACAGAGTTCTTCAATCACTGCCACCAAGCTACAAAAGCTTCGTGATGAACTATAATATTCAAGGGATGGATAAGACGATTCCCGAGCTCTTCGCAATGCTAAAGGCTGCGGAGGTAGAAATCAAGAAGGAGCATCAAGTGTTGGTGGTCAATAGGACCACCAGTTTCAAGAAAAAGGGTAAAGGGAAGAAGAAAGGGAACTTCAAGAAGAACGACAAACAAGTTTCTACTCAAGAAAGAAACCCAAGTCTGGACCTAAGCCTGAGACTGAGTGCTTCCACTACAAAGGGACTGGTCACTGGAAGCGGAACTGCCCCAAGTATTTGGCGGATAAGAAGGATGGCAAGGTGAACAAAGGTATATGTGATATACATGTTATTGATGTGTATCTTACTAGAGCTCGCAGTAGCACCTGGGTATTTGATACTGGTTCTGTTGCTAATATTTGCAACTCGAAACAGGGACTACGGATTAAGCGAAGATTGGCTAAGGATGAGGTGACGATGCGCGTGGGAAATGGTTCCAAAGTCGATGTGATCGCTGTCGGCACGCTACCTCTACATCTACCTTCGGGATTAGTTTTAGACCTGAATAATTGTTATTTGGTGCCACTGTTAAGCATGAACATTATATGTGGATCTTGTTTGATGCAAGACGGTTATTCATTTAAATCTGAGAATAATGGTTGTTCTATTTATATGAGTAATATCTTTTATGGTCATGCACCCTTGAAGAGTGGTCTATTTGTGTTGAATCTCAATAGTAGTGATACACATATAAATAATGTTGAAGACAAAAGATGAAGAGTTGATAATGATAATGCAACTTATTTGTGGCACTGTTGTTCGGGTCATATTGGTGTAAAGCGCATGAAGAAACTTCATACTGATGGACTTCTGGAATCACTTGATTATGAATCACTTGGTACTTGCGAACCATGCCTCATGGGCAAGATGACTAAAACGTCGTTCTCCGGAACAATGGAGTGAGCAACAGATTTGATGGAAATCATACATACTGATGTATGTGGTCCGATGAATGTTGAGGCTCGCGGCGAGTATCGTTATTTTCTCACCTTCACAGATGATTTGAGAAGATATGGGTATAT
This sequence comes from Triticum monococcum, assembly GCA_034509565.1. NCBI lineage: Eukaryota > Viridiplantae > Streptophyta > Magnoliopsida > Poales > Poaceae > Triticum > Triticum monococcum. The sequence continues at coordinate 665,284,671 of CM067843.1, read as the reverse complement.
CTTAATGAAACATAAGTCTGAAACATTTGAAAAGTTCAAAGAATTTCAGAGTGAAATGGAAAATCATCGTAACAAGAAAATAAAGTTTCTACAATCTGATCATGGAGGAGAATATTTGAGTTACGAGTTTGGTCTACATTTGAAACAATGTGGAATAGTTTCACAACTCACGCCACCCGAAACACCACAACGTAATGGTGTATCCGAACGTCGTAATCATACTTTACTAGATATGGTGCGATCTATGATGTCTCTTACTGATTTACCGCTATCGTTTTGGGGTTATGCTTTAGAGATAACTGCATTCACATTAAATAGGGCACCATTGAAATCCATTGAGACGATGCCTTATGAACTGTGGTTTGGCAAGAAACCAAAGTTCTCGTTTCTTAAAGTTTGGGGCTGCAATGCTTATGTGAAAAAACTTCAACCTGATAAGCTCGAACCCAAATCAGAGAAATGTGTCTTCATAGGATAACCATAGGGAACTGTTGGGTACACCTTCTATCACAGATCCAAAGGCAAGACATTTGTTACTAAGAATGGATCCTTTCTAGAGAAGGAGTTTCTCTCGAAAGAAGTGAGTGGGAGGAAAGTAGAACTTGATGAGGTAATTGTACCTGCTCCCTTATTGGAAAGTAGTTCATCACAGAAACTGGTTCCTGTGACACCTACACCAATTAGTGAGGAAGCTAATGATGATGATCATGAAACTTCAGACCAAGTTACTACCGAACCTTGTAGGTCAACCAGAGCAAGATCCGCACCAGAGTGGTACGGTAATCTTGTTCTGGAGGTCATGTTGCTTGACCATGACGAACCTACGAACTATGAGGAAGCGATGATGAGCCTAGATTCCGCAAAATGGCTTGAGGCCATGAAATCTAAGATGGGATCCATGTTGAAAGGATCGATATGGTTGACTAGGGGGGGGGGGTGAATAGGCAACTAACAATTTTTAGCTTTTCTTTAACAATTTAAACTTTGCATCAAAGTAGGTTGTCTAGATATGCAACTAGGTGAGCAACCTATATGATGCAACAAGGATAGGAACACAAGCAAGCAAGATATATGAAACAAATAAGCTTGCACAAGTAAAGGCATGAGATAACCAAGAGTGGAGATTGTGGAGACGAGGATGTGTTGCCGAAGTTCCTTCCCTTTGAGAGGAAGTACGTCCCCGTTGGAGCGGTGTGGAGGCACAATGCTCCCCAAGAAGCCACTAGGGTCACCATATTCTCCTCACGCCCTCACACAATGCGAGATGCCGTGATTCCACTATTGGTGCCCTTGGAGGCAGCGACCGAACCTTTACAAACTAGGTTGGGGCAATCCCCACAACTCAATTGGAGGCTCCCAACGACACCACGAAGCTTCACCACAATGGACTATGGCTTCGCAGTGACCTCAACCGTCTAGGATGCTCAAACACCCAAGAGTAACAAGATCCGCAAGGGATTAGTGGGGGGAATCAAATATCTCTTGGTGGAAGTGTAGATCGAGGCCTTCTCAACCACTCCCGAGCAAATTAAAAAGTTTGGTCGGCTAGGGAGTGAGATCGGAAGAAAATGGAGCTTGGAGCAATAATGGAGCTTAGGGGTGGAAGAGGTAAGTCAACGGGGAAGAAGGGGATCCCTTATATAGTGTGGGACAAGGATCCAACTGTTACCCACCAACCAGCCCGCGGCCAGCGGTACTACCGCGCCTGGCCAGCGATACTACCGCAAGGCCGCGCTGTCGGATTTCGGGTTCCGGCAGACCCTTAAGGTTCGAACACTGGGGTGCGCGCGGAGATCACGTCCTCAACCTCCCTGTCTCACAAAGATCTAAACTACTAAAGGAATCACACAAGAGACACAAGATTTATACTGGTTCGGGCCACCATTGTGGTGTAATACCCTACTCCAGTGTATGGTGGATGGATTGCCTCTTGGGGTTGATGATGAAGAACAACCCAAGGAAGAACAGCCTCGCGAGGGTCTGTTCTTGGCTGGGGCGATGAACTGCTAGGAGGAGTTCAGTCGCCCTTCTCTCTCTCTGATTTCCGATCTTCGATCTATCAACTGATCGAACCGAACCCTTTGCTATGTGGGTGGCCAGTCCCTATTTATAGAGGCCCTGGCCCTCTCCCCAAATATCGATCGGGAAGGGAGCCAACAATGGTGGGCTAATTTGAAGGGGGACATCAAGTACATCTATCCTGACTAAAGGTGGTCTTTGCCTGCGAAAGACTCTGCGGTGACGCCGTGCTGGGCTCCATGGTGACCTCCTTCTCATAGTCCGCTTGGTCCTGGTCTTGTTGCACCGAAACGGCAACCTTTGCCTGATGCCTCGGTACTCCGCGGCTGCACTTGCCCCCTTTGCACCAAAGAGGAAAGAAGGACGCTGCGCGCGCTGGCGCCCGCCTAGCGCCCTCGATCGTCATGGCTTGCGTCACTGGCACCTCGCGAGGTACCCCGCCTTGATATCTCCGTCTCCTCACGAGCCAGCCTGAGGAGGCTGCGCCTGAGGATGCGCCGTGTCGTTCGCCTCGCGAGGCTTGGCCCCTCGCGAGGGTCTTGAGTCTTGTGCTTGATGAAGATGGGCCATGTTGGGCCCCCATTCGAGCCACGCCGCAGGCCGCAGGCAGGCAAGTCTAGGGACCCCCGTTCCCAGAACGCCGACAGTAGCCCCCGGGCCCGTGGCACGCATGGACTTGGCCGTGCCGAGAGGCGAAAGGGCGAGGGCAAAGCGCCGTGGGCCCTAACAGCCTGCGGCCTTGGGCGTCGCGTGGCGGTTGATTGGACGTGGGTGCTTTAGCTACTGCGTGGGTTGACAGGGGAGAGGCATCTTCCCAGACTTCGCCTTTTGTTCTCTCCGGTCGTCGCTCAGATCCCCTTTCTTGCGCCTCCTCTTTCTTCCTCTAAACTTCCAGATCTACTCCAGCTGCGTGACCTAGGAAGCCATGGCGCCTCGCCAACCTCCGGCCAAAGCTTGGTACTCCCCTGCTCTGGATCCGCCGAATGTGTCCAAGGCGAGCTTCACCCGGCTGTGCCAGATGACAACGGCGCAGGGCGTCAACGGGACGGAGATGTTCAAGGCCGGCTCCGCCACCCCCGAGGACTGAGGGAGCACCTTTTATCCTCTCTTTGTGAGCTCCATTGCTGCGGGCTTGTTGCCTCCCTTCTCCGAGTTCTTCTTCTTCGTCCTCCGCCATTACAACTTGCATGCTCTACATCTCCATCCCAACTCTGTCCTTCTCCTGGCGATCTTCGCTTACTACTGCGAGGCCCACGTGGGGGTGCAGCCTTCGGTGGCCCTGCTGCGCCACCACTTCTACCTCCGGATCACTGGCAGCTCTATTTCTGCGTGTGCGGGCTTCGTCGCGTATAGCGGCACCATTACCATCTCGAACCCCGGGAAGATGATCGAGGGCTTCAGGAGCAAGTGGATCTTGGCAGATGTCAGGCGCATCCACCCTCGGCTGATCTTGCCCGCGGAGCAACCCGTGAGCACTAGCGACTGGTGCCGAGCAGAGCTCATGGACCCCCGGGCGAAGCCGGTGTTGGAGAAGATGGACGCGGACCTGAGGCCGGCCAACATGGTGACGGTGAAGTTGACCGGTGCGTCGCTGCTGAAGGAGTTCCTGGAGCACCAGCTGGCCCCGCTCTGGGAGTACTCTCCTCCGATGTGGAGGCCTCATCCGTGCCCCAAGGCTGTGGACGAAGAGGATGTGACCGCGGTTCTCCAATCTCTGGTCGGGGGCAAGGTGGCGAGGCCGAAGGGCGCTCCCAAGCCCTTGTTCTTACGCGATGTCTGGAAGCGGGTGGTGAAGTCCATGCCCGTTTTTAACGGGGACGGGCTCGTGCCCGCGCTGGCTTCTGAAGGGCCGGTGGATGTGCCCTCCGGCGACTCCAGCGATGAGGAGGAGGAAGAGGAGCGGGGAGAGGGGCCCGACTCTGGGGCGACTGATGGAGAGTCGAGGGCTCCCCTCCCTCGGCGCTCGCCCCGTACTCTCCGCCTTTCGCCGAGCGATGATGATGATGATGATGATGATGATGATGTGCTGGGCAGCGGGAGCTCACCCCCGATTCTGAAGAAGGACAGGACCGCGCTGATCTCCCGCGGGTCCGTCCCGGCTCCGGGGCGAACCATGGGCGCGCCTTCTGCTTGTGAGGTCGACCCTTCTAGCCGGCTGTCAGGCTTCAAGTTAGGCCGGAGGCTGCCCGAGCTCACCGACGAAGACCCATAAGTGCTTGATCCTTGATCTTTTGTTTCTCGTCCTGCCGACAAGGCTTGATGATTGCTTCTCTTGGATAGGCTGGCGCCAGCGGCGAAGAAGGCGAAGGGGGCTCCTGAGGTCCCTCCTGCGACGATGCCTTCTCCTGCAGGTGAGGGAGATCGTGATGCGCGGGCCTCTCCTGCCCGCGCATCCTTGCGAGGTTTGGCCGAGCTGGCTGGGGCGAGCTCAGCCCCCATGGCCCAAGTGACTCCGGAGGTGCCCTCGTCTGGCGCCGCTGCTACGGCCGCGGAGGCGTAGCGGACTCTGCTTCAGGACGCTGCGGCCTCGCCGCCGTTACCTTCTCCTCCCATTCTACTGGTCGTTGCTTCCTCAGCTCCTCCTGTTGTCCTGGAGTGTGCCGATGCTACTCCGTCTTCTTCTTCCAACTTGGAGCGTGCCGCCGCTGAACTGGACCAGCTGCGGCAAGACCTTCTTAGCGCCGACCCTCACCTGGTGGCCGGGCGCCTAGAACTGGCTTCGGGGTGGATTCGCTCTGATGCTTCGATTCGGGCGGCATTGGTTCAGGCCTCAACGACCTGTGACGGAGAGAGGGAAGCCACCCTCGAAGCGACGGCCGCTCGTGACGCAGCCCTGGGGGAAGTGGTCGAAGTCTGCGACCGTTGCAAGGTGCTGGAGGACGAGCTGCAAGGCCTGAGGGGCCAGCTTGCGGAGGAGGTCCGCCTGCGCCAAGAGCTGGAGAAGGGGGTGAAGGCGCGCGAGGCGGCGCTCGAGGACCAGGAGGCCAGGCTCAAGAAGCGCCGCGACCACCTGGGCGCGTTGAAGAAGGAGCTGGAGGTGACGAAGGCCGAGCTGGACGCCAAGGCTCAGGTCCTCACCAAGGATCGCGAGGCCTTCGCAGACATGGAGAAGGACGCCCGCGCTTCTCTGAAGATGCTTTACGAGAGCGGCCTGGACAGCCCGCTAGCTGGTGACGAGGACGGCCCCGCCAAGCTGCTTCCCTTCCTAGTTAAGGCTCTTGGGGATGTCGCCCTTGGCATCGGCCCTGCGGCCGAGGCCGAGGCGCATGTCTTGTCTTCTGCTGCGCTGATGCGGGTCTTCGCCCACGTCTACCTTCGTGATCCCAACACCGACCTCAATGGCCTGCTGGAACCGGTGAGCGGCGAGGCAGTTCTAGCCGCTATCGAAGCCGTGAAGGGGCGCGCAGAGGCGCTGCTGGAGAAGTTCCGGGCCTTCAGCACCAGGCCAAGGCAAGGCGCTGCCGGCCCCGCCGCTCCATGAGGCGAAGCCGCTCCGCACAGCTTCACCGCCGACAAGTGACTCCGTTCCATTCCTATTCTCCTTTCGATTCCTGCACATGTACCACGCCTCGGGGAGGCATTTAAACTTGCGTTTGGCATTGAGACGACAGTATGGACTGTAATATTTGCTTTTAAGCTCCTTGGATTTTATGCTTTTCTTCCCTACTTGCTTGTGTTCTACGCCGGTAGAGCCCGGCCCCGCGCATGCCTCACCCAACATTAGCCCTGACCGGAAACCAGGACGGGACCAAAGGAGTGAGGGGCCACGTGAAAAGTTAGGCTCCTGAGTCGCGATGCTCAGGAGTCCCCCTTGGCATGCGAACAACAAGTAGGGAAGCGTGATGTAGGCGTGTCTTCCGTTCTACGTCCGCAAAGCCCGACTCCGCGCGTACCTCACCCAGCATAGCCTTTCGGAACTAAGGAGTGAGGGGCTACAGAGCCAGTTAGGCCCCTGAGTCGCGATGCTCAGGAGTCCCCCTTGACGCGCGAACAGCGGGTGATGAGGCGAGATGTATACGTGGCTACCGTTCTACGTCTGCAGAGCCCGGCCCCGCACGTACCTCACCCAGCATAGCCTTTCGGAACTAAGGAGTGAGGGGCTACGGGACCAGTTAGGCTCCTGAGTCGCGATGCTCAGGAGTCCCCCTTGACGTGCAAACGGCCTTCATACCTTGGCTCCGCTCGGGGAGATACGCGCGGCGAACCAGGCCCGAGGGGCCTGGCTGGGCGGCGTGCGCCTGGGCGTGACCCAGTCGCAGCCCCCGTGCCTAGCCCCCTCGAGCGGCACTCCCGAGGGGAGGCGTTGCGACGAGGCCAGCCACTGAGCTCTGGGCTCCCTGAGGTTAATGCGGCCCGGAGGCCACCCCCAGTTGTTTATCACCAGCGCGGAGCATAGCGCTTCCGTATGTGTACGGGCATAGCCGCGCCTCGGCAGTGTCGTCAGCCAGTGCGGAGCATGGTGCTTCCAGTGGTACGTGGGAGGGGGCTCCCCTCCGGGAGGAGCCCCTGGGGCGTATACAGCCCTGCCCTGACACGTGACCGGCATGGTAGAGCTAGGTGAGGTGTATCTGGGCACCCGTGAGCCAGCGCGGGACTCACGAGGCCCTACCTCTGGGCGGGTTGCGCCCGGCACTGGGCCGTATCTTGAGATGTGTCCCTGCAAAATTTGGTTAGATGCCGGTACTCTACGTCCTTGGGTCCTGGCCCTCGAGCTTCTCTCAGCCGTCGCTGGTATGCCAGGTCGTGATGCCATGGACAAGGCCAGAGGGTGAGGGCTGGAGAGCCAGTAAGAGCCCTGAGTCGCGATGCTCAGGCACCCCCTTTAACGTGCAAGTAGTCGACATGGAGAACAGGGGATGCCGTGGATGGGCATCATGCAATCAAGTGTGATAGGCAAATGCATAGTTGGAAATAAACGCGAGTGGGGTACACACCGCTGGGTCTGACCCGAGCGGCTTGGGGATGATGCAGACCGAGGGGTGCCCCCAACAAAGCAAACTAACGACGGAAAGGTAAATGCAGATACATGCCGCGGGGACGGACCCACGCGGCCTGGGAGTGATGCAACCCTGGGAGGGTGCTCCCAGCTGAGAACAGAACTTGAAAGATGTCACCTGAGGATGTCGTCGGCGTAGTGGCGTTGGTGCAGCAGACTTGACGGGTTGCAGAAGCCTATCCTCACGAGCCGCCAGGCCCCGGGGCCTCGGGAGGCTCCGGAGGCGCTGGTGACTCCTCGCGAGCTGCCTCCATCTCCACCAAGGCCGCGGAACGCCTGTCTTCCTGAGCCTCCACGATGCCCCTCATGAGGCGCTGGTACGCCGCAGCCATGCTCGGCAGACCGTGAGGCATGCGAACATAGCTGTGGGGAGGACCTCCGCAGCGCCCCACTTGCGAGGGCTAGAGGCGCTCCATCGTGGTGATCTGATTGAGCCCTGGTACGTCGACGCAGACGCGCAGCCCACCATCCTCGCCTGGATGCGGGGCCACGGCTGGTAGGCGGCGGCAACCTCTCATGATCCTTGCCTCCTGTAGGTCTTGAATGGCCTTGTCAACGAACTCTTGCTGGTCTGACCCTCCTCGCCTGGCTCCTCCCCGGGGGAAACATGCTGCGAAGCATGCTTCCACATGGTGCCCAAGCGCCTCCCTCATGACCCTGGCTAGGTCAGTGGCCCTCCAGGCGAGAGCCCCCGAGCCCTGCATGAGGAGGGCGCCGGGCGCGCTTTCCTATGCAATAGAAGGAGGGTCCCCCTGGGCAGACACGGGCCCTGAGGGGCCTGCCTCCTGAGGGGCCGAGCCTGACGATGTCTTCTTCTTCTTGGGGGTGGTCTCGGGAAGCCTCCTGCTTCCGCGATCTAGGTCTTCTAGCGACGCGGCCTGATAGGCCCGCTCCAGGGAACACACTGCATCCTTCTCTTCACAGGGCACCGTGATGATGCCGCCACTTCCTGGCATCTTGAGGACGTTGTAGCCGTGGTGGGTCGTAGCCACGAACTTGGCCAGCGCTGGGTACCCGAGGATGGCATTGTACGGCAGGCGGATGTGGGCGATGTCGAAGTCGATGAGCTCGGTGCGGTAGTTGCTGCGGGCCCCGAAGGTGACAGGGAGGCGGACCTGCCCGATTGGGACTGTGGAACCGTCGGTGATCCCGGAGAAAGGCTTGGTTGGCTGAAGCTGGTCATAGGGCACTTGGAGGTTGTTGAATGTTTCCACGGACAGGATGTTGAGCCCTGCCCCACCATCGATGAGGGTCTTGGTGACCAGCACGTTGCTGATGACTGGGGAGCAGAGCATCGGGAGAACTCCTGCCGTGGCCGTGCACTTGAGCTGGTCCGCTGAGCTGAACGTGATGGGGCACGCCGACCACCTGAGGGGCCGCGTTGCTTCGAGCTTGGGGAGAACTGCATTCACCTCGCGGGCAAACTGCTTGAAGATTCATTGAGAGGCTGGGGCTTGAGCTCCGCCCAGGATGCAGGCGATCGCGCGCGGCTCCTGGAATCCCCCAGCCCCCTCGTCTTGATGGCGGTCTTCGTTCCTCCTTGGCTGAGGCGGAAGAGGGGGTAGGCCTGCATTGCCATGAGCGCGGTCCTCACGAGGCTGACCCCTCTAGTCTCCCTCGCGAGGCAGGTCCGGCCAGCGGTCCTCGCGAGGTTGGTCGCGCCACCCCTGGCACGGGCCGCGATCTTCCCAGCGTCCTGGGTTTCTTCCTCCTCCTCGGCCGTAGCCCAGGTCAGCATGGTCAGGGCGACGGCCGATCCTTCCTTCCCGCACGGCGCGGAGCTCTTGACATTCGTTGGTGTTGTGGGTGTGGAGGTCGGGGTACACGAAGTACCGGCTGCCTCTGGAGGGTTCAGGCAGATCTTTGCCCTGCTTTGTGTCCGGTTCTGCCGCGAGTACGGCAGCCCCCTTGCGCTTCGTGTCTTTGGCTTTGGGCTTCTTCTCTTCTGGGTCCGCGGCAGGCTGCTCGAGGAGGGAGAGACGTCCCTCCTCAGCCCTGGCGCACTTGTTCGCCAAGTTGAACAGCTCCAGGGAGGTGCAGAGGTCTTCATGCATCGCCAGCTCCTCCTTCATCTTGACGTCACGCACGCCGTCGAAGAAGGCCGAGATGATGGCCTCCTCGGACACCTTGGGGATCTTGAGGCGCGGCTGTTGAAGCGCTGGATGTACTTTTGCAGGGTCTCTCTGGGTTGTTGCTTGATGCGGCGCATGTCGCTCACGGCGCGCGGCCGGTCGCGAGTACCTTGGAAGTTGGCGATGAAGCGGGCGCGCATCTGGTCCCAGGAGGAGATCGTGCCTGGAGCCAGATTCAGGAGCCAGGTTCGAGCTCCTTCCTTGAGCGCCATGGGGAACCAGTTCGCCATGACCTTTTCATCCCCGCCGGCAGCCTCGATGCCTAGCTCATAGAGCTGGAGGAACTCTGCGGGATCGGTTGTGCCGTCATAGCGAGGAGGCAGGTCAGGCTTGAACTTGCCGGGCCACGCGACGCTGCGCAGCTCGGTGGTGTAGGCGTGGCAGCCCGCGGTGGCCACAAAAGACCTCGGTTGGTGGAGAGCTTGGTCTTGAGGGTCCCCACGCGCTACAGCTAGGAGCAGGGCGGGGTCTTGGCGTGCCGGAGCTGGGGCAGGGTCGCGGCGCGCCGGAGCAGGGAGCGCCCTGGCAGCCCCTTGCGGGCGAGGAACTTCTTGGCAGCTCCGCTCTTGCTGCGCTGACGCCTGACGGAGGGGGTTCCACCCAGGGGCCAAGCGTCTTGGAGCCATGGCATCTTCCTGGAGGGGAGGCGGCTGGTGCGCCTCTGGAGCTTCGTTTCCCGCGCGGGGCGGAGTGTGGCGCAGAGGGACGGACGGCGCGGAAGAGCCCCCTGCGGCGCGGACAAGCTCGGCGACGCGGTCGAGCCATTCTTCGTAGACGTTGTCGACGGGACGGTAGCGCAGGAGCTCGTTTGCCGCGAGGAGTGCAGCCCGAGCCTCCAAGGGTGCGCGGAGCACGCGGGATGAAGAACCGGCCGGAGCAAGTGATGGAGTGGCGGTGCGGCCGTCTTGCCGCACGGACGGGTGCTGAGACGATGCTTGCTGCTCGCCCCCTGCCAGCCCGGTGGCTGCGTTGACGGTGGGCGACGGGGAACGACGAGGACGCCCACCGACGGGGGCCGTCTGGGTGACATGAGAAGCGATGGCGGCCCGCCGCTCGGCGCGGGCCCGACGAGCGTCGGACATGGATGCGACGGTCAGAGGAGAACGGAGTGGTGGAAGACGAATTCCGGCGCACCCCTACCTGGCGCGCCAAATGTCGGATTCCGGGTAATGGCAGACCCTTAAGGTTCGAACACTGGGGTGCGCACGGAGATCACGTCCTCAACCTCCCCGTCCCACAAAGATCTAAACTACTAAAGGAATCACACAAGAGACACAAGATTTATACTGGTTCGGGCCACCATTGTGGTGTAATACCCTACTCCAGTGTGTGGTGGATGGATTGCCGCTTGGGGCTGATGATGAAGAACAACACAAGGAAGAACAACCTCGCGAGGGTCTGTTCTTGGCTGGGGCGATGAACTGCTAGGAGGAGTTCAGTCGCCCTTCTCTCTCTCTGATTTCCGATCTTTGATCTATCAACTGATCGAACTGAACCCTTTGCTATGTGGGCGGCCGGTCCCTATTTATAGAGGCCCTGGCCCTCTCCCCAAATATCGAGCGGGAAGGGAGCCAACAATGGCGGGCTAATTTGAAGGGGGACTGCAAGTACATCTATCCTGACTAAAGGTGGTCTTCACCTGCGAAAGACTCTGCGGTGACACCGTTCTGGGCTCCATGGTGACCTCCGTCTCATAGTCCGCTTGGTCCTGGTCTTGTTGCACCGAAACGGCAACCTTTGCCTAATGCCTCGGTACTCCGCGGCTGCGCTTGCCCCCTTTGCACCAAAGAGGAAAGAAGGACGCTGCGCGCTGGCGCCCGCCTGGCGCCCTCGATCGTCATGGCTTGTGTCACTGGCACCTCGCGAGGTACCCCGCCTTGATATCTCCGTCTCCTCGCGAGCCAGCCTGAGGAGGCTGCGCTTGAGGATGCGCCGTGTCGTCCGCCTCGCGAGGCTTGGCCCCTCGCGAGGGTCTTGAGTCTTGTGCTTGATGAAGATGGGCCATGTTGGGCCCCCATTCGAGCCATGCCGCAAGCCGCAGGCAGGCAAGTCTGGGGACCCCCGTTCCCAGAATGCCGACACGCGCGGTACTACTTCTTGCAACCAAGCAGTACTACCGTGGCTGTGCGGTACTACCGTACCGACCCACGGTACTGCCGCAACCCCAGCGACAGTAAAGATAAACAGACACGCAGGAGCTAGGGGCGGTACTTCCGCACGCACGGTACTACCGCAAGGCAAAAAACCCCAGCCAGGGGGAAGGGAACTTCCTTGCCTACTTCCGCAATGAAACGGAAGTAGCAAAAACCCAACACAGTAGTACTGCGCCTGACTGCATAGCGCGGTACTACTGCTCGGCGAAAACGGTACTACCACGGTAGGTGCGGATGTAAAAAATTACATCCGCCCCTACTATCGCAAAGGCGTGGCACTAGCCTGGTGGACAGTGGTAGTGCGGCTCCAGGGGAGCGGTACTACCGTGGGCACCTATGGTACTACCGCGCCACCACGCGGTACTACCGCGGATGCCTACGTTACTACCGTTTTCCTGGGAGCAGTACTACCGCGACCAACCACAACAGCCAGACAAGGGAGGCAAGAAAACGGAGGAAGCTCCAAGGAAAAAGGAGGGGACAAGAAGGAGACGTGTACGTGATGATTCCACCCAAACCTTTCCAACGCGGACCCCCTCTTAATAGTACGGCTTTCCTACGACTCAAATCCACCAAAAAGAAACGTAGAACAGACGCCGTCTTCATCAGTCTTCGAGGGGCACCCAACCATCTTGTGCCTAGCAATGAAGTGTCTGGAATACTCAAGGCACACGATTAGTCCGCAAATGCGTTGTCATCAATCACCAAAACATTTAGGGATAAATATGCCCTTACAATCTCCCCCTTTTTGGTGGATTGATGACAATACGGGATTTGCACAAGGAAAATAATATTAAGTAAATGCAAACCCCTCCTCTCTAGAATATAGACGGGCTCCCCCTAGATGTGTGCCACCTAGATGAGTGCTTTGGACTGCATGGTACATGAATACTAGGAGGAAAGCTCCCCCTATATTATAGAGACAAGGCATATCTATCACTAGACAAGATAGCACAAACATAAGTTAACTACGATAGATAAAGAGCATATGTCTTACACCATATGAGGAAATGTCTCGAAAGAACAAACCAAACAAGCACAAACGAGGTCCAAAAGACAAAGCAAAAAACGCACCAAGCATGACACAACGCAAATCCCTACACTCTCTCCCCCTTTGGCATCGAGACGCCAAAAAAGGCAGAGAGGACACCTACACACACGGGGTGGCTCAGGCAGAGAAGTCGTCCCACTACTCCTCGTGCTCCTCGTCAGACTCAGCGGCGGGGATAGTCTCCTCGAAGTCATCCTCTGAATGGGTCTACTTGTATCCCTGCTTTGACATCTAGGCAGCCTCAGGTGTGATGACGTCCTCAGACCCGCCAGACACATCCTCTCCAAAGAGCCTCATAACCTTCTTGTCACGGCGGCGACTCTCCTTGTCTGCCACGTGAGCCCTGTACTGTCCCTTTGCCAGCATGCAGAAGAGAGTCTTCATCTTATCATTTAGCTTCTTGGCCCATGATGGCTCAGAGGAAGGAGTGGTGGACCTAGCAGCACGGTCCTCAGCAACATTCTCAGCAGCAGCCTCCTCCTCACCAGTAGCCCTCCTAGCAGAAGAGGCCTCAGCACGGGTAGTGGTGTTGGCCCAGTTGGGCTTGACGCGGAGGCTGATGGACTCATGGCGAATCCAGTCTGGAGCAAGGAACTCATCACCAGGGTGCATCTTCTCCCAAGTGGTGGAGAGCAGCCGAAACAGGTACGGTCCATAGATAGGTACCTTGTGAGTGAACACCGCAAACCGAAGCTCACACCACATGATGTGTGAGACATCAAGTGGCTGAGTCTGAGAAGAATGTGCCTCTGCACACAGGAGCAACATGTCCACTAGATATGCATGGACCTTGTCCTTGTCGCCAATGCGTGGGAACAGAGTGTTGCGGAAGATGCGATGCATGATATCCAGAAAGGAGTTTAACACCCAAGTTGACTTGCCATTGGGGAGCACCTTCTCAACAAGGAAAGGCTGAAGCAGGTTCTTCTTGGCAGACTCAGAGTTGGCATGGGGGCGAACACCAACGGGGGTGTGAAGCCCGTCATCAGGAATGTGCAGCAGATCCATGAACTCTTTCCATGTAGCAGACAGCTGACGGCCGTTGGTCATCCAGGTCATTCTCTGCTCCTCCCCGGGATGAAAGTATACTGAGGCAAAGAACTAATAGATGAGCTCAGGGTCATAGTCATGGTGAAAAGAGATCACCGGCTCAATAGCAAACTGCTCCACCAAGTCCAGAGCCTCTCCAAAATAGTCAAGAAACTTGTCCTTCCGCATGTGATGCATGTCTATCCACTTGACATCCACGAAGGTATTCTGCTTGCTCTTGATCACATCTAGATAGATGAGAACATGTAGCTTGTTCCAGAACATCTCGGTGCCTCTGAGAACAGCCTGAGGAGTCACATAGGGATTGATCCTCCGGCGTTCGACATACTCGGAGATAGAAATCTCATCCATGCCCTTAGCAGGTTCCTTTTGCTTGCTGGCAGTGGTCTTGACATTGCGCTTGGGGGCATTGGAGCCCTCTGGGGCTTCATCTTGGGGGTTGCGCAGACGCTTGGCGCCAGTGTCACGACTGGGATTGGAACGGCGAGAGCCACCACCTGAGACACAAAAACGCAAAACACCACAACAGCCAAGAGGGATTAATGCAAAGACCACAACAAAGCAAGAGAAACAGGCAGAAAGCACAAATGATAAATGCCTAGAGAGAGATTTGATCCCTACGGTAGTACTGCCAAGTGCTGCGAAGCTAAGATAGTAGTACTGCTCTTAGATGCAGTAGTACCGTGCAAGGTCACGGTAGTACCGGGTCTAGGAGCGGTAGTATGACCTTAGCGCCTCGGCTAGCGCAGTAGTACCGCGTCTGCTGAGTGGTAGTACCGCACAAGCTAGCACGGTAGTACCGCACCTGACGGGCGGTAGTACCGCACATCAGACACGGTAGTACCGCACCGCGTAAGATCTGAACAAGTTCAAATCTGAGAAAAGCCCGCGAAACCACGGCGGTACTACGGTTGGACAAAGCTACGACAAGATAGCATATCAAGTATGATTCCTACGCATCACGAGTCTCCTACATCCTACTCTTGCATAGATTTGGCCTAAAATCTCAAGAACAACAAGTTTCTCCCCAAAAACCTAGAAGCAAGAGAACAACCAAGAAAAAGAGGTATTTGGGGAAAAACCTTGGTCCATGGCAAGAGGAAGTGGTGGGGAACGATCCCACCGGTCGGAATCCGAGGAGAGTGGCCGGAGACGGAGATCCGGCGAGGGCCTTCGGCGCCGTTCTTGAGCGAGAGAGAGAGAGAGAGAGAGAGAGACGTGGGGAGAGAGACAAATGAATGGGTATGGGGAGTTGGAACTCCCCTGCCTGAGTCATAACCCCCACGCTCCCTTGATGGCGCGGTAGTACCGTGCCCCAATGCGGTAGTACCGCCCGGGGCGGTACTTCTGAAGTACCGCACCTGAGCGGTAGTAGCGTGCTGTGGCGCGGTAGTACCGTGCCTCCCAAAGCGGTAGTACCGCGGCCAGCCGTGGTAGTACCGTGGGCTCAAGAAGATGCACGTTTCGAGCACACGAAAAACTAGGTCTTTGCACAAACACTCCGTGCCAACACGACACCAGAAGACCATGCAACACACCAAGCCAGAAAGGCACACGACAAACGAAACAACCACGAGACACCACCTCTCCAAAGAGAGGGCGGTGGCCATAGCCACCTATGTTTGAGTCAATTGGTATGGCACCACGAAGAATTATCCTTGGGTCCATGACCAAAACTCATCTTTGGAGCACAAGTACCATCAAACATGGCTAATGTGAAAGACTTGATCGATTTATGCATAATGGGGGGAGGGAGAGTTCATTGAGAGAAAATCACTCCCCCTATGTCCATGCCTACATCTAAACAAGACAACACGTTGAGTTTGGTGGGGTGTGCAAGGGTTCAAGCAATATTGCTCGAATCAATGATATTTAGCTCATGCTTTAACTCGCGAAATCTTGCTTCATCCAAGGGCTTCGTGAAGATATCTGCAAGGTTATCATGAGTGTTGACATAGTTGAGCTCGATCTCTCCTCGCCTAATGTGATCCCGGATGAAGTGATACCGGATCTCAATATGCTTCGTCTTGAAGTGTTGCACCGGGTTGAGAGAGATCTTGATGGCACTTTCATTGTCACACCAAAGAGGCACTTTGTTACAAATGACGCAGTAATCCTTTAAAGTTTGCCTCATCCATAAGAGTTGTGCACAACAACTACCGACCGCCACATACTTCGCTTCGGTGGACGAGAGAGACACTCAACTTTGCTTTTTGGAAGACCAACTTACCAAAGAGCAACCAAGGAATTGGCACCCTCCGGAAGTGGACTTCCTATCCACTTTGTCTCCCGCCCAATCGGAATCCGAATACCCTACAAGCTTGAAGTTTGCTCCTCTTGGGTACCATAGGCCAAAGTTTGGGGTATGAGACAAATACCGAATGATTCGTTTGACCGCCACATAGTGACTTTCCTTAGGTGCGGCTTGAAACCGTGCACAAATTCCCACACTCAACATGATATCTGGTCTAGATGCACAAAGGTATAGCAAGGAACCTATCATGGAGCGATATACCTTTTGATCCACCGCTTTACCATTGGGATCTATGTCAAGTTGGCACTTGGTGGGCATGGGAGTGGAAGCCGGCTTGACATCACTTAGCTTGAATCTTTTGAGCATGTCTTGAGTATATTTGGCTTGATTGATGAAGGTTCCTTCTCTTCTTTGCTTCACTTCGAACCCTAGAAAGAACTTCAACTCTCCCATGGAAGACATCTCGAACTTTGAGGTCATGAGAGCGGCAAATTCCTCATTGAAAGCTTTGTTAGGGGAACCAAAGATAATATCATCAACATATAATTGGCACACAAACAACTCCTCTTTGACCTTCTTAGTAAAAAGAGTGGGGTCGATTAGCCCAACTTCAAAACCACGGTCTTGTAACAACTCGGTAAGGTGGTCATACCACGCACGTGGGGCTTGTTTAAGGCCATAGAGTGCCTTATCAAGTTGATACACATGATCGGGAAAGTAGGGATCCTCGAACCCGGGGGGTTGCTTGACATAAACCAATTCATTAATGGGACCATTAAGAAAAGCACTCTTCACATCCATTTGTTGTAACTTAAAGTTATGATGAGAAGCATAGGCAATCAACATGCGAATAGATTCAAGACGAGCAACGGGAGCAAAGGTTTCACCGTAGTCAATACCCTCGACTTGGGAGTAGCCTTGTGCTACCAAACGAGCCTTGTTGCGAATGATAATCCCATGGGCATCTTGCTTGTTCTTAAATATCCACTTGGTTCCGATGACATTGTGGTTCCCCGTCGGTCTTGGCACCAATCTCCACAGTTTGTTGCACTCGAAGTTGTTGAGTTCTTCATGCATGGCATTGAGCCAATCCGGATCTTCTAGCGCCTCATAGACCTTGTGGGGTTCCACACAAGAGACAACGCGTGATGCTCACAATAATTTTCTAATTGTCTACGAGTGCTTACCCCCTTTCTTAAGCTTCCAAGCACATTCGTCATGAGATGATCCTTGGTGGAGAGCTTGGAAGCAACCTTGGCGGCACGACGCTCTAATTCCTCCTCGGGGGTGAGACGAGGAGTGGTCACTTGATCATCTTGAGCGTCGTCTTGAGCTTGTTCTTGTTCTTGAACTTGCTCGGAGGAGAGAACTTGACCTTGGGCATCACTTGATGTGTCAACACCGTCTTGAGTGTGATCTTGCCCGTGGTCATGTTCTTGAGGATGAGGGCCTTCATGTTGTTCTTTAGAAGCATGTGGGCCTTGGGTTGGTGATGGCTCCACTTGAGTGGAGCATTGTCCTTCTCCTTCGGCCACAAGGGGTTCCTCAATGGGTAGGATAAAGCCAACACCCATTCTTCTTATGGCTTGAGGAGGAATTTCATCACCTACATCACAAGTGCCACTTTGCTCCACTTGGGAGCCGTTATTCTCATCAAAATCCACGTTACACGTCTCCTCAATAAGTCCCGTGTATTTATTGAGGACACGGTAAGCATGAAAGTTTGTAGCATAACCAACAAATATGCCCTCATAAGCTCTAGCCTCAAATTTAGACAACCGAACAACTTTCTTGAGAATGAGACACTTACACCCGAACACCCGGAAGTACTTGAGGTTGGGCTTGTTACTGGTGAGTATCTCATATGGAGTCTTGTTCAAGCCCTTGCGGAGGTAGAGTCGATTGGATGCATGACACGCGGTATTGATGGCTTCGGCCCAAAAGTTGTACGGAGACTTGAACCCCGCCATCATGGTCCTTGCCGCATCCATCAACGTCTGGTTCTTCCTCTCCGCGACACTGTTTTGTTGAGGGGTCTAAGGTGCGAAGTATTTATGCTTGATTGCCTCATCACTAAGAAACTCATCCAAGGTGTAGTTCTTGAACTCGGTGCTGTTGTCACTTCTTATTGTCAAGATCTTTGCATTGTGTTGACGTTGTGCTTCATTTGCAAAGTCAATGACGGTTTGTTCGGTCTCGCTCTTCCTCTTGAAGAAATACACCCAAGTGTATCTTGAGTAGTCATCCACAATCACCAAGCAATACTTCCTACCCCCAAGACTATCGAAGGATGGAGGCCCAAAGAGATCCATGTGAAGGAACTCCAAAGGCCTCTTTGAGTAAATGATAGTCGTGGGAGGGTGAGCCTTCTCATGTACCTTTCCTTTGATACAAGCACTGCAAGCACGATCTTTAGCAAAACTAACATTCGTTAGTCCACAGACATGGTCCCCCTTGAGGAGACTTTGCAAAGATCTCATATTGACATGGGCTAAACGGCGATGCCAAAGCCATCCCACATCAACTTTAGCCATTAGGCATGTCGCGGTCTTAGTGGGTCGCTCCAAAAAGTTAATCACATATAGACCGTTCTCGACATGCCCAACAAAGGCTACTTTAAGAGTCTTGCTCCACAAGAGGGCCACGGTGTCGATATCAAAGAAAGTGGCAAAGCCCATGATTGCAAGTTGACGAACGGAAAGTAAATTGTATGCAAGGGACTCAACAAGCATGACCTTCTCGATCGTGAGATCATGAGATGACCACCTTGCCAAGGCCCAATACCTTGGAGTATGAGGTGTCACCCCACTCGACATTGGTGGGCATAGATGGAATCTTGTGCACGTCCACCACCAAGTCCTTGCTTCCGGTCATATGATTTGTAGCTCCGCTATCGAGCAACCATGATCCCTCACCAGAAGCAAACACCTACAAGAGATTAATTCTTGGTTTTAGGTACCCATTTTGTAATGGGTCCTTTGATGTTAGTAACAAGGGTCTTTGGAACCCAAATAGACCATTCAATGTATTCATGAAAAGAACCAACGAATTTGGCATAGACATGCCCATCACTAGCACGGCATAACTCATAAGAATGATTAAAGTCGCCGGCTTTGATGCGAGGAGTGACATCCCCCCTTTTGACAACGCCACCCTTCGCATTGTTCTTCTTATTCTTCTCCTCGGAGGCACTTTCTCCCTCCTTCACAAAGGTTTGCATGAGAGGAGGAGTTCGTTTGGTCTTGTCATTCTTCTTCTTGTTCATGGAGTCGGGCACGTACCCAACCCCTTCCTTGGCTAGAACTCCCTTTTGGTTGATCAAGAGATCGTTGAGGTTCTTCTTGCCTTGTATGCAAGTCGCAAGACCTTTCTCAAGTTGCCCCTTTAGCTTAGCGTTCTCCTCAACGAGATGCACATGCTCACAACACGGGTTAGTAGCATTTGCATTATCAATTAACATCATACGAGGGAAGTGGTTTTTTCCTTAGTTAGCTTTACTTGAAGTTGATCATGAGACTCTTTGAGGCTAGCATGAGCACCCTTCAAGACCTTGTGAGCCTTGTCAAGTAGATCAAACTCCTCTTTGAGTCTAGCAAGATCAACCTCAAGTTCGGCCTTCTCGGAGTTTAGCACATGAGAAACACTGAGGACATGATCATAATCTTTCTTTAACTTAGCATGATCAACGTTGTGTGACTCCTCAAGAGCCAAACGAAGACCACGCTCTTCCTCAAGAGCATTGGAAAGATCCAAAATCTCATCGGCATAGTCACGACTATGCCCTTCCATCTTAGTGATGGTGTTTTCGTGAGCCTCGATCATGTCATTGGCTTCACCAAGTTGTTCCAAGATAGCAACAAAGTGCTTCTTGGATTTTCCCTTGAGTTTGCCCATAAAGGCCTCAAACTCATTAGCCTCCACATTAGCTTCCTCAAGTTCATTAATGCTATCCGTCGAAGAAGGATGATTAATGATGGTAGTTTTGATGTTGGAGGTTACCTTGTTGGTGGCTTTAGCCATGAGGCACTTGGCGGTGATGCTCTCATTGGTGTTTTCGTGAGCCTCGATCATGTCATTGGCTTCACCAAGTTGTTCCAAGATAGCAACAAAGTGCTTCTTGGATTTTCCCTTGAGTTTGCCCATAAAGGCCTCAAACTCATTAGCCTCCACATTAGCTTCCTCAAGTTCATTAATGCTATCCGTCGAAGAAGGATGATTAATGATGGTAGTTTTGATGTTGGAGGTTACCTTGTTGGTGGCTTTAGCCATGAGGCACTTGGCGGTGATGCTCTCATTGGGTGAGTCGAAGAGAGACAACCATGGAGTCATCGCAATGGCAACGGAGGCCATGGCAACCGACTCATCACTTTCATCATCGTCATCATCCTCATTGTACTCTTCTTGTACCACCAATGCCTTGGGAGGAGTCTTCTTGGTGAAGTTGCTCTTGTTAGGGAACGACTTGGCCTTGTCCTTTCAGATGAGCTTGCCACCATTGTCTTCCCTCTTCTCATACGGGCACTCCGCAACAAAATGACTCACGTTGCCACAATTGTAGCAAGTCCTTACACGTTGCTTGCTCTTCGTGCCACTTGAGTTGTTTTTGCTAAAGTTTGGCCTCGAGTTTTTCTTGCTCCAAAATTGCCTTGAAGAAAGTGCCATGTGTTCATGATACGCATACTTCGTATCTTCGGGGTTGCTCTCCTCTTCTTCCTCCTCTTCTTCTTCAACAGTTAGCTTGGCCTTCAATGCAAGGTTAGGCTTCTTTGCCCTTTGAGAACGAAGCACCGCATTGTCGGCGGTCTTGTCCAAAATGTTCATGGCCACAAACTCATCCAACACTTCGCTTCAGGTCAAAGTGTGGAAGTCCGGTCTTTGACGAATGACGGAGGACATGGCCTTGTGATAGGGCATCATTGCCTTGAGGAATTTGCGCTTGATCCAATTGTCATCCGTGTCCTTGCTCCCGTGATCTCGTAGTGAGACCGCGAGTTTGGTTACTCTCCTATAAAGCTCACGAGGTTCTACATCTTCTTTCATTGCAAACTCATCGGCCTCATCTTGCACCACTTCATAGTTGGAGCATTGAATGCTTGCGCTTCCCCGGTAGAGAGAGACAACACAATGCCATGCATCTTTGGCCAAGGCGAAGGGACGAAGATGAGGTAGGTCTTCCGGTGGAATTGCATCTTGAATGATATTGATTATCCGCGTCTTCTTGAGGAGTGAAGTTGCTTGGATCATGCGGATAAAAACCTTCTTCAATGATTCTCCAAAGGTTAGTGTTCACATGATTTAAATGATGTTTAAAGCGGTAAACCCAAGAATCAAAGTCCTCATTTTTCACAATCTTAGGGGAAGGACCGGCATGATTCAAATGATTGGAAGGAACCGGTCCACCATAAACAAGTGGTGGTTCCACATGAGCAAAGATGCCGGTGCCATTTTTACCACTAGAAGAAGGAGCCTTTTCACTACTAGCTTCCCCCTTGTCGGGGATAGCATCCGTCACCTTGTCGGTGGGGTCACCCACTTTCAACGTTGCGGTGGATAGTTTAAGCCCCTCAAGAAATTTAGTAAACATGCTTTCAACTTCGGTCGTCATGGAGGTTTTCAATGTCTCCAAGGCCACATTGAACTCCTCACGAGAGACCGAGGTTCCCCCATCGCCCGTAGACTAGGTCGGATTCACACCGGAGTGTTCCTCCACACCGTCTACAATATCAACCATACTCTTTGTATGGTAAAGTCCTTAATAAAGAGACGAGGCTCTGATACCAATTGAAAGGATCGATATGGTTGACTAGAGGGGGGGGTGAATAGGCAACTAACAATTTTTAGCTTTTCTTTAACAATTTAAACTTTGCATCAAAGTAGGTTGTCTATATATGAAACTACGTGAGCAACCTATATGATGCAACAAGGATAGGAACACAAGCAAGCAAGATATATGAAACAAATAGGCTTGCACAAGTAAAGGCACGAGATAACCAAGAGTGGAGACAGTGGAGACGAGGATGTGTTGCCAAAGTTCCTTCCCTTTGAGAGGAAGTACGTCTCCATTGGAGCGGTGTGGAGGCACAATGCTCCCCAAGAAGCCACTAGGGCCACCGTATTCTCCTCACGCCCTCACACAATGCGAAATGCCGTGATTCCACTATTGGTGCCCTTGGAGGCGGCAACCGAACCTTTACAAACTAGGTTGGGGCAATCTCCACAACTCAATTGCAGGCTCCCAACGACACCACGAAGCTTCACCACAATGGACAATGGCTTCGCGGTGACCTCAACCGTCTAGGATGCTCAAACACCCAAGAGTAACAAGATCCGCAAGGGATTAGTGGGGGGAATCAAATATCTCCTGGTGGAAGTGTAGATCGAGGCCTTCTCAACCACTCCCAAGCAAATCAACAAGTTTGGTCGGCTAGGGAGTGAGATCGGGCGAAAATGGAGCTTGGAGCAATAATGGAGATTAGGGGTGGAAGACGTAAGTCAACGGGGAAGAAGGGGACCCCTTATATAGTGTGGGACAAGGATCCAACCGTTACCCACCAACCAGCATGCGGCCAGCGGTACTACCGCGCTTGGCCAGCGGTACTACCACAAGGCCGCGCGGTACTACTACTTGCAACCAAGCGGTACTACCGTAGCTGTGCGGTACTACCGTACCGACCCACGATACTGCCGCAACCCCAGCGACAGTAAAGATAAACAGACGCGCAGGAGCTGGGGCGGTACTTCCGCACGCGCGGTACTACCGCGCCCCCCATGCGGTACTACCGCAAGGCAAAAACCCCCAGCCAGGGGGAAGGGAACTTCCGTGCCTACTTCCGCAAAGAAACGGAAGTAGCAAAAACCCGACACAGTAGTACAGCTGAGGGGCGGTACTACTGCCTGACTGCATAGCACGGTACTACCGCTCGGTGAAAACGATACTACCGCGGTAGGTGCGGATGTGAAAAATTACATCCGCACCTACTACCGCAAAGGGGCGGCACTAGCCTGGTGGGCAGCGGTAGTGCGGCTCCAGGGGAGCGGTACTACCATGGGCACCTGCGGTACTACCGCGCCACCGCGCGGTACTACCGCGGATGCCTACGGTACTACCGTTTTCCTGGGAGCAGTACTACTGCGACCAGCCACAGCAGCCAGACAAGGGAGGCAAGAAAACGGAGGAAGCTCCAAGGAAAAAGGAGGGACAAGAAGGAGACGTGTACGTGATGATTCCACCCAAACCTTTCCAACACGGACCCCCTCTTAATAGTATGGCTTTCCTACGACTCAAATCCACCAAAAAGAAACGTAGAATAGACGCCGTCTTCATCAGTCTTCGAGGGGCACCCAACCGTCTTGTGCCTAGCAATGAAGTGTTTGGAATACTCAAGGCACACGATTAGTCCGCAAATGCGTTGTCATCAATCACCAAAACACTTAGGGATAAATATGCCCTTACACATGTATGAGAACAAAGTGTGGACTTTGGTTGACTTGCCCGATGATCGGCACGCCATCGAGAATAAATGGATCTTCAAGAAGAAGACTGACGCTGATGGTAACGTTACTATCAACAAAGCTCGACTTGCTGCGAAAGGTTTTTGACAAGTTCAAGGAGTTGACTATGATGAGACCTTCTCACCCGTAGCGATGCTTAAGTCCGTCCGAATCATGTTAGCAATTGCCGCATTTTATGATTATGAAATTTAGAAAATGGATGTAAAGACTGCATTCCTGAATGGTTTTCTGGAAGAAGAGTTGTATATGATACAACCTGAAGGTTTTATCGATCCAAAGGGTACTAACAAAGTGTGCAAGGTCCAGCGATCAATTTATTGACTGGTGCAAGCCTCTCAGAGTTGGAATAAACGTTTTGATAGTGTGATCAAAGCATATCGTTTTATACAGACTTTTGGAGAAGCCTGTATTTACAAGAAAGTGAGTGGGAGCTCTGTAGCATTTCTAAGATTATATGTGGATGACATATTATTGATTGGAAATGATATAGAATTTCTGGATAGCATAAAAGGATACTTGGATAAGAGTTTTTCAATGAAAGACCTCAGTGAAGTTGCTTATATATTGGGCATCAAGATCTATAGAGATAGATCAAAACGCTTAATTGGACATTCACAAAGCACATACCTTGATAAAGTTTTGAAGTTCAAAATGGATCAAGCTAAGAAAGGGTTCTTGCCTGTGTTACAAGGTGTGAAATTAAGTAAGACTCAATGCCCGACCACTGCAGAAGATAGAGAGAAAATGAAAAGTGTTCCCGATGCTTCAGCCATAGGCTCTATCATGTATGCAATGCGGTGTACCAGACCTGATGTGTGCCTTGCTATTAGTTTAGCATGGAGGTACCAAAGTAATCCAGGAGTGGATCACTAGACAGCGGTCAAGAACATCCTGAAATACCTGAAAAGGACTAAGAATATGTTTCTCGTTTATGGATGTGACAAAGAGCTTATCATAAATGGTTACATCGATGCAAGCTTTGACATTGATCCGGACGATTCTAAATTGCAAACCGAATACGTGTTTATATTGAACGGTGGAGCGATCAGTTGGAGCAATTCTAAGCAAAGCGTCGTGGTGGGATCTATGTGTGAAGCGGAGTACATAGCTACTTCAGAAGTAGCAAATGAAGGAGTCTGGATGAAGGAGTTCATATCCGACCTGGGTGTCATACCTAGTGCATCGCGTCCAATGAAAATCTTTTGTGACAATATTGGTGCAATTGCCTTGGCAAAGGAATCCAGATTTCACAAGAGAACCAAGCACATCAAGAGACGCTTCAATTCCATTCGGGATCAAGCCCAGGTGGGAGACATAGAGATATGCAAGATACATATGGATCTGAATGTTGCAGACCCGCTGACTAAGCCTCTTCCACGAGCAAAACATGATCAGCACCAAGACTCCATAGGTGTTAGAATCATTACTGTGTAATCTAGATTATTGACTCTAGTGCAAGTGGGAGACTGAACGAAATATGCCCTAGAGGCAATAATAAAGTTACTATTTATTTCCTTCTTTCATGATAAATGTTTATTATTCATGCTAGAATTGTATTAACCGGAAACATAATACATGTGTGAATACATAGACAAACATAGTGTCACTAGTATGCCTCTACTTGACTAGCTCATTGATCAAAGATGATTAAGTTTCCTTGCATAGACATGGGTTGTTATTTGATCAACAGGATCACATCATTAGGAGAATGATGTGATTGACTTGACCCATTTCGTTAGCTTAGCACTTGATCGTTTAAGTTTACTGGTATTGCTTTCTTCATGACTTATACATGTTCCTATGACTATGAGATTATGCAACTCCCGAATACCGGAGGAACACTTTGTGTGCTACCAAACGTCACAATGTAACTGGGTGATTATAAAGGAGCTCTACAGGTGTCTCTGATGGTGTTGGTGGAGTTGGCATAGATCAAAAATAGGATTTGTCACTTCGATTGTCAGAGAGGTATCTCTGGGCCCTCTCGGTAATGCACATCACTATAAGCCTTGCAAGCAATGTGGCTAATGAGTTAGTTGTGGGATGTTGCATTATGGAATGAGTAAGGAGACTTGTCGGTAACAAGATTGAACTAGGTAAGTAACATACCGGTGACAAAAGGAACAACGTATGTTGTTATGCGGTTTGACCGATAAAGATCTTCGTAGAATATGTAGGAACCAATATGAGCATCCAGGTTCTGCTATTGGTTATTTACCGGAGACGTGTCTCGGTCATGTCTACATAGTTCTCAAACCTTTAGGGTCCGCATGCTTAAAGTTCTGTGACGATCGGTATTATGAGTTTTTTGTATTTTGATGTACCAAAGGTAGTTCGGAGTCCCGGATATGATCACAGACATGACGAGGAGTCTCGGAATGGTCGAGACGTAAAGATCAATATATTGGATGACTATGTTCGGATACCAGAAAGGTTTCGGGAGGTTTCGGACATTTACCAGAGTACCGGGGTGTTACCAAAACCCCCCGGGGAGTATATTGGGCCTAATGGGCCTTAGTGGGAGAAGAGGAGGGCGGCCAAGAGCAGCCGCGCGCCCCCTCCCCCTCTAGTCTGAATTGGACAAGGAGGGGGGCGGCGCCCCCTTTCCTTCTCTCTTCTCTCCCTTCCTTCTCCTCTCCTAATCCAACTAGGAAAAGAGGGAGTCCTACTCCCGGTGGGAGTAGGACTCCCCCCTTGGCGCGCCCTCCTCCTTGGCCAGCCGCCTCCCCCCTAGCTCCTTTATAGACAGGTGCAGGGGGCACCCCATAGACACAACAATTGATCTGTTGATCTCTTAGCCGTGTGCGGTGCCCCCCTCCACCATAATCCACCTCGGTTATATCGTAGTGGTGCTTAGGCGAAGCCCTGCGACGGTAGCTTCATCAACATCATCACCACGTCGTCGTGTTGACGAAACTCTTCCCCGATCTCTACTGGATCGTGAGTTCGCGGGACGTCACCGAGCTGAACGTGTGCTGAACACGGAGGTGCAGTACGTTCGGTACTAAGGATCGGTCGATCGTGAAGACGTATGACTACATCAACCGCGTTGTCATAAACCTTCTGCTTAACGGTCTACGAGGGTACGTGAACGACACTCTCCCCTCTGCTTGCTATGCATCACCATGATCTTGCGCGTGCATAGGATTTTTTTTTTTGAAATTACTATGTTCCCCAACAATCTCATGTTTAACATAAGGAACTATAGCAAACTCATCTCCATAAATATTGGCATCATGGCCACAAGAATAGCAAGCATCATGTTCATCAAGGGATATTTCAGCCAAATCTTCGAAATCATAATTATCTGTAGATTCATGCATATCATTATTTCCTTTAGAAGCAACGGTCATTCTGTTAATAAATTCTTTGACATAGACATTATGAGCATAGTTTTCATAGCAATATTTAAGTATGTCAAAATTTTCAGATTCGTAGAGAGTAACATCATATTTGTCAATCAAAGAAGCAACTTCATAAGCACCCTTAAAAGCAACAAATTCTTCAATTTGTTCGATATTGTAGTAACTACAAACACCCTTTGCATAAGAAGATAAGATTTCATTATCATTAAACTCACATAGGTAGGAGAGGTGTTTTTTAGGGTTCTTAGAGCAACAAGTAAAATCAAAAATTTCACAAAGATTCCAAGCATAACACAGAAATCTGTTTATTTGATCCCATAAGAGTCTCCCTTTTTCAGACAAACGGTGACGCACAAAATGAGCATGCTCATCTACCGATTTCCCATCTACTAGGCTAGTTGGGGTTTCAACACGAGCGCATAAGGATCGGAGATGATCCAAGTAGAACACGTTAAGTGGATCCATATCAATAGATTTTTAGCAAGAAAAGATGCAAGCAAATAGAAGGCACATGGAAACACAAACAAAGATACATACAGGAAGAAGGCAAAGAAAAGGCAAGGGTTTTCGAAAATCATTTTTGAGGTGGGGGAGAGGAAAACGAGAGGCAAATGGAAAATAATATAATGCGTGGGATAAGAGTTTGTGATGGGTACTTGGTATGTCTTGACTTGTGCATAGATCTCCCCGGCAATGACGCCAGAAATGGCTTGTTGCTGGGAGATCAAATCTTGACTTGACATGATGCAACCTCCCTGGCAACCGCACCACAAATCCTTCTTGCTACCGCTTCAGCATGCGTTGGTTTTCCCTTGAAGAGGAAAGGGTGATGCAGCAAAGTAGCATAAGTATTTCCCTCAGTTTTTGAGAACCAAGGTATCAATCTAGTAGGAGATAACACGCAAGTCCCTAGTACCTACACAAACAAACAAGAACCTCGCAACCAACGCAATAAAGGGGTTGTCAATCCCTTCAAAACCACTTGCGAAAGTGAGATCTGATAGAGATAATAAGATAAATATTTTTGGTATTTTTGTTGTATAGATTGGAAAATAAAGATTGCAAAATACACGACGACATAAATAGCTTGTTGACGGGAGAATAATATAATGGAGAACAGACCTGGGGGCCATAGGTTTCACTAGTGGCTTCTCTCAAGATAGCAAATTCTACGATGGGTGAACAAATTACTCTCGAGCAATTGATAGAAAAGTGCATAGTTATGAGAATATCTAGGCATGATCATGTATATAGGCATCATGTCCGCGACAAGTAGACCGAAATGATTCTGCATCTACTACTATTACTCCACACATCGACCGCTATACAACATGCATCTATAGTATTAAGTTCATAAAAAGAGAGTAACGCATTAGGCAAGATGACATGATGTAGAGGGATAAACTAAAACAATATGATATAAACCACATCTTTTTATCCTCGATGGCAACAATACAATACGTGCCTTGCTGCCCCTGCTGTCACTGGGAAAGGACACCACAAGATTGAACCCAAAGCTAGCACTTCTCCCATTGCAAGAAAGATCAATCTAGTAGGCCAAACCAGACTGTTAATTCGAAGAGACTTGCAAAGATATTAAATCATGAATAGAAGAATTCAGAGAAGAATCAAATATTATTCATAGATAATCTTGACCATAAACCCACAATTCATCGGATCTCGACAAACACACCGCAAAAAGAATTACATCGAATAGATCTCTAAGAGAATCGAGGAGAACTTTGTATTAAGATACAAAGAGAGAGAGGAATCCATCTAGCTAATAACTTTGGACCCGAAGCTCTATGGTAAACTACTCACACATCATCGGAGAGGCTATGGTGTTGATGTAGAAGCCCTTCATGATCGATTCCCCCTTAGGCAGAGCGCTGAAAAAGGCCCCAAGATGGGATCTGACGGGTACAGAAGGTTGCGGCGGTGGAAATAGGGTTTCGTGGTGCTCCTAGATGTTTTCGGGGTATATGAGTATATATAGGCGAAAGAAGTAGGTCGGCGGAGCCATGAGGGACCCACGAGGATGGGGGTGCGCCTACCCCCCTGGGCGCGCCCTCCTACCTCGTGGCCGCCTCGTTGCTTCCTTGACTTCCACTCCAAGTCTCCTAGATTGCGTTTGTTCCAAAAATAACTCTCCCGAAGGTTTCATTCCGTTTGGATTCCGTTTGATATTCTTTTTCTGCGAAACACTGAAATAGGCAAAAAACAGCAATTTGCACTTGGCCTTTGGTTAGTAGGTTAGTCCCAAAAATAATATAAAAGGTATATTAAAGCCCATTAAACATCCAAAACAGATAATATAATAGCATGGAACAATCAAAAATTATAGATACATTGGAGACGTATCAGAAACCAGTGAGAAAATGGCAAGAAATGGTGGCGTGGTCATAAAACGCCATCAATTAATGGAAACTTAGCATAGTAGGAACATCAAGCTATCACGACGCGTGCAGACACACTGCTCGCCCAAGGCTATGATCCATATACTTGTCTGCCCAAAAGAGCACACTATTCACAGTAAAGAATATTGTTCCGTTTATCCTTATAGAGCAATGGCGGCAAGCGTCACAAGAAGAATTAGATGATGATCAGATGATTGTTTATCCTAGTTAATTATGCATGTAATAGTTTACTTTGGTGTGTGGAAATATGATGTGTGTACTAGCCACCTATGTAATTGGATGTTTAATTTGGTTGTGCAATCATGTCCTTGTTAGTATATATGTTGTTGTTCTGTATGCAATCACATCGCACACGGAACATACTAGGGAAACTGTCAGTGATGAATTCATCAATCATTGACAAATTGTATACCACGAAGTGTTTACCCACAATACACACGACTTATTAGCAGCAATCATCTGTGTTATTATCGGTCTTCGCACACATTTCTAATTACAGACCTGTTTGCAGCGTACGACACACATCTTGTTAACTTGAGTTGTTTCTGTTCTCTTGGCTCAACGCAAATAGTTCATTTGAGTGAACTGTATGCCGTATATCGCACACGCCTTTGATCTGGCTGACTATTTCTATTGTGTTGCCTAATCACAAACAGTTCATCCAAGTGAACTGTATGCCGTATGTCACATACACCTTCATCTGGCTGCCCGTTTCTGTTGTTCTGCCTCATTCGAGTGAACCGTATGCCACGCATCGCACACGTAACTGTAATCTGAATTGTGTTTGATGATTTGCCATTACAAACATTTTGCATCTTTTTTGACGGGCTTTACATCACTGTTTGCGATTAATGCATCGCACACAGTTTCGTCAAAGGGTCTCTGATTGTAGTGTTGCGTTAGCAGCATCCTGCAGTAGTGCTAGTTGCATGATAACCCATTGATTCGCAACTAGGGGAGTGTGTGTTTTTGTCGAGGGTCCCTAGTTGCATGTCGACCATCGACTCGCAACTAGAGGGTGTGTGTGTTTGTTGATGCAGCCAGTTGCAAGCCGACCGTCAAATCACAACTAAGGGTGTTTTGTGTTTGTCGAGGGCCCCTAGTTGCAAGCCGGCCATTGCCTCACAAGTGGGGGGAGGTGGAGGCGAAGAGTGTTTCTATAGGTCCAGTTGTAAGTCAACCATCGACGCACAACTAAGAGTGTCTGTGTTTTTTATGTGGTCCCCAGTTGCATGTCAACCATCGACTCAAAAATATGGGTGTGTGTGTGTGTGTTTGTCGAGGGATACTAGTTGCAAGTCAAGCATCAACTCACAACTAGGGGTTGTATGTGTTTGTCGAGGGTCCCTAGTTGCAAGCTGACCATCAACTCGCAACTAGGGGATGGGTGTTTTGTCGATGGCACCCAGTTGCAAGCCAACCATCGACTCGCAACTAAGGGTGTGTGTGTGTTTGTCGAGGGACCCCAGTTGCATGTCAACCCATCGATTGTCAACTAGGGGAGTGTGTGTGTTTTGTGGAGGGTCCCTAGTTGCATGTCGACCATCGACTTGCAACTAGAGGGTGTGTGTGTTTTTCGGTACCGACAGTTGCAAGCCGACAGTTGCAAGTCGACCGTCAACTCACAACTAAGGTTGTTTTGTGTTTTGTCGAGGGCCCCCAATTGTAAGCTGACCATTGGCTCGCAACTGGGGTGGTGGAGGCGAAGAGTGTTTCTACAGGTCCAGTTGCAAGTCAACCATTGACTCGCAACTAAGGGTGTCTGTGTTTTTTATGTGGACCCCAGTTGCATGTCAACCATCGACTCACAACTAAGGATGTGTGTGTTTGTCGAGGGCCCCCAGTTGCAAGTCAAGCATGGACTCACAACTAAGGGTGTGTGTGTGTGTTTGTCGAGGGCCTCCAGTTGCAAGCCGACCATGGACTCGCAACTAGGGGGTGTTTTTTATCGATGGCGCCCAGTTGCGAGCCAACCATTGACCCGCAACTAAGGGTGTTTTGTGTTTTTTTGGGGCCTTAGTTGCATGCTGAGCATCAACTTGCAACTAGGGTGTGTGTGTTTTGTCATGGTCTCTAGTTGCAAGCCGACCATCGACTCACAGCTAGGGGTGTTTATGTTTGTTGGAGCCGCCATTTGCAAGTCGACCATTGACTTGCAACTAAGGTTGTTTTGTGTTGTGTTTGTTGGGGCCCCCAGTTGCAAGCCAACAATCGACTCGCAACTAAGGGTGTGTGTGTGTGTGTTTGTCGAGGGTCCCCAGTTGCAAGTCGACCATCGACTCGCAACTAGGGGATGTGTCTTTTGTCAATGGCGCCCAGTTGCAAGCGGACCATCGACTCGCAATAGGGTGTGTGTGTGTTGAGGGTCCCTAGTTGCAAGCCAACCATCGACTCGCAAGTAGGGTGTGTGTGTGTGAGTTTGTCGAGGGTCCTCGGTTGCAAGCCAACCATCGACTCACAACTATGGGGGAGTGTGTGTTTGTTGAGGGCCCCCAGTTGCATGTCGACCAACGACCCGCAAGTAGGGGGAGGGTTTGTGTGTTTGTCGGGGCCACCAGTTGCAAGTCAATCATCGATTGGCAACTAGGGGGGGTCATGTGTGTTTGTCGATGGTGCCAAGTTTAAAGCCAACCATTGACTCGCTATTAAGGATGTTTGTGTTTGTCGAGGGCCCCCAATTGAAAGCCAACCATCGACTCATAACTAGGTGTGTGTGTGTGTGTGTGTGTGTGTGTGTGTGTGTTTGTCAGGGCCCCTAGTTGCATGGCACCCATCGACTCCCAACTAAGGATGTTTGTGTTTGTCGAGCGTCCCCAGATGCATGTTAACCATTGACTCACAACTAGGAGGGTGTATGTATTTGTCGGGGGTCCTAAATTTCATGTTGATCATCGACTCGCAACTAGGGTTTGTGTCTGTTTTGTCATGGTCCCTAGTTGCAAGCCGGCCATCGACTCACAGCTAGGGAAGTTTATGTTTGTCGAGGGTCCCAAGTTGCATGTCGACAATCGAATCGTAACAAAGGGTGTGTGTTTTGTCAATGGTGCCCAGTTGCAAGCCAACCATTGACTCGCAACTAGGGGGTGTGTATGTTTGTCGAGGGTCCCCAGTTGCAAGCCAACCATCGACTCGCAGCTAGGGTGAGTGTGTGTTTGTCGAGCGTCCTGATAACCCACAACTATAGGGGATCACAACAGTTTTCGAGGGTAGAGTATTCAACCCAAATTTATTGATTCGACACAAGGGGAGCCAAAGAATATTCTCAAGTATTAGCAACTGAGTTGTCAATTCAACCACACCTGGAAACTTAATATCTGCAGCAAAGTGTTTAGTAGCAAAGTAATATGATAGTTGTGGTAATGGTGGCAAACGTAATATTTTTGATTTTATAGTGATTGTAACAGTAGCAACGGAAAAACAAATAAGCGAAGAACAATATATGAAAAGCTCGTAGGCATTGGATCGGTGATGGAGAATTATGTCGGAATCATGCAACAGTTATAACATAGGGTGACACAGAACTAGCTCCAGTTCATCAATGTAATGTAGGCATGTATTCCGAATATAGTCATACGTGCTTATGGAAAAGAACTTGCATGACATCTGTTGCCCTACCCTCCCGTGGCAGCAGGGTCCTATTGGAAACTAAGGGATATTAAGGCCTCCTTTTAATAGAGTACCGGGCCAGAGCATTAACACATAGTGAATACATGAACTCCTCAAACTACGGTCATCACCGATAAGTATCCCGATTATTTTTACTTCGGGGTTAACGGATCATACCACATAATAGGTGACTATAGACTTGCAAGATAGGATCACGAACTCACATATATTCATGAAAACATAATAGGTTCAGATCTGAAATCATGGCACTCGGGCCCTAGTGACAAGCATTAAGCATAGCAAAGTCATAGCAACATCAATCTCAGAACATAGTGGATACTAGGGATCAAACCCTAACAAAACTAACTCGATTACATGATAAATCTCATCCAACCCATCACCGTCCAGCAAGCCTACGATGGAATTACTCATGCACGGCGGTGAGCATCATGAAATTGGTGATGGGTGAAGGTTGATGATGACAATGGCGACGGATTCCCCTCTCCGGAGCCCCGAATAGACTCCAGATCAGCCCTCCTGAGAGAGTTTAGGGCTTGGCGGCGGCTCCGTATCGTAAAACGCGGTGAATCCTTCTCTCTAATTTTTTCTCCTCGAACACAAATATATGGAGTTGGAGTTGAGGTCAGTGGAGCGTCAGGGGGCCCACAAGGCAGGGGGCACGCCCCCCACCCTCATGGACAGGGTGTGGGCCCCCTGACATGGATCCTTATTCCAGTATTTTTTATATATTCCAAAAATAATCTCCGTTGATTTTCAGGTCATTCCGAGAACTTTTATTTCTGCACAAAAATAACACCATGGCAATTCTGCTGAAAACAACGTTAGTCCGGGTTAGTTCCATTCAAATCATGCAAGTTAGAGTCCAAAACAAGGGCAAAAGTGTTTAGCAAAGTAGATACGACGGAGACGTATCAACTCCCCCAAGCTTAAACCTTTGCTTGTCCTCAAGCAATTTAGTTGATAAACTGAAAGTGATAAAGAAAAACTTTTACAAACTATGTTTGCTCTTGTTGTTGTAAATATGTAAAGTCGGCATTCAGGTTTTCAGCAAAGATTATGAACTAACCATATTCACAATAACATTTAGGTCTCATGTTTACTCATATCAATGGCATAATCAACTAGTGAGCAATAATAATAAATCTCGGATAACAACACTTTCTCAAAACAATCATAATATGATATAACAAGATGGTATCTCGCTAGCCCTTTCTGAGACCACAAAACATAAATGCAGAGCACCTTTAAAGATCAAGGACTGACTAGACATTGTAATTCATGGTAAAAGAGATCTAGTCAAGTCAAACACAATGTAAACTAACAGTAATACAAGCAAATGACAGCGGTGCTCTCCAACTAGTGCTTTTTAATAAGAGGATGATGACTCAGCATAAAAGTAAATGGATAGGCCCTTCACAGAGGGAAGCAGGGATTTGTAGAGGTTCCAGAGCTCGGTTTTGAAATAGAGATGAATAATATTTTGAGCGGTATACTTTCATTGTCAACATAACAACCGAGAGATCTCGATATCTTCCATGCTACACACATTATAGGCAGATCCCATATAGAATGGTAAAGTTTATACTCCCCCACCACCAACAAGCATCAATCCATGGCTTGCCAGAAACAACGGGTGCCTCCAACTAACAACAATCCTGGGGGAGTTTTGTTTGAAATTATTTTGATTTGATTTGAACATGGGACTGGGCATCCCGGTGACAATCCATTTTCTCGTGAATGAGGAGCGGAGTCCAATCCTCTTGAGAATAACCCGCCTAGCATGGAAGATACAGACATCCCTAGTTGATACATGAGCTATTCGAGCATACAAAAAGAATGTTTATTTGAAGGTTTAGAGTTTGGCACATACAAATTTACTTGGAACGGCAGGTAGATACCGCCAATAGGAAGGTATGGTGGACTCATATGGAATAACTTTGGGGTTTATGGAATTGGATGCACAAGTAGTATTCCCTCTTAGTACAAGTGAAGGCTAGAAAAAGACTGGGAAGCGACCAACTAGGGAGCGACAATAGTCATGAACATGCATTAAAGTTAATCAACACCGAATGCAAGCATGAGTAGGATATAATGCACCATGAACATAAATATCGTAGAGGCTATGTTGATTTTGTTTCAACTACATGCGTGAACATGTGCCAAGTCAAGCCACTCGAATCGTTCAAAGGAGGATACCACCCTATCATACCACATCATAACCATTTTAATAGCATGTTGGCACGCAAGGTAAACCATTATAAACTCCTAGATAGTTAAGCATGGCATAAGCAACTACAATCTCTAATTGTAATTGCAAACATGTTTCTTTCATAATAGGCTGAATCAGGAATGATGAACTAATCATATTTACAAAAACAAGAGAGGTCGAGTTCATACCAGCTTTTCTCATCTCAATCAGTTCATCATATATCGTCATTATTGCCTTTCACTTGCATGGACGAGTAGTGTGGATAATAATAATAGTGCACGTGCATTGGACTAAGATGGAATCTGCAAGCATTCAATTCATGGGAGAAGACAAGGTAATATGGGTTCTTTGTTAGATCAACAATAATGCATATAAGAGCCACTCAACATTTTCATTATGGTCTTCTCCTCTCGACCCCCAAAGGAAAGAAATAAAACAAAACTATTTACACGGGAAAGCTCCCAACAAGCAAAACAAGAACGGGAAATCTTTTGGGGTTTCTTTTAATTACTACCACTACAGGTATGGAAAGTAAACTAGTTAAAAGCTACAACTAATTTTTTGGGTTTTTCTTAAGGTTTTTCAAAGACACAAGAAGAATGCTTAAAAAGAAAATAAACTAGCATGGATGACACAATGAAAAAGTATGAGCGCCGACAACTGGCATGAGTGTGTGAACATGAGTGTAACGTCGGTGAGAAATACGTACTCCCCGAAGCTTAGGCTTTTGGCCTAAGTTGGTCTATGCCCATGGATGGCCTGGTGGATATCCGAAGTTGAAGCTGGGGTCGTACTGAGATGCATCAGCTACTTCCTGAAGAGCTGTAGCTTGGAGGCGGGCTGCCTCCGTCCTCCTCTCGTACTCGTCCGCCTCCTCCATGGTTATAACATATATCCTTTTTGCCTGAAAGTCAAAGAAAGCAGGAGCAGGGAGAGCGACGTGATAGGTGCATCGTCCGTCAAAGTTTAGTCGGTACTGGAGGAACTAATTATTCCTCTCAATGACTGATGATGAAACATAGCATCATAATCTAAATAAGCAGGAGGCAACTCAATATCATATCCATGAATGGGTATCTCAAGAAAATCAGCTAAACGGGTTGCATAAATTCCACCAAAGAAATCTCCATTAATTTTGTTATTATGCAACCTACGTGCAACAATGGCCCCCAAGTTATATTGTCTATCTCCTAATACAGCACTCTTGAGAACACTTAGGTCGGGAACACACATGTGACATGCTTCATCCTTAACATTAATGCATCTACCTATAAAGATAGAAAAATAGTGTATGGCAGGAAAATGAATGCTCCCTATGGTAGCTTGTGTTATTTCTCTAGATTCCCCCACAGTTATACTAGCAAGAAAGTCCTTATATTCAGATTTGCGAGGGTCACTAACATTACCCCACTGTGGGAGTTTACAAGTAGTATTAAAATCTTCTAAGTCCATGGTATAAGATTTATCATAAAGATCAAACAGGATAGTTTGAGAATTGTGTGATGATGTAAATTCAAACCTTCTCACAAAGGAATCAGTGAGGTAGTAGTACTGACGACACTTATATGCCTTGAAGCTCTCAAGATCAGCGTTATGCACATATGCGTCAAATTCCTCCTTGATTCCTGCTCGAACCATGAAGTCCTATGACGGCCATTCACAAGGCCGCACTTGAACCTCCCTTGGTAGTTCATTGTCCGGCTCGCGTATTGCGGGCCTGGGTCCTTGTTTCCTTGAGGAACCCCCTTGGTACATTTTCCTAAACATATTTCTTCCTCTGAAAAATTTCTGAAATGTTTAGTAACTCAAAAATAAAAGGTGAACCAAACTCAACAAGATTGATAGTAACTACTCCTACAAGTGCCTAGAGGCTATATCACGCATTAAAACTACTTTTGACCACATAAATTCGACATGCAAGCTCAAGAACAGGGTCACCTAAGTAGTAAAAATTTGCAACAAATAAAGCACTATAACAAAAACTAATTGGACCATTGGAGGAGTCACATGCCAAAGAACAATCCCCCAAAGCAGTTTGGTGAGAGGAGCTTTGAGCAAGGAGATCGAAAATGGCAGCAAGATGAGCAAGAACTTGGGTTTGAGCTGGCTAGTGATTTTTTCTAGAGCAAGACGAAGTGTATGGGTGGAAGGATAAGAGGAGGGGACCCACGTGGGGTCCACGAGGCAGGGGGCGCGCCTAGGGGGGTGGGCGCGCCCTCCACTCTCATGGGCACGTGGCTGCTCCCCCTGGTGTTTTCTCAGTGCCTAAAATCCTCAAATATTGTAGAAAAAAATATATTCCATTTTCAGGGCATTTGGAGAACTTTTATTTTCGGGGTATTTTTTATTGCATGGATAATCCTAAAAACAAACATAAAATACTATTTTTACTTTATTTAATATAAATAACAGAAAGTAAAAAGAGGGTACAGAAGGTTGTGTTTTCTAATTTCATCCATCTCATGCTCATCAAAAGGAATCCACTAACAAGGTTGATCATGTCTTGTTAAGAAACTCATATCGAATAACATGAAACCGGAGAAATTTCGAATAACACTAGGTTACCTCTACGGGGATATGCACATCCCCAAGAATAAGAATATCATATTTCTTCTTGATAGTAGGAAGAGGAAATTCAAAACCTCCAATAGGGATTGTTGAAATTTTTCCAATAGAATTTATACTGTGGACTTGAGGTTGTTTCCTCGGAAAGTGTAGCGTATGCTCATTACCATTAACATGAAAAGTGACATTGCCTTTGTTGCAATCAATAACAGCCCCTGCAGTATTCAAAAAAGGGTCTACCAAGGATAATCGACATCCTGTCGTCCTCGGGAATATCAAGAATAACAAAGTCCGTTAAAATAGTAACGCTTGCAACCACAACAGGCACATACTCACAAATACCGACATGTATAGCAGTTGATTTATCAGCCATTTGCAAAGATATTTCAGTGGGTGTCAACTTATTCAAATCAAGTCTATGATATAAAGAGAGAGGCATAACACTAACACCGGCTCCAAGATCACATAAAGCAGTTTTAACATAGTTTGTTTTAATGGAGCATGGTATAGTTGGTACTCCTGGATCTCCTAGTTTCTTTGGTATTCCACCCTTAAAAGTGTAATTAGCAAGCATGATGGAAATTTCAGCTTCCGGTATCTTTCTTTTATTAGTAACAATATCTTTCATGTACTTAGCATAAGGATTCATTTTAAGCATATCAGTCAAACGCATACGCAAAAAGATAGGTCTAATCATTTCAGCAAAGCGCTCAAAATCCTCATCATCCTTTTTCTTGGATGGTTTAGGAGGAAAAGGTATGGGTTTCTGAACCCATGGTTCTCTTTCTTTACCATGTTTCCAAGCAACAAAGTCTCTCTTATCATAACGTTGATTCTTTGATTATGGGTTATCAAGATCAACAGCAGGTTCAATTTCTACATCATTATTATTGCTAGGTAGAGCATCAACATGAACATCATCATTAACATTATCACTAGGTTCATGTTCATTACCAGATTGTGTTTCAGCATCAGAAATAGAAATATCATTGGGATTCTCAGGTGTGTCAACAACAGGTTCACTAGAAGCATGCAAAGTCTTATCATTTTTCTTTTTCTTCCTCTTAGAAGGACTAGGTGCATCAATATTAGCTCTCTGAGAATCTTGCTCAATTCTCTTAGGGTGGCCCTCAGGATACAAAGGTTCCTGAGTCACTTTACTCCCTCTAGTCATAACTCTAACAGCATTATCATTTTTCTTATTATTTAATTCATTGAGCAAATCATTCTGAGCCTTAAGTACTTGTTCTACTTGAGTGGTAACCATAGAAGCATGTTTACTAATAAGTTTAAGTTCACCTTTAACTCTAGAAATATAATCACTTAAGTGTTCAAGCATTTCAGCATTGTGTTTTAATTGTCTACCAACATAAGCATTGAAATTTTCTTGCTTAACAATAAAATTATCGAACTCATCCAAGCATTGGCTAGCAGACTTATAACGAGGAATATCACCTTTATGAAATCTATAGAGAGAATTTACCTTTACTACTTGTGTCGGGTTATCAAGACCATGTATTTCTTCAATAGGTGGTAAATTCTTAACATCTTCACCTTTAATACCTTTTTCTTTTATAGATTTCTTTGCCTCTTGCATATCTTCAGGATTGAGAAATAGAATACCCCTTTTCTTTGGAGTTGGCTTAGGAGTTGGTTCAGGAAGTGTCCAATTATTTTCATTAGTCAACGTATTATTCAATAGTAATTCAGCTTGATCAATAGTTCTTTCCCTGAAAACACAACCAGCACAACTATCCAGGTAGTCTCTGGAAGCATTGGTTAGTCCATTATAAAAGATATTAAGTATTTCATTTTTCTTAAGAGGATGATCACGCAAAGCATTAAGTAACTGGAGAAGCCTCCCCGAAGATTGTGGGAGACTCTCTTCTTCAATTTGCACAAAATTATATATCTCCCTTAAGGCAGCTTGTTGCTTATGATCAAGGAAATATTTAGCAGAGAAGTAATAAATCATATCCTGGGGACTACGCACACAACCAGGATCAAGAGAATTAAACCATGTTTTAGCATCACCCTTTAATGAGAACGGAAATAACTTAAGGATAAAGTAATAGCGAGTTTTCTCATCATGAGTAAACAGGGTGGCTATATCATTTAATTTAGTAAGATGTGCCACAACAGTTTCAGATTCATAACCATAAAAAGGATCAGATTCAACCAAAGTAATTAACTCAGGGTCGACAGAGAAATCATAATCCTTATCAGTAATAAAGATAGGTGAAGTAGCAAAAGTAGGGTCATATTTTATTCTAGCATTCAAAGACTTTTCTTTAAGCTTAGCTAATAATTTCTTAAGATCGGATCTATCATTGCAAGCAATAAAGTCTCTAGCAGTTTCTTCATCCATAACATAACCCTCAGGCACAATAGGCAATTCATATCTAGGGGGAGAATCCTCATCATCACTTTCATCAATATTATCAGTTTCAATAATTTCATTCTCTCTAGCCCTAGTAAGTTGTTCATCAAGAAATTCACCTATAACATAACCCTCAGGCACAACAGGCAATTCATATCTAGGGGGAGAATCTTCATCATCACTTTCATCAATATTATCAGTTTCAATAATTTCATTCTCTCTAGCCCTAGTAAGTTGTTCATCAAGAAATTCACCAAGTGGCGCAATAGTATCAAACATAGAAGTAGTTTCATCATAAGTATCATGCAAAGCTGAAGTGCATCATCAATAACATCCAACATATCAGAATGAATAGCAGGAGTTGGTGTCGCAAGTTTACTCAAAACAGAAGGTGAATCAACTGCAGAGCTAAATGGCAGTTCCTTACCTCCCCTCATAGTTGAGGGAAAAATCTTGGTTCTTTGATCTTCCAAGCTCTTCATAGTGACCGGCAGATATAAATCCCAAGTGACTCAAAGAATAGAGCTATGCTCCCCGGCAACGGCGCCAGAAAATAGTCTCGATAACCCACAAGTATTGGGGATCGCAACAGTTTTCGAGGATAGAGTATTCAACCAAATTTATTGATTCGACACAGGGGGAGCCAAAGAATATTCTCAAGTATTAGCAGCTGAGTTGTCAATTCAACCACACCTGGAAACTTAATATCTACAGCAAAGTGTTTAGTAGCAAAGTAATATGATAGTAGTGGTAACGGTGGCAAAAGTAATATTTTTGGTTTATAGTGATTGTAACAGTAGCAACGAAAAAGTGAATAAGCGAAGAACAATATATGAAAAGCTCGTAGGCATTGGATCGGTGATGGAGATTTATGTCGGAATCATGCAACAGTTATAACATACGGTGACACAGAACTAGCTCCAGTTCATCAATGTAATGTAGGCATGTATTTCAAATATAGTCATGCGTGCTTATGGAAAAGAACTTGCATGACATCTTTTGTCCTACCCTCCCGTGGCAGCGGGGTCCTATGTAACACCCACAATGCGGCTATATCTCCCATGTGTCGGGGCACGACTTAGAGGCATAGCCGCATGGTAGTTTTGTCGCAAGTGGGGTAATCTTCACACAATCCCATGTACTGAATAAGAAAGGGATAAAGAGTTGGCTTACAATTGCCACTTCACACAAATACAAGTTAAACATACATCATCCAGAATACAATCAAGATCCGACTACGGAACCAAAATAAAAGGAAGACAACCCCAAATGCTAGATCACCGATCGTCCCAATTGGGCTCCACTACTGATCAACAGAAAACAAAACAACACAACAAACACGATCTTCATCGAGCTCCCACTTGAGCTGGGTTGCGTCACCTGCACTGGTATCAACGGCACCTGCAACTGTTTGGAAGTATCTGTGAGTCACGAGGACTCAGCAATCTCACACCCGCGAGATCAAGACTATTTAAGCTTATGGGTAGGAAAGGGTAGTGAGGTGGAGCTGCAGCAAACACTAAGCATATATGGTGGCTAACATACGCAAATGAGAGCGAGAAGAGAAGCAACGCAACGGTCGAGAAGTTAGAAGTGATCAAGAAGTGATCCAGAAACTACTTACGCAAAAACATCAAACACATTCAGCTGTGCATCAAGAGCGGGCGCTCGTGATGTCCACATCGGATTCGCTATGGGACAAATGGTTCGCTTCATCGAGAAGAAAGAGAGAAAGAGATTGGCCAGCGGCCCAAACCCCAGTCCCCACCCCCCTATTCCTCTGCCTCTCCCTTTCCCTCATCTGCCGCCGCTGCCACCGGCACCCTCCGCGCAGTAGCCACCGCCACCACTGCACCCAGGTGTGGCGCTGCTCTTCCCCACGACCCTGACGACAAGGCGGCGACAAGAGCATCAGAGCCACTTTTGGCCTCCCCACGCTGGCCTGTGCATCTCCGGCCCCCTAGCGAGGCGGGAACGAAGCCAACATCGCCCTCCCAGGTTCTCTTCCCATCCCTCTCGCCCCTCCCTCCCTGATTCATCGTCTTTCCACCACTCTCATTCGTCAGTTGCCACTCTCTCCTGCCTCCCCTAGCGCCCTTGATTCAGAGGCAATAGAGGATAGCCCGCGGGCGAGCTCAAGCTGGAGGCAGTGCTGCATTGACATATCCAACCATCCTATATGTCCACTTTTGGTCCATTATTTGTGTACACCAGTCATTTGATGAATTGCTATAAGAAACTGTATGAAGTGTTTTGCTGTATGTTTGAAGCAGGTAAGGCATGATGTAGCTATACTTTTGAAAATCACTCATGATTGTCCTGAGTCCCTGGCAATGAATCATGTGGTGATGCAAATTTCTGTTGTCCCTGCCATTCACACTGACGAAAGCTTGTTGGAGTGTCTTCAACCTTGTCGATGTTCAGTGAGCGAAAGTAAGCACAAATTGCCTTCTTTTAATCCCCACACCTTCTAGCCCCTTCAGATTATGCTCTCTTTACTAGGTTTCTAATTTTGCTAGATTATTTTCTTTGTCCTCGGATGCTTAATCTTGGTAATTCGCTCAGTGCTAGTGCTAATCAACTCAAACAATTTAGAATAGCAAGCTTTCTGTGTTTTCCCTTTTGTTTTCTGTGTGCAAGGTGTATGCAGATCTATTGGAGTTCATACAATGCAACGGCTATAGATTAATTAGTAGTTTCCTTTGTTCTTATACTTGCAGATTTGGATTCTTCCATTCTCATGCATACCACCTTGCAGAATTGAACAGTGATTCCCGGTCTCCACTTCAGATCTATTATATGGATGCAGAACATATGCCAAGATGTTTACAGTATTGTGGTTGCGCCATAGAAGTCTTTCTTGCTGTGAACCTAATTTGGAATCCAGTGTTTCTGTCTCTATTTGCTTGTTCTGAATTCAAGAGTATTTTGAATTTCAGAGTATCAATCAATCATTTAAAGCAGTGATTACATACTTATAAAGAAAGTGGTACTCTCGTTCTGCCTTATTTTGGAGGAACATAAGGCAAGTTTCTAT
This sequence comes from Triticum monococcum, assembly GCA_034509565.1. Lineage (NCBI taxonomy): Eukaryota > Viridiplantae > Streptophyta > Magnoliopsida > Poales > Poaceae > Triticum > Triticum monococcum. The sequence continues at coordinate 665,241,904 of CM067843.1, read as the reverse complement.
TAATACCCTCCAACTAATGGCAAGAAGTTTGATCAGTTTCATAAACTCCCTATATTTCTAGCTCCAGACCATGATTTTCTGTGCTCATATTTTTTATGTATTGTTCATTAGTCATACATACATTCTACTCACTAGGGTTTGATCTTTTCTTCCCTTATATGAATGAAAGGTCAGATCGAATTGGGATGACTTTCTCCATGTCATTAAGGATCTTCTATTACCAAGCATGGGTCATCTTCTTTTGACAATTGGTAATGTTTGCACTTTGCAGTAAATTGGGCATATTCACTGGTTCTTCCTCCTACAATGGTGCATGCACAAATTTTAATAATTCTGTGTGCTGGCTAGTAAACTTCCAGTGTTTATTTTCTCAGACTTCTCACTAGCTTATGTTGTCTGTTACATTGAAGCGGTTTGAAAAAGCGAGCAAATCGTTTGAGCCTACCTATTTATATGGTGTGGAGAAGGTAAGGTTCTTGGCTTATTGATATCATCTGGTCATTTTTATTGATGCGGGACTACTTAATGAACTTCCTAGCTCTGGTAGTGACAGCAAGAAAATAAGCTTCTTTGACCAGGTGTGTCTTCTGTTGTATCCTTGAAATATTTCACGACATATGTTGAATGGATGATAGATCTCATACTTGCAAGGGATATTTACTAACAAACTACCAAAAATATATAGTTGCTTTATTGTGACAAGTTTTTATATAAAAGGCACATGTGAGCTTGGTTAGTAGTTTTCTGTTGGAAGTCCATGGGATTTCATATGCACAAGTAGATGTATTGTTTCTTTCATATGCATGAACTATCCAGAATACTGGATTATTCTCTTTGTTTCAAGTTTGCTGTTCTTTTCGAGATTAAACCCATGGTGAACAATTGGGATTATATATAACTGAAATAGGTTTGATTCGCAAACACTGAAGCATGTTTGGTTTCAAATGTGTCTTTGCTTAGTGTAGATCTTACAAAGAAGTTATGAAAGTAGGCTTCAATCCACCAAGATCTCGATGGTGCTCGAACATTGATGTAACTTGTCTCATGATATAATGTGAGACGAATATCAAATCTTAAATTGTAGTGCAAGCATGTATCATCTACAAATACTATGTGGTAGAAATAATGATGAGAGGATGTCTATTGTGCTTCTTTTATGTTGCAATGGAACTTCTATTTCTATCTATGTACTCCAGATAGCCTCCACTGTACCTATCACTTGTGACCGAGGACAATTCCATGTGTACTAAAATTTCTTGTGCTATCACTTAGATTTGTGTTCCGTGCCACTTTAATCTTCTACCTATGCAATCTCAGCAGCTTCTCATGTATGAATAATTACTTGCATATACTGTTTAGATCTTATGGTCAAGTTGGTTATACATTTTGGTTTGACAAGTGGTGCGGCGCTTTTCCTATCTAACGGAAAATCATGTATATGTAACCAACAAGAACAAATTATCTCATGGAAGAAACTTTTTTCTTACCTGTAGTTGTTTTGTTTATAGAAATAATGCATTTACCATTTGTTGTAACAAACATTTTTATTTTTTGGTATGCATGGTTTCAGCCTTTGGTGCTCAATTCTGTAAATTGATAATTCGCATAATATATAGAAATTTTCCTAAAAAACTCTCAGATGTTTTTATAAATCTTAAACCTACTATCCTTTGTTGATTGCTCTGCGGTGTATTACTGATTTTGCATGTTGCAAGGAGCAGGAACCGACGCTGTCTAGGAGGTAGCCGGAGAGGGGTTCATCTGCGTGTTTGCTTTGTTTCCTGATGGCTACCATGAGGTGATTTTGATTGCACTGGATGTTAATTATTGCTTAGGTTGTGCTCCTGCTCCTCTTTGCTAATATGTGCTCTTTTTTCACAGGTTGGTGTTAAGTGAGCACGAAGTTGTCATCATTCGTGAATCATCTATTTCGTCTTCGTTTCGTCTAGCTTGACCTTCATCCATCGTCAAGGTAGGATTCCTCATGTGTTCATCCATATATATATATATAAAGCACACTCATGGTGTCGTGGCTCGTGCGTGACCTACCACTGGAGGTACACAAAGTTCCTCAGCCTGAATCGAGATGCCACTGCTGAACAATTGGCTCATGACACCCTTGTGTGTGAGGTTTCTGAAGATCATTTGCCCATAAAGATTTCTGAATGTCTTTGAATATTGAGTTTCTTAAAGCTTTGTTCTGCCTGTGTATAGAACACATGAAGTGAGAGTCTCTGATCAAGGAGTAGGCTATTCTGCAGGACAAGAGGCTGCCTGAATGGTAAGAAATTCAGATCAATCTCAGTGTCAGTCACTCATATATATATTTTCCATTAAACTGTCTAATTACTGAATTGATTAGGGACTAATTGCAGAAGAATTTTGGATAGGATTAGTGCTCGGCAATTGGTATTAGCAGGCTGGCGAGCGCAGATTTCAGCCTCTTTGTTGAGGCTTGCGGTGGTTAGTCTGGGATGAGCTCCAGGGATGGGTCATTTCATATCTGTCCTTTCCATTGATTTCTTTTTGGTTCCTGCTCTGTAAGGTGATTCTCGGCTGAAATTACCAATGAAGGTAATTATGGTCTACCACAATTATCAATCCATATTTTAACTTGGAGTTGAACACCTGCACAATAGTATAAAGTTTCAATGTTCTGGCTGTAATAGGATATATCGGGGCATTTTGAAAAGCCAATCCATTATCATGGTACCATGGAACAAACAAATAGTTACCTCACTTTTTGGTCTTTTCATGAAAACTTTGGGTTGGGAGGTGTGTTGCATCCAAGTTGTATTGCTTCATTGATTCTCATCTCAGTTTCTCTCTGCTTAATGTGTGGGAATTAGACAACATGTGCTGAAAATGATTGCTGGTCAATCTAGCATGGAATTGTGTGTAACTTAACATTATAGTTACATCACTGGTCTTTTATTTTGGACTTTTCATACAGTTTGTATCAACCTACATCCTGCTACTTTGATGTACAAATACATTTCCATAGTTTTTAGCTCACGTTGTATACTGGTAATTTGATTGCTCTGATATTGTTTCGGGATAAACAACCATGTAGAGCTTGCGGCTGTAGGTGTATCTATTGTCGTGTATAGTAAGTTTTTGAGTCTGAACATTTTCCGCTGCTAACGCTGGGGAGTGTCTCAATTATCGAAAACATGAAAGTCTGTTGCTAAATAGGTTATATTTGCTTTCTGTAGCCATCATATGAAAAATGTATTAAAGAACTGAGCATTATTTCTTATGGAATGGCATATTGTTATTCATATGTGTATTATTGACTTGCCAAATTATTGATCTCCTATAGTATGATCAGATGAATATGAAGAGTGTGGCTTCTATTTTTGTTACCATACCCTCATATTAAACTATTGTCGAGTGTTTATATTGGTTAGTGGTAACATCTACCTGGTGGTTAGGTGGCTATTTGATCAAAGCAGGAACTCTAAAGTCTGTAGACAGCCTATGGGCGTAGAGAAACATCTCAAGAGGCGCGCCATGGGCGTGCCCCTACCCCTAGTAACTCCAAAACCATGTTCACTTCCCGGACTCTATCGGAAAAAGACCATCACGGCTACACACGCGGTTGATGCATTTTAATTAAGTTAAGTGTCAAGTTCTCTACAACTGGACATTAACAAATTCCCATCTGCCACATAACCACGGGCACGGCTTTCGAAAGTTCAACCCTGCAGGGGTGTCCCAACTTAGCCCATCACAAGCTCTCACGGTCAACAAAGGATATTCCTTCTCCTAGGAAGACCCAATCAGACTCGGAATCCTGGTTATAAGACATTTCGACAATGGTAAAACAAGACCAGCAAAGCCGCCCGATGTGTCGACAATACCGATAGGAGTCACACGTATCTCGTTCTCAAGACGCACCGGATAGGTCAAGCTACGAATAAAACAAGCCCTCAAGTTGCCTCGAGGTGGCCCCGCAGGTTGCCCGGTTCGGACCAACACTTAGAGAAGCACTGGCCCGGGGGGGTTAAAATAAAGATGACCCTTGGGTTGGCCGACCCAAGGGAAGGGTAATAGGTTATTAGGCAAATGTAGAACCAACGTTGGGCCTTGCTGGAGGAGTTTTATTCAAAGTGAACTGTCAAAGGGTTCCCATAACACCCAACCGCGTACGGAACGCAAAATCAAGGAACATAACACTGGTATGACGGAAACTAGGGCGGCAAGAGTGGAACAAAACACCAGGCATAAGGCCGAGCCTTCCATCCTTTACCAAGTATATAGATGCATTAATTAAAATAATAGTTATTGTGATATCCCAACATATCCATGTTCCAACATGGAACAAACTTCAACTTCACCTGCAACTAACAATGCTATAAGAGGGGATGAGCAAAAGCAGTAACATAGCCAAACAACGATTTGCTAGGAAGGTGGGTTAGAGGCTTGACATGGCAATATGGGAGGCATGATATAGCAAGTGGTAGGTATCGCGGCATAGCAATACAACGAGCAACTAGCAAGCAAAGATAGAAGTGATTTCGAGGGTATGGTCATCTTGCCTGAGATCCCGCAAGGAAGAAGAATGAGTCCATGAAGAAGACAAGCAGACGAAGTCGAACGAATCCTCACAAACACGACGTTATCGGAACTAATCCGAAGAAGCAACACCGGAAAGAAGCAAACAACATAGTAAACAACCATCACATAACATGGCATGATGCACAATCAAGTATGATGCATGTCCGGTTTGATGAGGCATGGCATGGCAAAGTGCACAAACAATACTACAAGTTAAGTGGAGCTCAATATGCAACGAGTTGCATATTGACGAAACACCACAAGACTTATTTAGTTCTCTCTCATTTAGGTACCCATCAATATTAAATGTTTTTAAACATGGCAAGAGGTGAAGCATAATAAAACTACCTATCTAGGCAAGTTTAAATGAGGCCAGAAATAACAAACAACAATTGCGGAAAAACCTCACGTGCATATTTTAGGTTTGGTACTGTTCTGCCCTAAGCATAATTTTAGAGTTGTTAAACATGCAAGATGAGTGCACCATGTTAAACTAGGCATTTTTCTACCCCATTTACATATAAATTTTATTAAATTTGGTGTTGGGGAACGTAGTAATTTCAAAAAAATTACTACGCACACACAAGATCATGGTGATGCACAGCAACGAGAGGGGAGAGTGTTGTCTACGTACCCACGCAGACCGACTGCGGAAGCGTTGACACAACGTAGAGGAAGTAGTCATACGTCTTCCCGATCCTACCGATCCAAGCACCATTACTCCGGCACCTCCGAGTTCTTTGCACACGTACAGCTCGATGAAGATCCCCGGGCACCGATCCAGCAAAGCATCGGGGAGGAGTTCCGTCAGCACGACGGTGTGGTGACGATCTTGATGTTCTACCGACGCAGGGCTTCGCCTAAGCACTACAATGATATGATCGAGGTGGAATATGGTGGCAGGGGGCACTGCACAGGGCTAAGGAACGATCTCAATGATCAACTTGTGTGTCTAGAGGTGCCCCCTGCCTCCGTATATAAAGGAGCCAAGGGGGAGGCGGCCGCCGGCCAGGAGGAGGGCGCAGGAGGAGTCCTACTCCTACCGGGAGTAGGACTCCCCCCCCCAATCCTAGTTGGACTAGGATTCCCCGAGGGGGAAAGAGAGAGAGGGGGCCGGCCACCTTGGGCTGCCCCTTTCTCCTTTCCACTAAAGCCCATTAAAGCCCATATGGCTCCCGGGGGGTTCCGGTAACCTCCTGGTACTCCGGTAAAATCCCGATTTCACCCAGAACACTTCCGATATCCAAATATAGGCTTCCAATATATCAATCTTTATGTCTCAACCATTTCGAGACTCCTCGTCATGTCCGTGATCACATCCGGGATTCCAAACAAACTTCGGTACATCAAAATGCATAAACTCATAATAACTGTCATCGTAACGTTAAGCGTGTGGACCCTATGGTTCGAGAACACTGTAGACATGACTGAGACACATCTCCGGTCAATAACCAATAGCGGGACCTGGATGCCCATATTGGCTCCTACATATTCTATGAAGATCTTTATCGGTCAGACCGCATAACAACATACATTGTTCCCTTTGTCATCGGTATGTTACTTGCCCGAGATTCGATCGTCGGTATCCAATACCTAGTTCAATCTCGTTACCGGCAAGTCTCTTTACTCGTTCCGTAATACATCATCTCGCAACTAACTCATTAGTCGCAATGCTTGCAAGGCTTATGTGATGTGCATTACCGAGAGGGCCCAGAGATACCTCTCCGACAATCGGAGTGACAAATCCTAATCTCGAAATACGCCAACCCAACATCTACCTTTGGAGACACCTGTAGAGCTCCTTTATAATCACCCACTTACGTTGTGACGTTTGGTAGCACACAAAGTGTTCCTCCGGTAAATGAGAGTTGCATAATCTCATAGTCATAGGAACATGTATAAGTCATGAAGAAAGCAATAGCAACATACTTAACGATCGGGTGCTAAGCTAATGGAATGGGCCATGTCAATCAGATCATTCATCTAATGATGTGATCCCGTTAATCAAATAACAACTCTTTATCCATGGTTGGGAAACATAACCATCTTTGATTAACGAGCTAGTCAAGTAGAGGCATACTAGTGACACTCTGTTTGTCTATGTATTCACACATGTATTATGTTTCCGGTTAATACAATTCTGGCATGAATAATAAACATTTATCATGAAATAAGGAAATAAATAATAACTTTATTATTGCCTCTAGGGCATATTTCCTTCAGTCTCCCACTTGCACTAGAGTCAATAATCTAGTTCACATCGTCATGTGATTTAACAGCAATAGTTCACATCACCATGTGATTAACACCCATTGTTCACATCACCATGTGACCAACACCCAAAGGGTTTACTGGATTCAGTAATCTAGTTCACATCGCTATGTGATTAACACCCAAAGAGTACTTAAGGTGTGATCATGTTTTGCTTGTGAGAGAATCTTAGTCAACGGGTCTGCCACATTCAGATCCGCATGTATTTTGTAAATTTCTATGTCAACAATGCTCTGCATGGAGCTACTCTAGCTAATTGCTCCCACTTTCAATATGTATCTAGACCGAGACTTAGTGTCATCTAGATTAGTGTCAAAACTTGCATCGGCGTAACCCTTTACGACGAACCTTTTTTCACTTCCATAATCGAGAAACATATCCTTATTCCACTAAGGATAATTTTGACCGCTGTCCAGTGATCTACTCCTAGATCACTATTGTACTCCCTTGCCAAACTCAGTGGTAGGGTATACAATAGATCTAGTTCACAGCATGGCATACTTTATAGAACCTATGACCAAGGAATAGGGAATGACATTCATTCTCTTTCTATCTTCTGCCGTGGTCGGGCTTTGAGTCTTACTCAATTTCACACCTTGTAACATAGGCAAGAAACTCTTTCTTTGACTGTTCCATTTTGAACTACTTCAAAATCTTGTCAAGGTATGTATTTATTGAAAAAACTTATCAAGCGTCTTGATCTATCTCTATAGATCTTGATGCTCAATATGTAAGCAGCTTCACCGAAGTCTTTCTTTGAAAAACTCCTTTCAAACACTCCTTTATGCTTTACAGAATAATTCTACATTATTTCCGATCAACAATATGTCATTCACATATACTTATCAGAAATGCTGTAGTGCTCCCACTCACTTTCTTGTAAATACAGGCTTCACCGCAAGTCTGTATAAAACTATATGCTTTGATCAACTTATCAAAGCGTGTATTCCAACTCTGAGATGCTTGCACTAGTCCATAGATGAATCGTTGGAGCTTGCATATTTTGTTAGCACCTTTAGGATTGACAAAACCTACTGGTTGCATCATATACAACTCTTCTTTAAGAAATCCATTAAGGAATGCAGTTTTGTTTATCCATTTGCTAGATTTCATAAAATGCGGCAATTGCTAACATGATTCGGACAGACTTAAGCATAGATACGAGTGAGAAACTCTCATCGTAGTCAACACTTTGAACTTGTCGAAAACCTTTTGTGACAATTCTAGCTTTGTAGATAGTAACACTACTATCAACGTCCGTCTTCCTCTTGAACTATGATCGAGATCCAATGAACTATTTTCATTGGGTGTGTAACCATATAAGGTTTTATTCATGTAAACAGAACAACATTTTATTCTCTTACTTAAATGAATAACCGTATTACAATAAACATGATCAAATCATATTCATGCTCAACGTAAATACCAAATAACGCTTATTTAGGTTCAACACTAATCCCGAATTTATAGGGAGTGTGCGATGATGATCATATCAATCTTGGAACCACTTCCAACACACATCGTCACTTCACCCTTAACTAGTCTCTGTTTATTCTGCAACTCCCGTTTCGAGTTACTAATCTTAGCAACTGAACTAGTATCAAATACTGAGGGGTTGCTATAAACACTAGTAAAGTACACATCAATAACATGTATATCAAATATACTTATGTTCACCTTGCCATCCTTCTTATCTGCCAATCACTTGGGGTAGTTCTGCTTTCAGTGACCAGTCCCTTTGCAGTAGAAGCACTCAGTCTCCGGCTTAGGTCCAGACTTGGGTTTCTTCTCTTGAGCAGCAACTTTCTTGCTGTTCTTCTTGAAGTTCCCCTTCTTCCCTCTGCCCTTTTCTTGAAACTAGTGGTCTTGTCTACCATCAACACTTGATATTTTTCTTGATTTCTACCTTCATCGATTTCATCATCATGAAAAGCTCGGGAGTCATTTTCGTCATTCCTTGCATACTATAGTTCATCACGAAGTTCTACTAACTTGGTCATGGTGACTAGAGAATTCTGTCAATCACTATCTTATCTGGAAGATTAACTCCCACTTGATTCAAGCGATTGTAGTACCCAGACAATCTGAGCACATGCTCACTAGTTGAGCGATTCTCCTCCATCTTTTAGCTATAGAACTTGTTGGAGACTTCATATCTCTCAACTCGGGTATTTGCTTGAAATATTAACTTCAACTCCTGGAACATCTCATATGGTCCATGACGTTCAAAACGTCTTTAAAGTCCCGATTCTAAGCCGTTAAGCATGGTGCACTAAACTATCAAGTAGTCATCATATTGAGCTAGCCAAATGTTCACAACGTCTGCATCTGCTCCTGCAATAGGCCTGTCACCTAGTGGTGCATCAAGGACATAATTTTTCCGTGTAGCAATGAGGATAAACCTCAGATCACGGATCCAATCCGCATCATTGCTACTAACATTTTTCAACACAATTTTCTCTAGGAACATATCAAAATAAACACAGGGAAGCAACAACGCGAGCTATTGATCTACAACATAATATGCAAAATACTACCAGGACTAAGTTCATGATAAATTTAAGTTCAATTAATCAAATTACTTAAGAACTCCCACTTAGATAGACATCCCTCTAATCCTCTAAGTGATCACGTGATCCAAATCAACTAAACCATGTCCGATCATCACATGAGATGGAGTAGTTTCATTGGTGAACATCACTATGTTGATCATATCTACTATATGATTCACGCTCGACCTTTCGGTCTCCGTGTTCCGAGGCCATATCTGTATATGCTTGGCTCGTCAAGTATAACCTGAGTATTCCGCGTGTGCAACTGTTTTGCACCCGTTGTATTTGAACGTAGAGCCTATCACACCCGATCATCACGTGGTGTCTCAGCACGAAGAACTTTTGCAACGGTGCATACTCAGGAAGAACACTTCTTGATAATTAGTGAGAGATCATCTTAAAATGCTACCGTCAAACTAAGCAAAATAAGATGCATAAAAGATAAACATCACATGCAATCAATATAAGTGATATGATATGGCCATCATCATCTTGTGCCTGTGATCTCCATCTCCGAAGCACCGTCATGATCACCATCATCACCGGCGCAACACCTTGATCTCCATCGCAGCATCGTTGTCGTCTCGCCACTTTTATGCTTCCACGACTATCGCTACCGCTTAGTGATAAAGTAAAGCATTACAGCGCGACTGCATTGCATACAATAAAGCGACAACTATATGGCTCCTGCCAGTTGCCGATAACTCGGTTACAAAACATGATCATCTCATACAATAAAATTTAGCATCATGTCTTGACCATATCACATCACAACATGCCTTGCAAAAACAAGTTAGACGTCCTCTACTTTGTTGTTGCAAGTTTTACATGGCTGCTACGGGCTTAAGAAAGAACCAATCTCACCTACGCATCAAAACCACAACGATAGTTCGTCAAATAGACTCTGTTTTAACCTTCGCAAGGACCGGGCGTAGCCACTCGGTTCAACTAAAGTTGGAGAGACAGTCGCCCGCAAGCCACCTATGTGCAAAGCACGTCGGGGAAACCGGTCTCGCGTAAGCGTACGCGTAATGTTGATCCGGGTCGTCTCGTCCAACAATACCGCCGAACCAAAGTATGACATGCTGGTAGGCAGTATGGCTTATATCGCCCACAACTCACTTGTGTTCTACTCGTGCAAATAACATCAAACCATAAAACCTAGGCTCGGATGCCACTGTTGGGGAACGTAGTAATTTCAAAAAATTTCCTACGCACACACAAGATCATCGTGATGCACAGCAACGAGAGGGGAGAGTGTTGTCTACGTACCCACGCAGACCGACTGCGGAAGCGTTGACACAACGTAGAGGAAGTAGTCATATGTCTTCCCGATCCTACCGATCCAAGCACCGTTACTCCAGCACCTCCGAGTTCTTTGCACACGTACAGCTCGATGACGATCCCCGGGCACCAATCCAGCAAAGCATCGGGGAGGAGTTCCGTCAGCACGACGGTGTGGTGACGATCTTGATGTTCTACCGACGCAGGGCTTCGCCTAAGCACTACAATGATATGATCGAGGTGGAATATGGTGGCAGGGGGCACCGCACAGGGCTAAGGAACGATCTCAATGATCAACTTGTGTGTCTAGAGGTGCCCCCTGCCTCCGTATATAAAGGAGCCAAGGGGGAGGCGGCCGCCGGCCAGGAGGAGGGCGCAGGAGGAGTCCTACTCCTACCGGGAGTAGGACTCCCCCCCCCAATCCTAGTTGGACTAGGATTCCCCGAGGGGGAAAGAGAGAGAGGGGGGCCGGCCACCTCTCCTAGTCCTAATAGGACTAGGGGAGGGGGGAGGCACGCGGCCACCTTGGGCTGCCCCTTTCTCCTTTCCACTAAAGCCCATTAAGGCCGATATGGCTCCCGGGGGGTTCCGGTAACCTCCCGGTACTCCGGTAAAATCCCGATTTCACCCGGAACACTTCCGATATCCAAATATAGGCTTCCAATATATCAATCTTTATGTCTCGACCATTTCGAGACTCCTCGTCACGTCCATGATCACATCCGGGACTCTGAACTAACTTCGGTACATCAAAATGCATAAACTCATAATAACTGTCATCGTAACGTTAAGCGTGCGGACCCTACGGTTCGAGAACAATGTAGACATGACTGAGACACATCTCCGGTCAATAACCAATAGCGGGACCTGGATGCCCATATTGGCTCCTACATATTCTACGAAGATCTTTATCGGTCAGACCGCACAACAACATACGTTGTTCCCTTTGTCATCGGTATGTTACTTGCCCGAGATTTGATCGTCGGTATCCAATACCTAGTTCAATCTCGTTACCGGCAAGTCTCTTTACTCGTTCTGTAATACATCATCTCACAACTAACTCATTAGTCGCAATGCTTGCAAGGCTTATGTGATGTGCATTACCGAGAGGGCCGAGAGATACCTCTCCGACAATCGGAGTGACAAATCCTAATCTCGAAATACGCCAACCCAACATCTACCTTTGGAGACACGTGTAGAGCTCCTTTATAATCACCCAGTTATGTTGTGACGTTTGGTAGCACACAAAGTGTTCCTCCGGTAAACGGGAGTTGCATAATCTCATAGTCATAGGAACATGTATAAGTCATGAAGAAAGCAATAGCAACATACTAAACGATCGGGTGCTAAGCTAATGGAATGGGTCGTGTCAATCAGATCATTCATCTAATGATGTGATCCCGTTAATCAAATAACAACTCTTTGTCCATGGTTGGGAAACATTACCATCTTTGATTAACGAGCTAGTCAAGTAGAGGCATACTAGTGACACTCTGTTTGTCTATGTATTCACACATGTATTATGTTTTCGGTTAATACAATTCTGGCATGGATAATAAACATTTATCATGAAATAAGGAAATAAATAATAACTTTATTATTGCCTCTAGGGCATATTTCCTTCATTTGGAGCTACGGTTATTAAGTTATGAATTAAAGTATTTTAGCATGGCATTATGCAAAATAAACACAAACCGCATTTTAAACATTTTTAACATAGATGAAAGTGGCAAAAATATTAATCTACACAAAATTCTAAGAATTTTTCATATTTAAATCATTTTAATCCGAAGCATGTTTTGTGAGTTATTATATGCATGAACAGCAGGGGGTTTTCTGCAAAACTGCTCTCTCTGGAAAAATAGGAAAAACATTCTATGGAAAAAACATGAAACGGGCCGTATCTGTTGGCCTAGCAAAGCACAGAGAGTTTGGGGTGGCTGCTCACATTGGGCCATGGGCCTGGTCAGTGGAGCAGCGGCTCGAGTGTTGGGCCTCACGCAGGGCACGGCTAGCTGGATCTGACGAAGGGAGGGGCGTTGGTCAACGTGGATGTTGGGCGCTCGACGACTCGCGCGAGCTCGATGCAAAGCACGATGCAGCAGCGGCTGCAGGCGAGCTGAGCAGGGGACGATTCGACGCGGGCAGCGAGACGGCGAGCGAGCGGCTCCTGGCGAGGCTGGTACAACCGCAGATGCTGCAGGGCTTCGAGCGCGGGGAGTCAACGCGTCCTCTTCGAGCTCGCTGATGGTGACGACAACGCATGATGGGTGAGGACGGAGGAGATCCGGGGCGGCATGGTCTTGAGCATTCGAATCCACCGGCCAAGACAAGGCAAGGACGGTGCCATGGATGAAGTTGCTCTGACGGGGCATGGGACTCTAGCAATGAGATCCACGGGGATCATGAGGCGGGCGACGATCTTGATGGCCAGCAGCGCCATGGGGCTCCCGTGCAGAGAACGAGAGAGACTTGAAGGCAGCGAGCTAGAGAGCCAAGAGAAACGAACGAGAGGAGAGGGAGAAGAAGCATGGGCAGTGGGGAACTCCTCTCTGGCAACGACGGCGCTCGTGGCTCCAGCGTGGAGGCCTCGGGCTCCTCTCAAGCGGGCACGCAGCTGACTGCTGGCGGTTGCGGGAGCTCAGGGGGCTCCCCTGTCTGTTAGATGCAAGATCCGGCGGTCAGGATTCACAGGAGGGGCTAGAGCTGGTTTGGTGGATTGGGCAAAACGAGATAGGAAGGCTGGTTGCGCGTGGGTTGGCTCGGGTGGGATCCCGAGGAAGATGCTGCTGGCGGCGACATGAGGGACAAGTGCCTAGTATTTAGGGTTTGTCTAGAAATGGACAAAGAGGACACTATATATAGCAATTCAGATTAGTTTAGGGCGGTTAGGTCCCTTCGATCGTAATCGGACGTTCCGAGATAATTAGGTTATGAGAGTCAAAGAAGAAACCGACACTACAAAAAAAGACACATCCGTGACATTTTGGGCTGAACGAAAAAAAATTGTCATACATATGACACTTCTATGACGATAATTGTGACAAAACCCGATATCATCATAGATGTGGTGGGCTCCTAGTTCTATGACAAAAGATCATGACAAAAAATGGGCTTTTCGTCCTGGGTAGGCCGGAGACGCAGCTGCATGACATTCTTTGGGCCGTCCATGACGGAAAAAACCATGGTAGAAGCGAGGGGGAGGAAAATTTTGGGGAGTTCCCGGTTACGGTGAGAGGTCGGGGCCGAGCGATGCATGTTTCTCTCGTACGTGTGTGCGAGGCATTGGCTCTAACTGAACCCGAGCGAGGCATTGGGCTCTAACTGAACCCGAGCGATTGCACTGCAGGCTACGTGTTACTGAACCCGAGCGGTCGATCGATGGCTGTTAACTGAACCCGATCGAGCGATTCCTTCGCTACTGCTGCTAACTGAAGCCGATCGATGGGATGAACAGTGAGCGTTGCGGGGCAGGGGGGTTGGATGAACAGTGAGCGGTGGCATTGCCTCTGGATGAACAGGACCCCGTGGTGTGGTGGAGGGCTGGATGAACAGTAGACGGTGGAGGGGTGCCCGTGGAGGGGTGGATGAACAGGACCCCGTGGTGTGGAGGGCTGGATGAACAGTAGACGGTGCAGGGGTGCCCGTGGAGGGGTGGTTGAACAGGACCCCATGGTGTGGAGGGCTGGATGAATAGTAGACGATGTAGGGGTGCCCGTGGAGGGTGGTTGAATAGGACCCCGTGGTGTGGAGGGCTGGATGAACAGTAGACGGGGAGGGGTGGTTGAACAGTAGCCGGTGGAGTAGCGCGCGGTGGAGGCTGGATGAACAGGAGCCCATGGAGGCTGGATGAACAGGAGCCCGTGGAGGCTGGATGAACAAGAGCCCATGGAGGCTAGAGGGGGTCGACGGTGGAGATGAACAATATCCCGTGGAGTCCCGTTTTGCGGTACGCCACACCCCTCCTGATGAACAGGACCCCCGTTTCGACCGTAACGCTCCAACACAAGTTTGTTTCCTCCATTTTGCGGTACGCCACACCCTTCCGATCAACAGGACCCCCGTTCCGACCATAGGAGGTCTGTTTCCTCCATTTTCTGGTATGCCACACCCCTCCTGATGAACAGGATCCTGTTTCGAACGTGGCCGAGTTCAGTCACCCTTCTCTCTCTCTCTCTCGGATTTCGATCTCTCCTCCTACTATGGTGGCTAGTCCTATTTATAGAGGCCCTGGTCCTCTTCCCAAATATCGAGCGGGAAGGGAGCCAACAATGGCGGGCTAATTTGAAAGGGGACAGCTAGTACCAGCTATCCTGACAAAAGTAGTCTTCGCCTGCACAAAGCTCTGGTGGTGACGCCGTCTTGGGCTCCACGATGACCTCCGTCTTGCAGTCCTCCGGGTCTTGGTCTTGTTGCACCGAAATGGCAACCTTTGCCTGATGCCTCGGTACTCCGCGGCTGCGCATGCCCCCTTTGCACCAAAGGGGAAAGGAGGACACTGCGCGGGCTGGCACCTACCTGGCGCCCTTCGTCGTCATGGCTTGCGTCATGGGCACCTCGTGAGGTACCCCGCCTTGATCTCTCCGCCTCCTCATGAGCCAGCCTGATGAGGCCGTGCTTGAGGAAGCTCCGCGTCGTCCGCCCAGCGAGGCTTGGCCCCTCGCGAGGGTCTTGGGTCTGTGTTGGTGAAGATGGGCCGTGCTGGGCCCCCCTTTGAGCCACGCCGCAGGCCGCAGGCAGACAAGTCTGGGGACCCCCATTCCCAGAACGCCGACAGTAGCCCCCGGGCCCAAGGCGCGCCCGGACTTGGCCGTGCAGGGAGGCGGAAGGGAAAGAGTGAAGCGCCGCAGGCCCTAACAACGTGCGGCCTTGGGCGCCGCATGGCGGTTGATTGGATGTGGGCGCCTCCACTTCCCCATGGCGCCTCGGCAACTGCACGGATTGGACAAGTCCCTGCATGCAAAGCGGGTCATGATTACCTACGATCATGGGGCTGTCGGTTGGCCCTCGCCAGCTATAAGTACTAATCGGCGCGCGCCCTTCCAGTTCATCTCCCCTTGCTTCTCCTTCTTCTTCATGGCCCCGTCGAGGAGGTTCTCGGCCGCGGAGAAGGGGAAGGCTCGCCAGGTTGAGCATGCCTCTCCCCGCCTAAGCGCGGCCGAGGGCGCCCTCGCAAACATCCTGTGGCCACCACGGCATCTCCCCGCAGCCGCGGAGACGCTTTCCAGCACGGTGACGGGCAGATTGCTGCGGCCGGGGGGCACGCTCCGGTCGCGCGTCCCCCTAGGCCGCGCTTTCGCGCTGCAGAGGTGCTGCCGGAGTTCGTCGTGTGGTCGGCGGAGCCGACTAGCACCCGGCTTCCACTTCCTCGCTTCCTCCTCGGAAAGCTCCCGGCCGGCGCCCCGGGCGGCCTCTGGCTTCAGGCCGACGGCTGCTGCAGCCGGGCCTCATGGGCTTCACTGGAGATCTCCACAGCCGGGAGCCTGGCCCTGGCCCGCGGTTGGCAGACGTTTGCCCGCGCGCCTGGCCTGGGCCGTCGGTGCACCCTGCACTTCAAGTTTGACGGTGATGCCACCCTCTACGTGAGGGTGTTTGGGGAAGATGGTCGCCGCGCAGGGTGCTGCCCCGAGGACGACGACCGCGGCCGGGAACCCAGCTCCGGCGATGATGGAGAGGACAGCGCTCGCGTGACTAGCGGCGCTCAGGGTTCCCCAAGCTTCTCCGGTTCTTCTTCAGGCGGCGAGTCCTCTAGCGGTGGCCGCGGTCAGCCTCCACACCGTCGTATCTGCTTGGGAGGTGGTAGCATGTCCGCCCGCCATCGTGCCCTGGTGAAGCACGAGAGGGAGTCTTCCTGAGCCCCGGAGGCAGCTCGAGTCTTCCCTGCAGGCCGGTGTGAGGCGAGCTGCGCCTGATTTGTTCTTTCTTTTCCTTTTTCCTGCGCAAAAAGACAGTAGTGTGGAGCCCCGTGGGGCGTGTTTGGGTTATTTCTGTTAATCATCATTTTGCTTCCGTTACCGTGCCTTCCGGCTATGTGCCCGTGCGTGGATAGTTCCCGGCCCCAGCCGTGGGGGGGGGGGGGACCGACCCAGGCCCTGTGTTCGTGTCGCGGTGCCCGTGGGGCACGGACTGGAGGGGTGCTCCTGTAATGGACCCAGGTCGCGAACCCTTTGAACGACTAGGACAGGAACACTCGCGAGGGCGCTCGGCTGCCCCCTCCCTTGCGAGGCCTTGCATAAGAGAAATCGAGGCAGGAGAGCGAAAAGCCGAAGAACCACAAGCCAAAGACGGCAACATCTTCAATAAAACTTCGAATGAGAAGGAACAAGCCAATTGCGGAAAGCAAATGAAAAGCTGCATCCGGCACCTAATCTAGTCTTCGACGTCTTCTCACCAGCGCGGAGCTAAGTGCTGCCACTGGGCATGGGAGGGAGCCCCAGGGCCTGAGGCCGGCGCTCCTGAGACTCCGGGGCGTGTACAGCCCCAACTCATTATTACATGAGAGTGTCACGGGCGGCGAGCTTCACAGGCGTTGGCCTTCTTCACAGGCTCCGGGCCTTTTCCAAAACGCGACAGCTTCACAGGCATTCGCCTTCTTCACAGGCTCCGGGCCTTTTCCAAAACGCGACAGCTTCACAGGCATTCGCCGTCTTCACAGGCTCTGGGCCTTTTCCAAAACACGATAGCTTCACAGGCATTCGCCTTCTTCACAGGCTCTGGGCCTTTTCCAAAACGCGATAGCTTCACAGACATTCGCCTTCTTCACAGGCCCTGGGCCTTTTTAGGGGTAGAACCTCCGGAGGTGCTGGATGTTCCATGCGTTCTAGACCGGCACCCCCTCCTGAGTCTCCAAGCGCGTGGAGCCGGGCCTGGAAACATGAACAACTTTGAACGGGCCCTCCCACATGGGAGAGAGCTTGTGCAGCCCCTCCCTAGAGAGAACCCACCTGAGCATGAGGTCTCCTACCTCGAGAGTTCTGGGGCAGATGTTGTGGCAGTGATATCGCCGCAGCGCTTATCGGTACCTCGCCGCTTGCAGCGCGGCTTCTCGGCGACGTTCCTCCCCCAGCACGAGGTCCATCCCCCGCATGGCGTCCTACTGCGCCTCATTGAACGCCAGGACCCGCGCAGAGCAACGTCTGACCTCGTGAGGGAGGACTGCTTTGGCTCCGTAGACCAGGAAGAACGGGGTCTCTCCAGTTGGCTTGGTCGCGGTGGTGCGGATGGACCACAACACGGACTGAAGCTCGTCGTACCAACCTCTGCCGCAGGCCTCCAGCTTCTTCTTGAACATCCTGGTCTTGAGGCCCCTCAGGACCTCTGCGTCGGCTCGCTCGGCCTGGCCGTTGCTTCGGGGGTGCACCACCGAAGCGTAGCATATCTGTGTTCCAAGGTTAGCACAGTATGTTTTGAAGAGGTTACTGGTGAACTGTGAACCGTTGTCCGTGATGATGCGGTTTGGCACCCCAAACCGGCTCACGATGCCCTTGATGAACTTGACCGCGGAACCCACGGGAATGGTGCAGACAGCCTCTACTTCAGCCCACTTGGTGAACTTGTCCACGGCGACGTAGAGGTAGCGGTAGCCCCCTGGCACCCGAGGAAACGGGCCCAAGATGTCCAGCCCCCAGACTGCGAATGGACATGAAAGGGGTATAGTCTGCAAGCCTCCTGCTGGCTGATGGATTTGCTTGGCGTGGAACTGGCAGGCCTCACAAGCTTTCACTAGTTCGACGGCGTCATTGAGTGCGGTGGGCCAATAAAACCCACTGCGGAACGCCTTGCCGATGAGGGTCCGTGATGATGAATGATGTCCACAGTCTCCGCTGTGTATATCTTCCAGCAGTTCTTCCCTTGCTCTCTGGAGATGCAGCGCAGGGATACATCATTTGGTCGCTTCCGGTAGAGCTCTCCATCCTTGATGCAGTATGCCGTGGCCTGGCGTGCCACTCGCTCCGCTTCCTCCTCCTTCTCCGACAGGGTCCCTTGCGTTAAGTAACTCCGGAGCTCGGTGATCCAGCATCCCTCCTGAGGTTCCATCGTCAGGAGTAGGCGTGCTCCTGAGGCCGGGCCGCAGGTCGGAGCTCCTGAGGTAGGTGGATGGGGGAGCTCCTCCCGAGGCTGAGCCGTGTTTGACATTGACGGCAGGGCCGAGGGATTGAAGAGCCGCTCCTCGAAAATGCCAGGCTCCTGAGGTAACCGCCTGGACGCCCGTTTGGCGATGCCGTCGGCCTCCTGATTGGTGCCACGGGGCACATGCTGCAACTCCAACCCCCAGAACTGCTTCTCTATCCTGTGGACCTCCGCAAGGTAGGCTTCCATGTGCTCATATTTCGGCTCGTACACCTTGTTGGAGAAATTGACAAGGAGCTGCGAATCGCCCTTGATGGTGAGGCGTTTCACTCCCAGGGCAGCTGCAGCCTTCAAGCCCGCTATTAAACCTTCATACTCCGCTATGTTGTTGGAGACCTTTTCACCTTGCTGGAAACAGAGCTGCACAGCATAGTAGAGCTTGTCCTGAGTGGGCGATATAAGCACCGCCCCAACCCCAGCGCCATGCCTGGAGAACGCCCCATCGAAGTACATGACCCAGCCTTCTGGCGCCTCGCTTCCCGGGGAGAGGGACCGATCCTCGTCGGCCTTGAGGCCTGGTGCCTCCGTCCATTCTGCCACAAAATCTGCCAACGCTGCTCCCTTGATGACCCTGGTCGTGCTAAATTCGAGCTGAAACGCTTGCAGTTCTATGTTCCACTCAGTGACCCTTCCAGCTGAGTTAGGGCTCCTGAGCACTCTCTCCAGGGGGTATGACGAGACGACCTTGATAGGGTGACCCTGAAAATAGTGCCGCAGCTTGCGCGAGGCCACCAGTAGCGCGAGGAGGAGTTTCTAAGGCATGGGGTAACGTACCCTCGCATCCCGCAACACCGTGCTGACGAAGTACACTGGGTGCTCAACGAGGTTGGGTGCGTCAGTGCTGGCAACTCCCTTCGGAGACCCTGGCGCCTCTTGAGGTGATGAGGCCTCCTGAGGCTGGCCATCTGGGAGAGGGGCCTCTTCCGCCTCCGGTGCACTCCTCTGCGGTGGCTGATCCTCCTCAGCTACGGTGGCGGTTTCTGTGGGCCTTCCTTGTTCCTGTTCTGCCTTGTCCCGGGCTGCTGCCGCGGTTTTGATTCGACGCTCCTCTCTAACCGCCACCAGGGCTGCGCTGGCGGAGTAGGGAGTGGTGGCGAGGTAAAGCACCAGGGGCTCTTGAGGGCGCGGAGCCACCATGACCGGTGGGCTGGTCAGGTATCTCTTGAGATCTTGGAACGCCTTGTCGGCCTCTTCTATCCACTCAAAGGGCCCCTTTTTCTTCATTAGCTGGAAGAAGGGCAGCGCTCGTTCCCCCAACTTGGAGATGAAGCGCCCCAGCGCAGTCACGCGCCCAGTGAGCTTCCGCATTTCTCTGATGGTCTTTGGAGGGCTCATGTCTTCCACCGCCTTGACCTTTTCCGGGTTAGCCTCGATGCCTCGGTGGGACACGAGGAAACCCAAGAGCTTGCTCGAGGGGACTCCGAACACACACTTCTCTGGGTTGAGCCATAGGTTCACTGCGTTGAGGCTCGCGAAGGTTTCCTCCAGGTCTTGTATCAGGGTCCTGGCCTCCCGAGACTTTACCACAATGTCATCGACGTAAGCTTCAACATTCTTCCTGAGCTGCGGGCCCAAGGTGATGTGCATCAGCCGCTGAAAGGTCGCCCCTGCGTTACGCAACCCGAATGGCATGCATGTGTAGCAGTACACCCCACACGGGGTTAGGAAAGCTGTCTTTTCGACGTCTTCTACCGCCTTCTTGATCTGGTGATACCTAGAGAAAGCATCCAAGAAGCATAGCAGGTCGCATTCCGTAGTGGAATCGATGATCTGGTCGATGCGGGGGAGCGGGAACGGATCTTGCAGGCATGCTTTGTTGAGGTTGGTGAAGTCGACACACATGCGCTCCTTCCCTCCCTTCTTTGGCACAACGACAGGGTTGGCCAACCAATCCGGGTATCGGACCTCGCGAATGACCCCGGCGGCTTCTAATTTGCGGGTCACTTGGACGATGAAGGCCTTCTTTTCTGTGGACTGCCGCCTGGCCTTCTGCTTCACAAGGCGCACATTGGGGCACACGTTGAGGTGATGCTCGATTACACTCCTAGGGATCCCTGCCAACTGGTCAGGCTCCCAAGCGAATACCTTCTTGTTTGCGCGCAGGAACCCGACCAGGGCCTCCTCCTGCTCAGGTTCGAGGTTTGCGCCTATGGTGAAAGTGGCGTTGGTGGACCCATCCTTATCGACGGGTATCTGCTTGGTTTCTGCCTTGTCTTGGGTGAACAACTGTTTCTTCTTGGCGGGTGCAGCCCCCTTGGGCTCGGGGGTCTCCAAGTCGGCGGGCTGTGCCGACGCCGCCATCTTGAAGGCGAGCTTGAGCACCCGCAGCGCGTCTCCGGTGTCCCCGTGTACGGTGAGGACACCGCTGCTCCCGGGCATCTTCATGAGGTTGTACGCCGGGTGCGTCGCGGCCATGAACTAGGCCAGCGCTGGGTAGCCGAGGATGGCATTGTAGGGGAGGCCGATGGGGGCGATGTCAAAGTCGACCAGCTTCGTGCGGAAGTTGTTGTAGGTGCCGAAGGTTACTGGGAGCCGGATCTGTCCCAAGGAGCTGGATGACCCGCCCCCAACGCCTGAGAAGGGCCGGCTGGGCTGCAGCCGTTCCAGGGGTATGCAGAGGAGGTTGAAGGCCTCGACTGAGAGCACGCTGAGGCCCGCACCGCCACCGATGAGAGTTCTGGTGACGACCACCTGGCAGATGGTGGGGGTGCACAGCATGGGGAGCGCACCCGAGCAGGCTGAGTTGGAGGGGTGGTCCTCCGAGCTGAAGGTCAGGCCGGCCTTGGTCACCGCCCAGTCCGGGAGAGCCCCCTACCGCGTGGAAGCGGCGCTGACCCGGCGGATGAACGGCTTGACGTGGTGACTTGTAGGCGGCGCCTGCGAGCCGCGCAGGAGGGCCACGACAACCGGGGGTGTTGGTGTAGCGTGATGGGCGGGGAAGAGGCCGCGGGGCTCTTCCCAGGAGGCCACGGAGGCTGCCGGCGGGTGGGGCAGCCATGTGCGTGGAGCGCCGGTGAGGGCCATGGGGAGCCAGTTGGCCATGATCCTATCGTCACCTCCGGCTTCGAGGAGGGCCTCCTCGCTCGCCAGCAAGAAGGCCAGCGGATCTGTCGCGCCGCCGTAGCGCGGCGGCGTCGTTGGCTTGAACTTGTCCGGCCATCGTACCCGCTGCAGGGCTGGGACCAGGGCGCGGAGCCCCCTGGCCCCCGTGCTGGTGCCGGCGGCCGGAGCGGGCGACGCGCTACTCATCGCGAGGCAGGCCGTGGCGGTGGTGGAGGAGAAAACTCCAGTGCACCCCTACCTGGCGCGCCAAATGTCGGATTTCGGGTTCTGGCAGACCCTTGAGGTTCGAACATTGGGGTGCGCGTGGAGATTTCGCCTCCTACCTACTTGCACCCCTCCGCCTTGCTAAGATCTAAGCTATGGAAAGAACAACACAAGAGACACATGGTTTATACTGGTTCGGGCCACCGTTGTGGTGTAATACCCTACTCCAATGTGTGGTGTGGTGGATTGCCTCTTGGGCTGATGATGATGAGCAATACAAGGAAGAACATCCTCGCGAGGGTCTGTTCTTGGCTGGGGCGATGAACTGCTGGGAGGAGTTCAGCCACCCTTCTCTCTCTCTCTCTCGGATTTCGATCTCTCCTCCTACTATGGTGGCTAGTCCTATTTATAGAGGCCCTGGTCCTCTTCGCAAATATCGAGCGGGAAGGGAGCCAACAATGGTGGGCTAATTTGAAAGGGGACAGCTAGTACCAGCTATCCTGACAAAAGTAGTCTTCGCCTGCACAAAGCTCTGGTGGTGACGCCGTCTTGGGCTCCACAATGACCTCCGTCTTGCAGTCCTCCGGGTCTTGGTCTTGTTGCACCGAAATGGCAACCTTTGTCTGATGCCTCGGTACTCCGCGGCTGCGCTTGCCCCCTTTGCACCAAAGGGGAAAGGAGGACACTGCGCGGGCTGGCACCTGCCTGGCGCCCTTGGTCGTCATGGCTTGCATCACGGGCACCTCGTGAGGTACCCCGCCTTGATCTCTCCACCTCCTCGCGAGCCAGCCTGATGAGGCCATGCCTGAGGAAGCTCCGCGTCGTCCGCCCTGCGAGGCTTGGCCCCTCGCGAGGGTCTTGGGTCTGTGTTGGTGAAGATGGGCCGTGCTGGGCCCCCCTTTGAGCCACGCCGCAGGCCGCAGGCAGGCAAGTCTGGGGACCCCCGTTCCCAGAACGCCGACAGATACCTGGAGGTCGTCAGGATGTAACTAGGTGAGCGGCGGCGGGCGGAATCTGCGAGCAGGTGGCGTAGGCCCTGCCGTGCCGGAGCTTGGTCAGAGAGAATGGCGTGTACCGCAGATCGGGACGTGCTGCCTCGGCACCGTCGAACGGAGAAATGATGCACTTCCTCCCTTTCGCCCGGCGGACGGGATGCGGTCGGATCAGTGACCAACGGTGAGAGAGAGAGAGAGGCCACCGCACTCCCTTTCCCCCGGCGGACGGGATGCGGCCGGATCAGTGACCAATGGTGAGAGAGAGAGAGAGAGGCCATCAGAGCCTTGTGTGAGGTACTTTGAAGAGCGGACTACCTTTTCCTCCATAAAAATCGTTTTATATTCTGTGTACGTGCCATTGAGCGCTATAACTTTATTTAAAAATAACGCGGCAACGCGTCAAGTCGAACTCTGTTTCGTGCACGCGTGGTACACGACCTCCCTAGGTAAACAACCACTACAGACATTCAAATTAGCACGTGGGCTGCCATTTCGTAAATAAATGAGCTCCACCGTGTACCCGTGCGGGTGTGGCTGGGCACGAAGCGTGAGTACGTGCACGATGCACCTATTCCCTTCTTGTATATGTACACCACCTACGTGGGGTTGTGTGAGAGAGTTACAAACCTAGAGAGATATAGGTGTTGTTTGGTTCTAGGCCTAGGAGTGCCATATTTTGGGGCTGTTTGGTTTGTGACTAAGTTTGCCAAAGGTTACCACACCTAAGGTTAGGCAAGTTTGACCAACTTAGTGGGTGTTTGGTTCAAGCCACAATTTAGGCAAGCCACACTTAGGCCCACATGGCATGCACATAAAAAGTGTGGCAAGATTCCCTTAGGCTTGCCAACTTGTGGTTCTCATTTTGAAGAACTAACCTTAGGCAAGTTTGGCAACATTGTATGGCAAAATGTGGCACTCCTAGTCGTAGAACCAAACGACCCCCACACATTTCTTGCCACACTTGCCTAAGGTTAGTTCTTCAAAATGAGAGCCACAAGTTGGCAAGCCTAAGGGAATCTTGCCACACTTTTTGAGTGTATGTCATGTGGGGCCCTAGTGTGGCAAAAATTATATTGCCTAAGGTAAGGCTTGAACCAAACACTCTCCTAAGTTGGTCAAAGTTGCCTAACCTTAGGTGTGGCAACATGTGGCAACCATAGTCACAAACCAAACAGCCCCATAGTGTGTGGGTTCTTGAGAGTTTTTTTGTGAGGGGGGGGGGGGTGGGGGTCAATCAAAAAATTTAACATATGCAATGTGTGTGAAATAGTCCTGGATATAACATATATATAGAGGGGGCGATCCAGGAGAAGAGGGTGGAGGTATCATCGGCTTGAGGTGTCCATAGAATCGAAGAGAGGGATGATGATGTGTGTGTGTGTGTGTGTGCGCGTGCGCGATCGATAAAAAGTGCCATTGAATTTGTGTGTGCCCACGTCAAAGATATAGAGTGGCTGGCCTACTGGAACGTGAGATGGGACATGTGCATTTTGTCTCTGTGGCATGGATACCTACCTGCAGCGCTCGACTACCCGTGTGTGGTGGGGGAAGAGGGAGGCCCAATTAACTATAGAGGTACAATGGCTGGTATATGTGTGGAGGAGGAGAGAGGCCTACCTCATGTATTAAGGAGATCGATCTGCCTCATGTATTAAGGGAGATCGATCGGCATCCATGCATATGTGCAGGAGATGAATAAGGTTGGGAGAGAGAGAGAGCTAGAGTGTTGGAGGGGGTGGTAGTGGAGTTGCTTCTAACAAATGGTGGGATAGGCTTGCTAGACAAACGGAGGGCACGCCTGCAATATCAATAAGAGAGGAGATGGGTGCTTGTTGTCCTGCAATATCAGGAGGCATGCACGAATGATGAGGGGGGACGATGTGGTTGTGGTAAGCAGACGTAACTACAGAGGAAGATCAATCACCCTTTGTAAGAGAAAGGAGAGACATAACTTATGAGGTACGTCGATCGATGGGGGGGTAGTTAAAGTCGATCTAGGTATTGTAGCGACCGGACCTCGAATGGTCCAATCTCTGTGCTCATGTGTCATCCCTGGATCAGTAATGCTGACACCACACAGTACTTGAAGGATTTATAACAGAGTGGCAATCACACACTTATTACATTGAGTGTCTCAAAAGAGAACTTATTACAGTAAATATGCCTTAAGGCCATCTAATAACGATAACAGCGGAAGGCTTGGAAGATAAGTGAGTCCATCAACTCCAATGGCATCACTGAGTATAGAACCACGACCTAAAAGCACCTTAATCATCGTCTGAAAAGTCTACAATATTAACGTTGCAGACCGAAATGGCTCAGCACATGGAATATGCTGGCAAAGTAACACATAGAGAGTAATGGAAAGAAATAGGCTATTCTATATGCATATTTGGCTAGTGGAAAGCTCTATGGTTACAGTTTTGCGTAAAGCCAATTTTTCCCTACTGCAAAGGAATAAATTTTATTTAACTATCATGGTAGTTGTTAAACATTGAGAATGGTTGACAGCATTCTCAATCCCAATTAAGCATCATCATTAAACATAACCCAACAAAATTAATTTTAGAGTAACATGATGAGATTCACATGATAATCCAAGTACTAGATACTCAAGATGTCCATAACCGGGGACATGGCTAATCATGATTAGTTTATACACTCTACAGAGGTTTGCGCACTTTTCCCCACAAGACTCGACCGCCTCCGTTTGGTTTCTCGCACTACATGGTGTTTGAGAAACGGATGACCGAGACATAGTCTTTCAGAAGCGCTAGCACCTTACGATCGGGTAGACCGTTACACCTACTTTCCCCTACATCTGCTAGTGTACCACTGTAAGAGTTCGCACGACTTAATCAACTATGCTAGAGCCCATAGTAGCTTGTGGCTGCACACGGAAGTTTCTAGCATGAATAATCTCATGATCCCTTTGAGCCTGGGTGGCGGTCCAAAAGAAAACAGGCAGTCGCTGGAATACCCAGGTGCCTCAATCCACCCAGATGTGTATTTAAGTTGCCACCTTAGATAAACCATTAATTTAACAATCTCACATTTGTCATGGATACACTCACCCAATCCAGGTCTACTAGCATAGCATGGCACAATAAGCAAACGTAGAAGTAACTCCCAAAGGTTTGATAATAACAGGTAATAGGTACTACCTCAACTACTTCCCAAGCCCACAATTTAATTAGATCCTAATCATGCAATGTGTGAGGATTGATCTAATGCAATAAAACTGGGTAGTAGGAGGTATGATTAAAGTGTTACTTTCCTTGCTGATGATCCGCAAAACCTAGCGATTCGAAGTAGCACGCGGCGCACTCCGGATACTCTATCGCAAACAAATAAGCATACAGTAAGTACTCAACTAGTGCACAGGTAAAACTCGAATAAAAGATCTAACCAGAAAATTCAACTTAAGAACTCCGGTTGGCAAAAAGAATCAAAACGAACAAAGCAACGAAAGACAAACGGCAAAAGAAACAAGCTCCGTTTACTATTCTGGATCTAGGGCAGTTTTTACAGTGGAAAAAACTTGTTTGAGTTGGTTAAACGGAAATAGGATTTCAAGACGAAACTCCAGGCGCTTGAATCGCCTGATTCCAATAAACGAGCGAAAAGTTAGACTAAAACGAAAATCGGATCAGGAATCGCGATCAGAAAAATCGCGGATTTAAACCGAGAAAAAGAAAAATGACGAACGTTCGTTAAAACAAACGAACGGACGAACGCTCGCTAATTAAATAAAATGGAAAAACCGATCAATTTAAAAAACGAAACTTAAAAAACCAAACAAAACCGACGGAAAGCCGATCGGTTTTCTAAAAAAACCGACGGCGAAAAAAAAACTACCTCCGGTGGTCCGGCGAGGCGGCGGGGCGACGGTCCGGTGAGGCGCGGGCGGCGGCGCGGCGAGGCGGAGGGCGGCGCGGGCGGCGGCGGCGCGGCCTAGGGTTAAGGTTTCGGGGGTGGGGCGCGGCTTGGGCTAGCCTCGGGGCGCTATTTGAAGGCCCGACCAGGCGGGGTCGTGGCCGGTTACGGCCCAAGGTCGGTTCAAACTTTTTTTTAAATAATTACGCTCAGAAAAAACAAAAGGGATACTAAACAGACTCCAAAAATCCCGAAATAAATTTTCCCCGACTTCTAAAATCAAGCCGCTCAGGATGAACATTTATTTGGGGCCTAAATGCAATTTTGAAAAACACACATTTTTCCCTAATTCAAATAAAATAGCAAATAAATCCAAATAAAAATCTTATTTGATTTTTTATTAAATCCTCAATATTTCTTTATTTTGGGAAAGTCATTTTATTCCCTCTCTCATATTTTTGTAATAGAAATAATTGAAGATAAAATAAATAAAATCAAATGATCCTATTTTCAAAATTTGAGAAAACTCAAATATGAAAATAAGGAAATCCCCAATTCTCTCCGAGGGTCCTTGAATTGCGTAGAATTTTCTAGGATCAACCAAAATGCAAATAAAATATGATATTTAATAATGATCTAATGTATAACATTCCAAATTGAAAATTTGGGATGTTACAGGTATATGTTGGGAGATCGATCGGTATACACGCATGTCTGTGTTAGAAGCAAATGAGGCACGAGGAGAAGGATAGAGAGAGAGGGATGCATGTAGGAGGTGGTACGAGAGGCATACTATATCGAGGGGGAGGAGTGTGTGAGTATGAGAACGATGAAAAGAGTGGTGGGAATGAGGCATGGACGGTGACAAGAGAAGAGGGGAAGCTTGTGTTTGTGCTCGGCATACCTGGCTAGAGAGGCATATGCATCGATGTGTGCCGTAAAGAAGGAGTTGGGGGGCCTAAGCACACCGTGGGTGAACGACCTAAAGTGAAAAGACGAATTTGCGCGATGGAGCTAGAGAATACCGAGGGAGGGTGAGAGGGATGCGGGCGTGTGCATGCACAAGAGAAAGTTAGCGCTAGCTACAAATATAAGAGGGTTGTGTGGGTGTAAAAGACGAATAGAAATCATATATACTTCATTATAAAAAGTGAATTTGGATATTTGAAGAATTTATCATAGTGTTTCAAACCGACAGATGTGTGAATATATATAACGGTGATACACATGATGTGGTTATGAACATGGTATACTATATTCAATATATTTTATCTCTACTCTTATAAAAAACGGAGTTGTTGATGATGGTGTGCCTGCCATCCTGCATTATAGGTCGTCTGATTTATATCTGGTGGATAGCAAGGAAACTATGATGGTTGAAGTTGGCAACAATCATGATTGTAGATTCTTATTGAAATAGAGAAATGAATTCAAATTTAGTTTGAATTGCAGCGGTAGTATAGACATTTGGAATGCACTAAAATGTTGGTATGAGTAGGTTACATGCATTATACAGCAAGTGAAAAAATTTAATCGGACATAACATGGATTCATACTCCCTCCTTCCATCTATATAGGGCGTAATGAGATTGTTAAGACCGCCTTTGACTATTTACAAGATTAATAGTACATGACATGCACAATGTGAAAATTATATCATTGAAAGAACCTTTCACAGACGAATTTAACGGTGTGCTTTGTGTAAGTTGCATGTCATATATCATTGCTCTAATATTTGGTCACAGTTAGCATCGAAAAACGCATTAGGCCCTATATAGATGGAAGGAGAGAGTAGCTTTGAATAGCATTTGTATAGTAAAACGGGGCAAGACTCTCTCTTTGTGTGGTGTGAATAGTTTTATTTTTTTTGTTTTCTTTTTGGTTGAGGGAAGTGCGAATTGATTTGGTACGTACAGGTACAATATTACTACATGTTAGGCTTGTCCCAAAAATTCAACCCGCGTCTTGTTATATCCCAAAAATTCAGATATCGTGCTCCCAAAACTGGCGCCTTCACAACCCGCGCCTTGCTATCCCGAAATTGCAATGCGCGTTAAAACTCCCTCCAGCTGCCAAATCCCGACACACGAAATCCCCCTTCTAACCCTGAGCCGAAAGGGCCGCTAGTTCAAATTGGTGGGGGGTACTTTTGTAACACACCCTACATTTTGGACAAGCGCGTTCCTAAGTCATGCTTCACCCCCTCCCATCGCCCATTTTCGCCATTCGAAATCTCAGGCCGCCATAACCTCTCCGCTCCTGCCGCGAAACCTCACCCTCCTCCATCCGCCATGTCACCACTGCCCAGCCGTAGCCTCTTCCCCGACGACATCGTCCACTGCAATAGCTCGACGTCCCTCGTCCACCTCCCCGGATGAGGATCCGTCGTCCATCTTGTCGTCCCGCCAGTTCAGCCGCCCCGTCTTCCACCTCCAAGGAGCTGCTCCGATGATTGCCTCGTCTATCGCGGCTGCTCCATCCCCACAGTGCCGCCTTACCCTGCTCCACCGGAACCGCAGCATCCTCACCGACTCCTCGGACAAAGCCGAGGCCTACTCGGCGCCACCAAAGAGGTTGTACACTCATCGCATCGTACCTTCTCCTTAACTCGACCTCCCGGCACCGACGGTGCTCCATCCCGCACCCCCATGGAGCGGCTACCTTGAAGCCGGCGCCGCGGGCGACATCTCCACGGCGGCTCTCCCCCAGCGCGAGGCCCCTTCGGCGGCGGCGGCCATACCAGCCGGATCTGCTGCTGCTCCGGCTCTCGCTCAATAGCTCGCTCGCCCAGCTGTTGCTGCTGCTCTCCCCCTCGCTCATGCTGCTACTCTGCTCCGATTAAGCCACACTTTAGTCGACTGAATCGACTTTTGGGTCAATTGATTTTCAGGGGTTGGGGGCTCGCCGGAGTTAAGGAAGAACCACCCGCAGCGGGGACGGTGGCTCGCCGGAGAGGTACCCCACTATCTATCTTAGGGTTCAGGGTGGGGCGGGGGGCCTAGAGGGCTGGCTGGGGTGGCGGTGGCGAGTTGTTTCGGGGCGGCGAGGCGGCGCTGGGACCGGCGGTTCGACCGGTGGTGGCTGGCGGCTCAGGGGGGGTGCAGGTTGAAGATGAACTGCAGGCCCTCCCTAAACTACATGTCAAGTGCCTCTCTGCTACCATTGCGTTTAGTTTTGACAGTAGCATTCAGATTCCACAGTAAATTTCAGCTTTGACAGTTAAGTTCAGAGTCAACAGTTTTTACCTCATCTGTTGTAGTCAGGTGGTTTTTGGTGATGTTAATTTTACATCGATTTTACATCATCTATTGGAGATGCTATTAGAATCCCACTTGAGATTGACGATGTCTGTCTTGTGATGCTTCAGCCTTAACGTCTTACGGGTCACCGGAGCTGCTCCAACGACAGAACGATCCATCACAACACAGCAGTGCCCTGGACGCCATCTACAGATTCCTCAGATCTTCCTCCACACCTCCGACAGCCACCTCTACCTCAACTGCTTCAGCGACCAACCCAATGATGCTGAGGTCGACATGGCTATGCAAAGAGGTTGTACACTTGTTGAGTCACTTATTACTATACATTCACATTGATCCATTAGGGCTATTTTGGTTCAACGGAAAAACATCGATCCACTGGTTGTTACCATCACTCTAAATTTCTGCATGCTTGGGTGAGGATTAGCAATGTCCCGCTAGATAAGAGAAGCGAGAGAAACCTGGCTTATGTTGCTTCATTAGTGGGGGTTCTGTTGGAGATTGATGCTGCTACGTTGCACCGCCCATCCTCTGCTCGGGTGCGGTTGGGGTGCAAAAATGTTGATTCGATTCCTGTGGTTGTGGAAGCTGTTCTGGGTGGACATTTTTATGATTTCTTCTATGAAATTGATCAGGTGCTGATGAGAGATCCTGATAGAGAAAACAATACAATTCATGTTCCATCTGGCTATGAGAAGAAAAACAATATTGGATCTACCTCTCAGCCGAACCCCGGAGCTACGCAGTGTAGTTTACCTACTGGGCTTGGGGGGAAATCTCCTCCCATTCCCCATGGGGGAAAAACTGACCCCATTCGGGATTCGCCGGAGAGTGTAGAATCAGATGAGTCTCTGCATACTACTTTACTCCTAGAAACCATGGCTCAAGAGCTGGATCATGGTGAAAAAGTAAGTATGGGGGGTGATAGATTTACTAAAGTTTTATATGTGAATGAGAAGAAAACTTACTGATGTGGTTAAAAATATACATCAGGTGGTGGAAGTGGATACTATCAATGATACGAGTCTCAAAGTTATCTCTGATTATATGGTCGAGTCACCTGAAGCTGGAGTGGAAAATGAGGTGATCCCTACACCCCCACTAGTTTCTGAAGAGAACCTGCGTTTCAGCGTACGCAATGTGCAGAACAAGATGGAGAAGATAGAAGAGAACGCTATGGCAGCAGCTAAGAAGAGGGACATTGAAGGTACCCCCAAAAACCCCAACTCTTTTGATACTTTGAATAACTCTGAGCTTATTATTAGAGCTATTAAGATGGGTGTGAATATCCCTGATGCTGATTTTGAGAGTGTGGATATTATTAGGGAGCTGGAGAAATGTAGAAATAAGGATAGTATGAATGATAATCATATTGATCCTGCGGCTGGGGGGGAGGGACCATGATTTTAACCAATGCTAAGGGAGATCAGACTCCTTTAAATATGAACTGGGGGAGGAGAATGATGTTGATGAAGATAAATTTACTACTGTTTGATCTAGGAAGAAAAAAGAAAGAAAGGTTAATGTGGTCATTGCTAGACCCTTAACCAGAAGTCAGAAAGAAGAGATTTCCTTATAGAATGACAATGGTAACTCTACTCAGCTTCCTAGTAGAGTTACCAGAAAGGGGGAGAGGGCAAAAAGAAAAAAAATGAACGGCATTTTTTGGAACTGCAGAGGGGCAGGTAAAAAAGGGATGACTACCTGCTTTTCTGATATTATTAGAGATCACTCCCTAGATTTCATTGGTCTCCAAGAAACGAAGAAAATTAACTTTACCCCCAAATATTTGAGAAAGATAGACCCCTTTGAGAGATTTAACTGGAACTGGGTACCCTCTGTTGGCAAATCAGGTGGTATCCTATGTGGCATTAAGAAAGAAACCTTAGATGTTGTTTCCTGGACAAAAGGGAAATACCTTATACAAGCAAATATTTTTGATGTTAAAAACAAGTGCACGTGGGCCATCATAGTGGTGTATGGAGCCCCGCAGGAGAGTGATAAAGAAGAATTCCTTGAAGAACTAAGTGGGTGTTGCTCACAGATTAGACTACCCTACATTGTGGGGGTGACTTCAACATCCCGAGAGAAAGTGGTGAGAAGAACAAACACCTGACTCGCCCTCGCTATGTAGATAAGTTCAATGATATTATCCACTCCTTGAATTTGCGAGAAATAGATATGGGGGGAGGTAAATATACATGGACGAACAGTCAAAAGCATCCTACATTAGAGAAGCTGGATAGGATTTTGATGAGCTATGATTGGGAGGACATCTTTCCCCTTGTTTCAGTACGCAAGTTGGTAAGGGATGTGTCTGATCAAAACCCGCTGCTTCTATCCACGAATCCTATAAAAAACAGTCCCCTTCATAATCGCGAATTTCGCTTCGAACTTAGCTGGCTGAAAAATGAAGATTTCTATATTAAAGCCAAAAACATTTGGGAGCAGCCGGGTAACGCTAGCGACCCAATCGATGTCCTCAACATTAAACTGAAATGTATCAAGAAGTATTTTAAAGGTTGGGGTTCTCACTCTTTTGGTCATGCCCGAAAGAGGAAAAAAGAGATAAAAAAGGAACTAGAGGAGATGGAGAAGTTAGAAGAAGCTGAGCCTCTAACACCTGAATTATATGAAAAAGAGCCAACCTATGTGCTGAGTTGAATGATATTCTTGCGGATGAGGAACTCTTTTGGCTTCAAGATTCGAACGAATGTTGGTTACTAAAGGGGGACCAAAACACGGCTTTTTATCATCGGATTGCGAATGGTAAAAAGAGAAAAAACACCATATATTCCCTATCCGATGGAAGGGTGGTGATTGAGGGCACAAAAGATCTCCTAAATCATGCTACCTCTTATTATAAAGAGTTGTTTGGGCCGGCCAGAGGAAACATATTCCATCTATCCCCTGATACCTGGGATGAGGGGGAAAAGCTTACTAAGGATGATAACACCCTACTCACGAGTGAGTTTACGGAAGAGGAAGTTAAAAAAGCTTTATTTAGTATGAAGAGTAACAGAGCCCCTGGACCGGATAACATCCCAGCTGAGTTTTTACAAACACTGCTGGGATTTTGTGAAGGGAGATCTAATGCGACTTTTCAAAGCATTCCATGACAACACTTTAGACATTGCACGCCTAAACTATGGCGTGATCACTTTGATTCCTAAGATGAATGGGGCCAAAAAAATCCAACAATATTGCCCCATATGCTTGCTTAGATGCCCCTATAAACTCATCACCAAGGTGCTAGATAACAGGGTCGCTATTTTTGCTGATAAGCTAATCATTCGACATCAAAACGCTTTCATTAAGCATAGAAACATTATGGATGGGATCCTTACACTTCATGAGGTGTTGCATCATGCTCATGCCAAGAAAAAAGTTGGGGTGGTCTTAAAGTTGGACTTTGAAAAAGCCTACGACAAGATAAATTGGGATTTCCTCCTTGAGTGCCATAGGAATCGTGGATTTGGGGCAACCTGGTGCAGATGGATTGAAAAAATCTTACATAACGGCACTGTGAGCATTAAATTGAACAATGAGGTGGGACCCTATTTCCAAAGCTATAAGGGGGTTCGTCAAGGTGACCCCCACTCTCCGTTTCTTTTCAATCTAGCTGTTGAAACCCTTTCGAAGATGATATGTAATGCTCAAAAAGAAAAGCTCTTGACTGGGCTTGCTCCTGACCTAATTGAAGGGGGAGTAGCTATACTCCAATATGCAGATGACACGGTCATTTTTTTTGAGCATGATAAGGATGCTGCTATAAACCTAAAACTTCTTTTATATATGTTCGAACTTATGTCGGGATTAAAGATCAATTTTCTTAAAAGTGAGGTGCTTTGTGTCGGGGGGGGGGGGGGATGAGGACACACTAGCGTTTTAGGCGGATCTGTTTAACTGTAAAATTGGACATTTTCCTATGAAATATCTGGGAGTGCCAGTTAGCTTCTCCACACTGCGTGTCCTTGAGTGGGATTTCATGGATGAACGATTCCTTAAATGCTGTGAGGCCTGGATTGGTAATGCGGCTTCCTCTGGAGGAAGGCTTATTCTGCTTAACTCCTCGCTCACAAGCATTGTATATTACTATATGGCTATGTTTCTTCCTCCGAAAACGGTGATAGTAAAACTTAACAAACACCGTAAGCGATTCTTTTGGCAAGAAAATGAAGGGCGAAAATGGTACCATTTGGTTAGGTGGTCCAGAATATGCAGATCGAAAAGTAAAGGGGGCCTGGGGGTAAAAGATTTGCATAAACAGAATGTTAGCCTCCTCACTAAGTGGTGGTGGAAATTGGAGAACCAACAGGGGTTGTGGCAGGAGGTTATATGGGCCAAGTATTTCAAAAGAGACACAGTCGCCTCTGTGAAAAGTAAATTTGGTGATTCCCCTATATGGAAAGCTATTATGAAAGTTAAAGAGAATTACTTTGCAGGGAGGAAGGTGATCCTCAATTCAGGCAATCTGGCCAGATTATGGGTTGATCCTGTGGGAAATGAGCCCCCTTTACGTGATAAATTCCCTATCTTATACAATATATGCAATTACCAAGAAATCATAGTTTCAGACTTCAAAAAAGGGGTTGAGGGAGACTTTTTTAGAAGGAGACTTCACACGCCTCTAGTGGAGCAATGGAGAGAATTGGGGACGGTGGTGGACTCCTGGCCTTAGTCAGATGTGTCAGATGAGATTACCTGGGCTTTGGGGAAGAAGAAGAAATTCACAACCAAATTTGTCTATAAATATCTAGAAAAAAACGTGAGGGGTGTAATTACAAATAGATATGGACATCCAAAATACCCTTAAAAATCCAAATCTTCCTCTGGCAACTTTTCCAAGATGCCATTCTCACTAGAGATGTGATGTGCAGAAGAAATTGGGCGGGAAACCCTACATGCTCGTTCTGCAATGAAAGAGAGACCTCGCAACATCTTTTTTTCACATGTCCTGTGGCTAAAGTAATGTGGAGAACCGTTGGGTGTGTCCTGGGCACGGATCGATGCCCAAAAAATATGTGGCAATATTTTGCCTGGTGTTATATGTTCATCCTTGATGTAGAAAAATTCTATACTTTTGGCTTGGCAGCTATGTGCTGGGCCTTGTGGAACTGCCGTAACAAAGTGAAATTTGAATACAAACAAATGAGGTCTCCTTTTGAGGTTGTGTACTCAGCTTGCGGATATTTGAATTACTAGGCAGGACTAATGAATGGAACTGATCGCGAGGCCATGGAGCATGGAGCCAAAATGATGAAGACCAGCGCGTCGACCCTGATGCATATTTGTGCGGCGCCGGGGGATGCAGAACAAGGATGATTCAGACACGGAGGTCCATAGAGGCTCAGCCTACCAAGGTCTTTTGCTATGTTCAGTCGTCCATGTACATCGCTAGTATTTCCGATGTGTCTTTCTGCTTAAACTCAGGGAACTTTGCGGCTCCTGCGCGAGCTTATGTCTGAGCCTCCTGTGGCTGGTGTGATCCTAGACTTTGGGTACTTTTGGGTTGGTGATGTTGGTTTTGTTGGTGTCACTGGGTTTTCGCCCCATGGTAGGCCGCTCGATGACGAGTGTCTATTGTGGGTTTCCCAGTGATGTGCCGAGCTCGCATTTCCCCTTTCAGTTTCCTTTTAGTTTCAACAAACTTTGTATTTCCGTTATGAAAGTAATGGAAAGGGGTTATGCCCGGCTCAAAAAAAAAATTCTGCATGCTCTCCTTACATAATCTCACCATATTTTTTTCGTATGCATGTCACATATTGTACACAGTCATGCTGAACATGTAGAGAAAAAGAGAAGAGTTTTGCGTGGCAATACAATGTCATGCAGACGTCGCTCCATGGTGGGTTCAATGGCAAACCCTCCCCACCCCTCTGCAGATTGTAATCCAGAGGAAGATATCTGTTCTGAAGCAGATTCGGACGTCGCTGACCACTCCTATTTACCCCCCAAGGTGTTTGCTCTACCTTGGCATGATGATGTTAGTCATATCATGCATATGTTGCCTTGCAGTGCCTACTTTTGACATCATATATGTCATCTGCTTAGTTTAGACATGTTCTGTAATGCCACATGTTTAGTTTCTGTATCATATATGGGAATTATGCAGTCTCATGTCTTTTAGCCAGCCATAATATATGTGAAATGTGCAATGCCATCCTGTTTAACCAGGCATCATATATTTGGATGAAATCTTGCCCATCCTTTTCTTCATTACATTTCCATTTGTCGACAATGTTTGTACATTAAACTACTCTTCCTGTGACTCGGCCATTTGGGTGGGAGATGGAAAAAATCTGGAGTGAAAACAGGGCCTTCAGAGCAGACAGTGCTACCTGTCGAAGCAGATCTCTTGTTGGGTCCCGATACCTCCTCAGAGATAGATTCAGAGACAGATGACCAGTCCTATTCCCCCAGTGAGGTGTATGCTCTAACTTGGCACGGTTATACTGCTCATATCATGCATACGGTGTCTTGCATTGCATAGTTTAGACATCATATACACAATATTCAACACCATGTTCTTAGTTCAGACATCATATCGAATGCCCTTTGTTTAGCATATAAATCACATATGTGAATTAAATGATGCGATCCTGATTACTTAGATAACATGTAGGTGAATTATGTCATGCGATCCTGTTTAGTTATTCATCATATCTTAGAATTATGTTATGCTATGCTATCCAGTTTAGATAGACATCATATATGTGAAATTATGTCATGCTATCCGTTTTAGTTAAACAATATACATGTCAACTATTTCATGGCCTCTTTTTTCCACACTATCTATTGCATTTGTCTCTCATATAATGTCTGTACATTCAACTATGTTTCCTATTTATCAGCCATTTGAATTGGAGCCGGTGATGCCAGTATCTAGCGGACTGAAAAGACGGTCTTCAAATAAAACAGTGCTACCTCTTGGTGGAGATAGCACCCCGGTTGTACATGCACAAGAACCAGCCCTACCACACATAACCCAAACTCTCGCAGATTGTACCCCTACTACGATGGACAGAGAACCAGCTTCACCCAATCTAACCCCAACCCCAGCCGATAGTAACCCAGTTCCTGTTGACACAACACCATCTCCACAATAGAGCTCCCAAACAAGAGCAGTTAGTAAGGCAGCTCCGGTGCACAAAGGGCCAGTACTATCACGCTGAACCCCAACTCCACCAGTTAGTACGCCTATTCCTGTGGAGGAAGCACAACCAGCTAGCCGTAGTTTAGCATCTATCACATTTGATGTTGTTAAATCGTATGTGCGTATCTTCCCATCTTGGAAATATTATACTGAAGATGAAGGAAAATGCCAGTTGCAGGTGTTTGTCCAGGAGTTATGTGTAAGTAATGTTATTCATGGCAATTACTTTGCTTTGTCCCATACATCCTACCTCCATGATGGTTATAATACAGCAAATTTTCCCAATTTTTCTCTATAGAGAAGGACCTATTTGGAAACTCAGGATGAGGTAACCTATGCTAATACCTCTGCTATCTTCAAGAATGCTTGGTGGCAGTATCGGAATTACCTGAAGAAAACGTACTTCACCGGCAAAGAAACTCATCAAATTCCCTTACGTTCTCATGAGACACATTTACTGGACAATGACTGGGAACACCTTGTTCTGTACTGGTCCCGAACCAAGAATGTGGTAAGGACTATGAGCTCATTTTCTATTTTTAAGTATTATATTCTTTCGTCTTACTGTACTTTGTTCATGTAGAACAAGTGCCTAAACCTGAAGAACAACTGTTCTAATTTAAGATTCCATTGCTACCATAGGACATAGATATATGTTTGTTTGATGCTTTTATTATGTACTAGTGCTTGGCAATAGAAGACTTGGTAGTTTAATCCTGTCCACCTTACTAATGAACTGGTTCACCGAAATGAGTTTCATATACTAGTACATGCTAAACTTGTTATGTGTCTGCTTGTTTCTTCTTTTAGAATGCTGACAAAATATTGGGAAAGAGTGCCTTATTAAGCAACGGTAAAGGAATTAATGTAGATAAGGTTCAGGATAGTGACACATCCTGTCTTGGTTTAGTGTTGGAGTTACTGGCCACTACCGCTTGCACAAGCTATTCAAACTCACTGTCTGAATCAGTTCGGTTTCTTGAGTCTCAACTACAAGCTGAAAGACATCGATCAGTTGTGCTGCGACAAGAAGCAGAAGGACTGCGGAAGTCCTTGGAGCATTCAGATGCATACTTTCTGGTGCAACAGCAAGCGTTGGAGGATTTTAGCGCCAAACAGGACAAAGCTAATCAGCTTACTAAGCTTATTGCCAGCATGGTGGATACCCAGGATAACGTTTCTTGAGCTCTTCTGAAGTTGTTTCAGTTATCCTCTT
Source organism: Triticum monococcum (assembly GCA_034509565.1). Taxonomy (NCBI): domain Eukaryota; kingdom Viridiplantae; phylum Streptophyta; class Magnoliopsida; order Poales; family Poaceae; genus Triticum; species Triticum monococcum. Next base: position 665,203,337 of record CM067843.1, on the reverse strand, counting down.
GTTTTGCTGCTGCGTTTATATGCACTGGTGGCCAATTTTGACGGCCAGTGTATATGATATGCTGCTTTGTTCCCTATATTTGCACTGGTGGCGAACTTTGATGCCCAGTGGATGTAATATGTGTAATAGCCGTGATAGCCTAGCGTTAGTTGCTTGCTTATTTATTTCCTTTTTGTCTTGTTTATTTGTTTGCTTGTAGTCACTGCAGTTCTTTTTCCGCGGTTAACTAGTGGCTGCAATAACCTATTTTTTAAAACTAGGCCACAATAACCATGGGCTAATATTTACTATAGTGACACTGGGCCTCCTACGGGCCATAGAAATAGTGGGCCTTCTACGGGCCGTAGAAACAGTAGGCCTTCTACGGGCCATAGAAACAATGGGCCTTCTACGGGCCGTATCATCAATGGGCCTTATACGGGTCGTATGATCGATTGGCCAAACATGGGCCAATAACAGGCCGCATTATGGCCGTAAACGGGCTAGAGTTGGAATCGTCCGTTCATGGGCCGACCGTAACGGGCCATCGTTAATAGGCCGTATTTGATGACAGTATGAAAATGGCCCAACGTATTAACGGACCACAAATGGGCCGACTGTAACCACGGGCTGAATTTTGCCCACAAGCAGAAAATGATAGTAACGGACTGTAAGTAAACGAATGCTGGAAATGAGCCCAAGAATAAATGGGCTCTGAGAAGGCCGAAAGATAACATGGGCTGGAAATGGCTCAATGGAATAACGGGCCGTTAATGGGTATAAAGTGATACACTATTCATTACGGGCCAGTTTCACCACGGGCCGTTAATAGGCCAAGAGTTACATAGGGCCTCATATGGGCCGAAAGACGTCATGGGCCATACATGGGCCAGAAGTGAAAACGGGCTGGAATCATATTGGATGGCCCAGATGACGCTACTGTGCCTAATTCGGATAGGGCGTAACGGGCCTTGGGTTAGCGGGTTGTAAATGGGCTATATACGAACAAGCCGTTAACAGGCTTTCCATGGTCCGGCCTGCCACCTTTTGACCAAGTCAAACGGGCCGGCCTTTTCACAGGAATGGGCCTCTGTTGGTTCGTGCCACGTGTCGACATATCATAGGCGCCTATCTGACCCACTGACGAGCTGACACGTGTTTCGTCCGGCCAATAAGAATTTTACACGTGGAAATTTCCCATTGGTCGGGGCTGTTAACGGGTTATTGGATCCAAAACCCGACTCGATAGCTTAATGGCGTTCCGTTACGGTGGATGCCACGTGTCGGTCACCCTTGACGAAAGCACTTCTGTGACGCGCGATTTATCGTCATGGAAGTGGACACTTCCGTGATGATAATTTTGTAATGTCATGGAACACTTCTACGACAGCACAGGTATGACTATCTTGATTCTGTCATAAATTTGTCATGGATGTACATGCATGACAAAAAACGCAACCTACTGTGACAAACATGTATCATCACGGATGTGTATTTTTTTGTAGTGCGAAGATGTTTTATAGATGTTTGGGGATGATCCGGACCGATCGGTGATGACTGTCCGGGTCGGGTTCGGGGAAGTTTTCGAACATGCGAGGGGGTTTGAGAACTGTGCGGAGAGGAGGTCTGACAAAAGGCCACAGAGGCAAGGAGGTTTGATGGGCTCAGAAAAGAGAGAGAAGAGAAGGAGAGGCCCGGCGGCAGTTTCGGGGACCGAAATGTCCGACGTTTGACCGACTATAATGCCGCTATAGTTTAACGGTTGGGCTATCAACCGAGCTCCGAATGCGATGAAACTTGGCAGGCAGCCTACGGACAACAAAACAACCCCGCACGCCAACTTTTATCTCATTCCGAGAACATTTTCCGGCCACTTATAAAATACTATTTTGGAGGTGCCGCGGGCGCGTGCGAGTGTGTCTGGGCTAGAACGGACAACGGAAGGAACAGGAAGACCGGGACGGATGCAAGTTTTTGAAAACATGATGATGCAATGCACATGATGACATGGCAAGATGCAACACGCAAGCAAAAGACAAGGCAACAACAGCGAATAACTAGAAGACACCTGGCACATCAGTCTCGGGGCGTTACAACACTCCACCACTACAAGAGGATCTCGTCCTAAGATCTAGGATGGCACCTGAGAGAAACAGAAGAGGAAGAGAAGAGGTAAAAATAAGTTGCTTCTTGGACAAATGAGTGAAACCACAAACCTTGAGAGGTTGAACAAATTGAAAGGAAGGAATACAGCAAAGATGAACAAAGTTGAAAACACTCCGTTAGAAAAGAGGAACAAGGAACATTACTAGAGCCTTGTAGGTTGAAAGACAAAAGAAATGGGTTGCAATGGACAAGACGTACATGCAAGCACTCCCGTAGAAACGAGATGCACAAGGAACAATAAAGATCGATTACGACAACACTTTGGTTGTAAATGGAAGGTAAAGAATATGAGCTTGGCAAAATGAAAACGCTTGGATGAGAGTCCGGTTAGAAGAGGAATGATAGACACAAAACTCCGGTTAAAACAAGATAGAGACGGAATAAGAATGATATAATTTGGACAGCACTCCGACTGTAAATGGAAGGAATTGAACATGATCCTGACAAAACAAGATGATGGTTCGAAGAGAGCAACATCACAATTCCTCTGGAACAAATGAGTGGAATGAAAACAACGGAGAAGAAAAAAGCCAGCTTTTATCACAAATGAGTTTGGAAAGCACCCTTCCAAGAAGGTTATAACGGAGTTGTTGGAAAACCAACAACGAAAAGAACAAGCTTGTAGTGGGCTTATGCAGAACATCTCAAAACTACGAGGTGAAATTCTGCCACTAGCGGAAACAACAGATTGAATTGACATCAACAAGGAGACGAGAAACTTATATCACCGGGAGGATGAATGAAGAACTTGGGTCATTGATAAGCACCATAATAGCAACAATCCTTAGGGAAAACTTTAGGTGAAATATAACCCAAGATAACTCCAATGAAGAGGTTGATTGGTTGAAGAGATGTATTGAGTGAAGAGAAAAGGATGGGTTTAGATATGTCACTCTTGAAAACTTGTGAATCATGAAACACGAAGGGAAATTATCAGCAATGACATAACACCACCCCAAAAGATGAGATATGAAAGAATTGCACTTCGGAATGCAAGATGAAGAATGCTTGAACTCTTCAAAACAAGACATGCATTGAGTGATGACCCACAAGTATAGGGGATCTATCGTAGTCCTTTCGATAAGTACGAGTGTCGAACCCAACGAGGAGCAGAAGGAAATGATAAGCGGTTTTCAGCAAGGTATTCTCTGCAAGTACTGAAATAAGTGGTAACAGATAGTTTTGTGATAAGGTAAATTGTAACGAGCAACAAGTAACAAAAGTAGATAAAGTGCAGCAAGGTGGCCCAATCCTTTTTGTAGCAAAGGACAAGCCGGAACAAACTCTTATAATAGGAAAAGCGCTCCCGAGGACACATGGGAATATCGTCAAGCTAGTTTTCATCACGTTCATATGATTCGCGTTCGGTACTTTGATAATTTGATATGTGGGTGAACCGGTGCTTGGGTGCTGTTCTTACTTGAACAAGCATCCCACTTATGATTAACCTCTATTGCAAGCATCTGCAACTACAACGAAAGTATTAAGGTAAACCTAACCATAGCATGAAACATATGGATCCAAATCAGCCCCTTATGAAGCAACGCATAAACTAGGGTTTAAGCTTCTGTCACTCTAGCAACCCATCATCTACTTATTACTTCCCAATGCCTTCCTCTAGGCCCAAATAATGGTGAAGTGTTATGTAGTCGACGTTCACATAACACCACTAGAGGCTAGACAACATACATCTTATCAAAATATTAAACGAATACCAAATTCACATGACTACTAATAGCGAGACTTCTCCCTTGTCCTCAGGAACAAACGTAATTACTCACAAAGCATATTCATGTTCATAATCAGAGGGGTAATAATATGCATATAGGATTTGAACATATGATCTTCCACCAAATAAACAAACTAGCATCAACTACAAAGAGTAATCAACGCTACTAGCAACCTACTAGCACCAATCCCGGACTTTGAGACAAGAATTGGATACAAGAGATGAACTAGGATTTGGAGATGAGACGGTGCTGGTGAAGATGTTGATGGAGATTGCCCTCTCCTGATGAGAGGAGCGTTGGTGATGACGATGGTGATGATTTCCCCCTCCCAAAGGGAAGTATCCCCGGCAGAATAACTCTGCCAGAGCTCTAGATTGGTTCCGCCAAGGTTCCGCCTCGTGGCAGCGGAGTCTCGTCCCGAAAAGTTCCTTCTTCTTTTTTTCTCATCGAAAGACGTCATATAGCAGAAGATGGACGTCGGAGAGCCACCAGGGGGCCCACAAGGTAGGGGGGCACGCCCTCGAGGGGCGCGCCCCCCACCCTCGTGAGCAGGGTGTGGGCCCCCTGGCCTTCATCTTTGGCGAGGATTTTTCTTTATTTATTTTAAGATGTTCCATGGAGTTTCAGGACTTTTGGAGTTGCGCAGAATAGGTCTCTAATATTTGCTCCTTTTCCAGCTTAGAATTCCAGCTGCCGGCATCCTCCCTCCTTATGTAAACCTTGTAAAATAAGAGAGAATAGCCATAAGTATTGTGACATAAAGTGAAATAACAGTCCATAATGCAATAAATATCGATATAAAAGCATGATGCAAAATGGACGTATCAACTCCCCCAAGCTTAGACCTTGCTTGTCCTCAAGCGAAAAGCCGATAACAATAAATATGTCCTCATGTTTAGAGGTAGAGGTGTTGATAAAAAAATACGGACATGAAGGCATCATGATTATTCTCATAACAGCAACATATATAGATTTTGTCATATGATTAATTATGTTCAAGTGATGATCTATTCACAATGCAAGAGTATAAATCATAAACCTTATTGGGCTCCAACAAACTATAATCTCAGTCATTGAATCAATTGCAATTTATCATAACATCGGAAAGAGTCTATGTCAGAGCTAAAAAGCAAGTCCACATACTCAACTATCATTTAGTCCTCCATAATTGCTAACACTCACGCAATACTTGTGGTTACAGAGTTTTAGTCGGACACAGAGAAAGATAGGGGCTTATAGTTTTTCCCCACAACCTTTTACCTCAAGGGTAATGTCAACAATAATGGTTCATGCTCCCCTACATCCAATTAGATATATATATCATGTTCTTTCCAACATGATAAGCTTGCCAAAGGATAAAATGAAAAAGAAAAGGTGAAGATCACCATGACTCTTGCATAAGGTAGAAGATAATAATAAAAGATAGGCCCTTCACAGAGGGAAGCAGAGGTTGCCATGCGCTTTTATGGTTGGATGCATAAAATCTCAATGTGAAAGAACGTCACTTTATATTGCCCCTTGTGATATGAACCTTTATTATGTAGTCCGTCGCTTTTATTACTTCCACATCACAAGATCGTATAAAGCTTATTTCTCCCACACCAATCAATCATACATATTTAGAGCAAATTTTATTGCTTTGCACCAATAACAACTTACTTGAAGGATCTTACTCAATCCATAGGTAGATATGGTGGACTCATGGCAAAACTGGTTTAAGGGTATTTGGAAGCACAAGTAGTATTTCTACTTGGTGCTGAGAATTTGGCTAGCATGAGGGGGAAAGGCAAGCTCAACAAGTTAGAGGATCCATGACAACATACTTTATCTCAGATATAAGAAAGACATAACTCATTACGTTGTCTTCCTTGTCCAACATCAACCCTTTAGCATGTCATATTTTAATGAGTGCTCCCAATCATAAAAGATGTCAATGATAATATATCTATATGTGAAACCTCTCTTTCCTTATTACTTCCTATTAATTTCAACAATGACCAAAGCTATGTCTGCCAACTCCCAACAACTTTTAATCATCATACTCTTTCTATGTGAAGTCATTACTCTCAATAAGATCAATATGAACTTTTTGTTTATTTTTATTCTTTTTCTCTTTTCTTTTATTCACCCAAGATCATGGAAAAATAATCAAGCCCTTGACTCAACACTAATCTTTATTATATATAGCTCATGGACTCGATTACAAAGAGAGATCATAAAGCAAACTCAAAACTAGATCATGCCATAAACTTTATTCTACTAGATCAAGATACTACTAATAGGATCGAACTAAGAAAAAACGGTAAAGATAGGAGTTGTGATTGTGATACGATACCGGGGCACCTCCCCCAAGCTTGGCACTTGCCAAGGGGAGTGCCCATACCCATGTGATTATATCTCCTTTGTTGGTGAAGAAGGCGGAGGTGTTGTAGATGATGCGGGCCTTGCGTCCATCTTCCAAGGCATAGGTTCTCCATTATAGAAAGATGATCGAGTCTCCGGGATTCTCAAATCTACATCCAAACTCATCCTTTTGAATCTATATTCATACTCACAGTTTTGGTTTTGCAGGTCATAGATTTGGGCTTGGAGGTGCTCGATCTTCTCATGAAGCTTGAAGATAGTCTCCCTGATGTTGTCAGCATCCATCTTGTGGTTGCTAGTGAACTCCGCAATCATCATGTGGTTAGAGTTGAGTCCATGTTCCACCATCCCTTGGCACTTGAAAACTTGTTGCTCCACTACTTCGAGCCTCATCTCCATGCTTCCGGTCCCCTTTGGTCCCTCTTCATCACGGATGTGCAGCAACCCATCACGCAACTTAATAGTTTGAGGGTGTCGCAGCACCTCCGCGAGGTAAGGGTTGATGACCTTCTCGAAGAACTTGTCCTTGGAGGCGCTTGGGGCCGTCATGATAACCTAGATCTGTCAGAAAAACAGCTTAAAACAAGAACAAAGGAGGTTTGCGTGATACGGGAGTCAAAACCTTCGGGAGGTTATATAATGAATTTCTACCGACCAAAATACATAACGTGCAAGAAAACGGAGTCCGAAAGGCACACGAGGTGCTCACGAGGTAGGGGGCGTGCCCAGAGGGGTAGGGCGCGCCCACCACCCTCGTGGGGCCCTCGTGTCCTTCCCGGACTGCTACTTATTTTTCTATTTTTCTAAATATTCCAAAACGGAGAGATATTGCCTTAAAAATTGTTTTGGAGTTGGTTTACTTACCGTACCACATACATATTCCTTTTCGGAGTCTGAAATGTTCCGGAAAGTGTCCCTTATGTATTCCTCCGGGGTTACGGATTCAATAATATTGGTTTCAACATTTATGGGATTACCTGAGATATAATGTTTAATTCTTTGACCGTTTACCACCTTCGGATTTGTGCCCTCGAAGTTGTTGATTTTTATGGCACCGGAACGATAGACCTCTTCGATAACATAGGGGCCTTCCCATTTAGAGAGAAGTTTTCCTGCAAAAAATCTTAAACGAGAGTTGTATAGCAATACATAATCACCTACATTAAACTCACGCTTTTGTATCCTTTTGTCATGCCATCTTTTAACTTTTTCTTTAAACAACTTGGCATTTTCATAAGCTTGGGTTCTCCATTCATCAAGTGAGCTAATATCAAATCACCTCTTCTCACCGACAAGTTTAAAATCATAGTTGAGCTCTTTAATAGCCCAATATGCCTTATGTTCTAGTTCGAGAGGTAAGTGACATGCTTTTCCATAAACCATTTTATACGGAGACATACCCATAGGATTTTTGTATGCAGTTCTATAAGCCCATAATGCATCATCAAGTTTTTTGGACCAATTCTTTCTAGACCTATTAACAGTCTTTTGCAAAATTAATTTGAGCTCTTTATTGCTCAACTCTACTTGACCACTAGACTGTGGGTGATAAGGAGATGCAATCCTATGATTAACATCATATTTAGCAAGCATTTTACGGAAAGCACCATGAATAAAGTGTGAACCACCATCAGTCATTAAATATCTAGGGACTCCAAACCTCGGGAAAATAACTTATTTAAGCATTTTAATAGAAGTGTTATGATCAGCACTACTAGTTGGAATAGCTTCTACCCACTTAGTAACGTAATCAACAGCAACTAGAATATGTGTGTATCCATTAGAGGCAGGAAAATGTCCCATATAATCAAAGCCCAAACATCAAACGGTTCAATAACAAGTGAATAATTCATAGGCATTTCTTGACGTCTACTAATATTACCAATTCTTTGACATTCATCACAAGACAAGACAAACTTACGGGCATCCTTGAAGAGAGTAGGCCAATAAAAACCAGATTGCAATACCTTATGTGCAGTTCTATCTCCAGCGTGGTGTCCTCCATAAGCCTCGGAATGACACTTGCGTAGGATTTGTTCCTGTTCATGCTCAGGTACACAACGTCTAATAACACCATCTACTCCTAATTTATAAAGATGTGGGTCATCCCAAAAGTAATGTCTTAAGGAGATGCAATCCTATGATTAACATCATACTTAGCAAGCATTTTACGGAAAGCACCATGAATAAAGTGTGAACCACCATCAGTCATTAAATATCTAGGGACTCCAAACCTCGGAAAAATAACTTCTTTAAGCATTTTAATAGAAGTGTTATGATCAGCACTACTAGTTGGAATAGCTTCTACCCACTTAGTAACGTAATCAACAGCAACTAAAATATGTGTGTATCCATTAGAGGCAGGAAAAGGTCCCATATAATCAAAGCCCCCAAACATCAAACGGTTCAATAACAAGAGAATAATTCATAGGAATTTCTTGACGTCTACTAATATTACCAATTCTTTGACATTCATCACAAGAAAAGACAAACTTACGGGCATCCTTGAAGAGAGTAGGCCAATAAAAACCAGATTGCAATACCTTATGTGCAGTTCTATCTCCAGCGTGGTGTCCTCCATAAGCCTCGGAATGACACTTGCGTAGGATCTGTTCCTGTTCATGCTCAGGTACACAACGTCTAATAACACCATCTACTACTTCCTTATAAAGATGTGGGTCATCCCAAAAGTAATGTCTCAAGTCATAGAATTTATTTTTCTTTTGCTGGTATGTGAAGCTAGGTGGTATAAAGTTAGCAACAATATAATTAGCATAATCAGCATACCATGGAGTACTACGAGAAGTAATTATAACATTTTATTGTTCATCAGGAAAGCTATCGTTAATAGGTAGTGGGTCATCAAGAACATTCTCTAACCTAGACAAGTTGTCTGCAACGGGGTTCTCAGCTCACTTTGTATCAACAATATGAACATCAAATTCTTGTAGCAAGAGAACCCATCTAATAAGTCTAGGTTTAGCATCTTTCTTTTCCATAAGGTATTTAATAGCAGCATGATCAGTGTGAATAGTTACTTTAGAATCAACAATATAAGGTCTGAACTTATCACAAGCAAATACAACTGCTAAAAGCTCTTTTTCAGTAGTAGCATAATTTCTTTGAGCATTGTCTAGAGTCTTACTAGCATAATAAATAACATTTAATTTCTTATCAACTCTTTGCCCTAGAACAGCACCTACAGCATAATCACTAGCATCACACATAATTTCAAAGGGTAAATTCCAATCAGGTGGTTGAACAACAGGTGCAGAGACTAATGCTTTCTTAAGTATTTCAAATGCTTCTACACAATCATCATCAAAGACAAATGGTATATCTTTTTTCAATAAATTAGTCAGAGTCCGAGAAGTTTTTGAGAAGTCCTTAATGAACCTCCTGTAAAATCTGGCGTGACCAAGGAAACTTCTTATACCTTTGATGTCCTTAGGACATGGCATCTTTTCAATAACATCAACCTTGGCTTTATCAACTTCAATACCTCTTTCAGAAACTTTATGCCCCAAGACAATACCTTCATTAACCATAAAGTGGCACTTTTCCCAATTCAAGACAAGATTAGTTTCTTCACATCTTTGCAAAACTCGATCAAGATTGCTCAAGCAACCATCAAAAGAGGAACAATAGACGGAAAAATCGTCCATGAAAACCTCACAAATCTTTTCACAAAAGTCAGAGAATATAGCCATCATGCATCTTTGAAAGGTAGAAGGTGCATTACATAAACCAAAAGGCATACGTCTATAAGCAAAAGTACCAAAAGGGCATGTAAAAGTAGTCTTTGATTGATCTCTAGCCGACACGGGTATTTGAGAAAAGACAGAATAACCATCTAGAAAGCAATAGTGTGTATGTTTGCATAATCTTTCTAGCATTTGATCAATAAAAGGTAAGGGGTAATGATCTTTCTTAGTAGCCTTGTTTAATTTATGGAAATCAATTACCATCCTATAACCTGTGATAATTCTTTGTGGAATAAATTCATCTTTATCATTAGGAACAATGGTAATACCTCCCTTCTTAGGGACACAATGAACAAGACTTACCCATTGACTATCAGCAATGGGATAAATTATACCTGCCTCCAGAAGCTTGAGTATTTCTTTTCTTACCACTTCTTTCATTTTAGGATTCAGACGTCGTTGAGGATCACGAACTGGTTGGGCATCTGCTTCCAAATTTATTTTATGTTGACATAGAGTGGGACTAATGCCCTTAAGATCATCAAGAGTATATCCAATAGCAGCATGATGCTTCTTCGGAGTTTTCAATAATCTTTCTTCTTCATGCTCTGAAAGGTTAGCACTAATAATAACAGGATATATCTTCTTTTCATCAAGATAAGCATATTTAAGATTATCAGACAAAGGTTTAAGCTCAAACACGGGATCACCCTTGGGTGGAGGAGGATCCCCTAAAATTTCAACATGCAAATTGTGTTGCAGAATAGGTTCCTATTTAAAGAATACTTCATCTATTTCCCTTCTTTCTTTCATGAACATATCATTTTCATGGTATAGCAAATAGTGTTCTAAAGGATCACTAGGAGGTACGGCAATAGAAGCAAGACCAATAATTTCATCGTTACTCGGTAATTCTTACTCACGATGTTGTTTACTAAATTTAGAGAAATTAAACTCATGAACCATATCATCCAAGCCAATAGTAACAACATTCTTTTTGCAATCTATCCTAGCATTAACAGTGTTCAAGAAGGGTCTACCAAATATAATGGGACAAAAGCTATCTTGCGGAGAAGTAAGAACAAGAAAATCAGCTGGATATTTAGTTTTCCCACACAAGACTTCAACATCAATAACAATTCCAATTGGTGAAATAGTATCTCTATTGGCAAGTTTAATTGTGACATCAATACCTTCTAACTCAGCAGGTGCAATTTCATTCTTAATTTCTTCGTATAAAGTATGCGGTATAACACTAGCACTCGCACCCATATCACATAAGCCATGATAGCAATGATCTCCTATTTTAACAGAAATAACAGGCACACCTACCACAGGTCTATGTTTATCTTTAGCACAAGGTTTAGCAATTCTAGAAGTTTCACCTTCGAACTGAATAACATGCCCATCAATATTATCAGACAAGAGATCTTTAACAATAGCAATATTAGGTTCTACTTTAACTTGCTCAGGAGATCTATAAGTTCTAATATTGCTTTTACGAACAATAGTTGAAGCTTTAGCATTATCCTTTACTCTAACAGGGAAAGGTGGTTTCTCAACATAAGAAGTAGGAACAATAGGATCATTATAAGTGACAGTCTTTTCTTCAACTTTAATAGGTGCAGCTGCTTTTACTTCTATGAGAGGATGATATTTAAACCACTTCTCCTTGGGGAGATCAACATAAGTAGCAAAAGATTCACAGAAAGAAGCTACTATCTCAGAGTCAAGTCCATATTTAGTGCTAAACTTACGGAAAATATCGGTGTCCATAAAACATTTAACACAACCAAACTTAGGTGTCATACCTGACTCCTTACCTTCGTCGAGGTCCCAATCTTTAGAGTTGCGTTTAATTCTATCCAATAAATTCCATCTGAATTCAATTGTCTTCATCATAAAAGAGCCAGCACAAGAAGTATCGAGCATGGTTTGATTATTATGAGAAAGCCGAGCATAAAAACTTTGCATAATTATTTCTCTCGAGAGCTCATGATTGGGGCATGAATATAACATTGATTTAATCCTCCCCCAAGCTTGAGCGATGCTTTCTCCTTCGCGAGGCCAGAAATTATATATATAATTGCGATCACGATTAACAAGATGCATAGGGTAATACTTTTGATGAAATTCCAATTTCAATCTTTTATAGTTCCATGATCTCATATCATCACATAGCCTATACCATATCAATGTGTCTCCCTTCAAAGATAAAGGGAAGACCTTCTTCTTCGCAACATCATTGGGTATACCTGCAAGCTTAAATAATCCACAAACTTCATCCACATATATTAAGTGCTCATCAGGATGCTTTGTTCCATCTCCTGTAAAAGGGTTAGCTAGCAGTTTTTCCATCATACCCGAAGGAAATTCAAAAGTAGTTTCATTTTCAATAGGTTCAGTAGGTTGAGGAGAAACTCTTTGCTCTACTGGACGGGGTGAAGATGCCCCGAACAAGCCCCTCAGAGAATTACTTTCCATAGTAGCAAGTGACAGTAAACTTCAGCACACTATATAAATTTTTCCTTACCAAATTCCACCTACCAAAGGCGCTACACTCCCCGGCAACGGCGCCAGAAAAGAGTCTTGATGACCCACAAGTATAGGGGGTCTATCGTAGTCCTTTCGATAAGTAAGAGTGTCGAACCCAACGAGGAGCAGAAGGAAATGATAAGCGGTTTTCAGCAAGGTATTCTCTGCAAGTACTGAAATAAGTGGTAACAGATAGTTTTGTGATAAGGTAAATTGTAACGAGCAACAAGTAACAAAAGTAAATAAAGTGCAGCAAGGTGGCCCAATCCTTTTTGTAGCAAAGGACAAGTCAGAACAAACTCTTATAATAGGAAAAGCGCTCCCGAGGACACATGGGAATATCGTCAAGCTAGTTTTCATCACGTTCATATGATTCGCGTTCGATACTTTGATAATTTGATATGTGGGTGAACCGGTGCTTGGGTGTTGTTCTTACTTGAACAAGCATCCCACTGATGATTAACCTCTATTGCAAGCATCCGCAACTACAACAAAAGTATTAGGGTAAACCTAACCATAGCATGAAACATATGGATCCAAATCAGCCCCTTATGAAGCAACGCATAAACTAGGGTTTAAGCTTCTGTCACTCTAGCAACCCAACATCTACTTATTACTTCCCAATGCCTTCCTCTAGGCCCAAATAATGGTGAAGTGTTATGTAGTCGACGTTCACATAAAACCACTAGAGGCTAGACAGTATACATCTTATCAAAATATCAAACAAATACCAAATTCGATGACTACTAATAGCGAGACTTCTCCCTTGTCCTCAGGAACAAAAGAATTTGAAAGATCTTGGAGAAGGACATTTGACTGATGACAAATCATTCTTACGTCAAACTTTGAAATGAATTTGAGAGTTACACCGGCAAAATAGAAGAGTCAGGTAAGATCCTGGGAAAAGACCATGGGTTAGGGCCCACTCAAAAGAAGCACCGTTGAAAAGATTGCTTGGAAAGAGAGATTGGACCAGTTGAATTAAATGGCTTGAATGAGATAACAACCTCGAGATATCTTGAACGATTGAGAATGGCAACGCAAATCTTTCGAGATATCTTCAACACAACGGAACAAATGAATAGCAAGAAATGGATGGTTAAGAGGTGCACCGGTATGAGAAAACATTTGGAACGAGGGAAGGTATGATCGACAAAGCTTTACTTGAATCCACTAGAGAAGAAAGAGGACGAAGAATGATGAACTTGTAGAGCATCTTCATGAGAACCATCGGGTAAGAACATTGATTGAAAAGAATGAAGAGACTTCACATGAATAATATGGATACTGCTTCGGACCGGGATCCTTGCATCTCGTCCTCTCGCTTCATCCCCGCCGTCGTCCACCTTGTCGGCGCCGCTCCTACGACCGTCTCGTTCGCCGTGCCCCGTCGCCACCGTCTACCCTCCTAGATCTGCTTCCACGCCACCGACAGCCATCGCTACTGCAGCACCATCAAATTCTCAGCAGATGCGTACACGGCGCCGCACCAGAGGCGGTACTCTTTCATATCTGCTCAACTTATGTATCGCAGTAAGAAAATTGATCGCCACTGCTTTACTCTGATTTCTTGTCTTAGTTGCGAAGTTGCCTTTGTCCGGTTTGCACCTTCAGATCCGCCGTGGTACGCTCAACACCATACTCGCAATGCTTATGGTTTTCCCTTTTATATTCCACACTAGTTAAATCACAGTAGACTAAATTTCAAAATTGGGTCAGTCGATTTTTCAGAGCTCGCCGGAGTTCGCCGGTGCGATCGAAGGGGCTCGGGTGGCGACGGTGGTTGTGGGGGGGCAGTGGTGGGGCCTCGTCGAACGAAGAAAACTCGACGCGGGTGGGGGCAGGGGTGGGGGTGGCGGAGGAACACAGGCGGTGGGGCCGGTGGTTCGGCTGGTGGCCCGTGCGGTATTCTGTATGGGAAGCACAGTATGGTCCTTGTCAGGAAGGGGAGCAGGGACATCTGCAGTCAACAGCTGATAGAGCTGGCCTATACATGATCGATAGGCTTTCAATTACTAGCGGAAATACAACACCGTAATTTCCAGCCAGTTCCACTATCCCGATTTATATATCCTGGTTATGGTGTACCCCTGTTATGTACACGATGGGGCTGTTTGGTTTGTGACTAACTTTGCCAGAGATTGCCACACCTAAGGATAGGCAAGTTTGACCAACTTAGGTGAGTGCTTGGTTCAAGCCACATCTTAGTCAAGCCACACTTGGACCCCACATGGCATACACACAAAAAGTGTGGCAAGATTCCCTTAGGCTTGCCAACTTGTGGCTCTCATTTTGATGAACTAACCTTAGTCAAGTTTGGCAAAAATGTGTGGCAAAGTGTGGCAATGCTAGTCCTAAAACCAAACAGCCCCTATGATCTACCTAGTTGCTGTGTGATCTTGTTATCATGGTTTGGCAATAAACTCTCTATATAGTATATTATGAACCTATCATCTGCCAGCTATCCTTACTTCTGGAGCCTATTTTTTGTGTACTTGTGCCAGATTATATAAATGCACGCACCATATTACAGCACACATGAGTTCTCTCATTAGAATCCAGTGATAGCACACAAGTGTTTACAGGGGCACCCCTATATTAGAATATCATCTGCATTACAAAGATAATCTCACAGCTATTTATGTTTTCATGGTTCTCAGATATTATACGCAATTACAGTGAATATCAGAATCCGCGCATCAGAAGAATATTGTGGAACACTACAATGACTTACAAAATTGGCAGCAAGGCATTGAGTGCCATTCTGGAAGCAATGAAACTCGTACGCTCCCCACCTATTGATTTTTGTTCAGAATATCATCCTAATGACTATTCTAACCTCGAGAAGTCAAAGGCAGATGGCCTGTCCTGTTCACTCATCAAGGTGTTTGTTCTAATTTGGCAAGGTTTTATTGATTGCGCGTATCTTGCATATGTTGTCTTGCATTTCTTCTACTTTGTTGCACCACCATCTGCTTAGTTTACTCATCATATATGTCAAGATGCCATGCCCATCCATTATCAATACATATTCCATCTGTCATCATACCACGTTTTTCCACTCAAATGTTGTTCTTGTGCATCAGACATCAAAAAGGAAGAGGGTGATTGCCGAACCTGAAGGAGCACCAGCAAAGTCCTTGAAAAACTTGGTGGTGCCGGAGAAATCAGACAGCACCCCACTTATATTGGTTGTACAACCAGTGACACAAAATGTAGGACCGACTCCAGCAGACTGTACCCATACTTCACTGGCCACACCACTAGCCCCACCGCACAGGACCTGCACTCTAGCAAAAGGTATACCGATTTCATTTGCCATAGCACCAGTTGTACCACAGAAAAATCCCACTCTAGCAAAAAGTACAGCAAGTCCACCGGCCAAAGACCTATCCCAATTGCAGAGACGGCCAATTCCTACAGATTGGAACCCCATTCCATTTATTCCCAGTATAAAAGACAATGCTTTTAATGTTGTTAGGGACTACGTGCATATATTCCCATCATGGGAAGATTATTGTGAAGACAAACACCATTTTCACATCTTCCTGTCCAACTTACGTGTAAGTGCTATTATTCATGGCTATTATTTTCCCGTTTTCTGCTGATTGAACACATGAATGATTTACATTACATTGCTGTAACTAGGCGAGGGTCAATCTGGATAGTCATGACGAGCAAAGCTTGCTTGTGCTTTTCAAGGAAGCATTGCAGCAGTATCGGTGTTACCTGAGGAAATCACACTTTGATGGCAAGTCTATAAACGAATTTCCGGTGAAGGCTCCTGTGCTAAATTTCGAAGACATTGAATGGAAAAACCATGTTATGCACTGGTCTCGTTCCCAGGATGAGGTATTGTCTATGAAATCACATGACAATTTGAACTTCTACTTTTCCGCATGTGCCTTACGGATCTTTTTTGCAGGAAATCTGCTCGAAGAAGAATTCCGGTTTGACAAGAACGACAGGATATCACAAATATGCTGCCCGGTGCTTTGCTCTTGTTAGCACCTGTTGTCCTGTATCACTGTACTTGCATACATACCTAGTTCATTATGTGACAGCAGTATGAATGATAGCTTGCTTATCAATTGTTCGCTCCATATTATCTGATCTATATGAATGGTTACAGTAGTGTAGAATATATATAATGCCAATGTTTTTTTAGCTCTGCATTGTTCTTGTAAGTACATGATGTCCTGTATCAGTGTACTTATAATGACAGGTAGTTGTTCATGTACCATCACTTTGCAGCTTATTTTGCTTTGCCCTCCATTTTCTACACATCAGATCTATATTTACTCTTACCATAAGGTTGGTACTTGTTGGATTTCAGGTTCCAGCAGACCCTTAAGGTTCGAACACTGGGGTAAGCGCGGAAATCACATCCTCAACCTCCCCGCCTCACAAAGATCTAAACTACTAAGGGAACTGCGCAAGCGACACAAGATTTATACTGGTTCGGGCCACCATTGTGGTGTAATACCCTACTCCAGTGTGTGGTGGGTGGATTGCCTCCTGGGGCTGGTGATGATGAACAATACAAGGAAGAATAGCCTCGCGAGGGTCTGTTCTTGGCTGGGGTGATGAACTGCTGGGAGGAGTTCGGTCACCACTCTCTCTCTCTCTCTCTCTCTCTCTCTCTCTCTCTTTCTCTACTCTGTGTGCCTTCTCATCAAAACCGGACGAACCCCTCGAGCCGAACCAAACCCCTTGCTATGTGGGCGGCCGGTCCCTATTTATAGAGGCCCTGGTCCTCTTCCCAAATATTGAGCGGGAAGGGAGCCAACAATGGCGGGCTAATTTGAAGGGGGACAGCAAGTACTCTTATCCTGACTAAAGGTGGTGTTCGCCTGCGAAAGACTCTGCGGTGACACCGCGCTGGGCTCCATGGTGACCTCCGTCTCGTAGTCCGCTTGGTCCTAGTCTTGTTGCACCGAAATGGAAACCTTTGCCTGATGCCTCGGTACTACGCGGCTGTGCTTGCCCCCTTTGCACCAAAGAGGAAAGAAGGACGCTGCGCGCGCTGGCGCCCGCCTAGCGCCCTCGATCGTCATGGCTTGCATCACGGGCGCCTCACGAGACACCCCGCCTTGATATCTCCGTCTCCTCGCGAGCTAGCCTGAGGAGGCTGCGCCTGAGGATGCGCCGTGTCATCCGCCTCGCGAGGCTTGGCCCCTCGCGAGGGTCTTGAGTCTTGTGTTGATGAAGATGGGCCATGTTGGGCCCCCATTCGAGCCACGCCGCAGGCCGCAGGCAGGCAAGTCTGGGGACCCCCGTTCCCAGAACGCCGACAGTAGCCCCCGGGCCCGTGGCGTGCATGGGCTTGGCCGTGCTGAGAGGCGAAAGGGCAAGGGCGAAGCGCCGCGGGCCCTAACAGCCTGCGGCCTTGGGTGCCGTGTGGCAGTTGATTGGACGTGGGCGACTCCACTTCCCCACGACGCCTTGGTGACCGTGCGAGCTGGACAAGTCCCTGCATGCAAATCGTGTCATGATTACCTGTGATCGTGGAGGCCGGCGGTTGGCCTTCGCCGGCTATAAGTACTGTACGGCGCGTGTCCTTCCAGTCCAATCTTCCTGGCTTCTCCTTCTTCCCGATCCTTGCTCCGTCTTGGTATGATGGCTCCGATCCGCTAGTTCCCCGCAGCGTAGAAGGGAAAAGCTCCTCGAGAGGGGCCAGATCCGCTCCCGCTGAAGAAATGGCTCGCCATTTGCAGCCGGGACGAGGAGAACCGGCAGGTGGAGCCGAGGCCTCGGTGCGCGCGGGCTCCGCAGGGGTTCCCGCTTCCTCTGTATGCCCCCGCCGAGGGCCCCGAGGGTGTCGATGCTGATCTCCGCGGCCGGCACCGTCGTAGGCGCCATCGGGTCACGAAGGCGTGGGTTGTTCCTCCCGGAGTCCACGCCGAGGGCTCCTCCCACGAGTTCGTGCTCCACGTCGTCATTCCTCTTCAATCCTGGATCCGTCTGCCTCCCTTCTTCGGCTCCTTCGTTCCTCCAGGAGGGCCTCTGGAGCTATGGCTGCAGCACGCTGGCTGCAGCGCCCTCGCGACCGAGGCTGAGGTCGTGGTCGCTGCCCCGGGCGAGGTCTACTTGTCCCGCGGCTGGAGAGAAGTCGCCCGGGTTTGCAAGGAGAGGGGCGTCTTCGTGATCCACCTGGAGTACGATGGTGCTACAGTGATGTTCCTCAGGGTCTTCGACGTGATCGGGCGCCGGCTGGAGTGTTGCCGTGGGAGAGGTGGCCAGGACCTTGCCCTGGCGAGGGCTAGGCCCGTCAACCGCTCCCATGGCGAAGGCGCCGGGGGGTCCAGCGATTCCAGCGAAGTCTTCACGACTCTGGAGACAAGCGACGACAGCTACCAGCCCCCGAGCCGGCGCCGCTCCCGGAGCAGGGCGAGCTCGTCAGGCCGTCGCCGACCCTGATCTGGATGTGGTTGGCGCTGGTGCCTGACGGCCCACTGTTGATGATGGCATATGCTGCTGGAGCCCGTGTAGTTAGCACTCCTTAGGATCCGTTCCCTGCGAGGAATCAAAATGCGCCCCACGTGGGCTTGTAAGGTGTTTGTAGTCCCGTTTGTTAATATATGACCTGTGCTATGGATTTGTGTGAGTTGCTGATTTCGTCATAGCCTAGTTTTCCCTTTCGAACCTCGCGGGGGCTTGGTGCTCTACGCCGACAGGTCCCAGTCCCAAGGCGGCGTTAGCCGTCGCTGGTATACCAGGTCGCGATGCCGTGGTCAAGGCTAGGAGGTGAGCGACCCGGGGTCCGGTAAGAGCCCCTGAGTCGCGATGCTTAGGAATTCCCCTTTGGCGCCCAAGCAGCCGTCGCTTGGTGAGAAAGGGGAGCAACGTCGCTAGTACGGAATTACCTTAGGTGCGGGGGTAGTGCCACGGTAGCCAGCGCTGTGGGAGGTGACTTATCTCGAGAGTCGGGGATTATTCCTGGTGCGCCGTCGGGTTCACGCGTCGGTGGGAGCGGAATCGCTCGGCAAGGTCCTCGCGAGCCCCTTCCCCCTCGCCTCTGCTCCCCTTTCTGCTCTACGTCCTCGGGTCCCGGCCCTCGAGCTTGTCTCAACCGTCGCTGGTATGCCATGTCGTGATGCCGTGGACAAGGCCAGAGGGTGAGGGCTGGAGAGCCAGTAGGAGCCCTGAGTCGCGATGCTCAGGTACCCCCCTTTTAACGTGCAAGCGGTTCGCGCGGGCGAGGGCGAAGGAAACCTCGTGAGGGCCTCGGCTAGTGTAGTTCCCTCCAAGGATGATGTTGCCATGGCGGCCATTAGTCGATCGTTAGTCACTCAAGAGCTTGCTGGTTGGAGTAGGTGAGGTGTATCTGGGCACCCGTGAGCCAGCGCGGGACTCACGAGGCCCTACCCCTAGGCGGGTTGCGCCTGGCACTGGGTCGTATCTTGAGATGTGTCCCTGCAAAATTTGGTTAGATGCCAGTACTCTACGTCCTCGGGTCCCGGCACTCGAGCTTGTCTCAGCCGTCGCTGGTATGCCAGGTCGCGATGCCATGGACAAGGCCAGAGGGTGAGGGCTGGAGAGCCAGTAAGAGCCCTAAGTCGCGATGCTCAGGCACCCCCCCCCCCTTTAACATGCAAGTAGTCGACATGGAGAAGAAGGGATGCCGCGGACGGGCATCATTCAATCAAGTGTGATAGGCAAATGCATAGTTGGAAATAAACGCTAGGGAGATACACGCTGCTGGGTCTGGCCCGAGCGGCTTGGGGATGATGCAGCCCGAGGGGCGCCCCCAATCAAGGCAAACTAACGACGAAAAGGTAAATGCAGATACATGCCACGGGGACGGACCCACGCGGCCTGGGAGTGATGCAACCCTGGGAGGGTGCTCCCAGCTGGGAATGAAACTTGGAAGGTGTCACCTGGGGATGTCGTCGGCATAGTGGCGTTGGTGCAGCAGACTTGACGGGCTGCAGAAGCCTATCCTCACGAGCCCCCAGGCCCCGGGGCCTCGGGATGCTCCGGAGGCGCTGGTGACTCCTCGCGATCTGCCTCCATCTCCGCCAAGGCCGCAGAACGCCTGTCTTCCCGAGCCTCCACGATGCCCCTAATGAGGCGCTGGTACGCCGCAGCCATGCTCGGCAGGCCGTGAGGCATGCGAACATAGCTATGGGGTGGACCCCCGCAGCGCCCCACTTGTGAGGGCCAGAGACGCTCCATCGTGGCGATCTGATTGAGCCCTGGTACGTCGACGCGGACGTGCAGCCCACCATCCTCGCCTGGATGCGAGGCCACGGCTGGCAGGCGGTGGCAACCTCTCGTGATTCTTGAATGGCCTTGTCAACGAATTCTTGCTGGTCTGAGCTTCCTTGCCTGGCTCCTTCCCGGAGGAAACGTGCTGCGAAGCATGCCTCCACATGGTGCCCAAGCGCCTCTCTCGTGACCCTGGCTAGGTCGGTGGCCCTGCAGGTGAGAGCCCCCGAGCCCTGCCTGAGGAGGGCGCCGGGCATGCTTTCCTATGTGATAGAAGGAGGGTCCCCCTGGGCAGACACGGGCCCTGAGGGGCCTGCCTCCTAAGGGGCCGAGCCGGACGATGTCTTCTTCTTCTTGGGGGTGGTCTCAAGAAGCCTCCTGCTTCCGCGATCTGGGTCTTCTAGTGACGCGGCCTGATAGGCCCGCTCCAGGGAACACACTGCATCCTTCTCTTCATAGGGCACCGTGATGACTCCGCCACTTCCTGGCATCTTGAGGATGTTGTAGCCGTGGTGAGTCGCAGCCATGAACTTGGCCAGCGCTGGGTACCCGAGGATGGCGTTGTACGGCAGGCGGATGTGGGCGACGTCGAAGTCGATGAGCTCGGTGCGGTAGTTGCTGCGAGCCCCGAAGGTGACAGGGAGGCGGACCTGCCCGATCGGGACTGTGGAACCGTCGGTGATCCCGGAGAAAGGCTTGGTCGGCTGCAGCTGGTCATAGGGCACTTGGAGATTGTTGAATGTTTCCACGGACAGGAAGTTGAGCCCTGCCCCGCCATCGATGAGGGTCTTGGTGACCAGCACGTTGCTGATGACTGGGGAGCAGAGCATCGGGAGGACTCCCGCCGTGGCCGCGCACTTGAGCTGGTCTGCCGAGCTGAACGTGATGGGGCACGCCGACCACCTGAGGGGGCGCATTGCTTCGAGCTTGGGGAGAACTGCATTCACTTCAAGGGAAAACTGCTTGAAGATGCGTTGGGAGGCTGGGGCTTGAGCTCCGCCCAGGATGCAGGCGATTGCGCGCGGCTCCTGGAAGCCCCCAGCCCCCTCGTCTTGATGGCGGTCTTCGTTCCTTCTTGGTGGAGGCGGCAGTGGAGGTAGGCCTGCGTTGCCGTGAGGGCGATCCTCACGAGGTTGATCCCTCCAGTCTCCCTCGCGAGGCAGGTCCCACCAGCGGTCCTCGCGAGGTTGGTCGCGCCACCCCTGGCGCGGGCCACGATCTTCCCAGCGTCCTGGGTTTCTTCCTCCTCCTCAGCCGTAGGCCCGGTCAGCACGGTCAGGGCGACGGCCAATCCTTCCTTCTCGCATGGCGTGGAGCTCTTGACATTCGTTAGTGTTGTGGGTGTGGAGGTCATGGTACACGCAGTACCAGCTGCCTTTGGAGGGTTCGGGCAGATCCTTGCCCCGCTTTGTGTCTGGTTCTGCCGCGAGTACGGCAACCCCCTTATGCTTCGCGTCCTTGGCTTTGGGCTTCTTCTCTTCTGGGTCCACGGCAGGCAGCTCAAGGAGGGAGAGACGTCCCTCCTCAGCCCTGGCGCACTTGTTCGCCAAATTGAACAGCTCCAGGGAGGTGCAGAGGTCTTTGTGCATCGCCAGCTCCTCCTTCATCTTGACGTCGCGCACACCGTCGGAGAAGGCAGAGATGATGGCCTCCTCGGACACCTTGGGGATCTTGAGGCGCGCGTTGTTGAAGCGCTGGATGTACTTTTGCAGGGTCTCTCCGGGTTGTTGCTTGATGTGGCGCATGTCGCTCACGACAGGCGGCCGGTCGCGAGTCCCTTGGAAGATGGCGATGAAGCGGGCGCGCATCTGATCCCAGGAGGAGATCGTGCCTGGAGCCAGATTCAGGAGCCAGGTTCGAGCTCCTTCCTTGAGCGCCATGGGGAACCAGTTCACCATGACCTTTTCATTCCCGCCGGCAGCCTTGATGCCCAGCTCATAGAGCTGGAGGAACTCTGCAAGATCGGTTGTGCCGTCGTAGCGAGGAGGCAGGTCAGGCTTGAACTTGCCGGGCCACGCGACGCTGCGCAGCTCAGTGGTGTAGGCGTGGCAGCCCGCGGTGGCCACAAAAGGCCTCGGTTGGTGGAGAGCTTGGTCTTGAGGGTCCCCACGCGCTGCAGCTAGGAGCAGGGCGGGGTCTTGGCGTGCCGGAGCTGGAGCAGGGT
Source organism: Triticum monococcum (assembly GCA_034509565.1). Classification (NCBI taxonomy): domain Eukaryota; kingdom Viridiplantae; phylum Streptophyta; class Magnoliopsida; order Poales; family Poaceae; genus Triticum; species Triticum monococcum. The sequence goes on along the minus strand of CM067843.1, from coordinate 665,180,484 downwards.
CACGGCGCGCCGGAGCGGGGAGCGCCCTGGCAGCCCCTTGCGGGCGAGGAACTTCTTGGCAGCTCCGCTCTTGCTGCGCTGGCGCCTGACGGAGCGGGTTCCGCCCAGGGGCCAAGCGCCTTGGAGCCATGGCATCTTCTTGGAGGGGAGGCGGCTGGTGCGCCTCTGGAGCTTCGTTGCCCGCGCGGGGCGGAGTGTGGCGCAGAGGGACGGACGGCGCGGAAGAGCCCCCTGCGGCGCGGACAAGCTCAGCGACGCGGTCGAGCCACTCTTCGTAGACGTCATCGACGGGGCGGTAGCGCAGGAGCTCGTTTGGCGCGAGGAGCGTAGCTCGAGCCTCCAAGGGTGCGCGGAGCGCGCGGGACGAAGAACCGGCTGGAGCGAGCGATGGAGTAGCGGTGCGGCCGTCTCTCCGCATGGACGGGTGCTGATACGATGCCTGCTGCTCGCCCCCCACCGGGCCGGTGGCTGCGTTGACTGCGGGCAACGGGGAACAACGAGGACGCCCACCGATGGGGGCCTTCTGGGCGACGCGAGAAGCGATGGTGGCCCGGCGCTCGGCGCGGGCCCGACGAGCGTCAGACATGGATGCGATGGTCGGAGGAAAACGGAGTGGTGGAAGACGAATTCCGGCGCACCCCTACCTGGCGCGCCAAATGTCGGATTTCGGGTTCCGGCAGACCCTTAACGTTCGAACACTGGGGTGCGCGCGGAAATCACGTCCTCAACCTCCCCGCCTCACAAAGATCTAAACTACTAAAGGAACTGCGCAAGAGACACAAGATTTATACTCGTTCGGGCCACCATTATGGTGTAATACCCTACTCCAGCGTGTGATGGCTGGATTGCCTCCTGGGGCTGGTGATGATGAACAATACAAGGAAGAACAGCCTCGCGAGGGTCTGTTCTTGGCTGGGGTGATGAACTGCTGGGAGGAGTTCGGTCACCTCTCTCTCTCTCTCTTTCTCTACTCTGTTTGCCTTCTCATCAAAACCGGACGAACCCCTCGAGCCGAACCGAACCCCTTGCTATGTGGGCGGCCGGTCCCTATTTATAGAGGCGCTGGTCCTCTTCCCAAATATTGAGCGAAAAGGGGGCCAACGATGGCGGGCTAATTTGAAGGGGGACAGCAAGTACTCTTATCCTGACTAAAGGTGGTCTTCGCCTGCGAAAGACTCTGCGGTGATGCCGCGCTGGGCTCCATGGTGACCTCCGTCTTGTAGTCCTCTTGGTCCTGGTCTTGTTGCACCGAAATGGCAACATTTGCGTGATGCCTCGGTACTACGCGGCTGCGCTTGCCCCCCATTGCACCAAAGAGGAAAGAAGGACGTTGCGCGCGCTGGCGCCCGCCTGGCACCCTCGATCGTCATGGCTTGCGTCGCGGGCGCCTCACGAGACACCCCGCCTTGATATCTCCGTCTCCTCGCGAGCCAGCCTGAGGAGGCTGCGCCTGAGGATGCGCTGTGTCGTCCGCCTCGCGAGGCTTGGCCCCTCGCGAGGGTCTTGAGTCTTGTGTTGATGAAGATGGTCCATGTTGGGCCCCCATTCGAGCCACGCCGCAGGCCGTAGGCAGGCAAGTCTGGGGTCCCCCGTTCCCAGAACGCCGACAGTACTGAAGAAGTTTAGCTGTGCATTGCTCTTGGATGTACCTTTTGCCTGTATCGCTGCACTTACATTTATAGCTACTTGGTTATGTAGCATCACTCTTCATCTTATCTTAAATATTCTCCATTTTTTGTATATTATCACATCTATATTTACTCTTAACAAAATGTAGAATAAATGCAATGCTTTTGAAGAAGATTTTGTGGTAAACTTCTTAAATTGCCCCCCCATCAGCATGGACAAGGCCTTTATAGATTCTGTCTTCACCAATAATGTAAGTTTGTCCATCTCAAGCCTTCAAACTTTGTTGTATATATTTGGTTATGCATGACTGCAACAGCTGTTTATTTTTGGTGTTTGCATCAAATTGCTTTTTTAAAGTTTATTATATGTAGTTCATAAACAAAAGTTTGTCCTTTTTCAATTTAAGTTTTCAGTTGTACAACCAAGTTCCTTCTTCATACCATGTAAATTAAACTATACAGAGCAAGTGATCTTCTTTTGCACTGCATGTATGCTTCTGTTCTTCATCTATAATCTAGTGGTGTGGTGAACCTACCCACTACAACACAATGTCATATTCTTCAATGTCTTAACTATGAAAAATGTCATATCATTCTACTATTATTTAAACCGTCTCTTTATTTGCCAATCTGAAATGGTATAAATTGACAGCACACTAACCATTGATACTTATGAGTTCTTGATCTGTAATCCAGTGGTGTCGTAAAGCTGCCAACTCCTTCACAATGTCATTTCCTGCCATGTCTTGACATGAATAATACCATATTGTGTTAATGCAAATTTAAACTGTGTCACTTTATTCGTCAGTAAGAAATGTGATGAATTGTCAGCACTGATACTTTTATGTGCAAAACCTGTCATCTGTCTGCTTGTTTATCTTTCAGAGTGAGGAAGATATAAGTGTTGAACAAGCGCAGTCTCATCATCTTGCTCAGCTGCTTGCGCTGCAGCTCCCCAGCAGGGCTAACCTTTCTTGAACTCTATTGAAGTGCTGTCAGTTTTGTATATTATTTTGTCGGCGTGTTTATTTGCACTGGTGGTGATCTTTGATGCCCAGTGTATGTAATCTACTGTCTGCTTGAGCTTTATTACCATAGTGGCGAACTTTGATGCCCAGTGTATGTAATATGCCGTAATTTCTTTATTGTATAGTATAGGTTTTTTCTTATTCACGATGCTGCAGTTATTTTACTGTATATATATCCTATCTTCGCAGTAAACCAGCCAAACCGTAAAATTACGATACATAATCGGGCCGTCATGCAATCACAATGTAGGTTGGGTCTGAAATGTGCCGATCAGCTCATGGGCCGGCAGCAGCCCGAAATGAACCCCGGCCCATGATTGTGCGAATCAAATCATGGGCTTTTAACAGGCCGAAAAATTGTCTCGGTCCTTGTTTGGCCCAATCAGATATCGGCTGCGAGCAGGCCGGATGCAAACCGGGCCGTAGTTAGGCCCAACTATATGACGGGCTTTTAACAAGCTAAAATTAATATAGGGCCAAAATGTTAAACGGGCCCTTAATAGGCCAAAACTAATATCAGGCCGAATTACTAAGTGGGCCTTTAGCAAGTGGGCCCAAAAGCATAGTGTCCAGTTGTCGGATTTCGGGTTCCGGCAGACCCTTAAGGTTCGAACACTGGGGCGCGCGGAAATCACGTCCTCAACCTCCCTGCCTCACAAAGATCTAAACTACTAAAGGAATCACACAAGAGACACAAGATTTATACTGGTTCGGGCCACCATTGTGGTGTAATACCCTACTCCAGTGTGTGGTGGATAGATTGCCTCTTGGGGCTGGTGATGAAGAACAATACAAGGAAGAACAGCCTCACGAGGGTCTGTTCTTGGCTGGGGTGATGAACTACTGGGAGGAGTTCGGTCACCTCTCTCTCTCTCTCTTTCTGTACTCTGTGTGGCTTCTCATCAAAACCGGACCCTTTGCTACGTGGGTGGCCGGTCCCTATTTATAGAGGCCCTGGTCCTCTTCCCAAATATCGAGCGGGAAGGGAGCCAACAATGGCGGGCTAATTTGAAGGGGGACAGTAAGTACATCTATCCTGACTAAAGGTGGTCTTCGCCTGCGAAAGACTCTGCGGTGACGCCGTGCTGGGCTCCATGGTGACCTCCGTCTCGTAGTTCGCTTGGTCCTGGCCTTGTTGCACCGAAATGGCAACCTTTGCCTGATGCCTCGGTACTCCGCAGCTGCGCTTGCCGCCTTTGCACCAAAGAGGAAAGAAGGACGCTGCGCGCGCTGGCGCCTGCCTGGCGCCCTCGATCGTCATGGCTTGCGTCACTGGCACCTCGCGAGGCAGCCCGCCTTGATACCTCCGTCTCCTCGTGAGCTAGCCTGAGGAGGCTGCGCCTGAGGATGCGCCATGTCGTCTGCCTCGCGAGGCTTGGCCCCTCGTGAGGGTCTTGAGTCTTGTGCTTGATGAAGATGGGCCATGTTGGGCCCCCACTCGAGCCACGCCGTAGGCTGCAGGCAGGCAAGTCTGGGGACCCCTGTTCCCAGAACGCCGGCAGTAGCCCCCGGGCCCGTGGCGCGCATGGGCTTGGTCGTGCTGAGAGGCAAAAGGGCAAGGGCGAAGCGCCGCGGGCCCTAACAGCCTGCGGCCTTGGGCGCCGCGTGGCGGTTGATTGGACGTGGGCGACTCCACTTCCCCACGACGCCTTGGTGACCGCGCGAGGTGGACAAGTCCCTGCATGCAAATCGTGTTATGATTACATGTGATCATGGAGGCCGGCGGTTGGCCTTTGCCGGCTATAAGTACGGCACCGCGCGTGCCCTTCCAATCCATCTCTTCTTGCTCTCCCATTCGCCTCAGTTCTCGCTCCGTCTTGGTGTGATGGCTCCATCGAGGAGGTACTCGGCTGCAGAGAAGGGGAAGGCCCTCCAGGTTGGTCCTGCCTCTCCCCCGCCCAAGCGCGGTCGTGGGCGCCCTCGGAAGCATCCGGTGGCTGCCCCGGCCGCGCTCGGTGGCCATGGGGGTGGCTCCCAGCGCGGCGGCGGGCGAGCCGCCGTAGCCGAAGGACGCGCCTGGGTCGCGCGTTCTCCCAGGCCGCGCTTCCACACTGTGCACGCGCTACCGGAGTTCGTCGTCTGGTCGGCGGAGCCGACTCGCGCCTGGCTCCCGCTCCCTTGCTTCCTCCTTGGTGAACTCCCGGCCGGCGCTCCTGGCGGCCTCTGGCTCCAGGCAGAGGGCTACTGCAGCAGATCCTCGTGGGTCGCGCTGGAGGTCTCCGCCAGCGGGGGCTTGGCGTTCACTCGTGGCTGGCAGGCGTTCGCCCGCGCTCGCGGCCTGGAGCGTCGGTGCACTCTGCACTTCAGGTTCGACGGCGACGCCACCCTCTACGTGAGGGTGTTTGGGGAAGATGGTCGCCGCGTGGGGTGTTGCCCTGAGGACGACGACCGCGTCCACGGGCCCCTCTCCGATGGCGATGGAGGAGACAACGCCCGCGCGGATGGCGGCGTCCGCTACTCCCCAAGCTTCATCAGCTCTTCCTCAAGCGACTCCTCCAGCGGTGGCAGCAGTCCTCCCCCGCGCCGTCGAGCTTGCTTGGGAGGTGGCGGTTCGCCCGCCTGCCGTCGTGCCCCGGTGAAGCGCGAGAGGGAGTCCGCCTGAGGCCCTGAGGCAGCCCATGTTGCCTCCGCGGGCCAATGTGAGGGGGGGGGGGCTGCGCCGGGCTCGTCTTTTTCCTTTCTCTTTTGTTCCCTGTGTAAGACAGAACAGCTGCATGGAGCCCCCTTGGGGCGTGTTGGGAAACATTGCCGTTTTGGCTATTACCTTGATCTCATTCTTTGCACCTCTTGATTTCTCGCCTGTGCGTAGATAGTTTTTGACCCCTGCCGGGGGGGCGACCGACCCAGGCCCTGTGTGCACGTCATGGTGCCCGAGGGGCACGGACTAGAAGGGGTGCTCCTGTAATGTGCCAGGGTTGTGAAAACCTTCCTGCGGCTAGGGCAGAAACCCTCGCGAGGATGTCTGAGCGCCATCCCTCGCGAGGTTGTTTACGAGAAAAACCAAAGCGAGGAGCGAAAATCGATGAACCACAAATTAGCAACAGCGACAACTTCAATAAGACTCCAAATGCAAACAAACACGTCAACTGCGGAAAGCAAATGAAAAAGCCACGTCCGTCACCTAATCTAGTCTTCGACGTCTTCTCACCAGCGCGGAGCTAAGTGCTGCCACTGGGCGTGGGAGGGAGCCCCAGGGCCTGAGGCCGGCGCTCCTGAGACTCCGGGGCGTGTACAGCCCCACTCATTATTACGTGAGAGTGTCACGGGGCGGCGAGCTTCACAGGCATTCGCCTTGCTTCACAGGCTCCGGGCCTTTTCCCAAGCGATAGCTTCACAGGCGCTCGCCTTGCTTCACAGGCTCTGGGCCTTTTCAAAGAGATGATCTTCACAGGGCTCGCCTTGCTTCACAGGCTCCGGGCCTTTTTCCGAAGCGATGATCTTCATAGGCACTCGCCTTGCTTCATAGGCTCCGAGCCTTTCCAAAAAGAGATGATCTTCACATGCACTCGCCTTGCTTCACAGGCTCTGGGATTTTTCAAAGAGAGATGATCTTCACAGGCACTCGCCTTGTTTCACAGGCTCCGGGCCTTTCCAAAAAGAGATGATCTTCACAGGCACTCACCTTGCTTCACAGGCTCTGGGCCTTTTCAGGGGTAGAACCTCCGGAGGTGCTGGATGTTCCACGCATTCTGGATTGGCACTCCCTCCTGAGTCTCCAAGCACGCGGAGCCGGGCACGCGGAGCCGGGCTTGGAAACATGAACAACCTTGAACGGGCCCTCCCACATGGGAGAGAGCTTGTGCAACCCCTCCCTGGAGAGAACCCGCCTGAGCACGAGGTCTCCTACCTCGAGAGTCTTGGGGCGGATGTTGCGCCAGTGATATCGCCGCAGCGCCTGCTGATACCTCGCCGCTCGCAGCGCGGCCTCCCGGCGACGTTCCTCCCCCAGCACGAGGTCCATCCCCCGCATGGCGTCCTGCTGCGCCTCGTCGAACGCCAGGACCCGCGCGGAGTGACGTCTGACCTCGTGAGGGAGGACTGCTTCCGCTCCGTAGACCAGGAAGAATGGGGTCTCCCCAGTCGGTTTGGTCGCGGTGGTGCGGATGGACCACAACACGGACTACAGCTCGTCGTACCATCCTCTGCCGCAGGCCTCCAGCTTCTTCTTGAACGTCCTGGTCTTGAGGCCCCTCAGGACCTCTGCGCTGGCTCGCTCGGCCTGGTCGTTGCTTTGGGGGTGCGCCACTGAAGCGTAGCATATCTGCGTTCCAAGGTTAGCACAGTAGGTTTTGAAGAGGTTACTGGTGAACTGCGAACCGTTGTCCGTGATGATGCGATTCGGCACCCCGAACCGGCTTACGATGCCCTTGATGAACTTGACCGCGGAACCCGCAGGGATGGCGCGGACAGCCTCCACTTCAGCCCACTTGGTGAATTTGTCCACGGCAACGTAGAGGTAGCGATAGCCCCCTGGCGCCCGAGGGAACGGGCCCAAAATGTCCAGCCCCGAGACCGCGAATGGCCACGAAAGGGGGATGGTCTGCAAGCCTCCTGCTGGCTGATGGATCTGCTTGGCATGGAACTGGCAGGCTTCGCAAGCCTTTACCACTTCGATTGCGTCGTTAAGCGCGGTGGGCCAATAGAAACCGCTACGGAATGCCTTGCCGACGAGGGTCCGTGATGACGAGTGGTGCCCGCAGTCCCCGCCGTGTATGTCCTCCAATAGTTCCTTTCCTTGTTCCCTGGAGATGCAATGCAGAAGTACATTGTTTGGTCGCTTTCGGTAGAGTTCTCCATCTCTGATGCAGTATGCCGTGGCCTGCCGCGCCACTCGCTCCGCTTCCTCCTCCCTCTCCAGCAAGGTCCCTTTTGCCAGGTAGCTCCGGAGCTCGGTGATCCAACAACCCTCCTGAGGTTCCATCGCCAGGAGCAGGCGCGCTCCTGAGGCCGGGCCACAGGTCGGAGCTCCCGAGGCAGGCGGCTAGGGAAGCTCTTCCAAGGGTTGAGCCGTGTTTGACAGTGACGGCAGAGCTGAGGGCTTGAAGAGCCGCTCCTCGAAAACGCCAGGCTCCTGGGGTAACCGCCTGGAGACGCGCTTGGCGATATCGTCGGCCTCCTGATTGGTGCCGCGAGGCACATGCTGCAGTTCCAGCCCCCAGAACTGCTTTTCCATCCTGCGGACCTCCGCCAGGTAGGCCTCCATATGCTCGTCCTTCAGCTCATACACCTTGTTGGAGAAGTTGACTAGGAGCTGCGAGTCGCCCTTGACGGTGAGGCATTTCACTCCCAGGGCTACTGCGGCCTTCAACCCGGCTACCAGTCCCTCATATTCTGCAATGTTGTTGGAGACCTTTTCACCTTGCTGAAAACAGAGCTGCACGGCATAGTAGAGCTTATCCTGAGTGGGTGATATCAGCACCGCACCAGCCCCCGCGCCGTGTCTGGAGAACGCCCCATCGAAGTACATGACCCAGCCTTCCGGCGCCTCACTCCCTGGAGAGAGGGCCCGATCCTCGTTGTCCCTGAGGCCTGGTGCCTCCGCCCATTCCGCTATGAAATCCGCCAACGCTGCTCCTTTGATGACCCTGGTTGTGCTGAACTCGAGCTGAAACGCCTGCAGCTCTATGTTCCACTCGGCGACCCTTCCGGCTGAGTTTGGGCTCCGGAGCACTCTCTCCAGGGGGTATGATGAGATGACTTTGATGGGATGGGCCTGGAACTAGTGACGCAGCTTGCGCGAGGCCACCAGTAGCGCAAGGAGGAGCTTCTGAGGCATTGGGTACCGTGCCCTCATGTCCCGTAACACCGTGCTAACAAAGTAGACCGGGTGCTCAACAAGGCTGAGAGCATCTGCGGTCACGACGCCCTCGGGAGGTGGGGGCACCTCGCAAGGTGAAGTGACCTCGGGGGGCGGCCCATCTGGGCGTGTGGCCTCTTCTGCCTCTGATACATTCTTCGGCAGCTGCCCCTCTTCCACTGCGGTCGCGGCTTCCGCAGGCTCTCCTTGTTCCCGTCTTGCCTTGCCTCGGGCTGCCGCTGCGATCTTGACCTGGCGCACCTCCCTAACCGCCACCAAGGTTGCGCTGGCGGAGTAAGGAGTGGCAGCGAGGTAAAGCAGCGGGGGCTCCTGAGGGCGTGGAGCCACCATGACTGGGGGACTGGTCAGATACCTCTTGAGATCTTGAAACGCCTTATCTGCCTCTTCAGTCCATTCAAAGGGCCCCTTCTTCTTCATCGGCTGAAAGAAGGGCAGCGCTCGTTCTCCCAATTTGGAGATGAAGCACCCTAGCGCGGTCACGCGCCCGGTAAGCTTCTGCATCTCTCTGAGGGTCTTCGGCGGGCTCATGTCCTCGACCGCCTTGACCTTCTCGGGGTTGGCCTCGATGCCACGATGGGACACGAGGAAACCCAAAAGCTTGCCCGAGGGGACGCCAAACACACATTTCTCCGGGTTGAGCCGCAGGTTTACTACGTCGAGGCTCGCGAAGGTCTCCTCCAGGTCTTGTATCAGGGTCTTGGCCTCCTGAGACTTTACCACAATGTCATCTACATAGGCCTCGACATTCTTTCCGAGTTGCGGGCCCAAGGCGATGTGCATCAGCCGCTGAAAGGTTTCTCCCGCGTTGCGCAGCCCGAACAGCATGCATGTATAGCAGTATACCCCGCACGGGGTCAAGAAGGCGGTCTTCTCGACGTCTTCTACCGCCATCTTGATCTGGTGATACCCGGAGAAGGCGTCCAGGAAGCATAGCAGGTCGCACTCCGCAATGGAGTCGACGATCTGGTCGATGCGAGGGAGCGGAAACGGATCTTGCGGGCACGCCTTGTTAAGGTTGGTGAAGTCGACACACATGCATTCCTTCCCCCCTTTCTTGGGCACAACAACAGGGTTGGCCAACCAATCCGGGTATCGGACCTCGCGAATGATCCCAGCGGCTTCTAGCTTGCGGGTCTCTTGAACAATGAAGGCCTGCTTCTCCACGGACTGTCGCCTGGCCTTCTGCTTCACGGGGCGCACATTTGGGCACACGTTGAGGTGATGCACGATGACACTCCTGGGGATCCCCGCCAGCTGATCGGGCTCCCAAGCAAATACCTTCTTATGTGCGCGCAAGAACTTGACCAAGGCCTCCTCCTGCTCAGGCTCGAGGTTGGCGCCTATGGTGAAAGTGGCACTGGAGGACCCGTCCTCGTCGACGGGTATCTGCTTGGTCTCTACCTTGTCCTGGGTGAATAACTGCTTCTTCTTGGCGGGCGCAGCCCCCTTGGGCTCAGGGGCCTCCGCGTTGGCGGGCCGTGCCGATGCGGCTGTCTTGAAGGCGAGCTCGAGTACCCACAGGGCGTCCCCGCGCACGGTGAGGGTACCATTGCTCCTGGGCATCTTCATGAGGTTGTACGCCGGGTGCGTGGCGGCCATGAAATGGGCCAGTGCCGGGTAGCCTAGGATGGCGTTGTAGGGAAGGCCGATGGGGGCGATGTCGAAGTCGACCGTCTCCGTGCGGAAGTTGTCGTAGGTGCCGAAGGTCACCGGGAGTCGGATCTGTCCTAGGGAGTCGGATGATCCGCCCCCGACGCCCGAGAAGGATCGGCTGGGTCGCAGCCGCTCCCGGGGTATGCAGAAGAGGTCGAAAGTCTCAACCGAAAGCATGCTGAGGCCCGCGCCACCGTCGATGAGGGTTCGGGTGACGGCCACCTGGCAGATGGTGGGGGTGCACAACAAGGGGAGCGCGCCTGAGCCGACCTGGTTGGTGGGGTGGTCCTCTAAGCTGAAGGTCAGATCAACCTCGCTCGCCGCCGGTCCGAGGGAGCCCCCTACCGTGCGGCAACGGAGCTAACCTGGCGGGGAAAAGGCTTGACGTGGCGACTTGTGGGCGGCGCCTGCGAGCCGCCCAGGAGGGCCGCAACGACCGGAGGCGTCGGTGCCGCGGTGCAGTTGCTCTGCCGCGTAGGCGGATGCTGGGGTGGTGCTTGCAGCTCGTTTCCCGCTGAGCCGGTGGCGGTGTTGACGGCAGGCGACGGGGAACGACGAGGACGCCCACCGACGGGGGCCGTCCGGGCGGCACGAGAAGCGATGGCGGCTCGGCGCGGGTCCGACGAGTGTCGGACATGGATGCGACGGTCGGAGGAGAGCGGAGTGGTGGAAGACAAATTCCGGCGCACCCCTACCTGGCGCGCCAAATGTCGGATTTTGGGTTCCGGCAGACCCTTAAGGTTCGAACACTGGGGTGCGCGCAGAAATCACGTCCTCAACCTCCCCGCCTCACAAAGATCTAAACTACTAAAGGAATCACACAAGAGACACAAGATTTATACTGGTTCGGGCCACCATTGTGGTGTAATACCCTACTCCAGTGTGTGGTGGATGGATTGCCTCTTGGGGCTGGTGATGAAGAACAATACAAGGAAGAATAGCCTCGTGAGGGTCTGTTCTTGGCTGGGGTGATGAACTGCTGGGAGGAGTTCGGTCACCTCTCTCTCTCTCTCTCTTTCTCTACTCTGTGTGCCTTCTCATCAAAACCGGACCCTTTGCTACGTGGGTGGACGGTCCCTATTTATAGAGGCCCTGGTCCTCTTCCCAAATATCGAGCGGGAAGGGAGCCAACAATGGCAGGCTAATTTGAAGGGGGGACAGCAAGTACATCTATCCTGACTAAAGGTGGTCTTCGCCTGCGAAAGACTCTGAAGTGACGCCGTGCTGGGCTCCATGGTGACCTCCGTCTCGTAGTCCGCTTGGTCTTGGCCTTGTTGCACCGAAATGGCAACCTTTGCCTGATGCCTCGGTACTCCGCGGCTGCGCTTGCCCCTTTGCACCAAAGAGGAAAGAAGGACGCTGCGCGCGCTGGCGCCTGCCTGGCGCCCTCGATCGTCATGGCTTGCGTCACTGGCACCTCGCGAGGCACCCCGCCTTGATACCTCCGTCTCCTCGCGAGCTAGCCTGAGGAGGTTGCGCCTGAGAATGCGTCGTGTCGTCCGCCTCGCGAGGCTTGGCCCCTCGCGAGGGTCTTGAGTCTTGTGCTTGATGAAGATGGGCCATGTTGGGCCCCCACTCTAGCCACGCCGCAGGCCGCAGGCAGGCAAGTCTGGGGACCCCCGTTCCCAGAACGCTGACACTAGTTGACGGGCCGAATCTGACATGGGCCATAATTAGGCCCAAAACCTCTTAAAGGGCCGGACCTGATCTGGGCCGTAATTTGGCCCAGAACGTGGTAGGCTTTTAATGGGCCGGATCTCATATGGGCCACTATTAGGCCCAGAGCGTGGCAGGCCATTAATAGATCGTATCAAATATGGGCCGGCATTTCGCCCAAAACATGGCAGCCAGTTAACGGGCCGGCCTACTAGGGTCCTCAAAATCTTATGGGCCTACAGCTGGGCCGGTCCATTAATGTCGGCGAAATCTCGTGGGCCTTTTGCTGGGCCGACCCATTATGATCCGCAAGAATTTTGTGGGCCTTTACCTGGGCCGGCCTATTATGGCACACAAAAATCTTATGGGCCTTTACCTGGGCCGGCCCATTATGGCCTGCGAAATCTTGTGGGCCTTTAGCTAGGCCAGCCCATTATGGTTCACAAAATCTTGTGGGCCTTTAGCTGGGTCGGCCCATTATGGTCCGCAAAATCATGTGGGCCTTTAGTTGGGCCGGCCCATTTAAACTTGTTGGGCCGTGCCACGTATCGACGTATCATAGGCGCCTTCTGTCCAGTGAGTGGAGGACATCTGTCCCGACGATGAGCCGACACGTTTTTCCTCTAGCCAATGATGATTTTACACGTGGAAAATCCCCATTGGCCGGGGCTGTTAACGGGTTATCGGATCCAAAACCCGACCCGATAGCTTAACGGCGTTCCGTTACGGTGGATGCCACGTGTCTGTCACCCATGAGAAAGCACTTCTGTGATGCGTGATTTATCGTCATGGAAGTGGACACTTCCGTGATGATAATTTTGGTAATGTCATGGAACACTTCTACGACAGCACAGGTATGACTATCTTGATTCTGTCATAAATTTGTCATGGATGTACATGCATGACAAAATGTCAGGACCCCGATCCTAGGTCACACCGATCTAGCATGTAACACATCATATCACTTTGTGGCCTCACGCACGGTATTCCCACGGGTGCCACCTTACCTGGCCCGGGACCGTTTGCGCCTTTTGGCTCACGTATGTGATACTGTCGCTAGCATCCATATGACAGAGAACCCGGGCCGACATGGCTAGTCGTGAACCCAAAGCGGCACTAACCTATGGGGACATGCATACATGATTCACATCGAGCGTGTCGGTCAGCAGCGTGTGAATCCGGGCTGTAGCACTGGGCTAACAGGACTCCGGTAACCCGGGCTGTAGCAGGCTAGGGAGGACTCCGGATGTCACCGCGTGACATTCCCCCGAAGGGACAGACACAGGAACGAAGTGAAACACATGCCGGCCAGTCAAGTGTCCTGAGCAGTAGTGCTGGGCTAGCAGGACTCCGATGAACCGAGCTGTAGCGGACTACAATCGCTCAGAAAGCACTAGACTACATTTCCCCATATGATAGGCTGCCAAGGATAAACAACTAGATTGTCGGATCCCACTCATACCAAGCATTTCAATCATACACACAATATGCCCGGTATGAGTACATACAACATGGCATCACAACAAGACTCTACAACTCAAGTATTTATTCATTAGGCTCCGAGGAGCGAGATATTACAAACATGGGTCTCATGACCCAACAATCATAGCATACAAGTCAAAGCACATGCGGAAGCTTAACATGTCTGAGAACAGACATCTACAAATGAAAAAGGCTAAGAAGCCTGACTATCTACCCGATCCCGCCGAGGGCACAAGATCATAGCTGAGGTATCAAGCTAAACGTCGAAGTCCGCAGGGAACTACTAACGAGACTGAAATCTCTCTGCAAAACATAAATTAAGCAAACGTGAGTACAAAGGTACTCAGCAAGACTTACATCAGAACTAAACTACATATGCATCGGTATCAACAAGGGAGGTGGTGGAGTTTAACTGCAGCAAGCCAGCTTTGACTCGGTGGCTATCCTAAACTACGACTGCAAGCAACTCTTTGAGGTGGCGCACACGAGTCCACACATTCACCATTCAATACACCACTATGGATCCACTCCCGTCTCCCTACGAGAAGGCCATCCATAGCACTCACGCTTATCTTGCGAGTTTTAGGGTTTCCACTTTCACTTGTCTATGAACTATGCAAGGGGTCCAAGTTTCCATATCCGAGGAATCCGGCTATTCGAATTGATAATGATAACCCTGCAGGGGTGTACTTCTTCACACACGCTCCCGCCACTTATAGCCCTGTACACGTCATGTACCTCGGCAACCTTCGAGCGGAAGCCGGGCGAGGGTGTCGGCCACGGCCTACCTAAACACTTAAGTCTCTAGTCCAGGTTTATCGCCTATCCAGGTTCCATCCGCAGGGAGTCCGGCCGAGGTTTCCACATACGGCCCCGAACGATGTGAACAGGGTTCCCGAGACACCAAACGGGCGCCCGGTACACCATGCCACGGTGTATCTACCGCAACATAGCCCACCCCTAGGGTCAGCGCTACGCACGGCCGCCAACACATAACCTACAAACACCAGAAACTAGTTGCAACTCCTGGACAGAGTACTAGGGTGATTAAGAAGCCGAGAGGGTCAATTAAGGATCCCAATGAGTGGTAGTAGCTGTTCATGGATCACAAACACAGAGCTCAGTTCCTGAGGACGGCTGCAATGAGACAACCCACCATGTACTCCTACATGGCCTCTCACCGCTACCTTTACCAAATTGTGTTCACACACTTAGCTCACACACAGTAGGACATGTTCAACACCATTCCAATTCACTTCCGATGAATCAGACCCGACTCAACTCTAAGCAGTAGCAGGCATGAAAAACAAGCATGAATGAGTAGGCACATCAGGGCTCAAACAACTCCTACTCATGCTAGTGGGTTTCATCTATTTACTGTGGCAATGACAGGTCATGCAGAGGATAAGGGGTTCAACTACCGCAACAAGTAATAGATGAATCATTGTGTCCTAATGCAGTAAAAAGAGCAAGAGCGAGAGAGTGGGCTTGTATCGGAATGAACAAGGGGTTGTGCTTGCCTGGCACTTCTGAAGATATCATTGGGTCTTCATCAATGTCAACGATCACAGCGTCGGTACCACGTCTATCGGGAGGGGACAAATACCGGCAATAGAGAAGGAATACAATCAATGCAATGCACAACATGATGCATGATAATGACATGGCAATATGTTGTTGATTGAGCTAATGCAACTAGCAACACAATTAAATGAAGTTGGTTTGAATATAAGATTCAAATTCCAACTCCATATAAGATTATTTAAATGCCCTTTATTGAATTTGTCCTAAACAGTGGCCTTAAGTTGTTCTAACATGCATGAAAATTCCATAAACAGATTCCCTGAATTTTCTGATAATTTTTCATATATAATTTATCTTATTTGGAGTTATGGTTTAATTTCTATGATTTTTAGAAGTTTTGGGTATTTTCTGAAAATAAATAAATCATTTAAGATTTTTTTAAATTCCAGAAAGGAATTATTGCGTCAGCATGACCTCACAGTGATGTCAGCAGGTCAACGGCGTCGACCAGGTCAAACCTGACCAGTGGGACCCACTGGTCAGTGGCCCAGTCAACGAACCAAGTTAATTAGCCCTAACTACTTAGTTAGCCGGGCGGGGCCCGCATGTCAGTGGCTCATCTAATTAGCTAAGTTAATTAACACTAACTGACCTAACACTAATTAAGCAGGCGCCTGGGCCCACACGTCAGTGAGTCAGGGGGGAGTCAACTAGGGCGTGATTAGCCCCTAATGACGGCGCCACGTCGGCCACCGGCGTTTAACCGCCGGCGACGACAGGCCGCGGCGGTGCCCGCTTCGGAATTGCTCTACGGGCCACCGTTCGACGCGCGGAAGGGTGCGTTTGAAAGAGGGGAGAGAGACGCAACCGTGGGTGGTCGTGGTTCGAGCGGGGATGGACGGAGTCGACGACAGCGACCAAAACGGCGGCGGCCGGAGCACGGGCTCGACGGATTCGTCGCTACGGTGCATCAGGGAGCAAATGGGGAGGCTGGGCAGCACCGGCTAGACATGGGGAGCACTAAGAGCAGCACGGTGAGGCCAGGGGAGCACGGAGGCTACGCGTGCAGCAGCAATGGCGGACGGCGGCTCCGGTGCTCATGGGGAACGGCGCTACGGCGTGAAAATGGGACAACGGAGAGGGGGGGGTTCAAGGGAGAGGCTTACAGCAGTTGCAGCGGTGCGGACAGCAAGCTCGGAGGAGGCCAGGAGCGGTCGGGGCGGCGAGATGGATCTCCGGTGACTGAGGAGGAAGAAGGGGTCGGGGACGGTGAGGCGAGGCACGTCCGCTCGCGCGGCTTGACGGAGACGATGTAGAGGTCGACGGAGGAGCTCCTTGGCGCGTCGGGGAGGCGAGGGGAGCACGGTGGCTGCGAGCTTCACGGTGGCGAGCGCTCGGCAGCGTCGGCCATGGCGATCAGAGGAGAGGGAGAGAGGGCAGAGGGGGAGAGTGAGACGTCCAAGGGTTTGGGGCGGCGCCGAAGAGAAGGCCCGAGGTGTCGCGGTGGCCTCGATGACGCAGGCGAGCAGGGAGGTGCGTGGCGCCGCGGGCGCGCGTGCGCTGTCTCCCTCCTCTGCCTACTGGCAGAGGTAGGTGATGACTGGCGCGGCCAGATGGGCCGGGCCGTGCTGGGCCTAGCCAGGTAAGTGGGCTGCTCAGGTGAGGCCAGGTGGGTTTCCTCTCTCTCTGTTTTTTCTAATTTATTCTGTTTTCTATATTCTGCTTTATGTTTGCAAACAAAATACCAACCAAAACACTTTGGTTATTTCTGTAAATTTTTGCGAGGGATATTTGAATTATTTCCAAACCACACAATAAATTTCAGAATATTTGGAGCAACCAATATTTAATGGTAACTTTTAAACTCCAACTCAAAAACCATAATGATTTAATTCAATGACCAAAATGTCCTGAAATAATATGCATCATCTCTGGTAGAGGCTTTCACCCTTTTCCATATATCATGAGCATTTTAAAAGGATATTTGAGGTCATTGAAAATATTTTGGTTGAACCTATTTAATTTCTGTTTTCTAATATTTCAATTCTGTTTTGATTTGATTCACAGACCAAATCATTTAGTAGCTCCTGAAAATATTCATGTGGCTTGATGCAATATATTCAAAGCCACTCACAGGTTTTCAGGATTTTTGGACCTACAATTCTTTTATATAAGAATTAAATCCAACTCAAATATTTATTGATTTAAATCCAAATGGCCAAAATAATTCCTCAAAAATGTTCCATATTTTTGGTTTGGACCAAAACCCTTGCCATAAATATTAAACATCATTGGGGAGCATTTTGGAAACATTGGATGCATTTCCAGGGTTATTTGCCCTTCTTTTAAATAAAATTTTGAGGCTTTCAATTTCCTCATTTCAAATTTCAGAATTTAGACATGGTGCACACATGAAGCTAGCCTAGAGCATTACCAGAAGCTAGGGATGTGACAGCTCACCCCCACTAAACAAGAATCTCGTCCCGAGATTCAAGTCGTGAGGTAAGAAGACAGAGGGGACACACGACCAACACCATCTTCATGATCCAGACGTCTTTCTTGAGGATATTGGTTCATTGCGTCATCTTGATCTTGACATCTTTGCTTTCAGGATCTTCATCCAGCATGATGACGAGAAGAAAAGAAACTCTCGAAGAATCGATTTTCTTGAAGATCGAGCAACCGACGATCAACTCACAGAACGAGACATCTTACAGAAAGTGACTCGTAAAAATATTCCCTTAAGTGGCAAAAAGAATTACTTTTGATTCAGAGATCGTTGAAACTCTTCATACCAGCTTAAGGCAATTTACAATTGATCGTTTGAGATAGCTTGAAGAGATGGCATACTTGGACTAGGATGGATGATGTGGACTACCTTGTTGAAGACAACGCAATGGATGATTTTTGCTTATCATCAGAAATGGATGAGACCCATGGTAAGTCCACTTTTGAAGATGATCATGAACAACAGCTACTGAGGTGTAAGCTGGGAACAAAATGCAAATGTTGGGAATGATTCTAGTAACTGGGGAGAAGGTTCACCGGCAAAGGTGATTCCACCAATTGGATGGCTATCGAACAACTGAGAGGACGGAGGCACATTCCAGTTAACGACAACATCAGAACCTAGTGCCTGAGCGTGCTCTCAAGAACTTAAGCATTTCCGTACTCATCAAGGTCTTACCAACATCCGTGCCGAGGATCCTGGGAACACATCTTACTACCATGATGAATAGTGATGGATAATGCGGGTGCAAAGGAAGATAACACTTTCTCAGATTTCACCTTAGCGAAGCCAAGGAAACAAAATCTGGATGATCGACCGAGAGACATTTAGCACTCCGCTTCTAATGTTCTCCTTGATGTACTAGGATAACCCATTTATTGATACGGTTTGGTATCTAGGATATCAAGTAAAGGTCGGACTTCGGAAGCTCAAGAATCCATAAGGATTAACTACGGAGGTAAATCCTACGAAATCCTCATGGGAAGGTGGCCAACTTTCTTCAATCCAGATACTACAATAATAGGTCTTCCGGCTGGATGTGTTGGCCACGACATCCACTTTACCGGTTATCGAGAGACCAATATTATAGTTCTTGGAAAAAGCCCCAACCATCATATCTGCCTGAGATTCAGATTTCATTGGTGTCAGGATATTCCAGACTCATGGAGTCTAGAAAGAAAATGAAGTTTTTGCAACACAAATCGATGAGATGATGTTGCGAGATTCTCGGGGAATGAACTACGATAGTAAGCTCCAAAACATGAGCTGGTTCTGCTACAAACATGTGAACACACTGTCCCAGACAAGCATGACCACGTAGTAGTCTTATAATAAAACACTACCGAGTTCAAGTGGGGAACCATCATTGCGGATAACGAAGTCCTTGCGTAAGTCTAGCTCCTAAGAAGAAACTTCTTCTCCTTGAACAAATCAATCAGTGGCTTGGTTTGCTAGGGATACATATAGAATGAAGGTTGCAAGTCTCCAAACCACAGTATACTTCGCATGTATGCGTGACCGATTTGGGATGATTCCAGAGAAAGCAAGACAAACTTTCCCAAATTCACGGCGGCAACTTGCAACATATGCACATGAATCAGGGAAAGTCACTACTTTCATCCAAACATATGCTTCATGAACGAAACACGAAGATAATGCTTATAAAGTTTCCAATGCTAGTGTAGCGTTTGACATGAATCATGGGGGAGATAAAATGATGTTGATGGGCTCAACAACAACTCATCGGTATTTCCATATCACTGGACTTCTACCATCATGTGAACGATGTGATAGTATTGGTCAGACCAAAAGATGTAATGGTGTATGCTCGAGGGATCAGCCACGAGTAAGACAACATTACGAACATCATTGGTTCTGATTTGACTTGACGATATCCCATACTCAAGTCAAAGTTTTGTCAAGGCAATAGATCCAACAACTGATCATGAGGACCAATTGATGAAGATATCACCTTTCTTCAGCACACACACACACAAGGATATCCCTTAAGAGTGAACTAAGTAGATTAAGCTTTTATCTTCCAACTCTACAAGTTGTTGTTTTAGCTTAACCAATTAGTTCAGGGGTATCCAACACAGGTTCTTGGGGAAAAGTGGTTTATCGGAAAACCAACTTGATCACGAACTCAACATAACGGTCAGGTGACAACCTGGTAACACTTCCGAGAAGATATCCGGAAAATCACGAACCACTAATATGTTACTAAGCTCGAGATCAATCTTGCTTCCAAGGCAAGAAGATGTGATCAAAAGAGCAAGGGTTTGGCAGAATCCTAACTCCTCGATCGAAGAGTGCACCAGAAATAAGGACTAGGTAGCACGATCAATCTTAGGATGATGATTTGATAACCAACACGCTAAGAATGAGAATTTCGTCCATTTACTACCAAGCAACATGGTTGCTAGGAGTATTGATTTCACACATCACGACTCACTTGCCGGTATTCCGGTTGCAACAACATGGAAATCGAGAAATGAATAATGATGGAGAGAGTATCACTACGTCAAGAATTCATGAGAGATGCTGCATTTCCTATGACAATCCTGACATAAAGGGGGTAATACTCCGAGGTGGAACAGAACAAAAGCTGGATTGGCAGTTTGATCTGCGGAATACAATTGCTTTGATCCAATCCTAGATATGGATGAGGTACTGGAGTTTGTTTCTCCTAGTCATTCCGAATAGAATGGCTTGACTGACCACAGAAGTAAAAGGCACTGATGAACATGAATGCACGACTACTTCTGACTATCAATTGATAGACGAAGGTCGGAATATAACGGAAGGGGGGCAACTCAAAGGTACATATAATTTTCTGCGCTGTGGAGGCATAGATTAGTATGCCGTACGAGTTCAACATATCTCTTCCGGATAACCTATGCAGAAAGGTAGGGTTGGCAGGGTCACAACATAGAATGGAGGACTCATCAAGAGCACCCTGGTTGTGATCTTATGGTTCAAAGAACTTCTGCCATAGGCGGTTCATAGTATTTGGAAGAACGAAATACCACGGACCTCGAGGTCTATCACAGGGTTTACTAATGTCCTAAGGAACTAGCAAACACTATCAACATGAAGCAGGTAGGGTGAGTCTCGGGTTCAAAACCCAGGAATAGAATGCCAACTAACTAAATGGCATCACGGGATGCTTTTGAGAATAATGGCCAGAATCACACACTGGGAACGCAAAACATGGTTCGATTGCCAGGTGGCACTCTAAGACATCTAGGGTCATAATAATAATTCCAACATATATGTCGAGGTAAAAGAATACCCCAACTCACAATTAGTGTGATTAACCTGGTCTAAATGGACATCAGGAACAGGGGGGAAGGATTTGCAAATGCATCAGACTATTTAGAAACCTGGGATGACTCGGACAGCATAACGGCTGTAAATGCTCAAAAGATTTGAGACATCCTGCAAAATGGTGGCATGACCACTCATAATCATAATATCAAGGTTCTGAGGCCAGTTATGCATATATGGAAGTAGTAGGAACTGAACTGAGGCTTGAACTCAACAATCCTAGTCAACTATGGTTTAGTAACACGTCATCCTGTGAGATAGAAGAGAAGCCTAGTTCTTAACCCCGTAGAAAGATAAGGTGACTCAGATCAGAAGGTCATGAGGATAAGGAGTAAAAAGAGCCTTACGTTCCCTTCCACAATCAATTCCCTTATATAACTAAAGCATTCCTAGACACGACTTCGACCGGTTTGGCTTGGTAATCCTACAGGCAGTCAGGCTCTGATACCAACGCTGTCAGGACCCCGATCCTAGGTCACACCGATCTAGCATGTAACACATCATATCACTTTGTGGCCTCATGCACGGTATTCCCACGGGTGCCACCTTACCTGGCCCGGGACCGTTTGCGCCTTTTGGCTCACGTATGTGATAGTGTTGCTAGCATCCATATGACAGAGAACCCAGGCCGACATGGCTAGTCGTGAACCCAAAGCGGCACTAACCTATGGGGACAGGCATACATGATTCACATCGAGTGTGTCGGTCAGCAGCGTGTGAATCCGGGCTGTAGCACTGGGCTAACAGGACTCCGATAACCCGGGCTGTAGCAGGCTAGGCAGGACTCCGGATGTCACCGCGTGACATTTCCCCGAAGGGACAGACACAGGAACGAAGTGAAACACATGCCGGCCAGTCAAGTGTCCTGAGCAGTAGTGCTGGGCTAGCAGGACTCCGATGAACCGGGCTGTAGCGGACTACTATCGCTCAGAAAGCACTAGGCTACATTTCCCCATATGATAGGCTGCCAAGGATAAACAACTAGATTGTCGGATCCCACTCATACCAAGCATTTCAATCATACACACAATATGCCCGGTATGAGTACATACAACATGGCATCACAACAAGACTCTACGACTCAAGTATTTATTCATTAGGCTCCGAGGAGCGAGATATTACAAACATGGGTCTCATGACCCAACAATCATAGCATACAAGTCAAAGCACATGCGGAAGCTTAACATGTCTGAGAACAGACATCTACAAATGAAAAAGGCTAAGAAGCCTGACTATCTACCCGATCCTGCCGAGGGCACAAGATCGTAGCTGAGGTATCAAGCTAAACATCGAAGTCCACGGGGAACTACTAGCGAGACTGAAATCTCTCTGCAAAACATAAATTAAGCAAACGTGAGTACAAAGGTACTCAGCAAGACTTACATCAGAACTAAACTACATATGCATCGGTATCAACAAGGGAGGTGGTGGAGTTTAACTGCAGCAAGCCAGCTTTGACTCGGTGGCTATCCTAAACTACGACTGCAAGCAACTCTTTGAGGTGGCGCACACGAGTCCACACATTCACCATTCAATACACCACTATGGATCCGCTCCCGTCTCCCTACGAGAAGGCCATCCATAGCACTCACGCTTATCTTGCGAGTTTTAGGGTATCCACTTTCACTTGTCTATGAACTATGCAAGGGGTCCAAGTTTCCATATCCGAGGAATCCTGTCGGAGTAAATAGCCATGGGTAGCCTAGCCGGATTACGAGCCCGTCCGGCTCTCAAGAAGACTCCAGATCCGGGCCGCCTCCCCCCCTTGCCGACTATCTTCCTGGCCGGCTTCGGGGGCGGCCCGCCCTCTACCCTCATGAAGAAAGATGTGGAGGGCCGACTACGAGAAGCCGGCTACAACAAGGCCGGCTACGAGAGGCCGGCTCCCATAAAGCAGTCAAAGCCGTACCCGCAATGTACGCGTCCACCCTGCGATGATGAAGCAGGGCGTGGCTACAATGGAGCCTGCCACCCCCAAAACCCGGAGCACGCCTGGTACAGTGCGCCGTACGGGTGGCAACGACCCGTCCGGTGCGGCACTGTTGCCACGGCGGCTCCGACGCCGTCCATGACGGGCCGCCAGCGTGGCCCCCGAGGCGGTGGGCCCCTTCGGGCAGAGAGATACCGAAGGCGGCTGCACCTCCTCTCAAGCCGGCAAGATCTAGGGGCCGGCTTCCCATAGCCGGCCTGCCACCTTCCTCGAAGGAGACGCCCATTAAGGAGACAAGATACGGCGGGGCTATAGTAATCGCCCGCCAAGGCGGCGTTACTGTAGCCACGCCTACCCTGACCAAGCCTGCGTCAACAGCATGGAGTAACAGTAACCAGCCACCGACCAGGCCCTGGCCTGCGGGGCCTGCCTGTCGACCAAGGAGCCGGCAGCCGGCGGGACCCACCAGCCGGCGGGCCCCAGTAGCCGGCGCAGAAGCCGGCAAGCATAGTCACAGACAGCTGGGCCCCGCGCCCAGCTGGATTACCATTGTACCCCCGGGGGGTAGGCCTATATAAACCCCCCGGTGCACCCATGCAAAGGGTTGGACTCTCAAGTTAGACCTAGACACCATACAAGGAGAGGAAGCAAGCTAGATGTGCCCTTCTTCCTCCTTCCACCCAAAACAGCTCAAGGAGCATTGTAGCTACTTGTTCGTTTAGTAACCATGCGGAGACCCCGCAGAGCAGCAGTAGGGGTGTTATCTCCTCGGAGAGCCCTGAAGCTGGGTAAGATTCGCCGGCGTGCATGTCTTCGCCTTATCCCATTTCCAGGCACCGGCGATGTTTTATTGGCTCCCACAATGATAAGCCACCCGTTGGCATATGTCGCACCTACCACCCGACATTTGGCGCCCACCGTGGGGCCAGGTGCACCGTCGTCCGGAGACCTGTTCTGGACGGGAACCCTTTTCCTTCCCCGCGAGCGTAGCCAGCCCGGCTCGCCCGATGGCGCTTGCCATGACGCGCTGCATGGCGTCACCAACATCTGCGCGGCAAGCAGCCTCGCCGACCTCTTCGACAAAGCCTGCATCTCCGATGAGCTTGCCTCCGATGCGGGCACCGACCACCTCGCCAACCTCCTCGGCCAGCTCCACGTCTCCGGCGAGCCCGCTGCGGATTTGGAGTCGGTTGGCTCCACCGACCCGATGTCTGTCTACTCCGACACGGCATCCTACAACACCTTCCCCACCAACGTCACGATCTACAATGACTCGCTCCCCCGGGCCAGCGATCGCGATACTGTCACTGATGAGGTGATGGTTATCGGCCATGACGGCCCGACTGACAAGGGCGCTCGCGACGCCCCGCGCGCGGCGGCCCACGACTTGTCCCCCCCCCCCCTCCCGGCTGACGCCAACGACGAAGTACTGGAGGCGCGCCGCCTTGCCCTCCTCGCGGAGGGCCAGCGGCTGGCCTCCGTAAGACGCCTCACCGAGGCCTACCAGCGCGAAGCTGACTGTGCCGCCTTCGGCACGCCGGCTTCGGCTGGCCCTAGCCGGGCTGGTGCTGTCAGGCAACGCAGCGCCGTCATCGCCGACACGCTTGGAGTCAATCGCCCGGTCTACGCCACCCCGCTCGAGAACCTGCGCGCCGCCCAGGCGGCCGTAGACGAGCTGGACGGCTTGGAAGCTGAAGACCTCCCCCACATGACGCGGCGTATACAGCAACTGATTGATGCAGCCGCTCGGCGACATGAAGCCGACGCCTGCGCGGGGAGCCCTCCCCCGCGCCGCGAGCACGGCGCGACTTCCCGATCGCCGACTACGAGCAACACCCGCGCGCGGCGCGAGAAAGAGCCGGCTTCCAGCCGAAGCCGGAGCCAAATCTCCATCGAGCGAGACGCGGACGGCCGCCCCCGAGCCATGGAATGGCAGGGCACCCCGTCTCCGCCTCGAGCTCGTGGAGAGAGATACCCCACCCCGCCTCCAGTGGCGCACCCGACTCTCAGCGGCCGGCTTGGTCGCCGCGAAGGAGTCGGCGAAAATGACGCCCGCCACCGGATCGACCGCCTGGCCATATCCCTGGCGCTGGAAGATGAAGATGATGTCTGCCCGCCTTGCTTTGGCCCCCGCATCCGCGACGAGCCCTTCCCCAAAGGGTTCTCGCTCCCAAGAGACACGCCCATGTACAACGGCTCGGTGAAGCCGGAAGACTGGCTGACCGACTACTCCACAGCCGTCAGCATTGCCAATGGCAACCGGCGCGTTGCCGTGAAGTACGTGCCCCTCATGCTGCAAGGCACGGCACGGACTTGGCTTAACAGCCTCAAGCCTCTCAGCATCAACAGCTGGGTAGATTTCACTGAAGCCTTCGTTTGCAACTTCACCAGCACCTACAAGCGGGCTCCCAAGCCCAGACAGCTCTCCCTGTGCGTACAAGGCCCGGCCGAGTCCACTCGCGACTACCTCACGCGTTGGGCGAGCTCCGCAACTCCTGCGAAGGGGTGCACGAGGTGCAGGCCATCGAATACTTCACTGTCGGGTGCCGAGAGGGCACCCTCCTCAAGCACAAGCTCCTGTGCGACGAGCCGACTACCCTCGACGAGCTCCTGAACATCGCCGACAAGTACGCCACCGCCGACTCCTCGATGAAGACCGAGCTCCGGGTAGACGCGTCCGGAAAGTGCTTAATCCGGTGCCCCAGGCACCGGATGGAGATTCCGGCCGACGTCAACACCAGAATGATCAAAAGCGCAAAGGCCCTGCGCCGCCTCCCGCTAGCCGGCAGGTGGCCACGGTCGAAGATACGCCGCCTGAGGGGCGGCCCGCGCCCAAGAAGCCCAAGGGCGGCCGGCCGGCTTGGCAGCCGGCCTTCTCCTACGAACAAACCCTTGACGCCCCGTGCAAGTTCCATAGTGGCGCGAAGCCGTCCAACCATACGACCCGGAAGTGGAACTGGCTCGCCCGAATCTCCAAGGGCGAAGGGCTCACGCCGACTCCGCCTGCCGGCCCGCCGCCTCCGGCTCCGCCGCCCAAGGCCGCTCGGCCCGTGGTCGACGCCGTGCAGGATGAGTTCCCCGACGAGCAAGCATCTTACGTTGTCTTCACGAGCCAGCCCGAAGACCGGCGCAGCAAGCGCCGAGAGCAACAAGAAGTCAATGTGGCCGCCGCCAACCCAGCCGGCCACATGCATTGGTCAGAGAAATCCATCAGCTGGAGCCGGGCCGACCACCCAGAGGTGATGCCGTCCCCCGGTTCCTACGCTTTGGTCCTGGAGGCCACCCTTGCGACGGACACACGTGCCGCGCGCTTCTCCCGCGTGCTGATCGACGGTGGAAGCAGCATCAACATCCTATACCGTGACACCATGGAGAAGTTGGGTGTCAAGGCAAAACAGCTTGTGCCGACTCGAACGGTGTTTCATGGCATCGTACCCGGTTTGTCCTGCGCCCCCATCGGCAAGATCAAGATCGATGTACTCTTTGGGGGCAAGGATCATTTCCGCCGGGAAGCAATCTGGTTCGAGGTGGTGGACCTGGAGAGCCCTTACCACGCCTTGCTTGGCCGACCCGCCTTGGCCAAGTTCATGGCGGTCCCCCACTACGCGTACCTCAAGATGAAGATACCAAGCTCCAAGGGCATCATCACCATCGCCGGCGACTACAAGAAGTCCGCCGACTGCGCCGCGACCAGCAGCCGGCTGGCCGAATCCCTCGTGATTGCCGAGGAAAAGAAGACGCTGAACAGGGTCGTGGCCCTGGCCAGCAAGCAGCTAAACCAGCCCGCCGACTCCAAGTAGTATGATGCCCAAGGATCTTTCCAGTCGGCCAAGGAGACCAAGAAGATACAGCTTGACCCCGAGCACCCCGAGAGGTTTGCCGTCATTGGGGCGAGCCTGGACAACAAATAGGAAGGCGAGCTCGTCGATTTCCTCCATGAGAATCGGGATATCTTTGCATGGTCCCCCAAGGACATGCCGGGTGTTCTGAAGGATTTCGCTGAGCACAAATTACATGTGCGGGAGGACGCCAAACCAGTCAAGCAGCCTCTCCGCCGACTGTCAGAGGAGAAGAGAAGGATCGTAGGGGAGGAGATAGCCCGGCTTCTTGCAGCCGGCTTCATCATGGAAGTTTTCTTCCCCGAGTGGCTCGCGAACCCGGTTCTCGTGCTGAAAAAGAATAACAAGTGGCGCATGTGTATAGATTACACAAGCCTCAACAAAGCCTGCCCAAAAGATCCCTTCGCCCTGCCCAGAATTGACCAAGTGATAGACTCCACAGCCGGATGCGAGCTGTTGAGCTTTTTGGATGCTTATTCGGGATACCGCCAGATAAAACTAAACCCGGATGACCGACTGAAGACCGCCTTCATCACGCCGTTTGGAGCCTTCTGCTACCTGACTATGATGTTCGGCTTGAGGAATGCCGGCGCCACTTTTCAGCGTTGCATGCAGAAGTGCCTCCTCACGCAGCTCGGCAAGAACGCCCACATCTACGTGGATGATATCATGGTGAAGACGGAGAAGCGCGGCACTCTGCTGGAAGACCTGATGGAGACATTCGAGAACCCGCGCCGGTTCCGAATCAAGCTCAACCCCGAGAAATGCGTGTTCGGAGTGCCATCCGGCCAGCTCCTAGGCTTTCTGGTCTCCGAACGCGGCATCGAGTGCAACCCTGTGAAGATCAAGGCCATCGAGAGGATGGCGGTCCCAACCAAGCTTCGAGAGATTCAGAAGTTCACCGGGTGCCTGGCCTCTCTGAACCGCTTCATCAGCCGGCTTGGAGAGAAAGCTCTCCCTCTCTACCGCCTCATGAAGAAGAGTACCCACTTTGAGTGGAATGACCGGGCCAACCAAGCTTTCCATGAGCTGAAGAAAATGTTGGCCACGCCGCCTGTCTTGGCGGCGCCGACTAAGAAAGAGCCCATGCTCCTTTATATTGCCGCCACTAGCTGGGTGGTCAGCACCGTTATTGTGGTCCAACGCCCCAAAGAAGGCCGAGCCCAGCTGGTCCAGAGGCCGGTTTATTACCTGAGCGAGGTACTGTCCGCCTCGAAACAAAACTACCCGCACTACTAGAAGATGTGCTACGGCGTGTACTTCACCGCCAAGAAGCTGAAGCCGTACTTTCAAGAACATCCCATCACGGTCGTATGCACTGCCCCGCTGGCCGAGATCATAGGCAGCCGAGATGCATCAGGCCGGGTGGCTAAGTGGGCCATCGAGCTGGCCCCTTACACGATCTTCTACCAACCCCGCACCGCCATCAAGTCGCAAGCACTGGCCGACTTCCTCGTCGACTGGGCCGAGACCCAGTACTTACCGCCAGCTCCCGACTCCACCCATTGGCGCATGCACTTTGACGGATCCAAGATGCGCACCGGCTTGGGAGTCGGCATCGTCCTTACCTCTCCTAAGGGCGACAAGCTCAGATACACAATGCAGATCCACTTCGCCGCCTCCAACAATGTAGCCGAGTACGAGGCGCTCATACACGGGCTCCGGCTTGCCAAGGAACTCGGCATCCGCCGGATCCTGTGCTATGGCGACTCGGATTTGGTGGTTCAGCAATCTTCTGGTGATTGGGACGCCAAGGACGCAATCATGGCAAGCTACTGCTTCCTAGTGCAGCAAATCAGTGGATACTTCGATGGATGTGAATTCCTCCATGTACCGCGAGCCGACAACGAGCCAGCAGATGCCCTGGCCCGAATAGGCTCCACGCGGCAAGCAATACCAACCGGCGTCGCCCTACAGGACCTCCTCAAGCCATCCATCAAGCCGTGTCCGGAATCCGACTCCATCTTCGTGCCGCCTAACCCCGATGTGGCCGGGTCCGGCTCGAAGAATCAAGCAGTCGGCCCGGGGACTTCAATACTCGGCTCGGGGACTGCAGTAGCCGGCTCGGGGACTGCCGCACCCGGCTCGGGGACTGCGGTAGCCGGCCCGGGAACTTCTTCAGCACAGCAAGCAGCGGCCGATTCCAGCACTTCATTACCCAGCCCGCCCACCCTGGTGGCTGTAGCCACTTTGGCGGCAGGGGAAGTCGTAGCTCCGTCATGGGCCCAAACCATCCTCAACTTTTTGGTGAACCAAGATCTGCCGGCTGACGAAACCGAAGCGAGACAAGTCCAGCGCCGAGCCGGAGCATACACAATCGTCAACAGAGAGCTTGTCAAGCGCAGCGTCACCGGAGTCTTACAGCGATGCGTCGAGCAGGAGAAAGGCATTGCAATCCTCAGGGATATACACCAAGGAGAGTGTGGCCACCACGCCGCATCAAGATCACTTGTCGCCAAAGCCTTCCGCCATGGTTTCTTCTGGCCGACTGCTTTGGACGACGC
Source organism: Triticum monococcum (assembly GCA_034509565.1). NCBI lineage: Eukaryota > Viridiplantae > Streptophyta > Magnoliopsida > Poales > Poaceae > Triticum > Triticum monococcum. The sequence continues at coordinate 665,151,583 of CM067843.1, read as the reverse complement.
CAAAGAGCTAGTCAAACACTGCAAAGGCTGCCAGCTTTTCAGCTCCAAGCAACACATGCCGGCTTCGGCACTCAAGACCATTCCCATCACCTGGCCCTTTGCCGTCTGGGGATTGGATATTGTGGGCCCATTCAAGACGGCGCGCGGCGGCATGACACATTTGCTCATCGCCGTCGACAAATTCACCAAGTGGATCGAGGCGAAGCCGATCAAGAAGCTGAATGGGCCGACTGCGGTGACTTTCATTGCAAATATAACAACCCAGTACGGCGTACCGCACAGCATCATCACCGACAACGGCACGAATTTCGCCAAAGGTGCCTTGGCACGGTTCTGCGCTGCACAAGGTATCCAGCTGGACCTTGCGTCAGTCGCCCACCCGCAGTCAAACGGCCAAGTGGAGCGAGCAAATGGCCTCATCCTGTCCGGCATCAAGCCCCGACTGGTCGTACCTCTAGAGCGTTCAGCCGGCTGTTGGCTCGATGAGCTACCGGCTGTCCTATGGAGTCTGCGTACTACCCCAAACAGATCAACTGGCTTCACTCCTTTCTTCCTTGTATATGGTGCCGAGGCGGTCATCCCAACAGACATCAAGTTCGACGCGCCTCGGGTAACCATGTACACGGAAGCGGAAGCCAAAGAAGCAAGAGAAGATGGCGTCGACCTGCTGGAAGAAGGCCGGCTGTTAGCCCTCAGCCGGTCTGCCATCTACCAGCAGGGTTTGCGCCGCTACCACAGCCGGAGGGTCCGACCAAGATCCTTCCAGGAGGGCGACCTTGTGCTCCGGCTGATCCAGCGAACAGCCGGCCAGCACAAGCTCGCAGCCCCCTGGGATGGTCCCTTCGTCGTTAGCAGAGCTTTAGGCAACGATGCCTACTACCTCATCGACGAGCAGAAGCCGAAGGCACGCAAGAGAGACGACTCCGGCAAGGAGTCGGAACGACCATGGAACGCCAATCTTCTTTGGAAGTTTTACAGTTAAAATGCAGTATGTATTGCGTCCACTTTTGTATTAAGTACGAAACAATAGGCTCCCCGAGGAGGACTCGGGGACTTCCATCTTTTATTTTATGAATGAAAGTTATCATGCGTATGATATTGCATGTTCATTTATTTTGTCCGGCACCGAGTTCGACGAGTCGGCCCGGGGACTAGCCGACTGGAGTTATATTAGGAGCCCTACCCGCAGTCAGACAAGTAATGTGCTGACACCCAGGCTTGGCTCTTGCCAAAATCGCAGTTCGAAGAACCGACTGCCCGGTTGGCAAGAGTCATAAGCCGGAAAGGGTGCGCACATGAAAAACGGCTAGGGACTAATGGGCTTATATATAACAAAAGCCGGCTTGCCGCCTCCCGTCGACCGACTACCAGAGTAGCCGGCCGGCCGGCTTACATTCAGTCTGCTTCAAATCCAAGAAAGCTCGAGTACTTGCCTTCCCAAAGAGGGAAGGCGGCAAAGGAAAAAGCCTAAGGATAAAAAAGTGCACTTGAATGGAAGCCAACACATGCATACAATAATATTTACACAAAGGACCTCCAGAGTGGTCAGCATCCGACATTGTTCAATACACCCCCAATGGGTGGAATTGCGGAAACTTAAAATTGTTCGAAAAAGCAAAAGCAGGAACAACTGGGATGGCAGATTAAGCCGGCGGGGCCGCTGACGAGCCGGGCTGGGCGGTGGAGACGGTCGCGTCGGCTGAAGGAGCGGCCGGCGGCCGACTTCGGCCTGATCACCACCTCCAGCAGAGGGCGCGCTCCCGTGCGGCTCGTTGCTGGAGGCACGGTCGGCTTGAGGGCGATCGGTCATCTCACCAGTCGGCTCGGCGTCTCCGCCGTCTTCTTCCTCGTCGTCCTCGCCCTCGTCATTGGAGGCGATCTCCTCGGCCGAGTCCTCGCCTTCCGCCGGGTTCAGCCCGAACCACTCCTCCGGCTGGGCGATGCCGTCATCACTGAGTTCCGGCGCGAAGACGCTGGTGTCGGTGCACTCGGCGATCGTCGAGGCGCGCTGCGCGATCGCCGGCCGCACCTCCTCCAGCTCCGCGTCGGCCTTCAACCGCCAAGTCCGCAGCTGGTCCAGGCTTAACCCTGGGTACCACGCGCGGACGAACTCCAACGCACGCCCAGCTCCGAGACGGGCTGCGGACGCCTTCCAAGCCTCGAAGCGGCCGACTGCAACTTCTAGATAGTCGGCAGTCCGACTTGGGGTGCGGGGAATCGTCTGGCCGGGCCAGAGCGCGGCCAGCACCTGCGCCCGGGCACGTTGGAGCCGGCGGAGCATCCGATGGGCCGGCTGCAATCGCGCTTGGATGGCAATGAGCTGCTCCGACAGCGTTCGATTTGCATCCGGCGGAATGACAACTCCGGCCTGACGGCGCGCCTCGCGATGGGCCTCGATGGCTTGGGTAGCAAGGATGGAGTGGCCGGGAAAGTATTCTGCGCAAAGTAGCAAGCACAAGTCAGAACAAAAGCCCAAGCGGCCGGCGGATGGAGGAAGGGCAAGAAAGGCGGCTCACCATCGATCAGATCTTCAATTTGGCCGAAACCTTCTTCCAGCGCCTGGCGCGTCTCGGCCCAGCTCGCCGCCTTGGTCTCGAACTCCGCCTTCAGGGCAGCCTCGCCGTCCTGCGCCTTCTGCAGGGCCGCCTTATGGCTTTCCTCCTGGTCGGCCAGTTTCTTGACCAGGCGGTCGCGCTCCTGAACCAAGTCAGCACACTCGGCGTCCCTGGCACGAAGAGTGGTCTGCACTTCGCCGAGCTCCCTCCACAAGTCGGCGTTGGCCTCTGCATGAGCAAAAGACAAAGAGAAAAAGTCAGCAAGGGAAAGGTCGTCAAGGAAGATCTGACCCAACTGCTCAGCAGTCGGCCCGAATCTCGGGGACTACACCCAGTGGGTGCGCTGTCGCGCCCCCACGAGAGACAGATAAGAGCAATATACTTACGTCGGCTGCTGGCCAGGTCTTCGGTCCTCCGGCTCAGCTCCCGAGCCTAGGAGTTGAAGGCGGCAGCACGAGAGTTGTGATAATCCTAAAAATCAGACAGAAAACAGAGTTAAGATAGTCGTCGAGAAAGATCCGACCCGACTGCGCTGCAGTCGGCCCGGATCTCGGGGACTACCCCCAATGGCTGCGCTAGCGCGCCCCCACGGAAAAAAAATCAAAGGACCAGAGCGGTCGACAAGTAAAAAACTTACCCGGATTGCGGACCGCGTCGACAGAAACTCCTGAGTAAATTGCCGCAGGAGGGCGGCCTGAGCCTGCAGCCGGCTCCGCACCCCTTGGGCCGCCACGTTCAGCTCGCCACTTCCTCCGCTGGGAGTCCACCCGGAGGTGGCGAAACTGGCCGCCTCCAAGGCGTCTGCCGTCTGGTCGGCACCCGCGGCTTGGCACGTATCATGCGGGGCCGTGCTCCCTCCAGCGCGCTGGCTCGCCGCCAGCTGAATTTCAAGACCGGCTCCGGCCTCGGGTGCGGCCCGGGCCGGCTCCTCCGGCACCGCCGACGACTGGCCGCCTTCGCCCGCTCCGGCTGGCGCTGCCGGCGGCGTCCTCTCTGCGAAGACCTCGAGGAGCTCATCCCTCTGCACCGGCGGCTGATCGGGGGTGATCTCCTCCGCCGTGGGCAGCGGGATGTCCGGGTCCAAGGTGTGGAGGGGGATGGCGAGCAGCGGAGGCCGGCTATGCGTGCCCTCCGCCTCCGTCTCCGCGGTCGCCCGCTCTGATGGAGTCCCGGCTGCCGCGCCCGCTCGCTCCGTCGCCGCCCGGGCGGCCTCCCGCTCCGCCGCCTCCGTCTCTTGTCGCGCCTCGCGGGCGTTCCGCTCCGTGTCTTCTGCAAGATCAGCGCGGGGGTCCACGCGGCGGGGCCCTGAAGATCCAGCACCCGGCCCGACCACAGAGCCGCCTGGGCCTCGCTCGAGGGAAAGCGGGCCCTGCTTGGAAATCGGAGAAGAGTTAGAACAAAAGAAGACAACAAAAAACAAGCCCGCAAGCGGCCAAAGGGCTTACGAGGAAACCGCTGGAGGTTTCTTCACCGCCTTCCGGAAGCGGGCCGCCTTCGCCGCCGCTTCGTCTCACTTCATGGCCGCGGTGGAGGCCCTTGTCTTTTTCGGCGGGCTGTCGAAGAGAGGAAGCGCGGCCCGGCGCTTCGACGTTCCACCACCGGCAGCCGGCGCGGCGGACGAGCCCGCGTTGTGACGATCGGTTGCCGGCCGGTGGCGCGGGATTTGTTCGGCGTCGGTGTCGTCCGGCCAGTCGTCAAAATTGGCCGAGAGCCCCGTGCCTTCGGGCTCGGCGACGTCCCTCGTGGCGGCGTCCTCCATGGCGGCCGCAGCCAAATCCGGGTCGTCGATGTCGTCTACCGTACGGTCCGGGGCATACTGGCGTTCGATTCCTGCCTCCCCGGCTGGCGGCGGAAGAAGAGGGTTCTGATAAAAAAGAGAAAGGAGAAGAGCCGCCCGGTCAGAAGCCGGCCGGCGCAAGCCGGCTGATGACAGAAAGAAGGACTTACCACGGGCGGAGGATGGGCGCGGGAGTACGGTGCCTTGCCGAATTGCCAGTCGTCGGTGAGCTTGAGGTTGGCGATGTAGTTCACCATAAGCGCTACCTCGGCATGGGGCATCTCCCATGTGCTCAGCCGGCAGGGGTCGAAGCGGCCGCTCATCTGGCATAGCATGTGGGGCCGGCTCTGAAGGGGAAGAATCCGGCGCTCGACGAAGGCGGCCACCAGGTCGGCTCCGCGCAGGCCTTCCGACTGGATCATTTCCCGAAGCCGGGCGATGGAGGCGTTCCCGGCCGGAGACAAGGAGTTGGACCGGAAGCCCCAAGACGGCTGCCTCCCAGCCGGCGGGCCGGCTACGTAAGCCGGCAGGTTAACGTAGTCTCCTTGCGGGGCAACGTTCTTGACGTAGAAATACGATTTCTGCCAAAGTTTGATCGATTGGATTAAAGGGATGTGTGGGAAGGGGTTGTTGTCACTTGACCTCTTCATCGCGATGAAGGCCCCGCAGGGGGCGGGCACGCCGGCGGTGACGGTGCCGAGCTTGTTTTGGAAGAGCTCCGCCCAAAGCTCCAGCGTGGGCAGCACTCCCAGGAAGCCTTCGCAGAGAGAGACGAAGGACGACAGCAGCATCACTGCGTTGGGCGTGAGGTGATGCGGCTGGAGACGGTAGAAGTCGAGGAAGGAGCGCATGAAGCCACTCGCCGGGAAGATGAAGCCACGCAAGAAATGCGTGCAGAAGACGACGCGCTCGCCTTCCTCCGGCGCCAGACGAGCCTGCACGAGGTTGGCGGCGGGCAGGCGCCGGGTCCGGCGGAGAAACTCTATGTGGTCTTCGTGGACGTTGGACCCGTCCCACGAGCTTGACAGCACCATGGACATGGCGGCGTGGGCGGGCTGCGACGGGAGGCTGCGTCGGGCGCGAAGGAAGAAGAAAGGAAAGAAGAGCAAGCAGGGACGGGGAGCGGGGGAGTGAGCAAGCCTTTGTCTCTCCCCCTCCCCCTCCTACTTGTAGGCTCGTGCGCCGGAGCCGAGGAGGCGCGGCATGGGGGATCGTGGGGATCGATCATGCCCATCTCCCCCATGCCCCGCATTAATTGCGCGCCTTAAAGGCACGAAGAAACGGCCGCGGGGAGGCGAGCAGTCCCCTCGGGCCACAGAAGATCTGCGCCCGGGCCAAGGCCAAGGAGTGGCGGGCCCGGGCCTGCGGCGGCGTCCCATCGTGCACGTGCGACGGCAGGACTTCTCGGCCACGTGGCCCGTCGTGGGGCCCGCGGCCAGCCCACGGGTCAACCATGGTCATATTAATAAACACGGAAGCTCTCCGAAGTTGGCTTACAACGGCGAGGTCGGCTCCTCAGGGTGTGAAGCTGACCAAGCTTCTTGTCCCTCTGTCCGCCGTGAAGCTCGCCCAGCTTCGGGGACTACTGTCGGAGTAAATAGCCATGGGTAGCCTAGCCGGCTTCCCCTGGCCCATCAAAAATAATTACGAGCCCGTCCGGCTCTCAAGAAGACTCCAGATCCAGGCCGCCTCCCCCCCTTGCCGACTATCTTCCTGGCCGGCTTCGGGGGCGGCCCGCCCTCTACCCTCATGAAGAAAGATGTGGAGGGCCGACGACGAGAAGCCGGCTACAGCAAGGCCGGCTACGAGAGGCCGGCTCCCATAAAGCAGTCAAAGCCGTACCCGCAATGTACGCGTCCACCCTGCGATGATGAAGCGGGGCGTGGCTACAGTGGAGCCTGCCACCCCCAAAACCCGAAGCACGCCTGGTACAGTGCGCCGTACGGGTGGCCATGACCCGTCCGGCGCGGCACTGTTGCCACGGCGGCTCCGACACCGTCCACGACGGGCCGCCAGCATGGCCCCCGAGGCGGTGGGCCCCTTCGGGCAGAGAGATACCGAAGGCGGCCGCACCTCCTCTCAAGCCGGCAAGATCGAGGGCCGGCTTCCCATAGCCGGCCTGCCACCTTCCTCGAAGGAGACACCCATTAAGGAGACAAGATACGGCGGGGCTACAGTAATCGCCCGCCAAGGCGGCGTTACTGTAGCCACGCCTACCCCGACCAAGCCTGCGTCAACAGCATGGAGTAACAGTAACCAGCCACCGACCAGGCCATGGCCTGCGGGGCCTGCCTGTCGACCAAGGAGCCGGCAGCCTGCGGGACCCACCAGCCGGCGGGCCCCAGTAGCCGGCGCAGAAGCCGGCAAGCATAGTCACAGACAGCTGGGCCCCGCGCCCAGCTGGATTACCATTGTACCCCCGGGGGGTAGGCCTATATAAACCCCCGGTGCACCCATGCAAAGGGTTGGACTCTCAAGTTAGACCTAGACACCATACAAGGAGAGGAAGCAAGCTAGTTGTGCCCTTGTTCCTCCTTCCACCCAAAACAGCTCAAGGAGCATTGTAGCTACTTGTTCGTTTAGTAACCATGCGGAGACCCCGCAGAGCAGCAGTAGGGGTGTTATCTCCTCGGAGAGCCCTGAAGCTGGGTAAGATTCGCCGGCGTGCATGTCTTCGCCTTATCCCATTTCCAGGCACCGGCGATGTTTTATTGGCTCCCACAATGATAAGCCACCCGTTGGCATATGTCGCACCTACCACCCGACAAATCCGGCTATTCGAATAGATAATGATAACCCTGCAGGGGTGTACTTCTTCACACACGCTCCCGCCACTTATAGCCCTATACACGTCATGTACCTCGGCAACCTTCAAGCGGAAGCCGGGCGAGGGTGTCGGCCACGGCCTACCTAAACACTTAAGTCTCTAGTCCAGGTTTATCGCCTATCCAGGTTCCATCCGCAGGGAGTCCGGCCGAGGTTTCCACATACGGCCCCGAACGATGTGAACAGGGTTCCCGAGACACCAAACGGGCGCCCTGTACACCGTGTCATGGTGTATCTACCGCAACATAGCCCACCCCTAGGGTTAGCACTACGCACGGCCACCAACACATAACCTACAAACACCAGAAACTAGTTGCAACTCCTGGACAGAGTACTAGGGTGATTAAGAAGCCGAGAGGGTCAATTAAGGATCCCAATGAGTGGTAGTAGCTGTTCATGGATCACAGACACAGAGCTCAGTTCATGAGGACGGCTGCAATGAGACAACCCACCATGTACTCCTACATGGCCTCTCACCGCTACCTTTACCAAATCGTGTTCACACACTTAGCTCACACACAATAGGACATGTTCAACACCATTCCGATTCACTTCTGATGAATCAGACCCGACTCAACTCTAAGCAGTAGCAGGCATGACAAACAAGCATGAATGAGTAGGCACATCAGGGCTCAAACAACTCCTACTCATGCTAGTGGGTTTCATCTATTTACTGTGGCAATGACAGGTCATGCAGAGGATAAGGGGTTCAACTACCGCAACAAGTAACACATGAATCGTTGTGTCCTAATGCAGTAAAAGAGAGCAAGAGCGAGAGAGTGGGCTTGTATCGGAATGAACAAGGGGTTGTGCTAGCCTGGCACTTCTGAAGATATCATTGGCTCTTCATCAGTGTCAACGATCACAGCGTCGGTACCACGTCTATCGGGAGGGGACAAATACCGGCAATAGAGAAGGAATACAATCAATGCAATGCACAACATGATGCATGATAATGACATGGCAATATGTTGTTGATTGAGCTAATGCAACTAGCAACACAATTAAATGAAGTTGGTTTGAATATAAGATTCAAATTCCAACTCCATATATGATTATTTAAATGCCCTTTATTGAATTTGTCCTAAACGGTGGCCTTAAGTTGCTCTAACATGCATGAAAATGCCATAAACAGATTCCTTGAATTTTTCTGATAATTTTTCATATATAATTTATCTTATTTGGAGTTACGGTTTAATTTCTATGATTTTTAGAAGTTTTGGGTATTTTCTGAAAATAAATAAATCATTTAAGATTTATTTAAAGTCCAGAATGGAATTATTGCGTCAGCATGACCTCACAGTGACGTCAGCAGGTCAACGGCGTCGACCAGGGCAAACCTGACCAGTGGGACCCACTGGTCAGTGACCCAGTCAACTAACCAAGTTAATTAGCCCTAACTACTTAGTTAGCCGGGCGGGGCCCGCATGTCAGTGGCTCATCTAATTAGCTAAGTTAATTAACACTAACTAACCTAACACTAATTAAGCAGGCGCCTGGGCCCACACGTCAGTGAGTCAGGGGGGAGTCAACTAGGGCGTGATTAGCCCCTAATGACGGCGCCACGTCGGCCACCGGCGACGACAGGCCGCGGCGGTGCCCGCTTCGGAATTGCTCTACGGGCCACCGTTCGACGCGCGAAAGGGTGCGTTTGAAAGAGGGAAGAGAGACGCAACCGTGGGTGGTCGTGGTTCGAGCGGGGATGGACGGAGTCGACGACGCCGACCAAAACAGCGGCGGCCAGAGCACGGGCTCGACGGATTCATCGCTACGGTGCATCAGGGAGCAAATGGGGAGGCTGGGCAGCACCGGCTAGACATGGTGAGCACTAAGAGCAGCACGGTGAAGCCAGGGGAGCACGGAGGCTACGCGTGCAGCAGCAATGGCGGACGGCGGCTCCGGTGCTCGTGGGGAACGGCGCTACGGCGTGAAAATGGGACAACAGAGAGGGGGGTTCAAGGGAGAGGCTTACGGCGGTTGCAGCGGTGCGGACAGCAAGCTCGGAGGAGGCCAGGAGCGGTCGGGGCGGCAAGATGGATCTCCGGTGACTGAGGAGGAAGAAGGGGTCGGGGACGGTGAGGCGAGGCACGTCCGCTCACGCGGCTTGACGGAGACGATGTAGAGGTCGACGGAGGAGCTCCTTGGCGCGTCGGGGAGGCGAGGGGAGCACGGTGGCTGCGAGCTTCACGGTGGCGAGCGCTCGGCAGCGTCGGCCATGGCGATCAGAGGAGAGGGAGAGAGGGCAGAGGGGGAGAGTGAGACGTCCAGGGGTTTGGGGCGGCGCCGAAGAGAAGGCCCGAGGCGTCGCGGTGGCCTCGATGACGCAGGCGAGCAGGGAGGTGCGTGGCGCCGCGGGCGCGCGTGCGCTGTCTCCCTCCTCTGCCTACTGGCAGAGGTAGGTGATGACTGGCGCGGCCAGATGGGCCGGGCTGTGCTGGGCCTAGCCAGGTAGGTGGGCTGCTCAGGTGAGGCCAGGTGGGTTTCCTCTCTCTCTGTTTTTTCTAATTTATTCTGTTTTCTATATTCTGCTTTATGTTTGCAAATAAAATACCAACCAAAACACTTTGGTTATTTCTGTAAATTTTTGCGAGGGATATTTGAATTATTTCCAAACCACACAATAAATTTCAGAATATTTGGAGCAACCAATATTTAATGGTAACTTTTAAACTCCAACTCAAAAACCATAATGCTTTAATTCAATGACCAAAATGTCCTGAAAAAATATGCATCATCTCTGGTAGAGGCTTTCACCCTTTTCCATATATCATGAGCATTTTAAAAGGATATTTGAGGTCATTAAAAATATTTAGGTTGAACCTATTTAATTTCTGTTTTCTAATATTTCAATTCTGTTTTGATTTGATTCACAGACCAAATCATTTAGTAGCTCCTGAAAATATTTATGTGGCTTGATGCAATATATTCAAAGCCACTCACAGGTTTTCAGGATTTTTGGACCTGCAATTCTTTTATATAAGAATTAAATCCAACTCAAATATTTATTGATTTAAATCCAAATGGCCAAAATAATTCCTCAAAAATGTTCCATATTTTTGGTTTGGACCAAAACCCTTGCCATAAATATTAAACATCATTGGGGAGCATTTTGGAAACATTGCATGCATTTCCAGGGTTATTTGCCCTTCTTTTAAATAAAATTTTGAGGCTTTCAATTTCCTCATTTCAAATTTCAGAATTTAGACATGGTGCACACATGAAGCTAGCCTAGAGCATTACCAGAAGCTAGGGATGTGACACAAAAAAAAGCAACGTACTATGACAAACACGTATCATCACGAAAGTGTATTTTTTTTGTAGTGCTAGCCACTAAGGGAGCCCTGGATTAGGGGGTCCTCGGACGGCCGGACTATGAAGATACAAGATTGAAGATTTCGTCCCATGTCCGGATGGGACTCTCCTTGGTGTGGAAGGCAAGCTTGGCAATACAAATATGTAGATCTCCTCCCTTGTAACTGACTCTGTGTAACCCTAGCCCCCTCCGGTGTCTATATAAACCGGAGGGTTTAGTCCGTAGGACAACAACAATCATACCATAGGCTAGCTTCTAGGGTTTAGCCTCTACGATCTCGTGGTAGATCAACTCTTGTAATACTCATATCATCAAGATCAATCAATTAGGAAGTAGGGTATTACCTCCATCAAGAGGGCCAGAAGCTTGGTAAACATCGTGTCCCCTGCCTCCTGTTACCATCCACCTTAGACGCACAGTTCGGGACCCCCTACCCGAGATCCGCTGATTTTGACATCGACATTGGTGCTTTCATTGAGAGTTCCACTGTGCCGTCACCATAAGGCTTGATGGCTCCTTCGATCATCGGCAACGATGCGATCCAGGGTGAGGTTTTCCTCCCTGGGCAGATCTTCGTATTCGGCGACTTCACACTGCGGGCCAACTGGTTTGTCCATCTGGAGCAGATCGAGAGCTACGCCCCCGGCCATCAGGTCAGGTTTGGAAACTTGAACTATATTGCCGACATCCGCGGAGACTTGATCTTCGACGGATTCGAGCCCATGTCAAGTGCACAGCACAATCACGACGAACATGACTTAGCTCTGCCATCGGACAGTGTTCGGGAGATCGCACCTGCAACTACTCCGGCCCTCAATCCGGAGCAAATTGCACCATCTGAGGACGGGTGGATGGACCCTGCCACGGAGGCCGCACTCTTAGCAGCGATAGAGCCGAATACTGACTTCACCTCCTACGAGACCCGTGTTGCCGAACTGTTGGATTCGTCCCCGGCCATGGGCTCCGGGCCGCATGCGTCCGTGCCTATCGAATCCGATTGGGCACCGATCATGGAGTTTACCTCCGCGGATATCTTTCAGCAATCGCCCTTTGGTGACGTGCTAAACTCGTTGAGGTCTCTCTCTCTGTCAGGAGACCCTTGGCCGAACTATGTCCGGCTAGAATGGGATGCGGACGACGAAGAAATTCGCTCCCCACCCACCACCCACTTAGTATCCCCTGTCGATGATTTAACTGACATGCTCGATTTCATCTCCGAAGACATCGACAGAATGGACGACGATGGAGGAGACGAACAGGAACCATCGCCCACTGGGTGCTGGACAGCTACTTCATCTCATGATATATATATGGTGGATTCACCCAAAGAAGACAATGATGAGGAACGGGAGGATGCAACGAAGGATAACCCCCTCGAGAAGCAACCAAAGCGACGACGCAGACGCCGCTCCAAATCCCGCCTCGGCAAAAACAGCGATAACAGCTCAAGAAAGAATGAGACCCCAGTCGACTCCAATGCAATAGAGCAGGATGAGCCAGTGGACGGAGAACATAGTATGGAGCCACTGTCCGATCATGGCGACGCTGAGGGTAGAAATCATCAAACTGTCTCCAGAGAGGAGAATAGTCCGGATGACGATATACATACCATCCCGGAAAGGAACTTGGAACAAGAGAACCTCCACAGAAGGCTCATTGCCACCGCGAGGAGCCTTAAGAATCAGAAACAAAGGCATAAGGCCACGCAAAATACACTCATCAGTAGATGGAACAAAGTGCTAGACACTGCGGAAAAGTACGTTGGCGGTCGCCACACAAAGAGTTACCCAAAGCGCAAGCTGCTGCCTGAATTCGATGACGAGGCCTTAGAGCCTACACAGCCAAAAAATAAAATGGTCGATCGGTCAGCTCGACCACCTCACGGCCATGATAGAGCGGCTAACGAGGCCGCGCATAAGTCAGCACACGATTTACGTGAGGACTTGCATCAAAAAGACGGCATGACTAGATCCATCTACGGATCTAGGAAGCGCGCTACAGCGCAGAATCAAAACCGAACACTACAACCATCAGAACGCCACGATACATCCAAATACAGGGGTGCTGCACACCCCCTATGCTTCACTGATGAGGTACTGGATCATGAATTTCCATAGGTATTCAAACCCATGAACATAGAGGCGTACGACGGAATGACAGACCCTGGGGTTTGGATTGAGGACTTCATCCTCCATATCCATATGGCTCGCAGAGACGATCTCCATGGCATCAAATACCTGCCCCTCAAGTTGAAAGGACCAGCTCGGCACTGGCTAAAGAGCCTCCCTGAAAATTCAATTGGAAGTTGGGAGGAGCTTGAGGATGCTTTTAAGGCTAACTTTCAAGGGACCTATGTCCGACCTCTGGATGGAGACGATTTAAGTCATATAATTCAACAGCCCGGAGAGTCAGCCCGAAAGCTTTGGAACAGATTTCTCACAAAGAAGAATCAAATCGTCGATTGCGCGGACGCCGAAGCCTTAGCAGCTTTCAAACATAGCATCCGAGACGAATGGCTCGCCAGACACCTCAGCCAAGAAAAGCCAAGGAAAATGGCAGCCCTAACAAGCCTCATGACCAACTTTTGCGTGGGCGAAGATAGCTGGCTGGCCCGTAGTAGCACTAGCCACCCAGGCACATCTGAAGTCAGGGATGGCAATGCAAAACCATGATGCATTAAAAACAAGCGTCGAAATAACGAAGACAACCCAGACAACACGACGGTAAACGCCGGATTCAGGGGCTCTCAACCCGGTCAGTGGAAAAAGCCTTTCAAAGGCAACAGAGATAGACCGTCCAGCCTAAACAAGATTCTAGACAAATTATGTCAGATTCATGGCACCTCAGATAAACCTGCAAATCACACCCACAGAGAATGATGGGTCTTTAAGCAGGCCGGCAAGTTAAACACCGAACACAAGGGGAGGAAGACACCAAGTGAAGACGAGGATGAGCCTCGCCAGCAAAGCACTGGGGGACAGAAAAAAAATTCCCACCAGAGGTCAAAACAGTGAACATGATTCACGTAACAAAAAGAAGGAGCAAACATGCACTCCAAGACATATGCACCGTAGAGCCCATCACCCCTAAGTTCATCCCTTGGTCAGCTTGCCCGATCACTTTTGATCCCAGGGATCACCCGACGAGTATCCGGCACGGAGGACTGGCTGCCTTGGTACTAGACCCAATTATCAACTAATACCATCTCACCCAAGTCCTCATGGACGGCGACAGTAGTCTTAATCTGATATATCAGGACACAGTCCGCAAAATGGGGATAGACCCGACAAGAATCAGCCAAAGCAATACTACCTTTAAAGGAGTAATACCAGGACCAGAGGCCCGCTGTACGGGCTCTCTAGTACTAGAGGTTGTATTCGGTTCTCCCGACAACTTCCGAAGTGAAAAGTTAACCTTGGACATCGCTCCATTCCAAAGCGGCTATCAAGCACTACTCGAAAGAGCAGCTTTTGCTCATTTTAATGCAATACCGCATTACGCTTCCCTTAAGCTTAAGATGCTCGTTCCGCGTGGCATCATCATAGTTAGCGGAAATGTTGAGCGTTCCTTACGCGCGGAAGAAAGTGTGGCAGCTTCAGCAGCCGAACACTAAACGGCCTCTCCAACCAGAATAAATGATCGGTCGTCAAGACCGCAGACAAGGTTAGACGAGTCCGGCACATCACTAGCTATAACAGCTTAGATAAACCTGAGATTGGTTTGATGGATATACCCCTATAGGCGGTACCAGGGGCTTCCCGCTTGTAAAAAGGACTACGGTTCGGCTCAACCTTACTTATATTGAATATTAATGGTTTATTGAGAATAACCAATTTTTCGCAGGACAACTTTCACCTAAGTTCTTCTCTTTTATAGATGATAATCGTGCTACACCCTTCCAGGATACGGCACAACGGAGACACAGGCGTAGACGTGCAGCAGGGACCCGCTCAAATGTTTATTTTTAGATTAAGACCCTGTGTAAACCTTTTTTTACTGTCTCTTGTTGCTTCACATCCTCCGGATACTCGGTATAATCGAGAGGGATGCTGACGTTATTGGCATTTCGCCACGTCAGAATAAAGGGAGTGTTCGGCGTCACGAGTTTGGACTTATATGCATCGGCTCCGAATCATGTCTTTGGTCAAATGTTGGGTTTGCCCGGCTCTCGCGTTTTGCTACCTTACATTCCGCTCTATCGGCTAAGGTGGCACCGGGAGAACTACTGCGATTGTGCCATGGTTCATCCGGATGAGCACCTCAGTAGAGAAAACCGAAAACTGACTGTCTTGATAAAGCGCGAGACTGGTCAACCACTCAATGACTTAGCGGAATCTTTGGGATTCCTCCGCATTAACGAAGGGCCGGTTTCCCAGTCATGTACGTACGCACCCCGTATTCGGATGAGCACGGAAGTACCAGGGGCCATATAGTAGCCCCACTGTCAAACTCCTATGCTTAAGTGAAAGTGTTAAATCAATATAGTCTGATTGCCTCGTTCGCCGCGCTACCACCTCCTTAATGGACCAAGACGTTGGATCAAGTGTGAAGACGCACTTTTGTGAACACCCCCGCATTATATGCGTGGGGGCTGAAGCCGACGAGTGCAAACTTTCAGGATTATATATATATATATATATATATATATATATATATATATATATATATATATATATATGGTCGTGCTATTCGTCACCCTGGGTGAGAAATAGTTATTCTTCACCCTCCCCCCTCTATTTTACCATCAATGCCCCGTAATTTTGCGTTCCATAAATTTTGTCTTATTTCTGACGTAAAAATAGACCGTAAGAAAATATATAATCATTGTAAAAAATATTTTATGTTATGTAAAATTACAAACGTAAAAACATAGTGTAAAATACACATAAACTACAAATTTTCTTAGCTTATGACCTATATTTTTTTCCTATGCCAAATTTTACGTAGTGAATCAATAGGAATGTAACTATTTAAATTCCAAACGTAATTTAATTATGAAATGATCATAAGATTACCTTGGGTGAAGAATAACTTATTCTGCACCATGGGTGATGAATAGTAACACCATGGGTAATCTTACGATCATTTCATAATTAAATTACGTTTGGAATTCAAATAGTTACATTCCTATTGATTCACTACATAAAATTTGACATAAGAAAAAAATATAGGTCATAAGACAAGAAAATTTGTAGTTTATGTGTATTTTACACTATATTTTTACGTTTGTAATTTTACATAACATAAAATGTTTTTTACGATGATTATATATTTTCTTACGGTCTCTTTTTACGTTGGAAATAAGATAAAACTTACGGAATGTAAAATTACGGGGCATTGATGGTAAAATAGAGGAGGGTGAAGAATAACTATTCCTCACCCAGGGTGACGAATAGCGCGACCCTATACATCTTGGCTATTCTGTTACGCGTAACAGACTATTATTCTGTTACCCTTCGTGAACTGATGTGGTGTATAGGTTGGACCGACGAGGTTTTCTACTTGAACCGATCTTCCTGTGTGTACGGCAGCGGAGACAGGGGATGCAACGTGGAGCTTCCGGGCGTTCTGCGACACGATGCTGCGGACCATTCGTTGCTCCTCATCGTCGTGTGTTCGTCCCCGTCGCCGTGCGCTGCTCGTCGGTGTCACCTAATCGGCCCCGCCCCGTCGCGCGTCGTCCTCGTCCCCGACCTCCGTCATCCTCCTCGGACCGCCAACCGCAGTCGTTGACTCCGTCCGTCTCAAGTCGTCCCCGGGCCTTCTCTGCAACGGCAGTGAGCCCCGCATCCTCCCTCTCTCCCCGTGCTCTCCTTTGGTAGTCATAGATCATCGCCGACGTGATCGTGCGCCGGCCACGCCCGATGACCCATTCCCCGCGCTCACTGCACTGTGCCCACGCTCTTCTGGTCGCGCCCTGCGCGCACACCCGCAGCCGCCCCATCCAGCCCGCGCTCTTCTGGTCGTGCCCTCTGCCCGTCTCACGTCGCCCCATCGTGCCTGCTCTGACCACATCCGCCTACGCATGCGCGCAAACCCATGCCTTCTGCTCCTGTGCGTGCCTGTGGTCGCCGCTGTCGTGGCCCCTATTTGCTTCCGCTGCTACTGCCAGTGCCACAGCCGCTGCTATTAGACAGAGAATCCTGCTACTTCCTTTTTCAGTTAAGCTAAGTGTCAATTTATTCAGTTTCGTCATAATAAGAATGCACCAGGAGTCATTCTTGTACATGCTCATAGTCTATGTTTTCTACATGCAGTAGCTAGTGTTGCGGTGTTCGTTCCCGTGTAATGGCGTGGCCGTTAGCTCAAACGTGGCCGGTAGACTAGGAATTGGTCGTTGGCGGAGGTGGTGTTTGGTGGCTGACTGAAGCCTACGATTTCTTGTAATTTGGTCAAATTGTGTAATTAAGTTGTGTGTTTTTCAGTGTTGTTTTGAATTACTGCCGCCGTATGTGTAGTTGGACTGCTCCATGTCAAAGCTTGTAATTACTGTGAGTTGACATTGGAGCAAGTTTCTTGTACTGGCTGCCTAGCCCCCATACCCTCTACACTTTGAGTATAAAGGCCGAGCCCTCTGTCACTTTTGTTCCACCAGCTGCAACCAAAAGAAAAGCCAGAATGGATCCTGAGTTGGGAGAGGTCACAGAGGAGGAGGGGAAGCCGTCGATGCGAGGGCTACATCAGTGGAGCAGAGGAGGAGGAGGAGGTGCAGGCGCAGGCAGATGGCACAACGTGCTGCCGAGGAGGAAGTGGATGCAGATTTCAACAGACACCTTGCGCGCAAGGTGATGGATACCTGCAACTCTAATGAACTGGAGCTTCTTTTCCCAGAGGGCAGGGGAAGGAACCATGTTCAGATCATCAGTTGGGCTAGGGCTAGAGCAGCCACGGCTCCACATCCATCCACTAGGGCTAAATGGCATCTTTTCTTTGATCGTTGTGATTAAAGTAGTGAATGTTATGTTTTTAAGGTTTGTGTTGTGAGGGAGCAGATGTTTGAAATGAATAAATGAATTCAACTGTCTCCCCTCTGAATGTGTTGTTTTATCTGCATATGTTTTTGACATGTGCAGTTTTTGAACTGATGTTTTATCTTATGTTGAACTGATTTGTGGTCAAAAGCTGCATGGCTTGTATAATTTTTCCTATCTGTTTTTGCTCAAGAATAACTGCTTTTATTTATCTATTTGTTTATATTAGTACTTGAACAATTCTATAGTTGAACTGATGGGCATCCTTTTGTTTTGACTGGTATATTTTTCATGTACATAGCTTGGAGAAGGAACTATACACTGATGATGTTTGTAGAACCCCTTTTTTTGGTTTTGAGATTGCTGAACTTACATTCTGTTAATGATAGTACTGAACTATTTTAGGTTGTCAATTATCAATCAAATTTGTTTGGTGTATAACATTTTTTTCTATATTTTTCAGATGAATTTTGGATCACATTTTTTAACAGTTAAATAATGATATTTCTAGTATTTTTTAGAATTAAAAGATTTTTCATCTTTTGCTGCACAGTATTTTTTTTATTTGAACCTTATGAATTGTAGTAGTTGAGATCTTACAGTTAAGATGTGTTTGAACTTTTTACATTATTTGTTTTTGAACTCATTTTCTTGTGAGTTTTTTTAATATCTGCATTTTTCTTTTTTGTCCTATGTGATCGGCTGGAATTTTGTAATGGGGCGAAGTACTGTGTTGGCTCATCTGGCTGAGTCGTTGTTTTTGGCCCAGATAGCTCGTCCGCGCGGCTGTGCAGCATGGCGTGCGCGTGTGCTATGGGTTAAGTCCCACCTCGCTAGTCGAGGGGGTTGTAGACCAGTTTAAAAGCATAGGCAAGGCACACCAGTCAAACTCCTCTGAAAACTTACTAGAGCGCTTATACACGGCGCTCGCTCTCTCTCTCTTTGACCTATGGGCCCTGATCGGTGGGCCCTGCGTTGTGCGGACTACTAGGGATTCGCCTATGGGCTCGAGTTCAAGTTATCTAGCAGCGTCAGGGCCTGGGCCTGTCCTTGGGCGGTCAATTTTTTTTCTTTTTTGTTGTTTTGTTCGAATGTAGTACTTGACTCCACCAGTAAATTGGACTGATACTTTTTATGATCCTTGGGGCGTCATTTTTTTTTGTTTGAATCTAGTACTTGACTCCACCAGTAAATTGGAGTGATACTTTTTTGTTCTAGTTCTTGTGAGTTTTGTTCTAGGAATGAGCCGTAACACGACTTGCCCCGCACCGCACTGCCCCTCGGTGCATAGTTGTACTGACACATCTTCCTTGTATGGACTTGCCCCCATTATCTATCTTTTAGGGGGTGTGTGGGTGCGTGTGGGGGGAAACAGAATAACCGCACTATGCCCGTCAAATGAGCGCACTACCGCGTTAGCGCGAGGCCGAGCCGGGAGGGAGGGGGGCCGGGACCCCCCCCCCTCCCCCATCCCGGCGAGGCCAAGCCAGGAACGAGCCGTAACAGGTGACGACGCGGCATGCCGCGGCGACGCATGCGGAGGCGAGTCTGTAAGATGACTTGCCCCCATTATCTATCCTTAGGGTTGTGTGGGTGCGTGTGTGGGGGGGGGGGGGGAACAGAATAACTGCACTGCCCCTCGGCGCATAGTTGTACTGACACATCTTCCTTGTATGGACTTGCCCCCATTATCTATCTTTAGGGGGTGTGTGGGTGCGTGTGGGGGGAAAACAAAATAACCGCACTGCGCCTATCAAACGAGCGCACTGCCGCGTTAGCGCGAGGCCGAGCCGGGGGGGAGGGGGCTGGCGAGGCCGAGCCAGGAACGAGCCGTGGCAGGCGATGACGCGGCGTGCCGCGGCGTCGCATGCGGAGGCGAGTCCGTAACATGACTTGCCCCCGCACCGTATCGCACTGAGGGGCATAGTTGTATTGACGCATCATCCTTGTATGGACTTGCTCGCGCATCGCAGTGCACCGAGGGGCATAGTATTTGCCCCCATTATCTTATCTTTATTTTTTTGGGTGAAAAACCAACACCGTTATGAATTATTATTTCATTTGTACTTTTTGATAATTTTTATTGTACTGTTGTGAGTTATTATTTGTACTTTAGTTGTTTGTTTTCTCCCTCTATATTAATCTTTTTATTGTATTTATTGTATTTATTTTTTTTTTAAATTTTTGCTATTATTTTTGGTAACTGCCCAGAGATAGTGGGCTTTGCCATGGTTCTGGGCTTTAGCCGTCGGTTTTCTCCCACTCACCTTTTAACCTCCGCTCTCCCCCGTTCCGCTCCGCTCCCCTCTCCAAATTGATTCCTTCTTCGTTCCCCTCTTCTAGCAGAGAAGTTGCTTCTCCTGTTTCGCCGTGGGAGTGTCGGCCGGCGGGTTGAACCCCAGGGGTGTAGGTCTGGGTGCTCTTTTTGCTCCTTTTGGTGTGGGATTGACTTCCCTTGCGTCCTCTTATGTATAGATTTTCCCTCTATTTCTTAGCTCTTGCTCTCTTGCTATTTCAGGCTGGATTTGCTAGGGTTCCTTTTCTCTTGAACGAGTGGTTGGCGACAGTGATATTCGATTCCGTGGCGGATTTTGTGTTTGCTTGTAAGAGTTTTGCTTTGTATGGCGTGCTTCTTTTTATGAAATAGGTCAGAGCCCTAATTTTTGTTCATGTGTCTTGCAGATCTGGTTCGGCAGATTTTAGGTCTGTAGATCTCAATGGGTACATCATCCAGTCCGGACAAGTTGAATGCAGGTGATTTTTCCTTGTAATTTGGATGATGTTTTAACAGATCTGGTTTTTAGGCTGTATAGGTGTGGTCGTGTCGACTTTATAAGTTGTATGTTTTTTCATAGCTGTTAAATTTGCCCTAGATTGTGTGGTGTGTATAGCTTTGGCGGTTGATGTGACCTGCAGACATGTTGTAGTATGGATCACCTTCTGTAGTTTGAACTGTTGTCCTGGCATTTGAATAGGTTGTAGTAGTCAGTGAAGAACTGGTATGATGTTGAAAGAGTTTTCATTCTTAAGTTTTGTTGCGCCAATGGTGGGTTCATATTGTTTTATTGGGTGCACTTGTAGTGTTCATATAGTTGAACTGAATGCTTGTTCATGTACTTTTTTGCTAATTATGATGTTGTTGCAGATGTTGGAGTGTCGGTGCCTCCTGATTCTGAAAAATCAGAATGCTTTCAAGATCTTGTGAATGTTATTTTTGAGACACCAAATCCGTTAGAAGAACTTGCGGATGTTGCTGGTGTTTCCCTTATATTTGCTATTTTTTATCATCCTTGAATACATTAATATGCTTAGCTACATCAGTTGTTCCTTTTGTTTGTGTCTGATGCTATGCGCTTTATTTATCTTGTCTCTGCAATGTTGATTTTGTTTTGATTTTATACGTGCATGCTTATGTTTGTTGGTTTATGCAGTTAATGACAGCCATGGTGCTGCTGAGGACATTGCTGATGTTGTCAAAGATATAAATGATGGAATGTATTCTCTTAACGTTGATGATGTTGATGGCAGCTTGCAGTTATCTGTTACTCAGTCACAGAGTGTTGATGGTACTGAGCCTGTTACTCAGGCTGAGGATGTTCCTATGCAGTTATAGCTCGAGGATAAAAGGATAAGAAAGAAGAAGTGTGATTTCCAGAGGAGAAAGGAGTTGGAATGGCATCAAAAGGCTGCCTGTGTTCAACAAAGTGATCGGGATGTTGCTCAAGCTCCTGAAGGCGTAGGTGATGAAGGTGGTGACGCAGCCTTTTCAACTGTTGATGTTGGATCTCATGGAAGTGACATGCCTGTGAAGACAAACCTGATGCAAACTCGTTTGATGAAAGTGTTTACTTGTGATGCAGTTAAGGAGAAGAAAGCTGTTTTGAAGAGGAAGATGTCAGATCGAAATCCTGAGGGCACACAGAGGCGTAGCCCACGTGTGAAAGCTGGTTCCCAACCTGGTAATAGCAAAGCTTATGGGGATAGTGTTGCTGTGAAGATTGGTCCAAGCAAACTTGGTGCCTCCCCTGTTCGCCGTAGTCCACGGGTTTTGACAAACAGGAAGCCTTCTTCTCCTCCTCTTCGAGAGCGCTCTTTGTTGAAAGAAAATAATGAGCGTAAAGTTCATCCTGCGAAGGTGAACAAAGGTGTGAAGAAGTGTGCTCGTGTCGAAGCTGAAGATGTTGTATCTGAAGAAGATGATATCGAAGTTGATTCTGAAGATGAATTTGCAGTGGTACGTCTTTTGTACTGTATGTGACTGACTAGTTGTACTTGCAATGATTTAATTGTGTCTGGGCTTTTATGCTAGCCAGGGGAGGCTGGTCATTGTTTGCATCAATCGAGGGTGGTACTTATGTTGTTTCAATAGTTGAACTTGTGCAATCTTTTCTTTTTTTCTACTTGCCTTCATATGCTTGTTTTGTTTTCTATATTCATTTATTTAAGGTGTGGCTTCTTTATTTTCATTTATAGCCTGTTAGCGTTATGAGTCCGGTCAAGCCGGTGGGACACAATGCCGGAAAAGTTGCCATGGATGAAGGTGACCAACGGAAATTGAACTTAACTGTGCGATGTTCGTTGGGAGAGGTTGAAGCTTGTGCTAAATTGCTTGAGAGTCGGCATGTGGCTAGGGTTCGTGGAGCTGGTTTTGGTTCTATCTTCAATTGGAGGGTGAAGTCTAACATTTCCCGCCCTCTGATGGGATTTTTGTACCTGAGGATAGATCCTGATACGATGACTCTTGACATGGGTGAGGCCAATAAGAAGTTTCGCATCACTAGCGATGGTATACAACAATTATTTGGGTTCCCTCATGGTGGTCGTTCTCCGTCAAGGCCGTTAGAGGATGGATATGATGACGCTCCGATGAAGTTAAGATCGAAGCTTGACATTAGCAGGAACATAGATATCAAGATAAAGGATTTGAGGAATAAGCTCAAGGTGCTCGTCAAGGATCCTAGCAAAGATGACCTTGCTCTGAAAGTTTTCTTCATTATTGTGTTTATGAACGTTGTGTTGCCTGGTGCCGCCCCGCGTGTTTCCAGAGAGGCAGCAATGTTTGACGGTCTTGTCTTTGAGGACATGGCTAATATGGATTATTGTCAGTTGATGGTTGATGAGCTTAGAAGGGCTATTGTCAGGTACCAAGATGGTGTTACAATGGGGAAGGCAATCACAGGCTGTGCTATAGGGCATGTGCTAATGTACCTTGACTGCCTTATCCGTGGCAAGACTGCGGAGCCTGACATGCGAGTCCCCTGCATAGGTTTCATGGATCCTGTCAAGCTTTCTGATTTGGTTGATGCAGATTTGATAAAAAAGGCAATGCAGATCCAAAGACTTGGGTGTTTGGGAAGCTTCCGGTGAGTTTTATTTCTTTTGTGTCTTGCAGACCTTTTTTTATTTAGGTATAGCTTTTTTCTGCTGGAGTGAACATGTGTCCCGCAGAGTTACCTGTTTACATTTTGTCATTTCGTAAGCTTTGCGAGGTTTAGGTACGATTTTTAGTACTGTTGTTTCATGTGTGGTTGAACTGAATATCTTTGCTAAATTGTCATGTCGGTAAATACTAATAAATTGGCACTGGCAGCTAAAGATTGATAGTCCTGTTGATTTAAATCTGTTAATATCATGTTTTATTTTTCCCTGTGTGTTGCATTGATTAATTAACTATTTTTCCCCTTGTTTTTGTAGCGACCAGACCTCAAACAGTCTGATCTCTGTGCTCCGGTGTCATCCCTGGATCAATAATGCTGACACCACACAGTACTCGGAGGATTTATAGCAGAGTAGCAATCACACACTTATTACATCGAGTGTCTCAAAAGAGAACTTATTACAATAAATATGGCTTAAGGCCATCTAATAACGATAACAGCAGAAGGCTTGGAAGATAAGTGAGTCCATCAACTCCAACGGCAACACTGAGTATAGAACCACGACCTAAAACTCCTTAATCGTCGTCTGAGAAGTCTGCAACACTAACATTGCAGCCTGAAAATGGGTCAGCACATGGAATATGCTGGCAAAGTAACACACAGAGGGTAAAGGAATGAAATAGCTATACTATATGCATATTTGGCTGGTGGAAAGCTCTATGGTTATAGTTTTTGCATAAAGCCAATTTTTCCCAACTTCAAAGGAATAAATTTAATTACTATCATGGTGGTTGTTAAACATTGAGAATGGTTGACAGCATTCTCAATCCCAATTAAGCATCATCATTAAACAAACCCAACAAAATTAATTTTAGAGTAACATGTTGAGATTCACATGATAATCCAGATGCCAGATGCTCAAGATGTCCATAACCGGGGACACGGCTAACCATGATTAGTTTATTACACTCTGCAGAGGTTTGCGCACTTTTACCCACAACACTTGATCGCCGCCGTTGGATTTCTCGCACTACAAGGTGTTTGAGAAACGGATGACCGAGACACAGTCTTTCAGAAGCACTAGCACCTTATGATGGATAGACCGGTACACCTACTTTCCCCTACATCTGCTAGTATACCCTGTAAGAGTTCGCAGGACTTAATCAACTATGCCAGAGCCCATAATGGCTTGTGGCTGCACACGGAAGTTTCTAGTATGAATAATCTCATGATCCCTTTGAGCCTGGGTGGCGGTCCAAAAGAAAAACAGGCAAGTCCTGGAATACCCAGGTGCCTCAATCCACCCAGATGTGTGCTTAAGTTGCCACCTTAGATAAACCATTAATTATCAATCTCACATATGTCATGGATATCACTCACCCGATCCACGTCTACTAGCATAGCATGGCATAATAAGCAAACGCAGAAGTAACTCCCAAAGGTTTGATAATAACAGGTAATAGGTACTACCTCATCTACTTCCCATCCCACAATTTAATTAGATCCTAATCATGCAATGTGTGAGGGTTGATCTAATGCAAGAAAAAATGGGTTGTAGAAAAGGTACGATCAAAGTGTTACTTGCCTTGCTGATGATCCGCGAAACCTAGCGATTCGAAGTAACAGGCGGCGCACTCCGGGTACTCTATCGCAAACAGACAACAAGCATACAATAAGTACTCATCTAATGCACAGGTAAAACTCAAATAAGAGATCTAACCAGAAGGTTCAACTTAAGAACTCCGGTTGGCAAAAAGAATCAAATCGAACGAAGCAAAGAAAGTCAAACGGCTAAAGAAAACAACTTCGTTCTAGTAATCTGAATCTAAGTCAAATTTTACAGTAGCAAAAACTTGTTTAAGTTGATTATTCGGATAGAGGGTTTAAGACGAAACTCCAGGCGCTTGAATCGCCTGATTCTGATAAACGAGCGAAAAGATAAACTAAAACGAAAATCAGATCAGAAATCGCGATCAGAAAGTAACCGCGCAAAATCTGACGAAAAAGAAAAACGACGAACGAATTTTTTTTCAGCGCGGATTTCGAGGTATGGCGAACCTCGGGCGACGCGCGGCTCCGGCGGATCGGCGGCGGGGCGGCGGCGGCGGCGCTGGGGCTGGGCGCGGGCTGGGGCGGGGCTGGGCGCTGGCTAGTGTCCCCCCCTCGGTGGGCTGGCTTATAAAGCCCCTACGGGCCGGGATTCCTAGTCGGACACGGCCCGTAGGTCGGTTCCTTTTTTTACGCTCGGGAAAAAAAATAAAAGAAATACTAAACAGACTCCAAAAATCCCGAAATAAATTTTCCCGGGCTTCTAAAATCAAGCCCGACAAAGTGAACATTTATTTGGGCCCTAAATGCAATTTTGAAAAACGCGTATTTTTCCTAAATGAAAATAAAAATATCAAAAAACTCCGAAATAAATCTTATTTGATTTTATTATTAAATCCTCAATATTTCTATATTTTGGGAAAGTCATTTTATTCCCTCTCTCATATTGTTGTAATAGAAATAATTGATGATAAAATAAATAAAATCCAATGATCCTATTCTCAAAATTCGAGAAAACTCAAATATGAAAATAACGAAATCCCCAACTCTCTCCGTGGGTCCTTGAGTTGCGTAGAATTTTCTAGGATCAAAACCCAAAAGCAAATAAAATATGATATGCATGATGATCTAATGTATAACATTCCAAATTGGAAATTTGGGATGTTACAAACCTACCCCCCTTAAGATGTATCTCGCCCTCGAGATTCGGGTTGGCTAGAAAATAGGTGAGGGTGGTCTTTGAGCAAATCTTCCTCTCGTTCCCAGTTGGCTTCATCCTCTGAGTGGTGGCTCCACTGAACTTTGCAAAACTTGATAACCTTGTTGCGAGTAACTCGGCTGGCAAACTCGAGGATCTTAACTGGTTTCTCCTCGTTGGTCAAATCATTATCCAAATGAATGGTTTCCAAAGGCACCGTGTCTCTCAATGGTACGTCAGCTATCTCTGCGTGACACTTCTTTAACTGGGAAACATGGAACACATCATGAACTCCTGACAATCCTTCGGGTAATTCCAACTTGTAGGCCACTTCTCCCATACGCTCCAGAATTCGATATGGTCCTATAAATCGTGGCGCTAACTTCCCTTTAACTCAAAAATGCTTTGTTCCCCGAAGTGGAGATACTTGAAGATAAGCTCTGTCTCCAACTTTGTAAACTGTCTCCTTGCGTTTAGAATCTGCATAACTCTTTTGTCTGGACTGGGCTACCTTGAGCCTATCGTGAATCAACTTCACTTTCTGTTCAGACTCCTTAATCAAGTCAGGTCCAAACAACTGACGGTCTCCAACTTCGTCCCACGACAACGGTGTCCTGCACCTCCTTTCGTACAAAGCTTCGAAAGGGGCCATCTTCAAACTGGTTTGATAGCTGTTGTTGTAAGAGAACTCTGCATATGGCAAATTATCGTCCCAACTAGATCCGTAATCTAGCGCACAAGCTCTCAGCATATCTTCCAAAATCTGATTGAATCTCTCGGTCTGTCCATCTGTCTGCGGATGAAAAGTTGTACTAAATTCTAGCCTGGTTCCCAAAGTTTCGTGCAACTGCTTCCAGAACTTTGAGGTAAACTGGGTTCCTCTATCGGATACGATACTTCTCAGAACTCCATGCAGACATACTATTCTGGTCATGTATATCTTTGCCAACTTAGCACTGGTGTAGGTGGTCTTTACTGGGATGAAATGAGCTACTTTCGTCAATCGATCGACTCCAACCCAAATCGAGTCATAGCCTGAACGAGTCCTGGGCAATCCCGTGATAAAATCCATGCCTAACCTATCCCATTTCCATTCGGGTATCGGCAATGGTCGTAACAATCCTGCTGGCTTCTGATGCTCTGCCTTTACTCTCTAGCATACATCACAAACTGCTACATACTCCGTTATGTCTTTCTTCATTCCGGTCCACCAGAAAATATCCATCAAATCCAGATACATCTTGGTATTCCCTGGGTGAATCGAATAGAGTGAATCATGTGCCTCTTGCAGAATTAACTTCCTGATCTTCGGGTCATTGGGCACATAGATACGGTCTTCAAACCATAGGGTATCGTGCTCATCCTCACGAAATCCTTTAGCTTTTCCTTCTTTCATTTTCTCCTTTATGGAAGCAATCTCCTTGTTAGTATTCTGAGCTTCCCTGATTCTATCCATCAAAGTTGACTGAATTTCCAATGCTGCTACATAGCCTCTCGGAACTATTTCCAAACATAGTTCACGAAGATTTTCTGCTAACTCCTTGGGTATTTCTCCCGTCATTAACGTATTGACATGGCTCTTGTGGCTTAATGCATCAGCTACTACATTAGCCTTCCCAGGATGATAATGCAATCTCATATCATAATCCTTGATGAGCTCCAACCATCTCCTTTGTCTGAGGTTGAACTCCTTCTGTGTGAAAATGTACTTCAAACTCTTATGATCTGTGTACACCTCACAATGATTTCCAATGAGGAAATGTCTCCATGTCTTCAAAGCATGCACTATGGCTGCTAACTCCAAGTCATGTGTAGCGTAATTCAACTCATGAGGCTTCAGTTGTCTTGAGGCATATGAAATGACTCTCCCTTCCTGCATAAGCACTGCTCCAAGTCCTCGACATGAAGCGTCGCAATACACCTCATAATCCTTGGTCTGGTCTGGCAAAATCAACACTGGTGAGGTAACCAAGCGTTTCTTCAACTCCTGGAAACTAGCCTCACACTGCTCAGTCCATATGAACTTGGTATCTTTCTTCAACAACTCCGTCATAGGCTTTGCAATCTTTGAAAAATTCTCAATAAACCTCCGGTAGTATCTTGCGAGTCCAAGAAAACTCCGGATCTCTCCAACTGTTGTTGGGGCTTCCCATTTGGTCACGGTTTCAACTTCAGCGGGATCTACTGCTATACCTTCTCCGGATATCACGTGTCCGAGGAATCCTACTTCCTTCAACCAAAAATCACATTTGCTGAACTTGGCATATAATTGGTGTCCTCTGAGCTTTCCAAGTACCAAACGCAAATGCTCCCTATGCTCCTCTTCATTCTTCGAATAAACCAGGATATCATCAATGAACACTATGGTGAACTTATCCAAAAAGTCCATAAACACTTTGTTCATCACGTTCATAAAATAGGCAGGCGCGTTAGTCAGACCAAATGACATAACGGTATACTCATACAGCCCATACCTGGTGGTAAAAGCTATCTTCAGAATATCCTGTTCTCGACTCTTCAATTGGTGGTATCCTGATCGCAAATCGATCTTGGAAAATACCTTTGCTCCTTGCAATCGATCAAACAGATCGTTGATCATTGGTAGTGGGTACTTGTTCTTGATCGTTACTTCATTCAATCCCCGATAATCAACAACCATCCTTAACGATCCATCCTTCTTCTCCACTAGTAGTACTGGCGATCCCCAAGGTGAAGAACTTGGGCGAATATATCCCTTATCCAGTAATTCTTTAATCTGTTCCTTGATTTCCACCAAATCCTTTGCTGGCATCCTATATGGTCTCTTTGATATTGGCCCTGTGCCTGGCAATAGCTCAATCAAAAACTCAATATCTCTATCCGGTGGCATGCCTGGCAACTCCTCTGGAAACACATCAGGGAAATCCCTTACCACTGATACTTCCTCCTGCACAACTCCTTTTAGGCAATTTACTTGGGTCCTTTTTGGCACATGCCGGGATACATACTTGATCCTTCTCCCTTCTGGGGTGGTAAGCAAAATTGACTTACTAGCACAATCGATGTTTCCTCCATACATCGACAGCCAATCCATTCCAAGAATCACATCCAGACCTTGAGATTCCAGAATAATTAAATCTGTTGGGAAAACATGTCGTCCTATAGTTAATGGCACTTGAAAGCATCCTTGACTGGCCATGTACTCTGCTCCTGGTGAGCTTACTAGCATAGGTGTTTTGAGAACCCTAGTGGGTAGGCTATATTTTTCCACAAATCCCCTTTGATATGTATGAATGTGATGCACCATTATCAAAAAGAATGAGTGCAGTAAATGACTTAACCAAAAACTTACCTATTACTGCATCGAGCTGAGCTTCAACCTCCTCCACATTAACGTGGTTCACCTGTCCCCTGTTGAAAGGGTTCGGCTTCTTTCCAGAGCTTCCATTGCCGTTTTGGCCTTCAGGACATTCATTGGCATAATGTCCGATCTTGGAACACTTGAAACAGGTGACTTGGCTCAGGTCCTTCTTGGCTGGGGTTGATGGATTGTTGCGGTTCTGGCCATTGCTTCCTCCATTCCCATTACCATTCTTGGTGCCATTGTGATTGTGCGAGCTACCTACTCCATGGGTATGCTGAAAATGTCCTCCTGGTCTAGGGGTAAATCGTGGCTTCTGTTGAGCTCCTGAATTATACTTTCCTTGTCCACACTTCCTCTTGCGGTTCTCAATTTTCTGCTGCTTCCCTTCAATCATAAGAGGACGATCTACCAACTCCTGGTAGTTGCTGAAGGTGGCTACCATCAACTGCATATTCAACTCATCATTCAGTCCTTCCAGGAACTTCTCCTACTTAGCTGCATCCGTAGCAACGTCATCTGGGGCATAACGTGCTAGCTTACTAAACTCCTCCACATACTGGCCAACTGTCCGTCCTCCTTGGCGCAAGTTGCGAAACTCACGCTTCTTCATGGACATTGCTCCTGCTGAAACATGGGCAGTACGGAAAGCCTGCTGAAACTGGTCCCATGTGACAGTGTCGACTGGGAAGGTGGCTGTGAAATTCTCCCACCATGATGCTGCGGGTCCTTCTAACTGATGTGCGGCAAACTTCACCTTCTCCGCATCTGTGCATCCTACTGTGGTCACCTCCCTAGCTGTCTTGCGGAGCCAATCATCTGCTACTATCGGCTCGGTGCTACTGGAAAACACCGGTGGATTCAGCCTAAGAAAACGGGCAAAGTGGTCAACAGGGGGTGGTGGTGGGTTGTTGTTGTTCCCTTGATTCTGATTCTGGACTAGCAACTGCATCAATGTGTTCTACTGCTGGATCAACTGGGTGAGCTCCGGCGGAAAGGCAAATCCGGGGTCACGTCTCGGAGGCATCTGAGGGTTTTACAAAAGATGAGAGATAAGATTAGAGGGGGTCTAAAGAGAAAACACTACCCATATGCACATGAGGCAAAAGCAAACAATTCACTTCAATCAATCAAACAAGGGCATACAATTGATCTATCTATCGCAAAAGTGCTCGGACTACTTTATTTACATGGGGGAATACTACTACTGATGAGGTGGTCTACTAGAAATATTCTACGGTTGTTGACTCCATGATATCTGCTCCTGCTTCATCAACATAGTCATCATCGCTACTATCTGCTTCCGAGTCGGTGCCATCGATGATGATGTAGTCTTCCGGGCTAATCTCCTTGGGTTCTTCGTCTTCATCTACTGGTGTCGGGCCTCCCATAAATACTGCTAGCTTCATAGTTAGGTCGGCATTCTTATCCACCAATACTTCAATTTCTTCTTCATAATCTTCACGTGTAGCCTTGAGTTCTTCCTCCAGTTCCTTGATTCTAGTCTTAGCCTTCTTCAGATCTATCATGTCGGCGCACATCTGATTCTCCTGTCGTCGAATGTGCTGGTTTAACTCCTGGATAAAAGCTGCAATTGATCTATCCTTCCTAGTGCTAATCATCTCCCAGTGTTCATCTCGGCGCCCACAAATCTTGTAGATATTATCCTTGAGATCTTTGCGGTAGACTTCTCCAATACGTCCCATGGCGATGTGAGCTGCCATACTTTTTCCTAGATTCCAAGTTGGTGCATCAAAGGAAAACTCTATGGGCTCAGTGACTGGCATGAACGTCCTTCCTGGGACTTGAACCTGAATCATCCAGCGCTCTTCTTCAGGTAAAGTGGCATTGTAGGTTCCCGTGAAGCTTGGTACTCCTATGTTCAGGTATCTAGTGACTTCCTTCAAGTGGCGTCCAAAGGGTGTATCTTCGTCTGGTTGTGTGAACTTGTTCCTTGCATCCGCCATCCTAAAGAGTAGAAAAGATGAGAAGTCAGAAGAGAAGAGAGTGAGTAGTGATCTAGATCTTTAGCTTAGTGGTCATGTCCTACAGTCAGCGTGTGCTCTGATACCATCTCTGTAGCAACCAGACCTCAAACAGTCTGATCTCTGTGCTCCGGTGTCATCCCTGGATCAGTAATGCTGACACCACAAAGTACTCGGAGGATTTATAGCAGAGTAGCAATCACATACTTATTACATCGAGTGTCTTAAAAGAGAACTTATTACAATAAATATGGCTTAAGGCCATCTAATAACGATAACAGCGGAAGGCTTGGAAGATAAGTGAGTCCATCAACTCCAACGGCATCACTGAGTATAGAACCATGACCTAAAACTCCTTAATCGTCGTCTGAGGAGTCTGCAACATTAACGTTGCAGCCCAAAAACGGGTCAGCACATGGAATATGCTGGCAAAGTAACACATAGAGGGTAATGGAATGAAATAGCTATACTATATGCATATTTGGCTGGTGGAAAGCTCTATGCTTACAGTTTTTGCATAAAGCCAATTTTTCCCTACTTCAAAGGAATAAATTTAATTACTATCATGGTGGTTGTTAAACATTGAGAATGGTTGACAGCATTCTCAATCCCAATTAAGCATCATCATTAAACAAACCCAACAAAATTAATTTTAGAGTAACATGTTGAGATTCACATGATAATCCAGATACTAGATACTCAAGATGTCCATAACCGGGCACACGGCTAACCATGATTAGTTTATTACACTCTGTAGAGGTTTGCGCACTTTTCCCCACAAGACTTGATCGCCTCCGTTGGATTTCTCGCACTACAAGGTGTTTGAGAAACGGATGACCGAGACACAGTCTTTCAGAAGCACTAGCACCTTACGATGGATAGACCGGTACACCTACTTTCCCCTAAATCTGCTAGTCTACCCTGTAAGAGTTCGCTCGACTTAATCAACTATGCCAGAGCCCATAATGGCTTGTGGCTGCACACGAAAGTTTCTAGTATGAATAATCTCATGATCCCTTTGAGCCTGGGTGGCGGTCCAAAAGAAAAACAAGCAAGTCCTAGAATACCCAGGTGCCTCAATCCACCCAGATGTGTGTTTAAGTTGCCACCTTAGATAAACCATTAGTTATCATTCTCACATCTATCATGGATATCACTCACCCAATCCACGTCTACTAGCATAGCATGGCATAATAAGCAAACGCAAAAGTAACTCCCAAAGGTTTGATAATAACAGGTAATAGGTACTACCTCATCTACTTCCCATCCCACAATTTAATTAGATCCTAATCATGCAATGTGTGAGGGTTGATCTAATGCAAGAAAAACTGGGTTGTAGAAAAGGTATGATCAAAGTGTTACTTGCCTTGCTGATGATCCGCGAAACCTAGCGATTCGAAGTAACAAGCGGCGCACTCCGGGTAATCTATGCAAATAGACAACAAGCATACAATAAGTACTCATCTAATGCACAGGTAAAACTCAAATAAGAGATCTAACCAGAAGGTTCAACTTAAGAACTCCGGTTGGCAAAAAGAATCAAATCGAACGAAGCAAAGAAAGTCAAAGGGCTAAAGAAAACAACTTTGTTCTAGTAATCTGAATCTAAGTCAAATTTTACAGTAGCAAAAACTTGTTTAAGTTGATTATTCGGATAGAGGGTTTCGAGACAAAACTCCAGGCGCTTGAATCGCCTGATTCCGATAAACGAGCGAAAAGATAAACTAAAACGAAAATCGCGATCAGAAAATAACCGCGGAAAATCCGACGAAAAAGAAAAACGACGAACGAATTTATTTTTTTTCAGCGCGGATTTCGAGGTACGGCGAACCTCGGGCGACGCGCGGCTCCGGCGGATCGGCGGCAGGGCGGCGGCGGCGACTGGCGGCGGCGGCGGCGCTGGGGCTGGGCGCGGGCTGGGGCGGGGCTGGGCGCTGGCTAGGGTTCCCCCCTCCCCGAGTGGGCTGGCTTATAAAGCTCCTACGGGCCGGGAGTCCTAGTCGGACACGGCCCGTAGGTCGGTTCCTTTTTTTTACGCTCGGGAAAAAAATAAAAGAAATACTAAACAGACTCCAAAAATCCCGAAATAAATTTTCCCGGACTTCTAAAATCAAGCCCGACAAAGTGAACATTTATTTGGGCCCTAAATGCAATTTTGAAAAACGCGTATTTTTCCTAAATGCAAATAGAAATATCAAAAAACTCCGAAATAAATCTTATTTGATTTTATTATTAAATCCTCAATAATTCTTTATTTTGGGAAAGTCATTTTATTCCCTCTCTCATATTGTTGTAATAGAAATAATTGATGATAAAATAAATAAAATCCAATGATCCTATTCTCAAAATTCGAGAAAACTCAAATATGAAAATAACGAAATCCCCAACTCTCTCTGTGGGTCCTTGAGTTGCTTAGAATTTTCTAGGATCAAAACCCAAAAGCAAATAAAATATGATATGCATGATGATCTAATGTATAACATTCCAAATTGGAAATTTGGGATGTTATAGTTTTGTAGTGGAAAACTCAAGAGGAGGTTGTTTTTTCCGACAGTATAAACGGCCAGTCCTGGAGATGCCGTCGTCTCAGGTTCCCAAGTCTTCATCTCTGCACGATGAGTTGAGAGGTGGTCGTGGTGTTGAGGGTGCTGGTTATGTTCCCCTTGGCCCTAGTAATGCTAGTACTTCACAGAGACAGGGTTTTGGTATTGATGTTGCTGTTTCTGTGTTGGAGCGCGCTGAGCATATTTTTAGAAATGTGTGTTCTAAGCTGCAAAAGGTCCCAACGACAGTTGAGCGTATGAGCTGTATCAGTGGTATCCTTCCTGAAGGTCATCAATTTGACGCTGAGGAAGCAGTGGACTATATTGAGATGGAGAGAATTTTAATTGGTGATATGCGTGACGGAGCTGCTGATCTAGTTCAGAGCTCGGTTCATCTATTGAACAACATGAAGCGTTTCAAAAGTATGCAAGACTCTCGCTGCAAGCCATATGAAGAGAGTGCAAAAGTTGTTATCAGGCAGATTAAGCAGGATGAGGCTGCTGCCACCGAGAGCGGGGTTGGTGATGGTACTGAGGCTAATGTTCCCGATCATGAAACGAATGATGTTGGCTTGGAGCGCGTTGTTGATGATGTGAGTGAGTCCTCGGTGTTTGCAATTTTACTATGTTGTTCTGCTGTCAGTATTGTAGTTGAACTTTCTCATCTTCATCTGTTTATTAATTTTTCTTCCATTCAGATTGAGCAGGATGAGGCTGCCGCTACAGACAGCAGGGCTGATGATGGTACTAAGGTTAATGTTTCTGATCACCATACGAACGATTTTGGCTTGGAGCAGCCTGTTGTTGATGTGAGTCAGTCCTCTGTGTTTGTATGTTTTTACTATGTTGTTCTGCTGCCAGTATTGTAGTTGAACTTCCTGATCTTCATCTGTTTATTAATTTTTTGTTTTGATGTAGGAGACCAGTCATAATGTTGATGATGTTGTTGACCGTGGAGTTAATGATCCATCTACTGATAAATGCAAGGTTATTTTTTGTTTTTTTAGTGTGTTCATTCACATTTCTTGAATTTTCATGTGCACCAATGTGGTTTAATTCCTTGTGTTTATTGTTGCTAATAATAGCATTGTTTTTTTGTTTCATTACATATGAAATCAGGGTGCTGTTGTTGGCGACGAGCCTTGTTCGCCTATTGGTGATGTTGCTTTTAATGTTAGCAACAGCAAGATCGATGATGTTTTTGTGAATGTTTCTAAGGTTTTGTTTTTCTGTGCACCTCTCGCTAGCTTATTTTTTATTATTAGTTTTGCTCATATTATTCACTTTTTCTGAATTTTTATTTCTTCAGATGACTGATGTTGATCGTGAGGCTGTTGTTAGTGGTGGAGATGATGCTCATGGTGTTCCATTGAGTAGTGGGCATGATGATGGTGCCAAAGTTGCTGATGAGGATTTTGGTGCTGCTAGCATACTTGATGGCAAACCGTCTGGTGTTGGTATTGCTGGGAATGAAAATCTTTCTGATTTTGAAGATTTGCCGCCAGAAAATTTCCCGCCTGGAGGGCTTGATTATGGTGATGCATTGCAACATGCTTCTAGCGTGGAGGAGGTGCCATCCGAGGATGATGATTTACTTCTGTCGATTTCTTCTGGCCTCTTGACGCAGGAGGCGCTCGTGTCGTCCTAGGATTTTCTTTCCACGGACCTGAAAGCGCAGCGATATTAGTGTCCTCTCAAGATGTGCATGTGCCATCATCAAACCCTAAAAATGGAGGCATATTGGTCTCATCGCAGGAACTACCGTCGTCGTCAAACACTAATAGTGCAGGTAAGGACTTGTAAATGAGGCGTACTTCTCAATTTTGGCATTTTGGGCATGTTCACTTGCAGTGCTTGAACTTATTATTTTTCTTCTTCTTCTGCAAGCAGAAAGTGGAAATGTTGTTAAGGTTTATATGTTTTTCTTCGCTGTTATGAGGTTGCGCACGAACCGTGCAAAACAGTTAGTTTGGGATTTTGCCCGTATCATTTTCGTATCCTTTTCTTTCTCTCATATGACTATTGTTGTTATTGTAGTAGTTTTAATTCGTGTAATCTTTTGTGTTTTCTTAGTGACAAGCCAATGTTTCAAAATAAAGAGTGTGATGCCAGTGTTGGTTCTATTGCTAAAGCGTTTGTCCCCACTGGCATGCTCAACTCAGACAGTGCTGACGTTGTTTTATATTCTCTACGTCAGAAGTACCGAGACACTGACAAGTTGATAGTTCCCAGATGGGTGACGGTGAGTATTTTGCTTTTGTAGACAGGATGATAACTTGTTTTGCCAATTTTCTAACTGTTGTTGTTCTTTTTGTACAACAGACCAAGATCCGTGATGAAAATATTGATTCCAATGTGCTAAATTGGTTTACGAGATCGTGCGCTGATGGTTTTGACCAAGTAGATGAACTTGTACTTTTTGTACTCATGAACTAGAACTGTCATGTTTTTCTTGCAAGTTTGGGAGGTGGTGGAAAGAACTTGAGCAGCCTGCTTTTAACCATGCACTTATGAATGATGTGTGCTTCTTTTGTTGAAGCTGAACTTATTGTCGCAAGGAAATTGAACTGATATGTTTGTTGCAATTTTAACTAGAGTAGCATATATTTTTTGTAGTGTTTTGCTTACTCAATTAAAACTTATGATTATCTTTTTTTGTACTTCAGAATTTCACTTTTCGTCTATTATTTTATTGTTTGGAGGCTGAATTTTTTGTTTCATTATGTTTTGTTAAATTCATTTTTCCTCTGTGATTTTTTTGTCAGCTTCTCTTCCCTACTTTTGATCCGCCGTCCATTACGGCTACCATGAAGCCTAGCGAAGTATCTGGGCATTGGTGCTTGATTTTTCTGAATTTGAGGTTCCATCATTTTGAGTGTCTTGATTCACTGTGCGATGAAACCTGGAGTGATGCAGTTAGATTCTTAAGGAATATGACAGATAACATAAAGAAGGTTTCGAGGGAGTCTAGCGTAGATAGGGCGAAACCATTCTCGCCGGCGCATATTGATGGCTTCTCTTGCGAGTTTGTGCGAGTGCCGTAGCAGAAAAACACGTGAGTATCCGTTTTTAATGAGTTTTTGTTTTTGTTTTTGTTGCTGGGATGGTGGTGTTACTGTGTTTTCGGATTTGTGATGTACCCATTTTGTTTTTTCTTTTGTTAACTGGCATGATTGTGGATTCTTTATGCTACAAAGCTGCAAGAGCTATCATTGTCGGGAGGATGGTGTGATTGAAATGTTAGATTACAGCCACAAAGACATTCTTGACATTAGGAATACTTTTCTGTACACCTGCGCAACTAGCGATGTGTTTGATGTTGACTTTCGTGGTTTGTTTGGCATCGAACCCTGTACGTAATGCATGACCTTTTGTAATTTTTTGCATCTTGTACTTCTCTGATTGGTACTGTCATGATTTATGTATTTGAACTTTACCCTTGATGCTTTCTTTTCTTTTTTTTATTTTTGCAGGCGAGTGGCTGGATCTTAATGAGCATGACTACAGGATCTTTGGCAGCCAGTTCTCGGAGCTCGAGCGCGTATCTATTGATCTTAGCCAGTGGCGTTCTCCAAAAAAGACAAGGTCTAGTGTTCTTAAGGGGCGGTTGGGAGCTCTGAAAGGTTCTACGGATGCTTGTGCAGAGAGCCCCTCTACACCCAAGAATCCCATTGTAGAATTGATAGACAGCGATGATGATGCATTTGATAAGATTCCTGGCACGGGAAGAGTCACCAGGAGCGCTGCTGCTGCCAAG
The DNA here is from genome assembly GCA_034509565.1 of Triticum monococcum. Classification (NCBI taxonomy): domain Eukaryota; kingdom Viridiplantae; phylum Streptophyta; class Magnoliopsida; order Poales; family Poaceae; genus Triticum; species Triticum monococcum. The sequence goes on along the minus strand of CM067843.1, from coordinate 665,114,392 downwards.
GGTTTATCCCCACTTGCTGGAATAGTGGCCCGTAGAGCTGGTGGTGCTAGGAAGGATCCTGCTTTGGATTCTGGCAATGTTACAAGCACGAAGCATGCACCCAGAGCTCCTATAAAGTTTTGCTCCCCTGTGCAGCAGCTTCAGCCTCATAGATTCCCTCACCTGGACAAGGCTCGCAAGTTGTATAATCTGTTGCTTAACGATGAAGCATGTGAGAAGTATGCCGAGTGAGTATCCCTCATTACGTTTCCTCTTCTTTTCCCCTTTTGTTTGTAACTGCTAGATAGATATGACCTAAACTGTTACTTTTTATACAACTTGAACTGCTATGAATGCCTTATCTTTGCTTCCCCTGCTTTTTGTTCTTGTCCGTGCTGCAGCAATACATTCTCAATGATACCTCAGCCTGATGATAGCGTAACCAACTTCACTGGGAAACGCATCTGGGAAGTTTTTGCACCTGGGCAAATGATGGAGGGTGATGTAATGGACTTCCTTATTGATGATTGGAAGAAAGATCCCGATAGAAATGTTGATTTTGCGTCTGGGAAAAGGGTATTGCTAGTCCATATTTCATCACGGTAACCAATCAGATCGTTTGTTTCTCTTAGACAAGAACGCCTATTTTGTTTTACGAGTTTTGATAATACCTTGCTTTGTTTATCCTTTTCCCCTGTCTATTTCTTTTTTGGCTTTTTTTGAAGGTTGTGCTTGACTGTATGTTTTACGGTGATGAAAATAAAGAGTTTAATGTGAAGAGTGCAGCGAGAGATTTCAAGAGCTATGTTAAAGATAATGAAGACTTGTTCAGTGCCGACCTTGTGAGATCTACTAGCTGATTTTTGGTTTTATTTGTTTGTTTCCATGCGGGTTTTTATTTTGAATATTTAACATCTCTTTTCTGGTCATCTATTTTTAGATCATGATGCCTCTATTCAAGCCTATGGTTTTACCAAAGGATAAGAAAGTGAACCACTTTTCCTTATATGCCATGAATCGGTACTAAAGTAGCGTCGACATCCTTGACTCTTTACCTTATCCGAAGAACCATCGTCCTTCAAAGAACACCTATCATAAAGACTGCGAGAAGATTGTGAGTGACATTTATTATCTGTACTGGATTAATTTTTCTGCATCTTTGTTTCTGCTTTTTTATTAGACCTGAAAATGTGTGGTTTCTTTTCTTTTCTTACAGATCTCCAGGATGGTCCAAGTAATGAATGATGTGTATGGTGATTCTCAGTACAATGCGAGCAAGCAGCCCAAATGGGAGCTTTTTGCAAAGAAACCAACATTTGTGAAGGTTCCACTTCAAGGGGCGAATGAATGTGGCCATTATACTCTGAAGTATGCAGGATCCTGTGATGGTGAAAAGATCATTGGGAACATTCGAGATAAAGATGTGGGTTCTAGTTGAGCTTTTCACTTTTCTGTGTTTGGCTGATTGTGTGTTCTTATTTTTTAATGTGTCATGATTTTTGATAATTTGTTTCATTGTTTTGCAGCCTCGTATTGTTGATTGGAAGGCTGAGGATCTGTATAGAGTTGTGTTCAACCAGAGTAACCAGCTTCTGGTGACGGAGCTTCCCAAGGAGTTTCAGCCTTTGGCTCCTGGTGCATAGAAGAAATGGTATTCATTCGTGTAGTGAAATGGATAGTTGTGTGATATATCTCTTGAAAGCATTGTAGGCTTTGACTATAGTGTTTTGGATGTCTTTGATTTTTGATAGTTGTGTGATATATTCACTTGTGTATGTTTCATTGGGAATTCGTTCTGGTTAAGTTCTATTTTTTCTACTGAAGTCTTGTAAACTAGTTGAACTCAAAACACGTCTTCCCAAGTTCATTACGAGTGTTTGCGGGAAAAGTGAGGTTTATCATTTATTTTCATCTGTCCCAACCTAGGTTGGACCTTTATAGTTTCTGTACCCTCTTTTTCCTGCACTTATAGTATAGTTATGTTAGTACTAAATTGTAATGTCGTTCAGCGTTAGTGTCGGGAGGAACTGATCCACGAACACCTATGGGACCGGCGGACCGAGCCCCTTTTTTTGGTTCGGCAGGGGGCGGAGATCGCACGAAGAGCAGATCGAGGCGAAGCACACGAGCACGCGATCAGTTTACCCAGGTTCGGGCCACACGGATGCGTAAAACCCTACTCCTGCTTTGATTTGTATTGAGTTCTTGCTCGGGAGCGCTGATTGCTATAGTACACACCAGCAGCTAGCGAGACCGAGCGTGAGAATGATCCTCCCCCCTCTACGTTGTGCATGGGCCTCCTTTTGTATGCTCAAGGGGTCACCGACAGGTGGCAACGTAGACAAGGGTAAAAATGGAAAAGGCATTGCGGTTGGTACCGCCGCCTACAACAGTGTATCATACCTAACCCTAACGGCAGGGGACAAGGGCATTAAATGCCCGTCTGTGTCGCCCAAACAGTGCAAAAGGGACCGCCAGGGACGCCATCGCTCGCCTCGATGGTAATCTTGTTAGCGCCGCTTGCCACCGTGTACTGCTGGCTGCACAGCCTCCCGCCACGTACGCCTGGAAGGGTCCCAGAGCGACACGTTGGCGGATGTGTTGGAGCACAGGTACAGAGTGGGGGCTTGCCGCGGCAAGCGCCTTGCCACGGTCATTGTCTTGTCGCGTCCAGGAGCTTGTCACTCACCGGGCCTTGCCGGGACGCGTGGAGCGTTGCGGCAAGTTCCTTGAGATGCCTTGGTTGGCCTTCCCGGCAAGCTCCTCTTGCCGGGGTCTTGTCTCTTCGGCTTGGATACTTTGTTCTTGAATGGCTCCAAAGGAACCACAGAGGACCTTGGCGGTCACCCGGCAAGCCTTGCCGCGGGTCGCTGCGACTGCCCGTGCACAAGTTCGGGATACTAGGGTACCCCTACTCTAGTACACCGACAGGAGCCCCCGGGCCTGGGCCATACACGATGCCGAGCGCTGTTGGGCCAGGCCCAAAACAGGGCACGGGCACGCACGGCCTGGGTTACGCCGTATCTCACTCCGCATCCGCCGCGCCTTCCCCGAATGGCACGCGTCAAACGCGGCATCGTGGGAGAGATCATGGGTGGTTTCTTTATTCGGAAAGGCAGAACGTCCGCCCCCTCCCCCTTTATAAGCAAGGGGAATTAGGGGTAGTGCGCCCATTCGCCAGTTGCTTTCCCAATCTTGGAAACCTCCGCCGCGCCCCCATCTTCCCAAAGCAAAGAAAGCAGCGCCCTGCCCCCCATTGCCACCAGCACCACCAACGCCGTCGACCTCCTCCACCACTTCCGCCATGGCTCCGAAAGCCGACAAGGGGAAGGCTGTGAAGTCGACCGAGGCGCAGCGGCTTGCGGCGCTGTGAAAGGAGCGGGCCATCTTCCCCTCCCCCCCAAGCTCGCCGCGAAGGAGCTGAGGGAGTACTACTACCTCTTCTGGTCGACGGAGACGTGAGCGCATCCGAGCACGAAGGTACTTCCAGCCGCTGCTCATAAAATGGCTCCAAATGGATATCCCTTCTTCGCCGTGTTCTTCTACTGTGGGCTCTGCCCGCCCTTCTCTGAATTTTTCTGCGACATCATGAACACCTACGGGCTCTGCCTCCTTTATTTCACCCCCAATGCCGTTCTGACCATGGCAGTTTTCGCGCATCTCTGCGAAAACTTTGTCGGAGTCCATCCCAACGTAGCTCTTTTCGCCACTTCTTCATGCCCCGAGTAGAGAGAGGAGAGCCTCTATCCGGCGGAATCGCCTGGATCTCAAGGGCCGGCAAGAAGGATTCTTATCTGGAGGGCGAGTTCTGCGGAAAGTGGGAGGAGTGGAGAGCAGATTGGTGCTGGATTGTCGAGGAGAACCCGCAGCCGTTTACCGCCCGGTGCCAAGCCCCAGCGACACGCGGCAGCGATTGGAGCGACGTGGCCCCGGAAGATGATAGGATGAAGATTGCCATCACCAAGATCCAACGCCTCAGGCTTGCCGGGCTCACTGTAGGTGCTGTTGGCGCAGACTTTCTTCGCCGCCGCATCGCCCCCCTGCAGGAACGGAGGAGGCCCACCTGGGAGTTCAAGAACGCGGCGGATATCATGAGGCTGCGCCCGGGCCTCAACTACAACTTCACTGTCCTGGAGCTCAACGCGATGCTCCAGGAGCTCTTCAAGTATGATCCTGATCATCCCGAAGTATTTAGGTTGCCGCAGGGCGTCGTTCCGTTGTGCAACAATTCCGCGCTTGACCGCATCCGGCAATGATGCCGCTGTGCGACTCGCATGGACTTGTTCCAACTTGGCAAGAGCCTGCAGACGAGGTCGTGCAGGAATTCTTTGACAACTTGATAGAAGTGCCGATCTGCCCCGACGAGAAGAATGGCCTCACTCACGACACCACCGATGCGGAGTTGAAGCGCATCGCCACCAGGCTGGAAGAGGCGGCTGCAGCCGCAGCTGCGGGCGAGTTTGGATTCACCTTGGAGGAGGCAGAGGCAGCAGAGGCGGCAAACCGTGCCGAGCGAGAGGAGCTTGCCGGCAAGAAAGAGCTTGCCCGGCAAGAGGAGCTTGCCAGCAAGAAAGATCTTGCCGGGCGTGATGCCGAACCGAGCGAGCCCACCGAGGATACGAGCGGCTCGTTGGAGATCAACTCCTCTTCCTCCTCATCCTCAGACAGCTCGCCGCAAGCAGAGCCTCCATCTCCACCAAGAAGGCGTCTTCGCAAGGCCGGGGACGTAGCGAGGCGGCAGGCGAGTCGACAGTCGCCGCGCCGCGCAACATGCTCCACCGCGGCAAGCACTGTTGCCGCGGGAGCGCCTCATGCTGCTGCGGCAACTGGAGCGGGGTCTTCCCGGTCCGCCGCTTCTGCTCCCGCCAAGCGGCCAAGGGAACCTACTCCTCCACCTTCTCGCGCCGGACGCGAGCCGGACTTCGACTTCTCCGCGTTCAGCTCCGACGAGGAAGAAGAAGAAGAGTAAGATTCCCTTGTTTGTTCTTGCAGTGCTTCAATTCTTGCTGTTCTGTCTTGTATCTCATTTGCTTCACTCTGAACCTATTCCTTTTTAGGACTCTGGCCCAGAGAGCTGCGAAGAGAGCCAAGGCCTCGGTGATTATCATCGAGGACGAACCCACCGCGTCAGTAGGGGATGCGCCCGAGACAACCTTGCCGGACCCGGCAACTGTCCTCCAGAGCAGCCCCCAGCATAAGTATATGGTTTGCTTTCCGCTGTTTGGTGCGCTTGGAATCTCTTTCTTTGCTGATATCTGACTGTTGACTTGTGCAGGAGCAGAGCAGCCCCACCAGGAGCGCCCGGAGGCCGCCCCCGAAATGCCAAGGGAGAGTCCTCCGGCAAGGGAGAGGTCCCCGGCAAGGGAGAGCTCTCCGGCAAGGGAGAAGTCTCCGGCAAGGGAGGAGTCTCTGGCAAGGGACAACACTAGCGGCCCCCCGGCGGTGGAGACCACGACTACAGAACCTGGCACAGGTAATCTTCTCGCTTCAGAACTTCCCTTGGGTTCTTCTTCTTTTTGATCTTCTTTTTTTGGATATTTGCTTGACTCTTCTCCCTTTTCCGGCTGTCAGATCCATCTGCTATGGAGCCGATGGAGACTGAAGTCGCCACCGACGACGCCGCTGTCACCGAGGAAGCAGTCGGCGCTGACGATCCCGCCAGCGAAGAGACCGCCAAAGCTGCTGCTGCAGAAGCAGGCGGGGGATCTGGCGATCGTACTGACGACCCCGAGGTCGCAGGAGCGCCAGGCGCTACGCCAACCGTCGATCCCTCCGCCGCTGCCGCAGCGTCAGGCTTTGAAGAGCCCCAGCCAGGCGTCTACATGAAGGCCGGCGACGACATCTTCATCAACCTCCCCTGGGCGTCAAGCTCCAGGGCGCCGGTCGAAGGAGAGAGTTTCGACGGAGAGGTGCTCGCCTCCGCCGGGCTGGCGCTGGTTGACGCGCCAAGCAGCAGCAGCGGCGAGCCTGAGGAGGAGCGGCTGCTGCGGAAGCTGGTGTCACTCTACCGCGCCCGGCAAGCCAAGCTGGAATCCCGCGAGGCGCTTGTCGCGAAGGCGGGAGTCGACATCGAGAAGCGCGCGGAGGAGCTCTGGGGTCACAATCAAGAAGCTCTCCAGTCCCTGGTAGTGGAGCAGGCGCGACTTGCCGAGGAGCGGGAGGCCTTCCTCCTCGAGAAGGCCGAAGTCGAAGAGCAACAGAGGCTTGCCGCTGAGAAGCTGTCTGTGCAGGAGGGCGAGCTGGTGCAGCGGAAAGTTAACCTCGACAGCCACGAGGAGGAGCTTGCCGCGCGCGAGAGAACAGTTGGCGGGGCCCTCAAGCAAGCAGAGGATGCTGATGCAGCTGCCGAGGCCGCCAAGAAGGAGCTGGAGACGAGGGCGGCGCAGCTGGAGGCCGATCTCAAGGCGAGCGGTGAAGAGCTTGCCGCGCTCAAGCTTGAGCGGGAGAAGGACGCCCACAGCTACTCGGTGCTACAGGCCTGCCTCGCCGAGAAGGGCAAGGAGCTTGACGCCGCCAAGGACTCCAATGCAGATCTTGAGTTGAAGCTGATCACTTTGACCAAGACGCTGGACGACGCCAAGGAGCAGGAGACGGCCCTGAAGGAGGAGGTCCAGGCCGGCAAGGCGCTGCTGGCGAGTGCTGCTGCCGCTCGCAGCACTTTCCGGGAGAATGTGGAGCACTGGACGGAGGGTCTCGTAGATGTTGCCGCTGAGATTGACAGGGAGCTGGCACAGCTGGGGATGGAGGATCTCGGGTATCCCTCCGACGAGAACCTCCAACCCAGCGCCAAGCTCACCTCGTTCTTCAAAGGCATGGCGACGGCCCTCCGGCGACTCCAGGAGAGGATCCCAAAGTAGCTGGCCGACGAGTCGCGCAAGATCTGCGCGGGAGCTCTTCAGAAGTTGCTGGTGAAGGTGGCTTTCTGCAACCCGGGCCTCAACCTCACCAACATCCTCAGGTCCTTGCCGCCGGATGCTGATCTGGAGGCGCTCAAGACCCTTGTTGCACCCATTGTGGACAAGGTGACCGGGATCAAGAGGGTTGAGGGCGACCGCGTAGACTAGGCCGCCTGTTTTCTTCTTTTCTTGTCGCTGTTAGACATGTTACGAGAACAATCTGTTAGAACTGCAACAAGCTATCTTGTAATATAACTTTATTTCGTGTGGTGATTGCAACGTTATTTCCTTTACTTGATTCCTTCCTTTGTATGTTTTTGCCCTATGCTTTTAGAGAACTTGCCGGCGCAGGCACCTTAGCCGCGAGCGCTGAGTGCGGGACATCAGCAGCCTGCTGGCGGTGCCGCTACCGACAAGAAACCTTGTCGCAACTAGTCGCAGCTCACTTAAATTGTTGAGCGGACTCGAAACAAAGTAAGGGCGCAACTAGCTTCGAGTTGGTTCCTCCACGCACAGGTTTTCCATACAAAGGGCGGTCGTTCAAGGAAAATAACTTAAAAATTTTAAAAATCTGATTGCTCAAACTTTGGCAACTTATCTTTTCTGTTGTTTGCTTCCCGGCAAGGCGAAATTTTCTTGAACGACGCCTGGTCCACACCATTATCTTCTCCTCCCCCCCCCCCCCGGCAAACTTGTGGGCGAGGGAACCTTCCTTTCCTTGAGAAAAAAGAAAAAGGAGAAAATAAAGATATGGAGCCTTATGGATCGTTGTTGCTTACCGGGGGTAAGTGCTGCACAAAGTGTCAGATAACACATGCAAAAAAATAGAAAGCATGAAATTGACAAGATGTGCGGAGCACACATAAGCTTTATGCACGGGGTCTGCGCCCGGCTTTGTACAAAGGATTACATGCAACAGCGGCAAGACTTGTACAAAAGGTGGTTGCCGGAACGGGTTCCGGCAACCACGCCCTACGGGTAAAACTTACGAAGATGCTCAATGTTCCAGGAGTTGCTCACTGGAATGCCATCTTCGGTCTCAAGGCGGACAGCGCCAGGCCTAGTGACTCGTTTCACCCGGTAAGGGCCTTCCCACTTTGGCGTCAACTTGTTGGAATTCTTGGCGGACTGAACACGCCGAAGAACAAGGTCGCCTTCCTCGAGACTTCTGGCGTTAACTTTGCGGCTATGGTAGCGGCGCAAAGCTTGCTGGTAGCGAGCAGCTCGCACAGCAGCCTGAAGACAGTCTTCCTCAAGGAGCAGCGCGTCATCTTGTCGCAGCCGCTCTTGCTCGAGCTCATCATAAGCGAGCACTCGAGGTGACCGTATATGAGTTCCGTGGGGAGAACTGCCTCTGCTCCATAGATTAGAGCGAAAGGTGTCTGGCCAGTGGCTCGATTTGGCGTCGTCCTGATCGACCAAAGAACCACCGGCAGCTGCTTGATCCAGTTTCTTCCGCACTTGTGCAGCCTGTCGAAAGTTCTGGTCTTGAGCCCACGCAGCACTTCAGCATTTGCCCTCTCCGCTTGACCGTTGCTTCTCGGGTGAGCAACAGAAGCGAAGCAGACCTTGGCGCCAAGATCTTGGACATACTGCATGAAGGTGCGGCTCGTGAATTGCGTACCGTTGTCGGTGATTATCCTGTTAGGGATCCCGAAGCGGCAAACAATCGACCTGAAGAACTTGACTGCTGACTGTGCTGTCACCTTCCTCACAGGTTCCACTTCCGGCCACTTTGTGAACTTGTCGATTGCAACATACAAGTACTCAAAGCCCCCGACTGCTCGGGGAAAGGGGCCGAGGATATTGAGCCCCCAGACCGAAAATGGCCAGGATAAAGGGATCGTCTGGAGAGTTTGAGCTGGCTGGTGTATCTGCTTGGAATGGAACTGGCACGCTTCACACTTGGTTACTTGTGCAGTTGCATCCTGGAGGGCTGTCGGCCAAAAGAAACCTTGCCGGAATGCTTTGCCGATAAGTGCTCTTGCGCCAATGTGGTGACCACATATGCCTCCATGTATCTCTGCCAACAGCTTTTGTCCGTCTTCCCGGTGAATACACTTCAATTTCACACCGTTGAGTCTTCTTCTATACAGTGTGCTGTCGACAAACTGGTACATACTTGACTGTCGGGCTACTCTTTCCGCTTCTTCTTGCTCTTCGGGAAGTTCTCCTGTCTGAAGGAAACGGACAATCTGTTGTGCCCATGCTGGAGCTTGTGGCTCGACAACAAGGACTAAAGGCATATCTGCTGCTGCGGGAACATCCGCTTCTACGGCGAGAACCTGCGGCTCAGCCGGAGCTTGACGTTCCCCGGCAAGCTTGCTAGGGCAAAACTTGTCGGGAGCGTCTGCTTCAACGGAACAAACCCTAGGGCTTGCCGGAGCAGACTGCTCCTCAGCACTCTTGGTGTTGATCTTGGGGACCTTCTTGGCGGCGGCTTCGGGAAGCTCTGCCGGAAAATAGTCACCAGAAATCAACTTTCTCTTCTTGCTCTGTCCAGTCGATGGGGTTACGGACAGTTGAGTCGGCTTGAGCACAAAGATCCCTGGTTCCACAGGTAACTTAAGTGCGGTGCACTTTGACAGGCCATTGGCAATGTCGTTCTGAGCTCTTGGGACATGCTCCATCTGTAGGCCGTCAAAGTGCTCTTCCAGCTTTCTCACTTCGTCAACGTAGGCTTCCATCAATGGACTCTGATAACTCTTGTTTACTTGGCAGACGACAAGCTGCGAGTCACCCCTGACAATGAGCTTCTTGATCCCAAGGTCTGCCGCGATCCTAAGACCGGCAAGCAAGCCTTCATACTCTGCAGTATTGTTTGTCGCTTGCTCCTTGGGAAAGTGCATCTGGACTACGTACTTGAGGTGCTCTCCGGTGGGTGCGACAAGCAGTACCCCAGCACCGGCGCCTTGCAGCGAGAAGGCACCGTCAAAGTACATGAGCCACTCTTTGCTTGCTTCCTTGACGGGGATGCTTGTTTCTGGAATCTCTTCATCTGGTGTGGGCGTCCACTCTGCTATGAATTCTGCCAATGCTCCGCTCTGGATAGTTGAAGTACTCTCAAACTTGAGGCCAAAGCTTGACAGTTCCAGTGCCCACTCGACAATCCTACCTGTCGCTTCTGGATTCTCCAGTATCCTCTTCAGCGGAAAGCGAGTGAAAACTGTGATCTCATGTGCTTGGAAGTAATGGCGCAGCTTTCTCGAGGCCATGAGAAGGCCGAAAAGCAATTTCTGCACACCAGAGTACCTTGACCTAGCCCCCTGTAGAAGGGAACTGACAAAGTAAACTGGGCGCTGCACCATTCTCTTCTGTATCTCCTCGCGCACCTGTGCAGATCCATCCTTGTCGGGACCAGAGCTTGTCGGGGAAGCCCCCTGCTTGCCGCTGGATGCGCTTGCCGCGGTTGCTGGCTCGTCATCTGCCTCCCTCTCCGCCACTAACGCAGCAATAACCACTTGATTGGTTGCCGCTATATACAGCAGCAACTTCTCTTGTGGCTTAGGTGCGATAAGTGTTGGAGTGGAGGACAGGTATCTCTTCAAGTCCTGCAGCGCAGCCTCTGCTTCCGGAGTCCATTTCATTGGACCTGCCTTTTTCAAAATTTCGAAAAACGGCAGGGCGCGCTCAGCAGACCGAGAGATAAACCTGCTGAGAGCAGCCACGCAACCGGCAAGTCTTAGTACATCCTTGACGCGCTTTGGTGCTTCAATTTGCTCAATGGCCTTGATCTTGTTGGGATTGGCTTCAATTCCCCGCTGAGACACGAAGAACCCGAGAAGCTTGCCGGAGGGAACTCCAAACACACACTTCTCGAGGTTGAGCTTGAGGTTGATCTTGCGCAGATTTGCAAAGGTCTCGTCTAAATCCTGAATCAGAGTTGCCCTGTCCTTGCTCTTGACCACTATGTCGTCCATGTAGGCTTCCACATTTCTGTGTATTTGCGGCTCAAGAGCGACATGGACTACCCTTGCAAATGTTGAACCAGCATTCTTTAAAACGAAAGGCGTCTATATGAAACAGTACGTGCCACATGGAGTAATGAATGCGGTTTTCTCCTCATCCTCTTCTGCCATGAAGATTTGATGGTATCCTGAGTATGCGTCAAGAAATGAAAGTAAGTCGCATCCGGCTGTGGAGTCGACAATCTGGTCAATGCGCGGCAAGGGAAATGGGTCTTTGGGACAAGCTTTATTAACATCGGTAAAGTCAATACAAAGCCTCCATTTCCCGTTTGCCTTGTGCACGACTACAGGATTGGCCAACCACGTAGGATGGAGCACTCCTCTGACAAGGCCTGCTGCTTCCAATTTCTTGATTTCTTCTGCGATGAATTCTTGGCGCTCTACTGCTTGCTTCCTGACCTTCTGCTTGACGGGCCGTGCATGGGGACAAACGGCAAGGTGGTTCTCAATTACTTTCCTGGGAACACCGGGGATGTCAGACGGTTGCCATGCAAACACGTCGATGTTCGCCCGCAGGAAAGCAATGAGCGCGCTTTCCTATTTAGGGTCAAGAGTGGCACTGATGGTGAAGGTACCACCAGTGTCGTCCTCCTTGGCGGACACTTTCTTGGTCTCTGGCGGAGCTGCCATCGCCTTCTTACACTTGCTGGTGGAGCTCGATGGTGCGTCCTCGACGGCAGCGCAGCACTCCAAAGAGGTGCGCTTGCCGGAGTGGGCATCAGAACTCTTGCCGGACTTGGTATTCTTCTTCCCCCTGGGAGCTTCAGCGGCAAGTGACTTGCGATCTGTTGTGGCTGCCGCTTCCCGGTAGATCTTGTCAGCGCAGATAAGAGCATCCTTCTTGTCGCCAGGGACAGAGATGACGCTTATCGGGCCTGGCATCTTGAGCATGTTGTATGCGTAGTGAGAGGCTGCCATGAACTTGGCGAGTGCTGGACGGCCGAGTATCCCATTGTATGGCAATGGAAAATTGGCAACGTCAAAAGTGACCCTCTCAGTCCTGAAGTTCAATTCGCTGCCAAATGTTACCGGCAACGTGACCTTCCCCTTCGGCTTGCTCCTTCCCGGGTTAATTCCTTGGAATGTGCCGGTCTCTTCGAGCTCGCTGTCAGGGATCTGGAGTTTCTGGAGTACAGCGGAGGAGATCAGGTTCAAGCCGGCCCCGCCGTCAACTAGCATCTTAGTGACCTTGAGGTTGCGGATAGTTGGTGAAACCAACATCAGCAAGCACCCGACCGCAGTTGTGCGATCAGGGTGGTCCTCAATATCAAAGATGATAGGCATGCTGGACCATTTCAGAAGCTTGCGTGACTCGACGGGTGATTCTGCTGCATTGACTTCCCGCGCCCACTGTTTGAGTTGGCGGTGCGAAGTATGCAGAGAAGCACCGCCGTCAATGCACAAGACTTCTGTGGCTTTCTGGAACTCCTGTTCACTGGTCTCGACATCATCCATGTCTTCGTCGTCGTCGTCGTCTTCATCCTTGTCGCGGCCGCGGGGAGGTCGGTCTCCTTGCCGCTGCTTGGCCTTGCAGCGGCGTCCTCCCCGGCCAGCGCGCTTCTTGCCGGATTCTCCAGCGCCTCCTTGGGCCCTCTCCTTGTCGCGTCGCTCGTATTCAGCCTTTTGTTGCTGGCAGGCTGTTCGACTTTCTTGCAACTCTGGAGGTCATGGCCCTTGGTGCGGTGGATCTTGCAGTACTGCTTGTTGGTGCCGTCCTGCTTGTCGGCGGCCGCCACAGCCTGGCAGTTGGTGCATGCGGCAATCTCCTTGCCGAAGCTACCAACTTTGGCTTTCTTGGCGCCACCGTCGTTGCCGGACTGCTCAATGACTAGCACATCTTTGCCTTTCTTCTTCCTGTTGTTCCGCCGCTAGTTTTTCTTTGCCGGGGCAACATCCTCGCTGTCAGATCCTCCTGCTCCAGTATTTTCTCCGGGGAGTTTCCTCCCTTCCTCAGCACGTGCACACTTGTCGGCCAGGGCATATAGCTCGTTGACGTCTCTGATCTTGCACATCGCCATCTCGTCCCGCATCCTGCGGTTATGCACGTTCTGATGGAACGCACTGATGACCGCGGCAAGGTGGACATCCGGGATGTTGTGCTGTACACGGCTGAATCTCTGAATGTACTTGCGCAGGGGCTCTCCTTCCTTCTGGGTGAGCAGGTGAAGGTCACTCTCTTGGCCATGAGGTTTGTGGCCGCCAGTAAAGGCGCCGACAAACTGATGGCATAGGTCTGCCCAGGAGAATATGGAGTTTTCCGGCAAGTGCATGAGCCAGGACCTGACGTTGGGCTTGAGCACCAGCGGGAAGTAATTGGCAAGGATCTTGTCATCTCGCCCCCCGGCAGCTTGCACCGTGATGGTGTAGATGCTGAGGAAGTCCGACGGATGCACTTGTCGTCGTACTTCTCCGGTACGTCTGGCTTGAAATTCTTCTGGCTGGGCCACTGGACTTGCCACAGCTCACGAGTAAACGCAGGGCAACCTATTGCGTACGGCAAGTCACCTGGTTCCCCTGGCGCATGCATGTCGACAGAGGGCCCAGCGCGTTGGTCTGATTGACGCCGCGCTTCTCTTCGGTGCTCGATGCGAGTACGAGCGTCTTCTTGCTGTCGTTCGTGAAGAACTTGGCGCTGATCGCGACGAGTTCGTGGATCTAATGACGCGGTAGAGTCGCTGTCGTGGTGGATCCGGCGAGTCGGCGATCTTGGCCTTCGGGGCGGAGAGTGCATGGTGGTTGCACCCCCACCGGTCTTGTCGCCACTGGCTTGTGCCTGGCTGACTTGTCGCGGCTGCGAAGTACTCGGCTGCCGTGGGATGTCGCCGTTGGCAAAGCCGATGAGACTCTGAATGGTGGCCCTCTAGTCGTCGATCTTGTCTGCCGCTGGAGGGTAGTCCAGGAGCAGTTGAGCTCGTGCCAAAGCTTCTGCTGAAGTGGCGGGCGGCGGCGGCGAACGGTGCGAGGAGCGGGATATGCTCGGACTTCTAACCATGTTAGAAGGAGCGGTATCTCGTCCAGGCGACCGCACCCCGCTCGCGCCAGCATGTTGGCGTGGACGCTGGTCTTGGGCACTCCGAGATCCACCAGCTCGATCTTGGCCTAGCAAACGTATGGTACCGTGATTACCATGACGCTGCTGGTCCCGCGCCTCCTGGGACGGGCGCGGTGCATGTACAGACGCCGAGGTCTTGGAGTGCGCCCGGTCGTTGTGGGAGCCGACTGCGCCGCTGATGAGTAGCGCAGCCTTGTCCTTGGACCTGGCAGCACCGTGAGCACCCTCGTCGGCGCCCGTTCTTCCGCCGGCGTCTACCCCACCAGCCGTTTGCTCCGGCGATGGTGGGTTCGGCGCGGACGGAGCAGCCGCCTTCGAAGCCTTCTTCTTCGGCGGCATGTCGATGAAGACGATGAAGATCTAGCTCGTGCGAACGCCGGATCAGGTTCGCACAACCTCGACGCTGCCCCTACCTGGCGTGCCAAAGATGTCGGGAGGAACTGATCCACGAACACCTATGGGACCGGCGGACTGAGCCCCTTTTTTTGGTTCGGCAGGGGGCGGAGATCGCACGAAGAGCAGATCGAGGCGAAGCACACGAGCACGCGATCAGTTTACCCAGGTTCGGCCCGCACGGATGCGTAAAACCCTACTCCTGCTTTGATTTGTATTGAGTTCTTGCTCGGGAGCGCTGATTGCTACAGTACACACCCGCAGCTAGCGAGACCGAGCGTGAGAATGATCCTCCCCCCCCTCTACGTTGTGCATGGGCCTCCTTTTGTATGCTCAAGGGGTCACCGACAGGTGGCAACGTAGACAAGGGTAAAAATGGAAAAGGCATTGCGGTTGGTACCGCAGCCTACAACAATGTATCATACCTAACCCTGACGGCAGGGGACAAGGGCATTAAATGCCCGTCTGTGTCGCCCAAACAGTGCAAAAGGGACCGCTAGGGACGCCACCGCTCGCCACGATGGTAATCCTGTCAGCGCCGCTTGCCACCGTGTACTGCTGGCTGCACAGCCTCCCGCCACGTACGCCTGGAAGGGTCCCAGAGTGACACGTTGGCGGATGTGCTGGAGCGCAGGTACAGAGTAGGGGCTTGCCGCGGCAAGCGCCTTGCCACGGTCGTTGTCTTGTCGCGTCTGGGAGCTTGTTGCTCACCGGGCCTTGCCGGGACGCGTGGAGCGTCGCGACAAGTTCCTTGAGATGCCTTGGTTGGCCTTCCCGGCAGGCTCCTCTTGCCGGGGTCTTGTGTCTTCGGCTTGGATACTTTGTTCTTGAATGGCTCCAAAGGAACCACGGAGGACCTTGGCGGTCACCCGGCAAGCCTTGCCGCGGGTCGCTGCGACTGCCCGTGCACAAGTTCGGGATACTAGGGTACCCCTGCTCTAGTACACCGACAGTTAGGCTTTTAAAATTTTGGTGTCACGATGGAACTTGTGGATCTAGTGTGAGTGGAGTGACGCTTCCTTGTTTTGTAGAACTGATTTCATATAATGTATTAGAACTGAAGTTTTTTCTGTGATTGAAATTATTTATGACCAAGTAGCTACGTCATCTCTAGCCAGATTTTATTCAAGTATAAGAAATTTAGCAAGATTTGAGAGCCAAATTTTTGTTTGAACTTCTGGAATTGTAGTAGTTGAACTTCATAGTAAAATTTAAATACTGGTTTAAATTAGCTACATTTAAATATGTCTCCAGGGGGGTGACCTATTTTCTAGGCTGTGGTTCTTCTCAAGGCAATGTTTTGTATGATCATAGTACTTGCCTTACAGACTAACTTGTACTGACATTTCAGTTGTACTATTAGTGTTATTCTTGAGTGTGTCAATGTTTTATGGAATGTGAACTGAAGCTTCCCGTTCCTTTTTATATTTTTGTAGAATGAATGTACCGTTTTGTTCAAGTGTACCAGAACTCTCAGTCCTAGCATGCTAGTGGCTTGGAAATGTGTACTGATTGTTCTTTGCTTTTCCTGTTGCAGTACTTAGTAAATTTCTAACTACTATTAGCACGATGTTGTTAGTAGTCCTTGGCTGAAACTTAGTCTTTTTAGTGTTCTTTTGAAACTAAAAACTGAATTTTCTTAGTGTGATAGTACTACCGTAAATGTCTAAGCTGTACTAAGCGTCCAATTCTACTATTTTGCTGTTGTCCTTAGTTAGTCTGCCACTGTTTTTGTTTTTTTTTGTGTGAAAATATCCATGTATGATTTTTTGTTTCTGCATGACTAGTTTCAACTTCAACTTACTTCAACTTCAAATGATGGATGAACAAAAATAGGAAACTAGCAAACTTGTTGACTGACATAAGCAAACGATGTACATGATAGAAAAAGGCAAACTTGTTCAAACCCTGGCACACATAACATAAGGTAGCTGGTTCAACATAATGAAAGCAAACTACAAATCTAAAACAACAATATTAAGGACAGGCAGAAGTGCGAGCAACACGAATGCAGACTTTCATGCATCCTCATCCCGCGAAGTTGCAGTGGTAGTAGGGGTCAGCTTCCTGCTCTTCTAAAATATCCCAACCTGTCACGATGTTGTCGATTGTCTTCCATGACTTGTACGTGGCGTACGCATCTATTCCTGCGTACGTGATGAGGTTGTCTGGCAGCGGGCTGGTCCCCCACTTTTTGTGGTCTTCCTTCTTCTCGATCTTCTTCTTCATGCCTTTGTAGAATGGGTGGATGACGCCGCCTGCAACATTGGCCAAGGAGTCGAAGTATTTGCTGGTGTGTGGATCTTTCCACTTGCGCTGCATGTCGATGAAGTTGTTGGGGTTGATCTCCAAACCAGACTTGCTCAGCATCCGCTTGTCGCCTCCAATGCTGAAACCGACAAATGTGTACAATTTATCCTCCTACAGGAACTATTTGAGGCGCTTGGGCCTGCAAGAGGGGAGACACACATTCAAGGTTAGTGTTCTTTTTTGAAATATTTAATTCTTCTATTTTTTTGTTTTTGAAAGTGATAATGCATGAGGTAGATGCTTATATAGTATAAGTCATGGATGAATGTAGTCCAGAAACTAGTACACAAAGTCCTGAAATTAAATTCAACTACACCATGTTATTTTTCTTTTTTGCTGTCTTCAGTGCTTCACCAAATGCTTCACCAAATTCAAGAATCATTTGAACAGATTCAATGATATATGTGCTGCTTGATTCAAGTTTAGTTTTCTTTTTTGGTTGAATAAAAGACCTATACCAGTTCTTGATACATCTTTGTGCATCAATTCTATATCAAGTTTAGAAATTAATTTGAGAAACCTGTGCATCAAGATATGGACCTATACCACTTCACCAAACATCTTTTAATACATCAATTCTATATAACTATACTAGTGCATCAAGATCAGAATCTATGCTAGCACATCAAGTTCAGAAATTAATTTGGTGCATCAAGTTCATAATTCTATAAACATTTTTTTCAGATGCTAATCTGGTGAAACAATCCACTTCACAGTTTCAGAATTGCATGTAAGTTGAGAAACATGTACTCGTGCATACACTTCACAAAGTATAGTAGTTCATCTAGTTGGAAAACTAGTTTAATGAAGTTTTTAGTGAGTAGTACTAGTACAACGGATGAATGAACAGTAGTATGGGTTACCATTTTGTGGCTGCTGCGATGTGGTAAACCAAGCAGAGTTCCTCGATGCACAACTGCAGGACTGCCGCCATCTGTGGAGGTTCATCATCCCTGGTGAACTCCACATCAACTCCGATGAAGCTCGGATACAAGCCGCCGCCCTTCACCCTGAGCCTACTCATCACCTCATTGGCCTTGTCTGGTTCGCTGGTGTAGACGATCTCCAGCGCCTCTTTGCCGTGGAGCTCAACCCCTGTGAGGGTTCTCGTGTACTCGCGCTTCTCACCGAGGACGTGAACGTCGATGAGGTCGCTGCTCTTGTCCGACGGCTCGCCATGATGACGCTTGGCGGATGGTTCCTCCGCCATCGCCTTCCTGTAGCGACTGTGGGCTTGGGAGAGAGAAGTTTGTGGTTTGTGTGCAGTGGAGATTGAAGCAACAATGGTGGTTTCTGGGAATGAGGCAGAGGTGGAAGACAATGGGGTATTTTGCAGTGCGTCGACGGGGATGTGTGGGAGGCGGTTCGTTAGGGGCGTGGGTGTGGTGGTCGTGGGGGTGCCTGTTTGCAGTCCCTTGTGGCAACCGCTCAGTGGGTGGCGCGGGTGGTGGCCTTGAAGAAGCAACCGTCCAATTCAAATGGTTTTACTGCTGCACTGACTTGTCTTGTCAAGCTGTACTTATGACCTGCTAAATCCCACTTGCACGTCTCAGGGGTGGTGATGACGGCATTTTGGACTGTTTAGGTGACGTATGCTTTGTGATGTTTTTCCCTGAGGATGTTAAGTATTTATTTTTCCACTGAAGTTTTATAGACTTGTTTATCTGAAGACATTTTTCAGTGCCCCGGGAGTTGTTGCTCAAAACTGGTACTTATTTTATTTTCATTTGTACTTACCTAAGTTATGCCTTTATAGTTTTTGTATTCTCATTTTAGTGCACTTATGGTTTAGTGCTGTGTGAACTGAAATGTAATTTCATACAGCGTGCGGTTTTGAAATTTGGTGTCGTAGTGGTGTGAGTGGCCTGACTAATCCTGCTTTTTTAGTACTTATGTCATATGTATGATTGAACTGAGTTTTTTTGGTTTTTTCGGTGTTTTGTGGGGATTGAGATTATTTTACGACCAGACCGTTCGTTGAGGTGTGTACAAATTTTATATAAATTAGAAATTTAGCAGAATTGACAAATAAATTCTATTTGAACTTCTTTTATTTTAGTAGTTGAACTTGTGAGATTTTATATAAATTAGAAATTTAGCATAATTGACAAATAAATTCTATTTTTGAACTTTTTGCATTTTAGTAGTTGAACTTGTCAGATTTTATGTAAATAAGAAATTTAGCATAATTGACAAACATTATATGTTTGAGCTTTTTGCATTTTTAGTAGTTGAACTTGTTAGATTTTATGTAATAAGATATTTAGCATAATTAACAAACATTATATGTTTGAACTTTTTGCATTTTAGTAGTTGAACTTGAAAGTAATATTTAATTCCGTTTTTTAAATTATGTACATTTAACAGATAGGCTATTAAGTTCTCTTCTTTTTAGAGGTTCATTGTTTTTAGATAATTAAGTTCATTCGGAAGAGAATTTATATATTTTCAGCTTCGAACATTTTTCTTGTAGTTTATATTTTTTTTGCCTTGCCCTCTGGTTTGTTTAACTGGGCTTATTTGGTGTGGTGTTTGTAAACGATTCAGGCTATTGGGTCGTTTTCCGGCCGAGATAGCTCGTCTGCGCGGCTGTGCAGTGCGGCGTGCGCATGCGCTCTGGGTTTAGTCCCACCTCGCTAGTCGAGGGGGCTCCGAACCTGTTTATAAGCGCAGCCGAGGCTCACTGGTCAAACTCCTCTGAATACTTACCTGAGCGCTTCTACACGGCGCTCGCTCTCTCTCTATCTCTTGACCTGTGGGCCCTGATCGGTGGGCCCTACATTGTGCAGATTACTAGGGATTCGCCTATGGGCTCAAGTTCAAGTATCTAGCAGCGTCAGGGCCTGCGCCTGACCTTGGGCGGTCAGTTTTTTCTTTTTTTGTTTGTTTGAATCTAGTACTTGACTCCAGCAGTAACTTGGACTGAAACTTTTTGTTCTAGTTCTTGTCAATTTTGTGTAAGTGTAATTTTAAGATCTACTTGCGTTTAGATTAAGTTGTACTGATAGTCCCTTCATAGTAGCGCTTACGGACTGATGCTTCTATGTACTTTTTATTGTAGTAAGTATGTACTATCCGATCAAGTGTACTAGTACTGTGATTCTTAATCTGCAAGCGACCAGCATAAGTGTGTGCTGATGCTTTCTTAACTTTTTTTGTTTGTAGTACTTGTTAATTATCTAGCAGCTACATATGAATGAGAACACTAGATGGAGTACTAAGAATTTTTGCTTCAACTTTTGAAGCGTTGTTAAGCAACTCAAATTGTGATGATTGTTCTCAACGTTATGTTTTATATACAATACGGAATCGAAACTAGACATAGAGCAATGTTGTGTGATTAGTTACATCATAACTAGTACTTTAGAGCAGCTACAAAGTTCTATTCAGAAGCTACTTTTTGAATTTGAAATGATGGATGAACAACATACGAAGCTACCAAACTTATATAATGAGATAAGCAAAACATTGTACTTGATGACATAAATAAACTAGTTCAACAATGACAAGCACGACATAATCATACTGGTTCAACCCAACAAGAGCAAACTACTAATTTGAAACAACAAGATAAAAGGCAAGCACAAGCGAAAGTAAAACGAAGGCAGGCTCTGATGTATCTTCATCCCGCATAGGGGCAATAGGGTTGGTGGTAGTAATTCGCGGCCTCCCGCTCTTTTGCAATTTCTGAACCATCTGTGATGTAGTCGATCATGCTCCATGCCTTGTACGTGGAGTATGCATCCACTCCTGCGTACTAGATGAGGTTGTCTGGCAGCGGGCTGGTCCCCCACAGTTTGTAGTCTTCCTGTGTGTTGATGTTCTTCTTCATGCCTTTGTAGAATGGGTGGATGACACTGGCTGCAACATCAGTCAAGGAGTCGTACTCTTTTCTGGTGTATGGTACTCTCCACTTGCGCTGAATGTCGATGAACTTGTCGGGGTTGATCTCCAAACCGGACAACTTCAGCTTCTCTTTGTCACTTTCAATGCTGAAACCGGCAAATGCGAACAACTTCTTATGCTGCAGCAACTCGTTCAGGCGCTTGGGCCTGCAAGGGGAGAGACATTTTTGAAAATCATCATTACTTTTGATGTTTGAATTATTCATTTTTGTTTTGTCTTACAAGCGATGAATCCATTTAAGTATATGTTTATGTAGCATAAATAATGGATGAATGTACTTCATAAACTAGTAAACAAAGTTCTGAAATTAAATTAAGTACATCATGTTATTCTTCTTTTTTGGATTATACATAGTTTCAGTCAATGTTGTATGTTCTGCTTTGGTACTAGTTTAGTTTACTTTTGTTGAATAGGATAACACATAAACAGTGCTTCACCAAGTCCTTAGTTTTTTTTCTTATGAGAATAACATTAGATCAAATTCAGAAAGTACTTCACTACATCAAGTTCAGAAACATCTTTTTAATACATTGAGTACATAAACTACACTATTGGATCAAGTTCAGAAACTAGACTAGTCAGTCAACTTCAGAAATTAATCTTCCGCAAGATTTTCCAAATAGTAATCCGGTGCATCAGGTTCAAAAATACATTTATAGTGTATCTACTTGAGAAAATGCAGTAGTGCATCCACTTTTCACAAGCCACACTAGTACATCTAGTTGGGAAACAAGTCTGATGAAATTTTCAGGATACAATACTAATAAAATAGATAAACCAAACAGGGCAAATGAGTAGGATGGCTCACCATTTTGTTGCCACTGCAATGTGGTACACCAAGCAGAGGTCGTCGACGCACAACTGCGGGACTGCTACCATCTGGGGAGGTTCATCTCCGTTGGTGTAGTGCACACCAACACCGACGATCCTACGAATCATGCCGCCAGCCTTCCTCCAAAGCCTGGAGATCACCTCGTCGGCCTTGTCTGGTTCGCTAGTGCAGACGATCTCCAGCGTCTCCTTGCCATGGAGCTCAACCTCTCTGAGGGTTTTGGTGTACTCGCGCTTCTCGCCGGGGACGTGAGCGTTGATGAGGTTGCTGCTCTTGTCCGACGGCTCGTCTTGATGACGCTTGGTGGACGGTTCCTCCGCCATCGCCCTCCTTCGGTGGATGTGGGCTTGTGAGAGAGAAGTTTGTGGTTTGTGTGCAGGGGAGATGGAAGGGCAATTGTTGTTTGTGGGGATGATGGAGAGATGGAAGAGAATGGGGTTTTTTGTAGTGTGTCGACGGGGATTTGTGGGAGGCGGTTCGTTGGGGGCGTGGGTGTAGTGGTGTGGGGTCGCCGTTTGCAGTCCGTTGTGGAAACCGCTGAATGGGTGGCGCGGGTGGTGGCCTGGAAGAAGTAACCGTCCAAGTCCAATGGTTTTTACTGCTGCACTTACTAGTCTTGTCAAGTTGTACTTATGACCTGCTAAATCCCACTTGCACGTCTCAAGGGTGGTGATGACGACATTTTACGGTCGAACTGATTTGTCTTGTCAAGTTGTACTTATCGGCTGCTCATCCCACTTGCATATGTCAGGGTTGGTGATGATGGAGGTCTATACTCCTCTACTATGGTACTTCGACTGGTGATTGAAGTGTAATTGAAGTTACCAAATACCAATGAGACTATGTGTGATGCTAATGTTTTTTAAAACAATTTTTGTATTTTAAAGGATTGTTTATATCAAGATAATCTCTGAGTATTTTTTACAGATAAATTAGATTTTCATCAGTACAGAATGTATTATATTCACATTTTTTTGAGGTAATTATTTTTATGTACTGGTGTCTTTCTGAATTGGGACTGGCACAAGCAGACATAGCTTTGTTTTTTTCAAAACGATGATTTTTTGAGGTGTTCACGGGTGTGTTTGTTTTACTCTGCCTTTGTACTGACGACTTGTCGACAGTAGTGTTTTTCGTCAGTACAAATGTATTTTGTGACTACATTCAAAAGGATTATCAAATGTTTTACGTAATAATGTGACTGCTCTAGCGGGCACAAATCACAAATTATATCAGTACTGATGTGTACTATGTCTATGTACTGACGACTGAGAACTATCAGTACTGATGTACTATAGGAGTTTAAATTTTCCTTGACATTTTTTTGCTGCTGAGTTACTGGTCGACGGTAGCATTTGCGTCAGGTAAATCCAGATAAGTTTTTTCAAATGTTTTTCTGACTGCATTCAAAAGGATCATCAATTGGTTTACATAATAATGGCACTGGTTCAATGGGTACAAATCACAAATTATATCTTAACTATAGTACTGATCGAGAAATCGACGATAAAGCTAAATAAGTTTTGTTAATGACAATGTTTCTGAAATGTTTCCTCATTGTGTGCCGAGGCAACTGAGACCACTATGTATTGTTCAGCCTTGAGCTTCTCCTAACTAGCCCCGAATGTTGTGCCTTGTCGGCGCCCTTTCCTGGTTGAGCCTTGGCAACTTCATCGTCAGTTTCAGTTTCCTCGTCCATGACAGTGTCATCTTCATTGTCTTCGTCTGATTGGTCGTCATTCTCGTCAAACTCTTCTTCTTCATCGTCTTCATTTGATTTTTTTAGAACTCTGGACCTTGCCCTGTGTTTGTTCAGCGCCAATGACCTCCTTGCCCACTTTGCACGTACGGGCATTATGCCCGTCAGTTCCCCCACACTTGCGGCAAGTGTAGCTGTTATGTGTGTTGTCTCCATTGGTAGAAACCTGGGTGGCTCCAATCTGCTTGTCCTTGTTGGCAGTGCCATCTGTGCGAAGTGGGCATGTGCGGTAGTTATGGTTGCTCACGACGTTGCAGAATCCGCATGCCCCTATCCCGAGAGGTTTGCCGTCCAGGCCAAATTCCACACGCTTGATGGGGCGTGGCGGCTTTTTGGCTGCTGCTTTCGCTGCCTGCGTCTTGCTCTTCCTCCCCTTTGTGTTTGAGAATATGGGTGGTTTAATCACTCTTTCATGGTGCTGCTGGTAGGATGTGTTGTTGTCATGTCGTTCACCTACAGCACCATCAAGCTCATGATCTCGCATGTGAGCTTGTTGGTGATCTTGAGTGTGCACATGGGCAAGCTCTGGTTGCTGCTGCTCCTCTTCCTCGTTGTTGAACGGGTCAACAGCTCCCATATGATTCATCTCGGATAACATTGTAGCAATATCCTTCTCAATGGCATCATTGTCCGCCACACCTCCATTTTCAGCAGAATGCATGGTGTGGAGTTCTTGTTCAAGTTTGTCCATGACGACCCGTGACCTCGCCATTTGCTCTTGGCTTCTCAAACTTTTTCTGTGCACCCTCATGTTGAGCATCAGCAGTGAGCTTTCAATGCAGTATTGGGATGCCTTGTTTGACGCTACTGTTCTCAAGTCATTTATGTTGAATGTTGGCTGGATGTTCGGGCGTTTGGTGTATCTCCTGAGGATATATTTCTCTGGAACGCTGGGAGCCTTAATTTTCTGCATCATGCACAGGACATGCACGCAGAAAATACCTGTATTTTGTTTCTGGAAGAGGTGCATGTATTTTGTCATTTCATTCGAACAAAAACTTTGCAAATAAAGTAGTACAGTATGTAACATCTTTTTTTTGCAGTCCTCGCCTGTGTGGTCCCATAGCCTGCACTCGCACTCATATGTTTCTCCCACAGGGTCTGCAACCACCTGGAACGCGTGTTGAGACCATGCAGACAGTTTTTGCGAGTTGTTGTAGCGCACGAGGTACTTTGTGGGCTCTTTCGTCTCTGTCGTCGTGAAGAGTGTGCTCGGTTTTAGCCTTTTTTTGATCTCGCTATACACAGCTCGCGAGTAAACCTTTGCCATCTGGGTGTCAAACCCATAGAAGGTCAGCGTGTTTTGTTCCTTCTGCACATGCCAGAATGATGACCAAATTGTTAGTTTTCTCGCAGCAAAAACTTGTCTAACTAATAAAGTTTTACTTTAGTAAGCATGTTTTTTGTCTCACGACAGGTGATAGAGCTATACCATGTTACCCATTGTCTCTTGGTTCTCTGTCTGCCTCCTGGCTTTGACGCAGGAGTTTACCTGGCTGACAAACCGGTGTAGGATTTGTCTCTCACTTACAAAGTTCTTCTTGAGCACATAGTTCATGCTCTCACTTTGTTATGTGGATGTTATTTTGGTGCAGAAAATTTCTTTGAAGTAGGCTGATATCCATTTCTCACGCTCGTTCCACATGGCCAGCATCGTGGCATCATCATGGAGGTTGTACCTATCGATGAGTCCTTTCCAGGCATCCTCAAACTTAGTTGGCATGAGGGGCCAGTTGAGGATTGATGTGAATTCTTCTTTCAAGTCTTCGTGCAAGTAGTGCAGGTATGCGAGGTGTTCCCTGTACTTCTTCATAATGTGCCAGCGGTACAGCTTGTGTACTGTGTTCTTGAAAACTTTTGGTATCGCCAAAGCCATTGCCGGGCACTGGTCTTGTAATGAGAAAAGAGATGTGGAGTGGTCAGCATATGTTGGTGTGTATATACAAATAGAACTGACACAAACATTTTTTAACGTGTTGTTTTCCTTTTAGTTTTTTGGGGGAAGGGGGTGGTGGTGGTGGTTGGGGGTGGTTTTCGCGGTTGTACCTGTGAGGATGCATGTAGGAGCCTTCCCTCTCATGCACGTTAAAAACGTCTTGAACAGCCATCTGAATGATTCTGCATCCTCATCTCTTATCAGGGTGACACCAAAGAATGTAGTCTGGAAGTGGTTGTTAGTACCGACAAACACCCGAAGTGGCATATGGTACTTGTTGGTCTTATATGTGGTGTCAAATGTTACGCAGTCACCGAAGTCCTGATAGGCCCCTCAGCAGCTTGCATTCGCCCAGAATATGTTCTTAACCCTATCGGACTCATCGAGTTGCATGTCACAGAAGAATTCCCTGTTTATAGCTTTCATCCCCCTAAAGAAGTTGACAGTCTTCAGGACATCGTCCACATCATCCATCCTTGAATTTTTTGCTTTCCTGGATATTAAAAGTGAACAGTCATTCAA
The DNA here is from genome assembly GCA_034509565.1 of Triticum monococcum. Classification (NCBI taxonomy): domain Eukaryota; kingdom Viridiplantae; phylum Streptophyta; class Magnoliopsida; order Poales; family Poaceae; genus Triticum; species Triticum monococcum. The sequence continues at coordinate 665,088,839 of CM067843.1, read as the reverse complement.
AAATGCATGTTGAACTGACGTTAGGTCATGCGTTGCGTAATATGTTTGTACTGACAGAGGAAAAAAGACATAGGCGGTTTATGGGAGGATAACAAGTTTGTACTTATAGGTTAATCAGGTCTTTGGCATTCATTTCGAGGAAGTAGCTACCAGGGTCATCACCGCCCAGTATGCTCATGATTTGCGCGTGTTCAATGCCTTTGAACTGCAGGTACTTGACGTACTCCAAGATTGTTTTGTCAAAGTATTTGTGGGAGTGCAAGAAGACAAGCATTTGCGGAGTGAGCTGTAGCCTATGGTTGTGTTCCCAGACTATCTCTTTTATGACAAGTGTTCCATCCTTTTTAATCTTCAGCCTCATTTTAGCCCCGCAGTTAGTCCTGGCTGTCATTTTGTCCCGCTGTCTATTTGCTTCAGACACCTTCGAATGATAGACTCCATAGCACGTGCAATAAAGGTAGGCTCTGGTCTTAAACTTTGAGCCTTCCCTGATAGCAAAACCCGCGTGCTTCGCATAGAGGTTGTAGAAGTTCTTTGCTTCTTCAAAAGTTTCAAAGCGCATCTCTAGCCTTGGCAGAACATAAGCTTCAATGTTAGGTGGCTACACGCAACAGTGAGCAAACAAAAACGTAGTTATGAAAATGTTTAGATCGGGTGGTCACAGTACCATGGTATGGACTGTGCTTGTATGGTTTTTTTTCTATATGGATACTTACATGTGTATAGCTCTGTGCTGCCTCCGGTGTTTGCTGTTCACCCTAGTGTATGGGCGCGGGTGGTGTCGCCCTTGGCACATGCAACAATGCATCTCTTGGAGGGAGCAATGTTGACGAAGATCTCCATCTCTCGTTGTACGGCCGTCTCCCCTCAGATTCGTTGTGAGGTTGCTCCTGTCTATATGGCTCATATCTTGTACTTTGGAACCTGCTAGAGCGGCCAAAATTTCTGTCTCTTTGGCCTGGTCTTCCCGTCGCAACCGCTTTTGCAGCACGGATGATTGATGTTGACGGAGCGACTGGTGGAAGCCTTGTTGCAACCCATCCACGGCTTCCTGTCCTTGGCTTTCTGCATGCGCTAGGGAAGGAAAACATTTGTTGTTGGGGATATTGTTGGCCTTGTTGCAACCCATGAGTGACAAAGCTTGTATTCCCAGATATTGGTGTTTACTGCATAGAAGAACTTGTCCGTGCTTCTGATGATTCCGGTGTATCTTGAAATCTGCCTGTATTGTTGAAGTATCCAGGTGGTATTTCTGGTGTTACCCAACCAGGTGGTGCCCCATATCTGCTTGGCTCATCAAACGCTCGCTGCGTGCGCCGCCTTGCTCGCTTCTACAATGACATTCAACAGTTTTGGGATTAATCTTTTCTGCATTTTTCCCGTATACATGCTATGGGTAACATGTCATGCACTGAAGGCATTGTACAAGTTGAACTTGCATCAATGGTTGTTATTTAAACTGTTGTTCTCTATTTTGTATCTGGTTCCGTTTTCAGTTGAACAGTATAACCGTACATGTTACACACTGATGTACTGTTTTTTAGCACTGCTTGTAAACTGAACATTGAACTTCAGAGATGTATGGATATGCATATATATAAATCTGATGCATGTCTTCTCTTTTGTTCATCTATAACTTATGCAACTACACTAGAAGTACTCCTAGTTTATGTATCATTGAACTTACTGTGTAGACATTACCTCAAGTTGAACTTGCATCGATGGTTGTTGAACTTCTTCTTCTTCCTCTCGTGGTTGGCGTACTGGCATGTTCTTGGGAGGTGGCGCCATTGATGCAGCGTATTGCGGGGATCACTGCCCCGGAGAAGGAGCACCGGCGATGGAGGGAGGCAGGAGGCGGCGGATCACGGCCCCGTCGGGCAAGGATGGCGGTGCGCGGCGGCAGAGGAAGGCTGGGATGGCGCACGGCAGCCGCCGGAGGCGGGGACGGGCCGGCGAGCTCGTCGGAGGGGGGGCGAGCGGGGAGGATCCGACACCCGTCGACGGGGAGGTGCGCGGGGAGGGGCCGGCGCCCTTCGGAAGGAAGGTGCGCGGGAAGGGGCCTACGCTCGTCGGAGGGAAGGCGCGCGGGGAGGTGCCGGCGAGCCCACCGGCGGGGAGGCGTGTAGGCGGCCAGCCGGCGGCAGCACGTGGGTCGGAGGAGCGACCCGTCACGGCGCCGCGGGCTCCCTCGCTCCGGCGCCGTCGCTCCCTCGCCCGCGATGGCTGCCTCCGGCGGTAGGAGGCGAGTTAGGTTGGGGACGGGTCGGGGAGTTTCTACTTTCGTCTGCACGTCGCGCCCTTATAGGGACCGAGGGTAACCGAATAATATTCTGTTACTAGTAACAGAATAGTCCAGCCCTATATATATATATATATATATATCACAGGGCTATTTAACAGCAAACATATGACATATCCATCACATAAGTTTCATCGTACATACATATATAGTTCCATCCATACATACATAGCAAGTTCCATCAAGTTGCACATACACATTGTTCCATCCATACATATTACAATGCAAAGTTTCATCAAGATAGCAAGTTCCATCATAGCAAGCTAGAAGAATACTTGAAGAGAATGAAAGAAAAAACAAGCACTCCATCATAGCAAGCTAGCTTCCGTGAAATGAATGAAATCTGCAAAATGGCAAATAAGAAAGTTAGAAAAAGGTGAGAAGAAGAAGACTAGAACAAGAAGTATATGTCATTTATGAGCTAACTTAGGTGAAATGGATCATATATGAGTTAACTAAGTTGAAATGGGTCGTTTATGAGCTAACTAAGATGAAATGGATCATTTATGAGCTAACTTAGGTGAAATGGATCGTTTATGAGCTAACTTAGTTGAAATGGATCATTTATGAGCTAACTTAGTTGAAATGGATCGTTTATGAGCTAACGAAGGTGAAATGGATCCTTTATGAGCTAACTTAGTTGAAATGGATCGTTTATGAGCTAACTAAGGTGAAATGGATCCTTTATGAGCTAACTAAGGTGAAATGGATTGTTTATGAGCTAACTAAGGTGAAATGGGTCCTTTATGAGCTAACTTAGGTGAAATGGATCGTTTATGAGCTAACTTAGTTGAAATGGATCATTTATGAGCTAACTTAGTTGAAATGGATCGTTTATGAGCTAACTAAGGTGAAATGGATCGTTTATGAGCTAACTAAGGTGAAATGGATCGTTTATGAGCTAACTAAGGTGAAATGGATCATTTTTTAGATAACTTAGGTGAAATGGATCATTTATGAGCTAACTTAGTTGAAATGGATCGTTTATGAGCTAACTTAGGTGAAATGGATCATTTAAGAGCTAATTTAGGTGAAATGGATCGTTTTTTGAGCTAACTTAGGTGAAATGGATCGTTTATGAGCTAACTTACTTGAAATAGATCATTTATGAGCTAACTTAGTAAAAAGCATCATTTTAGAGCTAACCTAGGTGTGATGAGTCATTTTGGAGCTAACCTAGGTAAGATGGTTCATTTTGGAGCTAACCTAGGTGAAATGGGTCATTTTAAAGCTAACGTAGGTAAAATGGATCATTTAGGAGCTAATCTAGGTAAAATGGGTCATTTTAGAGCTAACTTGGATAAAATGGATCATTTATAAGCTAACTAAGGTAAAATGGGTCATTTTAGAGCTAACTTAGGTAAAATGGATCATTTATGAGCTAACTAAGCTAATTATGCAATTTTTGACATAAGTAAGCTAAGTACAGGTTGTTTTAGAGCTAACTTAGGCAAAATGGATGGTTTTGGAGGTCAGTAAGCTTATTAAGTCATTTTGGAGGAAAAGAAGCTACATCTAGGTCATTATGGTAAGCATATTGGAGGAAATAAATCTAAGTCTAGGTCTATATGCATTTGTTAAGCAAAACACTAGAGAAACTTACCATGATCATGGAGGTGTAGGAGCGGGCTGGCTCGTGCCGGTAGCTAGAGAAGGATCATGTGATGCTTGTCTGGACTTATGCTGCACCAAAGATCATTTCCAATGTCTCGTTAGCATGATGACACTCAAATGTTAAGACTAGCAAGTAATGTCCATTCAAATTAAACTCATCATGGTCCCAGGAGCAATCACTGGCATTGGCGGAGCATTCTGACCAGACTTCTCGCACACAGACTGCAGATTTGGTTTTGACAACTCAGTCATACTAGTTAGTAATGAGAGAAACACTACATGAATGTTTTGGCTATTCTGCAGAAGAAACTTACCACAAGGATCTCGTACATGGCCCTTGCCTGCATGTCATTCCGTGCCCTCTCCTCCTCCAACGTCTTTGTCGTCCTCTCCTCCAACTCCCGCTGCCTCTCCGTCGCCTCCGCTAGAAGTTTCTCTGTTCTATCTCTCTCACTCTGTATAGCAGCCTGCAACACCACTCACATGACCATTTGTAATCATTGATGGAAGCGCACACAATGTAATGGAGAAAGATAGCTGAGTACGTATAACTAACCTTGAAGGCGAGTTGGACTGGCCGTTCACGAGGCCTTATCTCAGGAGCAGAGCTCGACTGGCGTGCCTTGATCTCCGGGGGAGTGCTAGGACAACGGATAAGTCCATCACCCATGGCTATGGAGCCATGGGACCTCCCGCCACCAGATATCATCAGCAGCTCTGTATCAATGGGACCCTGGCTCGGGTTAAAGTCCTCCCCTTTCCTTGCCTTCCCCTCATCTCTATATTTCACGAGCTTGTCGTGGGAGGAGATGTTGGTGAAGTTCTTTGGATCATCGAGGTCAGACGGAGAGAATGCCTTGGCTTTCTTGTAAGAGGCGGTGTGGGCCATGGCATACAGGCCATACACCTCTAGCACCTTATCCGCCTTATTGTAGCGTGCCTGAAAGAGAGAAACAAAGTAAATTAGTAATTAAAGGGCTAAAGCTAGCATGATGAATGAATTGCATGAATCATGAAGCAAACCACATACCCAGTTCCGCCCGAACTGATATGAGTTGGAGCTGCCTTGATAGTGTGGAACACCTTCCATTTGGGCACGTTTGTCCTTGGCCTCGTTGTGGAGGGCTAGCCATTCTTTTGAGCACCACTCATTGACCAACACCTCCCAACAATCCATCCGATCCGCACACCATCTCGGAGGGGCCTAAGTTAGCAAATAGAAACTTGAGCGCTACGGCTATGAATTATTAAATGAAGGAAGTAAGTACAAGGCCTTAAGAATTACCTTCATGTACTCCTCCTTACTCAAGAACTTCTCGCGGCACGCCGGCTTGGTCTTCTTGATACCACGCGAGGCGTAGTAGTCTCGAACAGCCTGCACCCGAGCCTCGTGCCGTAAGTTCTGTAGTAGGCGCTTGCAGACGTTATCGATAACATTTGCCACTTCCTCCTCGTATCCCTCCTCACACCTGTAGAATGTCTGCAATCAAATGAGAAAATATTGATTAGTACAATTAATAACTACCTAGTTGAAGATTTTTAATTGTGTAAAGGAGAAATTACCCAGAACTTTCTGATCACCACGTCTGCCCTCGTCTTGCACAAGACACCGTCGATAATCTCACCCGGCGGGGCCGAGGCAGCCAAGTAGTGCTCCCAACTCAATCCAAGCTCTGGAAGCCGACCCTCACCAGGCAACGTGACAAACCCCGGGAAGTTTTGCCGACAAAGAACTCCAAGGACAGAGTTGGGCCGACGGACACTATGATGGTGGTCCCAACCCCTGCAGCATGACAAGGCCAACGCATTAGTTATTTGAAGAAATGTGAATGCAGAAGGTACAAAAAGATTAAATGCACTTACCTCTCCCCATTAGGGAAAATCAACCACCTATGCTCACGGGTCGCCGGCACGGACGGGAGCCGTGTACAACCACGCTGGTAGACGGTGCCCCCCTCCTCAATATCAGTCGGCTCCCCGCCATCATCAGCATGGCCACTCGGCTCCTCAGGCTGATTCGTCCAGGTACCCCATCATCAGCATGGACGCTCTCGATCTGGCTCGAGAGCGTTTAACTGATCCAGGGTCTGTTGGCCTGTCAACGCAGGTGGTGCAGAGTTTTTGACAACTCTACCTCTGATGAAGTTCTTCTTGTCTTTCCTAAACCTATGGCGAGGATCCAGGAACTGTCTATGCATGTCGAAGCAAGAAAACTTGCGACCAGCCTGAAGCCAACGAAACTCAAGAGCTCCCTTGCATGTGGGGCACGGGAACCTTCCATGCACACACCAGCCAACGAATAGCGCATACGCCGGCAAGTCATGTGTCGAGTACATCTACCAGACACGCATTATGAAGTTCCGTTTGCTATAGGCGTCGTATGTCTTGAACCCATTATGAAGTTCCGTTTACTATAGGCGTCGTTTGCTATACCTCTGAAGACACTAACGGGGATTTTGGTATGTGTCTTCTCACCCATACCATTGTCTACCACAATGTACCTGGAAGACTTGCAAATGGGACAATAGTTCAAGTCTGCATAGTCAAGCCTAAGTAAGGCACATCCTTTCTCACAGGCATGTATCTTCTAATAGGGCATCTTCAGTGCATAGAGGGTTTTGTCCGACTGGTACATGATTGCAGGCATTACATGGCCTTTGGGTAGAAAGCGTCCAAATACTGTCATCATTGCGTCGTAGCATTCTCTGCCCAAGTTGAACTGAGCCTTCAGAGCCATTACTTGTGAGATGGCATCTAACTAACAAAGCTCAGTGTGCTCGTGGAGGCGAACGTTTTGAAGACTCCAACATTTCATTGAAGGCCTTTGCAGATTCCTCCATCTCCTCGTCCGAACCCCGAGCATCATCATAGTCTTGCACCATGTTTTCCATCCCGGTACCATGCTCGTCGGTGCGATGACGATCCACCTCAGCTCGGTCAAGTTGGGCAGACTCACCATGATATGTCCACACCGTATAATCGGGCGTAAAACCACTCTTCTGCAGGTGTTTGCCCAGTTCAGCCTCTGTCCTCTTTTCCCAATTGCCGCACCAGAAACAGGGGCACCAAGTTTTCCTCTGGCCATTTGCAAATGGGGCTTGCACAAACCCCTTGGTTTTTGTGAACCATTCAGCACTCCATTTGTTCTGACTAGTGTGACCGGTATACATCCACGCACGATCACTCATCTTGACTTCCAGAGCTACTGGACACACAACAAATATATATATATATATATATATATAATTCACCATGTATATATTCATCAGTTGATCTACTTTGTCAATTTTATTACATCCATGCAACCTACACTCTAATAGGTAATGATAGGTCATAATCCCACCCAAGTATGTGTAGATTGGGTTCATTTTCCCATGCTATGCTCCGGATCCGACGCAAAATTTTGGCAGCACCTCCCCGCTGTTCTCCAGATACATGTCTCTGCAATAAACAGAGAGGATGTGTACCCGGAGAACAACAGGGGAGGCACTGACGAAATTTATGCGTCAGATCCGGAGCAAAGCATATGGGAAAACTAACCCAATCTATACATACTCGGGCAGTCCATGGATAGCGTTGGACAATTCGAAAGAATCAAGGTTATAAATATGCAAATGCATGCATATTTATAACTATAACGCTTTCGAACGGGAGACACATATTGGTTACGCATACTGATGATTCAAGACACATATATAGCTAGCTATCAAGTTTAATCGGCATGAACACCGGAACAGAGCAAATAATTAATGGGGGAGGAGGACATGTCATTTGTGCTCACCCACGAACGAAGGGGCCGAGCTCGTCAAACGCACGGCGAGGTCATCGAACACCAAACCTCGCACGATGAAACAACTGCACATTTAAATCTACCCGATCAACACAATTATATATGATGTTTTTCATAATAAAATCAAAAAATATATGACCTAACTCATAATTCACAAATATATGACCCCGTCGGCCTCTGGAAGGCCAAAGAGCACCTTTTCGAGAGGTGTCGGGGGTCGGGGTGCTGTTTTAGGGTCGGGGGGTCGGGGTGTGGTGTCGGGGTCGGGGTGTAGGGGTCAGGGGGTCAGGGGATCGGGGTGTCGGCTTGTGGTGTCGGGGTCGGGATGTCGAGGTGTGGTGTCGGGGTCGGGGTGTCAGGGTCAGGGGGGTCAGGGGGTCAGGGTGTCGGGGTGTCGTGTCGGTGTCGGGGTGTCGTGTCGGAGTCGGGGTGTCGAGGTCAGGGTGTCGTGTTGGGGTCGGGGTGTCGGGGTGTGGTGTCGGGGTCGAGGTGTCGGGGTCGGGGTGTCGGGGTGTGGTGTCGGGGTCGGGGTGTCGGGGTCAGGGGGTCGGAGTGTCGGGGTGTGGTGTCGGGGTCGGCGTCTCGGGGTCAGGGGGTCGGGGTGTCGGGGTGTGGTGTCGGGGTAGGGGTGTCGGGGTGTGGTGTCGGGGTCGGGGTGTCGGGGTCAGGGGGTCGGGTGTTTCCTTCTATCCTTCTTCTTTCTTTCTCTTCTTCTTTCTTTCTCTTCTTCTTCTTCTTTACTTTCTTCTTCTTCTTCTTTCATCTTTTTTCTACTTCTTTTACTTCTTTTCGTTTCTTCTTTTCTTCTTCTTCTACTTCTTCTACTTCTTTTCTTCTTCTTCTTCTTTTTTCATCTTTTTTCTACTTCTTTTCTTTTCTTCCTTTCTTCTTCTACTTCTTTTCTTCTTATTATTTTTTCATCTTTTTTCTACTTCTTTTCTTTTCTTCTTCTTCTACTTCTACTTCTTCTACTTCTTTTCTTCTTCTTCTTTTTTCATCTTTTTTCATCTAAAACCCATGCACTAAATCTAACGCTAACACATATGTAGCACTAAATCTAACACTAACACATATCTAGCACTAAATCTAACACTAACAATTAAACAGCAAAAAAATGAAAAAAAACTCCCCGGAGCAATGGGGCGGGTGGGCCGGCGACGTGGTGGCGCGTCGGGGCGGCGGAATGGTGGAGCAACGGGGCGTCGGCGGGTGGGGTGGGGGCGGCGGGGTGGTGGGGCGACGGGACAAGCGGGGGCGGGGGCGGCGCCGGGCAGCGGGGGCGGCGCCGGGCGGCGGGGGCGGTGCCGGGCGGCGGGATGGTGGGGCGACGGGGCGTCGACGGGTGGGGTGGGGCGGCGGGGTGGTGGGGCGACGGGGCGGCGGCGGGGGCGGCGCCAGGCAGCGAGGGCGGCGGTGGGTGGATCTGGTGGCGGCCGGGCGTCGGGGAGCAGAGAGGGAGAGAAGAGAGAGTAACGGGCTCGATCGACCAGGCGTTAGGTTAGGTTAGGTTAGCTACCCTTTGCCGTCCGCCGAACCTTTGTCGTCCGCTTGCTTTTTTTCTTTGTCGTCCGCTAGCGGACGAAAAGAGGGGGCGTTAAGTTTTTCTAATTGGCTCGTTAGTGGGGGCCACCTCTCTCTTTGTCGTCAGCCAGCTGACGGCAAAGAAGTGACAGATGGCAAAGACCTTCTTTTTCATCTGCCGGTTGTTTGCCGTCTGCTTTTTGGTAGCTGATGGCAAAGACCTTCTTTGCCGTCTGCTAGCAGACGGCAAAGAACTGGCAGACGGCAAAATCCCTCATTCTAGTAGTGTACCACGAGATCGTAGAGGGTAAACCCTAGAAGCTAGCCTATGGTATGATTGTCTGTTGTCCTACGTACTAAACCCTCTGGTTTATATAGACACCGGAGGGGGCTAGGGTTACATAGAGTCGGTTACAAGGGAGGAGATCTACATATCCGTATTGCCTAGCTTGCCTTCCACGCCAAGGAGAGTCCCATATGGACATGGGACGAAGTCTTCAATCTTGTATCTTCATAGTCCAATAGTCCGGCCAAAGGATATAGTCCGGTTGTCCGGAGACCCCCTAATCCAGGACTCCCTCAGTAGCCCCTGAACCAGGCTTCGATGACGATGAGTCCCGACGCGCAGTATTTGTCTTCGGCATTGCAAGGCCGGTTCTTGATACGTCTCCAACGTATTTATAATTTTTGATTGCTCCATGCTATATTATCTACTGTTTTAGGCAATATTGGGCTTTATTATCCACTTTTATATTATTTTTGGGACTAACCTATTAACCAGAGGCCCAGCCCAGATTTGCTGTTTTATGCCTATTTCAGTGTTTTGAAGAAAGGGAATATCAGACGGAGTCGAAACGGAACGAAATCTACTGGAGAAGTTATTTTTGGAAGGAAACACACCTGATGGACTTGGACCTCACGTCAAGGAAGGAACGAGGTGCTCACGAGGGTGGGGGGCGCCCCCCCCCCCCTAGGGCGCGCCCCCTGTCTCGTGGGGCCCTCGTGGCTCCCTTGACGTACCTCCTGCACCCATATATACCTACGTACCCTAAAACTTCCAGAACGCATAATAGATCAGGAGTTCCACCGCCAAAAGCCTCCGTAGCCACCGAAAACCAATCTAGATCCATTCCGGCATCCTGCCGGAGGGGGGAACCCTCACCGGTGGCCATCTTCATCATCCCGGCGCTCTCCATGACGAGGAGGGAGTATTTCTCCCTCAGGGCTGAGGGTATGTACTAGTAGCTATGTGTTTGATCTCTCTCTCTCGTGTTCTTGAGATGATACGATCTTGATGTATTGCGAGCTTTGCTATTATATTTGGATCCTATGATGTTTCTTCCCCCCTCTTCTCTCTTGTAATGAATCGAGTTTCCCCTTTGAAGTAATCTTATCGGATTGAGTCTTTAAAGATTTGAGAACACTTGATGTATGTCTTGCCGTGGATATCTGTGGTGACAATGGGATATCGCGTGATTCACTTGATGTATGTTTTGGTGACCAACTGGCGGGTTCCGCCCATGAACCTATGCATAGGGGTTGGCACACGTTTTCGTCGTGATTCTCCGGTAGAACTTTCGGGCACTCTTTGAGGTCCTTTGTGTTGGTTGAATAGATGAATCTAAGATTGTGTGATGCATACCGTATAATCATGCCCACGGATACTTGAGGTGACATTGGAGTATCTAGGTGACATTAGGGTTTTGATTGATTTGCGTCTTAAGGTGTTATTCTAGTGCGAACTCTAGGGCTGTTTGTGACACTTATAGGAATAGCCCAACGGATTGATTGGAAAGAATAACTTTGAGGTGGTTTCGTACCATACCATAATCTCTTCGCTCGTTCTCCGCTATTAGTGACTTTGGAGTGACTCTTTGTTGCATGTTGAGGGATAGTTATGTGATCCAATTATGTTAGTATTGTTGAGGGAACTTACACTAGTGAAAGTATGAACCCTAGGCCTTATTTCCTATCATTGCAATGCCGTTTCCGCTCACTTTTATCACTTGCTACCTTGCTGTTTTTATTATTTCAGATTACAAAAACTATTATCTACTATCCATATAACACTTGTACCACCATCTCTTCGTCGAACTAGTGCACCTATACAATTTACCATTGTATTGGATGTGTTGGGGACACAAGAGACTCTTTGTTATTTGGTTGCAGGGTTGCTTGAGAGAGACCATCTTCATCCTACGCCTCCTATGGATTGATAAACCTTAGGTCATCCACTTGAGGGAAATTTGCTACTGTACTACAAATCTCTGCACTTGGAGGCCCAACAACGTCTACAAGAAGAAGGTTGTGTAGTAGACATCAAGCTCTTTTCTGGCGCCGTTGCCGGGGAGGTTAGAGCTTGAAGGTATATCTTTAGATCTTGCAATCGAGTCTTTTAGTTTCTTGTTTTATCACTAGTTTAGTTCATAAAAGAAAACTACAAAAAAATGGAATTGAGTTTGTCTCATACGCTTCATCTTTTTAATATCTTTCGTGAGTATGATGGAAAGGATAATTGTGTTCAAGTGCTAGAAGAAGAGATCTCTAAAATGTTTGGCACTAAATATTTGAATGATGAGCATGATTGCAATGTTGTTAGTATGAATTCCTTGAATATCCATGATGCTAATGATATGCAAAGCCACAAGCTTGGGGAAGCTATGTTTGATGAAGATGATATTTTTTGTCCCCCAAGCTTTGATGAGCAAATTTATTATGATGAAAGCATGCCTCCAATTTATGATGATTATGTTGATGAAATTGGTTTCGGAGAGGTCATGACTTTATTTTGTGATGAATCCACTATTTTGGAAGAGGTTCCAATTGATTATGAGAACAAATTTGCTATCTATGATGATTATTGTGATGACTTGTATGCTATAAAGAATAATTTAGTTTTCAATTGGATTATGCTTCACATGATAATTATTTTGTTGAGTTTGCTCCCACTATTATTCATGAGAATAATTTTGCTTGTGTGGAGAGTAATAAAAATTCTATGCTTATAGATCATGAAAAGAATGCTTTAGGTGATGGTTATATTGTTGAATTCATTCATGTTGCTACTGAAAATTATTATGAGGGAGGAACATTTGCTTGTAGGAATTGCAATAATATCAAGTTTCCTCTCTATGTGCTTAAAATTTTGAAGTTATGCTTGTTTTGCCTTCCTATGTTAGTTGATTATTGCTCCCATAAGTTGTTTGCTCACAAAATCCCTATGCATAGGAAGCATGTTAGACTTAAATGTGCTAGTCATATTCTTCATGATGCTCTCTTTGTGTTTCAATTCTTATCTTTTATGTGAGCATCATTGACATCATCATGCCTAGCTAGGGGCGTTAAACGATAGCGCTTGTTGGGAGGCAACCCAATTTTATTTTTGTTCCTTGCTTTTTGTTCCTGTTTAGTAATAAATAATTCATCTAGCCTCTGTTTATATGTGGTTTTATGTATTTTATTAGTGTTGGTGCCAAGTAGAACCTTTGGGAAGACTTGGGGAAAGTCTTGTTGATCATGCTGTAAAAAAACAGAAACTTTAGCGCTCACGAGAATTGCTGCCATTTTTATTTGGAGAGTGATATTTAGTTAATTCTTTTTGAAGATGATTAATAGATAAATTACTCAGGTGCATAAATTTATTTGAGAATTTTATGAGTTACATAAGTATGCGTTTGATCCAGATTACTACAGATTGTTCTGTTTTTGACAGATTCTGTTTTTCATGTGTTGTTTACTTATTTTGATGAATCTATGGCTAGTAAAATAGTTTATAAACCATATATAACTTGGAATACAGTAGGTTTAACACCAATATAAATAAATAATGAGTTCATTACATTACCTTAAAGTGGTGTTTTGTTTTCTTTAGCTAACGGAGCTTATGAGTTTTCTATTAAGTTTTGTGTTGTGAAGTTTTCAAGTTTTGGGTAAGGATTCGATGGACTATGGAATAAGGAGTGGCAAGAGCCTAAGCTTGGGGATGACAAAGGCACCCCAAGGTAATATTCAAGGATAGCCAAGAGCCAAAGCTCGGGGATGCCCCGGAAGGCATCCCCTTTTTCGTCTTCGTTCATCGGTAACTTTATTTGGAGCTATATTTTTATTCGCCACATGATATGTGTTCTGCTTGGAGCGTCAATTTATTTTGTTAGGATTTGCTTGATGTTATTTAGGATAATGTTTTGCATCTTTTATTTCAATAAAAGTGGCATTGATAGCCTTTACTATGCCTATGTTACAAGTATACATGTTGCTGTTTGAAAACAAAAAGTTTACCGTTGTTGCAATAATTCCCTAGAAAAGTCAGAATGTGATAAAATATTGAAACCTTTTGCATATTAAGATCTGATAAATTTAATACAGTGTGAATTTTATTTCATAATTTTTGGAGCTAGGGAAGTATGGATGTTCCAGCATTCTTTACCGACTATCCTGTTTAGGCAGATTGCTGTTATGTTTGCATTGTTTGCATATGTTTGCTTCTTTAATGATTCTATTTGAGGATAGGACTATTAAATATGCAGAGGAATTTAGTATGCAATGTTGAATAATAATTTTAGTGATTTTCTACAGTAGAGTATGATAAGGTTTTGGCAATGGTTTATACTAACTTATCTCACGAGTCCTTGTTGAGTTTTGTGTGGATGAAGCTTTTGAGATTTAGGGAGACCGTGATATGAGAGGAATTAAGGAGACACAAAAGCTCAAGCTTGGGGATGCCCAAGGCACCCCAAGATAATATTTCAAGAAGTCTCAAGCATCTAAGCTTGGGGATGCCCCGGTTGGCATCCCACGTTTCTTCTTCAACAATTATCGGTTAGTATCGGTTGATACTAAGTTTTTGCTTCTTCACATGATGTTTGCTATTCTTAGATGTCATTTTTATTTTTCTTTGCTTGCTGTTTGAATAGAGCACCAAGATCTGAAATTATTAAATGTTAGAGAGTCTTCACATAGTTGCATAATTATTCGACTACTCATTGATCTTCACTTATATCTTTCGGAGTAGTTTGTCATTTGCTCTAGTGCTTCACTTATATCTTTTAGAGCATGGTGGTAGTTTTATTTTGAAGAAATAGATGAACTACCATGCTTCACTTATATTATTTTGAGAGTCTTAATAGCATGGTAATTTTCTTAAAATCCTAATATGCTAGGTATTCAAGAATAATAAAATTCTCTTATGAGTGTGTTGAATACTATGAGAAGTTTGATGCTTGATGATTGTTTTGAGATATAGAGATGGTGATATTAGAGTCATGCTAGTTGAGTAGTTGTGAATTTGAGAGATACTTGTGTTGAAGTTTGTGATTCCCGTAGCATGCACGTATGGTGAACCATTATGTAACGAAGTCGGAGCATGAGGTGTTTATTGATTGTCTTCCTTATGAGTGGCGGTCGGGGACGAGCGATGGTCTTTTCCTACCAATCTATCCCCCTAGGATCATGCGCGTAGTACTTCGTTTCGATAACTAATAGATTTTTGCAATAAGTATGTGAGTTCTTTATGACTAATGTTGAGTCCATGGATTATACGCACTCTCACCCTTCCACCTTGCTAGCCTCTCTAGTACCGCGCAACTTTCGCCGGTACCATAAACCCACCATATACCTTCCTCAAAACAGCCACCATACCTACCTATTATGGCATTTCCATAGCCATTCCGAGATACATTGCCATGCAACTTTCCACCATCCAGTTTATCATGACACATTCATCATTGTCATATTGCTTAGCATGATCATGTAGTTGACATAGTATTTGTGGCAAAGCCACTGTTCATAATTCTTTCATACTTGTCACTCTTGATTCATTGCATATCCCGATACATCGCCAGAGGCATTCATATAGAGTCATACTTTGTTCTAGTATCGAGTTGTATCATTGAGTTGTAAATAAATAGAAGTGTGATGATCATCATTCAATAGAGCATTGTCCCAATAGAAAAAGGAAAAAAAGAAAGGCCAAATAAAAAAAGAAAGGCCAAATAAAAAAAGAGAAAGGCCAAATAAAAAAAGGAAGGCCAAATAAAAAAAGAAAATAAAAATAAAAGGGACAATGCTACTACCCTTTTTCCACACTTGTGCTTCAAAGTAGCACCATGATCTTCAAGATAGAGAGTCTCCTATGTTGTCACTTTCATATACTAGTGAGAATCTTTCATTATAGAACTTGGCTTGTACATTCCAATGACGGGCTTCCCCAAAATGCCCTAGGTCTTCGTGAGCAAGCGAGTTGGATGCACACCCACTAGTTTCTTTTGTTGAGCTTTCATACATTTATAGCTCTAGTGCATCTGTTGCATGACAATCCCTACTCACTCACATTGATATCTATTGATGGGCATCTCCATAGCCCGTTGATACGCCTAGTCGATGTGAGACTATCTTCTCCCTTTTTGTCTTCTCCACAACCACCATTCTATTCCACCTATAGTGTTATGTCCATGGCTCACGCTCATGTATTGCGTGAAGATTGAAAAAGTTTGAGAACATTAAAAGTATGACACAATTGCTTGGCTTATCATCGGGGTTGTGCATGATTTAAATATTTTGTGTGGTGAAGATGGAGCATAGCCAGACTATATGATTTTATAGGGATAGCTCTTTTTGGCCATGTTATTTTGAGAAGACATAATTGCTTTATTAGTATGCTTGAAGTATTATTATTTTTATGTCAATATGAACTTTTGTCTTGAATCTTATGGATCTGAATATTCATATCACAAGTAAGAATAATTACATTGAAATTATGCCAACTAGCATTCCACATCAAAAATTATCTTTTTATCATTTACCTACTCGAGGACGAGCAGGAATTAAGCTTGGAGATGCTTGATACGTCTCCAACGTATCTATAATTTTTGATTGCTCCATGCTATATTATCTACTGTTTTAGGCAATATTGGGCTTTATTATCCACTTTTATATTATTTTTGGGACTAACCTATTAACCGGAGGCCCAGCCCAGATTTGTTGTTTTATGCCTATTTCAGTGATTTGAAGAAAAGGAATATCAGACGGAGTCGAAACGAAACAAAATCTACTGGAGAAGTTATTTTTGGAAGGAAACACACCTGATGGACTTGGACCTCACGTCAAGGAAGGAATGAGGTGCTCACGAGGGTGGGCCCCCCCTAGGGCGCGCCCCTGTCTCATGGGGCCCTCGTGGCTCCCCTGACGTACCTCCTGCACCCATATATACCTACGTACCCTAAAACTTCCAGAATGCACAATAGATCGGGAGTTCCGCCGCCAGAAGCCTCTGTAGCCACCGAAAACCAATCTAGACCCATTTCGGCACCCTGCCGGAGGGGGGGCACCCTTACCGGTGGCCATCTTCATCATCCCGGCGCTCTCCATGATGAGGAGGGAGTAGTTCTCCCTCGGGGCTGAGGGTATGTACCAGTAGCTATGTGTTTGATCTCTCTCTCTCGTGTTCTTGAGATGATACGATCTTGATGTATCGCGAGCTTTGCTATTATATTTGGATCCTATGGTGTTTCTTCCCCCCTCTTCTCTGTTGTAATGAATCGAGTTTCCCCTTTGAAGTAATCTTATCGGATTGATTCTTTAAAGATTTGAGAACACTTGATGTATGTCTTGCCGTGGATATCTGTGGTGACAATGGGATATCACGTGATTCACTTGATGTATGTTTTGGTGACCAACTTGCGGGTTCCGCCCATGAACCTATGCATAGGGGTTGGCACACGTTTTCGTCGTGATTCTCCGGTAGAACTTTGGGGCACTCTTTGAGGTCCTTTGTGTTGGTTGAATAGATGAATCTGAGACTGTGTGATGCATATCGTATAA
The DNA here is from genome assembly GCA_034509565.1 of Triticum monococcum. Taxonomy (NCBI): domain Eukaryota; kingdom Viridiplantae; phylum Streptophyta; class Magnoliopsida; order Poales; family Poaceae; genus Triticum; species Triticum monococcum. The sequence continues at coordinate 665,071,794 of CM067843.1, read as the reverse complement.
TCATGCCCACGGATACTTGAGGTGACATTGGAGTATCTAGGTGACATTAGGGTTTTGATTGATTTGTGTCTTAAGGTGTTATTCTAGTACAAACTCTAGGGCTGTTTGTGACACTTATAGGAATAGCCCAACGGATCGATTGGAAAGAATAACTTTGAGGTGGTTTCGTACCCTACCATAATCTCTTCGCTCGTTCTCCGCTATTAGTGACTTTGGAGTGACTCTTTGTTGCATGTTGAGGGATAGTTATGTGATCCAATTATGTTAGTATTGTTGAGGGAACTTACACTAGTGAAAGTATGAACCCTAGGCCTTATTTCCTATCATTGCAATACCGTTTCCGCTCACTTTTATCACTTGCTACCTTGCTGTTTTTATTATTTCAGATTACAAAAACTATTATCTACTATCCATATACCACTTGTATCACCATCTCTTCGCCGAACTAGTGCACCTATACAATTTACCATTGTATTGGGTGTGTTGGGGACACAAGAGACTCTTTGTTATTTGGTTGCAGGGTTGCTTGAGAGAGACCATCTTCATCCTACGCCTCCTACGGATTGATAAACCTTAGGTCATCCACTTGAGGGAAATTTGCTATTGTCCTACAAACCTCTGCACTTGGAGGCCCAACAACATCTACAAGAAGAAGGTTGTGTAGTAGACATCAGTTCTTCTCCAAATCCTGAATATCTGCTAAGTAGTGTCCGGCTCCCATAAATGTTGGACTTCTTGGCTTCTGCGCCCAAAAAGGATATCTTCCACGTGTCGAGCGAATGCGAAGAGCCTATGCATTTTTACATTCGCCCCCCCTAGCCAGGTAAATAAATCGTCTATTAAAGGGATGGGGATTCTTGGATCCAATCCACACCATCCTCCCATGGCGAGAATCCATCGGAGCATGCTCAGAAAAATCCATTCCATCATGGCCGGCCATCGCAGCTCCTCCTCTCGCTCCCGTAGCCCTAAGCCTGGTGACTGGGAGAAGTGTTTCTTCCCGCACAGCCAATTAGTAGAGCTGCAGACCCAGGGATTTCTCCCTCCAACGTATATGGTCCCCGTCCGAGCCGGGCTCGCCACCTATAATGGCGGGGAGCAAGCGGAGAGCTTCCCCAATCCCTCCAAGGGGGAGCGGGTATGCCTTGTCCCTTACTTACTAAGGGGACTTGGATTTCCAATCCATCCGTTCCTCCGCGGACTCCTGGAGTTTTACGGCCTCCAGTTGCATAATTTCACCCCTGCTTCCATATTACACATCGCCAGTTATGTTGCCCTTTGTGAGCTGTTTCTAGGCTGCGAGGCTCATTTCGAGCTGTGGAAGAGGCTATTCTGCCTTGTGCCCCGTACACAGGAGGGGTCACTTTATCAAGTGAGCGGAGCCGAAATATGGCGCATCGCTGAGACCGGATACATGTCTGGTACCCCGAAGAAGACGTCCGAAGACTGGCCTTCGGAGTGGTTTTATATGGAGGACGTCCCCCTTCCGTACCCTGTTCGGCGGGGTCTTCCTGAGTTCAACAATGCTCCTCTAAAGAAACGCCAAAGTTGGCGCCCACGAAGCCCCCAGGTGGAAGACAACAGAGAAGTCCTTTACCTGATGGACCAGATTAAAGTGCTGGCTCAATCAGGATTGACGATAATTGAGGTTATCTCAATATGCATAATGCGGGGGGTGCAGCCGCTTCAATATCGAGGGCACCCTCTATGGTGTTTTAACGGGGAAGATGATGCCACCCGCTGCGGGCGTAAGGGACCGGACTCCGCTGCTACCTTAGCAAAAATTATGTACGAGTTTTTCAAGGGAGAGGGAGAGGAGTTCATTCGTATTAAGCCACGGGATGGATTCTCCATGTACAACCCTCCAAACTGGGTGAGTTGTCACTCTTTACTCCCAACCTTCCCGCATTCTTCGTCGTAGATACTCACCTTGTCATTTCACGGCAGGAACTGCGAAAAGCTGTAAGGGAGGTCAACAGCCCACCTCCACAACCGGAGGACCCTGGTCGGGTCCTCGATCCCGGACTCGAAGAGGATCCGGACATATATGTGGAGCTGATAGATAGGCAATTCTATCAATTGAGCTGTGATGACGCCATGGTGGCCATAACGGCCGACTATCTTGGACTACTCCCTGCATCGCACGTAAGAAAAAACAACAGTCCCAACTCCCAAAAAGGATCCCCTTTTATGCACTTCACCTACCGTACACATACGGTGTTTTACAGGGAAGGCCTTCGGGACGCCGTGCCGAACCCGCAGCAACTCGCCAACAAGGGGCACCGAAGCCGGGTAGGCCAAAAAGGAAGGCGGTCAGGATGGAGACGCAGGTGCAGAGGTATGACACAAAACCTCGCTCCATGGTTGTCGTCTTTCTTAAAATATAATGACGTCAATGTTTCCTAGCAGAAAAAACGCTCGCCAGACTATATCCGGAGAGGCTGCCGATCACGCCTCGACCAGTCGAGCTCCAGGGCCGGACATAGAGGCGGAAGCTAACGCGGGGAAGACGCCGGATGTTCCTTCTACAGAGGACGCGGACAGATTATCTGCTACAAATTCCAAAGTGGAGAGCGCCATGAATCACAGGCGTCGCCGGGCCGTACTCCGTGACGCTTGTTTCTACCAAGAGGCGTTCGATGCCTTCAACTCAGGAGATGGGTACATCCGTGCTGCTCAAAATGGTATTGCCAGAGCCACGGACCAGTATGTAAAGGATATACGGGTAGGAAAATCTGACGATAATGTATATCAGTAGCCCCTGAGACTTGAAATAGTTGACGCAACTGATTTAAGGATCATTATTTGTGTAGGTTCTTACAGAGAAGAATTCCCGACTGTCTCAAGAGCTGGAAGAGTGCAAGGCCCAGCTAGGGGCCGTTGTTGCCGCGTTGAAGGAGTCCGGGAAGGGCCCCTCTGGTAATACTTGTTTCCATTGCAAAGAATACAGGTACCCGGTAGTATACGGCACGCATGCAAATCTAACAATAGATGTTGCAGATGACCCCGGAGTGAATCCGGAGGCTGTGGTGGTGAATGCGGCACGTGCTGATCAATAGCTAAATGCTGGCGAGCGCGTGCTTACGCGAGTCGGGCAGGAGAAAAATAATCTCCAAGACGCCAATATCCGGCTGGGCGTGGAACTGAAAGATGTCCGAGCCCAGCTTGCGGACTCCGTGAAGGAGAATAAGCGGCTTCGGCGCGGCAATTTTAGTAAGTGCTTGAACGAACTTTTAAAGGAGTTTGGCGAAGAAGCCGGCTAACAGAGTTATGTCTGCAGGTATGCCGATGGGTCGTCCCGGGGAGGAGATGCCCGGGTCTTCGGGTGATCTTCTACCAAAGCTCTCACAATTGCACAAGCAAGTTCAGCAGGTGATGCAGGGTATTGCCCAAGCCTTGTGGCCGTCCGCGTCCCCGCCAGGAGGCGTGGGGGAGCTTGTAGAGAAGCTCAAGGGAGCGAGGCGGCGCTTCCGATTATGGAAGATATCAGCCTGCCGACAAGGTGCAAGGGAAGCCTGGGCTATGGTGAAGACGCGATATACCAAAACGGACCCAAACCACATGGCCGAGGTCGGACCCGTGGGGCCCGATGGGAAAGAGATCCCCGTCAGTTTAGTGTATGATCAAGTAGAATTAGCCGCAAAGTATTCCCAATAGGATTCTAGGCTAGACAGCCTATTGGATGGTATCGAAGAAGAATTTAATCAATCTCAATGACTGTGTACTTCAAATGACATATGTAATGTCCCTAGCCGGATTGTAAATCATTTGTCATGGCGGACCTTTTCGCTTCGACCTCAGGACCCGATAGTCCGGAGTGTATCCGAATACCCACTCGGTTATGTAGAAACCGGGGTATGCATGGAGACCAGGCGTAGGGGTCATAAGTGCTTGAATAGACAAGTACCCAACTAGCTATGTTATATTACATGGGTAGTAAGAAACATCTTCCAGGGAGAATAGTTCCGTTAGGGGTTCCTTTCCCTGGGTACGCATGCCCTAATGTGCATGTCCGAACTACGAAAAGAGACGCAGGCTATAAACATCTGGGGGCATGTGTCAAATTTAAATAAAAGTCATCTTTTATTCACCGACCGAATATTCTCTTAAGAACGCTAGCTTTCGGCTTCACCCAGTCTGAGGTACACATCCGGCTGACCCGACAGTAACAATCGCAGTGGTGCTCCCCTTATGCCCTAGCCGAATTAACGGGAATGTAGGGCATAAATACAAGAACCAAGCAACCCATCTTGGCCAAAACTTAAGTCATATCGATGCATATAATGGCGAAAAAAGGTACATGGGGAAGAATAACACATGTGCGGGGCATAAAGCCTGGAAAAATAATTAGATTAAGCTTCTGTATAAGAAGCCCCTAGGTATAATGAGCGCGGCTAGTGCGTCAAGATTGTGTAACCAAGACACAAGTTTAGCCCTTCAGGGCCTTGAAGAGAATAAAAAAAGAGAGAAAGAGAGAAAAAATAGATATGCAAAAAATTGACGGAGGTGAGGAGACGAACATAGAGTCCGGCGCTAGGCGTAGAATCTTTGGAGTCTGGCTACGTTCCATGGGTTTGGCTCGAGTCGATTATCCGGTGCATCCCGCAGACGGTACACTCCGCCAGTCAGAACCTGGTCAATAATGAAGGGACCTTCCCATTTGGGCTTGAGCTTGTTCTTTTTTCTTCTCTGGCAGGCATAGAACTAGTTCGCCAACGTTATAGGTTTTGGCCCGTACTTCTTTGCTTTGATACCTTCGAGCATGTTGCTGATAGAATGCGGAACAGGCTTTTGCCATGTCGTGCTCCTCCTCCAGGGCGTCCAAACTGTCCTGCCAATCGAGCTCGGCCTCTTTTTCTTTGTACATGCACACTCAAGGTGAGTCATGAATTATATCGCAAGGCAGAACCACCTCTGCGCCGTACACCATGAAAAATGATGTGTATCCGGTAGTGCGATTCGGCATGGTCTGCAGCCCCCATAGTACGGAGTCAAGCTCCTCTACCCAGTGCGTGTTTGATTCCTTTAAGGACCGCACTAATCTGGGTTTAATGCCGCTCATGATAAGACCATTCGCTCGCTCGACTTGACCGTTAGTTTGCAGGTGATAGACAGAAGCATAATCGAGCTTGATGCCCATGTTGCTGCACCAAAGTTTCACTTCGTCGGCTGTAAAGTTCGTGTCGTTGTCAATGATGATGTTGTGGGGGACGCCGTAACGGTGTACGACCCCGGATATGAAGTCTATCACTGGTCCGGATTCAGCCGTTTTGACAGGTTTGGCTCCTATCCATTTGGTGAATTTATCCACCATGACCAGTAAGTATTTTTTCTTATGGGTTCCCCTTTAAGGGGTCCGACCATATCAAGCCCCCAGACCGCAAAGGGCCAAGTAATGGGGATTGTTTGGAGAGCGGTAGGCGGCATATGGCTTTGGTTTGCAAAAAGCTGGCAACCGACGCAATGTTGGACTAGATGCTACGCATCTGCCCAGGCCGTCGGCCAATAAAAACATGTACGGAAGGCCTTGCTTACAAGGGCCCAGGCTGCGGCATGATGGCCGCCAAGTCCGGCATGGATTTCTGCCAAAAGCTTCCGCCCTTCCTCTTCGGAGATGCACCTTTGAAGAACTCCGGTAATGCTTTTCTTATAAAGCTCTCCCTCGTGGACCTTGTAGGCTTTAGATCGCCACACTATGCAGTGTGCCTCATTTTGGTCCTCGGGTAGTTCCTTCCTGGTTAGGTAGGCCAGGAATGGTTCTGTCCACGGGGCGATGACGGCCATTATTACGTGGGTTGAAGGTGTTATTTCGATGGCAGAGCCTCCAATTGTGTCAGAGTGTTCGGTATCTGGTGTTGTGGCCGGGTCCAGACTATTGTTGTCGGTGTCCCCTTCCCATACCACGGATGGCTTAAACAGTTTTTCCAGGAAGATGTTAGGTGGGACAGGGTCGTGTTTAGCGCCGATAGGGGCGAGGATGTCCGTCGCCTGGTTGTTTTCCCGAGCCACATGGTGGAATTCAAGCCCCTCGAACCGAGCTGACATTTTGAGGACGGTGTTGCGATATGCCACCATTTTCGGATCCTTGGCATCGAAGTCTCCATTTATTTGGGATATTGCGAGGTTCGAGTCCCCACGCACCTCCAGGCATTGAATACCCATGGAAACTGCCATCTGGAGACCGTGTAATAGGGCCTCATATTCGGGTGCGTTATTGGAGTCTGTATATAGTATTTGGAGTACGTATTGCACTGTATCTCCGGTGGGGGACGTCAGGACGACGCCAGCCCCCAGACCAGCCAGCATTTTAGAGCCGTCGAAGTGCATGATCCAATTGGAGTATGCGCCGTACTCTTTAGGGAGTTCGGCTTCTGTCCATTCGGCTACGAAATCGGCCAGTACTTGTGATTTAATGGCTCGCTGTGGTTTATATGTTATGTCGAATGGGAGGAGCTCGATAGCCCATTTGTCAATCTGGCCCGTGGCGTCGCGGTTGTTTATTATGTCGTTGAGTGGTACTTCGGAGGCCATCGTAATTGAACACTCTTGAAAGTAGTGTCGTAATTTCCGGGATGCCATGAATACCGCGTATGCTATCTTTTGATAATGTGGGTACCGTGATTTGCATGGAGTGAGGACGATGGATACATAATATACCGGCTTTTGAAGTGGGAATTTATGTCCGTCCGTCTCTCGTTCGACGATGAGCACTGCGCTTACAACTTGGTGAGTTGCCGCTATATATAATAGCATTGGTTCGCCGACATTTGGCGCGGCCAAGATTGGGTTGGTGGCCAGGATGGCTTTTATTTCTTCCAATCCGGCCGTGGCTGCGTCCGTCCACTTGAAGTGTTCGGTGCGCCGAAGAAGGCGATAAAGGGGGAGTGCCTTATCTCCTAATCTAGAGATAAAGCGGCTTAAAGCCGCCACACATCCAGTTAACTTCTGCATTTGCTTGAGGTCAGTTGGGATAGCCAACTGCAACAAAGCCCGGATTTTGGCCGGATTTGCTTCAATTCCTCTGCTGGAGATGATAAAGCCCAGGAGCTTTCCGGCGGGTACGCCGAAAACACATTTTTCGGATTGAGCTTAATGTCGTATGTTCGGAGATTGTCGAACGTGAGCCTCAAGTCGTCTATTAAGGAGTCAATGTGTCTGGTTTTAATGACCACATCGTCAATGTATGCCTCCACTGTTTTGCCGATCTGCTTTTCCAGACATGTCTTAATCATGCGCGGATACGTTGCGCCAACGTTTTTGAGCCCGGAGGGCATTGTGTCAAAACAGAAGGGCCCGTATGGGGTGATAAATGTCGTTGCGGCTTGGTCGGACTCCGCCATCTTAATTTGGTGGTAACCGGAGTATGCATTGAGGAAGCACAATGAGTCGTGTCCTGCGGTAGCGTCGATAATTTGATCGATGCGAGGGAGGGGGAAGGGATCCTTTGGGCAAGCCTTATTGAGGTCCTTGAAGTCGACGCATAGGCGCCAGGATTTGTCCTTCTTTGGCACCATCACTAGGTTTGCTAGCCAGTCCGGATGCTTTATTTCTCTAATGAATCCGGCCTCCAGTAATTTGGCTAGCTCCTCTCCCATGGCTTGTCGCTTAGGTTCGGAGAAACGCCGAAGAGTCTGCTTGACCGGCTTGAATCCTTTTAGAATGTTAAGGCTATGCTCGGCCAGCCTGCGTGGGATTCCTGGCATGTCTGATGGATGCCAGGCGAATATGTCCCAATTCTTGCGCAGGAACTCCCGTAGTGCGGCGTCTACGGCGGGGTTTAACTGTGCCCCAATGGATGCTGTCTTTGTGGGGTCCGTTGGATGGACTTGGAATTTGACTATTTCATCCGCTGGTTTAAAGGAGGTGGACTTGGATATTTTGTCTAGTATCACGTCGTCCTTGTCCACTGTGGAGCGCGGCACGGTTAGCTCCTCTGCCACAAGGGCTTCGGATAATGCCTCGAGGGCCAGTGCAGCTATTTTGTTCTTGGCACGGAGTGCTATGTCCGGATCACTAGCTAGAGTGATGATTCCATTTGGTCCGGGCATTTTGAGCTTCATGTACCCGTAATGGGGTATGGCTTGAAAAATCGTGAATGCCTCCTGCCCTAGAAGGGCGTGGTATCCGCTACTAAACGGGGCCACTTGGAATGTGATTTCTTCGGACCTGTAATTATCCGAAGTGCCGAATACCACATCTAGTGTGATTTTCCCAGCGCAATGTGCGTCCCGATTGGGGATGATTCCTCGGAAGGTCGTGCTGCTTTGCTCAATACGGTTGTTGTCTATTTCCATTTTTTGAAGAGTCTCCTCATAAATGAGGTTTAATCCGCTGCCGCCGTCCATGAGCACTTTGGTGAGCCGAAAGCCGTCCACAATTGGACTGAGGACCAAAGCGGCTGGTGCTCGGGTTGTTCGTAATTTAGGTTCGTCACTGGCATTGAAGGTGATAGCCGTGTTGCTCCATGGATTTATTGCTGCCACGTGGCAGACTTCAGCAAGGCTGCGGAGTGTTCGCTTACGCCTATTATTTGAGGCGAAGGTCTCGAAGACCGTCGATACCGTATTGTTATCCACGGGAAGGTGTTCTGAGGTATTTTGGATGAGGAGATCCTCACCGCTCTTGGCCACCTGCTGGAGTACCCAACATGCTCTAAGGCCGTGTATTGATATGGTATTCGTTGTACTATGAATTTTGCAGGGCCCATTAAGCCATCCCTCCAATACGGTTCCATGCCCTATAGTGGGCTTTTGCTTCTTCGTAATTGAGTCGGGCGACTTATGAGAGTGCACTCTTTTAGTTCGGACTGGGGGTTTTGTCAGAGCCGGATTATCCCAAAATTGTGTTTGGGTTTTCCAGGCGCTTTCCATCGCACAGTATTTCCGTACTATGGCCACCAAGTCAGCGAAGTGTGCTATGTCACGGCGACTTATGGCGTTGAGGATTCCCTTGTCCATGCAATTGTTGCAAAAGAACGAAATTGTGTCTTCCTCGCGACAGTCCTTGACCTTGTTCATTACAAGGAGGAATCTGGCCCAATAGTGATGTATTGCCTCTTGGGGCGCTTGCCTAATGTGGGAAAGATTGTTTGTATCTGGGTGGGTGGGTGGATTTAAGTCCAGACCTTGACCCAATCTGAGATCCCGGGGCAGGGGAGTTTCCGATCTTGGAAGTTCGGGCTCCGGGATGTTGCCCCGCGGGTTCGGTATGCGACCTGATTCTAGGTTCAGGGTTAGGGCAATGTCCTCCCGTGAGCGGGTATTCGGCTCGGAGAGCTCAGGAATCCGGACATAGTTCGTCCTCAGGATAGAGGGAGAATCGCCGCATTGCTCCTCGACCATCGCTATCTGATGGGTGACCGGCGGAGAGTTAGTCTCCCTTTGGTCGTGTTTAAGCCTGATCCGTTCGTAGTCCGTAGCGACTCCCAGAGCGGCGATGCGATCCAAGAGCTCATTCAAAGAGGAGAGCTCCATTGGATCCATCTGCTCGGAGAATTTTGAGCCGATGTGGAGGCTATTTTCGATGACCCAAGAAGTCATCGTCGGCGCAGCGGCCGAGCGGGCGGTCATGGCAAAGCCGCCTATTCGGAGAGTTTGGCCTACAGCCAGGGCTCCCCCAGAGGTGATGTTGTCCTTGACAACGAGACGAGCCATCCCTCCTTATGATGACGACACAGTGGAACTCCCAATGAAAGCACCAATGTCAGTGTCAAAACCGGCGGATCTCGGGTAGGGGGTCCCAAACTGTGCGTCCAAGGTGGATGGTAACAGGAGGCAGGGGACACAATGTTTACCCAAGTTCGGGCCCTCTTGATGGGTAATACCCTATGTCCTACTTGATTGTTCTTGATGATATGAGTATTACAAGAGTTGATCTACCACGAGATTGTAGAGGCTAAACCCTAGAAGCTAGCCTATGGTATGATTGTCTGTTGTCCTACGGACTAAACCCTCCAATTTATATAGACACCAGAGGGGGCTAGGGTTACACAGAGTCGGTTACAAGGGAGGAGATCTACATATATATATTGCCTAGCTTGCCTTCCACGCCAAGGAGAGTCCCATCCGAACACAGGACGAAGTCTTCAATCTTGTATCTTCATAGTCCAACAGTCTGGCCAAAGGATATAGTCCGGCTGTCCGGAGACCCCCTAATCCAGGACTCCCTCACATAGCAATACTAGGTTCTACTTTAATTTGTTCATCAGGTTTAGGTGTTCTAATGTAGCTTTTGTTGGCCACGGTTGAAACTTTAGCATGTTCCTTTATCCTAACAGGGACAGGTGGTTTCTCAATATAAGCAGTAGGAACAACTGGGTCTACATTGTAAAGTATGGTTTCTTCTTTAACTGGTACTGATTCTTTAATTTCTTATTTAATAGGTGGGTGATATTTAAACCACTTCTCTTTAGGGAGATCAACATGAGTAGCAAATGATTCACAAAAGGAGGCTACTATCTCAGAGTCAAGTCCATATTTAGTGCTAAATTTTTGAAAAGCATCGGTATTCTAAAAGATTTAACACAATCATACTTAAGTTTAATACCTGACTCTTTACCTTCATCGATTTTCCAATCTTTAGAGTTGCGTTTAATTCTTTCCAAAAGAGCCCACCGGAATTCAATAGTCTTCTTCATAAAGGAACCAACACAAGAAGTATCAAGCATGGTTTGGTCATTACGAGAAAGCCGAGCATAAAAATTCTGGATAATAATTTCTCTTGAGAGCTCATGGTTGGGGCATGAATATAACATTGACTTAAGCCTCCCCCAAGCTAGAGCTATACTTTCTCCTTCACAAGGCCAAAAATTATATATTTAATTCCGATCACAATGAACTAGATGCATAGGGTATTTTTTTTTTATGGAACTCCAATTTCAATCGATTCCAATTCCAGGATCCAATATCATCGCATAGCCTATACAATGCCAATGCTTTTCCCTTAGATAAAGGGAAAACCTTCTTCATAACTTTATCTCCGGGCAAACCTACAAGCCTGAACAATCCACATATTTGTTCTACATATATCAAGTGCATATCAGGATGTTCGGTTCCATCTCCTACATAAGGATTAGCTAGCAGTTGTTCTATCATACCCAAAGGAATTTCATATTCAATATTTTCAGTAGGCGCAGTGGGTTGAAGGGTAGCTAATTGTGGTTCCACTCGAGGTGAAGATACCCCAAAAAAATCTCAAAGGATTGTTTTCCATAGTAACAAGTGACAATAAATTTCAGCACACTATATAAATGTTTCCTTACCAAATTCCACTTACTAAAGGCGCTTCACTCCCTGGCAACGACGCCAGAAAATAGCCTTGATGACCCACAAGTATAGGGGATCAATTGTAGCTCTTTTCGATAAGTAAGAGTGTCAAACCCAACGAGGAGGAGAAGGAAATGACAAGTGGTTTTCAGCAAGATAATGTCTGCAAGTGTTGAAATTGTAAGTAGCAGAGTAGTTTGATAGCAAGATGGTTTGTAACGAGCAAGTAAAGATAGTAGTAACAGAAGTGCAGCAAGGTAGCCCAATCCTTTTGAGGCAAAAGACATGCCAAAACGGTCTCTTATGATAAGCAAAGCGTTCTTGAGGGTACACGGGAATTTCATCTAGTCACTTTCACAATGTCTGTTCGATTTGTGTTCGCTACTTTGATAATTTGATATGTGGGTGGACCGGTGCTTAGGTGCTGTTCTTACTTGAACAAACCTCCTACTTATTATTAACCCTCCCGCAAGCATCCGCAACTACGAGAAAAGTATTAAGAATAAATTCTAACCATAGCATTAAACTTTTGGATCCAATCGGTCCCTTACAGAATAGCGCATAAACTGGGGTTTAAGCTTCTGTCACTATCACAACCCATCATCTAATTACTACTTCACAATTCATTCCCTTAGGCCCAAATATGGTGAAGTGTCATGTAGTCGACGTTCACATGACACCACTAAGGGAATCACAACATACATACTATCAAATATCGAACACATATCAAGTTCACATGATTACTTGCAACATGATTTCTCCCGTGACCTCAACAACAAAAGTAACTACTCACGAATGATAATAATGCTCAAGATCAGAGGGATATTAAATAGCATATTGGATCTGAACATATAATCTTCCACCAAATAAACCATATAGTAATCAACTACAAGATGTAATCAACACTACTAGTCACCCACAAGCACCAATCTATAGTTCCGGTAACAAGATTGAACACAGGAGATGAACTAGAGTTTGAGATGAGATGGTGTTGTTGAAGATGTTGATGGATATTTCCCTCCCCAAGATGGGAGAGTTGTTAGTGATGATGATGACGATGATTTCCCCCTCCGGGAGGGAAGTTCCCCCCGCGGAATCGCTCCGCCGGATGGCAAATGTGCTCATGCCCAAGTTCCGCCTCGAGACCGCGACGCTCCATCCCGAAAGTCATCTCCTCATTTTTTTCCTAGGTCAAAATGACTTATATACCATAAGATGGGCACCGGAGGTGGGCCTGGTGAGCACAACCCACCAGGGCACGCTTGGGCTCCCTAGCGCGCCCAGGTGGGTTGTGCCCACCTGGTGGGGCCCCTCTGGTAGTTATTTGCTCCAATATTCCTCATATATTTGATAAAAAATATCCGTGAAGTTTCAGCTTGTTTGGAGTTGTGCAGAATAGGTGGCCTGATGTAGCTTTTCCAGGTCTAGATTTCCAGCTGCCGGAATTCTCCCTCTTTGGGTATACCTTGCATATTATGAGAGAAAAGGCATTAGAATTACTCCAAAAGGCATTATTATGGATAAAAACATCACAAATAACCGTAAGAAAACATGATGCAAAATGGACGTATCATAACACATTGGTAGTATCCACTTCATCTGCAAATAGCAGCAATAAAATTTAGCACGAAAGAGCATAATTTATATATGACAAATTGTATCGTTTGTACAATCTTTTATTTTGAGGCAAGCATTATCTTGTTTGTACTCTGTACTACTTGCCAATTCACAAGATATACAGTGCAGTAGCAGCAATCGATCATCATTCTCTATTCATCCTCTTTCTCAGGACCAGAGCAAGCATACCGCCAATCAATCAACCTTATATAAGGCCCTAATGAAAAGTGAAAACTGCGAAGAAAGAGAATCACCTACAATAGTTAGTTTTCTGATCATCTAGTGCAGACTTGGGTACAAACCGTGGCAGTAGAATTTTCAATGTCAATGTCGACAACAGCCCAACTGAAGCACCATGACTAATCAATATATTTATTTGGTGTCATACAACTTAGAATAATTTTAAAGTACTTTTCATGTTTTCGTAACAACCCAATTGAAGCAGCATGAGTAATCAATAGATTTATTAGAAAACCTTCATAATGACTTCATCTCCGGGCAAACTTGCAAGCTTGAACAATCCACAAATTTGTTCTACATATATCAAGTGCATATCAGGATATTCGGTTCCGTCTCCTGCATAAGGATTAGCTAGCAGTTGTTCTATCATACCCGAAGGAATTTCATATTCAATATTTTCAGTAGGTGCAGTAGGTTGAGGGGTAGCTAATTGTGGTTCCGGTCGAGGTGAAGATACCCCGAACAAACCCCTCAAAGGATTCTTTTCCATAGTAACAAGTGACAATAAATTTCAGCACACTATATAAATGTTTCCTTACCAAAGGCGCTTCACTCCCCGGCAACGGCGCCAGAAAATAGCCTTGATGACCCACAAGTATAGGGGATCAATTGTAGATATTTTCGATAAGTAAGAGTGTCGAACCCAACGAGGAGGAGAAGGAAATGACAAGTGGTTTTCAGCAAGATAATGTCTGCAAGTGCTGAAATTGTAAGTAGCAGGGTAGTTTGATATCAAGATAATTTGTAACGAGCAAGAAACGATAGTAGTAATAAAAGTGCAGCAATGTATCCCAATCCTTTTGAGGCAAAGGACAGGCTGTAGGATCGAAAGTATGTCTAGAGGGGGGTGATTAGACTACTTGACCAAATAAAAACCTAGCCTTTTCCCAGTTTTAAGTCTTGGCAGATTTTAGCAACTTAGCACAATTCAAGTAATCAACCTACACATGCAATTCTAATAGTATAACAGCGGAATGTAAGATAATTGCATATGAAGGTAAAGGGGGGAGTTTGGAGGGAGCAAACGCAATGTGGACACGGAGATTTTTGGCGTGGTTCCGATAGGTGGTGCTATCATACATCCACGTTGATGGAGACTTCAACCCATGAAGGTAACGGTTGCGCGAGTCCACGGAGGGCTCCACCCACGAAGGGTCCACGAAGAAGCAACCTTGTCTATCCCACCATGGCCATTGCCCACGAAGGAATTGCCTCACTAGGGTAGATCTTCACGAAGTAGGCGATCTCCTTGCCCATACAAACTCCTTGGTTCAACTCCACAATCTTGATGGACGCTCCCAAGTGACACCTAACCAATCTAGGAGACACCACCCTTCAAAAGGTAATAGATGGTGTGTTGATGATGAAATCCTTGCTATTGTGCTTCAAATGATAGTCTTCCCAACACACAACTCTCTCTCATAAGATTGGATTTGGTAGAAAGATGATTTGAGTGGAAAGCAACTTGGGGAAGGCTAGAGATCAACATTTATGTGGTTGGAATGGAATATCTTGACCTTAACACAAGTGTAGGTGGTTCTCTCTCAGAAAATGTATGTTGGAAGTGTAGGCATGTTCAGATGGCTCTCTCCATGAATGAAGAGTGGGTGGAGGGGTATATATATCCTCCACACAAAATCTAACCATTACACACAAATCACCAAACTCGGTGGGACCGAATTATAGAACTCGGTCAGACCGATTTAGTTCAAAATGTGAATGTTAGGATTTTTGGTGGGACCGACATGTCAACTCGGTGGGACCGATTCCATTAGGGTTACGGCATAATGTACTCTCGGTGAGACCGATTGCACAAACTTGGTGGGACCGATTTTGGTAATAGACAAACAGAGAGTTCGTCAGGCAAACTCGGTGGGACCGATTCGCTCATCTCGGTTAGACCGAAACGTTACGAAGGGGAAACAGAGTGTTTGCATTACAATCTCAGTGGCACAGATTGCTCATCTCGGTTGGACTGAAATGTTACGAAGGGAAATAGAGAGGCTGCAATCCCATCTCGGTGAGACCGAGATCCCTATCAGTGAGACCAAAGTGACTAGGGTTTGTGGCAGTGGCTATGTCAAGTGAACTTGGTGGCGCCGGATAGAAGATTTCGGTGGGGCCGAGTTTGACTTTTGGTTTGGGACATATGTGGATATGAGAAAGTAGTTGAGGGTTTTTGGAGCATATCACTAAGCATTTTGAGAAAGTAACTCATTAAGCAACACCTCACCCCCTTTTAATAGTATTTTCTTTTTCTATGGACTCAATGTGATCTTGGATCACTAAAAGTAAAATGTAGAGTCTTGTGCTTTGAGCTTGAGCCAATCTTTTGTCCTTAGCATTTTGAGGGGTCCACTTTCTAATCCATGCCATGCCAGTCATTGAGCTTTCCTGAAATATTTGTCTTAAAATAGCATTAGCTCAATGAGCTATATGTTGTTAGGAATTACCAAAACCACCCAGGGATAGTTGCACTTTCAATATCCCCCTTTTTGGTAATTGATGACAACATATAGATCAAAGCAAGAGCTCCCCCTAAATTTGTGCATTATTTAAGATTTGCTTTTGAATGCAAATGCATAATCGATTAGGATCATGGGTTACTCTTCCATGTCGCATACATCTTGGTGGAGCGCTCAAAATGATAGGAATTAAAAACATGCACTCATCACCAAGCAAGTGAATGATCATATATGAGATATAAAAGATAGTATCATCCAAACAAGCATTAAGGTAGCAAATGATCGACCACATGATCAAACAAGTATCTCAAACGAGGACATAAAGTATCTCACACAATAAAAAGTTCAACCAAAAGCAAGAGAGATAAAAAAGCAAGACACTCTCTCTCGAAGCCTATGATCTATACATATCCCCCCCTTTGGCAACACGTTACCAAAAAGTTTGAAAATGCATAGTGCTATGCATCTCTCGGGCTTGGTCTTCGGGAGGTGGTGTAGAGAGAACTCCAAGGACGAAGGCATCTGTCGATGTAGTTGGAGCTAGTGGAGTGGGTGCTAGAGGTGGCACTGGAGCTGTAGCTGCTGGTGCTGGCAATGTAGCTCTAGCATCTAAAACCGGCACTGCAGTAGACCTTGGACCTCGTGGCACATGCTGAAAAGCATCAGTAGTTGCCTTGCCTCTCCTCTCTTCTGCTTCCTCCTGAAGCTGCTCAACTGCAGTCTGAATCTCAGTTACCTTGAGATCAAGATCATAAAATTTTGTCTCAACAATCCTCTTCAGGCTCTCCTGATTCTGAGTCAGGGTGGCCAAGCCCTTCTCAATCCTCGGTGTAGCTTGAATCAGATAGCCTAATTGATCTTGCTTGCTCTTCAGGAAAACTTGAGATGCCTCTTCAACACTTGGCATCTTGGCAGCTTTCTCAGCCTTAGCTTTGGCTCTCTTCTCCTATGCTTGAACGGATGATGGTTCCTCCTCATTCATCACAACAGTGTTGTCTTCAAATTCAGGATGTAAGGGTAGATGCTCCTTGTCCAACAAGTATGTTCATGTGCCCATCTTATAATTGATGAGCTCCTGGATATGTGGAGCATACCCACAACTTCCCTTATGATCAACAGCTGTCCTCTTGATTGTTTCTACAATCAAACTCATAACCTTGAACTTCTAAGGGACATCAAAGATTTGCAGCATGTTGATGTTGTGCCCTCTGATCATCTTGTGATCTCCTAACTTGGGTAGCAATGTGTGCCTTAAGATCCAGTTGATGGTAGGCAGACCAGACAACAAGAAGTGTACTGATCCAAGCTTGCGTGTCTCCAAAGCTTTATCAGGGATCTCTTTGTACATGTTTGCCATGGAGTTGTGGTCTTTCTTCTTCTCGGCATACACATCCAAGTCATCCTCATGTTCCTCTGGGGCATTGATTATCTTGGCCCATTCTTCAACAATGGATTGATACCTAGTACCTTCAAACATCCATACTATCCTCCCATCTGGATAGAAATGAGCAGTGGAGTAAAACTGCATGATCAACTCATCATTCCATTTGGTGAGCTTTTGTCCAACAAATTCATCTACTCCACATGCCTTGAAGCTGTCATATACTCGTAGGAAGTGATCTTCATTCTCCTTGATGTATTCCCAATCAACCCATCTCATGTCATAGACAATGGGCTTCTTGTCAAGCAAAATAGTCTCATAGAAGTCTTGTTGTTCTTTTGTGTGAAACATGTAATCAACTGCAGTCCTCCTCCTAATAGCATAGGGATCAGACTCTCTCCACAATCTCAGTCCTGCATCTTTCCTGATGTGCATGTCCTCAGCGACTGGATGAGCATCATTATGGTCAGGAATTTTGGGCTTCAACTTCCTCAAAACAAGTGAATCATCTTCCTCTTCTTCAGCTTGAGGCACTGGGGCCTTTTTCTTTTCTGTTGTAGGAATACTTCTAGTGTTTCTGTTGGGTGTAGAAGGCCTCTGAGCTGGAGCTTTGGGAGCAGACTTGGGCTTAGATGGAGTAGCCCCTAATTTGATAACATCTCCCATGAGCTTCTGAGACTTGGGAGATGGAGCAGCATCCTCTTCTTCTTCCTCTTCTTCTGGATCTCTCATAATGGAGGATCTACCAAGCACTCTGGTAGTGGTTTTCTTGACCCTTTCATTCCTCTTCTTTCCTTCTCCAACAGCCTCTCCAGTTGGCTTGGAGGTTTCAGCAGTTGAGGCTCTAACCTTTAAGGTTGGCACCCTCTTGGCAGGGGCCTTCTTGTGCAAGCCAGGCTTAGTTGTTGCAGCTATGCCATATTCCTTCTTCAGCACCTTTTTCTTGGAGCTGACTTCCTCCTCAACAGCCACATAGTCCTCATCTTCAGAATCTGAGGTTTTCTTCTTCCTTGATCTGGTGGCTGCTTTGGGCAAGTTACTTGGTGTGCTCTTGCTGCCCTCATCATAACTGCTTGAGGGACTAGTGCCCTCACTCGATTGCACTTGTTCTTCAGACCTGTTCTGACTGTCACTTTGATCAGACATCTCTGTAAACTTACTGACAACAAACCCTGTGAATAGATATAGATGAGGTAGAGTGGATGAGCATCACAAAGTGCAGAGTTTCTACAACACAGATGACTTAAAAACTTAGTTTTAGTTCTCCACAGAAAGCATTTCGGAGCTACCGATTTGTAAACTCGGTGATACCGAAGCAGCTTTTGGAACCTAAACTAGTGAACTCAGTCAGACCGAGTCATAGTTTGGTGGCACCGAGACTGCTAGGGTTTCACAAAGAATCGAACTCGGTCAAACCAATTTGTAGTTTTCGGTAAGACCGAAAGTGCAAGTGCAATGGCCTAAGCCAAATCGGTGAGACTGATTTCTACAATTCGGTCGGTCCGAGATGAGTTCGGCAGAGACCTAACCCTAAATCTTCAAATCAAATCTAACCTAAAGGATGTTTTCAATGGATAGAGTGTTTGCATACGTAGTGATGATCATGGCAGAGCAATGTGCTACGAATCAGAGTTAAAGAATAGCACAAAGGATCAAACTCGTACCCTAGTTCGGCGGAGTTCGCTACGACGGCAACGAAGGGGCAGAATTCCGTTGACGGCGATGGAAACCAGTGGCGGGAGGTCACTGGCATCGAGAAGATGATCCGGAGACCCAAGCGGCAGAGCAGGATACGCGCGGGCTGAGAAGTTTCGAAGAAATTTCCAAAATCTCACCCGTGGGTTTATATATCCCGACCCTGTCGGTGTGACCGAGTGGAACAACTCGGTGGCACCGAGATGCAGAATCGCAATAGGTTACTGCAACTCGGTGTGACCAAAAAGTTCAAATCGGTTGCACCAAGATTGAAAACCTAGATCAACTTAGTGATCTCGATGTGACCGAAATGGATGACTCAGTCATACCGAAATACACAAAGAGGTTTTGGAAGTTTAAGTCTATGACGAATCGGGGACTCCAAGTGCTCCTCACACAGAGTGGTTCGAATCTAACTTGATCAAACTTTGTGATGTAGCATGAATAGAGTTTGAGACGAGAAAAGCATAGATAGCTAGAGGGATTTCTTAGGCATTCTTTTCCATCCATTTGGCAAAAGAGAAAAGGCCAAACAATCAAAGAAACAAATGGATGTCCTCGAATGAGTAAAATATGCATCCAACATGCTCACAATAAAATGGCAAATGAAATATGTGACAAAGCATGCACAATCACTCTAGCATCTATCGAGCAATTTGGCGATGACTAGGTCATCTATATATGAGTATATTGACTTAGGAGTCAAATGAGAGCATTTGATCGTAGGTCATACTCATCGTTTAAGCACAAGTGGGGTTACCACTTTTACATAAAGCATTGTTGTGCTCACATCATTAGATTTGCTTTAGCTCAATTGATTAGAGTAAAGCTCCCCCTAGATGTGATATCCCCCTTAAGAGGGATTAACTAACCTTGGGTTTTGTCGACGATGACTTCATGTAGGTGTTGAAGATGTAGATGCTCAATGTTGATGTAGATCATTCGGAGCAATCCTTTGGAGTGAGTTGCACTTTCAATACCTACACGGGTTAGTCCCACAAGGAACAAACAAGGATATCCATAGACATAGAGTGATATTCACATGAGATGATGTCCATGAATGCATTAGGTTACCTTGTCCCTTGTCTTACCAACAAGAGGTTTTGTGACTCCTTGAACTAGTGCAAGATATGGAAGATGTTTGCACTTGTCCTTGCCAAAATGATATGAGTGAAGTATGTTGGCGGAGTCACCCTCAAGAACTCTCTAGTTCTTCTTCTTAGGGATCCACACCATCTTGATGGGAATCCTCGGAGTTGTAGTCATACTTAATGAAGTGGAACTTGATGTAGTCTTGGGAACCCACTTGACCAAGGCCTTAGGTGCTTCTTCAAATGCATCAATCTCCTCTTGAAGCTTGTCCTTGCCTTTTAGCTTGTGGTCTTGTGGTGGAAGATCATCTTGAGCTTGTGTTCCTTGGAAAGAAGTAGGATCATACTTCTCTTGTTGAGGAACAAACTTCATCTTGGGGTATTGATCTTCTTCCCACTCAACTCCATTGGCATTGAACTTTCGTTCAAAACCAACACCTTGATTCTTCCGGTGTATTCCTTGCTTGCGTACAATTTCCTCAAATTGCTTACTTCCGGCAAGGCTCTTGTAAACACCTTTCTCTATGATTCCCTTCAATAAGCTATTTTCTTGCTCAAGTGTAACTTGGCTAAGAGAATCATTAATGGAATCAAGAGAACTACTAGAAGCAACAACATTGGATTTAGCATGATTGTTGTTACTACTAGAGGAAGAATCTTTCTTGTTCTTGTTGCTAGATTTAACTTGTGGCATGTAAGTATACAAGAGTAAACGCTTGGCAATGTAAGAAGAACTTTTCTTGCGAAGATCATCATTGATTGCTTTTAAGAACTCATGCTCTTGCTCAAGGTTGAGCTTTTCAAAGCGTAGCTTCTCATGAGTCTTTAAAAGTTCTCGATGATCTTCCAAGGTAGTTTCATGAGCTAACTTAAGAGTGTTTAGTTCTTCAGTTAGATGCTCAATCTCCTTCTTATCATTGGCATTCGTTTTATCTTGATTAGCATGGTTAATAGCAAGTTCATCATAGTTTCATAACTAGAGTTGTCAATAAGTAAATCATCATCACCTAGCAAATCATCTTCATCACTATTGAAATCAACATACTCGGGGTGTGATACCTTTGAGCCTTTAGCCATGAAGCATCTTCCAATTCCTTCATTTGGTGAGTCAAATATGTCGTAGGAGTTGGTTGACACAAGTGCTAGACTGGCAACACCTTCATCTTGAGTATATTCGGAGTCGGAGTGATAACTTCTTTCGGAGTGATTGTCGGAGTCGGAGCCGGATACCCATTCACCAACATGAGCTTGATGTCTTCATTTTGTGTAGCTCTTTGATGACTTGTCCTTCCTTTCCGAATCCTTGCTTCCCCGTGATGTTCTTCGTTCATAATGGTCATCTCTACTCCTTCTCTATCTTGGTGGTGATTCTTCTCTTCTACTTCTTCTTTTGGGAGAATCTTCTCTTCTTTTGTAGGGAGCCGTACACTCATTGGAATGGTGTCCGGGTCTTCCACAATTGTAGCAATTGCACTCACGACTAGAAGATCTTTTGTCATTGTAGGACCTTGACTTGGAACTTCTTTCCTTGCTTCTACCCTTGTAAAACTTGTTGAAGTTCTTCGCCATTAGGCTCAATTCTTCGTTGAAGGTTTGTTTCTCACTTGATGATGTGGGAGCATCACATGAGGCTTTGTAAGCACCACTTGACTTGTTGTGAAGCTCTTCCTTATCCTTGAGTGACATCTCATGAGCAACAATTCTTCCAATAACTTCCGTTGGCTTGAGATCTTTGTAATTGGGCATCATTTGGATCAATGTGCATGGTATCATATTTTCCATCCAAGGCTCTTAGGATCTTCTTGATGATGAATCTATCGGTCATCTCCTCACTTCCTAAGCCGACAATCTCATTTGTGATGAGAGCAAGCCTAGAGTACATTTCAGCGACACCTTCACCATCCTTCATTTTGAACTTGTCAAGTTGACTTTGAAGCACATCCAATTTGGATTCCTAGACGGAGTCGGTACCTTCGTGCATATCTATCAAAGTATCCCAAATTTCCTTTGCATTCTCAAGACGGCTGATTTTGTTGAATTCTTCGGGACACAATCTGTTAAAGAGAATATCACAAGCTTGAGCATTGTATTGCAGCATCTTCAACTCTTCCGCGGTAGATTCACGGTTCGGTTCTCTCCCATCAGAGAATTCACCTTGCAAGCCAATACACACAATAGCCCAAACAGCGGGGTTATGTCCAAGAATATGCATTTTCATCTTATGCTTCCAACTAGCAAAATTAGTACCATCAAAGTAAGGACTCTACGGTGGTAATTTCCCTCACTAGACACCATACTCTCCTAGGTTGTGAAACCAAGTCTATGATCACCAAAAGCTATGGAAATCAAAGCAAATGGAAACCAAAGCTCTTATGCCACTTGTAGGATCGAAAGTATGTCTAGAGGGGGTGATTAGACTACTTGACCAAATAAAAATCTAGCCTTTTCCCAATTTTAAGTCTTGGCAGATTTTAGCAACTTAGCACAATTCAAGTAATCAACCTACACATGCAATTCTAAGAGTATAGCAGCGGAATGTAAGACAATTGCATATGAAGGTAAAGGGAGGAGTTTGGAGGGAGCAAACGCAATGTGGACACGGAGATTTTTGGCGTGGTTCCGGTAGGTGGTGCTATCGTACATCCACATTGATGGAGACTTCAACCCACGAAGGGTAACGGTTGCGCGGGTCCACGGAGGGCTCCACCCACGAAGGGTCCACAAAGAAGCAACCTTGTCTATCCCGCCATGGCCATCGCCCATGAAGGACTTGCCTCACTAGGGTAGATCTTCATGAAGTAGGCGATCTCCGTGCCCGTACAAACTCCTTGGTTCAACTCCACAATCTTGACGGAGGCTCCCAAGTAACACCTAACCAATCTAGGAGACACCACCCTTCAAAAGGTAATAGATGGTGTGTTGATGATGAACTCCTTGCTATTGTGCTTCAAATGATAGTCTTCCCAACACACAACTCTCTCTCATAAGATTGGATTTGGTAGAAAGATGATTTGAGTGGAAAGCAACTTGGGGAAGGCTAGAGATCAAGATTTATGTGGTTGGAATGGAATATCTTGACCTCAACACAAGTGTAGGAGGTTCTCTCTCAGAAAATGTATGTTGGAAGTGTAGGCATGTTCTGGTGGCTCTCTCCATGAATGAAGAGTGGGTGGATGGGGTATATATAGCCTCCACACAAAATCTAACCGTTACACACAAATCACCAAACTCGGTGGGACCGAATTATAGAACTCGGTCAGACCGATTTAGTTCAAATGTGAACTTTAGGATTTTCGATGGGACCGACATGTCAACTCGGTGGGACCAATTCCATTAGGGTTAGGGCATAACGTAATCTCGGTGAGACCGATTACACAAACTCGATGGGACCGATTTTGGTAATAGACAAACAGAGAGTTGGTCAGGCAAACTCAGTGGGACCGATTCGCTCATCTTGGTTAGACCGAAACATTACGAAGGGGAAACAGAGAGTTTGCATTGCAATCTCGTGGGACCGATCGCTCATCTCGGTTGGACCAAAACGTTACGAAGGGAAACAGAGAGGTTGCAATCCCATCTCAGTGAGACCGAGATCCCTATCGGTGAGACCGAAGTGACTAGGGTTTGTGGCAGTGGCTATGTCAAGTGAACTCGATGGCGCCGGATAGAAGATTTCGGTGGGGCCAAGTTTGACTTTTGGTTTGGGACATATGTGGATATGAGAAAGTAGTTGAGGGTTTTTGGAGCATATCACTAAGCATTTTGAGAAAGTACTCCCTCCGTTCAGAATTACTTGTCTCGGATATGGATGTATCTAGAACTAAAATACGTCTAGATACATCCATTTCTGTGACAAGTAATTCCGAACGGAGGGAGTAACTCATTAAGCAACACCTCACCCCCTTTTAATAGTATTGGCTTTTCCTATGGACTCAATGTGATCTTGGATCACTAAAAGTAAAATGTAGAGTCTTGCGCTTTGAGCTTGAGCCAATCTTTTGTCCTTAGCATTTTGAGGGGTCCACTTTCTAATCCATGCTATGCCAGTCATTGAGCTTTCCTGAAATATTTAGCTTAAAATAGCATTAGCTCAATGAGCTATATGTTGTTAGGAATTACCAAAACCACCCAGGGATAGTTGCACTTTCACAGGCCAAAACGGTCTCTTCTGATAAGCAAAGCATTCTTGAGGGTACACGGGAATTTCATCTAGTCACTTTCACCATGTTGGTGTTGGGGAACGTAGCATGCAATTTCAAAAATTTTGCTACGATCACGCAAGATCTATCTAGGAGATGCATAGCAAGGAGAGGGGAGAGTGTGTCCACGTACCCTCATAGACCGAAAGTGGAAGCGTTAGGTTAACGCGGTTGATGTAGTCGAACGTCTTAGTAATCCAACCGATGATGTACCGAACATACGGCACCTCCGAGTTCAGCACACGTTCAGCTCAATGACGTCCCTCGAACTCTTGATCCAGCAGAGGGTCGAGGCAGAGTTTCATCAGCATGACGGCGTGCTGACGGTGATGGTGATGTGATCTGTGCATAGCTTCGCCTAATCACTACGACGCTATGACCAGAGGAGTAAACTGTGGAGGGGGCACCGCACATGGCTAAGAGAATAACTGATGTATCTCCAAGGGGTGCCCTGCCCACGTATATAAAGGAGAGAGAGGAGGTGGCCGACCACCAGGGGCACGCAAAGAGGGGGAGTCCTACTAGGACTCCAGTCCTAGTAGGATTCGGCCCCCCTTTTTTTCCTTCTCATGGAGGGGGAGAGAGGGAAGGGAGAGGGAAGAGGAGAAGGAAAGGGGGCGCGCCCCTCCCCTAGTCCAAGTTGGACTCCCTATGGGAGGGGGCGCGACCACCCCTTGTGGGTTGCCTCCCCTCTCCCCTATGGCCCGTGTAGGCCCAATATTTCCCCGGGGGGGGGGGGGTCCGGTAACCTCCTGGTACTTCGAAAAACACGTGAACCATTCCGGTGTCCGAATACTATCGTCAAATATATCAATCTTTACCTCTCGACCATTTCGAGACTCGTCTTCATGTCTGTGATCTCATCTGGGACTCCGAACAAACTTCGGTCACCAAAACACATAACTCATAATACAAATCATCATCAAAGATTAAGCATGTGGACCATACGGGTTCGAGAACTATGTAGACGTGAGCGAGACACATCTCTGGTTAATAACCAACAACGGAACCTGGATGCTCATATTGGTTCCTACATATTCTACGAAGATCCCTAGCGGTCAAACTGCAATAACAACATACGTTATTCCCTTTGTCATCGGGATGTTACTTGCCCGAGATTTGATCGTTGGTATCATCATACCTAGTTCAATCTCGTTACCGGCAAGTCTCTTTACTCGTTCCGTAATGCATAATCCCGTAACTAACTCATTAGTCACATTGCTTGCAAGGCTTATAGTCATGTGCATTACCGAGAGGGCCCAGAGATACCTCTCCGGTACACGGAGTGACAAATCCTAATCTTGATCTATTCCAACCCAACAAACACCTTCGAAGACACCTATAGAGCATCTTTATAATCACCTAGTTACATCGTGATGTTTGATAGCACACAAGGTGTTCCTCCGGTATTCGGTAGTTGCATAATCTCATAGTCAAAGGAATATGTATATGTCATGAGGAAAGCAATAGCAATAAAACTTAACGATCATTATGCTAAGCTAACGGATGGGTCTTGTCCATCACATTATTCTCCTAATGATGTCATCTCATTCATCAAATGACAACACATGTCTATGGTCAGGAAACTTAATCATCTTTGATTAACGAGCTAGTCAAGTAGAGGCATACTAGGGACACTTTGTTTCGTCTATGTATTGTTGGGGAACCCAGTATTTCAAAAAAAATTCCAACGATCACGCAAGATCTATCTAGGAGATGCATAGCAACGAGAGGGGAGAGTGTGTCCACGTACCCTCGTAGACCGAAAGCAGAAGCATTTAGTAACGCGGTTGATGTAGTCGAACGTCTTCTCGAGCTCTTGATCCAGTTGAGGATGAGGGAGAGTTCCGTCAGCACGATAGCGTGGCGACAGTGATGATGAAGTTACCGGCGCAGGGCTTCGCCTGAGCACTATGATGATATGACCAAGGTGTGTAACTGTGGAGGGGGGCACCGCACACGGCTAAGACAAATCTTGGAGAGCCTTTGGGGTGCCCCCTGCCCACGTATATAAAGGAGGGAGGGAGAGAGGATGGCCCTCCTAGGGGCGCGCCCAGTGTAGGGAGTCATACTAGGACTCCCAAGTCCTAGTAGGATTCCCTTTCCTTTTCGGAGTAGGAAAGAAGCAAAAGAGGGAAAGAGAGAGGGAGTAGGTAAAGGCAAGGGGGGGCACCGCCCCCTTCCCCTAGTCCAATTAAGACCCATGGGGGCGCCACCTCCCCTTTGGCCTGCCTCCTCTTTTCCCGTATGGCCCAATAAGGCCCATTACTTCTCCCGGTGAATTCCCGTAACTCCCCGGTACTCCAAAAAATACCCGAATCACTCGGAATCATTCTGATGTCCAATATAGCCTTCCAATATATCGATCTTTACCTCTCGACCATTTCGAGACTCCTCGTCACATATGTGATCTCATCCGAGACTCCTGACAAACTTCGGTCGTCAAATCACATAACTCATAATATAACTCATCATCAAACGTTAAGCGTGCGGACCCTATGGGTTCGAGAACTATGTAGACATGACCAAGACACACCTCCGGTCAATAACCAATAGCGGAACCTGGATGCTCATATTGGATCCTACATACTCTACGAAGATCTTTATCGGTCAAACCGCATAACAACATACGTCATTCCCTTTGTCATCGGTATGTTACTTGCCCGAGATTCGATCGTTGGTATCATCATACCTAGTTCAATCTCGTTACCGGCAAGTCTCTTTACTTGTTCCGTAATGCATCATCTCGCAACTAACTCATTGGTCACATTGCTTGCAAGCTTTATAGTGATGTGCATTACCGAGAGGGCCCAGAGATACCTCTCCGATACACGGAGTGACAAATCCTAATCTCGATCTATGCCAACTCAACAAACACCTTCGGAGACACCTGTAGAGCATCTTTATAATCACTCAGTTACATTGTGACATTTGATAGCACACAAGGTGTTCCTCTGGTATCCGGGAGTTTCATAATCTCATAGTCAAAGGAATATGTATAAGTCATGAAGAAAGCAATAGCAATAAAACTGAACGATCAGCATGCTAAGCTAACGGATGGGTCTTGCCCATCACAACATTCTCCTAATGATGTGACCCCGTTATCAAATGACAACTCATGTCCATGGTTAGGAAACTTAACCATCTTTGATTAACGAGCTAGTCTAGTATAGGCTTACTAGGGACACGGTGTTTTGTCTATGTATCCACACATGTATCAAGTTTCTGGTTAATACAATTCTAGCATGAATAATAAACATTTATCATGATATAAGGAAATATAAAATAAAAACTTTTATTATTGCCTCTAGGGCATATTTCCTTCATGTATTCACACATGTATCAAGTTTTCGGTTAATACAATTCTAGCATGAATAATAAACATTTATCATGATATAAGGAAATATAAATAACAACTTTATTATTGCCTCTACAGCATATTTCCTTCAGTCTCCCACTTGCATTAGAGTCAATAATCTAGATTACATTGTAATGATTCTAACACCCATGGAGTCTTGGTGTTGATCATGTTTTGCTCGTGGAAGAGGCTTAGTCAATGGGTCTGCAACATTCAGATCCATATGTATTTTGCAAATCTTTATGTATCCCTCCTTGACTTGATCGCGGATGGAGTTGAAGCATCTCTTGATGTGTTTGGTTCTCTTGTGAAATATGGATTCCTTCGCTAAGGCAATTGCTCCAGTATTGTCACAAAAGATTTTCATTGGACCCGATGCACTTGGTATTACACCTAGATCGGATATGAACTCCCTCATCCAGACTCCTTCATTTTCTGCTTCCAAAGCAGCTATGTACTCCGCTTCACATGTAGATCCCGCCACGATGCTCTGCTCGGAACTGCACCAACGGACAACTCCACCATTCAATATAAATATGTATCCGGTTTGCGACTTATAGTCATCTGGATCAGTGTCAAAGCTAGCATCGATGTAACCATTTATGACAAGCTCTTTGTCACCTCCATAAACGAGAAACATATCCTTAGTCCTTTTCAGGAATTTTAGGATGTTCTTGACTGTTGTCCAGTGATCCACTCCTGGATTACTTTGGTACCACCCTGCTAAACTTATATCAAGGCACACATAAGGTCTGGTACACAACATTGCATACATGATAGAACCTATGGCTGAAGCATAGGGAATGACTTTCATTTTCTCTCTATCTTCTACAGTGGTCGGGCAGTGAGTCTGACTCAATTTCACACCTTGTAACACAGGCAAGAACCCTTTCTTTGACTGATCCATTTTGAACTTCTTCAAAACTTTATCAAGGTATGTGGTTTGTGAAAGTCCAATTTAGCGTGTTGATCTATCTCTATAAATCTTGATGCCCAATATATAAGCAGCTTCACTGAGGTCTTTCATTGAAAAATTCTTACTCAAGTATCCTTTTATGCTATCCAGAAATTATGTGTTATTTCCAATCAATAATATGTCATCCATATATGATATTAGAAATGCTACAGAGCTCCCACTCACTTTCTTGTAAAATACAGGCTTCTCCAAAAGTCTGTATAAAACCATATGCTTTGATCACACTATCAAAGCGTATATTCCAACTTCGAGAGGCTTGCACCAGGCCATAAATGGATCGCTGGAGCTTGCACACTTTGTTAGTACTGTTGGAAATATGCCCTAGAGGCAATAATAAAAGCATTATTATTATATTTCCTTGTTCATGATAATTGTCTTTATTCATGCTATAATTGTATTATCCGGAAATTGTAATACATGTGTGAATAAATAGACACCAACGTGTCCCTAGTAAGCCTCTAGTTGACTAGCTCGTTGATCAACAGATAGTCATGGTTTCTTGACTATGGACATTGGATGTCATTGATAACGAGATCACATCATTAGGAGAATGATGTGATGGACAAGACCCAATCCTAAACATAGCACAAGATCGTATAGTTCGTTTGCTAGAGTTTTTCCAATGTCAAGTACCCTTTCCTTAGACCATGAGATCGTGTAACTCCCGGATACCATAGGAGTGCTTTGGGTGTACCAAACGTCACAACATAACTGGGTGACTATAAAGGTATACTATGGGTATCTCCGAAAGTGTCTGTTGGGTTGACACGGATCAAGACTGGGATTTGTCACTCCGTATGACGGAGAGGTATCTCTGGGCCCACTCGGTAATGCATCATCATTATGAGCTCAAAGTGACCAAGTGTCTGGTCACGGGATCATGCATTACGGTACGAGTAAAGTGACTTGCCGGTAACGAGATTGAACGAGGTATTGGGATACCGACGATCGAATCTCGGGCAAGTAACATACCGATTGACAAAGGGAATTGTATACGAGGTTGCTTGAATCCTCGACATCGTGGTTCATCCAATGAGATCATCGAGGAGCATGTGGGAGCCAACATGGGTATCCAGATCCCGCTGTTGGTTATTGACCGGAGAACAATCTCGGTCATGTCTACATGTCTCCCGAACCCGTAGGGTCTACACACTTAAGGTTCAGTGACACTAGGGTTGTAGGGATATGTATATGCAGTAACCCGAATGTTGTTCGGAGTCCCGGATGAGATCCCGGACGTCACGAGGAGTTCCGGAATGGTCCGGAGGTAAAGAATTATATATAGGAAGTGCTATTTCGGCTATCAGGATAAGTTTCGGGGTCACCGGTATTGTACCGGGACCACCGGAAGGGTCCCGGGGGTCCACCAGGTGGGGCCACCTATCCTGGGGGGGGCCATGGGCTGAAGTGGGAAGGGATCCAGCCCAAAGTGGGCTGGGGCGCCACTTCCCCTAGGGCCCATGCGCCTAGGGTGGGGGAAACCCTAAAGGGGGGGGTGCCCCCTTGCTTGGGGGGCAAGCCCCCCACCCCTTGGCCGCTGCCCCCCTAGGAGATTGCATCTCCTAGGGCCGGCGCCCCCCCCCCCCTCTAGGCCCCCTATATATAGTGGGGAGGATGGAGGACCTCTAACCTACGCCTTTGGTGCCTCCCTCTCCCTCTCCAACACCTCCTCCCCCTCCATAGAGCTTGGCGAAGCCCTGCCGGAGTACTGCATCTCCACCAACACCACGCCGTCGTGTTGCTGATGGAGTCATCTTCCTCAACCTCTCCTTCCCCCTTGTTGGATCAAGAAGGAGGAGACGTCACGCTGACCGTACGTGTGTTGAACGCGGAGGTGCCGTCTGTTCGGCGCTAGGATCTCCGGTGATTTGGATCACGTCGAGTACGACTCCCTCATCCCCGTTCTTTGAACGCTTCCGCTCGCGATCTACAAAGGTATGTAGATGCATCCGATCACTCGTTGCTAGATGAACTCATAGATGGATCTTGGTGAAACCGTAGGAAAAATTTTGTTTTCTGCAATGTTCCCCAACAGTGGCATCATGAGCTAGGTCTATGCGTAGTTCTCTTTGCACGAGTAGAACACAATTTGTTGTGGGCGTAGATGTTGTCAACTTTCTTGCCGCTACTAGTCTTATTTTGCTTCAGCAGTATTGTGGGATGAAGCGGCCCGAACCAACCTTACACGTACGCTTACGTGAGACCGGTTCCACCGACTAACATGCACTAGTTGCATAAGGTGGCTGGCGGGTGTCTGTCTCTCCCACTTTAGTTGGAGCGGATTCGATGAAAAGGGTCCTTATGAAGGGTAAATAGAAGTTGACAAATCACGTTGTAGCTTTCACGTAGGTAAGAAAACGTTCTTGCTAGAACCCTATTGCAGCCACGTAAAACTTGCAACAACAATTAGAGGACGTCTAACTTGTTTTTGCAGCAAGTGTTCTGTGATGTGATATGGCCAAAGTTGTGATGACTGATGAATGATATATATGTGATCTATGAGATCATGTTCTTGTAATAGGAATCACGACTTGCATGTCGATGAGTATGACAACCGGCAGGAGCCATAGGAGTTGTCTTTATTTTTTTGTATGACCTGCGTGTCATTGAGAAACGCCATGTAAATTACTTTACTTTATTGCTAAACGTGTTAGCCATAGTAGTAGAAGTAATAGTTGGCGAGCAACTTCATGGAGACACGATGATGGAGATCATGGTGTCATGCCGGTGACAAGATGATCATGGAGCCCCAAGATGGAGATCAAAGGAGCTATGTCATATTGGCCATATCATGTCACTATTATTATTTGATTGCATGTGATGTTTATCATGTTTTGTACATCTTGTTTACTTAGAACGACGGTAGTAAATAAGATGATCCCTCATAATAATTTCAAGAAAGTATTCCTCCTAACTGTGCAGCGTTGCGACAGTTCGTTGTTTCGAAGCACCACGTGATGATCGGGTGTGATAGATTCGAACGTTCACATACAATGGGTGTAAGACAGATTTACACATGCAAACACTTAGGTTGACTTGACGAGCCTAGCATGTACAGACATGGCCTCGGAACACAGAAGACCGAAAGGTTGAGCATGAGTCGTATAGAAGATACGATCAACATGAAGATGTTCACCGACGTTGACTAGTTCGTCTCACGTGATGATCGGACACGGCCTAGTTAACTCGGATCATGTTATACTTAGATGACTGGAGGGATGTCTATTTGAGTGGGAGTTCATTGAATAATTTGATTAGATGAACTTAATTATCATGAACTTAGTCTAAAATCTTTACAATATGTCTTGTAGATCAAATGGCCAACGTTGTCCTCAACTTCAACGCGTTCCTAGAGAAAACCAAGCTGAAAGACGATGGCAGCAACTATACGGACTGGGTCCGGAACCTGAGGATCATCCTCATAGCTGCCAAGAAAGATTATGTCCTACAAGCACCGCTAGGTGACGCACCCGTCCCACAGAACCAAGACGTTATGAACGCTTGGCAGACACGTGCTGATGATTACTCCCTCATTCAGTGTGGCATGCTTTACAGCTTAGAACCAGGGCTCCAAAAGCGTTTTGAGCGACACGGAGCATATGAGATGTTTGAAGAGCTGAAAATGGTTTTCCAAGCTCATGCCCGGGTCGAGAGATATGAAGTCTCCGACAAGTTTTTCAGCTGTAAGATGGAGGAAAATAGTTCTGTCAGTGAGCACATACTCACAATGTCTGGGTTACAGAACCGCTTGACTCAGCTGGGAGTTAATCTCCCGGATGACGCAGTCATTGACAGAATCCTTCAGTCGCTTCCACCAAGCTACAAGAGCTTTGTGATGAACTTCAATATGCAGGGGATGGAAAAGACCATTCCTGAATTATTTGCAATGCTGAAATCAGCAGAGGTAGAAGTCAAAAAGGAACATCAAGTGTTGATGGTGAATAAAACCACTAAGTTCAAGAAAGGCAAGGGTAAGAAGAACTTCAAGAAGGATGGCAAGGGAGTTGCCGCGCCCGGTAAGCAAGCTACCGGGAAGAAGCCAAAGAATGGACCCAAGCCCGAGACTGAGTGCTTTTATTGCAAGGGAAGTGGTCACTGGAAGCGGAACTGCCCCAAATACTTAGCGGACAAGAAGGCCGGAAAAACAAAAGGTATATGTGATATACATGTAATTGATGTGTACCTTACTAGTACTCGTAGTAGCTCCTGGGTATTTGATACCGGTGCAGTTGCTCACATTTGTAACTCAAAGCAGGAGCTGCGGAATAAGCGGAGACTGGCGAAGGACGAGGTGACGATGCGCGTCAGGAATGGTTCCAAGATCGATGTGATCGCCGTCGGCACGCTACCTCTACATTTACCTACGGGGTTAGTTTTAAACCTCAATAATTGTTATTTAGTGCCAGCTTTGAGCATGAACATTGTATCAGGATCCCGTTTAATTCGAGATGGCTACTCATTTAAATCCGAGAATAATGGTTGTTCTATTTATATGAGAGATATGTTTTATGGTCATGCTCCGATGGTGAATGGTTTATTCTTAATGAATCTCGAGCGTAATGCTACACATGTTCATAGTGTGAATACCAAAAGATGTAAGGTTGATAATGATAGTCCCACATACTTGTGGCACTGCCGCCTTGGTCCCATAGGTGTCAAACGCATGAAGAAGCTCCATGCAGATGGACTTTTAGAGTCTCTTGATTATGAATCATTTGACACGTGTGAACCATGCCTCATGGGTAAAATGACCAAGACTCCGTTCTCAGGAACAATGGAGCGAGCAACCAACTTATTGGAAATCATACATACTGATGTGTGTGGTCCAATGAGCGTTGAGGCTCGCGGTGGCTATCGTTATGTTCTCACCCTCACTGATGACTTGAGTAGATATGGGTATGTCTACTTACTGAAACACAAGTCTGAAACCTTTGAAAAGTTCAAGGAATTTCAGAGTGAGGTTGAGAATCAACGTGACAGAAAAATCAAGTTTTTGCGATCAGATCGTGGAGGAGAATACTTGAGTCACGAATTTGGCACACACTTAAGAAAATGCGGAATAGTTTCACAACTCACGCCGCCTGGAACACCTCAGCGTAATGGTGTGTCCGAACGTCGTAATCGCACTCTATTAGATATGGTGCGATCTATGATGTCTCTTACCGATTTACCGCTATCTTTTTGGGGATATGCTTTAGAGACTGCCGCATTCACTTTAAATAGGGCTCCGTCGAAATCCGTTGAGACGACACCGTATGAATTATGGTTTGGGAAGAAACCTAAGCTATCGTTTCTAAAAGTTTGGGGATGCGATGCTTATGTCAAGAAACTTCAACCTGAAAAGCTCGAACCCAAGTCGGAAAAATGCGTCTTCATAGGATACCCTAAAGAAACTATTGGGTATATCTTCTACCTCAGATCCAAAGGCAAGATCTTTGTTGCCAAGAATGGGTCCTTTCTAGAGAAAGAGTTTCTCTCGAAAGAAGTAAGTGGGAGGAAAGTAGAACTTGATGAAGTATTACCTCTTGAACCGGAAAATGGCGCAACTCAAGAAAATGTTCCTGAGGTGCCTGCACCGACTAGAGAGGAAGTTAATGATCATGATCATGAAACTTCAGATCAAGTAGCTACTGAACTTCGTAGGTCCACAAGGACACGTTCCGCACCAGAGTGGTACAGCAACCCTGTCTTGGAAATCATGTTGTTAGACAACGGTGAACCTTCGAACTATGAAGAAGCGATGGCGGGCCCGGATTACGACAAATGGCTAGAAGCCATGAAAACCGAGATAGGATCCATGTATGAAAACGAAGTATGGACTTTGACTGACTTGCCCGTTGAGAGGCGAGCCATAGAAAATAAATGGATCTTTAAGAAGAAGACAGACGCGGATGGTAATGTGACCATCTATAAAGCTCGGCTTGTCGCTAAGGGTTATCGACAAGTTCAAGGGGTTGACTACGATGATACTTTCTCACCGGTAGCGAAGCTAAAGTACGTCCGAATCATGTTAGCAATTGCCGCATTCTATGATTATGAGATATGGCAAATGGACGTCAAAACGGCATTCCTTAATGGTTTCCTTAAGGAAGAATTGTATATGATGCAGCCAGAAGGTTTTGTCGATCCTAAGAATGCTGACAAAGTGTGCAAGCTCCAACGCTCGATTTATGGGCTGGTGCAAGCATCTCGGAGTTGGAACATTTGCTTTGATGAGATGATCAAAGCGTTTGGGTTTACGCAGACTTATGGAGAAGCCTGCGTTTACAAGAAAGTGAGTGGGATCTCTGTAGCATTTCTCATATTATATGTAGATGACATACTTTTGATGGGAAATGATATAGAACTCTTGGACAGCATTAAGGCCTACTTGAATAAGAGTTTTTCAATGAAGGACCTTGGAGAAGATGCATATATATTAGGCATCAAGATCTATAGAGATAGATCAAGACGCCTCATAGGTCTTTCACAAAGCATGTACCTTGATAAGATATTGAAGAAGTTTAATATGGATCAGTCTAAGAAGGGGTTCTTGCCTGTGTTACAAGGTGTGAAATTGAGCTCAGCTCAATGTTCGACCATGGCAGAAGATATAGAAGAGATGAGTGTCATCCCCTATGCCTCAGCCATAGGTTCTATTATGTATGCCATGCTGTGTACCAGACCTGATGTAAACCTTGCCGTAAGTTTGGTAGGAAGGTACCAAAGTAATCCCGACAAGGAACACTGGACAGCGGTCAAGAATATCCTGAAGTACTTGAAAAGGACTAAGGAAATGTTTCTCGTTTATGGAGGTGACGAAGAGCTCGTCGTAAAGGGTTACGTTGACGCTAGCTTCGACACAGATCTGGATGACTCTAAGTCACAAACCGGATACGTGTATATTTTGAATGGTGGGGCAGTAAGCTGGTGCAGTTGCAAGCAGAGTGTCGTGGCAGGATCTACATGTGAAGCGGAGTACATGGCAGCCTCGGAGGCAGCGCGTGAAGCAATTTGGGTGAAGGAGTTCATCACCGACCTAGGAGTCATACCCAATGCGTCGGGGCCAATCAAACTCTTCTGTGACAACACTGGAGCTATTGTACTTGCCAAGGAGCCCAGGTTTCACAAGAAGACCAGGCACATCAAGCGTCGCTTCAACTCCATTCGTGAAAATGTTCAAGATGGAGATATAGATATTTGTAAAGTACATATGGACCTGAATGTAGCAGATCCGTTGACTAAACCTCTCCCTAGAGCAAAACATGATCAACACCAGAATTCCATGGGTGTTCGATTCATCACAATGTAACTAGATTATTGACTCTAGTGCAAGTGGGAGACTGTTGGAAATATGCCCTAGAGGCAATAATAAAAGCATTATTATCATATTTCCTTGTTCATGATAATTGTCTTTATTCATGCTATAATTGTATTATCCGGAAATCGTAATACGTGTGAATAAATAGACACCAACGTGTCCCTAGTAAGCCTCTAGTTGACTAGCTCGTTGATCAACAGATAGTCATGGTTTCCTGACTATGGACATTGGATGTCATTGATAATGAGATCACATCATTAGGAGAATGATGTGATGGACAAGACCCAATCCTAAACATAGCACAAGATCGTATAGTTCGTTTGCTAGAGTTTTTCCAATGTCAAGTATCCTTTCCTTAGACCATGAGATCGTGTAACTCCCGGATACCGTAGGAGTGCTTTGGGTGTACCAAACGTCACAACCTAACTGGGTGACTATAAAGGTATACTACGGGTATCTCCGAAAGTGTGTGTTGGGTTGACACGGATCAAGACTGGGATTTGTCACTCCGTATGACGGAGAGGTATCTCTGGGCCTACTCGGTAATGCATCATCATTATGAGCTCAAAGTGACCAAGTGTCTGGTCACGGGATCATGCATTACGGTACGAGTAAAGTGACTTGCCGGTAACGAGATTGAACGAGGTATTGGGATACCGACGATCGAATCTCGGGCAAGTAACATACCGATTGACAAAGGGAATTGTATACGGGGTTGCTTGAATCCTCGACATCGTGGTTCATCCGATGAGATCATCGAGGAGCATGTGGGAGCCAACATGGGTATCCAGATCCCGCTGTTGGTTATTGACCGGAGAACAATCTCGGTCATGTCTACATGTCTCCCGAACCCGTAGGGTCTACACACTTAAGGTTCGGTGACGCTAGGGTTGTAAGGATATGTATATGCAGTAACCCAAATGTTGTTCGGAGTCCCGGATGAGATTCCGGACGTCACGAGGAGTTCCGGAATGGTCCGGAGGTAAAGAATTATATATAGGAAGTGCTATTTCGGCTATCGGGATAAGTTTCGGGGTCACCGGTATTGTACCGGGACCACCGGAAGGGTCCCGGGGGTCCACCGGGTGGGGCCACCTATCCCGAGGGGGCCCATGGGCTGAACTGGGAAGGGATCCAGCCCAAAGTGGGCTGGGGCGCCACTTCCCCTAGGGCCCATGCACCTAGGGTGGGGGAAACCCTAAAGGGGGGGCGCCCCCTTGCTTGGGGGGCAAGCCCCCCACCCCTTGGCCGCCGCCCCCTAGGAGATTGCATCTCCTAGGGCCAGCACCCCCCCTAGGCCCCCTATATATAGTGGGGGGATGGAGGACCTCTAACCTATGCCTTTGGTGCCTCCCTCTCCCTCTCCAACACCTCCTCCCCCTCCATAGAGCTTGGCGAAGCCCTGCCGGAGTACTGCAGCTCCACCAACACCACACCGCCGTGTTGCTGCTGGAGTCATCTTCCTCAACCTCTCCTTCCCCTTTGCTGGATCAAGAAGGAGGATACGTCACGTTGACCGTACGTGTGTTGAACGCGGAGGTGCCGTCTGTTCGGCGCTAGGATCTCCGGTGATTTGGATCACGTCGAGTACGACTCCCTCATCCCCGTTCTTTGAACGCTTCCGCTCGCGATCTACAAAGGTATGTAGATGCATCCGATCACTCATTGCTAGATGAACTCATAGATGGATCTTGGTGAAACCTTAGGAAATTTTTGTTTTCTGCAATGTTCCCCAACAAGTACCTTTAGGATCGACAAAACCTTCTGGTTGCATCATATACAACTCTTCTTTAAGAAATCCATTAAGGAATGCAATTTTGACATCCATTTCCCAAATTTCATAATCATAAAATGTGGTAATTGCTAACATGATTCGGACATACTTAAGCATCGCCATGGGTGAGAAGGTCTCATCGTAGTTAACTCCTTGAACTTGTCGAAAACCTTTCGCAACAAGTCGAGCTTTGTAGATAGTAACATTACCATCAATGTCAGTCTTCTTCTTGAAGATCCATTTATTTTCTATGGCTTACTGATCATCGTGCAAGTCAACCAAAGTCCACACTTTATTCTCATACATGGATCCCATCTCAGATTTCATGGCCTCAAGCCATTTCGCGGAATCAGGGCTCCTCATCGCTTCCTCATAGTTCGTAGGTTCGTGGTGGTCTAGTAACATGACTTCTAGTACAAGATTACCGTACCACTCTTGTGCGGAATGTACTCTGGTTGACCTACGAGGTTCGGTAGTAACTAGATCT
The DNA here is from genome assembly GCA_034509565.1 of Triticum monococcum. Taxonomy (NCBI): domain Eukaryota; kingdom Viridiplantae; phylum Streptophyta; class Magnoliopsida; order Poales; family Poaceae; genus Triticum; species Triticum monococcum. Next base: position 665,033,947 of record CM067843.1, on the reverse strand, counting down.
GTAGTTTCATGATCATCATCATTAGCTTCCTCACTAATTGGTGTAGGTGTTGGGGAACGTAGTAATTTCAAAATTTTCCTACGCACCCGCAAGATCATGGTGATGCATAGCAACGAGAGGGAAGAGTATCGTCCACGTACCCTCGTAGACCGTAAGCGGAAGCGTTACAGGAACGTGGTTGATGTAGTCGAACGTCTTCACGATCCGACCGATCCAAGTACCGAACGCACGGCACCTCCGAGTTCAGCACACGTTCAGCTCGATGACGTCCCACGAACTCCGATCCAGCAGAGCTTCATGGGAGAGTTCCGTCAGCATGATGGCATGTTGACGGTGATGATGTTGCTACCGACGCAGGGTTTCGCCTAAGAACCGCTACGATATGATCGAGGTGGATTATGGTGGAGGGGGGCACCGCACATGGCTAAGGGATCAATGGCCAACTTGTGTGTCTAGAGGTGCCCCCTGCACCCGTATATAAAGGAGAAAGGGGGAGGCCGGCCGGCCCACTATGGCGCGCCAGGAGGAGTCCTCCTCCTAGTAGGAGTAGGACTCCCCTCTTTCCTACTCCTACTAGGAGGGGGGAAGGAAGGGGAGAGGGAGAAGAAAAGGGGGGCGCCCCCCCCCCCTCTCCTAGTTGATTTCAGACGAGAGGGGGAGGTGCACGCGGCCTGCCCTAGGCCAGCCCCCTCTCTCTCTCCACTAAGGACCATAAGGCCCATTATTTCACCCGGGGGGGTTCCGGTAACCCTCCGGCACTCCGGTTTTCTCCGAAATCACCCAGAACACTTCTAGTGTCCGAATATAGTCGTCCAATATATCGATCTTTATGTCTTGGCCATTTCGAGACTCCTCATCATGTCCATGATCATATCCGGGACTCTGAACTACCTCCGGTACATCAAAACACAAAAACTCATAATATCGATCATCACCGAACTTTAAGCGTGCGGACCCTACGAGTTCGAGAACTATGTGGACATGACCGAGACACGTCTCCGATCAATAACCAATAGCGGAACTTGGATGTCATATTGGCTCCCACATATTCTATGAAGATCTTTATCGGTCAAACCGCATAACAGCATACGTTGTTCCCTTTGTCATCGGTATGTTACTTGCCCGAGATTCGATCGTCAGTATCTCAATACCTAGTTCAATCTCGTTACCGGCAAGTCTCTTTACTCATTCTGTAATGCATCATCCCGCAACTAACTCATTATTTACAATGCTTGCAAGGCTTATAGTGATGTGCATTACCGAGTGGGCCCAGAGATGCCTCTCGGACAATCGGAGTGACAAATCCTAATCTTGATCTATGCCAACTCAACAAGTACCATCGGAGACACCTGTAGAGAACCTTTATAATCACCCAGTTATGTTGTGACATTTGGTAGCACACAAAGTGTTCCTCCTATAATCGGGAGTTACATAATCTCATAGTCATAGGAACATGTATAAGTCATGAAGAAAGCAATAGTAGTAAACTAAAATTATCAAGTGCTAAGCTGACGAAATGGGTCAAGTCAATCACATCATTCTCCTAATGATGTGATCCCGTTTATCAAATGACAACTCATGTCTATGGTTAGGAAACATAACCATCTTTGATCAACGAGCTAGTAGAGGCATACTAGTGACACTATGTTTGTCTATGTATTCACACATGTATCATGTTCCGGTTAATACAATTCTAGCATGAATATAAACAATTATCATGATATAAGGAAATAAATAATGATTTTATTATTGCCTCTAGGGCATATTTCCTTCAGTCTCCCACTTGCACTAGAGTCAATAATCTAGATTACATACTAATGATTCTAACACCCATGGAGTCTTGGTGCTGATCATGTTTTGCTCGTGAGAGAGGCTTAGTCAATGGGTCTGCAACATTCAGATCCATATGTATCTTGCAAATCTCTATGTCTCCCACCTGGACTTGATCGCGGATGGAATTAAAGCATCTCTTGATGTGCTTGGTTCTCTTGTGAAATCTGGATTCCTTTGCCAAGGCAATTGCACCAGTATTGTCACAAAAGATTTTCATTGGACCCGATGCACTAGGTATGACACCTAGATCGGATATGAACTCCTTCATCCAGTCCTTCATTTGCTGCTTCCGAAGCAGAAATGTACTCCGCTTCACACGTAGATCCCACCGCGACGCTTTGTTTAGAACTGCTCCAACTGACAGCTCCACCGTTCAATATAAGCACGTATCCGGTTTGCGATTTAGAATCGTCCGGATCAGTGTTAAAGCTTGCATCAATGTAACCATTTATGATGAGCTCTTTGTCACCTCCATAAATGAAAAACATATCCTTAGTCCTTTTCAGGTATTTCAGGATGTTTTTTTACAGAAAGACTGTAAGGGAACCCCCTACAGTATAATTGGTGCAACAAACCCACATTGCAAGTACCATGCCTTGAACCAAGGTGGGTGGGAAGGCATCAGCCCCTTCCCACCACTAGGCTATGCCTTAGTTTACGGTATTTCAGGATGTTCTTGACCATTGTCCACTGATCCACTCCTGGATTACTTTGGTACCTCCCTGCTAAACTAATAGCAAGGCACACATCAGGTCTGGTACACAGCATTGCATACATGACAGAGCCTATGGCTGAAGCATAGGGAACATCTTTCATTTTCTCTCTATCTTCTGGAGTGGTCGCGCATTGAGTCTTACTCAACTTCACACCTTGTAACACAGGCAAGAATCCTTTATTTGCCTGATACATTTTGAACTTCTTCAAAACTTTGTCAAGGTATGTGCTTTGTGAAAGTCCAATTAAGCGTCTTGATCTATCTCTATATATCTTGATGCCCAATATGTAAGTAGCTTCACCGAGGTATTTCATTGAAAAACTCTTATTCAAGTATCCTTTTATGCTATCCAGAAATTCTATATCATTTCCAATCAACAATATGTCATCCACATATAATATTAGAAATGCTACAGAGCTCCCAATCACTTTCTTGTAAATACAGGCTTCCCCAAAAGTCTGTATAAAACCATATGCTTTGGTCACACTATCAAAATGTTTATTCCAACTCCGAGAGGCTTGCACTAGTCCATAAATGGATCGCTGGAGCTTGCACACTTTGTTAGCACCCTTTGGATCGATAAAACCTTCAGGTTGCATCATATACAACTCTTCTTTCAGAAATCCATTCAGGAATGCAGTCTTTACATCCATTTGCCAATTTTCATAATCATAAAATGCGGCAATAGCTAACATGATTCGGATGGACTTAAGCATCGCTACGGGCGAGAAGGTCTCATCATAGTCAACTCCTTGAACTTGTCGAAAACCTTTCGCAACAAGTCGAGCTTTGTAGACAGTAACATTACCATCAGCGTCTGTCTTCTTTTTGAAGATCCATTTATTCTCGATGGCTTGCCGATCATCGGGCAAGTCAACCAAAGTCCACACTTTGTTCTCATACATGGATCCTATCTCAGATTTCATGGCCTCAAGCCATTTTGGGGAATCTGGGCTCATCATCGCTTCCTCATAGTTCGTAGGTTCGTCATGGTCTAGTAACATGACCTCCAGAACAGGATTACCGTACCACTCTGGTGCGGATCTTACTCTGGTTGACCTACGAGGTTCGGTAGTAACTTGATCTGAAGTTTCATGATCATCATCATTAGCTCCCTCACTAATTGGTGTAGGTGTCAGAGAAACCGGTTTCTGTGATGAACTACTTTCCAATAAGGGAGCAGGTACAGTTACCTCATCAAGTTCTACTTTCCTCCCACTCACTTCTTTCGAGAGAAACTCCTTCTCTAGAAAGGATCCATTCTTAGCAACAAAAGTCTTGCCTTCGGATCTGTGATAGAAGGTGTACCCAACTGTCTCTTTTGGGTATCCTATGAAGACAAATTTCTTCGATTTGGGTTCGAGCTTATCAGGTTGAAGCTTTTTCACATAAGCATCGCAACCCCAAACTTTAAGAAACGACAACTTTGGTTTCTTGGCAAACCACAATTCATAAGGAGTCGTCTCAACAGATTTAGATGGTGCCCTATTTAACATGAATGCAGCCGTATCTAAAGCATAACCCCAAAATGATAGCGGTAAATCAGTAAGAGACATCATAGATCGCACCATATCTAGTAAAGTACGATTACGACGTTCGGACACACCATTACGCTATGGTGTTCCGGGTGGCGTGAGTTGCGAAACTATTCCGCATTGTTACAAATGAAGACCAAACTCGTAACTCAAATATTCTCCACGATCAGATCGTAGAAACTTTATTTTCTTGTTACGATGATTTTCCGCTTCACATTGAAATTCTTTGAACTTTTCAAATATTTCAGACTTATGTTTCATCAAGTAGATATACCCATATCTGCTCAAATCATCAGTGAAGGTGAGAAAATAACGATACCCACCGCGAGCCTCAATATTCATCGGACCACATACATCAGTATGTATGATTTCCAACAAATTTGTTGCTCGCTCCATAGTTCCGGAGAACGGCATTTTAGTCATCTTGCCGATGAGGCAAGGTTCGCAAGTACCAAGTGATTCATAATCAAGTGATTCCACAAGTCCATCATAATGGAGTTTCTTCATGCGCTTTATACCAATATGACCTAAACAGCAGTGCCACAAATAAGTTGCACTATCATTATCAACTCTGCATCTTTTAGCTTCAATACTATGAATATGTGTATCTCCACTATCGAGATTCAAAAAGAATAGACCACTCTTTAAGGGTGCATGACCATAAAAGATATTACTCATATAAATAGAACAACCACTATTCTCTAATTTAAATGAATAACTGTCTCGCATCAAACAAGATCCATATATAATGTTCATGCTTAACGCTGGCACCAAATAACAATTATTCAGGTCTAATACTAATCCCGAAGGTAGATGTAGAGGTAGTGTGCCGACTGCGATCACATCGACTTTGTAACCATTTCCCACGTGCATCGTCACCTCGTCCTTTGCCAATCTTCGCTTAATCCATAGTCCCTGTTTCGAGTTGCAAATATTAGCAACAGAACCAGTATCAAATACCCAGGCACTACTGCGAGAATTAGTAAGGTACACATCAATAACATGTATATCACATATACCTTTGTTCACCTTGCCATCCTTCTTATCCGCCAAATACTTGGGGCAGTTCCACTTCCAGTGACCAGTCTGTTTGCACTAGAAGCACTCAGTCTCAGGCTTAGGTCCAGACTTGGGTTTCTTCTCTTGAGCAGCAACTTGTTCGCCGTTCTTATTGAAGTTCCCTTTCTTCTTCCCTTTACCCTTTTTCTTGAAACTGGTGGTCTTGTTAACCATCAACACTTGATGCTTCCTTCTTGATTTCTACCTCCGCAGCCTTTAGCATTGCGAAGAGCTCGGGAATTGTTTTATTCATCCCTTGCATGTTATAGTTCATCACGAAGCTCTTGTAGCTTGGTGGCAGTGATTGAAGAACTCTGTCAATGACACTATCAACAAGAAGATTAACTCCTAGTTGAGTCAAGTGGTTATGGTACCCAGACATTCTGAGTATATGTTCATTGACAGAACTATTCTCCTCCATCTTGCAGCTGTAGAACTTATTGGAGACTTCATATCTCTCAATCCGGGCATTTGCTTGAAATATTAACTTCAACTCCTGGAACATCTCATATGCTCCATGACGTTCAAAACATCGTTGAAGTCCCGGTTCTAAGCCGTAAAGCATGGCACACTAAACTATCGAGTAGTCATCAGCTTTGCTCTGTCAGACGTTCATAACATCTGGTGTTGCTCCTGCAGCAGGTTTGGCACCTAGCGGTGCTTCCAGGACGTAATTCTTGTGTGCAGCAATGAGTATAATCCTCAAGTTACGGACCCAGTCCGTGTAATTTCTACCATCATCTTTCAACTTTGCTTTCTCAAGGAACGCATTAAAATTCAATGGAACAACAGCACGGACCATCTATCTACAACAACATAGACATGCAAAATACTATCAGGTACTAAGTTCATGATAAATTAAGGTTCAGTTAATCAAATTATTAAAGAACTCCCACTTAGATAGACATCCCTCTAATCATATAAGTTATCACGTGATCCATATCAACTAAACCATGTCCGATCATCACGTGAGATGGAGTAGTTTTCAATGGTGAACATCAATATGTTGATCATATCTTCTATATGATTCACGCTCGACCTTTCGGTCTCCAGTGTTCCGAGGCCATATCTGCATATGCTAGGCTCGTCAAGTTTAACCCGAGTATTCTGCATGTGCAAAACTGGCTTGCACCTATTGTATGTGAACGTAGAGCTTATCACACCCGATCATCACGTGGTGTCTCGGCACGGCAAACTTTCGCAACGGTGCATATTTAGGGAGAACACTTGTACCTTGAAATTTAGTGAGAGATCATCTTATAATGCTACCGTCGATCTAAGCAAAATAAGATGCATAAAAGATAAACATCACATGCAATCAATATAAGTGATATGATATGGCCATCATCATCTTGTGCTTGTGATCTCCATCTCCGAAGCACCGTCATGATCACCATCGTAACTGGCGCGACACCTTGATCTCCATCGTAGCATCGTTGTCGTCTCACCAACTATTGCTTCTACGACTATCGCTACCGCTTAGAGATAAAGTAAAGCAATTACAGGGCGATTGGATTGCATACAATAAAGCGACAACCATATGGCTCCTGCTAGTTGCCGATAACTTGGTTACAAAACATGATCATCTCATACAACAAAATATAGCATCATGTCTTGACCATATCACATCACAACATGCCCTGCAAAAACAAGTTAGACGTCCTCTACTTTGTTGTTGCAAGTTTTACGTGGCTGCTATGGGCTGAGCAATAACCGTTCTTACCTACGCATCAAAACCAAAACGATAGTTTGTCAAGTTAGTGCTATTTTAACCTTCTCAAGGACTGGGCGTAGCCACACTCGGTTCAACTAAAGTTGGAGAAACTGACACCCACCAGCCACCTGTGTGCAAAGCACGTCGGTAGAACTAGTCTCACGTAAGCGTACGCGTAATGCCGGTCCGGGCCACTTCATCCAACAATACCACCGAACCAAAGTATGACATGCTGGTAAGCAGTATGACTTGTATCGCCCGCAACTCACTTGTGTTCTACTCGTGCATATAACATCTACACATAAACCTGGCTCGGATGCCACTGTTGGGGAACGTAGTAATTTCAAAATTTTCCTACGCACACGCAAGATCATGGTGATGCATAGCAACGAGAGGGAAGAGTATCGTCCATGTACCCTCATAGACCGTAAGCGGAAGCGTTATGAGAACGCGGTTGATGTAGTCGAACGTCTTCATGATCCGACCGATCCAAGTACCGAATGCACGGCACCTCCGAGTTCAGCACACGTTCAGCTCGATGACGTCCCATGAACTCCGATCCAGCAGAGCTTCACGGGAGAGTTCTCTCAGCACGACAGCGTGTTGATGGTGATGATGTTTCTACCGACGCAGGGCTTCGCCTAAGCACCGCTACGATATGATTGAGGTGGATTATGGTGGAGGGGGGCACCGCACATGGCTAAGGGATCAATGATCAACTTGTGTGTCTAGAGGTGCCCCCCTGCCCCCGTATATAAAGGAGCAAGGGGGGAGGCCGGCCGGCCCTCTATGGCGCGCTAGGAGGAGGAGTCCTCATCCTAGTAGGAGTAGGACTCCCCTCTTTCCTACTCCTACTAGGAGGGGGAAAGGAAGGGGGAGAGGGAGAGGGAGAAGGAAAGGGGGGCGCCCCCCCCCCCCTCTCCTAGTCCAATTCAGACCAGAGGGGGAGGGGCGCGCGGCCTGCCCTAGGCCAGCCCTCTCTCTCTCTCTCCACTAAGGCCCATAAGGCCCATTATTTCTCCCGGGGGGTTCCGGTAACCGTCCGGCACTCCAGTTTTCTCCGAAATCACCAGGAACACTTCCGGTGTCTGAAGAAAGCAATAGTAGTAAACTAAAACGATCAAGTGCTAAGCTGACGAAATGGGTCAAGTCAATCACATCATTCTCCTAATGATGTGATCCTGTTTATCAAATGACAACTCATGTCTATGGTTAGGAAACATAACCATCTTTGATCAACGAGCTAGTAGAGGCATACTAGTGACGTTCTGTTTATCTATGTATTCACACATGTATCATGTTTCCGGTTAATACAATTCTAGCATGAATAATAAACATTTATCATGATATAAGGAAATAAATAATAACTTTATTATTGCCTCTAAGGCATATTTCCTTCAGTAGGCATCACTGGAACTGATTTCTGTGATGAACCACTTACCAATTCGAGAGAAGGTACAACTACCTCATCAAGTTCTACTTTCCTCCCACTCACTTCTTTTGAGAGAAACTCCTTCTCTAGAAAGGATCCATTCTCAGCAACAAATATCTTGCCTTCAGATCTGTGATAGAAGGTGTACCCAACAGTTTCTTTTTGGGTATCCTATGAAGACGCACTTCTCCGATTTGGGTTCGAGCTTATCAAGTTGAAGCTTTTTCACATAAGCATTGCAGCCCCAAACTTTAAGAAACGACGGCTTAGGTTTCTTGCTAAACCACAGTTCATATGGTGTCATCTCAACGGATTTAGATGGTGCCCTATTGAACGTGAATGCAGCCGTTTCTAAAGCATAACCCCAAAATGATAGTGGTAAATCGGTAAGAGACATCATAGATCGCACCATATCTAATAAAGTACAGTTACGACGTTCGGACACACCATTATGCTATGGTGTTCCAGGTGGCGTGAGTTGTGAAACTATTCCACATTGTTTCAAATGGAGACCAAACTCGTAACTCGAATATTCGCCTCCACGATCAGATCGTAGAAACTTTATTTTCTTGTTACGATGATTTTCCACTTCATTCTGAAATTCTTTGAACTTTTCAAATGTTTCGGACTTATGTTTCATTAAGTAGATATACCCATATCTTCTCAAATCATCTGTGAAGGTCAGAAAATAACGATACCCGCCGCAAGCCTCGACACTCATCGGACCACATACATCAGTATGTATTATTTCCAATAAGTTAGTGGCTCGCTCCATTGTTCCGAAGAACGAAGTCTAAGTCATCTTGCCCATGAGTGAAAGCACAAGTGCTCCCTAGGTGGTTTTGATAATTGATGACAACATATCTCTTGTTGGACTAATGTTTTCACCTAGTATGTTTCAGATAAGTTCAACAATGGAGTGGCATGGACTAAAGGGTGTGGGAAGGTCTCCAAGACACTAAAGACAAAGGATTGGCTAAAGCTTGAAGTTCAAGACTCTTCATTTTACATTTTAGTGATCCAAGATCACATTGAGTCCATAGGAAAAGCCAATACTATCAAGGAGGGATGAGGTGTTGTTTAATGAGCCTCTTGCTCAAGTGCTTAATGATATGCTCCAAAACCCTTAGCTACTTTCCCATATCCACAAATGACCTAAACCCTAATTCAAACTCGGTCATACCGATTCTTTCATTTCGGCGCCACCGAGTTTCACTTGTCATTTGCCACTGCCAAACCCTAGCAATTCGGTCCTACCGATAAGGATCTCGGTCTCACCGAGATGGGCTTGCAAACTCTCCGTTTCCCCTTTGTAACTTTTCGGTCTCACCAAAAGAGCGAATCGGTCCCACCGAGAATGCAATGCAAACTCTATGTTTCCTTCTTGTAACTTTTCGGTCTCACCGAAAGAGCGAGTCGGTCCCACCGAGTTTGCCTGACCAACTCTCTGGTTAGCTTATTGCCAAACTCGGTCTCACCGAGTTTGTGCAATCGGTCTCACCGAGATTACGTTATGCCCAAACCCTAACCGAATCGGTCCTACCAAGTTGCATGTCAGTCCCACCGAAATTCCTAACGGTCACTAGGTTTACTATTTCGGTCCGACCGAGTTTTCTGATTCGGTCCCACCGAGATTGATAAATTGTGTGTAACGGTTGGATTTTGTGTGGAGGCTATAAATACCCCTCCACCTCCTCTTCACTCGGAGAGAGAGCCATCAGACTAAGCCTACACTTCCAGCATCCTATTTCTGAGAAAGAACTACCTACTCATGTGTTGAGGCCAATACATTCCATTCCTACCATATGAATCTTGATCTCTAGCCTTCCCCAAGTTGCTTTCCACTCAAATCTTCCTTCCACCAGATCCAAATCCTATGAAAGAGAGTTGAGTGTTGGGGAGACTATCATTTGAAGCACGAGAGCAAGGAGTTCATCATCAACACACCATTTGTTACTTCTTGGAGAGTGGTGTCTCCTAGATTGGCTAGGTGTCACTTGGGAGCCTTCGACAAGATTGTGGAGTTGAACCAAGGAGTTTGTAAGGGCAAGGAGATCGCCTACTTCGTGAAGATCTACCGCTAGTGAGGCAAGTCCTTCGTGGGCGATGGCCATGGTGGGATAGACAAGGTTGCTACTTCGTGGACCCTTCGTGGGTGGAGCCCTCCGTGGACTCGCGCAACCGTTACCCTTCATGGGTTGAAGTCTCCATCAAAATGGATGTAGGATAGCACCACCTATCCGAACCACGGGAAAAACATCCGTGTCTCCAATTGCGTTTGAATTCTCCAAACCCTTCCCTTTACATTCTTGCAAGTTGCATGCTTTACTTTTCGCTGCCTATATACACTTTGCATACTTGCTTGATATGTATTGTGAGTGCTGAAATTATGCTTAAACTCCACTCAAACCGAAAAAGCTTAAAAATTGCAACTTTGGCATGAAGTGTCTAATCACCCCCCTCTAGACACATCTACTTCAAGGTCCTACAAGTGGTATCAGAGCTTTGGTCTCCATTGCCTTGGTTTAATCACCATTGGAGCAAGATGGATGTGTCTACTTTAGGGAGTCTTAGACATAGAGTGCCTATTCTTGATGAAGAATATTTTCATGAATGGAAAAATGAGATGCTTGTAATCTTCAACCAATATCATTTGAACAAGTATATTGCTAGCCCTTGTGCACCTCACATTGATCCTTTGCATCCTACCCTAGATGAAGATATTGACATGATTCGCAATCTTAGAACTATTGAGCTCATCATTAGAGGATTGCCCAAAAACTTGATTGCTAGTTTGCCTACTCTTAATTGTACTTATACTATATGGAAATTTCTTGAGGAACGATTTCCCGACCATTCCTTAAAAATTTTGGATAAAATTCTTCATAAATCTATTGCCTTGAGTAAGATGAACTCTAGTGATCCTAACTTTGGTGATTGTCTACTTGAGCTTGCCAATCTCAAGCGAGCTAAGGGAGATGTTGGAATCATTAGTGATGTTATATTCGAAGCTATAAGAATTCATAAAAGTGACCATTTTGATGATCATTTATCTAATGAATTACCCTCTCTAGGAAATGATGAGTCACAAGATCATGGTGAACATGAATACTATGATGATGATGATGATGATGATAGTGACTTCAATCTTGATGATGCAATGAGACACTTTGGTCTTACGGCAAATCTTCGGGGATATGAATCAGGAGGAAAGGAATGGGTACTTGATAGTGGATGTACTGATCATATGACCGGAGATGAGGAGATGTTCCGTGAGCTTGCTGAAAACGACGGCCCTCGAAAATATGTCACCTTTGGTGATAATTCAAAGGGTAAAGTAGTTGGCCTTGGTAAGGTGGCCATCTCACATGATAGTTCCATTCAAAATGTCATGCTCGTTGAATCTCTCGGCTACAACTTACTTTCAGTATCTAGACTTGCTGATTTCGATTTAAATGTCCTATTTACTGAGGTAGATTGCCAAGTGTTTCGTCGAGACAATCATAAAATGGTCTTTACCGGTATGCGTAAAGGTGACCTTTACATTGTCGACTTCTCTAAAAAGGCACAACCTAAAACTTGCTTTATTGCTAAATCCTCAAAAGGTTGGTTGTGGCATAGACGACTAGGTCACGTTGGCATGAGAAATCTTGACAAGCTTATTAAAGGAAATCATATCCTTGGAGTTAACGATGTCATATTTGATAAGGATAGACTTTGCAGTGCTTGTCAAGCAGGTAAACAGGTTGGAGGAAGACATCCCGTGAAGAACATCATGACCACAAGGAGGCCACTCGAGCTACTTCATATGGATCTTTTTGGTCCCAACGCCTACAAGAGTCTCGGTGGAAATTCTTTTGGTCTAGTTATAGTTGATGATTTTTCAAGATTTACATGGGTGTTCTTTCTTAATGACAAGTCGCAGGTCCAGAAGATCTTCAAAAACTTCGCTAGGAAGGCCCAAAATCAGTTTGACATGAAGATCAAGAAGGTTCGGAGTGACAATGGAACGGAGTTCAAGAACGTAAATGTGGACACCTTTCTTGACGAAGAAGGGATTTCACACGAGTTCTCGGCTACGTACACACCTCAACAAAATGGAGTTGTTGAGAGGAAGAACCGGACGCTCATCGAAATGGCAAAAACAATGCTTGATGAATACAAGACGCCAAAGCACTTTTGGGCAGAAGCGGTTGAGACAGCTTGTCATGCAACAAATCGCTTGTATCTTCACAAGCTACTCGGCAAGATGGCATACGAGCTCCTCACCGGTAACAAACCCCAAGTTGGATACTTTCGAGTATTCGGCTCAAAGTGCTACATTCTTGATAAGCATCGTCGTTCAAAGTTTGCTCCTAAATCTCATGAAGGTTTCCTACTTGGTTATGGCTCAAACTCTCACACTTACCATGTCTACAACAATTTCACCCGAAAGGTTGAAGAGACGGTAGATGTGAAGTTTGATGAATCTAATGGCTCGCAAGTAGAGCAATTGCCAATTGATCTAGGAGACAAAGACCCTTCAGAAGCAATCCAAGACTTGCCCATAGGCAAAGTTCGTCCAACGGAGGTGAAGGAGAGTACTTCATCCGTCCAAGTGGAGGCTTCTACTTCACAACAAGGTGAACCAAGAATTGATACGGAAGCATCCACAAGTGGGACACACCAAGATGAAGAAGACAAGGAAATGCATCAAGACGAACATCAACAACCTCCTTCTCCACCACGACAAGACAATGACAACGTCAACAATGAAGAAGGCCAAGAAGAACAAGATGAAGAAAATGTTCAACGAAGACCCAAGCAAAAGCTCTCACGAGTTTGAGCAAGAATTGCCAAAGATCATCCCGTCGAGCAAATATTCAATGATATACAAACCGAGAGAATCACTCGCTCAAAAAATCGTTTAGCTAACTTTTGTGAAAACTATTCATTCATCTCTAGCATTGAACCTATGAAGGTTGAAGAAGCATTGGAAGATCCGGATTGGATAAACGCCATGCATGAAGAGCTACACAACTTTGAGAGAAACCAAGTTTGGACATTGGTTGAGAAGCCCGACAACAACCACAACATCATTGGTACCAAATGGGTGTTTCGCAACAAGCAAGATGAAGATGGACAAGTGGTTCACAACAAAGCACGTCTCGTCACCCAAGGGTACACACAAGTCTAAGGTATGGACTATGGTGAGACATATGCTCCCGTTGCTAGACTTGAGTCCATTCGCATCTTACTTGCCTATGCAAATCACCATAACATCACCTTGTACCAAATGGACATTAAAAGTGCTTTTCTAAATGGTGAAATAGAGGAGGAAGTTTATGTCAAACAACCTCCCGGCTTTGTCAATCCTAAGAAACCTAATCATGTTTACAAACTTCACAAAGCTCTTTATGGTCTTAAACAAGCTCCTAGAGCATGGTATAAATGCTTGACCAAGTTCCTTATTGCAAGTGGTTTTGAAATTGGTAAAATTGATTCTACTCTTTTTACTAAAAGGGTTAATGGAGAACTATTTGTATGCCAAATTTATGTTGATGATATCATATTTGGTTCAACTAACCCTCTCTTTAGTGAAAAGTTTGGAAAGCTAATGTCAGAAAAGTTTGAGATGTCTATGATGAGTGAACTCAACTTCTTTCTCGGTTTGCAAATCAAGCAAACTAAGGAAGGTACATTTGTCTCTCAAACAAAGTACACCAAGGACTTATTCAAGAAGTTCAATATGCAAGAATGCAAAGGTATGTCTACACCCATGCCTACTAGTGGACATAATGATTTGACCAAAGATGGTGAACCGGTTGATCAAAAGGTTTATCGCTCTATGATTGGTTCATTGTTATACCTATGTGCTTCACGTCCCGATATTATGCTAAGGGTGTGCATGTGTGCAAGATATCAAGCTTCCCCTAAAGAATGTCATCTTAAGGCTGTGAAAAGGATAGTTAGATACTTAATTCATACACCAAATTTTGGCATTTGGTACCCTAAGAGGTCTTCTTTTGATCTTGTCGGCTATTCCGACTCGGATTATGCCGGAGACAAGGTTGATAGAAAGTCAACTTCGGGTACTTGTTAATTTCTTGGTAGGTCCCTTGTGTCTTGGTCCTCCAAGAAACAAAACTCAGTATCCTTATCCACCGCCGAAGCGGAATACATTGCCGCTGGTTCATGTTGTGCTCAATTACTTTGGATGACCCAAACTCTTAAAGATTATGGGATCTATGTGAAACATGTTCCACTGCTTTGTGACAATGAAAGTGCTATCAAAATTTGTCATAATCCTGTACAACATTCTCGAACTAAGCATATTGAAGTTCGTCATCATTTCATTCGAGATCATGTTGCTAAGGGTGACATAGATCTTAAGCATGTTCGCACTGATAAGCAATTAGCGGATATATTCACTAAACCACTTGATGAGAAAGTGTTTTGCAGGTTGAGAGGAGAATTGAACATCATTGATGCTTAGAACTTGGAGTAGGAACTCCATTGGATACATGCAAGACATGAGCTTATGACTAATCCATGATATATCTCTTACGATGACTATCTTATGTCTTGGATATATTTGTGCCTTGCATGTTGTCTAACCCATGTAGGTGCTTGGTTGAATCTAATTCCATGAGATTGCGACCCACTCACATCTTGAGCAATCTCTACATCACCAAGTCTTTACACGATGGTGGTTGAAGACAAGGACGCACAAAATCATTCAAACATATCCTTTGACAAATCCTATGTTGAGCTTCATGAATGTCATTTCTGGATACACAAGTGCTTTTCCTTGCAAGAACTAATCCATGTAGGTAGATGAACTCAAACTCCAAGTGGTGCTCCAAACTCTTGATGGGCAACATCAACCATGAGCACCCACACAAGTTCAACTACATGAGAAAGAACCACACCACCACCCAAGGTATGTTGTTCCATCTTAGAGAAGCTTTACTCCGAGACATGAGTCAAAGCAACTCAACAAGATGTGAATACATCAAGATGCTTAAACGAAAAATGGTAACCCCATTTTGAGCTTAAACGATGAGTATGACCTATGATCAAGCGTTCTCACTTGACTCCTAAGTCAATATACTCTAACATAGGTGACTATGTCACCGCCCAACTCTAGATGAAGTTCTCTTGTGTTCCTTCTGTGTGTTATTGCATTTGTCTCATGCTTGTTTATTTGTTCCCTTCTCTTTTTCAAAAAAAAAACTTCATCTAGATCTTTCAGTCTCTTCTTTTCCTTTTGTTTTTGTTCTGCATTTTCTACATTTAATTCATTGCAAATCTTTGTGAGATCTTACATGTCTAGTGAGCTGAGGTGACAAGTGTTTTTCTCTGTGTAAACTCGGTTTCACCGACTTGCAATCTTTGGTCCAACCGAATCTTTTCGGTACCACCGAAATATGCCACTCGGTGCCACCGACTTTGCAGTCAGAAAAACAGTTTGCCACTTGTTCTACATTTCTTCTCATCCAGCTCCACTCAATGAACCTTGTCCTCTACAAGCATCACAATTTTATTCTTTGCTTTATGCTGAGTCTCAAGGACCAACCCTATTCGACGGATTCCAGAAAAACCTTCTTGGAAATTGATGTCAAAGGGGGAGAGAGAGATCACATCAAAGCTTATCTTCGGGGAGAGAGAGATCACATCAAAGCACTAAAGGGGGATAGAAAGTCTCAAGGATCCCAGACATCCCAGATAATGTATTAAGGGGGAGAAAGAGATCTCTAGGGGCAGAGACAATACTCAAGGATCCCAGATGCTTGATGTTCAAGAGGAGAGATGTCACATGTCTTTTTAGGGGGAAAGACATATTCATTTGTATCTTTCAGCTCTGATTTTCTGTTCCCTATCTTCTCCCAATATCCCATGAAAGATTCAGGGGGAGCAAGACACCCATGGGAAAGAAATCGGTCAAATTCTTTGCATATCTTTATTCTTGGGGACATGTTTAATTCAATGTAGTACCTAGGACTTACTCTCTACATGTCATCCCAGTCTTGGTATTCTTGTGGTTTCTTTTGTTTGCTCTGGCTAGTGAATGTACCTGTGTTATCTAACCTTGTTTGTGCAGGTTCATTCCATTCTAAGCCAACTTAAGACTACAAGGTAAGTGTATGCATCAAAATCATGAGTATGAGGAATTCTTGCCTATGTACATACTGTTTGCAAGAAGGACTCATGAGCATGAAGGTATTTTCCTTAATAATCTTTTGCTTTGATGCATATGGCCAAGATACATGTAACACATTGCCTACTCTGTCATGATTATGCTCTCACATGCTTCTATACTTTATATTCACATGATTGCATACATGTAGGGGGAGCCTATGTTTGTTACATGTCCTTCCAAAGCTTTACTTACTATTCTTTGTATCTTTATCAAAAGCTTTGATGTATGTTGCCATCAATTACCAAAAGGGGGGAGATTGAAAGCACAAGTGCTCCCTAGGTGGTTTTGATAATTGATGACAACATATCTCTTGTTGGACTAATGTTTTCACCTAGTATGTTTCAGATAAGTTCAACAATGGAGTGGCATGGACTAAAGGGTGTGGGAAGGTCTCCAAGACACTAAAGACAAAGGATTGGCTAAAGCTTGAAGTTCAAGACTCTTCATTTTACATTTTAGTGATCCAAGATCACATTGAGTTCATAGGAAAAGCCAATACTATCAAGGAGGGATGAGGTGTTGTTTAATGAGCCTCTTGCTCAAGTGCTTAATGATATGCTCCAAAACCCTCAGCTACTTTCCCATATCCACAAATTACCTAAACCCTAATTCAAACTCAGTCATACCGATTCTTTCATTTTGGCGCCACCGAGTTTCACTTGTCATTTGCCACTGCCAAACCCTAGCAATTCGGTCCTACCGATAAGGATCTCGGTCTCACCGAGATGGGCTTGCAAACTCTCCGTTTCCCCTTTGTAACTTTTCGGTCTCACCGAAAGAGCGAATCGGTCCCACCGAGAATGCAATGCAAACTCTATGTTTCCTTCTTGTAACTTTTCGGTCTCACCGAAAGAGCGAGTCGGTCCCACCGAGTTTGCCTGACCAACTCTCTGGTTAGCTTATTGCCAAACTCGGTCTCACCGAGTTTGTGCAATCGGTCTCACCGAGATTACGTTATGCCCAAACCCTAACCGAATCGGTCCTACCGAGTTGCATGTCAGTCCCACCGAAATTCCTAACGGTCACTAGGTTTACTATTTCGGTCCGACCGAGTTTTCTGATTCGGTCCCACCAAGATTGATAAATTGTGTGTAACGGTTGGATTTTGTGTGGAGGCTATAAATACCCCTCCACCTCCTCTTCACTCGGAGAGAGAGCCATCAGACTAAGCCTACACTTCCAGCATCCTATTTCTGAGAAAGAACTACCTACTCATGTGTTGAGGCCAAGACATTCCATTCCTACCATATGAATCTTGATCTCTAGCCTTCCCCAAGTTGCTTTCCACTCAAATCTTCCTTCCACCAGATCCAAATCCTATGAAAGAGAGTTGAGTGTTGGGGAGACTATCATTTGAAGCACGAGAGCAAGGAGTTCATCATCAACACACCATTTGTTACTTCTTGGAGAGTGGTGTCTCCTAGATTGGCTAGGTGTCACTTGGGAGCCTCCGACAAGATTGTGGAGTTGAACCAAGGAGTTTGTAAGGGCAAGGAGATCGCCTACTTCGTGAAGATCTACCGCTAGTGAGGCAAGTCCTTCGTGGGCGATGGCCATGGTGGGATAGACAAGGTTGCTACTTCGTGGACCCTTCGTGGGTGGAGCCCTCCGTGGACTCGCGCAACCGTTACCCTTCATGGGTTGAAGTCTCCATCAACATGGATGTAGGATAGCACCACCTATCCGAACCACGGGAAAAACATCCGTGTCTCCAATTGCGTTTGAATTCTCCAAACCCTTCCCTTTACATTCTTGCAAGTTGCATGCTTTACTTTCCGCTGCCTATATACACTTTGCATACTTGCTTGATATGTATTGTGAGTGCTGAAATTATGCTTAAACTCCACTCAAACCGAAAAAGCTTAAAAATTGCAACTTTGGCATGAAGTGTCTAATCACCCCCCTCTAGACACATCTACTTCAAGGTCCTACAATGAGGCATGGTTCACAAGCATCAAGTGATTCATAATCAAGTGATTCCAAAAGCCCATGAGCATGGAGTTTCTTCATGCGCTTTACACCAATATGACCTAAACGGCAGTGCCACAAATAAGTTGCACTGTCATTATTAACTTTGCATCTTTTGGCTTCAATGTGTATCACTACGATCGAGATTCAACAAAAATAGACCACTCATCAAGGGTGCATGACCATAAAAGATATTACTCATATAAATAGAACAACCATTATTCTCTGATTTAAATAAATAACCGTCTCCTATCAAACAAGATCCAGATATAATGTACATGCTCAACGCTGGCACCAAATAATAATTATTCAGGCCTAAAACTAATCCTGAAGGTAGATGTAGAGGTAGCGTGCCGACGGCGATCACATCGACCTTGGAACCATTTCCGACGCACATTGTCACCTCGTCCTTAGCCAATCTTCGTTTAATCCGTAGCCCCTATTTCGAATTGCAAATATGAGCAACATAACCAGTATCAAATACACAGGCGCTAATACAAGCATTAGTAAGGTACACATCAATAACATGTATATCAAATATACCTTTCACTTTGCCATCCTTCTTATTCGCCAAATACTTGGGGCAGTTCCGCTTCCAGTGACCAGTCCCTTTGCAGTAGAAGCACTCTGTTTCAGGCTTAGGTCTAGACTTGGGCTTCTTCCCGAGAGCAGCAACTTGCTTTCTATTCTTCTTGAAACTAGTGGTCTTGTTAACCATCAACACTTGATGCTCCTTCTTGATTTCTACCTCTGCAGCCTTAAGCATCGCGAAGAGCTCGGGAATTGTCTTTTCCATCCCTTGTATATTATAGTTCATCATGAAGCCTTTATAGCTTGGTGGCAGTGATTGAAGAAGTATGTCAATGACACTATCATCCGGGAGATTAACTCCCAACTAAGTCAAGTGGTTATGGTACCCAAACATTCTGAGTATGTGTTCACTTACAGAACTGTTCTCCTCCATTTTACAGCTATAGAACTTGTTGGAGACTTCATATCTCTCAACTCGGGCATTTGCTTGAAATATTAACTTCAACTCTTGGAACATCTCATATGCTCCATGACGTTCAAAACGTCTTTGAAGTCCCGATTCTAAGTCGTAAAGCATGGCACACTGAACTATCGAGTAGTCATCAGATTTAGCTTGCCAGACATTCATAATGTCCGGAGTTGCTCCTGCAGCAGGCCTTACACCTAGCGGTGCTTCCAGGACGTAATTCTTCTGTGCAGCAATGAGAATAATCCTCAAGTTATGGACCCAGTCCATGTAGTTGCTACCATCATCTATCAACTTAGCTTTCTCTAGGAACACATTAAAATTCAAGGGAACGGT
Source organism: Triticum monococcum (assembly GCA_034509565.1). Classification (NCBI taxonomy): domain Eukaryota; kingdom Viridiplantae; phylum Streptophyta; class Magnoliopsida; order Poales; family Poaceae; genus Triticum; species Triticum monococcum. Next base: position 665,014,176 of record CM067843.1, on the reverse strand, counting down.
AGCATGGGCCATTGATCTACAACAACATAGATATGCAAAAACTATCAGGACTAAGTTCATGATAAATTTAAGTTCAATTAATCATATTATTTAAGAACTCCCACTTAGATAGACATCCCTCTAGTCATCTAAATGATCACGTGATCCATATCAACTAAACCATGTCCAATCATCATGTGAGATAGAGTAGTTTTCAATGGTGAACATCTCTATGTTGAACATATCCACTATATGATTCATGTTCAACCTTTCGGTCTCAGTGTTTCGAGGCCATATCTGTATATCCTAGGCTCGTCAAGTTTAACCTAATGAGTATTCTGCACGTGGAAAACTGTCTTACACCCATTGTATGTAAACGTAGAGCTTATCACACCCGATCATCACGTGGTGTCTCGGCATGACGAACTATAGCAATGGTGCATACTCAAGGAGAACACTTATACCTTGAAATTTAGTGAGGGATCATCTTATAATGCTACCACCGTACTAAGCAAAATAAGATGCATAAAAGTTAAACATCACATGCAATCAAAATATGTGACATGATATGGCCATCATCATCTTGTGCCTTTGATCTCCATCTCCAAAGCACCATCATGATCTCCATCGTCACTGGCTTGATACCTTGATCTCCATCGTAGCGTCGTTGTCGTCTCGCCAACTATTGCTTCTACAACTATCGCTACCGCATAGTGATAAAGTAAAGCAATTACATGGAGATTGCATTTCATACAACAAAGCGACAACCATAAGGCTCCTGCTAGTTGCCGATAACTTTTACAAAACATGATCATCTCATGCAATAACTTATATCACATCATGTCTTGACCATATCACATCACAACATGCCCTGCAAAAACAAGTTAGACGTCCTCTACTTTGTTGTTGCAAGTTTTACGTGGCTTCTACGTGCTTCTAGCAAGAACCGTTCTTACATACGCATCAAAACTACAATGATTTTTCGTCAAGTGTGCTGTTTTAACCTTCAACAAGGACTAGCCGTCATCAAATTTGATTCAACTAAAGTTGGAGAAACAGACACCCGCCAGCCAACTTTATGCAAAACAAGTTGCATGTCTGTCGGTGGAACCAGTCTCATGAACGTGGTCATGTAAGGTTGGTCTGGGCCGCTTCATCCAACAATACCGTCGAATCAATAAGACGTTGGTGGTAAGCAGTATGAATATTATCACCCACAAATATTTGTGTTCTACTCGTGCATATCATCTACGCATAGACCTGGCTCTGATACCACTATTGGGGAACATAGCATGCAATTTCAAAGAAATTCCTATAATCACGCAAGATCTATCTAGGAGATGCATAGCAACGAGAGGGGAGAGTGTGTCTACGTACCCTCGTAGACCGAAAGCGGAAGCGTTAGGTTAACGCGGTAGATGTAGTCGAACGTCTTCGCGAACCAACCGATCAAGTACCGAACGTACGGCACCTCCGAGTTCAGCACATGTTCAGCTCGATGACGTCCCTCGAACTCTTGATCTAGCAGAGGGTCGAGGGAGAGTTTCGTCAGCACGACGGCATGGTGACGGTGATGGTGATGTGATCCGCACAGGGCTTCGCCTAAGCACTACGACGCTATGACCAGAGGAGTAAACTGTGGAGGGGGGCACCGCACACGGCTAAGAGAATAACTGATGTATCTCTAAGGGGTGCCCTACCCACGTATATAAAGGAGGGAGAGGAGGAGACCGACCACCAGGGGCACACCAAGAGGGGGGAGTCCTACTAGGACTCCAGTCCTAGTAGGATTCACCCCCCCTTTTTTCCTTCTCATGGAGGGGGAAAGAGGGAAGGGAGAGGGAAGAGGCGAAGGAAAGGGGGCGCCCCCCTTCCCTAGTCCAATTCGGACTCCCTATGGGAGGGGGGGTGCGGCCGCCCCTTGTGGGCTGCCTCCCCTCTCCCCTACGGCCCATGTAGGCCCAATATTTCTCCGGGGGGGCGGTAACCTCTCGGTACTCCGAAAAATACCCGAACCATTCTGGTGTCCGAATACTATCGTCCAATATATCCATCTTTACCTCTCGACCATTTCGAGACTCCTCGTCATGTCAGTGATCTCATCCGGGACTCCGAACAAACTTCGGTCACCAAAACACATAACTCATAATACAAATCGTCATCGAACGTTAAGCATGCGGACCCTACGGGTTCGAGAACTATGTAGGCATGACCGAGACACATCTCAGGTCAATAACCAACAGTGGAACTTGGATGCTCATATTGGTTCCTACATATTCTACGAAGATCCCTAGCGGTCAAACTACAATAACAACATACGTTATTCCCTTTGTCATCGGGATGTTACTTGCCCGAGATTCGATCGTCGGTATAATCATACCTAGTTCAATCTTGTTACCGGCAAGTCTCTTTACTCGTTCCATAGTGCATCATCCTGTAACTAACTCATTAGTCACAGTGCTTGCGAGGCTTATAGTGATGTGCATTACCGAGAGGGCCCAGAGATACCTCTCCGATACACCGAGTGACAAATCCTCATCTTGATCTATGCCAACCCAACAAACACCTTCGGAGACACATGTAGAGCATCTTTATAATCACCCAGTTATGTTGTGACGTTTTATAGCACACAAGGTGTTCCTCTGGTATTCGGGAGTTGCATAATCTCATAGTCAAAGGAATGTGTATATGTCATGAGGAAAGCAATAGCAATAAAACTTAACGATCATTATGCTAAGCTAACGGATGGCTCTTGTCCATCACATTATTCTCCTAATGATGTGATCTCGTTCATCAAATGACAACACATGTCTATGGTCAGGAAACTTAACCATCTTTGATTAACGAGCTAATCAAGTAGAGGCATACTAGGGACACTTTGTTTTGTCTATGTATTCACACATGTACCAAGTTTTCGGTTTATACAATTCTAGCATGAATAATAAACATTTATCATGATATAAGGAAATATAAATAACAACTTTATTATTGCCTCTAGGGCATATTTCCTTCACTTGGTTCGATTTGTGTTTGCTACTTTGATAATTTGATATGTGGGTGGACCGGTGCTTAGGTGTTGTTCTTACTTGAACAAACCTCCTACTTATGATTAACCCTCCCGCAAGCATCCGCAACTACGAGAAAAGTATTGAGAATAAATTCTAACCATAGCATTAAACTTTTGGATCCAATCGGTCCCTTACGGAATAGCGCATAAACTGGGGTTTAAGCTTTTGTCACTCTCGCAACCCATCATCTAATTGCTACTCCACAATGCATTCCCTTAGTCCCAAATATGGTGAAGTGTCATGTAGTCGATGTTCACATGACACCACTAAGGGAATCACAACATACATACTATCAAAATATCGAACACATATCAAGTTCACATGATTACTTGCAACATGATTTCTCCCGTGACCTCAAGAACAAAAGTAAATACTTACAAATGATAATCATGCTCAAGATCAGAGGGGTATTAAATAGCATATTGGATCTGAACATATATTCTTCCACCAAATAAACCATATAGTAATCAACTACAAGATGTAATCAACACTACTAGTTACCCACAAGCACCAATCTATAGGTCCGGTAACAAGATTGAACACAAGAGATGAACTAGGGTTTGAGATGAGATGGTGTTGTTGAAGATGTTGATGGACATTGCCCTCCCCAAGATGGGAGAGTTGTTCATGATGATGATGACGATGATTTCCCCCTCCGGGAGGGAAGTTCCCCCGGCGGAATCGCTCCACCGGAGGGCAAATGTGCTCCCGCCCAAGTTCCGCCTCGAGACGGCGGCGCTCCGTCCCGAAATTCCTCTCCTCATTTTTTCTAGGTCAAAATGACTTATATACCAGAAGATGGGCACCGGAGGTGGGCCTGGGTGAGCACAACCCACCAGGGCATGCCTGGGCTCCCTGGCGCGCCCAGGTAGGTTGTGCCCACCTGGTGGGCCCCCTCTGGTAGTTGTTTGCTCCAATATTCCTCATATAGTTGATAAAAAATCTCCGTGAAGTTTCAGCTTGTTTGGAGTTCTGCAGAATAGGTGACCTAACGTAGCTTTTCCAGGTCTAGATTTCCAGCTGCCGGAATTCTCCCTCTTTGTGTATACCTTGCATATTTTGAGAGAAAAGGCATTAGAATTACTCTAAAAAGGATTATTATGGATAAAAATATCATAAATAACAGTAAGAAACATGATGCAAAATGGGTGTATCATAACACACTGGTAGTATCCACTTCATTTGCAAATAGCAGCAATAAAATTTAGCACGAAAGAGCATAATTTATATATGACAATTGTATCAGTTGTACAATCTTTTATTTTGAGGCAAACATTATACATTTTGTACTCTGTACTATTTTCCAATTCACAAGATATACAATGCCGTAGCAGCAATCCATCATCATTCTCTGTTCATCCTCTTTCTCGGGACCAGAGCAAGCATACCGCGAGTCAATCAACCTTACATAAGGCCCTAATGAAAAGTGAAAACTGGGAAGAAAGAGCATCACCTACAATAGTTAGTATTCTGATCATCTGATCAGACTTGGGTACTAACCGTGGCAGTAGAATTTTCAATGTCAACGTCGACAACATCCCAACTGAAGCAGCATGACTAATCAATATATTTATTAGGTTTCATACAACTTAGAATAATTTTAAAGTACTTTTCATGTTTTCGTAACAACCCAATTGAAGCAGCATGAGTAATCAATAGATTTATTGGAGCTAGCAAAGCAGTGCATATATATCTTACACATGCTATTTTTCACAGTTGATGATCGTGTCTTGTTACTATTAATTAAATATTGTCCTCTCCTTAATTATCATGGAGAATATGTACGTCGGTGCAATCTCAAGGAATCCGAGGATCATGCAGAAATTCTCATCCACTTCTAGCTTGCGTGTCTGATGTAAAATATAGCGCAAGGTCTGCAGGTAAGCGATTATAGGAATCCAACAGATATAAACCATCGTCGTCCACAAACCTGATGTACATCACTACTCCATGATATGTCCATTGGACAATCTAATAAGCCAATCTAATTGAGAAAAGTTTATTAGAATTTAGAAAGCCTGACCTCGGCAGAGCTGATATTCGTTGTCGATCCAGGAGAAGCATGCCAACACAGCGGAAGCGGCATCCATGTCGGTTCATGACGAATGGCGGTGATGTCGCCCACCTCCTTATAGGATGAGGCAGCTCTCACCTCGTGGCAGCGGCCGTCCGTCCTCAACAATGAGTCGACCCCTGTGTCCTTGCCAGAGGAGGTCCTCAGATGCGGCGGATACATGGGGAATCAGTGCGCCATAGTGATAGAGAGGCCACCATCGACGACGGTCTACATGATCTGCGCGGCCATGGCCATAGAGATGCTCGATGTGAGAGAGGCAAAGGCGACCACGACTCTTAACCGAACAACACCGGATCAGACCGAGCTCTTGGAACCCTCGATACCTAGCGAAGGTGCTGATGACACGATGCCAAGGAGGATGGTGGCAGCCTGCGGGGAGCGACCGAGCGACCCATCCCCTGTGTGTTGCGTGAGCGTGCACGAGAGACAGAGAGGAAGGGAGAGGGAGGAATCCGGGATGGGGTAGGGCACGAGGCTACGTGGTGGCGGCGGTGCTCGGACTCTTCGAGCGGTAGGGCAGGACGACGGAAGTGAGATGAGGCATCCGCATTTTTTGTTGCTGCCATTGGATAATATTCAATTACAAATTAAATAGGTACATAAATACTTTAATAATGAGATAATATTTCATTACAAATTAAGTAGGTACATAAATGCTTTAATAATGAGATTTCTTAAAATTGGTTATTTGTTTCCTAATTAATGTGATTGAGTGATTTAAGGTAAGTAATTTAGATTTGATCTTTAGAGATTGATCGTGATTGATTCTTTCACATAAAAATATTACTAAATAACTTGTGTCAGTATGGAAAGCTCTGATCCGTTCAGATTTTTTTCGTTGTATGAGAGGGTGATGCAAAATAAACCGATGAGGTGGGGGAGGAGACGAAAAAATCGACAAAATAAAACGGCTGAAAGTGGTGGGACAAAAATAAACCATGAATACTATTCAACCAACCCAGACATTAGAGCAACTCTAGCAGACCCCGCAAAACGCCTCGGCCCGCAAAATAACCGCCAAATTGCGGGTCGGGGCCAGAAAATCTGCACAAGCAGACCCCGCATCCCTCCTCGGCCTGCAAATTTTTTTGCGGGGCGCGGCAAATCTTCTCCCCCAACCTCTATCTTCATGGGCTGGGAGGCCGACCCGAGCTCAACCCCTATCCCGCGTGAGATTTGGCGGGAGGGACATTTCCGCGCGACCCTTCCCGCTCCCCGCACCCTCTGCCACCATTGCCCCCACTCTGCAAAATCTTCTCCCCCAACCTCTATCTTCACGGGCTGGGAGGCCGACCCGAGCTCAACCCCTATCCCGCGCGAGATTTGGCGAGAGGGACATTTCCGCGCGGCCCTTCCCGCTCCCCGCACCCTCCGCCACCATTGTCCCCACTCTGCAAGCTCCGGCTGCTCTTCCCCGGCCGTCCGTCGCCGCCATGGACGCCCCCCTGCTGTCCCCCGTCACCGTCGAGGTCGAGCACGCCCCTTCCGCTCGGGCGGATATCGTCGCCGGCCAAGTTGGCCCTGCCGCCGTCGCCCAAGCCCAAGCCGCGCCTGCCCGCAAGCGGCAGGGCAATGTGGTCGTGCAGGACGGGAATCCGGCCGCCCCCGCCGCGATGGCCAGCGCTCCGGGCGGCAGCGCGATCCCGGCCGGCGGTGGAGAAGGTCGGCAAGGTCGCGAGCGTAAAGCGGAGGAAGGTTTCGGCTTCAAAGAAGCCACCTTCTTCAACATCTCGCTCCATCCCACCGCAAGGAGGTGCTCCGGCGATGCCGTTCAACGGTGCCGCTCCCCCGCGAGCGAGGTGTTCGACGAAATGGCCAAAAGGTATGCGCCTTCGGTCTTGGCGATTCCTTAGTTGCTCAAGGAAGAGGGGCTGCGCAAAGCTGCCATCGAGGAGAGAAGAGCACGAGCCGCCGAAAACAAATCTATGTCCATGTTGCTCGCCGAAGAGAACAAGATCATGTCAATGAACCGCAATGATATGGACGACCTCACCAAAACATGGCATGATATGGCAAGGAGGGAAATCTTGAAGAGAAGAATGATGGCGTCGGCCGGTTCGTGCTACAGTTCCGGTGATGTTTTCTCTGCTCCATATGGTGGCAATGTGGATGATTTTGGTGCGGGAGTTGGAACAAGCGCCGGAGGTGGATTCGGTGGCGCCGATGAACTCCAAGGTGGACTCGATGGCGCGGAGTGAAGATCGATCAAGATGATGCCGGACATGGGCGCAAACTTTTTGCAGGGCCCTCTTTTGCGTTAGCTGTAATGAACTTGGCTTCTATTTACGCGTAAAACTGTTTGTGTCGTTTGAATTTAAACTTGTTTGTGATCCTGTGTCAAATGCGAGATTTGCAGTTTATCTGTTTGCGGGTCGTCATGATAGTGTCCGAGCAGAACCCCGTAACCGACCCGTAAAAAAACATATTTCGCGAATATATTTTTTTATGGATCCGTTTGCGGGGTCTGCATTGTGCCAGCTCGCGCCGGCCCGCAAAAGCTGTTTTACGCGAACTGCAAATGCGTTTTGCGGGCCGGCGATTTGCCGGGTCTGCTAGAGTTGTTCTTAGGAGAAGAGATTGCCTCGTTGCAAATGTGCATTCAGCTATTTGCAGGACTAATTACCCTAACAGAGCCCAACCGGATATACGAGACCCTAAATGTGGCCCATCCGTATAACCGGAAAAGCTATGTATAGCTCATATTGAGCGGTACTAGCATTTCATCTACGTCTCTCTCAAATAGGGGCACGGCTTTGTGCCGCCTACTGCGGCGCCTAGGCACGGCTCGCCTGCAGCGAGCCTGAACTGGGCTGGCCCAGTAACCACAAGCCACGTCACACTGGCGTCATGCGTGATTTTTTTCGTCTTTCCTTCCCATTTTTATTTTCAATTTTATTATTTTGTTTTATATTTTGAAATATTTGCAATATATATGCATGTATATTTATTATAAAAAACACTTTACAATATTTTTGGGAAATGTTAATATTATATTTGAAAAATGTTAAACATGTATAGAAAAATAATTCTGGTGTATATGAAAAAAATGTATAACGTGAATGAAAAAAGTATAAATGTTAATCATGTGTATGAAATTTTTTGTGATAATTAAAAATTACAATTTTTTAAAAATGTACATGACATTTTAGAATGTTCATACAATGTAAAAAATAGTCACAAGTTTCATAAATGTATTTGTGAAATTTTCAAAAAAATATGTATTCAATTTACAAAAATGTTTGCATACTTCAAAATAAATATTTTAATCATTCAAAAAATGTTTCAACATGTATTGAGAAAATGTTTTAACATGTATTTGAAATATATATTCAAAACATGTTTTGATAAAAATGCTAAACATGCATTTTAAGAATGTTAAACGGGGATAAAAATGTTTTACATGTATACGAAAGATGTACAACTTATGACAAAGTAGACATGTGTTGGAAAAACAAAAAGAAAAACTGACAATGAAACAAAAAAGAAAAACATAGAAAGAAACTAAGAAAAACAAAGGACCATGTTAGCTGGCGAACGTTCGCCAGTGAGGGTGGCATATGCGAACGATTTTGTGGCGGTTGTAGTTGTGAGGAAGTGGTGTTAGGTGGCATTTTTTTTCGGGCGACATGGCACATTGTCTCTTCGAGAAGGCAATTTTCGGAGCTCACAACTAAAACTACCATCAAATGATGTTGGATTGCCCCCTCTCCTAGCTGACGTTCGTTGGATAACATTATTGAAAACAAAGCATATAAAGAAGGAAAAAGAACATAGACACTCCTAAAACAATAACATTTTCTTTTTAAAGGGGAGACAATTATGTTATACCTACAAAGAATTACAAATGTTTTACTTAACTTTTCCAACTACAACTCTCTTCCCCTGAATTCAACTTGTCCTTCATTGCGCTATTACCAATCATAATCTCCACATTGGCTTGCTTGTAAAAAAACAAGTAACCTTGTAGATGTAGTATTAGGGTATGCACAATGATGCTGTCTTAAGTGTGTCACATAGGATAAATGTTGAGATGGAGATTAGGGAATTCATAAAAAAAGACTTGTCTTCTCTTGTCTTCTATCATTTAAAAGATAATCTTTTAGCATAATATGTCTCATCATATTTTTAAGAAATAGCTAATTATTTTAATAAGTAATAACCCATAACCCATTATAGACATATTTTTATTGTACTCCAATTTACTAAGTATAAATTACATGCAAGGTTTAAAATAAGACTATTTTATCAGCTGACCTTTGCTCCTCCGAGAAACAATAACAACGGAAGTGGGATTTTCCCTCTGAAGCAACACGCCGGAGTCCAGTTCACTCCGCTGTGCGATCCCATCGCCCCCCGCATCGGCAAGGCACCGCGCCGACGCCGACGCCGATCGCTCCCCACCTGAGGGCCAGCATGAAGGCCCTCGGCGCGCACGCCTCCGACCTGCTCCGCGGCCCGCACCTCGTCCGCGCCGCCGTGCTCTTCCTCGCCTGCGCCGCCTCCTTCCTCGTCGGCTACCGCTGGTCCGACGCCTCCGCGAGCCCCCTCTTCTTCTCGTCCGTCTTCTCCCCCGCGTCCCCCTCCTCCCGCATCTCGTCTCGCTCCCCTTCCGTCGCCATCTCGCCCAACTCCAATATCTCCTTCGACCCATCCCTAATCCCCGCCCCCGCAGCTGCTCCGCCCGCTTCGTCTACTCCCAATGCCTCGCCGCCGCCTCCAGCGCCAACTCCGTCGCCCCCGCCACCGCCTCCAGTGCCGACTCCGTCGCCCCCGCCACCGCCTCCCCTCCCGCCCTCGCCCTCTCCCCCGCCCGCCCGCCTCGGCATCGTCGGCGAGGACGGCGCTATGCGGGACGACTTTGACATCGGCGCCGTCGTCAACGAAACCGATCTGGCCACGGACGAGGCCGCGGCGCAGGAGCCTGGCAACGCGGCCGCCGGCGGCGGCAACAGGGCTCGGATTGGGAAGTTCCCTGCCTGCCCCGCGAGCATGAGGGAGTACATTCCCTGCCTCGACAACGACGAGGAGATCAGGCGGCTGCCCTCCACGGAGCATGGTGAGCGGTTCGAGCGGCACTGCCCGGCCAAGGACAAGGCCCTGAGCTGCCTCGTGCCAGCCCCCAAGGGCTATAAGGCGCCCGTCCCCTGGCCCCGGAGCAGAGACGAGGTGAGCATCTGTGTTGATTCTTGCCGGTTCAACTGGTAAAGAACCTTTTGGTTTTATTGCAATGGAACGTGTCTTTGTACTGTAGTAATCTTGGGTTTCTGCTAGCACCTCTCTGCACACAGGGTTTATTGTTTTACTAATCACAGCACTCAAAAGTTTTAGCTTGAATGGACTAGGCATGATTTAAGCAACATTTGATGTATGCCATTTATTGCTACAGAATCGAATTGAACCAACTGAGTTGGCTTTTTCCCGAGAAACTGCAGCATCCATGTAATGTAATTCTGTGAATTGCAGGTGTGGTTTAGCAATGTACCTCATACACGCTTGGTTGATGACAAAGGAGGGCAGAATTGGATTACCAAGGCTAAAGATAAATTTACATTTCCTGGGGGAGGAACCCAGTTCATACATGGAGCAAATCAGTACCTGGATCAGATATCTCAGGTTTCCCTTGATTATATTAATAATTACTCAAATCTTTTTGGAAACAGGAAAGTTAACTTCAAATTGCTTAAAACATGAAAGCAAATGAGTAGTTTCTAGAGAGTGTATAAGTAAACGCAGAAATTAACACATATGGGTTCTAGATGCATCAGTGCTTAACAGGAACATGCAAAGGATAAATAACGGCTAAAGTTTCATGGACTGCATCAGCTTCCACTGCTAAAAAACCTCTACCATTTCTGAATCTCATTCGAAGCACATGTTTCTCTGTTTGTCCAGATGGTACCAGATATTGCATTTGGCTCTCGCACTAGAGTTGTTCTGGATGTTGGCTGTGGAGTAGCAAGTTTTGGAGCATACTTACTTTCACGTGACGTGTTGACATTGTCCATTGCTCCCAAAGATGTTCATGAGAATCAGATACAGTTTGCTCTTGAGCGTGGTGTTCCTGCAATGGTGGCAGCATTTGCAACACACAGACTATTATATCCCAGTCAAGCATTTGAGATTATCCACTGTTCCCGCTGCAGAATAAATTGGACACGTGACGGTGAGCACTCATTTTGATGTGTAGTTTTACGTCTTTTCTTTTCTTGATAATGCACCTACTTTATTCCTTCGATTGACAATCCACTTAATTCCTGTTGTCATAATTTACCTATTTCTAAGATGGAATCCTGCTCCTGGAGGTTAATAGAATGCTAAGAGCTGGTGGGTATTTTGCTTGGGCAGCACAGCCTGTTTATAAGCATGAAGAGGCCCAGCAAGAGGCGTGGAAAGGTATTGCTGCTTAGTACTATGTGATAATTTTGTTTCTTTAGGGCTATATATACTATGTGTCAATTTACACTGTTGTTATTTTTCCACAAGATGCATCCATAGTTGTCCATTTGTTGATTTTAGGATTTAGTCAGAGTAAAGTCTTCTTTTGTTTTCAAACCGGATTCCCGTTGACTGGTAATGGAAACAAGAAGTTCATTAGGACTAGAGGGAAACGAGTCTGATGCACTGCCAGAAAACTCGATCTTGAGCTACAGGCATTACCTATTGGATCTATTTTTGATTCATGCTATCCTATTGCAAAATACAAACTGATCTCAGCCAGAACAACTTAACACAGTCTTGACAGGAAAAATGTTATTATATTGTGTATGCCTGTATCTTTGGCATACACAAATGCTTTGGCCTGAATTCTGTGCTCTACTACCTATTTGGCTGTTCCTGGCTTCCAGCATAAGTTAAATTGCACAACTAGAAAGAGGATGGATTCCTATGGTTACACATGAACAATATTTTTCTAGTAACAACTATCTACGCCAAACTGCTAATAATATGCACAGATGGCCTGATTAAATCTACAGTATGCCAGAGACATTCTTTCGTGTGAAGGATGAGGAAAAGTGGAAGTGCATAGTTAAACTGCAAATCCTTGGGATTTGTAATAATAGTTTTTGATAACATTACTTATATCAGGTCAAGAAGCCTCTTTGATAATGAAATGCTGCATTGTTTTTTGTTTCCAAAATGATTGCTCACATATAAATTTATTTGTAGAGATGGAGGACCTCACAACCCGACTTTGTTGGGAGCTTGTGAAGAAAGAGGGATATGTTGCTATGTGGAGGAAGCCTGTAAATAACTCGTGCTATATGAGCCGTGATCCAGGGGTCAAACCTCCACTTTGTGATACTGATGATAATCCAGATAATGTCTGGTATGTTTCGACCTCACTTGACCCGGTTTTATTATTGAAGCCTCAGTTTAACACTTTAGTCACTTCTTGGATAAGTCTTGGCAGTGGAAATAACTTAATAACTCTCATTACTGGCCACATTGTTTTCTCTCCCATTAAGATCTTTAATTCTTGTTGGGCCTTAAAATAACACTTTAGATGAGAACGATCTTTCATTTCCATCATCATTAGCAAGATCTGTCAAGCATTTGCCATCAGTATGACAATACCTGATAAACACAAAGCATGTTGATAGCAAAATCTGCAAGAATGTGGCGTATAATTAATGTTGGGGCAACAATGTGCTTTAACCTGTTCATTTTGTTGTCTGCACTGCGATCATTTAACAGATGCTGAAATTCATATAGACTGCTCCTTTCTTGAGCTTATTTGACACAAACTTTTTTTTGTGCTACATGTTTTCTTTGGTTTCAGGTATGTTGGTCTGAAAGCATGTATCAGTCGACTACCTGTAAATAGTGACGGATCAACTCCCTTTCCATGGCCTGCACGCTTAATGGAGCCTCCAAGGAGACTTCAAGGTGTTGAAATGGACGCCTACTCGTCAAAGAATGAGCTTTTCAAAGCAGAAACGAAATTTTGGGATGATATACTCGAAGGTTATATTCGTGTTTTCAAGTGGAAAAAGTTCAAACTCCGGAATGTAATGGACATGAGGGCTGGATTTGGAGGGTAATTTATTTGCTCAAAGCCCTTTCTTTCCTGGTCCCTCCATTCTCTTTCTCTTGTTGTTTCAAACATAGAAATAGCCTCCAGTACACACCTCTGACCATTGGAAGGTTGTTAAGAATAGACTTGGAGTTACTTATGATAGCAAAGCTACTAGAAGGAACACTCACATTTGTTTGGATGAATATAGCCCGAAAATACATGGAAATACTGCTGGAACCGATGACCTCGGCTGTCACAACCTTTTGCTCGAATACTAGGCTATGGGTTGTCCTGAATACAAAATAATTAGCAGATCAGACTTTTGTGCTTGATGTGGAATATTGTTTTGTTTTGCTCAATATCTCATTTCTATTACCAATTTTGCGTGTAGGTTTGCAGCTGCATTGATCGGTCGCAAGCTCGATTGCTGGGTGATGAATGTTGTTCCTGTTACTGAGCCAAATACGCTGCCTGTAATTTATGACCGGGGACTTCTTGGAGTGGCCCATGACTGGTAAGTTTTCGGTATATTCGTTGCCTGGCATAATATTAAGTTGGAATTGCTCTTCCTAAAAAAATATAGCACTTCAACATGGAGTTCTAAGCATAGCATATCAGCCACCTATATTTTTTCCTCATTGCATCTTGTCTTCCTGAAATGTTTGAATGAGTTCCTGAGAACAAGTTGCCATGCATTGAATTAGCCAACATTTTTATTATAATATCATCAATGCTTTGCTTCCTATATTTTCCGGACATCAAATTTCTTTCTAAGAAGCAGCTGGTAGATGCTTGACTTGAATAAGCTCATGGCGTAGTTTCCACCTTTTTCTTGAAGAAGAAGAAAAGGGACCCAAAGGGCATCATGTAGTTTCTACCTTGATATTGCCCATTCTGCAATTTATATGTTTATATGGACAGGTGTGAACCATTTGACACATATCCAAGGACTTATGATCTACTGCATGCATTCGGGCTATTCTCAAAGGAGCAGAAAAGGTAACCAGCTCTTTTGAACATAAATTCATGTTAGTTCTTTGTTCAGATTTCTCGACAAAAGACATTTAGAAATCTCCATGGTTGTATAACCCAGGAAACCCAATAATACAATTGAGAACAAACTGCTGCTTTAGGCCTTCTAGCCTTTAGCAAAACATGTGAACAATTGAGGTGCTTACGTTAGAGGAGATGGTTTATTACATGGATGCCTGGCTATGTAGCTACGTTTGCACTCTTTAAGCACCCGGTTGACAACACCTTGCTTGGATTATTGTGTGATCTATTACTCTGGTAGTTGTAATGCAGAAGCACCGACCTTACGTCATCCATCGGATATACCTTATTTGCATCTCAACATATTTTCTCTCATTACCAGGTGTAACGCCTCAATTATCTTGCTTGAGATGGATCGCATACTCAGACCTGGTGGTAGGGCGTATATCCGTGATAAAAAGGAAACGATAGAGGAGATCAAGGTAATAACAGACGCAATGGGATGGAGATCCACCATACGTGACACTGCTGAAGGCGCGTATGCTAGCAGGAAGGTTTTGATGTGTGACAAGCCGATGGTGCGCTGACCGATCAGGCAGACCATTCCCCGGCAAGCAATGCTGCGGCGGGCGCCTGCGGTTTTAGTTCTCCGGCACCGCTGGAACTGACTACAAGAACTGCAGTGGACTGGAGATTGACATTGTGCTCCGTAGATAGGTTAGGTGGCGGTGAAAGCTGTAACTTAATTCGATTCATCATTTGTTTGTACGAGTCCGATCTAGCTCGGCGTGTTTTTGTTGTAACATATATATACGATGATCGAAAGAAGACTTGGCAAAGGTTTTGGTGAATAGAGAATGGATGAGATTTTTGTTGTACTGGGCTGTGATGAAAAGAGTGTTTGCTCCTTTGCGTGCATGGTGTCTCTATTCTGCTGACCGAGGTTTACAAATGTTCTATTACTGTTACGTTGGTCCATTGGATCTCATGTAGAATTGGAGTTGTCTCGACAGCTTTTGCATGTCACCTTTTATGTAGTTTTGATATGTTCTTCCATGCTGTATGTGGTACAGTTACATACTTGCATGCTATATGTGGGGGTGAAAAATGACAAGCCGGAAAATCAAACAAAAAATTCCGTATACAACTATAAGGATTTTTTTTAGGGTCACAACTATAAGGAAATGAGCAATAGGATTGGAACACTTCCTTTTCGAGAAACGTAACAAATATTTAGAGCAGTAGGATTTTTGTTAAAGCTTTATTAGAGCAAGTAGGGCTGGAACATTGTATTCTGATTTTTAGTTTAGAGTCCGATCGGCATCACTGACCATGGGCTCTCACAAAAGCCCAACAGGCCGAGCTATAAGAGCGGAGCCCTAAACCGTACCATTATGTGAAAATCTATTTTTTTCCTCACAAAGAAAAATGAAAATCTAAATAACTATGAGATCTGTCTCACCTAATGCCAAACAAATTGACTCGGCATGCGGGCAAAGCTCAATTATCTACTGATTGTGGACAGTACTATCTCCACATACACAAGAACTGTAATCACCGGCCTGAGTACAGTTCATGAGCTCCTGCACATGTGAGTACAGTCCATGAGGGGAGTATATCATGTGATACCATGACTCAAGTGCTCCCATGCTCTAAGTTTAAAAAAGGTCAAATTTGGATGTGTTAATTTTTTGGTGTTTTTTATGAATCTTCACAAGACATGTGTCTACAACTCCTAAAAGTTTCAGATCCAAATTTGAAATACACATTGAGAAACAAAAATAAATAAATTCAGGTGTGAATAGTGTTGTTTTGGACACTATTCATATTGTCTTTATTGTTGACACTATTCATGTTGGATTTGTCTTTTTTGTTCTTAATGTGTAATTCGAATTTCGAATTTAGATTTGAAATTTTTAGGGGGTGTAAACATATGTGTTACAACAAATTCAGAATTTTTTCCCCCACAAAAAAGTCAGATTTTTTTGACACTTCTAATGCATTTGCGCGGCACATTAATTGGTTGGAGGGCCGGGAGAGATGGCAAAATCGATAAATTTGACCTAGGAACGAAATCAAATCACAGAATGAACTACCAGTGAAAGTATTTTACACGGCTGACCTTTTTGTGTGACGCCCGACACGAAGGCGTCACACTACACTGTGCAACGCCTCGCAGATAGGCGCTACACGCCTGGCCAGCGCCGCACCCATGTGATCTGAAAATTACTAAGTCAGTGTGCAGCGCCTGAGAGCTAGGCGCCACACTATACATTGTAGCGCCTAGCTTCTAGGCGTTGCACTAATGGTTGCTTTATTTTGTAGTGCAACCACTAGTGCAGCGCCTGAGAGCTAGGCGCCACACTATACAGTGCAGCGCCTAGCTCGTAGGCTCTGCACAATGATTTAGCAATTTTTAGGCAGTTTGGGGTGCAACGTTGGCCAGGCGTGTAGCGCCTATCTGTGAGGCGTTGCACAATGTAGTGTGACGCCTTCGTGCCGGGCGTCACACAAAAAGGTTAGCCGCGTGAAATAGTTTCACGAACAGTTCATTCTGTGATTTGATTTTGTCCACATGTCAAATTTGTCAAATTTGCCGGGAGAGATTCTCTAGCTAGCGCTAGGGTGGATTTCAGCCGGAATACACACATGTAGTGCAGTATACAGTGCTAGCTGTACCCCGTATACACGCTAGTTGGGAATAACACGAAGGGAGGATGGTCAGGATAGCAAGCACCATTAGCATATTTTCCGCTTAATATACCATCTAGTTGTAATTAAATTATATAGATAGTGAATGTAACATGCATATACTCAATCATAAACAACCATTGAACAAATATATTGTGTGTGTGGTGGTGGTGGGGGCCCCTGATATATAAATGGAGGAGCTGGAACACTTCAGAAATGCATTTGTTGCAAGCAAATGAGTGTGTGTCATCTTGGCACTGGGCACCGCGTATATGGCCTCACCCAAATCAAATCTAACCAAGTCCATAGCAAAAGTGCGGCCAAAGTGGACATCTTCTGGTGCAGCCCAAAGAATGACGACTTTAAATCTGCTTTGTAGTGGTTACTAGCAGGGCAATAGGAATATCATAGCCCCGTGGTCAATCCTGTTGCAACTGTGGCGGACAGAAACGACCGCGGTGACAATACCTGCCATTATCTTCATGTCTGCCACAACAACTGGAAATATGAATGAAGTAAAGGATAGTTCTATATATACACATGGGAGTTAAAAAAAACAGAAGAAAGCATACGAAGAAGAGAAAATAAAGACATGTAAACATGTAAATAAGCATGTCCAACCCATAGTTTTCCAAAATGTATAAACCAAGCTTTAGAATCATTGGTTTCCTCCTCTGTTTTTTTCTGCACTATTGTACAATTTTGAAGCAATGATAAATAATTCAAATATGGAGCTGCACGTGGCCAATCAGAAGAGGGGTTTCCTTCTGTAATATGTCTCCTAGGAGTTAAGCAATCTAAGTATCTAACTTTGAGATGATGTGTAGCCATGAGATAGGCCAATAATACTTAACTTGCTTTGGTGCACCCGTTTAGAAGGTTAGTGTCACGTAAGCATGTTGGCCACGGCCACGTGTATATCTAGAGGTTTGGACCATCGGTTTTGAAAGAGTCGCAAGAGTTTAGGTTTCATACGATTCAATGTTTCTCAGAAAAATTAATATGTTTAAACATTTGGAGTGGCTTATTTGCTGCGAGCAAAAGACTATAGCACCGAGAAAATAGAACTTTTGTCACAACTGTAGCAATTTGTGGCTTCTAAGATGGCAATTTTTTAATAACCGGTAATAAGCTGTGGGCAAAAGATAGGGAAAAGAGAACTTTTGTCACAACTGTAACAATTTGTGCCTTCTAAATTCTGTTTGATGGCTATTTTAATTTTATTAATCGGCAATAAGCCGCGGGCAAAAGATAGGATCTTAGTATTTCAAGTAAGAGTTTGTAGGGTAGCTCTTTACCTGGCACGTTGCTTGATGGACACGAAAAGTGATGTGAATGTTGTGTCAAGAAAAGCTTGGTTTTAAAAAAAAGAGATCCATAGGCACTAGCATTTAGGACATATTTTTATAGAAGAAGCCCACCGGGTGAGATCGCGAAAATTCGCTTCCGACATGAGTCGAACCCCAGTCTGCAAGGAAACACCACTGTGTCCTTGCCTAGCCCAGTTCTCGAAGAAAAGCTTGGTTTCATTTAGGTCATAATAGACTTACTAGAGTGTGATACATCCTTTTCTTGGATCATGTATAGCTCCTACTGTGATGTGAGTGGCTACACATTGTGGTTATTTTCCTCGAATTAGAAATGCAGATGTTAACCATGGGCTTGGCGTGCAGGACCTTTTTGCTATGGGACGCCAACTTTTCAGCAAGGCCCATGGTTCGGAGTCATATTTTTGAGTCCACGTAGTATAACAAAGATACCGTGGCAAAAAAAAAATACCACTTTTATAACATTTTTTTGACCACAACAAAATAAAATTTTGGTCTGCATGCAAGTTTTGTTTTGCTGTTCGAGTTGTTTTTTGTCCCCAAACAAAAAGAATAGTGTCCTTTTGTCACAGCTGCATTTTTTTTTGCGTGTGTTGGGTATGTCAATTCTAATGTTTCACTGTTAGTTGGTCCGCTGAATCTCATGTAGAGTTGGAGTTGTCTCTGCACATTTTTCATGTCAACTTTTATGCAGGAAATCAAAATGAAAAACGGAGAACTGGAAAATAAATAGAAAAGCTGAAGGAAGAGAAAATCAGTACCTGATGATAGCTCGATATTTTGTTCAATTTTTTTTGAACAATATTTTGCTTCGAGGGTTTTTTGAACAATATTTTTCGAGGGCCTTTTGAACAATATTTGAGCATTTATCAAGTGTACCCGCCGTGGTCTGTACCATGGGCTCTCACAAAAGCCCAGCAGGCCGAATAATAAGTACTGAGCCCTAAACCAAGTTCTCATCACAGATTCCCCCGCCGTGTGGTAGACACAGCGCCAGCCGCCAGGTTGGTTAGGGCAAATCTTGTTTAGTCCCACATCGCTCGTCCGCAGCAGCAGGCACGACGAAGAGGCTATAAAAGGGACCAGCTGCCACCTTAATCCTCACTTACCTGGACGGGGTCAATGAGCGATCAAGAAGGCTCATGGCCTAGGTTAGCAGCCTCCATTGCACTTGGGAGGAGTGCTGGCTTACCATCTCCTCAAGTGGGAGAATGGACGTCATAATTTATGATAGAGGGGGTACGCGTTCGCGCGGCCCTTGCCAATTTGAAGTTAAATTTTAGATGTGTCTCAATGTAAGTGAGTGAATTAGTTGTTTTGCACATCTAAGTGAGTAAATTGAGCATAAAGAAGGAAAGGAAAAAAATCACATAAATCTCAACGTAAGATCAATGACATAGGATTTAGATGTGCAATACTTATGACACATCTAGATGTGTTTTAGCAAAACTGTTAAATTTTCCAGTTATCTTGCTTCCTTTTTGGTAGTTTGAAATTTGAAATGAAGTTTGCAGCCTTTGTCAAGCATCAGTGAAAAGAAGGCTCATGTTTTCCTTTTGGCATTTACACATTGCAATTCAGTTTAGTTTTTTTGTTTGATCACACTAATAATGCCGGCTCAAGTGCGCGTCGACCTCATCGTGTATTCTGCTACAAGCTTTGAGAACAGAGAGGATTTGTCCTCCAGCAACCTGGCCGGCGTTTGGTGCTCCACGGCCACGCCTGTAAAAATTTGCCAGTGTGTTCGTCAGTCCAGTACATAGGTGTCACACCCAGATTGGGCAGATTAACAAGACGTTGCTTAAAGTTCATTTGAAGGGGTGATGATATGATGGCTGACCGTTGTCAAGAAGCAAGACTATATCGCTGTGAAGGACCGAGGTGATTCGATGCGCGATTGTGATGACGGTCGCCCCCGAGAAATGCTGCTGCAGTGTCTTCTGGATCAGGTTATCTGTTGCGGTGTCCACCGAAGCGGTGGCTTCGTCCAGGACCAGTATCTTGGTCCGTCTCAGGATCACCCTGCCGAGACAGACGAGCTGACGCTGGCCCACACTCCAGTTCTCTCCGTTCTCCACCACTGCGAGCGGAGTTTTGAATTTCAGAAATTTCAGAAAGAAGCCAGACTACAGGAATGTGAACTGTATGGTTCGATATAGATCAGACCTGGTGAGTCGAGTTTGAGCTCCTTTCTCCGAACTTCATCTCCTAGCTGACAGTGATCCAAGGCCTGAAATGCAGAGTAACATTTTTTTAAGTGAGTGGTTTTAGAGCGTGTAATAATTCGAGAAATGAAAAACAACGAAAGGACATCGAGACTACCTCCCAGATTTGATTGTCAGTGTACTCTCCTAGAGGGTCAAGGTTGTGTCTCACGGTTCCGTCGAACATCGTTGGGTCTTGCGGAATAATGCTCAACCTAGATCTCAGATCATGCAACCCGATGGTGCAAATGTCGACGCCGTCTACTGTTATCTGGCCGACAGTGGGATCCATGATACGGAAAAGGGCCTGTATGAGTGTTGATTTACCACTGCCTGTTCTACCAACAATACCCGTCTTCATGCCTCCAGGAAAAGTGACTGTAAGGCCCTTCAGAACAAACGGTAGTTGTGGAGCATATTTCACCTGCATCATTCATAAAATGTTAAGGACCTGTGATGGCAAAGCACCGAATCTAACAATTACTTTGGCCATGAGTCTAGATTTCTGACAGTTTACTGACAAGGGCAAAAAATGTATTACTTACATGGAGGTTATGGAGCTGAATTTCTCCCTCTGACGGCCAGTTATGAGCCAACCCATCTTCAGATATTGAAAGAGGGGCCTCTTCAGGAAGGCTTAGGTATTGCAAAATTCTCTCTACTGAGATGATCTTGTTCTCCAAATTGCACATGCTTGTTACAAGCGTTACTTGCATTATGTTCAGATTAAGCCCATATGTGACTACAAGGCCAGCAATTCCTGGACGTGGGATGGAATTTCAGTTGCAAACTCAGATCGTTTCCCCCACCATTTTGTTCAGTATAAAAAGTGTTCAAAACCTTTTCCTGTTTTTTTATACCGGTGTAAATTCCCCCTATCTTCAAATGAAACATAGCTTCCAGGCTGTTATTTCAAAACAAATAAATGCCGGGAACTACCATCATACCTGGATCGATGATACCGGTCGGCAGATTGATTAAAAATATCAAAGAGATGGCAAATGTAAGGGATGATAGCATATCCATGCGGAAGCAAAGCCACTCCATTGCTCCAGCATTGTAGAATTTTGGTCGTGAGTAGGCATCCATTAGCTGGTTATTAGTTGCTAAAAACTGATTTTCCTTGCCAAAACTTCTAATGATTGTCGATCCAGTTATTGATTCTACAAAATGTTGTATGATAGGAGCTTTGCAAATCCCGACCATCCTTTGCAACTCTCTGGCTGTATCAATGTAGTAGCGCTGCAAAACGATAAATATAAGCGAAAATTCCATTTGTACCACCGAATAAGACCATAATTCTCTCTATACCGCTGAACACGTACCGCTAGTTTTGTTTTTTGATTTCATCTATTTTTGTACAGAAATTTGATCAGTTTTCTCCCAAAGAGCTGTGCCATAATTTGCTAAGAAAATTGTACACATAAGTTATAAATTTCTGGAAAATGGGTCTAAGTTTCTGTACAAAGGTGTTTGAAGTCTTCCAAAATTCTGTTCCCCCCAAAATATGCACAGAAATTTGTGCAAAAAATATTTACAAATTTGTTCAGAGTTTGTACTTCCTCTGTTCCTAAATATAAGCCTTTTTAGAGATTTCAATATGGACTACATATGGATGAATATAGACGTATTTTAGATTGTAGATTCACTCATTTTGCTCCGTATGTAGTCATATTGGAATCTCCAAAAGGACTTATATTTAGGAACGGAGGGAGTACGAAAGTTCTGCTGAGACTCAACGTCAACTTTTGGCGCCAGGGACATGGTGTACATAGTCCAACTAATGTCTATTTAGCATGCATAGAAAGAATCGCATTACAAGTAAAAAACAGTCTTTACACACCTAAGGGGAATACATTGAATGAGGATGAGGATACATCGAATCGAAACGAAATACTCCCTCCGTTCCTAAATATAAGTGTTTTTAGAGATTCCAATGCGGACTACATACGGAGCAAAATGAGTGAATGTACACTTTAAAATATGTCTATATACATCCGTATGTAGTTCTTATTGTAATCTATAAAAAAATTTATATTTAGGAATGGAGGAAGTAGTGATATTCAGTGGTACTGAGGAACATTTCTCTCTATATACTTATATGTTGATCTTGCGGCTATAACAGCGAAGGATAACGAGTAGGATAAAGTACCTGATACCAGAGGCAGATAGCAATTACAGGAATGAAAACAACAAAGACCTGCCATGCAACCTGAGACATCACAACAATAGTTCCACCAAGTTGTATGAAGGCAAATGCAATAGAACCCATCCTGTTAGCAATGCTGGTGTCCACCAGGCTTTGATCAGTCGAAGCCTAAAAAAACAAGTTATTGTATCAACATGCTCCAAGCAAATAATAAACTGAACTTCCTAGGATTTGTTTTTGAGAATGACTTACCCTATTCAAGATGCGCCCACTTGGAGTGGAATCGAAGAAAGACATCGGAGCTCTGAATATGGATACATTCATCTTGTTAAACAGCAGCGTTGCTGTCTTGTATGCAGCTGGTACAAGAAACAGGGCTCTCACAAAGGTGCACACCGAGCTTCCTAGGGCCAATGCCACATAGACGTATATCAGCGTGTACATGCTGACCGGAGGCTCGACGTCCTTGGACGCAGGAGCAGCCCAGGCCATCCAGTAATTGCTAGCAATGTGAAGCACTTCGAAAAGCATCTGCGCGAGCAGCACGAATGGCACAAGAGCTCCCCCATAAGCTAAGGTGAGGTACTTCCAGTAGACCCAAAACCCCACCCTGCCTCTCTCCCTTTCTTCTTCCTGCACCAGCTGCCCACCCTGACCATGGCCATCATCTTGCTTGACATTTTGCTTATCCTTTTTCTCAGCTGATGGCAGTGACCCAGACAGGCTTGCTGCGCCGCTAGACGAGAAAGCCTCACTGGCTCCATTAGGAACATCGATTGTGTCGATTGCTGCAAGAGCATCCTGGTGAGCACCAACCAGTTCCATAAACTCTTCCCCTGAGCCAAGTATTTCGTTGTAGCTGCCAGATTGTGCTATTACCCCATCTTTAATTACCTACAATACAGTTACTTTATAAGAGACATACTTCATGGCAATAAAATCACATGAAGATATTTCAAAAAGAAATATGCAAGAATGATCTGCTCATGAAAATCTCACCAGAATAAGATCAGCTGCAGGTAAAAACTCAAGCTGATGAGTGACGTACACCACTGTTTTTTGAGCCAATGCCCCAAGCAAGCATTCCTAGAGAAGACAGAAGAAACCTTAAGAAATGTGTCTGTCAAATTCCCGTGGAGCAGAAGTAAATAAATGGTAGTACCATTATACTACCTTGAATATGTGGGATCCTGTATGAGCATCAACAGCACTGAAGGGGTCGTCGAACAAATAAATGTCGGCGTCCTGATACAGAGCCCGTGCTATCTGAACTCTCTGCTTCTGCCCACCGCTGAGGTTGATGCCTCGCTCTCCAATGACCGTCCGGTCGCCCGACGGGAAGCTCTCCAGGTCTTTCTTCAGCGAACACAGCTCTAGCACTCTGTCATACTTCTCACTGTCCATCTCCTTGCCGAACAGTATGTTCTCCTGAACCTTGCCGCTCTGTATCCACGCTGACTGGCTCACATACGCTATTGTCCCGCAGGTCCTGACCACTCCTGATAGCTTCGGAACCTCGCCAAGAATGCAAGAGAGCAGGCTCGATTTTCCGGAGCCGACCGTGCCGCAGACCGCCACACGCGTGCCCTGCCGAGCTTGAAAGTTAAGGTCCTTGAGCGTTGGCATTTCAGGCGAGGCGTCCCAGGAGAAGCACCCATTGCTGACCTCGATTGCAACATCTGAGCTGCCGATTGGCAGCCTCTGCACAGCGTCCGTCGGGAACTCCTCGAGGCATAGGAAGGATGCTATCCTGTCAAGAGACACCTTGGTCTGGATGATGGCCGAGATCCTGTCCGGAAGGTTGTATATCGATTCCTGCAGCACCCGGAGCGTGGCCAGTGCAGACAGCACCTTGCCCGACTCCAGTGGTATCCCCATTAGGACACACGCTCCGAAGGTGACCACGGCGATGAATGTAGGGGCGCTCCAGAAGATGAAGGTGATCATGGTCGAGGTGTAAAGGTACTTCTTGAGCCAGTTTGTTTCTGTCTTCCTGAGGGCGATGATCTTGGACAAGAACTTCATCTCCCACCCCTGCAGCTTGAGGATCCTCATGTTGCGTAGGATCTCGGACGTCGCCTTCATCCGAACGTCCTTGCTCCTCATCAGATTCTGCTGGAGCTTCTCCTGGACTTTCACCGAAGGGACGTTGACGAGCATGACGGCCGCGGTGGCGCCGAGCGCGGCGAGCGAGGCAAGCCCGAGAGTGGAGTGGAGGACGAACATCGCCATGCCTACTTGGAGAGGGACCAGCCAGAGGTCGTGGATGTACCAGGAGGAGTTCCCGACGCGGTCGGCGTCGACGCCGACGATGTTGACCATCTCGCCGCTCGAGTGGGCCTGCCTGGAGCGGCCGGAGAGGGCCAGCCCTTTCTCGTACACGACGGCGACGAGCGCGGACCGCGCGCGTATCCCGACCTGCTGCAGCCGGAAGCACGAGTGCTGCTGCGACAAACACTCGAACACCTTGGCTGCGATGAAGGCGAGGACGAGGAGCTGCCCCTTCCTCGCGTGCCTCTCGTCGCCGCCGTTGAGGTACTGCACGAGGGAGTCGATGAGGTACGGGCCGACGTAGGTGGCCACGTTGTAGACCAGCGCGTAGAGCGCGGTCACCGCGACGTGCCACCGGAAGGTGCGCACCAGGACCTTGGCGAGCTTGAACGCCGTCACCCTTCGGCTCGTGGTACCGTCGCCGGCGACCGTCGCGAGGTTGGCCTTGAACGAGGGGAGCAGGCCGGCCACGCTGTCGCCGGGGTCGAGGCCCGGGACGTCGTCGAGGCCGAGGGCCTTCTTGTGGCCCACGGCGAGCAGCGGCGCCATCCAGGAGAAGGTGAGGACGCTGAGGAGGCCGGCGCTGGCGAACGCGGAGGCATCGGCGCTGTCGCTCTCCCTCGCGCCGTCTAGCAGAGGCTCCTCTGAAGGAGACCCGCCTGCTTCGCTCTTGCCAGACAGGCCGGCGACGAGCAGCACCACGGCCGCGAGGACCGAGACGGCATCGAGCGCCCACGAACGCGCGGGCACGGGGAGCCCGTCGAGGCTCGTCGCGGCGTGGACGGCGACCTCGAGGACCGACAGCAGCAGGAAGAGCGCCCACCAGAGCCTGAGAGGCGCGGGGAACCGCTCCTCACGTTGGCGGCCGCGGTGGCCGAACTCGAACTGCAGGTAGGCCGCGAGCAGCAGCCACGCCACGGCGCGCGCGGCGGCATCCGCCTGGTCCGCCACCGCGTCGAGCGGCCACCCGGCGCCCGCGCCCAGGTAGCAGGAGTACGCGGCGAGGAGGAGCTGGAACGCCGCCAGAGCCCACGTGGCGCAGGCCGCTACCGCGTAGCACGGGAATCCGCCCACGGCGCTCACGGTGTCCTTCCCGCGGCGGGGGAAGAGCCGGCTCCCAGCAACGGCGAGCGCGAGGATGAGGTGGACCCCGGCGCTCACGCCGTGGAGGAGGAAGCAGGGCAGTGATCGCTCGCTCGCCGCCATCGCCGCCGCTCGAGACGCGTCGCTCGGTCAGGGCTCGGGCTCACACAGGGTCAGTCACTCGCATCGCCTCTGGTCGTGACGGCGCGGCACCTTGCGGTGCAAGGCGACGCCGTCCTCTCCACGTTTCATGCCGCCGGAGTGGACTGATCGCCGGTAGTGTGTTGGCGGCCAAGTCCTTGGTCAATTCTTGACTTGGGTTGAAGTTGAATGTTCTCTCGTCGGTTGCTCTGATTGATTTTGTTTCTCTACTGCCTTGTTGGAAATGGCGTCACACCACACTGAGCACTGATGGAATGTGCGTGCACACGTCTCATCTTTAGCTTTCGACACCGACTGCCGGCTCTCTGATTTCCACCGGAAAAAAAGGACGGGGTGAATGCGTACGTACGTGCATGGTGCCATACTGCCATTGGTGCGGTATACTTACAAAGTTAGCGTGACTGCCTGACCGTCTTTTCATTTTCATAGCACGTGCATGCACGCCGAGGAATTTTCAAGAAGGTTCTGTCAGCCGATACAACTTCTGGACTCCACATACTCTGTCGGTCATACGGGCCATGTGAATTTGTCGATCGAGTTGCTAATTGACATGGTCTTCTTAGGTCAACTCTTTCATCAAATCGTTCTTGAACGTCTAGACAGGATTCTTTGGACAGATTTTGCCGTCCATTTTGGGCGCTCCACCTCGGCGCATATTGCCAACTCGAGGTCCTTGGCTCTGCCGCTCTTCACGACGTCCCCGACCACGTGAGCGATAGTGGATATGCAGGACTTCGTCGGGTAGAAGCTGAGCTGCAGGCGGGGTCTCGATGGCACGACGGCATCTGCACGTCGGAGGAGAGATCAGTGTCAGCGTCGTGTCGGTGTAGACGGCCATTGCCTGACCCATCGTGGCTGGCCCTTCGCAACCGGTGTTGGACGTCTGACGGACTAGTCAGGAGAGGGCTAGCACACCAGACTCGTGCCCATTCTGTAACCAGGTGGAAGAAACTATCAATCATCTATTGCTAACTTGCGTGTTCTCGAAAGAGGTTTGGGCGCACATCTGCCATGCACTGGAGGTGCCGGCATGGGCGCCTAGTGGGACTGAGGTGCTTTCCGATGGTGCCAAGGTAGAGGGAAACAGGGCCTAAGCATCAAGACTACTAGGGCAATAATTTTGCTTGGTCTTTGGGAGCCGTGGAAGCACCGAAATGCAGTGGTCTTCGATGGTGCTGCTCCGGATATTGCCAAGGTCATGCCACGTGTGGAGCAAGAAGGAAGAGCATGGTGGAGTGCAGGCTCATGAAGTGCAGCGTAGTTTCTTCGGTAGGTTAAGTAAAGTAGGTGGAGTATGAGTGACTAGTCATATGCATGAGATAGACCTCAAGTATGGTGTGTAGTGGATTAAATGGCGTGGTGTAACATGTAAAATGTAACCGCACCCGTGGTCCCGTGGAGGGCTCTGTCTACTCTTTCCTCCTTTTTTTTATAAAATGATACACATACTATGCATATTTGAGAAAAAAAAAGTCAGCCACATTCATGAGCAGACAGGACAGCTGATGAGGGTTGAGGGAGGTGCCTCCACCGTCTGGAGAGCACGCTGGCCTGAATCTCCGTGCGCAGATCAAGGCGGTCGAGGATCTGGAGAAGAATGTCGTCGGGGAGAGCGTTGATTCTGTCTTCGTCTTCGTTCGCGCTAGCTCGGCCTTCGATCGTCTTGGCACGCACCAATTCTTCCTTCGTCGTGGCTCTGCATAGTTGACCGGACAAAAGAAGGTTTTTCTATGTCGGCGTTCGTTAGGGGGAGGTGAGGTTTTTTTTCTTTGAATTTTCACCGGGCCTCATCGCCTGTTTAGGCAGCACAATACAGCAACAGGAGGGCGGGGACGGGGAGCAGCTCCCCTATACTACACAAACACCACACACACACACACACACACACACACACACACACACTATTACAGATGCAGGACACCGAGCCATACGTCAATGTGGCCACGATCGTCAGGGGGGAACCGGCTACGCCAGAGGACAGCGTCATCGCGGCAAGCCTTCAGCGTAGCGGTGAGGGAGGGGGATTCCTGTCGGAATACCACCGCATTCCACCGCATTCTTTGAATTTTCACCGGGAGGGGGGGGGGGGGGGGGGACTCCCCCACCTTAATATATATATGGAGCTTGTTTAGGCAGCACAATACAGCAACAGGAGGGCGGGGACGGGGAGCAGCTCCCCTATACTACACAAACACCACACACACACACACACACACACACACACACACACACACACACACACACACACACACACACACACACACACACACAATTACAGATGCAGGACACCGAGCCATACATCAATGTGGCCACGATCGTCAGGGGGGAACCGGCTACGCCAGAGGACGGCGTCATCGCGGCAAGCCTTCAGCGTAGCGGTGAGGGAGGGGGATTCCTGCCGGAATACCACCGCATTCCTCCGCTTCCAAAGATGCCAGCAGCATAACATGGTGAAGGCATGTGGCGACGCCGCACCGATAGCCCCGGAGACGTCAAAGTGGTGCAGGGCACGGACCATCGCTCCTGTGGTGGAGAGACGCAGGGCACACCAGAACGCCCGAGCGTAAGGGCACCCGAAGATCAAGTGATCAGGAGTCTCGAGCGCAGCACCGCACTCGGGACAGGCCGGGGAGGTGAGGTTTGAACGAGAAGTCCGGATGGATGTAAATTTACGATGTTGCGAGGTGACTCCATCTCCATTTCTGGCCATAAAGAATGTAATAACCAGTTGCGAGCTGCCTGTTGAGACTTGAGACGCACCGGTCGGCGCTATGCTGAAATCTAACGAAGCGGCAGCCGAACTTCTCGTTGTTAGCTAGGAGTAGGGTTGGACCAAAAGCTCGTAACTCGTGAGCTTAATGAGCGCTCGATAGTTCGGCTTGTTAAACTCGTAGCTCGCTTCTCAATGAATAGAGCCAATCATTGATTTCTGCGCAAGCTTAACGAGCGAGCTAATGAGTTTCACGAGTAGCTCGTTAAGCTCGTTAGTAACAACATAACACATATTCTTATCTTATGTGACAAATTTTGATAGAACCTTAGCCCATCTATTCAATTTAATCGACATATGGGACAACAAACTACTGCATTTCTGTTTGTAGTTACCATATTTCATCTTGAAAACCACACCTACATATTCATCTTGTACATCATAACACATTATAATCTGTTAACGAGCGCTCACGAGCTTAACGAGCCGAGCCGAGCATGGTTTTCTGCTCGTTAATCTTAACGAGCCGAGCCTTAACGAGCACGAGCTTAACGAGCTGAGCTGCTCGTTAGTCCATCGGCGATCGGACGCCTCCACCGATTTTGAGTATGCCCTGCGTACATGACTCAGGTGGTGGCTCGCCTTCAACAAAGTCCATATTGAAACCCTGTAATCACTAAGATGCACCCATCGTGGCAGAAACAGCTCCATTTGCCATTGTCTATGGCTTTCTGGGACTATACTTCTTGCCACCGCGACGATTGCCAATTGAGTCATCCCAGTGGGATCCTCCAGGGTCATGTCCAGTACAGGTTCAACTGTATCAGCCGTAACTTCTCAAAAAGAAAAAAAAAGTATCAGCTATAATTGTACTGTCAGACAGGTTATATTTCTGACAATCGTTTGCAACCAGTTCAGAAAGATGCCTATATTCAGGACTAGGTAAATACCGAAGGCCAACTAACTAGAAGAAGCCTCATTGGCTGCGGTGGTCTCGTCAGTCTGGAAGCCTCGTGTCTTTCCGTTGTTCCATACCTTGGTGACAATCTGTACGTAAGCTTAGTACAGGGTGCTACAAAGCAAAAGCATGACTGCATGACTACATAGTACATACATGGTCCTCCTCGTCTTCTTTGAATTCATAGCACTTGCACGCATAGCGAGGAATTTCCAAGAAGGTTCTGTCAACCGAAACCACAAGTTTTCGATCCTACAATCCACATGACCACGGGCTCAAGCACATGAGGCCGGCTGGGAACTAGGTCAAGTAACATAAAAGGATGCAGATCGTCGGGCAAAAGCTAACTAATTAAACATACTTGGTACACAATACTGGTAGAAAAGCTGAAAGATCATCTGCTGCTACCCTGGGACTACTTGCCAGTGGATATCGTTGGCTTGCTACCGATATTGCCCTGCTGCCCTGCTGGATGATGCTTGGGATCGCGAGCTGGATGCGGAACCATTGTGGAGACGTCCACGCCAAAGCCCATCAAACATTGCAGTCACATCATGCACATTAGCTTGACGATCTGAAGTCGTCACAGGATTTGCGTAACGGTTTGCCGTGCCTCTCGCACCTAGTTTTGAACCAACTTCAGGTGTGCACAGCAGCGAAAGCAATTCATTCCGGCCCGCCGGCCTACTGGAGGAGATTGTACTTTTAGCATGTTCGAAGGCTCTAACAATACGCCGAAGCTCTGGCACGTCAACTGTTCTAGCTGCATTATCAGGTCTCTGAAATGGATCTTCAACCTACGTAAAAAGGATTTGGTCAACTTGAGGCCAAAACTTTTAACGCTTTGAATATAAGCCACTAAATGTGCTAATGAAGGAAATACTTACAAGCAAGCAGTAAGATTTGGTCATCCAATATAGGCCGCCTTGTTTTTGCAGGAGCCGACCCGTGTAAGTGGATACAACCTCACTAGAATGGACAACAATACGCCCAAACTGCAAACAGTACTGCATATACAGTTGAATGGGCATCAATACATTTATTTATCTCAGGTTATGATAATACTACAGTAGTAGTACAATGCATTTTGGCATAGTCCATGTTATGTCTTTTCCCAATGAAAATCATACATACTACCAAATTTCATTACAGTAATGCACATGCATACAGCAAATAGTGCACTTCACCTGAAACTCAAATGTGCTTTCAAGTGAAAATATCTTGAGCTAACAAAAGGAAACTAATTTTGATTAGGTGAGTGATTAACTGATTTGCCCACAAAATTGTATGTAGTTGCCAAAAAGGTTAACTATATAGGCTGGCCTAATCAGACTTAGGCACCGTTTGGTTTCTCTCCACTCTGCTCAACTCTGCGGAGCTGCGGAGCTCGGTTTGAGCTGCTCCGTAAAAAGCTGCAGCAGCTTGCTCCGCTCCGGGAGCTGAGTCGCGGGAGCAGAGAGAAACCGAACAGGCCCTTATAAGTTATAACCCAGTAAGGATCCTAGGCACTTGAACAAACTTAACTACACCACATAAGAACAATGTACTGGACAATATGTTCAAATTACCTTCTCAAAAAAAGTTGCAAGGAGATGAGACAGAGAGCTCTGATTTCTTTGCCCTATGTTCTGGCGTCGAAATTTTGCTATATTTGTGGCACAGATCTCATCAACAATTTTTTCATTATAAGGCCCAATTTCTGCATATGAACATAAGGGGTAAATTACCAGCACTTATACACAGTACACCAGACAATCGTTAGTCTCACAAACAAGCCAATTTCGCCTCACCTCCTAGAATGTTAAAATCAAAAAACTCTTTCATAGGTGGTAAAATTGCAGGCTTGCATGTCTGCAAAATGCAAGGTAAAAAGCCCGAGAGATAAGCTGCTGAGTTTGATAAAACTATAAATAAGAAATAGGTGGCTTCCAAAGTAAACAAAAAAAAAACCTGAAAATGAAAAAGGACAAGTAAGCAAAGCGAATAGGAGTTCAGGGTTCCATTTTTTGGATCGTTAATGTTTTGAGCTTTTGCCCATTCCTTGACCTGCAAGAAAAATATGGTGCTAAACTCAGGCTTATAACTAAGAAATTGTAGAAACAGAAAACTCTCTCTTGGATACAAAGAGCTTACCAATAAAACCATATCACCAAAGCGGCTGTCTAAGGTATTGATCCAGTACAACACTTTGGATTTAATTCGACCAGGGTAGTTATTGATGGATATATCACAGGAAATGCCAAAGTGGTTGCTCACATATTGAAGGACTGGAACTCTTGCAGTAGGAATGAAGTTCACATCTCTAGCAACACCTGAATAAAGTATGGAAATATAATTAAACATAAGATTGTTCTTTCAAAATTGATCACAAAATTTAAATAAGTACAGCCGTAAAGACATCAAAAGGTATTGCATTCAATCAAACAACCCCGGAACATGATTGTATCAGAAAAATGATCCGGACATCTGAAGCAACCAAAAATCAAGAGGGTGGTCTTGAATAGATTGATCAAACGTATACATCACTAGGGTACAAGATCTTTCATTATGATCGCAGGTGCATGGATCTAAAAGAAGTTACCACTAATTTGTAAAGCTTTCATTAGTTTTCTCAAGAGATTTTGCTTCTTTTCCTTGCTTTTAGAGAAGCCTGAGACATTTGGCAGCTCAACTGATACATCCAAATCGCCTGATTTTGCGTAGAGTTCTGATAGAAAGGATCCAAAAGGTTTGATAGCGGCATCTGCCAAGGGAAATCGGAACAATATATAAGAAAACCATACTAGTGCTAATAAGTTCTCAACACCTCCTAAAATTTTAAATAACATATGCGCTGACTCACTAGGCATAGTATAAGAAAAGAATAACAACAGTAAAAGTGTATGCTGTTTTGAGCAATTTTCGTAATGACAGTCATTGAACAGCCAATGCCTTCCGCTTACAACACTCACATTTGGCACAAACCAGACTTATCCGCTTTTAGGATTATGGATTTAGAAGCATGTCACTTATGAGTGTTCTCATAGAATGCAGCTGTTACGCAGAGTCCATAACCTATATAGTCCCTTTAAGGGGAAAAGCCTTCCTTCAGGTCCTTGAGTAATGCAAGTAATGGAAGGTACAATAAAATGTTCAGATGGGGGTCTACGTTAAAGTAGTCTACCAGAAGGGAAAACATTTTCCTTCTATAGTTTAATTTATTTCAGTACTACCCAAGCTTTGTGTCAAACAATTCTATCATTGCACACTTAATAGATATCAGGACTATGTCCAAGTGATGTAAAAGAGCTGTGTGGTAACCAGATACTGATAAGTTACCGCCTAAGCCACCAACTAAATAGATGGAATTCACAATCTCCTGAATTGCATGCAGTCGTTTGTTCCGATCGTCCTCTGTTGGCTTGATTATGGAAAGAATATCTTTTATACACTTCTCCAGCACATCATAGTTTTGAACGTGCTCAACCATGCTGAAACCCTGCAGAAAAAAGTTACATATATAATCAGTAAGTTAAAAGGGTACAAAATAGCATTGCCTAAGCTTTATAAATCATATATGACAATATATAAATTAAGAACATCCCTTTCTCAACTAAGCGGAAAAGCCTCATGTCTTGATGTGTTGATAGAACGAAAAGGTTTATGTAAAAAATTAAGGATAGGCAACACCCACTGACAATCGGACACTACATTTCTGTGGCAGAGCCAGCTGGACTTTGAGCCTGGGCAAGCCTGACTGTGGCTAGGTGAGTAAACTTTTGCGAAAAAACACCATCTTCAACCTCTAGGATCATACCACTTCTCAGCGGATGATCTCCAGCCATGCCTGGGAAGCTGCCTAGGTTTGCCTGGAGGTGGCCCTGCCACTGATTGCAGTTGCCCCTTAGGGGAGTACGGCTAGAAGTCCCGCCGCAGACTGTAGCACATACGTGCTTCAGTTTCGATGGGGGGCGTCAAGCATTGGACATTCGGCTGCTCGCCACCAAAGGTGTAAGCCTTCTGCTGCTTCCAATACACCACTTAGGACTATTCAAACATCATCAAAGCTTATCGGTTATATAAAGGAGGATGTTTGCCCTGGTTTTCATTTGCACATATTTGCTCTCAACATAATGTAAATGAAAGTACTCCCTCCGTTTCTTTTTACTCCGCTTATAAGTTTTGGTCAAAGTCAAACTACACAAAGTTTGACCAAATTTATATTAAAAAATATGAACATCTACAATACTAAAACTATATAATATGAAAATACATTTCATGGTGCATCTGAAAATATTGATTTCGTATTGTGTATGTTGATATTTTTTAATAGAGTGAATTCCATTTTTTACCCCTCATTTTAACATTTTTGACACTGATTACCCCATCTGACAAATTTTCATCCAGATTACCCCATTTAGCAAAGGTCTTGCCAGTTTTTACCCCAGTAATTTTTTTGAGAGCGATCTGCCAATTAACTCCGTGCCATCAGATTCCTCTTGGCATTTTTTTCCAATGCCCGAACCGGCCACTTGGTTGAGCAGCACCCGTTTTCTTTTTCTCCTAGCAGCTGTACGTGTGCACCACATCACAGGAAAAGGGAACACTTATCTTGAGCGTTAAAGTACGTTCAATTTTTTTTAAGTTCCAGCAATCGCTGGCCATTTGTATTAGACGGTAGAGATATTTACAAGCGCCAACAGGTGGCAAGGACTGAAGAGAAATGAAAGGAAAGAGAGAGACTCCAGAAAGGGGATGATAAGCCGGGATCCCCAAATGGGTGTTGTAAGCACTTCACACCAGCAATTCTCCATTGCCCCAAGGTTGCCCTAATGATTTGGATCAAGCTGTTAACCGGAGCAATTTTCCTGTTGAAAACTCTCCTGTTTCTCTCCAGCCACACCTCCTAGACCACAATCATCATCACCGCTTTCATGCCCTTACAGTATCTGTCCTCCGCTCTCTTCATGTACTGCGCCGACCGCCGAGACCAGGCGGCCAGGTTGTAGGATCAAGAGTGCTGCAGCCCGTCCATGTACTGATATGTTTTCATTTTGCAGTGACACCGGGCATTCCCAAATAAGATGGACAGACGTCTCGAGGTTCCGACAGCACAGCTGGCAAAAATATCCATTTGGACAGTACGTTCAATTTTGCATTGTGAGTTGTGTTTCGTAAGTTTGATGTGATGATATTTTAGTTTTCTTCCTTGATGCAAAACATCAGAGGACGCATTTATTTTACGCTTTGGGAGATCATCAAACTAAAACATCACATTCTATTTTACAGGTCTGCCGTGCTATTGTTGAACATGTGTTTTTTAGTTGGGCTCCAATGATGTGTGTCCATTGAAAATTAGTACTACCAGTTATTAACATAATAGTATGGGATTTTTTTGTTATAATATAAATGTATGTTTGGGCATGAGTCTCTCTTGAGTAAAACACGATCTAGAAGGCTCTTAAAAATTAAAAGGGGTAAAAACAGACAATATTGTCACTAAATGGGGTAATCTGGATGAAATTTTGTTAAATGGGGTAACTAATGTCAAAAATGCTAAATTAGGGGGTAAAAACTGGAGTTCACTCTTTTTAATATAAAGTTAGTCAAACTTTATCAAGCTTGACTTTGACCAAACCTTATAAGCAGACTAAAAAGAAATGGAGGGAGTGTGAAGCTATTTTCTCAATGAGGTATTCTCATGTTTATTAAAGGTTTCTTGGTCAGGGTAATTG
The DNA here is from genome assembly GCA_034509565.1 of Triticum monococcum. Taxonomy (NCBI): domain Eukaryota; kingdom Viridiplantae; phylum Streptophyta; class Magnoliopsida; order Poales; family Poaceae; genus Triticum; species Triticum monococcum. The sequence goes on along the minus strand of CM067843.1, from coordinate 664,978,772 downwards.
CTCTGAGGGATTGACGAAACCAAACATATTTTGTCTCTTCCTAAAAATAGAACATGTTGAGACTTGAGGCAAGGCAGAGCCGTACTTGCACATAAGAAAATTGCAGCTATAACTAATCTTGTCGGCACCTTCCGTCGACATTCATTTGTGCAATGCAACAAGACGATGCGACTATGAATGATAGCAGATCAAATCCAAACCAAACGTACTGAATAGCACATTTCCCAGTGCCACGAGTAATTTGGTTGGTAAGGACGTATTTCTCCCCTGTTCAGAGATTATAATTTTGTTAATAAAAGATCCCATCGTATATCACACAACCGCCTCCACAGTACGCACCACACGTAGTACCACGGCCGGGTCAAAGTTGTAAGCAAGCGCCGGAAATGGCGCGGTGGCCGGCAAGCAACCAGAGCCGCCCCCAAAATCTCACAAAACCCTCGAACTCGAATTAAGATGCATCGCCTCGTCAGAAGCCAGAACAGCGGGGCGCCGTATTTCGGGCGTCAAACAACGCACGGCCCCACGGTGTGCGCTTTGTCGGCGGCCGGTAAACCCTAACTCGGCGATCAAGGGAACCCGCCGACGGATTAAGCAGCGATAAACCCGATGTACGGACTAAACCGGAGAGGCCAGGGGTTTACCTAGATAAGGTTGCGTATGGACGGGAGTCCTGTGAGGCGACGGGCCGGCGGCGGCTACGAGGAGGCGGCAGATGAATGCGACTGCGGCGGAGCTAGGTTCGCGGAGGTGGAGTGAGAATGGGAGGAAGGAGGGGCGAGATCATCGCGTCGCTTGTTTGGCAGAGCCGCGTCAGAGTAGTTTCTTTATCGTGGAGAAGCCGGACTGCGAAGCGACCACAGTCCACTTCTCCAATGAGCCACACGGAGGAGACCTGATTTTGGGGTGTTTGTTTCCTCGAAACTTTTTTACATAGTGACTATAACTAAAAAAAAAAGTCCTTTTTAAAGACTTTTTTATCAAATGGGAGGGACTTTTTAGGAACTAAACTATGAAGTCGGGACTAAATGAAAAAGACTTTCAGGAAGAGTCTTTTTGGGACTTTTTGGAACTTTTTCAACAATGCCCCTCCATGCATCCATTGGCCCGTCACCCCATGATGTTGTTTGATTGTTATTTTTCTATATACTAAGGGCAACATGGTCATTTAATAATTTTTAGGAAGGGCTGAAGACTTTTTAGTATCTGGAAACAAACAGGGAAGGACTTTTTAGGGACTAGGGACTTTTTTGTTGAGACTAGAAAAAGTTATAGGACTAGAGAACCAAACACCACCTTTGCGTGCTGGGTACCGGGCTTTTGGAACCCATTTTGAAATAAAGGATTTTCATATGCTTTCCATTGTCTTTTTTTTAACAATGACGCATCTACACAACGTGCGCACACACCCCATGAGCATCTCAGAGAGACTGAGCCGACACATCATATTGAGATTGACAAAATCGTCTCCGTAAAAAAATTGACAAAATCATCACATGTGCCTTCGTAGTCGATGGAAATATTTCCTCCCACTGAATGCATATCATCGAACGGCTTGAAATTAATTCAAAACAATATGACCAACAATATCAAATTTAGGACTTGGTTTCACACGAGGATCCTAGATACGCTCAGTTCACATTTTTCATTGTCATTGTCATTATTCTGAAAATCCGACTCAAAATCGATACACTCTGAATACCACCGTATATATCTCCATCTTGCATAGATACTTCATACATAATGATTCATGTTGGCCCATTCTACCACACAATTTACCTCACTTCTTTACGTTCTTCGTTCATGTTCCTCTTCTTCCTTCGGTTAACTCTTGCTCCTTATGTTCATGCATCCTCATAGGTCTCTTCTACCAATCTTTTTGTAGGCTTGTCATTGCCACAAATTGTGTTCTTCGCTTGTTGATCTATTCTGTCTTTTCTGTGCTCTTGCCATATGGGATCATTCCGAGCAGAGCTTGTTGGTTTAAAGTTATAGTTCCAAAAGTATCTGTTGCTTTCTGTCTTTTTGTGATGGTATTTCTTCACCACCCGCTCAAAAATCTTTGTACCTATCATTCTTTTCTTGTAGAATAGTGGAATTCATACCATCTAATGGAAAACACAGATTTACCATTTGTTCTACCTAATGATATGCGCCGCTCATCCTAGATGGACTGAGCAAGGGCGAACAACATGTCCGGCTCGAGCTGAAGGGCACCTTCACTGCCGTCATCGTCCGAGGCGGCGACTGCCGCGGCGGCCCCTATGCCGACAATGGCGTCTACCGCCTTGGCCCTACCGGTCGCGTTATGTGCGATGTGGGTGATGTAGGTGCCTCGGCACGCGAACACTTGCCAATCGTGCTCGATGCGCGAGCAACGTGGCAGCAACACCAAGCATCTGCAACAACCCCTCTCGCAAGTCGATGAGTTGTGGTGTGGCGGAACCATTGATTTTGTCGCGACGCCGGCGATCTCGATGAGGGAGAACGTGGAGCAAGGGGAGTTTTATAGCATGGGTAAAATTATATTATTTTTCCGATCAACCGCTTGACGTGCTTGGGCGGCAAACCTCGGCGATGCGCGTGAAAGTAGGCATTGATGTGCGCATTGTGCCATTGTGGCACAAACACATGGTAATCGGCAAAAATTGGGCGGCACGGAAGCAGGAGCCCAAGAGAACCGGCGGGAATCAGACCAGTATGATCCATGCCTAGCCCTTCCTGCACAGCAAAGAGAAGACGTGTGGACCGACGGTCGTTCTTATCCATTTTGCAATAGCGTACACAAAGATTTTTTTTTTTTTGAGGGTCAATACACAAAGATTTTGTTATTAGCGTGAAAACTGTACCATACACGACTTTTCAGAACAGAATCACGCAAATATTATCGCACACAGTTTACGTAACAAAGCATTGTGTTTACTTTTTTTTGGATAAACTTTCAATTTTTTCATCATCTTTCAAAATAGTACAAAAAAACACTAAAAGTAAAAAGTTATATCCAGATTCATAGACCACCTAGCGACGACTACAATTACTGAAGTGAGCCGAAGGCGCGCCGTCATCATCGCCTCTCCCTCACTGGAGCCAGGCAAACCTTATTGTAGTAGATAGTCAGAAAGTCATTGTGTTAAGGCCCAAAAGGACCAACGCACCAGAATAGCAATCGCCGCCGATGAAGAGAAGCGTAGAACAAAAAAATCCAATCTGCAGACACATGAACACAAACTAACGAAGGCCAGATCCATGTGGATCCACCAAAGATAAACGCCGACCGAATGTCGCGAGATCCGCTGAAGACACATCTCCACACGCCCTCCAATGATGCTAGACGCATCATCAAAACACGAGCCGAGATGTACGTAAGATTGAAGTTGCACTGTGTGTACTTCATCTCACACATTTCTCAAACAAGCTGCGCGACAGGTGAACTCACTACACACAATTTCGTTTGCCAAATAGTGTGCAATACATGGCACACATCATGACAAATGCTTAAGCTTTTTCTAAGAAACAAAAAAAGGAAAACATGTAAATTATAATTAAAAAGAGACAAAGTTGGAAGAAATAGCTAGCACGTTGGAAAAATAAATGAACACGAACCAATCAGTGGTTGAATGGTTGGGAGGACAGTAATATCCCAACTCATCAGGGTTAAAGTCTTAAACTTGACATTGGTGCTCGCATTTTTTTAAAATTATTTTTAGACCTTTGACGATGAGTGTTTAGTGAGGATAGACGTTCTTATCAACTACCTAAAACGACGCATGGAGCAAAGGTCACTCCCCACACCTTCTCAACCTGGGTGTTTTTTCTAATTTGTTTATTTAAAATGTTTTATCTTTTGAACTATACATCTAAATTTCAAACTGTTTTCATTGTTGGATTTCTTGTGTCGAGATATTTCAAACTAGATCCCATGTTAACAGATTTCGCTGAAATTTATTTATGAAAAGCCCCCAAAAAGAAAAAAATACCCAAAAACTAGTAAAAAGAACAAAAATAAAAAAAAACGAATAACAGAAAAAGAAAGGAAAACCGAAGCACACTTGTGTTTTCGCTTTATTTTTCTTTTTCGAGAAGCACAGTTGCACTTCTCGTGAAAGCACTTTTTTTCTGAGAAGCATAGCTCACGAAAGAAAATCTATGCTTCTAATGGAAGCATGTTTTTTTTTCTTTTCAAGGTTGTGCTTCTCGTGGAAGTAAATCTATGCTTCCACCACAAATATGTGCTTCTCGACGAAGCACATTTTTTCTTTTTCAATGTGCTTCTCATGGAAGCACATTTTTTATTTCCAATTTTTCTTCTTCAAAACCTAGGGATAACCACACAAAAATCAAGAAGCCATAAAAAACACATCTAAAACCCGAAAACGTGTACAGAACAATAAAAAAAGTTAAATTTCAGAGGAAGCGCCAACACGCTACATGGCGGTTGGTGGATGCACCACTTGACGCGCTCTCAGACCACAAAAGTTACCCTTACAAGGCCCCGCAAGGGGTAACCGTTCATTAGTTGGTCTCTGTTGTAGTATCAAAGTAAAAGAGACAAAGGAGAGACACAAATGATCCACTCATTCTATTGCAATGTGGGAGACCCACTTATATACATAGTGAAGGGGTGTGTTGGGGAGACACCTCTTCCCCAACAGACACCTCCCGGGAGGCATCCCTCCCATACAATTGATCACATGTTTTTATTTCTCAACACTCCCCCTTGATCAATTCGTCATATGTATATTGCAATCTGAAAACTCCTCCAAAAACCCAGTGGGAAAAATTGAGGAGAAACCTTATAATAATATGCCATCGAAAACTCCTTTAAAACCCAGTGGAAAAAAATAAGGAGAAACCAATATGGCATATATCCGCACTTGTATTTATATTGTCTCATTAAAAACCTTATATGAGAAACCATCATGGAAAACTCATAAAGGGAAAAGGAGTACAATATGAGTGATTTGAGGATCACCAACGGGTTATAACTTGGGATTTTACTCCCCCTGAACTTTGCAAACCTCAAGAATATCTCATACCAATTCCATGAACCTAGTTCTGGAATGAAAACATTGATAGAGATATTGTGAATATCACAATAATCTGTTTGCATATTATCCTCTTACATTTCTGTAATTCACAAGGATAAATATAACCCATAAGCAATACAAGTGACATTATCTTGGTAGATAATGATAATCTCCACATGATTTCACATGTGGCCAATCATTCTATGAAGTCATCCACATTTTCCGATGCTTCAAATGAAATAGAATGATCACTGGAAGGACTCGTTTAGAGTCTATTCTGAATACTTCCTTCAAAGTACTCTTCCAGCAAACGCAGTCTTTGATATGTCATTGTGGGATCAGATAATTAGCCACTATCAATATATCAAACCATGGTCCCATCTTAATTTTTCGAATGAAATTGATCAAGACCCTTCGTGCCCTGGATATATCCCAAGATATTCCTTACACAAACCTTATACCTTTTAGAGAATTGCACTCTCAATAAATTGCCAAAAACTATAGTGTCAGGCTTGGCATATTTTGCAAGATATATGAGTGCTTCGATGGTATTTAGATATGGCAATTTATGCTCATCTATCACTTCACCATCTCCCATATGTCTCAAGGATTTGTATCCCATATTAGGTATAATATGACCATATGTGTCTTTGATATAATCTATCCATATTGAAATTCTTCAATACTTCTGGATATATGAAGACTGATATCTTAGGGGGATATGCTCAAGTCATAAACTTAGCATAATTTGCTTTAACCTAAATATCCGTCTTAACATGATTGTGTGTATTTCATGTTTTATATAGACTTTAATGATAAGATCATCAACACCACAAACTAAGGTGATGTAAAATCCAACCCAGGATTTCTTCATGAATACATGTCAACAATCATTAGTATGAGAGTAATCCTTGTCAAGGAATAACTCACTTAGTCGGTTTCACCACACAAATCTCCGACTACTTCAAGTCATAGAATGACTTCAGAAGTTCCACACATGCATGTTGCGATTTACCTTTGGATTCAGACTATTAAGTCATTCAATGACTTCAATATATACATCCAAACTAATTGACCCATGGAGTATGTAGACATTACATACATCAACCGTATGGATCTGTACTGCCATTAACATTCAGTATCGAAACATAATTCCACTTATACCAAAAAGGTATGCTACATCGTAACTGATGTCGGGTCTCTGCGAAAAACCCTTGATCTACAAGCCTCGCTTTCTCACCACCTCATTTATTTTCGTTTCCAAACGAAAAATTCACTTCTCTTCCCTCTGGAAGATACTTATGAGGAGCAGGTTTTACAATGGTAAATACCGCTCTTTTGATGAGCGAGTGCCACTCTTCCTTAATTGCTTCCTTTCATTTGAACCAATATAAGTGCAGAAAACACTTTCCATGGATTTTGGTTCAGGGTCCAAAAGGATTCTAGCAATTCTCAAGAAGAATTTTATGTCGACATATGTAGATTTTCTCAAATAGATTCTCATGAATCAATATCATTGTGGAATTCTTACTACGCCTCTTAACTCCTTGTGATTTCCCACAACAACGGAGTCAAGGTGTTTCGATTTCCTAACACCTAAAAATGTGTGCACATATGTGTTGGACTTTGGATGCCGCGCATCCCTCAGGTGTCATTCAACCCGAGGTTGAATCATATTTACTGATCGAGGAGTCAATCTCCCATGTTTCCGCTGAAACATATGAGAACTTAATCTCATGCGACCAGAATTCTCCCCCTCTTGCTCTCATCTAGGGAGATGAGTGGTTTATTAGGTACCTCCACTCATTCTGGTACTTGACCATATTGACACCTTTGTCATCAGTAAATATACTTGGCAGATTATTTGCAGTATGCTGCAAATTTCTCATAACCTGAACATGCAGTTCAGATTCTTAAGTACGTGGACAAAATGTCTATGACATTTCTTATCCATTTCCTGGCATTCTTTGTGGTACACATCTCCCCCTAATGCCAGAAAATGTTCTTATTGCAAAAGCAATCAGCGTATGGGCTACAAATAACTCCCTTGCTAGGGTTAAGGTATTCGGCGGATTAACGAACATACCACAGTTATTCCTCACATAGATCCCAACCATATGTGAAGGCCCATGATGTACGCTGGGGTGGTGATATCGGTATACAACCGAATTACCGCAGATGGGAAATACTTCACTTATTTCCACGTACAAACTGCAAGGGGGTGCAGTATCATTTGATCTCATTTAGACCAAATATGCGGAGTGTGAAACCGCATGTTACCATCAACAAAATGTTGGTAAATCATAATTCTGCAACATTGGCTATGCAATATTGAATCTCTTTCATAACAGATCCAGCCAAACCATTCTAGGTATGTACCATATACTGAATATAACCATTGAATGCCCATGAATCAACTTCAATGACATTTCCATTCCAATGGAATTATCCCACATTAGGATAATTTGCTCTAAATTCATCAATTTGAGCACTTAATTCAGTAAATGCATGGTTATGTGTGGATATACACACCTAAGACCATTTTCTAAATGCGTTTATGAACACCATGAAGTACCAAGTTAACCCAGATAATGGTTGAATAATCCAAACATATTCTTGCATTCAATCAAGAATATTGGCTGGCTCATGTCAAATTTTAAGGTGAGAGTGCCTTAAAATTAATTCCCCAATGTCACATGTAGTGCATAAAACAATCTGATGATTGTTAGAAATATTGCAACTTGTCAAGTTGTGGCCAACAGAATTGTCAATAATTTCTCCAATCGTCCAATACCATGATGATAAAGGAGGACAAAATTATTATGTATGCAACAAGATTGAGTATGAACTGACTCATACACTCAATTATCTCAACTATCATGTCCGACGGACAAGATGTTGCAATTTATACTATATGTAGTAGTACAATTATAGGCCAATGATATTTTGGGATAACTAGGAGACTACATAAGATCTTCATAATATCTTTGGAATATCATTCCACAAGCATATCATCAATATAGAGGAGTCCATTCTCCTTCTACCATGCCAGAATATTTTCTGGTTGTTTTCCTTTTGAAGTAGAACTTCAAACTTATCCCATTAAGATCATTTGCCTCCTGTGAGCCGGTGGTATGATTCAAACCAATACTTGACCAATTGGTAATCATTGGTACGATATTTCATACAACCACCACTTTGACAAACTAGAGAGTTTGTCATTGTGATCATTTAGTTTAAATGATCCATTCCCTTTTGAGATATACACTCTATTTCTGTTTGTCATTCTTCACTTTACATTCAACTCTTGGTGGTTTTTTAACCACTATTGCTTAGTACTAAGGGCACTAGCATGAATTTTAGGCATTGCTGCCTAAAATAAAGATGATATTCTGTTTACCATCCTAGGAGAACGTAAAGTGTAGTAAGGACTTATAGTCAGATATGCATCTGAAACTGCCTTATCACAAAATCTCAACTTGATGTTGATTTATAGACATCAGAAGTATAAGCCTCAATGGACTTGAAGTCCCGACAATGAATGGATAATCATTCATGTGATGCTTATAACAATATATCTCACCTCAGTGAAGCCTCAAAGGGACAACGGATATTCATCATCCATTACATACTCAGTTTGACAACCGGGCCATTGCGATGGTACATAAATGCAAATATGCATATTCTTAGCTATTTATAAATAGCCATGACATTTTCTACGGGTGGAGTTTCTGTGGCAACAAGGCCCCGGGTCGACAAAATCTTTAATGTCCATTACCCATCTTAAATACTTACTCCCACCAAATGTCATCTCATCGCATTTCCTTTCGAAAAGGTCAGCCATATGATGCATGAAATACTCATGCATTAATTTACCTTTAGTAAATTATGTAGGATGAAAATGCTATGGCTAAGCATAATCATGGTCATGGTGATTGTTACTGACCCAAAGTGCAAGCCTTCGAGAAGAACACCACAGTGTGGTGTAGATCTTCAAATTAAAGGTAGTCACCTCAAAAGGGACAAGCCTCTAATTTCCTTAAAACACATAGAGGTAGTCGACCATCTAGTGGTACCTCACTCTTATGAACAATTCCCATTGATCATAGCCTATACAACCTTATGTTATGTATAACACATGAAGGTAATCACCATAAAATGGCATGAACCTCTCAGTTGTGCATGAAACTTAATTCATAGCTATCATGGCATCTCATAAGCTGTGTATGGATGGAAGGTAATCACCAAAATATGCAAGTGTTTTGCATAATTCTCATCATAGCATAATATGAAGCATAATCACCAATGCTTTGGGTTCATCTCCTGGTGGAGTATGTGACACTATAGTCACAACCAATGACACATGCTATGAAATTGATAAGTATTTGGAAAAAGATCATGAAGGCGGTCACCAATAATGCAAACATCATAGCTCTAAACGAAAAATTATTTCGTTACTATGATGTGCTAAATCCACATAAAGGTCTAGGAAAAGCCTAAACGGCCCATAATATGACTTTCTACAAATAGATAATCACCATAACATGGTGTAAATCGTATTTGTAGAACACACAGAGGTAATCACCACCAAGTGGTGTAGACCTCACCCTTATGGTACTTTGCACAACCTTGTGTTAATTAAAACACATTGAAGGTGGTCGCCACACTGTGACATAGACCTCTCAGTTGTGAACAAAGTTATAAATTGGCTTAACAAATCCATAAGTTGTGTGCAGATTTAAAAATTGTCATATCAATTTGTTGACATAAGGTGTGTAGACATAACATAATCATGCAATGTCATACACTGTACCACCTTTCGTTTTCCAAAGTTTTGCAAGCAAATTCCATATTCCATTCGAATAATGGAGTCAACATATTGCTTTGCAACAGTATTACTCACGTAATACAATAAGACCTATGGTCTTATACAGTCATTTTACATGATGTAAAATGATGCATAATTAATTATTATGCAATTTACCAACGGTCTACCTGCATATTTGCTCTGAAGCCCATGGCTTAACATGCAAAAAAACAATATTTTATTGTTAAAGTGCTGAAGCCAAGGGGCTAAAACGCAAGATCTGATAAGCATATGCCCTAAATCAGAGAAAGCAGGGACTTTTCCAGGATTAACAAACAATCCAGTGACTGATTTGTAAAATCACCAAGGAGATAGGATTCCTTTCCTTCTCTCCCGTGCGGTTACCAATTTCCCGAGGGGAATAACCACCGCCGCCGGTCCCGTGTGTCGCCGTGAAGAGGCGTCGCTGCCGGCCGTGCCTCGCCTTGAGCCGCCGCTGCCCCGAGGTATGAGCAGCGCCGCGCAGGCGCACGCCCATGGACGCCGCCGTTTATCGCCTCCGCCGGTTGTCACCCCACCGGGAGACGTGAGCGCGTCGGGAGCCGCGATCGCGGTGAGAGTGACGCTCCGTGCGCCAGTCGTCACCGATGTGCCGGGAAGACTCTGCTGCGTTGTTACACGACGAACCGCTTGCCATAGATGGTGTCGTCGTGTCTGGGTCGTAGCAGCCGCTGCACTGGTGCATGCCATGGTGCACGCGACGCGCTGTTGCCGCTAAGGTCGGGAGACTGGAGCGCTGCCACCCCCGTCGGTCGTCTTGGCGGTCTGGTCATAACTGCCGCCGTTTCTCCGTGCGTGCTATGGTACAGACCAACATCGAGCGGTGTCGCTGAGGAAGTACTACGCCGGGGCTGTTCTTCCATTTCGATGGACACGAGAACAATAATGCATCGATTAGTACTTGATCCAACAAGAATAAACTAATGAATCAATGCACTGATGACTAAATGGACGCATGCAACTGCATGCATATTGATTGATCAGTGTCAATCGATTTTCATCTCGCATGTGTTCATGCTTCACTTGCTCCTCACAGCCTTGCCGTTTTGGCCTAGATGATTTAGTGAAGAGCAACGCATGCGGGGGCGTCGTTGCCGCCGGAAGGAGCAGCGCTGAGGGTGAGATCCGCCGCGCAGGCTTGGCGTCCCTTCGCGCTGGTAGTGGCCGCACCAACCAGCCATGTCGTGCGCCAGCCATCGTCGCTGATGCAAGTACGTCCGCGTCAAGGGGTGAAGCATCAAGACCGGCAAGAAGCAATGGATCTGTCTGTATCCATCCATAGAGACAACGATGGGCTGGATCCTGTAGAGAAGCGTTGCCGATAGACGTCTCTCATCTCGGATGGCCTTTTGGTCTCAACGGAGAGCGAAGTGCTGATAACGTGTTGTAGTATCAAAGTAAAAGAGACAAAGGAGAGACACAAATGATCCACTCATTCTATTGCAATGTGGGAGACCCACTTATATACATAGTGAAGGGGTGTGTTAGGGAGACACCTCTTCCCCAACAGACACCTCCCGGGAGGCATCCCTTCCATACAATTGATCACATGTTTTTATTTCTCAACAGTCTCGATTATGTCTCGCTTGACGTGAGACTGAATGGAGCTCATGAATAGGCTGGTCCAACTAGCAGGCGCAACCAGGCGCCTGCCTAACTTGCCGGCCCAGCGCGTGGGAGGCCACTGCCTCATTTTTTCTTTTTCTTTTTCATATTTTTTACTTCCAAATATTTTAAATATATATATTACAAAAAAATATTTTGCATAGTTTTTAAAAAATTAATCATTCATTTGATTTTTTAAATGTGTATAGTAAAAATGATTTTAATGTATATGAAAAATGTACAATATGTATGAAAACAAGTAGACATAAAAAATGTAAGTTTCCAAAAATGTAATTGTGTATGTGGAAAATTATAAACATGCATATTAAAAATGTACAATGTGTACGGAAGAAGTAGATATCCAACAATATATGTTTCAAAATGTTAATCATGTATTTGGAAAATATTAAACATGTATATATAAAATTTAAAACTTGTATGAAAATGTATCAGATGTATAAAAAAATGTATGATGTGTACAAAAAAAGTAAACATCAAAACATATATTTTAAGAATATTAATCCTATATATGATAAATGTTAAACTTGTATTTAAAACTTTTTAGATATAAAGAAAAAATATAAAATGTGTATGGAAACATTGAACATTGAAACATTATTTTTGAAAAATGAGGAAAATGGGCCGGCCCGGTAGTTACCCGGGAAGGTAAAATTTTCCTGCGAGACGGTGCACTCGCTATATTTTTAAAGGAGCTCCCAAAAGGAGATTTAGGTTTTATGTTAGAAAGAGAGAGACAAAGACAAAACAGAAGGGGCAGCCCAAAACTGGATGGGCGGAATAAATTGGGCTGGGCTACAGACCGATAACGTCAGCCCACTAAAACTTGGTTGAGTCAGTTGATTGAGTCTTAGCCACACCTTAAAACAAATCCCACAGCGCACCATAAAAAAGAAAAAAGAAAAACAAATCCCACGGCACGCGCATGCCAATTGTCACGCTGAAGTTTTCAACTGCCGCGCGCCTCCTCCCACCCTCTTCCTCATCACCAGCTCCCTCGTCGCCGGAAAGGGGGAGGGCGCCCTGCCCCAGTTGGCCAGTTCTTCTTGGGGGGCAAGATGCTCGTGCTCCAGCGCCACACCTCGTGCCCCACACCGCCGACCCCTCGTTGTCTCTCTTCAAAGTCCTCGAGCCCGGCTACGCTGCCTTCTTGCTCGCCCTCTTCCATCTCCTCCAGGGCCGCCTCCTGTTGACGCTCAAAAGTGGCACGATCATAAAGTAGCATGCCGGGGCGAGAACCTTGCCGGGGTAAAATCTTGCCGGTGTGAAAGCTTGCCGGTGTGAAGGCTTGCCGGCGTGGAAAGCTTGCTGGCACAGAAAGATCGCCGGTGTGGAAGCTTGCCGGGGGAGAAACCTTGTCACGGAGGAACCCTTGCCGGAGTACAAACCTTGCCGGTGTGGAAGCTTGCCGGTGTGAAATCTTGCCGGGGGAGAAACCTTGTCAGGGAGTGTTGGGGAACGTAGTAATTTCAAAAAATTTCCTACGCACACGCAAGATCATGGTGATGCATAGCAACGAGAGGGGAGAGTATTGTCTACGTACCAACGCAGACCGACTGCGGAAGCGATCACGCAACGTAGAGGAAGTAGTCGTACGTCTTCCCGATCCGACCGATCCAAGCACCGTTACTCCGGCACCTCCGAGTTCTTAGCACATGTTTAGCTCGATGACGATCCTCGGGCTCCGATCCAGCAAAGCGTCGAGGAAGAGTTCCGTCAGCACGACGGCGTGGTGACGATCTTGATGTACTACCGACACAGGTCTTCGCCTAAGCACTGCAACAATATGATCGAGGTGGAATTTGGTGGCAGGGGGCACCGCACACGGCTAAGGAACGATCACCAAGGATCAACTTGTGTGTCTATGGGGTGCCCCCTGCCCCCGTATATAAAGGAGCAGGGGAGGAGAGGCGGCCGGCCTAGGAGTTGGCGCGCCAAGGGGACTCCTACTCCCACCGGGAGTAGGACTCCCTCCTTCCTTGTTGGAGTAGGAGAAGGGGGAAAGAGGGGGAGAGGAATAAGGAAAAGGGGTTGCGCCCCTTGTCCATTCGAACCAGAGGGGGGGCGCAGGCCTCCTTCCTTTTGGACTCTTTCCTCTATTCCCGTATGGCCCAATAAGGCCCATATACTCCCCGGCGAATTCCCGTAACTCTCCGGTACTCCGAAAAATACCCGAATCACTCGGAACCTTTCCGAAGTCCGAATATAGTCGTCCAATATATCGATCTTTACGTCTCGACCATTTCGAGACTCCTCGTCATGTCCCCGATCTCATCCGGGACTCCGAACTCCTTCGGTACATCAAAACTCATAAACTCATAATATAATTGTCATCGAAACCTTAAGCGTGCGGACCCTACGGTTCGAGAACAATGTAGACATGACCGAGACACGTCTCCGGTCAATAACCAATAGCGGGACCTGGATGCCCATATTGGCTCCTACATATTCTACGAAGATCTTTATCGGTCAGACCGCATAACAACATACGTTGTTCCCTTTGTCATCGGTATGTTACTTGCCCGAGATTCGATCGTCGGTATCCAATACCTAGTTCAATCTCGTTACCGGCAAGTCTCTTTACTCATTCCGTAATACAACATCCCGCAACTAACTCATTAATTGCAATGCTTGCAAGGCTTTAAGTGATGTGCATTACCGAGAGGGCCCAGAGATACCTCTTCGACAATCGGAGTGACAAATCCTAATCTCGAAATACGCCAACCCAACATCTACCTTTGGAGACACCTGTAGTACTCCTTTATAATCACCCAGTTACGTTGTGACGTTTGGTAGTACCCAAAGTGTTCCTTCGGTAAACGGGAGTTGCATAATCTCATAGTTATAGGAACATGTATAAGTCATGAAGAAAGCAATAGCAACATACTAAAAGATCGGGTGCTAAGCTAATGGAATGGGTCATGTCACTCAGATCATTCAACTAATGATGTGACCTCGTTAATCAAATAACAACTCTTTGTTCATGGTTAGGAAACATAACCATCTTTGATTAACGAGCTAGTCAAGTAGAGGCATACTAGTGACACTCTATTTGTCTATGTATTCACACATGTATTATGTTTCCGGTTAATACAATTCTAGCATGAATAATAAACATTTATCATGATATAAGGAAATAAATAATAACTTTATTATTGCCTCTAGGGCATATTTCCTTCAGTCTCCCACTTGCACTAGAGTCAATAATCTAGATCACATCACCATGTGATTAACATCGATAGTTCACATCATCATGTGATTAACACCCAAAGGGTTTACTAGATTCAGTAATCTAGTTCACATCGCTATGTGATTAACACCCAAAGAGTACTAAGGTGTGATCATGTTTTGCTTGTGAGAGAATCTTAGTCAACGGGTCTGCCACATTCAGATCCACATGTATTTTGCAAATTTCTATGTCAACAATGCTCTGCATGGAGCTACTCTAGCTAATTGCTCCCACTTTCAATATGTATCTAGACCGAGGCTTAGAGTCATCTAGATTAGTGTCAAAACTTGCATCGGCGTAACCCTTTACGACGAACCTTTTTATCACGTCCATAATCGAGAAACATATCCTTATTTCACTAAGGATAATTCTGACCGCTGTCCAGTGATCTATTCCTAGATCACTATTGTACTCCCTTGCCAAATCAGTGCAGGGTATACAATAGATCTGGTATACAGCATGACATACTTTATAGAACCTATGGCCAAGGCATAGGGAATGACTTTCATTCTCTTTCTATCTTCTTCTGCCGTGGTCGGGCTTTGAGTCTTACTCAACTTCACACCTTATAATACAGGCAAGAACTCTTTCTTTGACTGCTCCATTTTGAACTACTTCAAAATCTTGTCAAGGTATGTACTCATTGAAAAAACTTATCAAGCGTCTTGATCTATCTCTATAGATCTTGAAGCTCAATATGTAAGCAGCTTCACCGAAGTCTTTCTTTGAAAAACTCCTTTCAAACACTCCTTTATGCTTTACAGAATAATTCTACATTATTTCCGATCAACAATATGTCATTCACATATACTTATCAGAAATGTTGTAGTGCTCCCACTCACTTTCTTGTAAATACAGGCTTCACCGCAAGTCTGTATAAAACTATATGCTTTGATCAACTCATCAAAGCGTATATTCCAACTCCGAGATGCTTGCACCAGTCCACAGATGTATCGCTGGAGCTTGCACATTTTGTTAGCACCTTTCGGATTGACAAAACCTTCTGTTGCATCATATACAACTCTTCTTTAATAAATCCATTAAGGAATGCAGTTTTGTTTATCCATTTGCCAGATTTCATAAAATGCGGCAATTACTAACATGATTCGGACAAACTCAAGCATAGATACGAGTGAGAAGCTCTCATCGTAGTCAACACCTTGAACTTGTCGAAAACCTTTTGCGACAATTCTAGCTTTGTAGATAGTAACACTACTATCAGCGTCCGTCTTCCTCTTGAAGATCCATTTATTCTCAATTGCTTGCCGATCATCGGGCAAGTCAACCAAAGTCCAAACTTTGTTCTCATACATGGATCATATCTCAGATTTCATGGCCTCAAACTATTTCGCGGAATCTGGGCTCATCATCGCTTCCTCATAGTTCGTAGGTTTGTCATGGTCAAGTAACATGACCTCCAGAACAGGATTACCGTACCACTCTGGTGCGGATCTCACTCTGGTTTACCTACGAGATTCGGTAGTAACTTGATCTGAAGTTACATGATCATCATCATTAGCTTCCTCACTAATTGGTGTAGTAGTCACAAGAACAGATTTTTGTGATGAACTACTTTCCAATAAGGTAGAAGGTACAATTAACTTATCAAGTTTTCTACTTTCCTCCCACTTACTTCTTTTAAGAGAAACTCCTTCTCTAGAAAGGATCCATTATAAGCAACGAATGTCTTGCCTTAGGATCTGTGATAGAAGGTGTACCCAACAGTCTCCTTTGGGTATCCTATGAAGACATATTTTTCCGATTTGGGTTTGAGCTTATCAGGATGAAACTTTTTCTCATAAGCATCGCAACCCCAAACTTCAAGAAACGACAACTTTGGTTTCTTTCCAAACCATAGTTCATAAGGCGTCGTCTCGACGGATATAGATGGTGCCCCTTTTTTAACGTGAATGCAGCTGTCTCTAATGCATGACCCCAAAAACGATAGTGGTAAATCGGTAAGAAACATCATAGATTGCACTATATCCAATAAAGTACGGTTATGACGTTCGGACACACCATTATGCTGTGGTGTTCCAGGTGGCGTGAGTAGTGAAACTATTTCACATTGTTTTAACTGAAGACCATACTCGTAACTCAAATACTCTTTTCCACGATCAGATCGTAGAAACTTTATTTTCTTGTTACGATGATTTTCCACTTCACTCTGAAATTATATGAACTTTTCAAATGTATCAGACTTCTATTTCATTAAGTAGATATACCCATATCTGCTCAAATCATCCGTGAAGGTCAGAAAATAATGATACCCGCTGCAAGCCTTAAATATTCATCGGACCACATACATCAATATGTATGATTTCCAACAAATCTGTTGCTTGCTCCATTGTTCCGGAGAACGGCGTTTTAGTCATCTTGCCCAAAAGGCATGGTTCGCAAGCATCAAGTGATTCATAATCAAGTGATTCCGAAAGCCCATCAGCATGGAGTTTCTTCATGCGCTTTATACCAATATGACCTAAACGGCAGTGCCACAAATAAGTTGCACTATCATTATTAACTTTGCATCTTTTGGTTTCAATATTATGAATATGTGTATCACTACGATCGAGATCCAACGAACTTGTTTCATTGGGTGTATGACCATCGAAGGTTTTATTCATGTAAACAGAACAACAATTATTTTCCGACTTTAATGAATAACCGTATTGCAATAAACATGATCAAATCATATTCATGCTCAACGCAAAAACTAAATAACATTTATTTAAGTTCAACACTAATCCCGAAAGTATAGGGGAGTGTGCGATGATGATCATATCAATCTTGGAACTACTTCCAACACACATCGTCACTTCACCCTTAACTAGTCTCTGTTTATTCTGCAACTCCTGTTTCGAGTTACTACTCTTAGCAACTGAACCAATATCAAATACTGAGGGGTTGCTATAAACACTAGTAAAGCACACATCAATAACATGTATATCAAATATACTTTTGTTCACTTTGCCATCCTTCTTATCCGCCAAATACTTGGGGCAATTCCGCTTCCAGTGACGAGTCCCTTTGCAGTAGAAGCACTTAGTCTCAGGCTTAGGACTAGACTTGGGCTTCTTCACTTGAGCAGCAACTTGCTTGCCGTTCTTCTTGAAGTTCCCCTTCTTCCCTTTTTGCCCTTTTCTTCAAACTAGTGGTCTTGTCAACCATCAACACTTGATGTTTTTCCTGATTTCTACCTTCATCGATTTCAGCATCACGAAGAGCTTGGGAATCGTTTCCGTTATCCCTTGCATATCATAGTTCATCACGAAGTTCTACTAACTTGGTGATGGTGACTAGAGAATTCTGTCAATCACTATCTTATCTGGAAGATTAACTCCCACTTGATTCAAGCGATTGTAGTACCCAGACAATCTGAGCACATGCTCACTAGTTGAGCGATTCTCCTCCATCTTTTAGCTATAGAACTTGTTGGAGACTTCATATCTCTCAACTCGGATATTTGCTTGAAATATTAACTTCAACTCCTGGAACATCTCATATGGTCCATGACGTTCAAAACGTCTTTGAAGTCCCGATTCTAAGCCATTAAGCATGGTGCACTAAACTATCAAGTAGTCATCATATTGAGCTAGCCAAACGTTCATAATGTCTGCATCTGCTCCTGCAATAGGTCTGTCACCTAGCGGTGCATCAAGGACATAATTTTTCTGTGCAACAATGAGGATAAACCTCAGATCACGGATCCAATCCGTATCATTGCTACTAACATCTTTCAACACAATTTTCTCTAGGAACATATCAAAATAAACATATGAAAGCAACAACGCGAGCTATTGATCTTCAACATAGATATGCTAATACTACCAGGACTAAGTTCATGATAAATTAAAGTTCAATTAATCATATTACTTAAGAACTCCCACTTAGATAGACATCCCTCTAATCCTCTAAGTGATCACGTGATCCAAATCAACTAAACCATAACCGATCATCACATGAGATGGAGTAGTTTTCAATGGTGAACATTGAAGGAAATATGCCCTAGAGGCAATAATAAAATTATTATTTATTTCCTTAAAATCATGATAAGTGTTTATTATTCATGCTAGAATTGTATTAACCGGAAACATAATACATGTGTGAATACATAGACAAAACAGAGTGTCACTAGTATGCCTCTACTAGACTAGCTCGTTAATCAAAGATGGTTATGTTTCCTAACCATGAACAAAGAGTTGTTATTTGATTAACGAGGTCACATCATTAGTTGAATGATCTGATTGACATGACCCATTCAATTAGCTTAGCACCCGATCGTTTAGTATGTTGCTATTGCTTTCTTCATGACTTATACATGTTCCTATAACTATGAGATTATGCAACTCCCGTTTACCGGAGGAACACTTTGGGTACTACCAAACGTCACAACGTAACTGGGTGATTATAAAGGAGTACTACAGGTGTCTCCAATGGTGGATGTTGGGTTGGCGTATTTCGAGATTAGGGTTTGTCACTCCGATTGTCGGAGAGGTATCTCTGGGCCCTCTCGGTAATACACATCACATAAGCCTTGCAAGCATAATAACTAAGATGTTAGTTATGAGATGATGTATTATGGAACGAGTAAAGAGACTTGCCAGTAACGAGATTGAACTAGGTATTGGATACCGACGATCGAATCTCGGGCAAGTAACATACCGATGACAAAGGGAACAACGTATGTTGTTATGCGGTCTGACCGATAAAGATCTTCGTAGAATATGTAGGAGCCAATATGGGCATCCAGGTCCCGCTATTGGTTATTGACCGGAGATGTGTCTCGGTCATGTCTACATTGTTCTCGAACCGTAGGGTCCGCACGCTTAATGTTACGATGACAGTTATTATGAGTTTATGCATTTTGATGTACCGAAGGTAGTTCGGAGTCCCGGATGTGATCACGGACATGACGAGGAGTCTCGAAATGGTCGAGACATAAATATTGATATATTGGAAGCCTATGTTTGGACATCGAAAGTGTTCCGGGTGAAATCGGGATTTTACCGGATTACCGGGAGGGTTACCGGAACCCCCCCGGGAGCCAAATGGGCCAACATGGGCCTTAGTGGAAAGGTGAGAGGGCAGCCCACATAGGGCTGCGCCTCCCCCCTCTCCCTAGTCCTATTAGGACTAGGAGAGGGGCCGGCCACATCTCTCTTCTCTTCCCCTTTGGGGAATCCTATTAGGAATAGGATTGGGGGGAGGAGTCCTACTCCCGGTAGGAGTAGGACTCCTCCTGCGCCTCCTAGCTTGGCCGGCCAGCCTCCCCCCTTTCATCCTTTATATACGGGGGCAGGGGCACCTCTAGACACACAAGTTGATCCTTGAGATCGTTCCTTAGCCGTGTGCGGTGCCCCCTGCCACCAAATTCCACCTCGATCATACCGTTGTAGTGCTTAGGCGAAGCCCTGCGTCGGTAGTACATCAAGATCCTCACCACGCCGTCGTGCTGACGGAACTCCTCCCCGAAGCTTTGCTGGATCGGAGCCCGGGGATCGTCATCGAGCTGTACATGTGCTAAGAACTCGGAGGTGCCGGAGTAACGGTGCTTGGATCGGTCGGATCGGGAAGAAGACGTACGACTACTTCCTCTACGTTGTGTGATCCCTTCCGCAGTCGGTCTGCGTTGGTACGTAGACAACACTCTCCCCTCTCGTTGCTATGCATCACCATGATCTTGCGTGTGCGTAGGAATTTTTTTAAAATTACTACGTTCCCCAACAAACATCGTTATGTTGATCATATCTACTATATGATTCACGCTCGACCTTTCGGTCTCCGTGTTCCGAGGCCATATCTGCATATGCTAGGCTCGTCAAGTTTAACCTGAGTATTCTGCGTGTGCAAAACTGGCTTGCACCCATTGTAGATGGACGTAGAGCTTATCACACCCGATCATCACGTGGTGTCTGGGCACGACGAACTTTGGCAACGGTGCATACTCAGGGAGAACACTTCTTGATAATTTAGTGAGAGATCATCTCATAATGCTACCGTCAATCAAAGCAAGATAAGATGCATAAAAAGATAAACATCACATGCAATCAAAATAAGTGATATGATATGGCCATCATCATCTTGTGCTTGTGATCTCCATCTCCGAAGCACCGTCATGATCACTGTCGTCACCGGCGCGACACCTTGATCTCCATCGTAGCATCGTTGTCGTCTCGCCAATCTTATGCTTCCACGACTATCACTACCACTTAGTAATAAAGTAAAGCATTACATCGCGATTGCATTGCATACAATAAAGCGACAACCATATGGCTCCTGCCAGTTGCCGATAACTTGGTTACAAAACATGATCATCTCATACAATAAAATTTAGCATCATGCCTTGACCATATCACATCACAACATGTCCTGCAAAAACAAGTTAGACGTCCTCTACTTTGTTGTTGCAAGTTTTACGTGGCTGCTACGGGCTTAAGTAAGAACTCATCTCACCTACGCATCAAAACCACAACGATAGTTTGTCAAATAGACTCCGTTTTAACCTTCTCAAGGACCGGGCATAGCCACACTTGGTTCAACTAAAGTTGGAGAGACAGTCGCCCGCAAGCCATCTATGTGCAAAGCACGTCGAGGGAACCGGTCTCGCGTAAGCGTACGCGTAAGGTTGGTCCGGGTCGTCTCGTCCAACAATACCGCCGAACCAAAGTATGACATGTTGGTAGGCAGTATGACTTGTATCGCCCACAACTCACTTGTGTTCTACTCGTGCAAAAACATCAAACCATAAAACCTAGGCTCTGATACCACTGTTGGGGAACGTAGTAATTTTAAAAAAAATCCTACGCACACGCAAGATCATGGTGATGCATAGCAACGAGAGGGGAGAGTATTGTCTACGTACCAACGCAGACCGACTGCAGAAGCGATCACACAACATAGAGGAAGTAGTCGTACGTCTTCCCGATCCGACCGATCCAAGCACCGTTACTCCGGCACCTCCGAGTTCTTAGCACACGTTCAGCTCGATGACGATCCTCGGGCTCCGATCCAGCAAAGCGTCGAGGAAGAGTTCCGTCAGCACGATGGTGTGGTGACGATCTTGATGTACTACCGATGCAGGGCTTCACCTAAGCACTGCAACAATATGATCGAGGTGGAATTTGGTGGCAGGGAGCACCGCACACGGCTAAGGAACGATCACCAAGGATCAACTTGTGTGTCTATGGGGTGCCCCCTGCCCCCGTATATAAAGGAGCAAGGGAGGAGGGGCGGCCGGCCTAGGACTTGGCGCGCCAAGGGGAGTCCTACTCCCATCGGGAGTAGGACTCCCTCCTTCCTTGTTGGAGTAGGAGAAGGGGGAAAGAGGGGGAGAGGAATAAGGAAAAGGGGGCTGCGCCCCTTGTCCAATTCGGACCAGAGGGGGGACACGTCTCCGGTCAATAACCAATAGCGGGACCTGGATGCCCATATTGGCTCCTACATATTCTACGAAGATCTTTATCGGTCAGACCGCATAACAACATACGTTGTTCCCTTTGTCATCGGTATGTTACTTGCCCGAGATTCGATCGTCGGTATCCAATACCTAGTTCAATCTCGTTACCGGCAAGTCTCTTTACTCGTTCCGTAATACAACATCCCGCAACTAACTCATTAATTGCAATGCTTGCAAGGCTTTAAGTGATGTGCATTACCGAGAGGGCCCAGAGATACCTCTCCGACAATCGGAGTGACAAATCCTAATCTCGAAATACGCCAACCCAACATCTACCTTTGGAGACACCTGTAGTACTCCTTTATAATCACCCAGTTACGTTGTGACGTTTGGTAGTACCCAAAGTGTTCCTTCGGTAAACGGGAGTTGCATAATCTCATAGTTATAGGAACATGTATAAGTCATGAAGAAAGCAATAGCAACATACTAAAAGATCGGGTGCTAAGCTAATGGAATGGGTCATGTCACTCAGATCATTCAACTAATGATGTGACCTCGTTAATCAAATAACAACTCTTTGTTCATGGTTAGGAAACATAACCATCTTTGATTAACGAGCTAGTCAAGTAGAGGCATACTAGTGACACTCTATTTGTCTATGTATTCACACATGTATTATGTTTCCGGTTAATACAATTCTAGCATGAATAATAAACATTTATCATGATATAAGGAAATAAATAATAACTTTATTATTGCCTCTAGGGCATATTTCCTTCAGGGAGGAACCCTTGCCGGAGTACAGACCTTGCCGGAGTGAAAGCTTGCCGGTGTGAAAGCTTGCCGGGTAGAAACATTGCCGGTGTGGAAAGCTTACTCGGATGGAAAACTTGCCGTGTTGGAGGTTGTGATAGTCAATCAAACGAGAAGTTGAAGATGGGCTCAAAAGGTTATTCAGATGATCTCGGATGGAAAAATGATCTACACGGGTTGTCTTCGTCTCGTCGAAACGATCGATTTTGATATAAAAATCATTGAAATCCGAGTTCGTATGAAAAAGTTAGAGCAATCGGAGTGCAGCCCTATCACGAAGCGAGATGTGGCGCGCCCCACCAAACACATGTGTGACGGGTAGCGCGAGGAAATAGCCTGTGTTGCGAGATAGATCTGACCCTCAAGATCATCTCTGATCAAAAAACCTTCAACATGAAAGTTGTTCGTCTTGTCGAAATGGTCAAGATTGCTTTTGGGCTTGTTTTCATCCGAGATCGTTTACCACCGCAAAAAAGACCCACAAGGTGCAGCCAGTTTAAACCGAACAGTTTTGAAAAGTTCGGATAAACCAGTCCGAATTTGACTAGGGTTTTGGACGTGAATTGGTGTAATTTTCTTGTAAGGAAAGCCTAGATAGATTCTTTGCTTGTACGGGAAGTCCAGCCGCCTCTTATATATGTTGGGGGTGACGGCCGATTGAAACAACACCAATCGAACCAATCTATCAATTACACTTTTGTGTTCATCTACTTTTATCCCTCACTCTTGTATTTTTCTTTCTCGTTCTTTGTTCGTTCTTCGCATTGGAGGGCAGCGATCCACGAGGCTCTAGGGGCGAGCGAATCGACCTAGGGCAGCACATAGCCGCCACACTCCCTAACGGGGTTGTTGGGGAACGTAGCAGAATTTTAAAATTTTCTACGCATCACCAAGATTAATCTATGGAGTCATCTATCAACGAGGGAGAGAGGAGTGCATCTACATACCCTTGTAGATCACGAGCGGAAGCGTTCAAGAGAACGGGGTTGATGGAGTCGTACTCGACGTGATCCAAATCACCGAAGATCCTAGTGCCGAACGGACGGCACCTCCGCGTTCAGCACACGTACATAGCGAGTGTTGGAAATATGCCCTAGAGGCAATAATAAATTGATTATTATTATATTTCCTTGTTCATGATAATCATTTATTATCCATGCTAGAATTGTATTGATAGGAAACTCAGATACATGTGTGGATACATAGACAACACCATGTCCCTAGTAAGCCTCTAGTTGACTAGCTTGTTGATCAATAGATGGTTACAGTTTCCTGACCATGGACATTAGATGTCGTTGATAACGGGATCACATCATTAGGAGAATGATGTGATGGACAAGACCCAACCCTAAGCATAGCACTAGATCGTGTAGTTCGTATGCTAAAGCTTTTCTAATGTCAAGTATCATTTCCTTAGACCATGAGATTGTGCAACTCCCGGATACCGTAGGAATACTTTGGGTGTGCCAAACGTCACAACGTAACTGGGTGGCTATAAAGGTACACTACAGGTATCTCCGAAAGTGTTTGTTGGGTTGGCACGAATCGAGACTGGGATTTGTCACTCCGTGTGACGGAGAGGTATCTCCGGGCCCACTCGGTAGGACATCATCATAATGTGCACAATGTGATCAAGGAGTTGATCACGGGATGATGTGTTACGGAACGAGTAAAGAGACTTGCCGGTAACGAGATTGAACAAGGTATCGGGATACCGATGATCGAATCTCGGGCAAGTATCGTACCGATAGACAAAGGGAATTGTATACGGGATTGATTAAGTCCTTGACATCGTGGTTCATCCGATGAGATCATCGTGGAACATGTGGGAGCCAACATGGGTATCCAGATCCTGCTGTTGGTTATTGACCGGAGAACGTCTCGGTCATGTCTACATGTCTCCCGAACCCGTAGGGTCTACACACTTAAGGTTCGATGACGCTAGGGTTATAAAGGAAGTTTGTATGTGGTTACCGAATGTTGTTCGGAGTCCCGGATGAGATCCCAGACGTCACGAGGAGTTCCGGAATGGTCCGGAGGTAAAGATTTATATATGGGAAGTCCTGTTTTGGTCACCGGAAGAGTTTCGGGGTTTATCGGTAACGTACCGGGACCACCGGGAGGGTCCCGGGGGTCCACCAAGTGGGGCCACCAACCCCGGAGGCTTGCGTGGGCTAAGAGTGGTGAGGGACCAGCCCCTTAGTGGGCTGGTGCGCCTCCCACAAGGGCCCAAGGTGTCCAAGAGGTGGAAAGGGGGCAAACCCTAATGGGATATGGGCCTTAGGGCCCATATTGGGGCGCCTCCCTCTCCTCTCCCCCTCTTGGCCGCCACCCTTGACCCCATCTAGGGCTGCCGCCCCCCCTAGGGGTGGGAACCCTAGAGGGGGCGCAGCCCTCCCCTTCCCCTATATATATGAGGCCTAGGGGGCTGCCCACACACGCGATTCAATCTCTCGTTGGTGCAGCCCTGCGTCTCTTCTTCCTCCTCTTCTGCGGTGCTTGGCGAAGCCCTGCAGGATTGCCACGCTCCTCCATCATCACCATGTCGTTGTGCTGCTGTTGGATGAAGTCTTCCTCAACCTCTCCCTCTCTCCCTGCTGGATCAAGGCGTGGGAGACGTCACCGGGCTGTACGTGTGTTGAACGCGGAGGTGCCGTCCGTTCGGCACTTGGTCATCGGTGACTTGGATCACGACGAGTACGACTCCATCAACCCCGTTCACTTGAACGCTTCCACTTAGCAATCTACAAGGGTATGTAGATGCAACTCTCCTTCCCCTCGTTGCTGGTCTCTCCATAGATAGATCTTGGTGACACGTAGGAAAATTTTGAATTTCTGCTACGTTCCCCATCAGTGGCATCATGAGCTAGGTCTATTGCGTAGATTCTATGCACGAGTAGAACACAAAGTAGTTGTGGGCGTTGATTTTGTTCAATATGCTTGCCGTTACTAGTCTTATCTTGATTCGGCAGCATCGTGGGATGAAGCGGCCCGGACCAACCTTACACGTACTCTTACGTGAGACCGGTTCCACCGACAAACATGCACTAGTTGCATAAGGTGGCTGGCGGGTGTCTGTCTCTCCCACTTTAGTCGGATCGGATTCGATGAAAAGGGTCCTTATGAAGGGTAAATAGCAATTGGCATATCACGTTGTGGTCTTTGCATAGGTAAGAACCGTTCTTGCTAGAAACCCATAGCAGCCACGTAAAACATGCAAACAACAATTAGAGGACGTCTAACTTGTTTTTGCAGGGTATGCTATGTGATGTGATATGGCCAAGAAGAATGTGATGAATGATATGTGATGTATGAGATTGATCATGTTCTTGTAATAGGAATCACGACTTGCATGTCGATGAATATGACAACCGGCAGGAGCCATAGGAGTTGTCTTTATTTATTTATGACCTGCGTGTCAACATAAACGTCATGTAATTACTTTACTTTATTGCTAACCATTAGCTGTAGTAGTAGAAGTAATAGATGACGTGACAACTTCAAGAAGACACGATGATGGAGATCATGATGATGGAGATCATGGTGTCATGCCGGTGACGATGATGATCATGGAGCCCCGAAGATGGAGATCAAAAGGAGCAAAGTGATATTGGCCATATCATGTCACTATTTGATTGCATGTGATGTTTATCATGTTTATACATCTTATTTGCTTAGAACAACGGTAGTAAATAAGATGATCCCTCACAAAAATTTCAAGAAGTGTTCTCCCCTAACTGTGCACCGTTGCTACAGTTCGTCGTTTCGAAGCACCACGTGATGATCAGGTGTGATAGATTCTAACGTTCACATACAACGGGTGTTGACGAGCCTAGCATGTACAGACATGGCCTCGGAACACATGCAAACACTTAGGTTGACTTGACGAGCCTAGCATGTATAGACATGGCCTCGGAACACAGAAGACCGAAAGGTCGAGCATGAGTCGTATAGAAGATACGATCAACATGAAGATGTTCACCGATGTTGACTAGTCCGTCTCACGTGATGATCGGACACGACCTAGTTGACTCGGATCATGTAATCACTTAGATGACTAGAGGGATGTCTATCTAAGTGGGAGTTCATAAGATGAACTTGTTTATCCTGAACATAGTCAAAAGGATTTTGCAAATTATGTCGTAGCTCACGCTATAGTTCTACTGTTTAGATATGTTCCTAGAGAAATTAGTTGAAAGTTGATAGTAGCAATTATGCGGACTAGGTCCGTAGACTGAGGATTGTCCTCATTGCTTCTTAGAAGGCTTATGTCCTTAATCACCGCTCAGTGTGCTGAACCTCGAACGTGGTCTGTGGATGTTGCGAACATCTGACATACACGTTTTGATAACTACATGATAGTTCAGTTAAACGGTTTAGAGTTGAGGCACCAAAGACAGTTTTGAAACGTCGCGAAACATATGAGATGTTTTGAGGGCTGAAATTGGGATTTCAGGCTCGTGCCCACGTCAAGAGGTATAAGACCTCCGACGATTTTCTTAGCCTACAAACTAAGGAGAAAAGCTCAATTGTTGAGCTTGTGCTCAGATTGTCTGAGTACAACAATCATTTGAATCGGGTGGGAGTTGATCTTCCAGATGAGATAATGATGTTTCTCCGAAGTCATTACCACCAAGCTGCTAAGAGCTTCGTGATGAACTATAATATATCAGGGACATATATGATGATCCTTGAAATATTCGCGATGTTTGACACCGCGAAAGTAGAAATCAAGAAGGAGCATCAATTGTTGATGGTTGGTGAAACCACTAGTTTCAAGAAGGGCAAGGGCAGGAAGGGATACTTCATGAAAACGACAATTCAGCTGCTGCTCTAGTGAAGAGACCCAAGGTTGAACCCAAACCCGAGACTAAGTGCTTCTGTAATAAGGGGAACAGCCATTGGAAAAGAATTACCCTAGATACTTGGTAGATAAGAAGGCTTGTAAGGTCGATAGAAGTATATTGGATATACATTGTGTTGATGTGTACTTTACTAGTACTCCTAGTAGCACCAGGGTATTAGATACCGGTTCGGTTGCTAAGTGTTAGTAACTCGAAACAAAAGCTACGGAATAAACGGAGACTAGCTAAAAGTGAGCTGACGATATGTGTTGGAAGTGTTTCCAATGTTGATATGATCAAGCATCGCACGCTCCCTCTACCATCGAGATTGGTGTTAAACCTAAATAATTGTTATTTGGTGTTTGCGTTGAGCATAGACATGATTGTATTATGTCTATCGCAATACGGTTATTCATTGAAGGAGAATAATGGTTACTCTGTTTATTTGAATAATACCTTTAATGGTCTTGCACCTAAAATAAATGGTTTATTGAATCTCGATCATAGTGATACACATGTTCATGCCAAAAGATATAAGATAGTAATGATAGTACCACCTACTTGTGGCACTGCCACTTAAGTCATATCGGTATTAAACGCATGAAGAAGCTCCATGTTGATGGATCTTTGGACTCACTCATTTTTTGAAAGGATTGAGACATGTGAACCATGTTTGTTGGTAGATATGCATGAAGAAACTCCATGTAGATGGATCGTTTGGACTCACTTGAGTTTGAATCACTTGAGACATGCAAAACATACCACATGGGCAAGATGACTGAAAGCCTCGTTTTTAGTAAAATGGAAATAGAAAGCAACTTGTTGGAAGTAATACATTTTGATGTGTGCAGTCCAATGAGTGCTGAGGCGTGTAATGGATATCGTTATGGTCTTACTTCACAGATGATTTGAGTAGATGTTGAGAATATTTACTTGATGAATCACGAGTCTGAATTATTGAAAGGTTCAAGTAATTTCAGTGTGAAGTTGAAAGATCGTCGTGACAAGAGGATAAAATATCTATGATATGATCATAGAGATGAATATCTGAATTACGAGTTTGGCACAGAATTAAGACATTGTGGAAATTGTTTCACAACTGATACAGCCTGGAACACCATAGTGTGATGGTGTGTCCGAACATCATAACTGCACCCTATTGGATATGATGCATACCATGATGTCTCTTATCAAATTACCACAATAGTTTATGGGTTAGGCATTAGAGACAACCACATTCACTTTAAATAGGGCACCACGTAATTCCGATGAGATGACACCGTATGAACTATGGTTTAGAGAAACCTAAGCTGTCATTTCTTAAAAGTTTGGGGCTGCGACGCTTATATGAAAAAGTTTCAGGCTGATAAGCTCGAACCCAAAGCGGATAAAATGCATCTTCATAGGACACCCAAAACAGTTGGGTATACCTCCTGCCTCAGATCCGAAAGCAATAAGGGATTGTTTCTTGAATCAGGTCCTTTCTCGAGGAAAAGTTTCTCTCGAAGGATTGAGTGGGAGGATGGTGGAGACTTGATGAGGTTATTGAACCGTCTCTTCAACTAGTGTGTGTCAGGGCACAGGGAGTTGTTCCTGTGGCACCTGCACCAATTGAAGTGGAAGCTTATGATAGTGATCATGAAACTTCAGATCAAGTCACTCCCAAACCTCGTAGGACGACAAGGATGTGTACTACTTCAGAGTGGTACGTAATCCTGTCTTGGAAGTCATGTTGCTAGACAACAATGAACCTACGAGCTATGGAGAAGCGATGGTGGGCCCGGATTCCGATAAATGGCTCGAGGCCATATAATCCGAGAGAGGATCCATATATGAAAACAAAGTGTAGACTTTGGAAGAACTACTTGATGGTCGTAAGGCTGTTAGGTACATATGGATTTTAAAAGGGAAGACAGACAATGATGGTAAGTATCACCATTAAGAAAGCTCGACTTGTCGTTAAAATGTTTTCCGACAAGTTCAAGGAGTTGACTATGGTGAGACTTTCTCACTCATAGCGATGCTGAGAGTCTGTTGGAATTATATTAGCGATTACTGCATTATTTATGAAATCTTGCAGATAGGATGTCAAAACATTGTTTCCTCGACGATTTTCTTGAGGAAAGGTTGTATGTGATACAACCGGAAGGTTTTGTCAATCCTGAAATATGCTAATAAGTATGCAAAGCTCCAGCAATCCTTCTAAGGACTGGAGTAAGCATCTCGGAGTTGGAATGTATACTTTGATGAGATGATCAAAGATTTTGGTGTATACAAAGTTTATGAGAAACTTGTATTTCCAAAGAAGTGAGTGGGAGCACTATAGAATTTCTGATGAATATATGTTGTTGACATATTGTTGATCAGAAATGACATAGAATTTCTGGAAAACATATAGGGTTATTTGGAAAGTGTTTTTCAATGGAAAGCCTGGGTTAAGCTACTTGAACATTGAGCATCAAGATCTATAAAGGATAGATCAAAACGCTTGATGGAACTTTCAAAAGAGCACATACCTTGACATGATCTTGAAGGTGTTCAAAATGGATCAGTCAAAGAAGGAGTTCTTGCCTGAGTTGTAAGGTATGAAGTTAAGACTTAAAGCTCGACCATGGCAGAATAGAGAGAAAGGAACGAAGGTCGTCCCCTATGCTTAAGACATAGGCTCTACAGTATGCTATGCTGTGTACCACACCTGAAGTGTGCCTTGCCATGAGTCAGTCAAGGGGTACAAGAGTGATCCAAGAATGGATCACAGGACAGCGGTCAAAGTTATCCTTAGTAACTAGTGGACTAAGGAATTTTCTCAATTATGGAGGTGGTAAAAGAGTTCGTCGTAAAGGGTTACGTCGATGCTAGCTTAACACCTATCCGGATAACTCTGAGTGGAGATATCAGATACGTATAATGGAGCAACAATTTAGAATAGCTCCAAGTAGAACAGTTATTTGGAATAGCTCCAAATAGAACGTGGTAGCTGCATCTAGGAGATGGCATAGAGATTTGTAAAGCACACACAGATCTGAAAGGTTCAGACCCATTGACTAAAGCCTCTCTCACAAGCAACATGATCAAACCTAGAACTCATTGAGTGTTAATCACATAGTGATGTGAACTAGACTACTGACTCTAGTAAACTCTTGGGTGTTAGTCACATGGCGATGTGACCTGTGAGTGTTAATCACATAGCGATGTGAACTGGATTATTGACTCTAGTGCAAGTGGGAGACTGTTGGAAATATGCCCTAGAGGCAATAATAAATTGATTATTATTATATTTCCTTGTTCATGATAATCATTTATTATCCATGCTAGAATTGTATTGATAGGAAACTCAGATACATGTGTGGATACATAGACAACACCATGTCCCTAGTAAGCCTCTAGTTGACTAGCTTGTTGATCAATAGATGGTTACGGTTTCCTGACCATGGACATTAGATGTCGTTGATAACGGGATCACATCATTAGGAGAATGATGTGATGGACAAGACCCAACCCTAAGCATAGCACTAGATCGTGTAGTTCGTATGCTAAAGCTTTTCTAATGTCAAGTATCATTTCCTTAGACCATGAGATTGTGCAACTCCCGGATACCGTAGGAATACTTTGGGTGTGCCAAACGTCACAACGTAACTGGGTGGCTATAAAGGTACACTATAGGTATCTCCGAAAGTGTCTGTTGGGTTGGCACGAATCGAGACTGGGATTTGTCACTCCGTGTGACGGAGAGGTATCTCTGGGCCCACTCGGTAGGACATCATCATAATGTGCACAATGTGATCAAGGAGTTGATCACGGGATGATGTGTTACGGAACGAGTAAAGAGACTTGTCGGTAACGAGATTGAACAAGGTATCGGGATACCGATGATCGAATCTCGAGCAAGTATCGTACCGATAGACAAAGGGAATTGTATACGGGATTGATTAAGTCCTTGACATCGTGGTTCATCCGATGAGATTATCGTGGAACATGTGGGAGCCAACATGGGTATCTAGATCCCGCTGTTGGTTATTGACCGGAGAACGTCTCGGTCATGTCTACATGTCTCCCGAACCCGTAGGGTCTACACACTTAAGGTTCGATGACGCTAGGGTTATAAAGGAAGTTTGTATGTGGTTACCGAATGTTGTTCGGAGTCCCGGATGAGATCCCGGACGTCACGAGGAGTTCCGGAATGGTCCGGAGGTAAAGATTTATATATGGGAAGTCCTGTTTTGGTCACCGGAAGAGTTTCGGGGTTTATCGGTAACGTACCGGGACCACCGGGAGGGTCCCGGGGGTCCACCAAGTGAGGCCACCAACCCCGGAGGCTTGCGTGGGCTAAGAGTGGTGAGGGACCAGCCCCTTAGTGGGCTGGTGCGCCTCCCACAAGGGCCCAAGGTGCCCAAGAGGTGGAAAGGGGGCAAACCCTAATGGGATATGGGCCTTAGGGCCCATATTGGGGCGCCTCCCTCTCCTCTCCCCCTCTTGGCCGCCACCCTTGACCCCATCTAGGGCTGCCGCCCCCCCTAGGGGTGGGTACCCTAGAGGGGGCGCAGCCCTCCCCTTCCCCTATATATATGAGGCCTAGGGGGCTGCCCACACACGCGATTCAATCTCTCGTTGGTGCAGCCCTGCGTCTCTTCTTCCTCCTCTTCTGCGGTGCTTGGCGAAGCCCTGCAGGATCGCCACGCTCCTCCATCATCACCACGCCGTTGTGCTGCTGTTGGATGAAGTCTTCCTTAACCTCTCCCTCTCTCCCTGCTGGATCAAGGCGTGGGAGACGTCACCGGGCTGTACGTGTGTTGAACGCGGAGGTGCCGTCCGTTCGGCACTTGGTCATCGGTGATTTGGATCACGACGAGTACGACTCCATCAACCCCGTTCACTTGAACGCTTCCGCTTAGCAATCTACAAGGGTATGTAGATGCAACTCTCCTTCCCCTCGTTGCTGGTCTCTCCATAGATAGATCTTGGTGACACGTAGGAAAATTTTGAATTTCTGCTACGTTCCCCATCAGCGAGGACGTCTCCCGCGCCTTGATCCAGCAAGGAGGAGGGAGAGGTTGAGGAAGAGGGCTCCAACAGCAGCACGACGGCGTGGTGGTGATGAAGTTGCAGTACTCCGGCAGGGCTTCGCCAAGCTCTTATGGAGGAGGAGAGGTGTTGGGGAGGGAAGGGGCTGCGCCTTGGATGTTGTTTGCAGCCCTCCCCTCACCCCTCTATTTATAGTGGAAAGGGGAAGGGGGCTGGCCCCCTCTAGATGAGATCTAGAGGGGGCGGCGGCCAAGGGGAGGGGGGCTTGCCCCCCAAGCAAGGGGGCGCCCCCCTTAGGGTTTCCCCCAACCCTAGGCGCATGGGCCCTAGGGGGTGTGGTGCCCCAGCCCACTTGGGCTGGTTCCCTTCTCCATACAGCCCATAAGGCCCTCCGGAAGAGGTGTACCCTCCCGGTGGACCCCCGTAACCCCTCCGGTGGCCCCGGTACAATACCGATATGCCCCCGAAACTTTCCGGTGACCATATGACAACTTACCATATATAAATTTTTACCTCCGGACCATTCCGGAACTCCTCGTGACGTTCGGGATCTCATCCAAGACTCCGAACAACATTCGGTAATC
The DNA here is from genome assembly GCA_034509565.1 of Triticum monococcum. Lineage (NCBI taxonomy): Eukaryota > Viridiplantae > Streptophyta > Magnoliopsida > Poales > Poaceae > Triticum > Triticum monococcum. Next base: position 664,945,367 of record CM067843.1, on the reverse strand, counting down.
ACATACAAGTCTTCCTAACAACCCTAGCGTCACCGAACCTTAAGTGAGTAGACCCTACGGGTTCGGGAGACATGCAGACATGACCGAGACGACTCTCCGGTCAATAACCAACAACGGGATCTGGATACCCATGTTGGCTCCCACATGCTCCACGATGATCTTATCGGATGAACCACGATGTCGAGGATTCAATCAATCCGTATACAATTCCCTTTATCAATCGGTACGTTACTTGTCCGAGACTCGATCGTCGGTATCCCAATACCTTGTTCAGTCTCGTTACCGGCAAGTCACTTTACTCGTACCGTAATGCATGATCCCGTGATCAACCACTTGATCACATTGAGCTCATTATGATGATGCATTACCGAGTGGGCCTAGAGATTCCTCTCCGTCACATGGTCTAAGGAAATGATACTTGGCATTCAGAAAAGCTACAGCAAACGAACTACACGATCTTTGAGCTAAGCTTAGGATTGGGTCTTGTCCATCACATCATTCTCCTAATGATGTGATCCCGTTATCAATGACATCTAATGTTCATAGTCAGGAAACCATGACTATCTTTTGATCAACGAGCTAGTCAACTAGAGGCTCACTAGGGACGTGTTGTGGTCTATGTATTCACACATGTATTACGATTTCCGGATAACACAATTATAGCATGAACAATAGACAATTATCATGAACAAAGAAATATAATAATAACCATTTTATTATTGCCTCTAGGGCATATTTCCAACGGGGGTCCCTCCGGAGGTGTGGGGTTTTCAGGTCTGCAAAAGCGCCCGTTGACTGTCTTGCGTATCGCGCTGTCGGTCGGGTCTCCTTCGACGTGAGCTACGGTGCATCACCCTCGGCGTCGAGGGTACACGTGACGTGCTCGTGTGTCAACACCTCCTTCGCTTCCGCGCCCGCCTCCCCTTCGCCAGGAGGGGCGACGTCCTCACCTCCGACTGGGGCACCACAAGATCCTCATCACCGCCTTCCAAGCCCCCACCGGCGTACAGTCGCATCATCCTCATCAGTGGCTACGTCTTCGCCCCAGGAGTTAATTGCATGAAATACCACATCCGTGGCATTATATGCAGATTGGTATCAACTTTCGTGATTTTTACATGTCAGTACCAACTCTCGGCCGCGCGGCTGCAGAATGGTCTAAACTCCGTATAAGCACGTATTGACGCTGAAACTGACCGATGGGACCCTCCTGTCAGATGCACACATGACATATTTTTTTCACAAAAAAACCCATTGCATTTATGTAATCATGCAAAAAAGGCCAAAACAAAATTTTCCACGCTAAAACAGCGCAAGGATGATTCGAACCTCCAAAAACAGCGCTAGGATGATTCGAACCTCCATTGCCCAGGCAGGGCCGGTCCTGACTTTTCGAAGGCCCGGGGCGAACTTAAAAAGTGGGCCTAATGTAGTGAAAAAAATAAATTACATCGATATAAAGCATAATCGGCGCAAAAAAAGAAGATACAAAGCATAACGTTGTTATGCCCTATAGAACTCCTTTTTTATTATTACTAAAAAAATATCGGATCTCTTTCTTTCTTCTTTCCCAAAATTATGTTTTTAGCCAACATTTTATAAGAAAGGAGTTGAAATACCTGAATTTGTCAGTGAAAAAATAAAAGAAATCCAGCTATCCAATCCCAAGCATATCGGATCTTCCTAGGGTCCACATATCCTCAAATGAGCAACATGTACATAAATAGAAGATCAGTCTGGGAATCGCTAGAAAACAAAGAAAAACAGTACAAAGATCAAGTGAGAAAGGACTACGCAATTACAAGATCTTTGTAGACAACTGTCCTGTTGCAACTTGCAAAGTGAATGAGCTTATGAAGTGTTGCGCTCTGCCTGTGGCCGGCCGCTAGATGAGAGTACTTATATGCAAATCCATAGGGGAGTGAGATGGAGAAACTGAAAATGTATCAAAGAAATCAACTTTAGCGGCAATATCCATTAATTTGCTAGGCATACTGCATGCTTCGGGAGACAGGAAGAAGAAACGACAGTGGCTGGTGCTACGAGATGGATCGATTGAATCAAAATTGGGATGGTGTCTTTCAGAATTCACGTAACCTACTAGTTTTTTCTAGCAGAACGTAACCTAGCTGATTGGGCTACATGCTTTAAGGCCCATTTTGTTCGGCTGTGTAGCATATGTGCACAGGGTTGGGCCCCCCATTGGGCTGGGCCCTAGGGCGTTGCCCTTCTTGCCTCTACCCAGGGCCGGCCCTGTGCCCAGGTTATTCGCACGAGCCAACACAACCATGCCAGCCATCGGTATGAGAGATGCTACACACTCATATTCTTTCGTAAAATAGAAAGCAGACACGTCCGAGCCATTTTTGACTGTTTCATTTTTTTGTTTGGTTTTTTTTCAGATTTCTTTTATCTTTTATTGTGTGATATTTTTTCCAGATCATTGTATGTTGAAAAATTGTTCAATATATATAACAAAAATGTTAATTTTCGAAAGTGGCGCTTTGGCACACCGGAGCGCGCACTCCTGGTTTTAAAATGTGTTTTAAACGTATATTGACATGTCAAAAAATCGAAAAAAATTGGCGCATACATCTCGATATTATCTATGCTCACAAAGTGTTACGCGAAAAACCGACAAATTATGTGTCGCGTGTGAAAAAGACAAAATTCGGTGTTAAAAAGTGCTTTTCACAAGACATCTTTTTGTCTTTTTATACAAGCCACAAAAAATATCGGTTTTCTCTGAAACTTGACATGCACATATATAATGCCGAGTTGTATGCGCCAAATTTTTGTTTGGAATTTTTTCACACTTTGAAATATTTTGTCCGGTGGCAGGAGCGCGCGCTCCCATGTGCCAAAGCGAATTTCTAGTTCATCTTATATTATACAGTAATTGTATTCATACAATAATATTTAGTGTGTATTTTCAAATAATATCACATTTTTTTAACAAAATCAATATATATATTTAAAACGTCATTGTATATTTTAGAAAATCATCGTATAATTAAAAAAGATCATTGTATATTAAAAATGTTCAATAAATATAAAAAATATTCTTCATAAATTATGAAGTAAATTTCAGTGTGTATTTATACAACAATATACAGTGTGCATTTTTCGAGAAATACCACAATAATATAAAAAATCAATATATATTAAAAAATTCATCGTATATTTAAAAAAAATCATTATATAATTAAAAAAGATCATTGTATATGAAAAATATTCATTGTATATAACAAAAAATTTCTTCGTAAATTATACAGTAATGCTCAGTGTGTATTGTTACAATAATATTCAATGTGTATTTTCAGAAAATTTCACATAATATAAAAAATCCAATATATATTTAGAAACTTCAGCATATATTTAAAACTATTCATCATATAATTTAAAAAATGTTCAATGTATATAACAAAATTGTTGATCGTATATTATACAGTAATGTTCAGTGTGTATTCACAAAATAATATTCAGTGTGTATTTTCAAAAATTTCACACAGTATAAAAAAGTTCAATATATATTAAAAAACTTCCTTGTATATTGAAAAAAATCATCATATAATTTAAAAGATTATTGTATACTAAAAAATTCATCGTATATTGTATGATAATGTTCAGTGTGTATTTATACAATAATGTTCACCGTGTATTAAAAAAAACAATCAACAAAGGCCAGGAGATGTGTATAGTTTATAGAGTATAAAAGATGGAAGCCTCGTCTAACTCAAGCCAACTTGTGGCGTATTGGTCTGCGAGCGCTAGCCCAATTGGCGCGACGCATGTTCGAATCTGCTGGGGCGCCGGTTTCGTTTTGCCGGAAAAAATGTCTACAGTTTATAAATTATATAAAAAAAAGTAAGCCTGATGCTTAGAGCAAAGCTACGAGTGGGGTGTTGGGCAGGGCGCGGCCGTTAATTTGTGCGACCTTTTTTTACGGAAAAAAATGTCACCCTTTTTTTGCAAACAAGGGCATTTGTGTGATTACATATAAAGCAATGTTTTTTTTTGTGAAAGAACATGCCATACAGAGTTTAGACCGTTTTGCAGTTGCGCGTCCGAGAGTTGGTACTGACATGTAAAAATTACGAAAATTGATATCAATCTGCATGTGGCATGCAATTAACTCTCGCTCCAATGACGGATTACACGGTTTACAGTTACGGATATCCGGTATTGGCGATTTTGAGTGGGGTGTTGGGCAGGGCGCGGGCCGTTAATTTGTGCGACCCAGTACAATTCCTGGCGTGTTGCGTGCGGCTTTTTTTAGGGGAAAAAGTGTCACCCTTTTTTGCAAACAAAGGCATTTGTGTGATTACATATAAAGCAATAGTTTTTTTTTTGAAGAACATGCCATGTGGGCACATGATAGGAGGACCCAACCAGTCAGTTTCAGCGTCAATACGTGCTTATACGGAGTTTAGACTGTTCTGCAGTCGCGCGTCCGAGAATTGGTACTGACATGCAAAAATTACGAAAATTGTTATCAATCTGCATGTGGCATGCAATTAAGTCTGTCCCAGTGACGGACTACATGGTTTGTAATGTGAACTGGGACCCAATCTTTCGATGAGAGAGGATAACTACGATTTTGGGTGGGACTTGACCCTTACGATCCGGCTACCAACCGTATAGGAAGAACCGTACACGACTGATATCCACGGCAATCGCTGAACCAACTCCACAGCGTTATCGACCGAGCCAACGGCGCGATCGACCTATCCACGAAGGATTTTTCCTGCAAGCAAATCGAAGAACATATAAGAAAATAATAGCCAAGCAATCTCAAAATTGCGAATATGCTAGATGGGATTAATCTCACAAGATGGGGTTCCGATAGGATGTCTTGACGATCACACTAGCTGCTACGAGCGAAGACAAATAAAAATAGCAATAGCTAAACTTCTCTAAACAAAACCCGAGTCTAAACCCTAATCTTAACTAGCTATTTATTAAAGGGTGCAGACGCGCCGCGCCGCACAAACGATGTCCTGGTTGGCGCCGTCTCTGGCTCTCCTCAGATTTAATCCAGGCTGTCCATTTTTTAATCCTCTGATCGTGGTGCACCCTAGAAACTGCGTGGCGTGGCGTGGTCGATGGAAAACTTCTGGCCCACTTTCCTTGGTTGATACGTAGCATGTCGATGGCCCACTTAGATGTATGCACGGCTGGTCATCCTTAAGGGTGTGTTTGATTTCTATCACGAAGCAGAATGTCACGGGTCGGTTCCATTCCGAGGGCCCGTCCCTGTGTTTAGATTGGCGAAGGAACCAGAACCCATCGATTCCAGAGAACGGCATATTCCGTGTTTATGCCGAACCTGGGCCTTCCTCCGAATCGGGCGGACCACGCGGAACGTCTCACTCGCGCCTCTCTCCCCTTCTCCCCGACTCACCCACCCGGCGCCCCAGCCAACCACGACCTGTGCCCTCCTCTCTCCCTCGATGGCCATGGCGGCGGCCGGAAGTGCAGCCTCGTCGGCGTCTCCCGCCCCTCGTCCTCCCCCCACCCCGCACCTCGACCAAGGATCTGGCGGAAGGAGGCGAGCACTCTGCTCCATGGCGGGAGATCCATGAGCGGAACGAGGCTGGGAGGCCACGCTGCCGCCGCACTCACGCGTCACATTGGGAAACACCGCGCTGCCGCTCTTGACGGAGCAGAAGCTCCAAGCGCTGCCCCTGACGGAGTAGGCGATCCAAATGCCGCCGTAGGTGAGGAGGCACGGGTGTGCGTGTGGCGTGGTGATAGGAAGGCTGCCGCTGTTGATCTTGTGGATTGGAGGAGCAAGGCTGCGGTCAAGACTGGACTAGCAAGCTGCATTTTTTGCTTGTAGCAATTAGATCAGATGCAGACTTTGGTATTTGGGTAGTTCCTGATCTGAAATAATACAGTTCAATATTTATCTGCTTTTGACTGAAATCCAATTCAATTTATGGTGAGATGAATAAACCCATTTCATTCCATCTGACAAACCAAACATCAAAATGTAACCATTCCATTCCTTCGAATTGTCACTACCAAACATAAAGACGGAAGCGACCCATTTCAGTGGAATGAAACCATGACATTCCATTCTACTTCGTTCCCGAACCAAACACACCCTAAAATTCCAAAGTCTATGCATGCATGTGTACGCAATGCATGTATGCATATTAGTACATGCATCTTCACTTTGCATCTCCAAATGCTTTCTCCTGTTGACTCTTTGACCCCTCCATTCCTGAGTATAATTAAAACGAATAATGAATGGAGCATCGTATTCTTGGCAGTTAAATCATGCGTACGAAGAAACGAAACTACCTGGTTATTATTTTGACATGTAGTTCTTGTAGATGTTTTTATGATAGGTATGCCCACATCATCCTTCCTTTCTGGAAAACAAAGCCGTCCTCGGCTTTTATTTACCTGAAACACATCATAGAGCAAAGCAAAAATAGATGCAGTACATATAGACCGCTCCAAAGGTGTTAGATCATGAGGATGTGATAAATTTGTAATATCACAATTATGAATATCATGATATATGTTCTCTGGTTGGAGAATAGAATTATGATTATCATGATGAATTTTATCCGACGCGGAATATATATATGAATTATGGGGACTCAAATGAGCTAGATGAGCATGCGATATGTCGAGATCAAAAGTTGAGACACACAACGGAAAACATTCAGAATTGATCGCAAGCATACTATGCATAGCATGATCCGCTGATTTAGCTTTCCCATCATTTATTATTTCATCGGAGGTCATTGGAAGCAAGTTAATGGTTTTTCCTTCAAACACGAAAGTATACAAATTTGTTCTACCATGATGGGTAACACTATTATCATATTGCCAAGGTCGACCTAACAATAAAGAAAAAGCTTGCATAGGTACGACATCACAGTCAACGTAATTATGATATGAACCAAGTGTAAAGTGTACTCTCACACGACGTGTTACCTTCAACTTACCATAGTCGTTGAACCATTGGATGTAATATGGATGGGGGTGTCTTGTAGTGGTGAGGCAAAGTTTCTCGACCATCTCTATACTCGCCAAATTATTGCAGCTTCCACCATCAATGATCACACGAACGGAATACCCTTTGACAATACGTGTACGGTTCAGCGATTGCCGTGGATATCAGTCGTGTACGGTTCTTCCTGTACAGTTGGTAGCCGGATCGTGAGGGTCAAGTCCCACCCAAAATCGTAGTTATCCTCTCTCATCAAAAGATCAGGTCCCAGTTCACATCAAGCATACGAAGAAACGAAACTACCTGGTTATTATTTTGACATGTAGTTCTTGTAGATGTTTTTATGATAGGTATGCCCACATCAGTTTGACGGTCACGGATATCCAGTACTACCGATTTTGAGATTCAGGATTGGTGCATCGTCTCTATGGACTTCTCCCCATCTTCTGCTGCTCGACTGCAACGAGGCCCTCACCTGCTGCTCGACCGCGACGAGGTAATTGAATGTAAACCTGATGGTCTGAAATTAGCAAAGCTTTTGTATTCCAAGAGGCATTAAATCCTCTCCTGTTTTTGTTGTACTTCGCACACTTCTGCTTGCAATCTGGGTTCTTGATTGTAACAAGCATAGGGGGAAAATTACGGTTAATGATGCTTGAAAAGATAGATAATCTTGTGAGAGGGAGTAAAAAGCATAAAACCAGCACAATCACAGAAACCCGTCACTTTTTATGACAAAAACCACTGAAAGTAAAGCTAAACTTTGACATTATATATCTTCTCTTTGACAATGTACCGAAACGCATAATACATTGTTCTCGACTCTAGCATCGTGAATGGTGCTAACAACATTTTTAAAGCATTGGTAGCCTACTGTGCAAACAATCATTAGCTTCATGGCTATATTCAAAAAAATCATTAGCTTCATGGCAATCGAATAAATTAGGGTGACGGAGCTACGTTGTAACCACGGGGCCGATGCCCCCCCACGCTTCCAACTGGTTTTGTAAGTCTTGGTTTCATGTGAAGGAAATATGCCCTAGAGGCAATAATAAAGTTATTATTTATTTTCTTATATCATGATAAATGTTTATTATTTATGCTAGAATTGTATTAACCGGAAACATAATACATGTGTGAATACATAGACAAACAGAGTGTCACTAGTATGCCTCTACTTGACTAGCTCGTTAATCAAAGATGGTTATGTTTCCTAACCATGAACAAAGAGTTGTTATTTGATTAACGAGGTCACATCATTAGTTGAATGATCTAATTGACATGACCCATTCCATTAGCTTAGCACCCGATCGTTTAGTATGTTGCTATTGCTTTCTTCATGACTTATACATGTTCCTATAACTATGAGATTATGCAACTCCCGTTTACCGGAGGAACACTTTGGGTACTACCAAACGTCACAACGTAACTGGGTGATTATAAAGGAGTACTACAGGTGTCTCCAATGGTAGATGTTGGGTTGGCGTATTTCGAGATTAGGGTTTGTCACTCCGATTGTCGGAGAGGTATCTCTGGGCCCTCTCGGTAATACACATCACATAAGCCTTGCAAGCATTATAACTAAGATGTTAGTTGTGAGATGATGTATTACAGAACGAGTAAAGAGACTTGCCAGTAACGAGATTGAACTAGGTATTGGATACCGACGATCGAATCTCGGGCAAGTAACATACCGATGACAAAGGGAACAATGTATGTTGTTATGCGGTCTGACCGATAAAGATCTTCATAGAATATGTAGGAGCCAATATGGGCATCCAGGTCCCGCTATTGGTTATTGACCGGAGACGTGTCTCGGTCATGTCTACATTGTTCTCGAACCGTAGGGTCCGCACGCTTAACGTTACGATGACAGTTATTATGAGTTTATGCATTTTGATGTACCGAAGGTTGTTCGGAGTCCCGGATGTGATCACGGACATGACGAGGAGTCTCGAAATGGTCGAGACATAAAGATTGATATATTGGAAGCCTATGTTTGGACATCGGAAGTGTTCCGGGTGAAATCGGGATTTTACCGGATTACCGGGAGGGTTACCGGAACCCCCCGGGAGCCAAATGGGCCTACATGGGCCTTAGTGAAAAGGTGAAAGGGGCTGCCATGGAGGGCTGCGCGCCTTCCCCCTCTCTCTAGTCCTACTAGGACTAGGAGAAGGTGGCCGGCCCCCTCTCTCTCTCTTTCCCACTTGAGAAACCTAGTTGGACTAGGATTGGAGGGGGGAGTCCTACTCCCGGTAGGAGTAGGACTCCTCCCGCGCCTCCCTCCTCTTGGCCGGCCAGCCCTCCCCCTCTCATCCTTTATATACGGGGGCAGGGGGCACCTCTAGACACACAAGTTGATCCTTGAGATCGTTCCTTAGCCGTGTGCGGTACCCCTGCCACCAAATTCCACCTCGATCATACCGTTGTAGTGCTTAGGCGAAGCCCTGCGTCGGTAGTACATCAAGATCGTCACCACGCCGTCGTGCTGACGGAACTCTTCCTCGACGCTTTGCTGGATCGGAGCCCGAGGATCGTCATCGAGCTGAACGTGTGCTAAGAACTCGGAGGTGCCGGAGTAACGGTGCTTGGATCGGTTGGATCGGGAAGACGTACGACTACTTCCTCTATGTTGTGTGATCGCTTCCGCAGTCGGTCTGCGTTGGTACGTTGACAACACTCTCCCCTCTCGTTGCTATGCATCACCATGATCTTGCGTGTGCGTAGGAAAATTTTGAAATTACTACGTTCCCCAACAGTGGTATCAGAGCCAGGTTTTATGGTTTGATGTTATTTGCACGAGTAGAACACAAGTGAGTTGTGGGCGATACAAGTCATACTGCCTACCAGCATGTCATACTTTGGTTCGGCGGTATTGTTGGACGAGACGACCCGGACCAACCTTACGCGTACGCTTACGCGAGACCGGTTCCCTCGACGTGCTTTGCACATAGATGGCTTGCGGGCGACTGTCTCTCCAACTTTAGTTGAACCGAGTGTGGCTACGCCCGGTCCTTGAGAAGGTTAAAACGGAGTCTATTTGACAAACTATCGTTGTGGTTTTGATGCGTAGGTGAGATGAGTTCTTGCTTAAGCCCGTAGCAGCCACATAAAACTTGCAACAACAAAGTAGAGGACGTCTAACTTGTTTTTGCAGGGCATGTTGTGATATGATATGGTTAAGGTATGATGCTGATTTTATTGTATGAGATGATCATGTTTTGTAACCAAGTTATCGGCAACTGGCAGGAACCATATGGTTGTCGCTTTATTGTATGCAATGCAATCGCGATGTAATGCTTTACTTTATTACTAAGCGGTAGTGATAGTCGTGGAAGCATAAAGATTGGCGAGACGACAACGATGCTACGATGGAGATCAAGGTGTCGCGCCGGTGACGATGGTGATCATGACGGTGCTTCGGAGATGGAGATCACAAGCACAAGATGATGATGGCCATATCATATCACTTATATTGATTGCATGTGATGTTTATCTTTTATGCATCTTATCTTGCTTTGATTGACGGTAGCATTATAAGATGATCTCTCACTAAATTATCAAGAAGTGTTCTCCCTGAGTATGCAGCGTTGCCAAAGTTCGTCGTGCCCAGACACCACGTGATGATCGGGTGTGATAAGCTCTACGTCCATCTACAACGGGTGCAAGCCAGTTTTGCACACGCAGAATACTCAGGTTAAACTTGACGAGCCTAGCATATGCAGATATGGCCTCGGAACACAGAGACCGAAAGGTCGAGCGTGAATCATATAGTAGATATGATCAACATGACGATGTTCACCATTGAAAACTACTCCATCTCACGTGATGATCGGTTATGGTTTAGTTGATTTGGATCACGTGATCACTTAGAGGATTAGAGGGATGTCTATCTAAGTGGGAGTTCCTAAGTAATTTGATTAACTGAACTTAAACTTATCATGAACTTAGTACCTGATAGTATCTTGCTTGTTTATGTTGATTGTAGATAGATGCCTCGTGCTGTTGTTCCGTTGAATTTTAATGCGTTCCTTGAGAAAGCAAAGTTGAAAGATGATGGTAGCAATTACACGGACTGGGTCCGTAACCTGAGGATTATCCTCATTGCTGCACAGAAGAATTACGTCCTGGAAGCACCGCTGGGTGCCAGGCCTGCTGCTGGAGCAACGCCAGATGTTATGAATGTCTGGCAGAGCAAAGCTGATGACTACTCGATTGTTCAGTGTGCCATGCTTTACGGCTTAGAATCGGGACTTCAACGACGTTTTGAACGTCATGGAGCATATGAGATGTTCCAGGAGTTGAAGTTAATATTTCAAGCAAATGCCCGAATTGAGAGATATGAAGTCTCCAATAAGTTCTATAACTGCAAGATGGAGGAGAACAGTTCTGTCAGTGAGCATATACTCAAAATGTCTGGGTATAATAATCACTTGATTCAGATGGGAGTTAATCTTCCAGATGATTGCATCATTGACAGAATTCTCCAATCACTGCCACCAAGCTACAAGAGCTTCGTGATGAACTATAATATGCAAGGGATGAACAAGACTATTCCCGAGCTCTTCGCAATGCTGAAAGCTGCGGAGGTAGAAATCAAAAAGGAGCATCAAGTGTTGATGGTCAACAAGACCACTAGTTTCAAGAAAAAGGGCAAAGGGAAGAAGAAGGGGAACTTCAAGAAGAACAGCAAGTAAGTTGCTGCTTAGGAGAAGAAACCCAAGTCTGGACCTAAGCCTGAAACTGAGTGCTTCTACTGCAAGCAGACTGGTCACTGGAAGCGGAACTGCCCCAAGTATTTGGCGGATAAGAAGGATGGCAAGGTGAACAAAGGTATATGTGATATACATGTTATTGATGTGTACCTTACTAGAGCTCCCAGTAGCACCTGGGTATTTGATACTGGTTCTGTTGCTAATATTTGCAACTCGAAACAGGGACTACGGAATAAGCGGACGCTAGCAAAGGACGAGGTGACGATGCGCGTGGGAAACGGTTCCAAAGTCGATGTGATCGCGGTCGGCACGCTACCTCTACATCTACCTTCGGGATTAATATTAGACCTAAATAATTGTTATTTGGTGCCAGCGTTGAGCATGAACATTATATCTGGATCTTGTTTAATGCGAGACGGTTATTCATTTAAATCAGAGAATAATGGTTGTTCTATTTATATGAGTAATATCTTTTATGGTCATGCACCTTTGAAGAGTGGTCTATTCTTGTTGAATCTCGATAGTAGTGATACACATATTCATAATGTAGAAGCCAAAAGATGCAGAGTTGATAATGATAGTGCAACTTATTTGTGGCACCGCCGTTTAGGTCATATCGGTGTAAAGCGCATGAAGAAACTCCATACTGATGGGCTTTTGGAACCACTTGATTATGAATCACTTGGTACTTGCGAACCGTGCCTCATAGGCAAGATGACTAAAACACCGTTCTCCGGTACTATGGAGAGAGCAACAGATTTATTGGAAATCATACATACCGATGTATGTGGTCCGATGAATATTGAGGCTCGTGGCAGATATCGTTATTTTCTCACCTTCACAGATGATTTAAGCAGATATGGGTATATCTACTTAATGAAACACAAGCCTGAAACATTTGAAAAGTTCAAAGAATTTCAGAGTGAAGTTGAAAATCATCGTAACAAGAAAATAAAGTTTCTACGATCTGATCGTGGAGGAGAATATTTGAGTTACGAGTTTGGTGTACATTTGAAAAATTGTGGAATAGTTTCGCAACTCACGCCACCCGGAACACCACAGCGTAATGGTGTGTCCGAACATCGTAATCGTACTTTACTAGATATGGTGCGATCTATGATGTCTCTTACTGATTTACCGCTATCGTTTTGGGGTTATGCTTTAGAGACGGCCGCATTCACGTTAAATAGGGCACCATCAAAATCCGTTGAGACGACGCCTTATGAACTGTGGTTTGGCAAGAAACCAAAGTTGTCGTTTCTTAAAGTTTGGGACTGCGATGCTTATGTGAAAAAGCTTCAACCTGATAAGCTCGAACCCAAAGCGGAGAAATGTGTCTTCATAGGATACCCAAAGGAGACTGTTGGGTACACCTTCTATCACAGATCCGAAGGCAAGACATTCGTTGCTAAGAATGGATCATTTCTAGAGAAGGAGTTTCTCTCGAAAGAAGTGAGTGGGAGGAAAGTAGAACTTGACGAGGTAACTGTACCTGCTCCCTTATTGGAAAATAGTACATCACAGAAAACTGTTTCTGCGACACCTATACCAATTAGTGAGGAAGCTAATGATGATGATCATGAAACTTCAGGGCAAGATACTACTGAACCACGTAGATCAACCAGAGTGAGATCCGCACCAGAGTGGTACGGTAATCCAATTCTGGAAGTCATGCTACTAGATCATGATGAACCTACGAACTATGAAGAAGCGATGGTGAGCCCAGATTCCGCAAAGTGGCTTGAGGCCATGAAATCTGAGATGGGATCCATGTATGAGAACAAAGTATGGACTTTGGTTGACTTGCCCGATGATCGGCAAGCAATTGAGAATAAATGGATCTTCAAGAAAAGACTGACGCTGACGGTAATATTACTGTCTATAAAGCTCGACTTGTCGCAAAAGGTTTTCGACAAGTTCAAGGGGTTGACTATGATGAGACCTTCTCACCCGTAGCGATGCTTAAAGTCCGTCAGAATCATGTTAGCAATTGCTGCATTTTATGGTTATGAAATATGGCAGATGGATGTCAAAACTGCATTCCTGAATGGATTTCTGGAAGAAGAGTTGTATATGATGCAACCAGAAGGTTTTTTCGATCCAAAGGGAGCTAACAAAGTGTGCAAACTCCAGCGATCCATTTATGGACTGGTGCAAGCATCTCGGAGTTGGAATAAACGCTTTGATAGTGTGATCAAAGCATTTGGCTTTATACAGACTTTTGGAGAAGCCTATATTTACAAGAAAGTGAGTGGGAGCTCTGTAGCATTTCTGATATTATATGTGGATGGCATATTACTGATTGGAAATGATATAGAATTTCTGGATAGCATAAAGGGATACTTGAATAAAAGTTTTTCGATGAAAGACCTTGGGGAAGCTGCTTACATATTAGGCATAAAGATCTATAGAGATAGATCAAGACGCTTAATTGGACTTTCACAAAGCACATACCTTGACAAGATTTTGAAGAAGTTCAAAATGGATCAAGCAAAGAAAGGGTTCTTGCCTGTGCTACAAGGTGTGAAGTTGAGTCAGACTCAATGCCCGACCACTGCAGAAGATAGAGAGAAAATGAATGATGTTCCCTATGCTTCAGCCATAGGCTCTATCATGTATGCAATGCTATGTACCAGACCTGATGTGTGCCTTGCTATAAGTTTAGTAGGGAGGTACCAAAGTAATCCAGGAGTGGATCACTGGACAGCGGTCAAGAACATCCTGAAATACCTGAAAAGGACTAAGGATATGTTTCTCGTATATGGAGGTGGCAAAGAGCTCACCGTAAGAGGTTACGTTGATGCAAGCTTTGACACTGATCCGGACGATTCTAAATCGCAAACCGGATACGTGTTTACTTTAAACGGTGGAGCTGTCAGTTGGTGCAGTTCTAAACAAAGCATCGTAGCGGGATCTACATGTGAAGCGGAGTACATAGCTGCTTCGGAAGCAGCGAATGAAGGAGTCTGGATGAAGGAGTTCATATCCGATCTAGGTGTCATACCTAGTGCATCGGGTCCAATGAAAATCTTTTGTGACAATACTGGTGCAATTTCTTTGGCAAAGGAATCCAGATTTCACAAAAGGACCAAACACATCAAGAGACGCTTTAACTCCATCCGGGATCTAGTCCAGGTGGGATACATAGAGATTTGCAAGATACATACGGATCTGAATGTTGCAGACCCGTTGACTAAGCCTCTTCCACGAGCAAAACATGATCAGCACCAAGGCTCCATGGGTGTTAGAATCATTACTGTGTAATCTAGATTATTGACTCTAGTGCAAGTGGGAGACTGAAGGAAATATGCCCTAGAGAAAATAATAAAGTTATTATTTATTTCCTTATATCATGCTAAATGTTTATTATTCATGCTAGAATTGTATTAACCGGAAACATAATACATGTGTGAATACATAGACAAACAGAGTGTCACTGGTATGCCTCTACTTGACTAGCTCGTTAATCAAAGATGGTTATGTTTCCTAACCATGAACAAAGAGTTGTTATTTGATTAACGAGGTCACATCTTTAGTTGAATGATCTAATTGACATGACCCATTCCATTAGCTTAGCACCCGATCGTTTAGTATGTTGCTATTGCTTTCTTCATGACTTATACATGTTCCTATAACTATGAGATTATGCAACTCCCGTTTACCAGAGGAACACTTTGGGTACTACCAAACGTCACAACGTAACTGGGTGATTATAAAGGAGTACTACAGGTGTCTCCAATGGTAGATGTTGGGTTGGCGTATTTCGAGATTAGGGTTTGTCACTCCGATTGTCGGAGAGGTATCTCTGGGCCCTCTCGGTAATACACATCACATAAGCCTTGCAAGCATTATAACTAAGATGTTAGTTGTGAGATGATGTATTACGGAACGAGTAAAGAGACTTGCCAGTAACGAGATTGAACTAGGTATTGGATACCGACGATCGAATCTCGGGCAAGTAACATACCGATGACAAAGGGAACAACGTATGTTGTTATGCGGTCTGACCGATAAAGATCTTCGTAGAATATGTAGGAGCCAATATGGGCATCCAGGTCCCGCTATTGGTTATTGACCGGAGACGTGTCTCGGTCATGTCTACATTGTTCTCGAACCGTAGGGTCCGCACGCTTAACGTTACGATGACAGTTATTATGAGTTTATGCATTTTGATGTACCGAAGGTTGTTCGGAGTCCCGGATGTGATCACGGACATGACGAGGAGTCTTGAAATGGTCGAGACATAAAGATTGATATATTGGAAGCCTATGTTTGGACATCGGAAGTGTTCTGGGTGAAATCGGGATTTTACCGGATTACCGGGAGGGTTACCGGAACCCCCCGGGAGCCAAATGGGCCTACATGGGCCTTAGTGGAAAGGTGAAAGGGGCTGCCATGGAGGGCTGCGCGCCTTCCCCCTCTCTCTAGTCCTATTAGGACTAGGAGAAGGTGGCCGGCCCCCTCTCTCTCTCTTTCCCACTTGAGAAACCTAGTTGGACTAGGATTGGAGGGGGGAGTCCTACTCCCGGTAGGAGTAGGACTCCTCCTGCGCCTCCCTCCTCTTGGCCGGCCAGCCCTCCCCCTCTCATCCTTTATATACGGGGGCAGGGGGCACCTCTAGACACACAAGTTGATCCTTAAGATCGTTCCTTAGCCGTGTGCGGTGCCCCCTGCCACCAAATTCCACCTTGATCATACCGTTGTAGTGCTTAGGCGAAGCCCTGCGTCGGTAGTACATCAAGATCGTCACCACGCCGTCGTGCTGACGGAAGTCTTCCTCGACGCTTTGCTGGATCGGAGCCCGAGGATCGTCATCGAGCTGAACGTGTGCTAAGAACTCGGAGGTGCCGGAGTAACGGTGCTTGGATCGGTTGGATCGGGAAGACGTACGACTACTTCCTCTATGTTGTGTGATCGCTTCCGCAGTCGGTCTGTGTTGGTACGTAGACAACACTCTCCCCTCTCGTTGCTATGCATCACCATGATCTTGCGTGTGCGTAGGAAAATTTTGAAATTACTACGTTCCCCAACATCATGGCCCTATAATTAGCATAATTTACCAAAATTCAGAAGAAATTTTTTTTCTACATCATACAAATAATGTGCTGTAGTAAACAGTGAGAATAGCCATGGTAATTCATTGACTCTTGAATGCTTCAACCCAATAGATCATCACAATTTCTACATCATCAAACTTCATTGACATATCCAGCAATAATCTTAAATGTATCTCAACACTCAGGCTCAGACTTAATCTCATCACCACTCTCCTGTCTAGTTGCAGCCGAAGCCACCAGGCAACGCAGGAATCTCATGATCTGAATGAGAAGTAATTATGCAACATATATAAGCATGACATGAGCATTGCAAAAAAGCATGACATGAGACTTGGTGCAGTACTACAGGCGGGTCCTTCAGTGAGAAGTACGCTCCAGTAGCCCTTGGCTCCTCCGAGACCACAATCGCAATTCCATGGGTCTTCTTACGAAGCACCTGATTGTAACAAAGCACAGGGGTAAAATTATGGTTAATGATGCTTGAAAAAATAGATAATCTTGTGAAAGGGAGTAAAAAGCATAAAACCACCACAATCACATAAACCCATCACTTTTTATGAAAAAACCACTGAAAGCAACGCTAAACTTTGACATACTATATCTTCTCCTTGATAATGTATCGAAATGCATAATACATTGTTCTCGACTCTAGCATTGCGAATGGTGCTAACAACACTTTTAAAACATTAGTAGCCTATTTTGCAAACAATCATTAGCTTCATGGCAATAAGATAAATTAGGGTGGCGGAGCTACGTTGTAGCCAGGGGGCCGATGCCCCCCACCCTCCCAACTGGTTTGTAAGTCTTGGTTTCATGGCCCTACAATTAGCATAATTTACCAAAATTCAGAAGAGAAATTTTCTACATCGTACTAATGATGTACTGTAGTAAATACTGAGAATAGCATGGTAACTCATTGACTCTTGAATGCTTCAACCCAATAGATCATCACAATTTCTACATCATACTAATAAACACAGCATGCTCAAACTTCATAGACATATCCAACAATAATCTTGAATGTATCTCAACACTCAGGCTTAGACTTTGATCAATCTCATTAGCACTCTCCTGTCTAGCTGCAGCCGAAGCTACCAGGCAACACATGGATCTCATGAACTGAATGAGAAGCAATTGTGCAACATATATAAGTAGGAGATGAGCATTGCAAAAAAAAGCATGACATGAGACTGGGTGCATTACTTCAGGCGGGTCCTTCACTAAGAAGTATGCTCTAGTAGCCCTGGGCTCCTCCGAGACCACAATCGCAGTTCCATGGGTCTCCTTACGAAGCACCTGATTGTAACAAGCACATGGGCAAAATTACTGTTAATGATGCTTGAAAAAAACAGATAATCTTGTGGGAGGGAGTAAAAAGTATAAAACCACCACAATCACAGAGAAGCATCACTTTTTAATGACAAAAACCACCGAAAGCAAAGCTAAACTTTGACATATAGGAGTAGCACTAAACTAGCAAAAAAAAGATTTCTGACCCATGAAGCCCACCCATCCGAGTTGAGTTGGGAAAAAGAAAATTGGGCATGTTGACTAGTGGCAAATTCAGCTTCAGTGACTTCGTGAAGCCAAGTCCCGCCGTGACTTAGCTTCCTCTATCAGCAATTAAAGATTCGATGTAGCAGATTGACCCATTTTTTAAACTGAAAAAATTAAAGTGTTTAAAAAAATTAAAAATCTTTCCTATTTCAAAAGATTTGAGTTGGTGGTGAGTTCACTCACCCTCCACCTCGTACATATGGGACCCATCGGATTAAAATAGTGGCAACCTCCACCCAACCAGCTCCCTCACAATTTTCCCGAGTATTATTTTTTACAATGAATTCCGGTTTTTACCTCCTATTTTGATATTATTGACACTAATTACCCCATTTAGCGACATTTCATCAGTTTTACCCCATTTAGCAAATGTTTTGCCACATTTTACCTTGTTTAAAATTTTGTGTGTGTCCTGACCGACTGTTAAGGGCTATGTACCAAATACAACAATAAAGGCTGGCACTTCTACATGTATTAACTTTGTACCGGTCAACATATTTGCTACCTAGGTATTCAAATATGTAGATGCATAAGATTTAGTAAAGTGGTATATTTACATCAGTTTTAATCTGATCCACATAATCATGCAAATTAAGGACGTATATGATAATATTGAAGAAAAACATAGATGACTTCAGATTATATCGGTAACAGTTTCTCCTAATTTTTTTCAATGGTAACATGCCACACTGATCATATTTGTTACCTGGGTATTCAGATATGTAGGGTAGAGAAGATTGCC
Source organism: Triticum monococcum (assembly GCA_034509565.1). Classification (NCBI taxonomy): domain Eukaryota; kingdom Viridiplantae; phylum Streptophyta; class Magnoliopsida; order Poales; family Poaceae; genus Triticum; species Triticum monococcum. The sequence goes on along the minus strand of CM067843.1, from coordinate 664,926,326 downwards.
ATACCGGCAGCCGCCCACTCCAACGATTGCCAACTGCCATGTCTCTTGCCTGCCGCTCTTCGCCTACGTCGTCCTATCCCCTCCTAACAAAGGAGGCAATGGTTTGGGGCAGGATCATGCGTGCAATCGGAAAGAATGCGAACGATGTGCGCCGTGAATATTGATGGCCACCATGGTGCGGTCCTACTTGCAAGTTGTTCGTTGGATGCGAGCGATCTGCTCTCGTGCAATCATATCATGCTGGGTTAGTCGGGAGAAGTTGCGAGGACCAGTTCAGCAAGAAGAAAAATATTCAAAGAAAATCGTTTGATGTGGCACACCAGCTGGACCTGACAATCAGGACCTGCCGGTCAGAACACACAAAAAGTTTTAAACAGGGTAAATTGTGGAAACAAGTTCGCTAAATGGGGTAAAGCGGATGAAATCTTGCTAAATGGGTAATTATTGTCAAAAATATTAAAATACTCCCTCCGTTCGGAAATACTTGTCTTGTCTAGATACAACCATTTCTAGAATAAGTATTTTCGAATGGAGGGAGTAGAGGTAAAAACTGGAATTCATTCTATTTTTTACATCTGGATGGCCCCTTGCAATCCTCGGGCCTGCTGTCCAATTGGAGGCGTGGTCCACCTCCACGCCATCCTCCCCTGGACAGCAGGGACGGCTGCTCCTCTACAACAATTGTCATCCTCAAGCATGCTGTCTACTTGGGCATGATTCGGAATTGGATCGAGCAACCAAAAGCTCGCTGACGATGATCAAGACCGGAGCTCGGCACGGTGCTACGGTGAGCCTCAATACGGGACTCGGACAGACTAGTCTCTGGTCCGGGCTGTCTCGCCGGCCCCGACGGCGCTGGTCAAGCTAGGTAGGATGGGCTGGGCGGTGGCGGCGGCGAGTGGAATGTGGTCGTGGAGGTGGAGCAGCTGAGGCGTCATGCATGCGTGCTCGTGGACGTGGTCGTGGCGCCGTGGCGGAGGAGAAGCATCACGGCGGCGGCCCCAGTCGACAGCGTGGAGACCACAACCACGAGCTGCATGAGAGCTTGGTGACCGCGCGTGCATGCGCTGGGCGAACGACTGCATAGAGATCGGTGGTGCGGGCAGCGGCGTACGTGCATGCGCTCGGCCAGGGCGGCGTGGTGGTGTGCTGGCCTGCCACCGGCGTTGGCGCGGCGGGTCCGGGGTATGTGCAGCTGCAGTGCATGGCAAGGGGCAGAGGAGGGGACGGCGTCGTCGGGGAGAGGATGACGATTGACGAAGGCACGGTGGATGGATACACGATAAGTACATGCGGCGTGCGTGTTGACGCTCAAAATTGGCACAGTTATAAAATTAGTATAGGTTATATCAAGACCAATTCAAACTTATGATTGGAAGTCACCTTGGAATGTCTCTCTTCGAGAAGATCAAGATGGATATGAAGATGGTCCAAAACGGAGCTCGGACTCAAAAGTTATGACAAGTTCAGAGATGCTTATGTTGACACCAGAGTAAAGAAATGCATAAAACTCAATCAATATGGCCTCTGATGGAAACTGTTTCAACATGAAAATTGTGTGTCTCGTCGAAACGATAGATTTTGATATAAAAATCATCTTAATCCGAGTTCATATGCAACCTGTGGAGACAAAACAAGGTCAGAAACAGAAGCTGCAGAGTCATTTCGGACCAACCGAGTTGATTGACTCGGTGAGACCGAGTTGATCCGAAAAATTACAGAAAGTTACAGAAAGTTTGCAACGTTCACTCGGTGGGACCGAAAAAAACCAATCGGTGAGACCGAGATTGATCCGGAAATTGCCAAAGATTCCTGTCCGAGTTAGGTTAGGGTTTTTGATGTTTTGGACGGAATTTTTAGTCCTTTTCTTGTACGGAAAGTCCAACCGCCTCATAAATAGATGAGAGGTGACGGCCGATTAAACAACACACAATCGAACATATCAATCTATCATCTTTTATCTTTACCTTTATCTCCCTCCCTTGTTCTTCTTCTTCCTCGTTCTTCGTTCGTTCTTCTTGTTGCAGGGCGACGAACCTCGAGGCCCTAGGGGCGATCAGGTCGACCTAGGGCAGCCCATAGCCGCCGCGCGCCCTGACGGGGTCCCTTCCGGGCGTGTGGGGTTTCGGGTCCTCAAAAGCACCCGTCGAATTGCCTGCGTACCGCGCTTCCGGCCGGGTCTCCTTCGACGTGAGCTGCGGTGCATCACCCCTGGCGTCGAGGGTACACGGTGACGTGTTCATGTGCGAACACACTTTTTGGCGACTCCGCTGGGGACGAAGCTTTGAACGTTCTCCAGCCCGTTCTTGCTACGAAGAGATCGTCATCAAGTTGTTGCAATCTACAAAGGTAATATGAATACCCAATTCCCCTTTGTAGATGCAAATAATTCATATGTTGTTGCTGAATCACCTAATGAGCATAATGTATCGGCTAGCCCTAGTTTTATCAATCATGCATCTAATTATGCGCAAGGGCCGATGCAAAGCAATCTTCATGCTTCAAATTCTTATGATTTTAGCAACGTACAACATATGTATCCAAACTCTCATGCATCGACAACCCCACAATTCCATATGCCGATGAACAACATGATGGGTTTGGTTAATCAATTTGAAACACCTCATGTTAAAATTTCCAATAGCATACAAGAAAGTGTTTGACCTTTTTATTCATCGGCAACTAATTTGCAATATGTGAATACAACCTTGCCGATGGATGGGAGAATTGGCCATGCTACTGCTAGCTATTCGGCCGGTTACTCTCAACCGTCATATGCTACACCTCATGTTAGTAATTTTTCGGCACCACACACAACTATAGATGCTCAAAATTCGGCTTCACACCTTTCAGGTCATAGCCGAATAAATGTAAATTTTACAGGAGCGGTTGTGCCAAATATTGTAGAAGATGGGGTAGTGGTGGCTGCATTGAAGAGTTTAGCCCAGAATAAGAGGATTAGTGCTATTTGCCTTGAACAACATGAAACAGGGCTATTTCCTGATTGTGCCGCAATAAAAGCTAGAGTTTTGCAAGAAGATGAATCTTTGCCAATTGATAAAATTGGCGAGCAAAAATATGGTTTTACAACAATGCATATGCCTTCACCTAGCACTGAAGGAAATATGCCCTAGAGGCAATAATAAAGTTATTATTTATTTCCTTATATCATGATAAATGTTTATTATTCATGCTAGAATTGTATTAACCGGAAACATAATACATGTGTGAATACATAGACAAACAGAGTGTCACTAGTATGCCTCTACTTAACTAGCTCGTTAATCAAAGATGGTTATGTTTCCTAACCATGGACAAAAGAGTTGTTATTTGATTAATGAGGTCACATCATTAGTTGAATGATCTGATTGACATGACCCATTCCATTAGCTTAGCACCCGATCGTTTAGTATGTTGTTATTGCTTTCTTCATGACTTATACATGTTCCTATGACTATGAGATTATGCAACTCCCGATTGCCGGAGGAACACTTTGGGTGCTACCAAACGTCACAACGTAAATGGGTGATTATAAAGGAGCATTACATGTGTCTCCAAAGGTAGATGTTGGGTTGGCGTATTTCGAGATTAGGATTTGTCACTCCGATTGTTGGAGAGGTATCTCTGGGCCCTCTCGGTAATGAACATCACCTAAGCCTTGCAAGCATTGCAACTAACATGTTAGTTGTGAGATGATGTATTACGGAACGAGTAAAGAGACTTGCCGGTAACGAGATTGAACTAGGTATTGGGATACCGACGATCGAATCTCGGGCAAGTAACATACCGATGACAAAGGGAACAACGTATGTTGTTATGCGGTCTGACCGATAAAGATCTTCGTAGAATATGTAGGAGCCAATATGGGCATCCAGGTCCCGCTATTGGTTATTGACCGGAGACGTGTCTCGGTCATGTCTACATTGTTCTCGAACCGTAGGGTCCGCACGCTTAAGGTTTCGATGACAGTTATATTATGAGTTTATGAGTTTTGATGTAACGAAGGAGTTCGGAGTCCCGGATGAGATCGGGGATATGACGAGGAGTCTCGAAATGGTCGAGACGTAAAGATCGATATATTGGACGACTATATTCGGACATCGGAAAGGTTCCGAGTGATTCGGGTATTTTCGGAGGTACCGGGGAGTTACGGGAATACGGAGAAGAGTATTGGGCCTTAATGGGCTTTAGTGGGAAGGAGCGAGGAGGTGGCGCGCGCCCCTCCCAAGTCTAGTCCGAATTGGACAAGGGATTTGGGGCGCGGCCCACCTCTCCCTTCCTTCTCCACTTCCCTCCTTTCCCCCCTTCTCCTAGTTGGACTAGGAAAGAAGGAGTCCTACTCCCGGTGGGAGTAGGACCCCCCTTGGCGCGCCAACTCCTAGGACGGCCGCCCCTCCTCCCTTGCTCCTTTATATACGGGGGCAGGGGGCACCCCATAGACACACAAGTTGATCATTGAGATCGTTCCTTAGCCGTGTGCGGTGCCCCCTGCCACCAAATTCCACCTCGATCATATCGTTGTAGTGCTTAGGCGAAGCCCTGCGTCGGTAGTACATCAAGATCGTCACCACGCTGTCGTGCTGACGGAACTCCTCCCCGAAGCTTTGCTGGATCGGAGCCCGGGGATCGTCATCGAGCTGAACGTGTGCTAAGAACTCGGAGGTGCCGGAGTAACGGTGCTTGGATCGGTCGGATCGGGAAGAAGACGTACGACTACTTCCTTTATGTTGTGTCAACGCTTCCGTTGCGATCTACAAGGGTACGTAGATCAGACTCTCCCCCTCGTTGCTATGCATCACCATGATCTTGTGTGTGCGTAGGAAATTTTTTGAAATTGCTACGTTCCCCAACTGTGGCATCCGAGCCTAGGTTTTATGGTTTGATGTTATTTGCACGAGTAGAACACAAGTGAGTTGTGGGCGATACAAGTCATACTGCCTACCAGCATGTCATACTTTGGTTCGGCGGCATTGTTGGACGAGACGACCCGGACCAACCTTACGCGTACGCTTACGCGAGACCGGTTCCCTCGACGTGCTTTGCACATAGATGGCTTGCGGGCGACTGTCTCTCCAACTTTAGTTGAACCGAGTATGGCTACGCCCGGTCCTTGAGAAGGTTAAAACGGAGTCTATTTGACAAACTATCATTGTGGTTTTGATGCGTAGGTGAGATGAGTTCTTGCTTAAGCCCGTAGCAGCCACGTAAAATTTGCAACAACAAAGTAGAGGACGTCTAACTTGTTTTTGCAGGGCATGTTGTGATGTGATATGGTCAATACATGATGCTAAATTTTATTGTATGAGATGATCATGTTTTGTAACCGAGTTATCGGCAACTGGCAGGAGCCATATGGTTGTCGCTTTATTGTATGCAATGCAATCGCGATGTAATGCTTTACTTTATCACTAAGTGGTAGCGATAGTCATGGAAGCATAAGATTGGCGAGACGACAACGATGCTACGATGGAGATCAAGGTGTCGCGCCGGTGACGATGGTGATCATGACGGTGCTTCAGAGATGGAGATCACAAGCACAAGATGATGATGGCCATATCATATCACTTATATTGATTGCATGTGATGTTTATCTTTTATGCATCTTATCTTGCTTTGATTGACGGTAGCATTATGAGATGATCTCTCACTAATTATCAAGAAGTGTTCTCCCTGAGTTTGCACCGTTGCGAAAGTTCTTCGTGCTGAGACACCACGTGATGATCGGGTGTGATAGGCTCTACGTTCAAATACAACGTGTGCAAAATAGTTGCACACACGGAATACTCAGGTTATACTTGACGAGCCAAGCATATACAGATATGGCCTCGGAACACGGAGACCGAAAGGTCGAGCGTGAATCATATAGTAGATATGATCAACATAATGATGTTCACCGATGAAACTACTCCATCTCACGTGATGATCGGACATGGTTTAGTTGATTTGGATCACGTGATCACTTAGAGGATTAGAGGGATGTCTATCTAAGTGGGAGTTCTTAAGTAATATGATTAATTGAACTTAAATTTATCATGAACTTAGTCCTGGTAGTATTTTGCAAATATGTTGTAGATCAATAGCTCGCGTTGTTGCTTCCCTGTGTTTATTTTGATATGTTCCTAGAGAAAATTGTGTTGAAAGATGTTAGTAGCAATGATGCGGATTGGATCCGTGATCTGAGGTTTATCCTCATTGCTGCACAGAAGAATTATGTCCTTGATGCACCGCTAGGTGACAGACCTATTGCAGGAGCAGATGCAGACGTTATGAACGTTTGGCTAGCTCAATATGATGACTACTTGATAGTTTAGTGCACCATACTTAACAGCTTAGAATCGAGACTTCAAAGACGTTTTGAACGTCATGGACCATATGAGATGTTCCAGGAGTTGAAGTTAATATTTCAAGCAAATACCCGAGTTGAGAGATATGAAGCCTCCAACAAGTTCTATAGCTAAAAGATGGAGGAGAATCGCTCAACTAGTGAGCATGTGCTCAGATTGTCTGGGTACTACAATCGCTTGAATCAAGTGGGAGTTAATCTTCCAGATAAGATAGTGATTGACAGAACTCTCTAGTCACCATCACTAAGTTAGTAGAACTTCGTGATGAACTATAATATGCAAGGGATAACGGAAACAACTCCCAAGCTCTTCGTGATGCTGAAATCAACGAAGGTAGAAATCAAAGAAAAACATCAAGTGTTGATGGTTGACAAGACCACTAGTTTCAAGAAAAGGGCAAAGGGAAGAAGGTGAATTTCAAGAAGAACGGCAAGCAAGTTGCTGCTCAAGTGAAGAAGCCCAAGTCTGATCCTAAGCCTGAGACTAAGTGCTTCTACTGCAAAGGGACTGGTCACTGGAAGCGGAACTACCCCAAGTGATTGGCGGATAAGAAGGATGGCAAAGTGAACATAAGTATATTTAATATACATGTTATTGATGTGTACTTTACTAGTATTTATAGCAACCCCTCAGTATTTGATGCTAGTTCAGTTGCTAAGAGTAGTAACTCGAAACGGGAGTTGCAGAATGAACAAAGACTTGTTAAGGGTGAAGTGATGATGTGTGTTGGAAGTGGTTCCAAGATTGATATGATCATCATCGCACACTCCCTATACTTTGGGGATTAGTGTTGAACCTAAATAAGTGTTATTTGGTGTTTGCGTTGAGTATGAATATGATTTGATCATGTTTATTGTAATACGGTTATTCATTTAAGTAAAAGAATAAATTGTTGTTCTATTTACATGAATAAAACCTAATATGGTTAAACACCCAATGAAAATAGTTCATTGGATCTCGATCTTAGTGATACAGATATTCATAATATTGAAACCAAAAGATGCGAAGTTAATAATGATAGTGGAACTTATTTGTGGCACTGCCGTTTAGGTCATATTGGTGTAAAGCGCATGAAGAAACTCCATGCTGATGGGATTTTGGAATCACTTGATTATGAATCACTTGATGCTTGCGAACCATGCCTTATGGGCAAGATGACTAAAACGCCGTTCTCCGGAACAATGGAGCAAGCAACAGACTTGTTGGAAATCATACATACTGATGTATGTGGTCCGATGAATATTAAGGCTTACAACAGTTATCATTATTTTCTGACCTTCACAAGATGATTTGAGCAGATATGGGGATATCTACTTGATGAAACATAAGTCTGAAACATTTGAACAGTTCAAAGAATTTCAGAGTGAAGTGGAAAATCATTGTGACAAGAAAATAAAAGTTTCTACGATATGATCGCAGAGGTAAAATATTTGAGTTACGAGTTTGGTCTTCAGTTAAAACAATGTGAAATAGTTTCACTACGCACGCCACCTGGAACACCACAGCATAATGGTGTGTCCGAACGTCATAACCGTACTTTATTGGATATAGTGCAATCTATGATGTATCTTTCCAATCTATCACTATCGTTTTGGGGTTATGCATTAGAGACAACTGCATTCATGTTAAATAGGGCACCATCTAAATCCGTTGAGACGACACCGTGTGAACTATGGTTTGGCAAGAAACCTAAGCTGTCGTTTCTTAAAATTTGGAGTTGCGACGCTTATGTGAAAAAGTTTCATCTCGATAAGCTCAAACTCAAATCAGAGAAATATGTCTTCATAGGATACCCAAAGGAGACAGTTGGGTACACCTTCTATCACAGATCCGAAGGCAAGACATTCATTGCTAGGAATGGATCCTTTCTAGAGAAGGAGTTTCTCTCGAAAGAAGTGAGTCGGAGGAAAGTAGAACTTGATGAGGTAACTATACCTGCTCCCTTATTGGAAAGTAGTTCATCACAGAAATCTGTTCCTATGACCAATTAGTGAGGAAGCTAATGATGATGATCATGTAACTTCAGATCAAGTTACTACCGAATCTCGTATGTAAACCAGAGTGAGATCCGCACCAGAGTGGTACGGTAATCCTGTTCTGGAGGTCATGTTACTTGACCATGACGAACCTACGAACTATGAGGAAGTGATGATGAGCCCAGATTCCGCGAAATGGTTTGAGGCCATGAAATCTGAGATATGATCCATGTATGAGAACAAAGTTTGGACTTTGGTTGACTTGCCCGATGATCGGCAAGCAATTGAGAATAAATGGATCTTCAAGAGGAAGACGGACGCTGATAGTAGTGTTACTATCTACAAAGCTAGAATTGTCGCAAAAGGTTTTCGACAAGTTCAAGGTGTTGACTACGATGAGAGCTTCTCACTCGTATCTATGCTTGAGTCTAGTAATTGCCGCATTTTATGAAATCTGGCAAATGGATAAACAAAACTACATTCCTTAATGGATTTATTAAAGAAGAGTTGTATATGATGCAACAGAAGGTTTTGTCAATCCGAAAGGTGCTAACAAAATGTGCAAGCTCCAGCGTTCTATCTGTGGACTGGTGCAAGCATCTCGGAGTTGGAATATACGCTTTGATGAGTTGATCAAAGCATATAGTTTTATACAGACTTGCGGTGAAGCCTGTATTTACAAGAAAGTGAGTGGGAGCACTACAACATTTCTGATAAGTATATGTGAATGACATATTGTTGATCAGAAATAATGTAGAATTATTCTGTAAAGCATAAAGGAGTGTTTGAAAGGAGTTTTTCAAAGAAAGACTTCGGTGAAGCTGCTTACATATTGAGCTTCAATATCTATATAGATAGATCAAGACGCTTGATAAGTTTTTTCAATGAGTACATACCTTGACCAGATTTTGAAGTAGTTCAAAATGGAGCAGTCAAAGAAAGAGTTCTTGCCTGTATTATAAGGTGTGAAGTTGAGTAAGACTCAAAGCCCGACCACGGCAGAAGATAGAAAGAGAATGAAAGTCATTCCCTATGCCTTGGCCATAGGTTCTATAAAGTATGTCATGTTGTATACCAGATCTATTGTATACCCTGCACTGATTTGGCAAGGGCGTACAATAGTGATCTAGGAGTAGATCACTGGACAACGGTCAGAATTATCCTTAGTGAAATAAGGATATGTTTCTCGATTATGGACGTGATAAAAAGGTTCGTCGTAAAGGGTTACGCCGATGCAAGTTTTGACACTAATCTAGATGACTCTAAGTCTCGGTCTAGATACATATTGAAAGTGGGAGCAATTAGCTAGAGTAGCTCCATGCAAAGCATTGTTGACATAGAAATTTGCAAAATACATGTGGATCTGAATGTGGCAGACCCGTTGACTAAGATTCTCTCACAGCAAAACATGATCACACCTTAGTACTCTTTGGGTGTTAATCACATAGCGATGTGAACTAGATTACTGAATCTAGTAAACACTTTGGGTGTTGGTCACATGACGATGTGAACTATGGGTGTTAATCACATGGTGATGTGAACTATTGCTGTTAAATCACATGGCGATGTGAACTAGATTATTGACTCTAGTGCAAGTGGGAGACTGAAGGAAATATGCCCTAGAGGCAATAATAAAGTTATTATTTATTTCCTTATATCATGATAAATGTTTATTATTCATGCTAGAATTGTATTAACCGGAAACATAATACATGTGTGAATACGTAGACAAATAGAGTGTCACTAGTATGCCTCTACTTGACTAGCTCGTTAATCAAAGATGGTTATGTTTCCTAACCATGGACAAAAGAGTTGTTATTTGATTAACGAGGTCACATCATTAGTTGAATGATCTGATTGACATGACCCATTCCATTAGCTTAGCACCCGATCGTTTAGTATGTTGCTATTGCTTTCTTCATGACTTATACATGTTCCTATGACTATGAGATTATGCAACTCCCGTTTGCCGGAGGAACACTTTGGGTGCTACCAAACGTCACAACGTAAATGGGTGATTATAAAGGAGCATTACAGGTGTCTCCAAAGGTATATGTTGGGTTGGCGTATTCCGAGATTAGGATTTGTCACTCCGATTGTCGGAGAGGTATCTCTGGGCCCTCTTGGTAATGCACATCACCTAAGCCTTGCAAGCATTGCAACTAATATGTTAGTTGTGAGATGATGTATTACGGAACGAGTAAAGAGACTTGCCGGTAACGAGGTTGAACTAGGTATTGGGATACCGACGATCGAATCTCGGGCAAGTAACATACCGATGACAAAGGGAACAACGTATGTTGTTATGCGGTCTGACCGATAAAGATCTTCGTAGAATATGTAGGAGCCAATATGGGCATCCAGGTCCCACTATTGGTTATTGACTGGAGACGTGTCTCGGTCATGTCTACATTGTTCTCGAACCGTAGGGTCCGCACGCTTAAGGTTTCGATGACAGTTATATTATGAGTTTATGAGTTTTGATGTAACGAAGGAGTTCGGAGTCCCGGATGAGATCGGGGACATGACGAGGAGTCTCGAAATGGTCGAGACGTAAAGATCGATATATTGGACGACTATATTCGGACATCGGAAAGGTTCCGAGTGATTCGGATATTTTCGGAGGTACCCGGGAGTTACGGGAATACGGGGAAGAGTATTGGGCCTTAATGGGCTTTAGTGGGAAGGAGCGAGGAGGTGGCGCGCGCCCCTCCCAAGTCTAGTCCGAATTGGACAAGGGATTTGGGGCGCGGCCCACCTCTCCCTTCCTTCTCCACTTCCCTCCTTTCCCCCCTTCTCCTAGTTGGACTAGGAAAGAAGGAGTCCTACTCCCGGTGGGAGTAGGACTCCCCTTGGCGCGCCAACTCCTAGGCCGGCCGCCCCTCCTCCCTTGCTCCTTTATATACGGGGGTAGGGGGCACCCCATAGACACACAAGTTGATCATTGAGATCGTTCCTTAGCCGTGTGCGGTGCCCCCTGCCACCAAATTCCACCTCGATCATATCGTTGTAGTGCTTAGGCGAAGCCCTGCGTCGGTAGTACATCAAGATCGTCACCACGCTGTCGTGCTGACGGAACTCCTCCCCGAAGCTTTGCTGGATCGGAGCCCGGGGATCGTCATCGAGCTGAACGTGTGCTAAGAACTCGGAGGTGCCGGAGTAACGGTGCTTGGATCGGTCGGATCGGGAAGAAGACGTACGACTAATTCCTCTACGTTGTGTCAACGCTTCCGTTGCGATCTACAAGGGTACGTAGATCAGACTCTCCCCCTCGTTGCTATGCATCACCATGATCTTGTGTGTGCATAGGAAATTTTTTGAAATTGCTACGTTCCCCAACAAGTACTACATCATATTATACACCCCTACACTACTGCAAAATTTCGGCAACACCCGTGTGTCATTGCCAAAAGAATCTAAAAACATCGGGGGGCAATCGTATCCAGAGTGGGTTGAAATTGAGAAAAAGCTTAAAGCCAACTTTGCCGCTCGCCGCCAGAAACAAATAGAAAAAGAATTGGCTCAGATAAAAGAAGCATTGCCAATGGGTAGTATCAATGAAAAGAAGGATGATTCGGAACTTGAAAGTGCTTCGGTTGAAAAAGCCGAATCAAGTAGTATATATTCCAAATCCATCAAATCCAGAGAGGCAAGTATTATTGAGAAAGGGCATGGCAAGCATAGCAAAACAACCATGCTTGATTTTTCTGAAGTTAATGGAACCTACTTCCAGCCCTATGAATTTCGTGCCATAGAAATTAACAAGCTTCAAGGACAAGAACAAGTAGCCGAACAAAGTTCGATTGACAAAGATCTTCAAATTTATGATGCACGAAATCAAGAAGAAAATTGTGACATGGTGTTGGGAAGTCATCCAGAAGCAAAGCACAATATTATTCATCATATTCAATCATCATGCTCTCCCAACATATTTGAAGAGGTATGTCTAGCAAGTAATTTACCTATTTTCAGATTTGGTCACAACTATATTGTTGATGCATCTATTAGAAAAATTCTAGTAAGTAATTTTCAAAGACCAATGAAGAAGGGCAATTTACTTGTTAGCAATAAAATTGTTACTAAGCATATCGGCAAATATATTGCACCATTCAGAAAGACCGATAGTGAAAAATTATTGCAGCCAAGGCTTTCCCCATTGCTTTATCTAAAGCTCATATCTAATTGGGTAGCTTTGCTTATTTCGTACTTGGCTTGCACTTGGTCTCAACTGAGACATGTATGTTCTAAATATCTTCGTTTCAGAAATTTAAGGCCAAGGTTAAATTCTATTGCGAAAACTGATGCTAATATAATATCTTATCCAAAGGCATCGGAGATAGAGTGGAAAACACAATGCATAGCCGAATGGGAAGATTCCGAATCTGAACCATTCGTTTGCTTAACTCCAAAGCTGTTCTCACAACAAGATCGGCTAGAAAACAAAAGGTATACCTTCAATTCAAACATGTGTGATCAAATCTTTGCGTTGTTGTTGAGAAATAATTACATTAGAATTCTTGATCACCATGTCAAGCCATCTATCCACGGACGAATGTATTGTAAGTTCCATGATTCGTCCAAGCATAATTTTGAGGACTGCCACATGTTTCGTCAAATAGTTAAATCGACCATTGAAAAAGGACGATTAAGATTTGTTGAAACACCAAAGGATGACCAATCTATTCCGATTGGTCTTGATGGAAAAAAGTTTTTGCATCGGCTACTTCAAGTCGATCCATCTAAAGAGAAGGTAAAAACTGCAGGTGATAGGATCATGCTTTCAAGTAAAGAAGTAGTTGAAGATCATAATGAACATGAACTTGAGGGTGAGGATTCCATCGAAGCTACAATGAAGACGCTAAGGACTAGGGGGCAACAAGGAAATCCAATGATCGATGAAAGCAAACCAAAAGAAAACAAAGGCCGAAATAAGCGCAAGTGTAAGAGATCAAAAATCACCTTCACTGAACTATTGGATAAATATCAAAAGAAGAGTGAAGAGAAGAATGCTTATCGGCCAAATCATGCAAAGAAACCAAGATCACCCCCAAGGCGCAAATATGAGGATCGGTATTGGCAAAGTGAGCATTTTAATGCAACATATTCATATCCTTATTTTGGGCCGCCAGTGCCAATGCCGTGGATGCATCCCTATGCTCATGTACATCCATATCCATCATGGGACAAGTATGATACAAGGGCACACTCTCCATCTTATTTTAGACCATCTAACCAATATTATGCATCTCCGAGAAGATCAACATTTGAACAATCATATGTTAAAGACCGTTTCAATCATAAGGAATCGGTCCGGAGCTCAAAGAAGAAGAAAGAGGTGGTCAAACAAGTGTACCGTGTTAAAAGAGATGGTCGTAAGAGTGCAACTTCAGATTTGATCTCAAATGAAAAAGAACCAATTAACGTGTTGACATTGGCTACTAAAGGCAATGAGACGAAGCAACCAATTATCAAGAGTCAATCAAGCGCCAAATCTGAAGGGAGGAAGTTGAGAGTGCACAAGGTAAAACAAGAGTTGCCATTGCTTCAAACAAAATCACAGCCGGGGTGCCCACTCGGCTTATCATATTGGCAAAAGAAGAAATTGCAAAAACTTAGTGCACAAGAACTTGAGGAAAGGAATATGGCATGGGTTCCGAAAGGAAGTACCCAAAATAAGAAGTGTGTGCAAGCTTCCATTACAAGAAGTACAATAAAAGTGAATAGAGAGAAGGATGGAAGCAACAAACAATTAAGCCGAAGGAGTGCATCACAACATCAAAATCTTCGGTTAGCACATCATCCATTTTCTTCAACCATGCCATTGATGCCTTTGCCATGGAATTCATCCCTAGGTATGATCAATTACCCTCCATGGACTTATTTTCATCCATGGATGCAACATATTATTCTATATCATGAGAGGGTATTACCAAATCACTATAAATTTGATTAGCTACAAGTTTGTTGCTGGTCCAAAGAGCTGAAATACTGTTGGGGAACGTAGCAGAAATTCAAAATTTTCCTACGTGTCACCAAGATCTATCTATGGAGAAACCAGCAACGAGGGGAAGGAGAGTGCATCTACATACCCTTGTAGATCGCTAAGCGGAAGCGTTCAAGAGAACGGGGTTGAAGGAGTCGTACTCGTCGTGATCCAAATCACCGGAGATCCTAGTGCCGAACGGACGGCACATCCGCGTTCAACACATATATAGCCCGGTGACGTCTTCTACGCCTTGATCCAGCAAGGGGAGAAGGAGAGGTTGGGGAAGACTCCATCCAGCAGCAGCACGATGGCGTGGTGGTGGTGGAGGAGCGTGGTGATCCAGCAGGGCTTCGCCAAGCACTGCGAGATATGAGGAGAAAGAGAGGGATAGGGCTGCGCCAAGAAAGAGAGGAACTCATGTGTATTGGGCAGCCCAAACCTCAACTATATATAGGGGGAGGGGAGGGGCTGCACCCCCACCTAGGGTTCCCTCCCTAGGGGTGGCGGCAGCCCCCTAAATCCCATCTAGGGGCGGCCAAGGGGAGGGGAGAGGGGGAGGCGCACTAGGGTGCGCCTTAGGGCCCATCTGCCCTAGGGTTTGCCCCCCTTTCCCACTCCCTTGCGCCTTGGGCCTTGGTGGGGGGGCGCACCAGCCCACTTGGGGCTGGTCCCCTCCCACACTTGGCCCATGCAGCCCTCCGGGGCTTGTGGCCCCACTTGGTGGACCCCCGGGACCCTCCCGGTGGTCCCGGTACGTTACCGATAAAACCCGAAACTTTTCCGGTGACCAAAACAGGACTTCCTATATATAAATCTTTACCTTCGGACCATTCCGGAACTCCTCGTGACGTCCGGGATCTCATCCAGGACTCCGAACAACATTCGGTAACCACATACAAACTTCCTTTATAACCCTAGCGTCATCGAACCTTAAGTGTGTAGACCCTACGGGTTCGGGAACCATGCAGACATGACCGAGACATTCTCCGGTTAATAACCAACAGCGGGATCTAGATACCCATGTTGGCTCCCACATGCTCCACAATGATCTCATCGGATGAACCACGACGTCAAGGACTTAATCAATCCCGTATGCAATTCCCTTTGTCCATCGGTACGATACTTGCCCGAGATTCGATCGTCGGTATCCCGATACCTTGTTCAATCTCGTTACCGGCAAGTCTCTTTACTCGTTCCGTAACACATCATCCCGTGATCAATTCCTTGGTCACATTGTGCACATTCTGATGATGTCCTACCGAGTGGGCCCAGAGGTACCTCTCCGTTTACACGGAGTGACAAATCCCAGTCTTGATTCGTGCCAACCCAACAGACACTTTCGGAGATACCTGTAGTGTACCTTTATAGCCACCCAGTTACGTTGTGACGTTTGGCACACCCAAAGCACTCCTACGGTATCCGGGAGTTGCACAATCTCATGGTATAAGGAAATGATACTTGACATTAGAAAAGCTTTAGCAAACGAACTACACGATCTTGTGCTAGGCTTAGGATTGGGTCTTGTCCATCACATCATTCTCCTAATGATGTGATCCTGTTATCAATGACATCCAATGTCCATGGTCAGGAAACCGTAACCATCTATTGATCAACGAGCTAGTCAACTAGAGGCTTACAAGGGACATGGTGTTGTCTATGTATCCACACATGTATCTGAGTTTCCTATCAATACAATTCTAGCATGGATAATAAACGATTATCATGAACAAGGAAATATAATAATAATCAATTTATTATTGCCTCTAGGGCATATTTCCAATAGTCTCCCACTTGCACTAGAGTCAATAATCTAGTTCACATCGATATGTGATTAACACTCACGGTCACATCCCCATGTGACTAACACCCAAAGAGTTCTGGGTTTGATCATGTTATGCTTGTGAGAGAGGTTTCAGTCGACGGGTCTGCAACATTCCGATCCATATGTACTTCGCAAATTTCTATGTCATCTTGTAGATGCAACTACTATGCTACATTTTGAGCCATTTCAAATAATTGTTCTACTTGGAGCTATTCTAAATTGTTGCTCCATTATACGTATCCGGTATCTCTACTCAGAGCTATCCAGATAGGTGTTAAGCTTGCATCGATGTAACTCTTTACGTCGAACTCTTTATCACCTCCATAACCGAGAAACATATCCTTATTCCTCTAAGGATAATTGAGACCGCTATCTGGTGATCTACTCCTAGATTACCTTTGTACCCTCTTGCCAGATATGTGGCAAGGCACACATCAGGTGCGGTACTCAGCATGGCATACCGTATAGAGCCTATGACAAAAGCATAGGGGACGACCTTCGTCCTTCCTCTTTCTTTGGTCGTGGTCGAGCTTACCTTACAACTCAGGCAAGAACTCCTTCTTTGACTGATCCATCTTGAACACCTTCAAGATCATGTCAAGGTATGTGCTCATTTGAAAGTACCATTAAGCGTTTTGGTCTATCCTTATAGATCTTTATGCTCAATGTTCAAGTAGCTTAATCCAGGCTTTCCATTGAAAAACACTTTCAAAATAACCCTATATGCTTTCCAGAAATTCTACGTCATTTCTGATCAACAATATGTCAACAACATATATTCATCAGAAATTCTATAGTGCTCCCACTCACTTATTTGGAAATACAAGTTTCTCATAAACTTTGTATACATACAAAACCTTTGATCATCTCATCAAAGCATACATTCCAACTCCGAGATGCTTACTCCAGTCCTTAGAAGGATTGCTGGAGCTTTGCATACTTGTTAGCATCTTTCAGGATTGACAAAACCTTCCGGTTGTATCACATACAACCTTTCCTCAAGAAAATCGTCGAGGAAACAATGTTTTGACATCCTATTTGCAAGATTTCATAAATAATGCAGTAATCACTAATATAATTCCAACAGACTCTTAGCATCGCTACGAGTGAGAAAGTCTCATCGTAGTCAACTCCTTGAACTTGTCGGAAAACATCTTAACGACAAGTCGAGCTTTCTTAATGGTGATACTTACCATCATTGTCCATCTTCCTTTTAAAACCCATATGTACCTAATAGCCTTACGACCATCAAGTAGTTCTTCCAAAGTCTACACTTTGTTCTCATATATGGATCCTCTCTCGGATTATATGGCCTTGAGCCATTTTGGAATCCAGGCCCACCATCGCTTCTCCGTAGCTCGTAGGTTCATTGTTGTCTAGCAACATGACTTCCAAGATAGGATTACGTACCACTCTGAAGTAGTACGCATCCTTGTCATCCCACGAGGTTTGGTAGTGACTTGATCTGAAGTTTCATGATCACTATCATAAGCTTCCGCTTCAATTGGTGTAGGTGCCACAGGAACAACTCCCTCTGCCCTGCCACACACTAGTTGAAGAGACAGTTCAATAACCTCATCAAGTCTCCACCATCCTCCCACTCAATTCTTTCGAGAGAAACCTTTCCTCGATAAAGGACCCGATTCTAGAAATAATCCCTTATTGCTCTCGGATCTGAGACAGGAGGTATACCCAACTATTTTGGGTGTCCTATGAAGATGCATTTATCCGCTTTGGGTTCGAGCTTATCAGCCTGAAACTTTTCACATAAGCGTCGCAGCCCCAAACCTTTTAACAAATGACAGCTTAGGTTTCTCTAAACCATAGTTCATACGGTGTCATCTCATCGGAATTACGTGGTGCCCTATTTAAAGTGAATGTGGTTGTCTCTAATGCCTAACCCATAAACTATCATGGTAATTCGATAAGAGACATCATGGTATGCATCATATCCAATAGGGTGCAGTTATGATGTTTGGACACACCATCACACCATGGTGTTCTAGGCTGTATTAGTTGTGAAACAATTTCCGCAATGAAATAATTCTGTGCCAAACTCGTAATTCAGATATTCATCTCTATGATCATATCATAGATATTTTATCCTCTTGTCACGATGATCTTTCAACTTCACCCTGAAATTACTTGAACATTTCAATAATTCAGACTCATCATTCATCAAGTAAATATACTCAACATCTACTCAAATCATCTGTGAAGTAAGAACACAACGATATCCACTACACGCCTCAGCACTCATTGGACTGCACACATCAAAATGTATTACTTCCAACAAGTTGCTTTCTAGTTCCATTTTACTGAAAACGAGGCTTTCAGTCATCTTGCCCATGTGGTATGATTTGCATGTCTCAAGTGATTCAAAATCAAGTGAGTCCAAACGATCCATTTGCATGGAGTTTCTTCATGCACATATACCAATAGACATGGTTCGCATGTCTCAAACTTTTCAAAAACGAGTGAGCCCGAAGTTCCATCCACATGGAGCTTCTTCATGCATTTTATTCCGATATGACTTATGTGGCAGTGCCACAAGTAGGTGGTACTATCATTACTATCTTATATCTTTTGGCATGAACATGTGTATCACTACGATCGAGATTCAATAAACCATTCTTTTTAGGTGCAAGACCATTGAAGGTATTATTCAAATAAACAGAGTAACCATTATTCTCCTTAAATGAATAAACGTATTGCGATAGACATAATCCAATCATGTCTATGCTCAACGCAAACACCAATCTTGATGGTAGAGGGAGCGTGCGATGCTTGATCACATCAAGCTTGGAAAAACTTCCAACACATATCGCCAGCTCACCTTTAGCTAGTCTCCGTTTACTCCGCAGCCTTTTATTTTGAGTTTACTAACACTTAGCAACTGAACCGGTATCTAATACCATGGTGCTACTAGGAGTACTAGTAAAGTACACATTAACACAATGTATATCCAATATACTTCTATCGACCTTGCCAGCCTTCTCATCTACCAAGTATCTAGGGTAATTCTGCTCCAGTGGCTGTTCCTCTTATTACAGAAGCACTTAGTCTCGGGTTTGGGTTCAACCTTGGGTTTCTTTACTAGAGCAGCAACTGAATTGCCGTTTCATGAAGTATCCCTTCTTTCCCTTGCCCTTCTTGAAACTAGTGGTTTCACCAACCATCAACAATTGATGCTCCTTCTTGATTTCTACTTTTGTGGTGTCAAGCATCGCGAATATCTCTAGGATCATCATATATGTCCCTGATATATTATAGTTCATCACGAAGCTCTAGCAGCTCGGTGGTAATGACTTCGGAGAAACATCACTATCTCATCTGGAAGATCAACTCCCACTCGATTCAAATGATTGTTGTGCTCAGACAATCTGAGCACAAGCTCAACAATTGAGCTTTTCTCCCTTAGTTTGCAGGCTAAGAAAATCGTCGGAGGTCTTATACCTCTTGACGTGGGCACGAGCCTGAAATCCCTATTTCAGCCCTCGAAACATCTCATATGTTTCGCGATGTTTGAAAACGTCTTCGGTACCTCAACTCTAAACCGTTTAACTGAACTATCACGTAGTTATCAAAATGTGTATGTCAGATGTTCGCAACATCCACAGACAACATTCGAGGTTCAGCACACTGAGCGGTGCATTAAGGACATAAGCCTTCTATGAAGCAACGAGGACAATCCTCAGTTTACGAACCTAGTCCGCATAATTGCTACTATCAACTTTCAACTAAATTTTCTCTAGGAACATATCTAAACAGTAGAACTGAATCGCGAGCCACGACATAATTTGCGAAGACCTTTTGACTATGTTCAGGATAATTAAGTTCATCTTATGAACTCCCACTCAGATAGACATCCCTCTAATCATCTAAGTGATTACATGATCCAGTCAACTAGGAAGTGTCCGATCATCACGTGAGATGGACTAGTCATCATCGGTGAACATCTTCATGTTGATCGTATCTACCATACGACTCATGTTCGACCTTTCGGTCTCTTGTGTTCCGAAGCCATGTCTGTACATGCTAGGCTCGTCAAGTCAACCTAAGTGTTTCGCGTGTGTCCCGAGGCCATGTCTATACATGCTAGGCTCGTCAACACCCGTTGTATTCGAACGTTAGAATCTATCACACCCGATCATCACGTGGTGCTTCGAAACAACGAACCTTCGCAACGGTGCACAGTTAGGGGGAACACCTTTCTTGAAATTTTAGTGAGGGATCATCTTATTTAAGCTACCGTCGTTCTAAGCAAAGATGTAAAACATGATAAACATCACATGCAATCAAATAGTGACATGATATGGCCAATATCATTTTGCTCCTCTTGATCTCCATCTTCGGGGCTCCATGATCATTGTTGTCACCGGCATGACACCATGATCTCCATCATCATGATCTCCATCATCGTGTCTTCTTGAAGTTGTCTCGTCATCTATTACTTCTACTACTATGGCTAATGCTTTAGCAATAAAGTAAAGTAATTACATGACGTTTATGTTGACATGCAGGTCATAAATAAATTAAGACAACTCCTATGGCTCCTGCCGGTTGTCATACTCATCGACATGCAAGTCGTGATTCCTATTACAAGAACATGATCAATCTCATACATCACATATATCATTCATCACATCCTTTTGGCCATATCACATCACAAGGCATATGCTGCAAAAACTGAAGGAAATATGCCATAGAGGCAATAATAAAGTTATTATTTATTTCCTTATTTCATGGTAAATGTTTATTATTCATGCTAGAATTGTATTAACCAGAAACATAATACATGTGTGAATACATAGACAAACAGAGTGTCACTAGTATGCCTCTACTTGACTAGCTCGCTAATCGAAGATGGTTATGTTTCCTAGCCATAGACATGAGTTGTCATTTGATTAACGGGATCACATCATTAGGAGAATGATGTGATTGACATGACCCATTCCGTTAGCTTAGCACTTGATCGTTTAGTATGTTGCTATTGCTTTCTTCATGACTTATACATGTTCCTATGACTATGAGATTATGCAACTCCCGTTTGCCGGAGGAACACTTTGTGTGCTACCAAACGTCACAACGTAACTGGGTGATTATAAAGGAGCTCTACAGGTGTCTCCGAAGGTACATGTTGGGTTGGCGTATTTCGAGATTAGGATTTGTCACTCCGATTGTCGGAGAGGTATCTCTGGGCCCACTCGGTAATGCACATCACTATAAGCCTTGCAAGCATTGCAACTAATGAGTTAGTTGCGGGATGATGTATTACGGAACGAGTAAAGAGACTTGCCGATAACGAGATTGAACTAGGTATTGAGATACCGACGATCGAATCTCAGGCAAGTAACATACCGATGACAAAGGGAACAACGTATGTTGTTATGCGGTCTGACCGATAAAGATCTTCGTAGAATATGTAGGAGCCAATATGGGCATCCAGGTCCCGCTATTGGTTATTGACAAGAGAGGTGTCTCGGTCATGTCTACATAGTTCTCGAACCCGTAGGGTCCGCACGCTTAACGTTCGTTGATGATATAGTACTATGAGTTATGTATGTTGCTGACCGAATGTTGTTCGGAGTCTCGGATGAGATCACGGACATGACGAGGAGCTCCGGAATGGTCCGGAGGTAAAGATTCATATATTGGATGATATGGTTAGGCCAAGGGGTCAAGCCCACAGGGCTATAAGTCGGTGCAAAAGGAGTTTTGCGGAGGCCAGGGGGCCAAACGCCGGAGACCCTGGCGTCTGGCCCTGGGCCAGACGCCGAGGCCCATGGCGTCTGGGCCAGACGCCAAGGTTTGTGGCGTTTGGTCCTGGAGTCCGAGTGGGACTCTTGCCTTTCGGGCAAAACCGACTTTGAGGAGGCTTTTGCTCCAAGTTTCGACCCCAAGGCTCAACATATAAATAGAGGGGCAGGGCTAACACCAAAGACACATCAAGAAACACCAAGCCGTGTGCCGGCAACCCTGTCTCCTCTAGTTTATCCTCTGTCATAGTTTTCGCAGTGCTTAGGCGAAGCCCTGCAGAGATTGTTCTTCACCAACACCGTCACCACGCCGTCGTGCTACCGGAACTCATCTACTACTTCGCCCCTCTTGCTGGATCGAGAAGGCGAGGACGTCACCGAGTCGTACGTGTGCAGAACTCAGAGGTGCCGTGCTTTCGGTGCTTGGATCGATCGGATCGTGAAGACGTACGACTACATCAACCGCGTTGATATAACGCTTCCGCTTTCGGTCTACGAGGGTACGTAGACAATACTCTCCCCTCTCGTTGCTATGCATCACCATGATCTTGCGTGTGCGTAGGAAAATTTTGAAATTACTACGTTCCCCAACAGTGGCATCCGAGCCTAGGTTTTATGGTTTGATGTTATATGCACGAGTAGAACACAAGTGAGTTGTGGGCGATATAAGTCATACTGCCTACCAACATGTCATACTTTGGTTCGGCGGTATTGTTGGATGAAGTGGCCCGGACCGACATTACGCGTATGCTTACGCGAGACCGGTTCTCCCGACGTGCTTTGCACAAAGGTGGCTTGCGGGTGACTGTTCCTCCAACTTTAGTTGAACCGAGTGTGGCTACGCCCGGTCCTTGCGAAGGTTAAAATGGCATCAACTTGACAAACTATCGTTGTGGTTTTGATGCGTAGGTAAGATTGGTTCTTGCTTAAGCCCGTAGCAGCCACGTAAAACATGCAACAACAAAGTAGAGGACGTCTAACTTGTTTTTGCAGGGCATGTTGTGATGTGATATGGTCAAGACATGATGCTAAATTTTATTGTATGAGATGATCATGTTTTGTAACCAGGTTATCGGCAACTGGCAGGAGCCATATGATTGTCGCTTTATTGTATGCAATGCAATCGCGTTGTAATGCTTTACTTTATCACTAAGCGGTAGCGATAGTCGTGGAAGCATAAGATTGGCGAGACGACAATGATGCTACGATGGAGATCAAGGTGTCGCGCCGGTGACGATGGTGATCATGACGGTGCTTCGGAGACGGAGATCACAAGCACAAGATGATGATGGCCATATCATATCACTTATATTGATTGCATGTGATGTTTATCTTTTATGCATCTTATCTTGCTTTGATTGACGGTAGCATTATAAGATGATCTCTCACTAAATTATCAAGAAGTGTTCTCCCTGAGTATGCACCGTTGCCAAAGTTCGTCGTGCCCAGACACCACGTGACGATCGGGTGTGATAAGCTCTACGTCCATCTACAACGGGTGCAAGCCAGTTTTGCACACGGAGAATACTCAAGTTAAACTTGATGAGCCTAGCATATGCAGATATGGCCTCGGAACACGGAGACCAAAAGGTCGAGCGTGAATCATATAGTAGATATGATCAACATAATGGTGTTCACCATTGAAAACTAATCCATTTCATGTGATGATCGGTTATGGTTTAGTTGATTTGGATCACGTGATCACTTAGAGGATTAGAGGGATGTCTATCTAAGTGGGAGTTCTTAAGTAATATGATTAATTGAACTTTAATTTATCATGAACTTAGTCCTGGTAGTATTAGCATATCTATGTTGTAGATCAATAGCTCGCGTTGTTGCTTTCATATGTTTATTTGATATGTTCCTAGAGAAAATTGTGTTGAAAGATGTTAGTAGCAATGATGCGGATTGGATCCGTGATCTGAGGTTTATCCTCGTTGCTGCATAGAAGAATTATGTCCTTGATGCACCGCTAGGTGACAGACCTATTGCAAGAGCAGATGCAGACGTTATGAACATTTGGCTAGCTCAATATGATGACTACTTGATAGTTTAGTGCACCATGCTTAACGGCTTAGAATCGGGACTTCAAAGACGTTTTGAACGTCATGGACCATATGAGATGTTCCAGGAGTTGAAG
This sequence comes from Triticum monococcum, assembly GCA_034509565.1. Classification (NCBI taxonomy): domain Eukaryota; kingdom Viridiplantae; phylum Streptophyta; class Magnoliopsida; order Poales; family Poaceae; genus Triticum; species Triticum monococcum. The sequence goes on along the minus strand of CM067843.1, from coordinate 664,902,299 downwards.
TGTGACGCCCGGATAATCAAGCTACAGTAACCTCTGCTAATGATGCCACGTCACCACTCTTACTGTTGTAAACCTCACGATGATTCAATCCCGTTCGAATTCAAAATTCAAAATCAAGTCAAATGGTAAAGTTTTCAAACATTAAAATTAAAATGTTCTAGAGGTGGCAAATAATGCATAGGTAATTATGGTGGAGGATCACATTTTTATAAAATAATTAAAAGCACTAAACTAAATAAAACAGAGGCTCAAACAAATAATTAAATGCATTTTATAAATATTAAAACATTAAACTATTTTATTAGGTATGAGAAATTAATGTGGCAATAGAGTATTTATAAATACTAATTTAGGGGCTAGTGGTATATTTTATAAAACTAAAAATAAAATAAATAAGATGAAAACAGAAAGGTAAATAAAAAAACAAGAAAAGAAAACAGAACCCCCCCTTCCCCAGTGGGCTTCGTGGCCCAGCCGGCCAACTTGGCCACCAGTCAGGCCGGCCCATTCCCTGCACCCCTCCCTGGCCTATATGGCCCACCGGCCCAGCCGCCCACCCATAAGCTTCCCCCGGGGTCAAACCCTAGCGCACACCCCCCCCCCCACGATCCCCCTCTTCCTCGTGTCCTCCCTCTGCCTCTCCCCCGATCCAGATCGGGATCTGGCAGCGCCCAGCCCCGTGCGCCTCCTGCCTCCCGCCCCGTCGCCCGTTCTTCGACTCCTCTCGCACAGCGCCCCCCCTCGACACGAGCTGGATCGAGGGCTGGACCCCGCGGCACCCCGAGCCCTGACGACCGCGCCCCGTCCACTGCCGCTCGAGGGCCTCCTCGACTCGCCGGACCGCTCCGCCATCGCCGGAGCTCTACCCCACCGGACTGCATCCCCTGCGCCGCGGCGTCTCCGCCCTCCTCCTCGCCCCTCCATTGCCCCTGACCCTACGAATCCATGGTGAGGCCCTCGGCCTCTCTTCCTCGGCTCCTCGCGTCGTCCCGCAGTCGTGCACGAGCACCACCGCGTCGGCCACGCCGTTGCCCGCGTCCCTGGCCGCCCGACTGTGTGCCAGGCCGAGCCCCCTCCTCCCCGCGCACGCCTCACGTCCTGCGCGCGCGGCAGCCCAGGCCCGGCTCGCCGTGCCGTCGCTCCCCGCTGCCCCCGCGCATGCCCTGCCGCTCACCGGCTCCTGTCCGCTGCGCCTGGCAGCGCCCGCCTGGGCCACCCCTTGCCACGCCCAGCCCCTCACCGCTGCCGCCCTGGAGCCCCCTTTGCTCGCCATGGCCTACACCTCTGCCGGCCCAGCCTCGCTATGTCGCCGTGCTTCGGTGGCCTCGCCCCGTCGCCCTTGGTTGGGCTCGGCCCCGAGCGGGTGGCGCCCACCACCGCTAACTCAGCGCCCGTTAACCGCCCCTGTGCCTATGACAGATGGGCCCCACGCCCAGAACATTTTCAATAAAAAATATAAATTAAAAATTAAATAATCAATTAATTAACTAAATAATTAACTTAATTAATTATGTTTAAATTAATTAATTAAATTACTTAACCTAATTAATTGTAGTTAATAAACCTAATCATTTTGGTTAGACTAACTAAACCTGATTAGTTAGTCTTAGTGAACGACATGCGGGTCCCACACGTCAGTTGACCCAGTCAACGCCGTGTTGACTGCTGACATCATGCTGACGTCGTCATGACGTCAGCAGACACTATTCTGGATAATGTTGATTAAATTAATTAAATAAATCCTAAAAATGATTTAAATCTTTTAAAATTAATATAAAGTAAACCGTAGCTCGGATCGAAAAACTTTGTACATGAAAGTTGCTCAGAACGACGTGACGATTCCGGATACGCAACCCGTTCGTCCGCCACACCTCTCTAACCTATCAAACTCGCAATTTTCCCCCTCCGGCCCCTCTGCCCGAAAACGCGAAACGCCGGGGATACTTTCCCGGATGTTTCCCCCTTTCACCGGTACCACCTCGTACCGCGTTAGGGCACGTCTAGCATCACGCCTTGTCATGTTATGCATTTGTTTGCATTATATTTATTGTTTCTTCCCCCTCTTCTCTCGCTAGACACCGAGACCGACGCCGTTGCTACCCCGTACGACTACGGTGTTGACGACCCCTCTCTCTTGCCAGAGCAACCAGGCAAGCCCCCCCCCCCTTGATCACCAGATATCGCCTACTCTTCTCTATACTGCTTGCATTAGAGTAGTGTAGCTTGTTACTGCTTTCCGTTAATCCTATCCTGATGCATAGCCTGTCCTTGCTACTACTGTTGATACCTTACCTGCAATCCTAAATGCTTAGTATAGGATGCTAGTTTATTATCAGTGGCCCTACATTCTTGTCCGTCTGCCATGCTATACTATCGGGCCGTGATCACTCGGGACGTGATCACGGGCATATACTATATACTTTACACTGTTACATTACCCGTGGTACTGTTCGGAGATGGGGGCTGAAGGGGCAGGTGGTTCCACCCAGGTAGTGGTGGGCCTGGGTTCCCGACGGCCCCCGACCGTTACTTTGTGGCGGAGCGACAGGGCAGGTTGAGACCACCTAGGAGAGAGGTGGCCTGTTCCTAGTCAGCGTTCGCGGATACTTAACACGCTTAACAAGATCTGGGTATTTGATCTGAGTCTGGCCATTTGGTCTATACGCACTAACCATCTACGCGGGAGTAGTTATGGGTATCCCGGCGTCGTGGTATCAGCCGAAGCCTTCGTGACGTCAGCGACTGAGTGGCGCGCGCCGGATTGGACCGTAAGCCTGCTCTTGTATTAAGGGGGCTAGTTCTGCTTCCGGCCGCGTTCGCAACGTGCAGGTGTGCAAAGGGCGATGGGCCCAGACCCCTGCGCCATAGGATTTAGAACGGCGTGCTGACCTCTCTGTTGGGCCTAGGTAGGGCTGCGACGTGTTGATCTTCCGAGGCCGGGCATGACCCAGGAAAGTGTGTCCGGCCAAATGGGATCGAGCGTGTTGGGGAATGTGGTGCACCCCTGCAGGGAAGTTTATCTATTCGAATAGCCGTGTCCCTCGGTAAAAGGACGACCCGGAGTTGTACCTTGACCTTATGACAACTAGAACCGGATACCTAATAAAACACACCCTTCCAAGTGCCAGAGACAACCGGTGATCGCTCTCTCACAGGGCGACGAGGAGAGGATCATCGGTTAGGGTTATGCTATGCGATGCTACTTGGAGGACTTCAGTCTACTCTCTTCTACATGCTGCAAGACGGAGGCTGCCAGAAGCGTAGTCTTCGACGGGATTAGTTATCCCCTCCTTATTCTGGCATTCTGCAGTTCAGTCCACATATGATACCCTTATTCCATTTGATACCCATGCATATGTAGTACAGCTCCTTGCTTGCGAGTACTTTGGATGAGTACTCACGGTTGCTTTCTCCTTCTTTTCCCTCTATCCCTTCTACCTGGTTGTCGCAACCAGATGTTGGAGCCCAGGAGCCAGACGCCACCGTCGATGACGACTCCTACTACATCGGAGGTGCCTACTACTACGTGCTGCCCGCTGACGACGACCAGGAGTAGTTAGGAGGATCCCAGGCAGGAGGCCTGCGCCTCTTTCGATCTGTATCCCAGTTTGTGCTAGCCTTCTTAAGGCAAACTTGTTTAACTTATGTATGTACTCAGATATTGTTGTTTCCGCTGACTCGTCTATGATCGAGCTCTTGTATTCGAGCCCTCGAGGCCCCTGGCTTGTAATATGATGCTTGTATGACTTATTTTATTTGTAGAGTTGTGTTGTGATATCTTCCCGTGAGTCCCTGATCTTGATCGTACACGTTTGCGTGCATGATTTGTGTATGGTCAAATCGGGGGCGTCACAAGTTGGTATCAGAGCCGACAGCCTGTAGGAATCCCCCTTCCACACTCCTTGGCCGAAGTCGAGTCTAGACATTACAAAACTTTTACTAACATGGTTGTGCGGCTTACGGGCCCACGTCGCCATTTCGGTGGTATTAGGATCTTTACTCCTCGATCATTACTCTGGGGCTCTGATCTCTCTTCTATTCGGGTTTAAATGAATTTACTAACTCTGACTCTAGGATCTCGTAAATACTTTCTCCCGGAGAGCCCCTTCATTCCAGATGATGGCCTGCTTCACCAGAAGATTCCGAAGATACTCTTTGTTGTTCCTCTCGAGACTTTGTGCCCATCACTTTTGCTATTCCCGACCACCGATAAATCCTTATGGATAGCTACTTACACTTGCCATTCATACGATCATCCCCCATTGATCTTGTTATTACAAGATACCCCGGAGTCTTCTCTATTGTTCCGAGAATACTTTGTGCCTACTGCCTAGCAGTTCCTTGCCACATGAATACCCCTTCAATTAACTCCTCGCACTTGTCGAGTATCCACTCATCCCCAGTTGTTCATGTGTTTCACAATGGTCTTCGAAATACTATTCGATCCTCCAAAAATCCTTAGTAGCTTATTGCTCTGCAATACTTGCCTGCTTGCATTATGGATGCTTTCCATATGTCTGGCGACATTCGTTAGTATCCTTAGGCATCGTCTTTTGATCCTATTGATTCAACTTGAGTGCGAATGCACGCAATCATCAGTTGATCCTTTTAAATTATCTTTCCGGCTCAGACGTTATTTTAAAACATGAGCTGGATCTCGACCAATCAAATTGCTATCGATTGTACCCTTAAGGCTATTCAACTTATCCATCCCTGATCAGAGCATTGCTTCTGATCCCTTGTCTTGGAATTGGTAATTCCTTTGGATTTGAGCCTTGAATTAGTCAGTTGTTTCTAAAGTCTGATCTCCTTGCATTGTTTCTCCCTCTGGTTGAGTACCGATGCTCACACCAGATCCCTTGAGTACCACCAGATCATTTGCTGGATTTTATCCGACAGCGTCCTTCATATTCAATAAGTCTGTGAGCCTTTCCTCGGATACATAATACCTTTGGTAAATTGTATCCTCTGCTTTCTCAAACATGCTCTACTATCGAGCTGGTGTTATTTATTCTTGAAACTTGTGGTATATGTTTCTAAGAAGCCCCTATGGGTTGAACATATGCCTTCTCTAAACTGTGTGAACTCGAAAGCTTTCACGAGTCATACACCTCTGGTATTTTGCCAGATAAAATTTCAAACACTACAACTTCTTCGAAAGTGAGAAGTGAATGAAAGGTTATGCATTGGAGAAGTGGGAGTCGACCTTGAACTTGTGTTCATGCCCATGGACACGGTGTAGATCTTATCATTAAAGCTTCTCTTAAATTAAATTATTCCTTTGGTACAAGTTCATCTTATATCTGGGATCTGACCTTTTGCAATCGTGGTTCCGACCATGTTCTCCTTTAAATACCATTTCACGTGCAAGTTTAAGCGCTTGTCTTTTTTAGAGCAATACCCCAGGCCAACCTCTACTTTGACCTGTCATCGAGTATTACCCCCTCTAGTATCTCGAGATTATCACGGAACTACATAACTTCTTATGAGTTCTTCTTCAGGTATTATTTGACTTTCGCTGCATCATCATTTGACTTGATGTCATTGCCAACCGGTTACATCTTCATAAAATTTCTCGACAAATGTGTCGTGGTCATCATCAACATCCTGAGCTCTTCCAAGATATATATCGAATTCTTGATGAGAAATACCATCCTTTCCCTCGATGATTCGTATTATCATCGACCACTTTATTGCCTTCCGTTCAACACAAACTTGTCTGTGTTTTGTGTTATACCTTGAGTTCCTTGCTATCCAGCATATGTTCTTCTTTACCTTGGAGTATTACCATCTTTATATGTCAAGAATGTCGTGAGGATTTCACCACCTCTTAAAAATTCTTGGTATAGTGATACTTCTCACCTTCATCATTCTTTCATGGTTCCAGTGTTGATTCTAGCCGGGATACCAACAGGTGAACGCTGTTGCTTGGATTCTGTACTTCTAGCAACCATATTGCTTTGAAGTTAATGGTCGACATTTCATTCTTAGATCATTGGTTATCGAATCACCATTCTATCATCGGTCATGCTACCTAAGCCCATAATCCGGGTGCACCTTTCAACCAATATTTAATTGAGTTGTTTTCCTTGAGCATACCTCATTATATCATTTGATCTGACAATGGTAATCTCCTTGTTCACATGATTGTGGAAATCCATCTTTCTGGGAATTTGATGGATTGTCGCTGAGTTCATCAGCCACCTCCTCATCCTCTCCTTGGTTTAATGATGAACTCTTGTTTCGGAACTCGCTTCCATAGTTCTTTTCCAGAGGATCTTACATTGTCATCTCGTCAATATCTGTTGCACCTTTTCTTCTTTGGCATCCCGAGCCTGAGGTATCCTGACACCAATCGGACCTGAACCTCGGTCAGATATGATGGTTGGAACATATTCCCAAGAATTATAACATTGGTCTTTAACCCAATAAGGTGATGTCATGCCTAGCACACCTGGCCGGAGGACCTATTGTTATAGTCCCCTTTTTAGCAAAGTTATCCATTTTTATGAGAAAATTGTAAGACTTATTCTATAAGTTGTTCCTGGTGAATCCTTAGAGTATCCAAACTCTGATCTTTATCCAGTGACCATGTCAATGCTATCTCGAAGCATATCTGTGATACTCCAATTTTCAACAAGAACATTTGAAGCCCAATGCTAAATGTTTCCTGCTCAATTACCCAAACACCCTTGTATGGGTAATGTCATGAAATTTCTCTCCCCTTACCTAAAGAGTTTTCTACATTATATCCTGTCATAGATATCATGCCCACTCGGTAATGCACATCACTATAAGCCTTGCAAGCATTGCAACTAATGAGTTAGTTGCGGGATGATGTATTACGGAACGAGTAAAGAGACTTGCCGGTAACGAGATTGAACTAGGTATTGAGATACCGACGATCGAATCTCAGGCAAGTAACATACCGATGACAAAGGGAACAACGTATGTTGTTATGCGGTCTGACCGATAAAGATCTTCGTAGAATATGTAGGAGCCAATATGGGCATCCAGGTCCCGCTATTGGTTATTGACAAGAGAGGTGTCTCGGTCATGTCTACATAGTTCTCGAACCCGTAGGGTCCGCACGCTTAACGTTCGTTGATGATATAGTACTATGAGTTACATATGTTGCTGACCGAATGTTGTTCGGAGTCCCGGATGAGATCACGGACATGACGAGGAGCTCCGGAATGGTCCGGAGGTAAACATTCATATATTGGATGATATGGTTAGGTTAAGGGGTCAAGCCCACAGGGCTATAAGTCGGTGCAAAAGGAGTTTTGCGGAGGCCAGGGGGCCAAACGCCGGAGACCCTGGCGTCTGGCCCTGGGCCAGACGCCGAGGCCCATGGCGTCTGGGCCAGACGCCAAGGTTTGTGGCATTTGGTCCTGGAGTCCAAGTGGGACTCTTGCCTTTCGGGCAAAACCGACTTTGAGGAGGCTTTTGCTCCAAGTTTCGACCCCAGGGCTCAACATATAAATAGAGGGGCAGGGCTAACACCAAAGACACATCAAGAAACACCAAGCCGTGTGCCGGCAACCCTGTCTCCTCTAGTTTATCCTCTGTCATAGTTTTCGCAGTGCTTAGGCGAAGCCCTGCAGAGATTGTTCTTCACCAACACTGTCACCACGCCGTCGTGCTACCGGAACTCATCTACTACTTCGCCCCTCTTGCTGGATCGAGAAGGCGAGGACGTCACCGAGTCGTACGTGTGCAGAACTCAGAGGTGCCGTGCTTTCGGTGCTTGGATCGGTCGGATCGTGAAGACGTATGACTACATCAACCGCGTTGATATAACGCTTCCACTTTCGGTCTACGAGGGTACGTAGACAATACTCTAACCTCTCGTTGCTATGCATCACCATGATCTTGCGTGTGCGTAGGAAAATTTTGAAATTACTACGTTCCCCAACAGTGGCATCCGAGCCTAGGTTTTATGGTTTGATGTTATATGCACGAGTAGAACACAACTGAGTTGTGGGCGATATAAGTCATACTGCCTACCAACATGTCATACTTTGGTTCGGCGGTATTGTTGGATGAAGCGGCCCGGACCGACATTACGTGTACGCTTACGCGAGACTGGTTCTCCCGACGTGCTTTGCACAAAGGTGGCTTGCGGGTGACTGTTTCTCCAACTTTAGTTGAACCGAGTGTGGCTACGCCCGGTCCTTGCGAAGGTTAAAACGGCATCAACTTGACAAACTATCGTTGTGGTTTTGATGCGTAGGTAAGATTGGTTCTTGCTTAAGCCCGTAGCAGCCACGTAAAACATGCAACAACAAAGTAGAGGACGTCTAACTTGTTTTTGCAGGGCATGTTGTGATGTGATATGGTCAAGACATGATGCTAAATTTTATTGTATGAGATGATCATGTTTTGTAATCGGGTTATCGGCAACTGGCAGGAGCCATATGATTGTCGCTTTATTGTATGCAATGCAATCGCGCTGTAATGCTTTACTTTATCACTAAGCGGTAGCGATAGTCGTGGAAGCATAAGATTGGCGAGACGACAATGATGCTACGATGGAGATCAAGGTGTCGCGCCGGTGACGATGGTGATCATGACGGTGCTTCGGAGACGGAGATCACAAGCACAAGATGATGATGGCCATATCATATCACTTATATTGATTGCATGTGATGTTTATCTTTTATGCATCTTATCTTGCTTTGATTGATAGTAGCATTATAAGATGATCTCTCACTAAATTATCAAGAAGTGTTCTCCCTGAGTATGCACCGTTGCCAAAGATCGTCGTGCCCAGACACCACGTGACGATCGGGTGTGATAAGCTCTACGTCCATCTACAACGGGTGCAAGCCAGTTTTGCACACGCAGAATACTCAAGTTAAACTTGACGAGCCTAGCATATGCAGATATGGCCTCGGAACACGGAGACCGAAAGGTCGAGCGTGAATCATATAGTAGATATGATCAACATAATGATGTTCACCATTGAAAACTAATCCATTTCACGTGATGATCGGTTATGGTTTAGTTGATTTGGATCACGTGATCACTTAGAGGATTAGAGGGATGTCTATCTAAGTGGGAGTTCTTAAGTAATATGATTAATTGAACTTTAATTTATCATGAACTTAGTCCTGGTAGTATTAGCACATCTATGTTGTAGATCAATAGCTCGCGTTGTTGCTTTCATATGTTTATTTGATATGTTCCTAGAGAAAATTGTGTTGAAAGATGTTAGTAGCAATGATGCGGATTGGATCCGTGATCTGAGGTTTATCCTCGTTGCTGCATAGAACAATTATGTCCTTGATGCACCGCTAGGTGACAGACCTATTGCAAGAGCAGATGCAGACGTTATGAACATTTGGCTAGCTCAATATGATGACTACTTGATAGTTTAGTGCACCATGCTTAACGGCTTAGAATCGGGACTTCAAAGACGTTTTGAACGTCATGGACCATATGAGATGTTCCAGGAGTTGAAGTTAATATTTCAAGCAAATACCCGAGTTGAGAGATATGAAGTCTCCAACAAGTTCTATAGCTAAAAGATGGAGGAGAATCGCTCAACTAGTGAGCATGTGCTCGGATTGTCTGGGTACTACAATCACTTGAATCAAGTGGGAGTTAATCTTCCAGATAAGATAGTGATTGACAGAATTCTCTAGTCACCATGACCAAGTTAGTAGAACTTCGTGATGAACTATAGTATGCAAGGGATGACAAAAACGACTCCCGAGTTTTTCATGATGATGAAATCGATGAAGGTAGAAATCAAGAAAAACATCAAGTGTTGATGGTAGACAAGACCACTAGTTTCAAGAAAAGGGCAGAGGGAAGAAGGGGAACTTCAAAAAGAACAGCAAGCAAGTTGCTGCTCAAGTGAAGAAGCCCAAATTTGGACCTAAGCCGGAGACTGAGTGCTTCTACTGCAAAGGGACTGGTCACTGGAAGCGGAACTACCCCAAATGATTGGCAGATAAGAAGGATGGCAAAGTGAACATAAGTATATTTGATATACATTTTATTGATGTGTACTTTACTAGTGTTTATAGCAACCCCTCAGTATTTGATGCTAGTTCAGTTGCTAAGAGTAGTAACTCGAAACAGGAGTTGCAGAATAAATAGAGACTAATTAAGGGTGAAGTGACGATGTGTGTTGGAAGTGGTTCCAAGATTGATATGATCATCATCGCACACTCCCTATAAATTTGGGATTAGTGTTAAACCTAAATAAGTGTTATTTGGTGTTTACGTTGAGCATGAATATGATTTGATCATGTTTATTGTAATACGGTTATTCATTTAAGTAAGAGAATAAATTGTTGTTTTGTTTCCATGAATAAAACCTTATATGGTTACACACCCAATGAAAATAGTTCATTGGATCTCGATCATAGTGATACACATAATCATAATATTGAAACCAAAAGATGCAAAGTTAATAATGATAGTGCAACTTATTTGTAGCACTACCATTTAGGTCATATTGGTGTAAAGCGCATGAAGAAACTCCATGCTAATGGGCTTTTGGAATCACTTGATTATGAATCAGTTGATGCTTGCGAACCATGCCTCATGGGCAAGATGACTAAGACTCTGTTCTTCGGAACAATGGAGCGAGCAACAGATTTGTTGGAAATCATACATACTGATGTATGTGGTCCGATGAATATTGAGGCTCGCGATAGGTATCATTATTTTCTGATCTTCACAGATGATTTGAGTAGATATGAGTATATCTACTTGATGAAACATAAGTCTGAAACATTTGAAAAGTTCAAAGAATTTCAGAGTGAAGTGGAGAATCATCGTAACAAGAAAATAAGGCTTCTACGATCTGATCGCGCAGACAAATATTTGAGTTACGAGTTTGGTCTTCAATTAAAACAATGTGGAATAGTTTCACAAATTCGTGCCACCCGGAACACCACAGCATAATGGTGTGTCCGAACGTCATAGCCGTAGTTTATTAAATATGGTGCAATCTATGATGTTTCTTATCGATTTACCAATATCGTTTTGGGATCATGCATTAGAGACAGCTGCATTCATGTTAAAAAAAAGGGGGCACCATCTAAGTCCGTTGAGACGACACAATCTGAACTGTGGTTTGGCAAGAAACCAAAGTTGTCGTTTCTTAAAGTTTGAGGTTGCAATGCTTATGTGAAAAAGTTTCAACCTGATAAGCTCTAACCCAAATCGGAGAAGTGCGTCTTCATAGGATACCCAAAAGAAAATGTTGGGTACACCTTCTATCACAGATCCGAAGGCAATATATTCGTTGCTGAGAATGGATCCTTTCTACAGAAGGAGTTACTCTCGAAAGAAGTGAGTGGGAGGAAAGTAGAACTTGATGAGGTAACTGTACCTGCTCCCTTATTGGAAAGTAGTTCATCACAGAAACCAGTTTCTGTGACACCTACACCAATTAGTGAGGAAGCTAATGATGATGATCATGAAACTTCAGAACAAGATACTACTGAACCTCGTAGATCAACCAGAGTAAGATCCGCACCATAGTGGTACGGTAATCCTGTTCTGGAAGTCATGCTACTAGATCATGATGAACCTACGAACTATGGAGAAGCGATGGTGAGCCCAGATTCTGCAAAATGGCTTGAAGCCATGAAATCTGAGATGGGATCCATGTATGAGAACAAAGTATGGACTTTGGTTGACTTGCCCAATGATCGGCAAGCAATTGAGAATAAATGGATCTTCAAGAGGAAGACGGACGCTGATAGTAGTGTTACTATCTACAAAGCTAGAATTGTCGCAAAAAAAAGTTTTTCGACAAGTTCAAGGTGTTGACTACGATGAGAGTTTCTCACCCGTATCTATGCTTAAGTCTGTCCGAATCATGTTAGCAATTGCCGCATTTTATGAAATCTGGCAAATGGATAAACAAAACTGCATTCCTTAATGGATTTATTAAAGAAGAGTTGTATACGATGCAACTAGAAGGTTTTGTCGATCCTAAAGGTGTTAACTAAATATGCAAGCTCCAGCGATCCATCTATGGACTGGTGCAAGCATCTCGGAGTTTTATACAGACTTGCGGTGAAGCCTGTATTTACAAGAAAGTGAGTGGGAGCACTACAACATTTCTGATAAGAATATGTGAACGACATATTGTTGATCGGAAATAATGTATAATTTTCTGGACAGCATAAAGGAATATTTGAAAGGAGTTTTTTGAAGAAGGACCTCGGTGAAGTTGCTTACATATTGAGCATCAAGATCTATAGAGATAGATCAAGACGCTTGATAAGTTTTTTTCAATAAGTACAAACCTTGACAAGATTTTGAAGTAGTTCAAAATGGAGCAGTCAAAGAAAGAGTTCTTGCCTGTGTTACAAGGTGCGAAGTTGAGTAAGACTCAAAGCCCGACCACGGCAGAAGATATAAAGAGAATGAAAGTCATTCCCTATGCCTCAGTCATAGGTTCTATAAAGTATGCCATGCTGTGTACCAGATCTATTGTATACCATACACTGTGTTAAGAGAGGGAGTACAATAGTGATCTAGGAGTAGATCAATGGACAGCGGTCAAAATTATCCTTACTGGAATAAGGATATGTTTCTCGATTACGGAGGTGACAAAAGGTTCGTCGTAAAGGGTTACGTCGATGCAAGTTTTGACACTAATCTAGATGAATCTAAGTCTCAATCTAGATACATATTGAAAGTGGGAGCAATTAGCTAGAGTAGCTCCGTGCAGAGCATTGTTGACATAAATGTTTGCAAAATACTTACGGATCTGAATATAACAGACCCGGTGACTAAAATTATCTCACAAGCAAAACATGATCACACCTTAGTACTCTTTGGGTGTTAATCACATAGCGAAGTGAACTAGATTACTGACTCTAGTAAACCCTTTGGGTGTTGTGTAACGCCCCAGATATAACTTTCCCAATTTGTACTCCAACTCTTGCTGTTTCCGGCGTTAAGTTATATTTATTTCTCGGGTTCGGGTCTTTGCCTCCGTGTGTTGTTTTCGTTTTCATGCATCTCATATCATGTTATCACGTGCATTGCATTTGCATACATGTTCATCTCATGCATTCGAGCATTTTCCCCGTTGTCCGTTTTGCATTCCGGCGCTTCGTTCTCCTCCGGTGGTCAATTCTAGCTTTCTCTCGTGTTTGGAGATTAAACATTTCCGGATTGGACCGAGACTTGCCAAGCGGCCTTGGTTTACTACCGGTAGACCGCCTGTCAAGTTTCGTACCATTTGGACTTCGTTTGATACTCCAACGGTTAACCGAGGGACCGAAAAGGCCCCGTGTGTGTTGCAGCCCAACACCCCTCCAATTTGGCCCAAAACCCACCAAACTCTGCTCCATGTCCTAGAGAGTTCGATCACTATCGCGTGGCCGAAAACTGCACCTCATTTGGACTCTCCTAGCTCCACTTATGCCTATATATACCCCCTCCATTTCCGGATCTCGTCTTCCCCGACCTAACCCTTCCCTAAAAAAAACATCCCCGCCGCCGCCGGACAACGTCCGCGCCGATCGAACGTGTCCGCCCCGCCACCGCGACCAACCGGACGCCGCCACGTGGGTGTGCGCCCACATCCCCGCCGCCAGGCCCGGGAGGCCCGTGGCCGGCCCCCGAGGCCCACGCCGCCGCCCTGCTCCCTCAGCGCCCCCGCCGCCTTCGTCCTCCTCGCCGGTGGCCGGCGCCACCGCGCGCGCCCTTGCCGGCCGGCGCCTGAAGCGCCCCGCCGGACCACCGCCGCCTCCGCCCGCAGGCCACCGCGCCACCGCGCCGGGCGCCACCGTCCCCGGCGACCACCGGATCCGGGCCCCGGCCCCTCCTCTCCTTCCCCGGTGAAACTCCGGCGAGCTTCAAGTCCCAGCTCCGGCGGACCTCGTTTGCCGCGCCAATGAACAGTACCTGCTACAGTGATTTCAGATCTGAGCTATTTTGAGACGGTTGACTTTTCCCTCTCCCCCTTAATCTTTTATGCTATCTTTGACCAGTGATATCTTTGCATCCGTGGCTCCGTTTTGGACATATAGTATATCAAAATGTTCGTCTCGACATGTACATCATTTCATTCCATTGCATCATTTTCATTTGAGTTCATCTTGATGCCCGAAATGCTGCTAGAAGGAGGCTTCGTGAGTTAAATTGCAGATCCGTTAGTTCATCATAGACTTTTGTCATTTTTGCCATGATTATTGTGTACATGATATGCCTGTGAGTCTTTGGGATGAATTGTTAAGCATTTTGTCTTCTTTCCAGATGTGCCAACCATGCATTTTTAGGATGTGTGTGGTGACTTGTGCAAGCTTGCAAAGTGAGGCACTTGGTAGATCTGTTTTCAGGGACTTAGTGGATTTCACTAAGTCTGGGATATTTTAGTTCACGATGCCATGTGTTCAGCTTGTTTCCTAGTGATCCGTGCCTCTTTTGAGGATGACCAGTAAGGGAGTTTTGTTATTCATGTTATGCTCTATCCATCCCTGTCTTTGTTTGCATATGTGGAGTGCTCTAGCTTGAGTCAATCGAGCTCTACTTTTGCTTCGTGGTAAATCTGGGCAGATCGTCAACTTGTTTGCGATTTTGCCGATGCTATTGTTATTGATCCATGCATCCTATGCCATTGTTCTTGCCATGTCTAGCTAGTATTTTGTGCCTTCTTAATGGATGTATGCTTGCCTTGCTATGACTTGCACCATGGTGAGTGCATCGAGCTCGTTTACATGCCTTCGTGAGTTAAATTTCAGCATGTCTCAGTTTTCACCAAGTCTGAAAACTGATTGTGTTTCGTCTATGTTCGTGTGCTCGTTAGAGTATTTTGTGAACCCTTTTGGCCCCAGGTCACTTTGGGTGTTTTGTTAAGCTTGTTGAGTAGCTCCATGCCATGTTCTTACTTGTCATAATCAGGTTGAGTATCATGTTGTTTTGCTGCTCCGAAGAGGGCATCGTGGTCTGAAATTTCAGACTAGTGTTAATTTCGCTAAGTCTGAAATCTGTTTTGCGTTTACGTTTTTGCCGTGCTTGTTTGAACTTCATAATGGATGATTTGGCCGTGGCTCAGTGCTAGTGTTTTGTTAAGCATCTTGTGTACATCTCTGCCATGCATTTTGTTCTCATGTTTGGTAGCTGTAGCATGTTCATTTCGCTGCATTTAGGTGCCTACTTGCTGTAAATCACAGACCGGTTCATTTCGTAAAACGCTTGCCATTTCCAAACCGTAGCTCTGATTCCTATGATCTTTATATCGTTTTCAAGCGATTTCATCCCCTCTATCCATTGGCACACTGAGTTTTCCAAGTTGAGGCCAGATTCATGCATTTCCTGTCACGTCTTGCATTTTGCATCCCGCATCGCATCCCGCATGGCATACCATCTTTGCATCTTATTGTTTGTCCTTGCACGTGGTTGATTGTATCCTTGTTGCTTGTTTGTGTTGGTGGGTAGAGACGGGAGACGAGTTTACTAACGAGGAGCCCGTTGAGTTTGCTTTTGAGGATCCAGTCAACTCTGACAACTGTGCAGGCAAGATGATCATACCCTCGAAATCACTACTATCTTTGCTATGCTAGTTTGCTCGCTCTTTTGCTATGCCAATGCTACGATGCCTACCACTTGCTTGTCAGCCTCCCAATTGCCATGATTGAGCCTCTAACCCACCATTGTCCTAGCAAACCGTTGATTGGCTATGTTACCACTTTGCTCAGCCCCTCTTATAGCGTTGTTAGTTGCAGGGGACGATTGGAGTCGTTCCTTGTTGGAACATTTATTTACTTGTTGGGATATCATTATATTGCCATGTTATCTTAATGCATCTATATACTTGGTAAAGGGTGGAAGGCTCGGCCTCTCGCCTAGTGTTTTGTTCCACTCTTGCCTCCCTAGTTTCCGTCATATCGGTGTTATGTTCCCGGATTGTTGCGTCCCTTACGCGGTTGGGCTATAATGGGAACCCCTTGATAGTTCGCCTTGATTAAAGCTTTTCCAGCAATGCCCAACATTGGTTTTACCATTTTCCACCTAGCCTCTTTTTCCCTTGGGTTTCCGAAGCCCGAGGGTCATCTTATTTTAACCCCCCCCCCCCCGGGCCAGTGCTCCTCTGAGTGTTGGTCCGAACTAGAGTCCTGTGCAGCGCCCCCTTGGGGAAACTCGAGGTTTGGTTTTAGTTGTATGGAGAGCTCATCTGAGTGTGCCCTGAGAACGAGATATGTGCAGCTCCTATCGGGATTTGTCGGCACATTCGGGCGGTGTTGCTGGTCTTGTTTTAACCTGTCGAAATGTCTTGTTGTACCGAGATACCGAGTCTGATCGGTGTGTCTTGGGTGGAGGTCTATTCCTTCATTGACCGTGAGAGCTTGTTATGGGCTAAGTTGGGACCCCCCTGCAGGGATTGATCTTTCGAAAGTCGTGCCCGTGGTTATGGGCAGATGGGAATTTGTTAATGTCCGGTTGTAGATAACTTGAACCTTAATTAATTAAAATGAATCAACTGAGTGTGTTGCCGTGATGGCCTCTTCTCGGCGGAGTCCGGAAAGTGGACACGGTGTTGGAGTTATGTTTGCGTAGGTTGCTCCCTAGTTTCTCGCTCGTGCTTTGCCTCCTCTTCTCGCTCTCTTTTGCGAATATGTTAGCCACCATATATGCTAGTCGCTTGCTGCAGCTCCACTTATACATTACCCCTTTCCTACCTATTAAGCTTAAATAGTCTTGATCGCGAGGGTGCGAGATTGCTGAGTCCCTGTGGCTCACAGATTACTATTACACCAGATGCAGGGACAGATGATACAGCTCCAGATGGCGCGCTTGAGCTCAAGTGGGAGTACGACGAGGATTCTCAGCGTTACTATGTGTCTTTTCCTGATGATCAGTAGTGGTGCCCAGTTGGGGTGATCGGGACCTATGTCGCTTGTTGGGTTCTTTTCTATTTTGGCGCCGTAGTCGGGCCATGAGTGTTATGTATGATGGATGTTATTTATGTACTTTGATGTGACGTGGCGAGTGTAAGCCAACTATGTACCTCCCCTTTTACATTATATTACATGGGATGTGTGATGATTTCCTAACTTGCGACATTGCTTTCAATGCGGCTATGCCTCTAAGTCGTGCCTCGACACGTGGGAGATATAGCCGCATCGAGGGCGTTACAAGTTGGTAATCAGAGCCTTCCCCGACCTTAGGAGCCCCCACTGATTGATCGTTTTTAGCAGCCGAGTTGTGTCTAGAAAAATGTTTTGAGTCATTTAGGAATTATATATCGGAGAGCTTAGGAATTCTTTTTACTTCCCGGTCTCCTCATCGCTCTGGTAAGGCATCCTGACGTAGAGTTTTGACTCTTCTCTTCTCAAATTTCACTTAAAAAAATTAGGATCACGCGAGTATCTTGGATTTGTTCCGATGGCTTATGATGAGAACACTGTCTTGGTGCCTCTTGTCAGGGGTTTAGTGGAAGTGTCCCGGGGAGTTGAGCTTTGAGGTGTTGTCATCATAATTTTATCGTTGCAATTCTGGAATACTTGAGATATGTTCGCCGACATCGAAAATCTCTTTTATGCAGTTCGTTGGTGAGATAACCTCGACGCCACCTAGTACT
This sequence comes from Triticum monococcum, assembly GCA_034509565.1. NCBI lineage: Eukaryota > Viridiplantae > Streptophyta > Magnoliopsida > Poales > Poaceae > Triticum > Triticum monococcum. Next base: position 664,884,733 of record CM067843.1, on the reverse strand, counting down.
GGGGCGGGAGTTCGGGAGTATCGCCATAACTTGTATAACGGATGCTTTTCAAAGGTTGAGGTAGATGGTTTCCAAAGGTTTCTTGGTTATGTGTTGAAGGATGGATACAGGTGGATGTAGGATTTGCTAGTTTGGGTGAGATATTATGCTTCCCCTGTATCCCCAACACCTGATTGCATAACCAGAAAGTTTTGGGAGTTTCATAGGTGGGAATTCAAGTAGCTCTTAGGATATCCTTCCGACAAATGTATGATATGAAACTGGGGTTCGACGTCTAGTGGTTCGCCTATTCACGGTCGATTTTACAGTGGTCTCGTTACGTCTTAAAGAGTCCTTGGCTATGCTGACTCGGGGACGCTTTGTATGTCATGTGCACTGCCTTGTACATGATGGTGCTGTACGATCGAGCCCGTGTAGGTCCCACCACGAAAACTTCAGACGAAATTTCTATCATATGTTTGTTCCGGCTTATTCCGCAAGCCAATCCTTGGTTTTTTATTTTGAGTTCTGGTATTCGAGTGGCTTCGAAGTCATATGTTGATTCCATCCCTTGTTGATGTACCTTTTCTACCTAATTCTACGTGGCTTCGCAATTTAGGAATATGTGACCACTTCAAGAGAAGTGCATTCGTTTATTTTGTTCGGATGTGAAGACTTTATGTTGCAATTTTCATTCCATTGGATTCACCTTCAATATTTGTCTATATATGTGCTAATGGTGGTCAACCTCTTCAGGATGGCTCCTCCAATGCGCACGACTCCGAATCCTGATCCGCCACCACCTCCACCTCCTCCGGAGGCTTGGCAAGCTGTGATGGCCGCAACCAATGCAAACACATAGTTGATCATGCAAATCCTCCAAGAGCGAAATCAAGGCAGTCAAGGGAATCAAGGCAACAATCAGAACCATTTTGCTACTCTGAACCAGTTCCTCGCTAATGGTCCAAAGACGTTTAGCAATTGTGTTGAGGCAACCGATGCTGACGATTGGCTAGTGGATCTGGGCAAGCATTTTGAATGCAGCAACGTCAGGCCTGAAGATTTCGTCAAGTTCGCTTCTTTCCAGCTCAAAGATCAGGCTGCAGAGTGGTTCCAGCAGTACAAGGATTCCAGAGGTGGACGTTTGATCACTTGGGATGATTTCCGTCGAGATTTCCGAGCTCATCACATCCCTCAGAGTGTGACTGAAAGCAAACGTGAGGAATTCCGCAATCTGAAGCAAGGCTCTTTGTCTGTCTATAACTACAACAAGTTGTTCCAGAAGCTCGCCCATTTTGCCAAGCAGGATGTTCCTGATGAGAAGAGCATGATATATCAGTTCAGGGGTGGTCTCCGTGAAGAAATTCAGCTCGCTCTTGTCCTTTTTGAGCCGTTGAGGTACGATGAGTTCTACAACATGGCACTGAAGCAAGAGGCTGCTTAGTTGAGGTGTGATGCTTCCAGGAAGCGAGTAAGAGACACTACGCCTTCTTCCTCTACTCAAGTGGCCAAGCAGCAGAAGTATTGGCTTCCTCCTCCTCCGTTCCTTCAGCCGTATCAGCAGAAGAGCAAAGGTGGCAGTGGTTCTTCCCACCCACCCACCCCAGGCTTTCAGAACAAGACTTCGTCTCAAGCTCCAAGATCAAGTGCTCCGTACCATCGTCCGCTCTCAGAGGTCACGTGCAACAAGTGCCAACAGAAGGGTCACTACGCCAACAAGTGTTTCAACCAGAGGCATCTTCCTCCTCCTCCTCCTGTCAGATCGGCAAGTACAGCAGTGGTCAATCATAACCCCAAGTCCGCCAAGGTCAACTTGATGAACGCAGCTCAGGCAGAGGATTCGTCAGATGTCATCATGGGTAACCTTCTTGTTAATGATATTCCTGCAAAAGTTCTTTTTGACACTGGTGCATCGCATTGCTTCATTTCCAAACCTTTTGCATCAAAGTATGACTGCGATTACCAGCACCTGCAAAATTCTTTACAAATTGTGTCACCGGGCAAACAAATGACAGCTAATTTCTGTGTCCCGGATGTTACTATCACCTTGGGCGACTACAAGTTCCTTTCTTCCCCAATTGTTCTTGGCGATTCCGATATTGATCTTATTCTTGGGATGGACTGGCTCTCTAAGCATAAAGCTCAGCTTGATTGTGCAGCCAGGCAGATTCAATTGACTCATTCATCTGAGGATGTAATTGTCTTTGCCGCTCGTGATGATACAATCCGGTTGTTTTCTCTCAATGAGAAGGGTGAATTGGATGCTATTTCGCAGATTCCAGTCGTTTGTGAGTATCAAGACGTCTTCCCAGAAGAACTCCTAGGAATGCCTCCGCACCGGCCCGTTGAATTTGTTATTGAACTTGAGCCCGGTACGGAACCTGTGTGCAAACGTCCCTACAAGCTCGGCCTTGAAGAGTTGAAGGAACTGAAGAAACAACTCGATGTTCAAGAAAGAATGGGTCTCATTCGGCCTAGTTCTTCTCCGTGGGGTTGTGGTGTTCTTTTTGTGAAGAAGAAGGATGGAACGGACCGACTTTGTGTTGATTACCGTCCATTGAACAAGAAGACCATCAAGAACAAATACCCACTTCCCAACATCAATGAGCTGTTCGAACAACTCAAGGGTGCCCAAGTATTCTCCAAGCTTGATCTCCGTATGGGTTATCATCAGATTCGAATTCGTGAGCAAGATATTCCCAAGACGGCGTTCAGAACAAGCTATGGGTCATATGAATACACCGTCATGTCTTTTGGCCTCGCCAACGCTCCTCCGACGTTCTCTCGCATGATGAACTTCATCTTCAACCCCTACACCAATGACTTCGTTTTGGTCTATCTCGACGACATTCTGGTTTTCTCCAAGAACAAGGAAGATCATGCCAAGCACTTGCGTTTGGTTCTTGACAAGCTCAGCGAACATCAGTTCTACGCCAAGTTCTCCAAGTGTGAATTTTGGCTCGATGAGGTGCTTTATCTTGGTCATATCATCTCTGCCAAGGGCATTGCCGTGAATCCTGAGAAGGTGTCTGCAATTGTTAATTGGGAACCTCCTCAGAACGTGAAGCAACTCCGTAGCTTCCTCGGTCTCGCAAGCTACTGCCGAAGATTCGTTGAAAACTTTTCTAAGATCGCGAAGCCTCTCTCAAATCTTCTTCAGAAGCACGTCAAGTACGTTTGGTCTCCGGAGTGTGATATTGCTTTCAACACTTTGAAAGAGAAGTTGATCACTGCTCCAGTTCTGACTCCGCCTGATGAATCCAAGCCGTACGAGGTCTTTTGTGATGCCTCTCTCTAAGGTCTAGGTGTTGTACTGATGCAAGAGAAGAAAGTTGTTGCTTATACCTCTCGCCAGTTGAAGCCTAATGAGAAGAACTACCCCACTCATGATCTCGAGTTGGCGGCAGTTGTGCATGCTTTGTTGACTTGGAGACATCTTCTATTGGGAAGGAAAGTGGATATTTTCACTGATCACAAGAGTCTCAAGTACATCTTCACTCAGCCTAATCTCAACCTCAGGCAGACTCGATGGGTCGAAATGATTCAAGAGTACAATCCGAGTATAGAGTATACTCCAGGCAAGGCCAATGTGATTGCTGACGCTTTGAGCGGGAAAGCATATTGCAACAGTTTGATTCTCAAGCCTTATCAACCCAAGCTTTGTGAAGCTTTCCGCAAACTTAATCTGCAAATTGTTCCTCAAGGTTTCCTCGCCAACCTTCAAGTTTCTCCTACCTTGGAAGACCAAATTCGCCAAGCCCAGCTTCTTGATGCTATGGTGAAAAAGGTGAAGATTGGTATCGCAAAGAGTCAGTCCAAGTACAAGTGCTACCGCCTTGATGACAAGGACACTCTCTTCTTCGAGGATCGAATTGTGTTACCCAAAGGTGACCTCCGTAAAGTGATCATGAACGAGGCTCACAATTCCCTCCTCTCCATCCACCCTGGTAGCACGAAGATGTATCAGGATCTCAAGCAAACTTATTGGTGGACTCGAATGAAGCACGAGATCGCTCAATTCGTGAATGAATGTGATGTCTGTAGAAGAGTGAAGGCAGAACACCAAAGGCCAGCAGGCCTCCTCCAACCTCTTGCCATTCCAGAATGGAAGTTTGACCACAATGAAATGGACTTCATGACTGGGTTTCCAAAGTCCAAGCGTGGCAATGATGCTATATTCGTTGTCATCGACAAGCTCACCAAAGTGGCTCACTTTCTGCCTATCAAAGAGTCAATCACTGCAGCTCAATTGGCGGAACTCTACACCTCTCGAATTGTCTCTCTGCACGGTATTCCTCAAGTGATATCTTCAGACCGTGGCAGCATTTTTACCTCCAAGTTTTGGGATTCTTTTCAGAAGGCCATGGGCACCAACATCCGCTTCAGCACTGCTTTCCATCCTCAAACAAGCGGTCAAGTCGAGCGTGTCAACCAGATTCTTGAAGATATGCTCAGGGCTTGTGTTATCTCCTTCGGCATGAAGTGGGAGGATTGTCTTCCTTATGCTGAATTCTCATACAACAACAGTTTTCAAGCAAGTTCGGGCAAGGCCCCATTTGAAATTCTGTATGGTAGAAAATGCCGTACCCCTCTCAACTGGTCTGAAACCGGTGAACGTCAGCTGTTGGGTAATGACTTAATCACAGAGGCAGAAGAAATGTGCAAGGTCATTCGTGATAACCTCAAAGCAGCCCAATCCCGCCAGAAGAGCTACTATGATAGTAAGCACCGTGATTTGGCTTTCGAGATCGGAGATCATGTCTACCTCCGCGTCTCTCCTATGAAAGGGACTCGTCTCTTCGGTATCAAAGGGAAGCTTGCCCCTAGATACGTCGGACCTTTCAAGATTGTCAGCAAGAGAGGCGACCTCGCCTATCAACTCGAGCTTCTGTCAAACTTTGTAAATGTTCATGATGTGTTCCATGTCTCCCAACTCCGAAAGTGCTTCAAGACGCCTGAGCGCACCATCAACTTCGAGGACATTGAGCTCCAAGAAGATCTCTCTTATCGTGAGCATCCAGTTGCAATTCTTGAAGAGACTGAACGCAGGACTCACAACAAGTCAATCAAATTTCTCAAAGTAAAGTGGTCACACCATTCCGACCGTGAAGCTACCTGGGAACGCGAGGATCACCTCCGTTCTGACTACCCAGAGTTCTTTCAGTCCTAGATCTCGGGACGAGATCTTTTCGTAGTGGTGGAGTGTTGTAACGCCCCAGATATAACTTTCCCAATTTGTACTCCAACTCTTGCCGTTTCCGGCGTTAAGTTATATTTATTTCTCGGGTTCGGGTCTTTGTCTCCGTGTGTTTTTTTTGTTTTCATGCATCTCATATCATGTCATCACGTGCATTGCATTTGCATACATGTTCATCTCATGCATTTGAGCATTTTCCCCGTTGTCCGTTTTGCATTCCGGCGCTTCGTTCTCCTCCGGTGGTCAATTCTAACTTTCTTTCGTGTTTGGAGATTAAACATTTCCGGATTGGACCGAGACTTGCCAAACGGCCTTGGTTTACTACCGGTAGACCGCCTGTCAAGTTTCGTACCATTTGGACTTCGTTTGATACTCCAACGGTTAACCGAGGGACCGAAAAGGCCTCGTGTGTGTTGCAGCCCAACACCCCTCCAATTTGGCCCAAAACCCACCAAACTCTGCTCCATGTCCTAGAGCGTTCGATCACGATCGCGTGGCCGAAAACCGCACCTCATTTGGACTCTCCTAGCTCCACTTATGCCTATATATACCCCTTCCATTTCCGGATCTCGCCTTCCCCGTCCTAACCCTTCCCTAAAAAAAACATCACCGCCGCCGCCGGACAATGTCCGCGCCGATCGGACGTGTCCGCCCCGCCACCGCGACCAACCGGACGCCGCCACGTGGGCGTGCGCCCACATCCCCGCCGCCAGGCCCGGGAGGCCCGTGGCCGGCCCCCGAGGCCCACGCCGCCGCCCGGCTCCCTCAGCGCCCCCGCCGCCTTCGTCCTCCTCGCCGGTGGCCGGCGCCACCGCGCGCGCCCTTGCCGGCCGGCACCTGAAGCGCCCCGCCAGACCGCCGTCGCCTCCGCCCGCAGGCCACCGCGCCACCGCGCCGGGCGCCACCGTCCCCGGCGACCACCGGATCCGGGCCCCGGCCCCTCCTCTCCTTCCCCGGCGAAACTCCGGCGAGCTTCAAGTCCCAGCTCCGGCGGACCTCGTTTTCTGCGCCGATGAACAGTACCTGCTACAGTGATTTCAGATCTGAGATCTGAGATATTTTGAGACGGTTGACTTTTCCCTCTCCCCCTTAATCTTTTATGCTATCTTTGACCAGTGATATCTTTGCATCTGTGGCTCCGTTTTGGACATATAGTATATCAAAATGTTCGTCTCGACATGTACATCATTTCATTCCATTGCATCATTTTCATTTGAGTTCATCTTGATGCCCGAAATGCTGCTAGAAAGAGGCTTCGTGAGTTAAATTGCAGATCCGTTAGTTCATCATAGACTTTTGTCATTTTTGCCATGATTATTGTATGCATGATATGCCTGTGAGTCTTTGGGATGAATTGTTAAGCATTTTGTCTTCTTTCTAGAGGTGCCAACCATGCATTTTTAGGATGTGTGTGGTGACTTGTGCAAGCTTGCAAAGTGAGGCACTTGGTAGATCTGTTTTCAGGGACTTAGTGGATTTCACTAAGTCTGGGATATTTTAGTTCACGATGCCATGTGTTCAGCTTGTTTCCTAGTGATCCGTGCCTCTTTTGAGGATGATCAGTAAGGGAGTTCTGTTATTCATGTTATTCTCTATCCATCCATGTCTTTGTTTGCATATGTGGAGTGCTCTAGCTTGAGTCAATCGAGCTCTACTTTTGCTTCGTGGTAAATCTGGGCAGATCGTCAACTTGTTTGCGATTTTGCCGATGCTATTGTTATTGATCCATGCATGCTATGCCATTGTTCTTGCCATGTCTAGCTAGCATTTTGTGCCTTCTTAATGGATGTATGCTTTCCTTGCTATGACTTGCACCATGGTGAGTGCATCGAGCTCGTTTACATGCCTTCGTGAGTTAAATTTCAGCATGTCTCAGTTTTCACTAAGTCTGAAAACTGATTGTATTTCGCCTATGTTCGTGTGCTCGTTAGAGTATTTTGTGAACCCTTTTGGCCCCAGGTCACTTTGGGTGTTTTGTTAAGCTTGTTGAGTAGCTCCATGCTATGTTCTTACTTGTCATAATCAGGTTGAGTATCATGTTGTTTTGCTGCTCCGAAGAGGGCATCGTGGTCTGAAATTTCAGACTAGTGTTAATTTCGCTAAGTCTGAAATCTGTTTTGCGTTTACGTTTTTGCCGTGCTTGTTTGAACCTCATAATGGATGATTTGACCGTGGCTCAGTGCTAGTGTTTTGTTAAGCATCTTGTGTACATCTCTGCCATGCATTTTGTTCTCATGTTTGGTGGCTGTAGCATGTTCATTTCGTTGCATTTAGGTGCCTACTTGCTGTAAATCGCAGACCGGTTCATTTCGTAAAACGCTTGCCATTTCCAAACCGTAGCTCCGATTCCTATGATCTTTATATCGTTTTCAAGCGATTTCATCCCCTCTATCCAATGGCACACTTGGTTTTCCAAGTTGAGGCCAGGTTCATGCATTTCCTGTCACGTCTTGCATTTTGCATCCCGCATCGCATCCCGCATGGCATACCATCTTTGCATCTTATTGTTTGTCCTTGCACATGGTTGATTGTATCCTTGTTGCTTGTTTGTGTTGTTGCGTAGAGCCGGGAGACGAGTTCGCTAATGAGGAGCCCGTTGAGTTTGCTTTTGAGGATCCAGTCAACTCTGACAACTGTGCAGGCAAGATGATCATACCCTCGAAATCACTACTATCTTTGCTATGCTAGTTTGCTCGCTCTTTTGCTATGCCAATGCTACGATGCCTACCACTTGCTTGTCAACCTCCCAATTGCCATGATTGAGCCTCTAACCCACCATTGTCCTAGCAAACCGTTGATTGGCTATGTTACCGCTTTGCTCAGCCTCTCTTATAGCGTTGTTAGTTGCAGGTGACGATTGGAGCCGTTCCTTGTTGGAACATTTATTTACTTGTTGGGATATCATTATATTGCCATGTTATTTTAATGCATCTATATACTTGGTAAAGGGTGGAAGGCTCGGCCTCTCGCCTAGTGTTTTGTTCCACTCTTGCCGCCCTAGTTTCCGTCATATCGGTGTTATGTTTCCGGATTGTTGCGTCCCTTACGCGGTTGGGCTATAATGGGAACCCCTTGATAGTTCACCTTGATTAAAGCTTTTCCAGCAATGCCCAACATTGGTTTTACCATTTTCCACCTAGCCTCTTTTTCCCTTGGGTTTCCGAAGCCCGAGGGTCATCTTATTTTAACCCCCCCCCCCCCCCGGGCCAGTGCTCCTCTGAGTGTTGGTCCGAACTAGAGTCCTGTGCAGCGCCCCCTCGGGGAAACTCGAGGTTTGGTTTTAGTTGTGTGGAGAGCTCATCTGAGTGTGCCCTGAGAACGAGATATGTGCAGCTCCTATCGGGATTTGTCGGCACATTCGGGCGGTGTTGCTGGTCTTGTTTTAACCTGTCGAAATGTCTTGTTGTACCGAGATACCGAGTCTGATCGGTGTGTCTTGGGTGGAGGTCTATTCCTTCGTTGACCGTGAGAGCTTGTTATGGGCTAAGTTGGGACCCCCTGCAGGGATTGATCTTTCGAATGCCGTGCCCACGGTTATGGGCAAATGGGAATTTGTTAATGTCCGGTTGTAGATAACTTGAACCTTAATTAATTAAAATGAATCAACTGAGTGTGTTGCCGTGATGGCCTCTTCTCGGTGGAGTCCGGGAAGTGGACACGGTGTTGGAGTTATGTTTGCGCAGGTTGCTCCCTAGTTTCTCGCTCGTGCTTTGCCTCCTCTTCTCGCTCTCTTTTGCGAATAAGTTAGCCACCATATATGCTAGTCGCTTGCTGCAGCTCCACTTATACATTATCCATTTCCTACCTATTAAGCTTAAATAGTCTTGATCGCGAGGGTGCGAGATTGCTGAGTCCCTGTGACTCACAGATTACTATTACACCAGATGCAGGGACAGATGATACAGCTCCAGATGGCGCGCTTGAGCTCAAGTGGGAGTACGACGAGGATTCTCAGCGTTACTATGTGTCTTTTCCTGATGATCAGTAGTGGTGCACAGTTGGGGTGATCGGGACCTATGTCGCTTGTTGGGTTCTTTTCTATTTTGGCGCTGTAGTCGGGCCATGAGTGTTCTGTATGATGGATGTTATTTATGTACTTTGATGTGACGTGGTGAGTGTAAGCCAACTATGTACCTCCCCTTTTACATTATATTACATGGGATGTATGATGATTTCCTAACTTGTGACATCGCTTTCAATGCGGCTATGCCTCTAAGTCGTGCCTCGACACGTGGGAGATATAACCGCATCGAGGGCGTTAAATGTTGGTCACATATCGATGTGGACTATGGGTGTTAATCACATGATGATGTGAACTATTGCTGTTAAATCACATGGCGATGTGAACTAGATTATTGACCAGTCGTAATCGCCCGTTTCACTCCCGCTACGACCGGGGGATGTTAGAAGTATAATTATGTTTAAGTTAGAGATAGAATAGGACTAAATCGTGTACGACTTGCCCTCTACTCCAAGTCTCTCTCCCTCATATTATACTCTATATATACCCCACATTTGGGTTAGATCAATACAACATAGAATAACACAATATTCAGTCATCCTACAATTTTCTACCGTCAATACGTATTATGATTTTCATAAAGTTCCATAAATTGTCATAAAGTTTCATTCGTGCGGCACGGTCACGCCCACACCGTGTTGCTCTCCGTCAATTTTTCATAAATTTCACCAAGGGAATCTAAAGAAGCCTGAGCTAGAGATAATATGATAATCAAACCCCCCGCAAAAAATTGTGATAATCAAATGATATTCAACAACTTTGTATCCAAGTTTCGTGAAATTTGATTTCATGTATACCTTTTTTTCTTCTCGTCAACTTTTGAAAAACAAAACAGTGAAAAGCTAGTGCTCGGGCATACACATGCGTACGATGTACCAAGCACTACCCCTTCTCGTGAAAGAAAGAAAGACTCCAGACGTTTAGGGTTTTTTCGCCTCCTGTCGGCGCTGCCGTCAATCTGCCTCGTCCCCTGTGGCCTTAGGGCCAAGCAGGGCGGTGAATCCCGACCCTTGCCGGCGGGAGGGCTCATGCTTCATTTTTTGGTATTTTTTTTTTAATCTGGTTATGGTTTGTATCCTACTTAGAAAGGTGAGGCGGGGGCGGCCGTGGCTCCCTGAAGATGAAATAAGGTTTGTACTGCCTAGCCCCATCCTAGTGGTGTGTTTCGCGTCGTCGGACTGCGTGTGGAGGCGTGTCTCCGGCGGATCTCACGGAATTCGATCGGTGTTTGTCTTTGGTGGATTTGCGCAGACTCAAGCTTCGTTCGGCTACGTTCATATGTCTATAGGTTGGATCCTTGTACTTTCCTTGATTGGTGGCGTTGTTGTTGTGTGTTGGTCCTTTAGGATCTTAAGTCTTAACACAATGATTTATTATTGTCTACTACAACATGGTTTGCTCAGCTCCAGGAAAGTGGAGCGATGACAGTGACGCGTCTTCGGCTCCCTCCAATGGTTGTAGTCGTCACTAAATGATCTATGGACATATTTTTTGCTACTTCTCGTGTTCTTATACTGCCATGATGTTTGATGGAGTAGATCAGAAGTTTTTTCCGAAAAAAGAAAGGCAAAGACTGCCCCATTTTCCTTTTGATCTATTTCTTCTCTCTTTCATTGCTCTTGGTCATGACCATCACGTACGACCCAAAAGAACGTACGCTCAGTACAATAGTCGAGGGAAGGAGGACCGAGGGCAAAATGCTCAAGGCAAAAGCAGTGTGTAGCATTTTTCTAAGAAAATTGCATTTACGGGTACACTAAGCATTGGAAACCCCTAGTCACTGCTCTAAAAGAGAAGATGCAGCACAAGGGGAATGCATGTCCATCAATGTTCAGTGGATAAAGGCAACAACGCTCTAGTCATCATCAGGGAAGAGGGAAACGCAAGGTTTGGCATCTCAAGTGACATTTCACCAGCGAAACATTCTGCACAAAATCTTTAGTGGAAATCGTTACATTGCCTCCGCGACAAGCTAAAGTATGAAGGATGACATACATCATGAAATCAAAATCGATACATTTTGTCAGCCAATGGAAACAGCAAATTGCTATCTTTGCTGCGACTAACAGTGCTGGTCAGGTCTGATGTTGGCTGCTTCCTCGCCATTCCGTACGGCTTGAGGAGCCTTGCGACCGCGAGTCCCGTGCCCGTGCTGGTCCATTCTGGAGCCCTCCAGCAACAGGCTCGTACCTTGTAGTCACCCCATTCCTATAATACCTCGCCTGATGGCCGGGTGTGTATTGCGCCCCACGCCAGTTCTGGTGTGATCCTTGGCCTGCAGTATACGCCGGCTGATTGTAATATCCATTCTGGTATTGTCCTGGCATGTGAACCCCAGTTGTATGACCCTGCGGTTGACTATGATAGTTGTATGGTCCTGGCCTTTGGATCCCGTTTGTATGAACAGGCGACTGACTCTGATACTCGTTCTGGTATGATCCTGGTGTTTGGAACCCGCTTGTATGAGGCTGCTGTTGACTCGGATAGTAGTACGGCCCTGCTGCTTGGTACACTGGGGTATACGCCGGTTGATGATTATGATTCTCGTATGGTACCCCTGTCGGGCCCCATGTAGTGTGCGCCTGTGGATGGCTCTGACTCAGGTATGATCCTGTTGTTTGGCGGCCCGAAGTATATGCCGATGAGGGATAATGGTTTGTGTATAGCCCTGGCTGTCTTGATGGCTGATGAACTGCGGCGTTAGCATAAACCTGAGGAGGGTCATGATTTCGGTGGTGTCCTGGCGTTTGGCGCCCTGCAGTATCAGTGTTCACCTGAGTAGGATTCTGGACAGTGTTCGCCTGAGTAGGATTCTTGACTGGTCTGCTTCCTGTAAATCCTTTGGCTCTGGGGCGACGTTGATTATTAGATACCTTAGCTCCCACGTTGATTACATGCTGTCGAGTACTTTGCGGGGTATTTGTATAATTGTTAGCGATGACTCTTCCGCCAAGTTTTGAGCAAACACCAGGTGTGGACAACATTGCCAGTAAGTCGTTTCGGTCAGTATGCTCGAGAGAAGCTAACTTGTTCTTAGCATCACTGAAGGCGCTAGCAATTAGGAGGAGCCCTCTCTCACCAACCGCTCTAGCAGCATTATCAGGCCTCTCAACTGGATCTTCGACCTAAACAAGAGTAACAAACAGATGTCATGTCAGTATGTAGGGTAAATTCTTGATTATATCAGCAGCAAAATGCACAGGATATTGGTCTTACAAACAAGCTATAGGGTTTCTTCCTCAAAATTGGAATGTCCTGAATCTTCTTGAACTGACCCGTGTAGGTAGATATCACATCACTCGAAAGGGAGTCAATGTGACAAAACTGCAAACAATACAAGATCACCAGTTAGGCTTGTTTCTTGAGGTAAAAATGAGGAAATGCAGAATGCCTTTTGATATGAGAATGGTTGTGTCCTTTTGGTATCAAAAATTTATCCATGCCAAATTCCATTGCACATACTCATCCAGCAAATGAGCAATAGCGGATAAATGCGAAACGTGCTTTCATTGGCAAAAACTTAAGCTAGCAACATGAACTAATCCATGAAACCAAGGGATTAGCATATTTAGCGAATGCAAAGAAGATAGTTTGCTTTATTGGGAATGTAACCCCAGCAAAATAAACAATATGGGACAGTTTGCGACTGGCTGATGCTGTGTGACACTGTCCTGTGGAATATAACTAGTTATATGGAGTTTAACAAATTCTAGTAAAATATTTATGCTATTATTGCTCTGAAATATCCTATCATATCAATTAGCATTTCGCCTCCATGTAAGTTGTATGACAAATTCTAGTGAAATATTTCTGCTATCACTGTCCTGAAAGCTCCTATCAATTAGTTGAAGTATCAACAAATTAGTTGAAGTATCACTAATTAAAATATGGCCTAAAAGTGTACCAGGAAATTAAATGACCGTAACCAAGACAAAAAGGAAATTTCCTGAAAACACAAGTAGCCTGTTTTATGAAGATGTTAACTACAAGTGATAAGAGTACAATTAAGATAGTCAGAGAGATGGTTGGCTTAGCAAAGATAGTGAGGGCACAATGCTCAGTTACCTTGTGAAAAAAGGTTGCAAGGAGATGACAAAGAGAGCTTTCATTTCTTTGTTCCTTGTTCTGGCTTTGAAATTTTGCTATATTTGCAGCACAAACCTCATCAAGATGTTCCTCATTATAAAGCGTCATGTCTACATGTGACTGTAATGAGTAAGTTACCAGGAACTAGTACGCTAGACAACCATCAGAGAAAATATGAGTTCACTGAACCTGCAAAATCTTCTGTGATATTCCCTTCATAAATGTCCTCCAAAGGTGGTAGGATTGCCGGCTCACATGTCTCAAAATTTAGCATCAGAGAGGTAAGCAAAAGATATTATTGAAACGATAAACAAGATAATTGGACTTAACTTCCAAAGTAAGAAGTATTACCTGAAAATGAAAGAGAACAAGTAGGCAAAGCGAATAGGAGTTCAGGGTCCCACTTTTTGGATCATTAATGTTTTGAGCTTTTGCCCACTCCTTGATCTGCAAGGAAACTTCATGCTGAGCCTTGGGTTTACTAGAAAAACCCATCAGCAAAAGACTATCACTTTGGAGCTTACCAATAAAACCATATCACCAAAGCGCTCATCCAAAGTACTGATCCAGTAGAAGATTTTGGATTTAATTCGACCAGGGTAGTTATCAACGGATAAATCGCAGGAAATGCCAAAGCGGTTGCTCACGTACTGAAGAACTGGGACTCTTGCTTGAGGAATGAACTCCATATATCCATAAACACCTAAATACAATAAAAGGAGCACAACCAAATTTAAATGAGATGTTCAGTAGGCATGGAGTGCTAAAAACCATCACAGGGGCAAAAAAAACAAAGTGCCACAGTAAATTCACCAACCACAGAACAATAATGAAATTCTTGAATAAATCACAGCCAGACACATAAGTTAGAATGATGGTCCCTCACATGATTTTGTACTACTTGGTGCACACAAACATATGATGACTGTTTTACCACAAAAGCTATGAGTATTCACAAGTCGAAACTAGAAATTCATCATTCTGGTTAATGCTATTCGCAGGATAGAGTGATCAGGCAACGCATTATGTAGGCTTATGTATTGTAGAATAGACAGAATTACCTCCCCTTTGCAAAGCTGTCCTTACTGCTTTCAAGATACTTATCTTCTTTTTCTTGTTTATAGGAAGGTTTGAGCTATTCATGAGCTGAACTGATATATCCAAATCTCCTGATTTTGAGTATAGATTTGATAGAAAGGATCCAAAAGGTTTTGCAGCAGCACCTATAAGGAAAGTGAGAAAATCAGGTAAAGCAACATTTAAACTGTATCATGAGAAACTTCAAACACCTTTCACTTTCAAATTTCTTGACCTGTATGTTGGTTAATTAAGTCTATGACAAGAAATAAATCTATCCTCTGGTAAAGATCATTGTGTGTCATTTGAGCAGCTCATAACCTAGCAAATCACATATTGCCGCCATAGGTCACTAGTTACACAGTGGCAGACACCTGGACCTGTCAATGAGTCACCGTTGCAATACTTAGTCTCCAAATGAAGTGCATTCACAGGTGACTAGATTACCGCTTCTCATCTATCGTCTTTGGTTCTTTGCTATTCTCAAACACAAACTACTCTAGGGTTCTTTAGGAATATGATAGACTCTATGGAAAACCTTTGGGGATATATTCAACTTTGCAGACGTCCTGTAACGGATTACAAATACTGTGTTTCAGAAATTTATATCAAAAGTCCATGGACAAAAGGAAAAGGCTTTCCCTTCAGTAGTGCAGAGTGCAGCACAAACTTCACTGTCAATATCAGGCTCATTTCCAAATAATGGATAAGGCTCCCATGGTAGTAAAGGAGTAAGTTACCTTTCAAGGCTGCAACTGGTTGCATGGAAACTTCCAGCTCCTTAATTGCAGATAGTCTTTTGTTCAGATCATCATCTGCCGGTTTTATTTGAGAGAGCATGTCTTTAATGCACTTCTCCAGCACATCGTTGTTGGGTGCAAGTTCAATCATGCTGAAATACTGAAGCCAAGAAGAAACATGAGAACAAAGCAAGAAAAAAAGGGAGAAGTAATATGAGTGTCAATTAGCACCGCTAAACACCAGTTACAAGTACAATGATTGCCCTGGTTTTCTTTCATACAAAATTTTCCAGGACAGAATGTACGAGCCATGTTTTCAAAGAACCGTAACAAAGAAAGAACTTAGTGGAGCACTGCGTTCTCTGAGAAAACCAAACATATCCGTAACTCTCTAAAAGTAGAAAATTTATGGAGACCACAAACTAAAACCTAGAATCTTCATAATGAGAAGGCAGTATGGATTTAGGGGCAGCGCCACCAAGTTTTAACGTAATGGGGATTTTGAGTATATATATGTGACTCCCCTAGGATCTTGATGTAAACGAGGCACATGGAGTGGAATACCCTCAATGCAACTCGGAGGAGTGGGGTACCTTGAAAACCTCCTAGCATATTCAACTATGGCATGAGGGGAAGCATCACTGCCCAAGTCAAGGAATGGAACCTTTTTGTGCATGTCCTATCTTGTTTGTGTTTACCTTACCTACCATTAACACACAACATGGCAAACAATCCACAGAAAAAGCTCCCATGCCGTGAGTGATTTCTGCCTCAAACGCGAATTTTTTTTCATCAAATTTTCTGTATATTGCAGCTTTTGCTCATCCACGCAAAGGCAAAACCTAAGTCTTAAAAGTAGCTTAATTTGGCTGATGCACCACAACTAGTGCTGCCCACCGTGAGCGCTAAGCTAGTAGAAAGCAAAGCACTGACATGGCGTGCTTCCATGCATCGAGTATCAGCCCTCGAAGCAAGACGCATTCTTTAATCAGAGCGGCGGGGGGCCTGCCGCGATGGCCAGCGAAACCCCCCACAATCGAAAGACCCCTATCCCAAAATTTCATGCCGGGAGGGGGGTCGTACGGACTAGCCGACGCGGAGTGGCGAGGGGATTTTTACCTGGAGAAAAACGGGGGGTGGATCTGGGTTACTGGGGGAGCGCGATGTCGGCGGCCGCTGAGTGGCGGCGACGGCGGCGGCCGCGTGCGGTGAAGTCGCGTCGTCGGGTCGGGTCAAGGGGGGCAGGTCGACGAGGGGCGAGAGGTGGAGGAGACCATGGCAGGGGGGGAAAGGGTTATGCAGCGGCCGCGCCGAGTTGAAACGAGGGCGGAGACCTGGTCTGGTTCGGAGACGCCGAAGCGGCACGCGCCAGAGGAAAGCCGGAAACGAAGCTTTCGATGGATCTGTGGGCCTTGGGGTGGTTAATGTGGTACGATGCTGACTCGATCACACTTCCTTTACAGATGTAAATTAAATGTACTCTACCCTTTGTCATTCCCTAGTACCTTCGGTGCTAAGGCTGTTTTTTTTCCCTCTCAAAATGAAAGGCCGATTTTTAAACATAGTATCATACTTTAAATCTAGGGCAACGCTCTGCATCGGCTCGGCGATAGGACGAACGAAGTCGCCTCGCACACCGTTTGATTTTGTTGCTATTAGTAGCTAGATCCACCTTGCATGGTCAAACCCATCCTCTGATCACCCCGTCATGACGATGCACGGTTATCTCTCTTCCCTCGGTGTTGACTCAGGATGTGATGTCACTGCCCGTCGACTTGCCACACCGCGCAACCCCTTCACAACATCACACGTGGACGCGGTAGATGTTGGCCGGATCCAGGCATTGGTGGCCCCCCTTGTAGCAGCCATCATCTGACGTGGCCGCGTTTGTAGCATCGTCGGCCGCAATTGCACCATCGTCGACCACCTCAGCACCGGTGCCTAATCTTGCCTCGCCTCTCGTCTCCTTTGCAGCAGCGACCACCAGCCATTGCAGCAGCACGCATCTCTACTCATAGCAGCAGTAATGGGTTTGCAGTTGTGTGTCGTGTCACTCTTGGACGCCTTTACCTTGTAGCAACGCCTTGCTTGCATCATTTTTCTTCCCGCTCTTGTAGATTTCACTCGGAATCGTGGGGAGGTGCTTCTCTTCGCTTATGTTCACTTGGGGACACAACCGAGTTGCGAACCAGTGCTCGAGGAACCGCATCCATGTCATCTTTAGAAATGGAGGGGGAGGCGATGGCCAGGATCCAGAAGTAGGCAAAGGGGAAAGAAAGGGATGGGGACACGCTCGAGAAAAGAAGTGGATAAGATAGTCCTCCGTAGAGATGAGTAGAAGATGGAGCCAGTGTGCGAGCTCATGGGACATGTGACATACGACCGAGGTAGCCGATGGGAGCGCGCAATTGCCCTAGCAATTAAAACTGGTTTCCTTTAATCTAAACTAATAATTACTCATATAAAAGATGTTGGAGTACCCGCCTCCCGGGGGTATCCTCGCTAGCAAGTGCCTTCCAACTCGTTTGATTCGGGCGCGTCTCGCCGCGACCTGCCTGGCACCCTCCCCGACATCCGATCGGGCACAGGCGCTCCTCATCGAGCTGGGGGGCTCAGGGGTCCATGACGTGTGAGTCACGGGGGTGCGCGGGGCCATATTTTTGTGGTGTTTTTTGTTGTGCCTCATATGCCGCCTCGTGCGTTGTTCGGAGTGTCCATCACCATGAAGTATCTCGGTTGCTGGCATGCATTTGGTTGGATCATGTCGGATAACTCTCGCGTGATGTTGTTGGGTTGGCGGAGGTAGTTGCTTTTTCAGTCTGGTTTGTGCATTGCTTGGGGTGGTCGTCATTGTTGCTTGTTCGGTTTATGTCCGATGTTGGGTCGGGTTATGCCGGGTACCCCTCGTGCGAAGTTGTCGGGTCAACAAGGTTCTTTGCTTTCGGGGTCCAGTTTGACGACCACTGTTTGTGTGTTCTTGGTGGCCAGTTAGGAGGTCCTTGGGGATGCTGCTTCTCTATCGACGTTGTGGTGGTTCATTCGTTCGGCTTGGTGTTCCCTGGGAGGTATGCATTGATGTAGTCGAACTAGTTTGACATTACTGAGTATAACACTTGAAGTCACATATGGTTTAGCCGCTCTTGGTGTGTTGTCTGTAGTCGATTATGAGGTCCTTGAGGAGGTTGCTTTTTTTACGAGTGGAGCTCGGTTCGTCCGGCTTGCTCTTACTTGAGTCAGCATGCGCCATTGTGGTCGAAATATAACGCCAAAGGTTGTTGATGGTATAGGTTACCTATGGGACCACCTTGGGTTGAGCCTTGGCTCCCTGTCTTCTTATGGCACAAAAACCTTCCTCCTATTTTTCTGCCTTTTTAGGACTTTTTCTGTGGTGTTTTCCTGAAATTCCAAGAACGATAGAAAATAGAAAGGGGCCTTTGGCATTGAATTAATATGTGAGTTACTCAAAGTGGTTTAAAAACATTGTAAACTTAAAGGATAACGAACATGAAACATACAAAATATCAATATGTTGGATACATATCAACGACCTGACGCATTTGGTTCTTCTTCCACCATGTTGTATGTTCTCTTTTTCCTTCTATTTTTAACCTGTAAAAGTGGTGCATAGTTTGTCTCTAAGATATTTACATAAAATTATGTGCATCCATTTACGGGATGTAGCTGGCATTTTTTACTTTTGGTTACATGTCTTAGTTTATCTAATGGCTAGCCTTAGTAGGCAGCAGCTATGATGTAAGATCATTTAAACCTGTTGGCCGGAGCTTTTTGCACCTGGATGTTTTTCTCTGTTAATTTATGTTATCTCTTATACCGGAACACCATTCTATTTTAGGATCGTATGGGAAAAAATGTTCTCGTTTCCCTCTGTTAGGGATTGTTTCTAGATATATCATACTAGCAATTAGTATGGATATCATGTATGTCATTTATGTATCCAATTGCATGGTTAGTAACATCACTATATTACATGTTTTGATGATATTGACTATCATGTTTTATCTTTTGTTCTTCTGGATAAACTTAATGAAAAATTGCTCAATAATTCAACAATATACGTGTAGGCATTTTTCTTCAATTGCTTTCGATGCAACCCTCAAACCACCTCCATTTGAGGGTGTGAATTACAAGAGATGGTTTGTGATGGGTAGTACTTTGTCTAACCACCATGAATTGTTTTCACGCCTCTACAGGAAAGCCAAAGGGAACTCTTACTCCCAAACGAGGGAGAAAGATTTCCAGGCTACAAACACCCTCCTTCGAGGTGTTGTTTTGAGTGTTCTTGGTGGCAAGATCTTCGATCCTTTCATGACCAATGAGGTTGGTAGTGATATGTGGGATGTGCTGCAGGCCAAGTTTGGGGTCTCGGACACAGACAGTGAGTTGTGTATCTTATGGAACAAGATCATGGTTACAAGATGACTGCCTCATAGTTGAGCATGCTCATGAATCCAGTAACTTGTAAACAAACTTGAGCATTTCAATTGCGTGTTACAATGTAAGTGTGTTGTCTGAGGCATCATTGCTAAACTTGCTACTTCTCTGAAGAACAAGAGACCGGAACTTTTTGTTGTCAATATTATTAGCACTCTTGATGTGGAAGATAAGGCGAGGGTGAATGACGCACGTGCTTGTTTCCATGAAGAAAATCCTAGTGCCAACTTGGTACACAATAAGAACTCTAGTTCCACAAATTCAAGAACAAGAATAACTCCTTGATCACCATACATGGTTATCCTCATTATCGGTTCACACTCTTTTTTACGTATTTCGGTGTCCCCGGGACTAATTTGTTAGTCACTATACTTGGTAAGGAAATGTTGGACACCATAATACCAAGTGGATTAAGAGTGTACCTCTCTATCGACAAAGGGGCAAATTATAGTCTTGACATATCTAGCACCACAACATACTTTCTAACTTATCCGAAAGTCACGTGTATCAGTTACGGGGAAACGGTTGATAAACCTGGATCAACCATCTGGTATCCAGCTCTACCATATTCTCATGGTACAAGGACGCAAAGTAAATGTTAACAACATGATCTCACAATAGTTCATAAGTTGGTATATCCAACATCGTTGTTACCTTAACCATGTGCTCTCCTTATTGTTAGCATAATTGTTACATGAACAATGCCAATGGTCAGAAAAACAAGACCATCAACAATACATGAACTAGTCTGGATGCCTTAGGGATCTGTATGGTGTTTATAATTCAAGAAATATTGCAATTATAGAATAGAATGTAAACTTGATCGTGAACATATAAATAGAATAGTAACAACTTTCTTATTTCCTCTAGAGCATATTTCCAACACATGTGGACATCATCGTTGCATGCCCCCGCCACCAAGGGGAAGAAAGGCGTTCACTTGACCACGTGTCACGAAACTATGGCCCGTGCCTTGAAATCGAGACCAATCAAACCACCTAACTTCACCACCACCACACACCCAAACACCCACCTCCCGCATTGCTCCACCATGACATCACGCCGCCCACGCCGCCCTGAGGCAACCACCAAGGCACCTCACATCGTGATGTCTACCTTGTTGCCACCGCCTACGGTGACAAGCGCTCCATGGCAATTGGTAACGTAGTTGTGCTAAGGCTCAAAGGAGTGAGTGCTTCAATTTCTCCGCTTAGCGAGGCAAATCGCACAAGGAATGCCACTTACGGGTCGTCTCAGAATCAACACTTTCTCATTCTGTAAATATTTTCCTATTTAATAAAATCAATTTTATGTTAAACCCCCCAAAAAAATTATTAAAGAAAACACACACACACACACACGAAAATCAATGTATCTTATATACCTAACGGAGTCATCTCCACTAACTTATTTATCTCAAGATTCAAACATGTCACCTCATCATACAATTATGAATGGGATAAGACCCACCTCAGCATGCAATCATGCATGGAAAAAGACCTCACCACAACATTCAACCACGCATGAGAAAATGGCTTCCATTAAATTATTCTACCTATATTCAATAAATATTAGAATAACTATACATAATCAAATATAATAAGTCATATGTAGTTTTACTTTTTGTTCTCATGTTATCAACCCAATTTTTTATCAACCAAGTCCTGCGGCACCGCGCAGGGTATCATTCTTTGGTTTCAAAAAATACTTGATTTTTTAAAAAATCAATGATATTTTTAAGGTGTTCACAATTTTTTCAAAAACACTTATCAATTTTAAAGTGATTCACATATTTAAATAAACAAGCTCCGAATATTAATCATTCACTAATTACAAAATATCTATGTATTAACGTAATATGAAGAAGAAAAAGATAAACCAAGGAAACCTGGAAATTCAAAATAAACATTTGTTAGTAAAAACCGGAATAAAATAAGAACACAAAACAACAGAAAGCTGAGGTTAAAACCAGTTTTTTGAAGGGCTTTCCCCTTCCGATTTTCATTAATGAAAACCAAAGCATCCAGACGAACAAGCTACGAAAGGAAAGCAAAAGCAACAATTTACCGTGCTCCTCTCTCTCAACTCCACCCAAACCTCACCAGGGAGGCCTATCAGAGCTAGTGAAGAGAAACACACCTACATCGATCTCGACATTCCCTTACACATCCACAGAATCCAAATCCAGACTTCAACATTATCCTTACAGACTCCAAAAGATAAACTACTAGAGATAGAGTAACAATGAAGAACTTGCAGCTACAACAGGTAGAAGGTTTTCTTTGCTCATCCTTCCAGTCGCGCTACGTTGATCCTCCAGAATTTGGGCGTTGCTTGTGCGATTTGGGTAATATCCTTCCCATCGCGTTAAAAAGGATTTGCTCACATGTGCAGGAGTCACCGAGAGCTCCTATACAGCGTCCTATGCAAGGAAACTTATGGCCTAGCCCAACCTTATTTAAGTTAGCTCAGTTGACTAATGGGCCAGCGACCGTTGAACGTTGGCCAACCGTTGACCACAAAGAGTTGACTATTCACCTTTTCGGGAAAAGGAAAAATTATACAAAATAAGAGAATGTTTGATTTTTTAAAAAAGTTTAACAAATCTGAAAAATATGAAATTTGGGGCAAAAATTTACGAATTTGAAAAAATTCAAGACTTTGAAAGATTGTTAATTGAAAAGTCTACAAAAATAAATAAATCATGAATTTGAAAAAAAAGGTTCAAAAGATTTGAAAAAATCATAAATTTTGAAAAAAATTCATAATTTGTGAAAAAGTTCACGAATTTGATAAAACAAAAAGGGAAATAAAGAAAAAAACCATAGAAAACTTGTCCTAGAAAAAACAAAGGGAAACCGCTCCAAAAAACCGTTGAGAAAAAAACACAAAGTTGATCGGTCGAGCAGAGACTATATTTGCGAACGAGAAAGAAAAAAAACTAAATGTGCCAAGGCCTATGTGGAAAGGGTGGTGGGGCAGTTTGAGGGAACAACTAGACGCTAAAGGCGGTGAATACGAGGATTTGGCCATTTGGGGTTATAGCCAGCAGCAGAGCAGCAACTCACGGGCCTATTGGTAATACTATTACCCCACATGGGCCTTGTTTATCGACGGGTGCATCGGCCCAAATGCAAAGAAACTACGGGACAAATAACAAGCACCCGTAAAAGCGCAAGATTAAAAACAAGAACAGAAAACAACTAAATGCTGAGGTTAAAATCAGAATTTGTGCGTCACTTGTGCGATTTGGGTGATGTCCTTTCCATCGCGTTAAAAAGGATTTGCCCACATGTGCAGGAGTCACCGAGAGCTCCTATACAGCGCCCCCCATGCAAGGAAATTTATGGCCTGGCCCAACCTTATTTAAGTTAGATCAGTTGACTAATGGGCCAGCGACCGTTGAACGTTGGCCAACCGTTGACTGCTGACCACAAAGAGTTGACTATTCACCTTTCTGGGAAAAGGAAATATTCTACAAAATAAGAGAATGTTTCATTTTTAAAAAAGTTTAACAAATCTGAAAAATATGAAATTTGGGGCAAAAATTTACGAATTTGAAAAAATTCAAGACTTTGAAAGATTGTTAATTGAAAAAGTTTACAAAACTAAATAAATCATGAATTTGGGAAAAAAATGTTCAAAAGATTTGAAAAAAATCACAAATTTTGAAAAAAGTTCATAATTTGTGAAAAAGTTCATGAATTTGATAAAACAAAAAGGGAAATAAAGAAAAAACCATAGAAAAGTTGTCCTAGAAAAAACCAAGGGAAACCGCTCGAAAAAACCATTGAGAAAAAAACACAAAGTTGATCAGTCGACCCGGAAACCTAGCAGAGACGATATTTGCGAACGAGAAAGGAAAAAAACTAAATGTGCCGAGGCCTATGTGGAAAGGGTGGCGGGGCAGTTTGAGGGAACAACTAGACGCTAAAGGCGGTGAATACGAGGATTTGGCCATTTGGGGTTATAGCCAGCAGCAGAGCAGCAACTCACGGGCCTATTGGTAATACTATTACCCCACATGTGCCTTGTTTATCGACGGGTGCATCGGCCCAAATGCAAAGAAACTACGGGACAAATAACAAGCACCCATATCCTTGGTAAAAGCGCAAGATTAAAAACAAGAACAGAAAACAACTAAATGCTGAGGTTAAAACCAGAATTTGTGCGTCACTTGTGCGATTTGGCTGATGTCCTTCCCATCGCGTTAAAAAGGATTGCTGACACGACCAGAAGTCACCAAGAATTTGTGAAAAAGTTTATGAATTTGATAAAGATCTGCCGCATGCGACCGAGCGCGTCTCCACCATTGCAACATAGGTCTTGTTGCAGAACTTTTTTGCAACAACTGTTTTGTTGCAAAAAAAATATTTGCACGAGGTTTTGTTGCACTTTTTGCAACTAAGGTCTTGTAGTATAAAATTTCTGCAACAGATGTTTTGCTTTAAAACATAAACCCGTCATAGACCATTGGAACACCGCATATGTTTCAGAAACATATCACCTGTTGTAGAAGCGCGATCAACAGAGGACGATATGCGGACCCTCATTTGGACACGTGTCATGCAGGGAATATGACAGACGCGGCCACTACGATCCGCCGGGTGATGGTAAGCTTTCCCCAATAAAGAAAGAAAAACCATACAAAACTCGTCCCGGAAAAATTGGGAGAAACCGCTCCAGAAAAAGGTGAGGAAAAAAACACAAAGTGGATAGGTCGATCCAGAAACCTAGCACGTGCGATATTTGTGACCGAGAAAGAAAGAAGAAGTTATTTCTTTTAGTGTTTAGCCAAACTTTATTCATCAAACACTACATAAGGTAGGATACAGTTCGGATCATGAGATTGGTCAAACCAAACATGGCGCCCCTGACCGAGATTAAGTACAAATTTGGCTAAACTATGTGCTTCTTGGTTGACAGCACGACTTCCATAAATAAAAGAACAAGTAAAAGTTGACGCTTGAAGTTTTATCTCATTGATGATGCTTGAAGTTTTATCTCATTGATGATAGCTCCATAGTCTCCTCTGCCCCCCATGTTGATGTCGCCGACAGCTTGTTTGGACCTAGCATGCTGAAGGTGCTGAATAGGATTTGCCCATTTGGGGGAATCACCCGCAGCAAAGCAGCAAACTCGCGGGCCTATTGGTATTACCTCGCATGGGCTTCATTCATCAACGGGTGCACCGGCCCAAACGCAAGTCAAGTACGAAAAAAAAACCAAGCACCCGCAAAAGCGCAAGATTCTCGCCGAAGCAAACCACGATGTGGACCAGATTGAACTCCTGTACACCATCTTTCCTCGGTAGACAGCGCATGTGGAGGCAAGATCGACCAATCAATCCGGCCTCTCGCTGTTGCTCCTTCTCTTCAACGGTGGCGAGGTAGCCAGTCTCCCGAATCGCCGAGCAAGAACACCATGCGTCGCCCGCCGAAGCTCCGCCGGCCGTACGTCGCCGATGTCGCCGTGTCCCAAGCACTTTCTCTCTTTCCGCATCCGAATCCGCTTTCGCTCCCCTCCCGTCGCATCGCGGTCGCGGCCCTTCCTTTCTCCGCCGCCGTACCGCCGGTGGATCGTGCGGCATCTCCCATTGACAGATTCTGGGACGGCGACGCGCTCCCTTCGGTGTCAACCCTACGCCCAGATGCCGTGCCCGCCACTTCCCGGAACCCTCTCCCCTCCCTCCCCGGCCGCGCGCCGCGCTACAGCTACACGCTGCGCAACCACGCCAAGGCCGACGGCATCCACCCATGGTCAGGACTCAGGAGCTACGCGAAGGGATCTTCATCATCAACAATAAACAAGTGCATACCGAGTCAGCAAACAGTCACCACGGCACGGCACGTTCCGGCCTCCCCCCTCGGGTTCCTCCCCTTTTCCAGCCGGGTCGCGTCGTGCGGCGCAGCTGTGCGCGTCGACGCGGGCGGTGCGGCTACGGGACCGGTGGCGGTGGGTGTGCCGCGGAGGGAGGGCACGCCCAATAATGCCCCGGCGCCTAACTCGGGACGTGTACGCCCGGGGTCAGTGGAGACTTTTCCCTTTCTCCCCACGACACCCCCAACAGAAACGCATCGGGAGGACGACAGCGACAGCGACAGCGAAAGGCCCCGACACGTAGCCCCCCCGCATCATTCATCCCGCTCTATCATCGGCGCCCTTTTGTTGCTCCACCCAAGAAAAAATCGTGCGGTAAAGGGCGCACGTTTCATTCCGGTTCAGTACAGCTCGGCCCCACGCACAGTGCACAGATAGGAGATAGATCGGCATCTGTTCTTCGACTTTTCTCTGCTCCGATCCTGCGACGATACGAGGCGATCGCCCACGAATATCAACGAGTTGTCAGGGGTAACACGCGAGTGGTGGCCAGCTTCCGTCGTCACGGTCCACCTAACTCGTGCCTATCGTGTGCTCTACGTACGATGGATACGAAGAGCTTAGGGAGATCTTCTTATCGACTTGTTAAACATATCAAATATCTTCGTGTACGTATTACGATGCAGTTGAAACAGCTGAGCTTATCTGTTCAACTTCTTTTTGGCGGGTAGAATTAGAAACTATGGTACTACTAGATCTAATACTACTACTACTACATCGAGGCAGCGAAGATAAATTTAGAAACGGGGGAAGAAATTAGCATGGATTAAAAAATAGGATAACGAGAAGCAATCATGGAGCACGAATTCCGCTCCAAGAATCACGATCCCCGGCGCAGATCCACGACCACGACGCTCACGTTGTCGGAGCTCCCCCGCGCCAGCGCCAGCTTCGCCAGCAGCATGGCCGCGTCGGAGCACGCCCGGTCGGACTCCGCCTTGCTCACCCCCTCGCTCGCCTTGGCCTCGCCGCTCGCCTGCGCCTGAGCCGCGGCCGGCTCTGGTGGGCCGTTGCTCCGGAAGCACGCCCTCGCGACGTCGCACGCCATCTCGTTGGTCACCACGTCCCACAGCCCGTCGCTGGCCAGGATCAGGCACTCGTCGGCGTCGCTGCGCTCCGTCACCGTCACCTCCGGCTCCGCCGTCACGAACGGCTTCAGGTAGCCATCCCCTACGAACGTACAGGTCAAGTTAGACTCGGATCGGGACCCCAGAGGCAGAGCAAAGCTCCTGACGAGAGCGAAATTTGACCTAGAAAACTCACCTATGGCTCGAGACATGGCGAGGACGCCGAGCACCCGCGCGCCGTCCCAGTAGATGACGCGCCCGCCCGCCGCCTGGATGCGCTCCAGCTCGTCCGGCCGGTCAGGCTGAGAGAAGTAAACCACGTCAAGGTCATGGACAGTTCGTGTCATAACAGAGCGTGCCGGGCGTGGTGACGCGAGGGTATACATACCTTGTGGTCGACGGAGAGGGCAACGGGGACGCCAGCGCGGGAAAGGACGGCACGGGAGTCGCCGGCGTTGCCCACGACGAGCTGGGTCGGGCTGACGACGGCCACGACGGCGGTGGATCCCACGTGGTCGCACCGCGAGGGCATCTTCTGCTCGCAGCGGCAGGCGGGCTCCTCGCTGCTGCGGGTGGTCGCCCAGTTCGCGGCCCGCTCGTCCAGCCGCGCGAAGCTCCTCTCCATGACCTCTTTCCACACAGGTACCTCCTCGCCGGACCCCGCCTTCTGGTGCTCCTCCGCCACCGCCTCATGCATCAGCTCCTGGCACGTCGTCGCCACCTGGTGACACGAAACCATGCCGTCAGTACCATTCCCTTGTGCAGAAACAAGATGAATTGCGTTCATATGCAAGGAAAGTTCGACGTACGTGTGAGCAGCCGTGGCCGTCGAAAACGCCGAAGAAGTGGGACTTGCCGGAACCGGGCAAGAAACCGGGCCTGATGGAGACGGCGTCCTCCATCTCGCGACGGCGGCCGCACACCGAGGAGAACCCGTACCTCGGGCAACGCTCCGCGTTCTCGGACGCCGAGGCAGCGTCGGGGCACGGGCCAGACACCGTGCGCGGTATCCGCGGCCGCTTGCGGGCGCCGGCGTACTCCGCGGCCGACTGCTCGAGGTCGCTCGCGAGTCGGAAGCGCTTCAGCTCCAGCCTGCGGCGCCGCCTGTCCATCACCGACGAGGCGACGGCCGCGGCCGCCGCCGACGCCGAGACCGTGGCCACCGTGGCCGCGGTCGCCGGCGGCGACTTTGCTTCCTGGCAGCAGATCTCAGCCATTGGAAACTAGTCGTCTGCTCGACCCCGACGCCGCCCTAGATTCCCTCAACCCTCCGCCGCACGTCGGCGACGGAACTCCAGAGGCCTACGCGAAACACCTCGACAAACGGCACCGCCTTCGCGCGCGTGCGTTCCCAGCTCGAATGGCAGCAGTAGAAGCTAAGCAGCGGCAGAGGCGCGAGCCGAAACGAACCTCACGCACGCGGGCAGGGGCGGTAGAAGAAGGGGAGGGAGGGTGGCCGTCGCCGTCATGGCGGGAGCGCCCGATAGCTACCGTCGCCGTGAGTCCGTGACGTGCTCGCCGCCCGTCTCCACCTGATCTGGACGCGTGGGCGCGCCCGGCGGGCAGATCGCGACACGTGCTCGCGATCTCGGCCCCACCGGGAGGCTGATGCTAACGGCGTGTTATCGCCCGGCACACACGTGGCGGCCCGCGGCGAGACAGCCCGCCGCGGCAGCTTCTTTATTGATGCCCGCGGGGCCCGCGCCACATGGGCTCTGCCCCCTGTGCCGTCCGGAAATATCACGGGGTTATTCTACTCCGGCCGCGCTGACCGGCCCATGCAGCGAGGGGTCATGGCCGGCGGGGCCATGGGAACTCGGTGTCCCGCATGGCAGCGGGCGAGGGTAGGCGCCATGGACGTGGGGAGGGACACGTGGTGAGGGGCGGTCGCGATCGGTGGGAGGTTGGTCGGTCGTGGGAGGGGGGGACGCGTGGCGTGGAGGCCGGGGGTGCCTTTTGCTGTGCTCCGTTGCGTGGGGGTGGGGGAGGGAAGGCGGCCGGTAGTTGGGGGCTGGCGTGGCCACGTTGGGGTGGGGGCGGGCGAAGGGGAGGTGAACCTCGGGGAAAGGGGCGCGTGCGTGCGTGGCCGAGAGAGATGGATCTGCGTGGCGGAACTGGCGCCGTTGCGTGGCGTGCGTGACCACCGATGACGGACCGATCGTCGGCTCGGCGTGGGAAACCATTGGCGCGCACTTCGGCGGGGCTGACGGGCGCGGCATGCAGCTCAACAGTGCTTCCTGCAGTGGAGGGGCGCACAGTTGTCGCGGCTGCTGTGTGGTCTGTACCACTGAACCACTACCACGGAGAGATGGACCGGGGGCACTGGAGCGAGGGCAACTCCAACGCACGACCTCAGATGGTTCGTCCGTGTCCGTGTCCGTTTAGAGTAAACAAACACAAACCTCGGCCCAACGCGCGGGATTAAACGGACAAATGTCTGTTTTTGGTCCGTTTTCGACTCATTCTCGGCCCAATTTTAGATCACGTTTATGCCCAAACGGACAACACGGGGACGGAGGGACGCGCACCCTTGTCCTCCCCTGACCCGTCCATCGAAGACACAACCCATTTCTTCCTCCCCTTCGTTGCTTCGCCCTTGGCCCCTCGGCATCGCCGCCGCCATGCCCGTCACCATATTGCTTTGCCCGTCAGTGGAGCAGCCCCTTTTCTTTCGTCGCAGCTGTCGCTCCGCCCTCCGCCACACCCGCGATCGACCACCATGCTGCGAACCAGCGGTCTCGACACGCCCTTTCCGGCCACGTCTCCACCACGCCCGCAAGGTGTTCGACGCTTTGCTTGCAAGGTACCATGGATAGCGGAGATGAGTACTTCTTTCACAACTTCATTTGTTCATTAGACGATGAGGACATAATGGTGGCTGCATTGGTCGTCCATGACACATCAGTAGGATGCGGCCTCGGTTTAAGGGATCAATCCCCGACCATGCCCCGGCCTTGAACCGCTATAGGGAGCAAGGGCACCACCTCCTCTATTTCGATTACTTTGAGAGAACCGCACTCTACAAACTGCATTAATTTATTCGCCGCTTCCGAATGAGGAGGCATGTGTTCAATTGTATTCGGGAAGGAGTGGTTGCATATGACTCATACTTTGAATGCAAAGAGGACGCCCTTGGCAAGTTTGGCTTCTCTTATAAAAAATGCGATGCGGCTATTCACATGCTTGCATATAGAATTCCTGGTGATCTTGCGGATGAGTATGTGCGTATAAGTGAGTCCACATGTCTCCTCTAAATGTATAGTTTCTACAAAGCCTTGGTGGCAGTGTTCGGTCCTGAATACCTGAGAGAACCAAATGCCGCTGATACAGAGAGGTTGTTGACGATTAATGCCGAGAGGGGCTTTCTGGACTTTCCGGGCATGCTTGGTAATATTGATTGTATGCACCGGAAGTGGAAAAATTGTCCATCTGCTTAACAGGGGCAGTATAAGAGACATGTGAAAGGTGCCACTGTTATACTTGAAGTTGTGGCTTCACAAGATCTGTGGATATGACATTTTTTTCTTCGGTATGGCTGGTTCTCACAATGATATTAGTGTTCTTCAGCATTCTCCAGCGTTTGCAAGGCTTGCAGAAGGCCATTGCCCGGAGGTCGACTTTGAGATCAATGACCACCATTACAACAAGGGATATTATCTAACTGATGGTATATATCCCCAATGGTCCACTCTTGTGAAGATCGTACCCAATCCACAAGGAGAGAAGAGACAGAGGTTTGCCCAAATGCAGGAGAGTGCTACGAAAGATGTGGAGCGTGCATTTGGCGTGCTTCAGTCTCGATGGGGTATTGTTCGAAACCCTACATTGACATGGAGCACTCAGAAGCTTTGGGAGGTGATGACTGCTTGTGTGATCATGCACAACATGATCGTTGATGATGAGCGTGATGGCGGTATCTGCGACCAAGGGTTTGATTTCCAGGGTGAGAATGTTGAGCCTGAGCACCCACCTCCTGAAACCTTTGAATAGTTTGACCAATTTCATCATGAGTTGCGTGATCGAAACAATAATACATAGCTGCAAGATGACTTAGTTGAGCACATGTGGGATCACATTGGCAATTAGTAGATCTATCGATCTAATCTTTTTTTTGTGCACAGACTTTGAGTGGTTTTGCAAGACTATTTGATATTTTTAAAATTTTAATTGAATCGTAATAAAAGACTATTTTGAACATATGTTTAATTCGACTCTTTCGCTATGCTTATTTTGTTGTACTTGGCCTTCGGCGGACAAGATGGGGCCAAAGATGCGATCGCGCGTTGGGCGCCTGGCCGACGTAAACCCAAAACCGGATGGACATGGCCCCATTGCCACCCCAGACAGACGAAATTCGAACAAAACGGACGTCCGTTTGAGGTCATGTGTTGGAGTTGACCTGACCGAGTGACCGCACAGCCTTTTCGCTCACTGATCATTTACAAGCTCTTACGGTGAAACCATGGTTCATGGTTCAAAAGCATCTTCAACCGCAACCCTATTTTTAACAAAAAGAACACGATGATGTAAATAAAACTGAATACCAATTGGCACAGTCTTATCAATCAACATAGAAGCATTGTCATGGTATCATCAATACCACGGAAAACGTGTCCATTACTTGTGAAATAGTATCTAATTGTAAAGCATGTGGCGGTGGTGTCACAAGTGATTCAAAACATGAATCAAGCATAAAGGTACTTAGCTGTTCCTTACCTCCCCTCGCCTATAGGGCATAATCTTGATCATAGAGTCTCGGAGGCTCTTCGTACTAAAGGTAAATTGCAGTAGATAATTAACTGATAACTCACAAGTATATGGGATCACAACAATTTTCGAGGGTAGAGTAATCAATCCAAATTTATAAATTCAACACAAAGGGAGCCAAAGAATATTTACAAGTATTAGCAGCCGAGTTGTCAATTCAACCACGTCTGGAGATTAATTATCTGCAGCAAGTGATCAGTAGCAAAATAATATGATAGTTTTGATAGTAGTAGCAACAACAATAGTAACAGTAATAGTGATAGTAGTAGTTTTGTAGCAAGTGCAACAGTAACGATAGCATTAGTAACTTAGCAAGAACAATATAAGAGAAATTTGTAGACATTGGATCGGTAATTTATTGGATGATATTCATCATGTGATAGTCATAACCTAGGACGATACGACACTAGCTCAAGTTCATAAATATAATGTAGGCATGTATTCCGTAAATAGTCGTATGTGCATACGTGTGACGCCCCGAGCCCGTTGTGCCAGGTGTCTTCCAGTTATTCGCTGCGTTGCCATGTCATTTGCTTGCGTGTTGCATTTCATCATGTCATCATATGCATTGCATCATCATGTTCTCGAAACTTGCATTCGTCCGGGTTATCCCAGTTCTCCCCGTTGTCCGTTCTGAGCCCAACCACGCTTGCACGCGCCCGCGGCATGTCAGAAATAGTATTTTATAAGTGGAAGGAAAATGTTCTCGGATTGGGGTGAAAGTTGGCATGCGGTGTTGTTTTAGTGTTAGTAGGTCGCCTGCAAGTTTCATCGCATTCGGAGATCGTTTGATAGCCCAACCGTTAAACTATAGCGGCATTATAGCCGGTCTAACGTCGGACGTTTTCGGTCTCCGGAAACAGTCGCCGGGCCTCTCCTCTTCTATCTTCCCAGCCCTTTGCCTTCTGCACTACCTCTCACCGCCAGGCCCTACCTAACCTCTCTCGTCAGCCCGCGGACCTCCTCCCGCGCGCGTCCGAAATCTGTCCCGGACCCGACCCAGACAGTCGTTAGCGCTGTGTCCGGATCATCCCCAAACATCTACAAACCATCTCCGTTTTGTTAATTGGACTCCCTAGCTATTTTATCCGCGATTGTTTGATTGCGATCATAGGGTCGAGATAGCCCCTAACCTAATCCGTGACGTATATATATATATAGTCCACCCCTAGTCTAATTTCAGACCAATCCCTAATTTCTAGGGATCCTCCTAGCCGCCGCCGCTCCTCTGGTCTTTTCTTCCTTGGGATCCTCCCAGATCCCCATCGGCCAACCACCACCGATCCATCACTCCACCTCTCAAGCAGCGTCCTCAAGCCCCATGGAGCCAGGCCTCTTCCTGTCGCCTTCGACCACAGGCGCCGCCTCCTCCTCGTCGCGTTCGAGGAGACGAACGCCTCGCTAGCCTCAAAGCTCGATCGAGCGCCACTGCTCCTCCCTCCTGCTTGTGCTTGAGGGGCTTGCCTCGGGCACCGCCGCAAATAGCAGCAGACCCAGCGCCGCCGTGCCCGGACGCCTCTGGCAAAGCTCCGGCCAACCAACTGCGCCTGTTCTTTCCTCCGTTTTTCTCGTTTTCTTCTCTGTATCTCTCCTCTCTGAAACTCTCTCGATTACATGTACATGCCCACAGGAGTACATCCGCTGCTGCCGATCGAGCGCCATGCGCCAAGTCCCCGCCGCCTCGGATCCCGGCGACCCCAATTCGCCGTCAACGTCGCCATCTTGCTACCCACGCCGAGGAGCACGCCGCCCCGATGCATGGACGCCGATCTTCACGACTCGTCTTCGACCAGTCCGAGCACCAGAACAGAGCCTCCTCTGCACCACTTCTCCTCCCGTCGCCTCCGCCTCGTTCCAGGGAGGGACGCCCTCGCGCCGCCGCACCATCTTCCGGATCCGCCGTCCTCTGCCAAGTTCCTACCGCCGCCGCTTCCTTGCAAGGTGCGCTTCGCGCCAGCTCTCCTGCTTCGAGCGCAGAAGCCACCAGGACGCCTGACACCATGGACGACGACCTCCTCAAGTCCAGTCCACCCCGCGCTGCCTCCCTTCATTCCCGCCGAAGCCTATGCCAAGTCTCTCGCAAGACACCGCCCTGCTGCCCGATTCCCCTCGCGGCAAGTCCGCCGCTGCAGTCCCCTACCGCTGTTGTCTGCTTCGTCAGATCGCGCGAGAGAACCTCGCCCGGTCCAGCCGCGCGTTGACCGCGCTGGCCAGCTGCGTGGGCCGGCCTCCTCTCCTGCTGCGGCCCAGCTACTCCCAGGCTCCTCCAGCCCAGCTCCCGCTGCAAGCCTGCCAGCCTTCACGGGCCTTGGCCCATGGTGAGGCCAGCTCCAGCGCCCTCTTGTTTTTCTTTCCTCATGTTGGGCCAGCCTCTGTTTCGGCCCGCTATATTTTTTTTCCCTGGCCCTGCGAATTTTGCCAATATTCCAGAGTTTACGGTTTTACAGAAAAACCCCTAGTCTTCATGCATATAATAACTTATGAAAAATGCTTCATATGTAAAAACTCTAAATATGAAACTTGCTTAGAATTTTATGTAGATTAATAATATGCCACTTTCATCCATGTTTAAAATGTTTATAATGATGTTTGGTTAAATTTGCTCCTATGCCATGTTAAAATGCTTTAATTCATAACTAATTAATCGTAGCTCCGAATTTAATAAACTTTATATGTTAATGGGGTAGAAAAATGCCTAGTTTAACATGGTGGCCTCACTTTGCATGTTTAACAACTATAAAATTGTGTTTAGGGCAGAACAGTACCAAACCTAATATATGCATATGAAGAGTTTCCGGACTTGTTGTTTTGTTGTTCCGGTCTCATTTAAACTTGCCTAGATTAGATAGTTTCATCATGTGTCACCTCTTGCCATGCTAACAACATTTAATCTTGTTGGGTACATAAACGAGAGAGAACTAAATAAGTCATGTGGTGTTTCTTCAATATGCAAAGTTGCATATTGAGCTCCACTTAATTTGTAGGTTTGTTTGTGCACTTTGCCATTCCATGCTTCATTAAACCGGACATGCATCATACTTGATTGTGCATCATGCCATGTCCATGTCGTGGTTGTTTACTATGTTGTGTGCTTCTTTCCGGTGTTGCTTCTTCGGGTTGGTTCCGTTAACGTCGCGTTTGTGAGAAACCGTTCGACTACGTCCGTTTGTCTTCTTCATGGACTCGTTCTTCTTCCTTGCGGGATCTCAGGCAAGATGACCATACCCTCGAAATCACTTCTATCTTTGCTTGCTTAGTTGCTCGCTCTTTTGCTATGCCTATGTTGTGATACCTATCACTTGCTTATCATGCCTCCCATGTTGCTAAGCCAAGCCTCTAACCCACCTTGTCCTAGCAAACCGTTGTTTGGCTATGTTACCGCTTTGCTCAGCCCCTCTTATAGCGTTGTTAGTTGCAGGTGAAGATTGGTGTTGTTCCTTGTTGGAACATGTTTACTTGTTGGGATATCACAATATTTCTTATTTAATTAATGCATCTATATACTTGGTAAAGGGTGGAAGGCTCGGCCTTATGCCTGGTGTTTTGTTCCACTCTTGCCGCCCTAGTTTCCGTCATATTGGTGTTATGTTCCCGGATTTTGCGTTCCTTACACGGTTGGGTTATAATGGGAACCCCTTGATAGTTCGCCTTGAATAAAACTCCTCCAGCAAGGCCAAACATTGGTTTTACCATTTGCCACCTAGCCTTTTTCTTTCCTTTGGGTTGGCCGGCTCAAGGGTCATCTTATTTTAACCCCCCCGGGCCAGTGCTTCTCTAAGTGTTGGTCCAACTGAGCGATGTCCGAGGCTACTAGGGGCAACTCTGGGCTGGCTTACCCGACGTCTTGCTCATCCGGTGTGCCCTGAGAACGAGATATGTGCATCTCCTATCGGGATTTGTCGGCACATCTGGGTGGCTTTGCTGGTCTTGTTTTACCATTGTCGAATGTCTTGTAACCGGGATTCCGAGCCTGATCGGGTCTTACCGCTAGAAGGAATATCCTTCGTTGACCGTGAGAGCTTGTGATGGGCTAAGTTGGGACACCCCTGCAGGGATTTGAACTTTCGAAAGCCGTGCCCACGGTTATGGGCAGATGGGAATTTGTTAATGTCCGGTTGTAGAAACCTGAAGTTGACCTTAATTAAAATACATCAACCGTGTGTGTTACCGTGATGGTCTCTTCTCGGCGGGGTCCTGGAAGTGAACACGGTGTTGGAGTAATGCTTGACGTAGGTTGTTCTAGGATCACTTCTTGATCATAGTTGTTCGACCGTGCTTTTGCCTTCTCTTCTCGCTCTCTTTTGCGAATAGGTTAGTCACCTTATATGCTAGTCACTTGCTACAGCTCCACATCTTACCTTTACCTTACCCATGAGCTTAAATAGTCTTGATCGTGAGGGTGTGAGATTGCTGAGTCCCCGTGACTCACAGATACTTCCAAAACTAGCTTGCAGGTGCCGTTGAACCGTGCAGATGACGCAATCAAGCTCAAGGAGGAGCTCGATGAAGATCTTGTCCTTTGTGTTGTTTCGTTCTAGTTGATCAGTAGTGGAGCCCAGTTGGGGTCGATCAGGGTTCTGTGTAGCATCTGGGGTAGTCTTCTTTTATTTTGGTTCCGTAGTCGGACCTTGATTGTATTTGGGTGATGTAATGCTTTATTCATGTAATTGTGTGAAGTGGCAATTGTAAGCCAACTATGTATCTCTTTCCCTTATGTATTACATGGGTTGTGTGAAGATTAACTCACTTGCGATATTGCTTTCAATGCGGTTATGCCTCTAAGTCATGCTTCGACACGTGGGAGATATAGCCGCATCGAGGGCGTTGCAATTTGGTAATCAGAGCCTTCCCCGACCTTAGGAGCCCCCTGCTTGATCGAATAGCTGGCGTTGTTGAGTCTAGAAAAATGTTTTGAGTCATTTAGGATTATATATGTCGGAGAGTTAGGAATTCTTTTTTACTTCTCAGTCCCTTCATAGCTCTGGTGAGGCATCCTGACGTAGAGTTTTGACTCTTCTCTTCTCAAATTTCACTAAAAAAATTTAGGATCACACGGGTATCTTGGAATCGTTTCGATGGTTTTGTGACGAGAACATTGTTCTTGGTGCCTCCTGTCATTTAGGGGTTGTGGCAGTGTCCCAAGGAGTTGAGCTCCGAGTTGTTGTCGTCACAATTTTATCATTGCAGTTCTGGAATACCTGAGTTTAGTTTCGCCAACATCGAAAATCTCTTTTATGCAGTTGTTGGTGAGATAACCTCGACGCCACCCAGTATTGGGGCGGGAGTTCGGGAGTATTGCCATACCTCGTATAACGGATGCTTTTCGAAGGTTGAGGTAGACGATTTCCGAAGATTTCTTGGTTATGTGTTGAAGGATGGATATAGCTGGATATAGGATTTGTTAGTTTTGGGTGAGATATTATGCTTCCCCTGTATCCCCAACACCTGATTGCATAACCGGGAAAATTTCGGGAGTTTATAAGTGGGAATTCAAGTAGCTCCTAGGATATCTTTCCGACAGATGTATGATATGAAATTGGAGTTCGACGTCTAGTGGTCCGCCTATCCACGGTTGGTTTTACAGTGGTCTCGTTGTGTCTTAAAGAGTCCTTGGCTATGCCGACTCAGGGACGCTTCGTATGTCATGTGCACTGCCTTGTACATGATGGTGCTGTATGATCGATCCCGTGTAGGCCCCACCACGAAAACTTCGGATGAAATCTCTATCATATGTTTGTTCCGGCTTATTCTGCAAGCCAATCCTTTGTTTTGTTTTGAGTTGTGGTATTCGAGTTGCTTCGAAGTCAAATGTTGATTCCATACCTTTCCTAAGTGGTGTTCTCACATTTCTATGCGAATACTAATCCTTCATGATAATCGAGATTGTCATATCAATCCTTTTCAACCGGCGTGTTTCTTTTCAAGTGGATCCGATCATTTCAACATCCGCAAAATCCAATCTCAGTTTTTCATCAATGTTGTTTGTTTCATCTGTCTCCAAGTTTGCCTTTGTTTTCCCTCCCTCCCACCCTTGTTTCTTCGAGGACTTAGATTTCATAATCAAGTATCCATTTTATTCTGGTGAAGTGTCTTCATTCTTTTCTTTCAATATTCTTATCCGGCGATTCTCGAGAAGACACTAACGGAGCTTCAAGTGTATTGTTCTTCGTTCTATTTCTTCTCCGGCGGATTCAATTCAAGCTTTCGGTGTTGATCATATCCTTTTCTCGTTTCAGAAGTTTTATCATACCGGTGCACCTCATAATCATTCACTTCTCACTATTCATTTGTTCTGGAGTGCTCAAGATATCTCGAAGATTCGTGTTTCCACTCTGTTTTCGTTCCAGCTCTTTCGAGGATGTTATCTCATTCTAGCTATTTAAATCAACCGGTGCAATCTCTCTTCAAAATCCTTCAACAATGTTTCTTTTGAGTGGGCCCTAACCCACAGGTCTTTTCCCAGGATCTTACATGACTCTTCTTTTTTCCCGGTGTTACTCTCAAATTCTATTCCAAGTTTGACATAAGAATGAGTTATCATCAGTCAAATGCTTTTCTCCAAGATCTTTCTTTTCTTTTCATCGTTGGTTCAACCTTTCTAATTTCTATTCCGGAGTGCCTCAACAACTAATGGTGGTGTTTCTCATTATCATTCTCAACATTTGAAGACCGAAGAAGAATTTTTCCTCCATATCTTATCCGTTCTCTCAGAGATTCGTGGCTCTAGCTTGATGCCATCCTCTCATAATTGTTTTCGATTGTGAGAATTCTTTTCATCCATCTGAAGCAATTCAAGAGTCTTTTCATTTTGTTTCTCTGAAGGCCACCACCTCAGAAGTATTCATTCTCAGCTTTCAGCTCTCTTTCTCTAAATCTTACCGGTGCATCGTTCAAATATCCTCTAATCAGTTCATGATCTCTTCGTTCTTTTGTATCTAAACTCTCTCATGTATCTTCGTTCTTTTGCTAATTCTTCCCGGTGTTTATTTATGTTATCTTCGTTCATTTTCAGTTCTTACGGTGGTTCGTTCAAGATGTCTCTTCCTTCGTTATCATATCAATTCATTCGTTCTTTTCGATCCCGACCGGGGATTCGTTGAAGATCTTCCCAAGTTTATGTTATATCTATCTTAATCTTTCTACGACAATAAGTAATATGTCAAATCCATTGTTTGTCATCAATTTAATTGGTGAAGGAGTAGCATAATGTAATTCTTATTCTTGTTTCATCGAGTGAACTCAATTCCTTATTCCAGAGGCTCATAAAATTCTTGATCTCAATTATTCATCTTTCTTTTACCGGAGTTCCGAGTTCTCCCAATTATCTCATCGCGAAGATCCATCTTATCGCAAGGTTTCACTTTATGTTTTTCAACTTCTCTTTCTTTCTGTTTGATCATTCTTGTGTTTAACAGAGTTCTTCATGGAGGTTCTACATGATGGTTCATCAAGGACTTAATCCGTTCTCAAAACATTCATCAAGATTCTTTTCAGAGGAGTTCAAGCTTTCTTCATCTTGCAATCCGGGGTGGTGATATATCATTCTTCATTCACAAGAATGAGGTATTTAAACCCATCACTTTCTTCCATGGAGTTATCTTGGTATAGTTTTCATCTAAAGCCTTCCATTGGGAATGTAGCTCTTTGTGGTGATTATCTATGATCCAAGTTCTTCATCTATCCTTCCGGTGAAATAAGTTTCTCGTCTCCTTGTTGATATCAATTCCAATATTTTGTTTTTGTTAGTGGCAGAATTACACCTCTAGATTTCGACGTGTTTTCCATAAGCCCACAACAAGCTTACTCTTTTCGTTGTTGGTTTTCCAACAACTCCGTCCGACCCTTCTCCTAATGATGCTTTTCAAGCTCATTCGAGGTAGGATATATTGTTTTCTCCTCCATTCTCTCATTTCTTCCGGAGGCATTGTGATGTTGCTCACTTCGATCCATCGTCCCATTTTTGTCTAAGATCATGTTCTTTCCTTTGCTTGTCCATTCAACCGGAGTGTCGTGTCCTCCATTCAAGGTCTCACATCTTATCGAGTTTTTGCCTCCCTTCTCAACCGGAGTGCTGTCTGAAATCTTTCTTACCCAGGGTGCCTTTCTTTCAATAGTCCGGAGACAATGTGTTGTTGATCTCATCAACCATACTCTCATCTTCTCAAGTTCTTGTTAATTCCTTCCATTTCCAACCGGAGTGTTGTCGTAATTGATCTTTATCGTTCCTTCTACTTCTCGTTTCAACCGGAGTGCTTGCATGTACTTCTTGTTCATTGCAACCTTTTTCTTATGTCTTTCAACCTACAAGGTTCTAGTATTGTTCCTTGTTTCTCTTTTCTAACGGAGGTTTTCAACTTTATTCATCTTAGTTCTATTCTTTCTTTCAATTTGTTCAACCTCTCAAGGTTCTTTGGTTTCATTCGTTTGTCAAAGAAGCAACTTAGCCTTACCTCTTCTCTTTCTCTTTCGTTTTCCCTCCGGTGCCATTCTAGATCTTGGGGCGAGATCCTCTCGTAGTGGTGGAGTGTTGTGACGCCCCGAGCCCGTTGTGCCAGGTGTCTTCCAGTTATTCACTGCATTGCCATGTCATTTGCTTGCGTGTTGCATTTCATCATGTCATCATGTGCATTGCATCATCATGTTTTCAAAACTTGCATTCGTCCGGGTTATCCCAGTTCTCCCCGTTGTCCGTTCTGAGCCCAACCACACTTGCACGTGCCCGCGGCATGTCAGAAATTGTATTTTATAAGTGGCCGGAAAATATTCTCGGATTGGGGTGAAAGTTGGCATGCGGTGTTGTTTTAGTGTTAGTAGGTCGCCTGCCAAGTTTCATCGCATTCGGAGATCGTTTGATAGCCCAACCGTTAAACTATAGCGGCATTATAGCCGGTCTAACGTCGGACGTTTTCGGTCTCCGGAAACAGTCGCCGGGCCTCTCCTCTTCTATCTTCTCAGCCCTTTGCCTTCTGCACTACCTCTCACCGCCAGGCCCTACCTAACCTCTCTCGTCAGCCCGCGGACCTCCTCCAGCGCGCGTCCGAAATCTGTCCCGGACCCGACCCGGACAATCGTTAGCGCTGTGTCCGGATCATCCCCAAACATCTACAAAACATCTCCATTATGTTAATTGGACTCCCTAGCTATTTTATCCGCGATCGTCCGATTGCAATCGTAGGGTCGAGATAGCCCCTAACCTAATCCGCGACGTATATATATATATAGTCCACCCCTAGTCTAATTTCAGACCAATCCCTAATTTCTAGGGATCCTCCTAGCCGCCGCCGCTCCTCTGGTCTTTTCTTCCTTGGGATCCTCCGAGATCCCCATCGGCCAACC
This sequence comes from Triticum monococcum, assembly GCA_034509565.1. NCBI lineage: Eukaryota > Viridiplantae > Streptophyta > Magnoliopsida > Poales > Poaceae > Triticum > Triticum monococcum. The sequence continues at coordinate 664,844,131 of CM067843.1, read as the reverse complement.
ACCACCGATCCATCACTCCACCTCTCAAGCAGCGTCCTCAAGCCCCATGGAGCCAGGCCTCTTCCTGTCGCCTTCGACCACAGGCGCCGCCTCCTCCTCGTCGCGTTCGAGGAGACGAAAGCCTCGCTAGCCTCAAAGCTCGATCGAGCGCCACTGCTCCTCCCTCCTGCTTGTGCTTGAGGGGCTTGCCTCGGGCGCCGCCGCAAATAGCAGCAGACCCAGCGCCGCCATGCCCGGACGCCTCTGGCAAAGCTCCGGCCAACCAACTGCGCCTGTTCTTTCCTCCGTTTTTCTCGTTTTCTTCTCTGTATCTCTCCTCTCTGAAACTCTCTCGATTACATGTACATGCCCACAGGAGTACATCCGCTGCTGCCGATCGAGCGCCATGCGCCAAGTCCCCGCCGCCTCGGATCCCGGCGACCCCAGTTCGCCGTCAACGTCGCCATCTTGCTACCCACGCCGAGGAGCACGCCGCCCCGATGCATGGACGCCGATCTTCACGACTCGTCTTCGACCAGTCCGAGCACCAGAACAGAGCCTCCTCTGCACCACTTCTCCTCCCGTCGCCTCCGCCTCGTTCCAGGGAGGGACGCCCTCGCGCCGCCGCACCATCTTCCGGATCCGCCGTCCTCTGCCAAGTTCCTACCGCCACCGCTTCCTTGCAAGGCGCGCTTCGCGCCAGCTCTCCTGCTTCGAGCGCAGAAGCCACCAGGACGCCTGACACCATGGACGACGACCTCCTCAAGTCCAGTCCGCCCCGCGCTGCCTCCCTTCATTCCCGCCGAAGCCTACGCCAAGTCTCTCGCAAGACACCGCCCTGCTGCCCGGTTCCCCTCGCGGCAAGTCCGCCGCTGCAGTCCCCTACCGCTGATGTCTGCTTCGTCAGATCGAGCGAGAGAAGCTCGCTCGGTCCAGCCGCGTGTTGACCGCGCTGGCCAGCTGCGTGGGCCGGCCTCCTCTCCCGCTGCGGCCCAGCTACTCCCAGGCTCCTCCGGCCCAGCTCCTGCGGCAAGCCTGCCAGCCTTCACGGGCCTTGGCCCATGGTGAGGCCAGCTCCAGCGCCCTCTTGTTTTTCTTTCCTCATGTTGGGCCAGCCTCTGTTTTGGCCCGCTATATTTTTTTCCCTGGCCCTGCGAATTTTTCCAATATTCCAGAGTTTACGGTTTTAGAGAAAAACCCCTAGTCTTCATGCATATAATAACTTATGAAAAATGCTTCATATGTAAAAACTTTAAATATGAAACTTGCTTAGAATTTTGTGTAGATTAATAATATGCCACTTTCATCCATGTTTAAAATGTTTATAATGATGCTTGGTTAAATTTGCTCCTATGCCATGTTAAAATGCTTTAATTCATAACTAATTAATCGTAGCTCCGAATTTAATAAACTTTATATGTTAATGGGGTAGAAAATGCTGGGGAACGTAGTAATTTCAAAAATTTCCCTACGCACACGCAAGATCATGGTGATGCACAGCAACGAGGGGGAGAGTGTTGTCTACGTACCAACGCAGACCGACTGCGGAAGCGATCACACAACGTAGAGGAAGTAGTCGTACGTCTTCTTCCCGATCCGACCGATCCAAGCACCGTTACTCCGGCACCTCCGAGTTCTTAGCACACGTTCAGCTTGATGACGATCCCCGGGCTCCGATCCAGCAAAACTTCGGGGAGGAGTTCCGTCAGCACGACGGCGTGGTGACGATCTTGATGTACTACCGACGCAGGGCTTCGCCTAAGCACTACAACGGTATGATCGAGGTGGAAATTGGTGGCAGGGGGCACCGCACACGGCTAAGGAACGATCTCAAGGATCAACTTGTGTCTCTTGGGGTGTCCCCCTGCCCCCGTATATAAAGGATGAAAGGGGGGAGGCTGGCCGGCCGAGGAGGGAGGCGCAGGAGGAGTCCTACTCCTACCGGGAGTAGGACTCCCCCCCCAATCCTATTCCAACTAGGAGTCCTTTGGAAAAAGGGAGAGGGAAAGAGAGAGAGGTGGCCGGCCACCTCTCCTAGTCCTAATAGGACTAGGGGAGGGGGGGAGGCGCGCAGCCCTCCTTGGCAGCCCCTTTCACCTTTCCACAATGGCCCATGTAGGACCATTTGGCTCCCGGGGGGTTTCGGTAACCCTCCCGGTAATCCGGTAAAATCCCGATTTCACCCGGAACACTTCCGATGTCCAAACATAGGCTTCCAATATATCAATCTTTATGTCTCGACCATTTCGAGACTCCTCGTCATGTCCGTGATCACATCCGGGACTCCAAACGACCTTCGGTACATCAAAATGCATAAACTCATAATAACTGTCATCGTAACGTTAAGCGTGCGGACCCTACGGTTCGAGAACAATGTAGACATGACCGAGACACGTCTTTGGTCAATAACCAATAGCGGGACCTGGATGCCCATATTGGCTCCTACATATTCTACGAAGATCTTTATCGGTCAGACCGCATAACAACATACGTTGTTCCCTTTGTCATCGGTATGTTACTTGCCCGAGATTCGATCGTCGGTATCCAATACCTAGTTCAATCTCGTTACTGGCAAGTCTCTTTACTCGTTCCGTAATACATCATCTCACAACTAACATCTTTAGTTATAATGCTTGCAAGGCTTATGTGATGTGTATTACCGAGAGGGCCCAGAGATACCTCTCCGACACTTGGAGTGACAAACCCTAATCTCGAAATACGCCAACCCAACATCTACCATTGGAGACACCTGTAGTACTCCTTTATAATCACCCAGTTACGTTGTGACGTTTGGTAGTACCCAAAGTGTTCCTCCGGCAAACGGGAGTTGCATAATCTCATAGTCATAGGAACATGTATAAGTCATGAAGAAAGCAATAGCAACATACTAAACGATCGGGTGCTAAGCTAATGAAATGGGTCATGTCAATCAGATCATTCAACTAATGATGTGACCTCGTTAATCAAATAACAACTCTTTGTTCATGGTTAGGAAACATAACCATCTTTGATTAACGAGCTAGTCAAGTAGAGGCATACTAGTGACACTCTGTTTGTCTATGTATTCACACATGTATTATGTTTCCGGTTAATACAATTCTAGCATGAATAATAAACATTTATCATGATATAAGGAAATAAATAATAACTTTATTATTGCCTCTAGGGCATATTTCCTTCAGAAAAATGCCTACTTTAACATGGTGGCCTCACTTTGCATGTTTAACAACTATAAAATTGTGTTTAGGGCAGAACAGTACCAAACCTAATATATGCATATGAGGAGTTTCCGGACTTGTTGTTTTGTTGTTCCGGCCTCTTTTAAACTTGCCTAGATTAGATAGTTTCATCATGTGTCACCTCTTGCCATGCTAACAACATTTAATCTTGTTGGGTACATAAACGAGAGAGAACTAAATAAGTCATGTGGTGTTTTCTTCAATATGCAACTCCGTTGCATATTGAGCTCCACTTAATTTCTAGGTTTGTTTGTGCACTTTGCCATGCCATGCTTCATTAAACCGGACATGCATCATACTTGATTGTGCATCATGCCATGTTCATGTCATGGTTGTTTACTATGTTGTGTGCTTCTTTCCGGTGTTGCTTCTTCGGGTTGGTCCCGTTAACGTTGCATTTGTGAGAAACCGTTCGACTACGTCCGTTTGTCTTCTTCATGGACTCGTTCTTCTTCCTTGCGGGATCTCAGGCAAGATGACCATACCCTCGAAATCACTTCTATCTTTGCTTGCTTAGTTGCTCGCTCTTTTGCTATGCCTATGCTGCGATACCTACCACTTGCTTATCATGCCTCCCATGTTGCTAAGCCAAGCCTCTAACCCACCTTGTCCTAGCAAACCGTTGTTTGGCTATGTTACCACTTTGCTCAGCCCCTCTTATAGCGTTGTTAGTTGCAGGTGAAGATTGGTGTTGTTCCTTGTTGGAACATGTTTACTTGTTGGGATATCACAATATTTATTATTTAACTAATGCATCTATATACTTGGTAAAGGGTGGAAGGCTCGGCCTTATGCCTGGTGTTTTGTTCCACTCTTGCCGCCCTAGTTTCCGTCATATCGGTGTTATGTTCCCGGATTTTGCGTTCCTTACGCGGTTGGGTTATAATGGGAACCCCTTGACAGTTCACCTTGAATAAAACTCCTCCAGCAAGGCCCAACATTGGTTTTACCATTTGCCACCTAGCCTTTTTCTTTCCCTTGGGTCGGCCGGCTCAAGGGTCATCTTATTTTAACCCCCCCGAGCCAGTGCTTCTCTAAGTGTTGGTCCAACTGAGCGATGTCCGAGGCTACCAGGGGTAACTCTGGGCTGGCTTACCTGACGTCTTGCTCATCCGGTGTGCCCTGAGAACGAGATATGTGCAGCTCCTATCGAGATTTGTTGGCACATCTGCGTGGCTTTGCTGGTCTTGTTTTACCATTGTCGAAATGTCTTGTAACTGGGATTCCGAGCCTGATCGGGTCTTCCCGCTAGAAGGAATATCCTTCGTTGACCGTGAGAGCTTGTGATGGGCTAAGTTGGGACACCCCTGCAGGGATTTGAACTTTCGAATGCCGTGCCCGCGGTTATGGGCAGATGGGAATTTGTTAATGTCCGGTTGTAGAAAACCTGAAGTTGACCTTAATTAAAATACATCAACCGTGTGTGTTACCATGATGGTCTCTTCTCAGCGGGGTCTGGGAAGTGAACACGGTGTTGGAGTAATGCTTGACGTAGGTTGTTCTAGGATCACTTCTTGATCATAGTTGTTCGACCGTGCTTTTGCCTTCTCTTCTCGCTCTCTTTTGCGAATAGGTTAGTCACCATATATGCTAGTCGTTTGCTACAGCTCCACATCTTACCTTTACCTTACCCATGAGCTTAAATAGTCTTGATCACGAGGGTGTGAGATTGCTGAGTCCCCGTGACTCACAGATACTTCCAAAACCAGCTTGCAGGTGCCGTTGAACTGTGCAGATGATGCAACCAAGCTCAAGGAGGAGCTCGATGAAGATCTTGTCCTTTGTGTTGTTTCGTTCTAGTTGATCAGTAGTGGAGCCCAGTTGGGGTCGATCGGGGATCTGTGTAGCATCTGGGGTAGTCTTCTTTTATTTTGGTTCCGTAGTCGGACCTTGATTGTATTTGGGTGATGTAATGCTTTATTCATGTAATTGTGTGAAGTGGCGATTGTAAGCCAACTATGTATCTCTTTCCCTTATGTATTACATGGGTCATGTGAAGATTACCTCACTTGCGACATTGCTTTCAATGTGGTTATGCCTCTAAGTCGTGCTTCGACACGTGGGAGATATAGCCGCATCGAGGGTGTTGCAATATGGAAAGAACTTGCATGATATCTTTTGTCCTACCCTCCCGTGGCAGCGGGGTCCAATTGAAAAATAAGGGATATTAAGGCCTCCTTTTAATAGAGAACCGGAACAAAGCATTAAAACGGGGTGAATACATGAACTCCTCAAACTATGGTCATCACCGGGAGTGGTCCCGACTATTGTCACTCCGGGGTTGCCGGATCATAACACATAGTAGGTGACTATAACTTGCATGATCGGATCTAGAACATGGATATAATGGTGATAACATAAACGGTTCAGATCTGAAATCATGGCACCCGGGCCCAAAGTGACAAGCATTAAGCATGGCAAAGTCATAGCAACATCAATCTCAGAACGTAGTGGATACTAGGGATCAGGCCCTAACAAAACTAACTCGATTACATGATGAATCTCATCCAACTCCTCACCGACCAGCGAGCCTACGAAGGAATTACTCACTCCCGGTGGGGAGCATCATGGAATTGGCGATGGAGAAGGGTTGGTGATGACGAAGATCGAAGATCCCCCTCTTTGGAGCCCCAAGCAAACTCCATCGACTGGTCCCGACAAACCTTTCCGCCCAGATGATTGATTAATTGGTATTGCAGAGCCTCCAAGGAAATACAATACATGTAAGTTGTTAATGTAGTCATTGCTTAAATTCTCTCGCAACTTTCATGAATCACACGGTACCCAATCCATGTCTACCATAGCATGGCTAAGCAATAACTACACTATAACGATTCCCAAAGTGGCGGCAAAGACTACCAAGATCAGGCTAAACGTATGGCTATCCTATCTGGGTTCAACATAGCATAGTAGTCCTACAAATGCATACTACTGTGTTGATAGAGGGCACTACATGCAAAGTAAAAACATAGGATTGGTATGATCAAAAGTGCAAACTTGCCTATTAAAGTTGATGAAGTACTCCGCACTCAAAGTCCTGACAATTCTACTCTTGGCACTCCAGACAATCTAGCGTGAGCAAGCAATAACATACACAAGCACTCATGCACAAGATTCAAAAAAAGATATTGGAAAACTTTGAAAACAAGCGAATAGCTCTGGCAAACATAAAACAATTTTCAACAATACTAAAAATATGTGGATTAGATCTTAACAGAAAGTTTAGGTGAAGATCTTCGATTTGCAAAAAGAATCAACTCAAACGGAGTTACGAAACTCAAGATACGATCAAAAGAAATTCAAATTCAAATCTGTTTGAATTCAAATTTTAAAACTTTCAAAAATAAAATTGCGTTGGTTTTCTGGATAGGTGAGATCACACTGAAGATTTTGGCGTTGGTTTCATCGAATTTGGACAAATGAGTAAAAAGTTGTGAAGGTTTGAAAACCAGGGGCTAAATTGTAAGAAAACTTATTTGCAATTGGGTCCCTGGCTACGAGACAGAAAAGCTAACAAACGAACGTCCGCAATAGAAGCATAAGCAATGAAAGTGTTCGCTACTGAGGCTTAAACAATGAACGTTCACTAACTAAAGAATACCGGTTCAAATGAAAAAAACGAATCTAATCTAATCTTATCCATCTAACCTAGATCAGACGAACGAGGAGTAGCAGCGGCTTACCGCGGTGGTGGGCATCGACGTCACCGGAGAAGGAGACGACAACGGTGTCGGGGTCGTCGGGGTGGGCTCTCTGGTGGTCCTCTAGCTCGGGCTAAACCACGGGGAGGCGCGGCTCGACGAGGGGAAGGCGATGGCGGTGTCGGCGCTCGGCTGCGGCGTTGGAACGGCGCGACACTTGGCGGCGGATCTCGTCGGAGCTCACAACTCTGGCAAGGGTGTGCGGGGCGTGGGCGGCTGTGGTTTGAGGGGGAAATCGGGCCCGGGGCGGCAGCTATATATAGGAGGAGGGGCGGGGCTGCTTGGAGGAGGGGCAAAGGCGGCGCAGGTGTCCGGCTTGGCCACGGCAGCGGCGAGGGCGTCGTGTGAGCGGCGGAGTCTGACGAGAAGTCGGGGACGGGCGTGGTTGGGTTGGCCTAGCGCTGGGCTGGCTGGCTGGGCCGCGGCCCAGTTCGGTCGGCCTTTTTTTAAAAATAACACAGACATAACAAAAGAAAATAAAACCAAATAAAATAAAATATAATATAGGCATATTATATATCAAATTTTTCAGAAAAAGATTTTCTAAAACATGAACATATTTTTAGAGGCAAATAAATTCTACAAAAAATTAAATAAAGAAAACAATGCTACTGGTTCATTTAAAAACCAAATAAAATATTTTAAAATAAGAAAATGATTTCAAACTCTTTTTTCTCCATTTTCCTACTGTAGGGACTCATTTTACCCTATTTTCAATATATTTTATTTTTGGAGAAAAGTAATTCGAATAAGAACCAAATAACTCCAAATTGAAAATGGGTTTTCAAAATAACTTCAAAGGGACTTTCAATTTGATTCTTTGATACTTCCAACTCTCTTTCTTAGCATTTGAAGAAGTCACTTTATCTTCTCTCATTAAACTCATTGAGTTGCATAAAGTTTTCAAATTTGGAATATGTCCAAATTGAATTATAATCTTTCCAAAACCCTTTTCATTTATTTAAATGGAAGAATTCATATCATCTTCACTCTAGGGTTTTGTGATGAATTTTAATTCATGGAGATCATAAATGCAAGGTGAAAGTTTGGGAAAGTCATCTTATTCCCTCTCATTCAAAAAAAGTTTCAAATTTCACTCAATCTCACACAAGCAACCACACCACAATCAAACAAACAATCAAAACTATTTATTTAATATAAGATTCGAAAATTTAGAATTTTGGGATGTTACACCCATCAATCGATATCAATGCGGGGAGTAGGGATTTCCATGCAACAGATGCACTAAGAGCTATAAGTGTATAAAATCGCAAACTGAAACTAAGTGGGTGTGCATGCAACTTGCTTGCTCATGAAGACCTCGGGCATTTGAGGAAGCCCGTCATCAGAATATACAAGCCAAATTCTATGACAAAAAATTCCCATTAGTATATGAAAGTGACAACATAGGATACTCTTTATATGAAGAACGTGGTGCTACTCTGAAGCACAAGTCTGGTAAAGGATAGTAAAATTGCCCCTTATCTTCTTTCTCTCATTTTGTATTAGGCTCTTTCTGACCTTTTTTCCTCATTGGGACAATGCTCTAATAATGATGATCATCACACTTTTATTTACTTACAACTCGATAACTAGAACAATATGACTCTATATGAATGCCTCTGGTTGTGTATGAGGATGTGCAATGATATCATGTCAGCTCTATGATCATGTAAAGCGATATGATGTCATGAAAACGGAATGGTGGAAGTTGAATGGCAATATATCTCGGAATATCTATGGAAATGTCATAATAGGTAGGCAAGGTGGCTGTTTTGAGGAAGATATAAGGAGCCTTATGTGTGATAGAGCGTATCATACCATGGGGTTTGGATGCACTGGAAAATTTTCCACAAACACTCAAGGTGAGAAAGGGCAATGCACGGTACCGAAGAGGCTAGCAAATTGCAGATAGGTAGGAGTGCGTATAATCCATGGACTCACATTAGTCATAAAGAACTTAGTACTTATTGTGAAAGCCTATTAGCTCTTGAAGCAAAGTATGATACGTCTCCAACATATCAATAATTTTTGATTGTTTTCTACTATTATATTATCAATCTTGGATACTTTATATGCATTTTTATACTATTTTATATCATTTTTGGGAACTAACCTATTAACCCAGTGCCAGATCCCGTTTTCTGCTTGTTTTTGTTTTTTCCGAAAATCAATACCAAATGAAGTCCAAACACGATGAAACTTTACGGTGATTTCTCATGGTGATTTTGGTCTCTTATGTCCAAACGCTACAAAACTATTTGACGATTTTTTTCTGGATAGAAGAGACCCTAGAAGCTTCAGGATGAGTCTAGATGACGAACAAGGAGACGACAAGGCATCAGGGCATGCCCAGGGGGTGGGGCCATGCCTTGTTACCTTGTGGGCCCCACGAGGCTTCGTCTGACCTAATTCCACTTCTATAAGTTCTCAAATATTGGGGAAACCCCATAGAGCCACCCAGAACACTTTTTCCGCTGCTACAAGGTTCTGTTCTTCCGTGAACCCATCTGGGGGCCTTTTTTGGTACTCTGCCAGAGGGGGAATCAACCATGGAGGGCTTCTACATCATCCTTGCTGCCCTCCGATGATGCGTGAGTAGTTCACCACAGACCCACGGGTCCATAGCTAGTAGCTAGATGGCTTTTTCTCTCTCTCTTTGAGCTTCAATACAATGTTCTTCTTGATCTTCTTGGAGTTCTATCCGATGTAATATTATTTTGTGGTGTGTTTGTTGGGATTCGATGAATTGTGGGTTTATGAACTAAATATTCATTGAAAGTAATTGAGTCTTTTTGAACTTTATTTTGCATGATTGTTACACCTTTGTATTTCTCTCTAATATATCCATTTGGTTTGGCCAACTAGATTAATTTTTCTTTAGTGGGAGAGGTGCTTTGTAATGGGTTCAATCTTGCGGTGCTTTATATCCCAGTGACAAAGTAGGGACAATATACGTATTTGTATTTTTGCCATTAAGGATAAAACTATGGGGTTTATTCATATTGAATGGGTTTACTTTGTCTACATCATGTCATTTTGCTTAAGGCGTTAATCTGTTTTTCATGAACTTAATACCATAGATGCATGTTGGATAGCGGTCGATTGGTGGAGTAATAGTAGTAGATGCAGGCAGGAGTCGGTCTACTTGTCTCAGACATCATGCCTTGATACGTCTTCAATGTATCTATAATTTTTGATTGTTCTGTGCTATTATATTATCTGTTTTGGATATTTTATATGCATTAACATGCTATTTTATTTTATTTCGGGCACTGACTTATTAAACTAGAGCCCGGTGCCATTTTCTATTTTTTCCTTGTTTTTGAGTTTTAGAGAAAAGGAATAACAAACGGAGTCCAAACGGAATAAAACTTCTGCGATGATTTTTCTTGGACCAGAAGACACACATAGGACTTGGAGAGGAAGGCAGAAGAGTCCCGGGGCTCCACAAGCCCTCAGGGCGCGCCCTAGGGGAAGGGGCGCCACCCTGGCTTGTGGACCCACATGACTCCTCCAACCCCAATCTTTGGCCTATAAATTCAGAAATATTCCCAAATGACCAGAAGCATGCACCAAAGTACTTTTCCGCCACCGTAACCTTCTGTACCCATGGGATCCAACCTTGGAGCCTTTTCTGGCGATCTGCCGGAGGGGGATTCGATCACGGAGGGCTTCTACATCAACTCTATTGCCCTTCCGATGAAGTGTGAGTAGTTTACCATGGACCTATAGGTCCATAGATAGTGGCTAGATGCTTTCTTCTCTTTCTTTGATCCTCAATACCATGTTCTCCTCGTTGTTCTTGGAGATCTATCCGATGTAATATTCTTTTGTGGTGTGTTTGTCGAGATCCGATGTATTGTGGCTTTATGATCAGTTTATCTATGAATATTATTTGAATCGTCTCTGAATTGTTATATCCATGATTTGATATCTTTGTATTTCTCTTCGAATTATCGATTTGGTTTGGCTAAATAGATTGGTACTTCTTGCAATGGGAGAGGTGCTTAGTTTTGGGTTTAATCTTGCGGTGTCCTCACCAAGTGACAAAGTAGGGGTAGCGAGGCATGTATTGTACATCATGCCATCTTACTTAAGGCGTTACTCCGTTCTTGTGAACTTAATACTATAGATGCATGTTGGATAGCGGTCGATGTGTGGAGTAATAGTAGTAGATGTGGGCAGGAGTCGGTCTACTTGACACGGACGTGATACATATATTCATAATCATTGCCTTAGATATCATCATAAATTTGTGCTTTTCTATCAATTGCTCGACAGTAATTTGTTCACCCACCATATTATTTGCCTTCAAGAGAGAAGCCTCTAGTGAAACCTATGGCCCCCGGGTCTATTTTCCATCATATATTTACATATCTATAAACCAAAAATACCAAAAATACCTTGTTGCAATTTATTTAATTTTACTTCATTTTATGTTTTAGTAAGCTCTTATATCTATCTCTATCAGATCTCACCTTTGCAAGTGATCGTGAAGGGATTGACAACCCCTTTATCGCATTGGGTGCAAGTGTTTGATTGTTTGTGTAGGTGCATATATTGGAGACTTGCGTGTATCTCCTACTGGATTGATACCTTGGTTCTTAACTGAGGTAAATACTTATCTCTACTTTGCTACATCACCCTTTACTCTTCAAGGGAAAAACCAATGAAAGCTCAAGAACTAGCAGGAAGAATTTCGGGCGCCGTTGCCGAGGAGATCTACATCAAGCCTACCAAGTACCCACCATAAACTCTCATCTGTTGCATTACATTTTTTTCCATTTGCCTCTCATTTTCCTCTCCCCCACTTCTAAAACAATTTCATTAAACACAAAAATATTTGCCTTTTTATTTGCCTTTTCGTTTTCCCTTATGTCTTACTTGGTTTATTTGCGTGTTTGCTTGCCATAATTATGTACTTATTCAAAATCAGGAAGCAAAGAGTTTATGGATCCTCATCCACTTGCTAATCTTTTTAAGAGATCTAATTATGATGAGCCTATTGCTAGTGAGTTGAGTGCACTAGATTATCTTTATGAAGTTTTGCTTTAAATCCATGAATCTAAGAATTGTGATGCAGTGCTAAATGATGAAAATTATGAAGTGATTCGATAGCTCCTTGAATGAAAAGCATGCTTGCAATGATGTTATTATAAATTATATGAATGTTAATTATGCTAATAATATGCAAAACCCTAAGATTGGGGATGCCAATTTTGATATGTCCATTACGTATTGCAATGATCATGATTGGGATGATTCTTCTTATGATGTTGAAAATTTATTTAAGCCTCATGATGAATATGATATTAATAATAGTGTTTGCAATAATATAGAAAGTGGGTTTGGAAGAGTGTCGACTTTAGGAAATAATGATCCCACTACTTTGGATATTGATCAATCTTATGAAATTCTTGATAAAATTGGGCTTGGATAAGTAATGAATTTATTTTATGTTAATCCCACTATTTTGGAAGAGTGTCAACTTTGCATGCATGTGGATCACGAAGAGAAAATTTTATGTGATAGCTATATTGTTAAATTTGATTATGATCCTACATGTAATTATTATGAGAGAGGAAAATATGGTTGTAGAAATTTTCATGTTACTAAATTACCTCTCATTATGTTGAGATTGCTATTGTTTCTTTCTTCTTCCTTGCATATGCTAGTTTTTGCTTGTCTTGACAATTTGTTTGCTTATAAAATTCCTATGCATAGGAAGTATGTTAGACTTAAACTTGTTTTTCACATTCTACATGATGCTCTCTTCGTGCTTTCAATTGCTATCTTTCATGTGAGCATCATTAAAATTATCAACGCCTAGCTAAAAGGCTTTAAAGAAAAAAGCTTGTTGTGAGACAACCCAATATTTTTCTTTTATGTTTTTTATGAAAATATGCATTATTACTTCTGTAGTAATTGTGTTTTGGTATTTTAATTAGTGTTTGAGCTAAGTAAGACCTTTGGGATGGCTTACGGTGATAGTTGATTTGATCTTGCTGAAAAACAGAAACTTTCTCGGCCAGTAAAATAATATTCATAATTCACAAATGCGTGATAAAATCCTGATTTTTCTACAAAATATTTATATAAAAATTTCCTCTATTGTCCTAATTTCTCAGAATTTTTGGAGTTACAGAAGTATATGAAGTTTACATATTACTACAGATTGTTCTGTTTTTGACACATTCTGTTTTCTATGTGTTGTTTGCTTATTTTAATGAATCTATGGGTAGTATCGGGGGGTATGAACCATGGAGAAGTTGGAATACAGTCGATATTACACCAATATAAATAAAGAATGAGTTCAAAACAGTATCAAAAAGTGGTGATTTGTTTTCTTATACTAACGGGTCCCATGAGTTTTCTGTTGAGTTTTGGGTAAAGATTTGATGGACTATGGAATAAGGAGTGGCAAGAGCCCAAGCTTGGGGATGCCCAATGCACCCCAAGGTAATATTCAAGGAAAACCAAGCATATATGCTTGGGGATGCCCCGGATGGCATCCCCTCTTTCGTCTTCGTCTATCAGTAAATTTACTTGAGGCTATATTTTTATTCACCACATGATGTGTGTTTTGCTTGGAGCGTCTTGTATGATATGAGTCTTTGCTTTTTATTTTGCCACAATCATCCTTGCTGTACACACCTTTTGAGAGGGACACACATGAATCGTGAATTTATTAGAATGCTCTGTGTCCTTCACTTATGTCTTTTGAGCTAGGCAATTTTGCTCTAGTGCTTCACTTATATCTTTTTATAGCACGACGGTAGCTTTATTTTATAGAAATTGTTGAACTCTCATGCTTCATTTATATTATTTTGAAAGTCTCTCTAAACAGCATGGTAATTTTCTTAGGTTATGAATTTAGTCGTAATATGATGGGCATCCAAGAGGGATATAATAAAAACTTTCATATAAAGAGCATTGAATACTATGAGAAGTTTGATTCCTTATGATTGTTTTGAGATATAAAGATGGTGATATTAGAGTCATGCTAGTGAGTAATTGTGGATTGGTAGAGATACTTGTGTTAAAGTTTGTGATTCCCGCAGCATGCACATATGGTGAACCGTTATGTGATGAAGTCGGAGCTGAAGGAAATATGCCCTAGAGGCAATAATAAAGTTATTATTTATTTCCTTATATCATGATAAATGTTTATTATTCATGCTAGAATTGTATTAACCGGAAACATAATACATGTGTGAACACATAGACCAACAGAGTGTCACTAGTATGCCTCTACTTGACTAGCTCGTTAATCAAAGATGGTTATGTTTCCTAACCATGAACAAAGAGTTGTTATTTGATTAACGAGGTCACATCATTAGTTGAATGATCTGATTGACATGACCCATTCCATTAGCTTAGCACCCGATCGTTTAGTATGTTGCTATTGCTTTCTTCATGACTTATACATGTTCCTATAACTATGAGATTATGCAACTCCCGTTTACCAAAGGAACACTTTGGGTACTACCAAACGTCACAACGTAACTGGGTGATTATAAAGGAGTACTACAGGTGTCTCCAATGGTAGATGTTGGGTTGGCGTATTTCGAGATTAGGGTTTGTCACTCCGATTGTCGGAGAGGTATCTCTGGGCCCTCTCGATAATACACATCACATAAGCCTTGCAAGCATAATAACTAAGATGTTAGTTATGAGATGATGTATTACGGAACGAGTAAAGAGACTTGCCAGTAACGAGATTGAACTAGGTATTGGATACCGACGATCGAATCTCGGGCAAGTAACATACCGATGACAAAGGGAAAAACGTATGTTGTTATGCGGTCTGACCGATAAAGATCTTCGTAGAATATGTAGGAGCCAATATGGGCATCCAGGTCCCGCTATTGGTTATTGATCGGAGACGTGTCTCGGTCATGTCTACATTGTTCTCGAACCGTAGGGTCCGCACGCTTAACGTTACGATGACAGTTATTATGAGTTTATGCATTTTGATGTACCGAAGGTTGTTCGGAGTCCCGGATGAGATCACGGACATGACGAGGAGTCTTGAAATGGTCGAGACGTAAAGATTGATATATTGGAAGCCTATGTTTGGACATCGGAAGTGTTCCGGGTGAAATCGGGATTTTACCGGATTACCGGGAGGGTTACCGGAACCCCCCGGGAGCCAAATGGGCTAACATGGGCCTTAGTGGAAAGGTGAGAGGGCAGCCCACATAGGGCTGCGCCTCCCCCCTCTCCCTAGTCCTATTAGGACTAGGAGAGGGGCCGGCCACCTCTCTCTCTCTCCCCTTTAAAGGATTCCTAGTTGGACTAGGATTGGAGGGGGGAGTCCTACTCCCGGTAGGAGTAGGACTCCTCCTGCGCCTCCCTCTCTTTGGCCGGCCAGCCCCCCTCCCTCCAACCTTTATATACGGGGGCAGGGGACACCCCAAGACACACAAGTTGATCCTTGAGATCGTTCCTTAGCCATGTGCGGTGCCCCCTGCCACCAAATTCCACCTCGATCATACCGTTGCAGTGCTTAGGCGAAGCCCTGCGTCGGTAGTACATCAAGATCGTCACCACGCCGTCGTGCTGACGGAACTCTTCCTTGACGCTTTGCTGGATCGGAGCCCGAGGAACGTCATCGAGCTGAACGTGTGCTAAGAACTCGGAGGTGCCGGAGTAACGGTGCTTGGATCGGTCGGATCGGGAAGAAGACGTACGACTACTTCCTCTATGTTGTGTGATCGCTTCCGCAGTCGGTCTGCGTTGGTACGTAGACAATACTCTCCCCTCGTTGCTATACATCACCATGATCTTGCGTGTGCGTAGGAAAATTTTCGAAATTACTACGTTCCCCAACAGTGGCATCCGAGCCTAGGTTTTATGGTTTGATGTTAGTTGCATGAGTAGAACACAAGTGAGTTGTGGGCGATACAAGTCATACTGCCTACCAGCATGTCATACTTTGGTTCGGCGGTATTGTTGGACGAGACGATCTGGACCAACCTTACGCGTACTCTTACGCGAGACCGGTTCCCTCGACGTGCTTTGCACATAGATGGCTTGCGGAAGACTGTCTCTCCAACTTTAGTTGAACCAAGTGTGACTACGCCCGGTCCTTGAGAAGGTTAAAACGGAGTCTATTTGACGAACTATCGTTGTGGTTTTGATGCGTAGGTGAGATGAGTTCTTACTTAAGCCCGTAGCAGCCACGTAAAACTTGCAACAACAAAGTAGAGGACGTCTAACTTGTTTTTGCAGGGCATGTTGTGATGTGATATGGTCAAGGCATGATGCAGATTTTATTGTATGAGATGATCATGTTTTGTAACCGAGTTATCGGCAACTGGCAGGAGCCATATGGTTGTCGCTTTATTGTATGCAATGCAATCGTGATGTAATGCTTTACTTTATTGCTAAGCGGTAGTGATACTCGTGGAAGCATAAGATTGGCGAGACGACAAACGATGCTACGATGGAGATCAAGGTGTCGCGCCGGTGATGATGGTGATCATGACGGTGCTTCGGAGATGGAGATCACAAAGCACAAGATGATGATGGCCATATCATATCACTTATATTGATTGCATGTGATGTTTATCCTTTTATGCATCTTATCTTGCTTTGATTGACGGTAGCATTATAAGATGATCTCTCACTAAATTATCAAGAAGTGTTCTCCCTGAGTATGCACCGTTGCAAAAGTTCTTCGTGCTGAGACACCACGTGATGATCGGGTGTGATAGGCTCTACGTTCAAATACAACGGGTGCAAAACAGTTGCACACGCGGAATACTCAGGTTATACTTGACGAGCCAAGCATATACAGATATGGCCTCGGAACACGGAGACCGAAAGGTCGAGCGTGAATCATATAGTAGATATGATCAACATACTGATGTTCACCATTGAAAACTACTCCATCTCACGTGATGATCGGTTATGGTTTAGTTGATTTGGATCATGTGATCACTTAGAGGATTAGAGGGATGTCTATCTAAGTGGGAGTTCTTAAGTAAATTTGATTAACTGAACTTAAAAATTATCATGAACTTAGTACCTGATAGTATCTTGCTTATGTTGATTGTAGATAGATGGCTCGTGCTGTTGTTCCGTTGAATTTTAATGCGTTCCTTGAGAAAGCAAAGTTGAAAGATGATGGTAGCAATTACACGGATTGGGTCCGTAACCTGAGGATTATCCTCATTGCTGCACAGAAGAATTACGTCCTGGAAGCACCGCTGAGTGCCAGGCCTGCTGCAAGAGCAACACCAGAAGTTATGAACGTCTGGCAGAGCAAAGCTGATGACTACTCAATAGTTCAGTGTGCCATGCTTTACGGCTTAGAACCGGGACTTCAACGACGTTTTGAACGTCATGGAGCATATGAGATGTTCCAGGAGTTGAAGTTAATATTTCAAGCAAATGCCCGGATTGAGAGATATGAAGTCTCCAATAAGTTCTATAGCTGCAAGATGGAGGAGAACAGTTCTGTCAGTGAGCATATACTCAAAATGTCTGGGTATAATAATCACTTGATTCAATTGGGAGTTACACTTCCGGATGATTGCGTCATTGACAGAATTCTCCAATCACTGCCACCAAGCTACAAGAGCTTTGTGATGAACTATAATATGCAAGGGATGAACAAGGCAATTCCCGAGCTCTTCGCAATGCTGAAAGCTGAGGAGGTAGAAATCAAGAAGGAGCATCAAGTGTTGATGGTTAACAAAACCACTAGTTTCAAGAAAAAGGGCAAAGGGAAGAAGAAGGGGAACTTCAAGAAGAATGGCAAGCAAGTTGCTGCTCAAGAGAAGAAACCCAAGTCTGGACCTAAGCCTGAAACTGAGTGCTTCTACTGCAAGCAGACTGGTCACTGGAAGCGGAACTGCCCCAAGTATTTGGCGGATAAGAAGGATGGCAAGGTGAACAAAGGTATATGTGATATACATGTTATTGATGTGTACCTTACTAATGCTCGCAGTAGCACCTGGGTATTTGATACTGGTTCTGTTGCTAATATTTGCAACTCGAAACAGGGACTACAGAATAAGCGGACACTAGCAAAGGACAAGGTGACGATGCGCGTGGGAAACGGTTCCAAAGTCGATGTGATCGCGGTCGGCACGCTACCTCTACATCTACCTTCGGGATTAATATTAGACCTAAATAATTGTTATTTGGTGCCAGCGTTGAGCATGAACATTATATCTGGATCTTGTTTGATGCGAGACGGTTATTCATTTAAATCAGAGAATAATGGTTGTTCTATTTATATGAGTAATATCTTTTATGGTCATGCACCCTTGAAAAGTGGTCTATTCTTATTGAATCTCGATAGTAGTGATACACATATTCATAATGTTGAAGCCAAAAGATGCAGAGTTGATAATGATAGTGCAACTTATTTGTGGCACTGCCGTTTAGGTCATATCGGTGTAAAGCGCATGAAGAAACTCCATACTGATGGGCTTTTGGAACCACTTGATTATGAATCACTTGGTACTTGCGAACCGTGCCTCATAGGCAAGATGACTAAAACACCGTTCTCCGGTACTATGGAGAGAGCAACAGATTTGTTGGAAATCATACATACCGATGTATGTGGTCCGATGAATATTGAGGCTCGTGGCGGATATCGTTATTTTCTCACTTTCACAGATGATTTAAGCATATATGGGTATATCTACTTAATGAAACATAAGTCTGAAACATTTGAAAAGTTCAAGGAATTTCAGAGTGAAGTTGAAAATCATCGTAACAAGAAAATAAGGTTTCTACGATCTGATCGTGGAGGAGAATATTTGAGTTACGAGTTTGGTGTACATTTGAAAATTGTGGAATAGTTTCGAACTCACGCCACCCGGAACACCACAACGTAATGGTGTGTCCGAATGTCGTAATCGTACTTTACTAGATATGGTGCGATCTATGATGTCTCTTACTGATTTACCGCTATCGTTTTGGGGTTATGCTTTAGAGACGGCCGCATTCACGTTAAATAGGGCACCATCTAAATCCGTTGAGACGACGCCTTATGAACTGTGGTTTGGCAAGAAACCAAAGTTGTCGTTTCTTAAAGTTTGGGGCTGCGATGCTTATGTGAAAAAGCTTCAACCTGATAAGCTCGAACCCAAATCGGAGAAATGTGTCTTCATAGGATATCCAAAGGAAACTATTGGATACACCTTCTATCACAGATCCGAAGGCAAGACTTTTGTTGCTAAATTCGGAAACTTTCTTGAGAAGGAGTTTCTCTCGAAAGAAGTGAGTGGGAGGAAAGTAGAACTTGACGAGGTAACTGTACCTACTCCGTTATTGGGAAATAGTACATCACAGAAAACTGTTTCTGTGAGACCTACACCAATAAGAGAGGAAGTTAATGATGATGATCATGAAACTTTAGATCAAGATACTACTGTACCTCGTAGATCAACGAGAGTAAGATCCGCACCAGAGTGGTATGGTAATCCTGTTCTGGAAGTCATGCTACTAGATCATGATGAACCTACGAACTATGAAGAAGCGATGGTGAGCCCAGATTCCGCAAAGTGGCTTGAAGCCATGAAATCTGAGATGGGATCCATGTATGAGAACAAAGTATGGACTTTGGTTGACTTGCCCGATGATCGGCAAGCAATTGAGAATAAATGGATCTTTAAGAAAAAGACTGACGCTGATGGTAATGTTACTGTCTACAAAGCTCGACTTGTCGCAAAAGGTTTTCGACAAGTTCAAGGAGTTGACTACGATGAGACTTTCTCACCCGTAGCGATGCTTAAGTCTGTCAGAATCATGTTAGCAATTGCCGCATTTTATGATTATGAAATTTGGCAAATGGATGTAAAAACTGCATTCCTGAATGGATTTCTGGAAGAAGAGTTGTATATGATGCAACCGGAAGGTTTTGTCGATCCAAAGGGAGCTAACAAAGTGTGCAAACTCCAGCGATCCATTTATGGACTGGTGCAAGCATCTCGGAGTTGGAATAAACGCATTGATAGTGTGATCAAAGCATTTGGGTTTATACAGACTTTTGGAGAAGCCTGTATTTACAAGAAAGTGAGTGGGAGCTCTGTAGCATTTCTGATATTATATGTGGATGACATATTACTGATTGGAAATGATATAGAATTTCGGGATAGCATAAAGGGATACTTGAATAAAAGTTTTTCGATGAAAGACCTCGGGGAAGCTGCTTACATATTAGGCATAAAGATCTATAGAGATAGATCAAAAACTCTTAATTGGACTTTCACAAAGCACATACCTTGACAAGATTTTGAAGAAGTTCAAAATGGATCAAGCAAAGAAAGGGTTCTTGCCTGTGTTACAAGGTGTGAAGTTGAGTCAGACTCAATGCCCGACCAATGCAGAAGATAGAGAGAAAATGAAAGATGTTCCCTATGCTTCAGCCATAGGCTCTATCATGTATGCAATGCTGTGTACCAGACCTGATGTGTGCCTTGCTATAAGTTTAGTAGGGAGGTACCAAAGTAATCCAGGAGTGGATCACTGGACAGCGGTCAAGAACATCCTGAAATACCTGAAAAGGACTAAGGATATGTTTCTCGTATATGGAGGTGACAAAGAGCTCACCGTAAGAGGTTACGTTGATGCAAGCTTTGACACTGATCCGGACGATTCTAAATCGCAAACCGGATACGTGTTTACTTTAAATGGTGGAGCTGTCAGTTGGTGCAGTTCTAAACAAAGCGTCGTAGCGGGATCTACATGTGAAGCGGAGTACATAGCTGCTTCGGAAGCAGCGAACGAAGGAGTATGGATGAAGGAGTTCATATCCGATCTAGGTGTCATACCTAGTGCATCGGGTCCAATGAAAATCTTCTGTGACAATACTGGTGCAATTGCCTTGGCAAAGGAATCCAGATTTCACAAAAGAACCAAACACATCAAGAGACGCTTCAACTCCATCCGGGATTTAGTCCAGGTGGGAGACATAGAGATTTGCAAGATACATACGGATCTGAATGTTGCAGACCCGTTGACTAAGCCTCTTCCACGAGCAAAACATGATCAGCACCAAGGCTCCATGGGTGTTAGAATCATTACTGTGTAATCTAGATTATTGACTCTAGTGCAAGTGGGAGACTGAAGGAAATATGCCCTAGAGGCAATAATAAAGTTATTATTTATTTCCTTATATCATGATAAATGTTTATTATTCATGCTAGAATTGTATTAACCGGAAACATAATACATGTGTGAATACATAGACCAACAGAGTGTCACTAGTATGCCTCTACTTGACTAGCTCGTTAATCAAAGATGGTTATGTTTCCTAACCATGAACAAAGAGTTGTTATTTGATTAACGAGGTCACATCATTAGTTGAATGATCTGATTGACATGACCCATTCCATTAGCTTAGCACCCGATCGTTTAGTATGTTGCTATTGCTTTCTTCATGACTTATACATGTTCCTATAACTATGAGATTATGCAACTCCCGTTTACCAAAGGAACACTTTGGGTACTACCAAACGTCACAACGTAACTGGGTGATTATAAAGGAGTACTACAGGTGTCTCCAATGGTAGATGTTGGGTTGGCGTATTTCGAGATTAGGGTTTGTCACTCCGATTGTCGGAGAGGTATCTCTGGGCCCTCTCGGTAATACACATCACATAAGCCTTGCAAGCATAATAACTAAGATGTTAGTTATGAGATGATGTATTACGGAACGAGTAAAGAGACTTGCCAGTAACGAGATTGAACTAGGTATTGGATACCGACGATCGAATCTCGGGCAAGTAACATACCGATGACAAAGGGAAAAACGTATGTTGTTATGCGGTCTGACCGATAAAGATCTTCGTAGAATATGTAGAAGCCAATATGGGCATCTAGGTCCCGCTATTGGTTATTGACCGGAGACGTGTCTCGGTCATGTCTACATTGTTCTCGAACCGTAGGGTCCGCACGCTTAACGTTATGATGACAGTTATTATGAGTTTATGCATTTTGATGTACCAAAGGTTGTTCGGAGTCCCGGATGAGATCACGGACATGACGAGGAGTCTCAAAATGGTCGAGACGTAAAGATTGATATATTGGAAGCCTATGTTTGGACATCGGAAGTGTTCCGGGTGAAATCGGGATTTTACCGGATTACCGGGAGGGTTACCGGAACCCCCCGGGAGCCAAATGGGCTAACATGGGCCTTAGTGGAAAGGTGAGAGGGCAGCCCACATAGGGCTGCGCCTCCCCCCTCTCCCTAGTCCTATTAGTGTTGGAAATATGCCCTAGAGGCAATAATAAATAAGTTATTATTATATTTCCTTGTTCATGATAATCGTTTATTATCCATGCTATAATTGTATTGATAGGAAACTCAGATACATGTGTGGATACATAGACAACACCATGTTCCTAGTAAGCCTCTAGTTGACTAGCTCGTTGATCAATAGATGGTTACGGTTTCCTAACCATGGACATTGGATGTCGTTGATAACGGGATCACATCATTAGGAGAATGATGTGATGGACAAGACCCAATCCTAAGCATAGCACTAGATCGTGTAGTTCGTATGCTGAAGCTTTTCTAATGTCAAGTATCATTTCCTTAGACCATGAGATTGTGCAACTCCCGGATACCGTAGGAGTGCTTTGGGTGTGCCAAACGTCACAACGTAACTGGGTGGCTATAAAGGTACACTACGGGTATCTCCGAAAGTGTCTGTTGGGTTGGCACGAATCGAGACTGGGATTTGTCACTCGGTGTAAGCGGAGAGGTATCTCTGGGCCCACTCGGTAGGACATCATCATAATGTGCACAATGTGATCAAGGAGTTGATCACGGGATGATGTGTTACGGAACGAGTAAAGAGACTTGCCGGTAACGAGATTGAACAAGGTATCGGGATACCGACGATCGAATCTCGGGCAAGTATCGTACCGATAGATAAAGGGAATTGTATACGGGATTGATTAAGTCCTTGACATCGTGGTTCATCCGATGAGATCATCGTGGAACATGTGGGAGCCAACATGGGTATCTAGATCCCGCTGTTGGTTATTGACCGGAGAACGTCTCGGTCATGTCTGCATGTCTCCCGAACCCGTAGGGTCTACACACTTAAGGTTCGATGACGCTAGGGTTATAAAGGAAGTTAGTATGTGGTCACCGAATGTTGTTTGGAGTCCCAGATGATATCCCGGACGTCACGAGGAGTTCCGGAATGGTCCGGAGGTAAAGATTTATATATGGGAAGTCCTGTTTTGGTCACCGGAAGAGTTTCGGGGTTTATCGGTAACGTACCGGGACCACCGGGAGGGTCCCGGGGGTCCACCAAGTGGGGCCACCAACCCCAGAAGGCTGCGTGGGCCAAGTGTGGGAGGGGACCAGCCCCTAGGAGGGCTGGTGCGCCCCCCACAAGGGGCCCAAGGCGCAAGGAAGAGTGGGAGGGGGCAAACCCTAGTCCAGTTGGGCCTTAAGGCCCACCTAGTGGGCTCCTTCCCTTCTCTCCCCTCTTGGCCGCCCCTTTGGTTCCCATCTAGGGCTGGCCGCCACCCCTAGGGTGTGGAAACCCTAGAGGGGGCGCAGCCCTCCCTTCCCCCTATAAATACATGAGGTCTAGGGGCAGCCAAACACACATGAGAACTTCTCCTCTCGTTGGTGCAGCCCTGCATCTCTTCTTCCTCCTCCTTTTCTCCTGTGGTGCTTGGCGAAGCCCTGCAGGATAACCACGCTCCTCCACCACCACCACGCCGTTGTGTTGCTGATGGATGAAGTCTTCCTCAACCTCTCCCTCTCTCCTTGCTGGATCAAGGCGTGGGAGACGTCACCGGGCTGTACGTGTGTTGAACGCGGAGGTGCCGTCCGTTCGACACTTGATCATCGGTGATTTGAATCACGACGAGTACGACTCCATCAACCCCGTTCACTTGAACGCTTCCGCTTAGCGATCTACAAGGGTATGTAGATGCAACTCTCTTTCTACTCGTTGCTAGTCTCTCCATAGATAGATCTTGGTGATACGTAGGAAATTTTTTGAATTTCTGCTACGTTCCCCAACAATTAGGACTAGGAGAGGGGCCGGCCACCTCTCTCTCTCCCCTTTAAAGGATTCCTAGTTGGACTAGGATTGGAGGGGGGAGTCCTACTCCCGGTAGGAGTAGGACTCCTCTTGCGCCTCCCTCTCTTTGGCCGGCCAGCCCCCCTCCCTCCAACCTTTATATACGGGGGCAGGGGACACCCCAAGACACACAAGTTGATCCTTGAGATCGTTCCTTAGCCGTGTGCGGTGCCCCCTGCCACCAAATTCCACCTCGATCATACCGTTGCAGTGCTTAGGCGAAGCCCTGCGTCGGTAGTACATCAAGATCGTCACCACGCCGTCGTGCTGACGGAACTCTTCCTCGACGCTTTGCTGGATCGGAGCCCGAGGAACGTCATCGAGCTGAACGTGTGCTAAGAACTCGGAGGTGCCGGAGTAACGGTGCTTGGATCGGTCGGATCGGGAAGAAGACGTACGACTACTTCCTCTACGTTGTGTGATCGCTTCCGCAGTCGGTCTGCGTTGGTACGTAGACAATACTCTCCCCCTCGTTGCTATACATCACCATGGTCTTGCGTGTGCGTAGGAAAATTTTCGAAATTACTACGTTCCCCAACAGGAGCATGATTTATTTATTGATTGTCTTCCTTATGAGTGGCGGTCAGGGACGAGCAATGGTCTGTTCCTACCAATCTATCCCCCTAGGAGCATGCGTGTAGTACTTTGTTTCGATAGCTAATAGACTTTTCTAATAAGTGGATTATACGTACTCTCACCCTTCCACCATTGCTAGCCTCTCTAGTACCACGCTATTCTTGTCGGTGCATTAATCCCACCATATACTTCCTCAAAATAGCCACCATACCTACCTATTCTGGCATTTCCATAGCCACTCCGAGGTATATTGCCATGCAACTTCCACCGTTCCGTTTATTATGACACACTTCATCATTGTGATATTGCTTTGCATGATCATGTAGTTGACATAGTATTTTTGGAATGGCCACCGTTCATATTTTTTATACAAGTATCTCTTGATCATTGCACATCCCGGTACACCGCCGGAGGCATTCATATAGAGTCACATCTTTGTTCTAGAATCGAGTTGTAAGTAAATAAAAGTGTGATGATCATCATTATTAGAGCATTGTCCCATGTGAGGAAAGGATGAAGGAAGCAATGATTCCCTCACAATTTGGGATTACTCTCCGGACTTACAAAAATTAAAGAAGCCAAAGAAGCCCAACCAAAAAATGAGAGAAAAGAGAGAAGGGGCAGTGCTACTGTGCTTTTACCACACTTGTGCTTAAAATTAGCACCATGATCTTCATGATAGAGAGTCTCCTATGTTGTCACTTTTATATACTAGTGGGAATTTTTCATTATAGAACTTGGCTTTTATATTTCAATGATGGCCTTCCTCAAAGTGCCCTAGGTCTTCGTGAGCAAGCAAGTTGGATGCACACCCACTTAGTTTCTTTTTGAGCTTTCATACACTTATAGCTCTAGTGCATCCGTTACATGACAATACCTACTCACTCACATTGATATATATATATATAGAGAGAGAGAGAGAGAACGGCTTTCCTATCTACACTAGCAGCAGAGTGTGCTATCGGAACCCTTTGTTTGCATCAAGATCCGAACTTTTTTGTGGATAAGGTTCTTATTTCATGAATGTTGGATCATCTCAATTACCAAAGAGGAAACCATGTGAGGGTTCTTTACATGGCAATGGACCCAAACGGCAACCTATCACCTGCAATGGCAGTAGTATTCAGAGAATGCACACAGCTCCTTTTTAGGATTGGTCCTTGAGCATGAACCGATTTGGGTAAGCATGTGTGTAAGTTTTGTTCTCTAGCTGTTTGGCAACGGTTCCAAAACCAAGACCACAACCTAGTGAATGGTTCTTTGAATTTTATTAGACGGTCAGCACCATGGGTTTAGGTTTCACGGCATGCGAGGAGGCTATTTGGGGCAAACATGCCTGGTAGCGTGTTACATACATGCAGTATGTATCAAAGGTTCAACTGAACTTTTCTTGTACAGACTCCAAAGTTCAGGAAAAGGATCTTCTAATTATCATACTTTTTATTGAAGATTTTTTAAAGCTAATTTATCCCTATTTGATGCAAAAAAACTAGTATCTTATTTCATCCATTCGTAGTCTTTAATCACATGTTGTTGGCACACGCAGCACAAGCCCTAGGGCAAGTCTAGACACCATAGTTGGACAACCAATCTAGTCTGCGCATGCATGATTTAATTAGCATTTAACTAGCCATTTTTTAGTAGTTAGGCGCGAGCCCGCTATCTCAGGTTTGCCCTTGGCGGCGGCTCAGTCTGGCTGGATGCGAGCGAGACTGGACTGCAGGGAGCACCGTTGTTAGTACATGCTGCCGTGTGCACGCGTTCCTGAACTGCCCCGGCCTCGGCGTGGTGTGTGTGCGCCGAGTCACCGGCGTTGTGGGCATGAGTTATCCTGTGCGCGTGCGTGCTGTTGCGTAGCCGGGTCACCGTGGTGTGTGGGTGATGTTGTGTAGCTTGTTGGTGTGCGCGTGCTGGTTGTAGTCCATTTTTGTTGGCTGTCAAATAAGCGGTAGCATGCATGTACTACTACGACATACTGTGTGTCAAAAAATGTAGATACAGAGAATGGGAAACAATAAAGCGTTTTGATTTCTTTTTCTTTTGATATTGATCTATATTGTGCATCTAAAAAATATCAGAATGCTCATCGGTCGGAAGATTTTAGACACCATATGTTTCTTTGGAAAATTATCAGGGCAAAAATGATATCTGAAATAAAGAGCTACTCGATAAGGATGGTGGAGATGGAAATAGTTCTAGGGGAGTTTCTTCCAATAGTATTGTCAAAGGTTGAAGACCATCTATTGCCTACCTTTATTTAGTAAAATATATAATGGCCAACCATCATCTACTTGCCCTGCATTGCAGTGGCGGAGCTTTGTGGAGAGCAACCTGAGCCATTGCCCCCCCCCAACCCATGAGAAAGTTAGCAAATATCCCCTAGTATTCAGCCCATATGTCGAGTTAAAATCAGCCTAAAAACATGTTTCTTGCCCCTCCAGCCCATTTGCCCCTCCATAATTTCAGCCCAAGCTCTGCCACCGCTGCATTGCATAAGAAGCATAGACATATACGGGAAATATTGCCAGTTTTGTGTCACGGGTGTGATAAGACCGTGGTCATTCACATGCATGGGCTTGCTCCTCTCCACTTATTCTCATGCACATGTCTTCCTGTCATTGTGCCCCCACCGCCCCACGTGACTATCTCTCCATTTTTGCCGGTTGCAGACTGCGGGCATGCTGCTGCTGGCCAGCTCCCTTGCCTGGTTTCAATTTGTTTGATGGTTAATGATGTGTTTGAGTAGTTCGGTGGCACCACTCCTTGCGTGCTATATTTGATATTTTAAAAGAGAGTTTTTCAACGTAGCAAGACAATTATGTCTTTTTGTGAAAAAGGCATACTAGTTTGAGTGGTATTAGTACTAAGAGCATTTACAGCCGGATGACCAATGTAAGGGAGCGTCGGAGGACGGACATGAGCAGCGCGTCATTCGGATCCGCCAGCACGTGGCCAGCGCCTTCTCCACTGCCGCCCTTTCCCTCACCCGTTGCCACTCGCGGCGTGCGGCCCGCGCCTCGGATTCAGGCATCCTCATCCGTGGCGGCACTGGCGAGGGCAGGAGTACCGCAACGGTGGCCGGGAATGACCTCCGGAGCGAGTAGAGCAGGCGCAAAGGGGCGGTGTATCTGAAGGGACGCGGAGCGGCCGGAGTGTCGCGCGCTGGACGCGAGGGGCCGGTGTTTGGCCCTCGCACTACGTCACCGGGCGACGGGGTCTGGCGCGAAACAGGAGCTTTCGGGGCTGCTACCTTGGTCCAAGACCGACCGGCGCAGCGCGATGTGGAGGATGATAGCCTCTACATTGTTGTCGGCGCTGCTGTCGTCGCTCGCCATAGATCTAACGAGGCGGGTGACAAGAGGAGGAGACGGAATTAGAGATTGGACTGGAGTGTGTTGAATGTGGTCTAGGGGTTCGTCCTGATTTGGGATATGAATGTGGGGCTTGGGTGGGCCATGGTGGGCCAGTCCAATGTGGTAGCCCAGGTGTCCCCAAACCCAGCCCAAATTTGGACTGGGTTTGAGGGGTGGTAGACAACTCGGATGTATGGGCCCAGCTGCGTTGTTTTCTTTTACTAGTCAATGACCGAGCCGTCCGCCCAGGCGTACTGCCGGGGGGAGGGGGGTCTGCCTGCAAATGCTCTAATACAAGTTGATTGTTATATGTACAAGTATGTAGCATCACCAGGGGCAGGGGAAGAGATAATCACACAATTATCAGCTTTAGCTAGCTTCATGAATCGGCTCAAAAACAAATCACATAGAAGCATGGGGCAGGGGCAACTTCGGCCTCGTATACCATGGTCGTTTGTGGCTGCCGGAGAAGGAACGAGAGGTACGGTCAACCAGCTGGACCACAACAACAGCTGGGCACGCAGGAGTCCTGGTGAGGTGCCCATGCCGAGCCTCCTCAAGCTACTCTGCCGACGCCGACACTGACGCTGACCGTTGTATTGAGTGGTCACCTCCTCGTGCAGCTCTCCTCCTTGACGTGGTACAGACGACGGTGGTGAAGTCAGAGGAGGAAGGGCCTGAGGGGTGCGACCTCGATCTGGTGGATTTTAGTGGGTGTTGCTGATCTCTTAGGGCGCTGAAGGGAGCGGCGCAACCCATGAGTGGAGGGGCAGTCAGTGACTGGATTTAGACGAGTGCTAGTGGTGGGTGGCTGGAAGGAGATAGGGGGTAAATAGATTGGAGGCAGTACGAAGATGGGACGCAATGGGGGGAACGAGGAGAGGAGACCCCATCCCGCATCACCATCGGCTTGGAGCATAAGAGAATGGTCACGATAACGGGGTGAGGGAGCACCATGGCGGGAATGGGAGAAGGAGAGGGACGGGATGGGGCAACTCGACCGCGAAGGGAAGGTAGGGGAGGCGAAGAAGGTTGGGATGGTGGGATTTGGATTGAGATGGACAACGAGGAAGAAAGAGCGATGGGTGATGGTCGATCTGATGGAAAACGAGAGGAAGACGGGTGAGAGCCGGCGACGCGCGGGGTATAACATTCATGTTAGATTGCTCGACCAAGGTGGTCCCGAGGGGTATAACGTTAAAGTTATAAAAGGTGCCCCGAGTCAAATGAAGAGAGTGCACACTACGATTGTGCAAGATTTGGGCAATGGCAAATGAAGGTTCCCGTGTCATTATAACAAAATGGAGATACTAGCTCACAGTGAGGTCATGAGTATATGGATTGTTGGGAGTGGCAATGGATTGTCATAGGGAGTTGCACATCTAGGATGGTGCCCCAAGGATATGACTTTAATGGTGTAAAAGGTGCTCGGTCAAATAAAAGGAGTGCATGCATTACAGCTTGCAAGGTTTTGGCAATGTCAAATAAAGGTTCTCTTGTTATGATTGTGCATGGTTCGTGAAATGGAAAATAAAAGGTTCCTTGCTCACTATAGCGATACAAGGATACTAGACCATCGTTAGGGGTATAACTTGCAACATTTTTACGGCTGAAAATAATCAACCAACTCCGCATTTAGGTCGTTTTTCTGTATTGTTTTAGAAATCCACATTTAGATGTAGTCAGCGATGGCTTTAGGGTGCACGCATACAATTTGTGAAAGGTTTGAGAAACATAAAAAAAGGTTCTCGTGTCATTCTGTCGAGAGGAAGAAATAGATATATAGAGATGGATGAGATAAAAGGTGCCCGGCCAAATAAAAAGAGTGCACACATACAATTGTGCAAGGTTCGAGCAATGAGAAAAAAGGTTCCCAAGTCATTATAATGAGAGGGAGAGATAGATAGATAGATAGATAGATAGGGATGGAATAAAAGGTGTCTGGCACTATAAAAAGAGTGCACACATACAAATCGGGAAAGGGTTGAGCAATATAAAATAAAGGTTCCCGTGTCATTCTGGCGAGAGGAAGAAATAAATATATAGAGATGGATGGTGTGGAAGGTGCCCGGTCAAATAAAAAGAGTGCACACATACGATTGCGGAAGGTTCGAGCAATGAAAAATAAAGGTTCTCATGTCATTATAATGAGGGAGAGATAGATAGATAGAGAGGAATGGGATAAAAGGTGCTCCAAAAAATAAAAAAGAGTGCACACATACGATCATGCAAGGTTTGGGCAATGAAAAATAAGAATCCCGTGTCAATATACTAAGAGGAAGAGATAGACATAGATGGGTGGGAAAAAATGCCCCGTGAGTCCACGCAAGGTTCAGGCAATGAAAATTAAGGTTCACGTGCAATGTTTGGGAGTACATGATTGCCGGGCGAATCCGGCCAATACACACCTACATCTGTCTCTAGACCAATACACACACAAAGGAGAGAGAGAGAGAGAGATGTTGGGAGTACATGATTACCGGGCGCGGTGATAGACCGTCAAATGGAGTTGCTTGCTAAAGAATCATGCTCAGAAGGAGTGTAATATTTATGGTGACATCCGCCAAACCCTTCAAGGTCTCCCTTCCCCTCCTCTGGCGCCCCCGTGGGCAGTAGGGGAGGAACCCTAGCCGGCGGCGGCGGGGATTCTCACCCCCTTGCGACCGGTCAAATAAAAGAATGCACACATATGATTGTGCAAAGTTTGGGTAATGAAAATAAAGGATCATGTCATTATAATGAGAGGAAGAGGTAGAGAAAGGGATCGGTAAAAGGTGCCCAATCAAACATAAAGAGTGCACCCATACAATGTGCAAGGTTGGACAATGAAAAATAAAGGTTCCTGTGTAAAGATTGAGCAATAATCCAAATCCGTCTATCATTTTTTTAAACAGATTCTTTTGCCTCATACATTAAATAATCAGAAGATAATTGCCCTGTTAATTAACAGAAAACCGAGCGAAAACTGTCACAATCCACTGAACGACACACACATAAGATACCCAACACACACTTTTACAAAGAGTGCCTTGTCGAGCTAGCGCACACGTCATTGTCATCACCACTCCCCAAGCACATGTCATCGATGCCCCTAATCTCTGAGCTAGCGACTCCGACTATGCTGTAGACGAATGTCGACTCAACCCTCACCGCAGAAGCCATGCAGAAACACATGAAGATCCGTACCAGAACTTAGTCTCCCGCACCGAGGTCAGCGCAGCTTCGCCTCTGAAGGATCTGCATGCACTGCCCCCTCATGTCTCCGTCGCGGCCCACGCGACCACGCCGCCCCTCCTGCCGCTAGCCCGACGAAGCCGCCCCTTGTCGCTGCTAGCTCGACGACGCCACCGCTCAACTGAGCAGGCCCATGCCGCTCGAGCGCCTCACGAAAGGGAGAACCAGGCCCCGCCGCCGCGCGAGCTTTGCCCGAGGACGCCCTTTGGCGGCGGCAATGGGGGGGGAGTGTTGGGCAGCGGCCCCTAGGGTATCTCCCGGGCCGCCCATGGGACACGGGAGGCGTTCACCGGTTTAATCAGTCTATCATTAAACCAAGCACATTGGCGGAGGTCCGAATGCCTACCATCCACCCCAGCTTTGCTTCCTATTTGTGGGAATTCGAACGCATCTATCTTTTGCCTCGGCGTTGGATACAGTCCAGAAGTTTTGGGGCGGTTTGGTGCACGATGTTGAGTTGCCCTAATGTTGCTAAGCTAAGTTTATTTAGCATTGTCTAGCTTGTAGGTCCGAGTAAATAGGAATGTCTTTTTTTGCATGGTAATATGTGTCTCATTTATATAGAATGAAGATTAAGTTACGTAAGCACCAACCATACATGACTAAAAAGATTGGAAAATCATATGCAAAGTAGCAGCGCCTGTCCCTTTCCTTCGACACCACCAAAGCGGCCACCAAAAGATAAAAGGCTAGATCACCTCTGCACCCAAACTCGACACGGAATGTCTTTGCTAACTACCCGACCATGTGAAACCAATGTTCCTTTTTTCTTGTACTGTATGAGAGCGTTGTAAAAAGATAATGGCTACTTTACGATAGGTGATATGCAAAATGCATAAACGCTAAGCATATATTTTGCAGAGCTCTAAGCCTAGATATTCAGTCACAAAATTCAATGCAGAACGCCAAGCTAGGAACAAGTAGTCTGAATATTTACATAATTGTTACTTATACACTAAAGCTCTCTCCTTGAATTTATTCTAACTAAAATAAAATGTATGAATTTTGTCAAAATTTCTTGACATGTAAAGAGTAAAGACAGAAGCAGCTATACCTAAAATACACACACTAAAGAAAGCATGCTAATTAAGTTTCTTTAATTGAAATTTGCACAATGAAATTGTTCGCCAACTCCAACCATCTCGCTCTAGAGCTACCAAATCCACATAAGAAAGATTAAATTGCATAGTACATGGAAGCAAAGATGGAGCTCGAAAAAAAATCCCATGATGATACCAACCACACGGGCGTGTGCAACAGAATATGGAGACAAGCCAGTTTGTAGGCCTCCAGCTTTACAGGAATTCCATAGCACTTTTTCATACATCTTTTTTTAGATGAATGCTTCATAATTGAATAACAAAAGTATTTTTTATGATGGACTAAATCGGTATGTCATGAAACCAAGTGTTCAGCTCGACAGATAGCAGCTCTTAGATGGAAACTAACACAAACATAAGAAAGGTCATCACGAGCAGCAGCAAATTAAAGAAGAATAGAGATGGGAGGAACGCCAAGCATCAGGACGCCAAGCTCTCCGAGCAAACAGCCGCATTCCCTGTCGAGGACCTCATCATGCCTGCCGGAGCAGCCCACCCGACACACAGCAAAGGGGCGGCGGGGCAGGAATGAGGAAGCTCTGGCCTCACGAATCTAACCACCAAATTAATGGGGAAAAAGGCAGCACCTAATTCTACAATAATCACATCGTCAGCAATTGCATGTGATGCTATAGCCACAAGATCCATTGTAGATAGACAGGGCCATGGGTCACATATTTCTCACCTAGGAAGTGGATCATCGATCGCGTGTAAATGCACCACCCGGATGTCGAGGCACTCGTAGGAGCAGAGCATGGTGATGCCAATGTCAGAGTAGAGGACCCGGAGTCCCTGAGGACGAGGTGCTGCTGCTGCTCTGCTGTGGAGAGTTGGGCTGGCCTCCCTGCGACGCCGTCGTCCACTCGTCGAGCTCCGGACGCGTGTGGTGCGAACGAGGCAGCCCCTCCTCGGTCGGATCCCGTCCACCTCCGGCTGGGGGTGATGCGGGGAAGAGAGCATCACGGTGGGAGGGAGAGCTTGCAAGAGAGGAGAGAAAGAGAGGGGCCGAAGGAGGGACACGGCGTATCGCACAAGGACGGGGCACACGGCGACGGGCAGATGGCGTGCGTGGCCACCGCACGCCGTCCAGTTGGGGAGGTTGGCCGTCGTCGAAGTGGAGCGCCAAGGCTAGCACCAGTGAGAGGAAGGTGGAGGTGGGGGAGATCAGTTGCTAGCTAGAGAGCTGAAGGAGGGCCCAGTGTGGCGACCACGAGCACCGGGAGTAAGAAGAGCACAAGCCCGCGCTAGCGGAGGATCTTGGCCGCATCTGGGCAAGCTCGAGGTCACCGGCTAGATCCGTAGAGGGTGTTCTTTGTGGAGAAGGGGGAGGTTGCGACGGCATCGGAGGGAGGCACCCCGTGCTCAATGTCACCGGATCTGACCAGGGGAGTCACGGATGCAACGGTGGTGATGACGAAATTGGGAGGCTGGAAGGCCAGCAACGCATCGTCGTCCTCCTCCTCGTTCGGCAGAGGGTCTCGGGAAGAGGTTGGTCGCCGGAGGGCGGGGATGGGGCGATAGCCATCAGAGAAGAGTGCTGGAAGCCATGGCGAGCCAGTGATGGGGAGGAGTATGCAAACGTCAGAGGATGCAGCCAAAGTGACGAGGAAAAAAAGTAATGACACTTCTCGTGAGCTAGGAACCGTCCGCGTTGTGGAACCTACCATGGGCTGGGCTGGAACCGTGAGCGCACGGGCCGATGACTGTCCTCCTGCCGTTCGACAGTCTACTAGCTGGCTCTAGTAGCCTATCAACAGGGGACCGTGGGACCATTTTTAGCTATAAGAGGAAATAACAATCAACCATCTAAAATAGAGAAAATGAAAAGAGGGAAAGTAGAGGGACCAAATCCCAACAAGGGATGTGTGGCTGTGATTGCAACCTTTCCAGAGAAACAAAATAGCTTTGCTTTTCCCTATATATATATATATATATATTGATGGGCATCTCCATAGACCATTAATATGATTAGTTGATGTGAGACTATCTCCTTCTTTTTGTCTTCTCCAGAACCACGATACTCTATTCCACCTATAGTGCTATATCCATGGCTCACGCTCATGTATCGCGTGAAAGTTGAAAAAGTTTGAGAACATCAATAGTATGAAACAATTGCTTGGCTTGTCATCGGGGTTGTGCATGATTTAATAATTTGTGTGATGAAGATGGAGCATAGCCAGACTATATGATTTTGTAGGGATACTTTATTTGGCCATGTTATTTTGAGAAGACACGATTGCTTTACTAGTATCTATGCTTGAAGTATTTATTGTTTTTATGTCAATATTAAACTTTTGTTTTGAATCTTATGGACCTGAATATTCATGCCACAATAAAGAAAATCACATGGATAAATATGTTAGGTAGCATTCCACATCAAAAAATTTGTTTTTATCATTTACCTACTCGAGGACGAGCAGGAATTAAGCTTGGGGATGCTTGATACGTCTCCAACGTATCTATAATTTTTGATTGTTCCATGCTATTATATTATCTATTTTGGATGTTTTATATGCATTGATATGATATTTTATATTATTTTTGGGACTAACTTATTAACCTAGAGCCTAGTGCCAATTTCTGGCTTTTCCTCTTATAGAAAAGGAATACCAAATGGAATAAAACTTTCGCGATGATTTTTCTTGGACCAGAAGACACACGTAGGACTTGGAGAGGAAGGCAGAAGAGCCCAAGGGCTCCACAAGCCCTCCCGGCATGCCTTAGGGGGGTGCGCCCTTGGCTTGTGGGCCGCACAGGACTCCTCCAACCCTAATCTTTGGCTTATAAATTCATAAATATTCCCAAACGACCAGAAGCATCCACCAAAATACTTTTCTGCCGCCGTAACCTTATGTACCCGTGAGATCCCATCTTGGGACCTTTTTCGGCGCTGCCGGAGGGGGATTCAAGCAAGGAGGGCTTCTACATCAAATCTATTGCCCTTCCGATGAAGCGTGAGTAGTGTACCACGGACCTACGGTTCCATAGCTAGTAGCTAGATGGCTTCTTCTCTCTCTTTGATCCTCAATACCATGTTCTCCTCGTTGTTCTTGGAGATCTATCCGATGTAATATTATTTTGCGGTGTATTTGTCGAGATCCGATGAATTGTGGATATATGATCAGTTTATCTATGAATATTATTTGAATCTTCTCTGAATTCTTATATGTATGATTTGATATCTTTGTATTTCTCTTCGTGTCGGGGGTGCTGATCCCACGGACACCTATGGGGATCGGCGGACCGAGCCCCTTTCGGTTCGGCAGGGGGCGGAGAGAGCACGAAGAGCAGATCGAGGCGATGCGCACGAGCAACACGATCAGTTTACCCAGGTTCGGGCCGCACGAATGCGTAAAACCCTACTCCTGCTTTGTGTTTGTATTGATTTCTTGCTCGGGAGCGCGGTGTGCTACAATACACACCAGCAGCTAACGAGACCGAGTGTGAGAGCGTTCTGTTCGCCGACCTTCTCTATGTTGCACACGGGCCTCCTTTTATATGTTTAAGGGGTCACCGACAGGTGGCAATGTAGGCAAGGGCAAAAATGGGAAAAGGCGTGGCGCTTGGCACCGCCGCCTACAACAGTGTATCATACCTAACTCTGACGGCAGGGGACAAAGGCATTAAATGCCTGTCTGCGTCGCCTAGACGGTGCAGAAAGGGACCGCCAGGGACGCCATTGCTTGCCACGATGGCAATCTTGCCAGCGCCGCTCGCCACCGTGTACCTCTGGCTGCACAGCCCTCCGCCACGTACGCCTGGGAGGGTCCCAGAGTGACACGTTGGTGGATGTGCTGGAGTGCAGGTACAGAGTGGAAGCTTGCCGCAGCAAGTACCTTGCCGCGGTCGTTGTCTTGTCGCATCCGGGAGCTTGTCGCTCACCGGGCCTTGCCGGGTCACGTGGTGCGTCGCGGAAAGTTCCTTGAGATGCCTTGGTTGGCCTTCCCGGCAAGCTCCTCTTGCCGGGGTCTTGTCTCCTTCCCGGCAAGCTCCTCTTGCCGGGGTCTTGGATACTTTGTTCCTGAATGGCTCCAAAAAAAAAGAACCACGGAGGACCTTGGCGGTCACCCGGCAAGCCTTGCCGCGGGACGCTGCGACTGCCCGTGCACAAGTTCGGGATACTAAGGTACCCCTACTTTAGTACACCGACAGGAGCCCCCGGGCCTGGGCCATACACGGTGCCGGGCGCTGTTGGGCCAGGCCCAAAACAGGGCATGGGCACGCGCGGCCTAGGTTATGCCTTACCTTACTTCGCATCCACCGCGCCCTCCCCGAACGGCACGCGTCGAACGCGGCGTCGTGGGAGAGATCGTGGGCAGTTTCTTTATTAGGAAAGGCGGAACGTCCGCCACCTCCCCCCTTTATAAGCAAGGGGAAGCAGGGGTAGTGTGCCCACTCGCCCCTTTTCCTCTCCAATCTCAGAAGCCTCTGCCCCGCCTCCGTCTTCTCAAAGCAGCAAGAGAGCAGCGCCCTGCCCCCCCATTGCCACCAGCACCACCAACGCCGTCGACCTCTTCCACCACCTCCGCCATGGCTCCGAAAGCCGACAAGGGGAAAGCCGTGAAGTCGACCGAGGCGCAGCGGCTTGCAGCGCTGCGGAAGGAGCGGGCCATCTTTCCCCCAAGCTTGACGCGAAGGAGTTGAGGGAGTACTACTACCTCTTCTGGTCGACGGAGACGCGAGCGCACCCGAGCACGAAGGTACTCCCGGCCTCCGCTCATAAAATGGCTCCACATGGCTACCCCTTCTTCGCCGTGTTCTTCTAGTGCGGGCTCTGCCCGCCCTTCTCCGAATTCTTTTGTGATATCATGAACACCTATGGCCTCTGCCTCCTTGACTTCACCCCCAACGCCGTTCTGACCATGGCAGTTTTCGCACACCTTTGCGAAAACTTTGTCGGAGTCCACCCAAATGTAGCCCTCTTTCGCCATTTCTTCATGCCCCGAGTAGAGAGAGGAGAGCCTCTATCCGGCGGAATTGCTTGGATCTCAAGGTCCGGCAAGAAAGATTCATATTTGGAGGGAGAGTTCCGCGGCAAGTGGGAGGAGTGGAGAGCAGATTGGTGTTGGATTGTCGAAGAGAACCCGCAGCCATTCACCGCCCGGCGCCAAGTAGCAGCAGCACGCGGCAGCGATTGGAGCGACGTGGCCCCGGAAGACAGCAGTCTGAGGATTGCCGTCACCAGGATCCAACGCCTCAGGCTTGCCGGACTCACTGTAGGCGCCGTTGGCGCAGACTTCCTTCGCCGTCGCATCGCTCCCCTGCAGGAATGGAGGAGGCCCGCCTGGGAGTTCAAGAACGCGACGGATATCATGAGGCTGCGCCCGGGCCTCAATTATAACTTCACTGTCTTGGAGCTCAACGCAATGCTGCAGGAGCTCTTCAAGTATGATCCTGACCACACAGAAGTCTTTAGGTTGCCGCAGGGCGTCGTCCCGTTGTGCAACAACTCTGCGCTCGACCGCATCAGGGCAATGATGCCGCTGTGTGACTCACATGGAATCGTGCCAACTTGGCAGGAGCCTGAAGACGACGTCGTGCAGCAGTTCTTCGACAACTTGGTGGAAGTGCCGATCCGCCCTGACGAGAAGGATGGCCTCACTCGCGACACCAGCGAGGTAGAGTTGAAGCGCATCGCCACCAGGCTGGAAGAGGCGGCGGCCGCTGCAGCGGCAGGCGAGTTCGGATTCACCTTTGAGGAGGCAGCGGCAGCAGAGGCGGCAAACCGTGCCGAGCGAGAGGAGCTTGCCGGCAAGAAAGAGCTTGCCCGGCA
Source organism: Triticum monococcum (assembly GCA_034509565.1). Lineage (NCBI taxonomy): Eukaryota > Viridiplantae > Streptophyta > Magnoliopsida > Poales > Poaceae > Triticum > Triticum monococcum. Next base: position 664,806,101 of record CM067843.1, on the reverse strand, counting down.
AGAGGAGCCTGCCGACAAGAAAGATCTTGCCGGGCAAGGGGAGACTGCTGGCAAGAAAGAGCTCGCCGGGCGTGACGCCGAGCCGAGCGAGCCCGCCGAGGAGACGAGCGGCTCGTTGGATATCAACTCCTCCTCCTCCTCGTCTTCAGACAGCACGCCGCAAGCAGAGCCTCCATCTCCACCAAGAAGGCGCCTCCGCAAAGTCGGGGACGTGGCGAGGCGGCAGGCGAGTCGACAGTCACCGCGTCGCGCGACACGCTCCACCGCGGCAAGCACCGTTGCCGCGGGAGCGCCCCACGCTGCTGCGACAACTGGAGCAGGGTCTTCTCGGACCACCGCTTCTGCTCCCGCCAAGCGGTCAAGGGAACCCACTCCTCCATCTTCCCACACCGGACGCGAGCCAGACTTTGACTTCTCCGCGTTCAGCTCCGACGAGGAAGAAGAAGAAGAGTAAGTTTTCCTTGTTGTACTTGTTGTCCACCAATCCTTGCTGTTTTTGTCTTGCATCTTACTTGCTTTTCTCTAAACCTGCTCCTTTTCAGGACTCTAGCTCAGAGGGCAGCAAAGAGAGCCAAGGCGTCGGTGATTGTCATCGAGGACGAACCCACCGCGTCAGCAGGGGACGCACCCAAGACAACCTTGCCGGACCCGGCGGCTGATCTCCAGAGCAGCCCCCAGCGTAAGTATCTTGTTTACTTCCCGCTATTGGGCGTGCATGAAGAGTCTTGCTTTGCTGATATCTGTTTGCTGACTTGTGCAGGAGCAGAGCAGCCCCACCAGGAGAGCCCGGAGGCCGCCCCCGAAGCGCCAAGGGAGAGTCCTCCGGCAAGGGGGAGGTCCCCGCCAAGGGAGATCTCTCCAGCAAGGGAGGAGGCTCCGGCAAGGGAGGAGCCCCCGGCAAGGGAGGGGTCTCCGGCAAGGGACAGCACCAGCGGCCCCCCGGTGACGGAGACCACGACCGCAGAGCCTGGCACAGGTAATCTCCTTGCTCCAAAACTTCCCTTGGCTTCTTCTTCTTGTTGATCTTCTTCTTCTTTCTTTTTCTTGGATATTTGCTTGATTCTTCTCCCCTTTTCCGGCTGTCAGATCCATCTGCTGCCGAGCCGATGGAGACTGAAGTTGCCGCCGACGACGCTGTTGTCGCCGAGGAAGGGGCCGGCACTGACGAGCCCGCCGGCGAAGAGCCCGCCAGGGCTGCCGCTGCAGAGGCGGGCGGGGGATCGGGCGATCGTACTGACGACCCTGAGGCCGCAGGAGCGCCAGGCGCTGCACCGACTGCCGATCCCTCCGCCGCTGCCGCAGCGCCAGGCTCCGAGGAGCCCCAGCTTGGCGTCTACTTAAAGGCCAGTGATGACATCTTCATCAATCTCCCCTGGGCGTCAAGCTCCAGGGCGCCGGTCGAGGGAGAAACCTTTGATGGAGAAGTGCTTGCCTCCGCCGGGCTGGCGCTTGTCTTCGCGCCAAGCAGCAGCAGCGGCGAGTCTGAGGAGGAGCGGCTGCTGTGGAAGCTGGTGTCGCTCTACCGCGCCCGGCAGGCCAAGTTAGAATCCCGGGAAGCGCTTGTCGCCAAGGCGGGAGTCGATATTGAGAAGCGCGCGGAGGAGCTCTGGGGCCAAAATCAAGAAGCTCTCCGGTCTTTGGCGGCGGAGCGGGAGCAGCTTGCCGAGGAGCAGAGGGCTTTCCTCCTCGAGAAGGCCGAAGTCGAAGAGCAGCAAAGGCTTGCCGCTGAGAAGCTGTCCGTGCAAGAGGGCGAGCTGGTGCAGCGGAAAGTTGATCTTGACAGCCACGAGGAGGAGCTTGCCGCGCGCGAGCGAACGGTTGGCGGAGCTCTCAAACAAGCCGAAGACGCTGCCGCAGCCGCCGAGGCCGCCAAGAATGAGTTGGAAACGAAGGTGGTGCAGCTGGAGGCCGACCTCAAGGCGAGCGGTGACGAGCTTGTCGCGCTCAAGCTTGAGCGCAAGAAGGACGCCGTCAGCTACTCGGAGCTGCAGACCCGCCTCGCCGAGAAGGGCAAGGAGCTTGACGCCGCCAAGGACTCCGCTGCAGATCTTGAGTCGAAGCTGATCACCTTGACCAAGACACTTGACAGCGCCAAGGAGCAGGAGACGGCCCTGAAGGAGGAAGTCAAGGCCGGCAAGGCGCTGCTGGCGAGCGCTGCCGCCGCCCAGAGCACATTCCGGGAGAATGTGGAGCACTGGACAGAGGGGCTCGTGGATGTTGCCGCCGACATCGACAAGGAGCTGGCGTAGCTGGGAATGGAGGATCTCGGGTATTCCTCTGACGAGAACCTCCAACCCAGCGCCAAGCTCACTTCATTCTTCAAGGGCGTGGCGACGGCACTCCGGCGACTTCGGGAAGGGATCCCGAAGCAGCTTGCCGACGAGTCGCGCAAGATCTGCGCGGGAGCTCTTCAGAAGGTGCTGATGAAGGTGGCGTTCCGCAATCCGGGCCTCAACCTCACCAACGTCCTCAGGTCCTTGCCGCTGGATGCTGATCTGGAGGCGCTCAAGACCCTTGTCGCACCCATTGTGGACAGGGTGAGCGGGATCAAGAGGGTCGAGGGCAACCGTGTAGACTAGGCCACCCATTTTCTTCTTTTCTTGTTGCTTCTGATCATGTCATGAAAACAATTTGTTAGAGCTGCGACAAGCTTATCTTGTAATATAACTTTATTCTGTGCAATGATTGCAATGTCATTTCCTTTACTTGATTCCTTCCTTTGTATGTTTTTACCCTACGCTTTTAGGGAACTTGCCGGCGCAGGCACCTTTGCCGCGAGCGCTGAGTGCGGAACGTCAGCAGCCTGCTGGCGGTGCCGCAGCCGACAAGAAACCTTGTCACAGCTAGTCGCAGCTCACTTAAGTTGTTGAGCGGACTCGAAGCAACAGTAAGGGCGCAACTAGCTACGAGTTGGTTCCTCGGCGCACAGGTTTTTCATACAAAGCACGGCCGTTCAAGGAAAATAACTTAAAAATTTAAAGAGAATCTGATTGCTCTAACTTTGGCAACTTATCTTTTCTGTTACTTGCTTCCCGGCAAGGCGAAACCTTCTTGAACGACGCCTGGTCCATATCATTATCTTCTCCCTTCCCTCCCCGGCAAACTTGTGCGCGAGGGAACCTTCTTTTCCTTGCGAAAAAGAAAGAGGATGAAATAAAAATATGGAGCCTTATGGCTCGTTGTTGCTTACCGGGGGTAAGTGCTGCACAAAATGTCAGATAACACATGCAAAATTTAAAAAGCATGAAATCGACAAGGTGTGCGGAGCACATGATCTTTATGCACGGGATCTGCGCCCGGCTTTGTACAAAGGATTACATGCAACAGCGGCAAGACTTGTGCAAAAGGTGGTTGCCGGAACGGGTTCCGGCAACCGCGCCCTACGGATAAAACTTGCGAAGATGCTCAATGTTCCAGGAGTTGCTCACTGGGATGCCATCTTCGGTCTCCAGGCGGACAGCGCCAGGCCTAGTGACTCGTTTCACCCGGTAAGGGCCTTCCCACTTCGGCGTCAGCTTGTTGGAATTCTTGGCGGACTGAACGCGCCGAAGAACAAGGTCACCTTCCTCAAGACTTTCAGCGTCAACTTTGCGGCTATGATAGCGGCGCAAAGCTTGCTGGTAGCGAGCAGCTCGCACAGCAGCCTGAAGACGGTCTTCCTCAAGGAGCAGCGCGTCATCTTGTCGCAGCTGCTCTTGCTCAAGCTCATCATAAGCGAGCACTCGAGGTGACCCGTATATGAGTTCCGTGGGGAGAACTGCCTCTGCTCCATAGACTAGAGCGAAAGGTGTCTGGCCAGTGGCTCGATTTGGCGTCGTCCTGATCGACCAAAGAACCACCGGCAGCTCCTTGATCCAGTTTCTTCCGCACTTGTATAGCCTGTCGAAAGTTCTGGTCTTGAGCCCGCGCAGCACTTCAGCATTTGCCCTCTCCGCTTGACCGTTGCTTCTTGGGTGAGCAACATAAGCGAAGCAGACCTTGACGCCAAGATCTTGGACGTACTGCATGAAGGTGCGGCTCGTAAATTGCGTACCGTTGTCGGTAATTATCCTGTTAGGGATCCCGAAACAGCAAACAATCGACCTGAAGAACTTGACTGCTGACTGTGCTGTCACCTTCCTCACTGGTTCCACTTCTGGCCACTTTGTGAACTTGTTGATTGCAACGTACAAGTACTCAAAGCCCCCGACTGCTCGGGGAAAGGGGCCGAGGATATCAAGCCCCCAGACCGAAAATGGCCAGAATAAAGGGATCGTCTGGAGAGCTTGAGCTGGCTGGTGTATCTGCTTGGAATGGAATTGGCACGCTTCACACTTGGTTACTTGTGCAGTTGCATCCTGGAGGGCTGTCGGCCAGAAGAAGCCTTGCCGGAATGCTTTGCCGACAAGTGCTCTTGCGCCAATGTGGTGACCACATATGCCTCCATGTATCTTTGCCAACAGCTTTTGTCCATCTTCCCGGGGAATACACTTCAATTTCACACCATTGAGTCTTCTTCTACACAGTGTGTTATCGACAAACTGGTACATACTAGACTGCCGGGCTACTCTTTCCGCTTCTTCTTGCTCTTCGGGAAGTTCTCCTGTCTGAAGGAAACGGACAATCTGCTGTGCCCATGCTGGAGCTTGTGGCTCGACAACACGGACTAAAGGCATATCTGCGGCTGCGGGAATATCCGCTTCTACGGCAAGAGCCTGCGGCTCTGCCGGAGCTTGACGTTCCCCGGCAAGCTTGCCGGAGCAAGACTTGTCGGGAGCGTCTGCTTCGACGGAACAAACCTTAGGGCTTGCTGGAGCAGACTGCTCCTCAGCACTCTTGGTGTTGATCTTGGGGACCTTCTTGGCGGCGGCTCCGGGGAGCTCTGCCGGAAAATAGTCACCAGAAATCAACTTCCTCTTCTTGCTCTGTCCAGTTGATGGCGTTACGGATGGTTGAGTCAGCTTGAGCACAAAAATCCCTGGTTCCACAGGTAACTTAAGTGCGGCGCACTTTGACAGGCCATCGGCAATGTCGTTCTGAGCTCTTGGAACATGCTCCATTTGCAGGCCGTCAAAGTGCTCTTCTAGCTTTCTCACTTTGTCAACGTAGGCTTCCATCAACGGACTTTGATAATTCTTGTTCACTTGGCGGACGACAAGCTGCGAGTCACCCCTGACAATGAGCTTCTTGATCCCAAGGTCTGCCGCGATCCTGAGACCGGCAAGCAAGCCTTCATACTCTGCAGTATTGTTTGTCGCTTGCTCCTTGGGAAAGTGCATCTGGACTACGTACTTGAGGTGCTCTCCGGTGGGTGCGACAAGCAGTACGCCAGCACCGGCGCCTTGCAGCGAGAAGGCACCGTCGAAGTACATAAGCCACTCTTTGCTTGCTTCCTTGACGGGGATGCTCGTCTCTGGAATTTCTTCATCTGGTGTCGGTGTCCACTCTGCTATGAATTCTGCTAATGCTCTGCTTTGGATAGTTGAAGTACTCTCAAATTTGAGGCCAAAGCTTGACAGTTCTAGTGCCCATTCGACAATCCTGCCTGTTGCTTCTGGATTCTGCAGTATCCTTTTCAGCGGAAAGCGAGTGACAACTGTGATTTCATGTGCTTGGAAGTAGTGGCGCAGCTTTCTCGAGGCCATGAGAAGGCCGAAAAGCAACTTCTGCACACCAGAGTACCTTGACCTAGCCCCCTGCAGAAGGGAACTGACAAAGTAAACTGGGCGTTGCACCATTCTCTTCTGTATATCTTCTCGCATCTGCGCAGATCCATCTTTGTCGGGACCAGAGCTTGTCGGGGAAGCCCCCTGCTTGTCGCTGGATGCGCTTGCCGCGGTTGCTGGCTCGTCATCCGCCTCCCTCTCCGCCACTAACGCAGCGCTAACCACTTGATTGGTTGCCTCTATATACAGCAACAACTTCTCTTGCGGCTTAGGTGCGACAAGTGTTGGAGTGGAGGACAGGTATCTCTTCAAGTCCTGCAACGCAGCCTCCGCTTCCGGAGTCCATTTCATTGGACCTGCCTTTTTCAAAATTTTGAAAAACGGCAGGGCGCGCTCAGCAGACCGAGAGATAAACCTGCTGAGAGCAGCCACGCAACCGGCAAGTTTTTGTACATCCTTGACGCGTTTTGGTGCTTTGATCTTCTCAATGGCCTTGATCTTGTCGAGATTGGCTTCAATTCCTCGCTGAGACACAAAGAACCCGAGAAGCTTGCCGGAGGGGACTCCGAACACACACTTCTCGGGGTTGAGCTTGAGGTTGATCTTGCACAGATTTGCAAAGGTCTCGTCTAAGTCTTGGATCAGAGTTGCCCTGTCCTTGCTCTTGACCACTATGTCATCCATGTAGGCTTCCACATTTCTGTGCATCTGTGTCTCCAGAGCGACATGGACTACTCTTGCAAATGTTGAACCAGCATTCTTTAAACCAAAAGGCATCCGTATGAAACAGTACGTGCCACATGGGGTAATGAATGCGGTTTTCTCCTCATCCTCTTCTGCCATGAAGATCTGATGGTATCCTGAATATGCGCCAAGAAATGAAAGCAAATCACATCCGGCCATGGAGTCAACAATCTGGTCAATGCGCGGCAAGGGAAATGGGTCTTTGGGACAAGCTTTATTAACATCAGTAAAGTCAATACAAAGCCTCCATTTTCCATTTGCCTTGCGCACGACTACAGGATTGGCCAACCACGTAGGATGGAGCACTCCTCTAACAAGGCCTGCTGCTTCCAATTTCTTGATTTCTTCTGCTATGAATTCTTGGCGCTCCACTGCTTGCTTCCTGACCTTCTGCTTGACGGGCCGCGCATGAGGACAAATGGCAAGATGATGCTCAATTACTTTCCTGGGAACACCGGGGATGTCAGACGGTTGCCACGCAAACACATCGACATTCGCCCGCAGGAAAGCAATGAGCGCGCTTTCCTATTTGGGGTCAAGAGTGGCACTGATGGTGAAGGTACCACCAGTGCCGTCCTCCTTGGCGGACACCTTCTTGGTATGCGGCGGAGCTGCCATTGCCTTCTTACACTTGCCGGTGGAGCTCGATGGTGCGTCCTCGACGGTAGCGCAGCACTCCGAAGAGGTGCGCTTGCCAGAGTGGGCATCAGAGCTCTTGCCGGACTTGGTCTTCCTCTTCCCCCCGGGAGCATCAGCGGCAAGTGGTTTGCGATCTGTAGCGGCTGCTGCTTCCCGGTAGATCTTGTCGGCGTAGATAAGGGCATCCTTCTTGTCGCCAGGGACAGAGATGACGCTTATCGGGCCTGGCATCTTGAGCATGTTGTATGCATAGTGAGAGGCTACCATGAACTTGGCGAGCGCTGGACGGCCAAGTATCCCATTGTAAGGCAATGGAAAATTGGCAACGTCAAAAGTGACCCTCTCAGTTCTGAAGTTCAGCTCGCTGCCAAATGTTACCGGCAACGTGACCTTTCCTTTCGGCTTGCTCCTTCCCGGGTTAGTTCCTTGGAATGTGCCGGTCTCTTCGAGCTCGCTGTCAGGGATTTGGAGTTTCTGGAGCACAGCGGAGGAGATCAGATTCAAGCCGGCCCCGTCGTCAACTAGCATCTTAGTGACCTTGAGGTTGCGGATTGTTGGTGAAACCAACAACGGCAAGCACCCGACCGCAGTTGTGCGATCAGGGTGGCCCTCAATGTCAAAGATGATAGGCGTGCTGGACCATTTCGGAAGTTTGCGCGATTCGACAGGTGGTTCTGCCGCATTGACTTCCCGCGCCCACTGTTTGAGTTGGCGGTGGGAAGTATGCAGAGAAGCACCGCCGTCAACGCATAAGACTTCTGTGGCTTTTTGGAACTCCTGCTCACTGGTCTCGACATCATCCATGTCTTCGTCGTCGTCTTCGTCTTCATCCTTGTCGTGGCCGCGGGGAGGTCTGTCTCCTTGCCACTGCTTGGCCTTGCCGCGGCGTCCTCCCCGGCCAGCGCGCTTCTTGCCGGCTTCTCCACAGCCTCCTTGGGCCCTCTCCTTGTCGCGCCGCTCATACTCAGCTTTTTGCTGCTGGACAAGCTGCTCGACCTTCTTGCAGCTCTGGAGGTCATGGCCCTTGGTGCGGTGGATCTTGCAGTACTGCTTGTCGGAGCCGTCCTGCTTGTCGGCGGCCGCCACAGCCTGACAGTTGGTGCATGCGGCAACCTCCTTGCCGGAGCTACCAACTTTGGCTTGCTTGGCGCCACCGTCATTGCCGGACTGCTCAACGACTAGCACTTCTTTGCCTTTCTTCTTTCTGTTATTGTGCCACCGGTTTTTCTTTGCCGGGGCAGCATCTTCGCTGTCAGATCCTCCTGCTCCAGCATTCTCTCCGAGGAGTTTCCTCCCTTCTTCAGCGCGTGCACACTTGTCGGCCAGGGCATATAGCTCACTGACGTCTCTGATCCTACTCATCACCATATCCTCCCGCATCCTGTGGTTACGCACGTTCTGATGGAACGCGCTGATGACCGCGGCAGGGTGGATATCTGGGATGTTGCGCTGTACACGGCTGAATCTCTGAATGTACTTGCGCAGGGGCTCTCCTTCCTTCTGGGCGAGCAAGTGAAGGTCACTCTCTTGGCCATGAGGTTTGTGGCCGCCTGTAAAGGCGCCGACAAACTGATGGCACAAGTCTGCCCAAGAGGATATGGAGTTGTCCGGCAAGTGCATGAGCCAGGATCTGACTTTGGGCTTGAGCACCAGCGGGAAGTAGTTGGCAAGGACCTTGTCGTCTCACCCCCCAACAGCTTGCACCGCGATGGTGTAGATGCTGAGGAACTCCGACGGGTGCGACTTGCCGTCGTACTTCTCGGGTACGTCTGGCTTGAAATGCTTCTGGCTGGGCCACTGGACTTGCCGCAGCTCACGGGTAAACGCAGGGCAACCTACCGCGTACGGCAAGTCGCCTGGTTCCCCCGGCGCATGCATGTCGACAGAGGGCCCAGCGCGCAGGTCTGATTGACGCCGCGCTTCTCTTCGGTGCTCGATGCGAGTACGAGCATCTTCTTGTTGTCGTTCGTGCAGAACTTGGCGCTGGTCGCGACGAGCTCGTGGATCTGACGACGCGGTGGAGTCACTGTCGAGGTGGATCCGGCGAGTCGGCGATCTTGGCCTTCAGGGCGGAGAGTGCACAGTGGTTGCACCCCCACCGGTCTTGTCGCCACCGGCTTGCACCTGGCTGACTTGCCGCGGCAGCGAAGTACTCGGCTGCCGTGGATTGTCGCCGTTGGCAAAGCCGATGAGACTCTGGATGGTGGCCCTCCAGTCGTCGATCTTGTCTGCCGCTGGAGGGTAATCTAGGAGCAGTTGAGCTCGCGCCAAAGCTTCCGCCGGAGTGGAGGGCGGCAGCGACAAACGGTGTGAGGAACGGGATATGCTCGGACTTCTAACTACGTTAGAAGGAGCAGTATCTCATCCAAGCGTCCGTGCCACGCTCGCGCCAGCATGTTGGCGTGCATGCTGGTCTTGAGCACTCCGGAATCCACCAGCTTGATCTTGGCCCAGCAAACGTATGGTACCGTGAGTACCATGACGCTGCTGGTCCCGCGCCTCCTGGGATGGGCGCGGCGCGTGTACGGGCGCCGAGGTCTTGGAGTGCGCTCGGTCGTTGTGGGAGTCGACTGCGCCGCCGATGTGCAGCGTAGTCTTGTCCTTAGACCTGGCAGCACCGTGTGCTCCCTCGTCGACGCCCGTTCTTCCACCGGCGTCTACCCCACCAGCCGTTCGCTCTGGCGATGTTGGGTTCGGCGCGGACGGAGCAGCCGCCTCCGAAGCCTTCTTCTTCGGCGGCATGTCGATGAAGACGATGAAGATTTGGCTCGTGCGAACGCCGGATCAGGTTCACACAACCTCGACGCACCCCTACCTGGCGGCCAAAGATGTTGGGGGTGCTGATCCCACGGACACCTATGGGGATTGGCGGACCGAGCCCCTTTCAGTTCGGCAGGGGGCGGAGAGAGCACGAAGAGCAGATTGAGGCGATGCGCACGAGCAACACGATCAGTTTACCCATGTTCGGGCTGCACGGATGCGTAAAACCCTACTCCTGCTTTGTGTTTGTATTGATTTCTTGCTCGGGAGTGCGGTGTTCTACAATACACACCAGTAGCTGACGAGACCGAGTGTGAGAGCGTTCTGTTCGCCGACCTTCTCTATGTTGCACACGGGCCTCCTTTTATATGTTTAAGGGGTCACCGACAGGTGGCAATGTAGGCAAGGGCAAAAATGGGAAAAGGCGTGGCGGTTGGCACCGCCGCCTACAACAATGTATCATACCTAACTCTAACGGCAGGGGACAAAGGCATTAAATGCTTGTCTGCGTCGCCTAGACGGTGCAGAAAGGGACCGCCAGGGACGCCATTGCTTGCCACGATGGCAATCTTGCCAGCGCCGCTCGCCGCCGTGTACCTCTGGCTGCACAGCCCTCCGCCACGTACGCCTGGGAGGGTCCCAGAGCGACACGTTGGTGGATGTGCTGGAGCGCAGGTACAGAGTGGAAGCTTGCCGCGGCAAGTACCTTGCCGCAGTCGTTGTCTTGTCGCATCCGGGAGCTTGTCGCTCACCGGGCCTTGCCGGGTCACGTGGTGCGTCGCGGCAAGTTCCTTGAGATGCCTTGGTTGGCCTTCCCGGCAAGCTCCTCTTGCCGGGGTCTTGTCTCCTTCCCAGCAAGCTCCTCTTGCCGGGATCTTGGATACTTTGTTCTTGAATGGCTCCAAAAAAAAGAACCACGGAGGACCTTGGCGGTCACCCGGCAAGCCTTGCCGCGGGACGCTGCGACTGCCCGTGCACAAGTTCGGGATACTAAGGTACCCCTACATTAGTACACCGACACTTCGAATTATCGGTTTCGTTTGGCTAACTAGATTGGTACTTCTTGCAATGGGAGAGGTGCTTAGTTTTGGGTTTAATCTTGCCTTGTCCTCACCCAGTGACAAAGTAGGGGTAGTGAGGCACGTATTGTATTGTTGCCATCAAGGGTAAAAAGATGGGGTTTTCATCATATTGCTTGATTTTATCCCTCTAAATCATGTCATCTTACTTAAGGCATTACTTTGTTATGATGAACTTAATAATCTAGATGCATGTTGGATAGCGGTCGATGTGTGCAGTAATAGTAGTAGATGCAGGCAGGAGTCGGTCTACTTGGCACGGATGTGATGCCTATATTCATAATCATTGACTTGGAGATCGTCATAACTTTGCGCTTTTCTATCAATTGCTCGACAGTAATTTGTTCACCCACCGTATTATTTGCCTTCAGGAGAGAAGCCTCTAGTGAAACCTGTGGCCCGTGGGTCTATTTTCCATCATATATTTTCAGATCTATAACCCAAAAATACCTTGATGCAATTTATTTACTTTTACTTTGTTTTACGTTTTAGTAAGATTTTATATCTATCTCTATCAGATCTCACCTTTGCAAGTGACCGGCGTGCAGCTCCTCCCAGGAGGCCACAGAAAATTCCGGCAGATTGAGGAGCCAGGCGCGCGGTACGCCAGTGAGGGCCATGGGGAACCAGTTCGCCATGACCTTGTCATCGCTGCCCTCCGCCCAGACGACCTCCTCATACACCTGGAGGAAGCCTGTCGGGTCCGCCACGCCGTCGTATCGGGGCGGCATGTCCGACTTGAACTTGGGCGGCCACCGCCCTCGCCGCAAAGCGGGGGTAAAATCTTGGAGGCCCTGGGCGCCTCCGCGCACGTTGGTCGATCCAGCCGGAGGGGCGGCGCGTGCCATGGAAGCCGAACGAAGAGGCGAAGTGGGCAGAGAGACAGGGCAGGCGGGGAGGTGGAGCTTTGACGCACCCCTACCTGGTGCGCCAAATGTCGGATTCAGGGACCCACAGACCCTTGAGAGGTTCGAACACTTGGGTGCATATGAAAAACTCACTCTTCCCAACCTATCTGCCCAACAATTCCATATCCTATCTCGATGAACTCGCGGGACAGTGGACACATTAGTTTATCTTGGTTCGAGCCACCTTGCGGTGTAATACCCTACCCCAGCTTTGTGGTGGATTGCCTCGAGGGGCTGAGGATGAACTAGTACAACGAGTGAACAGCCTCAGGAGGTGAGGTGTTCTTGAGTTCAATGAGCTAGTAAGGTGGTTAGGGTGGAATGGATCCGATTGCCTCTATGGTGGTGGCTAAGTCCTATTTATAGGGGCCTTGGTCCTCTTCCCAAATGTAGGCGGGAAGGGATCCCACAACGGCCAAATTCAAAGGGAGACAACTAGTACAAGTTATCTTGACAAAAGTAGTCTTCGCCTGCAAAGGCTCTGGTGGTGACGCTGCTGTGGGCTCCGTGATGAGCTCCGTCCTGTCGTCCTGGCGGTCTTGGTCTCGTTGCACCAATATGGAAACCTTTGCTTGATTCCTCGGGACTCCATGCCTGCGCTTGTCTCCTTGGCACCAAAGGGGAAATTGGCACACTGTGCCCGCTGGCGCCTGCCTGGCCTTGGTCATCATGGCTCATGTCACATGAACCTCGCGAGGTGCACCTTGCATTGATATCTTCGCTCCTTGTGAGCCAGCCTAGTGAGGCCGCCCCCTAGGGAGGTCTTGATGTCATCCGCCTCGCGAGGCTTGGCCCCTCGCGAGGGCCTTGAGTTGATGCTGCTAAAACTGGGCCGTACCGGGCCGCTGATGGAGCCACTGTTGGAAATATGCCCTAGAGGCAATAATAAAAGCATTATTATTATATTTCCTTGTTCATGGTAATTGTCTTTATTCATGCTATAATTGTGTTATCCGGAAATCGTAATACATGTGTGAATAACAGACACCAACATGTCCCTAGTGAGCCTCTAGTTGACTAGCTCATTGATCAACAGATAGTCATGGTTTCCTGGCTATGGACATTGAATGTCATTGATAACGAGATCACATCATTAAGAGAATGATGTGATGGACAAGACCCAATCCTAAACATAGCATAAAGATCGTATAGTTCGTTTGCTAGAGTTTTGCAATGTCAAGTATCTTTTCCTTAGACCATGAGATCGTGTAACTCCCGGATACCGTAGGAGTGCTTTGGGTGTACCAAACGTCACAACGTAACTGTGTGACTATAAAGGTAGACTACGGGTATCTCCGAAAGTATCTGTTGGGTTGACACGGATCAAGACTGGGATTTGTCACTCCGTATGACGGAGAGGTATCACTGGGCCCACTCGGTAATGCATCATCATAATGAGCTCAAAGTGACCAAGTGTCTGGTCACGGGATCATGCATTATGGTACGAGTAAAGTGACTTGCCGGTAACGAGATTGAACGAGGTATTGGGATACCGATGATCGAATCTCGGGCAAGTAATATATCGATTGACAAAGGGAATTGCATACGGGGTTGATTGAATCCTCGACATCGTGGTTCATCCGATGAGAACATCGTGGAGCATGTGGGAGCCAACATGGGTATCCAGATCCCGCTGTTGGTTATTGACCGGAGAGTCATCTCGGTCATGTCTGCTTGTCTCCCGAACCCGTAGGGTCTACACACTTAAGGTTCGGTGACGCTAGGGTTGTGAAGATATGTATATGCAGTAACCCGAATGTTGTTCGGAGTCCCGGATGAGATCCCGGACGTCACGAGGAGCTCCAGAATAGTCCGGAGGTAAAGAATTATATATAGGAAGTGCTGTTTCGGCCATCGGGACAAGTTTCGGGGTTATCGGTGTTGTACCGGGACCACCGGAGGGGTCCCGTGGGCCCACCGGGTGGGGCCACCTGTCCCGGGGGGGCACATGGGCTGTAGGGGGTGCGCCTTGGCCTACATGGGCCAAGGGCACCAGCCCCAAAAGCCCATGCGCCTAGGGTTCCACTTAAAGGAAGAGTCCAAGTGGTGGAAGGCACCTCTAGGTGCCTTGGGGGGGGGGGGGAGGGAAACCTCCCCTTGGCCGCCGCACCTAGGAGATTGGATCTCCTAGGCTGCGCACCACCCCCCCTTGGCCCTCCTATATATAGTGGGGGAGAGGAGGGACTTCAGACACCAGCCCCTGGCCCCTCCCTCTCCCCCCGTTACGTCTCTCTTCCTCGTAGAATTGGCGAAGCCCTGCTGCTGCGACGCCCTGCATCCACCACCACGCCGTCGTGCTGCTGGATCTTCGTCAACCTCTCCTTCCCCCTTGCTGGATCAAGAAGGAGGAGATGTCTCCCGTCCCGTACGTGTGTTGAACGCGGAGGTGCCGTCCGTTCGGCGCTGGTCATCGGTGATTTGGATCACGACGTGTACGACTACTTCAACCTCGTTCTAACGAACGCTTCCGCTCGCGATCTAGAAAGGTATGTAGATGCATCTCGTGACTCGTTGCTAGATGAACTCCTAGATGATCTTGGCGAAACGAGTAGGAAAATTTTTGTTTTCTGCAACGTTCCCCAACAGTGGCATCATGAGCTAGGTCTATGCGTAGTTCTTCTTGCGCGAGTAGAACACAATTTGTTGTGGGCGTGGATTTGTCTACTTTCTTGCCGCTACTAGTCTTTTCTTGCTTCAGCGGTATTGTGGGATGAAGCGGCCCGGACCAACCTTACACGTACGCTTACGTGAGACCGGTTCCACCGACTGACATGCACTACTTGCATAAGGTGGCTGGCGGGTGTCTGTCTCTCCCACTTTAGTTGGAGCGGATTCGATGATCAGGGTCCTTATGAAGGGTAAATAGAAGTTGACAAATCACGTTGTGGCTTTCACGTAGGTAAGAAAACGTTCTTGCTAGAACCCTAATTCAGCCACGTAAAACTTGCAACAACAATTAGAGGACGTCTAACTTGTTTTTGCAGCAAGTGTTTGTGATATGATATGGCCAAAGTTGTGATGAATGATGAATGATCTATATGTGATGTATGAGATGTTCATGCTATTGTAATAGGAATCACGACTTGCATGTCGATGAGTATGACAACCGGTAGGAGCCATAGGAGTTGTCTTTATTCTTTTATATGACCTGCGAGTCATTGAGAAACGCCATGTAAATTACTTTACTTTATTGCTAAACACGTTAGCCGTAGTAGTAGAAGTAATAGTTGGCGAGCAACTTCATGGAGGCACGATGATGGAGATCATGATGATGGAGATCATGGTGTCATGCCGGTGATAGGATGATCATGGAGCCCCAAGATGGAGATCAAAGGAGCTATGTGATATTGGCCATATCATGTCACGTTTATTGTTTGATTGCATGTGATGTTTATCATGTTTTGCATCTTGTTTACTTAGAACGACGGTAGTAAATAAGATGATCCCTCATATTAATTTCAAGAAGTGTTCCCCCTAACTGTGCACCATTGCGACAGTTCGCTATTTCAAAACACCACGTGATGATCGGGTGTTTTATTCAGACGTTCACATACAACGGGTGTAAGACAGATTTACACATGCAAACACTTAGGTTGACTTGACGAGCCTAGCATGTACATACATGGCCTCGGAACACAGAAGATCAAAAGGTCGAGCATGAGTCGTATAGAAGATATGATCAACATGAAGATGTTCACCGATGTTGACTAGTCCGTCTCACGTGATGATCGGACACGGCCTAGTTAACTCGGATCATGTTATACTTAGATGGCTAGAAGAGGGATGTCTATCTAAGTGGGAGTTCATAAATAATTGATTTGATGGACTTAATTATCATGAACTTAGTCTAAAATATTTACAATATGTCTTGTAGATCAAATGGCGAACGTAGTCCTCAACTTCAACGCGTTCCTAGAGAAAACCAAGCTGAAAGACGATGGCAGCAACTACACGGACTGGGTCCGGAACCTGAGGATCATCCTCATAGCTGCCAAGAAAGATTATGTCCTACAAGCACCGCTGGGTGACGCACCTGTCCTCCCTGCTGAACAAGACGTTATGAACGCTTGGCAGGCACGTACCGATGACTACTCCCTCGTTCAGTGCGGCATGCTTTACAGTTTAGAACCGGGGCTCCAAAAGCGTTTTGAGAGACATGGAGCATATGAGATGTTCGAAGAGCTGAAAATGGTTTTCCAAGCTCATGCCCGGGTTGAGAGATATGAGGTCTCCGACAAGTTCTTCAGCTGTAAGATGGAGGAAAACAGTTCTGTCAGTGAGCACATACTCACGATGTCTGGATTACATAACCGCTTGACTCAGCTAGGAGTTAATCTCCCGGATGATGCGGTCATTGACAGAATCCTCCAGTCGCTTGCACCGAGCTACAAGAGCTTTGTGATGAACTTCAATATGCAGGGGATGGAAAAGACCATTCCTGAAGTATTTGCTATGCTGAAATCAGCAGAGGTGGAAGTCAAGAAGGAACATCAGGTGCTGATGGTCAATAAAACCACTAAGTTCAAGAAGGGCAAGGGTAAGAAAGCCTTCAAGAAGGACGGCAAGGAAGTTGCCGCGCCTGGCAAGCAAGCTGCCGGGAAGAAGCCAAAGAATGGACCCAAGCCCGATACTGAGTGTTTTTATTGCAAGGGAAGTGGTCACTGGAAGCGGAATTGCCCCAAATACTTGGCGGACAAGAAGGCCGGCAAAACAAAAGGTATATGTGATATACATGTAATTGATGTGTACCTTACTAGCGTCCGTAGTAGCTCCTGGGTATTTGATACCGGTGTAGTTGCTCACATTTGTAACTCAAAGCAGGGGCTGCGGAATAAGCGGAAACTGGCAAAGGACGAGGTGACGATGCGCGTCGGGAATGGTTCCAAGGTCAATGTGATCGCCGTTGGCACGCTGCCTCTACATCTACCTTCGGGATTAGTTTTAAACCTTAATAATTGTTATTTAGTACCAGTTTTGAGCATGAACATTGTATCGGGATCTCGTTTAATTCGAGATGGCTACTCATTTAAATCCGAGAATAATGGTTGTTCCATTTATATGAGAGATATGTTTTATGGTCATGCTCCTATGGTGAATGGTTTATTCTTAATGAATCTCGAGCGTAATGCTACACATGTTCTTAGTGTGAATGCCAAAAGATGTAAGGTTGATAATGATAGTCCCACATACTTGTGGCACTGCCGCCTTGGTTACATAGGTGTCAAACGCATGAAGAAGCTCCATGCAGATGGACTTTTAGAGTCTCTTGATTATGAATCATTTGACACGTGCGAACCATGCCTCATGGGTAAAATGACCAAGACTCCGTTCTCAGGAACAATGGAGCGAGCAACCAACTTATTGGAAATCATACATACTGATGTGTGCGGTCCAATGAGTGTTAAGGCTCGCGGTGGCTATCGTTATGTTCTCACCCTCACTGATGACTTAAGTAGATATGGGTATATCTACTTAATGAAACACAAGTCTAAAACCTTTGAAAAGTTTAAGGAATTTCAGAGTGAGGTTGAGAATCAACGTGACAGGAAAATCAAGTTTCTACGATCAGATCGTGGAGGAGAGTACTTGAGTCACGAATTTGGCACACACTTAAGAAAATGTGGAATAGTTTCACAACTAACGCCGCCTGGAACACCTCAGCGTAACGGTGTGTCTGAACGTCGTAATCGCACTCTATTAGATATGGTGCGGTCTATGATGTCTCTTGCCGATTTACCACTATCTTTTTGGGGCTATGCTTTAGAGACTGCCGCATTCACTTTAAATAGGGCTCCGTCGAAATCCGTTGAGACGACACCGTATGAATTATGGTTTGGGAAGAAACCTAAGCTGTCGTTTCTAAAAGTTTGGGGATGCGATGCTTATGTCAAGAAACTTCAACCTGAAAAGCTCGAACCCAAGTCGGAAAAATGCGTCTTCATAGGATACCCTAAAGAAACTATTGGGTATAACTTCTACCTCAGATCCGAAGGCAAGGTCTTTGTTGCTAAGAATGGATCCTTTCTAGAGAAGGAGTTTCTCTCGAAAGAAGTAAGTGGGAGGAAAATAGAACTAGATGAAGTATTGCCTCTTGAACCGGAAAATGGCGCAACTCAAGAAAATGTTCCTGAGGTGCCAGCACCGACTAGAGAGGATGTTAATGATAATGATCAAGATACTTCTAATCTAGCTCCTACTGAAATTCGAAGGTCCACAAGGACACGTTCCGCACCAGAGTGGTACGGCAACCCTGTCTTGGAAATCATGTTGTTAGACAACGGTTTACCTTCGAACTATGAAGAAGCGATGGCGGGCCCGGATTCCGACAAATGGCTAGAAGCCATGAAATCCGAGATAGGATCCATGTATGAAAATGAAGTATGGACTTTGACTGACTTGCCCGTTGAACGGCGAGCCATAGAAAATAAATGGATCTTTAAGAAGAAGACAGACGCGGATGGTAATGTGACCATCTATAAAGCTCGGCTTGTCGCTAAAGGTTATCGACAAGTTCAAGGGGTTGACTACGATGAGACTTTCTCACCGGTAGCGAAGCTGAAGTCCGTCCGAATCATGTTAGCAATTGCCGCGTTTTACGATTATGAAATATGGCAAATGGACGTCAAAACGGCATTCCTCAATGGTTTCCTTAAGGAAGAATTGTATATGATGCAGCCGGAAGGTTTTGTCGATCCTAAGAATGCTGACAAGGTATGCAAGCTCCAACGCTCGATTTATGGGCTGGTGCAAGCATCTCGGAGTTGGAACATTCGCTTTGATGAGATGATCAAAGCGTTTGGGTTTACGCAGACTTATGGAGAAGCCTGTGTTTACAAGAAAGTGAGTGGGAGCACTATAGCATTTCTCATATTATATGTAGATGACATACTTTTGATGGGAAATGATATAGAACTCTTGGACAACATCAAGGCCTACTTGAATAAGAGTTTTTCAATGAAAGACCTTGGAGAAGCTGCTTATATATTAGGCATCAAGATCTATAGAGATAGATCAAGACGCCTCATAGGTCTTTCACAAAGCACATACCTTGATAAGATATTGAAGAAGTTCAATATGGATCAGTCTAAGAAGGGGTTCTTGCCTGTACTGCAAGGTATGAAATTGAGCTCGGCTCAAAGTTCGACCACGGCAGAAGAAATAGAAGAGATGAGTGTCATCCCCTATGCCTCAGCCATAGGTTCTATTATGTATGCCATGCTGTGTACCAGACCTGATGTAAATTTTGCCGTAAGTTTGGTAGGAAGATACCAAAGTAATCCCGGCAAGGAACACTGGACAGCGGTCAAGAATATCCTAAAGTACCTGAAAAGGACTAAGGAGATGTTTCTCGTTTATGGAGGTGATGAAGAGCTCGTCGTAAAGGGTTACGTCGATGCTAGCTTCGACACAGATCTGGATGACTCAAAGTCACAAACCGGATACGTGTATATTTTGAATGGTGGGGCAGTAAGCTGGTGCAGTTGCAAGCAGAGCGTCGTGGCGGGATCTACATGTGAAGCGGAGTACATGGCAGCCTCGGAGGCAGCACATGAAGCAATTTGGGTGAAGGAGTTCATCACCAACCTCGGAGTCATACCCAATGCGTCGGGGCCGATCAAGCTCTTCTGTGACAACACTGGAGCTATTGCACTTGCCAAGGAGCCCAGGTTTCACAAGAAGACAAGGCACATCAAGCGTCGCTTCAACTCCATTCGTGAAAATGTTCAAGATGGAGACATAGAAATTTGTAAAGTACATACGGACCTGAATGTAGCAGATCCGTTCACTAAACCTCTCCCTAGGGCAAAACATGATCAACACCAGAATTCCATGGGTGTTCGATTCATCACAATGTAACTAGATTATTGACTCTAGTGCAAGTGGGAGACTGTTGGAAATATGCCCTAGAGGCAATAATAAAAGCATTATTATTATATTTCCTTGTTCATGGTAATTGTCTTTATTCATGCTATAATTGTGTTATCCGGAAATCGTAATACATGTGTGAATAACAGACACCAACATGTCCCTAGTGAGCCTCTAGTTGACTAGCTCGTTGATCAACAGATAGTCATGGTTTCCTGGCTATGGACATTGAATGTCATTGATAACGAGATCACATCATTAAGAGAATGATGTGATGGACAAGATCCAATCCTAAACATAGCATAAAGATCGTATAGTTCGTTTGCTAGAGTTTTGCAATGTCAAGTATCTTTTCCTTAGACCATGAGATCGTGTAACTCCCGGATACCGTAGGAGTGCTTTGGGTGTACCAAACATCACAACGTAACTGGGTGACTATAAAGGTAGACTACGGGTATCTCCGAAAGTATCTGTTGGGTTGACACGGACCAAGACTGGGATTTGTCACTCCGTATGACGGAGAGGTATCACTGGGCCCACTCGGTAATGCATCATCATAATGAGCTCAAAGTGACCAAGTGTCTGGTCACGAGATCATGCATTACGGTATGAGTAAAGTGACTTGCCGGTAACGAGATTGAACGAGGTATTGGGATACCGATGATCGAATCTCGGGCAAGTAATATATCGATTGACAAAGGGAATTGCATACGGGGTTGATTGAATCCTCGACATCGTGGTTCATCCGATGAGAACATCGTGGAGCATGTGGGAGCCAACATGGGTATCCAGATCCCGCTGTTGGTTATTGACCGGAGAGTCGTCTCGGTCATGTCTGCTTGTCTCCCGAACCCGTAGGGTCTACACACTTAAGGTTCGGTGACGCTAGGGTTGTGAAGATATGTATATGCAGTAACCCGAATGTTGTTCGGAGTCCCGGATGAGATCCCAGACATCACGAGGAGCTCCGGAATAGTCCGGAGGTAAAGAATTATATATAGGAAGTGCTGTTTCGGCCATCGGGACAAGTTTCGGGGTTATCGGTATTGTACCGGGACCACCGGAGGGGTCCCGTGGGCCCACCGGGTGGGGCCACCTGTCCCGGGGGGCCACATGGGCTGTAGGGGGTGCGCCTTGGCCTAGATGGGCCAAGGGCACCAGCCCCAAAAGCCCATGCGCCTAGGGTTCCACTTAAAGGAAGAGTCCAAGTGGTGGAAGGCACCTCTAGGTGCCTTGGGGGGAGGGAAACCTCCCCTTGGCCGCCGCACCTAGGAGATTGGATCTCCTAGGCTGCGCACCACCCCCCCTTGGCCCTCCTATATATAGTGGGGGAGAGGAGGGACTTCAGACACCAGCCCCTGGCGCCTCCCTCTCCCCCCGTTACGTCTCTCTTCCTCGTAGAATTTTCGAAGCCCTGCTGCTGCGACGCCCTGCATCCACCACCACGCCGTCGTGCTGCTGGATCTTCGTCAACCTCTCCTTCCCCCTTGCTGGATCAAGAAGGAGGAGACGTCTCCCGTCCCATACGTGTGTTGAACGCGGAGGTGCCGTCCGTTTGGTGCTGGTCATCGGTGATTTGGATCACGACGTGTATGACTACTTCAACCTCGTTCTAACGAACGCTTCCGCTCGCGATCTACAAAGGTATGTAGATGCATCTCGTGACTCGTTGCTAGATGAACTCCTAGATGATCTTGGCGAAACGAGTAGGAAATTTTTTGTTTTCTGGAACGTTCCCCAACAGCCACGCCATGGGCCGCAGGCAAGAAAGTCTGGGTACCCCCGTTCCTAGGACGCCGGCAGTTTTGATAACTCGGTATGGCTTTGGACAATAAGTCGCCAGTATATTTTGATTGTGCACTTGGAGTTATGCGCTCTAAGTTTCTGGGCTGTTACCCTTACTGCATATGGCGATGTAAGCCAGCGGTATGAACCAATTTCACAGGTATGTTTTTACTTGTTACATGAGTATGCGAGGTTTGATAACCCGCCCTGGTCATAGACTATATAGTCACTAGCAAATTTTATATGGGATATCATGACCCGCCTTGGTGTAAACCGCGAGGGCACATGTTATGTACTTGTGTGCAGGGAATATAATAACATGACATACATGTTTGCTAATGTTATGAGCATAAATAGCAGATCTTCCAACATCAGATCGGCGGCTTAAAGTGTTATGCAGATAAACATGCACGATGGCATGGCAGATCATTGTTTTGAGCTAGCCTATTACAAGACATCATACGGACCAAAAGAATAAGTGTTTTTTCTGTGCACGAATTCTATGTGGTAGTCTCAGAGTCGCCTTGTGGTTCATTTGCCTTGGTCTTGATGGGTTGAAGTTTCCGGTTTATCCAATAGTGGTTCTTCCTCTTCCTCCACTGGCTGGAAATTAGGTGATGTCCAATTGACGCCAGTTACGGCTTTAAACATGGCCTCATCATATATGAGCATGGATGGATCAATATCAGGAGCAAAAGTGTGCTTACGTGTTGGTGGAATAAGATCCATAACTTGGTAAACCAGCGCTTTCACTTTGGCGTTTTCAACAGTATAAGCCGCCTGATACTTGGAGAGTTTGGTTTCCTCAGCCAACTTGCTTGCCAAATGACGCATTTCCCTTACAATTTTGGTGAAGTCATTTGTGCTAAAGGGAGACCCGTCTTCTTTTAAGCTTGGACAGCCAGTGGCCAATTCCTCTAGGTCAAGCTTTGCCTGCCAGGTTTTGGCCTGGCTCGGGGCCGTGATGGCACCAGCTTTGGCGGCTGACCGCTTTATCTCCTCCACCCTTTGGGGTACGACTGACAACTTGTCTAGTGTTTCTTTGATAAGGGAAGGTGGCTGTTTGGTCTGTGAGACGGCAGCTATAGCTCGTTGAGCACCGGTGTATAACTGCTCCACAAGGGTGAATGCAGCTTTCAGCTTCACGCGTATGTCTGAGCCAAGGTTGGAAATTCTGGAGCCTACATTAGCAAAGATATTGATAAACCGGCTAGGGATTGTTGAATGTTGGAGGTGACAGATTGAAGTGCAATATTACTTACCAAAGATGGCGGCTGTCTGATGGCAGCTAGAACTACGTCGGTATTTCCCCGGAGAGGGAGGGATGATGTAGCACAGTGGCGGTAGAGTATTTCCCTCAGTTATGAAACCAAGGTATCGAACAATAGGAGAACCAAGCAACACAACGTAAACAGACCCTCCACACAAATAACAACACCTCGTAGCCCGACGTGTTAAAGGGGTTGTCAATCCCTTTCGGGTAACGGCGCCAGAAATTGCGTGTTGAAGAGAGAAAGTTGTAAATATTTATAGATCGAACGTCAAATAAAATAAATTGCAGCAAGGTATTTTTGGATTTCTGGTTTACTAGATCTGAAAATAAAAGCAAGGAAACAGTAGATTGCAAGGCAAATATATGAGAAATAAGACCCGGGGGCCGTAGGTTTCACTAGTGGCTTCTCTCAAGAAAAATAGCAAACGGTGGGTAAACAAATTACTGTTGAGCAATTGATAGAACTTCAAATAATTATGACAATACCCAGGCAATGATCATTACATAGGCATCACGTCCAAGATTAGTAGACCGACTCCTGCCTGCATCTACTACTATTACTCCACACATCGACCGCTATCTAGCATGCATCTAGTGTATTTAGTTCATGGAAAAACAGAGTAATGCAATAAGAACGATGACATGATGTAGACAAGATCCGTTTATCTATATGGCGGTAGATATAGATCTCGTCTTTTTATCCTTAGTAGCAATGATACATACGTGTCGGTTCCCTTTCTATCACTGGGATCAAGCACTGTAAGATCGAACCCAGTACCGGGCACCTCTTCCCATTGCAAGATAAATAGATCGAGTTGGCCAGATAAAACCCAAATATCGGAGAAGAAATACGAGGCTATAAGAGATCACGCATAAAAGAGATCAAAGAAACTCAAATACTTTCATGGATATAAAAACATAGATCTGATCATA
The DNA here is from genome assembly GCA_034509565.1 of Triticum monococcum. NCBI lineage: Eukaryota > Viridiplantae > Streptophyta > Magnoliopsida > Poales > Poaceae > Triticum > Triticum monococcum. The sequence goes on along the minus strand of CM067843.1, from coordinate 664,782,469 downwards.
AACTCGAAGTTCATCGATCCCAACAAACACACCGCAAAAGAGTTACATCATATGGATCTCCAAGAGACCATTGTATTGAGGATCAAGAGAGAGAGATGAAGCCATCTAGCTACTAACTACGGACCCGAAGGTCTACAAAGAACTACTCACGCATCATCGGAGAGGCACCAATGGAGGTAGTGAACCCCTCCGTGATGGTGTCTAGATTGGATCTGGTGTTTCTGGACTCTGTGGCGGTTGGATGAATATTTCGTCGACTCCCCTAGGGTTTTGGGAATATTTGGGTATTTATACAGCAAAGAGGCGGTCCGGGGGGCACCCGAGGTGGGCACAACCCAGGGGGCGTGCCAGGGCCTCCTGGCACGCCATGGTGGGTTGTGCCCCCCTCGGGGCACCCCCAGGTGCAACCAGGGCCCATCTGCTTTCTTTTGGCCCATAAAAATCATCGTAAAGTTTCATGCCATTTGGACTCCGTTTGATATTGATTTCCTGCGATGTAAAAAACACGGAAAAAACAGGAACTGGCACTGGGCACTATGTCAATAGGTTAGTACCAAAAAATGATATAAAATGATTATAAAACATCTAAGATTGATAATAAAATCGCATGGAACAATCAAAAAATATAGATACGTTGGAGACGTATCACTGTCATACTATTGATTTGATGCTTCAAGCAGGATAACTCATCAATCACCGGCTTAAGAGCAGCCTCAACATCTTCCGCCCTTTTTAATAGAGCCTCCTTCTTAGTGTCCCAGCTTGTTCTGTTAATGCTGAAATCCTTTTTCAGCTTCTTAATGTCTTCCAAAGAGGTTTTCAGTTCTGATTTGGCCTTGGAAGTTTCGGATTGCTTGGTTTGGATGTTCTGCCGTAGATCCACCACTTGGGATTCTTTCATGTTTAATTCAGCCAGCGAGGCAAAGATATTCAAGCAGTGTTATCATCACTTCATTTGAAGTCCCAAGCATAATACAAGTATTTTACTTGGTACTTGGGGGCTAATGTACATTGCTCTTTTGAAGACAAATCTTTGATGACCCGGCTAAGCTTCTTTAACTACAGCCGCTTCATGGGGGCTACTTATTTGGATTTGTTCATAAATATGGTGGTAAGTCCCGGCTTAATTGTGCAGCTTAAGCCGGCCCTTGGGAGCTACATATGTGGATTTTAACAGTACAATTTGAAGTCCCGGCTTAACCTTCCGGTTTAAGCCGGCCCTTGGGGGCTACTCGTTTTGATTCAGCAGTTTCACATTACTATGGCATAGCTACAAGATCAAAGATGCTATCTAAGTCTACAACATATTCAATTCTTTCATATTCAGTACACTTGGCGGCTGACAGTTATATATATGAGAAGAGTTTTTCAGTGATTACCTCAAAGCGCTCCTTCATTAGATTGACCAGGTCGGCTTCAAAATCATGGCTGGTGTGAAGGCGGTTTAGATAACCCGCAGGAATCTCATGAGCATTGGACTAGGCATAACTCTCCAAATCCAGTTTCCACTTGCCCTTGTCAGCGGCTGATAATTTTTCTTTGGTGTTGTGTTTAGATAAAATGGTGGGGTTGCCTGGTGCTGTATAAGCCGTCCCAATAACTATTACATCTTCATCTTCTTGAGCCGGCTGAGTGGGACTTGGAGGCTTAGCATGAGCCGGGTTAACATCTATGGAATCCATGGTGACATGGTGCTGTTCTGGCGGCGGATCATCCATGGCTGCTTCAGAGGTTTGATGCAAAGATTCGTATATTATCTGCTTCTCCGGGTCAACAGTTTTGGGATCTTCAGCCGTTTTATTCACTTTCAGCTTCTTGTTGGGCTTGGCTATAGCTCTGGAAATAAAACATGTAACGAGATTAGTATATCAGTTGATTAAGTGTTAAAGCAAACAAGTTTAATGTTCTCACTCAAGCACGGTGCTACCTATTAAGCATGCGTTGGTTTTCCCTTGAAGAGGAAAGGGTGATGCAGCAATGTAGCGTAAGTATTTCCCTTAGTTTTTGAGAACCAAGGTATTAATCCAGTAGGAGACAACGCAGAAGTCACCTAGTACCTGCACAAACAATCAAGGACCTTGCAACCAACGTGATAAAGGGGTTGTCAATCCCTTCATGGTCACTCGCAAAAGTGAGATCTGATAAAGATAGTAAAATAAATATTTTTGGTATTTTTTTGTATAGATTGGAAAGTAAAGATTGCAAAATAGTAAACAAGATGCGATGTAAATAAAAGAGATGCGATATAATAATAAAGTGACCCGGGGCCATAGGTTTCACTAGTGGCTTCTCTCAAGATAGCATGTATTACGGTGGGTGAACAAATTACTGCCGAGCAATTGATAGAAAAGCGCATGGTTATGAGAATATCTAGGCAATGATCATGAATATAGGCATCATGTCCATGTCAAGTAGATCGAAATGATTTTGCATCTACTACTATTACTCCACACATCGACCGCTATCCAACATGCATCTAGAGTATTAAGTTCATAAGAACAGAGTAACGCTTTAAGCAAGATGACATGATGTAGAGGGATAAACTCAAACAATATGATATAAACCCCATCTTTTTATCCTCGGTGGAAACAATACAATACATGACTGGCTGCCCCTACTGTCACTGGGAAAGGACACCGGAAGATTGAACCCAAAGCTAAGCACTTCTCCTGTTGCAAGAAAGATCAATCTAGTAGGCCAAACTAAACCGATAATTAGAAGAGACTTGCAAAGATATCAAATCATGCATATAAGAATTCAGAGAAGAACCAAATAATATTCATAGATAATCTTGTTCATAAACCCACAATTCATCGGATCTCGGGAAACACACCGCAAAAGAGTATTACATTGAATAGATCTCCAAGAACATCGAGGAGAACTTTGTATTGAGAATCAAAGAGAGAGAAGAAGTCATCTAGCTAATAACTATGGACCCAAAGGTCTGTGGTAAACTACTCACGCTTCATCGGAGAGGCTATCGTGTTGATGTAGAAGCCCTCCGTGATCGATTCCCCCTCCGGCAGATCGCCGGAAAAGGCCCCAAGATGGGATCTCACGGGTATAGAAGGTTGCTGCGGTGGAAAAGTGGTTTCGTGGCTCTCTGTGATCGATCTAGGGTATAAGAGTATATATAGGTGAAAGAAGTATGTCGATGGAGCTATGTGGGGCCCATGAGGGTGGGGGCGCGCCCTCCTGCCTCGTGGCTACCTCATGGAGTTCCAGACTTCCACTCCAAGTCTCTTGGTTTGCTTTCGGTCCAAGAAAGATCATCGTGAAGGTTTCATTCAGTTTGGATTCTGTTTGGTATTCCTTTTCCGCGAAACTCTAAAGTAGGCAAAAAACATAAACTGGCACTGGGCCTCTGGTTAATAGGTTAGTCCCAAAAATAATATAAAAGAGCATTTTGAAGCCCATTAAACATCCAAAACAGATAATATAATAGCATGGAACAATTAAAAATTATAGATACGTTGGAGATGTATCAAGCATGCCCAAGCTTAATTCCTGCTCGTCCTCGAGTAGGTAAATGATAAAAACAGATTTTTTGATGTGGAATGCTACCTAACATAATTATCAATGTAATTTTCTTTATTGTGGCATGAATGTTCAGATCCGAAAGATTCAAGACAAAAGTTTAATATTGACATAAAAATAATAATACTTCAAGCATACTAACAAAGTAATCATGTCTTCTCAAAATAACATGGCCAAAGAAAGCTATCCCTACAAAATCATATAGTCTGGCTATGTTCTATCTTCATCACACAAAATATTTAAATCATACACAACCCCTATGACAAGCCAAGCAATTGTTTCATACTTTTTATGTTCTCAAACTTTTTCAATATTCACGCAATACATGAACGTGAGCCATGGACATAGCACTATAGGTGGAATAGAATGGTGGTTGTGGAGAAGACAAAAAGGAGAAGATAGTCTCACATCAACTAGGCATGTCAACGGGCTATGGAGATGCCCATCAATAGGTATCAATGTGAGTGAGTAGGGATTGCCATGCAACGGATGCACTAGAGCTATAAGTGTATGAAAGCTCAAAAAGACACTAAGTGGGTGTGCATCCAACTTGCTTGCTCACGAAGACCTAGGGCATTTTGAGGAAGCCCATCAATGGAATATACAAGCCAAGTTCTATAATGAAAAATTCCGACTAGTATATGAAAGTGACAAAATAGGAGACTCTTTATCATGAAGATCATGGTGCTACTTTGAAGCACAAGTGTGGGAAAAGGATAGTAGCATTGCCCCTTCTCTCTTTTTATCTCATTTTTTATTTGGGCCCTTTCTCTTCTTTTTTAGGCCTCTTTTTTTCTTCTTTTTTCTTTTTTGTCCGGAGTCTCCTCCCGACTTGTGGAGGAATCATAGTCTCCATCATCCTTTCCTGACATGGGACAATGCTCTAATAATGATGATCATCACACTTTTATTTACTTACAACTCAAGAATTACAACTCGATACTTAGAGCAAAATATGACTCTATGTGAATGCCTTCGGCGATGTACCGGGATGTGCAATGAACCAACAGTGACATGTATGAAAAAATTATGAAGGTGGCTTTGCCACAAATGCGATGTCAACTACATGATCATGCAAAGCAATATGACAATGATGGAGCGTGTCATAATAAACAGAACGGTGGAAAGTTACATGGCAATATATCTCGGAATGGCTATGGAAATGCCATAATAGGTAGGTATGGTGGCTGTTTTGAGGAAGGTAAATGGTGAGTTTATGGTACCGGCGAAATATGCCCGGTACTAGAGAGGCTAGCAACGGTGGAAGGGTGAGAGTGCGTATAATTCATGGACTCAACATTAGTCATAAAGAACTCACATACTTATTGCTAAAATCTATTAGTTATCGAAACGAAGTACTATGCGCATGATCCTAGGGGGATAGATTGGTAGGAAAAGACGATCGCTCGTCCCCGACCGCCACTCATAAGGAAGACAATCAAAAAATAAATCATGCCCCGACTTCATCACGCAACGGTTCACCATACGTGCATGCTACGGGAATCACATACTTTAACACAAGTATCTCTCAAATTCACAACTACTCAACTAGCATGACTCTAATATCACCATCTTCATATCTCAAAACAATCATAAGGAATCAAAGTTCACATAGTATTCAATGTACTTTATATGAAAGCTTTTATTATACCTGTCTTGGATGCCTATCATATTAGGACTAATTTTATAGCCAAAGCAAAATAACATGCTGTTCTAAAGGACTCTCAAAATAACACAAGTGAATCATGAGAGATCGATAATTTCTATGAAATAAAACCACCACCATGCTCTAAAAAGATATAAGTGAAGCACTAGAGCAAAATTATCTAGGTCAAAATATATAAGTGAAGCACATAGAGTATTCTAATAAATTCCGATTCATGCGTGTCTCTCCCAAAAGGTGTTTACAGCAAGGACGATTGTGGTAAACTAAAAAGCAAAGACTCAAAGCATACAAGACGCTCCAAGCAAAACACATATCATGTGGTGAATAAAAATATAGCCTCAAGTAAAGTTACCGATAGACAAATACGAAAGAGGGGATGCCTTCCGGGGCATCCCCAAGCTTAGGCTTTTGGTTATCCTTGAATTTTACCTTGGGGTGCCTTGGGCATCCCCAAGCTTAGGCTTTTGCCACTCCTTGTTCCAAAATCCATCAAAATCTTTACCCCAAAACTTGAAAACTTCACAACACAAAACTCAACAGAAAATCTCATGAGCTCCGTTAGTATAAGAAAACAAACCACCACTTTATGGTACTGTAATGAAATCATTCTTTATTTATATTGGTGTTAAACCTATTGTATTACAACTTCTCTATGGTTCATACCCCCCAATACTAGCCATAGATTCATCAAAATAAGCAAACAACACGCGAAAAACAGAATCTGTCAAAAAGAGAACAGTCTGTAGCAATCTGTAGGTTTCGAATACTTCTGTAACTCCAAAAATCCTGAGAAATTAGGACGTCCTAAATAATTTGTATATTGATCTACTGCAGTTTGAATTGGTATTTTAGCGATCTCTGGTAAAAAATGAAAATTATTCTCGCAAGCAGACTGGTCACTGGAAGCGGAACTGCCTGAAGTATTTGGCGGATAAGAAGGATGGCAAGGTGAACAAAGGTATATGTGATATACATGTTATTGATGTGTACCTTACTAAAGCTCGCAGTAGCACCTGGGTATTTGATACTGGTTTTGTTGCTAATATTTGCAACTCAAAACAAGGACTACGGATTAAGCGAACACTAGCGAAGGACGAGGTGACGATGCGCGTGGGAAATGGTTCCAAAGTCGATGTGATCGCGGTCGCCACACTACCTCTACATCTACCATCAGGATTAGTATTAGACCTAAATAATTGTTATTTGGTGCCAGCGTTGAGCATGAACATTATATCTGGATCTTGTTTAATGCGAGACGGTTATTCATTTAAATCAGAGAATAATGGTTGTTCTATTTATATGAGTAATATCTTTTATGGTCATGCACCCTTGAAGAATGGTCTATTTTTTATGAATCTCGATAGTAGTGATACACATATTCATAATGTTGAAACCAAAAGATGTAGAGTTGATAATGATAGTGCAACTTATTTGTGGCACTGCCGTTTAGGTCATATCGGTATAAAACGTGTGACGCCCGGATATTTAAGCTACAGTAACCCTCTACTAATGATTACACGTCACCACAATTACTGTTGATAAACTCGCGTTGATTCAAACCCTATTCAAATTCAAATTTAATTTCAAGTCAAACAAATGAAGTTTTCAAATGTCAAACCTAAAATGTTCAAAGTGTTGAAAATATTCCATAACTAATTATGGGGGTGAACCAACATTTTTATAAAGTGTTTTAATGCCCTTGAATAATTAAAACAGTAGCTAAGACAGTAATTAAATGGCTTTTATAAATATTAAATTTATAACTATTTTATCTTGGACCTAAGATAACTGTGGAAGTGGCATAATTGCTAATGCTAATTTAGGGGCAAATTAACATTTTATTAAACTAAAATATAAAATGAAACTGATAGAAACAGGAAAGTTTTTTAAAGTAAGGCAAAACAAATGGAGTTAAGTAAAAAGAACAAAGCCCCCTGCCCACATGGGCCTGAGACCATCCAAGCCGGCCCAGCAAGCCCACCTAACCCCTCCCACTGGTCGCTCCCTCCCCTCCTATTCCTCTGCTCTGTGTCGCTACAGGGGCGAGGTCGACCCCGACCACCTCGCCGGCCTCGCCATGGGGATAAGACCAACCCGGCGCCCCCTCTCTCCCCCGTGGAACCCTAGTCCCCTCTCCCTCCCTCACGCGCCCCTCGCTCTCTCCGCCAGATCTGGCGCGCCGCTCGCACCCGAAGGCCCCGCCGTCGCCTACCTCCGTCGTCGCCCGGATCGCCTACTGCCTCGCGTCTCCGACCTCATCGCCCGCCTCCTCATCCTCCTCCACGCCGCCGCCTCGCGCCGTCGTCAGACCCCGCCGGATCGCCTCCTCGACTCCACCGCTCCCCGCCGTCACGTTCCCCCTGCATCGGGCCTCCCCTGCAACGTGGGTGAGGAACCCCACCGGCCTCCTCCTCCCTCTACGGTTGCGCTCACCGCTGCTCACGCTCGCGTCCGAGCACAACGACGTGCTCCTGGGTCTCCCAGGAGTCCAACGCGACCGCCTATGCCTCCGCTCGTGCCCGCCGGAGCCGTGCTCACCGGTGCCCCAGCCACCGCCTGCTGCTTCTACTCTGCTCCGTCACCCGCGCGCGCCAGGCTGTGGCCGTTCGCCCGGCGCCCCGCGCCGTTCGGCCTCCTCCCGCTGCTGCTTTTTGCCGCGCCGTTGCCTCTGCTATTGCTGTTGCTGCTGCCGCACCTCGCTCGCCCGACCGGCTTCCACCGCGCCGTGGCCACGACCCTTGCCGGCGCTCACTGTCGCCCCTATTCGGGTGCGCGGGCGCCCGCACCCTAAAGCGCCCCGCCCCTGCCTGCGCTCCTCCGCCCGCGCCCGCGCAGGCCCGCGCTAGCTGCTGCCTCGGCCAAGCAGCCCCATGGCCGCAGCCGCTGCACATCGTGCAGCCGTGCGTGTGTCCCAGCCAGCCGACTGTTGCCTCCGCTAGATGGCCCAGCCTCTGCGTAGATTAGGCACTAATTCCATTGAGCACTAACCTCCTGTTTAGACTAATTTTGGTTTCAGTTAGTAGTGCTTACCCAATGACTTGTGGGACACAATGCTAAATAAATCAATTTTGTTAAATTAAATAATTACCAGTCAATGACATCATGGACCCACAACCCAATTTGACCAGTCAACTTTGACTGAGTCAACCTTGACTATACTTTTGACTTTGACCGGGCCCCACCTGTCATTTGACTATGGCTGGCACTGCACTAGGTGACATAAGTATTTCACTATTTTTAATTCGAATTAATATATACTAGAAAATCAATTAAAACTTTGATAAATAATAGAAAATAAACCGTAGCTCGGATGAAAATACTATGTACATGAAAGTTGCTCAGAACGACGAGATGAATCCGCATACGCAATCCGTTTGTCAGCCACGCGTCCCTAGCATATCAAACCTGCAACTTTTCCCCTCCGGCCTGTCTATCAGAAAACACGAAACACCGGGAATACTTTCCTGGACGTTTGCCCCCCTTCACCAGTATCACTTACTACCGCGTTAGGTCACCTCTAGCATCGCGCATTGCCATGTTATACTTTGATTGCTCTGTTATTTATTGTGTTCCCCCTCTGTTACTTCTTTCCGGTATACCCTGAGACTGCCGATGACACCCAGTTCGACTACGGTGTTGACGACCCCTCTCTCTTGCCAGAGCAACCAGGCAAGCCCCCCCCCCTGATCACCAGATATCGCCTACTCTTCTCTATACTGCTTGCATTAGAGTAGTGTAGCATGTTACTGCTTTCCGTTAATCCTATACTGCTGCATAGCCTGTCCTTGCTACTACTGTTGTTACCTTTACCTGCTATTCTACTGCTTAGTATAGGATGCTAGTGTTCCATCAGTGGCCCTACACTCTTGTCCGTCTGCCATGCTATACTACTGGGCCGTGATCACTTCAGGAGGTGATCACGGGCATATGCTATATACTTTACACAGTTACCTTACTTATGATACTGTTCGGAGATGGGGGCTGAAGGGGCAGGTGGCTCCATCCCGGTAGAGGTGGGCTTGGGTCCCCGACGGCCCCCGACTGTTACTTTGTGGCGGAGCAACAGGGCAGGTTCCGACCACCTAGGAGAGAGGTGGGCCTGGCCCTGGTCGGCGTTCGCGGATACTTAACACGCTTAACGAGATCTGGGTATTTGATCTGAGTCTGGCCATTTGGTCTATACGCACTAACCATCTACGCGGGATTAGTTATGGGTATCCCGGCATCGTGGTATCAGCTGAAGGCTTCGTGACGTCAGCGACTGAGTGGCGCGCGCCGGATTGGACCGTAAGCCTGCTCTTGTATTAAGGGGGCTAGTTTTGCTTCCGGCCGCGTTAGCAACGTGCAGGTGTGCAAAGGGCGATGGGCCCAGACCCCTGCGCCATAGGGTTTAGACCGGCGTGCTGACCTCTCTGTTGTGCCTAGGTAGGGCTGCGACGTGTTGATCTTTCGAGGCCGGGCATGACCCAGAAAAGTGTGTCCGGTCAAATGGGATCGAGCGTGTTGGGGTATGTGGTGCACCCCTGCAGGGAAGTTAATCTATTCGAATAGCCGTGTCCCTCGGTAAAAGGACGCCCCGAAGTTGTACCTTGACCTTATGACAACTAGAACTGGATACTTAATAAAACACACCCTTCCAAGTGCCAGATACAACCGGTGATCGCTCTCTCACAGGGCGTCGAGGGGAGGATCATCGGTTAGGTTTATGCTATGCGATGCTACTTGGAGGACTTCCGTCTACTCTCTTCTATATGCTGTAAGACGGAGGCTGCCAGAAGCGTAATCTTCGAAAGGATTAGCTATCCCCCTCTTGTTCTGGCTTTCTGCAGTTCAGTCCACCGATATGGTCCTTTACACATTTACCCATGCATATGTAGTGTAGCTCCTTGCTTGCGAGTACTTTGGATGAGTACTCACGGTTGCTTTCTCCCTCTTTTCCCCCTATCCCTTCTACCTGGTTGTCGCAACCAGATGTTGGAGCCCAGAATCCAGACGCCACCGTTGACGACGACTCCTACTACATCGGAGGTGCCTACTACTACGTGCTGCCCGCTGACGACGACCAGGAGTAGTTTAGGAGGATCCCAGGCAGGAGGCCTGCGCCTCTTTCGATCTGTATCCCAGTTTTTGCTAGCCTTCTTAAGGCAATCTTGTTTATCTTATGTCTGTACTCAGATATTGTTGTTTCCGCTGACTCGTCTATGATCGAGCTCTTGTATTCGAGCCCTCGAGGCCCCTGGCTTGTAATATGATGCTTGTATGACTTATTTTATTTGTAGAGTTGTGTTGTGATAACTACCCGTGAGTCCTTGATCTTGATCGTACACATTTGCGTGCATGATTAGTGTACGGTCAAATCGGGGGCGTCACAAAACGCATGAAGAAACTCCATACTGATGGACTTTTGGAATCACTTGATTATGAATCATTTGGTACTTGCGAACCGTGCCTCATGGGCAAGATGACTAAAACACCGTTCTCCGGTACTATGGAGAGAGCAACAGATTTGTTGGAAATCATACATACAGATGTATGTGGTCCAATGAATGTTGAAGCTCGTGGCGGATATCGTTATTTTCTCACCTTCACAGATGATTTAAGCAGATATGGGTATATCTACTTAATGAAACAGAAGTCTGAAACATTTGAAAAGTTCAAAGAATTTCAGAGTGAAGTTGAAAATCATCATAACAAGAAAATAAAGTTTCTATGATCTGATCGTGGAGGAGAATATTTGAGTTACGAGTTTGGTCTACATTTGAAACAATGCGGAATAGTTTCGCAACTCACGCCACCCGGAACACCACAGCGTAATGGTGTGTCCGAACATCGTAATCGTACTTTACTTGATATGGTGCGATCTATGATGTCTCTTACAGATTTACCGCTATCGTTTTGGGGTTATGCTTTAGAGACGGCCGCATTCACGTTAAATAGGGCACCATCAAAATCCGTTGAGACAACGCCTTATGAACTGTGGTTTGGCAAGAAACCAAAGCTGTCGTTTCTGAAAGTTTGGGGCTGCGATGCTTATGTGAAAAAACTTCAACCTGATAAGCTCGAACCCAAATCGGAGAAATGTGTCTTCATAGGATACCCAAAGGAAACTGTTGGGTACACCTTCTATCATAGATCCGAAGGCAAGACATTTGTCGCTAAGAATGGATCCTTTCTAGAGAAGGAGTTTCTCTCGAAAGAAGTGAGTGGGAGGAAAGTAGAACTTGATGAGGTAACTGTACCTACTCCCTTATTGGAAAGTAGTACATCGCAGAAAACGGTTTCTGTGACACCTACACCAATTAGTGAGGAAGCTAATGACAATGATCATGAAACTTCAAAAAAAGTTACTACCGAACCTCGTGTTGGGGAACGTTGCAGAAAACAAAAATTTTCCTACTCGTTTCACCAAGATCATCTAGGAGTTCATCTAGCAACGAGTCACGAGATGCATCTACATACCTTTGTAGATCGCGAGCGGAAGCGTTCGTTAGAACGAGGTTGAAGTAGTCGTACACGTCGTGATCCAAATCACCGATGACCAGCGCCGAACGGACGGCACCTCCGCATTCAACACACGTACGGGACGGGAGACGTCTCATCCTTCTTGATCCAGCAAGGGGGAAGGAGAGGTTGACGAAGATCCAGCAGCACGACGGCGTGGTGGTGGATGCAGGGCGTCGTAGCAGCAGGGCTTCGCCAATTCTACGAGGAAGAGAGACGTAACGGGGGGAGAGGGAGGCGCCAGGGGCTGGTGTCTGAAGTCCCTCCTCTCCCCCACTATATATAGGAGGGCCAAGGGGGGGTGGTGCGCAGCCTAGGAGATCCAATCTCCTAGGTGCGGCGGCCAAGGGGAGGTTTCCCTCCCCCCCAAGGCACCTAGAGGTGCCTTCCACCACTTGGACTCTTCCTTTAAGTGGAACCCTAGGCGCATGGGCTTTTGGGGCTGGTGCCCTTGGCCCATCTAGGCCAAGGCGCACCCCCTACAGCCCATGTGCCCCCCCGGGACAGGTGGCCCCACCCGGTGGGCCCACGGGACCCCTCCGGTGGTCCCGGTACAATACCGATAACCCCGAAACTTGTCCCGATGGCCGAAACAGCACTTCCTATATATAATTCTTTACCTCCGGACTATTCCGGAGCTCCTCGTGACGTCCGGGATCTCATCCGGGACTCCGAACAACATTAGGGTTACTGCATATACATATCTTCACAACCCTAGCTTCACCGAACCTTAAGTGTGTAGACCCTACGGGTTCGGGAGACAAGCAGACATGACCGAGACGACTCTCCGGTCAATAACCAACAGCGGGATCTGGATACCCATGTTGGCTCCCACATGCTCCACGATGTTCTCATCGGATGAACCACGATGTCGAGGATTCAATCAACCCCGTATGCAATTCCCTTTGTCAATCGATATATTACTTGCCCGAGATTCGATCATCGGTATCCCAATACCTCGTTCAATCTCGTTACCGGCAAGTCACTTTACTCGTACCGTAATGCATGATCCCGTGACCAGACACTTGGTCACTTTGAGCTCATTATGATGATGCATTACCGAGTGGGCCCAGTGATACCTCTCCGTCATACGGAGTGACAAATCCCAGTCTTGATCCGTGTCAACCCAACAGATACTTTCGGAGATACCCGTAGTCTACCTTTATAGTCACCCAGTTACGTTGTGACGTTTGGTACACCCAAAGCACTCCTACGGTATCCGGGAGTTACACGATCTCATGGTCTAAGGAAAAGATACTTGACATTGCAAAACTCTAGCAAACGAACTATACGATCTTTATGCTATGTTTAGGATTGGGTCTTGTCCATCACATCATTCCCTTAATGATGTGATCTCGTTATCAATTCAATGCCATAGCCAGGAAACCATGACTATCTGTTGATCAACGAGCTAGTCAACTAGAGGCTCACTAGGGACATGTTGGTGTCTGTTATTCACACATGTATTACGATTTCCGGATAACACAATTATAGCATGAATAAAGACAATTACCATGAACAAGGAAATATAATAATAATGCTTTTATTATTGCCTCTAGGGCATATTTCCAACAGTCTCCCACTTGCACTAGAGTCAATAATCTAGTTACATTGTGATGAACCGAACACCCATGGAATTCTGGTGTTGATCATGTTTTGCCCTAGGGAGAGGTTTAGTGAACGGATCTGCTACATTCAGGTCCGTATGTACTTTACAAATTTCTATGTCTCCATCTTGAACATTTTCACGAATGGAGTTGAAGCGACGCTTGATGTGCCTTGTCTTCTTGTGAAACCTGGGCTCCTTGGCAAGTGCAATAGCTCCAGTGTTGTCACAGAAGAGCTTGATCGGCCCCGACGCATTGGGTATGACTCCGAGGTCGGTGATGAACTCCTTCACCCAAATTGCTTCATGTGCTGCCTCCGAGGCTGCCATGTACTCCGCTTCACATGTAGATCCCGCCACGACGCTCTGCTTGCAACTGCACCAGCTTACTGCCCCACCATTCAAAATATACACGTATCCGGTTTGTGACTTTGAGTCATCCAGATCTGTGTCGAAGCTAGCATCGACGTAACCCTTTACGACGAGCTCTTCGTCACCTCCATAAACGAGAAACATCTCCTTAGTCCTTTTCAGGTACTTTAGGATATTCCTGACCGCTGTCCAGTGTTCCTTGCCGGGATTACTTTGGTATCTTCCTACCAAACTTACGGCAAGATTTACATCAGGTCTGGTACACAGCATGGCATACATAATAGAACCTATGGCTGAGGCATAGGGGACGACACTCATCTCTTCTATTTCTTCTGCCGTGGTCGGACTTTGAGCCAAGCTCAATTTCATACCTTGCAGTACAGGCAAGAACCCCTTCTTAGACTGATCCATACTGAACTTCTTCAATATCCTATCAAGGTATGTGCTTTGTGAAAGACCTATGAGGCGTCTTGATCTATCTCTATAGATCTTGATGCCTAATATATAAGCAGCTTCTCCAAGGTCTTTCATTGAAAAACTCTTATTCAAGTAGGCCTTGATGCTGTCCAAGAGTTCTATATCTTTTCCCATCAAAAGTATGTCATCTACATATAATATGAGAAATGCTATAGAGCTCCCACTCACTTTCTTGTAAACACAGGCTTCTCCATAAGTCTGCGTAAACCCAAACGCTTTGATCATCTCATCAAAGCGAATGTTCCAACTTCGAGATGCTTGCACCAGCCCATAAATCGAGCGTTGGAGCTTGCATACCTTGTCTTCTTAGGATCGACAAAACCTTCCGGCTGCATCATATACAATTCTTCCTTAAGGAAACCATTGAGGAATGCCGTTTTGACGTCCATTTGCCATATTTCATAATCGTAAAATGCGGCAATTGCTAACATGATTCGGACGGACTTCAGCTTCGCTACCGGTGAGAAAGTCTCATCGTAGTCAACCCCTTGAACTTGTCGATAACCTTTAGCGACAAGCCGAGCTTTATAGATGGTCACATTACCATCCGCGTTTGTCTTCTTCTTAAAGATCCATTTATTTTCTATGGCTCGCCGTTCAACGGGCAAGTCAGTCAAAGTCCATACTTCATTTTCATACATGGATCCTATCTCGGATTTCATGGCTTCTAGCCATTTGTCGGAATCCGGGCCCGCCATCGCTTCTTCATAGTTCGAAGGTTCACCGTTGTCTAACAACATGATTTCCAAGACAGGGTTGCCGTACCACTCTGGTGCGGAACGTGTCCTTGTGGACCTTCGAATTTCAATAGGAGCTAGATCAGAAGTATCTTGATCATTATCATTAACATCCTCTCTAGTCGGTGCTGGCACCTCAGGAACATTTTCTTGAGTTGCGCCATTTTCCGGTTCAAGAGGCAATACTTCATCTAGTTCTATTTTCCTCCCACTTAGTTCTTTCGAGAGAAACTCCTTCTCTAGAAAGGATCCATTCTTAGCAACAAAGACCTTGCCTTCGGATCTGAGGTAGAAGGTATACCCAATAGTTTCTTTAGGGTATCCTATGAAGACGCATTTTTCCGACTTGGGTTCGAGCTTTTCAGGTTGAAGTTTCTTGACATAAGCATCGCATCCCCAAACTTTTAGAAACGACAGCTTAGGTTTCTTCCCAAACCATAATTCATACGGTGTCGTCTCAACGGATTTTGACGGAGCCCTATTTAAAGTGAATGCGGCAGTCTCTAAAGCATAGCCCCAAAAAGATAGTGGTAAATCGGCAAGAGACATCATAGACCGCACCATATCTAATAGAGTGCGATTACGACGTTCGGACACACCGTTACGCTGAGGTGTTCCAGGCGGCGTTAGTTGTGAAACTATTCCACATTTTCTTAAGTGTGTGCCAAATTCGTGACTCAAGTACTCTCCTCCACGATCTGATCGTAGAAACTTGATTTTCCTGTCACGTTGATTCTCAACCTCACTCTGAAATTCCTTAAACTTTTCAAAGGTTTCAGACTTGTGTTTCATTAAGTAGATATACCCATATCTACTTAAGTCATCAGTGAGGGTGAGAACATAACGATAGCCACCGCGAGCCTTAACACTCATTGGACCGCACACATCAGTATGTATGATTTCCAATAAGTTGGTTGCTCGCTCCATTGTTCCTGAGAACGGAGTCTTGGTCATTTTACCCATGAGGCATGGTTCGCATGTGTCAAATGATTCATAATCAAGAGACTCTAAAAGTCCATCTGCATGGAGCTTCTTCATGCGTTTGACACCTATGTGACCAAGGCGGCAGTGCCACAAGTATGTGGGACTATCATTATCAACCTTACATCTTTTGGCATTCACACTAAGAACATGTGTAGCATTACGCTCGAGATTCATTAAGAATAAACCATTCACCATAGGAGCATGACCATAAAACATATCTCTCATATAAATGGAACAACCATTATTCTCGGATTTAAATGAGTAGCCATCTCGAATTAAACGAGATCCCGATACAATGTTCATGCTCAAAACTGGTACTAAATAACAATTATTAAGGTTTAAAACTAATCCCGAAGGTAGATGTAGAGGCAGCGTGCCAACGGCGATCACATTGACCTTGGAACCATTCCCGACGCGCATCGTCACCTCGTCCTTTGCCAGTTTCCGCTTATTCCGCAGCCCCTGCTTTGAGTTACAAATGTGAGCAACTGCACCGGTATCAAATACCCAGGAGCTACTACGGACGCTAGTAAGGTACACATCAATTACATGTATATCACATATACCTTTTGTTTTGCCGGCCTTCTTGTCCGCCAAGTATTTGGGGAAATTCCGCTTCCAGTGACCACTTCCCTTGCAATAAAAACACTCAGTCTCGGGCTTGGGTCCATTCTTTGGCTTCTTCCCGGCAGCTTTCTTGCCAGGCGCGGCAATTTCCTTGCCGTCCTTCTTGAAGGCTTTCTTACCCTTGCCCTTCTTGAACTTAGTGGTTTTATTGACCATCAGCACCTGATGTTCCTTCTTGACTTCCACCTCTGCTGATTTCAGCATAGCAAATACTTCAGGAATGGTCTTTTCCATCCCCTGCATATTGAAGTTCATCACAAAGCTCTTGTAGCTCGGTGGAAGCGACTGGAGGATTCTGTCAATGACCGCATCATCCGGGAGATTAACTCCTAGCTGAGTCAAGCGGTTATGTAATCCAGACATCGTGAGTATGTGCTCACTGACAGAACTGTTTTCCTCCATCTTACAGCTGAAGAACTTGTCGGAGACCTCATATCTCTCAACCCGGGCATGAGCTTGGAAAACCATTTTCAGCTCTTCGAACATCTCATATGCTCCATGTCTCTCAAAACGCTTTTGGAGCCCCGGTTCTAAACTGTAAAGCATGCCGCACTGAACGAGGGAGTAGTCATCGGTACGTGCCTGCCAAGCGTTCATAACGTCTTGTTCAGCAGGGAGGACAGGTGCGTCACCCAGCGGTGCTTGTAGGACATAATCTTTCTTGGCAGCTATGAGGATGATCCTCAGGTTCCGGACCCAGTCCGTGTAGTTGCTGCCATCGTCTTTCAGCTTGGTTTTCTCTAGGAACGCGTTGAAGTTGAGGACTACGTTGGCCATTTGATCTACAAGACATATTGTAAATATTTTAGACTAAGTTCATGATAATTAAGTTCATCAAATCAATTATTTATGAACTCCCACTTAGATAGACATCCCTCTTCTAGCCATCTAAGTATAACATGATCCGAGTTAACTAGGCCGTGTCCGATCATCACGTGAGACGGACTAGTCAACATCGGTGAACAAATTCATGTTGATCGTATCTTCTATACGACTCATGTTCGACCTTTCGATCTTCTGTGTTCCGAGGCCATGTCTGTACATGCTAGGCTCGTCAAGTCAACCTAAGTGTTTGCATGTGTAAATCTGTCTTACACCCGTTGTATGTGAACGTCTGAATAAAACACCCGATCATCACGTGGTGTTTTGAAACAGCGAACTGTCGCAACGGTGCACAGTTAGGGGGAACACTTCTTGAAATTAATATGAGGGATCATCTTATTTACTACCGTCGTTCTAAGTAAACAAGATGCAAAACATGATAAACATCACATGCAATCAAACAATAAACGTGACATGATATGGCCAATATCACATAGCTCCTTTGATCTCCATCTTGGGGCTCCATGATCATCCTATCACCGGCATGACACCATGATCTCCATCATCATGATCTCCATCATCGTGCCTCCATGAAGTTGCTCGCCAACTATTACTTCTACTACTACGGCTAACGCGTTTAGCAATAAAGTAAAGTAATTTACATGGCGTTTCTCAATGACTCGCAGGTCATATAAAAGAATAAAGACAACTCCTATGGCTCCTGCCGGTTGTCATACTCATCGACATGCAAGTCGTGATTCCTATTACAATAGCATGAACATCTCATACATCACATATAGATCATTCATCATTCATCACAACTTTGGCCATATCATATCACAAACACTTGCTGCAAAAACAAGTTAGACGTCCTCTAATTGTTGTTGCAAGTTTTACGTGGCTGAATTAGGGTTCTAGCAAGAACGTTTTCTTACCTACGTGAAAGCCACAACGTGATTTGTCAACTTCTATTTACCCTTCATAAGGACCCCGTTCATCGAATCCGCTCCAACTAAAGTGGGAGAGACAGACACCCGCCAGCCACCTTATGCAACTAGTGCATGTCAGTCGGTGGAACCGGTCTCACGTAAGCGTACGTGTAAGGTTGGTCTGGGCCGCTTCATCCCACAATACCGCTGAAGCAAGAAAAGACTAGTAGAGGCAAGAAAGTTGACAAATCCACGCCCACAACAAATTGTGTTCTACTCGCGCAAGAAGAACTACGCATAGACCTAGCTCATGATGCCACTGTTGGGGAACGTTGCAGAAAACAAAAATTTTCCTACTCGTTTCACCAAGATCATCTAGGAGTTCATCTAGCAACGAGTCACGAGATGCATCTACATACCTTTGTAGATCGCGAGCGGAAGCGTTCGTTAGAACGAGGTTGAAGTAGTCGTACACGTCGTGATCCAAATCACCGATGACCAGCGCCGAACGGACGGCACCTCCGCGTTCAACACACGTACGGGACGGGAGACGTCTCCTCCTTCTTGATCCAGCAAGGGGGAAGGAGAGGTTGAAAAGATCCAGCAGCACGACGGCGTGGTGGTGGATGCAGGGCGTCGCAGCAGCAGGGCTTCGCAAATACTACGAGGAAGAGAGACGTAACGGGGGGAGAGGGAGGCGCTAGGGGCTGGTGTCTGAAGTCCCTCCTCTCCCCCACTATATATAGGAGGGCCAAGGGGGGGTGGTGCGCAGCCTAGGAGATCCAATCTCCTAGGTGCGGCGGCCAAGGGGAGGTTTCCCTCCCCCCCAAGGCACCTAGAGGTGCCTTCCACCACTTGGACTCTTCCTTTAAGTGGAACCCTAGGCGCATGGGCTTTTGGGGCTGGTGCCCTTGGCCCATGTAGGCCAAGGCGCACCCCCTACAGCCCATGTGCCCCCCCGGGACAGGTGGCCCCACCCGGTGGGCCCACGGGACCCCTCCGGTGGTCCCGGTACAATACCGATAACCCCGAAACTTGTCCCGATGGCCGAAACAGCACTTCCTATATATAATTCTTTACCTCCGGACTATTCTGGAGCTCCTCGTGACGTCCCGGATCTCATCCGGGACTCCGAACAACATTCGGGTTACTGCATATACATATCTTCACAACCCTAGCGTCACCAAACCTTAAGTGTGTAGACCCTACGGGTTCGGGAGACAAGCAGACATGACCGAGACGACTCTCCGGTCAATAACCAACAGCGGGATCTGGATACCCATGTTGGCTCCCACATGCTCCACGATGTTCTCATCGGATGAACCACGATGTCGAGGATTCAATCAACCCCGTATGCAATTCCCTTTGTCAATCGATATATTACTTGCCCGAGATTCGATCATCGGTATCCCAATACCTCGTTCAATCTCGTTACCGGCAAGTCACTTTACTCGTACCATAATGCATGATCCCTTGACCAGACACTTGGTCACTTTGAGCTCATTATGATGATGCATTACCGAGTGGGCCCAGTGATACCTCTCCGTCATACGGAGTGACAAATCCCAGTCTTGATCCGTGTCAACCCAACAGATACTTTCGGAGATACTCGTAGTCTACCTTTATAGTCACCCAGTTACGTTGTGACGTTTGGTACACCCAAAGCACTCCTACGGTATCCGGGAGTTACACGATCTCATGGTCTAAGGAAAAGATACTTGACATTGCAAAACTCTAGCAAACGAACTATACGATCTTTATGCTATGTTTAGGATTGGGTCTTGTCCATCACATCATTCTCTTAATGATGTGATCTCGTTATCAATGACATTCAATGTCCATAGCCAGGAAACCATGACTATCTGTTGATCAACGAGCTAGTCAACTAGAGGCTCACTAGGGACATGTTGGTGTCTGTTATTCACACATGTATTACGATTTCCGGATAACACAATTATAGCATGAATAAAGACAATTACCATGAACAAGGAAATATAATAATAATGCTTTTATTATTGCCTCTAGGGCATATTTCCAACACCTCGTAGATCAACCAGAGTAAGATCCGCACCAGAGTGGTACGGTAATCCTGTTCTGGAAGTCATGCTACTAGATCATGATGAACCTACGAACTATGAAGAAGCGATGGTGAGCCGAGATTCCGCAAAATGGCTTGAAGCCATGAAATCTGAGATGGGATCCATGTGTGAGAACAAAGCGTGGACTTTGGTTGACTTGCCCAATGATCGGCAAGCAATTGAGAATAAATGGATTTTCAAGAAGAAGACTGACGCTGACGGTAATATTACTGTCTACAAAGCTCGACTTGCCGCAAAAGGGTTTCGACAAGTTCAAGGGATTGACTACGATGAGACCTTCTCACCCGTAGCGATGCTTAAGTCTTTCCGAATCATGCTAGCAATTGCCGCATTTTATGATTATGAAATTTGGCAGATGGATGTCAAAACTGCATTCCTGAATGGATTTCTGGAAGAAGAGTTGTATATGATGCAGCCGCAAGGTTTTGTCGATCCAAAGGGAGCTAACAAAGTGTGCAAGCTCCAGCGATCCATTTTATGGACTGGTGCAAGCCTCTCGGAGTTGGAATAAACGCTTTGATAGTGTGATCAAAGCATTTGGTTTTGTACAGACTTTTGGAGAAGCCTGTATTTAAAAGAAAGTGAGTGGGAGCTCTGTAGCATTTCTGATATTATATGTAGATGACATATTACTAATCGGAAATGATATAGAATTTCTGGATAGCATAAAGGGATACTTGAATAAGAGTTTTTCAATGAAAGACCTCGGTGAAGCTGCTTACATATTGGGCATTAAGATCTATCGAGATAGATCAAGACGCTTAATTGGACTTTCACAAAGCACATACCTTGACAAAATTTTGAAAAAGTTCAAAATGGATCAAGCAAAGAAAGGATTCTTGCCTGTGTTACAAGGTGTGAAATTGAGTAAGACCCAATGCCCGACTAATGCAGAAGATAGAGAGAAAATGAAAGATGTTCCCTATGCTTCAGCCATAGGCTCTATCATGTATGCAATGCTGTGTACCAGACCTGATGTGTGTCTTGCTATAAGTCTAGCAGGGAGGTACCAAAGTAATCCAGGAGTGGATCACTGGACAGCAGTCAAGAACATCCTGAAATACCTGAAAAGGTCTAAGGATATGTTTCTCGTATATGGAGGTGACAAAGAGCTCATCGTAAATGGTTACGTTGATGCAAGCTTTGACACTGATCCGGACGATTCTAAATCGCAAACCGGATACGTGTTTACATTAAACGGTGGAGCTGTCAGTTGGTGCAGTTCTAAACAAAGCGTTGTGGCGGGATCTAGATGTGAAGCGGAGTACATAGCTGCTTCGGAAGCAGCAAACAAAGGAGTCTGGATGAAGGAGTTCATATCCGATCTAGGTGTCATACCTAGTGCATCGGGTCCAATGAAAATCTTTTGTGACAATACTGGTGCAATTGCCTTGGCAAAGGAATCCAGGTTTCACAAGAGAACCAAGCACATCAAGAGACGCTTCAATTCCATCCGGGATCTAGTCCAGGTGGGAGACATAGAGATTTGCAAGATACATACGGATCTGAATGTTGGAGACCCGTTGACTAAGCCTCTTCCACGAGCAAAAAATGATCAACACCGAAGCTCCATGGGTGTTAGAATCATTACCGTGTAATCTAGATTATTGACTCTAGTGCAAGTGGGAGACTGAAGGAAATATGCCCTAGAGGCAATAATAATGTTATTATTTTATTTCCTTATATCATGATAAATGTTTATTATTCATGCTAGAATTGTATTATCCGGAAACATAATACTTGTGTGAATACATAGGCAAACTAAACGTCACTAGTATGCCTCTACTTGACTAGCTCATTAATCAAAGATGGTTATGTTTCCTAACCATAGACATGTGTTGTCATTTGATTAACGGGATCACATTATTAGGAGAATGATGTGATTGACATGACCCATTCCATTAGCTTAGCACCCGATCATTTAGTATGTTGCTATTGCTTTCTTCATAACTTATACATGTTCCTATGACTATGAGATTATGCAACTCCCGTTTGCCGGAGGAACACTTTGTGTGCTACCAAATGTCACAATGTAACTGGGTGATTATAAAGGTGCTCTACAGGTGTCTCTAAAGGTACATGTTGGGTTGGCGTATTTTGAGATTAGGATTTGTCACTCCGATTGTCGGAGAGGTATCTCTGGGCCCTCTCGGTAATGCACATCA
Organism: Triticum monococcum; assembly: GCA_034509565.1. NCBI lineage: Eukaryota > Viridiplantae > Streptophyta > Magnoliopsida > Poales > Poaceae > Triticum > Triticum monococcum. The sequence goes on along the minus strand of CM067843.1, from coordinate 664,759,947 downwards.
CCTAAGCCTTGCAAGCAATGCAACTAATGAGTTAGTTGCGAGATGATGTATTACTGAAAGAGTATAGAGACTTGCCGGCAACGAGATTGAACTAGGTATTGAGATACCGACGATCGAATCTCGGGCAAGTAACATACCAATGACAAAGGGAACAACGTATGTTGTTATGCGGTCTGACCGATAAAAGATCTTCGTGGAATATGTGGGAGCTAGTATGAGCATCCAGGTTCCGCTATTGGTTATTGACCGGAGACGTGTCTCGGTCATGTCTACATTGTTCTCGAACCCGTAGGATCCGCACGCTTAAGGTTTCGATGACAGTTATATTATGAGTTTATTAGTTTTGATGTACCGAAGTTAGTTTGAAGTCCCGGATATGATCACAGACATAATGAGGAGTCTCGAAATGGCCGAGACATAAAGATTGATATATTGGACGGCTCTATTCGGACACCAGAAGTGTTCCGGGGAAGTTTCGGATAAAACAGGAGTACCGGGGGGTTACCGGAACCCCCCGGGGGGTTAATGGGCCTCATGGGCCTAAAGTGGAGAAGAGGAGGGGCGGCCAGGGCAGGCCGCGCGCCCCCTCTCCCCCTAGTCCGAATTGGACAAGGAGGGAGGGGCGGCGCCCCCCTTTCCTTCCTCTCCTCTCTCTCTTCCTTCCCCCTCTCCTACTTGGACAAGGAAAAGGAGGGAGTCCTACTCCCGGTAGGAGTAGGACTCCTCCCTGGCGCGCCTCATCATGGCCGGCCGCCCCTCCCCCTTGCTCCTTTATATACGGGAGTAGGGGGCACCTCTAGACACAACAATTGATCCTTGAGATCTCTTAGCCGTGTGCGGTGCCCCCCTCCACCATAATCCTCGATAATATTGTAGCGGTGCTTAGGCGAAGCCCTACGACGGTAGAACATCAAGATCGTCACCACGCCGTCGTGTTGATGGAACTCTTCCCAACACTTTGCTGGATCGGAGTCCGGGGATCGTCATCGAGCTGAACGTGTGCTAGAACTTGGAGGTGCCGTAGTTTCGGTGCTTGATCGGTCGGGCCGTGAAGACGTACGACTACATCAACCACGTTGTTATAACGCTTCCGCTTTCGGTCTACAAGGGTACGTGGACAACACTCTCCCCTCTCGTTGCTATGCATCACCATGATCTTGAGTGTGCGTAGGAAATTTTTTGAAATTACTACGTTCCCCAACAGGAATTACTAGGAAACGACCTAGAATTAAAATTTCCTATATATGCGTCATTACCAAAATTGTTCCTACCAACAAAATTCACATACATAGATTCATTATTATTCTCAATCAAAGTGGACGACGGCATATCATTAGGATCAGAAGAAACACTTTTATTAGCAAACAATTTCATAAGTTCATCCATCTTTCCACTCAAAACATTAATCTCTTCAATCGCATGAACGTTTTTACTAGTGGATCTTTCGGTGTGCCATTGAGAATAATTAACCATAATATTGTCTAGGAGTTTAGTAGCTTCTCCTAAAGTTATTTCCATAAAAGTGCCTCCCGCGGCTGAATCTAAAAGGTTTCTAGAAGCAAAATTCAATCTGGCATAATTTTTTTGTATAATCATCCATAAATTCAAACCATGAGTAGGGCAATTACATATCATTAATTTCATCCTCTCCCAAGCTTGTGCAACATGATCATGATCAAGTTGCTTAAAATTCATAATATCGTTCCTAAGAGAGATGATTTTAGCGAGAGGAAAATACTTAGAGATAAAAGCATCTTTGCACTTATTCCATGAATCAATACTATTTTTAGGCAAAGAATAGAACCAAGTTTTAGCACGATCTCTAAGCGAAAATGGAAATAGCTTCAATTTAACAATATCATTATCCACATCTTTCTTCTTCTGCATATCACACAAATCAACACAGTTGTTTAGATGGGTAGCGGCATCTTCACTAGGAAGGCTGGAAAATTGATCTTTCATAACAAGATTCAACAAAGCGGTATTAATTTCACAAGATTTAGCATCGGTAGTAGGAGCAATCGGAGTGCTAATAAAATCATTGTTGTTGGTATTGGAAAAGTCACACAATTTGGTATTATCTTGGGACATCATGACAAACAATCAATCCAACACAGAAGCACACAAGAAGCAAGCGAAAAGAGACGAATGGAAGAGGGGCAAAGAAAAGGAAAAGGTTTTTGAAAATCATTTTAGAAGTGGGGGAGAGGAAAACGAGAGGCGAATAGCAAATAATGTAATGCGAGGGAGAAGAGTTTATGATGGGTACTTGGTATGTCTTGACTTGGCGTAGATCTCCCCGACAATGGCACCAGAAATCCTTCTTGCTACCTCTTGAGCATGCGTTGGTTTTCCCTTGAAGAGGAAAGGGTGATGCAGCAAAGTAGTGTAAGTATTTCCCTCTGTTTTTGAGAACCAAGGTATCAATCCAGTAGGAGACAACACACAAGTCACCTAGTACCTGCACAAACAATCAAGAACCTTGCAACCAACGCGATAAAGGGGTTGTCAATCCCTTCACGACCACTCGCAAAAGTGAGATCTGATAAAGATAGTAAAATAAATATTTTTGGTATTTTTGTTGTATAGATTGGAAAGTAAAGATTGCAAAATAGTAAACGAGATGCGATGTAAATAAAAGAGATGCAATATACTAAGAAAGAGACCCGGGGGCCGTAGGTTTCACTAGTGGCTTCTCTCAAGATAGCATGTATTACGGTGGGTGAACAAATTATTGCCGAGCAATTGATAGAAAAGCGCATGGTTATGAGAATATCTAGGCAATGATCATGAATATAGGCATCACGTCCGTGTCAAGTAGATCGAAACGATTCTGCATCTACTACTATTACTCCACAAACCGACCGCTATCCAGCATGCATCTAGAGTATTAAGTTCATAAGAACAGAGTAACGCTTTAAACAAGATGACATGATGTAGAGGGATAAACTGAAACAATATGATATAAACCCCATCTTTTTATCCTCGATGGCAACAATACAATACGTGTCTTGCTGCCCCTACTGTCACTGGGAAAGGACACCGCAAGATTGAGACCAAAGCTAAGCACTTCTCCCATTGCAAGAAAGATCAATCTAGTAGGCCAAACTAAACCGATAATTCGAAGAGACTTGAAAAGATATAAAATCATGCATATAAGAATTCAGAGAAGAACCAAATAATATTCATAGATAATCCTGCTCATAAACCCACAATTCATCGGATCTCGGCAAACACACCGCAAAAGAGTATTACATTGAATAGATCTCCGAGAACATCGAGGAGAACTTTGCATTGAGAATCAAAGAGAGAGAAGAAACCATCTAGCTAATAACTATGGACCCGAAGGTCTGTGGTAAACTACTCAAGCTTCACCAGAGAGGCTATGGTGTTGATGTAGAATCCCTCCACGATCGATTCCCCCTCCGGCAGATCGCCAGAAAAGGCCCCAAGATGGGATCTCACGGGTACAGAAGGTTGCGGCGGTGGAAAATTGGTTTCGCGGCTCTCTGCGATCAATCTAGGGTATAAGAGTATTATAGGCGAAAGAAGTATGTCGGTGGAGCTACGTGGGGCCCACGAGGGTGGGGGCGTGCCCTCCTGCCACGTGGCTGCCTCACGGAGTTCCAGACTTCCACTCTAAGTCTCCTGGTTTGCTTTCGGTCCAAGAAAGATCATCGCGAAGGTTTCATTCCATTTGGTATTCCTTTTCTACGAAACTCTAAAATAGGCACAAAAAACAGAAACTGACACTGGGCCTCCGGTTTATAGGTTAGTAACAAAAATAATATAAAAGAGCATATTGAAGCCCATTAAACATCCAAAATAGATAATATAATAGCATGGACCAATCAAAAATTATAGATACGTTAGAGACGTATCACATGGTTTTGAAAAGAGGAATCTGAGTTCCAGTTGAGTTGCCCGAGGAAGAGTGAGGAGTTCCCTGATAATTTGAGTTGGATGAATTAAGTGGTTGGCGAATAAGACCCGCTTTTGGGTAAAAAGAGATTGGGTTCTGAAGAACCTCTTTCCGGTGTTTGCGAGGAGCCGATGTGTTGGGTAAACCGAAGGAAAGTTCTCCACCTCCACTATTCCAGGTTGTGCGGCGAGCTTCATGCTGATGTTTCTTCAAAATAAAGTTGGGATCCAAGTAAGCTAAAGGGTGAGAAAACCTTACTTTCCGGCTTGCTTGATGAACTTTCTGTCTTGCCAAAGGTTTTGAGTCGGAGGAAAGGATAGTTACCTCTTCAACATTCGCCTGACTTCCTTTCGTGTCATCCTGAGAGTTTTCAGCATCAATAAGGTGTATAAAGAAAGAGCCAAGGGAGTCAAGTTCTACCTCCGACTCGTCGTCATTCAAAGCAAATAGCTCTGTGGTGTTTGTTTTCTTCTTGGCAAGCTTTTTGGGAGCCTTATTCTTTTTTCTGGTCTTCTTGGCCGGCTTATCCTGAAGTTTCTTGCTCTAGAAGGGAGAGTCAGCTTGCAGAAGTTCAAGTAATAATGAGAAGACAGATTGATAAATAATGAGTTAGTGAAAGTCGCTTGAAAGATACTTACAGCCAGCGGCTTGTTGAGGGTGTAGAAGGGGTTTAGCCCTACTTTGCTACCAGTCTCTAAGCTCTCGTTGAGTAGAGTCTTGGTCATATTGTTGATATGTTTATCTTCTAGATGGATTGAAGAGTAACGTAGCAGATCTTTGACATCACCGTTATACTCACACATTAAGCCGGATCGGCGGCTTAAGGGCAAGATCCTCCATGCGACCCAGCAGCTAACCAGATCGACTCCGGTCAGACCATTCGCCATCAAGGCTCTAATATTTGAAAATATGGGCATATATTTGGCCTGTTCTTCTGTGCTGATCCGGTCCGGGAGAGGATGTTTGTTGCTAAGCCGGCTTTCACGGTAGCCTGGCAGAGGTTTTTCGCCTTTTGGAGAGGTGCCTTTGCAATAGAACCAAGTCTAGTTCCAGTCCTTAGGATGGCTGGGAGGTGCAGCAGCAGGAAACGTGGCTTCTTCCTGCCTTTGAATTGAAATGCCCCCTAGTTCTAAGTGATGTCTACTACACAACTTTCTTCTTGTAGACGTTGTTGGGCCTCCAAGTGTAGAGGTTTGTAGGACAGTAGCAAATTTCCCTCAAGTGGATGACCTAAGGTTTATCAATCCATGGGAGAAGTGGGATGAAGATGGTCTCTCTCAAGCAACCCTGAAACCAAATAACAAAGAGCCTCTTGTGTCCCCAACACGCCCGATACAATGGTAAATCGTATAGGTGCACTAGTTCGGCGAAGAGATGATGATACAAGTGCAATATGGATGGTAGATAATGGTTTTTGTAATCTGAAAATATAAAAACAGCAAGGTAACTAATGATAAAAGTGAGCGAAAACGGTATTGCAATGCGTTGAAACAAGGCCTAAGGTTCATACTTTCACTAGTGCAAGTTCTCTCAACAAGGATAACATAATTGGATCATATAACAATCCCTCAACATGCAACAAAGAGTCACTCCAAAGTCACTAATAGCAGAGAACAAACCAAGAGATTATTGTAGGGTACGAAACCACCTCAAAGTTATCCTTCCTGATCGATCTATTCAAGAGTCCGTAGTAAAATAACCCGAAGCTATTCTTTCCGTTCAATCTATCCTAGAGTTCGTACTAGAATAACACCTTAAGACACAAATCAACCAAAACCCTAATGTCACCTAGATACTCCAATGTCACCTTAAGTATCCGTGGGTATGATTATACGATATGCATCACACAATCTCAGATTCATCTATTCAACCAACACAAAGAACTTCAAAGAGTGCCCCAAAGTTTCTACCGGAGAGTCAAGACGAAAACGTGTACCAAACCCTATGCATAAGTTCACGAGGTCATGGAACTCGCAAGTTGATCACCAAAACATACATCAAGTGGATCACATGAATATCCCATTGTCACCATAGATAAGCACATGCAAGACATACATCAAGTGTTCTCAAATCCTTAAAGACTCAATCCGATAAGATAACTTCAAAGGGAAAACTCAATCCATTACAAGAGAGTAGAGGGGGAGAAACATCATAAGATCCAACTATAATAGCAAATTCGCGATACATCTAGATCGTGTCGAATCAAGAACATGAGAGAGAGAGAACACATAGCTACTGGTACATACCCTTAGCCCCGAGGGTGAACTACTCCCTCCTCGTCATGGAGAGCACTGGGATGATGAAGATGACCATCGGAGAGGGATTCCCCCCTCCAGCAGGGTGCCAGAATGTGTCTAGATTGGTTTTCGGTGGCTACAGAGGCTTGCGACGGCGGAACTCCCGATCTAGATTACTTTCTGGAGGTTTCAGTATTTATAGGAATTTCTGGCATCGGGAACAAGTCAGGGGGGTGCCCGAGTTGTCCACGAGATAGGGCGCCCCCCACCCCACCCTCATGGACGGCCCGATACTATTCTGGCCCAACTCTTTTACTCCGAGGGATTATTTTGGTCCATCAAAAATCATCAAAAATTGGCACGTCAATTGGACTCTGTTTGGTATTCCTTTTCTGTAAAACTCAAAAATAAGGAAAAAACACAAATTGGCACTGGGCTCTAGGCTAATAGGTTAGTCCCAAAAATCATATAAAATAGCATATAAATGCATATAAAACATCCAAGGTTGATAATATAATAGCATGGAACAATCAAAAATTATAGATACGTTGGAGACGTATCAAGCATCCCCAAGCTTAATTCCTGCTCGTCCTCGAGTAGGTAAATGATAAAAACAGAATTTTTCATGTGGAATGCTACCTAACATATTCATCAATGTAATCTTCTCTATTGTGGCAAGAATATTCAGATCCATAAGATTCAAGACAAAAGTTTAATATTGACATAAGAACAATAATACTTCAAGCATACTAACAAAGTAATCATGTCTTCTCAAAATAACATGGCCAAAGAAAGCTATCCCTACAAAATCATATAGTCTGGCTATGCTCTATCTTCATCGCACAAAATATTTAAATCATGCCCAACCCCAATGACAAGCCAAGCAATTGTTTCATACTTTTGATGTTCTCAAACTTTTTCAATCTTCGCGCAATACATGAGCGTGAGCCATGGACATAGCACTATAGGTGGAATAGAATGGTGGTTGTGGAGAAGACAAAAAGGAGAAGACAGTCTCACATCAACTAGGCGTATCAATGGGCTATGGTGATGCCCATCAATAGATATCAATGTGAGGGAGTAGGGATTGCCATGCAACGGATGCACTAGAGCTATAAGTGTATGAAAGCTCAACAAAAGAAACTAAGTGGGTGTGTGTCGGTGTCAAAACCGGCGGATCTCGGGTAGGGGGTCCCGAACTGTGCATCTAGGCGGATGGTAACAGGAGACAAGGGACACGATGTTTTTACCCAGGTTCGGGCCCTCTCGATGGAGGTAAAACCCTACTCCTGCTTGATTAATATTGATGATATGGGTAGTACAAGAGTAGATCTACCACGAGATCAAGGAGGCTAAACCCTAGAAGCTAGCCTATGGTATGATTGTTGTTCGTCCTACGGACTAAAACCCTCCGGTTTATATAGACACCGGAGAGGGCTAGGGTTACACAGAGTTGGTTACAATGGTAGGAGATCTACATATTTGTATCGCCAAGCTTGCCTTCCACGCCAAGGAAAGTCCCTTCCGGACACGGGACGAAGTTTTCAATCTTGTATCTTCATAGTCCAGGAGTCCGACCGAAGGTAGAGTCCGGCTATCCGGACACCCCCTAATCCAGGACTCCCTCAGCAGCCCCTGAACCAGGCTTCAATGACGACGAGTCCGGCACGCAGATTGTCTTCGGCATTGCAAGGCGGGTTCCTCCTCCATGTACTTCATAGAAGATTTTGAACACAAAGGTAGTGTCTGGATCTGCAAAATAAGTTTCCACATATTGCCATAGAGAGAATAATATTTACACAAATCTAATCTGTAACGTATTCCGTAGCGTGACATCACACCACGACCAAGTCTTTATTTGAATCGTTTTACTGTCCCACCTCAGTGCGTTTAGCGAGGCGGTTTCCTTGGCACGTCTTGTCAAAGCAGAGATCGTGTCCCCTTATTCCAGGATTCTCATCAATACGGGCGTGGGTAACCCAACCGCGCCATTGATTACGGCGCTTGGGAGATAAGCGAGTTTTACCAGGCTGGTGGGGACGCATAGTCGCATCCGCCCATATAAGGGGATAAGGATCCACCTTTTCATCCATGCCTTCTTCCTCCTTTGCCTATCCATTTCCACTTACTCGAGCTCCAGTGCCCAAGTCCGCACACCCCACCTCAACCTTCTCCAGCAATGTCTGGAGCAGGAGGCAAGTGGATGGTCTCCTCCGTCACGGAGGGACACATCAAAAAACTGAGGAAGGACGGATACTTGTCTAACGACATTGCGCATCGGCTTCCCGAAGAGGGGCAGCTCATCCCCACCCTTAGGCCCCATGAGAGGGTGGTGTTCCTCCCCCATTTCCTCCGTGGACTGGGCTTCCCTCTCCACCCATTTGTCCGGGGGATCATGTTGTACTATGGCCTGGATTTCCACGATCTGGCCCCGAACTTTGTCCTCAACATCTCAGCGTTTATCGTCGTGTGCGAGGCTTTCCTCTGCATCCGCCCCCATTTCGGCCTATGGCTCAAGACTTTCAATGTCAAGCCGAAGGTGGTGCACGGCACCCAGGCGGAGTGCGGAGGCGCCATGGTGGGCAAGATGCCCAACGTCCTATGGCTCGAGGGCTCCTTCGTGGAGACCCTAAAGGGGTGGCAATCGGGGTGGTTTTACATCACCGAGCCGCGCGACCCAGAATGGGTCGCAGCCCCCGAGTTCCGATCCGGACCCCCTACGCGGCTCACCTCCTGGAAAGAGACGGGCCTGTCGTGGGGCAAAAAAGGAGAGCTGACCAGACTCCAAAAATGCATCCAAACCCTGGTGGACAAGAAGCTCAAACTTGTCAACGTAGTCCAGGTTATGCTCATCCGCCGGATCCTCCCGTGTCAACAACGGGCTTTCAACCTGTGGGAGTTCAACCCGGCGCAGCACCGAACTCTGAGCAGGCTCTTCGACATGACGTACAAAGATGCCTGTAAGGTGCTTTTCAAGGGCACCGAGGCCCCCACATCCGCTACCGAGGATCGTGGATTCAGCACGCAGCGTCACGCTAGTGCGGTAAGCTGTTTTTACCTTTTACAGGGTATTAGTTTTTCATAGTTTGACTCCATGCGGGATCTAAGCTCCCTTACCTTTGACAGGATTGGTAGGAGACGTCCGGACAGATCAACTGTCCGGCTCCTTTACCCGAAGGCCCAGCGGACGCTCGCTTGGCGAAGCTGCTGGTTCCGGCACCCTATGCGGTGCCGGAGAAGAAGGCCAAGAAGACGGCCACGGGGACTCGAAAGAGTGCCCGACGCCTGGAGGTGTTGGATTCATCATCCGACGACTCCGAGGCGCACTCCTCCCGTGAGGACGAGGAGGAGGAAGAAGAGACCTCTCCCCTCCCGCGGGGGAGGGTAAAAAAGGAAGGCCGCCCCAACTGGGGAGGCCGAAGGGTCCAAGAAGGGGAAAACCCTTCCTCCGGACTACTCCACTAACACCAACGACAGCGAAGAGGAGTGGCCGCTCAGGGCCAAGCCCCTAGCGAAATCGTAAGTATCCGGATACCAGAGTGATTCATAGTATTCCTCCATTGCACAACTTTTCCTTACGTCGAACATGTTTATGCAGTCCACCCAAAGACCGGCTCGATGTCTCGTCGAGCGGTTCCCTGGATTCGTCGGATGTGAATTCGCTTCCAACGGCTACCTCCCCCACCCTACGGACGACGCCGAGGTGCTGTCCCAACAGGTTCCAAGGCAGGAGGAGGTGGTCCTGGAGGCGCCGCAAGGCGACCTCCCGGACTCCAGGCGCAAAGGGGATAAAACCCCCAAGGGCTCCGAGTCCGGCCTTGAGCCGGACACCGCGCCGGAACCTTCAACGGTTCCAGACTCCGGTAGGCAGCCTCCTTCCAAGAGGAGCAAGCCTACCGAGCCGGTGACCTCCGTCCAACCGGAGGCACCAGACAATTTGCTAGAGGTGCTTAACGGCGCCTCCATCGACGAGGAGCACCGCACTATTATGAGTGCGGTGATCCAGAAGGTTCAGTCCGCCAAGAGTGGACTGACTGAAGCCTGTGCCAGCCTTCTAATAGGCTTTGAGGTAAGTAAAGAATATGTAAAAATATTACCGCATAGACAGTAGCCCCTGATGCTCTGTTCGGCGTTCGGAAAGAAAAGCCGAATAGAGGATCTAATAACATTCGCAGGAGTCTAACATAATCAAGTCAATATGCGTATGCAGGCTTCGCTGCTGGCCTCCGCCGCACTGACTGCGAAGGTGGATACGCTGAAGCAAAACCTCGCGCGGTCCGAGAACGAGATCGTCCATGCCTAGAGGCAACTCGAGGAGAAGGAAGGTAAGTAATTGTTGGGGAACGTTCCAGAAAACAAAAAATTTCCTACTCGTTTCACCAAGATCATCTAGGAGTTCATCTAGCAACGAGTCACGAGATGCATCTACATACCTTTGTAGATCGCGAGCGGAAGCGTTCGTTAGAACGAGGTTGAAGTAGTCGTACACGTCGTGATCCAAATCACCGATGACCAGCGCCGAACGGACGGCACCTCCGCGTTCAACACACGTACGGGACGGGAGACGTCTCCTCCTTCTTGATCCAGCAAGGGGGAAGGAGAGGTTGACGAAGATCCAGCAGCACGACAGCGTGGTGGTGGATGCAGGGCGTCGCAGCAGCAGGGCTTCGCCAATTCTACGAGGAAGAGAGACGTAACGGGGAAGAGGGAGGCGCCAGGGGCTGGTGTCTGAAGTCCCTCCTCTCCCCCACTATATATAGGAGGGCCAAGGGGGGGGTGGTGCGCAGCCTAGGAGATCCAATCTCCTAGGTACGGCGGCCAAGGGGAGGTTTCCCTCCCCCCCAAGGCACCTAGAGGTGCCTTCCACCACTTGGACTCTTCCTTTAAGTGGAACCCTAGGCGCATGGGCTTTTGGGGCTGGTGCCCTTGGCCCATCTAGGCCAAGGCGCACCCCCTACAGCCCATGTGGCCCCCCGGGACAGGTGGCCCCACCCGGTGGGCCCACGGGACCCCTCCGGTGGTCCCGGTACAGTACCGATAACCCCGAAACTTGTCCCGATGGCCGAAACAGCACTTCCTATATATAATTCTTTACCTCCGGACTATTCCGGAGCTCCTCGTGACGTCCGGGATCTCATCCGGGACTCCGAACAACATTCGGGTTACTGCATATACATATCTTCACAACCCTAGCGTCACCGAACCTTAAGTGTGTAGACCCTACGGGTTCGGGAGACAAGCAGACATGACCGAGACGACTCTCCGGTCAATAACCAACAGCGGGATCTAGATACCCACGTTGGCTCCCACATGCTCCACGATGTTCTCATCGGATGAACCACGATGTCGAGGATTCAATCAACCCCGTATGCAATTCCCTTTGTCAATCGATATATTACTTGCCCAAGATTCGATCATCGGTATCCCAATACCTCGTTCAATCTCGTTACCGGCAAGTCACTTTACTCGTACCGTAATGCATGATCCCGTGACCAGACACTTGGTCACTTTGAGCTCATTATGATGATGCATTACCGAGTGGGCCCAGTGATACCTCTCCGTCATACGGAGTGACAAATCCCAGTCTTGATCCGTGTCAACCCAACAGATACTTTCGGAGATACCCGTAGTCTACCTTTATAGTCACCCAGTTACGTTGTGATGTTTGGTACACCCAAAGCACTCCTACGGTATCCGGGAGTTACACGATCTCATGGTCTAAGGAAAAGATACTTGACATTGCAAAACTCTAGCAAACGAACTATACGATCTTTATGCTATGTTTAGGATTGGGTCTTGTCCATCACATCATTCTCTTAATGATGTGATCTCGTTATCAATGTCATTCAATGTCCATAGCCAGGAAACCATGACTATCTGTTGATCAACGAGCTAGTCAACTAGAGGCTCACTAGGGACATGTTGGTGTCTGTTATTCACACATGTATTACGATTTCCGGATAACACAATTATAGCATGAATAAAGACAATTACCATGAACAAGGAAATATAATAATAATGCTTTTATTATTGCCTCTAGGGCATATTTCCAACAGTCTCCCACTTGCACTAGAGTCAATAATCTAGTTACATTGTGATGAATCGAACACCCATGGAATTCTGGTGTTGATCATGTTTTGCCCTAGGGAGAGGTTTAGTCAACGGATCTGCTACATTCAGGTCCGTATGTACTTTACAAATTTCTATGTCTCCATCTTGAACATTTTCCCGAATGGAGTTGAAGCGACGCTTGATGTGCCTTGTCTTCTTGTGAAACCTGGGCTCCTTGGCAAGTGCAATAGCTCCAGTGTTGTCACAGAAGAGCTTGATCGGCTCCGACGCATTGGGTATGACTCCGAGGTCAGTGATGAACTCCTTCACCCAAATTGCTTCATGTGCTGCCTCCGAGGCTGCCATGTACTCCGCTTCACATGTAGATCCCGCCACGACGCTCTGCTTGCAACTGCACCAGCTTACTGCCCCACCATTCAAAATATACACGTATCCGGTTTGTGACTTTGAGTCATCCAGATCTGTGTCGAAGCTAGCATCGATGTAACCCTTTACGACGAGCTCTTCGTCACCTCCATAAACGAGAAACATCTCCTTAGTCCTTTTCAGGTACTTTAGGATATTCTTGACCGCTGTCCAGTGTTCCTTGCCGGGATTACTTTGGTATCTTCCTACCAAACTTACGGCAAGATTTACATCAGGTCTGGTACACAGCATGGCATACATAATAGAACCTATGGCTGAGGCATAGGGGATGACACTCATCTCTTCTATTTCTTCTGCCGTGGTCGGACTTTGAGCCGAGCTCAATTTCATACCTTGCAGTACAGGCAAGAACCCCTTCTTAGACTGATCCATATTGAACTTCTTCAATATCTTATCAAGGTATGTGCTTTGTGAAAGACCTATGAGGCGTCTTGATCTATCTCTATAGATCTTGATGCCTAATATATAAGCAGCTTCTCCAAGGTCTTTCATTGAAAAACTCTTATTCAAGTAGGCCTTGATGCTGTCCAAGAGTTCTATATCATTTCCCATCAAAAGTATGTCATCTACATATAATATGAGAAATGCTATAGTGCTCCCACTCACTTTCTTGTAAACACAGGCTTCTCCATAAGTCTGCGTAAACCCAAACGCTTTGATCATCCCATCAAAGCGAATGTTCCAACTCCGAGATGCTTGCACCAGCCCATAAATCGAGCGTTGGAGCTTGCATACCTTGTCAGCATTCTTAGGATCGACAAAACCTTCCGGCTGCATCATATACAATTCTTCCTTAAGGAAACCATTAAGGAATGCCGTTTTGACGTCCATATGCCATATTTCATAATTGTAAAACGCGGCAATTGCTAACATGATTCGGACGGACTTCAGCTTCGCTACCGGTGAGAAAGTCTCATCGTAGTCAACCCCTTGAACTTGTCGATAACCTTTAGCAACAAGCCGAGCTTTATAGATGGTCACATTACCATCCGCGTCTGTCTTCTTCTTAAAGATCCATTTATTTTCTATGGCTCGCCGTTCAACGGGCAAGTCAGTCAAAGTCCATACTTCATTTTCATACATGGATCCTATCTCGGATTTCATGGCTTCTAGCCATTTGTCGGAATCCGGGCCCGCCATCGCTTCTTCATAGTTCGAAGGTTCACCGTTGTCTAACAACATGATTTCCAAGACAGGGTTGCCGTACCACTCTGGTGCGGAACGTGTCCTTGTGGACCTTCGAATTTCAGTAGGAGCTAGATCAGAAGTATCTTGATCATTATCATTAACATCCTCTCTAGTCGGTGCTGGCACCTCAGGAACATTTTCTTGAGTTGCGCCATTTTCCGGTTCAAGAGGCAATACTTCATCTAGTTCTACTTTCCTCCCACTTACTTCTTTCGAGAGAAACTCCTTCTCTAGAAAGGATTCATTCTTAGCAACAAAGACCTTGCCTTCAGATCTGAGGTAGAAGGTATACCCAATAGTTTCTTTAGGGTATCCTATGAAGACGCATTTTTCCGACTTGGGTTCGAGCTTTTCAGGTTGAAGTTTCTTGACATAAGCATCGCATCCCCAAACTTTTAGAAACGACAGCTTAGGTTTCTTCGCAAACCATAATTCATACGGTGTTGTCTCAACGGATTTCGACGGAGCCCTATTTAAAGTGAATGCGGCAGTCTCTAAAGCATAGCCCCAAAAAGATAGTGGTAAATCGGCAAGAGACATCATAGACCGCACCATATCTAATAGAGTGCGATTACGACGTTCGGACACACCGTTACGCTGAGGTGTTCCAGGCGGCGTTAGTTGTGAAACTATTCCACATTTTCTTAAGTGTGTGCCAAATTCGTGACTCAAGTACTCTCCTCCACGATCTGATCGTAGAAACTTGATTTTCCTGTCACGTTGATTCTCAACCTCACTCTGAAATTCCTTAAACTTTTCAAAGGTTTCAGACTTGTGTTTCATTAAGTAGATATACCCATATCTACTTAAGTCATCAGTGAGGGTGAGAACATAACGATAGCCACCGCGAGCCTCAACACTCATTGGACCGCACACATCAGTATGTATGATTTCCAATAAGTTGGTTGCTCGCTCCATTGTTCCTGAGAACGGAGTCTTGGTCATTTTACCCATGAGGCATGGTTCGCACGTGTCAAATGATTCATAATCAAGAGACTCTAAAAGTCCATCTGCATGGAGCTTCTTCATGCGTTTGACACCTATGTGACCAAGGCGGCAGTGCCACAAGTATGTGGGACTATCATTATCAACCTTACATCTTTTGGCATTCACACTAAGAACATGTGTAGCATTACGCTCGAGATTCATTAAGAATAAACCATTCACCATAGGAGCATGACCACAAAACATATCTCTCATATAAATGGAACAACCATTATTCTCGGATTTAAATGAGTAGCCATCTCGAATTAAACGAGATCCCGATACAATGTTCATGCTCAAAGCTGGTACTAAATAACAATTATTAAGGTTTAAAACTAATCCCGAAGGTAGATGTAGAGGCAGCGTGCCAACGGCGATCACATTGATCTTGGAACCATTCCCGACGCGCATCATCACCTCGTCCTTTGCCAGTTTCCGCTTATTCCGCA
This sequence comes from Triticum monococcum, assembly GCA_034509565.1. NCBI lineage: Eukaryota > Viridiplantae > Streptophyta > Magnoliopsida > Poales > Poaceae > Triticum > Triticum monococcum. Next base: position 664,744,669 of record CM067843.1, on the reverse strand, counting down.
GCCCCTGCTTTGAGTTACAAATGTGAGCAACTGCACCGGTATCAAATACCCAGGAGCTACTACGGACGCTAGTAAGGTACACATCAATTACATGTATATCACATATACCTTTTGTTTTGCCGCCCTTCTTGTCCGCCAAGTATTTGGGGCAATTCCGCTTCCAGTGACCACTTCCCTTGCAATAAAAACACTCAGTCTCGGGCTTGGGTCCATTCTTTGGCTTCTTCCCGGCAGCTTGCTTGCCAGGCGTGGCAACTTCCTTGCCGTCCTTCTTGAAGGCTTTCTTACCCTTGCCCTTCTTGAACTTAGTGGTTTTATTGACCATCAGCACCTGATGTTCCTTCTTGACTTCCACCTCTGCTGATTTCAGCATAGCAAATACTTCAGGAATGGTCTTTTCCATCCCTTGCATATTGAAGTTCATCACAAAGCTCTTGTAGCTCGGTGGAAGCGACTGGAGGATTCTGTCAATGACCGCATCATCCAGGAGATTAACTCCTAGCTGAGTCAAGCGGTTATGTAATCCAGACATCGTGAGTATGTGCTCACTGACAGAACTGTTTTCCTCCATCTTACAGCTGAAGAACTTGTCGGAGACCTCATATCTCTCGACCCGGGCATGAGCTTGGAAAACCATTTTCAGCTCTTCGAACATCTCATATGCTCCATGTCTCTCAAAACGCTTTTGGAGCCCCGGTTCTAAACTGTAAAGCATGCCGCACTGAACGAGGGAGTAGTCATCGGTACGTGCCTGCCAAGCGTTCATAACGTCTTGTTCAGTAGGGAGGATAGGTGCGTCACCCAGCGGTGCTTGTAGGACATAATCTTTCTTGGCAGCTATGAGGATGATCCTCAGGTTCCGGACCCAGTCCGTGTAGTTGCTGCCATCGTCTTTCAGCTTGGTTTTCTCTAGGAACGCGTTGAAGTTGAGGACTACGTTGGCCATTTGATCTACAAGACATATTGTAAATATTTTAGACTAAGTTCATGATAATTAAGTTCATCAAATCAATTATTTATGAACTCCCACTTAGATAGACATCCCTCTTCTAGCCATCTAAGTATAACATGATCCGAGTTAACTAGGCCGTGTCCGATCATCACGTGAGACGGACTAGTCAACATCGGTGAACATCTTCATGTTGATCGTATCTTCTATACGACTCATGCTCGACCTTTCGATCTTTTGTGTTCCGAGGCCATGTCTGTACATGCTAGGCTCGTCAAGTCAACCTAAGTGTTTGCATGTGTAAATCTGTCTTACACCCGTTGTATGTGAACGTCTGAATAAAACACCCGATCATCACGTGGTGTTTTGAAACAGCGAACTGTCGCAACGGTGCACAATTAGGGGGAACACTTCTTGAAATTAATATGAGGGATCATCATATTTACTACCGTCGTTCTAAGTAAACAAGATGCAAAACATGATAAACATCACATGCAATCAAACAATAAACGTGACATGATATGGCCAATATCACATAGCTCCTTTGATCTCCATCTTGGGGCTCCATGATCATCCTATCACCGGCATGACACCATGATCTCCATCATCATGATCTCCATCATCGTGCCTCCATGAAGTTGCTCGCCAACTATTACTTCTACTACTACGGCTAACGCGTTTAGCAATAAAGTAAAGTAATTTACATGGCGTTTCTCAATGACTCGCAGGTCATATAAAAGAATAAAGGCAACTCCTATGGCTCCAGCCGGTTGTCATACTCATCGACATGCAAGTCGTGATTCCTATTACAATAGCATGAACATCTCATACATCACATATAGATCATTCATCATTCATCACAACTTTGGCCATATCATATCACAAACACTTGCTGCAAAAACAAGTTAGACGTCCTCTAATTGTTGTTGCAAGTTTTACGTGGCTGAATTAGGGTTCTAGCAAGAACGTTTTCTTACCTACGTGAAAGCCACAACGTGATTTGTCAACTTCTATTTACCCTTCATAAGGACCCCGTTCATCGAATCCGCTCCAACTAAAGTGGGAGAGACAGACACCCGCCAGCCACCTTATGCAACTAGTGCATGTCAGTCGGTGGAACCGGTCTCACGTAAGCGTACGTGTAAGGTTGGTCCGGGCCGCTTCATCCCACAATACCGTTGAAGCAAGAAAAGACTAGTAGCGGCAAGAAAGTTGACAAATCCACGCCCACAACAAATTGTGTTCTACTCGCGCAAGAAGAACTACGCATAGACCTAGCTCATGATGCCACTGTTGGGGAACGTTGCAGAAAACAAAAAAATTCCTACTCGTTTCACCAAGATCATCTAGGAGTTCATCTAGCAACGAGTCACGAGATGCATCTACATACCTTTGTAGATCGCGAGCGGAAGCGTTCGTTAGAACGAGGTTGAAGTACTCGTACACGTCGTGATCCAAATGACCAATGACCAGCGCCGAACGGACGGCACCTCCGCGTTCAACACACGTACGGGACGGGAGACGTCTCCTCCTTCTTGATCCAGCAAGGGGGAAGGAGAGGTTGACAAAGATCCAGCAGCACGACGGCGTGGTGGTGGATGCAGGGCGTCGCAGCAGCAGGGCTTCGCCAATTCTACGAGGAAGAGAGACGTAACGGGGGGAGAGGGAGGCGCTAGGGGCTGGTGTCTGAAGTCCCTCCTCTCCCCCACTATATATAGGAGGGCCAAGGGGGGGGTGCGCAGCCTAGGAGATCCAATCTCCTAGGTGCGGCGGCCAAGGGGAGGTTTCCCTCCCCCCCCCCCCAAGGCACCTAGAGGTGCCTTCCACCACTTGGACTCTTCCTTTAAGTGGAACCCTAGGCGCATGGGCTTTTGGGGCTGGTGCCCTTGGCCCATCTAGGCCAAGGCGCACCCCCTACAGCCCATGTGTCCCCCCGGGACAGGTGGCCCCACCCGGTGGGCCCACGGGACCCCTCCGGTGGTCCCGGTACAATACCGATAACCCCGAAACTTGTCCCGATGGCCGAAACAGCACTTCCTATATATAATTCTTTACCTCCGGACTATTCCGGAGCTCCTCGTGACGTCCGGGATCTCATCCGGGACTTCGGACAACATTCGGGTTACTGCATATACATATCTTCACAACCCTAGCGTCACCGAACCTTAAGTGTGTAGACCCTACGGGTTCGGGAGACAAGCAGACATGACCGAGACGACTCTCCGGTCAATAACCAACAGCGGGATCTGGATACCCATGTTGGCTCCCACATGCTCCACGATGTTCTCATCAGATGAACCACGATGTCGAGGATTCAATCAACCCCGTATGCAATTCCCTTTGTCAATCGATATATTACTTGCCCGAGATTCGATCATCGGTATCCCAATACCTCGTTCAATCTCGTTACCGGCAAGTCACTTTACTCGTACCGTAATGCATGATCCCGTGACCAGACACTTGGTCACTTTGAGCTCATTATGATGATGCATTACCGAGTGGGCCCAGTGATACCTCTCCGTCATACGGAGTGACAAATCCCAGTCTTGATCCGTGTCAACCCAACAGATACTTTCGGAGATACCCGTAGTCTACCTTTATAGTCACCCAGTTACGTTGTGACATTTGGTACACCCAAAGCACTCCTACGGTATCCGGGAGTTACACGATCTCATGGTCTAAGGAAAAGATACTTGACATTGCAAAACTCTAGCAAACGAACTATACGATCTTTATGCTATGTTTAGGATTGGGTCTTGTCCATCACATCATTCTCTTAATGATGTGATCTCGTTATGAATGACATTCAATGTCCATAGCCAGGAAACCATGACTATCTGTTGATCAACGAGCTAGTCAACTAGAGGCTCACTAGGGACATGTTGGTGTCTGTTATTCACACATGTATTACGATTTCCGGATAACACAATTATAGCATGAATAAAGACAATTACCATGAACAAGGAAATATAATAATAATGCTTTTATTATTGCCTCTAGGGCATATTTCCAACAGTAATACCTTGCGCAAGTATATAGAGAAGATGTGGTTGCAAAAAATGACAGGATCAACGTGCTATTATAGGGGCCACGGCCGAGGTGGCAACCCTTAAGAAAGCGCTGTCCGAGGCCGAAAACAGAGCAGCCGCGGAGCGCATAGAGAGAGGGAAGCAGGAGGCGCGGGTGGAGGAGGTGCAGAAAGAGCTCCAGGCTCTCATGAAAAAACACGAGAGTTTGGAGCTTGACTCAAAGACACAAGCGTCCGAGCTTGTGGCAGCCCTCAAAGCGCGAAGTCTGCCAAGGCCGAAGCCCAGAAAGCCCTCCAAGAAATTGAAGCGATGAAGAAGATAGCGGCGGGTAAGGCATTCATTATGCAAAGCAAGCACGTGAAAGTGAATTACTTGTTACTTACCCGAGTCCAGAGCTCTCCAGGAGCATTCGCAGATTTGCCCCGCAGTGCATCTGATGCCGCCGCCTACTACCGAGCCGAGGAGGGGAGCTCGACGGAGAAGGTGTTCTCGTCTCAGTATGCTGAGGCCGGACACCTGGTGCCTTTGAGCGACCAGCTGAAGCAAATGGTCGAGCTCCATAAGGTGGCCGAACAGGCCATAAAGGGCCTCATAGGTCAGCTTTGGCCTGGAGAGGCTCTGTCTGGGAGCTACTTCGGGCTGGTGAGGCGGCTGGTGGATGCCTATCCATGGCTTGAAGTAATCAAGCGCTCCGTCTGCATCGAAGGTGCCCGTAGGGCGCTTGCTCGTGCTAAATTGCACTAGGGCAAGATGGATGCGGAGAAGCTGGTGAAGGATGGGCCGCCGCCGGGCAAGGAGCATCGCGTCCCGGAAGCGTATTATGAGGGTGTCCTGAAGGGTGCCCGCCTTATAGCGGATGAATGCTTCAAAGATGTAATATTTGAGTAAACTCACACTTGTGATCCTGTACGCTGAAAACTTGTTCATATGCGCTAAGCAACGCTTTTGAATTTAAAATATTACCTTCTGTGCGGCCGTTTATCAAATTTGAGAGATGGCGAGTCATCAGCTTCTGCCCCGATGCCACGAGTGCTGGGGTGTTCGGGATAAACATGAGCGGTCTTTTCCCCATTCTTGGGTCCTTTGAGGGAGGCGCTCAACACAACTAACAAGGCAATCAGACTATAATGCTTGAACACTCTCACTTAGCCATAGAATTCTATAATTTTAAATTGCGGCGAAGCCCCTAGTGTTCAGAAGACCGAGTTCGGGGCGCTATCCACGCCTAGGCCGGACAAAGCCGACTCCTCGCTCTAAGCGGCATAAGTCTTTAGGGACTCGAAAACCTCTCGAACAGCGACCATCTCTCGCCTCATCGTGACAGTCAATTTTAGCTTTCTCTACTGAGGTGCTTAGCCCAGCTCAACTGGGGCACAATCGCAGTAGTTCTCCTAGTGCTACCTTAGCCGATATGACGGAACGTGAGGTACCAAAACATAGGAGCCGGGCAAACCCAACTATTGACCCAAGACATGATTCGGAGCCGATGCATATAATGCTATAAGTTCGGGGTGCCGCACTTGTGAAAGTGTTCGAACTTCTCACACCGTGTTGTGGGGTACTTAAGCCCCTGGCGTATTGGCCGTACCAAAGTGTACGGGTGCAACATGTCATTAATAAACATATATTCGTAAAAAAGAGTAATGCAATAATATACGGAAGCTATGCATTGTTTATTTAAAAAAGCTGCAATCAAAGCAGAATGATACAAATAGTGCAATAAGCAAAAGATGGGACTATTTAACATGTCCTTTCCAGGGGCGAGCTGCGGAATGGTATGTGAAACAGGTATACTGCTCATTATAGAGACCACCTTAGAGTTCCATAGTGCGGCGTAGCTTTCTGCTCCCCTGGTTGTTGTATCGTTTGTGCGACAATTGTACTGCCGGACAGGCCTTCCGAAGAGTGGAGTCCTGAAAGTAAGAGAAAATGAAGAAGTCGACAGCCCCTAGTGCGGTTTAAGCCGTGATTTGGACGTGCCGTGATGGTGCCCCTCCCCCTTTGCCCATGGTATTTCCAGAGCATAGTTATGTACGCGCAACACTGGTTTCGCAAGTTCGCGAGGGCTGGGGTTGGGGCCGCATTGCTATGCTTGCTCAGAACATGCCAGGCGGTCTTGTTGTAGGTTACTCTAGGCATGCTTGATGGTGTCCAGACGTTTAATGGCCGGACTGGAGAATTGCCTTGAGAGGCTGCTTTGTACTTCCGCTGCGATAGCCGCTGTATGCTCCTCCGATCGGAGAGAGCGTTCGGTGTTTCCATTGACCGTGATGACTCCTCGAGGGCCTGGCATCTTGAGCTTGAGGTATGCGTAGTGCGGCACCGCATTGAACTTGGCAAATGCGGTTCGCCCGAGCAGTGCGTGATAGCCACAGCGGAACAGGACTATGTCGAAGATTAACTCCTCGCTTCGGAAATTATCCGGAGATCCGAAGACCACTTCAAGTGTAACTGAGCCTGTACAGTTGGCCTCTACACCTGGTAGGACGCCTTTAAAGGTCGTTTTAGTGGGTTTAATCCTTGAGGGATCGATGCCCATTTTCCGCACTGTATCCTGGTAAAGCAGGTTCAGGCTGTTGCCGCCGTCCATAAGGATTCTAGTGAGGTGAAATCCGTCAATAATTGGGTCTAGAACCAATGCGGCGAATCCGCCATGACGGATGCTAGTGGGGTGGTCCCTTTGATCAAAAGTGATCGGGCAGGAAGACCAGGGGTTGAACTTTGGGGCGACTGGCTCCATCGCGTATACGTCCCTTAGCGCACGCTTCCGCTCCCTCTTGGGGACGTGGGTTGCGTATATCATGTTCACCGTCCGCACTTGTGGGGGAAAACCTTTCTGTCCACTGTTGTTCGGTGGCCGGGGCTCCTCCTCGTCATAGCTATGCAACCCCTTGTCTCTGCTTTCGGCATTTAACTTGCTTGCCTGCTTGAACACCCAACAATCCCTGTTGGTGTGATTGGTTGGTTTTTCGGGGGTGCCATGTATCTGGCATGAGCGGTCGAGTATTCGGTCCAAACTGGATGGGCCCGGAGTATTTCTTTTGAATGCCTTTTTCCGCTGACCGGGTTTAGAGCCTCTGAATCCGGCATTAACTGTCGTATCCTCAGTATTGTCGCCGTTAATGCGGTGCTTTTGCTTGTTGCGACGCGACCTGCCACTGTTGTCCTTGGTATCCGAATTACCAGGGCTCTTAGTCATGTTATTGATGCGAGCTAGCCAACTGTCTTCTCCTGCGCAAAAGCGGGTCATAAGTGTGGTGAGGGCTGCCATTGATTTCAGCTTTTCTGTCCTAGGTGCCGTGCAAGCCACTCGTCGCGGATGTTATGCTTGAAGGCTGCTAGGGCCTCTGCGTCCGGACAGTCGACGATTTGATTTTTCTTGGTTAGGAACCGTGTCCAGAATTGTCTGGCCGATTCCTCTCGCTGCTGAATTATGTGGCTTAGGTCATCGGCGTCTGGTGGTCGCACATAAGTGCCCTGGAAATTGTCGAGGAATACGGCTTCCAGGTCCTCCCAACAACCAATTGATTCTGCTGGCAAGCTGTTAAGCCAATGCCGAGCTGGTCATTTATGCTTGAGTGGGAGGTATTTGATGGCGTGTAGGTCATCACCGCGGGCCATGTGGATATGAAGGAGATAGTCCTCGATCCATACCGCAGGATCTGTTGTGCCATCGTATGATTCGATGTTCACGGGTTTGAAACCCTCGGGGATTTGATGATCCATTACTTCATCTGTGAAGCATAGTGGGTGTGCGGCGCCTCTGTATTGGGCTATATCACGACGCAGCTCAAACGAGTTTTGTCTACTGTGTTTGGCCTGGCCGGATTTACTGTATCCGGAGGGACGATTACCGTCTCATGCCGTGGGGCGCCCACGCGATCCGTAGATCGATCTTTTTTGCCTTGCCTTGTCCTCCAATATATCTCGCAGGTCTGGCGCATTTTCCGGTGCCTTGGTATTTTTTGAGCGGTGCCGGGGTGCGGCTTGAGTGGAGGGCCGAGAGGCCTCTCTGTAGCGGCCACGGGGTGGCCGGTCGGCCGCATCATGCGCTGGTGATGTAGGTTTAGGTGCTTCCACCTCTAATCGGGGTAGCAACCTGCGCTTTGGGTAGCTCTTGGAGGGGCGTTCGAGTTCATACTCTTCGGCCGCAAGGACTTCAGTCCATCTGTCGGTTAGCAAATCTTGATCAGCTCTAAGCTGTTGCTGTTTTTTCTTAAGGTTGCTCGCTGTGGCCTTAAGCTGCGTTTGAAACACTCTTGTTCGATGGGATCCTCCGGCACGACAAATTCGTCGTCGTCGAGGCTTGCCTCGTCTTCGGAGGGAGGCATATAATTATCGTCCTCGACCTCTCTGACTGCCGCTCTCTCATGAGGGCTGGCTTCTCCATCCTCCTGTGATGAATCTGGAGGTGGTTGTCTTCAGCACTGTCCGGGGTGTTATTATCTTCCGTGCCGGAATCACCGTTTTTGTTTTGGCGGGATTTAGAGCGGCACCACTGACGCCGGCGCTTAGGCTACTTCTTGGAGGGGTCATCCTCCGATGTTCCATCGCCATTGCCTTCTTTTGGGGTATCCACCATGTATATATCATATGACGAGGTGGCTTTCCAGTGCCCTATAGGCGCTTGTTCTTGATCGTCTCCTGCATCGGCGTCCATATCGTCGATGTCTTCGGAGTCGAAGTCGAGCATGTCGGTTAAATCATCGACAGTGGCTACGAAGTGGGTGGTGGGTGGGCTTTGAATTTCTTCATCATCCGCATCCCAACCTTGCTGACCATAGTCCGGCCAGGGCTCTCCTGATAAAGAGAGAGACTTTAGTGAATTCAGAATATCACCGAAGGGCGAGTGCTGAAAGATGTCCGCGGCGGTGAACTCGATGATCGGCGCCCAATCGGGTTTGATCGGTAGAGGCGCGGAGGGCTCGGAGTCTGGAGAGGAGTCCGGCTCCTTGGAGTCACGGGCTTCGCAGAGAATAGGGCTAGTGTTCGGCTCGATCGCCGTAGAGATTGCAGCCCCCGAGGCGGTGTCCAACCACCCATCCTCGATTGGTTCAGTTGGCCCCGAATTAAGGGTCGGAGCTGATGCGGGTGCGGCCTCCAAGGCACTGTTCGGCGGCAGAGCTAGATCATGCCCATCGTGACAGTGCGGCGCGCTCGGCTGCGGCTCGAATCCGTCGAAGATCAAGTCTCCGCGGAGGTCGGCCGTGTAGCTCAAACTTCCAAATCTGACCCGATGGCCAGGGGCGTAGCTTTCGAACTGCTCCAGATGACCAAGCGAATTGGCCCGCAGTGCAAAGCCGCCGAATACGAAGATCTGTCCGGGGAGAAAGGTCTCACCCTGGATCGCATCGCTGTTGATGATCGGAGAAGCCATCGGGCCTAAAAGTGATGACACAGAGGAACTCTCAATGAAAGCACCAATGTCGGTGTCAAAACCGGCGGATCTTGGGTAGGGGGTCCCGAACTATGCGTCTAGGCGGATGGTAACAGGAGACAAGGGACACGATGTTTTTACCCAGGTTCGGGCCCTCTCGATGGAGGTAAAACCCTACTCCTGCTTGATTAATATTGATGATATGGGTAGTACAAGAGTAGATCTACCACGAGATCAAGGAGGCTAAACCCTAGAAGCTAGCCTATGGTATGATTGTTGTTCGTCCTGCGAACTAAAACCCTCCGGTTTATATAGACACCGGAGAGGGCTAGGGTTACACAGAGTCGGTTACAATGGTAGGAGATCTACATATCCGTATCGCCAAGCTTGCCTTCCACGCCAAGGAAAGTCCCTTCCGGACACGGGACGAAGTCTTCAATCTTGTATCTTCATAGTCCAGGAGTCCGGCCGAAGGTATAGTCCGGCTATCCGGACACCCCCTAATCCAGGACTCCCTCAGTGTGCATCCAACTTGCTTGCTCACGAAGGCCTAGGGCAATTTGAGGAAGCCTGTCATTGGAATATACAAGTCAACTTCTATAATGAAATATTCCCACTAGTATATGAAAGTGACAACATAGGAGACCCTCTATCATGAAGATCATGGTGCTACTTTAAAGCACAAGTGTGGTAAAGGATAGTAGCATTGCCCCTTCTCTCTTTTTCTCTCTTTTTTTGTTTTTTTGGGCCTTCTCTTTTTTATGGCCTCTTTTTTCTCTTCTTTTTTATTTTTTCGTCCGGAGTCTCATCCCGACTTGTGGGGGAATCCTAGTCTCCATCATCCTTTCCTCACATGGGACAATGCTCTAATAATGATGACCATCACACTTTTATTTACTTACAACTCAAGAATTACAACTCGATACTTAGAACAAAATATGACTCTATGCGAATGCCTCCGGCAGTGTACCGGGATGTGCAATGAATCAAGAGTGACATGTATGAAAAATTATGAACAGTGGCTTTGCCACAATACGATGTCAACTACGTGATCATGCGAAGCAATATAAAATGATGGAGCGTGTCATAATAAACGGAATCGTGGAAAGTTGCATGGCAATATATCTCGGAATGGCTATGGAAATGCCATAATATGTAGGTATGCTGGCTGTTTTGAGAAAGGTATATGGTGGGTGTATGATACCGGCGAAAGTTGCGCGGTACTAGAGAGGCTAGCAATGGTGGATGGGTGAGAGTGTGTATAATCCATGGACTCAACATTAGTCATAAAGAACTCACATACTTATTGCAAAAATCTATTAGTTATCGAAACGAAATATTACGCGCATGCTCCTAGGGGGATAGATTGGTAGGAAAAGACCATCGCTCGTCCCCGACCGCCACTCATAAGGAGGACAATCAATAAAAAAATCATGCTCCGACTTCATCACATAACAGTTCACCATATGTGCATGCTACGGGAATCATAAACTTTAACACAAGTATTTCTCAAATTCACAACTACTCAACTAGTATGACTCTAATATCACATCTTCATATCTCAAAACAATCATCAAGTATCAAACTTCTCATAGTATTCAATGCACTTTATATGAAAGTTTTTATTATATCCCTCTTGGATGTCCGTCATATTAGGACTAAACTCATAACCCAAGCAAATTACCATGTTGTTCTAAAGACTCTCAAAATAATATAAGTGAATCATGAGAGTTCATTTATTTCTTCAAAATAAAACCACCGCCGTGCTCTAAAAATATATAAGTGAAGCACTAGAGCAAACGACAAACTACTCCAAAAGATATAAGTGAAGATCAATGAGTAGTCGAATAATTATGAAACTATGTGAAGACTCTATAACATTTAATTAGATCTTGGCATATTATTCAAACAACAAGCAAAACAAAATGAAATAAAATGACGCTCCAAGCAAAACACATATCATGTGGTGAATAAAAATATAGCTCCAAGTAAAGTTACCGATGAACGAAGACGAAAGAGGGGATGCCATCCGGGGCATCCCCAAGCTTAGGCTCTTGGTTGTCCCTGAATATTACCTTGGGGTGCCTTGGACATCCCCAAGCTTAGGCTCTTGCCACTCCTTATTCCATAGTCCATCGAATCTTTACCCAAAAGTTGAAAACTTCACAACACAAAACTCAACAGAAAACTCGTAAGCTCCGTTAGTATAAGAAAATAAATCACCACTTAGGTGCTGTTGTAAACTCATTCTAAATTCATATTGCTGTAATATCTACTGTATTCCAACTACTCTATGGTTCATACCCTCCAATACTACTCATAGATTCATCAAAATAAGCAAACAACACAATGAAAACAGAATCTGTCAAAAATAGAATAGTCTGTAGTAATCTGACTACTTCGAATACTTTGGTAACTCCAAAAATTCTGAAAAACTGGGACCACCATGAAAATTTGTTTATTGATCTACTTCAATTGGAATGGGTATTTTATCGCTCTCTGGTAAAAAATGATAATTATTTTTGTGAGCGCAAACTTTCTGTTTTTTACAGCAAGATCAAACAACTATTGCCCAAGAAGATCTTAAAGGATTTACTTAGCACAAACACTAATTAAAACATAAAAAACACAATCATAACAGAGGCTAGATAAATTATTTATTAGTAAACAGGAACAAAAAGTAAAAAATAAAAATAAAGTTGGGTTGCCTCCCAACAAGCGCTATCGTTTAACGCCCCTAGCTAGGCTTGATGATTTCAATGATGCTCACATAAAAGATAAGAATTGAAACATAAAGAGAGCATCATGAAGAATATGACTAGCACATTTAAGTATAACCCACTTCCTATGCATAAGGACTTTATGAGCAAACAATTTATGGGAACAAGAATCAACTTGCATAGGAAAGTAAAACAAGGATAACTTCAAGATTTTAAGCACATAGAGAGGAAAGTTGGTATTATTGCAATTACTACGAGCATATATTCCTCCCTCATAATAATTTTTAGTAGCATCATGAATGAATTCAACAATATAACCATCACATAAAGCATTATTTTCATGATCCCCAAGCATAGAAAATTTACTACTCTCCACATAAGCAAAATTCTTCTTATTCGGAATAGTGGGAGTATCATAAGAAACTCGAATACTATAAATTGTTTCCACATTAAAAGAGTAACGTTCAGGAAAAGGGTAAACATAATCATGACAAGTTTTGTAAATATAATCATCACTACTTTTTATAACATAAGTATCATCACAATAATCATCATAAATAGGAGGCATGCTATCATCATAATAAATTTGCTCGTCAAAACTTGGGAGACTAAAAATATCATGTTCATTATACATAGCATCCCCAAGCTTGGGACAAACATTAATTGCAGCAAATAAATTCTCAAACATGTCATTCTCATCATACATAGCATCCCCAAGCTTGGGCCTTTTCATATCATAAGCATAATCACTCTCATCATTAATAGTATGGATAGCACCAATAGTATAGCAATTATCATCATCGCAATGAGTAATAGGAGCAACATCATTTGGGAGGGATACCTTTTTACCTTTGCTTCTCCATCTTTTCTTTTTCTTATTCACATTATGTGTGGGTTTAATCCTCTTTTTGGATCTCCTTATTAATGAGATTGGTTGAATAGAAGGCTCATCCTCGTTACCTGATTCATCATAAGAAATAATAGGAGGATATTGGGAAGTCTCTTCCCTTTCATTAGTATTCTCTTGATCTTCTATTTGTTTTCTTGTCTTTATGTAATTGGCAATATAAGGATTTTCAATGCAATTCATCGCACAATACATATAAATTCCTTCTAGATCAAAATCAAGAACTTTATCAAGGACAAATTCTAGAAGATCCTTAGTTATACGTTTCATTTCTTCATAAGCCACAAGCAAACTAAGTTCATTATGATGTGCAAGGAAATCAAGTCATCACAATTTTTGGACACGATTCGATCATGAAACAATTTGCATTGGATATTTAAATGACCACGTTCATTGCAAAGTTCACAAGGATGGCAAAGAAATTTTAAATTTTCAGCACAAACATCTAGCCTTTCTTGCAACCATTTAGTTTCTAAATACTTATGCCTCTTGCAAAATTTATCTTCCCTATTTGGTGTGTACTTGTAAACTCTATGCACTCCACAAAAATTCACATGCTTATAAGAGACATTTTCATCATGACTAGTGCAATCATCATTAATACTATGGATATTCAAAGAGTTCGTACTAACAACATTGCAATCATGCTCATCATTCAAAGATTTAGTGCCAAACATTTTAATACATTCTTATTCTAACACTTTGGCACAATTATGGGAATCCTTATTTTCACGAAATACATTAAAAAGATGAAGCATATGCGGTAACCTCAATTCCATTTTTTTGTAGTTTTCTTTTATAGACTAAACTAGTGATAAAACAAGAAACAAAAAGATTCGATTGCAAGATCTAAAGATATACCTTCAAGCACTAACCTCCCCGGCAACGACGCCATAAAAGAGCTTGATGTCTACTACACAACTTTCTTCTTCTAGACGTTATTGGGCCTCCAAGTGCAGAGGTTTGTAGGACAGTAGCAAATTTCCCTCAAGTGGATGACCTAAGGTTTATCAATCCGTGGGAGGCGTAGGATGAAGATGGTCTCTCTCAAGCAACCCTGCAACCAAATAACAAAGAGTCTCTTGTGTCCCCAACACACCCAATACAATGGTAAATTGTATATGTGCACTAGTTCGGCGAAGAGATGATGATACAAGTGCAATATGGATGGTACATAAAGGTTTTTGTAATCTGAAAATATAAAAACAGCAAGGTAACTAATGATAAAAGTGAGAAAAAACGGTATTGCAATGCGTTGAAACAAGGCCTAAGGTTCATACTTTCACTAGTGCAAGTTCTCTCAACAAGGATGACATAATTGGATCATATAACAATCCCTCAACATGCAACAAAGAGTCACTCCAAAGTCACTAATAGCGGAGAACAAACCAAGAGATTATTGTAGGGTACGAAACCACCTCAAAGTTATCCTTTCTGATCGATCTATTCAAGAGTCTCTAGTAAAATAACACGAAGCTATTCTTTCCGTTCAATCTATCCTAGAGTTCGTACTAGAATAACAACTTAAGACACAAATCAACCAAAACCCTAATGTCACCTAGATACTCCAATGTCACCTCAAGTATCCGTGGGTATGATTATACGATATGCATCACACAATCTCAGTTTCATCTATTCAACCAACACAAAGAACTTCAAAGAGTACCCCAAAGTTTCTACCAGAGAGTCAAGACGAAAACATGTGCCAACCCCTATGCATAAGTTCACGAGGTCACGTAACTCGCAAGTTAATCACCAAAACATACATCAAGTGGATCACGTGAATATCCCATTGTCACCACAGATAAGCACATGCAAGACATACATCAAGTGTTCTCAAATCCTTAAAGACTCAATCCGATAAGATAATTTCAAAGGGAAAACTCAGTCCATTACAAGAGAGTAGAGGGGGATAAACATCATAAGATCCAACTGTAATAGCAAACCTCGCGATACATCAAGATCGTGCTGAATCAAGAACATAAGAGAGAGAGAGAGATCGAACACATAGCTACCAATACATACCCTCAGCCTCGAGGATGAACTACTCCCTCCTCGTCATGGAGAGCGCCGGGATGATGAAGATGGCCACCGGAGAGGGATTCCCCCCCTCTAGCAGGGTGCCAGAACGGGTCTAGATTGGTTTTCCGTGGCTATAGAGGCTTGCGGCGGCGGAACTCCCGATCTAGGTTATTTTCTGGAGGTTTTAGTATTTATAGGAATTTTTGGCGTCGGGAACAAGTCAGGGGGATGCTCGAGTTGTCCACGAGATAGGGCGGCACGCCCGAGGGGGGGGGGGTAGGGCGCACCCCCACCCTCGTGGACGGCCCGGGACTCTTCTGGCCCAACTCTTTTACTCTGAGGGCTTCTTTTGGTTCATAAAAAATCATCGAAAATTGGCACATCAATTGGACTCCGTTTGGTATTCTTTTCTGTAAAACTCAAAAACAAGGAAAAAACAGAAACTGACACTGGGCTCTAGGTTAATAGGTTAGTCCCAAAAATCATATAAAATAGCATATAAATGCATATAAAACATCTAAGGTTGATAATATAATAGCATGGAACAATAAAAATATATAGATACGTTGGAGACGTATCACTAAGCTGGGCCCGTCCGTGAACTCGGTCTGGCGGTTCAGGTAGTAGAATTTCCGTGAACAATTCGCCAGTGGGCTCCTGTTGAAGATACACTTTGCGAAAGACTTGGAAGTTGTAGATATTTAAAATAGAGTTGGGCTCAATATCTTGCGAATGGAGTTGGAAGAAGTGCAGCACATCGCAAAAGAATTTTG
Source organism: Triticum monococcum (assembly GCA_034509565.1). NCBI lineage: Eukaryota > Viridiplantae > Streptophyta > Magnoliopsida > Poales > Poaceae > Triticum > Triticum monococcum. The sequence continues at coordinate 664,728,892 of CM067843.1, read as the reverse complement.
AGCCGGGTGGAGTGAACCCTCGGAGCATGTGATCAGTAAAAACTATAACTTCGCCTTCTTTTGGGTCAGTGGTGGTCTCAGTTCCTGGGACTCTCCAGTGAATAACATTCTTTGCAGCTAAGACGCCCACCTGAACATGCTCGTTCAGCGTCTGCTCGGTAACCCGGGAGGCGACCCAGTTGCATGAGGTAATAGTTTTGGTCATTTTGTTGCTGAAAGCCTAAAAAGGAAAATATTGATGGATTAAGGTTATGCTATTAAGCCGGCTAGTGATCAAAAAATAAGTGCTATAAATGTCAGCATGGTTAAACCAGAAGACGATGCCTGGTTATACAGATTGTGCACATATACTGGCGGCTTAAAAAGAGGACTAATGCTATATGGCGGGTTACGGCTTATCGTATAAGCCGCCCGCACGATTGCAGTGCAACAGATCTGTAAGTGAAATTTTGCTAAGTGGTGGACAAATAGGTTCCACAGATCAGTTCTATGATTTTGGATCTACACCAGTTTAGAAAAGAAAATAAATTCTAAACCTAAGGTCGCGGTAGCAGAAGAACTCGTGTGCTCATATGAGCTCTTGTATAGAGAAGGTGTTTTTGCGATTGAAAAGGGATGCTACAACTGCTACCGACAACTCCAGTGTTGTATTCAGATCCAACCACACGTTCTAAGGAGAGAAATGAAGAACAACGAGGAACACCAGCGAATGGAAGAACCCTAATGCAGATCTGTTACGGGGGAAAAGGAATACTTACTGATGCTAATGAACAGCGGAGGCGCGCCACAGTTTTCTGGTCCGTTCAGGTTGATGCAGCGGGCGGAGTTGAGGACGCTGGACAAAGACAGCGGCGGTGGAGCTCGGGTCTATTGAGGCGTCGCAAGGAGGAAGATGAAGACGAGGGCCAGGGTAAAAGTGAAAATGAGGACCCCCTATCCCTATTTATAAGGAAGTGAATAGATGGCATGCGTGGGAATCGAGGAGGCCGAAAAATGATTATGTGGCTACAAAGACGCCTCGGTTTTCAGGGGTTCATTAAGATAAGGATCTGTTAAGATATCCTGGGCTTTGTGCGTAGTTAATGCGCCTGATGTCATGGCGGATTACCGCGGTTCCATGAGTTGGCGTCATGGCGAGTTACAGCAAACTCATGAGGAATCGATGATGGAAGATTCTACTAAGCCAAGTAAAGAAGATTGATGTGAACAAGTTCAAATCAACCTGGGGCCTAATGTTGGGGATATAACTACTGGGTATGACCCGCCCAGGAGGGGCCGGGTCATGCCACTAGCGGCTTAAAGATGAAGAAGCTCGATAAGGTCCAAGGAGATATGAAGATGGCGGTTGATGAAGCAGACTTATTGAAGGCCCAAGACCCAAAGGCGACTTGAGGCCCAAAGGGATGAGCTGCCATATGTTAAACTTGTTTTATAAGGCATGCTTAATTAGAAACCGAGCCGGTCATGTTTGTGTGAGCCGGCCGGGACTCTGTAAGCCGCCGGGCATCCACCTGTATATAAAGGGGTGACCCGGTGGTGGGTTAACTAAAGGGAACAATCAATCGATAACTAGGTCAAGCGTATTCGCTCCCTCGTAAGCGAAACCCAAGCAATACAACCTAAAGCAGGAGTAGGCTTTTACCTCGTTGAGAGGGGCTGAACATGGGTAAACTCTTTGTGTCCTTTGTCCCGTTTAACCCCTTCAAGCTAACCTAGCTGCGATGGCTCCACACCTAAGTCCTTTTGCTAGGCCATCTGCCGCGTTAAGTCTATGACAGTGACCGAATGTTGTTCGGAGTCCCGGATGAGATCATGGACATGACGAGAAGCTCTGAAATGGTCCGGAGGTAAAGATTGATATATAGGATGATATGGTTGGGCCAAGGGGTAAGGCCCACGGGGCTTTAGGTCGGTGCAAAAGGAAATTTTGTAGAGGTTAGGGACCCTGGCGTCTGGGCCAGACGCCGAGAACCGTGACATTTGCTACTGGAAACCGAGAAGGGCTCTTCCTTGCATTCCAAACCGACTTTGAGGAGGCACTTTCTCCAAGAAACGACCCCAGGGCTCAACATATAAAAAGAGGAGCGGGGCTAGCCCCTGGGGGACACCATGATTCACCAAGCCGTGTGCCGGCGCCCCCTCTCCCCATAGTCCGTCCTCCATCTTAAATCCGTTATGCTTGGCGAAGCCCTACGGAAATAGTTTCACCACCGATGTCACCACGGCGTCATGCTGCCGGAACTCATCTACTACTTCGCCTCTTTTGCTGGATCGAGAAGGCGAGGACGTCATCGAGCTGAACGTGTGCTAAACGCGGATGTGCAGTATGTTCGAAGGGAACATTGTATTGAAGATAAAAGAGAGAGAGAAGAAGTCATCAAGCTACTACCTATGGACCCGTAGGTTTGTAGTAAATTACTCATGCATCATCGGAAGGCAGCAAAGATGATGTACAAGCCCTCCGTGATCGATTCCCACTCCGATAGAGTACCAGAAAAAAGTGTTTCGGGTGGCTCTCTATTGGATTGAAAATATTTAAGAATTTATAAAGGTGGAATTAGGTCAAACGGAGTTGCGTGGGAGTATGAGCTCAGGGGGGACGCCCCGTGAGCTCTTGGCTCTCCCGTACGTCTTCTGGCATCCTCCCGAACCTTCTAGGGTTCCTAATGGTCCAGAAAAATCATCGTAAAGTTTCATTGTGTTTGGATTTCTTTTTATACTGAACTTTTTAAAAGACAAAAACACGCACAAAATAGAAACTGACACTGGGTTAATAGGTTAGTCCAAAATATATATAAAATTGCATATAAATGCATATAAAGCATCCAAGATTGATAATATAGCATGAAACAATAAAAAATTATAGAACATTGGAGATGTATACTGGGCAACTGACTCTCGATGCAGGTCGTGAACCGACCATGATGACTTTACAACAATTTTTCATGAATACAAATCACATGCACATACAGGTGATGTTTTTCTTATAATTTCGATATCTTATTTGCATTTTTCTGAAGTAGTAAGATTTTTTTTAAATGACAGTCAAACGGTCAAAGAGCAAAAGAATAAGGCGAGCAAAGTGCTTCGGACGGGAACGAGTGTTTTCGAAGACTAGGGGTAAACCTGCCGAGTGTGACCCAACTAGGTGAATAAAATCAATTGTCCTTTATATATTTTGCGAAGATTTTTTGAAATCAAAATCATTTATGAATACATGGATAATTTTGAAATTCTTAACATTTTTTGAAATGAAAATTAATTTTTGAGTTCACATATTTTTCAAGTTCTGGTAAAAGTCATTTTGTTAGCATTTTTTGATTCACAAACATTTCCAAAATTCGTGATCATTTTAGAATTCATGAAAAAAAATTGTGGATTTTTCCCGAAGATTATTGATTCAAAAACATTTTTTGAATTCATGGACAATTTTAAAAATCACTAGAAGTTTTAAATATTGTGAATATATTTTGAATTCGTGATTTTTGAAATTCACAAAAATTCATGTCATTTTCATAAATCTTTTTTTGAATCCATGAACATTTCCTGAATTTATTTGTATAGATTTGTGAATAGATTTGAAATTTTCAACTAAGTTTTGAATTCAGAATCGTTGTTTGAATTCATGAACATATTTCAAGTTCACAATCATTTTTTGATTTCAATTTCATTTAGAAATTCATGAAAACATGTCTTGAATCGCAATGTTTTAGGGTTTGTGACAATTGTTTGAATTCGTGAACATTTTTGAATTTTGCCAAAAATTAAAACTAAAAGAAAGAAAAAAACAGGCGCCCAGTTGTACCTAGACGATCTGGGAGCTTCTATTCAGCACTTCAGGCGCCAGGGAAGCTCCCTGGCGCCCATACGCCAATTCTGGAGGCCCGGCCCATGTAGATTTCGCATTTTGTTTCCCCTAGTCCGCTCGATCACACTAGAAAAAAAGAGGGGAAAACACTATAACGAAAAAAACCGGTTCGAGAAAGCTCACCAATTTTGAAAAAAGGCTCATCGATTTGAGAAAACATCATCAAATTTGGAAAAAGTGCATCAATATTTAATAAATATTATCTAATTGAAAAAAATGTTCCTCAATTTTCAAAAAATTGTGCAATTTGAAAAGGGCGTAACGAAAAAAGGAGAAAAAGGAAAATAAACATAAAAAGAAAAAGCAAAACGAAAAACTGGTTCATAAAAAACCCACATCAAAAAAAGAAAAAAAATGACTGGAGATAGTATTTAAAAGAAGAAAAGGTCCTGTAGTTTGCCTGGGTAATGTGGAGATCGCTGGTTCTAATCTGAGCCAAGCACACTTTTGCCATATTAAAAACTAGGAAAAAATGGAGCCAGTTCAGTGTGGATGGAAGCGTTAGGAAAGACATATCCCGGTTTTGTGTCCCGGTTTGCCAAATGACATATGACCGGCGCTGGAAGCGTTAGGAAAGAGGGAACACCCTATTCAACGCATAAGGCATCAACTTGTTGGGGTGCCGCACATCAATCAAACCGATCCACACATCCTGGTTTTTGGAACCTTTTGGAAGGTTCTAGCCGGTTTTGTGAATTTTTTTCTTTTTTTCTAACATTTTCAATTTCTTTTATATTTTTTCCTGTTTCTTTTATATTTTATATTTCCCCCTTTTTCCTTTTTTTGATCTTTCTCCTTTTCTTTTCTCTTTTAATTGTTTTTCTTTTTCTGTTTAACAAATGTTCAGAATTTTAAAACCTGTTCTCATATTCTAAATTTTATTAAATTTTGATAAATGTTGCTGTGTGATTTTTTTCAGGAAATTCAAAAACGTTTAGAATTTCAAATGTGTTTGCTTCCTTAACAAAAAAATTAAAATAACTTAGAGTTTCGGATTCCTAAAAATGTTCCTACTTTAAATCTTGTTCACCAATTCAAATATTGTTTGCATTCTAAATTTTTCTTCGCAAATTTAGAAAATGTTTGGTATTCGCCTACTTTCAAAATTTGTTCACAAATTAAAAAATATTCATGTTTTGAAAATTTGTTCGCAAATTCAAAAAATGAGCGCATTTTAGTTTTTTCACTAATTCAGAAAATATTTCCGCTTTCCAAATATATTCCCAAATTGACTTTTTTGGGGAATTCAAAAAAATGTTCCAGCTTTCAAAATTTGTTCAAAAATTGAAACAAATTCATGTTTCTAAATTTTGTTCGCAAATTCCTAATTTCTTTACAGGAATTTTGAAAGATGTTGACATCTATTAATTTTGTTCTCAAATTCAAATAGAATTCTGAAATTTCAAAAAATGTTCCCGCTTTCAAAATTTGTTCACATCATCAAAATGTTCATGTTTTTCAAAATTTTGACCCCGATTTCAAAAAATATTCGGGGGAATTAAAAAATGTTCGCATGTTAAAAAATTTGTCTGTAATTTCCAAAACTGTTCGCACTTTTAATTTTGAAAATGTTTTGCATTTTCAAGAAGTTATTCATAATTTAAAAAATGTTCTCGTTTTCATTTTGTTCCTTTTTTGAAAAAATGTTTGAGATTCCCAAAAATGGTTCGAGTTTTAGTTTTTTTATATGAAATATGAAAATGTTTGCGTGTTGAAAAATATTGACTTTTTGCAAAACGAAAAACACGTTCAAAATTTGGAAAATAGTTTGAATCTGTTTTGGCTCATGTCCATATAAGGCGGACTGCCATGTTATGTACTAAATGCTAGGATTCTGGTGGTACTGGTGTTGCTGACTTGCTGGAGGTCCTCGGTTCGACTCCTCGCATGTGTTTTTTGTGAAATGTTGTTTAAGTTTTGCTGCTGCTATATGTTTCTTTAAGCGTGGCGCTGCAATTTTAATACGAGAAGTTGTCAGTTGCAGCGGCTAGCACAACGCGCGAACTACCACGAAGTCGCAGTTTTGAGTCACATCTCAATCGCGCTCAATCCTTTTGCGTTTTTTCATCTCGCAGTCATGATACCGTACATGGGACGGCCCAGATTAGCAGCCCCTGTGTGAAAGGCATATATAGGAGGTCCCAGGAAACGGTGTACGAACCAGGTGAGGGCTTTTGGAGGCCGAGCTCCACGGAGCTCGTTTTCAAAATACGATTTTCCACTACATGACAAAATTGAAAAATATTTGTATACACTCTCACATATGTGTATTGCGTATGTGCAACAATTCATAACCATATACTTTAACGTGTGGAGCATGGAAAAAAGACAAAAACGTATTTCTAAAATGGGCCGCTTTTTTTGTTGTTGGGCCAGAATTTTGTCTTTTTTGTACAGCCTACAAAATACAAAAATTTCAAATGATTTTTTCACACGTGCATGCGGAAATCTAATAAGTTTCCATGGAATTTTTTAAATTTATTTGAAACTTTGAAATATGACTTTTGATCTTTTTTCTTTCAAAATACCGAGCTCCGTGGAGCTCGGCCTCCGTTGGCATTTTCCATGTATGAACCATCTTTTTCCTCTGACGTACGTCCTCTTCCATGCAAGCTGGCTTACAACAATCGGCTGAAAGCCGCAAGAGGGGTGCACGATTCTCGTGTTTCTACCGTGTACACTGCTATTAAGCCAGGTCGAGTTTGGAGCTATGGCTCTGTTTGTAACAGTTTTCTTCAATTCTTCCTAGTTTTTCTTGCTATTTTGTTTCTTTCTCCTATTCCCATCGGATTTTTTTGGGTTTTTTATCCAATTTCGAACACTTGTCCACATTTTTCATGCACATTGTTCATTTTTATTGTACATAATAAACATTTTTATACACCTTTAATATTTTTCAAATACATGATTTTTTTTACAAACATATGTTTTGAAATCTACTTTTTATACATGTTGTATTATTTACGTGTACATCAAAAACATTTTTACACACATTTATACTTTTAGAAATACAATATTATCATTTTTAAAATACATGTTTCAGAACATTTTTGAACACATGTTAAGCATCGTTCAAATAAATTTTAATTTTTTTCGCAGATATGAAGCATTGTTTTCAACCTATGCCAACATTTTTTACATTGTATAATTTTTTTGACTGGTATGATGCATTGTTTTAAAAACCTATGCGGAACTACCTATATTGATAATATGGCGAGCCATTTAGAGTGTCCTTGAGAAGAGATGTCGTTGTGCCTCGCTGTAAATTCTATAGGACGCATTAGTCAATATACCAAGTTTTCGTTGCAAACCCGGAGATATTATTACTACGAAAGATAACCAAAGATCAAAAGTTCTGGTTCAAAATTATATTGCTTCATCGGACCCGGGGAAATTGCCAAAGCATACGCCCCATAGAAACTGTCTACCTGAGACTGTCCCTTGGACCGCGGGTCTAACACAAGGTTAGAATCCGAGCTCTTCCAGAGTGGTATCTCACTGATGGCTCGCCCCCCCCCCCCCCCCCCCCCCCCCCAATCAAACAAACAGACCATGCCGAGGTGGCGATGAAAATGAGTTAGTCATTTAGAGTACGACACATCTGGTTATGCAAACCTTCTAGAAGTTTCCTAACCAGTTAAGGTCCATTATTTATTCTCTTTATTTCTTTTGATTGATTGTTTTCTTTGATTTATTTTTATTTTCATATTGCTAATTTTCTTTATTTTCTTTTTTCAAAAACTTTCCTTTAAAAAATGTTTCAGAATTTTCAGATTTTTTTAAAGATGATCTTGTTTTCATTATTTTTTACAAAATCAAAATATTGTTCTAGGAATACAAAATATATACCATTTTCCAAATTCATTCATATATTCAAAAAACATTCCCATTTTAGAAAATTGTATGGAATCTAAAAAAATCCCACTTTCAAATTTTATTCAAAAATCTAAAAAAATTAAAATTGGTTAACAAATTCAAATAATATTCTTAATTTTAAATCAATATTCATGAATTGTCTAAAAATGTTAGTGCTTTTCCAAAAATGTTCAGAAATTTTGGGGAGTTTTCTTGCATAGAAGACAACACCATTGCAAGTATTGCGAAAAACAACATTAGTCCTATTAGTTTCTTAACCAAAATATGCAAATTAGAGGAGAAAACATAGCAAAAGTGTTTAGAGAAGTAGATACATTTAAGACGTATCAACGTCCTACTCTCTTTCTCATCAAAAGTTGTCGTAAAAGTCAATGTTGTCTATTCATCGATTTTATGAAGATGTTGCATGATTGAAAATTTTCCTATGTGCAGTAAAATGGTAATAAAAAAAATCCATGGTTTAAAATCCTACGAACCCCAAAATCAAATGATGTAAAAAATAATCTTAAGGATACATGGTAGGGCATCTATAAGGCAAAACCCCGAATGGACACCTCCATATGTCAGTCAGACACATCTAGACGTGTTTGTGGACACACGAACACCTAATGTTAGCCCCAAGAATCCTCTATGTACCCGCCTCCTTTTTTCTAAGTTGAATTTCAACATTTTGCAACAACCCAAAACAATTTGATGATATATCACCTCGAAACAATTGGAAGATAAAGTGCATGACAAATAATTGAACATGTCAACAATTCGAATAAGTTTGTAATCCAAATCCATCAAACCGAATGAATTGATGCTCATCACCATTTGCATACCGGCACAATGATGCCACTACAATATGGCGAATCCACACCACTCCACCGTCATCCAAGTCGCCGGCCTTGACGTACTTAACCTTGGACTTCTCACACATTGTCTCAATCACAAGCCTCTTCTGTTTAATTTCAATCTTCTTTGCCTGCATCTCCATGAACTCTTTGAACCTCTCATCCTTCTAATCTTCCTTGAGTTCATTTCTTTTGGCATTTTACCACCTCTTTTTTGTTCATGGTGTCCGCCCACTTCTCCAACATTTGGTTGGCCGCTCCATTGCGCTCTACCCTCTAGGTGTCCCACTTCTTCCCCTTCGACCTTGGCATGTGGTTTGCCGGTGCAGACTCTCCTCCAACACAAACTCCACTCATTTCACCATCTTCATCCATTTTGGAGCTCGAGCAACTTTTAGCGTTGGCAGTATTGAGTGAATTGGCAAACTCACTCCATTTTGTTTGGCCATTCAACTTGGTCCAACAACGATGCATGGTAAATGTCTTATTCTCAGTTTTCTTCTACAATGTTGCCACCAAGTTGGGCTAGCAAAAGAATCACATGATGAACAAAGTGCAACATGGAGCAAATAAATCATATGATAAACTTTGTAGGAAGCAAAGCTTATGTAACTGAAAGTGCTAGTTATCGACTAGAGGGGGGGTGAATAGGCGATTTTTATGAAAGTCTTCAAAACATGGATGTTTCAAAGACAAATGATAGAAATGAACCTATAAACATGTAGTGGAAGGTAGACTACACTAGGCAAGCCATAGTCAAGTATACAATGAAATGAAAGCATGAAGATTAATAGCAGCTAGGCAGTACGGATCAAGATGGAAGATAGTATGAAGCCAATCAGAACAAACAGTCACATAGTGAAGATAAACAGATGATGCAAACAGACAATGACTTCACAAGTACCAATTGTAAATAAAGAGAAGGGATGGATAGAACCAGTTGCTTGTTGAAGATAATGATTTGTTGGACCAGTTCCAGTTGCTGTGACAACTGTACATCTGGTTAGGGAGGCTGAGATTTAACTCAGAAGACCGTGTCTTCACCTTATTCCCCTTGAGCTAAGGACACACAGTCCTCGCCCAATCACTCAGGTAAGTCTTCAAGGTAGACTTCCAAACCTTCATAGACTTCATTCACCGGCGATCCACAATGACTCTTGGATGCTCAGAACGCGACGCCTAACCGGCTGGAGGATTCACAGTCCTCAAGTGTAACAAGTCTTCAAATCACACAGACAGGAAGACTTCAGTGATGCCTAACACTCTTTGGCTCTGAGTGTTTTGGGCTTTGTCCTCGCAAGGATTTCTCTCTCAAAAGCTTCGGAGGTGGGTTGCTCTCAAACGACAAAAGCCGTGCACTAACTCTATGCAGCCACCAATTTATGGTGTAAGGGTGGGCTATTTATAGCCACTAGGCAACCCGATCTGATTTGTTCGAAATGACCCTGGGTCACTAAGGAACTGACACGTGTTCCTACGGTCAGATTTCAAACACACGCGGCAACTTTACTTGGGCTACAAGTAAAGCTGACTCATCCAGCTCTGGATAAGATTTGCTCTCATTGTCTTCGCTCGAAGACATAGGATTTTGGTTAAGCATCACTTCAGTCACTCTGACTTTGTTCACTGGGACCCCACTGAACAGTACGGTGGTTCCTATGACTCAACAAAGAAGAAAAGGAAACAACAAAACAACTAATTCTTCGTGCTCCATAGTCTTCACGCGATGTCTTCTCTTGTCATAGCCTTCAATGTGAATATCTTCACATACCACTTTGTCTTCAATGTCTTCATACATTTTTAGGGGTCATCTCTGGTAGGTAAACCGAATCAATGAGGGACTACTACCTGTGTTATCCTGCAATTCTCACAAACACATTAGTCCCTCAACCAGGTTTGTCGTCAATTCTCACAACCAGGTTTGTCGTCAATACACTAGATGCACTTACAATCTCCCCCTTTTTGGTGATTGATGACAAAGTGGTTAAATTTTTCAACGGGGATAAAAGTATGTGACATTGTAAAGGATTTAGGTATTGTCTTCGTAAGTAGCAGAAGGGCTCCCCCTGAAGATGTGCATATAAGTATTTTGCTTTTGAATGGAAATGCACATGGCAGGTTGTACTTGCGGAGCTCCTCTTCTACTTATGAAGATAGTTCATCATGCATGAAAGGATATAACAAAGATAATGACATGCATAATGAAAAATGGACGTCTGCAAAATGACTTCGTGCGGGATTTATCATCGCACATGCAGAATTTATCATTGCATCGCAAAATAGCAAACAAGTAGCAGACGGCCATCAAGTTTAAGTGTTACAACTCAAAGAACCAGATGTATCAAAAGTGAGAGTTGTAAACACTAGGCAAAAATATAAAGCAACCGCCCATCTGGACCTGCTTGAAGACTATCAACTCATATGCTTCTCCCCCTTTTGTCAGTAAGGACCAAAAAGGTTTGAAGACATAGAGCCTCTACTCGTTCCCAGAAGGAGTAGGAGAAGATGCAGGGTCGGCGTTGGTGTTCGGCGGTGCAGAAGAACTTGGTGCAGTGTCGACACGCGCTGAAGTTGGAGGTGGTGAAGTAGCATCATCTTGATCATTTATGACTCTGGCATTCACCGTTGCAGCTCAGGAGGAATAGTCAGAGTCTTCAAGAGACGGAGTTCGACGCAAGACAACATTCCTTGGAGGAGTGGAGTCAAACTTGAATTTTCCAATGAAGCCATCGTCTTGAAGATCTGCTTCGGCACCAAGCAATGTCAAACTCTTCGATGACCTCCGACAGGTTTCATGTGTAACAAAGGCATTCTTGGTGGCAAGATTGCGAATGCGATTGACGTCCACCAAGAGGCTTTGCATCTGACGCTTAAGCCAGTCATGATGCTTGTCCTGTTTCTAATGTAGAGTGACGAGAAGCTCTCGGTCATTGAGAACACGAGATCGCTTCCGAGGCCTTTGAGCAATGATGCTTTCAGTGGCTTTAGTTTGGGTGCGAGGGGGTAACGTGTATTGCTAGCCAAGGGATAAACACGAGAAACGGCCTGGACTCCTTCAATGGGCTGTGAGAAATTTTGGTGATCAGCATTGTGAAGAGTAACAGGCTCTTTGGCAGGCTCTGGGTAGATGGCTTCAACAGACAGATCAACCTCTGGCAAGAATATGAGATGATTGCGTGCAGAAGGCTGATAGTTGATTGCAGAGTGAAGGTTGATTAGGTGCTTTACCCATGGAGCGTAGAACTTCAGACCAAAGATGTCGGAGCCAGATGCAGCCAATTGCCTGATGAAAAAGTCTTGAGCATTGAAGCAGATGCCATTGAAGATATAGAAAACCAAAGTCTTCATTGCTCCTTCAAGCGTCGCTGCAGAAGAATGTCCTTTGACAGGCTATAGAGTACGCATGATGATATGATAAATGGTGCAGGGCAGATACTCGAGGTCTTCAACAAAGAATTCTGTTGGGTATTCAGCATCGCGTGGCAGAGGCTTCATCATGCTCAGCATTTGGCTCAAATTAGGCTCTGGCTTCTGGAATATGCTCTCCAAAGCATTCTGGTGTAGTTGACAACCTGGTTCATAATGTTCGCCAGGAGTGAGCAGGGCTGTAAGTTCGATGATGTCTTGGGCTTTGGCTTCATGATGTACATCGCCCGTCATCCACTCAAGGATCCATGTCTTCGGATCCCTGTCGTAGCCACGAATGTGGATGGTAGCATAGAATTGAAGCAGAAGCTCTTCATTCCAATGTTCTTTTACTGTCACAAATGGGAGAAGACCAGCATCTTTGAAGCAGTCAAGGGCTTCTTCTAGGCAAGGCAGGCCAGTCATGGCTTCGCTGTCTAGACGCATATGAGGAAAGATGCGCCCTTGAGCATAGAGAAACACAAAAATAGTAACTGCGCTGGTGATAGCTCAAGAACCGATCAGATGAAATTCTTGGCTTGGAATAGGGGTTCTTGGCACTATCAAAGAAAGTGTTGTGTGCAATGAAGCCATTCGCATTGAACGATCCTGGTGAGGTTGTTGTACCTGGAAACCCGGGCAACCTTGGCTTCGGCTTCTGGACCTGAGGCCTGTGCTCGATATGATAGTCAAATTACGGACCAGCAGCAGGTGGAGGAACCAGAATGGGCCATTTGACAGCGACTAGCTGACCATGATCATATGCTTGCTCGATGGTGTGTGGTCGTGGAGGCGGTACAGGAGCAGTGGCAGTGGCAGTGGTATGGACTTCTGGCTGCAGATTTGCGTTAGGAGCAGCATTGGCTTCAGGTGCAATCACTCCTGGCACCACATTAACTTCACGCGCCACAGTAGCTTCAGCCATGACAACGTCATTGGCTTCAGTATGGGTGTTGGTGGTCGCCTCAATGTTATCAACCTCCACTCGAGTAGCTGGAGGGTCGAACATGTTCTCCTCGAGAACAACTTCAGGGTTGGTTGGGGGTGTAGCAACACATTCTTCTTCATTTCTTGGCCCTTCTTGTTCATCGGCTAATGCAGCCGGAATATCTTCAGCCGCTTTGGCTTCAGACTCGGGGATGTTCGCAGTAGGAGAGGCTTCAGGAAAGACTTGGTGTGAAACGGATTGGCGCTCTTCTCCTTCTGAAACACTTGACAGAGTGACATGTGGCCTTGGTCCTTTGCGAAGCCTGCGGAACGCTAGCGACGCTTGTGAAGATGGAGTTGGTTGGGCCACAAAGTCATTGTCTTCAAGCACCGGAGTGGTGACTTGAGGTGGGGGAGTACTTGGTGATTCTTCTTGACGGGGGGAGTCTTGTGGGTGATCAACCCATGAGTCATCCTGAGCAATTGGCGTCAATGGACGACCAATGCTGATGAGTTCGCTGTTCGTGAGAACAGGCGATGATACCACATTGTGTTCGATCTGAGGAAGGACTTCATCATCTTCAACATTGTCTTGATGACCAATGTCTTCAGCTGCAGTGGGGTCAACAGCTGGAATGTCTTCAGCTTCAGGAGCCTCTGTGGAAGCAGGCTCATGAACTATCAACTGACACTCACTATGTTCAGATGCAGGACGAGCCACTGAGATCGGCTCGACAACAAGGGGCTCTGTGGGAGCAGCCCGATCTTTCTTCTTTGTCTTTCTCTTTTTCGTCGGTGGAGTGTCGTCAGTGGTGTGCTTGGTCTTGCGCTTGCGGGCTTCGGCTTCATCTGCCCTTGTTTTCTTGAGCTCTGAAGCCACTGTGGGGACCTTAGGCTTCGAGCCTGTCATACTGGCAGGGAATACAATGTGAGGTTCTTCCTGCCTTGATGCTTCAGGTTGGGCCGCAACAGGCTTCTTCTTCTTCTTGGCAGCCATTATGGGGTCGATGCCAGGTCGTCCCAGAGCCTTGCGCTTTCCAGCTTCATTGTAGCCTTGAAAACAGTTGTCAGCCAGGTGTTTCATGCGCTCTCGAGAACCTTTAGCTTCTTCACGTTTCTTGTGGAACGCCTCCTTGAGCTCATGCAGCATGACCTTGAAGTTTTGGACGTCTGACACGTCGAGCTTGGCCATGTGCTTCTTGAACTGAGCCTTTTCATAGTCAATCTTGTGCTTGAACTCAACAATTTTCTGTGCAAGAGCCAGCTCAGGAGCAATGGCTCCATGGAAGGAGACGCTGAGGCCAATTGGGAGTTGAAGATCATCAAAACTGAGGTATGGGCTGTCGAACCACTCATCAATGAACTTGTACAGGATCTCCACATCAAAGAGGGGAAGATCATTGAAGATTTCCACCTCTTGCTTGCTCTTTATAAGCAGCTCAAGAGCATCATCGCCGAGATCATTGTCGCTAGACAGATCAATGGCTTTGTTCTCATTCCTCAGAATGGCAGTAGGGGTCAATGCTTGACTAGTTGGTTGCATGGGCTTCTTCATCTTGTCAGACTTGGAGATGCGAGAGAGATCTTTAGACTGCACACTGCCTTCAGGAGGTGCAGTGGCCAGAGGCTTTGCCTGCGAAACTTTTGGTGCGGAGGAGGGCTTTGAAGCCTTTGGTTTCTTTTGCTTCACAGGCTTTGGTGGTGCAGGCGCTTCGTCAGAATCAGCGTCATCTGCAGAGTAATCCACGGCTGCCCCTTGAACTTGAATGTGAGTGATGAGACCTTCAAGGTTGTAGAAGGGCCCAACAATATTGGGTTCAGCATTGTGTGTGCTGTCGGCACGAGGAGCAGAGGGACCGGGGTTGAAGTCTAACCCAAGTGACTTCTTATTCTCTTTGGTAGAAGTTTTGGCAAACTGGAAGTTGCGCTTAAAGAGATTGTCTTCACGACACCATAACAAAGAGGATGGGTCGGCATTAGTAGGCTGAGGTCCATGGATCATGCAAGGGTAGAAGCCTTGAGCAATAGCTTCGGACTTCGACTTGGGCTGAAGACCTTTGTATATAATATCTCCCTAGGGGCCCTTGATGGCATTCTTTTCAGCATATTCGTCAGTGACAAATTTGTACTTGAACTATTCCTCTGCCCAATGTCTTCGAATCCATTGGATTCGGTTCTTGCGTTCTCCATAGGCCTCTTCTGGATCTAACTTGTATAGCTCATAGAGATCCGGTGGCAGGTCCTTAGCAGTGTTTTCACGGCGCTGTCTGCTGTGACGCCCCCGATTCAATCGTACACTAGTCATACACGCAAACGTGTATGATCAAGATCAGGGACTCACGGGAAGATATCACAACACAACTCTACAAATAAAATAAGTCATACAAGCATCATATACAAGCCAGGGGCCTCGAGGGCTCGAATACAAGAGCTCGATCATAGACGAGTCAGCAGAAGCAACAATATATGAGTACAGACATAAGTAAACAAGTTTGCCTTAAGAAGGCTAGCACAAACTGGGATACAGATCGAAAGAGGCGCAAGCCTCCTGCCTGGGATCCTCCTAAACTACTCCTGGTCGTTGTCAGCGGGTTGCACGTAGTAGTAGGCACCTCTCGAGTAGTAGTAGTAGTCGTCATCGACAATGGCGTCTGGCTCCTGGGCTCCATCGTCTGGTCGCAGCAATCGAATAGAGAAAGGGGAAAATGGGGAGCAAAGCAACCGTGAGTACTCATCCAAAGTACTCGCAAGCAAGGAGCTACACTACATATGCATTGGTATCAATGAAAGGGGGTGGTATATGTGGACTGAACTGCAGAATGCCGGAATAAGAGGGGGATAGCTAGTCCTGTCGAAGACTACGCTTCTGGCCGCCTCCATCTTGCAGCATGTAGAAGAGAGTAGATGGTAAGTTCACCAAGTAACATCGCATAGCATAACCCTACCCAGTGATCCTCCCCTCATCGCCCTGTGAGAGAGCGATCACCGGCTGTATCTGGCACTTGGAAGGGTGTGTTTTATTAAGTATCCGGTTCTAGTTGTCATAAGGTCAAGGTACAACTCCGGGTCGTCCTTTTACCGAGGGACACGGCTATTCGAATAGATAAACTTCCCTGCAAGGGGTGCACCACGTTTCCCAACACGCTCGATCCCCTTTGTCCGGACACACTTTCCTGGGTCATGCCCGGCCTCGGAAGATCAACACGTCGCAACCCTACCTAGGCACAACAGAGAGGTCAGCACGCCGGTCTAAATCCTATAGCGCAGGGATCTAGGCCCATCGCCCATTGCACACCTGCACGTTGCGAACGCGGCCGGTAAGCAGACCTAGCCTCCCTAATACAAGAGCAGGCATTCCAGTCCAATCTGGCGCGCGCCGCTCAGTCGCTGACGTCAAGAAGGCTTCGGCTGATACCACGACGTCGAGTGCCCATAGTTGTTCCCGCGTAGTTGGTTAGTGCGTAGAGGCCAGTGGCCAGACTCAGATCAAATACCAAGATCTCGTTAAGCGTATTATTTTGAAGTAACCGCGGACGCTGACGAGGGCCAGGCCCACCTCTCTCCTAGGTGGTCTCAACCTGCCCTGTCATTCCGCCACAAAGTAATAGACGGGGGCCGTCGGGAACCCAGGCCCAACACTACCTGGATGGAACCACCTGCCCCTTCAGCCCCCACATCGGAATCACTTGCGGGTACTCTACGAGCCGACCCGACTTTAGTCACCACCATGTATCATGTATAGTAGTGTAGTATGTATAAACCCGTGATCACCTCCCGAAGTGACCACGACCCGATAATATAGCATAGCAGACGGACAAGAATGTAGGGCCATTGATGATAAACTAGCATCCTATACTAAGCATTTAGGACTGCAGGTAAGGTATCAATAACTGTAGCAACAATGACAGGCTATGCATCAGGATAGGATTAACGGAAAGCAGTAACATCTTACACTACTCTAATGCAAGTAGTAGAGAGAAGAGTAGGCGATATCTGGTGATCAGGGGGGGGGGCTTGCCTGGTTGCTCTGGCAAGAAGGAGGGGTCATCTTCGATGTAGTCGAACACACGGACATCGGCAGCGGTCTCGGAGTCTACCGGAAAGAAGTAACGGAGGAGGAACACAATAAATAACAGAGCAATCAAATGTAACACAAAGAAAGACGCGGCAATACATTGTGCTAGGGGTGACCTAACGTAGGGGTAGGTGATACCGACGAAGGGGGGGAAACATCTGGGAAAGTATTCCTGGTGTTTCGCGTTTTCGGGCAGATAAACCGGAGGGAGAAAGTTGTGTGTTCGCTATGCTAGGGATGTGTGATAGACAAACGGGTTGCATATCCGGATTCGTCTCATCATTCTGAGCAACTTTCATGTACAAAGTATTTTCATCCGAGTTACAAATTATTTTAAATGATTTTCTAAATTTCTGGATTTAATTTAATTCGAAATACTAAATGAGAAAACTGCTATGTGTACCCAAAGGGTAACTAGCCTCTTAGTATGACAGGTGGGGTCCAAGGGTCTAGTCAACAGGGCAGTCAAAAGGTTAACCGGTCAAACTTTGACTGGTCAACAGGGTCAATGGACCCACATGTCATGGCACTAAATAAATCTAACAGGGCCTTTCCCCCCTTTTTTTTACTAGATACTAATTGGGGAGGTTACCCCTCTAATTAAACTGGGCTTGGACCCATTAGGTACTGGCCCAGGCCACGACCAGCAAAGGAGTGAGCCTGCTTACGCGGCATTGATCGAGGCCATGGACAAGGCCGGCGGCGACAAGCAAGCGGGAGGCGCAGCCGGCAGCAGCAAGGGAGCGGTGGCGCCGGGCGATGCGGGTGAGGGGCAGCGTTGCAGCACGCAAGGAGTAGCAGTAGTGCATAGCGGGCAGCAGTAGCAGTACTTGCCGCGACAGCGGCAAGAGCAGCAGTACGAGTGTGACAACGGCGGCTGTAGCGGGGCGCGCCTCGACCGACATGGACGTCTGCAGGCGGCCCAGCCAGCGAGCGCCCCGGGCGCAGCCCGAAGGGGCCTGCGGTGAGGTAGGGCATGATCGTGAGGGGGAGGCAACAGCAGAGTATGTACGCAGGAGCTCGGGCTCCGGCCATGGTAGCCATGGACGAGCACAGGGGCGGCGCCTAACGGGGTGGATTGAACTAGGCAACGAGGGGAATCGGTCGGGGACCTCACCGCGAACCTGTAGAGGTGCAAAGCAAGCTCGGGGAAGGCTTGGAGGCGACAAATTGAAGCGGCGATGAGCGGCGGCCGGAGGTGGAAGATGACTCGATGCAGGCAATGTAGTGGCGCCGAGCTTCAACGGGAGGCTATAGAGGAAGTAGCGGGCGACGGCGAAGTCCAGGGGCACGACCCCAGGCTTCGGGGATGACGGGGAGTGCGAGAATGATGACGGAATGGCGGTGGTGGTTCGAGTGTGTGCGGGGAGGAAGAGAACGGCTCGAGGGGGAAGGAGTGGACGACTAGGGTTCGTCTAGGCGTCGGGATGGTCTTATAGATGGCACGGAGGTAGCGGATGGACGGCGCGTGCACCCTGTCGGCAATGGAGCCGGTGAATGGCCGCCATGCCCTCTGTCCTGTACAGAGGAAGGGGATGAACCCCATTGGGCTGGGCCATAGCACTGTTGCACATAGAACCCAGCAGTACCGTTTTAGCTAGGCCTTTTCCATTTTCTTTATTTTTCGGTTGTCTATTTTGTCCTCTATTTTGTATTAAATTGAGCCACCAAATGACCTTTGTGAAATGTTCAACTTCTCACATAGTTAAAATTGCATTATTTGGCACTCCACAAAATGTTAGGTTGATAAAAGAAATAGATTAGAATTTATATAATTTAAAAATCAATTAGAATATTGTTTTGGCCCCTGTTTTAGTTGTTTTAGGGCATTATACCATCTTATAAAATGTTGGTTTCTCCACCACAATTACTTGGTAAATATTTTCAAAATTATGAATAATTTAGTTTTGCAGTTTGAAGAAATAGTAATTTTGGCTTTATTTTAAATTTGAAAATGATTGATTTTTATCAAATGGAAATTTGGCTTGGTTAAACTTGATGACTTGGCACCATCAGTGGGATATTACTGTAGCGTAATTATCGGGGTGTCACATATGCCGCCCTTCCTGACTGATTTTTCTGTCGCCATGAAGTTTAGACTGAATGGCTTCAGAACTTGCAAAGGCTTCCGTCTGCTGGTCAGATAGGAACTGGCTTTGGGAGAATTGGTGTGACGCTGTAAGAATTCTTCAAATGAATGCAGACTATGAGAACCAAGGGATTCTCCCATGGACATGTACCTGTGACAACATTGGAGATGCAGGGGAAGGGGAAGAGGTCATATGCATTCTCAGATGATTTTGAAGATAAATCAGTTTAGATGACATTGACCTCATAGTGCGAAGACGTTCACTCATATGTTGAGAGTTGGTTCTAGATTTGTACGAATCCAAGAATAAGTACAAGTGAGGAATCTAACTACTTTGTGAAGCATAAGTGAATATACTAGGCATATTATGAGATGCAGAACAGGATAGATTCAATTTGTTGGGACAGAAACCACTTGTGGTTGATAAGGATGAATCTATCGGATCAAAAGGACTGTAAAAGGAGCTTTTATTTACCACTTGAGGAACCGCTAGACGGAGTAGAAGATGAGGCCGAGCAGTTCGATCTTCCGTGCCCTAATTTGGCGACGGAGGACACCTACGGCGACGACGGAGAAGACGATGTCCGCGGTCGGCGTGAGGACGGCATCGGTGAGGTCACAACAGCTAAGCGCTTCGTCGCCGGCGTCGTCGAGGGCTAGCGGTGGCGCTAGGGTTTGTGCGAGAAGGAGAAGTGGAAGAGGAGATAATGACTTGAGTGAGGCGTGTATTTATAAGGACAGGGACGACATAGCGTTATTACGCAGATGCCCCTGGCGATTCACATCTGAAGGACATGTGGCAAACATGCAACACATTGGAAGTTGTTCCATGTTCCCGCGCACGCCTGGATTGTCGGGTGGTCATTCCCGCTTCTCCAGGTTTCAGGCAAAAAGGATAGATCATTTAAATCAGATTTAATGTTTGTCTCTGTGTCTTCTGCTGACAAGGACGCAGAGAAGACATTCGACGTTTCAATAGAATGCATATGATTTGGACAAATAGATTTGAGACGGGAGCATAGAGATGTTAGGGTCCGATCACATTCACTTAGTTCAAAAGATTCAAACAAGAAGACATAGCTATAAGTGAATGCTGTAGAGGACATAACGCTAATATATGAATATATCCGAATAAGACCAAATCAATATAGTGAAGATAAACATGAAGTCATGTTAATATTGAAGACAAACCAAACGCGAAGATTTTGCAAATGTAACGCCAATAGAAAATACTTCAAGCAAAAGTTTGGTGGTGGCATTACCCACTGTATAGGAAGTATTAGACCCAAACACGGCGCACAATTATCATGGCACTCCGAAGTCAAATTCCACGTTAATGTATTCACACTTAGAGTGTAAGTCTTCATTAATTGAAGATATACGTTACTTCGTGTGTTGCACATCTAAGTCATCAACATGCATAAGTGTTAGGATGTGTGCCTAATCATAGGACATTTGAGGATTCCAAGATATTTAGCTCACACCACAACTTGCAAAACCTTTTCTCATCCAAGGGCTTTGTGAAGATATCTGCCAGTTGCTCTTCAGTGTTGACGTGAATGATATCAATATCTTCCTTCATGACATGATCTCTAAGAAAGTGATGATGGATCTGAATGTGCTTTGTCTTCGAGTGCTGAACTGGGTTGTTGGAAATCTTGATGGCGCTTTCATTGTCGCAGTAGAGTGGCACTTGCTTCAGATGAACGCGATAGTCTTTGAGTGTTTGCTTCATCCATAGAAGCTGAGCGTAGCAAGATCCAGCAACAATGTATTCAGATTCAGAAGTGGAGAGAGATACACAGTTCTGCTTCTTTGAAGACCAACAAACAAGTGATCGTCCCAGAAAGTGACATGTGCCTGATGTAGACTTGTGATCCACCTTGTCACCAGCATAATCAGCATCCGAGAATCCAACTAGATCAAACTCTGAGCCCTTTGGATACCATAATCCTAATGTTGTGGTGTAAGCCAAATATCGAAGAATTCGCTTCACAGCTAAGTGATGTGATTCCTTTGATGTCGCCTTTTGATCGAACTCTTTACCATTGGCGTGAGGACCCAGATGACTCTTGGTTGGCATTGGCGTCGCGTAACCTTTGCAGTCTTGCATTCCAAACTTCTTCAGGCAATCTTTGAGGTATTTCTCTTGAGATATGAAGATGTCGTTGTGTTGTTGCCGTATTTGAAGACCAAGGAAGAACTTCAGCTCATCCATCATGGACATCTAATATTGCTCTTGCATCATGTGTCCAAACTCATCACCGTATTTTTGATTAGTGCAGCCGAAGATAATGTCATCCATATATTTGGCACACAAACAGTTCACCATCATATGTCTTCGTGAAGAGTGTGGGATCCAGGGAACCAGGTTTGAAGCCTTTGCTCTTCAGGAAGTCTTTGAGTGTGTCATACCAAGCATGAGGGGTTTGTTTGAGGCCATGCAGTGCCTTATTGAGTTTGTATACCATATCAGGGTGTTTTGGATCTTCAAAACCAGGCGGTTGTGCAACATACACTTCTTCTTTAATCTTGCCATTGAGAAAGGCACTCTTCACATCCATTTGATACAGAAGGATGTTATGATGATTTGCGTAGGCTAGCAGTATGCGAATAGCTTCAAGCCTAGCCACAGGAGCAAATGTTTCATCGAAGTCAATTCCTTCAACTTGAGTGTATCCTTGAGCAACGAGACGAGCCTTGTTTCTGACAACTTGACCACGCTCATCTTGCTTGTTGTGATATATCCATTTAGTGCCTATGATATTGTGTTTACGAGGATCAGGACGATTGACCAGTTCCCATACATTATTCAGCTCGAACTGTTGAAGCTCTTCTTGCATAGCTTGAATCCATTCAGGTTCCATGAAGGCTTCATAAACTTTCTTGGGTTCAGATATTGAGGCAAACGCAAAGTGCCCACGGAAATTTGCTAGCTGTGTTGCCCTTGAACGAGTGAGTGGACCAAGTGCATTGATGCTATCAATTATCTTCTCAATCTGTACTTCATTTGCAACACGAGGATGAACTGGACGAAGATTTTGCTCTTGCTGATCATTGTCATCTTTTGGAGGATTGTCTTCAGGTTGAGCATTGTCTTCAGGTTGCTTAGGTGCAGAAATGATAAGTTCCTCTTCAGGCTGTACTTCAGACGGTATAATTTCTCCAGTTCGCATAAGCTTGATGGATTCACTAGATGGAATTTCATCTAGCACATTTGGCAGGTGCTCTCTTTGCGAGCCATTAGTCTCATTGAACCGCACATCCATAGTTTCAACCACTTTATAGTGAAAGAGGTTGAAGACTCTGTATGAGTGCGAATCCTTTCCATAACCAAGCATAAAACCTTCATGTGCTTTCGGTGCAAATTTTGAAGTGTGATGTGGATCCTTGATCCAGCACCTAGCACAAAATACTCTGAAGTAACTGACATTTGGCTTCTTACCAGTGAGGAGTTCATAGGATGTTTTCTTAAGAATCTTGTGAAGATAAACACGGTTGATGACATGGCATGCAGTATCAAGAGCTTCAGGCCAGAACTTTCTTGGTGTCTTGTATTCATCGAGCATCGTCCGAGCCATCTCAATGAGTGTTCTGTTCTTGCATTCCATGATGCCATTCTGCCGCGGCGTGTACGAAGCTGAGAACTCATCAGTGATTCCCAATGTATCAAGATAAATGTTGAGGCCGGTGTTCTTGAATTCAGTGCCATTGTCACTTCTGATGTGCTTGATCTTGATGCCATAGTTGTTCATGGCTCGATTGGCGAAGCGTCTGAAGACATCCTGCACTTCAGTCTTGTAGAGGATTATGTGTACCCATGTACATCTTAAATAATCATCAATAATGACGAAGCCATAGAGACAAGCAGTAGTAGTTAGAGTAGAGTAGTGAGTAAGGCCGAAGAGGTCCATGTGTAGCAGTTCGAAGGGTTGAGTCGTTATCATGATTGTCTTCGAGGGATGCTTGGCCCTCGTCATCTTTCCAGCTTCGCAGGCACCACATAAGTGATCCTTCTTGAACTTGACGCCCTCGATGCCTATGACGTGCTTCTTCTTTGCGGGAGTATGCAAATTCCTCATGCCAGCATGCCCTAGCCTCCAATGCCAGAGCCAACACTCTAAGGATTTTGCAAGAAGACATATGGCAAGCTGTGGTCCTGCTAAGAAATCTACCATATACAAATCGTCTTTGCGATACCCTTCAAAGACTAGAGACTTGTCAGATTCCATCATAACAAGGCAATGATATTTTCCAAATATCACAATCATGTTCAAGTCACAAAGCATTGAGACAAACATTAAGTTGAAACCAAGGGATTCAATAAGCATCACTTTATCCATGTGTTGATCCTTTGAGATTGCAACTCTACCTAGACCCAGTACCTTGCTTTTACCAGTGTCAGCAAATGTGATGTGACTCTTCTCAGATGGACATAAGGTTGAGTCCATGAGAAGACTTTGATCACTAGTCATATGATTAGTGCATCCACTATCGATAATCCATTCTGAAGAAGCTGGTGTCATACCCTATAGAACAGTTAGGGGGGATAGGCTTCACGAAGAGTATTGTGAAGCATAAGCATTTGACAAGCAAGTGGATTATGAAAGCTTAGATCGAGGTTAGAACTGATAGGATGCATGTTAAGCGATTTAGGAATGAAATACATAATAAGATCATTTGTGCATTTTATCTTGTGCCCCACAAGATGTTTTAGGTCCCCAGCCTTCAGACACATTTGATTTTCGGCTGGAGACCTTTCCCTGCAAAAGAGAGTTAAGCTTCCTTAGCCACCCACATCTTCAGGGGTGGCTTCGAAGCAATGAGCCTAAGTGCAGCATATGAGAACTTTGGCTTTGAAGCCCTGGCAAATAGTTTTGCAGGAGGTGACTCTCTCCCTAATAATAAAGCACGGATTGACTCCGTGGGTTCACCGTCGCGGTATTTTTTTAAGTCCCTCTAATTTTGTCTATTCAACCCGCGGTCCACCAGGTAAAAAATGATTGGCTAGAGACGTAATCCACCCCCGACTTTCCTTCTGCGCCACCACGTGTGAGCGACACACACTCCCGACCACCGGATTCTACGCCTCTCGACGGAGACCGTCCGCCGCTGACGAGGGCCACACCGGCGATCTGCCCTCAGCACACCTGACTCATCTTTCCTTTCTGTACTCCTCCTCTCTCCGCCCCTTGTTCAGTAGCGACCACCCCGAGCTCGCCCAGAACCATGGCCTTCTCCTTCCGCCCGGCTCCGGTACTTCACAGGTCACCCGTGCTACGAGCGCCGCGCCTCCTCCTAAACGTCCTCGCCCTACGCTGATCCGGCTGCAGCCGACCGCCGCCCTCGTGGGCAGTTTCCGATCACCATCGCAACCACCCCCCCCCCCCGGGCATGTGCAGCACCGTGCCCCGTTGTAAGGGCATATTTATCCCTAAGGTGTTTTGGTGATTGATGACAACGCATTTGCGGACTAATCGTGTGCCTTGAGTATCCCAGACATTTCATCGCTAGGCACAAGACGGTTGGGTGCCCCTCGAAGACTGTTGAAGACGACGTCTTTTCTATGTTTCTTTTTGGTGGATTTGAGTCGTAGGAAAGCCGTACTATTAAGAGGGGGTCCGCGTCAGAAAGGTTTGGGTGGAATCATCATGTACACGTTTCTTCCTTGTCCCCACCTTTCTCTTGCACCTTGGAGCTTCCTCCATTGCTTATCTTGTCACCTTGCTTCTGGCTGCTGTGTTGGCCTGCAGTAGTACTGCTCCCAAGTGAGCGGTAGTACCGTAGCCACCAGCGGTAGTACCGTGTTGCAGCACGATAGTACCGCAGGTGCCCACAGTTGTACCGCTCCCCTGGAGCTGCACTACCGTGGCCCACCAGGCTAGTACCGCTCCCCCGTGGTAGTAGGGGTGGATGTAATTTTTTACATCCGCGCCTACCACGGTAGTACCGCTTTAACTCCGCGGTAGTACCGTGCTCAGCTGCCAGGCGGTAGTACCGCCCCTCTACGGTAGTACTATGTCGGGTTTTTGCTTCTTCCGTTTTTCAGCGGAAGTAGGCATGGTTGTTTCGTTATCCTCTCTCTTCCCAGGCTAGGGGATTCCTGCCTTGCGGTAGTACCGCAAGGGGGAGCGGTAGTACCGCGCCCGCAGAAGTACCGCCATTAGCACTTGTGCCACAGGTCTGCCCTAGCAGTTGCTGGTGCAGCGGTAGTACCGCGGGCCTGCACGGTTGTACCGCGTGACCTCGTGGTAGTACCGCTTGGCAGCAAGCGGTAGTACCGCGTGGCGCCACGGTAGTACCGCTTGCCTGGTGTGGTAGTACCGCTGGCCGCGGGCTGGTAGGTGGATAACGGTTGGATCTTTGTCCCTCACTATATAAGGGGTACCCTTCTTCCCCGTTGACTTATATCTTCCAACCCTAAGCTCCATTGTTGCTCTAACCTCCATTTTCGCCCGATCTCACTCCCTAGCCAATCAAACTTGTTGATTTGCTCGGGAGTGGTTGAGAAGGCCTCGATCCACACTTCCACCAAGAGAAATTTGATTCCCCCCACTAATCCCTTGCGGATCTTGTTACTCTTGGGTGTTTGAGCATCCTAGACGGTTGAGGTCACCACGGAGCCATAGTCCATTGTGGTGAAGCTTTGTGGTGTCGTTTGGAGCCTCCAATTGAGTTGTGGAGATTGCCCCAACCTTGTTTGTAAAGGTTCGGTCGCCGCCTCCATGGGCACCAATAGTGGAATCACGTCATCTCGCATTGTGTGAGGGTGTGAGGAGAATGCGGTGGCCCTAGTGGCTTCTTGGGGAGCATTGTGCCTCCACAGCGCTCCAACGGAGACGTACTTCCCCTCAAAGGGAAGGAACTTCGGTAACACATCCTCGTCTCCACCGTCTCCACTCTTGGTTATCTCGTGCCTTTACTTGTGCAAGCTTATTTGTGTCATATCTCTTGCTTGCTTGTGTTCCTGTCTTTGTTGCATCATATAGGTTGCTCACCTAGTTGCATATCTAGACAACCTACTTTGATGCAAAGTTTAAATTGTTAAAGAAAAGCTAAAAATTGTTAGTTGCCTATTCACCCCCCTCTAGTCAACCATATCGATCCTTTCAATTGGTATCAGAGCCTCGTCTCTTTATTAAGGACTTTACCGTCTGAAGAGTATGGTTGATACCGTAGACGGTGTGGAGGAACACCCTGGTGTGAATCCGATCTCGTCTACGGGCGATGGGGAAACCTCGGTCTCTCGTGAGGAGTTCAATGTGGCCTTGGAGACATTGAAAACCTCCATGACGACCGAGGTTGAAAGCATGTTTACTAAATTCCTTGAAGGGCTTAAACTATCCACCGCACCGTTGAAAGTGGGTAATCCCACCGACAAGGTGACGGATGCTACCTCCGATAAGGGGGAAGCTAGTAGCAAAAAGACTCCTTCTAGTGGTAAGAATGGCACCGACATCTTTGCTCATGTGGAACCACCACTTGTTTATGGTGGACCGGTTCCTTCCACTCATTTGAATCATGCCGGTCCTCCCCCTAAGATTGTGAAAAATGAGGACTTTGATTCTGGGGTTTACCGCTTTAAACATCATTTGAATCATGTGAACACTAATCTTTGGAGAATCATTGAAGAAGGTTTCTATCCGCATGATCCAAGCAACTTCACTCCTTGAGAAGCCGCGGATAATCAATTCAATGAGAATGCTCTCTTCATCATTCAAGATGCAATTCCACCCGAAGATCTACCTCATCTTCGGCCCTTCGCCTTGGCCAAAGACGCATGGCTTTGTGTTGTCTCACTCTAACGGGGAAGCGCAAGCATTCAATGCTCCAACAATGAAGTGGTGCAAGATGAGGCCGTTGAGTTTGCAATGAAAGAAGATGAAGAACCTCATGAGCTTTATCGGAGAGTAATCAAACTCACGGTCTCACTCCGAGATCACGGGAGCAAGGACACGGATGAAAATTGGATCAAGTGCAAATTCCTCAAGGCAATAATGCCCTACCACAAGGCCATGTCCTCCGTCATTCGTCAAAGGCTGGACTTCCACACTTTGACCTTAAGCGAAGTGTTGGATGAGTTTGTGGCCATGAACATTTTGGACAAGACCGCCGACAATGCGGTGCTTCTTTCTCAAAGGGCAAAGAAGCCCAACCTTGCATTGAAGGCCAAGCTCTGCGTTGAAGAAGAGGAAGAGGAAGAAGAGGAGAGCAACCCCGAAGATACTAAGTATGCATATCATGAACACATGGCACTTGCTTCAAGGCAATTTTGGAGCAAGAAAAACTCAAGGCCAAACTTTAACAAAAACAACTCAAGTGGCACGAAGAGCAAGCAGCGTGTAAGGACTTGCTATAATTGTGGCAATGTGAGTCATTTTGTTGCGGAGTGCCCGTATGAGAAGAGGGAAGACAATGGTGGCAAGCTCGTCCGAAAGGACAAGGCCAAGTCGTTCCCCAACAAGAGCAACTTCACCAAGAAGACTTCCCCCAAGGCATTGGTGGTACAAGAAGAGTACAATGAGGATTATGACGATGATGAAGATGGTGAGTCGGTTGCCATGGCCTATGTTGCCATTGCGACGACTCCACGGGTGTCTCTCTTCGACTCACCCAATGACAGCATCACCGCCAAGTGCCTCATGGCTAAAGCCACCAACAAGGTAACCTCCAACATCAAAACTACCATCATTAATCATCCTTCTTCGAGGGATAGCATTGATGAACATGAGGGAGCTAATGTGGAGGTGAATGAGTTTGATGCCTTTATGGGCAAACTTAAGGGTAAATCCAAGAAGCACTTTGTTGCTCTCTTGGAACAACTTGGTGAAGCCAATGACATGATCGAGGCTCATGAAGATACCATCTCTAAGATGGAAGGGCATAGTCATGACTATGCCGATGAGATATCAGATCTTTCCAATGCTCTTGAGGAAGAGCGTGGTCTTCGTTTGGCTCTTGAGGAGTCACACAACGTTGATCATGCTAAGTTAAAGAAAGATTTTGATCATGTTCTCATTGTTTCTCGTGTGCTAAAATCCGAGAAGGCCGAACTTGAGGTTGATCTTGCTAGACTCAAAGAGGAGTTTGATCTACTTGACAAGGCTCACAGGGTCTTGAAGGGTGCTCATGCTAGCCTCAAAGAGTCTCATGATCAACTTCAAGTAAAGCTAACTAAGGAAAAAGCCACTTTTCCTCGTATGATGTTAATTGAAAGTGCAAATGCTATGAACCCGTGTTGTGAGCATGTGCATCTTGTTGAGGAGAACACTAAGCTAAAGGTGCAACTTGAGAAGGGTCTTGCGTCTTGCATACAAGGCAAGAAGAACCTCAACTACCTCTTGTCCAACCAAAAGGGAGTTGTGGCTAAGGAAGGGGTTGGGTACATGCCCGAGTCCAAGAACAAGAAGAAGAATGACAAGACCAAACGACCTCCTCCTCTCATGCAAACCTTTGTGAAGCAGGGAGAGAGTGCTTCCAAGGAGAAGAAGAACAATGCGAAGGGTGGCAGGTCAAAAAGGGCAATGCCACTCCTCCCATCAAAGCCGGCAACTTTAATCCTTCTTATATGTTATGTCGTGCTAGTGATGGGCATGTCTATGCCAAATTTGTTGGTTCCCCTCATGAGTACATTGAACGGTCTATTTGGGTTCCAAAGACCCTTGTTACTAACATCAAAGGACCCATTACAAAATGGGTACCTAAAACCAAGCATTGATCTCTTGTAGGTGTTTTCTTCCGGTGGGGGATCATGGTTGCTCGATAGCGGAGCTACAAATCATATGACCGGAAGCAAGGACTTGGTGGTGGACGTGCACAAGATTCCATCTATCCCCACCAATGTCGAGTGGGGTGACGCCTCATCTTCTAAGGTATTGGGACTTGGCAAGGTAGTCATTTCTCATGATCTCATGATCGAGAAGGTCATGCTTGTTGAGTCCCTTGCATACAATTTACTTTTCGTTCGTCAACTTGCAATCATGGGCTTTGCCACTTTCTTTGATATCGATACCGTGGCCCTCTTGTGGAGCAAGACTCTTAAAGTAGCCTTTGTTGGGCATGTCGAGAATGGTCTATATGTGATTAACTTTTCAGAGCGACCCACTAAGACCGCGACATGCCTAATGGCTAAAGTTGATGTGGGATGGCTTTGGCATCGCCATTTAGCCCATGTCAATATGAGATCTTTGCAAAGTCTTCTCAAGGGGGACCATGTCCGTGGACTAACAAATGTTAGTTTTGCTAAAGATCGTGCTTGCAGTGCTTGTATCGAAGGAAAGCTACATGAGAAGGCTCACCCTCCCACGACTATCATTTACTCAAAGAGGCCTTTGGAACTCCTTCACTTGGATCTCTTTGGGCCTACATCCTTCGATTGTCTTGGGGGTAGGAAGTATTGCTTGGTGATTGTGGATGACTACTCAAGATACACCTGGGTGTATTTCTTCAAGAGTAAGAGAGAGACCCAACAAACAGTCATTGACTTTGCAAATGAAGCACAACGTCAACATAATGCAAAGATCTTGACAATAAGAAGTGACAACGGCACATAGTTCAAGAACTACACCTTGGATGAGTTTCTTAGTGATGAGGGGATCAAGCATCAATATTCCGCACCTTACACCCCTCAACAAAACGGTGTTGCGGAGAGGAAGAACCAGACGTTGATGGATGCGGCAAGGACCATGATGGCGGAGTTCAAGTCTCCATACAACTTTTGGGACGAAGCCATCAACACCGCGTGTCATGCATCCAATCGGCTCTACCTCCGCAAGGGCTTGAACAAGACTCCATATGAGATACTCACCGGTAACAAGCCCAACCTCAATTACTTCCGGGTGTTCAGGTGTAAGTGTTTCATTCTCAAGAAAGGTGTTCGGTTGTCTAAATTTGAGGCTAGAGCTTATGAGGGCATATTTGTTGGTTATGCTACAAACTCTCATGCTTACCGTGTCCTCAATAAATCCACGGGACTTATTGAGGAGACGTGTAACGTGGAGTTTGACGAGAATAATGGCTCCCAAGTGGAGCAAAGTGGCACTTGTGATGTAGGTGATGAAATTCCTCCTCAAGCCATAAGAAGAATGGGTGTTGGCTTTATCCTACCCATTGAGGAACCCCTTGTGGCCGAAGGAGAAGGACAATGCTCCACTCAAGTGGAGCCATCACCAACCAAAGGCCCACATGCTTCCGAAGAACAACATGAAGGCCCTCATCCTCAAGAACATGACCAAGGGCAAGATCATGCTCAGACGGTGTTGACACATCAAGTGATGCCCAAGGTCAAGTTCTCTCCTCCGAGAAAGTTCAAGAACAAGAACAAGCTCAAGACGACGCTCAAGATGATCAAGTGACCACTCCTCGTCTCACCCCCGAGGAGGAATTGGAGCGTCGTGCCACCAAGGTTGCTTCCAAGCTCTCCACCAAGGATCGTCTCACGACGAATGTGCTTGGAAGCTTAAGAAAGGGGGTAAGCACTCGTAGACAATTAGCAAACTATTGTGATCATCACGCGTTTGTATCTTGTGTCGAACCCCATAAGGTCTATGAGGCGCTCGAAGATCCGGATTGGCTCAATGACATGCATGAAGAACTCAATAACTTCGAGCGCAACAAAGTGTGGAGGTTGGTGCCAAGACCGACGGGGAACCACAATGTCATTGGAACAAAGTGGATATTTAAGAACAAGCAAGATGCCCATGGGATTATCATTCGCAACAAGGCTCGTTTGGTAGCACAAGGCTACTCCCAAGTCAAGCGTATCGACTACGGTGAAACCTTTGCCCCCGTTGCTCGTCTTGAATCCATTCTGAAAGTGCAACTATCCCTAGGTGGTTTTGGTAATTCATAACAACATATAGCTCATTGAGCTAATGCCATTTCAAGATGATTATTTCAGGAAAGCTCAATGATTGGCATGGCATGGATGTGAAAGTGGAACCCTCAAAATGCTAAGGACAAAGAATTGGCTCAAGCTCAAAAGTTCAAGACTCTTCATTTTATATTTTAGTGATCCAAGATCACATTGAGTCTTTAGGAAAAGCCAATACTATCAAGGAGGGATGAGGTGTTGCTTAATGAGCCTCTTGCTTAATGTGCTTAATGATATGCTCCAAAATCCTCAGCTACTTTCCCATATCCACAAATGACCTAAACCCTAAGCCAAACTCGGTCATACCGATTCTTTCATTCCGGCGCCACCGAGTTTCACTTGTCATTTGCCACTGCCAAACCCTAGCAATTCGGTCCTACCGATAAGGATCTCGGTCTCACCGAGATGGGCTTGCAAACTCTCTGTTTCCCTTTCGTAACTTTTCGGTCTCACCAAAAGAGCGAATCGGTCCCACCGAGAATGCAAGGTAAACTCTATGTTTCCTTCTTGTAACTTTTCGGTCTCACCGAAAGAGCGAGTCGGTCCCACCGAGTTTGCCTGACCAACTCTCTGGTTAGCTTATTGCCAAACTCGGTCTCACCGAGTTTGTGCAATCGGTCTCACCGAGATTACGTTATGCCAAAACCCTAACCGAATCGGTCCTACCGAGTTGCATGTCAGTCCCACCGAAATTCCTAACTGTCACTAGGTTTACTATTTCAGTCCGACCGAGTTTTCTGATTCGGTCCCACTGAGATTGATAAATTGTGTGTAACGGTTGGATTTTGTGTGGAGGCTATAAATACCCCTCCACCTCCTCTTCACTTGTGGAGAGAGCCATCAGAACACATACACCATTCCAACTCATATGTTCTGAGAGAGAACCACCTACTCATGTGTTGAGACCAAGATATTCCATTCAAACCATATGAATCTTGATCTCTAGCCTTCCCCAAGTTGCTTTCCACTCAAATCTTCTTTCCATCAGATCCAAATCCTATGAGAGAGAGTTGAGTGTTGGGGAGACTATCATTTGAAGCACAAGAGCAAGGAGTTCATCATCAACACACCATTTGTTACTTCTTGGAGAGTGGTGTCTCCTAGATTGGCTAGGTGTCACTTGGGAGCCTCCGACAAGATTATGGAGTTGAACCAAGGAGTTTGTAAGGTCAAGGAGATCGCCTACTTCGTGAAGATCTACCGCTAGTGAGGCAAGTCCTTCGTGGGCGATGGCCATGGTGGGATAGACAAGGTTGCTTCTTCGTGGACCCTTCGTGGGTGGAGCCCTCCATGGACTCGCGCAACCGTTACCCTTCGTGGGTTGAAGTCTCCATCAACGTGGATGTAGGATAGCACCACCTATCCGAACCACGGGAAAAACATCCGTGTCTCTAATAGCATTTGAATTCTCCAAACCCTTCCCTTTATATTCTTGCAAGTTGCATGCTTTACTTTCCGCTGTTAATATACTCTTTGCATGCTTGCTTGAATTGTGTAATGATTGCTTGACTTGTCCTAAGATAGCTAAAAACTGCCAAGAACTAAAATTGGGAAAAGGTTAAGTTTTTATTTGGTCAAGTAGTCTAATCACCCCCCCTCTAGACATACTTTCGATCCTACAAGTGGTATCAGAGCTTTGGTCTCCATTTGCCTTGATCTCCATAGCTTTGGTGGTCATAGCCTTGGTTTCACAACCTAGGAGAGTATGGCGTCTAGCGAGGGAAATTATCACCGTAGAGGTCCTTACTTTGATGGCACTAATTTTGCTAGTTGGAAGCATAAAATGAAAATGCATATTCTTGGACATAACCCCACCGTATGGGCTATTGTTTGTGTTGGCTTGCAAGGTGAGTTCTTTGATGGGAGGGAACCAAACCGTGAAGCTACCGCGGATGAGTTGAAGATGTTGCAATACAATGCTCAAGCTTGTGATATTCTCTTCAACGGATTGTGCCCCGAAGAATTCAACAAAATCAGCCACCTTGAGAATGCAAAGGAAATTTGGGACACTTTGATTGATATGCATGAAGGTACCGACTCCGTCACGGAATGCAAGTTGGATGTGCTCCAAAGTCAACTTGACAAGTTCAAGATGAAGGATGGTGAAGGTGTCGCCGAAATGTACTCTAGGCTTGCTCTCATCACAAATGAGATTGCCGGCTTAGGAAGTGAAGAGATGACCGATAGATTCATCATCAAGAAGATCCTAAGAGCCTTGCATGGGAAATATGATACCGTGTGCACATTGATTCAAAAGATGCCAAATTACAAAGATCTCAAGCCAACGGAAGTGATTGGAAGGATTGTTGCTCATGAGATGTCACTCAAGGATAAAGAGGAACTTCACAACAAATCAAGTGGTGCCTACAAAGCCTCATGTGAAGTCCCCACATCATCAAGTGAGAAACAAACCTTCAATGAAGAATTGAGCTTAATGGTGAAGAACTTCAACAAGTTCTACAAGAGTAGAAGCAAAGATAGAAGCTTCAAGTCAAGGTCATACAATGACAAAAGATCTTCTAGTCGAGAACGAAACTGCTATAATTGTGGAAGACCCGGACACTATTCCAATGAGTGTACGGCTCCCTACAAGAGAAGAGAAGATTCTCCAAAAAGAAGAAGCAAAGAATCACCACCAAGAGAGAGAAGGAGTAGAGATGATCGTTATGAACGGAGATACTCACGGAGAAGCAAGGATTCGGAAAGGAAGGAAAAATCATCAAGGAGCTACACAAAACGAAGACATCAAGCTCATGTTGGTGAATGGGTATCCGGCTCCGACTCCGACAGCCACTCCGAGAGAAGTTATCACTCCAACTCCGAAGATACTCAAGATGAAGGTGTTGCCGGTCTAGCACTTGTGTCAACCAACTCCTACGACATATTTGACTCACCAAATGAAGGAATTGGAAGATGCTTCATGACCAAAGGTCCTAAGGTAACACACCCCGAGTATGTTGATTTTAATAGTGATGAAGATGACTTGTTAGGTGATGATGACTTGCTTGTTGACAACTCTAGTGATGAGTACTATGATGAAACATCAACTAATCATGCTAAAACGAATGACAATGATAAGGAGAAGATTGAGGCTCTAACTAAATAACTAAACACTCTTAAGTTAGCTCATGAAACTATCTTCGAAGATCATTGAGAACTCTTAAGAGCTCATGAGAAATTACGCTTTGAAAAGCTCAATCTTGAGCAAGAGCATGAGTTCTTAAAAGCAATCAATGATGATCTCCACAAGAAAAGTTCTTCTTACATTGCCAAGCGTTTACTATTATCCACTTACATGCCTCAAGTCAAGTCTAGTAACAAGAACAAGAAAGATTCTTCCTCTAGTAGTAACAATGATCATGCTAAATCCAATATTGTTGCTTCTAGTAGTTCTCTTGATTCCACTAATGATTCTCTTAGCCAAGTTACACTTGAGCAAGAAAATAGCTTATTGAAGGGGATCATAGAGAAAGGAGTATACAAAAGCCTTGCCGGAAGTAAGCAATTCCAGGAAATTGTGCGCAAGCAAGGGATGCACCGGAAGAATCAAGGTGTTGGTTTTGAACGAAAGTTCAATGCCAATGGAGTTGAATGGGAAGAAGATCAATACCCCAAGACAAAGTTTGTTCCTCAACAAGAGAAGTATGATACTTCTTTCAAGGGGACACAAGCTCAAGATGATCTACCACCACAAGACTACAAGCAAAAAGGCAAGGACAAGCTTCAAGAGGAGATTGATGCATTTGAAGAAGCTCCTAAGACCTTAGTCAAGTGTATTCCCAAGACCACATCAAGTTCCACTTCATCAAGTACGACTACAACTCCAAGGATTCCCATCAAGATGGTGTGGATCCAAAAGAAAAAGAACTAGAGAGTTCTTGAGGGTGACTCCGCCAACATATTTCATTCTCATCATTTTGGCAAGAACAAGTGCAATCAACTTCCACATCATGCACTAGTTCAAGGAGTCACAAACCCTCTTGTTGGTAAGACAAGGGACAAGGTAACCTAAAGTTTTCATGGACATCATCTTGTGTATGCATCACTCTATGTCTATGGATATCCTTGTTTGTTCCTTGTGGGACTAACCCATGTAGGTATTGAAAGTGCAATTCACTCAAATGGATAGCTCGAAGTGATCTACATCAACATTGAGCATCCACATCTTCAACATCTACTTGAAGTCATCATCGACAAAACCCAAGGTTAGTTCATCCCTCTTAGGGGGGATATCACATCTAGGGGGAGCTTTACTCTAAGACTTGAGCTAAAGCAACTCTAAAGATGTGAATACAACAATGCTTTATGTAAAAGTGGTAACCCCAATTGAGCTTAAACGATGAGTATGACCTACGATCAAGTGTTCTCACTTGACTCCTAAGTCAATATACTCATATATAGATGACCTAGTCATCGCAAATTGCTTGATAGATGCTAGAATTGTTTGTGCATGCTTTGCCACATATTTCATTTGCCATCTTATTGTGTGAGCATGTTGGTTGCATATTTCACTCATTCGAGGACATCCACTTGTTGTTTTGATTGTTTGGCTTTATCTTCTTTTGCCAAGTGGATGGACAAGAATGCCTAAGAACCTTCTCTAGCTATCTATGTTGTTCTCGTCTCAAACTCTATTCATGCTGCATCACAAAACTTGATCAAGTCAGATTCGAACCACTCTGTGTGAGGAGCGCTCGGAGTCCCCGATTCGTCATAGACTTAAACTTCCAAAACCTCTTTGTGATTCTCGGTCTGACCGATACCATACTTTCGGTCCTACCGAGATCATTAAGTTGATCCAGGTTTTCGATCTCGGTGCAACCGATTTGAACCACTCGGTCACACGGAGTTGCAATAACTGTATATAGTTTTGCATCTCGGTGCCACTGAGTTGTTCCACTCGGTCACACCGACAGGGTCGGGCTATATATAGTGACGGGCAGAATTTTGGAAATTTCTCCGAAACCTCTTCGCCCGCGCATAGCTCGCTCTGCCTCCTGGGTCTCCGGATCGTCCTCCTCGCCGCCAGCAGCCTCCAGTCGCTGGTCTCCGCCGCCGTCAACGGAATTCTGCCCCGCCATTGCCGCCGTAGCGAGTCTCCGCCGAACTAGGGTATGGACTTGATCTTTGTGCTATTCTCCAATCCGATTCCTAGCACATTGTGATCATCATGATTCTTGCCACGTTTGATAAACTCCTATCCAGTCAATGAACTAGTAGATTAGGTTTAATTCGAAAATTTTAGGGTTAGGTTTCCGCCGAAACCATCTCGGACCCACAGAGTTGAAAAACTCGGTCCCACCGATTTGGCTTATGCCATTACACAAGTAAAACTCGGTCTGACCGAGAACTACTTATCGGTGTGACCGATTTTGGAACTCTGTGAAACCCTAGCAGTCTCGGTGCCACCAAACTGTGACTCGGTCTGACCAAGTTCACTAGTTCTGGTGCCAAAACTGCTTCGGTGTCACCGAGTTTGAAAATCGGTAGATCCGAGATGATCTCAGTGGGAAACTAAAACTAAGTTTTTGAATTATTCTTTTGCAAAAATCTCTGCATTTTGTGATGCTCATCCACTCTATCTCATCTATAATCTATTCACAGGGTCAGCAGTCAGTTTGCATCATGTCAGACCAGAGTGACAGCCAGAACTTGTCAGAGCAGCAAGTACAGTTGAGTGAGGGCACTAGACCATCAAGTTCCTCAGATGATGGCAGCAGGAGCACACCCAGCAACCTGCCTAAAGCTACCACTAGACAAAGGAAGAAGAGGACTTCTGATTCTGAAGATGAAGACTATGTGGCAGAGGAAGAGGCCACACCAAAGAGAGTTGAGCCAGCTCAAGGCACAAAGCCAGGCCTGAAAATCAAAAGGCCAGCAGGCAGGCAGCCCATGTCAAAGGCTAGAGCTTCAACTGTGAAGCCTGCTCCCATTGAGCCCGTTGCTGCTGAGGGCAAAAAGAGGAAAGAAAGAGTGAAGGAGACTATAGCCAGAGTGCTTGGGAAGGCCTCCATCATGGTAGATGAGGAGGAAGAAGAAGAGGTTGCTGCAGCAGCACCCAAGGCTCCCAAGCTAATGGGAGATGCCATAAAATCAGGGGGAGCTGCTTCCAAGGCCAAGTCAGCTCCAAAGCCAAAACCAAAGAGAAACACACAAAGCATCCCAGCCACTGAGAAGAACAAGGCCCCAGTGCCTGAAGTTGCAGAGGAAGAAGAAGAAGAGCATGTCCTTAGGAAGCTCAAGCCCAAGATCCCAAACCACAACGATGCTCATCCTATGGCTGAGGATATGAAGCTCGGGAGAGATTCAGGGCTGAGGAAGTGGAGAGAAGCAGATCCGTATGCTTCTAGGAGAAGGACTGCAGTGGACTACAGATTTCATACCAAGGAGCAGCAGGATTTCTATGAGACTATTTTGCTTGACAAGAAGCCAATTGTGTGTGACATGAGATGGGTCGACTGGACCTACATGAAGGAGAATGAGGAACACTACCCTGGAGTATATGACAGTTTTAGTGCGTGTGGAGTGGCAGACTTTGTTGGGCAAAAGCTCACAAAGTGGAACGAGGAGCTAATCATGCAATTCTACTCCACAACACACTTCTATCCGGATGGCAGGATCACTTGGATGTCAGAGGGTACAAGGTACCAATCCACTGTTGAGGAATGGGCGAAGTTGATCAATGCCCCAGAGGAGCAGGATGATGACTTGGACATTTATGCCAAGAAGAAGATGGACCACAACTCTATGTCCAACATGTACAAGGAGATTCCGAATGAAGCACTTGACACGTTCAAGTTTGGCTCAGTGCCCTATCTTCTGTCAGGATTGCCTACGATCAACTGGATCCTTAGGCACACTCTTCTGCCCAAGTCTGGAGATCACAAGATGATCAGAGGTCACATGATCAATTTGCTTCATGTCTTTGACGTGCCTCAAAAATTCAAAGTCATGAGTCTCATAGTGGAAACAATCAAGAAGACAGCAGCAGACCAGAAGAGGAGCTGTGGATATGCCCCACAGATTCAGGAGCTCATCAACTCCAAGATGGGCACGAGCATATACCTCTTGGATAAGGAACCCCTGCCCATCCGTCCAGATTTTGAAGATAACCAAGTGGTCATGACTAAGAATGAGCCATCATCTGCCCATGCACAAGCTCAGAAGGAGAAGGCGAAGAAGGAGAAAGCTGCCAGGATGCCTACTCAAGCGGAGGCATCTGATTACTTCCTGAAAACCAAACAAGAGCAGCTTGGTTACCTGATTGCATCCACCCTGCGGATTGAGCAAGGACTTGCCACCCTGACTCAGAACCAGGCAAGCTTAGAGAGGATCATGGAACAGAGGTTCTACGACTTGGACATCAAGGTGACAGAGATACAGACTGCCATGGAGAAGCTCCAGGAGGACATGAATGAGAGGAGAGGCAGGACCACGACTGATGCTTTTGCAAGGGTGCCACGAGGTCCGAGGTCATCTGCACTGCCAGTTGCTGACACCAGAGCTACAACGTCCGCGCCAGCCATAGCCTCAGTTCCACCAGCTCCAGCATCCACTTCAGCCTCGACTCCGACCACGTCTACCGAAGGCTTCGTCCTTGGAGTGCTCCGGACTCCACCACCACCTGAAGATCAAGCCTGAGCGTCGACTTAGCACTATGCATTTTCTAGGAACTTTTTGGTAACTTGTTGCCAAAGGGGGAGAAAATGTATAGATCATAGGCTTCGAGAGAGAGTGTTGCTTTTATTCTCTCTTGTTTTATTTGGTGGTTTTTCGAACTTTGTTTGCTCGTGTGTGAGATACTACGTCCTTATGTTTGTGAGACATCGATGATCATGTGTTTGATCATAAGCTACACTTAATGTTTGCTTAATGCTTGCTTAAATATTATCATTCTATCTATCTTTTGTGATCATTCACTATTCTTGGTGATGAGTGCATGTATTTCAATCTTATCATTTTTGAGCGCTCCACCAAGATGTATGTGACATGGAAGAGTAACCCATCATTCTAACTCCTTGTGCATTTGCAGTCCAAAGCAAATTTTAAATATGCACAAATTTAGGGGGAGCTCTTATTTGTCACATACTTCTCAAAGCGACGATATATTTCATGCTTATTATCATTTGTTGAAGCTTTGATCTATATGTTGTCATCAATTACCAAAAAAGGGGAGATTGAAAGTGCAACTATCCCTAGGTGGTTTTGGTAATTCATAACAACATATAGCTCATTGAGCTAATGCCATTTCAAGATGATTATTTCAGGAAAGCTCAATGATTGGCATGGCATGGATGTGAAAGTGGAACCCTCAAAATGCTAAGGACAAAGAATTGGCTCAAGCTCAAAAGTTCAAGACTCTTCATTTTATATTTTAGTGATCCAAGATCACATTGAGTCTTTAGGAAAATCCAATGCTATCAAGGAGGGATGAGGTGTTGCTTAATGAGCCTCTTGCTTAATGTGCTTAATGACATGCTCCAAAATCCTCAGCTACTTTCCCATATCCACAAATGACCTAAACCCTAAGCCAAACTCGGTCATACCGATTCTTTCATTCCGGCGCCACCGAGTTTCACTTGTCATTTGCCACTTCCAAACCCTAGCAATTCGGTCCTACTGATAAGGATCTCGGTCTCACCGAGATGGGCTTGCAAACTCTCTGTTTCCCTTTCGTAACTTTTCGGTCTCACCGAAAGAGCGAATCGGTCCCACCGAGAATGCAAGGTAAACTCTATGTTTCCTTCTTGTAACTTTTCGGTCTCACCGAAAGAGCGAGTCGGTCCCACCGAGTTTGCCTGGCCAACTCTCTGGTTAGCTTATTGCCAAACTCGGTCTCACCGAGTTTGTGCAATCGGTCTCACCGAGATTACGTTATGCCCAAACCCTAACCGAATCGGTCCTACCGAGTTGCATGTCAGTCCCACCGAAATTCCTAACGGTCACTAGGTTTACTATTTCGGTCCGACCGAGTTTTCTAATACGGTCCCACCGAGATTGATAAATTGTGTGTAACGGTTGGATTTTGTGTGGAGGCTATAAATACCCCTCCACCTCCTCTTCACTCGTGGAGAGAGCCATCAGAACACATACACCATTCCAACTCATATGTTCTGAGAGAGAACCACCTACTCATGTGCTGAGACCAAGATATTCCATTCAAACCATATGAATCTTGATCTCTAGCCTTCCCCAAGTTGCTTTCCACTCAAATCTTCTTTCCATCAGATCCAAATCCTATGAGAGAGAGTTGAGTGTTGGGGAGACTATCATTTGAAGCACAAGAGCAAGGAGTTCATCATCAACACACCATTTGTTACTTCTTGGAGAGTGGTGTCTCCTAGATTGGCTAGGTGTCACTTGGGAGCCTCCGACAAGATTGTGGAGTTGAACCAAGGAGTTTGTAAGGGCAAGGAGATCGCCTACTTCGTGAAGATCTACCGCTAGTGAGGCAAGTCCTTCGTGGGCGATGGCCATGGTGGGATAGACAAGGTTGCTTCTTCGTGGACCCTTCGTGGGTGGAGCCCTCCGTGGACTCGCGCAACCGTTACCCTTCGTGGGTTGAAGTCTCCATCAACGTGGATGTAGGATAGCACCACCTATCCGAACCACGGGAAAAACATCCGTGTCTCTAATAGCATTTGAATTCTCTAAACCCTTCCCTTTATATTCTTGCAAGTTGCATGCTTTACTTTCCGCTGCTAATATACTCTTTGCATGCTTGCTTGAATTGTGTAATGATTGCTTGACTTGTCCTAAGATAGCTAAAAACTGCCAAGAACTAAAATTGGGAAAAGGTTAAGTTTTTATTCGGTCAAGTAGTCTAATCACCCCCCCTCTAGACATACTTTTGATCCTACACATTCGCATGTTGATTGCATATGCTTCTCATCATAACTTTAAGTTACAACAAATGGATGTGAAGAGTGCTTTTCTTAATGGTCCCATTAATGAATTGGTTTATGTCAAGCAACCCCCGGGTTCGAGGATCCCTACTTTCCCGATCATGTGAATCAACTCGATAAGGCACTCTATGGCCTTAAACAAGCCCCACGTGCGCGGTATGACCACCTTACCGAGTTGTTACAAGACCGTGGTTTTGAAGTTGGGCTAATCGACCCCACTCTTTTTACTAAGAAGGTCAAAGGGGAGTTGTTTGTGTGCCAATTATATGTTGATGATATTATCTTTGGTTCCCCTAACAAAGCTTTCAATGAGGAATTTGCCGCTCTCATGACCTCAAAGTTCGAGATGTCTTCCATGGGAGAGTTGAAGTTCTTTCTAGGGTTCGAAGTGAAGCAAAGAAGAGAAGGAACCTTCATCAACCAAGCCAAATACACTCAAGACATGCTCAAGAGATTCAAGCTAAGTGATGTCAAGCAGGCTTCCACTCCAATGCCCACCAAGTGCCAACTTGACATAGATCCCAACGGTAAAGCGGTGGATCAAAAGGTATATTGTTCCATGATAGGCTCCTTGCTTTACCTTTGTGCATCTAGACCGGATATCATGTTGAGTGTGAGAATTAGTGCACGGTTTCAAGCCGCACCTAAGGAAAGTCACTATGTGGCGGTCAAACGAATCTTTCGATATTTGGCTCATACCCCAAACTTTGGCTTATGGTACCCAAGAGGAGCAAAGTTCAAGCTTGTAGGGTATTCGGATTCCGATTGGGCAGGAGACAAAGTGGATAGGAAGTCCACTTCCGGAGGGTGCCAATTCCTTGGTTGCTCTTTGGTAAGTTGGTCTTCCAAAAAGCAAAGTTGTGTGTCTCTCTCATCCACCGAAGCGGAGTATGTGGCGGCCGGTAGTTGTTGTGCACAACTCTTATGGATGAGGCAAACTTTAAAGGATTATGGTGTCATTTGTGACAAAGTTCCTCTTTGGTGTGACAATGAAAGTGCCATCAAGATCTCTCTCAACCCGGTGCAACACTTCAAGATGAAGCATATTGAGATCCGGTATCACTTCATCCGGGATCACATTAGGCGAGGAGAGATCGAGTTCAACTATGTCAACACTCATGATAACCTTGCAGATATTTTCACGA
This sequence comes from Triticum monococcum, assembly GCA_034509565.1. Taxonomy (NCBI): domain Eukaryota; kingdom Viridiplantae; phylum Streptophyta; class Magnoliopsida; order Poales; family Poaceae; genus Triticum; species Triticum monococcum. Next base: position 664,686,894 of record CM067843.1, on the reverse strand, counting down.
AGCCCTTGGATGAAGTAAGATTTCGCGAGTTAAGGCATGAGCTAAATATCATTGATTCGAGCAATGTTGCTTGAACCCTTGCACACCCCACCATACTCAACTTGTTGTCTTGTTTAGATGTAGGCATGGACATAGGGGGAGTGTTGTTCTCTCAATGAACTCTCCCTCCCCCCATTATGCATAAATTGATCAAGTCTTTCACATTAGCCATGTTTGATAGTACTTGTGCTTCAAAGACGAGTTTTGGTCATGGGCCCAAGGATAATTCTTCGCGGTGACATACCAATTGATTCAAACATAGGTGGCTACGGCCACCGCCCTCTCTTTGGAGAGGTGGTGTCTCGTGGTTGTTTCGTTTTGTAGTTTGCCTTTCTGCCTTCGTGTGTAGCGTGGTCTTGTGGTGTCGTGTTGCCTCGGAGTGTTCATGCAAAGACCTCTTTTCGTGTGCTTGAAACGTGCATCTTCTTGAGCCCACGGTACTACCGTGGCTTGCTGCGGTACTACCGCTTGAGAGGGCACGGTACTACTGCACCAGAGCGCGGTACTTCCGCCGAGCGGTACTACCGCGATGAGGCACGGTACTACCGTGCCATTGAGTTAGCGTGGGCGTTATGACTCGGGCAGGGGAGTTCCAACTCCCCATTCCCATTCACTTGTCTCTCTCCCCATGTCTCTCTCTCTCTCTCTCTTGCTCAAGAACGGCGCAGGAGGTCCTCGCCGAATCTCCGTCTCCGGCCACTCTCCTCGGATTCTGACCGGTGGGATCATTCCCCACCACTTCCTCTTGCCATGGACAAAGGTTTTTCCCCAAATCCCTCTCTTTCTTGGTTGTTCTCTCGCTTCTAGGTTTTTGGGGAGATGCTTGTTGTTCTTGAGATTTTAGGCCAAATCTGTGCAAGAGTAGGATGTAGGAGAGTCGTGTTGCGTAGGAATCATACTTGATATGTTGTCATGTGGTAGATTTGTCCAACCGTAGTACCGCCGCGGTTTCGTGGGCTTTTCTCAGATTTGAACTTGTTCGGATCTGACGCGGTGCGGTACTACCGTGTCTCATGTGTGGTACTACCGCCCATCAGGTGCGGTACTACCGCACCAGCTCGTGCGGTACTACCGCCCATCAGACGCGGTACTACCGCGCTAGCTGTAGCACTAAGATCCTACTACCGCTCCCAGACCCGGTACTACCGTGGCCCTACACGGTACTACCGCGACTAAGATTGGTACTACAATCTTAGTACCACAGCACTTGGCAGTACTACCGTAGGGATCAAATCTCTCTCATGGCAATTATCTTGTGTGCTTCCTGCATGTTTCTTTTGCTTTGTTGTGGTCTTTGCATTGATCCTTCTCGCTTGTCGTGTGTGTTTTGCGCTTTGTGTCTCAGGTGGTGGCTCTTGATGTTCCAATCCCAGTCGTGACACTGGCTCCAAGTGTTTGTGCAATCCCCAAGATGAAGCACCAGAGGGCTCCAATGCCCCAAGCGCAATGTCAGGACCACTGCCAGCAAGCAAAAGGAACCTGCTAAGGGCATGGACGAGATTTCAGTCAATGAGTATGTCAAACACCGGAAGATCAATCCCTATGTGAATCCTCGGGCTGTCCTCAGAGGCACCGAGTTGTTCTGGACCAAGCAACAGGCTCTCATCTATCTGGATGTGATCAAGAACAAGCAGAATACCTTCATGGATGTCAAGTGAATAGACATGAATCACATGCGGAAGGACAAGTTTCATGCCTATTTTGGAGAGGCTCTGGACTTGGTGGAGCAGTTTGCTATTGAGCCCGTGATCTCCTTTCACCTTGACTATGACCCTGAGCTTATCTATCAGTTCTTTGCCTCAGTTTAACTTTCATCCCGGGGATGAGCAGAGGATGACCTGGATGACCAATGGCCGTCAGCTGTCTGCTAAATGGAAGGAGTTCATGGATCTGCTTCACATTCCTGATGACGGGCTTCACACACCTATTGGTGTTCGCCCCCACGCCAACTCTGAGTCTGCTAACAAGAACCTGCTTCAGCCATTCCTTGTTGAGAAGGTTCTCCCCAATGGAAAGTCGACTTGGGTGCTGAACTCCTTTCTGGATATCATGCATCGCATCTTCCACAACACTCTGTTCCCACGCATTGACGACAAGGACAAGGTTCATTCTTATCTAGTGGCCATGTTGCTCCCGTGTGCAGAGGCACGTTCACCTCAGACTCAGCCACTTGATGTCTCACACATCATGTGGTGTGAGCTTCGGTTTGCGGTGTTCACTCGCACGGTACCTATCTATGGATCGTACCTGTTTCTGTTGCTCTCCAACTTGGGAGAAGATGTACCCTGGTGATGAGTTCCTTGCTCCAGACCGGATTCGGCATGAGTACACCAGTCTCCGCGTCAAGCCCAACTGGGCCAACACTACCACCCGTGCTGAGGCTTCTTCTTCTAGGAGGGCTGTTGGTGAGGAGGAGGCAGGTGCAGAGCATGTTGCTGAGGACCGTGCTGCTAGGTCTACCACACCTTCCTCTGAGCCGTCGTGGGCCAAGAAGTTAAAGGACAAGATGAAGACTCTCTTCTGCATGCAGGCAAAGGAACAGTACATGACTCACGTGGCAGACAAGGAGAGTTGCCGCCGTGACAAGAAGGTTATGAGGCTCTTTGAAGAGGATGTCTCTGGTGGTTCTGAGGACGTCATCACGCTAGAGGCTGCCTGGATGGCGAAGCAGGGGTACAAGTGGACCAGTTCAGAGGAGGACATCGAGGAGCCCGTCCCCGCCGCTGAGTCTGACGAGGAGCACCAGGAGCAGTGGGATGACTTCTCTGCCTGAGCCACCCTGTGTGTGTAGGTGTCCTCTTTGCCTTTTTGGCGTCTCGATGCCAAAGGGGGAGAGAGTGTAGGGATTTGCGTTGTGTCGTGCTTGGTGTGTTTGCTTTGTCATTTGAATCTCGTTTGCCTTTGTTTGGTTTGTGCCTTCGAGACTTATCCTACATATGGTGTAAGACATATGCACTCTATCTATCTTAGTTAACTTATGCTTGTGATATCTTGTCTAGTGTTAGCCTTCCTATTACTAGATATGCCTCGTCTCTATAATATAGGGGGAGTTTTGATCCTAGTATGTGTGCCGTGCAGTCCAAAGCACCCATCTAGTTGGCACACATCTAGGGGGAGCCCGTCTATATTCTAGAGAGGAGGGGTCTGCGGTTCCTTAATATTATTTCCCTTGTGCAAATCCCGTATTGTCATCAATCCACCAAAAAGAGGGAGATTGTAAGGGCATATTTATCCCTAAGGTGTTTTGGTGATTGATGACAACGCGTTTGCGGACTAATCATGTGCCTTGAGTATCCCAGACATTTCATCGCTAGGCACAAGACGGTTGGGTGCCCCTCGAAGGCTGTTGAAGATGGCATCTTTTCTACGTTTCTTTTTGGTGGATTTGAGTCATAGGAAAGCCGTACTATTAAGAGGGGTCCGCGTCGGAAAGGTTTGGGTGGAATCATCACGTACACGTTTCTTCCTTGTCCCCTCCTTTCTCTTGCACCTTGGAGCTTCCTCCGTTGCTTATCTTGTCACCTTGCTTCTGGCTGTTGTGTTGGCCTGCGGTAGTACTGCTCCCAGGTGAGCGGTAGTACCATAGGCACCAGCGGTAGTACCGTGCTGCGCGCGGTAGTACCGCATGTGCCCACGGTAGTACTGCTCCCCTGGAGCTGCACTACCGTGGCCCACCAGGCTGGTACCGCTCCCCCGCGGTAGTAGGGGCGGATGTAATGTTGGGGAACGTAGTAATTTCAAAAATTTCCCTATGCACACGCAAGATCATGGTGATGCACAGCAACGAGGGGGGGAGTGTTGTCTACGTACCAACGCAGACCGACTGCGGAAGCGATCACACAACGTAGAGGAAGTAGTCGTACGTCTTCTTCCCGATCCGACCGATCCAAGCACCGTTACTCCGGCACCTCCGAGTTCTTAGCACACGTTCAGCTCGATGACGATCCCCGGGCTCCGATCCAGCAAAGCTTCGGGGAGGAGTTCCGTCAGCCCGACGGCGTGGTGACGATCTTGATGTACTACCGACGCAGGGCTTCGCCTAAGCACTACAACGGTATGATCGAGGTGGAATTTGGTGGCAGGGGGCACCGCACACGGCTAAGGAACGATCACAAGGATCAACTTGTGTGTCTTGGGGTGTCCCCTGCCCCCGTATATAAAGGATGAAAGGGGGGAGGCTGGCCGGCCAAGGAGGGAGGCGCAGGAGGAGTCCTACTCCTACCGGGAGTAGGACTCCCCCCCCCCCAATCCTATTCCAACTAGGAGTCCTTTGGAAAAAGGGAGAGGGAAAGAGAGAGAGGTGGCCGGCCACCTCTCCTAGTCCTAATAGGACTAGGGGAGGGGGGAGGCGTGCAGCCCTCCTTGGCGGCCCCTTTCACCTTTCCACAATGGCCCATGTAGGCCCATTTGGCTCCCGGGGGGTTCCGGTAACCCTCCCGGTAATCCGGTAAAATCCCGATTTCACCCGGAACACTTCCGATGTCCAAACATAGGCTTCCAATATATCAATCTTTATGTCTCGACCATTTCGAGACTCCTCATCATGTCCGTGATCACATCCGGGACTCCGAACAACCTTCGGTACATCAAAATGCATAAACTCATAATAACTGTCATCGTAACGTTAAGCGTGCGGACCCTACGGTTCGAGAACAATGTAGACATGACCGAGACACGTCTCCGGTCAATAACCAATACCGGGACCTGGATGCCCATATTGGCTCCTACATATTCTACGAAGATCTTTATCGGTCAGACCGCATAACAACATACGTTGTTCCCTTTGTCATCGGTATGTTACTTGCCCGAGATTCGATCGTCGGTATCCAATACCTAGTTCAATCTCGTTACTGGCAAGTCTCTTTACTCGTTCCATAATACATCATCTCACAACTAACATCTTTAGTTATAATGCTTGCAAGGCTTATGTGATGTGTATTACCGAGAGGGCCCGGAGATACCTCTCCGACACTCGGAGTGACAAACCCTAATCTCGAAATACGCCAACCCAACATCTACCATTGGAGACACCTGTAGTACTCCTTTATAATCACCCAGTTACGTTGTGACGTTTGGTAGTACCCAAAGTGTTCCTCCGGTAAACGGGAGTTGCATAATCTCATAGTTATAGGAACATGTATAAGTCATGAAGAAAGCAATAGCAACATACTAAACGATCGGGTGCTAAGCTAATGGAATGGGTCATGTCAATCAGATCATTCAACTAATGATGTGACCTCGTTAATCAAATAACAACTCTTTGTTTATGGTTAGGAAACATAACCATCTTGGATTAACGAGCTAGTCAAGTAGAGGCATACTAGTGACACTCTGTTTGTCTATGTATTCACACATGTATTATGTTTCCGGTTAATACAATTCTAGCATGAATAATAAACATTTATCATGATATAAGGAAATAAATAATAACTTTATTATTGCCTCTAGGGCATATTTCCTTCAGTCTCCCACTTGCACTAGAGTCAATAATCTAGATTACATGGCAATGATTCTAACACCCATGGAGTCTTGGTGCTGATCATGTTTTGCTCGTGGAAGAGGCTTAGTCAACGGGTCTGCAACATTCAGATCCGTATGTATCTTGCAAATCTCTATGTCTCCCACCTGGACTAGATCCCGGATGGAGTTGAAGCGTCTCTTGATGTGTTTGGTCCTTTTGTGAAATCTGGATTCCTTTGCCAAAGCAATTGCACCAGTATTGTCACAAAAGATTTTCAATGGACCCGATGCACTAGGTATGACACCTAGATCGGATATGAACTCCTTCATCCAGACTCCTTCGTTCGCTGCTTCCGAAGCAGCTATGTACTCCGCTTCACATGTAGATCCCGCTACGACGCTTTGTTTAGAACTGCACCAACTGACAGCTCCACCATTTAAAGTAAACACGTATCCGGTTTGCGATTTAGAATCGTCCGGATCAGTGTCAAAGCTTGCATCAACGTAACCTCTTACGGTGAGCTCTTTGTCACCTCCATATACGAGAAACATATCCTTAGTCCTTTTCAGGTATTTCAGGATGTTCTTGACCGCTGTCCAGTGATCCACTCCTGGATTACTTTGGTACCTCCCTGCTAAACTTATAGCAAGGCACACATCAGGTCTGGTACACAGCATTGCATACATGATAGAGCCTATGGCTGAAGCATAGGGAACATCTTTCATTTTCTCTCTATCTTCTGCAGTGGTCGGGCATTGAGTCTGACTCAACTTCACACCTTGTAACACAGGCAAGAACCCTTTCTTTGCTTGATCCATTTTGAACTTCTTCAAAATCTTGTCAAGGTATGTGCTTTGTGAAAGTCCAATTAAGTGTCTTGATCTATCTCTATAGATCTTTATGCCTAATATGTAAGCAGCTTCCCCGAGGTCTTTCATCGAAAAACTTTTATTCAAGTATCCCTTTATGCTATCCGGAAATTCTATATCATTTCCAATCAGCAATATGTCATCCACATATAATATCAGAAATGCTACAGAGCTCCCACTCACTTTCTTGTAAATACAGGCTTCTCCAAAAGTCTGTATAAAGCCAAATGCTTTGATCACACTATCAAAGCGTTTATTCCAACTCCGAGATGCTTGCACCAGTCCATAAATGGATCGCTGGAGTTTGCACACTTTGTTAGCTCCCTTTGGATCGACAAAACCTTCTGGTTGCATCATATACAACTCTTCTTCCAGAAATCCATTCAGGAATGCAGTTTTGACATCCATCTGCCATATTTCATAATCATAAAATGCGGCAATTGCTAACATGATTCTGACGGATTTAAGCATCGCTATGGGTGAGAAGGTCTCATCATAGTCAACCCCTTGAACTTGTCGAAAACCTTTTGCGACAAGTCGAGCTTTATAGACAGTAACATTACCGTCAGCGTCAGTCTTTTTCTTGAAGATCCATTTATTCTCAATTGCTTGCCGATCATCGGGCAAGTCAACCAAAGTCCATACTTTGTTCTCATACATGGATCCCATCTCAGATTTCATGGCCTCAAGCCACTTTGCGGAATCTGGGCTCACCATCGCTTCTTCATAGTTCGTAGGTTCATCATGATCTAGTAGCATGACTTCCAGAATTGGATTACCGTACCACTCTGGTGCGGATCTCACTCTGGTTGATCTACGTGGTTCAGTAGTATCTTGTCCTGAAGTTTCATGATCATCATCATTAGCTTCCTCACTAATTGGTATAGGTGCCACAGAAACAGTTTTCTATGATGTACTATTTTCCAATAAGGGAGCAGGTACAGTTACCTCGTCAAGTTCTACTTTTCTCCCACTCACTTCTTTCGAGAGAAACTCCTTCTCTAGAAATGATCCATTCTTAGCAACGAATGTCTTGCCTTCGGATCTGTGGTAGAAGGTATACCCAACAGTTTCCTTTGGGTATCCTATGAAGACACATTTTTCCGCTTTGGGTTCGAGCTTATCAGGTTGAAGCTTTTTCACATAAGCATCGCAGCCCCAAACTTTAAGAAACGACAACTTTGGTTTCTTGCCAAACCATAGTTCATAAGGCGTCATCTCAACGGATTTTGATGGTGCCCTATTTAACGTGAATGCGGCCGTCTCTAAAGCATAACCCCAAAACGATAGCGGTAAATCAGTAAGAGACATCATAGATCGCACCATATCTAGTAAAGTACAATTACGACGTTCGGACACACCATTACGCTGTGGTGTTCCAGGTGGCGTGAGTTGCGAAACTATTCCACAATTTTTCAAATGTACACCAAACTCGTAACTCAAATATTCTCCTCCACGATCAGATCGTAGAAACTTTATTTTCTTGTTACAATGATTTTCAACTTCACTCTGAAATTCTTTGAACTTTTCAAATGTTTCAGACTTATGTTTCATTAAGTAGATATACCCATATCTGCTTAAATCATCTGTGAAGGTGAGAAAATAACGATATCCGCCACGAGCCTCAATATTCATCGGACCACATACATCGGTATGTATGATTTCCAACAAATCTGTTGCTCTCTCCATAGTACCGGAGAACGGTGTTTTAGTCATCTTGCCTATGAGGCACGGTTCGCAAGTACCAAGTGATTCATAATCAAGTGGTTCCAAAAGCCCATCAGTATGGAGTTTCTTCATGCGCTTTACACCGATATGACCTAAACGGCAGTGCCACAAACAAGTTGCACTATCATTATCAACTCTGCATCTTTTGGCTTCTACATTATGAATATGTGTATCACTACTATCGAGATTCAACAAGAATAGACCACTCTTCAAAGGTGCATGACCATAAAAGATATTACTCATATAAATAGAACAACCATTATTCTCTGATTTAAATGAATAACCGTCTCGCATTAAACAAGATCCAGATATAATGTTCATGCTCAACGCTGGCACCAAATAACAATTATTTAGGTCTAATATTAATCCCGAAGGTAGATGTAGAGGTAGCGTGCCGACCGCGATCACATCGACTTTGGAACCGTTTCCCACGCGCATCGTCACCTCGTCCTTTGCTAGTGTCCGCTTATTCCGTAGTCCCTGTTTCGAGTTGCAAATATTAGCAACAGAACCAGTATCAAATACCCAGGTGCTACTGCGAGCTCTAGTAAGGTACACATCAATAACATGTATATCACATATACCTTTGTTCACCTTGCCATCCTTCTTATCCGCCAAATACTTGGGGCAGTTCCGCTTCCAGTGACCAGTCTGCCTGCAGTAGAAGCACTCAGTTTCAGGCTTAGGTCCAGACTTGGGTTTCTTCTCCTGAGCAGCAACTTGCTTGCTATTCTTCTTGAAGTTCCCCTTCTTCTTCCCTTTGCCCTTTTTCTTGAAACTAGTGGTCTTGCTGACCATCAACACTTGATGCTCCTTCTTGATTTCTACCTCCGCAGCTTTCAGCATTGCGAAGAGCTCGGGAATAGTCTTGTTCATCCCTTGCATATTATAGTTCATCACGAAGCTCTTGTAGCTTGGTGGCAGTGATTGGAGAATTCTGTCAATGACGCAATCATCTGGAAGATTAACTCCCATCTGAATCAAGTGATTATTATACCCAGACATTTTGAGTATATGCTCACTGACAGAACTGTTCTCCTCCATCTTGCAGCTATAGAACTTATTGGAGACTTCATATCTCTCAATTCGGGCATTTGCTTGAAATATTAACTTCAACTCCTGGAACATCTCATATGCTCCATGATGTTCAAAACGTCGTTGAAGTCCCGATTCTAAGCCGTAAAGCATGGCACACTGAACTATCGAGTAGTCATCAGCTTTGCTCTGCCAGACGTTCATAACATCTGGCGTTGCTCCAGCAGCAGGCCTGGCACCCAGCGGTGCTTCCAGGACATAATTCTTCTGTGCAGCAATGAGGATAATCCTCAGGTTACGGACCCAGTCCGTGTAATTGCTACCATCATCTTTCAACTTTGCTTTCTCAAGGAACGCATTAAAATTCAACGGAACAACAGAACGAGCCATCTATCTACAATCAACATAAACAAGCAAGATACTATCAGGTACTAAGTTCATGATAAGTTTAAGTTCAGTTAATCAAATTACTTAGGAACTCCCACTTAGATAGACATCCCTCTAATCCTCTAAGTGATCACGTGATCCAAATCAACTAAACCATAACCGATCATCACGTGAGATGGAGTAGTTTTCAATGGTGAACATCATCATGTTGATCATATCTACTATATAATTCACGCTCGACCTTTCGGTCTCTGTGTTCCGAGGCCATATCTGCATATGCTAGGCTTGTCAAGTTTAACCTGAGTATTCTGCGTGTGCAAAACTGGCTTGCACCCGTTGTAGATGGACGTAGAGCTTATCACACCCGATCATCACGTGGTGTCTGGGCACGAAGAACTTTTGCAACGGTGCATACTCAGGGAGAACACTTCTTGATAATTTAGTGAGAGATCATCTTATAATGCTACCGTCAATCAAAGCAAGATAAGATGCATAAAAGGATAAACATCACATGCAATCAATATAAGTGATATGATATGGCCATCATCATCTTGTGCTTTGTGATCTCCATCTCCGAAGCACCGTCATGATCACCATCGTCACCGGCGCGACACCTTGATCTCCATCGTAGCATCATTTGTCGTCTCGCCAATCTTATGCTTCCACGACTATCACTACCGCTTAGCAATAAAGTAAAGCATTACATCGCGATTGCATTGCATACAATAAAGCGACAACCATATGGCTCCTGCCAGTTGCCGATAACTCGGTTACAAAACATGATCATCTCATACAATAAAATCTGCATCATGCCTTGACCATATCACATCACAACATGCCCTGCAAAAACAAGTTAGACGTCCTCTACTCTGTTGTTGCAAGTTTTACGTGGCTGCTACGGGCTTAAGTAAGAACTCATCTCACCTACGCATCAAAACCACAACGATAGTTCGTCAAATAGACTCCGTTTTAACCTTCTCAAGGACCGGGCGTAGCCACACTTGGTTCAACTAAAGTTGGAGAGACTGTCTTCCGCAAGCCATCTATGTGCAAAGCACATCGAGGGAACCGGTCTCGCGTAAGAGTACGCGTAAGGTTGGTCCGGATCGTCTCGTCCAACAATACCGCCGAACCAAAGTATGACATGCTGGTAGGCAGTATGACTTGTATCGCCCACAACTCACTTGTGTTCTACTCGTGCAAATAACATCAAACCATAAAAACCTAGGCTCGGATGCCACTGTTGGGGAACGTAGTAATTTCAAAAATTTCCCTACGCACACGCAAGATCATGGTGATGCACAGCAACGAGGGGGAGAGTGTTGTCTACGTACCAACACAGACCGACTGCGGAAGCGATCACACAACATAGAGGAAGTAGTCGTACGTCTTCTTCCCGATCCGACCGATCCAAGCACCGTTACTCCGGCACCTCCGAGTTCTTAGCACACGTTCAGCTCGATGACGATCCCCGGGCTCCGATCCAGCAAAGCTTCGGGGAGGAGTTCCGTCAGCCCGACGGCGTGGTGACGATCTTGATGTACTACCGACGCAGGGCTTCGCCTAAGCACTACAACGGTATGATCGAGGTGGAATTTGGTGGCAGGGGGCACCGCACACGGCTAAGGAACGATCTCAAGGATCAACTTGTGTGTCTTGGGGTGTCCCCTGCCCCCGTATATAAAGGATGAAAGGGGGGAGGCTGGCCGGCCAAGGAGGGAGGCGCAGGAGGAGTCCTCCTACCGGGAGTAGGACTCCCCCCCCAATCCTATTCCAACTAGGAGTCCTTTGGAAAAAGGGAGAGGGAAAGAGAGAGAGGTGGCCGGCCACCTTTCCTAGTCCTAATAGGACTAGGGGAGGGGGGAGGCGCGCAGCCCTCCTTGGCAGCCCCTTTCACCTTTCCACAATGGCCCATGTAGGCCCATTTGGCTCCCGGGGGGTTCCGGTAACCCTCCCGGTAATCCGGTAAAATCCCGATTTCACCCGGAACACTTCCAATGTCCAAACATAGGCTTCCAATATATCAATATTTATGTCTCGACCATTTCGATACTCCTCGTCATGTCCGTGATCACATCCGGGACTCCGAACAACCTTCGGTACATCAAAATGCATAAACTCATAATAACTGTCATCGTAACGTTAAGCGTGCGGACCCTACGGTTCGAGAACAATGTAGACATGACCGAGACACGTCTCCGGGACTCCGAACTACCTTCGGTACATCAAATCACATAAACTCATAATACAATCATCACCGAAACTTTAAGCGTGCGGACCCTATGGGTTCGAGAACTATGTAGACATGACCGAGACATGTCTCCGGTCAATAACCAATAGCGGAACCTGGATGCTCATATTGGCTCCCACATATTCTACGAAGATCTTTATCGGTCAGACCGCATAACAACATACGTTGTTCCCTTTGTCATCGGTATGTTACTTGCCCGAGATTCGATCGTCGGTATCCAATACCTAGTTCAATCTCGTTACTGGCAAGTCTCTTTACTCGTTCCGTAATACATCATCTCACAACTAACATCTTTAGTTATAATGCTTGCAAGGCTTATGTGATGTGTATTACCGAGAGGGCCCAGAGATACCTCTCCGACACTCGGAGTGACAAACCCTAATCTCGAAATACGCCAACCCAACATCTACCATTGGAGACACCTGTAGTACTCCTTTATAATCACCCAGTTACGTTGTGACGTTTGGTAGTACCCAAAGTGTTCCTCCGGTAAACGGGAGTTGCATAATCTCATAGTTATAGGAACATGTATAAGTCATGAAGAAAGCAATAGCAACATACTAAACGATCGGGTGCTAAGCTAATGGAATGGGTCATGTCAATCAGATCATTCAACTAATGATGTGACCTCGTTAATCAAATAACAACTCTTTGTTTATGGTTAGGAAACATAACCATCTTTGATTAACGAGCTAGTCAAGTAGAGGCATACTAGTGACACTCTGTTTGTCTATGTATTCACACATGTATTATGTTTCCGGTTAATACAATTCTAGCATGAATAATAAACATTTATCATGATATAAGGAAATAAATAATAACTTTATTATTGCCTCTAGGGCATATTTCCTTCATGTAATTTTTTACATCCGCGCCTACCACGGTAGTACCGCTTTCACTCCGTGGTAGTACCATGCTCAACTGCTAGGCGGTAGTACCGCCCCTCTACGGTAGTACTGTGTCGGGTTTTTGCTTCTTCCGTTTTTCAGTGGAAGTAGGCACGGTTGTTTCCTTAACCTCTCTCTTCCCAGGCTAGGGGATTCCTGCCTTGCGGTAGTACCGCAAGGGGGAGCGGTAGTACCGCACCCGCGGAAGTACCGCCCTCAGCACTTGTGCCACAGGTCTGCCCTAGCCGTTGTTGGTGCAGCGGTAGTACCGCGGGCCTGCACGGTTGTACCGCGTGACCTCGCGGTAGTACCGCTTGGCAGCAAGCGGTAGTACCGCGTGACCCCATGGTAGTACCGCTGGCCGCGGGCTGGTAGGTGGATAACGGTTGGATCTTTGTCCCTCACTATATAAGGGGTACCCTTCTTCCCGGTTGACTTATCTCTTCCAACCCTAAGCTCCATTGTTGCTCTAAGCTCCATTTTCGCCCGATCTCACTCCCTAGCCAATCAAACTTGTTGATTTGCTCGGGAGTGGTTGAGAAGGCCTCGATCCACACTTCCACCAAGAGAAATTTGATTCCCCCCACTAATCCCTTGCGGATCTTGTTACTCTTGGGTGTTTGAGCATCCTAGACGGTTGAGGTCACCGCGGAGCCATAGTCCATTGTGGTGAAGCTTCGTGGCGTCACTGGGAGCCTCCAATTGAGTTGTGGAGATTACCCCAACCTTGTTTTTAAAGGTTCGGTCGGCGCCTCCAAGGGCACCAATAGTGGAATCACGGCATCTCGCATTGTGTGAGGGCGTGAGGAGAATACAGTGGCCCTAGTGGCTTCTTGGGGAGCATTGTGCCTCCACACCGCTCTAACGGAGACGTACTTCCCCTCAAAGGGAAGGAACTTCGGTAACACATCCTCGTCTCCACTGTCTCCACTCTTGGTTATCTCGTGCCTTTACTTGTGCAAGCTTATTTGTGTCATATCTCTTGCTTGCTTGTGTCCCTATCCTTGTTGCATCATATAGGTTGCTCACCTAGTTGCATATCTAGACAACCTACTTTGATGCAAAGTTTAAATTGTTAAAGAAAAGCTAAAAATTGTTGGTTGCCTATTCACCCCCCTCTAGTCAACCATAGCGATCCTTTCACCCGTGCCCCGCGCTCAACCGCCTGCACGCCATGGGCAGCGACCATGGATGCCGCACTTCCTGTCGCTCGCCAGCCAGTCTCTCCGCCAACATCTCATCCACCTAGATCGGGGGTGTGTGTATGTGTTTAACTTTTTTCACTCTTTTGTTTTTGAAGAAGTGAGTTTCTCTTCCTGAAGCGTTAGTGAAAAGGAATTTGGTTTGAAGCTTACGATTTGAAAAACACAAGGGAATTATTTTGCTCTATGTTGTGTTGCAGTTCCTGCCCAACAAGTGTTTATTTTTGTGCCTAAAAGGAAGTATGCGTCGAGCTTAGTCAGTTTCAACATTATTTATTCCGTGAAGAATGCATAGTGTATTTCTTTCTTTCCTGCTATGTCTTAGTGGAAGAAGAAAATCTCTGAATTATGTGTCTGAGCTATGAGGACGCCTGTTATATCATTTATTCTCCTATAGGAAATCTTTAGTAGCTTAGCTTCTTGAAGATATATTAGAAATAGGTAACTAGATTCATTTCATGTAGGACATTTAAGAGTGAGTTGTTTTCTGGGCTGGAAGGGAATGAAACAATTCCAGCGAGATACTTATGTAATTCATTTGACCGCTCTTCTTTTCCTCAGGTTCTTATTGATGTATTCTTTGCATGAGCTTCTAAACATACATCTGAAGCTTCTAAGAAGTGAATTCCATGCTCCACTACTGACTTGCTTTCCGGTGTTCTGGTGGGTGAAAAAGTTAGAAGCAAAGTTGTGCGACAGGTCATAGGTAAACCTGTGCATCTCATTTAAGTTCTGTTCTTGTGAACTATCCTAATATCCTTCTGATGCTTCCTATTATGTTTACACATACCACACCATGTCAACATGAAGATATACTACACCAAGGAGGTAAAAAATAATCTTGTTTTATGAGTTCTTAGGCTCTGGTCTGACTTGTGCGGGCCAAGTTGAAGAATGGTCGAATGAGCCGAGTCAGAGCAAGGAATAGAGGTGGTCTTCAGTGAAGTGAGGTAGCATTTGACATGTATTATGTGTGTGTACACGCATGTTTAGATGGAATGTGCTTATGTTCTAGGGTAACATTGTTTGTGCTTTATTTGATATCATTGAAATCAATGGCAGGTTTGTACGCTTCTTTCATTAGGTTTAAGCCATATTCACTGAACTTTTTCTAGAGCTATAGCCCTTACAATGAATTCTAGAAGGTATGGAGTGAAGGTTAATCATAAGGTATTTTTTTCCTTTAAATTGATTTGGAACTTTAATTATGCTATGAGACTCCAAGCACAAAATACAAAACAACTACGATTCATGTTTCTCCGTCCCAATAATAACAAGATATTTGTTCTTCTATAAATGATTCAATTTTCTTATTCCCTTTTTTCTCGAATTCGTTGCATTCTGTGTACAACTTCCAATCTATTTATTAGTTGTGTGATGTTTTAGCAGGTGCATTCTCTATACAACTTCAAATCTATGTAAAGCATCACATGTGATTTCAATAGTAATCTACAAGGTTGAAGCGCCTACAGGTGTTTGTGTGTTTTAATTTTTGCTCACTCTTTTGTTTGTAAACACAAGAATTTCTCTTGCTGGAGCGTTTCAGTGAAAAGGCATTTGGTTCTGTAGCTTACAACCTGGTTGCTCTATGTTGTGTTGTGGTTCCAGCCCAACAAGTGTTTATTTTTGTGCCTAAAAGGAAGTATGTGCTTTGCAGAATAAGCTTCATTGGTATATATGCATTGCCTGTGTTCACTGCTCCTAAATTCTAACACACATTTGCAAGTTTATTAATGCATACTGTAAAATTGTGGTAGAAGCACTTGTTCTTATTCTTTTGTCAAATTAGAGTTTTTAATTAGTGTTGTACTAGATGATTTCTGTAGCTGCATATTAGTTACAAAACATGAGCTTGTGAAGAAACAAAATTCTAGCATTTGTTTCAAATATTATATAATTTTTTAAACAGGTCTCAAAACTTTCTAATAAGATACTACTAGCATATTTTTTTGTTTTACTAGATGATGGTGCTCACAGATATTAGGCTATTATATTAGCTCAAGGATAGAGAATGTTCATGAAGCGCTTCTGATTTTGTCTGACGTGATTGGCACTCCGAGACCCAAACCTGGTCAAGCCTGGTTCATGGCAACCCTGGTTTGCTCCGTAGCGAAGCACGGGAATGGGTCACTAGGGACGTACAAGGATTGAGTTCTAATTTGGGGGAAAGATACCCACGATGTTGATGTTCCGAGGGCCGATATTCATCTCTAGAGGCAAATAATCTCAGATTTCTGAGTAAACTGTAATTCCATTTTTTTGAGGATCAACTGTAATTCCATATTAATATGATTCTATAACTTGTATTTTCAAATTTGGTACTCTATGTTGTATTTAATTTTTGGGTGGTATGACACCGTTACTAGATGCTGACGAATATGTCATGGCTTATTGAGTTAGATATGTGTGATATTTATTTTCTCCCGTTGCAACGCACGGGCATTTGTGCTAGTAATACTCATAAAAATAAGCAGAGTAGTTCTTGGTCTTATGAACATAGCGGTTTGATGAAACACGCTCTTATTCATAGGCCTGAGTATGGTTTCCCTGCAAAACATTTCTGTTAGTGCGACTCAGGTGAGTCCTCTGTCTGTATGAAGCCTTTGGACCATATGAAGCCTGTGGTCCGGGGTTTGTCTTCTTCCCTTGTGGTGTCATGACGACATTCAAAGGAAGATTCTCCAGACACCTTTTGGGCACCCAGACTTTCTTCATAGGTGGCCCATTCTTGCAGTTAGTACCAATATACTTGGCAAACACTTCACCATTCTGATTCTTAAACAGTTTATAGTTTGCATCAAAGGATTCATCAATGACAATAGAGTTAGCACAAGTGAAGCCAGATAGGGTGGATGGATACATTGAACGTTCCTTTGCAGCAACCCATGTGGTTTTGGGGTACTGCTCAGGCTTTCAGTAAGAGCCATTAGCATTCATTTTCCTTTCGAACCCAACACCCTCTTTTCTAGGGTTTCGGTTCAGAATCTGCCTTTTGAGGACATCACATTGTGTCTGATGCCCTTTGAGACTTTTGTACATCCCTGTTTCAAGCAACGTCTTCAACCTAGCATTTTCATCAGCAATAGCAGTGGCATCCTCAGCAGAGGGGTTAGTTACCACATCAACAGTTGAAGATATTGCACCAGTAGCAGCAGTAGAACATTCAGCAACAGAAGTAGCGTTATCACGCTCAAGGCATTTTAGACATGGTGGTTCAAATCCTTCCTGAGCGGGACTGATCTGTTGAGCGCGAAGTGACTCGTTTTCCTTTTGAAGATCTTCATGAATTGCTCTCAATTTCTCAAGTTCTTGCTTCCTTTGAAGATAATCATAGGAAAGCTTTTCATGAGTTGTTGAGAGCATTTCATGACGACTTTCTAGTTCCTCATACTTAACATGAAGATTTTTTATGTCTTCAATTAAGGACTAAGATCGAGTCATTTCTGCGTCCAGCAGGTCATCACTTTTGTCTAACAGTTTTTGAATATGTTCCATAGCTTTCTGTTGTTCAGTTGCAATTTTAGCAAGTGTGGGTTTGGAATCACAATCAGAGTCATCTTCACTGGATGTTTGATAGTGAGCATTGCGTGAGTTTACCTTGGCACCACGTGCCATGAAGCAATAGGTGGGAGCGGAGTCGTCCTTGTCATCAGCGTGGGTGATGAAACCATTGTCTTCAGTGTTGAAGATGGACTTGGCAACGTAGGCTATAGCCAGACTTGCGACGCCAGAGTCGGACTCCTCCTCAAACTCCACCTCCGCTTCCTCAGAAGTAGACTCCTCCTATGAATCCATTTTCTTGCCAACAAACGCACGAGCCTTGCCAGATGAGCTCTTATTGTGTGATGAAGACTTTGAGGAAGACTTGGAAGAAGACTTTGAGTTTTTCTTCTTCTTCTTGTCATCAGAATCATATTCCTTGCTCTTCTTCTTCTTATTCTCATTGTCCCACTGCGGACACTCAGAGATGTAGTGACCAGGTTTCTTGCACTTGTGGCATGTTCTCTTGTTGTAGTCATGAGTAGAAGCTTCATCATTCCTTGAGCTGGATCGTGAAGACTTTATGAAGCCTTTCTGTAAGTGCATCTAGTGCCACCCCTAGTTGGTTTGGAGTATTGACGACAAACCTAGTTGAGGGACTGATGTGTTTGTGAGAATTGCAGGATAACACAGGTAGAAGTCCCTCATTGATTCGGTTTTCCTACCAGAGATGACCCCTAAAAATGTATGAAGACACTGAAGTCAATGGTGGTATATGAAGATATTCACATTGAAGACTATGACAAGAGAAGACACCACATGAAGCCTATGGATCTCGAAGACTTAGATCTTTCGTAGTTATTTTTCATTTGTGTTGAGTCATAGGAACCACCGTACTGTTAAGTGGGGTCCAAGAGAACTAGTCAGAATGACTGAAGTGATGCCTAAACAAAAAACCTATGTCTTCAAGTGAAGACTATGAGAGCAAATCTTGTCCAGAGTCGGACAAGTCAGCTTTGCTTGTAGCCCAAGTAAAGTTGCCGCGTGAGTTTGAAATCTGACCGTTGGAACACGTGTCAGTTCCTTAGTGACCCAGGGTCATTTCGGACAAATCAGGTCGGGTTGCCTAGTGGCTATAAATAGTCCACCCCCTACAACCATAAACGGTTGGCTGCTCAGATTTAGTGCACGGCTTTTGTCGTTTGAGAGCAACCCGCCTCGAAGCCTTTGAGAGAGAGAATACCTAGCGAGGATAAAGCCCTAACCACCCAGAGCCAGAGAGAATTGGTCATCACTTAAGTCTTCTTGTCTGAGTGATCTGAAGACTTATTACACTTGAGGACTGTGCATCCTCCAGCCGGTTAGGCGTCGCGTTCTGAGCATCCAAGAGACATTGTGGATTGCCGGTGAACGAAGTCTGAAGGTTTGGGAGTCTACCTTGAAGACTTACCAGAGTGATTGGGCGAGGTCTGTGTGACCTTAGCTCAAGGAGAATACGGTGAGGACTGGGTGTCCTGAGCTGCGTGTTCAGGACTGGGTGTCCGGGACTGTGTGTCCTAAGGTTTAAATACCTAGCCGCTCCAACCAGACGTACAGTTGTCACAGCAACTGGAACTGGTCCAACAAATCATTGTCTTCAACGAGTCACTGGTTTCATCTTCACTTCCTTTTACTTACCGTTACTCATTGTGAAGTCATTTCATGTCTGTTCTATCTTGTGTCTTCACAACATGAGTGTATGATCTGTTTGGCTTCATAATATCTTCCTACCTGATCCTTATTACACTGCAGCTATTTGTCACTGTGCTTTCACTCTGTTGATACTTGACCATGGCTTGCCTAGTGTAGTCTACCTTCCGCTGCATAGTAATAGGCATATCTCTACGGTCTGTCTTCATAACTTCCATGTTTTGAAGACTTTCATAAAAATCGCCTATTCACCCCCCTCTAGTCGATATAACGCACTTTCAATTGGTATCAGAGCAAGGTGCTCCCTTGTTCTGTGTGATTCGGTTTAACCACCTGGAGTTTTAGCTATGTCGACTGCAGGGATAATTAAAGTCTCCGCTGCGTGCCCCGTCTTCGATGGAACTGAATATCCCTACTGGAAGAATAAGATGTGCATGCATCTTGAAGCCATTGATGTCAACCTATGGTATGTCGTCGAGAACGGCGTTCCCAAGGCTGGAGAAGGTGTCATTGCTGCTGATGTCAAGAAATTCGTTCAACTGGACTCTACTGCCAAGAATATCATCTGTGGTCATCTGACCAAAGGACAGTATGGCCGTGTGAGTGCTTTGAAGACATCCAAGCTGGTCTGGGACTGGCTCTCCAAGGTCAATGAAGGCATCTCAACCCAGAGAGATCAGAGAATCAGTGTTCTTCGCAACCTCTTCAACCACTTCAAGCGAAATGACAATGAGAATGTCCAGCACACATTTGACCGACTCACTGACATCACAAATGAGCTTCAAGCCCTCGGCGCTACTGAGATCACCAAACATGAAGTCGTCAAGACGCCGCTGAGATCACTTGATAGTTCGTTTGACATCCTAGCCCTGATGATTCAAGAACGTCCTGATTTCAAGACACTCGATCCGTCTGACATACTCGAAAGGCTCAACACACATGAGTTTCAGCTTTTTGAGAAAAGAGATATCTACAGTCCAAACTATGGGCGAACTCGTGCCTTGAAGGCAAAAGCTGCTTCCTCATCTGAAGAAGAATCTAACAGCAGTTCTGAAGATCCTAAAGACATTGGAAGGGAACTTGCAATGCTTGTGAAGAAGTTCCAAAAATTCACCAAGAAGAAAGGCTTCAGAAAGTCTTCACGATCAAGCTCAAGGAATGATGAAGCTTCTGTTCATGACTACAAGAAGAAAACATGCCACAAGTGCAAGAAAACTGGACACTTCATCTCTGAGTGTCCACAGTGGGACAATGAGAACAGAAAGAAGAAGAAGAGCAAGGAATATGACTCTGACGACAAGAAGAATAAGAAATACTCAAAGTCTTCTTCCAAGTCTTCCTCAAAGTCTTCATCACACAAGAAGATCTCATCTGGCAAGGCATGTGTGTTTGTTGGCAAGGAAATGGATTCAGAGGAGGAGTCCGCTTCTGAGGAGGCAGAGGTGGAGTCTAAGGAGGAGTCTGATTCTGGCATTGCAAGTCTGGCTACAGCATACGTCGCCAAGTCCATCTTCAACACTGAAGACAATGACTTCATCACCGACACCGATGCAAATGACAAGGACTACTCCACTCCTACCTAATGCTTCATGGCATGCGGTGCCAAGGTAAACACATGCACTACTCACTATCAAACATCTAGCGACGATGACTCTGATTGTGGTTTGAAACCCAGCTACAAAACACTTGCTAAAATTGCAACTGAACAACATAAAGCTATGGAACATATTCAAAAACTGTTAGACAGAAGCGATGATCTGTTGGGTGCTGAAATGACTCGATCTGAATCCTTAATTGAAGACATAAAAAATCTTCACGTTAAGTATCAGGAACTTGAAAGTCGTCATGATACTCTCTCAACAACTCATGAAAAGCTTTCCTATGATTATCTTCAAAGGAAGCAAGATCTTGAGAATTTGAGAGCGGCTCATGAAGATCTTCAAAAGGAAAACGAGTCACTTCACGCCAAACAGATCAGTTCCGCTCAGGAAGGATTTGAACCACCATGTCTTAAATGCATTGAGCGTGATAATGCTACTTCTGTTGCTGAATGTTCCACTGCTACTGTTGTTGCAATATCTTCAATTGTTGATGTGGTAACTAACCCCTCTGCTAAGCATACCACTGCTATTGCTGATGAGAATGCTAGGTTGAAGACATTGCTTGAAACAAGGATGTACAAAAGTCTTAAAGGGCATCAGACATTATGTGATGTCCTCAAGAAGCAGATTCTGAACCGAAACCCTAGGAAAGAGGGTGTTGGGTTCGTAAGGAAAATGAATGCAGATGGCTCTTACTGGAAACCTGAGCAGTACCCCAAAACCATGTGGGTTGCTGCAAAGGAACCTTCAGCAGATCCATCCAATCTATCTGGCTTCACTTGTGCTAACCCCATTATCATTGATGAATCCTTTGATGCAAACTATGTACTGTTTAAGAATCAGAATGGTGAAGTGTTTGCCAGGTACATTGGTACTAACTGCAGGTATGAACCGCCTATGAAGAAGATCTGGGTTCCGAAAAGGTGTCTGGAAAATCTTCCTGTGAATGTCTTCATGACACCTCACATGAAGAAGACAAACCTCAGACCAAAGGCTTCATATGGTCCAAAGGCTTCATACAGACAGAGGACTCACCTGAGTCGCACTAACGCAAATGTTTTGCAGGGAAACCATACTCAGGCATATGAATATGAGAGTGGTTCATCAAACCGCCATGTTCATATGACCAAGAACTATTCTGCCTATTCTTATGAGTACTATTGTCCGCCTGCCAGACTGTTTGCTAGGGCTCCAAAGCCAAAATTCTCAGATGCTGCACTAAGACTTATTGCTTCTAAGCCACCCTTGAAGATGTGGGTGGCTAAGAAAGCTTAGCTCTCTTTTGCAGGGAAAGGTCTCCAGCAGAAAACCAAAATCTTCTGACGCTATTGCTGGGGACCTTAAACATCTTGTAGGGCGCAAGATCAAATGCCCGAATGGCATCACTATGTACTTCGTTCCTGAATAGCATGCTACTCTCCCTATTAGTCCTAATCTGGATCTAAGTTTTCATAACCCACTGGTTCGTCAAATGTTTCTGCTTCACAATTCTCTCCGTGAAGCCTATCCCCCTAACTGCACAGTAGGGTACGACACCAGCGTCTTCAGAATGGATTATTGACAGTGGGTGTACCAATCACATGACCGGCAAAAGAAGCCTTCTTATGGACTCAACCCTACGTCCATCCAACAAGAGCCACATCACATTCGCTGGCACTGGTAAAAGTAAGGTATTGGGTCTAGGTAGAGTTGCAATCTCAAGGGATCAACACATGGATAAAGTCATGCTTGTTGAATCCCTTGGCTTCAACTTAATGTCTGTCTCAATGCTTTGCAATTTGAACATGATCGCAATATTTGGAAAATATCGTTGCCTGGTACTAATGGAATCTGACAAGTCTCTAGTGTTTGAAGGGTATTGGAAAGATGATTTGTATGTGGTAGATTTCTCAGCAGGGCAACAGCTTGCAGTATGTCTTCTGGCAAAAGCTTCAGAATGCTGGCTTTGGCATCGGAGGCTTGGGCATGCTGGCATGAGGAACCTCCACACCCTTGCAAAGAAGAAGCATGTCATAGGCATCGAGGGCGTCAAGTTCAAGAAAGCTCACTTATGTGGTGCCTGTGAAGCAGGGAAGATGACGAGGGCAAAACATCCCTCGAAGACAATCATGACCACTACTCGACCCTTCAAACTGCTTCACATGGATCTTTTTGGTCCCACTCACTACTCACCTTTACCACTACTGCTTGCCTCTATGGCTTTGTCATTGTTGATGATTACTCTAGATATACTTGGGTGCACATAATCCTTTACAAGACTGAAGCGCAGGATGTCTTCAGACGCTTCGCCAATCGAACTATGAACAATTACGGCGCCAAGATAAAGCACATCAGAAGTGACAATGGCACTGAATTCAAGAACACTGGACTTGATACATATCTTGATACCTTGGGCATCACACATGAATTCTCAGCCCCGTACACGCCACAGCAGAATGGCGTCGTCGAACGCAAGAACGGAACACTCATTGAGATGGCCAGAACGATGCTAGATGAATACAAGACTCCAAGAAAATTCTGGCCTGAAGCCATTGACACTGCATGCCATACAATCAATCGTGTTTATCTTCACAAGCTTCTGAACAAGACATCTTATGAACTCCTAACTGGCAAGAAGCCAAATGTCAGTTACTTCAGAGTATTTGACGCAAGGTGCTGGATCAAGGACCCACACCACACCTCAAAGTTTGCACCAAAAGCACATGAGGGTTTTATGCTTGGATATGGAAAGTATTCGCACTCCTACAGAGTCTTCAATCTCTTTCATTACAAAGTGGTTGAAACAGTGGATGTGCGGTTCGATGAGACCAATGGTTCACAAAGAGAGCAACTGCCGAATGTGCTAGATGAAGTTCCATCTAGTGAATCAATCAAGCTAATGGGAACTGGAGAGATTATACCTTCTGAAGCTCATCCTGAAGAAGAACTTATCATCTCAGCACCTGATCCACATGAAGACAATGCTCAGCCTGAAGACATTCCTCCCAACAACAACACAGATCAGCAAGAGCAAAGTCTTCGCTCTGTACATCCTCGTGTTGCCAATGAAGTGCAGATTGAGAAAATAATTGACAGCATCAATGCACCTGGTCCACTCACTCGTTCAAGGGCAACTCAGCTGGCAAATTTCTATGGGCACTTCGCATTCGTCTCAATTACAGAACCCAAGAAAGTTGAAGAAGCCTTCATGGAACCTGAATGGATTCAAGCTATGCAAGAAGAGCTTCAACAGTTTGAGCTGAACAATGTACGGGAACTGGTTAAGCATCCTGATCCACGGAAGCACAATATAATAGGAACCAAATGGATATACCGCAATAAGCAAGATGAACATGGTCAAATTGTTAGAAACAAAGCTCGTCTCGTTGCTCAAGGATATACTCAAGTGGAAGGCATTGATTTTGATGAAACATTTTCTCCTGTGGCTAGACTTGAAGCCATACGTATACTGCTGGCCTATGCAAATCATCATAACATACTTCTATATCAAATGGATGTGAAGAGTGCCTTTCTCAATGGCAAGATTGAAGAAGAAGTGTATGTTGCACAACCGCCTGGGTTTGAAGATCCAAAATATCCTGACATGGTATACAAGCTCAACAAGGCACTGTATGGCCTCAAACAAGCCCCTCGGGCCTGGTATGACACACTCAAATATTTCCTGAAGAGCAAAGGCTTCATACCTGGTTCCCTAGATCCCACTCTCTTCACGAAGACATATGATGGTGAACTGTTTGTGTGCCAAATTTATGTGGATGACATTATCTTCGGCTGCACCAATCAGAAGTACAGTGAAGAGTTTGGCTATATGATGCAAGAGCAATATCAGATGTCTATGATGGGGGAGCTGAAGTTCTTCCTCGGTCTTCAAATACGACAACAATGCAACGGCATCTTCATATCTCAAGAGAAGTATCTCAAAGAGTGCCTGAAGAAGTTTGGTATGCAAGACTACCAAGGCTTCACAACACCAATGCCAGCCAAACATCATCTGGGTCCCGACGACAATGGCAAAGAGTTCGATCAAAAGGTATACCGCTCCATGATTGGTTCTTTGCTTTATTTATGTGCATCTAGGCCAGATATTATGCTTAGTGTTTGCATGTGTGCTCGATTTAAGGCGGCACCAAAGGAGTCGCATCACTTAGCTATGAAGCGAATTCTTTGATATTTGGCTCACACCCCAACTCTCGGATTATGGTATCCAAAGGGCTCAGAGTTTGATCTGGTTGGATTCCCAGCTGCTGATTATGCTGGTGACAAGGTTGATCGGAAGTCTACATCAGGCACATGCCACTTTCTGGGAGGATCACTTGTATGTTGGTCTTCAAAGAAGCAGAACTGTGTATCCCTCTCCACCGCTGAATTTGAATACATTGCTGCTGGATCTTGCTGCGCTCAGCTTCTGTGGATGAAGCAAAATCTCAAGGACTATGGCATTCATCTGAAGAAGTGCCACTTTACTGCGACAACGAAAGCGCCATCAAGATTGCCAACAACCCAGTTCAGCACTCAAAGACAAAGCACATAGAAATTCATCATCACTTTCTCAGAGATCATGTTGTGAAGGAATATATTGATATCATACACGTCAACACTGAAGAGCAATTGGCAGATATCTTCACCAAGCCCTTGGATGAGAAGAGATTTTGCAAGTTACGGTGTGAGCTAAATATCCTGGAATCCTCAAATGTCCTGTGATCAGGCACACATCCTAACACTTATGCATATTGATGACTTAGATGTGCAACACACGAAGTAACGTATATCTTCAATCAATGAAGACATACATACTAAGTGTGAATACATTAATGTGGAATTTGACCACGGAGCGCCACGATAATTGTGCGCCGTGTCTGGGTCTAATACTTCCTATACGGTGGGTAACGCCACCACCAAACGTTCTATTTTGAAGTGTTTCACTCATGGCGTTACCTTGCAATGTCTTCACATTTGGTTTGGCTTCAATCTTAACATGTCTTCATGATTATCTTCACTACGTTGATTATATAGATATATATATATATACTAGTGTTCTGTCCTCTACAGCATTCACTTATAGCTATGTCTTCTTGTTTGAATCTTTTGAACTAAGTGAATGTGATCGGACCCTAACCTCTCTATGCTTTCTATCTCAAATTCTATCTCTCCAAGTCATATGCATTCTATTGAAACTGTCGAATGTCTTCTCTGTGCCCTTGACAGCAGAAGACACGGAGACAACCTTTAAGTCCGTTTTCAATGCTCATTCATCCACATGAAATCCGGAGAAGTAGGAACGACCACCCGACAATCCAGGCGTGCGTGGGACGTGGAACAAACCCCAAAATTCCGCATGATGGCCACGTGTCACTCAGATGCGAATCGCCAGGGGCACCTGTGTAATAGCACAGTGCCGCCCCTGTACCTATAAATACACACTCACAGCGGTCATTATCCCTTCTTCCACCCTCGAACCCTAGCGCCACCGCTAGCCCTCGACGACGCCGGCGATGAAGCGCTTCGCTGCCGCAACCTCTCTGACGCCGTCTTCACGCCGATCATGGACATCGTCCTCTCCGCCGTCGCCGTAGGTGTCCTCCATCGCCAAGTTAGGGCATGGAAGATTGGACTGCTCGGCCTCATCTCCCACTCCGTCTAGCAGTTCTTGGTGTGGTAAATAAAACTCCCTTTTACAGCACTGTTGATCCTATGAAATTATCACTTTCTACCACTAGCAGTTTCTGTTCACACTAGTTAGATTTCTGTCATACTACATCTCACAACATGCCTAGTATATTCACTTGTGCTTCACAAAGTAGTTAGATTCCTCACTTGTACTGATCTGTGGATTCATACAAATCTGGAACCAACTTCTTATCTATGAGTGAATGTCTTCGCACGATGAGGTCAATGTCTTCTAAACTGATTTATCGTCCAAATCTTCTGAGAACGCATATGACCTCTTCCCCTTCTCTCGCACCTTAATGCTGTCACAGGTACATGTCCGTGGGAGAATCATTTGGTTCTCATAGTCTGCATTCATTTGCAGAATTCTTACAGCATCACATAAATTTTCCTGAAGCCAGTTCCTATTGGTCCAGCAAGAGAAACCCTTTGAAGCCGTTGAACGTCTTGAAGTCTTTCAAGTTAAAGTTTATGGCTTCAGAGAAAGCAGCAAGGAAGGGGGGCAAACAACATCGTGGCGGAACATCCAGAGATCTGCCTGATGAACTCGCAGAAATGTATAAGACAGATCCTGAGGAGGATTATAGTCAGCGCAAGACCCGAATCCAATGGATTCGACGCTATTGGGCAGAACAATGGTTCAAATACCGTTTCACAACCCAAGAGTATGCTGAGAAAAGTGCCATCAAAAGACCGTGGGGAGACATCCTATACAAGAATCTTCTTCCCAGGTCCAGAGATGAAGCTATTGCCCAAAGCTTCTATCCATGCATGGTCCGTGGGCCACAGCCTGATGATGCACATCCGTCTTCACTACTCTGGTGTCGTGACGACAATCTGTTCAAGCGCAACTTCCAGTTTGCCCAAAACTCAGCGAAGCAGAACAAGAAGAAATTTGGGTTAGACTTCAACCCTGGTCCCTCAGCACCAAGGGCAGATGGCACACGAGAAGCAGAACCCAATGTCATCGGTCCGTATGCCAACCTTGAAGGCCTCATTACCCACATCTTGGTTCAAGGGACAGTAGTGAATGAGCCTCCAGCTGACTCTGAATCAGAAGAAGCTCCTGCAGTGCTGAAGCCAAAGTAGATGAGGAAGCCTAAAGCTTCAAAGCCTGCCTCTTCACCGAAAATCTCAAGAGCGAAGCCACTTGCAACTGCACCTCCTGAAGACAGTGTGCAGTCTGAAGATGTATCCCGCATCTCCAAGCCCCAGAAGAGCAAGATGCCTCAGCCACACACCGGCCAAGAGCTCACAGCTGCTGCTATTCTGCGCAATGATGACATTGACCTATCAAGTGATGAAGACCTGGCAGATGACGCTCTTGAGCAACTCATCAAGAGCAAAGAAGAAGCAGAAATCTTCAATGATCTGCCCCTCTTTGATGTCACCATCATCCACAACTTCATTGACGAGTGGTTTGACACGCCCAACATCAGCTTCGATGATCTACAGCTACCCATTGGCCTCAGTGTCGCCTTCCATGGCGCCATCGCTTCAGAACTAGCCATCGCCCAGCGCGTTGTTGAGCTGAAGCAGAAGATTGAATATGAAAAGGCTCAGTTCAAGAAGCATATAGCCAGGCTCAGCGTGCAAGATGTGAAGAACTTCAAAATCATGATGCACGAGCTCAAGGAAGCTTTTCTGAAGAAACGTGCAGAAGCTCAAGGTTCGCGTGAGCGCATGAAGACTCTGGCTGACAGATGTGTGCAAGCGTACAATGAGGCTGAGAAGCGCAAGGCACTTGGGCGTCCTGGAATCGACCCCAGGATGGCCGCGAAGAAGAAGAAGAAGCCTGCTAGAGCTGAACCCGATGCACCAAGGCAGGAAGCAGTTCCGATTGTCTTCCCCACAAGAATGACTGGCTCGAAGCCAAAAGGCAGGTCAACAGCTTCAGAGCTCAAAAAGACGAGGACTGCTGAGGCTTAAGCGAGGAAAAGGAAATATCCTGAAGCCTCTCCTGCTGCCCCCTCTAAGAAGAAGAGGAAGACCAAAAAAGATCGGGCTGCTCCCACAGAGCCCTTGACGGTTGAGCCCCTTTCTATGGTCTATCCTGAAGCTGAACGCCAACTGACTATCCATGAGCCTGCTTCCACAGAGGCTCATGAAGCTGAAGACATTCCAGCAGATGATCCATCACTGCTGAAGACATTGGTCAACATGACAATGTAAAAGATGATGCAGTCCTTCCCCAGCAAGACACCAGCGAACTCATCAGCATTGGTCGTCCATTGACGCTAATTGCCCAGAATGCCTCATGGGCGGATCACCCACAAGAGGAAGAAGACAATGAGGCCCAGCCCACTCAATCTCCACAGGCGTCGCCCGTGTTGCGCAGGCTTCGCAAAGGTCCACGGCCTCAAGTCTCTGCTGAAGACATTCCGGCTGCATCAGCCGAAGATGATGAAATACCCCAAGTCCCCCCGTCTCACCAAGAAGCAGTTCTTGCGAAGAACGTGCTTGTGTCCGACCCTCCAGCTCATCAAGTGGAGGATGAAAATCATGAGGCTACCACAACTAAAAGTGAAGCTAATGTGGAGCCCTCCCCACCAAAAGCATCAGAAGAAAGCGAAGCCACTGATCCTGACACTTCTGTTCCTGAGTCTGCTGCAGGTCTCCAGTTCGACTATCATGTTGAGCACAGGCCTCAGGTACAGAAGCCAATCCCAAGACTGCCAAGGTTCTCAGGTCCTGCATCAGCACCTGGCTCCTTCAACATCAATGGCTTCAGGGCAGACAATACATTCTTCAATAGCTCCAAGAACCCCTACTCAAGGGAAAGGATTTCATCAGATCGGTTCTGGAGCTATCCTCAGCGAAGCTACTACTCATGCATACTATACAACCAAGGTCGCATCTTCCCACACAAGCGCCTTGGCGTTGAAGCTATAGCTGGTCTGCGTTGCCTAGAAGAAGCTTTAGATTGCTTCAAGCAAGTTGGACTGCTGCCATTCATAACTGACCAAGAGCATTGGAATAAAGAGTTGCTACTCCAATTCTATGCCACACTCCACATCCGAGGGTACAACAGAGATCCGAAGACTTGGGTCCTGGAGTGGATGACCGGAAATGTTCATCACGAAGCCAATGCATTTGACATCATTGAGCTCACTGGCTTGCCCACTCCTGGCAATCTCTTCGAGCAAGGCTGTCAGCTGCATACTGAAGCTATTGAGAGCATCTTTCAGAGGCCTGAACCTAATATGAGTCAGATGCTCAGCATGATGAAGCCATTGCCCCAAGATGCTGCTTATCCCACAGAGTTCTTTGTTGAAGACCTTGAGTATCTGCCAAGAACCATCTATCACATCATCAGGCGGACTCTCTGGCCCATTAAAGGCCACTCTCCAAATGCCAAGATCGAGGGTGCAATGAAGACTTTGATATTCTGTATCCTTCATGGTAAATGCTTCAATGCACATGACTTCTTCATACGCCAACTTGCTGCATCAGGCTCTGATCTGTTTGGTTTGAAGTTCTACGCCCCTTGGGTAATGCGGCTGATCAAACTTCACTCTGCTATCTCGTATCAGCCCTCAGCCCGCAACCATCGTATCTTCTTGCCTGATGTGGATACCTCTGTTGACGCCATCTATCCTGAGCCTGCCAAGCAACCTCTAAGTCTTCAGAATGCAGAACACCAGAGCTTCACTCAAAACATTGAAGGAGTTGAAGCAGTCTCTCGAGTGTATCCGTTGGCTGGCACTACACGTGCACCACGCCCTGCTTCCACTGAAGCCACTCACAGCACAACTGCTCCAAGACCCAAGAAGCGCACTCGTGTTCTCAGTGACCGAGAGCTTCTTGTGGCCCTTCATCAAAAACAAGACATGCATCATGACTGGCTGAAGCGTCAGATGAAAAGCCTCTTGGTGGATGTTAATCGCATTCAAAATCTTGCCACCAAGAATGCTTTCGTTACCCATGAAACCTGTCGCCGTACATGGAAAGGGCTAACGATGATGTGTTCTGAAGCTGATCTTCAAGGGGATGGCTTCACTGAGCGATTCAAGTTTGACTCCACACCTCCTCGAAGGCTGCGAGGAACACCATCCCTTGAAGACTCTGAGTTTTCTTCCTCTGCTGCCACAGTGACTGCCAGAGTTATTGAGGATGAAGATGATGCTACTTCATCGCCACCTCCTTCAGCACACATCAATACTGCTCCAAGTTCGTCTGCACCGCCACACACCACCGAAGACCCTGTACTTCACCTACTCCTCATGGGGTCGAGTAGATGCTCTATGTCTTCAAACCTTTTTGGTCCTCACTGACAAAAGGGGGAGAAGCATATGAGGTTGATAGTCTTCAAGCGGGTCATTATGGGCGGGAGCTTTATATTTTGCCATATTTTGCTTCGTGCTTACAACTCTCGGTTTGCTACATTTGGTTCTTTGAGTTGTAACACTTAAACTCGATGGTCGTCTGCTACTTATTTGCCAACTTGCTTTGCGATGATAAATTCCGCATGTGCAACGATAAATTCCGCACTTAGATCATTCTGCAGACGTCCATTTTTCATTATGCATGTCATTATCTTCATATACTTTCACATGCATAGTGGAATGTCATCATAAGGTGAAGTGGATCTCCACAAGTACAACCTGCCATGTGCATTTGCATTCCAAAAGCAAATTACTTATATGCACATCTTCAGGGGGAGCCCTTGCAACTTATGAAGACAATTCCTTATCCTTTAAAATTTCACAGACTATATTCCCCGTTGAAAACTTCAACTAGTTTGTCATCAATCACCAAAAAGGGGGAGATTGTAAGTGCATCTAGTGCCACCCCTAGTTGGTTTTGGAGTATTGACGACAAACCTGGCTGAGGGACTAATGTGTTTGTGAGAATTGCAGGATAACACAGGTAGAAGTCCCTCATTGATTCGGTTTTCCTACCGGAGATGACCCCTAAAAATGTATGAAGACATTGAAGTCGATGGTGGTATATGAAGATATTCACATTGAAGACTATGACAAGAGAAGACACCACATGAAGCCTATGGAGCTCGAAGACTTAGATCTTTCGTAGTTCTTTTTCATTTGTGTTGAGTCATAGGAACCACCATACTGTTAAGTGGGGTCCAAGAGAACTAGTCAGAATGACTGAAGTGATGCCTAAACAAAAAACCTATGTCTTCGAGTGAAGACTATGAGAGCAAATCTTGTCCAGAGTCGGACAAGTCAGCTTTGCTTGTAGCCCAAGTAAAGTTGCCGCGTGAGTTTGAAATCTGACCGTTGGAACACGTGTCAGTTCCTTAGTGACCCAGGGTCATTTCGGACAAATCAGGTCGGGTTGCCTAGTGGCTATAAATAGTCCACCCCCTACAACCATAAACAGTTGGCTGCTCAGATTTAGTGCATGACTTTTGTCGTTTGAGAGCAACCCGCCTCGAAGCCTTTGAGAGAGAGAATACCTAGCGAGGATAAATCCCTAACCACCCAGAGACAGAGAGAATTGGGCATCACTTAAGTCTTCTTGTCTGAGTGATCTGAAGACTTATTACACTTGAGGACTGTGCATCCTCCAGCCGGTTAGGCGTCGCGTTCTGAGCATCCAAGAGACATTGTGGATTGACGGTGAACGAAGTCTATGAAGGTTTGGGAGTCTACCTTGAAGACTTACCAGAGTGATTGGGCGAGGTCTGTGTGACCTTAGCTTAAGGAGAATACGGTGAGGACTGGGTGTCCTGAGCTGCGTGTTCAGGACTGGGTGTCCGGGACTGTGTGTCCTAAGGTTTAAATACCTAGCCGCTCCAACCAGACGTACAGTTGTCATAGCAACTGGAACTGGTCCAACAAATCATTGTCTTCAACGAGTCATTGGTTTCATCTTCACTTCCTTTTACTTACTGTTACTCATTGTGAAGTCATTGCATGTCTGTTCTATCTTGTGTCTTCACAACGTGAGTGTATGATATGTTTGGCTTCATAATATCTTCCTACCTGATCCTTATTACACTGCAGCTGTTTGTCACTGTGCTTTCACTCTGTTGATACTTGACCATGGCTTGCCTAGTGTAGTCTACCTTCCGCTGCATAGTAATAGGCATATCTCTACGGTTTGTCTTCATAACTTCCATGTTTTGAAGCCTTTCATAAAAATCGCCTATTCACCCCCCCTCTAGTCGATATAACGCACTTTCACTTTCTTCCTAGTGCACTTCTGGAACTTCTTCACTAGCATAGCAAGCTCCTTTTCAATATCTTCACGATCATCAGAACTGCAGTCAGATTCTTCTTCAGATAAGGAAACAACTTTTGCCTTCAAGGCGCGAGTTCGGCCATAGTTGAGACCGTAGATATCTCTTTTCTCAAAAAGCTGAAACTCATGTGTGTTGAGCCTTTCAAGTATGTCAGACAGATCGAGTGTCTTGAAGTCAGGGCGTTCTTGAATCATCAGGGCTAGGGTGTCAAATGAGCTGTCAAGTGATCTCAGGAGCGTCTTGACGATTTCATGCTTGGTGATCTCAGTAGCGCTGAGAGCTTGAAGCTCATTTGTGATGTCAGTGAGGCGATCAAACGTGAGCTGAACATTCTCATTGTCGTTTCTCTTGAAGCGGTTGAAGAGGTTGCGAAGGACACTGATCCTTTGATCTCTCTGGGTTGAGACGCCTTCGTTGACCTTGGAGAGCTAGTCCCAGACTAGCTTCGATGTTTCCAGAGCAGTCACACGGCCATACTATCCTTTGGTCAGATGACCACAGATGATGTTCTTGGCAGTAGAATCCAGTTGAACAAACTTCTTGACATCAGCAGGGGTGACACCTTCACTAGTCTTGGGAACGCCATTCTTGACGATATACCAGAGGTCGACATAAATGGCTTCAAGATGCATACGCATCTTATTCTTCCAGTAGGGATATTCAGTTCCATCGAAGATGGGGCACGCAGCGGATACTTTGATTATCCCTGCAGTCGACATAGCTAAAACTCCAGGTGGTTAAACCGAATCACACAGAACAAGGGAGTACCTTACTCTGATACCAATTGAAAGTGCTAGTTATTGACTAGAGGGGGGGTGAATAGGTGATTTTTATGAAAGTCATGTTTTGAAGACAAATGATAGAAATGAACCTATAAACATGCAGCGGAAGGTAGACTACACTAGGCAAGCCATAGTCAAGTATACAATGAAATGAAAGCATGAAGACTAATAGCAGCTAGGCAGTACGGATCAAGATGGAAGATAGTATGAAGCTAATCAGAACAAACAGACACACAGTGAAGATAAACAGATGATGCAAATAGATAATGACTTCACAAGTACCAACTGTAAATAAAGAGAAGGGATGGATAGAACCAGTTTCTTGTTGAAGACAATGATTTGTTGGACCAGTTCCAATTGCTCTGACAACTGTACGTCTGGTTAAGGAGGCTGAGATTTAACTCAGAAGACTGTGCCTTCACCTTATTCCCCTTGAGCTAAGGACACACAGTCCTCGCCCAATCACTCAGGTAAGTCTTCAAGGTAGACTTCCAAACCTTCACAGACTTCGTTCACCGGCGATCCACAATGACTCTTGGATCCTCAGAACGCGACGCCTAACCGGCTGGAGGATTCACAGTCCTCAAGTGTAACAAGTCTTCAGATCACACAGACAGGAAGACTTCAGTGATGCCTAACACTCTTTGGCTCTGGGTGTTTAGGGCTTTGTCCTCGCAAGGATTTCTCTCTCAAAAGCTTCGGAGGTGGGTTGCTCTCAAACGACAAAAGCCGTGCACTAACTCTGAGCAGCCACCAATTCATGGTGTAGGGGGTGGGATATTTATAGCCACTAGGCAACCCGACCTGATTTGTCCGAAATGACCCTGGCTCACTAAGGAACTGACACATGTTCCAACGGTCAGATTTCAAACACACGCGGCAACTTTACTTGGGCTACAAGTAAAGCTGACTCATCCAGCTCTGGATAAGATTTTCTCTCATTGTCTTTGCTGGAAGACATAGGATTTTGGTTAAGCATCACTTCGTTCACTGGGACCCCACTTAACAGTACGGTGGTTCTTATGACTCAACAAAGAAGAAAAGGAAACAACGAAACAACTAAGTCTTCACGCTCCATAGTCTTCATGTGATGTCTTCTCTTGTCATAGTCTTCAATGTGAATATCTTCACATACCACCTTTGTCTTCAATGTCTTCATACATTTTTAGGGGTCATCTCCGGTAGATAAACCGAATCAATGAGGGACTACTACATGTGTTATCCTGCAATTCTCACAAACACATTAGTCCCTCAACCAGGTTTGTCGTCAATACTCCAAAACCAACTAGGGGTGGCACTAGATGCACTTACAGTAACCGATGACATCGACGCCACTAGGTGCACGGTTTTTGATTTGGGGCACAATATTTGTTCATTGTTTCTTATATGGCATACCACCAATGATGGAATGATCTCTCACTCCGATCACTCACGTGCCTTCTCGGAACCTTGAAATGGATCAAAGCTTTTATTCAAGGGACATTTACATCTATGCCCCTAATTTGCGTCCACTCTCAGATTTACCCCTAATTTCAAAGCCTGCTCAAATTTGCCCCTCTGCCGTTAGGTGCACTTACAGAAATACCCTTCTGTGCCGTTACCGTCCGGTCAAAGCAGGTCAAAGCCGGTCAAAGGGCTTTGACCATCTTGAAAAAAATAGCAAAAAAATTCTAAAAAATCTGAAAATTTGTGGGATCAAAGATACTCAGGTTCACAAGGCGCGTGCAAAGTTTCGTGCTGTTCGTACATTCCAAGAGCTCGTGTCAGAGGAAAAACAATAAATATGTAAGCCTGTGAACAATAAATTCAAAAAAATAGTAAGAAAATTCAAAAAATATGAAAGTTTTTGGCATCAAAGAGGCTCGGGTTTGCAAGCTACGTGCAAATTTTTGTTGTGTTTGGACATTGGAGGGGCTTGTGGAGAAAAAACAAAATTTGGCTCGGGAAAAAACTTGGAAAAAATGACTATTTTGTTTTTTCTTGCTAGAGCTCCTCGCATGCCATTTGATCACAAAAACTTGCAAGCACCTTGTGCACCTAAGCCACTTTGATGCCAAAAAATTTCATTTTTTTGCTATTTTATTTCAAATTTATTGTTCACAAGCATGCAGATTAACTGTTTTTCCTCGCCACGAGCTCCTGGAATGTCCAAATAGCACGAAACTTTGCACACACCTTGGGCACATGAGTATCTTCAATCTCACAAAATTTTAGATTTTTTAGAGTTTTTTTGCTATTTTTTTCAAGACGGTCAAAGCTGTTTGACCAGACGGTAACGGCGCAAAAGGGCATTTCTATAAGGGTACCTAACGGCGGAGGGGCAAATTTGAGCAGGCTTTCGAATTAGGAGTATATCTGATTAGGTGGTTCGAGTTAGGGACAGAAATGCAAATGGCCCTTTATTCAACCATGCCAAGCACAACAACTCATCATCCTCCGCCGTGCATGTGGCTCCTCTCTTTGCTTTCTTTCTTTTCGCATCGAGCGCCAACGCGTATTGACCTTCCACCCCCTAAAGATCATGGTGGCGGTATGGGCAGGAGGAACTTTCGCTCGAGCTGCCGTGCAGGCGTCTCGTGCCTTCTTGTTGATGCGGCGATTTTTGTAGCTCTTTGGGTTCATCTCGGTGGCGGTCGTGGGTGTCGATTGCGACAGAAAGTCAAAGATTTTGCACACGAAAGGGTCAAGGCAGCCGGAGAGATCCATTGCGGTGATGGCGGTGCTCGAGTTGGGTCTGGCAGCGATATCAGGGTCCATTTGTGGGAAGAAGAGCACCGGACCTTGATTGGTTTTCTGGTGTGCCTAGGCTATCGGATCTGATGTGGTGGACAATCCAGACTCTCATACTCCTTCCCTCGATTTGGAGCCAGACTAGAGGATCCTGGACAATCCGGATCGAAAAAGAAAGTCCAAATAAAAAGAAAAAGCCCAGTTGAATGGAAGAATAATCCAAAATGTCCTAGCGAACAAATAGGGGGAAAATGGGTCACGATATCCGTCCGCGTACTAGTCCGACCCAGTGTGTGGACACCGATGCGGGAGCCGGCCATCCAACCCTATTCTCCAACTGTCCACTTTTTTGTATAAGACCGCATCACTCAAAATAAATATAGAAAATGGCACAATTCATTCATAAATGACATGCATCACAACAACTCATTTTCGATCACCGAGTACCTCGCCATTGTGCTTACTCTAGAAAACAACAAGAAGTTCAACAAAAAAGCTCAATGACATTTGACAGAACACCTACTAGGCGTGGTGTACGCCATGAACAACGTTGGCAGGGTGGCGGAGAGTACCTGGCGGCCAAGGGATCCTGGGTGGACGACAACACAGTCCAAGGAGGGTAGGCAGGTTAGTGGGGGTTGGGAACGTCCTACGATGCCTGGGCGTCGGCCGGAAAGGCACAACTTCGCTGTCAGACGAGGAAGGTGTGCAAGTAAAGTAAGGAAGGAGTGAAAGAAAAGTGGACCAGGAGGGTATTTGAGTATGCCGGTGGTGTTGTAGTCCTACTTGGCAGCTATCCGGACTTCTGCAAAATTCCTTCCCTTCCTCAATTTGCCAGCGATTTATGGAAACGGACGGCCGGACCGGTCCGTGAACCGATATTATACCATGTTGGGTGGTAAATTACAATTGGACGCATGCAGTTTGGGGTCCGCGTTGAAGATGCAATTCATTTATCAAAAAACCGTCTTCTTGGCGGCATGTGGGCACGTACTCAGAACGTTGCCATCGCCCACCACGCCGGGTACGGGGGAACGGTCTCAGTATAAAGGCGTTGAAAACAATCGTTTACAAAATGCCCATCTCGGGCCTAGTTTCTCACCATTGCGCGTCGATCCAGCGCAAAACCAGGCCCCATGACAGGCATCCATCGTCGTCGTATCGTAAATGGTTAACGCCGCGAGCGACGCAGCCGGAGCTCGCGCCGCCTCTGCCCGTCACGAGCCTCGCTCACTCACGCGGCTTCGGTTTGTCCCATCATCACTTGTTGGCCTGCGTTCGGACCCCCGTGATGTGCGCCTACAATCTTACTTCCACCGTTTCAAATTACTTATCTAAGAAATATCTAAATGTATTTTAATTGTAAATACATCTATTTTTGTAACAAGTAATTTCGAATGAAGGGAAGTACATCACATTACCTGTGCCGCCTGCTCGCGTCCCTTTCGCGGTCTGAACAAGGACCCGTTTTTGACTGGCAGTGCCACCGCGACGGATCATCGCAAGCTCCAAAACCAGGAGACCTTTCACCGAGGACAACGTAGCTACGTGCCGAGAAACTCCGCTCCGGATCCGACGAACGCTGCACCGATGGCGACGCCGTTTACTACTGCTGCTGGACTAATCACCGCCGAGTCATTGCGTGTCCTCGTTGCCTCAACGGGGAGGCGAGGAGTCGAAAGGCGGCAGGACAAATGTTGGTTCCATGCATGTACATACTACGTTATTACTGTCTATCGCCATGCTCCTATTTTATGCTCGGGTGTGAAGACCGAATTAACGGATTTGACAACGGATCGTCACTTTTAATCGAGCTAGTGCCTGTCTTCACTTGTGGGAACGTGTGGCCTTTTGCCGGAGCTGTTGTGTCTCATGCTTTGGAAATTGAGTGGTTTTTGCCACTGAACTTTCACACTAGAGGATCGAGTTTGTCGAACTCCCAAAGTGTCGTTTACGACAGAAAATACAGTAGTGATGAGAAAAGGTTGTTTCTTAGTGGACCTTACAGTTTGTTTACATAGATCCAAAAAAATGCTCACTGTCTTGTCATATTTTGTTCATACAGTGCAAACAACTCACTATGTTCGTATCACCCTTGTTAGATAATTACTCCATATTGGCATATACTACTATATATATAACAATAACTCTATTAGTTTCACTCTATATTAGCCACACACAAAATGATGCCTTGGAAGCCCAAATTGCTATCTAAAACATAACTTAAATAAATAAAATTACAAACTATGATTGTGTGCGTCAGTGCGTCACTCGATGCATAATCGGATTGCTCTCCTTTTCTAAACAAGTAAAACCATGTTATAATTTGACTATATGTACGTATGCATGCACGCATGCATGTATGTTGGTTGTGTGTATCGAAACAATGCAAAGACCAGAGGTATTCCTATGTATGTATATATGTATGTATGTATGTATGTATGTATGTATGTATGTATGTATGTATGTATGTATGTATGTATGTATTATTCGAGTTAACATAAATTAAATTTATTTCCTGCTTAAAATTAATGTTTATGAATCCACATGACATTACGCGGGGTACTTGGATCATGAACCAATAGTTCAAAAGTAAACAAAAACTAGAGGAACTAGATGATGTCCCGCACATTGCTATGCGGGAACCTTGATAAAAAAAATGCATAAATAGTTGCTACAAAAACATCTAAAACTATTGGAAAGCAAATGTATGAAAAACAAACTTATGAGTAACATGCATGAATTGATGATGTGGTAGAATTGCATGCATATGCAAAAAAAATGTAATTTATAGCTTGCATGCATGACTTGCTTATCAGCTTATATGGCATGGTTGTATGGCTAGAAAAAATAGTTTATAGGTTGTGGCTATTTAGGAAAAAAAAGATTTCACTCACTATACATGAATAGGAAACATAAAGTTTTGTAGGGTAAAAATGACGTGTCTACTGTTTGCACTCAAAGATTCAACGGATGTGTCATGTACAAGAAATAGTTTTGCATTGTTCCTCCATGTCATAATTATTTGCTTCCATCTATTAGTACAAAAAAAGAAAGCAAAGTCTAGTACTACAAATTGTTGACAACATTTTACCTTCGAAGAGACAATAGTAATAACAACCATCTCAGTCTCGCCATAGTGAGAGTAACTTAGCTAGTAACATAACCATCCAAGACAAGTTTGCTTATGTGGCAAGTAGTCGATAAGGAGAGGTATTTATGGTAACATAATAGGTTACCGTAACATAACACAATCCAAGACAAAATAAGTCTGCATCAAAATAAATAAAGGTTTGCATGATATCACAAATATGATACTACCCACTACGAAAATGGTAATATAGATTAGAGTAAAATACACTGAAGGTTCTAAAAGTATTTCAAGTGTGTCAAGTAGGCTATAAAAGTTTAAAACCATTCACCACGGGTCCTGTATGTGTATTTTACCAGCGACACTTTTAGGGCCTACTTTACACATTTGAAATGCTTTTAGGACCCATGGTGAACGATTTACACACATTGGGAACACGTGGTGAACGATTTTAAACTTCTAGGACCTACTTGACACACTTGAAGTACTTTTAGAACCTACAATGTATTTTATTCTATAAATTAATAACATATGCATGGTATTAGTCTTGGATCCAAGGGATTATTTTTAGTCTGACTAAAAATAGTCTCTTTTAGAGGCTAAAGTTCCAAGCACCCCTGACTAAAGAGAGGCTATGACTAGTCTTGAGGCTAAAAAATTTTAGTCATAGAAAACCTACTAAAATATGTATTAGTCCTCTCTCTCCTCATTTAATACCTCTCGTTTAACACATGCGAGTTCTGAATTGGAGGGTTTGGAGGATAATAAATGCTCAATAACTTGATTTTAGTCTCTTTAGTATTTGGATCCAAGCATGGGTGAGGCTAGCAAGTTTTAGTCCCACTACTTTTAGTCATGGGACTAAAACGTATCCAAGCACCCTCTAAGTTACTTCTCACTATGAGTCATTCTATGACTAGCCTCATCACACAAAAAGTTCATATTAGTTTGAGCGTTTACAAAAATTCTCATAAAATAACATAAGTATTACAATGCTGTATATTTTGGGATATAAGATGTATTTGTATGCGCTGTAATCCGATTATGTTATAGGATTAAAAGGAAGTATGCCCACTCTCTCTTCTGCTTCTAGCTTACCTCAATGCCTTTTTAATGTATCTTTTCGATTTATATTAAAAAAATGCAGTGGGGAGGATTTTCCCCCACCGTTTCACCTACCAAAAACATCGCGGCAAAGTCACCCACGATTATTAAACGGCCAACATGCCCTTTCATGTTTGGACGATTAGCACAGGGATGAGTTGGGAATACGTAACACGAACACATTACAAAATGTGCAAATCATAGTGTTCTCACACGTCGGCTACACTATTTAAATGCGCCAGGGATTGCAAAGTGTGCACATGGTGCACGCACAGCGATTAAAATACGATGGCCTGAACTGTGACAGTGTTCACACGTACTAGTACGTACACGAACGGGAGCAATTTCGTACGTACAACGAATATATACTTGTATATATAAATCTCTCTCTTGTACACTTGTATTTGTCGAAGAGATACGGCAAAGCTACCAGCAGATAATTTTGTCCCGCGGAAGTAGCGCCAACGCCCAAGCCAGAAGAGACAGCGGCTTTAATGGCGTCAACGACCGGCGGGACAGGGCCTCACGCGGAGTCTGGGCTCGGGCGATAGACCGGGCCGTACGACCGGTCGCCGGGAGGCCGTCGCCGTCGCCGTCGCAATCAGCCATGCAATGCACGTCAGCCTCA
This sequence comes from Triticum monococcum, assembly GCA_034509565.1. Taxonomy (NCBI): domain Eukaryota; kingdom Viridiplantae; phylum Streptophyta; class Magnoliopsida; order Poales; family Poaceae; genus Triticum; species Triticum monococcum. The sequence goes on along the minus strand of CM067843.1, from coordinate 664,646,055 downwards.
GCAGTCAGCAGCATGCATGGGGCCATGGCACCAGCAGCTTCCCCAGTTCGCAGTTCTCATCAGTGGTCTTCTTCTTCCTTCCCTCTGCCTCCACGCCACCTTGCCTAGCTTGCTACACAAAGTCGGGTCAAATCGAGGAGGCGAGGGCCCCCCGAGTGTGGATACGAGGAAAATTTCAGCCGCTTTAACCGATGTGACATTTGTCGTGTTTACTCACTTTGTTGTTGTTCCAATGCAGATGCATGCAGCGATGCTAAACATGTGTAAACAGAGCGCATGCATGATGTTCCCTTCTCAAGTCTGGATGGGGTCAACCTTTACTTTCCGGAGGTGTGTGGATCTGGCTGGGCTTGTGCCTACGGAATCGGTTGCTTGGTAATGTTAGGGCTCTTTCCGTTTCTGATGAAGTTGAGGCATCAACGCGGTTCCTCAAATCGTCCACATACATTCATATCAACCTGTCCGGACATAGTTTCCTAGTCAACACGGACCCGTATTTGGCCGTGGCCGTATCCACTTGTCAAAATCCCCTCAAACTGGAGTACCGGACACAAACTAAGGGAAGTTTGCGGTCGTTCGGACCTCCGCCACGTAGGATTTTGATACCTTTGCCCTACTCAATTCCCCATTCTGGACCTTTTTTCTTCTACACTGCCCCAACGCCCCCTTCCCTCCTACTCTGCATCCGCACCCTTTTCGACATCACTGATGTACCTCTCCGGCTACCACCTAGCCATTGTTGGACATTCGCAACCTCCACCCACGCGCCTGCCCTCCTTGAACTACCGCCGTACCACCCCGGATCTGTTCGTAGCCAGGTACCCCCCCCCCCCCCCCCCCCGCACTGACGCCGTCCCATGGCGGACATCACACCTGATAGGTGTTTGGTCAAGTGTCATTGTTTCCTAGAGTAAGCACGATGATGGGGTACTTGGTGATGGAGGATGAGTTGTTGTGCAATGTGTGGTTGGTCATATCTACGGACTTTGTAGACATGGGGCAGGGGGGCTCGACCTTTTGGTAAAACATGCATTCTTCATTTCATGAGCAAAAGCACATCAAGCCCTACATCATGAAGTCGCTAACCCATCGGGTACACCATCTCCAACTACATCATGAAGTATTACAGTGCAATTGCACAAAAGTGGAGAGAAGGTGGCCACCTGGCGTGTCAATTATGACGATCATAAGTTTTGCTTCTTCTTGCTTTATATGTTGGTCAATTCATTGATTCACTCGATATTGCAACTTAATAATCATCACGTTGTATAGATAGACGCGCGCCGTGCTGTACCACATAAGCGATGCCAGACTATTTACGCTCATACATTATTGAATGAGACTCAATGTTCCGACTCGAGTATCGTTAAATTTGGAATTGATGAATTCGAAAAACTTGTTGAATATCCAGTTATCTCAGATGTAATATTTATATTTGAACAATTTTTGTATTAGGGATATTTGCATGTTATTTATGAATGAATTGAGCTATTTTCTACAATTACTTTGAGTGTTGCAGACTTAGAAAAAACCCAGGGGTAAACGTTTAGTGGACATGGTTGGATGGCGGACTACTATATCTGTGTCCGTGGATGAATACGGACCAGTCCGAGACAAATCTATTTGGATGCTTGAACCTTTCGGCAGATACTCAGTCAAATCTTTTTTCAATGATATTAATTTTGGTGGTGTAAAATCGATGTATGGTGACCTGTTTTGTGAAGTTCTCTGCCCCCCAAAAATCCATGTGTTCTTTTGGCTTAGAATCAAAGATAAAATATTGACCAGGGACAATCTTGCAAAAGATAGGCACGTGGAGGATCCTACCTATTTATTTTGTATTGAGGCTGAATTTGTTCATCATCTGTTATTCGAGTATATGGTTGTTAAAATAGTTTGGACTTTTATCTCTGATTCCATTATGATTGATATACATGTTGGTGTGTTTGATCTTATTGCCTCATGGCACTAGCATAAGATTAGAGTTGTGCTCAATATGGTTTGTGTTGCCTTCTTGTGGAGCTTATGAATCTTGCGCAATGATTTTTGCTTTCAGGGTCGGACATGGAGAACCACCAGATGCATTTTGTCCAAACTAGTGGATTTCTTCATCGATGGAAGATACTCCACGACAATGGTCAGTCTGTGCTTCTTCTATGGTCCATGCTTCTGCTGAACTGTTGGCGTGGAGTGCTCATGAGAATCGACTAGGAGTCTAGGACTAATCCTCCCTCGAGATGCATCGATGAAGAGCGACGCCAAATCCTGATCTCCAACACCAACTGGTTTCGGCGTGCCTGATGGGCATGCATGGCACCTGTTTATTGAACCCATATAATTTGTGGTATGATTTTGGGTTTGCCTCGGCGCATCAAGTTTCCCCTTTTTAAAGTTAAACTTCTTCTGCATGAATGGTTAGTTTTGCCTGCCATTGTTTTCGATAATAAAATACTAGTATAGAAATTCTAACCTATATGTGTCTCTCAAGAACCCACCAGATGTCAGTCAACACCATCGTTATCACCTATCAGTCTATCACAAGATCATCTCGATTTGTTGAACAATTCCGCAGTCCGGCCCCCCATGTGTAACGACATGTGTATGCCCGCGAGACCAGAACGGCCATGGCTCCAGAGTGGGTAACTTAACGCAGATTGTATCAATCGTCCAATTTTTTTCTAAGGGATCAATCGTCCAACCTTGCTAGGAAACGGGACACTTGGACTTGAAACTTCCAACCGGCACTCATTATCGTTGATCAGTACATGTCACGAGAGTATATTGGCGCCATAGCGTCAGCGTCAGGGAGAAATTGAGGCGGGGTCGAGCTAGCGACACTGTCGACGACTTGGACGGTAAACTATGGGCTAGCCGCTTGTCATGTTGATAAGTCGAGTTTTGACTTTAGTGGCAGCAAGAGCTGCTAGTAGTAGCAAACCATGGGCTAGCTGTCTCCCAGCTGAACTAACGCATCCTGTTGAGTCTAACTGGCCCGTGATTGCGGATATTGACCATAATCATGTTAGCTATTTTGATGCTTGGTAGCACGGGTACACCCATTGAGTGTTTAGGGCATCTTCAAGGTGGATCCTCAAACCATCCGCATCCATCCGGGCCGCGAAAGTTATCTAACGCAGGTCTATATCGGTCCACGGAACGGTTCGGACGCGATTTCTTTCGTAAACTGAAGGCAAACGTGAGGGGGTTTTGCGGGAGTCCGGATCAATCTCAAGCCCGCTTCTGACCGTCATGACCCACCAAAAACCCCTACCCCCTCCCGCGCGTTTTCGGTCAGCGCCGCTTCAGAGCGTCAGCGCCCGCATTCATGCCCGGCCAGAGCGAACGCGACCGCTCACTGGCGTCGTCATTGAAGCGGCATGTCGGCCGAGAGAGCGGCGCCCGCGCCGCTTCCCGGTGCAGACGACTGCCGCGCGTTCAAACTACACGACGGCTGCCCGGCAGTCCATCTGCCGCCCGACACGCGGCCGATACGTCTCCTCCTGTGCCCCCGTCCTTCCCTCTGCCGCCTACCGTTGCTATAAAAGTCGATGCCCCGGCCATAGCCGCAGTCAACCACCTCCGATCTCTCTCCGCACCACTCCCACCATGGATCCTTCCCCTGCCAAAGCTCTTTGGGACAGGCCGACATCGGATAAGAAGAAAGGGATGGCCGCCATTGCTGTCAGCTGGCTAGCCGCCAGCCAGCCGAAAGACGACGATGTCCAAATGAAGGACACTGTCGACTATGAACCGGCGCCACCCTACCCCTCCGCGCCACCCTGCTCCTGCGCACCACCCCCGTGGGCGCATTGCACCATGACCATCGGCGAGGCCCGTGCCCATTACATGGACATGGTGCGGGAGGAGCAGTTCCGGGAGGCACAGGCCGATGCCGCCTACAACCACCACCTCCTCCGGGAGCATCTGCACGCGGAGGAGCACATCACCGCCGGCAGAGCGGGCGCACCGGACGCAGACATGGCGGAGCAGGAGGCGCTGCTGGAGTCTTACCGCTCCGCCTGCGAGATCCGCCTCGTCCGCTGGCAGTACCGGCATCGGGTGGCCGAGGTGGCAGCTGCCGGCAAGGAGTGCGACGACGAGGCGGTGTTCGGTGAGACCTACGATGAGGAGGAGAACATCGTCGAGTCCGCGCCTCGCCGCGACGACCATGAAGCCGGCACGTCCACGGGCACCCACGACAGCAAGGAAGAGTAGTGCATGGTAAATCGTCGCTGCTCTGATCCCAGGAAGGCCACCCCCCCTCCCCCCTCCCATCGACGCCAAGCTTGGTGGGCTCAACATCGTCGGCTGATTAGTCGCTTCGCGACGATGTGGAGGTGGACAGCTTCAATTCCCGGGCCTCTGGAGGAGGAGGTTATAGAGGCGGAGCTGGAGAGCGCCGAGGCGGAACTGAAGACGGTGAAGCTTCAGTTCTCTTGGTTCATGGCCGGACACAGGGAACGGGTGCTGGCGACCAATTAGACCTAGTCGGACGAGCTTCGCTTAGTTGAAGTAAATGTAATAATATCCATCATGTTTAGATGAAATCCTTAATGTTTATATAAAATCCGAACGTGTTTATATGAAATCCGGTCATGTATGATCGAATTTCATCCGGTTAGTTAGAGTTGTTGTTAAAATATATGCGGCTAGCGTTGGATGGCGGTCTCCCGCATCCGTGTCCGTGGAGTGGCCCCCCGCCAGCAGACAGATGCGGGAGGAAATTTACGAATTGCCGTTGAAAATTCTAAACTCATGAAGCTTTACGGGGCTTCTTCCACAACTACAACTAATCTTCACCCCCTCCCCCCTCCCCCCCCCCCCCCCCCCCGATTCAAGGGGTGTGGCCCCCTAACCCAGGTTTCTATCCAATCAAACCAGCCCAACTAAGCCTTCCCGTAAATCCCGTATTTATCCGTCCGTGTGTGTAGCATTGCTCATGAAGAAGGGCCATTCCGGCATCGCCGACATGCGTGGTTCGCTCGATGCTCCGATCACTTCCCCAAACTCACGCGGCTTCATTTCCGAAAGGGCGGCGCAAACTGATTCATGGGTTGGATGCTCTCCGGTAATGAAGGGGGCGGCGCGGTCTGCCTATATTTGCTAAGAGTTCCCCTTCTTGGGGGAAAATAGGCTAGAGGGTGGTCTTTTGGGGATCCAAAGCTATAATATTGAGAGATTAACCATTTGAGGGATCTGCTAAATATGGGTTAACCACCTAAACCAGAAAATTTCTCACCAAATATGACTTTTGGGGATCTTCTTAGATTCCCTAAGTAGGCCGATCTTTCAAACAAAAAGAAACCGCCTCTTGAAATGAAAATTATTTCTCCCTTCATTTCAAAATAATTGAAGTTTTAGTTTTGTCCAGAGTGAAACTTGCTTAAATTTGAAAACCTCTATAGAAATATATGCTAAGATCTATACATGACCAAATACACATAGTACGAAAATATATATTCTAATGAATCTCATGAGCAGGACTGCTCATGAGACTAATTCAATGTTCTAATTAACATTTTCTCTATAAATTTAATCAAATTTAAACAAGTTTGACTAAAAAAGAAGCCTCAAAGTTCAATTATTCTGGAATGGAAAATAGTACTCGACTTGGTTGTTAAGGGTGCAGCCCGCTAAATCAATCAGCTAGTATAAATTCAACTAACTACGTCAAGCCACCACTGATTTGACTGGTTTTGAATATGAAGCGGGCCGACTAGTTAAATGTGCTTGGTCGCTTGGATGTGTACACCATAATACTACTTCCTCCTTTCCGGTTTATAGGGCTTATCTTAAAATTTTAGTTTTTCCATTTTATAAGGCTTAATTTGATTGTTCCTCATCACATGTTCAGACTTCAAGAGTATTAAATCATTACATGCAAGTATTAAGAGAAAAATGACCAATGCATGCACTTTATGCATGCATGCATTGCAATTAATGCATTTGTAAACATATTTTTTTGAGGAAAACAAGAGTATTAATTAGGTGCTTTTGCAAACTACAAAAAAATATTCCACCACTCATCATCTACCTTGGTTGGTGAGATTTTTGAATTAAGCCTTATAAACCGGAAAGGAGGGAGCAATTCCTTTACCTTTTTTCTTACATGATGGTAGTACGTGTCTAATTTAAATCATAAGAATATCATGTACATATCGAACCAACATGTGGTTGGATGGTTAGAGAAACTGTGGTATCCCCAGCCCACCAAGGTTCAAATTTTAGTACTCGCATTTATTACTGAATTTATTTTAGAATTTCCGACGATGCGCATTCAATGGAAGGAGACGTTCCCGTCGATGACGAGGCACCTACGATGACTTCGAAAATCTCAAGATGATATGCCGGTATATGAGCGCTTGTGTCTGTACATTGACGTCCGTCATCTGCCTTTGGCACCACAAAAATGATGGATCACCTCCACACTCGAGCTCGATGCGACTCCATCGCTGATATGCACCATTGCGGACCTTCAAGGTGTCTCGCCAAAGACGAAACCATTACCGTTGAACGAATCAGACCGGGCAACACCCCGGACACGCCATCCAACTCTAGACGTGGCACCCCCACATGACTAAGACGTCGAGGAGAAAACCATACCTGCCATCCATGAACCACGAACCCAGCACACGATCCACCACAATCTGCATCCGCTCCTAGTCTACCACGAGGATGTCACCGTCGCCACGCCATCCTTACTTGAATAGACTGATTTTCAAATCTATCCTCAACCATAGGACCGGTCCCCTAGTAGGAGTAGGATCTGAAGAATCTTTATTCGGTGCTGCCATTGCTGCCGGCTAAGCCACGACGATGAACAACCTAAAACCTAAACTACGAGAGTCTAAAAGATATCCACACGAGTGGATCCGGCACCCCCCTCGTCACCGACGATTGAGGGGAGCCGCCGGACATCAGCGGCATGGGAGACTCCTAGCGGCGGCAATAGCGGCCATTTCTTTCTTTGGAGGAAAAGAAAAGCAAACACATATTGCGCTTTTACTAATTCCTTTATTTTATGCGAAAAAGAAAATTCCTTTACCTCACAAACTAAAACGTAAACACTTGCAGTATCCTATAATATATATGCAGTACATTACTTAAGCTAGTACACTCGTCGAGTAAACATATACAATGATCTGAAAAAAGAGGGTAAATATATAGTATTACAATAGTACTGGTCGAATATGGGGATTCAGTTGCCCATTTCTTTCGATTTGATTGAGTTGTACGACTCACATTTTACAACAGTATCTTAATCCGTAAGTAACAGCACACATGCAGGATGCATGCACGCGTCGGCACCTTGCACCATAGGCAACCGAATGCTCACCCAGCCATGTGCGCGAGCCGCGAGCCATGTTAGTCATGGACTCTTTACATGTTGGATATGGGCGATATATTTGTCAAATATCACAGCCATGTCCATGAACCTTGCTTCATCGACGACGAGAACACGATCAACACAACACGCGTCCGGCCGGCCGGCCGGCGGGACGGCTGAACCAGATTTCTTATACCGGAAGGGAACTCCGAGATGTCATACTGCCATACTAGAAACGATCCTACTTGGAAAATGTCTCGGTAATTTCGCAGGAAAGGATCAATTCCCGGGCGCCCCAGATATATATTTTACCCTTAATAATTTCCTCGGCGACGAACGAGACCTGCACAACCCAGCAGATCCCGATCCAGTCCGTCCGTTAATGGTTTACCCAGCCGTAACCTCGGACCGAGCCAGAGGCAAACTAAAGCCAGTTTCGGCATAGAATAACCGGGGGCGACGTGCCCCCACCCCGGAATAATGATAAGCTAGCATGGCCCGAGTCCGAAATCTGGCAGGCGCCGCAACAGACGTTCGCTCCGTCGTGCAGGTCGCGCCTACCATTTCGCCCAGGCATTCCCACGCGCCCGGCGACCGTGTCCTCCTCCTCGGCTCCGCTCCCGCTCGCCACGCACGCAGCGGCAGCTACTTAACCCTCGCACCATCGCCATCCCCACATCTAATTGCCCGCGCGCCTGGCTTAACTTCCGAGCAGAGACCACCGGCGGCCCGCGGTATATAACAAAGTTCGTGAGCTGTGACGACCACACCAACCATCCCAGCCTAGCCCGTACCCGCAACCGCGTCGACGGGCTGGTACTGCTGCTGCTGCTGCTGCGGGACGGCCGGCGCCACCGCCGAGGACGCCCAGCTCGGCGAATCATTCCGTCCATGGCTTGATTGTCCGCCCGTACAACAGCGAAGCGATCCAGCTCCACGGTCGCGAGAAAGGTACCGACAGGCCGTGCCGCTGAATCATTACTACTAAGGTGGGAGGGAGCGAAGCAAGGAGCATACCGTCGACCGACCGATGGTTGCGCACAAGGCGGCCTCGTGGCTGCCCGTGGACTTCCGGCTGCCGGCGGTGCCGCAGGCGGCGCTGGGCATACTGGCGTTCGAGGCGGGGGCGGCCATGTCCAAGCTGCTCTCGCTGCACCGCTCGCTCTCGGAGCAGGAGGTCTCCCGCCTGCGCTCCGACGCCATGCGCTCGCCGGGCGTGGCCTACCTTAACTCCACCGACCAGGCGTTCCTCCTCCGGCTGGCGTGCGCCGAGCTGGTGCTGTCGCTCGACGCCGCCGCCGCCGCCGTCGCGCGCCTCGGCCTGCGCTGCGGCATCGACTTCGCCGGGGTGTACGCGAGTGTCAAGGCCGGCGCGCACGACGCGCGCCTCGACCTGCTCGCCGCCAAGGGGCTCAAGGTGAAGGCCAAGAAGATGGAGCGCCTCGTGGCCGCCACGTCCAAGCTCTGCTCCGAGATGGAGGCGCTCGACGAGCTCGAGTCCGCCGAGCGGAAGCTCACCGTCCGCGGCTGGAGCCGCCTCAGCGGGCCGATTCCGATGAAGCTCGCAGACCCGCCGCAGGCCGGCGACTCGATGGGCGCCGAGTCGCTCAAGCAGGAGATCAAGACGCAGCTGCTCAAGGTGCGGCGGCTCAAGGAGGAGTCCCTGTGGAGCCAGAGCTACGAGAAGGCCGTGGGCCTCATGGCGCGCGCCGCGTGCGCCGTGTTCGTCCGCATCTGCGCCGTCTTCGGCCAGTTCGTGCCGGGGCTCCCGCCGCCGATGCCGTCCACCTCCGCCGACAGCGTCCAGACTAGGCTGTCCAAGCTGCTGATGAGCCCGCGGACGGGGAAGGCGAAGGCGTCGTCGGGGCCGATCACGCGGCGGGAGCGGGAGGGGGCGGGGGCGCCGTCCCGGGTACACCCGCCGATGCAGCAGCTGAGCAGCTCGTGCCCGATCATCGGCCAGAGGCCGCTGTCGGGGCAGAAGGGCGGCGTGGACTGGCGCAAGCTCCTGGACCCGCCGGGCAGCACGGTGGGCGGCGCGGGGCTGGACCAGCAGTACGCGAACGTGATCGTGTCGGCGGAGGAGCTGCTGCAGATGGAGGCGGAGGGGCGGCAGGAGGAGGCGAACGCGGAGCGGGCGGAGATGTACGAGATGCTGCCGGGGAAGCTCCGCGCGGCGGTGCGGTCGAAGCTGCGGGACTGGTGGCGGGACCCGGGGCCGCTGGACGCCGGGCTGGCGGAGGGGTGGAAGGAGGCGGTGGAGCGCATCATGGCGTGGCTGGGCCCGATGGCGCGCGACACGGTGCAGTGGCAGTCGGAGCGGAACATGGACCGGACGCGGCGGTTCGACGGCGGCACGCGGGTGTACGCGCTGCAGACGCTGCGGTGGGCGGACAAGGACAAGGCGGAGGCGGCGATCGTGGAGGTGCTCGTCGCGCTCAGCTGCGTCTGCTGGTACGAGGAGCGGCGGCGCGGCTCCGTCCGCGTCAGCTGATCGCCGTCGGCCCACCCGCCGCCCATTCAACGACGGCGCGCCATGGCCATGCCATGGCGACACACCTTGTCCAAAGCCCATTCTTTTCCTTTCTTCCTTCTTTGGTTCGTTTGTCAAAGCAATTGATTTGAAGAGTTGAATTTTTTGGAGGGGTTGGTGTTAGATCGTCAGGGGTTAGTAGCAGCTATAGTGGACTGTAGCAGCAGTAATCGTTCTCTAGTTTGAAAATTTGGAGGGAGAAAAAAGCCAGTGGTCGTTGGTTACTTCACTGTCAATGGCGTGAGGCCGGCATGACAGGCCGGTCTCACGCCGGTGACAGCGAGCGGCCGGTGTATAAGTTTGTCTGATTTGTACGTACAATGAATACACACGATTGATTCTTTGAAAATTTGTGGGAGTTGTTCAAGCACGCACGGAGGAAATCCTTGCCGGCACGGTTCTCCTGTCCTTTACCGGATGGTGGCGAAGTCGTAGGCGCTCAGCTACCACCGTTGAACACATTGACTCCACGCGGTGAATGGCTTATGAGTGCGCCACAAGTAAAATTTCTACACGATAGCTAGCTACTCCCTCAGTTCGGAATTATTTGTCTTGGATATGGATGTATCTAGAATTACAATACATCTAGATATATCCATTTCTACGACAAATAATTTCGAACGGAGGAAGTATGTGGTAAGTTGACTAAATTTGCAATTTAGGTAAGTTGATTTTATGGGAGGATAAACAATCGGAGGAGGAAGAAGCGTTGGATCTTTAAGATCTAGAAATGGTTGTGTGCATCATTTTGATACAAAGACCGGGGAAAATCTTTATTTTTGAAAAAAAAAATCTAATGATCCAGAAAATTGACTTTACCTAATATAAATTTTCATTCGACTTATGTATAGCCGGTCAAATTTACATCGGAGTGGCTTGGCTTTAGTCACGTCAAAATGTTTGTTCCTCTTCTTCTCTAACCGCCGCAGATGCAACGTAAGCCGAACCGCCTACTTCTGACCCTAGCGGCGACTGGCGGGGAACATTGCCCCGCTCTCCCTTCACCGCCGCCCATCGATGTGTGGCTCACCCCCAGTCATCCCTCTAAATCGGCGCACCATCAGATTTTCACGACGAGCATGTTTCCCATGTTCCCCATGTACCTCGAACCGTTAACTTTCAAACTCGCCTCGGTCGGCTTGTCGTCGGCTACAGCTCATTTCTGACCGAGGCCCTCGCCTCTTGCTTCCTTCTCCCCTGAATTGACTGACCCAAATTCTAAAACCAGGCAACTTACCTCCAGCTAAACAGAATTTATATGGACAAGAAAAGTCAAAACACTGCAACCAGGATCACCAAGCATTCCCCATCGAACTGAGATTCATTCAATTGGAATCTTAAAAACGTGAGATTGAGAAACCAGGATCCCTTTGACCAAGTGGCCCAATCCGTCTACAGGCATGGCACCAGACAGTGTGAATCCACATGGCGCCTAGTCGCCGTTGATGCGGTTCGGTACCTAGAGGCCATAAACAAATTGGTTAGCTCAACGATCGATCAGGGAAGCAAAACCTAATCATTTTTTATAGCGCTATCCTAAAGAACCTACTCAGCGATTAAGCGGTGCAATTCACATGGCCCGGAACCAATCTAACGCTTTCCGGGCCTAGTTTAGTGCCCAAGCCCACGCCTTCAGAGCAAAAAAGAAGAGCTGCCAGTCAAAGGAAGCAAGAGAGCGAGCCTTCCTGGCGCTACGCTGTGAGGTCAGCCAAGAACATGCACGATCTCTTGCACTTACTGGCGTTCTAATTAATCCTAATCCTAATGGCCACTTACTGGTTACTGCTAACATTCCGTGAGCCAGACAAACGGATGTGTGCGAGCGCTTTGAGTTTTCTTTCTTCCAAAGCTGGAAGTAGCTTTCCGCGGGAGGCCATGGCCGTCGCCGTCGGCGCCACCCCAGTCGGGCGGTCAATGCGCACCACCGCCTGTTTCCCGCGCTTGGTGGAATAGTGCGCCCGTCAGGACGGACGCCACTTCCGCCGCTCCCTCCCACCGCGTTTCGTGGCCGTCTTCTTCGCAGAGTATTCAACTCCGCGCCACCGTCAGGTAGGGTTCGGCTCGCTTTGCGTTGCCATGCGGAGGCAGTTGACCGTCCGGAAATAGATACATATAGATAGATAAACGGAGCTTGCGGGTGTGCGATGCGCGTATAACGCGCTGAAGCCAATCATTCTGCCCGCATGATGATTATGGGCTTGCTTCTGACTTTCCCCTTGTCTATTTCTCTGGGTGGGCTGTGATTTGTGGAGCATTTCATGTTCAGCGTGTGGTGTGGTGGTGTGTTGAGGAGAATGGGACGTCAGAACGGAGTCGGCACCGAACTCCGGTGACCGGTGGAGTATTTTATTTATTTAACTCAAAAGGGACCGGTACATCATGTGGTAGTAGTAGATGACAGTGCATGGTGATGGAGATCGGACACTTGTGTTTAGTGTTTTCTAGCATTTGGGGTGCACATCATCACTTGCATTGGACAGCAGGTTCAGCAGCAGTAGAGTTCCTTGTCAGCCAATCCATAAGAATATCTACGCGCTGCAGTAAAGACCAGCTAAAAAACGTCTTACATTATGAAATGGAGAGAGTAGAAGATACAGTAGATTGAAAGAGCTTGAAGGGAATCAGTATGAATGGGTCACGGATGGATCAGTTGACCTTTCCTCCTTTTTTACGAAAGATACATACAAAGTCAACTGTGAAACCATTTGGCTCAGATAAGATGAGAGCTCTCAACTTTCAATCGAAGTAGTTAATATAATTTTTTCCTAGAAAAAAGAACAGGTGCAGCTCTCCAGCATTCTTGTGTACACTACAGTATTCTTTTTTTCTTTTCTCAGAGAAATATAATGTGTGCATAACTCAACAAGATAGCAGATTAGCAGCAACCTCACGATGAACGATTAGTGACACATGTTTGTGCCTTGAAAATTCAGCTGCTCCACACATCATCATAATCTTACTGTTGCTTGTACTCTGAACTTTGTCTCCACAGCTGGTATTAGTTGTAGATTCTCTTCCACACATAACCCTATTCTAGAGGTCCTAGCCTTTTCCATTCTGCCTGTTTCTTAAAGAAGTCGAGCCATCTTCTTAGCTATTAGCTGTACTTGTTTCTTAGTCTTCCCTCCCGATTTTCAGCTTCCAACCGCCAGACTTTCAGGGCTGTAAACCGTCCAGTAAGCCAACCAGTTTGCGAGCATATCACTCAAACTTCAGCATGGAAGCTTTTACTGAAACTTGTCGTTACATCAAGGTGACAAACCGGATCAAGAATTCAAAACCCGCAGGAAAGGAACTACTTTGACAAATGGTGTTATGCAATCCCGGTTTCGCTAACCAGCATTTTTGACTCACATGCGTCATGGGCCCACTACACAAGCGTTCTGGCCCACCAACCCAGTCACAACCGGCCCATGAGTCTATCGAGATTTCTATTCCAGACAATTGGGCTCTGATATTGGTTATTACGCAATTTTGGGTCCGCTAACCAGCGATTCTGACCCATGTGTGTCATGGGCCTACTACATGTGCGTCTCAGCCCATTAAGCCCATCTGAAGAGCAACACATGCTATACCAGGGTTTGGGCCCTGTTTCCCTAGAAGATTAGCCTGGTAGGAGGGGGCACCCCCGCCCTTATAAGTCATGCTCTGTCTCCTACCCAAACCGATGTGGGACTAACCTAATAAATATGTTATATGCGACGAATATTATCTGCACAAGTCAGGCTACAGTTCGACTTGTAATTAGCATATATTTACGTGTTTGAGTCGAGCTGTGTAACCTGAGCCTATTATATAAAGGCACCAAAGGGTAGCCGAAAGAAGTCCACATAACCTCCTCAGATTTCAGAAATCGGCTACTTAACCCCCTCAACTACAAAACCGGGTATATCACCCCCTCATGTTTACAAGACCAGATAAATCACCCCCACACAATGTTATTGGCTGTTTTAGTAGGTGGTTTTGCATTCTGGCGTGAGTCAACGGGCTGAGGTGAGAAGGGCGCAGGCACAAGGGCCATGCATGGGTGGGCAGCAGCTGGTGAAGTACTGTTTGTGGCGATCCGATCGTTGACCGTTGTGTGCACTAGTGCTGAATCATTCTCAGAAAAGATCGAGCATGAGCTTATGCACGTGCATGTGCTTCCTTCCGGTCAGCGGCAAGATCGATCAACCGGTTGGCTGCTGTATACGCGTGTGTTGCTAATTGATCGGGGTCGATCAAGTAGCCATGGAGGAGGATTGAGCGGAATCGTCAGTGTGCATTGCCGTCGTCGCGTGTCCACTGAGAGTATTCGGCCGCGTTGAGCTAGGCCAACAATGTGGAAACAGATATGGCAATGACGGTTGCACGAGAGAGTGTGTGTGCGGCAACATGGATGTGACCGACTGCAACTGAGTCTGGTCTCGTCTAGAGGTATAAAATCGATGAACGTTGCTTCTCCAACAAATCACTCAACTCACTTGCGTAAGCCAACAAATTCATAACGTTGACATGCTTCTCTCACTAATTAATCAGTCCAAGAAACTTGTAGCCCCTGCCAAACAGATCAATGAGTTCAGCTACTGAAGGTTGACAGCCATATGAAGCTCCCCTCCAGGCTCAAGTCGAGAAGTATGGGGGTCAAAATATGGACGGCCAGTTGGGTCAGGTTGGACGTGAGCTAGGGGGATATGAATGAGTGCGAGTTGCAGGCTTGCAGCATCACATGACGGTGGGATTTACGATGGCAAGGAAGCTCGCCACACCTCGACCGTAACTCAATGGAGAAACATGTGCTTGCAGGCCAGGTCGACAAAACCACTCTCAAAACCACTTTTAAAGCTATCTGGGGGTGTTTTAAATGGTGTTGTAAAGTTTAGGGGGTGGTATACCCGGTTTTATAATTGAGGGGGTTAAGTAGACTATCCCTGAAACCTCAGGGGGATATGTGGACTTCTTTCAAGGGTAGCCAAATAGAATAGACATAATCAGGCAGGCTAGGCATAGATCACGAGAGGGACGGTCCGGATGCCCGTGGCAGGATCGACAGTGGCGTGGTGGTCGGAGTCTTGTTTGATAGCCACAACAGACGTATTTGTCGGTTGTATTATGTCGATTTAGTACATGTGGAGGAACGCATGTAGTCATGCCTCAAGAATGTAGCCATGTCGCTAAACCTCGTTAAAAAAAATCTTGGTGTCGTGCTTGTGAGCGGCGATTGCTTGTCCTCGATGGATCAAGGTGTGCCTTGAATTATTCTAACAAGTGGTATCAGTGTAAGGTTTCAAAGATGCCACATAAGTTGATCTAGAGTGGGAGATTAGTTTGGACTAAACCCAACAATTCATAGGTTCGTAATTAAGCTAGGGCTTCTCGCATTTGCTACTTCACACACAACTCAAAATGAATTTGCAATCAGTCGAATTTTGGGGAGAGAGAGACCAGCGAGACTGAGACATGACAACATGCACGACAAAGCCGAGAGAGAGAGAGAGAGAGAGAGAGAGAGAGAGAGAGAGAGAGAGTCCTCTTCCTTGGTATGCTAATCGGGCGGTGATTTTGACAAGGCCATTGACGCGGGAGGAAGGTCACAAGCGCCACTAAAATCCTCAATTCGGGATGCTCCAGCAAACCCGCACCATCCTCTTAGGTGGCAGCCAATGGCAATCTGTATTAGGCAACACCACAATATGCCACCTTTTGCGTTGTCATCCTCGTGTGTGAAAGCAAATCACCGCCCAACCAACATACCAAGGATGAAGAATCTTCAGTATGGTCAGACAATACCCTCACCAGCTATTCTCGACGCCAACGCCGCCTCCCAACCTTCACCATTTCCTCAAATCACCGCACACACACCACCTCACGTCACTGTGCGTACACGAGAGGGACCCCAAGACGCAGTGTCCCACAACCGTAGATCCGGAATCATCGCATACCAAGCTGAGAGTCCACCTTAAACCCCCACATATTTGTAGTTGGATGTCGGAAACATCGCCATAGGCCACGTACGTGAGCCCGCTGCATGGCACATCCAAAGGCCACGCATCCTCGAGCACCACCGCCACAAATCAAGGGCACAAGCCTCCTGCAATCGAGCACTTCCACCGCCACATTGCAACCACCAGCTACCAGTGGACCACAACCAACCACCAACAAGATAGACCCACCCTCTGGCTCGCCTCAAGGAATTGGTCACCATGGGAGAGGAGTTTGGCACCGAGAGGGTGCGCCGTGTCTAGGACTTGGCGACGATGCTCTAGAATTCCCCGGGTTTCCCCTCCCAAGCGACAGGGGAGCTTATTAAAATTCACTACACCACGGTCAAGGTTTGGCAACACATCAATCTGTTGGCATATGGTACCTTTGCCGACACATAACTTGTAGCTAACACATATGCTGACAGAAGATTAAAGAGTCGGAGGACTTGCTGTGGGCAAAGGTATTGCCGACAGAAGTTCACTTGCCGACTCTTTTTTAGTTGCCATACACCCTACCTACGCCGACACATGGTCAGTCTGTGTACACCCTACATACGCCGACACATGGTCTGTCTGTGTACACCCTACCTATGCCAACAGATGGTAAGTCAACATACACCCTACTTATGCCGACACTTGGTCTGTCTAGGAAGGTCTTTAGCATTGCCGACACATGGTTTGTCTAGCTATGGGTGTACTTCTGCCGACACTTTCTCGGCATGGCTAGAGGTGTACCTTTGTCGACAGTTTGTCTGTTGGAATGTTTTTCCGAACAGATTAATTGTTGATAAGATGGTGTACAGCCAAAACAACAATTGGATACTGCTCTGATTTAAATATTATACAATGCTCAAATGTTATACACAAACAGGATCAAGATGAACACATATTGCACAAGCATTGATGATATCTTCACAAACATACATATATATTGATCAGAAGTTCAGAAACAAGAAAATCTTGAAAAAGTAAAGTTTGGCCATTTTGACCACCATCCAGAAAACACAAGCCACATAAAAGGACCACTATTTACTGTTCTAAAAGTGTTCAGCCACTAAATGGTCCAAAACACTTAAGTCACACCCATGAGCACAAGATAAATGCTCCAAAACACTTGAAGTAGAAAATGGTCCAGAACACACATAAGATTCATGATCACAAGTTGGCTGGTCCAAAATACTTGAAACAGCCAAATGCTGCAGAACACTCCGAAGTCATCACATCCATGCGCAATAGGTGGCTGAGTACCTGAAAATATTCCACACGATCTTAATGATAAGAGTCTAATGAAAATATGCTCAGTTAGTATCTAACATAAGTGCAAATATCATTTTGTATTGACACCTAATTAAGACAGACATGTATCAAATGTTTTATTCCAAAGTGGATTCATAAAAGTTATTAATAATATGGAGGAAATTGTCATAGGTATTTTCAGGCTTTCGGTCAAATATTCATATGTTCAAACTGAATGGGGCTGCAAACATAAATGTGTGGGTGAACATAAATGGTCAAATTCTCATATATTCACCCCAATGATTTTGTGCACTTCAAAGTTTGAAAATAAATGTGAAAAAGAATTGTGGTCGTATGTTATTTGATGAACTAGAATTAAAATGTACAGCTTTAGACCAAACAAACTGCAGTATGTGAAGTTCTGTATATGCCATGTCATCATTAGACTGTGGCCATCAAAGTGTTAACACCAAACTAATTAGAAAGTAGGCCAAGGGACTGCAAGCATGTCTTACATATATGCTAATTACTAAGCAATGTATATGAGCATCAGATTACATCATGTGATTTCATATTTTTAATTTTAAAACTGCAGTATGTGGGGTTCAGTTCTATATACAAGACACAAAAAGTAATCTAGTGATGCTATTTCTTATGCCTATTTCTTATATACAAGACACAAAACATACTCACATCACCTATTTCTTATGCAAACTATTCCAGTTCATAGGCTGCTTCTTCCACTGCATGTTGCTCTGAAAAATGTGAAGACATGTATCAACCACCCTGTAAAAATGAAAACTATGTTTAATAATATAGATAACTAGGCTGACCATCAATCAAATTAGAAAGTAGGCTAAGGGACTGCAAGTTATGTCCTTGGTATATTTAATGGATGAACTTTTCAAATGCACTAATGATGTTCAGGTAATATTAGGCCATCACCAAAATAAACACGAATATCTCATAAAAGCACCATGTACGGAGATTATTAAGATTTAAGTACTACCTTATTCTTGAACTAAATCGTCATTATTATAATTCAAGTTCTTATCTTCCTGCTGCTTACAGTCAGAATGGGGTTGATAGGCTACAGCTAGTTATAAATCTGCTCAAACCACAAACTATCCATCTTTTCCATTTTAAACAGACATGTTAGAATTAATAGCCTGGCCTATTAGTGATCGATGCTACATCAGCCCCCCTCCAACAAGCAGGACAACAGACACGAACCTTGTTGCTTTGGTTCCTGCCACCACCAGTAGCAGCATACCCATTAGGTCCATAGTTCACAACATTATTATATGGCACCTATGGAATTATCAAATACCCAACAGAAACAACGATAGGGTACCTAGGGAAACCAAGGCCTGGATATTTTGAAGTGAAAGAAGTGAGTAAGAGAAATAATTATGCCATATCTGCAGGGTGAATCCAGCTATAAATATCACGAATGCCAAGGGAATGTCTAGCTGCACATGTCAATATATCCCAGCATTCTGAGTTGTGACATTCTAAATGGTGTTGTGACTTGTGACTTGTTTTTAGAAAAAACATGCAAAATGCTATATTCTTCAAAGCAAGAAAGGTATTATGAGAAGGCACCCCATTTAAGCAAGCAAGAAGGAGAGTGGTAAAATTAGAACTAAAAAGTGGTGAAAATTCTGGATTTACCTGCATATGGAAATGGGTAGCTCAAATTAGCTGGGTAGGGAACATCCTTAGACAACTTGCTTAATATCAAATATATGGCTCACATCTGACTGTTTACTGGTCCTGTGATGGTAACACAAATGGAGATTCTACCTAACACCAATACTTATTACCACAAGTAGTTAGACAGTAGTATCTGACACATAAATATATCTATCTTCTATCTCATCTGGAAAAAAAGAACAGAAAGGAACATGTTATTTACCTAGACAATGTTGGCATTATAGGCAGCCCGTTAAAAAATTCATCCCCTACTGCATACTTGATAATCCAACAATATTTATAAAATGCTGAGTGTGCAGTGCTAAGCTTACAATTATCTCATTCTGCATTTGCAATTTGATAATTTACAGTTGCAAATTTGTCCAATGAGAATATTTCACTTCAGTCCTTTGACTGTGCAACTGACTTTTTTATAGTGAGTTATACATTTATCAAACCTGCTATAAACTAGGTTGGAATCTAATTTTCTCCCAAAAAATTTGAAACCGACCCGACCATCTATAGCATCAACGAGAGCTTATAGCCTACATGCTAGTTACAAAAAGAAGTGTTACTCCAGAATTAATATTTATTATAGCAATAGCATCAGTATAGAAGGTTACGCATATATCTGATTAACTCATCATGCCGATGCAGACCTAGAATTCAGAAATTTGCAAGCTTCGAATTCAGGAACTAAAGTACCATGTCCCTCTAGCCATCGATCAGGCCAAAGAATTAGAAACATTAACAAGGTATGAATTCTTTGCTTCTCAGTACTATACAGATCCAACTAGTAACCTTCGTAATACTACACTCTTCTTAAACAAAAAGGGGCTGATTAAGTGAGCAGGGATCAGGTTATGCTTCAGATCAACAACATGTCCAAACCATTCCACAGTAACTACCAACAGTACAACTCTCAATTTGCAGCAACCTAGCAGTTCGATCTACTCGAGACACAGGGAAGAACAAGAACAAAGAAAACAAATTGGGGATCCCACCATCGGTGCATACCTAGCAACGCACACTCCCTCCAGCCGGAGGTGCTTCCGTAGTTATGGAGATGCTAGCGCTTGCAGATGGCAGTCTCCGACGCTGGTTGGCGGCGGCGCTAGAATATCTAAACGACATTGACTTGGTCTTTGGGTGGGGAAGGGGGGTTGGGCGTGCTCGGTGAAGGCGCCGGCGGACGGAGCTGCCGGCGGCTGTGACTCCAAGAAAGGAAGGAGGGGATGGGGTAGGGGACACGGGGACGTGGAATGGGGTTGGGGGCGGTGGACGGAAGGATCTCGGGGTCGGTCTATCGGCGGCTGCGGCCCCGGTGCGGTGGTAGGGAACATGTGTCGATGGGGTGGGGGGAAACGTGAAGACGATGGCAGCGAGGACGAGGGTGACGATGGAGCGCGAGGACGGCGACGAGAGGGCGGCGGGGACATAGGTGGTGGAGCGCCGGCAGGGCGGCGGGGATGGAGTGCGACGGCGGCGGTAGGGAAGTGGGGATGGAACGGGGGTGTATTTGGGTTGGGTACTGGATTTCAAGGGTTAAGTCAAAATTGGGCCGCCGCGCAGCCCAAAAATTTGCCCGACCAGCCCGCCAAGTCCTGTTCTCGCGCCTAAGTCAGCCTCAATTGTTTCGTGGCTTCGCTGCTTGACACGTGTACACATACGCCAACACTTAATTTATGCGCGTACACCCTATCTACGCCGACACATAATTTGTGTCCATACACTACCTATGCCGACTATAAATCTATTAGGCCTAGACATCTGCCAACAGATGATAAGTCGCTATATGGTTGCCGACAGATACATAGTCGCTAAGTGATCGCCGACACATAATTGGTCAACTACCGTGCACACTTGCCGACAGATGATTTGAGGGCCAAGCTTCGGAGCTACGCCGACTGATCTCTTGTAGGGATTAATGGGCCTTTCCCCACAGAAGTGTGTCACTTAAACTCTACCGTGGTGTAGTGATTGTATCCTTTGTTGGTAATAGTGGTTTCTCGAATTATGAGAAAATTACATATTGCTAGCTACCAAGCATTAAAAAACCTTATTTACAAACACATTCCGGACAATAATGGTTGTGCTCCGTGATGTGTGAAATTGTCGTTTGCTACAAACTCTTGCTCTTTGCGTTTGTGGCCAAAAAACTGCTTATGAGCTCCCAAGCTTTACAAACCTTGCCTACAAGAACATTATGGACAACGGTGACGGTCGTCCACCATGTGTGCACTACTTCGAAGACTCTAAAAAAAACATTCATTGAGCCCGACGGTAAGTGTTTGCCAACACATTGGCATTCTCCCGTGTTTAGATGCAAAAAGTCAATGGAATCACCAGTTTCGATGGAAAATATGAGATGCTAGAAATGTGAATATCTTCTAAGATGAATACAATCGTACCTCCTCCACTCTCAGAAATGTCATCCCCGATCTCACACTTTGGACTCGTCGGTTCACGACATCGAGCGAAAAGGTCACCGCCTACTTTTGGCGGCAATGCCTCTTCTCATGTGCGAATGTTCTCATGCAATCTTTCAGTTGTCATCGTCTAGTAACTGGTTAAATTATTTGAGCAATATATTCAGATGAATGAACTCCCCCTTTTCTACCCCTACCCCCTTCCCCAGGCTCGTCGAAAAAAAGACATGACAAAACATAATCTTCTTCTAGCTCCAAGCATTTTTTTATCCCTTGAAGAAACTATTCACGTCACGTATCTGAGAGACATCAAATTCCAGGCGGGACTTGTCTGAACATACAAATCCTTTACACCATGCACGGTGACCGACAAGCATATTCATTCAATAGCTGATATTCACTCGGTCGCTCCCATAGAAGACACACATATATTCACATCAGCAAGCAAATTATATACACAAGATGTCATAAACTGATCATGCGTATTAAACACATTATTGTTTAGATCAACATATTGTGTCCATAATTTAATATCCATGTTATTTGATTCAAAAAACGGACGATCATACTTGTCTGTATATACAAACCCTTTACTCTAGGCACGGTGAGAGATATGCATAGCAGTTAATATTAACATCAGGAAGTAACTTATATACACCAGATCGATGGCACTGTTTTGTATTTTTTGAGAGAGTGAATTTCAGTTTATATCCCTGCACCCTGATATAGTTTACGCTAATTTACCCCGTCTAACAACTTTTCATCTGGATTACCCTATTTAGCAAAAGTTTTATCATTTTTACCACTTTTAAAGTATTTTAGGTTGCTAATAGCTCTTTTAGTAGTTCTTTTGCTGGACAAAGCGCCAATGGAGCCTTGTCTAGTACAATCCGGCACGACGGAGCAAATGTGGTGAAGAGAAATGTGGTGGAAGCAATAAACATGGAGTTGTGTGATGTGAAGAAGAAACCCGTTAAGGTGAAGGAGATCATATGTTAAAAATTGATGCGAGGAGAAATGAAGTCCAACTAAGCCATTCGACCAGTTAGGATGTGAGGAAAAAGCACCATGATAAAAATTGGGATGAATCAAGCTACACATGATAGATGGCTAAATGGGGTAGAAAGTAGAAACTAGCAAAACTTACGCTAAATGAGGTGAAAGCTGGCAAAACATTTGCTAAATAGGGTAATCTAAAATAATAGATGTCAAATGAGATAATTTATGCCAAAAATAACAAAATAGAGGGTAAAGAACTGGAATTCACTCTTTTTGATATGGAAATGGCACAAACTGATCAAGTGTATCAAAAACATTATTGTTTAGAACAACCTATTGCTTTAGACCATGCATGAGAGCTACACTACATATATGTTTGGTAAAGAAGATGACACAGCCTCAAAGAAGGCACAATCCATGTCTATAATATATAGCAGTATCCATGGTACAAGTACTTGATAAAAAGGCGGTAATATACATAGCCATTTTTTCTCCAAACACGGTAACAGACAGACATAGAGAGTCAATAGCACAGATATTAACATCAGCACGCAAGTTATATACAGAAATGGCACAAACTGATCATGCGTATTAAACACATTATTGTTCTACCGTGTCCAAAACTTAATATCCATGTTATAAGCTTGTAACCGCGTAAAGTTACAAATTAACCTCCTGTCGTCTGCTTCCCGCGTAGTAAACAAAGATGAAGCCACAGTACTGTAAAACTACCCAACGAGGCGACAGACGGTCGAAAAATGGAAACCACCGTGGTCAAGATTCAGCCGAACTTTACCTTCCCACCACGGAGGCAATCATCCCATGCAGCCTGCCGGTTCCCCCGCCGGAGCGCCGGGCGCGGAAGCAGAGGATAGACGTCGGCGACGCCGCCCCGCCGTCCGCTTCTTCGTCCTCCCCCCTTGACGTGGACGAGAAGGACGACCGCGGCGGGCTGGCCACCAGCCTCTTCCTCCGGCTGTACTCCTTGGACGGCGAGGGAGCCGGCATCGTGTGGCTCCTGCGGAACATCGTCGGGACGAAGCTGGCCGGCCTGGAGGACAAGAGCAGCTTCTTAGAGGACTCTGACTTGGTGATCTTCGTCTTGCTGTAGTAGGAAGGTGGCGGCGTGATGGGCGGGAGCGCCCTGGACGAGGCGCCGTCGTTCTTGGGCGTCCCCGGCGCCGACTCCCAGAGGAACGGCACCGAGCCGGCGGAGGCGACGCCGTAGTAGGTGCGGAAGGAGGGGTTGGAGAGGGAGGCGTCCGGGGCGAGGAGGCGGCTGGCCATGGTGGTCGGCCTCTCCTCCTGCATCATCACGTCCCGGAGCGTCCTCTGGCTCGAGCTCATCCTCGCTTTGCCTGGCTGGTTTTGGTCGTCTCTTCGTAGATGAGATTAGACGCAATGTGAGTTCGGAATCTAGTGTGAGATACTTCTTGAAATGTGAGATGTGCTATGCTGACCTTGCTGCCGGGAGAGGGGAGGGGGGGGGGGGGGGGGGGGGGGGGGGTAGGAGAGAGCAGACATCGGGCATGTGATCCGGGGCAAGTAGCACATGGATCCAGTAGGTTTGCCGCTGACTTTGGGATGGTTTAATGCATGCCACTTAAACTTATTGCGCCCGGAGACGAATGGGCCATGACTTGCTTCGGTTAACCACATACCTGTCGGCATCCCAGGTGGCTGAGGAGCTTCGTGGGCGGTGGTTGTTGGCTACGACGACTGGAACAGCGTCACCCCCCGCCGGCGATGATGTGTTCCAGATCTTATTTTCCCAGTGCCGACGGGCGATGACCTCTCTTGGGCGGTCCACATTGAGAGAGTGGTAGTCCAGCTTTGTCGGTCCCGACGACCATGCCTCATTGCTTGTGTAGGAAAGGTGTGGGTGCGGATCACGGGTGTTCCACACGACATTTTCGACGACATGCCCTTCTCTGGCCGCAAGATAATCGTTCGGGCTCTCGTCGCTGTGATGAGTTTTCATTGGTTGATAATGTTGGAAATATTAGCATTTTTTATTAGACTTATCCACGAGTAAACAGTAAGCATGGCATAAAAGGTATGCATCTCATAGCGATGCGTAAGCATACTAGCACGTATAGAACATAGAATCGAACCTTTTATGAGCAGTACATATACGGCTAGCATAAGTACGAGTAAACGAGGGATGAACAGATCATACCCTCCGATTGGCCAGGCCAACACGGCGGCGGCAGCAGCAGCCTCGGCGTCGTCCGTGGCCTTCTTCTTAGCGGCGGCGTCGTCGACCATGGTGTCGATGCAGAGGAAGTAGTGGAAGCAGAGGCGAACGGAGTTGGGGACGGATCGGGAGCAGTCGCGTCGAGACGCTCCCCATCCTTATTGCCGTTCTCCCGGGTAGGATCTCGAACGACAAGGTTCCGGAGGCACCTCCTCTCCCGACCAGCCGTGCACGTGGTCGTCGGGATGGGATCGTCGGGGGCAGCACAGAGTGAGGAACAGTAGATGACGGCTAGGTCACGCGAGAGGGAGTGAGTGAACCGGACTAGGTTACTTCACTGGCCAGAGCCTTCTTATATAGTCCGTAAGGGAGAAAGTCGTGGGCCTTGCCGAGGCCCACGACCGAGTCGACCCACTCCCGGCAAGGGAGTCAATGAATCCTGGCAGCGCGGGTCCCGGTAAGGGAGCAACGCAAGTCAGCCCACAGTCCAACGTCTTGGACAATGGCTCACATGTTAGCGACTCGTTAATTAATACGTGATTAATTAATTAGTTCCTGAGCGGCAAAAATAAGCTTCGGCTCGGCTCATTTCCGCAACCCACAACCCGCGGCGCACGCGCGCATCGTGACGCGGAGGGCGGAGGAGGAGGAGGGGCGTGTGCGTACCACTCCTCTTCCCAAGCTCCCAATGGCAAGTGGTAGAGCATCCCTTATAAAGGGGTCTCAACTCTCCTCAACTAGCAAGGTGGGACTAAACTTCCCACCACCTGCCATCTCATACATGGACCTCAAGATTAACCAGGGATTGGTGTCTTATATGGGCCTAAGCCCATCAATAATCCAACAATCCCCCACCAGATCTCGAGGCACATAAGTTTGTCAACTATTTTAAACAATGTTTGATATACCAGAATTTTTAGTGGAGACTGTTAAGTTGAACTTCCACCTAGAGCAACAGGATTAGACTTCTTCACAACTGAACAATGGACTATGCCTTGAATTGTCAGCTTGGCGTGCAGAAGTTTCGCCTATTGTCAGATGATACATGGTTGCCGTAGGCTAAACCCCACGGGTGGAGCTTATTAGTCATACCTCATACCTTTTCATGAGCTTACTAGAGATTACCCAATCTCATAGACTGTGACCAGCAGTCGGGCTCACATAGGTGTGTTCCTCCAAAGAATGCTCTATAGGTTAGCATCTTACTTACATAAGCTTTGGAACACATTAAGACAAAAGTCCGCCTGCCTTACAGAATTGAGAGTATTACTGCATCTCCAATGGAGTGGGTTTATTAAGGATACTCTCCTCAGTTGACCGTTGGATTGTTTTCCCAAGTCCTAATTCACGGGATCTCCGATCACATAGGTTGGGTTACCCCCATGGCAACTTACGTGGGTCTCATACCCATCTCCCTCGATGCATTTTCTATCACAATCCGTGATTGCCCTTTCGTAAAAGGGTCTGCCAGATTCTTAGCCGTCTGGATATAATCCAACGCTATTACTCTGGAGTTTTTTGATTTTCTGACAGATTTCAATCTTTTTCTTGTGTGCTTTGTGTTGGGGAACGTAGTAATTTCAAAAATTTCTTATGCACACGCAAGATCATGGTGATGCATAACAACGAGGGGGAGAGTCTGATCTACGTACCCTTGTAGATCGCAACGGAAGCGTTGACACAACGTAGAGGAAGTAGTCGTACGTCTTCTTCCCGGTCTGACCGGTCCAAGCACCGTTACTCCGGCACCTCCGAGTTCTTAGCACACGTTCAGCTCGATGACGATCCCCGGGCTTCGATCCAGCAAAGCTTCGGGGAGGAGTTCCGTCAGCACGACGGCGTGGTAACGATCTTGATGTTCTACCGACGCAGGGCTTCACCTAAGCACTACAACGATATGATCGAGGTGGAATTTGGTGGCAGGGGGCACCGCACACGGCTAAGGAACGATCTCAAGGATCAACTTGGGTGTCTATGGGGTGCCCCCTGCCCCCGTATATAAAGGAGCAAGGGAGGAGGGGCG
Organism: Triticum monococcum; assembly: GCA_034509565.1. Classification (NCBI taxonomy): domain Eukaryota; kingdom Viridiplantae; phylum Streptophyta; class Magnoliopsida; order Poales; family Poaceae; genus Triticum; species Triticum monococcum. Next base: position 664,619,653 of record CM067843.1, on the reverse strand, counting down.
GCCGGCCTAGGAGTGGGCGCGCCAAGGGGAGTCCTACTCCCACCGGGAGTAGGACTCCTTCTTTCCTAGTCCAACTAGGAGAAGGGGGGAAAGGAGGGAAGTGGAGAAGGAAGGGAGAGGTGGGCCGCGCCCCAAATCCCTTGTCCAATTCGGACTGGGCTTGGGAGGGGCGCGCGCCACCTCCTGGCTCCTTCCCACTAAAGCCCATTAAGGCCCAATACTCTTCCCCGTATTCCCGTAACTCCCCGGTACCTCCGAAAATACCCGAATCACTCGGAACCTTTCCGATGTCCGAATATAGTCGTTCAATATATCGATCTTTACGGCTCGACCATTTCGAGACTCCTCGTCATGTCCCCGATCTCATCCGGGACTCCGAACTCCTTCGGTACATCAAAACTCATAAACTCATAATATAACCGTCATCGAAACCTTAAGCGTGCGGACCCTACGGTTCGAGAACAATGTAGACATGACCGAGACACGTCTCCGGTCAATAACCAATAGCGGGACATGGATGCCCATATTGGCTCCTACATATTCTACGAAGATCTTTATCGGTCAGACCGCATAACAACATACGTTGTTCCCTTTGTCATCGGTATGTTACTTGCCCGAGATTCGATCGTCGGTATCCAATACCTAGTTCAATCTCGTTACCGGCAAGTCTCTTTACTCGTTCTGTAATACATCATCTCGCAACTAACTCATTAGTTGCAATGCTTGCAAGGCTTATGTGATGTGCATTACCGAGAGGGCCCAGAGATACCTCTCCGACAATCGGAGTGACAAATCCTAATCTCGAAATACGCCAACCCAACATCTACCTTTGGAGACACCTGTAATGCTCCTTTATAATCACCCAGTTACGTTGTGACGTTTGGTAGCACCCAAAGTGTTCCTCCGGTAAACGGGAGTTGCATAATCTCATAGTCATAGGAACATGTATAAGTCATGAAGAATAGCAACAGCAACATACTAAACGATCGGGTGCTAAGCTAGTAGAATGGGTCATGTCAATCAGATCATTCAACTAATGATGTGACCTCGTTAATAAAATAACAACTCTTTTGTCCATGGTTAGGAAACATAACCATCTTTGATTAACGACTAGTCAAGTAGAGGCATACTAGTGGCATACTATTGACACTCTGTTTGTCTATGTATTCACACATGTATTATGTTTCCAGTTAATACAATTCTAGCATGAATAATAAACATTTATCATGATATAAGGAAATAAATAATAACTTTATTATTGCCTCTAGGGCATATTTCCTTCAGTCTCCCACTTGCACTAGAGTCAATAATCTAGTTCACATCGCCATGTGATTTAACAGCAATAGTACACATCACCATGTGATTAACACCCATAGTTCACATCGTCATGTGACCAACACTCAAAGGGTTTACTAGAGTCAGTAATCTAGTTCACATATCTATGTGATTAACACCCAAAGAGTACTAAGGTGTGATCATGTTTTGCTTGTGAGAGAATCTTAGTCAACGGGTCTGCCACATTCAGATCCACATGTATTTTGCAAATTTCTATGTCAACAATGCTCTGCATGGAGCTACTCTAGCTAATTGCTCCCACTTTCAATATGTATCTAGACCGAGACTTAGAGTCATCTAGATTAGTGTCAAAACTTGCATCGGCGTAACCCTTTACGACGAGCCTTTTTTCACGTCCATAATCGAGAAACATATCCTTATTTCACTAAGGATAATTCTGACCGCTGTCCAGTGATCTACTCCTAGATCACTATTGTACTCCCTTGCCAAATCAGTGTAGGGTATACAATAGATCTGGTACACAGCATGGCATACTTTATAGAACCTATGGCTGAGGCATAGGGAATGACTTTCATTCTCTTTTTATTTTCTGCCGTGGTCGGGCTTTGAGTCTTACTCAACTTCACACCTTGTACTACAAGCAAGAACTTTTTCTTTGACTGCTCCATTTTGAACTACTTCAAAATTTTGTCAAGGTATGTACTCATTGAAAAAAAACTTATCAAGCGTCTTGATCTATCTCTATAGATCTTGGAGCTCAATATGTAAGCAGCTTCACCGAAGTCTTTCTTTGAAAAACTCCTTTCAAACACTCCTTTATGCTTTACAGAATAATTCTACATTATTTCCGATCAACAATATGTCATTCACATATACTTTATCAGAAATGCTGTAGTGCTCCCACTCACTTTCTTGTAAATACAGGCTTCACCGCAAGTCTGTATAAAACTATATGCTTTGATCAACTTATCAAAGCGTGTATTCCAACTCTGAGATGCTTGCACCAGTCCATAGATGAATCGCTGGAGCTTGCATATTTTGTTAGCACCTTTAGGATTGACAAAACCTACTGGTTGCATCATATACAACTCTTCTTTAAGAAATCCATTAAGGAATGCAGTTTTGTTTATCCATTTGCCAGATTTCATAAAATGCGGCAATTGCTAACATGATTCGGACAGACTTAAGCATAGATACGGGTGAGAAACTCTCATCGTAGTCAACACTTTGAACTTGTCAAAAACCTTTTGCGACAATTCTAGCTTTGTAGATAGTAACACTACTATCAGCGTCCGTCTTCCTCTTGAAGATCCATTTATTCTCAATTGCTTGCTGATCATCGGGCAAGTCAACCAAAGTCCAAACTTTGTTCTCATACATGGATCATATCTCAGATTTCATGGCCTCAAACCATTTCGCAGAATCTGAGCTCATCATCGCTTCCTCATAGTTCGCAAGTTCGTCATGGTCTAGTAACATGACTTCCAAAACAGGATTACCGTACCACTCTGGTGCGGATCTCACTCTGGTTTACCTACGAGATTCGGTAGTAACTTGATCTGAAGTTACATGATCATCATCATTAGCTTCCTCACTAATTGGTGTAGGTGTCACAGAAACTGGTTTCTGTGATGTACTACTTTCCAATAAGGAGAAGGTACAATTACCTTATCAAGTTTTCTACTTTCCTCCCACTCACTTCTTTCGAGAGAAACTCCTTCTCTGGAAAGGATCCATTCTCGGCAACGAATATCTTGCCTTCGGATCTGTGATAGAAGGTGTACCCAAGAGTCTCCTTTTGGGTATCCTACGAAGACATATTTCTCCGATTTGGTTTTGAGCTTATCAGGATGAAACTTTTTCACATAAGCATCACAACCCCAAACTTTAAGAAATGACTACTTTGGTTTCTTGCTAAACCACATTTCAGATTGTGTCGTCTCAACGGACTTAGATGGTGCCCCTTTTTTTAACGTGAATGCAGCTGTCTCTAATGCATAACCCCAAAATGATAGTGGTAGATCGGTAAGAGACATCATAGATCGCACTGTATCTAATAAAGTACGGTTATGACGTTCGGACACACCATTACACTATGGTGTTCCATGTGGCGTGAGTAGTGAAACTATTTCACATTGTTTTTAACTGAAGGCCAAACTCGTAACTCAAATACTCTTCTCTACGGTCAAATCGTAGAAACTTTATTTTCTTGTTACGATGATTTTTCACTTCACTCTGAAATTCTTTAAACTTTTCAAATGTTTCAGACTTATGTTTCATCAAGTAGATATACTCATATCTGCTCAAATCATCTATGAAGATCAGAAAATAATGATACCTGTCGCGAGCCTCAATATTCATCGGACCACATACATCAGTATGTATGATTTCCAACAAATCTGTTGCCCGTTCCATTGTTCCGAAGAACAGAGTCTTAGTCATCTTGCCCATAAGGCATGGTTCGCCAGCATCAACTGATTCATAATCAAGTGATTTCAAAAGCCCATCAGCATGGAGTTTCTTCATGTGCTTTACACCAATATGACCTAAACGGCAGTGCTACAAATAAGTTGCACTATCATTATTAACTTTGCATCTTTTGGTTTCAATACTATGATTATGTGTATCACTACGATCGAGATCCAACGAACTATTTTCATTGGGTGTGTAACCATATAAGGTTTTATTCATATAAACAGAACAACAATTTATTCTCTTAAATGAATAACTGTATTACAATAAACATGATCAAATCATATTCATGCTCAACGCAAACACCAAATAACACTTATTCAGGTTCAACACTAATCCCGAAAGTATAGGGAGTGTGCGATGATGATCATATCAATCTTGGAACCACTTCCAACACACATCGTCACTTCACCCTTAACTAGTCTCTGTTCATTCTGCAACTCCCGTTTCGAGTTACTAATCTTAGCAACTGAACTAGTATCAAATACTGAGGGGTTGCTATAAACACTAGTAAAGTACACATTAATAACATGTATATCAAATATACTTATGTTCACTTTGCCATCCTTCTTATCTGCCAATCATTTGGGGTATTTCCGCTTCCAGTGGCCAGTCCCTTTGCAATAGAAGCACTTAGTCTCAGGCTTAGGATCAGACTTGGGCTTCTTCACTTGAGCAGCAACTTGCTTGCTGTTCTTTTTGAAGTTCCCCTTCTTCCCTTTGCCCTTTTCTTTAAACTAGTGATCTTGTCAACCATCAACACTTGATGTTTTTCTTGATTTCTACCTTCGTTGATTTCAGCATCACGAAGAGCTTGGGAGTTGTTTCCGTTATCCCTTACATATTATAGTTCATCATGAAGTTCTACTAACTTGGTGATGGTGACTAGAGAATTCTGTCAATCACTATCTTATCTGGAAGATTAACTCCCACTTGATTCAAGCGATTGTAGTACCCAGACAATCTGAGCACATGCTCACTAGTTGAGCTATTCTCCTCCATCGTTTAGCTATAGAACTTGTTGGAGACTTCATATCTTTCGACTCGGGTATTTGCTTGAAATATTAACTTCAACTCCTGGAACATCTCATATGGTCCATGACGTTCAAAACGTCTTTGAAGTCCCGATTCTAAGCCGTTAAGCATGGTGCACTAAACTATCAAGTAGTTATCATATTGAGCTAGCCAAACGTTCATAACGTCTGCATCTGCTCCTGCAATAGGTCTGTCACCTAGCGGTGCATCAAGGACATAATTTTTCTGTGCAGCAATGAGGATAAACCTCATATCACGGATCCAATCCGCATCATTGAAGGAAATATGCCCTAGAGGCAATAATAAAGTTATTATTTATTTCCTTATATCATGATAAATGTTTATTATTCATTCTAGAATTGTATTAACCGGAAACATAATACATGTGTGAATACATAGACCAATAGAGTGTCACTAGTATGCCTCTACTTGACTAGCTCGTTAATCAAAGATGGTTATGTTTCCTAACCATGAACAAAGAGTTGTTATTTGATTAACGAGGTCACATCATTAGTAGAATGATCTGATTGACATGACCCATTCCATTAGCTTAGCACCCGATCGTTTAGTATGTTGCTATTGCTTTCTTCATGACTTATACATGTTCCTATAACTATGAGATTATGCAACTCCCGTTTACCGGAGGAACACTTTGGGTACTACCAAACGTCACAACGTAACTGGGTGATTATAAAGGAGTACTACAGGTGTCTCCAATGGTAGATGTTGGGTTGGCGTATTTCGAGATTAGGGTTTGTCACTCCGATTGTCGGAGAGGTATCTCTGGGCCCTCTCGGTAATGCACATCACATAAGCCTTGCAAGCACTGCAACTAATATGTTAGTTGTGAGATGATGTATTACGGAACGAGTAAAGAGACTTGCCGGTAACGAGATTGAACTAGGTATTGGATACCGACGATTGAATCTCGGGCAAGTAACATACCGATGACAAAGGGAACAACGTATGTTGTTATGCGGTCTGACCGATAAAGATCTTCGTTGAATATGTAGGAGCCAATATGGGCATCCAGGTCCCGCTATTGGTTATTGACCGGAGACGTGTCTCGGTCATGTCTACATTGTTCTCGAACTGTAGGGTCCGCACGCTTAACGTTACGATGACAGTTATTATGAGTTTATGCATTTTGATGTACCGAAGGTTGTTCGGAGTCCCGGATGAGATCACGGACATGACGAGGAGTCTCGAAATGGTCGGGACGTAAAGATTGATATATTGGAAGCCTATGTTTGGACATAGGAAGTGTTCCGGGTGAAATCGGGATTTTACCGGAATACCGGGAGGGTTACCGGAACCCCCCGGGAGACTAATGGGCCTATTGGGCTTTAGTGGAAAAGAGAAAAGGGGCAGCCCACAGCTGGCCGCGCCCCCCCCCTTCCCCAAGTCCTAGTAGGACTAGGAGAAGGGGCCGGCCCCCCTCTCTCTCCTTTCTCCCTTGAGAGTCCTAGTTGGAATAGGATTGGAGGGGGGAGTCCTACTCCCAGTAGGAGTAGGACTCCCCCTGCGCCTCCCTCTCTCTGGCCGGCCAGCCCCCCTCCCTCCAACCTTTATATACGGGGGCAGGGGACACCCCAAGACACACAAGTTGATCCTTGAGATCGTTCCTTAGCCGTGTGCGGTGCCCCCTGCCACCAAATTCCACCTCGATCATACCGTTGTAGTGCTTAGGCGAAGCCCTGCGTCGGTAGTACATCAAGATCGTCACCACGCTGTCGTGCTGACGGAACTCTTCCTCGACGCTTTGCTGGATCGGAGCCCGAGGATCGTCATCGAGCTGAACGTGTGCTAAGAACTCAGAGGTGCCGGAGTAACGGTGCTTGGATCGGTCGGATCGGGAAGAAGACGTACGACTACTTCCTCTACGTTGTGTGATCGCTTCCGCAGTCGGTCTGCGTTGGTACGTAGACAACACTCTCCCCTCTTGTTGCTGTGCATCACCATGATCTTGCGTGTGCGTAGGAAAATTTTCGAAATTACCACGTTCCCCAACAGTGGCATCCGAGCCTAGGTTTTATGGTTTGATGTTATTTGCACGAGTAGAACACAAGTGAGTTGTGGGCGATACAAGTCATACTGCCTACCAGCATGTCATACTTTGGTTCGGCGGTATTGTTGGGTGAGACGATCCGGACCAACCTTACGCGTACTCTTACGCGAGACCGGTTCCCTCGACGTGCTTTGCACATAGATGGCTTGCGGAAGACTGTCTCTCCAACTTTAGTTGAACCAAGTGTGACTACGCCCGGTCCTTGAGAAGGTTAAAACGGAGTCTATTTGACGAACTATCGTTGTGGTTTTGATGCGTAGGTGAGATGAGTTCTTGCTTAAGCCCGTAGCAGCCACGTAAAACTTGCAACAACAAAGTAGAGGACGTCTAACTTGTTTTTGCAGGGTATGTTGTGATGTGATATGGTCAAGGCATGATGCTGATTTTATTGTATGAGATGATCATGTTTTGTAACCGAGTTATCGGCAACTGGCAGGAGCCATATGGTTGTCGCTTTATTGTATGCAATGCAATCGCGATGTAATGTTTTACTTTATTACTAAGCGGTAGTGATAGTCGTGGAAGCATAAGATTGGCGAGACGACAACGATGCTACGATGGAGATCAAGGTGTCGCGCCGGTGACGATGGTGATCATGACGGTGCTTCAGAGATGGAGATCACAAGCACAAGATGATGATGGCCATATCATATCACTTATATTGATTGCATGTGATGTTTATCCTTTTATGCATCTTATCTTGCTTTGATTGACGGTAGCATTATAAGATGATCTCTCACTAAATTATCAAGAAGTGTTCTCCCTGAGTATGCACCGTTGCCAAAGTTCGTCGTGCCCAGACACCACGTGATGATCGGGTGTGATAAGCTCTACGTCCAAATACAACGGGTGCAAAACAGTTGCACACGCAGAATACTCAGGTTATACTTGACGAGCCAAGCATATACAGATATGGCCTCGGAACACGGAGGCCGAAAGGTCGAGCGTGAATCATATAGTAGATATGATCAACATAACGATGTTCACCATTGAAAACTACTCCATCTCACGTGATGATCGGTTATGGTTTAGTTGATTTGGATCACGTGATCACTTAGAGGATTAGAGGGATGTCTATCTAAGTGGGAGTTCTTAAGTAATTTGATTAACTGAACTTAAACTTATCATGAACTTAGTACCTGATAGTATCTTGCTTGTTTATGTTGATTGTAGATAGATGGCTCGTGCTGTTGTTCCGTTAAATTTTAATGCGTTCCTTGAGAAAGCAAAGTTGAAAGATGGTGGTAGCAATTACACGGACTGGGTCTGTAACCTGAGGATTATCCTCATTGCTGCATAGAAGAATTACGACCTGGAAGCACCGCTAGGTGACAGGCCTGCTGCTGGAGCAACGCCAGATGTTATGAACGTCTGGCAGAGCAAAGCTGATGACTACTCGATAGTTCAGTGTGCCATGCTTTACGGCTTAGAATCGGGACTTCAACGACGTTTTGAACGTCATGGAGCATATGAGATGTTCCAGGAGTTGAAGTTAATATTTCAAGCAAATGCCCGAATTGAGAGATATGAAGTCTCCAATAAGTTCTATAGCTGCAAGATGGAGGAGAACAGTTCTGTCAGTGAGCATATACTCAAAATGTCTGGGTATAATAATCACTTGATTCAGATGGGAGTTAATCTTCCAGATGACTGCGTCATTGACAGAATTCTCCAATCACTGCCACCAAGCTACAAGAGCTTCGTGATGAACTATAATATGCAAGGGATGAACAAGACTATTCCCGAGCTCTTCACAATGCTGAAAGCTGCGGAGGTAGAAATCAAGAAGGAGCATCAAGTGTTGATGGTTAGCAAAACCACTAGTTTCAAGAAAAAGGGCAAAGGGAAGAAGAAGGGAAACTTCAAGAAGAACAGCAAGCAAGTTGCTGCTCAGGAGAAGAAACCCAAGTCTGGACCTAAGCCTGAAACTGAGTGCTTCTACTGCAAGCAGACTGGTCACTGGAAGCGGAACTGCCCCAAGTATTTGGCGGATAAGAAGGATGGCAAAGTGAACAAAGGTATATGTGATATACATGTTATTGATGTGTACCTTACTAGAGCTCGCAGTAGCACCTGGGTATTTGATACTGGTTCTGTTGCTAATATTTGCAACTCGAAATAGGGACTACGGAATAAGCGGACGCTAGCAAAGGACGAGGTGACGATGCGCGTGGGAAACGGTTCCAAAGTCGATGTGATCGCGGTCGGCACGCTACCTCTACATCTACCTTCGGGATTAATATTAGACCTAAATAATTGTTATTTGGTGCCAGCGTTGAGCATGAACATTATATCTGGATCTTGTTTGATGCGAGACGGTTATTCATTTAAATCAGAGAATAATGGTTGTTCTATTTATATGAGTAATATCTTTTATGGTCATGCACCTTTGAAGAGTGGTCTATTCTTGTTGAATCTCGATGATAGTGATACACATATTCATAATGTAGAAGCCAAAAGATGCAAAGTTAATAATGATAGTGCAACTTATTTGTGGCACTGCCGTTTAGGTCATATCGGTGTAAAGCGCATGAAGAAACTCCATACTGATGGGCTTTTGGAACCACTTGATTATGAATCACTTGGTACTTGCGAACCGTGCCTCATAGGCAAGATGACTAAAACACCGTTCTCCGGTACTATGGAGAGAGCAACAGATTTATTAGAAATCATACATACCGATGTATGTGGTCCGATGAATATTGAGGCTCGTGGCGGATATCGTTATTTTCTCACCTTCACAGATGATTTAAGCAGATATGGGTATATCTACTTAATGAAACATAAGTCTGAAACATTTGAAAAGTTCAAAGAATTTCAGAGTGAGGTTGAAAATCATCGTAACAAGAAAATAAAGTTTCTACGATCTGATCGTGGAGGAGAATATTTGAGTTATGAGTTTGGTGTACATTTGAAAAATTGTGGAATAGTTTCGCAACTCACGCCACCCGGAACACCACAGCGTAATGGTGTGTCCGAATGTCGTAATCGTACTTTACTAGATATGGTGCGATCTATGATGTCTCTTACTGATTTACCGCTATCGTTTTGGGGTTATGCTTTAGAGACGGCCGCATTCACGTTAAATAGGGCACCATCAAAATCCGTTGAGACGAGACCTTATGAACTATGGTTTGGCAAGAAACCAAAGTTGTCGTTTCTTAAAGTTTGGGGCTGCGATGCTTATGTGAAAAAGCTTCAACCTGATAAGCTCGAACCCAAATCGGAGAAATGTGTCTTCATAGGATATCCAAAGGAAACTATTGGATACACCTTCTATCACAGATCCGAAGGCAAGACTTTTGTTGCTAAATTCGGAAACTTTCTAGAGAAGGAGTTTCTCTCGAAAGAAGTGAGTGGGAGGAAAGTAGAACTTGACGAGGTAACTGTACCTGCTCCCTTATTGGAAAATAGTACATCACAGAAAACTGTTTCTGCGACACCTATACCAATTAGTGAGGAAGCTAATGATGATGATCATGAAGCTTCAGGACAAGATACTACTGAACCACGTAGATCAACCAGAGTGAGATCCGCACCAGAGTGGTACGGTAATCCAGTTCTGGAAGTCATGCTACTAGATCATGATGAACCTATGAACTATGAAGAAGCGATGGTGAGCCCAGATTCCGCAAAGTGGCTTGAGGCCATGAAATCTGAGATGGGATCCATGTATGAAAACAAAGTATGGACTTTGGTTGACTTGCCCGATGATCGGCAAGCAATTGAGAATAAATGGATCTTCAAGAAAAAGACTGACGCTGATGGTAATATTACTGTCTACAAAGCTCGACTTGTCGCGAAAGGTTTTCGACAAGTTCAAGGGGTTGACTACGATGAGACCTTCTCACCCGTAGCGATGCTTAAGTCCGTCAGAATTATGTTAGCAATTGCCGCATTTTATGATTATGAAATATGGCAGATGGATGTCAAAACTGCATTCCTGAATGGATTTCTGGAAGAAGAGTTGTATATGATACAACCAGAAGGTTTTGTCGATCCAAAGGGAGCTAACAAAGTATGCAAACTCCAGCGATCCATTTATGGACTGGTGCAAGCATCTCGGAGTTGGAATAAACGCTTTGATAGTGTGATCAAAGCATTTGGCTTTATACAGACTTTTGGAGAAGCCTGTATTTACAAGAAAGTGAGTGGGAGCTCTGTAGCATTTCTGATATTATATGTGGATGACATATTGCTGATTGGAAATGATATAGAATTTCTGGATAGCATAAAGGGATACTTGAATAAAAGTTTTTCGATGAAAGACCTCGGGGAAGCTGCTTACATATTAGGCATAAAGATCTATAGAGATAGATCAAAACGCTTAATTGGACTTTCACAGAGCACATACCTTGACAAGATTTTGAAGAAGTTCAAAATGGATCAAGCAAAGAAAGGGTTCTTGCCTGTGTTACAAGGTGTGAAGTTGAGTCAGACTCAATGCCCGACCACTGCAGAAGATAGAGATAAAATGAAAGATATTCCCTATGCTTTAGCCATAGGCTCTATCATGTATGCAATGTTGTGTGCCAGACCTGATGTGTGCCTTGCTATAAGTTTAGCAGGGAGGTACCAAAGTAATCCAGGAATGGATCACTGGACAGCGGTCAAGAACATCCTGAAATACCTGAAAAGGACTAAGGATATGTTTCTCGTATATGGAGGTGACAAAGAGCTCACCGTAAGAGGTTACGTTGATGCAAGCTTTGACACTGATTCGGACGATTCTAAATCGCAAACCGGATACGTGTTTACTTTAAACGGTGGAGCTGTCAGTTGGTGCAGTTCTAAACAAAGCGTCGTAGCGGGATCTACATGTGAAGCGGAGTACATAGCTGCTTCGGAAGCAGCAAACGAAGGAGTCTGGATGAAGGAGTTCATATCCGATCTAGGTGTCATACCTAGTGCATCGGGTCCAATGAAAATCTTTTGTGACAATACTGGTGCAATTGCTTTGGCAAAGGAATCCAGATTTCACAAAAGGACCAAACACATCAAGAGACGCTTCAACTCCATCCGGGATTTAGTCTAGGTGGGAGACATAGAGATTTGCAAGATACATACGGATCTGAATGTTGCAGACCCATTGACTAAGCCTCTTCCACGAGAAAAACATGATCAGCACCAAGGCTCCATGGGTGTTAGAATCATTACTGTGTAATCTAGATTATTGACTCTAGTGCAAGTGGGAGACTGAAGGAAATATGCCCTAGAGGCAATAATAAAGTTATTATTTATTTCCTTATATCATGATAAATGTTTATTATTCATGCTAGAATTGTATTAACCGGAAACATAATACATGTGTGAACACATAGACCAATCGAGTGTCACTAGTATGCCTCTACTTGACTAGCTCGTTAATCAAAGATGGTTATGTTTCCTAACCATGAACAAAGAGTTGTTATTTGATTAACGAGGTCACATCATTAGTAGAATGATCTGATTGACATGACCCATTCCATTAGCTTAGCACCCGATCGTTTAGTATGTTGCTATTGCTTTCTTCATGACTTATACATGTTCCTATAACTATGAGATTATGCAACTCCCGTTTACCGGAGGCCACTTTGGGTACTACCAAACGTCACAACGTAACTGGGTGATTATAAAGGAGTACTACAGGTGTCTCCAATGGTAGATGTTGGGTTGGCGTATTTCGAGATTAGGGTTTGTCACTCCGATTGTCGGAGAGGTATCTCTAGGCCCTCTCGGTAATGCACATCACATAAGCCTTGCAAGCACTGCAACTAATATGTTAGTTGTGAGATGATGTATTACGGAACGAGTAAAGAGACTTGCCGGTAACGAGATTGAACTAGGTATTGGATACCGACGATTGAATCTCGGGCAAGTAACATACCGATGACAAAGGGAACAACGTATGTTGTTATGCGGTCTGACCGATAAAGATCTTCGTTGAATATGTAGGAGCCAATATGGGCATCCAGGTCCCGCTATTGGTTATTGACCGGAGACGTGTCTCGGTCATGTCTACATTGTTCTCGAACTGTAGGGTCCGCACGCTTAACGTTACGATGACAGTTATTATGAGTTTATGCATTTTGATGTACCGAAGGTTGTTCGGAGTCCCGGATGAGATCACGGACATGACGAGGAGTCTCGAAATGGTCGGGACGTAAAGATTGATATATTGGAAGCCTATGTTTGGACATAGGAAGTGTTCCGGGTGAAATCGGGATTTTACCGGAATACCGGGAGGGTTACCGGAACCCCCCGGGAGACTAATGGGCCTATTGGGCTTTAGTGGAAAAGAGAAAAGGGGCAGCCCACAGCTGGCCGCGCCCCCCCCTTCCCCAAGTCCTAGTAGGACTAGGAGAAGGGGCCGGCCCCCCTCTCTCTCCTTTCTCCCTTGAGAGTCCTAGTTGGAATAGGATTGGAGGGGGGAGTCCTACTCCCAGTAGGAGTAGGACTCCCCCTGCGCCTCCCTCTCTCTGGCCGGCCAGCCCCCCTCCCTCCAACCTTTATATACGGGGGCAGGGGACACCCCAAGACACACAAGTTGATCCTTGAGATCGTTCCTTAGCCGTGTGCGGTGCCCCCTGCCACCAAATTCCACCTCGATCATACCGTTGTAGTGCTTAGGCGAAGCCCTGCGTCGGTAGTACATCAAGATCGTCACCACGCTGTCGTGCTGACGGAACTCTTCCTCGACGCTTTGCTGGATCGGAGCCCGAGGATCGTCATCGAGCTGAACGTGTGCTAAGAACTCAGAGGTGCCGGAGTAACGGTGCTTGGATCGGTCGGATCGGGAAGAAGACGTACGACTACTTCCTCTACGTTGTGTGATCGCTTCCGCAGTCGGTCTGCGTTGGTACGTAGACAACACTCTCCCCTCTTGTTGCTGTGCATCACCATGATCTTGCGTGTGCGTAGGAAAATTTTCGAAATTACCACGTTCCCCAACAGTGGCATCCGAGCCTAGGTTTTATGGTTTGATGTTATTTGCACGAGTAGAACACAAGTGAGTTGTGGGCGATACAAGTCATACTGCCTACCAGCATGTCATACTTTGGTTCGGCGGTATTGTTGGGTGAGACGATCCGGACCAACCTTACGCGTACTCTTACGCGAGACCGGTTCCCTCGACGTGCTTTGCACATAGATGGCTTGCGGAAGACTGTCTCTCCAACTTTAGTTGAACCAAGTGTGACTACGCCCGGTCCTTGAGAAGGTTAAAACGGAGTCTATTTGACGAACTATCGTTGTGGTTTTGATGCGTAGGTGAGGTGAGGTGCCGGAGTAACGGTGCTTGGATCGGTCGGATCGGGAAGAAGACGTACGACTACTTCCTCTACGTTGTGTGATCGCTTCCGCAGTCGGTCTGCGTTGGTACGTAGACAACACTCTCCCCTCTCGTTGCTGTGCATCACCATGATCTTGCGTGTGCGTAGGAAAATTTTCGAAATTACCACGTTCCCCAACAATCATTGCTACTAACATCTTTCAACATAGTTTTTCTCTAGGAACATATCAAAATAAGCATAGGGAAGCAACAACGCGAGTTATTGATCTACAACATGATTTGCAAAATACTACCAGGACTAAGTTCATGATAAATTCAAGTTCAATTTAATCATATTACTTAAGAACTCCCACTTAGATGGACATCCCTCTAATCCTCTAAGTGATCACGTGATCCAAATCAACTAAACCATGTCCGATCATCACGTGAGATGGAGTAGTTTCATTGGTGAACATCACTATGTTGATCATATCTACTATATGATTCACGCTCGACCTTTCGGTCTCCGTGTTCCGAGGCCATATCTGTATATGCTTGGCTCGTCAAGTATAACCTGAGTATTCCACGTGTGCAACTGTTTTGCACCCGTTGTATTTGAACGTAGAGCCTATCACACCCAATCATCACGTGGTGTCTCAGCACGAAGAACTTTCGCAACGGTGGATACTCAGGGAGAACACTTCTTGATAATTTAGTGAGAGATCATCTTATAATGCTACCGTCAATGAAAGCAAGATAAGACGCATAAAAGATAAACATCACATGCAATCAATATAAGTGATATGATATGGCCATCATCATCTTGTGCTTGTGATCTCCATCTCCGAAGCACCGTCATGATCACCATCGTCACCGGCGCGACACCTTGATCTCCATCGTAGCATCGTCGTCATCTCGCCAATCTTATGCTTCCACGACTATCACTACCGCTTAGCAATAAAGTAAAGCATTACATCGCAATTGCATTGCATACAATAAAGCGACAACCATATGGCTCCTGCCAGTTGCCGATAACTTGGTTACAAAACATGATCATCTCATACAATAAAAATCAGCATCATGCCTTGACCATATCACATCACAACATGCCCTGCAAAAACAAGTTAGACGTCCTCTACTTTGTTGTTGCAAGTTTTACGTGGCTGCTACGGGCTTAAGCAAGAACTCATCTCACCTACGCATCAAAACCACAACGATAGTTTGTCAAATAGACTCCGTTTTAACCTTCTCAAGGACCGGGCGTAGCCATACTCGGTTCAACTAAAGTTGGAGAGACAGTCACCCGCAAGCCATCTATGTGCAAAGCACGTCGAGGGAACCGGTCTCGCGTAAGCGTAAGCGTAAGGTTGGTCCGGGTCGTCTCGTCCAACAATACCGCCGAACCAAAGTATGACATGCTGGTAGGCAGTATGACTTGTATCATCCACAACTCACTTGTGTTCTACTCGTGCAAATAACATCAAACCATAAAACCTAGGCTCGGATGCCACTGTTGGGGAACATAGTAATTTCAAAAATTTCCTACGCACACGCAAGATCATGGTGATGCATAACAACGAGGGGGAGAGTCTGATCTACGTACCCTTGTAGATCGCAACGGAAGCGTTGACACAACGTAGAGGAAGTAGTCGTACGTCTTCTTCCCGATCCGACCGATCCAAGCACCGTTACTCCGGCACCTCCGAGTTCTTAGCACACGTTCAGCTCGATGACGATCCCCGGGCTCCGATCCAGCAAAGCTTCGGGGAGGAGTTCCGTCAGCACGACGGCGTGGTAACGATCTTGATGTTCTACCGACGCAGGGCTTCGCCTAAGCACTACAACGATATGATCGAGGTGGAATTTGGTGGCAGGGGGCACCGCACACGGCTAAGGAACGATCTCAAGGATCAACTTGTGTGTCTATGGGGTGCCCCCTGCCCCCGTATATAAAGGAGCAAGGGAGGAGGGGCGGCCGACCTAGGAGTGGGCGCGCCAAGGGGAGTCCTACTCCCATCGGGAGTAGGACTCCTTCTTTCCTAGTCCAACTAGGAGAAGGGGGGAAAGGAGGGAAGTGGAGAAGGAAGGGAGAGGTGGGCCGCGCCCCAAATCCCTTGTCCAATTCGGACTGGGCTTGGGAGGGGCGCGCGCCACCTCCTGGCTCCTTCCCACTAAAGCCCATTAAGGCCCAATACTCTTCCCCGTATTCCCGTAACTCCCCGGTACCTCCGAAAATATCCGAATCACTCGGAACCTTTCCGATGTCCGAATATAGTCGTCCAATATATCGATCTTTACGGCTCGACCATTTCGAGACTCCTCATCATGTCCCCGATCTCATCCGGGACTCCGAACTCCTTCGGTAAATCAAAACTCATAAACTCATAATATAACTGTCATCGAAACCTTAAGCGTGCGGACCCTACGGTTCGAGAACAATGTAGACATGACCGAGACATGTCTCCGGTCAATAACCAATAGCGGGACCTGGATGCCCATATTGGCTCCTACATATTCTACGAAGATCTTTATCGGTCAGACCGCATAACAACATACGTTGTTCCCTTTGTCATCGGTATGTTACTTGCCCGAGATTCGATCGTCGGTATCCAATACCTAGTTCAATCTCGTTACCGGCAAGTCTCTTTACTCGTTCTGTAATACATCATCTCGCAACTAACTCATTAGTTTCAATGCTTGCAAGGCTTATGTGATGTGCATTACCGAGAGGGCCCAGAGATACCTCTCCGACAATCGGAGTGACAAATCCTAATCTCGAAATACGCCAACCCAACATCTACCTTTGGAGACACCTGTAATGCTCCTTTATAATCACCCAGTTACGTTGTGATGTTTGGTAGCACCCAAAGTGTTCCTCCGGTAAACGGGAGTTGCATAATCTCATAGTCATAGGAACATGTATAAGTCATGAAGAATAGCAACAGCAACATACTAAACGATCGGGTGCTAAGCTAATGGAATGGGCCATGTCAATCAGATCATTCAACTAATGATGTGACCTCGTTAATCAAATAACAACTCTTTTGTCCATGGTTAGGAAACATAACCATCTTTGATTAACGAGCTAGTCAAGTAGAGGCATACTAGTGACACTATGTTTGTCTATGTATTCACACACGTATTATGTTTCCAGTTAATACAATTCTAGCATGAATAATAAACATTTATCATGATATAAGGAAATAAATAATAACTTTATTATTGCCTCTAGGGCATATTTCCTTCACTTTGTGGATTTCATGTTGTCCTTTGAACTCTTAGCCTTGGCAATCACTGTTTGATTGTCACAGTTCATAAGGACATCCGGCACTGGTTTATCAACCACCGGCAAATCCATCAAAAGCTCTCGAAGCCATTCTGCTTCGACGCATGATGTGTCTAATGTTGTGAGTTCTGCTTCCATAGTCGATCTGGTTAAGATCGTCTGCTTGCAAGACTTCCAGGAAATAGCACCACCACCAAGTGTGAAGACATGTCCACTTGTGGCTTTCATCTCATCAGCATCAGATATCCAATTCGAATCACTATATCCCTCAAGTACTGTCGGGTACCCAGAATAGTGAATTCCATAGTTCGCAGTACCTTGCAAATAACGCATCACTCGCTCAACAGCATGCCAATGCACATCTCCCGGATTGGAAACAAACCGGCTCAGTTTGCACACGGAAAATGAGATGTCAGGACGAGTAGCACATGCTAGGTACATCAGTGAACCAACAACTTGAGAATATCTCAATTGATCTACAGTCGTGTCTTCAAACTTTCGAATCCGCACGCTAGGATCATATGGTGTTGCAGAAGGTTTGCAGTCCGAATATTCAAAGCGCCTCAAAATCTTCTCAACGTAGTGGGATTGCAAAAGTGTGATTTCACCCTCAGAATTTCTCAGTAGCTTGATGTTCAGGATAACATCAGCCACACCCAGGTCCTTCATCTCAAAGTTGTGAGATAGAAAAGACTTGACCTCCTCAATGACCTTGAGGTAGGTCCCAAATATCAGTATGTCATCGACATACAGACACAGTATAACTCCTTCGCCCCCACCATAGCGATAGTATACATATTTGTCAGCTTCGTTCACAACAAAGCCAGCAGATCTCAGAGTAGTGTTGAACTTCTCATGCCATTGCTTAGGCGCTTGTTTCAGGCCATACAAAGATTTCACTAGCTTACACACCTTTCTTTCCTGTCCATTTACTACAAAGCCATCCGGCTGTTGCATGTAAATTTCCTCGTCTAGCTCTCCGTTAAGGAAAGCCGTCTTAACGTCCATCTGATAAACGAGAAGACCATGCGAGGCAGCCAAAGTGAGTAACACTCGAATGGTTGTCAGTCTAGCCATAGGTGAATAAGTGTCAAAGAAATCCTCTTCTTCTTTGTGGGTATAACCCTTGGCCACAAGCCTAGCCTTGTACTTCTCAACAGTACCATTGGGCCTAAGCTTCTTTTTGAACACCTAGGATGGTCTACAACCATAAGGACGATCAGTGATCTCCCATGTCCCGTTAGCCAAGATGGAATCCATCTCACTACGGACCGCATCCTTCCAGTAGTCAGCATCCGGAGATGCATAAGCTTCTGAAATGGAGCTGGGAGTATCATCATCCATGAGGTACGCGAGGAAATCATCACTAAAGGATTTTGCAGTCATTTGTCTCTTGCTCCTAACAGGAGCTTCCTAGTCATCCTCCGTGGAACTCTTATCACTTTTATATTCATAATATTCCATCGGAATAGCAGGTTCAGGAGTCTCATCAGATTCCAGTATAGAATTGCTTTGCATATCTCTCATAGGAAAATATCCTCAAAGAATGTAGCATCCCTAGACTCTATGATTGTACCGACCTTCTGGTCAGGTACCTCAGATTTCACCACTAGAAATCTATAGCCAACGCTATGCTTGGCATAGCCAAGAAAAACATAGTCCACGGTCTTTGGTCCTAACTTGCGCTTTTTGATTATCGGCATGTTGACTTTCGTCAAACAGCCCCAAAAGCGCAAGTAAGAGAGTGTAGTTCTTTTCTTTTCCCATTGCTCATAGGGAGTAGTCGCATTATCCTTTGTGGGAACTTTATTCAGGACATGACAAGATGTCAATACAGCCTCCCCCTACCATGCCTTGGATAAACCCGATGTATCTAACATGCCGTTAACCAAATCAGTTAGAGTACGGTTTTTCCGTTCGGCAACCCCATTTGACTGGGGTGAGTAGGGAGGTGTCCTCTCGTGAATAATACCATGTTCCGCATAGAATAAATCAAACTCATTAGAAAAGTACTCTCCACCACGATCAGACCGGACTCATTTTATTTTCTTCTCAAGTTGGTCCTCAACTTCAGCCTTATAGTCTTTAAAGTAGTGTAGAGCCTCATCCTTAGTATTTAACAAATACACATGGCAGAATCTAGTGGAATCATCAATCAGAGTCATGAAGTATTTCTTTCCACCTTTAGTCAACACACCATTCATCTCATAGAGATCTGAATGTATGAGCTCTAGAGGTGCCAGGTGTCTCTCCTTCGCAGGCTTGTGAGGCTTACGAGGTTTCTTAGCTTGCACACATGCATGGCACTCAGAGCCTTTGGCTAAAGTGAAACTCGGGATTGAATCGCTAGCCGCGTCATACAACCGAAATTTATGTGACAAAGACGTGAATGCCAAACCTCAGATTCGTTCACATTAGAATGAATTTGGTTCATGACTTTATTACAGAAACCTCCAGGGAAAGGCGGAACAAACCACCACAATCATATCCTTTTCCAACAAATAGTCCATACCGAGATACGACTGCTTTGTTAGACTCAAATACTAACTTAAACCCTTCTTTACATAGAAGGGAGCCACTAACGAGATTCTTCTTTATGGCGGGGACATGCTGCACGTTCTTCAGTTGCACAATCTTTCCCGAAGTAAACTTCAGATCTACTGTGCCAACACCATGAACAGAAGCATGCGAGTCATTCCCCATCAGGATGGAACAATCTCATGCGACCTGGTAGGAAGAAAACAAAGACACATCAGCACACACATGAATATTAGCCCCAGTGTCAACCCACCAATCGGTGGACTGACAAACTAGAAGTATGGTAAACAGATTACCATACCCAGATGTCGCATCATTGTTACTTAGAGTGAAATTCACAGACTTGGAGTCCTGTGCTGTTGTACTTGTTTGGGCACTTGTTTGCCCAATGTTCATCTGAACCACAAGTAAAGCAGCCATCTCTCCTTTTGTCTTTCTTCTTACCATTCTTCTTAAAGGTAGTATTCTGCTGGACAGAGTTCTTTCGCTTGAACTTGTGGAAGTTCTTCTACACCACATTGGCGCTAGAAGAACCCGCTGCCCCTTTCACATGTGAGTCCTTTGCTCTCGAGTTCTGCTCAACACTGAGATGACCAATGACATCCTCAACAGAGAATTCACGTCTCAAGTGCTTGAGAGAAGTAGCAAAGTTCCTCCAACTAGGAGGGAGTTTTGCAATAATGCAACACGCGACAAACTTGTCTGGTAACTCACACTTTAGGAGCTCTACCTCCTTAGCAATGCAGTGTATCTCATGAGCCTGGTCCAATACAGAACGGTTATCAACCATCCTGTAATCATGGAACTGCTCCATGGCATACAGCTCACTGCCAGCATCAGTTGCGCCGAATTTGACTTCGAGCGCATCCCACAAGTTTTTGGCAACCCACATATGAATGTAGGCGTCAACCAACTTGTCTCCAATCACACTCAGAACTGCTCCCAGAAATATTGTGGTTGCCTCCCTAAACGCCTTCTCCTGTTCAGGAGCAATCGTTTCTGTGAGGGACACACCACCAACCCAGAACACGTTCATCGCTATGAGCCACAAGGTGGTCCTAGTCTGCCAACGCTTAAAATGCGTCCCGGTAAACTTTTCCCGTTTCAGAGTAGCAGCAAAGCCTTGAATCGAAAAGTGCCTAAAATAAGGTTTTTGGATTGTTGGAAATATTAGCACTTTTCCGATTAGACTTATCCACGAGTAAACAATAAGCATGGCATAAAAGGTATGCATCTTACAGCGATGCCTAAGCATACTAGCACGTATAGAACATAGAATCGAACCTTCTATGAGCCGCACATATACGGCTAGCATAAGTACGAGTAAACGAGGGATGAACAGATCATACCCTCCGGTTGGCCAGGCCAACATGGCGGGGGCGGCAGCAGCCTTGGCGTCGTCCGTGGCCTTCTTCTTAGCGGCGGCGGCGGCGGCCATGGTATCGATGCAGAGGAAGTAGTGAAAGCAGAGGCGAACGGAGTTGGGGACGGATCGGGAGCAGTCGCGTCGAGACGCTCCCCGCAAACCTTATTGCCGTTCTCTCGGGCAGGATCTCGAACGACAGGGTTCCGGAGGTAGCTGCTCTCCCGACCAGCCGTACACGCGGTCGTCGGGATGGGATCGCCTGAGGCAGCACAGAGTGAGGAACAGTAGATGACGGCTAGGTCACGCGAGAGGGAGTGAGTGAACCGAACTAGGTTACTTCACTGGCCAGAGCCTTCTTATATAGTCCGTAAGGGAGAAAGTCGTGGGCCTTGCCGAGGCCCACGACCGAGTCGACCCACTCCCGGCAAGGAAGTCATTGTTCCCGGCAAGGGTCGCACTCCAGGCAAGGGAGTCGACGAATCCTGGCAACGCGGGTCCCGGCAAGGGTCGCACCCCCGGCAAGGGAGTCGACGAATCCCGGCAACGCAAGTCAGCCCATAGTCCAATGTCTTGGACAGTGGCCCACATGTTAGCAACTCGTTAATTAATCCCTAATTAATTAATTCGTTCCCGAGCGGAAAAAATAAGCTTCGGCTCGGCTCATTCCCATGGCGAGGCGGGCGGCGGAGGAGGAGGAGCGTGCGTGTACCACTCCTCTTCCCAAGCTTCCAATGGCAAGTGGTAGAGCAGCCCTTATAAAGGGGTCTCAACTCTCCTCAACTAGCAAGGTGGGACTAAACTTCACATCACCTGCCATCTCATACATGGCCCTCAAGATTAACCAGGGATTAGTGTCTTATATGGGCCTAAGCCCATCCATAATCTAACAGATAGTACGTTTGTAAATAATTTTGTTATGTTTTTCTCGCTAACTTGCACAATTTGAATAAAATAACTGAAATCGTGTTGTTTTCATTTTCATTGGTGTTGTTTTTATGTAGAAAACATCCTCGAAAAGTACCCTCAAACAACAAGGAAAAAGAACCACAGAGACACGCCAGGGGCCGTCCCTTGGCCGGGCCAAGTAGCCCCTGTGTTGCCTCTTTGCCCATACAACCACTCATGACCTTCAAATGCAAAACATAATTTTGCCTAATTTTCCCGGGCAAAGTCTCCGCCATCTCTAATATTCTCCCGGGGGCTCTCTTGAGGCTGATCTAGCCTCTAAAGAGTGGGATTTTTCGTCTCTGACACCACCAACTTCTTCATCATCACCATCCTGCTTCCTCCATCTACGTATGAGTAATTCTCTATAGGCACATGGGATGGATGGAAATTGGTTGATATCCATCATATAATAATTATCAAATTTGTTAGGGTTTGATGGCTAGTGCCATTATGTTTTGAGATTGGTGTTGCTATGACCTTACTTCACTTGTCACTAGGGTCCGACTGATATGGCTTCAAATGTGAACTATTTTTGTTTCATGAATATGTATGTGTTTGGATCCTACCTACAAGGCGTATGCACCTGTTATAGTTCCGTTCGAGGTCGACCAGGTGGACCCGGTTGGCCCGTCTCGCGGGGCAGCACGCGAGTGGGCATATGTAGGCGCGACAAAAAATAACACATGGCGGTGGCCCCGACCGTGGCCCACCTGTCACTGACCCTTGACGGAAGTCGTCTGGGCGCAATGCAGACGCGCAAATAGGACGACCCAGAGAGCCCTAGGGAGCCGGCCGCACGAGGCCTACGCGAAACAGATGATGCAGATAGCACTCTCACTTGTGGTGGCTCCAACATCCTTTATAGGAGTAATGCTCGATAGTCTTACAATGTCGTTGATCATGATGGTATCTCGATTACTAGTAATTGAACTAATAGTAATGGTGGCTATGGCTATGGAAATGAGATGTGAGGCAGGTTAATGACGGTTGTGTGGGTGCTTCGATGGATGGGTGATTCGTTTCTCTCGACATCGTCTTCCTTCTCATTTATATAGATCAGATGATGGAATAAGATTTCAGGGCTCCTCGGATGTGATTTAGGCTTATACCCTTTGAAGTTTCTTTAGGAAAATGTCACGAAGGTGGCTCGAGGCAATACGATCACTGGTACGAGCGGGTCACGCTTGTACCCTGCATCATCTTCTCTTTTGTTTCCTTGGGTGTGCGGCAAATTATATGGAAATGATCTTCTTCTCCAGTACATCCCACATATGAGTTGATTTTCACCTTAAACGTCCATATCTACAAGGAATGAAATAAACAAAGATATTTGCACACTTTTGCATTTGTTAGTTATTAGAGGGCAGGTTGGAGGGATAAACATAAAAAATACCTCAAAATATCCAGTTTTAACAAGATAAAAGTAGGTGTAAAATTTCTCAACAAGCGTCGTGACCAGATGAGTTCTATGTGGAGTTCTACCAACATTTTCAGGGGGGTAATAAAAAGGGACCTGACACCACTATTTGTGGAGCTGTCCAGTGGGACTTTACCCCTGTTCAAGTTATATTTTTATATGATCACCCTATTACCTAGGAAATAGGATGTAGTCAAAATACAACAGTATCGTCCAATTTCCTCCAAAATGTTTTCTTTAAGATTTTCACCAAGGTTGCCATTAATTGTGTTATAGCAACAACAGACAAAGTGGTCTGACCGACTCAGTTAGCTTTCATGCTAGGACGGCATATCTTAGAGGGGTTTGTTTTCCTACATGAGACCATTAATGAGTTGCATTTGAAGAAACTTGATGAACAACCTTCAAGGTGGACTTTTGAGGGTATAACAAGGTCAAGTGGCCTTTTCTCCAACATGCTATCTCCATGAATTCTTTCATGACAAAGTAGTGTCAATGGATTGACACCTTCTTCCGAGATGGTAGCGTGGGCATCATAACGATGGCATTGGTAATTCTTTTCAGACTAGTAAGGGGTTGCAACAAGGTGACCCTTTTCACCCATCTTCTTCAACATTTTTGTAGATAGGATGGCATTACTCATTGGGAGGGCTAAGGAAGTTGGCTGAGTGGGTAGAAAAATTCCGCACCTTGCAGATGGTGGGATCTCCGCTCTATAGTAAGCTGTTATCCGGCCTTTAAATAAACTTCAATAAGAGTGAACTTTTTTGTTTTGGAAAGGACAGAGCAGAGGAGAATCACTAAAAGTTGTTGTTCGGCTGCGAATCTGGAGCTCTTACCTTTCGGTACCCTTGGTGTTATGATGCACTTTCATAAACTCCTAAGTAAGGAATGGAAGTGTATTCCTGACCATTTTGAAAACAAGCTCGACAGTTTGGATGGAGAAGCTCATGCATTTTGGGGCGCATCATGTTCAAATCAACGTGCTCCTCACTACCATACCTATGTTCATGTTGTCTTCATTTGAGATAACCAAATGGGTATGGAAGAGACTAGACTATTAAGGATCCAGATTGTTTTGGCAATCTAATGAACACAAACATATTGCCATTTAACTAGGTGAGATGTTATTTGCAAACCTAAGGATCAAGGTGACCTCAGGTGGAAGATCTCGAGATCAAGAATAAGTGCTTTCTCGGCAAATGATTGTACAAGCTACTTATGGGGATGGGGTTTGGAAGCGCTACTTAGAAGCAAGTATCTTCACTCCACAACCTATCACAAATAACTGCCAAGCCGGCCAATTAACCCTTTTCAAAATGATTGATGAGTCAAGAGCAGTTTCTTCGTAGATGTGTTTTTGACCCAAGAGATGTGCAAACAACTAGATCCTACGAGAACATTTGGTTAGGGGATGCGCCCTTGGCCTTGCAGTGTCATCGTCTCTACAACATTATTGAACTGAAAGGAGTTCCCGTTGCTTCTGTTCTATGACAAGTCCCTCTAAATATTGCTTTCCGCCAGGTACTCACCAGTGTGAAGTGGGCGTGGTGGTTGCCTTCGGTTGATAGATTGATGATGATCAATCTAACACATGAATCAGACACTTATCGATGGAAAACTAAATGCCTCGGGCCATTTTTACTGTTAAATCAATGTATTTCTATCTCATCAATGATGGCCAGACCTATACAACCACAAATTTATTTTAAACTTGAAATCCCTTTGATGATAATATCCTCTTGTGGCACTTCAATGGGAAAGTGTCCTAACCGTAGACAACCTCAAAAAGCACAGATGGCAAGATTGCACAAAATGATGTTTTTGTGCAAATAAGGAATTTATTCAATATTTGTTCCTACATCGCGCATTTGCTAAGATATTGTGGCGCTCTATTCATATTGCTTTCAACCTACCACCCCCGCGGGTATTACAAATTTGTTCGGTAATTAGTTAGCAGGGTGCACCCTAATATTAAGGCTTGGATCTTTGTGAGAGTTTGTGTTTTACTTTGAGCTGTATGGAATTGTCACGACGATTGTTTTAAACGGAAGTTGCCAATTTTTTACAGGTCATTACATAGACAATTATTAGATCCATAGTTCTTTTTCATTGAGAGGAGGACCGTGCATACATGGTCTCTGCATGCAATCAATTGGAGATGATCGTTCGGAGCCTATTCAACTGATTTAGGTGGTAGCCTAATAATAGGATATGTGATGCATGGAGCTTCATATTTCTTGTTTGCTCCGGACCTTCCTTTATTGAATCTATTAGTAATGGAATATTTCGACATATGCCTTTATTTAGGCACTGGTTGCAGGTATCCCCTTCCTTCAAGGAATTTCTGCGCCGCCTCGAACCCGCAGCTTCTGCCTTGCCTAGGCTTTGCTCTAACCAATTGAACATAGTAGTTGGATGTAATTTGTTGCTTGGTTTGCACTTGTGGATTTTTTATCAAACTTATACTATTTGCCTATTTGGATACTTGTAAACTCTGCAATAAGTAACTGAGGGTTGTGTGCGTCCATCGATTCAGATACCGAGGGTGTCCAGCCTCTTTAAAAAGAATACATTACAGATCCATATTGAGATAAATGGGCCATAAAGTTTAACATTAACTCTTTCTTTCTTAAGACTTCAGTACAAAATCTCCATGGAAGACACTTCGAGTGATCCCCAGAATAGTTCAAAGAACAAGGGGTTTATTTTCATGATTAAAGATGCATCATTTCCCTCAGCTCTGTGTCTTGCTTACTTTACATTTCCTTCTTCTAGATTGATCTGGAATTTGGTGGGGTGTGCTTTTGATTTAAAACAAATCCCCAAGGATTTAAATGATTGTTTGGGAAACTGGCTTAGTAAACTTCAAACAAATAACAAGAGGCTGATCCTAGTTGGTAGCTCTGCCTTACTCTAGGCTATTTGAAAATGTAGGAATGACATTATTTTTGACAGGAAAAAGATAACCGACCCAATGGGTATAGTGAAAATGATGTATGGTTGGATTTCTAACTGGGCTGTTTTGCAGAAAAAAAAAACCAAAGGAAAAAATACTGATGCTGAGGGCAAGGCTCATCGAGCAAGTAGCAAGTGAAATCTACAAGGCGGCTCTGGGATGGCGCTTCGGAGTGTTGCGACTGCAAGAGTGAAGACGCACTTTTGGGGGTATTGTGCGGAAGTGCTAGATGCTACTTTTGAATTGTACTAATAGCTTAGACTTTCATGGCTCCCTCTAGTTTCTTCAGTAGTTTCCCCGGTTCTGATCAGTGTTCAATCCTTAGATGTCGCTAAAACTGGCAGTTATTGTAGCTTGATGTTGTACTCGAATATGTTGGTTGTGGTGGTTTCTTTAATAGAAATCGGAGGGGAAACCCTCTTTTGCTCCAAAAAAAACATCAGGACAAAAGTTTAGTAGTAACTGAACTTCGAGAACAAAAGATAAGAAGGAAGGTCGGACGTTCTGCCCTGGCTACCTCCATGAATCTGGAAGACAGTACTAGATTCAGATTTAGTCATAAACTCCAAACCACAGAATCGACATGGTACATCCTTGTATTGTATGTTTGTTAATTAGTATGTGACAGTACATGTATGTTTGTAAGGAGAAATCGATTTTGCCTGCACAAAAATTGACATCGTAAAAAAGCATCAGTTCCTCATCAAAACAATAAATCGATCTCGAGATCAAATTGGTGCAAAGGTCGCAACTGCAAGTACACAATCCAAATCGACTCCAGCAAAGATAAATGCAGAAAACTCCAACAGCCATTCAGAACTAGTTATTGGAACTAACTAGGCAGCTGAAGTTGCCTCGGTGAACTGAAGAGAAGCTGGTGTGGTCTTCAAGTTCCTTCCAGTATCTCCCCGACCGCATTACTGAAAATAGGCATTACAAAATTTCGCCATGTACACACATAACCTTTTGGTTGTATCAACAACGAATCACACGTCTGTCGGACATACAAGTTTTTGATTTATAAACAACCAAAGAACGAAGCAAAGACATGCTACTCTATACAATAATCTACTCCCTTTGTCCCATAATATAAGAACGTTTTTGACACTATACTAGTATAAAAAACGTTCTTATATAATGGAACGGAGGGAGTAGTAAAGAAATTGCAAACTAGTTACTAGCAAACTTAGCCTGGCAGCTTTAGGTTCTGGGTTCAGTTTGTGTATGAAAATGGACTGTACCTGTGCCTGAAATGTTTGCCGCCAGGGTCTTTTGATGGCAGTACATGTATGCGAGACTCCGTTTTTCAAACGACGGGGTGGATTCCAAAGTCTGAATCTCATACACTGTTCGTGTTTGCCATTTGTTTTCTTTGGAAGACAAAATTCAAAACGATTTCCAGTGCGGGGAAACCGCGGAGCAATGGCATTGATCGGGCTTACTGCGCTTAATCGCATCCCAGCTTCTGGTAGGAAACGTACGGATACGCGCAGTAGCCGCCCCGGTTGGCGGAGCCCTGATGCGGTCGCTGGACGTCGAAGCGGGGAAAGAAGGGCGGCGGCGGCGGCGAGGGCGCGGCGGCGGCGGCGCTGGAGCGCTTGAGGTAGAGGCGGTACTTCTGGAGGTGGCTGGCGACGTTCTCCCGCGTGAGGCCGTCGACGTTCATGAGGCGCACGATGGCCTTGGGCACGGCGCCCTTCTCGCCGAGGTGCTCGACGGCCTCGACGAACCGGTGGTGCAGCTCCGGCGTCCACACCATCCGCGCCTTCTTCCCGCCGCCCCTCCGGCCCCCGGGGGCGGCGGCGTCGTCGGTCTCGCCCTCGCCCTCCTCCTCGTCCTCCTCGTCGTACTCGTCGAACCTGGGGGCCAGGTGGGAGGTGGGCGAGTCGTGGAGGAAACCGGCGGCGTCGGCGGGGGAGGCGAGCGCGTCCGCGGGGCCGATCCCGAAGGCCGCGGCGAGGGCCGGCGGGATGAGCGGCTGCGAGACGGGCGTCAGCTCGGCGGGCGAGGGGAGGCCGAGCTCCCACTCGGACACGCGGTCCACCATGTGGCGCCGCGACGAGGAGGAGCCGGCGGAGGCCGCGCCGTCGTGGGGCTGCGGCCGGACGACGCGAGGGGATAACATGGCATATACTCTTCTCTTTCCCGACGGGGACGGGGGCGGGGGCTGGGCCGGGGTCAGGTTTGCTGAGGACGGGGTGGGGCCTGGGGTGGCTCAAAAGGGGGAAGGGGTAGGATATTTCTCGGGGGGGGGAAGGGATTGGATTTGTGACGACGTGGGCGATGCCCCGCTGATCCGTGGGCGCGAGCCGCGGGGAGCTGCGCTCGTCACTCGGCCCCGGGCACGTAGGTGGAGCGAGTCAGTCGGCCCCGTGCATGCTTTCCATGACAAGTGGCGCGACTAGTTTTTCTTTTTTCTTTTCCTTTTTTCTTAGTACAGTACACACGCAAGCGCTCATATACACGCGCATACACTCATCCATATGAACGCACACAGTCATACCCTATGAGCACCTCTGAGAGAATGAGCCGGCATATCATCTTGCAATTTACGAAGTCAGTGTAGGCACCTCGTCGTGGACGAGAACGTCTCCTCTCACTGAATGTGAATCGCCGGAAATCCTGAGATAAATCCAGAAATAAATGCGAGCATCAGGACTTGAATCCCTGATGGACTGGGGATACCACAGTCCCTCTAACTATCCAGCCATAGGTTGGTTCACGCGTGAGTGGTTTTTCGAGGCTTATTTTTTAGTTCAAAGCACCTCGAGTCTTGCAACTTTGCACGAATTGTGATGATTTGGTCCAAAAGTTATAAAACGTGACCCTGCGGTCCTCAAACTTGTGGCACATGTGGCGATTTGGTCCTAGGCCAATCAGGCAGAGCCAAGTGGCGCCCAGTTGGCCAGACCGGTCGTCTGGACTTTTGCACAAAACCTCCCTACCATTTTCTCTATTCAACCCAGAGACAGCCCACCTGAATTATCTCTCTGTGTCGTCCGACACACCTAGGTTCTGTCCTGTCGAGGGCGACAAGAACTCACGGGCCGGCGATCGGCTGATGATGACGTCAGCCACCAGCGCGTCGCCGCGGGAGTTCACCGGCGGTGCGGAGGCGCCTCCATCCGCTCATCTCATCCGCTTGTTCGACGTCTTCCCTCCTGAGTACTGTGAGTCGTCTTCCTCCATCTCCCCTACTCTGCTCGTCGCATGTCGGTTCCGCCGTTTACAGCAGCTCTAACCTCACATAGTCACGTATCATAACATAAAACATGCCCCGTAAAGTAGTTGTTTATGAATACAAAAACTATGTTATCTTAATATGAATAAACCAGCATATGAATAGACTTTTAAAAAAAATACTTTTAGTTGTTATTTGTACATAATTTGAAAAATTCGATGGGTATGGCTGTCCATGGGAACCTTTAGGGCAAAGGTGGACACCCTAGTGGGCATGGACATGCGTATGATATTGCTTAGTTCGTGCAAAATCCAACACATTGCCATATTTAATATGGTTGTTGTGATTCATGTACGTAACTACTATGAGGTAATAAACGTAAAATATGTTGCAATGCTTAAGGGCTCTTTTACTTGATATAAAGTAGAGAGAAAACCTAGAAATGTGAAGTTTCGCTTTTTGAAGAAATGCTAAGTACAACATGTGAATGTGAATACAAGCATTTTGGATCCTGAAGATTGGAAGTAATCACAAGTCCCACACTGTTGTTGGCGGCTATAGCCAGCAAAAGCTTGAAAAAAGGCTTGAATCATATGTTCCCTCCATCACCCTAGACTAAAATGGATGATCTCAAAGGTTTTTTTTTTTACCATCAAAACGTATCTCTTTATTCATTGGTATGAATCGTTGCATCATTAACTAAAAGAGATACAATTGAGGGGGTGGAACTTCAATCCAAGAACCAGCTTCATTGAACTTTGCTAGCTGGGTCAGTTCTTGGGCAACCGAGTTCATCTCACGAAACTCATGTTCAAAGACCACTTTGGCAAATTCTGAAGTCATGAAGTCACATTCATTAAGTATTGGTGCTGCACTTCTTGTTACCTGTATGTCATTGTTCATGGCTTCAATTACTTCACTGTTATTTGAGCAAACAATCAGTCTATTGCACCTAATTGAATCAGCAAGCAGCAGTCCATCCTTCAGAGCCATAGCTTCTGCTGAAACAACATCATACATCATTGATAATTTGAAGTTTCTAGCTGCAACAAAGCAGGCCTTATTATCCTTGGTTATGACCCTTGTAGTCCCCTAGAGATTATCCTCATCGAAAGAAGCATCGACGTTGGCCTTCATGCAAAATTTAGGTGATGAATTCCGGTTACTTTTTTTGTTTTATGATCTCAAAGTTCTTGATATGAAAATACATTATTAAGTGCTCCATTTTTTTATTGAGGATAAACCTCAATATGTGCAGCTCCATACATTGGATAAGGGGTGTATGGATTCTCGAGAAGGAATCCTGCCTACCATGATCCCATGGGCAAGTAGAAAATTGGATCAACATGGGATCTCACCTTAAATGCCCCATCTATCCTCCTGAGAAGTTTGTTTTAGTTTCAAGCTCTACTGAAAAGTAACCAGTTTTAACAAGGAACGCGTGACATCGAACTCGAGTTTGATCATGGTGGATCAGCCACCATCCAAGCAAATGGATGTTTCTCGTAGTATAAAATGCTTCTTTGGTGGCATCCATTCATTTAAAAATTGGTACAAAGTTTCTGAAAAGTTTTGAAGGAAAGACATATAAATTGTACAAACAGATTTGATCCCTTGGTTGGACATTGATCTTTATTGGCACAAGTCCAATCTTTTATCCAAATTTGCAACAAAAAAAAATCTTATTCAATCATATTTTCTACTTAATTTTTTTAGGGTTATTTTGCACTTCTATTCCTACCATGTTTCCGCATTTTCACGGAAAAAAAACTTATAGGCCAGAGGATTACAGGAAATGAACGGCAGCTACCTTCATACTCAGTTATACACACGGGATGGCGATAAAATTTGTTCTAGACAGCTCTGATAGCTTTCTCTCTCGGGATTGCAGATTTGTACACTCGCAAAATATCGACTCTCCTCCCCTTTTTACACCTAGACGACAACTTATACATGGCGCCTATCTTCTCCGCGGTGGCATCAGGTAGATAAACTCGCTGAGCCAAACCCTGACACGACTATAAGCTCAAACTACAAAATGTACAGTCTCAGTACAACATGTTTATTTCTAACTTGGCTTGCAGCAGCCCAAAAGCAGGCGGCAGAAGGTAGATCTCGGTGGCCATGGTTAGCTGTACATGGTCATTCCTATGCCATTAGGAAGGATACTGCGACGACTGAAGCCCAATCCTCCTCTCTGAATTTAAAGTACATATAAACACACGTTAAAAGAACAGTTCATCAGAAGAGAGATAGATCAGTAAGAATGCCCAAGACCAATTTATTTCAATGATGTATCAGTAAAAATATTGAACACTGCATCTTACCACCAGCAGCAACAAGTTTTTCCACCCGAGCAACAATGTGCTTCCCATATGTATATTTCTTCAGCGCATTTAAATGAACCTTTATTCGTGAAAGAATCAGCTCTCTCTGCTGATCATCACAAGTCTCTAGTACTTTCTGTACAACATAGTTACCAAACTGATCCTTCATCATGGCCTGCATGCGATCAAGGTAGAGACGTCAGAAAGTTGAGCAGCCCTTTACAAGAATATAATTTCTCATTTTTTTAAATAAACTATATTTTGCAAAGCCCAAAAGGTGCATATACAGATAAAAAAACAATGTGTCATTTGCGGACTGTAAGCCAAAACATAATGTGATCAATAATAATGAGTGTACAAGTATCCATTGAATGACAGCTTCGATTTGGTGCAGCCCACAGATGAAAGCAATTTTTCATGAACTTTGCAGATTTAGCGTGTTCTCGCGTATACATGTGTGATTGTCCTGGATTTTTTTTTAAATTGTAAATGCACCTTCTGAATTCTTTAATATAAAGGGATCACTAGAGATCGGGAGCAAAAGCAATTACCGCCCAGTTCAGTTGGATGATAACGTATTTCAAAGCCACAGTGACACACTACATTTATGAACACTGCTATATTTTGCAGTATTGGTGGCCTATTAGGTACAACTATAACATGTTTACCATTTGCAATGTATTTTCATTAAACAATAGCTGTTACAATAACTAACCATTATTTTTAAATAAAACGTTCGGAAACCACTGTTCAGTAGGACTATTTTCTCTCTGTGAGAAGTCTTCAGATATAGCAAATACAGAAGTATGTCAAACCCACTCAACATTTTACATGTCTCAATACATGTATGATATTACCTATCTAGGTTTATCAATTATATCATTCAACGCTGAGTGTGATTAAACAATATCTAGGGAAGTGCATAGTTCTTCTCACAAAGGTTAACCATATTTAAAGCTCAATGGATAGAGATATGTGTACATCTTAAACTCATAAGTTTATAGTATCACATAATTACAGTGTGTTCTCTTTGTAAACGATCTCAAAGTTAGTTCCAGCACACCTCTAGACTGTATAGGTCACCAGGTTTTGTTATAAAAAAGAGGTAACGCAGTTTTTGTAGCACGAAAGCACCTCAAAGTTTTGAATACTACAATATTTCCAACAAACCATGGTATTACTGAACAAACACCAAAAATACTTCTGATCCAAACAAACCCTTTAGTAATACTCATTTTCTGACTTGGAGGTGACATTGTTAAATCATTAATACCATAGAGAATTGACATTGTACGATCCTCAATAGTAGTTCCATTTCAAAGAGTTCTTCATTGTGCTACTTTAATAACTTCACGTCTACCAATTTATTATGGCTTTCTTGAATAATCTGAATTTTCATGGTGACCCCTCATATAAAATCTTGAAAACTGCTAATCCCAATAAATTCTTCCCGTCGGACTCCCATGCTGCTATTATAATCACATCACTGTACGAGGGTGTGGCCAAAATAGTTTATCTGCGCGAAGTTAAAATACCTGGAGAGGCTCATTCTCGTCAGTAGTTCCAAGCATTTCATTTATGATAACTTCCCGCTCTGAAGGTCCTCCAAATGTTAGACACTTCTCGACAACATTTGAGGCAAATTTCTGTTGGCTCATCTGGATGATCTGTCCAGCTAGCTTTTCAATAATAAAAGACCGCTCATGAGGCTTCCCATGCTGCATAACATGCTGCACGAGAATAAATCAGACATCATCAATAGACAATATCCGTTAAAACAATTACAAAGGAAATACAGAACATAGGACTGGGCTAGTCTACCATAAAGGAGTGACCCATCATAAATTCAAGTGAGCTCTTAGGCTGGAGGGGTAACAAGGATTAGGTATGTACTCTATCTAGAATAGACTGCATACATCATATTTTTAATGTATATCAGTTGATTGAATTTGTTGGTTTAAGTTTTAACTGAAGTTCCTGATCGACTCCTACACATAAGATTTTATGCGCTTTATGCCTTTATCACGTGCAGCAGTAACAAAAACAATGGTGAATTTTATTCTCCAAAATTAATGGTATATCATCATACTTCAGTCCAACAAGGTGGATTAGTGTATATGCACTTCCTTTGCTACACACATCCTGAATGTCACCACTTCACTAGTTGCCAGAAGGTATTAGATTAAGATGAATATTTAATTTTTGACAAAAAAAACATTACAGAATCCTTAGTGCAGCGTTTTCATATATACAGGATATTTACAAATATGAACGTGAATATCACAAAAAAGTGCACATAAATGCTCATTCATGAAAACACAGTGACATGATCAGGCGCAAATGCATGTACTTTATATGTAAAATACAGAGACATGGTCAGGCACGAACAGATGTATCTCATGTAACGTTATGCACAACTTGATCAAGAGCATGCTTTACTAGGAATAGTGGTACAAAAAGGCTAATTATCAGGTGACCAGTCAAAATTGTCAGCAGATGCCAGGGCTAGGATGACCAATTTTACTAGAGAATTATTATTTCTGGATAAGTTGGGGCATCAAACCAGGTCTAATTGTTTTTACAAGTCATTTTGGGCAAAAATTAGATGCAATATTCTTTAATGGCAGGCCTCAACTGCACTTCGCCATGAATTAGTACAATTACGGTATCACAGGGAAAGGCTTTGATATCATAATCTTTATTTCCCCAATGGTTAATGGTTGAAATTCCAATTTCTGGCATCAAAGCATACTACATATGATTTAAGTATGGTTCAGAAGTGGTATATCGTTCTAGTTTCATACAAGGTAGGTGTAGCTATAACAAAGTTGCTTTGTTTGGGCCTTTGGGGCCGCGCAGTGGCGTGGGATAGATGATATGTTTTGCTGTGATGTTGAGTAGCTGATATGCATCCTGTGCGCGCCAGTTTCTTCCTTTTCTTTTCATTTCCTGCAGGCTGTTGTGATTTCTTTGGTCTGTTTCTTCAATGTGACGCTGGTCACTCCAGTGAGACTAATGCTTTATAAAAGCGGGGCTGGAATCTATTCTCTAAAGAAACAAAGCTGCTGAAGGAAAGATCAGGATGCCACATCAAGGCCGATGTTGCAGCTAGAAATTAGGAGATATAACAAACCTGGATAACATAATTTCCATACTGGTCTTGTGCCAGCATGCATACAGATTGCAATATCTCATCCATGACAATTTGCTGTGTGTTTGTATCAGTGCAATGCTCCAGTACTCTCTGAGTAAAGGAAATAAATTCATGAGTTTAACTGAGATAAAAGAGTAATGCTGATCAGTATCATCACAAAGATCATCAAGTTGGAAATATAACCGAATGTCACTGACATGTGGCCCCTATACTCCACATGTCATCTTCACATGGGATGGTATTTTCTGTCTATACCTCTTTCTGATAATACTGATCTAACTTTCTGAACATAAAATTCTGAGTTTCAAAATTGAATGCGCAGAATTCAAAGACCAACCTGTATGACTCTGCAGCCATAGGGGTGAGTGGACAGTGTAACGACTTCACCATAGAATGTCGAGATAATAAACTGAATGGAATCTTCTGGTATACACTCAATACATTTCTGGATAACATGGTTTCCATTTTGATCACGCACACATCGCATGATATGACCATCAAGCTCAGTAACCATTTTTGTCTTCTGGTCCAGATCAACAACCTCTATTGCCTTCAGTAATGTGCATATGAATATACTTGAGTCACTAATCCTAGAAGAATTTATGAAACATGAAACTACATGAATTATGTAGTACCTTTTGGATAACTCGACAACCATACATCTGAATGCTAAGAGTTAGTACATGTCCAAATAGTTTATTAGCCAACTCCCTGCGTTGTGTGGAGCTCCCATGCTCAAAAAACTGGGAAAAAAAATAGAGGCAAGTCCAGGCATCCTTAAGAAAATGTAATTTAGAAAATGCTATGAGAATTGAAGAAAGAAACTGAGTGTTCTCAATGTCAGTGAGCAGCACCAGTGTCTCAGTAACGAATACCTTCTGCACTACATAATTCCCAAATACATCAGTCATCAATGAGAGAGCGTGAGGCATGATCTCCTCAAAAACCATGTTTTTTTCCTCAACTGTCGCAGTTTCAAGTTTTTGCTGTATGAAACGACTTCCATATTGGTCAGCGCTGCATAATCAAAGCAAACACCCTATGAGGATTCAGAATGCATCAATAAAAAATATATTAGTAATCACAGGATCATCGTTACTGCAAAGGGTTGCTGAGAAAACAAGAAAAAAAATGTGGTTTAAGTGGGAAGAGTTCCCTCCCTTAACGGTACATTATTTAGGTAGAAATCGGACCTCCATGTGGATCAAATGTGGGTGGGCTAGCTTACACCCGTAAGTTCTAGCCATCCGAGCCAGCACTCGGTTCTAACATTCAAGTGTTAAGAATAAGCTGGTAGACTGCTTTGACAGATACTCCCCCAATAACTCAAAATAAAATGTTTTGTGAAACTATGACAGTGTCAAAAAACGTCTTATATTAAGTTACAGAGGGAGTACTATTTAGGGATCATCTATTATAAGCCCACGTAAAGAATGGTGCTAGAGAAAATACGCCCCTGCCTTTATCCACAATGTGCTGCTCTACTTGTTGTGCTAGTGCAGATTTTGTTATCTTTCAGATATTTGAGTGTTCAGAAAATTGACATCAAATCCATCTCATGCGGAGGACGGCGAGGTCCCAGCCCATGCCGATACCATCAAGCAGCTCCCTCTCCCCCATGTGTTTTGGAACCGAGGGATCCATGTCAGAGGGGGCAAGTGCCTTAGCTGCATCTAGTAGCTAGTGGCCAAGTCTATGCACAACACACCCTGGTACAATGCTCCCGAGGTGGAGCTCAATCATGGGGAGCAAGCTTGAGTGTGCAGTGAACCAGCTGTGGCCGCGCCATGGTGAAGAGTGAGAAGAGGTTAGAGGAAAGACAAAGATAGGAACAATGGGAGGAGGGGCAAATCCATCATGTGGCAGGGTCTAACACTAGACAGGGAAAGGTCTCAGTTTTTTAAAAGATGGCAAAATCTTAAATAAAAAAAAAGGGCAGCCCGGTGCATGTAGCTCCCGCTTGCGCAGGGTCCGACCACTTTGGGTCTATTGTACGAAGCCTTTCCCTACATTTCTGTAAGAGGCTGTTTCCAGGACTTGAACCCGTGACGTCATGGTCACAAGGCAGCAGCTTCACCACTGCGCCAAGGCTCCCCTTCGAAAAGATGGCAAAATCGAGTGGGCACACACTTTGACAGAATGACACACTATGCCCCTGTGAAGAAAGGCACTAGAGAAAATATGCCCCTGCCAATTGTAATCCAGAATGTATCGCTCTACTTGTTGAGTGTAGATTTTGCGATCTTTCAAATATTTGAGTGTGAGATAACAATGAAGAGAGTTGACACCAGGCTACCGTCAATCCATCTCATGAAGAGGATGACAAGGTCCCAGCCAACGGTGGTACCATCAGGCTGCTCCCTCTCCCCTGTGCATTTGGAAACAATGGATCCACGCTGGAGGGGCGCAATCGCCGTAGCTGTATCTAGCAGCTAGCGGCAGAGTCTATGCGCAACACCCTGGGACGAAGCTCCCAAGGTGGAGCTACGTCACAGGAGCAAGCTCGAGTGTGCAGAAAGCTACGTCATGGTAGCAAGCTTGAGTGCGCAGGAAGCTACATCATTGGAGCAAGCTCGAGTATTCAGTGAACAAGTGTGGTCGTGCCATGGTCAAGGGTGAGGAGAAGAGGTTAGACTAGAGGAAGGAAAAGATAAGAACAAGGAGGGAGGGGTGAAACCATACTGGTATTGCAAAGGTATGAAATGATCAAGTATACCTGAACTCCACCACATTCCCAGCAATCTCAGCAAGGTCAAAGCTTCTGGCCTTATTGCTTTTGAATTCATCCAAAAGTGAAGATGGAAAGTTCCCATTCATGTAGCCACTTGGATCAACATTCCAACCAGTCAAGCTTCTCGTGTTAGAAGGAAACCTCAGATTCCGCTCACCGAGCCTAATTGGACTGCCAGGACCTGATGGGGAAGCAACAGGACTTCCCAAAGGGCTTCCAGGGTATGCCATACCCATGCCGTAACCCAGATTGCTAAAATAACCATGATTTGAGGCTACTGATTTACCAACTGGCATTCCATATTGCTTCTGCTGAAGCAAAGCTTCAACATAAGCTTTCTGAACTGGTGTTAAATCAGCATACGAACTACCCATGAAACCTCTTTCCAAGTAAGGATCACTGTAGTTGGCTGCTTCCTGCGCTGTATATTGAGCTGTCTTCAAATACTGAACATAAAAAGGATCGGAGAGAGGAGACTGAAGACCAGTGGCTGTTTGATTATTGGACCTACCAAGGTTATGCAGATCAGATAGACTTAAGGCAGGTGGTGATGAAATATTGCTACCGAGGTTCCTTGAATCTGACCCAAGTGAAGCTATAGCAGATGCTGCTGCACCACTTTCAAACAGAGGAGGCATGCTACCTGAACCCATGTTATTCATCATCATAGAGTTGAAACCCGGATTGAGTGGATATCCACTGAGCCCATAGTTCAGAAATGCTGAATTTGTTCCATCAAGATTCTGATGTTGAGCAGGAGAACCACCTGGACTTGCATTAGAAGATGGTGGAGACTTCTGATATGAACGAGCAGAAAGAGTAGATCTTTTTATCTCCCCATGTCCATCAAACCGTGTGTTTGTGGAACCTCTGAAGTCTGCTGGATTAGGTACACTATTCTTAATATCAGCAAATGAAGAATTTGATGGTACACCTGCATATTCAGCATCTGCTTCCAACATCGCAGAATACTGCCTACTGCTGACTTGAGCAGCTTGCGGGCCAAGAGCAAAATTATGGTAGTCGCTTATCTCTCTCTGAAACTTTGATTGACTAATGTTGCTTTTGTCGTTCAAAGTGCCACCTTTTGACAAGTTCATGCTAGATAGTGCAGTTAATATATCATCAGGCTCAAGTGCTTTTGATGATATTGTGTTGAATGATGACGATGAACAATTCAATCTCTTCTCATTAGAATTAATCCTAGCACCAACAGGTGGAAGGCCAGGGCTAGGAACCCTGGGGATATAATGGGAATCTGGTGTCGCACTCCTTGAAGCTGATGAACCCAGAACAGAAGCAAAAGTTTGAGATGCAGATGCATTAATACTGGAAAGACCGCCGACACTTTGTGCATTTCCAACAGAGCGCTGTGCATCCATAGTATCATTATGTAAAGAGTATTGGTTGTCAGAAGGATCAACTGATTCCTGGTTGTCAAGAAATGAATTGCGACTGGCTGCACGAGAGGAATGTTCTGAAGTAGGTGCTCTGCGGCCAAGGTTATCCTGAAATAACAGAAATTAAACTAAATCAGTTGTCCAGTGAGCAAAAAACTGCAGAGGAAATCGATAAATTAAGGTACTAAAAAATAAAACATAAATAAGAAGGTGTTATTCATGTTCCCAGGATAAATTGCGCTGCTGGAGTAGTAACTACCAAGAAGAAAAAGGGTCTCGCTTAAACAGCAAATGGATTGCAGTTGTCTTGGAAGTAAAAATCAGTTAATGACTCCTTAACACAAAGAAATCACATTAGTTGCAGCCTTACAGGTGTGCACGTCTCAAATATATAGCTATAATGGGTACAGAATTGCACGAGACAGTTGTTTTAATTTTTCAGACATACTACATCACAGAAACCAAATATCGCATGTTTGTGCAAACTACAGAACCGCACCACTCTATTATGTGATTTGTAATAACTGGTGAGGTCCACCCAGCGCATGCTTTCACAGGTGCCCAAACTCAGGCAGGAAAGAAATTCAAAACTTCTAGCCAGACACCATGCACCCACAGTCCAACTTCTAACTGGATAGCATGCTGGAAATGGCCAGGGCTTGCTTATTCAATCCAAAGGAGGGGATCTAAATCCCAGAAGTATCTAGTAAACAATAGCAAGCGACATACTACAGCAGAAACCATTAGTTTTGATATGATAACCCAATGGATAAACCTCAGTCAGCTATGAGAGTTTATGATAACAAATAGCAACCTTTGTGGTGCCGAAGGAGACCAACCTGAAACATATCAGCAAAGCTGCGTTGCCTCCCTAGTGATAACCCAATGAGCCCATCACCTCCTCTATCCACCCACTCTGCAGCACCGCCCACACCCTTGTTTCCATCCTCCTCTCGATCGAAACCAGGAGTCTGCGGGAACAGCGACATGCCGGCAGCCATCCCCTGTCCAGCCTCCTCCTGCACTGCCTTTCTCCTGTCCCCAATCCCTCCCACCACCCCTACCCCTGCCTTCAGCCGCTGTGTTGACCGCCAGTCCTCCTTTGTCAGGACCGGCGGTGGCAACCTCGGGTTAAGATTGGCGTGCGAGTAGTAGTACGACAGGTAGGCTGGGTCAGCCCGGAGCTCCTCCTCCGACAGGAGTCCGCCATGTCCGTTCAACTCCTCGGCATCAGGAACGGCGGCAGCAGCCCGGGGCGTCTCACCACCGCCGCGGAGCAGACCGCCGATGGCGTTTAGCGAACCCTCTATGGTCGGTGGCGCCGACCCGCTTCGGAATATGCTGAGCCGCTCCTTCTCACCAGCCTCCTCCCCTCGCCGACGCGCTCCGCCGCCACCGGCACGGAGCAGCGCCTCAAGCTCGTCCTCCGGCTCTTCCTCCCCTCTCACGCCGCCCATCTCCTGACGCATCGCCAAAGGGCCCTCGCTGAGCATTCCTCCAATCCTGCAGAACACGAGCCACCAAATCACGCAAAGCAAACAAACACCAAAACCGAAATGGAAAGCTCGTGCAAAAGCCGCGCCGCCGATTACCCGTCGCGGACGCTGCCCTCTCCGCAGGACGCCCGGAACCCCACCGAAGAGCGAGAGCAACCACGGCTCAGTCAGGGTCAATCAGAAAACCTGCGGCCCTCGGGTCCCCCGGGCCAAAGCGCCACCGAATCGCGCGCCGCGAGCCCGATCGGGACAGTGGCGGCCATTTCCAGCCGGGGCGCTTTTGGGGATTCGGGAGATCGGGCTACTGCGGAGCGTGCAGGCTCAGATTGGGCTCCGATCGGCCGGCGATTTCGCCATTTTTGGGGGCACCGGACCCGAGGCTTCGAGCTGCTTGGAGAAGTGGGGGTGGGGGGAGAGAGAGAGGGAGCACACAGTAAAGGAGCTGCAGCAGCAGTCAGGAACGGAGCCCGAGGAAGGAGACGGCGGACTGATAAGCACGAGCTCCCCACGGCACCCCAGCCGTCCGATCGGGTGGATCGGCGGACGGGATCTTCCCCGCCTCAAGAACCCTCTAGGGTTTTATGACTTTTATTGCGGGCGCTGGCGCAGGAGTTATTTCCCTCTGATCCGCGGGCCCCGAGCCTGTGCTGGACTCATTTGTATTTAGTTGAGGTGTT
This sequence comes from Triticum monococcum, assembly GCA_034509565.1. NCBI lineage: Eukaryota > Viridiplantae > Streptophyta > Magnoliopsida > Poales > Poaceae > Triticum > Triticum monococcum. Next base: position 664,578,053 of record CM067843.1, on the reverse strand, counting down.
AAGGTGTAAATAGTAGAGTAGTACGCTTTTTTCACTGTGCCATGAGTGTTTGTTTTTTTGGGGGGATGGGTGTGGAGTAATGCTTAATTTTCTCTTTAATTGGGATTAGGGTGGTGGGAAGGGCCCACGTTGTAGAGGAAGCACGGCGTGGGCCCCGGGCACGTGGCGCCGTCGGCTCCTAGATTCACTCGTGCAAGATGTTATTATGGACGGGGCGGATTGGAGCAGTTGGCTCCGACCTGACCTCAGGTCCTGACAGCGACCAGCATAGACAGTAACTTTGGAGATAAATAATGGCGACGTGCTTCCATTCCTCGAGCTAATTTCGGATAAGCCCTTGACTTCCAGGATTAGTTTTCCAACTAGTGAAGGTATCGTCTGTTGTTTCGCGTTGGTTTTATCAGAAAGGACCAACTATAAGGTTCATAAAAAGTACTATGAAGCATTTCAAACATGGGAAACACTAAGGCCTCCTTTGGTTTAGAGGGATTCTTATAGGATTTTTTCTTTAGAGCCCTTTGGTTTATAGGAATGTATTCCTATTCTTACATAGGATTGGTTTCTATCCTTCACATTTCATAGGAAAATAAAAAAGAGCCTAGACTCAATGGAAAATTCCTTTGGTGTCAACCAAATGATATCTTGTTTCCTATTCCTACTCATAGGATTTGAGATACATGTCATCTCATTTCCTACAAGATTCCTATTCCTATGATAATCCTATCATATGAACCAAAAGAGGCCTTAAGGGTGTTCGCATCTCGCCCATACGTATGGATCCGCGTCCGTTTATGGGTACACGAATCTTGACATGTTTGTGGTGCCACGTAGGACTGGGCTGGTGTGTGGGCATTCACCCGGTCGTCCACACGTTCGTTTCACCACATGGAGGGGCCGGTGTGTGGGTGTTTAGAGCAACTCCAACGGACCGACTCAAATGGACGGCGATTTCATCTGCTTTTTGTCCGTCTGGGTCGGTCAGACGGACACGGATGTCCGCTTCCGCATTTGGATCGGCAAGTGCGCTCAACGCTGGCATGAACCCATTTTTAACGGCGCAAAAAAAATGAACGCATGCATATTAAAAAAGAGAAACAACATTAATTAAACATTAAAGCCAGCCACGAAGGCCGGCGAGAGTCCACGCGTCCACATTTGCATTTAAAAAAACAGACTAAACTACGAGGCGGCGCGCTGCCCTAGGCGTCCTCGTTGTTGTCATCGGGGTCCGTGAGGTCGATGAGCGTCGGCACCGGCCCGGCCCAGGCGAACGCCGTGTTCCAGAGCGCCGTCATGTCGGGCAGTGCCGGCGCGGGGGGGGGGGGGGGGGGGGGGGGTTGTGCGGCCGCCTGTGCAGCCGCGGCCTGGCGCGCCTCCTCCTCGGCCTCGCGCTGCACCTCCTCGAGGTCGCGCTCGAGCATCTCAAGGTACTCGCCGTCGCGACGCTCCTCGCCCACCCTGATCTTGCGCCGGTGCTTGAGGTACGCCTGCTCCTGCGCCGGCATCGCTCCCATCCAGACCGGCGGCGCGCGTACCCACTCGTGCACTACTCCCGTCTAGGAGTAGCGCTCGATGGGGGACGGTTCGGGCTCCGGCTCCAGCTTGATGGGGGACGGCGGGGCCATCGGCGGCACCACGTTGTTGAAGGAAATATGCCCTAGAGGCAATAATAAAGTTATTATTTATTTCCTTATTTCATGATAAATGTTTATTATTCATGCTAGAATTGTATTAACCGGAAACATAATACATGTGTGAATACATAGACAAACAGAGTGTCACTAGTATGCCTCTACTTGACTAGCTCGTTGATCAAAGATGGTTAAGTTTCCTAACCATAGACATGAGTTGTCATTTGATTAATGGGATCACATCATTAGGAGAATGATGTGATTGACTTGACCCATTTCGTTAGCTTAGCACTTGATAGTTTAGTTTGTTGATATTGCTTTCTTCATGACTTATACATGTTCCTATGACTATGAGATTATGCAACTCCCGTTTACCGGAGGAACACTTTGTGTGCCACCAAACGTCACAACGTAACTGGGTGATTATAAAGGAGCTCAACAGGTGTCTCGAAAGGTACTTGTTGGGTTGGCGTATTTCGATATTAGGATTTGTCACTCCGATTGTCGGAGAGGTATCTCTAGGCCCACTCGGTAATGCACATCACTATAAGCCTTGCAAGCATTGCAACAAATGAATTAGTTGCGAGATGATGTATTACGGAACGAGTAAAGAGACTTGCCGGTAACGAGATTGAACTAGGTATTGAGATACCGACGATCGAATCTCGGGCAAGTAACATACCGATGACAAATGGAACAACGTATGTTGTTATGCGGTCTGACCGATAAAGATCTTCATAGAATATGTAGGAGCCAATATGGGCATCCAGGTCCCGCTATTGGTTATTGACCAGAGAGGTGTCTCGGTCATGTCTACATAGTTCTCGAACCCGTAGGGTCTGCACGCTTAACGTTCGTTGACGATATAGTACTATATGAGTTATGTATGTTGATGACCGAATGTTGTTCGGAGTCCGGGATGAGATCACGGACATGACGAGGAACTCCGGAATGGTCCGGAAATAAAGTTTGATATATGGGATAATAGTGTTTGGTCACCGGAAGGGTTCCGGAAATCACCGGAAGGGGTTCCGGATGTTTCCCGAAATGTTTGGGTACGAGAACACTTTATTTGGGCCAAAGGGAAAAGCCCACAAGGTTTTTGGAAAGCGCAAAAGGAAGTTTTGCGGAGTCCAGGGGCCAGACGCCAGGGTCCCTGGCGTCTGGGTCCAGACGCCGGGAACCCTGGCGTCTGGCCCTGGAGTCCGAGAAGGACTCTTGCCTTTCGGGCAAAAGCGACTTTAAGGAGGCTTTTGCTCCAAGTTTCGACCCCAGGGCTCAACATATAAATAGAGGGGCAGGGCTAGCACCAAAGACACATCAAGAAACACCAAGCCGTGTGCCGGCAACCCCGTCCCCTCTAGTTTATCCTCCATCATAGTTTTCGTAGTGCTTAGGCGAAGCCCTGCGGAGATTGTTCTTCACCAACACTGTCACCACGCCGTCGTGCTGCCGGAACTCATCTACTACTTTGCCCCTCTTGCTGGATCGAGAAGGCGAGGACGTCACCGAGCCGAACTTGTGCAGAACTTGTAGGTGTCGTGCTTTCGGTACTTGGATCGGTCGGACATGAAGACGTACAACTACATCAACCGCGTTGATATAACGCTTCCACGAACGGTCTACGAGGGTACGTAGACAACACTCTTCCCTCTCGTTGCTATGCATCACCATGATCTTGCGTGTGCATATGATTTTTTTTGAAATTACTACGTTCCCCAACAGTTGTCACCCGCCGCGGAGAGGGCAAGGGCCTGCACCATTGCCGCCTCGTATCGAGCCTCCTCTTCCGCCTCTGCCGCCTCCGTCCTGCGCTGCTCGTCCTCCTCGCTCTCCCGGAAGACGGCCGCAAGTGTCGCCTGGTAGGCGTCCTCCACCGCCAGGTCCTCCTCGCGGACGACGAACGCCGGTGGCGGCGACCTCCGGTCGACCTCGCGCATGCCCCGTCGCCTCGCCTCCTCGTGCTCGAAGGCGAACCACCTCACCCAGTTGGGCGAGTCGGTTGCGTAGGCGGCCTCGCGGCGCTGCTCCAGCGTCAGCAGCGCCCGCCGGCGCCGCACCTCCTCCGCGTGAGCACGAGCCGACCTCGGCGCCGCCGACACTGGGATCCTATCTGGATCCAAATGCCAGTCGTGCGGCAGCGTCACGTCGGGATACGGCAGAGGCTGGTGGTGCTGTCAGTGCCACTCTGCCTGGTGCACTGGCACGCTCATGCGCTGCCTCTGCCGGCGAGGCGCCGGCGCCGGCGGAGGCGGGAGGAACTCTGAGGGGAAAGGGGTGGCAGGGGACTTGCCCTTGGCCTTGCTGCCACTGGCGCCGGAGAAGAGGCCCATCTCGCTGTGGTTGTGGTGGCTAGGGTTTGCCGGCGACGAGGGAGCAAAGGATGGAAGATGTGGACGGCGAGTTTGGATGAGACGGCCTCGCCGCACGGTTGGCTTAAAAAAGGACGAGCGCCGTCGCTGACGCGTGGGCCCGTCGTCATAAATTAAGCTGACCGCATGGGCAGCGGGTAGTTGGACGGCCACCATGTGGGGACGCAGCGGACAACGGGAAGGTGCGCGAAGCGTCCGTTCGACGTCCGCGCCGACGCATTTGGGGCGCAAATTTGGGCCGCAAATGCGTCGACGCGGACGTGATTTGGGTTTGGGTTGGCGCGTTGGGCCGCCACTTTTGTCCGCGCCGATCCAAACGGACGCAGGCGGACGAAATGGGTCGGCCCTTTGGAGTTGCTCTTAGCAGTTCGCCCACACGCCAGTTTTCACTCACATACAAGGGCTGGTGTGTGGGCATTTGCCATCTCACCCACACGCCCGTCTCCTCTCCCAGACCCAAGTTGTTAGTTGCCATGCATTTTACAGTGTATATGGCAACTGCCCTAGTGTGCTTGTAAGCAGATGGCAACTCTCTCTTTTTTTACCCGAACATGTCAATTGCCATGTGTTTTGCAGGGTACACGACAACTGCCCTAGTGTGCTTGTAAGCAGACGACAACTCTTTCTTTTACCTGAGCATGTTGTTTTGCCATGTCTCTTTGTAGCGCTATATAGCAACTGCTTAGTGTTAGTAGATGACAACCTCTAAAGTTTTCAAATCATGGCAACTATAGTAAACCAGACCATACATGGCAACAGCTGCAGTTGTCCAAAATGGCATCTGACACTTGATCTGAGATGGCAACTACAGTTGAGCAACCATGGCAACTGTAGTTGTCCGACATGGCAACTATAGTTCGGCGACATGGCAACTACAATTAAACACACATTGGAGAGGGTCCGGACCATGGCAACTACGGGGACGCGTGGTGACTGTCATGCGGGGCGTGCGGGGCCGTGAGGTAGGTGGTTGAGAGAGGTCGTGTGGGCATTATGCATTTTGCCCACACGTAGGCATGTGAGAGGGACCGCGAGGAAAAAAAGAGACGTCTGGACGCTAGTTGTTTTGCCCACACGTAGGCGTGTGGGCTGGTCCTCTTAGACACCACATAAAATGTGTGGGCAGACTCCTTAACGCCACACGTGTGGCAGTTATCGTCGTCCTTCAAACATAACTGCCGGAACGAGCAGCCAAGGCATCGCTTTTCTAACAAAGTCAATTTTACCTTGTCGATGACACCCATGATTTTTTTGTGTGTGCGCCTCAAAGTCTCGGACATTGTCATTGAACCCTTGAGTTGATCTTATTCACCATTACAGATGAGTCTAGCTCCCGCTAGGGTCTGGCAGAAAAGGAGGCGACGCACAACCGCCGCCACCATGCACGTCCTTCGCCGGTGAGGACGATGCCAGCGCCGCTCAGGGAATCCACCCACAGGGCGGACATGTTGCAGCTCCATCCGCCTGTGTGACCTCGGCCGCCTCGGCGGCATCGCCCGCCATGTCTGGGAGATTGGGAATTCCTTCGCAAAAACCTTTTGTAACACCCTCGATGCGACTATATCTCCCACGTGTCGAGGCACGACTTAGAGGCATAATCGCATTGAAGGCATATGTCGCAAGTGAGGCAATCTTCACACAACCCATGTACATATATAATATAAAGGGGGAATAATAATAATAGTTGGCTTACACTCGCCACGTCACATCAAGGTACATAAATAGCATCCATCATACAAACACTCATGGCCCGACTACGGCACCAAAATAGAAAAGACTCCCCAACATGCGACTAATCCCTGAATCGAACCCCGAGCAGGCACCACTACTGATCATCAGGAAAAGAAACATAGTATCGCTGAGAGTCCTCGTCGTACTCCCACCTCAGCTCGAGCGCGCCATCCGGAGGAGTATCATCGGTCCCTGCATCTGGTGATATAGTAATCTGTGAGCCACAAGGACTCAGCAATCTCGCACCCTCGCGATCAAGACTATTTAAGCTTAACAGGTAGGAAAGGGGTAATGTGAGTGGAGCTGCGGCAAGCGACTAGCATATATGGTGGCTAACTTATTCGCAAAAGAGAGCGAGAAGAGAAGGCAAAGCACGAGCGGAAACTAAATAGAGCAGACTACGCAAACATAACTCCAACGCCGTGTCCACTTCCCGGACTCCGCCGAGAAGAGGCCATCACGGCAACACACGCAGTTGATTCATTTTAATTGATTAAGTTCAAGTTGTCTACAACCGGACATTAACAAATTCCCATCTGCCCATAACCGCGGGCACGGCTTTCGAAAGATCAATCCATGCAGGGGGTCCCAACTTAGCCCATAACAAGCTCTCACGGTCAACGAAGGAATAGACCTCCACCCAGGACCCACCGATCAGACTCGGTATCCCGGTACAACAAGATGATTCGACAGGTCAAAACTAGTCCAGCAACACCGCCCGAATGTGCCGACAAATCCCGATAGGAGCTGCACATATCTCTTTCTCAGGGCACACTCAGATTGTCCTAGGTACGGGTAGGCCAGCCCAGAGTTGCCCCTGGTGGCCACCGGCAACTGACAGTTGGACCAACACTCAGAGGAGCACTGGCCCGGGGGGGTTAAAATAAGATGACCCTCGGGCTCCGGAAACCCAAGGGAAAGAAAAGGGTAGGTGGCAAATGGTAAAACCAATGTTGGGCATTGCTGGAAAAGCTTTAATCAAGGCGAACTATCAAGGGGTTCCCATTATAGCCCAATCGCGTAAGGGACGCAATAATCCGGGAATATAACACCGATATGACGGAAAACTAGGGCGGCAAGAGTGGAACGAAACACTAGGCGAGAGGCCGAGCCTTCCACCCTTTACCAAGTATATAGATGAGTAAAGATAACATAGCAATATAATGATATCCCAACCAGTAAATAAAGGTTCCAACAAGGAACGGCTCCAATCTTCACCTGCAACTAACAACGCTATAAGAATGGCTGAGCAAAGCGGTAACATAGCCAATCAATGGTTTGCTAGGACAAAGATGGGTTAGAGGCTCAATCATGGCAATTGGGAGGCTGACAAGCAAGTGGTAGGCATCGTAGCATTGGCAAAGCAAAAGAGCGAGCAAACTAGCATAGCAAAGATAGTAGTGATTTCAAGGGTGTGATCATCTTGCCTGCACAGTTGTCAGAATTGACTGGATCCTCAAAAGCAAACTCAACGGGCTCCTCGTTAGCGAACTCGTCTCCCGGCTCTACCCAACAACACAAACAAGCAACAAGGATACAATCAACCACGTGCAAAGGCAACCAATAAGATGCAAAGATGATATGCTATGCGGGATGCGATGCGGGATGCAAGAATGCAACATGTAACAGGAAATGCATGAACCTGGCCTCAACTTGGAAATCCAAGTGTGCCACTGGATAGAGGGGAAGAAATCCCCTGAAAACGATATAAAGATCATGGCAATCAGAGCTACGGTTTAGAAATGGCAAGCGTTTTACTAAACGAACCGATCTGCGATTTACAGCAAGTAGGCTCCGAAATGCAACAAAATGAACATGCTACAGCCACCCAACATGAAAACAAATTGCATGGCAGTGATGTACTCATCAAGCTTAACAAATCATCATGACTGAGGCATAGGCAAATTCATACATTAAGGGCTTCAAACAAGCATGGCAAAACTGAATAAGCAAAACAGATTTCAGACTTAGCGAAATTAACGCTAGTCTGAAATTTCAGACCACGATGCTCTTTTCGGAGCAGCAAAACAACATGAAGGAAAACCCGAACATGGCAAGTAAGAGCATGGCATGGAGATACTCAACAAGCTTAACAAAACACCCAAAATGACCTGGGGCCAAAAGGGTTCACAAAATACTCTACCGAGCACACGAACATAGATGAAACACATTCAGTTTTCAGACTTAGTGAAAACTGGGACATGCTGAAATAATAACTCACGGAGGCATGTAAACGAGCTCGATGCTCTCACTACGGTGCAAGTCATGGCAAGGCAAGCATATATCCATTAAGAAGGCACAAAATGCTAGCTAGACATGGCAAGAACAATGGCATAGCATGCATGGATGACTAGCAATCACTCCGGCAAAATCGCAAAAGAGTTCACGATCTGCCCAAAACAGCAATTATCCAAAAGTTGAGCTCGATTGAGTCAACCTAGGGTGCTCCAACATAACAAGTAAAGACATGGATGGATTAAGCACAACAAGCATAACAAACCACTCTTACTGATCATCCTCAAAAGAGGCACGGATCACTAGGAAACAAGCCGGACATATAGCATCGTGAACTAAAACGGCCCAGACTTAGTGAAAATCACTAAGTCCCTGAAATCAGTAATCTCAGGTAGCCCTCTTCGCAAGCTTGCACAAGACAACACACACATCCTAAAAATACATGGAAGGCATCTCTGGAAAGAAGACAACATGCTTAACAATTCATCCCAAAGGGGCACAGGCATATCATGCACGGAATAATCATGGCAAAAATGACAAAAGTGCATGTTGAACTAACGGATCTGCAATTTAACTCAACATGCCTCCTTCCAACAGCATTTCGGGCACCAAGATGACCTCAAATGCAAATGATGCAATGGAATGAAATGATGTACTTGTCGAGACGAAGACTTTGACATATCATACGCCCAAAACGGAGCTACGGATGCAAAGATATGGCAGGTCAAACATAGCATGAAAAACTGGAATATTAGGTCAAAAGTCAACCGAGGAGAATTTCAGATCCAGATCCAGCCGAGAACACTGTAGCAGGGCGCGACCTTCGAGGTTCGCCGGCCCGGATCCGAGGTCGCCGGTGAGGGAGACGAAGGCCGGGGCGGCGGGCGAGGTCCGGCGGTCGGCGGGGCGGCGGCGAGGCCCGCGGCGAGCTTGGCGGCGAGGGCGCGGACTCGGGCGGTGGCGCGGATGCCGCGGCGAGCCGGCACGGCAGCGGCCGGCGATGGCGGGCGCGGTGGCCGGCGCTACTCCGGCCACCGGAGCGGAGGACGGCGGCGGCGGGGAGCTGCGGGAGCGGGCGGCGCGAGGCGGCGGAGGGCGCGGGCTCGGAGGGCCGGCCGTGGGTCTTCGGGCCCGGCGGCGCGGTGGGTGTGGCGGCGCCACGTGGCAGCCCGAGACTGGCGGGGGCGCGGCGGACGTTGTCCGGCTCCGCCCGGACACGTCCGTCGGCGGCGGATTCCTTTTTTTTAGGGTTTCGAGGTGGGAGACGGGATCCGAAAATGGAGGGGGTATAAATAGGCATAGAGGGAGCTAGGAGAGTCCAAATGAGGTGCGGTTTTCGCCCACACGATCGTGATCGAACGACCGAGACGATGGAGCTGAGTTTGGTGGGTTTTGGGCCAAATTGGAGGGGTGTTGGGCTGCACACACACGAGGCCTTTTCGGTCCCTCGGTTAACCGTTGGAGTATCAAACGAAGTCCAAATGACCCGAAACTTGACAGGCGGTCTACCGGTAGTAAACCAAGGCCGCATGGCAAGTCTCGGCCCAATCTGGAAATGTTTAATCCCCACACACGAAAGAAAGCTAGAAATGGACACCGGAGGAGAACGAAGCGACGGAATGCAAAACGGACAACGGGGAAAATGCTCGAATGCATGAGATGAACATGTATGCAAATGCAATGCACGTGATGACATGATATGAGATGCACGAAAACGAAAAACAACACACGGAGGCAAAGACCCGAACCCGAGAATTAAATATAACTTAATGCCGGAAATGGCATGAGTCGGAGTACAATTGGGGAAGGTTACATATGGGGCGTTACAACACTCCACCACTACGAAAAGATCTCGTCCCGAGATCTAGGACTGAAAGAACTCCGGGTACTCAGAACGGAGGTGATCCTCGCGTTCCCAGGTAGCTTCACGGTCGGAATGGTGTGACCACTTGACTTTGAGAGACTTGATTGACTTGTTGCGAGTTTTGCGTTCAGTCTCTTCAAGGATTGCAACTGGGTGCTCACGGTAGGAGAGATCTTCTTGGAGCTCAATGTCCTCGAAGTTGACGGTGCACTCAGGTGTCTTGAAGCACTTTCGGAGTTGCGGGACGTGGAACACATCATGAACATTGGCAAAGGTTGCAGGAAGCTCGAGTTGATAGGCGAGGTCGCCTCTCTTGCTGACAATCTTGAAAGGCCCGACGTATCTTGGGGCAAGCTTCCCTTTGATACCGAAGCGACGAGTCCCTTTCATAGGAGAGACGCGGAGGTAGACATGATCTCCGATCTCAAAGGCCAAATCACGGTGCTTGCTGTCGTAGTAGCTCTTCTGACGAGATTGGGCTGCTTTGAGGTTATCACGAATGACCTTGCACATTTCTTCTGCTTCTGTGATCAGGTCATTACCCAGAAGCTGACGTTCACCGGTTTCAGACCAGTTGAGAGGTGTACGGCACTTCCTACCATACAGAATTTCAAACGGGGCCTTGCCGGAGCTTGCTTGGAAACTGTTGTTGTACGAGAATTCAGCATAAGGAAGGCAATCCTCCCACTTCATGCCGAAGGAGATAACAGAAGCCCTGAGCATATCTTCAAGAATCTGGTTGACACGCTCGACTTGACCGCTTGTTTGAGGGTGGAAAGCAGTGCTGAAGCGAATACTGGTGCCCATGGCCTTCTGAAAAGAATCCCAGAACTTGGAGGTAAAGATGCTGCCACGGTCTGAAGATATCACTTGAGGAATACTGTGCAGAGAGACAATGCGAGAGGTATAGAGCTCCGCCAATTGAGCTGCAGTGATTGACTCTTTGATAGGCAAGAAATGAGCTACTTTGGTCAGCTTGTCGATGACAACGAATATAGCATCATTGCCACGCTTGGACTTAGGAAACCCAGTCACAAAGTCCATCTCAATGTGGTCAAACTTCCATTCTGGAATGGCGAGAGGTTGGAGGAGACCTGCTGGCCTTTGGTGTTCTGCTTTCACTCTTCTGCAGACATCACATTCATTCACGAATTGAGCGATCTCGCGCTTCATTCGAGTCCACCAATAAGTTTGCTTCAGGTCTTGATACATCTTCGTGCTCCCAGGGTGGATGGAGAGGAGAGAGTTGTGAGCCTCATTCATGATCACTTTACGAAGTTCACCTTTGGGCACAACAATTCGATCCTCGAAGAAGAGAGTGTCCTTGTCATCAAGTCGGTAGCACTTGTACTTGGACTGACTCTTTGCAATACCAATTTTCACCTTTTTCACCATAGCATCAAGAAGCTGGGCTTGGCGAATCTGGTCTTCCAAGGTAGGAGAAACTTGAAGGTTGGCAAGGAAACCTTGAGGAACAACTTGCAGATTAAGTTTGCGGAAGGCTTCACAAAGCTCGGGTTGATAAGGCTTGAGAATCAGACTGTTGCAATATGCTTTTCTGCTCAAAGCGTCAGCAATCACATTAGCCTTGCCTGGAGTATACTCGATACTCGGATTGTACTCTTGAATCATTTCGACCCATCGAGTCTGCCTGAGGTTGAGGTTAGGCTGAGTGAAGATGTACTTGAGACTCTTGTGATCAGTGAAAATGTCCACTTTCCTTCCCAAGAGAAGATGTCTCCAAGTCAACAATGCGTGCACAACTGCCGCCAACTCGAGATCATGAGTGGGGTAGTTCTTCTCATTTGGCTTCAACTGGCGAGAGGTATAAGCAACAACTTTCTTCTCTTGCATCAGTACTGCACCGAGACCTTGGAGAGAGGCATCACAAAAGACCTCGTACGGCTTGGTTTCATCAGGCGGAGTTAGAACTGGAGCAGTGATCAATTTTTCTTTCAAAGCGTTGAAAGCAACATCACACTCCGGAGACCAAACGTACTTGACGTGCTTCTGAAGAAGATTTGAGAGAGGCTTCGCGATCTTGGAGAAGTTTTCAACGAATCTTCGGCAATAACTTGCAAGACCGAGGAAGCTACGGAGTTGCTTCACATTCTGAGGAGGTTCCCAATTAACGATTGCAGACACCTTCTCAGGATCCACGGAAATGCCCTTGGCAGAGATAATATGACCAAGATAAAGAACTTCATCGAGCCAAAACTCACACTTGGAGAACTTGGCATAGAATTGATGTTCCCTTAGCTTGTCAAGAACCAAATGCAAGTGTTTGGCATGATCTTCCTTGTTCTTCGAGAAAACCAGGATATCATCGAGATAGACCAAAACAAAGTCGTTGGTGTAGGGGTTGAAGATGAAGTTCATCATGCGAGAGAACGTCGGAGGAGCATTAGCGAGGCCAAAAGACATAACTGTGTATTCATATGACCCATAGCTTGTTCTGAACGCCGTCTTTGGAATATCTTGTTCACGAATGCGAATTTGATGATAACCCATACGGAGATCAAGCTTGGAGAATACTTGGGCACCCTTGAGTTGTTCGAATAGCTCATTAATGTTGGGAAGTGGATACTTGTTCTTGATGGTCTTCTTGTTCAATGGACGGTAATCAACACAAAGTCGGTCCGTTCTATCCTTCTTCTTCACAAAAAGAACACCACAACCCCACGGAGAAGTACTAGGCCGAATGAGACCCATCCTTTCTTGCACATCGAGCTGTTTCTTCAACTCCTTCAACTCTTCGGGGCCGAGCTTGTAAGGCCGTTTGCACACCGGTTCCGTACCGGGCTCAAGTTCAATAACGAATTCAACAGGCCGGTTTGGAGGCATGCCTGGGAGTTCTTCAGGGAAGACATCTTGATACTCACAAACAACCGGAATCTGCGAAATAGCATCCAATTCACCCTTCTCATTGAGAGAGAATAACCGGATGGTATTATCCCGAGCAGCAAAGACAATGACATCTTCAGAAGAATGAGTCAGTTGAATCTGCCTGGCTGCACAATCGAGGTGAGCTTTGTGTTTAGAGAGCCAGTCCATCCCAAGAATGAGGTCAATATCAGAATCACCAAGGACCGTTGGAGAAGCCAGAAACTTATGATCACCCAAAGTAATTGTAACATCCGGAACAATGGAGTTAGCCTGCATACGCTTACCGGGAGAAACAACCGCTAAAGGGCTAGGCAGAACTTGTGAAACCAATTCATGCCTAGAAGTAAATGGCCTTAAAATGAAACAATGCGAAGCACCCGTGTCAAAAAGAACTTTTGCAGGAATATCATTAACAGGAAGGTTACCCATGATCACATCTGACGAATCCTCTGCCTGAGCTGCGTTCATCAAGTTGACCTTGGCGGACTTGGGGTTATGCTTGACCACAGCTGTACTTGCCGATCTGACAGGAGGAGGAGGAGGAAGACGCCTCTGGTTGAAACACTTGTTGGCGTAGTGACCCTTCTGTTGGCACTTGTTGCACGTGACCTCTGAGAGCGGACGGTGGTACGGAGCACTCGATCTTGGAGCTTGAGACGAAGTCTTGTTCTGAAAGCCTGGGTTGGGTGGGTGGGAAGAACCACTGCCACCTTTGCTCTTCTGCTGATACGGCTGACGGAACGGAGGAGGAGGAAGCCAATACTTCTGCTGCTTGGCCACTTGCGTAGAGGACGAAGACGAAGTGTCTCTGACTCGCTTCCTGGAAGCATCACACCTGAGCTGAGCAGCCTCTTGCTTCAGTGCCATGTTGTAGAACTCATCGTATCTCAGCGGCTCGAAGAGGACAAGAGCGAGCTGAATTTCTTCACGAAGACCACCCCTGAACTGATAGATCATGCTCTTCTCATCAGGAACATCCTGCTTGGCAAAACGGGCGAGCTTCTGGAACAACTTGTTGTAGTCATAGACAGACAAAGAACCTTGCTTCAGATTGCGGAATTCTTCACGTTTGCTTTCAGTCACACTTTGAGGAATGTGATGAGCTCGAAAATCACGACGGAAATCATCCCAAGTGATCAAACGTCCACCTCTGGAATCCCGGTACTGCTGAAACCACTCTGCGACCTGATCCTTGAGCTGGAAAGACGTGAACTTGACGAAATCTTCAGGTCTGACATTGCTACATTCAAAATGCTTGCCCAGATCGACTAACCAATTATCAGCATCGGTAGCCTCAACGCAGTTACTGAACGTCTTTGGACCATTTGCGAGGAACTGATTCAGAGTTGCAAACTGGTTCTGGTTGCTGCCTTGATTCGCTTGACTGCTTTGATTCCGCTCTTGGATGATTTGCATGATCAGCTGAGTATTTGCATTAGTAGCAGCCATCACAGCCTGCCATGCTTCCGGAGGAGGCGGAGGTGGCGGAGGATCTTGATTCTGGTTCTGACTGGTGCTCTTAGCGGGAGCCATCCTGAAGAGGTTGACCACCATTAGCACACAAATAGAGAAATATAGAAGGTGAATCCAACGGAATGAAAATTGCAACATAAGTCTTCACATCCGAACAAAATGAACGAATGCACTTCTCTTGAAGTGGTCACATATTCCTAAATTGCGAAGCCACGAAGAATCATGAAGAAGAGGTACCTCAACGAGGAATGGAATCAACATATGACGTCGAAGAAGAACGAATACCACAACTCGAAATAAAACCAAGGGTTGGCTTGCGGAATAAGCCGGAACAAACACATGATAGAAATTTCGTCTGAAGTGTTCGTGGTAGGACCTACACGGGCTCGACCGTACAGCACCATCATGTACAAGGCAGTGCACATGACATACGAAGCGTCCCCGAGTCAGCATAGCCAAGGACTCTTTAAGACACAACGAGGCCACTGTAAAATCGACCGTGAATAGGCGAACCACTAGACGTCGAACCCCAACTTCATATCACACATCTGTTGGAGAGATATCCTAAGGCTACTAGAATTCCCACCTATGAAATTCCCGAAACTTTCCAGTTATGCAATCAGGTGTTGAGGATACAGGGGAAGCATAATATCTCACCCAAGCTAGCAAATCCTACATCCAGCTACATCCATCCTTCAACACATAACCAAGAAACCTTCGGAAACCAACTATCTCAACCTTCGAAAAGCATTCGTTATACAAGTTATGGCGATACTCCCGAACTCCCGCCCCAGTACTGGGTGGCGTCGAGGTTATCTCACCAACGAACTGCATAAAGGAGATTTTCGATGTCGCGCACATATCTCAAGTATACCAGAATTGCAACGATAGAATTATGATGACAACACCTCAGAGCTCAACTCCCCGGGACACTTCCACTAAACCCCTGACAGGAGGCACCAAGACAGTATTCTCATCATAAGCCATCGGAACAAAACTAAGATACTCGCGTGATCCTAAAATTATTTTAGTGAAATTTGAGAAGAGAAGAGTCAAAACTCTACGTCAGGATGCCTTACCAGAGCGATGAGGAGACTGGGAAGTAAAAAAGAATTCCTAAGCTCTCCGATATATAATCCCTAAGGACTCAAAACATTTTCTAGACACAACTCGGCTGCTAAAAACGATCAAGCAATGGGGCTCCTAAGGTCGGGGAAGGCTCTGATTACCAACTTGTAACACCCTCGATGCGACTATATCTCCCACGTGTCGAGGCACGACTTAGAGGCATAATCGCATTGAAGGCATATGTCGCAAGTGAGGCAATCTTCACACAACCCATGTACATATATAATATAAAGGGGGAATAATAATAATAGTTGGCTTACACTCGCCACGTCACATCAAGGTACATAAATAGCATCCATCATACAAACACTCATGGCCCGACTACGGCGCCAAAATAGAAAAGACTCCCCAACATGCGACTAATCCCTAAATCGAACCCCGAGCAGGCACCACTACTGATCATCAGGAAAAGAAACATAGTATCGCTGAGAGTCCTCGTCGTACTCCCACCTCAGCTCGAGCGCGCCATCCGGAGGAGTATCATCGGTCCCTGCATCTGGTGATATAGTAATCTGTGAGCCACAAGGACTCAGCAATCTCGCACCCTCGCGATCAAGACTATTTAAGCTTAACAGGTAGGAAAGGGGTAATGTGAGTGGAGCTGCGGCAAGCGACTAGCATATATGGTGGCTAACTTATTCGCAAAAGAGAGCGAGAAGAGAAGGCAAAGCACGAGCGGAAACTAAATAGAGCAGACTACGCAAACATAACTCCAACGCCGTGTCCACTTCCCGGACTCCGCCGAGAAGAGGCCATCACGGCAACACACGCAGTTGATTCATTTTAATTGATTAAGTTCAAGTTGTCTACAACCGGACATTAACAAATTCCCATCTGCCCATAACCGCGGGCACGGCTTTCGAAAGATCAATCCATGCAGGGGGGTCCCAACTTAGCCCATAACAAGCTCTCACGGTCAACGAAGGAATAGACCTCCACCCAGGACCCACCGATCAGACTCGGTATCCCGGTACAACAAGATGATTCGACAGGTCAAAACTAGTCCAGCAACACCGCCCGAATGTGCCGACAAATCCCGATAGGAGCTACACATATCTCTTTCTCAGGGCACACTCAGATTGTCCTAGGTACGGGTAGGCCAGCCCAGAGTTGCCCCTGGTGGCCACCGGCAGCTGACAGTTGGACCAACACTCAGAGGAGCACTGGCCCGGGGGGGTTAAAATAAGATGACCCTCGGGCTCCGGAAACCCAAGGGAAAGAAAAGGGTAGGTGGCAAATGGTAAAACCAATGTTGGGCATTGCTGGAAAAGCTTTAATCAAGGCGAACTATCAAGGGGTTCCCATTATAGCCCAATCGCGTAAGGGACGCAATAATCCGGGAATATAACACCGATATGACGGAAAACTAGGGCGGCAAGAGTGGAACGAAACACTAGGCGAGAGGCCGAGCCTTCCACCCTTTACCAAGTATATAGATGAGTAAAGATAACATAGCAATATAATGATATCCCAACCAGTAAATAAAGGTTCCAACAAGGAACGGCTCCAATCTTCACCTGCAACTAACAACGCTATAAGAATGGCTGAGCAAAGCGGTAACATAGCCAATCAATGGTTTGCTAGGACAAAGATGGGTTAGAGGCTCAATCATGGCAATTGGGAGGCTGACAAGCAAGTGGTAGGCATCGTAGCATTGGCAAAGCAAAAGAGCGAGCAAACTAGCATAGCAAAGATAGTAGTGATTTCAAGGGTGTGATCATCTTGCCTGCACAGTTGTCAGAATTGACTGGATCCTCAAAAGCAAACTCAACGGGCTCCTCGTTAGCGAACTCGTCTCCCGGCTCTACCCAACAACACAAACAAGCAACAAGGATACAATCAACCACGTGCAAAGGCAACCAATAAGATGCAAAGATGATATGCTATGCGGGATGCGATGCGGGATGCAAGAATGCAACATGTAATAGGAAATGCATGAACCTGGCCTCAACTTGGAAATCCAAGTGTGCCACTGGATAGAGGGGAAGAAATCCCCTGAAAACGATATAAAGATCATGGCAATCAGAGCTACGGTTTAGAAATGGCAAGCGTTTTACTAAACGAACCGATCTGCGATTTACAGCAAGTAGGCTCCGAAATGCAACAAAATGAACATGCTACAGCCACCCAACATGAAAACAAATTGCATGGCAGTGATGTACTCATCAAGCTTAACAAATCATCATGACTGAGGCATAGGCAAATTCATCCATTAAGGGCTTCAAACAAGCATGGCAAAACTGAATAAGCAAAACAGATTTCAGACTTAGCGAAATTAACGCTAGTCTAAAATTTCAGACCACGATGCTCTTTTCGGAGCAGCAAAACAACATGAAGGAAAACCCGAACATGGAAAGTAAGAGCATGGCATGGAGATACTCAACAAGCTTAACAAAACACCCAAAATGACCTGGGGCCAAAAGGGTTCACAAAATACTCTACCGAGCACACGAACATAGATGAAACACATTCAGTTTTCAGACTTAGTGAAAACTGGGACATGCTGAAATAATAACTCACGGAGGCATGTAAACGAGCTCGATGCTCTCACTACGGTGCAAGTCATGGCAAGGCAAGCATATATCCATTAAGAAGGCACAAAATGCTAGCTAGACATGGCAAGAACAATGGCATAGCATGCATGGATGACTAGCAATCACTCCGGCAAAATCGCAAAAGAGTTCACGATCTGCCCAAAACAGCAACTATCCAAAAGTTGAGCTCGATTGAGTCAACCTAGGGTGCTCCAACATAACAAGTAAAGACATGGATGGATTAAGCACAACAAGCATAACAAATCACTCTTACTGATCATCCTCAAAAGAGGCACGGATCACTAGGAAACAAGCCAGACATATAGCATCGTGAACTAAAACGGCCCAGACTTAGTGAAAATCACTAAGTCCCTGAAATCAGTAATCTCAGGTAGCCCTCTTCGCAAGCTTGCACAAGACAACACACACATCCTAAAAATACATGGAAGGCATCTCTGGAAAGAAGACAACATGCTTAACAATTCATCCCAAAGGGGCACAGGCATATCATGCACGGAATAATCATGGCAAAAATGACAAAAGTGCATGTTGAACTAACGGATCTGCAATTTAACTCAACATGCCTCCTTCCAACAGCATTTCGGGCACCAAGATGACCTCAAATGCAAATGATGCAATGGAATGAAATGATGTACTTGTCGAGACGAAGACTTTGACATATCATACGCCCAAAACGGAGCTACGGATGCAAAGATATGGCAGGTCAAACATAGCATGAAAAACTGGAATATTAGGTCAAAAGTCAACCGAGGAGAATTTCAGATCCAGATCCAGCCGAGAACACTGTAGCAGGGCGCGACCTTCGAGGTTCGCCGGCCCGGATCCGAGGTCGCCGGTGAGGGAGACGAAGGCCGGGGCGGCGGGCGAGGTCCGGCGGTCGGCGGGGCGGCGGCGAGGCCCGCGGCGAGCTTGGCGGCGAGGGCGCGGACTCGGGCGGTGGCGCGGATGCCGCGGCGAGCCGGCACGGCAGCGGCCGGCGATGGCGGGCGCGGTGGCCGGCGCTACTCCGGCCACCGGAGCGGAGGACGGCGGCGGCGGGGAGCTGCGGGAGCGGGCGGCGCGAGGCGGCGGAGGGCGCGGGCTCGGAGGGCCGGCCGTGGGTCTTCGGGCCCGGCGGCGCGGTGGGTGTGGCGGCGCCACATGGCAGCCCGAGACTGGCGGGGGCGCGGCGGACGTTGTCCGGCTCCGCCCGGACACGTCCGTCGGCGGCGGATTCCTTTTTTTTAGGGTTTCGAGGTGGGAGACGGGATCCGAAAATGGAGGGGGTATAAATAGGCATAGAGGAAGCTAGGAGAGTCCAAATGAGGTGCGGTTTTCGCCCACACGATCGTGATCGAACGACCGAGACGATGGAGCTGAGTTTGGTGGGTTTTGGGCCAAATTGGAGGGGTGTTGGGCTGCACACACACGAGGCCTTTTCGGTCCCTCGGTTAACCGTTGGAGTATCAAACAAAGTCCAAATGACCCGAAACTTGACAGGCGGTCTACCGGTGGTAAACCAAGGCCGCATGGCAAGTCTCGGCCCAATCCGGAAATGTTTAATCCCCACACACGAAAGAAAGCTAGAAATGGACACCGGAGGAGAACGAAGCGCCGGAATGCAAAACGGACAACGGGGAAAATGCTCGAATGCATGAGATGAACATGTATGCAAATGCGATGCACGTGATGACATGATATGAGATGCACGAAAACGAAAAACAACACACGGAGGCAAAGACCCGAACCCGAGAATTAAATATAACTTAATGCTGGAAACGACATGAGTCGGAGTACAATTGGGGAAGGTTACATATGGGGCGTTACACCTTTTGTGAGTGGGAGACCGGAATCCCAAACAGATGGTGCAGATTTGCAGAAGGAACGGTTTTGGGAGGGGGTCAGAGTAGCACTCTCGATCCAACAGGGACACAATTCGATCCTAGTGGCCCTGTCAAAAATCCTAGTACCAATCTCCTACCACTAGTGCATAGAACCGGGATGCCAGAAGGAATGGTTTGTTTGACATGGAACTCCATGGGAATCGAGGGTTCCACGACGATCTGTGACCTTGTATCACTCAATCAAATACATCGCCCTCAGTTCATATTTTTGTGCAAAACCAGACAAAACAAGGAGACGGTCATACGCTTGTGTAGTCGGCTTGGCCTGAGAGGTTTTGCTGGAGTCAGTAGTGAAGGTTTTAGTGGAGGGTTGCCCCTCTTCTGGGATGAGAAGATGCATGTCAAAATACAATATCTTAATGAACGATACATCGATGCACTTATTGGCTCTGCTCTGGGTACCGCTTCATGGAGTTTAACTTGTGTATATGGGGAGCGAAGGTAGAAAATAGACACCTCATGTGGTATATTCTCCGTCAACTCAAAGCTAAATCTGCCCTCCCTTGGGCAATGATGGGAGATTTCAATGAAGCATTGTGGCAGTTCGAACATTTCTCGTTGAACCGTTGTGCTGAATAGCAAATGGGGGCATTTAGAGATGCCTTGGATAGGTGTGAGTTGACCGACCTAGGATTCAGAGTACCATTCACTTATGACAATAAAAGGGGGGAGAAGGGATGTCAAGGTCAGACACGATCACGTGGTGGCAAACAATAACTGGAGGGATATGTTTCAAGATGCATCAGTTGAGCACATAGTTTCCTCTTGATCAGACCATTATGTGTTGCTTGTCGGTCCCAGAGCAGAATAATTAGTCCAAAATAAGAAGAGATGTATGCAATACGAGCTATTTTGGGAAAGAACATCTGATCTGGCCGAAATCATTGAACAAGCCTGGGCAGCAGTGGGCGACAAGAGTGACCCTGGTGCTATCCAGGTCCGCTTAGGAAGCGTGATGCAGTCTTTACAATCTTGGAGCAGCCGCAAGTTTGGCAACATTCTCCGTGAACTTAAAGTGGTCCCGCCTGAACTAAACAATCTATTGTTGCATGGGGCGGGCAATAAGGAGTTGAGGCAGATTTAAGACAAATCAAATGAACTCTTATATAAGGAGGAAATGCTATGGTTGCAACGATTCGGAGTTAGTTGGCTGAAAGAGGGGTATCGGAACACGAAGTTCTTCCGTCGGGAAGTTGTTTGGCCTGCAAACAAGAACAAAATCATTAAACTTCAAAAGGCTGATGGAAGTTGGGTCTCCTCTCATACCGAGCTGGAAAGGATAGCCACTCTATTCTTTCGGACCTCTTCTCACAGGATCCTAATTTCAATCCAAGTGACACTGTTAACTTGTTTGAGAAAAAAGGTCTCTGGGGATATGAATGAAGCCCTTTGTAAAGAATTCTTGACAAAAAATCCAATGCCCTGTTCCAGATTGACCCTTTGAAGGCTCCAGGTACTGATGGGTTTATAGATAGGTCTTATCAAGAAACCGGGGGACTATAAAGGAGGAAGTTATCGCTGGTGTCAAGTTATTTTTTGCTACACGTAACATGCCAGCTAACATCAATCATACTGCAACTATCCTCATTCCCACAGTGGACTAGGTGGGGGTAGGACTAGGACAACAAGTAGAATAGGCCAACGCACCCCAGCCGCCTCCTCTCTCCACCAAAACAAATCTAGGGTTCGTGCCTCTCGCCGGCGTCGCCGTAGGTCCGTCTCGTCTCCAGTGGCTTAGGACCATGGGGGCGCGGGGATCCTGGCAAGGGCTGGCGAGAGGGTTTCCTTGTTCCTTCTAGTTTTGTTAGGGTTTGTGTCCTGCTCAGGAAGACGAGAAGGCGGTGGCTCCCTGAAGATGAAATAAAGGTCTCCCCGCCTAGCCCCCGTTCCGATGGTGCGTCTAGCATCGTTGGTGGGCATGTGGAGGTGTGTCTTCGGCGGATCTTGAAGGAAATATGCCCTAGAGGCAATAATAAAGTTATTATTTATTTCCTTATATCATGATAAATGTTTATTATTCATGCTAGAATTGTATTAACCGAAAACATAATACATGTGTGAATACATAGACAAACAGAGTGTCACTAGTATGCCTCTACTTGACTAGCTCGTTGATCGAAGATGGTTATGTTTCCTAGCCTAGACATGAGTTGTCATTTGATTAACGGGATCACATCATTAGGAGAATGATGTGATTGACTTGACCCATTCCATAAGCTTAGCACTTGATCGTTTAGTTTGTTGCTATTGCTTTCTTCATAACTTATACATGTTCCTATGACTATGAGATTATGCAACTCGCGTTTACCGAAGGAACACTTTGTGTGCTACCAAACGTCACAACGTAACTGGGTGATTATAAAGGTGCTCTACAGGTGTCTCCGAAGGTACTTGTTGGGTTGGCGTATTTCGAGATTAGGATTTGTCACTCCGACCGTCGGAGAGGTATCTCTGGGCCCTCTCGGTAATGCACATCACTTAAGCATTGCAAGCATTGCAACTAATGAGTTAGTTGCGGGATGATGTATTACGGAACGAGTAAAGAGACTTGCCGGTAACGAGATTGAACTAGGTATTGAGATGCCGACGATCGAATCTCGGGCAAGTAACACACCGATGACAAAGGGAACAACGTATGTTGTTATGCGGTCTGACCGATAAAGATCTTCGTAGAAAATGTAGGAGCCAATATGAGCATCTAGGTTCCGCTATTGGTTATTGACCATAGACATGTCTCGGTCATGTCTACATTGTTCTCAAACCCATAGGGTCCGCACGCTTAACGTTACGATGACAGTTTCATTATGAGTTTATATATTTTGATGTACCGAAGGTTGTTCAGAGTCCCGGATATTATCACGGACATGACGAGGAGTCTCGAAATGGTCGAGACATGAAGATTGATATATTGGAAGCCTATGTTTGGACATCGGAAGTGTTCCGGGTGAAATCGACATTTTACCGGAGTACCGGGAGGTTACCGGAACCCCCCGGTAACCTAATGGGCCTTAATGGGCCTAGTGGAGGAAGTGGAGAGGAGGCCAAGGGGCAGCCGCGCGCCCCTCCCCCGCAGTCCGAATTGGACAAGGAGGGGGTCGCCCCCCCCCCCCCTTTTCCTTTTCGCTCTCCCTCCTCCCCCCCCCCCAAGTCCTAGTCCAACATGGAAAGGGGGGAGTCCTACTCCTAGGAGGAGCAGGACTCCTCCTGGCGCGCCCCTTGCCTGGACGCACCTCCTTCCCCTTGCTCCTTTATATACAAGGGCAGGGGGCACCCCAGACAACAGTTGATCATTGATCTCTTGGTCGTGTGCGGTGCCCCCCTCCACCATAGTCCTCGATAATATTGTAGTGGTGCTTAGGCGAAGCCCTGCGACAGTAGAACATCAAGATCGTCACCACGTCGTCGTGCTGACGGAACTCTTCCCTGACATTCAGCTGGATCAGAGTCCGGGGATCGTCATCGAGCTGAACGTGTGCTAGAACTCAGAGGTGCCGTAGTTTCGGTGCTTCATCGGTCGGGCCGTGAAGACGTACGACTACATCAACCGCGTTGTGCTAACGCTTCCGCTTTCGGTCTACAAGGGTACGTGGACAACACTCTCCCCTCTCACTACTATGCATCACCATGATCTTGCGTGTGCGTAGGATTTTTTTGAAATTACTACGTTCCCCAACAGTGGTATCAGAGCCTAGGTTTTATGCGTTAATGTTATATGCATGAGTAGAACACAAGTGAGTTGTGGGCGATATAAGTCATACTGCTTACCAGCATGTCATACTTTGGTTCGGCGGTATTGTTGGATGAAGCGGCCCGGACTGACATTACGCGTACGCTTACGCGAGACTGGTTCTACCGACGTGCTTTGCACACAGGTGGCTGGCGGGTGTCAGTTTCTCCAACTTTAGTTGAACCGAGTGTGTCTACGCCCGGTCCTTGCGAAGGTTAAAACAGCACCAACTTGACAAACTATCGTTGTGGTTTTGATGTGTAGGTAAGAACGGTTCTTGCTTAAGCCCGTAGCAGCCACGTAAAACTTGCAATAACAAAGTAGAGGACGTCTAACTTGTTTTTGCAGGGCATGTTCTGATGTGATATGGTCAAGACATGATGCTAAATTTTATTGTATGAGATGATCATGTTTTGTAACCGAGTTATCGGCCACTGGCAGGAGCCATATGGTTGTCGCTTTATTGTATGCAAGGCAATTGCGCTGTAATGCTTTACTTTATCATTAAGCGGTAGCGATAGCCGTGGAAGCATAAGCTTGGCGAGATGACAATGATGCTACAATGGTGATCAAGGTGTCGCGCCGGTGACGATGGTGATCATGACGGTGCTTCGGAGATGGAGATCATAAGCACAAGATGATGATGGCCATATCATATCACTTATATTGATTGCATGTGATGTTTATCTTTTATGCATCTTATCTTGCTTTGATTGACGGTAGCATTATAAGATGATCTCTCACTAAATTTCAAGATAAAAGTGTTCTCCCTGAGTATGCACCGTTGCCAAAGTTCGTCGTGCCCAAACACCACGTGATGATCGGGTGTGATAAGCTCTATGTCCATCTACAACGGGTGCAAGCCAGTTTTGCACACGCAGAATACTCAGGTTAAACTTGACGAGCCTAGCATATGTAGATATGGCCTCGGAACACTGAGACCAAAAGGTCGAGCGTGAATCATATAGTAGATATGATCAACATATTGATGTTCACCATTGAAAGCTACTCCATTTCACATGATGATCGGTTATGGTTTAGTTGGTTTGGATCACGTGATCACTTAGAAGATTAGAGGGATCTCTTTCTAAGTGGGAGTTCTTAAGTAATATGATTAATTGAACTTAAATTTATCATGAACTTAATACCTGATAGTATCTTGCTTGTCTATGTTTGATTGTAGATAGATGGCCCGTGCTGTTGTTCCGCTGAATTTTAATGCATTCCTTGAGAAAGCAAAGTTGAAAGATGATGGTAGCAATTACACAGACTGGGTCCGTAACTTGAGGATTATCCTCATTGCTGCACAGAAGAATTACATCCTGGAAGCACCACTAGGTGCCAGGCCTGCTTCTGGAGCAACACCAGATGTTATGAACGTCTGGCAGAGCAAAGCTGATGACTACTCGATAGTTCAGTGTGCCATGCTTTACGGCTTAGAATCCAGACTTCAACGATGTTTTGAACGTCGTGGAGCATATGAGATGTTCCAGGAGTTGAAATTAATATTTCAAGCAAATGCCCGGATTGAGAGATATGAAGTCTCCAATAAATTCTATAGCTGCAAGATGGAGGAGAATAGTTCTGTCAGTGAACATATACTCTAAATGTCTGGGTATCATAATCACTTGACTCAACTGGGAGTTAATCTTCATGTTGATAGTGTCATTGACAGAGTTCTTCAATCACTGCCACCAAGCTACAAGAGCTTCGTGATGAACTATAACATGCAAGGGATGGATAAGACAAATTCCCAAGCTCTTCGCAGTGCTAAAGGCTGCGGAGGTAGAAATCAAGAAGGAGCATCAAGTGTTGATGGTCAACAAGACCGGCAGTTTCAAGAAAAAGGGCAAAGGAAAGAAGAAGGGGAACTTCAAGAAGAACAGTAAGCAAGTTACTGCTCAGGAGAAGAAACCCAAATCTGGACCTAAGCCTAAAACTGAGTGCTTCTACTGCAAGCAGACTGGACACCAGAAGCGGAACTGCCCCAAGTATTTGGCGGATAAGAAGGATGGCAAGGTGAACAAAGGTATATGTGATATACATTTTATTGATGTGTACCTTACTAGAGCTCGCAGTAGCACCTGGGTATTTGATACTGGTTCTATTGCTAACATTTGCAACTCGAAACAGGGACTACGGATGAAGCGAACACTGGCAAAGAATGAGGTGACGATGCGCGTGGGAAATGGTTCCAAAGTCGATGTGATCGCAGTCGGCACGCTACCTCTACATCTACCTTCGGGATTAGTTTTAGACCTAAATAATTGTTATTTGGTGCCAGCGTTGAGCATGAACATTATATCTGGATCTTGTTTGATGCGAGACGGTTATTCATTTAAATCAGAGAATAATGGTTGTTCTATTTATATGAGTAATATCTTTTATGGTCATGCACCCTTGAAGAGTGGTCTATTTTTGATGAATCTCGATAGTAGTGATACACATATTCATAATGTTGAAGCCAAAAGATGCAGAGTTGATAATGATAGTGCAACTTATTTGTGGCACTGCCGTTTAGGTCATATCGGTGTAGAGCGCATGAAGAAACTCCATACTGATGGACTTTGGGAATCACTTGATTATGAATCACTTGGTACTTGCGAACCATGCCTCATGGGCAAGATGACCAAAACGCCATTCTCTGGTACTATGGAGAGAGCAACGGATTTGTTGGAAATCATACATACAAATGTATGTGGTCCGATGAATATTGAGGCTCGTGGCGCATATCGTTATTTTCTCACCTTCACAGATGATTTAAGCAGATATGGGTTTATCTACTTAATGAAACATAAGTCTGAAACATTTGAAAATTTCAAAGAATTTTAGAGTGAAGTTGAAAATCATTGTAACAAGAAAATAAAGTTTCTACGATCTGATCGTGGAGGAGAATATTTGAGTTACGAGTTTGGTCTACATTTGAAACAATGCGGAATAGTTTCGCAACTCACGCCACCCGGAACACCACAACGTAATGGTGTGTCCAAACGTCATAATCGTACTTTACTAGATATGGTGCGATCTATGATGTCTCTTACAGATTTACCGCTATCGTTTTGGGGTTATGCTTTAGAGACGGCCGCATTCATGTTAAATAGGGCACCATCGAAATCCGTTGAGACGACGCCTTATGAACCGTGGTTTGGCAAGAAACCAAAGTTGTCGTTTCTGAAAGTTTGGGGCTGCGATGCTTATGTGAAAAAGCTTCAACCTGATAAGCTCGAACCCAAATCGGAGAAATGTGTCTTCATAGGATACCCAAAGGAAACTGTTGGGTACACCTTCTATCACAGATCCGAAGGCAAGACTTTCGTTGCTAAGAATGGATCCTTTCTAGAGAAGGAGTTTCTCTCGAAAGAAGTGAGTGGGAGGAAAGTAGAACTTGATGAGGTAACTGTACCTGCTCCCTTATTGGAAAGTAGTACATCACAAAAACCGGTTTCTGTTACACCTACACCAATTAGTGAGGAAGCTAATGATAATGATCATGAAACTTCAGATCAAGTTACTACCAAACCTCGTAGATCAACCAGAATAAGATCCGCACCAGAGTGGTACGGTAATCCTATTCTGGAAGTCATGCTACTCGATCATGATGCACCTACGAACTATGAAGAAGCGATGGTGAGCCCAGATTCCGCAAAATGGCTAGAAGCCATGAAATCTGAGATGGGGTCCATGTATGAGAACAAAGTGTGGACTTTGGTTGACTTGCCCGTTGATTGGCAAGCAATTGAGAATAAATGGATCTTCAAGAAGAAGATTGACACTGACGGTAATGTTATTGTCTACAAAGCTCGACTTGTTGCAAAAGGTTTTCGACAAGTTCAAGGGATTGACTACGATGAGACCTTCTCACCTGTAGCGATGCTTAAGTCTGTTCGAATCATGTTAGCAATTGCCGCATTTTATGATTATGAAATTTGGCAAATGGATGTTAAAATTGCATTCCTGAATGGATTTCTAGAAGAAGAGTTGTATATGATGCAGCTAGAAGGTTTTGTCGATCCAAAGGGAGCTAACAAAGTGTGCAAGCTCCAGCGATCCATTTATGGACTGGTGCAAGCCTCACGGAGTTGGAATAAACGCTTTTATAGTGTGATCAAAGCATTTGGTTTTGTACAGACTTTTGGAGAAGCCTGTATTTACAAGAAAGTGAGTGGGAGCTCTGTAGCATTTCTGATATTATATGTGGATGACATATTATTGATTGGAAATGATATAGAACTTCTGGATAGCATAAAGGGATATTTGAATAAGAGTTTTTCAATGAAAGACCTCGATGAAGCTGCTTACATATTGGGCATTAAGATCTATAGAGATAGATCAAGACGCTTAATTGGACTTTCACAAAGCACATACCTTGACAAAGTTTTGAAGAAGTTCAAAATGGATCAGGCAAAGAAAGGGTTCTTGCCTGTGTTACAAGGTGTGAAGTTGAGTAAGACTCAATGTCCGACCACCGCAGAAGATAGAGAGAAAATGAAAGATGTTCCCTATGCTTCAGCCATAGGCTCTATCATATATGCAATGCTGTGTACCAGACATGATGTGTGCCTTGCTATAAGTCTGGCAGGGAGGTACCAAAGTCATCCTGGAGTGGATCACTGGACAGCGGTCAAGAACATCCTGAAGTACCTGAAAAGGACTAAGGATATGTTTCTCCTATATGGAGGTGACAAAGAGCTCATCGTAAATGGTTACGTTGATGCAAGATTTGACACTGATCCAGACGATTCTAAATCGCAAACCGGATACGTGTTTATATTGAACGGTGGAGCTGTCAGTTGGTGCAGTTCTAAACAAAGCGTCGTTGCGGGATCTACAGGTGAAGCGGAGTACATAGCTGCTTCAGAAGCAACAAATGAAGGAGTTCATATCCGATGTAGGCGTCATACCTAGTGCATCAGGTCCAATGAAAATCTTTTGTGACAATACTGGTGCAATTGCCTTGGCGAAGGAATCCAGATTTCACAAGAGAACCAAGCACATCAAGAGACGCTTCAACTCCATTCAGCATTTAGTCCAAGTGGGAGACATAGAAATTTGCAAGATACATACGGATCTGAATATTGCAGACCCGCTGACTAAGCCTCTTCCACGAGCAAAACATGATCAGCACCAAGGCTCCATGGGTGTTAGAATCATTACTGTGTAATCTAGATTATTGACTCTAGTGCAAGTGGGAGACTGAAGGAAATATGCCCTAGAGGAAATAATAAAGTTATTATTTATTTCCTTATATCATGATAAATGTTTATTATTCATGCTAGAATTGTATTAACCGGAAACATAATACATGTGTGAATACATAGACAAACAGAGTGTCACTAGTATGCCTCTACTTGACTAGCTCGTTGATCAAAGATGGTTATGTTTCCTAGCCATAGACATGAGTTGTCATTTGATTAACGGGGTCACATCATTAGGAGAATGATGTGATTGACTTGACCCATTCCATAAGCTTAGCACTTGATCGTTTAGTTTGTTGCTATTGCTTTCCTCATAACTTATACATGTTCCTATGACTATGAGATTATGCAACTCACGTTTACCGGAGGAACACTTTGTGTGCTACCGAACGTCACAACGTAACTGGGTGATTATAAAGGTGCTCTACAGGTGTCTCCGAAGGTACTTGTTGGGTTGGCGTATTTCGAGATTAGGATTTGTCACTCCGACTGTCGGAGAGGTATCTCTGGGCCCTCTCGGTAATGCACATCACTTAAGCCTTGCAAGCATTGCAACTAATGAGTTAGTTGCGGGATGATGTATTACGGAACGAGTAAAGAGACTTGCCGGTAACGAGATTGAACTAGGTATTGAGATACCGACGATCGAATCTCGGGCAAGTAACATACCGATGACAAAGGGAACAACGTATGTTGTTATGCGGTCTAACCAATAAAGATCTTCGTAGAAAATGTAGGAGCCAATATGAGCATCCAGGTTCCGCTATTGGTTATTGACCAGAGACATGTCTCGGTCATGTCTACATTGTTCTCGAACCCGTAGGGTCCGCACGCTTAATGTTACGATGACAGTTTCATTATGAGTTTATATATTTTGATGTACCTAAGGTTGTTCGGAGTCCCGGATATTATCACGGACATGACGAGGAGTCTCGAAATGGTCGAGACATGAAGAATGATATATTGGAAGCCTATGTTTGGACATCGAAAGTGTTCCGGGTGAAATCGGCATTCTACCGGAGTACCGGGAGGTTACCGGAACCCCCCGCTAACCTAATGGGCCTTAATGGGCCTAGTGGAGGAAGTGGGGAGGAGGCCAAGGGGCTGCCGCACGCCCCTCCCCCCCAGTCCGAATTGGACAAGGAGGGGGTCGGCGCCCCCCCCCCCCTTTTCCTTTTCCCTCTCCCTCCTTCCCCCCAAGTCCTAGTCCAACATGGAAAGGGGGGAGTCCTCCTCCGAGGAGGAGCAGGACTCCTCCTGGCACGCCCCTTGCCTAGCCGCACCTCCTCCCCCTTGCTGTTTATATACAGGGGCAGGGGGCACCCCAGACAACAGTTGATCATTGATCTCTTAGCCGTGTGCGGTGTCCCCCTCCACCATAGTCCTCGATAATATTATAGTGGTGCTTAGGCGAAGCCCTACGACAGTAGAACATCAAGATCGTCACCACGTCGTCGTGCTGACGGAACTCTTCCCCGACATTCTGCTGGATCGGAGTCCGGGGATCGTCATCGAGCTGAACATGTGCTAGAACTCGGAGGTGATGTAGTTTCGGTGCTTGATCGGTCGGGCCATGAAGACGTACGACTACATCAACCGCGTTGTGCTAACGCTTCCGCTTTCGGTCTACGAGGGTACGTGGACAACACTCTCCCCTCTCGTTGCTATGCATCACCATGATCTTGCGTGTGCGTAGGATTTTTTTTGAAATTACTAGGTTCCCCAACAGATCTATCCTCAGTGGATTTGCTCGGATCTGGTTGTTGTTCGTCTATGTTCGTGTGTCTTCAGGTTGGATCCTTTTGATCTACTTATTCTTCATCGATGACGGTTGATGTTCTGGTGCGCTGGTCCTATGGGGCCTTAGAGCATCTCGAGCCGCGCCCCCAAGAAGGCCCCCCAGGAGATTTTTCGGCCGCCGGCGCCAAAAAATCGGCCCAGTCGCGCCACAAGGGCCCAGTTTTCGCCGGCTCGGGCCAAAATTGGCGCCGGCGGACCCAACCCGAACCCGGCGCGCTGGGGGTCGCTCGGGTGCGCCGGGCGAATCGTTTTTGGCACGAAGAGCCGTGGGCCAGCCGCGTCAGCGACTCGACTCCCTTCTCGCCCCTTCGTCATCCTCATCACCTCGTTTCCCGCGGCGAATAAATGCCAAAGCTGCGCGCGCTGCCGCGCTGGTCAGCCTCCATTGATGCCTCACGGACGGCGCAGTGAAGGCTGGGCGACGCGCGTCCCCTCGGCCGCCACGCCATCAAGCCACGCGTAACGCGCCGGCCAAGCCTACCACGCGGCGCCTCCGCCTATATAAGCCGACCACCAGCGCGCCTGAGGCACGCACAGATACTCCACCACCAACGCGCCCATTTCTCCCCCCTTCCTCCTCTTGCCGTCTCCAGTTCAGAAGAATGGTCGAGCGCTTTCCAGGCGACGGCGTGGCGGCGAATGGCTTCGGGTGCCGCCATCTTCACGAGGACGAGGCTCGCCTTCTTTACGAGGCCGAGTACCTGGTCCCGCCGGACATGCGGGTGCCCGGGGCTTGGAGGATCAGCGCCGGCGGCGTGCCGGTGCCACCACCACCCACTGGGGCGGCGCGGCGTGCAGAGATCGCACGTATCCACGCGTCCCTACCGCGGACGACGAGGGAGGGGCCACGGTACGTCCCTGATAGCCCGCTCTGGGAGCCCTACTTCCGCCGCCGTCACGCCGAGCAGCTCGAGGCCACCAACGGCGTCGTGCCCTCCGGCAGGCTCAACTCCGAGGGCCGGCGCCGGTGGTGGGGCGTGCCTGGCCGCACGTTGGAGGCCGTCCTCGAGTGCATCGAGGGCGGCAACACGCCGCCGCCTCGAGTACCCGCTCCCCCGTCCTTCTCACGCCGCCGTGGAAGCTCCTGGACGCCGAGGCGCATGGAGCGGCCCGGGGCGTCCTCCTCCTCGTCCGGCCGCTCGTTGGGCTCTCCCTGCCTTCGCCCAATCAAGCCGGAGCCCCAGGACATGCCTGTCAGCGCGCGCACCTGCAGCTCCGGCGTCCGCATCGGCGACTCCGCCCCCACCACCGGCCGCTTCGTCCTCGTCGAGCCCAAGCCGGAGCCCTGCCTCCCTGCGGAGTACGAGGAGATAGCCCGGCGCGGCTTCTCCGACGAGGACGCCCTGCGGTGGGCGCGGGACGACTACCTCCGCGACGAGATGGTCCGGCAGCGCCTGGCCCTGGAGGAGATCGCCGCCCGCAAGCGTGGGCGCGAGGACGAGCACGACATCGTGGTCCTCGACAGCGACGATGACGACGCCCCCGGACCGTCCAACCCGTCGCGCCAACCGGGGAAGGGATGCAGCAGGGACGGCGGCAGCGGAGACGACGACAGCGACTACACGCGGTTCTACCGCCTCCTAGGCATGTAGAACTGCAAAGGCGGGCGGCGGGCGGCGAGGTAGACGGCGAGGAGCGGCGATGGAGACGGCGGGGGCAGCCCGTGCTAATTTTTTTTTGTAAAATATGTTTAAATTTGAACGAACTCGCCGATGTTTGTGTTAAATTTGAGCCGTGTTTGTGCCGTATTTGACTTTTTAAAAAAACGTGGGCGCCGCGACTGGGGGGCATCACGTCCCCAGTGCGCGGTTTAGAGCCGGTGCGTCCCCAGGGGCCGATTTTTAGCCCCTCCTGGGGGGTCAACGGCTGGAGATGCTCTTAGCACGAGGACTTCCCGACTGTCTACTACAACAAGTTGTGCCCGACTCCGGTGAGGAAGGGGCGATGACGGCGGCGCGCCTTCGGCTCGCTTGAGTGCTTGTAGTCGTGGCTAGGTGGTCTACGGATCTGGATGTAATTTTTATTATTTCTGGTATTCGTTGTACTGCCATAATTAAAGATGAATAGATCGAAAGCTTTCTCGAAAAAAAATCAATACGAAACGCGCCACATAATATACATCTGAAACATCGATTGCGGGGAATGAAATACCGATTCATGGGCCACAGCTATCACGAGTCACGGGATGAACGACCGGTGCAGGATCTACCGGTACATTGATAAGAAAGCATACATTATTTGTGTCTGAATGCTTGAGTATTGTGCTCTAAGGGCATCTCCAGCCGCGCCCCCAACAGGCTCTCTCCAAGCGATTTTGCCGCGCCGGCGCCAAAAAAAAAGGCCCAGTCGCGCCCCCAGAAGCCCGTTTTTCGCCGGCTCGGGTCAAAACTGGTGTCGGCGGACCCAGGCGGAACCCGGCGCCCTGGGGGCGCTTGGGGAGCCGACACAAGCGAAAAAGGCGCGTGGGCCCGCCCTGGCGGCGACCCGAGGGCCTTTTCCCGCCGCTTCTTGACGCTTTTCCCTCGCATCTCTCCCTCTCGCTCGCCTTCCTCCCGCCATTCCCTCCCTTTCTTCCGCCAAACCCCCTCCAGCTCGCCTTCCAGTCGCCGCCATGCCGCCGAAGAAGTACGCCATGCCGCGCGCGGCGGCAACCACGACTGGCACCGTGGCCCAGCCGAAGCAGAGGAAGCCGAGGGTGCCGCCATCGAAGCCACCGGGCATGTCGAGCGCCGAGTGAAGGGTGGAAGTTCAGCGACTCGACGCAGTCACCACCGACCGACGCGACGACTCCGGGCGCGTCAGAGTGGCGGCCGGACGGCCACAAATTGGCAAAGAAGGGGAAAAACGCCGATGCGGCAACCGCGCGAGTGCAGGAGTCCATCGAGCATTGCCTCGCCGACGCCCAGGCCCAGGCCGTCCTACGTGAAGAGAAGACCGAGGCGCGGTGGTCGTCGCTGATGAAGAACAACGCCATCAAGCTCGACCTGCTCCAGACGAACGTCGCCACGAAGAAGAGGAACACCGACATGGCTTTTCTGATGGGCGGGGCGGACATGCTCCAGAGCAACGACGAGCAGCTCAGGGCGTGGTACATGGCGGAGCGCGGCCTCATCCTGAACCAGATGCAGACGACAACGCCGACGACGCAAGCTCCCGTGCCCACGACCACACGGACGCCAAGCCCGAACGACGCCTCTACATCGCCGCCCAGCAGTGCCGAAGCCGCGCCGACACAGCCCAGTACCGAAGCAGCTCCGACACCGCCGAGCCCGCGCACGCCGACTCCGCCAACGCCTGGAGCGGACCCCGCTGAGTGAATCATTGCGCACGCAAACTTGCGGCGTGCGGCGCTCTGTTTTTTGTAACGCCAGACTACGTCCGATCGCCGGATTTGTGGCGTCTTTTGAGAGCGGGAACGACCAAGTTTAAATTTCCCGCATCCTGGGGCCGGCGCGTGGGGGCGTGACTGGGAGCTAGGTCGCCCCAGGGACCGAACTAACGCCGACACGCCCCAAAGGGGCCGAACGGTTGGAGATGCCCTAACTGATACTGTTATCTATTTTGTTTGTTTCAGAACTGGCGAGTGAGTGAGGCCCTGAAGGTTGGCTGACGGATGCTTTTAGATGTTAGCCTGCTGGTGGCTCCGGGTAGCCGGCAGGCTGATGTATTTTTCTTCCGATTTTTAATTCTGGTTATTAACTTTGTAATACTGCTGGCGTTTTTTTAAATGAAAATTCAAAATAATAGTATTTCTTGCGACTGAAACTTTGTAAATTGTAAAATTTCAATCACCTTCTCATTTGCCTTCGGATTTGCATCCGTGGGCAATTATTTTTCCTTCTTTTCTTTATACATAGAACTGATCAGGTATGGGCCTCTTATACATACCGATATCCATGTCTGTAATGGGCGAGCCAGCCCCGATTCTTATTCAGCGCTGGTTACAGTGTACACCCCATTTCAGGACGTTCGTGGTGAGTAGGACGACCCATCTAGCGGCCGCGTTCGCGGTTCTTCCAACCGGTTTTGTGAAGCTTTCGACTGGGTTTTCTTCTTGTTGTTTTCTGCTAGTTTTTCTTCTGTTCTTTCTTCCTCAATTTTCTCTTTTCTTTTTATTTTCTAAAATTAATGAGCATTTTGATAATCACAAAATAAATTCGTGTATAGTTTTTAAAATCCATGAACATTCCCACGTTCGTGATTTTTTTTAAATTCACAAAGATTTTATAAAATTCGTGATTTTTTAATATATTTTTTCAAATCCGTGAATTTTTAAGAAATCATGATATTCTTTTACAAAGCTATGCTTTTTTTAAATATGCAAACTCTTTTTTGAATTATGAAAATTTTCAAATTCATGAGCATTTTGTATGTCTATGAACATTTTTTAAATTTTAAAAACCTGTAGTCAGTTTTATTTTTTGAACCAAGAGTGACAACAGAGAAAAAGCAAACCAACAATTCTTTTAAGGGAAAGCGAGAGAATAGTTGGACGGTTGAGCGAGCGCTTCTAGTTTTATTCGGCCGGCGCACACACGTGTTGGCTAATTTTTTTTAAATAATACATTTTTTATTAATTTGCAAAAATATTACATCTGATATATAATTTTCAAAAATAATACACCGTTGGCCGGCGGCTTAGTCGGCCCAAAGCAGGCCGACTGAGGCCCTAACGGCTTGCGGCTCGCCAATTGGCCTGTCGGCCACCAGTTCAGCTTCTGTTGGCCAGCTATGGGCCGACTGGCTCCTGTCAGCCATCTGTAGGCCGATAGGCGCTAATTGGCCAGTTGTGGGCCGACTGGTGCATGCCACCATTTTTGCCCCCGTACGATCCCCGCTTATGTCACGGGCCGTCACTTCCCGTCAAATTTTCCCGCTTTGCTCGTTCCCGCCATATTTTCCGCTTTGCTTATTCCCGTCAAATTATCCCGCTCTGTAATTCCCGCCATATTTTCCCGCTCTCTAGTTCCCGCCATATGTTCCCGCTATCGAGTTCCCGCCTTCCTTTATGTTCTCAACTTATAAAACCCCCTCGACACTAATGTTGGTAAGCATTCTAGCGTAGTCTCGTAGTCTCGCCAAGATGTCTGGATGTCCTTTTGATCGTAGTTTTCACACCCATATGTTCGAATGTCTGTTGCGTTTAGCCGCTGATTTCAGGGTTGACAACATATTAGTTCCGTGGAAAGAACTCATCAGGAGTGACACCCTGCTGAATGAGCTGGCTCACGCATTAAGTCAGAGCGGGTGGCCTTCCAGGACCTTTGAGGAGATACAGAAAGAACTTCTAAGGTTGCATGGAAGATACCTAAAGTGTGGAAGGTACCTAAATTTCGGAGCAAAACATACTTATTTATAGAGTGCCGACAACGAGGATAAAGACGATATCTTCATGCCGCCGCTTCCGGGTTCTGCATTGTCAAAAGGCAAGAGTTCTGCATTGTCGAAGGGTAAGAGTCCTTCATCGTCGAAGGGCAAGAGTTCTGCATCGATGGAGGATGACGATGATGACTTCATGCAATTTTTATGATGTATGTTGCAAGTTAAGTCGTACGTACCGTTTAATTTAGATGTACTTCTATCTAATTGTTTGTACAGTTTTGTTATACAAGCATTATGTTCTATCTAAATATGATGTTGTAGTTCGGATAACAGAGTACTAAAATAGAGTAGACATATGTCTCATACATAAATACATAGTCATTTGTCTCATACATAGAATAGACATAAGTCTCATACAGAAGGAGATGGTCATGTCTCCACAGTTTTTAAAATCCATGAACATTCTCACATTCATGATTTTATTTAAATTCACAAAGATTTTATAAAATTCATGATTTTTTAATATATTTTTTTCAAATCCGTGAATTTTTAAAAAATCATGATATTCTTTTACAAATCTATGATTTTTTAAATATGCAAACTCTTTTTTGAATTATGAACTTTTTCAAATTCACGAGCATTTTGTATGTCTATGAACATTTTTTAAATTTTAAAAACCTGTAGTCGGTTTTATTTTTTGAACGGAGAGTAACAACAGAGAAAAAGCAAATCAACAATTTTTTAAGGGAAAGCGAGAGAATAGTTGGATGGTTGAGCGAGCCCTTCTAGTTTTATTCGGCCGGCGCACACACGTTGCGGCGCTAGTTGGCGCCACAAGGGCCGATAAGGTCTTTAAGGGTATCTTCAAGGTGGACTCTCAGATTTTCACTATATATTTGAATCATAGTGTTTGAATCACTTTTGTCATCAACAGGACTTGTATATGTCCGCGTAGCAGTCTGGACGTACGGATTCCAGTATCTCAAAGACAAAGGTCGGGGGGCTTTGTTGGAGTCTGAACATGTACTTGACCAATCACATACATGGTCTCCCTCTTCTCTCTTTGTCTCCTCCCAACCGCACTTGCATGGTCTCCCTCTCCTCTCTCTTTCCCTTGAACCGGGCACTAAACCACAAATATCCCACCACGTGCATGGGCCACACCTATTTTTTCTCCTCCCAACCAGATACTTCCTGATTAGCATTGGATGGCTCCTTCCCGCATCATGTTTGCGGATCACGTCGAGACATAAAAACAGACATATACCTGAGATATTTGCGGGTCAGCGTTGAAGATCCCCTAAGCCCATTTCCCTACTATTATATATACGTTGGGCTCAAATGAACAACACATTGTGCATAACCCTTTGCTCAAATAAATGGACTGCGATAAAAACTAAGAAGAGAATAAACAAAAGAAGGCAAAATATTACTATTGCAGATATAATT
Source organism: Triticum monococcum (assembly GCA_034509565.1). Classification (NCBI taxonomy): domain Eukaryota; kingdom Viridiplantae; phylum Streptophyta; class Magnoliopsida; order Poales; family Poaceae; genus Triticum; species Triticum monococcum. Next base: position 664,540,802 of record CM067843.1, on the reverse strand, counting down.
CGTGGAGAACTATACCTGATATAGAAACAAAAACAAGAAAACTACAAAGGACCAAGGGTGGAATCTAAGACTTCCACATTCGTACTTCCTAATGTTTACAGAAACAAGTTACTTTTTTTTGCTGAAATCGTATGAGGTTAAGCTGCATGATAATTTCGAAGAGTGTTGCAATTATTCCATTGGTATAACGTAACTACATGTAGGGGAGCGATGGAGCGCCATAGGATGTATAAGGACTGGTGTTGTAGATCGATGGCGCGGAGGAGGGAGCAGCGTGGTACGCGGCCGTCGGCTGTCGGGTAGCGAGGATGGGCGTGCCGGTGTGATAACAAGTCTTCATCATATTCAACTCCACTTAATAACAAGCCTTCATCATATTCGACGTTACCGTACAAAGAGGTTTCCTTTGCTTTCTAGTCCTGATGGCATGCGCACATTAAGCAACAAAAACATTATTTGTGATATAAGACTATCCATTCCTCTGAAATCAGAATGGGTAGCTTAATAGCCTTAGATTGGAGACGTTTTTCAACACATCAAACAAGACCTCGCCATATCCTATTCGGCGCCTTAAGCGCCTCTTAATATATTTTTTTCATCTGGCGCACACCCCTCGATCTGAATGGGCCGGCCCATCTAAGCATGAACAAGCAATCTCGTCCCATTTTTTGGAAGCTTCCATGCCGGTTTTGGGAAGTTTCTGGTATTTCTTTCTTTCTTTTTTGTTTGTAGTTTTCCTGGACTGGTTTTTTCTGTTTTATTCGGTTTACTTTTCCTTTTTCTTTTTATTCTTATTCTTTTTATTTTTTTCAAGTGAATTAAATTTTTTGAAATTCATTTTTTTCAAATTATTGAACTTTGCTCAAATTAATGAACTTTTTCCATTTTCTGTGAACTTTTCTCAAATTCATGAAAATATTGATTCGATGAATATTTTCCAAATTTGTGAAGTTTTTCTCAAATTCATGATTTCTTTCCAAATTTTTGGTTATATTTTATCAAATTCGTGATTTTTTTAGTTTTGTTATTTATTTTTTCAAATTACTAAACATGTTTGAAAATGTTGAACTTTTTTTAATATCCGTGATTTCATTTTTCACAGTTTTTCAAATTTTTATTTTTTTTAATATCCATGAACGTTTTGCAAATCTTATGAAAGTTTTCACTTTTTGAACCTTTTCCAGAGTTTATTAATTTTAGCAGGTCAATGGTCGAGCGGTCAATCCATAAAAGCGAGCGAGGGGGGAGCGAGCCGGTGCTCGGTTCTTCGCTGGGCCGGCTTACTTGTGTAGCCGTGGCAAAGAGCGACTTGACTTGTGCAACTGGCATGGGCCGCCCATAACATGATTTGTCGGATGACTTCCCTGCTGGTGGGGCTGCTGCCCAAACCATCCATCATCATGGTCGATCATTGCCGTTCCGGCTGCGGCGGGCCATCATAACGGCGAAAGGTCCACAGCGGGCAGCAAACCGGACCATCTCAGTTCGCAGCTCCGCGCGCACAGGCTGAAGAAGATGAACATGGCCGCCTAGCTCGACAGCTACATGCAACCAACGCTCAATAATTGGACGAGATCCCCCGGGGGCAGGACGACCCCGAGCTGCCTGCACGGTGCACCCATCCTCGTCCTCTGATCTGATCTGATGACGGAGGTCCATGGACATGGGTCCTAGCATGCAGCACGAGCAGCGCCACTACTCTGCCTACCTACCAAGCCTGGGAAACCTTTGATTTGATCAATCCTGAGCGAGCGAACAGCGCATGGAATGGATCGCATGCCGGTGGGCAGGGCGAGATTCACCCAGCCGACCTTACTGTGCTGGTGGTTCGTCTTCATTGATTTTCGTGATGAATGCCGGTGCTCGTGGATCAGGTGGTTGCGTTTTTTGGGGCCGGTTTGCAGGAAGACGATCCATGTGTCTTCACTTGAGTGGGGTTGCAGGGGACTCTTGTCTGTCCGGTGGCATCTGACGTCTTCGATTTCTCCACCGACCACGAGGATGGTGACGGTGAGCGCGAGCGGCGTAGGAAACGCGTCCGATTAGCCCATTATAGTGGCTGTACGTGTGCCATTTGATGCGATCCATGCTGCAAACTGTTGTCTTCGTTAAACAGCGTCAGCGCATGGTGGGGCTGCCGGGACGAGGAGACTACTCATCAGTCAGTCTCAAAACCAACCTGGCCAAACCAATCTCTACTGCTCCTACTTGTCAACGAGCGGCATCCTTGATCAAAATGATGAGTTTCGGGCTTTCGGCAGCTTTGTGCTCTAGGGCGACGAAAGCAAACATGATGCAGATGCGCCTCTGCGCCGCAGGCCAAACGTGTCCGAGGAAAGTGGCTGACGCACATCGCCCCCTTTGCCGCGCCTTGCTGGTTTCCAGCTACTCCGAGACGAGCTATGGGCGGCAGTGGAGCACGCCGTATCAAGTGGCTACGGGCTTATCCGCCTCCCTATCGTTGACAAAACTCCAAACGAGTGCTGATGCCGAGGTTGCTCGTGCACGCTGGCGCTGCTCCCCCGTGACAGCGGCGTCTCTCCTGTGTGGCGACACACGCTTCGTCCGAGGCCGTTCGTGCTTGTAACCTCGCACGGTTTGCCCCGCCGCACGTACCGACGTAGTACTACGCATGCATGCTTGTTTACGGTGGCCAAAGCCAAGCCTGCAGTGGGGGACAGCAGAGCAAACCTTCGAGGTCGAGGTGCCCCGCAGAGCGCACCCTGCGTGCGTACTCTCCACCCCAGCAGCACACGGTTTCCAACTTTGAATATTTCCCCCGCGCTCAGACCACAACACCTTGGTGCACGAACATATATCACTGTTTTTACCTCAAAAAAAATATCACTGCTTTGCTTTACTGCTAGCACTTCACTAGAGTAGAGTGGTACTCCTCCTCCACTAGCTAGAATAATGGAAAATTGATGGCAGGCTGTGCATGCATGCACTAACGCCTAATGGACTAATGGTATAGCTAGAGTGGTCTGCAAGGACGACGCAGACGGCGTACGAGAGTCCCCTGACGGGTATAGCTTGGAGTATTCTGCAAGGGTGAAAGGCAGCAGTACGTGGCGAATTAAAGCGCCAAGCGTCGTACTCGTACCATGAGCACCGTCACCAACAAAGCTACCTAGCTAACCAAGTATACACCACCTAATCGCATCTAGCTAACCGGCTAGGACGGCGGCCGCGTGGCCGGCGTGCCCGTTCACCGACCATGCCGTTCACGCGCAGCGCCGGCCGGCGGGAAGATAGAAAGAGAGGCCGTCTTCTTGCCCATGAATGCTCTGAGCCGAAACGCGGAGGGCTTGAATGGATGGGCCTTTACGTGTTGCGGTACTCATTTTAGTTACGTAGCTTCAATGCGTTGTCACCTCGACTGCTCCTCGAACGGACGGCAGCAGGCGTCGCATTCACAGCAACTTTCGGTGCACGTACTTGGTACACTGTAACTCACGACGTGTGAAGGTTGAGATCCAATTTCCTTGTAGTTGGCTTGATCCGGACGGTAGATGGGATTGTACTGCCAGTGAATGCACCAAAAGAGCGCTGGCAGCCACTAGTAGATACTCCGTAGAGTAGTAGCACCCTTCTCTTTCCGGGTCCAACTTAAATTTTACTTCCAGATACCTCCTCTGTTCTTTTCTGTATGATGTGTCAATTTTTCTAAACATTGTCTTTTCCATTTTTAGTCAGCTCATAGGGGGGGAAATCAAATATTATCTAAAAAGACAGCAAATAAGTATTTAGGCCCATCATAAAATATAGTTTTGCATATTTTATGTATTTAGTATTGCAGATGTTGATAGTTTGTTCTGTAAACTTGATCAAAGACAGGAAATATTGACTTAAAAAATGCACCTTATAAAAGGTGTGAATGTAATACTACTAAAGAAACGAATAAATTTTGGAAGGGACAAGAACATCGAAGTTCCAAATAAGGCTTGCAAACAGGACTGTGTTTGGGAGTTAGATGTACAATCACACAAAAATGTTTGGCCTTCCTTAGTGATAGATCCAAATATTAGACCAAATATGCAAAAACTTCACATTTCATCGAGATCTTATCGAAACATACCTAGTGATTCAAACCACGAGAGCACAACGAAAAGGTCATGAAATGATGAAAATATAAATATGACTGAGTGGAATCATCCATTTTTTGCTATATCACAAAAATTAAAATTCAAAATGCAAGGGGAAATATTGAGTGCATGTGGAAGAAAAGGTTGGCCGCCCATGAGCTTGGATGTCGCTTCCCCTCACCTCAACCCATTAATTCAACATCGAAAGGTAGGGAAACCATGCCATCCATGTTGGAAATATGAGCAATTTACCAAATAACTTTGCTAACAGAAATACTAGATAAAGCATGACTAATATAGAAGAGATAAAGCAAGTCATGTAATCTGACAGAGAGAAGGTAAATAGCATCTTCATATATGAACTTGAACTAAACACATCTAGACTCGCGCCCGCGCGCCGGTCCTCCCCCGCCGGCCGCCGTCGCCCCGGCCAGCCGCAGTCGCCTACCCCTCTTCCCTATGTGCCGCCGTCAACTCCTCCTTCTCGCTGGACTCGGTACCGCCCTCCTCCTCCGTCCTCCCTCAACTCGCCGCCGGCCGGCCCCTCCTCGCTCCGCCTTCCTCCCCCGTCCTACTCTCTTCTCCCTCCTCGAGTCGCCCCTCCTTCTCCCTCCTCCCTGCTACATTTTGATTTAGTAGGCTAGTTCATATGCAACATTTTGATTTAGTTGATTTAGTAGGCTAGTTGATTTAGTTGATTTAGAACATTTTGATTTAGTAGATTTAGTAGGCTAGTTGATTTAGTTGATTTAGAACATTTTGATTTAGTTGATTTAGTAGGCTAGTTGATTTAGTTGATTTAGTATGCACCATTTTATTGTTATTTTTTCTGTACATGGATATGTAGATGTTTTTGTTTTTTTGTAATAAGTTATTTTTTGGCAAAATGTAGGTGCCAATTTAGTTAAAATCACATGCTACTATTTTTCTTTCCTGTGAAGTGGATCGTTAATCCTTTGCTCATATTGCTTTAGGAAAATGGCGCCGCCACCACCACCACTATGTCGACTATGCAAGTCAAGGTGCGCCAGCAGCCTTGCAACTGGCAGCTGTTCGGCATCTACTTCCAGCCGAGTTTTCGTCATGCGGCGGTAAGAAATTAGATGAAATGTAACAACTATTTTATTTTTAGTGTTGACATTACTGCATTGTCATTTTGCTTTTTTTACACAGATCGTCCCATGCAATGTGAGGTTGAAATTCAACAAGCTGACAGGAGACACTATGACATTTGAGGCTCCTGGAGGGCCGTACACTATGGAGGTCGAGAAAGGAAGCAGTATGCAGATTGGAGGAGATGGATGGGCCCGTTTCGTCGCCCACATGCGTCTTACTAGTGGTGAGTTGATCAGGTTCTCCTTCAGAGCAGAAAGACCCAAGCTGGCTGTCATTTATCTCAACCTGGTGGAAGATGATGAAGATGATGAAGATGACGAAGATGATGAGAACCCACTTCATGAAGCCACCGTAGCTCAAAGAATGAGGCTGAGCAAGGAGAAGGTGCGCAACCTATGGGACATAATTCCGTCACGTGATGACTTTGTCGGGGTGCCATTCATGACCCGCCTGACAAGTACCATGGTCGATCGGCATGAAATGGTATGTTATACTGATTGTAGTAAGTTGATGATATATATATATATATGTGTGTGTGTGTGTGTGTGTGTGCGCGCGCGCGCGCTTTATTGTTATACTTACAAATGCAAATTATCCGATGATATGCTTAGTGTAGAGTCCAATGATATGCTATGTGGAATCTAGTAGATAATCCATATATACTTATTAGTAGAATTCATGATTAAATAGTACAAATGCGTAGTACTGTGTCTTTTGATAGTGTAGAAATATAGACTTAATAGAAATATATTTGTAAGAGTATGTGCGAAGCTATTTATTAATTGATATGTTTTTCTTATTCAGAAATTGCCAAAGAACCTATCTATGAGTTGTGGTATCGAGCCTGATGAAGAAAGCTCAGCTGGACTACGCCTTACCGCAAGGGGCTCCGTCACCACCTGTACTTACCACATGGACACAGACGACGGTCACACACACTTAAACTCGGTTGGGTGGAAGAGATTCCTTGTTGGCAAGAATCTTCGTGTTGAACAGGCCATCCTAATTACTATCAGGAACACCCGCCGCCCAGGCTTGAGGATGATGATCGTCGTCTATATCATTTAGAACTATATATGTGTGTGTGGCTATATCATCTAGAACTACATATGATGATTGTCGTCGATATCATATAGAACTACATATGATGATCGTCGTCGATATCATCTAAAATTACATATGATGATCTTCGTCGATATCATCTAGTACTGCTTGAGGATGCATGTTGAGTATATATGACATTGTTATCTAGTACTCCCTCCATTTCAAATTACTCGTCGTGGTTTTAGTTTAAATTTGAACTAAAACCACGACGAGTAATTTGGAACCGAGGGAATACTACCTAGTACCTATAATGCTTTATGGCTTTATGAAATTGATATCTAGTAGTACCTAGTATCTCGAAATTGTAGTTTATTGAAGCTGAAACGGGGTTGAAATGATGAAAGATATAGCAGTAGCGCGGGGCTAGGAAATCGCTACAGCTAACTAATAGAAGCGCGTTCTGTAAAAGCGCTGCTGCTATAGTCAATAGTAGTAGCGCGGGTACATACAACGCTACTACTAAGAGTTAGTTGTAGCGCCTTATTGGTAGCGCGGCCACCCGCGCTGTTGATAGCCTAAAAACCCGCGCTACTACTAGGGTTTTCCCTAGTAGTGGCAGGACATCTAACAGAAAGAGCAAGAACACATACGGGACAGCAGCAGCAGAAGCACTGGACTTGGGGTCGACATCCTCTCCAGCCATGTCGTTGATGAGGTTGTCGACGTCGGGGAAGAAGTCGTTGTCAGGGAAGTAGTCGTCGGAGTCCGTGATGAAGAAGCCAGTAGTCGCGCCGAGCGCTCTCCAAAAACCTTATCACCCTTCTCCCGTACAACACTCAAAAGGTGCGGTTCCGGAGGCCTACTGTCCCGACCTGCGGTGCACGCCGCAAGCCGGGATGGGGAAGATCGTAGCAACAGCGCAGTGCTCAGGAACATTCCCGCAACCCGCGGCGCGTCGTGACGAGGTGTGGCGGGCGGCGGAGGAGGAGCACGCGTGGATGCCCCTCTTGTTCTCATCCTCATACATGTGGAGAAAGAGCCTCCCTTATAAAGAGGTCCAACTCCCTCTAAACTAGCAATGTGGGACTAAACTTTGTTCCACCTCTTGCCTTGCACGAATGGGCTGCGTGGGTCTCTAGGATTTATTAGGAATTTCCGAAACTGCTATTGGGCTAGGCCCAAAATAGACAAAATTCCAGCAATCCCGCACCAGATCCGAGAGGCGCACAAAATTTGCCTTTGGTTCCAAAACACTGTTTTATATACCGGTACTACAATGGAGACTGTTAAGTTGAACTTTCACCTAGAACTCTATGCTACACTAGTAAGCAACTTGAACAGTGGACTGGGCCTTGAACTGCAAGTTTTCTGCGAATCTAGCTTCACATAAAGCCTTGACCGATACGTGGCTACCGTGGGTCTTCCTCGCGGGTGGAGCTTATGCGTCATACTCCGAGACCTTTCATGAGTTTACTAGAGAGAACCCTACTCTCATAGATTGCGACGTTTAACAATCAGACTCATATAGGTGTGTTCTTCAAAAGATGTTCTGCAGGACAATATCTCTGCTTAAAAGAACCACTTAGAACACATTAAGATATACATCAACCTGCCATGCAGATTAGAAGAGTATTGCATCTTCATGGAGTGGTATTGTTAATAGTAACGATACTCTCCTCTCAGTTGACCAACAACTTGTCTTCCCCATCTACGGGATCTCCAATCACAAAGAATAGGTTACCACTGTGAACAACTCATATTGTGGGTCTCATAACCATCTCCCTCGATGCATTATCTATCACATTACGTGATAAACCCTTAGTAAAAGGATTGCCAGATTTTTAGACGTTTGGATATAATCCAATGCAATAACTCCGGAGTTTTTCATTTTCCTGACGGACTTTAACCTTCTCTGAACGTGTCTTGATGACTTCATGTTATCCTTTGAGCTGCTCACTTTCGTGATCACAGTTTGATTGTCGCGGTTCATAAGGATACCCGGTACAGGTTTCTCAACAACCGACAAGTCATTCAAGAGCCAACGAAGCCAATCTGCTTCGACCGTAGCTGTATCTACTGCTGTGAATTCTGCTTCTATTGTTGACCTCGTTAAAATGGTCTGTTTGCAAGACTTCCAAGAAACAGCTCCAACTCCATGAGTGAATACATAACTGCTCGTGGCCTTTATCTCATCAGCATCTGAGATCCAGTTTGAGTCACTATACCCTTCAAGCACCTTTGGGTACCCAGTGTAGTGAATTACATAATTCGCAGTGCCTTTCAAATAACGCAAAACTCTTTCTAGAGCTTTCCAATGCACATCTCCTGGTTTTGAAACAAAGCGACTCAGTTTGCTAACATCAAAAGAGATGTCAGGTCTTATAGCACTGGCTAAGTACATAAGCGAGCCAACAATATGAGAATACTTCAATTGGTCTATAGCAATTCTTCGATTCTTTCGAAGCAACACACTAGGATCATATGGTGTTGGAGAGGGATTGCAGTCACTGTAGCCAAAGCGACTCAAGATATTTTCCACATAGTGAGATTTAAGCAATGTAATCCCACCATCATCGTCTCTCAACAACTTGATGTTCAGAATGACATCAACCACTCCTAAATCTTTCATCTCAAAACAACAAGATAGAAAGTCCTTGACCTCCTTGATAACATTCAGGTTTGTTCCGAAAATCAGTATGTCGTCAACATACAAGCAAAGGATAACTCCCTCGCCCCCACCATGGCGATAGTGCACACATTTGTCAACTTCATTTACAACAAAGCCTGCAGCTGTTAAAGTTCTTCCAAACTTCTCATGCCACTGTTTGGGTGCTTGCTTGAGTCCATACAAAGACTTCAGCAACTTGCACACTTTTCTTTCCTGGCCATTTTGTACAAACCCATCTGGTTGTTCCATATAAATTTCCTCGTCCAACTCTCCATTTAGGAAAGCAGTCTTAACATCCATTTGATGAACGAGAAGACCATGCGAGGCAGCTAGTGAAAGTAGAACTCGAATAGTGGTCAGTCGAGCCACATGTGAGTAAGTATCAAAGAAGTCTTCACCTTCCTTTTGGGTATAACCTTTAGCCACGAGCCGAGCCTTGTACTTTTCAATAGTACCATCAGGCCTAAGCTTCTTCTTGAATACCCATTTGCATCCTATTGGTTTGCACCCATAAGGACGATCAGTTATCTCCCAAGTTTCATTCGCCAAGATGGAATCCATCTCGCTACGAACCGCCTCCTTCCAGTAGTCAGCATCTTCAGACGCATAGGCCTCTGAAATAGAACTGGGAGTGTCATCTATGAGATACACAAGAAAATCATCACCAAAGGACTTTGCAGTCCTCTGTCTCTTGCTCCTAGTAGGAACTTCATTGTTCTCCTGCACAGGACTTTCAAAGCGCTCCATCGAAATGGCAGGTTCAGTAATTGTAACTGGTTCCTGATTCGATGAACTAGGCATCTCCTGATTAGATGAGGTAGCCATATCCTTCATGGGAAAGATATCTTCAAATAAAGTCGCATCATTCGACTCCATGATCGTACCGACATGCATGTCAGGTACCTCAGATTTTACAACCAAGAATCTATAACCAATGCTATGAAAACCATATCCCAGGAAAACACAATCCACGGTCTTTGGTCCAAGCTTGCGCTTCTTTGGAATTGGCACATTGACTTACGCCAAACAACCCCAGGTTCGTAGATAAGAGAGCTTTAACCTTTTCTTCTCCCATTCCTCGAATGGAGTTATCTCTTTGTTCTTTATGGGGACTCGGTTTAGGACATGACATGCTGTCAATATCACCTTCCCCCACCATGCCTTGGAGAGACCCGATGGGTCTAACATGGCGTTAACCAAATCAGTTAGAGTATGGTTCTTCCTTTCGGCCACCCCATTTAACTGAGGTGAGTAGGGAGGCGTTCTCTCATGGATTATACCATGTTCCGCACAAAAAGCATCAAATTCATTGGAAAAATACTCTCCACCACGGTCGGACCTAAGCCTCTTGATTTTTCGATCAAGTTGGTTTTCCACTTCAGCTTTATAGATCTTGAAAAAGTTCAAAGCCTCATCCTTAGATTTCAGAAGATACACATGGCATTATCTAGTGGAGTCGTCAATCAACGTCATGAAATATTTCTTTCCACCTTTTGTCAAAACACCATTCATTTCACATAGATCTGAATGTATGAGCTCTAGTGGTGCAAGATTTCTCATTTCCGCAGTCGTGTGAGACTTATGAGGTTGCTTAGCTTGCACACAAACTTGACAAACTTAGATCCCTTGACAGTGGTGAAACTAGGGATTAAGTTCAACTTCGCTAGTCGCGACATGCAACCAAAGTTAACATGACAAAGACGTGAATGCCACTCATTTGATTCACTATTGTTGCAAACATGATTAACAACTTTATTGCAAACGTCTGATAAGGATAAACGAAACAGGCCTCCTGACTCATAGCCTTTACCAACAAAGGTTTCATACTTGGATGTTACAAATTTATTCGACTCAAAGAAAAGCTTATAGCCATCTCTACATAGAAGAGATCCGCTAACAAGATTTTTATTGACGGAGGGGACATAATGCATGTTCTTTAGCCGCACGATCTTCCCCGAAGTAAACTTCAGATCGACCGTGCCAACACCACGAACGGAAGCACTTGAACCATTGCCCATCAGCACGGTTCAAGTCCCTGCGGTCTGACAAGACGAAAACATGGAAATGTCACCGCATACATGCACATTAGCACCCGTGTCAATCAACCAATCGGGAGAATGACATACTGAAAGAATAGTGGGAAATATACCATACCCAGCATCCTTCATGTCAATGTCTCCAATGACAACATTAACAGTCTTGCCACCTTTCACAGGATGACGCTTGTCATAGTGATTAGGGCAACTAGGAGCCCAATGATCAGGATCCCCACACACATGACAAACACCTTTCTTCTTATCATTCTTCTTTTTGAAGTTCGTGTGTTGCACAGCCTTGTTATTCCCATCAAACTTTGCTTTACCATCAAACTTTCCCTTGTTCTTGAACTTGTGGTGCTGGAAGTTCTTCTTCTGTACCAGATTAGCACTAGATCCTCTCTCAATACCTCGAGCACGTGTGTCCTTTGCTCTCGCCTTTTCTTCGACATCAAGAGTACCAATGAGATTCGGAATGGAAAACTCCTGTCTCTTATGCTTCAGTAAGGTAGCAAAGTTCCTCCACGAAGGAGGAAGCTTGATGGTGATACCTTCGGCAACAAACTTGTCCGGTAGCATATAGTTGAAGTGATCAAGCTCTCTAGCAAATGAATGTATCTCATGAGCTTGCTCAACCACGGAGCGCTCTTCAGTCATCCTGTAATCATATAATTGCTCCATGATGTACAGCTCAGTGCCGGCATCCGAGACCCCAAACTTGGCCTCGAGTGCGTCCGACATATCTTTTACATTGTCAATTGACGCATAAGCATCAACTATGTTCTCACCAAGAACACTCAAGAGAGCAGCCTTAAACAGAGTATCCATTTTCTGAAAAGCTTGTTCCTGTTGGGCATCAAACTCCCCTTCACGCTTGCCAAGCGTGGCGTCATAGCAACTCATGGTTTGCAACCATAAGACTGCTCTCACGCGCCACCTCTTATAGTGGATACCCTCAAACATAGGAGGTCTCATGGAAGCAGCAAAACCACTTGGGGTAAATTTCCTATAATAAGGTTTTTGGATTGTTGGAAATATGAGCAATTTACCAAATAACTTTGCTAACATAAATACTAGATAAAGCATGACTAATATAGCATAGATAAAGCAAGTCATGCAATCTGACAGAGAGAAGGTAAATAGCATCTTCATATATGAACTTGAACTAAACACATCTAGAACAGACACTAGATGAGGTTGCATATAGGAAGTAGAACCTAACATATGTAGGGCAGAAACTAGGGCAAAGAACTATGGTAGGACAACTAACAGAAAGAGCAAGCACGCATACGGGACAGCAGCAGCAGAAGCACTGGACTTGGGGTCGACATCCTCTCCAGCCATGTCGTTGATGAGGTTGTCGACGTCAGGGAAGAAGTCGTCGTCAGGGAAGTAGTCGTCTGAGTCCATGATGAAGAAGCCAGTAGTCGCGCCGAGCGCTCCCCGAAAACCTTATCATCCTTCTCCCGTATAGGACTCAAAAGGTGCAGTTCCGGAGGCCTACTGTCCCGACCTGCGGTGCACGCCGCAAGCCGGGATGGGGAAGATCGTAGCAGCATCGCAGTGCTCAGGAACCTTGTGGCGAGAGGAAGAGGAACTTCTGGTGTGTCTCTCTGGAGAGGAGCGACCTCTCTTATATAGGCACAGGAGAAGGACGCGAGCAGGCTGCGATGGGAGGTGAAGCAACGAAGGGAGATGAAGCAAACAGCCAGCACGCAAAGAGGTGCGCCGTTCGTATTCAGTCTCCACTACAGCAAAACGTTTCAGCTCCCGTGTGACCGTTCGTATACCCGTCGTGCATGGCAAAATTTTAGACATCGACTCATTCCCGCAACCCATGGCGCGTCGTGACGAGGCGTGGCGTGGCAAGGCGGACGGTGGAGGAGGAGCGCGCGTGGATGTCCCTCTTGTTCTCGTTCTCATACATATGGAGAAAGAGCCTCCCTTATAAAGAGGTCCAACCCCCTCTAAACTAGCAATGTGGGACTAAAATTTGTTCCACCTCTTGCCTTGCACGAATGGGCTGTGTGGGCCTCTAGGATTTATTAGGAATTTCTGAAACTGCTATTGGGCTAGGCCCAAAATAGACAAAATTCCAGCAATCTAACACTTCGACCTGTCTAGACAGTGGTGACAACGGTTGTGGTGTCAATTTTATTTGGTCAATGGTTCCTTTTCACCTTTTCTATTCCTAATATTCTTCCATGATAGTACATGGCGGAGCAATGGTTCGACATCTCACCTCGCAATCTGTCCAACAAGTGTAGTTTCCCATCTACTGGGGTGGATGGCTCATGCAGATCTTTAGATCTTCCAGGTTAGTCAAGTTTCTGCAATTTTTGCTATTCGTACTTTCCTCGCCGGATGTATGGATAAATGTGAATGTAGATGATAAAGCTAGACAAGATGACTTTCGAAAATCTTTGATATAACTTATAGTTTCATCAATGTTATTTGTTGTTTCTGTTGGTGTAAGTTTCTTTGGTCAGATGTACTATATCTATCTAGTTAATTAATAAACTAGATAGTTTGTAAAGAAAACCTGGTTCCAAACTCTACACTCACTTTGAAAAAACAAAAAGGACAACTTTCCTTGAATAGTAGCAAAAAATCACATAAGATATGTCGCTTTGGCAAATTGTCCATGTTTTAGCCAACAAGTTTCATACAACCATTACATAGAGTGTATCTACTAACTTGTTCAATAGAAATGAGATAATTAGTAATTTTATTTTATCTTTGCAGTTTCGAGTTTGTGTAAGGTTGTTGGTTCAAGCTATACAACTTACCTCTCTCTACTCTTTCGTTCTCTACCACACATCACATATCGGATGTGGCAAAAATCATCAACAACAATCACATAACTATTTGAGATTTCCTTAAAACGCATAACATCTATACAAATTTATTAATAAATTTCCGCCCATGTTGGGATGAGCTCCGTATCAAATTTAATTTAAAACCTTGTGTCATGATGATTGAGAAGCTTCCTACATAGCCATTCATTAAGTTCTTTTGAATAAAGGGCAGATTTTATTTATTCATAATGTCGCATAAAGAGAATACAAATACCATGAGCACTCGACTGGCCTTTGCACGATTAGAATCAACACACTCAACATCAAGGCAAAGACGCAAGGAAAAAACAATGCAGCCCTTGAAGGTCATGTCGAAGAGAACTCAACATCAACCGCCACTGATGACAACAGTCGAACTATGGGAAAGCGATTCAAAACTATGCCTCCAAGAAGGAAACTGCATGCAAGCGCTACCATCACCAAATTCACCCATGGAGGTTAGATATTGGGTTTCACCCTGAAGAAGAAGTTTGGGTAAACTCCAAACAATGCCTTCAACAAGGGTATGATGTATAACATCACCATTGCCATGTAAAACTAGTGCAGGGTAGACCTATACTTTACACTCCGGAGCTCAAGAACCTGTGTGCACCAAACTTTAGTCACCCTGCATAGTTACCCCACTTTCAATGAAGAAGTACACTGTTGCAAGCTAGATTGTCATCATTTTGTAGCACTCGCCAATAGTTCATAAAGACTAGAGACGAAGCTCTATATCCACGGGCCACGACTCTAGGGGAACAGGGTCACCATGGTTTACTTTTCATCCATTCCTGGGTCACATCTCTTGCATCTTCATCTTTAGAACCAGCATATCTAGTGACCATCAGAATGGTTTCTCCTGGCTCCCTTCCCCCATCCTCATGTTGCTCCAGCATAGTCCTTTGTAGAGCAACAACACCTTGTTCCAGCATTGCTAGATCATCATCATTTTGTAGCATTGCCCAATTGTTCATAAAAGAAACATTATAATACTAGCTTAAATACAAAAGATTTATGTGTTGTAAATATGCCCTAAGAAAATCATGTATGATGATACTTCCCAATGTGTTTATGGATAAATATAGTACTTGAACATTATCAATGATGAATATAATTAAACAACTACGTGACTTATTTGTGAACTATACATTGTATAATCACTGTTCTAAATGGTCCCTAGTCGAAAGGGTTGTGTGGACTCTTAACCAACTAGACTAGCATACGACACAGTGGATGGTTCGGTCTCACTACCATGTAGCATTGGATGCTAACCGGATAGTATGGACTCAAAAATATCTCCTCGGATCTGAGAGTCGGTTCCATGTCTAGATAAGACCCGAATCGGACAAACCCAATTAGAGACTCGGCGAGACGTGATCATCTGTTAATCGCTAGTACGACATGCGTTCTGTGTCCTAGACCTGAGGTTGGCGCATGGACTCGGGATGGTGTCCGACTTATTTTGGGCCGACCACACACTACTCCCTAACTGAGTAGTTATAAAGGCTGGTTTTGGACTTGTCCAGAACCATGTCGCGAGACATGGTTGAGCAAGATGGGATTTTCCCCTCCAACTGGAGATATATACTTTGGGCCCCTCGTGTGATTCGTCTGGAATAAGAATGGGCATGCGACAAAAGGATGACCCACTCGCCTTGGTCCTGGAACCAAATATTGTGAGGCAAAAGGAACAGAAGCTAATACATTATACATGTTCACTGAACCGGCTTCATCGGACACTTAGAGTCGGCATGCTTTGCTATAATCCGCTTCCGCTGGCCGAGTCGGATGCGATCCGACTCACGACCAAGTGGACCTGAATCTAAAGGTCACGGGCTTAAGGGAAAGGAACTTGTGAGGGCGTGTCTGACTTCGCTGGTTGTCGTAGTTCCAAGTCTGACAGTAAAGTAGGGAGGGTAAGTATGTAGAGACAAGATCCTAGCTACGGTGAGATTGTGCACGCAAGATGTACGAGTTCATGCCCTTCGCGGCGGAAGTAACAACCCTACGTCTCGGTGCCCGGAGGCTCGGTCGATTGGATTATGCGTGAAGTTACAGGGGGTGCGAACCCTTGTGCCAGTGGAGGGGGGTGGCTTATATAGAGTGCCAGGACCCCAGCCAGCCCACTTTACAAGGGTTCAATGTACATAAAGAGGGGGCATTACTGGTAACGCCAGCATTAAAGTGATATAAATAATCCTTAAGTCTATGGAGTGAATGTCTGTCTGTCCAGGGTGACTTTAGGTCTTCTATACTCCGAGTGGTTTCTTTCATGGTCGAGTGATGATATGCTTGTCGAATGGAATTGGGGTATCCGAATGGAGATGTTGGTCGAGTGGGCATGCACTCAAGTAATTCCATTCGGTAGAATTTACTGTCCTTTGACTGTAGGGCAGCGTCCTTGGGAGGGGTGCTTAGATCAGGTCTATTGCCCTACCCTAGGTGCATGTCCTCGTCATTAGCCCCCGAATGGTTCTGGGTTTGAGTGGAAAATGGGGTTGAAGATGGTTTTGACCCAATCTTCATGCCGCGGAAGCATTTTACTGGATTGGTGAACCAAGTAACAGCTCCGACTCTGTTTTCAATCGCCTTGAGGCATTCAGAGGTTTGTCGAGTGAATTTCTATTGATAAGTTCCGACTGTTGATGTCGCATTAAATCTTTGGCATGATTGACTGCTCTGCTATTTCCGGATCTTGCGGGATTTGAAATTTGGGGAAGCGCGCGAGGCGGAGAGGGCCGCGGTAATCGGAGTGGATTAGGTAGGGGTGCCTTGATCCCCGCGCCACCTTTTTCGCCATGCACTGTGCGTGCACCTGTTGCGGGATTTCATAGGATTGTCTGGGTCCACCAGTTAGTCACTCGGGGAATGGGGCCATATAAGGCGCCGAGGCCAGTGCCTTCGCACTATGCGTCCCACTTTTCTCCTCCTTCCTCTGCCCCCCTTGCTTCCGCCTCCGCTCTCAGCGCCGCCGCCCAACTCGAGCCTGTTCCACCACAATGGGGAAGGACAAGACCACCGCTCTGGAGTGCGTGAAGAAAGCGACAGCGAAGGCGAAGAAGATGAGCCGGGGCGGGTCATCATCGAGATCCGCTCTGCCGTGCGGCTGGATCCAAGGCGACTGGATCCAGTCGACCATCTTGAAGGAAGACATGGAGGATCTGGTTGACCGGGGGCTAATTGCCCATGAGTCTTGGCGGCTTCCGGGGGACGAGACCGAGCCGCGGCCGCAAGAGGGTGAGTGCGTCCTTCTTGCGACCCACGTCGACCGCGGTTTTTCTTTGCCCCCCATCCTATCTTCCGGGGTTTTCTGAATTTCTTCGAAGCCCAACTTCACCACTTTTCCCCCAATACTATCACATACCTCGCTGCCTATGTGTCCATGTGCGAGAACTTTCTGGGTTATTGACTGCACTGGGGCCTCTTTAAACACATTTTCACCTGCCGCTCTCAGTCGGTAAAAAAGGCCAATCCGAGTGACAAGAGGACACACGTGATCCAGATATGTGGGGGTTTGGGGATCCAGATGCAAAGCAAAAGCACTTTCCCTGCCATGATTCTTCCCGAGTCAGTCAGGGGTGGCAGTCGACCTGGTTCTATTGTAAGGATGAACCGACCCCAGGTCAGTCGACTGGTCTTCCTCCATTTTCCACCGAGCGAGTCGAGAAGCCTTCTCCGTTGAGAGTGACTACAGCGGAGAAAGAAGAGGTTGCTATGCTGGTTGAGCGAGTGGTCCAGCTTGTCCGCGACGGCGTGACTGGCATGGATTTGTTAGTAGCATTTCTGAGTCGACACATCCAGCCGCTCCAAGCTCGTGACCATCCAATGTGGATGTACTCAGGCGTTGAGGACAACACTCGAATCCACCCGGCAGAAGTCAACGAGGAGACGGTAGCGCTGTGGTTACAAGGCATCATTGGGAATAAGGACAACCCCAGGGGGTCCAGAAGGGTTCCTCCACTCGACAACACTACTGAACCCGACAAGGTTTAATTCTTTCCTTCCGAGTGTATTTTGCTCTGATATGTGTTAACTCTTGAAACTGATTAATATCCACTCGACTCTATCCTTTTCAGACCTTTACTGAACTGTACTCGATGCCCAACGGAGAGCAAGAGCGGGAGGGAGAGGCGAGCGATGGTGATAGCGGCGACTGGCACTCTGACGGAGGAGGAGACAAGGAGAGCGAGGACTCGAGCAGTGGCGAGGAGGTCGACTCTCCACCTCGCACAGAGAGGCGCTCCAAACGGAGGCAGGATCCAACAAGCATTCGGGGCAAGACGACTCCTCCGACTGGACAGCCTTTAAAGCATACTCGAACGTCTTCTCCTATGCCGACTGAAAAAGCTCCTAACCAGCCCAAAGTCGTGACGTCAAAACCCCGGAAGGCTCTGCCAAAGATTAAAGTGTCTGTCCCCATCGCTTCTGGGTAATTACTGAGCCCAACTCTTTAGTTTTCGCATGATTCAAACTTTGGTCAACTCACTTTCTCATTTTGACCGAGTGAATTATGAATTTTTAGTGCTGCCTCTGGGACTTCTTTTTACCAAGATGATGAAGATGAAGAGATGGAAGACGCGGTCACCTCTCATGCAGGTAAAACTCTTTGCCATTCTGTCATTATTTAATCTACTATTTTGACGGTTGAGTGAACTCTTGTAAATGATTGCTTTGCAGCTCCGCCCAATGTCATTGAACTTCCGGATGATGACGAAGATGTGCCGCATAGTACCATGGGAAGGAGGGGCAAGGCTTCGAGCAAGAAGGCGTCCGCTGGCCAAACGTCTCAGTCGGTGTCGGTGACGGAGCCAGTGGTTCATCAGCCTGAAGATGCGAACCGGACCTCTGTCACCTTTGTTGTTCCAGTGTCGAGTGAACGCCCTTCATCATCGACCGTGCCCGCCCCTGCTTCATATGTTCAACGTCACGCCTCGGATTCTCAGGCTGCTGCGACTGAACCGATGACTCCGTTCTTCACCACCCATCACGTCCCGGAGGACCAGGCAAGCGCTGTAGTAGAAGCTATATGCCAAGCGGGCCTGATGATGGAGCGGGTGAAGAACGTGCACAAGAATAGTCAAGCTGCTTATGATGCTAGTGCAGCCCTCCGAGCCAATGTCTAGGTAAGTTGGTTTCCGACTGAACTCCTATCTTGACGCTTGTTCTGTTAGGATATGCTACCCGAAAAAACTCTTCTTTGTGCGTCCATTTGTTAGTCTGCTCTTCGCATCTGCACACCCACTGGTTGTTTTAATTTACGTCGAATATTTTTTCTAGTTGAGTCGACTAGGTTGTGTCGATTGTAGTTTTTGGACTAGTGGGGGCACGAGAGTGCAACCACTGCGTGTGGTCCCTGAGGCCGCCGTCGAATGTGTGATTCGGCGGGGGCCTTGATAAAAATATCTTCTCCTTCAGTTCTTCCACTCGGTCTGGGCGGACCATGTCGAGTGGAACCTGAACCAGTGGGGGCACGCAGAGTGCACCCACTGGGTGCAGTCCCCGAGACCGCGATCGACTGCGGGCAGTCGGTTGGGGTCTGAGAATGACTATTGCTGGTCGTTTTTTTTTCACTCAGTCTGGGCGGACCATGTCGAGTGGAATCTGAACCAGTGGGGGCACGCTAAGTGCACCCACTGGGTGTAGTCCCCGAGACTACTGTTGAATGTTTGATTCTACAGTAGTCTTAGAGTTCTTTTCACTCGGAAGCGAATAATCTTTGGTCCTGTCCATTGATGTATCTTTTTGCTGACTGCAGAAATCCTGTGAGCTTATCTCCAAGTTTGCCGATTTCGAGGAGAAGCAGAGACAGCTCAACCTTGAGTTGGAGCTAGCCAATCAGAATTTGAAAAAGGCTAAAGATGAAGTAGCTGGTACGGAAGGTAACGACCTGTCGACTGTCTATCTTGACCATCTCTCAAGTTATCTCTTCGTTCTTCTCTCTGACCCGAGTGCACATTCTTTAGAGAAAATGAAGCAAGCTCTGGTACAGAAGGACCTTGACCTTGCAGCTGCGCAGAAGGAGGCCCAGGAGAATACAACACTCGCCGACAAGAAGCTGGCTTCAGTCGGGGCACTGGAGGAAGACAACACCAAACTAAAGGCATCCCTCACCGAAGCCAACAAAGAAGTGACCCATCTAAAGAAAGACAAAGTTGCTTTGAACAAGAAGATTGAAGGCATTTCTTGTAAGAGAAATGACCTGGAGGCTTATCCGGGGGCACTCGCCAAGAAGTTGTTCCTTATGCTCGAAGGTATTTTTACTTATCCAATTGTTTAGCCATTGCCGATTCACCATAAAACCGTCGACTCATTATCTCTTTGTGTTTGTAGAATTCTGTCAAAACTTTGAGGAAGAAACTGGGTGGATCGAGACAGGCCTGGACCCCATCCTTTCCCCTGTCGGTGATGAAGCTTCCATGAACGTGCTCCGACTGGAATCCCGCGTCGCCAGTGTTATGCACTATCTTGCTCGTCATAAGGTTGCGGTGTCAGGGATTGACTCGGCGCTTTGGCCACGGGAGACGCTCCAGAATGACCTCGAGTCTTTGATGACTCGACTCAATGAGGTCCCTAGCCGAGTGCAGGAGTGGAAGAAGTCATCTGCTCGCTGCGGTGCTGATGTAGCTCTATCACTAGTTCGAGTCCACTGCAAGGAGGCCAAGGAGGAAAAGCTAGCAGCAATCGAGGTTGCCAATACCAGTTGACATGACTTCCAGTCCTTCATGGAGACCTTCATTATTGCCGCCACTCGAATTGCAGATGGAATCGACCTGGATGAGTTCGTCGAGCCTGCCAGTCCTCCACCCGCGGACTGAACAAACTTTTATAATCCAATTGAATTTGCCTCGGTATGCCCAGTGGTCTTGTAACCGTTTAAACTCTTTCGGGCCTGATGCCCGAGTCCTTTGAACTGTGGTCTGGAACCTCTTAGGTTTTATCTGAAGTTGGCTGCTTTTGAATCTCTTGGCTCTGATTCTTCTGTCTGAATTGCAACTAACTTTGTGGTGCAGCTCAGCTGAGTGGATCATAGACAAGGGCATTCGGTGCCGTCCATGACCTACTCGTCTTCTTCTTTGCAGGTAAGGATGGAGTGGACGTTGCATTTGTGTCGCAGCTCCGAGGATAAGGTCGTGGTCGACCTGCACCTCGTCGTCCTTATGGATAAGGATGGAGCGGATGTTGTATTAGTGTCGTAGCTCTGAGGATAAGGTTGTGGTCGACCTGCACCTCATCGTCCTTGCGGACAAGGATGGAGCAGACGTTGTATCTGTGCCGTAGCTCCGAGGATAAGGTTGTGGTCGACCTGCACCTCGTCATCCTCACGGATAAGGATGGAGCAAACGTTGTATTTGAAACTTAGGCGAGTACGAGACTGCAGCTAAGCTTCCGAGTGGGAGGATGGCTCGCCACTCGGTAGGATTTTTTAAACTTAGGCGAGTACTAGACTGCAGCTAAGCCCCCGAGTGGGAGGGTTGCTCACCACTCGGTAGGATTTTTTTTAACTTAGGCGAGTACTGGACTGCAGCTAAGCCCCCGAGTGGGAGGGTTGCTCACCACTCGGTAGGATTTTTTTTAAACTTAGGCGAGTACTGGACTGCAGCTAAGCCCCCGAGTGGGAGGGTTGCTCACCACTCTATAGGATTTTTTAAACTTAGGCGAGTACTGGACTGCAGCTAAGCACCCGAGTGGGAGGGTTGCTCACCACTCAGTAGGATTTTTGAAACTTAGGCGAGTACTGGACTGCAGCTAAGCCCCCGAGTGGGATGGTTGCGCACCACTCGGTAGGATTTTTCAAACTTAGGCGAATCGGGTTCGCAACTAAGCCCCCGAGTGAAAGGATTACTCCTTACTCAGTGGGATTTTGTTTTTTGAAACTTAGGCGAATCAGATTCACGGCTAAGCCACCCACTGGGGGATTTTGGACACATGTATTAAGTAATAACAATCATTTAGGAGATTGTAAAACCATGTCTTTGATAAACAAACTAAAAGGTACTTCTTATTACAACTCGATAGTCTGAATGCTTAAGTGTTAAAATGGCGGAGAAGCTCCGCATTCCAGGCGCGTGGCTCGTCTTTCTTGTGTTCCACATCGTACATGTGATATGCACTGTTGTGGAGCACTTTGGTGATGATGAAGGGGCCTTCTCAGGCGGGAGCAAGCTTGTGTGGACGTTGCTGGTCCACTCGGAGAACTAGCTCCCCTCCTGAAATGCTCGACCCTTGACGTTTCTGGCATGGAACCGTCGAAGGTCTTGTTGATAGATGGTCGACCGGATCAGTGCCATCTCTCTTTCCTCTTCCAGAAGATCAACAACATCTTGCTGGGCTTGTTCTGCTTCTGCCTCTGAAAAAAGCTCTACTCGTGAGGCGTTGTGAAGCAAATCAGTCGGCAGTACGGCTTCAACTCCATATACCATGAAGAAGGGAGTCCTACCAGTAGACCGATTTGGTGTTGTTCTCAGACCCCATAGTATTGATGGTAACTCATCTACCCAGGCGCCAGCTGCATGCTTGAGGTCTCGCACCAATCTGGGTTTCAACCCTTGGAGGATCAAACCATTTGCTATTTCTGCTTGTCCATTCGACTGTGAGTGAGCGACTGAAGCATAATCGACCCGAGTGCCTTAGGAAGCACAGAAAGCTCTGAACTCATCTGAATCAAAGTTTGAACCATTGTCTGTGATGATGCCGTGCGGGACTCCAAATCTGAATGTTAACCCCCTGACGAAGCTGACGGCAGTGCCCGAATCGAGGCTCTTGATGGGCTTGGCTTCAATCCATTTAGTGAACTTGTCGACTGCAACAAGCAGGTGAGTGAATCCACTTCTGCCAGTTCTCAAGGGTCCAACCATATCCAACCCCCAAACGGCAAATGGCCAGATGAGTGGAATGGTCTTCAAGGCTGAAGCGGGCTTGTGAGACATGTTGGAGTAGAACTGGCAACCCTCACATTTGTCGACTATTTCCTTTGCCATTTCATTTGCTCGCGGCAAGTAAAAACCTGCTTGGTTTGCTTTGGCCACAATTGTCTGTGAAGACGCATGGTGACCAGAGGTCCCCGAGTGGATATCATTGAGGATCATTCGACCTTCTTCTGGGGTAATGCATCGCTGAGCAACTCCAGTCACACTTTCCCTGTACAGTCGACCGCTTATCACAGTGAAGGCTTTAGATCGACGGATGATCTATCACGCTTCATCTTCGTCTTCTGGCAGTTCTTTCCTGAGAATATATGCGATATACAACACAGTCCAGTCAGGAATGAGGACCAAAACTTCCGTGACTAGGTCAACCACGGTTGGGATTTCAACTTCAGTCGGATCAGTGGAACTCTTAGGTTGCGGGGCTCTTCCGTGAAGGGATCCTCTTGAACTGATGGTGTGTGAAGATGTTCCAAAAACACATTGCTGGGAATGGGCTCTCGCTTGGAACCTATCTTTGCCAGGTCATGTGCTGCCTGGTTCTTTAGTCGGGGAATGTGGTGGAGCTCTAGACCCTCAAACTTCTTTTCCATTTTTCTTACTGCATTGCAATAACCAGTCATAGCTGGACTTCTGACATCCCATTCTTTCATCACTTGATTGACCACCAAATCTGAGTCGCCGTAGACCATTAGGTGACGGACGCCGAGTGAATGGCCATTCGCAATCCGTACCGAAGTGCTTCATATTCAGCTTTGTTGTTGGAGGAACCAAAGTGAATCTGAAGGACATAACTAAGTTTGGCGCCTCGCGGAGATACCAGAACTACTCCAGCACCAGAACCATTCAGCATCTTGGATCTGTCAAAAAACATAGTCCAATATTCGGACCGAACTTGAGTCGGTTGCTGCTGTTCAATCCAGTCGACGAGGAAATCTGCTATTGCTTGGTAATTGATTCCTTTCTTTGCCTCAAACTTGATATCTAATGGAAGGAGTTCAATCGCCCACTTTGCCACTCGACTAGTTGCATCTCTGTTGTTTAGAATTTCTGACAATGGAGCATCACTGACGACTGTGATGGAGTGATATGAGAAATAATGTGCCACCTTCTTCGAAGTCAAGTAAATTCCATAGAAAAGCTTCTGATAATGCGGATATCTCTGCTTGGACGGAGTTAAGACTTCAGAAATATAGTACACTGGGCGCCGAACCTTGCAGGCTTTACCTTCTTCTTCCCGCTCGGCCGTGAGTATTGTACTGACAACTTGTCAAGTGGCTGGAATATAAAGCAGTAAAGGCTCTTTGCTGATTGGAGCAGCGAGCACCGGCTGGGTGGAAAGCAGGATTTTGAGCTCCGCAAATGATGCGTCAGCTTCAGGAGTCCACTCGAACTTATCAGATTTCTTCATCAATCGGTAAAGAGGTAATGCATTTTCACCGAGATGAGAGATGAATCGACTTAAGGCGGCCAAACAACCGGTAAGATTCTGAACGTCCTGTATGCACACAGGGCTTTTCATTCGGAGTATTGTGCCAACTTTCTCTGGGTTAGCATCGATCCCATGTTCAGAAACGAGGAAACCGAGTAACTTTCCGCCTGGAACTCCAAATGTACACTTTGACGGGTTAAGCTTGATATCATATCTTCTCAGGTTGGCAAAGGTTTCAGCGAGGTCAGTCAGCAGGTCGAAACCTTTTTGTGACTTAATCATGATGTCATCCATGTATGCTTCCACATTCCGACTGATTTGAGTGAGCAGGCACTTCTGAATCATACGCATGAATGTGGCGCCAACATTCTTGAGACCAAAGGGCATGGTAACATAGCAGAAGCACCTGAATGGGGTGATGAAAGCTGTTTTTATTTCATCGGGTCCATACAGTCGGATCTGATGATACCCGGAATATGCGTCCAAAAAAGACAATCGCTCACATCCCGCAGTCGAGTCGACTATTTGATTGATGCGAGGGAGAGGGAAGTGATCTTTCGGGCAGGCCCGATTGATATGCTTGAAGTGAATACACATACGGAGTGAATCATCCATCTTGGGAACCATGACTACATTGGCAAGCCACTCAGAGTGGTAAAACTCTCGGATGAGGTCAGCTGCCAGAAGCCGAGCTACTTCTTCACCAATTGCCTTCCTTTTATCGACAGCGGACCGTCGGAGGTGTTCTTTGACAGGTCTTGCTTTTGGGTCGACTCGCAAACAGTGCTTAGCCAGTCCCCTGGGCACACCTGACATGTCAGAAGGTTTCCATGCGAAGATGTCCCAGTTCTCACGGAGGAACTGGATGAGCGCTTCTTCCTATTTGTTGTCGAGTGTTGTTGATATATGAGTCGGAGCTGCATTGGGATCGGTCGGGTGAATATGAACTGGTTTCGTTTCACCAGACGACTTAAATGCAGACTCTGAAGCAGGCTTCTTAGCTCTCAACAAATCACTCGGATCTGCTGTCTTCTTGTATTCCTCCATTTCTATTGCTACCATCTGTTCAGCGGCAATCTTCGAGCCCTTCTGGAAGCACTCTTCTGCTCGCTGCCGATTACCAATGACTATAATCACGCCCCTAGGGCCATGCATCTTGAGCTTGAGATACACATAACATGGTCGAGCCATGAAACAGGCATACGCAGTTCTGCCCAGGATAGCATGATAAGCACTGTGAAAATCCACGACTTCAAATGTCAACTTTTCCTTTTGGCAATTCTTTGAATCGCCGAAAGCCATGTCAAGAGTGATCTGGCCGAGTGAATCGGCTTTCTTTCCCGGTATAACTCCATGAAACCGCATGTTACTCTCACTGAGCTTGGACATCGGAATGCCCATCCCTCGGAGGGTCTCCGCATACAAAATGTTTAATCCACTGCCACCATCCTTCAAAACTTTGGTCAGTCGGGTGCCTCCAACGACCGGGTCGACCACCAACACTTGCCTCCCAGGGGTGGCAACGTGCGGCGGGTGGTCTGACTAGTCGAATGTGATAGGAGTCTCTGACCATTTCAGATACGTCGGCGTTGCCGGAGCAACCATGTTTACTTTCCCGTTGATGACTTTCAGTCAACTCTTGCTTTCAACATCAGCAAAAATCACCAAAGTGGAATTGATATTGGGAAAACCATCATCATCCTCTTCCTTGTCCTCATCTTTATCAGATTCTTTTTCCTTCTCACTAGGTTGCTTTTCTCTGAACTGTTGTATAAGGACTCGACACTGCCAAGTGGTGTGCTTGGGATAAATGAGATTTCCCTCTTCATCCTTCTTGATGTGAATGTGACATGGTAAATCCAACACGTCGTTCCCAGCTGCATCTTTCACCTTCTTAGGGGTCCAGGGCCCTTTAGATTTTCCTTGGGTTGCGACTTCAACCTCTCCAGGCGCTGCAGGTTCTGCTTCCGATTGGAATTACCTCCTCCAGTGTCCTGGCCGACTGGTTTGCTCTTGCCACTGCGGAGTCGGTATTGTTCTTCACCATTGGCGAGCCGAGTGGCTATCTCCATCATTCGAGTCAAAGACATGTCTCCTGTCCGACCGAATTTCAGGTTGAGCTCCCGGTACCGAACGCCCTCCTTGAAGCCGCAAACTACTTGATGGTGAGAGACATTCTCCACAGTGTGGTGTAAAGTGGTCCACCTCTGGATGTAATCCCTCAAAGTTTCATTCGTTTTTGCACGCAGTGCTACAATTCTATCAATCCTGCTGGTCGTTTGCATGTGCCCTCAAACGTTCTGACAAATACTCGAGCCAATTCTTCCCAGCTGAAAATACTGTCCGGAGCCAAATGATTCAACCAAGCTCTAGCTGATCCTTCAAGCATCAGGGGGAGATGTTTCATGGCAACTTCATCATTTCCTCCACCGATCTGCACAGCCAGTCGGTAGTCTTCAAGCCAAGTGTCAGGCTTTGATTCACCAGTGAACTTACTGACCCCAGTCACCAACCTGAAGTTGGGGGGGATCTCTGCAGCCCTGATGGCTCTACTAAAACACTCGGGACCAGAAACATGCACCCTGCTTCCAGTCGAGCGGTCTCTGTCTTGCCCTTCTCTATGTGCCCGATTCCTGTCCACCAAACCTTGCACTAAAATGGACCTTGCATCAAACCCTGGCTCTCTTGGGTCGAATGGCCTCCTCCACTCCTCACTGTTCAGGCGCCTATCATCATAATGCCGGGGCACGTATGATTCACCCCTCAGAGGGGGTGTAGGCACTCGACGGCGGTCATCACGGTCGAGCCGATGATCTTGCTACTCATGGTTCCGACCCAAATACTACCCTTGACGATGCCCACGTCCCTCATGCCGTGGAGGTGATCTTGGGCTGTGAGCCGATTGAACGGTATCAGCCACCACAAATCTGCTATGGATTCCGTTGCGTGACTGAGTAACTGTAGTGTTCTGCATCAAACCTCTACCATCTTCCGACTGGGACGGCTGAATGAACTCTGCTATACGAGCCGCAGCGGTAAGATTCTGAATCAGAGTGCGGTATACCTGTGGTTCAGGTGGAAATAACTGTCATTCCCGTCGACTGGACTCGGGGATCTGTCGGCGAGCGCAGTTGTCGAGTGCACGCTAAAGGTTCTCCAGTCGGGTGCGCTCAGCCAAAGTGGCCAAACGCGCCGCCTCCAAGGCCCGAGCCTCAAAGGACTCGCCGACAACGGTCGTGTGGAGGGTCTCCACATTGCGGCGATGAAGTTCCTCCCTCTGCTGAGAAGAAAGAGTTTCAGGGTGGTACTCTTCATGAACACGCGACGGATCGCCGCCGCCATCGTCGCCGCCGTTACAACGCATGCCAGGCGGACTGCGAGGTGTGTCGACCATCAGGACCTCCGCGGCGGGGTTGCTGCTATCACACTCGGACAGGGTCTCGACGGAGCCAGTCGAACAGGCCGTAGAGAGATTCATTGGGCTCGATTGCCGCGACTTGAGGGGTGGCTGACTGACGTGCCATCGCGTGCTTCACCCACCACTGAAGCCGTGACCGACCGGATCGCTTGTGATGGCAAGCAGCGGGGAGCGAAGATGTTGCCGGAGCCGACCGATACTGAGTCGACGGCTACCGTAGAAGGACGTCGCGAATGCACACATGAAAGTGTGTCACCCCGCGAACGGGTGATACGTCTCCAATGTATGTATAATTTTTGATTGTTTCATGCTATATTATATCTTGTTTTGGACATTATTGGGCTTTATTATACACTTTTATATTATTTTTGGGACTAACCTATTAACCGGAGGCCCAGCCCAGAATTGTTGTTTTTTTCCCTATTTTAGAGTTTCGCAGAAAAAGAATATCAAACGGAGTCCAAACGGAATGAAACCTTCGGGAACGTGATTTCCCGAACGAACATGATCCAGAGGACTTGGACCCTACGTCAAGAAAGCAACCAGGAGGGCACGAGGTAGGGACGCGCCTACCACCCCAAGCGTGCCCTCCACCCTCGTGGGGCCCACGTTGCTCCAGCGACGTACTTCTTCCTCCTATATATACCTACGTACCCCCAAACTACCAGATACGGAGCCAAAACCCTAATTCCACCGCCGTAACTTTCTGTACCCGTGAGATCCCATCTTGGGGCCTTTTCCGGAGCTCTGCAGGAGGGGGCATCATTCACGGAGGGCTTCTACATCAACACCATAGCCTCTCCGATGAAGTGTGAGTAGTTTACTTTAGACCTTCGGGTCCATAGTTATTAGCTAGATGGCTTCTTCTCTCTTTTTGGATCTCAATACAAAGTTCTCCTCCTCTCTTGTGGAGATCTATTCGATGTAATCTTCTTTTGCGGTGTGTTCGTTGAGACTGATGAATTGTGGGTTTATGATCAAGTTTATCTATGAACAATATTTGAATCTTCTTTGAATTCTTTTATGTATGATTGGTTATCTTTGCAAGTATCTTTGAATTATCAGTTTGTTTTGGCCTACTAGATTGATCTTTATTGCAATGGGAGAAGTGCTTAGCTTTGGGTTCAATCTTGCAGTGTCCTTTCCCAGTGACAGTAGGGGCAGCAAGGCACGTGTTGTATTGTTGCCTTCGAGGATAACAAGATGGGGTTTATATCATATTGCATGAGTTTATCCCTCTACATCATGTCATCTTGCTTAAAGTGTTACTCTGTTCTTTTGAACTTAATACTCTAGATGCATGCTAGATAGCAGTCGATGTGTGGAGTAATAGTAGTAGATGCAGGCAGGAGTCGGTCTACTTGTATCGGACGTGATGCCTATATACATGATCATACCTAGATATTCTCATAACTATGCTCAATTCTGTCAAATGCTCAACAGTAATTTGTTTACCCACCGTATACGTATGCTCTCGAGAGAAGCCACTAGTGAAACCTATGGCCCTAGGGTCTATTTTCCATTATACTAATCTTCCGTCAACAAGCTATTTCCTTTTCCATTTATTTTGCTTTCTTTACTTTGCATCTTTATCATACAAAATACCAAAAATACTTCTTATCATATCTATCAGATCTCACTTTTGTAAGTGACCGTGAAGGGATTTACAACCCCTTTATTGCGTTGGTTGCGAGGATTTTATTTGTTTGTGTAGGTGCGAGGGACTCGTGCGTGGCCTCCTACTGGATTGATACCTTGGTTCTCAAAAAGTGAGGGAAATACTTGCGCTACTTTGCTGCATCACCCTTTCCTCTTCAAGGGAAAACCAACGCAGTGCTCAAGAGGTAGCAAGAAGGATTTCTGGTGCCGTTGCCGGGGAGTCTACGCAAAAGTCAACATACCAAGTACCCATCACAAACCCTTATCTCCGCATTACATTATTTGCCATTTGCCTCTCGTTTTCCTCTCCCCCACTTCACCCTTGCCGTTTTATTCGCCCTCTCTCTCCGTCCTCCTCTTTCTCTATTTGCCTCTTTTTGCCCGTTTCTTGTTGGATTGCTTGCTTGTCGTTATGGCTAGTCCCCTATCTTCTCCATTTTCTCCCGAAAATGAAGTTCTTAATTTTAAGCAAAGGGAAGGATAAAATATAAAAGACGCTTGGTACAGAATATACAATGCTCAAAATAGATGTACCAGAAAGCAATCTACTTCCGTTCTTCTTCGCAATTTTTATGTAGGAACTACTCCTTGGCACAGATATGTCCTTGATACCATTACCGGAGGGAATTTCTTGGGTAGCCACACTTTTGATTCCTATAATGCTATGATAGATTTGTTTGGCTCACCCCCTCTTTTGGTTAATGGAACTATGTTAACTTTGGAGCATGTAATGCAAAAACTTGAAATTATTGAAAATAAAGTTGCTACCGTAGAGTTAATTGAAAATTTGGATAAAAAGATCCACAACCAAATTACTCAATGTGGATCTAAAGTAGGAGTCACTTTGAAAAATATTAAGGAGAAGGAACCCATAGTTAATGAAAGAATAAATCAGGATTCCACTAGAATCGATAAACTTGAGGGTATCATTACCAACTTGGGAACCGCTTTTTCTTCCGAAAAGAATACTCCAAGTCCTCCAACTAAAATTACCAAGTTTATGTATGTTCCTAAAAATAAGGGTGAATCCTCTAGCAAGGAAACTGCGGATCTCAAATCTATAAGTATTCATCCCAATCTTTTTGCTATCATTAAGGAACCATTTGCTACTAATGATTGTTTCAATTTTGTGTCTAGAAGTTTGATAATTGATAAAAGGAAAGAAACTCTTAAGGGTGATAGATGTCTCATTAAAGAATTACCAACTAAAAATACCTAGATCTATCCTTGCTTTTATGCCGAGCTAGGGCGTTAAACGATAGCGCTTGTTGGGAGGCAACCCAATTTTATTTTTATTCCTTGCTTTTTGCTCCTGTTTAGTAATAAATAATTTGTCTAGCCTCTGTTTTGGTTGTGTTTTTTGTGTTTAATTAGTGTTTGTGCCAAGTAGAACCGTTGGGAAGACTTGGGGAAAGTCTTTTTAATCTTGCTGTAAAAAACAGAAACTTTAGCACTCACGAGAATTGCTACCATTTGTATTTGGAAAGTGATATTTAGTTAATTATTTTTGAAGATGATTAAAAGATAAATTCCTCACGTCCAGAAATTTATTTTAGAATTTTTGGGGTTCCAGAACTTGCGTTAGCTACAGATTACTACAGACTGTTGTGTTTTTGGCAGATTCTGTTTTTCGTGTGTTGTTTGCTTATTTTGATGAATCTATGGCTAATAAAATAGTTTATAAACCATAGATAAGTTAGAATACAGTAGGTTTAACACCAATATAAATAAATAATGAGTTCATTACAGTACCTTGAAGTGGTGTTTTGTTTTCTTTCGCTAACGGAGCTCGCGAGATTTTCTACTTTAAGTTTTGTGTTGTGAAGTTTTCAAGTTTTGGGTAGAAGATTTGATGGATTATGGAACAAGGAGTGGCAAGAGCCTAAGCTTGTGGATGCCCATTTCACCCCGAGATAATCTAAGGACACCTAAAAGCCCAAGCTTGGGGATGCCCCGGAAAGCACCCCCTCTTTCGTCTACTTCCATCGGTAACTTTACTTGGAGCTATATTTTTATTTACCTCATGACATGTGTTTTGCTTGGAGCGTCTTGTACTATTTGAGTATTTATTTGTTAGTTTTCCACAATCATCCTTGCTGTACACACCTTTTGAGAGAGACACACATGATTCAGAAATTGTTAGAATACTCTATGTGCTTCACTTATATCTTTTGAGTTATATAGTTTTTGCTCTAATGCTTCACTTATATCTTTTAGGGCACGGTGGTGGATTTGTCTTATAGAAACTATTGTTCTCTCATGCTTCACTTAGATTATTTTGAGAGTCCTACAAAACAGCGTGGTAATTTGCTTTAATTATGTTAGGCATTCAAGATTAATAAAAAATCTTATGAGTGTGTTGAATACTTTGAGAAGTTTGATACTTGATAATTGTTTTGAGATATGGAGATGGTGATTGTCGGTGTCAAAACCGGTGGATCTCGGGTAGGAGGTCCCGAACTGTGCGTCTAAGGTGGATGGTAACAGGAGGCAGGGGACACGATGTTTACCCAGGTTCGGGCCCTCTTGATGGAGGCAATACCCTATGCCCTGCTTGATTGTTCTTGATAATATGAGTAATACAAGAGTTGATCTACCACGAGATCAGAGAGGCTAAACCCTAGAAGCTAGCCTATGGTATGATTGTTGTTCTTGGTCCTACGGACCAAACCCTCCGGTTTATATAGACATCGGAGGGGCTAGGGTTACACAGAGTCGGTTACAAGGAAGGAGATCTACATATCCGTATTGCCAAGCTTGCCTTCCACGCCAAGGAGAGTCTCATCCGGACACGGGGCGAAGTCTTCAATCTTGTATCTTCATAGTCCAACAGTCCGGCCAAAGGATATAATCCGGTTGTCTGGATACCCCCTAATCCAGGACTCCCTCAGTAGCCCCCGAACCGGGCTTCAATGACGATGAGTCCGGCGCGCAGATTGTCTTTGGCATTGCAAGGCGGGTTCTTCTTCAAACTCTGAGTACCTGTTAAATAGTGTCCGGCTTCTCGTAAAGGTTGCGCTTCTTGGCTTCTGCGTCCAATAATGGCCATCTTCCACATGTCAAGCGAATGTGAGGAGCCAGGGTGTTTTTACATTTACCATCCCATCTATGTGAATGGACTGTCTATTAAAGAGACGAGGATCCCCAGATCCAAATCACACCATCCTCCCTCAGCGAGCATTCATCGGAGCGCGCCCGAAAAAATCCATGCCAACATGGCCGGCCAGCGCAGCTCCTCCTCTCGCTCCTGCAGCCCCAAGCCCGGAGACTGGGAGAAGTGTTCCGTCCCACACAGCCAATTAGTGAAGCCACAGACCCAAGGATTCCTCCCTCCAGTGTATATGGTCCCGGTTCGAGCCGGGCTCGCCACCTATAATGGCGGGGAGCAAGCGGAGAGCTTTCCCAACCCCTCTAAGGGAGAGCGGGTATGCCTTATCCCTTATTTGTTAAGGGGACTCGGATTTCCAATCCATCCATTTCTCCGAGGGCTCCTGGAGTTCTACGGCCTCCAGTTGCACAACCTCACCCCTGCCTCCGTACTACACATCTCTGGTTACGTAGCCCTTTGCGAGCTGTTTCTGGGTTGCG
The DNA here is from genome assembly GCA_034509565.1 of Triticum monococcum. Classification (NCBI taxonomy): domain Eukaryota; kingdom Viridiplantae; phylum Streptophyta; class Magnoliopsida; order Poales; family Poaceae; genus Triticum; species Triticum monococcum. The sequence continues at coordinate 664,507,992 of CM067843.1, read as the reverse complement.
AAGCTCATTTCGCGCTGTGGAAGAAGTTGTTCTGCCTTGTGCCCCATACGCAGAGAGGATCAATATATCAAGTGGGCGGAGCCAAAGTATGGCGCATCGCCAGGACCGGATACCTATCTGGTACCCCGAAGAAGATGTCCGAGGACTGGCCTTCGGAGTGGTTTTATATGGAGGACGTTCCTCTCCCGGATCCTATCCGGATTGGTCTTCCTGAGTTCGACAACACCCCTTTGAAGAAACGCCTAAGCTGGCGCCCACGGAGCCCACAGGAGGAAGATGATAGAGACGAATTTTATCTGATGGGCCGGATAAAGTTGCTGGCCAAATCAGGACTGACCGTAACTGAGGTTATGGCAATATGCATTATGCGGGGGTTGTAGCCACTTCAATATCGAGGCCACCCCATGTGGGACTTCAACGGGGAAGATGATGCCACTCGCTGCGGGCGCAAGGGACCGGACTCAGTAGCTGCTCTAGCAAAAATTATATCCGATCTGTATAAGGGGGAAGAAGAGGAGTTCCTCCGCATCAAGCCACGGGATGGATTCTCCATGAACAACCCTCGAAGTTGGGTGAGCTTCCACTCTTTTTACTTCCATCCTACCCTTGTTTTCGTGATAAATATTTACCTTGCTGTTTCATCGCAGGAACTACGTAAGGCGGTAGGGGAGATCAATAGCCCACCTCCACAACCGGAGGATCCTAAACGGGTCCTCGACCCCGACCTGAAAGAGGACCCAGACATATTCGTGGTGCTGATTGATAGGATTTTCTATCAGCTAAGCTGTGATGACGCCATGGTGGCCATTATAGCCGACTACCCTGGGCTACTCCCAGCCTCGCAGGTAAATGAGACCGAAGTCCCAACCTTTGAAAAGGATTTCCTTTTATGCACTTCACCTACCATATACAAACGGTGTTTTATAGGGAAGGCCCTCGGGACGCCATGCCGAGCCCGCGGCGACTCGCCAACAAGGGGTTTCAAAGCCGGATAGGCTAAAAAGGAAGGCAGTCCATACGGAGATGCTGGCACAGAGGTATGATGCAACACCTCACTCTGTGGTTGTCGTCTTTAAAGACATAATAACACTCGTGTTTCCTAGAAGGAAGAACGCTCGCCGGACAATATCCGGAGAGGTCACCGATCACGCCTCTACCAGTCGGGCTCCAGGGCCGGACACAGAGGCGGAAGCTAACACGAGGTACACGTCGGATGCTCCTTCTACAGAGGATGCGGATAAGATATCTGCTACGAATTCCGAAGTGGAGAGCGCCATGAATCACAGGCGTCGCCGAGCCGTACTCCGTGACGCTTGTTTCTCCCGAGAGGCGTTTGATGCGTTCAACTCAAGAGATGCGTACATCCATGCTGCTCAAAATGGTCTAGCCAGAGCCACAGACCAGTATGTGAAGGATGTACGGGTAAGAAAATTTGATGAGTATATATATCAGTAGCCCCTGAGACTAATTTAAGGATCATTTATTGTGCAGGTTCTTATAGAGAAGAATACTCGACTGTCACAGGAGCTGGAGGAATGCAAGACCCAACTTCGGGCCGCCGTTGCCGTATTGAAGGAACCTGAAAAGTCCCCAGCTGGTAACATTTGTTTCAAAGAATTATAGGTACCATATAGTGTGCGGCATGGCTGCATATCTAACAATAGATATTGCAGATGACTCCGGAGAGAATCTGGAGGACCAGCATGTCGTACGACAGCTAAAGGTTGGCGAACGCGTGCTGACTAAGGTCATGTGGGAGAAAAACAATCTCCAAGACGCCAATACCAAGCTAAGCATGGAACTGAAAGATGTTTGAGCCCAGCTTGCGGACTCTGTGAAGGAGAATAAGCGGCTTTGACGGGGCATTTTCAGTAAGTGCTTGAACGAACCCTTAAAAGAGTGCGGCGGAGAAGCCGGCTAACAAAGTTATGTCTGCAGGTATGCTGACGGGTCGTCCCGCGGAGGAGATGCCCGGGTCTACGGGTGATCTTCTACCCGAGCTCTCACAACTGCACGAACAAGTTCGGCAGGTGATGCAAAGTATTGCCCAGGCCTTGTGGCCATCCGTCTCCCTGCCAGCAGGCATTGGAGAGCTTGCGGAGAAGCTCAAAGGAGCACGACGGCGCTTCCGATTATGGAAGATATCGGCCTGCCGTCAAGGTGCCAGGGAGGCCTGGGCCATGGTGAAGACGCGGTATACCAAGGCTGACCCAAACCACATGGCCGAGGTCGGACCTGTGGGGCCCGATGGGAAAGAGATCCCCGTTAGCTTGGTGTATGGGCAAGTAGAATTAGCTGCAAAGTATTCCCAATAGGATTGTAGGCTAGACAACCTGTTGGATGGTATAGAAGAGGAATTTAGTCAGTCTACATGACTATGTAATTAAAGTGACATGTATAATGCCTTCTAGCCGGATTGTAAATCATTTGTCATGGCGGACCTTTTCACTTCAACCTCGGGACCCGATAGTCCAACGTGTATCCGAATACCCACTCAGTTATATAAGAACCGGGGTATGCGTGGAAACCAGGCGTAGGGGTCATTAGTGCTTGAACAGACAAGTACCCAACTAGTTATGTTATATTACATGAGTAGTAAGAAACATCTTCCATGGAGAATAGTTCCATTAAGGGTTCCTTTCCCTGGGTGCGCATGCCCTAAAGTGCATGTCCGGACTGCGAGAGGAGACGCAGGCAAAAACATCTGGGGGCACATATGGAAAATAAATAAAAATCATCTTTTGTTCACCGACCGAATATTCCCTTAAGAACGCTAGCTTTCGGCTTCACCCAGTCTGAGGTACACATCCAGCTGACCCGGTAGTAACAATCGCAGAGGTGCTCCCCTTATGCCCTAGCCGAATTAACGGGAACGTAGGGCATAAATACAAGAGCCAGGCAACCCAGCTTGGCCAAAACTTAAGTCATATCGATGCATATAATGGCGAAGAAAAGGTACATGCGGAAGAATAACACATGTGTGGGGCATGAAGCCCAGATAAATAATTAAGCTTCTGTGTAAGAAGCCCCCAGGTATAATGAGTGCGGTTAGCGCGTCAATGGTGTGCAAGCAAGGCACAAGTTGGCCCTTGAAGGCCTTGAGAAGGAATAAAAGAAAGAAAGAGAGAAAAGACAGATAATGTATATGCAAAAAATGGACAGAGGAAGGAGATGAACATAGAGTCCGGCACTAGGCGTAGAATCTTCGGAGCCTGGCTGCGTTCCATGGGTTTGGCTCAAGTCGATTATTCGATGCATCTCGCAGACGGTATGCTCCACCAGTTAGAACTTGGTCAATAATGAAGGGACCTTCCCATTTGGGCTCGAGCTTGGTCTTTTTCTTCTCCGGCAGGCGTAGAACTAGCTCACCAACGTTATAAGTTTTGGCCCGTACTTCTATGCTTTGGTATCTTCGAGCCTGTTGCTGATAGAATGCGGAACGGGCTTTTGCCACGTCGTGCTCCTCCTCCAGGGTGTCCAGACTATCCTGCCGATCGAGCTCGGCTTCTCTTTCTTCGTACATGCGCACTCGAGGTGAGTCATGAATTATGTCGTAGGGCAGAACCGCCTCTGCGCCGTACACCATAAAGAAGGGTGTGTATCCGGTAGTATGATTTGGCGTGGTCCGCAGCCCCCAGAGTACGGAGTCGAGCTCCTCTACCCAGTGCGTCTTAGACTCATTCAAGGACCGCACTAATCTGGGTTTGATGCCGCTCATAATAAGACCATTTGCTCGCTCTACTTGGCCGTTAGTTTGTGGGTGATAGACAAAAGCATAATCGAGCTTAATGCCCATGTTGCTGCACCAGAGTTTTACCTCGCCGGCCGTGAAGTTTGTGCCGTTGTCAGTGATGATGCTGTGGGGGACGCCATAATGGTGTACAACCCCGGATATGAAGTCTATCACCAGTCCGGATTCGGCCATTTTAACAGGTTTGGCTTCTATCCATTTGGTGAATTTATCCACCATGATTAGTAAGTATTTTTTCTTATGGGTTCCCCCTTTAAGGGTCCAACCATGTCAAGCCCCCAGACCGCGAAGGGCCAGGTAATGGGGATTGTTTGGAGGGCGGTGGGTGGCATGTGGCTTTGGTTTGCAAAAAGCTGGCAACCAACGCAGCGTTGGACCAAGTCCTGTGCATCTACCTGGGTCGTCGGCCAATAAAAACCTGTACGGAAGGCCTTTCTTACAAGGGCCCAGGCTGCGGCGTGGTGGCCGCCGAGTCCGGCGTGAATTTCTTCCAAAAGCTTCCGCCCTTCCTCTTCGGAGATGCACCTTTGAAGGACTCCGGTAGTGCTTTTTTATACAGCTCTCCCTCATGGACCCTGTAGGCTTTAGATCGCCGCACTATGCAGCGTGCCTCATTTTGGTCCTCGGGAAGTTCCTGCCTAGTTAGGTAGGCCAGGAATGGTTCTGTCCATGGGGCGATGATGGCCATTATTACATAGGCTGAAGGTGTTATTTTGGTGGCAGAGCCTCCGATTATGTCAGAGTGTTCGGTATCGGGCATTTTGGCCGGGTCCGGACTATTGTTACTGGTGTCCCCTTCCCATACCACGGATGGCTTAAACAACCTCTCCAAAAAGATGTTGGGGGGACCGCATCGCGTTTTGCGCCGATGCGGGCGAGGACATCCGCCGCCTGATTGTTTTCCCGAGCCACATGGTGAAATTTGAGCCCCTCGAACCGAGCTGACATCTTTAGGACGGTGTTGCAATAGGCCGCCATTTTCGGATCCCTGGCATCAAAGTCTCCATTTATTTGGGATATTGTGAGGTTCGAATCCCCACGCACCTCCAGGCGTTGAATGCCCATGGAAACTGCTATCCGAAGACCATGTAACAGGGCTTCGTATTTGGCTGCGTTGTTGGAGTCTGTATACAGTATTTGGAGTACGTATTGAACTGTATCTCTGGTTGGGGACGTCAGGATGACACCAGCCCCCAGACCAGCCAGCATTTTGGAGCCGTCGAAGTGCATGATCCAATTGGAGTATGCGTCGTACTCTTTAGGGAGTTCAGCTTCTGTCCATTCGGCGACAAAGTCGGCCAATACTTGCGATTTAATGGCTCACCGGGGTTTGTATGTTATATCGAACGGGAGGAGCTCAATGGCCCAATTGACAATCCGGCCCGTGGCGTCACGGTTGTTTATAATATCATTAAGTGGCACTTCCGAGGCTACTGTAATTGAACACTCTTGAAAGTAGTGTCGCAGCTTCCGGGATGCCATGGATATCGCATAGGCTATCTTTTGATAATGTGGGTACCGTGATTTGCATGGAGTGAGGATAGTGGATACATAATATACCAGCTTTTGAAGAGGGAATTTACGTCCGTCCGTTTCTTGTTCGACGACGAGCACTGCGCTTACAACCTGATGAGTTGCCGCAGTGTACAACAGCATTGGTTCGCCGATGTTTGGCGTCGCCAGGATTGGGTTGGATGCCAGTATGGCTTTTATTTCTTCCAATCCGGCTGTGGCAGCGTCCGTCCACTCGAAGTGTTCGGTGCGCCGAAGGAGGCGATAAAGGGGTAATGCCTTTTCTCCTAAGCGGGAGATAAAGCGGCTTAGAGCCGCCACACATCCGGTTAATTTCTGGATTTGTTTGAGGTCCGTTGGGATAGCCAACTGTGACAGAGCTTGGATTTTGGCTGGATTTGCTTCAATTCCTCTACTGGAGACAATGAAGCCCAGGAGCTTTCCTGCTGGTACACCGAAAACGCATTTTTCCGGATTGAGCTTGATGTCGTATGTTCAAAGGTTGTCGAATGTGAGCCTCAAGTCGTCTATTAGAGAGTCGGCGTGTTTGGTTTTGACGACCACATCATCTACGTATGCCTCTACTGTTTTGCCGATCTGTTTCTCCAGACATGTCTGAATCATGCGTTGATATGTTGCACCGGCGTTTTTCAGCCCAAAAGGCACTGTGTTGAAACAGAAGGGGCCATATGGTGTGATAAATGCCGTTGCGGCTTGGTCGGACTCCATCATCTTGATTTGGTGGTAGTCGGAGTATGCGTCGAGGAAACACAATGAATCATGTCCAGCGGTAGCATCGATAATTTGATCGATGCGGGGGAGGGGGAAGGGATCCTTTGGGCAAGCCTTGTTGAGGTCCTTGAAATCGACACATAGGCGCCAGGATTTGTCCTTCTTTGGTACCATCACCAGGTTTGCTAGCCAGCCCGGGTGTTTTATTTCTCTAATGAATCCGGCCTCTAATAACTTGGCTAGTTCCTCTCCCATAGCTTGTCTCTTCGGTTCAGAGAAACACCGAAGAGTCTGCTTGACCGACTTGAATCCCTTTAGAATATTAAGGCTGTGCTCGGCCAGCCCACGTGGGATTCCTGGAATATCCGAGGGATGCTAGGCGAATATGTCCCAATTCTCACACAGGAACTCTCGTAGTGCGGCGTCCACTGCGGGGTTTAACTGTGCCCCGATGGAGGCTGTTTCTGTAGGGTCCGTTGGGTGGACTTGGAATTTGACTATTTCATCCGCTGGTTTAAAAGAGGTGGACTTGAATCTCTCGTCAAGTATCACATCGTCCCTGTCCACTGTGGAGCGCAGCGCAGTTAGTTCTTCGGCCGCAAGGGCTTCGGATAATGCCTCGAGGGCCAATGCGGCTGTTTTGTTTTCGGCGCGGAGAGATGTGTCCGGATCACTAGCGAGAGTGATGATTCCATTGGGCCCGGGCATTTTGAGCTTCATGTACCTGTAATGGGGTATGGCTTGGAAGATTGTGAACGCCTCCCGCCCTAAAAGGGCGTGGTATCCGCTACTGAACGGGGCCACTTGGAATGTAATTTCTTTGGACCTATAGTTCTCTGGCATGCCGAATACCACATCTAGTGTGATTTTCCTAGCACAACGTGCTTCCTGACTGGGGATGATTCCTCTGAAGGTTGTGCTGCTTCGCTCAATGCGGTTCCAGTCTATTTCCATTTTTTGAAGAGTTTCCTCATAGATGAGGTTTAATCCACTGCCGTCGTCCATGAGTACTTTGGTGAGTCGAAAGCCATCCACAATTAGACTGAGGACTAGTGCAACTGGTGCTCGGGCTGTTCGGAATTTAGGTTCGTCACTAGCATTGAAGGTAATAGCCGTGTCACTCCATGGATTTATTGCTGCCACGTGGCAGATTTCGGCAAGGCTGCGGAGTGTTCGCTTGCGCCTATTATTTGATGCGAAGGCCTCAAAGACTGTTAATACTGTATTGTTATCCATGGGATGGTGCTCTGTGGCATCTGGGATGAGAAGATCCTCACCATTTTTGGCCACCTGCCAGAGTACCCAACTTGCTCTAAGGCTGTGTGTTGGTATGGTATCTGCTGTACTGTGAATTTTGCAGGGTCCGTTGAGCCATCCCTCCAATTCGGTTCCACGCCCTATAGAGGGTCTTTGTTTCTTTGTAATTAACTCGGGTGTCTTATGATAGTGCACCCTTTTACTTCGGACTGGGTGTATATTTGGAGCCAGATTATCCCAAAATTTCGTTTCGGTTTTCCAGGTGCTTTCAATCGCACAGTACTTTCGTACTATGGATGCCAAGTCGGCGAAGCGTGATATGTCACGGTGACTTATGGCGTTAAGGATTCCCTTGTCCTTGCAATTATTGCAGAAAAATGAGACAACGTCTTCCTCGCGACAGTCCTTAACCTTGTTCATCACAAGGAGGAATCTGGCCCAATAATGATGTACTGTTTCCTGGGGCTCTTGCCTGATGTGGGAAAGATCGTTTATGTTTGGGTGGGTGGGTGGATTTGAGTCTGAACCCTTACCCAATCTGAGACCCAGGGGCCGAGGAGTTTCCAATCTTGGAAGTTCGAATTCCGGGATGTTGCCCGATAAGTCTGGCCCGCTGCCTGACTCTAGGTTCAGGGCTTGGGTGATGTCCTCCCGTAAACGGGTATCCGGCTCGGAGAGCTCAGGAATCCGGACATAGTTAGTCCTCAAGATAGAGGAAGCAACGCTGCATTGTTCCTCCACCATCGCAATATGATGGGTGACCGGTGGAGAGTTAATCTCCCTTTGATCAGGTTTAAGCCCAATCCGATCATAGTCCGTAGCGACTCCCAAGGCGGAGATGCAATCCAAGAGCTCGTTTAGGGAAGATAGCTCCATTGGATCCATCTGCTCGGCAAATTCCGAGCCGACGTGGAGGCTGTTTTCTATGACCCGATAAGTCATCATCAGTGCAGCAGCCGAACGGGCGGTCATGGTGAAACTGCCCAGCTGGAGAGTTTGGCCGACAGCCAGGGCTCCCCGGGCGGTAATGTTGTTTTTAACAACGAGAGGAGGCATCCTTCCTTACGGTGACGGCACAGTGGAACTCTCAATGAAAGCACCAATGTCGGTGTCAAAATTGGCGGATCTCGGGTAGGGGGTCCCGAACTGTGCGTCTAAGGCGGATGGTAACAGGAGGCAGGGGACACGATGTTTACCCAGGTTCGGGCCCTCTTGATGGAGGTAATACCCTACGTCCTGCTTGATTGTTCTTGATAATATGAGTAATACAAGAGTTGATCTACCACGAGATCAGAGAGGCTAAACCCTAGAAGCTAGCCTATGGTATGATTGTTGTTCTTGGTCCTACGGACCAAACCCTTCGGTTTATATAGACACCGGAGGGGGCTAGGGTTACACAGAGTCGGTTACAAGGAAGGAGATATACATATCCGTATTGCCAAGCTTGCCTTCCACGCCAAGGAGAGTCCCATCCGGACACGGGATGAAGTCTTCAATATGGTATCTTCATAGTCCAACAGTCCGGCCAAAGGATATAATCCGGCTGTCCGGATACCCCCTAATCCAGGACCCCCTTAGTGATATTAGAGTCGTGCTAGTTGATTAGTTGTGAATTTGAGAAATGCTTGTGTTGAAGTTTGTGATTCCCGTAGCATGCACGTATGGTGAACCGTTATGTGAAGAAGTTGGAGCATGAATTATTTATTGATTGTCTTCCTTATGAGTGGTGGTCGGGGACGAGCGATGGTCTTTTCCTACCAATCTATCCCCCTAGGAGCATGCGCGTAGTACTTTGCTTTGATAACTAATAGATTTTTTCAATAAGTATGTGAGTTCTTTATGACTAATGTTGAGTCCATGGATTATACGCACTCTCACCCTTCCACCATTGCTAGCCTCTCTAATACCGCGCACCTTTCGCCGGTATCATACACCCACCATATACCTTCCTCAAAACAGCCATCATACCTACCTATCATGGCATTTCCATAGCCATTCCGAGATATATTGCCATGCAACTCTCCACCGTTCTATTTACTATGACACGCTCCATCATTGTCATATTGCTTTGCATGATCATGTAGTTGACATTTTAGTTGTGGCAAAGCCACCGTTCATAATTCTTTCATACAAGTCACTCATGCATCATTGCTATCCCGGTATACCGCCGGAGGCATTCATATAGAGTCATACTTTGTTCTAGTATCGAGTTGTAATTATTGAGTTGTAAATAAATAGAAGTGTGATGATCATCATTAATAGAGTATTGTCCCCCCAAAAAAGAGAAAGGCCAAAAAAAGGCCCAAAAAAGGGACAATACTACTATCCTTTTCCACACTTGTGCTTCAAAGTAGCACCATGATCTTCATGATAGAGAGTCTCCTATGTTATCACTTTCATATACTAGTGGGAATTTTTCATTATAGAACTTGGCTTGTATATTCCAATAATGGGCTTCCTCAAAATGCCCTAGGTCTTCATGAGCAAGCGAGTTGGATGCACACCCACTTAGTTCTTTTTGTTGAGCTTTCATATACTTATAGCTCTAGTGCATCCTTTGCATGGCAATCCCTACTCACTCACATTGATATCTATTAATGGGCATCTCCATAGCCTGTTGATACGCCTAGTTGATGTGAGACTATCTTCTCCCTTTTTGTCTTCTCCACAACCACCATTCTATTCCACATATAGTGTTATGTACATGGCTCATGCTCATGTATTGCGTGAAGATTGAAAAAGTTTGAGAACACGAAAAGTATGACACAATTGCTTGGCTTGTCATCAGGGTTGTGCATGATTTAAATACTTTGTGTGGTGAAGATGGAGCATAGCCAGACTATATGATTTTGTAGGGATAACTTTCTTTGGCCATGTTATTTTGAAGAGACATAATTGCTAAGTTAGTATGCTTGAAGTATTATTGTTTCTATGTCAATATTGAACTTTTGTCTTGAATCTTTCGGATCTGAATATTCATACCACAATTAAGAGAATTACATTGAAATTATGCCAAGTAGCATTCCACATCAAAAATTCTGTTTTTATCATTTACCTACTCGAGGACGAGCATGAATTAAGCTTGGGGATGCTTGATACGTCTCCAACGTATCTATAATTTTTTATTGTTCCATGCTATATTATATCCTGTTTTGGACATTATTGGGCTTTATTATACACTTTTATATTATTTTGGGGACTAACCTATTAACCGGAGGCCCAACCCAGAATTGATGTTTTTTGCCTATTTCAGAGTTTCGCAGAAAAAGAATATCAAACGGAGTCCAAACAGAATGAAACCTTCGGGAACGTGATTTTCGGAATGAACATGATCCAGAGGACTTGGACCCTACGTCAAGAAAGCAACCAGGAGGGCATGAGGTAGGGGGGCGTGCCTACCCCCCCCCCCCCCAAGCACGCCCTCCACCCTCGTGGGGCCCACATTGCTCCACCGACGTACTTCTTCCTCCTATATATACCTACGTACCCCCAAACTACCAGATACAGAGCCAAAACCCTAATTCCACCGCCGTAACTTTCTGTACCCGTGTCCCATCTTGGGGCCTTTTTCGGAGCTCCGCCGGAGGGGGCATCGATCATAGAGGGCTTCTACATCAACACCATAGCCTCTCCGGTGAAGTGTGAGTAGTTTACTTCAGACCTTCGAGTCGCTAGATGGCTTCTTCTCTCTTGTTGGATCTCAATACAAAGTTCTCCCCCTCTCTTGTGGAGATCTATTCGATGTAATCTTCTTTTGCTGTGTGTTTGTTGAGACCGATGAATTGTGGGTTTATGATCAAGTTTATCTATGAACAATATTTGAATCTTCTCTGAATTCTTTTATGTATGATTGGTTATCTTTGCAAGTCTCTTCGAATTATCGGTTTGGTTTGGCCTACTAGATTGATCTTTCTTGCAATGGGAGAAGTGCTTAGCTTTGGGTTCAATCTTGCGGTGTCCTTTCCCAGTGACAGTAGGGGCAGCAAGGCACGTATTGTATTGTTGCCATCGAGGATAACAAGATGGGGTTTATATCATATTGCATGAGTTTATCCCTCTACATCATGTCATCTTGCTTAAAGTGTTACTCTGTTCTTTTGAACTTAATACTCTAGATGCATGCTAGATAGCAGTCGATGTGTGGAGTAATAGTAGTAGATGCAGGCAGGAGTCGGTCTACTTGTATCGGACGTGATGCCTATATACATGATCATACCTAGATATTCTCATAACTATGCTCAATTCTGTCAAATGCTCAACAGTAATTTGTTTACCCACCGTATACGTATGCTCTCGAGAGAAGCCACTAGTGAAACCTATGGCCCTAGGGTCTATTTTCCATTATATTAATCTTGCGTCAACAAGCTATTTCCTTTTCCATTTATTTTGCTTTCTTCACTTTGCATCTTTATCATAAAAAAATACCAAAAATACTATCTTATCATATCTATCAGATTTCACTCTCGTAAGTGACCGTGAAGGGATTGACAACCCCTTTATTGCATTGGTTGCGAGGAATTTATTGTTTGTGTAGGTGAGAGGGACTCGTGCGTGGCCTCCTACTGGATTGATACCTTGGTTCTCAAAAACTGAGGGAAATACTTATGCTACTTTGTTGCATCACCCTTTCCTCTTCAAGGGAAAACCAACGCAGTGCTCAAGAGGTAGCAACGTGGAGCGCCTCGACGTCGAGAGGAGCTTCTTGAAGCCAAGCGGAGTCGTCGGCGATGAAGACGAGCGCGCCAAGACGGATCTCGCGGCCCTCAACCAAACCTCCACCAGAAACCATGATGAAAGGACTCGGAGAAATCGCAACCTCACCGGAAAGTCGCTAAGACACCTGCCCCACGGTAGGCGCCATCTGTCGTGGTTCTAAGTCTGACAGTAAAGTAGGGGGTAAGTATGTAGAGGCAAGATCCTAGCTACGGCGAGATTGTGCAAGATGTACGAGTTCAGGCCCTTCGCGGCGGAAGTAACAACCGTACGTCTTGGTGCCCGGAGGCTCGGTCGATTGGATTATGCGTGAAGTTACAGGGGGTGCGAATCCTTGTGCCAGTGGAGGGGGTGGCTTATATAGAGTGTACCAGGACCCCAGCCAGCCCACATTACAAGGGTTCAATGTACATAAAGAGGGGGCGTTACTGGTAACGCTGGCATTAAAGTGATATAAATGATCCTTAAGTCTATGGAGCGAATATCTGTCCGTTGCTGTCCTGGGTGACTTTAGGTATTCTATACTCCGAGTGGTTTCTTGTATGGTCGAGTGATGATATGCTTGTCGAATGGAATTGGGGTATCCGAATGGAGATGTTGGTCGAGTGGGCATGCACTCAAGTAATTCCGGTCGCTAGAATTTACTATCCTTTGATTGCCCTTTGACTGTAGGGCAGCGTCTTTGGGAGGGGTGCTTAGATCAGGTCTATTGCCCCACCCTAGGTGCATGGCCTCGTCACTGGTCAGATGAGATCCGACCAGGCCTTGGATCTGGGCTGAGAAGACTTTGGGCTTTAGAATCCATGTGAGGCCCATGTGATGTTCTCGTGGCGGATGAGTATACATAGTAAAGATGCGGCTACCTTTGGAAAATGACCACTTCGACGTCGTCATTAGGGCTTTGCATGTGTTGCAAGCAGGCACCTCTACTCGGTCGCCTGGCTATGTGATCAGACCTTGCAGTCAATTGCACAACATTCCTCCTGCATGCGTGGATACCATTAGAGGCAGTCAGCTTGCGCTGCTCTGGCGAACCTGTTCATGGGATCCGGCTACGGACTACGTGAGGGAGACCGGTGACGAGGAGGAGATGACTCTGGCGACGTGCTGCTCCGACTCTTCTTCCGCTGCGAGAGAATGCGTGTATAGTGGTAATCTCATGATCTATCTCCTAAGCATGCTCCAATGTTGTATGTGCGGTAGGATTATTTTTAGTTGTCAATAGTATCTCGCCCAATGGCCCACCACTATGTGCTTGGATCATAGCTTAAAGTTGTATGCACCACACAACAAGATTGGTTCACAAGGAAATGAAATGGGAAAAAACATGTATCAATTATGGGAACTGAATCCGGATGGACAGGCTGCATAATCACATATCTAACCACTAAGCCAAGGCTCTAATTGCATTTTTGGCGGGATATTAGGAGCTTACGCAGAAAGTTGTCAACACGTACAGTTTTTGAACAAATCCAAATCCATTTTCATTATACATATCACATAAATCATGTCTTGAAGGCATCATTTATTTTGAGGATCCTAGAACCAAGGAATAGAGAAGACTATATACTAGCATTTCTTTTGCCAATGGTAGAGGCCTCGGGCAAGGGGGCCCGTTTTCCCCCTTCTCTTCAATTTTGTGGCCGGCGCGCTTTCTTGCATCTTTTCTCGTGCTGCCCAGTCGGGCCATATCTCCCCAGTGTCTTCTCATATCATTTACGATGGTGTTGCCCACTTATAGTACGCTGATGATACTATTATTATGGTGGAGCTGAACGATCGATGTCTTACTAATCTCAAGTTTATTCTCCTCTGCTTCGAAGCTTTCTCGAGTCTTAAAATTATCTTTTCTAAGAGCGAGATCTTGGTCACTCGGGTGACCACCTCTGAGGCGGTGAGAGTCTTGCAACTCCTTAATTGCCAACTCGGCTCTTTCCCTTTTAAATACCTGGGCCTCCCTATTGCTCCCTTTAAGTTGTGTGCCAATGACTTTAAACCTCTGGTAGCCAAGGTTGGTAACCATGTCATGCCATGGTGAGGCCGATACAACTCTAATGCTGGCAAAGTGTGCCGTATGAATGTTTGCCTCACTTCTTTACCAATGTTCACTATGGGCTTTTATCACCTTACGAAGGGGACGCATAATGGGTTTGACAAGCACACGGGTGCGTTCTACTGGAATTCTTCTGACAACCGTCATAAATATAGGTTGGTTAAGTGGCAGTCCATCTGCCTCCCCAAATCACATGGGGGCTGGGCATTCTGAACACTTCCATCATGAATAAATGCCTTATTATTAAATGGTGGTGGAAAATCATGTCCACAGGGCCTGGAACGATCTGGTTCGACATTCTGAAAGGCAGATACATCCAAAACTGTAGCCCCATATTTGCTTCGCCCTTGGGTGGGTCCTAGTTTTGGCGTGATTTGGTAGAAGTTAGAGATGTCTTCAGTGAACATGTCAAGTTTGTGATTGGCAATGGCTCCCCGATACGTTTTTGGCTGGATTGGTGGTTTGGTGACGCTCCTTTGGCAGTCTCGTTCCCTGTTTTGTTTTCCTATTATTCGGATCCGGAGATCTCAATCTCTAAGCTCTCCGTTGCTAGTTGGGACTTGGGTTTCAAAACATCCCTCTCTCCTGAAGAGTTGGGACAGTGGCATCTTCTTGCTGCCTGCTTCCCGATGCTCTCGGATGAAGGGGGTTATGTCATCTGGCCTCACACTTCTTCTGGTAGATTCTCGATCAAATCCATCTACTTGCAGTTGATTTATGGTCTCCCCACCAATAGATTTAAACAAGTGTGGCTTGCTAGGGTGTTGCCCAAAATCAAGATCTTCATGTGGCCAACCATCAGAGGCAAACTCCCGGCGGCCGACCAAATCCGAAAACGTAATGGCCTCGGCTCGGACCATTGTGCTCTCTGCTTGGCTCTCGAGGACTCAAACCACATCTTTTTTGGGTGTGTCCTAGCAAGGTTGGCCTGGTGTTGTATTAGGTCTTGGATGGGGGGTCTCATGGTCCCCTACCTCCTTTGCTGAGCTGCGGCCGCTGGCTGCGGGCCTTGTGGGGTAGAACAAACGTATTTTCTGGGTGGGGTTCTCGACGCTATGTTGGGCGTTGTGGACTACTAGAAATAAATTCACTGTTGAAAATATTTTCCCTAATAGGCCGTCTGATTGCTTTTCCAAAATGATTATCTTCTTGCAGTAGTGAAAATCATTGACCAAGGACGCTGATCGGGCCGCACTGGAGGAGCTAATATCTAGTGTGTGATCTTCTGCTTCTTCTCTGGTCCAGCCTCATGGCGTCAACTGATGTTCGGATCCTCGCTTGTAGCTCCTCTCTTTTCTAGGCTTTGTAGGTTGTTGGCCTGCGTGCCACTGTTTTTTGGTTTGGGTGCCACCATTAATGCCTTTTGTACTCTATGCCTTTCGTTGGTGAAACCTGTTGTTTGGTGTCAGTGACTCTGCCTGGTGGCTTTATTTATAAAGTCGGGCGTATGACTTTTCTCTAAAAAAAGTTATCCCTTCGGTCTAGATTAAAGAGACCCAGTGTAATTCAGGTTAAAAAAGTATGAGCCATATGCCCAAAAGTTATACCATTGGACCATGGGATTTGCATTTGAAACATGTCTTCGACGGTATACATTCTATGGAACATAACTTATATTTTTCTGGTTAAATCGGTGGTCAAATTTTAACCCATGTTCCCATGTTTTTCTTCAATTGCACCGTGGATACTCCACGGAAAAGCTAGTACAGCGTCGGAAGTCCTCTTCTGCTCATGAGCTTAAATGAGCTCGTGATGAACTATAAACTCTGGAAAACTGAAAGAAAATAAATTCAAACAAAACAGAATCTTTTTTGGCAAATGTTTTGAGTGCTTGCAAAGTTTTAAACTGGAATATTTGCAAAAAAAAGGTTTCACAATGGAAGGACAAGCATGAAGGTTGTGGCAAAAAGGAATCTCCAAATTGTTTATGAAAATAGCGTTTTGGAGCATAAAAAATATATCTAAATTATGTATCATTAGATTTTTATTGAAAATAATTTTTTTTCCATAACATAGTATTCCATCCGTTCCTAATTATAAGAAGTTCGACTCCCTCCGGTCCATACTAAATCAGGGAGAATTAATACGAATACGAGAGAGTAACTCTTTTCGACTCAAACGTATATAGACGTATTTTTTTGCGGGAGATATATAGACGTATTTTAGTGTATTTGTTCACTCGTTTCAATAGTACATACTGAAATATCTTAAAGTGAATGGAGTAGCTCATAGGCCCTGTTTGTTTGGGCTTTTGCTTCTATTTTTACGGCTTTTTCACTTTGATCAAAAAGTTATAAAACCTTCTATGTAGGTGTTTGAAGCCAAAATAAAGTAGCTGCAAAAGCAAAAGCAAAAGCACAAACAAACAAACAGGGTGATGATATCATAATATCATGGTTAAATCGATCGTTTAAATTTCACTGAAAATAGAGGAGGCCTACCGGTCCAGAGAATCCGACCGCGTGAGCTTCCACGAAAAGTTTTTCAATTACTCCGTAGATATACTGTGCTAGTACTGCACGCATTATTACTGCTGCTGTAAAACCTCAGCACTGGCGCGTACTCCGACTTAAAATGTCTCTGACCACCCAGCTGGCGCTCCGTGGTTCCAAAGATAGAAGACGACAGGTGCAAAGAACCCCGGCTGACTCCCTGCGACAGTGACCCCTCGCTCCTCCGTCCGTCAGTCGTCACCACCACTCCACTCCACTCGCCACTGCGCGCTCGCGTCGGCCGCCACCCCATAAAATCCACCCCGAACCAAAACCCCACACCGGAATCCAACAACACAAGCATTCACATGCACGCGTAGGTCCCGGCCTCCGCCTGCTCCCACCCCAACCACCGCCATGCCTCCCCCGCTGCTCGTCTTCGCTTGCCTCGTCCTGGTCGTCCTGCTTGGCGCGCCATGGCCGTCCGGGGCGGGGGCGAGGCCGCAGCTTTTCGCGCTGCGGGCGCGCCAGATGCCGGCCAGGGCGCTGCCGCGGCAGCCCAGCAAGCTGCGGTTCCACCACAACGTCAGCCTCACCGTCTCGCTCGCCGTCGGCACGCCGCCGCAGAACGTCACCATGGTGCTCGACACCGGCAGCGAGCTGTCCTGGCTGCTCTGCGCGCCGGCGGGCGGCGCCAGGAACAGGTA
This sequence comes from Triticum monococcum, assembly GCA_034509565.1. Taxonomy (NCBI): domain Eukaryota; kingdom Viridiplantae; phylum Streptophyta; class Magnoliopsida; order Poales; family Poaceae; genus Triticum; species Triticum monococcum. Next base: position 664,490,835 of record CM067843.1, on the reverse strand, counting down.
CAACGCGACGTCCTTTCGCCCGAGGGCCTCGGCCACCTTCGCCGCCGTGCCCTGCGCCTCCGCGCAGTGCCGCTCCCGCGACCTGCCGTCGCCGCCGGCCTGCGACGGGGCGTCGAGCAGGTGCAGCGTGTCGCTGTCCTACGCGGACGGGTCCTCCTCCGACGGCGCGCTCGCGACCGACGTCTTCGCCGTCGGGGGCGGGCCGCCTCTGCGCGCGGCGTTCGGCTGCATGGCCTCCGCGTTCGACTCCTCCCCGGACGGGGTCGCGAGCGCCGGGCTGCTGGGCATGAACAGGGGTGCCCTCTCCTTCGTCTCGCAGGCCAGCACCCGCCGCTTCTCCTACTGCATCTCCGACCGCGACGACGCCGGCGTGCTGCTCCTCGGCCACAGCGACCTGCCCACCTTCCTGCCGCTCAACTACACGCCCCTGTACCAGCCGGCGTTGCCGCTCCCCTACTTCGACCGCGTCGCCTACTCCGTCCAGCTCCTGGGCATCCGCGTCGGCGCCAAGCACCTGCCCATCCCGGCGTCGGTGCTCGCGCCGGACCACACCGGGGCGGGGCAGACCATGGTGGACTCCGGCACGCAGTTCACCTTCCTGCTCGGCGACGCCTACTCGGCACTGAAGGCCGAGTTCACGCGACAGGCCAGGCCGCTCCTCCCGGCCCTCGACGACCCCGGCTTCGCGTTCCAGGAGGCGTTCGACACCTGCTTCCGCGTGCCCCAGGGGCGGGCCCCGCCGGCGGCGAGGCTCCCGAGCGTGACGCTGCTGTTCAACGGCGCGGAGATGGCGGTGGCCGGGGAGAGGCTGCTGTACAAGGTCCCCGGGGAGCGGCGCGGCGGCGACGGCGTGTGGTGCCTGACGTTCGGCAACGCGGACATGGTGCCCATCATGGCGTACGTGATCGGGCACCACCACCAGATGAACGTGTGGGTGGAGTACGACCTGGAGCGCGGCCGCGTCGGGCTGGCGCCCGTCCGCTGCGACGTGGCCAGCGAGCGCCTCGGCCTCATGCTCTGACGAGATCTGGCGTTAACCATCCACGGTGTAAATTAGCAGTAGTACGTACGCGCCACATCTTTCTCCGTTGTTAGACTGATCGAGCTGACAGGTTTGCATGTAAATATGGCAATGAACCTATCTATCTACTTGGAAGCTCACTCTCCCTCCCCTTTTTTTGACGTCCTTCGCAGCCTGGATTAGTTCTGGTGCGGCATCAACATCGCCGTGTCGAGTCGCCTCGAATCGATGTGCTATATGAAACCTACGATTCATACATGCATCGGCCGCGCATGCTGGACTGGGGACACGGACACGAAGCATCGGTGACGGCAGGTTGGGGTACCGTCTCGTCCCCTCCGAAAGGCACGTGACGGCGGTGCCACCTGGAGACGCTTTCGGTCCGGGAAAACGGAATAGTGGCGGGCACCTTCGCAGTCATGGCGGAACAGAAGCGGGTTGTTCAGGAGGGCTGCGATCGTGGGCTGCCTGCCGACACCGGTGATAAAGAAGGGGACCGACACGGGTTTGTCGCGACCATTATGATAATACGCCTACTACCACAAGAAGGTTCCACTCGTATTAGATAGATAGATTTGTTTACGACTACAGTCAGTCGTCCCCTTTTCTGCCTTGTTTGAATTTGATTTGACAAAATGCGCAAAGCTGCATCGAGCGTCACAAAACAGCGTGCTTTCTGTCGCTCCATTCTCCATATGATAAGGGTTCCACTCTACTGTAGTAACAAGGAAAAGTATATGGACATTGGACAGGCAGCAGTGAGGTGTAAGTTTAGAACATCGTGCCATGGAATGTGACCCCTGTGATGTCTGGCCTATGTCTGTGGGCAAAGGATGGCGTGCTGTATGAAAAATGCGAGCAGTAATTTGTAAGTTTCGAACATTGGGATGTACTACGTACCCATTGGCAAAGGAGGAGATCGTTCAAATCGGACCAGCTAATGGCTAGGAGCCTGTGACTCGATCAGTGTTAGGAGCAGTCATTTCTCGTTTAACTTTTTTTTAGCATATGAAGAGCAGGGGGGAAGAAAGATCTGCTGTTAATGGTCATTGCTTCCGCTGCCTCCTCCGAGTGTATCATCGACGAACGGAGCATAGAGCAGCCCAACATGGGACATGTCGACACGTGGATGAGGAGGAGTCGGCAACGTCGGCGTGAACGAGGAGGTGTCCCACGAAGGATGATCTGTTGAGGTGTGGAGGAGCAGCAATTCTTCGGGAGCGGCTACAGGTTAGTTGACCGACTTCTGTTTGGGTCAGTCGACTGACCTAAACTCGTTTCAGTCGAAAGGTCAGTTGATTGACGTGTTTGCTGAACCCCAAGCCCAGCATGCTCCTGTGCCTTTGGACTCCCTGGCCCATGTATTACCTTTGAAGAAGAAAAAATATAAAAAAAATTAACACTGACGGTACCCTTTAAGAAAAAAAGGCAATAAAAACCAGGTAATGACAAAATTTGCACGCAATTTACACAGAAATTGCGTTTTGTTATAATATGCAAAAACAAAGATATTGCCGTTAAAGAAAGAAAATTAAATTAAATTAAAAATAAAAACAAAATAATGAATTTTTCTATGGAAGAATAAAACCATTTAAGAAGAAAGATAATAAAACTCAAAAAACAAAATAAGGAAATTTTCTAGGGAAGATTGAAACCCTTTAAGAAGAAAGAAAATAAAAAAACAAAAACAAAATAATAAAGTTTTCTAGGGAGAATGAAACCCTTTATGAAGAAAGAAAATAAAAAACTAAAACAAATACAAAATAATGCAGTTTTCTATGGAAGAATGAAACCCTTTAAGAAAACAAAATACAAAAACTAAAACAAAACGATGAAGTTTTCTATGTAAGAATAAAACCCTTTAAGAAGAAATAAAATATAAAAACAAAAACCAAAACAATCTAATGAAGTTTTGGGGAAATGACACTCTTCAAGAAGAAATAAAATTAAAAAATAACTTGCACACAAGTATGCCCTGAAATTGCACTTTTCTAATATGCCAAAAATAAGCATATACAGTGCAATTTTTGCTTCTATATAATTTATACACATGGTGTATCACACCTGCATGTATACTTACTTACAAACACACAAAAAAATGTTTTTCTAGGAAGAAATGAAGTATAGTGGTATTTGTACCACCCTTTCAGAAGAAAGGAATTCTAAAAAATAATGATATAATTTGCACACAATTTACACATAAATTGCACTTTTTTAGTTATGTAAGAATAAACATATCATAGTGAATTTTACATAAAAAAAAATAAGGAACGAATAAGTGGCATTGGCATCGTCCTTAAAAACATGAAATGAATTAAAAACTAAACATAATAAAACAAATAAAGTTTTCTAAGGGAGAATAAATTAGCGACGTTGGAATTACTCTTAAGAGGAAAGAAAACAAAGAAAAAACTTGCACACCTCTGCACTGAAATTGCACTTTTTATAATATGCAGCGAATACACATATAATAATGCAACATTGGCAGTCTAGTACAATTTACATACATATTGTATTGTACTTTCATGCATACATACACATAATAATAGAAAATGTATTTAATTAGCAAAAAGTTGCACAAAACAATTAGTTGGTATTACCCTTAAAGAATAAAGAAAATAAAAAAAATACCACACAATTAGCACAAAAATGCACTTTTTATAATATGTAGATTAAAATATATAAGAGTGAGGTTTCTGTACTCTGATGTAATTTGTACATTAGTACTTGCGTGTATACATTTTCACACACTGAGCATCCAAAAAATACACGTCAAGAAGAAGAAAAACTCAACAGAAAAAAAAGCAAACACATGCAGAAAAAAAAAGTAAACACATGAAAAAAAAACATACACCCACCAAAATCGAGTCCAAGAAGGAAATCGACTGACCCAAAATAGGCGTCAATCGAATCTAAGCGGCCCAATACCACCAGCAAAATTTGACAGAAAAAAAGCTACACAAATCTTAAAGAACAATTCAAGGGTCAGAAAATCGATTGAACACAAAACTAAAATTCAGCTGACTGAAATCTAGCTAAAGTGCAATTCTTCTACTAGCTGGTTGCAGTGCGCTAGCCATCAGGAATCTGGGACGCGATCACAAGAGCACCCTGCCGAATATGGGCCGACCCATTATGGTTATCCTGAACCAATTCTTTTCTTTGTTTTTCTTCCGGTTTTCCTTTCTTACTTAAATTTTCCACAGTTTTCCTTTTTTGTCGTTTTCCCTTTCTTTTTTGGTTCAAATAAATGAGTTTGCTTTCAAACGCGTGAACTTTTTTCAAATTCATGATTTTTGAAAACCATGAACATTTTTCTAAATTCATGAACTTCCTGAAAGTCATCAAGAAATTTTCAACCTAACGATTAATTTTCAATTTCGTAAATGTTTTACACATTTTTTGATTTTTTGGAATATGTGATCAATTTTAAAATCTAGAATTATTGTAAAATTCGAGAATCTTTTAAACATTTGGGAACAATTTTGGAAGTTTATGAACATATTTTGAATTTGTGAAATTTTTAAAATTAAAAAAACTCCCTCCGTCCCACAATATAAGATGTTTTTTTTACTCTAGTGTAGTGTCAAAAAATGTCTTACATTATGGGGTGAAGGGAGTATTTTGCAATTTGGGAATAATTAATGAAATAGGCGAACATTTTTTTTGAAATTCGAGAACATTATTGAAATTCACAAACATTTTTCGAAACTTGTGTTATATTTCAAATTTTTGAAACAATCTTGTATTTTTATTAATACTGAATATATTTTTAAAAGTTAACATTTTTTCATTCAGTTATTTGTTTGAAATAAAGAAAGTTTACGAAAAAGCAAAAAAAAGGAAGAAGAAAAGCAGAAAAGGAAAATATCTGGGCGCCCCGGTCCTCAATGAGCCAGTCTAAAGCGCGTTCAGAATACAAGTCCCATTTTGTGTTTTCCTGTTAGGCGCTTGATACAATAGTTAATCACACGCAGCGCCCACACAATCCTGTCAAAAAGGTTACATCGATTTTCCTAGGTAGGGTTTTGTTTTTTTTCCTTCTTTTCAAATTGTTACTCCCTCTGTTCATTTTTATAAGGCTTTGTAGATGTTTCAGACATCGTGCAAAACAACTCAATTTCACTTGTCTAAAACGACTTATAAAAGTGAACGGAGGGAGTACTTTTTTCTGTTCTTTTCCTTAAAAAAAAAGAAATTATACTGTTTCATATTTTGAAATTTATCCAAATTCAGGAGCATTTTTCAAATTCGAAAATATTTTTCAAGCCAGCAAATTTATCCATTCAATTATGTGGAGATTTTTCAAATTTGATATTATTTTTTCAAATTCTTCAACTATCTTTTCAAAATTGTGAACTTTTAATCAAGTGTGAACTTGTTAAAACCGATGGATTTACAAATTTGTTGTTAATTTATTCATAATTATTTCAAATTTATGATCCTTTCTCAACTTTGTGAAATTTTTAAATTTATTAAATCTTTAAAACAAAAATCATGAATATTTCAAATCGACAAACTTTCTCCAAATGTGTGAACAATTTTGAACATTATTTTCTAAATTCCTGAACATTATTACATTCGAAAAAGTATATTCTCAAAGTTTAGTCAACTTTCTGACCATTTTTTCAATTCTTGAACATTTTCTGAAATCCAAGGACATTTTTAAAATTTATGAATATTTTTCTAAATTATATAACACTTCTGGGAATTCACAAACGTATTATGAATTTGTGATTTTTTTTGAAACAGACGAACATTGTTTTTCGAATTTGCAAGAGTTTTTGAATTTTTGTCAATTTTGTGAAATTTTATATATTTCGAATTCATGATCATTTTTTCAAATTTTGAAAATTTTCCAAATTAGTGACAGAAATGAAATTATTAATGCATATGAAATCCTAGGATTTTTTATTCAAATTCTTAACATTTTTGAATTATTGTGACTTTTTATGTCATATTTTTTGTGGCGCTTGAAGCTTTGGTTAACAATTAACTGAATGTTCACTCAGTGTCTACATTAGTTTCTGTATGGGCGCAAACACTATGTGTCACTTATAGAACCTCTTTCGTTTGACGCAGGTAGATTTTTATGCTCACTCATTTTGGGTGCAAACACAATGTGTCACTTATAGAGGCTTTTTATACTATTTAATGTACTGGGACGTCCCGTTCATGGCGCTCGCTCCCTCGCGCGTTGTCGCTGCTTCTATCGCGGGTGCTCGCTCGTTCGGCGATACAGCGCACCTAGCGTTCTTTTACATTTTCCCCCCTTTTGGTTACCTTTTATGTTTTCTTACTGTTTTTTTCCTTCATGGGTTTCTTCGGTTTTTGTTTTCCACTGTTTCCCCACTATTTTTCTTTGATTTAATCCAATTTTTACTTTTTTTTATTTTCTTTCTTTTCTCTTCAGTTTTTTTCTTTCTCGATTGTCTTTGGTTTTTTTTCGTTTCCTTTTCTTTAATTGCAGTGGGTTTCTCTGTTTTTTACTGGTTTTTTCGTTTCCTTTTCTTTTTTGAATCTGTTTAACCGTGGGTCGTGAGATGGTGCAATCCCTCTGAAATGAAGATTGTTGCTTTCCTTCCATACCCCCCAGGCAGCAGTTATGAACACTTCCATGACGAGAGGTTGGTTCCACGAGGCTCTTCCAGCATGCATCAAAGCAAGCTTGCAGTCCAAATTCGGTCAGCTCATCCCAATGGTGTTCCAACAGTGTCTCGAGAAGGGGCATCTGAAGAATAAATGAGAGACATTTTCCTCCTGGGGGTTCGCGCATAGCATGCAGCTATAATTATCATCAGCCAAAGTGTAATACGTCTTCGCAACATTTTTTCTATATGCATTTTACATTTTTGAAATGCTTGATTAACATTTTTCAAGTACAGGTTTAACACTTTTATAATTCAATACAAGATAAATGGTAAAATAATCAAGATACATTTAGCATTTTTAAAAGTAACATTTTTCACCTACAAGGCTTAACATTTTATTGATTAAATACAAGATTAAAAAAATCTAATAGATGGTCAACATTTTTTCTATATACATTTTAATATTTTTCAAATGCTTGATTAACATTTTTCACATACTTGGTTAATGTTTTTTTTTCAAATGCTTGATTAACATTTTTTAAACACATGATCAGATTTTTTTTTCACATCCATTGTATATTTTGTGTACTCATTTTTGTATATGTGAGAAACATTTTCGCTATACACATTTTTTAAATTTGGTCTAACATTAAAAAAAATACTTAAATATGTTATAAGATATTTATTTACATTATTAGGAAATATAAACAAAAGTAAAAAAAGAAACGATGACGTGGCCTCCTGCGCACCTGGGCTGTCCCATTTGGCGCTCCTCTGACGCGAGGCTTCCCTATGTCTCGCAATAAGCAAGACATAGATCCGTTTTGGGAACCATCTTAGGGTCGCCCGTATGTCTAGCTTATAGCGAGACAGAGACCTACTATAGGGCGCCTGCAGGCGTTAAATTGAGGTGGCTTCACATAGATTATGCCAACCCGTAAGGTCCATTTGAGCGCAACGAACAGAAATAACAACAGGATGGCGCTCTAGCAAGTGGAAGATTTGCTGTAGTGGTCGGGTTAAATGTAGCGCCCATATTGTAGCTTCCGATTTACTATAGTTAGTTTTTATTTCGAGCATTTTCAAATACACATTGAACACTGTTAATGGATGTGAACATTTTCTTAATATACTATGACCATTTTTGTAATATATCATGCGAACTTTATATATATATATATATATATATATATATATATATATATATAGGGATTGACTATTCGTCACACTGGATGAGGAATAGTTATTCTTCACCCCCACTATTTTATCACCAATGCACTGTAATTTTACGTTTCGTAAGTTTTGTCTTATTTCTGACGTAAAAAGAGATCGTAAGAAAATTTACAATCGCCGTAAAAAATATTTTATGTTATGTAAAATTACAAACGTAAAAACATAGTGTAAAATATACATGAACTCCAAATTTTCTTGTCTTATAACCTATATTTTTTTTTCTTATACCAAATTTTACGTAGTGAATCAATATGAATGTAACTATTTGAATTCCAAACATAATTTAATTATGAAGTGACCGTAAGATTACCTCAGGTGAAGAATAACTTATTCTGCACCATGGGTGATGAATAACGTCACTATATATATATATATATATATATATATATATATATATACACACACACACACACGTCCTATATATATGGTGAACAAATTTTAAATACACATTTAACATTTTCTAATTTGCGTTGAACATTTTTTAATGCATGGTAAAAAAATCATACTATACGGTTAACATTTTTGTAATATGTGGTGAACTTTTTATTTGACATAGAAAAAAGAGAAGAAAAATAAAATAAAAGGAAATAATTGAAAAAGAAAGAAAATAAATGGAAAAAGGAACCAAAACAAAAACAATAACAAAACCTCTGAAAACCGGACAAAACATTAAAAACCGGAAGCAAAAAACCTCGTTAGAAAACAAAAAAGAAGGAAACAACGAAGGAAGTATCCGCAAACTAAAAACACCGGAATCAGCATGGGCCGGCCCATCTGGAGGCTCTCCTCAGCGAAGCCACTACATTTTGACACTCATGAGCGTCAAATAGGATCTGCCAGCATGAATTGAGCCTTTTTAGGGATCCCACACTTTATTAGTTATAAACTATGTTCATATGGATACAAAGGGGGGGGGGGGGTCATGAGGGATAGAAGCCACAAATGGCGACCTTGCACAAGGGAGATAGAAAATTTAACAAGATTGTGCGCCTCTCGATTCGAAGCACGACATTCGAACGTAAAAATCGCAACTAGCAAAATACACTCTTCTATTATTTGTGTCCTTGACGACTGTGATATGGGGGCCTCTTACCCTTTTTTGATGTCATCCACAATAGGCTTGCAGTCACATGCAATCATCAAGTGATCCAAACATAGACCAGTCGTCAGTGCCAAGGCCTCATGACAAGCAATGGGCTCTAAAATTGTTGGGTTTATAACCCCAGGTAGAACAATTGCCGAGGACCCGAGGTACTAACGATGTTCATCCCCGCACAGTGCTACCGCAGTAACAACACACCCATCATGGGACAGACCATCATCTACATGGATTTTAAGGTGTCCATTTGGAGGTGGATACCAAGAGCTTTGCCTCATTATCGCATGTGCACATCTAACCGTAGTGGCGGTGCTAGCTAGCAATGATATTTAGGCGAGACAACTCGGCAATGAAGCTGTCGATGAAGCGTTGAGTCGACATTGGGCTTTGAAATATTGACTTGTGTACTACTTTTCTACGTGTCGTCAATGCTGTCTAAAGAGTGACGGCAATTTACACAAACTTCACATGTGATAATGCATCAATCATGTTAAAGAGTCAGTGTTTCGCATTAACAGTATGACTAGTTAATTCATTGTCACCTAAGGCCGACACGCGCCTCGATGTCGTGCAATATGCGAGACGGGAGTTCCTAGGTGGTGCTTTAAGTGCCACTTGGAGGAACGGGTGCCCACATGCCCCTACTCATGAGTTTAGGCAGTCATGTCTAAATCGTGTACACGTACATACAACCACGCCGCAAGAAAGTAAATACAGTCACATACGTACATATGGATGGTGTCTAGAATGCGTACAACAATGACGTCTTGTGCATCTCCAGCCAACCGGCTGGGTCGGAACGGAGGAAACGACGTCATGTTCATGGGGAGGCAACAGACTGGGTCGGAATGCGTCATATTCATTGGGAGCCAATCAAATTGGATGGAACAGCCAAAACGGGGTCCTGTTCATCGACTCAGGGTCTCGCGTACCGCAAAACGGAGGAAATGAAGTTCTCTTCGACCGCCTACGGTCGAGACGGGGTGTTGTTCATCGGGAAGGGTCCGGCGTACCGCAAAACGGAGGAAATGGAGTTCTCTTCGACCGCCTACGGTCGAGACGGGGTGTTGTTCATCGGGAAGGGTCCGGCGTACCGCAAAACGGAGGAAACGAACTTCTATTCAACAACCTAAGGTCGAAACAAGGTCCTGTTGATCGAGAGGGGTATGGCGTACCAGAAAACGGAGAGACAGACTTCTCTTCAAGTGCCTATGGTCGAAACGGGGTCCTGTTCATCGGGAGGGGTATGGTGTATCTCAAAATGGGACTTCACATGCTATTGTTCATCCATCGTCGACTTCCTCTAGCCTCCACCGACTGTTGTTCATCTAGCCTCCACGGGGTCGTGTTCATCCACCCCAACACCGACTGGGTGTGGCGTGCTGTGGAACAACCTCCTCAGGGTCCTGTTCATCCAGCGGCAACTCCCTACACATGGCTGTGGTCCTATTTATCCAACCCCCACCAGGAACTGTTCATCCAGAGCCAACCAATCGGTTGGACTCACCCTTGTGAGCTTGAAGTAGTCATCATGTGCCACCTTTCGGTGTCAAAACCGACAGATCTCGGGTAGGGGGTCCCGAACTGTGCGTCTAAGGATCGAGGGTAACAGGAGGTAAGGGACATGGTGTTTACTCAGGCTCGGGCCCTCTTAATGGAGGTAATACCCTACGTCCTGCTTGATTGACTTTGATGAGTATAAGGGTTACAAGAGTTGATCTACCACGAGATCGTAATGGCTAAACCCTAGATGTCTAGCATGTATGGTTATGATTGCCTCTATGGACCAAACCCTCCGGTTTATATAGACACTGGAGGGGGCTAGGGTTGTACAAAGTCGGTTTACAGAGAAAGGAATCTTCATATCCGAACGCCAAGCTTGCCATCCACGCAAAGGAGAGTCCCATCTGGACAGGGGGGGGGGGAGTCTTCTATCTTGTATCTTCGTAGCCCATTAGTCCGGCCCATGTTACATAGCCCGGACGCCCGAGGACCCCCTGATCCAGGACTCCCTCAGTAGCCCCTGAACCAGGCTTCAATGATGATGTATCCGGCGCGCAGATTGTCTTCGGCATTGCAAGGCGGGTTCCTCCTCCGAATACTTTTAAAGTAGTTGATCAACAAGAACTATGTACGAATCTGTTTAACAGGTTAACCCTCCAACCATAAAAGCATAATACTTAAAATAAGATATATCCATCGACAACTTTTTCCAGCAAAACGTCACGCTTAGCTCTGCTATCATTTCGAACCATTTTTGGGCCTCCCGCCTCGCATTTTAACACGCAACTCCTTATCGACACGTCTTGTCAAAGCAGAGATCGTGTCCCCTTATTGCGGGATCCTTATCAATACGAGTTTTGGTAATCTAACCGTGTTTTTCACATGATCACTTGGGAACAGACGAGTTTTAAGGCTCAAGGGAGGGGGGACGCTTGATATTCGCAGTCCATATAAGTGGATAGAATCCAACTCTTCCATCCCACGCCTCATTCTCTCTCTATGCCTCCCCATCCTCGAGCTCCAACGCCCAAGTTCCAAGCTTTTCTCTCCTCCGCAACTCCTTCGACCATGGCCGGCTCTCAGGGCAAGTGGATGGCTTCCTCCGTCATGGAGGAGAACATCAAGGAGCTGCGGGAGGCGCGGTATCTAACCATGGAAATCAAGCACAGGCTTCCCGATCCGGCGCAGGTCATCCCCACTCCGGAGCCCGGCGAGAGGATGGTGTTCATTCCCCACTTTCTCCGCGAACTCGGATTCTCCCTCCACCCCTTCATGAGGGGTCTCATGTTCTACTACGGGCTAGATTTTCACAATCTAGCCCCAAATTCGTTCCTCCACATCTCGGCGTTCATTGTCGTGTGTGAGGCCTTCCTCCCCGTCCCTCCACACTTTGGCTTATGGCTCAAGATTTTCAACGTGAAGCCGAAGGTGGTCGATGGGCAACACGCGGACTGCGGTGGCGCCATGGTGAGAAAGCTCCCCAAAGTCAACTGGCCAAAGGGAGCCTTTGTGGACACCGTCAGGATATGGCAACAGGAATGGTTCTATATCACAGAACCCCGCGACCCTAACTGGGGCAGCCGCTCCAGCCTTCAGATCCGAACCCCTCCTAAGGCTCACATCCTGGACCGACAAGGGTTCGGACTAGGGGTCGGCCAATGAGGTGCTGCTGCTGCAGAAACGCGTCCAAGGCATGATAGCGAAGGACATTAACCCTCGCTGACATGATCCAAGTAATGTTGATCTACCGAGCACTTCCCTGCCAGCGGCGGCCCCTCAAGATGTGGGAGTTTAATCCGGAAGGGCCACGGGCCCTACAACGGTTCTACGGCACAACGCATAAGGGGATCTGGAAGCTGCTTTTTAAGAAGCAGAAGTCGTGGCCAAAGTCATCGGACGACACCGGCCTCGACTGCAATCATCCAACCTTCGAGGTAAATTCTAAAACCTCCGAACACCAATTGGCGCGTCCATCTGAAGGAGAAGTATTGAATAGTCCATCTCCAAACAGGTCTGGACCAAGAAGGTGGAGCAGATCTGGTGTCCGGCTCCACTCCCCGAATACCCAGCCGATCCTCTACTAATGAGGATGCTGGTCCCGGCGCCATACCAGGCGCCGGTAAAGAAGGACAAGAAGAAGAAGAAAGAGGAGGGCGCTTCGGACACAGTGTCCGGAGAAGCTGATGCCCGGTCCTCTCACGAGGGTGACGACGACAAGGAGGAGGAGGAGGAGGAGGAAGAAGAAGATCCTCCCCGCAAGGGCAAGAAGAGGGTGGCCACCGAAGACCTGGAGGCCGAAGCATCCAAAAGGGACAATATTACCCTCTTCGATGACTCGGAATCAGACGCCGGGGTCATCCCGAAGCACCGGCGCCGGACCAAGCCCCAAGCCGACTCGTAAGTAGTCCGGGATTTTTTCACATACATCCAATCTCTATGGACCGTGATGATAACTCTTAAGTTTTATTTTTTTAGTCCGGCCCGCAGTCTGCCCCAGCAATCCTCATCCTCGGGGGATCTGTTGCCGGAGATGATGGAGAGCGAATCGCCTCCACTAGCTTCTCCGCCGCCTAAGGCGGATGACATCAAGGTGTCATCGCATAGGCCCTCCCCGGGCCTTGAAGAGACGAGGGGGTGACTTAACGGCGCCGGAGGGCAACACCTCGGCTGCTGAAGAACTTGGGGGTACTGCCCCCACGGAGACCGGCGACGGGGGCCCCGGTCAATCCAACCCACAACCGCATACGAGTCTAGTGAGCGACCCCCTGCAGGGGAAGGGGGAGTGGCGTCCTCTGTTAATTCGGAGGCGCCGAATATCATGGCGGACGCACTGCAAAGTGCATCCGTCCTGGACGAGCACCGCATCCTGATGGGTACGGTGGCTGGGAAGATTTAGTACGCCAAGAGCGGGCTGAACGAAGCCTTCTCCAGCCTCCTAGCAGGCTTCGAGGTATGCAATGTAATATTTTTGATCATTTTTACGAGAAATATGCCTGTATATAGACAGTAGCCCCTGAGACTCTGTTTGTTTCTTTAAAAGAAAAATAAGCAGAGAATCAATAGTCAGTTGTCAGGTGGTAACATGCTATTTTATTTGGATTAAAACAGGCCTCCCTGTTAGCGACGACTGCCCAATCAGCGGAAATTTCCAAACTCAAACGAAAACTAGAGCGAGTTGATGAGGACCTAGTCCTTGTTAACTAGCGGCTCGACCAGGCGCAAGGTATGAGATACTCTTATGTTATGCCTATTTATGTCTGTATTCTGCAGGGTTTCTAGAGCTGCAATGTGTGTGTTTGTGCAGATGGTGCTGCGACGGTTGAAACTCTTAGAGGTGAGCTTACCCAAGCCAAGGAGCAAGCTAGGATAAGCAAGGCGACCGCTGATAAAGCGGTTGCGGACTTAACAGCCGAACAGGCCGCTCGGCGCCGTTTTGAGGAACGGGTGAGGGATCCGATGGCTTTTCACCAAAGGTTGACAAACGTGCCACCGTGCCATCAAATGACTACGTGCATGGCACATGCACGTGCAATGGCCACCTCGCGGTGCACAGCAATGCGTTCAGGAGCGCAGCAACACAAAGATGATTTCACCGGCAAGAGGCAGACTAGAAACTTAGCGACAAGGCTAGACCGTCTCCAGTTATGACCAGCCGGCTATCAGTCTTCATGCGTGCACTGGTGCTGGGCCTTATACGTGCACCTGTACGTAGTGTACTCCGCCTCAGATGTTCAGCTGCTCTCCGGGTACACCACAGGCGGCCATACCCAGCGATGGTACTCGGGAGGATGGCACCATCCAGTCCCGCCGAGGTGTGGGAGAGGCGCTGCGCCGACATCAAAGTTAGGCCTCGTCATCCTCGACCAAAACACATGGCAGCATAGTATGGTGTACTCTGCGGCTTCGTTCTTCAGGGCACGAGCTCGATGTAGGGGGCAAAGGTGTGTGATGATGGTGATCTCCATGGCGTCCACATCCATGGCAGCAGCTTGGCGACGTCGGCGGTGGGCGGCGTCTCGGTGTCAACACCCTCACCGCACCGCCATGACGAGGTAGATGTGAGTGGTGATGGTGATTCATGTGCCGTTGGCCTTGATTGCTGGCTTGGTGAGAACGAGCCCTGGCGACGCGTCGTCTTCGTCGAGGGGAGGTGAGTAGGGGCGGCATCCGCGGCGTGGCCCCCCCGGGGCATCGAACTTGGTGGTGTCAGCGTCCGTAGCGTGGGCTTGGTGAAGACGAGCTCCGGCGGCGCGTCATCTTCGTCGAGTGGTGGTGAGTGGGGTTGGCCATCGTGGCGCCGACCTCCGGGGCACTGACCTCGGTGGCGTCAGCGTCCGTAGTGTGGACTTGATGAAGACGAGCTCCGGCGGCGTGTCGTCTTCGTTGAGCGGTGGTGAGTAGGGGCGGCATCTGCGGCGTCGCCCCCCGGGGCATCGAACTTGGTGGTGTCAGCATCCGCAGCGTGGGCTTGGTGAAGATGAGCTCCGGCGGCGCGTCATCTTCGTCGAGCGGTGGTGAGTGGGGTTGGCCACCGTGGCGCCGACCTCTGGGGTACCGACCTCTGGGGCGTCGACGGTTGGCGGTGTCGTGGCGTGCTCCGTGTCGTCATCTTGGTCGAACCGTGGTGACGAGGTGGACAGCAGGTGGTGATGGTGACCTCCTCGTCGTTCTTGGTAACGCTGGCTTGGTGAAGACCATCCCTGCCAACATTGACTTCATCATCCGGTCCGGCGGCTCCATCTCCGGCGGTGGTCCAATCATGCGAACGTTGCTGAACTCCCGACTTGTGTGCGTGCATGCTATATGCTAAGAAAGAACTAAAAAGAGATTTGTTAGACCAAAGTTTTACCCTTCGGAAACACGAGTTTAGCCTCCATGGTGGTTCGCCTCCTCCTCCTCGCCTTGCTCCCGGGATGCAGCCGCCTGAAACTCTGCCAGAGGCGATCCACTCCGCCTCCGGCCGATGCGTGAGGATTCTACGTGCGTTCTTCCCTCGGCCTGGCCGTGAGTCCCGATTAATGGGTGCGTGGGTTGTGGATGGATGGATTGCCGCGTGGTTTGATGAATGGATGTGTGCGTGAGATGACAAATGGATGGGTGCTGGAGGTGTTGTGCCATGGATGGGTGCCAGAGGTGTTGTGCGATGGATGTGTGACGTGCGTGAGTTGCCTCTAGAATGGGTGTGTACCTCCCTCTCTCTGCGTAGCTAGGTGTGTGTATTTATAGGCAGGAGATGGGCGACCCGGCGGATGGAGACGGGACAAACATCCCGATTTTCTTGGACTAGATATAGATGCAATCTCGCTTCGGATCTTATCGTCTCGCTGATGTTTATCTTCTTTTTTCTTGACGCCTACGCCTGATATAGAAAACGAAAACCAACTCGTGCGTACCTAGCTACCCGACTCCCGATGGGTCTGGTTCATTCGATCGCCATCTTCATCGTATCTCCGGGGTTTGCTGGTTGGAACAGCCTCAAGTATTCAAGTACGTATACACGTGCTCGCCGGCCGGTATATATGGGTATTTAAAGAAATACGCATACTGTATGTTATTTTGTGGGCGTGTCGTAGATGTGGACTCAGCCTTCTGATTGTAACCTGCATGTGTGTATAAGTCTATGCCACGGAGCATCAAGTGCAGGTATACATTGGTTAGTACGTGAGCAAACTGAAAATGCATGCATGCACGTACCATTGCATCGAGGATTGCCTAACGCGTGTGTACATGTACACCCAATATAAAACATAGATGTGTATAACTTGCAATTAAAAAAAATATACTTATATCTTCTGAAAATGGTAATCACAAAAATACGTCGAACAATCACCAAGGTCATTTTACATGCCGGGGGTCTAAGGCTAAGGGAAAAGCTTTATACAGGTTTTTGAGTGAAGTTGTGACCTACGAAGTTCTTTGCACCTTCCTACCGCATGTCTGCGCCGCTTTCTCTTGAGTAAGAAAAGATTTCTTGAGAGGAATGGTTTTCAACTATTTGTACGGAACCGGGCTCAGAAAGAGTCCTTGTGAGTCTGCAGGATGAGCAGGTTTTGATGCACATGTGGTAAAAGATAAAAAATAATTAAAGAAAAGGGGAAGGCCGTATAGGGTCGAGCCGTACTATAGGCCTGTCCGTATTGTGCCTCCGCCGATTCCCAAGGTACTTTGAGCGCGTAATTATGCACACGCGGTACGGCTTTCACGGATATACATGGCGATCGACGGAGGTGAAGCTGCTAATCCAACTCTGGAATTGCAGAGCTGTTAGCATGCGGAATTGGCCGGCCTTATGTAATAGAGTCCGGCGGCTTAATAGCCGATGAGGTGCGCGGCTTGACAGTGCCGCTTTGTACTTCGGCCGCAATGGCCGCGGTATGCTCCTCAGTACGGAGGAAGCGTTCCATATTTCCATTGATTGTAATGACGCCATGGGACCGGGCATCTTAAGCTTTAGATAGGCGTAGTGCGGGACCGCGTTAAATTGGACGAAAGTGGTTTGTCCGAGCAGTGTGTGATAGCCACTGACGAACGGGACCATATCGAAGGTCAAGTCTTCGCTTCGGAAGTTGTCCGGCGAACCGAAGACGACTTCCAGTGTGATTGAGCCCGTGCAGCGGGCCTCTACACCAGGTATTACTCCTTTAAAGGTAGTTTTAGTGGGCTTGATTCTTGATGGATCGATGCCCATTTTGCAGACAGTGTCTTGATAAAGTAGATTGAGACTGCCGCCGCCGTCCATGAGGACTCGCATGAGATGGAATCCAACGACGATTGGATCGAGGACCAAGGCTGCCGAACCTCCATGGCGGATACTGGTTGGGTGGTCTTTTCGATCAAAGGTGATCGGGCAAGCCGACCATGGGTTGAATTTTGTGAAGGAAATATACCCTAGAGGTAATAATAAAGTTGTTATTTATATCGAAATATGTATTTGGCAACCCTGTGCCCGATTGCAAAACTGCCACACCACTCGGTGTCCCTTCGATCGGCATCACAGCATGATCCACTTTTTTCGGTTCTTCCACTCCTTCCCGGCACTCGTCCTCTCCAAGCTCGCCGCCTTCGACCACGTCTCCTCCGCCGCCTCCGCCCTCTCCGAGTCGCTCGCCTCGGGGGCCCTCTGCGCCTTCTCCTCCCACCGGGCCGCCCGGGGCCCGGATCCTCCCTCCCCGCCGCTGCACGACCGGATCTTGGACTGCCTTCTCTCCCCCGACGGTGTCGGGTTCGTCTCTGCCGTCCTCGGGAGCTTCGCCAGGAACCTCGTGCTCTCCTGCCGTGATCCCGAGGCCCAGCCCCGCGCCCCTGGCCAGCCGGACTGGCTCGCCGCGCTGTGCAGCGACAGGGGCAAGGAGGCCATCGCGGAGCTCGTCCGGGTGTTCGTCAGCACCGCCATCGCCGCCTACCTCGACAGGACCGCGACCGTGCGCACCTCCGACCAGGTGCTCGCAGGCGTCACTGACCCCAAGCACGACGCCAAGCTCAAGGACCTGCTCGTGTCCGTCTGCAACGGCGCCGTCGAGACGTTTGGCAGGACCTCACGGCAGGTCACAAAGGAGGCCTCCATTTCTCGAGCTGAAGTAGCAGTGGTGCAAGAGGTCTGCAATTCAGGTCCTAGCTGTGTAATGGAGAGAGTATCGACCACATTGGCCATGCCAAGCAACCGGAGGTTTGTGCTGGATGTCACGGGCAGGGTCACCGCAGAGATGGTCCGGTCATTCCTCGAGTTCTCGACTCAGCGGGTGTCCGCTGGTGCACGAAAGAGCATTGTCGTTGCCCGTGACGAAATCACCGAAAGGGGTCTCGTCGCCGTCAAGTACCTGAGCGCCAAGTCCATGGCCATCTTCACCTTATGCCTCAAAATGTGCATGCACATTTCGGTTGGAATGAGGTTCCTGTTGCCGGCCTAGGCATAGCCTGGTGTGGACTTCAAGGTGACATTATTCCAGTTATCCTGATTGTAGTTGGAAAGTAAAGTATGTAGATTGCAAATTGATCGTTTGCTACTGCTAGCCTTTTTTCTGTGCTGTTGACCAGCATTTGGAAGCAGAAATCTGTTGGATTTGTAGTTGTTGGTTTGTTGTTTGTGATAGTCTGATAGGGAGTATATAGGCCACGAATGGATAATTTTGCAACTTTAGTGTAAGGTTTCATATGTATTATGGTGTTGTATCCTAGTGTCTTCGCCGTCTTTTCTGAAGGAAGTAGGTGTCAGTATCTTATTGATGCTGACTAGTGATGTTCTTCAGCATCAGCTCTCTGTGTGTGGATAAGCTATTTCAGGCAACAATAGCACGAAACTTGTCCACGTATGTTTTCCATTCCCTTTTTGCCATGTTTTGTGGAAAAGCAAATATGAATTGATCAGAGATTTGTGCCTGGATATACCCCTGATAAATAGCACGGTACTATACCTCCCTCCCCTGATATTTTTATGTGTAAATAGCATGAAAACATATGCACTGCGATAACTAAACACCATGATAAGTTTTTGACCCGTGTGGGGGGGGGGGGGGGAGGGGGGGGGGATTCTTGAAACATACCCCTGATAATTTTTTTGTAAATAGCATGATATTTTAAGCACTGCGGGCTTGATAAGTTACCTAGAATCACCATGATAACTTTTTGTCCCAGGGAAAAGTTGTTCAAAACATCCCCGATAATTTTTGTGTGAATAACATGATAATATAAGCACCGCGTAACCGATAACTTATAATATAAACATGATGCTAACTTTTTATCAAAGGAAAACAAGTTGTTAAAAACATACACTCGCCTCATCGGTCCTCTTAGATGAACACAACACATGGTGTGCCACTGAAAAGCCACATAATATTTAGTGTCATGAGGGGCACACGTGCTCATGGGTTGGCCCAAAAACGGCCCACTTTGACCCGCTGTAGGCGTGATAAGGTTTATGCAAAAACATCGTGGTAATTTTTGACCCATGAAAAAAGTTACCGAAACAAACCTAGGTTTTTAGGTATAAGTATCATGATAATATACGAACTATAGACCCGGTAACTCATGTACAATCCCCCATAGTAACTTTGACCAGGGGCGAGGTTGATGTACACATACCCTGATAACTTATGTGTAAGTATCACGGTATTTTACACATCGAAGACCTTATAACTTGTGTACAAAACACAATGGTAACTTTGAAAGGGGTGTGGTTGTTGAAACATAGTACCTGGTAAGTTCTATGTAAATAGCACGGTAACTTACGGATCACAGGCCTGATAACTGGCATGCAAATACCATGGTAACTTTGTCCTGAGAGGAAATCGTGGTAATTTTCTGTACTTTTTGTAGTAATAAAATTGTAAAAAAATGGGGTCAAAACGATTAGTTTCTTTAGTTTGAGCAACAATTACCTAAGGATGAGTTGGTTGTGGTGGCGTGCTTTGGTGCCAAGGAGGTGTGGGACATGCGCAATATTTTTTTTATCATGTGGTAGATGTGAAGAAGTGGCAGTTTTCTCAGGGGTGGGCGCGCGAGATGTGCGGGAGAAGCAGGTTTCTCGGACGAACTTGTGGGGTCGTTCGAGAGAAGGCGGGGTCAAAGGAAGGGGATCGTGTGGTACTTTAAAGTTAAAGAAGTAGAGATGTGGCAGTTTTGCTTATATGGCACACATATGCCAAATATCACAGTCCTATTTATATTTCCTTATATCATGATAAATGTTTATTATTCATGCTAGAATTGTACTAACCGGAAACTTAGTACATGTGTGAATACATAGACAAACAAAGTGTCCCTAATATGCCTCTACTTGACTAGCTCGTTAATCAAAGATGGTTATGTTTCCTGACCATAGACATGTGTTGTCATTTGATGAACGGGGTCACATCATTAGAGAATGATGTGATGGACAAGACCCGTCCGTTAGCTTAGCACTATGATCGTTTAGTTTGCTGCTATTGCTTTCTTCATAACTTATACATGTTCCTATGACTATGAGATTATGCAACTCCCGAATACCGAAGGAACACTTAGTGTGCTATCAAACATCACAACGTGACTGGGTGATTATAAAGATGCTCTACAGGTGTCTCCGATGGTGTTTGTTAAGTTGGCATAGATCGAGATTAGGATTTTGTCACTCCGATTGTCGGAGAGGTATCTCTGGGCCCTCTCGGTAATGCACATCACTATAAGCCTTGCAAGAAATGTGACTAATGAGTTAGTTACGGGATGATGCATTACGGAACGAGTAAAGAGACTTGCCGGTAACGAGATTGAACTAGGTATGATGATACCGATGATTGAATCTCGGGCAAGTAACATACCGATGACAAAGGGAACAACGTATGTTGTTATGCGGTTTGACTGATAAAGATCTTCGTAGAATATGTAGGAGCCAATATGAGCATCCAGGATCCACTATTGGTTATTGACCGGAGATGAGTCTCGGTCATGTCTACATAGTTCTCGAACCCGTAGGGTCCGCACGCTTAACATTTGGTGACGATCGGTATTATGAGTTTAGGTGTTTTGATGTACGGAAGGTTGTTCAGAGTCCCGGATATGATCACGGACATGACGAGGAGTCTCAAAATGGTCGAGACATAAAGATTGATATATTGGATGACTATATTCGGACACTGCATGAGTTTCGGGGGTCACCGTATAATTATCGGAGTGCCGGGGGGTTATCGGAACCCCCGGGGGAACTAATGGGCCAACATGGGCTTTACTGGAGAGAGAGAGGGCCGGCCAAGGAAGGGCCGCGCGCCCCTCCCCCTCTAGTCCGAATTGGACTAGGGAAGGGGGGGCGGTGCCCCCCTTTCCTTCTCTTCTCTCCCTCTCCTTCCTTCCCCCTTCCTCCTCCTAGTAGGACTAGGAAAGGAGAGTCCTACTCCTACTAGGAGGAGGACTCCTCCTCTCCTTGGGCGCCTCAAGGGCTGGCCGGCCTCCCCCTTGCTCCTTTATATACGGGGGCAGGGGGCACCCTAGAACACACAAGTTGACATTGTCTTAGCCGTGTGCGGCGCCCCCCTCCACCATAATCCACCTCGGTCATATCGTTGCAGTGCTTAGGTGAAGCCCTGCGCCAGTAGCTTCATCATCACCGTCATCACACTGTCGTGCTGATGAAAGCTCTCCCTCGACACTCAGCTGGATCAAGAGTTCGTGGGACGTCATCGAGCTGAACATGTGCAGATCATAGAGGTGCCGTACTTTCGGTACTAGGATCGGTCGGATCGTGAAGCCGTACGACTACATCAACCGCATTTTCATAACGCTTCCGCTTACGGTCTACGAGGGTACGTGGACAACACTCTTCCCCTCTCGTTGCTATGCATCACCTAGATCTTGCATGTGCGTAGGAAAATTTTGAAATTACTGTGTTCCCTAACATTTTGGGGCGACCGACTCTATGGCGTAGACGTCCCGTAATGCGCGCTTGCACCCCCTCTTAGGGATATGTGTGACATATATCATTTTCACTGTCTTTACCTCGGGGGGAAATTGTTGGGGAACGTAGTAATTTCAAAAAAATTCCTACGCACACGCAAGATCATGGTGATGCATAGCAATGAGGGGGAGAGTCTGATCTACGTACCCTTGTAGATCGCAACGGAAGCGTTGACACAACGTAGAGGAAGTAGTCGTACGTCTTCTTCCCGATCCGACCGATCCAAGCACCGTTACTCCGGCACCTCCGAGTTCTTAGCACACGTTCAGCTCGATGACGATCCCCGGGCTCCGATCCAGCAAAGCTTCGGGGAGGAGTTCCGTCCGCACGACGGCGTGGTGACGATCTTGATGTACTACCGACGTAGGGCTTCGCCTAAGCACTACAACGATATGATCGAGGTGGAATTTGGTGGCAGGGGGCACCGCACACGGCTAAGGAACGATCTCAATGATCAACTTGTGTGTCTAGAGGTGCCCCCTGCCCCCGTATATAAAGGTTGCCAGGGGGAGGGCTGGCCGGCCAAAGGAGGAGGGCGCAGGAGGACTCCTACTCCTACCGGGAGTAGGAGTCCCCCCAATCCTATTCCTAATAGGATTCCTCAAGAGAGAGAGAGAGAGAGAGAGGGAGAAGGGGGCCGGCCACCTCTCCTAGTCCTAATAGGACTAGGGGAGGGGGGAGGCGCGCAGCCCACCTTGGGCTGCCCCTTTCACCTTTCCACTAAGGCCCAATAAGGCCCATTTGGTTCCCGGGGGGTTCCGGTAACCTCCCGGTACTCCGGTAAAATTCCCGATTTCACCCGGAACACTTCCGACGTCCAAACATAGGCTTCCAATATATCAATCTTTATGTCTCGACCATTTAGAGACTCCTCGTCATGTCCGTGATCACATCCGGGACTCCGAACAACCTTCGGTACATCAAAATGCATAAACTCATAATAACTGTCATCGTAACGTTAAGCGTGCGGACCCTACGGTTCGAGAACAATGTAGACATGACCGAGACACGTCTCCGGTCAATAACCAATAGCGGGACCTAGATGCCCATATTGGCTCCTACATATTCTACGAAGATCTTTATTGGTCAGACCGCATAACAACATACGTTGTTCCCTTTGTCATCGGTATGTTACTTGCCCGAGATTCGATCGTCGGTATCCAATACCTAGTTCAATATCGTTACCGGCAAGTCTCTTTACTCGTTCCGTAATACATCATCTCACAACTAACATCTTAGTTATAATGCTTGCAAGGCTTATGTGATGTGTATTACCGAGAGGGCCCAGAGATACCTCTCCGACAATCGGAGTGACAAATTCTAATCTCGAAATACGCCAACCCAACATCTACCATTGGAGACACCTGTAGTACTCCTTTATAATCACCCAGTTACGTTGTGACGTTTGGTAGTACCCAAAGTGCTCCTCCGGTAAACGGGAGTTGCATAATCTCATAGTCATAGGAACATGTATAAGTCATGAAGAAAGCAATAGCAACATACTAAACGATCGGGTGCTAAGCTAATGGAATGGGTCATGTCAATCAGATCATTCAACTAATGATGTGACCTCGTTAATCAAATAACAACTCTTTGTTCATGGTTAGGAAACATAACCATCTTTGATTAACGAGCTAGTCAAGTAGAGGCATACTAGTGACACTCTGTTTGTCTATGTATTCACACATGTATTATGTTTCCGGTTAATACAATTCTAGCATGAATAATAAACATTTATCATGATATAAGGAAATAAATAATAACTTTATTATTGCCTCTAGGGCATATTTCCTTCAGTCTCCCACTTGCACTAGAGTCAATAATCTAGATTACACAGTAATGAATCTAACACCCATGGAGCCTTGGTGCTGATCATGTTTTGCTCGTGGAAGAGGCTTAGTCAACGGGTCTGCAACATTCAGATCCGTATGTATCTTGCAAATCTCTATGTCTCCCACCTGGACTAGATCCCGGATGGAGTTGAAGCGTCTCTTGATGTGTTTGGTCCTTTTGTGAAATCTGGATTCCTTTGCTAAGGTAATTGCACCAGTATTGTCACAAAAAATTTCATTGGACCCGATGCACTAGGTATGACACCTAGATCGGATATGAACTCCTTCATCCAGACTCCTTCGTTCGCTGCTTCCGAAGCAGCTATGTACTCCGCTTCACATGTAGATCCCGCTACAACGCTTTGTTTAGAACTGCACCAACTGACAGCTCCACCGTTTAAAGTAAACACGTATCCGGTTTGCGATTTAGAATCGTCCGGATCAGTGTTAAAGCTTGCATCAACGTAACCTCTTACGGTGAGCTCTTTGTCACCTCCATATACGAGAAACATATCCTTAGTCCTTTTCAGGTATTTCAGGATGTTCTTGACCGCTGTCCAGTGATCCACTCCTGGATTACTTTGGTACCACCCTGCTAAACTTATAGCAAGGCACACATCAGGTCTAGTACACAGCATTGCATACATGATAGAGCCTATGGCTGAAGCATAGGGAACATCTTTCATTTTCTCTCTATCTTCTGCAGTGGTCGGGCATTGAGTCTGACTCAACTTCACACCTTGTAACACAGGCAAGAACCCTTTCTTTGCTTGATCCATTTTGAACTTCTTCAAAATCTTGTCAAGGTATGTGCTTTGTGAAAGTCCAATTAAGCGTCTTGATCTATCTCTATAGATCTTTATGCCTAATATGTAAGCTGCTTCCCCGAGGTCTTTCATCGAAAAACTTTTATTCAAGTATCCCTTTATGCTATCCAGAAATTCTATATCATTTCCAATCAGCAATATGTCATCCACATATAATATCAGAAATGCTACAGAGCTCCCACTCACTTTCTTGTAAATACAGGCTTCTCCAAAAGTCTGTATAAAGCCAAATGCTTTGATCACACTATCAAAGCGTTTATTCCAACCCCGAGATGCTTGCACCAGTCCATAAATGGATCGCTGGAGTTTGCACACTTTGTTAGCTCCCTTCGGATCGACAAAACCTTCTGGTTGCACCATATACAACTCTTCTTCCAGAAATCCATTCAGGAACGCAGTTTTGACATCCATTTGCCATATTTCATAATCATAAAATGCGGCGATTGCTAACATGATTCTGATGGACTTAAGCATCGCTACGGGTGAGAAGGTCTCATCGTAGTCAACCCCTTGAACTTGTCGAAAACCTTTTGCGACAAGTCGAGCTTTATAGACAGTAATATTACCATTAGCGTCAGTCTTTTTCTTGAAGATCCATTTATTCTCAATTGCTTGCCGATCATCGGGCAAGTCAACCAAAGTCCATACTTTGTTCTCATACATGGATCCCATCTCAGATTTCATGGCCTCAAGCCACTTTGCGGAATCTGGGCTCACCATCGCTTCTTCATAGTTTGTAGGTTCATCATGATCTAGCAGCATGACTTCCAGAACTGGATTACCGTACCACTCTGGTGCGGATCTCACTCTGGTTGATCTACGTGGTTCAGTAGTATCTTGCCCTGAAGTTTCATGATCATTATCATCAGCTTCCTCACTAATTGGTATAGGTGTCGCAGAAACAATTTTCTGTGATGTACTATTTTCCAATAAGGGAGCAGGTACAGTTACCTCGTCAAGTTCTACTTTCCTCCCACTCACTTCTTTCGAGAGAAACTCCTTCTCTAGAAATGATCCATTCTTAGCAACGAATGTCTTGCCTTCGGATCTGTGATAGAAGGTATACCCAACAGTTTCCTTTGGGTATCCTATGAAGACACATTTCTCCGCTTTGGGTTCGAGCTTATCAGGTTGAAGCTTTTTCACATAAGCATCGCAGCCCCAAACTTTAAGAAACGACAACTTTGGTTTCTTGCCAAACCATAGTTCATAAGGCGTCGTCTCAACGGATTTTGATGGTGCCCTATTTAACGTGAATGCGGCCGTCTCTAAAGCATTACCCCAAAACGATAGCGGTAAATCAGTAAGAGACATCATAGATCGCACCATATCTAGTAAAGTACGATCACGACGTTCGGACACACCATTACGCTGTGGTGTTCCGGGTGGCGTGAGTTGCGAAACTATTCCACAATTTTTCAAATGCATACCAAACTCGTAACTCAAATATTCTCCTCCACGATCAGATCGTAGAAACTTTATTTTCTTGTTACGATGATTTTCAACTTCACTCTGAAATTCCTTGAACTTTTCAAATGTTTCAGACTTATGTTTCATTAAGTAGATATACCCATATCTGCTTAAATCATCTGTGAAGGTGAGAAAATAACGATATCCGCCACGAGCCTCAATATTCATCGGACCACATACATCGGTATGTATGATTTCCAATAAATCTGTTGCTCTCTCCATAGTACCGGAGAACGGTGTTTTAGTCATCTTGCCTATGAGGCACGGTTCGCAAGTACCAAGTGATTCATAATCAAGTGGTTCCAAAAGCCCATCAGTATGGAGTTTCTTCATGCGCTTTACACCGATATGACCTAAACGGCAGTGCCACAAATAAGTTGCACTATCATTATCAACTCTGCATCTTTTGGCTTCTACATTATGAATATGTGTATCACTACTATCGAGATTCAATAAGAATAGACCACTCTTCAAGGGTGCATGACCATAAAAGATATTACTCATATAAATAGAACAACCATTATTCTCTGATTTAAATGAATAACCGTCTCTCATCAAACAAGATCCAGATATAATGTTCATGCTCAACGCTGGCACCAAATAACAATTATTTAGGTCTAATATTAATCCCGAAGGTAGATGTGGAGGTAGCGTGCCGACCGCGATCACATCGACTTTGGAACCGTTTCCCACGCGCATCGTCACCTCGTCCTTTGCTAGCGTCCGCTTATTCCGTAGTCCCTGTTTCGAGTTGCAAATATTAGCAACATAACCAGTATCAAATACCCAGGTGCTACTGCGAGCTCTAGTAAGGTACACATCAATAACATGTATATCACATATACCTTTGTTCACCTTGCCATCCTTCTTATCCGCCAAATACTTGGGGCAGTTCCGCTTCCAGTGACCAGTCTGCTTGCAGTAGAAGCACTAAGTTTCAAGCTTAGGTCCAGACTTGGGTTTCTTCTCCTGAGCAGCAACTTGCTTGCTGTTCTTCTTGAAGTTCCCCTTTTTCTTGAAACCAGTGGTTTTGTTAACCATCAACACTTGATGCTCCTTCTTGATTTCTACCTCCGCAGCTTTCAGCATTGCGAAGAGCTCGGGAATAGTCTTGTTCATCCCTTGCATATTATAGTTCATCACGAAGCTCTTGTAGCTTGGTAGCAGTGATTGGAGAATTCTGTCAATGACGCAATCATCTGGAAGATTAACTCCCATCTGAATCAAGTGATTATTATACCCAGACATTTTGAGTATATGCTCACTGACAGAACTGTTCTCCTCCATCTTGCAGCTATAGAACTTATTGGAGACTTCATATCTCTCAATTCGGGCATTTGCTTGAAATATTAACTTCAACTCCTGGAACATCTCATATGCTCCATGACGTTCAAAACGTCGTTGAAGTCCCGATTCTAAGCCGTAAAGCATGGCACACTGAACTATCGAGTAGTCATCAGCTTTGCTCTGCCAGACGTTCATAACATCTGGTGTTGCTCCAGCAGCAGGCCTGGCACCTAGCGGTGCTTCCAGGACGTAATTCTTCTGTGCAGCAATGAGGATAATCCTCAGGTTACGGACCCAGTCCGTGTAATTGCTACCATCATCTTTCAACTTTGCTTTCTCAAGGAACGCATTAAAATTCAACGGAACAACAGCACGAGCCATCTATCTACAATCAACATAACAAGCAAGATACTATCAGGTACTAAGTTCATGATAAGTTTAAGTTCAGTTAATCAAATTACTTAGGAACTCCCACTTAGATAGACATCCCTCTAATCCTCTAAGTGATCACGTGATCCAAATCAACTAAACCATAACCGATCATCACGTGAGATGGAGTAGTTTTCAATGGTGAACATCGTCATGTTGATCATATCTACTGTATGATTCACGCTCGACCTTTCGGTCTCTGTGTTCCGAGGCCATATCTGCATATGCTAGGCTCGTCAAGTTTAACCTGAGTATTCTGCGTGTGCAAAACTGGCTTGCACCCGTTGTAGATGGACGTAGAGCTTATCACACCCGATCATCACGTGGTGTCTGGGCACGACGAACTTTGGCAACGGTGCATACTCAGGGAGAACACTTCTTGATAATTTAGTGAGAGATCATCTTATAATGCTACCGTCAATCAAAGCAAGATAAGATGCATAAAAGGATAAACATCACATGCAATCAATATAAGTGATATGATATGGCCATCATCATCTTGTGCTTGTGATCTCCATCTCCGAAGCACCGTCATGATCACCATCGTCACCGGCGCGACACCTTGATCTCCATCGTAGCATCGTTGTCGTCTCGCCAATCTTATGCTTCCACGACTATCACTACCGCTTAGTAATAAAGTAAAGCATTACATCGCGATTGCATTGCATACAATAAAGCGACAACCATATGGCTCCTGCCAGTTGCCGATAACTCGGTTACAAAACATGATCATCTCATACAATAAAATCAGCATCATGCCTTGACCATATCACATCACAACATGCCCTGCAAAAACAAGTTAGACGTCCTCTACTTTGTTGTTGCAAGTTTTACGTGGCTGCTACGGGCTTAAGTAAGAACACATCTCACCTACGCATCAAAACCACAACGATAGTTTGTCAAATAGACTCCGTTTTAACCTTCTCAAGGACCGGGCGTAGCCACACTTGGTTCAACTAAAGTTGGAGAGACAGTCTTCCGCAAGCCATCTGTGTGCTTAGCACGTCGAGGGAACCGGTCTCGCGTAAGAGTACGCGTAAGGTTGGTCCGGATCGTCTCGTCCAACAATACCGCCGAACCAAAGTATGACATGCTGGTAGGCAGTATGACTTGTATCGCCCACAACTCACTTGTGTTCTACTCGTGCAAATAACATCAAACCATAAAAACCTAGGCTCGGATGCCACTGTTGGGGAACGTAGTAATTTCGAAAATTTTCCTACGCACACGCAAGATCATGGTGATGCATAGCAACGAGGGGGAGAGTATTGTCTACGTACCAACGCAGACCGACTGCGGAAGCGATCTCACAACGTAGAGGAAGTAGTCGTACGTCTTCTTCCCGATCCGACCGATCCAAGCACCGTTACTCCGGCACCTCCGAGTTCTTAGCACACGTTCAGCTCGATGACGATCCTCGGGCTCCGATCCAGCAAAGCGTCGAGGAAGAATTCCGTCAGCACAACGGCGTGGTGACGATCTTGATGTACTACCGACGCAGGGCTTCGCCTAAGCTCTACAACGATATGACCGAGGTGGAATTTGGTGGCAGGGGGCACCGCACACGGCTAAGGAACGATCAACAATGATCAACTTGTGTGTCTATGGGGTGCCCCCTGCCCCCGTATATAAAGGAGCAGGGGGAGGGGGTTCGGCCGGCTTGGGAGAGGGCGCGGGAGGAGTCCTACTCCTACCGGGAGTAGGACTCCCCCCCTCAATCCTATTCCAACTAGGACTCTCAAGGGGGAAAGGAGAGAGAGGGGGGCCGGCCCCTTCTCCTAGTCCTACTAGGACTTGGGGAAGGGGGGGCGCGCGGCCAGCTGTGGGCTGCCCCTTTTCTCTTTTCCACTAAGGCCCAATAGGCCCATTAGCCTCCCGGGGGGTTCCGGTAACCCTCCCGGTATTCCGGTAAAATCCCGATTTCACCCGGAACACTTCCGGTGTCCAAACATAGGCTTCCAATATATCAATCTTTACGTCACGACCATTTCGAGACTCCTCGTCATGTCCGTGATCACATCCGGGACTCCGAACAACCTTCAGTACATCAAAATGCATAAACTCATAATAACTGTCATCGTAACGTTAAGCGTGCGGACCCTACGGTTCGAGAACAATGTAGACATGACCGAGACACGTCTCCGGTCAATAACCAATAGCGGGACCTGGATGCCCATATTGGCTCCTACATATTCTACGAAGATCTTTATCGGTCAGACCGCATAACAACATACGTTGTTCCCTTTGTCATCGGTATGTTACTTGCCCGAGATTCGATCCTCGGTATCCAATACCTAGTTCAATCTCGTTACCGGCAAGTCTCTTTACTCGTTCCGTAATACATCATCTCACAACTAACATATTAGTTGCAGTGCTTGCAAGGCTTATGTGATGTGCATTACCGAGAGGGCCCAGAGATACCTCTCCGACACTCGGAGTGACAAACCCTAATCTCGAAATACGCCAACCCAACATCTACCATTGGAGACACCTGTAGTACTCCTTTATAATCACCCAGTTACATTGTGACGTTTGGTAGTACCCAAAGTATTCCTCCGGTAAACGGGAGTTGCATAATCTCATAGTTATAGGAACATGTATAAGTCATGAAGAAAGCAATAGCAACATACTAAACGATCGGGTGCTAAGCTAATGGAATGGGTCATGTCAATCAGATCATTCAACTAATGATGTGACCTCGTTAATCAAATAACAACTCTTTGTTCATGGTTAGGAAACATAACCATCTTTGATTAACGAGCTAGTCAAGTAGAGGCATACTAGTGACACTCTGTTGGTCTATGTATTCACACATGTATTATGTTTCCGGTTAATACAATTCTAGCATGAATAATAAACATTTATCATGATATAAGGAAATAAATAATAACTTTATTATTGCCTCTAGGGCATATTTCCTTCAGTCTCCCACTTGCACTAGAGTCAATAATCTAGATTACACAGTAATGATTCTAACACCCATGGAGCCTTGGTGCTGATCATGTTTTGCTCGTGGAAGAGGCTTAGTCAACGGGTCTGCAACATTCAGATCCGTATGTATCTTGCAAATCTCTATGTCTCCCACCTGGACTAAATCCCGGATGGAGTTGAAGCGTCTCTTGATGTGTTTGGTTCTTTTTGTGAAATCTGGATTCCTTTGCCAAGGCAATTGCACCAGTATTGTCACAGAAGATTTTCATTGGACCCGATGCACTAGGTATGACACCTAGATCGGATATGAACTCCTTCATCCAGACTCCTTCGTTCGCTGCTTCCAAAGCAGCTATGTACTCCGCTTGACATGTAGATCCCGCTACGACGCTACGACGCTTTGTTTAGAAAGCAATAGCAACATACTAAACGATCGGGTGCTAAGCTAATGGAATGGGTCATGTCAATCAGATCATTCAACTAATGATGTGACCTCGTTAATCAAATAACAACTCTTTGTTCATGGTTAGGAAACATAACCATCTTTGATTAATGAGCTAGTCAAGTAGAGGCATACTAGTGACACTCTGTTGGTCTATGTATTCACACATGTATTATGTTTCCGGTTAATACAATTCTAGCATGAATAATAAACATTTATCATGATATAAGGAAATAAATAATAACTTTATTATTGCCTCTAGGGCATATTTCCTTCAGAAATTGCTTCTGTTCCCCCCGTGTTCGGTTGACAAGGCTCTTGGTCATCGTCGTCGCTGGGCGACCCTTTCCCCTTGTGTTTGGCGTTGATTTTGCCGGCCTGTTTAAAGACCCAACAATTTATGTTGGTGTGATTGGCGGGTTTATCCAGGGTGCCATGAATCTGGCAAGGCCAGTCAAATATTCGGTCTATACTGGATGGTCCATCTCTGTTTTCCTTGAATGGCTTCTTCCGTTGACCGGGTTTGGAGCCACTGAATCCGGCATTGACCGCCGTGTCTTGGGTCCCTTCGTTACTGTTTCGACGCTTGTGCTTGTTGCGTCGTGGCTTGCCGTTGCCGTCCCTGGGTTCGGAGGTGCCAGGGTCGCTGGTGCTATTGCTTCTATGAGCTAGCCAGCTATCCTCTCCCGTTTAAAAGCGGGTCATAAGTGCGGTAAGGGCTGCCATGGACTTCGGCTTTTCTTGGCCGAGGTGTCAAGCGAGCCACTCATCTTGGACGCTATGTTTGAAGGCCACGGGGGCTTCGGCGTCTAGACAATCCACAATCTGGTTCTTTTTGATTAAGAACCTGGTCCAGAGTTGCCGGGCTGATTCTTCGGGTTGCTGGACTATGTGACTAAGATCATCAATGTCTGGGGGCCAAACATACGTACCTTGGAAGTTGTCTCTGAATGCATCCTCTAAGTCTTCCCAGCTACCAATAGAGTTTTCTGGTAGGCTATTCAGCCAGTGCCGTGCTGGCCCCTTGAGTTTTAGGGGGAGGTACTTAATGGCATGTAGATCATCACCGCGTGCCTTGTGAATGTGGAGAAGAAAATCTTCAATCCATACTGTAGGATCTGTTGTGCCATCGTATGATTAGATGTTCATGGGTTTAAACCCTTCTGGGAACTACTGCTCCATTACCTCATCGGTGAAGCATAGGGGGTGTGCGGCGCCTCTATATCGGGAAACGTCACGGCGCAGTTCGAATGAAGTCTGTATGCGGTTTTCGGCCCTGGTGGGGTTGTGTTTGTCGCGCCAGGCCTGATGGCCGTCTTCTCGCGCTTGGGCACGCCCCTTGATCCGTAGATTGACCTGGTTTGGCTGGCTCTATTGTCCAGGTCCCGACATAGGTCATAAGCGTATCCCCGAGGTGTTGTTTCTTTGCTTTTACGGTGAGGTGGCGTGGGCTGGTGTTTGGCTTGAGTTGCCATTCTATCCCGGCCACGTGGTGGTCGGTCAGGTCCGTCAGCCGCGTTACGCGCGGGTGGTATGGGCTCCAGCGCCTCATCGTCGAATTGGGGTAGCACTTTACGCTTTGGGTAACTCTTTGTTGGGCGTTGGAGGCCATATTCTTTGGCTGCCAGGACATTAGTCCATCTGTCGTTGAGCAGATCTTGGTCAGCTTGAAGCTGTTGCTGCTTTTTCTTTAGGCTTCTTGCAGTGGCTATTAGCCGGTGCTTAAAGCGCTCTTGTTCGAGGAGTTCCTCTGGCACAATGAAATCTTCGCCGCCGAGGCTCACGTCGTCCTCGGAGAGTGGTAGATAGTTGCTATCCTCCGAGTCTTCGTTCCCTGCTTGCTCGTCAGGGTCGACTTGCCCATCCTCCCGATCACCCCGTTCGGATGTTGGTTCGATGGGGTCTTCTTGGTCTTCGACATTCTCCTGAGTGTCATCGACTCCGGTGCCGGTATTGCTGTCTTTTCCGCGACGTGATTTAGAGTGGCACAGCTGACGTCGACGCTTTGGTGGTATCTCAGGAGGTTCGTCCTCGACTGGATCCTTTTCATCATCTCCGTCGCCCTGTTTAGGTGTGCCCACCATGTACATGTCGTATGAGGAAGTGGCCATCCAGTATCCGGTAAATGGCGGGCTTTGGACCTGCTCTCCTCTGGCATCGTCGTCCATACCGTCGATGTCTTCAGAGGCATAGTCGAGCATGTCGGTTAGATCATCGACAGTGGCTATGAAGTGGGTGGTGGGTGGGAAGTAAAATTCCCTATTTTCAGCCCCTAGTCCGGGCTGGGCGTAATTCGGAAGCGGTTCCTCTGTGATGGTGAGGGGTCACATTAAGTCCAAAGCCTCATTTAAGAGTGAGGTTTGGATGGGGACAGAAGTTCCCGGGCCGAGCTTGCATGATGCGGACTTCAAGGATTTAGAGCCAGTGTCCGGAGAAGAGTCCGGCCTTGAGATGACCGCCGGTGACACTATTCTCTTCGGTTCTCCAGTGTTGAGCTCTATGGCCGTAGAGGGCCCGGCGGGCTCTAGACTCCCGTCTTCGGACCTGGTGACATGCTTCGGATCTAAGGCTGGAGCGGTGGTTGGGGCCGCGAATCCTTGAAAGATCAAGTCTCCTCGGATATCAGTGACATAGTTCAGATTTCCAAAACTGATCCGGTGACCAGGGGCGTAGTTGTCGATCTGCTCTAGGTGGCCAACTGAGTTGGTACGCAGTGCGAAGCCGCCGAATACAAAGATCTGGGTGGGGAGAAAAATCTCCTTCACGGCAACATTGTTGTAGATGATCGATTGAGCCATCGAGCCTTTCGACAACGGCACAATGGAACTCTCAATGAAAGCACCAATGTCGGTGTCAAAACTGGCAGATCTCGGGTAGGGGGTCCCGAACTGTGCGTCTAAGGATCGAGGGTACTAGGAGGCAAGGGACACAATGTTTACCCAGGTTCGGGCCCTCTTAAGGGAGGCAATACCCTATGTCCTGCTTCATTGACTTTGATGAGTATAGGGGTTACAAGAGTTGATCTACCACGAGATCATAATGGCTAAACCCTAGAAGTCAAGCCTGTATGGTTATGATTGCCTCAATGGACTAAACCCTCTGGTTTATATAGACACCGAAGGGGGCTAAGGTTGTACAAAGTCGGCTTATAAAGAAATGAATCTTCATATCTGAATGCCAAGATTGCCATCCACGCAAAGGAGAGTCCCATCCGGACACGGGGGAAACTCTTCTATCTTGTATCTTCGCAACCCATTAGTCCGGCCCATGTTACATAGCCCGGACGCTCGAGGACCCCCTAATCCAGGACTCCCTCACCACCACTCCCTCCATAATGCGCAAAAACAATGGTTTTTGCATGCGAAAACGACGATGAAACCATGGATCATTTGGGAAAGTTGGGTTCGGAGCAAAGTGGTCCTTCTGCAGTAGCCGTGCTCCGGACATCGTATCCTGATTGATCACTCTTTGATTGAGCCCTTGAAGTTGAGAATATGCTCCACTTGCTGGTCCATTCCTGTTCCATGCTCATGTGCATGATCATGTCCACTTCCTCGTTTGAATCCGAGGAATCGAAAAACTCATCTTGAATCATTTGATCACACTCCATTGGTCCATACTCCTCGTCCAATGAAGCATCGGAATTCATTGTTTTCCCTAAAAAATCACAAAAACTAGGTCGGACAATGTGTCGAACACATAGAGTGCAAGGGGGAGCCCGGGAGTTGTTGGACGTACCGCGCTGGCATCTGGGCTGGCGACGATGTCCCCGGTGGCGAGGACGAGAGAGAGCAGTGTTGTGCTGGTGCTGGAGGCGCAAAGGCTCGGAACGGCTGCGGAGTGCGCACGGCGACGGAGATACGAGACGGATGTAGCATAGGAGGAAGAAAAGAGGAGAGAGCAAATGGATCTGGTAGGTTGAGGGGGTGGATTTGCTGCAATTTGAGGAGTGGTAGGGCTATCGGGTCTGACGTGGCGGACGCGCCCGGACACCCCCATATCCGCGCCATATTTGGGCTGGATATGTGGGGTGTCAGTCAGTCTAGGCGTTTGAGACACGTTTGAGGTGCCCATGTGGGTCGCTTTTTTTGTGTCCGGTCAATGACCGGGCCGTCCACCCGGGCGTTTGAGGTGGGTTTAGGGTGCGTGGCTGTAGATTCTCTTATGTTGTAGCAGATGGGGAGGCGGGTGCAGGCATGCTTTTGTGTGGCCATATAGGGTGTTAGAAGGGAGAGAGAGGAGATTGGCGGAATAAGATGGATGTATTATTGAGCCTCGAGGACGAGTATATATTGAGTACGAGACTTGGATGGCACGAAGCCTCTCCTGGAGATAACGTAGGAGACAAATTACAAATTCTAAACTACCAAATACATGAATCACAAATATATCCCTAACATCCCCCCGCAGACGTAGCAGTAGCACGGTAGCATTGCGAACAACATGAGCGTCGTGGACGGTCAGACTGGTGAGAATAACAGCCGATAGGCTGACCCCCCCCCCCCCCCCCCCCCCGTCATAGCGGGAGCGTTGCAGACACATTGACCGTAGAGGAAGTCGACGAGTTTCTCAAGCGGATGATAGCCCTTTGTGACGATGTCGAGGTAGCTGAGAGCGTAGGATGGTGTAGCCGTGGTCGAGGTAGCCGTGCGAAGAACATCGTGGTCGATGTCGAGTCGGGTAGCCCGTGTCGAGGTAGTCATCGTGGCCCCGCGGGCACAAGGAGGCGCGAAGTTAGTCAT
This sequence comes from Triticum monococcum, assembly GCA_034509565.1. NCBI lineage: Eukaryota > Viridiplantae > Streptophyta > Magnoliopsida > Poales > Poaceae > Triticum > Triticum monococcum. The sequence goes on along the minus strand of CM067843.1, from coordinate 664,455,009 downwards.
GGGCGCAGTGGTGTCGAAGTAGTGGTGTGCTGGGAAGAAGATGTTGTTGACGATGCATCGCGCCGAGTTTCCCAAGCCCGGGGTCACATCGTAGACGAAGCCACGCGCCGGTGTTGCCAGCACCAGGCCGGCGTAGACGGACGAAGACGAAGTTGACAAAGCGTCACACTAGGCTTGCCGGGCCCGGGGACACATCGTCAACGAAGGCATGCCTTGGTATTGCCAGGACCGGGCATGCGTAGACGAGGGACCTGCACGAGCTGTACGCCATGTTGAGGAGTCGGAGGGGACAATAGAGAAGAAGACTCGACGATGGTTGTGGTGCCAATGAGCGTGGGGTCGATGTCACCAATGGTGGTCAGAGTAGACGAAGTGGTCGAGGAAGATGACAGCGACGCTAGCGACGGGTTGGTGCTAGATGAAGATGAAGGAGGTCGACGGGCGACAGCGGCTAGGTTAGGAGCACGACGGTGTTGCTCGAAGTACGCGAGGAACCCGACAGCGAGACGAAGACCAGCACGGACAGTGGCATTCCCGCGCCAAGGGAGGCAGCACGGGGCATAACAAGGGAAGTCGACGCGCGGGGACGATGGTGGACCGCGGGCCGCGGTGCCACGATACGAAGGGGCGACGTGGTGGCAACAGGCGGGTCGAGGCGACGGCGGGAAGACCTCGGGGCGGCAAAGGGGACCGCGGGCTGCGACGCTATAGCCCGAAGGGGCGCGGAGCGGCGAAGCATTGGTCAGTGCAACCACGGGGGCGGCCTCGGGGCGGCAGCGGGGACCACGTATCACGGCCCTATGGTCCGAAGGGGCGACGTAATGGCGAAGTGCAAATCAATGCAATCGCGAGGAGAACCACGGGGTGACGGCGCTGCGGCCCGACGGGGCGACGCAACGACAGTCTGTTGCTCGATCGATGGAGGGGCGCACTGAACTCGGGGACGATCTTCACGGGACCCACAGAGGCGCGCGCAACCGATGTGCCAGGTTGGTCGCGTGGCGTAGATGGGGCACATCGCGTCAGCGAGCGGGTGATCAAGCCGATCGTGCGTGAGGTCGGGGACGCCGCTCGGTGGAGGCGGGGTGGTGGCGGAGTTCGAGTTGAACCCGGCAACGACGGACGGTGTGGGGAGACGTATGGACGAGCGCGTTAGCGCCAACACCCGGGCTGCCAAAGCAGCACCGCCGCCCGGGCAGCGAGGCTCGGGCGACCAACATAGCAGCGGCGCCCGAGCTCAAGGCAGCTGATACGTCTCTAACGTATCTACTTTTTCTCATGCTTTTCCTCTTGTTTTGGACTCTAATTTGCATGATTTGAATGAAACTAACCCCGGACTGACGCTGTTTTCAGCAGAACTACCATGGTGTTGTTTTTGTGCAAAAATAAAAGTTCTCAGAATGGAACAAAACTTTGCGAGGAATTTTTATATAATATGTAAGAATTTCTGGAGCCAAGACCTACCGGAGAGGGGCCCATGGGTGGGCACAACCCACCAGGGCGCGCCCCCTCTCCTGGCGCGCCCAGGTGGGTTGTACCCACCTAGTGGCCCCGCTGACCTCAACCCTGAAACTATAAATTCCTATTTCCGGAGAAAAAATAAGGGATAAAGAATTATCGCGATCCACGAGATGGAGCCGCCGCCAAGCCCTGTTCTTCCTCGGGAGGGCAGATCTGGAGTCCGTTTGGGGCTCCGGAGAGGGGGTTCTTCATTCTTCGTCATCACCAACCCTTCTCCATCGCCAATTCCATGATGCTCCCCACCGGGAGTGAGTAATTCCTTCGTAGGTTCGCTGGTCGGTGAGGAGTTGGATGAGATTCATCATGTAATCGAGTTAGTTTTGTTAGGGCCTGATCCCTACTATCCACTATGTTCTTAGATTGATGTTGCTATGACTTTGCCATGCTTAATGCTTGTCACTTTGGGCCCGGGTGCCATGATTTCAGATCTGAACCGTTTATGTTATCATCATTATATCCATGTTCTAGATCCAATCTTGCAAGTTATAGTCACCTACTACGTGTTATGATCCGGCAACCCCGGAGTGACAACAACCGGGCCCACTCTCGATGATGACCGTAGTTTGAGGAGTTCATGTATTCACTATGTGTTAATGCTTTGTTCCAGTTCTCTATTAAAAGGAGGCCTTAATATCCCTTAGTTTCCAATATGGACCCCACTGCCATGGGAGGGTAGGACAAAAGATGTCATGCAAGTTCTTTTAATAGAGCATGTATGACTATTTACGGAATACATGCCTACATTATATCGATGAACTGGAGCTAGTGCCATATCGCCCTAGGTTATAACTATCACATGATGAATATCATCCAACAAGTCACCGATCCAATGCCTACGAACTTTTCCATATTGTTTCTGCTAAGTTACTACTACTATCATCACTGTTACACTTGCTACAAAATTACTGCTATCATTGTTACTGTTACTATTGATGCTGCTACTACTATCAAAACTATCAAACTACTTTGCTACTGATCACTTTGTTGCAGATAATTAATCTCCAGGTGTGGTTGAATTGACAACTCAGCTACTAATACCTTCAAATATTCTTTGACTCCCCTTGTGTCGAATCTATAAATTTGGGTTGAATACTTTACCCTTGAAAACTGTTGCGACCCCATATACTTGTGGGTTATCAAGACCTTTTTCTGACGCCATTGCTGGGGAGCATAGCTATATTTGTCGAGTCACTTGGGATTATTATCATATTATCACTATGAAGAATCTAAAGGATCCTAAGACTAAAATATTTCCCTCAAGGACGAGGGGAGGTAAGGAACTGTCATCCAGTTCTGCTTTAGATTCACCTTCTGTTATGAATAAACTTGCAACACCACCACATGCTATTAATTCTGATATGTCACAAGTTATTGATGATGCTACTTCTACTACGAATGATGCTTATGATGATGCTAGTACCTTGCTTGATAATGATGATGTGCCACTTGGTGAATTTCTTGATAAACAAATTGCTAGAGTTATACAACATGATGTTGTTGGATCTGATGATGAACTTGAAACTAAAACACCTGCTAGAACTAGCCTTCCTAGATATGAATTTGCTAAGGTACCGGAAGGTTATGTTATGAGTGAAGAAACAACTAGAGATATTCTTGCTTGCAATGATAGAGATGATCTAGAGAAATTAGTACACAAGTATAAAGAAAAATCTCTGAATGCTAGAATGAAGTGTGATCCTAAGTTTGCTACTTCACCTCTCTTTATTGATGATAAAGATTATCAATTCTCTATCGACCCAGAGTTAATTACTTTGTTTGAATCCGATCCTTTCCATGGTTATGAAACTGAAACTGTTGTTGCACATCTTACTAAGTTGAATGACATAGCCAACCTTTTTACTCATGATGAGAAAACTCACCACTACTTTATTCTCAAATTATTTCCTTTCTCATTAAAGGGTGATGCTAAAGCTTGGTACAATACTCTTGCTCCTGGTTGTGTGCATAGTCCCCAGGATATGATTTATTACTTCTGTGGAAAAATATTTTCCTGCTCATATGAAACAAGTTGCCCTACAGGAAATATTTAATTTTGTGCGAACTAAAGAAGAGAGTCTCCCACAAGCTTGGGGGAGGCTTTGCTAGTTAGTTAATGTTTTGCCTGGTCATCCTCTTAAGAAAAATGAAATATTTTATATCTTCTATAATGGACTAACCGATGCTTCTAGGGACTTCCTAGATAGTTGTGCTGGTTGTGTTTTAAGGGAACGAACCGTTGGCCAAGCTGAAGAATTATTGAATAACATATTGAAAAATTATGATGATTGGACTATTCCTGAACCACCGCCTAAACCCACTCCGAAGAAGAGGGGTATATTATATCTCAGTCCCGAAGATATGCAAGAGGCAAAGAAATCTATGAAGGAAAAAGGTATTAAACTGAGGATGTTAAAAATTTACCTCCTATCGAAGAAATACATGGGCTTAGTACACCACCACTACCTAAGGTGGTAGAGGTAAATTCTCTTATGAAGTTTCATGATAGTGATAATCCTCACAATTTGCATCCTAGTCAATGCCTTTATGAGTTTGAAAACTACATTAGAAAACAAGATCACTTCAATGGAAATGTTATGAAACAATTGAAATATAATTCTGATATGATTGCTCGCTTGAGTGACTTGTTATTTAGAATATCAACTGATGTTAGAGGTGTTGGAAAGCATGCTTCTATGGTTCAAACCCAGTTAGAACAAGTTGCTAAATCTCAAAGAGAATTGCTTGATGAAATGAATCATAATATGCATGACTTTGCTGTTAGAGTTGCAACTAGAGGGGCTAAAATGACTCAGGAACCACTCTATCCTGAGGGACACCCAAAAAGAATTGAACAAGATTCACAAAGAGCTAACACTAGTACACCTAGTCCTTCTAAAAAGAAAAATGATAGGACTTTGCATGCTCCTAGTGAACCTGAAATAGACAAACCTCCTGACAATGATAATGAAATTTCTATCTCTGATACTGAAACTCAATCTGGTGATGAACACTCACCTACTGATAATGAAAAAGATAATGCCGAGCTTCATAAAGACACTCAACCAACCAATGATAAAGAACCAGATAATGATGTTGAGATAGAACCACCTGTTCATCTTGATAACCCACAACCTAAGAGATATGATAAAAAGACTTTGTTGCTAGAAAACACGGTAAAGAAAGAGAACTATGGGTTAAAAAACCTATGCCTTTTCCACCCAAGTCAACTAAAAAGAATGATGATGAAGAATTTGAACGCTTCGCTGAAGTGCCGAGGCCAGTCTTTTTGTGTACTCGCTTGACTTGAAGGAAATATGCTAGAATTGTATTAACCGGAAACTTAGTACATGTGTGAATACATAGAGAAACAGAGTGTCCCTAGTATGCCTCTACTTGACTAGCTCGTTAATCAAAGATGGTTAAGTTTCCTAGCCATGGAAATGTGTTGTAATTTCATGAACGGGATCACATCATTAGAGAATGATGTGATGGACTAGACCCATCTGTTAGCTTAGCATTATGATCGTTTATTTTATTTCTATTGCTTTCTTCATGACTTATACATGTTCCTATGACTATGAGATTATGCAACTCCCGAATACCGGAGGAATACTTAGTGTGCTATCAAACATCACAACGTAACAAGGTGATTATAAAGATGCTCTACAGGTGTCTCCGATGGTGTTTGTTGAGATGGCATAGATCGAGATTAGGATTTGTCACTCCAATTGTCGGAGAGGTATCTCTGTGCCCTCTCGGTAATGCACATTACTATAAGCCTTGCAAGCAATGTGACTAATGAGTTAGTTGCGGGATGATGCATTACGGAATGAGTAAAGAGACTTGCCGGTGACGAGATTGAACTAGGTATGATGATACCGACGATCGAATCTCGGGCAAGTAACATACCGATGACAAAGGGAACAACGTATGTTGTTATGTGGTTTGACCGATAAAGATCTTCGTATAATATGTAGGAGCCAAAATGAGCATACAGGTTCCTCTATTTGTTATTGACCAGAGATGTGTCTCGGTCATGTCTACATAGTTCTCGAACCCGTAGGGTCCGCATGCTTAACATTCGATGACTATTTGTATTATGAGTTACGTGATTTGATGACCGAAGTTTGTTCGGAGTCCCAGATGAGATCACATACATGACGAGGAGTATCGAAATGGTCGAGAGGTAAAGATTCATATATTGGAAGGCTATATTCGGACATCGGAAAGGTTCGGAGTGATTCGGGTATTTTTCGGAGAACCTGGGAGTTACGGGAATTCACCGAGGGAAGTATTGGGCCTTATTGGGCTTTAGTGGAAAGGAGAGAAGGGACACAGGGGAGGCAGCGCGCCCCCCATGGGATGGTCCGAATTGGACTAGGAGGGGGCGGCGCCCCCCTCTTTCCTTCTCCCTCTCCCTCTCCTTCCTTCTTCTCCTACTTGGACTAGGAAAAGGGGAAACCTACCCCTACAAGGAGTAGGAATCCCCCCTTTGGGTGCGCCCCTTGAGGCCGGCCCTCCTCCTCCTCCCTTCCTTTATATACGGGGGAGGGGGCACCCCATAGACACACAAGTTGATTTCTTAGCCGTGTGCGGTGCCCCACCTCGGTCATATTGTCGTAGTGCTTAGGCGAAGCCCTGCGTCGGTAACTTCATCATCACCGTCACCACGCCGTCGTGCTGACGAAGCTGTCCCTCACCCTCAACTGGATCTAGAGTTCGAGGGACGTCACCGAGCTGAACGTGTGCAGATTGCGGAGGTGTCGTGGATTCGGCACTTGATCGGTTGGATCACAAAGACGTTCGACAACATCAACCGCGTTACTTAACGCTTCCTCTTTCGGTCTACGAGGGTATGTGGACTTGATACGTCTCCAACGTATCTATAATTTTTGATTGTTCCATGCTATATTATATTCTATTTTGGACATTATTGGGCTTTATTATACACTTTTATATTATTTTTGGGACTAACCTATTAACCGGAGGCCCAACACAGAATTGCTATTTTTGCCTATTTTAGGGTTTCGCAGAAAAAGAATATCAAACGGAGTCCAAACGGAATGAAACCTTCGGGAACGTGATTTTCGGAACGAAAATGATCCACGGGACTTGGACCCTACGTCAAGCAATCAACGAGGAAGGCACGAGGTAGGGGGCGCGCCAAACCCCCCCCCCCCCCCCCCCCCCCCCGCGCACCCTCCACCCTTGTGGGCCCCCTGTTGCTCCACCGACGTACTCCTTCCTCCTATATATACCTATGTACCCCCCCCAAACTACCAGATACGGAGGCAAAACCCTAATTCCACCGCCGTAACTTTCTGTATCCACGAGATCCCATCTTGGGGCCTTTTCCGGAGCTCCGCCGGAGGGGGCATCGATCACGGAGGGCTTCTACATCAACACCATAGCCTCTCCGATGAAGTGTGAGTAGTTTACTTCAGACCTACGGGTCCATAGTTATTAGCTAGATGGCTTCTTCTCTCTTTTTGGATCTCAACACAAAGTTCTCCCTCTCTCTCGTGGAGATCTATTCGATGTAATCTTCTTTTGCGGTGTGTTTGTTGAGACCGATGAATTGTGGGTTTATGATCAAGTTTATCTATGAACAATATTTGAATCTTCTCTAAATTCTTTTATGTATGATTGGTTATCTTTGCAAGTCTCTTCGAATTATCAGTTTGGTTTGGCCTACTAGATTGATCTTTCTTGCAATGGGAGAAGTGCTTAGCTTTGGGTTCAATTTTGCGGTGTCCTTTCCCAGTGACAGTAGGGGGCTAGGGGCAGCAAGGCATGTATTGTATTGTTGCCATCGAGGATAACAAGATGGGTTTTATACCATATTGCATGAGTTTATCCCTCTACATCATGTCATCTTGCTTAAAGCGTTACTCTGTTCTCTTGAACTTAATACTCTAGATGCATGCTGGATAGCGGTCGATGTGTGGAGTAATAGTAGTAGATGCAGGCAGGAGTCGGTCTACTTGACTCGGACGTGATGCCTATATACATGATCATACCTAGATATTCTCATAACTATGCTCAATTCTGTCAATTGCTCAACAGTAATTTGTTTACCCACCGTAAATACTTATGCTCTTGAGAGAAGCCACTAGTGAAACCTATGGCCCCCGGGTCTATCTTCCATCATATTAATCTTCCAATACTTAGTTATTTCCTTTGCCATTTATTTTACTTTGCATCTTTTATTTCTCTTTATCATAAAAATACCAAAAATATTATCTTATCATATCTATCAGATCTCCCTCTCGTAAGTGACCATGTAGGGATTGACAACCCCTTATTGCGTTGGTTGCGAGGATTTATTTGTTTGTGTAGGTGCGAGGAACTTGTGCGTGGCCTCCTACTGGATTGATACCTTGGTTCTCAAAAATCGAGGGAAATACTTACGCTACTTTGCTGCATCACCCTTTCCTCTTCAAGGGAAAACCAACGCAAGTGCTCAAGAGGTAGCAAGAAGGATTTCTGGCGCCGTTGCCGGGGAGGTTCGCGCAAGACAAGTCAAGATTTGACTCCCGACAACGAGTCACTTGTGGCGCCATTCCAAGTCAAGACATATCAAGTACCCATCACAAACCTTTATCTCCTGCATTACATTATTTGCCATTTGCCTCTCGTTTTCCTCTCCCCCACTTCACCCTTGCCGTTTTATTCGCCCTTCTTCTGTTCGCCTTCCCATTTGCTTTGATGTCTTACTTGGCTCGTTTGCTCGTTTGTTTGGAATAGTTGTTTATTTATTGCTAAACAGAGAACCTAAGATCTATGGATCCTCATCCGCTTGCTAATCTTTTTAAGAGATCCAATTTTGATGAACCAATTGCTAGTGAATTTTGTGCACTATATTATCTTTATGAAGTTTTGCTTGAAATTCGTGAATCTGAAAATTGCGATGAAGTATTTTATGAAGTGATTCATGATAGATCTTTTAATAAAAAGCATGATTGCAATGATGTTATTATAAAATCATTAATGTCAATTGTGCTAATAATATGCAAAACCCTAAGCTTGGGGATGCTAGTTTTGCTATGACTTCTACTTGTTGCAATGATCATGATTGGGGTGATTCTTCTTTTGATCTTGAAAATTTATTTAAGCCCCATGATGAATATGAGATTGATTATAATGTTTGCAATAATATTGAAAGAGGGTTTGGAAGAATGTCAACTTTAGATCCCACATATTTGCAAAATGTTCAATCTGATGAAGTTTTTGATAAAAGTGTGTTTGCAAAGGTCATGACTTTAGTTAATGTTAATCCCACTATTTCGGAAGAGTGTCAACTTTGAATGCGTGTGGATCATGTTGAGAATATTTTATGTGATATCTATATTGTTGAATTTGCTTATGACCCTACATGTAATTATTATGAGAGAGGAAAATATGGCTGTAGAAATTTTCATGTTACTAAATTACCTCTCGTTATGTTGAGATTGCTATTGTTTCTTTCCGCTTCCTTGAATATGCTAGTTTTTGCTTGCCTTGATAATTTGTTTGCCTATAAGATGCCTATGCATAGGAAATATGTTAGACTTAGATGTGTTTGTCACGCATTTTATGATTCTCTCTTTGTGCTTCAATTCTTGTCTTTCATGTGAGCATCGTTGAAACTTTATGCCTAGCTATAAGGCTTTAAAGAAAAGCGCTTGTTGGCAGATAACCCAATATTTTCTTTGCTGTTATTAAATAAATAATTTATCTAGCCTCTGTTTGGGTTGTGTTTTTTGTGTTCAATTAGTGTTTGAGCCAAGTAGAACCGTTGGGAAGACTTGGGGAAAGTCTTTTTAATCTTGCTGTAAAAAACAGAAACTTTAGCGCTCACGAGAACTGCTGACATTTTTATTTGGAAAGTGATATTTAGTTAATTATTTTTGAAGATTATTAATATATAAATTCATCACTTCCAGCAATTTATTTTAGAATTTTTGGGGTTCCAGATCTTGCGTTAGCTACAGATTACTACAGACTGTTCTGTTTTTGACAGATTCGGTTTTTCGTGTGTTGTTTGCTTATTTTGATGAATCTATGGCTAGTAAAATAGTTTATAAACCATAGAGAAGTTGGAATACAGTAGGTTTAACACCAATATAAATAAATAATGAGTTCATTACAGTACCTTGAAGTGGTGTTTTGTTTTCTTTCGCTAGTGGAGCTCACGAGATTTTCTACTTTAAGTTTTGTGTTGTGAAGTTTTCAAGTTTTGGGTAAAAGATTTGATGGATTATGGAACAAGGAGTGTAAAGAGCCTAAGCTTGGGGATGCCCATGGAAACCCAAGATAATCTAAGGACACCTAAAAGCCAAAGCTTGGGGATGCCCCGGAAGGCATCCCCTCTTTCGTCTACTTCCATCGGTAACTTTACTTGGAGCTATATTTTTATTTACCACATGATATGTGTTTTGCTTGGAGCGTCTTGTATTATTTGAGTCTTTATTTGTTAGTTTTACACAATAATCCTTGTTGTACACACCTTTTGAGAGAGACACACATGAGTCGGAAATTGTTAGAATACTCTATGTGCTTCACTTATATCTTTTGAGTTATATAGTTTTTGCTCTAGTGCTTCACTTATATCTTTTAGAGCACGCCGGTGGAGTTGTTTTATAGAAACTATTGTTCTCTCATGCTTCACTTAGATGATTTTGAGAGTCCTACAAAACAGCATGGTAATTTTCTTTAATTATGTTAGGCATTGAAGATTAATAATTATTTTCTTATGAGTGTGTTGAATACTATGAGAAGTTTGATACTTGATAATTGTTTTGAGATATGGAGATGGTGATATTAGAGTCATGCTAGTTGAGTAGTTTTGAATTTGAGAAATACTTGTGTTAAAGTTTGTGATTCCCGTAGCATGCACGTATGGTGAACTATTATGTGATGAAGTCGGAGCATGATTTATTTATTGATTGTCTTCCTTATGAGTGGCGGTCAGGGACGAGCGATGGTCTTTTCCTATCAATCTATCCCCCTAGGAGCATGCACGTAATACTTTGCTTTGATAACTTGTATATTTTTGCAATAAGTATATGAGTTCTTTATGACTAAGGTTGAGTCCATGGATCATACGCACTTTTCTTCCTTCCACCATTGCTAGCCTATCTAATACCGCACACCTTTCGTCGGTATCATACACCCACCATATACCTTCCTCAAAACAGCCACCATACCTACCTATCGTGCCATTCCAATAGCCATTCCGATATATATTGCCATGCAACTTTCCACCGTTCCGTTTACTATGACACGCTCCATCATTGTCATATTGCCTTGCATGATCATGTAGTTGACACTGTATTTGTGGCAAAGCCACCGTTCATAATTCTTTCATACATGTCACTCTTGATTCATTGCATATCCCGGTACTCCGCCGGAGGCATTCACATAGAGTCATATTTTGTTCTAAGTATTGAGTTGTAAGTAAATAAAAGTGTGATGATCATCATTTTTAGAGCATTGTCCCAAGTGAGGAAAGGATGATGGAGACTATGATTCCCCCACAAGTCGGGATGAGACTCCAGACGAAAAAAAGAGGCCATAAAAAAAGGAAAAGGCCCAAATAGTAATAAAAAAATATATGAGAGAAAAAGAGAGAAGGGACAATGCTACTATCCTTTTACCACACTTGTTCTTCAAAGTAGCACCATGATCTTCATAATAGAGAGTCTCCTATGTTATCACTTTCATATACTAGTGGGAATTTTTCATTATAGAACTTGCATTGTATATTCCAATGGTGGGCTTCCTCAAAATGCCCTAGGTCTTCGTGAGCAAGCAAGTTGGATGCACACCCACTTAGTTTCTTTTGTTGAGCTTTCATATACTTATAGCTCTAGTGCATCCGTTGCATGGGAATCCCTACTCACTCACATTGATATCTATTGATGGGCATCTCCATAGCCCGTTGATACGCCTAGTTGATGTGAGACTATCTTCCCCCTTTTTTGTCTCCTCCACAACCACCATTCTATTCCACCTAAAGTGCTATGTCCATGGCTCACGCTCATGTATTGCGTGAAGATTGAAAAAGTTTGAGAACACCAAAAGTATGAAACAATTGCTTGGCTTGTCATCGAGGTTGTGCATGATTTAAATACTTTGTGTGGTGAAGATAGAGCATAGCCAGACTATATGATTTTGTAGGGATAACTTTCTTTGGCCATGTTATTTTGAAGAGACATAATTGCTTAGTTAGTATGCTTGAAGTATTATTATTTCTAAATCAATATTGAACTTTTGTCTTGAATATTTTGGATCTGAATATTCATACCACAATTAAGAAGAATTACATTGAAATTATGCCAAGTAGCATTCCACATCAAAAATTCTGTTTTTATCATTTACCTACTCGAGGACGAGCAGGAATTAAGCTTGGGGATGCTTGATACGTCTCCAACGTATCTATAATTTTTGATTGTTCCATGTTGTATTATATTCTGTTTTGGACATTATTGGGATTTATTATACACTTTTATATTATTTTTGGGACTAACCTATTAACCGGAGGCCCAGCCCAGAATTGCTATTTTTTTGCCTATTTTAGGGTTTCGCAAAAAAGAATATCAAACGGAGTCCAAATGGAATGAAACCTTCGGGAACGTGATTTTCGAAACGAACATGATCCAGAGGACTTGGACCCTACGTCAAGCACTCAACAAGGAAGGCACGAGGTAGGGGGGCACGCCTACCCCCCAGGCGCGCCCTCCACCCTCATGGACCCCCTGTTGCTCCACTGACATACTCCTTCCTCCTATATATACCTACGTACCCCCCAAACTACCAGATACGGAGCCAAAACCCTAATTCCACCCACCGTAACTTTCTGTATCCACGAGATCCCATCTTGGGGCATTTTCCAGAGCTCCGCCGGAGGGGGCATCGATCACGGAGGGCTTCTACATCAACACCATAGCCTCTCCGATGAAGTGTGAGTAGTTTACTTCAGACCTACGGGTCCATAGTTATTAGCTCGATGGCTTCTTCTCTCTTTTTGGATCTCAATATAAAGTTCTCCCCCTCTCTCGTGGAGACCTATTCGATGTAATCTTCTTTTGCGGTGTGTTTGTTGAGACCGATGAATTGTAGGTTTATGATCAAGTTTATCTATGAACAATATCTGAATCTTCTCTGAATTCTTTTATGTATGATTGGTTATCTTTGCAAGTCTCTTCGAATTATTAGTTTGGTTTGGCCTACTAGATTGATCTTTATTGCAATGGGAGAAGTGCTTAGCTTTGGGTTCAATCTTGCGGTGTCCATTCCTAGTGACAGTAGGGGCAACAAGGCACGTATTGTATTGTTGCCATCGAGGATAACAAGATGGGGTTTATATCATATTGCATGAGTTTATCCCTCTACATCATGTCATCTTGCTTACAGCGTTACTCTATTCTCTTGAACTTAATACTCTAGATGCATGCTGGATAGCGGTCGATGTGTGGAGTAATAGTAGTAGATGCAGGTAGGAGTCGGTCTACTTGTCTCGGACGTGATGCCTATATACATGATCATACCTAGATATTCTCATAACTATGCTCAATTCTGTCAATTGCTCAACAGTAATTTGTTCGCCCACCATAAATACTTATGCTCTTGAGAGAAGCCACTAGTGAAACCTATGGCCCCCGGGTCTATCTCCCATCATATTAATCTTCCAATACTTAGTTATTTCCTTTGCCATTTATTTTACTTTGCTTCTTTTATTTCTCTTTATCATAAAAATACCAAAAAATATTATCTTATTATATCTATCAGATCTCACTCTCGTAAGTGACCGTGTAGGGATTGACAACCCCTTATCGCGTTGGTTGCGAGGATTTATTTGTTTGTGTAGGTGCGAGGGACTTGTGCGTGGCCTCCTACTGAATTGATACCTTGGTTCTCAAAAGTCGAGGGAAATACTTATGCTACTTTGCTGCATCACCCTTTCCTCTTCAAGGGAAAACCAACGCAAGTGCTCAAGAGGTAGCAGGACTCACTCTCCCCACTCATTGCTATGCTTCTCCTAGATAGATCTTGCGTGATCGTAGGCAAATCTTTGAAATACTACGTTCCCCAACAGTGGCATCCGAGCCAGGTCTATGCGTAGATGTTATATGCACGAGTAGAACACAAAGGAGTTGTGGGCGTGGGTATATACATATCGCTTGCCGTCACTAGTTGTTTCTTGATTCAGTGGTATTTTTGAATGAAGCGGCCCGGACCGACATTACATGACCGCATTCATGAGACTGGTTCTACTGACGTGCTTTGCACACAGGTGGCTGGCGGGTGTCAGTTTCTCAAACATTAGTTCAATGAACAGGGTTCTTTCTGAAGATAAAAAATCAATCACTATACCACGTTGTGGTTTTGATGCGTAGGTAAGAACGGTTCTTGCTAGAAGCCCGTAGCAGCCACGTAAAACTTGCAACTACAAAGTAGAGGACATCTAACTTGTTTTTGCAGGGCTTGCTGTGATGTGATATGGTCAAGATGTGATGATATATAAATTGTTGTATGAGATGATCATGTTTTGTAAAAGTTATCGGCAACTGGCAGGAGCCTTATGGTTGTCGCTTTATTGTATGAAATGCAATCGCCATGTAATTGCTTTACTTTATCACTAAGCGGTAGAGATAGTCGTAGGAGCAATAGTTGGCGAGGCGATAACGATGCTTCGATGGAAATCAAGGTGTCAAGCCAGTGACGATGGTGATCATGATGGTGCTTTGGAGATGGAGATCAAAGGCACAAGATAATGATGGCCCTATCATATCACTTATTTGATTGCATGTGATGTTTATCCTTTATGCATCTTATTTTTCTTAGTACGGCAGTAGCATTATAAGATGATCTCTCACTAAATTTCAAGGTATAAGTGTTCTCCCTGAGTATGCACCATTGCTACAGTTCATCGTGCCAAGACACCACGGGATGATCGGGTGTGATAAGCTCTATGTTCACATATAACGGGTGCAAGCCAGTTTTGCACACGCAGAATACTCGGGTTAAACTTGATGAGCCTAGCATATGCAGATATGGCCTTGGAACACTGAGACCGAAAGGTCGAGTGTGAATCGTATAGTAGATATGATCAACATAGTGATGTTCACCATTGAAAACTACTCCATCTCACGTGATGATCGTACATGGTTTAGTTGATATGGATCACGTGATCACTTAGATGATTAGATGGATGTCTATCTAAGTGGGAGTTCTTAAGTAATATGATTAATTGAACTTTAAATTTATCATGAACTTAGTCCTGATAGTATTTGCATATCTATGTTGTAGATCAATTGCTCATGTATAGCTTCCCCGTTTTATTTATGATATGTTCCTAGAGAAAACTATGTTGAAAGATATTAGTAGCATTGATGCGGACTAGCTCTGTGATCTGAGGATTATCCTCATTGCTGCACAGAAGAATTATGTCCTTGATGCACTGCTAGGAAACAGACCTATTGCAGGAGCAGATGCAGACATTACGAACGTTTGGCGAGCTCGGTATGATGACTACTTGATAGTTTAGTGCCCCATGCTTTACGGCTTAGAACCGGGACTGCAAAAATGTTTTGAACGACATGGATCATATGAGATGTTCCAAGGGTAGAAATTGGTATTTTAAACTCATTCCCGTGTTAAGAGGTATGAGACCTTTGACAAGTATTTTGCCTACAAGATGGAGGAGAATAGCTCAAGCAGTGAGCATGTGCTCAGAATGTATGAGTACTACAATCGCTTGAATCAAGTGGGAGTTAATATTCCAGATAAGATAGTGATTGATAGAGTTCTCTAGTCACTATCACCAAGTTACTTGAACTTTGTGATGAACTATAATATGCAAGGGATGACAAAAACGATTCCCGAGCTCTTCGCGATGCTGAAATCGGCAAAGGTAGAAATCAAGAAAAGCATCAAGTGTTGATGGTTGACAAGACCACTAGTTTTGACTAAAAGGGCAAGGGAAAGAAAGGGAACTTCTAGAAGAATGGCAAGCAAGTTACCACTCCCATGAAGAAGCCCAAAGCTAGACCCAAGCCTGAAACTGAGTGCTTCTACTGCAAAAGAAATTGTCACTGGAAGCGAAACTGCCCCAAATACTTGGCGGATAAGAAGGATGGCAAAGTGAACAAAAGTATATATGATATACATGTTATTGATGTGTACTTTACTAGTGTTCATAGTAGCCCCTGAGAATTTGATACTGGTTCAGTTGCTATGATTAGTAACTTGAAACAGGAGTTACAAAATGAACAGAGACTAGTTAAGGGCGAGGTGACAATGTGTGTTGGAAGTGATTCCAAGGTTGATAAAGATCGCCATCGCACACTCCCTTTACCTTCGGGATTAGTGTTGAACCTAAAATAAATATTATTTGGTGTTTGCGTTTAGCATAATATGATTGGATCATGTTTATTGCAATACGGTTATTCATTTAAGTCAAAGAATAATTGTTATTCTGTTTACATGAATAAAACCTTCTGTGGTCATACACCCAAGGTGAATGGTTTATTAAATCTCGATCGTAGTGATACACATATTCATAATATTGATGCCAAAAGTTGCAAAGTTGATAATGATAGTGCAACATATCCGTGGCACTGCCATTTAGGTCATATTGGTGTAAAGCGCATGAAGAAACTCCATACAGATGGATTTTTGGAATCACTTGATTATGAATCATTTGATGCTTGTGAACCATGCCTCATGGGCAAGATGGCTAAGACTCCGTTCTTCGGAACAATGGAGCGAGCAACTGACTTATTGGAAATAATACATACTGATGTATGCAGTCCGATGAGTGTTGAGGCTCATGACGGGTATCGTTATTTTCTGACCTTCACGGATGATTTGAGCAGATATGGGTATACCTACTTAATGAAACACAAGTCTGAAACATTTGAAAAGTTCAAAGTATTTCAGAGTGAAGTGGAAAATCATCGTAACAAGAAAATAAAGTTTCTACAATCTAATCGTGGAGGTGAATATTTGAGTTACGAGTTTGGCCTTCATTTAAAAACAATGTGGAAAAGTTTCACAACTCATGCCACTAGGAACACCACAGAGTAATGATGTGTCCGAACGTCGTAACCGTACTTTATTATATATGGTGCGATCTATGATGTCTCTTACCGATTTACCAATATCGTTTTGGGGTTATGCATTAGAGACATCTGCATTCATGTTAAATAGGGCACCATCTAATCCGTTGAGACGACACCGTATGAACTATGGTTTAGCAAGAAACCTAAGATGTTGTTTCTTAAAAGTTTGAGGTTGTGATGCTTATGTGGAAAAGCTTCAGCCTAATAAGCTCGAACCCAAATCGGAGAAGTGCGTCTTCATAGGATACCCAAAAGAAACTATTGGGTACACCTTCTATCACAGATCCGAAAGACAAGATATTCATTGCTAAGAATGGATCCTTTCTAGATAAGGAGTTTCTCTCGAAAGAAGTGAGTGGGAGGAAAGTAGAACTTGATGAGGTAAATGTACCTTCTCCCGAATTGGAAAGTAGGTCATCACAGAAATCAGTTCCAGTGATGCCTACACCAATTAGTGAGGAAGTTAATGATGATGATCATGAAACTTCGAATCAAGTTACTACTGAACCTCGTAGGTCAACCAAAGTACGTTCCGCACCAAAGTGGTACGGTAATGCTGTTCTGGAGGTCATGTTAATTGACCATGATGAACCTATGAACTATGAGGAAGCGATGATGAGCCCAGATTCCGCAAAATGGCTTGAGGCCATGAAATCTGAGATAGAATCCATGTATGAGAACAAAGTGTGGACTTTGGTGGACTTGCCCGATGATCGGCAAGCCATTGAGAATAAATGGATCTTCAAGAGGAAGATGGACACTGATAGTAGTGTTACTATCAACAAGGCTCGACTTGTCGCGAAAGGTTTTCGACAAGTTCAAGGAGTTGACTACGATGAGACCTTCTCACCCGTAGCAATGCTTAAGTCCGTCCGAATCATGTTAGCAATTTCCGCATTTTATGATTATGAAATTTGGAAAATGGATGTCAAAACTGCATTCCTTAATGATTATCTTAAAGTAGAGTTGTATATGATGCAACCAGAAGGTTTTGTCGATCCAAAAGGTGCTAACAAAGTGTGTAAGCTCCAGCGATCCATTTATGGACTGGTGCAACCATCTCGGAGTTGGAATATACTCTTTGATAATGTGATCAAAGCATATGGTTTTATATACAGACTTTTGGAGAAACCTGCATTTACAAGAAAGTGAGTGGGAGCTCTGTAGCATTTCTGATATTATATGTGGCTGACATATTATTGATCGGAAATGATACTGAATTTCTGAATAGCATAAAAGGATACTTCAATAATAATTTTTCAATGAAAGACATCGGTGAAGCTGCTTACATATTGGGCGTCAAGATCTATAGAGATAGATCAAGAAACTTCATAAAGGAGTTCTGGCCTGTGTTTCAAGGTATGAAGTTGAGTAAAGACTCAAGACCCGACCACGGCAAAAAATAGAAACAGAATGAAAAGTCATTCCCTATGCCTCATTCATAGGTTATATAAAGTATGCTATGCTGTGTACCAGACCTATTGTATACCTTAGCATGATTTTGGCAAGGGAGTGCAATAGTGATCTAGGAGTAGATCACTCGACAACGGTCAAAATTATCCTTAGAGGACTAAGGAAATACTTCTCGGTTATGGTGGTGATAAAAGAATTTGTCACAAAGAGTTACGTCGATGCAAGCTTTTGACACCGATCTAGATGACTCTAAGTCTCGATCTAGAAACATATTGAAAGTGGGAGTGATTAGCTAGAGTATCTCTGTGCAGAGTATTGTAGACATAGAAATTTGCAAAATACATACAGATCTGAATGTTGCAGACCCGTATACTAAACTTCTCTCACAAGCAAAACATGATCACTCTTTGGGTGTTAATCACATAGCGATGTGAACTAGATTATTGACTCTAGTAAACCCTTTGGGTATTAGTCACATGAAGATGTGAAACTAATCACATAAAGATGTAAACTATTGGTGTGAAATCACATGATGATGTGAACTAGATTATTGACTCTAGTGCAAGTGAGAGACTGAAGGAAATATGCCCTAGAGGCAATAATAAACTTGTTATTTATATTTCCTTATATCATGATAAATGTTTATTATTCATGCTAGAATTGTATTAACCGGAAACTTAGTACATGTGTGAATACATAGACAAACAGAGTGTCCCTAGTATGCCTCTACTTGACTAGCTCGTTAATCAAAGATGGTTAAGTTTCCTAGCCATGGACATGTGTTGTCATTTGATGAACGGGATCACATCATTAGAGAATGATGTGATGGACTAGACCCATCCGTTAGCTTAGCATTATAATCGTTTAGTTTATTGCTATTGCTTTCTTCATGACTTATACATGTTCCTATGACTATGAGATTATGCAACTCCCGAATACCGGAGGAACACTTAGTGTGCTATCAAACATCACAATGTAATTGGGTGATTATAAAGATTCTCTATTGGTGTCTCTGATGGTTTTTGTTGAGTTGGCATAGATCGAGATTAGGATTTGTCACTCCGATTGTTGGAGAGGTATCTCTGGGCCCTCTCGGTAATGCACATCACTATAAGCCTTGCAAGCAATGTGATTAATGAGTTAGTTGTGGGATAATGCATTACGGAACGAGTAAAGATACTTGCCGGTGACGAGATTGAACTAGGTATGATGATACCGACGATCGAATCTCGGGCAAGTAACATACCGATGACAAAGGGAACAACGTATGTTGTTATGCGGTGCGACCGATAAAGATCTTCGTAGAATATGTAGGAGCCAATATGAGCATCCAGGTTCCTCTATTGGTTATTGATCGGAGATGTGTCTCGGTCATGTCTACATAGTTCTCGAACCCGTAGGGTCCGCACGCTTAACGTTTGATGACGATTTGTATTATGAGTTATGTGATTTGATGACCGCAGTTTGTTCGGAGTCCCGGATGAGATCACGGACATGACGAGGAGTCTCGAAATGTTCAAGAGGTAAAGATTCATATATTGGAAGGCTATATTCGGACATCGGAAAGGTTCCGAGTGATTCGGGTATTTTTCGGAGAACCGGGGAGTTACGGGAATTCACCGGGGGAAGTATTGGGCCTTATTGGGCTTTAGTGGAAAGGATAGAAGGGCCACAAGGGGAGGGATCGCGCGCCCCATGGGCTGGTCTTAATTGGACTAGGAGGGGGCGGCGCCCCCCTCTTTCCTTCTCCCTCTCGCTCTCCTTCCTTCTTCTCCTACTTGGACTAGGAAAAGGGGAAACCTACTCCTACTAGGAGTAGAAATCGCCCTTTGGGCGCGCCCCTTGAGGCTGGCCCTCCTCCTCCTCCCCTCCTTTATATACGGGGGAGGGGGCACCCCATAGACACACACGTTGATTTCTTAGCCGTGTGCGGTGCCCCCCTTCATAGTTTTCCACCTCGGTTATATTGTCGTAGTGCTTAGACGAAGCCCTGTGTCGGTAACTTCATCATCACAGTCACCACGCCGTCGTGATGACAAAACTCTCCCTCGGCCTCAGCTGGATCTAGAGTTCGAGGGACGTCACCGAGCTGAACGTGTGCAGATCGCGGAGGTGCCGTGCATTCGGTACTTGATCGATTGGATTGCGAAGACGTTCGATTACATCAACCGCGTTACTTAACGCTTCCGCTTTTGGTCTACGAGGGTACGTGGACTCACTCTCCCCGCTTGATGCTATGCTTCTCCTAGATAGATCTTATGCGATCGTAGGCAAATTTTTGAAATACTACGTTCCCCAACATGACTAATATCTTGAAAATGCCTCCTTATGCAAAGTATATGAAAGACATCATCACAAATAAGAGAAAAATACCGGAAGCTGGAATCTCCACTATGCTTGCTAATTACACTTTTAAAGATGGAGTACCTAAAAAACATGGAGATCCGGGAATTCCAAATATACCTTGCTCTATCAAAAAGAATTATGTGAAAACTGCTTTGTGTGATTTAGGAGCTGGTGTTAGTGTTATGCCTTTCTCTTTATATAAAAACTTGACTTGAATAAACTCACACCTACTGAAATATCTTTGCAAATGGCTGATAAATCAACTGTCATACCTATCGGTATCTGTGAGTATGTGCCCGTTGTTGTTGCTAATGTTACTATTTTGACTGACGTTGTTATACTTGAGATGCCCGAGGACGACAACATGTTGATTATCCTTGGTAGACCCTTCTTGAACACTGCAGGGGCTGTTATTGATTGCAATAAAATCAAGGTCACTTTTCGTATCAATGGTAATGAGCATACAGTGCACTATCCGAAGAAACAATTCCAAGTTAATGGTATTAATGTTATTGAAAAATCTCCGACAATCACTATGGAAAGTTTTAAAATACCTCTACCTATAGTCAAAAAGAAATATGAAATACTTATTGTTGGGGAAATGCATACCCCCATTGAGGTAACTTAGTGATTTGCGAAAGTTCTTCGATTTCATGCTAATCAAAAGTGGTTGTTAATAAGACTTGATCAACCTTTTTAATGGATCATTTTTGAACGGTATGAAGTTGATGAATTTAGTAAGCACTTTCTCTCCCTACTTTTTATTCTCTATTTTTATCAGTTAGATAAAATAAAATACCAAGTCTATTTTCTGAATTTCCTGTGCAATAAAAAATGACCCAAAAATAAAAGTTCTCAGAATGCCCTGAAAAATTAATGTGATTTCTCTGAATATTTGAGATTTTTTGGTGCAATAAACATCAGAGGGAGGTGCACCACGTGGGCACAACC
The DNA here is from genome assembly GCA_034509565.1 of Triticum monococcum. Lineage (NCBI taxonomy): Eukaryota > Viridiplantae > Streptophyta > Magnoliopsida > Poales > Poaceae > Triticum > Triticum monococcum. The sequence goes on along the minus strand of CM067843.1, from coordinate 664,433,671 downwards.
CACCTGGGCACGCCAGCAGCCCCAGGCGCGCCCTGGTGGGTTGTGGTCCCCACGTGGGCCCCCTCACTTATCTCTTTAGCCCACATCATCACTTACCTCCAGAAAAAAATCCACATCGCTCTCTCTTCCGTGTTCTTGAGCTCAAACCCGCGGATTTCGATCTCTTTGCTCGAAGCTCCATTTCCGAAACTGTTTCGCGGGATTGTTGCTTGGTATGTGACTCCACCATTTGTCCAATTAGTTTTTGTTTTAGTGGCTTATACTTTGAATAATTAGCTACTCTTGGTGCTGCTGTAGATGTGCTTGCATGTTAAATTCTTAGTGTTCTAAGTAGTTTGAATGCTTGCTATGGCTTCTATGTATCCCTATAAGTAGTTGCTATCAATCTTACAAAGTTTGGTTGACAAATTTTTATCACTCCAAAATTTTTATTTTCAGAAAATTGTACGCGGACATGATGAACCTATCTGGAAGGAGTTCTTCGAGGAGACAATCCTTGGGGGCATCTTCTAGTGACAGTTCTGCTCGTCGGTCTTATGTTGAACCAAGTGAAAATTCCACGCGAGATGCCGCCACCAAGACATGTTTATGGCCTAGCGATGAATATATGGTGCGTGTGGGCATTAAGGAGGAATTTGAGCAATATGTTCACAATGCTGGCCTCGGTCCCTACCTCTTAGATAACTATGAACAACACCAACTTCTCACTGAATCATTTTTCAAAGGATTTAAATATTTTCCACGTGAGTCTAGGGTGTCGTTTATGCTTTATGATAATCCATTTACTATCCCACTGGAGAATTTTGCTGACCATTGCAAACTTCCATTTTGGGGTTCGCTTGATGAGCCACCAACAGTGAGTTCGAGTCTTTCTTGACTAGCCTTTGCTACGGTGGAAATAAGGGAGTGAGACAAGGAAGAATAAAGAGTATTCACTTTCCCGTAATTCAGTATTTTGCATTATTTAACGGGAAATGCATAGTAGGCAAGCAAGACTGTAGCATACTTTGTGCGCCAGACTTGAGCCTCCTTCACACCGCTCTCACTGGTGAAAGGAATTATAACCTTGGAGCGGTTGTTGCACGTAGACTTCAGCACAATGCTAATAGTGGTTGGTTCTATGGTGGAATTTATGCCGCATGTTTAGCATGAGAGCTGGGTGTTTCGCCTTTGCCCGTTGATCCTATCCTACCCACGCGGTATTTAGATTTTGACACTTTGAAGGAACACAAGATCCTTAAGGGAAATGTTGATAATTTCACTTACAATCTAATGTTTAACCAAAAATCTATTGTGGACACGTATTTGCCTGCGCCTGCTCTTTTAAAATAATAACAGCAAGGGAATATATTTTGTTCTCGAGAGCGAGGCCCAAGCTCATAATGCAGCAGTGGTGGCGGCACGTCGTGCTGAGGCATCCACACCGAGAGCCTCCGTGAGCTACCACGCCAACTACTACCCTCCAGGCTACTGATTCACTACCAAGTTAGGCCAAAAGCCTAAGCTTGGGAGAGTACGTGTCTCTAACCGACTTTACATCCATGTCCACTTATTCCATTTGTCGGTGTTCACACTTTTTCATTATCTCATCCATGCTTAGAATTATTTTCTTAATTCCTTCTTGTGTGTTTGATAAACTTTAGAAAAACCAAAAAAATTAGTTGTAGTTAATTTGCTTTCTATGCATGCTTAGTAGTAGTACTAAAAAGAAAATCCAAAAAGGTTTCCTTGTTCTTCATTTGCTTGTTGGGAGCTTTCCCGTGTAAATAGTTTTTCTTGTTTTTTGCTTTTCCCTTTTATTTGCTTGCTAAAGAAAACCAAAAACTCCAAAAATATTTCAGTGTGTTTCTCTGAATTTATTTTCTTGTTTATTCGAGTTGTACCGAGGAGAAGACCGTGATGAAAATGTGGCTCTCATATGAATAATTGTTGAACTAATAAAGAACCCATTTTACCTTGTCTTCTCCTGTTGAATAAAATGTTTGCAAATTCCAGCTTAGTGCATGGCACTCTTGCACTATTATTATTTTCATATCATTCGGTCGTGCAAGTGAAAGGCAATAATGACGACATTCGATGAACTGGCCGTGGCAAAGAGAAACTGGTATGGACTCGACTTGTTCTATTTATGTAAATATGTTTAACCTAGCATCCAGACTTCAGCCCATTATGTTTAAACATGTTTGCAATGACAATTAGAGATTATAGTTTCTCATGCCATGCATAAGTAGCTGGGAGTTAATAATGATTTATCTTGGATATCAACATAGCGTTAAGATGATTATGATGCAGTATGATGATATGGTATCCTCCTCTGAATGTTCAAGTGGCTTGACTTGGTACATGTTCATGCATGTAGTTGAATCAAAACCAACATAGCCTCTATAATGTTTATGTTCATGGTGTTCATATCCTACTCATGCTAGTGTCCAATGTTACTTATGCATAATGCATGGTTATGATCGTTGTTGCTCTCTTGTTGGCCGCTTGTCAATCTAAATTGCTAGCCTTCACCTATACTAAGTGGGATTCTGCTTGTACATCAAAAATCTTGAACCCAAAGTTATTCCATATGAGTCCACCATACCTACCTATATACGATATTACCCTGCTGTCCTAAGTAAATTTGCATGTGCCACCTCTAAAAACTTCTAAAAATGTATACGTTTTGTGTGCCTGGATCGTTTATGGAACGACAGGAGGTGGTCGATATCTTCCATGCTAAGCGGGTTATTCTCAGGTCGAGTGTTTATTCACTCGCCATTGCATGAGAAAATGGGCGGTAATAGGGATTCCCAGTCCCGAACTCAAAAATGCAAATAATTAAACAAAACTCCCCCGAGACTGATGTTGGTATGGACGGCACCCGTTGTTTCAGACAAGCCGTGGAGTGTGATTGTTGGTGGAGGGGGAGTAAACCTTTACTTTTATCGCTTGGGAACCGCCACTAGCATGCTTAGCATGGAAGATGTTGATAACTGATGGTCGTGAAGTAAATGAGAAGGGTGCATGTCTCAAAATTTCATTTACCTCTGTTTTAAAATTTGAGCTCTGGCACCTCTGCAAATCACTGATTCCCTCTGCGAAGGGACTATCTATTTACTTTTATGTTGTGTCATCACACTCTAAAACAAGCGCCAGAAACTGAGTGGAGCACATCGGTCATGATTTCTGCATTGTATGTAGCTAATGCTGGGTGCATCATGACTGGATCTTTTCTACCATGAATTACAATGTTTAGTCGCTGCTTGAACTTTGGAGGTGCTCTGCATTCATGTTTTGTGGTCTCAGAAAGGGCTAGCGAGATACCACTATTGTCATATTATATCATGGTTGTTTTGACAATGTGTTGCCGTTTGAGATATCTTATTATTACTCGCTAGCTGATTATGTCATTGATATGAGACATTATAGTCTTTAAGAGTTATTTCGACATGGTTAGTTATAATGCTGGCTGCAAACCTGGGTGCTGTTTAAGCTTATTTATGCAAACAAGAGCAAAAGAGTTCGTAAAAGTTTTTCTTTATCACTTTCAGTTTATCAACTGAATTGCTTGAGGACAAGCAAAGGTTTAAGCTTGGGGGAGTTGATACATCTCCAATGTATCTACTTTTTCTCACGCTTTTCCTCTTGTTTTGGACTCTAATTTGCATGATTTGAATGAAACTAACCCTGGACTGACGCTATTTTCAGCAGAACTACCATGGTGTTCTTTTTGTGCAGAAATAAAAGTTCTCGGAATGGAACAAAACTTAGCGAGGAATATAATATATAAGAATTCCTAGAGCCAAGACCTACCGGAGAGGGGCCCCTGGGTGGGCACAACCCACCAGGACGCGCCCCCCTCTCCTGGCACGCCCAGGTGGATTGTACCCACCTGGTGTCCCCACATACCTCAACCCTAACACTATAAATTCCTATTATCGGAGAAAAAATAAGGGAGAAAGAATTATCATGATCCACGAGACGGAGCCGCCACCAAGCCCCGTTCTTCCTCGGGAGGGCAGATCTGGAGTCCGTTTGGGGCTCCGGAGAGGGGGATCTTCGTTCTTCGTCATCACCAACCCTTCTCCATCGCCAATTCCATGATGCTCCCCACCGAGAATGAGTAATTCCTTCGTAGGCTCGCTGGTCGGTGAGGAGTTGGATGAGATTCATCATGTAATCGAGTTAGTTTTGTTAGGGCATGATCCCTAGTATCCACTATGTTCTTAGATTGATGTTGCTATGACTTTGCCATGCTTAATGCTTATCACTTTGGGCCCGGGTATCATGATTTGAGATCTGAACCGTTTATGTTATCATCATTATATCCATGTTCTAGATCCAATCTTGCAAGTTATAGTCACCTACTACATGTTATGATCCGGCAACCCCAGAGTGACAACAACCGGGCCCACTCCCGGTGATGACCGTAGTTTGAGGAGTTCATGTATTCACTATGTGTTAATGCTTTGTCCCGGTTCTCTATTAAAAGGAGGTCTTAATATCCCTTAGTTTCCAATATGGACCTCGCTGCCACGGGAGGGTAGGACAAAAGATGTCATGCAAGTTCTTTTAATAAAGCACGTAAGACTATTTATGGAATACATGCCGACATTATATCGATGAACTGGAGCTAGTGTCGTATCGCCCTAGGTTATAACTGTCACATGATGAATATCATACAACAAGTCACCGATACAATTCCTACGAACTTTTCCATATTTTTTCTACTAAGTTACTGCTGCTATCATCACTTTTACACTTGCTACAAAATTATTGCTATCACTGTTACTGTTACTATTGCTGCTACTACTACTATCAAAACTATCAAACTACTTTTCTACCGATCACTTTGCTGCAGATAATTAATCTCCAAGTCTGGTTGAATTGACAACTCAGCTGCTGATACCTTCAAATATTTTTTGGCTCCCCTTGTGTCGAATCTATAAATTTGGGTTGAATACTTTACCCTCGAAAACTGTTGCGATCCCCTATACTTGTGGGTTATCAGCAGTCGACAAGCCTGACGCAGCCGGGGATGAGGCTGGCGAGGCAGGCCTTAAGGACGCTGCGCAGACGCGGCAGAGGTGGGTGGCGATGGAGAGGTCCTGGTCGGAGCTGGGCGGCGACGGCCGACGCAAGGCGACGGGCAGGCAGACGCGCGGACGGCGGCCATGAGGGGCAGCCTATTGCGTGAGGCCGCTGGGTCGGTGAAGGAGCTGGCCGGTCGCGCCAGGGTTGGAGTAGAGGCGCACGGGGGTCAATGGCGGCGGCGGGCGACGTAAACCGATGTTAGAACGGAAAACCAAAAATAAACGCCAATCAAAGCGACCAGTGGGAGAGAGAAAAAACCGGATCAAAGGATCGGGAAAAAGACTCTCCAGGGCAACCGGACAACATGACCGGCGGGCGAACCCTAGGTACGGGAGGCGTGGCTCCCGGCGACGGTCATGGAGGTCGGCCGCCCCTCGGGCGGTGCGCGGAGCAGAAGCTGCGAGCGGCGGTTAGGGTTGGATCGGTTAGGTTGATGCCATGTTAGAAGGGAGAGATAGGAAATTGGCAGAATATGATGGATGTATTATTGAGCCTCGAGGATGACTATATATTGAATACAATGTTTGGAGGGAAGAAGCCTCTCATAGAGATAAGGTAGGAGACAGATTACAAATTCTAAACTACCAAATATATGTATCCCAAATATATCTCTAACATAGGGCAAATAATTTTTGTTGCTTGTAGATGGCTCTTCAATTGTCCCTGGACCTCTCGAGGCTGAGCTAGCAAAGTGTGAGGAGAGGCCAATGGCATCTACGGCTGGACGCCCCAAACCAACCTCGAACGGCCGATCAAACGACCCGATCACAGACCGGTCGTGAAAATTTGACCCAGACGGGCCTTAGACGCCCAGACTAATCGGCACCCTTCATATCTAGCCCAAAAATGGGGCAGATATGGGGGATGCCCGGGCGCATCCGCCATGTGGATTGGCGCTGGGGTCCCATACGAAAACAGTCGGAAACCCGACGGTCCGAAGATCGTCTCCTTCGTAGGATTGATGTCGCTGCGTGACTTTGCTCCGGCAGGCCGCATATTGCCTTGCTTGGCAATTTAATCCGACCGCCGGCACTGAAACCCTACCCCTCCACCTTTTTGTCCTCCCGTCTGCCGCCACCGCCACTTTCTACTCCCCGTCCGCAACCACTAGCAGCCATGCCCCACGCCACCGGGTGAAGAGCTCCCCATTTCTTTCGAGTGCCGGTTGCAGCTCCTTGAGCAGATCCGGGCAAGGCGCGAAGCCCGGATCGCCGCAGGGCTACCTCCGGATGCAGTGGATTCGGAGGAGGAGGAGGATGTGGGTGACCTTAGGGACGCGGATCTGCAGGAAAAGCAGCAGGCCATCCTCCATTCCCTCCGGCCTGAGTTGGATCGGAGGCCAGACAGGAGATGGAGGCGGAGCATGCCGCAGAGGAGAAGGAGATGCTCTTCTGCATGGATGAGGTTGAGAAAGAGGAGCCGGAGCCCTTCTACGCGCCCGTTCACCCGGCGCTCGGCATCGACGTCGTGGACATCTCCGATGACGAAGATTAATTAAGAATAATATGTAGTATGTAGTACGTAGAATTTTTTTTGCATGCTTTGTATGGACTGAAGGGTTGAAATATGAGAGATCCGGATGCAGAATAGCATATTTGAGATGTGACCGGGCACTATCCGCGGACGCGCCTGGTCGCGTCCGTAGACGTTTGAGAGATCGAATTTGCCAAGTCCGATTAGAGATGCTGTGAGACTAGCGTTGTAGTGGTCCAAACGCCGCACATGGTGGGAGCTGACTAGCAGAGATCATCTCATTGTTCAGTGCTGAGCAGCAGATTGGCCCAAAAACATGTCCTCTCTCCGATTCATATGGTAAGACGTTTTTTGACATCAGATTCAAAAAAAAATTACATTATGGCCCAGAAACATTTATCACGTTGTTGACGTTGCTGGCCTGGTCAGGGAATGGATAGCTGAAGTGCGGAAGATCAGCCGTACGCACAACAAAGCCGGGCATGCCATGCCAACACTTGTGCGCGGACAACACCATGCAAAAACGCGCGAAACGTATGAGAAGAGATAAGTATTACTAGTACATATATCCGTGCGTTGCACCGCGCGAAAAAGAGACACAACCAACTCCATATTTCATTGTGCATCATTTTATATATTCAATTTTAATAAACATCAATAATAAGGTAATACACTATTATTGCTTTTTGTAGAATCAAGTTTGGACGTGAAGAAGCCAACTTAGTGTTCTTCATCAGTTGCAAGAGCAGTTTCGCATGGAATAGTTTGAAATTGTTGTTGTTTTTTTTTTTTTGCTTTTCTAGGAAACATGAAAATTTCCTTATTTTTTATAGAAGTTAAGATTTACATAAAAATTGGAACACTTCTTTAAGAATCTTAAACGTTTATGAAAATTAGAACATTCCTAAAAAACATTACTAACAGATGTTTTTTCTTTAAAGAATGTTTTGATATTTTTGTACATTTCTAAATGAAATTTTTAAATAAAAAGGATTTTTTAGGATTTTTATGATTTAAAAATAGTGCAAACATATTTTTTGAAACAAAAATAATGTGAACATGTGTAAAACTATGAACATTTTTAAACTAATTGCTTCATTTAAACAAATTAAACCGGTCACATGCAAGGTCGGGTCCCATGCTCTACATATAGTTATAAATCGGAAGAATTGATCTTAAGATTACAACCAAGTATAACGATAAAAAGAAGACCCAAATAAGTAATTGGAATGTATCAAGTCCTGAAGAATCATATTAGGTGTTTTACAGTTAGTGGGCGGACACATGACCACCAGTACAACACTACTTATTTTCCGATCAATTGTTTCGTCCAAGCACCATCAACTGCTCATTATGGAGAGTCGAAGACCATTGAAGCAAAGCGGCAACAAGCTAAGGCCAACTCCACCGCGCAACTCCAAACGAACGTCTGTTTTATTCGAATTCTGTTCGTTTGGGTAGGGATTTGGGGTCGTGTCCGGGCGTGTCCTGAGATGCGGTGGCCGTGTGCCCAGCGCGCGGACGCATTCCGGCCGCATCCTGTCCGCCGCGTGCATTTTTCTTTACAAGTCCTTAACTTTTTTTATCATTCATTTTTGGTACATGACAATACACCATCACATTTTGACTAGTAAAGCAAGGCCAAAAAAAATAAGAACAACAAGAATATATTTTAGAAGATAGCCAACTTCCATAACTGCCCCCTTGAGTTGGGTTAGGGCTTCTCGATGCACTCATTGTTGATCTGTAGAGGAGGCTCGATCTGGCATCCTTCTTTCTTCTTCAATCCAGAAGTAGATGTTGCTTCCTCAGACCTAGTCTGATGTCCTGCCTCTAATCTAGCAATAAGTGCACTTGTGTCATTTACAATCTCTATGCTAGCTAAAAGTGCACGAACATGTACTAAATTTCGCTCTATCAATATATCGATGTACTCTTCTTCCCAATACCAAAACTTGCATCCATTCTACACAACAAAATTTGAAGTTAGCACAACTAGTCAAATCTAGAGCACAGACTGAAGCTAAAAAAAGCGCATACCCCGTCGTTTAAGCACTTGATGAACACCCATCCGGGATGTTCCGGCGTTGTAGACACGCGGTGCACGACCATCCTTGGGCAGTGGTCGCACTTAATGAGTGGCAACGGTACGCCGGCGAGCTTTTGGGCAAGCACCGAGCCCGGCCGACCGCCATTCGTGTATCCGCCGGTGGACCACCGACGGTGCAGATCCGAGCGGCTAGAGGAAAAGCCACTGCCTGCATGTGGCCTTGCGGCCCTGCCAGGGCCTTCCGGCGAGGTGCCCGGCCAGTCCATGGCGCGGCCCGGCCTCCCACAGCCGGCCGAGCTCAAGGCTGACTGGATCCGCCCCAAATCCGGCCGGCGAGTGCACACACCAGGTGGCCGTGGTTGGGTAGCTCAGCGGCGCCGAGGGGAAGGGGCTGGGCGAGCTCGCATCCGAACTGCACGGCTGCAATGGCAGCGGCGGCGGCGGCGGCAGCAGCGAGCGAAAGAGTGGGGAAGAGTGGAGGGGATGCGGCCGGAGGGAGGGAGGAGGCGGATAGAAAAAGGCCCGCCCTGTGCCACCGACGGGCGGCCCAGAGGAGGACACGGGTAGACGACCCGCGCGTCCGCGTGGTGTCTGTTTCACCCCAAAAGCGGCGTAAACTTGGGCCGCGGATGGGTCGAAAGCGGACACAAAACGAACAAAAGTCCGTTTGCTCCCGCACGCTGTGCCGCCTCGTTTGTTCGTTTTATCCTAAACGGACGGGGCCGGACAGGATAGGGTCGCGTGAGTTGGCCTAACTATTCGGCTGATCTCCAGCAACAGAGGCGGCAAGGTGGCGTTAGAGAGGGTCAGGTCAAGCCTGACGAACGTGTCCTTCAAGATGTACGGCGTGTGTCGTTCCTATGTGCTGGCAGCCAAAGAGTTCCCGTCCATCTCGCCGCTGGCGTCGTACATAGGGTGTCACAGGAAAATTTTGTAGACTGAGGCTTTGTTCGGTTATCCCCACCCCCGCCGGGATCGGGCCAAAACCCCGCTGATCCCCGTGGGTTTCACCCTGGCTGGGGTCGGATCCCGGTCTCGCTTCTAACGGCCTTCGTTTAGACCCGGACGAGATTAAACCCCTCCCAAACCGCGTGGAAATCGCCGGGAAACAACCCACGCGTCCCGACTCGTGGAAGCCAACCCCGTCTCTCTCTCTCTCTCGCTCGAAACGCCACGCCCACTCTCACGAAACGCCACACCCTCTCTCGCACGACCTCTCTCGTGTCGCGGCGACGCCGACGCCGGCACCGGAGAAGGAGGGACAGCAGCAGCAGCGCTATTGGAGGAGACTGCGGCGGCGTGCTCCCCCCACCCCCGCCCTCCTCCCTCTCACCTGTCCAACCGGCGCCGCCGCATCTAGTTGCAGCGGCTCAAGCTCGGCGGCGACACGGATCTAACTGGCAGCGGCGACGGCCCTTCCAGATCCGGCGGCAGCGGTCCTCTCCCTCCGACGTCCGTCAGTCCCAGGATCTAAAGGTCCCTCCGCTGCCTCCGTCGGTCGTGCGGGTACGGCCCTGCGTTCCGGCTGCAGTTCCGGCGTCCGCAGTGGCGCGGTTCAGCTGCTCCGATTGTTCAGCTTGTTGTCTGGGCGCCATTAGCCCCAAAACGATCCGTCTACTGATCGTAATTTCATTTGCTGATCTGCAACTGTACAATGTAATTTCTTCTTTGTTTTTTTTTGAACAAACGACAAGTTTCTTTTTTGGCTTCCAATGAATTGATTGCTACTTGTAATTGTCACTGATTGCTCCCACTACTGAACAAGGCTTGTGTTACTTCTGTTGTGCTGATGTGCCGTTGTATACTGCTGTATACTTAGAAGTGTTTTTGCTGGTGGGTGTAACCGAACAGAGATCAGGTGATCCCTTCGCTGGAATGGTTCCACGTGGGGATTGGGTGGCGACACCAAAACCCTGCACGGATTAGATCCACTAGTGGATATAATCCCTTGGAACCGAACATAGCCTCTAGATCTCCTCTGATGATTAGATCCCCTCTGATTGCAGCAAGGAATTTGCGCCATTGCCACACTTCAAAGCTGGAATATGTATTTCATGGAGACTATGTGGAGTGACAATGGACCTTAGCTTCTGTCTTATAAGAAGATCATATAAGACAAACTGTACTTCATGAATTGGAGTAAGACAACTATTGTCATTATTCTTCTGAACAACTAATAAAATGAAATCATGGGCATCCAACTCACATTTAGCATGCATACATCACGAAGCACGTCCTTCTACCAGAATAAATAATAGTATAATTCTCAGAAAACATATTTGTGTTTTGACTGACTTAAGGAAAATAGAAGTTTTAGAATGTTTTCTTCCCTGATGGTAACTTGCTTTGCTTCCCTCACACGATTACTTCCAATACAACATATTAGATACACATATTTTATATATATTAATTTTCTTTTTATGGAAGAAACATGCATGTGTAGAACGGTAGTGATACCATGTTTAGAGTTAACTACTCAACATTAAATGTTTGGCACATAGCATTTTTGCAGCTTGATAGACAATCAAAGAGGTATTGCAAAAGCTGGAGCATGTACCAGATAATTTGCAGAATTACAACATCTGGAGGTGCCTTCAAAGTTACAGGACTGTTCTATGTCACTTAAAAAGGTTAAATCGCTATTAGAATAAGAGACTGCATTCCTTCTACAAAGTTACTACTCGTACAATTTTAGAAACACGCCCAAATGCAGATTTGTATGAACAACCTAAACTATGCAATTGCAGTTTCAGACTTTTAATACCACTTGACACCAATATTATCAGAAGTATAGATGGAAGTGCATACTTCGTACTTTATCACATCGACTTGTGATAACAGAAAGGATAACTAAGCACAATGTGCACATGAACCACACTGCTAATTCAAGTCCAATAAACCACGTCAGTTTTTAGGAAAAAGAATGTTATATGATCCAAATGAAAATGTTATTTAGGTATACATAGTGTCGATCTATACTGTTGTGGCCTTAAGAGAAGCAGTAGACATCGAGATAGAAACATACTACAGGTAGATAACATAAGGGCCAGGATCCAATATTCAGTAAGAACAATTAAAACACCAAGTCGCCAAATCAAAATATGTCCATTTGCGCGCTTGTACAGAGATTGAACATGCTGAAACGCAGTGGAAGTAAATATCACATGGGTAGCTTATTATATTGTCCTAAAGTGATCTTCTCATACTGAAATCATATAGAAAGTAAATAGCAGATTATATCGTCCTAAGTGATCTTGCTAGAGAGGATTATCCAGAGAAATGGCAAAGGAGAAATATAATTAACCTTGACCTGTTTGCGGCATTTGCCCCCCAAGGCAACCTGGGACATTTACAGATCCATACTTTACACACCTCATAGAGTCACCGGCATCTTGCCACAGTAGGCCAATACCTAGCCACTCATAGTACGATCATTGTCCATTGTTCTGGCTTGCTGCATTCCTGGATTGCAGTACACCTGAAATTGTAGGAGTTCATAACCTGGACACCACAGAGAAAGCTTCATTGGTTGAGAAAATCTGTTGCTTTTCACCAGCTGCTGTAAGGGAAAGTACCAATCACCCCTTTGATCCTCCCTCTAATTTGAACAAGCTGACAAAGTGGCAACGGAGCCCAAGGCTTAGCACATTATTTCAATCGATTTGTCTGCAACTTGCGTATGTCCTGCATATTATAATTAAAGCGGTGCAGACCCTATGGAAGGCAAGCCGAAGGAAGAGCACAAGTTTTCTATGGAGGAGTGGCTGGGACTGCCCAGACACAATAGATCGGGAGCAACAGCTTTGATCGTCGGGGCGGGAGCGCCGCTGCCACGGCATAGAGCCGCTGCTGGAGAGAAGCGACAAGAGGGGACACATTAGAGGTTTCCATGGCCGGCAGCGCAGAGCTGTGGCAGCTGATTTTGCAACAGAGTTAAGAAATGTCTGAATTACTACCTACAAGAACATGAGTTGCATCCTCTAGTTGATTTATTCCATGACCCCAATCCAATTTCTTCACTCCATCCCTACAGGCAACACTTGTGCAAAGAAATCAAGACCAGAGCAGTAACTATCAATCAGATTTATACCAAAGTGAATCCCTACTACCCGCTAACTGAAAAAGGTAATGATATTGGCATCTATATTACTGAAAGTACAATACAATATATATACTTTCAGTTTTGCTACTCTATGTTCAGTAAGTAACCATGGGTTCAGGAGATTTTTTTTTCGAAAAGGGGGACTCCCCAGCCTCTGCATCAGAATGTTGCATACGGCCACAATTATAAATAAATAAGATAGTTCAACAAGGTCTTGCAGTCTGGAAACAAATAAAAGGCTAGCTCACAAAGAGCCACAAAGCCAAAAACAAAAGGCCCAAAAGCCACAACCGGCTGGCAAAATAAAGATAGGTAAACTAATCGCCTATCCTATTACATGACCACCATCCAAACCGGTTCAAGATATCCCGCGCCACCCTCTCCCACCGGACAGATCCAGTAACCAAACGCTCCCTGGCCTCCGTCGGAGTGAGTAAGAACCACATACGGATTAGCGCAGCAGCCCTGAACAAAACCTGCAAAAAATGAATAGTTGTTTTTTGTTAAAAGCCAAATCATTTCTGCAGTTCCAAATTGCTCATAACAACGCACATGCTCCTACGCGGATTTGTCTAGCTGTCTCGGACTCTATCCCAACAAGCCACGTTCCAAATAACGAACTGGCCGAAATCGGAGGAGTAATGTTAAAGGCAATTTGCACCGTGCGCCACAACACTCTCGCCAACGGGCAATCAAAGAAAAGGTGCTTGATAGATTCGTCCCGATCACAGAAACAACACCTAGTAGATCCTGTCCAGTTGCGCTTAACCAAATTATCTTTTGTTAAGATGACTTGTTTATGTACAAACCACATAAACACTTTGATTTTCAAAGGAACCTTGACTTTCTAAACATGTTTAGAACTAGGAATAACACTAGGGTTGATGACATCAATATACATCGACTTGATAGTGAATACTCCAGATGTAGTAAGCCTCCAACACAACTGATCGGGCTGATGAGTGAGCTGAACCTCCATCAGTCTACTCACCAGATGAAGCTATTGTAGGATCGAAAGTATGTCTAGAGGGGGATGATTAGACTACTTGACCAAATAAAAACTTAACCTTTTCCCAATTTTAGTTCTTGGCAGATTTTAGCTATCTTAGGACAAGTCAAGCAATCATCACACGATTCAAGCAAGCATGCAAATAGTATATAGGCAGCGGAAAGTAAAGCATGCAACTTGCAAGAATATAAAGGGAAGGGTTTTGAGGATTCAAACGCAATCGGAGACACGGATGTTTTTCCCGTGGTTCGGATAGGTGGTGCTATCCTACATTCACGTTGATGGAGACTTCAACCCACGAAGGGTAACGGTTGCACGAGTCCACGGAGGGCTCCACCCACGAAGGGTCCACGAAGAAGCAACCTTGTCTATCCCAGCATGGCCATCGCCCACGAAGGACTTGCCTCACTAGCGGTAGATCTTCACGAAGTAGGCGATCTCCTTGCCCTTACAAACTCCTTGGTTCAACTCCACAATCTTGTCGGAGGCTCCCAAGTGACACCTAGCCAATCTAGGAGACACCACTCTCCAAGAAGTAACAAACGGTGTGTTGATGATGAACTCCTTGCTCTTGTGCTTCAAATGATAGTCTCCCCAACACTCAACTCTCTCTCATAGGATTTGGATCTGATGGAAAGAAGATTTGAGTGGAAAGCAACTTGGGGAAGGCTAGAGATCAAGATTCATATGGTTGGAATGGAATATCTTGGTCTCAACACATGAGTAGGTGGTTCTCTCTTAGAACATATGAGTTGGAATGGTGTATGTGTTCTGATGGCTCTCTCCACGAGTGAAGAGGAGGTGGAGGGGTATATATAGCCTCCACACAAAATCCAACTGTTACACACAATTTACCAATCTCGGTGGGACCGAATAAACAAACTTGGTCGGACCGAAATAGTAAACCTAGTGACCGTTAGGAATTTCGGTGGGACTGACATGCAACTCAGTAGGACCGATTCGGTTAGGGTTTGGGCATAACGTAATCTCGGTGAGACTGAGTTTGGCAATAAGCTAACCAGAGAGTTGGTCAGGAAAATTCGGTGGGACCGACTCGCTCTTTCGGTGAGACCGAAAAGTTACAAGAAGGAAACATAGAGTTTACATTGCAATCTCGGTGGGACCGATTCGCTCTTTCGGTGAGACCGAAAAGTTACGAAAGGGAAACAGAGAGTTTGCAATCCCATCTCGTTGAGACCGAGATCCTTATCGGTAGGACCGAATTGCTAGGGTTTGGCAGTGGCAAATGACAAGTGAAACTCGGTGGCGCCGGATTGAAAAAATCGGTATGACCGAGTTTGGCTTGGGGTTTAGGTCATTTGTGGCTATGGAAAAGTGGTTGAGGATTTTGGAGCATATCACCAAGCACATAAAGCAAGAGGCTCATTAAACAACACCTCATCCCTCCTTGATAGTATTGGCTTTTCCTAAAGACTCAATGTGATCTTGGATCACTAAAATATAAAATAAAGAGTCTTGAAGTTTTGAGCTTGAGCCAATTCTTTGTCCTTAGCATTTTGAGGGTTACACTTTCACATCCATGCCATGCCAATCATTGAGCTTTTCTGAAATAATCATCTTGAAATAGCATTAGCTCAATGAGCTATATGTTGTTATGAATTACCAAAACCACCTAGGGATAGTTGCACTTTCAATCTCCCCCTTTTTGGTAATTGATGACAACATATAGATCAAAGCTTCGACAAATGATAATAAGCATGAAATATATCGTCGCTTTGAGAAGTATGTGACAAATAAGAGCTCCCCCTAAATTTGTGCATATTTAGAATTTGCTTTGGACTGCAAATGCACAAGGAGTTAGAGTCATGGGTTACTCTTCCATGTCACATACATCTTGGTGGAGCGCTCAAAAATGATAAGATTGAAATACATGCACTCATCACCAAGAATAGTGAGTGATCACATAAGATAGATAGAATAATAATAGCATTAAGCAAACATTAAGTGCAGCTTATGATCAAACACATGATCATCGATGTCTCACAGATAAGGACGTAGTATCTCACACACAAGCAAATAAAACAAGAGAGAATAAAAGCAACACTCTCTCTCGAAGCCTATGATCTATACATTTTCTCCCCTTTGGCAACAAGTTACCAAAAAGTTCCTAGAAAATGCATAGTGCTAAGTCGACGCTCAGGCTTGATCTTCAGGTGGTGGTGGAGTCCAGAGCACTCCAAGGACGAAGCCTTCGGTAGACGTGGTCGGAGTTGAGGCTGAAGTGGATGCTGGAGCTGGTGGAACTAAGGATGTGGCTGGCGCAGACGTGGTAGCTCTAGTGTCAGCAACTGGCATTGCAGACGACCTCGGACCTCGTGGCACCCTGGCAAAAGCATCAGTCGTAGTCCTGCCTCTCCTCTCATTCATGTCATCCTGGAGCTGCTCCACGGCAGTCTGTATCTCTGTCACGTTGATGTCCAAATCATAGAACCTCTATTCCATGATCCTCTCTAAGCTTGCCTGGTTCTGAGTTAGGGTGGCTAGACCTTGCTCCATCCGCAGAGTGGACGCAATCAGGTAACCAAGCTGCTCTTGTTTGGTTTTTAGAAAATATTCAGATGCCTCCTCTTGAGTAGGCATCCTGGCAGCTTTCTCCTTCTTCGCCTTCTCCTTCTTGGCTTGTGCTTGGGCAGATGATGGCTCATTCTCAGTCTGGACGGATGGCCAGGTGTTCCTTATCCAACAAGTATGTGCCCGTGCCCATCTTTGAGTTGATGAGCTCCTGAATCTGTGGAGCATACCCACAACTCCTCTTCTGATCTGCTGCAGTCCTTTTGATTGTTTCCACTATGAGGCTCATGACTTTGAATTTTTGAGGCACGTCAAAGACATGAAGCAAATTAATCGCGTGACCTCTGATCATCTTGTGATCTCCAGACTTGGGCAATAGGGTGTGCCTCAGTATCCAATTGATAGTGGGCAGTCCTGACAGAAGATAGTGCACTGAGCCAAATTTGAAAGTGTCAAGTGCTTCATTCGGAATCTCCTTGTACATGTTGGACATAGAGTTGTGGTCCATCTTTTTCTTGGCATAAATGTCCAAGTCATCTGCTTGCTCCTCTGGGGCATGAATTAGCTGAGCCCATTCAGCAACTGTGGACTGGTACCTCGTACCTTCTGACATCCAAGTGATCCTCCCACCTGGGTAGAAGTGTGCTGTGGAGTAGAATTGCATGATTAGCTCCTCGTTCCACTTTGTGAGCTTCTTCCCAACGAAGTATGCAACTCCACACGCACTAAAGCTGTCATACACTCCAGGGAAGTACTCTTCATTTTCCTTCATGTAGGTCCAGTCGACCCATCTCATGTCACATACTATTGGCTTCTTGTCAAACAAAACTGTCTCATAGAAATCCTGCTGCTCCTTGGTGTGAAACCTGTAGTCAACTGCAGTCCTTCTCCTAGAAGCATACGGATCTGCTCCTCTCCACTTCCTCAGCCCTGAATCTCTCCTGAGCTTCATATCCTCAGCCACAGGATGAGCATCGTTGTGGTCTGGGATCTTGGGCTTGAGTTTTCTAAGGACATTCTCTTCCTCTTCCTCTGCAGCTTCAGGCACTGGGGCCTTGTTCTTTTCAGTGGCTGGGATGCTTCTTGTGTTTCTCTTTGGTGCACTCTTTGGCTTAGATGCAGCCTTGGGTGCTTCCTTGGGCTTGGATGCAGTTGCCCCTGACCTTATGGCATCTCCCATAAGTTTGGGTGCCTTGGGTGCTGGTGCAGCAACCTCTTCTTCTTCCTCCTCATCTTCCATGATGGAGGCCTTGCCAAGCACTCTGGCTACAGTCTTCTTGACCCTTTCCTTCCTCTTTTTGCCCTCAGCAACAACTGGCTCTGTGGGTGCAGGCTTCACAGTTGAAGCTCTAACCTTAGACATGGGCTGCCTGCCTGCTGGCCTTTTGATTTTCAGCCCTGGCTTTGTGCCTTGAGCTGGCTCAACTCTCCTTGATGTGGCCTCTTTCTCTGCCACATAATCTTCATCTTCAGAATCAGAAGTTCTCTTCTTCCTTTGTCTAGTGACAGCCTTAGGCAGATTGCTGGGGGTGCTCCTGCTGCCATCATCTGAAGAGCTGGAGGGACTAGTGCCCTCACTCATCACCACTTGCTGCTCTGAGAGGTTCTGGCTCTCACTTTGGTCTGACATGATGCAAACTCTGACTGCTGACCCTGTGAATAGATTATAGATGAGATAGAGTGGATGAGCATCACAAAGTGCAGAGATTTTGCAAAAGAGTAATTCAAAAACTTAGTTTTAGTTTCCCACTGAAATCATCTCGGATCTACCGATTTTCAAACTCGGTGACACCGAAGCAGTTTTGGCACCAGAACTAGTGAACTCGGTCAGACCGAGTCACAGTTCGGTGGCACCGAGACTGCTAGGGTTTCACAGAGTTCCAAAATCGGTCACACCGACAAGTAATTCTCGGTCAGACCGAGTTTTACTTGTGCAATGGCATAAGCCAAATCGGTGGGACCGAGCTTTTCAACTCGGTGGATCCGAGATGGTTTCGGCGGAAACCTAACCCTAAAATTTTCGAATTAAACCTAATCTACGAGTTCATTGACTGGATAGGAGTTTATCAAACGTGGCAAGAATCATGATGATCACAATGTGCTAGGAATCAGATTGGAGAATAGCACAAAGATCGAGTCCATACCCTAGTTCGGCGGAGACTCGCTACGGCGGCAACGGCGGGGCAGAATTCCCGTTGACGGCGACGGAGACCAGCGACTGGAGGCGGCTGGCGGCGAGGAGGACGATCCGGAGACCCAGGAGGCAGAGCGAGCTATGCGCGGGCGAAGAGGTTTCGGAGAAATTTCCAAAATTTTGCCCGTCACTATATATAGCCCGACCCTGTCGGTGTGACCGAGTGGAACAACTCGGTGGCACCGAGATGCAAAACTGTATACAGTTATTGCAACTCGGTGTGACCGAGTGGTTCAAATCGGTTGCACCGAGATCGAAAACCTAGATCAACTTAATGATCTCGGTAGGACCGAAAGTATGGTATCGGTCAGACCGAGAATCACAAAGAGGTTTTGGAAGTTTAAGTCTATGACGAATCGGGGACTCCAAGCGCTCCTCACACAGAGTGGTTCGAATCTGACTTGATCAAATTTTGTGATGCAGCATGAATAGAGTTTGAGACGAGAAAAGCATAGATAGCTAGAGGAGGTTCTTAGGCATTCTTGTCCATCCACTTGGCAAAAGAAGATAAAGCCAAACAATCAAAACAACAAGTGGATGTCCTCGAATGAGTAAAATATGCAACCAACATGCTCACATAATAAGATGGCAAATGAAATATGTGGCAAAGCATGCACAACCAATTCTAGCATCTATCAAGCAATTTGCGATGACTAGGTCATCTATATATGAGTATATTGACTTAGGAGTCAAGTGAGAACACTTGATCGTAGGTCATACTCGTCGTTTAAGCTCAAGTGGGGTTACCACTTTTATATAAAGCATTGTTGTATTCACATCTTTAGAGTTCCTTTAGCTCAAGTTTTAGAGTAAAGCTCCCCCTAGATGTGATATCCCCCATAAGAGGGATGAACTAACCTTGGGTTTTGTCGATGATGACTTCATGTAGATGTTGAAGATGTGGATGCTCAATGTTGATGTAGATCACTTGGAGCTATCCATTTGAGTGAATTGCACTTTCAATACCTACATGGGTTAGTCCCACAAGGAACAAACAAGGATATCCATAGACATAGAGTGATGCATACACAACATGATGTCCATGAAAACTTTAGGTTACCGTGTCCCTTGTCTTACCAACAAGAGGGTTTGTGACTCCTTGAACTAGTGCATGATGTGGAAGTTGATTGCACTTGTTCTTGCCAAAATGATGAGAGTGAAATATGTTGGCGGAGTCACCCTCGAGAACTCTCTAGTTCTTCTTCTTTTGGATCCACACCATCTTGATGGGAATCCTTGGAGTTGTAGTCGTACTTGATGAAGTGGAACTTGACATGGTCTTGGGAATCCACTTGACTAAGGTCTTAGGAGCTTCTTCAAATGCATCAATCTCCTCTTGAAGCTTGCCCTTGCCTTTTTGCTTGTAGTCTTGTGGTGGAAGATCATCTTGAGCTTGTGTCCCCTTGAAAGAAGTGTCATACTTCTCTTGTTGAGGAACAAACTTTGTCTTGGGGTATTGATCTTCTTCCCACTCAACTCCATTGGCATTGAACTTTCGTTCAAAACCAACACCTTGATTCTTCCGGTGCATTCCTTGCTTGCACACAATTTCCTCGAATTGCTTACTCCCGGCAAGGCTTTTGTACACTCCTTTCTCTATAATCCCCTTCAATAAGCTATTTTCTTGCTCAAGTGTAACTTGGCTAAGAGAATCATTAGTGGAATCAAGAGAACTACTAGAAGCAACAATATTGGATTTAGCATGATCATAGTTACTACTAGAGGAAGAATATTTCTTGTTCTTGTTACTAGACTTGACTTGAGGCATGTAAGTGGATAATAGTAAACGCTTGGCAATGTAAGAAGAACTTTTCTTGCCGAGATCATCATTGATTGCTTTTAAGAACTCATGCTCTTGCTCAAGATTGAGCTTTTCAAAGCGTAATTTCTCATGAGCTCTTAAAAGTTCTCGATGATCTTCAAAGATAGTTTCATGAGCTAACTTAAGAGTGTTTAGTTCTTTAGTTAGAGCCTCAATCTTCTCCTTATCATTGTCATTCGTTTTATCTTGATTAGCATGATTAATTGATGTTTCATCATAGTACTCATCACTAGAATTGTCAACAAGCAAGTCATCATCACCTAACAAGTCATCTTCATCACTATTAAAATCAACATACTCAGGGTGTGTTACCTTAGGACCTTTGGCCATGAAGCATCTTCCAATTCCTTTATTTGGTGAGTCAAATATGTCGTAGGAGTTGGTTGACACAAGTGCTAGACCGGCAACACCTTCATCTTGAGTATCTTCGGAGTCGGAGTGATAACTTCTCTCGGAGTGGCTGTCGGAGCCGGATACCCATTCACCAACATGAGCTTGATGTCTTTGTTTTGTGTAGCTCCTTGATGATTTTTCCTTCCTTTCCGAATCCTTGCTTCTCCGTGAGTATCTCCGTTCATAACGATCATCTCTACTCCTTCTCTCTCTTGGTGGTGATTCTTTGCTTCTTCTTTTTGGAGAATCTTCTCTTCTCTTGTAGGGAGCCGTACACTCATTGGAATAGTGTCCGGGTCTTCCACAATTATAGCAGTTTCGCTCTCGACTAGAAGATCTTTTGTCATTGTAGGACCTTGACTTGAAGCTTCTATCTTTGCTTCTACTCTTGTAGAACTTGTTGAAGTTCTTCACCATTAAGCTCAATTCTTCATTGAAGTTTTGTTTCTCACTTGATGATGTGGGGACTTCACATGAGGCTTTGTAGGCACCACTTGATTTGTTGTGAAGTTCCTCTTTATCCTTGAGTGACATCTCATGAGCAACAATCCTTCCAATCACTTCCGTTGGTTTGAGATCTTTGTAATTGGGCATCATTTGAATCAATGTGCACACGGTATCATATTTCCCATCCAAGGCTCTTAGGATCTTCTTGATGATGAATCTATCGGTCATCTCTTCACTTCCTAAGCCGGCAATCTCATTTGTGATGAGAGCAAGCCTAGAGTACATTTCGGCGACACCTTCACCATCCTTCATCTTGAACTTGTCAAGTTGACTTTGGAGCACATCCAACTTGGATTCCTTGACGGAGTCGGTACCTTCGTGCATATCAATCAAAGTGTCCCAAATTTCCTTTGCATTCTCAAGACGGCTGATTTTGTTGAATTCTTTGGGGCACAATCCGTTGAAGAGAATATCACAAGCTTGAGCATTGTATTGCAACATCTTTAACTCATCCGCGGTAGCTTCACGGTTTGGTTCTCTCCCATCAAAGAACTCACCTTGCAAACCAACACAAACAATAGCCCATACGGCGGGGTTATGTCCAAGAATATGCATTTTCATTTTATGCTTCCAACTAGCAAAATTAGTGCCATCAAAGTAAGGACCTCTACGGTGATAATTTCCCTTGCTAGATGCCATACTCTCCTAGGTTGTGAAACCAAGGCTATGACCACCAAAGGCTATGGAGATCAAGGCAAATGGAGACCGAAGCTCTGATACCACTTGTAGGATCGAAAGTATGTCTAGAGGGGGGGTGCTTAGACTACTTGACCAAATAAAAACTTAACCTTTTCCCAATTTTAGTTCTTGGCAGATTTTAGCTATCTTAGGACAAGTCAAGCAATCATCACACGATTCAAGCAAGCATGCAAAGAGTATATAGGCAGCGGAAAGTAAAGCATGCAACTTGCAAGAATATAAAGGGAAGGGTTTTGAGGATTCAAACGCAATCGGAGACACGGATGTTTTTCCCGTGGTTCGGATAGGTGGTGCTATCCTACATCCACGTTGATGGAGACTTCAACCCATGAAGGGTAACGGTTGCGCGAGTCCACGGAGGGCTCCACCCACGAAGGGTCCACGAAGAAGCAACCTTGTCTATCCCACCATGGCCATCTCCCACGAAGGACTTGCCTCACTAGCGGTAGATCTTCACGAAGTAGGCGATCTCCTTGCCCTTACAAACTCCTTGGTTCAACTCCACAATCTTGTCAGAGGCTCCCAAGTGACACCTAGCCAATCTAGGAGACACCACTCTCCAAGAAGTAACAAACGGTGTGTTGATGATGAACTCCTTGCTCTTGTGCTTCAAATGATAGTCTCCCCAACACTCAACTCTCTCTCATAGGATTTGGATCTGATGGAAAGAAGATTTGAGTGGAAAGCAACTTGGGGAAGGCTAGAGATCAAGATTCATATGGTTGGAATGGAATATCTTGGTCTCAACACATGAGTAGGTGGTTCTCTCTCAGAACATATGAGTTGGAATGGTGTATGTGTTCTGATGGCTCTCTCCACGAGTGAAGAGGAGGTGGAGGGGTATATATAGCCTCCACACAAAATCCAACCGTTACACACAATTTACCAATCTCGGTGGGACCGAATAAACAAACTCGGTCGGACCGAAATAGTAAACCTAGTGACCGTTAGGAATTTCGGTGGGACTGACATGCAACTCGGTAGGACCGATTCGGTTAGGGTTTGGGCATAACGTAATCTCGGTGAGACCGATTGCACAAACTCGGTGAGACCGAGTTTGGCAATAAGCTAACCAGAGAGTTGGTCAGGCAAACTCGGTGGGACCGACTCGCTCTTTCGATGAGACCGAAAAGTTACAAGAAGGAAACATAGAGTTTACATTGCAATCTCGGTGGGACCGATTCGCTCTTTCGGTTAGACCGAAAAGTTACGAAAGGGAAACAGAGAGTTTGCAATCCCATCTCGGTGAGACCGAGATCCTTATCAGTAGGACCGAATTGCTAGGGTTTGGCAGTGGCAAATGACAAGTGAAACTCGGTGGCGCCGGATTGAAAGAATCGGTATGACCGAGTTTGGCTTGGGGTTTAGGTCATTTGTGGCTATGGAAAAGTGGTTGAGGATTTTGGAGCATATCACCAAGCACATAAAGCAAGAGGCTCATTAAGCAACACCTCATCCCTCCTTGATAGTATTGGCTTTTCCTAAAGACTCAATGTGATCTTGGATCACTAAAATATAAAATGAAGAGTCTTGAACTTTTGAGCTTGAGCCAATTCTTTGTCCTTAGCATTTTGAGGGTTCCACTTTCACATCCATGCCATGCCAATCATTGAGCTTTCCTGAAATAATCATCTTGAAATAGCATTAGCTCAATGAGCTATATGTTGTTATGAATTACCAAAACCACCTAGGGATAGTTGCACTTTCAGCCATGCTTCCCATCGGTCACTAAGAAGCGCCCTCCTAAACTGAATATTAAGGGGCGTTGACTGCAAAATCGTTTTGACCAGAGCATCACGACGCTGCACAATACGATACAGGGACGGATACTGCAGAGCCAACGGCGTTTCCTAGCCAAGTATCCTCCCAGAATCGAGTGTTGTTGCCATTACCGACAATAAACTTTGTTCTATTAAAGAAAGCAGCTTTGACTCTCATAAGCCCCTTCCAAAACGGTGAGTCAGTCGGTCTCACTGTCGCTTGTGACAAAGTCTTAGAGTGCAAATACTTGCTACGTAGAATCTGCGCCCAAGTTGCCTCAGTCTCAGCTGATAGCTTGAATAGCCACTTACTGAGAAGGCATATGTTCTTGACTTCTAGATTCTCAATACCAAGACCCCCTGGTCCTTCGGTCGGCAAATAATATCCCATTTGGCTAGTCGGTATTTTCTCTTAAGTTCATCACTCTGCTAGAAGAAACGAGACCGATAGGAGTCCAGCCTTTTCCTAACCCCAACTAGGACTTCAAAGAAGGATAAAAGAAACATAGGCATACTCATGAGCACCGAATTAATAAGAATCAATCGGCCTCCATAAGACATGAGTTTACCCTTCCAGCAGCTCAATTTCTTCTCAAACCGATCCTCGATGCACTTCCATTCTCTGTTTGACAGCTTACGATGGTGAATGGGAATACCTAGGTATGTAAAAGGTAGTGCTCCCAATTCGCATCCGAACAATTGCTTATAAGCCTCTTGTTCTTCTTTGGCTCTACCAAAACAGAACAACTCGCTTTTATGGAAGTTAATCTTCAAACCGGTCAATTGTTCAAATAAGCATAACAATGGGTTCACGAGATAAACTCATATGTTCAGAATACATCCAACTGTGAAATGCTGGTTACACTTCAAATATATGTTGAGATGTCTATTGATGTGTATGCCACTGCAAAGCTAATAGATGAGTAAAGCAATTGGATTTCATTAGTACCACTATAACTGAAGAATAACCAAGTAGATTTCAATATGCAATTGGATTTCATTAGTACTATATGAGTAAGGCTATCACAGATTATCAAATCCATCAAGCACTATAACTGAGGAATAACCAATTCAAACAGTGACAAGCAAGCAAATCTTTTCAAAAGGACAACCCGATCTTTCAAGCAGCAGCAGGGATGCGCACGGGCGCGCGAGCAGCAACAGTCGCCGCGCATGGGCTCGCCAGCACGACAGGGGACAGGAAAATAAATCAAACAGGGGTCAAACATACCTCTGGTGTAGCCGCCGCTGGCGACATTGGAGTGCTCTACGGTTGTTCTTGTACCTCCGGTGAACTCGACGTTTCTTCCTCCGGCGAACTCGGCGAAGACATTGGATGTTTCGTCCAAATCAAAAATTGATCTCATGGAGATTCCGGCTGACTACCCTTCCTTCTTATAGTAGGAAACAAAAATCCGGGTTGGGAACTCCATTGAATTGTGTTCGACAAGGACACGGCCTGCAATCCGATCCAAATCAGGCACGGGTCTCATGCGCGAGCACGGCGCCGCTCACGGCCCGCAGCCCC
Organism: Triticum monococcum; assembly: GCA_034509565.1. Taxonomy (NCBI): domain Eukaryota; kingdom Viridiplantae; phylum Streptophyta; class Magnoliopsida; order Poales; family Poaceae; genus Triticum; species Triticum monococcum. Next base: position 664,408,523 of record CM067843.1, on the reverse strand, counting down.
TGAAGCAAGTTGTTGATGCACGCATCGTCAAGCTGTAGCCACCGTTGCTGGCTCCAGGACAACACCTTCTCCTTGTCGCCCGTCCAACCACCGCGCTAGCCCCGGCGCCATCGGGAATGGCCCGACGTCGTGCTACCACGCCCGAGCCCCGATGAGGCGGCCTCCACCCTCCCAAGCAAGCACGCCGGCCGCCGCCAAGCCCTCGGTACTGCTGTCACCCTCGCCAAGCCCCCGCCGGAGTGCCACCGGCCGGCGTCCTCCTGCGCCTTCTCGACCCCGCCTCCTCGCGCCCGCGCGCCGCCGCCTCGGCCTCACCTCGTCGGCGACAAGCCCCTGCCGGAGCTTCCCGAGCTTGCTCGCCTCCTCGCCAGAAGCCGCCGCCGCCGGGAATGGATTCGCCAACGCCAGCTGCGACGCGTCGACCCGTTCCGGCAATGGATAAAGTGGTGGAGCTGGTCGGTGGTGACAGGGTTTTTTTGCAAAAAAACAAAACGTTTTCCATCACTTTAAGTAGGATGGCAGGTTAAATTCACAGAAATAGAGGGACCTATTTGCAAAAAGCCAAATGATGGATGACCAGAAGCAATCGCTGGTTTATTAGTAGGGAAAGATTACATCGGATTATTATAAAACTATTATCACCTTATTAATGTATTGCTTTTTCCGAAAGAAGTACGAGTATATACTTTTTTCAGGCAAAGGAGGGAGGAGAGATTCCCCACATGAATTTCCATTACAAAACGTTATGGACGTCGATAACTACCACACGTGTGGGCGTTAGGGGTCTGCCCACACGTTTTGTGTGGTGTCTAAGAGGATCCGCCCACACGCCTACTGAGGGAGTCCTGGATTAAGGGGTCCTCGGGTGTACGGCTTGTGTGACATGGGCCGGACTAATGGGCTATGAAGATACAAGACAGAAGACTCTCTCCTGTGTCCGGATGGGACTCTCCTTGGCGTGGATGGCAAGCCTGGCGTTCGGATATGAAGATTCCTTTCTCTGTAACCGACTTGGTACAACCCTAGTACCCTCCGGTGTCTATATAAACCGGAGGGTTTAGCCCGTAGAGGCAATCGCAATCATACATGCTAGACTTCTAGGGTTTTAGCCATTACGATCTTGTGGTAGATCAACTCTTGTAATCCTCATACTCATCAATATCAATCAAGCAGGACGTACGGTATTACCTCCATCAAGAGGGCCTGAACCTATGTAAAACATTGTGTCCCCTGCCTCCTGTTACCATCGACCTTAGACGCACAATTCGGGACCCCCTATCCGAGATCTGCCGGTTTTGACACCGACATTGGTGCTTTCATTGAGAGTTCCACTGTGTCGCCGTCAGAAGGTTTGATGGCTCCATCCATCATCTACAACGATGCTGCCCTACGGGAGGTTTTCCTCCCCAGCCAGATCTTCGCATTCGGCGGCTTCGCACTGCGGGCCAACTCGCTGGCCATCTAGAGCAAATCAACAGCTACGCCCTCATACGTCTCCAACGTATCTACTTTTACAAACACTTTTTCCCTTGTTTTGGACTCTAACTTGCATGATTTGAATGGAACTAACCCGGACTGACGTTGTTTTCAACAGAATTGCCATGGTATTATTTTTGTGCAGAAATAAAAGTTCTCGGAATGACCTGAAAATCAACAGAGAATATTTTTGGAATATATAAAAAATACTGGCGAAAGAATCAACGTAAGGGAGCCCACACCCTGTCCACAAGGGTGGGGGCGTGCCTACCCCCTGGGCGCGCCCCCCTGCCTCGTGGGCCCCCTGACGCTCCACCGACCTCAACTCCAACTCCGTATATTCACGTTCGGGGAGAAAAAAATGAGAGAGAAGGATTCATCGTGTTTTACGATACGGAGCCGCCGCCAAGCCCTAATCTCTCTCGAGAGGGCCGATCTGGAGTCCGTTCGGGGCTCCGGAGAGGGGAATCCGTCGCCAGCGTCAACATCAACCTTCCTCCATCACCATTTCATGATGCTCATCGCCGTGCGTAAGTAATTCCATCGTAGGCTTGCTGGACGGTGATGGGTTGTATGAGATTTATCATGTAATCGAGTTAGTTTTGTTAAGGTTTGATCACTAGTATCCATTATGTTATGAGATTGATGTTGCTATGACTTTGCTATGCTTAATGCTTGTCACTAGGGCCCAAGTGCCATGATTTCAGATCTGAACCTATTATGTTTCCATGAATATATGTGAGTTCCTAATCCTATCTTGCAAGTCTATAGTCACCTATTATGTGTTATGATCCGTTAACCCCGAAGTGACAATAATCGGGATACTTACCGGTGATGACCGTAGTTTGAGGAGTTAATGTATTCACAAAGTGTTAATGCTTTGGTCCGGTACTCTATTAAAAGGAGGCCTTAATATCCCTTAGTTTCCAATAGGACCCCGCTGCCACGGGAGGGTAGGACAAAAGATGGCATGCAAGTTCTTTTCCATAAGCACGTATGACTATATTCGGAATACATGCCTACATTACATTGATGAACTGGAGCTAGTTCCGTGTCACCCTATGTTATAACTATTGCATTAGGAATCGCATCCGACATAATTATCCATCACTGATCCATTGCCTACGAGCTTTTCATATATTGATCTTCGCTTATTTACTTTTCCGTTGCTACTATTACAATCACTATAAAACCAAAACTATTACTTTTGCTACCGTTACTTTTGCTATCGTTACCGCTACTATCATATTACTTGCTACTAAATACTTTGCTGGAAATATTAAGTTTTCAAGTGCGGTTGAATTGACAACTCAACTGTTAATACTTGAGAATATTCTTTGGCTCCCCTTGTGTCGAATCAATAAATTTGGGTTGAATACTCTACCCTCGAAAACTGTTGCGATCCCCTATACTTGTGGGTTATCACGCCCCAGGTCACCAGATTAGTTTTGGAAACTTGGATTATGTCGCTGATATCCGAGGAGACTTGATATTCCAAGGATTCAAGACCCCAACCTCCGCTCTGGCCAGGACCGAAGATGGGATTTCTAAACCCGCCAGACTATCTGTGGCCAATAGGCCCAGTACTGGAGAGCCGGAGGAAGCAGTGCCGCCGGCAACCATCACAAAGCCGGACTCTTCCCCGGACACTGGCTCTGAACTCTTGGAGTCAGCATCGTGTGAGCTCGGCTGAGGAATTCCCTTCCCGCCATACTCCACAGATCCTTTCCTCCCTCGACAAACCTCGCCTTTAAGCGAGGCTCTGGACTTGATGCGATCCCTCATGATTACAGAGGAGCGACGTACAAACTACGCCCAGCCCAGACTAGGGGTTGGGAACGTGGAATTTTATGTCCCACCCACCACCCACTTCATCGCCACAATCGAGGACTTAACTGACATGCTCGATTATGGCTCCGAAGACATCGACGGTATGGACAACGATGCCGGAGAGGAGCAAGCCGAAAACCCGCCGTTTACCGGATGCTGGACGGCCACCTCTTCGTATGACGTGTACATGGGGATACACCCAAGGAGGGTGACAGCGATAATGAGAAAAATCTAGTAGAGGATAAACCTCCCGAGATACAACCAAAGCGCTGACGGCGCCGCTCTAAATCATGCCGCAACAAAGACAGCAATACCGGCACGAGAGACAACAATACTCCGGATGATGCCGAAGACCAAGAAAACCCCGTCGAGCGAAACTCTGAACAAGACGATCGGGAGGATGGGCAAGTTAGCCCTGATGAACAGGCTGCAAACGAAGACTCAGAGGATAGTAATTACCTTCCACCCTCCAAGGATGAGGTGAGCCTCGACGACGAAGACTTTATCGTGCCCAAGGAACCTCTCGAGCACGAGCGCTTTAAGAAACGGCTAATAGCCATTGCAAGGAGCCTAAAAAAGAAACAGCAGCAGCTTCAAGCTGATCAAGATCTACTCAACGATAGATGGACTAATGTCCTAGCAGCCGAGGAATACGGCCTCGTGCGCCCAACCAAAAGTTACCCGAAGCGTAAACAGCTACCTCAATTCAACGACGAGGCACGCGAGCCCGTACCAGCAGCATGTAATGCGGCTGACCGACCACCACGTGGCCGGGACAAAACGGCAACTCAAGCCGAACACCGGCCCATACTATCTCGCCGTAAAGGTAGAGACACAACAGTTTGGGGATACACATATGACCTGCGGCAGGACCTGAAAAATAAAGCAGGTCTGGCCAGGCCGATCTACGGATCGCGGGGCGTGCCCCGACGCGCGACAACGGCTATCAAGTCGAACATGACAAGCACAATCACGTCCGGGCTGAAAACCGCAGGCGGACTTCATCTGAACTACGTCGCGATCTGGCCCGATATAGAGGCGCTGCACACCCCCTCTGCTTCACTGATGAAGTAATGGAACATGAATTCCAATCATATGATGGAACAACAGATCCCGTGGTATGGATTGAAGACTTTATTATCCATATTCATATGGCCCGCGGTGATGATCTTCATGCCATCAAATACCTCCCCCTAAAACTCAAGGGACCGGCCCGGCACCGGCTGAACAGCCTGCCTGAGAACTCTATTGGCAGCCGGGAAGACCTAGAAGACGCCTTCCATGACAACTTCCAAGGCAGATACGTCAGACCTCCGGATGCCGATGACTTAAGTCACATAGTTCAACAACCCAGAGAGTCAGCCAGGAAATTCTGGACCAGGTTCTTAGCTAAAAAGAACCAGATCGTCGACTGCCCACATGCCGAAGACCTAGCGGCCTTTAAGCATAGCATTCGCGACGAATTGCGCGCCCGACACCTCGGCCAAGAAAAGCCGAAGTCCATGGCGACCCTCACGGCACTTATGACTCACTTTTGTGCGGGCGAAGATAGTTGGCTAGCCCGTAGAAATAATAATGCAAGCGAACCTGGCACCTCCGAAACCAAGAAAGCAATGGCAAGACCCGACGCAACAGGAATAAGCGTTGAAACAATGGTGACAATACTGGTGACACGGCGGTCAACGCCGGTTTCAGTGGATCCAAGTCCGGTCAGCAGAAGAAGCCATATAAAAGGAATAATCAGGGCTCTTCCAGCTTGGACCGCATACTCGATCGTCCATGTCAGATCGACGACACCCCTGATAAACCAGCCAATCATACCCACTGAAGCTATTGGGTCTTTAAACAGGCCAGCAAGTTAAATGCCGAAGACAAGGAGAAGGGGTCGCAAAGCGAGAATGACAACGAGGAGCCCTGTCCGCCGAACACAGGGGGACATAAGAAGTTTCCCCCTCCCCCGAGTCAAAACGGTGAACATGATATACGTTACCCATATCCCCAAGACGGAGCGCAAATGTGCGCTCAGGGACGTCTATGCGATAGAGCCAGTCGCCCCAAAATTCAACCCATGGTCGTCCTGTCCGATCACCTTCGATCGCAGGGACCATCCGACCAGTATCCATCATGGCTATTCAGCCGCACTGGTCCTCGACCCAATCATTGACGGATTCCACCTTACGCGCGTCCTTATGGACGGTGGTAGCAGCCTCAACCTACTCTATCAGGATACAGTCCGCAAAATGGGCATCGATTCGTCAAGAATCAAGCCCAGAAAACTAACTTTAAAGGAGTAATACTAGGTGTAGAGGCCTGTTGCACAGGCTCAATTACATTGGAAGTCGTCTTCGGATCTCCGGACAACTTCCGAAGCGAGGACTTGATCTTCGATATCGTCCCCTTCCGCAGTGGCTATCACGCACTGCTCGGACGAACCGCGTTTGCTCGATTCAATGCGGTGCCACATTATGCTTATCTCAAGCTCAAGATGCCCGGACCACGCGGTGTCATAACAGTCAATGGAAACACGGAGCGCTCCCTCCATACCGAGTAACACACTGCGGCCCTAGTAGCAGAAGTACAGAGCGGCATTTTAAGGCAGAACTTTAATTCAGCAGCCAAGCTCCCGGACACTGTCAAACGAGTCCGGACTACTCTGCAGCATGGCAGTTCGGCTCGTCAGGATTTAGACTAGCAATTCGACCTCTGTCTTAGTCCTGACCAAGTGACGGCATTCGTACCGCGCGCATATAATTACGCACTAAAAATACCATGGGCAGAGACGGGGGCATAACCAGACTGTGGTCCACAATATGGCTCGACCTTCCCTGGACACACATACTTTCACTTTTCTTTTTATCCTTTTCAAGTTTCTTTTCCACAGGCCCCTCTCAATGGCCTGATCATCAGTCCTTTCGAAGGACGGATATACCAAGGCGGCAAGCAGCACATATGTGTGGGGGAATCTCTAGATGTTCTTCTTAACAATCATTCTACCTGTTTTCAGGACCCGTACGCAGCCCCCCTTGGTCTTGGCATGTTAAATGGCCACTGTTGCTTATCGCACTATTTGTACAAATACGCTTTGATGTATTAGTCAAAACTATAATGGAAACAGTTTGCGGCCCAACTTATGTGGCACTAGCTTACTACTTCATTTTATTTCACTATTCTTATCAATTGCACTCGTACACTTCGGTACGTTTTTTGGCCAGGGGCTTCATTGCGCTCCATACTATGGTAGCAAAGTCCGAACACTTTTACAGTATAGTTCGGCACCTCAAATTTTAGCATTATATGCATCGGCTCCGAATCATGTCTTTGGTCAATAGTTGGGTTGCCCGGCTCCTGTGCTTGCTACCATAAGTTCCGTCCTATCGGCTAGGGTAGTAAAGGGAGAACTACTGCGATTGTGTTTCTGGTTTATCCGAGCAAACACCTCAGTAGAGAAAGCCAAAAATTGATTGTCATGATGCGGCGAGAGCTGGTCAGCTATTCAGAGGTTAAAAATCTTTTGCGATTTTTCCGCATTATGCGATGAATCGACCTTCATCCGATCAGGTGTTTACAACACCCTAGTCCGGATTAATTGCTAACTAGGGGTTGCGCCTACATTTTTATTGTCAAACTCCTATGGCTAAGTGAGGGTGATAAATCCAGATAGTCCGATTACCTGGTTCGTTGTGCTAAACACCTCCTTCAAGGACCAAATTCTTGGATCAAGAGTGTTTAGATTCCATCCCGAACACCCCCGTACTACCTACGTGGGGGCTGAAGACAACGACTGGCCAACTCTCAGATTTAATAAAAATGGACGCACAGGAGGAAAACTTTTAAATAATAAACAAGCACTATATTACATAACGGCTTTGTTTCATCATACAGGACAAGATAACATGAATGTATTCACTCGAAGATAATGTCTTTTGAACACTGGCCCCCTACAATGCGGGATCCCTTGAGGACATCACCAAAATACCGCTCCGGAGTGCGGTGCTCCTTGCCAGCGGGCGGTCCCTCGATCGCGAGCTTGACGGCATCCATCTTCGCCCACTGCACCTTGACACGGGCGAAGGCCATCCACGCACCCTCGATACAGACTGACCGCTTGATAACGTCAAGCCGGGGGCACACATTAACCAGCCGCTTCACGAGCCTGAAGTAGCTGCTGGGTATGACTTCAGCGAGCCATAACCGGATTATTAAATCCTTCATGTCTAGTTCGGCTACCCTATGCAGTTCGACCAACTGTTTTAGCTGATCGCTAAAGGGCACCGGATGTTCTGACGCAAGGTATTGCGACCAGAACAACTTCTCCGTCGAGCTCCCCTCTTCGGCTCAAAAGAACTCTGCAGCGTCGGCAACACTGCGTGGTAAATCCGCAAACGCTCCTGGAGAACTCCAAATCAGGGTTAGTAAGAGATACCTCTTCTTCACATATTTTCTCTGCATAATGAAGGCCTTACCCGCCGTGATTTTTCTGTCCTCTTGGATTTCCTGGAGGGCGCCCTGGTCTTCAACACGGGCATCTTGTGCGCTTTGGCGGGCCTTGGCAAGTTCGGACTCTTGATCCGCAACGTTGCGCTCCAAGGACTCGTATTTCTTCATGGTGTCCCGGGCCTCACCGACCCTGGCCTCAAGCTTTTCACGGGCGGCTTGTTCCTTTGCTGCTCTCTCCTTGGCTTCGGCCAGCGCCTTCTCGAGGATCTCCACCTCGGTCGCCGCTCCTAACAAATCATGGCACTACGGTCAGCACAAATCATTCATCCCTTCTGGATCTACAAAAGTTCATTGCATACCTTGCTTGCCTTCTAGCTGCTTTTTTACACGGCTGAGATCTTCCTAGCCTGCTCCAGACTCTGCTTTAGTCCGGAGACTTCGGCAGTATGAGAGGTCGCAGCCAACAATGATGCCTGCTTATTCACATAAGACATATTTGGTCAGTCTCGTGCGAAAATTACTTGATCCTCTGTCCGGGTTTTCCTTCCGAACACTAGACAGAGTCTCAGGGGCTACTGTCTATACTATGATATTCTTTTTATACAATTGCGTCGCTTACCTCAAAGCCTAGTAGGAGGCTGGTGCAGGCTTCGTTCAGTCCGATGTTAACGGACTAAACCCTCTCTCAATCACCATACCCATAATGATACGATGTTCCTCAATAATGGAAGCGCTTTGCAGCGCTTCCTGTAGAGTATCTGGTGCTTCTGGATGGACAAAGGTCACCGGTGGAATTGTTGCACCTCCTTCTTTCGAAGGAGGCTTCTTGCCGAATTCCGGAGCCGTATAGGTCTCCGGGATCGTATTCAGCTGGGGGCCGAATTGGATATGGCTCCCATCGCGAGTCTCCATGGGGATCTGCTCCCCCATGTGTCTGGCGGCCGAGGTATCATCCTCTGGCGCCACCATGACGGTCTCCTGTGCCTCCCCCTGAGCCGGGAGAGTCCTTCGGGACAGCACTTCAGCGTCCTCCATAGTCTTGGGAGAGGTGGCCGCCGGAAGGGACCCGCTGTCCATCACCTTCGGATCCAGCGAATTTCCCGAAGATGAGGATCGCTCGAGGTCGGAACGATTCAGACTGCAACGCATAATTCAACATGTTACAATCATGAAGTAAAGGAGATGGATATTTGTGTGCGTCTTCGAGTACTTACGATTCGGCCAGAGGCTTATTCCCGGGGCGCCACTCAGAGCTGCTATCAATGTCCCATGCGGAGTTGTCCGTGGCGGAGGCCTTCCCCTTCTTGGATGCCTCTGCCTCTAGATGCATGGAGGCTGCCCTTTTCTTCCTTCCCCCTCCGGGGGAGAATCGCTTTCCTCCTCCTCGTCATCGGTGTGGGAGGAGTGGGTCTCGGCATCTTCGGACGTCACGTCCGAAGTGCCCTTACGGCGGAGACCACTTCTGGTGTCCTTGGCCTTCTTCTTGGTGTTCTTCTCCGGCGCTTGGTAGGGCGCCGGAACCAACATCTTCGTCAGAAGATGGATTGCTGGGTCTTCGGGCAGCGGAGCCAGACACTAGATTCGCTCCGCCTTCTTTGTCCAGCCCTGAAAAAATGAATGGGGAAGCTTAGACGTCTTCCTTGAATATGCCAATAAAGGATACACCTTGAAATACGGATAACCTACCGCACTAGCGGGATGGGCCAGGTCATGTCCGCGGTCCTCGGTCGTCGCCGGCCACGTCTCGTTGGCCTTGAAGAGCACCTTCCAAATGTCTTCGTGCGTAGTGCCAAAGAACTATTGCAAGGTCTGGTGCTTGGCCGGATCGAACTCCCACAGATGGCAAGTCCGGCTTTGGCACGGAAGAATCCGGCGAGCAAGCATCACCTAGATCACATTGACAAGCTTGACGTTCTTGTCCACCATGCTCTTGATGCGCGTCTGAAGCGTTGTCCGCTTGTCCGACGAAGACCAGTCCAAGCCCTTCTCTAGCCAGGAGGTGAGCCGTATCGGGGCGTCGGACTGGAACTCAGGAGCCGCGGCCCAGGTGGCGTCACGAGGCTCTGTGACGTAGAACCACTGCTATTGCCACCCTTTGACGGTCTCCACGAAGGTACCTTTGGGCCATGTGACATTGGGCAGCTTGCTCACCATGGCACCTCCGCACTCTGCGTGTGGACCGCCCACCACCTTCGGCTTCACATTGAAGATCTTTAACCACAATCTGAAGTGGGGTGGGATGCGGAGGAAGGCCTCGCACACGAAAATGAATGCCGAAATATTGAGGAAGGAATTGGGGGCCAGATCATGGAAATCCAGCCCGTAGTAGAACATGAGTCCGCGGACGTATGGGTGAAGAGGAAATCCCAATCCAAGGACGAAGTGGGGGATGAATACCACCCTCTCATGGGGCTCTGGGGTGGAGATGAGCTGCCCTGTTGTTGGAAGCCGGTGGGCGATTTCTTTGGCTAAGTACCCGGCCTCCCGAAGCTTAGTGATGTCCTTCTCCTTGACGGAGGAAACCATCCACTTGCCTTGCGCTCCAGATCCGGACATGGCTGGAGTGGTTTTTTGAGGTGGAAAGGATGGAAGCTTGGGCGCTAGAACTCGAGAATGGATGGGCAGAGAGAAGGAAGGCGTGGGTGAAAGAGGTGAATCCTTATCCCTTTATAAAGGTAGTGAATATCAAGCGCCTCCCCACTCTCCTTAAAACTCGCCTATTCACCAAGGATCGTGCAGGCGGCGCGGTTGGATTACCCATGCCCGTATTGATGAGAATCCCTAAGGGGACACGATCTCTGATTTGACAAGACGTGCCAATAAAACCGCATCTTGAAACATGGAGCGGGGGGCTAGAAAAACAATTCAAAATAATGACCGGGCTGTGATGTGATGTCACACTACAAAAGTTGTCAGTGGATTGGACTCGTAAAATATTATACTCTCTGCGTGTGTGTGCGGTACTCGTTTTGCAAAGCCGAACACGTTTTCTGTATTTAAAGGCTCCTTTGGAGTATTCAGAGGAGGAACCCGCCTTGCAATGCCGAAAACAATCTGCGTGCCGGACACATCGTCATTGAAGCCTGGTTCAGGGGCTACTGAGGGAGTCCTGGATTAAGGGGTCCTCGGGCGTCCAGCCTGTGTGACATGGGCCTGACTAATGGGCTATGAAGATACAGGACAGAAGACTCTCTCCCGTGTCCGGATGGGACTCCCCTTGGCGTGGATGGCAAGCCTGGCATTCGGATATGAAGATTCCTTTCTCTGTAACCGACTTGGTACAACCCTAGTCCCCTCCGGTGTCTATATAAATCGAAGGGTTTAGTCCGTAGTGGCAATCACAATCATACAGGCTAGACTTCTAGGGTTTTAGCCATTACGATCTCGTGGTAGATCAACTCTTGTAATCCTCATACTCATCAATATCAATCAAGCATGATGTAGGGTATTACCTCCATCAAGAGGGCCCGAACCTGGGTAAAACATCGTGTCCCCTGCCTCATGTTACCATCGACCTTAGACGCACAGTTCGGGACCCCCTACCCGAGATTCGCCGGTTTTGACACCGACACCTACATGTGGGCAAAACAAGTAATGCCCACACGCCTATTTTTTTCCTCCCGGCCCCTCTCACACGCCTACGTGTGGGCAAAATAGATAACGCCCACACGCCCGTACGTCAGGCCTCTTGCCTCATGGTCCCGCACGCCCCGACTGACAGTCACCACGCGCCCGGCAGTTGCCATGGTCCGGACCTCTCTTTCATGTTCGTTTAACTATAGTTGCCATGTCGCCGAACTTCAGTTGCCATGTCAGATAACTACAGTTGTCATGGTTGCTCAACTGCAGTTGCCATCTTAGGTCAAGTGCCAGATGTCATTTTTGGACGACTGCAGTTGTTGCCATGTATGGTCTGGTTTACTATAGTTGCCATGATTTGAATACTTTAGGAGTTGCCACCTACTAACACTAGGCAGTTGTCGTGCTATAAAGAGACATGGCAAAATACCATGCTCGGGTAAAAAGAAAGAGTTCCCATCTGCTTACAAGAACACTAGGGCAGTTGCCATGTACCCTACAAAACATATGTCAACTGACATGTTCGGGTAAAAGAGAGAGTTGACATCTGCTTACAAGTACACTAGGGCAGTTGCCATGTACCCTGCAAAACACATGGCAACTGGCAGCTTTGAGTGTGGGAGAGGAGACGGGCGTGTGGGCGAACTGATAAATGTCCACACACCAGCCCCTGTGTGGGCGAACTGCTAAACGTCCACACGTCCCTCCATGTTGTGAAAACGGGTGTGTGGGCGACCGGATGAATACTCACACACCAGCCGAGTCCTATATGGCATCACAAATATGCCAAGATTCATGCAACCACAAACGGACGTGGATCTACGCGTGTGGACGAGATGCAAACGCCCATACATGTGGGCCAAAATTGTTGCAAAGAGTCTCACCCCGTTTTGACGATGGCGCTGATTGGCCGGTACTATCATAAGAGGAGCAAATCACAAGTGACCAATTTTTTTTAGAAACTAGGGACACAAGTAGGGGCTCGAATGTAACTAACCTTGCTATTTAAAACCGACAAGCCATGTGCTCCAGTTTAAATGATGATGCAAACCTTGCTGTTTGGTGGGTAAGGCGTCCAGCAAACATAACTAAGCACAGCAAGAATCAGTGAAGAGATATTTCAACTGTGAGATGAACGGAACTGCTCCAAAAATGAAGGAGCACTACTAGTCATGTCGTACATCAAGCTTTCTTTATCTTTGAAATGGTACGTCAAGCTTTCGCGGCGCTTACATTACTCGCTGGCTTAAGCAAGTGAGCCGTCTAGACTAATCAACCTCAGCGAGCCGGCGGGTCTCCCGGTCCACACATGCGCCACGGCGTGCCGATCGAGACGATGATCCGCGCGCGTCGCGTTCCTCCTATACACTAGTGCCACACCACTTCTTTCCAATCACACATTGCTCCCTTTCTCTCTCATCCATTAGCTCGTGCTTGTTGCTATCAATCATGGACACGTTTCTTACTTGTACGCTCGATCAACCGCGAACAATTAAAATACACGGAGTAGATATTTAGGTTTGAGGGCATTTTCAAAAAGTAGTAGAAGTGGCATGGTTTTAAATTTCAGCCTTGGAAATATCTCGCGGTCGCCGAAATCACCGGCTGTCAGTGATTTTGTTTTCATTTTGGCCAAAGGACCAAAAAATTCAATTGGATTGAGAACAAACAAATATTCTAAAAATCAAAATGTAATTTGAAAATTATTTGATTTGTGTGTACTACCGAAATTGCTGTGATATTTTGATGGAAGGACGAATATTTCAGTACGCACCGAAATTACTGAATTTTCAATGATAAAGGTGAAGACCATGGGATAGAGGTACAATTCGGAGTAGTTATGGCCAGTGGGGCAGTGATGACTTATTTTGCTTCCGAATCTTTATGGTAGGAGCAGTACGACTTCTTGGCGCATGTCTGGCGTGATTTCCCTGTATCGAGAAAACGAGTGCACATTTGTCAAGCTACATTATCTCTCTAAGTCTCATTTATTTGCCCACTCAACGAAAGCAATGTGAAAGAATCTTTTTCCCCTCGGAACGCAAGAGAACAGATTAACCCTAACGACCACGCACAGGAACATACTACTTTTACAAACTTACGACCAAGATAGCAGTAGCACTAGTACATAGAGATGTAAGTGACAAATAAATGACGTCCGCAATCCCGTTTAGTAAGTTTTCGCTAGCTTGTAGTTCATTTTTCTCAAACAAATAAAAAACCTTTTTGAACTATTATATCATAAGTGGACTTTAAACGGGACCCGGTTGACATCCCTACTAGTATACATCACCAAACACCAACACCCTCCCCCCTCCCCCCCCCCCCCCTTCTCCCCGCGCGCGAAAGGCTGAAACAAGCAGCAAAAGGAAAGGAAAAGGAAGCCTTCCACACCGGGCGCCATGGTGTTCGACGCGGCCCCCGGCAGCGGCGGCGCGGAAGGGCCTGCTCCGCGTCTGCGTTCACGACGCTCCCGCTACGACTGCGGGGGATGTCAGCCCGTCGGCTGCTATTCTCTTCAGTCTGACCGTCCGCGACGTTTCTGTTGTTCGCAACGCTACCGCCGACTACGGGGACGTTAGAGATATATTTGGGATACATGTATTTGGTAGTTTAGAATTTATAATCCGTCTCATACCTTATCTCTAGGAGAGGCATCTTGTCCTCCAAGTTTGTACTCAATATATACTCGCCCTCGAGGCTCAGTAATACAATCCATTATATTACGCAACAATCCCTCTCTTTCCCTTCTAACAATTTCAACGGTAGCGAAAATCACTGACAGTCAATGATTTTGTTTTCATTTTGGCCAAAGGACCAAATTCAGTGCAACTGCATTGAGTTCAAACCATTTTCTTAAAAGAAAATCAAAATATAATTTGAGAAATATTTGAATTTATGTGTACTATAAAAAATGCTAAAATATTTGGCCGAAAAGACTAATATTTCAGTATGTACCGAAATTACTGAATTTCCAGTTTAAAAAGTGAAGACCATGAGTAGAGCTAAAATTCGGAGTTAGTAATGATGGCCAGTGGGACAGTGCAGTGATGACTTTTTTTCCTTGCGAATCTTCATGGTAGGAGTAGTATGACTTCTTGGCGCATGTCTCCCATGATTTCCCTTTCGGGAAAAAATGAGTGCATATTTGTCAAGTTACAAAGCAACTCTAGTAGACCCCACAAAAATACGATCTACAAAACGTGTTTGCGGTTTGACAAAGATCATGTTTACGGGTCAAAAACATGCGCGGCCGAGCAGAACCCGCATCTAAACATGTATAATTTGAAAAAAAATACTTTCGCGGGAGAAATTGCACAAATATAGTTCATCACATACTACATAGTTCATCACATGATCAACAAGCTAGAAGCATAGCTATACTACAAACTACGTTCAACTAGTACTAGGGGGTCGGATCTGACGGCGGCGAGGTCGCGGCAAACTGGACGACGCCGTGGAGGAGCCGGACGCTCAATCCTCCTCACCGGAGCTGCACAGATCGACGTACTTCTCCGCCTGCTCCGCGTGGATGCGGCGCCACTCGTCAGCCTTCTCGTTGGCGGCGATGTTGGCGGCGACCACCTGCCGCCACTCGAGGGCTTCGAGCTCCTCGGCGTGGCGCCGACGCTCCTCCTCCTCGCGCACGCTCCACTCGGCAATGGCGGCGGCGACGGCATCGAAGTCCGTGACGTAGTCGTCGGGCCCGACGACTCCGCGGCGGCCGAGCGAAGCGGGCTCCTCGTGCTCCTCCTTCACCGGCACGAAGGGAAACGGTGCTGGCGGCTCCGGCTCCTCCTCCTCGTCCGACCACTCCCTCTTCACGGGGAGGAAGCCCGCGGCGGCGGCGGAGGAGAATCCGGCGTAGGACGACCTCGCAGAGGAGAAGGACGCGCGCCAGCGGTCGTACTCCTCCGTCTCGCGGCGGTCGAAGCTCGCGGGCAGTGACATCCCGTGGTTGGTCCACCTCCGGGCGCCACGCTTCCTCGCGCCATCGGACCGGACGCGCCGCTCGCGCTCCGGGTCCCTCTCACGGCCGGATCTGCTGCCGGAGCCGCCGCTGGAGCTTCGCATTCGCCCCCACATAACAGCTGGAGGCGGGGCGGAGGGTCGTCGGCGGCGAGAAACTGGGAAAGGGAAAAGGGGAATCGGATGGCTCGCGGCGGCGGGGGATAGGGTTTGGACCCGCAAAAGGGTCACGGAACCGCACTTATAGTGCTCGGGGCGTGTGGTTTGCGGGCTGCGGCCAAAAAATTTGCGGGCCGATCGAGTATGCGGGCTCTGTTCTGGCCAGAAAATTGGCCCGAGCTCGCATACTCGCCGGAATTTTTGCGGGGTCTGCTAGAGTTTCTCTAATAGCATGGCTAATAATATAGCTAGCTGCTGCTGGCTATATGATATTGCCACATCACATATAGTCAAGCTTATAACCAGCTAGTACAATAACTCGATATAAATATGTATTATTTTATTAATTTATGGCCCACCTCAATCTTTTACAAAGCACCTGCGAGCACGTGCTCTAGCGGGCTGTTAACTACTCCCTCTGTTCCAATTTTATTGACTTGAATTTATCTAAATACGGATGTATCTATACTTGTTTAATGTCTAAATACATTCATGTCTAAATAAATATGGGTCAAGTAATTTGAAATGGAGGAAATAGTAACCCGTTTCTCTTTTCTCTCCTTTTCTCTCTGCCAACTAAGCAAATATATAATATTTAATGTTTTACAGCCTGCCTATATACATTATTGAACTCGCCCTAAGTATCTGCCGGTGCTAAACGTGTGTGAAACCCAACTAGCCCACTCAGCCAAAGCAATCTGAAAGAATCCTTTTTACCTCATAACGCACAAGAACATATTAACCCCAACGACCACGCACAGGAACATACTACTTTTACAAAACTTACGACCAAGATAGTAGTACTAGTACAGCACCAAACACCAACCAACCCCCGAAAGGCTGAAACAAGTAGCAACAGAAAAGGAAAAGGGAAGGGAAGCCTTCCACGCACGGCGCCATGGTGTTCGACGCGGCCGCCGGCAGCGGCGCCGGGTCGCCGGCGGCGGCGCCGAAGGGCCCGCTCCGCGTGATCTTCACGCCGTGGTTCGCGCGGCAGGTCGCCGTGGGGCGGTGGTTCACGGTGTTCGCGAGCTTCGCCATCCTCACGGCGTCGGGGGCGACCTACATCTTCAGCATCTACTCCAAGACGCTCAAGTCGTCGCTGGGGTACAACCAGCAGACGCTCAACACCATCTCCTTCTTCAAGGACCTCGGCGCCAACCTCGGCGTCTTCTCCGGGCTCATCAACGAGGTCACGCCCCCGTGGGTCGTGCTCGCCATTGGCGCCGCCATGAACCTCGTCGGCTACCTCATGGTCTACCTCGCCGTCGACGGCCGCACCGCCCGCCCGCCCGTCTGGCTCGTCTGCCTCTACATCTTCATCGGCGCCAACTCGCAGTCCTTCGCCAACACCGGCGCGCTCGTCACCTGCGTCAAGAACTTCCCGGAGAGCCGCGGCATCGTGCTCGGGATACTCAAGGGCTTCGTCGGCCTCAGCGGCGCCGTCTACACGCAGCTCTACCTCGCCTTCTACGGCGACGACACCAAGTCGCTCATCCTCCTCATCGCGTGGCTGCCGGCGGCCATCTCCGTCGTGTTCGTGCACACCATACGGATCATGCCGTACCCGCGCCGCCGCGGCGGGCAGGAGACCAGCGGCGACCCCTTCTTCTGCTTCCTCTACATCTCCATCGCGCTCGCCTGCTACCTGATCGTCATGATCGTCGTGCAGAAGCAGTTTACCTTCTCCCACGGAGCCTACTCCATCGCCGCCGCAGCGCTCCTCATCGTCCTCTTCCTCCCGCTCTGCGTGGTCATCAAGCAGGAGTACAAGATTTACCGCGAGCGCGAACTGGACGCCGCCCTCCTCGCCAACGACCCGCCGCCAACCATCACGGTGGCTGGCGAGCCAGCACAAGTCGAAATGTCCACCGGCGCCAAAGCAGAGCAGCAGGCATCGTCGGAGCCGCCGCCGCCCTCTTCGTGCTCTTTCGGCGGGTGCGTGAAGAACATGTTCCGGCCGCCGGCGAGGGGGGAGGACTACACGATCCTGCAGGCGCTGGTGAGCGTGGACATGCTGGTGCTGTTCGTGGCGACCATCTGCGGCGTCGGCGGCACGCTGACGGCGATCGACAACATGGGCCAGATCGGGCAGTCGCTGGGGTACCCGGCCAAGAGCATCAACACCTTCGTGTCCCTCATCAGCATCTGGAACTACGCCGGCCGCGTCACGTCCGGCTTCGCCTCGGAGGTGTTGCTGGAGCGGTACAAGTTCCCCCGCACGCTGATGCTCACGGGCGTGCTCCTGCTGGCCTGCGCCGGGCACGTCCTGATCGCGCTCGGCGTGCCGCAGTCGCTCTACGTGGCGTCCGTGATCATCGGGTTCTGCTTCGGCGCGCAGTGGCCGCTCGTGTTCGCCATCATCTCCGAGGTGTTCGGGCTCAAGTACTACTCCACGCTCTACAACTTCGGCGGCATGGCCAGCCCCGTGGGGTCCTACATCCTGAACGTGCTGGTGGCCGGGAGGCTCTACGACGCCGAGGCCGACAAGCAGCCCGGCGGCGGGTTCACGGCGGGAGGCGGGCGCGACAAGGTGTGCCTGGGGGTGGAGTGCTTCAAGCGGTCGTTCCTGATCATCGCGGCGGCCACCGTGTTCGGCGCGCTGGTGTCGCTGGTGCTGGTGTGGAGGACGTGGAGCTTCTACAAGGGGGACATCTACGCGAGGTTCCGCGACGGCGCCGGCGGGAGACACGACGGCCGCCTGCCCGTCGGCCAAGGCCGGAAGCCGGAGGAGGAGGAGTCAGCCCCAGTCAATGCCACAAAGGTGGAAGCTCAGAAGGCTTTGCAGGCTTGACCGGGTCAACTCTGAAGCAGCAACCTAACACCGCGACTCGTGAGGTGGAGTGGTCAAAAAGGAACTTATACGTATGTTGGCGTTTTCTTTTATATATACGTATTTGGCTACGTACGTGTTACTTTTTTTTTCTTGAGCGACAGTGAGGAGATGTATCTTGTGCGGCTGACATGGCGCATATTAAAGGGCTAGAGAAGGACGCCGTAGCACGGCCGGTAGGGGGTCGGGTGCCTGGTCCTGCTTGATCCCAGCTGGCCACTGACACACGTCCATGTTTGTCGCGTTGCACTGCACCAAGTCCGGAACGCGTCATTGACCACAACAACCTCTAGATACCGTATGAGTCAAGTCTTTCTTTACCCTCTTGCAAGGAGATTGAAGTAAAAACATTTCTTCCCTTGATATTGGTCAGTGAGCTCCTGAATTCGCCTCCTCTTTGTCAGCCGCTTCGCCGGCCGGTGGCGGGAGGGCATCCTCGCGTCTCGGCTTCGGCTAGTAGATAGGTTAAGATTTTTAATCTCTCAAGGCGAAGACCGATAATGACGACACTTTTTTTAATTAGTTATTTGGACTTGTCCTTCTCAAATTTGTTTGTCGGGGCAGATTAGAGAGAGCTCTAACGTAGATTCTTGTCAGCTCCAAGAGTTAGGATTTCTTACCGTGCGTATGCGGCCACGAGATTTGGTATCACGTTCTTCGGATCAATTCAAGGGATCAATGACGACGATTGCAACTCCAGGGCGATGTTACTTAGGGGCACATGTAGAAAGACTTTATGTTTGTCATCGACAAGGTCACGTCAACTTCGGTATGGAAGCGGCGACAACGACGTGTCGATGGCTCGTTCTGATGGTGGCAATGGGTGTTTGATGGTCCAAGGACCTCAATGTAATTTTATTATGTTTGTGATGCTTTGTACTTCTCATGATCCTTTATAGTAGATTCGTATCCTTTTCGCAAAAAAAGTTCAGTATGCCTCGCATAATTTTCAAAAATTGCCTTCTTCTTTGCTCTATTAGAGCATCTCCAACGCAAATCACCAAAACGTGAGCAAATATTCGGACCAAGCCATCCTAGCACTTTTATCCATCCAGCCCGGATCACCAAAATGGGCTAGACCGATCCAGGTGTTCGAAATCCCACAAACCGGGGGGGAGCTTAGGTGGACTTCGGACAACTGCCACGTCGGACTCCAACACCTCGGTACCACTCCAAAAACCATCTTTGGTCGACTCTAGAACCCTCCATGCGTTCACATTAGTTTCTATTGGGGAACGTAGTAATTTAAAAAAAATCCTACACACACGCAAGATCTATCATGGTGATGCATAACAACGAGAGGGGAAGAGTGTTGTCCATGTACCCTCGTATACCATAAGCGGAAGCGTTATGACAACGCGGTTGATGTAGTTGTACGTCTTCACGATCCGACTGATCCTAGTACCGAAAGTACGACACCTCCACGATCTGCACACGTTCAGCTCGGTGACGTTCCACAAACTGTCGATCCAGCTGAGTGTCGAGAGAGTTTCGTCAGCACGACGGCGTGATGACGGTGATGATGATGCTACCAGAACAAGGCTTCGCCTAAGCACCACTACGATATGACCGAGGTGGATTATGGTGGAGGGGGGCACCGCACACGGCTAAGGGATCAATGATCAACTTGTGTGTCTATGGGGTGCCCCCCTCCCCCGTATATAAAGGAGGGGAGGAGGGCCGGCCACAAGGGGCGCGCCCAAAGGGGGGATTCCTACTCCTAGTAGGAGTAGGTTTCTCTCTTTCCTAGTCCAAGTAGGAAAAGAAGGAAGGAGAGGAGAGGTAGAAGGAAAGAGGGGGGCGCCGCCTGTCGTGGTTCTAAGTCTGACAGTAATGTAGGGGGGTAGGTATGGAGAGGCAAGATCTTAGCTATGGAGAAGTTGTAAGCACACGAGGTTTACGAGTTCAGGCCCTTCTCGGAGGAAGTAATAGCCCTACGTCTCGGAGCCCGAAGGCGGTCGACTGGATTATGCGTGTGTGAATTACAGGGGTGCGAACCCTTTACACTGAGGAGGGGGGTGGCTTATATAGAGTGCGCCGGCCCCCTCTGGCCCTCAGTTGTGCAGGGTTTTAAATACATTAAGGTCGGGCGTTACTGTTAACGCCTCTAATAAAGTGCTATGATGACCATAAAAGCTACTTAATAACCGACCATTAGCGTGCGGAGTGCCTTTAGGTCTCCTGGCCGTCGAGTGATTGGACCTTGGTCGAGTGATTGCTTCTTGGTCGAGTGTCTTCGAGTCTGTCGAGTGGAACACCTCCAAGTCGATTGAAATGTGATTTCTTCTTGAGATGTCCTTGGGTAGGGCAGCTGGGATAGGTCCATGACCCTACCCTAGGTACATAGCTTCATCATTAGCCCCCGAATGGATCGAGGTTTGAGTGGGGAAGGAGTTGAGCACTTCTTCGACTCATTTTTCATGCCATGAGCATATCTTGTTTCGGATCAATGAACCTGAGTGATGACATCAACTTCCTTTTCAGTCGCCTTGATCCATTCTTAGTTTTTTGTCGAGTGAGTTTCTTTGCTTGAGAGGCTCCGAGTGACGGCGTGGAGGAGATCTTCGGTCTGACAAGTTGTTCTGCTGCCCGCAGATTTCGCGGGATCCGAATTTCGGGAAGCGCGCGGGACGGGGGAGGCCGCAGTAATCGGATGGGATAGGGCGGAGCCGCCTCGATCCCCGCGCCACCTTTTTCGCCACGTATCGCGCGCGCGATTGTTACGGGATTTGACAGGACCGCCCGGGCCTACCAGTCAGCCACTCGGAAGCGGCCTCATATAAGGCGTCGGACCGGGGTCTCTTGCACAGTGCGTTCCCATTCTCTCTTCTCCTCTTCAGGCTCCTTCGTCACGCTTGCTCTCGCCCCAGCGCCACCGCTCCGTACGCGTCTCGCCAGCGACGATGGGGAAGGAGAAGACGGCGGCTCTGGAGCGGGCGAAGAAGGCGACGGCAAAGGCGAAGGGGAAGGCGACCAGTCGGGGTGGATCTTCCTCGCGAACCTGCCTGCCGAAGGGCTGGATCCAGGGCGACTGGATCCGCTCGACGATCACCCAAGAAGACCTCGACGACCTAGCCGAAGGAGGGCTGATCCCCCATGAACCGGTGCGGCTTCCGGGGAAGGAATCCGAGCCGCAACCTCGGGAGGGTGAGCGCGTTCTCCTTGCCACCCACGTCGACCGTGGATTTTCCTTGCCTCCTCACCCTTTCTTTCGGGGATTTCTGAATTTCTTTGGGGCACAACTCCACCACTTCACTCCCAACACAATCGGTTATCTCGCTACTTTCGTGTCTTTGTGTGAGAACTTCCTGGGTTGTCGGCCTCACTGGGGTCTTTTCAAGCACATTTTCACTTGTTGCTCTCAGACGGTGAAAAAGGCCAATCCGAGTGACGAGAGAACTCAAGTGATTCAGATGTGTGGGGGTCTTGGTGTTCAGATGGGAGGGAAAAGTTCCTTTCCGGCCATGATTCTTCCCGACTCGGTTCGCGGATGGCAGTCGACCTGGTTTTACTGCAAAGACCAGTCGACGCCAGGGAAGTCGACTGGCCTCCCTCCTTTTACCATGGACCGAGTGAGGAAACCCTCCTCTTTGAAGGTGCTCCCGGAGGAGAAGGCGCAGGTGAGGGTGCTGGTCGAGCGAGTGGTCCAGCTTATCCGTGACGGGGTCACCGGTATGGATCTCTTGGAGGTTTTCCTTCAGCGGCGCATCCAGCCTCTTCAAGCCCGAGACCATCCGATGTGGATGTATTCGGATCTTGACGACTCCACTCGGATTCACCCGGAGGTGGTCGATGATGACACACTGGAGAAGTGGCTGCTGGGCATGACCGGAAACAAGGACAACCCCAGGGGAGCCAGGAGAGTTCCTCCATTCGACCAGTCCCATGTACCAGAGAAGGTCCGATTCTGAGTTTTGATCGTAATCTGAATTCACTCGCGCAGCTGTCTATACGGCGTCGACTGACTTTATTCTTCCTGCTTTCTTTCAGGCCCTTATCGAAATGTATTCAATGCCCAACGGAGAGCAAGAGCAAGATCTGGAAGGAGAGGCGAGCGGCGGCGACAGTGGCGAATGGACTTCTGACGGTGAAGGGGACGAAGAGAGCGACGACTCAAGTGACGAAGAAGAAGTCGAGTCGCCTCCTTGCAGGGAGAGGCGATCCAAGCTTGACCAAGAACGACCGAGCGCCCGTGAAAAGGCGACTGCTCAGGCTGGTCAGTCTTCAAAGCATCCTCGGACCTCTTCACCAATCCCGACCGAAAAAGCGTCAAAGCATCCCAAAGTTACAGAGCCGAAGCCTCGGAAGGCGTTGCCGAAGATTAAGATTGACATCCCCGTCGCTTCTGCGTGAGTGTCTCCCTTTGTATTCACTCGACGCCCTGTGCTGTTTGTTTTTTTCTTGATTTAACCAGACGAACTTTGGAACTGGCAGCGCTGCTACTTCTGGGACCTCAGCTTACAGGGACGAGGATGAGGTAATGGAGGATGTGGTCACTTCCAATCTGTGCCATTCTGTCTTTATTTGGTCGACTCAACTGCAATGTGCACCATTAGGTGATGTGATTTTGGCGATTGAACTTTGAACAACTCCCAACATTATCGACCTCCCCGATGATGATGAAGAGCCCGAGAGGCCTTTGACGAGGAAGAATAGGCAAGCTCCTGCAAGCAAGGTGCCACAGTCGACGCCGAGGGCGGAACCAGTCATTCAGGACGCTGGCGATGCCAATCGGGGTTCTGTTACCTTCGCCGTGCCATTGCCGAGTGCCTTGCCTTCTTCGTCGACTGCTCAGGCCCCTGTCGACCCTCCTTCAGTTTTTGCGACCCATCATGTCCCAGAGGACGAAGTGAATGCTTCCAAGGAAGCCATACGCCAGGCGAGCATTATGATGGAGAAGATGAAGATGGTGCGGGACGCCAGTCAGGTCGCCTACGACGCCAGCTCGGCTCTCCAGAGCAACGTTCAGGTTAGTTGGTCACCGCTTGTTCTGTTAGGATATGCTATCTGAAGACTCTTTCCAAAAATCTTTACATCTGTACACCCACTGGGTGCGTCGATTGAATTTTTGAACTAGTGGGGGCACGCTGAGTGCACCCACTAGGTGTAGTCCCCGAGACTACGGTGGACTGCTCGCAGTCGACTGTAGTCTTTGTATTTTGATTCTTTCGCTCGATGTGGTCTGTCCGCGTCGAGTGTAAACTGAACTGGT
This sequence comes from Triticum monococcum, assembly GCA_034509565.1. Lineage (NCBI taxonomy): Eukaryota > Viridiplantae > Streptophyta > Magnoliopsida > Poales > Poaceae > Triticum > Triticum monococcum. The sequence goes on along the minus strand of CM067843.1, from coordinate 664,385,028 downwards.
AGTTTGTCTCTTCCACTCGACTCCGACGGGCCGGTCGAGTGGGCTCAGAACCGGTGGGGGCACGCAAAGTGCACCCACTGGGTGTAGTCCCCGAGACCGCGGTCGACTGCTGGCAGTCGACTGTGGTCTGAGTCCTTCTTTCTTCCCTCTTTTTTTACTCCCTGCACTCGACTCCGGCGGGCCGGTCGAGTGGGATCTGAACCGGTGGGGGCACGCAAAGTGCACCCACTGGGTGTAGTCCCCGAGACTATGGTGGACTGCGGGCAGTCGACTGTAGTCTTAGTACTTATTGCCTTTGTCATTTTTCGCTGTAAAATAACTTCTCCTCCTTGATTGCAGAAATCTTGTGATCTTGGAGCTCGCTTTGCTGACTTGGAGAAATGGCAGATCCAACTGAACCTTGACTTGGAATTGGCCAAGACAAAGATGCAAAAGGCCAAGGACGACGCCAATGGTAAGACGCGCTTGTCGACTGGTTTGTCTTAGGCTTGAGTACCCTTCTGCTCTTTCTGAATCAAGCACCATTTCTTTGCAGAAAAACTGAGAGAAGCTCTGGCGAAGAAGGATCAGGATTTGGCTGCTGCTCGAAAGGAAGCTGACGACAAAACCGCTCTGGCTGAACAGAAACTGGCTTCGGTAGGCCAGTTGGAAGAAGAGAATACCAAGATGAAATCTGCTCTGAACGAAGCCAACAAGGAGTGCACGCACTTGAAGAAGGACAATCTCAACCTGTACGATAATATGGAAGGCATCGCTCGCAGGAGGGACGATCTGGAGAGCTATCTAAGGAGCCTTGCCAAGAAGTTGTTCATCAAGCTTGAAGGTACACATTTTGTTCCAACTGATGTTTTTTGTCGACTCAGCGTACGAAAATTGACTTATCCTTGGATCGTGAATGCAGAGTTTTGCCAGAACTTCGAGGAGGAGACTGGGCGGATTGAGCCAGGTTTGGACCCAATCAATTCTCCCGTGAAAGATGAAACTGCCATGAATCTGCTCCGACTGGAATCCCGCATCAACGGTGTTGTGGACTACTTGGCTCAGCTGAAGGTCACCACATCACGGATCGACCCGGCACTTTGGCCAGAGGCCACGCTCCAGAGTGATCTTGAGTCCCTGATGACTCGACTTAACGAGATCCCTGATCGAGTGCAGGAGTGGAAGAAATCTTCTGCTCGGTGTGGTGCTGATGTGGCTGTGTCTTTGGTTCGTGTCCACTGCAAGGAGGTGCGACAAGATAAGCTGGCAGCAATCAAGGTCGCCAATACCCAGAAGCATGACGTCCGATCTTTTATGGAGACTTTCATCGCTGCAGCTACTCGGATCGCCAACGACGTCGACCTAGACGAGTTCGTCGAGCCTGCCAGTCCTCGTCCCGCGGAGTGAACAAACTTTTATGCCCCACCTTAAATTTTCCTCGGAATGCCGAGTGGTTTTTGTAACCGTTAAACTCTTTCGGGCTGAATGCCCGAGCACTTCGACCTGTGGTCCAGAACCTTTGGGATTTATCCGAACTTGGTTTATCGTTGAATATCTTCATGAATCCTCCGTCAAGTGGAACTCGTTCTTCACTGGAGACAACCTTTGTATTTGTGGCGTAGCCCCGAAGGGGAAGGTAGCAGTCGACCTGCACCTCGCTGTCCTTGCGGGTCGGCGATGGAGCGCACATTGTATTTGTGGCGAAGCCCCAAAGGAGAAGGTAGCCATCGACCTGCACCTCGTCGTCCTTGCGGGTTGGCGATGGAGCGCACGTTGTATTTGTGGCGAAGCTCCCAAGGAGAAGGTGGCAGTCGACCTGCACCTCGTCGTCCTTGCGGAGTGGGATGGAGCGCATGTTGTATTTGTGGCGAAGCTCCCAAGGAGAAGGTGGCAGTCGACCTGCACCACGTCGTCCTTGTGGATTGGGATGGAGCGCACGTACTTAGGCGAGTACTGGACTGTAGCTAAGACCCCGAGTGGGAGGCTGGCTCACCACTCGATAGGATTTTCGAATACTTAGGCGAGTACTGGACTGCAGCTAAGCCCCCGAGTGGGAGGCTGGCTCACCACTCGGTAGGATTTTCAAATACTTAGGCGAGTACTAGACTGCAGCTAAGCCCCCGAGTGGGAGGGTCACTCACCACTCGGTAGGATTTTCAAATACTTAGGCGAGTACTGGACTGCAGCTAAGCCCCCGAGTGGGAGGCTGGCTCACCACTCGGTAGGATTTTCAAATACTTAGGCGAGTGCTGGACTGCAGCTAAGCCCCCGAGTGGGAGGGTCGCTCACCACTCAGTAGGATTTTCAAATACTTAGGCGAGTACTGGACTGCAGCTAAGCCCCCGAGTGGTGGGTCGCTCACCACTCGGTAGGATTTTCAAATACTTAGGCGAGTACTGGACTGCAGCTAAGCCCCCGAGTGGGAGGCTGGCTCACCACTCGGTAGGATTTTCAAATACTTAGGCGAGTACTGAACTGCAGTTAAGCCCCCGAGTGGGAGGGTCGCTCACCACTCGGCAGGATTTTCAAATACTTAGGCGAGTACTGGACTGCAGCTAAGCCCCCGAGTGGGAGGGTCGCTCACCACTCGGTAGGATTTTCAAATACTTAGGCGAGTACTGGACTGCAGCTAAGCCCCCGAGTGGGAGGGTCGCTTACCACTCGGTAGGATTTTCAAATACTTAGGCGAGTACTGGACTGCAGCTAAGCCCCCGAGTGGGAGGGTCGCTCACCACTCGGTAGGATTTTCAAATACTTAGGCGAGTACTGGACTGCAGCTAAGCCCCCGAGTGTGAGGGTCGCTCACCACTCGCTAGGATTTTCAAATACTTAGGCGAGTACTGGACTGCAGCTAAGCCCCCGAGTGGGAGGGTCGCTCACCACTCAGTAGGATTTTCAAATACTTAGGCGAGTACTGGACTGGAGCTAAGCCCCCAAGTGGGAGGCTGGCTCACCACTCGGTAGGATTTTTAAATACTTAGGCGAAACGGGTTCGCAGCTAAGCGCCCGAGTGGAAGGCTGGCTCACCACTCGGTAGGATTTTTAAATACTTAGGCGAAACGGGTTCGCAGCTAAGCCCCCGAGTGGAAGGCTGGCTCACCACTCGGTAGGAAATTATTTTTACAAACTTAGGCGAAACGGATTCGCAGCTAAGCCACCCGCTGGGGGATTTCTCACGCAAACAAAAACAATAACAATCACTGGGAAAATTATAACGCTCTTGTCTTTGATAAATAAACTACAGAAGTTTTTCTTATTACATCTCATCCGAGTGAGAATTCAAGTATAAAAGGGGCGGAGCAGCTCCGCATTCCAGGCTTGTGGCTCATCAATCTGGCGATCGAGATTATAAAGGTGGTACGCTCCATTGTGGAGGACTCTGGTGACTATGAAGGGACCTTCCCAAGTAGGAGCGAGTTTGTGTGGTTTCTGTTGATCCACTCGGAGGACCAAGTCTCCTTCTTGGAAGGCTCGACTCTTCACATTTCTGGCATGGAATCGATGCAAGTCTTGCTGATAGATGGTCGATCGGATCATAGCCATTTCTCTTTCTTCTTCTAGGAGGTCGACTGCGTCCTGCCGGGCTTGTTCTGCTTCATCTTCAGAGTAGAGCTCGACTCGGGGTGCGTTGTGAAGCAAGTCACTTGGCAAAAATGCTTCGGCCCCGTAGACCAGAAAGAATGCGGTTCTTCCGGTCGGTCGGTTCGGGGTTGTCCTCAATCCCCAAAGGACTGATGGAAGCTCGTCGACCCATGCACCTGCTGCGTGCTTGAGATTGCGCATCAATCGAGGTTTCTATCCTTTGAGAATTAAGCCGTTTGCTCTTTCCGCTTGTCCATTCGACTGGGGGTGAGCGACCGAAGCGTAGTCGACTCGTGTGCCCTGAGAGGCGCAAAAGGCCCTGAATTTGTCGGAATCGAAGTTTGACCCATTGTCAGTGATGATGCTGTGCGGAACTCCATATCTGAATATCAACTCTCTGATGAAACTGATAGTAGTGCAAGCATCAAGATTCTTGATAGGATTAGCTTCAATCCATTTGGTGAACTTGTCGACTGCTACTAGCACATGAGTGAAGCCGCTCCTGCCCGTTCTCAGTGGTCCAACCATGTCCAGCCCCCAAACAGCGAAGGGCCAGACGAGTGGAATGGTTTTCAGGGCTGACACGGGCTTGGGCGACATATTGGAGTAATACTGACATCCTTCACATTTGTCGACTATCTCTTTTGCCATTTCATTGGCCCTTGGCCAGTAGAATCCCGCTCGGTATGCTTTAGCCACAATGGTCCGAGAGGACGCATGATGACCACAGGTCCCCGAGTGGATATCATCAAGGATCCTCTGACCTTCTTCTGGTGTTATACACTTCTGACTAACTCCAGTCACGCTTTCTCTATACAACTATCCCTTTATGACTATAAAGGCCTTGGATCGATGGACGATCTATCGAGCCTCTTCCTCGTCCTCTGGGAGTTCTTTCCTTAGGATGTACGCGATGTACGGTATTGTCCAGTCGGGAGTGATGACCAAGACTTCCATGACCAGGTCGACCACAGCTGGAACTTCAACTTCAGTCGGATCTGTGGCACTTTTTGGCTGCGGGGCTTCTTCAGTGAAGGGATCCTCCTGAACTGATGGTGTGTGGATGTGTTCCAAAAACACATTGCTGGGAATGGCTTCTCTTTTGGAACCTATTTTTGCCAAATCATCGGCTGCTTGATTTTTCAGTCGGGGTATGTGATGAAGTTCTAACCCCTCGAATTTCTTCTCCAGCTTTCTCACTGCATTGCAATAACCAGTCATGGCTGGACTTCTGACGTCCCACTCCTTCATCACCTGATTAACCACCAAATCCGAGTCGCCATAGACCATGAGGCGACGGACGCCGAGTGAAATGGCCATGCGCAACCCATATAAAAGTGCATCATATTCTACCTCGTTATTGGAGGAATCAAAGTGGATTTGAAGAACATATCTGAGCTTATCCCCTCGGGGGAAACCAATACCACTCCGGCACCAGAACCATTGAGCATTTTGGAACCGTCGAAGAACATGGTCGAATGCTCCGAGTGAACCTGAGTCGGTAGTTGCTGTTCAATCCACTCGGCGACGAAATCTGCTATTGCTTGGGACTTGATAGCTTTCTTTGCCTCAAACTTGATATCTAGAGGAAGGAGTTCAATTGCCCATTTTGCCACTCGACCAGTCGCATCTCTGTTATGCAGGATCTCTGACAACGGAGCGTCGCTGACGACTGTAATGGAATGATTAGAGAAGTAGTGAGTGACCTTCTTTGTGGTCATATAAATCCCATATACAAGCTTCTGATAGTGAGGATATCTTTGCTTCGACGGGGTCAAAACTTCAGAAATATAATACACTGGGCGCTGAAGTTTGAAGGCTTTTCCTTCTTCTTCCCGCTTGATCGTCAGTACCGTACTGATGACTTGTCCCGTGGCTGCGATGTAAAGCAACAAAGGCTCTTTGCTGATTGGGGCAGCAAGCACCGGCTGGGTGGAGAGCAGAGCTTTGGGCTCTGCAAACGCTGCATCAGCCTTAGGAGTCCACTCGAACTTGTCTGACTTCTTCATCAATCGGTAAAGAGGCAATGCCTTTTCACCAAGACGAGAGATGAATCGACTTAAAGCGGCCAAGCAACCAGTAAGCTTTTGGACGTCATGCACTCGCACAGGACTTTTCATTCGGAGTATAGTACCGACTTTTTCCGGATTTGCATCGATTCCCTATCCGGAAACGAGGAAACCGAGTAACTTTCCACCAGGAACTCCGAATGTGCACTTTGATGGATTAAGCTTGATGTCATACCTCCTGAGGTTGGCAAAGGTTTCAGCAAGGTCAATCAGCAGGTCAGAACCCTTCCGTGACTTGACCACAATATCATCCATGTATGCTTCCACATCCCGACTGATTTGAGTGAGCAAACACTTTTGAATCATCCTCATGAATGCGGCTCCGGCATTCTTGAGGCCGAATGTCATGGTAACATAACAGAAGCACCCGAATGGAGTGATGAAAGCTGTTTTGATCTCGTTAGGCCCATACAGACGGATCTAATGGTACCCGGAGTAGGCATCTAAAAAAGATAGTCGCTCACATCCCGTAGTCGAGTCGACTATCTGGTCGATGCGGGGGAGAGGAAAATGATCTTTCGGGCAGGCCCGATTGATATGTTTAAAGTCAATGCACATGCGAAGTGACTTGTCCTTCTTGGGGACCATGACAACATTGGCGAGCCACTCGGAGTGGTAGATCTCTCGGATGAACTCCGCTCCTAAGAGCCGAGCCACCTCCTCGCCAATAGCCTTTCTCTTCTGGACGGCGGACCGTCGGAGATGTTCTTTGACGGGTTTTATTTTTGAGTCGACTCGTAGGCGATGCTCAGCCAGCTCCTTGGGAACACTCGGCATGTCAGAAGGCTTCCATGCGAAAATGTCCCAGTTCTCACGGAGGAACTGGATGAGCGCTTCCTCCTATTTGGAGTCGAGTGTTGTTGAGATATGAGTTGGAGCAGCGTTGGGATCGGTCGGGTGGATGTGAGCCGTCTTCGTTTCGCCAGACGACTGAAAAGCTGATTCTATAGCGGGCTTCTTGGCTCGCAACAAATCACTCGGGTCTGCAGTCTTCTGGTGTCGGCGTTCTGGGAACGGGGGTCCCCAGACTTGCCTGCGTGCGGCCTACGGCGTGGCTCAAAGGGGGGCCCAGCACAGCCCATCTTCACCAACACAGACCCAAGACCCTCGCGAGGGGCCAAGCCTCGCGGGGCGGATGACGCGGAGCTTCCTCAGGCACGGCCTCATTAGGCTGGCTCGTGAGGAGGCGGAGAGATCAAGGCCGGGTAGCTCACGAGGTGCCCGTGATGCAAGCCATGACGACCAAGGGCGCCAGGCGGGTGCCAGCCCGCGCAGTGTCCTCCTTTCCTCTTTGGTGCAAAGGGGGCAAGCGCAGCCGCGGAGTACCGAGGCATCAGGCAAAGGTTGCCATTTTGGTGCAACAAGACCAAGACCAGGAGGACTGCAAGACGGAGGTCATCGTGGAGCCCAAGACGGCGTCACCACCAGAGCTTTGTGCAGGCGAAGACTACTTTTGTCAGGATAGCTGGTACTAGCTGTCCCCTTTCAAATTAGCCCGCCATTGTTGGCTCCCTTCCCGCTCGATATTTGGGAAGAGGACCAGGGCCTCTATAAATGGGACCAGCCACTCGCAAGATGGGGAGTCAGCCAGAGCTAGGGGAGAGAGTTTTTAGAGAGATTGAGAGAGAGAAGAGGGTGACTGAACTCCTCCCAGCAGTTCATCGCTCCAGCCAAGAACAGACCCTCGCGAGGCTGTTCTTCCTTGTATTGTTCATCATCATCAGCCCAAGAGGCAATCCACCACACCACACACTGGAGTAGGGTATTACATCACAACGGTGGCCCGAACCAGTATAAACCCTGTGTCTCTTGTGTTGTTCTTTCCATAGCTTAGATCTCAGCAAGGCGGAGGGGTGCAGGTAGGTAGGAGGCGAAATCTCCGCGCGCACCCTAGTGTTCGAACCTCAAGGGTCTGCCGGAACCCGAAATCCGACATTTGGCGCGCCAGGTAGGGGTGCGCCAGAATTCGTCTTCCACCACCCCGTTCTCCTCCGACCATTGCGCCCATGTCTGACGCTCGTCAGGCCCGCGCCGAGCACCGGGCCGCTCTCGCTTCCCGCGTCGCCCAGACGGCCCCTGTCGGCGGGCGTCCTCGCCGTTCGCCGTCACCTGCCGTCAATGCCGCCACCGGCCCGATGGGGGACGAGCAGCAAGCATCATCGCAACATCCGTCCGTGCGGCAAGACGGCCGCACCGCAACTCCCTCGCTCATCCCGGCTGGTTCTTCGTCCCACGTGCTCCGCGCACCCATGGAGGCTCGAGCTGCGCTCATCGCGGCAAACGAGCTCCTGCGCTACCATCCCGTCGACGACGTCTATGAAGAATGGCTCGACCGCGTCGCCGAGCTCGTCCGCACCGCAGGGGGCTCTCCTGCGCTGTCCGCTCCGCTGCACCGCACCCCACCTCGCGCGGGCGACGAAGCTCCGGCGGCGCCCCGACCGCCTCCTCCTTAGGAAGGCGCCATGGCTCCAAGGCGCGTGGTCCCTGGGCGGAACCCGCTCCGTCAGGTGCCAGCGCGGCAAGAGCAGAGCTGCCAAGAAGTCCCTCGCCCGCAATAAGCTTCTCGGGCGCTCCGACAGATCTCCTCCCGGGACGAGATGCGCACCCGCTTCATCGCCAACTTCCAAGGTACTCATGATCGGCCACCCGCCGTGAGCGACATGCGCTGCATCAAGCAACAATCCGGGGAGACCCTGTAGAAGTACATCCAGCGCTTCAACAACGCACGCCTCAAGATTCCCAAGGTGACTGAGGAGGCCATCATCTCAGCCTTCTCCGACGGCGTGCGCGATGTCAAGATGAAGGAGGAGCTGGCGATGCATGAAGACCTGTGCACTTCCTTGGAGCTGTTCGACTTGGCAACCAAGTTCGCCAGGGCTGAGGAAGGGCGTCTGTCCCTCCTCGAGCTGCCTGCCGCAGACCAAGAAGAGAAGAAGCCCAAGGCCAAGGATGTGAAGCGCAAGGGGGCTGCCGTGCTCGCGGCAGAACCAGACACCAAGCGGGGCAGAGATCAGCCCGAACCTTCCAAGGGCAGCCGGTGTTGTGTGTACCACGACCTCCACACCCACAACACCAACGAATGTCAAGAACTCCGAGCCGTGCGAGAAGGAAGGATCGGCCGTCGCCCCGACCGCGGTGACCGGGGCTACGGTCGAGGAGGAGGAAGGAACACAGGACGCTGGGAAGACCGTGGCCCACGCCAAGGGTGGCGCGATCAACCTCGCGAGGATTGCTGGCAAGACCCGCCTCGCGAGGGAGACTAGAGGGATCAGCCTCGCGAGGATCGCCCACAAGGCAATGCAGGCCTCCCTCCACTACTGCCGCAGCCAAGGAGAAACGAGGACCGCCACCAGGACAAGGGGGCTGGGGGCTTCCAGGAGCCACGCGCGATCGCCTGCATCCTGGGCGGGGCTCAAGCCCCAGCCTCTCAACGCATCTTCAAGCAGTTCGCCCGCGAAGTGAATGCAGTCCTCCCCAGGCTCGAAGCCATGCGCCCTCTCAGGTGGTCGGCGTGCGCCATCACGTTCAGCTCAGCAGATCAGCTCAAGTGTGTGGCTACAGCCGGAGTCCTCCCGATGCTTTGTTACCCAATCATCAGCAACGTGGTGGTCACCAAGACCCTCATCGATGGCGGGGCAGGGCTCAACGTCCTGTCCGTGGAAACATTCAACAATCTCCAAGTGCCCTACAACCAACTTCAGCCCACCAAGCCTTTCTCCGGAATCACCGACGGCTCCACGGTCCCGATTGGGCAGGTCCGCCTCCCTGTCACCTTCGGGGCACGCGACAACTACCGCACCGAGCTCATCGACTTCGACGTCACTCACATTCGCCTGCCGTACAACGCCATCCTTGGGTACCCAGCGCTGGCCAAGTTCATGGTCGTAACTCACCACGGCTACAACGTCCTCAAGATGCCAGGAAGTGGCGAAGTCATCACGGTGCCATGTGAAGAGAAGGACGCGGTGTGTTCCCTGGAACGAGCCTTTCAGGCCGTGTCACTGGAAGACCCGGATCGCGGAAGCAGGAGGCTTCCCGAGACCGCCCCCAAGAAGAAGACATCGTCCGGCCCGACCCCTCAGGAGGCAGGCCCTCTGGGCCCATGCCTGCCTAGGGGGAACCACCTTCCATCGCATAGGAAAGTGCGCCCGGCGCCCTCCTTAGGCAGGGCTCGGGGCTCTCCCCTGGAGGGCCACCGACCTAGCTAGGGTCACGAGGGAGGCGCTTGGGCACCACATGGAGGCGTGTTTCGAAGCACATTTCCCTCAAGAAGGAGCAAGTCAAGGAAAGCCAGACCCTCAGGAGTTTGTCAGCAAGGCCATTCAGGAGCTACAGGAGTCAAGAGTCATGAAAGGCGGCCGCCGCCTACCAGTAGTGGCTCCCCATCCAGGCGAGGATGGTGGGCTGCGCGTCTGCATCGACATACCAGGGCTCAACCGAGTCGCCTCCCTGGAGCGCCTCTGGCCCTCGCGAGTGGGGCGCTGCGGAGGTCCACCCCACATCTATGTTCACATGCCTTATGGCTTGCCGAATGCAGCTGCCACATACCAGCGCCTCATGAGGGGCACCATGGAGGCACAAGAGGCCAGGCGTTCCGCAGCCTTGGCGGAGATGGAGGTGGTCCGCGAGGAGCCGCCAGCGCCTCCGGAGCCTCCCGAGGCCCCTGGGCCTGGGGGCTCATGAGGATCGGCTTCCGTAGCCCACCAAGTCTGCTACACCAACACCCCTTTGTCCTCAACGTCATCAGGTGACATCTTGCAAGTTTCACTTCCAGCTGGGAGCGCCCCCCAGGGCTGCATTATTCCCAGGCCGCGTGGGTCCGTCCCTGTGGCATGTATCCCTGTCATTTCATGTTATTTGCTTACCTGGTTGGGGGCACCCCTCGGGCTGCATCATCCCCAAGTCGCTCGGGCCAGGCCCAGCGGCATGTATCCCATTTGCGTTTATTTCTGGTTATGCGTTCGATCCACCATGCTTGATTATTTGATGCCGGTCCGTGGCACCTCTTCTTCTCCATGCCGACCACTTGCACGTTAAAGGGGGGGGGGTACCTGAGCATCATGACTCAGGGCTCTTACTAGCTCTCCAGCCCTCACCCTCTGGCCTTGTCCACGGCATCGCGACCTGGCATACCAGCGACGGCTGAGACCAGCTCAAGGGCCGGGACCTGAGGACGTAGAGTGCCGGCATCTAACCAAATTTGCAGGGACACATCACAAGATAAGGCCCAGTGCCAGGCGCAACCCGCCTAGAGGTAGGGCACCATGAGTCCCGCGCTGGCTCACGGGTGCCCAGATACACCTCGCCAGGCCCTACCGTGCCAGCCACGTGTCAGGGCAGGGCTGTACACGCCCCGGGGGCTCCTCCCGAAGGGGGGACCCCTCCCACGTACCAGTGGAAGCACCATGCTCCGTGCTGGCTGACGACACTGCTGAGGAGCGGCTATACCCGTACACATACGGAAGCGCTATGCTCCGCGCTGGTGATAAACAACTGAGGGTGGCCCCCGGGCTGCATCAACCTCAGGGAGCCCAGAGCTCAGTGTCTAGCCTCATCGTAACGCCTCCCTTGGGAGTGCCGCCCGAGGGGGCTGCGCCTGGGTCACGCCCAGACGCACGCCGCCCAGCCAGCCCCCCCAGGCCTGGTTCATCGCGCTCCTCTCCCCGAGCGGAGCCAAGGTACAAAGGCCGTTTGAGCGTCAAGGGGGACTCCTGAGCATCGTGACTCGGGAGCATAACTGGTCACGTAGCCCCTCACTCCTTGGTCCCATCCTGGTTTCCGGTCGGGACTAATGCTGGGTGAGGTATGCGCGGGGCCGGGCTCTGCAGGCGTAGAACGGTAGATCCACCCACATCATACCTCCCTACTTGCTGTTCGTGCGCCAAGGGGGACTCCTGAGCATCGCGACTCAGGAGCCTAACTTGTCACGTAGCCCCTCACTCCTTGGTCCCGTCCCGGTTTCCGGTCGGGACTAACGCTGGGTGAGGTATGCGCGGGGCCGGGCTCTGCCGGCGTAGAACATAAGCAAGTAGGATGGAAAAGCGCAAATTTCAAGGAATTCAAAAGCAAATATTACAGTCCACACTGTTATCCCAATGCCAAACACAAGTTTAAACGCCTCCCCGAGGCATGATACATGTGCAGGAATTAAAGGCAGGACAGGAGCCACAACGGAGTCACTTGTCGGCGGTGGAGCAGCGCGGAGTGGGTTCGCCTCACGGAGCAGCGGGGTCGGCAGCGCCTTGCTTCGGCTTGGTGCTGAAGGCCCGAAACTTCCCCAGCAGAGCCTCCGCGCGACCCTTCACGGCCTCGGAAGCGGCACGGGCATGCTCGCCGCTTACTGGCTCCAGCAGGCTGTCGAAGTCGACGCCGGGATCGCGAAGGTAGATGTGGGTGAGGACCCGCGTTAGCGCTGCAGAAGACAGGACACGCGCCTCGGCCTCGGCCGTGGGGCCAAGGCCAAGGGCGACATCTTCAAGAGCACGAACCAGGAAGGGAAGCAGCTTGGCGGGGCCGTCCTCGGCGCCAGCCAGCGGGCTCTCCAGGCCGCTGTCGTAAAGCGTCCTCAGCGAGGAGTGAGCCTTCGCCTCCATCTCCGTGAAGGCCATGCGGTCCTCGGCAAGAACCAGGGCCTTGTCGTCCAGCTCGGCCTTCCTCGCCCCCAACTCCTGCTCCAGCGCGCCTAGGCGATCGCGACACTTCCTGAGCTTGACCTCCCTCTCCTTGACGGTCGCCTCGCGAGCCTTCACGCCTTCTTCCTGCTCTTGGCGAAGGCGGAGCTCTTTCGCGAGCTGGTCCCGCAGGCCTTGCAGCTCGTCCTCCAGCACCTTGCAATGACCGCGGACGTCAACCACCTCCCCCAGGGCTGCGTCACGAGCAGCCTTCGCCTCAAGGACGGCCTGCTTCTCCTCATCGCAAGCCGTCGAGGCCTGGACCAGCGCCGCCCGAATCGAAGCGTCGGAGCGAACCCATCCTGAAGCCAGCTCCAAGCGCCCGGCCACCAAGCAAGGGTCGGCGCCAAGAAGATCCTGCCGCAATCGGTCCAGCTCAGCAACAACACGATCCAGAACTGCAGAAGGAGTCGGAGAGACAGCAGCTGGTGGAGTAGGAGGAGAAGGCGGCAGCGCGGCCACAACATCCTGAGGCGGAGTCTGCCGCGCCTCAACGGCTGTAGTGGCGGCGATAGGCAAGGACACCTCGGGAGTCACTTGGGCCGTGGGGCTGAGCTCGCCCCAGCCAGCTCAGCCAGGCCTCGCGAGGATGACTGGGCAGGAGAAGCCTGTGCGTCGCGGTCACCCTCCTTCGCGGGCAGAGGCGCTGCCATGGATGGAACCTCAGGAGCCCCCTTTGACTTCTTTGCTGCGGGCGCCAGCCTATCCATGAGATGCGGACGTCGAGCCTCAGAAGCAGAGCAAGAGATAAAGACAAGGATCAAATGCTTACGGGTCGTCGCCAGTGAGCTCAAGCGGCCTCCGGCCAAATTTGAAGCCTGAAAGCCGGCTGGAAGGGTCAACCTCGGGAAGCTTGGAAGCGGAAGGTGCGTCTGCGGTCCGCCTCGGGGCCAGGGCAGACCCACGGGAGATCAGCCCGGTCCTGTCCTTCTTCGGGATCGGGGACAAGCTCCCGCCGTCCTGCTCGTCGTCATCCTCGTCATCATCGCTCGGAGAGAGGCGGAGAACGCGGGACCTGCGCCGGGGGAGGGGAGCCCTCGACTCCCCATCAGTCGCCTCGGAGTCAGGCCCTTTTCCCGCTCCCCTCCTTCCTCCTCTTCGCTGGAGTCGTCGAAGGGCATGTCCACCGGTTCCACGGGAGCTTCCATGGGCACGGGCCCATCCCCGTTGAAGACGGGCATGGACTCCACAACCTGCTCCCAGTCGTCGCGGAGGAACAAGGGCGTAGGAGCGCCCTCCAACCTCGCCACATCGCCCCGACCAGAGATTGGAGGACAGCAGCCAGATCTCCGCCGGCCAAGGCCGCGGGGCTCGGATGGGGCCTCCACATCGGAAGTGAGTACTGCCGAAGCGAAGCTAGCTGGTGCTCCAGGAATTCTCTCAGCAGCGACGCGTCGGTCAGCTTCGCCGCCGCCATGTTGGCCGGCCTCAGATCCGCGTCCATCTTCTCCAACACCATCTTCGTATGGGGGTCCGTGAGCTCCGCTCGACCCCAATCGCTGGAGCTCGTGGGCTGCTCCGTGGGCAAGATCAGCCGAGGGTGGATGCGCCCAGCATCCACCAAGACCCACTTACTCCTGAAGCCCTCAATCCTTTTCCCAGGGTTCGAGATGGCAATGGCACCACCGTACGCGATGAAGCTCGCGCACGCGGAAGCAGGACCGCGAGAGGTCCGGAGGTAGAAGTAGTGGCACAGCAAGGCCACTGAGGGCTGCACCCCAACGTGAGCCTCGCAATAATAGGCGAAGATTGCCAGGAGAAGGGCGGAGTTGGGATGGAGATGCAGAGCCTGTAGCTTATAATGGCAGAGGGAAGAGAAGAACTCGGAGAAGGGAGGCACCAGGCCAGCGACAATGGCACTTACGAAGAACGGATAGAAGGTGCTCCCTTGACCCTCAGGGGTGGCGGAGCCGGCCTTGAACACCTTTGCCCCGTTGATGCCCCGTGCCGTCGCCATTCGGCGAAACCAGGCAAGGCTCGCCTTCGACACATTCGGCGAGTCTAGGGCAGACGAGTACCAAGCTATGGCTGGTGGCTGACGAGGTGCCATGGCTTCCTGGGTCACACGGTCGGAGCAGATCTAGAAATTTCGGAGGAAGGAAGGAGAGGCGCAAGAAAGGGGATCTGAGCAGCAACCGGGGAAAGCAATAAGCAAGGCCTAGGCGGATGCCACTCCTTTATCAACTCGTGCGGTTCCTAAGGCGCCCACGTCCAATCAACTGCCACGCGGCGCCCAAGGCCGCAGGCTGTTAGGGCCCGCGGCGCTTCGCTCTTGCCCTTCCGCCTCCCTGCACGGCCAAGTCCGGGCGCGCCTTGGGCCCGGGGGCTACTGTCGGCATTCTGGGAACGGGGGTCCCCAGACTTGCCTGCCTGTGGCCTGCGACGTGGCTCAAAGGGGGGCCCCAGCACGGCCCATCTCCACCAACACAGACCCAAGACCCTCGCGAGGGGCCAAGCCTCGCGGGGCGGACGATGCGGAGCTTCCTCAGGCACGGCCTCATCAGGCTGGCTCGTGAGGAGGCGGAGAGATCAAGGCGGGGTACCTCACGAGGTGCCCGTGACGCAAGCCATGACGACCAAGGGCGCTAGGCGGGTGCCAGCCCGCGCAGTGTCCTCCTTTCCTCTTTGGTGCAAAGGGGGCAAGCGCAGCCGCGGAGTACCGAGGCATCAGACAAAGGTTGCCATTTCGGTGCAACAAGACCAAGACCAGGAGGACTGCAAGACGGAGGTCATCGTGGAGCCCAAGACGGCGTCACCACCAGAGCTTTGTGCAGGCGAAGACTACTTTTGTCAGGATAGCTGGTACTAGCTGTCCCCTTTCAAATTAGCCCGCCATTGTTGGCTCCCTTCCCGCTCGATATTTGGGAAGAGGACCAGGGCCTCTATAAATAGGACCAGCCACCCGCAAGATGGGGAGGCAGCCAGAGCTAGGGGAGAGAGTTTTTAGAGAGATTGAGAGAGAGAAGAGGGTGACTGAACTCCTCCTAGCAGTTCATCGCCCCGGCCAAGAACAGACCCTCGCGAGGCTGTTCTTCCTTGTATTGTTCATCATCATCAGCCCAAGAGGCAATCCACCACACCACACACTGGAGTAGGGTATTACACCACAACGGTGGCCCGAACCAGTATAAACCCTGTGTCTCTTGTGTTGTTCTTTCCATAGCTTAGATCTCAGCAAGGCGGAGGGGTGCAGGTAGGTAGGAGGCGAAATCTCCGCACGCACCCCAGTGTTCAAACCTCAAGGGTCTGCCGGAACCCGAAATCCGACATCTGGTATTCCTGCAGCTCCACCACTGCCATCTGAGCATCAGCGATCTTTGAACCTTTCTGAAAACATTCTTCTGCTTTCTTTTGATTGCCTGTAACAGTGATCACACCTTTGGGACCAGGCATCTTCAATTTGAGATATACATGACATGGTCGAGCCATGAAGCGTGCATAGGCCAGCCTGCCCAAAATAGCGTGATAGGCACTCTGGAAGTCTACAACTTCGAACGTCAACTTTTCTTTGCGGTAATTCTTGGAATCACCGAAAACCACATCAAGAGCAATCTGGCCGAGTGATTCAGCCTTCTTCCCAGGAATGACTCCATGGAAACTCATGTTGCTGGTACTGAGTCTGGACATCGGAATGCCCATCCCTTTCAACATCTCAGCATATAGTATGTTCAAACAACTACCACCATCCATCAAGACTTTGGTCAGTCGAGTGCCTTCAACAACTGGGTCAACCACCAAAGCTTGCCTCCCAGGGGTGGCAATGTTCATTGGGTGATCGGACCTGTCGAATGTGATGGCAGTCTGAGACCACTTCAGATAACTGGGTGTCACCAGAGCAACCATATTCACCTCTCGGTTGATAACTTTCAGTCGACTTTTGCTTTCAACATCAGCAAAAATCATCAAGGTGGAATTGACCTGGGGGTATCCATCGTCACTGTCTTCCTTGTCCTCAACTTTGTCCGACTCATTTTCCTTATCTTTGGGCTGCTTGCCCTGGAACTGCTGGATCAAGAGTCGACACTGTCGAGTGGTATGTTTCGGGTAAATGAAATTACCCTCTTCATCTTTCTTGGTGTGGATGTGACATGGCAAATCCAACACATCATTTCCGTCCTGGTCTTTAACTTTCTTGGGGTTCCAAGGTCCTTTGGGTTTCCCCTTAAACTTTCCTTGAGTTACAGCCAAGGCTTCCCCAGGAGCAGCTGGCTCGACTTTCCGCTTCTGTTTCCGATTGGAATTCCCTCCTCCGGTTTCTTGAGCGACTGACTTGAGCTTGCCGCTCCTGAGTTGATCCTCATCTTCACCATTAGCGTACTTGGTGGCAATCTCCATCATCCGATTCAGAGACATATCTCCCGTTCGACCGAATTTCAGATTTAGTTCTCTGTACTTGACGCCTTCTTTGAAGGCACAGACCGCTTGGTGGTCAGGCACATTCTCTACCGTGTGATGTAACGTGATCCATCTCTGGATGTAATCCCTCAAAGTTTCATTTGGCTTCTGCACGCAAGACCGCAGTTCCGTCAGCCCTGCCGGTCGCTTGCATGTTCCTTCAAATGTGGTGACAAGCACTAGGGCGAGATCTTCCCAAGTGTAAATGCTGCTGGGTGCTAACTGATTCAGCCACGCTCTGGCCGAGCCCTCCAACATGAGATGCAGGTGCTTCATGGCCACTTCATCATTGCCACCGCCAATCTGGACGGCCACTCGGTAGTCTTCAAGCCAAGTATCGGGCTTGGACTCACCAGTGAACTTACTGACCCCAGTCGCCAACCTGAAGTTGGGAGGAATCACAGCGGTCCTGATGGCTCTACTAAAGCACTCTGGCCCCGAAACATGTACTCTACTGCTGGTAGGTGCATCTCTGTCGTGACCTTCTCGGTGAGCTCTATTCCTGTCAACCAAACTTTGAACGAGAATGGATCTCGTGTCAAAGCCTAGTTCCCTGGGGTCGACTGGAATCCTTCGCCCACCACTATGAGGGCGCCCGTCATCCTGCTGTCGAGGCACATACGACCCGCTCCTCGGGGGAGGGGTAGGCACTCGACGTCGATCGTCATGATCGAATCGGTGATCATACTGCTCATGGTTCCCGTACTGATTCCGCCGGTCCCCACGACCCTCACGCCTCGGGGGCGATCTTGGGCTATGAGCCGACTGGATTGTGTCTGCAGCAATGGATCTGCTATGAATCCTATTTCGCGACTGAGAAACAACGGAATTCTGGTCTCCTGCTGCCCAGAGTAACGCTCTGATCTGCAGCAAGCCTCTGCCAGCCTCCAACTGGGAAGGCTAAATCGACTCTGCTATATGGGCTGCAGCTGCTAAGTTTTGAATCGGAGTTCGATATACCTGCGGGGGCGGAAAGAGCTGACATCGACTGGATTCTGGAACCCGTTGTTGCGCACACTCGTCGAGTGCTCTCTGGAGGTTCTCCAGTCGAGTGCGCTCAGCCAAGTTTGCCAGGCGCGCGTCCTCCAAGGCATGAGCCTCGGGGGTTTCTCCAACGATAGGAGTGTGCAGTGCATCCATGTTCCGGCGACGAAGTTCTTCTCTCTGCAGCGACGTGAGAGGCTCGGGGAGATATTCCTCATGGGGACGCGATGGGTCGCCTCCACCTGCGCCTCCATCGGTGCGGGAAAACCGGGAGGACTGGGTGGTCCATCGACCATCAAAATTCCGCCGCTGGATCACTGCTGTCGCACTCGGATGCGGTCTCTGCGGAGCCAGTCGACAGGTCGAACATGCCGTAGAGGCATTCGTCGGGCTCAATCGCCGTGACTTGAGGGGTGGCCGACTGGCGTGCCACCGCGTGTCTCACCCACTACTGAAGTCTCGACCGATCGGAGCGCTTGCGCCGGCGGGAAACAGGAAGGGAGGACAACACAGGAGCCGACCGATAGTGGGTCGACGGTTGCCGCAAGAGGACGCCGCGGACGCACACGCGAAAGTGCGTTGCCTCGCAGACAGTGAGTGTGTCCACGTCGAGCGGAGCCTCCTGAAGCCAAGCGGAGTCGTCGGCGATGAACGTGAGCGTGCCGAGACGGATCTCGCGGCCCTCCACCAGAACTCCGCCAGAAACCATGATGATTTGGATCGGAAAAGATCGCAACTCCTCAACAGATCACCAAAACACCTTCCCCATGGTGGGTGCCAACTATCGTGGTTCTAAGTCTGATAGTAATGTAGGGGGGTAGGTATGGAGAGGCAAGATCTTAGCTATGGAGAAGTTGTAAGCACACGAGGTTTACGAGTTCAGGCCCTTCTCGGAGGAAGTAATAGCCCTACGTCTCGGAGCCCGGAGGCGGTCGACTGGATTATGCGTGTATGAATTACAGGGGTGCGAACCCTTTACACTGAGGAGGGGGGTGGCTTATATAGAGTGCGCCGGCCCCCTCCGACCCTCAGTTGTGCAGGGTTTTAAATACATTAAGGTCGGGCGTTACTGGTAACGCCTCTAATAAAGTGCTATGATGACCATAAAAGCTACTTAATAACCGACTGTTAGCGTGCGGAGTGCCTTTATGTCTCCTGGCCATTGAGTGATTGGACCTTGGTCGAGTGATTGCTTCTTGGTCGAGTGTCTTCGAGTCTGTCGAGTGGAACACCTCCAAGTCAATTGAAAGGTGATTTCTTCTTGAGATGTCCTTGGGTAGGGCAGCTGGGACAGGTCCATGACCCTACCCTAGGTACATAGCTTCATCACCACCCCCTCCCTAGTCCAATTCGGACCAGCCCATGGGGGGGGGCCTCCCCTTGTGGCCCTTCTCTCCTTTCCACTAAGGCCCATGAAGGCCCAATACTTCCCCCGGCGAATTCCCGTAACTCCCCGGTACTCCAAAAATACCCGAATCACTCAGAACCTTTCCGATGTCCGAATATAGCCTTCCAATATATCGATCTTTACGTCTCGACCATTTCGAGACTCCTCGTCATGTCCGTGATCTCATCAGGGACTTTGAACAAACTTCAGTCATCAAATCACATAACTCATAATACAAATCATCATCGAACGTTAAGCGTGCGGACCCTACGGGTTCGAAAAGTATGTAGACATGACCGAGACATATCTCTGGTCAATAACCAATAGCGGAACCTGGATGCTCATATTGGATCCTACATATTCTACGAAGATCTTTATCGGTCAAACCGCATAACAACATACGTTGTTCCCTTTGTCATCGGTATGTTATTTGCCCGAGATTCGATCGTCGGTATCATCATACCTACTTCAATCTCATTATCGGCAAGTCTCTTTACTCGTTCCGTAATGAATCATCCCGTAACTAACTCATTAGTCACATTGCTTGCGAGGCTTATAGTGATGTGCATTACCGAGAGGCCCGAGAGATACCTCTCTGACAATCGGAGTGACAAATCCTAATCTCAATCTATGCCAACTCAACAAACACCATCAGAGACACCTATAGAGCATCTTTATAATCACCCAGTTACGTTGTGACGTTTGATAGCACACTAAGTGTTCCTCCGGTATTCGGGAGTTGCATAATCTCATAGTCATAGGAACATGTATAAGTCATGAAGAAAGCAATAGCAATAAACTAAACGATCATAGTGCTAAGCTAAGGGATGGGTCTTGTCCATCACATCATTCTCTAATGATGTGACCCCGTTCATCAAATGACAACACATGTCTATGCTCAGGAAACTTAACCATCTCATATTAACGAGCTAGTAAAGTAGAGGCATACTAGGGACATTCTGTTTTTCTATGTATTCACACATGTACTAAGTTTCCGGTTAATACAATTCTAGCATTAATAATAAACATTTATCTTGATATAAGGAAATATAAATAACAACTTTATTATCGCCTCTAGGGCATATTTCCTTCAGTTTCATCGGCCTCCCACCTACCCGCATTCACGACACCATGTGAGAAACCTACTTCGGCTACAAAGTTGGCCAATCGACCTCCTCCGCAAACTCAAAGTCATCAGACTTGTCTTCGACTACGGCTCCGTCCACTGTGAATGAGGAGTTGGTCTTGGACGACTAGGAGCCAAAACCTCGCTTGCTCACCCTGGCGACGGCGACAACAAATATAGACCACGATGTGCTCCACGTTGATTGACCGGGGTCCAGCGATGTCGCCCTCTTCGTGTAACTGGGGTGTGCAGATTGGACGTTTCATCAAGGTGGCGCCACCATCCCATCGCGTTACCAATCGGGCACCCAGTGGCCCCGGTCGTCCTCAATATGGAGAAGCCGCACTCCCAACCGTCCAAGCTACATAACCGCCTCGAGTACTACCTCAAAGGAACCGGCGCGCGTGGCACGCCATCCTCACCGTCTTCCAAATGCTTAACTAAGGCGGAGGCGTGTCACCGGGGGCAGTGCTAGATGCAATGCCATTCGCCAAGACCCAGGTGTCACCGCCTAGGCCCTCATGGACATAGCGCTCACGGAAGTTTGGTCCTTTGATCGGTCCAAGACCAATGTGGAGTCGGATGCCCATCATTGGCATCAGCTGAATGACTGGCTCCTCCGCGTCGGGTTGGCCGAGTCTGAACGCATGATCCGCCTCCAAGTCGAGGACAAGTAGCACAAGCCGAAGGAGGCGGCTGAGTGCTACAAGCGGTACACGACGGTCAAGGAGGAATCTTGCGATGCTTGGTGAGCTTTCCGCCATTAGCATGCCAGTGACCTCGAAGGCCATGCCCACGAGGTCACCATCCGCTATTTGGACTAGTTTCATTTAGTTCATCCTATTTTATAGTTTATTTAAAGTCAAATTTAGGTTGAACTCGTTAAATTTCATTGGGGCAATTCCATTTCTCCCACTAACTTGAACCCACACCTGGCATTTACCCCTAATTTCAAGTATGCTCAGATTTACCCTTCCACCGTAAGGTGGTGTTCTAAAAATACCCATCTGCCCCGTTTCCATCCGATTAAAAGCCATTGACCATCCACAATACATTTTATGGACAATTTTTCCCTTCTTTGTGTATGCCACTAATAGCTAGGACCCATCCAAAAAAACTCTCCCAAGTCAAACTAGTCAACATTGACTAGGTCAAGAGAGGACTTGGCCCACATGTTAGTGATTCATTGGTTATTTCGTGTAATAATAAGTTATGATTTTAGCTCTATAATTAGATCTAATGCCCAAGAAGGGCCCACTAGTCATCTATGCACTAAAAAGGATTAGGGCTAATGACAGGGCCCACATGTCTCATCGGTGATTTAAACGCCGACAACGAGCACACACACGACCCTGACTACGGAATGGCTTGCAACGCTGGCGACAAGCACGTGCAGATAGTTGTTGTTGGGGAACGTAGCATGCAATTTCAAAAAAAAATTCCTACGCTCATGCAAGATCTATCTAGGAGATGCATGGCAACGAGAAGGGGAGAGTGTGTCCACGTACCCTCGTAGGCCGAAAGCGGAAGCGTTTCCTTAACGCAGTTGATGTAGTCGAACGTCTTCTCTATCGAACCGATCAAGCATTGAATGTATGGCACCTCTGAGTTCTGCACACGTTCAGTTTGATGACGTCTCTTGAACTCTTGATCCAGCAAAGTGTTGAGGGAGAGTTCCGTCAGCACGACGGTGATGGTGAAGTGATCCGCGCAGGGCTTCGCCTAAGCACTACGTGAATATGACCGAAGGCGTAAACTGTGGAGGGGGCGCCGCACATGGCTTGGAACAATTGTGTGTGTTCTAGGTGCCCCCTCCCGACGTATATAAAGAAGGGAGGGGAGGAGGCCGGCCCTAGGCGCGCCCCAAGTAGGAGGAGTCCTACTTGGGCTCCTAGTAGGATTCAGACCCCCTTTCCTTTTATCGAAGGGGAAAGGGGTAAGGAGAGAGAGAGAGAGAGAGAGGGAGAAGGAAAGGGGGGCGCCGCCCCCTCTCCTAGTCCTATTCGGCCTCCTTTCCTGTAGGGGCGTGCCATCCCTTGTGGGCTGGTGTGTGAGGGAGTCCTGGACTAAGGGGTCCTCGGGTGTCTGGGCTATTTGATATGGGCTTGACTGATGGGACATGAAGATACAAGGCAGAAGGCCTTCCACCATGTCCGGATGAGACTCTCCTTTGCGTGGATGGCAAGCCTAGCGTCCGGATGTATAATTTCCTTTCTCTGTAAACTGACTCCGTACAACCCTAGGCCCCTCCGGTGTCTATATAAACCGGAGGGTTTAGTCTGTAGAGGCTATCAGAATTCATCTAGGCTAGACATCTAGGGTTTAGGCATCACGATCTCGAGGTAGATCAACTCTTGTAACCCCTATACTCATCAAATACAATCAAGCAGGACGTAGGGTTTTACCTCCATTAAGAGGGCCTGAACCTGGGTAAACATCGTGTCTCCCTTGTCTCCTGTTACCTTTGATCCTTAGACGCACAGTTCGGGACCCCCTACCCGAGATCGGCCGGTTTTGACACAGACATTGGTCTTTCATTGAGAGTTCCACTATGCCGTCGACAGAAGGATCGATGGCTCATTCGATCATCAACAATGATGCCGTTTCCGGGGAAACTTTCCTCCCCGGCTAGATTTTTGTGTTCGGCGGCTTCGTTCTGTGTGCCAACTCGATCGACCACCTTGAAAAGATCAACAGCTATGCCCCTGGTCATCAGATCAGTTCCAGGAATCTAAATTATGTCGCTGATATCCAAGGAGACTTGATCTCCGAAGGGTTCGCGGCCCCGACCATCACTCTGGCCTTTGATCCGCAGCAAGCTGCCAGGTCTGAAGATGGGAGTTTGAAGCCCGTCGGACTCTCAGCCACGAAACTTACAATCGGGGATCCAGAGGCGATTTTTTCTTCGGCCAGCCCGATGTCAGGCTGGGTTCTCCCTATCATGGAAAGGCCGGACTCGCCCCATGACTCTAGCTCCACACCCTTGAAGCCCGTGCTCAGCAAGCGTGGCCAGGAGGCCTTTGCCCTGGCCAGCCCCGCGAACTCTCATTTCTCCGTCCAACCCTTGCTCTTAAACGAGGCTCTAGACTTGATACAGTCCCTCGCCATTATAGAGGAATCGCCTCTGAACTATGCCCGGCCCATACTAGGGGCTGAGAGCAGGGAATTTTACGTCCCACCCACCACCCACTTCATAGCCACCATCGAGGACTTAATCGACATGCTGGATTACACCTCCGAAGACATCGACGGCATGGACGATGATGCCGGAGATGCACAAGGCCAAGACCCGCCATTTACCGGACGTTGGACGACCACCTCCACATACGACGTATATATGGTGGACACACCCAAAGAGGATGACGACGAAGGTAGGAAGGATCTGGTTGAGGACAAACTTGCTGAGGCACCACCAAAGCATCAGCGCCAGCGATGCCGCTCAAAATCGCGTCGTGATAAAGACACTAATACCGGCACCGGAGACAATAACACTCCAGAGAACGCCGAAGACCCCGAAGCCCCCGCCGAGCCCACATCTGATCATGATGATGTGGATGAGGGGCAAGTTAACCCCGACGATCCGGTTGGGAATGAGGATTCGGAAGATAGTAGCTATCTATCGCTCTCCGAGGATGATGTCAGCCTCGGCAACAAAGATTTCGTCATGCAAGAGGAACCCCTCGAGCAGGAGCGCTTTAAGCGCCAATTAATCGCCACTGCAAGAAGCCTTAAAAAGCAGCAACAACGGCTCCAAGCCGGACAGGATACACTCAATGACAGATGGACCCAGGTCCTAGCTGCCGAATAATATGGCCTAAAATGCCCAACAAAGAGTTATCCAAAGCGTTAGCTACTGCCACAATTCGACGATGAGGCCTTCGAGTCAATCCCGTCGAAACATGACCGCGCTGATGAACCAGACCGGCAACCACATGGGCGAGATAAAGTGGCCACCAACATCGAACACCAACCCGCACCACCTCGCCATAGGGACAGAGAGACAGCGGCTCCAGGATACACCTGTGACCCGCGACAGGACCTGAGAAATAGAGCAGGCCAAAACAGATCAAACTATGGATCAAGGGGGCGCGCCCCAACGCGAGACGACGACTGTCAAGCTTGGAACGATAGGCATAACCTCACTAGGGCCGAAAAACTGCATAGGGATGTCATTTGAACTCCATCGTGATGTTGCCTGATACAGAGGCGCCGCACACCCCTTATGCTTTACCGACAAGATAATGTGGCACCAGTTCCCAGAAGGGTTTAAACCCGTAAACACCGAATCATACGACGGCACGACATATCCTGCGGTATGGATTGAAGATTTCCTTCTCCATATCCACATGGCCCACGGTGATGATCTTCACGCCATCAAATACCTTCCCTTAAAGCTGAAAGGACCAGCACGACACTGGCTAAATAGCCTCCCAGAGAACTCTATTGGTAGTTGGGAAGACAACTTCCAAGGTACCTATGTCCCGCCTCCGGACGTCGATGACCTTAGTCACATAGTCCAGCAACCCGAAGAGTCAGCCCGAAAGCTTTGGACCAGGTTCCTAATTAAAAAGAACCAAATTGTTGATTGTCCGGACGCCGAAGCCCTCACATCCTTTAAACACAGCTTTCGTGACATGTGGCTCGCCCGACACCTTTGCCAAGAAAAACCGAAGTCCATGGCAGCTCTTACCGCACTCATGACCCGCTTTAGCGCGGGAGAAGATTGCTGGCTAGCTCGTAGATGCGACAACACCAGCAACCCTGGCACCTCTGAAGCCAGAGATGGCAACGGTAGGCCACGACGCAACAAACACAAGCGCCAAAGCAACACCGAAGATACCGAAGACATAACAGTCAACGCCAGATCCAGTGGCTCTAAATCCGGTCAGCGGAAGAAGCCATCCAGTTTGGACAGAATACTCGATCGGCCTTGCCAGATCCATGGCAGCCCGGACAAGCCTACCAATCATACCAATAGGAATTGTTGGGGTCTTTAAACAGGCCGATAAGCTAAACACCGAACATAAGGGAAAGGGCCGCCCAACGAGGATGACGATGAGCCTCGCCCAACGAACACAGGGGGGCAAAAGAAATTCCCCCTGAGGTAAAACAGTGAATATGATCTACGCCACTCATATCCCCAAGCGGGAGCGCAAGCGCACACTAAGGGACGTTTATGCCATAGAGCCAGTCGCCCCAAAATTCAACCCATGGTCGGCCTGTCCGATCTCTTTTGACCACAGAGACCATCTGAACAGTATCTGTCATGGAGGTTCAGCAACACTGGTCCTTGATCCAATCACCGACGGATTCCACCCCACGCGAGTCCTCATGGACGGCAGCAGTAGTCTTAACCTGCTTTATCAGGACACTATCCGTAAAATGGGTATTGATCCTTCAAGGATCAAGCCCACTAAAACCACCTTTAAAGGAGTAATACCCGGCGTAGAGGCCTGTTGCAGAGGGTCAATAACGCTGGAGGTAGTCTTCGGCTCACCGGATAACTTCCAAAGCAAAGATTTGATCTTCGACATTGTCCCCTCCCGCACTATGTCTATCTAAATCTCAAGATGCCCAGACCACGGGTGTTATAACAGTCAATGGAAACATGGAGCGCTCCCTCCGTACTGAGGAGCATTCCACGGACCTCGCAGCCGAGGTGCAGGGTGGCCTTATCAAGCCGAATACTTCATCGGCCATCAAGCCTCCGGACACTGTCAAAAGAGTCCGGTCTACCCTACAGAATGACAGACCGGTTCGTCCAGAACTAGATTAGCAATTTGACCTCTATCAATACCCCCACTTAATCGCGGCATATGCACCACGCGTACATAACTAAACATTAAAAATACCATGGGCAAGGATGGAGGCACACTAAGGACAAAGTTCGCAATACGTCTCGACCCTATTCGGACCTTCATGTTCTTTTTTTTTCCTTTTTTTCCTTTTTTATTTTCCAGGTTATTCAAAACCCAAATTACTTTTCGATGGTACCAAGGGCCCCTTTTCCAGGCCCCTTATGTATACTTGATCGTTGGTCCTCTCAAAGGATCCTACACCAAGGTAAAAAGCGGCACAGACACGCGGTAGGGTGCCCAAAGGATCTTCAAGACCGCCCTTTCTTTTTAGGACATGCACACAACTTTCCCTTGTTCTCAAATTCTTGGCATGTAAAATAGCCATGATGATTATGGCCTTCTTTGTAAGAGCATGTTTGACGTATCAATGAGAATATAACGGAAACAGTTTTGTCCAACCTAATTCGGTATTAGCTTATTTCATAATCTGTATTCCGTCTTCACGACAGATTGACATACACACCCCGGCATAAATTATGAGGGGCTCTATTCGGCCACATATATTTTTCAAAAACAAAAGTCCGAACACTTTTTCAGTACATTTCAGCGTCCCGAATACCGCATTATATGCATCGGCTCCTAATCATGTCTTTGGTCAATAGTTGGGTTGCCCTGCTCCTGTGATTACCACCTTACATTCTGCATGTTCGGCTAAGGTAGTAAAGGGAGAAATATTGCGATTGTGTTTCTGGTTCATCCGGTCAAACACCTCAGTAGAGAAAGCCGAAAACTAACTGTCATGATATAGCGAGAACTGGTCAGCGGTTCGGTGACTTACTAAATCTTTTGCGATTTTTTCCGTATTGCACGAAGGACTGGCCTCACCCGGTCACGCGCCTAAAGCATCCAAATTCGGAAAGCCACACGCACACCAGGGGCTAGCTCATAGTCCCTTTGTCAAACTCCTATGGCTAAGTGAGAGTGACAAAGTCGCACAGTCTGATTGCCCAGTTCACCGCACAATCACCTCCTTTACGGACCAAGACGTTGGTCAAGTGTGGTCAAGTGCTATTCCGAACACCCCCATAGTATCTATGTGGGGGCTGAAACCGACGACTGGCAAACTCTCAGATACAAAAACGGCCGCACAGGAGGAAATTAATTTCAGATAAAGGCAGAAATATATTATACAAAGCCTTGTTTCATAACACAAAAAGTCCGGGAAGCCCGGATACATTCATTCAAACATAATATCCTTCGAGCATTGAATCTCTATTAAACGGGCACCCTCTAGGACGTCTTCAAAATAGCACTCCGGCTTGCGATAGTCCTTGCCTTCGGGTAGGCCCTCAACTGCTACACGACAACCTTCATGTTTGCCCAATGCATCTTGACACGGGAAAAGGCCATCCGGGCACCCTCAATACACGAGGAGCTCTTAATAGCTTCAATTCGGGGTAGGGCGTCCGCGAGCCGCTTGAGTAGGACGAAGTAGCTGCCATGAATAGGTTCGGCCGGCCATAACCGGACTGCAATGTCCTTCATGGTCAGTCCAGACATCCTATGCAGCTCCGCCAGCTGCATCATCTGGTCGTTCAATAGCGCTGGACGCTCTGACGCCAGGTACTGCGACCAGAAGAGCTTCTCCGTTGTGTTCCCCTCTTGGGCCCGGAAAAACTTCGTAGCGTCAGCGGCGCTCTTCGGAAGATCCGCAAACGCATCTAGAGAACTGCATAATCGAGTAAGTGGGTCATATTCTTGACCGCTGAAATTACTCTGCAAAAGAAAGGGCTTACCAGCCGCTATTTGTTCAGCCTGTTTGATATCCTCCCGAGCCGTCTGGGACTCAGCCCATGCCTCCCTGGCCTCATGGAGAGCCTTGGAGAGTTCGTCTGCATGAGCCTTATTCTTCACCTCCAAGGCTTCACACTTACGAGCAGTGTCCTTAGGCTCTTGCTCAACTTCGGTCACCCTCTCCTCATAATGGCGGCGGGTGGCCTGCTCGTCCTTTAAATCTGCAGCCGCTTTATCAGCAGCCGCTCTACTCACCCTCTCCTGCTCTTGGACTTGCGTCAGGGCGCCCTTGAGGGTCTCAACCTCAGCCACACTACCTGCAAATCATTTAGACAAGAAAGTGTGTTAGCTTCAAACTCCACACTCGAATATAATTTCAGTCGTACAAATACGTACCTTGTGCCTCATCGAACCGCTTGTTAATGCGGTCGAGGTCATCATCGGCCAACTTCAGCTTCCATTTGAGCTCGAAAACTTCAGCGGCCTGGGCGGTCGCCGCCAATAGTGAAGCATGTACATTCAGTAGATATGTACGTCACCTTCTGCGACATTCATTTGATCCTCTATTCGGCTTTTTTCCAAAACCAAACATAGTCTTAGGGGCTACTATCTGTATACAGGAACATTTTCTTCATATAACAAGGTGTCTTATGTCGCATACCTCAAAGCCTATCAATAGGCTGGTAAAGGCTCCGTTCAGCCCGCTCTTGGAGAACTGAATCTTCTCAACCACCGCACCTATTAGGGTATGATGCTCCTCCACGACGGAAGCACGTCGAAGTGCTTCCGTCAAGGTGTCCGGCGCCTCCAGATTGATGGAGGTTTTCGGAGGAGTCGGCGCTCCCCCTCCTTCAATGGGGGTTGCCCGCTCGATTCCGGAGCTGTATTGGTCTCTGAAATGGTGTTCGGCTGGGGGCCGGATTGGTCATGGCCCCCGTTGTCAGTCTCCATAGGGGTTGGTTCCCCCATGTTCCTGGCAGCCGAGGTGTTACCCTCTGGCTCCATCTTGACGGCCTCCCGCACCTCTCCATGGCCTGGAGAGGCTTTGCGGACAACACTTTGGTGTCGTTCATAGCGGTTGGCGGGGAAGCTCACGGAGGCGTCTCGCTCTCCACCATCCCTGGCTCCAGCGAATTCCCCGAAGACGATGATTGGGGAAGATCACAGGCCTGACTGAGCCACACAACACAATAGAACTACAATCATAAAAACTAGACATACGCATAGTGTCCTGGGGCACTTACGATGCGGCCAGGGGCTTCGACCTGGGGCACCATTCGGGGAGGGCTTCGGCATCAGAATCCAAACCATCAGAGAGGGTTATTTTCTCCCTCTTGGACGCCTCCGCTCCTAGGTCTCTAGAGGCCGCCCTTTTCTTCTTCCTCCCCTTAGGGGGAGAATTGCTCTCTTCTTCCTCCTCCTCTTCGTCTTCATCACCCTCATGGGAGGAGAGAGCTTTGGTATCTCCGGACACGACATCCGAAGTACCTTTATGGCAGAGGCCACCCTTGGCCTCCTTGCTGTTCTTCTTGGACTTCTTCTCCGGCGCCTGATAAGGCGCCGGGACCAGCATCCTTGTTAACGGAGGAGTGGTTGGGTTTTTAGGTAGCGACGCTGAACACCTGATCCGCTCCGCCTTTGCTATCCAACCCTAAATAAGGAATGGGCGTCTCAGTATACCCTTTGACTTATGGAAACTATGTTCGAAGGTGAGAAGCTTACCTAGCCGGATGAGCGCTGTCGAGACCAATGTATTTGGTCTTCTTCGGCCACGACTTCTGGGCCTTAAAGATCAGCTTCTAGATCTCTTCCTGTGTTGTGCCGAAGAAGCACTACAGGGTCCGGGGGCCGTCCAGATTAAACTCCCACAGGCGAAGAGGTCGGCTTGGCATGGGAGGATCCGGCGGAAGAGCATCACCTGAATCACATTGGTGAGACTGCTGTGCTTCTTTATCATACTCTTGATGCGCTTTTGCAGCGTCATCACTTCATCGGTCAACCCCCAGTCCAGACCATTGTTGGTCCAAGACGTGAGCCACATAGGGGGCCCAGATCTAAATTCAGGAGCGGCTACCCATTTGGCACCGCGGGGCTCGTTGATGTAGAACCACTCCTGCTGCCACACATTCACGGTCTCCACGAAGGCTCCTTTGGGCCAAGTGGTGTTGGGGAGTTTGCTCACCATGGCGCCGCCGCAGTAGGCGTGATGCCTGTCAACCACCTTCAGCTTCACACTGAAGACTTTGAGCCACAGGCCGAAATGGGGTGGAATGCGGAGGAGCAACTCACACACGATGATGAACGCCGAGATGTGAAGGAAGGAGTTCGGGGCTAGATCGTGGAAATCCAGCCCGTAATATAACATGAGGCCACAGCCAAAAGGGTGAACTAGAAACCCTAGGCCACGGAGAAAGTGAGGGATGAATACCATCCTCTCACCGGGCTCTATAGTGGGGATGATTTGCTCTTTGAAGGGGAGCATGTGTGCAATTTCCGCGGTCAAATACTTCGCCTCCCGGAGTTCCTTAATGTCCTTCTCTGTGATGGAGGAGGCCACCCACTTTCCCTGAGAGTCGGATCCGGACATGGTTGCAAGGATTGAGTGGTGGGAAAGGTTGACGCTTGGGTGCTGGAGCTCGAGGATGGGGAGGCTGAGGAAGGAAGAAGGCATGGGGTAAAAAGATGGATCTTTATCCGCTTATGTAGGCAGTGAATATCAAGTGCTGCACTAACCTTAAAACTCGCATGTTCCCAAGGGGCCGTGCGCATGGCATAGTTGGATCACCCAAACCCGTATTGATGAAAATACCGCAATAAGGGGGCACGATCTCTGCTTTGACAAGGCGTGTCAATAGAGGCAGTGCCTCGAAATGCGAAGCGGGAGGCCAAAAAACGGTTTGAAATAATAAAAAGGCCAGACGTGATGTTTCACCGAAAATTCTGTCAGTACATATGCCTTATTAAGTATTATGCCCTTGTGGTTGAGGGTTGTGACCATTATACAGAGCCGGATATAGTTCTCTTGCTCAGAAGACTGCTTTGTATGCGGAGAAGGAACCCGGCTTGCAATGCCGAAGACAATCTGCATGTCGAACACATCGTCATTGAAGATTGGTTCAAGGGCGACTGAGGGAGTCCTGGACTAAGGGTTCCTCGGGTTTCCGGGCTATTTGATATGGGCCAGACTGATGGGCCATGAAGATACAAGGCAGAAGACCTTCCCCCATGTCCGGATGGGACGACTCTCCTTTGCGTGGATGGCAAGCCTAGCATCCGGATGTATAATTTCATTTCTCTGTAAACCGACTCCGTACAACCCTAGGCCCCTCCGGTGTCTATATAAACCAGAGGGTTTAGTCCGTAGAGGGTATCAGAATTCATATAGGCTAGACATCTAGGGTTTAGCCATTACGATCTCGAGGTAGATCAACTCTTGTAACCCCATATACTCATCAAATACAATCAAGCAGGACGTAGGGTTTTACCTCCATTAAGAGGGCCCGAACCTGGGTAAACAGCGTGTCTCCCTTGTCTCTTGTTACCTTTGATCTCAGACGCACAGTTCGGGACCCCCTACCTGAGATCGGCTGGTTTTGACACCGACAGTGTGCCTCCCTCCTATGGCCCGTATGGCCTATATCTTCCCCCGGGGGGTTCCGGTAACCCTCTGGTACTCCGATATGTACCCGATACAATCCGGAACACTTCTGGTGTCCGAATACTCTCATCGAATATATCAATCTTTACCTCTCAACCATTTCGAGACTCCTCATCATGTCTATGATCTCATCCGAAACTCTAAACAACATTCGGTCACCAAATCACATAACTCATATAATACAAATCGTCATCGAATGTTAAGCGTGCGGACCCTACGGGTTCGAGAACTATGTAGACATGACTGAGACGCCTCTTCGGTCAATAACCAATAGCGGAACCTGGATGCTTATATTGGTTCCCACATATTCTACAAAGATCTTTATTGGTCAAACCGTAATGACAACATACGTCATTCCCTTTGTCATTGGTATGTTACTTGCTCGAGATTCGATCGTCGGTGTCTTTGCTACCTCTTGAGCACCGCGTTGGATTTCCCCGAAGAGGAAGGGATGATGTAGCAAAGTAGCGTAAGTATTTCCCTCAGTTTTTGAGAACCAAGGTATCAATCCAGTAGGAGGCTACGCTCGATTCCCTCGTACCTACACAAAAACAATAGCTCAACGCAACCAACGCGCTTAGGGGTTGTCAATCCCTTCACGGTCACTTACGAAAGTGAGATCTTATAGAGATGATAAATAATATTTTTGGTATTTTTGGTATAGAGATGCAAAGTAAATAAAGTAAAAGCAAAGTAAAAGAAAAGCAATAATAAAGTGATGGAGATTGATATGATGAGAAAGAGGCCCGGGGGCCATAGGTTTCACTAGTGGCTTCTCTCAAGAGCATAAGTATTCTATGGTGGGTGAACAAATTACTGTTGAGCAATTGACAGAATTTAGCATAGTTATGAGAATATCTAGGTATGATCATGTATATAGGCATCACGTCCAAGACAAGTAGACCGAAACGATTCGGCATCTACTACTATTACTCCACTCATCGACCGCTATCCAGCATGCATCTAGAGTATTAAGTTAAAAACAGAGTAACGCCTTAAGCAAGATGACATGATGTAGAGGGATAGTTTCATGCAATATGATAAAAACCCAACCTTGTTATCCTCGATGGCAATGATACAATATGTGCCTTGCTGCCCCTTCTGTCACTGGGAAAGGACACCGCAAGATCGAACCCAAAGCTAAGCACTTCTCCCATGGCAAGAACAACCAATCTAGTAGGCCAAACCAAACTGATAATTCGAAGAGACTTGCAAAGATAACCAATCATACATAAAAGAATTCAGAGAAGATTCAAATATTATTCATAGATAGACTTGATCATAAACCCACAATTCATCGGTCTCAACAAACACACCGCAAAAAGAAGATTACATCGAATAGATCTCCACGAGAGAGGGGGAGAACATTGTATTGAGATACAAAAAGAGAGAAGAAGCCATCTAGCTACTAGCTATGGACCCGTAGGTCTGAAGTAAACTACTCACACTTCATCGGAGGGCCTTGGATGATGATGTAGAAGCCCTCCGTGATCGATGCCCCTCCGGCGGAGCTCCGGAACAGGCCCCAAAATGGGATCTCGTGCATATAGAAAGTTGCGGCGGTGGAATTCGTTTTTTGGCTCCGTCCCCGATCGTTTGGGGGTACGTGGATATATATAGGAGGAAGAAGTACGTCGGTGGAGCTTCGAGGGGCCCATGAGGCAGGGGGCGCGCTCTAGGGGGGGCCTACCCTCGTGACCACCTCGTGGCTTTCTTGACGGAGGGTCCAAGTCTCTTGGATCTTATCTGATGAGAAAATCACGTTTCCGAAGGTTTCATTCCATTTGGACTCCGTTTGATATTCCTTTTCTTCGAAACCCTAAAACAGGCAAAAAACAGCAATTCTGGGCTGGGCCTCCGGTTAATAGGTCAGTCCCAAAAATAATATAAAAGTGGATAATAAAGCCCAATAATGTCTAAAACAGTAGATAATATAGCATGGAGCAATAAAAAATTATAGATACGTTGAAGACGTATCAAGCATCCCCAAGCTTAATTCCTGTTCGTCCTCGAGTAGGTAAATGATAAAAATAGAATTTTTGATGCGGAGTGCTACTTGGCATAATTTCAATGTAAATCTTCTTAATTGTGGTATGAATATTCAGATTCTAAAGATTCAAGAAAAAAGTTCATATTGATATAAAAATAATAATACTTCAAGTATACTAACAAAGCATTTATGTCTTCTGAAAATATCATGGCCAAAGAAAGCTATCCCTACAAAATCATATAGTCTGGCTATGCTCTATCTTCACCACACAAAGTATTTAAATCATGCACAACCCCGATGACAAGCCAAGCAATTGTTTCATACTTTTGACATTTTCAAAACTTTCTCGATCTTCACGCAATACATGAGCGTGAGCCATGGATATAGCACTATAGGTGGAATAGAATGGTGGTTGTGGAGAAGACAAAAAGTGAGAAGATAGTCTCACATCAACTAGGCGTATCAATGGGCTATGGAGATTCCCATCAATAGATATCAATGTGAGTGAGTAGGGATTGCCATGCAATGGATGCACTAGAGCTATAAGTATATGAAAGCTCAAAAGAAACTAAGTGGGTGTGCATCCAACTCGCTTGCTCATGAAGATCTAGGGCATTTTGAGGAAGCCCATCATTGGAATATACAAGCCAAGTTCTATAATGAAAAATTCCCACTAGTATATGAAAGTGACATATTGAGAGACTCTCTATCATGAAGATCATGGTGCTACTTTGAAGCACAAGTGTGGTAAAAGGATAGTAACATTGTCCCTTCTCTCTTTTTCTCTCATATATTTTTTTATTTGGGACTTTTTTATGGCCTTTTTTTCATCCAGAGTCTCATCCCGACTTGTGGGGGAATCATAGTCTCCATCATCCTTTCCTCACTGGGACAATGTTCTAATAATGATGACCATCACACTTTTATTTACTTACAACTCATGAATTACAAATCGATTCTTAGAACAAAATATGACTCTATATGAATGCCTCCGGCAGTGTACCGGGATGTGCAATGACTCATGAGTGACATGTATGAAAGAATTGTGAATGATGGCTTTGCCATAAATACAATGTCAACTACATGATCATGGATAGCAATATGACAATGATGGAGCGTGTCATAATGAACGGAACGGTGGAAAGTTGCATTTCAATATATCTCGGAATGGCTATGGAAATGTCATGATAGGTAGGTATGGTGGCTGTTTTGAGGAAGGTATTTGGTGGGTGTATGATACCAGCGAAAAGTGCACGGTATTAGAGAGGCTAGCAATGGTGGAAGGAAGGAAAGTGCGTATAATCCATGGACTCAACATTAGTCATAAAGAACTCATATACTTATTGCAAAAATCTAGAAGTTATCAAAGCAAAGTATTACACGCATGCTCCTAGGGGGATAGATTGGTAGGAAAATACCATCGCTCGTCCCCGACCGCCATTCATAAGGAAGACAATCAATAAATAAATCTTGCTCCGACTTCATCACATAACGGTTCACCATACGTGCATGCTACTGGAATAACAAACTTTAACACAAGCATTTCTCAAATTCACAACTACTCAACTAGCATGACTCTAATATCACCAGCCTCATATCTCAAAACAATTATCAAGCATCAATTTTTTCTTAGTATTCAACGCACTCAAAAGAAAGTTCTACAAATCTTGAATACCAAGCATATTATTACTAAGCAAATTACCATGCTATTAAGACTCTCAAAATAATCTAAGTGAAGCATGAGAGATCAATAGTTTCTATAAAACAAATACACCACCGTGCTCTAAAAGATATAAGTGAAGCAGTAGAGCAAAACTATAAAGCTCAAAAGATATAAGTGAAGCACATAGAGTATTCTATCAAATTCCAAATTATGTATGGCTCTCTAAAAAGGTGTGTACAGCAAGGATGATTGTGGTAAACTAATAAGAAAAGACTCAAATCATAAAAGACGCTCCAAGAAAAACACATATCATGTGGTGAATAAAAATATAGCTCCAAGTAAAGTTACCGATAGAAGTAGACGAAAGAGGGGATGCCTTCCGGGGCATCCCCAAGCTTTGGCTTTTAGGTGTCCTTAGATTATCTTGGGGGTGCCATGGGCATCCCCAAGATTAGGCTCTTGCCACTCCTTGTTCCATAATCCATCAAATCTTTACCCAAAACTTGAAAACTTCACAACACAAAACTTAAAGTAGAAAACTCGCGAGCTCCGTTAGCAAAAGAAAACAAAAGTCCACTTCAAAGTACTGTAATGAACTCATTATTTATTTATATTGGTGTTAAACCTACTGTATTACAACTTCTCTATGGATTATAAACTATTTTACTAGCCATAGATTCATCAAAATAAGCAAACAACACACGAAAAACAGAATCTGTCAAAAACAGAACAGTCTGTAGTAATATGTAGCTAGCGCAAGCTCTCGAACCCCAAAAATTCTAAAATAAATTGCTGGACGTGATAAATTTATCTATTAATCATCTGCAAAAATAATTAACTAAATAGCACTTTTCAAATAAAAATGACAGCAGTACTCGTGAGCACTAAAGTTTCTGTTTTTTACAGCAAGTTCAACAAGACTTTCCCCAAGTCTTGCCAACGGGTCTACTTGGCACAAACACTAATTAAACACAAAAAACACAACCAAAACAGAGGCTAGATAATTTATTTATTACTGAATAGGAGCAAAAAGCAAGGAATAAAAAGAAAATTGGGTTGCCTCCCAACTAGCGCTATCGTTTAACGCCCCTAGCTAGGCATAACAAGCAAGAATAGATCTAGGTATTGCCATCTTTGGTAGGCAATTCTTCAATGAGGCATCTATTTCCCTTAGGAATTTCTTTCTTTCTGGTGATTATCAAACTCTTAGGCACAAGATCGAAAAATTCATTTGTAGCAATTGGTTCCTTAATGATAGCAAAAAGATTGGGATGAATACTTATAGATTTAAGATCCGCAGTTTCCTTACTAGATGATTCACCCTTATTTTTAGGAACATACATAAGCTTGGCAATTTTAGTAGGAGGACTTGGAGTATTCTTTACAGAAGAAAAAGCAGTTCCCAAGTTTGTAATGATACCCTCAAGTTTATCAATTATAGTAGAATCTAAGTTTATCTTCTCATTAACTATGGGTTCCTTTTCCTTAATATTTTTCAAAGTCATTCCTACCTTAGATCCATATTGAGTAATTTGATTGTGGATCTTTTTATCTAGATTTACAATTAATTCAATAGTAGCAACTTTATTTTCAATAATTTCAAGTCTTTGCATAACATGCTCCAAAGTTAACATAGTTCCATTAACCAAAAGAGGTGGTGAGCCAAATAAATCTAACATACCATTATAAGAATCAAAAGTATGGCTACCCAAGAAATTCCCTCCGGTAATGGTATCAAGGATATATCTATACCAAGGATTAACACCTACATAAAAATTGCGGAGAAGAACTGAAGTAGATTGCTTCCTGGTAGATCTATTTTGAGCATTGCAAATTCTATACCAAGCATCTTTTAGATTTTATCCCTCCCTTTGTTTAAAATTTAGATCTTCATTCTCGAGAGACAATGGATAAGATATGATACTAGCCATGATGACAAGCAAACAAACTAACACACGAGCAAAC
This sequence comes from Triticum monococcum, assembly GCA_034509565.1. NCBI lineage: Eukaryota > Viridiplantae > Streptophyta > Magnoliopsida > Poales > Poaceae > Triticum > Triticum monococcum. The sequence goes on along the minus strand of CM067843.1, from coordinate 664,347,967 downwards.
AAAGAGCAAACGGGCAAAAGAGGCAAATAGAGGGGGAGGATAGGGAGAGAGAGGAAAACGGCAAGGGTGAATTGGGGGGAGAGGAAAACGAGAGGCAAATGGCAAATAATCTAATGCGGGAGATAGGGATTGTGATGGGTACTTGGTATGTTGACTTTTGCGCAGACTCCCTGGCAACGGCGCCAGAAATTCTTCTTGCTACCTCTTGAGCACTGCGTTGGATTTCCCCGAAGAGGAAGGGATGATGCAACAAAGTAGCGTAAGTATTTCCCTTAGTTTTTGAGAACCAAGGTATCAATCCAGTAGGAGGCTACGCTCGAGTCCCTCGTACCTACACAAAAACAATAGCTCAACGCAACCAACGCGCTTAGGGGTTGTCAATCCCTTCATGATCACTTACGAAAGTGAGATCTGATAGAGATGATAAATAATATTTTTGGTATAGAGATGCAAAGTAAATAAAGTAAAAGCAAAGTAAAAGCAAATCAATAATAAAGTGATGGAGATTGATATGATGAGAAAGAGACCCAGGGGCCATAGGGTTCACTAGTGGCTTCTCTCAAGAGCATAAGTATTCTACGGTGGGTGAACAAATTATTGTTGAGCAATTGACAGAATTTAGCATAGTTATGAGAATATCTAGGTATGATCATGTATATAGGCATCACGTCCGAGACAAGTAGACCAAAATGATTCTGCATCTACTACTATCACTCCACTCATCAACCGCTATCCAGCATGCATCTAGAGTATTAAGTTAAAAACAGAGTAACGCCTTAAGCAAGATGACATGATGTAGAGGGATAGTTTCATGCAATATGATAAAACCCCATCTTGTTATCCTCGATGGCAATGATACAATACGTGCCTTGCTGCCCCTTCTATCATTGGGAAAGGACACCACAAGATCGAACCCAAAGTTAAGCACTTCTCCCATGGCAAGAACAACCAATCTGGTAGGCCAAACCAAACTAATAATTCGAAGAGACTTGCAAAGATAACCAATCATACATAAAAGAATTCAGAGAAGATTCAAATATTATTCATAGATAGACTTGATCATAAACCCACAATTCATCGGTCTCAACAAACACACCGCAAAAAGAAGATTACATCGAATAGATCTCCACGAGAGAGGGGGAGAACATTGTATTGAGATCCAAAAAGAGAGAAGAAGCCATCTAGCTACTAGCTATGGACCCGTAGGTCTGAAGTAAACTACTCACACTTCATCGGAGGGGCTTGGATGGTGATGTAGAAGCCCTCCGTGATCGATGCCCCCTCCGGCGGAGCTCCAGAACAGGCCCCAAGATGGGATCTCGTGGATACAGAAAGTTGCGGCGGTGGAATTTGGTTTTTGGCTCCGTCTCCGATTGTTTGGGGGTACGTGGATATATATAGGAGGAAGAAGTACATCGGTGGAGCTTCGAGGGGCCCACGAGGCTGGAGGCGTGCCCTAGGGGGGGGGGGGGGCGCCCCTACCCTCGCGACCACCTCGTGGATTTCTTGACGGAGGGTCCAAGTGTCTTGGATCTTATCTGATGAGAAAATCACGTTTCCGAAGGTTTCATTCTGTTTGGACTTCGTTTGATATTCCTTTTCTTCGAAACCCTAAAACAGGCAAAAAAACAACAATTCTGGGCTGGGCCTCCCGTTAATAGGTTAGTCCCAAAAATAATATAAAAGTGGATAATAAAGCCCAATAATGTCTAAAACAGTAGATAATATAGCATGGAGCAATCAAAAATTATAGATACATTGGAGACATATCAATCTTCATACCTAGTTCAATCTTGTTACCGACAAGTCTCTTTACTCGTTCCGTAATGCATCATCCCATAACTAACTAATTAGTCACATTGCTTGCAAGGCTTATCATGATGTGCATTACCGAGAGGGCCTAGAGATACCTCTCCGATACTTGGAGTGACAAATCCTAATTTGATCTATGCCAACCCAACAAACATCTTCGGAGACACCTATAGAGCATCTTTGTAATCACCCAGTTACATTGTGACATTTTATAGCACACAAGGCATTCCTCTGTGTCGGGGGTGTCTGATCCCTCCCACACCTATGGGGATCGGTGGACCGAGCCCCTTTTGGTTCGGCAGGGGGCGGTGGATGCACAAAGAGCAGATCGAGGCGAAACACACGAGCGAGGCGATCGGTTTACCCAGGTTCGGGCCGCACGGATGCGTAAAACCCTACTCCTGCTTTGGTGGTTGTATTGAGTTTTGGCTTGGGAGCGGCGAGTGCTACAGTACACTCAAGCAGCTGGCGAGGCCGAGCGTGAGAATGGCTGCCCCCCCCCACTGTTGCGCATGGGCCTCCTTTTATATGTCTAAGGGGTCACCAACATGTGGCAACAGAGGTGAGGGTAAAAACGTAAAAGGGGTGGTAGTTGGCTCCACCGCCTACAGCTGTCGCATCCTACCTAACCCTGACGGCAGGGGACAAAGGCATTAAATGCCTGTCTGTGTCGCTTAGACGGGGCGGAAAGGGACCGTCAGGGGCGCCACCGTTTGCCATGATGGCTCCTTGTCAGCTCCTGCTTGCCACCGCATGCCCCTGGCTGCACAGCCTCCCACCACGTACGCCAGGAATGGTCGCAGGGCGACACGTTGGTGGGTGAGCTGGAGCACGGGCTGCGGGGTAGTAGCTTGCCGCGGCAAGCGCCTTGCCGCGGATGTTGTCTTGTCGCGTCCGGGAGCTTGTCGCTCACCGGACCTTGTCGGGGCGCGCAGAGCGCCGCAGCGAGTTTCTTGAGAGGCTTGGGTTGGTCCTCCCGGCAAGCTCCTCTTGCCGGGGCCTCATTTCCTTCCCGGCAAGCTCCTCTTGCCGGGGCCTTGTTTCCTTCCCGGCAAGCTCCTCTTGCCGGGGCCTCTGTGCTTCGGGTAGCCTTCCCGGCAAGCTCCTCTTGCCGGGGTCTTGCGCCTTGGCTTGAATACTTTGTTCTTGAATGGCTCCTAAAGGAACCATGGAGGGTCTTGGCGGTCGCCCGGCAAGCCTTGCCGCGGGTCGCTGCGACTGCCCGTGCACAAGTTCGGGATACTAAGGTACCCCTACTTTAGTACACCGACAGGAGCCCCCGGGCCTGGGCCATACACGGTGCCGAGCGCTGTTGGGCGAGGCCCAAAACAGTACATGGGCACGCGCGGCCTAGGGTACGCCATAACTCGTTCCGCATCCACCGCGCCCTCCCCAAACGGCACGCGTCAAACGCGATATCTTGGGAGAGAACGTGGGCGGTTTTCGAGGCGTCCACTCCCCACGATCACGGGGTGGGGAGGGGTCGCCTCATTCGTCGCCTCGGTTCTGCACGCCAGCCACGCGGCTCCCATGCACTTGGGGTCGCGGGCGGCGGAGGCAGGAAACCAGGCCGTCACAGGTCGAGGGAGCGGGTCGGCCCCAGCTCCCTGCTCTCCTCGTGTCTTGATTCGCTGAGCGGGGCGGCCGAGCCCCCACCCCGCTCCTTTATAAAGAGCGGGAGGGGAGGATGGAAGCCCGAATTCTCCCATCTCCTTCTTCCTCCAGCTTCTGCTCCCCTTCCTCCCATTTGCCATGGAGAAAGGGAACCCTGGTCCTTCGTTAGTGGCGGCAAGGGTTGTCGCCAGGCAGCGCATCCCTCCCTCTCCCGCACCCATGGTGGCGGAGCCAGTCGCAAGGGGAAGAGGGAGGGGGCGAGGTCATGGACGAGGTCGAGGACGAGGCCGTGGCGCTCGGGGAAGTGGTGGACGAGGCGGCGCGTCGGCTTCGCCTCCGCCGACTGCTCTTCTTCCCGCGGTGGCCCATGCTGGGGACGACCCTTGCGAGTTCTTCGTTAGGCTGCGCCGGGCACCTCGTCGTCGCCTCCGACTCCCAGATCCGTTTGTGGAAGTGGTGGAGTTGGACCCGCCCGAGACGCTGAGACTGCAGATGAGGGGCTATGGGATCAGCGGCACGCGAGTCCGCGCCGAATTCCCAGCCCCCGGCGTGATGTATCTTGGCCGAGGGTGGAAGACGTTCGCCCGCATCCACAGCTTGACGCTGGGGCTCACCCTCCACTTCAAGTTGGTGGAGGGCGATCTCCTCTCCGTCAAGGTCTTCGGGTGCTTCGGCGTCCGGGCCCGGTGCTGCGTGGAGAGCTCCTTCGACAGCGAAGGCTCCTCCTCGAGCGAGAGTGACGAGGAGGGGAGCGACAGCGACGATGAGGGGAGTGGGCAGCAGGATGGCGGGTCTGACTAGGTGTCGGGCGCCGCTCCGTGCGGCACCGACAACCCCATCATCCGTGTCGCCGGCTCCTTGAACTCCCCGGGGTCGTCTCCTTGGGCGGCTGGCGTAGGGAGGCTGCGGAAGAGGAAGAGGGCCGGCGGCAAGGCCGTCAGGTCGGAGTACGATGGCGTGGTGCCCTCGACAGCGTGCTGACGTCCTGCCGCCTCGTCTTCGAGCCCCTCTTCCGGCGCTGCCATCACCGTCCAGCCTTGACGGCCCCCGGGGTGTTCTCTTGGTGTCTTCTGGCACCCGTAGTTCCCCTAGGCGCTCCTTTTGCCCTTCTCGCCTCCTTGACCTACCTCCTGAAGAGAGGGACAAGAAAGGGATTACGGGCATCTTATCTTTTTAATTTGTAAGCCCTCGGGCCTTAGTTGCATTTAAAACTTGTAATCCTCTCTTTCATGTTTTTCATTCTCCATGGACTGTACCTGCATGGAATGTTTTGATGAAAAGGGGATGTTTGCCGGGTTATTTGTCTCGCGGGTAGAACCCACGCCAAGGAGCAAATCCTTGGTATCTTTCAGATGGACACTCCTTCCCCGGCAACATGCCCTGCCGTCTTCCCACGCCGCTCGACCTTTCTCACACTCTTGACGGAGGCAGGGACGAGGCGGGTGCGGCCCCTCGTTTCATCCCTTTCCTGCCGCGACTACGACCAAAACTTGGCCCTGGGGCCCCAGGGACCAGAGCTAAGGGAGCACGGTGGCTTTCGGGAAGAAACAAGGCTTCGTATTCCCAGTCCAAAAGAGAATGCATGACAAGGGATGAAAGACTTATCTGAGACTGCAGCCCCCGGCAACTCTAGCTTGCCGTGGGGTGAACCTTGGTACTTGCAGCCCCCGGCAACACTGGCTTGCCGGGGCCCAGATGCCGGCACGTCCTTCTTCTCCTTTTCATCCCCATGCGGTCCGACAAGGATATGCGAGTCCTGCGAACCAAAGGAAACGAAAGAAAGGCAAAAGGACGCACACTCGACCTCTAAGTTAGGGGTTAGCTGCTGTTAGGCACTATCAACCCTAACCGAGGACTCGACTCGACCTAGCATGCATGCTGTAACTCTGGGCGCCAGCGCTTCATTATCTTGTGCTCAGGGTCTGCGCCTGGCTTTGTACAAAGGATTACATGCAACAGCGGCAAGACTTGTACAAAAGAGTGGTTGCCGGACAGGGTCCGACAACCGCGCCTTACGGGTAAAACTTACGAAGAAGCTCGATATTCCAGGAGTTGCTCACTGGTACGCCATCTTCGGTCTCCAGGCAGACAGCGCCAGGCCTGGTGACTCGTTTCACCCGGTAAGGGCCTTCCCACTTCGGCGTCAACTTGTTGGAATTCTTGGTGGGCTGAACGCGCCGAAGAACAAGGTCGCCTTCCACGAGACTCCTGGCGTTAACTTTGCGGCTATGATAGCGGTGCAAAGCTTGCTGGTAGCGAGCGGCTCGCACAACAGCCTGGAGACGATCTTCCTCAAGGAGCAGCGCGTCATCTTGCCGCACCCGCTCTTGCTCAAGCTCATCATAAGAGAGCACTCGAGGTGACCCGTATACGAGTTCCGTGGGGATAACTGCCTCCGCTCCATAGACTAGAGCGAAGGGTGTCTGTCCAGTGGCTCGATTTGGCGTCGTCCTGATCGACCAAAGAACCACTGGCAGCTCCTCGATCCAGTTGCGTCCGCGCTTGTGCAGCCTGTCGAAGGTTCGGGTCTTGAGCCCACACATCACTTCAGCATTTGCCCTCTCAGCTTGGCCGTTGCTTCTCGGGTGAGCGACAGAAGCAAAGCAGACCTTGGCGCCGAGATCTTAGACATACTGCATGAAGGTGCGGCTCGTAAATTGTGTACCATTGTCGGTGATTATCCTGTTAGGGATTCCGAAACGGCAAACAATCGACCTGAAGAACTTGACTGCGGACTGCGTCGTCACCTTTCTCACTAGTTCCACTTCCGGCCACTTTGTGAACTTGTCGATTGCAACGTACAAGTACTCAAAGCCCCCGACAGCTCGGGGGAAGGGGCCGAGGATATCAAGCCCCCAGACCGAAAATGGCCAGGATAAAGGGATCGTCTGGAGAGCTTGAGCTGGCTGGTGAATCTGCTTGGAATGGAACCGGCACGCTTCACACTTGGTTACTTGTGCAGTTGCATCCTGGAGGGCTGTCGGCCAGAAGAAGCCTTGCCAGAATGCTTTTCCGACAAGAGCTCTTGCGCCAATGTGGTGACCACATATGCCTCCATGTATCTCTGCCAATAGCTTCTGTCTGTCTTCCCGAGGAATACACTTCAATTTCACACCGTTGAGTCTTCTTCTGCACAGTGTGTTGTCGACAAACTGGTACATACTAGACTGCCGGGCTACTCTTTCCGCTTCTTCTGGTTCCTCGGGAAGCTCTCCTGTCTGAAGGAAATGGACAATCTGCTGCGCCCATGTTGGAGCCTGTGGCTCGACAACAAGGACTAAAGGCACATCTGCTACTGCGGGAACGTCCGCTTCTACGGCAAGAGCCTACGACTCTGCCGGAGCTTGACGTTCGAGTGTCTGCTGCAACGGAACAAACCCTGGGGTTTGTCGGAGTAGACTGCTCCCCAGCACTCTGGGCGTCGATCTTGGGGACCTTCTTGGCGGCGGCTTCGGGGAGCTCTGCCGGAAGATAGTCACCAGAGATCAACTTCCTCTTCTTGCTCTGTCCAGTTGATGGTGTTACGGATGGCTGAGTCAGCTTAAGCACAAAGATCCCTGGTTCCACAGGTAACTTAAGTGCTGCGCACTTTGACAGGCCATCGGCAATGTCGTTCTCAGCTCTTGGAACATGTTCCATTTGCAGGCCGTCAAAGCGCTCTTCCAGCTTCCTCACTTCATCAACGCAAGCTTCCATCAACGGACTCTGATAATCCTTGTTCACTTGGCGGACGACAAGCTGCGAGTCACCCCTGACAATGAGCTTCTTAATCCCAAGTTCTGCCACGATCCTGAGACCGGCAAGCAAGCCTTCATACTCTGCAGTATTGTTTGTCGCTTGCTCCTTGGGAAAGTGCATCTGGACTATGTACTTGAGGTGCTCTCCGGTGGGTGCGACAAGCAGTACACCAGCACCGGCGCCTTGCAGCGAGAAGGCACCGTCAATGTACATGAGCCACTCTTTGCTTGCTTCCTTGGCGGGGATGCTCATCTCTGGAATTTCTTCGTCTGGGGTTGGCGTCCACTCTGCTATGAACTCTGCCAATGCTCTGCTCTGGATTGTTGATGTACTCTCAAACTTGAGGCCAAAGCTTGACAGTTTTAGTGCCCACTCGACAATCCTGCCTGTTGCTTCTGGATTTTGCAATATCCTCTTCAGCGGATAGCGAGTGACAACTGTGATCTCGTGTGCTTGGAAGTAATGGTGCAGCTTTCTCGAGGCCATGAGAAGGCCGAAAAGCAGCTTCTGCACACCAGAGTACCTTGACCTAGCCCCCTGTAAAAGGGAGCTGACAAAGTAAACTGGGCGCTGCACCATTTTCTTCTGTATCTCCTCTTGTATCTGCGCAGATCCTTGCTTGTCGGGACCAGAGCTTGTCGGGGAAGCCCCCTGCTTGTCGCGGCCGCTGGCTCATCGTCGGCCTCCCTTTCCGCTACTAACGCAACACTAACCACTTGATTGGTTGCCGCTATGTACAACAGCAACTTCTCTTGTGGTTTAGGTGCGACAAGTGTTGGAGTGGAGGACAGGTATCTCTTCAAGTCTTGCAGCGCAGCCTCTCCTTCCGGAGTCCATCTCATTGGACCTATCCTTTTCAAAATTTTGAAAAAGGGCAGGGCGCGCTCAGCAGACCGAGAGATAAACCTGCTAAGAGCAGCTACGCAGCCGGCAAGCTTCCGTACATCCTTGACGTGCTTTGGTGCTTCGATCTGCTCAATGGCCCTAATCTTGTCGGGGTTGGCTTCGATTCCCCGCTGAGACACAAAGAACCCGAGAAGCTTGCCGGAAGGGACTCCAAACACACACTTCTCGGGGTTGAGCTTGAGGTTGATCTTGCGCAGATTTGCAAAAGTCTCTTCTAAGTCTTGGATCAGAGTTGCCCTGTCTTTGCTTTTGACCACTATATCATCCATGTATGCTTCTACATTTCCGTGTATCTGTGGCTTCAAAGCAATATGGACTACTCTAGCAAATGTTGAACCGGCATTCTTTAATCCGAAAGGCATCCATACAAAACAGTACGTGCCACATGGAGTAATGAATGCGGTTTTCTCCTCATCCTCTTCTGCCATGAAGATCTAATGGTATCCTGAGTATGCATCAAGAAATGAAAGCAACTCACATCCGGCTGTGGAGTCAACAATCTAGTCAATGCGCGGCAAGGGAAATGGATCTTTGGGACAAGCTTTATTAACATCAGTGAAGTCAATACAAAGCCTCCACTTCCCGTTTGCCTTGCGCACTACAACCGGATTGGCCAACCACGTTGGATGGAGCACTCCTCTGACAAGTCCTGCTGCTTCCAACTTCTTGATCTCTTCTGCTATGAATTCTTGGCACTACACCGCCTGTTTCCTGGCCTTCTGCTTGACGGGCCGCGCATGAGGACAAACGGCAAGGTGGTGCTCAATTACTTTCCTGGGAACACCGGGGATATCAGACGGTTGCCATGCAAACACGTCGACATTCGCCCGCAGGAAAGTAACAAGCGCGCTTTCCTATTTAGGGTCAAGCGTGGCACTGACGGTGAAGGTACCACCAGCGCTGTCCTCCTTGGCGGGCACCTTCTTGGTAAGTGGTGGAGCTGCCATCGTCTTCTTGCTCTTGCCGCCGGAGCTCGATGGTGCGTCCTCGACGGTAGCGCAGCACTCCGAAGAGGTGCACTTGCCGGAGTAGGCATCAGAGCACTCGCCGGACTTGGTCTTCTTCTTGCTGGTGGAGCTTGATGGTGCGTCCTCGACGGCAGCGCAGCACTCCGAAGAGGCGCGCTTGCCGGAGTGGGCACCAGAGCTCTTGCCGGACTTGGTCTTCTTCCCCCGGGAGCTTCAGCGGCAAGTGTCTCGCGGTCTGTCGCGGCGGCAGCTTCCCGGTAGATCTTGTCGGTGCAGATAAGGGCGTCCTTCTTGTCGCCAGGGATAGAGATGACGCTTATCGGGCCTGGCATCTTGAGCATGTTGTAGGCATAGTGAGAGGCCGCCATGAACTTGGCGAGTGCGGGACGGCCAAGTATCCCATTGTAGGGCAATGGGAAATCGGCAACGTCGAAGGTGACCCTCTCAGTCCTGAAGTTCATCTCGCTGCCGAATGTTACCGGCAGCGTGACTTTTCCCTTCGGCTTGCTCCTTCCCGGGTTAATTCCTTGGAATGTACCGGTTTCTTCGAGCTCGCTGTCCGGGATCTGGAGTTTCTGGAGCACAGCGGAGGAGATCAGATTCAGGCCGGCCCCGCCATCAACTAGCATCTTGGTGACCTTGAGGTTGCGGATTGTTGGGGAAACCAACAATGGCAAGCACCCGACCGCAGTTGTGCGATCAGGGTGGTCCTCAATGTCAAAGATGATAGGCGTGCTGGACCACTTCAGAAGCTTGTGTTATTCGACGGGTGGCTCTGCCGCATTAACTTCCCGGAGCCACTGTTTGAGTTGGCGGTGGGAAGTGTGCAGAGAAGCACCACCGTCAACACACAAGACTTCTGTAGCCTTTCTGAAACTCCTGCTCGCTGTTCTCAACATCATCCATGTCTTCGTCGTCGTCTTCGTCTTCGTCCTTGTCGCGGCCGCGGGGAGGTCTGTCTCCTTGCCGCTGCTTGTCCTTGCCACGGCTTCCTCCCGGGCCAGCGTGCTTCTTGCCGGCTTCTCCACCGCCTCCTTGGGCTCTCTCCTTGTCGCGCCGCTCGTACTCAGCTTTTTGTTGCTGGACAAGCTGCTCAACCCTCTTGCAGTTTTGGAGATCATGGCCCTTGGTGCGGTGAATCTTGCAGTACTGCTTGCCGGAGCCGTCCTGCTTGTCGACGGCCGCCACAGCCTGGCAGTTGGTGCACGCGGCAACCTCCTTGCCGGAGCTGCCAACTTTGGCTTGCTTGGCGGGGCCGTCATCGCTGGACTACTGAACGACTAGTACCTCTTTGCCGCTCTTCTTCTTGTTGCGCCTCCGGTTTTTCCTTGCCGGGGCGGCATCCTCGCTGTCAGATCCCCCTGCTCCAGCATCCTCTCCAGGGAGTTTCCTCCCTTCTTCAGCGCGTGCACACTTGTCGGCCAGGGCATATAGCTCGCCGACGTCCCTGATCCTGCTCATCGCCATCTCCTCCCGCATCCTGTGATTACGCACGTTCTGGTGGAACGCGCTGATAACCGCGGCAGGGTGGATGTCTGGGATGTTGCGCTGCATGCGGCTGAATCTCTGGATATACTTGCGCAGGGGTTCTCCTTCCTTCTGGGAAAGCAGGTGGAGGTCACTCTCTTGGCCATGTGGTTTGTGGCCGCCTGTAAAGGCGCCGAGAAACTGATGGCACAAATCCGCCCAAGAGGATATGGAGTTGTCCGGCAAGTGCAGGAGCCAGGATCTGACTTCGGGCTTGAGCACGAGCGGGAAGTAGTTGGCAAGGACCTTGTCGTCTCGCCCCCGGCAGCTTGCACCGCAATGGTGTAGATGCTGAGGAACTCCGACGGGTGCGACTTGCCGTCGTACTTCTCCGGCATGTCTGGCTTGAAATGCTTCTGGTTGGGCCACTGGACTTGCCGCAGCTCACGGGTGAACGCAGGACAACCTGCCGCGTACGGCAAGTTACCTGGCTCTCCGGGCGCATGCACGTCAACAGAGGGCCCAGCGCGCAGGTCTGATTGACGCCGCGCTTCCCTTCGGCGCTCGATGCGTGTTCGAGCGTCTTCTTGTTGTCTCTCATGAAGAACTTGGCGTTGATCGCGACGAGCTCGCGGATCTGACGACGCGGTGGAGTAGCTGTCGAGGTGGATCCGGTGAGTCGGCGATCTTGGCCTTCGGGGCGAAGAGTGCACAGTGGTTGCACCCTCGCCGGTCTTGTCGCCACCGGCTCGCGCCTGGCTGACTTGCCGCGGCAGCGATGCGCTCGGCTGCCGCGGGTTGTCGCCGTTGGCGAAGCCGATGAGACTCTGAATAGTGGCCCTCCAGTCATCGATCTTCTCTGGCGCTGGAGGGTAGTCTAGGAGCAGCTGGGCATGCGCCAACGCTTCCGCCGGAGTGGTGGGCGGCGGCAGCGAACGGTGGGAGGAGCGAGATATGCTCGGACTCCTAACTGCGTTAGAAGGAGCAACATCCCGTCCAAGCGACCGTGCCGCGCTCGCGCCAGCATGTTGGCGTGCATGCTGATCCTGAGCGCTTCGGGATCCGCCAGCTTGATCTTGGCCCAGCAGACGTATGGTACCGTGGGTACCATGACGCTGCTGGTCCCACGCCTCCTGGGACGGGCGTGGAGCATGTACGGACGCCGAGGCCTTGGAGTGCGCACGGTCATTGTGGGAGGCGACCGCGCCGCCGACGTGCGGTGCCGCCTAGTCCTTGGACCTGGTAGCGCCACGAGTCTCCCCGTCGGCGCCTGCTCTTCCGCCGGCGCCTGTTCCACCAGTCGTCCACTCCGGCGATGGTGGGCTCGGCGCAGACGGAGCGGCTACCTCCGAAGCCTTCTTCTTCGGCGGCATGTTGATGAAGACGATGAAGATTCGGCTCGTGCGAACGCCGGATCAGGTTCACACAACCTCGACGCACCCCCTACCTGGCGCGCCAAAGATGTCGGGGGTGTCTGATCCCTCGCACACCTATGGGGATCGGCGGACCGAGCCCCTTTTGGTTCGGCAGGGGGCGGTGGATGCACAAAGAGCAGATCGAGGCGAAACACACGAGCGAGACGATCGGTTTACCCAGGTTCGGGCCGCACGGATGCGTAAAACCCTACTCCTGCTTTGGTGGTTGTATTGAGTTTTGGCTTGGGAGCGGCGAGTGCTACAGTACACTCAAGCAGCTGGCGAGGCCGAGCGTGAGAATGGCTGTCCCCCCCCCCCACTGTTGCGCATGGGCCTCCTTTTATATGTCTAAGGGGTCACCAACATGTGGCAACAGAGGTGAGGGTAAAAACATAAAAGGGGTGGTAGTTGGCTCCACCGCCTACAACTGTCGCATCCTACCTAACCCTGATGGTAGGGGACAAAGGCATTAAATGCCTGTCTGTGTCGCTTAGACGGGGCAGAAAGGGACCGTCAGGGGCGCCACTGTTTGCCACGATGGCTCCTTGTCAGCGCCTGCTTGCCACCGCATGCCCCTGGCTGCACAGCCTCCCGCCACGTACACCAGGAATGGTCCCAGGGCGACACGTTGGTGGGTGAGCTGGAGCGCGGGCTGCGGGGTAGTAGCTTGCCGCGGCAAGCGCCTTGCCGCGGATGTTGTCTTGTCGCGTCCGGGAGCTTGTCGCTCACCGGGCCTTGTCGGGGCGCGCAGAGCGCCGCAGCGAGTTTCTTGAGAGGCTTGGGTTGGTCCTCCCGGCAAGCTCCTCTTGCCGGGGCCTCATTTCCTTCCCGGCAAGCTCCTCTTGCCGGGGCCTTGTTTCCTTCCTGGCAAGCTCGTCTTGCCGGGGCCTCTGTGCTTCGGGTAGCCTTCCCGGCAAGCTCCTCTTGCCGGGGTCTTGCGCCTTGGCTTGAATACTTTGTTCTTGAATGGCTCCTAAAGGAACCATGGAGGGTCTTGGCGGTCGCCTGGCAAGCCTTGCCGCGGGTCGCTGCGACTGCCCGTGCACAAGTTCGGGATACTAAGGTACCCCTACTTTAGTACACCGACACTCTGGTATTCAGGAGTTGCATAATCTCATAGTCAAAGGAATATGTATAAGTCATGAAGAAAGCAATAGCAATAAAACTTAACGATCATTATGCTAAGCTAACGGATGGGTCTTGTCTATCACATCATTCTCCTAGTCTATGGTTAGGAAACTTAACCATCTTTGATTAACGAACTAGTCTAGTAGAGGCTTACTAGGGACATGGTGTTTTGTCTATGTATCCACACATGTATCAAGTTTCCAGTAAATACAATTCTAGCATGAATAATAAACATTTATCATGACATAAGGAAATATAAAATAACAACTTTATTATTGCCTCTAGGGCATATTTCCTCTAGTCTCCCACTTGCACTAGAGTCAATAATCTAGTTCACATCGCCATGTGATTTAACACCAATAGTTCACATCACCATGTGATTAACACCCATAGTTCACATCGCCATGTGACCAACACCCAAAGGGTTTACTAGAGTCACTAATCTAGTTCACATCGACATGTGATTAACACCCAAGGAGTACTAAGGTGTGATCATGTTTTGCTTGTGAGAGAGGTTTAGTCAAGGGGTCTGCCACATTCAGATATGTATGTATATTGCAAATTTCTATGTCTACAATGCTCTGCATGGAGCTACTCTAGCTAAATGCTCCCACTTTCAATATGTATCCAGGTCGAGACTCAGAGTCATCCAGATTGGTGTCAAAGCTTGCATCAACGTAATTCTTTACGACGAACTCTTTATCACCTCCATAACAAAGAAATATTTCCTTAGTCCTCTAAGGATAATTTTGCCCGCTGTCCAGTGATCTACTCCTAGATCACTATTTTACTCCCTTGTCAAACTCATGGCAAGGTATACAATAGGTCTGGTACACATCATGGCATGCTTTATAGAACCTATGGCCAAGGCATAGGGAATGACTTTCATTCTCCCTCTTTCTTCTGCTATGGTCGGGCTTTGAGTCTTACTCAACTTCACACCTTGCAACACAGGAAAGAACCCTTTCTTTGACTGATCCATTTTGAACTTCTTCAAAATCTTGTCAAGGTATGTGCTTTGTGAAAGTCTTATTAAGTGTCTCGATCTATCCCTATAGATCTTGATGCCCAATATATAAGTAGCTTTCACCGAAGTCTTTCATTGAAAAATTCTTATTCAAGTATCCTTTTATGCTATCTAGAAATTCTATATCATTTCCAATCAACAATATGTCATCCACATATAATATCAGAAATGCTACAGAGCTCCCACTCACTTTCTTGTAAATACATGCTTCACCATAAGTCTATAGAAAACCATATGCTTTGATCACCTTATCAAAGCGTATATTCCAATTCCGAGATGCTTGCACCAGTGCATAGATGGATCGCTGGAGTTTGCATACGTTGTTAGCACCTTTAGGATTGACAAAACCTTCTGGTTGCATCATATACAACTCTTCTTTAAGAAATCCATTAAGGAATGTAGTTTTGACATCCATTTGCCAGATTTCATAAAATGTGGCAATTGCTAATATGATTCAGACAGACTTAAGCATTGCTACGAGTGAGAAAATCTCATCGTCGTCAACACCTTGAACTTGTCAAAAACCTTTTGCGACAAGTTGAGCTTTGTAGATAGTAACACTACCATCAGCATATGTCTTCCTCTTGAAGATCCATTTATTCTCTATGGCTTGCTGATCATCGGACAAGTCAACCAAAGTCCATACTTTGTTCTCATACATGGATACCATCTCAAATTTCATGGCCTCAAGCCATTTTGCGGAATCTTGGCTCATCATCGCTTCCCCATAGTTCATAGGTTCGTCATGGTCTAGTAACATGACTTATAGAATAGGATTACTGTACCACTCTGGTGCGGAACGTGCTCTGGTTGACCTACGAGGTTCAGTAGTAACTTGATCCAAAGTTTCATGATCATTATCATTAGCTTCCTCACTAGTTGGTGTAGGCATCACAGGAACGGTTTCTGTGATGAGCTACTTTCCAATTTGAGAGAAGTTACAATTACCTCATCAAGTTCTACTTTCCTCCCAGTCACTTCTTTTGAGAGAAACTCCTTCTCTAGAAGGATCCATTCTTAGCAACAAAGATCTTGCCTTCGGATCTGTGATAGAAGGTGTACCCAATAGTTTCTTTTGGGTATCCTATGAAGACGCACTTCTCCGATTTGGGTTCGAGCTTATCAGGCAGAATCTTTTTCACATAAGCATCGCAACCCCAAAATTTAAGAAACGACAACTTAGGTTTCTTGCCAAACCATAGTTCATACGGGGTCATCTCAACGGATTTAGATGGTGCCCTCTTTAACGTGAATGCAACTGTCTCTAATGCATAACCCCAAAACAATAATGGTAAATCGGCAAGAGACATCGTAGATCGCACCATATCTAATAAAGTACGGATACGACGTTTGGACACACCATTACGCTATGGTGTTCCAGGTGGCGTGAGTTGTGAAACTATTCCACATTGTTTTAAATGAAGGCCAAACTCATAACTCAAATATTCACCTCGGCGATCAGATCGTAGAAATTTTTATTTTCTTGTTACGATGATTCTCCACTTCATTCTGAAATTCTTTGAACTTTTCAAATGTTTCAGACTTGTGTTTCATCAAGTAGATATGCCCATATCTGCTCAAATCATCTGTGAAGGTCAGAAATAATGATACCCTCCGCGAGCCTCAACATTGATCGGACCGCATACATCGGTATGTATTATTTCCAATAAGTCAGCAACTCGCTCCATTGTTCTGGAGAACGGAGTCTTAGTCATCTTGCCCATGAGTCATGGTTCGCAAGCATCAAATGATTCATAATCAAGTGATCCCAAAAGTCCATCTGCATGGATTTTTTCATGCGCTTTACACCAATATAACCTAACGATAGTGCCACAAATATGTTGCACTATCATTATCAACTACGCATCTCTTGGCATCAATATTATGAATATGTGTATCACTATGATCGAGATTCATAAACCATTTATATTGAGTGTATGACCATAGAAGGTTTTATTCATGTAAACAGAATAACAATTATTCTTTGACTTCAATGAATAACCGTATTGCAATAAACATGATCCAATCACATTCATGCTCAACATAAACACCAAATAACATTTATTTAAGGTTCAACACTAATCCCGAAGGTAAAGCGAGTGTGCGATGGTGATCTTATCAACCTTGGAATCACTTCCAACACACATCGTCACCTCACCCTTAACTAGTATTTGTTCATTTTGCAACACCCATTTCGAGTTACAAATCTTAGCAACCGAACCGGTATCAAATACCCAGGGGCTACTATGAACACTACTAAAGTACACATCAATAACATGTATATCAAAATACCTTTGTTCACTTTGCCATCCTTCTTATCTGCCAAGTTTTTGGGGCAGTTCCGCTTCCAGTGACCATTTCCTTTGAAGTAGAAGCACTCAGTTTCAGGTTTGGGTCTAGCTTTGGGCTTCTTCACGGGAGTGGCAACTTTCTTGCCATTCTTCTTGAAGTTCCCTTTCTTTCCCTTGCCCGTTTTCTTGAAACTAGTGGTATTGTTAACCATCAACACTTGATGCTATTTCTTGATTTCTACCTTCGCCGATTTCAACATCACGAGGAGCATGGGAATCATTTTCGTCATCCCTTGCATATTATAGTTCATCATGAAGTTCTAGTAACTTGGTGATAGTGACTAGAGAACTCTGTCAATCACTATCTTATCTGGAAGAATAACTCCCACTTGATTCAAGTGATTGTAGTACCCAGAGATTCTGAGCATATCCTCACTAGCTGAGCTATTCTCCTCCATCTTGTAGGAAAAGTACTGTTAGATGTCCCATCCCTCTTAACACGGGCATGAGTCTGCACTATCATTTTCAGCTCTTGGAACATCTCATATGCTCCATGGCATTCAGAACATTTTTGAAGTCGCAGTTCTAAGTCGTAAAGCATGGCGCAGTAAACTATCAATTAGTCATCATACCGAGCATGTCAAACATTCATAACGTCTGCATCTGCTCCTGCAATAGGTCTGTCACCTAGCGGTGCATCAAGGACATAATTCTTCTGTGTACCAATGAGGATAATCCTTAGACCATGGACCCAGTCCGCATCATTGCTACTGATACGTCTCCAACGTATCTATAATTTTTTATTGCTCCATGCTACTTTATCTACTGTTTTGGACTATATTGGGCTTTATTTTCTACTTTTATATTATTTTTGGGACTAACCTATTAACCGGGGGCCCAACCCAGAATTGCTGTTTTTTGCCTATTTCAGTATTTCGAGGAAACAGAATATCAAACGGAGTCCAAACGGAATGAAACCTTCGGGAACGTGATCTTCTCACCGAACGTGATCTAGGAGACTTGGACCCTACTCCAAGAAGTTTCTGGGGAGGTCACAAGGGTGGAGGGCGCGCCCCTTGGGCACGCCCCCCTGCCTCGTCGGCCCCTCGGAGCTCCACCGACTTGCTCCTTCCTCCTATATATACCTACGTACCCCCATTAGACCAAAGACGGAGCCAAAAAAACCTAATTCCACCATCGCAACTTCCTGTATCCACGAGATCCCATCTTGGGGCCTATTCCAGAGCTCCGCCGGAGAGGGCATCTATCACGGAGGGCTTCTACATCAACACCATAGCCCATCCGATGAAGTGTGAGTAGTTTACTTCAGACCTTCGGGTCCATAGCTAGTAGCTAGATGGCTTCTTCTCTCTTTTTGGATCTCAGTACAATGTTCTCCCCCTCTCTCGTGGAGATCTATTCGATGTAATCTTCTTTTTGGGGTGTGTTTGTTGAGACCGATGAATTGTGGGTTTAAGATCCAACTTATCTATGAATAATATTTGAATCTTCTCTGAATTCTTTTATGTATGATTGAGTTATCTTTGCAAGTCTCTTCGAATTATCCGTTTGGTTTGGCCAACTAGATTGGTAGTTCTTGCAATAGGAGAAGTGCTTAGCTTTGGGTTTGTAAGTGCATCTAGTGCCACCCCTAGTTGGTTTTGGAGTATTGACGACAAACCTAGTTGAGGGACTAATGTGTTTGTGAGAATTGCAGGATAACAGAAGTAGAAGTCCCTCATTGATTCGGTTTTCCCACCAGAGATGACCCCTAAAAATGTATGAAGACATTGATGTCAAAGGTGGTATATGAAGATATTCACATTGAAGACTATGACAAGAGAAGACACCGCATGAAGCCTATGGAGCTCGAAGGCTTAGATCTTTCGTAGTGCTTTTTTCTTCTGTGTTGAGTCATAGGAACGACCGTACTGTTAAGTGGGGTCCAAGAGAACCAGTTAGAATGACTGAAGTGGTGCTTAAACAAAAACCTATGTCTTCGAGTGAAGACAATGAGAGCAAATCTTGTCCAGAGTCGGACAAGTCAGCTTTGCTTGTAGCCCAAGTAAAGTTGTTATGTGAGTTTGAAATCTGACCGTTGGAACACGTGTCAGTTCCTTAGTGACTCGGGGTCCTTTCGGACAAATTAGGTCGGGTTGCCTAGTGGGTATAAATAGCCCACCCCCTACAACCATAAATGGTTGGCTGCTCAGATTCAGAGTACGGCTTTTGTCGTTTGAGAGCAACCCACCTCGAATCCTTTGAGAGAGAATTCCTTGCGAGGATAAAGCCCTAATCACCCAGAGCCAATGAAAATTAGGCATCACTTAAGTCTTCTTGTTTGAGTGATCTGAAGACTTATTACACTTGAGGACTGTGCATCCTCCAGCCGGTTAGGCGTCGCGTTCTGAGCATCCAAGAGACATTGTGGATTGCCGGTGAACGAAGTCTGTGAAGGTTTGGGAGTCTACCTTGAAGACTTACCAGAGTGATTGGGCGAGGTCTGTGTGACCTTAGCTCAAGGGGAATACGGTGAGGACTGGGTGTCCTGAGCTGCGTGTTCAGGACTGGGTGTCTGGGACTGTTTGTCCTTTGGTTTAAATACCTAGCCGCCCTAACCAGATGTACAGTTGTCACATCAACTGGATCTGGTCCAACAAATCTTTGACTTCAATGAGTCACTGGTTTCATCCTTCCCTTCTCTTTACTTACTGTTACTCTGTGTGAAGTCATTGTATGTTTGCACTATCTTTTGTCTTCACTGAGTGACTGTGTGATCTGTTTGGCTTCTTAATATCTTCCTGCCTGATCCTTACTACCTAGCTGCTATTAGTCATTGTCCTTTCACTTCAATGAATACATGACGATGGTTTATCTAGTGTAGTCTAACTTCCGCTGCATGGTAATAGGTTTATTTCTATCGTTTGTCTTCAAAACTTCCATGTTTTGAAGACTTTCATAAAAATCGCCTATTCACCCCCCTCTAGTCGATATAACGCACTTTCAATTGGTATCAGAGCAAGGTGCTCCCTTGTTCTGTGTGATTCGGTTTAACCACCTGGAGTTTTAGGTATGTCGACTGCAGGGATAATTAAAGTCTTCGCTGCGTGCCCCGTCTTCGATGGAACTGAATATCCCTACTGGAAGAATAAGATGCGCATGCATCTTGAAGCCATTGACGTCGATCTATGGTATGTCGTCAAGAACGGCGTTCCCAAGGCTGGAGAAGGTGTCACTGCTTCTGATGTCAAGAAGTTCGTTCAACTGGACTATACTGCCAAGAATATTATCTGTGGTCATCTGACCAAAGGACAGTATGGCAGTGTGAGTGCTTTGGAAACATCTAAGCTGGTCTGGGACAGTATGGCGTCTCAACCCAGAGAGACCAGAGAATCAGCGTTCTTCGCAACCTCTTCAACCGCTTCAAGCGAAATGACAATGAGAATGTCCAGCTCACGTTTGACCGACTCACTGACATCACAAATGTGCTTCAAGCCCTCGGGCCACTGAGATCACCAAGCATGAAGTCGTCAAGACACTACTGAGATCACTTGACAGTTCGTTTGACACCCTAGCCCTGATGATTCAAGAACGACCTGATTTCAAGACACTCGATCCGTCCAACATACTTGAGAGGCTCAACACACATGAGTTTCAGCTTTCTGAGAAAAGAGATATCTATGGTCCAAACTATGGGCGAACTCGTGTCCTGAAGGCAAAAGCTGTCTCCTCATCTGAAGAAGAATCTGACAGCAGTTCTGACGATCCTGAAGACATTGGAAAGGAACTTGCTATGCTTGTAAAGAAGTTCCAAAGATTCACCAAGAAGAAAGGCTTCAGAAAGTCTTCACGATCAAGCTCAAGGAATGATGAAGCTTCTGCTCATGACTACAAGAAGAAAACATGTCACAAGTGCAAGAAAATTGGCCACTTCATCTCTGAGTGTCCGCAGTGGGACAATGAGAACAGAAAGAAGAAGAAGAGCAAGGAATATGACTCTGACGACAAGAAGAAGAAGAAATACTCAAAGTCCTCTTCCAAGTCTTCCTCAAAGTCTTCATCACACAAGAAGAGTTCATCTGGCAAGGCACGTGCATTTGTTGGCAAGGAAATGGATTCAGAGGAGGAGTCTGCTTCTGAGGAGGCAGAGGTGGAGTCTGAGGAGGAGTCCGATTCTGGCGTTGCAAGTCTGGCTACAGCATACGTTGCCAAGTCCATCTTCAACACTGAAGACAATGACTTCACCACCGACGCCGATGCAAATGACAAGGACGACTCTGCTCCTACCTACTACTTCATGGCATGCGGTGCCAAGGTAAACACACGCACTACTCACTATCAAACATCTAGTGACGATGACTCTGATTGTGATTCAGGACCCAGCTACAAAACACTTGCTAAAATTGCAACTGAACAACAGAAAGCCATGGAACATATTCAAAAACTGTTAGACAAAAGCGATGATCTGTTGGGCGCTGAAATGACTAGATCTGAGTCCTTAATTGAAGACATAAAAAATCTTCACATTAAGTATGACGAACTTGAAAGTCGTCATGAAACGCTCTCAACAACTCATGAAAAGCTTTCCTATGATTATCTTCAAAGGAAGCAATATCTTGAGAAATTGAGAGCGGCTCATGAAGATCTTCAAAAGGAAAACGAGTCACTTCGCACCGAACAGATCAGTTCCGCTCAAGAAGGATTTGAACCACCATGTCTTAAATGCATTGAGCGTGATAATGCTACTTCTGTTGCTGAATGTTCTACTGCTGCTACTGTTGCAATATCTTCAACTATTGATGTGGTAACTAACCCGTCTTCTGAGGATACCACTGCGATTGCTGATGAGAATGCTAGGTTGAAGACATTGCTTGAAACAGGGATGTACAAAAGTCTTAAAGGGCATCAGACACTATGTGATGTCCTCAAAAGGCAGATTCTGAACCGAAACCCGAGGAAAGAGGGTGTTGGGTTCATAAGGAAAATGAATGCAGATGGCTCTTACTGGAAACCCGAGCAGTTTCCCAAAACTACATGGGTTGCTGCAAAGGAACCTTCAGCAGATCCATCCAGTCTATCTGGCTTCACTTGTGCTAACCCCATTGTCATTGATGAATCCTTTGATCCAAACTATAAACTATTTAAGAATCAGAATGGTGAATTGTTTGCCACGTACATTGGTACTAACTCTAGGAATGGACCGCCTATGAAGAAGATCTGGGTGCCCAAAAGGTGTTTGGAAAATCTTCCTGTGAATGTCATCATGACACCACAGATGAAAAGACAAACACCAGACCACAGGCTTCATATGGCCCAAAGGCTTCATACAGACAGAGGACTCACCTTAGTCGCACTAATGCAAATGTTTTGCAGGGAAACCATACTCGGGCCTATGAATATGAGCGCGGTTCATCGAATCGCCATGTTCATAAGACCAAAAACTATTCTTCTTATTCTTATGAGTATTATTGTCCACCTGCAAGACTTTTTGCTAGAGCCCCAAAGCCAAAGTTTTCAGACGCTGCACTTAGACTTATCGCTTCTAAGCCACCCTTGAAGATGTGGGTGGTTAAGAAGGCTTAACTCTCTTTTGCAGGGAAAGGTCTCCAGCAGAAAACCAAAATCTTCTGACGCTGTCGCTGGGGACCTTAAACATCTTGTAGGGCGCAAGATCAAATGCCCGAATGGTCTTACTATGTACTTCGTTCTTGAATCGCTTGCTACTCTCCCTATCAGTCCTAATCTGGATCTAAGCTTTCATAACCCACTGGTTCGTCAAATGTTTTTGCTTCACAACTCTCTTCGTGAAGCCTATCCCCCTAACTGCACTGTAGGGTATGACACCAGCGTCTACAGAATGGATTATTGATAGTGGGTGTACAAATCACATGACTGGCAAAAGAAGCCTTCTGATGGACTCAACCTTACGTCCATCCGACAAGAGCCACATCACATTTGCTGACACTGGTAAAAGTAAGGTATTAGGTCTAGGTAGAGTTGGAATCTCAAAGGATCAACACATGGATAAAGTCATTCTTGTTGAATCCCTTGGCTTCAACTTAAGGTCTGTCTCAATGCTATGCGATTTGAACATGATCGTAATATTTGGAAAATATCGTTGCCTTGTTCTAATGAAATCTGACAAGTCTCTAGTGTTTGAAGGGTATCGAAGAGATGATCTATACGTGGTAGATTTCTCAGCAGGACCACAGCTTGCCGTATGTCTTCTAGCAAAAGCTTCAGAATGCTGGCTCTGGCATCGGAGGCTTGGGCATGCTGGCATGAGGAACCTCCACACCCTTGCAAAGAAGAAGCATGTCATAGGCATCGAGGGCGTCAAGTTCAAGAAAGATCACTTATGCGGTGCCTGTGAAGCAGGAAAGATGACGAGGGCCAAACATCCCTCGAAGACAATCATGACTACTACTCGACCCTTCGAGCTGCTTCACATGGATCTTTTCGGTCCCACTCATTACTCAACTCTTACTACTACTGCTTGTCTCTATGGCTTCGTCATTGTTGATGATTATTCTAGATACACTTGGGTGCATATAATCCTTTACAAGACTGAAGTGCAGGATGTCTTCAGACGCTTCGCCAATCGAGCAATGAACAACTATGGCGCCAAGATAGAGCACATCAGAAGTGACAATGGCACTGAATTCAAGAACACTGGCTTTGATACATATCTTGATACCTTGGGCATCACACATGAATTCTCAGCCCCGTACACGCCACAGCAGAATGGCGTCGTCGAACGCAAGAAGAGAACACTCATTGAGATGGCCAGAACAATGCTAGATGAATACAAGACTCCAAGAAAATTCTGGCCTGAAGCCATTGATACTGCATGCCATACAATCAATCGTATTTATCTTCACAAGCTTCTGAACAAGACATCGTATGAGCTCCTCACTGGCAAGAAGCCAAATGTCAGTTACTTCAGAGTATTTGGCGCAAGGTGCTGGATCAAGGACCCACATCACACTTCAAAGTTTGCCCCAAAAGCACATGAGGGTTTTATGCTTGGATATGGAAAGGACTCGCACTCCTACAGAGTCTTCAACCTCTTTCATTATAGAGTGGTTGAAACCGTGGATGTGCGGTTCGATGAGACTAACGGTTCACAAAGAGAGCACCTGCCAAATGTGCTAGATGAAGTTCCATCCAGTGAATCAATCAAGCTAATGGGAACTGGAGAAATCATAGCTTCTGAAGCTCATCCTGAAGAGGAACTCATCATCTCCGCACCAGATCAACCTGAAGACAATGCTCAACCTGAAGACAATCCCTCCAACAACAACAATGATCAGCAAGAGCAAAATCTTCGCCTTGTACATCCTCGCGTTGCCAATGAAGTGCAGATTGAGAGAATAATTGACAGCATCAATGCACCTGGTCCGCTCACTCGATCAAGGGCAACTTAGCTGGCAAATTTCTGTGGGCACTTCGCATTCGTCTCAATAACAGAACCCAAGAAAGTGGAAGAAGCCTTCATGGAACCTGAATGGATTCAAGCTATGCAAGAAGAGCCTCAACAGTTTGAGCTGAACAATGTATGGGAACTAGTTAAGCATCCTGATCCTCGGAAGCACAACATAATAGGCACAAAATGGATATACCGCAACAAGCAAGATGAGCATGGTCAAGTTGTCAGAAAGAAAGCTCGGCTAGTTGCTCAAGGATATACTCAAGTGGAAGGCATTGACTTCAATGAAACATTTGCTCCTGTAGCTAGACTTGAAGCCATACGCATACTGCTGGCCTATGCAAATCATCACAACATACTTCTTTATCAAATGGATTTGAAGAGCGCCTTTCTCAATGGCAAGATTGAAGAAGAAGTGTATGTTGCACAACCACCCGGCTTTGAAGATCCAAAACATCCTGATATGGTATACAAGCTCAACAAGGCCCTGTATGTCCTCAAACAAGCCCCTCGGGCCTGGTATGACACACTCAAATACTTCCTGAAGAGGAAAGGCTTCATACCTGGTTCCCTCGACCCCACTCTCTTCACGAAGACATATGATGGTGAACTGTTTGTGTGCCAAATATATGTGGATGACATTATCTTCGGCTGCACCAATCAGAAGTACAGTGAAGAGTTTGGATATATGATGCAAGAGCAATATCAGATGTCCATGATGGGAGAGCTGAAGTTCTTCCTCGGTCTTCAAATACAACAGCAACGCAACGGCATCTTCATATCTCAAGAAAAGTATCTCAAAGATTGCCTTAAGAAGTTCGGTATGCAAGACTGCAAAGGGTTCACGACGCCAATGCTAGCCAAGCATCATTTGGGTCCTGACGACAATGGTAAAGAGTTCGATCAAAAGGTATACCGCTCCATGATTGGTTCTTTGCTTTATCTATGTGCATCTAGGCCAGATATTATGCTTAGTGTTTGCATGTGTGCTCGATTTCAAGCGGCACCAAAGGAGTCGCATCACTTAGCTGTGAAGCGAATTCTTCAATATTTGGCTCACACCCCAACTCTAGGATTATGGTATCCAAAGGGCTCAGAGTTTGATCTGGTTGGATTCTCGGATGCTGATTATGCTGGTGACAAGGTGGATCACAAGTCTACAACAGGCACATGTCATTTTCTGGGACGATCACTTGTATGTTGGTCTTCAAAGAAGCAGAACTGTGTATCTCTCTCCACTGCTGAATCTGAATACATTGCTGCTGGATCTTGCTGCGCTCAGCTTCTGTGGATGAAGCAAACCCTCAAGGACTATGGCACTCATCTGAAGCAAGTGCCACTCTACTGCGACAACGAAAGCGCCATCAAGATAGCCAACAACCCTGTTCAGCACTCGAAGACAATGCACATCGAAATTCGTCATCACTTTCTCAGAGATCATGTTGTGAAGGAAGACATTGATATCATACACGTCAACACCGAAGAGCAATTGGCAGATATCTTCACCAAGCCCTTGGATGAGAAGAGATTTTGCAAGTTACGGTGTGAGCTAAATATTCTGGAATCCTCAAATGTCCTATGATCAGGCACACATCCTAACCCTTATGCATATTGATGACTTAGATGTGCAACACAGGAAGTAAAGTATATCTTCAATCAATGAAGACATACATTCTAAGTGTGAATACATTAATGTGGAATTTGACTTCGGAGCACCACGATAATTGTGCACCATGTCTGGGTCTAATACTTCCTATACGGTGGGTAACGCCACCACCAAATGTTCTATTTGAAGTGTTTCACTCATGGTGTTACCTTGCTATGTCTTCACATTTGGTTTGGTTTCAATCTCGACATGTTTTCATGATTATCTTCAATATGTTGATTATATATATATACTAGTGTTCAGTCCTCTACAGCATTCACTTATAGCTATGTCTTCTTGTTGAATCTTTTGATCTAAGTGAATGTGATCGGACCCTAACCTCTCTGTGCTCTCTATCTCAAACTCTATCTCTCCAAATCATATGCATTCTATTGAAACTGTCGAATGTCTTCTCTGTGTCCTTGTCAGCAGAAGATACAGAGACAAACATTAAGTCCGTTTTCAATGCTCATTCCTCCACATGAAACCCGGAGAAGTAGGAACGACCACCCGACAATCCAGGCGTGCGTGGGACGTGGAACAAACCCCAATATACTGCATGATGGCCACGTGTTCCTCAGATGTGAATCGCCAGGGGCACCTGTGTAATAACGCAGTGCCGCCCCTGTACCTATAAATACACCCTTCACAGCGGTCATTATCTCTTCTTCCGCTCTCGCACGAATCCTAGCGCCACCGCTAGCCCTCGACGATGCTGGCGATGAAGCGCTTCACTGCCGCAACCTCTCCGACGCCGTCTTCACGCCGACCGCGGACATCGTCCTCTCCGCCGTCGCCGTAGGTGTCCTCCATCGCCAAGTTAGGGCACGGAAGATCGAACTGCTCGGCCTCCTCATCCACTCCGTCTAGCAGTTCCCAGTGTGGTAAATAAAACTTCTTTTTACGGCCCCTTGTGATCCTATGGCTTTGTCACTTTCTACCACAAGAATTTTCTATTCACACAAGTTGGATCTCTTTCATACTGCATCTCATAACATGCCTAGTATATTCACTTATGCTTCACAAGTAGTTAGATTCCTCACTTGTACCGATCTCTGGATTCGTACAAATCTAGAACCAACTCCTTATCTATGAGTGAATGTCTTCGCACGATGAGACCAATGTCTTCTAAACTGATTTACCTTCAAACTCTTCTGAGAATGCATATGACCTCTTCCCCTTCCCTCGCACCTTAATGCTGTCACAGGTACATGTCCGTGGGAGAATCCCTTGGTTCTCATAGTCTGCATTCATTTGCAGAATTCTTACAGCATCATATAAATTCTCCCGAAGCCAGTTCCTGTTTGTCCAGCAAGCGAAAACCTTTGAAGCCTTTGAACGTTTTGAAGCCTTTCAGTTTGAAGTTCATGGCTGCAGAGAAATCAGTAAGGAAGGGTGGCAGACAGCGTCGTGGGGGAACATCAAGAGATTTGCCTGATGACCTCTCAGAGCTTTACAAGACAGATCCTGAAGAGGATTACAATCAGCGCAAGACCCGAATCCAATGGATTCGAAGATATTGGGCAGAACAATGGTTCAAATACCGATTTGTGACCCAGGAATATGCTAAGAAAAATGCCATCAAGAGACCGTGCGGAGACATCCTATACAAGAATCTTCAACCCAGGTCCAGAGAAGAAGCCATTGAACAAGGCTTCTATCCCTGCATGGTCCGTGGGCCACAGCCTGCAGATGCACACCCATCGTCACTACTATGGTGTCGTGACGACAATCTGTTCAAGCGCAACTTCCAGTTTGCCAAGAACTCAGCGAAGCAGAACAAGAAGTCTTTTGGATTAGACTTCAACCCTGGTCCTTCTGCTCCAAGGGCTAACGGCACACGCGATGCGGAATCCAATGTCGTCGGTCCTTTCTACAACCTTGCAGGTCTCATCACCCATATCTTGGTTCAAGGGACAGCCGTGAATGAGCCTGCAGCTGACGCTGAATCAGATGAAGCGCCTGCAGCACCGACGCCAAAGAAGTTGAAGAAGCCCAAAGCTTCAAAGCAAATCTCAAGGGCGAAGCCACTGGCAACTGCACCTCCTGAAGACAGTGTGTAGTCTGAAGACTTGTCACGCGTCTCCAAGCCCCAGAAGGTCAAGATGCCTCTGACACACACCGGCCAAGAGCTAACTGCTGCTGCCATTCTGTGCAATGAAGCCATTGATCTATCAAGTGATGAAGATCTTGCAGATGACGCTCTTGAGCAACTCATCAAGAGCAAAGAAGAAGCAGAAATCTTCAATAATCTGCCGCTCTTTGATGTATCAATCATCCACAACTTCATTGATGAGTGGTTTGACATGCCAAACATCAACTTCGAAGATCTCCAACTACCCATTGGCCTCAGTGTCGCCTTCCATGGTGCCATTGCTTTAGAGTTGGCCATCGCCCAACGCGTTGTTGAACTGAAGCAGAAGATTGACTATGAGAAAGCTCAGTTCAAGAAGCATATGGCCAAGCTCAGCATGCAAGACGTGAAGAACTTCAAGATTATGCTGAACGAGCTCAAAGAAGCCTTTCTAAAGAAACGTGCAGAAACTCAGGGTTCACGTGAGCGCATGAAAGTCCTGGCTGATAGGTGTGTGCAAGCCTACAATGAGGCTGAGAAGCGCAAGGCCCTTGGGCGTCCTGGCATCGACCCCAGGATGGCTGCCAAGAAGAAGAAGAAGCCCACTATGGCTGAACCTGAAGCACCAAGGCAGGAAGCAGATCCCATAGTCTTCCCAACTAGCATGACTGGCCCGAAGCCAGAGGCCAGGTCAACCGCTTCAGAACTGAAGAAGACCAGGACTGCTGAGGCTGAAGCAAGGAAGAGAAAATATTCTGAAGCCTATGCTACTGCCCCTGCCAAGAAGAAAAGAAAGACCAAGAAGGAACGGGCTGCTCCCCCAGAGCCCTTGATTGTTGAACCCATTTCCATGGTTCACCCCGATGCTAATCCAGAAGAACGTCAACTGACTATCCATTAGTCTGCTTTCACAGAGGCTCATGAAGCTAAAGACATTGGTCACCATGACCGTGTTGAAGATGATGCAACCCTTCCTTAGCTAGAGCACCAACAGGTATCATCGCCTGTGCTAACGCACATCAAACTCATCAGCATTGGTCATCCACTGACGCCAATTGCATAGGATGCTTCATGGGTGGATTGCCCACAAGAGGAAGAAGACCTTGAGGCCCAGCCAACACCAACTCCACAGGCGTCGCCCACGTTGCGCAGGCTTCGCAAAGGTCCGAGGCCTCAAGTCTCTGCATCTGAAGACAAAACTGCTGAAGACAATCCGGCTGCATCAGCCGCTGAAGAAGAAGAAGTCCCACAAGCTGCTACTCCCCTGCCCCACCAAGAAGCCGTTCTCGAGGAGAACGTGATCCTGACCGACCCTCCAGCTCGTCAAGTGGATGTTGAAAATCTTGAGGCTGCCACCACCAACACCACTGAAGCCACTGACGCTGTCATGGCTGAAGCTAATATGGAGCCCTCACCCCCAACAGCACCAGAAGTCAGCGAAGCCACTGATCCCGCTACTTCTGTTCCCGCGTCTGCTTGTGGTCCCCAGTTCGACTATCATGTTGAGCACAGGCCTCAGGTCTAGAAGCCAATCCCAAGATTGCCCAGGTTCCCAGGTCCTGCATCAGCACCTGGCTCCTTCAACATCAATGGCTTCAAAGCAGACAACACATTCTTCAATAGCTCCAGGAACCCCTACTCAAGGGAAAGAATATCATCCGATCGGTTCTGGAGATATCAGCAACGAAGCTATTACTCATGCATTCTTTACAACCAAGGTCGCATCTTCCCACACAAGCGCCTTGACATTGAAGCCATAGCTGGTCTGCCCTGTCTGGAAGAAGCTCTGGATTGCTTCAAAGAAGTTGGGCTGCTGCCGTTCGTCACTGACCAAGAGCATTGGAATGAAGAGTTGCTGCTCTAATTCTATGCCACACTTCACATCCGCGGGTATAACAGAGATCCGAAGACTTGGGTCCTGGAGTGGATGGCTGGAAACGTTCATCACGAAGCCAAAGCCTTTGACATCATTGAGCTCACTGGCTTGCCCACTCCTGGCGATCTCTATGAGCATGGCTGCCAGCTTCACAGTGAAGCTGTTGAGAGCATCTTTCAGAAGACTGAACCTAATATGAGTCAGATGCTCAGTATGATGAAGCCATTGCCCCAAGATGCTGCTTATCCCACGGAGTTCTTTGTTGAAGACCTTGAGTATCTGCCAAGGACCATTTATCACATCATAAGGCGAACTCTCTGGCCAATCAAAGGACATTCTCCCCATGCCAAGCTGGAAGGTGCAATGAAGACCTTGGTCTTCTATATTCTTCATGGAAAATGCTTCAATACACAGGATTTCTTCATTCGCCAACTTGCTGCATCTGGCTCTGATCTGTTTGGTTTGAAGTTCTACACCCCGTGGGTGATGCGGCTGATCAAAC
Organism: Triticum monococcum; assembly: GCA_034509565.1. NCBI lineage: Eukaryota > Viridiplantae > Streptophyta > Magnoliopsida > Poales > Poaceae > Triticum > Triticum monococcum. Next base: position 664,318,075 of record CM067843.1, on the reverse strand, counting down.
TTCACTCTGCTATCTCATATCAGCCATCTGCCCGCAATCATCGGATCTTTTTGCCTGATGTGGATATGTCTATTGAAGCCATATATCCTGAGCCTGCCAAGGAACCTCTAAGTCTTCAGAATGCAGAGTATCAAAGTTTTTCTCAGAACATTGAAGGCGTTGAAGCAGTAACACGTGTGTATCCTTTGGCTAGCACTACACGTGCACCGCATCCTGCTCTCACTGAAGCCACTGATAGCACCATTGCTCAATGACCCAAGAAGCGCACTCGTGTTCTCAACGACCGAGAGCTTCTGGTGGCTCTTCATCGGAAACAGGATAGGCATCATGACTGGCTCAAGCGTCAAATGCAAAGCCTCTTGGTGGATGTTAATCGCATTCGCAATCTTGCCACCAAGAACGCCTTTGTTGCTCATGAAACCTCTCGACGCACATGGAAAGGGCTGACGCTGCTGTGTTCTAAAGATGATCTGCAAGAGGATGGCTTCACTGAGCGCTTCAAGTTTGACTCCACACCTCCTCGAAGGGCTGTGCTGCGATGAACTCCATCACTTGAAGACTCCGAGTTCTCTTCCTCTGCTGCAACCGTGAATGCCAGAGTGATCGAGGATGAAGACGACGCTACTTCTTCGCCGCCTCCTTCAGCACACGTCGACACTGCTCCAAGTTCGTCTGCACCACCAAACACCATCAACGACCCTGCTGCTTCACCTACTCCTCATGGGAACGAGTAGAGGCTCTATGTCTTCAAACCTTTTTGGTCCTCACTGACAAAAGGGGGAGAAGCATATGAGTTTGATAGTCTTCAAGCGGGTCCATATGGGCGGGTGTTTTATATTTTGCTTCGTGCTTACAACTCTTGTTTTGAAACATTTGGGTCTTTGAGTTGTAACACTTAAACTTGATGGTTGTCTGCTACCTATTTGCTACCTTGTGTTGCGATGATAAATTCTGCATGTGCGACAATAAATTCCACACTTAGATCATTTTGCAGACGTCTATTTTCCATTATGCATGTCATTATCTTCACATACTTTCACATGCATAGTGGATTGTCATCATAAGTTGAAGTGGATCTCCACAAGCACATCCTGCCATGTGCATTTGCATTCCAAAAGCAAATTACTTATATGCACATCTTCAGGGGGAGCCCTTGCAACTTATGAAGACAATTCCTTATCCTTTACAATTTCACACATTATATTCCCCGTTGAAAACTTCAACTAGTTTGTCATCAATCTCCAAAAAGGGGGAGATTGTAAGTGCATCTAGTGCCACCCCTAGTTGGTTTTGGAGTATTGAGGACAAACCTAGTTGAGGGACTAATGTGTTTGTGAGAATTGCAGGATAACACAGGTAGAAGTCCCTCATTGATTCGGTTTTCCCACCAGAGATGACCCCTAAAAATGTATGAAGACATTGATGTCAAAGGTGGTATATGAAGATATTCACATTGAAGATTATGATAAGAGAAGACACCGCATGAAGCCTATGGAGCTCGAAGGCTTAGATCTTTCGTAGTGCTTTTTTCTTCTGTGTTGAGTCAAAGGAACCACCGTACTGTTAAGTGGGGTCCAAGAGAACCAGTCAGAATGACTGAAGTGATGCTTAAACAAAAACCTATGTCTTCGAGTGAAGACTATGAGAGCAAATCTTGTCCAGAGTCGGACAAGTCAGCTTTGCTTGTAGCCCAAGTAAAGTTGCCGTGTGAGTTTGGAATCTGACCATTGGAACACGTGTTAGTTCCTTAGTGACCCAGGGTCATTTCGAACAAATCAGGTCGGGTTGCCTAGTGGGTATAAATAGCCCACCCCCTACAACCATAAGCGGTTGGCTGCTCAGATTCAGAGTACGGCTTTTTTCATTTGAGAGCAACCCACCTCGAAGCCTTTGAGAGAGAATTCCTTGCGAGGATAAAGCCCTAATCACCCAGAGCTAAAGAAAATTAGGCATCACTTAAGTCTTCTTGTCTAAGTGATCTGAAGACTTATTACACTTGAGGACTGTGCATCCTCCAGCCGGTTAGGCGTCGCGTTCTGAGCATCCAAGAGACATTGTGGATTGCCGGTGAACGAAGTCTGTGAAGGTTTGGGAGTCTACCTTGAAGACTTACCAGAGTGATTGGGCGAGGTCTGTGTGACCTTAGCTCAAGGGGAATACGGTGAGGAGTGGGTGTCCTGAGCTGCGTGTTCAGGACTGGGGGTCCGGGACTGTGTGTCCTTTGGTTCAAATACCTAGCCGCCCTAACCAGACGTACAGTTGTCACAGCAACTGGAACTGGTCCAACAAATCTTTGTCTTCAACGAGTCACTGGTTTCATCCTTCCCTTCCCTTTACTTACTGTTACTCTGTGTGAAGTCATTGTATGTTTGCACTATCTTTTGTCTTCACTGAGTGACTGTGTGATCTGTTTGGCTTCTTAATATCTTCCTGCCTGATCCTTACTACCTAGCTGCTATTAGTCATTGTCCTTTCACTTCATTGAATACATGGCGATGGTTTATCTAGTGTAGTCTAACTTCCGCTGCATGGTAATAGGTTTATTTCTATCGTTTGTCTTCGAAACTTCCATGTTTTGAAGACTTTCATAAAAATCGCCTATTCACCCCCCTCTAGTCGATATAACGCACTTTCAGGGTTCAATCTTGCGGTGCCCTTACTCAGTGACAGAAAGAGTTGCAAGGCACGTATTGTATTGTTGCCATCGAGGATAACAAGATGTGGTATTTATCATATTGCATGAATTTATTCCTCTACATCATGTCATCTTGCTTAAGGCGTTACTCTGTTTTTAACTTAATACTCTAGATGCATGCTGGATAGCGGTCGATGAGTGGAGTAATAGTAGTAGATGCAGGCAGGAGTCGGTCTACTTGTCACGGACGTGATGCCTATATACATGATCATACCTAGATAACCTCATAACTATTCTCCATTCTATTAATTGCTCAATAGTAATTTGTTCACCCACCGTAGAATATCTATGCTCTTGAGAGAAGCCACTTGTGAAACCTATGGCCCCCGGTTCTATTCTCATCATATCAATCTCCATTACTTTATTTTACTTGTTTTGCTTTTACTTTTCACTTTGCATCTTTATACCAAAAATACCAAAAATATTATCTCTATCAGATCTCACTCTCGTAAGTGACCGTGAAGGGATTGACAACCCCTAAGCGTTGGTTGCGAGTTGCTACCGTTTTGTGCAGGTACTAGGGACTTGCGCGTGACCTCCTACTGGATTGATATCTTGGTTCTCAAAAACTGAGGGAAATACTTATGCTACTGTGCTGCATCACCCCCTCCTCTTCGGGGAAAACCAACGCTAGCTGGAGACGTAGCAAGAAGCATTTCTAGAGCTGTTGCCGGGGAGGCCTACACCAAGTCAAGTCAAGATTTACTCTCCCGTCAACGAGCCATTTCTGGCGCCGTTGCCGGGGAAGCCTACGCAAAAGTCAACATACCAAGTACCCATCACAATCTCTATCTCTCGCATTACATTATTTGCCATTTGCCTCTTGTTTTCCTCTCCCCCACTTCACCCTTGCCGTTTTATTCGCCCTCTCTTTCCCAATCTCCTCCTCTTTTTCCCCTTGCCTTTTGCTTGCTCGTGTGTTAGTTTGCTTGCTTGTCGTGATGGCCCAAGATGCTACCAAATTGTGTGACTTCACCAATACCAATAACAATGATTTCCTTAGCACTTCGATTGCTCCTCTTGCCAATATTGAATCTTGTGAAATCAATACTGCTTTGTTGAATCTTGTTATGAAAGATCAATTCGCCGGCCTTCCTAGTGAAGATGCCGCTACTCATCTAAATGGCTTTGTTGATTTATGTGATATGCAAAAGAAAAAGGATGTCGATAATGATGTCGTTAAATTGAAGCTATTTCCTTTTTCGCTTAGAGACCGTGCTAAAGCGTGGTTTTCATCTTTGCCTAAAAATAGTATTGATTCTTGGAACACGTGCAAAGATGCTTTTATCTCTATGTATTTTCCTCCTGCTAAGATTATCTCTCTTAGGAATGATATTATGAATTTTAAGCAACTTGATCATGAACATGTTGCACAAGCTTGGGAGAGAATGAAATTAATGCTACGTAATTGTCCTACTCATGGTTTGAACTTATGGATGATTATACAAATTTTTTATGCTGGATTGAATTTTGCTTCTAGAAATCTTTTAGATTCGGCCGCGGGAGGCATTTTTATGGAAATCACTTTAGGAGATGCTACTAAACTTCTAGATAATATTATGGTCAATTATTCTCAATGGCATACTGAAAGATCTACTAATAAAAAAGTGCATGCTATAGAAGAAATCAATGTTTTGAGTGAAAAGATGGATGAAGTTAGGAATTTATTTGTTAAGAGTGTTTCTTCTGATCCCAATAATATGCCTTTATCTACTTTGCTTGAGAATAATAATGAATCTATGGATGTGAATTTTGTTGGTAGGAATAGTTTTGGTAACAACGCGTATAGAGGGAATCCTAGTAATCCTTCTAATAATTATGGAAATTCCTACAACAACTCTTATGGAAATTTTAATAAGATGCCCTCTGAATTTGAGAGTAGTGTTAAAGAATTTATGAATTCGCAAAAGAATTTCAATGCTTTGCTTGAAGAGAAATTGCTTAAAGTTGATGATTTGGCTAGGAACGTTGATAGAATTTCTCTTGAGGTTGATTCTTTAAAGCTTAGATCTATTCCTCCTAAGCATGATATCAATGAGTCTCTCAAAGCCATGAGAATTTCCATTGATGAGTGCAAAGAAAGAACCGCTAGGATGCGTGCTTACAAAGATGCCTTTATTAAAGCGTGTTCTTCTAAATCCTATGAAAATCAAGATGAAGATCTAAAAGTTATTGATGTGTCCCCTATTAAATCTTTGTTTTGCAATATGAATCTTGATGAATCTGATTATGATCTTCCCTTACCTAGAAGGCGTTCTAAGAATTCTGAGTTTTTAGATCCTGATGGTGAAATTGATAAAAAAGGGACTGAAAAAAATAAAAATCTAGATATTTCTAAACCCACTATTTTGGATCTCAAGGAATTTAACTATGAAAATTGCTCTTTAATTGATTGTATTTCCTTGTTGCAATCCGTGTTAAATTCTCCTCATGCTTATAGTCCAAATAAGGCCTTTACCGAACACATTGTTGACGCCTTAATGCAATCTTATGAAGAAAAGCTTGAGTTGAAAGTTTCTATCCCTAGAAAACTCCATGATGAGTGGGAACCTACAATTAAGATTAAAATTAAAAATTATGAGTTTCATGCTTTGTGTGATTTGGGTGCTAGTGTCTCTACTATCCCCAAAGTTTTGTGTGATTTGCTAGATTTCCGTGACTTTGATGATTGCTCTCTAAACTTGCATCTTGCGGATTCCACTACTAAAAAGCCTATGGGAAGAATTAATGATGTTCTTATTGTTGCAAATAGGAATTATGTGCCTGTAGATTTTATCGTTCTTGATATAGATTGCAATCCTTCATGTCCTATTATTCTTGGTAGACCTTTCCTTAGAACGATTGGTGCCATTATTGATATGAAGGAAGGGGATATTAAATTCTAATTTCCCTTAAAGAAGGGCATGGAACACTTTCCTATAAATAAAATAAAATTACCATATGAATCTATCATGAGAGCCACTTATGGATTGCCTACCAAAGATGGCAATACCTAGATCTATCCTTGCTTTTATGCCTAGCTAGGGGCGTTAAACGATAGCGCTTGTTGGGAGGCAACCCAATTTTATTTTGTGTTTTTTGTTTTTCGTTTTGTTTAGGAATAAGTAATCCATCTAGATTCTGTTTAGATGTGTTTTTATCTTTTAATTAGTGTTTGTGCCAAGTTAAACCTATTAGATCTTCTTGGAAGATAGTTATTTGATCTTGCTGTAATTTCCAGAATCTTTGCGCTCAGTGCCCGAATTGTCAAAAATCACCAGAACGTGATAAAATAGTGATTACAATTGATGCTGATCAATAAACAAATTTCCCAGGTATTCTAATTTTGGTAGAATTTTTTGGGTTCCAGAAGTGTGCGTTAGTAACAGATTACTACAGACTGTTCTGTTTTTGACAGATTCTGTTTTGCGTGTGTTGTTTGCTTATTTTGATGTATCTATGGCTAGTAAAATAGTTTATAAACCATAGAGAAGTTGGAATATAGTAGGTTTAACACCAATACAAATAAAGAACAAGTTCACTACAGTACCTTAAAGTAGTCTTTTGTTTTCTTTCTCTAACGGAGCTCACGAGATTTCTATTGAGTTTTGTGTTGTGAAGTTTTCAAGTTTTGGGTGAATTCTTTTGATGGATTATGGAACAAGGAGTGGCAAGAGCCTAAGCTTGGGGATGCCCATGGCACCCCCAAGATAATCCAAGGACACCAAGAAGTCAAAGCTTGGGGATGCCCCGGAAGGCATCCCCTCTTTCGTCCACTTCCATCGGTAATTTACTTGGAGCTATATTTTTATTCACCACATGATATGTGTTTTGCTTGGAGCGTCTTGTATTATTTGTGTCTTTGCTTGTTAGTCTACCACAATCATCCTTACTGTACACACCTTTTGAGAGAGCCATGTATGAATTGAAATTTGTTAGAATACTCTATGTGCTTCACTTATATCTTTTGAGCTTGATAGTTTACTCTATGTGCTTCACTTATATCTTTTTGAGCGTGATAATTTTTGCTCTAGTTCTTCACTTAGATCTTTTAGAGCACGGTGGTGGTTTGTTTTAAAGAAACCTGATCTCTTATGCTTCACTTAGGTTATTTCGGGAGTCGTTAATAGCATGGTAATTTGCTTAATGTTAATATACTTGGTATTCAAGATATATGAAACTTTCTTTTTAGTGGGTTGAATACTAAGATAAGTTTGATGCTTGATAATTATTTGAGATATGGAGGTGATAATATCATAGTCGTGCTAGTTGAGTAGTTGTGAATTTGAGAAATACTTGTGTTGAAGTTAGCAAGTCCCGTAGCATGCACGTATGGTTAAAGTTGTGTAACAAATTTGAAGCATGAAGTGTACCTGGCTTGTGCATCCTTATGAGTGGCGGTCGGGGACGAGCGATGGTCTTTTCCTACCAATCTATCCCCCTAGGAGCATGCGCGTAGTACTTGATTTTTGATGACTTCTAAATTTTTGCGATAAGTATATGAGTTCTTTTGACTAATGTTGAGTCCATGGATTATACGCACTTTTACCTTTCCGCCATTTGCTAGCCTCTTCGGTACCGTCCATTGCCCTTTCTCACATTGATAGTTGGTGCAAACTTCGCCGGTGCATCCAAACCCTGTGATATGATACGCTCTTTCACACATAAACCTCCCTATATCTTCCTCAAAACAGCCACCATACCTACCAATCATGGCATTTCCAGAGCCATTCCGAGATATATTGCCATGCAACTTCCATCATCATCATCATCATCATCATCATCATCATCATGACATGCTTATCTTTTGTCATGTTGCCATTGCATGATCTTGTAGTTGACATCGTATTTGTGGCAAAGCCACCATGCATTATTTTTCATACATGTCACTCTTGATTCATTGCACCATCCCGGTACACCGCCGGAGGCATTCATATAGAGTCATATCTTGTTCTAGTATCGAGTTGTAATCATTATGTTGTAATCAATAGAAGTGTGATGATCATCATTATTAGAGAATTTCCCAATCAAAAAAAGAGAAAGGCCAAAAAGAAAAAAAGAAAGGCCCAAAAAAAGAGAAAATAAAAAGGGCAATGCTACTATCTCTTTTTCCACACTTGTGCTTCAAAGTAGCACCTTGTTCTTCATGTAGTGAGTCTCATATATTGTGCTTCAAAGTAGCACCATGATTTTCATATAGTGAGTCTCATAAGTTGTCTTGTTCATACTAGTGGGAATTTTTCATTATAGAACTTGGCTTGTATATTCCAACGATGGGCTTCCTCAAAATGCCCTAGGTCTTCATGAGCAAGCAAGTTGGATGCACACCCACTAGTTTTCTTTTGTTGAGCATTCTTAGCTTTAGTGCATCCGTTGCATGGCAATCCCTACTCCTTGCATTAACATCAATTGATGGGCATCTCCATAGCTCATTGATTAGCCTCGTTGATGTGAGACTTTCTCCTTTTTTGTCTACTCCACACAATCCCCATCATCATATTCTATACCACCCATAGTGCTATATCCATGGCTCGCGCTCATGTATTGCGTGAAGGTTGAAAAAGTTTGAGATTATTTGAGTATGAAACAATTGCTTGGCTTGTCATCGGGGGTATAGAAGTTGGGAACATCTTTGTGTGACGAAAATGAAGCATAGCCTAACTATATGATTTTGTAGGGATGAACTTCCTTTGGCCATGTTATTTTGAGATGACATAATTGTTTAATTAGTATGCTTGAAGTATTATCATTTTTATGTCAATATGAACTTTTGTCTTGAACCTTTCGGATCTGAATATTCATACCATGATTAAGAAGATTTACATTGAAATTATGCCAAAGTATCACTCCGCATCAAAAATTCTCTTTTTATCATTTACCTACTCGAGGACGAGCAGGAATTAAGCTTGGGGATGCCTGATACGTCTCCAATGTATCTATAATTTTTGATTGCTCCATGCTACTTTATCTACTGTTTTGGACTATATTGGGCTTTATTTTCCACTTTTATATTATTTTTGGGACTAACCTATTAACCGGAGGGCCAGCCCAGAATTGCTGTTTTTTCCTATTTCAGTATTTCGAGGAAACAAAATATCAAACGGAGTCCAAACAGAATGAAACCTTCGGGAACGTGATCTTCTCACCGAACATGATCCAAGAGACTTGGACCCTACTCCAAGAAGTTTCTGGGGAGGTCATGAGGGTGGAGGGCGCCCCCCTGGGCGCGCCCCCTGCCTCGTGGGCCCCGCGGAGCTCCACCGACTTGCTCCTTCCCCTATATATACCTACGTACCCCCATTAGACCAAATACGGAGCCAAAAAAACCTAATTCCACCGCCACAACTTCCTGTATCCACGAGATCCCATCTTGGGGCCTGTTCCGGAGCTCCGCCGGAGAGGGCACCCATCACGGAGGGCTTCTACATCAACACCATACCCCTTCCGATGAAGTGTGAGTAGTTTACTTCAGACCTTTGGGTCCATAGCTAGTAGCTAGATGGCTTCTTCTCTCTTTTTGGATCTCAATACAATGTTCTCCCCCTCTCTCGTGGAGATCTATTCGATGTAATCTTCTTTTTGCGGTGTGTTTGTTGAGACCGATGAATTGTGGGTTTATGATCCAACTTATCTATGAATAATATTTGAATCTTCTCTGAATTCTTTTATGTATGATTGAGTTATCTTTGCAAGTCTCTTCGAATTATCCGTTTGGTTTGGCCAACTAGATTGGTAGTTCTTGCAATGGGAGAAGTGCTTAGCTTTGGGTTCAATCTTGCGGTGTCCTTACTCAGTGATAGAAAGAGTTGCAAGGCACGTATTGTATTGTTGCCATCGAGGATAACAAGATGGGGTATTTATCATATTTCATGAATTTATTCCTCTACATCATGTCATCTTGCTTAAGGCGTTACTCTGTTTTTAACTTAATACTCTAGATGCATGCTGGATAGCGGTCGATGAGTGGAGTAATAGTAGTAGATGCAGGCAGGAGTCGGTGTACTTGTCACGGAGGTGATGCCTATATACATGATCATACCTAGATAACCTCATAACTATGCTCAATTCTATTAATTGCTCAACAGTAATTTGTTCAACCACCGTAGAATATCTATGCTCTTGAGAGAAGCCACTAGTGAAACCTATGGCCCCCGGGTCTATTCTCATCATATCAATCTCCATTACTTTATTTTACTTGTTTTGCTTTTACTTTTCACTTTGCATCTTTATACCAAAAATACCAAAAATATTATCTCTATCAGATCTCACTCTTGTAAGTGACCGTGAAGGGATTGACAACCCCTAAGCATTGGTTGCGAGTTGCTACCATTTTGTGCAGGTACTAGGGACTTGCGCGTGACCTCCTACTGGATTGATACCTTGGTTCTCAAAAACTGAGGGAAATACTTATGCTACTGTGCTGCATCACCCCCTCCTCTTCGGGGAAAACCAACGCTAGCTCGAGACGTAGCAGCTACTATCATATTTCAACTTAGTTTCTCTAGGAACATATCAAGAAGAAAACAGGGAGCTATACGCGAGCTATTGATCTACAACACAGATATGCAAATATTGTCAGGACTAAGTTCATGATAAATTAAGTTCAGTTGATCATATTACTTAAGAACTCTCACTTAGATAGACATCCCTCGAGTCATCTAAATGATTACGTGATCCAAATCAACTAAACCATGTCTGATCATCACGTGAGATGGAGTAGTTTCGAATGGTGAACATCTCTATGTTGATCATATCTACTATATGATTCACGTTCGACCTTTCGGTCTCAAGTGTTCCGAGGCCATGTCTGTACATGCTAGGCTCATCAAGTTTAACCCAAGTATTCCGCATGTTCAAAACTGTCGTGCACCCATTGTTTGTGAACGTAGAGCCTATCACACCCGATCATCACATGGTGTCTCAGCACGACAAACTGTAGCAACGGTGCATACTCAGGGAGAACACTTATACCTTGAAATTTTAGTGAGGGACCATCTTATAATGCTACCGCTATGCTAGGGAAAATAAGATGCATAAAAGATAAATATCACATGAAATCAAAATATGTGACATGATATGGCCATCATGATCTTGTGCCTTTGATGTAACACCCTCGAAGCGACTATATCTACCACGTGTCAAGGCACGACTTAGAGGCATAATTGCATTGAAGGCATGTGTCGCAAGTGAGGTAATCTTCACACAACCCATGTAATATAATAAGGAAAGAGATACATAGTTGGCTTACAATCGCCACTTCACACAAATACATGAATAAAGCATTACAACAACCAAATACACTCATGGTCCGACTACGGAACCAAAATAGAAGAAGAACCCGAAATGCGACAAAGGTCCCCGATCGACCCCAACTGGGCTCCACTACTGATCAACTAGAACGAAACAACACAAAAGAACAAGGTCTTCAACGAGCTCCTCCTGAGCTGGGTTGCGTCATCTGCACAGACTCATCGGCACCTGCAAACTGGTTTTGGAAGTATCTGTGAGCCACGAGGACTCAGCAATCTCGCACCCTCGCGATCAAGACTATTTAAGCTTATGGGTAAGGTAAAAGGTATGAGGTGGAGCTGCAGCAAGCGACTAGCATATATGGTGGCTAACATACGCAAATGAGAGCGAGAAGAGAAGGCAAAGCACGATCGATAAAAGTATGATCAAGAAGTGATCCTGGACTACCTACGTCAATCATAACTCCAACAACCGTGTTCACTTCCCGGACTCCACCGGAAAGAGACCATCACGGTTACACACGCGGTTGATTCATTTTAATTAAGGTCAACTTCAGGTTTTCTACAACCGGACATTAACAAATTCCCATCTGCCCATAACCGCGGGCATGGCTTTCGAAAATTCAAATCCCTGCAGGGGTGTCCCAACTTAGCCCATCACAAGCTCTCACGGTCAACGAAGGAATAGACCTCCACCAGAGACGTTCCAATCAGACTCAGTATCCCGGTACAACAATACATTTCGATAGGGTAAAACTAAACCAGCAACACCGCCCGAATGTGCCGACAAATCCTGATAGGAGCTGCACATATCTCTTTCTCAAGGCACACTCAGATGAGACATCCTACGAGTAAAACCAACCCTCAAGTTACCCCGAGGTGGCCCCGTAGTCTACTCGGTCGGACCAACACTCAGAGGAGCACTGGCCCCAGGGGGTTAAAAATAAAGATGACCCTTGAGTCTGCAGAACCCAAGGGAAAGAAAACGCTAGGTGGCGAATGGGAAAACCAATGTTGGGCATTACTGGAAGAGCTTTACTTAAGGCGAACTGTCAAGGGGTTCCCATTATAGCCCAACCGCGTAAGGGACGCAAAATCCGGGAACATAACACCGATATGACGGAAACTAGGGCGGCAAGAGTGGAACAAAACACCAGGCATAAGGCCGAGCCTTCCACCCTTTACCAAGTATATAGATGCATTAATTAAATAAGATATATTGTGATATCCCAACAAGTAAACAATGTTCCAACAAGGAACGATTTCCATGTTCCAACAAGGAACAAACTTCAATCTTCACCTGCAACTAACAACACTATAAGAGGGGCTGAGCAAAGCGGTAACATAGCCAAACAATGGTTTGCTAGGACAATGGTGGGTTAGAGGCTGAACATGGCCATTTGGGAGGCTGACAATCAAGTGGTAGGCATCGTAGCAATGGCATAGGAAAAGAGCGAGCAAACTAGCATAGCAAAGATAGTAGTGATTTCGAGGGTATGATCATCTTGCCTGAAATCCCGCAAGGAAGAAGAACGAGTCCATGAAGAAGACAAACGGACGTAGACGAACGGGTCCTCACAACACGACGTTACCGGATCCAACCCGAGGAAGCAAACACCGGAAAGGAGCAAACAACATAATAAACAACCATCACATAATCATGGCATGATGCACAATCGAGTATGATGCATGTCCGGTTTAATGAAGCATGGGATGACTAAGTGCACAAACAATCCTACAAATTAAGTGGAGGTCAATATGCAACTCCGTTGCATATCGACGAAACGCCACATCAATTATTTAGTTCAATCTCGTTTATGTACCCAACAATATTAAATGTTGTTAAACATGGCAAGAGGGTGAAGCAAATGAAAAACTACCCATCTAGTCAAGTTTAAATGAGGCCGGGAACAACAAACAACAAATCCGGAAACTCCTCATATGCATATATTAGGTTAGGTCCTGTTCTGCCCTAAACCATATTTTGGAGTTATTAAACATGCAAAGCAATGTCACCATGATAAACTAGGCAAAATTCTACCCCATTTACATATGAAGATTATTAAAATCAGAGCTACGGTTATTAAGTTATGAATTAAACCATTTTAGCATGGTATAGGAGCAAATTTAACAAAACAGCATTTTAAACATTTTAAACATGGGTGAAAATGACATATTATGAAACTATATGAAAATATAAGCAAGTTTCATATTAAGCTTGTTTTAATCCGATGCACGGTTTGTGAGATATTAAATGCATGAAGATGAAGGACTAATCTGTAAAAAGCAGTCTTGTGGAAATAATAGACAAATTGGTGGTGCGCAGAAAAAACAGCTATGGGCTGAAACCTGTTGGGCCAGGTGCACAGGAGACTGGAGGGAGGCCTGCTCACCCACGGGCCATGGCCCAGGTCAGCACAACAGAGGAGGAGAAGGGCCGGCCTAGGGAACGGAAGGCGCTGCTGGAGCCGGGGCGAGGCCGGCCTACACACGTGCGAGGGAGGCAGCCCAGGAGATGCTCGACTAGTCAACGCGGGCGGCGCTGGTCGTCTCGTTCGAAGCAGAGGATGCAGAGGCCGCGGAATGGACTTGGCGGCAGGGATGACGGCTGGCGAAGCGGGTCTCCACTCTCCAGGGTGACGGATCTGGCCGGGAAGGGAGCAGGTTGAGGTAGGTGTCGCGGATCCGACGAGGGGCGACGAATCGAGCGGCGGCCAAGGTGGTTTCCTGTGAGAGAGAAGCACGGGGAGGAAGGAAGAGACAGGGGAGGAGAGGAGCGAGACGAGGCCGGTCCTGGTCGTGGTCGTGGTCACCGGGGGCGCGACTTGCGGGGTCGGCGAGGAGGCGCATGGCTGCGGGGTGCTGAGGTCGGCAGGGAGGCCTCGGGCGCGAGGATGGATCGAGGAGCTCGGATCCTGGACGAGGGGAGGTTGGAGAGGAAGGGCGCGGCTCTGTTGGAGGACGCCGACGGCTCGACGGGGATGGCTGGAGGTGTGAGCTGCGTTGGTCTCCGGCAAGGCCGGTCCGACGAGGCACGGCGGGCGAAGGCGGGGTGCACAGGAGGAGCAAGATGCGTGGTTGGGTGGATCGATGGATTTGAGATTATGGTGGTGCGAGGTGGCGGCTGTGGGCTGGCCAGGCGCGGAAAACTAGGGGCAGCGGCGGATGGGACAACTCCCCTAGAAACTAGGGTTAGGCTGTTTATATAGCAAGGATTTTTGGTAAGGGGCTAAAAGGACCCTCCGATCGCAATCGGACGATCGCGAATAAAATAGCTAGGATGTCCAAATGAGAAAATGGTGATGTTTTGTAGACGTTTGGGGATGTTCCGGATCCAACGGTGACGACAGTCCGGGTCGGGTCCGGGACAATTTTCGGACGTGTGCGAGGGGGGGGGTCGATGCACTGTGCAGAGAGGGTTTCGGACCGTGCAGTCGCATCGGACAACTCTGGAAGTGATGAGGGGAAGGAGGATGGACTAGGTGGGTTGTGGTGAGACTACGAGGCGGAAAAGAGAGAGAGAGAGAGCCTGGTATCTGTTTCCGGAGACCGAAAACGTCCGAAGTTAGACCGGCTATACTGCCGCTATAGTTTAACGGTTGGGCTATCAAACGAACTCCGAATGCGATGAAACTTGACAGGCGGTCTACTGACAACAAAACAACACCGCATGCCAACTCTCATCCCATTCCGAGAACATTTTCTGGCCACTTATAAAATAATATTTCGGACATGCCGCGGGCGCGTGCAAGTGTGGTTGGGCTCAGAACGGACAATGGAAGGAACGAGGAGACCGGGACAGATGCAAGTTTTGAAAACATGATGATGCAATGCATATGATGACATGATAAGATGCAACATGCAAGCAAATGACAACACAACAACAGCGAATAACTGGACGACACCTGGCACATCGGTCTCGGGGCGTTACAACACTCCACCACTACGAGAGGATCTCGTCCCGAGATCTAGGATGGCACCGAAGGGACAACGGAAAAGAAAGAGAAGAGGTAAAACTAAGTTGCTTCTTTGACAGACGAGTGAAAACCAAGAACCTTCAAGAGGTTAAGCCATATCGAGAAAAGAATACCACGAAGGTGAACAAGGTCGAAAACACTCCGTTAGAAAAGAGGGACAAAGAACAATAAAGGTCAAATACGCAACACTCCGGTTGAGAAGGGAAGAAAACTTGATAAGATGAGAGAACTTGGAAAGATGGCACGACACTCCGGTTAAAAGGATAAGGACGAAAAGAACATGATCTTGACAAAACGAGATGATGGGTTGAAAAGAGCAACATCATAATGCCTCCAGAACAAAAGAATAGAAGATGGATAATGAAATAGGAGAATGGAGAAGAAAATGCCAACTTCTACCACAAAAGAGTTTGAAAAGGCATCTTTAGGAGATGGGTCGAATGGAGTTGTTGGCAAACCAACAATGAAAGGAGTAAACTTGATATGGTCTTATGGAATACAACTCAAACAATATGAGGTGACAACCTGCCACTCACGGGAAGAAGAATTGGATTGATATGAACAAGGAGACAAGAAACTATTCCACCGGAAGGAAAAATGAAGAACTTGGATCATTTATAAGCACCATAATAGCAACAATCCTTAGGGAAGGCTTTTGGTGAAAATATTACCCAAGATAACTCAAATGGCGAGATTGATGGATTTAAAATACCTCATTCTTGATAACTTGTGAAACACGAAGCACGAAGGGAAAATTATCAAGAATGACATAATACCACCTCCAATGATACGATAGAAGGAAAATGCACTTCGGAATGCGAGAAGAAGAAAACTTGAGCTCCTTAGAAAAGAATGTTGATGAACACTTTGAGAAGGAATTAAATCCTTGATGAACCACCATGTAGAACCTTCATGAAGAACTCCGGTAATGAAAGAATGATCGAAAATAATTGAATGATGGAAAGAATAAGATTGAAGCCTCGCAATGATTAGATGGATCTTCATGATGATGAAAGCTTGGAACTCTGGGAACAGAAAAGATGAAACAAATGAAACTGAGAATTTTGATGAACCTTCGGAATAAGGAATTAATCACTTGGATGAACAAGAATAAGAATTATGTTATGCATATCCTTCACCAATTGAAATTGATGACAAACAACAGATTTGGCATACTACTTATTCTCGAAGAAAGGATTAAGATAGATATCGCGCCAACTTGAGAAGGTCTTCAACGAAACACCAGTGGAATCGAAACAACGAATGAATTGATATGATAACGAAAGAAGAGGAATCTTGCACGAACCACCGTAAGAAATGAACATGAGCGAAGAAAAGATAAAGGGACAACGGGAAAAATTAGCAAATGGATGAAGATGCTTGAGAGAATTTAGATGGAATTTAATATAATAGATCATGGACTGATTAGAGATCACTTGAACGCTGCACCTGTATGATTTAGAGTATGAGAGCTGAAAGCTGGAATGAATAAGTCTTCTTAATTGATGGGCTCCGGATGAACAAACTGAAAAAGGCTCTTGAATTACTCCGGATGGGTGAGAAAGAATTCTGACAATCGAAAAAAATTATGAGAGGATTGCAACAATCTCGAATGACGAAACTTGAAGAGAATGGAGCAAGGTTGAAAGAAGAATCTTCTTCGGTCTTCTAAACTGAGAAAGACGATGAGAAATACCACCAAAAATTATTTAGACACTCCGGAATGAAGAATGCAAAAGGTTGAGCCAACGATGAAAAGAATTGACAGCTCTTGAGAAGACATTTGGCTGATGATAAATCATTCTTACGACAAACTTTGAAAGAATTTAATGGTAGCTCGGGGAAAAATAAGAAGAGACAGGTAAGATCCTGGGAAAAGACCTGTGGGTTAGGGCCCACTCAAAAGAAACACTGTTGAAAAGATTACTTGAAAAGGAGATAACACCGGTTGAATTAAATGGCTTGAATAAGATAACATCCTCGAAAGATCTTGAATGAATGCAGAGTGGAAAACACGAATCTTCAAGATATCTTGAGCACTCCGGAACAATTGAATAGCGAGAAATGAATGATTAAGAATTGCACCGGCATGAGAAGGTATTTGAAACGAGGAAAAAGGATATGATCCACAAAGCTTGACTTGAATCCCTCGGAGAAGATAAAAGAACAAAGAATGATAAACTTGAAGGTCCATTGGAATCTTCACGAGAATCACCGGATAAGAATATTGACGGGAAAAGAATGGAGAGGCTTCCATCAATAAAATGGATACTTGAATAAGACATTGGATTCCTTGAAGAAAAACAAAGGGAGGGAGGGTGGGAAAAAACAAAAACAATTTGGAATGGAAGAAACGAACACCGTTGAGGAACTTAGAATTGATCTTGCGGATGTTGACATGATCGGATCCACTTGAAGAGAAAACACGCCGGTGAGAAGAAATTGAAATGACAAACTCAATGATCGAGGAGGATTAGTATTCACATAGGAATATGAGAACACCACTTAGAAAAAGGTATGGAATCAACATTTGACTTTGAAGCAACTCGAATACCACAACTCAAAACAAAAACAAAGGGTTGGCTTGCAGAATAAGCTGGAACAAACATATGATAGAGATTTCGTCCGAAGTTTTCGTGGTGGGACCTACACGGGCTCGATCGTACATCACCATCATGTACAAGGCAGTGCACATGACATACGAAGCGTCCCCGAGTCGGCATAGCCAAGGACTCTTTAAGACACAACGAGACCACTGTAAAACCGACCGTGAATAGGCGGACCACTAGATGTCGAACCCCAATTTCATATCATACATCTGTCGGAAAGATATCCTAAGAGCTACTTGAATTCCCACCTATGAAACTCCCGAAATTTTCCGGTTATGCAATCGGGTGTTGGGGATACAGGGGAAGCATAATATCTCACCCAAACTAGCAAATCCTACATCCAGCTGTATCCATCCTTCAACACATAACCAAGAAACCTTCGGAAATCATCTACCTCAACCTTCGAAAAGCATCTGTTATACAAGTTATGGCGATACTCCCGAACTCCCGCCCCAGTACTGGGTGGCGTCGAGGTTATCTCACCAACGAACTGCATAAAAGAGATTTTCGATGTCGGCGTACTAGATTCAGGTATTCCAGAACTACAACGATAAAATTATGACAACAACACCTCAGAGGTCAACTCCCCGGGACACTTCCACAAAACCCCTGACAGGAGGCACCAAGACAATGTTCTCATCATAAAACCATCAGAACGATTCCAAGATACCCGCGTGATCCTAAATTTTTTTAGTGAAATTTGAGAAGAGAAGAGTCAAAACTCTACGTCAGGATGCCTCACTAGAGTGACAAAGGGACTGAGGAGTAAAAAGAATTCCTAAACTCTCCGATATATAATTCCTAAATGACTCAAAACATTTTTCTAGACACAACTCGGCCGCAAAAAACGATCAAGCAATGGGGCTCCTAAGGTCGGGGAAGGCTCTGATTACCAACTTGTAACACCCTCGATGCGACTATATCTCCCACGTGTCGAGGCACGACTTAGAGCCATAATCGCATTGAAGGCATATGTCACAAGTGAGGTAATCTTCACACAACCCATGTAATATAATAAGGAAAGAGATACATAGTTGGCTTACAATCACCACTTCACACAAATACATGAATAAAGCATTACAACAACCAAATACACTCATGGTCCGACTATGGATCGAAAATAAAAGAAGAACCCCAAATGTGACAAAGGTCCCCGATCGACCCCAACTGGGCTCCACTACTGATCAACTAGAACGAGACAACACAAAAGAACAAGGTCTTCAACGAGCTCCTCCTGAGCTGGGTTGCGTCATCTGCACGGACTCATCGGCACCTGCAAACTGGTTTTGGAAGTATCTATGAGCCACGAGGACTCAGCAATCTCGCACCCTCGCGATCAAGACTATCTAAGCTTATGGGTAAGGTAAAAGGTATGAGGTGGAGCTGCAGCAAGCGACTAGCATATATGGTGGCTAACATACGCAAATGAGAGCGAGAAGAGAAGGCAAAGCACGGTCGATAAAAGTATGATCAAGAAGTGATCCTAGACTACCTACGTCAATCATAACTCCAACAACCGTGTTCACTTCCCGGACTCCGCCGAAAAGAGACCATCACGGTTACACACGCGGTTGATTCATTTTAATTAAGGTCAACTTCAGGTTTTCTACAACCGGACGTTAACAAATTCCCATCTGCCCATAACCGCGGGCACGGCTTTCGAAAGTTCAAATCCCTGCAGGGGTGTCCCAACTTAGCCCATCACAAGCTCTCACGGTCAACGAAGGAATAGACCTCCACCCGAGACGTTTCGATCAGACTCAGTATCCCGGTACAACAAGACATTTCGACAGGGTAAAACTAAACCAACAACACCGCCCGAATGTGCCGACAAATCCCGATAGGAGCTGCACATATCTCTTTCTCAGGGCACACTCAGATGAGACATCCTACGAGTAAAACCAACCCTCAAGTTGCCCCGAGGTGGCCCCGCAGTCTACTCGGTGGGACCAACACTCAGAGGAGCACTGGCCCCGGGGGGGGGGGTTAAAAATAAAGATGACCCTTGAGTCTGCAGAACCCAAGGGAAAGAAAAGGCTAGGTGGCGAATGGTAAAACCAATGTTGGGCATTGCTGGTAGAGCTTTAGTTAAGGCGAACTATCAAGGGGTTCCCATTATAGCCCAACCGCGTAAGGGACACAAAATCCGGGAACATAACACCGATATGACGGAAACTAGGGCGGCAAGAGTGGAACAAAACACCAGGCATAAGGCCGAGCCTTCCACCCTTTACCAAGTATATAGATGCATTAATTAAATAAGATATATTGTGATATCCCAACAAGTAAACAATGTTCCAACAAGGAACGATCTCCATGTAACAACAAGGAACAAACTTCAATCTTCACCTGTAACTAACAACGCTATAAGAGGGGCTGAGCAAAGCGGTAACATAGCCAAACAACGGTTTGCTAGGACAATGGTGGGTTAGAGGCTGAACATGGCCATTTGGGAGGCTGACCAGCAAGTGGTAGGCATCATAGCAATGGCATAGCAAAAGAGCGAGCAAACTAGCATAGCAAAGATAGTAGTGATTTCGAGGGTATGATCATCTTGCCTGAAATCCCGCAAGGAAGAAGAACGAGTCCATGAAGAAGACAAACGGACGTAGACGAACGGGTCCTCACGACACGACGTTACCGGATCCAACCCGAAGAAGCAAACACCGGAAAGGAGCAAACAACATAATAAACAACCATCACATAATCATGGCATGATGCACAATCGAGTATGATGCATGTCCGGTTTAATGAAGCATGGCATGACTAAGTGCACAAATAATCCTACATATTAAGTGGAGGTCAATATGCAACTCCGTTGCATATCAACGAAATGCCACATCAATTATTTAGTTCAATCTCGTTTATGTACCCAACAATATTAAATGTTGTTAAACATGGCAAGAGGGTGAAGCAAATGAAAAACTACCCATCTAGTCAAGTTTAAATGAGGCCGGGAACAACAAACAACAAATTCGGAAACTCCTCATATGCATATATTTTGTTAGGTCCTGTTCTGCCCTAAACCATATTTTAGAGTTATTAAACATGCAAAGCAATGTCACCATGATAAACTAGGCAAAATTCTACCCCATTTACATACGAAGATTATTAAAATCGGAGCTACGGTTATTAAGTTATGAATTAAACCATTTTAGCATGGCATAGGAGCAAATTTAACAAAACAGCATTTTAAACATTTTAAACATGGGTGAAAATGACATATTATGAAACTACATGAAAATCTAAGCAAGTTTCATATTAAGCTTGTTTTAATCCGATGCACGGTTTGTGAGATATTAAATGCATGAAGATGAAGGACTAATCTATAAAACATCAGTCTCGTGGAAATAATAGACAAATTCGTAGTGCACAGAAAAAAAACAGCTATGGGCTGAATCCTGTTGGGCCAGGTGCACAGGAGACTGGAGGGAGGCCCGCTCACCCACGGGCCATGGCCCAGGTCGGCACAACAGAGGGGGAGAAGGGCCGGCCCAGGGAACGGAAGGTGCTGCTGGAGCCGGGGCGAGGCTGGCCTACACACGTGCGAGGGAGGCAGCCCAGGCGATGCTCGACTAGTCAACGCGGGCGGCGCTGGTCGTCTCGTTCGAAGCAGAGGATGCAGAGGCCGCGGTGTGGACTTGGCGGCAGGGATGACGGCTGGCGAAGCGGGTCTCCAGGGCAGCGGATCCGACGAGGGGCGACGAATCGAGCGGCGGCCAAGGTGGTTTCCTGTGAGAGAGAGAGAGATGTGAGAGAGAAGCATGGGGTGGAAGGAAGAGACATGGGAGGAGAGGAGCGGGATGAGGCCGGTCCTGGTCGTGGTCGTTGTCACCGGGGGCGCGACTTGCGGGGTCGGCGAGGAGGCGCACGGCTGCGGGGTCCTGAGGTCGGCAGGGAGGCCTTGGGCACGAGGATGGATCGAGGAGCTCGGCTCCTGGACGAGGGGAGGTTGGAGAGGAAGGGCGCGGCTCTGCTGGAGGACGCCGACGGCTCGACGGGGATGGCTGGAGGTGTGAGCTGTGTTGGTCTCCAGCAAGGCCGGTCCGACGAGGCACGACGGGCGAAGGCGGGGTGCACAAGAGGAGCAAGATGCGTGGTTGGGTGGATTGATGGATTTGAGATTATGGTGGTGCGAGGTGGCAGCTGTGGGCTGGCCAGGCGCGGAAAACTAGGGGTGGCGGCGGATGGGACAACTCCCCTAGAAACCAGGGTTAGGCTGTTTATATAGGCAGGATTTTTCGTAAGGGGCTAAAAGGACCCTCCGATCGCAATCGGACGATCGCGAATAAAATAGCTATGAAGTCCAAATGAGAAAATGGTGATGTTTTGTAGACGTTTGGGGATGTTCCGGATCCAACGGTGACGACAGTCCGGGTCAGGTCCGGGACAATTTTCGGATGCGTGCGAGGGGGGGGGGTTCGATGCACTGCGCAGAGAGGGTTTCGGACCGTGCGGTCGCATCGGACAACTCCGGAAGTGAAGAGGGGAAGGAGGATGGACTAGGTGGGTTGTGGTGAGACTGCGAGGGGGAGAAGAGAGAGAGAGAGCCTCGCATCTGTTTCCGGAGACCGAAAACGTCCGACGTTAGACCGGCTATACTACCGATATAGTTTAACGGTTGGGCTATCAAACGAACTCCGAATGCGATGAAACTAGACAGGCGGTCTACTGACAACAAAACAACACCGCATGCCAACTCTCATCCCATCCCGAGAACATTTTCTGGCCACTTATAAAATAATATTTCGGACATGTCGCGGGCGCGTGCAAGTGTGGTTGGGCTCAGAACGGACAACGGAAGGAACGAGGAGACCGGGACGGATGCAAGTTTTGAAAACATGATGATGCAATGCATATGATGACATGATAAGATGCAACATGCAAGCAAATGACAACACAACAACAGCGAATAACTGGATGACACCTGGCACATCGGTCTCGGGGCGTTACATTTGATCTCCATCTCCAAAGCTCCGTCATGGTCTCCATCGTCACTGGCTTGACACCTTGATCTCCATCATAGTGTCGTGGTCGTCTCGCCAATTATTGCTTCTACAACTATCGCCAACGCATAGTGATTAAGTAAAGAAATTACATGGCGTTTGCATTTCATACAATGAAGCGACAACCATAAGGCTCCTGCGAGTTGCCGATAACTTCTACAAAACATGATCATCTCATACAATAATGTATATCATACCATGTCTTGACCATATCACATCACAGCATGCCCTGCAAAAACAAGTTAGACGTCCTCTACTTTGTTGTTGCAAGTTTTACGTGGCTGCTACTGGCTTCTAGCAAGAACCGTTCTTACCTACGCATCAAAACCACAACGGTGATTTATCAAGCTTGCTGTTTTAACCTTCAACATGGACCGGCCATAGTCAAATTCGATTCAACTAAAGTTGGATAAACAGACACCCGCCAGCCACCTTTATACAAAACTAGTTGCATGTCTGTCGGTGGAACCGGTCTCATGAACGTTGTCATGCGAGGTTGGTCCAGGCTACTTCATCCAACAATACCGCTAAATAAAAATAAAACATTGGTGGTAAGCTTATTGACGATCACCGCCGACAACTCTTTGTGTTCTACTCGTGCATATCATCTACGCATAGACCTGGCTCGGATGCCACTGTTGGGGAACGTATCATGCAACTTCAAAAAAAAATCCTACGCTCATGCAAGATCAATCTAGGAGATGCATAGCAACGAGAAGGGGAGAGTGTGTCCACGTACCCTCGTAGACCGAAAGCGGAAGCGGAAGTGTTTACTTAACGCGATTGATGTAGTCAAACATCTTCTCGATCCAACCTATCAAGCACCGAACGTACGACACATTCGAGTTCTACACACGTTCAGCTCGATGATGTCCCTTGAACTCTTGATCTAGCAAACTGGGTATCCGGGAGTTGCATAATCTCATAGTCAAAGGAATATGTATAAGTCATGAAGAAAGCAATAGCAATAAAACTTAACGATCATTATGATAAGCTAACGGATGGGTCTTGTTCATCACATCATTCTCCTAATGATGTGATCCCATTCATCAAATGACAACACATGTCTATGGTTAGGAAACTTAACCATCTTTGATTAACGAGCTAGTCTAGCAGAGGCTTACTAGGGACACGGTGTTTTGTCTACGTATCCACACATGTATCAAGTTTCCGGTAAATACAATTATAGCATGGATAATAAACATTTATCATGATATAAGGAAATATAAAATAACAACTTTATAATTGCCTCTAGGGCATATTTCCTTCAGTTGTGTGGGATGCAGGGGCTTGCTGGTGTGAGTTGGCACCATCCTGGAGAGGTGAGCATGCAAGGGCGCCTGGGAAGCTTGCCAGCGACAAGTTTCTCAGCCAGCGGCCAGAGCAAGTTGATGCGGGGGCAACAGCTCTGGGATGAGGCATTGATTAGGGACGGCGAAGGAAGCTTCGCAAGGGATTCGGTGAGACGGGGACGAGGATGTAACGCCCCATATGTAACCTTCCTGAATTGTACTCCAACTCTTGCCGTTTCCGACATTAAGTTATATTTAATTCTCGGGTTTCGGGTCTTTGTCTCCGTGTGTTGTTTTGTTTTTCGTGCATCTCATATCATGTCATCACGCGCATTGCATTTGCATACATGTTCATCTCATGCATTCGAGCATTTTCCCCGTTGTCCGTTTTGCATTCCCGCGCTTCGTTCTCCTCCGGTGGCCATTTCTAGCTTTCTTTCGTGTGTGGGGATTAAACATTTCTGGATTGGACCGAGACTTGCCATGCGGCCTTGGTTTACTACCGGTAGACCGCCTGTCAAGTTTCGGGTCATTTGGACTTCGTTTGATACTCCAACGGTTAACCGAGGGACCGAAAAGGCCTCGTGTGTGTTGCAGCCCAACACTCCTTCATTTTGGCCCAAAACCCACCAAACTCTGCTCCAACGTCTCGGTCATTCGATTATGATTGCGTGGGCGAAAAACCGCACCTCATTTGGACTCTCCTAGCTCCACTTATGCCTATTTAAACACCCCCCATTTCGGATCTCGTCTTCCTCCCCGTCCTCCTCCTAAAAAACAGATCAAATCGACCCCGCCGCCGACGGACGTGTCCGGATCGGAGCGGACAACGTCCGCCCCGCCGCCGCCAGCCAATCGGCCGCCGCCACCTGTCCCCGAGGCGGGACCGCATAGCCGCCGACGCCCGGGGCCCGCCAGGCCCACGCGGGGCCCTCCCGGCCCGCGTCTTCACCCTGCCGCCTCACGTCCGCAGCGCCGCCGCCCTCCTCGCGGCCGGCCGCCGACGCCGCCGCGCCCCGCCACCGCCGCCGCGGCGGGCCACCGCCTCCTCCTCGCAGGCTCCGCACCGCCGCCCGCGGCTCCCCGCGCCGCCACCACCTCCTCCCCGACCGGCGCCGCGCCGCCCGGCGACCTCCTCCCCCGACGCCGGCCACCACGAGCTCCGGCCGGCGAGCCTCGCGCCAAGTCCGGCGCCGGCGATCCTCGGTTCTCGCGCCTGCTACAGTGTCGCTACAGTAATCTCAGATCCAGATCTGGATCGGTTGAGCTCTCCCCCGAAACCCTAATTCCGTAATTTTTCTTGCTACTTTGACCTGCCATATCTTTGCACCCGTAGCTCCGATTTGGGCATATGATATGTCAAAATCTTCGTCTCGACGAGTACATCATTTCATTCCATTGAATCATTTGCATTTGAGGTCATCTTGGTGCCCAAAATGCTGTTGGAAGGAGGCATCATGAGTTAAATTGCAGATCCGTTAGTTCAACTTGCACTTTTGTCATTTTTGCCTTGTTTAATCCGTGCATGATATGCCTGTGTTGTCTTCTTTCCAGAGGTGCCTCCCATGCATTTTTAGGATGTGTGTGTTGTCTTGTGCAAGCTTGCAAAGAGGGCTACCTGAGTTTACTGATTTCAGGGACTTAGTGAAAATCACCAAGTCTGGGATGTTTTAGTTCACGATGCTATATGTCCAGCTTGTTTCCTAGTGATCCGTGCCTCTTTTGAGGATGATCAGTAAGAGTGATTTGTTATGCTTGTTGTGCTTAATCCATACATGCCTTTACTTGTTATGTTGGAGCACCCTAGGTTGACTCAATCGAGCTCAACTTTTGCATAGTTGTTGTTTTGGGCAAATCGTGAACTCTTTTGCGATTTTGCCGGAGTTATTGCTAGTGATCCATGCATGCTATGCCATTGTTCTTGCCATGTCTAGCTAGCATTTTGTGCCTTCTTAATAGAGATATGCTTGCCTTGCCATGACTTGCACTGTAGTGAGTGCATCGAGCTCGTTTACATGCCTCCGTGAGTTATAATTTCAGCATGTCCCAGTTTTCACTAAGTCTGAAAACTGATTGTGTTTCATCGATGTTCATGTGCTCGGTAGAGTATGTTGTGAACACTTTTGGCCCTAGGTCATTTTGGGTGTTTTGTTAAGCTTGTTGAGTAGCTCCATGCCATGCTCTTACTTGACATGTTCAGGTTTTGCTTCATGTTGTTTTGCTGCTCCGAAGAGAGCATTGTGGTCTGAAATTTCAGACTAGCGTTAATTTCGCTAAGTCTGAAATCTGTTTTGCTTATTCAGTTTTGCCATGCTTGTTTGAAGCCCTTAATGGATGATTTTGCCTATGCCTCAGTCCTGGTGATTTGTTAAGCTTCTTGAGTACATCACTTCCATGCAATTTGTTTTCATGTTTGGTGGCTGTAGCATGTTCATTTTGTTGCATTTAGGAGCCTACTTGCTGTAAATCGCAGATCGGTTCGTTTAGTAAAACGCTTGCCATTTCCAAACCGTAGCTCCGATTGCCATGATCTTTATATCGTTTTCAGGGGATTTCTTCCCCTCTATCCAGTGGCACACTTGGTTTTCCAAGTTGAGGCCAGGTTCATGCATTTCCTGTCACGTCTTGCATTTTGCATCCCGCATCGCATCCCGCATAGCATATCATCTTTGCATCTTATTGGTTGCCCTTGCACGTGGTTGATTGTATCCTTGTTGCTTGTTTTTGTTGTTGGGTAGAGCCGGGAGACGAGTTCGCTAACGAGGAGCCCGTTGAGTTTGCTTTTGAGGATCCAGTCAATTCTGACAACTGTGCAGGCAAGATGATCATACCCTCGAAATCACTACTATCTTTGCTATGCTAGATTGCTCGCTCTTTTGCTTTGCCAATGCTACGATGCCTACCACTTGCTTGTCAGCCTCCCAATTGCCATGATTGAGCCTCTAACCCACCTTTGTCCTAGCAAACCATTGATTGGCTATGTTACTGCTTTGCTCAAGCCCCTTCTTATAGCGTTGTTAGTTGTAGGTTAAGATTGGAGCAGTTCCTTGTTGGAACACTTATTTACTTGTTGGGATATCATTATATTGCTATGCTATCTTTACTCATCTATATACTTGGTAAATGGTGGAAGGCTCGGCCTCTCGCCTAGTGTTTTGTTCCACTCTTGCCGCCCCTAGTTTCCGTCATATCGGTGTTATGTTCTCGGATTGTTGCGTCCCTTACGCGGTTGGGCTATAATGGGAACCCCTTGATAGTTCGCCTTGATTAAAGCTTTTACAGCAATGCCCAACATTGGTTTTACCATTTGCCACCTACTCTTTTTCTTTCCCTTGGGTTTCCGGAGCCCGAGGGTCATCTTTATTTTAGCCCCCCCATGGGCCAGTGCTCCTCTGAGTGTTGGTCCGGAACGTCAGCCGCCGGTGGCCACCAGGGGCAACTCTGGACTGGCCTACCGGAAGTTTGGACAATCTGAGTGTGCCCTGAGAAAGAGATATGTGCAGCTCCTATCGGGATTTGTCAGCGCATTCGGGCGGTGTTGCTGGACTAGTTTTGACCTGTCGAATCATCTTGTTGTACCGGGATACCGAGTCTGATCGGTGGGTCCTGGGTGGAGGTCTATTCCTTCGTTGACCGTGAGAGCTTGTTATGGGCTAAGTTGGGACCCCCCTGCAGGGATTGATCTTTCGAAAGCCGTGCCCGCGGTTATGGGCAAATGGGAATTTGTTAATGTCCGGTTGTAGATAACTTGAACCTTAAATAATTAAAATGAATCAACTGAGTGTGTTGCCGTGATGGTCTCTTCTCGGCGGAGTCCGGGAAGTGGACACGGCGTTGGAGTTATGTTTGCGTAGGCTGCTCTATATAGTTTCCGCTCGTGCTTTGCCTTCTCTTATCGCTCTCCTTTGCGAATAAGTTAGCCACCATATATGCTAGTCGCTTGCTGCAGCTCCACTTTACATTACCCCTTTCCTACCTATTAAGCTTAAATAGTCTTGATCGCGAGGGTGCGAGATTGCTGAGTCCTTTGTGGCTCACAGATTACTATTACACCAGATGCAGGGACCAATGATACCTCTCCGGATGGCGTGCTCGAGCTGAAGTGGGAGTACGACGAGGACTCTCAGCGTTACTATGTGTCGTTTCCTGATGATCTGTAGGGATGCCTATTTTGGGGTTAGATCCAGGACCTAGTCGCTTGTTGGGGTTTTTTTTTTCTATTTTGGCGCCGTAGTCGGGCCATGAGTGATTGTATGATGGATGTTATTAATGTACTTTGATGTGACGTGGCGAGTGTAAGCCAACTATATTATTTTTTCCCCTTTATATTATATATGTACTTGGGTTGTGTTATGATTCCCGACTTGCGACATTGCTTTCAATGCGCCTATGTCTCTAAGTCGTGCCTCGACACGTGGGAGACATAGCCGCACTGAGGGCGTTACAGAGGAGCTGCTCGAGATCACCTCCCGTGTCGCCAGTCGCCAATGTGGTCAAAGACCTTACTCCGTCCTCCCCGTCGTCCATGCTAGACATGGTCCACCGCCCCTGCCCCAGCTATCTTTCTCCCATGCTCCCCCGTGTTCGTTGTAGTGTGTGGTCACGTGTCCAGCACTGGGTGTTGCCAGAGAAGAAAAATTGTGCTGGGATGAGGAAGAAGGGGATTGGGCATGGTGGGGTCTTGCTAGCAGGGAGATAGTGTGTGGGTTTTTTCATTTTATTTTATTCCTTTCTCTTTATTCTTGCATGGGCCCACTTGCCATGAAGGGTAAAAATGTCTAGTGAATGCCTCGCTCACAATCAAAGGCCTTTGATCGGATGGTAAAAGAGCAGAAGGGTATTTTTATCACACCACCTAACAGCAGAGGGGTAAATTTGAGCATACCTGAAAATTAGGGGCAAATGCCAACTGGTGGCTCAAGTTAGGGGGGGATGGAATTGTCCCAATTTCATTGGTTTGCATGTAATATAATGCATTTTATTAAATTTGATCTATTTTTTTGTTTTGATCAATCAGAAATGAAAAGACATTTGAGGATAATGGTTAAATAGTTGGCCGCCGATTGAATGTTCGTGGATACATTCACACGATGCTGACGAATATTTTAGCAAAAAATTGTCCGGGTTGGAAACGCCCTTTCTAGACATTCGTGACTCCATCTCCACTTATACAGACCTTGAAGGGTCGTGATTAGGACATGGGATGCAGGTATTTGCATCAAGGGATCCTTATGTCACAGTTTTCTAACCCCACGCCTCCTGTCTCATGCGTTCAGCGGCTAGGGTTTCTCGTGCCTCCTACCGGCGTCACCACCGGTCTACCTTATCTCATATGATCTTAGGGCTATGGATACATAGTGCAATGGTGTAGCCACAGGGTGAACAGGGTGGTCCATGGACCACCCTGTAATTTGGCCCATTACCTCACTATACATGTAATTGACAACAGAAAATTTGGAAGTCTGAACCGGCGAAGGCCCAAGCCCAACATATCAAGGACTGCAATTGATTTGATTAGCTAGGCATTGATTGGATTCTCAAAAAAGAAAAACTAGGCATAAATTGTTGCTCAAAAAAGCTAGGCATCAATGTGATCGCTAGGCTTTCTGGTTTGCTTCGTATTATGTACGCTCCCAGCCTCCCAGAAAAACGACAACTCGAATCGATGATAGTTCGCCAGGCGCCAATGATCGGTGAACCCTAGCAAGGCACATAGACGGAGGCAACACAAGCCGTCATCAGTGATGCACGACCGACTGCCGGTAGGTAGAGGTGGATTGGCCAAGAAGCAGGGACGAAGCTAGGAAAAAAGTTTGCTGGGGTCATGTCTATGGCAATGGGGTCATCCTCAATAAATACATAGTGTTTAGTACTAAATTAATGAAGGTTTTCCTCATTTCATTGGGGTCAATTGACCCCAATGCCTACAAGGGAGCTTCGTCCTTGCCAAGAAGTGCTGAAGAGACACCGACGCTGGCGACCCGACGGCTGGCAACACACACACTGTCGACCCTAGACCCTAGACTGAAGCAGGACTACAGGAGCTCACTCACTTCTCATCTCCTCCGATTAAAAGTACCTTCTGCATCTTTTTCTATTAATAGTATAATCTTCCTTTATGATTTAATCTACTTTACTCATGACTGTAGATTGGAACTCGGAACTGGTGTATTAAGATGACGATTAATGATGATTATGTATTCAATCAAACCGACAATTAACAGATCGATCTTATTTTTATTGTAGAATTGTTAAAAAAAATGAATAGGAACGGAGACATTGCATCTCTTTTTATGAAACACGCATCAAAGAAGAGGGTTGATCCTCCGTTTTCATCTCCTTCTCCGTTGGTGGCGGCCATGACAGAAGAGCGAACTCTAGAGCCAGTACGAGAGAGGATAGTTGAAGAAACTATGAATTCGACGCCAAAACCACCACCGTCGCTGTCACCACCACTCGTTTATGATATTATTAATCGCCTTACACATGCTCCAGGGGATAGCCTACCTGTTGCATCTTATCCTGTAAATGATCAAGATGCCGTTTGAAGATCATATATTCTTAAAGGTGCTTTCAAACTGTATGCATATAATTTTTGAAATCAGGAAAATTGGTGGCACATATTGAAAATTCAATCCTCTTTGGTGGCATAAACATCATTGGCTTGAATATAGTACTAGCAAGGAATCTGCATATTGCTCCATATGCTACTTGTTCAAAGATAAGAAAACTAGGGGCAACAGAACCAAGGCACACATGATGTTTCTCATTCTTAGATACACAAATGAATTGTCTGAGTGTCTGCAAAGAAGAGACCAAGATATTCTTAATGCAATGAGACTTGTCAGAGGGGCAAAAGCGGAATGCAAAAACTGAGGTCTGGTGAGTGGGATGCATTCATTGAGAAGGTAACTTCATTTTGCAATAAACATGGAATTGAAATTCCTGTAATGGAGGGTAATTATGTGCCATATGGAAGATCAATGCGGTTTGTAAAACCTCAAACAAATGAAGATAAAGGGGAATTTATATTGGGGTTATTGATAAAAATCAGTCAAGAACTTGACAATCGGTTCGATGAGGTCAATATGGAGTTGCTTTCTTGTATGTCGGCATTGAGTCCCACCAACTCCTTTGCTTCTTTTGATGCGCAGAAGGTACGCATACTTGCTGAGTTCTACCCCAAAGTTTTTGCAACGAATGACTTGATGCACCTTGAAACACAACTAGATAATTATATTGATGATATGAGAAAAGATGATAACTTCAAAGGCCTACACTACAAAAAAACACTTCTCTGATAATACATGTTTGTCAGAGTAGGTCACGTTCTCTGTCATGCATGTACATCGATGATGATTTTATGACAAGATCAAGATAGTCATACATGCGTTGTCATAGAAGTGTTCCATGACAATACTGAAATTATCATCACGGAAATGTCCACTTCCATGACGATAAATGCCTCGTCATGGATGTGTTTTCGTCAAGGGTAACCGACACGTGGCATCCACCATAATGGGTCTCCCTTAAGCTATCGAGTCCGGTTTTGGATCCGATAACCTGTTAATAGCCATGACCAATGGCGATTTTCCACATGTAAAATTCTCAATAGCCGAAGGAACCATGTGCCAGCTCTGCGTTGGGCAGATGTCAACAATCCAATGGACAGGAGTCGCCAATGAAACTTTGTCACGTGGAATGGCCTAATAGAGGCCCATATAGGTTAAAAGGCAGCCCAATAAAAGGCCCACAAGATTTCATCAGATACTAATGGGCCGGCCCATTAACAGCCTACCATTTTCTAGGCCAAATTATGGCCCATATCAGATGCGACCCATTAAAAGCCTGCCATATTATGGGCCAATTTACGGCCCATATCAGATCCGGCCCGTTAATAGCCTCCAATAGTTTGGGATAAATTATGACCCATATCTGATATGGTCCGTTAACTGTCTGCCATATTTTGGCCAATTTTACGGCCCATAATAGATACGATCCATTAACAACTATTGTGCCTTCGAGGCCATTGAGATTGAGGGCCCCATTTGCTCTTGGGCCTCTTAATGGACCGTTTAACAGCTTATATTGATATTAGTTTCGGCCTGTTAGAGACCTTGTGTACATATGGGCCACCGTCGACACGGTTTCACTTTCGGCCATTTAACAGCTCGAGCTGCATCAGTAGCTAATTCTGGTCCATAGTGACTTTCGACCTCTTAATAGCCCATAGTCTTCATGGATACATTTGAGCCCAACCTGCCTATCAGCCCGTTAAAGGCCCTCGAGAGTGTTAGGCCTACTTTTGGCCCGCTATGCATCTGGCCTGCTTCCAGCCCATCATGTGATTGGGCCAACCAAGGCCCAACTACATTTCATCATGTTAATGGCCTGTCATATCATTTGGCCCATCGTAGGCTGATGTATATTTCAGCCCGCTGTCAGCCCATGATTTGTTCGGCACATTTCAGGCCCAATCTACTTCTGAGCCTACTAAAATCCCATTGTATTTTCTGTCCCAACTAAGGAAAGCAGTTTACTCGGCCTTTTAAAGGCCCAAAACTAATAGTGGGCCAGATTAAGTGTCACATCCCTAGTTCTGGTATGACCTAGGCTAGCCCTTCATGCTTGCATCATGTTTAAACTCCATTTAAATTTGAAATGGGGAGTTGTGAACCCTCAGAAATCATTTTTAAAAATGATCCAGATAAAAAGTGCTCCAAAAGGGTCCACGAAAATGTTCATGTCTCTCTCTGAAAATATTGGTGAGAGGTAAAATTCAAACCAATATTTTTTAGGAGCTCATGGATATTTATTTTGGGCATTTGGATTTAATGAATAATTATTTGCTTTGGATATATATTTGTTATATATATAATAAATGTCCAAAAATTATGTTAGTTGTTGAGGAGCTCTGGAATAATACCACTAGCTCCTGCAAAAAATTGGCATAAGTAAATTAATTGATCTAGTATTTCTATTAAATCAAACAAATGTCAGAAAATAGAAAAGAAAAACAAAATTGGAAAAACCTACCTGTGCAGCCTGGCCTGGCCCAGCAGGCCGGCCCAGCCCAACTGCCAGGAGCTTCTTCAAGCTCCTGCCAGTAGGAGCTGCTGCATGGCCGCGCCACAGCCGGCCGTGGCCACGTTCCCCGCCACCTCCTGCTTCTCCTCCTCGTTGTCAGGATGCCCCGCGCGACGCCACGCACCGCCCCGACCTCTCTCCCTCTCCCTCTCTCTCCCTCCTCCCCTGGTTCTCTCCCGCGCGACCGCCCGAGCATTGCCGTCGCCGCCGTTCGCCATTTCCGTAGTCTCCGACCAGCTCAGAAGCTCCGCCACGTCGCCGTCCACCTCTCTGTCGAGCCACGTGACACGGGAAGCCCTGGAGCACCGCCATTGCCATCGTCTTTGCCTCGGCCGCCGTGGATCGCCGCCGTCAAATTCGCGGCAACCAACGCTTCCCCGAGCCCGCTTCGACGCCCTCTGCGACTGCTGTGAGCTCCATCATCGTTTTCCCCTCTTCCCCTTGCTTCTCGAACACCGCAGCCGCCGTTTCGACCGAAGCCGTAGCACCTCGCCGCCGGCCATGGCGCCACCGTGGCCAGCGGCTGAGCCAGCCGCAACCGAGCACACCATCGTGCTCAGTGCAACGCCAGGACCCCAAAACCCTCACCTGCTGCCCCTGCCATGCACCGTAGCCCCTTCTCCCCTCCCCGCCGAACTCCGGCCGCCGCCCAAGTGGTCGCCGCCGTCGACTTAGGCCGTCTCCGGTGAAACGGAGGGCACTAGTGGATGCGCGTGAGCACCAGCTCCTCGGAGATGGTCTCCGCGGCCCATTTGGTCACCGGAGACGCATTTCCGACGCCCTCCGCCGCATCTGGCTCGCCGGCGTCAAGCCGCCGGTGGCTTTGACCCCGCTGACCAGGGTTGACCCTCCCCCTTGTGTCACTGACGCGTGGGCCACCCCCTGACATTTAGTTAGTATTAGATTAACACTAATTAACCTAGGTTAGTTACCCAGTTAGTCACTAACCAGTGGGCCCGGCGCCCACTAACCCTAATTAGACAAATTAACCCTCCTGTTAACTAACCAGTCACTGACGTGTGGACCCCACACGTCAGGTTTGACTCGGACAGCTCCGTTGACCGCTGACGCAACGCTGATGTCATGCTGACGCAATATCTCATTTTCTAGAATTATAATAAATCAGGAAATTCCAGAATATATTCAAAACTTCAAAAATTCATAGAAATTCAACCGTAGCTCAGATTGAAATAATTTATATATGAAAAATTATCAGAAAAATTCAATCTATCCATCTGTACAATTTTCATGCATGACAAACCAACCTATACATGCTGTATATGTGAAAACACACTTATGGCATATATAAAGAGCTTATTTGGAGATGCATTTGAATCTTTGGTTCAAATGGACTTCATGCAGTTGAATACTAGTTGCATTAGCTCAAACAGCATCACATCTTCATGCCATGTTCATGCATCAGATTGTTGCATTGCTTGTGTATTGATTGTTGGCACTGTTCCTTCTCAATAGGTCCTACTCCGGAAGTGTTCGAGAGTACCTATCAGTGAAGCAGCGCCCCCCTGTTGAACTACCAGGCAAGCAACCCCCCCTTGTTCATTCCGATACAACCCCACTCTCTCGCTCCTGCTCTCTTTTATTGCATTAGGACAATCACGATTCAACTGCTACTTTATGCTGCGGTAGTTGAACCCATTCCTCTGCATGACCTGTCATTGCCACAGTAAATAGTTGAAACCCACTAGCATGTGTAGGGGTTGATTGAGCCATGTTGTGTTCTTACCATGCCATGCCTGCTATTGCTTAGAGTTGTGTCAGGTCTGATTCATCGGGAATGAATTGGAGTGTTATGATATGTTCTGGTGCTGAGAGTTAAACGTGTGAACACGATTTGGTAAAGGTAGCGGTGAGAGGCCATGTAGGAGTACATGGTGGGTTGTCTCATTGGGACCGTCCTTAAAAACTGAGTTCTGTGTAAGTTGTCCAATGACTAGCTACTACCACACATTGGGCTCCGGGCGCTCCAAGCTCTCTCGACTTATTAACCGCCTTGAGCTCTGTCCAAGAGTTGCAAATAGTTTCTAGTGTTTGTAGGTAGTGCTATTTTTCTACCGAGTGGCACCCGACAGGGTGGACTTGGGACAGACTAGGCACACGTGGCCCGGTGTACCGAGTGGCACCCGGATGGTGGGCTCGGGAACCCTGTACACATCGTTTGGGGCCGTGAGCGAAACCTCGACCGAATCTCCTTGCGGATGGAACCCGAATAGGCGATAAACCTGGACTAGGGTCTTGCGTGGTTAGTTAGGTCGTGGCCGACACCCTCGCCAGGCTTCCGCTTGAAGGTTGCCGAGGTACATGACGTGTACATGGCGGTAAGTGGCGAGAGCGTGTGTGATGAAGTACACCCCTGCAGGGTTATCCTGATCTATTCGAATAGCCGTGTCCTCGGTTATGGACTTCTTGGATGCTTACATGGTACATAGACAACTTAAAGTGGATACTCTAAAATGCTCAAGACAAGTGTGAGTGCTATGGATGGCCTCCTCGTAGGGAGACGAGGATGAATCCTTAGTGGTGTATTGATGTGGTGATTAGTGGACTCGTGTGCGCTGCCTCATCTCAAAGAAGTTTCTCATTGTCGTAGAACAGGATAGCCACTGAGTCAAAGCTGGCTTGCTGCAACTAAACCCCACATTACCTTCTTGATACTAATGCATATATGATAGGATCTGATGTAAGTCTTGCTGAGTACCTTTGTACTCACGTTTGCTTTATTTATGTTTTGCAGACAAGACATCTGTCTTACTAGTAGTTCCGCTTGGACTTCGACGGGTAGCTTGTTACCTCAGCTACGATCTTGTACCCTTGGGAGGGTCTTTTAGATAGTCAGGTTTTCCAGCTCTTTCTTTTGTAGTTGTCTGTACTCAGACATGTAATGCTTCCGTTGCTTGTATGCTCTGAATGATGGGTCATGTGACCCCTGCTTGTATTTATGCTATGTGGCTCTTCTGAGCCTTTATCTATATGAGTTTGCGTTATGTTGTGATGCCATGTTGTACAGCACATACTTGCATGTTATGCGTACGTGTAGCGTGTATTGCTATGTGTGGGGTCCGACAATCTGGTTGTTTATCCTTGGCAGCCTATCATATGGGGAAATGTAGTCTAGTGTCTTCTGAGCGATAGTAGTCCGCTACAGCCCGGTCCACCGGAGCCCTGCTAGCCCAGCACTACTGCTCGGAACACCTGACTGGCCGGCATGTGTTTCACTTCGTTCCTGTGTCTGTCCCTTTGGGGAAATGTCACGCGGTGACGACCGGAGTCCTGCCTAGCCTGCTACAGCCCGGGTTACCGGAGTCCTGTTAGCCTAGTGCTACAGCCCGGATTCACACGCGGTTGACCGACATGCTCGAGGTTGATTCATGTATGCCTGTTCCCATGGGTTAGTGCCGCTTTGGGTTCACGACTAGCCATGTTGGCCCGGGTTCTTTGTCATATGGATGCTAGCGACACTATCATATATGTGAGCCAAAAGGCGCAAACGGTCCCGGGCCAGGTAAGGTGGCACCCGTGGGAATACCGTGCGTGAGGCCACAAAGTGATATGATGTGTTACATGCTAGATCGGTGTGACCTAGGATCGGGGTCCCGACAGCCTTGGTATCAGAGCCTGACTGCCTGTAGGATTTCCAAGCCAAACTGGTCGAAGTTGTGTCTAGAAATTCTTTAGTTATGTAAGGGAATTGATTGTGGAAGGGAACGTAAGGCTCTTTTTACTCCTTATACCTCATGCCTTCTGATCTGAGTCATCCTATCCTTCCTACGGGGTTAAGGAACTAGGTTTCCTCTTCTGTCTATCAGGATCACGTGTTACTACTTCGTAGTCTCTTAGGATTGGTTGATCAGAGTCATATCCCAGTTTGAGTACCTCTGGTGTAGCCTGTTTAGTAATATCTCAGAACCTTGAGTAATGATGTTGAGCATGGTGCTACCCCATCTTTTGCAGAATGTCTCATTTTGAGCAGTTTGCTGCCGTTATGCTGCCGGATTCATCCTAGGAGTTCAAGAGATAGTATTTTTCCCGTACTATAATCTACATCCTTATGATGATGCTGAATCCATCCTTGTTTCCTTGGTTGGCTCTCAGGATGTTGCCGGTTAACCGAAGTTCTGTTGCTCATATCCGGAACCACGGAGATGGTAGGGATGAGGATCCTCCTGACCAGTCTTCATTGGCAGAGTTCATGTTAGAAATGGAGAAGAACAAGCGAGAGTCTAACCACTTGTTAGCACGTATTGAGGAGAACACCTCCCGCCAGCACAAAGAGGTGGTGTCCATCCATGACTTCATCGGTCTGAAACCACCCACCTTCCATCATTCCATTGAGCCACTCGATGCAGATGACTGGCTCCGTAGTATTACACACAAGATGCGTTCTGCGAACGTAGCTGAGAGTGACAAGGTCACCTATGCTGCTTATCACCTAGAAGGTCCTGCCAGTATTTGGTGGCAGAACTACGAGGCTATGCTTCCAGCTGGCCAGATAATCACCTGGAGAGATTTCACCGAGGCTTTCTGTGAGCATCACATTCCTCAGGCTCTCGTTGATCGCAAGAGAGAAGAGTTTTGTAGTTTCACCCAGAGTAAGATGGCTGTAGATGCTTACAGTAGAGAATTTGAGAACCTCGCCCGCTATGCTACAGAAGAAGTGTCCACAGACACCAAGAAGCAGGCTAGGTTCCGGAAGGGTCTCAACCCCAAGTTGCGCCGTGATCTCCACCTGCACCATTGCAATACATTCCAGGCTCTTGTGAACAAGGCCATTAATGCGGAGACAGCTCAGCTCACTTACGAGGAGTCTCGTAAGCA
Source organism: Triticum monococcum (assembly GCA_034509565.1). Lineage (NCBI taxonomy): Eukaryota > Viridiplantae > Streptophyta > Magnoliopsida > Poales > Poaceae > Triticum > Triticum monococcum. The sequence continues at coordinate 664,280,348 of CM067843.1, read as the reverse complement.
CACCCATGATTTGGATTCTTCCTCCGGCTCTACCTTGAAGAAGCGCCGGTTTTGGGTTCCGAACTCCGCTCTTCCACCCGGTTACTCACCGAGGCCCTATTATGTGGCACCTCACCCAGTCCAGTTACATGCTCCACCCAGGCCTACTGGTAGACCGCTTGTCAAGGCGGGCCCACGTCCTACTTCAGGGACTTGCTTCACATGCGGAGAGCCAGGACACTATGCACGTGACTGCTCTCAAACCAACTATGCCCCACCCCAGCCTGAGAAGTCTGTTGGCCGTGATAAGCCATCACGCAAGATGAGTAGTGTCAAGTCAGCTCCCCCTGAACGTGGATGTGTGCATCACGTCTCAGCTAAAGACACTCGTGATGATCCAGATGTCGTTCTTGGTACCCTCCTTGTCAATTGCCATCCAGCTTCGGTTTTGTTCGATACCGGAGCATCTCACTCCTTCATCTCTGAAGGCTATGCTCGTTTGCACGACATGTCATTTTGTGATATGCCAACTCCACTTGAAATCCAAACTCCAGGGTCTAGATGGCAAACTACCCGAATAAGCCATGGTAATGAAATCCTTGTTGACAAACTTGTATTCCTTGCATCACTTATAGCCCTCAAGTCTACAGATATTAACATCATCTTGGGTATGGACTGGATGAAAGCTCATCATGCCAAGATTGATTGTTACACAAGGTCTGTTCAGCTTACACACCCATCTGGCAAGATAGTCACCGTCTCCACTAGAGTTGCAAAGCGTCAACTCTATTCTCTTAATGCCAACCCTCTTCCAGACCTCGAAGATATCCCGGTAGTCCGTGACTTTCCGGATGTCTTTCCAGAGGAACTGCCAGGTATTCCACCCGACAGAGATGTAGAATTTGTCATAGATCTTATCACAGGAACCGCTCCAATCTCTAGGAGACCTTACAAGATGGCACACTTAGAACTAGCTGAGCTTAAGAAACAACTCGATGAATCCTTGCAAAAGGGTTTCATCCGTCCCAGTTCATCTCCCTGGGCTTGCCCCGTTCTCTTCGTCAAGAAGAAGGATGGTACGGACCGGATGGTTGTAGATTATCGTCCCGTTAATTTGGTCACGATAAAGAACAAGTATCCGCTCCCCAGGATCAACGACCTGTATGATCAGCTCGCTGGATCCTCAGTCTTTTCCAAGATGGATTTGAGGTTAGGATACCACCAAATCAAGATCAGAAATGGGGACATTCCTAAGACGGCTTTTGTCACTCGGTATGGTCAGTACGAGTACACCGTCATGTCCTTTGGTCTAACCAACGCTCCAGCTACTTTCTCTCGCTTGATGAACTTGATCTTCATGGAGTACCTAGACAAGTTTGTCGTGGTTTACCTCGATGATATCCTTATTTACTCGAAGAACGAGGAAGAGCATGCCGAACATCTTAGACTTGTGCTAGAAAAACTCAGAGCACACCGCCTTTATGCCAAGTTCTCCAAGTGCGAATTTTGGTTGCCAGAAGTGACCTATCTCGGCCACGTAATCTCTGGTAAGGGCATTGCTGTCAATCCCGAAAGAGTTCAGGCCGTTCTTGATTGGACTCCGCCTGAAACAGTTAAGCAGGTTAGGAGTTTCCTTGGTCTAGCCAGTTATTGTCGCCGCTTCGTTGAGAACTTCTCCAAAGTGGCCAAACCTCTCACGGAACTTCTCAAGAAAGACAAAAAGTTTGAGTGGTCCCCACAGTGTGAACACAGTTTTCAGGAACTGAAAAGACGTCTTACTTCTGCTCCCATACTTGTGCCACCGGACTTCACTAAAGACTTTGTTATCTACTGCGACGCCTCACGACAGGGACTAGGTTGCATTCTTATGCAAGATCGCCATGTGATTGCCTATGCATCTCGACAGTTGCATCCACATGAGGAGAATTATCCTACCCATGATCTAGAGCTTGCAGCCGTAGTCTATGCACTTAAGACCTGGCGACATTACCTTCTTGGTAAACGTTGCGAGATTTACACCGATCACCAGAGTCTCAAGTATATCTTCACCCAACCAGATTTGAACCTTAGGCAAAGGCGTTGGTTGGAGTTGATCTTAGATTACGACTTAGGGATTACCTACACCCCAGGCAAGGGGAATGTCATGGCTGATGCGCTAAGTCATAAGTCCTATTGCAACAATCTCATGTTGCAGCAGGGCCAATCACTTCTCCATGAGGAATTATGTAAGCTTAACCTTCACATTGCTCCTCACGGATTCCTTTCTACCTTGGTGGCGAAACCTACTCTTGTGGATCAGATTGTCTCTGCTCAGAAGCAGGATACGGGAATTTCCCGGATCAAGAGAAACATTAACAAGGGAGTTGGTGGTAGTTTTTCTATAGATGGTCGCGGTGTTGTTTTCTTTGAGAATCGCTTGGTGGTTCCCAAGAATCAACATCTTCGACAATTAATCCTTAAGGAGGCACATGAATCCCCTCTCACGATTCATCCCGGTAGTACTATGATGTATCAAGACCTACGCCAGAGGTTCTGGTGGACTAGGATGAAGAGAGAAATTGCTCAGTTTATTGCTAACTGTGACGTTTGTCGTCGCGTTAAGGCAGAGCATCAAAGACCCGCTGGCACTCTTCAGCCTTTAGCTATTCCTGAATGGAAATGGGATAAAGTTGGTATGGACTTCATCACCGGCTTTCCCAGGACCAAGAAAGGGAATAACGCTATCTTCGTAGTCATTGATCGTCTTTCCAAAGTGGCTCACTTCCTACCTGTTCGAGAGAGTATCACTGCTAGTCAGCTCGCTGACTTATATATCTCTCGAATAGTGTCACTTCATGGTGTTCCACTAGAGATCAATTCAGACCGTGGTAGTCTTTTCACCTCTCATTTCTGGGAGAGTTTCCAAACTGCCATGGGCACCCATCTTTCTTTCAGTACCGCTTTCCACCCTCAATCAAGTGGTCAGGTGGAAAGGGTCAACCAGATTCTTGAAGACATGCTTAGAGCTTGTGTTATCTCATTCGGTATGGATTGGGAGAAGTGTCTTCCTTTTGCCGAGTTTGCTTATAACAATAGCTATCAATCCAGCCTCAAGAAAGCTCCTTTTGAGGTTCTATATGGACGAAGATGTCGAACACCTTTGAACTGGTCAGAAACCGGTGAACGGCAATTCTTTGGACCGGATATGATCCAGGAGGCAGAAGAGCAAGTTCGCATCATTCGTGAGAATTTGAAAACAGCCCAATCTCGTCAAAAGAGCCAGTATGACCGTAGTCATAAGGAAGTGGCTTATGAAGTTGGCGATAAGGCTTATCTTCGGGTTACTCCTCTAAAGGGTACCCATCGATTTGGTATCAAGGGCAAGTTGGCTCCTCGTTACATTGGTCCCTTTCTCATTCTCGCTAAACGAGGAGAGGTTGCCTACCAGTTGGAACTACCACCACATCTTTCTCGAGTTCATGATGTCTTCCACATCTCTCAACTCAGGCGTTGCTTCTCGGATCCCATCCGCGAAGTGGACCACGAAACGCTTGATCTCCAAGATAACCTCACCTATCGAGAGTACCCTGTATGCATCCTTGATCAAGCAGAGCGTGTCACCCAACGTCATAACATCAAGTTCCTCAAGGTTCAGTGGTCTCATCATTCTGAGAGAGAAGCCACTTGGGAGCGTGAAGATCGTCTTCGACTTGAGTACCCCGCTTTCTTCCCGCCGACTCCTGAATCTCGGGACGAGATTTGTTCGAGTGGGGGCGAGTTGTCACATCCCTAGTTCTGGTATGACCTAGGCTAGCCCTTCATGCTTGCATCATGTTTAAACTCCATTTAAATTTGAAATGGGGAGTTGTGAACCCTCAGAAATCATTTTTAAAAATGATCCAGATAAAAAGTGCTCCAAAAGGGTCCAAGAAAATGTTCATGTCTCTCTCTGAAAATATTGGTGAGAGGTAAAATTCAAACCAATATTTTTTAGGAGCTCATGGATATTTATTTTGGGCATTTGGATTTAATGAATAATTATTTGCTTTGGATATATATTTGTTATATATATAATAAATGTCCAAAAATTATGTTAGTTGTTGAGGAGCTCTGGAATAATACCACTAGCTCCTGCAAAAAATTGGCATAAGTAAATTAATTGATCTAGTATTTCTATTAAATCAAACAAATGTCAGAAAGTAGAAAAGAAAAACAAAATTGGAAAAACCTACCTGTGCAGCCTGGCCTGGCCCTGCGGCCCAGCAGGCCGGCCCAGCCCAACTGCCAGGAGCTTCTTCAAGCTCCTGCCAGTAGGAGCTGCTGCGTGGCCGCGCCACAGCCGGCCGTGGCCACGTTCCCCGCCACCTCCTGCTTCTCCTCCTCGTCGTCTGGATGCCCCGCGCGACGCCACGCACCGCCCCGACCTCTCTCCCTGTCCCTCGCTCTCCCTCCTCCCCTGGTTCTCTCCCGCGCGACCGCCCGAGCATTGCCGTTGCCGCCGTTCGCCATTTCCGTAGCCACCGCCTCCCCCTCGCTTCTCCGACCAGCTCAGAAGCTCCGCCACGTCGCCGTCCACCTCTCTGTCGAGCCACGTGACGCGGGAAGCCCTGGAGCACCGCCATTGCCATCGTCTTTGCCTCGGCCGCCGTGGATCGCCGCCGTCAAATTCGCGGCAACCAACGCTTCCCCGAGCCCGCTTCGACGCCCTCTGCGACTGCTGTGAGCTCCATCATCGTTTTCCCCTCTTCCCCTTGCTTCTCGAACACCGCAGCCGCCGTTTCGACCGAAGCCGTAGCACCTCGCCGCCGGCCATGGCGCCACCGTGGCCAGCGGCTGAGCCAGCCGCAACCGAGCACACCATCGTGCTCAGTGCAACGCCAGGACCCCAAAACCCTCACCTGCTGCCCCTGCCATGCACCGTAGCCCCTTCTCCCCTCCCCGCCGAACTCCGGCCGCCGCCCAAGTGGTCGCCGCCGTCGACTTAGGCCGTCTCCGGTGAAACGGAGGGCACTAGTGGATGCGCGTGAGCACCAGCTCCTCGGAGATGGTCTCCGCGGCCCATTTGGTCACCGGAGACGCATTTCCGACGGCCTCCGCCGCGTCTGGCTCGCCGGCGTCAAGCCGCCGGTGGCTTTGACCCCGCTGACCAGGGTTGACCCTCCCCCTTGTGTCACTGACGCGTGGGCCACCCCCTGACATTTAGTTAGTATTAGATTAACACTAATTAACCTAGGTTAGTTACCCAGTTAGTCACTGACCAGTGGGCCCGGCGCCCACTAACCCTAATTAGACAAATTAACCCTCCTGTTAACTAACCAGTCACTGACGTGTGGACCCCACACGTCAGGTTTGACTCGGACAGCTCCGTTGACCGCTGACACAACGCTGATGTCATGCTGACGCAATATCTCATTTTCTGGAATTATAATAAATCAGGAAATTCCAGAATATATTCAAAACTTCAAAAATTCATAGAAATTCAACCGTAGCTCAGATTGAAATAATTTATATATGAAAAATTATCAGAAAAATTCAATCTATCCATCTGTACCATTTTCATGCATGACAAACCAACCTATACATGCTGTATATGTGAAAACACACTTATGGCATATATAAAGAGCTTATTTGGAGATGCATTTGAATCTTTGGTTCAAATGGACTTCATGTAGTTGAATACTAGTTGCATTAGCTCAAACAGCATCACATCTTCATGCCATGTTCATGCATCAGATTGTTGCATTGCTTGTGTATTGATTGTTGGCACCGTTCCTTCTCGATAGGTCCTGCTCCGGAAGTGTTCGAGAGTACCTATCAGTGAAGCAGTGCCCCCCTGTTGAACTACCAGGCAAGCAACCCCCCCTTGTTCATTCCGATACAACCCCACTCTCTCGCTCCTGCTCTCTTTTATTGCATTAGGACAACCACGATTCAACTGCTACTTTATGCTGCGGTAGTTGAACCCATTCCTCTGCATGACCTGTCATTGCCACAGTAAATAGTTGAAACCCACTAGCATGTGTAGGGGTTGATTGAGCCATGTTGTGTTCTTACCATGCCATGCCTGCTATTGCTTAGAGTTGTGTCAGGTCTGATTCATCGGGAATGAATTGGAGTGTTATGATATGTTCTGGTGCTGAGAGTTAAACGTGTGAACACGATTTGGTAAAGGTAGCGGTGAGAGGCCATGTAGGAGTACATGGTGGGTTGTCTCATTGGGACCGTCCTTAAGAACTGAGTTCTGTGTAAGTTGTCCAATGTCTAGCTACTACCACACATTGGGCTCCGAGCGCTCCAAGCTCTCTCGACTTATTAACCGCCTTGAGCTCTGTCCAGGAGTTGCAAATAGTTTCTGGTGTTTGTAGGTAGTGCTATTTTTCTACCGAGTGGCACCCGGCAGGGTGGACTTGGGACAGACTAGGCACACGTGGCCCGGTGTACCGAGTGGCACCCAGATGGTGGGCTCGGGAACCCTGTACACATCGTTTGGGGCCGTGAGCGAAACCTCGGCCGGATCTCCTTGCGGATGGAACCCGAATAGGCGATAAACCTGGACTAGGGTCTTGCGTGGTTAGTCAGGTCGTGGCCGACACCCTCGCCAGGCTTCCGCTTGAAGGTTGCCGAGGTACATGACGTGTACATGGCGGTAAGTGGCGAGAGCGTGTGTGATGAAGTACACCCCTGCAGGGTTATCATGATCTATTCGAATAGCCGTGTCCTCGGTTATGGACTTCTTGGATGTTTACGTGGTACATAGACAACTTAAAGTGTATTCTCTAAAATGCTCAAGACAAGTGTGAGTGCTATGGATGGCCTCCTCGTAGGGAGACGAGGATGAATCCTTAGTGGTGTATTGATGTGGTGATTAGTGGACTCGTGTTCGCTGCCTCATCTCAAAGAAGTTTCTCGTTGTCGTAGAACAGGATAGCCACTGAGTCAAAGCTGGCTTGCTGCAACTAAACCCCACATTACCTTCTTGATACTAATGCATATATGATAGGATCTGATGTAAGTCTTGCTGAGTACCTTTGTACTCACGTTTGCTTTATTTATGTTTTGCAGACGAGACATCTGTCTTACTAGTAGTTCCGCTTGGACTTCGACGGGTAGCTTGTTACCTCAGCTACGATCTTGTACCCTTGGGAGGGTCTTGTAGATAGTCAGGTTTTCCAGCTCTTTCTTTTGTAGTTGTCTGTACTCAGACATGTAATGCTTCCGTTCCTTGTATGCTCTGAATGATGGGTCATGTGACCCCTGCTTGTATTTATGCTATGTGGCTCTTCTGAGCCTTTATCTATATGAGTTTGCGTTATGTTGTGATGCCATGTTGTACAGCACATACTTGCATGTTATGCGTACGTGTAGCGTGTATTGCTATGTGTGGGGTCCGACAATCTGGTTGTTTATCCTTGGCAGCCTATCATATGGGGAAATGTAGTCTAGTGTCTTCTGAGCGATAGTAGTCCGCTACAGCCCGGTCCACCGGAGCCCTGCTAGCCCAGCACTACTGCTCGGAACACCTGACTGGCCGGCATGTGTTTCACTTCGTTCCTGTGTCTGTCCCTTTGGGGAAATGTCACGCGGTGACGACCGGAGTCCTGCCTAGCCTGCTACAGCCCGGGTTACCGGAGTCCTGTTAGCCTAGTGCTACAGCCCGGATTCACACGCGGTTGACCGACATGCTCGAGGTTGATTCATGTATGCCTGTTCCCATGGGTTAGTGCCGCTTTGGGTTCACGACTAGCCATGTCGGCCTGGGTTCTTTGTCATATGGATGCTAGCGACACTATCATATATGTGAGCCAAAAGGCGCAAACGGTCCCGGGCCAGGTAAGGTGGCACCCGTGGGAATACCGTGCGTGAGGCCACAAAGTGATATGATGTGTTACATGCTAGATCGGTGTGACCTAGGATCGGGGTCCCGACATTAAGGGACTGTTCGGCAACACTCCAGCTCTAAACTCCACGACCGGAGTGGGCAGAGCGTGCCGAACGTATAAGATCTGCGAATCTTTCACGGGAGAGCGGAGCGGTGCGTAGTGCAATTTCAAGGAGCAGCATGACCCTCGCAGCTCGTTTCACTAGAAGCGGGATCTGTTCTAAATTATGAAATGTGCCACCACCAAGTGCCACCAACGAAACGGTATGAATCTATTTTTCTAGCATGAGCACTCGTGGATTTTCTTCCCCACCCGAACAACCTATACTTGACCGTAATGGGCTGGCGGCCCATGTTCTCACAGAGCGCAGCCAGCCGAACACGGGCGCTCCATCGGGAGAGCACTTCCTGCGGGGTGCAGAGCAGAGCGATTGGTTTTTCTGGAGTGGAGGGTTGCCGAACGAGCTCTAAGTCTAGGACTGTTAATGGCCCAAGATGATTGCAGGCCCATGTTCCAGCCCATTTATAGAGATTGGCGAGCCAGCCAATTTTAGTACTGTATTTTTTATATAAACCTAATGTATTAGCCCATTGCGCTCCGATCGAAACTTACGACCTTTTCACAGAGTGACGACAACATATACAGTAAATAAATTACATCATCGTGATGAAGAATAAACCTAGACTATACAACAAAGAAATTACAACATATTACATCCAATGGGCATCAAAGTTTGCTGCCAGTGATAATAAAGGGAAACTAGACATCAAATTACATACATTGGGCATCAAAGGTCGCCACCAGTGCAAGTAAACATGCCAACAAAATAATAGACAGAACGGACAACACTTCAACACGGTTCAAGAAAGGTTAGCCCTGCCCAGGAGCTGCAGCGCAAGCAACTGAACAACCTATTGAGAACGCGCTTGTTTGATGCTCATATCCACCAACTCAAGTTGCATATCATCAATAGACGTCTTGTACTTATGGTTAATCTTGCATAAAGATTGGATTTCCAGTCGGATTTGAGTTGAAGGATGTCTTTCTGCTTGAATTTGAGACTGAAGAAGTTGATCAGATTCAGGCGGCGACTTCATTGAGCTTGTGACACTGCTATTAGCGAGTAACTTCGACACTACACATCAAGACATGACTTTGGGGTTGTATCGATATGCTCAAGATGTGTCGCCTTCTTCTCTGCAATATATGTTAGAGGGACAAGCAATGGGTTCGTCTCACTATCATTGTGGCAGTTCTTCCTAGTGGCAGTGATGTCACCCTAAAAGAGAAACAAGTAGACATGTAACAGGTTTTGCACATATAAGCACTAGTGCTATCAATTCATCCCATTTCTTAGTCGATAATAAAGAGACACAATTGAAAATAGCATTAACATAATAGGCATTGTTCATAGTTAAGATGGTAGGAAATGGTATTGTGTAGGAGCGGCCAGCTTCACCACACCACTGGATTATAGATCAAGAATACAAGCATACATGTAGTGCTAAACAACATATAAGCATGAATGGTGAGTGTATGAAAGCACAAGTGCTCCCTAGGTGGTTTTGGTAATTAATGACAACATATCTCTTGTTGGACTAACGTTTCTATCTAGTATGTTTCAGATAAGTTCAACAATGGAGTGGCATGGACTAAAGGTTGTGGGAAATTCTCCAAGATGCTAAGGACAAAGGATTGGCTAAAGCTTAAAGCTCAAGACTCTTCATTTTACATTTTAGTGATCCAAGATCACATTGAGTCCATAGGAAAAGCCAATACTATCAAGGAGGGATGAGGTGTTGCTTAATGAGCCTCTTGCTTCATGTGCTTAATGATATGCTCCAAAATCCTCAGCTACTTTCCCACTTCCACATATGACCTAAACCTAAGCCAAACTCGGACCTACTGATTATTTCTATCCGGCGCCACCGAGTTTCACTTGTCATAGCCATTGCCAAACCCTAGCAAATCGGTTCTACCGATAGGGATCTCGGTCTCACCAAGATGGGATTGTAATCTCACTGTGTATGTCCATTGCCAAAATCGGTCTCACCGATCTTGTGCAATCGGTACTACTGAGATTGCAATGCAAACTCTCTGTTTCCTTTTTGTAACTTTTCGGTCTCACCGAAAGAGCAAATCGGTCCCACCAAGTTTGCCTGACCAACTCTCTGGTTAGCTTATTACCAAATCGGTCTCACCCAGTTTGTGTAATCGGTCTCACCGAGATTACGTTATGCCCTAACCCTAGCCATATCGGTCCTACCGAGTTGCATGCCAGTCCCACCGAAAATCTCTAACGGTCACTAGGTTTACTATTTTGGTCCGACCGAGTTTGTTGATTCGGTCCCACCGAGATTGGTAAATTGTGTGTAACGGTTGGATTTTGTGTGGAGGCTATATATACACCTCCACCTCCTCTTCACTCATGGAGAGAGCCATCAGAATACATCTACACTTCCAACTCATATGTTCTAAGAGAGAACCACCTACTCATGTGTTGAGGCTAAGATATTCCATTCCTACCACATGAATCTTGATCTCTAGCCTTCCCCAAGTTGCTTTCCACTCAAAATCTCTTTCCACCAAATCCAAATCCTGTGAGAGAGAGTTGAGAGTTGGGGAGACTATCATTTGAAGCACAAGAGCAAGGAGTTCATCATCAACACACCATTTGTTACTTCTTGGAGAGTGGTGTCTCCTAGATTGGCTAGGTGTCACTTGGGAGCCTCCAACAAGATTGTGGAGTTGAACCAAGGAGTTTGTAAGGGCAAAGAGATTGCCTACTTCATGAAGATCTACCGCTAGTGAGGCAAGTCCTTCATGGGCGATGGCCATGGTGGGATAGACAAGGTTGCTTCTTCGTGTACCCTTCATGGGTGGAGCCCTCTGTGGACTCGTGCAACCGTTACCCTTCGTGGGTTGAAGTCTCCATCGACATGGATGTAGGATAGCACCACCTATCTGAACCACGGGAAAAACATCCGTGTCTCCAATTGCGTTTGAATTCTCCAAACCCTTCCCTTTACATTCTTGCAAGTTGCATGCTTTACTTTCCGCTGCCTATATACTCTTTGCATGCTTGCTTGATATGTATTGTGAATGTTGAAATTGTGCCTAAACTCCACTTAAACCGAAAAAGCTTAAAAACTGCAACTTTAGCATTAAGTGTCTAATCACCCCCCTCTAGACACATCTACTTCAAGGTCCTACAAGTGGTATCAGAGCTTTGGTATCCATTTCCTTGGTTTAATCACCATTGGAGGAAGATGGATGTGTCTACTTTAGGGAGTCTTAGATATAGAGTGCCTATTCTTGATGGAGAGTATTTTCATGAGTGGAAAAATGAGATGCTTGTAATTTTCAATCAATATCATTTGAACAAGTATATTGCTAGCCCTTATGCACCTCATATTGATCCTTTGCATCCTACCCTAGATGAAGATATCAACATAATTCGCAATCTTAGAACTATTGAGCTCATCATTAGAGGATTGCCCAAAAATTTGATTGCTAGTTTGCCTACTCTTAATTGTGCCTATACTATATGGAAATCTCTTGAGGAATGATTTCCCGATTATTCCTTGAAAAATTTGGATGAAATTCTCCATAAATCTATTGCCTTGAGTAAGATGAACTCTAGTGATCCTAGTTTTGGTGATTGTCTATTTGAGCTTACCAATCTCAAGCATGCTAAAGGAGATGTTGGAATCATTATATCCGAAGCTATAAGAATTCATAAAGGTGACCACTTTGATGATCATTTATCTAATGAATTACCCTCTCTAGGAAATGATGTGTCACAAGATCATGGTGAACATGGATACTATGATGATGATGATGATGATAGTGACTTCGATCTTGATGATGCAGTGAGACATTTTGGTCTTATGGCAAATCTTCGAGGATATGTGTCAGGAGGAAAGGAATGGTTTCTTGATAGTGGATGTACTGATCATATGACTGGAGATGAAGAGATGTTCCGTGAGCTTGCTGAAAATGACGGCCCTCGAAAAAATGTCACCTTTGGTGATAATTCAAAGGGTAAAGTGGTTGGCCTTGGTAAGGTGGCCATCTCACATGATAGTTCCATTCAAAATGTCATGCTCGTTGAATCTCTCGGCTACAACTTACTTTCAGTATCTAGACTTGCTGATTTCGGTTTGAATGTCCTATTTACTGAGGTAGATTGCCAAGTGTTTCGTCGAGACAATCATAAAATGGTCTTTACCGGTATGCGTAGAGGTGATCTTTACATTGTCGATTTCTCTAAAAAGGCACAACCTAAAACTTGCTTTATTGCTAAATCCTCAAAAGGTTGGTTGTGGCATAGATGTCTAGGTCACGTTGGCATTAGAAACCTTGACAAGCTTATTAAAGGAAATCATATCCTTGGAGTTAACGATGTCATATTTGATAAGGATAGACTTTGCAGTGCTTGTCAAGCAGGTAAACAGGTTGGAGGAAGGCATCCCGTGAAGAACATCATGACCACAAGGAGGCCACTCGAGCTACTTCATATGGATCTTTTTGGTCCCAACGCCTACAAGAGTCTCGGTGGAAATTCTTTTGGTCTAGTTATAGTTGATGATTTTTCAAGATTTACGTGGGTGTTCTTTCTTGATGACAAGTGGCAGGTCCATAAGATCTTCAAAAACTTCGCTAGGAAGGCCCAAAACCAGTTTGACGTGAAGATCAAGAAGGTTCGGAGTGACAACGGAACGGAGTTCAAGAACGCAAATGTGGACACCTTTCTTGACGAAGAGGGGATTTCACAGGAGTTCTCGGCTACGTACACACCTCAAAAAAATGGAGTTGTTGAGAGGAAGAACCGGACGCTCATCAAAATGGCGAGAACGATGCTTGATGAGTACAAGACGCCAAAGCACTTTTGGGCAGAAGCGGTTGAGACAGCTTGTCATGCAACAAATTGCTTGTATCTTCACAAGCTACTCGGCAAGACGGCATACGAGCTCCTCACCGGTAACAAATCCCAAGTTGGATACTTTCGAGTATTCGGCTCAAAGTGCTACATTCTTGACAAGCATCGTCATTCAAAGTTTGCTCCTAAATCTCATGAAGGTTTTCTACTTGGTTATGGCTCAAACTCTCACACTTACCATGTATACAACAATTTCACCCGAAAGGTTGAAGAGACGGTAGATGTGAAGTTTGATGAATCTAATGGATCGCAAGTAGAGCAATTGCCAATCGATGTAGGAGACAAAGACCCTTCAGAAGCAATCCAAGACTTGTCTATTGGCAAAATTCGTCCAACGGAGGTGAAGGAGAGTACCTCGTCCGTCCAAGTGGAAGCCTCTACTTCACGACAAGGTGAACCAAGAATTGATACGGAAGCATCCACAAGTGGGACACACCAAGATGAAGAAGACGAGGAAATGCATCAAGACGAACATCAACAACCTCCTGCTCCACCACGACAAGAGAACGCCAACGTCAACAATGAAGAAGGCCAAGAAGAAGAATAAGATGAAGAAGATGTTCAACGAAGACCCAAGCAAAAGCTCTCACAAGTTCGAGCAAGAATTGCCAAATATCATCTCGTCGAGCAAATCTACAATGATATTCAAACCGAGAGAATCACTCGCTCAAAAACTCGTTTAGCTAACTTTTGTGAAAACTATTCATTCATCTCTAGCATTGAACCTATGAAGGTTGAAGAAGCATTGGAAGATCCGGATTGGATAAATGCTATGCATGAAGAGCTACACAACTTTGAGAGAAACCAAGTTTGGACATTGGTTGAGAAGCCCGACAACAACCACAACATTATTGGTACCAAATGGGTGTTTCGCAACAAGCAAGATGAAGATGGACAAGTGGTTCGCAACAAAGCACGTCTCGTCGCCCAAGGGTATACACAAGTCGAAGGTATGGACTATGGTGAGACATATGCTCCCGTTGCTAGACTTGAGTCCATTCGCATCTTACTTGCCTATGCTAATCACCATAATATCACCTTGTACCAAATGGACATTAAAAGTGCTTTTTCTAAATGGTGGAATAGAGGAGGAAGTTTATGTCAAACAACCTCCTGGCTTTATCAATCCTAAGAAACCAAATCATGTTTACAAACTTCACAAAGCTCTTTATGGTCTTAAACAAGCTCCTAGAGCATGGTATAAATGCTTGACCAAGTTCCTTATTGCAAGTGGTTTTGAAATTGGTAAAATTGATTCTACTCTTTTTACTAAAAGGGTTAATGGAGAACTATTTGTATGCCAAATTTATGTTGATGATATCATATTTGGTTCAACTAACCCCCTCTTTAGTGAAAAGTTTGGAAAGCTAATGTCAAAGAAGTTTGAGATGTCTATGATGAGTGAACTCAAATTCTTTCTCAGTTTGCAAATCAAGCAAACTAAGGAAGGTACATTTGTCTCTCAAACGAAGTACACCAAGGACTTATTCAAGAAGTTCAATATGCAAGAATGCAAAGGTATGCCTACACCCATGCCTACTAGTGGACATCTTGATTTGACCAAAGATGGTGAACCGGTTGATCAAAAGGTTTATCGCTCTATGATTGGTTCTTTGTTATACCTATGTGCTTCACGTCCCGACATTATGCTAAGTGTGTGCATGTGTGCACGTTATCAACCTGCTCCTAAAGAATGTCATCTTAAGGCCGTGAAAAGGATAGTGAGATACTTAATTCATACACCAAACTTTGGCATTTGGTATCCTAAGAGGTCTTCTTTTGATCTTGTTGGCTATTCCAACTCGGATTATGCCGGAGACAAGGTTGATAGAAAGTCCACTTCGGGTACTTGTCAATTTCTTGGTAGATCTCTTGTGTCTTGGTCTTCCAAGAAACAAAACTCGGTATCCTTATCCACCGCCGAAGCGGAATACATTGCCGCTGGTTCATGTTGTGCTCAATTACTTTGGATGACCCAAACTCTTAAAGATTATGGGATCTATGTGAAACATGTTCCACTGCTTTGTCACAATGAAAGTGCTATCAAAATTGGTCATAATCCTGTACAACATTCTCGAACTAAGCATATTGAAGTTCGTCATCATTTCATTTGAGACCATGTTGCTAAGGGTGACATTGATCTTAAGCATGTTCGCACCGATAAGCAATTAGCGGATATATTTACTAAACCTCTTGATGAGAAAGTATTTTGCAGGTTGAGAGGTGAATTGAACATTATTGATGCTTCGAACTTGGAGTAGGAACTCCATTGGATACATGCAAGACATGAGCTTATGACTAATCCATGATATATCTCTTATGATGACTATCTTATGTCTTGGATATATTTGTACCTTGCATGTTGTCTAACCCATGTAGGTGCTTGGTTGAATCTAATTCCATGAGATTGCGACTCACTCACATCTTGAGCAATCTCTACATCACCAAGTCTCTACACAATGGTGGTTGAAGACAAGGAAGCACAAAACCATTCAAACATATCCTTTGACAAATTCTATGTTGAGCTTCATGATTGTCATTTTTGGATACACAAGTGCTCTTCCTTGCAAGAACTAACCCATGTAGGTAGATGAACTCAAACTCCAAGTGGTGCTCCCAACTCTTGATGAGCTACATCAACCTTGAGCACCCACACAAGTTCAACTACATGAGCAAGAACCACACCACCACCCAAGGTATGTTATTCCATCTTAGAGAAGCTTTACTCCAAGACATGAGTCAAAGCAACTCAGCAAGATGTGAATACATCAAGATGCTTAAACGAAAAATGGTAACCCCATTTTGAGCTTAAACGATGAGTATGACCTATGATCAAGTGTTCTCAGTTGACTCCTAAGTCAATATACTCTAACATAGGTGACTATGTCACCGCCCAACTCTAGATGAAGTTCTCTTGTGTTCTTTTCTGTGTTATTGCATTTGTCTCATGCATATTTATTTTCTTTCTCTTTTTCAAAAAAAAAACTTCATCTAGATCTTTCAGTTTCTTCTCTTTTCTTTTTGTTTTTGTTCTGCATTTTCTGCATTCAATTCCTTGCAAATCCTTTAGATAATTCATTGCAAATCTTTGTGAGATCCTACATGTTTAGTGAGCTGAGGTGACAAGTGTTTTTCTCTGTGTTGAACTCGGTTTCACCGACTTGTAGTTTTCGGTCCAACCGAATCTTTTCGGCCCCACCGAAACATGCCACTCGGTGCCGCCGACTTCACAACAGGAAAAACAGTTTGCCACTTGTTCTATATTTCTTCTGATCGAGCTCTACTCAATGAATCTTGTCCTCTACAAGCATCATAGTTTTATCCATTGCTTTGTGCTGAGTCTCCAGGACCAAACCTATACGACGGATTCCAGAAAGCCCTTCTTGGAAATTGATGTCAAAGGGGGAGAGAGAGATCACATCAAAGCTTATCACCTAGAAGGGAGAAAGTATTAAGGGGGAGAAGGAGATTTCCAGGGGAGAGAATACTCAAGGATCCCAGATGCTTAATGTTCAAGAGGAGAGATGTCACATGTCTTTTTGGGGGGAATACATGTTCATATGTGCTTATTTGCATTAAGTTCTATCCATTTGTATCTTTCAGCTCTGATTTTCTGTTCCCTATCTTCTCCCAATATCCCATGTAAGATTCAGGGGGAGCAAGACACCTAAGGGAAAGAAATCACTCAAATTCATTGCATATCTTTACTCATGGGGACATGTTGAATCCATTGTGGTACCTTGTACTCACTCTCTACATGTCATCCCAGTCTTGGTACTCTTGTGGCTTCTTTGGTTTGCTCTGGCTAGTGGAGGTACCTGTGTTATCGAACCTTGTTTGTGCAGGTTCATTCCATCCTAAGCCAGCTAAAGACTACAAGGTAAGTGTATGCATCAAAATCATGAGTATGAGGAATTCTTGCTTATGTACATACTGTTTGCAAGAAGGACTCATGAGCATGAAGGTATTTTCCTTGATAATCTTTTGCTCTGATGCATATGGCCAAGATACATGTAACACATTGCCTACTCCGTCATGGTTATGCTCTCACATGCCTCTATATTTCACGTTTACATGAGTGCATACATGTAGGGGGTGCCTATGCTTGTTACATGTCCTTCCAAAGCTTTACTTGTTGTTCTTTATATCTTTATCTAAAGCTTTGATGTATGTTGCCATCAATTACCAAAAAGGGGGAGATTGAAAGCACAAGTGCTCCCTAGGTGGTTTTGGTAATTAATGACAACATATCTCTTGTTGGACTAACGTTTCTATCTAGTATGTTTCAGATAAGTTCAACAAGATGCTAAGGACAAAGGATTGGCTAAAGCTTAAAGCTCAAGACTCTTCATTTTACATTTTAGTGATCCAAGATCACATTGAGTCCATAGGAAAAGCCAATACTATCAAGGAGGGATGAGGTGTTGCTTAATGAGCCTCTTGCTTCATGTGCTTAATGATATGCTCCAAAATCCACGGCTACTTTCCCACTTCCACATATGACCTAAACCTAATCCAAACTCGGACCTACCGATTATTTCTATCCGGCGCCACCGAGTTTCACTTGTCATAGCCATTGCCAAACCCTAGCAAATCGGTTCTACCGATAGGGATCTCGGTCTCACCAAGATGGGATTGTAATCTCACTGTGTATGTCCATTGCCAAAATCGGTCTCATCGATCTTGTGCAATTGGTACTACCGAGATTGCAATGCAAACTCTTTGTTTCCTTTTTGTAACTTTTCGGTCTCACCGAAAGAGCAAATCGGTCCCACCGAGTTTGCCTGACCAACTCTCTGGTTAGCTTATTACCAAATCGGTCTCACCGAGTTTGTGTAATCGGTCTCACCGAGATTACGTTATGCCCTAACCCTAACCATATCGGTCCTACCGAGTTGCATGTTAGTCCCACCGAAAATCTCTAACGGTCACTAGGTTTACTATTTCAGTCCAACCGAGTTTGTTGATTCGGTCCCACCGAGATTGGTAAATTGTGTGTAACGGTTGGATTCTGTGTGGACGCTATATATACCCCTCCACCTCCTCTTCACTCGTGGAGAGAACCATCAGAACACATCTACACTTCCAACTCATATGTTCTGAGAGAGAACCACCTACTCATGTGTTGAGGCCAAGATATTCCATTCCTACCACATGAATCTTGATCTCTAGCCTTCCCCAAGTTGCTTTCCACTCAAATCTTCTTTCCACCAAATCCAAATCCTGTGAGAGAGAGTTGAGTGTTGGGGAGACTATCATTTGAAACACAAGAGCAAGGAGTTCATCATCAACACACCATTTGTTACTTCTTGGAGAGTGGTGTCTCCTAGATTGGCTAGGTGTCACTTGGGAGCCTCCGACAAGATTGTGGAGTTGAACCAAGGAGTTTGTAAGGGAAAGGAGATCGCCTACTTCGTGAAGATCTACCGCTAGTGAGGCAAGTCCTTCATGGGCGATGGCCATGGTGGGATAGACAAGGTTGCTTCTTCATGGACCCTTCGTGGGTGGAGCCCTCCGTGGACTCGCGCAACCATTACCCTTCGTGGGTTGAAGTCTCCATCAACGTGGATGTAGGATAGCACCACCTATCCGAACCACGGGAAAAACATCTGTGTCTCCAATTGCGTTTGAATTCTCCAAACCCTTCCCTTTACATTCTTGCAAGTTGCATGCTTTACTTTCCACTGCCTATATACTCTTTGCATGCTTGCTTGATATGTATTGTGAATGTTGAAATTGTGCCTAAACTCCACTTAAACTGAAAAAGCTTAAAAACTGCAACTTTAGCATTAAGTGTCTAATCACCCCCCCTCTAGACACATCTACTTCAAGGTACTATAGTGTACTATCAATTTATCCCATTTAAGATTAGTAAATAAAGAGACATGATTTAAATAACATTAACATAATAAAGCATTGTTCATAGTTAACACATAGCAGGATATGACATTGTGTTGGAGTTGGTAGTTTCACCACACCACTGGATTATAGATCAAGAACACAAGCATACATGTAGTGCTAAAGAAGAAAACTTGCTATGTTTATTTTACTTACACGGTATGAATAAGGAACTACGCGATACAACTAAAAACTGAAATTGAGAAGGACAAACTTATGTTTATGTACTTCTTCGTAATAAACTTTGAACATGCAATTTGATGCAAACGACAAAAATAATCATCATTTGCAGTCGTAGCTATCCAAATATACACAACAAAGTTTGAAGGCTCAAGGAGGACAAACTTATGTTAGTAGTCCCGCTCTATAAAGCCCTTGTCCATATTGATGGGGGGGCATGATACGTCTCCAATGTATTTATATTTTTTGATTGTTCCATACTATTATATCATCAATCTTCGATGGTTTATTTGCAATTATATGTCATATATATATATCATTTTTTGGATTAACCTATTAACTTGGTGCCATGTACCGGTTGTTGTTTGTTGCCTATTTTTGGTTTTTGAGGAAATCAGTACCAAACAAAGTCCACATGCCACGAGACTTTTTGAAGTTTTTTCTGGACATAAGAGACCCTAGAAGCTTTGGGGGAAGTCATAAGGCGAAGGAGGTGGCCACAAGGCACTAGGGCATGCCCTGGTACCTTGTGGGCCCAGCTTTGCTCTGTTTGACCTAATTCCACCTCTATAAATTCTCTAAAATTGAAAACCAATAGAGAGCCACCCAGAACACTTTTTTCCGCCACTGCAAGTTTCTGTTCTTGCAAGATCTCATCCGGAGGCCTTTTCCGACACTTCCGAAAGGGGAATCAATCACGGAGGGCATCTACATCAACCTTGTTGCCCCTCTATGATGTGTGAGTAGTTTACCACAGACCTACGAGTCCATAGCTAGTTGCTAGATGGCTTCTTCTCTCTCTTTGATCTTCAATACAATGTTCTTGGAGATCTATTCAATGTAATCTTTTTGCGGTGTGTTTGTTGGGATCCGATGAATTGTGAGTTTATGATCAGATTATCCATGAATATTATTTGAGTCTTCTCTAACTCTTTTATTCATGATTATTATATCTTTGTATTTCTCTCCGATCTATTGATTTGGTTTGGTCAACTAGATTGATTTATCGTGCAATGGGAGAGGTGCTTTGTGATGGGTTCGATCTTGCAGTGATCTATATCCCAGTGAAAGAAGGGGTCAACACACATATTTGTATTGTTGCCATTAAGGATAAAATGATGGGGTTTATTGATATTGCTTGAGTTTACTTTGTCGACATCATGTCATCTTGCTTAAGGCATTACTCCGTTCTTTATGAACTTAATACTCTAGATGCATGCTGGATAGCGGTCGTTGTGTGGAGTAATAGTAGTAGATGCAGCAAGAGTCGGTCTACTTGTCTCAGACGTGATGCCTATATTACATGATCATTGCCTTGTATGTCATCATGATTATTCGCTTTTCTATCGATTGCCCAACAGTAATTTGTTTACCCACCATATGCTACTTTCAAGAGAGAAGCCTCTAGTGAAACTATGGCCCCGGGGTCTATTTTTATCATATATTAAAATCCCAAAATAGTTTGCTGCAATTTTATTTACTTTATTTTATTTTTATGTTTTTATTCATCTATCTATCACTACGAGATTTGATCCTTGCAATTAACCGCCAAGGGATTGTCAACCCCTTGTTTGTGTTGGGTGCAAATATTTGTTATTTTGTGTGTAGTTACTACTAATGAGGTGTTGCTTGGTTCTCCTACTAGATTGATAACCTTGGTTCTTAACTGAGGGAAATACTTGTCTCTACAATACTGCATCATCCTCTCCTCTTCGGGGAAATCCCAACACAACTCACAAGTAGGAAGAAGAATTTCTAGCACCATTGCTGGGGAGACATCATCAAAATCTATCGTACCATCGGATAAACTTTCATATCCTTACATTTACATTATTTTCCATTCGCCTCTAGTTTTCATCTCCTCACTTCTAAAATGTTTACACAAAAACACAAAAACATTTTCTGTTTGCTTTTTTGCTTGTGTGTGTGTCTGCTTGCTTGAAGTTGCTATCATGACTGATTTTGCCGTTGAAATTCCTACAAATTTGGATGCAATTTTTTTGTGATGGGGCATGGGAATATCATAGGAAAAAGTGTTATCCAAGAATTCTTTAGTTGCATGGGAACTTCAGTTTGTGATGATATTCCTATTCTTAAAAGAACCAAAAATTATGCTGAAGTTATTTCCGCACTGGTTCTTTAACTTGAGAGAAGATTCATTCACACCCATCCTACTTTGCAAAGATTGTTTTTTGACTTGGCGGTTATAAACAATCCTAAGGCTAAAAATATAGCTACCCTTATCCTCATGAATGAATTTGAATACATAGTGCGAGAAGCTAGAGAGACATTTGATTTTTATGGTATGAGTCATGAAAAACTGGTGATAGATGAAATTTTATATCACGGAGATTACTTGTTGTGAAATTTATTTCGTGATAATCACACTTTCGATGAGAATACCAAAATGGAAGTCCCTCCTTTAAACATCATCCAACAAGTTTTCAATGGTATGAATAAACAATACTCTTGGATTGTAAAAGGGACCCAAGAAGGGTTTGAAGATGGCCAACTTAATGATGCTAAGATTTTGGTTGATGATGTGTTCCATATTATCTTTGAAAAACCTTATAATAAAGACACATCTCTAGATGAGAAAAAGAAGGATGACGACACTTGAAACTATTCATTACGCCTAGCTAGGGGCGTAAAACAATAGCACTTGTTGGGAGGCAACCCAATAGTTACTTTTTTCTAGTTATTTAAAAAAATTGTGTGCACAAAATTATGATACTATTATGGTTGCGTTTTTGTGTTTGAATTAGTGTTTGTGCCAAGTAAAGCCTTTGGGATGATTTGGATGATAGTTTCTTTGATTCTGTGAAAAAACAGAAACTTTTGGGTCCAGTAATAGAATTGTAAACTTTTCTGAAGGGTGATAAAATTCTGAATTTTTACACATGATTGATATACAAATTTTCCACGTTGTCCAAATTTTTGGAGTTACAGAAGTATGGTCATTGTTTGAATCATTATAGACATATTATATTTTCGTTGCGTTGTTTGCTTGTCTGATGAATCTATGGATTGTACTGGGGGGTATAAGCCATGGTGAAGTTAGAATAAAGTAGGTATAATGCAATAATAAAATATGAATGGGTTTGCAACAGTACCTACAGTGGTGATTTGCTTTGTTATACTAACGGATCTCATGAGTTTTTTGTTGAGTTTTGTGTGCTGAAGTTTTCAAGTTTTGAGTGAGATCATGATGGATGAAGGAATAGGAGTGGCAAGAGCCTAAGCTTGGGGATGCCCAAGGCACCCCAAGGTAATATTCAAGGACTCCCAAGCATCTAAGCTTGGGGATGACCCGACAGGCATCCCGTCTTTCTTCTACCAACTATCGATAATATTACTTGGAGCTATATTTTTATTCATCACATGATATGAGTTTTCCTTGGAGCGTCATGTATTATATGAATCTTTGCTTTCTTTGCTTTTTAGTTTTCCACAATCATCTTTTCTGAACACACCTATTCGTGATTTATTAGAATACTCTATGTGCTTCACTTCTATGTTTTTAGCTAGGCAGTTGCTCTAGTGGTTCACTTATATCTTTCAGAGCATGACGGTGATTATATTTTAAAGAAATGGTTTCACTCCCATGCTTCACTTATATCTTTTTGAGAGTTTATAATAGTAATGGAAATTAGTACAAGTTATGAATTTGTTCCTAATATGATACGTATTCAAGAGGGATATAATAAAAACTTTCATGTAGATCACTGAATATGATAAGTTTGATTTCTTGCAATAGTTTTGCGATATAAAGGTGGTAATATGTGGGTTGTGCTGGCGAGTAATTGTTGTTTAGTAAGAATATTTGTGTTAAGGTTTGTGACTGCCTAAGAATGCACGTATATTCCCTTGTTATGCTATGAAGTTGGAGAATGATTTATTATTGATTGTCTTCCTTATGAGTGGCGGTCGGGGATGAGTGATGGTCTTTTCCTACCAATCTACCCCCTAGGGGCATGCATAGTAGTACTTTGCTTCGAGGGCTAATAAAATTTTGGAATAAGTATGTGAGTTCTTTATGACTAATGTGAGTCCATCAATTTTATGCACTCTCACCTTTCCATATATTGCTAGCCTCTTCGGTACTGTGCGTTGCCCTTTCTCACCTTGAGATGTGGTGCAAACTTCATCGGTGCATTCGAACCTCGTGATATTATATGCTCCATCACACATAAACCTCCTTATATCTTCCTCAAAACAGCCACCATACCTGCCTATTATGGCATTTCCATAGCCATTCCGAGATATATTGTCATGCAACTTCTACCGTTCCATTTTTATGACACACATCGTCATTGTCATATTACTTTGCATGATCATATACCTGACATAGTATTTGTGGCTTAGCCACCATTCATCACTTTTTATACATGTTATGTTAGATCATTACACATCCTGGCACACCGCCAGAGGCATTCATATAGAGTCATATTTTGTTCAAGTATCGAGTTGTAATTTTTGAGTCGTAAGTAAATAGAAGTGTGATGATCATCATATTCATTATTAAAGCATTGTCCCAAGTGAGGAAAGGATGATGGAGACTACGATTCCCCCACAAGCCGAGATGAGACTCTGGACGAAAAAGAAAAAAAGAGGCCAAAAAGAGCCCAAGAAAAAAAATAAAAAGAAAATAAAAATAAAAATGAGAAAAATGAGAGAAAAAGAGAGAAGGGGAAACGTTACTATCCTTTCCACACTTGTGCTTCAAAGTAGCACCATGTTTTTCATATAGAGAATCTCCTATGCTTTCACTTTCATATAACTAGTGGGAATTTTTCACTATAGAACTTGGCTTGTATATTCCAATGATGGGCTTCCTCAAATGCCCGAGGTCTTCATGAGCAAGCTAGTTGGATGCACACCCACTTAGTTTTCTTTTTAAGATATCATACACTTATAGCTCTTAGTGCATTCATTGCATGTCAATCCCTACTCCTTGCATTGACATCGATTGATGGGAATCTCCATAGCCCATTGATTAGCCTCGTCGATGTGAGACTTTCTCCTTTTTGTCTTCGCCATATTATCTCCATCACCATACTCTATTCCACCCATAGTGCAATATCCATGGCTTGCGCTCATGTATTGCGTGAGGGTTGAGAAAGCTGAAGCGCGTTAAAAAGTATGAACCAATTGCTCGGCTTGTCATTGGGGTTGTGCATGATAAATACTTTGTGTTAAGAAGATGGAGCATGCCAAGGCTATATGATTTTGTAGTTATAATGTTCTTCAGCATTGATATTTTGAAACGCATGATTGTTTGTTGGTATTCCTTATTATTATTGTTTTCATGCCAAACTATAGACTATTGCTTTGAATCATTCGGATCTGAATATTCATGCCACAAAATAGAGATTACATGATGAACATGTTAGGTAGCATTCCACATTAAAAATTCTGTTTTGTCATTTACCTGCTCGAGGACAAGCAAGAATTAAGCTTGGGGATGCTTGATACGTCTCCAATGTATCTATAATTTTTTATTGTTCCATGCTATTATAGTATCAATCTTGGATGTTTAATATGCCATTATATACCATTTTTTGGGACTAACCTATTAACTTAGTGCCAAGTGCCAGTTGCTATTTTTTTTTGCCTATTTTTGGTTTTCCAGGAAATCAGTACCAAACAAAGTCCAAATGCCACGAAACCTTTTGATGATTTTTTTCTAGACATAGGTGAACCTAGAAGTTTTGGGAGGAAGTCAGAAGGCGAAGGAGGTGGCCATAAGCCACCAGGGCGCACCAAGGGGGTAGGTGCGGCGTATGTTGTCTTCTTTTTTTGCATCTTGCATATGTTGTTTTCCAATGCTTATTTTTTACATCATATACACAATATTGAATGCCATTGCCTAGTTTAGACTTCATATATGTGATTGCCATCTGCTTACCTGCTTGGTATATAAATCATATATTTGAATTATCATGCCATGATGTTTACATAGATAGCATGTATCTGAATTATGGCATGTCAACCCATTTTCTAAAGACATAAATAGTTATATCATCTCATCCTATTTACATAGTCATCATATTTTGAATTATGTCATTCTATCCGCGATTATATCATGCCATCAAGTTTCCATCGATGACATGCATGCGAATTATGGCATGCCAACCAATTTAATAGACACATCATGTCAACATAGTCATCATATTTTGAATTTTTTCATTCTATCATGTTTAGTTGGCCACCATATATGTGAAATTGTGTCATCTATCTTGTTTAGTTAGCCATCATATATGTGAAATTGTGTCATGCTATCCTTTTTGGTTAGACAACATAAATGTGAATTATCTCATGCCCTCTTTTATTCCCCACTATCCATTGCACCTGTCTATCATACAATGTCTATACATTCCATTACTTTTCTTGTTTATCAGCAATTTAAATTGAAGGGGGTGATGGTAGTATCTAAAGGAGTAAAAACATAGTCTTCAGAAAAGATAGTGCTACCCGTCGATGCAAATAGAACCATAGTTGTTCTTGCCCAAGAACCAGCCCCACCACACATAACCCATACTCTCGCAGATTGTACCCCTACCTAGTTGGACAGAGAACCAGCTACACCCCTTCTAACCCCAACCCCAATATATAGTAACCCAGTTCCAGTTGACATGGCACCGTCTCCACCACAGAGCACCCAAGCACAAGTAGTTAGTAAGGCAATTTCAGTGCCCAAAGTGTTGGGGAACGTAGTAATTTCAAAAAATTTCCTACGCACACGCAAGATCATGGTGATGCATAGCAACGAGAGGGGAGAGTGTTGTCTACGTACCAACGCAGACCGACTGCGGAAGCGATCTCACAATGTAGAGGAAGTAGTCGTACGTCTTCCCGATCCGACCGATCCAAGCACCGTTACTCCGGCACCTCCGAGTTCTTAGCACACGTTCAGCTCGATGACGATCCTCGGGCTCCGATCCAGCAAAGCGTCGAGGAAGAGTTCTGTCAGCACGACGGTGTGGTGACGATCTTGATGTACTACCGACGCAGGGCTTCGCCTAAGCACTACAACGGTATGATCGAGGTGGAATTTGGTGGCAGGGGGCACCGCACACGGCTAAGGAACGATCTCAAGGATCAACTTGTGTGTCTTGGGGTGTCCCCTGCCCCCGTATATAAAGGATGAAGGGGGGGAGGCTGGCCGGCCAAAGGAGGGAGGCGCAGGAGGAGTCCTACTCCTACCGGGAGTAGGACTCCCCCCCCAATCCTATTCCAACTAGGAATCCTTGGGAAAAAGAGAGAGGGAAAGAGAGAGAGGTGGCCGGCCACCTCTCCTAGTCCTAATAGGACTAGGGGAGGGGGGAGGCGCGCAGCCCTCCTTGGCAGCCCCTTTCACCTTTCCACAATGGCCCATGTAGGCCCATTTGGCTCCCGGGGGGTTCCGGTAACCCTCCCGGTAATCCGGAAAAATCCCGATTTCACCCGGAACACTTCCGATGTCCAAACATAGGCTTCCAATATATCAATATTTACGTCTCGACCATTTCGAGACTCCTCGTCATGTCCATGATCACATCCGGGACTCCGAACAACCTTCGGTACATCAAAATGCATAAACTCATAATAACTGTCATCATAACGTTAAGCTTGCGGACCCTACGGTTCGAGAACATTGTAGACATGACCGAGACACATCTCCGGTCAATAACCAATAGCGGGACCTGGATGCCCATATTGGCTCCTACATATTCTACGAAGATCTTTATCGGTCAGACCGCATAACAACATACGTTGTTCCCTTTGTCATCGGTATGTTACTTGCCTGAGATTCGATCGTCGGTATCCGATACCTAGTTCAATCTCGTTACCGGCAAGTCTCTTTACTCGTTCCGTAATACATCATCCCGCAACTAACTCATTAGTTGCAATGCTTGCAAGGCTTAAGTGATGTGCATTACCGAGAGGGCCCAGAGATACCTCTCCGACAATCGGAGTGACAAATCCTAATCTCGAAATACGCCAACCCAACATCTACCTTTGGAGCCACCTGTAGTACTCCTTTATAATCACCCAGTTACGTTGTGATGTTTGGTAGTACACAAAGTGTTCCTCCGGTAAACGGGAGTTGCATAATCTCATAGTCATAGGAACATGTATAAGTCATGAAGAAAAGCAATAGCAACATACTAAACGATCGGGTGCTAAGCTAATGGAATGGGTCATGTCAATCAGATCATTCAACTAATGATGTGACCTCGTCAATCAAATAACAACTCTTTGTTCATGGTTAGGAAACATAACCATCTTTGATTAACGAGCTAGTCAAGTAGAGGCATACTAGTGACACTCTGTTGGTCTATGTATTCACACATGTATTATGTTTCCGGTTAATACAATTCTAGCATGAATAATAAACATTTATCATGATATAAGGAAATAAATAATAACTTTATTATTGCCTCTAGGGCATATTTCCTTCACAAAGCACGTGGACCACCACTCCGAACCCCAACTCAATGCTTACAGTAGAAGAAGAATTATTCTCAGGTCGGGTTCCATAGCTATGGTTCATACTCCTTTGCTCTTGCATAAGTGTATTTACTCATACCAACTAATTTCATATTTGAAGGATGCAATTGAAACTCCACTGGCGCAACATGCATGTTTTAAACCTATTTCTTTAATTGGATTGATGTTCTAACTTCTTGCTCTATCATAATTTCAGTTTCAACTGTATAAACAGTTAGTTTCTCATGTCATGCACATTACAAGTGTTGTTAGTGCTGTGTAGTTTCCCACACTTATATTCTATCTATGTTGCTTCGTCTTAAACAAACATGATTTGAACTGTGTCTCTATCTTGATTTGGCAACATAAACTAGAATGGTATAGACAATACAATGACCATAGTACACAGATATATGGTTGGTCAATGTTGTTATCCTATACACCTTACTACTGAACCGCTTTACCAAAATGAGTTTCATATACTACATGCTAAACATGTGATGTGTCTGCTTGTTTCTCTTGTAGAATGCCGACAAAATATTGGAGAAGAGCACCCCATTATGCAATGGTAGATAAGTAATGCAGATAAGGTTCAAGATAGTGAGACATCCCTGTTGGTCTCCAATAAAGCTGATAAAAACTATCTTCATGACAACAAGACAACCCCAAAGTCATGTCTTGTTGTAGTGTTCGAGTTACTGACCACTACTGTTGGCACAAGCTCTTCGAACTCGCTGCCTAAATCAGTTTGGCTTCTTGAGTCTCAACTACAATTTCAAAGACCTCGATTAGATGTGCTACGACAAGAAGCCGGAGGACTAAGGAAGTCCCTGCATAATCCAGATGCATACTTTGTGGTGCAACAACAAGTGCTGGATGATTTAAGTGCAAAATAAGAGAAAGCTAACAAACTTGCTAAGCTTCTTGCCAGCATGGTGGGTACCCAGGATACTATTTCTTGAGCTCTTCTGAAGTGGTTTCAGTTCTGGACTTGTTTTGCTACGGGGTTTATTTGCACTGGTCGCCAACTTTGACAACCAGTGTATGTAATATGCTGCTTTATTCCCTATATTTGCACTGGTGGAAAACGTTGATGCCCAATGGATGTAACCTATGTAATCTTCGTAATATTCTAGCTTTAGTTGCTTGCTTATTTATTTTCTTAGTCTTGTTTATTTGTTTGCTTCTAGTACAACAATTGTTTTGCTCAGTTTTCTACTGGCCACAATAACAGTGGTCCACATATGGGCCATTGTAACCATGGCCCTCCTATGGGCCTCCAATGGACCTTAGTGATAGGTGGGAACCTGATGAACGAGTTCACGCGCGAGGGTGGCTCGATCTTCACGTCGTAGGATCGAATCGGGAGGGATGACTAGCTGCAAGCAGCCGTGTTGGGGATATTACTATTGGATGTAAACCGGCCAGGTGTAGCCGGGTTGACTCCTTGAAGATTAGAAGCCCATGAAGATGCAAGGATGATGGCGCTAGAAGGAGGGCCCAAAGCCCAAAGGCGGGTTAAAGCCTGTAATTGTAAACTGACCTAGTCATGTAACTTGTATTGTAAGATAGGAAGGATAGAGACCGAACCGGACACGTTCATGATCCGGCTTCGGGACTCTATAGCCTAGTGGGCGTCAACCTATGTATATAAAGGGATGACCCAGCAGCGGTTTAGGGACAACAACTCGAGAGCTAGACAAAGCGGATTCGCTCCCTGGCCATCGAAACCCTAACAATACCAATCACAACTAGACGTAGGCTTTTACCTTCCTTGAAGGGGCCGAACTAGTATAAAATCCCCGTGTCCCCTTGTCCGGTTTAACCACATTTGAGCTAACCCATAGTGATGATCCATGACAGTTGGCGCCCATTGTGGAGCTATCGCATGATGGTTTTGAGTTCTTGAAGGGCAGCTTTGATGGACTTAAGGGATACGCTGTGGGCCGGATGACGAAGAGTCGTCGCGGCAAGCTCTACATCGACAATGCAGGATGGGGTCCCGAGGCCGATTCAGTCGAGTACGAGTACCGGGTCCCCTTCGGTGGGATTCATGTCTTCATCGGCAAGATCGGCGAACCGGCCCCTGAGCCGGACATCTGGACCGACATCGTCGAAACGGCTCGGGGTGAAAGTTCTTCGCCGGTTCAGCCCGTGACAAGGCATGTTTTCGTAGGTGTCATCCATGAAGCGAGATACGAGGACGGGCCGGTGTCCGAGGGAGAGACCGTGGTCTATTCTGATGAAGAGTCTTCTGGAGAGATTAAGTCGCTTTATCAGTTACAGGATGGCCGAATTGATGGAGGATCCGAGGGCAATAGTATTCCGGATTCCCCTGATCTGCCAAACCGGGCCGCCATCTTCATGCCGACACACAATCAGCGCCTCATTCATCGGCCACCGCAGCAATACTCTCCGGTTCAACAACGGCCACACCGACAGGGGCAGGGAGCTCTGCGCCGCCTCCACCCCAAGTCCTGTCTGATTTGTTCGATGCTTTGGCAACATTGATGGCCGCAGAGGTGGATGCAGCAGCCAGGGATCAGCACAATGCGGAGATTGCAAAGGTGAAAGATCAGATAGCTCAGGCTAAAGCGGACCTGGCGACAGAGAACGCTAGGATGGCTACAGAACGGTCTGAATTGGAAGCACATGCCTACCGGATTAGGCTGGATCAGAATGCTTCCGAGGAAGTCATGAGAAGAAGGTACCGATCGCGTCTCCCGTTGGTTTATGAGCCGCAAAATCTCATCAACACACCAGGAGCAGGAGCTGGTAACCAACCCATACTAAATTGGGTGGAGGCACCGGGAACAGGAGCGCCGGTTCAACCGCGCACGATGGACCCGCCTCGCCAGAACAACGTTGTGCCACAGTATGTACCGAGACCTCCCGGGCATTATTCCAACCCGTTGGACAATATTGTGGCCGCCGCTTCACGCTTGGCAGCTCTCCCAACCGACGGCAAGTCACCAGTTGCAGTTGAAGCACGTCGGGCCAGGGATCTCCTTCAAACAACGCTAAATCAATAGCAGGCATATTCACACAGTCGTGAGAGGATTCATTCCACTCCCCGTCCAAGCCGGAGCTATAGCGGACATGTTGAGGACGAACCGGCTGTATCCAGCAGTGTGCGTCGCCGAAATTCACCACGAGGAAACAACCCGGCAGGGGGAGGTGCTAATGCGCAGGATGTTGTGGACCATGGCCGCGCACGTCGGGAGGCCGAGTTAGCAGCTCGACACGGAGCACGACAACATACTATGGTTCACCCTACCACTTCAGTAGAGCCAGGTGTGGTGTTCAGTTCCTTAGGGGTGCCGTGTCTCACCCCTGCTTTGCGTAATGTAAGAATGCCCAAGGACTTCAAGGGACCTCGCAAGGTACCAAATTACACCGCCGATTTACAACCAGAGGCATGGGTGGAAAGCTATGAGATGGCAATGGAGATGTTAGATGTGGATGAGGCAGTGTGTGCTAAATATTTCACCATGATGTTGGAAGGAACAGCTTGTACTTGGTTGAAGAGCTTACCAACTAACTCTGTCGGATCATGGGCTGAATTGAAGCACCGGTTTATCCAGAACTTCAAAGATACTTGTAAGCAGCCAATGTCAATCGTGGATCTGGCCGCTTGTGTCCAAGAGGAAGGGGAGTACACAACCCATTGGGTCAAACGGGTCTCAGCGATTTTGCACTCATCAGATCATATCAATGCGGACACCGCAGTGTTAACATTAGAGGGAAATTGTCGTTTCCTGCCGCTCAAACAGAAATTAGGAAGGCTCAAACGTCACTGCAATGATATGTCAATGCTCATGGCCGCTTTGGTTAAGTATGCCGATTCAGATAATACCAAGGACCCGGATTCAGAGGAGGACAAACCGGGGAAAGGGAAGAAGAATGGCAACGCCAAGGGTCAGCAGCATAATCTGGTAGGCCATGGGAACAACGGTAAGCGCAAGGCCGACAACAGCTTGGACTTTGTTGCTAACACCAATGCTCAGGAGAATGGCCAGCGCCGTAAGGGAAAGCAGCCCCAGAGGGGTGGAGGTTCAGGCCCCAATTTGGAGTGCCTATTAAATCAGCCCTGTCCAAAGCATGGATCAAAGGATGAGCCAGCATTGCATCTTTGGAAGGACTGTTATATCATGCGGGATTTCAAGAACTCCAATACGTTCCAGTATGATAATGGCCCGCCCGGCGGTTTAGGAGGTGGTTTCCACGAGCCGGGTTATGGAGGTGGTGGTTCCGGTTTAGGGTTTCAAGGCAACCAAACTGGACACATCAATCAAGGGCACCAAGGCAACCAGGGAGGCTACAACCATCAGGGGAATCAGCAGGAACAGCAGCAGTCGAGTTACCAGAGCAATCCCAAGCAGCTAAATAGCGGGCAATATCATGTTTTCACTACTAGTTTGTGTAAGCGTGATCAGAAGCTTCACAAAAGGGTGGTAAACTCTGTTGAACCGGTAGTGCCTTAGTATTTACGCTGGTCTAAGCAACCCATTTTATGGAGTAGAGAGGATCACCCACCCCGGGTTGATAATCCGGGTCACTTGGCCCTGGTGGTAGCCCCGCAAGTTGGGGGTTACAAGTTTACTAAAGTGCTCATGGATGGGGGAAGTAGTATCAACATTCTATATTATGACACTTTCTGCCGTATGGGGTTGACAGATAAGAATCTTAAACCGTCAAATATGGTCCTTCATGGGGTGGTGCCTGGTAAGTCTGCATATCCTGTTGGCAAGATAGCCTTAGAGGTAGCTTTTGGAGATGATTATGATTCAAGGTCAGAAACCTTGATGTTTGAGGTGGTAAAGATCAAAAGTCCATACCACGCCTTGTTTGGACGGCCGGCTTATGCTAAATTCATGGCGAGGCCATGCTATGTTTATCTATAGCTTAAAATGCCAGGTCATAAGGGGACTATCACAGTACATGGAAGCAGAAAGATCGCTTTGGAGTGTGAGGAAGGTGATGCGGCTTATGCTGAGTCGGTTTGTGCCACAGAAGATTTAAAATTCTATAAGGAGCAAGTTGATCCGGTAGATATGACCTCTTTGAAAAAGCCGACTACAGAACATGATCCGGCGTTGAAGTTCAAATCGGCTACATATACTAAGATGGTTGACTTTGTTCCTGGCGATTCATCCAAACAGTTCAGCATCAGCGCTAACCTGGATCCCAAATAGGAAAGCGCGCTCATCAAGTTCATCCGTGAGAATCGGGACATCTTTGCATGGAAACCTTCTGATATGCCAGGTGTACCAAGGGAACTTGCTGAGCACACACTCAACATTGATCCTAAGTTTAAACCGGTCCGGTTGTTTCTCCGCCGCTTCAATGAAGAAAGGCGTAAGGCTATCGGTGAAGAGGTAGCCCGCTTGTTGGCCGCCGGGTTTATTGTAGGTCTTTCATCCAGAGTGGCTGGCTAATCCGGTGCTGGTTCTCAAGAAAAACGGCACTTGGCGTATGTGTGTGGATTACATACATTTAAACAAGGCTTGCCCTACAGACCCCTTCGCTCTCCCTCGCATTGATCAGATAATTGATGCTACGGCAGGTTGTGACCGTTTGTGTTTTATGGATGCTTACTCTGGTTATCATCAGATCAAAATGGCGGTTAAGGACCAGGAGAAGACAACTTTCATAACTCCCTTTGGAGCCTTCTGCTATGTCTCCATGCCCTTTAGACTCAAGAGTGCCCAGGCAACTTATCAGCGTTGTGTTCAGAATTGCCTTCATAAACAAATTGGGCGCAATGTTCATGCATATGTGGATGATATTGTGATAAAATCCAGAAAGGAGGAAACATTGATAGACGATCTGCGAGAAACCTTTGACAACCTCCGGGTTTACAAGATGATGCTCAATCCGGAGAAGTGTGTCTTTGGTGTCCCGGCAGGCAAGCTCTTGGGTTTTCTGGTGTCAAACAGAGGCATTGAGGCTAATCCAGAAAATATTTCAGCAATTACATCCTTGGCTAAACCGGCTTGTATCAATGACGTTCAACGTCTGGCCAGCCGAATTACAACCTTGAGCCGGTTTATCAGTCGCCTTGGAGAGAAGGCCATCCCTTTATATCAGATGCTCAAGAAAACAAATAACTTTGTCTGGAGCGAGGCAGCTGATAAAGCGTTCGAAGATCTGAAGAGGCAGCTAGCTGAACCGCCTGTGCTTGCAGCACCAATTGATAAAGAGCCGTTATTACTATACGTGGCTGCTAATGCCCGGGTTGTTAGCGTAGCTATTGTGGTAGAGCGCAAGGAGCTTGGCAAGGAATATCCGGTTCAACGGCCGGTTCATTATATCAATGAGGTGCTCATTGAGTCAAAGCAGAGGTATCCGCATTGGCAGAAGCTGGTGTATGGAGTGTTTATGGCAAGCCGGAAGCTTAATCATTATTTTCAGGGCCATCCCATCATAGTGGTCAGTTTAGCTCCTCTGGGAGATATCATTCAAAATAGAGAAGCAACTGGCCGGATTGCCAAGTGGGCTATTGAGCTTGGACCTCATGGGCTCAAATATATACCCCGCACAATGATCAAATCCCAGGCACTCGTGGACTTCATCAATGATTGGACAGACTTACAGGCACCTGAAGAGCAACCAGATAATACATACTGGACTATTCATTTTGATGGGTCCAGGCAGTTGGAGGGCTCGGGGGCTGGAGTCATACTAACTTCCCCACGAGGTGACAAGTTTTGTTATGTCCTCTGTTTAACGTTCCCTTGTACTAACAATGCAGCTGAATATGAGGCTTTGCTCCACGGTCTTCGGATGGCTAAGGAGATGAATTTAAGCCGGGTTAAATGCTTCGGCGATTTAGATCTAGTGGCACAACAGGTGTCTGGCACTTGGGATTCTAAGAACCCACTCATGGCTGCATATCGGCGAGAGGTGGACACAATGGCTGGTCACTTTAAGGGTTATCAGGTGGACCATATAGACCGGCGGAAGAATGAAGCGGCGGATGCTTTAAGTCGTCTTGGTTCCCATTGTAAACTGGTCCCGCCCAATGTCTTTCTTGATGTATTGCATAATCCGTCAGTCAAGGTGCCAACCGAAGAAGATTTGGCTATTCCTGATCCGGAGGCTCAGTTGGTGGCAGCTCTGCATGCCATACCGGATTGGACAATCCCATATCCAGCTTACATGAACCGGGGCGAGTTACCAGACGATGAAACGTTGGCCCGACAGATAATCCGGCGTTCCAAGTCCATGACCATACTCAACGGGGAGTTACATTGCTACAGCGTTTCAGGAGCAATTCAGCATTGTGTTTCTCCTCAAGAAGGTTGTGAGATTTTGCGAGAAATCCATGAAGGGGACTGTGGTCACCACGCCGGTTCAAAGTCTTTGGTTGCTAAAGCTTTTCACCACGATTTTTACTGGTTGACGGTGCATGCTGATGCGGAAGATTTAGTCAAGAGATGTGACGGGTGTCAAAAATTCGCCCGCCGTGCACACTTTCCGGCTCAAGAGTTGCGGATGATTCCAATTACCTGGCCGTTTGTGACTTGGGGGCTTGATATGGTTGGACCCTTCCAGCGATCCAAGGACAAAAAGACCCACCTGTTAGTAGCAATTGATAAATTCACCAAATGGGTGGAGGCAGAGCCAGTCAGCAAGTGTGATGCAGCCACGGCGGTTCAATTCATCAAAAAGGTGATATTCCGGTTTGGTTTTCCACACAACATTATAATGGATAATGGTACTAACCTGTCAAAGGGGGAGATGGAAGAATTTTGTCAACGTGAGCACATCCGGCTTGATCTAGCGTCGGTGGCTCACCCCCAGTCTAATGGTCAAGCAGAGAGGGCAAATCAAGAAATTCTATGGGGTATCAAACCCAGGCTTATGGTTCCCTTAAAGCGGACACCGGGTTGTTGGGTTGAGGAGCTACCTTCTGTGTTATGGAGCATCAACACCACACCCAATAGGTCTACGGGTTACACACCTTTCTTCATGGTCTATGGAGCGGAGGCCGTTCTTCCTAGTGACATCCGTCACGACTCGCCCCGTGTGACAGCTTATGTTGAAG
Source organism: Triticum monococcum (assembly GCA_034509565.1). Lineage (NCBI taxonomy): Eukaryota > Viridiplantae > Streptophyta > Magnoliopsida > Poales > Poaceae > Triticum > Triticum monococcum. Next base: position 664,244,968 of record CM067843.1, on the reverse strand, counting down.
CTGATAATGAGAAGGCACGTCAGGATTCTCTAGACCTGTTGGATGAAGAGCGTGATCTTGCAGTAGCACGATCGGCGATTTATCAACAAGATCTCCGACGTTATCACAGCCGCCGGGTTAAAACCAGAACCTTTCAAGAAGGTGATTTGGTGCTCCGGCTCATCCAGGATCAGACTGATATGCACAAGTTATCCCCGCCTTGGGAAGGGCCCTTTGTGGTTAGCAAAAATCTACACAACGGGTCTTACTACCTCATTTATGTTCGAGAGGATAAAGACTCACGTCAACCGGAGGAGGAGACCAAGCGGCCATGGAACATTGCTCTCCTTCGGCCTTACTATACTTGAAGCCATAGGCTCTTCATCTGTACATATTTATGACAGTGTATATATCATATAATAAACCGGAGCCTCCGTTATAAGCGGGGTATCTGTTCTTTTTTACATCCTGTGTGTGCTTATAAGAGTTTACTAACAAAGCGGAGTTTTTGTTAAGCCGGTCTTAGCAGTTGCACGAATATAAAGAAAATCACTAGGGGGCTTGGCCATATTTGAACTACAGCTACGCCTCTTAATTGGATTTGAAACCATGAAGGGATATCACTAGGGGGCTTGGTTGTTATCACACCATAGCTGCACCTCTTGATAGGCATTTAAGCCATAAAAGAAAAATATGTGGAGCCAAAGAGAGTGTTGCACAAAGCATAGACTCAAACATGGGCACACACTGAGCATAGCTCACAAAGTTACTTGGGGGCTCTTTTCGCAAAGCAACAATGAGTTTGAAAGGACCCTTGTAATTGGCTATCAAGCCATGGCTTGGAAGCCTTGTGTATTCACCTAAAACCCCGGGTTAACTTGCCTTCATCAAGTAAGCCACTCCTGTCCAGGTAATCCTGGTATGACCCACCGAACGTTTGACATGTCACTCTTTTATTGACCCTGAACTTGTCAAAGTTAAAACGATGATTGGTTAATTGGAGGCCCATCTTAAAAGGCTTTGTTAAATGGTTTAACTTGGAGGCCTGGCAGCCCATGAAAAGCCTCGATTTTGAGCCTGGCAGCTCGTAAAAAGCCTTGCATATTTTCCTTTTTTGAGTTTTATTTGTTGAAGTTCATAAGTATTTTTTGATAAACCGACGTCCTTGACCCGGCTTGCTTTTCAACTACAAGTTGTTGGCACATGATCGATTATAAACCGGTGTTTATGGACCCGGTCTGGTTTGACTAAATCACCAGTGTTATAAAGAAAACCCGATAGTTATCCCGGTTCGGTTTAGTATATAGACCGGCATTACAAAGATGGGGTTATCAACGTTCCGGATTGGTATTAACACCTTTGCCGTATACGCCGTTGGTCAACCAATGAGGTATGTTATGTATATTGCTTTTTGTACAAACACTTCGATTATTTCATCTATGTATTGTACACTTCCTGGACATTATGACCCGTCTAGCGGTCGACCGCTAGATACTTTTAAGTTGTTGTACCCAGGAACACAATTCATCATGGGTTATGCATAAATATGTCCCAAAAGGTGGCACAAGTTGTCATGAGGCATTACAAAACATGCTCGATGGCCTGGCAAATAACGAAGTTTTGGCTTTTGGCTATCCTATTATAAGAAGCTTTCAAAGCGGATCCAATGGCATAATTGTTTTTCACAAGATCGGCACACAGTCGCCAGTAAACCGGCGACCGATTTAGGACGGTTCGTCTGGACGGTTTGATGGTTGAGGGTCAGTTGGTGTGGGCACTTCTTCATCCCTCCCCAGACGCTGCAAATCAACCGTCGACCAATCGATTCCAGTTAAAACTTGAAATACTGCTTCCTCATGGATAAGATTGGAGGGGTTAATATCAAGAGCATAAGTGTGCTTACAAATCGGAGGCACAAGTTCTTCAACTTCATGGATGCCGGCCGGCTATCTTTTCCCTTTAGCGTCATAAATCGGTTAAAAATGGGACAAGTCTGTATCATCGGCCAGTTTGCTGGCTACTGTCCGCATCTGTTTGGTCAGGCGCCGGAGGTCATCGTTGTCAAAGTTTGAACCGTCTTCCTTTAAACCTGGATATCCTTTAATGATATCATCCGCTCCAAGGTCTGGAATCCAGGCTTTGGCTCGAATAAGTGCGGTTAAAGCTCCTGACCTGGCAGCTGCCTTCTTCAATTCGGCAATACGGGCTGGTAACATGGCCAACTTCTCAAGTGTTTCTTTAATTAAAGTTGGGGCCGGTTTGTTGTAAGCTGCCGTACAAATAGCCCACTGAGACCCAGAGTACAGCTGCTGTTCAACCAATGTATATGCCGCTTTGAGCTTCATCCGCATGTCTGTACCAAGATGAGTGATCCGAGTACCTGCCAAAGATTTTTATCACCGTGCTGGTCAGTGATAAGGTTCATTGACTTGCGTAAAACACATAAGCAGACACTTACCAAAGATAGCAGAAGTCATATCATTGATTTGACGTTTCAAACCAGCTAGTTCATCTACAACTGGTTTCAGGGCTGCCTCGGCATCTTCAGCTCTTTTGGTTAAACCGGATTTTTCGGTTTCCCAGTTAGCCCGATCCTTGTTGAAAGATTCCTTCAGCCTCTCCATTACGGCTAGGTCTTGGGTCAGCTCCTCTTTGGCTTTTGCAGCCTCTGCTTGTTGTGACTTCACATTTTCTTGCAAGACAGAGTTTCGAGCATCTTTGCTTCTTAGTTCAGCCTACAACGTTGAAGGCATATTAAGCAACAGGTTATATATGTTCTAAGTACAAAGCGTATAACAAGTTATGCACTTCATACTTGGGGGCTAATGCCTGTTCGCTCTAAAGTGCTGCATTTTATACAAGTCTCTAGAACAATACAAGCATTATCCTAGACACTTGGGGGCTAATGTGCGTCTGTTCTAAAGTGGATGCATAGATTAAAACCCGGATTAACTTGCCCAGTTAAACCGGCCTTTGGGGGCTATGCTACACAAGGTTATCTAATTGTTAAAAGACGAGTCTTGGTTACAAAGACCCGGTTTATGATTAACATCATAAAACGGCCCTTGGGGCTACTTGGGCTACTGTCTCAGCTATGAATCAATAAACAAAGGGAGACGAATTTACCTCATATCGCTCTTGCATCAAGTTCACCAAACCGGCTTCATAGTCCCGGTTTGAGTGCAGACGGTTCAAGAAGCCAGAGTGAAGCTCTTCAGCGTTGAAATGAGCATAGCTTGATAAATCGCTGCCTCACTTGCCTTTTTCCTTAGCAGCTTGCTCTTCTTTGGCACTATGTTGGGCCAAGATGACGGGATGGCCAGGAAGCTATGGCCCATTCCAGTAATGATAACATCATCTCCTTGACCTTCAGTATGTTTGGCTGGTGATAATGGAGTATCAGCATTTCTCACCGGACTAGCCCGGTTTGGCTCTGCCGGTTCAACGTCAGGTGCAGCAGGTTCAGTGTCAGTTGGTTCATCAGTGTTTTGGCCTTGAAGGGGCGGTTCACCAGAGGCAGCTTCAGGATGAAGGCCCTCCAATTCACAAGTTTGTTCCGGTTCACCTCTGGGTTATTCTTCAAAAGTGGCTGGGTCTTCGGGCGGATTGGTGACCCGAGCTTTCTTGTTGGGTCTGTCTTTGGCCCTGCAAACAAAAATATAAAAGGATTAATATCTTATTAAAGTTCTATGATGCATTAAAGGAAAATGTTTTACAACTTACCCGGCCAAAGTTTTCAGAGGAGGGAGTTGAGTTGTTGTTGACTCGCCAGATGATGAGGGAGGTGTCACCTGATAATTTGAATCGGATGGATTAAGAGGTTGTCTGAAATAACTTGCCTTGGGGTAAGAATGGTCAGTAGAAGGGGAGACCTCAGACCGGCACTTCCGAACCGGGGTATCAGGTAAACCGGCTGAAGTGACCTGTTGGCCACAGTGTCGGGTTGTCCGGCGAGCTTCATGCTGCTGAGTCTTCAAAATAAATGTTGGATCCAAGTGAGCAAGAGGATGAGAAAAGCTTACTTTTCGGACTGCTTGGCAGGTTTTTTTTGTTGGCATAGAGTCTAAACCGGAGGAAAGGGTAATTACCTCTACATCATCAGCTTGACTAGCTTCTACGTCCTCCTGAGGAAGATCATTGTTAATGAGATGCATGAAAAGAGAGCCAAGTGAGTCAAGTTCTACATCAACTTCTGGATCATCAGTGTCGTCATCAAGCTCCATGTTGATCCGGTCAGCTGTTTTCCATTTTGACGTCCGTTTGACGGCTTTGGTTTTGGGGCGAGATGGTTTGACCACTTTATCCCTAGTTGGCTTTACCGTCTTTTCTGTAGTTTTCCGTTTCCAAAAAGGGTCATCACCCTATACATACATACACAAAAGAAGGATTACATGTTGCATAGGTTAATAATATTAAAGATGAAAAGGAAGTATAATGCTTACAGCAGGCGGTTTGTTCTTGGTATAGAAGGGATTCAAACCGGTTTGACTACAGACCAGTTCCGATTCATTCAGAATCTTCTTTACACCTTCAGTGACTTCTTCATCAGATAGTTGAAGGTTGCAATGGCGTTGAGGGTCGTCAACCTCACCGGTGTATTCACACATTAAACTGGGACGCCGGCTTAGAGGCAAGATGCTCCAAGATATCCAACAGCGCATGAAATCCACACATGTTAAACCATTGGCCATAAAGGCCCGGAGTTTGGCGAGTTGAGGGGCAGCGCCCTTTCGGCGGAGCTCAAGCGTTGCGGCATCGGATGGGTATTGGAAAGCCGGTGATCACGAAAGCCTGGAAGGGGATTTTCATCTTCAGGCGAAGTGTCTCTGCAATAAAACCAAGTTCGGTTCCATTCCTTTGGGTGGCTATGATGTTTGGCATGAGGAAATTCAACTTCTTTCCGCTTTTGAATCGAGACACCACCAAGTTCTGTGTTTGGGCCATTTACAAACTCTGTGCGCCGGTTTAAGTGAAAAAATCCCGGAATAGTTTTGCAGTTGGTTCTTCCTGTAAGTATGCTTCACAGAAGACTTGGAAGTTGCATAGGTTGGATACTGAATTTGGCACAATATCTTGGGGATGGAGTTGGAAATTGGCAAGCACATCCCGGTAAAACTTTGATCCTGGCGGTTTGAAGCCACGGCTTATGTTGTCAACAAAGACCACCACCTCGCCCTGCCTTGGGGTCGGAGGATTTTCTGTTCCTGGAACTCGCCATTTAATTTCAGTTTTCTTAGGCAAGGAGCCGATGCTAACCATCTCATTCAGCTGAGTTTCAGTGACCCGGGAACGAGCCCAGTTGCAAGCAGTGAATTGTTTGGCCATTGCGAAACAAACAAGCGGAAAATGAAAGGCCGGTTTATAAATCACGCATGATGATATGCAAGATATAATGGAGTAAGAAACGTACTGATATGCGAAATGGCATAAACCGGAGACCAATGCAATAAGGGAAAAACGGTAATACCAGGACAAGGGTACTCAGGCACTGTTAAACCGGAGTATAACTATGAAGGCAAAGGGCTCCTCCTGTTTATCAGAGGGCTAATGGTACAGATTGATTATGCAAAGTTAAACCGCTTATGTTGGTGTGAGGAGAAACAGATTTCACAGAGATATATAAAAATTTCGGATCTAAGGTAAGACAAAAAAGCAAAATATTTCGACCTAAAAAGGTTAAGACCCGAAACAGTTTATGAAGGACTACAATAGTTCTTTGCGCATAAGGATTTGTGAGGGTAACAGAAGATTAATCACGGCAAGGGATATGATAAGTATGAAGTATTCATCTATAGGCCAAGGAAGAATAGCACCAAAAGCTCCGATGAACTTAAAGAACCGCGAAGAGCAGGGAAACCCTAATGGATCTAGAAAGGAAGGGGGAAGGACGTTCTGCGGTTGCAGAAGCAGCGAAGGGGTGCTGCAGAATTCTGGTGCGAACAGGTCGATGCAGCGGCCGACGGTGAAGCAGAGGCGAGGCTGGACGATGACGGCGGCGCTCAGGTGCAGAGACGTCGCAAGGAAGAAGAAGGGAGGAAAGGAGAGTAGAAGGAAAATAAAGGGGTCCTCTGCCCCTATTTATAAGGCGAAGCGATGAAACGGCAAGTGCGGGAATCGAGGAGCCCAAAAATGGATAAGTTAATAAAGGTGTCGCCTCGGTGACTGAATACACATTAAATGAAGGTAATCTTCGACATCAACGGATGGATGATGTCAGGGCGGTTTATCATAATCTTGAAGTATGATGTCACGGCGGTTTACAAGATTAAGGTGAAGATATGAGGGAGGAATTTTTCTAAGTGTAGAAGATTGACATGAACAAGTTCAAACCAATCTGGGGCCTAATGTTGGAGATATTACTATTGGATGTAAACCGGCCAGGTGTAGCCGGGTTAACTCCTTGAAGATTAGAAGCCCATGAAGATGCAAGGATGATGGCGCTCGAAGGAGGGGCCAAAGTCCAAAGGCGGGTTAAAGCCTGTAAATGTAAACCGACCTATTCATGTAACTTGTATTGTAAGATAGGAAGGATAGAGACTGAACCAGACACGTTTATGATCCGGCTTCGGGACTCTGTAGCCCGGCGGGCGTCAACCTATGTATATAAAGGGATGACCCGACAGCGGTTTAGGGACAACAACTCGAGAGACAGACAAAGCGGATTCGGTCCCTGGCCTTTGAAACCCTAACAATACCAATCACAACTAGACGTAGGCTTTTACCTTCCTTGAAGGGGCCGAACTAGTATAAAATCCCCATGTCCCCTTGTCCGGTTTAACCCCTTTGAGCTAACCCATAGCGATGGCTCCACGACTAAGTCCTTTCACAAGGACATCTGCCGTGACAGACCCACGACAAGCCGGGATAACTAGCTTTATACCTGCCAAGGTTGGATGCAACCCGTATGTTGGGGAAGGCTGGCCGAAGCTACAAGAACTCCAACCCATTGTCCGAACAATCGCAAAACCACAAACCGGGACTAATCCACACAAAACGGCTGGAACCGTAGAGCATGAACTAGGGGGAACCAGAGGCTCTTCTCGCGAACCCGAATGAACTCACAAGAGCAAAGGTAGCAAGAACTCTTGGATCTCTCTAGCAGTCTTGCTGCATAAGCTTGTAGCTAAATGGTTTTGACAAAAGGTTCTCTAGAGGATGGGGGAGATGTGGTTTTATAGCAGGGACAACCCCCTTGGCTAGGTGGGAAAATGGTTACAAAACTAATCAGGTTTGCATGGCTTTCTTGAGGGAATAAGCAGCCAATTTTGGGAGTTGTTGGAGAGCTCCTCGGAAATTCGCGAAGCCTTGACAGCCTGGACACCTTCCACGAGAATGATTACAACTTTTTACTCACAACTCCAAATGATGTGAGGTTTTTTGCATTGGAAAGATAATTTGATGTAGCTTCTGTTGATGTACACCTATGGCCCCGTCTCTCCATCACATGGGTGTGCCACACCAAAACATCAGAGGTAAAAACTGACAGCATTAGCTTCACTTGAAACTTGTTCCTCCAAAGTGGTCGCTTCAAGAGCTCATAGGTTGTTGGATTGCTTCCATGTTATACCTAAGTTCAACCAACAACAATGGAGATGAAAGCATAGTTGTGTCATCAAGGTTACAAGGTAAACTTAAGTTAGCGTTCACCTGGTCACTTATTTGTTTGGCGCGACTTCTTGTGATTGGACCTATAATTGTTGGAGACTTGTCAATGGTTATGGTTTCCTCATCATCCTCCCCCTCTTGAAGAGGAGTCGTCCTCGACTCTGATAGTCCAAAGTATGGAGAGAGGTCGGACACATTGAAAGTTGGACTAACACCATAATCCATCCGAAGGTCAATCTTGTAGGCATTGTCATTGATCTTCGCAAGAACTTTGAAAGGTCCATCTCCACGTGGCTGCTACTTTCATTTGCGTTGATCTGGGAAATGATCCTTCCATAGGTGTACACACAAGATCACCTTCTTCAAACAACACCTTGTTTCTTCCCTTGTTTGCTCGTTTTGCATATTGTTCAGTCATCTTCTCAATATTTTCCTTGGTCTTCTCATGAATTTTCTTCACGAAGTCAGCACGCTTACTTGCATCAAGATTGGTTCGCTCCTGCAATTGTAAAGGCAACATATCTATGGGAGCAGCAGGTTTTAAACCATAAACAATTTTAAAAGGACAAAATTTAGTTGTCGAATGTACTTCCCTATTGTATGCAAACTCCACATGGGGGAGACACTCTTCCCACAACTTCATTTTTTTTAAAACTGCTCTCAGCATCATGGATAGTGTGTGGTTGACAACTTCAGTTTATCCATCCGTTTGTGGGTGGCATGTAGTGGAAAAAAGAAGCTTTGTTCCTAGCTTTGCCCACAACGTTTTCCAACAATAACTCAGAAACTTGGTGTCACGATCTGAAACAATAGTGCATGGTACTCCATGTAGCCACACGACTTCCCTGAAAAACAAATCAGCAATGTGTGAAGCATCATCGCTCTTATGACACGGGATAAAACGAGCCATTTTGCTAAACCTATCAACCACCACAAAAACTAAATCACTCCCCCTCTTAGTGCGTGGTAATCCAAGAACAAAATCCATAGAAATATCTTCCCAAGGTGTACTAGGAATTGATAAGGGGGTATAAAGTCCATGAGGGTTTAAACGTGACTTAGCTTTGCGGCAAATCTCACAACGTAGCACGTAGTGCTCAACATCATGCCTCATCCTTGGCCAAAAGAAATGGTCGATGAACACACTCTCAGTTTTCTTTGCTCCAAAATGTCCCATGAGACCGCCAGCATGAGCCTCCTGCAAAAGCAAAAAATGAACAGAGCATTCTGGGATGCACAATTTGTTAGCTCGAAACAAAAATCCATCATGCAAGTGAAACTTTTCCCAACCTTTTGCCTCACTACACTTTGAGTGTGGTTCAGCAAAATATGGGTCATTCACATACAATTCTTTAATGCTTTGCAACCCAAGAATTTTAGTATCAAGTTGTGAGAGTAAAATATGGCATCTAGACAAAGCATCTGCAACAACATTATCTTTTCCTTTCTTGTACTTGACAATATAGGCAAAAGATTCTATGAATTCACTCCATTTTACATGTCTACGGTTCAGTTTTTGTTGACCCCTAAGGTGCTTTAAAGATTCATGGTCGGAATGTATCACAAATTCTTTAGGCCACAAATAATGTTGCCATGTTTCCAAAGATCTCACAAGTGCATATAATTCTTAGTCGTAAACTGAGTAATTTAGACTTGGACCACTTAGCTTCTCACTAAAATATGCAATAGGCCTGCCTTCTTGCATTAGTATGTCTCCAATACCCACACCACTTGCATCACATTCAATTTCGTCTTACCAAAGTTGGGTAGTGCAAGCAATGATGTGGATGTCAAATTTTCTTTCAGCTCTTGGAAGGCCTTCTCTTGTGTGTTTGCCCACTTGAATGGAACATCTTTATTGGTTAGCTCATTCATTGGGGCAGCAATGGTGCTGAAGTCCTTCACAAACCGATGGTAGAAACTAGCAAGGCCAAGAAAGCTTCGTACTTGGCTTACATTTTGTGGAGGCATACACTCATGGATGGCCTTGACCTTCTCCTCATCTACCTCCACACCTTGTCCTGAAACAACAAAGCCAAGAAACGCAACTTTTTCTATGAAAAATGTGCACTTTTCTTTGTTAGCATATAATTTCTCCTCTCTTAGGACAGAAAGCACACACCGGATGTGTTCAACATGTTCATCCAAAGTTTTGCTATAAATCAATATGTCATCAAAGTAAACAACAACAAACTTGCCAATGAATATTCTAAGCACATGATTCATTAATCTCATAAAGGTACTAGGTGCATTTGTCAATCCAAATGGCATAACTAACCACTCATACAAACCAGATTTTATTTTGAAAGTAGTTTTCCATTCATCACCCACTCTCATTCTAATTTGATGGTAGCCACTTCGCAAGTCAATTTTAGAAAAGATGGTGGCGCCACTAAGTTCATCAAGCCTAGGTATGGGGTGCCTATACCTCACGGTGATGTTATTAATAGGCCTACAATCACAACACATTCGGGAAGATCCATCTTTCTTTGGTACTAAAAGAACGGGTACAACACAAGGAAAGAGACTTTCCCTTACATAACCTTTGTTTAGTAGGCCTTCAACTTGTCGTTGAATCTCCTTGGTTTCCTCCGGGTTTGCTTGGTATGGTGGTCGGTTCGGTAATGGGGCTCCTGGTACCAAATAAATTTGGTGCTCAATGCCTCTTTGTGGTGGCAGCCCTGGTGGTATCTCCTTGGGGAACACATCTCCATACCCCTGCAACATTTCAACAACAACACTAGGAGTGGTGGAGGCTAATTCATTAGTAGAAAGAAAATTGTCCTTGTACAAAAGTACAAATAACACGGAATTTGGTTCTCTCAAATCTCATGTCCCTTTTCCTGGCCATCATAACTAATCCCTATTTTCCCCATGTCTTGGTCAATTTAAGCTGTGGGGTTTTATTTGGCTTTGGATTCTCTCGCTCACTATGTTGGTGGATGTCACTCAAGTGTTTCTCGCTCACTCTCTCTTTCTTTTTCAAATCATCCATCAATATTTCTTTGGGTGTCAAAGGAAGCAAAGATATGCGCTCTCCCACATATTGGAATGAGAGACGATTAGTACGGCCGCTGATTTGCACATCATGATCATACAACCAAGGTCTTCCCAGCAGCAATTGGCATGCTTGCATTGGCACCACATTACATTCCACTTGATCTCGGTACTTCCCAATGGAAAACTGAACGGTGACAATGTTGCTTACTCGAAGTGTACCACAATCATTGAGCCATTACATCTTATATGGACTTGGGTGCCTTTTTGTTTCAGTCCCAACTTCTCTACCAAATCTGAACTTACAATGTTGTTACAACTGCCATTGTCAACAATAATTCTGCAAACATTGTCCTTGATGGTGCCACGGGTGTGAAAAATATTATGTCGCTGCCCTTTCTCTTCTCTAGCTACATTAACACTAAGCACACGATGAGAAACAAAACAATCTCCCATGTCGGCCTGAATATCACAACCACTCTTCTCGCCCTCTTCATCCTCATGATCACACAATGCTCCATTATCTTGATGCTCACTCTCAGATTCCCATTCACCTTGTTCATTCACAAAGAGAACTCTCTTGTTTCGACATTCAGAATAAATGTGACCATGCCCTTTGCACTTCCAACACTCAATATCTCGGCTTCGAGATGGTGGTATAGTCGTGGGGTTAGAGGTACTTCCAGCAGCAGAAGGAGCACGCTTGTCCACATTCCTAGGGGGCTGGTGATGATGCCGATGAAGCCGCTGTTCGCCGGGTGGCAGTAGGGTGTGAAGTATGCTGAAACTGAGAACCACCATGAGAGGCACTTGGCTGCTACCTTTGCCATGGTGTGGTGGTGCGGTTATGAGATATCCGTCCATGACCACTCCACTGCACCTCCCTCTCTATGCGCTTTGCTTGCTCCAGAATATCTTGTAGAGTGTTATAGGGAAACATCTCCACAAAACCAGAAATTTCACTGTTGAGACCATGCAGAAATCTTGCCATCTTTGACTCCTCATCTTCATGAATACGAGCACGAACCAGCAACAATTCCATCTCTTTATAGTACTCATCCACCATGCGCGTACCTTGGCTGAGGCGTTGCAATCTGTTTCGGAGATCTATTTGATATTGTGAAGGAACAAACCTTCGCCTCATGGCTTGTTTCATTCCTTGCCAAGTGTCAATGTGGTCACGGCCTAGCAGCAACTGATTTTCTTGTAGTTTATTCCACCAAGTGAGTGCATAACCAGAAAACTCAACACAAGCAAGGTTGACTCTCTTCGGATCAGCAAGGTTATGGATACGAAAAATCTGATCACACTGCTCTTCCCAATCAAAATATGCATCGGGGTCTTCCTTTCCTGTGAACTTGGGGACGTGCAACTTGATTCTTGCCATGTCATCTCGACCATCTCGATCATGACGTTCTGCACAACGCCCATCTTTAGCAGCACGACGGTATCGGACACCATCATAATCATCAAAATCATCTCCATGACCACGAGCAACACGCTCATGATGGTCATAGTAGTCCCCACGAGGACCATGGCCTCGCCCTCCAAGTTGTCCTCCTCGCTGCCCTCCATGAGCAGCATCACCACGCCCATGAGCAGCAGCCACATGTCCACCATAGTTGTTGTTATCATCCTCCAAGTCACCATCCACAGTAGCATGCATAGAATTCTCATCGCCAACTTCCTCAAGTGGATCAATAGGGTGTTGTCGGTGTCGAATCCTATCACCACCTGCTGGAGGACGCTCATGGAGCATCCTTTCCATGGCTTGAAGTAAGTTGTTATCGAGTCGCTGCAGCTTGGCACATGTGACCAGGGCATCTTCTTCCCCATGGTTTTCTCCATGAACACTCGATCTAGATCCTGGCATGTTAGTAAGGCAAAAAGTGGAATAGGATAATTTTGTGTAATCACACAACCTCACCTATTACTCACCAAAGTTCTTATGAGTTCACATCAGATTGTGCTGAAATCAAGTTGATGCAAACCAAGAAAAATATATGGATGGATCTACTGCACCTTTGCACCAAGATTGACAAACACAACACACAAGCTTCTAAAAATTTTCTACCAAGCTTGACAAACACAACACTTTTTTTCTCTCTTGACTTTTTTCCACTCTTTTTTACTCTCTTTGATTTTTTTTCCACTCTTTTTTCTCTCTTTTTCTAAAGCACAACAACCAAATCTGAAAGCAATTACGAAGATGAACTTGGTGCAGATCTAAAAGATGAAGAACATGCAAGGTATGCAACAACAAGATCTCAGCACCAACAAGGCTTGGATTTATTTTTGGTGGGGCTTTGGACTTCTAGGACAGAAAATATAGCATGAAAATTACTCGATCTAAAGGGATAATAGCAAGATAAACTTGGATAATAGATCCTACCATGTCAACAAAGGCTCTGATGCCAGATGATAGGTGGGAACCCGATGAACGAGTTCACGCCCGAGGGTGGCCCAATCTTCACGTCGTAGGATCGAATCGGGAGGGATGACTAGCTGCAAGCAGCCGGGATAACTAGCTTTATACCTGCCAAGGTTGGATGCAACCCGTACGTTGGGGAAGGCTGGCCGAAGCTACAAGAACTCCAACCCACTGTCCGAACAATCGCAGAACCACAAACCGGGACTAATCCACACAAAACAGCCGGAACCGTAGAGCACGAACTAGGGGGAACCAGAGGTTCCTTCTCGCGAATCCGAATGAACTCACAAGAGCAAAGGTAGCAAGAACTCTTTGATCTCTCTAGCAGTCTTGCTACATAAGCTTGTAGTTAAATGGTTTTGACAAAAGGTTCTCTAGAGGATGGGGGAGATGGGGTTTTATAGCAGGAACAACCCCCCTTGGTTAGGTGTGGAAATGGTTCCAAAACTAAACAGGTTTGCATGGCTTTCTTGGGGGAATAAGCAGTCAATTTTGGGAGTTGTTGGAGAGCTCCTCGGAAATTCGCGAAGCCTTGACAGCCTGGACACCTTCCACGAGAATGACTACAACTTTTGACTCACAACTCCAAATGATGTGAGGTTTGCATTAGAAAGATAATTTGATGCAGCTTCTGTTGATGTACCCCTATGGCCCCGTCTCTCCATCACCTGGGTGTGGCACACCAAAACATCAGAGGTACAAACTGACAGCATTAGCTTCACTTGAAACTTGTTTTCTCCAAACTTGTTCCTCCAAAGCGGTTGCTTCAAGAGCTCATAGGTTGTTAGATTGCTTCCATGTTATACCTAAGTTCAACCAACAACAATGGAGATGAAAGCATAGTTGTGTCATCAAGGTTACAAGGTAAACTTAAGTTAGCATTCACCTGGTCACTTATTTGTTTGGCGCGACTTCTTGTGATTGGACCTATAATTGTTGGAGACTTGTCGATGGTTGTGGTGTCCTCATCACTTAGGATCCATGGGCCTCTTTAGGGGCATATGATCCATGGGCCTCTTACAGGCCGTAGGATCCATGGGCCATACTGATGGACCACTCTCTGAATGTGATTTGGGACATAAATGGGCCAGAATCGGAACCATTGGTTTGTGGGCTTAGGCCATAATGGGCCATTAATAGGCCATAAGGCAACACATGCTTAATTCTATCGATAGGCATATTGGATCGTTAATGGGCCATAATACATGACAGGATGAGTAAGTTCCAATTTTTTAACGGGCCACAGACGGGCCGACTGTAACCACGGGCCCAATTTGGCCCATTAGTGGGATAGGCCAGTAATGGACCGTAAGTAATCAAGCGTCGAAAATGAGCCCGAGACTATATGGGCCTTAGAAGGACAAAAGATAACACGGGCTGGAAATGGCTCAACTGAATCATGGGCCGTTAATGGGTATAAAGCAATTTATTGTTTATTATGGGCCAGAGTCACCACAGGCCGTTAAAGGGCCCAAGGAAACAAAAGGCCTCATATGGGTGAAAGACGCCATGGGACATACATGGGCCAAAAGTGACAACATGCTCGAATTATAATGGACTGCCCACATGACGCTAATGGGCCGAATTCGAAAAGGCCATAACGGGTTGTGAGTTAACGGGCCGTAAATGGGCTATAGGCGCACAAGCTGTTAACGAGCATTCGATGGGCCGGCTCGTTATCTTTGACCAAGTTAAATGGGTCGGCCTTTTTAACCTAAATGGGCCACTTTTGGACCATGCCATGTGTCAACGTATCATAGGCGCCTCCTGTCCATTGGACGGTTGACATGTGTCCCAACGCGGAGCTCACATGCGGTTCCTTCGGCCAATGAGAATTTTACACGTGGAAAATCGCCATTGGTCGTGGCTGTTAATGGGTTATCGGATCCAAAACCGGACACGGTAGCTTAACGACGACCCGTTATGGTGGATGCCACGTGTTGGTTACCCTTGACGAAAGCACTTCCATGACGCACCATTTATCGTCGTGGAAGTGGACACTTTCATGATGGTAATTTGAGTTTTGTAATGGAACACTTCTATGATAGCACATGTATGACTGATACGTCTCCAACGTATCTATAATTTTTGATTGTTCCATGCTATTATATTATCTGTTTTGGATGTTTATGGGCTTTATTATACACTTTTATATTATTTTTTGGGACTAACCTATTAACCCAGAGCCCAGTGTCAGTTTCTGTTTTTTCCTTGTTTTAGAGTATCGCAGAAAAGGAAAATCAAACAGAGTCCAATTGACTGGAAACTTCATGAAACTTATTTTTGGACCAGGAGAAGCCCACGGAGTATCGGAGTTGGACCAGGAGAGTCCCGGGCTGCCCACGAGGGTGGGGGCGCGCCCACCCCCCTGGGCGCACCCCTGCCTCGTGGACAGCCCGGAGGTACAACGACGTACTTCTTCCTTCCATATATACCCAAAGACCCTAAAAACTTCGGGAGTTCCGCCACCAGAAGCCTCCGTAGCCACCGAAAACCAATCTAGACCCGTTCCGGCACCCTGCCGGAGGGGGAATCCCTCTCTGGTGGCCATCTTCATCATCCCGGCGCTCTCCATGACGAGGAGGGAGTAGTTCTCCCTCGGGGCCGAGGGTATGTATCAGTAGCTATGTGTTTGATCTCTCTCTCTCTCTCTCTCTCTCGTGTTCTTGAGGTGTTACGATCTTGATGTATCGCGAGCTTTGCTCTTATAGTTGGATCTTATGATGTTTCTCCCCCTCTACTCTCTTGTAATGGATTGAGTTTTCCCTTTGAAGTTATCTTATCGGATTGAGTCTTTAAGGATTTGAGAACACTTGATGTATGTCTTGCGTGGGAAACCTGTGGTGACAATGGGGTATTCTATGATCCACTTGATGTATGTTTTGGTGATCAAATTGCGGGTTCCGTGACCTTGGGAATCTATGCATAGGGGTTGGCACACGTTTTCGTCTTGACTCTCCGGTTGAAACTTTGGGGCACTCTTTGAGGTTCTATGTGTTGGTTGAATAGATGAATCTGAGATTGTGTGATGCATATCATATAATCATACCCACGAATACTTCAGGTGACATTGGAGTATCTAGGTGACATTAGGGTTTTGGTTGATTTGTGTCTTAAGGTGTTATTCTAGTACAAACTCTAGGGCTGTTTGTGACACTTATAGGAATAGCCCAACGGATTAATTGGAAAGAATAACTTTGAGGTGGTTTAGTACCCTACCATAATCTCTTTGTTTGTTCTCCGCTATTAGTGGCTTTGGAGCGACTCTTTATTGCATGTTGAGGGATAGTTATGTGATCCAATTATGTTATTATTGTTGAGAGGACTTGCACTAGTGAAACTATGAACCCTAGGCCTTGTTTCAACGCATTGCAATACTGCTTACGCTCACTTTTATCATTAGTTACCTTGCTGTTTTTATATTTTCAGATTACAAAAACCATTATCTATTATCCATATACCACTTGTATCACCATCTCTTCGCTGAACTAGTGCACCTATACAATTTACCATTTTATTGGGTGTGTTGGGGACACAAGAGACTCTTTGTTATTTGGTTGCAGGGTTGCTTGAGAGAGACCATCTTCATCCTACGCCTCCTACGGATAGATAAACCTTAGGTCATCCACTTGAGGGAAATTTTCTACTGTCCTACAAACCTCTGCACTTGGAGGCCCAACAACGTCTACAAGAAGAAGGTTGTGTAGTAGACATCAATGACTATCTTGATTCTGTCATAAAATCGTCATGGATGTACTTGCATGACAGAAAATGTGACCTACTATGACAAACACGTATCATGATGGAAGTGTTTTTTTGAAGTGTTGCATCGACAGCAATTGATGGACATCTCCATAGCCCGTTGATTAGCCTCGTCGAGGTGAGACTTTCTTATTTTTTGTCTTCTCCATATCAATCTCTACCACCATACTCTATTCCAGCCATAGTGCTATATCCATGGCTTGCGCTCATGTATTGCGTGAGGGTTGGAAAAGCTGATGCGCGTTAAAAAGTATGAACCAATTGCTTGGCTGATACCGGGGTAGTGCATGATTTATACTTTGTGTTAAGAAGATGGAGCATGACAAGGCTATATGATTTTGTAGGGATAACCTTCTTTAGCATTGATATTTTGAAAGCCATGATTGTTTGTTGGTATTCCTGAGTATTGATATTTTTATTTAAAATTATAGACTATTGCTTTGAATCATTCTATCGGTGTCGGTGTCAAAACCGGCAGATCTCGGGTAGGGGATCCCAAACTGTGCGTCTGAGGATTGATGGTAACAAAGGACAAGTGGGATACAATGTTGACCCAGGCTCGGGCCCTCTTAATGGAGGTAAAACCCTACATCCTTCTTGATTGTATTTGATGAATATCGGGGTTACAAGAGTTGATCTACCTCGAGATTGTAATGGCTAAACCCTAACTTGTCTAGCCTATGAGAATTTTGATAGCCTCTACGGACTAACCCCTCCAGTTTATATACACACCGGAGGGGCCTAGGGTGGTACAAAGTCGGTTTGTGGGGGAAGGAAATAACATATCCGGACACTAATCTTGCCGTCCACGCATGCATGAGTCCTTCCTGGACACGGGGGGAAAGTCTTCTGCTTGTATCTTCACGGCCCATTAGTCCGGCCATATCGAGTAGCCCGGACACCCGAGGACACCCTAGTCCAGGACTCCCTCAGTAGCCCCCAAACTGGCCTTCAAATGACGATGCAGTATATAGCTTATGTCTTCGCCTTTTGCAAGGTTAGTTCTTCATCATACCTTGGACGGATAACAGTCCGGCCCTGATATCCATGTTCTGCCTTTATGACTCCTTTCCTATTGTCACCTCGATTTCCACATGCTGGGCGAATGCGAACATTCCATAATAATTTTCACGAAAAATAAAACCCTTTGCCACACAGGGACGACGCCTATATAAAGATGTTAGGTCCCCAAGTGCCATCCACATTGTGTAGAGAACACCAGGACTAGCCACGAAAAGTTCAAAACATGGCCAACACCCCAGGCTCTTCTTCGCGCCCCGATGGCCCTCAAGAGGGTGATTGGGAGAGTTGTTCAGTGTCTCATCTTCAGTTGAGTCGACTCCAGACACAGGGATATCTCCCCCTCACAGATCTAGTCTTTGTACGAGCCGGGTTGGCTTCGATTGGCAATAATGTTCTAGCTGAAAATTTCCCCAACCCTAATAAGGAGGAGAGGGTGTGCTTCATTTCATTTCTCTTGCGGGGCTTAGGATTTCTGATCCATTCCTTTCTCAGGGGTCCATTGGAGTTTTACGGCATCCAGCTGCACAACCTCACCCCAGGTTCGATTCTGCACATCTCAGGCTTCGTCGCTCTCTGTGAACTGTTTCTGGGTTGTGAGGACCATTTCGAACTATGGAGAAAGTTCTTTTGCCTCGTCCCTCGCCATCGAGGGGGCTCCATATTTGAAGTGGGCGGCGCCAAAGTATGGCGCATAGCCGGACTAGGCTACCCTATTGGAACTCCCAAAGAGGTATCCCCAAAATGGTCTTCGGAGAGGTTTTATATTGATGATGTCCCACTTCCGGACCCAGTTCGGCGCGGTCTCCCCGAATTTTGCAGTGCTCCTCTGAAGAAACACCTCAATTGGTGTCCCCAGAGTCCCAAGGAGGAAGACAATGCAGAAGTAAAAAAAGTTGGTCAGCAAGGTCAGATTACTGGCTCATACCGAGCCCTCGATAATCGAAGTCATGGCCATTGCAATAAAACGTTGTATCCAACCCCTTTAGTCCAGAGTAACTCCTTTATCGTGCTACAACAGAGAAGACATCGCATCTAGTTACTGACGCAAGGGTCCGGACACCCTGGCCGAACTGGCAATGATCCTGGCCGACCTGTATAAGGGGGGAAAAGAAGACTTCCTCCACATAAACTGCCGAGAAGGTTATTCCATGTACAACTCCATTGAATGGTTAAGATTTTGATTAAAAGTGTTGCTTTACTACTATCGAGGCACGCTAATCAAATTGTTCTTTTTTGTCTTAAAATAGTCATGGAGGAATATGATCGAGGACGTTCAATGTCCTGCCCCACAGTCGGAGGATCATAGTCGCAACAAAGAACCTGGCTTCTGCGAGGATCCGGCTATATACATAGAGTTTGATGATGGAGTATTCTATCAGGCAAGCCTTGATGGAACGGAAGTGGCTATTATGGCCGACTACCCCCACCCCTATTCGTTCTCCATCGTAAGTATTCAAAAAGCTTTCTTCAAAAAGAACCCCTTACTTGCACCTTGTCCTTTGTACTAAACTTTACTTCATAGGATCGGCACTTGGCAAGCCCTACTACCTCGAGGGCGGCCTCTACGCGGGGCGATCGTTTGAAACAAAAGGAAACCAAGAGCACTGTCGAGCCTTCTCCTCCTTCAAAGAGGTATGTCTTTTGATATATGCCTAAGCATGAGATCAGATTGTTAAATACCTCCTCTACCTTTATTTCACAAGTATGTGGCAAACCGTGGGAAAACGCCCTACTAGCCGAATGTCAGCTAATCCGGCACCGGACTCGTCAACTAGGATGAGGGCTAATAAAGTGTCGGCTCCGCCTCTTCAAGAGGATTCGGATGACGTATCCGTCACAAATTCCGAGGTAGAGAGCGTAATGAATCATCGTCGACTAAAAGAGGCCATCTACGCTCCAGTTTTCTCTGAACAGGAATTTGTCGCACTCAGCTCTGTGGATGAATATATCCGAGCTGCCCGGGACGGACTTCCACGAGTTACTCAACTTTTTTCAAAGGATATGCAGGTAATAGTTTGTGCAATTTTAATAGATATATGCTAGTGGCCCCGAGCTTGAAGCGGTTAGGCCAACCGATTTAAGGATCGTTACAACTTGCAGGTTCTTAGGGAGAAGAACAACGCATTGTCCGAGGAGCTGAAGACAAACCAGATAAAGCTGAATGCCGCCACCACAGAGCTTGCAGAGATGAAAAAGGCCACAATGACCATGATACATCTCCAACATATCTACTTTTCCAAACACTTTTGCCCTTGTTTTGGACTCTAACTTGCATGATTTGAATGGAACTAACCCGGACTGACACAGTTTTCAGCAGAATTGCCATGGTGTTATTTTTGCGCAGAAATAAAAGTTCTCGGAATGACCTGAAAATTCACGGATACACGTTTTGGAATTTATAAAAAATACTGGCAAAAGAATCAACGTAAGGGGGCCCACACCCTATCCACGATGGTGCATGGCGCGCCCCCTGCCTCGTGGGCCCCTGAGGCTCCACCGACGTCAACTCCAACTCTATATATTCACGTTCGGGGAGAAAAAAATCAGAGAGAAGAATTCAATCCATTTTACGATACGGAGCCGCCGCCAAGCCCTAATCTTCATTAGGAGGGCTGATCTGGAGTCTGTTCGGGGCTCCGGAGAGGGGAATCCGTCGCCATCGTCATCATCAACCTTCCTCCATCACCAATTTCATGATGCTCACCACCGTGCATGAGTAATTACATTGTAGGCTTGCTGGACGGTGATGGGTTGGATGAGATTTATCATGTAATCGAGTTAGTTTTGTTAGGGTTTGATCTCTAGTATCCATTATGTTCTAAGATTGATGTTGCTATGACTTTGCTATGCTTAATGCTTGTCACTTGGGCCCGAGTGCCATGATTTCAGATTTGAACGTATTATATTTTCATGAATATATGTGATTTCTTGATCCTATCTTGCAAGTCAATAGTCACCTACTATGTGTTATGATCAGGTAACCCCGAAGTGACAATAATCAGGATCACTCCCGGTGATGACCGTAGTTTGAGGAGTTCATGTATTCACTAAGTGTTAATGCTTTGGTCTGGTACTCTATTAAAAGGAGGCCTCAATATCCCTTAGTTTCCAATAGGACCCTACTGCCATGGGAGGGTAGGACAAAAGATGTCATGGAAGTTCTTTTCCATAAGCACGTATGACTATATTCGGAATACATGCCTACATTACATTGATGAACTGGAGCTAGTTCTGTGTCACCCTATGTTATAACTGTTGCACGAGGAATCACATCCGACATAATTATCCATCATTGATCCATTGCCTACGAGCTTTTCACATATTGATCTTTGCTTAGTTACTTTTTCGTTGCCACTGTTACGATTGCTACAAAAACTACTACTGTTACTTTTGTCACCGTTACCGTTACTTCCATACTACTTTGCTACTAAATACTTTGCTGCAGATATTAAGTCTTTCAGGTGCGCTTGAATTGACAACTCAGCTATTAGTACTTAAGAATATTCTTTGGCTCCCCTTGTGTCGAATCAATAAATTTGGGTCGAATACTCTACCCTTGAAAACTGTTGCGATCCCCTATACTTGTGGGTTATCAAGACTATTTTCTGGCGTCGTTTCCGGGGAGCATAGCTATATTCTTTGAGTCACTTGGGATTTATATCCGTTGATCACTATGAGGAACTTGAAAGATGAAAAAACCAAGATTTTTCCCTCGACTACGAGGGGAGGTAAGGAACTGCCATCTAGCTCTACACTTGATTCACCTTCTGTTTTGAGTAAACTTGCGACACCTACTCCTGCTATTGATTCGGATATGTCGCATGTTATTGATGATGCCACTTGTGCTATGCATTATGCTTATGATTAAACTACTTCTATGCTTGATAATACTGTGCCATTAGGTGAATTTTTTTATGAACAACTTGCTAGGGTTAGAGAGAATGAAATTATTGAAACAGATAATATTGATGAAAGTGATGATAAAGATTCTCCTCCTAGATATGAATTGCCTGATGTGCCTGAGGGCTATGTTATGGATGAAGAAACTGCTAGAGATCTTTTAGCTTACAAAGATAGATATGATCTTAAGAAACTGTTAGCCAAGCTGAAAGAAAAGTCTATGGATGCTAGAATGAAATATGACCCTGCTTTTGCTACTTCACCTACTGAAATATCTTTGTAAATGGCCGATAAATCAACTGCTATGTCTGTCGGTATCTGTGAGGATGTGCCTGTTGTGGTTGCAAATGTTACTATTTTAATGGACTTTGTTATTCTTGATATTCCCGAGGACGATAGTATGTCGATTATCCTTGGTAGACCCTTTTTTAATACTCCAGGGGCTGTTATTGATTGCAACAAAGGCAATGCCACTTTTCATGTTAATGGTATGGAGCATACGGTACAGTTTCCGAGGAAACAACCTCAAGTCCATAGTATCAATTCTATTGGAAAATTTTAACGATTACCATTGGAGGTTTTGAATTCCCTCTTCCTATTGTCAAGAAGAAATATGGTATTCTTATTGTTGGGGACATGCATATCCCCGTTGAGGTAACCTAGTGTTATTCGAAAATTGTTCGGTTTCATGTTATTCGGAAAGAGTTTGTTAACAAGACTTGATCAACCTTGTTAGTGGATTCCTTTTGATGAGCATGAGATGGCTGAAGTTAGAAAGCACAACTCTCTGTACCCTCCTTTTACTTTCTGATATTTAGATTAAATAAAGCAAAAATAGTATTTTCTGTCTGTTTTCTGAATTATCCTTGCAATAAAAATACCCTGAAAATAAAAGTTCTCCAAATGTCCTCAAAATGAAATATGTTTTTTGTAAAATATTTAAGAATTACTGGCACTGAGAACACACCAGGGGGCCCACCACTTGGCCGTGAGGGTGCAGGGCGTGCCCCCTGCCTCGTGGACCCCTTGCACTTATTCCAGCACCCACTCACTTCGCCTTCCTATAGAAAAATCCTCCCATAGCTCAAACCCGAGTTCTAGCTCATCTTGCTGCCATTTTTGATCTCCTTCCTCAAAGCTCCATCCACAAAACTGCTTTGGGGGATTGTTCTTCGGTATGTGACTCCTCCAATGGTCCAATTAGTTTTTGTTCTAGTGCTTTATTTATTGAAATTTTTTGCTGCTAAGCTGACCGTGTTCTTGAGCTTGCATGTCAAATTTACATCGTCAAAAGTAGTTTTAATGCATGATATAGCCTCTAGGCACTTGTAGGACTAGTTGCTATCAATCTTGTTGAGTGTGGTTCACTTTTATTTTGACTCACTAAAAAATAGAAAAAAAATCCGAGAAAGAAAATGTTTAGGAAAATGTACCAAGGTGGTTCCTCAAGGAAGCAAGGACCAAGGCTCCCGATGCGTGAGCCGGACGAGGAACCACCAAGGGAAGCTCAAGTGCAGCCTTGTGAATGGTCGTCAGAGGAGTTTATGGTCCAGGCAGGCATCAAGGATGAATTTGATGCGTATATGCGTAATGCTAATCTTGAGGACTTCATGTCAGATAAGTGCCGGCAATACCACTACCTAACTGATTCCTTTGTGAGGAGGTTTAAATTTACATCATCGCACAATTCTCACACTGTTTTATTTGATCCTTATGATAAATCATATACCATGGACCTTGAAGATTCTAATACTGCTTGTAAACTCCCGCACTGGGGCAATGTTAGTGAACCTTGCAAATCTGAATATAAAGACTTTCTTGCTAGTATCACTGTGGGGGAATCTAGGGAAATCACACAAGCTACCATAGGGAGCATTCAATTCCCTTCCATACATTATTTTGCTTTCTTTATTGGTAGATGCATTAACGATAAGGATGAGGCTTGTCACATGTGCGTTCCAGATCTTAGTGTCCTCAAAAGTGCGGTATTAGGAGATAAACAATATAACTTGGGGGCCATTGTTGCACGAAGGTTGCATCTTAACGGTATAAGTGGAGATTTGTTTGGTGGAATTTATGCAACTCGTGTACCTAATTATCTTAATGTACCCATACATGGAAATGATATAGGGCTACCTCCTGCTTATCTAGATTATAATGCTCTGGTTCGCCATCAGTTTCTTGAGAGGAATGAACAATTGCTCCAGTACTGACTAATATTTGGCAGAAAGCGCACTGTCCATGTTGCCCTCCCTGCTCCTACTTTCTTTAACTTTTAGGCAAAAAGGAGATATGTTATAACCAGGGAGGAGGCGAACGAGTATGAGAGGAGGACGGAGGAAGCTCGCCTCCAAGACGCAAATCTTCAGGAAGTAGCTGCTGCATCTCAGTACGACCCCAGCTACAACTTTGGATATCCACCAGGCCAGCAGTGGCCATAGACCAACTTAGGCCAAAAGCCTAAGCTTGGGGGAGCATGTATTTCTCACCGACAATACATTCATGTTCACATACTCATTCTAGTTGTCGGTGCTCATACTTTGTCACATCCCTAGTTCTGGTATGACCTAGGCTAGCTATGTCATGTGTGCATCATGTTTAAATTCCATTTAAATTTGAAATGGGATTGTGAAACCCTCAGAAATCATTTCTAGAAATAATACAAATAAAAATTTCTCCAAAAAGGTCCAAGAAAATGTTCATGTTATTATCTGAAAATATTGGTCAGAGGTAAAAATCAAACCAATATTTTCAGGAGCTCATAAATATTTAATTTGGACATTTGGAGTTAATCCAGTAATTATTTGCATTGGATAAATATTTTTATATATATGAAATATTGTCCAATAATTCTGAATTTTGGTGAGGGGCTTTGGAATAATCCCTTAGGCCCCTGCAAAAATTGTCAGAAGAAAATTAATTGATTTAGTATTTTTATTAAATCAAAACAAAGGTCAGAAATTAGAAAAGAAAACAAATAAAGGAAAAAGCCTTACCTGGGCTAACATGTGGCCTGGCACTGTGCTGGCCCAGCCCAACTGGCCACCGCACCATCTCCCACCTCGCGCTAGTAGGCGAGGCGCGTGCCCGGCGCGCGCGGCCACGCAGCCGGCCGTGGCCACGTCTCCCCGCCACCTCCTACTTCCCCTCCTCGTCGCTCTGGCCTCCCTGGACATCGCCACGACGCCCCGAACCTCTCTCTCTCTCTCCCCCGTGGCCTCCCCTCCTCTCCCTCGCTCTCCCTCCTCCCCTAGTTCTCTCCCGCGACGCCCGAACGCACCGGAAAGCGCCGCCTCACGCCGACGCGGCCACAACCTCCCTCTCGCCCCTCCTTCGAGTCCACGAGCTCCGCGCCGTCACCTGCTACCTCTCCGTCGAGCCACATGCCACGAGAGTCCCTGGAGCATCGCCATCGCCGTCGTCTTCAAGCTTCGGTCGACGAGATCGCCGTCGTTGCTCCGGCTGCCCCAAGCCTTCCCCGAGCCCATGTCGACGCCTCTGCAACCACTGTGAGCTCCTGCATCGGAACCCCCTTTCCCCGATCTCGATTAAGCCCTCTAGTCGTGCCATGGTCGTTGCTCTGGC
This sequence comes from Triticum monococcum, assembly GCA_034509565.1. NCBI lineage: Eukaryota > Viridiplantae > Streptophyta > Magnoliopsida > Poales > Poaceae > Triticum > Triticum monococcum. The sequence continues at coordinate 664,219,686 of CM067843.1, read as the reverse complement.
AGCCACCATGCATCTCCGCTCAAGCTTGTGCCTCCGGCGTGCTCCTGGAGCAACGACCAGTCCAACGCAGCCCCTAACCAGCTCTCCCGTGCGCTGGAACCACGTGCCCGCACTTGCCCGAACTCCGGCCGCCGCACAAGTCGCTGCCGCCATCGATTTAGACCACCGGAGCTGCTACTTCCTGCACCCCTGGACGCGAAGCACTCCAGGCTTTGCATAGAGCCTAGTCGCGCGCCAAACCGTCGCCGGACGGCGATTTCCGAAGCTCGCCGCCGTGTTCTGTGGTCATCGGCGACTTATCGCCGGCGTATCTGACGGGGCTATGTCATTAGCTGCTAATCACGCCCCTAATCAACTCCCTGAGCCACTGCCACATGGGCCCCACGCCCTTAATTGACCACTGTTAATTCACATTTAGTTTAATTTAATTACAGTGGGCCCACGTGTCATCTTTGACTATGCTAATGTGGCATTGACCCGACCCCACCTGTCTATGACCTAGGCAGCACTGGGTCACTGACCAAGGGGCCCCACAGGTCAGGTTTGACCTGGGCCGCTCCGTTGACCGCTGACATCAGCATGATGCAGTGCTGATGCAATAAGCTATTTCCTGGATTTAAAATAAATTAGGAAATTCTAGAAAATGTTCAAAACTTCAAAAATTCCTAGAAATTCAACCGTAGCTCACATTGAAATAATTTATATATGAAAAATTATCAGAAAAATTCAATCTATCCATCTGTACCATTTTCATGCATGACAAACCATCTATACATGCTGTATATATGAAAACACACTTATGGCATATTTAAGAGCTTATTTTGGAGATGTATTTGAACCCTTGGTTCAAATGGACTTCAACCAAATAAATGCTAGATGCATTAACTCAACAACATCACATACTCATGCCATGTTCATGCATCATAATGTTGCATATGCTTGTGTTTGATTTCCGACACCGTTCCTTCTCGATAGGTCCTGCTCCGGAAAGTGTTCGATAGTACCTGTCTGAGGAGCAGTGCCCCCTGTTGATCTACCAGGCAAGCAACCCCCCTTGTTCATTCCGATACAATCCTACTCTCTCGCTCCTGCTCTCTTTTATTGCATTAGGACAACAACGATTCAATTGCTACTTTATGATGCGGTAGTTGGACCCATTCCTCTGCATGACCTGTCATTGCCACAGTAAATAGTTGAAACCCACTAGCATGTGTAGGAGTTGATTGAGCCATGTGGTGTTCCTACCATGCCATGCCTGCTATTGCTTAGAGTTGTGTCAGGTCTGATTCATCAGAAATGAATTGGAGTGTTAAGATATGTTCTGGTGCTGAGAGTTAAGCGTGTGAACACGATTTGGTAAAGTAGCGGTGAGAGGCCATGTAGGAGTACATGGTGGGTTGTCTCATTGGGACCGTCCTTAAGAACTGAGTTCTGTGTAAGTTGTCCAATGACTAGCTACTACCACACATTGGGCTCCGGGCGCTCCAAGCTCTCTCGACTTATTAACCGCCTTGATCTCTGTCCAGGAGTTGCAAATAGTTTCTGGTGTTTGTAGGTAGTGCTATTTTTCTACCGAGTGGCACCCGGTAGGGTGGGCTCGGGACATACTAGACACGGGTGGCACGGTGTACCAAGTGGCACCCAGATGGTCGGCTTGGGAACCCTGCTAACATCGTTTGGGGCCGTGAGCGACACCCCAGCCGGATCTCCTTGCGGATAAAACCCAAATAGGTGATAGACCTGGACTAGATTCTTGCGTGGTTAGTCAGGTCGTGGCCGACACCCTCGCCAGGCTTCCGCTTGAAGGTTGCCGAGATACATGACGTGTACATGGTGATAAGTGGTGAGAGCGTGTGTGATGAAGTACACCCCTGCAGGGTTATCATGATCTATTCGAATAGCCGTGTCCTCGGTTATGGAGTTCTTGGATGCTTACGTGGTACATAGACAACTTAAAGTGGATACTCTAAAATGCTCAAGACAAGTGTGAGTGCTATGGATGGCCTTCTCGTAGGGAGACGAGGATGGATCCATAGTAGTGTATTGATGTGGTGATTAGTGGACTCGTGTGTGCTGCTTCATCTCAAAGAAGTTTTTCATTGTCGTAGAACAGGATAGCCACTGAGTCAAAGCTGGCTTGCTGCAACTAAACCCCACATTACCTTCTTGATACAAATGCATATATGATAGGATCTGATCTAAGTCTTGCTGAGTACCTTTGTACTCACGTTTGCTTTATTTATGTTTTGCAGATGAGACATCTGTCTTACTAGTAGTTCCGCTTGGACTTCGACGAGTATCTTGTTACCTCAGCTATGATCTTGTACCCTTGGGAGGGTCTTGTAGATAGTCAGGCTTCTCAGCCCTTTTCTTTTGTAGTTGTCTGTACTCAGACATGTAATGCTTCCGTTGCTTGTATGCTCTGAATGATGGGTCATGTGACCCCTGTTTGTATTTATGCTATGTGGCTCTTCTGAGCCTTTATCTATATGAGATTGCGTTATGTTGTGATGCCATGTTGTACATCACATACTTGCATGTTATGCATACATGTAACGTGTATTGCTATGTGTGGGATCTGACAATCTGGTTGTTTGTCCTTGGCAGCCTCTCTTATGGGGAAATGTAATCTAGTGCTTCCTTGAGACATAGTAGTCTGCTACAGCCAGGTTCACCGGAGTCCTGCTAGCCCAGCACTACTGCTCAGAACACTTGACTGGCCGGCATGTGTTCCACTTCGTTCCTATGTCTGTCCCTTCGGGGAAATGTCACGCGGTGATTTCCGGAGTCCTGTTAGCCAGTGCTACAGTCCGAACTCATACGCTGTTGACCGACATGCTCGATGTGATACATGTATGCCTGTCTCCATAGGTCTGTGCCGCTTTCGGTTCACGACGAGCCATATCGGCCCGGGTTCTCTGTCATATGGATGCTAGCGACACTATGATATACGTGAGCCAAAAGGCGCAAACGGTCCCGGGCCAGGTAAGGTGGCACCCATGGGAATACCGTGCGTGAGGCCACAAAGTGATATGAAGTGTTACATGCTAGATCGGTGTGACTTAGGATCGGGGTCCCGACAGCTTTGGTATCAGAGCCTGACTGCATGTAGGATTTCCAAGCCAACCTGGTCGAAGTTGAGTCTAGAAATTCTTTAGCTATATAGGGGAATTGATTGTGGAAGGGAACGTAAGGCTCTTTTTACTCCTTATGCCTCATGCCTTCTGATCTGAGTCATCCTATCTTTTCTACGGGGTTAAGGAACTAGGCTTTCTCTTCCGTCTATCAGGATGATGTGTTACTACTCCGTAGTCTCTAAGGTTTGGTTGATCTGAGTCATATCCCAGTTTGAGTACCTCCGGTGTAGCCTGTTTAGTAATATCCCAGAACCTTGAGTAATGATGTTGAGTATGGTGCTACCCCTTCATTTGCAAGATGTTTCATTTTGAGCATTTTACTGCCGTTATGCTGCCGGAATTGTCCTAGGAGTTCAAGAGATAGTATTTTTCTCATACTATAATCTACATCCTTATGGTGATGCTGAATCCATCCTTGTTTCCTTGGTTGGTTCTTCAGGATGTCGTCAGTTAACCGAAGTTATGTTGCTTGTATCCGGATCCACATAGATGGTAGGGATGAGGATCCTCCCGACCAGTCTTCGTTGGCAGAGTTCATGTTAGAGGTTGAGAGGAACAACCATGAGCCTAACCGCTTGCTAGCACGTATTGAGGAGAACACCTCCCATCAGCACAAAGAGTTTGTGTCCATCCATGACTTCATCGGTCTGAAACCACCTACCTTCCATCATTCCATTGAACCACTCGATGAAGATGACTGGCTCCGTAGTATTACTCACAAGCTGCGTTCCGCGAGCGTAGCTGAAGGTGACAAGGTCACCTACGCTGCATATCACCTGGAAGGTCCTGCTAGTCTTTGGTGGCAGAACTATGAGGCTATGCTTCCAGCTGGCCAGATACCTACCTGGAAGGATTTCACTGAGGCTTTTCGCGAGCATCACATTCCTCAGGCTCTCATTGATCACAAGAGAGAAGAGTTTTGTAGTTTCGCCCAGACTAAGATGGATGTTGATGCTTATAGTAGAGAATTTGAGAACCTTGCCCGCTATGCTACAGAAGAAGTGTCCACGGACGCCAAGAAGCAGGCTAGGTTCCGGGAGGGTCTCAACCCCAAGTTGCGTCGTGATCTCCACTTGCATCATTGCAATACATTCCAAGCTCTTGTGAACAAGGCCATTAACGCAAAAACAGCTCAACTCACATACGAGGAGTCTCGTAAGCACACCCGTGATTTGGTTTCTTCCTCCGGTTCTACTTCACAAAAGCGCCGGATTTGGGTTCCGAACTCCGCTCTTCCACCCGGTTACTCACCGAGGCCCTCTTATGTGGCGCCTCACCCAGTTCAGCAGTATGCTCCACCCAGGCCTATTGGTAGACCGCTTGTCAAAGCGGGTCCACGTCCTACTTCAGGGACTTGTTTCACATGCGGAGAGCCAGGACACTATGCACGTGACTGCTCTCAAACCAACTATGCTCCACCCCAGCCTGAGAAGTCTGTTGGCCGTGGTAAGCCATCACGCAAGATGATTAGTGTCAAGTCAGCTCCCACTGAACGTGGATGTGTGCATCACGTCTCAGCTAAAGACACTCATGATGATCCGGATGTCGTTCTTGGTACACTCCTTGTCAACTGTCATCTAGCTTCGGTTCTGTTTGATACCGAAGCATCTCATTCCTTCATTTCCGAAAGTTATGCCAGCTTGCACAACATATCCTTTTGTGATATGCCCTCTCCACTAGTAATTCAAACTCCTGGATCCAAATGGGAAACTTCTAGTGTAAGCCATGGTAATGAAATCCTTGTTGACAGACTTGTATTCCTTGCATCACTTATAGCCCTCAAGTCTACAGATATTAACATCATCTTGGGTATGGACTGGATGAAAGCTCATTATGCCAAGATTGATTGTTACACAAGGTCTGTTAAGCTTACACACCCATCTGGCAAGATAGTCACCGTCTCCACTAGAGTTGCAAAGCGTCAGCTCTATTCTCTAAATGCCAACCCTCTTCCTGACCTTGAATGTATCCCGGTAGTCCGTGACTTTCCGGATGTCTTTCCAGAGGAACTGCCAGGTATTCCACCTGACAGAGATGTAGAATTTGTCATAGATCTTATCCCAGGAACCGTTCCAATCTCTAGGAGACCTTACAAGATGGCACCCTTAGAACTAGCTGAGCTTAAGAAACAACTCGATGAATCCTTGCAAAAGGGTTTCATCCGTCCTAGTTCTTCTCCCTGGGCTTGCCCCGTCCTCTTCGTCAAGAAGAAGGATGGTACGGACCGGATGGTTGTAGATTATCGTCCTGTTAATTTGGTCACGATAAAGAACAAGTACCCGCTCCCCAGGATCAACGACTTGTATGATCAGCTCGCTGGATCCTCAGTCTTTTCCAAGATGGATCTGAGGTTAGGCTACCACCAAATCAAGATCGGAAATGGGGACATTCCTAAGACGGCTTTTGTCACTCGTTATGGTCAGTATGAGTACACCGTCATGTCCTTTGGTCTAACTAATGCTCCAGCTACTTGCTCCCGCTTGATGAACTCGATCTTCATGGAGTACTTAGATAAGTTCGTCGTGGTTTACCTCGATGATATTCTTATTTACTCGAAGAACGAGGAAGATCATGCCGAACATCTTAGACTTGTGCTAGAAAAACTCAGGGAGCACCGCCTTTATTCCAAGTTCTCCAAGTGCGAATTTTGGTTGCCAGAAGTGACCTATCTCGGCCACGTAATCTCTGGTAAGGGCATTGCTGTCAATCCCGAAAGAGTTCAGGCCGTTCTTGATTGGACTCCGCCTGAAACAGTTAAGCAAGTTAGAAGTTTCCTTGGTCTAGCCAGTTATTGTCGCCGCTTCGTTGAGAACTTCTCCAAAGTGGCCAAACCTCTCACGAAACTTCTCAAGAAAGATAAAAAGTTTGAGTGGTCCCCACAGTGTGAGCACAGTTTTCAGGAACTGAAAAGACGCCTGACTTCTGCTCCCATACTTGTGCCACCGGATTTCACTAAGGACTTTGTTATCTATTGTGATGCCTCACGACAGGGACTAGGTTGCATTCTTATGCAAGATCGTCATGTGATTGCCTATGCATCTCGACAGTTGCATCCACATGAGGAGAATTATCCTACAGATGATCTAGAGCTTGCAGCCATTGTCTATGCACTTAAGACCTGGCGACAGTACCTTCTTGGTAAACGTTGCGAGATTTACACCGATCACCAGAGTCTCAAGTATATCTTCACCCAACCAGATTTGAACCTTAGGCAAAGACGTTGGTTGGAGTTGATCTCAGATTACGACTTAGGGATTACCAACACCCCAGGCAAGGGGAATGTCATGGCTGATGCACTAAGTCGTAAGTCCTATTGCAACAATCTCATGTTGCAGCAGGGCCAACCACTTCTCTATGAGGAATTATGCAAACTTAACCTTCACATTGCTCCTCAAGGATTCCTTTCTACCTTGGTGGCGAAACCTACTCTTGTGGATCAAATCACCTCTGCTCAGAAGCAGGATACGGGAATTTCCCGGATTAAGAGAAACATTAACAAAGGAGTTGGTGGTAGTTTTTCTATAGATGATCGTGGTGTTGTTTTCTTTGAGAGTCGCTTGGTGGTTCCCAAGAATCAACATCTCCGACAATTAATCCTTAAGGAGGCGCATGAATCTCCTCTCACGATTCATCCCGGTAGTACTAAGATGTATCAGGACCTACGCCAGAGGTTCTGGTGGACTAGGATGAAGAGAGAAATTGCTCAGTTCATTGCTAACTGTGACGTTTGTCATCGCGTTAAGGCAGAACATCAAAGACCTGCTGGCACCCTTCAAACTTTAGCTATTCCTGTGTGGAAATGGGATAAAGTTGGTATGGACTTCATCACCGGCTTTCCCAGGACCAAGAAAGGGAATAGTGCTATCTTCGTAGTCATTGATCGTCTTTCCAAAGTGGCTCACTTTCTACCTGTTCGAGAGAGTATCACTGCTAGTCAGCTCGCTAACTTATATATTTCTCGAATAGTGTCACTTCATGGTGTTCCACTAGAGATCAATTCAGACTGTGGTAGTCTTTTCACTTCTCATTTCTGGGAGAGTTTCCAAACTGCCATGGGCACCCATCTCTCCTTCAGTACCGCTTTCCACCCTCAATCAAGTGGTCAGGTGGAAAGGGTCAACCAAATTCTTTAAGACATGCTTAGAGCTTGCGTTATCTCATTTGGTATGGATTGGGAGAAATATCTTCCCTTCGCCGAGTTTGCTTATAACAACAGCTACCAATCCAGCCTCAAGAAAGCTCCTTTTGAGGTTCTGTATGGACGAAGATGTCGAACACCTTTGAACTGGTCAGAAACCGGTGAAAGACAATTCTTTGGACCGGATATGATCCAAGAGGCAAAAGAGCAAGTTCGCATCGTTCGTGAGAATTTGAAAACAGCCGAATCTCATCAAAAGAGCCAGTATGACCGTAGTCATAAGGAAGTGGCTTATGAAATTGGCGACAAAGCTTACCTTCGGGTTACCCCTTTGAAGGGTACCCATCGATTCAGTATCAAGGGCAAGTTGGCTCCTCGTTACATTGGTCCCTTTCACATTCTCGCTAAATGAGGAGAGGTTGCCTACCAGTTGGAACTACCACCACATATTTCTCGAGTTCATGATGTCTTCCACGTCTCTCAACTCAGGCGTTGCTTCTCGGATCCCATCCGAGGAGTGGACCACGAAACGCTTGGTCTCCAAGATAACCTCACATATCGAGAGTACCCTATTCGCATCCTTGATCAAGCAGAGCGTGTCACTCGACATCATAACATCAAGTTCCTCAAGGTTCACTGGTCTCATCACTCCGAGAGAGAAGCTACCTGGGAGCGTGAAGATCGTCTTCGACTAGAGTACCCCGCTTTCTTTCCGCCAACCCCTGAATCTCGGGACGAGATTTCTTCGAGTGGGGGCGAGTTGTCACGTCCCTAGTTCTGGTATGACCTAGGCTAGCTATGTCATGTGTGCATAATGTTTAAATTCCATTTAAATTTGAAATGGGATTGTGAAACCCTCAGAAATCATTTCTAGAAATAATACAAATAAAAATTTCTCCAAAAAGGTCCAAGAACATGTTCATGTTACTATCTGAAAATATTGGTCAAAGGTAAAAATCAAACCAATATTTTCAGGAGCTCATAAATATTTAATTTGGACATTTGGAATTAATCCAGTAATTATTTGCGTTGGATAAATATTTTTATATATATGAAATATTGTCCAATAATTCTGAATTTTGGTCAGGGGCTTTGGAATAATCCCTTCGGCCCCTGCAAAAATTGTCAAAAGAAAATTAATTGATTTAGTATTTTTACTAAATCAAAACAAAGGTCAGAAATTAGAAAAGAAAACAAATAAAGGAAAAATCCTTACCTGGGCTAACCTGTGGCCTGGCACTGTGCCGGCCCAGCTATGCTGGCCCAGCCCAACTGGCCACCGCACCGTCTCCCACCTCGCGCCAGTAGGCGAGGCGCGTGCCCGGCGCACGCGGCCACGCAGCCGGCCGTGGCCACGTCTCCCCGCCACCTCCTGCTTCCCCTCCTTGTCGCTCTGGCCTCCCTGGACGTCGCCATGACGCCCCGCACCTCTCTCTCTCTCTCTCTCTCTCCCGTGGCCTCCCCTCCTCTCCCTCGCTCTCCCTCCTCCCCTGGTTCTCTCTCGCGACGCCCGAACGCACCGGAAAGCGCCGCCTCACGCCGACGCGGCCACAGCCTCCCTCTCGCCCCTCCTTCGAGTCCACGAGCTCCGTGCCATCACCTGCTACCTCTCCATCGAGCCACACGCCTCGGGAGGCCCTGGAGCATCGCCATCGCCGTCGTCTTCAAGCTTCGGCTGACGAGATTGCCGTCATTGCTTCGGCTGCCCCAAGCCTTCCCCGAGCCCATGTCGACGCCTCTGCAACCACTGTGAGCTCCTACATCGTAACCCCCTCTCCCCGAGCTCGATTACGCCCTCTAGTCATGCCAGCCGCCGCACCCGAGCGCCGCTGTCCGCCATGGTTGTTGCTCTAGCAGCCATCGTGCATCTCGGCTCAAGCTTGTGCCTCCGGCGTGCTCCTGGAGCAACGACAAGTCCAACGCAACCCCTAACTAGCTCTCCCATGCACTGGAATCACGTGCCCGCACTTGCCCGAACTCCGGCCGCCGCGCAAGTCACTGCCGCCATCGATTTAGACCACCGGAGCTGCTACTTCCTCACCCCTGGACGCGAAGCACTGCAGGCTTTGCGTAGAGCCTAGTCGCGCGCCAAACCGTCGTCGGACGGCGATTTCCGAAGCTCGCCGCCGTGTTCTGTGGTCACCGGTGACTTATCGTCGGCGTATCTGACGTGGCTATGTCATTAGCTGCTAATGACGCCCCTAATCAACACCCTGAGCCACTGCCACATGGGCCCCACGCCCTTAATTGACCACTGTTAATTCACATTTAGTTTAATTTAATTACAATGGGCCCACGTGTCAGCTTTGACTATGCTGATGTGGCGTTGACCCGACCCCACCTGTCTATGACCTAGGCAGCACTGGGTCATTGACCAGTGGGCCCCATAGGTCAGGTTTGACCTGGGCCGCTCTGTTGACCGCTGACATCAGCAGGATGCAGTGCTGATGCAATAAGCTATTTCCTGGATTTAAAATAAATTAGGAAATTCTAGAAAATGTTCAAAACTTCAAAAATTCCTAGAAATTCAACCGTAGCTCACATTGAAATAATTTATATATGAAAAATTATCAGAAAAATTCAATCTATCCATCTGTACCATTTTCATGCATGAAAAACCATCTATACATGCTGTATATATGAAAACACACTTATGGCATATTTAAGAGCTTATTTTGGAGATGTATTTGAACCCTTGGTTCAAATGGACTTCAACCAAATAAATGCTAGATGCATTAACTCAACAACATCACATACTCATGCCATGTTCATGCATCATAATGTTGCATATGCTTGTGTTTGATTTCCGACACCGTTCCTTCTCGATAGGTCCTGCTCCGGAAAGTGTTCGATAGTACCTGTCTGAGGAGCAGTGCCCCCCTGTTGATCTACCAGGCAAGCAACCCCCCTTGTTCATTCCGATACAATCCTACTCTCTCGCTCCTGCTCTCTTTTATTGCATTAGGACAACAACGATTCAACTGCTACTTTATGCTGCGGTAGTTGAACCCATTCCTCTGCATGACCTGTCATTGCCACAGTAAATAGTTGAAACCCACTAGCATGTGTAGGAGTTGATTGAGCCATGTGGTGTTCCTACCATGCCATGCCTGCTATTGCTTAGAGTTGTGTCAGGTCTGATTCATCAGAAATGAATTGGAGTGTTAAGATATGTACTGGTGCTGAGAGTTAAGCGTGTGAACACAATTTGGTAAAGGTAGCGGTGAGAGGCCATGTAGGAGTACATGGTGGGTTGTTTCATTGGGACCGTCCTTAAGAACTGAGTTCTGTGTAAGTTGTCCAATGACTAGCTACTACCACACATTGGGCTCCGGGCGCTCCAAGCTCTCTCGACTTATTAACCGCCTTGATCTCTGTCCAGGAGTTGCAAATAGTTTCTGGTGTTTGTAGGTAGTGCTATTTTTCTACCGAGTGGCACCCGACAGGGTGGGCTCGGGACAGACTAGGCACAGGTGGCACGGTGTACCAAGTGGCACCCGGATGGTGGACTTGGGAACCCTGCTCACATCGTTTGGGGCCGTCAGTGACACCCCGGCCGGATCTCCTTGTGGATGGAACCCAAATAGGTGATAGACCTGGACTACAGTCTTGCATGGTTAGTCAGGTCGTGGCCGACACCCTCGCCAGGCTTCCGCTTGAAGGTTGCCGAGATACATGATGTGTACATGGTGATAAGTGGTGAGAGCGTGTGTGATGAAGTACACCCCTGCAGGGTTATGATGATCTATTCGAATAGTCGTGTCCTCGGTTATGGACTTCTTGGATGCTTACGTGGTACATAGACAACTTAAAGCGGATACTCTAAAATGCTCAAGACAAGTGTGAGTGCTATGGATGGCCTTCTCGTAGGGAGACGAGGATGGATCCATAGTAGTGTATTGATGTGGTGATTAGTGGACTCATGTGCGCGGCCTCATCTCAAAGAAGTTTCTCGTTGTCGTAGAACAGGATAGCCACTGAGTCAAAGCTGGCTTGCTGCAACTAAACCCCACATTACCTTCTTGATACAAATGCATATATGATAGGATCTGATGTAAGTCTTGCTGAGTACCTTTGTACTCACGTTTGCTTTATTTATGTTTTGCAGATGAGACATCTGTCTTACTAGTAGTTCCGCTTGGACTTCGACGAGTAGCTTGTTACCTCAGCTACGATCTTGTACCCTTGGGAGGGTCTTGTAGATAGTCAGGCTTCTCAGCCCTTTTCTTTTGTAGTTGTCTGTACTCGGACATGTAATGCTTCCGTTGCTTGTATGCTCTGAATGATCGGTCATGTGACCCCTATTTGTATTTATGCTATGTGGCTCTTTTGAGCCTTTATCTATATGAGATTGCGTTATGTTGTGATGCCATGTTGTACATCACATACTTGCATGTTATGCGTACGTGTGACGTGTATTGCTATGTGTGGGATCCGACAATCTGGTTGTTTGTCCTTGGCAGCCTCTCTTATGGGGAAATGTAGTCTAGTGCTTCCTTGAGCCATAGTAGTCCGCTACAACCCGGTTCACCGGAGTTCTGCTAGCCCAGCACTACTGCTCAGAACACTTGACTGGCCGGCATGTGTTCCACTTTGTTCCTATGTCTGTCCCTTCGGGGAAATGTCACGCGGTGATTTCCGGAGTCCTGTTAGCCAGTGCTATAGTCCGAACTCATACGTTGTTGACCGACATGCTCGATGTGATTCATGTATGCCTGTCTCCATAGGTCTGTGCGGCTTTGGGTTCACGACTAGCCATGTCGGCCCGGGTTCTCTGTCATATGGATGCTAGCGACACTATGATATAAGTGAGCCAAAAGGCGCAAACGGTCCCGGGCCAGGTAAGGTGGCACCCGTGGGAATACCGTGCGTGAGGCCACAAAGTGATATGAAGTGTTACATGCTAGATCGGTGTGACTTAGGATCGGGGTCCCGACATACTTTTTCATTATACTATCCATGCTAGTTTATTTTCTTTTCTAAGCCCTCTTCTTGTGTGTTTGAAAAACCTTAAGAAAAACCAACAAATTAGTTGTAGCTAGTTTACTTTCCATGCCTGCAGTAGTAGTAATTAAAAGAAAACCCAAAAAGTTTTGTCGTTCTTCTTTTGCTTGTTGGGAGCTTTCCTGTGTAAATAGTTTTATTTCTTTTCTTGTTCTTTGGGGGTCAAGAGGAGATGACCATGATGAAAATGTTGAGTTGCTCTCATATGCATTATTGTTGATTTAACTAAGAGACCATGTTACCTTGTCTGCTCCCTTGTATAAAATGCTTGCAGATTCCAGCTTAGTCCAATGCACGTGCACTATTATTATTATCCACACTGTTTGGTCGTGCAAGTGAAAGGAAATAATAACAATATATGATGGACTGATTGAGATGAGAGAAGTTGGTATTGTCGACGTTCTGGGAACGGGGGTCCCCAGACTTGCCTGCCTGCGGCCTGCGGCGTGGCTCAAAGCGGGACTAGCACGGCCCATCTTCATGAACACAAGACTCAAGACCCTCGCGAGGGGCCAAGCCTCGCGGGGCGGACGACACGGAGCTTCCTCAGGCACGGCCTCGTCAGGCTGGCTCGCGAGGAGGCGGAGAGATCAAGGCGGGGTACCTCGCGAGGTGACCTTGATGCAAGCCATGACGACTCAGGGCGCCAGGCGGGTGCCAGCCCATGCAGCGTCCTCCTTTCCTCTTTGGTGCAAAGGGGGCAAGCGCAACCGCGGAGTACCGAGGCATCAGGCAAAGGTTGCCATTTCGGTGCAACGAGACCAAGACCAGGAGGACTACGAGACGGAGGTCACAGTGGAGCCCAAGACGGCGTCATCACCAAACCTTTGCGCAGGCGAAGACTGCTTTTGTCAGGATAGTTGATACTTGCTGCCCCCCTTCAAATTAGCCCGCCATTGTTGGCTCCCTTCCTGCTCGATATTTGGGAAGAGTTCCAGGGCCTCTATAAATAGGACCAGCCACCCACATAGCAAAGGGGGCGAGTAAGAGTAAGGCAGTGAGTGAGTGAGAGAGAGAGAGAAAGAGAAAGGTGGTTGAACTCCTCCCAGCAGTTCATCACCCCAGCCAAGAACAGACCCTTGCGAGGCTGTTCTTCCTTGTATCGTTCATCATCATCAGCCCCAAGAGGCAATCCACCCACCACACACTGGAGTAGGGTATTACACCACAACGGTGGCCCGAACCAGTATAAACCTTGTGTCTCTTGTGCAGTTCTTTCAGTAGTCTAGATCTTTGCGAGACGGAGAGGTAGAAGGCGTAATCTCCGTGCGCACCCCAGTTTTCGAACCTCAAGGGTCTGCCGGAACCCGAAATCTGACATTTGGCGCGCTAGGTAGGGGTGCGCCAGAATTCGTCTTCCACCGCTCCGTGCCCCGTCGCGTCGTCATCACCATGCCCGGCGACCAGGAGGGCAACCCCGACCCATGGGCTGCGTGGCCCGCCTGTGCAGAACCACTCGCCTCGGGCAACCCCGTGCCCCAGGCAGCTTGCGGTCCGCAGGGCGCTATGGGCTGCGGGCGGCGCAGACAGACTTTGACAACTCTTACACCGCGGCAGGCACGGTCGGCAGCAAGGGCCTCCAATCACGCCGCGACCACGACACCGTACACCCGCCGGGAGCAGGCGAACTCGAGGGCCGCACTCACGGTGGCCCGAGAGCTGTTGCGGTGCAGACTGCTGGAGGGCGGCCATGACGTGCTGCTGGAGCGAGTGGCGAAGCTCCTGGGCTTCGCCGCCTCGGGGGCTCACCCCTTCTCCACCCAGCTCCCATCTCAAGCCCAGGGCGACCCGCGCGGGGGCTCCGCGCGCGCCCGCGGGCTCTAAGGCTACTCCGACGCCAGCGAAGCTGTCAGCACCGGACCGGCGGCGGCGCTACCCCCGCCCCCGTTCTGCGAAGAAGGACTCAATGCAACCCGCGGCCCCAGTGGGCGGCCGCGCTGCCACCCCGCAGTGGGCGTGACAGGCGGGACCGCGTGGCATGCGGGGCATCATGGTGTGGCATTTGGGATGACGGTGCCGGAGGAATACGTGCCCCTCATGATGGACCAAGGACACCCTCACGAGAACGGACAAGGCTCGCTCCTCGGCCCAAGCTGGGGGGGACAAGGCACTAGAAGCTGAGCCTTTCCAAGAGCCCCGGAACGGTCCCGCTGGCCACGCTGGAGGCAACGATTATCGGGCACCGCAAATTCTTCAGGAGCAGGTATACGCTAACCATGGATCACAGGAGGTGCAGGTCGTCACGGCAAGCAGCTGCCCCGCTCCCACAGTCTCCTACCCCTCGGGAGGAGGGCGCAGGGGGCTGCAGGAGAGGGGCCGAGATCCGACATCACCACCGCGGCGTTTGGAGCAAGGTGTTCTCAGGCGGTAGGCCCTCTGCTGGGGAGGTGCCTCAGGGCCTGCCCCTGGTGGAGGACCCGTGGTCGTCGGGGGAACTGCTGGCGACCGCTCTACCCCATCGAGTGGCGTCCTGGGTTCAGGTCATTGCTGATGGCACTAGAGTGTGGCGCAAGGCGGGGCCCTCATCTGGCGATATGAAGCAAGGCCAGTACCTGTGAAGAAGGCCCGGTGCCTGTGAAGCTCGCCGCCCCGTGACACTCTCACGTAATAATGAGTGGGGCTGTACACGCCCCGGAGTCTCAGGGGTGCCGGCCTCAGGCCCTGGCGCTCCCTCCCACGCCCAGTGGACAGCACTTAGCTCCGCGCTGGTGAGAAGATGTCCAAGACTAGATTAGGTGCCGGACGTGGCCTTTTGTCTGCTTTCATTGCCTTTCCCTTTGGCTGTAGCTTTTCCCCCGCTGGATTTAAGTTGGATTCGAATTTGAGATTTGCGTATGTTCGGGGAAGGGATGCTTATTCTCGTTTGAGCCATTTCTCGCGTTCTGGTTACCGCTTCGCCACAGCTGCCTCCCCTCGCGAGTCGGGTCAGGCCTGGCTCATGCGCAACCCAAACTGCCACTGTTGCTCCCTCTCGGGAGGATTTTCGGGTGCCTGCGGAGGTTGTCCTGTTGGGAAAAGGCCCAGAGCCTGTGAAGCAAGGCGAGTGCCTGTGAAGCTATCGCGTTTTGGAAAAGGCCCAGAGCCTGTGAAGCAAGGCGAGTGCCTGTGAAGCTATCGCGTTTTGGAAAAGGCCCGGAGCCTGTGAAGCTATCGTGTTTTGGAAAAGGCCCAGAGCCTGTGAAGCAAGGCGAGTGCCTGTGAAGCTATCGCGTTTTGGAAAAGACCCAGAGCCTGTGAAGAAGGCAAATGCCGGTGAAGCCGTCACATTTTGGGAAAAGGCCCGGAGCTTGTGAAAAAGGCCAACGCCTGTGAAGCTCCCCGCCGGCGACACTCTCATATCCTACGGATTCAACTAAAGAACACCCCAGAAGTCACGCCCTCCCACAGGCTGCTTCGGGGCTTGCGTGAAACAAAGGTAAACCAGCCAACCACCAGGCGCGGGCGCTCGTGCAATATGACAACTACTAATACGATGAACACAGGTTTTACATGAGGGGCTTCCCCTCCCAAAATGCTCTCACAGCCATCAGGTCAAAAACCTGAGTTCTATTCATGCAGGGTAAAAAAGACAGGAGCGATACACACTCAGTCGGACCAATCCCCCAATGCGTCCTCGGAAGCACCTCCCGAGCCGTCGCTGGCGTCGCCGAACTCGCCATCGTTGTCTGCGTCGCCACCAGTGGCGTCAGGGCCGTTCACCGCACCGCCCTCGTCAGCAGCCACGATCACATCGTCATCGTCCGAAGCGAAGGTCCTGACGAGGGCGTCCACGTTGTCTTCCACCCAGTGCGCCAGGTCGCCTCGGACGGCCTGGGGAACTGGGGCGATGACGGCATCAAAATCGAAGTGGGAATCCATGTTCAGGAGATGACTGAAGACACGGGAAAAGGCGCGCCCGAGCAGGGCGCGGCTCCTCTCTTCCACCAACCTGTCGGCCCTGGCCGACCGCGCCTCCAGCTGCGTCACCACGGCGGTGAAGAACTAAAGGTTGCCAGCATAGTTGGCTGTGTGCGGCTCACCAATAGCCGCCTCACAGATGTTGCCCAAGGCTGCGCTAGCCCTCTCCCGGAGCGTGGCGAGCATGGGGCCGTGCACGTGCTCCAGGACCTGCCGTTGACATATCTCATCCGCATTCTGGCGCGCGACGCCCTCAGCCTCCTCCACCCGCTGGCGAAGATGGAGCATCTCGGCCTAGGAGGCGGCTAACTCCCCTTGCGCTACCTCAAGGCCGGCCCGGGAGGCGTCGGCCAGCCGCGTCGCCTCCTCCCGCTTGGCCCTCAAGGCTGCGGTCCTCCCTTCAGCTTCGACCCGGATCAACTCCAGCCTCCCCTCGAACTCGCGCTCGAGGTCTTGGCGCGCCATCGCCACCCGACGTCCGACCTCCTCCAGGACACGAGCTTCCCGTGCGGCGACATCGTCCTCCGCCTGCGTCACCAAGCGCTCCCTCGTCTCCAGCCGCTCGTACTCGCGGGTGCGTTCAGCGGCTTCCAGCGTCAATGCTTGTTCACGCTTCTAGAGCTCAGCTGGGTCACCGATGACCACCCGCATCGACGCAAGGGCCAACTCACACAGCTCCACTTGCTCCTCCAGTGAGTGGCACCGGGCCAGGAGCTCACGAGCCCGCTCCTCCACCGCCTCTCGCTGTCGGTCAGCTCCCCGGGCGTCCTCGGCGGCCTGGGATCAGGCCACCCGAGAGGCCTCCAGCGACGCCTTCGCCTCTTCATCGTCAAGATCACGCTGACGGCGCGTGAGGGCGATGGCGGCCTCCAGCTCGCGCCTCCCTGCAGCCAGGCGCAGGCCCTCGGCCTCCAGGCGCGCGTCGTCGTCAGCAAGCTCCTCCCCAAGCAGGTTCACCGCGTCGGTCGCCCTTCGAAGGAACTCTTGGCGGCGAGCGCGGCGCTCCCGGGCGCGCTCAAGCACGTCTTCCACACCATCATCTGCCCCAAGCAAGCGCCGGGGGCCACGAATCATCGTTCCTCCTTCGGGTAGGGGGCTGGGGACTGGCGCCCTCGCGACGGCCGGGCGCGCCGCACCAGAAGCCCAGCCTGGAGCCAGCCCGTCCCCAGATGAAGGGCGCAGGGGGCGCCTCAACCAGTCGCAGTCCATGACTAGACGAGAAGCCCATGGCAGGCTGGCTATTCCCCGAGAGGGCCCGTGAAGGAAAATCGGGGGGAATGAAGGGTCCGCGGTGCACCTCGGGATGGTCCACCCCTTCAGTCGCCCTCACCACAAGGACAAAGCTGCTCGGAGCACTTGAGGACGGTAGAGGGGGCGAAGCCAAAGGAGGCGGCACCTCAGCTACTTCCGCGAGCTCGACCGGAAGGGGCCTGCGGAGCAAGGATCAGTGAAAGCAACAAGAGGATCAGGAGCCAGAAAGGGAGAAGACTTACTCGTCAGTGGCGAAGTACTTCCTGCGCTTCAGCACGCGACAAGGGAAGTCATCACCCAGGGCCTCCCTTTTCCTCCGGAGGGCCTCAAAGTCCACGCGGAAGCGGCCCAAGAGAAGAGCGCAAGGATCAACCTACGACGAAGACGGAGCATCGGAGCGATCCGCGTCAGGGGCGCCTGCCTGGCGCGTGCCGCCCATCACCTCGCCAGAAGACGCGGCTGGGGCCTCCGAGGCCTCAGCCCCGGGAGCTAGGAGCGGCTGCTTGCCACCCTCAGCCTCAGCGGCATGGGTCCCAGGAGCTGTCCCCTCGAGAGCATCACTCGGTGCTGTCACCTCATCGGGAGCCCCCTCGGCCTCGGGTGCCTCCTGCCTCCCTGCTCCGCCACTTGAGGAGGAGTCGCCTTGGCCGATTGGAAGGGCAGTCAACACCACTGGATTCTCACGAGGTCCCTGGAGGCCGGCGGAGCGCAGCCCCCACTCATCAAAGACGGGCATCTGCTTCACGAAGTCGACCCTGCTCTAGCAGAGATACAGCAAGGCCCCTCCCTGCCGGACGCTGCTGGGGTTGGGGTCCCCGGCCAAGGTCAAGAGCGCCGACTTCAGCACCTCAGGAGCCAGGTCCTCTTCCTGGAGCCTCATGCTATCCTCGCGCCCACGGAAGGCCCACATCCGGCAAGAGTGGTGTTGAAGGGGAGCAACACGGCATACCAGAAACTCCTTCACCACCTTGGGCGCCGTCACGCCGAGCTTCCTCAGGAGCGCGAAGCGGCGCCAGACGAAGACGAGCCGGGGGCTCTCGAGCGTCTCCTGGCCCCAACCCGAATTGAGGACAGCAGGCGAGGTTGGCTCCGATAGCAGGGGGCTGGGCACCCCTGCGTCCACATACAGCCACCACTCGCGGAACCCAACCACGGGCAGGGGGAGCTTGAAGTCAATCCCAGAGGCCGTGGTCTCAGGCTCGGCAGCGAAGCTCACGCACGCCCAGCATTGGGTAGGGTCGACAAGATGCAGCGAGAAGAAGTGGCTGTTGGGGAACGTAGTAATTTCGAAAATTTTCCTACGCACACGCAAGATCATGGTGATGCATAGCAACGAGGGGGAGAGTGTTGTCTACGTACCAACGCAAACTGACTGCGGAAGCGATCACACAACGTAGAGGAAGTAGTCGTACGTCTTCTTCCCGATCCAACCGATCCAAGCACCGTTACTCCGGCACCTCCGAGTTCTTAGCACACGTTCAGCTCGATGACGATCCTCGGGCTCCGATCCAGCAAAGCATCAAGGAAGAGTTCCGTCAGCACGACGGCGTGGTGACGATCTTGATGTAATACCGACGCAGGGCTTCGCCTAAGCACTACAACGGTATGATCGAGGTGGAATTTGGTGGCAGGGGGCACCGCACACGGCTAAGGAACGATCAACAATGATCAACTTGTGTGTCTATGGGGTGCCCCCTGCCCCCGTATATAAAGGAGCAGGGGGAGGGGTTCGGCCGGCTAGGGAGAGGGCGCGGGAGGAGTCCTACTCCTACCGGTTGTAGGACTCCCCCCCTCAATCCTATTCCAACTAGGACTCCCAAGGGGGAAAGGAGAGAGAGGGGGGCCGGCCCCTTCTCCTAGTCCTAATAAGACTTGGGGAAGGGGGGGCGCGCGGCCAGCTATGGGCTGCCCCTTTTCTCTTTTCCACTAAGGCCCAATAGGCCCATTTGCCTCCCGGGGGGTTCCGGTAACCCTCCCGGTATTCCGGTAAAATCCCGATTTCACCCGGAACACTTCCGGTGTCCAAACATAGGCTTCCAATATATCAATCTTTATGTCTCGACCATTTTGAGACTCCTCGTCATGTCCGTGATCACATCCGGGACTCCGAACAACCTTCGGTACATCAAAATGCATAAACTCATAATAACTGTCATCGTAACGTTAAGCGTGCGGACCCTACGGTTCGAGAACAATGTAGACATGACCGAGACATGTCTCCGGTCAATAACCAATAGCGGGACCTGGATGCCCATATTGGCTCCTACATATTCTACGAAGATCTTTATCGGTCAGACCGCATAACAACATACGTTCTTCCCTTTGTCATCGGTATGTTACTTGCCCGAGATTCGATCGTCAGTATCCAATACCTAGTTCAATCTCGTTATCGGCAAGTCTCTTTACTCGTTCCGTAATACATCATCTCACAACTAACATATTAGTTGCAGTGCTTGCAAGGCTTATGTGATGTGCATTACCGAGAGGGCCCAGAGATACCTCTCCGACACTCGGAGTGACAAACCCTAATCTCGAAATACGCCAACCCAACATCCACCATTGGAGACACCTGTAGTACTCCTTTATAATCACCCAGTTACGTTGTGACGTTTGGTAGTACCCAAAGTGTTCCTCTGGTAAACGGGAGTTGCATAATCTCATAGTTATAGGAACATGTATAAGTCATGAAGAAAGCAATAGCAACATACTAAACGATCGGGTGCTAAGCTAATGGAATGGGTCATGTCAATCAGATCATTCAACTAATGATGTGACCTCGTTGATCAAATAACAACTCTTTGTTCATGGTTAGGAAACATAACCATCTTTGATTAACGAGCTAGTCAAGTAGAGGCATACTAGTGACATTCTGTTGGTCTATGTATTCACACATGTATTATGTTTCCGGTTAATACAATTCTAGCATGAATAATAAACATTTATCATGATATAAGGAAATAACTAATAACTTTATTATTGCCTCTAGGGCATATTTCCTTCAGTCTCCCACTTGCACTAGAGTCAATAATCTAGATTACACAGTAATGATTCTAACACCCATGGAGCCTTGGTGCTGATCATGTTTTGCTCGTGGAAGAGGCTTAGTCAACGGGTCTGCAACATTCAGATCCGTATGTATCTTGCAAATCTCTATGTCTCCCACCTGGACTAAATCCCGGATGGAGTTGAAGCGTCTCTTGATGTGTTTGGTCCTTTTGTGAAATCTGGATTCCTTTGCCAAAGCAATTGCACCAGTATTGTCACAAAATATTTTCATTGGACCCGATGCACTAGGTATGACACCTAGATCGGATATGAACTCCTTCATCCAGACTCCTTCGTTCGCTGCTTCCGAAGCAGCTATGTACTCCGCTTCACATGTAGATCCCGCTACGACGCTTTGTTTAGAACTGCACCAACTGACAGCTCCACCGTTCAAAGTAAACACGTATCCGGTTTGCGATTTAGAATCGTCCGGATCAGTGTCAAAGCTTGCATCAACGTAACCTCTTACGGTGAGCTCTTTGTCACCTCCATATACGAGAAACATATCCCTAGTCCTTTTCAGGTATTTCAGGATGTTCTTGACCGCTGTCCAGTGATCCACTCCTGGATTACTTTGGTTCCTCCCTGCTAAACTTATAGCAAGGTACACATCAGGTCTGGTACACAGCATTGCATACATGATAGAGCCTATGGCTGAAGCATAGGGAACATCTTTCATTTTCTCTCTATCTTCTGCAGTGGTCGGGCATTGAGTCTGACTCAACTTCACACCTTGCAACACAGGCAAGAACCCTTTCTTTGCTTGATCCATTTTGAACTTCTTCAAAATCTTGTCAAGGTATGTGCTTTGTGAAAGTCCAATTAAGCGTCTTGATCTATCTCTATAGATCTTTATGCCTAATATGTAAGCAGCTTCCCCGAGGTCTTTCATCGAAAAACTTTTATTCAAGTATCCCTTTATGCTATCCAGAAATTCTATATCATTTCCAATCAGCAATATGTCATCCACATATAATATCAGAAATGCTACAGAGCTCCCACTCACTTTCTTGTAAATACAGGCTTCTCCAAAAGTCTGTATAAAGCCAAATGCTTTGATAACACTATCAAAGCATTTATTCCAACTCCGAGATGCTTGCACCAGTCCATAAATGGATCGCTGGAGTTTGCACACTTTGTTAGCTTCCTTCGGATCGACAAAACCTTCTGGTTGCATCATATACAACTCTTCTTCCAGAAATCCATTCAGGAACGTAGTTTTGACATCCATTTGCCATATTTCATAATCATAAAATGCGGTGATTGCTAACATGATTCTGACGGACTTAAGCATCGCTACGGGTGAGAAGGTCTCATCGTAGTCAACCCCTTGAACTTGTCGAAAACCTTTTGCGACAAGTCGAGCTTTATAGACAGTAATATTACCGTCAGCGTCAGTCTTTTTCTTGAAGATCCATTTATTCTCAATTGCTTGCCGATCATCGGGCAAGTCAACCAAAGTCCATACTTTGTTCTCATACATGGATCCCATCTCAGATTTCATGGCCTCAAGCCACTTTGCGGAATCTGGGCTCACCATCGCTTCTTCATAGTTCGTAGGTTCATCATGATCTAGTAGCATGAGTTCCAGAACTGGATTACCCTACCACTCTGGTGCGGATCTCACTCTGGTTGATCGACGTGGTTCAGTAGTATCTTGTCCTGAAGCTTCATGATCATCATCATTAGCTTCCTCACTAATTGGTATAGGTGTCGTAGAAACAGTTTTCTGTGATGTACTATTTTCCAATAAGGGAGCAGGTACAGTTACCTCGTCAAGTTCTACTTTCCTCCCACTCACTTCTTTCGAGAGAAACTCCTTCTCTAGAAATGATCCATTCTTAGCAACGAATGTCTTGCCTTCGGATTTGTGATAGAAGGTATACCCAACAGTTTCCTTTGGGTATCCTATGAAGACACATTTCTCCGCTTTGGGTTCGAGCTTATCAGGTTGAAGCCTTTTCACATAAGCATCGCAGCCCCAAACTTTAAGAAACGACAACTTTGGTTTCTTGCCAAACCATAGTTCATAAGGCGTCGTCTCAACAGATTTTGATGGTGCCCTATTTAACGTGAATGCGGCCGTCTCTAAAGCATAACCCCAAAACGATAGAGGTAAATCATTAAGAGACATCATAGATCGCACCATATCTAGTAAAGTACGATTACGACGTTCGGACACACCATTACGCTGTGGTGTTCCGGGTGGCATGAGTTGCGAAACTATTCCACAATTTTTCAAATGTACACCAAACTCGTAACTCAAATATTCTCCTCCACGATCAGATCGTAGAAATTTTATTTTCTTGTTACGATGATTTTCTACTTCACTCTGAAATTCCTTGAACTTTTCAAATGTTTCAGACTTATGTTTCATTAAGCAGATATACCCATATCTGCTTAAATCATCTGTGAAGGTGAGAAAATAACGATATCCGCCACGAGCCTCAATATTCATCGGACCACATACATCGGTATGTATGATTTCCAATAAATCTGTTGCTCTATCCATAGTACCGGAGAACGGTGTTTTGGTCATCTTGCCTATGAGGCACGGTTCGCAAGTACCAAGTGATTCATAATCAAGTGGTTCCAAAAGCCCATCAGTATGGAGTTTCTTCATGCGCTTTACACCGATATGACCTAAACGGCAGTGCCACAAATAAGTTGCACTATCATTATCAACTCTGCATCTTTTGGCTTCTACATTATGAATATGTGTATCACTACTATCGAGATTCAACAAGAATAGACCACTCTTCAAAGGTGCATGACCATAAAATATATTACTCATATAAATAGAACAACCATTATTCTCTGATTTAAATGAATAACCGTCTCGCATTAAACAAGATCCAGATATAATGTTCATGCTCAACGCTGGCACCAAATAACAATTATTTAGGTCTAATATTAATCCCGAAGGTAGATGTAGAGGTAGCGTGCCGACCGCGATCACATCGACTTTGGAACCGTTTCCCACGCGCATCGTCACCTCGTCCTTTGCTAGCGTCCGCTTATTCCGTAGTCCTTGTTTCGAGTTGCAAATATTAGCAACAGAACCAGTATCGAATACCCAGGTGCTACTGCGAGCTCTAGTAAGGTACACATCAATAACATGTATATCACATATACCTTTGTTCACCTTGCCATCCTTCTTATCCGCCAAATACTTGGGGCAGTTCCGCTTCCAGTGACCAGTCTGCTTGCAGTAGAAGCACTCAGTTTCAGGCTTAGGTCCAGACTTGGGTTTCTTCTTCTGAGCAGCAACTTGCTTGCTGTTCTTCTTGAAGTTCCCCTTCTTCTTCCCTTTGCCCTTTTTTCTTGAAACTAGTGATTTTGTTAACCATCAACACTTGATGCTCCTTCTTGATTTCTACCTCCGCAGCTTTCAGCATTGCGAAGAGCTCGGGAATAGTCTTGTTCATCCCTTGCATATTATAGTTCATCACGAAGCTCTTGTAGCTTGGTGGCAGTGATTGGAGAATTCTGTCAATGACGCAATCATCTGGAAGATTAACTCCCATCTGAATCAAGTGATTATTATACCCAGACATTTTGAGTATATGCTCACTGACAGAACTGTTCTCCTCCATCTTGCAGCTATAGAACTTATTGGAGACTTCATATCTCTCAATTCGGGCATTTGCTTGAAATATTAACTTCAACTCTTGGAACATCTCATATGCTCCATGACGATCAAAATGTCGTTGAAGTCCCGATTCTAAGCCGTAAAGCATGGCACACTGAACTATTGAGTAGTCATCAGCTTTGCTCTGCCAGACGTTCATAACATCTGGTGTTGCTCCAGCAGCAGGCCTGGCACCTAGCGGTGCTTCCAGGACGTAATTCTTCTGTGCAGCAATGAGGATAATCCTCAGGTTACGGACCCAGTCCGTGTAATTGCTACCATCATCTTTCAACTTTGCTTTCTCAAGGAACGCATTAAAATTCAACGGAACAACAGCACGAGCCATCTATCTACAATCAACATAGCAAGCAAGATACTATCAGGTACTAAGTTCATGATAAGTTTTAAGTTCAGTTAATCAAATTACTTAGGAACTCCCACTTAGATAGACATCCCTCTAATCCTCTAAGTGATCACGTGATCCAAATCAACTAAACCATAACCGATCATCACGTGAGATGGAGTAGTTTTCAATGGTGAACATCGTCATGTTGATCATATCTACTATATGATTCACGCTCGACCTTTCGGTCTCTGTGTTCCGAGGCCATATATGCATATGCTAGGCTCGTCAAGTTTAACCTGAGTATTCTGCGTGTGCAAAACTGGCTTGCACCCGTTGTAGATGGACGTAGAGCTTATCACACCCGATCATCACGTGGTGTCTGGGCACGACGAACTTTGGCAACGGTGCATACTCAGGGAGAACACTTCTTGATAATTTAGTGAGAGATCATCTTATAATGCTACCGTCAATCAAAGCAAGATAAGATGCATAAAAGGATAAACATCGCATGCAATCAATATAAGTGATATGATATGGCCATCATCTTCTTGTGCTTGTGATCTCCATCTCCGAAGCACCGTCATGATCACCATCGTCACCGGCGCGACACCTTGATCTCCATCGTAGCATCGTTGTCGTCTCGCCAATCTTATGCTTCCACGACTATCACTACCGCTTAGTAATAAAGTAAAGCATTACATCGCGATTGCATTGCATGCAATAAGGCGACAACCATATGGCTCCTGCCAGTTGCCGATAACTCGGTTACAAAACATGATCATCTCATACAATAAAATCAGCATCATGCCTTGACCATATCACATCACAACATGCCCTACAAAAACAAGTTAGACGTCCTCTACTTTGTTGTTGCAAGTTTTACGTGGCTGCTACGGGCTTAAGTAAGAACTCATCTCACCTACGCATCAAAACCACAACGATAGTTCGTCAAATAGACTCCGTTTTAACCTTCTCAAGGACCGGGCGTAGTCACACTTGGTTCAACTAAAGTTGGAGAGACAGTCTTCCACAAGCCATCTGTGTGCATAGCACGTCGAGGGAACCGGTCTCGCGTAAGAGTACGCGTAAGGTTGGTCCGGATCGTCTCGTCCAACAATACCGCCGAACCAAAGTATGACATGCTGGTAGGCAGTATGACTTGTATCGCCCACAACTCACTTGTGTTCTACTCGTGCAAATAACATCAAACCATAAAAACCTAGGCTCGGATGCCACTGTTGGGGAACGTAGTAATTTCGAAAATTTTCCTACGCACACGCAAGATCATGGTGATGCATAGCAACGAGGGGGAGAGTGTTGTCTACGTACCAACGCAGACCGACTGCGGAAGCGATCACACAACATAGAGGAAGTAGTCGTACGTCTTCTTCCCGATCCAACCGATCCAAGCACCGTTACTCCGGCACCTCCGAGTTCTTAGCACATGTTCAGCTCGATGACGATCCTCGGGCTCCGATCCAGCAAAGCGTCGAGGAAGAGTTCCGTCAGCACGACGGCGTGGTGACGATCTTGATGTAATACCGACGCAGGGCTTCGCCTAAGCACTACAACGGTATGATCGAGGTGGAATTTGGTGGCAGGGGGCACCGCACACGGCTAAGGAACGATCAACAATGATCAACTTGTGTGTCTATGGGGTGCCCCCTGCCCCCGTATATAAAGGAGCAGGGGGAGGGGTTCGGCCGGCTAGGGAGAGGGCGCGGGAGGAGTCCTACTCCTACCGGGAGTAGGACTCCCCCCCTCAATCCTATTCCAACTAGGACTCCCAAGGGGGAAAGGAGAGAGAGGGGGGCCGGCCCCTTCTCCTAGTCCTAATAGGACTTGGGGAAGGGGGGGGCGCGGCCAGCTATGGGCTGCCCCTTTTCTCTTTTCCACTAAGGCCCAATAGGCCCATTTGCCTCCCGGGGGGTTCCGGTAACCCTCCCGGTATTCCGGTAAAATCCCGATTTCACCCGGAACACTTCCGGTGTCCAAACATAGGCTTCCAATATATCAATCTTTATGTCTCGACCATTTCAAGACTCCTCGTCATGTCCGTGATCACATCCGGGACTCCGAACAACCTTCGGTACATCAAAATGCATAAACTCATAATAACTGTCATCGTAACGTTAAGCGTGTGGACCCTACGGTTCGAGAACAATGTAGACATGACCGAGACATGTCTCCGGTCAATAACCAATAGCGGGACCTGGATGCCCATATTGGCTCCTACATATTCTACGAAGATCTTTATCGGTCAGACCGCATAACAACATACGTTGTTCCCTTTGTCATCGGTATGTTACTTGCCCGAGATTCGATCGTCGGTATCCAATACCTAGTTCAATCTCGTTACCGGCAAGTCTCTTTACTCGTTCCGTAATACATCATCTCACAACTAACATATTAGTTGCAGTGCTTGCAAGGCTTATGTGATGTGCATTACCGAGAGGGCCCAGAGATACCTCTCCGACACTCGGAGTGACAAACCCTAATCTCAAAATACGCCAACCCAACATCCACCATTGGAGACACCTGTAGTACTCCTTTATAATCACCCAGTTACGTTGTGACGTTTGGTAGTACCCAAAGTGTTCCTCTGGTAAACGGGAGTTGCATAATCTCATAGTTATAGGAACATGTATAAGTCATTAAGAAAGCAATAGCAACATACTAAACGATCGGGTGCTAAGCTAATGGAATGGGTCATGTCAATCAGATCATTCAACTAATGATGTGACCTCGTTGATCAAATAACAACTCTTTGTTCATGGTTAGGAAACATAACCATCTTTGATTAACGAGCTAGTCAAGTAGAGGCATACTAGTGACATTCTGTTGGTCTATGTATTCACACATGTATTATGTTTCCGGTTAATACAATTCTAGCATGAATAATAAACATTTATCATGATATAAGGAAATAAATAATAACTTTATTATTGCCTCTAGGGCATATTTCCTTCAGTGGCGCAGCAAGGCAACCGAAGGAGGGATGCCCACCATGGCTTCGCAAACGAAGGCGAAGACCGAAAGGAGGGTGATGGACTCAGGACTTAGATGCATCATGTGGATCTAATAATGGGAGAGCACGACATTGAAGAAATCAGAAAAGGGGGGAACCAAACCCGCCCACAGGGCGTCGGTAAAATATGGGACCTCGATAGCTATCCTGTCGATGGAGAAGTGAGGCGCGGGCCAGGCCGTCGTCCTCCCGCACTCATTGAAGATGGTGGCCAGAGCCAAGCTGACCTTGCCCAGGCACTCTTGATTGAGTATGGTCGACCGGCCGATGGCGGGGGGCACCGATGGCGGCACACAAGACGGAGGCATGGGTTTCTTCCCTCTCTCCTTCGTCGGAGCCATGGCGATGGGAAGGAGGGGGAAGATTCAAGATAGGATTGGAGGCAGGAGCTGGTGTTCGAAGGAAGGAAGAACAGGGAACGCTCGAGCAACAGGAAGGGGAGCGGCTGTGTGCAACTACAAGTCCGCCTAGCAGGGCGCAGAATAAGGGGGCGTGGGGGAACAGTGTCGCCCACGTCCCATCAACCGCCACGCGGCGCCCAAGGCCGCAGGCTGTTAGGGCCCGCGGCGCTTCGCCTTTGCCCTTTCGCCTCTCAGCATGGCCAAGTCCGGGCGCGCCCTGGGCCCGGGGGCTACTATCGGCATTCTGGGAATGGGGGTCCCCAGACTTGCCTGCCTGCGGCCTGCGGCGTGGCTCAAAGGGGGCCCAGCACGGCCCATCTTCATGAACACAAGACTCAAGACCCTCGCGAGGGGCCAAACCTCGCGGGGCGGACGACACGGAGCTTCCTCAGGCATGGCCTCGTCAGGCTGGCTCGCGAGGAGGCGGAGAGATCAAGGCGGGGTACCTCGCGAGGTGCCCGTGACGCAAGCCATGACGACTCAGGGCGCCAGGCGGGTGCCAGCCCGCGCAGCGTCCTCCTTTCCTCTTTGGTGCAAAGGGGGCAAGCGCAGACGCGGAGTTCCGAGGCATCAGGCAAAGGTTGCCATTTTGGTGCAACGAGACCAAGACCAGGAGGACTACGAGACGGAGGTCACCGTGGAGCCCAAGACGGCGTCATCACTAGAGCTTTGCGCAGGCGAAGACTGCTTTTGTTAGGATAGTTGATACTTGTTGTCCCCCTTCAAATTAGCCCGCCATTGTTGGCTCCCTTCCCGCTCGATATTTGGGAAGAGGACCAGGGCCTCTATAAATAGGACCAGCCACCTACATAGCAAAGGGGGCGAGTAAGAGTAAGGCGGTGAGTGAGTGAGTGAGAGAGAGATAGAGAAAGAGAAAGGTGGTTGAACTCCTCCCAGCAGTTCATCACCCCAGCCAAGAACAGACCCTCGCGAGGCTGTTCTTCCTTGTATCGTTCATCATCATCAGCCCCAAGAGGCAATCCACCCACCACACACTAGAGTAGGGTATTACACCACAACGGTGGCCCGAACCAGTATAAACCTTGTGTCTCTTGTGCAGTTCTTTCAGTAGTCTAGATCTTTGCGAGACGGAGAGGTAGAAGGCGTAATCTCCGCACGCACCCCAGTGTTCGAACCTTAAGGGTCTGTCGGAACCCGAAATCCAACAGGTATGAACTTGACCTATCTTGTTTTGTAAATATGATTAGTTCATCATTCCTGATTCAGCCTATTATGAATGCAACGTGTTTTTAATGACAATCAGAGATTATAGTTGCCCATGCCATTCTTAATTAGCTAGGAGTTTATAATGGTTTACCTTGCGTGCCAACATGCTATTAAAATGGTTGTGATGTTGTATGATAGGGTGGTATCATCCTTTGAACGATTCGAGTGGCTTGACTTGGCACATGTTCACGCATGTAGTTGAAACAAAATCAACATAGCCTCCATGATATTTATGTTCATGGTGATTTATATCCTACTCATGCTTGCACTCATTGTTGATTAATCTTAATGCATGTTCATGACTGTTGTCGCTCTCTAGCTGGTCGCTTCCCAGTCTCTTTCTAACTTTCACTTGTACTAAGCGGGAATACTGCTTGTGCATCCACTTCCATAAACCCCAAAGTTATTCCATATGAGTCCACCATACCTTCCTATATGCAGTATCTACCTGCCATTCCAAGTAAATTTGTATGTTCCAAACTCTAAACCTTCAAATGAAATTCTGTTTTGTATGCTCGAATAGCTCATGTATCAACTAGGGTTGTCTATATCTTCCATGCTAGGTGGGTTATTCTCAAGATGAGTGGACTCCGCTCATCATTCACGAGAAAATGGCTGGTAGCCGGGATGCCCAGTCCCGTGCTCAAATCAAAATAATTGAAAACAAAACTCCCCCAAGATTGTTGTTAGTTGGAGGCACCCGTTGTTTTGGACAAGCCATGGATTGATGTTTCTTGGTGGTGGGGGAGTATAACTTTACCATTCTGTTTGGGAACAGCTTATAATGTGTGTAGCATGGAAGATATCAAGATCTCTTGGTTGTTATGTTGACAATGAAAGTATGCCACTCAAAATATTATTTATCTCTATTTCAAAACTTGAGCTCTGACACCTATGCAAATCCCTGCTTCCCTCTGTGAAGGGCTTATCTATTTACTTTTATGTTGAGTCATCATCCTCTTATTAAAAAGCACCAGTTAGAGAGCACCGCTGTCATTCGCATGCATTGCTATTAATTTACATTGAGTATGACTGTGACTGGATCTCTTTTACCATGAATTACAATGTCTAGTCAGTCCTTGATCTTCAGGGGTGCTCTGCATTTATGTTTTGTGGTCTTGGAAAGGGCTAGCGAGATACCATCTTGTTATATCATATTATGATTGTTTTGAGAAAGTGTTGTCATCCAAGATTTATTATTATTGCTCACTAGTTGATTATGACATTGATATGAGTAAACATGAGACCTAAATGTTATTGTGAATATGGTTAGTTCACAATCTTTGCTGAAAACTTGAATGCTGACTTTACTTATTTTCAACAACAAGACCAAACAGAATTTGTAAAAGTTTTTCTTTATCACTTTCAGTTTGTCAACTGAATTGCTTTAGGACAAGCAAAGGTTTAAGCTTGGGGGAGTTGATACGTCTCCAACGTATCTACTTTTCCAAACACTTTTCCCTTGTTTTGGACTCTAACTTGCATGATTTGAATGGAACTAACCCGGACTGACGCTGTTTTCAGCAGAATTACCATGGTGTTATTTTTGTGCAGAAATAAAAGTTCTCAAGATGACCTGAAAATTCACGGAGACGCGTTTTGGAATTTATGAAAAATACTGGCGAAAGAATCAGCGTAAGGGGGCCCACACCCTGTCCACGAGGTTGCAGGGCACCCCCTAGGGCGCGCCCCTACCTCGTGGGCCCCTGAGGCTCCACTGACATCAACTCCAACTCTATATATTCACGTTTGGGGAGAAAAAAATCAGAGAGAAGAATTCATCGCGTTTTACAATACGGCACAGTCACCAAGCTCTAATCTTCATCGGGAGGGTTGATCTAGAGTCCGTTGGGGGCTACAAAGAGGGGAATCTGTCGCCATCATCATCATCATCAACCTTCCTCCATCACCAATTTCATGATGCTCACCGCCGTGCGTGAGTAATTCCATCGTAGGTTTGCTGGACGGTGATGGGTTGGATGAGATTTATCATGTAATGGAGTTAGTTTTGTTAGGGTTTGATCCCTAGTATCCCTTATGTTCTAAGATTGATGTTGCTATGACTTTGCTATGCTTAATGCTTGTCACTAGGGCCCAAGTGCCATGATTTCAGATCTGAACCTATTATGTTTTCATGAATATATGTGAGTTCTTGATCCGATCTTGCAAGTCAATAGTCACCTACTATGTGTTATGATCCGGTAACCCTCAAGTGACAATAATCGGGACCACTCCCGGTGATGACCGTAGTTTGAGGAGTTCATGTATTCACTAAGTGTTAATGCTTTGGTCAAGTACTCTATTAAAAGGAGGCCTTAATATCCCTTAGTTTCCAATAGGACCCCGCTGCCATGGGAGGGTAGGACAAAAGATGTCAATGAAGTTCTTTTCCATAAGCACGTATGACTATATTCAGAATACATGCCTACATTACGTTGATGAACTGGAGCTAGTTCTGTGTCACCCTATGTTATAACTATTGCATGAGGAATCACATCCGACATAATTATCCATCATTGATCCATTGCCTACGAGATTTTCACATATTGATCTTTGCTTAGTTACTTATCCGTTGCCACTTTTACGATTGCTACAAAAACTACTACTGTTACTTTTGCCACAGTTACCGTTACTTCCATACTACTTTGCTACTAAATACTTTACTGCGGATATTAAGTCTTTCAGGTGCGGTTGGATTGACAACTCAACTGTTAATACTTGAGAATATTCTTTGGCTCCATTTGTGTTGAATTAATAAATTTGGGTTGAATACTCTACCCTCGAAAACTGTGGTGATTCCCTATACTTGTGGGTTATCAAACCACTGATCATAAGAACAAGCTTGAGGAGGAATAGGATAAACAAGCCGAAGAGATAGAGAGCTTAAAGGCAAAGTTATCGGCCGCACAACGAGAAAATAAGAAGTTGAAAGGAGGCATATTCAGGATGACCTTTTGAAACATCTAAAGGACGTAGATAATCTCATAATCTGGATTATCAAAACTTTGTTATTGCAGGTCTGTTAACAAGCCAACCTAAGGAGGAAGTGTCCAGATTTCGAGGCAACGTGCTTAAGGAGCTGTCCGTGATGCATGAACGAGCCCGAAAAGTTATGAGAAGTATGGCGAAGGCTTTATGGCCATCCGATGCCCCTCTGGAAAGTATGGAGGGGTTGGCAAACCTGTTCAAAGGTGCCCGGCGCTATTTTGAGCTATGGAAGGCGTCCGCACGCCGGGAAGGTGCACAAGAAGTTTGGCGATGGTGAAAACGCACTACACCGGACTCGATCCAAATCATATGGCCCGAGTTGGACCTTGAGGTCCCGACGGAAAGGAGATTCTGGTGAACTTGGTATACGACCAAGTGATGATAGCTGGGAAGTACTCGCAAGAAGACTGTAGTTTAGACAGTCTTATAGATGATATAGATAAGGAGTAGATGTTTGTTTTGATGTATCAATGTACCTCTACACTTGAATTTTTATCTCCAACCGAACATGTGAAAATTTGTCATCGCAGACTTTCGGCTTCGGCCTCCGAGCCAAGAAGGTGGAGTGTTTCCAGATACTATTGTGGAATGTAAGAAACATTCGTTACGTCTGGGAACCAGGCAATTCAGTCATATTGCTCGAACAGAGAAAAATTAGTTCTGGGAGGTATGTTATATTACTTATGTAAGAAACATCTTCCAATGAGAATAGTCCCTGAAAGAACATGCGGTGCCCCCATGTTTGGTTTTGGTAATTGATGACAATCTCTATGGACTAATGGTTGCCATGAGTTATATTTGAAGGTTTTGTCCATAGGCTTTCCTTGGAGTACATGTGTTGGTTTCAAGGAGAGTTTGTGTCGACCAAGGTGCTATTCAAGGAATTACCTAAAGATTGGTCTTGTGAGAGGTTGATCAAGACTAAGTTAAACAGTGAATCAAGTTGATCAACCCACAAAGCGTAGAAGATGTACCGAGAGGGATCAAGTGATCCCATGGTATGGTAAGCATTGTCAATTATGCTTTGTGTACTAACCCATGGTCTTGATGAGGGTTCTTTGTGGGGTTAGGTTGCGGTGTGCAAGTTCAAGTGGAGCATCACGAAGAGATCAAATGCTTGAAGCTTGCCGTCCTTTGTGGTGACAATGGACTTGTGAAGATGTGCGGAAGAGTGGCTCACCCATAGTGGAGTATGGGGGAGCAATCAACTAGTCTTCATCGAGTCAACCCAATCAAGAAAGGTGGCCCAACTTGAGGGAGTCAAGATCGTCATCATCTAGCTCAAGTGCACCATGTGCAAGGCAAATGTTTGCCCTTGATAGGTTTTCTATTTTACCGGTCTCATGATGGTAGTTGGGAGACCGGGTTATAGGATCGATTGTCGTACTATCAAGGGGGGCTCTCGATGAGTAGCTTGATCGTATCGTTCGCTGAGAGCTCAAACCATTGCATCCTTGCATCATCTTTCTTGGTTCTTGTTTGGTTCTCTTTGAGAGTCTTAGAGCTTATGGTCATCTTGATGACAAGCTCGAGTTCATCGAAAACGGAGTTCACATGCTTCTTCTATGGTGTTTTCGATGTTGGAGGTTTTGCCGGTTCTTCTCGGTTGGAGGTTTCACTCCTCTATTTGTTGGCATACCTCCCCTGCCTCTTCTTACTATAACCTTCAAATATGCTGCTCGTTGTCTTGTTTCCATCAAGCTTGAGTTTGCTCAATTCGGACCTCATATGCAGAAGTTATGGCAGTTCTT
Source organism: Triticum monococcum (assembly GCA_034509565.1). Taxonomy (NCBI): domain Eukaryota; kingdom Viridiplantae; phylum Streptophyta; class Magnoliopsida; order Poales; family Poaceae; genus Triticum; species Triticum monococcum. The sequence goes on along the minus strand of CM067843.1, from coordinate 664,185,842 downwards.
GTTTTCTTGAGTGTGGTTTTGTCAGGGTCCCAGCGGTAGTATCGTGGTACCCAGCAGTAGTACCGCTGAGGGGTCACAAGCGGCAGTACCGCTCCACAGCGGTAGTACCGGCGGTGACTCCGCAGCAGTACTACCGCTGGCTTACCAGGTCCCTACCGCGTCGATTCGAGGGGTCTTTTTCTGTGTCGGATTGTGCGGTACCTCGCTGCGGTAGTAGTGCGGCAGTACCGCTCCTTAGCGGCAGTACCGCCCTTCCTCCGCGGTAGTACCGCCCGGTTCCCTCTTTCCCTTTACCCTTCGTTCTGCGCGGCAGTACCGCTGTAGGGTGCGGTAGTACCGCTGTCTCCTGCGGTACTACCGCCCCAAGGTTCATGTTTTGTTGCTCCTTTTCCCTGTTTCTTCCGCCTGAGCGGTAGTACCGCTCATAGAGCAGTAGTACCACTCGTGTGCGGGCTGAGCACATAACGGTTGGATTTTCCGCCTCCTATAAAAAGGGGGTCTTCTTCCCCATTGAACCTTATCCTTTGAGCTCATGTTCTTCCCCCATTGTTGACCTTCTTTGAGCTTGCTAACTCTCAATCCCTCCATGGATTCTTGCTAGTTTTTGTGGGAAAAGAGAGAGGAGATCTAGATCCACGTTTCCACCAATCACTTTCTCCTCTAGGTGAGGGGAACCCCTTGGATCTAGATCTTGGAGTTCTTGGTGTTCTCCTTCTTGTTCTTCCTCTCATTTTCCTCCTTAGCATTAGTTGCTTCGGTGGGATTTGAGAGAGAAGGACTTGGGCACTCCGTGTGCCCTTGCCATTGCATTTGGTGCATCGGTTTGAGTTCTCCACGTGATACGTGGAAGTTACAAGTTGAGAAGCTTATTACTCTTGGGTGCTTGGTACCCTTGAGCTTGTTCCTCTTGGGTGCTTGGGCGCCCTAGACGGTTGTTGGTGTTCGGAGCTCAATCATTGTGGTGCAAAGCTCCGGGCAAGCGTCGGGGTCTCCAATTAGGTTCTGGAGATCGCCCCGAGCAATTTGACGGGTACCGGTGACCGCCCCCAAGGGTTGCCAAAGTGTACAGGTTCGGTGACCGCCCCCAAGGGTTGCCATTTGTACGGGTTCGGTGACCGCCCTCAAGGGTCCCTTAGTGGAATCATGGCATCTTGCATTGTGCGAGAGCGTGAGGAGATCACGGTGGCCCTAGTGGCTTCTTGGGGAGCATTGTGCCTCCACACCGCTCCAAACGGAGATTAGCATCCGCAAGGGTGTGAACTTCGGGATACATCATCGTCTCCTCGTGCCTCGGTTATCTCTTACCGAGCTCTTTACTTATGCACTTTACTTTGTGATAGCCATATTGTTTCTTGTCATATATCTTGCTATCACATAGTTGCTTATCTTTCTTAGCATAAGTTGTTGGTGCACATAGGTGAGCCTAGTTGTTTTAGGTTTTGTGCTTGGCAAATTAACCGCTAGGTTTATTCCGCATTTGTTCAAGCCTAAACCGTAAATATTTTAAAACACCTATTCACCCCCCCCCCCCTCTAGGCGACATCCACGATCTTTCAGTCCCATTAAGGGTTCCTTTCCTTGGGTTGGCATGCGTAATTGCGCGTGCCTAGGCTTGGATCCGAATCACAGGGAACCTGTCCCGCATTATTTTTTCAAAGAGTTAGAGGAACGAAACAATCTGTCGTTGCTTGCCAACTAATTATTCTCTTAAGAATGCTAGCTTTTGGCTTCACCCGTCTGAGGTACAGGTCCGGATTACCCGGTTGTAACAATCACATAGGTGCTCCCTTTACACCCTAGCCGAACAATCGAGAACGTAGGGTATAAACACATGAGTGAGGCAGCCTAGCTTGGCAAAAACTTAAGTCATAGTGATGCATATAATGCCAAAAAAGTGTATATAACAAACAACATAGACAATGTGAGCTCCAGGCTTTTAATAATAAGCTTCGTCAAAGAAGCCCCCAGTCACGGTGGGGTGTATACATTTAAAGGTGTGTACCCCATAATAGCTCGGCCTACCCAAACATACCTTGGGAGGTGTATAAAAACGAAAGAAAAATAAGAGAAGAGGAGAAAAAGGGAACTAGGAAAAGGATGCGGCCGAACTATGCATAGAATCTTCCGAGCCGAGCATCGTTCCATGGATTCGGCTCGAGGCGATTATGTGATGCATTACGAATGCGATAGGATCCTCCTGTGAGAACTTCATCTATGATGAAGGGGCCCTCCCATTTTGGTTTGAGCTTGTCCTTCTTCTTCTCAGGGAGGCGCAAAACAAGTTCGCCGACATTATAAGTCTTGACCCGCACTTCTCTGCTTTGGTATCTCCGAGCCTGTTGTTGATAAAATGCGGAACGGGCTCGTGCAATATCACGCTCCTCTTCAAGGCCGTCTAGGTCGTCCTGCCGATCGAGCTCGTCTTCTCTCTCTTCGTACATGCGCACTCTAGGTGAGTCATGAATAATGTCGCAGGGTAAGACAACTTTTGCGCCGTACACCATGAAAAAGGTGTGTATCCAGTCGTTCTATTAGGAGTAGTACGCATCCCCCAGAGTACGGAATTGAGTTCCTCAACCTGGTGCTTGTCTGACTCCCGTAGGGATTGCACCAGTCTGGGTTTAATGCCGCTCGTTATCAGGCCATTAGCCGTTTAACCTAACCGTTTGTTTGAGGGTGGTAGACACATGCATAATCGAGCTTAATGCCCAGGTTGGCGCACCAGTTTTCACCTCATTGGCTGTGAAATTGGAGCCATTATCAGTGATGTTGCTGTGCGGGGCACCATAACGGTGTACCACGCCGGATATAAAGTCAATCACTGGCCCTGCTTCATCCGTTTTTACTGGTTTGGCCTCTATCCATTTAATGAATTTATCCACCATAACCATTAAATATTTCTTCTTGTGGCTTCCCCCTTTAAGGGGTTCGACCATATCTAGCCCCCAGACCGTGAAAGGCCAAGTGATGGTGATTGTTTTTAGGGCAGTGGGAGGCATACGACTTTGATTGACGAAAAGCTGACATCCCACACAGCATTGCACAAGGGCCTCTGCATCTGCTCGGGCCGTTGGGCAAAAGAAACTTGTACGGAAGGCCTTGCTTACGAGGGCCCGAGCTGCGGCGTGATGGACACCTAGACCAGCATGTATTTCAGCCAGGAGTTGCCATCCCTCCTCTTTGAAATGCACTGCTGGAGAACTCTAGTAGTGCTTTTCTTGTATAGTTCACCTACATGAACTTTATAGGCTTTAGAATGTCGGGCTATGCGACGGGTGAAAGGATCGAGATGGACCTAGAGGGGGGTGAATAGGTACAAATACAAATTTTAATTGTCACTTGGCAATTTTAGGCAATAGTGCGGAATATGAAAGTGAGCCTAACAATTGCAAGTTTGATGCTAAGAGCTAAACAAGATAATCAAGTAATACAAGTAGACGAGTAAGCTAACACAATATGATATAGGTAAGTGCAGATGAGACAAGTAACCACAAGCAGAGAGTTAAGGTTAGGGATAACCGCAACTCCGAGAGACGAGGATGTAAGCCGATGTTCACTTCCTTGGAGGGAAGCTACGTCACCGTTTAGAGAGGTGGGTGTTACCACGAAGGCACACCAATGCCACAAAGGCTCACCCTATTCTCTCTTTGAGACAACACCACGAAGGCGTTTCTCAACCACAAGTGGTAGACCTTGGGGTGGTCTCCAAACCCTCACAAACTTTTCTGGGGCTAATCACAAGGGTCGATTCCTCTTCGAAAGACTCCTACCACCTAGGAGTCTCCAACCTCCAAGAGTAACAAGAACGATGGGAAAAAGCTCAAGACTTGCTCAAGTCACAAATTCCTTTGGTGCAAAGAAGGGGAAGGGGTGGATCTATCACTTGATCGGACAACTTCTCTCAAATGCTCTCAAATCCCTTGGGGATCTAAGATTTGGTGTGGAGGAGTGAGAGAGAGTGTGTAATGTGTTCTAGGGTTTGTTCAAAGTGAGTGGTCAACCATATCCCGAGGGGGAAGAAAGGCTATATATAGTGGTAGTGAGAAGCTAGCCGTTTGGCCACTTAAGGCACAGGAGCTGCCGGACGTCCGGTGGGTACCGGACGACCGGTGACACAGATCGGACCGGACGTCCGGCCGGGCAGCCGGTCGTTCGCTCGCTGTAGTATAAATTTGACCGCGAAAACAGCACATGTAGCGGACATCCGGAAGGCGCCGGTCGTCCAGAGCCCGGACGTCTGATGTTGTCGGAAATCCGTTAATTGTAGTTCTGTTGGAGTGCACCAGATATCCGGAGATGGGCGGACATCCGGTGACCGGACATCCGGTGTGACCGGTCTTCCGCTAATATCAGTTCTGTGAAGACTCACCGGACGACTGGAGAGAGTTGGATGTCTGGTTGGTTGAGAGAGGTCGGACGTCTGTAGACTTCGGACGTCCGGTGAAAGTTGGACCTTTTAGCTTAGAAACATACTACCATTTTTGCACAAGTTAGAGGAAGAATTTAGAGATGGTATGAGAAGGAATTTGGTGGTTTTGAGCAAGTTCTTTCGCGAAATCCATCGATCCCCTCTTAATAGTGCGGGATCCCTACACTCAAGAGCAAACCGAAAACAAGGAGCCGAAGCTTTTTATCTTTGTTTTGTGTCTCTGCTCTTGAGTGATATATGGTTTATGTCCGTAGTCATGATCCACACACACACATAGCCCTTGAGACATAATCCTGAGAAATACTCGATAAACATGATTAGTCCCAATATGCATGTTGTCATCAACATCAAAATATGATTAAGGGCATGATTGCACTTTCAATCTCCCCCTTTTTGGTAGTTGATGACAACATACATGCACTTTTTAGAATAAAACTTTTAATATCGAAAGAATTTAAAAACATTGAATATCGAAGGATTTGTTGTGGAGCTCCCCCTCAATATGTGCAATAACTAATAGGTAAGCATGAAGAGAGCTCCCCCTCAATATGATACCAACACAACCGAAACTCATACACAAGATAATCAAGATAACATCAGATTTAGAATAGGCTTCACAAATATTCATCACTCATAGCATATAACATAGGTCGGTACAAAACATATCATAAGTTCAATAACAGGTTAATCACATAGCATGAGTTCGATAACAAGATAATAAGATAGTAGCATAGCATCATATCACATAAATAAGTGCCTACTCCCCCTTGGTAGCAAATACCCAAAAGGAGGTGTCATAACAGCATCAAAGAGCATCATCGTCATCATCATCATGAGCACCACTACCACCAGCCTCGTCAAGGAAGTCAGCCCACTCAGGATCCGAAGGAAAGCCGAAATCAGAAGGTGGATCATCAGGAAGATGTTCATCGTCACTCACATCATAAACTCCAGAGTCTCTCAGACGAGCATTCAAAGCATTCTTGGAGGTGACCAAGCGTGTGACAACGTCATGATTTTGAGAGCAATGAAAGGTAAACATCTTCATCATGGCAGAGTGAGCTTTCCCAAGAAAGCGAGAGATGCGACCAAAAGGTGCGGAGCCGGAAGAAGTAGACCGAGTGGCGGAAGAAGGAACACTAGCCGGGGTACGACGAGTAGGAGCAGAAGAGTCCTTGGGAACCCAATCATCCTCCATGTGAGATGGAATGACCCACCGTTCATGCAAGTGAGTGCGGGAAATGGGAAATGGAGCAACACTCTCGATAAATGCCTGAAGAAAGGGGGCATGAGGAAAGGCTCGCTTGTGTTGAAAACAGGCCAAACGGATCTCATGCCACAGAAAATGAGGGATATTTATCTTCCCTATGGGAGACACAAAGAGGCGATGCATGAGATCAATGCAGTAGCTGTTACATGACCCCTTGTCACCCATCTTGGGATATATGGTGCGAATAACACACTGAAAAATGATGTAGAAGGGTGAGCGCCAAATTGAAACTTGGTTCAGGCCCTTTTGTTTCTCCTGATTAGACATTTCACTTATGGGCTTGAGAAGATCCGCACAGACCTCTATCCCCTTGGGCTTATGGTTAGGGTCATCCTTATGGATTTTGAACCCTGTGTTAGGAAAACCAAGAGCAGCAACAAATTGAGCATATGATGTCGTGAGCATGGTGTCGGAGGTCATCCAAGTGACAGTTTTATCGGGACCAAAGTAACAAGTGGCATAGAATTGATGAATTGCAGCCTGGTTAAAATCATGCTGGAATTCAAATGGTGCAGCAAGACTGGAGGACTCAATGAGCTCAATAGCTCCCGGATATTTCGCCGGATGAGTGCGGATATGCTCTAAGTCGATGCACATATGGATAGATAAACCTTTAGGAATGACTATAGTGGTGAAAATGTCGGCTTGGACATTCGTGCGAAAACGAGCATCCTGTGAATCGCTAAGAACAGTGAATTGATTTACATCATGACAAAGCTTAAGGTAAGAAGCGATGGGAACCTCATTGAACCGTTTAATGATGCGGCCGTGAGGGAGTGGAGGTTCAAGAGAGATGCGACGGGCAGCACCTGGAGGTTGAACTGGAGGAGGAGGAGGAGGCTTGAATGTGGGCCGACGAGTTCCAGGCTTGGGTGCAGTGGTGTGAATAGCAACATAAGCGGGTTCCTCAATTTCTTCCAATTCATCCTCGTAATCGGATTCTTCCATCGAAGAGGCGCTAGTGGAGCTGCAAGGGTGAGCGGCACGCCTCCGAGGACGAGCGCGCTCCTGCGAATCATCGGACCCACCACAACGAGATGGACGAGAGCCCCCAACGGTGACCTGCTTGCGAGCAGAGCGCTTTTTCCGTGGCATTGCTACCTAGGGAAGGAGGAGACTCCAAATCTTAACAATCGCCATAGATCAAGAAGGTTAGAATAATGGGGGGAAGGGAAATAGCAGTTGCTACCTCGGGAGGTCGAGGAGAAGATCCGACGGAGAAGAGGTTTCCCCCGAAGCCGGCCGGGTCAAGAGAAGGGCGGCCGGAGGCGCGACGACAGCCGGAAGGGCCGAACGGGGTCCCAGCGGCGAGGGGCCCATCCCGTGAACGCAGCAAGGAGAGAGTGTGGCGGCGGCGAGAGGAGGAGTGGATAGAAATTAGGTTTTAGAGACGACCGGATCGCACGCCCCAGTATATATAGGCGGGCGAGAAACGTACCGGACATCCGGTGTGAACCGGACGTCCGGGACCTGAGAGGGCAAACTGATACGAGAAGTAGCGGACAACCGCAAAAATGGACGTCCGACGCGTTTAGACAGAGCAGTAATTAAGGAAGTCCGGATACATCGGACGACCGGCAATAGGGCACCAGAGAGGATTTGACGGACGTCCGGTCTTCACGGACGTCCGGTGGCATTTTTTTAATTTAATATCTTTTTGAGGAAGACTAGGGTGCCATAGTTGGTGCTAATGACAAGGCGGTGGCTGATGCCACCATGTATGAGTATACGTGACATGACACTGCAAAGATTTGAACTTTGGGTCCATAATCACTACGCCATCATTGAAAGCACCATAGTTAGAGTTACATGGTAGCTTTGAGAGTGTTTGTTCTTTTTATGCATTTCATAGGGTGAGAGAACGCATGAGTTGAGTGTGTCCCCCTAAATATATGCCTACATAGAGATAGGACATTATGACAATGCATGCATGAGTACTAGTTTTCACATAATGTTGTCAAGCTCCAAGATACCAAGTTCACGCCTAAGTTGACAAAATCTTGCCTCATCCGATGGCTTGGTGAAAATATCTGCAAGCTGCATATCTGTGCCAACATGAGCAATGTCAATATCACCCTTCTCCACATGATCTCTCAGGAAGTGGTACCTAATGTCAATGTGCTTGGTGCGGGTATGATCTTTGGGGTTCTCAGCAATATTGATGGCACTTTCATTATCACATAGAAGAGGCACATGTCTATAGGTGATACCGTAATCCTTCAAACTTTGCCTCATCCATAGTAACTGAGTTGCACAACTGGCGGTTGCAATATATTCAGCTTCGGCAGTGGAGAGGGCAACACAATTTTGCTTCTTAGAGGACCAACTTACCAAGGAGCGTCCAAGAAATTGACATCCATCGGAGGTGGATTTATGATCCACTTTGTCTCCAGCCCAATCCGCATCCGTGTACCCAATTAGATCAAACTTAGCATCCTTGGGGTACCATAGACCCAACTTTGGGGTGTGAACAAGGTATCTAAGAATATGCTTAACCGCCTTATGATGGCTTTCCCTAGGGGAAGCTTGAAATCTATCACACATGCATACACTAAACTTGATGTGTGGTCTAGATGCACAAAGATAAAGCAATGAACCAATCATAGAGCGGTATTTAGATGGGTCGAAGGGGATACCGTTTTAGTCTTTAGTGAGTACAGTTTTGGTTGGCATGGGGGTCTTACATGGGTGGCATCAGACATGCCAAATTTTTCTAGGATATCCTTGAGGTATTTGGCTTGAGACAAGAAAATTCCTTCTTGAAATTTTTGAATTTGAAAGCCGAGGAAGAACTTCAAATCCGCATTGAGTGACATTTCAAAATTCTTGGTCATTGATGCCGCAAACTTCTTGCATAAATGAATGTTAGGAGAACCAAAAATGATATCATCTACATAGATTTGGCATAAGATCAAATCACCTTTGTCCCTCTTAGTAAAAAGAGTGGGATCAATCACCCATCTCACAAAACCATCATCGAGTAGAAACTTCTTAAGATGATCATACCAAGCACGAGGTGCTTGTTTGAGGCCATACAAAGCCTTATGAAGTTTATACACATAGTCTTTGTGATCGGGGTCAACGAACCCAGGTGGTTGTGATGCATATACTTCTTCTTGTAGAGGACCGTTAAGGAAAGCACTCTTCACATCCATTTGATGTAATGTAAAGCCATTGAAAGCAGCATAAGCAAGTAAGATGCGAATGGATTCAAGACGGGCAACGGGGGCAATGGTCTCACCAAAGTCCAAACCTTCAACTTGTGAGTACCCTTGTGCCACTAACCTTGCCTTGTTGCGGATGATTACGCCATTCTCATCTTTCTTGTTCTTGAAAATCCACTTTGTTACAATGACGTTGTGTTCTGTAGTTGGCCTCTTGACTAATGACCACACTTGATTGTGCTCAAAACTATTCAACTCTTCTTGCATAGCAATAAGCCAATCGTTGTCTATCAACGCATCTTGTACCTTGAGAGGCTCAACACTAGACACAAAAGAGAAGTGAGCACAAAAGTTTGTCAATTGTTTACGAGTGACTCTACCTTCCGATATGCCAGTGACGATTTTATCAACATCAACACGACCGGCCACTCGAGGCATGATGGAGGTTAAGGTTTCGCGAGGTTCAACTTCATGTCCATCATCCACGTCCTCAACATATGGATCATTAATGTGTGGTGGAAAATCTTCTTCTTCTTGCATCTGTTGAGGTTCATTGTCAATGATTGCACTTTCTTGTTCTTTCCCTTGAGGATGATCTTGTTCTTGATGATTATCATGAAGAGGAACTTGATCATCATCTTGTACTTGGACTAAGGGCATTGATTGAGTAATAGGTGCTTGTGGTGGTATGGGTGTGGAAGTAGTTTGATGGTGTGAGGCCTTCATCTTCTTCTTCATCATCATGAGGGTCTTGTGTCATTGGAAGAAGTGCACCAACACCCATCATCAAGATATCTTGAGAAGAATCTTCTTCACCTACATCACTTATGTAACACCCTCGATGCGACTATATCTCCCATGTGTCGAGGCACGACTTAGAGGCGTAATCGCATTGAAGGCATATGTCGCAAGTGAGGTAATCTTCACACAACCCATGTAATATAATAAGGAATAAGAGATACATAGTTGGCTTACAATTGCCACTTCACACAAGTACATGAATAAAGCATTACATCAACCAAATACACTCATGGTCCGACTACGGAACCAAAATAAAAGAAGAACCCCAAATGCGACAAAGGTCCTCGATCGACCCCAACTGGGCTCCACTACTGATCAACTAGAACGAAACAACACAAATAAACAAGGTCTTCAACGAGCTCCTCCTGAGCTGGGTTGCGTCATCTGCACGGACTCATCGGCACCTGCAAAGTGGTTTTGGAAGTATCTGTGAGCCACAGGGACTCAGCAATCTCGCACCCTCGCGATCAAGACTATTTAAGCTTATGGGTAAGGTAAAGGTATGAGGTGGAGCTGCAGCAAGCGACTAGCATATATGGTGGCTAACATACGCAAATGAGAGCGAGAAGAGAAGGCAAAGCACGGTCGATAAAATATGATCAAGAAGTGATCCTAGGCTACCTACGTCAAGCATAACTCCAACAACCGTGTTCACTTCCCGGACTCCGCCGGAAAGAGACCATCACGGTTACACACGCGGTTGATTCATTTTAATTAAGGTCAACTTCAGGTTTTCTACAACCGGACATTAACAAATTCCCATCTGCCCATAACCGCGGGCACGGCTTTCTAAAGTTCAAATCCCTGCAGGGTGTCCCAACTTAGCCCATGACAAGCTCTCACGGTCAACGAAGGAATAGACCTCCACCCGAGACGTTCCGATCAGACTCGGTATCCCGGTACAACAAGACATTTCGACAGGGTAAAACTAAACCAGCAACACCGCCCGATGCGCCGACATCCTGATAGGAGCTGCACATATCTTGTTCTCAGGGCAACACCGGATGAGCGCTCCGTACAACTAAAACCAGCCCTCAAGTTTCCCCGAGGTGGCGCTACAAAGGACTCTAGTTCGGACCAACACTTAGACAAGCACTGGCCCGGGGGGGTTAAAATAAAGATGACCCTCGGGATGCGCGACTCCCAAGGGAAAAAGGCTAGGTGGCAAATGGTAAAAACCAATGTTGGGCGTTGCTGGCAAAGCTTTACTTAAGGTGAACTGTCAAGGGGTTCCCATTATAGCCCAACCGCGTAAGGGACGCAAAATCCGGGAACATAACACCGATATGACGGAAACTAGGGCGGCAAGAGTGGAACAAAACACCAGGCATAAGGCCGAGCCTTCCACCCTTTACCAAGTATATAGATGCATTAACATAACATAGCAATATAATGATATCCCAACAAGTAAATAAATGTTCCAACAAGGAACGGCTCCAATCGTCACCTGCAACTAACAACGCTATAAGAGGGGCTGAGCAAAGCGGTAACATAGCCAATCAATGGTTTGCTAGGACAATGGTGGGTTAGAGGCTCAATCATGGCAATTGGGAGGCTGACAAGCAAGTGGTAGGCATCATAGCATTGGCATAACAAAAGAGCGAGCAATCTAGCATAGCAAAGATAGTAGTGATTTCGAGGGTATGATCATCTTGCCTGAAATCCCGCAAGGAAGAAGAACGAGTCCATGAAGAAGACAAACGGGCGTAGACAAACGGATCCTCACAACACGACGTTACCGGAACCAACCCGAAGAAGCAACACCGGAAAGAAGCAAACAATCATGGTAAACAACCACTACAACAACATGGCACGATGCACAATCGAGTATGATGCATGTCCGGTTTAATGATACAAGGCATGGCAAAGAGCACAAGCAATCCTACAAATTAAGTGGAGCTCAATATGCAACGAGTTGCATATTGACGAAACACCACGTCAATTATTTAGTTCTCTCTTGTTTATGTACCCAACAATATTAAATGTTGATTAACATGGCAAGAGGTTAAGCATAACAAAACTACCTATCTAGGCAAGTTTAAATGAGGCCGGAAGCAACGAACAACAATTCCGGAAAATCCTCATATGCATAATTTAAGGTTTGGTACTGCTCTGCCCTAAACACAATTTTAGAGTTGTTAAACATGCAAGATGATGCCACCATGGTAAACTAGGCAAAATTCTACCCCATTTACATATAAAGTTTGTTAAAATCCGAGTTACGGTTAATTAGTTATGAATTAAATCATTTTAGCATGGCATAGGAGTAAATTAATGCAAACAACATTTTAAATATTTCAAACATAGATGAAAGTTGGATATTATTAATCTACACAAAATTCTGAGCAAGTTTCATAAATAAATCATTTTAATCCGATGCACGGTTAGTGAGTTATTAAATGCATGAACTAGGGGGTCTAATCTGCAAAACTGCTGTCTCCGGACAAATAGACAAATCTCAGAACTGGAAAAAACGTGGCATGGGCTGAATCTGGCAGGCCCAACCGCAGGGAAAAAAATAGAGGAGGGGGGCGCTGGGGCGGCTCACCCATGGGCCTGGCCCAGTCGGTGGAGGAGGAAGCTGGCCGAGGCGATCTGGGCCTGGGGCGGAGGAGGTTGGCCCAGGCGAGCGAGGCCCTCGTGCTCCTGCCCGAGCACGAGGCCATGGCGGCGACAGGCGGCGCAAGGGTGCCGGCGGGAGGGCTGGATGACGCGGGGAGGCCGGGACGGCGGGGAACGGACGGATCCGGGCACGGGGACCCCGGATCCGGTGTCGGGGGTGGCCGGCGGCGCTCAGGGAGGCTCCAGATGTGACGACGACGCCGGGGCGGTGGCGGCCTGAACGCGGTCCGGCGACGAGCGACGAAGTCCGGCGAGGAGGCAAGGTGCGTGACGCGGCGATGAACTGCAGGTGGTGGGGATGAAAGGGAAGGAGCTCGGGGCAGATCTGGCCCGATGCGGCCCCTGGCGGGCTCCCGATGGGCTCCGGTGGCCCGTGCGCGGTGGACGGTGCGGAGAGGACAGGTGGCGGCCCCTGATAGGAGGAGAGCGGCGGCGGCACGACGTGGCATGCTCTGATTGGGTGGAGTGAGGTGGCGGAGGCAGCGGACATGTCCGGCGCGGACGAAATTGTCCGGCGGCGCGAGGTGGACGAAGGCTAGGGTTCATCCGCGAATTGATCCGAAATTTCGGGGAGGGGCACATATATATAGGTAGAGGGAGCTAGGAGAGTCCAAATGAGGTGCGGTTTTCAGCCACGCGATCGTGATCGAACGACCGAGATGATGGAGCAGAGTTAGGTGGGTTTTGGGCCAAAATGGAAGGGTGTTGGGATGCAACACACACGAGGCCTTTTCGGTCCCTCGGTTAACCGTTGGAGTATCAAACGAAGTCCAAATGGTACGAAACTTGACAGGCGGTCTACCGGTAGTAAACCAAGGTTGCTTGGCAAGTCTCGGTCGAATCCGGAAATGTTTAATCCCCACACAAGAAAGAAAGGTAGAAATGACCACCGGAGGAGAATGGATCGCCGGATTGCAAAACGGACAACGGGGAAAAAGCTCGGATGCAAGAGACGAACACGTATGCAAAAAAATGTGCATGATGACATGATATGCAATGCATGACACGCAAGCAATGACAAGGCAACACCAGCGAATAACTGGAGGACACCTGGCACATCGGTCTCGGGGCGTTACAACACTCCCCCACTACGAGAAGATCTCGTCCCGAGATCTAGAATGGCACCGGAGGGAAAACGGAAGAGAAAAGAGAAGAGGTAAAACTAAGTTGCTTCTTTGACAAATGAGTGAAACCACAACCTTGAGAGGTTGAATACATTCGAGACAGAATTCAACGAAGGTGAACAAGGTCGAGAACAGCCATTTAGAAAAGAAGAAGAAAGAACATTGCGAAAAACCTTGAGGTTGAAGGGAAGATATATATTGAAAACACTCCGGTTAAGGAAGGGGATCAAGGAAGACCAAATTCGGGCAGCACTCCGGTTGGAAAGAAAAGAATTGAATAAGGTCTTGATAAGATGAGAAGATACTTGGTGAAATCACCACACACCGCCTCTGGAACTATTGAAAGAATGGAATAAGGAGTAAGAAAGATCTGAGACAGCACTCCGATTGAGAAGGGAGTCAAAATTTGATAAGACGAGAGAGCTCGAATGAAAACACGACACTCTGGTTGAGAAGGGATGCAAGACTTGATAAGGCGAAAAGAACTTGAGCAGAATGGCACCACACTCCGGTTAAACAAAATAGAGAAGGAAAAAGACTGATATAATTTGGACAGCACTTTTGACTGTAAATGGAAGAAATTGAACATGATCTTGACAAACCGAGAGGAGGAGTGAAAAGAGCAACATCACTAGACCTCCGGGAGAAAGAATAGAAGTTGGATCTTGGAAAAGGAAAGAATTGAGAGGAAAAAGACATCTTCTACCATAATAGAATTTGAAAAAAGCATCTTAAAGAGAAGGTTTGCACGGAGTTCTTGGAAACCAACAACGAAAAGAATAAGCTTGATATGGTCTTATGAAGAACATCTCAAAACTACGAGGTGAAATTCTGCCACTAAAGAAAAACGATAAATTGGATTGATAAGAACAAGGAGACGAGAAACTTATTCCACCTGGAGGATAAATGAAGAACTTGGGTCTTTTATGAGCACCATAAATAGCAACAACCTTAGAGAAGGCTTTTGGTGAAATATAACCCAAGGTAACCCCATTGAAGAGGTTGATGGATTTAAAATACCCCATTCATAACAACATGTGAGTTATGAAGCATGAACTCAAATTATTAAGAATGACATAATACCACCTCCAATAATTCGGAAGAAAGAAATGCACTCCGGATTACAATATGAAGAAAGCTTGAGCTCCTTAGAAAAGAATCTCGATGAAAAACTTCGAGAAAGAATTAAATCCTTGGTGAATCCATCATGTAGAACATCTATGAAAAACTCCGGTAACACAAGAATAAAAAGAAAGAGAAATTGAAAACACAAGGTGAACCCTTGCAATGATTTAGATGGATCTCCGTGATAATATAATTGAAAGAGGTTGGAACTCTTGGGAAAGAAAAGATAAAGCATCTCGAACCAAGAATGTGATATGATGCACCTCCGGAATAAGGAATCAATCATTTGGATGAAACAAGAGTAAGAATTACATTATGCTTATCCTTCACCAATTTAAATTGATGACAATCAACGGATTTGGCATATTACTTATTCTTGTAGAAAAGATTAAGAGAGATATAACCTCAGACTTGGGAAGGTATTGAACGAACCACCGGAAGGGTTGAAACAACGAATAAACTTGATATGATAAGAAAGGAAGAGAAATCTTGAACGAACTACCGTAAGAATTAAAATGAACGAAGAAAAGATAAAGGAACACCGGGAAGGATTAGCAAATGAACGAAGATGCTTGAGAGAATTTAGATACATGAGAATGAAGAGATCATGAGCCGATAAAAGATCACTTGAACGAAGCACCGGTAAACTAGGAGACTGATAACTGACAGCTGAGAATGAATAAACCTGAATTGACGGACTCCGGATAACAAACTGAGAAGACTCTTGAATTGCTCCGGATGGGTGAAAGGAATTCTCACAATCGAAAAATAATTATGAGAGGATGACAACAAGCTAGAATCACGAATCTTGAAAGAATGGAGCAAAGTTTAAAGAAGAATCTTCTTCGGTCTTCCAAACTGAGAATGACGACGAGAAACACCACCATGAATTATAGGGGCACACCGGAAGAATCAAAAGTGAAGAGATTGAGTCAATGACGAAAAGAATTTGAAGGATCTTGGAGAAAACATTTGACTGGTGATAAATCATTCTTATGTCAAACTTCGAAAAGAATTTCATTATAACTCCGGAAATAAGAAGAGTCGGGTAAGATCCTGGGAAAAGACCTGTGGGTTAGGTCCCACTCAAAAGAAAACACCGTTGAAATGATTTAAAAGAGAGGTTGCACTGGTTGAGTTAAATGGCTTGAATGAGGGAACATCCTCGAAAGAACTTGAATGAAAGTAGAGTGGAAACACGAATCTTTGGGATATCTTGAACACTCTGGAATAATTGAATAGTGAGAAGTGAATGATAATGAGGTGCACCGTCAAGAGAAGGTATTTGAAACGAGGAGAAAGGGATATGAGATCAACACCGAAAGCTTGATTTGAATCCACCGGAGAAGAGAAAGAATGAATAATGGTGCACTAGAAACTCCGTTAAAATCTTCATGAGAAACACCGGATAAGAATATTGACGGAAAAAGGATGGAGAGACTTCACATGAATAAAAGGATACTTGTATAAGAAATCTGAATCGTTGAAGAAAAGGGGTGGGTGGGAGGGAAAACAAAAGCAACTTGGAGACGGATGAAAAAACACCGTTGAGAAGAACTGATAATTGATCTTGCGGAAGTTGAAATGATCGAATCCACTTGAAGAGAAGCACACCGATTAAAAAGGATTGACATGACAGTCTTGATTATCAAGAGGATTGGTATTCACATCGGAGTATGAGAACACCATTTCGGAAAGGTATGGAATCAACACTTGACATCGAAGCAACTCGAATACCACAACTCAAAATAAAACCAAGGATTGGCTTGCGGAATAAGCCAGAACAAACATATGATAGAGATTTCGTCCGAAGTTTTCGTGGTGGGACCTACACGGGCTCGATCGTACAACACCATCATGTACAAGGCAGTGCACATGACATACGAAGCGTCCCCGAGTCAGCATAGCCAAGGACTCTTTAAGACACAACGAGACCACTGTAAAATCGACCGTGAATAGGCGAACCACTAGACGTTGAACCCCAATTTCATATCATACATTTGTCGAAAAAGATATCCTAAGAGCTACTTGAATTCCCACCTATGAAACTCCCGAAACTTTCCGGTTATGCAATCAGGTGTTGGGGATACAGGGGAAGCATAATATCTCACCCAAACTAGCAAATCCTACATCCAGCTGTATCCATCCTTCAACACATAACCAAGAAACCTTTGGAAACCATCTACCTCAACCTTCGAAAAGCATCCGTTATACAAGTTATGGTGATACTCCCGAACTCTCGCCCCAATACTGGGTGGCATCGAGGTTATCTCACCAACGAACTGCATAAAAGAGATTTTCGATGTCAGCGAACATATCTCAAGTATTCCAGAATTGCAACGATAAAATTATGATGACAACACCTCAGAGCTCAACTCCCCGGGACACTTCCACTAAACCCCTGACAGGAGGCACCAAGACAATGTTCTCATCATAAAACCATCGGAACGATTCCAAGATACCCGCGTGATCCTAAAAAAAATTTAGTGAAATTTGAGAAGAGAAGAGTCAAAACTCTACGTCAGGATGCCTTACCAGAGCGATGAGGAGACTGGGGAGTAAAAAGAATTCCTAAACTCTCTGATATATAATTCCTAAATGACTCAAAACATTTTTCTAGACACAACTCGGTCGCTAAAAACGATCAAGCAGTGGGGGCTCCTAAGGTCGGGGAAGGCTCTGATACCAACTTGTAACACCCTCGATGCGACTATATCTCCCACGTGTCGAGGCACGACTTAGAGGCGTAAGTCATATGTCGCAAGTGAGGTAATCTTCACACAACCCATGTAATATAATAAGGAATAAGAGATACATAGTTGGCTTACAATCGCCACTTCACACAATTACATGAATAAAGCATTAATACACTCATGGTCCGACTATGGAACCAAAATAAAAGAAGAACCCCAAATGCGACAAAGGTCCCCGATCGACCCCAACTGGGCTCGACTACTGATCAACTAGAACGAAACAACACAAATAAACAAGGTCTTCAATGAGCTCCTCCTGAGCTGGGTTGCGTCATCTGCACGGACTCATCGGCACCTGCAAAGTGGTTTTGGAAGTATCTGTGAGCCACAGGGACTCAGCAATCTTGCACCCTCGCGATCAAGACTATTTAAGCTTATGGGTAAGGTAAAGGTATGAGGTGGAGCTGCAGCAAGCGACTAGCATATATGGTGGCTAACATACGCAAATGAGAGCGAGAAGAGAAGGCAAAGCACGGTCCATAAAATATGATCAAGAAGTGATCCTAGGCTACCTACGTCAAGCATAACTCCAACAACCGTGTTCACTTCCCGGACTCCGCCGGAAAGAGACCATCACGGTTACACACGCGGTTGATTCATTTTAATTAAGGTCAACTTCAGGTTTTCTACAACCGGACGTTAACAAATTCCCATCTGCCCATAACCGCGGGCACGGCTTTCTAAAGTTCAAATCCCTGCAGGGTGTCCCAACTTAGCCCATGACAAGCTCTCACGGTCAACGAAGGAATAGACCTCCACCCGAGATGTTCCGATCAGACTCGGTATCCCGGTACAACAAGACATTTCGACAGGGTAAAACTAAACCAGCAACACCGCCCGATGCGCCGACATCCTGATAGGAGCTGCACATATCTCGTTCTCAGGGCAACACCGGATGAGCGCTCCGTACAACTAAAACCAGCCCTCAAGTTTCCCCGAGGTGGCGCTGCAAAGGACTCTAGTTCGGACCAACACTTAGACAAGCACTGGCCCGGGGGGGTTAAAATAAAGATGACCCTCGGGATGCGCGACTCCCAAGGGAAAAAGGCTAGGTGGCAAATGGTAAAAACCAATGTTGGGCGTTGCTGGCAAAGCTTTACTTAAGGTGAACTGTCAAGGGGTTCCCATTATAGCCCAACCGCGTAAGGGACGCAAAATCTGGGAACATAACACCGATATGACGGAAACTAGGGCGGCAAGAGTGGAACAAAACACCAGGCATAAGGCCGAGCCTTCCACCCTTTACCAAGTATATAGATGCATTAACATAACATAGCAATATAATGATATCCCAACAAGTAAATAAATGTTCCAACAAGGAACGGCTCCAATCGTCACCTGCAACTAACAACGCTATAAGAGGGGCTGAGCAAAGCGGTAACATAGCCAATCAATGGTTTGCTAGGACAATGGTGGGTTAGAGGCTCAATCATGGCAATTGGGAGGCTGACAAGCAAGTGGTAGGCATCGTAGCATTGGCATAGCAAAAGAGCGAGCAATCTAGCATAGCAAAGATAGTAGTGATTTCGAGGGTATGATCATCTTGCCTGAAATCCCGCAAGGAAGAAGAACGAGTCCATGAAGAAGACAAACGGGCGTAGACAAACGGATCCTCACAACACGACGTTACCGGAACCAACCCGAAGAAGCAACACCGGAAAGAAGCAAACAATCATGGTAAACAACCACTACAACAACATGGCACGATGCACAATCGAGTATGATGCATGTCCGGTTTAATGATACAAGGCATGGCAAAGAGCACAAGCAATCCTACAAATTAAGTGGAGCTCAATATGCAACGAGTTGCATATTGACGAAACACCACGTCAATTATTTAGTTCTCTCTTGTTTATGTACCCAACAATATTAAATGTTGATTAACATGGCAAGAGGTTAAGCATAACAAAACTACCTATCTAGGCAAGTTTAAATGAGGCCGGAAGCAACGAACAACAATTCCGGAAAATCCTCATATGCATAATTTAAGGTTTGGTACTGCTCTGCCCTAAACACAATTTTAGAGTTGTTAAACATGCAAGATGATGCCACCATGGTAAACTAGGCAAAATTCTACCCCATTTACATATAAAGTTTGTTAAAATCCGAGTTACGGTTAATTAGTTATGAATTAAATCATTTTAGCATGGCATAGGAGTAAATTAATGCAAACAACATTTTAAATATTTCAAACATAGATGAAAGTTGGATATTATTAATCTACACAAAATTCTGAGCAAGTTTCATATATAAATCATTTTAATCCGATGCACGGTTAGTGAGTTATTAAATGCATGAACTAGGGGGTCTAATCTGCAAAACTGATGTCTCCGGACAAATAGACAAATCTCAGAACTGGAAAAAACGTGGCATGGGCTGAATCTGGCAGGCCCAACCGCAGGGAAAAAAATAGAGGAGGGGGGCGCTGGGGCGGCTCACCCATGGGCCTGGCCCAGTCGGTGGAGGAGGAAGCTGGCCGAGGCGATCTGGGCCTGGGGCGGAGGAGGTTGGCCCAGGCGAGCGAGGCCCTCGTGCTCCCGCCCGAGCACGAGGCCATGGCGGCGACAGGCGGCGCAAGGGCGCCGGCGGGAGGGCTGGATGACGCAGGGAGGCCGGGACGGCGGGGAACGGACGGATCCGGGCACGGGGACCCCGGATCCGGTGTCGGGGGTGGCCGGCGGCGCTCAGGGAGGCTCCAGATGTGACGACGACGCCGGGGCGGTGGCGGCCTGAACGCGGTCCGGCGACGAGCGACGAAGTCCGGCGAGGAGGCAAGGTGCGTGACGCGGCGATGAACTCCAGGTGGTGGGGATGAACGGGAAGGAGCTCGGGGCAGATCTGGCCCGATGCGGCCCCTGGCGGGCTCCCGATGGGCTCCGGTGGCCCGTGCGCGGTGGACGGTGTGGAGAGGACAGGTGGCGGCCCCTGATAGGAGGAGAGCGGCGGCGGCACGACGTGGCATGCTCTGATTGGGTGGAGTGAGGTGGCGGAGGCAGCGGACATGTCCGGCGCGGACGAAATTGTCCGGCGGCGCGAGGTGGACGAAGGCTAGGGTTCATCCGCGAATTGATCCGAAATTTCGGGGAGGGGCACATATATATAGGTAGAGGGATCTAGGAGAGTCCAAATGAGGTGCGGTTTTCAGCCACGCGATCGTGATCGAACGACCGAGATGATGGAGCAGAGTTAGGTGGGTTTTGGGCCAAAATGGAAGGGTGTTGGGATGCAACACACACGAGGCCTTTTCGGTCCCTCGGTTAACCGTTGGAGTATCAAACGAAGTCCAAATGGTACGAAACTTGACAGGCGGTCTACCGGTAGTAAACCAAGGTTGCTTGGCAAGTCTCGGTCCAATCCGGAAATGTTTAATCCCCACACAAGAAAGAAAGGTAGAAATGACCACCGGAGGAGAATGGATCGCCGGATTGCAAAACGGACAACGGGGAAAAAGCTCGGATGCAAGAGACGAACACGTATGCAAAAAAATGTGCATGATGACATGATATGCAATGCATGACACGCAAGCAATGACAAGGCAACACCAGCGAATAACTGGAGGACACCTGGCACATCGGTCTCGGGGCGTTACAACACTCCCCCACTACGAGAAGATCTCGTCCCGAGATCTAGAATGGCACCGGAGGGAAAACGGAAGAGAAAAGAGAAGAGGTAAAACTAAGTTGCTTCTTTGACAAACGAGTGAAACCACAACCTTGAGAGGTTGAATACATTCGAGACAGAATTCAACGAAGGTGAACAAGGTCGAGAACAGCCATTTAGAAAAGAGGAAGAAAGAACATTGCGAAAAACCTTGAGGTTGAAGGGAAGATATATATTGAAAACACTCCGGTTAAGGAAGGGGATCAAGGAAGACCAAATTCGGGCAGCACTCCGGTTGGAAAGAAAAGAATTGAATAAGGTCTTGATAAGATGAGAAGATACTTGGTGAAATCACCACACACCGCCTCTGGAACTATTGAAAGAATGGAATAAGGAGTAAGAAAGATCTGAGACAGCACTCCGATTGAGAAGGGAGTCAAAATTTGATAAGACGAGAGAGCTCGAATGAAAACACGACACTCTGGTTGAGAAGGGATGCAAGACTTGATAAGGCGAAAAGAACTTGAGCAGAATGGCACCACACTCCGGTTAAACAAAATAGAGAAGGAAAAAGACTGATATAATTTGGACAGCACTTTTGACTGTAAATGGAAGAAATTGAACATGATCTTGACAAACCGAGAGGAGGAGTGAAAAGAGCAACATCACTAGACCTCCGGGAGAAAGAATAGAAGTTGGATCTTGGAAAAGGAAAGAATTGAGAGGAAAAAGACATCTTCTACCATAATAGAATTTGAAAAAAGCATCTTAAAGAGAAGGTTTGCACGGAGTTCTTGGAAACCAACAACGAAAAGAATAAGCTTGATATGGTCTTATGAAGAACATCTCAAAACTACGAGGTGAAATTCTGCCACTAAAGAAAAACGATAAATTGGATTGATAAGAACAAGGAGACGAGAAACTTATTCCACCTGGAGGATAAATGAAGAACTTGGGTCTTTTATGAGCACCATAAATAGCAACAACCTTAGAGAAGGCTTTTGGTGAAATATAACCCAAGGTAACCCCATTGAAGAGGTTGATGGATTTAAAATACCCCATTCATAACAACATGTGAGTTATGAAGCATGAACTCAAATTATTAAGAATGACATAATACCACCTCCAATAATTCGGAAGAAAGAAATGCACTCCGGATTACAATATGAAGAAAGCTTGAGCTCCTTAGAAAAGAATCTCGATGAAAAACTTCGAGAAAGAATTAAATCCTTGGTGAATCCATCATGTAGAACATCTATGAAAAACTCCGGTAACACAAGAATAAAAAGAAAGAGAAATTGAAAACACAAGGTGAACCCTTGCAATGATTTAGATGGATCTCCGTGATAATATAATTGAAAGAGGTTGGAACTCTTGGGAAAGAAAAGATAAAGCATCTCGAACCAAGAATGTGATATGATGCACCTCCGGAATAAGGAATCAATCATTTGGATGAAACAAGAGTAAGAATTACATTATGCTTATCCTTCACCAATTTAAATTGATGACAATCAACGGATTTGGCATATTACTTATTCTTGTAGAAAAGATTAAGAGAGATATAACCTCAGACTTGGGAAGGTATTGAACGAACCACCGGAAGGGTTGAAACAACGAATAAACTTGATATGATAAGAAAGGAAGAGAAATCTTGAACGAACTACCGTAAGAATTAAAATGAACGAAGAAAAGATAAAGGAACACCGGGAAGGATTAGCAAATGAACGAAGATGCTTGAGAGAATTTAGATACATGAGAATGAAGAGATCATGAGCCGATAAAAGATCACTTGAACGAAGCACCGGTAAACTAGGAGACTGATAACTGACAGCTGAGAATGAATAAACCTGAATTGACGGACTCCGGATAACAAACTGAGAAGACTCTTGAATTGCTCCGGATGGGTGAAAGGAATTCTCACAATCGAAAAATAATTATGAGAGGATGACAACAAGCTAGAATCACGAATCTTGAAAGAATGGAGCAAAGTTTAAAGAAGAATCTTCTTCGGTCTTCCAAACTGAGAATGACGACGAGAAACACCACCATGAATTATAGGGGCACACCGGAAGAATCAAAAGCGAAGAGATTGAGTCAATGACGAAAAGAATTTGAAGGATCTTGGAGAAAACATTTGACTGGTGATAAATCATTCTTATGTCAAACTTCGAAAAGAATTTCATTATAACTCCGGAAATAAGAAGAGTCGGGTAAGATCCTGGGAAAAGACCTGTGGGTTAGGTCCCACTCAAAAGAAAACACCGTTGAAATGATTTAAAAGAGAGGTTGCACTGGTTGAGTTAAATGGCTTGAATGAGGGAACATCCTCGAAAGAACTTGAATGAAAGTAGAGTGGAAACACGAATCTTTGGGATATCTTGAACACTCTGGAATAATTGAATAGTGAGAAGTGAATGATAATGAGGTGCACCGTCAAGAGAAGGTATTTGAAACGAGGAAAAAGGGATATGAGATCAACACCGAAAGCTTGATTTGAATCCACCGGAAAAGAGAAAGAATGAATAATGGTGCACTAGAAACTCCGTTAAAATCTTCATGAGAAACACCGGATAAGAATATTGACGGAAAAAGGATGGAGAGACTTCACATGAATAAAAGGATACTTGTATAAGAAATCTGAATCGTTGAAGAAAAGGGGTGGGTGGGAGGGAAAACAAAAGCAACTTGGAGACGGATGAAAAAACACCGTTGAGAAGAACTGATAATTGATCTTGCGGAAGTTGAAATGATCGAATCCACTTGAAGAGAAGCACACCGATTAAAAAGGATTGACATGACAGTCTTGATTATCAAGAGGATTGGTATTCACATCGGAGTATGAGAACACCATTTCGGAAAGGTATGGAATCAACACTTGACATCGAAGCAACTCGAATACCACAACTCAAAATAAAACCAAGGATTGGCTTGCGGAATAAGCCAGAACAAACATATGATAGAGATTTCGTCCGAAGTTTTCGTGGTGGGACCTACACGGGCTCGATCGTACAACACCATCATGTACAAGGCAGTGCACATGACATACGAAGCGTCCCCGAGTCAGCATAGCCAAGGACTCTTTAAGACACAACGAGACCACTGTAAAATCGACCGTGAATAGGCGAACCACTAGACGTTGAACCCCAATTTCATATCATACATTTGTCGAAAAAGATATCCTAAGAGCTACTTGAATTCCCACCTATGAAACTCCTGAAACTTTCCGGTTATGCAATCAGGTGTTGGGGATACGGGGGAAGCATAATATCTCACCCAAACTAGCAAATCCTACATCCAGCTGTATCCATCCTTCAACACATAACCAAGAAACCTTTGGAAACCATCTACCTCAACCTTCGAAAAGCATCCGTTATACAAGTTATGGCGATACTCCCGAACTCTCGCCCCAATACTGGGTGGCGTCGAGGTTATCTCACCAACGAACTGCATAAAAGAGATTTTCGATGTCAGCGAACATATCTCAAGTATTCCAGAATTGCAACGATAAAATTATGATGACAACACCTCAGAGCTCAACTCCCCGGGACACTTCCACTAAACCCCTGACAGGAGGCACCAAGACAATGTTCTCATCATAAAACCATCGGAACGATTCCAAGATACCCGCGTGATCCTAAAAAAAAATTAGTGAAATTTGAGAAGAGAAGAGTCAAAACTCTACGTCAGGATGCCTTACCAGAGCGATGAGGAGACTGGGGAGTAAAAAGAATTCCTAAACTCTCTGATATATAATTCCTAAATGACTCAAAACATTTTTCTAGACACAACTCGGCCGCTAAAAACGATCAAGCAGTGGGGGCTCCTAAGGTCGGGGAAGGCTCTGATACCAACTTGTAACACCCTCGATGCGACTATATCTCCCACGTGTCGAGGCACGACTTAGAGGCGTAAGTCATATGTCGCAAGTGAGGTAATCTTCACACAACCCATGTAATATAATAAGGAATAAGAGATACATAGTTGGCTTACAATCGCCACTTCACACAATTACATGAATAAAGCATTAATACACTCATGGTCCGACTACGGAACCAAAATAAAAGAAGAACCCCAAATGCGACAAAGGTCCCCGATCGACCCCAACTGGGCTCCACTACTGATCAACTAGAACGAAACAACACAAATAAACAAGGTCTTCAATGAGCTCCTCCTGAGCTGGGTTGCGTCATCTACACGAACTCATCGGCACCTGCAAAGTGGTTTTGGAAGTATCTGTGAGCCACAGGGACTCAGCAATCTTGCACCCTCGCGATCAAGACTATTTAAGCTTATGGGTAAGGTAAAGGTATGAGGTGGAGCTGCAGCAAGCGACTAGCATATATGGTGGCTAACATACGCAAATGAGAGCGAGAAGAGAAGGCAAAGCACGGTCCATAAAATATGATCAAGAAGTGATCCTAGGCTACCTACATCAAGCATAACTCCAACAACCGTGTTCACTTCCCGGACTCCGCCGGAAAGAGACCATCACGGTTACACACGCGGTTGATTCATTTTAATTAAGGTCAACTTCAGGTTTTCTACAACCGGACGTTAACAAATTCCCATCTGCCCATAACCGCGGGCACGGCTTTCGAAAGTTCAAATCCCTGCAGGGTGTCCCAACTTAGCCCATGACAAGCTCTCACGGTCAATGAAGGAATAGACCTCCACCCGAGACGTTCCGATCAGACTCGGTATCCCGGTACAACAAGACATTTCGACGGGGTAAAACTAAACCAGCAACACCGCCCGATGCGCCGACATCCTGATAGGAGCTGCACATATCTCGTTCTCGGGGCAACACCGGATGAGCGCTCCGTACAACTAAAACCAGCCCTCAAGTTTCCCCGAGGTGGCGCTGCAAAGGACTCTAGTTCGGACCAACACTTAGACAAGCACTGGCCCGGGGGGGTTAAAATAAAGATGACCCTCGGGATGCGCGACTCCCAAGGGAAAAAGGCTAGGTGGCAAATGGTAAAAACCAATGTTGGGCGTTGCTGGCAAAGCTTTACTTAAGGCGAACTGTCAAGGGGTTCCCATTATAGCCCAACCGCGTAAGGGACGCAAAATTCGGGAACATAACACCGATATGACGGAAACTAGGGCGGCAAGAGTGGAACAAAACACCAGGCATAAGGCCAAGCCTTCCACCCTTTACCAAGTATATAGATGCATTAAGATAACATAGCAATATAATGATATCCCAACAAGTAAATAAATGTTCCAACAAGGAATGGCTCCAATCGTCACCTGCAACTAACAACGCTATAAGAGGGGCTGAGCAAAGCGGTAACATAGCCAATCAATGGTTTGCTAGGACAATGGTGGGTTAGAGGCTCAATCATGGCAATTGGGAGGCTGACAAGCAAGTGGTAGGCATCGTAGCATTGGCATAGCAAAAGAGCGAGCAATCTAGCATAGCAAAGATAGTAGTGATTTCGAGGGTATGATCATCTTGCCTGAAATCCCGCAAGGAAGAAGAACGAGTCCATGAAGAAGACAAACGGGCGTAGACAAACGGATCCTCACAACACGACGTTACCGGAACCAACCCGAAGAAGCAACACCGGAAAGAAGCAAACAATCATGGTAAACAACCACTACAACAACATGGCACGATGCACAATCGAGTATGATGCATGTCCGGTTTAATGATACAAGGCATGGCAAAGAGCACAAGCAATCCTACAAATTAAGTGGAGCTCAATATGCAACGAGTTGCATATTGACGAAACACCACGTCAATTATTTAGTTCTCTCTTGTTTATGTACCCAACAATATTAAATGTTGATTAACATGGCAAGAGGTTAAGCATAACAAAACTACCTATCTAGGCAAGTTTAAATGAGGCCGGAAGCAACGAACAACAATTCCGGAAAATCCTCATATGCATAATTTAAGGTTTGGTACTGCTCTGCCCTAAACACAATTTTAGAGTTGTTAAACATGCAAGATGATGCCACCATGGTAAACTAGGCAAAATTCTACCCCATTTACATATAAAGTTTGTTAAAATCCGAGTTACGGTTAATTAGTTATGAATTAAATCATTTTAGCATGGCATAGGAGTAAATTAATGCAAACAACATTTTAAATATTTCAAACATAGATGAAAGTTGGATATTATTAATCTACACAAAATTCTGAGCAAGTTTCATATATAAATCATTTTAATCCGATGCACGGTTAGTGAGTTATTAAATGCATGAACTAGGGGGTCTAATCTGCAAAACTGATGTCTCCGGACAAATAGACAAATCTCAGAACTGGAAAAAACGTGGCATGGGCTGAATCTGGCAGGCCCAACCGCAGGGAAAAAAATAGAGGAGGGGGGCGCTGGGGCGGCTCACCCATGGGCCTGGCCCAGTCGGTGGAGGAGGAAGCTGGCCGAGGCGATCTGGGCCTGGGGCGGAGGAGGTTGGCCCAGGCGAGCGAGGCCCTCGTGCTCCCGCCCGAGCACGAGGCCATGGCGGCGACAGGCGGCGCAAGGGCGCCGGCGGGAGGGCTGGATGACGCAGGGAGGCCGGGACGGCCGGGAACGGACGGATCCGGGCATGGGGACCCCGGATTCGGTGTCGGGAGTGGCCGGCGGCGCTCGGGGAGGCTCCAGATCTGACGACGACGCCGGGGCGGTGGCGGCCTGAACGCGGTCCGGCGACGAGCGACGAAGTCCTGCGAGGAGGCAAGGTGCGGGACGTGGCGACGAACTCCAGGTGGTGGGGACGAACGGGAAGGAGCTCGGGGCAGATCTGGCCCGATGCGGCCCCTGGCGGGCTCCCGATGGGCTCCGGTGGCCCGTGCACGGTGGACGGCGCGGAGAGGACAGGTGGCGGCCCCTGATAGGAGGAGAGCGGCGGTGGCACGACGTGGCATGCTCTGATTGGGCGGAGTGAGGTGGCGGAGGCAGCGGACATGTCCGGCGCGGACGAAATTGTTCGGCGGCGCGAGGTGGACGAAGGCTAGGGTTCATCCGCGAATTGATCCGAAATTTCGGGGAGGGGCACATATATATAGGTAGAGGGAGCTAGGAGAGTCCAAATGAGGTGCGGTTTCCGGCCACGCGATCGTGATCGAACGACCGAGATGATGGAGCAGAGTTAGGTGGGTTTTGGGCCAAAATGGAAGGGTGTTGGGATGCAACACACACGAGGCCTTTTCGGTCCCTCGGTTAACCGTTGGAGTATCAAACAAAGTCCAAATGGTACGAAACTTGACAGGCGGTCTACCGGTAGTAAACCAAGGCCGCTTGGCAAGTCTCGGTCCAATCCGGAAATGTTTAATCCCCACACAAGAAAGAAAGGTAGAAATGACCACCGGAGGAGAACGGATCGCCGGATTGCAAAACGGACAACGGGGAAAAAGCTCGGATGCAAGAGACGAACACGTATGCAAAAAAATGCGCATGATGACATGATATGCAATGCATGACACGCAAGCAATTACAAGGCAACACCAGCGAATAACTGGAGGACACCTGGCACATCGGTCTCGGGGCGTTACAACTTAGATCAACTTGCTCCCCATGGGAGCCATTAAATTCATCAAACACCATGTCACAAGTTTCTACAACACATCCATTGGATTTTTTGTAGACTCTATAGGCGTGAGAGTTTGATCCATAACCAACAAATATGCCCTCAATGGTTTTAGATTTAAATTTTCTTAACCGCTCTCTTTTGTTGAGGATGAAGCATTTACACCCAAGTACACGAAAGTACTTGACATTTGGCTTCTTCCCGGTTAGGAGCTCATATGAAGTCTTTTCCAATATCGTGCGGAGGAAGAGCTGGTTTGAAGCATGACATGCAGTGTTGATGGCCTCGGCCCAAAAACTATGTGGCAACTTGTATTCATCCAACATGGACCTTGCCATCTCCACAAGGGTGTGGTTCTTACTTTCTGCAACACCATTTTGTTGGGGAGTGTATGGAGCTAAATATTCATACTCAATCCCTTCATCACTAAGAAATCCTTCCAAGGTGTAATTCTTGAACTCGGAACCATTATCACTTCTTATTGCCATGATTTATTTGTCAAACTTGCGTTGTGCTTGCTTGGCAAAATCAATGAAGGTGATCTTCGTCTCGTCTTTGGACTTGAGGAAAAACACCCATGTGTATCTTGAGTAATCATCCACAATGACAATTCCATACTTTTTCCCACAAAGACTATCCCATGAAGGAGGCCCAAACAGATCCACATGAAGGAGCTCCAAAGGCCTTGAAGTAGACACAATATTCTTGGGTGGGTGCTTTGATTGATGTTGCTTCCCGGCTATGCATGCACTACACACACGATCTTTCTCAAAAGAGACATTTGTTAGTCCAAGGATGTGATTTCCCTTTAAGAGATCTTGAAGATTTCTCATGCCGACATGGGCTAGCCGGTGATGCCATAGCCACCCCTTGTCGGCCTAGCCCATTAGACAAGTTGCATGGAATGTGCTCTCTTTCGAGAAATCAACCGTGTAAAGGTTGCCATCCAACTCTCCAACAAAGGCCACTTCGAGAGTATCTCTCTTAAAGACTTTCACATCCGTTAGTCCAAATAGTGTATCATAACCAACAGAGGCCAATTGGCGAACAGAAAGCAAATGGTATTTAAGGGATTGGACAAGCATGACATTTGCAAGAGACATGTCATTTGTGATAGCCACCTTACCCAAACCGAGTACATGTCCTTTTGATCCTCCACCAAACATAATGCTCATAAATGGTTGTCGACGTTCTGGGAACGGGGGTCCCCAGACTTGCCTGCCTGCGGCCTGCAGCGTGGCTCAAAGGAGGCCCAGCATGGCCCATCTTCATCGACACAAGACTCAAGACCCTCACGAGGGGCCAACCCTCGCGAGGCGGACGGCATGGCGCATCCCCAGGCGCAGCCTCCTCAGGCTGGCTCACAAGGAGGCGGAGGAATCAAGGCGGGGTACCTCGCGAGGTGCCCATGACGCAAGCCATGACGATCGAGGGTGCCAGGCGGGCGCCAGCGCGCGCAGCGTCCTTCTTTCCTCTTTGGTGCAAAGGGGGCAAGCGCAGCCACGGAGTACCGAGGCATCAGGCAAAGGTTGCCATTTCGGTGCAACGAGACCAGGACCAAGCGGACTACGAGACGGAGGTCACCATGGAGCCCAGCACGGCGTCACCGCAGAGTCTTTCGCAGGCGAAGACCACCTTTAGTCAGGATAAGTGTACTAGATGTTCCCCTTCGAATTGGCCAATTGTTGGCGCCCTTCCCGCTCAATATTTGGGAAGAGGCCCAGGGCCTTCGCCTATAAATAGGGACGGCCACCCACGTAGCAAAGGGTTCGGCATGTGGATCTGACTAGCAAGTAGAGAGAGTAAGTGAGAGAGAGAGAGAGAGAAGGTGATTGAACTCCTCCCAGCAGTTCATCACCCCAGCCAAGAACAGACCCTCGCGAGGCTGTTCTTCCTTGTACTGTCCATCATCACCAGCCCCAGGAGGCAATCCATCCACCACACACTGGAGTAGGGTATTACACCACAATGGTGGCCCGAACCAGTATAAATCTTGTGTCTTTTGTGCGGTTCTTTTAGTAGTTTAGATCTTTGCGAGACGGGGAGGTAGAAGGCGAGATTTCCGCGTGCACCCTAGTGTTCGAACCTTAAGGGTCTGCCGGAACCCGTGAATCCGACATTTGGCGCGCCAGGTAGGGGTGCGCCGGAATCTGTCTTCCACCACCCCGCTCTCCTACGACCGCCGCATCCATGTACGGCGCCAGTCGAGCTCGCGTTGCCCCGGCGGCCCTCGCCGGCGGGCGTTGTCGGATTTCGGGTTCCGGCAGACCCTAAAGGTTCGAACACTAGGGTGCGTGCGGAAATCTCATCTTCAACCTCTCCGTCTTGATGGGATCTAAACTACTAAAAGAACTGCGCGAAAGACACAAGATTTATACTGGTTCGGGCCACCAATGTGGTGTAATACCCTACTCCAGTGTGTGGTGGATGGATTGCCTCCTGGGGCTGGTGTGGATGAACAATACAAGGAAGAACAGCCTCGCAAGGGTCTGTTCTTGGCTGTGGCGATGAACTGCTATGAAGAGTTCAGTCGCCTTTCTCTCTCTTTCTCTCTCAGATCCCGGGCCGAACAACTAGGAATCGAACCCAACCGAACCGAACCCAACCCAACCCGAACCGAACCGAACCCAACCGAACCGAACCGAAAACCCCCTTTGCCATGCGGGTGGCTAGTCCTATTTATAGAGGCCCTGGTCCTCTCCCCAAATATTGAGCGGGAAGGGATCCAACAATGGCGGGCTAATTTGAAGGGGGACAACGAGTACGTCTATCCTGACAACAGCAGTCTTCGCCTGCCAAAGGCTCTGGTGATGACGGCGCCCTGGGCTCCATGGTGACCTCCGTCTCGTAGTCCTCCTGGTCCTGGTCTCGTTGCACCGAAGTGGCAACCTTTGCCTGATGCCTCGGTACTCCGCTGATACGCTTGCCCCCTTTGCACCAAAGAGGAAAGAGGGACGCTGCGCACGCTGGCACCCGCCTGGTGCCCCGTATCGTCATGGCTTGCATCATGGGCACCTCGCGAGGTACCCCGCCTTGAACTCTCCGCCTCCTCGCAAGCCAGCCTGACGAGGCTGTGCCTGAGGATGCGCCGTGTCATCCGCCTCGCGAGGCTTGGCCCCTCGCGAGGGTCTTGAGCCTCGTGTTGATGAAGATGGGCCGCGCTGGGCCCCCACTTGAGCCACGCCGCAGGCCGCAGGCAGGCAAGTCTGGGGACCCTCGTTCCCAGAACGCCGACAGGCGTTCTCGTTGTCCCCCGTCGCCCGCCGTCAACACCGTCACCGGCCCGACGGGGAACGAGCGGCAAGCACCCCCCCAGCATCTGCCTACGCGGCGGAGTAGCTGCACCGCGAAACCGACGCCTCCGGTCGTCGCGGCCCTCCTGGGAGGCTCGCAGGCGCCGCCCACGAGTCGCCATGTCAAGCCTTTTGCCCGCCGGGTCAGCGCCATTTCCGCACGGCAGGGGGCTCCCCCAGACCGGGCGGCGTGCGAGGCCGATTTGACCTTCAGCTCGGAGGACCACCCCACCAACCTGGTCGGCTTGGGCGCGCTCCCCCTGCTGTGCACCCCCACCATCTGCCAGGTGGTCGTCACCAGGACTCTCGTTGACGGCGGCGCGGGCCTCAGCGTGCTTTCGGTCAAGACTTTCAACCTCCTCTGCATACCCCGGGAGCGGTTGCGACCCAGCCGATCCTTCTCGGGCGTCGGGGGCGGGTGATCCGACTCCCTGGGACAGATCCGGCTCCCGGTGACCTTCGGCACCTACGACAACTTCCGCACGGAGATGGTCGACTTTGATATCGCCCCCATCGGCCTCCCTTACAACGCCATCCTCGGCTACCCGGCGCTGGCTCAGTTCATGGCCGCCACGCACCCGGCGTATAACCTCATGAAGATGCCTAGGAGCGGCGGCACCCTCGCCGTGCACGGGGACGCCGGGACGCTCTGCGAGTACTCAAGCTCGCCTTCAAGACGGCGGCATCGGCATGGCCCGTCAATGCGGAGACACCTAAGCCCAAGGGGGCTGCGCCCGCCAAGAAGAAGCAGTTGTTCACCCAGGACAAGGCAGAAACCAAGCAGATACCCGTCGACGAGGACGGGTCCTCCAGTGCCACTTTCACCATAGGCGCCAACCTTGAGCCTGAGCAGGAGGAGGCCTTGGTCAAGTTCTTGCGCGCGAATAAGAAGGTATTTGCTTGGGAGCCCGATCAGCTAGCGGGGATCCCCAGGAGTGTCATCAAGCATCACCTCAACGTGTGCCCAAACGTGCGCCCCGTGAAGCAGAAGGCCAGGCGGCAGTCCATGGAGAAGCAGGCCTTCATTGTCCAAGAGACCCGCAAGCTAGAAGCCGCTGGGGTCATTCGCGAGGTCCGATACCCGGATTGGTTGGCCAACCCTGTCGTTGTGCCCAAGAAAGGGGGGAAGGAACGCATGTGTGTCGACTTCACCAACCTCAACAAAGCATGCCCGCAAGATCCGTTTCCGCTCCCCCGCATCGACCAGATCGTCGATTCCACTGCGGAGTGCGACTTGCTGTGCTTCCAGGACGCCTTCTCTGGGTATCACCAGATCAAGATGGCGGTGGAAGACGTTGAGAAGACCGCCTTCTTGACCCCGTGCGGGGTGTACTGCTATACATGCATGCCGTTTGGACTGCGTAATGCAGGGGCAACCTTTCAGCGGCTGATGCAAATCACCTTGGGCCCGCAACTCG
Organism: Triticum monococcum; assembly: GCA_034509565.1. Classification (NCBI taxonomy): domain Eukaryota; kingdom Viridiplantae; phylum Streptophyta; class Magnoliopsida; order Poales; family Poaceae; genus Triticum; species Triticum monococcum. Next base: position 664,152,704 of record CM067843.1, on the reverse strand, counting down.
GAAAGAATGTAGAAGCCTACGTTGATGACATTGTAGTAAAATCTCGGGAGGCCAAGACCCTGATACAAGACCTGGAGGAGACCTTCGCGAGCCTCAACGAAGTAAACCTGCGGCTCAACCCGGAGAAATATGTGTTCGGCGTCCCCTCGGGCAAGCTTTTGGGGTTCCTTGTGTCCCATCGTGGCATGGAGGCCAACCCCGAGAAGGTCAAGGCGGTCGAGGACATGAGTCCGCCAAAGACCGTCAGAGAAATGCAAAAGCTCACTGGGCGCGTGACCGCGCTAGGGCGCTTCATCTCCAAATTAGGGGAGCGAGCGCTGCCTTTCTTTCAGCTGATGAAGAAAAAGGGGTCCTTTGAGTGGACTGAAGAGGTGGATAAGGCGTTTCAAGATCTCAAGAGGTACCTGACCAGTCCCCCAGTCATGGTGGCTCCGCGCCCTCAAGAGCCCCTGCTGCTTTACCTCGCTGCCACTCCCTACTCCGCCAGCGCAGCTCTGGTGGCGGTTAGGGAGGAACGCCAAGTCAAGACCGCAGCGGCAGCCCGAGGCAAGACAAAACGGGAACAAGGAAAGCCTGCAGAAGCCGCAACCACAGTTGAGAAGGGTCAGCTGCCGAAGAATACACCGGAGGCGGGCGAGGCTGCACGCCCGGATGGTCCACCTCCCGAGGCCGCGTCGTCTCATGAGGCGCCCTTACCTCCCGAGGGTGCCGCGACCCCAGATACTCTCAGCCTTGTAGAGCATCCCGTCTACTTTGTTAGCGCAGTGTTACGGGACGCGAGGGCATGGTACCCAATGCCTCAAAAGCTCCTCCTCGCGCTCCTGGTAGCCTCACGCAAACTGCGTCACTACTTCCAGGCTCATCCCATCAAGGTCGTCTCATCATACCCCCTGGAGAGAGTGCTCAGGAGCCCTAACTCAGCAGGAAGGGTCGCCGAGTGGAACATGGAGCTGCAGGCGTTTCAGCTCGAGTTCAGCACAACCAGGGTCATCAAAGGAGCAGCGTTGGCGGATTTCATAGCGGAATGGGCGGAGGCACCAGGCCTCAGGGACAACGAGGATCGGTCCCTCTCTCCAAGGAGTGAGGCACCGGAAGGCTGGGTCATGTACTTCGATGGGGCGTTCTCCAGACACGACGCGGGGGCTGGTGCGGTGCTGATATCACCCACTCAGGATAAGCTCTGCTATGCCGTGCAGCTCTGTTTCCAGCAAGGTGAAAAGGTCTCCAACTACATTGCAGAATATGAGGGACTGGTAGCTGGGTTGAAGGCCGCGGTAGCCCTGGGAGTGAAATGCCTCACCGTCAAGGGCGACTCGCAGCTCCTAGTCAACTTCTCCAACAAGGTGTACGAGCCGAAGGACGAGCATATGGAGGCCTACCTAGCGGAGGTCCACAGGATGGAAAAGCAGTTCTGGGGGCTAGAGCTGAAGCACGTGCCCCGTGGCACCAATCAGGAGGCTGACGACATAGCCGGACGGGCATCCAGGCGGTTGCCGCAGGAACCCGGCGTCTTCGAAGAGCGGCTCTTCAAACCCTCAGCACAGCCGACGTTGTCGAACACCGCTCAGTCTCGAGAGGAGCTCCCCCAGCCGCCAGCCTCGGGAGCCCCGGTCTATGGGCCGACCTCGGGAGCATGCCTGCTCCTGGCGCTAGAACCTCAGGAGGAGTGCTGGATCGCAGAACTCCGGAGTTATTTGACGCAAGGGGCCCTACCGGAAAAGGAAGAGGAAGCGGAGCGTGTGGCGCGGCAGGCCACCGCATACTGCACCAGAGATGGAGAACTTTACCGGAAGCGACCAAACGGTGTATCTCTGCGCTGCATCTCCAGGGAGCAAGGAAAGGAACTACTGGAGGACATACACGGTGGAGACTGCGGACACCACTCATCATCACGGACCCTCGTCGGCAAGGCATTCCATAGCGGGTTCTATTGGCCCACCGCGCTCAACGACGTGATCGAATTGGTAAGGGCTTGCGAGGCCTGCCAGTTTCATTCCAAGCAAATCCATCAACCGGCGGGGGGCCTGTAGACAATACCCATCTCGTGGCCATTCGTAATTTGGGGGTTGGATATTCTGGGTCCGTTCCCTCGGGCGCCAGGGGGCTACCGCTACCTCTACGTCGCCATTGACAAGTTCACCAAGTGGGCAGAAGTGGAGGCTGTCCGTACCATCCCCGCTGGCTCCGCGGTCAAGTTCATCAGGGGTATCGTGAGCCGGTTCGGGGTGCCGAATCGCATCATCACAGACAACGGTTCGCAGTTCACCAGTAATCTCTTCAAAACATATTGTGCTAACCTTGGGACGCAGATATGCTATGCTTCGGTGGCACACCCGCGGAGCAATGGGCAGGCCGAATGAGCCAACGCGGAGGTCCTGAGAGGCCTCAAGACCAGGACATTCAAGAAGAAGCTGGAGGCCTGCGGCAGAGGCTGGTACGATGAGCTCCAGTCCGTGTTGTGGTCCATCCGCACAACCTCAACCAAACCAACTGGGGAGACCCCGTTCTTCCTGGTCTATGGAGCCGAAGCAGTCCTTCCTCACGAGGTCAGGCATCGCTCCGCGCGGGTCCTGGCGTTTGACGGGGCGCAGCAGGACGCCATGCGGGGGATGGACCTCGTACTAGGGGAGGGACGCCGCCGGGAAGCCGCGCTGCGAGCGGCAAGGTACCAACAGGCGCTATGACGATATCACTGCCGCAACATCCGCCCCAGGACCCTCGAGGTAGGAGACCTCGTACTCAGGCGGGTTCTCTCCAGGGAGGGGCTGCACAAGCTCTCTCCCATGTGGGAGGGGCCGTTCAAGGTTGTTCATGTTTCCAGGCCAGGCTCCGTGCGCTTGGAGACTCAAGAGGGGGAGCCGATTCAGAACGCGTGGAACATCCAGCACCTCCGGAGGTTCTACCCTTAAAAGGCCCAGAGCCTGTGAAGCAAGGCGAGTGCCTGTGAAGCTATCGCTTTTTGGGAAAGGCCCGGAGCCTGTGAAGCAAGGCGAGTGCCTGTGAAGCTATAGCGTTTTGGAAAAGGCCCGGAGCCTGTGAAGCAAGGCGAGTGCCTGTGAAGCTATCGCGTTTTGGAAAAGGCCCGGAGCCTATGAAGCAAGGCGAGTGCCTATGAAGCTATCGTGTTTTGGAAAAGGCCCGGAGCCTGCGAAGCAAGGCGAGTGCCTGTGAAGCTCGCCGCCCCGTGACACTCTCACGTAATAATGAGTGGGGTTGTACACGCCCCGGAGTCTCAGGAGCGCCGGCCTCAGGCCCTGGGGCTCCCTCCCACGCCCAGTGGTAGCACTTAGCTCCGCGCTGGTGAGAAGACGTCGAAGACTAGATTAGGTGCCAGACGCGGCTTTTTCATTTGCTTTCCGTAGTTGACGTGTTTACTTGCATTTGAAGTCTTATTGAAGTTCTCGCTGTTGCTGATTTGTGGTTCGCTGATTTTCGCTCCTCGCTTTGGTTTCTCTCGTAAACGACCTTGCGAGGGACGGTGCTCAAACGTCCCCGCGAGCGTTTCTGCTCTAGACGCTGGACGGTTTCATGGCCCGGGCACGTTACAGGAGCACCCCTCTAGTCCATGCCCCTCGGGCACCACGACGCGCACACAGGGCCTGGGTCGGTCGCCCCCCCCCCCCCCCCCCCCCGGCAAGGGTCAAAGACTATCTACGCATAGGCGTGTAGTTAAGAGGCTCAAAAATAATATCAAGGTAATGGCTAAACGGCAATAATTCCCAACACGCCTCGGCGGGGCTCCATGCAGTTGTTTTGTCTTACACAGGAAACAAAAGGAAAAGGAAAGGACGAGCCCGGCGCAGCCCTCTTCACATCAGCCCGCGGAGGCGACCCAGGCAGCCTCCGGGCCTCAGGAGGACTCCCTCTCGCGCTTCACCAGGGCACGACGGCGGGCAGACGAGCCGTCACCTCCCAAGCAAGCTCGTTGGCGCGGGGGTTGACTGCGGCCACTGCTGGAGGAGTCGCTTGAAGAAGAGCTGATGAAGCCCGGGGAGTCTCGAGCGCCGCCACCCGCGCGGGCGCTATCTCCTCCATCACCGTCGGGGCGGAGCCCCCGGCCGCGGTCGTCATCCTCAGGGAAACACCCCGTGCGGTGACCAACTTCCCCAAACACCCTCACATAGAGGGTGGCGTCGCCGTCAAACCTGAAGTGCAGGGTGCACCGGCGCCCTAGGCCGCGGGCGCGGGCGAACGCCTGCCAGCCACGAGTTAAGGCCAGGCCCCCGCTGGCAGAGACCTCCAGCGCGGCCCACGAGGACCTGCTGCAGCAGCCCTCCGCCTAGAGCCAAAGGCCACCAGGAGCACCGGCCGGGAGTTCACCAAGAAGGAAGCAAGGGAGCTGGAGCCGGGTGCTAGTCGGCTCCGCCAACCAGACGACGAACTCCGGCAGTGCCTGAGCCGCACGAAAGCGCGGCCTGGGGAGCGCACGACCCAGGCGCGTCCCTCGGCCACAACGGCTCGGCCGCCGCCGCGCTGGGAGCCGCCACCATGACCGCCAAAAGCTACCGGGGCGGCCACCGGATGCTTCCGAGGACGCCCACGACCGCGCTTGGGCGGGGGAGAGGCAGGATCGACCTGGAGGGCCTTCCCCTTCTCCGCAGCCAAGTACCTCCTCGATGGAGCCATCGCAGCAAGACGGAGCAAGGATCGGGAAGAAGGAAAAGCCAGGAGGAATGGACTAGAAGGGCACGCACAGCTTCGTACTTATATCCGGCGAAGGCCAACCGCCGGCCTCCACGATCGCAGGTAATCATGACACGATTTGCATGCAGGGACTTGTCCACCTCGCGCGGTCACCAAGGCGTCATGGGGAAGTGGAGACGCCCATGTCCCATCAATCGCCACACGGCGCCCAAGGCTGCAGGCTGTTAGGGCCCGGGGCGCTTCGCCCTTGCCCTTTCGCCTCTCGGCATGGCCAAGCCCATGCGCGCCTTGGGCCCGGGGGCTACTGTCGGCGTTCTGGGAATGGGGGTCCCCAGACTTGCCTGCCTGCGGCCTGCGGCGTGGCTCAAAGGAGGCCCAGCATGGACCATCTTCATCGACACAAGACTCAAGACCCTCGCGAGGGGCCAAGCCTCGCGAGGCGGACGACACGGCGCATCCCCAGGCGCAGCCTCCTTAGGCTGGTTCGCGAGGAGGCGGAAGAATCAAGGCGGGGTACCTCGCGAGGTGCCCATGACGCAAGCCATGACGATCGAGGGTGCCAGGCGGGCGCCAGCGCGCGCAGTGTCCTTCTTTCCTCTTTGGTGCAAAGGGGGAAAGCGCAGCCGCGGAGTACCGAGGCATCAGGCAAAGGTTGCCATTTCGGTGCAACGAGACCAGGACCAAGTGGACTACGAGACAGAGGTCACCATGGAGCCCAGCACGGCGTCACCGCAGAGTCTTTCGCAGGCAAAGACCACCTTTAGTCAGGATAAGTGTACTAGATGTTCCCCTTCGAATTGGCCAATTGTTGGCGCCCTTCCCGCTCAATATTTGGGAAGAGGCCCAGGGCCTTCGCCTATAAATAGGGACGGCCACCCACATAGCAAAGGGTTCGGCATGTGGATCTGACTAGCAAGTAGAGAGAGTAAGTGAGAGAGAGAGAGAGAAGGTGAATGAACTCCTCCCAGCAGTTCATCACCCCAGCCAAGAACAGACCCTCGCGAGGCTGTTCTTCCTTGTAATGTCCATCATCACCAGCCCCAGGAGGCAATCCATCCACCACACACTGGAGTAGGGTATTACACCACAATGGTGGCCCGAACCAGTATAAATCTTGTGTCTTTTGTGCGGTTCTTTTAGTAGTTTAGATCTTTGCGAGACGGGGAGGTAGAAGGCGAGATTTCCGCGCGCACCCCAGTGTTCGAACCTTAAGGATCTGCCGGAACCCGTGAATCCGACAATGGTTGAATAGCTTCCATAAAATCGTAGAGCAACTTGCTATATCCGGTCATATGATTGGTACATCCACTATCAATCACCCATTTTACTCCACCGGAGAAGGCAACCTACACACAATTATTACTTGGTTAGAGGCACCCATTTTGCAATGGGACCTCTCAAGTTAGTCACAAGGGTCTTAGGGACCCAAATAGCATAAAACCGAAATGCATTTCGAGGACCAACAAACTTTGCACAAACTTCTCCATCCTTAGTCTTACGAAGAACATAGGATGGAGGCATGAACTCTTTTGGCTTGTTGACAGTGGGCATGCCCCTTGTGGCCTTCCCACAAACAACCTTACCTTTCTCCTTGTGCCCTTCTCGTACAAAGGTTTCTTTTAGAGGGGTGGTGCACTTTTGAGAGGATGTCTTCTTCTTGCTTGTGCTTGGGTCAAACCTAAGTCCTTCTTTGGCAAACACTTCATTGTGTTGGCTCAACACCTCATTAAGGTTCTTTTGCCCTTGAGCACATGTCATGAGCCCTTTCTCGATTTGAGCTTTGAGAAAGTGATTCTCCTCAAGAATATATGCTAGATCACTACTAGAGTTAGTAGTACAAGCATCAACATTGATAATAGGAGAAGAGTAAGCCTTGGCTAGAGTTTCAAGATGAGTAAGCTTGAGTGTCTCAAAACTCTTTGTAAGAAGGGTGAGATCTTCTTCCTTGGTCTTGAGGGACACGGATAGGAGCTCACAATCCTTAGAGAGAGAGGCATTAGACTTTACAAGCTTACTTTTATCATTCATCAACTCTTCGCAAGAGTCGATAGCCTTTTTCAAGGAGGCAAGATCTCTAGTATGCACATCAACGTTTGCACCAATTTTTAAGCATAGTTCATCATTGAGTGCTTCCTCATATTGGACTGTCCGCTCAAGGATTTCATATTTTTCCTTTTCCTCGGTGACGAGGGTTTTGAGTTCCTTAATGGAAATGGTGTGCTTACTCACCATCTCCATAAGCATACGAAACATAGTGAGCTTCTTTCCTTTAAGAGAGCACATGAACTTATTTAGTTTAGCAAGCATAGGATCATTTATATCATCATCCTCATAACTATCCTCCGCATCAAGATACTCATCACTAGGAGTAGGAGGAGAGAAAAAAGGAGGGTTTGATCGTGGGGTTACCTTGACCTTGTCAGGAGAGTGTTGGTCCTCTCCATCTTCTACCACGGCCTTCGCCATGAGACACTTGTGAGCATTGCCCTTGTAATCCTTCATGTAGTTGTAGGTGACAACTTCACCACTCTTGTTGACTAGCCTCAATGTGTTTTGAGAATCTTGAGCAACTCCGGCAACACCACTAACATCATCCGGATCGGATTCTTCTTGAGCAACCATTGCTTTCCCATCTCTCTTCTTGAGCTTGGAGTTCAAAGGATTTGGCAACTTCTTCTTGGGAAAGGTCTTGGGAAACCTTGGTTTATCTTCTCTCTTCTCATAAGGGCACTCGTTGGAGAAGTGGTTGGTTTCTTCACAGTTGTAGCATTTTATTACTTTCTTCTTTTGAAACTTTCCCTTGAATTTCCCTGCGCTAAACTTCTTGACAAAGAGAGCCATGTCTTCATATGAAGGGCCCTCATCGGATTCGACCTCATCACCATCTTCTTCATCATCATCATCTTCTTCTTCTTCACTTTGCTCATCTTCACATGCATGCTTGGCCTTCAATGCAAGATTGATCTTCGACGATGGAGTACCATGCATGGCAAGATGTTTTGTAGCATTTGCCTTTGACTCTCCAAATAGTTGGAAAGTGGATATGATGTCATCTATAGTCATTTCCTTGAAGGCATGGTGTTGTCTTATGTCCCATACCATCTGATGGTGATATGGAGCAAGAGCATGGAGCAACTTGTCCATAAGGAATCGCTTAGTCATGTTAAATCCATCTTGTGTCTTGTCACACTCGCATGGCTCAATATCAGCAGTGAGAGTCATGAGACGCTCAAGGAGTTGATTTGGAGTTTCACCTTTCTCCATACAAAAGTTTTTCAATTGCCCCTTGGCAATTTCATATTGAGCACTCCGGAGGGTGGAGGTACCGGTCCTTGATCTTATAATACTTTCCCATAATTCCTTGGCACTTGTGATGTGTATGAAAGGTCTCCTTTGCTTTTCAACCATACCTCTCCTTATACACATGATTGCCGTGTCATTTAGATTCTTGTCATAAATTTCTCTTGGTGTAGGATTCTTTGGATCAACCACATGGTAACCATACTCCAAGATCTCTAGCATCTCATCGTTTCAATATCGAAGATGATCCTGCATAGCAACTCTCCACAAAGCAAAATCGGAAGTGGAGTCAAGTAAAGGAGGTTTTCCTTGAGAGTTATATTTTGGTTTCTCAACTTGGGGTCTTGCATAAAGCCAAGGAACACTAGAGTGTTCATTGCTAGGAGGTTGTTGACCAAGTGACGGAGTAGGCACAGTTGGTCTCGAAGCCGCACCACCCGAAAGCGGTGCAAGCACCGTGGACAATGTGGCTATCCTCATTTGGACCAAGGCCTCTACAGACGCATCATGCTCCTCCTTTTGCTTAGCAAGGGCCCATTCTAGATCCTCAGAAGTAAAGGTCTTGACTTCAGAAGAAGCCTCGCCTTTATCCTTCGGATCTACAACAAGGGGAGTCCCATCGGGGTTCATCTCGCTCTAGGGCAGTTAAGCCACAAGAATAGAGCACGAGGCTCTGATACCAATTGAAAGGATCAAGATGGACCTAGAGGGGGTGAATAGGTACAAATACAAATTTTAATTTTCACTTGGCAATTTTAGGCAATAGTGCGGAATATGAAAGTGAGCATAACAATTGCAAGTGTGATGCTAAGAGCTAAACAAGATAATCAAGTAATACAAGTAGATGAGTAAGCTAACACAATATGATATAGGTAAGTGCAGATGAGACAAGTAACCACAAGCAGAGAGTTAAGGTTAGGGATAACCGCAACTCCGAGAGACGAGGATGTAAGTTGATGTTCACTTCCTTGGAGGGAAGCTACGTCACCGTTTAGAGAGGTGGGTGTTACCACAAAGGCACACCAACGCCATGAAGGCTCACCCTATTCTCTCTTTGAGACAACACCACAAAGGCGTTTCTCAACCACTAGTGGTAGACCGTGGGGTGGCCCAAACCCTCACAAACTTTTCCAGGGGTAATCACAAGGGTCGATTCCTCACCGAAAGACTCCTACCTCCAGGAGTAACAAGAACGATGGGAAAAAGCTCAAGACTTGCTCAAGTCACAAATTCCTTTGGTGCAAACAAGGGGAAGGGGTGGATCTATCACTTGATCGGACAACTTCTCTCAAATGCTCTCAAATCCCTTGGGGATCTAAGATTTGGTGTGGAGCAGTGAGAGAGAGAGTGTAATGTGTTCTAGGGTTTGTTCAAAGTGAGTGGTCAACCATATCCCGAGGGGGAAGAAAGGCTATATATAGTGGTAGTGAGAAGCTAGCCGTTTGGCCACATAAGGCACAGGAGCTGCCGGACGTCCGGTGCGTACCGGATGACCGGTGACACAGATCAGACTGTACGTCCGGTCGGGCAGCTGGTCGTCCGCTCGCTGGAGTATAAATCTGAACGCGAAAACAGCACAGGTAGCGGACATCCGGAAGGCACCGGTCGTCCGGAGCCAGGACGTCCGATGTTGTCGGAAATCCGTTAATTGTAGTTCTGTTGGAGTGCACCGGGTATCCGGAGATGAGCGGACGTTCGGTGACCGGACATCCGGTGTGACCGGTCTTCCGCTAATATCAGTTCTGTGAAGAATCACCGGACGACTGGAGAGAGTCGGATGTCTGGTTGGTTGAGAGAGGCCGGACATCCATAGACTTCGGACATCCGGTGAAAGTTGGACCTTTTAGCTTAGAAACATACTACCATTTTTACACAAGTTAGATGAAGAATTTAGAGATGGTATTGTCGGATTTTGGGTTCCGGCAGACCCTTAAGGTTCTAACACTGGGGTGCGCACGGAGATTACGCCTTCTACCTCCCCGCCTCGCAAAGATCTAAGCTACTCAAAGAACTACACAAGGGACACAAGATTTATATTGGTTCGGGCCACCGTTGTGGTGTAATACCCTAGTCCAGTGTGTGGTTAGTGGATTGCCTCCTGGGGCTGATGATGATGAACAATACAAGGAAGAACAACCTCGCGAGGGTCTCTTCTTGACTGGGGCGATGAACTGCTAGGAGGAGTTCAGCCACCCCTCTCTTTCTCTCTCTCTCTTACTTTTACTAGCCAACCAAACCAAAAGCTCGAACCACGTGCTACATGGGCGGCTGGCCCTATTTATAGAGGCCCTGGTCCCCTTCCCAAATATTGAGCGGGAAGGGAGCCAACAATGGCGGGCTAATTTGAAGGGGGACAGCAAGTATCAACTACCCTGACAAAAGCAGTCTTCACCTGCGCAAAGCTCTGGTGATGACGCCGTCTTGGGCTCCACGGTGACCTCCGTCTTGTAGTCCTCCTGGTCTTGATCTCGTTGCACCGAAACGGCAACCTTTGCCTGATGCCTCGGTACTCCGCGGCTGCGCTTGCCCCCTTTGCACCAAAGAGGAAAGAAGGACGCTGCGTGCGCTGGCACCCGCCTGGCGCCCTGAGTCGTCATGGCTTGCGTCATGGGCACCTTGTGAGGTACCCCGCCTTGATCTCTCCGCCTCCTCGCGATCCAGCCTGACGAGGCCGTGCCTGAGGAAGCTCCATGTCGTCCGCCTCGCGAGGCTTGGCCCCTCGCAAGGGTCTTGAGTCTTGTGTTGATGAAGATGGGCCATGCTGGGCCTCCTTTGAGCCTCGCCGCAGGCCGCAAGCAGGCATTCTGGGGACCCCCGTTCCCAGAACACCGACAGTAGCCCCCGGGCCCAAGGCGCGCCCGGACTTGGCCGTGCCGAGAGGCGAAAGGGCGAGGGCGAAGCGCCGCGGGCCCTAACAGCCTGCGGCCTTGGGCGCCGCGTGGCGGTTGATGGGACATGGGCGGCACTGTTTCCCCCAGGCCCCCTTATTCTGCGCACTGCTAGGCGGGCTTGTAGTTGCACACAGCCGCTCCCCTTCCTGCTGCTCGAGCGTCCACTGTTCTTCCTTCCTTCGAACGCCTGCTCCCGCCCCCAATCCAATCTCGAATGTTCCCCCTCCTTCCCGTCGCCATGACTCCGACGAGGAAGGAGAGAGGGGAGATCCCCACGCCTCCGTCTTGTACGCCGCCATCGGTGGCCCCCGCCGTCAGCTAGTCGACCGTACTCAATCAAGAGTGCCTGGGTAGGGACAGCTTGGCTCTGGCCACCGTCTTCAATGAGTGCGGGAGGATGACGGCCTCGACCGCGTCCCACTTCTCCATTGATAGGATAGCAACCGAGGTCCCATGTTTTACCGACGCCTTGTGGGCGGGTCTGGTTCCCCTTTCTCTGATTTCTTCAATGCCGTGCTCTCCCATTATCAGATCCACATGATGCATCTAAGCCCTGAGTCCATCACCCTCCTTTCGGTCTTCGCCTTCGTTTGCGAAGCCATGGTGGGCATCCCTCCTTCGGTTGCCTTGCTGCGCCACTTCTTCTCGCTGCGCCTTGTCGACCCTTCCCAATGCTGGGCGTGCGCGAACTTTGCTGCCGAGCCTGAGACCGAGGCCTCTGGGATTGACTTCAAACTCCCCCTGCCCGCGGTTGGGTTCCGCGAGCGGTGGTTGTACGTGGACGCAGGGGTGCCCAACCCCCTGCTATCGGAGCCGACCTCGCCTGCTGTCCCCAATTCGGGTTGGGGCCAGGAGACGCTCAAGAGCCCCCGGCTCATCTTTGTCTAGACCCGCTTCACGTTCCTGAGGAAACTCGGCGTGACAGCGCCCAAAGTGGTGAAGGAGTTTTTGTTGTGTCGTGTCGCTCCCCTGCAACGCCACTCTCACCGGATGTGGGCCTTCCGTGGGCGCGAGGATAACATGAGGCTCCAGGAAAAAGACCTGGCTCCTGCGGCGCTGAAGTCGACGCTCTTGACCTTGGCCGGGGACCCCAATCCTGGCAACGTCCGGCAGGGAGGGGCCTTGCTGTATCTCTGCCAGAGCAGGGCCGACTTCGTGAAGCAGATGCCCGTCCTTGATGAGTGGGGGCTGCGCCCCGCCGGCCTCCAGGGACCTCGCGAGAATCCAATGGTGGTGACTGCCCTTCCAATCGGCCAAGGCGACTCCTCCTCAAGTGGCGGAGCAGGGAGGCAGGAGGCGTCGGAGGCCGAGGGGGCTCCTGATGAGGTGGCAGCACCGGGTGATGCTCGTGAGGGGACGGCTCCTGGGACTCGTGCCGCTGCGGCCGAAGGTGGCAAGCAGCCGCTCCCAGCGCCCGGGGCTGGGGCCTTGGAGGTCCTAGCCGCGTCTTCTGGTGAGGTGATGGGTGGCACGCGCCAGGCAGGCGCCCCTGATGCGGATCGCTCCGATGCTCCGTCCTCGCTGCAGGTTGATCCTTGCGCTCTTCTCTTGGGCCACTTCCGCGTAGACTTTGAGGCCCTCCGGAGGAAAAGGGAGGCCCTGGGTGACGACTTCCCTTGTCGCGTGCTGAAGCGCAGGAAGTATGTCGGATTTCGGGTTCCGGCAGACCCTTAAGGTTCGAACACTGGGGTGCGCGCGGAAATCTCACCTTCAACCTCTCCGTCTCAATGGGATCTAAACTACTAAAAGAACTGCACGAAAGACACAAGATTTATACTGGTTCGGGCCACCAATGTGGTGTAATACCCTACTCCAGTGTGTGGTGGATGGATTGCCTCCTGGGGCTGGTGAGGATGAACAATACAAGGAAGAACAGCCGCGCGAGGATCTGTTCTTGGCTGAGGTGATGAACTGTTGTGAAGAGTTCGGTCACCCTCTCTCTCTATGCCTTTTCTCTCTCCAGTCGTCCGGACCGAACGGCCAGGAATCGAACCCCTTGCTACGTGGGTGGCTGGTCCTATTTATAGAGGCCCTGGTCCTCTCCCCAAATATTGAGCGGGAAGGGATCCAACAATGGCGGGCTAATTTAAAGGGGGACAGCGAGTACATCTATCTTGACAAAAGCAGTCTTCGCCTGCCAAAGGCTCTGGTGATGACGCCGCGCTGGGCTCCACGGTGACCTCCGTCTCGTAGTCCTCCTGGCCTTGGTCTCGTTGCACCGAAGTGGCAACCTTTGCCTGATGCCTCGGTACTCCACTGATACGCTTGCTCCCTTTGCACCAAAGAGGAAAGGGGGACGCTGCGCGCGCTGGCACCCGCCTGGTGCCCCGTGTCGTCACGGCTTGCGTCATAGGCACCTCGCGAGGTACCCCACCTTGAACTCTCCGCCTCCTCGCGAGCCAGCCTGACGAGGCTGTGCCCGAGGATGCGCCGTGTTGTCCGCCTCGCAAGGCTTGGCCCCTCGCGAAGGTCTTGAGCCTCGTGTTGATGAAGATGGGCCGCGCTGGGCCCCCACTTGAGCCACGCCGCAGGCCGCAGGCAGGCAAGTCTGGGGACCCCCGTTCCCAGAACACCGACAGTAGCCCCCGGGCCCAAGGCGCGCATGGACTTGGTCGTGCCGAGAGGCGAAAGGGCAAGGGCGAAGCGCCGCGGGCCCTAACAGCCTGCGGCCTTGGGCGCCGCGTGGCGGTTGATTGGACATGGGCGGCACCGTTCCCCCACGCTTCCTTATTGTGCGCCCGGCTAGGCGGCCTGGTAGTTGTACACAGCCGTCCCTTTTTCTTTTGCTTGGGTGTCCTCTGTTCTCCCTTCTTTCGAGCGCCTCCCCCTGCCTTCAATCCAATCTCGAATCCCCCCCTTCCTTCCCATCGCCATGGCTCCGACGGGGAAGGAGAGAGCAGAGAAATCCATGCCTTCGTCTTGTGCGCTGCCAACGGTGGCCCCTCTAGTCGGCCGATCGACTGTGCTCAACCAAGAGCGCCTGGGCAGGGACAGCTCGGCCCTGGCCACCATCTTCAATGAGTGTGGAAGGACGACCGCCTGGCCCGTGTCCCACTTCTCCATTGACAGGACAGCCACTGAGGTCCCATGTTTTACCAATGCCTTGTGGGCGGGTCTGGTTCCCCTTTCTCCGATTTCTTCAATGCCGTGCTTTCGCATTATCAGATCCACTTAATGCATCTCAGTCCTGAGTCCATCACCCTCCTTTCGGTCTTCACCTTCGTTTGCGAAGCCATGGTGGGCATCCCTCCTTCGGTCACCCTGCTGCGCCACTTCTTCTCGCTGCGTCTTGTCGATCCTTCCCAGCGCTGGGCATGCGCGAGCTTTGCTGCCGAGCCTGTGTCCGAGGTGTCTGGAATTGACTTCCGACTCCCCCAGCCCGCGGCTAGGTTCCGCGAGCGATGGTTGTATGTGGACGAGGGGGTGCCCAGCCCCCTGCTATCGGAGCCGACCTCGCCTGCCGTCCCTAATTCGGGTTGGGGCCAGGAGACGCTGAAGAGCCCTCGGCTTGTCTTCGTCTGGCCCCGCTTCGCACTCCTGAGGAAACTCGGCGTGACAGCGCCCAAGGTGGTGAAGGAGTTTCTGTTGTGCCGTGTCGCTCCCCTGCAGCGGCACTCTCGCCGAATGTGGGCCTTCCGGGGGCGCGAGGACGACATGAGGCTCCAGGAAGAAGACCTGGCCCCCGCGGCGCTGAAGTCGATGCTCCTGACTTTGGCCGGGGACCCCAATCCTGGCAACATCCGGCAAGGCGGGGCCTTGCTATATCTCTGTCAGAGCAAGGCTGACTTTGTGAAGCAGATGCCTGACTTCGACGAGTGGGGGTTGCGCCCCGCCGGTCTCCAAGGGCCTCACGAGAACCCTGTAGTGGTGACTCCCCTCCCAATCGGCCAAGGCGACTCCTCCTCAAGCGGCGGAGAAGGGAGGAAGGAGGCGCCTGAGGCCGTGGAGGCTCCGGAGGATGGGGCAGCGTTGTGCGCCGCTCGTGAGGGGCGGCTCCGGAGGAGGGTGCGGCGCCTGAGGCTGCTCGAGGAGACAGCCCCTGAGACCCGTACTGCTGCGGCTGAAGGTGGTAGGCAGCCGCTCCCAGCGCCCGGGGCCGGGGCCTTGGAGGCCCTGGTCCCGGCTTCCGACGAGGTGATTGGTGGCACGCGCCAGGCGGGCGCTCCCGACGCGGGCCGTCCTGGTGCCTCGTCCTCGCGGCAGGTTGATCCTTGTGCTCTTCTCTTGGGCCGCTTCCGCATGGACTTCGAGGCCCTCCGGAGGAAGAGGGAGGCTCTGGGTGTTGACTCCCCTTGTTGCGTGCTGAAGCGCAGGAAGTACTTCGCCACTGATGAGTAAGTCTTTTTCCTCTCTGACTCCCGATCCTCTTGTTGCTTTCGCTGATTCTTGCTCCGCAGGCCCCTTCCAACTAAGATCGCGGGAGTCGCCGAGGCACCACCTTCCTCGGCTTCGCCTCCTCCGCCATCCTCAAGTGCTCCGAGCAGCTCTGCCCTCGTGGTGAGGGCGCCTGATGGGGCGGATCGTCCCGAGGTGCGCCGCGGCCCTTCATTCCCCGCGCTTTTCCTTCGCGGGCCTTCTCAGGGGATAGCCAGCCTGTCGGGTACCTCCCGTCTGGTCTTGGGCTGCGACTGGTTGAGGCGCCACCTACGCCCCTCATCTGGAGGTGGGCTGGCCCTTGGTCGGGCTTCTGATATGGCGCGTCCGGCCGTTGGGAGGTCGCCAGCCCCCAGCCCCCTGCCCGGAGGGGGGACGATGACCCGCGGCCCTCGGCGCCTGCTTGGGGCGGATGATGACGTGGAAGATGTGCTTGAGCGCGCTCGGGAGCACCGCTCGCGCCGCCAAGGGTTCCTTCGACGAGCGGCCGATGCGGTGGACCTGCTTGGGGAAGAGCTTGCCGCTGAAGATGCTCGCCTGGAGGCCGAGGGCTTGCACCTAGCTGCAGGGAGGCGTGAGTTGGAAGCCGCCGTCGCCCATGCGCGCCGCCAGCGCGACCTTGATGATGAAGAAGCGAAGGCGTCGCTGGAGGCCTCCCGAGTGGCCCGCTCCCAGGCCATCGAGGAGGCCCGGAGGGCTGACGGGTGGCGAGAGGCGGCGGAGGAACGAGCTCGCGAGCTCCTGGCCCGGTGCCACTCGTTGGAGGAGCAAGCGGAGCTCCACGAGGCAGCCCTCGCGTCGATGGAGGTGGCCTCTGATGACCCATCTAAGCTTCAGAAGCACGAGGAAGCGTTGGCGCTGGAGGCCACCGAACGCTCCCATGAGTACGAGAGGCTGGAGACGAGGGAGCACCTAGTGACGCAGGTGGAGGACGATGTCGCTGCGCGGGAAGCGCGTGTCCTGGAGGAGGTTTGTCGTCGGGTGGCGATGGCGCGCCACGGCCTCGAGCGTGAGTTCGAGGGGAAGCTGAGGATGATCCGGGTCAAGGCTGAAGGCAGAACCGCGGCCCTGAGGACCCAACAGGATGAGGCGATGCGGCTGGCCGGTGTCTCCCGGGCCGCCGTTGAGGCAGCGCAGAAAGAGCTGGCCGCCTCTCAAGCCGAGGTGCTCCGCCTTCGCCAACGGGTGGAAGAGGCCGAGGCCGTCGAGCGCCAGAACACCGACGAAATATGCCAGCGGCGGCTCCTGGAGCACGTGCATGGCCCAATGTTCACCATGCTCAGGGAGAGGGCCAACTCGGCCTTGGGCAACATCTGCGAGGCGTCCGTCGGTGAGCCACACACGATCAACTACGCCGGTAACCTGCAGTTCTTCACCGCCGTGGTGGCGGAGCTGGAGGCGCGGTCGGTTAGGGCCGACAGGTTGGTGGAGGAGAGGAGCCGCGCCTTGCTCAAGCGTGCCTTCTCCCGTGTCTTCAGCCATCTTCAGAACATGAATCCCCGCTTCGACTTCGACGCCGTCATCGCCCCAGTCCCCCAGGCCGTCCGGGACGACCTGTCGTGCTGGGTGGAAGATAACGTGGACGCCCTCGTCAGGGCCTTTGCTTCGAACGACAGCGACGTGGTCATGGGTGCTGACGAGGACGGCGCGGCGAGCGGCCCTGACGCCGCCGGCAGCGACGCGGGCGTCGATGGCGAGCTCGGCGACTCCAGCGAGGGCTCAGGAGGTGCTTCCAGGGACGCATTGGGGGATTGGTCCGACTGAGAGCGTATCGCTCCTGTCTTTTTCACTCTGCATGAATAGAACTCAGGCTTTCGACCTGGTGGTGTGTGAGAGCATTTTGGGAGGGGAAGCCCCTCATGTAAAAACCTATGTCTATCATATCAGTAGTTACCAAATTGCGCTTGCGCCCGATGGTGGGCTGGTTTACCTTTGTCCCATGCTGGTTCAGCGGCGGCCTGCAGGAGGGCGCGACGCCTTGGGCGCTTTCTAGCTAGGTCCTCAGGATGTGAGGTTGTCGCTGATGAGAAACTCCTCATGCGTTGGCCTTCTCCACGGGCCCTGGGCCTTCTTCCGGACGCGATGACTCCACAAGCGCTCGCCTCGCTTCGCAGGCTCTGGGCCTTTCCCTTGAGCGCGAGAGCTTCACAGGCACTCGCCTTGCTTCACAGGCTCCGGGCCTTTTCCTCGAGCGCGAGAGCTTCACAGGCACTCGCCTTGCTTCACAGGCTCCGGGCCTTTTCCTCGAGAGCGAGAGCTTCACAGGCACTCGCCTTGCTTCACAGGCTCCGGGCCTTTTCCTCGAGAGCGAGAGCTTCACAGGCACTCGCCTTGCTTCACAGGCTCTGGGCCTTTCCCGCGAGAGCGAGAGCTTCACAGGCACTCGCCTTGCTTCACAGGCTCTGGGCCTTTTCCTCGAGAGCGAGAGATTCACAGGCACTCGCCTTGCTTCACAGGCTCTGGGCCTTTTCCTCGAGAGCGAGAGCTTCACAGGCACTCGCCTTGCTTCACAGGCTTTGGGCCTTTTCCTCAAGAGCGAGAGCTTCACAGGCACTCGCCTTGCTTCACAGGCTCTGGGCCTTTTTAAACAGGACAACCTCCGCAAGCCCCCGAAAAGCCTCCCGAGGGGGAGTAACAGCGGCAGTCTGGGTTGCGCATGAGCCAGGCCTGACCCGACTCACGAGGGGCTCGCGAGGGGAGGCACCTGTGACTCTAGATAGCAACGGGGACGAAACCCATCGGGTTTTGCCTTCCCAAACCCATCCCCACAAGACAATCGCAAACCCGTCCCCATCCCCATCACCGTGCGCGGGGCTAGTTTTCCGCCCGTCCCCTAAACCCATCGGGTTTCGGGGAACCCATGAGAAAATCAAAATATTTAAACAAACATAGTGGCAACAAAGAATAACATTTCAACAGCATAATAAGCATATTTCAGCAGCATAACTAGAGCAAATTTCAACAAAAAACAACCCGACTTGGGACGTCAAGAGGCCACCATTGAGTTCGTCACCGGTGGCAATGCCCTTTCTCCAGATCAGACCGGCGGCAGGGGAGAAGACGTGGAGGGAGGAGGCTCGCCGGCGCAGATCGTGGTCGGCGGATCTTGCAAGATGGGATCGAGCCAGGTGGCGGCTGGGGTCCTAGGTTTAGGGTTAGGTATTATGTGGGAGAGAGAGATGAGGGCTTGAGCGAGGGGGAAAGGAGCGGGCGATACTGGCTGTTTGGCCTTTGACGCTGGGGGTGGGGGGGGGCTCGGTAGTTTTGGGTTGGGCTGCGCAGGAGCACTGGTTGGTAAAAAATGTATTTTGCCGGGTTTGCCGGGTTTCGGGTTCGAGGACTACCGAAACAGGTGCAAACCCACGAAACGTGTCGGGTTGTATAATGTGCCCAAGAACAGCCCCGCGGGGATGAAAAGACGCCCATCCCCGTCCCCTAATAGGGTAAAAACCCGCGGGGACGCGGGTTTCGGGGCCCCGTTGCCATCTTGAGCTATGACGGAGCGGTAATCAGAACGCGAGAAACGGCTCGAGCGAGAATAAGCACCCCTTCCCCGAACACACGCAAATCTCAAATTCGAATCCAACTTAAATCCAGCGGGGGAAAGCAACAGCCAAAGGGCAAGGCAACAAAAGGCAGACAAAAAGCCGCGTCCGGCACCTAATCTAGTCTTCGACGTCTTCTCACCAGCGCGGAGCTAAGTGTTGTCCACTGGGCGTGGGAGGGAGCCCCAGGGCCTGAGGCCGGCACCCTTGAGACTCCGGGGCGTGTACAGCCCCACTCATTATTACGTGAGAGTGTCACGGGGCAGCGAGCTTCACAGGCACTGGGCCTTCTTCACAGGTACTGGCCTTGCTTCATATCGCCAGACGAGGGCCCCGCCTTGTGCCACACTCTAGTGCCATCAGCAACGACCGGAACCCAGGATGCCGCCCGATGGGGTAGAGCGGTCGCCAGCGGTTCCCCCGACGACCACGGGTCCTCTGCCAGGGGCAGGCCCTGAGGCACCTCCCCAGCAGAGGGCCTACTTCCTGAGAACGCCTTGCTCCGAACGCCGCGGTGGTGATGTCGGATCCCGGTCCCTCCCCTGTAGCCCCCTGCACCCTCCTCCCGAGGGGTGAGGGGCTGTAGGAGCGGGGCGGCCGCTCGCTGCGGCGACCTGCACCTCCTGTGATCCACGGTTAGCATATACCTGCCCCTGAAGAGTTAGCGGCGCCCGGTAATCGCTGCCTCCTGCGTGGCCAGCGGGCTCGTCCTGTGGCGCCGGGAAGGGCTCAGCCTCCATCACCTCGTCCCCCCAGCTGGGGCCAAGGAGTGAGCCCTGCCCGTCCTCGTGAGGGTGTCCTTGGTCCATCATGCGGGGCACGTACTCCTCCGTCGCTGTCATCCCGTACGCCATGCCGTGGCGCCCCGCATGCCATGCGGCCCCACCTGTCATGCCTGCCACTGGGTGGCAATGCGGCCGCCCTCCGGGGTCGCGGGTCGCGTCGAGTCCTCCTTCGCGGGCCAGGGGCGGGGGCAGCGCCGCCACCGGTCTGGTGCTGACAGCTTCGCTGGCGTCGGAGTAGCCTTGAAGCCCGCGGGCGCGCGCGGAGCCCCCGTGTGGGTCGCTCTGGGCTTGAGATGGGAGCTGGGTGGAGAAGCGGTGAGCCCCCGAGGCGGCGAAGCCCAGGAGCTCCGCCACTCGCTCTAGCAGCACGTCGTGGCCGCCCTCCAGCAGCCTGCATCGCAGCAGCTCTCGCGCCACCGTGAGCGCGGCCCTCAAATTCGCCTGCTCCCAGCGGGTGTATGGTGTCGTTGTCGCGGCGTGATTGGAGGCCCTTGCCGCCGACCGAGCCTGCCGCGGCGTAAGAGTTGCCAAAGTTTGTCCGTGTCGCCCGCGGCCCGCAGTGCCCTGCGGACCGCGAGCTGCCTGGGGCGCGGGGTCGCCCGAGGTAAGCGGTTCTACGCGTTTGGGCCATGCAGCCCACGGGTCGGGGTTGACCTCCTGGTTGCCTGGCATGGCGATGAAGGCGCGACGGGGCACGCAGCAGTGGGAGACGAATTCCGGCGCACCCCTACCTGGCGCGCCAAATGTCGGATTTCGGGTTCCGGCAGACCCTTAAGGTTCGAACACTGGGGTGCGCGTGGCAATCTCACCTTCAACCTCTCCGTCTCAATGGGATCTAAACTACTAAAAGAACTGCACGAAAGACACAAGATTTATACTGGTTCGGGCCACCGATGTGGTGTAATACCCTACTCCAGTGTGTGATGGATGGATTGCCTCCTGGGGCTGGTGAGGATGAACAATACAAGGAAGAACAGCCTCGCGAGGGTCTGTTCTTGGCTGAGGTGATGAACTGTTGTGAAGAGTTCGGTCACCCTCTCTCTCTCTCTATGCCTTTTCTCTCTCCCGTCGTCCGGATCGAACGGCCAGGAATCGAACCCCTTGCTACGTGGGTGGCTGGTCCTATTTATAGAGGCCCTGGTCCTCTCCCCAAATATTGAGCGGGAAGGGATCCAACAATGGCGGGCTAATTTGAAGGGGGACAGCGAGTACATCTATCTTGACAAAAGCAGTCTTCGCCTGCCAAAGGCTCTGGTGATGACGCAGCGCTGGGCTCCACGGTGACCTCCATCTCGTAGTCCTCCTGGCCTTGGTCTCGTTGCACCGAAGTGGCAACCTTTGCCTGATGCCTCGGTACTCCGCTGATACGCTTGCTCCCTTTGCACCAAAGAGGAAAGGGGGACGCTGCGCGCGCTGGCACCCGCCTGGTGCCCCGTGTCGTCACGGCTTGCGTCATAGGCACCTCGCGAGGTACCCCGCCTTGAACTCTCCACCTCCTCGCGAGCCAGCCTGACGAGGCTGTGCCCGAGGATGCGCCGTGTCGTCCGCCTCGCGAGGCTTGGCCCCTCGCGAGGGTCTTGAGCCTCATGTTGATGAAGATGGGCCGTGTTGGGCCCCCACTTGAGCCACGCCGCAGGCCGCAGGCAGGCAAGTCTGGGGACCCCCGTTCCCAGAACACCGACAAAGTACTTCACCACTAATGAGTAAGTCTTCTTCCTCTCTGGCTCCTAATCCTCTTGTTGCTTTCACTGATCCTTGTTCCACAGGCCCCTTCCGGCCGAGCTCGCGGAAGTAGCAGAGGTGCCGCCTCCTTTGGCTTCACCCCCTCTACCGTCCTCAAACGCTCCGAGCAGCTCTGCCCTTGTGGTGAGGGCGTCTGAAGGAGTGGACCATCCTGAGGTGCACCGTGGCCCTTCATTTCCCGCGATTTTCCTTCGCGGGCCCTCTCGGGGAATTGCCAGTCTGCCGTGGGTTTCTCGTCTGGTCGTGGCTTGCGACTGGTTGAGGCGCCTCCTGCGCCCTTCATCCGGAGGCGGGCTGGCTCCAGGATGGGCTTCTGGTGCGGCGCGCTCGACCGTCGCGAGGGCGCCAGCCCCCAGCCCCCTGTCCGAAGGAGGAATGATGATTCGTGGCCCCCGGCGCTTGCTAGGGGCGGATGATGGTGTGGAAGACGTGCTTGAGCGTGCTCGGGAGCGCCGCGCTCGCCGCCAAGGGTTCCTTCGAAGGGCGACCGACGCGATGAACTTGCTTGGGGAGGAGCTTGCTGACGAAGACGCGCGCCTGGAGGCTGAGGGCCTGTGCTTGGCTGCAGGGAGGCGCGAGCTGGAGGCCGCCATTGCCCTCGCGTGCCGTCAACGTGATCTTGACGATGAAGAGGCGAAGGCGTCGCTGGAGGCCTCTCGAGTGGCCCGATCCCAGGCCGCCGAGGAGGCCCGGGGAGCTGATCGGTGGCGAGAGGCGGCGGAGGAGCGGGCTCGTGAGCTCCTAGCCTGGTGCAACTCACTGGAGGAGCAAGCGGAGTTGCGCGAGTTGGCCCTTGCGTCGATGCGGGTGGCCTCCGGCGACCCAGCTGAGCTCCAGAGGCGTGAAGAAGCGTTGATGCTGGAAGCCGACGAGCGCACCCGCGAGTACGAGCGGCTGGAGACGAGGGAGCGCTTGGTGATGCAGGCGGAGGACGATGTCGCCGCACGGGAAGCTCGTGTCCTGGAGGAGGTCGGACATTGGGTGGCGATGGCGCGCCAAGACCTCAAACGCGAGTTTGAGGGGAGGCTGGAGTTGATCCGGGTCGAAGTTGATGGGAGGACCGCAGTCTTGAGGGCCAAGCGGGAGGAGGCGACGCGGCTGGCCGACGCCTCCCGGGCCGCCCTTGAGGTAGCGCGAGGGGAGTTAGCCACCTCCCAGGCTGAGGTGCTCCGTCTTCGCCAGCGGGTGGAGGAAGCTGAGGACGTCGCGCGCCAGAACGCGGACGAGATACGTCATCGGCAGGTCCTGGAGCACATGCACGGCCCCATGCTCGCTGCGCTCCGGGAGAGGGCTAGCGTAGCCTTGGGTAACATCTTTGAGGCGGCTGTTGACGAGCCGCACACAGCCAACTATGCTAGCCATCTTCAGTTTTTTACTGCCGTGGTGACGCAGCTGGAGGCGCGGTCGGCCAGGGCCGACAGGTTGGTGGAGGAGATGAGCCGCGCCCTGCTCGGGCGCGCCTTTTCTTGTGTCTTCAGTAATCTCGGGAACATGGAATCCCGCTTTGATTTCGACGTCGTCATCGCCCCAGTCCCCCAGGCCGTCCGAGGCGACCTGGCACACTGGGTGGAAGACAACGTGGACGCCCTTGTCAGGGCCTTCGCTTCGGATGATGATGACGTGATCGTGGCTGCTGACGCGGGCGGTGCGGTGAGCAGCCCTGACGCCGCTCGTGGCGACACAGATGACGATGGCGAGCCCGGATATGCCAGCAGTGGCTCGGGAGGTGCTGCCGAGGACGCATTGGGGGATTGGTCCGACTGAGCGTATGCTGCTCCTGTCTTTTTTGCCCTGCATGAATAGAACTCGGGCTTTTGACCTGATGGCCGTGAGAGCATTTTGGGAGGGGAAGCCCCTCATGTAAAACATGTGTTCATCATCTTAGTAGTTGTCATATTGCACGAGCGCCCGCGCCTGGTGGCTGGCTGGTTTACCTTGGTTTCGCGCTAGCCCCGAAGCAGCCTGTGCGTGGGTGTGACATCTGGGTTGTTCTTTAGTTGGATCCGTAGGATACAGGAGTGTCGCCGGCGGGGAGCTACACAGGCGTTGGCCTTCTTCACAGGCTCTGGGCCTTTTCCTCGAGCGTGAGAGCTTCACAGGCACTCGCCTTGCTTCACAGGCTCTGGGCCTTTCCTCGAGCGCGAGAGCTTCACACGCTCTGGGCCTTTCCTCGAGCGCGAGAGCTTCACAGGCACTCGCCTTGCTTCACAGGCTCTGGGCCTTTCCTCGAGCGCGAGAGCTTCGCAGGCACTCGCCTTGCTTCACAGGCTCTGGGCCTTTCCTCGAGCGCGAGAGCTTCACAGGCACTCGCCTTGCTTCACAGGCTCTGGGCCTTTCCTCGAGCGCGAGAGCTTCATAGGCACTCGCCTTGCTTCACAGGCTCTGGGCCTTTCCTCGAGCGCGAGAGATTCACAGGCACTCGCCTTGCTTCACAGGCTCTGGGCCTTTCCTAGAGCGCGAGAGCTTCACAGGCACTCGTCTTGCTTCACAGGCTCTGGGCCTTTTCCAAACAGGGCAACCTCCGCAGGCACCCGAAGATCCTCCCGAGAGGGAGCAACAGCAGAAGTTTGGGTTGCGCACGAGCCAGGCCTGACCGGACTCGCGAGGGGCTCGCGAGGGGAGGCAGCTGTGGCGAAGCGGTAACCAGAACGCGAGAAATAGCTCGAGCGAGAATAAGCACCCTTTCCCCGAACACACGCAAATCTCAAATTCGAATCAAACTTAAATCCAGTGGGGAAAAGCTACAGCCAAAGGGAAAGGCAATGAAAGCAGACAAAAGGCCGCGTCCGGCACCTAATCTAGTCTTGGACGTCTTCTCACCAGCGCGGAGCTAAGTGTTGTCCACTGGGCGTGGGTGGGAGCCCCAGGGCCTGAGGCCGGCACCCCTGAGACTCCGGGGCGTGTACAGCCCCACTCATTATTACGTGAGAGTGTCACGGGGCGGCGAGCTTCATAGGCACCGGGCCTTCTTCACAGGTACTAGCCTTGCTTCATATCGCCAGACGAGGGCCCCGCCTTGCGCCACACTCTAGTGCCATCAGCAATGACCGGAACCCAGGACGCCACCCGATGGGGTAGAGCGGTCTCCAGCGGTTCCCCCAACGACCACGGGTCCTCCGCCAGGGGCAGGCCCTGAGGCACCTCCCCAGCAGAGGGCCTACCTCCTGAGAACACCTTGCTCCGAACGCCGCGGTGGTGATGTCGGATCTCGGCCCCTCTCCTGCAGCCCCCTGCGCCCTCCTCCCGAGGGGTAGGAGACTGTGGGAGCGGGGCAGTCGCTTGCCGCGACGACCTGCACCTCCTGTGATCCATGATTAGCGTATACCTACTCCTAAAGATTAAGCGGTGCCCGATAATCGTTGCCTCCAGCGTGGCCAGCGGGACCGTTCTGGGGCTCCTGGAGAGGCTCAGCTTCCAGTGCCTCGTCCCCCCAGCTTGGGCCGAGGAGCGAGCCTTATCTGTTCTCGTGAGGGTGTCCTTGGTCCATCATGAGGGGCACGTATTCCTCTGTCGCCGTCATCCCGAATGCCACGCCGTGATGCCCCGCACGCCACGCGGTCCCGCCTGTCACGCCGACCGCGGGGTGGCAACACGGCCGCTCGCTGGGGCCGCGAGTCGCGTCGAGTCCTTCTTCTTCATGGGTCGGGGGCGGAGGCAGCGCCGCCGCCGGTCCGGTGCTGACAGCTTTGCTTGCACCTAAGTAGCCTTGGAGCCCGCGGGCGCGCGCGGAGCCCCGTGTGGGTCGCCCTGGGCTTGAGATGGGAGCTGGGTGGAGAAGGGGTGAGCCCCCGAGGCGGCGAAGCCCAAGAGCTCCGCCACTCGCTCCAGCAGCACGTCGCGGCCACCCTCCAGCAGCCTGCACCGCAGCAGTTCTCGGGCCACCGTGAGCGCGGCCCTCGAGTTCGCCTGCTCCCGGCGGGTGTACGGTGTCGTGGTCGTGGCGTGATTGGAGGCCCTTGCTGCCGACCGTGCCTGCCGCAGTGTGAGAGTTGCCGAAGTCTGTCCACGTCGCCCGCGGCCCGCAGCGCCCTACGGACCGCGGGCTGCCTGGGGCGCGGGGTCGCCCGAGGCGTGTGGCTCTGCGCGGGCGGGCCACGCAGCCCATGGGTCAGGGTTGCCCTCCTGGTCGCCAGGCATGGTGATGATGACGCGACGGGGCACGGAGCGGTGGAGGACGAATTCCGGCGCACCCCTACCTGGCGCGCCAAATGTCGGATTTCGGGTTCCGGCCAACCCTTAAGGTTCGAACACTGGGGTGCGCGCGGAGATTACGCCTTCTACCTCCCCGCCTTGCAAAGATCTAAGCTACTCAAAGAACTACACAAGGGACACAAGATTTATACTGGTTCGGGCCACCGTTGTGGTGTAATACCCTACTCCAGTGTGTGGTTAGTGGATTGCCTCCTGGGGCTGATGATGATGAACAATACAAGGAAGAACAACCTCGCGAGGGTCTGTTCTTGACTGGGGCGATGAACTGCTAGGAGGAGTTCAGCCACCCCTCTCTTTCTCTCTCTCTCTCTCTTACTCTTACTAGCCAACCGAACCAAATGCTCGAACCCCTTGCTACGTGGGCGGCTGGCCCTATTTATAGATGCCCTGGTCCCCTTCCCAAATATTGAGCGAGAAGGGAGCCAACAATGACGGGCTAATTTGAAGGGGGACAGCAAGTATCAACTACCCTGACAAAAGCAGTCTTCGCCTGCGCAAAGCTCTGGTGATGACGTCGTCTTGGGCTCCACGGTGACCTCCATCTCGTAGTCCTCCTGGTCTTGGTCTCGTTGCACCAAAACGGCAACCTTTGCCTGATGCCTCGGTACTCTGCGGCTGCGCTTGCCCCCTTTGCACCAAAGAGGAAAGAAGGATGTTGCGCGCACTAGCACCCGCCTAGCGCCCTGAGTCGTCATGGCTTGCATCATGGGCACCTTGCGAGGTACCCCGCCTTGATCTCTCCGCCTCCTCATGATCCAGCCTCACGAGGCCGTGCCTGAGGAAGCTCCGTGTCGTCTGCCTCGCGAGGCTTGGCCCCTTGCGAGGGTCTTGAGTCTTGTGTTGATGAAGATGGGTCATGCTGGGCCTCCTTTGAGCCTCGCCGCGGGCCACAG
This sequence comes from Triticum monococcum, assembly GCA_034509565.1. Taxonomy (NCBI): domain Eukaryota; kingdom Viridiplantae; phylum Streptophyta; class Magnoliopsida; order Poales; family Poaceae; genus Triticum; species Triticum monococcum. The sequence goes on along the minus strand of CM067843.1, from coordinate 664,126,317 downwards.
GCAGGCAAGTCTGGGGACCCCCGTTCCCAGAACACCGACAGGTATGAGAAGGAATTTTGTGGTTTTGAGCAAGTTCATTCGCGAAATCCATCGATCCCCTCTTAATAGTGCAGGATCCCTACACTCAAGACCAAACTGAAAACAAGGAGCCGAAGCTTTTTATCTTTGTCTTGTGTCTCTACTCTTGAGTGATATATGTTTTATGTCCGTAGTCATGATCCACACACACACATAGCCCTTGAGACATAATCCTGAGAAATACTTGATAAACATGATTATTCCCAATATGCATGTTGTCATCAACATCAAAATATGATTAAGGGCATGATTGCACTTTCAACGGGCCTCATTTTGGTCATCAGGGAGCTCCTTCATATTAAGGTAGGGCAGGAAGGGTTTGGTCCATGGAGCAATAACGGCCATGATTTCATGGCCGGAGGGTGTTATTTCGGTGTCCGAACCCCCGATGATATCTGTATTGTGTTCGGCTGCTTGGGGCATGACCGGGTCCGGACTAGTATTTCCGCTCTCATCCTGCCACACCATGGATGGCTTAAAGAGCCTTCGAGAAAGGTGTTAGGCGGGGACGGGATCACACTTGGCGCCCATTCGAGCAAGGATGTCCGCTACCTAGTTACTGTCTCGAGCAACATGATGAAACTCGAGCCCCTCAAACCGAGCCGATATTTTTAGTACGACATTTTGATACGCCGCCTTTTTTGGATCTTTTGCATCGAACTCTCCATTTATCTGAGATATTGTGAGGTTTGAATCACCGCGCACCTCTAGGCGTTGTATGCCCATGGAGACAGCCATTTGGAGACCATGTAGAAGTGCCTCGTATTCGGCTGCATTATTAGAGTCAGTATACATTATTTAAAGCACGTAGTGGACTGTGTCCCGCGTAGGGGATGTCAAGATGACACCAGTCCCTAGTCCGGCCAGGATTTTAGAGCCGCCGAAGTACATGATCCACTTGGAATATGAACTGTACTCTTTGGGGAGCTTGACTTCCGTCCACTCAGCGACGAAATCGGCCAACACCTGATATTTAATAGCTCGGTGCGGCTTGTATGTTATTTAAAATGGTAAGAGCTCAATGGCCCATTTTGTTATGCGGCCAGTGGCATCCCGATTATTTATAATGTCATTGAGTGGTACTTCGGATGCCATCGTGATCGAACAATCTTGAAAATAGTGTCGAAGCATTCGAGATGCCATAAAGACCGCGTAAGCTATCTTTTGATAGTGAGGGTATCAGGATTTTCATGGTGTAAGGACTGCCGGTACACAGTATACTGGTTTCTGGACGGGGAATTTATGTCCCTCTTCCTCTTGCTCGACGATGAGGACGGCGCTCACTACCTGGTAAGTCGTGGATATATATGATAACCCACAAGTATAGGGGATCACAATAGTTTTCGAGGGTAGAGTATTCAACCCAAATTTATTGAATCGACACAAGGGGAGCCAAAGAATATTCTCAAGTATTAGCAGCTGAGTTTTCAATTCAACCACACCTGGAAACTTAATATCTGCAGCAGGGTGCTTAGTAGCAAAGTAATATGATAGTAGTGGTAACGGTAATGAAGGTTAACAGTAGTAACGGAAAAGTAAATAAGCGAGGAACAATACATGAAAAGCTCATAGGCATTGGATCGGTGATGGAGAATTATGTCAGATGCGATCGATCATGCAACAGTTATAACATAGGGTGACACAGAACTAGCTCCAGTTCATCAATGTAATGTAGGCATGTATTCCGAACATAGTCATACGTGCTTATGGAAAAGAACTTGCATGACATCTTTTGTCCTACCCTCCCATGGCAGCGGGGTCCTATTGGAAACTAAGGGATATTAAGGCCTCCTTTTAATAGAGTACCAGACCAAAGCATTAACACATAGTGAATACATGAACTCCTCAAACTACGGTCATCATCGGTAATGGTCCCGGTTATTGTCACTTCGGGGTTAACGGATCATAACACATAATACGTGACTATAACTTGCAATATAGGATCAAGAACTCACATATATTCATGAAAACATAATAGTTTCATATCTGAAATCATGGCACTCGGGCCCTAGTGACAAGCATTAAGCATAGCAAAGTCATAGCAACATCAATCTCAGAACATAGTGGATACTAGGGATCAAACCCTAACAAAACTAACTCGATTACATGATAAATCTCATCCAACCCATCACCGTCCAGCAAGCCTATGATGGAATTACTCACGCACGGCGGTGAGCATCATGAAATTGGTGATGGAGGAAGGTTGATGATGACGATGGCGACGGATTCCCCTCTCCGGAGCCCCGAACGGACTCCAAAACAGCCCTCCCGAGAGAGTTTAGGGCTTGGCGGCGGCTCTGTATCGTAAAACGTGATGAATCCTTCTCTCTGGTTTTTTTCTCCCTAAACACGAATATATGGAGTTGGAGTTGAGGTCGGTGGAGCGTCAGGGGGCCCACGAGGCAGGGGGCGCACCCCCACCCTCGTGGACAGGGTGTGGGCCCCCTGACGTGGATTCTTCTTCCTGTATTTTTTATATATTCCAAAAATAATCTCCGTTGATTTTCAGGTCATGCTGAGAACTTTTATTTCTGCACAAAAATAATACCATGGCAATTCTGCTGAAAACAGCGTCAGTCCGGGTTAGTTCCATTAAAATCATGCAAGTTAGAGTCCAAAACAAGGGCAAAAGTGTTTGGATAAGTAGATATCACAGAGACGTATCAAATCCCCCAAGCTTAAACCTTTGCTTGTCCTCAAGCAATTCAGTTGGTAAACTGAAAGTGATAAAGAAAATCTTTTACAAATTCTGTTTGCTCTTGTTGTTGTAAATATGTAAAGCCAGTATTCAAGTTTTCAGCAAAGATTATGAATTAACTAGGGGTGGGCATAAAAACTGACAATCCGAAAACCATACCGATGCCGAAACCGAATAAACTGAATTTTCGATTTTTCCTACTCTCACAGCAAAATTCGGTTTTCAAGTCTACAAACCGAACAAAACTCGGTTGGTTCGGTTTACATCCCGGTTAACCGAAAAAAAACCGAATAGTGACTCAGCCTTGAAAGCACACGCAGGCGGCAGGCGCGCGCGCAACAACATCCCGGGAGTCACGCAGCCACGATCGTCATTTGCCACCAACGTGTCGTGCGCATCCCACATAACGTGGGCCTACCTGGCCTGCATGCAAGATCCAGCTCACATGGGCTTGCCCGCGCGTGGCCGCGTACTAGCATGCAAACAGCTGCCATTTAACTCATTTAGTCCCACCTCGCCCGACTAAGAAGAGTTGAGGCAGATTTTTGCCTATATAATAGGGTGCCACCGTTGCTTTACGTACTTAGAGCGTGGTACTTCGGTATTATACCAAAAACTGCACCGAAGTTTTAGTTAACCGAATTTTCGGTTAGCTAATTTCATCTATCATTTTCGGTTTCTAATTTTCCTAACCGATTTTTAAAATAAACCGATTGGTAAAAACCGAATTTTCGGTTTATACCGAACGCCCACCCCTGGAACTAACCATATTCACAATAACACTTAGGTCTCATGTTTACTCATATCAATGGCATAATCAGCTAGCAAGCAATAATAAGAAATCTCGGATGACAACACTTTCTCAAAACATTCTTGATATGATATAACAAGATGGTATCTCGCTAGCCCTTTCTGGGACCGCAAAACATAAATGCAGAGCACCTTTAAAGATCAAGGAGTGACTAGACATTGTAATTCATGGTAAAAGAGATCCAGTCACAGTCATACTCAATGTAAACTAATAGTAATGGATGCAAATGACAGAGGTGCTCTCCAACTGGTGCTTTTTAATAAGAATATGATGACTCAACATAAAAGTAAATAGATAAGCCCTTCGCAGAGGGAAGGAGGGATTTGTAGAGGTGCCAGAGCTCGATTTTGAAATAGATATGAATAATATTTTGAGCGGTATACTTTCATTGTCAACATAAAAACCGAGAGATCTCGATATCTTCCATGCTACACACATTATAGGAGGTTCCCAAGCAGAATGGTAAAGTTTATACTCCCCCACCACCAACAAGCATCAATCCATGGCTTGCCCGAAACAACGGGTGCCTCCAACTAACAACAATCCTGGGGGAGTTTTGTTTGCAATTATTTTGATTTGATTTGAGCATGGGACTGGGAATCCCGGTGACCAGCCATTTTCTCATGAATGAGGAGCGGAGTCCACTCCTCTTGAGAATAACCCGCCTAGCATGGAGGATACAGACAGCCCTAGTTGATACATGAGCTATTCGAGCATACAAAACAGAATGTTTATTTGAAGGTTTAGAGTTTGCCACATACAAATTTACTTGGAACGGCGGGTAGATACCATATACAGGTAGGTATGGTGGACTCAAATGGAATAACTTTGGGGTTTAAGGAATTGGATGCACAAGCAGTATTCCCGCTTAGTACAAGTGAAGGCAAGAAAAATACTGAGCCCTCGAGCTGTCTAGATCCATCAAAGTGAATAGTCCAATATGTGTTATCCGACTTTTCCTCAAGCGCCTGCAACTCTGTCCAATCATTGATGAAATCCACTAGTGCTTGGGACTTGATGGCCATGCGTGGCATATACTTTAAACCGTGAGGACCGAGCTCAATGGCCCATTTAGCAACCCGGCCTGTGGCTTCTCTGTTTTGAATGATATCTCCTAAGTGAGCAGAACTTACCACAGTGATAGGATGACCTTGCAAATATTGCTTAAGTTTCCGGCTTGCCATAAAAACCCCATATACAAGCTTCTGCCAGTGTGGATATCTCTGTTTGGACTCGATAAGCACCTCACTGGTATAGTAAACCGGCCGTTGAACCAGATATTCTTTGCCTGTCTCCTTCCTTTCCACCACAATGGCTACACTGACGGTCCAACTATTAGCAGCCACATATAACAACAAAGGCTCTTTATCAATAGGGGCAGCAAGCACGGGCGGCTCAGCCAGCTGTTTCTTCGGATCCTCAAACGCTTGATTAGCAGCATCACTCCAAACAAAGTGATCTGTCTTGTTCATCATCTGATAAAGAGGAATAGCCTTCTCCCCCAACCGGCTTATGAACCGGCTCAGAGCCGCAATACGACCCGCCAGACGTTGAACATCATTAACACACGCCGGCTTAGCCAATGAAGTCATGGCTTTGATCTTCTCCGGGTTAGCTTCAATGCCTTTGTTAGAAACCAGAAATCCCAAGAGCTTGCCTGCTGGCACACCAAAGACACATTTGGCCAGGTTAAGCATCATCTTGTAGACCCGGAGATTGTCAAATGTCTCTTTCAAATCTTCAATCAAGGTCTCTTTCTCTCTTCACCACAATGTCATCTACATAAGCATGAACATTGCGCCCAATCTGATTGTGAAGGAAATTTTGTACACACCGCTGATAAGTCGCCTGGGCGCTCTTGAGCCCAAAAGGCATAGACACATAGCATAAGGCTCCAAATGGAGTAATGAAAGCTGTCTTCTCCCGGTCCTTAACTGCCATCTTGATCTAATGATAATCAGAATAAGCATCCAAAAAACTCAAACGCTCACAACCCGTCGTAGCATCAATGATTTGATCAATACTAGGGAGAGCGAACGGATTAGCCAGACAAGCCTTATTTAAGTCCATGTAATCCACACACATTCGCCAATTGCCATTCTTTTTTAGTACCGTCACTGGATTAGCCAACCACTCAGGATGAAAAACTTCAATGATAAACCCGGCCACCAAAAGCCGGGCCACTTCCTCACCAACGGCCTTGCGTCTCTCCTCGTTAAACCGGCGAAGAAATTGCTTGATCGGTTTAAACTTTGGATCAATATTAAGAGTGTGCTCAGCGAGTTCCCTCGGTACACCCGGCATGTCTGAAGGCTTCCATGCAAAGATTTCTCGGTTCTCACGGATGAACTCGATGAGCGCACTTTTCTATTTTGGATCCAGATTAGCGCTGATGCTGAACTGCTTAGATGAGTCTCCAAGGACAAAATCAACCATCTCAGTATCGTCCGCCGATCTAAATTTTAACAAAGGATCATGCTTAGTGGTTGGTTTCTTCAAGGACGTCATGTCCGCTGGGTCAACATTGTCTTTGTAAAATTTCAGCTCCTCCGTTGCACAAACTGATTCAGCATAAGCCGCGTATCCTTCCTCACATTCGAAGGCCACCTTGCAACTCCCGTGCACTGTGATGGTGCCCTTATAACCCGACATTTTAAGATGCAAGTAGACATAACAGGGCCTCGCCAAGAACTTAGCATAAGTCGGCCGTCCAAACAGAGCATGATAAGGGCTTTTGATTTTGACCACTTTGAAGTTTAATGTCTCAGACCTGGAATCATGCTCATCTCCAAAGGCAACTTCTAATGATATCTTCCCCACTGGGTAGGCTGACTTACCCGGCACAACACCATGGAAAACAGTGTTGGACGGCTTAAGATTGTTATCTGTGAGTCCCATGCGATGGAAGGTCTCATAATAAAGAATATTAATGCTGCTACCTCCATCCATGAGCACCTTAGTAAACTAATAACCCCCAACTTGAGGCGCCACTACCAAAGCCAGATGACCCAGATTATCGACCCGGGGTGGATGATCCTCTCGACTCCATACAATAGGCTGCTCTGACCATCGTAGATAACGTGGGACCGCCGGCTCAACAGAGTTCACAACTCTCTTGTGAAGCTTCTGATCCCGTTTACACAAACTAGTGGTGAAGACGTGGTACTGCCCACTATTCAACTGTTTTGGGTTTCTTTGATAACTGGACTTCTGCTGCTGTTGATTCCCCTAACTATTCTGCTGATTGTAACCACCATGGTTACCGTGACCTTGAAACCCAGAACTTGAACCGCCGCCTCCATAACCTGGACCGTGAGAGCCGGACCCTAATCCGCCATTTGGGCCATGGTGGCGCTGGATAGATTCCCGAAAGCTTCTCATTATGCTGCAATCCTTCCACAAATGAGTAGCCCGCTTACGATCCGTTCCATGTTTTGGACACGGGTGGTTTAACATTTCTTCAAGGTCGAATCCTGTCCTCGGAGCCGGTGGCCCCTGCGGTCCCCTACGGCACTGGATATCATTGCGTGCACCTGTGTTAGCCACAAAGTCACCAGCTTTGCGTTTACCATTGCCACCCTGACTGGTAGAGTTGTACTGTTGTCCCTTCATGCCATTACTCTTCTTTTCCTTTCCCTCATACTTTGAATCGGGGTCCTTGGTACCATCAGAGTCGGCATACTAAACTAGAGCCACTATCAGCCCCCCATGTCGTTGCAATGACGCTTGAGCCGCCTAAGCTTCTGCTTGAGTGGAATGAACCGGCAATTTTTCTCCAACATCAGAACCGCCGAGCCAACGTTGATATTATCTGAAGAATGTATGATAGTTGAGACCTGTTGACATGGTTTTTGACCAAAACAAAATAGAGTGCAAATACTCTACCAAAAGTTAGATAAATGCAAATGGCAAAAATCCATTTAATAATGAAAGGAAACAATTTAAAAATAATGGTATGGCATTTTTTTAACTTTTATATTACGAACATTGGAAAAAGCCGATGATTACGAAAATGGTCTAGTTTTGTCATAAGAAAATATGGACGATGCATGGCGTGTACGCACGCGTTACATTGCCAACGTGGAGTTCTAATATCGGTCTAAAATCCCATCATCACATACGGCGCGAATATTGACAAAATATAACAAATGAGGACACGGTTCCATTAAAAATATCACTGCATATACAAAATGTATAAAGAATATAATCGATGACTAAAGAAAATATTAGCATCAATCAAATCTGTGGCTGGCAAGTGCTTGCATTATGTGCTAATGTATTCCAGCTAAGCGTACATGCATTACATATGTGGCAAATCTGTGTAATAACCATGCATGCATGAAGCTCCAATTAAACAATTGGGTTAAGAAGCCCATACGTTGGCTTATATCCAAAGGCCCATAGATAGACATTAATAAAATATTAAACTAATCTAGTGTCCAAAGGCCACACGATGGACTAGAACGAACTTGGCCTAAATTAAACCCATACCGGCTAATTAGAGGTTGCCGGGCAATTAGTGATTAAAAATTAGAGGAAAAGGAAGGGAGCCAACCACTCCCCACGATCGTGAACATGATCCCACGATCTGGACGTGGGCGCGCGGGCTATTATAAATACCCCCTGCTCAGTGGTTTGGGGTTGGATTGATTTTTGGCGGCAGAGTTCTTTGGTCTTCTTCCTCCTCTAGTAGCAATATTCTACTACACACCATAAATCATATAAAAGCACATAGAGAAAGAAGAGGCAGGCGTGGTGCTTGCTGCAAAGTTGAAGGTGAGATTCATGGCTCTTCCCTAGCCCCTGATTTGGCCATTGTGGTACAGATCAGGGAGCTTTCTTCTTCCTCCTCTCTCAAAACTCTAGCCCTTGGTTCGGCCATCGTGGTACAAATCAAGGAGCATGTTTTATCTCTCCAAAATTCTCGTCCTTAGTCCGGCCATCGCGGTACAGACAAAGGTGCATGTTTAATCCATCTCAAATTTTTGTCCTTGGTTCGGCCATCGCGGTACAAACCAAGGGACATGTTATATACACCCCCAAATTGTTGCCTTTGGTTCGGCCATCACGGTACGGGTCAAGGAGCATGCATGATTCTTGTAAACACGATTCCTTTAAATGTTCCGTGCGCTTCGTCCTATTGATCTCCGTCTTGGTTCGGTCCCCTTAGCGATACAAACCAAGATGAACGCCTCGTTTCTTGGTTTGGTCTCTATACGTGGATACAAACCAAGAGAGTGTCATAAGTGCGAAAACCTCATAAAAATTGCACTAATTTGGTCATCATAAAAAAATGGATATGGCTAAGATGGAATGAAATTACGAACGCGCTAAACCGAACTCATGATAAACTCTTGTTTGGTTGCGCTACGGGCATTAGGTATCACGCTAGTTGCAATACAAACAAGATCATACAAATATATTCCCTCACTTGGTTACGCTGCACGCGTGCATTATCTTAATGCCATGCGGTGTTAGTAGTAATACGAGTAGGGCAAAACTTAATTTAAAATGTGTTCATGTTACATACCCAAAAACCAAAATCATGCAAGATGGATTATAAAACATGTTGCATCATAAAAACCAACCTTACTTGGTTGCGCTACACGTGGGCATTATCATAATGCTACACGGTGTTAGTAGTAATACAAGTAAGAGAAAATTAAACAAAGTATTCAGGCCACATATTTGGTCCAAAGTCAAATAAAACATGTCATGAAATGCTCCAATGCTATAAGAGCCTAAACTATTAGCATCGTCATAAATGGATATCACAAACTCATTTTACTTGGGTTATGCTACACACTAGCGCCAATGATGTGACACTATGTGGAGTTAGTACTAATACCATGTAAGGTATAAACATAAACGAAAATGATAAATGTGAAATGACTCATGCAACATCATAATTGCTCCACAAACCTTACTTGGTTACGCCACACGCGGGCATTATCTTAATGCTACGCGGTGTTAGTAGTAATACAGGTGAGAGAAAATTAAACAAAATATTCGGGCCACATATTCTGGCCAAAGTAAAATAAAACATGTCATGAAATGCTCCAATGCTATAAGAGCCTAAACTATTAGCATCGTCATAAATGGATATCACAAACTCACTTTACTTGGGTTATGCTACACACTAGCGCCAATGAAATGACGCTATGTGGAGTTAGTGCTAATACCATGTGAGGTACAAACATAAACAAAAATGATAGATGTCATATGACTCATGCAACACCATAATTGCTCCACAAACCTTTGCTTGGTTACGCTGCACGCGGGCATTATCTTAGTGCCACGCGGTGTTAGTAGTAATACAGGTAAAGCAGGACTTAATAAAAATAAGTTCACTCCACATCCACATGTGCATACAAAATTCATGCAAAATACATGATAAGTCATATTTCATGTAGCCCACATAGGCTTTAAACAAATAAAAAATATCATAAACAAACTCCATTCGGGTCAAGCTAGACGTGTGTGTCATATCATTGCACCGCGTGGTTAGTATTGATACCGTGTGAAGTCAAAGTCAATAAAATATGTCACATATCATATGCACCATAAAAAGCATCAAAATTGTGTCAGAAAGCTTCAGCCCATTACGCTACACACGGGCACCATATCAGTGTCGCGCGGTGATAGTAGTAATGTGATGATGCAAAACTTATTAAAATTGGCATGTCACATGTATACATGCCACCAAAACCAAAGAGGTCATATAAAAATCCTAAAGGAAAATACATACCCATATCCTATGTGCCAAACGTAGGATAAAACTAAGCCTAGCCAAAACCAACCTTCATTCTGCACCGCATATAAATGAGGTTGAACACACACAAATTGTTGCATGCTAGGAAAATATATTCCCAAACATCACACATAAAATCATAGAGGAGTACTTGCATGGAACCAAACTTCAAGCTCACCAAGAAGGAGTTCGTCGTCGACCGCGAGGAGGATATCTCTTGTAGTATGTTGTAATAGGAATGTGTTGCAATCCTATGTAATAGATATGTTGGAATTCTTAATCAGGGGTTTTTCTCTTCGGAGATGTAATTAACAGAATTTTTATGTATATGTAAGAGTTTTGGAAATAAAGTACCTACAATGTTTGATTCTATTTTTATTTTATGCATTTAAAATTCACTTTGTATCAATGACGTGGACGCGTGTCTCACGCCCGCCATTTTCCCGTCATCAGATTCTGGCACGCTCGGTGGGACATATTTCTCCCCTCATCTTCGAATTCCAACATAGGATTGCAACACATGAATTTCCATAGTACATGAAACATAAAGTAGTATGTACGTATACACGAAAAAAGGATGAAGAAAACTAATATATGGTTTTCTTTAGTTTGAAGGTATGGAAGGTCGGGTGCCGCAGTCAATGAGACTCCGCATTGGAGACATTTGGCTTGATGTGCCAGTTGGTCCATGTGCGACTTCAACAAATCAGAATCTGGATAATATGACTGCATCACCGACTGAACATGACCAAGGAATGGAAGTCTTCTATCCACTCAAGTTTGGGGGAAGTATGAGGGTAGACAAACAAGTAAAAGGGAAGACAATGGACAAACTCCACTATGAGCAACCTATCAATGGGGGCAATACCATGACTATATTTCGCTCCTCATCGTTTCTTCATGGAAGGACGTCAAAGGTTCAGAATAAAGGTCAAGTTGATGCTTCGGAGCCTATTCTTCCGCTGGCTGGTAAATCCATTGGAGAATGCTCTGAGATGGTTCTCAAGTTTCCCCTTGAATGCAAGAAAAAGCACCCCAATTCCCATGGCTATGAAACATATCATGTGAACCCAACGTCAACATTGTCAAGTCCTTTGTCGTCATCAACACCCATTGCATATGATTCCTCTCAGACTTCGTTGGAGTCGGTGTGCCATCAACCTCAACAAAGAAATGTTCGCCATGTCAACCTTCACAATATTAAGGTCGGCAAAGTCCGTATCCAATTCCCCAAGAGTGTCGACAACAATCATCCAGATCGCCTTTTTCATATCAGCAAGGGCGGTATAAGAATTCATACTACGGTGACTAGCAACCCTTCAACAGTTGTTGCCTTCATCAGGTTCATCTGGAAAAAGTATCTTAATCACGCCAAGTGGCGTGTTGTTGGCCTTGACTGTGAATACACTAGATATGTCCACAGCAAAGAGCGTAAGAAGCTTCCACTTGAGCAACAAGTTGTTCTCTCTAATCAAGAGCCACAACGTGCTGCTGTCTTGCAGCTTTGTGTGGGCAAGCATTGCCTAATTTACCAGCTATACCAGGCTCATGCCAGGAGTTTTATCCCTCCACTTCTACGCAACTTCCTTGACAATGACACAGTCGAATTTGTGGGTGCGGCCATTGGCAATGACGTAGAAAAACTCAAGTTCTATAACTTGGGTATCAGAAAATCTGTTGATGTGCAGGGACTGGGTATCAAGGTTCCTAACCAAAAAGCAGGCAATTTGGTTTCATTGGAGAAGCTAGCAAAGAAGGTTGCAAACATAACTCTTAACAAGGACAAAAGCATCACTGTCAGTCAGTGGGAAAAGTCCAACCTGGATCATGACCAGATCAAGTATGCATGCTTGGATGCCTATGCGAGCTTCGAGGTTTACAGGCGACATTCCAACATAACTGGTTATCTTAGAACTCGTTGAAAGGTTTGTTCCTAGGTGAAATATGTAAGAAAAAGGTTGTTCAGTCTTTATCAAAGAAAAGGATGTCCATGACCATTGTTTCTTTATATTATGGCTATGACTATTTCACTAGGTGCATTTTTTTAATATGATGATGCAGGGAATACAATGTTCTTATATCATCATAATTTTGTTCTCATAGAAGACAAGTGAATCTGAAGGGAAATGACATATATTTTGCATTAATGCTCACAATACAAATGTTGCAACATTATTTAAAGAAAATTGTCACACACACAAAAACAAAATCACTCCATACCCTCACGAGTCTAAACTAGGGTACCCAGAAAAAACTCCAGTAAACTTACGAGTCTAAACTGTGATAGAAAGAAAAATACACTCCATACCCTCACGAGTCTAAACTGGGCACCCAAAAAAATATACTCCAACAACTTATGAGTCTAAACTGTGATGAACAAAAAATCATCAAACATACTCCATACCCTCATGAGTATAAACTGGGGCTCACAAAAACAAAGTCACTCCATACCCTCACGAGTCTAAACTGAGGCACCCAAAAAATACACTCCAATAAACTTACGAGTCTAAACTGTGATAGAAAAAAATATTACTCCATACCCTCATGAGTATAAACTGGGGCACACAGAAAAATACACTCCATACCCTCACGAGTCTAAACTGGGGCACAAAAAAATTACTCCAACAACTTACGAGTATAAACTGCGATGCAAAGAAAAGAAATCATCAAGCGTACTCCATACCATTAAGAGTATAAACTGGGGCACATAAAGAGAAAAAAATACTCCACACCCTCATGAGTATAAACTGAGGCGCAATTTTTTTCCAATGACTTATGAGTATAAACTGTGATGCAGAAAAAAAATCAAACATACTCCATACCCTCATGAGTATAAACTGGGGCACAAAAAAAACTCCAACGACTTACGAGTATAAACTGTGATGAAAAAAATCACCAAAATAAATATATATAAAACTCCATACCCTCATGAGTATAAACTGGGGCACCCAAAAAACATATACCAATAAACTTATGAGTCTAAACTATGGCACTACAAATACAAATAAACTGATGGTTCACATACCTTAAGAGCAAACTATGGTCAACTTGAGCAAATTTATGTTGATGAGTGTAAGGTGTGGTGCACTAAGAAAGTACGGACCATGCTTAAGCTACTCAAGACATAAAAATCATTTTTAATGGTTATAACAAAGGGTCGAACATAAAGAATGACATAGTTGCCCATCGCGAAGTAAAATGCTATTTAATAAAAGGCAAAACAAAATGAAACACAAATATGAGAATAACTCATTCCTATCAATTTTGAAGAAGGAATGTGTGCTCCATGATGTTCTCTATGCTTGAACATTGTTGGTTACTTCCATGATGGGCCCAAAGGGGATACTAGCGCCAAGAAGGTGGTGTCATAAAAGAGCACCACCATGCTCAAAAAGTTTTCAACAACCCCAGGCGGATGCAACTCCACTGAAAGTAAATAAATATGCAAGTTTATGGGAGAAGATTCAAAAGAGTGTAGGGAGCACGTTTTACCCTGAATCTCCTATAGTACTAAGCATGACTTCAGAAAAATATTCTCCATAGATGTTGGGAGAATATTCGTTCCAAACGCCTCCTAATATGTAGGACTTGTGAGACATGGAAATGGAAATTTGTTCTGGGTACCCCATGGCACGCGGGAGGGAAGTTCATCTACAGCACTCCCATATATAACTTTATGCAAGCGAATGAAGATTCTACCCCAGGAGGTTGGGGGAAAATCGACCTTACCTTATCCAATATGCTAAGGACACACTTATCCAAAGATGTCCAAGGCTAGCAAAATGCAATATCATTTAAGGTTGAAGGCATCCACAAATGTCAGATGCATATCACCGCCATCGAGGAATACATGGGTAAAGTTCATCTCGCCCTTCAACAAAAGTGGGAAGGGATTGCTGAATCTTGAAATCATTTGGCTACTAACATATATAACAAAATGAAATACATCATAGAGTCGAGGCGACCATCCATCTCGAGGCATGTTGTGCATATAAACATGCATACTGCATCATGAGGCCAGGGTACATCAAACCCTACAAGATGAGCTACATAAAACAAAATACTCTGAATCAAATGAGTATAGTAAGATATTCAAGGCAACATGAGTATGGGTTGTTAGCCAAATGTACAAAAAAATATTATAAATTTATATATACTCCAACATCTTAAGAGTATAGACTGTGCTGCAACAAATCGATGGAAATCAAATATTCATAAAAAATGAAGTTCAAACATGTGCATCTGGGAGTAAATACTCCTAACATCATATTAAATAACCATATGTCTAAAAGTGCTCCAATGCTGCAAGAGACAAAACTGTGAGCATACATTGTTCTCTCGAGCAAAAGGTGCAAGATCAATCATATTTCGCCAAAACTTGCCTCACTGGCTCAAACTGGAAATGCAAGTCTGCATAAAAAATCACTGTATTGCCGGCCTACATAATGATTGATCTAAATTTCAGAAGTGTTTTTGAAAAATAGCAGAAGCACTTATAATCAAGTGCCTAAAGCCCCCCGGGAGTACCACCAAAACAGAAAAAGGATCAATTACGCTCCTTTGTTTCTTTTGAACGGAAATATGTTAACAACAAACAATATCTTCTATGAAATCGTAGTAAGTCAAAGAACAATCAATTTCAAACATATGATCCAATCCCATATCAACATAAGCTAGGTCATTGAAATAACTCTCTAATGCTTAACAAGATAAAAGTATAAGCATGGATATTCTCTCTATAAAAAAATCCCACTCTTTCATGAGTCTTGCGAGAAACCAAACTAATAGCATCATCTTTTCAAAAAACAAGGGTGGCGTGAATTAACAAAAAATAATAATCAATAAATATGATCAACTTGACAAATACATACAAAAAGGTATACCATTAAAATATGGTAGTAAATCAAGAGCATTGGGACAAGGGCAACATCATCCAAGGATGCTACATGTGAAGCATATATCCAATGGCGCATAAGGAAAATGCACGCTCAATATCTAGTGCCAAAAAAATCCTCCCAGCAGGTTGGCGATAAATCCAATCTTTCCATATCCTAAATACTGGGGGCAAACCCATCAAGATTTGTCAAAAATAATCATATATATGTCAACACACATGATCCCAAATTTCTCAACGAAAAAGTTGTGGATGAGCTAATCCAATCTTTCCATATCCTAAATACTGGGGGCAAACCCATCAAGATTTGTCAAAAATAATCATATATATGTCAACACACATGATCCCAAATTTCTCAACGAAAAAGTTGTGGATGAGCTCATACAATGATCTTTCATGTGGCATAGAATGCTAAGGGTGCATTGTAGTGCAACCAGACATCAAACCCAGTGACCTTCAGGTTACATATGGTTATGCCATTTTTCATGCAGAACAAATTCTGCGGGTTGCGGAGTGACTTCTGTTGAGGAGCAGTTCTCTCAATTAAATATTTTCTTCCATTAAAACTAGGAAGAATCTACATATACCTTGGAAATAAATAACACATCCTCAAGCAAACAAAATTATATATCTTCTTGTGTCACTCTTGAGATAATAAAATAGCTGATTTCCCAAGCTAAGGCTCAATATATGGAGACATAGCATGCCAACTGGCCAAGGTATGTCAAACCATACCCTCCATATGGTGGTTTGACTCCTTTTCCAATCCAATGTTAACATATAGCTCATATAGTTGTCGTGTACCAAGATTCGACATGTAGCAAAGCTATATTCTTTCGACAATTGTTCAAATTTCATCGGAACTAATTGTGTCCTTGGTAAAAAAAGTTACAACCATGTTCGATCAAGACTCAAAAAAATGCAAGATGTCCTTCTTGGATATTTTGTATCACAAAAAATATCGCATGTTTCCCCAAATTGGCCTATACAAAGAAAAAGCTGAACAGAATTGCTTCCTAAGTTATTATTAGGTGGAGAATTTAAGCCTCAGTGTGAGGAACAATTCATTGAGGTTGGCACAATATGGATGTCCGTGGATAGTCTCCTACCAAGTGTGCTGGCACTTACAAGGGGTTTGACCAATCACTTTTGAGGACTTGGCCCTGAAAGCCAGCGACATAGGGAACCATGAAGAAAGAGTTGCTCATCGAAATCATACCATTGAATGACCCATGACTACAAACATTCAGAGTTACGACAAAAAAACGTACTCCAACATAAATTATTGGCACCATGCAAACACATCGACAGAAAATACTTCGATGTTACGCAAAGCATGATTCGCTGGCAGCATGACTAGAAAAGCATGATATGTGTATCCTTCATATGGAAAAATATAAGCTCACAGGCTATACGAGTATAAACTAGTAGCCGTAAATGAAGAGAAAGAGATATAATGCTCCAATGCTATATGAGCCTAAACTACAAGCGCCGTGTGAAACCTTGAATACACATAAAAATGCTCAATGTTATATTAGCCTAACTATAAGCGTGTTTCAAAAATGTTAAATTTGATCCAACCTTCATGAGTTTAATCTCACAATGTTAAGTTGTGCGCTCCAAAAAAAAAATTTCCGAGCCTAAATTGACATAAAAATGTACTGTGTACATAAAAAACTACACATCCACGTATAGCTGGCATACACTTGAATAAGATCATATACTAAAAAAACTAGATCCAGAGACCATGTTCGCATGGAAATACTACAAGCATTAAAAATGTTGTCCTGTTTCGAGCTCTGGACCCGAATCAAAATATCTCTTCGGACCCAGACCTCGAGGGGCATCTGTTGACATGGTTTTTGACCAAAACAAAATAGAGTGCAAATACTCTACCAAAAGTTAGATAAATGCAAATGGCAAAAATCCATTTAATAATGAAAGGAAACAATTTAAAAATAATGGTATGGCATTTTTTTACTTTTATATTACGAACATTGGAAAAAGCCGATGATTATACAATAGGACGAAAATGGTCTAGTTTTGTCATAAGAAAATATGGACGATGCATGGCGTGTACGCACGCGTTACATTGCCAACGTGGAGTTCTAATATCGGTCTAAAATCCCATCATCACATACGGCGCGAATATTGACAAAATATAACAAATGAGGACACGGTTCCATTAAAAATATCACTGCATATACAAAATGTATAAAGAATATAATCGATGATTAAAGAAAATATTAGCATCAATCAAATCTGTGGCTGGCAAGTGCTTGCATTATGTGCTAATGTATTCCAGCTAAGCGTACATGCATTACATATGTGGCAAATCTGTGTAATAACCATGCATGCATGAAGCTCCAATTAAACAATTGGGTTAAGAAGCCCATACGTTGGCTTATATCCAAGGGCCCATAGATAGACATTAATAAAATATTAAACTAATCTAGTGTCCAAAGGCCACACGATGGACTAGAACGAACTTGGCCTAAATTAAACCCATACCGGCTAATTAGAGGTTGCCGGGCAATTAGTGATTAAAAATTAGAGGAAAAGGAAGGGAGCCAACCACTCCCCACGATCGTGAACATGATCCCACGATCTGGACGTGGGCGCGCGGGCTATTATAAATACCCCCTGCTCAGTGGTTTGGGGTTGGATTGATTTTTGGCGGCAGAGTTCTTTGGTCTTCTTCCTCCTCTAGTAGCAATATTCTACTACACACCATAAATCATATAAAAGCACATAGAGAAAGAAGAGGCAGGCGTGGTGCTTGCTGCAAAGTTGAAGGTGAGATTCATGGCTCTTCCCTAGCCCCTGATTTGGCCATTGTGGTACAGATCAGGGAGCTTTCTTCTTCCTCCTCTCTCAAAACTCTAGCCCTTGGTTCGGCCATCGTGGTACAAATCAAGGAGCATGTTTTATCTCTCCAAAATTCTCGTCCTTAGTCCGGCCATCGCGGTACAGACAAAGGTGCATGTTTAATCCATCTCAAATTTTTGTCCTTGGTTCGGCCATCGCGGTACAAACCAAGGGACATGTTATATACACCCCCAAATTGTTGCCTTTGGTTCGGCCATCACGGTACGGGTCAAGGAGCATGCATGATTCTTGTAAACACGATTCCTTTAAATGTTCCGTGCGCTTCGTCCTATTGATCTCCGTCTTGGTTCGGTCCCCTTAGCGATACAAACCAAGATGAACGCCTCGTTTCTTGGTTTGGTCTCTATACGTGGATACAAACCAAGAGAGTGTCATAAGTGCGAAAACCTCATAAAAATTGCACTAATTTGGTCATCATAAAAAAATGGATATGGCTAAGATGGAATGAAATTACGAACGCGCTAAACCGAACTCATGATAAACTCTTGTTTGGTTGCGCTACGGGCATTAGGTATCACGCTAGTTGCAATACAAACAAGATCATACAAATATATTCCCTCACTTGGTTACGCTGCACGCGTGCATTATCTTAATGCCACGCGGTGTTAGTAGTAATACGAGTAGGGCAAAACTTAATTTAAAATGTGTTCATGTTACATACCCAAAAACCAAAATCATGCAAGATGGATTATAAAACATGTTGCATCATAAAAACCAACCTTACTTGGTTGCGCTACACGTGGGCATTATCATAATGCTACACGGTATTAGTAGTAATACAAGTAAGAGAAAATTAAACAAAGTATTCAGGCCACATATTTGGTCCAAAGTCAAATAAAACATGTCATGAAATGCTCCAATGCTATAAGAGCCTAAACTATTAGCATCGTCATAAATGGATATCACAAACTCACTTTACTTGGGTTATGCTACACACTAGCGCCAATGATGTGACACTATGTGGAGTTAGTACTAATACCATGTAAGGTATAAACATAAACGAAAATGATAAATGTGAAATGACTCATGCAACATCATAATTGCTCCACAAACCTTACTTGGTTACGCCACACGCGGGCATTATCTTAATGCTACGCGGTGTTAGTAGTAATACAGGTGAGAGAAAATTAAACAAAATATTCGGGCCACATATTCTGGCCAAAGTAAAATAAAATATGTCATGGAATGCTCCAATGCTATAAGAGCCTAAACTATTAGCATCGTCATAAATGGATATCACAAACTCACTTTACTTGGGTTATGCTACACACTAGCGCCAATGAAATGACGCTATGTGGAGTTAGTGCTAATACCATGTGAGGTACAAACATAAACAAAAATGATAGATGTCATACGACTCATGTAACACCATAATTGCTCCACAAACCTTTGCTTGGTTACGCTGCACGCGGGCATTATCTTAGTGCCACGCGGTGTTAGTAGTAATACAGGTAAAGCAGGACTTAATAAAAATAAGTTCACTCCACATCCACATGTGCATACAAAATTCATGCAAAATACATGATAAGGCATATTTCATGTAGCCCACATAGGCTTTAAACAAATAAAAAATATCATAAACAAACTCCATTCGGGTCAAGCTATACGTGTGTGTCATATCATTGCACCGCGTGGTTAGTATTGATACCGTGTGAAGTCAAAGTCAACAAAATATGGCACATATCATATGCATCATAAAAAGCATCAAAATTGTGTCAGAAAGCTTCATCCCATTACGCTACACACGGGCACCATATCAGTGTCGCGCGGTGATAGTAGTAATGTGATGATGCAAAACTTATTAAAATTGGCATGTCACATATAATACATGCCACCAAAACCAAAGAGGTCATATAAAAATCCTAAAGGAAAATACATACCCATATCCTATGTGCCAAACGTAGGATAAAACTAAGCCTAGCCAAAACCAACCTTCATTCTGCACCGCATATAAATGAGGTTGAACACACACAAATTGTTGCATGCTAGGAAAATATATTCCCAAACATCACACATAAAATCATAGAGGAGTACTTGCATGGAACCAAACTTCAAGCTCACCAAGAAGGAGTTCGTCGTCGACCGCGAGGAGGATATCTCTTGTAGTATGTTGTAATAGGAATGTGTTGCAATCCTATGTAATAGATATGTTGGAATTCTTAATCAGGGGTTTTTCTCTTCGGAGATGTAATTAACAGAATTTTTATGTATATGTAAGAGTTCTGGAAATAAAGTACCTGCAATGTTTGATTCTATTTTCATTTTATGCATTTAAAATTCACTCTGTATCAATGATGTGGACGCGTGTCTCACGCCCGCCATTTTCCCGTCATCAGATTCCGGGCGCACCCAGCTGGTTGTTGACTCGCCTTCATCCTAAACGCAAGAAACCAAATCCATAGTCGACATAGGCTGCTTGCATGTGTCTTTGAAATTTTGTATAAAGCGGGCCTTCAGCTCCGTCCATGACCCGATGGAATTAGCAAGCAATCCCTTCAACCAGGTACGAGCCGTCCCTTCTAACATCATGGTGAAGTACTTGGCGTAAGCAGCTTCACTAACATCCATCATCTCTATGGCCATCTCATAACTCTCCACCCATGCCTCAGGGGGTTGATCAGCTGTGTAATTAGGCACCTTACGAGGACCTTTGAAGTCCTTGGGCAGACGCTCGTTTCGTATAGCTGCCGTTAGACACGGCACACCGAAAGCCTTGGAAGTCACACCTGCCTCAATTGAAGCTGTCGGGTAAACCGGCGCGTGCTGATGAGCCGCCCGTTGAGCCGCCAGCTCAGCCTCCCGACGTGCTCTAGACTGGTCCACCAAATCCTGTGCATTGGCTCCATTGCGTGCCGGGTCCTGTCCATGAGGTTGGTTACGGCGCTGTTTAGTACTTGAGACCGCTGGCGAGTCAATGTGCCTATTGTAACTCCGGCTTAGACGAGGGGTCTCATGAATCCGATCATGGCTATAAGAGTAAGCCTGCTGCTGCACCAGAGCTGTTTGAAGAAGCTCCCTGGCCCTTCGGGTTTCAACCGTTGCTGGGGTTTTGCCCTCGTCGGATAGAGCCGCCAATCGCGTAGCTACAGCGATCATGTCGTCCAGGGGGTGGAGTAATGACCCAGCGGTGTCATCACACGCTGAGGCGGAGTGCTGTTCATATGCGGCTGGCCGGGCGGTTCAACTATCCGGTTTACCACTGGTGGGTTACTAGCCCCAGCTCCAGGGGTGTTAAAGAGGTCCCTTGACTCGTAAACCAAGGGCAAATGACTCCGATGCTTCCTCCTCAAGACTTCGTGTGAGGCGTTCTGATCTACCCTAAGCCGATATGAATCTGCTGTGCTTGGGCGTCCAAAACGGCTTCTTCTGCAGCCATCTTAGCGTTCTCTGCCGCTAAGTCTGCCTTAGGTTGCACTATTCCATCATGTTTTTTGGCCACTTCTACCTTCTGTTGCTCCTGGTTTTCTTGGGTTACCTCAACCTCCATCAGAGTCGCCAGAGCATCCAGTAGATCTGTTAAGACTTGAGCCAGCGGGCGAGCTGAACCGCCAGCCCCAGCTTCCGTGACCACAGCTGCACTAGAAGTTATATCCACAGCGGCTGTCGATCTAAGAACCGGTTATGTGCCAGCCATGAAGATCGCCACCCTGTTTGGCGGCTCACGGGGGTCCGGAATACTATCGCCATCGGAACAGCCCCCAAGCCTTCCATCTTGTAGCTGATACATTAAATTGGTCTCGCTCGTGGACTCATCATCATAGCAGATCTCCATCTCACCGCCAGAGACAGAGCCTTCCAACTCAGCCCCATGGGTGAACCCAATGAAGACATGCCTTACGGCTGGCTGAGCCGGGGCGTGTCGTGCACGCTGAGCCATCTCGATGATGTCGGTGCAGATGTCCAGCTCAGGGCCCGGCTCGCCGATCTTGCCGATGAAGGCGTGGATTCCGCCTGAGGGGACCCGGTACCCGTACTCAATTGAGCCGGCCTCGGGGCCCCAGCCTGCATCATCAATGTAGAGCTTGCCACGACGACTCTTGATCATCCGGCCCACAGCGTATCCCTTGAGCCCTTCGAAGCTGCCCTTTAAGAACTCGAAACCACTATGCGCTGGCCCACGGTGGGCGCCAACTATCGTGGAAGTGTCACGGCAGATGTCCTCATAGAAGGACTTAGTTGTAGAGATATTGCGACGAGGTTAGCTTAAAGGGGTTAAAACGGGACAAAGGACACGAGGATTTATACTGGTTCGGCCCCTTGCGGTGAAGGTAAAGGCCTACTCCAGTTGAGGTGGTATTGCTAGGGTTTCGATTACCAGGGAGCGAATATGCTTTGCCTGGTTCTCGACTTGATGTTTTCTTGCCCTAAGCCGCTGCCAGGTCATCCCCTTATATACACGGATTGACGCCCTGCGGCCTACAGAGTCCCGGCCGGCTCATACAACGTGTCCGGCTCGGTGACGTATCTTACATACCTTATATTACAAGTCTACACGTTCATGGCGGTTTATACTTACAGGCTTAAGCCGCCTCTTGGCTTGGGCCTCTTACAAGCCTATCTGTGAACCGCCATCTTGTATATTCTTGGAATTCATATAGATGAACCGCCATTGTGGTTGACCCGACCCCTCCTGGGCGGGTTATATCTGGTAGTCATATCCCCAACACCTTCGATGTTGAAATGGTACGCAACGACGACAAGTGTTTTTTTCGTAATTAAGCACACCTTCAACTACTTCAACGTGTAATTTTCTTCTTTTAAATTCGACTAGCTTATCCCATGCTATGCAAGACACTATGTCTTGGAGAGGATGGATTTTGAAGATCATGAAAGTATGGAAACAAAGAAAATTCACCTAAGGACCCATCATGGTATGGATTTTGAAGTAAATCTGTACAATTCTGATAGTGTAACCCATTTTGGTTGCCCGAATTGGGAAGCACTTTGCAAGATGTATGATTTTCATGAGGGTATGCTTGTCACCATGGATCTTGGTGATCCTGACATCGCCGAAGACAATATGGACATTTGGGTCCTTGGTGATATGCTTCCAATTCTACCGCTATGTGGGTTTCTCAAACATAGTTATTAAGTAATTTATATTATTTATTTCAAAATAGTTGACAGCTTATTTCCATTGACAACTTATTTTCATTCTTCAAAGAATGTGCGGAAGATGGTAGACAGAACCTACTACACTGATGGCTCAAAATTAACTTATCAGGAGAAAAATCATGTGATCTCATTTATTACCGATCTTGAGAATTACAATATCTATTATCAAACTCCTCCACATTATGGTCAATACGTGCCACTAGTGCACGTGTTGAACTATGGTAACATCCATGGAGATGCCATGGTAAGATTTTTTTTACTATTACGACATCCGTGCATCTTTCGCATAAATTCTTCTAAAACTAAACTACATTGCTAACTATGAAGTTATTACTATGTTTTTGAACAGAAAATCTCGAAGGATTGTGTGCCTCATTTGATGTTTCAGAAAGGTCGCCTTGACGTTTTGAACATACTGCCAAGTCATCCTATGAATCACTCTTGTCCATATCGGATTTCTAAAACCGATGAAGACATGACAATCAAAGATTGGAAAAAATGCAAGTTATAGTCACCTACTACGTGTTATGATCCAGCAACCCCGGAGTGACAATAGTCGGGACCACTCCCGGTAATGACCGTAGTTTGAGGAGTTCATGTATTCATCATGTGTTAATGCTTTGTTCCGGTTAACTATTAAAAGGAGGCCTTAATATCCCTTAGTTTCCAATAGGATCCCGCTGCCACGGGAGGGTAGGACAAAAGATGCCATGCAAGTTCTTTCCATAAGCACGTATGACTATTTACGGAATACATGCCCACATTATATTGATGAACTAGAGCCAGTGCCGTATCGCCCTAGGTTATAACTGTCTCATGATGAATATCATCCAACAAGTCACCGATCCAATGCCTACGAATTTATCTTATATTGGTCTTGCTAAGTTACTACTACTATCGTTACTGTTGCACTTGTTACAAAACTACTGTTATCACTGTTACCGTTACCATTCTTGCTGCTACTATTATCAAAACTATCATATTACTTTGCTACTGATCATGTTGCTGCAGATAATTAATCTTCAGGTGTGGTTGAATTGACAACTCAGCTGCTAATACCTTCAAATATTCTTTTGCTCCCCTTGTGTTAAATCTATAAATTTGGGTTGAATACTCTACCCTCGAAAACTGTTGTGATCCCCTATACTTGTGGGTTATCAGTGCCCCCCCACTAGTACTTTCTTCATCCAATATTTTTTATTTATTTCAAAAATGTGCTCCATGAAGTTTCAGGACTTCTGGAGTTGTGTAGAATAGGTCTCTAATATTTGCTCCTTTTCCAGCCCAGAATTCCAGCTGTCGGCATTCCACCTCTTTATGTAAACCTTGTAAAATAAGAGAGAATAGGCATAAGTATTGTGATACAATGTGTAATAACAATCCATAATGCATTAAATATCAATATAAAAGCATGATGCAAAATGGAGTATCAACTCCCACAAGCTTAGACCTCGCTTGTCCTCAAGTGAAAGCCAATATCGATAAATATGTCCACATGTTTAGAGATAGAGGTGTCGATAAAAATAAAATGCATACATGAGGGCATCACGATCATCTTTAGAACAACAACATATATTGTCATATAATTTATTATGCTAAGGTAAAAATTCATTCATAAGGTAAAGTATGAATCAGAAACTTTATTAAAAACTAACAAACTATGATCTCAGTCATTAAAACAATTGCAATTTATCATAACATCAGAAAGAGTCAAATTTTCAGCAAGTCCACATACTCAACTATCATATAATCTGTCACAATTGCTAACACTCACGCGATACTTACAGGTACAAAGTTTCAACCGGACACAGAGAAAGATAGGGACTTATAGTTTCGCCTCCCAACCTTTTATCTAAAGGATAATGTCAACAATAATACTTTACGAAAACCTACATCCAAGTGGATATATATATATATATATATATATATATATATATATATATATATACAGCCCGTCTATTCTGATAATGTTATCAGAATAGTTATTCTGATAACACTTCCGCACTGGATGCTCAACGCGAGGGCACTGCACTTTCTTTAGCAAAAGCACTGCATTACACAGATTAGTGAACTTCGCGTCGGAAAAAACTGCGCGTAGTGTTTTTTCGGTACTGTTTTCGCTCTAATTTTTTAACCGTTTATCAAAACGAGGCGTATAATATACTGTTGGAAAGCTACGGATTAGGTGCAACTTCGCCATGTTGGACACTTTTCGAGATTCCCCGCGGTTTAAGAGCAATTTCAAAAACGGTGCGGCCCACAAAGAGTGGCAGCGAGCGTTTTTTTATGTTTTTTTCTAAACCGCTCGTCGGAATGAGGAAAATGATACACCGTTGGATAAATATTGTCGAGGCGCATATTTTTCATAACTATTGTTTTCTCTAATTCGTTACGGTTTAAGAGCAGTTTCAAATTTACTAAATCGCAGAATTACGTTTTTTTGAAATTTTCGGTACTATTTTTGCTCTATTTTTGAACCGTTTGTCGAAACAAGGCGTGTAATACGTCGTTGGAAAGCTATGGACAAGGCGCAACTTTCATATGTAGAAATGGTTTTGAGATTCCTTATGGTTTTTAGTTAGTTTTGAAAATCGTGCGGCTGACGATGAGAGGTAGCGGCCGTTTTTCGTGAAATTTTCACAAACCGCTGGTCGAAATGAATCAAATGATACGCCGTTGGAAAGATATCGATGAGGCGCAACTTTTTCATATAGAACACTCTCTCTAATTCCTTACGGTTTAAGAGCAGTTTTAAAATTAGCAAAATGCGGATACTCTGTTTTTCGCGACACTCAAATCGACGAGTGAACTTCTTCCGACAGAAAACCGCACTGCTTTTAGACTGAAAATCGCACTGCATCAGACAATCAAGTGAACTTCATGGTTTGTTTCGTCATTTTATAAAAAAAGTTAAGTTTACTTTTGTCTTTTTTCCTAATAAGTGGACCGTAGGGACTAAGCGAGTGAACTACATCCGATAAGAAAGAGAACTTCTTCGAGATGTTTTGGTTTCTGTTGAATTTCTTTTAGTCTCGTCCGAACTATTCGATGTGCGTACCGCATTAGACAGAAAACCACATTGCATGAGACTGAAAGCTGCACTGCATCAAAGAGTCAAATGAACTTCATGAATTCTTTTGTCGGACGTAAATTTTTCTCAGACGAGAACGAGAGTGGACCGCAGAGATGAGGGCACGTGAACCTCAACATATATCCAAGTGAACGTCACTACTATCTTGTTTCGCTAAATTTTTCGCACTTTCATGTTGGGAACAAGTGAACATCATCACTCTCGAAAATGAAAATGAACCACGTCCGAGGACCCAGCGCACTACATGTGTTTTGACGAGGACCAAGCACACTGCATGTGTTTTGACGGAATCAACTGAGTTTTCAAACACACAAAGCACATTGTGCACTTCACATAATTGACTGGGTTTTGAAACACACGAGCACATCGTGCACTTCACACACGAGCCGTGCAAACCGCAAGCAGTGCCCAAACGGACTGCATCTATTTTTTACAAAAAATAAATGCATTTTACAAAAGATAAATACATTTTACAAAAAATAAATACATTTGACTGAAGTGGACCGCAGTACTCCTTGAAGTGGTCTGCATCAACCTTTTTTCATGAAAAATGAACCCCTCCAACACAAAATGAACTGCAGCACATCCACTCTCCATGCATTTTTTCACATACACAAACAAATAGAATTTTTCTGCACAACTAGCGAACTGCAGCAGATCCGTGCTGCCCTGCACACGTCATAAACAAACTGAAATAAGTGAACTTCACTTTCTCTAACACTTCATTTTCTTACAGTACACAACAAAACTCTCTGTTGCAGAAATGAGCCGCCGAGGAGTGCACTAAATCCACATGAGAATTGCACAACCTGAAAATCTGCAAAACAAAAGAGAAAATGAAGCTTGTTCAGAACTGCGGACATATTTTTCAGGGAATTGCACTTCCACACCACACGAACTGCTTTCAGCCAAGCACTGTACTGCACGGCGCCGGGGGGGAGGTGCAGGAGATCAGGCAACCTACGGACGAAGGTGAGCTAGGAGCACGTGGCCCCCTGTCCTCACTTCACACCCGAATCCCATCGTCTCCGGCCAGTGGAGGAGATGGAAGGTGTGGAGGCCGGATCCAGCGTGCTGGGATGGGGCGACCGCCATGGATGGCGCTGGCCAGCGCTGGTGGGAGGGGGTGGACCGGGGGGCTGGATCGGGCGGCGTGGCGTCGTGGATGGCTGGCGTGGCATAGATCCGAAGACGAGGTGTTGCGGGGAGCCGCTGCAGCCTTGGTCGGATGGCCGCGTCCCAGGCCGGTGGCGGCTGGATCCGGCGGCGAGGTGTTGCGGGGAGCCGCTGCGGCCTTAGTCTGACGGCCGCGCCCCGGGTCGGTGGCGGCTGGATCCGGTGGGATCCCTCGGGCGGTGGCCGGATCGCACGCAGGGCGGGAGCGGGGCCGTTGCGTGGCTTGGTGAGGTGTCGGCGGGGGTAGGTGCGGGGCGAAGGCCGGTCGGTGGAGGGGTGGAGTGGTTCCGGGGAGGCAGGGCCATGGCGCGGCCGGGGAGGAGCCAGGAGGAGCGCCCAAGTGGTGGGGGCGGCGCCCACGAGGCCACGAAGAAGAAGGTCGGGAGTGGGAGGGGAATCGTGCGCGAGGTGAGGGTGGGCACGAGGGAGCTGCGCCGCCGAGGGGTGGGGGTGTGGTGGTCGGGTGGGGATGGATAAGGCCAGACGGGGGCTGGGGTGGATTTTTTGGGTTGCAGTTCGGTGGAGTCTGCGACGTGCGGTGTTAGCAGAATAACGGTAGTGCTATCATAATAAGTTTCAGACCTCTTTTGGTTTATAGGATATGATTATTATAGAAATAGGAATTTTGTAGGAAATGAGATGACATGTATCTCAAATCCTATGAGTAGGAATAGGAAATAAGATGTCATTTGGTTGACACCAAAGGAATTTTTCCATTGAGTCTAGGCTCTTTTTTATTCTCCTATAAAATATGGAGGATAGGAACCAATCCTATATAGGAATAGGAATCCATTCCTATGAACCAAATGGCTCTAAAGGAAAAAATCCTATAAGAATCCTATCCTCTAGAATTCCTATGAAATTCCTCTAAACCAAAGGAGGCCTTAAGGGGTGTTATCTCACAGACTCTATTATATAGAGGGAACATAAAGCAAAACTCAAAGCTAGAGTAAACTAAAACTTTACTCTACTAGATCAAGATAAAACCAAAAGGATCGAACTAGGAAAAATGATAATGATAATGATGTGATGGTGATACGATACTGGGGAACTTCCCCAAGCTTGGCAGTTGCCAAGGGGAATGCCCATACCCATGTATTTAAATCTCTTTCTTCGGAGGTGGTGATGAAGGAGTTGTTGATGAAGTAGGCTTGCCATCCATCTTCCAAGACATAGGTTCACCATCATCGAAAGAGGAACGAGTCTCTGGGATCCTTGAATCTGCAGCCAAACTCATCCTCTTGAATCTATATTCATACTCATAGTTTTGGTTTTGCAGGTCATAGATCTGGGCTTGGAGATGCTCAATTTTCTCATGAAGCCTAAAGATGGCCTCCTCAATGCTCATGGGATCCAGCTTGTGCTTGTTGGTGAACTCCACAATCATCATGTGGTTCGCATTGATTCCACGCTCCACCATCCCTTGGCACTTGAAAACTTGTTGCTCCATTGCTTCGAGACTCGTCTCCACGCTTTCGGTCTTCTTTGGCCCCACAACATCGCGGATTTGCAGCACCCCCTCACGCAACTCAATGGCTTGAGGGTGCCGCAGCACCTCCGCAAGGTAGGGGTTGATGACCTTCTCGAAAAACTTGTCCTTGAGGGCGCTTGGAGACGTCATGGCGATCTAGATCTATCAGGAAAAATAGCTCAAAACAAAAACAGGAGATTTTTGCGTGGTACGGTGGTCAAAACCTTCGAAAGATTATATAATGAATTTTTACTGACCAAAAGAAGTATCGTGCAAGAAAACGAAGTCCGGAAGGCATACGAGGTAGTCACAAGGACGGGGGGCGCGCCCAGGGGGGTAGGGCACGCCCTCCACCCTTGTGGTGCCCTTGTGTCTCTTTCAGAATAATTTTAATTTTCCTAATTTTTTAAATATTCCGAAACAGAGAAAATTTATCATTGGAAATGTTTTAGAGTCGGTTTACTTACCGTACGACATACCTATTCCTTTTCAGAGTCTGAAATGTTCTGGAAAGTGCCCCTTATGTAATCCTCCGGTGTTACGGTATTAATTACATTGGTCTCAACATTTATGGGAGTGCCTGAGATATAATGTTTGATTCTTTGACCGTTTATCACTTTCGGATTTGTGCCTTCGGCATTGTTGATTTTTATGGCACCGGAACGATAGACCTCCTCGATAATGTAAGGGCCTTCCCATTTAGAGAGAAGCTTTCCTGCAAAAAAATCTTAAACGAGAGTTGTAGCAAAACATAATCACCTAAATTAAACTCACGCTTTTGTATCCTTCTATCATGCCATCTTTTAACATTTTCTTTAAACAACTTGGCATTCTCATAGGCTTGGGTTCTCCATTCATCAAGGGAGCTAATGTCAAATAACCTCTTTTCACCGGCAAGTTTGAAATCATAATTGAGCTCTTTAATAGCCCAATATGTCTTATGTTCTAGTTCAAGAGGTAAGTGACATGCTTTTCCATAAACCATTTTATACGGAGACATACCCATATGGTTCTTATAAGCAGTTCTATAAGCCCACAATGCATCATCAAGTTTCTTAGACCAATTCTTTCTAGATTTATTAGCAGTCTTTTGCAAAATTAATTTAATCTCTCTATTACTCAATTCTACTTGACCACTAGACTGAGGATGATATGGAGATGCAATTCAATGGTAAACATCATATTTAGCAAGCATTTTACGAAAAGCACCATGAGTAAAATGTGAACCACCATCAGTCATTAAATATCCAGGGACTCCAAACCACGGAAAAATAACTTCTTTAAGAGCATCTCCAACAGGTGCGCTAAACAGGCGCTGCGCCGTAAATATACCCACTTTAGCGCGCGCGCAACCTGGCAGATGGCTCCAGCGGGCGCGCAATAACCGCGCGCGCGATATAACCAGTTGGGCGCGCGGCAGGAAGCGGTACCTCGCACGGTGTATTTGCGGCGCCCGCTTCCGCGCGTGGCACACTCGACGCTCGCGCTGCGCTCTTCTTCTCCCCCTCCAAAGCCCCGCGCGCACCGGCGCCGGCGACCCGCACCCATGGACGCACGCGTCGGCACCCCGCTCACCCCGTCCTATAGCCGCGACCCCCCCCCCGCCCCCGTCGCCGCCGCCACAAACCCTAGCCCGGGTGGCGCTGGCCTCGCCTCCGCCGGAGCTCCTCCGACCAGCGGCCTCGCGCGCGGCCTCTTCATGCCGCTGCGGATGACCTCGGCGGCGGGTGGCGTCGCGCCGGCGCCGGCCCGAGCCGCCACCCCCTCCTCCTCAAAGCTCCCCAATGTGGCGCGGCCAAAGAAGGGCAAGACATCGGCGAAGAAAAACAAGGCGGCGGACGGCTCCGGCACCTCCAAGGCGAGGAGGAAGAAGCTTGCGGGGCGTGCGATGGGTGCGGCGGCTGCCGAAGCGCCGGCAAGCTCACTCATTGAGCCGGCGGCCGGCGCGCACAACATGTTCGATGAAATGCCTCCAAGGTAAAAAAATTCTAACTTTTCTTTTTTTTTGTTATTTTTTGAATGCATTCGTCACATATAGATAGCTTATTTGCATTGTGCAAAAAAATTGTAGTCTCAATGATGATACATACATGTCAACGATGGGTGTTGACTCCAACAATTCGCATTGGTCTCAAACTAATGACATGCATTTTGAAGACCATGAGTTCGAGGTGGACGAGGAGTGTGAGGGCATTGTCGACGCACCGAAAGGAAGAGCGGGCAATTACACCAACGCCGATGACATCTTACTATGCAGTACTTGGTTGCAAGTGTCGAGGGATCCATCCGTTGGAGGTGATCAAAGTAGAGATGCTTATTGGAACCGGATGAAGGAACACTTTGATGCTCGCAACGTGAGTGGAATTGACCGCTCCAACCGATCACTTAGGTCCCGGTGGTCGACAATCAACTCGGATTGTTAAAGGTGGGCGGCCTGTCAAAAGGCGGTTGACAAGTTGAACCCAGGTGGCACAAATGAGGACGATAGAGTAAGTGCCATTTCATCTTACATGTTGGTGCTAACTTGCTTTGTTTTGCTTGTTGTTGGTGCTAACTTGCTTTGTTTTCATGTAGTACAACATTGCGCAAAACTTGTTCAAAGAAGAGGAGAGGAAAACCAAGAAGGGGAAGATCAAGAAAGGAAGGGTATTTACTTTGCCTCATTGCTATGAAGTGTTGAAGGATGATGAGAAATGGAAGAAGCGTGAAGATTTGGATGATTTGCATTTGAGCGACAAACGGAAGCGAACAATTAAGTTGGATGATGATGAGGAGGAGGAGGATGATGCATCAAGTGATGATGGCAAGAGAAGCCCCACACCCAACTCGGTTTCATACTCGAAGCCAAAGCGGCCGGATGGGTGCAAAAAAGACAAAACCGAAAAGAAGAAGAGGAAAGGAGATGATGAGCTCAAGAATGCTATGGAAGCTATTGTGAAGGCAAGAAAAGAAGCCAACGAGGTGAGGAAAATGGCAAGGACCCAAGATGTCGCGGCCGAGGAGAGGAGGTTGGCGGCCGAGGAGAGGAGGTTGGCGGCCGAGGAGAGGAGGGTGGCGGCCGAGGAGAGTAAGGTGGCTTTGGAGGAGAGGAAGGTGAGCAATGAGGAGCGAACTAGGTTGTTGGAATGGGAGAAGCACTTGTTCTTCTTGGACACAACTAACCTCAATGCGGCGCAAAAGGAGTATGTCAATCTTGCCCAAGAAGAAGTATTGATCCAAAAAAGAGCCATGGTTCGTGCAATGGGTGGCGGTGGCCTCGGCGTAATGGGTGGCGGTGGCCTCGGCGCAATGGGTGGCGGTGGCCTCGGCGCCATGGGTGGCGGTGGCCTCAGTGCCATGGGTGGCATGGGTGGCTTCGGAGGTATCGTGGGCGGTTTAGGTGCAATGGGAGGCATGCCTGGCTTTGGAGCACCCCCCGACGCTATGTCCACCATGGGAGGCATGAGTTTTGCTTCTCTCATGGGAGGCATGGGTGCACCTCCGGCCACCATGGGCGGAATGTCTTTCGATGTGCCTCCTCGCACACATTCCCATGAAGATGCCATTGAGGATCTTGCCAACACTGTCGGAGCTTCACGTGATGCGGTGCGCGATGAGGAGAGGGAGGAAGATTCATCTTCGGAGGCGGAAGAATCATCTTCCGAAGATGAGGACGAGGACGAGGACGAGGAATGATGTGTCTTTCATTTGTGTATTGAACTTGATTTGCATTTTGAATTTGGTTGGATGAACTTGTGGGCATGATTTTAAACTTGTGGGCATGAACTTCATCAACTTGTTTGTGTGAAATTTTTATTGTGTTGGAAAATGTTTATCATTTTGTGTTGAAAATGGCATATGCAATGCACCGGCGAGTTGCGCGCGCTGCATTTTTACGCCCTACATTTTACCATGGCTGCTGGAGCCAGTGCTGCGCGCCGCGCCAAACCAGGCGATGCGCGCGCGGCATATCTATTTATTGCGCGCGACGCGACCGACACCTGTTGGAGATGCTCTAAGCATCTTAATAGAAGTGTTATGATCAGCACTACTAGTTGGAATAGCTTCTACCCACTTAGTAACGTAATCAAGAACAACTAAAATATGTGTATGCACATTAGAGGAAGGAAAAGGTCCCATATAATCAAAGCCCCAAACATCAAATGGTTCAATAACAAGTGAATAATTCATAGGCATTTCCTGATGTCTACTAATATTACCGATTCTTTGATAATTTATCACAAGACAAGACAAACTTATGAGCATCCTTAAAGAGAGTGGGCCAATATAAACCTGATTGCAATACCTTATGTGCAGTTCTATCTCCAGCGTGGTGTCCTCCATAAGACTCGGAGTGGCACTTGCGTAGGATATGTTCATGTTCATGCTCAGGTACACAACGTCTAATAACACCATCTACTCCTTCTTTATAAAGGTGTGGATCGTCCTAGAAGTAATGTCTTAAATCATAGAAAAACTTTTTCTTTGGCTGGTATGTGAAACTAGGTGGTATAAATTTAGCAACAATATAATTAGCATAATCAGCATACCATGGAGTGTTATGAGAGGCATTTATGACATTTAATTGCTCATCAGGAAAGCTATCATCAATAGGTAGTGGGTCATCAAGAACATTCTCTAACCTAGACAAGTTGTCTGCAACGGGATTCTCATCTCCCTTCCTATCAATAATATGTAAATCAAATTCTTGTAGCAGGAGAACCCATCTAATAAGTCTAGGTTTAGCATCTTTCTTTTCCATAAGATATTTAATAGCAGCATGATCAGTGTGAACAGTTACTTTGGAATCAACAATATAAGGTCTGAACTTATCACATGCAAATACAACTGCTAAAAATTCTTTCTCATTGGTAGCATAATTTCTCTGGGCACTGTCTAGAGTTTTGCTAGCATACTAGATAACATTTAATTTCTTATCAACTCTTTGTCCTAGAACAGCACCAACAGCATAATCACTAGCATCACACATAATTTCAAAGGGTAAATTCCAATCAGGTGGCTGAACAATAAGTGCAGATATCAAGGCTTTCTTAAGTATTTCAAATGCTTCTACACAATCATCATCAAGAACAAAAGGAACATCTTTTTGTAAGAGATTAGTGAGAGGCCTAGAAATTTTAGAGAAGTATTTAATAAACCTCCTATAGAAACCAGCATGACCAAGGAAACTTCTTATACCTTTGATATCTTTAGGACACAACATGTTTTCAATAGCATCTACTTTAGCTTTATCAACTTCAATACCTCTTTCAGAAACTTTATGCCCCAATACAATACCTTCATTAACCATAAAGTGGCACTTTTCCTAATTCAACTCAAGATTAGTTTCTTCACATCTCTGCAAAACTCGATCAAGGTTGCTTAAGCAATCATCAAAATAAGTTTCGTAAACAGAGAAATTATCCATGAAAACCTCAACAATCTTTTCACAAAAAACTAAGAATATAGTAGTCATACATCTTTGAAAGGTAGCAGGTGCATTGCATAAACCAAAAGGCATATGTCTATAAGCAAAGGTACCGAAAGGGCAAGTAAAACTGGTTTTCTCTTGATCATCTTTTGACACAGGTATTTGAGAGAAACCAGAATAACCATCTAGAAAGAAAAAATGAGTATGTTTGGATAGTATTTCTAGCATTTGATCAATAAAAGGTAAGGGATAATGATCTTTTCTAGTAGCTTTATTTAATTTGCGAAAATCAATTACCATTCTGTAACCTGTAACAATTCTTTGAGGGATCAATTCATTCTTATCATTAGGAACAACAGTAATACCTCCCTTCTTAGGGACACAATGAACGGGACTTACCCATTTACTATCAGCAATAGGATAACTTATACCTGCCTCCAGAAGCTTTAGTATTTCATTTCTTACCACTTCTTTCATCTTAGGATTTAACCATCATTGATGATCAACA
Organism: Triticum monococcum; assembly: GCA_034509565.1. NCBI lineage: Eukaryota > Viridiplantae > Streptophyta > Magnoliopsida > Poales > Poaceae > Triticum > Triticum monococcum. The sequence continues at coordinate 664,091,425 of CM067843.1, read as the reverse complement.
ACCGGTTTAGCATCTTTCTCCAATTTAATTTTGTGCTAACATAGAGTGGGACTAATGCCCTTAAGATCATCAAGAGTATATCCAATAGCGGCACGGTGCTTCTTCAGAGTTTTCAATAATCTCTTTTCTTCATGCTGTGAAAGGTTAGCACTAATAATAATAGTATATATCTTCTTTTCATCAAGATAAGCATATTTCAGAGTATCAGGTAATTGTTTAAGCTCAAACACAGGATCACCCTTAGGTGGAGGAGTATCTCCAAGGATTTCAATAGGCAAACTATGTTTCAACATAGGTCCTTGATTAAAGAATACTTCATCTATTTCCCGTCTTTCATTCATAAACATACCATTTTCATGGTCTAGCAAATATTGTTCTAAGGATCAGCAGGAGCCACAGCAATAGAAGCAAGACCAATAATTTCATCCTTACCAGGCAATTCTTTATCATGGGGTTGCCTACGAAATTTAGAGAAATTAAAATCATGAGACATATCTCCCAAACCAACAGTAACAATATATTTCTCGCAATCTATCTTAGCATTAACAGTAGTCAAGAAAGGTCTACCAAATATAATGGGACAAAATTATCTTGTGGGGAACCAAGAACAAGAAAATCAGTAGGATATTTAGTTTTCCCACACAAGACTTCAGTATCTCTAACAATCTCAATTGGTGATATAGTATCTCTATTAGCAAACTTAATAGTAATATCAGTATCTTCTATCTCAGCAGGTGCAATATCATTCATAATTTCTTTCTAGAGGGTATAAGGAATTGCACTCACACTAGCACCCACATCACATAAGCCATGATAACAATGATCTCCTATTTTAACAGAAACGTCAGGCATGCCAACAACAGATTTATGTTTAATTATCTTTAGTATCAGGTTTAGCAATTTAGCAGCTTCATCACAGAAATAAATAACATGCCCATCAATATTATCGAACAAGAGATCTTTAACCATAGCTATACTAGGTTCAACTTTAATTTTCTCAGGGGGTCTAGGTGTTCTTATATTACTTTTGTTGACCACAGTTGAAGCTTTAGCATGATCCTTTATTCTAACAAGAAAAGGTGGTTTCTCAATGTAAGCAGTAGGAACAATAGGATTAAGATTATAAATGATAGTTTCTTCTTCAACTTTAATAGGTTCAACTACATTAACTTCAACAGGAGGATGATATTTAAACCACTTCTCCTTAGGGAGATCAACATGAGTAGCAAAAGATTCACAAAAGGAAGCTACTATCTCAGAGTCAAGTCCATATTTAGTGCTAAAATCATGAAAAGCATCGGCATCCATAAAAGATTTAACACAATCAAACTTAAGGTTTATACCTGACTCCTTAACTTCGTCGAGATCCCAATCTTCGGAGTTGCGTTTAATTCTTTCCAATAAATCCCATTTGAATTCAATATCCTTCTTCATATAGGAACCAGTACAAGAAGTATCAAGCATGGATCGATCATTATGAGAAAGCCGAGCATACATTTTTTGAATAATAATTTCTCTTGAGAGCTCATGATTGGGCCATGAATATAACATTGACTTAAGCCTCCCCAAGCTTGAGCAATACTTTATCCTTCATGAGGCCAAAAATTATAAATGTAATTCCGATCACGATGAACCAAATGGATAGGATAAAACTTCTGATGAAATTCCAATTTCAGTCGGTTGTAGTTCCATGATCCAAAATCATCCAATAGCCTATACCATGTCAAAGCCTTTCCCTTCAAAGATAAAGGGAAGACCTTCTTCTTGACCACATCCTCGGGCGTACCTGCAAGCTTAAATCATCCAAAAACTTCATCCACATAGATTAGGTGCATGTTGGGATGTAATGTTCCATCTCCTGCATAAGGATTAGCTAGCAGTTTTTCAATCATACCCGAAGGAATTTCATAATAAATATTTTCAGTAGGTGCAGTAGGTTGAGGAGAAACTAATTGCGGTTCCGGTCGAGGTGAAGATACCCCGAACAAGCCCCTCAAAAGACTATTTTCCATAGTAACAAGTGATAGTAAATTTCAGCACACTATAGAAATATTTCCTTACCAAATTCCACTTACTAAAGGCGCTTCACTCCCCGGCAACAGCGCCAGAAAAGAGTCTTGATGACCCACAATTATAGGGGATCCATCGTAGTCCTTTTGATAAGTAAGAGTGTCGAACCCAACGAGGAGCAGAAGGAAATGACAAGCGGTTTTCAGCAAGGTATTCTCTGCAAGCACTGAAATTGTCGGTAACAAATAGTTTTGTGATAGGGTAAATTGTACCGGGTAGCAAGTAAATAAAGTCAATAAGGTGCAACAAGGTGGCCCAATCCTTTTTGTAGCAAAGGACAAGCCTGGAAAAACTCTTATATAAAGCAAAGCGCTCCCGAGGGCACATGGGAATTGTTGTCAAGCTAGTTTTCATCATGCTTATATGATTCACGTTCGTTACTTTGATAATTTGATATGTGGGTGGACCGATGCTTGGGTGGTGCCCTTCCTTGGACAAGTCTCCCACTTATGATTAACCCCCCTCGCAAGCATCCGCAACTACGAAACAAGTATTAAGGTAAACCTAACCATAGCATGAAACATATGGATCCAAATCAACCCCTTACGAAGCAACACATAAACTAGGGTTTAAGCTTCTGTCACTCTAGCAACCCATCATCTACTTATTAATTCCCAATGCCTTCCCCTAGGACCAAATAATGGTGAAGTTTCATGTAGTCGGCGTTCACATAACACCACTAGAGGAGAGAGAACATACATCTCATCAAAATATCGAACGAATACCAAATTCACCTGATTACTTATAACAAGACTTCTCCAGTGTCCTCAGGAACAAACGTAACTGTTCATAAAACATATTCATAATCATAATCAGAGGAGTATTAATTATCATTAAGGATCTGAACATATGATCTGCCACCGAATAAACCAACTGGCATCAACTACAAGGAGTAATCAACACTACTAGCAATCCACACGTACCAATCTGAGGTTTTGGGACCAAGATCGAATACAAGAGATGAACTAGGGTTTGAGAGGAGATGGTGCTGATGAAGATGTTGATGGAGATTGACCCCCTCTCGATGAGAGGATCGATGGTGATGACGATGGCGATGATTTCCCCCTCCGAGAGGGATGTTTCCACTTCAGAACAGCTCTGCCGAAGCCCTAGATTGGTTCTGCCCAGGTTCCGCTTCGAGACAGCGGCGCTTCGTCCCAAAAGTTTCTTCTGGATTTTTTTTCTAGGGTAAAAGACACCATATAGCCAAAGATGGGCACCAGAGGCCTCCCAGGGGGCCCACAAGGTCAGGGGGCGCACCCTCCACCCTTGTGACTGGCTGGTGGCCCCTCTCTAGTACTTTCTTCGCCCAATATTTTTTATATATTCCAAAACTATGCTCCGTGAAGTTTCGGGACTTTTGGAGTTGTGCAGAATAGGTCTCTAATATCTGCTCCTTTTCCAGCCCAGAATTCTAGCTGCCGGCATTCTCCCTCTTCATGTAAACCTTGTAAAATAAGAGAGAATAGGCATAAGTATTGTGATATAATGTGTAATAGCAGCCCATAATGCATTAAATATTAATATAAAAGCATGATGCAAAATGGATGTATCAAGGTCTATCGCTCCGGTGCCATAAAAATCAACAACGCCAAAGGCACAAATCCAAAGGTGGTAAACGGTCAAAGAATCAAACATTATGTTTTCAGGTACTCCCATAAATGTTGAGACCAATATTATTAATACCATAACACCGGAGGAGTACATAAGGGACACTTTCCAGAACGTTTCAGACTCTGAAAAGGAATAGGTATGAGGTACGGTAAGTAAACCAACTCCAAAACGTTTCCAATGATATTTTTTCTCCGTTTTGGAATATTTAAAAAATTAGGAAAATTAAAACTAGTCTGAAGGAGACACGAGGCCACCACAAGGGTGGAGGGCGCACCCCCTGTCCTTGTGGCCTCCTCGTGTGCCCTCAGGACTCCATTTTCTTGCACGATACTTCTTCTGGTCGGTAAAAATGCATTATATATTCTCCCGAAGGTTTTGACCACAGTACCACGACAAAATCCTCTGTTTTCGTTTTGAGTTGTTTCTACAGCAGATTTGGAGCAAGATGTCTTCACAGGAGTTGGTCGGGGAGAGTCGTGTATCTCATCGGACACCAGGCCCAAGAGCATACAGTGAAGCTAACCACTTCGGGCAAGCAACGGAGGAAGAGATGGAGTCTGACCTAAAAAGAGTGGATGCCATGGAGGAGGATCAAGAAGTCACCTCTCGTCTTCAAGTTGGATTCGTGATGGAGGAACTTCATAGTGCAGCAATACCAAACTCGGTCATCCCTCCTAATGCTAGATTTCTCTCTTATGAAAATATGAAAAAGACTGTTAGTTTTTCTCCCGCATCTATGAAACATCCTTGGGTGATTGGAGCTCTAGCCATCACGGGTAAACTTCGCAAGGAAATAATGGATCTTAAGCAGCAAAATAATAAGCTCAAGGAGGAGAATCGCATCTTAAGGGGAATCATCGTCAATAATATCACATCATCACCCCCGAAGAAAGAGACATAATTACATGGGTATGGGCACTCCCCTTGGCAACTGCCAAGCTTGGGGGAGGTGCCCCAGTATCGTATCACCACCACACCTCTATCTTTATTGCTTTTCCTAGTTTGATCCTTTTGGTTATGTCTTGATCTATTAGAATAAAGTTTTAGCATGATCTATCCTTGAGTTTTGCTTTATGTTCCCTCTATGTAATCGAGTCCTTGAGATATATAATAAAGAGTAGTTTTTGAGTTAAGGGCTTTGCTTTCTTGCTATCATCTTGAGGGAATTAAAGAAAAAAAGAAATAAAAAGATCATATATTGATCTTATGGAGAGTAATGACTTCACATATAAAGAGTATGATGAATAAAAGTTGTTGTGAGTTGACAAACATAGTTTTGGTCATTGTTGCAATTAATAGGAAGTAATAAAGAATGAGAGGCTTCACATATAAATATACTATCTTGGACATCTTTTGTAATTGTGAGAACTCATTAAAATATAACATGCTAAAAGGTTGATGTTGGACAAGGAAGACAACATAACAGGTTATGTTTTCTTATATCCGAATAGAACTTATATTGTCATGGATCATCCAGCATGTTGAGCTTTCCTTTCCCTCTCATGCTAGCCAAATTCTTTGCACCAAGTAGAGATACTACTTGTGCTTCCAAACATACGTAAACCTAGTTTTGCCATGAGAGTCCACCATACCTACCTATGGATTGAGTAAGATCCTTCAAGTAAGTTGTCATCGGTGCAAGCAATAAAAATTGCACTTTAAATATGTATGATCTATTAGTGTGAAGAAAATAAGCTTTATACAAACATGTGATATGGAAGAAGCGACGGACTGCATAATAAAGGTCCTTATCACAAGCGGCAATATAAAGTGATGTTCTTTTGCACTAAGATTTTGTACATCCAACCAGAAAAGCACATGACAACCTCTGCTTCCCTCTGCGAAGGGCCTATCTTTTACTTTTATCTTCTACCCTTATACAAGAGTCATGGTGATCATCACCTTTCCTTTTTATACTTTTTCCTTTGGCAAGCACTATATATATATATAGGACAACACTATTCTAATCCCAGGATTAGAATAGTTATTTGGATCACGACGCCCCTATATAGACGCGATTAGCTGTTCCCGAACTTCCTAATCACCCACGCCCCCACCGGTCCACCACTTCCCCCCGATCCCACGATCCCCACCAGCGCCCACCGATCCCCCGATCCCCCACCAGCGCCCCGACAACCTCCCGATCCACCGCCTCCCCCCTCTCCCCCGAGCCATGGATCCCGCGCGCCGCCGGCTGCCCTGGACCCGGCCTCCGACGCCCCGCCCCCGTTCCCTTGTCCGGCCAGTGCACCGCCCCGCCCCCACCCCATCTTATGTCGATCGGATCTCACTGCCACCTTCTATGCAGGATCGAGCATCACCTCCGGTTTCCTCCCTAAAAGTTGTCGCCGGCCTTCTACTCCGACAGTGCCACCGCGGGTGAGCCACCTCCGCCCACCTCACCGTGAGCCCATCGCCCCCGCTGCATTGGCCACCACCCCCAGCCTCCCCTTCGATGCGACACACCGACGGCCACCACCCGCCTCCCCATCAACGCCGTGCACCGGCGGCCACTACCTGACGTCCACCGTGCCTACCTGCATCCACCTGCAGCTAGAGGAGGGCTTGACCTACAGCAAGAGGATGACATGACCTGCAGCTGGGTGGCCACATCCAACAGAGAGGACAGAGCTAGCTGGGTGATGGATCTTGCACGCCGCCCTCCGGCCACGAGGCTGCCGAGCTGCTGGGTCACCGTCCACAAGCAGCAGCAGGTCGTCCTTCCTACCTCCCATACAGAACACAGACGACGCTGAGCTTCTCAGCCCCTCCTCCCTCCTCTAGTGTTACTTTGCAGAAAAACTAGCTCTAGTCCTGTTCGTCTCGACCTTCCTCTTCGACCGCAGCAGTGACGAGCTCCTCCGAGCAGTGAGCTACTGTCCGCAGAATCCTCTCCTCGAGCATTGTCGAGCTGTTGTTGGTGCACTACTGCTGCAGTTCAGCTTGAGTGCGAGAGGAAAGATTTCTGAGACAGATTAGTTGCTGGTGTTGTCCTTGGGATTTTTTGTTTGAACCTGCTGTTGTCCGTGGTTAAAGAGGTACAATTTTGTTAAATGAACTCGCGGTACACCTCTTTTCCTAACAAAGGCAGCCAGCTATGGTTTCTGACCTTCAATTTGCTTGTGTGTCCAGTGTGTGTGTGTATATATGTGCCAATGTTTTATATACTATATTGGTGCTAAAATTAAGTGCAAGATGTGCAGATTTTGTTTTCTAGCATGCGCGCGTGAATGTGTAGGCAAACTCCCTTTGACATTTTGTTCTCAACTGTGGCACAATTTGTCAGATAGAATATGTAGATATTTCTTCCATTGGTGTCCAAAATGCCAGACACATACGTACGAGCAATTTTTAGTTTAGATTTCAGTTTTGCTGTGCAATTGGGTCATACTGGGCACCCCTGAGGATTGGAGAAAACTCTCCGCGCAGTATGTTTTCGCATTAGATATTTTGTCAGGAAGTTTTGATGTATGTTTGGGGTACTTCTAGGCGCTAAAGCTTTTCTCCATGCTGAATTTTGTGTGGCCCAAGGTTTGCTCCAATCCCCTATATATCATAGTAAAAGAATCATAGGCGTATGTTTGGGGTACAAACGCGTACTGGCCTTCTCTCCAAACACATACTTGACCTTTAATTTTTTTGTGTGAAGGTCAAAATGTTTTGTTCGAGAAGGTCAAGTGTGTTATGTGTAACTCAGCAAGTTCAAATAATTTGAATATGCAAAATGTTGTGTTCGAGAAGGTCAAGTGTGTTATGTGCATCACCTCGCCCCCATTGAATCTTTTGCATTTTTTGTGTATTCTTCAAAAGTTCAGGTCATCATGAGATGCTTCGATTGAGTTACTAATGTTTTTGCTAAAAATATAGTGCAGTTTAAAAAGTTTTTTAAAAAGCAAAATTTTCTTGTTTCTAAAAAACCTAGAAGTTCAATTAAAATACTCGAGCGGTTCAGTGTTTATAAGAAAACTTGGATTTCTTTAGTTCCTAAAAAATAAAACCCAAGAAGTTCAAATTAAGATAACACAGAAGTTCGATGGTTATATACCATGAAGAAAAACAAAGCTTCAACTATAACAGTGTTAACTTGAGAAGTTCAAATTTCATAAAATAGAGAGTTCAAAGAAAATGTTACTGTTGTACTAAAAAAATCCCATGGATTTTCCTATTATTAAAACATGATAACCAAAAAGTTCAAACTAAAATAACAAAGTCATTCAAAATAACAAAGCAATTAACAATAAGAAGGTCAAATTAAAATAACAAAGCAATTCAAAAAAAAATATTAAATATTTTCTCTGTTTATATGAAAAACCTAGAAGTTTAAATTTATAAAATGAAGTGGTTCTATGTTTATTTATAAAAACAATCCCTCTTCCCAAATAATAAAGCCAAGACATTCACTTTAAAGACACGAAGGGTCTGATGTATACAAAAAAAATAGATTCTTCTCATTTCACGAAGAAATAAGTATGAAGTTCAATTTGAAAAAGTAAAGTATAAAGGGATTTTCACCGTTTCTAAATAAAAAACTCTTGAAGTTCAAACTAAAATAATAAAGCATTTTGATTTTACTAAAAACTAGGTTTATTCCCATTACTAAAAAAACTAGAAGTCCAAATTTAAAAAACGATGAAGTTCGGTGTAAATAAAAAACTCATATTTTTTTCATTACTAAAGAATAAAAATAAACTCGTGAAATTCACTAAAGTATAAAAAACTCATATTTTTTCATTACTCGTGCTTTGGGTGTTAGGGACAACTATTTTACAGAGAAGTTGAAATTGAAAACGGCGAGAAGTTCACGTGCTGCATGGTGTGTGTTTTCATATGAGAAAATAGAATAAAAAGTTAAAGTATAAAAAATTCACTACTAGAAGTTCAGGTGCTCAGCACGGGGAAGTTCAAAAACTTCTTGAGAGAGAGGCAATCGGCACTATATATCAGTTGTGCAACTCCGACGAACGAGTGAGAAATTACGAACAAAAAACATGGTAGAAGTTCAAGTGAAAACAGCGGGAAGTGCGATGATATAGAAAACTTAGATTTTTCTCGTTATTAAAGAATGAAAAAAACAAGTTCAAAAATAAAACAACAAGAAGTTCAACTTTTAAAAATAGAGTGCTTCAAAATTCCATAAAAAGATTAAAGAAATAAAATCAGGAAGTCCATATTAAAAAGATGAAGAAGTTCGATGATTATAGAAAACTCAGATTTTCCTCGTTATTAAAGATTGGAAACAAGAAGTTCAAAAATAAAAAACAAGAAGTTCAACTTTTAAAAATAGAGCGCTTCAAAATTTCATAAAAAGGATTAAGAAATTCAGATAAATATTTATAAAAACTCAGATATTTTCACGTAACTGCGAGAAGTTCGATTGATAACTGACAGAAGTTCATGTACTACACGGTGTGCATTTTGTATTAAAAAAGAATAAAAACAAAGACTAAAAGTTTTGTTGTTATAAGTGCAACTCCTCGGTCGAACAAAGTTAAAAAAATTATTGTGAGAGGGGTTTGTACAAAAGGAGTATCATTTCTGTAACACTAACGAATGGATGAGAAAATTACAAACGAAAATACGTCACAGAAGTTCAACGTGAAAACAACATGAAGTTCAACTACTACGCTGAATGAATTTCAGATGAAAAACTTTTAAAATCACCGCGAGTATGAAAAAAGATCAACACGGGAAAGTTAAGTGCTTATAGCAGCTTTCCACCGGTATATCACTTACTCAATTCCGGTGAGTGGATGGAGAGTTACGAGCAGTGGATGGAGACCTACGAGCAAAAAAATCATGTGAAAAACAGAGTGAAGTTTAGGTACACGCACCGAGAAGTTCAGGTTCTTCATGCGGTGCATTTTTGAAGAATCTGTTTCGCGATAAAGGCAGAACGAATGATCTCGCCGTTTTCGAAATTACAGGAAAATGGCTAGGAATCAGAGAAAACCATCAACATGGAAAAGTTTCGCATTTTCCATAGCTTTTCAGAGGTATATTATTTGCCTCATTCCGATAAAGTTTGTATAAATTACGGGGAAAATGCATTTTTAGCCATTTTCCAAATTGACTTAAAACCATAAAGAATTAGGAGAAACAATATATACAAAAAAGGTTTCGCATTTGTTTAAGCTTTCCAACGCCATATCATTTGCTGTATTCGGACATACGGTTAAATAATTAGCTCGAAAATACGAACTCGGTGGAACTTGTATCATTTTCAAAATTACTTTTAAACGGTTCAAAATTAGAAAAAACTTTTAACATGAAAAAGTAGCGCATTTTCATAAGCTTTCCAACGCCATATTATTTGCCTCAATTGGATTAGACGTTTAGAAATGGCATCGAAAATACAAACTCGGGTGTTCCATTTGTGAAATTCTACGATTTTCCGAATTACTCTTTAACCGTAGGGAATTAAACAAAACTTTCAACATGTGGAAGGAGCGGTTTTGCAGCAGCTTTCCAACGCCATATTATTTGCCTCATTCCTATAAACGGTTTAAAAATGTGATCGAAAATACGATTCACGTTTTTTATATGAAGAAAAAACGGTTTTCAAAACTGCTCTTAAACCGCTTACATTTTGCCAAAAATTTAAATTGGGTCATGATACTGATGTCCATAGATTTCCAACGGTATATTGCAAGCCCCGTTTGGACACCTTTTAGCTAAAGTTCAACCTAGTACTAGGGGAAGGTCAGACGCGTTACTCGGGAAGTTCATGTTGTGATCAGAATATTATTCTGATCCCGTGATCAGAATAGTGTTTATATATATATATCCACTTGGATGTAGGTTTTCATAAAGTATTATTGTTGATGTTACCCTTGAGGTAAAAGGTTGGGAGGCAAAACTATAAGCCCCTATCTTTCTTTGTGTCCGATTGAAGCCTTGAACCCATTGTTGTGGAACGCAGTAATTTCAAAAAAATTCCTACGCACACGCAAGATCATGGTGATGCATAGCAACGAGAGGGGAGAGTGTTGTCTACGTACACTTCGTAGACCGCAACGGAAGCGTTGACGCAATGTAGAGGAAGTAGTTGTACGTCTTCCCGATCCGACCGATCCAAGTACCGTTACTCCGGCACCTCCGAGTTCTTAGCACACGTACAGCTCGATGACGCTCCCCGGGCTCCGATCCAGCAAAACTTCGGGGATGAGTTCCGTCAACACAACGGCGTGGTGATAATGATGATGTTCTACCGACGCAGGGCTTCGCCTAAGCACTACAACGATATGATCGAGGTGGAATATGGTGGCAGGGGGCACCGCACACGGCTAAGGAACGATCACGTGGATCAACTTGTGTGTCCTAGGGTGCCCCCCTGCCCCCGTATATAAAGGAGCAAGGGGAGGAGGCGGCCGGCCAGGTGTGGCGCGCCAAGAGGGAGTCCTACTCCCACCGGGAGTAGGACTCCTAGTTGGACAAGGAGAGAGAGGGGGGAAAGAGGAGGAAGAGAGGAAGGAAAGGGGGGGCGCCGCCCCCCTTCCCTTGTCCTATTCGAACTAGGAAGGGGAGGGGCGCGTGGCCACCTCCTGCCTCCTTCTCTCTTCTCCCTCAAGGCCCATGTAGGCCCAATAAACCCCCCCCCCCAGGGGGGGGGGGGGTTCCGGTAACCCCCCGGTACTGTGGAAAAATGCCGATTTCACCCGAAACGATTCCGATGTCCAAATATAGGCTTCCAATATATCGATCTTTATGTCTCGACCATTTCGAGACTCCTCGTCATGTCCGTGATCACATCCGGGACTCCGAACTAACTTAGGTACATCAAAATGCATAAACTCATAATAACTATCATCGTAACGTTAAGCGTGCAGACCCTACGGTTCGAGAACAATGTAGACATGACTGAGACAGATCTCCGGTCAATAACCAATAGCGGGACTTGGATGCCCATATTGGCTACTACATATTCTACGAAGATCTTTATCGGTCAGACCGCATAACAACATACGTTGTTCCCTTTGTCATCGGTATGTTTCTTGCCTGAGATTCGATCGTCGGTATCCAATACCTAGTTCAATCTCGTTACCAGCAAGTCTCTTTACTCATTCCGTAATACATCATCCCGCAACTAACTCATTAGTTGCAATGCTTGCAAGGCTTATGTGATGTGCATTACCGAGAGGGCCCAGAGATACCTCTCCGACATTCGGAGTGACAAATCCTAATCTCGAAATACGCCAACCCAACATGTACCTTTGGAGACACCTGTAGAGCTCCTTTATAATCACCCAGTTACGTTGTGACGTTTGGTAGCACACAAAGTGTTCCTCCGGCAAACAGGAGTTGCATAATCTCATAGTCATAGGAACATGTATAAGTCATGAAGAAAGCAATAGCAACATACTAAACGATCAGGTGCTAAGCTAATGGAATGGGTCATGTTAATCAGATCATTCAACTAATGGTGTGATCCCGTTAATCAAATAACAACTCTTTGTCCATGGTTAGGAAACATAACCATCTTTGATTAACGAGCTAGTCAAGTAGAGGCATACTAGTGACATTCTGTTTGTCTATGTATTCACACATGTATTATGTTTCCGGTTAATACAATTCTAGCATGAATAATAAACATTTATCATGATATAAGGAAATAAATAATAACTTTATTATTGCCTCTAGGGCATATTTCCTTCAGTCTCCCACTTGCACTAGAGTCAATAATCTAGATCACGTCGCCATGTGATTTAACATCAATAGTTCACATCTTTATGTGATTGGTTCACATCTCCATGTGACTAACACCAAAAGGGTTTACTAGATTCAATAATCTAGTTCACATCGCTATGTGATTAAGACCCAAAAGTGATCATGTTTTGCTTGTGAGAGAAGTTTAGTCAACGGGTCTGCCACATTCAGATCCGCATGTATTTTGCAAATTTCTATGTCAATAATGCTCTGCATGGAGCTACTCTAGCTAATTGCTCCCACTTTCAATATGTATCCAGATTGAGACTTAGAGTCATCTGGATCAGTGTCAAAACTTGCATCGACGTAACCCTTTACGACGAACCTTTTGTCACCTCCATAATCGAGAAACATATCCTTATTCCAGTAAGGATAATTTTGACCGTTGTCCATTGATCTACTCCTAGTTCACTATTGTACTCCCTCTCTTAACACAGTGTATGGTATACAATAGATCTGGTACACAGCATAGCATACTTTATAGAACCTATGACTGAGGCATAGGGAATGACTTTCATTCTCTTTCTATCTTCTGCCGTGGTCGGGCTTTGAGTCTTACTCAAGTTCACACCTTGTAACACAGGCAAGAAACTTTTTCTTTGACTGTTCCATTTTGAACTACTTCAAAAACTTGTCAAGGTATGTACTCATTGAAAAACTTATCAAGCGTCTTGATCTATCTCTATAGATCTTGATACTCAATATGTAAGCAGCTTTACCGAGGTCTTTCTTTGAAAAACTCCTTTAAACACTCCTTTATGCTTTACAGAATAATTCTATATTATTTCTGATCAATAATATGTCATACACATATACTTATCAGAAATGTTGTAGTGCTCCCACTCACTTTCTTGTAAATACAGGCTTCACCGCAAGTCTGTATAAAACTATATGCTTTGATCAACTTATCAAAGCGTATATTCCAACTCCGAGATTCTTGCACCAGTCCATAGATGGATCGCTGGAGCTTGCATATTTAGTTAACACCTTTAGGATCGACAAAACCTTCTAGTTGCATCGTATACAACTCTTCTTTAGTAAATCCATTAAGGAATGCAGTTTTGTTTATCCATTTGCCAGATTTCATAAAATGCGGCAATTGCTAACATGATTCGAACAGACTTAAGCATAGATACGAGTGTGAAAATCTCATCGTAGTCAACACCTTGAACTTGTCGAAAACCTTTTGCGACAATTCTAGCTTTGTAGATAGTAACACTACTATCAGCGTCCGTCTTCCTCTTGAAGATCCATTTATTTTCTATGGCTTGCCGATCATCGGGCAAATCCATCAAAGTCCATACTTTGTTCTCATACATGGATCATATCTCAGATTTCATGGCCTCAAACCATTTCGCGGAATCTGGGCTCATCATCGCTTCCTCATAGTTCGCAAGTTCTTCATGGTCTAGTAACATGACTTCCAGAACAGGATTACCGTACCACTCTGGTGCGGATCTCACTCTGGTTTACCTACGAGATTTGGTAGTAACTTGATTTGAAGTTACATGATCATCATCATTAGCTTCCTCACTAGTTGGTGTAGTAGTCACAGGAACAGATTTCTGTGATGAACTACTTTCCAATAAGGGAGCAGGTACAGTTACCTCATCAAGTTCTACTTTCCTCCCACTCACTTCTTTCGAGAGAAACTCCTTCTCTAGAAAAACTCCGAATTTAGCAACAAAAGTCTTGCCTTCGGATTTGTGATAGAAGGTGTACCCAGCAGTCTCCTTTGGGTATCCTATGAAGACATATTTCTCTGATTTTTGTTTGAGCTTATTAGGATGAAACCTTTTCATATAAGCGTCACAACCCCAAACTTTAAGAAACGATAACTTTGGTTTCTTGCCAAACCACAGTTCAGATTGTGTCGTCTCAACGGACTTAGATGGTGCCCTATTTAACGTAAATGCAGCTGTCTCTAATGCATAACCCCAAAACTATAGTGGTAGATCGGTAAGAGACATCATAGATCGCACCATATCTAATAAAGTACGGTTATGACATTCGGACACACCATTATGCTGTGGTGTTCCAGGTGGCATGAGTTTGTGAAACTATTCCACATTGTTTTAATTGAAGACCAAACTCGTAACTCAAATATTTTACTTCTGCGATCATATCATAGAAACTTTCATTTTTGTTACGATGATTCTCCACTTCACTCTGAAATTCTTTGAATTTTTCAACTGTTTCAGACTTGTGTTTCATTAAGTAGATATACCCATATCTGCTCAAATCATCTGTGAAGATCAGAAAATAATGATACTTGTCACGAGCCTCAATATTCATCGGACCACATACATCAGTATGTATGATTTCCAACAAATTTGTTGCTCGCTCCATTGTTCCGAAGAACAGAGTCTTAGTCATCTTGCCCATGAGGCATGGTTCGCAAGCATCAACTGATTCATAATCAAGTGATTCTAAAAGCCCATCAGCATGGAGTTTCTTCATGCGCTTTACACCAATATGACCTAAACGGCAGTGCCACAAATAAGTTGCACTATCATTATTAACTTTGCATCTTTTGGTTCAATATTATGATTATGTGTATCACTACGATAGAGATCCAGTGAACTATTTTCATTGGGTGTGTAACCATATAAGGTTTTATTCATGTAAACAGAACAACAATTTATTCTCTTACTTAAATGAATAACCGTATTACAATAAACATGATCAAATCATATTCATGCCCAACACAAACACCAAATAACACTTATTTAGGTTCAACACTAATCCCGAAATTATAGGGAGTGTGCGATGATGATCATATCAATCTTGGAACTACTTCCAACACACATCGTCACTTCACCCTTAACTAGTCTCTGTTTATTCTGCAACTCCCGTTTCGAGTTACTAATCTTAGCAACTGAACCAGTATCAAATGCCGAGGGTTGCTATAAACACTAGTAAACTACACATCAATAACACGTATATCCAATATACCTTTGTTTACCTTGCCATCCTTCTTATCCGCCAAATACTTGGGGCAGTTCCACTTCCAGTGACCAGTACCTTTGTAGTAGAAGCACTTAGTCTCAGGCTTAGGATCAGACTTGGGCTTCTTCACTTGAGCAGCAACTTTCTTGCCATTCTTCTTGAAGTTCCCCTTCTTCCCTTTGCCCTTTTCTTGAAACTAGTGGTCTTGTCAACCATCAACACTTGATGTTTTTCTTGATTTCTACCTTCGTTGATTTCAGCATCACGAAGAGCTTGGGAGTTGTTTCCGTTATCCCTTGCATATTATAGTTCATCACGAAGTTCTACTAACTTGGTGATGGTGACTAGAGAATTCTATCAATCACTATCTTATCTGGAAGATTAACTCCCACTTGATTCAAGCGATTGTAGTACCCAGATAATCTGAGCACATGCTCACTAGTTGAGCGATTCTCCTCCATCTTTTAGCTATAGAACTTGTTAGAGACTTCATATTTCTCAACTCGGGTACTTGCTTGAAATATTAACTTCAACTCCTGGAACATCTCATATGGTCCATGACATTCAAAACGTCTTTGAAGTCCCGATTCTAAGCCATTAAGCATGGTGCACTAAACTATCAAGTAGTCATCATATTGAGCTAGCCAAACGTTCATAACATCTGCATCTGCTCCTGCAATAGGTCTGTCACCTAGCGGTGCATCAAGGACATAATTCTTCTGTGCAGCAATGAGGATAAACCTCAGATCACGGATCCAATCCGCATCATTGCTACTAACATCTTTCAACACAATTTTCTCCAGGAACATATCAAAATAAACACAGGGAAGCAACAACGCGAGCTATTGATCTACAACATAATTTGCAAAATACTACCAGGACTAAGTTCATGATAAATTTAGGTTCAATTAATCATATTATTTAAGAACTCCCACTTAGATAGACATCCCTCTAATCCTCTAAGTGATCACGTGATCCAAATCAACTAAACCATGTCCGATCATCACGTGAGATGGAGCAGTTTCATTGGTGAACATCACTATGTTGATCATATCAACTATATGATTCACGCTCGACCTTTCGGTCTCCGTGTTCCGAGGCCATATCTGTATATGCTTGGCTCGTCAAGTATAACCTGAGTATTCCGCGTGTGCAACTGTTTTGCACCCATTGTATTTGAATGTAGAGCCTATCACACCCGATCATCACGTGGTGTCTCAGCACGAAGAACTTTCGCAATGGTGCATACTCAGGGAGAACACTTCTTGATAATTTAGTGAGAGATCATCTTATAATGCTACCGTCAATCAAAGCAAGATAAGATGCATAAAAGATAAACATCACATGCAATCAATATAAGTGATATGATATGGCCATCATCATCTCGTGCATGTGATCTCCATCTCCGAAGCACCGTCATGATCACCATCGTCACCGGCGCGACACCTTGATCTCCATCGTAGCATCGTTGTCGCCTCGCCAATCTTATGCTTCCACGACTATCGCTACCGCTTAGTGATAAAGTAAAGCATTACAGCGCGATTGCATTGCATACAATAAAGCGACAACCATATGGCTCCTGCCAGTTGCCGATAACTCGGTTACAAAGCATGATCATCTCATACAATAAAATTTAGCATCATGTCTTTGCCATATCACATCACAACATGCCCTGCAAAAACAAGTTAGACGTCCTCTCCTTTGTTGTTGCAAGTTTTACGTGGCTGCTACGGGCTTAAGTAAGAACCAATCTCACCTACGCATCAAAACCACAACGATAGTTTGCCAATTTGACTCCGTTTTAACCTTCGCAAGGACCGGGCGTAGCCACACTTGGTTCAACTAAAGTTGGAGAAACAGTCACCCGCAAGCCACCTTTGTGCAAAGCACGTCGGGAGAACCGGTCTCGCGTAAGCGTACGCGTAATGTCGGTCCGGGCCGCTTCATCCAACAATACCGCCGAACCAAAGTATGACATGCTGGTAGGCAGTATGACTTATATCGCCCACAACTCACTTGTGTTCTACTCGTGCATATAACATCAAACCATAAAACCTAGGCTCGGATGCCACTGTTGTGGAACGGAGTAATTTCAAAAAAATTCCTACGCACACGCAAGATCATGGTGATGCATAGCAACGAGAGGGGAGAGTGTTGTATACGTACCCTTCGTAGACCGCAACGGAAGCGTTGACGCAACGTAGAGGAAGTAGTCGTACGTCTTCCCGATCCGACCGATCCAAGCACCGTTACTCCGGCACCTCCGAGTTCTTAGCACACGTACAGCTCGATGACGCTCCCCGGGCTCCGATCCAGCAAAGCTTCGGGGATGAGTTCCGTCAACACAACAGCGTGGTGACGATGATGATGTTCTACCGATGCAGGGCTTCGCCTAAGCACTACAACGATATGATCGAGGTGGAATATGGTGGCAGGGGGCACCGCACACGGCTAAGGAACGATCACGTGGATCAACTTGTGTGTCCTAGGGTGCCCCCCTGCCCCCGTATATAAAGGAGCAAGGGGAGGAGGCGGCCGGCCAGGTGTGGCGCGCCAAGAGGGAGTCCTACTCCCACCGGGAGTAGGACTCCTAGTTGGACAAGGAGAGAGAGGGGGGAAAGAGGAGGAAGAGAGGAAGGAAAGGGGGGGGGCGTCCCCCCCCTCCCTTGTCCTATTCGGACTAGGAAGGGGAGGGGCACGCGGCCACCTCCTGCCTCCTTCTCTCTTCTCCCTCAAGGCCCATGTAGGCCCAATAAACCCCCGGGGGGGTTCCGGTAACCCCCCGGTACTCCGGAAAAATGCCGATTTCACCCTGAACGATTCCGATGTCCAAATATAGGCTTCCAATATATAAATCTTTATTACTCGAACATTTCGAGACTCCTCGTCATGTCCGTGATCACATCCGGGACTCCGAACTAACTTCGGTACATCAAAATGCATAAACTCATAATAACTGTCATCGTAACGTTAAGCGTGCGGACCCTACGGTTCGAGAACAATGTAGACATGACTGAGACAGATCTCCGGTCAATAACCAATAGCGGGACCTGGATGCCCATATTGGCTCCTACATATTCTATGAAGATCTTTATCGGGCAGACCGCATAACAACATACGTTGTTCCCTTTGTCATCGGTATGTTTCTTGCCCGAGATTCGATCGTCGGTATCCAATACCTAGTTCAATCTCGTTACCGGCAAGTCTCTTTACTCGTTCTGTAATACATCATCCCGCAACTAACTCATTAGTTGCAATGCTTGCAAGGCTTATGTGATGTGCATTACCGAGAGGGCCCAGAGATACCTCTCCGACATTCAGAGTGACAAATCCTAATCTCGAAATACGCCAACCTAACATGTACCTTTGGAGACACCTGTAGAGCTCCTTTATAATCACCCAGTTACGTTGTGACGTTTGGTAGCACACAAAGTGTTCCTCCGGCAAACGGGAGTTGCATAATCTCATAGTCATAGGAACATGTATAAGTCATGAAGAAAGCAATAGCAACATACTAAACGATCAGGTGCTAAGCTAATGGAATGGGTCATGTTAATCAGATCATTCAACTAATGATGTGATCCCGTTAATCAAATAACAACTCTTTGTCCATGGTTAGGAAACATAACCATCTTTGATTAACGAGCTAGTCAAGTAGAGGCATACTAGTGACATTCTGTTTGTCTATGTATTCACACATGTATTATGTTTCCGGTTAATACAATTCTAGCATGAATAATAAACATTTATCATGATATAAGGAAATAAATAATAACTTTATTATTGCCTCTAGGGCATATTTCCTTCACCCATCAGTATCGCGTGAGTGTTAGCAATTGTGAAAGATTAAATTATAGTTGAGTATGTGGACTTGATGAAAAGTTCTTATATCGACTCTTTCTGATGTTATGATAAATTGCAATTGCTTCAATGACTGAGATCATAGTTTGTTAGTTTTCAATGAAGTTTATGATTCATACTTTACCTTGTGAATGAATTGTTACTTTGGCATAAGAAATTATATGACAATATATGTTTTTGTTCTAAAGATGATCATGATGCCCTCATGTCCGTATTTTAGTTTATCGACACCTCTATCTCTAAACATGTGGACATATTTTTCGATATCGGCTTTCGCTTGAGGACAAGCAAGGTCTAAGCTTGGGGGAGTTGATACGTCCATTTTGCATCAGGCTTTTATATTGATATTTATTGCATTATGGGTTGTTAGTACGCATTATATCACAATACTTATGCCTGTTCTCTCTTATTTTATAAGGTTTACATGAAGAGGGAGAATGACCGGCAGCTGGAATTCTGGACGGGAAAAGGTGCAAATATTAGGGACCTATTCTGCACAACTCCAAAAGTCCTGAAACTTCACGGAGCATGTTTTTGGAATATATAAAAAATATTGGACGAAGAAAGTACCAGAGGGGGGCCACCATCCAGCCACAAGGGTGGAGGGCGCTCCCTACCCCCTAGGCATGCCCCCGACCTTGTGGGCCCCCTAGCAGGCCTCTGGTGCCCATCTTTGGCTATATGGTGTGTTTTGACCTGGAAAAAAAATCATAAGGAAGCTTTCGGGACGAAGCGTCGCCGTCTCGAGGCGGAACCTGGGCAGAACCAATCTAGGGCTTCGACAGAGCTGTTCTGTCGGGGAAACATCCCTCTGGGAGGGGGAATTCATCGCCATCATCATCACCATCGATCCTCTCATCAAGAGGGGGTCAATCTCCATCAACATCTTCACCAGCACCATCTCCTCTCAAATCCTAGTTCATCTCTGGTATTCGATCTCGGTCGCAAAACCTCAGATTGGTACGTGTGGGTTGCTAGTACTGTTTATTACTCCTTCTAGTTGATGCTAGTTGGTTTATCCAGTGGAAGATTATATTTTCAGATACTTAATAATAATTAATACTCCTCTGATCTTGATCATTAATATGTTTTGTGAGTAGTTACATTTGTTTCTGAGGACATGGGAGAAGTCTTGTTATAAGTAATCATGTGAATTTGGTATTCGTTCGATATTTTGATGAGATGTATGTTGTCTCTCCTCTAGTGGTGTTATGTGAACGTCGACTACATGACACTTCACCATTATTTGGGCCTAGGGGAAGGCATTGGGAAGTAATAAGTAGATGATGGGTTGCTAGAGTGACAGAAGCTTAAACCCTAGTTTATGTGTTGCTTCATAAGGGGCTGATTTGGATCCATATGTTTCATTCTATGGTTAGGTTTACCTTAATTCTTCTTTCATAGTTGTGGATGCTTGCGAGAGGGGTTAATCATAAGTGGGAGGCTTGTCCAAGGAAGGGCAACACCCAAGCACCGGTCCACCCACATAGCAAATTATTAAAGTAACGAACGCGAATCATATGAGCGTGATGAAAACTAGCTTGACAACAATTCCCATGTGTCCTTGGGAGCGCTTTGCATTGTATCCTGTCCACTTTACTACTGAACTGATTTACCAAAATGAGTTTCATATACAACATGGTAAACCTGTGATGTGTCTGCTTGTTTCTCTTTTAGAATGCGGAGAAAATATTGGAGAAGAGTACCCTGTTATTCAATGGTAAAGGAAGTAATGCAGATAAGGTTCAAGATAGTGAGACATCCATGTTGATCTCCAAGAAAGATGATAAAAACTATCTTGACGATAGTGAAACAACCCCAAAGTCTTGTATTGATGTAGTGTTCGAGTTACTGGCCACTACTACCGGCACAAGCTCTTTGAACTCGCTGCCTGAATCAGTTCGTCTTCTTGAGTTTCAACTTCAAGTTGAAAGACATTGATCAGATGTGCTGCGACACGAAGCCAAAGGACTGAGGAAGTCCCTGCTGAATTCAGATGCATACTTTCTGGTGCAATAGCAAGTGCTGGAGGATTTAAGCGCCAAACAAGAGAACATTAATAAGCTTTCTAAGCATCTTGCCAGCATGTTGGGTACCCAGGATATTGTTTCTTGAGCTCTTCTGAAGTGGTTTTAGTTCTGGACTTGTTTTGCTATGGCATTTATTTTCACTGGTCGCCAACTTTGACAACTAGTGTATGTGATATGCTACTTTATTCCCTATATTTGCACTGGTGACGAACTTTGATGCCCAGTGGATGTAATATGTGTAATAGCCTAGCATTAGTTGCTTGCTTATTTATTTCCTTATTGTCTTGTTTAGTTGTTTTCTTGTAGTCAATGCAACTATTTTTCCGCGTTTTTCTAGTGGCCACAATAACCTATTTTTTATAACTAGGCCACAGTAACCATGGGCAACATACGGACCGTTGTAACCATGGTCCTGCTACCTGCTATAGTGACCATGGGCCTCCTATGGGCCATAGGATCCATGGGCCCTCGACGGCCCGTATAATCAATGGGCCTTCTATGGGCCGTATGATCCATTAGCTAAACATAGGTCGTACTATTCGTGGACCAATTACTATCCGCAAAATGGGTCGTAAATGGGTTAGAGTGGAAATCGTATGTTTATGGCCTGACTATAATGGGCCGTTAATAGGCCGAAATGTATAATGGGCTTAATTCGACAAGCGTCATGGGTCATTAATGGGCCGAATTTGATGACGCTATGAAAATAGCCCAACGGGTTAACGGGCCACAAACGGGCCGACTGTAACCACGGGCTAAATTTGGCCCACAAGCAGAACAGGCCAGTAATGGACCGTAAGTAACCGAATGCTGGAAATGAGCCCAAGAATAAATGGGCCCTTAGAAGGCCGAAAGGTAACATCGGTTGGAAACGGCCCAACGGAATAATGGGCTGTTAATGGGTGCAAAGCGTTACACTGTTCATTATGGGCCAATTACACCACGGGCCTTTAATGGCCCCAGAGTTACAAAGGGCCTTGTATGGGTCAAAAGACATCATGGGCCATACATGGGCCGGAAGTTACAATGGGCTGGAATCATATTGGACGGCCCAGATGACGCTACTAGGCCCAATTCGGATAGGCCATAACGGGCCTTCAGTTAGCGGGTTGTAAATGGGCTATATGCGAACATGCCGTTAACAGGCTTTCCGTGGGCCGGCCCGCAACCTTTTGACCAAGTCAAACGGGCCGGCCTTTTCACCTAAATGGGCCTCTGTTGGGCCAGCCACGTGTCGACGTATCATAGGCGCCTCTCATACAATGAGTGGATGACATTTGTCCCAATGGTGAGCCAACACGTGGTTCCTCTGGCGGTTGAGAATTTTACACGTGAAAAATCCCCATTGGTCCAGGCTGTTAACGGGTTATCAAATCCAAACTGGAACCTGATAGCTTAACGATGACCCGTTACGGTGGATTCCACGTGTCAGTTACCCTTGACGAAAGCACTTCCATGACGCGCCATTTATCGTCATGGAAGTGGACACTTCCGTGATGATAATTTTGGTATTGTCATGGAACACTTCTACGATAGCACATGTATGACTATCTTGATTCTGTCATAAATTCGTCATGGATGTACATGCATGAAAGAAAACGTGACCTACCTTGACAAACACGTATCATCACAGAAGTGTTTTTTTTGTAGTGGAGGGATTACAATGGTGTATGATGTTGCTACGGCGAGTTCTCCTATTTGAAGATAGATGATCAAGAGGAACCCTAGACTAGAGGTCCCAGGGTTTACATGTTGGATGCAATCTGGGGCGCCGCCGCCCTCTAGTCTTGGGCGTCAATAAGGTCATCAGGCCTCCTAGGGTTAGCGCCACGCCGTGGGCCCATTGGCCCCCCTTGTAGTCAATAAGGCTGGGCTCCTTGGCATTAAGCACCCCTAGTATAGGACCCCGTCACCTAGTATTCATTGTTCCATAAAAAGTGGAACCCATTCATAGCCCAGACTGCCGCCCAAGCCACCGAGAAAGAAACTTGTGACCCAACTGACCCAACAAAAGAACCACCCAAGAAGGTTAGAAGAGGGTTTCAGGGAAAGAAGTGGGAGGGAAGGGTGAAGCGAGAAGGTGCGGTGGTCAAGATGACAGAGTGGTTTGAGGAAATCTTGTCCAAGGAGGAGGCATACGTCAAGCCCTTGGACATAAAGGAGGAGAAGAAGGCAAAGAGGTTCAAACTGTTGATGGAGGCGACCGAGAAGAAGCTAGCGGTCGAATAGAAGATGGCCTCAAAGAGAAGAAGGCCATGCTCAAGGAGAGGAAGGCGATGCTCGAAGAAAAGAAGGTGAAGATCACAATCGGTGCGGAGGAAGCCAAGATGTTGTCCTCAAAAGTGGAGTATTTGGATGCCAACACAAGAATGATCGTGCAAGCCATCCGCTTCAAGATGTTGCATTGATAGAAAGTTGAGTTTGAGGCAGCGGGCAAGGAGTAGGAGGAGGCGGAGGCGAAGGCTGCATACCCGGCGACGACGGCAGCTCGAGCGCGGAGGAGGCTCGGATTGCCGGTCCAGCAGGGCACCAGACTTATATTCTTTTCTGGTCGGACATGTAAAAACTTAAAGTTTACTTGCCTCTTTTCGGTTATGATCAGGCATGTGAACCGACACTGGCATGATCCGGCACACGCTATGAATCAGACTTTTATTTGAATTTGAAATTGCACTTTGCTGATTGACATATGCATGATAGCATTGGATGGCTGCCTCCTGCACTCGTGTGTGCGGACCGATCCCCCTGTCCACAGACAAATGCGGGAGGGAATTTGTGGGCCAGCGTTGGAGATGCCCTTTTTTGAACTCAAACATGCCCTTATATCTACAAAACCAAATATATATATACTCCCTTCGTTCATAAATATAAGTCTTTTTTAGATATTCTAATACAAATTACATACGAATGTAATAGACATATCTTAGAATGTAGATTCACTCATTTTACTCTGAATGTAGTCCGTATTGAAATCTCTAAAATGACTTATATTTAGGAACAGAGGAAGTACAATATGAAAGAGACCTATCTGATGATGTGTATTTAGTATTCTAAATGTAAATGTTTTTCTCAACAACCATTAGTCAAAGTTTGTAAATTTTGACCTTTCCAAAATTCTATAGGCACTATATTATACTCCTTTGAACTAAAACCGCGACGATTAATTTGGAACAGAGGAAGTAGAACATAGCTTTGACATTCAAACTTCATCGGTTAGAAGGGCAATCAAAACCCCTAAAAAAGGCAATCAAAATGACCTTGGCCGAGCGCTCAAGAACGGAGGAAATGTGCTCCTCAAATACGTGGGGACCCTCATAAATGCCACACGTAAGGTACAAGCATATGACAACTCCGAACGTTTTTTACGGTAAGTTTAGTGACACAAGGATAACAACCTTAGTTGCCAAACATGACAACTTTCATGCGTCAGCTTATTTCTAATAGAAACTTGCCGTATGTCACTGAAAATTGTCATCCTTATGACTGAAATTGTCATCAAAAACATCAAAACCAAAATACCATGCATCTCACATGTGACACTCATTGTTTTTTTGACAAAAGAGAGCATTCTCTCCGATTTCCATTAAAAGAAATCACCATGTCTTTACAGCAAAGCGGGAAGAAACTAAAGATGTAACATAAAACTCCACCCCCTACGCAGCTATTACTACCCTACTGAGGAGGGGAGGAAAGCCATCCATTCCCTCCCAAACCACCTCAAGGCAAAAACCTACAGGAGTGGTCCAAGGCCTGGATTCAGAAAGGAACCCAGCCCTGGAATGGAAACAAGTCTGTTAACAGAGGCATACATCATGATTAAAGTCTTATCATCATCCAAAGATCATAGGCTGGCTGAAGAATAGAAGGAAGCAAGCTAGCTTGCAGTGGAAGTAGTTATTCATCGCAGCAACAGACTCGTCCTGAAGTAGATTATGTTGGGGAACGTAGCAGAAATTCAAAATTTTCTACGCATCACCAAGATCAATCTATGGATTAATCTAGCAACGAGGGAAGGAGAGTGCATCTACATACCCTTGTAGATCGCTAAGCGGAAGCGTTCAAGTGAAGGGGGTTGATGGAGTCGTACTCGTCGTGATCCAAATCACCGATGATCCTAGTGCCGAACGGACGGCACCTCCGTGTTCAACACACGAACAGCCCGGTGACGTCTCCTACGCCTTGATCCAGCAAGGGGAGAAGGAGAGGTTGGGGAAGACTCCATCCAGCAGCAGCACGACGGCGTGGTGGTGGTGGAGCGTGGTACTCCAGCAGGGTTTCGCCAAGCACCGCAAGAGACGAGGAGGGAGAGGGGTAGGGCTGTGCCAAGAAGGAGATTGAATCGTGTCTATGCCAGCCCCAAACCTCAAGTATATATAGGGGGAGGGGAGGGGCTGCGCCCCCACCTAGGTTTCCACCCCTAGGGGTGGCGGCCAGCCCTAGATCCCATCTAGGGGGGCGGCCAAGGGGGAGAGAGGGGGGCGCACCACTAGGTGGACCTTAGGCCCATCTGAGCCTAGGGTTTGCCCCCTTCCACTCTCCCTTGCGCCTTGGGCCTTGGTGGGGGGCGCACCAGCCCACCAGGGGCTGGTCCCCTCTCACACTTGGCCCATGCAGCCCTCCGGGGCTGGTGGCCCCACTTGGTGGACCACCGGGACCCTCTCGGTGGTCCCGGTACATTATCGATAAAACCCAAAACTTTTTCGGCGACCAAAACAGGACTTCCCATATATAAATCTTTACCTCCGGACCATTCCGGAACTCCTCGTGACGTCCGGGATCTCATCTGGGACTCCGAACAACATTCGGTAACCACGTATATCTATTCCCTATAACCCTAGCATCATCGAACCTTAAGTGTGTAGACCCTACGGGTTCGGGAACCATGCAGACATGACAGAGACAACTCTCCGGTCAATAACCAACAGCGGGATCTGGATACCAATGTTGGCTCCCACATGTTCCACGATGATCTCATTGGATGAACCACGATGTCAAGGACTTAATCAATCCCGTATATAATTCCCTTCGTCTAGCGGTACGATACTTGCCCGAGATTCGATCGTCGGTATCCTGATACCTGGTTCAATCTCGTTACCGGCAAGTCTCTTTTACTCGTTCTGTAACACATCATCCCGTGATCAACTCCTTGATCACATTGTGCACATTATGATGATGTCCTACCGAGTGGGCCCAGAGATACCTCTCCATTTACACGGAGTGACAAATCTCAGTCTCGATTCGTGCCAACCCAACAGACACTTTCGGAGATACCTGTTGTGTACCTTTATAGCCACCCAGTTACGTTGTGACATTTGGCACACCCAAAGCACTCCTACGGTATCCGGGAGTTGCACAATCTCATGGTCTAAGGAAATGATACTTGACATTAGAAAAGCTTTAGCATACGAACTACATGATCTTGTGCTAGGCTTAGGATTGGGTCTTGTCCATCACATCATTCTCCTAATGATGTGATCCCGTTATCAACGACATCCAATGTCCATGGTTAGGAAACCGTAACCATCTATTGATCAATGAGCTAGTCAACTAGAGGCTTACTAGGGACATGGTGTTGTCTATGTATCCACACATGTATCTGAGTTTCCTATCAATACAATTCTAGCATGGATAATAAACGATTATCATGAACAAGGAAATATAATAATAACCAATTTATTATTGCCTCTAGGGCATATTTCCAATAGATTAGTGTCACCCAGGATTCTCCCAGTCTTCAGGAGCCACCCATGAGCTGCTTTGAACACTTCTTCCGCCACCTCGCTTACTTGTTTCACTCCAGCCTCCATCATCTTACTTCTTACGGGGTTTGTCTGCAAAACATTCCAATCATTTAGATTTTTGAGAAACAGGTTAACAGGTACACTAGGGTTATTCACCCTATTGTTATCAAAAACAATGTTGTTCCTTAGCTTCCAAATAGTCCAGCAGATCGCTGAAATGCCTATCATGACCAAACCCTTTTCATCTTTTCCAAAGGTGTTTACCCATGTTTTCATTATTGCATCCAGGATTTCTGAAATGTTTCTCAAATTGAAAGCACATTTCAAAATGTTCCACAACAATCTAGCAACTGAACAGGATAGGAAAATGTGATTGATATTTTCTTTACGTCCACAGAAAGGACATCTATCATCCCCTTTCCACCCCCTGTGAAGCAGATTGTCTTTGGTAAGTATACTGTTCCTAAGAGCCAACCACATGAACACCTTGATTCTGGTGGCATTTCAATCTTCCACATGTAAAGGTGTGGATATTTGACACCATCTTCAATCAAGTGTTTGTAAAAGGATTTTACAGTGTATACTCCTTTTTTGGTTAGAGACCACTTTACCTCATCTTTATCCTCATTTAGAGTCACCGAACTACAAGCTTCTTTAATATGTTCACACAGCTCTCTAGTGTCTCCTATCAGAGTTCTTCTAAAATGCACATTATCTAAGCTGTTTTCAAACACCTCCTTAACTGTTTTCTTTTTGTCAAAACAAAGCTCATAAAGTCTAAGGAAGTTTTTACTTAGTGGGGTAGAGCCAATCCACCAGTCTTCCCAAAAGCGTGTTCTATCTTCATTTCCAATTCTAAACTTGCACAAAGAGGCAAAATGATCTCTATGTTTCAGTACCTCCCTCCAAAACTGGGAATCTCCCTGTTTGGCCAGTACATTACCCAAATTTTTATTTTTAACATATTTTTTTCCAAATAATACCTTGCCACAAATCCTCAGTTGTGTATAATTTCCACCACCATTTACATAGCAATTCTTTGTTCATATACGTAAGATTTTGAATTCCCAAACCCCCATATCTTTTGCTCTGCACACCTCAGACCATTTTACTAAATGGTATTTTCTTTTTTGGTCATTCTCCTGCCATAGAAGTCTGGCTCTAAAGAAATCCATGCGTTTTTCTACCCAACGGGGATAAAGTATGGTATGCCCATTAGAGACGACTGAATCAGCGTAACCCTCCCTGCGCTAGCAAGCAGTATACCTTGCCGGGTTTCACATTTTCTCTCCATCTTACTCTCCGAAGGTTTCCAATGTTTATTGCAAATTCTATTTTTATCTATAGGCAGTCCTAAATATTTCATGGGCAAGGCACCCACTGGACATGTGAATTTTTTTGCATATTCATCTTTCTTATCAATGGCTTCTCCAAACAGGAAAAGCTCACTTTTATGAAAATTAATCTTCAACCCAGACATTTGCTCAAACAAGCACAGAATGTATTTCAAATTATGTGCACTTTCTATATCATCTTGTAATAGAAATATGGTATCATCTGCATATTGTAGCATATTAACCCCATTTGGAATATATTCATTTAAAACCCCTTTCACCAGCCCACTTTCTCTAGCATTATCTAACATGATTGCTAGGGCATCAACAGCTAGATCAAAGTTCAGAGGGGATAGGGAATCCCTCTGCCTTAAGCCCTTGTGAGTAGGAAAATATTTCCCTAGGTTTTCATTGACTTTGACACAGACTTTCCCCCCTCTAATAGTCTCCATAACCCAATCAATCCATTTGTCTAGAAACCCTCTCATTTTCAACATTTGAAAGAGGAAAGACCATTTGATTTTGTCATATGCCTTTTCAAAATCAATTTTCAAAAACAGAGCACTTTGCTTTTTCTTTTTTATGCTGTTCAAAGCCTCATGAAGGATCAAAACTCCTTCCATAATATATCCGCCTTTAACAAAAGCAATATGAACAGGAGAAATAACATCAATAGCCACCAAGTTCAACCTATTCATTAAAACTTTTGTGATAATTTTGAAGCAAACATTCAGCAAGCAAATTGGCCTGAATTTTTGTATTTTATTAGCATCTTTTCCTTTTGGGACTAGAGTTATAATACCATAATTTAATCTACTAATATCAATTTTCCTATTAGCAAAGTCATCCAGCAGAGCTTTTAGGTCATGTTTCACCAGTTCCCGTAGTGTTGATAAAACTCAGCAGTGAAGCCATCGGGTCCAGGTGATTTATTGTGTGCCATTTTAAAGACAATCTTCTTGATTTCCTCCAAAGAAAATTCTTCAATCAGAATTTTTTCATATATCTCCTGAATCTTAGTTGGGTTATCAATATTTAATGAGACAGGGGAATTATCAGGTGGACCAAACAAGTTTTTGTAGAAAGTGGTAATATAATCTATCAGATTTTTATCCCCTTTTATCACCCCCTCATCTTGTTCTAATCTGTTGATTATGTTTCTTCTAAGTCTCCCATTTGCTTTGGCATGGAAAAATTTAGTGTTGCTGTCTCCCTCAAGAATCTCATCAATTTTTGCTCTCTGCCTCCAATTTAGTCTCCTCCTGTTTAAGGAGTCTATCAAGCTGGGCTCTCAGTTCTATCTGTTCTTTTCTATCAGCAGATGTAAGGCCATTAATCTCACAATTTTTATCAATAATATCCAATTTCAGTAAGATATATTTTTTTAGTTCTATATACCAGGCATTCATATTTCTATTCCACCCTTTAAGTTTAGGTCTTAGATTTCTAAATTTCCCTAGCAATCTATCTATACTGTCTCCTTTAATATTAGGATCATTCCAGACTTTCTGTACAATTTCATCAATTCCTTCTCTCAGGAACCAAGCATTTTCAAATCTGAAAATTGGATCAGATTTTTGGAAATCTCCAGAATCCAAGAAAAGAGGAGTGTGGTCAGATTTCTCTCTAGTTAAAGTTGTCACTTAGATTAAGGGATATGCCTCTTCCCATTCTGTGCTACAAAGGATTCTATCTAGCTTTTCAAATGTGGGGATGTGCATATTATTCCCCCAAGTGAATTGTCTCCCATTCATGTCAAGCTCTCTCACCCCAGCTTGTTTCAGAATGGCATTGAATAGGAAACTCCAATGTCCAGGGGACCCTGGTTTGTTTTTCTCACTAGCTTTTCTAATAATATTAAAATCACCTCCAATCAAAATTGGATTAACACAATTCTGGAAAACTCTAGACAGCTCATCAAGAAATAAAGCTTTTCTTTCTGGTTGTGCATCTCCATATATCACCACTAGGTCCCAAATTAACCCATTTTTAACATCCTGGACTGTCATCTTTATATGGTAGTCCCCTTCATCCTGTGAGATCACATCTAAGGTGGTATAATTAAACCCCAACAGAAGACCACCAGATTTTCCCCTAGCTGGAGTGAAATGCCAGTGGAAATCCCTCCCTGCACAAATTTGTTGTAAATCATTTATAGAAAATTGTTGTCTCATGGTCTCTTGTAAGCCCAAGAAATCCACTTTCATGTCCATAATCATTTTCCTAAGGAATCTTTTTTTATGTCTCCCCCAAATCCTCTCATGTTCCAAAAAACCCCCCTCATCTTTTTTTCTTGTTTTTCCTACTAGAAGATTCTAGGGTCTTGATAGCAGAGGCAATCTTAACTCTAGAACCTCTGGTAGTTTTACCTCTTTTTTTCTCTTTTTTTGATGAGAAAAGCTCTTTTAGGAGTTCCCACTCTTCATTCTCTTCATCTTCTCCCTCATTTCCCCACTATCTAAAAAATCTTCTAGAGAATGTTCTCCAGTATCAATGATATTAGGCTCCTCAGGCAGATAGGTTTGTTTTTTATTGTTACTATAATCTGCTAGCCACATATCAATCCTTGCCTGTTCAGTCATTTTTATTAACTCCAAATTATGGTTAATAATGTCAGGTTTATTCCCCAAATTAACTCCCACCCCCTTAGCAATCTGTTGCAGAAGATTAATGGATCTAGAGATGATATCAGAAGGTATGTACTCACCATAGTTGTTCTTCTGAGCCACTCTCTCTTTAGCCAGTTCCGTGATCTTTTTGTCTTCCTTGTCTTTCAGTCCAGTGCATCTCCTCAGTTCTTCTTCCTCTTGGGATTCCAGTTCCCCTTTCCCAGCCTTTTTGATTTTTGTTTCAAAGGAGTCAGTTTCCTGGCTAGCAGTATAATCCACAGGCTCCATATAGCCCAGCCCCACAGCCTGCTCAATCAACTCTAAGTCTGTCATTTCCTCCCCCTCTTCCTGTTTGTCTTCTGTTCCTGCTCCCCCCTCAGTGTCCTCTTTTTCATCTTTACTTTCAATGGTTTTTCCCCCTTACTGTGACCCCCTCACCTCTTCACTTGACTTCATATTGATTAGTAACAGTTCATGTTGTCTTTTGACCTCCCTTTCCACAGTTTTCCTTATGATATCCATTTATTTTCTCTTATTTTCCTCCAACATAAACTATGCAGTCTGTCTGGCTGCTAGTTCCTCTGCTTTCTGTAACCTAGCCCTAAAACTTTCTTCTTCACCCTGAACATCTCCAGCTAACTCTTCTTTGCCTTCTCCTCGGTTATTTCACTTTTTTTGGCACATGTCTCCTGCTTTGAGCACCACTTGTTCATATTGTTTCAACCCCAGACTCCCCATACTGACATTTGACTTCCTAGATTCATATTGCTTGCTCTTTTTCTGTATCTCATTCTCCCTCTGTGTTTCAGAACTTTCCAAGTCAAGATAGTCAAAGATTTTTCTTTTATTCCCTTCTTCAAACTTATACCACCCCTGTTCTGCAATGGAATCAAACTCAAAATTAATATCATAAAGCAGCAGGTCTTTAGTAGTTATCTCAGTGCCAACAGGTATTTTGTGTAGGTCTCTCACAACCACTTTCACCCTGATCTCTTGTTAGGGAACGTAGTAATTTCAAAAAATTTCCTACGCACACGCAAGATCATGGTGATGCATAGCAACGAGAGGGGAGAGTGTGATCTACGTACCCTTGTAGATCGACAACGGAAGCGTTTGGTTGATGTAGTCGTACGTCTCCATGGCCCGACCGATCAAGCACCGAAACTACGGCACCTCCGAGTTCTAGCACACGTTCAGCTCGATGACGATCCCCGGACTCTGATCCAGCAAAGTGGCGGGGAAGAGTTCCGTCAGCACGACGGCGTGGTGAAGATCTTGATGTACTACCGTCGCAGGGCTTCGCCTAAGCACCGCTACAATATTATCGAGGACTATGGTGGAAGGGGGCGCCGCACACGGCTAACAATATGATCACGTGGATCAACTTGTGTGTCTCTGGGGTGCCCCTGCCTCCGCGTATAAAGGTTCAAGAGGGGGAGGCCGGCCGGCCATCATAGGGCGCGCCAGGAGGAGTCCTACTCCCTCCGGGAGTAGGACTTCTCCCCCAATCCTAGTTGGAATAGGATTCGCGAGGTGGAAAAGAGAGAGAGAGAAGGAGGGGGGCGCCGGCCCCCTCTCTCCTTGTCCTATTTGGACTAGGGGGGAGGGGTGCGCGGCCCAGCCCTGGCCGCCTCTCCTCTTCTTCCACTAAGGCCCACTAAGGCCCATATAGCTCCCGGGGGGTTCCGGTAACCTCCCGGTACTCTGGTAAAATCCCGATTTCACCCAGAACACTTCCGATATCCAAACATAGGCTTCCAATATATCAATCTTTATGTCTCGACCATTTCAAGACTCCTCGTCATGTCCGTGATCTCATCCGGGACTCAGAACAACCTTCGGTACATCAAAACTTATAAACTCATAATATAATTGTCATCGAAACCTTAAGCGTGCGGACCCTACGGGTTCAAGAACAATGTAGACATGACCGAGATAGGTCTCCGGTCAATAACCAATAGCGGGACCTGGATGCCCATATTGGCTCCTACATATTCTACGAAGATCTTTATCGGTCAGACCGCATAACAACATACGTTGTTTCCTTTGTCATCGATATGTTACTTGCTTGAGATTCGATCGTCGGTATCCAATACCTAGTTCAATCTCGTTACCGGCAAGTCTCTTTACTCGTTCCGTAATACATCATCCCGCAACTAACTCATTAGTTGCAATGCTTGCAAGGCTTAAGTGATGTGCATTACCGAGAGGGCCCTGAGATACCTCTCCGACGATCGGAGTGACAAATCCTAATCTCGAAATACGTCAACCCAACATGTACCTTTGGAGACACCTGTAGAGCACCTTTATAATCACCCAGTTACGTTGTGACGTTTGGTTACACACAAAGTGTTCCTCCTGCACACGGGAGTTACATAATCTCATAGTCATAGGAACATGTATAAGTCATGAAGAAAGCAATAGCAACATACTAAACGATCGGGTGCTAAGCTAATGGAATGGGTCATGTCAATCAGATCATTCAACTAATGATGTGATCCCGTTAATCAAATGACAACTCTTTGTCCATGGTTAGGAAACATAACCATCTTTGATTAACGAGCTAGTCAAGTAGAGGCATACTAGTGACACTCTGTTTGTCTATGTATTCACACATGTATTATGTTTCCGGTTAATACAATTCTAGCATGAATAATAAACTTTTATCATGATATAAGGAAATAAATAATAACTTTATTATTGCCTCTAGGGCATATTTCCTTCAGTCTCCCACTTGCACTAGAGTCAATAATCTAGATTACACAATGATTATTCTAACACCCATGGAGCTTTGGTGCTGATCATGTTTTGCCCGTGGAAGAGGCTTAGTCAACGGGTCTGCTACATTCAGCTCCGTATGTATCTTGCAAATCTCTATGTCTCCCACCTGGACTAGATCCCGGATGGAATTGAAGCGTCTTTTGATGTGCTTGGTTCTTTTGTGAAACCTGGATTCCTTTGCCAAGGCAATTGCACCAGTATTGTCACAAAAGATTTTCATTGGACCCGATGCACTAGGTATGACACCTAGATCGGATATGAACTCCTTCATCCAAACTCCTTCGTTTGCTGCTTCCGAAGCAGCTATGTACTCCACTTCACATGTAGATCCCGCCACGACGCTTTGTTTAGAACTGCACCAACTGACAGCTCCACCGTTTAATGTAAACACGTATCCGGTTTGCGATTTAGAATCGTCCGGATCAGTGTCAAAGCTTGCATCAACGTAACCATTTACGATGAGCTCTTTGTCACCTCCATATACGAGAAACATATCCTTAGTCCTTTTCAGGTACTTCAGGATGTTCTTGACCGCTGTCCAGTGATCCACTCCTGAATTACTTTGGTACCTCCCTGCTAAACTTATAGCAAGGCACACATCAGGTCTGGTACACAGCATTGCATACATGATAGAGTCTATGGCTGAAGCATAGGGAACATCTTTCATTTTCTCTCTATCTTCTGTAGTGGTCGGGCATTGAGTCTGACTCAACTTCACACCTTGTAACACAGGCACGAACCCTTTCTTTGCTAGATCCATTTTGAACTTCTTCAAAATCTTGTCAAGGTATGTGCTTTGTGAAAGTCCAATTAAGCGTCTTGATCTATCTCTATAGATCTTTATGCCTAATATGTAAGCAGCTTCACCGAGGTCTTTCATTGAAAAACTCTTATTCAAGTATCCTTTTATGCTATCCAGAAATTCTATATTATTTCCAATCAGTAATATGTCATCCACATATAATATCAGAAATGCTACAGAGCTCCCACTCACTTTCTTGTAAATACAGGCTTCTCCGAAAGTCTGTATAAAACCAAATGCTTTGATCACACTATCAAAGCATTTATTCCAACTCCGAGAGGCTTGCACCAGTCCATAAATGGATCGCTGGAGCTTGCACACTTTATTAGCTCCCTTTGGATCGACAAAACCTTCCGGTTGCATCATATACAACTCTTCTTCCAGAAATCCATTCAGGAATGCAGTTTTGACATCCATCTGCCAAATTTCATAATCATAAAATGCGGCAATTGCTAACATGATTCGGACAGACTTAAGCATCGCTACGGGTGAGAAGGTCTCATCGTAGTCAACCCCTTGAACTTGCCAAAACCCTTTTGCGACAAGTCGAGCTTTGTAGACAATAATATTACCGTCAGCGTCAGTCTTCTTGAAGATCCATTTATTCTCAATTGCTTGCCGATCATCGGGCAAGTCAACCAAAGTCCATACTTTGTTCTCATACATGGATCCCATCTCAGATTTCATGGCTTCAAGCCATTTTGCGGAATCTGGGCTCACCATCGCTTCTTCATAGTTCGTAGGTTCATCATGATCTAGCAGCATGACTTCCAGAACAGGATTACCGTACCACTCTGGCGCGGATCTCACTCTGGTTGATCTACGAGGTTCAGTAGTATCTTGTCTTGAAGTTTCATGATCATTATCATTAGCTTCCTCACTAATTGGTGTAGGTGTCGCAGAAACAGGTTTCTATGATGTACTACTTTCCAATAAGGGAGCAGGTACAGTTACCTCATCAAGTTCTACTTTCCCCCACTCACATCTTCGAGAGAAACTCCTTCTCCAGAAAGTTTCCGAACTTAGCAACAAAAGTCTTGCCTTCGGATCTGTGATAGAAGGTGTATCCAATAGTTTCCTTTGGATATCCTATGAAGACACATTTCTCCGATTTGGGTTCGAGCTTATCAGGTTGAAGCTTTTTCACATAAGCATCGCAGCCCCAAACTTTCAGAAACGACAACTTTGGTTCCTTGCCAAACCATAGTTCATAAGGCGTCGTCTCAACGGATTTTGATGGTGTCCTATTTAACGTGAATGCGACCGTCTCTAAAGCATAACCCCAAAACGATAGCGGTAAATCAGTAAGAGACATCATAGATCACACCATATCTAGTAAAGTACTATTACGACGTTTGGACACACCATTACGCTGTGGTGTTCCGGGTGGCGTGAGTTGCGAAACTATTCCGCATTGTTTCAAATGTAAACCAAACTCGTAACTCAAATATTCTCCTCCACGATCAGATTGTAGAAACTTTATTTTCTTGTTACGATGGTTTTCAACTTCACTCTGAAATTCTTTGAACTTTTCAAATGTTTCAGTCTTATGTTTCATTAAGTAGATATACCCATATCTGCTTAAGTCATCTGTGAAGGTGAGAAAATAACGATATCCGCCACGAGCCTCAATATTCATCGGACCACATACATCTGTATGTATGATTTCCAACAAATCTGTTGCTCTCTCCATAGTACCGGAGAACGGTGTTTTAGTCATCTTGCCCATGAGGCACGGTTCGCAAGTACCAAGTGATTCATAATCAAGTGGTTCCAAAAGTCCATCAGTATGGAATTTCTTCATGCGCTTTACACCGATATGACCTAAATGGCAGTGCCACAAATAAGTTGCACCATCATTATCAACTCTGCATCTTTTGGCTTCAACATTATGAATATGTGTGTCACTACTATCGAGATTCAATAAGAATAGACCACTCTTCAAGGGTGCATGACCATAAAAGATATTACTCATATAAATAGAACAACCATTATTCTCTGATTTAAATGAATAACCGTCTCGCATTAAACAAGTTCCAGATATAATGTTCATACTCAACGCTGGCACCAAATAACAATTATTTAGGTCTAATACTAATCCCGAAGGTAGATGTAGAGGTAGCGTGCCGACCGCGATCACATCGACTTTGGAACCGTTTCCCACGCGCATCGTCACCTCGTCCTTAGCCAAGCTTCGCTTAATCCGTAGTCCCTATTTCGAGTTGCAAATATTAGCAACGGAACCAGTATCAAATACCCAGGTGCTACTGCGAGCATTAGTAAGGTACACATCAATAACATGTATATCACATATACCTTTGTTCACCTTGCCATCCTTCTTATCCGCCAAATACTTGGGGCAGTTTCGCTTCCAGTGACCAGTCTGCTTGCAGTAGAAGCACTCAGTTTCAGGCTTAGGTCCAGACTTGGGTTTCTTCTCTTGAGCAGCAACTTGCTTGCTGTTCTTCTTGAAGTTCCCCTTCTTCTTCCCTTTGCCCTTTTTCTTGAAACTAGTGGTCTTGTTAACCATCAACACTTGATGCTCCTTTTTGATTTCTACCTCCGCAGCTTTCAGCATTGCGAAGAGCTCGGGAATAGTCTTATTCATCCCTTGCACATCTGGAATAGTCTTATTCATCACGAAGCTCTTGTAGCTTGGTGGCAATGATTGGAGAATTTTGTCAATGACGTAATCATCTGGAAGATTAATTCCCAATTGAATCAAGTGATTATTATACCCAGACATTTTGAGTATATGCTCACTGACAGAACTGTTCTCTTCCATCTTGCAGCTATAGAACTTATTGGAGACTTCATATCTCTCAATCCGGGCATTTGCTTGAAATATTAACTTCAACTCCTGGAACATCTCATATGCTCCATGACGTTCAAAACGTCGTTGAAGTCCCGATTCTAAGCCGTAAAGCATGGCACACTGAACTATCGAGTAGTCATCAGCTTTGCTCTGCCAGACGTTCATAACATCTGGTGTTGCTCCAGCAGCAGGCCTGGCACCCAGCGGTGCTTTCAGGACGTAATTCTTCTGTGCAGCAATGAGGATAATCCTCAAGTTATGGACCCAGTCCGTGTAATTGCTACCATCATCTTTCAACTTTGCTTTCTCAAGAAACGCATTAAAATTCAATGGAACAACAACACGGGCCATCTATCTACAATCAAACATACATAAGCAAGATACTATCAGGTACTAAGTTCATGATAAATTTAAGTTCAATTAATCAAATTACTTAAAGAACTCCCACTTAGATAGACATCCCTCTAATCCTCTAAGTGATCACGTGATCCAAATCAACTAAACCATGTCCGATCATCATGTGAGATGGAGTAGTTTCATTGGTGAACATCACTATGTTGATCATATCTACTATATGATTCACGCTCGACCTTTCGGTCTTCGTGTTCCGAGGCCATATCTGCATATGCTTGGCTCATCAAGTATAACCTGAGTATTCCGCGTGTGCAACTGTTTTGCACCCGTTGTATTTGAACATAGAGCCTATCACACCCGATCATCACGTGGTGTCTCAGCACGAAGAACTTTCGCAACGGTGCATACTCAGGAAGAACACTTCTTGATAATTTTAGTGAGAGATCATCTTATAATGCTACCGTCAATCAAAGCAAGATAAGATGCATAAAAGATAAACATCACATGCAATCAATATAAGTGATATGATATGGCCATCATCATCTTGTGCCTGTGATCTCCATCTCCGAAGCACCGTCATGATCACCATCGTCACCGGCGCGACACCTTGATCTCCATCGTAGCATCGTTGTCGTCTCGCCAATCTTATGCTTCCACGACTATCGCTACCGCTTAGTGATAAAGTAAAGCATTACAGCGCGATTGCATTGCATACAATAAAGCGACAACCATATGGCTCCTGCCAGTTGCCGATAACTCAGTTACAAAACATGATCATCTCATACAATAAAATTTAGCATCATGTCTTGACCATATCACATCACAACATGCCCTGTAAAAACAAGTTAGACGTCCTCTACTTTGTTGTTGCAAGTTTTACGTGGCTGCTACGGGCTTAAGCAAGAAACAATCTTACCTACGCATCAAAACCACAACGATAGTTTGTCAAGTTGGTGCTGTTTTAACCTTCACAAGGACTGGGCGTAGCCACACTTGGTTCAACTAAAGTTGGAGAAACTGTCACCCGCAAGCCACCTATGTGCAAAGCACGTCGGGAGAACCGGTCTCGCGTAAGCGTACGTGTAATGTCGGTCCGGGCCGCTTCGTCCAACAATACCGCCGAACCAAAGTATGACATGCTGGTAAGCAGTATGACTTATATCGCCCACAACTCACTTGTGTTCTACTCGTGCATATAACATCAACACATAAAACCTAGGCTCTGATGCCACTGTTGGGGAACGTAGTAATTTCAAAAAAATTCCTACGCACACGCAAAATCATGGTGATGCATAGCAACGAGAGGGGAGAGTGTGATCTACGTACCCTTGTAGATCGACAATGGAACCGTTTGGTTGATGTAGTCGTACGTCTCCACGGCCCGACCGATCAAGCACCGAAACTACGGCACCTCCGAGTTCTAGCACACGTTCAGCGCGATGACGATCCCCGGACTCCGATCCAGCAAAGTGTCGGGGAAGAGTTCCGTCAGCACGACGGCGTGGTGACGATCTTGATGTACTACCGTCGCAGGGCTTCGCCTAAGCACCGCTACAATATTATCGAGGACTATGGTGGAAGGGGGCGCCGCACACGGCTAAGAATATGATCACGTGGATCAACTTGTGTGTCTCTGGGGTGCCCCTGCCTCCGTATATAAAGGTTCAAGAGGGGGAGGCCGGCCGGCCATCATAGGGCGCGCCAGGAGGAGTCCTACTCCCTCTGGGAGTAGGACTTCTCCCCCAATCCTAGTTGGAATAGGATTCACGAGGTGGAAGAGAGAGAGAGAGAGAAGGAGGGGGGCGCCGGCCCCCTCTCTCCTTGTCCTATTCGGACTAGGGGGGAGGGGCGCGCGGCCCAGCCCTGGCCGCCTCTCCTCTTCTTCCACTAAGGCCCACTAAGGCCCATATAGCTCCCGGGGGGTTCCGGTAACCTCCCGGTACTCCGGTAAAATCCCGATTTCACCCGGAACACTTCCGATATCCAAACATAGGCTTCCAATATATCAATCTTTATGCCTCGACCATTTCGAGACTCCTCATCATGTCCGTGATCTCATTCGGGACTCCGAACAACCTTCGGTACATCAAAACTT
This sequence comes from Triticum monococcum, assembly GCA_034509565.1. Classification (NCBI taxonomy): domain Eukaryota; kingdom Viridiplantae; phylum Streptophyta; class Magnoliopsida; order Poales; family Poaceae; genus Triticum; species Triticum monococcum. Next base: position 664,051,667 of record CM067843.1, on the reverse strand, counting down.
ATAAACTCATAATATAACTGTCATCGAAACCTTAAGCGTGCGGACCCTACGGGTTCGAGAACAATGTAGACATGACCGAGATACGTCTCCGGTCAATAACCAATAGCGGGACCTGGATGCCCATATTGGCTCCTACATATTCTACGAAGATCTTTATCGGCCAGACCGCATAACAACATACGTTGTTCCCTTTGTCATCGATATGTTACTTGCCCGAGATTCGATCGTCGGTATCCAATACCTAGTTCAATCTCGTTACCGGCAAGTCTATTTACTCGTTCCGTAATACATCATCCCGCAACTAACTCATTAGTTGCAATGCTTGCAAGGCTTAAGTGATGTGCATTACCGAGAGGGCCCTGAGATACATCTCCGATGATCGGAGTGACAAATCCTAATCTCGAAATACGTCAACCCAACATGTACCTTTGGAGACACCTGTAGAGCACCTTTATAATCACCCAGTTACGTTGTGACGTTTGGTTACACACAAAGTGTTCCTCCTGCACACGGGAGTTACATAATCTCATAGTCATAGGAACATGTATAAGTCATGAAGAAAGCAATAGCAACATACTAAACGATCGGGTGCTAAGCTAATGGAATGGGTCATGTCAATCAGATCATTCAACTAATGATGTGATGCCGTTAATCAAATGACAACTCTTTGTCCATGGTTAGGAAACATAACCATCTTTGATTAACGAGCTAGTCAAGTAGAGGCATACTAGTGACACTCTGTTTGTCTATGTATTCACACATGTATTATGTTTCCGGTTAATACAATTCTAGCATGAATAATAAACTTTTATCATGATATAAGGAAATAAATAATAACTTTATTATTGCCTCTAGGGCATATTTCCTTCATCTCTTCCTTGGAATATATGTGTTCTATATCCACTTCAACCACTGGCCCCAGAGCTGAACCAATCTCACATGCACCTAGGTAATATCTCAGAGTATCAGGTACCCCCACATCTTGATCCAAACCGAGTGAAGTTTCCCTTTTGCTTTATCATCTGGACTCCAGAAATCCACCTCCACCATAGCCCCTATGCCAAGCAGGGTGAACTTGCCAAAGTTTTTCAGCTCCACCAGCTTGGCCTTACTAGGAAATCTCATAAGGAAAGTTTTTGGGCTTTGAAATTTGGCTCTCCAAGTCCATCCCCAGTCAAACATTTTGCTGAAACCATAGGCCACAGTGGTGTCATTTAGCTGTCCTTCTTGCACAGTAACTAAAGCCATGGGATTGATATGTTCAGTAGCTACAATATCTTTGGTATTTTGTACCAGAAGGTCCCAATCCCCCGGCCCCATATCCAACATACTTGGCAACTGGTTTGGTCTGTTTCAACACATTGCATTCTTCAATATTGTGAGATGGCCTCTGGCATACCACACAGAAGACCTTGTTTTTGCAGTCACTTTTTATGTGTCCCTGTTCTTTGCATTTAACACAGAAAAAGCTCCTTGAGATTTCATGTTTCCTTTTTTTGTTGTCTCTTTAGCTCCTTCGACTTCTGCACCTCCCTGTGTCTGCAGGATTTCCTGTTTTGGCATATTGGAGAGAAGAAAATGATATTGTTGTGCCAATTGCTCTTGTGGCATGAAACCAAACTGCCTAAGCCCCATCCCCACTGGCACAATCTGAGGGAAACCACTGTTGCTCATCATTGGGAAACCCCCTGCCAACTGGACAGGCCCTCCCTGCATTCCCATCTGTTGTATATTTGTATTATTTGCCACAGACCCACCTTCCTGCCTATTCTCACTCATCCCAGCCTGAAACCTCTCTTGTTGATTTCCACCCCTGTCTGGTGCGAACCTGCCAAACTTGTTGTCTCCATCTCTACCATTTCCTGTGGAAGTCCCTTCCCCACCAGAACCACTACTGTTAGTCCCTGATCCCCCTCTGAAGCTCCCCTCTTTGTTTCTCCAACCGTATCCATCCAGCTCTCTTTCATCCTGCCTGTTAAATCCTCTCCCAAAGCTCTCAGATCTGCCATAGAAGTTACCTCTTCCTCCTGGATTGGCCCCTCTTCCGGGCCTTGGCCTCCAATTCTCCTGCCTGCCATGGCTTCTTCTTCTCCCCAGAGTAATTTTCTCTTCTTCGTGTCCTCTCCCTCGCTTGTCGCCGCCGAGATTTTGCTAGGGTTTGGGAGGTGGAGGAAATCGGGTTCTGGAATGGAGGGTGGGATTCCACCTATATATATGCCCACTCCTCCCCCTCCTTTATTTGGGCCTTTTTTGCTCACCACACTCCTGGGCCAGATTTCTTCAAAGCCCACCTGATCGACCTCCCTTTTTTCTCACAATCCACCCATATCACTTGCATCTTTTCTGCTCCTGACTCTTGACTTTTTTTTATTATTCTGACTTTCCTTCGCCGCTTCTTCCAACATGAAATTTTCTGGAATTGTGTCCCCCTAATACCTTGTGACACCCATCATTTAGGATGGTTTAACTCTGACCTGCAAAGGCCGTAGCCGTGACGGCTACGCGAGCCAAACCTGGACGCCTCCCCGGCAACCACATGGACCGCATGGCGCTCCAGACGTCCACCTGCCTCTTTTCGGTTGTGATCGGGCATGTGAACCGACACTGGCGTGATCCGGCGCGCGCTATGAATCAGACTTTTATTTGAATTTGAAATTGCACTTTGCTGGTTGACATATGCATGATAGCATTGGATGGCCGCCTCCTGCACTCGTGTCTGCGAACCGACCCCCCTGTCCAAGGACAAATGCGGGAGGGAATTTGTGGGCCAACGTGGGAGATGCCCTTTTTTTGAACTCAAAGATGCCCTTATACCTACAAAACCAAATATATATACTCCCTCCGTTCATAAATATAAGTCTTTTTTAGATATTCTAATACAAATTACATATGAATGTATATAGACATATTTTAGAATGTAGATTCACTTATTTTACTCCGAATATAGTCCATATTGAAATCTCTAAAATTACTTATATTTAGGAACAGAGGAAGTACAATATGAAAGAGACCTATCTGATGATGTGTACTTAGTATTCTAAATGTAAATGTTTTTCTAAACAACCATTAGTCAAAGTTTGTAAATTTTGACCTTTCTAAAATTCTATAGGCACTATATTATACTCATTTGAACTAAAACCACGACGAGTAATTTAGAATGAAGAGAGTAGAACATAGCTTTGACATTCAAACTTCATCGGTCAGAAGGGCAATCAAACCCCTAAAAAAGGCAATCAAAATGACCTTGGCCGAGTGCTCAAGAACGGAGGAAATGTGCTCCTCAAATACGTGGGGACCCTCATAAGTGACACACGTAAGGTATAAACATATGACAACTCCGAACATTTTTAACGGTAAGTTTAGTGACACGAGGATGACAACTTTAATTGTCAAACATGACAACTTTCGTGGGTCAGTTTATTTCTAATAGAAAATTGTCATCGTTACGTGACTGAAATTTTCATCAAAAACATCAAAACCAAAATACCATACATCTCACATGTGACACTCATCGTTTAGGATGATTTAACTCTGACCTGCAAAGGCCGCAGCCGTGACGGCTACGCGAGCCAAACCCGGACGCCTCCCCGGCAACCACATGGACCGCACGGCGCTCCGGACGTCCACCTGCCTACCAACCGCAGCCCGCGTCTCACTCGCCGCTATACCGCCTGCCACCATCACATCGCACCCACACCGACCCGGCACGCCCTTTTCCCCGTCAGACGCCAGCAAGCTGCTTGCTTTGCTTCGGTTAGCTCGCTGCGCGGCGCCGCTCTCGGCTCCCCCGCGGCCAGGCTGCTCGGATGGCGGGGCGGCCGGGGTACGTCACGCTGCCGATAATCTCGGTGTTCGCCGCGATCGGGTACGTCTACTACACCGCGGTGTTCCTCGCGATCCCCGCGTGGCTGGGGCTCGCCACGGCGGCGGGGGTCGCCAACGTCTCGGCCTACACCGCGCTCGCGCTCGCCTGCGTCGCCGCCTACGGCCTCGTCGTCACGCGCGATCCGGGCCGCGTGCCGCCCGCCTTCGTGCCGGACGTCGAGGACACGGGGACCCCCCTCCATGAGATCAAGCGCAAGGTATGACCGGCCGCCAGCCTCTCTCTTCCCGCACCGGCACCACACCCAGATCCCGCTTCGAAGATGGGATCTCTCCGGTGGCTACTGTGTCCCGGTTGCCGAATTAGGCCTGAGACATTTGGGGTCTTGGATTTAGATGTGGTAGAACATTACCTGGAAGCAAGATTCAGTGAGCTGGTGATTCCGTCTGTGGGGTTTGGATCTTTGAAGCGGAAGGCTGCTTTGCCATTTTTAGCTCAATCAGTCAATCTTGGCAATATCTCAGTGGGAGGTGGACTGGTGGATGTCCAAGTCCAAGATGGGTCTGACGAGTGTCCTGCTCTGTATCCTTGCACACTGACACACTGTACTTAGTGACGGTTGCAGGATTTCAGGATGGAGTACTTTGCAACCTAAAACAAGGAAGTCCACAAAACAGAAAATGAAACTACAAATTGTTTACACAATGTCATACTATAGTTTATAAGAAAAAAAAAATTAGTAATCAATAAAAACTACAATTTGACATGGCAAGCAAGATATGATGGCATGGTGTCACCACTCACCATCTTTAACTTGCACAAAGAATTCACACTCACCAAATGTAACACATCAGTTTTTATACCATTAAACCCCTGTTCTATTTTTAGCCTATCTATCACACAGTTTATTACTCCGTATAATATGCTCTGTTCACTAATGTAGGATATTTTGGTAGTTCAGTTTAAACTGCCAAAATGTCATACATTAGTGAACAGAGGGTGCAAGTCTTCAGCTCTAAGAGCATCTCCACTCACCCCCCCAACAGCCCCCCGAGGGCGCCTTTTTTAGCACCGCCGGCGAAAAAACGACCCAGCACCCCAGATCCTCGTTTATCGCCGGTTTAGGCCAAAATTACAACCGGCGAATCCAAGCCGAACCCAGCGCACCTGGGGGGCGCCTGGGGGCACCGGCTGATTTCTCGCCGTTTTCCCCCTTTCCTTCCATTTCTCCAGTGCCTCCCCCCTTCTCACCCGCCGCTCCCGCCATTCTCCCCAGATCCGCCCGCCATTCCTCCGAAGAAGTATGCGCCCCCTCGCCTATTGAGCAGTGCATCGCCGACGCCAAGAGCAACGCCGCCAAGAGGGAGGAGAAATCCGATGCGAGGTGGTCGGCGTTGATGACGAAGCAGGACGTCAAGCTCGACCTTCTCAGGACCAACGTCGTCGCGAAGAAGAGGAACACCGACCTGGCGTTCTTGATGGGGGCAGACATGTCGACGATGGACGAGCAGGTGAAGGCGTGGTACCTGGCGGAGCGCGGCCTCATCTGAACCAGATGTTGGGACCGGCGGCGACCACCGCCCCTACGCCCACGACTACGCCAACGCCGACGCCGAGCCCGAGCACTGACGCTTGTGCCGACGCCGAGCCCGAGCATTGAAGCCGAGCCCGCGCCGACCTCGGCCAGCCCTACGGCAGAGGAGCCTGCCGTTTGATGAGCTCCATGTCTATGGTTCCTACCCTTTTGATCGCCAGGCTTTGGCTATGTTTGATCGCCGACCTGTGGCAGCATGATCGCCGACTTGTGGCATGACGATCGCCGAACTTGTGGCATTTTTTGGTAGCGGGAAAGACAACTTAGAATTTTTGTGCGTTTGGGGGCCAAAACTTGGGGGCGCGGCTGGGAACTCGATCGCCCCCGGGCCGAAAAAACTGCCGGCGCAAACGCCAAAAGGCCTTCGCCGGGTGCGCTGGGGGGCCAAATGGCTCGAGATGCTCTAACTATAGCTATGGCAAGAATTAGTGTTAGCACAATTTTAAGAAACCCGTGTTGTTCCGCACCACAAGGAAAAACACAGCATGCCGACAAGGAAAAACACAGCATGCCGACAATGAACCACCGACAATTTCTTGAAGGATGTCTGAAGGATATAAAAATCCATTCATCATAAAGGGGAGCACAATACTAAAACACAAACTAAAAGAATAAACATAGATTTCTGTTCCCCATTTTCAAGAGCAAAGGTGACGCAACTGACCAAAATCCTGAACCAATGTCGCCATCTGCTGCAGTTGTTAGTTCTGCCTCCTACCAGTGGGTCAGCTTGGATGTTATTCATGATTATGTCATATGACCGGCACCAGTACCGCCAACGACAAACCCTGAAGAACAAGTGGTGTCGTTAGTGGCAGACGTCAACGATTTGCCAACGTTTGGGTCTCGTGTGACCTGTAGTGGCAAGCAAGGTAATGATGGCATGGTGTACCACTCACCATCCTTAACTTGCACAAAGAATTCACACAACACACTCACTAAATGTAACACAGCAGTCATTGTATCATTAAACCCATGGTCTATTTTTGCTTAATTATCACAGAGTCTATTACGTATAATGTAAGTCTCAGCTCTAACTATAGCTATGGAAAGAATTAGTGTTAGCAGTAGCACCATTTTAAGAAGCCTGTGTTGTCCCGCACCAAAAGGAAAAAGCACAGCGTGCCGACAATGAACCGCTACCAATTTCTTGAAAGATGTCAGAAGGATATAAAAGTTCATTCAACATACTAAAAAACAAAGTAAAAGAATAAACATAGATTTTTTTTCCATTTTCAAGCGCAAAGGTGACGCAACTGACCAAAAACATGAACCAATGTCGCGACCAGCTGCCAGTTGTTAGTTGTGCCTCCTACCAATGGGTCAGCTTGGATTTTATTTATGCTTATGCCATGACCGGCACCAGTACCGCCAATGACAAACCCGAAGAACAAGTGGGTGTCGCTAGTGGCAGAGGTTAACGATTTGCTGACGTTTGTGTTTCGTGTGACCTGTAGTGGTGTGTGTTATGTCCAATTATTTAGCAGGTGGATCTGAGTCGTAAGGGAAGGATATATAACTCATGTTGTCTTTGCTCTCAAGAAATGAAAGAGATTTTTTTTTCCTTAGTTGCTCTGTCTTCCCTCTCAACTCTGCTGTTCCGCTGTATTTTATTGCCTTGCTTCAGTATCTTGCGATCTGCGTGGCAAGGACTTTACAGACTACTGTTGTCAACAAACGGCTTTACTAAACAAACTCTTTATCTCTATTGTTGATCTGTATAAATATTAAGATGTGCACATTTTACCGAGATGTGGTTCTTTTGCTGCTTCAAGCTGTTGCTGTCAGTGCCTTGTTTGGACTGGTCTTATGGGTTGGAGCATTGGATGGCGCACCTTTTCTGTGTGCTTCGTCACCAAGGGGGATTTTCCGTTTGTTATGTTTATATAGCAAGCTTTTTGTGTTAGCTTTCTGCTGCACAGAACTTCTAGTCTGTAAGAGCTTCTCGGGGTTTCCCAATGGAAAATGGAAGCCCTCCTATTTCTAAAAATAAGAAAATAAAATACCTATCTTTTGCCAAAACTTCTGTGTGTACGTCTGGTATACCCCTGACCCAACATTGGGTCCCTGACTGTAATAGTTAATATTTGATTGATGAATAAAAGGAGCCATTTTCAACTGAAGGGTGGGACAAGAATGCACAAAGTTTGATATTCCTGAATCTCATACAGATTACTTTTGTTACTTGTTCGATAATACATATATCTTAACATAAACTATAGGTCCAATCTTGCATGGAGTGCTTAATGATATATGGGTGGACTTGTATGCACATACATATTATCTGCAGTTGATTTGGCAAGCTTAATCTATGTCACCGTAATAGATGTCCATTGCTGTGTACTGAAAGCCATGTGACTGTTTGCCAATGTACAATAGGATACGACTTACCTTGTTGTCTGTATTTAATTCTTATTAATAATATCTTATCAGCCTCCATGTTGTCATTGCAGGGTGGTGATTTGAGATATTGCCAGAAGTGTTCTCATTATAAACCTCCTCGCGCGCATCATTGTCGTGTCTGCAAGAGATGTATTCTGAAAATGGTGCTGATTATTGACTATGATTCGTGTGGCACTTTTCTATTGCGTGGTTCTTATTCGCATTTGTGCTAATTTTTTATGCAGGACCACCACTGTATTTGGATTAACAATTGTGTTGGGCATGAGAATTACAAAATTTTCCTCGTCTTTGTGTTGTACGCTGCAACCGCAAGCTTCTATTCTTTGGTACTTTAATATCCTTGATTTACTTTAGTGAGTATGCTTGTGTTGTGATTGACCATGAGAAGATTCAAATTTATGTCAGGCTCTGATGATTGGAGGAGTAGCACATAGTGTGCCTAAGGATGAACAATCAGGAGTTGATTCTCCAAGAAAATCGTTAGTAAGTGAATTGAAAAAGTTATTTCAGTTTTCAGCATATAAAATGCTGGTAGATAAAACATTCTTCTAGATAACTAACACAAGAATGTAAAAAACGTGCAGGTTATTTGTGGTGTCTTTGTGGGTGTAATGACTTTGGCATTGTCTATCCTCTTGGTCTGGCATGTTTACCTCATCTTGCATAATAAAACTACTATTGAGGTTTGAAAAATAGGATCCCTTCGCTTTGAGGACTTAATTATTTGCCTATCTATAATGGTAGCTATGGTTTGCAGTACCATGAAGGAGTTAGGGCAATGTGGTTAGCAGAAAAGGCTGGAAATCTTTACCATCATCCATATGATCTCGGTGTCTATCATAATATTGTTTCGGTAAGAACTCTTTCTATCACTTCTCTTTTACACATACCGCAAACACTTCAGCACTCAAGTATGTTTACCATGCAATGATGCAAATGCCTTGTCAGTAACTTTGTTAATAGCCTCTCTAAGTTCATGACTGCGCTTTCTACCTGTCCATTCAAACGGTGTAAATGCAGTATTCCAGAAAAAAAAGTTAACAAAAATAAAGACACCATTTATATCTGCAAATTTTGGCAAGAAAAATTCAGACCACTATTACATCTTGCTATCTCTTATGTCCAGCATGGTTTATATGGCATTTTTCATATTAACCTTTTATTTTGCGTAGAATATGCATATTTTTGCACAATTTTTTGGTACTGCTAATATTCTCATACAGTACATAACTATGAATATTTCAATCTTTTTCGAAATGTGCAAGTGGACACATTTGATAGTGTGGGCATGCTCGCGCGTTCCTAAAATATGGACTCGGTTTTTTCTTACTAAATGCCACTTCAGAATGCTTCTTAATATGTAAATTTATCTCTTAAAAGTATAACAGGAACAATGGGGTATCGCCGTATCGGTTTTCTCAACTCTTTCCCCTATGACAGGTCCTAGGCCCCAACATGCTGTGCTGGTTCTGCCCTGTATCGAGGAACATAGGCAACGGCGTTCGTTTCCGCACATCGTATGATATTCCGCTATCTACACCACCATCCAAAGCAGAAAAGCATCTGGCAATGTCTTGAGCTCTTGCATTGAGAGCGTATACTGTGGGATCAAATCCGTTAATCATGCTGCAAGTGTAAGGTACATAGCGAGGGCTGAGGAGTTTCAAGAGTATTTCCTCCAGGCCCCAGGGATGTATCTGGAGTTAGAAACCCTAATCTAGCTAGTTATTCCATTATACTTTTTGGCCAGCTTGATGAGAAGAATCACCGATGGGCCTCTGATAGATCTGGAGTGGCCTGGCTCGCCTGTACTCATACAAAAAGTCTGAACTGAAGAGTCAAAGACTGCTCTGTTGTAAAGTACGTGCCTGTAGTGTCGTTTACCCTGAAGTCCGTATATTGCGTTTTTGTGTCAGAGAGAGTTAAGGGACAAATGTCCAATTTACTCAATATGTATAGAGCTGTTGTGTTATAGTAGATGTTAAATCCGTGAAATCTGTTTACAAAATGTGTGTACATGTGCTGCTACGCATGCTTGTGACCAGGGACAGGGTTTTTCCTGGTCAGACCGGAAAGCAGGCCATTTTTTGTGAAACATATGCAGCCTGTGGGATCCGGCTTGCCTGCTCCCTTTCCATGCTCCCACCTCATTCTACGGCTGTCTTTTTTTCTTTTTCTTTTTTAATTTAATCATCTCCTTCCCTGATTTTAAGGGGTGGGGCCGGACCTTATTTTGTTTCAATCAAATCAAGCCACGTAGGCGGGAGCACGGATGGGCGCACGCTTAGGAAGCAGGCAAGTCTCGTCCCAGCCTGTGACGCATGAGAAGCTGCGATGGCTAAATTTGGAGATTTCAAATTCAATTTAGGAGCTGTTTCCTTTGTTGGCCGAAGGCTGCTATGATCATCGAACCGCAATAAGACTGCCTCAAAGGACGTCTTTTGTGAACATATGCATCTTCTTATTCTGTAGTTTTTACAGCCAGATGAGGCAATGAGAAATTATTCCAAGCCCTCACCGGCGGATTTACGCAAGGGCAGGTAGCGGACTTTGTTTTAGCAGTGAATACAGCAACCAAGATGATTAAAATTACAGATTTTTTTTTTGAAATACCGATCGTCTGAAACCAAGCCTAATTGCTTATTATTTCTACTCGTCTGTTACAGGGGTAGTAACAGTGAATGCAAAAAGAGAAGCATGGCAAGAAAGCTGATGGAGGCTCTGAATCTAGACCAGTTTCACCTTCCTAGCTAAACCTGCAAAATCCAGCACCGAAAACCCTCACCGTGTCCCTTCCTCTCATGCGACTTGCACTCGCAGTTTGCGGCCCCACCAAACCTGCAGACATCAAAATCAAAGCATGAAAAAAATGTGTCAACAACATATTACTCCATTGGGGCAACAAAAATGGTGCTTGGAAATTAGCATCACATCTGCGATGCCGATCGTCCTAGTAAAACCAAATCTGCTTCATCTGTACATACAACAAATGACAGGAAACCAACCGGACTATGCCCTGACTGACCTGCTTGTTTAGGTGCCAAATGGCATTCTCCGATTCCTGCCCCGTCGCCATCGCGACGAAACCGAACGGGGAGCGCCCGGCTTCTCTTCCGCGGTGGTAAACAACTTTAGCACCGACCACTTCACCATAATCACTGAACAGCTGCTTTAGGTTAGAGTTGCTCACTTTCCAGGGAAGATCGTCCACATAGATCTTGAACGAAGAAGACACTGGTCGACTGGGATGGGGGGACGGTGTTTCTTCTGGCCGGGCACCTCTGGTAGCAGCTGTCCTGTACACAGTCAGGGGCCTGCCGTCCATCTCCTGCATGTTCAGATTAAAGGTAAGTCAGCAAAGCATGAAATTCTCTACATTCTTAAGCATAGCAATTACACGTGACACTGGCCTCGAGAAGTAATAACAACCGCAAGAAGAAAATTATGTCACACATTGCATGATCTAGTATACAAATTGGCAGAATGAGGATATGTATTAGGTTGGGCTTCAGATTAAGGAGTTCCATAAATCAGAAACCAAGGGCACTGTCATGAAAATGATTAACTTTGTATGTAAACCAGAAACCAGTACCACAACACATCACCACTGGATCCTATTACATGAAAGGTGTGCAAATGCAAACAGGGGAAGACATTCCAGCCATACTGCAATCATATGCTTGCTCAACTATGAGCACATGAGCTGCAGCTACGACAAAAGAATAGGCCCCTTTTTAACTTGAGGAGAGTAGCCGCACCAAGTTACCATTTATAAAACATACTCACACGGCGATTGTACATCTCCACAGCCTTCTTGGCCTCCTCAGCAGTACTCATGGTGACAAACCCATATCCACGGCTCTCGCCTGTTTCCCTGTCATAAATGATCTGCACAGACACAAAGTAGAAACTGTGGTTCAGAACAAAGAAAACCCATACATGTCTTAATAACTTTATTGTCTGACCGCCTATCAATAACACTGATGAGACAATTATTTGAGAGTTTATTAAGAAGCTAGAAATGAAAGAGTATAATGACCAAACCAAGTGGCTAGAAATGAATACGTAACGATCTTGCAATCAACCCGCATATCCACACAGCACAAACATCGGTCGAAACAAGATCATACAGGTACGATCTGCAACATAAAGATATCACACAAGCTCACAAAGCAGCCAATTACTATTAGATTCCAGCAGCTTCACCCTATGGATTTCAACAATGTACATGACCAATCACAACAGGGGGAGTACAGAACTGCGTGTCTTGCTACCAGTAGTTGCAGGACCATATTTAGTCATGCATACACTACTCATGAATCAGGAATATGAGGCACTATTTTCATATATCGGTTACCGGGCAAGGACAATGAAGAGCTAAGAATGCTCACCTCAGAGAACACGACAATGCTGACATCCTTCAAGAGCAGGACAAGGTCCTTCTCGTCAATGTCATACGGTAGGTTCCCAATGCACACCGTGGCCTCCTCGTCCGTCTCGGAGTACCCCTCTGGTGTGTATTCCTCGTAATATTCATGCTGTCTTGGGGATGGCGTTGTTTGGTACACAACATTCAGGCGTTCCTCCGGATAAGATGCTGGCACACTTTTGCACTTAAATGCCTGCCTCAGTATTTTCCACTTTGTTTCCTTGTCAGTGGCATGGCAATGATCATCATTCAAGAGCCCTTTGCCCCAGTACTTGCATGGAGCTGGAGCATCACATATAAAACAGTAGCACTGCATTTGGAAAACAGTAATTTAATCACATTATGGAGGCTCAACTGTCTACTCTGCTACGATAATCTTTGTAACCATATTGCGAACAGAATCAAGGACATGGAGTAAAAATGCTTGCTACTTACCATGCTGCAATGCTTTGCGTGAGAAGTGGTGCTGAAGGGCAACTCGGAATATGAATGGCGCGAGTGAGGGAAGTCCTTGCATGCTATCTGCAGAAGCATAGCATGTAAATGTAACTGTAATTGGACTGATAAAGGAATGCTACCACAGGTAAACTGGTGTAGTATAATTCCTTCAGAAAAGCTCTAATTCCTCATGTCTGTCGGATACAACATGAACTGAAACCGCAGAGATTCATAGACAGTAAGGATAGGTAGTCAAGGAACCATATTATGTGCTTGATCAGACAATTTATTTCCTACTCCCTCGGTCCGAAAAAGCTTGTCTCAAGTTTGTCCCTCAAATGGATGTATCTAGCACTAATTTGGTGTTAGATACATTCATTTAGGGACAAGCTTTTTTGGACGGAGGGAGTATTTGCAACTTGAATAGTATAATTTTTGGAAAACCCAATTATGAACCTTCGACGAAAAATTATGATATTTGAATCAACAAGTATGTTATGATGCAACTTCAACGAATCAGATATTGTTTGAATCAGAAAGTATGTTCTTAGCTGTAAACCAAATTTCCAATCGATTATAAAGCCACAAATTTCACGAAAATTGTGTTATTTGAATCAGATGGTATCTGAGTCCCAACTTTGACGGATTTGACAAAGTTTTCAGCTGTAACCAAAATTTCCAATCGATTCTAAAGCAACAAATACAAATGACCGACGAAATCAGCAGTCTGATCATCTCTTCACGCAGCCTTCAACATAACAAGTTACAGCTTGTATGCTACCCACCAAATGCAAGCAGATGCTCTTGTAAGGATCAAAATGAAAGGGAACAAGCCAATACACTTATACACACCTCGCCTTTCACCGCAACGATCTCCACCTCGCCCGGCAGGCCATCCCCCCTACTCCTCCCCTTCGCACCCGCAACCGCAACCGGCTTATCCAGGTCGCCGTCCAGAACTACGCAGTCATCACCCTCGCAGTCGCCGTCGTTGCCGGCGCGAACGGCACGGGACCTACCCTTATGCCTCCGCGGTGCTGGCACCGCCGAGTCCCCGAGCTTCGCGGCCCATCCCAGGGGGACGGGCGAGCGAGCCGACCTCCCGGAGAGCACCTCCTCCTCCTCGTCGGAGCTGCTGATCACCACCACCTCCCGCGGCGCCGGCCCCATCCGCGAGAACTCTGACAAACCCCGACCCGAGGAACGCAATGCTGCTGGCTCCACCGTGGGTGGATTGGATCGGTCGTGGCTCACAGCCGCCGGCTGTGGGTCTCGGTTCTACCGCCGGGAGGGAGGGATGGAACAGAGTGGGAAGGAGCAGAGCACGCACGGCGAGTTCGGCAGCGGCCGGCCTGGCTGGACGGGGAAAGTGAAGGAAGGTGGCGCGGCAACCGTTGGCGATTGCGCAAGATGTGGGTCCCGCTGGCAGTCCGGGGCCGTTTGCTTTCGCCTGCCCGCTCCGGTTTTCGAAATTTTGAATTTTCGTACGTACGGCACAGGGTACTACTACTTACTACGCACGATGTACTACACGGGCAGAGTGGCAGATATCTGTGCGTATCCTCGGTGTACATGCATCTCCAAGGCGCACACTATCCGTTTGTGGACCCTGTCCAGACATTTTCGTGGACACGATACGGGAGCCTATCATTCAACCATATATCTCAAATGTAGTGGGGGAGTGTTTTTTAAGACTAGACTCACACCTCGTTCCATCAATAGCTTAACGGAAATATTCAGTGCATTCGAACCAAACAATCACTGACCAAACTAGGAGATAGGAAAGGAAAGAGAGCGAGTTGGAGCATTAGTAGGAAACCCACCGTGGATGCTTGCCAAACGTGACATCTACTACGGGGCAAAAACCTACTAACACCACTCAACATTTACAATACGAGAAGAACCAGGTCTCGGGAAGCAAAAGACCATATAGAATCACCTCAGCAGGCATCAGACCTCCGCATGAAGCAAGGAAACATAAAAGCAAGGCATAACAACATCATCCGCGCTACACAGCATAGGCCTCGGTGATAAGGAGCCTACCCCGAGAAGCCGAGCGATCTGCCAAGGGCAAAGCCACCTGCATCCAACCATATACCTCAAATGAAGTGGCGGAGCTACGTAGCCAAAGCTGGGCGGGCTAGTATGAAGGAAGAACATTAATTTTTTCGTCATGACCCAATTTACTTCAATCCCGCACTATATTTGCTCTTGGATAGTTAGGCCATGGCCCATTTTCGTCACAAGTAGCTCTGCTAGTGCTCGAATGTCCGTCTTTATTGCAATAGTCTTCCATCAAACATCAACACCCTTGAACCAAACATGGTAGCAACAGTCACATTTTACATGGATAACTTTCTATTGGTGCGGCAAGTTGCTCGAAAGATCAATGCCAGGAAGAGTGCAGGAGTGTTCTTGAAGCTTGATATCACTCATGCTTTTGATTCACAATCATGGCCATTTTTGTTTGAAGTCCTGTGCCAAGGGCTTTGGGCAACACCTGGCTTAGGTGGGTGGAAATCCTGTTGCAGCTAGCCGCCACAAAGGTGCTTGTGAATGGTGTTCCGAGAAGGGGAATTGGGCATGCGCGTGGACTACGTCAGGGAGACCCCATCTCCCCGATGTTGTTCGTCATTGTGATGGAAGTTCTGATAGCGCTTATAAGTAAAGCAATGGATGAAGGAATTCTTAGCTCGTACCGGGGAATCACTGCAAACAGTGCCTCTCCATCTACGTGGATAACATAGCGTTTTTTGTTCGACCCTCGGCGGCGGACCTCAGCTTTGTCACATCTGTTTTGGAAGCGTTTGGAGGAGCCTGAGGCCTGTGAGTCAACTGCAACAAGTCCTTGATGATTCCGATCAGGGGTGACCAACACGACCAAGCGAGGGGTGGAAGACTTGTTACATTGCACGATTGGATATCTTGGGTTACAATTGGCCATCAAGCATCTAACAAAGGTTGAGTGCTTGCCTATGCTCGATCAAGTTCAGCACTTCATACGGCTGGGCAGCGAGGCCTCATTTGGCGGGCGAGAAGGCTTGCGTTGGTGAAGTTGGTTGTTGTTGCTAGACTGGTGCACCATCTGCTCGTAATGGATGCACCCGTTTAGATTTTTGATGACATCAATGGTTGGATTGGGCTGGCAAAGATCGTGCCAATGGTGGGCAGTATTTGGTAGCATGGGATACCATATGTCAGCCAACCAGCTATGGAGGGCTTAGGGTTAAACCCTTGAAGTTGCAATCGCTCGCATTCTGAGTGAGGTGGGAATGGATTCGGTGTATGGACCCACAGTAGAGGCCATGGCAAGGCATGTCGATGATGGTGGACTTGGATGCACGACTGGTGTTCGGTAGTTTGGTGAGGATCATTGTGGGCAAAGGGGACAACATGCTTTTCTGGAGAGACTGGTGGATTCATGGTTTCTCCATCAAAGACATTGCTCCACTTCTTGTTGATCTGGTCGGCACGAAGGTTGTGAACACTTGAACAATAGATCAAGCTCCGCTAGATGAACAATGGACACTGGGCATCGGCCCGAGCGACTCCTTCATGGCCCTGCTATAGGTCATGCATCTTCGGCACACCATTGCCATGGTGCATAGAGATACCGTTGTTCCCTATGCTTTCGCTTGGCCAACTTCGGCCAATGGAGTCTATACCGCCAATTCCACATATCAACACTTGTGCCACGGTCTATGATGGTGCAAAATACCATCAGATCCCTCGGTGTGCCTCCAAGCGCAGTTGGAAGTCTGAGATAGGAGATCACGCGAGGGTTTTACCTAGGTCCGGGCCTTCGTAGAGTAATACACTACATGTTGCTTCCTTTGATTATTCATGATGGAGGGATACCTCGTGCGGGGGGTTATAATGGTGTTTGATGTTGCTACCGAGAGTTTCTGTATGAGATTAGATCATTGTGAAGGTTCCCTGGCCTCCCCTCATAGAGACGATGGAGACCTATGGTTTACAGGGGTGTGGATGTGATCTCCTCCCCCACCGCCCTTGTCTTGTAGGGCAAGAAGGTCTCTGGCGCCCTCATAGGGTTCCCCTTTAGCCTTGGGCCTGGTGGGTCCCTGGTTGGTTTAGAGGTCGTGCTCCTATGGATGAGCTACCCTCGGTGTATGACACCGCCAGTCCGACTCGATCGCCATTCGCGAGCTGCATCTAGCGGAGTTGGGGTCCTCTAAAGTGCAAAATCTTTGCCTGGCTTGCTTTTCAATACCAGTTGTGGACCTTCGATAGGCATGCACATCACGGGCTTCAAGACCTCCTTCTCGCTTGTTACACTTGCCTACAGGAAGAGGAAACGTCGACCACATCGTGACATAATGTGTATTTGCAAGGGAGGTGTGGTATAGGAGTTTCGGTTTTGTTGCAGCTAAGTGTTGGCTGCCTGACCACTATGAATACATTCACCGAATGGTGGACTTGATCTAGGAAGCTATTTAGGAGACATGATAGGCGTGGATTCGTCACCCTGGTCATCGGGACAACGTGGGCGCTCTGGAAACAAAGGAACACTAGAGTGTTTGATCGGCCCCACCAACTCAGGAGGCCTGTAGACTTATCCCTTCAAATTCCAAATGAGAGCAAAGATTGGAAACTTGCAGGTGTTGTAGGTGGTCTAGATCATTTTGTGAAGAGTTAGCTTAGGTTCTTGGTGTGCGTGTGGGCGACCCAACGATTGATGTCCGTATCCTTTATTAGCCTCATGTAACTAATTTGCTCTAATTTATAAAAATAGCACATATGCCCGTGCGTTGCAACGGGAGAGATATTTTTCAAGAAGCAACGAGAGAGATAAATTATGTGTTCACGAGAAACGGTATCCACAATGATAGGGCGACAGAGCGAAGAGTTGTGGTCTTCTCGCAAGTCATGTTTGTCCCGTGAGATGTTGATAGTGGTGGCATTAGTCGGCATGGCGGCGACCACCCAACTCGTGTTTTTTCCTTCGGGTTCACCTCCGTGTCGGGGTTGTGGTTGTCTCCTCATTTTGTAGCTGCGGGGCGATCTTCAGGGCACGGTTGCTTTGACCACTCTCTCCTACGACAACGTAACCAGATGAATTACTAATTGCAATGCATAAATCCTGTTTTATTAGCATAATCCACGCATAACCAGACAACCCCTTCTTTATTAGGGTTTATTCTCTTTAATTATTTCAGCGCTCACATGCCCACAGTTCTTCTTAATTAGAGCAACCCGGCATATTCTCTTTTATTGGCGCGTGCCCATAATATATTTCAATTATAGCCAACAAGCATATTCTTTTTTATCATCAAATAGTGTGTGGGACGCACAACAGTTCACATCTAGGCCAGCCCATTTGGCAGGTACCAAAACATCCTATGTTTATAAGGCACGATATAAATTTAAAAAAAATGACGTGTTGAAGTATCGAACTCGCGACCTCAAAAACTCGACCACGGGCTGCTAGCTACTCGAATAAATGGGTCCTGCTAACCAACGTCCAGCCCGGATGTTTAAGAGTATGCTACAGCGTCAGATTCAAAACAGTTTTTTTTTGAAATTTTCCAAAAATAAAATAATATTTATGAATTGCCAAATATTTTTGGAAACATGAACAATTCTTGAAACCCCAAATAGTTTTCAAAAATACGAACCATTTTTTTGAAATTTTCATTCATTTTTGGAAAAATATGGACATCATTTGAAACAGGTAGATTTTTTTAAAAAATTCATAAACATTTTTTTGACAACATGAACCTTTTTTAAAAAATGAACATTTGTTGAATGTGTGAACATGTTTTGAACATTTAGAACAAGTTTAGAAAATGTGTTTTATAACCACGAACATGATTTTTTTAATTTGTGAACATTTCACTAAAACAAGAATATTTTTAAAATGCAACTTGTTTTGAAAATCTTGATTTTTTTGTAATATACATTTTTTTGGAAAATGGGATCCTTTTAAAATTTTGAACACATTTTGGAATTGGAACAAAAATTAAATTTTTGAACATTTTACAAGATAGGAAACAACAATTTTAAATTCTGAATTTTTTCTTCTAAAGTATGGGAAGGAAATTGAAAGTTTGAATAATTTTTTCAAGATTTTAATTTATAAGAAAAGGAAAAATAATCGAAAATTGGAAGGAAAAAAGAATCAGGAAAGAAAACGAGAAAGGAATGGGAAAAAACAGAAACAGAATAAAAAAACAAAATGGGCCAGCCCAGTCTTGGGCATCTTGTGCGAAGCTCCTGCTATTTGACACTTAGTGCGGCAAATAGGCTTCCACAGCTGTCTGGGCAGATAAATAAGTGGGCTGGCTTCGCTGGGCCACAGCTCGTGCGGCTCATCTACGAATTTTTTTTATAGTAGAAGGATGTACAAAAATTTAGTACCACCTCGGATAAAAAAAACTTTATGTCGATGAACGGATGAAAAAAAATCAGAGAAACGCACCTTGCTTTATTAGTAGCTATAGATATAAATATAGATATAGATTAGATATGGTGCGCCTTTGACATACTTTGAAAAAAACATTTTACATGGATAAAAACACTTAAAAATGAAACAACATGCATGCAACCCTCTACCAAAGCAACATGCAACATACATGCTTAACCACCTTCCGCCAAAGCTGCAAGCCTTGTGGACGAAGTGAAGAGGGTATGTGGTCTATTTTCATTGACGTGACAGACGTATGAACTCCCGCAAACTTTGGATAGTAAAAAGTGTCTGGACTGCATGGCTCAGATCTTTATGGGCGTTCTGAGGCATCACACTGCAGATGCCCTAAGGTGATTATCGGATGTCTCCGAAGGGACAATGCCCTAAGGTGATTAAGAGTGTATATTATTGTGGGATCAAATCTGTGAATCACGCTGCAAGTGTAAGATACATAGCGAGCGCTGACAAGCTTCAATAGTTTTTCTTCCCGGGCCCAAGGATATATCTTTTTCCAAAAAGGAGGATGACCCCGGCCTCTACATGAGGGATATGCATACAACCATCTTATTAGACCTTATAAAGTAATACATCAATAAGTCTGAAGCCATCCTTGCAAAAATAAAAGGTCTAAGCTATCATCTTGGCAACATATGTTGCTACTCCTATCAACTTGATGAAGGGGTGTGTATTGTCCAGGCTGCCTGCCCCATGGTGGGCGCCAACTGTCGTGGGAACGGATCTGACAATAGAGGTAGGGGGTACGTAGGAGAGGGCAGAGTCTAGCTACAACGAGATTGTACACTCGGATTTATGAGTTCAAGCACCTCTCGGAGGAGGTAATAGCCCTACGTCTCGGTGCCGCGGAGGCTTTGTTTGATTGGAGCGTTGAGTTACAGGGGGTGCGAACCCTTGTGCAAGAGGAGAGGGGCGACTTATATAGGGCCTGCTGCCCCTCGTTGCCCTCCGTTACTCAAGTGTTAAATGAGAGAGTAAAGACACAAACTTTACTAGAAATTCCCGTGTTTAATGGTCTTTATAGCGACAGAGTGATTGTTTGACCGTTGCCATCCTGGGTTGGCTCTAGGTCTCCTGCTCTTCGAGTGAAACCAGATACTCCAAGTGAATAACGATGGTCGAGTGGAAGTGGGACAACCGAGTGGATCTTCTGTTGAGTGAGTTGCACTCTGTGGTGATTTCAGTTGGCATCTCCTTTCTAACTTTGTAGGCCTTGGCCCCTTGTGTAGTGTCCTTGGATAGGGCATGTAGGTCAGGCCTAGGACCCTACCCTAGGTACATGTCATCATCATTAGCCCCTGAATGAATCGAGGTCCGAGTGAAGAAGGATTGAAGCTCATTCTGACCCGACTCAATGTCTCGGAGACACTTTTTTAGGAGTGTGAAAGTACGCGAGCTGTTAAATTCTCTGTCAGTCACCTTGATCGATTTTGGCTTCTTGAGTATCCCAGTTTAACAAATAGCAGAACATCGAACATAATGGATTTGGATATCTCAGACGCAATCGATTGATTTGTTGGACCCAGATTTTGCGGGACTAGAAATTTGGAGAACCGTGTGGGTCGGCTGCAGCGCGGTAAGCAGGTCAAGTGGGGAGGGACTCCTCGGTATTCGCCCCACATTTTTCGCCACGTATCAGGCTGGCGTCGGTTGTGGGATGCGTTGAAATTGCGTTGGCCCACAGGCCAGCCACACGGTCATGCGGGTATAAAAGACGACGCGGCTGAGGCGTGCAACAACGTCTTCCACTTTTCCCCTTTCTTCCCTGTTTCTCTGCTTCATCCACCTCAGAGCAGTGCCGCCCCATTCGCTTCCGTCAACCACCATAGAGATGGCGAAAGACAAGACGAAGGCACTAAAGTGCGCCAAGAAGGTGGCCAAGGGGAAGAAGGGGTCGAGCTCGCGGCCCGCTCTGCCGCTGGGCTGGATCCAGGGCGATTGGATCCCCTCATCGGTGATGGAGGATGACCTCGAGGGGCTCGTTGCTGACGAGTTGGCCCCCGGGTCTTGGAGGCTACCGGAGGGGGAGATCGAGCCCGCGGCGTGCGACGGCGAGCGGGTTCTTCTCCTTACCCATGTGGAAAGAGGTTTTTCTTTGCCTCTGCATCCATTCTTCCATGGTTTCTTGAACTTCTTTGGTGCGCAAATCAACCACTTTCCTCTGAACACCATATCGTATCTTGCTGCCTTTGTCTCAATGTGCGAAAACTTCTTGGGATGCCATCCTCATTGGGGGTTATTCAAACGTATTTTCACTTTCCGATCCCAGTCGGTTAAGAAAGCCAACCCGAGTGATGCGAAAACCCACGTGATCCAAATGTGTGGGGGTTTAGGTGTTCAGATGAGGGGTAGAAGCGCCTTCCCTTCCATGACTTTTCCCGAGTCGGTTAGGGGTTGGCTGTGACACCCCCAATTCAATCGTACACTAATCATACACATAAACATGTACGATCAAGATCATGGACTCACGGGAAGATATCACAACACAACTCTACAATTAAAATAAGTCATACAAGCATCATATTACAAGCCAGGGGCCTCGTGGGCTCGAATATAAGAGCTCGATCATAGACGAGTCAGCGGAAGCAACAATATCTGAGTACAACCATAAGTTAAACAAGTTCGCCTTAAGAAGGCTAGCACAAACTAGGATACAGATCGAAAGAGGCGTAGACCTCCTGCCTGGGATCCTCCTAAACTACTCCTGGTCGTCGTCAGCGGGCTGCACGTAGTAGTAGGCACCTCCAGTGTAGTAGGAGTCGTCGTCGACGGTGGCGTCTGGCTCCTGGGCTCCATCATCTGGTTGCAGCAATCGGGTATAGAAAGGGGGAGCAAAGCAACTGTGAGTACTCATCCAAAGTACTCGCAAACAAGGAGCTACGCTACATATGTATGCATTGGTATCAAATGGAAAAGGGGGTAACATATGTGACTGAACTGCAGAATGCCGGAATAAGAGCGGGATAGCTAGTCCTATCGAAGACTACGTTTCTGGTAACCTCCATCTTGCAGCAGAAGAAGAGAGTAGATGGTAAATTCACCAAGTAACATCGCATATCATAATCCTAACCGATGATCCTCCCCTTGTCGCCCTGTGAGAGAGCGACCACCGGTTGTATCTGGCACTTGGAAGGGTGCATTTTATTAAGTATCCGGTTCTAGTTGTCATAAGGTCAAGGTACAACTCCAAGTCGTCCTGTTACCGAAGATCACGGCTATTCGAATAGATTAACTTCCCTGCAGGGGTGCACCACATTTCCCAACACGCTCGATCCCCTTTGTCCGGACACACTTTTCTGGGTCATGCCCGGCCTCGAAAGATCAACATGTCGCAGACCTACCTAGGCACAACAGAGAGGTCAGCACGCCGGTCTAAATCCTATGGCGCAGGGGTCTAGGCCCATCGCCCATTGCACACCTGCATGTTGTGTATGCGGCCGGAAGCAGAACTAGCCCCCTTAATACAAGAGCAGGCTTACGGTCCAATCCGGCGCGCGCCACTCAGTCGCTGATGTCACGAAGGCTTTGGCTGATACCACGACGTCGAGTGCCCATAACTATCCCCGCGTAGATGGTTAGTGCGTATAGCATGTATATATGTATGTATTTACCCGTGATCAACACCCGACGTGATCACGGCCCGATAGTATAGCATGGCAGACTGACAAGAATGTAGGGCCACTGATGATAATCTAGCTTCCTATACTAAGCATTTAGGTTTGCAGGTAAGGTATCAACAGTTGTAGCAACAATGACAGGCTATGCAACAGTATAGGATTAACGGAAAGCAGTAGCATGCTACACTACTCTAATGCAAGCAATATAGAGGAGAGTAGGCGATATCTGGTGATCAAGGGGGGGGGGGCTTGCCTGGTTGCTCTGGCAAGAGAGAGGGGTCGTCAACACCGTAGTCGTACTGGGTAACAGCGGCGTCGGTCTCGATGTCTAGCGAGAGAAGAGGGGGAAGAAACAATAAATATTAAGCAAACAGATGCATGACAATGCATGACATGACAAAGCGTGAGGCTAGGTGTGCCCTAACGCGGTATGAGGCGGTACCGGTAAAAGGGGGAAACATCCGGGAAAATATCCCCGGGGTTTCGCGTTTTCGGACAAATGAACCGGAGGGGGAAAGTTGCGTGTTCACTATGCTAGGGATGTGTGGCGGATGAACGGGCTGCGTATCCGGATTCGTCTCGTCGTTCTGAGCAACTTTCATGTACAAAGTTTTTCCAACCGAGCTACAGTTTATTTTATATTGATTTTAAAAGATTTAAATCATTTTTAGAATTTATTTAATTATTTAATTCAACATTATCCAGAACAGTACATCATGACGTCAGCATGACGTTAGCAGTCAACAGAGGTGTTGACTGGGTCGCTCACGTGTGGGTCCCACATGTCATATGTACAATAGCCTAATTAACCTATTAATCAGTTTAATTAGTTAATTAGGTACCTAATGTTTAATTAATTTAACTAAACATGATTAATTAAGTTAATTGATTTAGTTAGTTAATTAATTAATTAACATTTTATTTATTTTAATTTTTTTTATAAAACGTTCTGGGCGCGGGGCCCCACTGTCATAGGCCCTGGTGGCCTAGCGGGCGTGCGGTTCACGGGTGTGGGAGTCCTGGATTAGGGGGTCTCCAGACAGCCGGATTATATCCTTTGGCCGGACTGTTGGACTATGAAGATACAAGATTGAAGACTTCGTCTCCTGTCCGGATGGGACTCTACTTGGCGTGGAAGGCAAGCTAGGCAATACGGATATGTATATCTCCTCCTTTGTAACCAACCTTGTGTAACCCTAGCCCTCTCTGATGTCTATATAAACCAGAGGGTTTTAGTCCGTAGGACAACAACAACTACAACATACAATCATACCATAGGCTAGCTTCTAGGGTTTAGCCTCTCCGATCTCGTGGTAGATCTACTCTTGTACTACCCATATCATCAATATTAATCAAGCAGGACGTAGGGTTTTACCTCCATCAAGAGGGCCCGAACCTGGGTAAAACATTGTGTCCCCTGCCTCCTGTTACCATCCGCCTTAGACGCACAGTTCGGGACCCCCTACCCGAGATCCGCCGGTTTTGACACCAACATTGGTGCTTTCATTGAGAGTTCCTCTGTGTCGTCGCCGTTAGGCTTGATGGCTCCTACTATCATCGATTGCGATGCAGTCCAGGGTGAGACTTTTCTCCCCGGACAGATCTTCGTGTTCGGCGGCTTTGCACTGCTGGCCAATCCGCTTGGCCATCTGGAGCAGATTGAAAGTTACGCCCCTGGCCACCAGGTGAGGTTTGGAAGCTTAAACTACACGGCCGATATCCGTGGAGACTTGATCCTCGACGGATTCGAGCCTCTGCCTTGTGCATCACGCGGTCACGATGAGTACGATTTAGCTCTACCATCGGATAGTGTTCAAGAGATCACACATGCATCCGCTCTGACCCTCAATTCAGAGCCAGGTGCGCCTTCCGCAGACGGGTGGATGGACCCCGCCATGGAAGCCTTACCCTTAGTGGCGATCGAGCCGAACATCGACCTTACCTTGCACGAGAGCCGTGTTGTTAAACTGTCGGATCCTTCTCCGGCCACGAACTCCGAACCGCCTGCGCCCGTTCCTATCGAATCCGATTGGGCGCCGATCATGGAGTTTACCTCCATGGATATTTTTCAGCACTCGCCCTTTGGCGACATACTGAACTCATTAAGGTCTCTCTCCTTGTCAGGAGGATCCTGGCCGAATTATGTCCGGCAGGACTGGGATGCGGACGACGAAGAAATTCGCGGCCCACCCACCACCCACTTAGTAGCCACTTTCGATGACTTAACCGACATGCTCGACTTCGACTCCGAATACATCGACAGTATGGACGACGATGCGGGAGACGCAGAGGAACCACTGCCCACAGGGCACTGGACACCCACTTCACCACATGACGTATACATGGTGAACACACCAAAAGAAAACGACAACAAGGAACGGAAGGACGCAACAAAGGGTTGTCCCCTCGAGAAGCAGTCAAAGCGGCAGCGTAAACGCCACTCCAAATCCTGCCTCGACAGAAACAACGATCATACAGACCCAGCGTTAGAGCAGGGGGAACCATTGCCGGACCACGGCAACACAAAGGATCAAGCCGAACAACCTGATTCTGTCAAAGATAATAGTCCGGATGACTTCACACCAGACAGACACCCGGAGCAACAGAATGCCCATCAAAGGCTTGTTGCCACCGCGAGGAGTCTAAAAAAGCAGAAGCAAAGACTCAAGGCTGCACAAGACACACTCGGAATCAGATGGAGCAAAGTACTCAACGCAGCAGCAAAGTACGGCGGTAATCGCCCCACCAAGAGCTACCCAAAGCGGAAGTTGCTACCCGAATTCGATGAGGAGGCCTTAGATCCCCCACAACCAAAAATTAAAACGGCCACCTGGCCGGATAGTCGACCTCACGGCCAACATAGAGCGGCAAGCAATGCCGCACATAAGCCAATACGCGATCCACGCGAGGGCTCGCATCAAAAGGACGGCGCAACCAGATGCATCTATGGACCATGCAGGCGCGCTCCAGCATACGATGCAACACAACAAACATCCGAACACTACGGTACACCTAGATACAGGGGTGCCGCACAGCCCCTATGTTTCACTGACGAGGTACTGGACCATGAATTTCCAGAGGGATTCAAACCCGTAAACATAGAGGCATATGACGGAACAACAGACCATGGGGTCTGGATTGAGGACTATATCCTCCATATCCATATAGCTCGAGGAGATGATCTCCACACCATTAAGTATTTACCCCTCAAACTCAAAGGGGCAGCTCGGCACTGGCTTAAAAGCCTCCCCGAAAGCTCCATTGGAAGCTGGGAAGAGCTCAAAGATGCTTTTCAGGCAAATTTTCAAGGGACTTATGTCCGACCTCCGGACGCGGACGATTTGAGTCATATAACTCAACAGCCCGAAGAATTAGCCTGAAAGCTTTGGAACAGGTTCCTTACTAAAAAGAACCAAATTGTCGACTGTCCAGACATCGAAGCCTTGGCAGCTTTTAAACATAGCGTCCGTGACGAATGGCTTGCCAGACACCTCGGCCAAGAAAAGACGAGAACAATGGAAGCATTAACAAGCCTCATGACCCGCTTTTCCGCGGGTGAGGATAGCTGGCTAGCCAGATGCAGCACCAGCGACCCCAGTACATCCGAAGTTAGAGATGGAAACAGGAAATCACGACGCAACAACAATAATAAATGCCGGAATAAAGAAGACAGCATGAAGAGCACGTCAGTAAACGCCGGATTCAAAAGCTCTCAGCCAAGTCAGCAAAAGCCGCCCTTTAAAGGCGCCGGAGACGAACTGTCCAGCCTAAACAAAATTCTGGACCAAGTATGTCAGATCCATAGCACCCCCGGTAAACCTGCTAATCATACCCATAGAGAATGTTGGGTCTTCAAGCAGTTCGGCAAGCTCAACGCCGTACACAAGGGGGAAGATACACCAAGCGAAGACGAGGATGACCCTCTCAAGCAAGACACTAGGGAACAAAGAAAATTTCCACCAGAAGTCAAAATAGTAAACATGTTACACGTGATAAAGGGGAGAAACAAAGCGGCACTCCCAGATAAATATGCCCAAGGGCCTATCACCGCGGAGTCCTGCCACTGGTCGTTTCAACCGATCGGGATTACTCAGCAAGTATCCGGCGTGCAGGATGGGCTGCCCTGGAATTAGACCCAATAATTGACGGATGCCACTTTACACGAGTCCTGATGGACGGTGGCAGCAGTTTAAACCTGATATACCAGGTTACAATCCGCAAAATGGGGATAGACCCAACAAAAATTTGCCTAAGCAATACTACCCTTAAAGGAGTAACGCTAGGCCCAGGGGCTCATTGCACGGGCTCCGTGCTACTAGAGGTTATATTCGGCTTCCCCGATAACTTCTGTAGTGAACATTTAACATTCCACATTGCTCCGTTCCAAAGTGGCTATCAAGCACTACTTGGACGTGAAGCTTTCGCTCGCTTTAATGCAATACCGCACTATGCTTCCCTTATGCTTAAGATGCCCGGTCCACGTGGCATCATTACATAAAATGGAAATATTAAGCGATCCCTGCGCGCCGAAGAGAGTGTGACTGCCTTGGCAGCCGCACACTAAAAAGGGCCTCACCAGCTAAAGCATTTGATAGGTCGTCAAGACCATGGACACGGTTAGACGAGTCCGGCACAACCATATGTAACTCACATAGGTTTGATAAGCCACACCCCTATTACAAATACAAGGGGCTCAACGCGCGCAAGTGGCAATTTTTACTCATCTTGAATTATACATGGTTTCTTCAAACCTACCTTTTTGCACGACAACTTTTCACCTAAGTTTCTCTCTTTTACAGATGACCATCATGCTAGACCCGTCCAGGATACGGCACAACGGAGACACAGGCGCAGACGTGCAACAGGGACCCGCCCCAAGGATTCTTTTTATATTAAGACCCTGTGTCAACCTTTTTTACTGTCTCTTGTTGATACACATCCCTCGGATTCTCAGTACAATTGAGAAGGATGTTGGCGTCTTAGCATGTGGCCACGTTAGAATAATGCACGTACCTGGACACCAGGGGCTTCTTACAAAGGGCACTATTTAGGCCCGGTTTATACCATAAAGACCGAATACCTTAGGGAGTGTTCGACGTCACGAGTTTGGCCTTATATGCATCAGCTCCTATGTTTGGGTTTGCCTGGCTCCTATGTTTTGGTACCTTACGTTCCGCTCTATCAGCTAAGGTAGCACTAGGAGAACTACTGCGATGGTGCCCCGGGTCATCCGGACGAGCACCTCAGTAGAGAAAGCCGAAAACTGACTGACATGATATAGCGTGAGACTGGTCAACCACTCGATGACCTATCGGAATGTTAGAATTCCTTCGCCTTAACGAAGGGCCGTTTCCCGGCCAGGCATGTACGCACCCCAAATTCGGGAGAGTGCGGAGCCAACATGGGCTATATAGTAGCCCCACCGTCAAACTCCTATGGCTAAGTGAAAGTGTTAAAGCATTATAGTCCTGTTGCCTCGTTCGCTGCGCTATCACCTCCTTAATAGGACCAAGACATTGGGCTAAGAGTGAACACGCATCTTCCGCGAACACCTCCGCATTATATGCGTGGGGGCCGAAGCCGACGACTGCAATCTTTTAGGTTATACACATGTATACATAAACGGCCGCACAGGAGGCATCATATTACTTTTAGGAAAAAGTATAAACACAGCCTTAATAAATTTCATAAAAACATTGTGTTTACAATGGGAATACATGTCACTCAAACATAATATTCTTCGAGCACTGGGCCTCTATCAAACGAGCACCCTCGAGAACCTCTTCAAAATAGTGCTCGGCAGCCACTCGGCCTATGGCCGAACCCTGCGCCGCAACAGTTGTAGCATCCATCTCTGCCCAGTATGCTTTAACATGGGCAAGGGCCATCCGTGAGCCTTCTATGCACGCCAACCTCTTCATCGCATTGATGCGCGACACCGCACCAAGGAACTGCTACACTAAGCTGAAATAGCTGTTCGGTTTCGGCTTTTCCGGCCACAGCTGATCCACGACAGACCTCATGGCGAGTCCGGACAACCTATTCAGTTCGGCCCATTCGGCTAGCTGATCAGTCAATGGAAGCGGACGCTCTGGAACGTTGAATTGCGACCAGAACAGCTTGTCCACTTCACGATCTGTTTGACCTTGGAAGTATTTGGCTGCATCGGCAGCGCTCACCGCCATGTCCATATATGCGTCTGCCGAACTCCACAGCCGATCCAGAGGGGCATACCGTGGATCTCCAAACTTTCTCCGTAGCATGAACGGCTTCCCAGCCGCAATATCCCCGGCTTCACGCAGCTCCTCCTCCTTTGCTCTCATAGCAGAGCGGGTGTCTTTGTTCTCCATCGTGGCCTTTTCAAGGTCCGCTGCCTTCAATTGGTTCTCTTTTTTCAAGGACCTGGCAACGGTCGGCAGTGTCTTTTAATTCTACGACCATCTTGGCCATCTTCTCTTTGCTCTCGCAATGCGCGGCCTTCTCGGTTTTCAACTCTTCGGCTGCCTTCAAAGCAGCCGCATTACTAATCCTTGCTTGTTCTTTGGCTCGGGCAAGTTTCCGCCCGCAAGGTTTCCACGGTGGCAGCTCCATCTGCAGTCACAACATATTAAAGATACTGGTATCATGCTGCTCTTACTATGTGGCATTCACCAGAAAATAACACTTACCTTGTGCCTCGTCAAGCCTCTTGTTAACAAGCTCGATGTCGTCATCCGCCGCATCCAGTTGCCGCTTCAGTTCAGCAAATTCTTGAGTCCGGCTAACCACCGGAGCTCCCACTACTTGCACATTAAAGTGGTATGGTTATTGCCTGGGACTACGATCCTCTATTTGCCGCCATTCTCGGCGACAACCAGAGTCTTAGGGGCTACTATCTACACAGGGCACACCTAAAAATGTGCGGTACCATCACAAATGTACATCATTTTACGTACCTCAAAGCCCGTTAGTAGACTCATAAAGGCATCATGCAACCCGCTTTCAGCGGATGAGATCCTTTCCATCACCGCACCCATCAATGTACGGTGTTCTTCTGAGATGGCCGCTCGCTCCAACAGCTCTCTCAGTACGCCCGAGCGCATACCAGACGGTGCCGGACTCTTCTGTTTGCTCTCTTCAAGAGACGGACGCTGGGGACTTCGGGTGACTATAGGATTATCTTCTGGCCTCACCGGATCCGAAGAGGCCCTCCGTGACGACACTTCAAGGTCGTCCGCTTCTTGAGCGGAGGAGTCCAGGGGAGGTGTTTCGCTCTCCATCATCTCCGGAAGAAGATCCCCCGAAGATGAGCTCTGCTGAGAAGGGCTAAGATCCAAACTGCAATAAATACTTCGGTTATTTTCCTCAGAGGCAAGGTAGTATATCTCCACTATTAAAGTACTGTCTGATTACTTACAGCTCATTGGAGGGCTGATCCCCGCGCGGACTTTGTGCGGCAAGAGCACCCTCCAAGGCAGGACCCTCTGGCGGAGATTTCTTCTCCCGCTTGGAAACCTTAGTTTTCGGGTCTTCAGAGGTAGTCCTCTTCCTTCCCCGGGGTGAGAGAATGTCCGATTCCTCCCCTCGGTTATCCTCCCTCACGGAGGCGCTTGTTCCCTCGGTCGGAATGGGTAGCGATGGAGGTCCGCTTTCGCCCTCATTATTCCCCCCTTTGTCTTCTTTTGAGGGCTCCGGGCAAGGTGCTGGCTCGAGCATCTTTTCCAATACCGGATTTTCCAAACCCTCGGGAAGGGGGGCCGAACACCGAATCATCTTCACCTTTGTTATCCAGTCCTAGTCAAAGAGCGATTTCTCAGAATGACGTCGTGGTAAACAAAAGACGGTGTGTTCGTCTGAAGGATTACTTACTTGGTCGGCGGTACGGTTGCTGCTCAGGCCCACGTCCTCGGTGGTATCCGGACACTCTATTTGGGGTCCGAAGAATGATTTGTACATCTCCTCGTGCATCAGGCCGA
Organism: Triticum monococcum; assembly: GCA_034509565.1. Taxonomy (NCBI): domain Eukaryota; kingdom Viridiplantae; phylum Streptophyta; class Magnoliopsida; order Poales; family Poaceae; genus Triticum; species Triticum monococcum. The sequence continues at coordinate 664,020,966 of CM067843.1, read as the reverse complement.
GGAAATTCTGAATAGTACGTGGCCCTTCTGGGTTGAACTCCCACATGCGGAGGGGCCGGCGTTTGCAAGGCTGGACTCGACGAACCAGCATGACTTGCGCCACCATAATCAAACTGAAATCTCCTTCGAAGAGATTTTGGATGCGGCTTTGCAATACAGGCACGTCCTTGGCAGGACCGTAGCTCAGCCCTCTACCAATCCATGACATCAGTTGTGGTGGAGGGCCTGAGCGGAAAGCGGGGGCAGCCGCCCACTTGGCACTTCTGGGAGCTGTGATATAAAACCACCCCTGTTGCCATAATCCAGAAACCTCTGGAAAGGAACCTTTGGGCCACGGAGCTCCTGCTATCTTGCTTATTAATGCGCCTCCACACGCTGTATACTGCCCCTCGACCATCTTCGGCTTCACGTCAAAGGTCTTGAGCCACAGGCCGAAGTGAGGAGTAATGCGGAGGAAGGCCTCACACATGACAATGGATGTCGAGATGTGGAGAAAGGAGTCCGGGGCTAGATCATGGAAATCTAGCCCGTAATAAAACATCAACCCCCTAACGAAGGGATCCAAAGTGAGGCCTAGTCCTCAGAGGAAGTGGGAGATGAACACGGCGTCTTCGTTGGGTTCAGGAGTAGGGACGACCTGCCCTCGGGCAAGCAGCCGATGCGAATCCACCGGCCTCCCTCAACTTCTTGATGTCTTCTTCCATAATGGAGGAGGGAATCCACCGGCCTTGAAGGCTAGATCCGGACATGATTGAAGATCCGGAGCACCTGACCTGGGCTTTGGGTGTTAGAACTCGAGGCGGGGGAAGGATTCGATTGAGCACGGGAGGTAAAAAAGTAAAAGCCTTGTCCCTTTATAAAGAGGGTGAATATCAAGCGTCCTCTCCGTAGCCGTTTGGGACTTGCCTATAATCTAGGAGTCCTAGACACGGTTGGGTTACCCACGCCCGTATTGATGAGAATCCCGTAATAAGGGGACACGATCTTTGCTTTGACAAGACGTGTCGAAAAACTGCCTCGCGTTATGTGCGGGGCTAGTTAAAGGAAACGGTTCGAATAATCACCGGGCCATGGCATAATGTCGTGTTGCCAAAACAAGTCAGCAAATTGGATTTGTGAAAATATTATTCTCTCTACGGTGGTATGTGGAACTTATTTTGCAGGGTCGGACACTATCCTTATATTCAAATTCTTCCGTGGTATATTCGGAGGAGGAACCCGCCTTGCAATGCCGAAGACAATACTGCGCGCCGGACTCATCGTCATTGAAGCCTGGTTCAGGGGCTACTGTGGGAGTCCTGGATTAGGGGGTCTTCGGACAGCCGGATTATATCCTTTGGCCGGACTGTTGGACTATGAAGATACAAGATTGAAGACTTCGTCTCGTGTCCGGATGGGACTCTACTTGGCGTGGAAGGCAAGCTAGGCAATACAGATATGTATATCTCCTCCTTTGTAACCGACCTTGTGTAACCCTAGCCCTCTCTGGTGTCTATATAAACCGGAGGGTTTTAGTCCGTAGGACAACAACAACTACAACATACAATCATACCATAGGCTAGCTTCTAGGGTTTAGCCTCTCCAATCTCGTGGTAGATCTACTCTTGTACTACCCATATCATCAATATTAATCAAGCATGATGTAGGGTTTTACCTCCATCAAGAGGGCCCAAACCTGCGTAAAACATTGTGTCCCCTGCCTCCTGTTACCATTCGCCTTAGACGCACTGTTCGGGACCCCCTACCCGAGATCCGCCGATTTTGACACCGACAACGGGCGTGCGGGCGCCCAGCCCGAATGGGCGCCGGTAGCGGGTGCCGAGCGACAGAGGAGCAGCGGGGCGCTGCGGTGGTGGAGCAGCGTGGGGCCAGTGGCAGAGGAAGCGGGGAGTGGCAGGGGCTGCGGGCGCGCTGGAGGAGACGAGCATCGGAGCAGCGAGTAGGGGGCAGGCGGCGCATGGTGATGGTGCGGTGGAGCGAGGCGAAGGGCGCGGGTAGGTGCGGTCGCGCGCGGTGGCGCGGCGATGGACCAGCAGAGGTGAGGCACGGAACGCAACGATGGCATGGTGCGCGTGGTTGCGGGCGCGGCCTTCGGTGCAGCAGGACGCTGAGTGCGACGGCTAGGTGCGAGCGGAGGGGCTCGCTCGGGTGCCGACGAGGCAAGGGCAGGAGGGAGGCGGCCCGCCGAGCGAGGCCGTGGCGGACGGGGTAGCGCACGAGGGAGGCGGCCAGGGTCGGGTGGGCGCGGAGTCGGACGCGCGGGCGTGTCGCGCGCGATGAACGGCACCGGGCAAAGAGGAAAAAGGAGGGAAGGATGGCGGCTCACCGGGCCCTACAGATGTGCATCCGCGGGCTCGGGGAGGAGGACAAGGATGGGCGAGGTCGAGGCGGCGGCGCTCCGGGGAGGTGGTCCAGCGAGGAGGAGGATGGGGACGACGTGTGGCGACGGAGTCGTGGCGGCATGGGGCTCCGGCGATGTGGTCCTCCCGGCGGCGTCAGGGGGCGATGAGCGACGGCGTCGAGTTGCGGGAGACGGGCGGCGCAGTTGGCAACGGGATCGTGTCCCCGATCTCGATCTAGATAGGGGAAAGGGAGAGAGCGAGTGGGGGGGGGGGGAAGTGGTGTCAGTGGGTGGGTTAGGTTTTTGGGTAGTGTGGTTATGGGGGAGTGGGGGTGGGCTGGCCGGCTGGTGGGTTGGCCGCATGGTCCAGGTGGGTCGGCCATCTAGGCCGTCTGGCCCAGTTGGCCAGTGGGCCTTTCCTTTCTCTTTTTTTGATTTGTTCTTTTTCTTTTATTTATTCTTTTCTGTTTTCTTTTAACCTTTAATATATTTTAGTTTAAATAAAATACAACAATAGTCCCTAAATTAGGTTTACTAAATATTCCAGTGCCACAAACAACTTAGCACATTTTAGAAAGCATTTTGTTTTTGTTTATTAATTTACAAGCATTTAATTAATAGTTTTACCACTATTGTATTTATTATTATGCATTTGACTATTTTATAAGAGTGTGATTTCTCCACCAATATTTATTATGAAATACTTGCTGTTGGAAATATGCCCTAGAGGCAATAATAAAAGCATTATTATTATATTTCCTTGTTCATGATAATTGTCTTTATTCATGCTATAATTGTGTTGTCCGGAAATCGTAATACATGTGTGAATAATAGACACCAACATGTCCCTAGTAAGCCTCTAGTTGACTAGCTCGTTGATCGACAGATAGTCATGGTTTCCTGACTATGGACATTGGATGTCATTGATAACGAGATCACATCATTAGGAGAATGATGTGATGGACAAGACCCAATCCTAAACATAGCATAAAGATCGTATAGTTCGTTTGCTAGAGTTTTTCCAATGTCAAGTATCTTTTCCTTAGACCATGAGATCATGTAACTCCCGGATACCGTAGGAGTGCTTTGGGTATACCAAACGTCACAACGTAACTGGGTGACCATAAAGGTAGACTACAGGTATCTCCGAAAGTATCTGTTGGGTTGACACGGATCAAGACTGGGATTTGTCACTCCGTATGACGGAGAGGTATCACTGGGCCCACTCGGTAATGCATCATCATAATGAGCTCAAAGTGACCAAGTGTCTGGTCACGGGATCATGCATTACGGTATGAGTAAGTGACTTGCCGGTAACGAGATTGAACGAGGTATTGGGATACCGACGATCGAATCTCGGGCAAGTAACATACCGATTGACAAAGGGAATTGTATACGGGGTTGCTTGAATCCTCGACATCGTGGTTCATCCGATGAGATCATCGAGGAGCATGTGGGAGCCAACATGGGTATCCAGATCCCGCTGTTGGTTATTGACCGGAGAGCAATCTCGGTCATGTCTACATGTCTCCCGAACCCGTAGGGTCTACACACTTAAGGTTCGGTGACGCTAGGGTTGTAAAGATATGTATATGCAGTAATCCGAAAGTTGTTCGGAGTCCCGGATGAGATCCCGGACGTCTCGAGGAGTTCCAGAATGGTCCGGAGGTAAAGAATTATATATAGGAAGTGCAGTTTCGGCCATCGGGAAAGTTTCGGGGGTCACCGGTATTGTACCGGGACCACCGGATGGGTCCCAGGGGTCCACCGGGTGGGGCCACCCATCCCGGAGGGCCCCATGGGCTGAAGTGGGAAGGGAAACAAGCGCTTAGTGGGCTGGTGCACCCCGCTAGGCCCACCCCCTGCGCCTAGGGTTGGAACCCTAGGGTGGGGGGGCGCCCGGCCACTTGCCTTGGGGGGCACTCCACCCCCCTTGGCCACCGCCCCCCTTGGAGATTGGATCTCCCAAGGGCCGGCGCCCCCTCCAGGGGCCTATATAAAGGGGGGAAGGGAGGGGGTAGCCGCACCCTTGCATCTTGGCGCCCCCCTCTCCCCTGCTACACCTCTCCCTCGCGCGCAGACGCTCGGCGAAGCCCTGCTGCACGTGAAAACTGCATCCACCACCACGCCGTCGTGCTGCTGGATCTTCATCAACCTCTCCTTCCCCCTTGCTGGATCAAGAAGGAGGAGATGTCATCCGCTCCGTACGTGTGTTGAACGCGGAGGTGCCGTCCGTTCGGCGCTTGGTCATCGGTGATTTGGATCACGGCGAGTACGACTCCATCATCCACATTCTAGTGAACGCTTCCGCTCGCGATCTACAAAGGTATGTAGATGCATCCGATCACTTGTTGCTAGATGAACTCATAGATGGATCTTGGTGAAACCGTAGGAAATTTTTTGTTTTCTGCAACGTTCCCCAACACTTGCTACATTTAGAACATTTTAGTTTTGACTTTTGAAAACTTTTCGTTGTATGTCTTTAATTCAATTTTGAATTGAATCGGTTTCGAACAAACGCGAGATTAACAACAGTAATCGAGGTGACGTGGCATCATTTGCAGAGGTTACTGTAGCTTGATTATCCGGGCGTCACAATTCTCCTCTACTACAAGAAATCTCGTCCCGAGATTTAAGAGGGAGAGTAAGGGGAAGGGATTTGGTTACGAAATTCTAACGAGTCTTCTCGGTCTTGATTGCTCTTCTCGAAGAGGTAGACCCATAGCATCAATGTCTTCATTCGTATGCATCAAAGTATCATGATGAAGTCATTATCGTTTCTTCGGGAACTCCATCGTACTTATGAAAAATTAAAGGGGTGGGTATTCCGGAAGAACGGACCTCTACAAGGTTGTCTATTTGGTAGATAACACCGGGGAAGGTGGGGGAAAGTAACTCTCAAATGGAAACTTAAGACAATATCATGAGCAAAGTAAGTAGGTACCATGAGAAGTTTCGAGCGGGTAGGCAATCGTTCGACGCCTGAAACCAAGTGTGAAAGGGGTCTAGAGCAACGAGAATAAGTATTGCGTCCGATACCATATTAGATCACCTCTAGGAAGGTGGCTGGTGATCTTCATACGAAGTCAATCATGAGGAATAACTTCGGAGATAGGGGTATACAGGAGAGTCAGGTTTTGATCCTGTGGAACTGTGGGTTATGGGCCCACCATGTGGGTTAAAAGAAGGAAGGGCGATGACGTCTTGCACGATCATGAAAGCAAGGCATGTCAGAGGATAGTCTGTCGGTTATGTCGGCAACAACATCGGTACCAAGGGCGAGGGACGAACAGAACCATTTTCCTGCTCGTTGAAACGAGGTGGACCTATAGGCAAAGTTCTTGTCCATCGATGGTTACCGGAATGTCATCAACAAAAGTAACAGGGTCTTTCTAACAGAGTGGTGCAACTGCTTATATAACATAGATCACAAGAAGGTTTAAACAATCCAATGGAAAGGAAAAGTGATTATCAGGTTTAAACAGAACAATGGAAAGGAAAATGTGTTTAACCACATATTTCAAGGGTATAACCTTCCCAAGGACAAGCAGAGCATGATATCCATGACAGGATATAACGTAGCAAACCCTTTAGGAAAGGGGAGAGAAATATCATGACATTACGCATGCAACGGTGTTTGGATAATTGAGCAAGAAACATTTAGCATTGGATTTGAAATGTTCTTGTTGAAAATCGGAGTACCACAGACATGCTTCGATATAGCATTGACATGGTCTTCGAGCAAGGTCGGACTTTAGAGACCCAAAGGATCCATCAGGATCAACTCATAGAATAAGTCTTACAATTTCCTCATGGAAGAATGGATAACCTTGCTGAAAAGGAATCTATAACAATAGGGCCTCCGGTCAGGTGTGCTAGGCACGCCATCATCTTACAGGGTCACGTAAGATGTCATAACTCCTGGAAATATGTTCCAACCATCATATCTGACCGAAATTCAGATCTAATTGGGGTCAGGATACCTCAGTCTCGGGATGCCGGAGAAGAAAAAGGTGCGACACAAATTAACGAGATGACATTGTAAGATTCTCGGGAAATGAACTATGGGAGCAAGTTTCGAACAAGAGTTCATCATTAAACCAAGGAGAAGATGAGGAGATGGCTGATGGACGCAACGACATTTCATCGAGATTAACAAAAGATGGATTCCCACAATTATCTGAACAAGGAGGTAACACTTGTCAGACCAAATGATATAATGATGTATGCTTGAGGAAAACATACACAATTAAACATTGATTGCAAGGTGCACCTGACATATGGGCTTAGGTAGCATGATCAATTCTAGAATGGTGATTCGATAACCAATGGTCTAAGAATGAAATGTTGACCATTAACTTCAAAGCAATAAGGTTGCTAAAAGTTTTTAAAATTACTAGTCCATCTGTCGGTATTCCTGTTAGGAACAACACGGGGACAAGAAAAGAATGGTGATGGTGAAGTATCGCTGATATCAAGAATTCTCAAGAGGTGGTGAAATTCTCACAACATCCTTGACAAAAAGGCATTAATACTTCAAGGTAGATCATAATACGAGCTAGATAGCAAGTTGCATCCATAACATGAACAAGTTTGTGATGAAAGGAAGGTAAAGATGTTGTCGATGGTAACTCAAATTACCAAGGGACGAGGATGGCACTTCTCATCATGAATTCAATTGATATCCTGGAAGGGGTGAAAATGTTGATGATGATCACGACACACTTGTCGAGGGGTTTCATGAGGACATAATCGATCATCGATGACATCAAGCAAAAGGAAGGGTGAAGCAAAAGTTATCAGAACCATGGGTATGAAACAAACTCGAAATCAAGTTTGCTATTCAAGGAGAAATGATATGACAAGGAAGATCGACGTAAGATTAGCTCACTGTCAAAATTTGTTCTCCGTGAAGAAGGACCAGGTAGCACAGTTAAAAATTAGCCCAATAATGGTATAGCCGAGTAGGCTAGGAATGACTTGAAGGATTATTAAACTCATAAGCAACGAAAATTAATAGGGTTATCGAACCGGAAGGCGGAATCGGTTCACATATCGGGGTTCTCGGTTGACGACAACCCAGAACCTAGAAAAATTGGAATCGGTGAGAAATAACAGTTAATGAAGAACCCATAAGAAGCTATGCAGTTCCATGACATTATCAAGATATCATAGTGTAATACTCGACAGTAGATCAAAGTAAAGGTTGGACAGGTGCAATGATCTGCACAAGATAAGTACTTCAACTTGTCCGAGATATGGTATTAAGGAGAAAATATGGTCGGAACCATGATTACAAATGACCAAACATAGATACAGGACGAACTTATAACAAGGGGATTATTATCATTTACAAGAAGCTTCGATGAAAAGTTCCACTTCGGGTCTATGGGCATGAACGCAAAGGCTCAAGGTCGACTCCCACTTCTTCAATGCATAACCTTTCATTTTACTTCTCGCTTTTGATGAGGCTGTAGTGTAGAAATTTTATCTGGCGAAACAACAGAAGAGTATGCCTCGCGAAAACTTTTGGGTTCATACCGTTTGGGGAAGGCATAGGTTCAACCCATCGGGGCATCTTAGGAGTATATACCACAAATTTCAAGAATAATAACACAAGCTTGATAGTAGAGCATGCTTGAGAAAGCAGAGGATACAATTTACCAAAGGCAGTATGTATCCGAGGAAAGGCTCACAGACTTATTGAATACGAAGGACGGTGCCGGATAAAAACCAACAAAGGATCTGGTGGTCCACAAGGGATCTATTTGAGCATCGGTACTCAACTAGAGGAAGAAGAATGTAAGGATATCAGATTATAGAAACAACTGACTAACTCAAAGCTCAAATACAAAGGAATTATGATTCCATGTCAAGGGATCAGAAGCAATGCTCTGAATAGGGATGGATAAGTTGAATAGTCTTAGAGGTACAATCGTCGGCAATTTGATTGCTCGAGAACCAACTCATGTTTAAAATGGCGTCTGAACCGGAAGGATGAATTCTAGGATCTGGTTGAGGATTGCGAGCATTCGCACTCATTGAATCAATGGGCTCAAAATGATAGTGGCAAAGGATGCCAATAAGGTTACGAGACTTATGGGATTAACCATAATGGAAGCAAGCAAGAATTTCAAGAGCAATAGGCTACTCAGGATTTTCGGAAGACCGAATGGTATTTCGAAGACTTTTGTGAAATACGTGAATCAACTAGGGATGAGCGGATACTCGATAAGTGCGAGAATTATTCTGTAGGGGTATTCAGGTTGCAAAGAACTGCAAGGGCAGTGGGCACAAAGTGCTTTCCAAACAATAGAGAGAATTTCGGGGTATCTTGTAATAACAAGATTAACTAGGAATAAAAGTAAGAATGATAGGTGTAGGTATTTATCCATATGGATATTTCGGCGGTAGGGTATGGAAAAAGCAATGGGCACAAAGTTTTAGAAGAATAACATAGAGTATCCTCGAAATCTTCTAGTGCAACAGTCGACCATCGGTAATAAGATGCTCTCCAGTTGAAAGTGATCACGAGATCCTAATGTTAGATTAAGTAAAAATCATTTCATCTGAATAGAAGAGAGAGCAGAATCCCAGAGTATAGACGAGGAATAAAAGATCCTAATACCACCCAAATGGCAACATGGGCCCGTAAGACACACAGCCATGTTAGTATAAGTTTTGGCAATGTCTAGACTTGACTTTGGCCAAGGAGTGTGGAAGGGGGATTCCTACAGGCAGTTGGCTCTGATACCAACTTGTGACGCCCCTGATTCAATCATACACTAATCATACACACAAACATGTACGATCAAGATCAGGGACTCACGGGAAGGTATCACAACACAACTCTACAATTAAAATAAGTCATACAAGCATCATATTACAAGCCAGGGGCCTCGTGGGCTCGAATACAAGAGCTCGATCATAGACGAGTCAGCGGAAGCAACAATATCTGAGTACAGACATAAGTTAAACAAGTTTGCCTTAAGAAGGCTAGCACAAACTAGGATATAGATCGAAAGAGGCGCATGCCTCCTGCCTGGGATCCTCCTAAACTACTCCTGGTCGTCGTCAGCGGGCTGCATGTAGTAGTAGGCACCTCCAGTGTAGTAGGAGTCGTCATCGACGGTGGCGTCTGGCTCCTAGGCTCCATCATCTGGTCGCAGCAATCGGGTATAGAAAGGGGGAGCAAAGCAACCGTGAGTACTCATCCAAAGTACTCGCAAGCAAGGAGCTACACTACATATGTATGCATTGGTATCAAATGGAAAAGGGGTAACATATGTGGACTGAACCGCAGAATGCCGGAATAAGAGGGGGATAGCTAGTCCTATCAAAGACTATGCTTCTAGTAACCTCCATCTTGCAGCAGAAGAAGAGAGTAGATAGCAAATTCACCAAGTAACATTGCATAGCATAATCCTAACCGATGATCCTCCCCTCGTCGCCCTATGAGAGAGCGACCACCGGTTGTATCTGGCACTTGGAAGGGTGCGTTTTATTAAGTATCCGGTTCTAGTTGTCATAAAGTCAAGGTACAACTCCAAGTCGTCCTATTACCGAAGATCACGGCTATTCGAATAGATTAACTTCCTTGCAGGGGTGCACCACATTTCCCAACACACTCGATCCCCTTTGTATGGACACACTTTTCTGGGTCATGCCCGGCCTCGAAAGATCAACACATTACAGCCCTACCTAGGCACAACAGAGAGGTCAGCACGCCGGTCTAAATCCTATGGCGCAGGGGTCTGGGCCCATTGCCCATTGCACACCTGCACGTTGCGTATGTGGCCGGAAGCAGAACTAGCCCCCTTAATACAAGAGTAGGCTTACGGTCCAATCCGGCGTGCGCCGCTCAGTCGCTGACGTCGCGAAGGCTTCGGCTGATACCATGGCATCGAGTGCCCATAACTGTCCCCGCGTAGATGGTTAGAGTGTATAGGCCATTGGCCAGACTCAGATCAAATACCAAGATCTCGTTAAACATGTTATCTTGAAATAACCGCGAACGCCGACCAGGGCCAGGCCAACCTCTCTCCTAGGTGGTCTCAAAGTGCCCTGTCGCTCGGCCACAAAGTAACAGTCGGGGGCTGTCGGGAACTCAGGCCCACCACTACCTGGATGGAGCCACCTGCCCCTTCAGCCCCCACATCAGAATCACTTGCGGGTACTCAACGAGCCAACCCGACTTTAGTCACCACCTGTATAGCATGTATATATGTATGTATTTACCCGTGATCAACACCCGACGTGATCACGACCCGATAGTATAGCATGGCAGACTGATAAGAATGTAGGGCCACTGGTGATAATCTAGCATCCTATACTAAGCATTTAGGATTGCAGGTAAGGTATCAACAGTTGTAGCAACAATGACAGGCTATGCAACAGAATAGGATTAATGGAAAGCAGTAGCATGCTACACTACTCTAATGCAAGCAGTGTAGAGGAGAGTAGGCGATATCTGGTGATCAAGGGGGGGGGGGGGGCTTACCTGGTTGCTCTGGCAAGAGAGAGGGGTTGTCAACACCGTAGTCGTACTGGGTAGCAGCAACATCGGTCTCGGTGTCTAGCGAGAGAAGAGGGGGAAGAAACAATAAATATTAAGCAAACAGATGCATGACGATGCATGACATGACAAAGCATGAGGCTAGGTATGCCCTAACGCGGTATGAGGCGGGTACCGGTAAAAGGGGGAAACATCCGAGAAAATATCCCCGGGGTTTCGAATTTTCGGACAGATGAACCGGAGGGGGAAAGTTGCGTGTTCACTATGTTAGGGATGCATGGCGGACGAACGGGCTATGTGTCCGGATTCGTCTCGTCGTTTTGAGCAACTTTCATGTACAAAGTTTTTCCAACGAAGCTACGGTCTATTTTATATTGATTTTAAAAGATTTAAATCATTTTTAGAATTTATTTAACTATTTAATTCAACATTATCCAGAACAGTACATCATGACGTCAGGATGACGTCAGTAGTCAACAGAGGTGTTGACTGGGTCACTGACATGTGGGTCCCACATGTCATAGGTACAATAGCCTAATTAACCTATTAATCAGTTTAATTAGTTAATTAGGTACCTAATGTTTAATTAGTTTAACTAAACAGGATTAATGAAGTTAATTAATTAATTAACATTTTTATTTACTTATTTATTTTAATTATTATTTTTTCTTTTTTATAAAACGTTCTGGGCGCGGGGCCCCACTGTCATAGGATCTGGGGGCCTAGCGGGCGTGCGGGCTCCCAGCTCGAACGGGCGCCGGTAGCGGGTGCTGAGCGGTGAAGGAGCTGCTGGGCGCTACGGTGGTGGAGCAGCGCGGGGCGAGTGGCAGAGGAGGCGGGGAGTGGCAGGGGCCATGGGCGCGCTGGAGCAGACAAGCAGCGGAGCAGCGAGTAGGGGGCAGGCGACGCACGGTGACGGCACGGTGGAGCGAGGCGAAGGGCGCGGGCAGGTGCGGTGGCGAGGCCACGGACCAGCAGAGGCAAGGCGCGGAACGCGACGACGGCATGGCGCGCGTGGCTGCGGGCGCGACCTTCGGCGCAGCAGGGCGCCGAGTGCGGCGGCTAGGCGCGAGCAGAGGGGCTCGCTCGGGTGCCAGCGAGGCAAGGGCAGGAGGGAGGCGGCCCGCCGAGCGAGGCCGTGGCGGATGGGGTAGCGCACGAGGGAGGCGGCCGGGGTCGGGTAGGCGCGAAGTCGGACGTGCGGGCATGTCGCGCGCGATGAACGGCGCCGGGCAAAGAGGAAAAAGGAGGGAAGGACGCCGGCTCACCGGGCCCTGCAGATGTGCATACGCGGGCTCGGGGAGGAGGACAAGGACGGGCAAGGTCGAGGCGGCGGTGCTCCGAGGAGGTGGTCCAGCGAGGAGGAGGTTGGGGACGATGTGTGGTGACGGAGTCGTGGCGGCGCGAGGCTCCGGCCCCCGGCGGCGTCAGGGGGCGATGGGCGACGGCGTCGAGTTGCGGGAGACGGGCGGCGCAGTTGGCAACGGGATCGTGTCCCTGATCTCGATCTAGATCGGGAAAAGGGAGAGAGCGAGTGGAGGGGGGGGGGGGGGGGGGGGGGGGGGAAGTGGTGTCGGTGGGTGGGTTAGGTTTTCGGGTAGTATGGTTATTGGGGAGTGGGGGTGGGCCGGCCGGTTGGTGGGTGGGCCGCATGGTCCAGGTGGGTCGGCCAGCTAGGCCGTCTGGCCCAGTTGGCCAGTGGGCCTTTGCTTTCTCTCTTTTTTTGATTTGTTCCTTTTCTTTTATTTATTCTTTTCTATTTTCTTTTAACCTTTAATATATTTTAGTTTAAATAAAATACAACAATAGTCCCTAAATTAGGTTTACTAAATATTCCAGTGCCACAAACAACTTAGCACATTTTAGAAAGCATTTTGTATTTGTTTATTAATTTACAAGCATTTAATTAATAGTTTTACCACTATTGTATTTATTATTATGCATTTGACTATTTTATAAGAGTGTGATTTCTCCACCAATATTTATTATGAAATACTTGCTACATTTAGAACATTTTAGTTTTGACTTTTCGAAACTTTTCGTTGTATGTCTTTAATTCAATTTTGAATTGAATCGGTTTCGAACAAACGCGAGATTAACAACAATAATCGAGGTGACGTGGCATCATTTGTAGAGGTTACTGTAGCTTGATTATCTGGGCGTCACATTGGCAGCCGACTTGGTTCTACTGCACTGACATTCCAACTCTTGGTGCGTCGACTGGCCTTCTCGCTTTCTCTCTGGAGAGACTCAAAGCCCCTCGCTCATTGACCATGGATGAGGAGGAGAAGGGCGAGGTGGGGATCTTGGTTGAAGTAGTTGTTGAGTTGATCTGGGGTGGAGTGACATGCCTGGATCTGCTGCAGGTGTTCCTCAGTCGACGCATCCAACCTCTGCAAGCGCTTGACCATCCAATGTGGTTTTACTTGGGTGGAGATGACACTTCTAGGACTCATCCAGAAGAGGTCGGCGAGGATACCGTGGCCCAGTGGCTTAGGAGCATCACCAGAGCCCGTGACAACCCACGCAGAGCCAAACCAATCCTGCCTTTGGATGCCGAGCATCCACCAGGAGAGGTGAGACATAACTTGTCGAGTGAATCATCTCTGTTTTCAATATGCAACTGAATTGAGGACCGACTGATTTTGACATTTGTGTTTTGTAGGCGTTCACGAAGATGTATTCGCCCGTGCCGAATGGTGACCAACTTGCTGAAGGAATGGTAAGAGACGATGGCAGTGCTGATATGGGCTATGCCAACGATAGTGAAGATGACTGTGATGACTTGGACGATAGTGACAAAGTCGAGTCACCTCCCCACACTGAGCGTCATTCCAAGGAAAACCAAGACCCTAGCGTTGGCTAGAGCAAGGCCCCAGCATCGAGTGTCAGGAACCCCAATCGCACTCGGACGACCACTCCTGATCTGGTTGAGGAGACTACAAAGCAGCTCAAAACTGACCCACTGAAGCCTCGGAAGGCTTTACCCAAGATCAAGGTTGCTGTGCACACTGTTTCAATGTGAGTACCATTTGTATATTTCCTCACTTCATTGCTGTGGATCTTCATTATTTTTCGGACTGAGTGGAATTCTGAATCCCAGGGCTGCTACTTCTGCGACGTCCCACATGCAGATCGACAACGAGCACGCAGAAGCGGACACTGCGGACGCAGCCACTTCTCGGGCCGGTATGATCAACTCACATTGTGCTCTGCCTCGCTAATTGTCCCGATGGTCGACTGAGATCTCACTGTTGAGTGACTACAGCACGAATAGACATCATCCACCTCGCAGACAAATGATGAGGTGCCTCCAAAAAGCACAGGGGGAAAAGGCAGGACCTCGACCGCCTCACGAAGCTTCACTAAGAGAGTGCCTTCGGGCCAAACATCTCGTACGCCGCCTGAACTTCTTCTTAAAGAGTCAGGTGGTTCATCTCGAGCTGGTGCTTCTTTCGCCGCCCCTCCGTCGACTGCTCTACCTCTGGTGTCTACTTCTCCAGCTTCGGGTCCGACTAGACAACCGCAAGTGCTAATCCCTCCAACTGCGTCACCGACTCCTGCGTCGAGCGTGTTCACTCTGCATCATGTCCCAGAGGACCCGACTGGAGCCAGCAAGGAGGCTATGATGTAATCTAGCCCGATGATGCAACATCTGAAGGAATTGTATGAAGCTAGCAAGTCTGCTTATGACGCCAGTTCGGCCGTTCAAGCCAATGTCCGAGTAAGTACAATTGTAAGTTGATTTCCGATTCAATTTTGTCCTATCCGTCTTGATTCTATACACCCACTAGGTGTGCTTGATTTAGTACTCACTTGGTCGCAATTTTGCATTCTGATGTTCTTCACTTGGGCCAGTCAGGCTGAGGCCGAGTGGAAACAGATCCAGTGGGGGCACGCTGAGTGCACCCACTGGGTGTAGTCCCCGAGACCGCCATCGAATGTTTAATTTGACGAGGGTTTGAGAATTTTTTTTGTAGTCCTCCACTCGGACCGGTTAGGCCTTACCGAGTGGGAAATTGATCCAGTGGGGGCATGCTGAGTGCACCCACTAGGTGTAGTCCCCGAGACCGCTGTCGGATGTTTGATTCGGTGGGCGTCTTAGAGCATGTTTGGTAATAGCAATCTGGATTTGCTCTTCTCCACTTGGAAGTAGAGGAAATACTTCGAGAATCCTTCCCATTGAATGAGTCTTTGTTGTTGATCTCAGAAATCTTGTGAACTTGGAACTCAGTATGTTGCTCTAGAGAAGGAGAAGATCTAACTCCAACTAGACTTAGAGCTTACCAAAAAGAACTTGGAGCGTGCTCAGACTGAGGTGAAGACCATGGGAGGTAAATTCTATCAACTGAATGCACTATTGTACTTTTGTTCCGCCCTTTGAACCGAGTAGTTAGTCGAACAGATGTGCGTAATGAAAACCAACAACTTCAAGTGTGACTCAGAAATGTTATTTGTTTAGACACCATGAAGCAGGCCCTGGAGAAGAAGGATGAGGAACTTGCGGGCGCCTAGAGGGTGGCCAAGGAGAAGACTGAGGCTGCTGAAGCGAAGCTAGCTTTAGTCGGCAAGCTTGAAGAGGAGAATGCAACCCTGAAGACTGCCATTGAGGAGGTGAAGAAGGAAGCTGCCCAACTTAAGGACGAGGAGATCGTCTTGGCCGACAAGGTGGGCCAGCTCACCCGAAAGAGGGATGATATGGAGGAATACTTGGGGAACCTTGTGAAGAAAATGTACATCATGCTTGAAGATACCTTTTTCATGCGAGTGAATTCTCGAGAGCTTCGAAAACAATGCTGCTGCTAACTCACTTTTCCTCTTTGTGTAGAATTCTGCCAGAACTTCGAGCAAGAGATAGAACGAATTGAAATAGGTCTGGACCCTACCAAGTCACTCATCAAAGATGCTGCTGCTATGAATGTGCTACGACTTTATGCTCGCCTTGACAGTGTCTTGGGGTATGTCACTCGGCTGTAGGTAGCACTGACAAGAATAGACAAAGAACTGTGGCCAGAAGATGTGCTCTAGAATGATCTCGAGTCACTAATGGTTCAGCTCAATGAGATTCCTGGCCGAGTGTAGGCATGGAAGAAATCAACTTCTCGCTACGGAGTCGACACTACTGTAGGATGCTGCTAACACGACACGATGATCAGAGACCCTTTGAGAAACTGTGTGCGATGCAATAATCGCAAACGGTGCTGTATGAAAACCGTCAGAAATGTGTTAAACATTTGCGATGATGGATGCATCAAACATGGTTCAGGTTTTAGTTGCGTGTGCGATGAAAGGCATACGGTTCAGTTCAATTAACTGTTTGCGATGAGGAGGAACAAAAGAAACGGGCAGCCAGATGAAGGGGTGTGTGCGATATGCAGCATACGGTTCACTCGGATGAACCGTTTGTGATTAGGCAACACAAAAGAAACGGTCATCCCGATCAAGGTGTGTGCGATGTACAACATACGGTTCACTCGGATGAACTGTTTGTGATTAGGCAAGAGAATAGAAATGGTCAAATATAACAAGATGTGTGTGATACGCGGCAAACAGGTCTGTAATCAGAAATGTGTGCGAAGACCAATAATAACACAGACGATTGCTTCTAATAAGACGTATGTGATATGCTCTGTCTACACAACATCTATTGATCATTGCGGGACGGGCGGTCATCCGTATACGCCATAAGGATGTGAAGAGGCATTCCTATCAAGTTAAGTGTGCTCAGGCTGGAACATCCATCGGATGGGTGACTGGATGGGAAGTTGTGTCGATGTTAAATTAGGTGATGGGATGGGTCATTTCGGTCAAATGACCAAAATGCCCCATTCCCTCAGCTAATTTGACCTCGATGTCCTTATTTTTTATTTTTTAAGACATGTTAAAGAAGGTCTATCGCATTACTTTTTGACAATGTGCGATACATGGCATACAGTTGATCCATCCGACCTATTTGTGATGGAATAGGCCGTGTGTGTTGTGGGCAAATGCTTGCTAGTATTCAACCATTTGGGATTGATGAATTCATCACCGATGGGTTCCCTAGTGTGGTTCGTGTTCATCTGATCATCATCTACTTCTTGTGCTAGCTCGATGCTAAGTTTCCATTAATTGATGGTGTTTTATGAACACGCCACCGTTTCCTGCCATTTCCTCAGCTGTTTCCCGCCACCCTGCTATATTGCGCATAGGGGGCGCGCGACGCACAGAGGCGACAAGCGCAGCCTGTAGCACATCCACCTTTTTCAAGCATGCCAACCCACCAAAGCGCCGCCTCTGCCATCAACCTCATCGACGAGGAAAACAAGCAGGCGCCACGGACCATCGAGGCCGAGGCGGTCCCCGGCAACGCGATGGTCGACACAATGATGCGCGTCATCGCCAGGGTTGAGTAGACCTTTGATGCATGGCACTTGAGCACCGCGGATCAAGATAGGCATGTCAGCACCGACAGGTTATAGCTCGCCGCACAACATGATCGATGGCGTGCCGCAGAACATGCTAGGCGCATCCACGCTGATAGGCTGCGGCTCGCCGCATGGTGAGACCGTTCGAGCACCGCAGAGCGAGAGGCGCGGCGCGCCGCACAGCAAGAGCGTATCAAGCGGCGCTTGCCTGTTGTCGAGACGGCGTCAGAGCTGGGTACACATTCCGTCAGTACTCCCATTCACATGGGTACATGACATCACAGCTTGCACCAGAGGCCGGCGCGCCGTACTTGCACCGGATGCCCGCCGCACCGTTTGCATGGGTGCCGCTGTTCGCCTTATCTGCAGCCCGCTGGATGCCAACACGCTGGTCCGTAGGCTCGACCGCCTCCTTGGCCGAGGTGTCCACCTGGGCGCAGTAGAGGAGCATGGCCGTCACATCCTCGAGCTGGTGATCTCGGATGAAATAGCCAACTTGGAGCTCGAGATCACGCTCCAGATGTACCGCGAGTGTGTCGACCGCTTGGGCGAACGCCTGCATGAGTTCAGGCAGAGCCAAGAGCTACCCTAGGCAAGGGCTGCTGGTCATGGTCTCATGGACGCGTTTTATTTTGAAAAGTCATTTCGACGTGGATAGCTATGTATTCACATCAATCATAGTATTGCTCTGTTTCAATGTGTGTACTCTGTTTTCCATTCTTATATGTTCTGTTTCAATGTGTGTACATACGCTTTCCATTATGTATATGTGGATGATAACAACTAGATTCAAATTATTAGACAAAAACAGATAGAAAATGGAATTCATAATATATATATATTAATTGTTCATTAGATCATCACAGAATATATATATTATCATCACATATAGGTGATGATACTTAACTACTAGGTACAACGCATAAAATTGAAAACGATCAATACTAAAACTAATAATCCCTCCTGGGGCCAGTATTCCGGCAGCCCCTCACCATCAGCTCCCTAGTGCGCGGCGTCTTTCCAGTGCGGAGGCAGTACTCCGACTCCTCCGCCTCGCAGTGCTTGACGTACCGATCTGCCTCTTGTTGGCGGACGTGCGCGGCCGATCTTGACATTTCGTTGGGCGCCCACCAGAGCTCCTCGTCGGTGGCATGCTGGAGCTTATCGGCCCACCTCCACGCAGCGACGAGGTGCCCAGCGCTTATGACCTTCCTCGCGAAGTACCCATCTTCGTACACCTCCTTGGCACGACGACGCGCCTGCCCCTAAAGCTCCGCCGCCTCCTTTCTCCAGGAGGCATCACGGGCTTCACAGGCCGCCTGGTACCTGGCTTCCTCCTCCGCCATCTCCTTTGTGAATGCCACTTGCCTGGCTTTCTCAGCCGACGACAGCAACTTCCATAGACAAAGATTGTAGTGGCCCCAAAACCAACCCAAAGTTGGGGGGTCCGGTGCAACCTCGTCAGGCGGTGCGTATGGGTCCTCGTCGCTGCTAATCGAGTGAGCATCCTCGGGGGGCGGCGACTCCTCATCGGCGCGTGGCTAGACCGGCAGCACCATGGCAGAGATTTGAGAGAGAGAGAGGGCGAGCGAGGGGAGGATGTAGATGAGAATGCAGGCGGGACGACGTGATCAAGGTAGTATTTATTGGCGGTCGGAATATAGATCGACGGGGACAGTACAAACGCTGGTCGCCGGAATTTATGAGTACTGTAGTTTGAATTACACATGATTCCCGCAGCAAAATCCGTGTGTGAACATAATAGCCAAAATCCGTGTGTGAACATAATAGCTGACGATTTCCAATGCAGAACCATGTCTGATTAATGATCCCCGTCATTCACCTACCAAACCTCGAGCCGCGAGATAAACTGCCAATCGTGTGGGGGCCGGTTGTCTTGCCAAATCTTTACATTTCCTTTTTTGAACACCAGATATTTACATCGTCTGATGATTTCTTAACTCGCACATAAGTACACAAAAATATGATTTTTCAAACCGTTTTGGTTAGGCGTTGCATGTAGATGTAGTTCAAATTTGAATTATGGTCATTAAATGGTTAGAAAATCACTTAAATGTCTTTAAAAGGTCAAATGACCCCTGAAAATTTCCAAATTTTCACATGACAGTTGTATTAGTGCACATTAAACATCGGAAACAATTTGAAGGCCGTAAGAGGAAGCTATCTCCCGTCCGTCAGCAAACATGCATTGTTCCCTCTCGAAACCACAAACCTTCTAGTGAGTTGCTCCGGTCTGTGAGGGGTGTGTGTCCAAACTTTCGTCAAACAGGCCAATTTTTTTACCACGTCATCTTGGTGGCATGACATTAAATCAAGCAAGGTTTCATGTTTTTCTGATCATTTTTTAATTTTTTGGAATTCAAATGCCATGGCATGCACTGCATGCATGTGCCCATGCCTTGAAACCAATATGTTTGAAATTTCCTTATAATTTACTACACATGGAATTAATTCGCACACAAGTACACAAAAATATGATTTTTCAAACCGTTTCGGTTAGGCGTTGCATGTAGATGTAGTCCAAATTCGAATTATGGTCATTAAATGGTTAGAAAATCACTTAAATGTCTTTAGAAGGTCAAATGACCCCTAAAATTTACCAAATTTTCACATGACAGTTGCACGTTAAACGTAGAAAAAAATTTTGAAGGCCCTAAGAGGAAGCTATCTCCCGTTCATCATCAAACATGCATTGTTCCCTCTCAAAACCACGAACCTTCTAGCGAGTTGCTCCGGTTTGTGAGGGGCGTGTGTCCAAACGTTCGTCAAACATGCCAATTTCTTTACCACATCATCTTGGTGGCATGACATTGCATCAACCAAGGTTTCATGTGTTTCTGATCATTTTTCTATTTTTTGAATTAATATGTCATGTCACTCCATGCATATGTATGCATGCATCCATGTCGTGAGACCAATATGTTTAAAAAATTCCTTCTAATTTACTGCACAGGGAATTAACTCGCACACAAGTACACCGATATGATTTTTCAAACCATTTTGGTTAGGCGTTGCATGTAGATGTACTTCAAATTTGAATTACGGTCATTAAATGGTTAGAAAATCACTTAAATGTCTTTAAAAGGTCAAATGACCCCTACAATTTTCTAAAATTTCACATTACAGTTGTAGTAGTGCATGTTAGACGTAGAAAAAATTTGAAGGCTGTAAGAGGAAGCTATCTCTCATTCATCATCAAACATGCATTGTTCCCTCTCGGAACCACGAACCTTCTATCGAGTTGCTCCGGTTTGTGAGGGGTGTGTGTCCAAACGTTCGTCAAATATGCCAATTTCTTTACCACATCATCTTGGTGGCATGACATTACATCAACCAAGGTTTCATGTGTTTTTGATAATTTTTCTATTTTTTGAATTAAAATGCCATGTCACTCCATGCATACGTATGCATGTGTCCATGTCGTGAGACCAATATGTTTGAAAATTCCTTCTAATTTACAGCACATGAAATTAACTCACACACAAGTATGCATATATGATTTTTCAAACCATTTTGGTTAGGCGTTGCATGTAGATGTAGTTCAAATTTGAATTACGGTTATTAAATGGTTAGAAAATCACTTAAATGTCTTTAAAAGGTCAAATGACCCCTAGAATTTTCCAAAATTTCACATTACAGTTGTTGTAGTGCACGTTAGACGTAGAAAAAATTTGAAGGCCGTAAGAGGAAGCTATCTCTCGTTCATTATTGAACATGCATTGTTCCCTCTCGGAACCACGAACCTTCTAGCGAGTTGCTCTGATTTGTGAGGGGTGCATGTCCAAACTTTCGTCAAACATGCCAATTTATTTATCACATCATCTTGGTGGCATGACATTACATCAACCAAGGTTTCATGTGTGTCTGATTTTTTTGGAATTAAAATGATATGCCACTCCATGCATACGTATTCATGCATATGTGTCCATGTCGTGATACAAATATGTTTGAAAATTCCTTCTAGTTTACTGTACATGGAATTAACTCACCCACAAGTACATAAATATGATTTTTCAAACCGTTTTGGTTAGTCGTTGCATGTAGATGTAGTTCAAATTTGAATTACGGCCATTAATGGCTAGAAAATCACTTAAATGTCTTTAAAAGGTCAAATGGCCCATAGAATTTTCAAAAATTTCAAATTACAGTTGTAGTAGTGCATGTTAGACGTAGAAAAAAACTGAAGGCCGTAAGAGGAAGCTATCCCCCGTTCGTCATCAAACATGCATTGTTTCCTCTCAAAACCACGAGCCTTCTAGTGAGTTGCTCCGGTTTGTGAGGGGTGTGTGTCCAAACTTTGGTCAAACATGCCAATTTTTTACCACATCATCTTGGTGGCATGACATTACATCAACCAAGGTTTCATGTGTTTCTGATTTTTTTTATTTTTTTTGGAATTAAAATGCCATGTCACTCCATGCTTAATTGTGTCATAGCCGTTAGACCAATATGTTTGAAAATTCCTTCCAATTTACTGCACATGGAATTAAATCACACGCAAGTACACGAAATATGAGTTTTCAAACCTTTATGGTTAGCTGTTGCATGTACATGTAGTTCAAATTTCAATTACGGTCATTAAATGTCTAGAAAATCACTTAAATGTCTTAGAAGGTCAAATGACCCCTGAAATTTTCCAAAATTTGACATGACAGTTGTATTAGTACTACAAAATTTCTCGTTCATTTAAAACACCATCCGTTGGCACTTTAATCCAAATTCGTCTTTCACAGCTAATAAAAAATATCTACAACATCACACACAATTGTTTTCTAGGAACCGTTTACGATGAAAATATCTGGGTCTATTTAAGTCTCCCTCCTTAAGCTTCGCCGGCTCATCTGCTCTAGTGCCAGCAACCCCCGAATCCATGAATCCCGATCCCCATTCAGGCACCCCCTTCTTGCAAAGATTACACCGTGGAAACGCTTCGTGAAGGCACGTAGATGGCCACGTCCCCCCCCCTGAGCGCCGCCCCCTGCGCCGAGAGCGCGACCGCCTACGCCGAGAGTGCCGTCGCAGCCGCAGCCGACATGGCAGCTCCAATAGCCGAGATGGCTGCAGCAGCTGCTGCAATGGCGGCTGCAAAAGCCGAGAGCGCTCGACCTGCCGTTCGTGCCGCTGATGTCGCCCTGGCCTGGATCGAGGCCATCCATGACAAGATCGAGGATGCACACGCCAAGATATTCCAGGCCACCTTAGATTTCAGCATGCAACCCACGTCTGAAAAGGTGGCTGTGGCCATGGAGCACCTGCTCCTTCATGAGGTCGCCGAGCGGGAGCTGGAGATGCAGGAGGTGGCGGAGATCGAGGAGCGCCGGGAGGAGGAGTTGCACGTGGCCGAGGTCGAGGTAGAGAAGAGTCTGTCCGTCGAGGAATCGGCGGTGGAGTACCAACGCGAGCTCTGGCGCAACCACTACTACGAGTACTACAACCTTGAGTGCAGTGCTGAGGACGAGGACGCGGTCGACTCCAGCAGGGGGGATGCGGAGTCCACCAACGGCGGCATGTCGCCAGGACAAGTCATCGACGTCTCATCTCACACTGGCGATGCATAGGCCGGCGCGGTGGCAAATTTTTAATTATGCGTACTTATGCTTTGTTTTTAATGCTGGTCTTTTGTTAGAGCAATGTTTATGTCAACTCGCTCTGTGTAATTACTAAAATTGCTTGATTCAGTAAGTGTGGTCTATTTGCTGTACACTCTTTTGTGTGCCCAAATTAGCAAGCGATGTTAAATTATGCAATGACGTACCCGGGGAAATTTTCACCAAAATTTGAATTATCAAACTCATCCCATGCGCGTAAAGTAGAAGAATCGTTTACGATGCACACAATCATTCAAACTGAATGGTCCGGCGGCACCACGCGCGTTCAAAGTGAATGTGCGCGTGCCTTGAGACCAAAATTGAAGTATCAAACTCATCCCATGCGCGTAAAGCAAAAGAATTGTTTGCGATGCACAAAATCGTTCAAAGTGAATGGTCCGGCGGCACCGTGCGCAAAGTTTCCCTCCACATTTCGAAAATTTTGGCCTACTGCCAAAATATCTACCCCGCCCCCCTTCCCCACCCCCTTTTCTCCCCGACCACAAGTCACATTTCCCCTGTTTCCTCCTTCCTTCCTTCCTTCCTTCCTTCCTTCCTTCCTTGCTAAGCTATATCTGCTTCCTCGCTCTCTCCATCTCGCATCCTACCGCCGGGGTCGCCATGGTCTTCTTCGAAGACAGCTCCAGCGGTTCCTCCTTCGGTGACTACTCCTTCACCACCCGGGTATGCCTCTCTTCTCTCTCTCGGGCTATGACTTGGAATGAAGGATTTTTACCCGGAGGTCGATTTGAGTCGTTTCTTCCTCTTGTAGCTCCCTAAGACCATCAGTGGCAATGAATGGAGCGGGGTGGCTGAAGATCTATCTGCTTGTTTTCACCATCAATCTCCATGCGTGAAGCTAGTTGCATTTGATTCTGTGGACAGTGGGAGGAAGTTTTTGGCATGTGTAGAGAAGGTTAGATCCTCTTTCGTTGTTACAAATCATTTGTTAGATGTGATTCAGACACTGTCACGGTCCCAACCCATTCATACCACACCTTCAACCAAACGGATCCTAAGACAGTGTCACAGTTCGTACCTAGTATCTTAAATTGTTGCCATCTCATCAGTGGTGTCATTAGAAAATTATTTGGCACTGCTTCAGCAGTTTGTGCAGCCAACTTTGGTCCACACATTTGAGAAGCCAAGCAGTAAAATACTAAATCTTTATGGCATGAAGGAACTGGGCATCAGAGCAACTACGTGCTCCGGAGTCCGGGTCCCTGATTTTTTTCCGCTGCATCGGCTCGCCAGTGTAGGGCACCGGTGCGAGATGTAAGAATAGTTGTCTTTACCCCAGTTTTGGCATACATAGTGGACGGCCTTAGTGCTATTAGTCCTATGTTACTAAATTTGTGCATGTACACACCTGGTAGTATCAATTTGTTGTCATCCAAACACTGTTGCTATGCTGTTGCAGTTATATTTACCTTCCTCAGAAAATGTTCAATTTCTTATTTATTGTACATGAGTAAGAACTTGTAGCATTATTGTAGTTAATTATAGCTTCTAATGTTCTAGAATTTGGTTGTTGTCTCAGTACCAATTATTTCATTTGCACATTGATCTTTTTGAGAAGATATGTCATAATTAACACATTCCTTCAATTTTTCAAAATAAGCATTGGTGATTTTCTATGTTGCTATAAACCCATTTCCCCTACAATTGTTACTGATCTAGTTTTAAATATTATAGGATGAACGAAAGTGTTCTTACTTGGAGTGGGTTGATCAAGAGTGGCCACAGTCTTTGAAGATGTGCCTAACGAAGCTCTGGAGCATGTATGAGGAAGAGACCACACATAGGCTTAGAGAGTCTTGTCAATGCTGAAGCATATTTCAAGACGCGGGATAAAAAGTTGAAGGTGGAGAATGAGCTCAGATTTTTTAAATCAGACTTTGCTAAGATGGTGTTGGCGAAGGAGGAGGCACTTTCCTAGTTGGCCCATGCAAAACGGGTTCTTACTAAACTGAAAGCAGAGGTGGATAAGACGAGCCTGGATGATCTTGATTAGGGAAATGAATATATTGTTCTTATGAAGTTGAACTAGCTATATGTTGTACTGTGCTGTTTTCATGTAGCTACCATACTATGATGTTATAATATATTTATGTACCTGATATGAAATTGGCAAACAACTGTTCAATATGAAATGTGAATTTGCGTAATACTAGAATTATTAACTGTAAACCTGCTAAATGTGTCATGGATCTTTGCAAACGGTTCTAGTAGTAAAAGCGCTTGCGATGGATAGCCCAATGCTACATAGTTTTCTTCATCAAATCATGTGTGAAATAGTTGATAAAAGCAAACAGTTAACCAAGGAAGATTGTGTGTGATAGTTACACCTTTTAGACACGAGCCTACATATAAAACTGTGTGGGATGTACGTCCGAACGGAAACGTTTTCCCTGGATTGATTGTGTGGGATGTACATAAGAACAGAAACATATTCCTTGGATTGACTGTGTGTGATATACATACGAACGGAAATGTTTTTCTGGGATTCACCGTGTGGGATGTACATACCTATGGAAATGATTTTCTCGGATTACCGTGTGGGATGTATATACCTACGGAAATGATTTTCTCGGATTACCATGTGGGATGTACATACCTACAAAAATGATTGGGTTTCGATGCCTCGCCCGATCGCACACGGCCCCAGCCTTGGTCCCAGGAGGGCCTATCCCCGACGATTTCTGGGTCATGTGGGAAGGACACCCTATCACACACACTCACTTGGTGACGGTTCCAAATGCCGTCGCGGAAAGGGGTGAAAAACCGTTTGTTTAGGACCGACGTGCACCAGTGCAATGTGCCGCTCTCTCTTGTTCGCGTTCATTGCAAGGAAGCCGGGGAAGACAAGCTGAAGGCTCTTCAAGTGGCAAACAAGAAGAAGCTCCAGTTTGAAAGTTTTATGGAGACCTTCATTGATGCAGCCACTCGGATCACATATGGCATTGACCTAGACACCTTCGTCGAGCCCGCGAGTCCCCCGACGCATGAAAAACTTTTTGATTCAAACTTATTTGCCTCGGAATGCCGAGTGATCCTGTAAGCATTAAACTCGTTCGGGTTTGTCGCACAAGTACTTTTGCTTGTGTTTCTAAACTTGATGGATTTATCCGGAACATATTTTTTAACTTAGGCGAGGGCTGGCTCATGGCTAAGCCCCCGAGTGGGAGGGATGCTCTCACTCGGAGTAATTTTTAAACGTAGGCAAGAGCTGGCCCGTGGCTAAGTCTCCGTGTGGGAGGAATTCTCTCACCCGGAGTAGACTTTTAACTTAGGCGAGGACTGGCTCGTGGCTAAGCCTCCGAGTGAGAGGGATGCTCTCACTCGGAGTAGTTTTTTAACTTAGGCGAGGACTGGCTCGCGGCTAAGCCCCCGAGTGGGAGGGATGCTCTCCTTAGAATAGTTTTTTTAACTTAGGCGAGGACTGGCTCACGGCTAAGCCCCCTAGTGGGAGGGATGCTCTCACTCAAAGTAGCTTTTTAACTTAGGCGAGGACTGGCTCGTGGCTAAGCCCCCGAGTGGGAGGGATGCTCTCACTCAGAGTAGTTTTTTTAACTTAGGCGAAAACAGGTTTTGCGGCTAAGCCCCTGAGTGGATCAGTAGGACTTACTAGGATCTCCATAACCAAGTCAATGACTGCAGGGACCTCGATTTCAGTTGGACCAGTAGGACTTATCGCTTGGGGAGGTTCTTCTATGAAAGGATCCTCTTGCACTGATGGGGAGTGGAGATGCTCAAGAAACACATTGCTGGGCATAGGCTTCCGAGTGGAACCTATTTCTGCCAGATCATCGACTGCTTGATTTTTGATTCGAGGAATGTGGTGAAGTTCCAAACGCTCAGACTTTTTCTCTAGCTTCCTCACTGCATTGCAGTATCTTGTCATGGTAGGGTTATGACATCCCACTCCTTCATTACCTGATTGACCAAGAAATCCGAGTCACCATAGACCATCAGGCGTCAGACACCGACTGAGATGGCCATACACAACCCGTAGAGGAGTGCTTCATACTCGACCTTGTTATTGGAGGAATCGAAGTGAACTGGAGGACATAACTAAGCCGATCACCTCTTGGAGATACCAGAACCACTCTGGCACCGAAACCATTAAGCATTTAGGATCCATCGAAGAACATGGTCCAGTGCTCCGAGTAAACCTGAGTCGACTATTGTTGTTCATTCCACTCAGCCAAGAAATTTGCAAGTGCTTGGGATTTGATAGCCTTCTTTTCTTCAAACTTAATATCCAAAGGTAGAAGTTCAGTTGCCCACTTAGCCACTGGGCCAGTTGCATCCCGATTATTGATGATTTCAGATAATGGGGTGTCACTGACAACTGAAACTGATTGATCTTGAAAATAATGTGTGACTTTCTTTGATGTCAAATAAATTCCATAAACAAGCTTCTGATAATGAGGATACCTTTGCTTGGATGGAGTCAAAACTTCAGAGATATAATACACTGGTCTTTGAACTTTGTAGGCCTTGCCTTCTTCTTCACTGTGAGCACCGTGCTGACAACTTGACCAATGGTCGCAATATACAAAAGTAGAGGCTCTTTGCTATTTGGAGCAGCAAGCGGCTGGGTGGAGAGCAGGTCTTTGAGCTCAACAAACGCCGCTTCAGCTTCGGGAGTCCACTCGAACTTATCGGACTTCTTCATCAGTAAGTAAAGAGGCAATGCCTTTTCATTGAGACAAGAAATGAACCGACTCAGTGCTACGAGACAACCTGTGAGCTTCTAGACGTCATGCACACGCTCGGGGCATTTCATTGGGACAATTGCGCCAATTTTCTTGGGATTGGCATCTATCCCCCATTCAGAAACGAGTAAACCAAGTAATTTGCCTCCAGGCAGTCCGAAGGTGCACTTGGACGGGTTCAACTTGATGTCATATCTTCTCAGATTAGTGAAGGTTTCAGCGAGATCAGTCAGTAGGTCGGAACCTTTGCGTGACTTGACCACGATATCATCCATTAGGCCTCCACACTTCGACTGATCTGAGTGAGCAGGCACTTTTGAATCATGCGCATGAATGTGGCGCCAACATTTTTGAGACCGAATGGCATGGTGACATAGCAGAAACAACTGAAAGGGATCTGATGGTATCCGGAATACGCATCAAGAAAACACAAGTGCTCATATCCCGTAGTTGAATCAACTATTTGATCGATACAAGGGAGCGGAAAATGATCTTTCGGGCAGGCCCGATTGATATGCTTGAAGTCAATGCACATGCAGAGTGAATTATCCTTGTTGGGGACCATGACGACGTTGGCGAGCCACTCAGAGTGGTATATCTCGCGTATGAACTCTGCTGCCAGGAGACGAGCCACTTCCTTGCCAATCACCTTCGTCTTCTCCGCAGCAGATCGACGGAGATGCTCTTTGACATGTCTGGCCTTCGAGTCGACTATCAATCGGTGCTCATCCAGTCCCTTGGGTACACTGGCATGTCGGATGGTTTCCATGCAAAGATGTCCTAGTTCTCACAAAGGAACTGGATGAGTGCGACTTTCTATTTGCTATCGAGTGTCGTCGAGATATTGGTCGGGGCGGCTGTCAGATCTTCTGGGTGAATATGAACTTGTTTGGTTTCTCTAGCCGACTAAAAAGCATACTCAGAAGCCAGCTTCTTAGAGCGGAGCAAATCACTCGGATCGGTGTTCTTCTTGTACTCTTCCAGCTCCACCACATCCATCTGTTCATCAGCAGTTTTGGATCCCTTTTGAAGACATTCCTCGACTCTCTGCCTATTTCCAATGATGGTGATCACGCCCTTGGGTCCGAGCATCTTCAGATTAAGGTACATGTAGCATGGACGGGCCATGAAACGAGCATAAGCCGGTCGGCCTAAAATAGCATCATAAGCCTGTGAAAGTCCACCACTTCAAACATCAACTTTTCCTTCCAAAAAATCTTCAAGTCACCAAAAACCACATCTAAAGAAATCTTCCCGAGTGATTTTGCCTTCTTCCCTGGGATGAACCCATGAAACTGCATGTTGCTTTCACTGAGTCGGGACATCGGAATGCCCATCCCGTGGAGGGTTTCAGCATAAATAATGTTCAAACCACTGCCACCACCCATAAGAATTTGCGCAGCCGAGTGCCACCTACGACTGAATCCACTACCAGTGCTTACCACCCAGGGGTAGCAACATGAGCTGGCTGATCTGACTAGTCGAAGGTAATGGGAGTCTTTAACCACTTGAGGTACGTTGTAGTCGCCGGAGCAACCATATTCACCTCACGATTGATGACCTTCAATCGACTTTTGCTCTCAACATCAGCAAAAATCACCAACGTGGCATTGACCTTTGGGTAATCCTATGCCTTTTGTTAATCTTCATCTTTGTTAGAGCCCTTTTCACTTGGTTGACCTTCACAGAACTGTTGAATGAGGAGTCTGCACAGTCAAGTGGTATGCTTGGGTAAAATCGGGTTACCCTATTTGTCTTTCTTCGTGTGAATGGCACATGGTAGATCTAAGACATCCTGACCTAATTGGTCTCTCTTCTTCTTAGGAATCCACTGCTCTTTGGCCTTCCCTTTGAACTTGCATTGATGCGCCACCACTATGGCTTCTGCTTGGCTAGCGGCCTCAGCTTTGTGCTTCTGCTTCCGACTCGGATTCCCGCCTCTGGTGTTAGGATTTGTAGCTTTTCCTTTACCACTATGGAGTCAGTCCTCTTCTTTGCCATTTGCATACCAAGTGGCTATCACCATCATTTGGTTCATGGACAAGGCGCTTGATCGACCAGATTTTAGTATGAGCTATCTGTATCAGACACCTTCCTTGAAGGCGTAGACTGCCTGGTGCTCTGAAACATTCTCCACCACATGGTGAAGCATGGTCCAACACTGAATGTAATCCCTCAAAGTTTCATTTGGCTTCTGGACGCAGTGCTGTAACTCAGTCAGCCCAGCAGGTCGCTTGCAAGTGCCTTCAAATGTTTTGATAAACACTCGGGCCAAGTCTTCCCAACAGTATATGCTGGCGGGAGCCAATTGGTTCAACCACGCCCGGGCCGAGCCTTCAAGCATCAAGGGCAGGTGCTTCATGGCCACATCGTCATTGCGTCCACCAATTGCATAGCCACTCGGTAATCTTCTAACCACATATCTAGCTTCGAGTCGCCAGTGAACTTACTCACCCCTGCGGCCAACCTAAAGTTGGGAGGAATCTAAGCAGCTCGAATGGCCCTACTGAAACACTCAGGCCCAGAAACAAATGCCTTGCTTCCACTCAGGCGATCCCTGTCCAGGCCCTCTCAGTTAGCCATGCCTCTCTCAACCAGGCCCTACACGAGGACTGGCCTTGCATCAAACCTAGGCTGTCGGGGGTCGTCTGGAATCCTCCGCTCATCACCATACGGGCGCCTATCATCATACCGCTGGGGCGCGTATGAACCACCCCTCGGAGGGGGCATAGGCACTCGACGGCGGTCATCATGGTGATATCGAGGATCAAACTGCCCGTGGCCTCGATCCAGGTACTGGTCCTAGTGATAACCACAATCTTCATGCCACGGAGGCGATCTTGGGCTGTGAGGAGACTGGACCGTGTCTGCTCTAACGGACCTGCTGTGGATCCTATTGCACGACTTAAAAACAACCAAATTTTGCTCTCCAACCGCTTTGAGCAGCGTCCGAATTTGCTCTAGGCCTCTTCCAGCCTCAGAACGGGATGGTTGGATCGAATTTGGAATACGCGCGACTGCTGCAACATTTTGGATAGGAGTACAGTATACCACACACTCATCTCGAGATCCAGTCGGGAACAATTGCTGCTGCCGTCGACTGGAACTTGGGAGTCGTCTACGAGCGCGGTCGTCGAGTGACTTCGGAAGATCCTCCAGGTGTGCACGTTCAGCCAGAGTGGCTACACCTACGGCCTCCAAAGCCTGAGCCTCGGCAGTCTCTCCAATGATGGGGGTCTGGAGAACCTGCCCATTCCTACGCTGCAGTTCTTCTCTCTGTTTCGCAGTGAGGGCTTGCGGGTAGTACTCGTCATTTCCATGCGACGGACCATCGCTTTCGCCTCCACCACGAAGAAATCCTAGTGGGCTACCCTGGGGGCAACCATCAGGACTTCCTCCACGGTATCATTGCTTTCGCACTCGAAAAACGTATCCGAGTGACCAGTGGACATATCAAACTAGCTGTAAAGGGACTCGTCGGGCTCGATTGCCGCGATCTGAGGTGTGGACGACTGATGAACCACCACGTGCTTCACCCATCACTGGAGCCGCGAGCGACCGGATCGCTTGCGACGTCGAGCAGCGGGGAAGGCAGACGCCACCGGAGCCGACCGATACTGAGTCGACGACTGCCGCAAGAGGACACTGCAGGCACTCACACGGAAGTGCGCCGCCCCGCGAATAGGGAGCGCCTCGATGTCGAGGGGGGCTTCCTGGAGCCAGGCCGAATCGTTATTGATGATACTAAGCGCGCCGAGACGAATCTCGTAGCTGAGAGACAATCCACCAACGGAAACCATGTCGATGAAGTTCGAAGAACGCAACCTCGCCGGAAGTCGCTTAGACGCCTGCCCTATGGTGGGCGCCAACTTTCGTGGGAACGGATCTGACAATAGAGGTAGGGGCTACATAGGAGAGGGCAGAGTCTAGCTACGGCGAGATTGTACACTCGGATTTACGAGTTTGGGCACCTCTGGGAGGAGGTAATAGCCCTACATCTCGGTGCCACCGAGGCTTTGTTTGATTGGAGTGTTGAGTTACAGGGGTACGAACCCTTGTGCAGGAGGAGAGGGGCAGCTTATATAGAGTCTGTTGCCCCTTCGTTGCCCTTCGTTACTCAAGGGTTCAATGAGAGAGTAAAGACACGAACGTTACTGGAAACACCCGTGTTTAATGGTCTTTATAGCGACGGAGTGATTGCCTAACCGTTTCCATCCTGGATTGGCTCTAGGACTTCTGTTCTTCGAGTGAAACCAGATACTCCGAGTGAATTATGGCGGTTGAGTGGAAGTGGGACAACCAAGTGGATCTTCTGTCGAGTGAGTTGCACTCGGTGGTGATTTCAGTCGGTATCTCCTTTCTAACTTTGTAGGCCTTGGCCCCTTGTGTAGTGTCCTTGGTTAGGGCATGTAGGTCAGGCCTAGGACCCTACCCTAGGTACATGTCATCATCGGGGATGAAGAGAGGATGGTGCGAGGGTTGCCAAGGAAGTATCTGGAGTTATAAATCCTAATCTAGCTAGTTATCCCATTATACTTTTTGACATGCTTGATGAGAAGAATCAATGATGCCTCTCTAGAGATCTGGAGTGTCGTACTCTATATGCATGTATAAAATCTAAACTAAAGAGTCAAAGACTGCTCTATTGTAGTGTCATTTTTCATGAAGTCCGTATATTTCTTTTTCGTGTCACATAGAGTTAAGGGACAAATGTCCAATTTACTCATTTTGTATAGGGCTATTCCATTGTAGATTTTGCATTCGTGAAATCTGTTTACAAAATATGTATATGTATACATGCTGCTACGCATGCTTGTGACAAGACACAGTTGTTTTCCTGATCAGGCCAGAAAGCAGGCAATTCTTTGTGAAACTTATGCAGCCTGTGACGCATGAGAAGCCGTGATGGCTAAATTTGGAGGTTTCAAATCCAGTTTAGGAGCTATTTGCCTTGTTGGCGGAAGGCTGCGATGATCATCGAACCACAGTACAACTTATCTCTTGCTTGTGATGACTGCGGTAAAAATGGACACAATGAGCAGAACTCAAATGTGAGCAGGAGAGGATTCTCTCAAAGGACGTTCATGTCTACTACACAACCTTCTTCTTGTAGACGTTGTTGGGCCTCCAAGTGCAGAGGTTTGTAGAACAGTAGCAAATTTCCCTCAAGTGGATGACCTAAGGTTTATCAATCCGTAGGAGGCGTAGGATGAAGATGGTCTCTCTCAAGCAACCCTGCAACCAAATAACAAAGAGTCTCTTGTGTCCCCAACACACCCAATACAATGGTAAATTGTATAGGTGCACTAGTTCGGCAAAGAGATGGTGAAACAAGTGGTATATGGATGGTAGATAAAGGTATTTGTAATCTGAAATAATAAAAACAGCAAGGGAACTAATGATAAAAGTGAGCGTAAACGGTATTGCAATGATAGGAAATAAGGCCTAGGGTTCATACTTTTGCTAGTGTAAGTTCCCTCAACAATACTAACATAATTGGATCACATAACTATCCCTCAACATGCAACAAAGAGTCACTCCAAAGTCACTAATAGCGGAGAACGAATGAAGAGATTATGGTAGGGTACGAAACCACCTCAAAGTTATTCTTTCCAATCAATCCGTTGGGCTATTCCTATAAGTGTCACAAACAGCCCTAGAGTTCGTACTAGAATAACACCTTAAGACACAAATCAACCAAAACCCTAATGTCACCTAGATACTCCAATGTCACCTCAAGTATCCATGGGTATGATTATACGATATGCATCACACAATCTCAGATTCATCTATTCAACCAACACATAGAACCTCATAGAGTGCCCCAAAGTTTCTACCAGAGAATCACGACGAAAACGTGTGCCAACCCCTATGCATAGGTTCCCAATGTCACGAAACCCGCAAGTTGATCACCTTAACACACATCAAGTGGCACGTGGTATCCCATTGTCACCACAGATATCCACGGAAAGACATACATCAAGTGTTCTCAAATCTTTAAAGACTCAATCCGATAAGATTACTTCAAAGGGGAAACTCAATTCATTACAAGAGAGAAGAGGGGGGGGGGGGGAAACATAAGATCCAACTATAATAGCAAAGCTCGCGATACATCAAGATCGTGCCAAATCAAGAACACGAGAGAGAGAGAGATCAAACACATAGCTACTAGTACATACCCTCAGCCCCGAGGGAGAACTACTCCCTCCTCGTCATGCAGAGCACCAGGATGATGAAGATGGCCACCGGAGAGGGATTGCCCCCTCCGGCAGGGTGCCGGAACAGGTCTAGACTGGTTTTCGGTGGCTACGGAGGCTTCTGGCGGCAGAACTCCCGATCTAATGTGCGTTCTGGAAGTTTTAGGGTACGTGGATATATATGGGTGCAGGGAGGACGTCGGAGGAGCCACGGGGGCCCCACGAGACGGGGGGGGGGGGGGCACCCTCGTGAGCACCTTGTGTCTCCCCTGACGTAGGGTCCAAGTCCATTAGGTGTGTTTCCTTCCAAAAATAACTTCTCTAGTTGATTTCGTTCCGTTTTGACTCCGTCTGATATTCCTTTTCTTCAAAACACTAAAATAGGCATAAAACAACAAATCTGGGCTGGGCCTCCAGTTAATAGGTTAGTCCCAAAAATAATATAAAAGTGGATAATAAAGCCCAATATTGCCTAAAACAGTAGATAATATAGCATGGAGCAATCAAAAATTATAGATACGTTGAGACGTATCAAGCATCCCCAAGCTTAATTCCTGCTCGTCCTCGAGTAGGTAAATGATAAAAAAGATAATTTTTGATGTGGAATGCTAGTTGCCATAATTTCAAAGTAATTCTTCTTAATTGTGGTATGAATATTCAGATCCATAAGATTCAAGACAAAAGTTCATATTGACATAAAAATAATAATACTTCAAGCATACTAACTTAAGCAATTATGTCTTATCAAAATAACATGGCCAAAGAAAGCTATCCCTACAAAATCATATAGTCTGGCTATGCTCCATCTTCACCACACAACATATTTAAATCATGCACAACCCCGATGACAAGCCAAGCAATTGTTTCATACTTTTGATGTTCTCAAACTTTTTCAATCTTCACGCAATACATGAGCGTGAGCCATGGACATAGCACTATAGGTGGAATAGAATGGTGGTTGTGGAGAAGACAAAAAGGGAGAAGATAGTCTCACATCAACTAGGCGTATCAACGGGCTATGGAGATGCCCATCAATAGATATCAATGTGGGTGAGTAGGGATTTCCATGCAACGGATGCACTAGAGCTATAAGTATATGAAAGCTCAAAAAGAAACTAAGTGGGTGTGCATCCAACTTGCTTGCTCATGAAGACCTAGGGTAATTTGAGGAATCCCATCATTGTAATATACAAGCCAAGTTCTATAATGAAAATTCCCACTAGTATATGAAAGTGACAACATAAGAGACTCTCTATATGAAGAACATGGTGCTACTTTGAAGCACAAGTGTGGTAAAAGGATAGTAGCATTGCCCCTTTTATTTTTTTTATTTTTTTGGGCCCCTTTTTTTTATTTGGCCTTTTTTTATTTGTACTTTCTTTTTTATTTGGCCTTTCTCTTTTTTTTGGACAATGCTCTATTGAATGATGATCATCACACTTCTATTTACTTACAACTCAAGAATTACAACTCGATACTTAGAACAAGATATGACTCTATATGAATGCCTCCGCCGGTGTACTGGGATGTGCAATGATGCATGAGTGACATGTATGAAAGAATTATGAACGGTGGCTTTGCCACAAATACGATGTCAACTACATGATCATGCTAAGCAATATGACAATGATGGATGTGTCATGATGAACTAGATGGTGGAAAGTTGCATGGCAATATATCTCGGAATGGCTATGGAAATGCCATAATAGGTAGGTATGGTGGCTGTTTTGAGGAAGGTATATGGTGGGTTTATGGTACCGGCGAAAGTTGCGCGGTACTAGAGAGGCTAGCAAAGGTGGAAGGGTGAGAGTGCGTATAATCCATGGACTCAACATTAGTCATAAAGAACTCACATACTTATTGCAAAAATCTATTAGTTATCGAAACAAAGTACTACGCGCATGCTCCTAGGGGGATAGATTGGTAGGAAAAGACCATCGCTCGTCCCCGACCGCCACTCATAAGGAAGGCAATCAATAAATAAATCATGCTCCGACTTCATCACATAACGGTTCACCATATGTGCATGCTACAGGAATCACAAACTTCAACACAATTATTTCTCAAATTCACAACTACTCAACTAGCATGACTCTAATATCACCATCTCCATATCTCAAAACAATTATCAAGTATCAAACTTCTCTTAGTATTCAACACACTCATAAGAGAATTTTATTATTAATCTTGTATACCTAGCATATTAGGATTTTAAGCAAATTACCATGCTATTTAAGACTCTAAAAATAATATAAGTGAATCATGAGAGTTCATCTATTTCTTCAAAATAAAACTATCACCATGCTCTAAAAGATATAAGTGAAGCACTAGAGCAAATGACAAACCACTCCGGCAGATATAAGTGAAGATCAATGAGTAGTCGAATAATTATGCAACTATGTGAAGACTCTCTAACATTTAATAATTTCAGATCTTGGTACCCTATTCAAACAGAAAGCAAAGCAAAATAAAATGACATCTAAGAATAGCAAACATCATGTGAAGAAGCAAAAACTTAGGATGAACCGAAACTAACCGATAGTTGTTGAAGAAGAAAGGTGGGATGCCAACCGGGGAATCCCCAAGCTTAGATGCTTGAGACTTCTTGAAATATTATCTTGGGGTGCCTTGGGCATCCCCAATCTTGAGCTTTTGTGTATCCTTAATTCCTCTCATATCACGGTCTCCCTAAATCTCAAAAGCTTCATCCACACAAAACTCAACAAGGACTCGTGAGATAAGTTAGCATAAACCATTGCAAAACCCTCATCATACTCTACTGTAGAAAATCACTAAAATTATTATTCAACATTGCATACTAAATTCCTCTGCATATTTAATAGTCCTATCCTCAAATAGAATCATTAAAGAAGCAAACTTATGCAAACAATGCAAACATAACAGCAATCTGCCTAAACAGGATAGTCTGTAAAGAATGCCACAACATCCATACTTCCCTTTCTCAAAAAATTATGAAATAAAATTCCCAATGTAGTAAATTTATGAGAGCTTAACATGCAAAAGGTTTCAACATTTTATCACATTCTGACTTTTCTAGGGAATTATTGCAACAGCGGTAAACTTTCTGTTTTCAAACAGCAACATGTATACTTGTAACATAGGCATAGTAAAGGCTATCAATGCCACTTTTATTAAAATAAAAGATTCAAAACATTGTTCTAAATAACAGCAAGCAAATCCTAACAAAATAAATTGACGCTCCAAGCAAAACACATATCATGTGGCGAATAAAAATATAGCTCCAAGTAAAGTTACCGATGAACGAAGACGAAAGAGGGGATGCCTTCCGGGGCATCCCCAAGCTTAGGATTTTTGGTGTCCTTGTATATTACCTTGGGTTCCCGTGGGAATCCCCAAGATTAGGCTCTTCCCACTCCTTATTCCATAGTCCATCGAATCCTTACCCAAAACTTGAAAACTTCACAATACAAAACTTAAAGTAGAAAACTCGTAAGCTCTGTTAGTATAAGAAAGTAAATCACCACTTCAAGGTACTGTAATGAACTCATTATTTATTTATATTGGTGTTAAACCTACTGTATTCCAACTTCTCTATGGTTTATAAACTATTTTACTAGCCATAGATTCATCAAAATAATTAAACAACACATGAAAAACAGAATCTGTCAAAAACAGAACAGTCTGTAGTAATCTGGATCAAAAGTATACTTCTGGAACTCATAAAATTCTCAAATAAATTTCTGGACCTAAGGATTTATCTATTAATCATATGCAAAAATAATTAGCTAAATATCACTCTCCAAATAAAAATGGCAGCAATTCTCGTGAGCGCTAAAGTTTCTGTTTTTGACAGCATGATCAACAAGACTTTCCCTAAGTCTTCCCAAAGGTTCTACTTGGCACAAACACTAATTAAAAGCATAAAACCACATCTAAACAGAATCTAGATGAATTACTTATTACTAAACAGGAACAAGAAGCAAGGAACAAAAATAAAATTGGGTTGCCTCCCAACAAGCGCTATCGTTTAACGCCCCTAGCTAGGCATGATGATTTCAACGATGCTCACACAAAAGATAAGAATTGAAACATAAAGAGAGCATCATGAAGAATATGACTAGCAAATTTAAGTCTAACATACTTCCTATGCATAGGGATTTTGTGAGAAAACAACTTATGGGAACAATAATCAACTTGCATAGGAAGGTAAAACAAGCATAACTTCAAAACTTTAAGCACATAGAGAGGAAACTTGATATTATTGCAATTCCTACAAGCATATATTCCTCCCTCATAATAATTTTCAGTAGCATCATGAATGAATTTAACAATATAACCAGTACCTAAAGCATTCTTTTCATGATCTACAAGCATAGAAAATTTATTACTCTCCACATAAGCAAAATTCTTCTCATGAATAATAGTGGGAGCAAACTCAACAAAATAATTATCATGTGATTGAAAATTGAAATCAAGATGCCAAGTTTCATTGTTATTATTATTCTTTAAAGCATACGTGTCATCACAATAATCATCATAGATAGGAGGCATGCTTTCATCATAATAAATTTGCTCATCAAAACTTGGGGGACAAAAAATATCATCTTCATCAAACATAGCTTCCCCAAGCTTGTGGCTTTGCATATCATTAGCATCATGGATATTCAAGGAATTCATACTAACAACATTGCAATCATGCTCATCATTCAAATATTTAGTGCCAAACATTTTATAGATTTCTTCTTCTAGCACTTGAGCACAGTTATCCTTTCCATCATACTCACGAAAGATATTGAAAAGGTGAAGCGTATGAGACAAACTTAATTCCATTTTTTATAGTTTTCTTTCATAGACTAAACTAGTGATAAAACAAGAAACTAAAAGACTCGGTTGCAAGATCTAAAGATATACCTTCAAGCGCTAACCTCCCCGGCAACGGCGCCAGAAAAGAGCTTGATGTCTACTACACAACCTTCTTCTTGTAGACGTTGTTGGGCCTCCAAGTGCAGAGGTTTGTAGGACAGTAGCAAATTTCCCTCAAGTGGATGACCTAAGGTTTATCAATCCATAGGAGGCGTAGGATGAAGATGGTCTCTCTCAAGCAACCCAGCAACCAAATAACAAAGAGTCTCTTGTGTCCCCAACACAGCCAATACAATGGTAAATTGTATATGTGCACTAGTTCGGCGAAGAGATGGTGAAACAAGTGGTATATGGATGGTAGATATAGGTATTTGTAATCTGAAATAATAAAAACAGCAAGGTAACTAATGATAAAAGTGAGCGTAAACGGTATTGCAATAATAGGAAATAAGGCCTAGGGTTCATACTTTCGCTAGTGTAAGTTCCCTCAACAATACTAACATAATTGGATCACATAACTATCCCTCAACATGCAACAAAGAGTCACTCCAAAGTCACTAATAGCGGAGAACGAACGAAGAGATTATGGTAGGGTATGAAACCACCTCAAAGTTATTCTTTCCAATCAATCTGTTGGGCTATTCCTATAAGTGTCACAAACAGCCCTAGAGTTCGTACTAGAATAACACCTCAAGACACAAATCAACCAAAACCCTAATGTCACCTAGATACTCCAATGTCACCTCAAGTATCCGTGGGTATGATTATACGATATGCATCACACAATCTCAGATTCATCTATTCAACCAACACATAGAACCTCATAGAGTGCCCCAAAGTTTCTACCGGAGAATCACGACGAAAACGTGTGCCAACCCCTATGCATAGGTTCCCAATGTCACGAAACCCGCAAGTTGATCACCTTAACACACATCAAGTGGCACGTGGTATCCCATTGTCACCACAGATATCCACGGCAAGACATACATCAAGTGTTCTCAAATCTTTAAAGACTCAATCCGATAAGATTACTTCAAAGGGGAAACTCAATTCATTACAAGAGAGAAGAGGGGGAGGAGGAACATAAGATCCAACTATAATAGCAAAGCTCGCGATACATCAAGATCGTGCCAAATCAAGAACACGAGAGAGAGAGAGAGAGAGATCAAACACATAGCTACTGGTACATACCCTCAGCCCCGACGGAGAACTACTCCCTCCTCGTCATGGAGAGCACCAGGATGATGAAAATGGCCACCGGAGAGGGATTGCCCCCTCCGACAGGGTGCCGGAACAGGTCTAGATTGGTTTTCGGTGGCTACGAAGGCTTCTGGCGACGGAACTCCCGATCTAATGTGCGTTCTGGAAGTTTTAGGGTACCTGGATATATATGGGTGCAAGAAGGACGTCGGAGGAGCCACGAGGGCCCCACGAGACAGGGGGGCGCCCTAGGGGGGGACCCCCCACCCTCGTGAGCACCTCGTGTCTCCCCTGACGTAGGGCCCAAGTCCATCAGGTGTGTTTCCTTCCAAAAATTACTTCTCCAGTTGATTTCGTTCCGTTTTGACTCCGTCTGATATTCCTTTTCTTCGAAATACTAAAATAGGCATAAAACAACACATCTGGGCTGGGCCTCCGGTTAATAGGTTAGTCCCAAAAATAATATAAAAGTGGATAATAAAGCCCAATATTGCCTAAAACAGTAGATAATATAGCATGGAGCAATCAAAAATTATAGATACGTTGAGACGTATCAAGCATCCCCAAGCTTAATTCCTGCTCGTCCTCGAGTAGGTAAATGATAAAAAAGATAATTTTTGATGTGGAATGCTAGTTGGCATAATTTCAATGTAATACTTCTTAATTGTGGTATGAATATTCAGATCCATAAGATTCAAGACAAAAGTTCATATTGACATAAAAATAATAATACTTCAAGCATACTAACTTAAGAAATTATGTCTTCTCAAAATAACATGGCCAAAGAAAGCTATCCCTACAAAATCATATAGTCTGGCTATGCTCCATCTTCACCACACAACATATTTAAATCATGCACAACCCCGATGACAAGCCAAGCAATTGTTTCATACTTTTGATGTTCTCAAACTTTTTCAATCTTCACGCAATACATGAGCGTGAGCCATGGACATATCACTATAGGTGGAATAGAATGGTGGTTGTGGAGAAGACAAAAAGGGAGAAGATAGTCTCACATCAACTAGGCGTATCAACGGGTTATGGAGATGCCCATCAATAGATATCAATGTGGGTGAGTAGGGATTGCCATGCAACAGATGCACTAGAGCTATAAGTATATGAAAGCTCAAAAAGAAACTAAGTGGGTGTGCATCCAACTTGCTTGCTCATGAAGACCTAGGGTAATTTGAGGAAGCCCATCATTGGCATATTCAAGCCAAGTTCTATAATGAAAATTCCCACTAGTATATGAAAGTGACAACATAAGAGACTCTCTATATGAAGAACATGGTGCTACTTTGAAGCACAAGTGTGGTAAAAGGATAGTAGCATTGTCCCTTTTATTTTTTATTTTTTTGGGCCCCTTTTTTTAATTGGCCTTTTTTTATTTGGCCTTTCTTTTTTATTTGGCCTTTCTCTTTTTTTTGGGGACAATGCTCTATTGAATGATGATCATCACACTTCTATTTCCTTACAACTCAAGAATTACAACTCGATACTTAGAACAAGATATGACTCTATATGAATGCCTCCGGCGGTGTACCGGGATGTGCAATGATGCATGAGTGGCATGTATGTAAGAATTATGAACGGTGGCTTTGCCACAAATACGATGTCAACTACATGATCATGCTAAGCAATATGACAATGATGGATGTGTCATGATGAACTAGATGGTGGAAAGTTGCATGGCAATATATCTCGGAATGGCTATGGAAATGCCATAATAGGTAGGTATGGTGGCTGTTTTGAGGAAGGTATATGGTGGGTTTATGGTACCGGCGAAAGTTGCGCGGTACTAGAGAGGCTAGCAAAGGTGGAAGGGTGAGAGTGCGTATAATCCATGGACTCAACATTAGTCATAAAGAACTCACATTCTTATTGCAAAAATCTATTAGTTATCGAAACAAAGTACTACGCGCATGCTCCTAGGGGATAGATTGGTAGGAAAAGACCATCGCTCGTCCTCGACCGCCACTCATAAGGAAGGCAATCAATAAATAATCATGCTCCGACTTCATCACATAACGGTTCACCATATGTGCATGCTACAGGAATCACAAACTTCAACACAACTATTTCTCAAATTCACAACTACTCAACTAGCATGACTCTAATATCACCATCTCCATATCTCAAAACAATTATCAAGTATCAAACTTCTCTTAGTATTCAACACACTCATAAGAGAATTTTATTATTAATCTTGTATACCTAGCATATTAGAATTTTAAGCAAATTACCATGCTATTTAAGACTCTCAAAATAATATAAGTGAAGCATGAGATTTCATCTATTTCTTCAAAATAAAACTATCACCATGCTCTAAAAGATATAAGTGAAGCACTAGAGCAAATGACAAACTACTCCGGCAGATATAAGTGAAGATCAATGAGTAGTCGAATAATTATGCAACTATGTGAAGACTCTCTAACATTTAATAATTTCAGATCTTGGTACTCTATTCAAACAGCAAGCAAAGCAAAATAAAATGACATCTAAGAATAGCAAACATCATGTGAAGAAGCAAAAACTTAGGATAAACCGAAACTAACCGATAGTTGTTGAAGAAGAAAGGTGGGATGCCAACCGGGGCATCCCCAAGCTTAGATGCTTGAGACTTCTTGAAATATTATCTTGGGGTGCCTTGGGCATCCCCAAGCTTGAGCTTTTGTGTATCCTTAATTCCTCTCATATCACGGTCTCCCTAAATCTCAAAAGCTTCATCCACACAAAACTCAACAAGGACTCGTGAGATAAGTTAGCATAAACCATTGCAAAAACCTTATCATACTCTACTGTAGCAACTCACTAAAATTATTATTCAACATTGCATACTAAATGCCTCTGCATATTTAATAGTCCTATCCTCAAATAGAATCATTAAAGAAGCAAACTTATGCAAACAATGCAAACATAACAGCAATCTGCCTAAACAGGATAGTC
Organism: Triticum monococcum; assembly: GCA_034509565.1. Lineage (NCBI taxonomy): Eukaryota > Viridiplantae > Streptophyta > Magnoliopsida > Poales > Poaceae > Triticum > Triticum monococcum. Next base: position 663,978,185 of record CM067843.1, on the reverse strand, counting down.
TGTAAAGAATGCCACAACATCCATACTTCCCTAGCTCAAACAATTATGACATAAAATTCCGACTGTAGTAAATTTATCAGATCTTAATATGCAAAAGATTTCAACATTTTATCACATTCTGACTTTTCTAGGGAATTATTGCAACAGCGGTAAACTTTCTGTTTTCAAACAGCAACATGTATACTTGTAACATAGGCATAGTAAAGGCTATCAATGCCACTTTTATTGAAATAAAAGATGCAAAAACATTGTTCTAAATAACAGCAAGCAAATCCTAACAAAATAAATTGATGCTCCAAGCAAAACACATATCATGTGGCGAATAAAAATATAGCTCCAAGTAAAGTTACCGATGAACGAAGATGAAAGAGGGGATGCCTTCCGGGGCATCCCCAAGATTAGGCTTTTTGGTGTCCTTGGATATTACCTTGGGGTGCCTTGGGCATCCCCAAGCTTAGGCTCTTGCCACTCCTTATTCCATAGTCCATCGAATCTGTTACGACATATCTCTCTCAAGGTAGTTTTGGTGATTGATGACAACATGTTTGCGGACTAATCTTGTGCTTTGAATAATTCACAGATTCTTCCCTGGCACGAGACGCCTTCTTCCCCTCGGAGTGTATTTCAAGACGGTGTAGCTCTTTCATTTCTTTCTCGGTGGACTAGTTGCGTAGAGGGCACCGTACTATCAAGAGGGGGCCCGCTGGGGTTTTGCATGGGTGGAATCATCACGTACACATTAGCTTCTCACCCTCCAAGCATTTCCTTTCCATTGAAGAGATCTCTCCTCTCTTCCTTGTCCTGTCTGGGTCTAAGCGGTAGTACCGCGCACCCAGCGGTAGTACCGCTGAGGAGCCAAGCAGCAGTACCGCTCTGCAGCGGTAGTACCGCCCTTGGCTCCACATCAGTAGTACCGCTGGGGGCCTGGCACCTCCGCCTTGTCCTCAACATATTTGAGAGATCCCTTCTCTCTCTCGCGCGCGCCCCAGCGGTAGTACCGCACTGCCTGCGGTACTACGGCCGAAGGGTCACAAGCGGCAGTACCGCTCCACAACGGTACTACCGCCCTTGACCCCACTACCGTAGTACCACTGGGTAGTCTGGCTCCTACCACCTCGATTCGAGAGGTGTTTTTCTCATGTCGGGTTTTGCGGCACTAGTCACGGTTGTAGTGGCGGTAGTACCATTCTAGGAGCGGTAGTACCGCCCTACCACCGCGGTAGTACCGCATTTGGGTCCGTTCCCTACCAAGTCTCCTCAGCGCGGCAGTACCGCTGGCTGGCGCGGCAGTACCGTCGCCTGGCGGTAGTACCGCCCCCTCTCAGCGGTAGTACCGCCCTGTGCGGGGCTGGTTGGTGGGGGGCAACGGGATTGTTGCCCCCACTATAAAAGGGAGTCCCCTTCCTCCTTCTCACCTACCTCTTCCTCCCCCAAGCTCCATTTATTGCTCAAGCTCCATTAAATACTCCAAGCTTCATTTTGCCCGATCTATCTCCCTAGCCAATCAAACTTGTTGATTTGCTCGGGAGTGGTTGAGAAGGCTCCGATCTACACTTCCACCAAGGGATTTTCGATTCCCCCACTCATCCCTAGCGGATCTTGTTACTCTTGGGTGTTTGAGCACCCTAGACGGTTGAGGTCACCTCGGAGCCATATTCCATTGTGGTGAAGCTTTGTGGTCTTGTTGGGAGCCTCCGATTAAGTTGTGGAGATTTCCCCAACCTTGTTTGTAAAGGTTCAGTCGCCGCCTTCAAGGGCACCAATAGTGGAATCACGGCATCTCGCATTGTGTGAGGGCGTGAGGAGAATACGGTGGCCCTAGTGGCTTCTTGGTGAGCATTGTGCCTCCACACCGCTCCAACGGAGACGTACTTCCCCTCAAAAGGAAGGAACTTCGGTAACACATCCTCGTCTTCACCGGATCCACTCTTGGTTATCTCTTACCTTTACTTGTGCAAGCTCTTTAGTGTTTCTACCCTTGCTTGCTTGTATGCGTGTTGTTATTGCATCATATAGGTTGCTCACCAAGTTGCACATCTAGACAACCTACTTTGATTCAAAGTTTAATTTGGTAAAGAAAAGCTAAAAATTGGTAGTTGCCTATTCACCCCCTCTAGTCAACCATATCGATCCTTTCAGAATCCTTACCCAAAACTTGAAAACTTCACAACACAAAACTTAAAGTAGAAAACTCGTAAGCTCCGTTAGTATAAGAAAGTAAATCACCACTTCAAGGTACTGTAATGAACTAATTCTTTATTTATATTGGTGTTAAACCTACTGTATTCCAACTTCTCTATGGTTTATAAACTATTTTACTAGCCATAGATTCATCAAAATAAGTAAACAACACATGAAAAAGAGAATCTGTCCAAAACAGAACAGTCTGTAGTAATCTGGATCAAAAGTATACTTCTGGAACTAATAAAATTCTCAAATAAATTTCTGGACCTGAGGAATTTATCTATTAATCATCTTCAAAAAGAATTAGCTAAATATAACTCTCCAAATAAAAATGGCAGCAATTCTCGTGAGCGCCAAAGTTTCTGTTTTTGACAGCATGATCAACAAGACTTTCCCTAAGTCTTCCCAAAGGTTCTACTTGGCACAAACACTAATTAAAAGCATAAAACCACATCTAAACAGAAGCTAGATGAATTATTTATTACTAAACAGGAACGAGAAGCAAGGAACAAAAATAAAATTGGGTTGCCTCCCAACAAGCGCTATCGTTTAACGCCCCTAGCTAGGCATGATGATTTCAACGATGCTCACATAAAAGATAAGAATTGAAACATAAAGAGAGCATCACGAAGAATATGACTAGCAAATTTAAGTCTAACATATTTCCTATGCATAGGGATTTTGTGAGAAAACAACTTATGGGAACAATAATCAACTTGCATAGGAAGGTAAAACAAGCATAACTTCAAAACTTTAAGCACATAGAGAGGAAACTTGATATTATTGCAATTCCTACAAGCATATATTCCTCCCTCATAATAATTTTCAGTAGCATCATGAATGAATTTAACAATATAACCAGTACCTAAAGCATTCTTTTCATGACCTACAAGCATAGAAAATTTATTACTCTCCACATAAGCAAAATTCTTCTCATGAATAATAGTGGGAGCAAACTCAACAAAATAATTATCATGTGATTGCAAATTGAAATCAAGATGACAAGTTTCATTGTTATTATTATTCTTTAAAGCATACATGTCATCACAATAATCATCATAGATAGGAGGCATGCTTTCATCATAATAAATTTGCTCATCAAAACTTCGGGGACAAAAAATATCATCTTCATCAAACATAGCTTCCCCAAGCTTGTGGCTTTGCATATCATTAGCATCATGGATATTCAAGGAATTCATACTAACAACATTGCAATCATGCTCATCATTTAAATATTTAGTGCCAAACATTTTATAGATTTCTTCTTCTAGCACTTGAGCACAATTATCCTTTCCATCATACTCACGAAAGATATTAAAAAGGTGAAGCGTATGAGACAAACTTAATTCCATTTTTTATAGTTTTCTTTTATAGACTAAACTAGTGATAAAACAAGAAACTAAAAGACTCGATTGCAAGATCTAAAAATATACCTTCAAGCGCTAACCTCCCCAGCAACGGCGCCAGAAAAGAGCTTGATGTCTACTACACAACCTTCTTCTTGTAGACGTTGTTGGGCCTCCAAGTGCAGAGGTTTGTAGGACAGTAGCAAATTTCCCTCAAGTGGATGACCTAAGGTTTAACAATCCATAGAAGGCGTAGGATGAAGATGGTCTCTCTCAAGCAACCCTACAACCAAATAACAAAGAGTCTCTTGTGTCCCCAACACACCCAATACAATGGTAAATTGTATAGGTGCACTAGTTCGGCAAAGAGATGGTGAAACAAGTGGTATATGGATGGTAGATAAAGGTATTTGTAATCTGAAATAATAAAAACAGCAAGGTAACTAATGATAAAAGTGAGCGTAAACGGTATTGCAATGATAGGAAATAAGGCCTAGGGTTCATACTTTCGCTAGTGTAAGTTCCTTCAACAATACTAACATAATTGGATCACATAACTATCCCTCAACATGCAACAAAGAGTCACTCCAAAGTCACTAATAGCGGAGAACAAACGAAGAGATTATGGTAGGGTACGAAACCACCTCAAAGTTATTCTTTCCAATCAATCCGTTGGGCTATTCCTATAAGTGTCACAAACAGCCCTAGAGTTTGTACTAGAATAACACCTTAAGACACAAATCAACCAAAACCCTAATGTCACCTAGATACTCCAATGTCACCTCAAGTATCCATGGGTATGATTATATGATATGCATCACACAATCTCAGATTCATCTATTCAACCAACACATAGAACCTCATAGAGTGCCCCAAAGTTTCTACCGGAGAATCACGACGAAAACGTGTGCCAACCCCTATGCATAGGTTCCCAATGTCATGAAACACGCAAGTTGATCACCTTAACATACGTCAAGTGGCACGTGGTATCCCATTGTCACCGCAGATATCCACGGCAAGACATACATCAAGTGTTCTCAAATCTTTAAAGACTCAATCTGATAAGATTACTTCAAAAGGGAAACTCAATTCATTACAAGAGAGAAGAGGGGGAGGAGAAACATAAGATCCAACTATAATAGCAAAGCTCGTGATACATCAAGATCGTGACAAATCAAGAACACGAGAGAGAGAGAGAGATCAAACACATAGCTACTAGTACATACCCTCAGCCCTAAGGGAGAACTACTCAATCCTCGTCATGGAGAGCACCGGGATGATGAAGATGGCCACCGGAGAGGGATTGCCCCCTCTGGCAGGGTGCCAGAATGGGTCTAGATTGGTTTTCGGTGGCTATGGAGGCTTCTGGCGGCGGAACTCCCGATCTAATGTGCGTTTTGGAAGTTTTAGGGTACGTGGATATATATGGGTGCAGGGAGGACGTCGGAGGAGCCACGGGGGCCCCACGAGACAGGGGGCGCCCCCACCCTCGTGAGCACCTCGTGTCTCCCCTGACGTAGGGTCCAAGTCCATCACGTGTGTTTCCTTCCAAAAATAACTTCTCTAGTTGATTTCGTTCCGTTTCGACTCCGTCTGATATTCCTTTTCTTCGAAACACTGAAATAGGCATAAAACAGCAAATCTTGGCTGGGCCTCCGGTTAATAGGTTAGTCCCAAAAATAATATAAAAGTGGATAATAAAGCCCAATATTGCCTAAAACAATAGATAATATAGCATGGAGCAATAAAAAATTATAGATACGTTGGAGACGTATCAGACGTCCATTCTATACATATGGATGTTCATTCTGTAGTTTAAATGTGAACACAACAATGAGAAATTATTCCAAGATTGCTTGATACTCCCCTCGTTTCTAAATATAAGACCATTTAGAGATTTCAACACGGACTACATATAGATGTATATAGACATATTTTAGAGTGTAGATTCACTCATTTTGATAATCTTGAAAATTTAAGCTTGGTTTCAGACGAATAACATTTCATAAAAACTTGTAATTTTCATCATCTTGGTTACTATGTCGCGGCTGTACATGTCTTTGCCTAAACCAAAACCCTTCCCGGACCCCGTGCCTCCATCCTTCCCATTTTCTCTTCTTTCTTCTTTCTCTTTTGCCTTCGCCGCCGCTCCACCGCCCCGGCCACCACGTCACACCCCTGCCAGAACTCTACTCGGTCACCTCCAGCGCTCCAGTAGGGCTCCACCCCGCTTCTCCTCCATCGCCGTTCAACCCTTGTCCTCCGACCGCCCCATGAGGTACCATCCGCTACTGCTATACTCACCATGCCCGACAACCGTTCGATGAATCACCGAAGCTAAAAACAGTTTCCCCTTCTTCTTTCTAGCAATGGATTCTGATTTGGAGTACATATATGAGTAGTATGTTGAGTTGTCCGATGACTCATCAGTGACAAGGAGTACTTCAATGAGACGACGATGATGTAGTCGGTCCTTGAAGATGCGGAGTGTGCGGAGGAGCATCTTCTCAATTTCAAGAGCTCGATCAAGGGCCATCGAGTGCTCATCTGCAATAGGGCGCGCGGACATTTAACACTGATGGCCAACTACTTTGCCCCCGATGCACTCTTCACTAACCATTTTTGCTAGCATTTTCGGATGTGCAAGACTGCCTTCGATCGTTTGTACCATGGCGTCCGGTCCTATGATGACTACTTCACCCTGAAGAAGGACGGTGTGGGAACGATTGGGTTCTTTGGTTACCAGAAGTGCATGACCGCACTCCGGATGCTTGCATATGGCATGACCGCTGATTAATGGGAAAAGTACCTACGAATGTCTGAGAGCACATGTGGAGATGCCATGGTTAGGTTTCCAACTGTCGTGATCGAGGTGCTCGGACCTCAGGACTTGATATAACCAACTGTGGCGTACACTGAGAGGCTCTTAGTGATCTCAGAAGCGAGAGGGTGTCCAGGTTTGCTTGGATCTCTTGACTGCATGCATTGGGAATTAAAGAACTGCCCGAAGGATTTACAAGGGCAATATCATGGTCATGTTAAGAAGCCCACCATAATTCTTGAAGCAGTTGCATCACAAGATATTTGGATTTGACATGCCTTCTTTGGCATGCCCGAGTCTCACAATGACATAAATGTGCTGCAACGATCACCGTTGTTTGCGAGGCTGGCTGAAGGAAAAGCTCCCCCTTACCACTGGACATGAGTACAATATGGGCTACTATCTGGTTGACAGTATCTATCCTCCGTGGGCTACCTTTTTCAGCGCCATCTCTAACCCAGTTGTCTAGAAAAAGGCTCACTTTGCCCAAAGACAAGAAGAAACTAGAAAGGATGTCAAGAGGGCATTTGGAGTTCTGCAGGCCTATTTTGTAATTGTTCGTGGACCTGCTAAACCTTGTTGGAGGTGATGACATGCTGTGTGATCATGCAGAACATAATCATCGAGGATGAGGGTGACTATGCTGCCGCAGCTCTAGAATTTGAGAACATGAGTGTTCCTATCCAACTTCCAGACCAGAATCCAGTCACATTTGAAGAGTTTATTCAAATGCATCAACAAATTAAGTATCGACCAACTCACAAGCAACTGAAAGATCTGATTGAGAATCAGTGGGTGGTTAAAGGGGAAATCAATGTTGGGATAAAATATTTGAACTTTTCTAAATTTGAACTACTGCTGCATGCAGCTATTTGAACATATGTACCCTATGTATGCGGCTATTTGATAGTGCGGACTTATAAAAATGAAGAAGGCCGGATGTATGAAGCTATGGCTGGATGGCGGCCTCCCGCATCCGTGTCCGCGGATTGACCCCCCTGTCCGTGGATGGATGCAGGAGTAAATTTGTCGGTTGCCGTTGGAGAGGCCCTAAGAGCGTTCGCTAGCCAAATAAAACCTCCATGATATAAAAAGAAAGTAGTGGGAGTACTAGTGATATCGATTGAAAGGGAACCCACACACGCACTCCGGTAAGTCCGGTCCAACCCAGGCTCAGTTTTAGGTGGTATGAAATTTTAGCATTAAGAATGTCAATTAGGAAGAACAAAGAATATGTCATTAAGTTTGGTATTGTCCTCATTCATTAGATAGAGAATTATATGCATTTTATTATATAAATAAAGTTTACTTAATCTCATTCAGTAGTGTGGTCATCTTGGAAGGAAATGTTGTTGTAAGAAAGTGCATAGAAGGAGAAAGAACCATAGATTTCATGGAGGTAGATAGTCGTATATTAATTTATAGCATTGCTAGTAAGGCGAATGCATGTACTTAGTGCTTATTAATTTGCTTGTTATGTTCTAGGAAAGGCATGCATTTTATCTAATATTGTGGTGCTGCTATTCATCGGCTATGATTTCTCTTGGTCATAGCCCGCTTAGTTAGCACATAACCGCCAAAAATACTGACCTGAATTTTGAGTGAAAGAAACTCTGTACTGAGGTATGGGGTCCCGAACTATGCGTCTAAGGCGGATGGTAACAGGAGGCAGGGAACACGATGTTTTACCTAGGTTCGGGCCCTCTTGATGGAGGTAAAACCCTACGTCCTGCTTGATTAATATTGATGATATGGGTAGTACAAGAGTAGATCTATCACGAGATCAGAGAGGCTAAACCCTAGAAGCTAGCCTATGGTATGATTGTATGTTTATGTTCTCTGTCGACTAGCCTGGCCTCGGTTTATATAATGCACCAAAGGCCTAGGATAACAAGAGTCTTAGCCGAATACGCCGGTGGGGAGGAGTCCTTGTCTTGATCACCAAGTCTTGTGGAATCTTCCATGTATGCGGTAGCTGTCCGAACTGGCCCATGAGTATACGGCCATGGGGGTCCTCGGCCCAATCTAACAGATCGGGAGATGACGTGTTGAGTACCCCCTAGTCCAGGACACTGTCACCCTTGTTTTTTTATTTTTCAACTTTGCTTCTTCTATGCTTGTCTTCATTTTCTTGCATGTTTTCACTGCTTTTGGCAGCAATACCTCACATGAATATATATTTAGAATTAATGAAGATCTTAGTTACTCTTGGCTCACTACAATATAGCAAGTATGTCTTTAAGATACAAGTCTAGCTAACATTTTAGTTTGTTTTACTATTGGTCTACTAACACTCTTGGTCATAATAGAATCATGGATGTTGCTTTGGATAAGGGAAATTAAAGCAATTATAGGCCTTTTTATTCAAAGAAGTGTTACAATAGATACCTAAACTACTAAGGAGCTTATTCTTCAAGTGAACGCCATGGACTATTTCCCTAGTTGTACATGTTCATTATACGTTTGTCTTGTTGTAGTCAAAGTTTTTCTAACATGCTGGCATATTTGCCCAACAGTATTTGGCAATGGAATAAGATTACAGTGTGGTATCTCGCGCTGCACATTTGAGATGATCGATGTAGAAATCAAGTAGCCTTTTCCTAATAACTTGTTATCGTCCATTTCTAGTTTGACGCTGGCTACCACTGAACAGCATGTTGCTTAGGTGCTCATCTTGGGAAATCTAATCCTGGGAAGCATCTTTTTGAATATCAGTAGAGACCTGTGTAATATTTTAGATTGATGTTTCCTATTACTCATCAATATAGATTGATTTGGCTCTGTCTATGGTGTCTTTTTATGTGATTGAAACTAAGCTATATGGAGTCTTTTTATTATTGCCTTCTATGCTACTTTTGGATTTGTCACCTGAATAATTAGAGCTGATAGCCTATTATAGTTTCTTAGTAATAACACTGCCAAATTTCCCCGTAGAGTAGCTTTTAGAGTGGTCAAAGAGACTGAATTTGTCCTCCACTATTATTTGGTGCTTCTTCAATTCAAGGAGAGTGATACAACCTGAATCAATTATTTGGTCTTTTACTAGATGGTATTGCTAATGGTCCCCATGGAGGCGAGTCACATTAATTATATGTGGACAAATTCAGTTTTGCCAAGTGAATTGGGTCTCATGGAGAATCAACGCACATTGAATTGGTTTGATTGGGAATTGTTGGGCTACAAATTGACATATGCTTTTTGAGATGGAACCGTCGGCAAAAAATTCAAAGCAAGTGACTGCTGCCTTAAGAATTTATTTATTCCCCCCTTGACTTGCTGAACAACCATCATGTATCTTATCCTAATAGTCTGTATATATATGTTATCAAATGAAATTCAGGGAACGTAGCCAACAAAATATGGAGTTTTGATAGGGTAATTTAATTATAGCCTTGATTAGCACTATGAATTCTGATGTGATGTTTTTTGGTGCGTCGAGCGTTGCAAAGTTGAATTGTCGATGCTGTTCTCCTATCTCTCAGACATGCACTCAGCTGCTTAGTTTGTTTGATTGTTTGTATAACTTTTGATGACATCTATCGTATGCCATATAGGCATATACAGTGTATTTTCTTTGCTAAAGCAACAACACAAGATGGCAGCATTGATTTGTAGGATATTGTTGGTTCATGAATTTAATAGTTTGCACTTGATGTGCTAGCACGAGGTTTGTCCAAATTTCCCTACCGAAACAATCATGCCTGTTGTGAGAAGCTCTGGTTTGTGAGAAGCATATACCCGAACCTGCCCCAAATGGGACAATTTTTTAACACGGCATGTTGATGCCACTCCATGATAGCATGCCAACTTTCATGAATTTCATATGAGTTTTGGATTTACTAGAATTTAAAAACCAGGCATCTCAACATTTTGCCGGCAATCAACAATGCCCTGGTGTTTGAATTTCATTCCCATCTCTTGCATGGGACCTAGAAATTCACCCAAGGACACACATGTGATTTTTCAACCAACCTTAGTGCATTGGAGCATGTGCTTGTAGTTCAAATTTGAATTATGCACATAAAATGCCTAGAAACCCAATTAATGCATAAAAAGGCCAAACGAACCACGAAAATTCCAAGATTGAACACAACACTCTCGTTGTTCTATGTTGACACTAGAAATTTTTTCAAAGCAATAAGAGGCAACGGGTATTGTCCCATCCCCAAAGGTGGTACATTCCCTATCGAAACCATCATGCTTGTTGTGAGAAGCTCTGGTTTGTTAGAAGCTTATACCCGAACCTGCCCAAATGGGACAAAATTTCCACCACGGCATTTTGATGCCGCTCCATGATAGCATGCCAAGTTTCATGAATTTTATACGAGTTTTGGATTTACTAGAATTTAAAAACCAGGCATCTCAACGTTTTTCCGGCAATCAACAATGCCTTGGTGTTTGAATTTCATTCCCATCTCTTACATGGGACCTAGAAATTCACCCAAGGACACACATGTGATTTTCAACCAACTTTGGTGCATTGGAGCATGTGCTTGTAGTTCAAATTTGAATTATGCACATAAAATGCCTAGAAAACCCAGTCAATGTATAAAAAAGCCAAACGAACCCCGGAAAATTCCAAGATTGAACACAACACTCCTGTTGTTCTATGTTGACACTAGAATTTTTTTGAAAGCAATAAGAGGCAACGGATATTGTCCCGTCACCAAAGGTGGTACATTCCCAATCGAAACCATCATGCTTGCTGTGAGAAGCTCTGGTTTGTGAGAAGCTTATACCCGAACCTGCCCCAAATGGGACAAAATTTTCACCACGACGTGTTCATGCCGCTCCATGATAGCATGCCAAGTTTCATGAATTTCAGATGAGTTTTGGATTTACAAGAATTTAAAAACCAGGCATCTCAATGTTTTGCTGGCAATCAACAGTGCCATGGTGTTTGAATTTCATTCCCATCTCTTGCATGGGACGTAGAAATTCACCCAAGGACACACATGTGATTTTTCAACCAACTTTGGTGCATTGGAGCATGTGCTTGTAGTTCAAATTTGAATTATGCACATAAAATGCCTAGAAAACCCAGTTAATGTATAAAAAAGGCCAAACGAACCCCGAAAAAATCATTCCCATTCCTTCCATGGGACCTAAGCATGCACTGAGGGACGCAGATTTGATTTTTCAACCAATTTGTATGCAGCGGAGCATGTGGATGTAGTTTAATTTTGAATTGTGCACCTGAAATGGCTAAAAAACCAGTTTAATGTATGAAATGTCCAAAGGAACCCTGAATAATTCCGATTCTTTTACGACACACATACAGTTGCATGTTCACTGTAGATAAAAGGTCTAGCAATTCAAACACCATCCACTGCCGTTGTGACCCCATTTTGTAATTCAAATCAAGTAGATCCCACATAGTATATTCTCGCCAACCGTGTGAGATGTAGTACAAAATATCTTGGAGCACCGTCGGTGTATAGTACGCCTATGGCTTACGCGAGAAGGTGCGTCGGCTACAGTCCACAGCCAGCATGTCAAGCACACTAGCTCGCTCGCCAAAAACTCCCGCCTCTGCATCCCTCGCAATCTCGAAAATATCTACCGCCTGGAAGGTTTTAATGTTTGATAGCACATGATTAGTATGTGCAGACAGTGTGCGATGTCTGTTACTCCCGCTCTGCTTCAGTCCCTTGATTCAAATTTTCAGTAGCCCCGACATTTTACTCCCGCCTCTGCGTCCCTCGCAATCTCAAAAATATCTGCTCGCTCTTGATCCAAATTTTCAGTAGCCCCGCCTTGTTACTCCCGCCTAGTAAAATTTTCAGTTGCCACAGTATTTCCTCAAATACAACCTCCGCTCACACAGACACACAACCGTCGAAACCATTGGTAGGTCACCGCCATCGCCGGCGCCTCCATCCCCAACCTATGCCTGTGTGCTGGGGAGCTCAAGTAGCCAATGGCCAAAAAGAGGTTTATCGCGGACTTTTCGCTCGACGCCAGTGAGGTGGCCGCCGAGGTGTCCCCGTCGTCCTCCATGGGCCCAATCCGCCATCGCCGATCCCCCAATCCGCCCGCTGTCGCGCCCCTACATCAGTTCGAGGACTTCCCCGTCCTCCCCCGGACCCGGTAGCCGATGAAGTCCTACTTCGGGGTCCGGCAGCGGCGGTAGGGGACGTGGGTCGCCGAGATTATAGATCGGGAGACCCACACCCGCCGGTGGCTCGGTAGCTTCCACACGGCTAAGCTCATGACCATGGAGTACGACCGCTGACATGTCCGCCACCACGGCGCGATGGCTAGGCTAAATTTCCCCTTCGACACACGTCCGGTCCACCTCGTTCCATCGGAGCCAGGGGTGGTGAGCTCGGCTTTGGAGCGGGAAGACCGCGGGGCATGGGAGCGTCTCGAGGCCGAGGCCGCCGATGAGGCCTACATGCAAGAGCTCCGACGGCAGCACACGGATCTCGTGGAGGCGGAGCGGGTGATCTTTTCCGAGGTGGAGGGTGGCGAGGTTATCGCGCTCTCCTCCAATGACGAGGTCAATGGCGGCGAGGACGGCGGCGCGGAGGCCGGTGAGGTTATTGCGCTCTCCTCTGATGACAAGGTCGAAGGCGGCGGCGACGGAGGCACGGAGGGCATCGAGGTGGGCCCCGAGGATGAGGATATTGACGTCGATGAGTGGAGGAGTGCCTTCCCCAACGACCCCGACGAAGGTACTGGCCCGGACCCGGCTCGCGGCACACCATACATGACGAGGAAGGACTGGCTCGACCTCTACTTCGACCGAAAGTAGTTTATCTTAGTTTAAATTTATGTTTTATGTTCAGTTATGCAAAACTATCTATGTTTATGTTTGAATGCATGCTACTTTCGGTTGAACCTGCTTTGAACCGGATCAAATTGAAGTTTACAACCTTAAGTTTAGGGGATCGACTAGAAAAGGCCAAAAATTGTTGGAGTATATATATATATACATACATATATATATAATATATATATGTATCCACTAAGGGTTTTAGTCCTTTAACTTTTTAAGGATCGCCTAGAGATGTCCTTATGATTTTTTTATTTCAGTTCTTCAGAATGTGATGCTCTATATGTGCAACTATTTGCTGTCCAGTTCAATTTCATCAATAACAGTTTCAACAATACCACTATGAATTACGATATTTGGTTGCTGTTAAGGATATTGCAGTTAACATGCCTTTTCATTTTTCAATTGTTGTTTAGCAACATGCATTGTACTGAATGACTAAATATGCAATCCCAGGCTACATAGCTACAAGGAAGAGTGTTACCTTAATGTTCTGATGATGTCTAGATATACATGTAATAAAATCTTATATAATGGGATGGATGGAGTGTTGTACTACATCATTTTTCAATTGTTGTTTAGCTTCTAATATTAAATTGGTGCTTTTAGGTACATATATCATTGCCAAAGATCCACACTTCGACAATTTTTGCTTATGGGGCAATGAGATATTCATGAACCAGCATCAAGTGAGGAAAGTGATAAAGATTGTTAATAAAATGGGCCAAAAGATGTCAATCAAACTATTTGTTTACACTTTATGCAAGACAACAGTGAACGGCAGGATGGTAAGTAAGAACCCTATACCTTTCTTTTTACTGCCCGTAATGAGTTGTGTTAGATGACAATATCTGAATCTTTTTTCTTTTACAGTGGATCCTGAAGAAGTTTACTCAAGATTACCTCTCAAACTACATGATTGGCGGACGACGATCACAAAGGGTTGGACTAGAGTCCTGCATGCCTTCTGCATCCAGGAGAGCACAATAGGGCCATTCCGCTCCACCTTGTTCAGCAACTGGAATGTTTGTCGCCTCTTTCTTTACCATCTGTAATAATACAAGTATAGAACATATGTACCTGTGAATCATTCTTTATTTGGTGCTTCTGTAATTCTTAAACATATGTACCTGTGAATCGAATAACGCATTGGTTGTTTGAACCTGATGGATATGAATAAAGCTATAGCCTACTTTCAAGTTTAAATTCGGTACAATTTTAAATGGCAGCAATTAAATTAGGGCAAAATTACATTGTGCAGGTCATCACGGCACACCGGTTGGTAAAACACAAACGTTTGCGATATACACCATAACCTGAGATGGTTCATAGAGAGGAAACATGTGCAAGCATGCACACAGTTGCCGTTTGCAAAGCATGTGTGATGTCAAACACTATCACAAACGGTGCGGGAAAACTAAATGTGTGTGATTGTCTACCTATCGTACACGATTTATAATCATGAACTGTTTGTGATGTGCCAGACATCGTAAATCTCCTGTGCCTAGAATCTGCCTAGAAAACTGCCGTGCCTGGAATTTGCCTGGTTTTAGGCAGAACCACAAAACTCCGACTGCGATGGCAATGCAAGCACAAACGAGTGGCAAGGATGAAGCGTTTGGGATATTCGAGATATCGGAAACGGTTATACAGGGACAACAGTATGCATCAAGGATCCCTATCCCCGACGGTTTCTGGGTCGTGTGGGAAGGAGCCCCCTATCGCCCACACTCACTTGGCGACGGTTCCATATACCATCGCGGAAAGGGGTTAAAAACTGTTTGTTTAGGACCGACGCGCACCAGTGAATGTTTCACCTTTCTGGACGAAATGATATCCGTTGCCTCTTCTCGATTTCAATTTTTTTTCCTAGTGTCAACATAGAACAACATGAGTGTTGTGTCAATTTTTGGGATTTTCGGGGTTCGCTTGGACATATGCTTCTCACAAACCAGAGCTTCTCACAACAAGCATGATGGTTACGGTAGGGAACGCCCCACATTTGGGGACGAAACAATATCCATTGCCTCTTATTGCTTCCAAAAAATTTCTCGTGTCAACATAGAACAACATGAGTGTTGTGTCATTTTTGTGATTTTTCGGGGTTCGTTTGGACATTTTTATGCATTAATTGAGTTTTCAATGCATTTATGTGCATAATTCAAATTGGAACTACATGCACATGCTCCAGTGCATATAAATTGGTTGAAAAATCAAATATGTCCTTGGGTGCATGCTTAGGTCCCATGCAAGAAATGGGAATGAACTTCAAACACTAAGGCACCATTGATTGCCAGAAAAACATTGAGATGCTTGGTTTTTAAATTCTAGTAAATCCAAAACTCGTCTAAAATTCATGAAACTTGGCATGCTATCATGGAGCGGCATCAACATGTCGTGATAAAAAAATTGTCCCATTTGGGGCAGGTTTGGGTATATGCTTCTCACAAACCAGAGCTTCTCACAACAAGCATGATTGTTTGGGTAGGGAACGTCCCACCTTTGGGGACGAAACAATATCCATTGCCTCTTATTTCTTCTAAAAAATTTCTCGTGTCAACATAGAACAACAGGAGTGTTGTGTCAATTTTTGTGATTTTTTGGGCTTCGTTTGGACATTTTTATGCATTAACTGAGTTTTCAATGCATTTATGTGCATAATTCAAATTTGAACTACATGCACTTTCTCCAGTGCATATAAATTGGTTGAAAAATAAAATTTGTGTCCTTGGGTGCATGCTTAGGTCCCATGCAAGAAATGGGAATGAATTTCAAACACCAGGGCACTGTTGATTGCCGGCAAAACATTGAGATACTTGGTTTTTAAATTCTAGGAAATCCAAAACTCGTCTGAAATTCATGAAACTTGGCATGCTTTCATGGAGCGGCATCAACATGCCGTTGTAAAAATTTTGTCCCATTTGGGGAAGGTTGGGTATATGCTTCTCACAAACTAGAGCTTCTCACAACAAGCATGATGGTTTTGGTAGGGAACGTCCCACCTTTGGGGACGAAACGATATCTATTGCCTCTTATTGCTTCCAAAAATTTTCTCGTGTCAACATAGAACAATAGGAGTGTTGTGTCAATTTTTGTGATTTTTCGGGGTTCGTTTGGACATTTTTATGCATTAAATGAGTTTTCAATGCATTTATGTGCATAATTCTAATTTGAACTACATGCACATGCTCCAGTGCATATAAATTGGTTGAAAAATCAAATCTGTGTCCTTGGGTGCATGCATAGGTCCCATGCAACAAATGGGAATGAATTTCAAACACTAGGGCACCGTTGATTGCCGACAAAACATTGAGATGCCTAGTTTTTAAATTCTAGTAAATCTAAAACTCGTCTGAAATTCATGAAACTTGGCATGCTTTCATGGAGCGACATCAACATGCCGTGGTAAAAATTTTGTCCCATTTGGGGAAGGTTGGGTATATGCTTCTCACAAACGAGAGCTTCTCACAACAAGCATGATGGTTTCGGTAGGGAACGTCCCACCTTTGGGGACGAAACGATATCTATTGCCTCTTATTGCTACCAAAAATTTTCTCGTGTCAACATAGAACAATAGGAGTATTGTGTCAATTTTTGTGATTTTTCGGGGTTCGTTTGGACATTTTTATGCATTAAATAAGTTTTCAATGCATTTATGTGCATAATTCTAATTTGAACTACATTCACATGCTCCAGTGCATATAAATTGGTTGAAAAATCAAATATGTGTCCTTGGGTGCATGCATAGGTCCCATGCAAGAAATGGGAATGAATTTCAAACACTAGGGCACCGTTGATTGCCGGCAAAACATTGAGATGCCTGATTTTTAAATTCTAGTAAATCCAAAACTCGTCTGCAATTCATGAAACTTGGCATGCTATCATGGAATGGAACCCAACATGATGTGGTATTTTTCGTGTTCATTTTGAGAGAAGGCGCACTCGAATAATGACAGCCAAGAATGGCATTTTGAAAAAGTAGCTTCCACTTTAATATCTCAAACATTTGTATAATACAAACCATGTGCGTTCTGTTAACCATTCACGTGACGCCACATGTCTTGGTTTTAATGGCTGTAGGACGTGCCGTGCGGATAGCTGCTTGACCTTGACTGAACGGGAGGCGTGCGAGCGCAGACCGGTGCGCAGGCTGACCGAGAGGAGTGCAAGCTGTCCTCGAATGTGCAGGCTCACCGGGAAGCATGCAAGCTATACACTGCGCATGCTCACTGGTAAGCGAGCCGTTTGACTTCCATGTTTGCTCGCCTTCCTCTCCGTGCGCGCGCCCCCTCAGCCGCATGGGACGTCGCCGTCGAATACTACCTCTCAGCGCCGCCAGCTGCCGTCCTCCCGCCCCACGCCCGTCGACCCCGGGATGACATGATGCAAAGTGAGAGCAGGATTTGTGCATCTCTTCAACACAAACGTTCTTTTGGATGACCCATGTGCAACCACTTACAAACAATTTGGTGCGATTTGCATCTGTCATATTGGGTATGCTACCATTTGTCAAACTGGAAAGATTGACATTTGTTGATCTAGTAACATTGCCATTTGTGAACCTTGTAACACTGCGGTTTGTCAAAATATGAAGCTAAAAATCACTAGCAGTATCTAATTTTTGCAACTAAAATTCAGTAATTAAGCATATATTTCATTCATAGATTAAGCATTCGTTGTTAATTTATACAAGCAGTTCAACTCGACAGCTGAACCGACCAAACTTTTCCCCAATTGTTGCCAACCACGTACTGAAATAGCTAGTTCAACTATATATACTAGCTAATTTTAAGTACGCTGTACAGTTCCACCACATCTATAGTCAGATGAACTAAACAAAATAGCCCCTAAATTATACTACTACTGCGGATGGGCTTTGTACTACTTCTGACTGCCTCTCCTCTGCAGAGCATGCTTAGTAAGAGGCGGCGAAGGAGGAACCTACTGACGAGCTGGGCAACCGCAATACGGTGCCTGCTGCTGTTGTAGCTTCAACGACGCTCACCTCGAACGCCCTCTGCCGCTCCATACGACCCCTCTCGAAGCGGTGGTTCTCCTCGTAGATCTCTTGATTCCTTGCCTTTGAGGCGGCATGTGCCGCGGCCACGGTGGCGGTAAGGCTCTTTGCGTGCTCGATGAGGCGCTCCTCCTCCTCCTGCAGGAACTCGGTGTAGCGCGCAAGGTCACTGACGCACGTGCGGGCATCCACCTCCGCCTCCGGCCTTCGGGCGGCGGTGACGGAGCGGGTGATGACCCCGGCGGTCGACGGTGGGCTGGCGGCCACGGCGGCCGACGATGGGGTGGCGGCCACGACCATCACCTCCCACCTTTGGGCCGTGGTGGTGGAGCGGGTGATGGCCACGGTGGCCAGTAGTGGGGTGGCGGCCACGACGGCCACCTCCCGCCTTCGGACCGCGGCGGCGGATAGGGCGATGGCCTTGGTGTTCGACGGTGGTGTGGTGGCAACGACGGCCGGAAACAACTGCCGACGGGCACCGGCGGCGGAGCGTGTGGTGGGTGTTCCGCGCACACCCAACAGGGACGCCACACACACTACACTACATCGGGGACTACAGTGCCGCCGCGGTGTAGCCTCCCAGCTGGAGCTATCCTCTGATGATGGCGGAGTGGCTGAGCGAAGACGACGGACCGGTGCCATTGGCGATTGTGGGAGAAGAAGACGAGATAAGCTACAGGAAGGGACCGGAAAATGCGACACATGACTCGCCGGTCGTGAGGATTTTTATAGCAGGCCCGTAATCATTGGGATTTTGGGGGATTTCACCGAGTCGGGCAGGAAGCTTGCGCGGGAACCTACGAGGTTGCGTGGGAATGGGCTCATCGATGATTCATTGGCGCCACCGTTTGGCTAAAAGAACGCCCCCGCGCGCTGCGCAAGCTTGCGCTGTAAGCCGTCTGCGGGAGCGGGGTGACAAGACGTGCGATAGGAGGACGAAAGGCCACGTACACATATGGTTAATAAAAAATTGTTTGTGATTTAATTACCTACTATACCCCCGTCCTGGTTTATAAGTATGATTTAACTAATAAAATACGAATGCATGTCGCCAAAGATTATATAGTTGGATTCGTATTTGAACATAGTTTCCAATTATATAATTTTTATAACATGCATTAACATTTTGTTGGCTAAATTTGAGGGCAAAGTATGGCACAGAATATAAAGGGGCCTATAGACTAGACAGAGGTGGTAGCACACGGACGCTCTCTACGCAGCGACACAACTGTTTGTCGGCTTGTAGGCGACCATTTCCTACGTGTTCAACTGCTCTATGTGTGCGGTTGCTTGCGGTTCACGCGGTCGCGACGCGCTCTACTCGCGTCCCACCGCACGTGCTCTGCTCTCGCGTCCCTTCGAGTGCTCTGCCCTCATCCCTCCACGCGCGCTGCCAGTGTTTGGGGCCGGCGCACGATCACGCACGTTCGCGTGCATGCGGTTGCGCCGGGCGCGGCATGACGATGCAGTTACCCACTGCAAAAACTGCCATGCGGACGCGCCGAGAATCCATGCCTCCCCGCGCCCTTTTATTCCTGCGGCCATTTACCTTCATCTCTCATCTCACACGACAGAATTAAGCACACCCACAAGGACACATATAGAGAGGACATCCAGCAGTTCCAATGGTGCTCCCCGTGGCTCCAATGGCGCTCCCAGTGGCCGACGACGACAACGGTGGGCAGTTCGCCATGCAACACGTCGTGGACACCCACGTGAGGGGGAAGGCTCTCTCGGTGGTGTACACGAATGATCCGGTCTTGGTGGAGAGCTCCACTATGGAGCAGTTCCTTGCCGAGGACAAGTACCAACTGGTCAGCTTCAACCTCAAGTACACCATGGTCATGCCGGGCACGATCAGAAGGTTGTTGTCGCCCAGTTGTGCGTGTGACATGAAGTCCTTGTCTACCACTACCACCTGGCCACAACGCCTTGCGAGTGTTTCTCTAGGTTTATCAACAGCTTCAACTACAGTTTCGTTGCGGTCGACACCACCAACGATCTAAAAGCGCCCAAGGTTTCATGCTTGAAATGACCGAATTGAGTCAATTTCCAAAGCCACTACAAGGTCTGGGGCAGCGACAAAAACAAACTGAACTCCCTACTTGACCTCGGCTCGGCCATCATCGACCCCTATTAAATGAAGATGAAGAATGAGAGCAATAAGGACAGGAAGGCCGGGTTAGTGTGTGGCATAAGATAGTGGATGAACAACATGTCAAGTACGCGGCCATGGACACGTACACAAGCTATGAGATGCACAGGCGGATCGTTGACATGAGGAACTGTCTTATTCCTGACCCAGACGAGGGATCGAGCCTCATATCAGTGGCGGGAGCGTCACAAGAAGTAGATGACTAGACGATCGCTTCTCCTACTTTAGAATGCACGCAATTGTTTATTGAGGTGTGTGCGAATGATCTGTATAGTCGCTTATGTAATTGGATTTTTATTTCAGTTATATATATACATGTTATTCTACTATAGACAGAGCAAATCACATGGCTTATCAGCAATCGTCTGTGTTATTATTGGTCTTCACACACATTTCTGATTACAGGCCTCTTTGCCACGTATCACACACATCTTGTTCAGTTGAACCATTTCCATTGTGTTGCCTAATCACACATAGTTCATCCTAGCAAACCGTATGCTACATATCGCACACGCCTTCATCTGGCTGCCCGTTTCTTTTGTTCCTCCTCATCCCAAACAGTTAATTGAACTGAACCATATGCATCGCATACACAACTAAAATCTCAACGTGTTTGATGCATCCGTCATCGCAAATGTTTTGCACCTTTTTGACGGTTTTTACACCCTCGTTTGCGATTATGGCATCGCACGCAGTTTCGTCGAAGGGTCTCTGATCGTAGTGTCGCGTTTGGACCATCCTGCAATACTGGACTTGTGTCGTGCGTGCACCTCTTCTCTTCGTGCGCGTTCCCCACCTACGTGTGTGTGTGTGAGAGAGAGATACAAACCTAGAGAGATGGTGTGTGCGTTTGTGAGTGGTTTTTGTTATGGGAGGGGTGTGATTTCGTGAATGTATTTATGGGAATATGTGTGATGGTATCTCTAACAAAAAATTGACACATGCAATGTGTGTGAAATAGAGGCATATCTATATCATATATAGAGGGGGCGATCCACGAGAAGAGAGGGAGGGGTCATAGATATCGATAGAGTCGAAGAGAGGATCAAGTGTGTGCGTGCGAGATCGATGAAGAGCGCCATCGAAATTGTGTGTGTGCATGTCAAAGATACAGGGTGACTGACCTACCAGAATGTCAGAGGGTACATAGCAAGTTTGTGTGTGGCAGGGAGACATATGACTAGAGCGCTCAATGTATCGGGGTGTGTGTGTGGGGGGGGGGGGGAGGGGGAGGCAGAGACATAACTAGAGAGGTAGATCGACTCGTATATGTGTTGAGAAGGAGAGACCTAGCTATGTCTTGAGGGAGATCGGTTGACATCCATACATAAATGAAGGACGGGAAATATGCTGGGACACACACACACACACAGAGAGAGAGAGAGAGGAGAGAGAGAGAGAGGTAGAGTGCTGGAGGGGTGGTGGGGTGGTGGAGTTGCTTCTCGGAGATGGTGGGAGAGGCCTACTAGACAAACTAAGGGTGCAACTGCAATATTATCAAGAAGAGTGGGGATGTATTTTTGTGTGTGCGTGTGCGTGATAGATGCGTCGGGAGGCATGCATGTATGATGAAGGGGGGCCATGTGTTTGGTAAGAAGACATGAATAGATTGGTAGATCAATTGTTGTGTGTCGGAGGAAGGGAGGGACACAACTAATGAGGTAGATCGATCGACGTGTGGGGAAAATGTGTTATAAACAACCTAGCTAGCTATATGTATAGCGGGAGATCAGTCAGTGTACATCCATTTATTAGAGGCAAATAAGGCCCAGAGAGACGGATAGAGAGAGATGGAGCTAGGAGGTGGTGCAAGAGGCCTACTAGCTAGATAGGGGAGGAGTGTATGATTGTGAGATTGATGAAAAGAGGGGCGAGAGTTTGCATGTGTGTGGGGTCATATGAGAGACACGAAGCATGGACACGAAAAGGAGGATATGGAAAGTGTGTGTGTATGTGGTAGGCATACATCGCTGGAGAGTTTATCGATCGGTGTGTGTCGGAAAGGAGTTGTGGAGACCGTGGGAGAACGACCTAAAGAAAATCAAATGAATGTGCGTGATGGATAGAATGTTGATGGGGGGGGGAGGGCGAGGAGGGTGTGTGCATGCAGGAGAGAAAGTTAGTGCTAGCTACAAAGGTTAGAGGATTGTGTGGGTGTAAGAGACCAACAAAGATCATAATTTGATATGAAAGTGGATTCATGTATTTGAATAAGAGATCATAGTGTTATAAACCTATCCATGCATGAATATAGCGGTGATACGCGTGGTGTGGTTTTGGACATGTTATACCATAATGTGATAATGCGTGGCATTTGCAACTCACGGGCAAAGATCGAACAATCTAAACCATACTATATATCGAACAATCTCACATTTTATTTGAATTTGTGATAATATGTGGTGTTTGCAGCTCACAACTAAATATCAAACAATCTAAACCATACTATATATCAAACAATCTCACATTTTATTTCAATTCGTGATAATGTGTGGCGTTTGCAACTCACATCTAAATACTTGTAGGCGTAGGGGGCGAGGCACCATACATTATGTGATAAACACATTATACATATGAGACATGGTTTAGATTATGCAGATCTAGCTAGAGCTTGAAAGGTACCGTGATCTGAAATCAACATAAAGTGGATTCAAAAAATCGAGTTCGAGTTCATATAGTATACATAGTTCATATCTAACTCGATAGTAATAATGTCTCAACCCGCGCCTTGCTATCCCAAAATTACAATGCGCGCGAAAACTCCCACCTCCTGCCAAATCCCAACATGCGAAATTCCTGTGATACCCCTGAACCGAAAGAACCACCTAGTTCAAATCGGTGGGGCTACTTTCGTAACTTACCCCATATTTCGGATAAGCGCGTCCCTAAGCCATGGTTCCCCCTCCCATCCCCTCTGCCCCCATTTGTACACACAGGCCGCGAAAACCCGCGAAGCCCCATACCCTCCTCCGTCCGCCCACCCAGTCGGAGCCTTTTCCCCGACGATGTTGTCCATAGCAACACCTCGACGCCCCTCATCCACCGCACCCGATGAGGATCCGTCATCGATCTCGTCGTCCCGCCTATTTAGCCACCCCATCCTCCACCTCCAAGGAGCTGCCCCGACTTTCGCCTCGTCTTTCATGCCGCCTCCATTTCCACACCGCCGTCTTCACCTGCACCACCGGAAGCGCATCATCATCACCGATTCATTGGATGAAGCTGAGGACTAATCGGCACCACCAAATAGGTTCTACACTAATCGCTGCATTCTCTTCTTGATTCGATCTCGTGGTGCTGCCAACACTCGGTCCCGAGCGGACATTGCGCGGCTCCATCTATGGCGGCGTCATCGGCCACTTCCTCCACGGCGTTGCTCCCTCGGTGGCGACGTCTACATCAGTAGGAGCTGTTGTTGCTTTGGCTCTCACTCGCGCTGATGCTCTGCTCTTGCTCCCGGTCCCCTGTCTGTTCTGCTCTCGCTCTTGCTCTTGCTTGTGCTGCTGCTCTACTCTTGCTCGCGTTGCTGCTGCATGAGCAGTAGATCTAGCTCTCGCTTGAGCCCCTGTAGCTGCTACCCAAGATGTTGCTACACGAGCAGCTACCCCGGCTCTCGCACACGCTGCTGCTCTGGGTGCTGTTGCTGCTACTACTTTTCTGCTACTAGTGCGTTCAATTTCGACAGTAAAATTCAGTTTCGACAGCAAAATTCAGTTTTGACGGTAAAATTCAGTTTCGACAGTTAAATTCAGTTTCGACAGTTATGTTCAGAGATGAGCGGCTAATGTATTTTACATCCAGCACTTTGTGGTTATGTATTTTACATAATATATTGGAGATGCTATTAGAATTCCACTCAAGTTAACATTGTCTCTCTTGTCCTGCTTCAGCCTCGCCGTCGTACAACTCATCAGAGCTACTCCAACGACGAAACCCTCCATCATAGAGGAGCAGTACCCCCGGCTCCATCTCCAGACGCCTAAGATCTTCTTCCCTCCTCTGATAGCCAAATCAGCCGGAGCATCCTCACAGACCAACCCAATCATGCTAAGATTGACATGGCTTCGCGAAAGAGGTTCTACACTTGTTGCATCGCTTTTTTACTCTACATATTACATATATTGTCCACTGAGCACACATAGTAACATGAAATACGATTAGTTTCTCCTACTATATGACAAGTAGTGAGGTACCAGGCAACTTAGCTATCTGTGATGAACTCTCTTGAATGCCATCATTATTTATTTCTGCGCATTTGAGTTGTGCATTTGTAGATGGGCCTGGGAGTTGAGCTAGTAGGGCAGTGGCCTGGGTCCAAAGTAGTAGAAGTAGCACAAAAATAATTTTTGAGTGTAGGCTTTTCCCTGTTCAAGCCTTCCTACTAGAATCGCCAGTGCTTGAAAGAAAAAGTGAAGGAAAACATTGGAATTGGAAAGTTTCCTATGGTACTACTATTCATCCATTTGGTACAAAGGAATGGCGCAAAGGAAAACTGTAGGATTTGTTCCTTTAGTGTCTCCTTGAAAGAAAAATCGTAGGAATTTTAAGATCCAGTTGTCCTCCTTTTCAAATTCCTAGTCGTGAAGCACAATACTAAGAGATAGTAGCATAATAGCATTATAACCGTACATTTTCTTGTGATTTGAATTAAACTCGCCATGCTTCTTTGCATCCTGTGATCTTCCAATTCCCGTCAACCAAACACCCAGATTGGCAGAAATCATATGATTTTAAATTCTTTGTTTTGCACATGCATTCCTATCCTATTACTGTGTATTTCCTATCCTTGCGTTGTTAGAATACTCCAATTCAAACAAGCCCATACAGAATTACTTCTCTTACATATAGTTGTCAAAGAAAACCTTGTGTGGTTTGTCCCGCTCCTGCTGCGCCGTCGTCCACCCCAGCTCAGCTGCTGATAAGTCTCCGTCGTATCTATAATTTTTGATTGTTGCCAATATTATAGAACTTCTATACACTTTTGGCAACCTTTTATATGATTTATTGGACCAACCTATTGATCTAGTGCACCATGCCAGTTCCTATTTTTTGCATGTTTTTGTATCATAGAAAATCCATATCAAGCGAAGTCCAAATGCAATAAAATTTTAGGGAGAATTATTTTGGAATATATGTGATTTTTGGGACTTGGAATCAACGCAAACGGAGGCCCACATAGCCCACAAGACACCACGACGCGACCCAGGAGCCAGGTTTGTTGTGGTGGGTTGTGCTCACCTCTTACGTCGGTTGGGGCTCTACCTAGGGCGCAAGTAATCTTATATCCGAAAACAAATCAAGTTAAAATCTCAGCGCAATCGGAGTTATGAATCTCCCAGAATATAAGAAACGATTTTCCGCCATATCTGGGGAACGCGAAACAAAAGAGAATAGAGAGGGACATCCAATCTCGGAGGGCCTCCGTCCCTCCGCCGCCAGCGAGGCCATGGACCAAATGGGGAACTCTACTCCAATCTAGGGGGCCACGGAAGAAGAAGAAGGAGGGGGGCTCTCTCCCCCTCTTGCCTGGTGGCGCCGTGGTAAGGATCGTGCCACCGTTCTACATCAACAATCTTGCTACCGTCAACACCAACTTTCTCCCCCTCTATGCAGTGGTGTAACACCCCTTCTCCCTGCTGTAATCTCTACTTAAACATGGTACTCAACTCCATATATTATTTCCAAATGATCTATGGTTATCCTATGATGTTTGAGTAGATCCATTTTGTCCCGTGGGTTAATCGTGATCTTGGTTTCTATGATTGTATATTTTATTTATGGTGCTTTCCTGCGGTTCCCTCCGTCTCGCGCAAACATGAGGGGTCCCGGCTATAGGGTGTTGCAATATGTTCATGATTTGCTTATGGTGGGTTGCGAGAGTGACAGAAGCTTAAACTCGAGTAGGTGGCTTGTTGTGTATGGGATAAAGAGGACTTGATACTTAATGCTATGGTTGGGTTTCACGACCTTAATAATCTTTAGTACTTGCGGATGCTTGCTAGGGGTCCAATCATAAGTGCATATGATCCAAGTAGAGAAAGTATGTTAGCTCATGCCTCTCCCTCATAAAGAATTGCAAGAATGATTACCAGTACTTGTTATCGATTGCCTAGGGACAAATGACTTTCTTGTTGACAAAAGCTATCTACTTTTAATACCTTACAATTTATTCATAGTTTTATTCTCACAAACTACTCTTAGTTATATTCTTGCAAAATAGTTTCATACTTGTTTTAGGTAAAGCAAACGTCAAGTGTGCGTAGAGTTGTCTCGGTGGTCGATAGAACTTGAGGGAATATTTGTTCTGCCTTTAGCTCCTCATTGGGTTCGACACTCTTATTTATCAAAGAACGCTACAAACGATCCCCTATACTTGTGGGTTATCAAGACCATTTTCTGGTGCCGTTGCCGGGGAGCAATAGTATGGGGTGAATATTCTTGTGTGTGCTTGTTTGCTTTATCACTAAGTAGTTTTTTATTTTTCGTTCTAAGTTGTTCTCTATCTTTAGTTATGGATGTGGAACACGAAACACCAAAAAAATTAGTTGTACTTGCTACTCATGGAGATGGGGAACCTCCTAAAACCCTCGATGCTTGTTATGTGAAAGGTATTATGCACTACTTTGATAATCCCGAGAAAACCACATTCAACTATATAATGGGAGTAACATTGAATCAACATGAATACTTTAGGGACTATCGCTTGACACAAAAAGGGAGACTATTATGGGATCAAATTCATATGTTGCATTGGTATGCTCGTGAGCTATGCTTGAGATATGATTATACTTGTTGCTCTAGGATGAAGTCTCCACACCTTCCCTTTTCATGCAAATTTAATGATAATGAAACCTTAGCTTCCTATGCAATGGTATATATATGATTACTATGATGTGGAACGAATATAAGAATTCATTGCTTTTAAGGGTGCTTATGAAATTGAATCTTTGTTTGAAAAGTTTGAAGATTTTGATGATTCAATTTATAGACCTGAAAATTTTCCTATCCTTAAATATTGCTATGATAATTATAAATATAATTCTGACATTGATGCATTTATTGAGAAAGTCTCCACTATCCAAGGAGAGACTAATATTTTGCTGGAGTCTATGGAAGAATGAATTGATGAAACTGTGAGCTCATTGGATGAAATAGATGACGAGGAGAGTGAAGAACAAGCGGAGGAAGAGCGGATTGATCACCTGTGCCCACCTTCTAATGAGAGTAACTCTTCAAATCATACATTGTTTAATGTCCCTTAGTTTTTCCGAAGGATGAGTGCTATGATAATTGCTGTGATCCCGTTGATTCATTTGAAATATCCCTTTTTGATGAACTTGATGCTTGCTATGCTTGTGGCCAAGATGCCAATATGAATTATGCTTATGGAGATGAACTTGCCATAGTTCTTTATATTAAGAAGGAAATTATTTCTATTGCACCCACACATGATAGTCCTATTATCTTTTTGAATTCTCCAAACTACACTATATCGGAGAAGTTTGCACTTATTAAGGATTACATTGATGGGTTGCCTTTTACCGTTGCACATGATGACTTTGATGAATATAATATGCATGTGCTTGCTGCTCCTACTTGCAATTATTATGAGAGAGGAACTATATCTCCACCTCTCTATGTTTCCAACATGATAAAATTGCAAGAAACTGTTTATGCTATGTATTGGTCTTTACTTGATGTGCATGAATTGTTCTTGTATGACATGTGTCGGTGTCAAAACTAGCGGATCTCGGGTAGGGGGTCCCGAACCGTGCGTCTAGGCCGGATGGTAACAGGAGGCAGGGAACACGATGTTTTACCCAGGTTTGGGCCCTCTTGATGGAGGTAAAACCCTACGTCCTGCTTGATTAATATTGATGATATGGGTAGTACAAGCGTAGATCTACCACGAGATCAAGGAGGCTAAACCCTAGAAGCTAGCCTATGGTATCATTGTTGTCTATGGAGTTGATGTCCTACGGACTACAACCCTCCGGTTTATATAGAGACCGGATAGGGTTAGGGTTACATAGAGTCGGTTACAATGGTAGGAGATCTTGAATATCCGCACCGCCAAGCTTGCCTTCCACGCCAAGAAAAGTCCCATCCGGACACAGGACGAAGTCTTCAATCTTGTATCTTCATAGTCCAGGAGTCCGGCTGAAGGTATAGTCCGGCTACCCGAACACCCCCTAATCCAGGACTCCCTCAGTAGCCCCTGAACCAGGCTTCAATGACGACGAGTCCGGCATGCAAATTGTCTTCGGCATTGCAAGGCGGGTTCCTCCTCCAAGTCCTTCATAGAAGATTGTAAACACCAAGAGTAGTGTCCGGCTCTGCAAAATAAGCTTCCACATATTTCCATAGAGAGAATAATATTAACACAAATCAAATCTGCTGACATATTCTGCAGTGCGTCATCACACTACGGCCAAATCCTTTACTCGAATCGTTTTTACTTTTCCACCTCAGCACGTTTTGCGAGGCGGTTTCCTTGGCACGTCTTGTCAAAGCAGAGATCGTGTACCCCCCTTTTGCGGGATTCTCATCAATACGGACGTGGGTAACCCAACCGCGCCACTTATCACGGCGCTTGGGAGGCAAGCGAGTTTTACTAGGCAGGCGGGGACGCACAACCGCATCCGCCCATATAAGGGGATAAGGATCCACCTTTTTACCTATGCCTTCTTCCTCCTTTGCCTATCCATCTCCTGCGCACTCGAGCTCCAGCGCTCAAGACCGCACTTCCCACCTCAACCTTCTCCAGCAATGTCCGGAGCGGGAGGCAAGTGGATGGTCTCCTCTGCCATGGAGGGCCAAGTCAAGAAGCTAAGGAAGGCCGGATACCTGTCCAAGGACATCACGCACCGGCTTCCCGAAAAGGGGCAGCTTCTCCGCACCCCAAGGCCCCATGAGAGGGTAGTATTTCTTCCCCACTTCCTCCGCGGACTGGGTTTTCCACTCCACCCATTTGTCCGGGGGCTCATGTTCTACTACGGCCTGGATTTCCACGATCTGGCCCCGAACTTCATCCTCAACATCTCGGCGTTTATCGTCGTGTGCGAGGCTTTTCTCCGCGTCCGCCCTCATTTCGGCCTCTGGCTCAAGACCTTCAACGTCAAGCCCAAGGTGGTGCGCGGCAGCCAGGCGGAGTGCGGAGGCGCCATGGCGGGCAAGATGGCCAACGTCCTATGGTTCGAGGGCTCTTTTGTGGAGACCCTAAAGGGATGGCAATCCGGGTGGTTTTACATCACCGAGCCGCGCGATCCGAAATGGAGCGCAGACCCCGAGTTCCGATCTGGACCCCCCACACGGCTTATGTCCTGGAAAGAGACGGGCCTGTCGTGGGGTGATGAAAAAGAGGATACCGGATTGCAAACATGCATCCAGTCCCTGGTGAACAAGCCAATCTGGCTTGTTAATGTAATCCAGGTTATGCTCGTCCGCCGGATCCTCCCGTGCCAACAACGGGATTTCAATCCGTGGGAGTTCGACCAGGCGCAGCATCAAACCCTCAGCAGGCTCTTCAACACAACGTACGAAGACGCCTGGAAGATGCTATTCAAGGGCGCCGAGGCTCCCGCATCCGCTTTCGAGGACCGCGGATACAGCTCGCAGTGTCACGCTAGCGAGGTAGGCCATCTACACCTTTTACAGGACGTTAAGCTTTTTTCATAGTTTGACTCTATGCGGGATCTAAACTCCCTTACCTTTGACAGGCTTGGCGGGCGATATTCGGACCGATTAACTGTCCGGCTCCGCTGCCCGAAGACCCAGCCCCAGCTCTACTACTGAAGCTGCTGGCTCCGGCGCCTTATGTGGTGCCGGAGAAGAAGGCCAAGAAGAAGAAGACCACGGGGACTCGAAAGAGTGCCCGCAACATGGTGGTGTCGGACTCGTCATCTGACGAGTCCGAGACGCCCTCCTCCCGTGAAAACGAGGAGGAGGAAGAAGAAAACTCTCCCCCCCCCCAGCGAAGGGAGGAGAGAAGAGGAAGGCCGCCCCAACGGGGGGAGGGGGGGGGGGGCGAGGGGTCTAGGAAAAGGAAGACCCCTCCGCCAGACTACACCCCCGACGCCGAAGAGGGCAAAGAGGAGTGGCCAAACCGGGCCAAGCGTCCAGCGAAATCGTAAGTTCGGATATCTGAGTAACTCATGATGTTCCTTTGTTGCACAACTTTCCCTAATGTCGAATGCAATTATGCAGTCCGCCCCGGTCCGAATTCGACGAATCGTCGGGCGGCTCCCTGGACTCATCGGATGTGAACTCAGTTCTGCCCGCTGTCTCCCCCCGCACTGCGGATGACGCCAAAGTGGCATCGCGACAAGCCCCGGGGCAGGAGGAGGTGGTCCCGGAGGAGCCGCAAGGCAACCTCCCGGACTCCAGGAGTGAAGGGGATAAGGCTCCCCAGGGCTCCATGTCCGGCTTTGTCCCGAACACCGCGCCAGAATCTCCCACAGTTCCGGACCGTGGTAGGCGAACTCCTTCCAAGAGGAGCAAGCCTTCTGAGCCGGCGGCCTCCCTCCAACCGGAGGTGCCGGACAATCTTCTGGAGGTGCTTGACGACGCCTCCATCGACAAGGGGCACCGTACTATTATGAGTACGATGATCCAGAAGGTTCAGTCCGCCAAGAGCGGACTGACTGAAGCTTGCACTAGCCTTCTAACAGGCTTCGAGGTAAGTAAAAATATGTAAAAATATTACCGCATAGACAGTAGCCCCTGATGCTCTGTTTGGTGTTCGGAAAGAAAAGCCGAATAGAGGATCTATTAAATTTCGCAGGAGTCTAAAAAAAGAGTCAATATGCATATGCAGGCTTCGCTGCTATCCACCGCCGCACTGACTGCGGAGGTGGGTGTCCTGAAGCAGGACCTCGAGCGGACCGAGCAAGAGCTCGGCCTTGCCAAGCGGCGGCTCGAGGAGAAAGAAGGTAAGAAATACCTTACAGAAAAAGTGCCTATAAAAAGGCTTGATTGCAAAAAGAATAACAGGATTGTACTGCTTAGTGTAGGGGCCACGACTGAGGTGGCGACCCTTAAGCAAGCGCTGTCTGAGGCCGAAAAGAAAACGGCCACGGAGCGCATCAAGCGAGACAGACTTGGGGCTCAGGTCGGTGAGGTGCAGCAAGAGCTTCAGGCTCTCATGAAAAAACATGAGAGTTTGGAGCTTGAGTCGAAGGCACAAGCATCCGAGCTTGCGACGGCCCTAGAGGCTGCCAAGTCTGCCAAGGCCGAAGCCCAAAAGGCCCTCCAAGAGTTGGAGGAGATGAGGAAGATAGTAGCGGGTAAGGCATTCTTTATGCGAAGCAGAAATATAAAAGTGAACTACTTGTTACTTACCCGAATCCGGAGCTCTCCAGGGGCATTCGCAGATCTTCCCCGCAGCGTATCCGATGCCACCGCATTCTACCGAGCTGAAGAGGGTAGCTCGACGGAGAAGGTGTTCTGGTCTCAGTATTCTGAGGCCGGACACCCTGTGCCCTTGAGCGACCAGCTGAAACAGCTGGTCGAGCTGCACAAGGCGGCCGAACAGGCCATGAAGGGCTTCATAGTTCGGCTGTGGCCCGGAGAGGCCCTTCCTGGGAGCTATTTCGGGATGGTGCGGCGGCTGGTGGAGGCCTGTCCGACGCTCGAGGTCATCAAGCGCTCCGTCTGCATCGAAGGTGCCCGTCAGGCCCTTGCCCCTGCAAAGGTGCACTGGGGTAAGCTGGACGGTGAGAAGCTTGTGAAGGACGGGCCGCCGCTAGGGAAGGAGCATTGCAAGCCCGAGAACTACTACAAGGATGTTCTTGCAGGTGCCCGCCTTGTGGCGGATGAATGTACCAAGGATGTGATTTTTGAATGAACTCGCTCGTGTTTATCCTTGTGGCGGATGAATGTACCAAGGATGCTTATTGAATTTAAAATATTACTTTCTATGCGGCCGTTTATCAAAAATTGAGAGATGGCCAGTCGTCGGCTTCTGCCCCCATGCCACTAGTGCTGGGGTGTTCGGGATAAACCTGAGCGCTCTTTTTCCCATAGTTGGGTCCTTCGAGGGAGGCGCTCAGCACAACGAACCAGGCAATCAGACTATAATGCTTGAACACTCTCACTTAGCCATAGAACTCTATAATTTTAAATTTCGGTGAAGCCCCTAGTTCGGAAGACCGAGTTTGGGGCGCTATCCACGCCTTGGCCGGACAAAGCCAGCTCCTCGCTCGAAGCGGCATAAGCCTTTAGGGACTCGAAAAACCTCTCGAACAGCGACCGGTCTCTCGCCACATCATGACAGTCAGTTTTAGCTTTCTCCAGTGAGGTGCTTAACCCAGCTGAACCGGGGCACAATCGCAGTGGTTCTCCTAGTGCCACCTTAGCCGATATAGCGGAACGTAAGGCACCAAAACATAGGAGCCGGGCAAACCCAAATATTGACCCAAATCATGATTCGGAGCCGATGCATATAGTGCTATAAGTTCAGGGTGGCGCACGTGTGAAAGTGTACGGACTTCTCACACCATTATGAGGGGTACTGAAGCCCCTGGCGTGTTTGCCGTACCATGGTGTACGGGTGCAATCATGTCATTTAATAAACATATATGTGAAAAGAAGATAATGCAAAAAATAGACAGAAAGCTATGCATTGTTTATAGAGAGGCTATTTATCAAAGCCGAACGATACAAATAGTGCGGTAAGCAAAAGATATTGGACTATTTAGTATGTCCTGACCAGGGGCATGCCGCGGAATTGTATTTAAAACAGGTATACCGCTCGTAACAGAGACCACCTGGGAGTTCCATAATGCGGCATGGCTTGTCTACCTCCCTGGATCTTGCATCGTTTGTGCGGCAGTCGAATTGCCGAACAGGTCGTCCAAAGTATGGAGTCCTGAAAGTAAGAAAAATAAATAAAAAAAGAGGAGTCCGGCAGCCCCTAGTACGTTTAAGCCGTATTTTGGGCGTGCCGTTATTGTGCCCCTTCCCCTGTGCCCATCGTATTTCAAGGGCGTAATTATGTACGCGAGGTACTGGTTTCGCTATGTCGCGAGAGCTGGGGTTGGGGCCACATTGCTACGCTTGCTCAGAGTGTGCCAGGCGGTCCTGCTGTGGGTTACTCCGGGCACGCTTGGCAGTGTCTGGCTTTTTAACGGCCGGACTGGAGAATTGCCTAAGAAGGCTACTTTGTACTTCCGCTGCGAGAGCCGCCGTGTGCTCCTCCGTACGGAGGGAGCGTTCGGTGTTTCCGTTGACCGTGATTACTCCTTGAGGGCCTGGCATCTTGAGCTTGAGATATGCGTAGTGCGGCATCGCATTGAACTTTGCGAATGCGGTTTGTCCGAGCAGGGCGTGATAGCCACTGCGAAACGGGACTATATCGAAGATTAACTCTTCACTTTGGAAATTGTCCGGGGATCCGAAGACCACGTCAAGTGTTACTGAGCCTGTACAATTGGCTTCTACGCCTGGTATAAAGCCTTTAAAGGTCATTTTTGTGGGCTTAATCCTTGAGGGATCTATGCCCATTTTCCGCACTGTATCCTGATAAAGCAGGTTTAGGCTACTGCCGTCGTCCATGCGGACTCTTGTGAGATAAAATCCGTTGATGATTGGGTCGAGAACCAATGCGGCGAAGCCGCCATGACGGATGCTAGTGGGATGGTCCCTTTGATCAAAAGTGATCGGGCAGGAGGACCATGGGTTGAACTTTGGGGCGACTGGCTCCATCGCGTATACGTCCCGTAGCGCACGCTTCCGCTCCCTCTTGGGAATGTGGGTTGCGTATATCATGTTCACCGTCCGCACTTGTGGGGGAAAGCCCTTCTGTCCATTGTTGTTCGGCGGCTTGGGCTCCTCCTCGTCGTTGCTGTGCAGCCCCTTGTCTTTGTTTTCGGCTCTTAACTTGCCTGCCTGCTTGAACACCCAACAATCTCTATTAGTGTGATTGGCTGTCCTTTCGGGGGTGCCATGTATCTAGCACAAGTGGTCGAGTATTCGGTCCAAACTGGACGGGCCCTGAGTATTCTTTTTGAATGGCTTTTTCCACTGACCGGATTTATAGCCTTTGAATCCGGCATTGACTGCCGTGTCTTCATTGCTGTCGCTGCTAATGCAGCGTTTTTGCTTATTCCGACGTGTCCTGCCGCTTTTGTCCTTGGTATCCGAATTACCAGGGTTCTTTGATAAGTTGTTACTGCGAGCTAGCCAGCTGTCTTCTCCCGCGCAAAAGCGGGTCATGAGTGTCATGAGGGCTGCCATAGATTTCGGCTTTTCCTGTCCCAGGTGCCGGGCAAGCCATTCGTCGTGGATGTTATGCTTGAAGGGTGCTAGGGCCTCTGCGTCCGGACAGTCGACTATCTGGTTTTTCTTTGTTAGGAACCGTGTCCAGAATTGTCTGGCCGATTCCTCTGGCTGCTGAATTATGTGGCTTAAGTCGTCGGCATCCGGTGGTCGCACATAAGTGCCCTGGAAGTTGTCGAGGAATGCGGCTTCCAGGTCCTCCCAAGAACCGATTGAGTCTGCTGGCAAGCTGTTAAGCCAATGCCGGGCCGGTCCTTTAAGTTTGAACGGGAGGTATTTGATGGCGTGTAGATCATCACCGCATGCCATGTGGATGTGAAGGAGATAATCCTCGATCTATACCGCCGGATCTGTTGTGCCATCGTATGATTCGATGCTTACGGGTTTGAAACCCTCTGGGATTTTATGATCCATTACTTCATTCATGAAGCATAGCGGGTGTGCGGCGCCTCTGTACTGGGCTATATCACGACGCAGCTCGGAAGAGCTATGTCTGTTGTGTTCGGCCCGGCCGGATTTATTGTATCCAGAGTGAAGATCATCGCCACGTGCCGTAGGGCGCCTGCGCAATCCGTAGATCGATCTTGTTTCTCTTGCCTTATCCTCTAGTACGTCTCGCAGGTCTGACGCATTTTGCCGTGCCTTAGGTGAGCGGCGTTGGGGCATGGCTTGGGTGGAGGGCCGAGAGGCCTCTCTGTCGCGGCCGCGAGGTGGCCGGTCTGCCATGTCATGCGCTGGTGATGTGGGTGCTTCCTCCTCTGATCGGGGTAGCGGCCTACGCTTTGGGTAACTCTTGGAGGGGCGTTCGAGTTCATACTCTTCGGCCGCAAGGACTTCAGTCCATCTGTCAGCTAGCAAATCTTGGGCAGCTCTAAGCTGTTGCTGCTTTTTCTTGAGGCTGCTTGCCGTGGCTAAAAGCATGCGTTTGAAACGCTCTTGTTCAGCGGGGTTTGATGGTATGACGAATTCGTCGTCATCGAGGCTTGCCTCGTCTTCGGAGGGAGGCGTATAGTTATCATCCTCGACCTCTCGGTCTGCCGTTCTCTCATGAGGGCTGGCTTCTCCATCTTCCTATGCCGAATCTTGCTGAGGTGGGTATTCTTCGACGCTATCCGGGGTAGTATTATCTCCACTGCCGGAATCACCATTTTTGCTTTGGCGGGATTTAGAGCGGCGCCGCTGGCGCCGGCGCTTTGGCTGTTTCTTGGAGGTGTCATCCCCCACTGTTCCATCGCCATCTCCATCTTTTGGAGTATCCACCATATATATGTCATATGACGAGGTGGCCTTCCAGCGCCCTACAGGTGCTGGTTCCTGTTCATCTCCTACATCGTCGTCCATACCGTCGATGTCTTCGGAGCCGAAGTCAAGCATGTCGGTTAAATCGTCGACAGTGGCTACGAAGTGGGTGGTGGGTGGGCTTTGAATTTCTTCATCATCCGTATCCCACCCTCACTGACCGTAATCCGGCCAGGGCTCTCCTGATAAAGAGAGAGACTTAAGAGAATTCAGGATGTCGCCAAAAGGCGAGTGCTGAAAGATGTCTGCGGCGGTGAACTCCATTATCGGCGCCCAATCGGATTCGATCAGCAGGGGCGCGGTGGTTCGGAGTTCGGAAAGGAGTCTAGATCCTCGGAGTCACGGATCATGCAGAGTGCGGGGCTAGCGTTCGGCTCGATCGCCTTTGAGATCGTAGCCCCTGAGGTGACGTCCAACCGCTCGTCCTCGATTGGCGCAATAGGCTCCAAGTTAGGGGTCAGAACCGATGCGTGTGCGGCCTCCAGGACACTGTCCGGAGGCAGAGCTAGATCATGCCCCTCGAGATAGTGCGGCGCGCTTGGCCGTGGCTCGAACCTGTCGAAGATCAAGTCTCCGCGGATGTCAGCCGTGTAGTTTAAGCTTCCAAACCTGACTTGATGACCAGGGGCGTAGCTTTCGATCTGCTCCAGGTGGCCAAGCGAATTGGCCCGCAGAGCAAAGCCGCCGAAGACGAAGATCTGTCCGGGGAGAAATGTAACACCCTCGATGCGGCTATATCTCCCACGTGTTGAGGCACGAGTTAGAGGCATAACCGCATTGAAAGCAATGTCGCAAGTCATGAAATCATCACACATCCCATGTAATATAAATAATATAAAGGGGAGGTACATAGTTGGCTTACACTCGCCACGTCACATCAAAGTACATAAATAACATCCATCATACAAATCACTCATGGCCCGACTACGGCGCCAAAATAGAAAAGACCCCAACATGCGACAAGGCCCTGAATCTAACCCCGACTGGGCACCACTACTGATCATCAGGAAAAGACACATAGTAACGCTGAGAGTCCACGTCGTACTCCCACTTGAGCTCAAGCGCGCCATCTGGAGCTGTATCATCTGTCCCTGCATCTGGTGTAATAGTAATCTATGAGCCACAGGGACTCAGCAATCTCGCACCCTCGCGATCAAGACAATTTAAGCTTAATAGATAGGAAAGGGGTAATGTATAAGTGGAGCTGCAGCAAGTGACTAACATATATGGTGGCTAACTTATGCGCAAAAGAGAGCGAGAAGAGGGGGCAAAGCACGAGCGGAAAACTAGAGAGCAATCTGCGCAAGCATAACTCCAACACCGTGTCCACTTCCCGGACTCCGCCGAGAAGAGGCCATCACGGCAACACACTGAGTTGATTCATTTTAATTAATTAAGGTTCAAGTTATCTACAACCAGACATTAACAAATTCCCATCTGCCCATAACCGTGGGCACGGCTTTCGAAAGATCAATCCCTGCAGGGGGGTCCCAACTTAGCCCATAACAAGCTCTCACGGTCAACGAAGGAATAGACCTCCACCCAAGACACACCGATCAGACTCGGTATCTCGGTACAACAAGACGATTCGACAGGTTAAAACAAGTCCAGCAACACAGCCCGAATGTGCCGACAAATCCCAATAGGAGCTGCACATATCTCGTTCTCAGGGCACACTCAGATGAGACTAGCTACGAGTAAAACCAACCCTCAAGTTTCCCCGAGGTGGCCCCGCAGGCAGCTCATTTCGGACCAACACTCAGAGGAGCACTGGCCCGGGGGGGGGGGTTAAAATAAGATGACCCTCGGGCTCCAGAAACCCAAGGGAAAAAGAGGCTAGGTGGAAAATGGTAAAACCAATGTTGGGCATTGCTGGAAAAGCTTTAATCAAGGCGAACTATCAAGGGGTTCCCATTATAGCCCAACCGCGTAAGGGACGCAACAATCCGGGAACATAACACCAATATGACGGAAACTAGGGCGGCAAGAGTGGAACAAAACACTAGGCGAGAGGCCGAGCCTTCCACCCTTTACCAATTATATAGATGCATTAAGAAAACATGGCAATATAATGATATCCCAACAAGTAAATAAATGTTCCAACAAGGAACGGCTCCAATCTTCACTTGCAACTAGCAACGCTATAAGAAGGGGGCTGAGCAAAGCGGTAACATAGCCAATCAACGGTTTGCTAGGACAATGGTGGGTTAGAGGCTCAATCATGGCAATTGGGAGGCTGACAAGCAAGTGGTAGGCATCGTAGCATTGGCATAGCAAAAGAGCGAGCAAACTAGCATAGCAAAGATAGTAGTGATTTCGAGGGTATGATCATCTTGCCTGCACAGTTGTCAGAGTTGACTGGATCCTCAAAAGCAAACTCAACAGGCTCCTCGTTAGCGAACTCGTCTCCCAGCTCTACAAAACAACACAAACAAGCAACATGGATATAATCAACCACGTGCAAACTCAAGCAATAAGATGCAATGATGGTATGCTATGCGGGATGCGATGCGGGATGCAAAATGCAAGACGTGACAGGAAATGCATGAACCTGGCCTCAACTTGGAAAACCAAGTGTGCCACTGGATAGAGGGGATGAAATCACCTGAAAACGATATAAAGATCATTGGAATCGGAGCTATGGTTTGGAAATGGCAAGCGTTTTACGAAAGGAACCGATCTGCGATTTACATCAAGTAGGCTCCTAAATGCAATGAAATGAACATGCTACAGCCACCAAACATGAAAACAAAATAAATGGCAGGGAGGTACACAAGATGCTTAACAAATTTTACACTAGCACTGAGCCACGGCCAAATTCATCCATTTAGAGATTGAAACAAGCATGGCAAAAATGAATATGCAAAACAGATTTCAGACTTAGTGAAATTAACACTATTCTGAAATTTCAGACCACGATGCTCTCTTCGGAGCAGCAAAACAACATGATACATAGCCTGATTATGACAAGTAAGAACATGGCATGGAGCTACTCAACAAGCTTAACAAAACACCCAAAGTGACCTGGGGCCAAAAGGGTTCACAAAATACTATAACGAGCACACGAACATAGCTCACGCACAATCAGTTTTCAGACTCAGTGAAAACTGAGACATGCTGAAATTTAACTCACGAAGGCATGTAAACGAGCTCGATGCACTCACCATGGTGCAAGTCATAGCAAGGCAAGCATATATCCATAAAGAAGGCACAAAATGCTAGCTAGACATGGCAAGAACAATGGCATGGCATGCATGGATCACTAACAATAGCATCGGCAAAATCGCAAACAAGTTGACGATCTGCCCAGATTTACCACGAAGCAAAAGTAGAGCTCGATTGACTCAAGCTAGAGCACTCCACATATGCAAAAAAAGACATGGATGGATAGAGCATAACAAGATTAACAAATGTCCCTTACTGATCATCCTCAAAAGAGGCACGGATCACTAGGAAACAAGCTGAACATATGGCATCATGAACTAAAATATCCCAGACTTACTGAAATCCACCAAGCCCCTGAAAACAGAATTCTCAGGTGCCTCTCTTTGCAAGCTTGCACAAGTCACCACAC
The DNA here is from genome assembly GCA_034509565.1 of Triticum monococcum. Taxonomy (NCBI): domain Eukaryota; kingdom Viridiplantae; phylum Streptophyta; class Magnoliopsida; order Poales; family Poaceae; genus Triticum; species Triticum monococcum. Next base: position 663,938,734 of record CM067843.1, on the reverse strand, counting down.
ACATCCTAAAAATGCATGGTTGGCACCTCCGGAAAGAAGACAAAATGCTTAGCAATTCATCCCAAAGACTCACAGGCATATCATGCACACAATAATCATGGCAAAAATGACAAAAGTCTATGATGAACTAACGGATCTGCAATTTAACTCACAAAGCCTCCTTCTAACAGAATTTTGGGCATCAAGATGAACTCAAATGCAAATGATGCAATGGAATGAAATGATTTACATGTCGAGACAAAGATTTTGATATATCATATGTCCAAAACGGAGCTACGGATGCGGAGATATGATCAGTCAAAGATAGCATAAAAATTAGGGTTCCGGGGATAAAAAGTCAACCGTCCCAAATAAATCTCAGATCCGGCCCGGGAGCACTGTAGCGGCACGGCGAAGGGAGTCGAGCAGCGGCGCGAGGAAGGTGGCGGCAGCCAGGCGCGGGCTCACGGGGGTCGTCCCCGGGCCTGGCGGGCCGTGGCGGCGGTGGAGGCGGGACTACCACGTGGCGGCCCCTCAGTGGCTACGGGCGGCGGCGGCGTTTGTCCGGGCCGGGGCGGACATGTCCAGCTCGGCGCGGGGATTTTTTAGGGTTTCGGAGGTGGGAGACGATCCGAAAACTGAGGGGTCTTTAAATAGGCATAGAGGGAGCTAGGAGAGTCCAAATGAGGTTTGGTTTTGGCCACGCGATCATGATCGAACGCTCTAGGACATGGAGCAGAGTTAGGTGGGTTTTGGGCCAAATTGGAGGGGTGTTGGGCTGCAACACACACGAGGCCTTTTCGGTCCCTCGGTTAACCGTTGGAGTATCAAACGAAGTCCAAATGGTACGAAACTTGACAGGCCGTCTACCGGTAGTAAACCAAGGCCGCATGGCAAGTCTCGGTCCAATCCGGAAATGTTTAATCCCCACACACGAAAGAAAGCTAGAAATGGCCACCGGAGGAGAACGAAGCGCCGGAATGCAAAACGGACAACGGGGAAAATGCTCGAATGCATAAGATGAACATGTATGCAAATGCAATGCACATGATGACATGATATGAGATGCATGAAAATGAAAACAACACACGGAGACAAAGACCCGAACCCGAGAAATAAATATAACTTAATGCCGGAAACGGCAAGAGTTGGAGTATAAATTGGGAAAGTTATATCTGGGGCGTTACAACACTCCACCACTACGAAAAGATCCCGTCCCGAGATCTAGGACTAAAAGAACTCCGGGTACTCAGAACGGAGGTGATCCTTGCGTTCCCAGGTAGCTTCACGGTCGGAATGGTGTGACCACTTGACTTTGAGAAATTTGATTGACTTGTTGCGAGTCCTGCATTCAGTCTCTTCAAGGATTGCAACTGGGTGCTCACGATAGGAGAGATCTTATTGGAGCTCAATGTCCTCGAAGTTGACGGTGCGTTCAGGCGTCTTGAAGCACTTTCGGAGTTGGGAGACATGGAACACATCATGAACATTTGCAAAGTTTGAAGGAAGCTCGAGTTGATAGGCGAGGTCGCCTCTCTTGCTGACAATCTTGAAAGGTCCGACGTATCTAGGGGCAAGCTTCCCTTTGATACCGAAGCGACGAGTCCCTTTCATAGGAGAGACGCGGAGGTAAACATGATCTCCGATCTTGAAAGCCAAATCACGGTGCTTACTATCATAGTAGCTCTTCTGGCGGGATTGGGCTGCTTTGAGGTTATCACGAATGACCTTGCACATTTCTTCTGCCTCTGTGATTGGGTCATTACCCAGCAGCTGACGTTCACCGGTTTCAGACCAGTTGAGAGGGGTACGGCACTTCCTACCATACAGAATTTCAAATGGGGCCTTGCCCGCACTTGCTTGAAAGCTGTTGTTGTATGAGAATTCAGCATAAGGAAGACAATCCTCCCACTTCATGCCGAAGGAGATAACACAAGCCCTGAGCATATCTTCAAGAATCTGGTTGACACGCTCGACTTGACCGCTTGTTTGAGGATAGAATGCAGTGCTGAAGCGGATGTTGGTGCCCATGGCCTTCTGAAAGGAATCCCAAAACTTGGAGGTAAAGATGCTGCCATGGTCTGAAGATATCACTTGAGGAATACCGTGCAGAGAGACAATTCGAGAGGTGTAGAGTTCCGCCAATTGAGCTGCAGTGATCGACTCTTTGATAGGCAAAAAGTGAGACACTTTGGTGAGCTTGTCGATGACAACGAATATAGCATCATTGCCACGCTTGGACTTTGGAAACCCAGTCACGAAGTCCATTTCAATGTGGTCAAACTTCCATTCTGGAATGGCAAGAGGTTGGAGGAGACCTGCTGGCCTTTGGTGTTCTGCCTTCACTCTTCTGCAGACATCACATTCATTCACGAATTGAGCGATCTCGCGCTTCATTCGAGTCCACCAATAAGTTTGCTTGAGATCCTGATACATCTTCGTGCTCCCAGGGTGGATGGAGAGGAGAGAGTTGTGAGCCTCGTTCATGAACACTTTACGAAGTTCACCTTTGGGTACCACAATTCGATCCTCGAAGAAGAGAGTGTCCTTGTCATCAAGGCGGTAGCACTTGTACTTGGACTGACTCTTTGCGATACCAATCTTCACCTTTTTCACCATAGCATCAAGAAGCTGGGCTTGGCGAATCTGGTCTTCCAAGGTAGGAGAGACTAGAAGGTTGGCGAGGAAACCTTGAGGAACAATTTGTAGATTAAGTTTGCGGAAAGCTTCACAAAGCTCGGGTTGATAAGGCTTCAGAATCAGACTGTTGCAATATGCTTTTCTGCTCAAAGCGTCAGCAATCACATTGGCCTTGCCTGGAGTATACTCGATACTCAGATTATACTCTTGAATCATTTCGACCCAACGAGTCTGCCTGAGGTTGAGATTAGGCTGAGTGAAGATGTACTTGAGACTCTTGTGATCAGTGAAAATGTCCACTTTTCTTCCCAATAGAAGATGTCTCCAAGTCAACAAACCATGCACAACTGCCGCCAACTCGAGATCATGAGTGAGGTAGTTCTTCTCATTAGGCTTCAACTGGCGAGAGGTATAAGCAACAACTTTCTTCTCTTGCATCAGTACAGCACCTAGACCTTGGAGAGAGGCATCACAAAAGACCTCGTACGGCTTGGTTTCATCAGGCGGAGTCAGAACTGGAGCAGTGATCAACTTCTCTTTCAAAGTGTTGAAAGCAATATCACACTCCGGAGACCAAACGTACTTGACGTGCTTCTGAAGAAGATTTGAGAGAGGCTTCGCGATCTTAGAAAAGTTTTCAACGAATCTTCGGTAGTAGCTTGCGAGACCGAGGAAGCTACGGAGTTGCTTCACGTTCTGAGGAGGTTCCCAATTAACAATTGCAGACACCTTCTCAGGATTCACGGCAATGCCCTTGGCAGAGATGATATGACCAAGATAAAGCACTTCATCGAGCCAAAATTCACACTTGGAGAACTTGGCGTAGAACTGATGTTCCCTGAGCTTGTCAAGAACCAAACGCAAGTGCTTGGCATGATCTTCCTTGTTTTTGGAGAAAACCAGAATGTCATCGAGATAGACCAAAACAAAGTCATTGGTGTAGGGGTTGACGATGAAGTTCATCATGCGAGAGCATTGGCGAGGCCAAAAGACATGACAGTGTATTCATATGACCCATAGCTTGTCCTGAAAGCCGTCTTGGGAATATCTTGCTCACGAATGCGAATCTGATGATAACCCATACAGTGATCAAGCTTGGAGAATACTTGGGCACCCTTGAGTTGTTCGAACAACTCATTGATGTTGGGAAGTGGGTATTTGTTCTTGATGGTCTTCTTGTTCAATGGACGATAATCAACACAAAGTCGGTCCGTTCCATCCTTCTTCTTCACAAAAAGAACACCACAACCCCACGAAGAAGTACTAGGCCGAATGAGACCCATTCTTTCTTGAACATCGAGTTGTTTCTTCAACTCCTTCAACTCTTCAGGGCCGAGCTTGTAGGGACGTTTGCATACAGGTTCCGTACCGGGCTCAAGTTCAATAACAAATTCAACCGGCCGGTTTGGAGGAATTCCTGGGAGTTCTTCTGGGAAGACGTCTTGATACTCACAAACGACTGGGATCTGCAAAATAGCATCCAATTCACCCTTCTCATTGAGAGAAAACAATCGGATTGTATTATCCCGAGCAGTAAAGACAATGACATCCTCAGACGAATGAGTCAGTTGAATCTGCCTGGCTGCACAATCAAGCTGAGCTTTATGCTTAGCGAGCCAGTCCATTCCGAGAATAAGATCGATATCAGAATTACCAAGAACCATTGGAGAAGCCAGAAACTTGAAATCAACCATCATGATAGAAATATCCGGAATCATCATACTAGAAGTCAGACGCTTAGCCGGAGAGATGACTTGCATAGCTCTAGGTAATGCCTTAGTGCTAAAATTGTTCTCCAATGCAAATGGGAATGACATGAAGGAATGCGATGAACCAGAGTCAAAAAGAACTTTTGCAGGAATATCATTAACAGGAAGGTTACCCATGATCACATCTGACGAATCCTCTGCCTGAGCTGCGTTCATCAAGTTGACCTTGGTGGACTTGGGGTTATGCTTGACCACAGCTGTACTTGCCGATCTGACAGCAGGACGAGGAGGAAGACGCCTCTGGTTAAAACACTTGTTGGCGTAGTGACCCTTCTGTTGGCACTTGTTGCACGTGACCTCTGAAACCGGACGGTGGTACAGAGCGCTCGATCTTGGAGGTTGAGACGAAGTCTTGTTCTGAAAGCCTGGGTTGGGTGGGTGGGAAGAACCACTGCCACCTTTGCTCTTCTGCTGATACGGCTGACGGAACGGAGGAGGAGGAAGCCAATACTTCTGCTGCTTGGCCACTTGAGTCGAGGAAGAAGGCGTAGTGTCTCTGACTCGCTTCCTGGAAGCATCACACCTCAACAGAGCAACCTCTTGCTTCAGTGCCATGTTGTAGAACTCATCGTACCTCAGCGGCTCAAAAAGGACAAGAGCGAGCTGAATTTCTTCACGGAGACCACCCATGAACTGATAGATCATGCTCTTCTCATCAGGAACATCCTGCTTGGCAAAACGGGCGAGCTTCTGGAACAACTTGTTGTAGTCAAAGACAAACAAAGAGCCTTGCTTCAGATTGCGGAATTCCTCACGTTTGCTTTCAATCACACTCTGAGGGATGTGATGAGCTCGGAAATCACGACGGAAATCATCCCAAGTGATCAAACGTCCACCTCTGGAATCCTTGTACTGCTGGAACCACTCTGCAACCTGATCTTTGAGCTGGAAAGAAGCGAACTTGACGACATCTTCAGGCCTGACGTTGCTGCATTCAAAATGCTTGCCCAGGTCCACTAGCCAATCGTCAGCATCGGTAGCCTCAACACAATTGTTGAACGTCTTTGGACCATTAGCGAGGAACTGGTTCAGAGTAGCAAAATGGTTCTGATTATTGCCTTGATTCCCTTGACTGCCTTGATTGCGCTCTTGGAGGATTTGCATGATCAACTGTGTATTTGCATTGGTTGCAGCCATCACAGCTTGCCAAGCCTCCGGAGGAGGTGGAGGTGGTGGCGGATCAGGGTTCGGAGTCGTGCGCGTTGGAGGAGCCATCCTGAAGAGGTTGACCACCATTAGCACACAAATAGACAAATATTGAAGGTGAATCCAACGGAATGAAAATTGCAACATAAAGTCTTCACATCCGAACAAAATGAACGAATGCACTTCTCTTGAAGTGGTCACATATTCCTAAATTGCGAAGCCACGAAGAATTAGGTAGAAGAGGTAAACCAACGAGGGATGGAATCAACATATGACTTCGAAGCAACTCGAATACCACAACTCAAAATAAAACCGAGGGTTGGCTTGCGAAATAAGCCGATACAAACATATGATAGAGATTTCGTCCGAAGTTTTCGTGGTGGGACCTACACGGGCTCGACCGTACAGCACCATCATGTACAAGGCAGTGCACATGACATACGAAGCGTCCCCGAGTCAGCATAGCCAAGGAATCTTTAAGACACAACGAGACCACTGTAAAATCGACCGTGAATAGGCGAACCACTAGACGTCGAACCCCAATTTCATATCATACATCTGTCGGAAGGATATCCTAAGAGCTACTTGAATTCCCACCTATGAAACTCCCGAAACTTTCCGATTATGCAATCAGGTGTTGGGGATACAGGGGAAGCATAATATCTCACCCAAACTAGCAAATCCTACATCCAGCTGTATCCATCCTTCAACACATAACCAAGAAACCTTCGAAAACCATCTACCTCAACCTTCGAAAAGCATCCGTTATACAAGTTATGGCGATACTCCCGAACTCCCGCCCCAGTACTGGGTGGCGTCGAGGTTATCTCACCAACGAACTGCATAAAGGAGATTTTCGATGTCGCGAACATATCTCAAGTATTCCAGAATTGCAATGATAAAATTATGATGACAACACCTCAGAGCTCAACTCCCCGGGACACTTCCACTAAACCCCTGACAGGAGGCACCAAGACAGTATTCTCATCATAAGTCATCGGAACAAATCCAAGATACTCGCGTGATCCTAAATTTTTTTTTAGTGAAATTTGAGAAGAGAAGAGTCAAAACTCTACGTCAGGATGCCTTACCAGAGCGATGAGGAGACTGGGAAGTAAAAAAGAATTCCTGAGCTCTCCGATATATAATTCCTAAATGACTCAACATTTTTCTAGACACAACTCGGCTACTAAAAACGATCAAGCAATGGGGGCTCCTAAGGTCGGGGAAGGCTCTGATTACCAACTTGTCACGCCCTCGATGCGGCTATATCTCCCACGTGTCGAGGCACGACTTAGAGGCATAACCGCATTGAAAGCAATGTCGCAAGTCAGGAAATCATCACACATCCCATGTAATATAAATAATATAAAGGGGAGGTACATAGTTTGCTTACACTCGCCACGTCACATCAAAGTACATAAATAACATCCATCATACAAATCACTCATGGCCCGACTACGGCGCCAAAATAGAAAAGACCCCAACATGCGACAAGGCCCTGAATCTAACCCCGACTGGGCACCACTACTGATCATCAGGAAAAGACACATAGTAATGCTGAGAGTCCTCGTCGTACTCCCACTTGAGCTCAAGCGCGCCATCTGGAGCTATATCATCTGTCCCTGCATCTGGTGTAATAGTAATCTATGAGCCACAGGGACTCAGCAATCTCGCACCCTCGCGATCAAGACTATTTAAGCTTAATAGGTAGGAAAGGGGTAATGTATAAGTGGAGCTGCAGCAAGCGACTAGCATATATGGTGGCTAACTTATGCGCAAAAGAGAGCGAGAAGAGGGGTCAAAGCACGAGCGGAAAACTAGAGAGCAACCTGCGCAAGCATAACTCCAACACCGTGTCCACTTCCCGGACTCCGCCGAGAAGAGGCCATCACGGCAACACACTCAGTTGATTCATTTTAATTAATTAAGGTCAAGTTATCTACAACCGAACATTAACAAATTCTCATCTGCCCATAACCGCGGGCACGGCTTTGGAAAGATCAATCCCTGCAGGGGGGTACCAACTTAGCCCATAACAAGCTCTCACGGTCAACGAAGGAATAGACCTCCACCCAAGACACACCGATCAGACTCGGTATCTCGGTACAACAAGACGATTCGACAGGTTAAAACAAGTCCAACAACACCGCCCGAATGTGCCGACAAATCCCGATAGGAGCTGCACATATCTCGTTCTCAGGGCACACTCAGATGAGACTAGCTACGAGTAAAACCAACCCTCAAGTTTCCCCGAGGTGGCCCCGCAGGCAGCTCATTTCGGACCAACACTCAGAGGAGCACTGGCCCGCGGGGGGGGGGGGGGGGGGTTAAAATAAGATGACCCTCGGGCTCCGGAAACCCAAGGGAAAAAGAGGCTAGGTGGCAAATGGTAAAACCAATGTTGGGCATTGCTGGAAAAGCTTTAATCAAGGCGAACTATCAAGGGGTTCCCATTATAGCCCAATCGCGTAAGGGACGCAACAATCCGGGAACATAACACCGATATGACGGAAACTAAGGCGGCAAGAGTGGAAGAAAACACTAGACGAGAGGCCGAGCCTTCCACGCTTTACCAAGTATATAGATGCATTAAGATAACATGGCAATATAATGATATCCCAACAAGTAAATAAATGTTCCAACAAGGAACGGCTCCAATCTTCACCTGCAACTAGCAACGCTATAAGAAGGGGGCTGAGCAAAGCGGTAACATAGCCAATCAACGGTTTGCTAGGACAATGGTGGGTTAGAGGCTCAATCATGACAATTGGGAGGCTGACAAGCAAGTGGTAGGCATCGTAGCATTGGCATAGCAAAAAAGCGAGCAAACTAGCATAGCAAAGATAGTAGTGATTTCGAGGGTATGATCATCTTGCCTGCACAGTTGTCAGAGTTGACTGGATCCTCAAAAGCAAACTCAACGGGCTCCTCGTTAGCGAACTCGTCTCCCGGCTCTACCCAACAACACAAACAAGCAACAAGGATACAATCAACCACGTGCAAACTCAAGCAATAAGATGCAATGATGGTATGCTACGCGGGATGCGATGCGGGATGCAAAATGCAAGACGTGACAGGAAATGCATGAACCTGGCCTCAACTTGGAAAACCAAGTGTGCCACTGGATAGAGGGGATGAAATCACCTGAAAACGATATAAAGATCATTGGAATCGGAGCTACGGTTTGGAAATGGCAAGCGTTTTACGAAAGGAACCGATCTGCGATTTACAGCAAGTAGGCTCCTAAATGCAATGAAATGAACTTGCTACAGCCACCAAACATGAAAACAAAATAAATGGCAGGGAGGTACACAAGATGCTTAACAAAACACTAGCACTGAGCCACGGCCAAATTCATCCATTAAGAGATTGAAACAAGCATGGCAAAAATGAATACGCAAAACAGATTTCAGACTTAGTGAAATTAACAATAGTCTGAAATTTCAGATCACGATGCTCTCTTCGGAGCAGCAAAACAACATGATACATAGCCTGATTATGACAAGTAAGAACATGGCATGGAGCTACTCAACAAGCTTAACAAAACACCCAAAGTGACCTGGGGCCAAAAGGGTTCACAAAATACTATAACGAGCACACGAACATAGCTCACGCACAATCAGTTTTCAGACTCAGTGAAAACTGAGACATGCTGAAATTTAACTCACGAAGGCATGTAAACGAGCTCGATGCACTCACCATGGTGCAAGTCATAGCAAGGCAAGCATATATCCATAAAGAAGGCACAAAATGCTAGCTAGACATGGCAAGAACAATGGCATGGCATGCATGGATCACTAACAAAAGCATCGGCAAAATCGCAAACAAGTTGACGATCTGCCCAGATTTACCACGAAGCAAAAGTAGAGCTCGATTGACTCAAGCTAGAGCACTCCACATATGCAAAAAAGACATGGATGGATAGAGCATAACAAGATTAACAAATGTCCCTTACTGATCATCCTCAAAAGAGGCACAGATCACTAGGAAACAAGCTGAACATATGGCATCATGAACTAAAATATCCCAGACTTACTGAAATCCACTAAGTCCCTGAAAACAGAATTCTCAGGTGCTTCTCTTTGCAAGCTTGCACAAGTCACCACACACATCCTAAAAATGCATGGTTGGCACCTCTGGAAAGAAGACAAAATGCTTAACAATTCATCCCAAAGACTCACAGGCATATCATGCACACAATAATCATGGCAAAAATGACAAAAGTCTATGATGAACTAACGGATCTGCAATTTAACTCACGAAGCCTCCTTCTAACAGCATTTTGGGCATCAAGATGAACTCAAATGCAAATGATGCAATGGAATGAAATGATGTACATGTCGAGGCGAAGATTTTGATATATCATATGTCCAAAACGGAGCTACGGATGCGGAGATATGATCAGTCAAAGATAGCATAAAAATTAGGGTTCCGGGGATAAAAAGTCAACCGTCCCAAATAGATCTCAGATCCGGCCCGGGAGCACTGTAGCGGCACGGCGAAGGGAGTCGGGCGGCGGCGCGAGGAAGGAGGCGGCGGCCAGGCGCGGGCTCGCGGGGGCCGTCCCCGGGCCTGGCGGGCCGTGGCGGCGATGGAGGCGCGGCTGCCACGTGGCGGCCCCTCAATGGCTGCGGGCGGCGGCGGCGTTTGTCCGGGCCGGGGCGGACATGTCCGGCTCGGTGCGGGGATTTTTTAGGGTTTCGGAGGTGGGAGACGATCCGAAAACGGAGGGGTCTTTAAATAGGCATAGAGGGAGCTAGGAGAGTCCAAATGAGGTGCGGTTTTCGGCCACGCGATCGTGATCGAACGCTCTAGGACATGGAGCAGAGTTAGGTGGGTTTTGGGCCAAATTGGAGGGGTGTTGGGCTGCAACACACACGAGGCCTTTTCGGTCCCTCGGTTAACCGTTGGAGTATCAAACGAAGTCCAAATGGTACGAAACTTGACAGGCGGTCTACCGGTAGTAAACCAAGGCCGCATGGCAAGTCTCGGTCCAATCCAGAAATGTTTAATCCCCACACACGAAAGAAAGCTAGAAATGGCCACCGGAGGAGAACGAAGCGCCGGAATGCAAAATGACAAGAGTTGGAGTACAAATTGGGAAAGTTATATCTGGGACGTTACAACACTCCACCACTACGAAAAGATCCCGTCCCGAGATCTAGGACTGGAAGAACTCCGGGTACTCAGAACGGAGGTGATCCTCGCGTTCCCAGGTAGCTTCACGATCGGAATGGTGTGACCACTTGACTTTGAGAAATTTGATTGACTTGTTGCGAGTCCTGCGTTCAGCCTCTTCAAGGATTGCAACTGGGTGCTCACGATAGGAGAGATCTTCTTGGAGCTCAATGTCCTCGAAGTTGATGGTGCGTTCAGGCGTCTTGAAGCACTTTCGGAGTTGGGAGACATGGAACACATCATGAACATTTGCAAAGTTTGAAGGAAGCTCGAGTTGATAGGCGAGGTCGCCTCTCTTGCTGACAATCTTGAAAGGTCCGACGTATCTAGGGGCAAGCTTCCCTTTGATACCAAAGCGACAAGTCCCTTTCATAGGAGAGACGCGGAGGTAAACATGATCTCCGATCTCGAAAGCCAAATCACGGTGCTTACTATCATAGTAGCTCTTCTGGCGGGATTGGGCTGCTTTGAGGTTATCACGAATGACCTTGCACATTTCTTCTGCCTCTGTGATTGGGTCATTACCCAGCAGCTGACGTTCACCGGTTTCAGACCAGTTGAGAGGGGTACGGCACTTCCTACCATACAGAATTTCAAATGGGGCCTTGCCCGCACTTGCTTGAAAGCTGTTGTTGTATGAGAATTCAGCATAAGGAAGACAATCCTCCCACTTCATGCCGAAGGAGATAACACAAGCCCTGAGCATATCTTCAAGAATCTGGTTGACACGCTCGACTTGACCGCTTGTTTGAGGATAGAATGCAGTGCTGAAGCGGATGTTGGTGCCCATGGCCTTCTGAAAGGAATCCCAAAACTTGGAGGTAAAGATGCTGCCACGGTCTGAAGATATCACTTGAGGAATACCGTGCAGAGAGACAATTCGAGAGGTGTAGAGTTCCGCCAATTGAGCTGCAGTGATCGACTCTTTGATAGGCAGAAAGTGAGCCACTTTGGTGAGCTTGTATGTTTAAGACAGATTTTGTTTTTGATGCACTATTTTAATTTGCTTGTTTTGATGAAACTATCGATTTTTATCAATGGTATAAGCCATGGAAAACTTATATAACAGTAGATACAATGCAGAAACAAAATATGAATTGGTTTGCAACAGTACTTAGAGTAGTGATTTGCTTTATTATACTAACGGATCTTACCGAGCTTTTTGTTGAGTTTTGTGTGGATGAAGTGATCAAAGATCGAGGAGGTCTTGATATGAGGAGAAGGAGGAGAGGCAAGAGCTCAAGCTTGGGGATGCCCAAGGCACCCCAAGCAAATATTCAAGGAGACTAAAGCTTCTAAGCTTGGGGATGCCCCGGAAGGCATCCCATCTTTCTTCAACAAGTATCGGTATATTTTCGTTCTCGTTTCGTTCATGTGATATGTGTAAATCTTGGAGCGTCTTTTGTGTTTAGCTTTTATGCACCATGCTGGTATGAGATAGTCCATGGTTGATTTATAGAATGCTCATTGCACTTCACTTATATCTTTTGAGTGTGGCTTTATAGAATGCTTCATGTGCTTCACTTATATCATTTGAAGTTTGAATTGCATGTTTCTCTTCACATAGAAAACCTTTATTTGTAGAATGCTCTTTTGCTTCACTTATATTTATTAGAGCATGGTATTTTGTAGAAAGAATTAAACTCTCATGCTTCAATTAGATCTATTTAGAGAGTCAACAGGAATTGGTCAATTGCATGGTTAGTCATAAAATCCTACATAAAACTTATGGATCACCGAATATGATATGTTTGATTCCTTGCAATAGTTTTGTGATATAGAGATGGTAATATGTGGGAGGTATTAGTAAACTGTTGTGGGTAGTAAGAATATTGGTGTTATGGTTAGTCATAAAATCCAAACCCCGTGATATGATACGCTCTATCACACATGAGCCTTATTATATCTTCCTCAAAACAGCCACCATACCTACCTATTATGGCTTTTCCATGTCCATTCCGAGATATATTGCCATGCAACTTCCACCGCTTCTATTTGATGACTTGAGCATTCATTATCATATTGCTTTGCATGATCATATAGCTGACATACTAGTTGTGGCTCAGCCACCGTTTATCATTTTTCATACATGGTACGCTAGATCATTGCACATCCTGGTACATGCCAGAGGCATTCATATAGAGTCATACTTTGTCATAGGTATCCAGTTGTAATTTTTATTTCTTTTGAGTTATAAGTAAATAAAAGTGTGATGATCATCATTATTCATTTTAGAGCAGTGCCCCAGTGAGGAAAGGATGATGGAGACTATGATTCCCCCACAAGTTGGGATGAGACTCTAAACAATGAGAGAGAAAAAAAGAAGGGAAAAATAAAGAAAAAAAGAAAGAAAATAAGAGAGAAAATAAACAAAGAGAGAAGGGGCATTGTTAGTATCCTTTACCACACCTGTGCTTCAAACTAGCACCATGTTTTTCATATGGAGAGTCTCCCATGTTGTCACTTTCATATACTAGTGGGAATTTTTCATTATAGGATTAGATGCACACCCACTTAGTTTTCATATTGAGATTTCGTACACTTATAGCTTTTAGTGTATTCGTTGCATGGCAATCCCTACTCCTCACGTTGATATCAATTGATGGCCATCTCCATAGCCCGTTGGTTAGCCGCGTTGATGTGAGACTTTCTTACTTTTTTGTCTTCTCTATATTTACCCCTATCATCATACTTTATTCCAACTGTAGTGCTATATCCATGGCTTGCGCTCATGTATTGCATGAGGGTTGAAAAATCTGAAGCGCGTTAAAAAGTATGAACCAATTGCTCGTCTTGTCATCGGGTTTGTGCATGATAAATACTTTGTGTTAAGAAGACACAACATGACAAGACTATATGATTTTGTTGGGATAGCTTTATTTAGTGTTGATATTTTGAAAGACATGATTGTTTGTTGGGATGCCTGATTATTGATGTCTTTATCTCATATTATAGACTATTGCTTTGAATTACTTGTGTCTTAATATTCATGCCATGATTAGATATATGATCAAGTTTATGCTAGGTAGCATTCCACATCAAAAATTGTCTTTTTATCATTTACCTACTCGAGGACGAATAGGAATTAAGCTCGGGGATGCTAATATGTCTCCGTCATATCTATAATTTTTGATTGTTTCATGCCAATATTATACAACTTTTATACACTTTTGGCAACTTTTTATATGATTTATTGGACTAACCAATTGATCTAGTGCCCAGTGCGAGTTCCTGTTTTTTGCATGTTTTTTGTATCGCAGAAAATCCATATCAATTGAAGTCCAAATGCAAAAAAATTATGGAGAATTATTTTGGAATATATGTGATTTTTGGGACTTGGAATCAACGCAAACGGAGGCCCACACAGCTGACAAGACACCATGGCATGACCTAGGAGCCAGGCGCTTGGTGGTGGGTTGTGCTCACCTCGTACATCGGTTGGGGCTCTACTTCGGGCGCAAGGAAGCTTATATCCAAAAAAATCATGTTAAAATCTCAGCTCAATCAGAGTTACGTATCTCCCGGAATATAAGAAACCGTTTTCGGCCAGATCTTGGGAACGCGAAACAGAAGAGAACAGAGAGGGAGATCCAATCTCGGAGGAGCTCCCGCCGAACTCTCCTCCCATCTAGGGGGAGGCCAAGGAAGAAGAAGAAGGAGGGGGGCTCTCTCCCCCTCTCTCTCCCGATGGCGCCGGAGTGCCGCCGGGGCAAGGATCGTGACGGCGATCTACATCGACAATCTTTCTACCGTCAACACCAACTTTCTCCCCCTCTACGCAGCGGTGTAACACCCCTTCTCCCAGCTGTAAACTCTACTTAAACATGATGCTCAACTCCATATATTATTTCCCAATGATCTCTGGTTATCCTATGATGTTTGAGTAGATCTGTTTTGTCCCGTGGGTTAATCATGATCTTGGTTGGTATGATTGTATATTTCATTTATGGTGCTGTCCTACGGTGCCCTCCATCTTGCTCAAACGTGAGGGGTCCCCGCTGTAGGGTGTTGCAATACGTTCATGATTTTCTTACGGTGGGTTGCAAGAGTGACAGAAGCTTAAATCCGAGTAGGTGGGTTGTTGCGTATGGGATAAAGAGGACTTGATACTTAATGCTATGGTTGGGTTTCATGACCTTAATGATCTTTAGTAGTTGCGGATGCTTGCTAGGGGTCCAATCATAAGTGCATATGATCCAAGTAGAGAAAGTATGTTAGCTCATGCCTCTCCCTCATAGAGAATTGCAAGAATGATTATCGGTGCTTGTTATCGATTGCCTAGGGACAAATGACTTTCTTGTTGACAAAAGCTATCTACTTTTAATACCTTGAAATTTATTCATAGTTTTATTCTCGCAAAGTACTCGTAGTTTTATTCTTGCAAAATAGTTTCATGCTTGTTTTAGGTAAAGCAAACATCAAGTGTGCGTAGAGTTGTATCGGTGGTTGATAGAACTTGAGGGAATATTTGTTCTGCCTTTAGCTCCTCATTGGGTTCGACACACCTATTTATCAAACAAGGCTACAAATGATCCCCTATACTTGTGGGTTAGCAGCTGCTCCAACGACAAAAGGGTCCACGAAAATAGGGATCCACCCCCGGACTATCTTTCGCCGCCTCAGATCTTCTTCCCTGCCGCTTGTGATGTCTGCTAGAACTACGTTGGTATTTCCCCAAAGAGGAAGGGATGATGCATCACAACAACGGTAGGTATTTCCCTAAATGATGAGACCAAGGTTATCAAACCAATAGGATAACCAAGCAACAAAAAGTAAACAGCACCTGCACACAAATAACAAATACTCGCAACCCGACGTGTTAAAGGGGTTGTCAATCCCTTTCGGGTAACGGCGCCAGAAATTGGCAAACAGACGTGAGCGAGTTGTAATAATTGATAGATCGAACGCCAAATAAAATAAATTGCAGCAAGATATTTTTGTATTTTTGGTTTAACCGATCTAAAAATAAAAGCAAAGGAAAATAGATCGCAAAGGCAAATATATTAAAGAAGAGACCCGGGGGCCGTAGTTTTCACAAGTGGCTTCTCTCGAGAAAAATAGCAAACAATGGGTGAACAAATTATTGTTGGGCAATTGATAGAACTTCAAATAATCATGACGATATCCAGGCAATGATCATTATATAAGCTTCACGCCCAAGATTAGTAGACCGACTCCTGCCTGCATCTACTACTATTACTCCACACATCGACCGCTTTCCAGCATGCATCTAGTGTATTGAGTTCATGGAGAAACGGAGTGATGCAATAAGAATGATGACATGATGTAGACAGGATCTATTTATGTAGAAATAGACCCCATCTTGTTATCCTTAATGGCAATGATACATGTGTGTTGGTTCCCCTTCTGTCACTGGGATCAAGCATTGTAAGATTGAACCCATCACAAAGCACATCTTCCCATTGCAAGATAAATAGATCAAGTTCGTTAAACAAAACCCAAATACCGGAGAAGAAATACGAGGCTATAATCAATCATGCATATAAGAGATCAAAGAAGACTCAAATAACTTTCATGGATAAAAATAGATAGATCTGATCGTAAACTCAAAGTTCATCGGATCCCAACAAACACACCGCGAAAGAACTACATCATACGGATCTCCAAGAGACCATTATATTGAGAACCAAATGAGAGAGAGGAAGCCATCTAGATACTAACTATGGATCTGAAGGTCTACAAAGAACTACTCACGCATCATCAGAGAGGCACCAATGGACATGATGAATCCATCCGTGATGGTGTCTAGATTGGATCTGGTGGTTCTAGACTCTGCGGCGGCTGGAATTGATTTTTGCCAACTCCCCTAGAGTTTCTGTAATATTGGGGTATTTATAGAGTAAAGAGGCGGTCCGGGGGCCACCCGAGGTGGGCACAACCCACCAGGGCGCGCTTGGGCCCCAGGCGTGCCCTGGTGGGTTGTGCTCCCCTTGGAGCACCCCTAGGCGCTTCTCCGGCCCATTGGATGTCTTCTGGTCCAAAAAAAGCCACAAAAAGTTTCACTGCATTTGGACTCTGTTTGGTACCGATTACCTCTGATGTAAAAAACATGCAAACAATAGCAACTGGCACTTGGCACTATGTCAATAGGTTAGTACCAAAAATGATATAAAATCACTATAAAATGATTATAAACATCCAAGAATGATAATATAACAGCATGGAACAATAAAAAATTATAGATACGTTGGAGACATATCAGCCAGTGGCCACGACAACTGCAATACCATCATCAACTAAGCAGATGACCTCGAGGACTACAAGGTCATAAAG
The DNA here is from genome assembly GCA_034509565.1 of Triticum monococcum. Taxonomy (NCBI): domain Eukaryota; kingdom Viridiplantae; phylum Streptophyta; class Magnoliopsida; order Poales; family Poaceae; genus Triticum; species Triticum monococcum. The sequence continues at coordinate 663,921,725 of CM067843.1, read as the reverse complement.
AGGTCACACTCTTTCGTGTCTGCTTATGTTATGCATCGCTTAATATTACATGCTACTTTATGGTCCTGTTCACCGATTAGACACTAAGTCAGCTCCAAACTAATGCTCAAACTTGAGTTTTTAAATGGTTGTGGGGTACATATCGGAGCCACAATCAATAGTATCTGTCTACTATCTGGTTAATCTCTGGTGTCTACTATGAGTTTCATGTTGGGTGGGAAACAAATAGTAAAGAAGCCATTATCTGTATTTTTTAACTGAAGCCATTATCTGCCTGCTATCATTGGTTTTGGGTCTATCCACATGTTACTACCATCACTCTGGATTTCTGCATGCACTCCTTACATAATCTCACTATGTTTTATTCCTATGCATGTCAGTTATTGTACACAATGGAATTGAACATGTAGAGCAGAAGAGACAAGCCTTGCATGCCAATAAAATTTCATGCGGACGTCGCTCCATCGCGGGCGCAAAGGCGCCCCCCCTCCACCCATTTCAGATTGTAATCAAGAGCAAGATAACTGTTCTGAGGGGGATTCAAAAGGAGAAGACCACTCCTATTTACCCCCTGAGGTCTTTTCTCTAACTTGGCATGCCGATGTTGGTCATATCATGCATATGGTGCCTTGCATTGCTTACTTTATACATCAAATATGTCATTTTCTTAGTTTAGACATGCTTTGTGTGAATGCCATCTATTTAGTTTCTTTATCGTATATGTGAATTATGCAATGCCATCTTGTTTAGCTAGCCCTCATATATGTGAATTCTGCAATGCCATCCTTCTTAGCCAGTCATCTTATATGTGAATTATATCATGCCATCATTTTTTTCATTACGTATTACATTTGTCAACAATGTTAGTACATTCAACTACTCTTCTTGTGCATCAACCATTTGACATGGTGATGGAAAATTCTGGAGTGAAAACAAGGTCTTCAGAGCAGACTATGCTATCTGACGAAGTGCATATCTCCCTGGTTACGGATAGCTCCTCAGCGGAGCATTCAGAGACAGATGACCAGTCCTATTTACCCCCTGAGGTGTATGCTCTAAATTGGCAGGGTTATGTTGCTCTCGTGTGTATGGTGTCTTGCATTGCTATGTCATTTGCTTTGTTTAGACATGCTTTCTGTGAATGCCACCTGTTTAGTGTATAATTACCATATATGTGAATTATATAATGCCATCTTGTTGCAAGACATTATATATGTGAATTATGCAATGCTATCTTGTTGCAAGGCATTATACATGTGAATTATGCAATGCCATGCTATTTAGCCAATCATCATATATGTGAATTATATCATGCTATCCTTTTTTATTACATATTCCATTTATCAACAATGTTTGTATATTCAACTACTCTTCCTGTGCACCAGCCATTTGAAGCGGTGATGGAAGTATCTGGAGTGAAGACAAGGTCTTCAGAGCAGACAATGCTACCTGCTAAAGCAGACATCTTGCTGGCTACAGATAGCTCCCCATAGGGGGACTCAGAGACAGATGACCAGTCCTATTTCCCCCCTAAGGTCTATGCTCAAACTTGGCAGGTTTATATTACTCATATCATGCATATGTTGTCTTGCATTGCTTAATTTTTACATCATATATGTGATTGCCATCTGCTTACTTGCTTAGTACATAAATCATATATTTGAATTATATCATGCCATCATGTTTACATAGACAACATCTATCTGAATAATGCATGCCAACCCATTTAATAAAGACATCATATAGTTATATCATCTCATCCTGTTTAGTGTTCACAGTCATCATATTTTCAATTATGTCATTCTATCCGAGAATTATATCATGCTATCATGTTTCCATAGGCGGCATGTATTAAAATTATCGCATGCCAACCTATTTAATAAACACATTATATAGTTATATCATGTCATCATGTTTACATAGTCATCATATTTTGAATTATGTCTTTCCATCCTGTTTAGATAGCCATCATATATGTGAAATTATGTCATGCTATCATGTTTAGTTAGCCATCGTATATGTGAAATTGTGTCATGCTATCCTGTATGGTTAGACAACATAAATGTGAAAATTATTTCATGCCCTCTTTTATTCCCCACTACCCATTGCACCTGTCTATCATACAATGTCTGTACATTCAATTACTTTTCTTATTTATCAACCATTTGAATTGGAGAGGGTGATGGAAGTATCTAAGGGACTAACAAGACGGTCTTTAGAAAAGATAGTGCTACCAGTCGATGCAGATAGAACCACGATTGTATTTGCCCAAGAACCAGTCCCACCACACATAACCCAGACTCTCACAGATTGTACCCCTACCTAGTTGGATAGAGAACCAGCTACACCCCTTCTAACCCCAACCCCATCAGATAGTAACCCAGTTCTAGTTGACACAACACTGTCTCTACCACAGAGCACCCAAACACGAGCAATTACTAAGGCAACTGCAGTGCCCAATGAACGAGGACCACCACTGCGAACCCCATCCCAATGCTTAAAGCAGAAGAAGAATTGTTCTCAGGCCAAGTTATGTAGCTATGGTTCATAGTCCTTTGCTCTTGCATCACTGTATTTACTCATACCAACTATTTTCAAATTTGAAGGATGGAATTGAAACTCCAATGGCGCAACAGGTATGTTTTAAACCTGTTTCTTGAACTGGTTTGCTATTGTAACTTGCTCTATGTTGATTTTAGTTTCAATTGAATAAACAGTTATGTTCCCATGTCATGCACATTACAAGTATTGTTATTGCTCTATAGTTTCCCACACTTATATTCTGTCTATGCTGCTTTGTCGTAAACATATATTATTTGAACTGTGTCTCTATCTTGATTTCGCAACAAAAACTAGTATGATATACACCATACGGTGACCATGGTACATAGATATATGTTTGTTTCATGTTGTTATCCTGCCCCCTTTACTACTGAGCTTATTTACCAAAATGAGTTACATATACAACATGGTGAACCTGTGATGTGTCTGCTTGTTTCTCTTTTAGAATGCGGACAAAATATCGGAGAAGAGTACCCCGTTATGCAATGGTAAAGGAAGTGATGCACATAAGGTTCAAGATAGTGTGACATCCCTGTTGGTCTCCAAGAAAGCTGATAAAAACTATCTTGACGATAGTGAGACAACCCAAAAGTCCTGCCTTGATGTAGTGTTCGAGTTACTGGCCACTTTTGCTAGCACAAGCTCATCGAACTCGTTGCCTAAATCAGCTCGTCTTCTTGAGTCTCAACTTCAAGTTGAAAGACATCGATAAAATGTGCTGCAACACAAAGCCGAAGGACTAAGGAAGTCCCTGCAAATTCAGATGCATAGTTTCTGGTGCAACAACAAGCGCTGGAGGATTTAAGCGCCAAACAAGAGAAAGTTAATAAGCTTGCTAAGCATCTTGCCAGCATGCTGGGTACCCAGGATATTGTTTCTTGAGCTCTTATGAAGTGGTTTCAGTTCTGGACTTCTTTTGCTGCGGCATTTATTTGCACTGGTTGCCAACTTTGACAACTAGTACATGCGATATGCTACTTTGTTCCCTATATTTGCATTGGTGGCGAACTTTGATGCCCAGTGGATGTAATATGTGTAATAGCCATAATAGCCTAGCGTTAGTTGCTTGCTTATTTATTTCATTATTGTCTTGTTTAGTTGTTTGCTTGTAGTCATTGCAGTTCTTTTTTTGAGTTTTTCTAGTGGCCACAATAACCTATTTTTATAAGTAGGCCACAATAACCATGGGCAACATCCAGACCGTTGTAATCATGGTCCTGCTACCTGCTGTAGTGACCATGGGACTCCTACGGGACATGGGATCCATGGGCCCTCAACGGGCTGTATAATCAATGGGCCTTATATGTGTCGTATTATTCATGGACCAATAATGGTCCTCAAAATGGGTCGTAAACGGGCTAGAGTGGAAACTGTGTGTCTATGGACTGACCATAACAGGCCGCTAATAGGCTGAAATTTATAACAGGCTTAATTCAATCGACATGCATCACTGGTTGTTAATGGGTCGTATTTGATGATGCTAGGAAAACAACCGGATGGGTTAACGGGCCGACTGTAACCAGGGGATGAATTTGGCCCACAAGCAGAACATGCTAGTAACGGGTCATAAGTAACCGAATGCTGGAAATGAGACCAAGAATACATGGGAACTTAGAAGGCCGAAAGGTAACATGGGCTGGAAACGACCCAACGGAATAATGGGTTGTTAATGGGTGTAAAGCGTTACACTGTTCATTATGGGCCAGTTTCACCATAGGCCTTTAACGGGCCAAAAGTTATAAAGGGCCTCATATGGGCCAAAAGATGTCATGGACCATACATGGCCGGAAGTTACAACAGGCTAGAATCATATTGGACGGCCCAGATAACACTACTGGGCGCAATTCGGATAGGTCATAATGGGCTGTGAGTTAGCGGGATGTAAATGGGCTATATGCGAACATGCCACTAACACGCTTTCCGTGGGCCGGCCCGCTACCTTTTGAACAAAAACTGGATGACCTTTTCACCTGAATGGGCCTCTGTTGGGCCGTGCCACATGTTGATGTATCATAGGCGCCTCCCATCCAATGAGTGGATGACATCTGTCCCAACGCTGAGTCGACACGTGGTTACTCTGGCCATTGAGAATTTTACGCATGGAAAATCCCCATTGGTCTGAGCTGTTAATGGGTTATCAGATCCAAAAAGAAACCCGATAGCTTAACGATGACCTGTTATGGTGGATGCCACGTGTCGGTTACTCTTGACGAAAGCACTTCCATGACACGCCATTTATCATCATGGAAGTGGACACTTCCGTGATGATAATTTTGGTATTATCATGAAACACTTCTATGACAGCACATGTATGACTACCTTGATTCTATCATAAAATCGTCATGGATGTACATGCATGACACAAAACGTGACCTACTGTGACAAACACGTTTCATCACGAAAGTGTATTTTTGCAGTGTTGATTCGAACGTCAGCATCGCCCCAGGTATGGCAGCTCAGCCAACTTGTCTTCATGTGTGATATATTCCAACTATCACTAACTTGTTTTTATGTCATTTTGCAGCGCCGGGAGGCGCATGACTGAGACAAAGGCGCAGCTCCAAGCTTCTTAGCAGCAAGCCCAAGCTGCTCTAGAAGAAGCTCAACGCTCCAAGGAGGAAGTGTAAAAGATGGTCGCCCTTCTCCAGAAGGAACAAGAGGCATGCCAAGCATCTCGAGAAGCGTCCACCCTCGTCCAAGGCAACCTCAGCCGGCATAACAATATGACCAACTGAAGGTGGAGAGCGACACCGACGCCGAGAACCTTGAGAAGCAAGCCTTTGAGCTTAAGGAGTCCAAGCTACTCGAGGGAAATTTGCTTGAACATGAAATGGTCGCTAGTTTTATGGGTTATCCAAATGCTTGCTACAACCATGAATGGGGAATGGTAGCTATTATGTTGGTCCATCTCAATGCTTGGCAATATTATTCAGGCTAGATGCCTACAAATCATTAGTAGTATGTTTAGATTCTAGATTACTAACTTTTTATTTAACTATATAATTGTCGGTGCATTGCAACGGGGTGTAAACATTTTAGTAGATTAGCTTGTGATTACATGTCTGTTATTACATTAGTGCGTTAACTTTTAGCAATTTTTTGTATGCAATTGCCATGATTTACCTGCCATCTTATTGTTAAAGACTTATTTGGTAACAATTTACTAACTTACCAAATAAAATTTCTTTAGGGGAAAGATTATAGCTGGGAGGAAACATATTCTTATTATTAAGCACTTATTGGCAAGAATTTACTGACTTACCAAAGAATACTATTATTTGGGAGAAAAGTTAGAGATGGGAGGAAAAAATCAAACGGGGGAAGGGAAGGGGGCAGCATATATATAGGATGAAGGAGAGGGTGAAAAAGAAACTTGTGTTCATTTTAAGTAGTACATATTTGTTGGCCCATTCGAAGGCCCACGTACTCCGAGTCCATATTACTCATGGTCCAATCTCACTTATTTTTAAAACTAGTAATTGTGTACGTGCAATGAACGTTAATATTTGGCAAGATATTAATTGTATTGTATGTTAATATTTGGTAAGATATAAATTACACGTGAATACTAGGTAGGACATAATCATTTGATCAACATTGATGTTGATATTAGGCATGATATTAGTAAGGAGAGGGTGCTAAACATGTGTAATGCTAAAAAGTGGAGGGACGAAGATTGTTGGATAGACGAGGTTAAACGAATGAGATTTGTTGGAGCTCCTCAACTCACTATTTTTATATTCGTACAGTTTTATTTCATAATCGTTGAATGTGCATTATGCGTTGCTAGCTCATCCTTACCTTAGAAATCATCTAAAAATCTCATGGTTTTCATTGATGTTTATTTGTTCCCAATTATAGTGATAATTAGGTGGCATGGAATTAGTTATTTCTTCATAAAGCATACAATTTATGGCACACCATTAAGGAATTCAAACACTTGTTTTATCTTATTGCTTGTCTTGTTTGATTGTTGAAGAACTTACACTAGAGTAGCTTGATGATTTGGTTTCCTAAACAAAACGCATTAATGATTACCGAAGTATATGTAATGTAACCAGTCTATACCCGCGTCCTAGCTCATAGCCTGGCTCTTCCATTTTTTTGCATTACGAAATTAAGGAGGAAACACCATTTACGTACTAAAAGAACGACCACATACAAGGGTCAAGCATAGCACCACGGTGATATAATGTATCTCAATTAAGAAACAAACAAGAAACTAAAAATAGTCTTCATTACACACACTACCAGTAGGAACATGTGACATGCTATGCATCTATACTGCACTTTGCCGGCGTAGAATTGCATTGGGTAGAAATATATTCAAAATGGCTTCCAAAGTCTTACATAGAAAATCACTACCATCCAACATAACAAGGTAAATCAAAAGCAACAATTTAGCTTCCCCAACTGCTACAACAACGACGCAATATAGAAAATAAACACGATCCCTAGACGATGCTCACAATAAGAAACAAATTTTCCCAAAGTAACATTTCCAAGAACCCTCCCCATCTCTTTAGACATCGGCGAATAACTTTATTGCATCGATCTTGAAGTCATCTTGCCGATGGAGAGAAAGGGAAGGAGTTAACTAAGGGGATGCCTCCACAGGTACTAGAAACCTCGACACCACGTATTTGTTCGTTGACAGCGCCGCCGCAACCATAGGGTTAGCTTTCACCATCAGAGCCACTGCCGACGTGAGAGACAGTGGATCCGCCACCATGGGGTCAGCTGGCGCCGCTAGATCTAAGGCTAGAGGCGGCGCTTCCACAGCTTAATTCACCTACGCAGGCATACGTAACAAACTTAGCACTTTGATCTATGGTACAAAATAATGCTCATCCATGCATGTAACTTAAAGTTTGTGTGTACGCAACATACGAGTCATTAGCGGGCGTGCACGTATGATTACCTGGCTGCACAACTTGCTGCTCTGGCATGATGGGCTCTAGAGGTGGTGAAGATGACACGTTGGTGATGATGGCACATTGGCATTTATCCGGAGCGTACAATAGGGATGGTGACATCGGCTAGATCCTGCAGTGGGAATGCCCGAGGCCACTGTCATCTCATCCACGAGCAAGCGATGACTTGCGTGCAACTGCGTCGTGGCAATGAAGGTGATGGCGACCACATGACTCTCATCCTAAGCGCACGGCAAGGACGATAACCACGGGTTGAGCTATCGACACCGTCGTTGGAGGCCATCTCTCGTTGGGTAGAAACTAGGGTGGAGCAAGGTATGCTTGATAGGGAGTAGGTGAGTTCTTTGACATGTGCTTTACCGTCTACTTATACCGTGTGCATGTTGATATGGGTCGTTTCCCTAAGACTGAGGCCAAAATGGGCCTCATGTTTTGTTATTTTGAGGGTTTATTTGTTGTGATAAAAATGATTTTTAAATTTAGTGTGAATCGATCAACCTTAGTAATCCACTATATTTGGATGTAAAACTAAGGAGATTTTGTTTCACCTTTACACAATTGACTTTCCTATGCGATTGTTATGGATCGCTAAGGTTGAAAGATTCACGCTAAATTCAAAAATATTTTTTATCACAAAAAATAAACCCTAAAAATGAAAGAAACCTAAGGCCCATGTTGGTGTCGGTCTTAGGGAAACGACCCATGTCAACATGCGCACGATATAAGTAGACGGTTAAAGCACGGGTCAAAGGACTCACCTACTCCACATTCAAGCACCCCTAGCACCACCCTTCTTTATATCCAATGAGAGATGGCTTCCAACGACGGTGTCGATAGATCAAGCCGCATCCACCATCCTTACCATGCGCTCAGGATGAGATCCATGTGGTCGCCTTCACCTTCCCTTCCATGGCACAAATGCACACAACTCATCGCTAGCTCTGCGGATGAGATGGCAGTGGCCTCGGGAATTCTGGCTGCCATTGTTTTCCTTATCGTGTGCTTTGGATAAATGCCAACATGCCATCATCACCACTGTCGCCGCCACTTCCAGAGCTCATCATTCGAGAGCAGCAAGTTGTGCAGCAAGGTAAGCATATGTGCATGCTGCTAATGACACCTCTGTTGCGTATGTATAAACTTTAGTTTACATGCATTCATGAGCATTCTTTCGTACCACAGATCAAGGTGCTAAGTTTATTACGTGTGTGTGTGTGTGTATGAAGCAGTGGAAGAACCATCGCTAGCCTTGGCTTCAGCGGTGCTAGCTAACTCCGTGGTGGAGGATCCACCATCTCTCATGCTGGCAATGGCTTCACTGGTGCCAACTGACCCTGTGGTGGGAGCGCCACCATCGCCGAAGCCGCATGTGGCTTTGGGAGTTCTAATCCCCGTGGAGGCATCCCCCTAGTTTACATCTACTCTTTCTCTCTGGCGGCAAGATGACTTGAAGACCAATGCAATGAAGTTCTCCATCGAGGGCTGAAGAGATGGACAGAGTTCTCGGTAATGTTACTTGGAAAAATTTGTTTTGTGTTTTGATCTCTATGTTGGGATCATGTTTCTTTTTTAGTATTGGATCATTGTTGTAGCATCTAGTTGGAGCCAAACAACTTCTTTTGATTTACCTTGGTATGCTGAATGCTAGAGATGTTCTATGTAATACTTTGGATGACATTTCGAATAATTTTGACCCCAAAGTAACTTGGCGTCGATGAAGCATAGGATAGATGTGTAACATGGCACATGTTCAAGCTGGCAGTGTGTGCAAAGCCGTCTATTTTTAGTTTGATGTTTGTTTATATTAATTTAAAGATATTATACCACTATGGCGCTATGGTTGCACCCTTCCATATGGTTTTTCTTTTAGTATGTATGGTGTTTCCTTCTTAATTGTGTAATGTAATGAAATGGAAGGGCATGTCTCAATGAGCTGGGACACACCCATATACTGATTACATTACATATAGTTCAACAATCATTACTGCTTTTGGTTTATGAAACAAAACCATCAAGTTACCAACAAGTGTTTGAATTTTCCTAAATGGTCTGCCAAAAATCTTATGTTTTGTGAAGAAATTATTAATTCCATGCCACCTAATTATCACTACAATTCAAAAAAATTAAACACCGATAAAAACAACAAGATTTGTAGACAATTTCAAAGATCATCTAGCTATGCATAATGCACATTCAATGATGATGAATCAAATCTAAACAAATATAAAAAGTGTTGCGGAGATCCAATAAACCTCATCCACTTAGCAACATCTATGAAATGATCAACGTCGCTCGAGTGTTTAGTGTTACATATGTTTAGCATCCTCCCCTAATTAATATGATGCCTAATCTCAACATCAATTTTAATGAAGTAATTATATGCTACCTAATATTAACGTGTAATTTATATCTAACCCATTATTAATGCAATACAATTAATATCTTGCCTAATATTAAGGTGCATTGCATGTACACAATTCCTCGTTTAAAAAAGTGGCATTGGACCATGTGTAACATGGACCTAGAGTATGTGGGCCTTGGAATGGACTAACAGAATAAATAAAAAAGTTATTAACATGCAGTTTAGACATACAACTAATGATTTGTAAGCATCTAGCCCAGATAAATTACCAAGCATTGACTTATCCCAACATAATAGCTACCATTACCCATTCATGATTGCAGCAAGCATTGGGACAACACATCATGCTAGCTATCATTTCATGTTCAAGGTTGCATGATATTAGTTTCGCTAGGAAAATTATTGTAAACTAACCAAGCATCATCCTCATTTAGTGCAGAAGTCAAAATCAAGCTTCTTCCTAAATATTAGTCCTATTATATATATATATATATATATATATATATATATATATACACACATGAAAATAACCAATTTGAACTCTTTGAAGTGCAAAGGAGAAATAACTAGAATATAAACTAATTTGACATGATGGGAGGAGATGAATATAATTTTAATAAGATGACCAAGCACGTTAATAAGAAAAGGAAGGGGAAACAATATAATTTTAACAAGGCGACCAAGCACATGAATAAGAAAACAAGATTATGATAAACCCAAAGAAATACTCACCAGAGAATGGTAGTCAAATTTCTCTCATCGTGAGGAGTTTATGGGCCAAAAATATATGATTATGATGAAGAGATCCCCATGGACTTCTAGCTCCACCATAAATATAAAAGGTGTTGTCTGTGGCCGAGGAAAACACTTAATCCTTGCGTTTGTATTGGATGCCAAATTCCTACCACATATTGACACACCGTGCCTTCTAGATGACCGCGTCAGAGTGGATCTGCCAAGATCCAACCATATGTACCTGCGATATCGCAAAATCACACATATCATGTGATAGATCAGTATGGATGCATCCAGAGCCAGTCTTACATTTACTCGATATGTCAAGGATCCAAATATTGATACGACACATCATAACTTGGCTTTGATGGGACCTAGATCCAGGTAGAATATGCCACTTCTACGACAAATCTCTACAATCCCTAGTTTGATGGAAAGGATTCTAGATCTAAAAATAAACAAAATTTACTCATCCTGAGAGTTATAGCAGGGGTGATATCACACGCATCTAGAGATGAGACTATGATGAGATTGGAGGATGTCATCGGTGCAACGGGAGGGGTTGAGCACCTATGGGCATTGCACGATAACTAGAGAAGTTAGAGATTTTTTAATGTCGCTCGTGGAATGAGAACCGGGAATAGGGTTATATAAAGGGCTTGGGTGGGGAGGGGAATGCGGAAATGGTAATATGATTTGCTTGGGGGAGGGAGGAGACAATACACAGTGTGGGGCATCATATATTGATGAGTCCCTTCACCTTAGACAGATATGTGTACTATTTTTGCCAAAAATATGTGCAGTATTTCCATTGACAATAGTTTTCTCAACTAATAACGTCGCCGTGACGAGTTTATGGTCTAAAAAAGTATATGAAGATGTTGAAAAGATCCTCATGGGTTGCTACCTCCGTCGTAAATGTAAACGTTGTTGTCTATGGCCAAGGAAAACACATAAATCATGATGTCTATATCAGATGCCAACTCCCAACCATATATTAATGCATCGTGCCCTACAAATGACTGCATTAGAGTGGATATACCCAGATCCAACCATATGCAACTGCAACATCGCAACACACACATATATCATGTGCTAGATCTATATAGATGCATCTAGATCGAGCTGTCTATTTACTTTGAATGGCTAGAATGTTCAGATACGTAAACATCCAAACATTGATACAATACATTAGAGCTTGACTCTGATGGGACCTAGATCCGGCTAGATTAAGCCACTTCTATGACAAATCTCGGCAATCCCTCTTTTCGTGGAAAGGAATCTAGATCTGGAAAGAAAAAAAAGTACTCACCTTGAGACTTGACACAAGGGTGATATCAATGAAAAATGATGGATGAGAGGGGCATCCAGAGATGAGACTTTGAGATTGGAGGGTGTCATCAGTGAAACAAGAGGGGTTGAGCACCTATGGGCATTGCACGATAACTAGACAAGTCAAATTATTTTTTCATGCCACTTGTGGAAAGACAACCGTGAATAAGGTTATATAAAAGGCTTGGGCCGGGAGGGGGGAGGCGAAACTGGTAAGATGATCTTCTCAGGGGAGGAGAGTAGGAAACAATATATTGTGTGGGCCATTGCATATTAACTCGTCTCTTTGGGTTGGAGATAGATAAGTGTATTATTTTTGCCACCCATATGTGTAGTATTTCCATTGGCAATAGTTTTTTGTACAATACGTCTCACTAGGAATTTTTCATTGGTAATCACCCCCCATATTATAGTCCAGCAAATTTTACAGCTCAACGTGCTATAGCGTGTCAAAGCTCAACATCACTGTAACCTCTTTGTGTTGGGTAATTGATGTTATGAATATGAAGTTCATGTTTATGAATTTAATCAATGTAAAATCTAAGCCTTAAAAGTTAGGAGTTATTGAAACCTCATTGTTGTATTTATGAATAAACAAATTCATAGATGTATATTTGATACATTTATTTATTGTTTCCAATACTTCATATAGTCGTCTCGATTCCTAGTCCACTTATACAAAATCCTCTCTATGTTCGGCACTAAATGTGCAAACATAACTGCTCGCATATTTTTCCAACTTGTGTGAAATATTTAACCCGGTTAGTTGCCTTGGAATCCTTGGTTTTATATATTGGTGATAATCTATCATGTAAGCAATGTGAGAGTATTTTCTCACATGTACTCATATAGCATGGGCCGAGGCGTAGAGCTACGAATGGGAAAATCCTAGTGTTGGTACGACTCCAGAGGATTGTGTGTCTATGGGATTTTCACATTTATGGGACATATGCTTAACAAATGCTACTTGGGTGACCTTGTTGGCCCCAAGCTACAACTTTGTCGAAAAAGGGTTGGCCCAACATAATAGCTACCATTCCTCATTCATGGTTGTAGCAAGCATTGGGATAGCCCATCGTACTAGTTACCATTTCATGTTCAAGGTTGCAAGATATTGGTTTGGCTGGGAAAACTATAGTAAACTAACAAAGCATCATCCTCATGTTGTGAAAAATTGAAAATCAAGCATCTTCCTAAATATTGCTCCTCTTAGAGATATCTATACATGAAAAAACAAATCTGAACTCTCTTAAGTGAAAATGAGAATATAAACTAGTGTGACATTATGGGAGCAGAAGAATGTAATTTTAACAAGATGACACAAGATGTAAATAAAAAATGAAGGGAAAAAGAAGACTACAGATGGATAAAGGAGAAGAAATACTCACAAGTGCATTATAGAGGAATTTCTCTCCGCATGAGGAGTTTGAAATATATGAATATGACAAAGATATCCCCATGGACTGTGAGCTCCACCATAAATGTAAAGGTGTTGCCTATGGCCGATGAAAATGCATAACTCATGGTGTCTATATTAGATGCCAAATTCCTACCATATATTGATGCATCATGCCCTCTTGATGACTGCATAGGAGTGGATCTGCCTAGAACTAACCATATGTACCTGCGATGTCACAAAATCACATATATCATGTGCTAGATCTGTGTGGATGCATCCAAATCCAGTCATATAATTACTTTGAATGGTTGGGATGTTCACATTGTCAATATCAAAATGTTGATATGATACATCATAACTTGACTATGATTGGACCTAGATTCAGCTAGATTAAACCACTTGGTACGACAAATCTCGACAATCCCTGCTTTTGTGGAGTGGATTCTACCCAGCTCGAGAGTTGACATAGAGGTGATATGAATGAAGAATGTTGGATAATAGGCACATACATAGATGAGATTATGAGATTGGAGGATGTCATTGGTGCAAGAAGAGGGGTTGAGCACCTATTGGGCATTGCACGACAAGTACAGACGTCAGAGATGTTTATTATGTCGGTCATGAAAAGAGAACCTGGCATGGGGTAATATAAAAGGCTTTGGAGGGGGAGGGGAAGTAATAAATGGTAATATGCTTTGCTTGGGGCACGAGAGGAGAAAACAATATATATCATGGGTCATTGTAGATTAAGTAGTCTCTTCACGTTGGAGAGAGATATGTATATTATTTTTCCCAGCCATTTGTGCAGTATTTCCATTGGCAATAGTAGTCTCTACTACTAACGTCGCACTAGGAATTTTTGGTTGGTAATCAACACCATATTATATTCCAGCAAATTTTACCATTCAAATTGCTATAGCGAATCAAAGTTCCACATAACTATAATCTCTTGTGTCGTGTAATTGATGTTAGAATATGAAGTTCATGTTTATGTATTTAGTCAACGTAAAGTCTAGCCCTTAAAATTAAGGAGTTATTAAAAATAATAGTTGTAGTATCAATAAAAAAATTCATAGTTTTATATTAGATTTATTTATTGTGTTTAATATGTTGTATAGTAGTCTTGACTCCAAGTCCACTTATACAAAATCCTCTCTATGTTCGTCACTGAGTGTGCAACCTTAATAGTTCACATAATTTTCCAACTCGTGTAAAGTATTTACCCAGGTTAGTTGCCATGGAGTCCTTAGCTTTATATGTTGATAATAGTCTATCATGTAAACAATGTGAGACTATTTCTCACATGTAGTTGTACATGCATGGGCAGAGGCATAGAGCTACAAATTGACAAATACTATTATTGCCACAACCTAGGTGATGATGTGTCTATGGGATTTTCACATTTATTGGCTAGATACTTACAAAAATGTTATTTTGACTGACCTTATTGGCCCCAAGCTACAACTTTGACAACAGGAGGTATTGTACAACATAATAGCTAACATTCCCTATTCATGGTTTCGGCAAGCATTAGGATAGCCCATCATATTAGCTACCATTTCATGTTCAAGGCTGCAAGATTTGGCTGGCAAAAATATAGTATACTAACCAAAAATCATCCACATGTTGTGCAAAAATTAAAATCAAGCATGTCCCTAAATATTGGTCCTCTTAGAGATATCTATACATGAAAATAACTAGTTTGAACTATTCAAAGTGAAAACGCGAGAGAACTAGTATATAAACTACTATGACATGATAGGAGGATATGAATATAATTTAAACAAGGCGACGGAGCATGTAAATAAAAAGGAAGGGGAAACAAGATCATAAATAGATAAACTCAAAGAAATACTCACCAGAGAATTGTAGTGTAATTTCTCAAGCCGTGAAGAGTTTATGGGCCGAATATTTATGAAGATGATGAAGAGATCCCCATGGATTGCAAGCTCCACCATAAAAGTAAACAATGTTGTCTGTGGCCGAGGAAAATGCATAGTTCATGGTGTCCGTATTAGATGCCTATTTCCTACCATATATTGGGGAATCATGCCCTCTAGATGATCGCCTCAGAGTGGATCTTCCTAGATCCGGCCTTATCTACCCACGATATCACAAAATAACACATATCATGTCCTAGATCTGTATGGATGCATCCAGATCTAGTCATATATTTAGATAGAATGGCTAGAATGTTCAGATACATGAAGATCCAAATATTTATATGATACATCATAACTTGACTATGATGGGACCTGATCAAGCTAAATTAAGCCACTTCTACGGCAAATCTCAATAATACCTGGTTTTGTGGAGAAGATTCCAAATCTAAAAACCAACAAAATTTACTCACCTTGAGAGTTGAAATAGGGGCGATGTTGATGAAGAACGGCGGATGAGATACACATCCAAAGATGAGACTATGATATTGGAGGATGTCATCGGTTCAATAAGAGAGTTTGAGCACCTATGAGCATTGCACGATAACTAGAGAAGTCAAAGATGGTTTTCCGGCCCATAAACTCCTCACGACGGGAGGAGATGAATATAATTAAATCAAGATAACACATCATGTAAAAAAAAGGAAGGGGGAAACAAGATTGCAAATGGATGAACTCAAAGAAATACTCACCAGAGCATTATAGTGGAATTTCACTCGTCGTGAGGAGTTTATGGGCCGAAAAATATACGAAGATGATTAGGAAATCCCCTTGAACCGCTAGCTCCACCATAAAAGTAAAGGGCGTTGTCAGTGGCCGAGGAAAATGCATAATTCATGGTGTCCGTATTAGATGCCAACTTCCAACCATATATTGCCGCATCATGCCCTCTAGATGACCGCATCAAAGTGGATCTTCCAAGATCCGGCCTTATGTACCTGCGATATTGCAAAATCACACATATAATGTGCTAGATCTATATGGATGAACCCAGATCTAGTCGTATATTTACTTTGAATGGCTGGAATGTTCACATACATCAAGATCCAAACCTTGATACGATACATCATAACTTGACTATGACCAGACCTAGATCCAGCAAAATTAAGCCACTTCTATGACAAATCTCGACAATCCCTGGATTTGTGGAGAGGATTCTAGATCTGAAACCAACAAAATTTCCTCACCTTGAGAATTGACCCTGGGGTGATATCGATGATGATTGATGGATGAGAGGCGCATCCAGAGATGAGACTATGAGATTGGAGGATGTCATTGGTGCAACAAGAGGGGTTGAGCACCTCCAGCATTCCACGCTAACTAGCAAACTCAGAGATATTTTCCATGTTGCTCATGGAAAGACAACCCGGAATGTGGATATATAGAAGGCTTGGGTGGGGGGCCAAAAATGGTAAGATTATTTGCTTGGGGGAGGAGAAGAGGAAACAATATAAAGTGTGGGCCATTGTATATTGACTAGTTTCTTCGTGTTGGAGGCAGGTATGTGTATTATTTTTGCCAGCCATATGTGAAGTATTTCCCATGGCAATAATTGTCTCTACTACTAACGTCACACTAGGAATTTTTGGTTGGTTGTAACATCCCAAAATTCTAAATTTTGGAATGTTATATTAAATAGATAGTTTTGATTGATTGTTTGATTGCTTGAATGAAATTGAGTGAAATTTGAAACTTTTGAAAGTTGAATGAGAGGGAATAAAAGGACTTTCCCAAACTTTCATTTTTTGCATTTATGATCTCCATGAATTCAAATACTTTTCAAATACAAAACCCTGGAGTGAAGATAATATGACTTCTTCCATTTAATTAAATGAAAAAGGGTTTTGAAAAGATTTGAATTTCATTTGGAAATATTTCAAATTCACAAACTTCAAGCAACTCAATGATTTTCATGAGAGAAGATAAAATGACTTCTTCAAAACATATGAAATATGAGTTGGAAGTTTAAAAGGATTAAATTTAAAATCCTTTTAGAAATTAATTTCAATTTGGAGTTATTTGGGTTTTATTCAAATTAATTTTCCCCAAAAATAAAATATATGGAAAATAGGGTAACATGATTCCCTACAATAGAAAATTGCAGAGAAATAAATTTGAAATCATTTTGGTATTTTTAAAATAATTTTTATTGGCTTTTATTGTAGCAGTAGCACTAGTTGAATTATTTGAATTTTGGTGGATTTTAATTGATGCTAGAAAAATGTTCACGTTGTAGAAAATCTTGTTCTGAAATTTTTGATATATTATATGCCTATATAATATTTTTATTTTTATTATTTTTGTTTTTATTATTTTTATTTGTCTGAAAAATGTTTAAAAAAAAATTCTTCTCCGTACCGGGCCAACTTGGCCGAAGCCCAGCCAGCCGGCCCAAGCCACCACCGCCTTTCTTCCCTGTGGGCGACCGAGACTTCTCCCGGAGTCCGGCGCCGATCAGCCGTCGTTCTCCCCTCGGCCAAGGCAGGCCTCGGCCCCCGTGCCCTTTATAAGGAGCCGGACCCCCCGGCCCCTCTTTCTCCTCGTCAGCCGCCGCCGCATCGCCCAGTGCTGCCTCGCCGCTCCTCTCCGCCGCCAGTGCCTCGGCGCCGCTGCCCGCTCCGCCCCGCGCCACTAGCTGCAGCTGCCGTCGCCGCCAAGCACCGCCGCCGTTGCCTCGCGCCGGAGCTGTAGCCCCGCATCACCGCCGTCGTTGCCGCACCTGGCCGGAGCCACTGCGCCGCTGATCCGATCCACCGCCGACCCGCCAGAACCGGTAGGAACCGCCCGGTTCACCCGGTTTTTTCTTTATTTTTTTGTTGTCTTAGTTTTGGTTTTCGTTTCAAAACCGGTTTGGTCTAGGTTTATTTATTTAGACAATGTTCGCCGGTTAGTTTATTTTAATGAACGAATTCGTTCGTTAGGTTCTGTTAGCGAGCATTCGCTCGATTGTTTTTTTATTTTTCTTTTTAATTTCGGCCAGGGACCCATCCACAAATATTTTCTTTATAGACTAGTCCCTGTTCTTCAAACGATCAGTACTTTTTGCTCGTTAGTCAGAATTATATGCAACCAACGCCCACTTCTTCGTCTTGATCCCCTCTATCCAGTAAAAACAACTTAAACATATTTTTGAAAGTTTTAAAATTTGATTTCAAGCAGATTTGTATTTGAACTTCGTTAGATTGTAACTTGAGTTTTATAACTCCGTTTGAGTTGATTCTTTTTGCAAATCGAAGCTCTTGACCTAAATTTTCTGATAAGGCCAAAGTCACATAATTTTGGTACCGTTAGAACTTGTTTTATGTTGCAAGAGTTATTTTCTTGGTTTTGATGTTTTCCGAATTGTCTTCTTCGTTCTTTCCGATATTTTGAGTGATTGCTTATGTGTGGTTACTATTGTTTGCTTACGATAGATTGACCGGAGTGTGACGAGTAGAACTATCAAGAGTTATGAGTGTGAATCATATTCATCAACAGTACAAGGAAAGTTCACATTTTAATCATACTCTTCATACCCAATTTTTATGCATTAGTTTCAACCCTCAAACATTACATGGTTAGGATTTGATAACATGTGGCTATTGGGAAGTAGTTGATAAGGTAGGAACCTATTGTCCTGCATTCAAACCTTGGGAGTTACTTCTACGTTATGCTCATACTGCTCTGCTAAGCTCCTAGACATGGATTGGTCGAGTGATTCATGACATATGTGAGAGTTATTATTTAATGGTTAACTTAAAGTGGCTACTTTAATACACATCTGGGTGGAATGGTAGGGGCACCCTGGAGCACCCAGTGGTCTGCCCGAGCACCTGGAGAACCCAGTGCTTGCCTAAGGGGATCCTGGAGGACCCATGTGATCACCGTATGGAATGCCACCCAGGCTCAAATGGACCATAAGATTATTCATGCTAGAAACTTCCATGTGCAGCCACAAGCTATTATCGGCTCTAGCATAGTTGAGTATGTTGCATGACCTCTTTCAGTGGTGGGCTAGCAGATGTAGGGGAAGTAGGCGTAACTGTCCACCCAGAGTAAAGAGTTAATGTTTCAGAAAGACTGTGTCTCGGTCATCCGTTTCTCAAACACCATGTAGTGTGAGAAATCCAACGGAGGAGATCGAGTGTTGTGGGGAAAAGTGCACAAACCTCTGCAGAGTGTACAAACTAATCATGATTAGCCGTGTCCCCGGTTATGGACATCTTGATTATCTGGTTCTTGGATTATCATATTGATCTCATCACTCTACTAAATTATTTTGTTGGGATGTTAACTTTTAACTGGGATTGAGTTGGAGGAACCTTCTCAATATTTTCAACAAAACTTTGTAGTTAAATAAAATATATTCCTTTGCTGTAAGGAAAAATTGGCTTTTCGCAAAAACATGATAACCATAGAGCCTCCACCAGCCAAATATGCATGTAGTGATAGCTATTATTCATCATTGCTGTGTGTGAAATTGCCAGTACATTCAATGTACTGACCTACATGGCTGCAACGTCTCATGTTGCAGGATTCTTATGACGAGTAAGTGATACGTTAGGGTTATGATTTCTACACTCAACTTTGCCGTTGGTGTTGATGGGAATCCACAACCTCGTTGTTACTTACGCTATTTGGATTGAGGTAATAGTATTTACGTTACTTTATACATGTGATTTACCTCTGTTATAAATCCTCGAGTACTGTGTTTGTCAGCATACCGATCCAGGGATGACACTTCAGCACAGAGACTTGACCGTTTGAGGTCAGGTCGCTACAAGATGGTATCAAAGCACATGTTGACTGTAGGACGTAACCCCTAGAAACTAGCAAGCCCATAGGAAAGATTTCTCTCTACAAATTATTTTCAAAAGGATCTTTTACCTCTCTTCTCTTCTAAGCTTATTCAAATATTCTCTTTTAGTGAGAATATACCCCTTTCCCTTTTTGACCACACGAAGATATAACTGATGGGACCACTCCAAGAAGGACAAGATATCGGACAACAAAGACCACTTCGGAATGAAGAGGATTTTATGGAGCATTATAATAATGGAAACTACAACGGTTGAAGACTCCGAAGACTAGGAGAAATTTGTAGGCTCTGAAGAATTTACAGATTGGTGTGACCTAAGAAAGCTACCATTATCGAACGGGTCAGACCATAGAAGCTGACAATACCTGAGATTAAGGTGTGTCAGAGAAAGACCGGAACATGGAGAGTTAAATACTCGAAGTTTTTGTCAAAAAACCCTAAGGCAGGAGATATCAATTATTGAAGGATAGCTCGTGGCAATGACAAGGGCAGAAATACTGTTATCCATGATGTTATCGCCCGCTTATGCTATTGACACCATGCTGAGTTAAGCATGCATTTTCTTTGGAAGAATTGGATGGTAGAAGGCTAATGGAGCACCTATCAGTAAAAGATGAAGTTTTAACCTTAACTGGTGTATCACCAGGATCTGGAGAATTACATAAAGAAGTTTAAGATGGACCTTCAGGAAGCTGTATTTGACAAGGAAGCATTTCGTGAAAAAAACTTAGGACCCAGAAGTTGAAGTAGCCAAACTGGAGGAACAACACCTCGATATAGCGGAGATTAGTCAGGAACTGAAGGATAGTAGGACCATGGTTCACGCCAAGGATGTTGAAACCCAAAAGTTTTGAACGCAACTCCAGTAATATTAAAGGACGCCATGAGAGACTTCGCGTCAACAGAGATGATCTGGCAAAAGAACTTGAGAAGGACAAGCACGATCAGAAGATGCCATTGGAGACATTAGCAAGACTTGAAGAGTTTGCCGACCTTGAAGATTTATTGACCTTTAGAAGACCAAACCCGTATTATATACCTACGTCAGATGCGACGATTGTGTGCTGTCATTTTGTTTGATGTTTTTCCGACAGCCACAAAAGAAAAAAATCTGTCCTTTCAAAACTATTGTTTGCATTGTGTGTATCCCTCTCTATCTCTCTCTCTCACCCCAAAACCCATAGACCCAATAGAGGATGAAGAGAGATGATCTTGTATTTTCTGGACCGACGAGTCAGTTGGAGACAGAACGATGGATTCAGAACATGGAGGATCACATGGAAGAGGTGTAGGACTCACCCAAAGTGGACCCAATTAAACCCTGTACCAACTCGTGCTATTCATGTGGAGAAAAAGGACGCATCTCCCAGGATTGTCTGAATGGGGATTTAGTAGAATTCCCGATGGAGGAAGTGGAGTTTGATCCATAGGAAATGGAAGTATTGATCAGAATGAAGAAATCCAGGACTAAGAAGAGAAAGTTTACCGGGAAGAACCAAATCTCTGCAGAGAAGGACCTGAGTTACATCACCTGTTTCAAGTGCAGAACCTTGGCTCACTATGCCAATATGTGCCCAGGAAAGGAGCCAAGAAACCAAGGAATAGGCACAATCACAAATAAGCCCCGAGATTTGTTGAAAGTCATTTGTTTACGTTGCGAAGAAGTAGAAGATGGTGCTAGGCAATGTCCAGAACGCAAGGAAGCATGAGCAGAGTACTTCAGAATTTTGATACTGGAGTAAGGAATGTAATAAATAGAGTAGGAAGCACCCTTACTTACAGGAGAAGTTAAATTATGTAAAGGAAGTGCAGGAGATTGTAATACTTTGAGAATCAATAAAGTCTTCCTTTTTAGATTGTCCTCTCACCATGCCGCCAAAGACGACGACAGTTTGCAACTGGGTCCCCTTCCACAGTCACTGACGCCACTCTGAAGGATTTTGTTACCATTGGGTATTTGCCGGAGAAGAGCATTATGTCTTATCGCGCCCCTGACCCAGCCGAGGAAAAACCTCAGCGCAAGGATGGTGAAGTCACAATCTTTCCTGATCATATGAACCGGGTTTTTGCACCACCCGGCTCAAAATTCTTCAGAGATGTTCTGCATTTTTCAAGCTTCATCCACAAGATCTTGGACCCAACTCCATATCAAACATCTGCAATTTTCAAGTTCTCTGCGAGGTTTATCTTCAAGAAGAACCTAGTGTTGAACTCTTCAGAGAGTATTTCTATTTGAACCACCAGAATGAATATACCAATGGCCCCAGCTTGGAACTTGGTGGAATTTTGATTCAGCGCAGACGAGATGCTGTCTTTCCCTTAGTAGTCTTACCAAGCCATCCCAAGGATAGGAACCAAACTTGGTTTTATTGCAAAGACACGTTGCCAGCTGATGAGAAACCAATGCCGGGTTATCGCGCGGAGCGTCTTGACACTAAGTTTTCACTCCTTGACAAGCTCATCCCAACCATCAACAGGGCTCAAGCCTTGTTGGGAAACGGCTTAATTAGAGTTGACATGATCACTGTTGGATCGCATGGCGGTTCATCCCTCTGAGCCGCCGCTCTGACTTGATGTATAACTATGCCGGAGGACTAGATGACCCTCTGCGTCATAGTTCTCTTCAGCTGATTGAAGAGGCCATTGTTGAAATGTCAACCACCCTTGTAAACAGTAAATACGAGGACTACAGTAAAGTTGGATTGGATCCTTTCTGCAAACTTAACTCGGCACCAGAGGTAAATACCCTTGACCCCCTTTTTCCTTCAGTAGTTAAGTACTTGCATGACTTTTAACCTATTATTTACCTACAGGCCAAATCTGACTTTTGGAAGGCCGAATATGATCATAAAGCTGCCAAGAAGGTGTAACACCCCATACGTAATTTTTCCCAATTTGGCAATATATCCATCTTGTTCGTCATCAATTCCTAGTGGTTTCATCTTTTCGGTTTCCTATTTGGGTTTTGTTTTGTTTCTCATTGCATTGTATTGTCTTGTCTTGTCATTAATTGTTGCATCATGGCCTCCTCACATGTTGCATTATGCTTGGTGTGAGTTCATACATGTTGTGTTGTTGCATGCTTCATGCATTTGGTCTTGCATCATCACCTCCATCTTCTATCCATTCCTTGCTTTCATTTTGACAGATCATATATCCTCACCCCATTAATGCCCATCTCTTCTTCATAAATCTTTCTACCTGTCCTAAACCTCCCTCCCAATTCCATCAAATTTTAAGTTGTTTTGGTTTGGTTTTAAAATAGCTCAAGTTTGAACTATATTCACACTTGACTTATTTTCTTACCTCTAAAAATATCCAAGACAATTTATTCAAATAGAGCACTATCTCATGTTCATGAGCATATTTTTTATTTTTATTGTGCCCCTTTCCTTTGACCCTGGCCTTTTCAGTTTATTTTCCGTTTGAAGAAAATATCAAAGAAAAGAAAAGGGCTCACCTCTGCTTACCTGGGCCGGCCTCCCTGCGCGCAAGCCGCCGTAGCCCAACAGCAGCACACCGCACCCCAACCACATGGGCCTCCTTCCTCACGGACCGGCCCAGCTGCGCTCCAGCAGCCGACCCGCGCAACCCTCGCTCTCTCCCGTGGTAAAAACCATGTGGATGCCCGAGAGGGACCCATTTGCCCGCAACTCCTTCCCCCTCTCCTTCGTCCTCCTTGGTCCCCTCTCGCTCTCATGATAAAGATCGGGAGCATGAGCTCTTGGCCACGGTGGATCGCCAGGTCACTCGCGCCCCTCTATAAAGCCGCGTCCCCGCGACCGCGCCCTAGGGTTTCTCCCTCTCCTCCTCACCTCCCTCCATGCCGTGGCCTCTCCACAGATTCCCCTATCGTGCTTGTTCGCTGCTCCCAGGAGCCATGACCGGCCCGAGCAGGAGCTCACCGCCGGTTTAGCTGCACCCTCGGCCTCCTCCCTACTGCCCACAAGAACCCACGCGCCGTCCCGGTTCCATTCAGACGACACGACGCGCTCAAGGACTCCCTCCCCGACGACATCTTCCACTACTTCGTATTCTTCATGGACATCAAGTCCACCGGAGTTCCTCGCCTTCTCACCGTCGATATTCTGTGTCCTCGGCTGTCGGTGTTAAAACCGGCGGATCTCGGGTAGGGGGTCCTGAACTGTGCGTCTAGGCCGGATGGTAACAGGAGGCAGGGGACACAATGTTTTACCCAGGTTCGGGCCCTCTTGATGGAGGTAAAACCCTACCTCCTGCTTGATTGATATTGATGATATGGGTAGTACAAGAGTAGATCTACCACGAGATCAGAGAGGCTAAACCCTAGAAGCAAGCCTATGGTATGATTGTATGTTGTGGTTGTTGTCCTACGGACTAAAACCCTTCGGTTTATATAGACACCGGAGAGGCTTAGGGTTACACAAGGTCGGTTACAAAGGAGGAGATATCCATATCCGTATTGCAAAGCTTGCCTTCCATGCTAAGTAGAGTCCCATCCGGACACGAGACGAAGTCTTCAATCTTGTATCTTCATAGTCTAACAGTCCGGCCAATGGAGATAGTCCGGCTGTCCGGAGAGCCCCTAATCCAGGACTCCCTCAGTAGCCCCTGAGCCAGGCTTCAATGACGATGAGTCCGGCGCGCAGTATTGTCTTCGGCATTGCAAGGCGGGTTCCTTCTCCGAATACATCACAGATGAATTTGAATACGAGGATAGTGTCCGACCCTGCAAAATAAGTTCCACATACCGCCGTAGAGAGAATAATATTTTCGCAAATCCAATTTGCTGACTTGTTTTGGCAGCATGATGTTATGTCATGGCCCGGTGATTATTCGAACCGTTTTTCTTCAACCAGCTCCATACATAACGCGAGGCGGTTTCTTGACACGTCTTGTCAAAGCAGAGATCGTATTCCCCCAATTACGGGATTCTCATTAATGCGGTCATGGGTAACCCAACCGTGTCTAGGACTCATAGATTATAGGCAAGTCCTAAACGGCTACGGAGAGGACGCTTGATATTCACCCTCTTTATAAAGGGACAAGGTTTTTGCTTTTTCCCTCACGTGCTCAATCGAACCCTTCCCCCACCTCGTGTTCCAACACCCAAAGCCCAGGTTAGGTGCTCCGGATCTTCAATCATGTCCGGATCCAGCCTTCAAGGCCGATGGATGCCCTCCTCCATCACGGAAGAGGACATCAAGAAGTTGAGGGAGGCTAGATACCTGACCGCTGAGGTTTCGCATCAGCTACCTGCTCGAGGGCAGGTCGTCCCTACTCCCGAACCCAACAAGAACGTCGTGTTCGTCTCCCACTTCCTCCGAGGTGTAGGCCTCACTGTGGATCCCTTCGTCAGGGGTTTGATGTTCTATTACGGGCTAGATTTCCACGATCTAGCTCCGGACTCCTTTCTCCACATCTCGACATTTATTGTTGTGTGTGAGGCCTTCCTCCGCATTACCCCTCACTTCGGCCTGTGGCTCAAGACCTTTGAAGTGAAGCCGAAGATGATCAAGGGGCAACATGCAGCGTGCGGAGGTGCATCAATAGGCAAGATGGCAGCAGCTCCATGGCCGAAAGGTTCCTTTCCAGAGGTGTCCGAATTATGGCAACGGGAGTGGTTTTACGTCACGGCTCCCAGAAGTGCCAAGTGGGTGGCTGCCCCCGCTTTCCGCTCGGGCCCCCCACCACAACTAATGTCATGGATTAGCAGAGGTCTGAGCTGGGGTCCAGCCAAGGACGTGCCTATACTGCAAAGCCGCATTCGAGATCTCTTTGAGGGAGATTTTAATTTGGTCGTGGTAATACAAGTTATGCTGGTTCGTCAAGTCCAGCCTTGCAAACGCCGGCCCCTTCGCTTGTGGGAGTTCAACCCGGAAGGACCGCGTGCCATTCAAAATTTCCTCGG
This sequence comes from Triticum monococcum, assembly GCA_034509565.1. NCBI lineage: Eukaryota > Viridiplantae > Streptophyta > Magnoliopsida > Poales > Poaceae > Triticum > Triticum monococcum. The sequence continues at coordinate 663,895,773 of CM067843.1, read as the reverse complement.
CCTGATGCACGAGGAGATGTACAAGTCATTCCTCGGACCTCAAATAGAGTGTCCGGATACTATCAAGGACGTGGGCCTGAGTAGTAACCGCGCCGCCGAACAAGTAAGAAATCCTCTAGCCGAACACACTGTCTTTTATTCATCATGAAGTTATTTCTGATAGTTCGCTTTTTGACCAAGACTAGCTAACAAAGGCGAAGATGATTCGGTGTTTGGCCCCCCTCCCTGAGGGTTTGGAAAATCCGGTATTGGAAAAGATGCTCGAGCTCGCACCTTGCCCGGAGCCCTCGAAGGAAGATACGGGGGGGATAATACGGGCGGACGCGGGCCCCCATCGCTGCCAGTTCCAACCGAGGGAATGAGCGTCTCCATGAAGGAGGATAACCGGGGGAGGAAAAGAACTGCTTCCGAGGATCCGTAAGCCGAGGCCTCCAAATGGGAGAAGAAGTCTCCCACAGAGGGTCCTGCCTCGGGGGGTGCTTTTGCCGCACAAAGTCCGCGGGGGGATCAGCCCTCCAACGAGTCGTAAGTGATCCAAAATACTTTGATAGTGAAGGTATACTATCTTTTTTCTGAGAAAATAACCACCGCATATATCTTGCAGTTCGGGGCCAAGCCCCTCTCAAATGAGCTCATCTTCGGGGGATCTTCTTCCAGAGATGATGGAGGGCGAAACGCCTCCCCTCGACTCCTCCGTTCCAGAAGCGGGCGACCCCGAAGTGTCGTCGCGGATGGCCTCTCCAGATCCGGTGAGGCCAGAAGATAATCCCGCAGACCCCCAAAGTCCCCAATGTCCGGCTCCCGAAGAGAGCATACGAAAGAGTCCGGCACTGTCTGGTGTGTAGTCGGACGTTCTGAGGGAGTTGGTGGGGCAAGCGGCCATCTCAGAAGAGCACCGTACGCTGATGGGTACGGTGATGGAGAGAATCTCGTCCGCTGAAAGCGGATTACATGAAGCCTTTATGAGTCTACTGACAGGCTTTGAGGTACGTGAGATAATATGTGATAGTACCGCACATGTTAGGTGTGCCCTGTGTAGATAGTATCCCCTGAGATTCTGGTTGTCGTCAAGAACAACGGTGAACAGAGAATCATAGTCCCAGGCAATAACCAGACTGCCCTTATGTGCAGGTGGTGGAAGCTCCGGTGGCTAGCCGTACTAGTGAGTTTGCCAAATTAAAACGACAACTGGATGCGGCAGACGCCGACATCAGGCTTGTTAACAAGAGGCTTGACGAGGCACAGATTAAGTGTTATTATCTGGTGAATGCCACATAGTAAGAGCAACATGATGCCAGTATCTTTAATAAGTTGTGTCTACAGATGGAGCTGCCACCGTGGAAACCTTGCAGGCAGAACTTGCCCGAGCCAAGGAGCAAGCGAGGATTAGTAATGCGGCTGCTTTGAAGGCGACCGAAGAGTTGAAAGCCAAGAATGCCCCACATTGCGAGAGCCAAGAGAAGATGGCCAAGATGGCCGTAGAATTAAAAGACACTGCCGACCGTTGCCGGCTCCTTGAAAAAGAAAACCGAGCGAAGGCAACGGACCTTGAGAAGGCCACGATGGCGGACAAAGACACCCGCTCTGCTATGAGAGCGAAGAAGGAGGAGCTGCGAGAAGCCGGGGATATTGCGACTGGGAAGCCCTTCATGCTACGGAGGAAGTTCGAAGATCCACGGTATGCCCCTCTAGATCGGTTGTGGAGTTCGACAGATGCGTATATGGACTTGGTGGCGAGCGCTGTCGATGCGGCCAAATACTTCCAAGGTCAAACATATCATGAAGTGGACAAGATGTTCTGGTCGCAATTCAATGTTCCAGAGCGTCCGCTTCCATTGACTGATCAGCTAGCCGAATGGACCGAACTAAATAGGTTGTCTGGACTCGCCATGAGGTCTGTCGTGGATCAGCTATGGCCGGAAAAGCCAAAGCCGAACAACTATTTCAGTTTAATACAGCGGTTCCTTGTTGCGGTGCCGCGCATTAATGCGATGAAGAGGTCGGCGTGCATAGAAGGCGCGCGGATGGCCCTTGCCCGTGTTAAAGCATACAGGGCAAAGATGGATGCTACCACTGTTGCAGCGCAGGGTTCGGCCATAGGCCGAGTGGCTGCCGAGCACTATTTTGAGGAGGTTCTCGAGGGTGCTCGTTTGATAGAGGCCTAGTGCTCGAAGAATATTATGTTTGAGTGACATGTATTCCCATTGTAAATACAATGTTTTTATGAAATTCTATAAGGCTGTGTTTATACTTTTGCCCGAAAGTAATGTGATGCATCCTGTGCGGCCGTTTATGTATACATGTGTATAACCTGAAAGATTGCAGTCATCGGCTTCAGCCCCCACGCATATAATGCGGAGGTGTTCGCGAAAAACACGCGTTCACACTTAACCCAATGTCTTGGTCCTATTAAGGAGGTGATAGCATAGTGAACGAGGCAACCGGACTATAATGCTTTAACACTTTCACTTAGCCATAAGAGTTTGACAGTGGGGCTACTAGATAGCCCCTAGTGGCTCCGCACTCTCCCGATCTCGGGGTGCGTACATGCCTGACCGGGAAACGGCCCTTCGTTAAGGCGGAGGAATTCTAACATTCTGATAGGTCATCGAGTGGTTGACCAGTCTCTCGCTATATCATGACAGTCAGTTTTCGGCTTTTTCTGCTGAGGTGCTCGTCCGGATGAACCAGGGCACAATCGCAGTAGTTCTCCTGGTGCTGCCTTAGCTGATAAAGTGGAACGTAAGGAACCAAAACACAGGAGCCGGGCAAACCCAACATTTGACCAAAGACAATGATTCGGAGCTGATGCGTATAAGGCCAAACTCGCGACACCGAACACTCCCTAAGGTATTCGGTCTTTATGGTATAAACCGGGCCTAAATAGTGCCCTTTGTAAGAAGCCCCTTGTGTCCAGGTACGTGCATTATTCTAACGTGGCCACATGCCAAGACGTTAGCATCCTTCTCAATTGTGCTGAGAATTCGGTGGATGTGTATCAACAAGAGACAGTAAAAAAAGGTTTACGCGGTGTCTTAATCTAAAAAGAATCCTTGGAGTGGGTCCCTGATGCACGTCTGCGCCTGTGTCTCTGTTGTGTCGTATCCTGGACGGGTGTAGCACGATGGTCATCTATTAAAAAGAGGAACTTAGGTGAAAAAGTTGTCGTGCATAAAGGTAGTTTTTAAAGAAACCATGTATAATTCAAGATGAGTAAAAATTGCCACTTGTCTGCGCGCATTGAGCCTCTTGTAATTGTAATAGGGGTGCGACTGGTATGAGTTACATATAGCTGCGCCAGACTTGTTTAACCGTGTCCGTGGTCTTGACGACCTGTTAAATGCTTTAGTTGGTGAGGCCGTTTTTAGTGTGCGGCTGCCAAGGCAGCCGCACTCTCTTCGGCACGCAAAGATTGCTCAATACTCCCATTCACTGTAATGATGCCACGTGGACGGGCATCTTGAGCGTGAGGGAAGCGTAATGCAGTATTGCATTAAAGCGAGTGAAAGCTTCGCGTCCAAGTAGTGCTTGATAGCCACTTTGGAACGGAGCGATGTGGAAGGTTAAATGTTCGCCACAGAAGTTATCGGGGAAGCCAAATGTAACCATTAGTAGCAGGGAGCCCGTGCAATGAGCCCCTGGGCCTGGCGTTACTCCTTTAAAGGTAGTATTGCTATGGCAAATTTGCGTTGGGTCTATCCCCATTTCGTGGATTGTATCCTGGTATATCAGGTTTAGACTGCTGCCACCGTCCATCAGGACTCGTGTGAAGTGGTACCATCAATTATTGGGTCTAATACCAGGGCAGCCCATCCTGCACGCTGGATACTTGCTGAGTAATCACGATGGTCGAAAGTGATCGGTTGAGACGACCAGTGGTAGGACTCCGCGGTGATAGGCCCTTGGGCATATTTTTCTGGGAGTGTCATTTTGTTTCTCCCCTTGATCACGTGTAACACGTTTACTGTTTTGACTTCTGGTGGAAATTTCTTTTGTTCCCCAGTGTCTTGCTTGAGAGGCACATCCTCGTCTTCGCTTGGTGTATCCTCCCCCTTGTGTACGGCGTTGAGCTTGCCGGACTGCTTGAAGACCCAACATTCTCTGTGGGTATGATTAGCGGGTTTACCAGGGGTCCTATGGATCTGACATATTTGGTCCAGAATTTTGTTTAGGCTGGACAGTTCGTCTCTGGCACCTTTAGAGGGCGGCTTTTGCTGACCTGGCCGAGAGCTTTTGAATCCGGCGTTTACTGCCGTGCTCTTAGTGTTGTCTTCTTTATTCCGGCATTTGTTATTGTTGTTGCGTCGTGATTTCCCATTTCCATCTCTAACTTCGGATGTACTGGGGTCACTGGTGCTGCATCTGTCTAGCCAGCTATCCTCACCCGCGCAAAAGCAGGTCCTGAGGCTTGTTAATGCTGCCATTGTTCTCGGCTTTTCTTGGCCGAGGTGTCTGGCAAGCCATTCGTCACAGACGCTATGCTTAAAAGCTGCCAAGGCTTCGGCGTCCGGACAGTCGACAATTTGGTTCTTTTTAGTAAGAAACCTGTTCCAAAGCTTTCGGGCTGACTCTCCGGGCTGTTGAGTTATACGACTCAAATCATTCGCGTCCGGAGGTCGGACATAAGTCCCTTGAAAATTTGCCCGAAAGGCGTCTTTGAGCTCTTCCCAACTTCCAATGGAGCTTTCGGGGAGGCTCTTAAGCCAGTGCCGAGCTGGCCCTTTGAGTTTGAGGGGTAAATACTTAATGGCGTGGAGATCATTCCCCGAGCCATGTGTATATGGAGGATATAGTCCTCAATCCAGACCCCAGGGTCTGTTGTTCCATCGTATGCCTCTATGTTTACGGGTTTGAATCCCTCTAGAAATTCATGGTCCAGCACCTCATCGGTGAAACATAGGGGGTGTGCGGCACCCCTATATCTGGGTGTACCGCGTTGTTCGGATGTTTGTTGTGTTGCATCGTATGCTGGAGCACACTTGCGTGGTCCATAGATGGGTCTGGTTTCACCGTCCTTTTGATGCGAGCCCTCGCGTAGACCGTGTATTGGCTTATGTGCGGCATTGCTTGCCACTTTATGTTGGCCGTGAGGACATCTATCCGGCCAGATGGCTGTTTTAATTTTTGGTTGTGGGGGGTCTAAGGCCTCCTCATCGAATTCAGGTAGCAACTTCCGCTTTGGGTAGCTCTTGGTAGGGCGATTGCCGCCGTACCTCGCCGCTGTCTTGAGTACTTTACTCCATCTGATTTGGAGTGTGTCGCGCGCAGCCTTGAGCCTTTGCTTCTGCTTTTTTAGACTCCTCGCGGTGGCAACAAGCCTTTGACGGGCATTCTGCTGCTCCGGGTGCCTGTCTAGCGTTATGTCGTCCAGACTATTATCTTTGGCAGAATTGGTTTGTTCAGTTTGATTCTCCGTATTGCCGTGGTCCGGCGGTGGTTCGCCCTGCTCCAACGCCGGGTCTGTATGATCCTTATTTCTGCCGAGGCGGGATTTGGGGCAGCGCTTACGCCGCCGCATTGACTGCTTCTCGAGGGAACGAGCCTTCGTTGTGTCCTTCCATTCTTCGTCGTCGTCTTCTTTTGGTGTGTCCACCATGTATAAGTTATATGATGAGGTGGACGTCCAGCGCCCTGTGGGCGGTGGTTCCTCTTTGCCTCATGCATCATCGTCCATACCGTCGATGTCTTCGGAGTTGAAGTCGAGCATGTCGGTTGAGTCATCGACAGTGGCTATTAAGTGGATGGTGGGTGGGCGTCAAATTTCTTCGTCGTCCGCATCCCGATCTTGCCGGACATAGTTCGGCCAGGATTCTCCTGACAAGGAGAGAGACCTTAATGAGTTCAGTATGTTGCCAAAGGGCGAGTGCTGAAAAATATCCGTGGAGGTATACTCCATGATCGACGCCCAATCGGATTCGATAGGAACGGGCGCAGGCGGTTCGGTGTCCGTGGCCAGAGAAGGATCCGACAGTTTAACAACACGGCTCTCGTGCAAGGCAAGGTCGATGTTCGGCTCGATCGCCGCTGAGGGTAAGGCCTCCGTGGAGGGGTCCATCCACCCGTCCGCGGAAGGCGTGACTGGCTCCGAATTGAGGGTCCGAGCGGCTGCCGGTGCGATCTCCTTAACACTGTCCAATGGGAGAGCTAAGTCATGCTCATCGTGACCGCGTGGCGCACAAGGCAGAGGCTTGAATCCGTCGAAGATCAAATCTCCACGGATATCGGCCGTGTAGTTTGAGCTTCCAAATCTGACCTGATGGCTAGGGGCGTAGCTTTCAATCTGCTCCTGATGGCCAAGCAAATTAGCCCGCAGTGCAAAGCCGCCGAATACGAAGATCTGTCCAGGGAGAAAAGTCTCACCCTGGACCGCATCGCTATCGATGATAGTAGGAGCCATCAAGCCTAACGATGACGACATAGAGGAACTCTCAATGAAAGCACCAATGTCGGTGTCAAAACCGGCGGATCCCGGGTAGGGGGTCCCGAACTATGCATCTAGGCCGGATGGTAACAGGAGGCAGGGGACACAATCTTTTACCCAGGTTCAGGCCCTCTTGATGGAGGTAAAACCCTACATCCTGCTTGATTAATATTGATGATATGGGTAGTACAAGAGTAGATCTACCACGAGATCAGAGAGGCTAAACCCTAGAAGCTAGCATATGGTATGATTGTATGTTGTGGTTGTTGTCCTACGGACTAAAACCCTTCGGTATATATAGACACCGGAGAGGGTTACGGTTACACAAGGTCGGTTACAAAGGAGGAGATATCCATATCCGTATTGCCTAGCTTGCCTTCCACGCTAAGTAGAGTCCCATCCGGACACGAGACGAAGTCTTCAATCTTGGATCTTCATAGTCTAACAGTCCGGCCAATGGAGATAGTCCGGCTGTCCAGAGACCCCCTAATCCAGGACTCCCTCACTGGCCACATCCTCATGTCATTGGTATACTAGGTATACCCAACCCCAACTCTGCTCTTTTCCATCACGATTCGATCACCGTTGGTATTGCTAGAGCCGTGCCATCGTCATGCCCTTCGTTCTCTGGCGGGATCTAAATTTCAGAGTAGTTCCCGTGGTTTCACTAGCATGCCCGTGCGTCAACCCCTCCGGATCCCCATGTGTGTATCGCTGCGCGCGCGCCACACCCGCGCACCTACAGTACCTCGCTACTGCTCGCGCGCCCTAGAGCCTCGCTACGCTTCTGCTTCTCCCTTCGCGCCACTGCGCCATTCTGTACTGCGCCCGAGGCAAACACGAGCTCGTGCTCGGGCATCTGCACACACACGAACACGCACAAGCAGTTCCAGCACTCCCCTGCACATCCCGCATGCCAGTCGTCGCCGTCGTTACTCGCCGGCATCGACTATTTCGTCTCTGGTGCAGGGAAGGAGGGTCGTACCAGCATAAACGCACCTCAAGTAAGGTCGAGCCCCTTGCTAACCAGCATACCGAGCCTAACCCAGTGGCATGAGCTACTCCGCCCACGGCGGGCGACCAGGGTTTGAGCCCCCTCGGGCGCATAAGCCCCCTTTTTTATTTCTATTTTAGTGTCACTGTCAGACCGACCCCACGGGTCATTCTCACACCCCAGCGCACCCAGCCACGTGGCCCAAGGGCCGAGCAGTTAGTCTAATGGCTGGGTACAGCCTGGGTAAACCTAGCCTTTTCCTCGTTTTCTGTTTTATTCCAGATTCAGAATATGCCAGATTTGGCATGTGCCGAGGATTCCTTTTTGGGCAGGTATGCATTTTTGCATATTTGTGAGCTTTTTTCCACAGCAACCCCCACATATTATATATGTTTTTGGCGTAGAAAAATCCCACCAATCCAGTGGTGCCATTAGTTTTTGCATTTGAGCAAGTTCATGAACATGTCATTTTACATCATGATGATGTTTTTTCATTTTTGTGTGATTTAATTCAACTATGCTATGAGGTCGTTTGGCACATGTATAACTTCATTTTCATGCCTATGCCATGCTAGAATTTATTCCATGTCATTTAGTGCGCTGTGATGAGTGCCACAAGCTTGCAAAGTTTCTATCATAATTCTGTTAATGCCATGCTCTGTTTTTCTTCTAAGTCTGAATCTGTTTATAAAACTTGCTATGTTTACAAGAGTGCCATCATATCTTCTGTGCCTTTTTGGCTCCTGTTCAGTAAGGGACTTTTGATCTATGCATGCTTTGAGTATAATCATGCCATGCCTTTGTTTGCTATGATATGTTCCTATAGCATGTTGTTTTCTTGCTGTAAACATTGCTTCCTGGTATTGTTTTTGACATGTTAGTATTTTCACCAAGTCTGTGATGCTGATATCTTTTGCACATTTGCCATGCTTGTTTGAACCTATTCTAGTGTGTTTTAGCAGTAGCTCAGGGTTCATGTTTCGTCAAGCATCTCTTGTACATCACTTCCATATGCTTTGTTGCTATGTTGGAGTGCAGTAGCTTAGTTTCTTATTGCATTCTAAATGGCATCATACTGTTAATAGCAGAATAGCATCAACCTTGTTTTGCTAGCCATTTGCAAACCGTGCATCCGTTTCCGGTGATCTTGATATCGATTTCAATCGAAATCATCTCATATTTCAAGCGACACACTTGGTTTGCCAAGTTGATGGCTGGATCATTCTTTCCCTTCCGGAGCACGCATATGCATTGCATATCATATCTTGCATATCATGCCATGTTTTGCATCATGTTGCTTGTGCATTACACCGTGATTGATTGTTGTTCCATTGCTTGTGTTCTTGCTTTGGGTAGAGCTGGGAGACGAGTACGTGAACGAGGAACCTGTTGAGTACGCTAATGACGATCAAGCTTTCGACAACTCTGAGAACTTTGCAGGCAAGATGACCATACCCTCGAAATCACTTCTATCTTTGCATGCTAGTTGTTCACTCTATCGCTATGTCGCGCTAGCTACCACTTGTTTATCGTTCCTCCCATATTGCCATGTCAAGCCTCTAACCCACTTTCCTAGCAAACCGTTGTTTGGCTGTGTTACCGATTTTGCTCAGCCCCACTTATAGTGTTGTTAGTTGCAGGTGAAGCTGAAGTTTGTTCCATGTTTGGAACATGGATATTGTTGGGATATCATTATTATATCTTATTTACTTAATGCGTCTATATACTTGGTAAAGGGCGGAAGGCTCGGCCTTATGCCTGTTGTTTTGTTCCACTCTTGCCGCCCTAGTTTCTGTCATACCGGTGTTATGTTCCTTGATTTTGCGTTCCTTACGCGGTTGGGTGTTATGGGAACCCCTTGACAGTTCGCCTTGAATAAAACTCCTCCAGCAAAGCCCAACCTTGGTTTTACCATTTGCCTACCTACCACCATATACATTTCCCTTGGGTTCTGTAGACTCAAGGGGCATATTTATTTTAAACCCCCCCCCCCCCGGGCCAGTGCTCCTCTGAGTGTTGGTCCGAAACGGGCAACCTGTGGGGCCACCTCGGGGCAACTTGAGGGTTGGTTTTACTCGTAGCTTGACCTATCCGGTGTTTCCTGAGAACGAGATACGTGCGACTCCTATCGGGATTTGTCGGCACATCGGGCGGCTTTGCTGGTCTTGTTTTACCATTGGCAAAATGTCTTGTAACCGGTATTCCAAGATTGATCGGGTCTTCCTGGGAGAAGGAATATCCATCGTTGACCATGAGAGCTTGTGATGGGCTAAGTTGGGACACCCCTCCTAGGTTTGAACTTTCGAAAGCCGTGTCCGTGGTTATGTGGCAGATGGGAATTTGTTAATATCCGGTTGTTGAGCACTTGACACTTAAATTAATTAAAATGAATCAACCGCGTGTGTTGCCGTGATGGTCTCTTTTCAGCGGAGTCAGGGAAGAGAACACGGTCTTGTGTTATGCTTGAACGTAAGTAATTTCAGGATCACTTCTTGATCACTTCTAGCTTCTCGACCGTGCACTACTTCTCTTCTCCCTCTTATTTGCGTATGTTAGCCACCATATATGCTAGTGCTTGCTGCAGCTCCACCTCACTACCTTTTCCTACCCTTAAGCTTAAATAGTCTTGATTTCACGGGTGTGAGATTGCTGAGTCCTCGAGACTCACGGATACTTCCAAAAAGTTGCAGGTGCCGATGATACCAGTGCAGGCGACGCAACCGAGCTTAAGTGGGAGCTCGATGAAGATCTTGATCGTTGTTATGTTTCTTTTCCAGATGATCAGTAGTGGAGCCCAGTTGGGACGATCAGGGATCTAGCATTTGGGGTTGTCTTCTTTTACTTTGGTTCCGTAGTCGGACCTTGATTGTATTCTGGATGATGGATGTTTAACTTGTATTTGTGTGAAGTGGCGATTGTAAACCAACTCTTTATCCCTTTCTTATTCAAGACATGGGATTGTGTGAAGATTACCCCTCTTGCGACAAAACTACCATGCGGCTATGCCTCTAAGCTGTGCCCCGACACATGCGAGATATAGCCGCATTGTGGGCATTACAAGTTGGTATCAGAGCCATCCCCGACTTAGGAGCCCCCTACTTGATCGAATCGCTGACGTTGTTGAGTCTAGAACAAATTTTTTTTGAGTCTTAGGATTATATATATCGGAGAGTAGGATTCTTTTTACTCCTTAGTCCCTTCGTCGCTCTGGTGAGGCCTCCTGACGTAGAAATTTTGACTCTTCTCTCCTCAAATTTCACTAAATTTTTTTAGGATCACGCGGGTATCTTGGAATCGTTCTGATGGTTTTGTGACGAGAACATTGTTCTTGGTGCCTCCTGACATTTAGGGGTTGTGGCAGTGTCCCGGGGAGTTGAGCTCCAAGGTGTTGTCGTCGCAATTTTATCGTTGCAGTTCTAGAATACCTGAGTTCGCCGACATTGAAAATCTCTTTTATGCAGTTGTTGGTGAGATAACCTCGACGGCACCCAGTACTGGGGCAAGAGTTCGGGGGTATTGCCAGAACTCGTATAACGGATGCTTTTCGAAGGTTGAGGTACACGATTTCTGAAGGTTTCTTGGTTATGTGTTGAAGGATGGATACAGTTGGATGTAGGGATTGTTAGTTTGGGTGAGATATTATGCTTCCCCTGTATCCCCAACACTTGATTGCATAACCAGAATGTTTCGGGAGTTTATAAGTGGGAATTCAAGTAGCTCATAGAATATCTTTCCGACAAATGCATGATATGGGATTGGGTAAATCTCTATCATATGTTTGTTTCCGGCTTATTTTGCAAGCCAATCCTTTGTTTTGTTTTGAGCTTTGGTATTCGAGTTGCTTCAGTATCAAATGTGGATTCCATACCTTTTCCAAATGGTGTCCTCATATTTCTATGGGAATACTAATCCTTCTTGATCATCGAGGTTGTCATGTTAATTCTTTCCATCCGACGTGTTTCTCTTCAAGTGGATCTGATCATTTCAACATTCGCGAGATCAAATTTCAGTTCTTCTCAACGGCGTTCGTTTCATCCATCCCAAGCTGCCTTTTGTTTTCCCGCCCTCCCACCCTTTTACTTGAAGGAATCAGATTTCTAAATCAACTATCCATTTTATTCATGTGAAGTCTCTTCATCTTTTTCTTTCAAGTTTCGATCCGGTGAATTATCGTGGAGATGCTAAAGAAGCTTCAAGTTTATTATTCTTTGTTCTCTTTTCTTCTATGGTGGATTCAATTCAAGCTTTATCGATCAAATCTTTGCCTCATTTCAAATGCTTTCTAATGCCGGTCCACCTCTTAATCATTCACTTCTCGCTATTCATTTGTTCTGGAGTGCTGAAGATATCTCAGAAGGCTCGTATTTTCATTCAAGATCGGTTCAACCTATTTCGAGGTTATTATCTCATTCAGGTCATTAATTCAACCGGTGCAATATCCATTTCAAATAATCGTTCGACGGTGTATCTTTTGAGTGGGCCCTAACCCATAGATCTTTTTCCAAGATCTTACCTGACTCTTTTCTTTTCTGAAGCTATTCTCAAATTCATTTCAAAGTTTGACGTAAGAATTAATTGTCATCAATCAAATGTATTTCTCCAAGATCTTCAAATTATTTTCATTGTTGGCTCAACCTCTTTGTTTTTCATTCTCCCGGGGTGTCTCATCAATTATCATGGTGGTGTTTCCCATCGTCATTCTCGGATTTTGAAGACCGAAGAAGAGTTTCTCTTAAATCTTACCCGTTCTCTCAAGACTCGTGGTTCTAGCTTCATGCCATCCTCTCATAATTTTTTGCGATTGTGAGAATTCTTTTCATCCATCTGAAGCAATTCAAGAGTCTTTTTAGTCTGTTTCTCCGAAGGCCATCATTTCGGTTTATTCATTCCAGCTTTCAGTTCTCATTCTCCAAATCTTACCGGTGCATCATTCAAGTATTCTCTAATCAGCTCGTGATCTATTCATTCTCATGTATCTAAATTCCTTCAAGTATCTTCATTCGTTTTTCCAATTCTTCTCGGTGAATTGTGCCTTTGCTACGTTCATTTTCAATCCTATCGGTGGTTCGTTGAAAACCTTCCCAAGTTTGCGCTATATCTTTCTTAATCCTTTTCAATGAGAATGAGTAGTATGCCAAATCCATTGTGGGTCATCAATTTAGTTTATGAAGGATAAGCATAATGTAATTCTTATTCTTGTTTCATCGAGTAAAATTCAATTCCTTATTCCGGAGGTTCATCAAAATTCTTGGTTTCTAGTGTTTCATCTTTTCTTTTCCGGAGTTCCAAGTTTTCTCGGTTATAACATCGCGAAGCTTCATCTAATCATTGCAAGGCTTCTCCTGGAGTTCTTTTCAATTTCCCCTTTCATTTGATCATTCTTTTATTACCGGAGTACTCTCGAAGGCTCAACATGGTGGTTCATCATGGATTTGATTCATCTTTGAAGTGTTCATCAAGATTCTTGTTTTATTCTTCATCTTGCATTCCGAAGTGCAATTCTTTCTACCTTATCTTTTGAGATGGCATTATGTCATTTTGAAAATTTCTTCGTGTTTCACGATTCACAAGTTTTCAAGAGTGACATATCAAAAATCCATCATTTTCTCTTCGCTCCAGACATCTTTTGAACTAATCAACCTCTTCATTGGAGTTATCTTGGGTTATATTTCACCTAAAGCTTTCCCTAAGGATTTTTGCTATTCATGGTGCCCATAAATGACCCAAGTTCTTGATTTATCCTCCCGGTGAAATAAGTTTCTCGTCTCCTTGGTCATATCAATCCAATCTATTGTTTTCGTTAGCGGCAGAATTTCGCCTCAATTATGAGAAGTTTTCCATAAGCCCACTACAAGTTTATTCATTCTAGTTGTTGGTTTTCCAACAACTGCGTTATAACCTTCTTGGAAGGGTGCTTTCCAAGCTCTTTTGTGGCAGAAGTTGGCATTTTCTTCTCCATTCTTTCATTCCAATGATCTATCTTCTATTCTTTCTTCCGGAGGCGTTGTGATGTTGCTCTCTTCTCTCATCATCTCGAGTTGTCAGGATCGTGTTCTTTTCATGCTTATCCACTTAACCGGAGTGTTGCGCCCTCTGCACAAGTTCTTTTCATCTTATCAAGTCTTGCATCTCTTTTCAACCGGTGTGTTGTCCGAATTTGTTCTTCCTTATCCCTATTTTCTAAGGGAGTGGTTTCAACTTTGATCATCTCCGTTGTATTCTTTTCTCAAAATGGTTTAACCTCTCAAGGTTCATGGTTTCACTCGTTTGTCGAAGAAGCAACTTAGTTTTACCTCTTCTCTTCCTCTTTCGTTTTCCCTCCGGTGCCATCCTAGATCTCGGGACGAGATCCTCTTGTAGTGGTGGAGTGTTGTAACACCCCATATGTAACTTTTGCCAATTTGGCAATATATCCATCTTGTTCGTCATGAATTCCTAGTGGTTTCATATTTTCGATTTCCTATTTGGTTTTTGTTTTGTTTCTCATTGCATTGTATTGTCTTGTCTTATCATTAATTGTTGCATCATGGCCTCCTCACATGTTGCATTATGCTTGGTGTGAGTTCATACATGTAGTGTTGTTGCATGCTTCATGCATTTGATCTTGCATCATCACCTCCATCTTCTATCCATTCCTTGCTTTCATTTTGAAAGATAATATATCCTCACACCATTAATGCCCATCTCTTCCTCATAAATCTTTCTACCTGTCCTAAACCTCCCTGCCAATTCCATCAAATTTTAAGTTGTTTTGGTTAGGTTTTAAAATAGCTCAAGTTTCAACTATATTCACACTTGACTCATTTTCTTACCTCTAAAAATATCCAAGACAATTTATTCAAATAGAGCACTATCTCAGGTTCATGAGAATATTTTTTATTTTTATTGTGCCCCTTTCCTTTGACCATGGCCTTTTCAGTTTATTTTCCGTTTGAAGAAAATATCAAAGAAAAGAAAAGGGCTCACCTCTGCTTACCTGGGCCGGGCTCCCTGCACGCAAGCCGCCGCAGCCCAGCAGCAGCACACCGCACCGCAGCCATATGGGCCTCCTTCCTCACAGACCGGCCCAGCTGCGCTCCAGCAGCTCACCCGCGCAGCCCTCGCTCTCTCCCGAGGGAAAACCACGTTGATGCCCGAGAGGGACCCATTTGCCAGCGACTCCTTCCCCCTCTCCTTCGTCCTCCTTGGTCCCCTCTCACTCTCACTGGAAAGATCAGGAGCACGAGCTCATGGCCATGGTGGCTCGCCAGGTCACTCGCGCCCCTCTATAAAGTCACGTCCTCGCGACCGCGCCCTAGGGTTTCTCCCTCTCCTCCTCTCCTCCCTCCGCGCCGCCGCCTCTCCACATATTCCCCAATCGCGCCTATTTGCTGCTCCCAGGAGCCATGACCTGCCCGAGAAGGAGCTCACCGCCGGTTTAGCTACACACTCGGCCTCCTCCCTACCGCCCACAAGAACCCCCGCGCCATCCCGGTTCCATTCAGACGACAGGGCGCGCTCAAGGAATCCCTCCCGATGACATCTTCCACTACTTCGTCTTCTTCACGGACATCAAGTCCACCGGAGTTCCTCGCCTTCTCGTCGTCGATATTTTGCGTCCCCGGCCACATCCTCATGTCATTGGTATACTAGGTATACCCAACCCCAACTCTGCTCTTTTTGATCGCGATTCGATCACCGTAGGCATTGTTAGAGCCGTGCCATCGTCATGCCCTTCGTGCTCCGGCGGGATCTGCATTTCAGAGTAGTTCCCGCGGTTGCAGTAGCATGCACGTGCGTCAACCCCTCCGGATCCCCTCGTGTGTGTCGTTGCATGTGCGCTGCACCCGCGCACCTACACTACCTCGCTACTGCTCGCGCGCCCTAGATCCTCACTGCACTTCTGCTTCTCCCTTCGCGCCGTCGCGCCGTTCTGTACTGCGCCCGAGGCAAGCACGAGCTAATGCTCGGGCATCTGCACATGCACGAACGCACACAAGCAGTTCCCGCACTCCCCTGCACATCCCGCACGCCCGCCGCCGCCTCTAGGCTCCCGCCGTCGCCGTCGTTACTCGCCACGTCGATTGTTTCGTCTCTGGTGCAGGGAAGAAGGAGGCATGTACCAGCCTAAACAAACCTCAAGTAATGTCCCAGCGGAACCAGCCACGTGGCCCAGGGGGCCAGCAGTCAGTCTAACGGCTGGGTACTATGTACACCTAGCCTTTTCTTCGTTTTCTGTTTTATTCCAGATTCGGAATATGCCAGATTTGGCATGTGCCGAGGATTCCTTTTTGGGCAGGTTTGCATTTTGCATATTTGTGAGCTTTTTTTCCACAGCAACCCCCACAAATTATATATGTTTTTGGGGTAAAACAATCCCACCAATCCAGTGGTGCCTTTAGTTTTTGCATTTGAGCAAGTTCATGAACATGTCATTTTACATCATGATGATGTTTTGTCATTTTTGTGTGATTTAACTCAACTATGCTATGAGGTCGTTTGGCACATGTATAGATTCATTTTCATGCCTACGCCATGCTAGAATTTATTCCATGTCATTTAGTGCACTGTGATGAGTGCCACAAGCTTGCAAAGTTGCTATCATAATTTTGTTAATGCCATGCTCTGTTTATAAAACTTGCTATGTTTACATGGGTGCCATCATATTTTCTGTGCCTTTTTGGCTCATGTTCAGTAAGGGACTTTTCATCTATGCTTTTAGTAGAATCATTCTGTGCCTTTGTTTGCTATGATATGTTCCTGTAGCATGTTGTTTTCTTGCGCATATGCCCCCTTTTTTATTTCTATTTTAGTGTCACTGTCACACCAACCCCACAGGTCATTCTCACACCCCAGCGGACCCAGCCACGTGGCCCAGGGGCCCAGCAGTCAGTTTAACGGCTCGCTACAGCCTGGGTACACCTAGCCTTTTCTTCGTTTTCTGTTTTATTCCAGATTCGGAATATGCCAGATTTGGCATGTGCCGAGGATTCCTTTTTGGGTAGGTTTGCATTTTGCATATTTGTGAGCTTTTTTTCACAGCAACCCCCACATATTATATATGTTTTTGGGGTAAAACAATCCCACCAATCCAGTGGTGCCATTATTTTTTGCATTTGAGCAAGTTCATGAACATGTCATTTTACATCATGATGATGTTTTGTCATTTTTGTGTGATTTAATTCAACTATGCTATGAGGTCGTTTGGCACATGTATAGATTCATTTTCATGCCTGCGCCATGCTAGAATTAGTCCATGTCATTTAGTGCACTGTGATGAGTGCCACAAGCTTGTAAAGTTGCTATCATAATTTTGTTAATGCCATGCTCTGTTTATAAAACTTGCTATGTTTACATGGGTGCCATCATATCTTCTGTGCCTTTTTGGCTCATGTTCAGTAAGGGACTTTTCATCTATGCTTTTAGCAGAATCATTCCGTGCCTTTGTTTGCTATGATATGTTCCTGTAGCATGTTGTTTTCTTGCTCTAAACATTGCTTCCTGGTGTTGTTTTTGACTTGTTAGTATTTTCACTAAGTCTGTGATGCTGATATCTTTTGCACTTTTGTCATGCTTGTTTGAACCTGTTCTAGTGTGTTTTAGCTGTAGCTCAGTGTTCATGTTTTGTCAAGCATCTCTTGTACATCACTTCCATATGCTTTGTTGTTATGTTAGAGTGCAGTAGCTTAGTTTCTTGTTGCATTCTAAATGGAATCATGCTGTTAATCGCAGAATAGCATCAACCTTGTTTTGCTTGCCATTTGCAAAACGTGCATCCGTTTCCGGTGATCTTGATATCGACCTCAACCGAAATTATCTCATATTTCGAGTGGCACACTTGGTTTACCAAGTTGATGCCTTGATCATTCTTTCCCTTACGGAGCACGCATATGCATTGCATATCATATCTTGCATATCATGCCATGTTTTGCATCATGTTGCTTGTGCATTGCACCATGATTGATTGTTGTTCCATTGCTTGTGTTCTTGCTTCGGGTAGAGCCCGGAGACGAGTACGTGAACGAGGAACCTGTTGAGTACACTAATGAGGATCAAGCTTTCGACAACTCTGAGAACTTTGTAGGCAAGATGACCATACCATCGAAATCACTTCTATCTTTGCTTGCTAGTTGTTCGCTCTATCGCTATGTCGCGCTACCTACCACTTGTTTATCGTTCCTCCCATATTTCCATGTCAAGCCTCTAACCCACTTTCCTAGCAAATTGTTGTTTGGCTATGTTACCGCTTTTGCTCAGCCCCTCATATAGCGTTGTTAGTTGCAGGTGAAGCTGAAGTTTGTTCCATGTTTGGAGCATGGATATTGTTGGGATATCATTATTATACCTTATTTACTTAATGCATCTATATACTTGGTAAAGGGTGGAAGGCTCAGCCTTATGCCTGGTGTTTTGTTCCACTCTTTCCGCCCTAGTTTCCGTCATACCGGTGTTATGTTCCTTGATTTTGCGTTCCTTACGCGGTTGGGTGTTATGGGAACCCCTTGATAGTTCGCCTTGAATAAAACTCCTGCAGCAAGGCCCAACCTTGGTTTTACCATTTGCGTACCTACCACAATATAACTTTCCCTTGGGTTCTGTAGACTCAAGGGTCATATTTATTTTAACCCCCCCGGGCCAGTGCTCCTCTGAGTGTTGGTCCGAAATGGGCAACCTACGGGGCCACCTCGGGACAACTTGAGGGTTGGTTTTACTCGTAGCTTGACCTATCCGGTGTGCCTTGAGAACAAGATACATGCGACTCCTATCGGGATTTATCGTCACATCGGGGCAGCTTTGCTGGTCTTGTTTTACCATTGTCGAAATGTCTTGTAACCGGGATTCCGAGACTGGTCGGGTCTTCCCAGGAGAAGGAATATCCATCGTTGACCGTGAGAGCTTGTGATGGGCTAAGTTGGGACACCCCTGCAGGGTTTGAACTTTCGAAAGCCATGCCCGCGGTTATGTGGCAGATGGGAATTTGTTAATATCCTGTTGTAGAGCACTTGACACTTAACTTAATTACAATGAATCAACCACGTGTGTTGCCGTGATGGTCTCTTTTCGGTGGAGTCCGGGAAGAGAACACGGTCTTGTGTTATGCTTGAACGTAAGTAGTTTCAGGATCACTTCTTGATCACTTCTAGCGTCTCGAACGTGCGCTGCTTCTCTTCTCGCTCTCATTTGCGTGTGTTAGACACCATATATGCTAGTGCTTGCTGCAGCTCCACCTCACTACCTTTTCCTACCCTTAAGCTTAAATAGTCTTGATCTCGCGGGTGTGAGATTGCTGAGTCCTCGTGACTCATAGATACTTCCAAACAGTTGCAGGTGCCGATGATACCAGTGCAGGTGACACAACCGAGCTCAAGTTGGAGCTCGATGAAGATCTTGATCGTTGTTATGTTTCTTTTCCTGATGATCAGTAGTGGAGCCTAGTTGGGACGACCGGGGATCTAGCATTTGGGGTTGTCTTCTTTTACTTTGGTTCCATAGTCGGACCTTGATTGTATTCTGGATGATGGATGTTTAACTTGTATTTGTGTGAAGTTGCGATTGTAAGCCTACCCTTTATCCCTTTCTTATTCAGTAGATGGGATTGTGTGAAGATTACCCCTCTTGCGACAAAACTACCATGCGGCTATGCCTCTAAGCCGTGCCCCAGCATGTAGGAGATATAGCCCCATCGTGGGTGTTACAGAATGCTAGAGCCGCCGCCATAGCCGCCAAGAAGACAACCCGAAAATCTAAGAAGAAAAGAACTGCTTCTGATATGTTCAAGCTGGATGATGTTTCTGAGTCGGAGGTAGCTCTTGACTCTCTTGGCCTGCTTTTTAACAACCTTATTGACACTGACTATTGCCAGAATGACACGGGGGCCAGCCAGGCAGTAGAAGAAGAGGTAACTATTTCCTCCGGCTCTAAATCTTTGCCAAGATAGAAACCTCAACTGGTAACCCGGAAAGTAAGGTTTTCACACCCTTTGGCTTATTTGGATCCTCATTTTCTTTTGAAAAAACAGCAACATGAGAGCCGCTGTCACACCCTGACCAGTGACGACAATGAACTGCCCTCCGGCTTACCAAAAACTCCTCGGAAATGCCAGAATGAGGTTTCTTTCACCTTTGACTTTTGCTTTTGTCAACGAATCTACTTCCTTTCTCTTTTAAATTGTGATTTCAATTTTGTAGGAGGTCTCTCGTTCTTCCGGCGATTCCTCACAAACCCAACTTCCGGCTTTCAAGACTGCCCCTGGGTAAAGATAATTATCCTTCTTTTTTATCTTTATGTGTGTATCATTATACTGACTCATCAAATTCCGCTTAGCGGTCAAGCAAAACCCAAGAAAGCCAGGGTGATTAAGCCGACTGAAAACCCGGACGCCGCTGAACCGGCACTGCCAACTCCTGCCCCGGGACAACCTGAAGCACCAGAAGACCCTACTGTCAATGTTCGAATAGATCCTCCTGAGCCATCTGTTGACGAAACGGTTCTCAAACCATCTACTACTGAATCGTCAAGCTCAGCTAACCCGCCGGCGACTTACGACAGTGGCGTTTTAATCACTGGTACTAGATTTGTTGAACTGGGCAATCCAACGGTACTGGCCAGACACTCCGCCAAGCAAGAGGCTTTGGAAAAACAGAAAGTTCGCTTTGACATCTCTCACTATGCTCACGTGAGCATTAGTGATGTGCTATGTGGCTACCTTAGTCACGTGCATTCTAGCCGTGACTCTAAAATTGAGATGGTCAAACAGCTGCAATTGAAATATGAGGTATGATGTCCAGCTTTCATTAACTTATATGCTCTGCCAGCCCCCCAAGTCTCCTAATTATGATAAACTTGAATGATCTGTAGACTTGTGATACATGTTGACGTTCTGACCTAGATTTTTCCAAGTCTGGTTTAAAATGTTTAATCGGAGTTATCTGATTAGCATAATTTCACCTGTAGTCCCCAAGGGCCGGCTTAATTCATCATGAATGAGCCGGTACTTAACTTTGTAGCTGTCTTGAATTAGTCCAAACTAATATTGTTATCCGGCTCAAGAGGAAAAAACTTTCTGAATATCATGCATTAGCCCCCACGTGCCAAGCGTTGTTGCTTGTAAAACACTTGGGACTTTAATCATAGAAGAGTCATTTTTGCATTTAAAAATTTCTTTGCCAGACATTAGCCCCCAAGTGCCGAGTGGTGTTTGAGTTGCAAAGCACTTGGGACTTTAACATTATGACCTTTATTGGAATAAATTTTGACACACCTGTGCATGTCTGTAGACCACCATAACTAACTTGGATTCTCAACTGACTGATGCGAAAACCCGATTGGCATCTCAAGAGACTGAGATAAAGAATGCTGACTCCAAACTCAAGTTGAGCCTATCTGAAGCAGACAAACTGAAGACCAGTTTTGATGTAAAGAAAAAATTCTGGGTCAACGAAAAAACCTTGCTAATACA
This sequence comes from Triticum monococcum, assembly GCA_034509565.1. Classification (NCBI taxonomy): domain Eukaryota; kingdom Viridiplantae; phylum Streptophyta; class Magnoliopsida; order Poales; family Poaceae; genus Triticum; species Triticum monococcum. Next base: position 663,874,920 of record CM067843.1, on the reverse strand, counting down.
GCATGCTGAGACAGCCGAGGCGGCTCTCAAGGAGGTTCCATGGAACTCACCGGTTTAAAGAACCGTGTGTCTCAGATGGTCTCTGCGATGTTCGGTGAGTCATTGTATTATTTACTTAAACTCTATTTTTGCCATAAATATAAGACGCCTGCTTAACCTTTTAAAATACTCATAGGTCCACAGAGCAGCAATCCGAGCCAAAACAGCTTGATAAAACTCAAGGCGGTTTACACCCTAGTGGAGCAACTGTACAGTGGAGCTCAACGAGCGCTTGCCATTATTTCCCCAGCCAACCAAGGACCAAACCTCTTGAGTGATGTCTTGAAGAAGTTACCTATCTTACCCGCCAGATTCCAAGAAGTCAAGCGGTCTTGTGCAAGAGTCGGAGCCCTAACTGCTCTAAGCCGCTCCAAAGCCTGGGTGCCGGAGCTAGACCCGGCGGATGTAGCCAAGGGGTATACCAGCTTTAAGGAAGACGGGACTCCATTTGATCAAGAAGATTTTGCTGCTTGTGTGAGGGGAATTCGTCCTCATGCTACCATCCTTGGCGACGAGACCAATGTTGATAAATATCAGCCGGGTTTTTGATGCTGAGAATAAAAATATGGCGACTCCTTTGTATAAAGTGACAGATCTAATCCCGTCGGTTCGCCAACACACCTTTGCCCCAGAAATTGACCCGTCTCGTCTAATTGATGATGAAGCTGAGTTCGTTGCTCTTCATGGCTTTGATTGGTCCAAGCCCAGTTTCCAAACAGTGGAGGAAGATGAACCGGCAAGGGAGGAGTCGTAACCATCCAAATAATCCGGCTAAGATTTAATGAACTGGCCTTAGCTTAACATCTGCTTAGGAGAAAAAAATAGTTTTAACCTTTTGGGCTCCCAACACCTTGTAATAGGCTAGCTTAAAACTGCATATTCTGCCTATGCCATCGTGCATATCATACTGCGTACGACATTTTTATCCGTCATGTCAATATATGCTTTATATCCTTTATCATATCTGTAGCGTTTAAATCTGTTCCTGTATGTAAAATATGAAAAACTTTCCTGGCAGTTTGTCGCAGGACGGGTCAAAACACCCAATACATAACTATGAAATTATCATAACAAAATAATCAAGACTAGATGTAAAGATAAATACGGCTGGAAATCCTTTCATTAAAGAAAAACACAGGTAAGTCTGTTTATGAATTTTAAACAACAATATCATACCTGTGTTCTTTGAATCTGGACTGCCGGCTTATGTGACCCGGACAGTAAGGGTGACAACCCAATCTTTTTAGAAGTCAATACTTCCATATGCATGATGACCGTTATACATTGGCAACTCATTGTCAAAGAACCAAGCCGGTTTAAATTGAAACCATACTTACAGTTAGATTCTAGAAAAAAACCAGTTAAACAAAATAGTATCTTTCAAACAATGTAAATCAAGCATCAAGAAAAATTTGGAGGCTTCTGATTCGAATACAATCAGTAAACCGGGCCAAAGGGGTTAAGCTAGGATTCGAATACGATCATGTATCTCCCAGTGGCTTTGGCGTTGCGCCGATCAAGAGGGTACCGACAGCTATGTTCTCTTTGGTTCGAATACGACCTATGTTTGAACGGGAAGCCCCCAAATGACCTTGAGAGGTTTTTAATGACCTTGATTCAAATACGATCCAAGTCAGACTCAAAAGGGGTTAAGCTATGATTCGGATACGACCAAGAAGCCCCCTAGTGAGTTTGGCTATGCGCCAATCAAGAGGGTAACGACAGCTATGTTCTCTTTGGTTCGAATACGACCTATGTTTGAATAGGAAGCCCCTAGTGACCATGAGGTTTTAACGGCTAGATTCGAATACGATCATGAGCCGGACCAAGATGATTAAGCTAGATTCGAATACGACCAGCCTCCAATTGGTCGTCTTATACTTAAGATAACAAAGACATGTGATCATTATGGAAAAAAGGACAGAGGTCCTGCTTTATTACTTATCATAATATATACAACGTCAAAGTATGTACTCCCTTCGTTCGGAATTACTTGTCTCGAAAATGGATGTATCTAGAACTAAAATATGTCTAGGTACATTCATTTCTATGACAAGTAATTCCGAACGGAGGGAGTACATTATGAGTGCCAGTGGCTCAAGTGTAGTAAGGCCGAAGATGAGCAATATTCCACGGCCGGTGGGTCTCCTCCTCTGACTTACGTGAGTCTTTGTGCTCTCAAACATCGATAAGGTAGTATGACCCATTATTCAAGTTCTTGCTGACCACAAAGGGTCCTTCCCAAGGTGGGGATAGCTTGTGTGCATCAGTCTGATCCTGGATGAGCCGGAGCACCAAATCACCTTCTTGAAAGGTTCTTGACTTAACCCGGCGGATATGGTAACGGTGCAGGTCCTGTTGGTAAACCGCTGAGCGGGCTGCTGCTAAGTCACGCTCTTCATCTAATAGGTCAAGTGCATCCCGACGGGCTTGTTCGTTATTAGCTTCAACGTAAGCCGCTACTCGGGGTGAGTCATGACTGATGCCACTAGGCAGGACTGCCTCTGCTCCATAAACCATGAAGAAAGGCGTATAACCCGTAGACCTGTTAGGGGTAGTATTGATGCTCCATATCATAGAGGGTAACTCTTCCACCCAACAACCCGACGTTCGTTGTAAAGGGACCATAAGCTGGGGGTTTAAAACTTTCAGGATTTCCTGATTGGCTCCTTCATCTTGACCATTGGATTGGGGATGAGATACTGATGAAACATCAAGCCGGATATGTTCCTGTTGACAAAATTCTTCCATAGCTCCTTGGGACAGGTTGGTGCCATTGTCAGTAATAATGCTGTGTGGAAAACCAAAACGAAAGATCACTTTCTTCATGAATTGAACCACCGTGGCCGCATCACACTTACTAATCGGCTTTGTCTCAACCCACTTTGTGAACTTGTCCACTGCCACCAAAAGGTGCGTCTTTTTATCTTTGGATCTTTTGAAAGGTCCAACCATGTCAAGCCCCCAGACTGCAAACGGCCAAGTAATTGGACTCATCCGCAATTCCTGAGCCAGCACGTGCGCCCGTCGCGCGAATTTTTGACACCCATCGCACCTATTGACCAGATCCTCCGCATCGGCGTGAGCCGTTAGCTAGTAAAAACCATGACGGAAAGCTTTGGCCACAAGAGACTTTGAACCGGCATGTGGCCACAATCTCCTTCATGGATGTCACGAAAAATTTCTTGACCTTCTTCAGGAGAGACACAACGTTGAAACGCTCCGGTGACACTGCGATGATACAACTCACCATTGGAAATTGTCATTGACTTAGACCGCCCGGTTATCTGTCTAGCCAAGGTCTCATCCTTCGGCAACTCGCCCCGGGTCATATAAGCCAAATATGGCACTGTCCAATCTGGAATGACATGAAGAGCCGCCACCAATTGTGCTTCCGGGTCTGGAATAGCCAAGTCTTCCTTTGTAGGCAACTTGACAGAAGGGTTATGCAGAACATCTAAAAAAGTGTTAGGCGGCACCGGCTTACGCTGAGATCCCAACTGGCTTAAAGCATCGGCTGCTTCATTCTTTCTGCGGTCAATGTGCTACACCTGATAACCCTTGAAGTGTCCAGCAACAACATCAACCTCACGGCGATAAGCCGCCATGAGAGGGTCCTTGGAATCCCACTTGCCTGATACTTGCCGAGCCACCAAATCTGAGTCGCCAAGGCACCCACTACAAAAAAAGACACATCCGTGACATGTTGGGCCGAACGAAATTTTTTTCTGTCATACATATGACACTTCTATGACAATAATTGTGACAAAACCCAGTATCATCATAGATGTGGTGGGCTCCTACTTCTATGACAAAAAATCATGACAAAAAATGGGCTTTTCATCCTGGGCGGGCCGGAGACGCGGCTGCATGACATTCTTTGGGCCGTCCATGACGGAAAAAACCGTGGTAGAAGCGAGGGGGAGGAAAATTTCGGGGAGTTCCCGGTTACGGTGGGAGGTCGGGGGCCGAGCGATGCGCGTTTCTCTCGTACACGTACGCGCGTGTGTGCGAGGCGTTGGCTCTAACTGAACTCGAGCGAGGCGTTGGGCTCTAACTGAACCCGAGCGATTGCACTATAGGCTACGCGTTACTGAACCCGAGCGATCGATCGATGGCTGTTAACTGAACCGGATCGAGCGATTCCTTCGCTACTGCTGCTAACTAAAGCCGATCGATGCTGCCTCTGGATGAACAGTGAGTGTTGCGGGGGGGTGGATTAACAGTTCCCGATGGGGATGGATGAACAGGACCCCGTGGTGTTTGCCTCTGGATGAACAGGACCCCGATCGATCGAGCCAGTTGGGGCTGGATGAACATGACCCTGTGGAGGGCTGGATGAACAGGACCTTCCCGTGGAGGGCAGGATGAATAGTAGCCCGTGGAGGGGTGGTTGAACAGGAGCCCGTGGAGAGGGCTGGTTGAACAGTAGCCGGTGGAGTAGCGCGCGGTGGAGGCTGGATGAATAGGAGCCCGTGGATGAACAGTCGGAGGTGGAGGCTGGAGGAGGTCGACGGTGGATGAACAGTAGCTCGTGGAGGCTGGAGGGGGTCGACGGTGGAGATGAACAGTATCCCGTGGAGTCCCGTTTTGCGGTATGCCACACCCCTACCGATGAACAGGACCCTCGTTTCGACCATAGCGCTCCAACACAAGTCCGTTTCGTCCGTTTTGCGGTACGCCACACCCTTCCCGATCAGCAGGACCCCTGTTTCGACCGTAGGAGGTCCGTTTCCTCCATTTTGCGGTATGCCAGACCCCTCCCGATGAACAAGATCCTGTTTCGAACGTGGCCGATCGAACACAAGGCCGTTTCCTCCGTTTTGTGGTACGCCAGGCCTAGTTTCCATCGCATGTTCCGTCCAGGCCCTCCCGATGAACACGACGCATTCCGTTGCCTACCCATGAACACGACGACGACGTTGTTTCTCCGTTCCGACCCAGCAATGTACACGAGCCCTGGCCGTACGTATGCGTGAGTAGGCGTTCGAGACCCCACCCGTATGTACACACACGTGGCCGTATTTTCTTTCTTGCACCCTGCCCGCTGTACGCACGTGTACATGCTACGCGCGCGCCTCTACTACGACACGTGCGTGCCTCTACATCGACCAGTATGTACATACACATTGGCGACTAGAATGACAACGCTACGTACGCTTTGACCAGGTGGGTCCCGACTGTCAGGCACTTCCTTGCCTGCAAAGATGTAGCTGGTGGGTCCCAGCAGTCAGGGGGCGAATCGTTTTTTTGCCCGGACGCACTTCCTTGCATGCGAAGATGTAGCTGGTGGGTCCCAGCAGTCAGGGGGAAACATTTTTTTTCATGAAATACAATGGCCCGTCCAGTGGGTCCTGGCTGTCAGGTGGAGGAATCATTATTTTCCGCGTAATAAGGAGGCACTTCCGTGCTGCAGCCGTGGACCCAGTTGTCAGCCTCTCCACGTACAGTCTACGTCCGATGGAAGTCGTTCCTTGACCACGTTAACCACGCCGCGCGCGATAGCACCAGGGCGGTGGACGACGGCGAGGCCTAGGAAGGGGACGACACGGAGGCAGGGAAGACTCGGTAGTTGTTTCCCACGCGGAGGGGAGTACGACTGTACGAGGGTTTACTGGTTCATCTACCGTCGCCGGAGAATAATAGCAAGTGTGGGTGAGTAGAGGGATGGCTAGGCCAGCGATGGGAGTACGGTCGGGCGGTGAGGCCTGCGCGGCAGCACAGCCGGCCACGAGGAGGAGGGAGCAGGCAGTCCCGCCGGCGCTTGTTTGAGCGACTGGAGCAGGAAGAGCAGAGATTGAAGAAGCACGATGGCCGTTGGATGGACATCCAACAGTCAGTGCTTGTGCGTCAACCTTTCTTTAGGAAAGCCATCTGTGGAAAACAACATACAACCCATCTGCCATTATTTCTAATAATTTACAGCCCATTTGCTAATTCTTAAGGTTTTTTTGGAGCCCATATTCTTTTTGTTAGCATTACAGCCCATGTTGTGGCAACGGTTAAAAAATTATACGAAATTTTGCATATTTTGGTGCGGTCCGAACTGTTTTTAATCCCGAAATTTCAACTCACATTCAAACTGGTTTTAAAAATAAATGTATATCAATATAAAATCCAACAAATTCTCCATGCATAAAAATTAATGTAATTTCAAATCTCGAAATGAAAAAAGATATTAGAAACTAATTGCCGGTTTGATGTGTTTTAAAAATGTACAACCCATTTCTCATTACCGATGGGCCATTTTCTCAGCCAGCCGAATGAAAGCTCTCCTCGTCTTGAAAGATTTGCAGCCCAACAGGCCTGACAAAGCGACTTACTTGGCAAATCACAAAAAAACTGGGTTGTGGCCGTGAACCCAGCTGTCAGCCTCTCCACGTACAGTACTCTTCCGATGGAAGTCGTTCCTTGACCATGTTGACCACGCCGCGCGGAGAGCACCACGGCGGTGGATGACGGCGAGGCCTAGGAAGGGGACGACGCGGCAGTGGAAGCCCGTGCGGAGAGGACTACGAGGGTTCACTGGTTCGGCTGCGGTGTGAGGCTGCCATTGCCGCAGGGCCTGGCCAGCAGTGGGAATAGTAGGGTCGTGAGGCCTCTACGGCAGCACAGCTGGCCACGGGAGGCAGGAGCATGCGGCACGACGGCGCTGCTTTGGGCGGCTGGAGCAAGAAGACTAGAGGTTGAAGAAGCACTACGGCCGTTGGATGGACATCGTACGGTCACTGGAGCTAGAATCGTTCATATTGACTAAGTTGACAAAGCCCTTCTTCCCCGTCAACTTAGTAGGCCCACAAGTCAGCCTCCCAGCAAGGTGGGTCCCAACTAGCTGGGGGAGTATTCATTTTTTTGTGCGTAATAAGGAGGCACTTCTGGTGGGTCCGAGCTGACAGTGGGGGAGGGACGTTTTTTCATGAAATACGGTGGCCCGTCCGGTGGGTCCCAACAGTCAGGGGGGAAAGATTTTTTTTTTCAATATACTAGTGGCCCGTCCTGTGGGTCCCCGCTGTCAGGTGGAGGAATAATTATTTTGCACGTAATAAGGAGGCACTTCCTTTCTGTGGCTGTGGACCCAGCTGTCAGCCTCTCCACATACAGTCCATGTCCGATGGAAGCCGTTCCTTGACCACGTTGACCAGGCCGCGCCGAGAGCACCAGGGCGGTGGACGACGGCGAGGCCAGGAAGGGGAGGACGCGGAGCCGGGGAAGACGCGGCAGTGGATGCCCACGCGTAGAGGAGTGCGAGGGTTCACTGGTTTGCTGCGGTGTGAGGCTGCCGTCGCCGCAGAATAATAGGAGGTGTGGGTGAGTAGAGGGATGGACTGGCCAGCGGTGGGAGTAGTAGGTTGGTGGTGAGGCCTCCGCCACATCGCAGCCGGCCACAGGAGGTAGGAGCAGGAGGCACGATCGGCGCTAGTTTGGGCGGCTGGAGCAGGAAGACCAGAGGTTGAAGAAGCACTACGGCCATTGGATGGACATCGTACGGTCACTGGAGCTAGAATCGTGCATATTGACTAAGTTGACACAGCCCTCCGTCCCCGTCAACTTAGTAGGCCCACAGCTCAGCCTGCCACTAAGGTGGGTCCCAGCTAGCAGGGGGATTCATTTTTTTGTGCGTAATAACGAGGCACTTCCGGTGGGTCCGAGCTGACAGCAGGGGGAACGTTTTTTCGCGAAATACGGTGGCCCGTCAGGTGGTTCCCAGCAGTCAGGGGAAAACGTTTTTTTCGTGATATACTGGTGGGCGTCCGGTGGGTCCCTGCTGTGAGGTGGAGGAATAATTATTTTCTGCATAATAAGGAGGCACTTCCTTGCGGCTGCTGTGGACCCAGCTATCAGCCTCTCCACGTACAATATTCTTCCGATGGAATTCGGTCATTGACCACATTGACCACGACGCGCCGATAGCACCACGGCGGTGGACGACGGCGAGGCCTAGGAAGGGGATGACGCGGAGCCGAGAAAGACACGGCAGTGGATGCCCACGCGGAGAGGAGTAGGAGGGTTCACTGGTTCGGCTGCGCTGCCGTCGTTGCAGAATAACAGGGGGTGTGGGTGAGTGGAGTGGAGGGATGGCCTGGCCAGCGGTGGGAGTAGTATGGGGGCGGTGAGGCCTCCGCGGCAGCACAGCCGACCACAGGAGGCTGGAGCAGGCGGCACGACCGGTGCTGCTTTGGGCAGCTGGAGCAAGAAGACCAGAGGTTGAAGAAGCACTACGGCTGTTGGATGGACATCGTACGGTCAGTCGAGCTAGAATCATGCATATTGACTAAGTTGACAAAGCCCTTTGTCCCCGTCAACTTAGTAGGCCCACTATACTGGGTCCCAGCTAGCAGGGGGAGTATTCATTTTTTTGTGCGTAATAAGGAGGCACTTCCTTGCGTAAGAAGATATAGCTGGTGGGTCCGAGCTGTCAGCGGCGGTAACGTTTTTTTAGCGAAATACAGAGGCCGTTTCGGTGGGTCCTAGATGTCAGGTGGAGGAAATCATTATTTTGTGCGTAATAAGAAGGCATTTCCTTGCGCGCGGCCGTGGACCCAGCTGTCAGCCTCTCCACGTACAGTCCACTTCAGATGCATGTCGGTCATTAACCACACTGACCACGCCACGCCGACAGCACCAGGGCGATGGACAACGGCGAGGCCTAGGAAGGGAATGACACGGAGGCAGGGAAGGCTCGGCCGTTGTTTTTGTTTCCCACGCAGAGGGGAGTTAGACTGTACGAGGGTTTACTGGTTCTTCTGCCGTCACCGGTGAATAACGGCAGGTGTGGGTGAGTAGACGGATGGCTAGGCCAGCGATGGGAGTACGGTGGGGCAGTGAGGCCTGCACGGCAGCACAGCCGGCAGTGGGGAGGAGGGAGCATGCAGTCTCGCCGGCGCTTGTTTGAGCGGCTGGAGCAGGAAGAGAAGAGATTGAAGAAGCACGACGGCCGTTGGATGGACATCCAACAGTATACATGCCATCTGTGGAAAGCCTCAAATCTGTGGAAAATAGCATACAGCCCATCTGCCATTATTTCAAGTAATTTACAGCCCATCTGCTAATTCTTACGGGTTTTTTGGAGCCCATATTCTTTATGTTAGCATTACAACCCATATTGTGGCCACGGTTAAATTTTTTTTACAAAATTTTGCATATGTCGGTGTGGTCTGAACTATTTTTAATCCTGAAATTTCGAGTCACATTCAGACTGATTTTAAAAATAAATGTATATCAATATAAAATCCAATAAATTGTCCACGCATAAAAATCAATGCAATTTAAAATCTCGAAATGAAAAAATATATTTGAAAATAATTGCCGGTTTGATGTGTTTTAAAAATGTACAACCCATTTCTCATTACTGATAGGCCATTTTCTCGGCCAGCCGAATGAAGCTCTCCTCGTCTTGAAAGATTTGCAGCCCAGCAGGCCTGATAAAGCGACTTACTTGACAAATCACAAAAGAACTGGGCTAGCCATTTTTAGAAAGAAAAAAACTACTAGGCTGGTCTGTGGTAAACATAAAAGAAAAGGCTGTCTAGATAGGCCAGAGTGTCCCGCACAACCCAGTATTTCCGAACGGACGTGTAGGCTGGGGCACCTCTTCGTGAATCATGGCAAACTCACAACCTTCCACCGACTCTTCGCCTTTCCCTCTCGATTTGGAACTGCTGTCGCACGCTCTTCCTCTCCCTCCTCCATTTTCCTTCAGCCCTTCACCCTTTCTTCCGCCATTGTTAGATTGTCTTCTCCATGGAGGGAACAGGCCGGAAACGACCCCGTTATTCTTCCCCCAATCTGAAATATGACGTGGTGGAGGAACTCATTGATCGGTGCGACGTCATCACCTCGGCTAGTGTGGCAGGTTTGTTCAAGCCCATTCTCGACTCAACTAATAACATCATTACAAAGAACCTAAGAGTCAAGGAGCGGTTTGATCTCTCCTATCTTCTTTGCCGTGACCCTGATGACTGGCGCCGGCACGACGGAGGCCTCGCCCTGTGCCAGTTGATGCCGCTTGATAATGATACGTATGATGTTAAGATGCCATCGCTCGAGGGCAAGGCTTGGGCGGGCGCAAATGGAGATTGGGTTGTTTACATTCGGTCCAACTGTGAGTGGGAACTTGTGAATGTGTACACTCGTCATCTGGTTCCACTTCCAAAAATCTCAGCACACTGCCAAGAGGTAGAGCACATCGGTAATGTACGCACATTCAAATACGATCATGGTGACTGTCTTCTACGGAAGATAGCAATTTGTCGAGTTCCAAACCGCTCTTGGAATTACAACAACTATCAAGTTGTTGCTATCTTCGACAAGCTTGTTGCCGTCCTTCATGGTTCAACTCGATGGATATTGCTCAAAAATCAGTTTCTGTACACGGATGAGTACTGTGATGCAATTCAATATGAGGGCCTTGTGTTTGCTGCCACCACTCGTGGCACTGTTTTTGCATGGCATCCTAGTAGTTTCGGTACGTTTGTCTTCCACTGTAATTATAATTGTTTCATCCACATGCATGCGGGTTAGCAAGTTTCCCTTTACTAATTAACCTTCTTCCTGTGTTTCCAAGGTCCTGTGAACATCCCACCACCTATACTTGAAAATTTTTATAACCAAGGGGGAGATGACGATGGTGATGATCACGAGCATGAGGACGAGCAGCGCCGATATACTCTGTGGAGCCTGGCAACTAATTCCGATGGATCACCTCTTCTTGTGTGTATACAACCCACTGATGATGTTACTGGTAAGGAAGCAGGTGTCTCCCATGGTCGCACTCTCCGGACCTATTCCAACACCCGTTGCATGGTATTCGGGATGAATACTAGTGTGCTAGCGCCAACTCCTTCTCCCTGGCACAGAATTGATAATCTTGGAGAAAACTCGCTCTTCCTTGGACAAAACTATCCGATGATGGTGAAAGGCGATCCAACAGCTGCTGACACATATATGAGAAGCAATTGTGTCTATACCTCGGACATTTGGGTGGTTCCCTACCCTCGTACTGATATAGTAGGCCGCTTCAGCCTGGATGATCGGTCCTGCGTTGGTCTCCAGATCGACAACAGATGGCCCGTCCCAGAGAATCAGTTGTGGTTCAAAGCAAGCGTTTCCAACGCCGCAGAATGGTTGAGTTGAAGTTCATTTCATGGCTTGTTATTTGTTGTGTGGTGAAAACTTTAGTATTTATAATGTATCCTCATTGTCGATGTGGGTTGATGACCTATTGTATGTAATAAAATGATATGCATGTGATAAACTTACTAAATTTATGAATGGCTTTCGAGTCGCTTCTCTAAATTTGTACTAGCTTCACATGCTTCGTGCGTCGGGCGGGTGTTTTTACTGTAGCCATATGTTAATGTGTTCGTTGTACGTAGCCAGCACCTCGAATCCTCGATACTAGTATACTATATACTAGTAGGAGTAAGAAGTAGGAGTAGTAGGGTGGCACGGGCCAGAACAAGCATTCACGTCTAGGAGTACAGCACACACCAGCACCACGACATCCATCTGACACCATATTATTTCTTGGAGTCCGTGCTAGAGCAATCTCTTCAACCTCGTCGTTTCTCTAAGGCTGGTTATAGTGGGGAGTAACTTAGACTAGTGTCATGCATATGACACTAGTCTTTGTTACTACCTTCATAGTGCAAAGTAACATACAAGTAGTATCATAGATGATTGCATTTAGTACATTATATACTCATTTTGCTTTGGTTTGCGTTATGTTATAGTAACATATTATGTTACTCCAAACATATCTCTCCTCATTAACTATATGCCACATAAGCAAACTTGTCTTGAAATGCGCTATGTTACTTGCTAAGTTACTCCCACTATGACCAGCCTAACTTCAGCCATCGCGCGGCGGGCGAGGTGGGGGTTTGCCGATAGTCGGTTTCCTTAACTGCGGTCCCACTTGTAAGGCCAACTCCAACGCACGACCCCAAACAGACCTCTGTTTTGCACGAACTCCAACGATAATTTTGACTAGAAAAGCAAGACCAAAGAAAACAAGAACCACAAGAATACATTTTACTACTCCTGTAAGTTGGATTAGTGCCTTCTCGATGCATTCATTGTTGATCTGCGGAGGCTCGATCTTGCGTTCTTCTTTCTTCTTCGAGTGTAAAGAAGTAGACGTTGCTTCCTCGCATCTAGTCTCATGTCTAGCCTCTATTCTAGTAGGAGTATCAACAAGTGCACTAATCTCATCCGACTGTAGGAAATTTGTTCTACGTACCTCGATATAGTGGGGTGGCATGGGCCATAACTCAGTAGCATTCACGTCTAGCAGTACGGCACACGCCACCCACACGAGTCCCATCCGACACCAATTTTCTTGGAGTCCGTGCTACAGCCATCTCTTCTCCCTCCTGTTTTCTCAGCCATCCGACAAGATAATTACTGTAGTATCATATACTACTACATGGATTTGACGGAAAGATAAAAATACATACGGATCCATCAAAGTTCAATGACATCCTCACGCCCTAGTGCGCCGGGTCACCAACCGACGTGTGAGGAGCAGCGGTGTTGGCAGCGAGCTCAACGTGCTTCTGAACAGTGCCGTCCAAGGTTGCCCTGCGCTCCAAGAAGGCCAGTGTCCTATCGTCCTCCTCTTGCATGTAGTAGTCCTTGTGGACGATTTGCGCGTAGACGTGGGTGATTATGTCGATGGTGTCTTGCTGCGCCAGGCGCTGCGCGGCGAGCGCGACTCGAGGTGGACATTCTCCGGCGCGACGGCGGGCAGTCGCAGGGCCACCAGTGCGTCGAAGAGGTTGTTACCATAGTGGCTGTTGAGGGTGGCGGGCATCGCAGATCCTGGGCGCGTTGGCTGGAGGCTTAGATCAAAGTCGTCCGCAAGCTTCTTGACGATGGTGAACCTTCCGAGGAAACCGACGAGGACCTCGTCGAACAAGGAGACGAAGCTGTCGTCCAAGCGGCCCCTCGCCCTGGCGGCCTCAAGCAATACTACCTGGAGACCTTCCTCAGTGCCGGGCCGCAGGCCGACGTCATCGACCATCTGGCACAGCCGACTGATGCTCGCACTCATCGCCTCCATGGGTCTAGCGTAGCTTCCAGTCAACTGATCTTGCGATTCGAGTGATCACTCAGCCCTTGGTTAGCATGCGTAGGTGCGTAGGATTTCATACTACTCCTCGGCCCTCTACTGCACCTGCCTTTGGCTGTATGATAGGTGGGCCAGCCACCGCCTGGGGCCACGTGTCATTCACCCAAAGGTAGTTGCCGTAAGTCAATGAAGCTGCGTCCCCCTCCATGCCGGTGCAGTATAGTCATTTCACCGGACCTCTAGTTGGGGCCAAATGAGAGAAGTTTGATGTTTACTGGTTTATTGGTCCCCTTTGCATTTTGCGCCAAGTTTTGACCTTTGATTTAACTATTAAATGTTAATGCATGTAAACAAAAATGTTGTGTAAGTCACCTTACGAAAACCAAATAATCCCAAAATATTTAGGCACGGTGCATTAACTCCCTCCTTGTTTCTTATTTCGTGACATATCAACCAATGAGAGATGTGGGTCGTGCATCCTTTCAATGACTTGAGATTACCAAACATGACATGAAGTGTTTAGTTCATTGCATGTAATCCTATTAGTACTCTAGTTAGGAGTAGCAAAAAACATTAAGTTCTCTCGCCGATAGGAATAAAACACCACGTATTTATTTATAGAGGGAGTAGTACATTTTTAGTGACATGCATTACTAGATACTGCTAGTCAAATACTAAAATCCAGATGGACGTGGTAGTACTCCTAAATCCAGACGGTGGTGCTACTAGTACTAGTAGTAGTACTACCAATGTAGTAGTAGGAGTACTAGCACTTTACTATCCGTTGGTCAAATTATTACGTGCTGCTCCTCACAGTGAAGTGACAAGACCCTGCGCCGGAAATGACACCTGAGTATAGGCGCCGTGTTCAGCATACCATAGTCAGCCTCACCATCTGCAGTCACTATCATCATGGCTGTAGAGCTAGCCTGCTTACAACTAGCCCTGTTCGACATAATTTCCCATGCGTAGATGCCCATGCATTGCACGGAATGCCAAGATTGGGGGTGGACGGCTCCGGCAGCGGCCATCGCACTAGATTTTTTCATGGCCTTCTACTGCTAGATGTGGTGGGGAGGAGATGAGGCTGATTGTGAGAGACAAGGAGTTGTTTGTAAATAGGGAACAAGTGCGGGCATCTTTTTGCAAAAATGGAGAAGCTTGGTTTGTATGCGTCAGATCTAGATCCGACGGCGATTGGTGAAAGATGGGAGGCACAACATCATCACCAACTTAGGACCAGTTTGATTCGCATGATTTTGAAAACGCAGGAATAGGTCACCCTGTGCGTTCGGTTTATTCGGTTTACATGGTTCAATTTATACGGTTTTTCAGTTTGTACGGTATTAATACTTCGGTAAATATGGTATGAAATTAAAATACGGTTTGGTTTCGGTATATACCAAATTATTTCGGTATGGTTTCAGTATATACCATAAAAACCAAAGTTGACGCGAATTTATAAATGACGTAATAATAATTAGCAAATTTATGACTCAAAACACATACTATTCTACACAAATAGTATATGACTATATATAAATATATATATAAGTATATATGCATGCATTGATTCATCTGTTGATGGTTATGGACGTGCTTAGCATTTTAAAAATAGAAAAATGACTATGTTACAAGAAAAAATTACGTGCTTAGTAGTGCATTTGACTCATGTACAAGAAAAATGACAACTTGTATGGTTGTTCATCTCAAAAAAATATAAATTTATTTTTTACTTTGGTTTATTCGGTTAACCGTTCGGTTTTTCGGTATGTACCATAAAAACCAAGTTCAAATCAGTATGAAAAGTTCATACCATACCAAAACCAGAAACCATAAAATTGGTTCGGTTCGGTTTATTTTCGGTATGGTTTTTCGGTTCGGTTTTTAAATGCACAGAGTGAGGAATAGGACACAGCAATATTACAAGTTTCAAACCGATATTACAAATGTTAGGAGTAATGCTGCACCTACGAAGAGGGAATTACTAGGAAGTTTACGTAAGAACATTCGTTACTTTAGGTGGATGCAACATTATCGTACAAACTAAAATCCACCGCCCTGACAAGTCACTAATGGGCAAATAAGTTTTCGAGTCTCTGGCCACTTGATGTTTCAAAAACAAATTCAGCTTCTGTGGAGAAATGAGCTCCACCGTGTAACCGCGCGGGTGTGGCTGGGCACGAAGCGTGAGTACATGCACGGTGCACCTATTCTCTTCTTGTATACGTACACCACCTACGTGGGGTTGTGTGAGAGAGATACAAACCTAGAGAGATATAGTGTGTGGGTTCTTGAGAGTTTTTTTGTGGGGGGGGGGGGGGTCAATCAAAAAATGTAACATATGCAATGTGTGTGAAATAGAGTCCTGGATATAACATATATATAGAGGGGGCGATCCACGAGAAGAGTGGAGGTATCATCGGCTTGAGGTGTCCATAGAATCAAAGAGAGGGATGATGTGTGTGTGTGTGTGTGCGCGCGTGCGATCGATAAAGAGTGCCATCGAATTTGTGTGTGCCCACGTCAAAGATATAGAGTGGCTGGCCTACTGGAACGTGAGATGAGACATGTGCAGTTTGTCTCTGTGGCATGGATACCTACCTACAGCGCTCGACTATCGATCGATGTGTGCCATAAAGAAGGAGCTGGGGGCCCTACACACACCGTGGGTGAACGGCC
Organism: Triticum monococcum; assembly: GCA_034509565.1. Taxonomy (NCBI): domain Eukaryota; kingdom Viridiplantae; phylum Streptophyta; class Magnoliopsida; order Poales; family Poaceae; genus Triticum; species Triticum monococcum. Next base: position 663,859,127 of record CM067843.1, on the reverse strand, counting down.
TAAAGTGAAAAGACAAATTTGCGCGATGGAGCTAGAGAATGCTGAGGGAGGGTGAGAGGGATGCGGGCGTGTGCATGCACAAGAGAAAGTTAGCGCTAGCTACAAAGATAAGAGGGTTGTGTGGGTGTAAAAGATGAATAGAGATCATATATTTTTCATTATAAAAAGTGAATTCGGATATTTGAAGAATTTATCATAGTGTTTCAAACCGACGGATGTGTGAATATATATAAAGGTGATACACATGGTGTGGTTATGGACATGGTATACTACATTTAATATGTTTTATCTCTACTCTTATAAAAAATGGAGTTGTTGATGATGGTGTGCCTGCCATCCTGCATTATAGGCCGTCTGATTTATATCTGGCGGATATCAAAGAAACTATGATGGTTGAAGTTGGCAACAATCATGATTGTAGATTCTTATTGAAATAGAGAAACGAATTCAAATTTAGTTTGAATTTGCAGCGGTAGTATAGACATTTGGAATGCACTAAAATGTTGGTATGAGTAGGTTACATGCATTATACAGCAAGCGAAAAAATTTAATCGGACATAACATGGATTCATACTCCCTCCTTCCATCTATATAGGGCGTAATGAGATTTTTAAGACCGCCTTTGATTATTGACAAGATTAATAGTACATGACATGCACAATGTGAAAATTATATCATTGAAAGAACCTTTCACAGATGAATTTAATGGTGTGCTTTGTGTAAGTTGCATGTCATATATCATTTCTCTAATATTTGGTCAAAGTTAGCATCGAAAAACGCATTAGGCCCTATATAGATGGAAGGAGGGAGTAGCTTTGAATATCATTTGTATAGTAAAACGGGGCAAGACTCTCTCTTTGTGTGGTGTGAATAGTTTTATTTTTTCGTTTTCTTTTTGGTTGAGGGCACTGCGAATTGATTTGGTACGTACAAGTACAATATTACTACACGTTAGGCTTGTCCCTAAAATTCAACCCGCGTCTTGTTATATCCCGAAAATTCAAATATCGTGCTCCCAAAACTCGCGCCTTCTCAACCCGCGCCTTGATATCCCGAAATTACAACGCGCGCGAAAACTCCCTCCAGCTGCCAAATCCCGACACGCGAAATCCCCCTTCTAACCCTGAGCCGAAAGGGCCGCTAGTTCAAATCGGTGGGGGGGGGGGGTACTTTTGTAACACACCCTACATTTTGGACAAGTGCGTTCCTAAGTCATGCTTCACCCCTTCCCATCGCCCGCTTTTCGCCATTCGAAATCCCAGGCCGCCATAACCTCTCCGCTCCAGCCACGAAACCCCACCCTCCTCCGTCCACCACGTCACCACTGCCCAGCCGGAGCCTCTTCCCCGATGACGTCGTCCAGCGCAACAGCTCGACGTCCCTCGTCCACCTCCCTGGATGAGGATCCGTCGTCCATCTTGCTGTCCCGCCGGTTCAGCCGCCCCATCCTCCACCACCAAGGAGCTGCTCCAACGATTGCCTCGTCTATCGCGGCTGCTCCATCCCCACAGCGCCGCCTTAACCTGCTCCACTGGAACCGCATCATCCTCACCGACTCCTCGGACGAAGCCGAGGCCTACTCGGCGCCACCAAAGAGGTTGTACACTCATCGCATCGCACCTTCTCCTTAACTCGACCTCCCTGCGCCGACGGTGCTCCATCCCGCACCCCCATGGAGCGGCTACCTTGAAGCCGGCGCCGCGGGCGACATCTCCACGGCGGCTCTCCCCCAGTGCGAGGCCCCTTCGGCGGTGGCGTCCATACCAGCCGGATCTACTGCTGCTGCTCTGGCTTTCGCTCGATCACTTGCTCGCCCTGCTGTTGTTGCTGCTCTCCCCCTCGCTCATGCTGCTGCTTTGCTCCGATTAAGCCACACTTCAGTCGACTGAATCGACTTTTTGGTCAGTCGATTTTCAGGGGTTGGGGGGCTCGCCGGAGTTAAGGAAGAACCACCAACAGCGGGGACGGGGGCTCACCGGAGAGGTACCCCACTATCTATCTTAGGGTTCAGGGTGGGGGCGGGGGGCGGGGGGCCTAGAGGGCTGGCCGGGGCGGCGGTGGCGAGTTGTTTCGGGGCGGCGAGGCGGCGCTGGGGCCGGCGGTTCGGCCGGTGGTGGCTGGCAGCTCAGGGGGGTGCAGGTTGAATATGAACTGCAGGCCCTCTCTAAACTACATGTGAAGTGCCTCTCTGCTACCATTGCGTTCAGTTTTGACAGTAGCATTCAGATTGCACAGTAAATTTCAGTTTCGACAGTTAAGTTCAGAGTCAACAGTTTTTACCTCATCTGTTGTAGTCATGTGGTTTTTGGTGATGTTAATTTTACATCCATTTTACATCATCTTTTGGAGATGCTATTAGAATCCCACTTGATATTGACGATGTCTGTCTTGTGCTGCTTCAACCTTGACGTCTTACGGCTCACCGGAGCTACTCCAATGACAGAACGATCCGTCACAACAGAGCAGTGCCCTGGACGCCGTCTACAGATTCCTCGGATCTTCCTCCACACCTCCGATAGCCACCTCTGCCTCAACTGCTTCAGCGACCAACCCAATGATGCTGAGGTCGACACGGCTACGACAAAGAGGTTGCACACTTGTTGCATCACTTATTACTGTACATTCACGTCGATCCATTAGGGCTATTTTGGTTCAACGGAAAAACATCAATCCACTGGTTGTTACCATCACTCTAAATTTCTGCATGCTCTCCTTACATAATCTCACCATATTTTTTTCGTATGCATGTCAGATATTGTACACAGTCATGCTGAACATGTAGAGAAAAAGAGAAAGAGTTTTGCGCGGCAATACAATGTCATGCAGACATCGCTCCATGGTGGGTTCAATGGCAAACCCTCCCCACCCCTCTCCAGATTGTAATCCAGAGGAAGATATCTGTTCTGAGGCAGATTCGGACGCCGCTGACCACTCCTATTTACCCCCAAGGTGTTTTCTCTACCTTGGCATGATGATGTTAGTCATATCATGCATATGTTCCCTTCGAGTGCCTACTTTTAACATCATATATGTCATCTGCTTAGTTTAGACATGTTCTGTAATGCCACCTGTTTAGTTTCTATATCATATATGGGAATTATGTAGTCTCATGTCTTTTAGCCAGCCATAATATATGTGAAATGTGCAATGCCATCCTGTTTAACCAGGCATCATATATTTGAATGATATCTTGCCCATCCTTTTCTTCATTAAATTTCCATTTGTTGACAAGGTTTGTACATTAAACTACTCATCCCGTGAATCAGCCATTTGGGTGGGAGATGGAAAAATCTGGAGTGAAAACAAGGCCTTCAGAGCAGACAATGCTACCTGTCGAAGCAGATCTCTTGTTGGGTCCCGATAGCTCCTCAGAGATGGATTCAGAGACAGATGACCAGTCCTATTCACCCACTGAGGTGTATGCTCTAACTTGGCATGGTTATACTGCTCATATCATGCATAAGGTGTCTTGCATTCCATAGTTTAGACATCATATACACAATATTCAACATCATGTTCTTAGTTCAGACATCATATCGAATGCCCTCTGTTTAGCATATAAATCACATATGTGAATTAAATGATGCGATCCTGATTACTTAGATAACATGTAGGTGAATTATGTCATGCGATCCTGTTTAGTTATTCATCATATCTTTGAATTATGTTATGCTATGCTATCCAGTTTAGATAGACATCATATATGTGAAATTATGTCATTCTATCCATTTTAGTTAAACAAAATACATGTCAACTATTCCATGCCCTCTTTTTTCCACACTATCTATTGCATCTATCTCTCATACAATGTTTGTACATTCAACTATGTTTCCTGTTTATCAGCCATTTGAATTGGAGCGGGTAATGCCAGTATCTAGCGGACTAAAAACACGGTCTTCAAATAAAACAGTGCTACCTCTTGGTGGAGATAGCACCTTGGTTGTACATGCACAAGAACCAGCCCTACCACACATAACCCAAACTCTCGCAGATTGTACCCCTACTACGATGGACAGAGAACCAGCTTCACCCAATCTAACCCCAACCCCAGCCGATAGTAACCCAGTTCCTGTTGACACAGCACCATCTCCACCACAGAGCTCCCAAACAAGAGCAGTTAGTAAGGCAGCTCCAGTGCCCATAGGGCCAGTACTATCACGGCGAACCCCAACTCCACCAGTTAGTACGCCTATTCCTGTGGAGGAAGCACAACCAGCTAGTCGTAATTTAGCATCTATCGCATTTGATGTTGTTAAATCGTATGTGCGTATCTTCCCATCTTGGAAATATTATACTGAAGATGAAGGAAAATGCCAGTTGCAGATGTTTTTCCAGGAGTTATGTGTAAGTAATGTTATTCATGGCAATTACTTTGCTTCGTCCCGTACATCCTACCTCCATGATGGTTATAATACAGCAAATTTTCCCATTTGTCTCTATAGAGAAGGACCGATTTGGAAACTCAGGATGAGGTAACTTGTGCTAATACCTCTGCTATCTTCAAGAATGCTTGGTGGCAGTATCGGAATTACCTGAAGAAAACGTACTTCACCGGCAAAGAAACTCATCAAATTCCCTTACGTTCTCCTGAGACACATTTACTGGACGATGACTAGGAACGCCTTGTTCTGTACTGGTCCTGAACCAAGAATGTGGTAAGGTCTATGAGCTCATTTTCTATTTTTAAGTATTATATTCTTGCATCTTACTATACTTTGTTCATGTAGAACAAGTGCCTAAGCCTAAAGAACAACTGTTCTAATTTAAAATTCCATTGCTACCACAGGACATAGACATATGTTTGTTTGATGCTTTTATTATGTACTAGTACTTGGCAATAGAAGACTTGGTAGTTTAATCATGTCCACCTTACTAATGAACTGGTTCACCGAAATGATTTTCATATACTAGTACATGCTAAACTTGTTATGTGTCTGCTTGTTTCTTCTTTTAGAATGCTGACAGAATATTGGGGAGGAGTGCCTTATTAAGCAACGGTAAAGGAAGTAATGCAGATAAGGTTCAGGATAGTGACACATCATGTCTTGGTTTTGTGTTGGAGTTACTGGCCACTACCACTTGCACAAGCTATTCAAACTCACTGTCTGAATCAGTTCGGTTTCTTGAGTCTCAACTACAAGCTGAAAGACATCGATCAGCTATGCTGCGACAGGAAGCGGAAGGACTGCGGAAGTCCCTGGAGCATTCAGATGCATAGTTTCTGGTGCAACAGCAAGCGTTGGAGGATTTTAGTGCCAAACAGGACAAAGCTAATCAGCTTGCTAAGCTTATTGCCAGCATGGTAGATACCCAGGATAACGTTTCTTGAGCTCTTCTGAAGTTGTTTCAGTTATCCTCTTGTTTTGCTGCCGCGTTTATTTGCACTGGTGGCCAATTTTGACGGCCAGTGTATATGATATGCTGCTTTGTTCCCTATATTTGCACTGGTGGCGAACTTTGATGCCTGGTGGATGTAATATGTGTAATAGCCGTGATAGCCTAGTGTTAGTTGCTTGCTTATTTATTTCCTTGTTGTCTTGTTTATTTGTTTGCTTGTAGTCATTGCAGTTCTTTTTCCGCGGTTAACTAGTGGTTGCAATAACCTATTTTTTAAAACTAGGCCACAATAACCATGGGCTAATATTTACTATAGTGACACTGGGCCCCCTACGGGCCGTAGAAATAGTGGGCCTTCTACGGGCCGTAGAAACAGTAGGCCTTCTACGTGTCGTATCATCAATGGGCCTTATACGGGTCGTATGATCGATTGACCAAACATGAGCCAATAACAGGCCGCATTATGGCCGTAAACGGGCTAGAGTTGGAATCGTCCGTTCATGGGCCGACCATAACGGGCCATCGTTAATAGGTTGTATTTGATGACGCTATGAAAACGACCCAACGTATTAACGGACCACAAACGGGCCAACTGTAACCATGGGCTGAATTTGGCCCACAAGCAGAAAATGACAGTAACGGGCCGTAAGTAAACGAATGCTGGAAATGAGCCCAAGAATAAATGGGCTCTAAGATGGCCTAAAGATAACATGGGATGGAAACGGCCCAATGGAATAACGGGTCGTTAATGGGTATAAAGTGATACACTTTTCATTACGGGCCAGTTTCACCACGGGTCGTTAATGGGTGTAAAGTGATACACTATTTATTACGGGCCAGTTTCACCACGGGTCATTAATAGGCCAAGAGTTACATAGAGCCTCATATAGGCCGAAAGATGTCATGGGCCATACATGGGCCAGAAGTGAAAACGGGCTGGAATCATATTGGATGGCCCAGATGACGCTACTGGGCCTAATTCGGATAGGGCGTAAAGGGCCTTGGGTTAGTGGGCTGTAAATGGGCTATACGGAACATGCCGTTAATAGGCTTTGAAAGTGCGTTATATCAACTAGAGGGGGGGTGAATAGGCGATTTTTATGAAAGTCTTCAAAACGTGGAAGTTTCGAAGACAAACGATAGAAATAAACCTATTACCATGCAGCGGAAGGTAGACTACACTAGCTAAACCATAGTCAAGTATTCAATGAAGTGAAAGAACAATGACTAATAGCAGCTAGGTAGTAAGGATCAGGTAGGAAGATATTATGAAGCCAAACAGAACACGCAATCACTCAGTGAAGACAAAAGATAGTGCAATCATACAATGACTTCACAAGGACCAACAGTAAGTAAAGGGAAGGGAAGGATAAACCAGTGACTCGTTGAAGACAATGATTTGTTGGACCAGTTCCAGTTGTTGTGACAACTGTACGTCTGGTTAGGGCGGCTAGGTATTTAAACCTGAGGACACACAGTCCCGGACACCCAGTCCTGAACACGCAGCTCAGGACACCCAGTCCTCACCATATTCCCCTTGAGCTAAGGTCACACAGACCTTGCCCAATCACTCTGGTAAGTCTTCAAGGTAGACTCCCAAACCTTCATAGACTTCATTCACCGGCGACCCACAATGTCTCTTGGACGCTCAGAACGCGACGCCTAACCGGCTGGAGGATTCACAGTCCTCAAGTGTAATAAGTCTTTAGATCACACAGACAAGAAGACTTAAGTGATGCCTAACACTCTTAGGTTCTGGGTGGTTAGGGCTTTATCCTCGCGAGGAATTCTCTCTCAAAGGCTTCGAGGTGGGTTGCTCTCAAACGACAAAAGCCGTACTCTAACTCTGAGCAGCCAACCGTTTATGCTTGTAGGGGGTGGGCTATTTATAGCCACTAGGCAACCCGGCCTGATTTGTCCGAAATGAACCTGGGTCACTAAGGAACTGATACGTGTTCCAACGGTCAGATTTCAAACTCACACGGCAACTTTACTTGGGCTACAAGCAAAGCTGACTTGACCGACTCTGGACAAGATTCGCTCTCATAGTCTTCACTTGAAGACATAGGTTTTGGTTAAGCATCACTTCAGTCATTCTGACTCGTTCTCTTAGACCCCACTTAACAGTACGGTGGTTCCTATGACTCAACAAAGAAGAAAAAGAACTACGAAAGATCTAAGTCTTCGAGCTCCATAGGCTTCATGCGATGTCTTCTCTTGTCATAGTCTTCAATGTGAATATCTTCATATACCACCTTTGACATCAATGTCTTCATACATTTTTAGGGGTCATCTCTGGTAGGAAAACCGAATCAATGAGGGACTTCTGCCTGTGTTATCCTGCAATTCTCACAAACACATTAGTCCCTCAACTAGGTTTGTCGTCAATACTCCAAAACCAACTAGGGGTGGCACTAGATGCACTTACAATCTCCCCCTTTTTGGTGATTGATGACAAACTAGTTGAAGTTTTCAACAGGGAATATAATATGTGAAATTGTAGAGGAATTGTCTTCTTTAGTTGCAAGGGCTCCCCCTGAAGATGTGCATATAAGTAATTTGCTTTTGGAATGCAAATGCACATGGCAGGTTGTACTCATGGAGATCCTCTTCAACTTATGATGACAATTCATTATGCATGAGAAGGTATGTGAAGATAATGACATGCATAATGGCAAATGGACGTCTGCAAAATGATCTAAGTGCGGAATTTATCGTCGGACATGCGGAATTTATCGTTGCATCACGAAGTAGCAAATAAGTAGCAGCCGACCATCGAGTTTAAGTGTTACAACTCAAAGAACCAAATGTATCAAAACGAGAGTTGTAAACACGAAGAAAAATATAAAGCAACCGCCCATATGGGCCCGCTTGAAGACTATCAAACTCATATGCTTCTCCCCCTTTTGTCAGTAAGGACCAAAAAGGTTTGAAGACATAGAGCATCTACTCGTTCCCATGAGGAGTAGGTGAAGCAGCAGGGTCTTTGGTGGTTTTCGGCAGTGCAGAAGAACTTGGAGCAGTGTCGAAGCGTGCTGAAGGAGGTGGCGGTGAAGTAGCATCGTCTTCATCCTCGATCACTCTGGCATTCACAGTTGCAGCTGAGGAAGAGAACTCAGAGTCTTCAAGAGATGGAGTTTGTCGCAGCACTGCCCTTCGAGGAGGTGTGGAGTCAAACTTGAAGCGTTCAGTGAAACCATCCTCTTGAAGATCATCTTCAGAGCACATAAGCGTCAGCCGTTTCCATGTGCGTCGAGAGGTTTCATGTGCAACAAAGGCATTCTTGGTGGCAAGATTGCGAATACGGTTGACATCCACCAAGAGGCTTTGCATTTGGTGCTTCAGCCAGTCATGATGCCTATCCTGTTTCTGATGAAGAGCCACTAGAAGCTCTCGGTCATTGAGAACACGAGTGCGCTTCTTAGGTCGTTGGGCAATTGTGCCATCGGTGGCTTCAGTAAGGGCAGGATGTGGTGCACGTGTAGTTCCACCCAAAGGATACACACGAGTGACAGCTTCAACTCCTTCAATGTTCTGAGAAAAACTTTGATGCTCCGCATTCTGAAGACTTAGAGGTTCCTTGGCAGGCTCAGGATAAATGGCTTCAACAGACATATCCACATCAGGCAGAAAGATCCGATGATTGCGAGCAGATGGCTGATATGAGATAGCGGAGTGAAGTTTAATCAGCCGCATTATCCATGGAGCACAGAACTTCAAGCCAAAAAGATCAGAGCCTGATGCAGCAAGTTGGCAGATGAAGAAGTCCTGTGCATTGAAGCATTTGCCATGAAGAATATAGAAGACCAAAGTCTTCATTGCACCTTCTAGCTTGGCATGTGGAGAATGTCCTTTGTTGGGCCAGAGAGTTTGCCTTATGATGTGATAAATAGTCCTTGGTAGATACTCAAGATCTTCAATGAAGAACTCCTTGGGATATGCAGCATCTTGGGGCAATGGCTTCATCATACTGAGCATCTGACTCATGTTAGGTTCAGGCTTCTGAAAGATGCTCTCCACAGCTTCACTGTGAAGCTGACAGCCATGTTCGTAGAGATCGCCAGGAGTGGGCAGACCAGTGAGCTCAATGATATCAAAGGCTTTGGCTTCGTGATGAACATTTTCTGTCGTCCACTCCAGGACCCCAAGTCTTCGGATCTTTGTTGTACCCACGGATGTGAAGTGTGGCATAGAATTGGAGCAGCACTCTTCATTCCAGTGCTCTTGGTCGGTGACAAACGGCAGCAATCCAACCTCCTTGAAGCAATCCAGAGCTTCTTCCAGACAGGGCAGACCAGCTATTGCTTCGATGTCAAGACGCTTATGTGGGAAGATGCGACCTTGATTGTATAGAATGCAGGAGTAATAGCTTCGCTGCGGATAGCTCCAGAACCGATCAGATGATATCCTTTCCCTTGAGTAGGGGTTCCTGGAGCTATTGAAGAAGGTTTTGTCTGCTTTGAAGCCATTGACATTGAAGGATCCAGGTGCTGATGCAGGACCTGGAAACCAGGGCAATCTGGGAATTGGCTTCTGTACCTGAGGCCTGTGTTCAACATGGTAGTCAAACTGAAGACCAGCAGCAGGCGCAGGAATAGAAGCAGTAGCATCATTGACTTTGCTGACTTCTGGTGCTTTTGTTGGTATAGGCTCCACATTGGCTTCAGCCATGACAGCGTCAGTGACGTCGGTGGCAGCCTCAAAATTCTCAACCTCCACTTGATGAGCTGGAGGGTCGGTCATAGTCACGTTCTCCTCGAGAACAGCTTCTTGGTGAGGCGGGGGTGTAGCAGCGCTTGGGGTTTCTTCTTCATTGGCTGATGCAGCTGGAATGTCTTCAGTAGCTTTAGCTTCAGACTCAGAGACTGGAGGCCTTGGTCCTTTGCGAAGTCTGCGTAACGCTGGCGACGCCTGTGGAATTGGAGTTGGCTGGGCCTCAAAGTCTTCTTCCTCTTGTGCTTGTGGGTGATCAGCCCATGATGCATCCTGAGCAATTGGCGTCAGAGGACGACCAATGCTGATGAGCTCGCTGTGCATGAGCACAGGCGATGATACCTATTGGTGCTCGAGCTGAGGAAGAACTGCATCATCTTCAACATGGTCATGGTGACCAATGTCTTCAGCAGTGATGGGATCAGCTGCTGGAATGTCTTCAGCTTCATGAGCCCCTGTGAAAGTAGGCTCATGGAAAGTTAGTTGGCGCTCTTGAGGTTCAGCGTCAGGGTGAACCATGGAGATGGGTTCAACAATCAAGGGCTCTGTGAGAGCAGCCCGTTCCTTCTTGGTCTTCTGCTTCTTCTTGGAAGGGGCAGTAGCAGAGGCTTCAGGATGTTTCCTCTTCCTTGCTTCAGCCTCAGCAGTCCTCGTCTTCTTCAGTTCTGAAGCAGTTGACCGGGCCTTTGGCTTCGAGCCAGTCATGCTAGTTGGGAAGACAATGGGTTCTGCTTCCTGCCTTGGTGCGTTGGGTTCGGCCACAATGGGCTTCTTCTTCTGCTTGGCAACCATTCTGGGATCAATGCCCGGACGCCCAAGGGCCTTGCGCTCCTCAGCCTCGTTGTAGCCTTGCACACACCTGTCAGCCAGGACCTTCATGCACTCACGAGAACCTTGAGCTTCTGCACGTTTCTTGAGAAAGGCTTCTTTGAGCTCGTGCAGCATAATCTTGAAGTTCTTCACCTCTTGCACGCTGAGCTTGGCCATATGCTTCTTGAACTGAGATTTCTCAAAGTCAATCTTCTGCTTCAGTTCAACAATGCGATGGGCGATAGCTCACTCTGAAGCAATGGTGCCATGGAAGCCGACACTGAGGCCAATGGGAAGTTGCAGATCTTCGAAGCTAATGTTGGGCGAATCAAACCACTCATCAATGAAGTTGTGTATGATTGTCATGTCAAAGAGAGGCAGATCATTGAAGATTTCTGTTTCTTCTTTGCTCTTGATGAGTTGCTCAAGAGCGTCATCTGCAAGATCTTCATCACTGGACAGATCAATGGCATCGTTTCGTAGAATGGCAGCAGCAGTCAGTTCTTGGCCGGTGTGTGGCAGAGGCACCTTGACCTTCTGGGGCTTGGAGATGCATGACAAATCTTCAGACTACACACTGTCTTTAGGAGGTGCAGTGGCCAGTGGCTTCGCCCGTGAGATTTTTGGTGCAGAGGTAGGCTTTGAAGCTCTAGGCTGCTTCAACTTCTTTGGCTTCGGCGCTGCAGGCGCTTCATCTGATTCAGCATCATCTGTAGGCTCATTCACGGCTGTCCCTTGAACCACGATGTGAGTGATGAGACCTTCCAAGTTGTAGAAGGGCCCAAGAAGATTGGGTTCAGCTTCACGAGTTCCATCGGCACGGGGAGCAGAGGGACCAGGGTTGAAGTCTAATCCCAAAGACTTCTTGTTCTGCTTTGCTGAGTTCTGAGCAAACTGGAAGTTGCCCTTAAACAGATTGTTGTCACAACACCATTGCAGTGACGATGGGTCGGCATCCATAGGCTGAGGTCCACGGACCATGCAGGGATAGAAGCCTTGTTCAATGGCTTCATCTCTAGTCCTGGGTTGAAGATTTTTGTAGAGGATGTCTCCCCATGGTCGCTTGATGGCATTCTTTTCAGCATATTCCTTTGTCACAAATCTGTACTTGAACCACTGTTCTTCCCAATAGCGTCGAATCCATTGGATTCGTTTCCTGCGTTGATTGTAATCCTCTTCAGGATTTGTCTTGTACAGCTCTGAGAGGTCATCGGGCAGATCTCTTGATGTTTCTCCTCGAAGCTTTCTGCCACCCTTCCTTGCTGATTTCTCTGAAGCCATGAACTTTAAACTGAATGGCTTCAATACGTTCAAAGGCTTCAATGGCTTTCGCTTGCTGGACAAACAAGAACTGGCTTCGGGAGAATTTATGTGATACTGTAAGAATTCTGCAAATGAATGCAGACTATGAGAACCAAGGGATTCTCCCACTCACATGTACCTGTGACAGCATTAAGGTGCGAGGGAAGGGGAAGAGGTCATATGCATTCTCATAAGATTTTTAAGATAAATCAGTTTAGAAGACATTGACCTCATCGTGCGAAGACATTCACTCATAGATAAGGAGTTGGTTCCAGATTTGTACGAATCTAACTACTTTGTGAAGCATAAGTGAATATACTAGGCATATTATGAGATGCAGTTTGAAGTGGATCCAACATGTGTGAACAAAAACCACTTGTGGTAGAAAGTGACGAATCTATAGGATCAAAGGGGCCGCAAAAAGGAAGTTTTATTTACCACATGTAGAACTGCTAGACGGAGTGGAAGAGGAGGCCGAGCAGTTCGATCGTCCGTGCCCTAACTTGGAGACGGAGGACACCTACGACGACGGCGGAGAGGATGATGTCCGCGGTCGGCGTGAAGACGGCGTCAGAGAGGTTGTGGCAGGGAAGCGCTCCGTCGCCGGCGTCGTCGAGGGCTAGCGGTGGCGCTAGGGTTCATGCGAGAGTGGAAGAAGAGATAATGACTGTGGTGAGGCATGTATTTATAGGGACAAGGGCGGCTTAGTGTTATTACAAAGGTGCCCCTGGTGATTCACATCTGAGGAACACGTGGCCATCATGCAGCATATCGGGGGTTGTTCCACGTCCCACGCACGCCTGGATTGTCGGGTGGTCGTTCCCACTTCTCCGGGTTTCAGGTGAAGGAATGAGCATTGAAAACGGACTTAAAGTTTGTCTCTGTATCCTCTGATGACAAGGACGCAAAGAAGACATTCGACAGTTTCAATAGAAGGCATATGATTTGGAGAGATAGAGTTTGAGATAGAAAGCATAGAAAGGTTAGGGTCCGATCACATTCACTTAGTTCAAAAGGTTCAACAAGAAGACATAGCTATAAGTGAAAGCTGTAGAGGACAGAACACTAGTATATATATATATTCAACATAGTGAAGATAATTATGAAGACATGTTGAGATTGAAGCCAAACCAAATGTCAAGACATAGCAAATGTAACGCCATGAGTGAAACACTTCAAACAGAACATTTGGTGGTGGCGTTAGCCACCGTATAGGAAGTATTAGACCCAGACGCGGTGCACAATTATCGTGGTGCTCCGAAGTCAAATTCCACATTAATGTATTCACACTTAGAATGTATGTCTTCATTGATTGAAGATATACTTTACTTCATGTGTTGCACGTCTAAGTCATCAATATGCATAAGTGTTAGGATGTGTGCCTGATCACAGGACATTTGAGGATTCCAAGATATTTAGCTCACACCGTAACTTGCAAAATCTCTTCTCATCCAAGGGCTTGGTGAAGATATCTGCCAATTGCCCTTCAGTGTTGACGTGTATGATATCAATATCTTCCTTCACAACATGATCTCTGAGAAAGTGATGACGAATTTCAATGTGCTTTGTCTTCGAGTGCTGAACTGGGTTGTTGGCAATCTTGATGGCGCTTTCATTGTCGCAGTAGAGTGGCACTTGCTTCAGATGAATGCCATAGTCCTTCAGTGTTTGCTTCATCCACAGAAGCTGAGCGCAGCAAGATCCAATAGCAATGTATTCAGATTCAGCAGTGGAGAGAGATACACAGTTCTGCTTCTTTGAAGACGAATATACAAGTGATCGTCCCAAAAAATGACATGTGCCTGATGTAGACTTGCGATCCACCTTGTCACCAGCATAATCAGCATCCGAGAATCCAACCAGATCAAACTCTAAGCCCTTTGGATACCATAATCCTAGAGTTGGGGTGTGAGCCAAATATCGAAGAATTCGGTTCACAGCTAAGTGATGCGACTCCTTTGGTGCCGCTTGGAATCGAGCACACATGCAAACACTAAGAATAATATCTAGCCTAGATGCACATAGATAAAGTAAAGAACCAATCATGGAGCGGTATACCTTTTGATCGAACTCTTTACCATTGTCGTCGGGACCCAGATGATGTTTGCCTGGCATTGGCGTCGTGAAGCCTTTGGAGTCTTGCATGCCGAACTTCTTCAGGCAACCCTTGAGATACTTCTATTGAGATATGAAGATGCCGTTGCGTTGCTGTCGTATTTGAAGACCGAGGAAGAACTTCAGCTCAGCCATCATGGACATCTGATATTGCTCTTGCATCATATATCCAAACTCTTCACTGTACTTCTGATTGGTGCAGTCGAAGATAATGTCATCCACATATATTTGGCACACAAACAGTTCACCATCATATGTCTTCGTGAACAGAGTGGGGTCAAGGGAACCAGGTATGAAGCCTTTGCTCTTCAAGAAGTATTTGAGTGTGTCATACCAAGCCCGAGGGGCTTGTTTGAGGCCATACAGTGCCTTTTTGAGCTTGTATACCATATCAGGATGTTTTGGATCTTCAAAGCCAGGCGGTTGTGCAACATACACTTCTTCTTCAATCTTGCCATTGAGAAAAGTGCTCTTGACATCCATTTGATATAGAAGTATGTTATGATGATTTGCATAGGCCAGCAGTATGCGTATGGCTTCAAGTCGAGCCACAGGAGCAAATGTTTCATCGAAGTCAATCCCTTCCACTTTAGTATACCCTTGAGCAACGAGAGGAGCTTTGTTTCTGACAACTTGTCCATGATCATCTTGCTTGTTGTGGTATATCCATTTGGTGCCTATTATATTGTGCTTCCGAGGGTCAGGACGCTTAGCCAGTTCCCATACATTATTCAGCTCAAACTGTTGAAGCTCTTCTTGCATAGCTTGAATCCATTCAGGTTCCATGAAGGCTTCTTCAACTTTCTTGGGTTTGGTTATTGAGACGAATGCAAGTGCCCACAGAAATTTGCTATCTGAGTTGCCCTTGAACGAGTGAGCGGACCGGGTGCATTGATGCTATCAATTATTCTCTCAATCTGCACTTCATTGGCAACACGAGGATGTACAGGGCGAAGATTTTGCTCTTGCTGATCATTGTCATTGTTAGAGGGATTGTCTTTAGGCTGAGCATTTTCTTCAGGTTGATCAGGTGCGGATATGATAAGTTCCTCTTCAGGTTGAGCTTCAGAGGGTATGATCTCTCCAGTTCCCATTAGTTTGATTGATTCACTGGGTGGAACTTCATCTAACACATTTGGCAGGTGCTCTCTTTGTGAACCGTTTGTCTCATCGAACCGCACATCCACTGTTTCAACCACTTTATAATGAAAGAGATTGAAGACTCTGTAGGAGTGCGAATCATTTCCATATCCAAGCATAAAACCCTCATGTGCTTTTGGTGCAAATTTTGAACTGTGATGTGGATCCTTGATCCAGCACCTGGCGCCAAATACTCTGAAGTAACTGACATTTGGCTTCTTGCCAGTAAGGAGCTCATAAGATGTCTTGTTCAGAAGCTTGTGAAGATAAACATGATTGATTGTATGGCATGCAGTATCAATGGCTTCAAGCCAGAATTTTCTTGGAGTCTTGTATTCATCAAGCATCGTTCGGGCCATCTCAATGAGTGTTCTGTTCTTGTGTTCGACGACGCCATTCTGTTGTGGCGTGTACGGGGCTGAGAATTCATCTGTGATGCCCAAGGTATCAAGATATGTATCAAGGCTAGTGTTCTTGAATTCAGTGCCATGGTCACTTCTGATGTGCTTTATCTTGGCGCCATAGTTGCTCATTGCTCGATTGGCGAAGCATCTGAAGACATCCTGCACTTCAGTCTTGTAGAGGATTATGTGCACCCAAGCATATCTAGAATAATCATCAACAATGAAAAAGCCATAGAGACAAACAGTAGTAGTAAGAGTTGAGTAATGAGTGGGACCAAAAAGATCCATGTGGAGCAGTTCGAAGGGTCGAGTAGTAGTCATGATTGTCTTCGAGGGATGTTTGGCCCTCGTCATCTTTCCTGCTTCACAGGCACCGCATAAGTGATCTTTCTTGAACTTGATGCCCTCGATGCCTATGACATGCTTCTTCTTTGCAAGGGTGTGGAGGTTCCTCATGCCAGCATGCCCTAGCCTCTGATGCCAGAGCCAGCATTCTAAAGCTTTTGCTAGAAGACATACGGCAAGCTGTGGTCCTGCTGAGAAATCTACCACGTACAAATCATCTTTCCGATACCCTTCAAACACTAGAGACTTGTCAGATTCCATTAGAACAAGGCAACGATATTTTCCAAATATTACGATCATGTTCAAATCGCAAAGCCTTGAGACAGACATTAAGTTGAAGCCAAGGGATTCAACAAGCATGACTTTATCCATGTGTTGATCCTTTGAGATTGCAACTCTACCTAGACCCAATACCTTACTTTTACCAGTGTCAGCAAATGTGATGTGACTCTTGTCGGATGGACGTAAGGTTGAGTCCATAAGAAGGCTTCTTTTGCCAGTCATGTGATTGGTACACCCACTATCAATAATCCATTCTGAAGACGCCGGTGTCGTGCCCTATAGTGCAGTTAGGGGGATAGGCTTCACGAAGAGAGTTGTGAAGCAAAAACATTTGACAAACCAGTGGGTTATGAAAGCTTAGATCCAGATTCGGACTGATAGGGAGAGTAGCAAGCGATTCAGGAACAAAGTACATAGTAAGACCATTCGGGCATTTGATCTTGCACCCTACGAGATGTTTAAGGTCCCCAGCACTAGCGTCAGACGATTTTGGTTTTCTGCTGGAGACCTTTCCCTGCAAAACAGAGTTAAGCTTTCTTAGCCACCCACATCTTCAAGGGTGGCTTAGAAGCAATAAGTCTAAGTGCAGCGTCTGAAAACTTTGGCTTTGGAGCCCTAGCAAAAAGTCTTGCAGGCGGACAATAGTACTCATAAGAATAAGCAGAATAGTTCTTGGTCTTATGAACATGGCGGTTCGATGAACCGCGCTCATATTCATAGGCCTGAGTATGGTTTCCCTGCAAAACATTTGCGTTAGTGTGACTCAGGTGAGTCCTTTGTCTGTATGAAGCCTTTGGACTGTATGAAGCCTGTGGTTTGGGGTTTGTCTTCTTCACCTGTGGTGTCATGATGACATTCACAGGAAGATTTTCCAAACACCTTTTCGGCACCCAGATCTTCTTCATAGGCGGCCCATTCCTGCAGTTAGTACCAATATACCTGGCAAATACTTCACCATTCTGATTCTTAAACAGTTTATAGTTAGCATCAAAGGATTCATCAATGACAATGGGGTTAGCACAGGTGAAGCCAGATAGATTGGATGGATCTGCTGAAGGTTCCTTTGCAGCAACCCATGTGGTTTTGGGGTACTGCTCAGGTTTCCAGTAAGAGCCATCAGCATTCACTTTCCTTACGAACCCAACACCCTCTTTCCTCGGGTTTCGGTTCAGAATCTGCCTTTTGAGGACATCACATAGTGTCTGATGCCCTTTAAGACTTTTGTACATCCCTGTTTCAAGCAATGTCTTCAACCTAGCATTCTCATCAGCAATAGCAGTGGTATCCTCAGCAGAGGGGTTAGTTACCACATCAACAGTTGAAGATATTGCAACAGTAGCAGCAGTAGAACATTCAGCAACAGAAGTAGCATTATCACGCTCAATGCATTTAAGACATGGTGGTTCAAATCCTTCCTGAGCGGAACTGATCTGTTCGGCGCGAAGTGACTCGTTTTCCTTTTGAAGATCTTCATGAGCCGCTCTCAATTTCTCAAGATCTTGCTTCCTTTGAAGATAATCGTAGGAAAGCTTTTCATGAGTTGTTGAGAGCGTTTCATGACGACTTTCAAGTTCCACATACTTAACATGAAGATTTTTTATGTCTTCAATTAAGGACTCACATCGAGTCATTTCAGCGCCTAACAGATCAGCGCTTTTGTGTAACAGTTTTTGAATATGTTCCATAGCTTTCTGTTGTTCAGTTGCAATTTTAGCAAGTGTTTTGTAGCTGGGTCTTGAACGACAATCAGAGTCATCTTCACTAGATGTTTGATAGTGAGTAGTGCATGTGTTTACCTTGGCACCGCGTGCCATGAAGCAGTAGGTAGGAGCGGACTAGTTCTTGTCATTTTCATCGGTGTCGGTGATGAAGTCATTGTCTTCAGTGTTGAAGATGGACTTGGCAACGTATGTTGTAGCTAGACTTGCAACGCCAGAATCGGACTCCTCCTCAGACTCCACCTCCGCCTCCTCAGAAGCGGACTCCTCCTATGAATCCATTTTCTTGCCAACAAACGCACGTGCCTTGCCAGATGAGCTCTTCTTGTGTGATGAAGACTTTGAGGAAGACTTGGAAGAAGATTTTGAGTATTTCTTCTTCTTCTTGTCGTCAGAGTCATATTCCTTGCTCTTCTTCTTCTTTTTGTTCTCATTGTCCCACTGCGGACACTCAGAGATGAAGTGGCCAGTTTTCTTGCACTTGTGGCATGTTTTCTTCTTGTAGTCATGAGCAGAAGCTTCATCATTCCTTGAGCTTGATCGTGAAGACTTCCCGAAGCCTTTCTTCTTGGTGAATTTTTGGAACTTCTTCACAAGCATAGCAAGTTCCTTTCCAATGTCTTCAGGGTCATCAGAACTGCTGTCAGATTCTTCTTCAGATGAGGAGATAGCTTTTGCCTTCAAGGCACGAGTTCGCCCATAGTTTGGACCGTAGATATCTCTTTTCTCAGAAAGCTGAAACTCATGTGTGTTGAGCATCTCAAGTATGTCAAATGGATCGAGTCTCTTGAAATCAGGACGTTCTTGAATCATCAGGGCTAGGGTGTCAAATGAAGTGTCAAGTGATCTCAGTAGTGTCTTGACGACTTCATGCTTGGTGATCTCAGTAGCGCCGAGGGCTTGAAGCTCATTTGTGATGTCAGTGAGTCGATCAAACGTGAGCTGGGCATTCTCATTGTCATTTCGCTTGAAGCGGTTGAAGAGGTTGCGAAGGACACTGATTCTCTGATCTCTCTGGGTTGAGACGCCTTCGTTGACCTTGGAGAGCCAGTCCCAGACTAGCTTAGATGTTTCCAAAGCACTCACACGGCCATACTGTCCTTTGGACAGATGACCACAGATGATATTCTTGGCAGTAGAGTCTAGTTGAATGAACTTCTTGACATCAACAGTAGTGACACCTTCTCCAGCCTTGGGAACGCCGTGCTTGATGACATACCATAGGTCGACGTCAATGGCTTCAAGATGCATGTGCATCTTATTCTTCCAGTAGGGATATTCAGTTCCATCGAAGACGGGGCACGCAGCGGAGACTTTAAGTATCCCTGCAGTCGACATAGCTAAAACTCCAGGTGGTTAAACCGAATCACACAGAACAAGGGAGTACCTTGCTCTGATACCAATTGAAAGTGCGTTATATCGACTAGAGGGGGGTGAATAGGTGATTTTTATGAAAGTCTTCAAAACGAGGAAGTTTCGAAGACAAATGATAGAAATAAACCTATTACCATGCAGCGGAAGGTAGACTACACTAGGTAAACCATAGTCAAGTATTCAATGAAGTGAAAACACAATGACTAATAACAGCTAGGTAGTAAGGATCAGGTAGGAAGATATTATGAAGCCAAACAGAACACGCAGTCACTCAGTGAAGACAAAAGATAGTGCAATCATACAATGACTTCACAAGGACCAACAGTAAGTAAAGGGAAGGGAAGGATGAAACCAGTGAATCGTTGAAGACAATGATTTGTTGGACCAGTTCCAGTTGCTGTGACAACTGTACGTCTGGTTAGGGCGGCTAGGTATTTAAACCTGAGGACGCACAGTCCCGGACACCCAGTCCTGAACACGCAGCTCAGGACACCCAGTCCTTACTGTATTCCCCTTGAGCTAAGGTCACACAGACCTCGCCCAATCACTCTGGTAAGTCTTCAAGGTAGACTCCCAAACCTTCACAGACTTCGTTCACCGGCGATCCACAATGTCTCATGGACGCTCAGAACACGACGCCTAACCGGCTGGAGGATTCACAGTCCTCAAGTGTAATAAGTCTTCAGATCACATAGACAAGAAGACTTAAGTGATGCTTAACACTCTTAGGCTCTGGGTGGTTAGGGCTTTATCCTCGCAAGGAATTCTCTCTCAAAGGCTTTGAGGTGGGTTGCTCTCAAACGACAAAAGCCGTACTCTAACTCTGAGCAGCCAACCGTTTATGGTTGTAGGGGGTGGGCTATTTATAGCCACTAGGTAACCCGACCTGATTTGTCCGAAATGACCCTGGGTCACTAAGGAACTGACACGTGTTCCAACGGTCAGATTTCAAACTCACACGGCAACTTTACTTGGTCTACAAGCAAAGCTGACTTGTCCGACTCTGGACAAGATTCGCTCTCATAGTCTTCACTTGAAGATATAGGTTTTGGTTAAGCATCACTTCAGTCATTTTGAATGGTTCTCTTGGACCCCACTTAACAGTACGGTGGTTCCTATGACTCAACAAAGAAGAAAAAGAACTACGAAAGATCTAAGTCTTCGAGCTCCATAGGCTTCATGCGATGTCTTCTCTTGTCATAGTCTTCAATGTGAATATCTTCATATAGCACCTTTGACATCAATGTCTTCATACATTTTTAGGGGTCATCTCTGGTAGGAAAACTGAATCAATGAGGGACTTCGACCTGTGTTATCCTGCAATTCTCACAAACACATTAGTCCCTCAACTAGGTTTGTCGTCAATACTCCAAAACCAACTAGGGGTGGCACTAGATGCACTTACAGGCTTTCCATGGGCCGGCCCGCCACCTTTTGACCAAGTCAAACGGACCGGCCTTTTCACAGGAATGGGCCTCTATTGGGCCATGCCACATGTCGATGTATCATAGGCGCCTTCCGTCCAATGAGTGGTTGACATCTGTCCCAACGATGAGCCGACACGTGTTTCCTCCAGCCAATGATGATTTTACATGTGGAAAATCCTCATTGGTCGGGGCTGTTAACGGGTTATCGGATCCAAAACCCGACCCGATAGCTTAACGGCGTTCCGTTGCGGTGGATGCCACGTGTCGGTCACCCTTGACGAAAGCACTTCTGTGACGCGCGATTTATCGTCATGGAAGTGGACACTTTCGTGATGATAGTTTTGGTAATGTCATGGAACACTTCTACAACAGCACAGGTATGACTATCTTGATTCTGTCATAAATTTGTCATGGATGTACATGCATGAAAAAAAAGCGACTTGCTGTGACAAACACGTATCATCACGGAAGTGTAATTTTTTGTAGTGACTGTACCCGGCTTAAACTCATTTCTTTAGCCATTCGAAGACCATGGAGTAAGGCCTCATACTCAGCTGCGTTGTTAGTACAAGGAAACATCAATCGCAACACATAACAAAATTTGTCACCTCAAGGAGAAGTTAAAACAACTCCAGCCCCCGAGCCTTCCAATTGTCTGGACCCATCAAAATGAATCATCCAATATATGTTGTCTGGATTCTCTTCTGGTATCTGCAACTCCGTCCAATCATTAATGAAGTCCACCAGTGCTTGAGATTTGATGGCAGTACGTGGCACATACTTTAAACCATGAGACCCAAGTTCAATGGCCCACTTGGCGACTCGTCCCGTGGCTTCTCTATTTTGAATAATATCTCCTAAGGGAGCAGAGCTAACCACAGTGATAGGATGACCCTGTAAGTAATGCTTAAGCTTCCGGCTTGCCATGAACACCCCATAAAAAAGTTTTTGCCAATGTTGATATCTCTGTTTGGACTCAATGAGCACCTTGCTGACGTAGTAAACCGACCGTTGAATCGGATATTCCTTGCCAACCTCTTTGCGCTCTACAACAATGGCCACACTGACAGCACATGTGTTAGCATCCACATATAACAATAGTGGCTCCTTATCAATGGGAGCAGCAAGAACCAGAGGCTTAGCGAGCTGTCTTTTCAGATCTTTAAAGGCGGAGTTAGCAGCATCACTCCAGACAAAATCATCTATATTCTTCATCATTTGATATAACAACATAGGCACGAAATCAATCATCTTGGTATCGTCAGCTGACTTAAACTTCAGCGCCGACTCATGCTCCATAGTTGGCTTCTTCAAAGATGTCATGTCTGTCGGGTCAACGTTGTCTTTGTAGAATTTTAACTCCTCCGTCGCGCAAATAGATTCTGCATAAGCAGCATTGCCTTCCTCACACTCTAAGGATATCTTCCGACTTCCATGTACTGTAATAGTACCTTTATAACCCGGCATCTTGAGCTGCAGATAAACATAACACGGTCGTGCCATGAATTTTGCATAAGCCGGTCGTCCAAATAGGACGTGATACGGGCTCTTGATTTTGACCACCTCAAAGGTTAATTTCTCAGCCCTGGAATCAGGCTCATCTCCAAAAGCTACCTCCAGCACAATCTTACCCACTGGATATGCCGACTTACCAGGCACCACTCCTTGAAAAACAGTGTTGGACGTCTTAAGACTTTTGTCAGTCAACCCCATGAGACGGAATGTCTCATAATAGAAGATGTTGATGCTACTGCCTCCGCCCATGAGTACTTTAGTGAATTTATATCCACCAATCTGAGGCGCCACCACTAAGGCCAGATGACCCAGATTGTCAACCCGGGGCGGGTGATCCTCCCTACTCCACAGAATAGGCTGCTCAAACCATCTCAAATAACAAGGAACCACCGGCTCAACAGCATTGACCGGTCTCTTATGAAGTTTTTGGTCCCTTTTGCATAAACTGGTGGTGAACACATGATACTGCCCACTACTTACCTGCTTTGGGTTACTCTGAAACCCGGATTCCTGCTGCTGCTGACCTCCTTGGCCAGACTGTTGATTATAACCACCCTAATTACCTTGAGGGCCCTAGCCATGAAAACCGCGATCGCCTGTGCCGCCGCCAGGTACATGATTACCGTCGAACATGTTAGAATTCAATAGATGGGTGGTCGGCTTCTCCCGAGTGTCGTGTCTTGGACAGGGTTCATTTAGCAACTGCTCGAGGGTGGGACCTAACCCGCCTGACCGAGGAGGTGGACTCCCCTTACGTCGTTGATTGTTGCCTTGCGCATTCGCCACAAACTCCGAGGTCGTCAGCCTTACGTTTGTTATTACGTCCTTGATTTGCCGAGTTATGCTGAAGGCCCTTAGTGTTGCCATTCTTCTTTCCCTTCCTTGTCTTCTCTTCATCAGACGCATGATCGTTGGTACTATCTGAATCGGCATATTTGACGAGAGCCGCCATCAGCTGGCCCATGTCATTACAATTGCGCTTGAGCCGCCCTAGCTTCTGTTTTAGAGGTTCAAAATGACAATTTTTCTCCAACATTAAGACCATAGAGCCGGCATCCATTTTATTAGATGAATGTATTATTTCCTTTACCCGGCGCACCCAACGGGTCGTGGACTCACCTTCCACTTGCTTGCAATTAGTCAAGTCCACAATTGACATGGGCTGCTTGCATGTATCTTTAAAGTTCTAAATAAAACGGGCCTTTAACTCTGCCCAGGAACCAATGGAATTAGGTGGCACTCCCTTTAACCAAGTGCAGGCCGTTCCATCCAGCATCATAGTGAAGTATTTAGCCATTGCAGCGTCACTGACCTCCAGCAATTCCATGGCCATCTCATAACTTTCAATCCATGCCCCGGGCTGTAAGTTAGCTGTGTAATTAGGCACCTTCCGAGGCTCCTTGAAATCCTTTGGCAAACGCTCATTACGTAGAGCCGACACCAAGCAAGGGACACCTCCTGTCCTTGTGGCCACACCTGCTTCAATAGAGGTCGTCGGATAAACTGGAAAAGCTTGGTGAGCCGCCTGCTCAGCTGCCTGTTGAACCGCCCACTCAGCCTCTTGGCGGATCCTATCCTGGTCAACCAAGTTAAGAACTTCATCACGCGCCAGGTCATGCCTGCGCGGCTGGTTTCGGCGCTGGGCGTTGCTTGACATGGCTGCAGAATCCATATGCCTGCTATAGCTCGGGCTTCGGCTTGGGTGATGGGTTGAATGAATCCTGTCTCGACTATAAGAGTATGCCTCCTGCCATGCCAGAGCCGTCTGAAGAAGTTCTCTGACCCTTCGCATTTCAATCGCCGTCCGAGAGTCGCCCTCCATTGGGAGAGCCGCCAAATGCGCCGATGCTGCGATCAGATTCTCCAAAGGATTAGAAAAATCCTGTCTCGACTATAATTTTTTTAATTTTTGTTTTTATTAGTTTTATCTTTCTGAAAAATGTTTTAAAAAAGCTTCTTCTCCGAACCGGGCCAACTGAGCCAAAGCCCAGCAAGCCGGCCCAAGCGACCACCGCCTTTCTTCCCTGCGCGCGACCGGGACTCCTCCCGGAGTCCGGCGCCGATCCGCCGCCGTTCGCCCCTCGGCCAAGGCAGGCCTCGCCTCCCGTGCCCTTTATAAGGAGCCGGAGCGCCGCATCGCGCAGCGCCGCCTCGCCGCTCCTCTCCGTCGCCAGTGCCTCGCCGCCGCTGCCTGCCTTGCCCCGCGCCGCTAGCTGCTATTGCCATCGCCGCCAAGCACCGCCGACGGCGCCTCGCGCCAGAGCCGTAGCCCCGTGCCACCGCCACCGTTGCCGCACCTCGCCGGAGCAGCCGCGCCGCTGATCCGATCCACCACCGACCCGCCAGAACCGTTAGGAACCGCCCGGTTCACCCGGTTTTTTCTTTATTTTGTTGTTGTCTGTCTAGGTTTATTTATATAGAGAATGTTCGTCGGTTAGTTTATTTTAACGAATGAATCCGTTCGTTAGGTTTTGTTAGCGAGCGTTCGCTCGATTGTTTTTTCTTTTTCTTTTTAATTTCGTCCAGGGACCCATCCGTGAATATTTTCTTTATAGATTAGTCCTTGTTCTTCAAACGATCACTACTTTTTTGCTCGTTAGTCAGAATTAGATGAAACCGACGCCCACTTCTTCGTCTTGATCCCCTCTATCCAGTAAAAACAACTTAAACATATTTTTGAAAGTTTTAAAATTTGATTTCAAACATATTTGTATTTGAACTTCGTTAGATCGTAACTTGAGTTTTATAACTCCGTTTGAGTTGATTCTTTTTGTAAATCGAAGCTCTTGACCTAAACTTTCTAATAAGGCCAAATTCACATAATTTTGGTACTGTTAGAAAAAAATTATGTTGCAAGAATTATTTGCTTGGTTTTGATGTTTTCTGAATTGTCTTCTTTGTTCTTTCCGATCTTTAGAGTGCTTGCTTATGTGTGGTTACTATTGTTAGCTTACGATAGATTGACCAGAGTGTGACGAGTAGAACTATCAGGAGTTATGTGTGCGAATCATCTTCATCAATAGTACAAGGCAAGTTCACACTTTGATCATACTCTTCATGCCCAATTTTTATGCATTAGTTTCAACCCTCAAACATTGCATGGTTAGGATTTGATAACATGTGGGTATTGGGAAGTAGTTGATGAGGTAGGAACCTATTGTCCTGCATTCAAACCTTGGGAGTTACTTCTACGTTAT
The DNA here is from genome assembly GCA_034509565.1 of Triticum monococcum. Taxonomy (NCBI): domain Eukaryota; kingdom Viridiplantae; phylum Streptophyta; class Magnoliopsida; order Poales; family Poaceae; genus Triticum; species Triticum monococcum. Next base: position 663,833,448 of record CM067843.1, on the reverse strand, counting down.
GCTCATACTGCTCTGCTAAGCTCGTAGACGTGGATTGGTTGAGTGATTCATGACAGATGTGAGAGTTATTATTTAATGGTTAACTTAAGGTGGCTACTTTAATACACATCTGGGTGGAATGGTAGGGGCACCCTGGAGCACCCAGTGGTCTGTCCGGGCACCTGGAGAACCCAGTGCTTGCCCAAGGGGATCCCGGAGGACCCGTATGATCACCGTATGGAATGCCACCCAGGCTCAAAGGGATCATAAGATTATTCATGCTAGAAACTTCCGTGTGCAGCCACAAGCTATTATGGGCTCTAGCATAATTGAGTATGTTGCACGACCTCTTTCAGTGGTGGGCTAGCAGATGTAGGCGAAGTAGGTGTAACTGTCCACCAAGAGTAAAGAGTTAATGTTTCTGAATGACTGTGTCTCAGTCATCCGTTTCTCAAACACCATGTAGTGCGAGAAGTCCAACGGAGGAGATCGAGTCTTGTGGGGAAAAGTGCACAAACCTCTGCAGAGTGTACAAACTAATCATGATTAGCCGTGTCCCCGGTTATGGACATCTTGAGTATCTGGTTCTTGGATTATCATATTGATCTCATCACTCTACTAAATTAATTTGTTGGGATGTTAACTTTTAATTGGGATTGAGTTGGAGGAACCTTCTCAACATTTTCAACAAAACTTTGTAGTTAAATAAAATATATTCCTTTGCAATAGGGAAAAAATGACTTTTCGCAAAAACATGATAACCATAGAGCCTCCACCAGCCAAATATGCATGTAGTGATAGCTATTATTCATCATTGCTCTATAGTGTGAAATTTCCAGTACATTCAATGTACTGACCTACATGGCTACAGCGTCTCATGTTGCAGGATTCTTACGACGAGTAAGTGATGCATTAGGGTTATGATTTCTACACTCAACTTTGCCGTTGGTGTTGATGGGAATCCACAACCTTGTTGTTACTTCCGCTATTTGGATTGAGGTAATAGTATTTACGTTACTTTATACATGTGATTTACCTCTGTTATAAATCCTCGAGTATTGTGTGTGTCAGCATACCGATCCAGGGATGATAGTCAAGCACAGAGACTTGACCGTTTGAGGTCGGGTCGCTACAAGATGGTATCAGAGCACATGTTGACTGTAGGACGTAACCCCTAGAAACTGGCAAGCCCATAGGAAAGATTTTTCTCTACAACTTCTTTTCAAAAGGATATTTTACCTCTCTTCACTTCTGAGCTTATTCAAATATTCCCTTTTAGTGAGACTATACCCCTTTCCCTTTTTGACCACACGAAGATACAACTGATGTGACCAATCCAAGAAGGACAAGATATCGGACAACAAAGACCACTTTGGAATGAAGAGGATTTTATGGAGCATTATAATAATGGAAACTACAACGTTTGAAGACTCTGAAGACTAGGAGAAATTTGAAGGCTCTGAAGAATTTATAGATTGGTATGACCTAGGAAGGCTACCATTATGGAATGGGTCAGACCATAGAAGCTGACAATACCCAAGATCAAGGTGTGTCAGAGAAAGACCGGAACATGCAGAGCTAAAAACTCGAAGTTTTTGTAAAAAAACGCTAAGGTAGGAGATATCAGTTACTGAAGGATAGCTCATGGCATTGACAAGGGTAGAAACACGGTTATCCATCATGTTATCGCCCGCTTATGCTATTGACAACATGCTGAGTTAAGCATGCATTTTCTTTGGAAGAATTGGATGGTAGAAGGGTAATGGAGCACCAATCAGTAAAAGATGAAGTTTTAACCTTAGCTGGTGTATCACGAGGATCTGGAGAATTACATCAAGAAGTTTAAGATGGACCTTCAGGAAGCTGTATTTGAAAAGGAAGCATTTCGTGAAAAAAAACTTAGGACCCAGAAGTTGAAGTGGCCAAACTGGAGGAACAAAACCTCGAGATATAGGAGATTAGTCAGGAACTGAAGGACAGTAGGTCCATGGTTCACGCCAAGGATGTTGAAACCCAAAAGTTTGGAATGCAACTCCAGTAATATTAAAGGGCCCACGAGAGACTTCGCGTCAACAGAGATGATCTGGCAAAAGAACTTGAGAAGGACAAGCACGATCAGAAGAAGCCATTGGAGACATGAACAAGACTTGAAGAGTTTGGTGACCTTGAAGATTTATTGACCTTTAGAAGATAAAACCCTTGTTATATACCTAAGTTAGATGCGACAATTGTTAGCTGTCATTTTCTTTGATGTTTTTCCGACAGCCACAAAATAAAAAATCTGTCTTTTCAAAACTATAGTTTGCATTGTGTGTATCCCTCTCTATCTCTCTCTCTCTCTCTCACCCCAAAACCCATGGACCTAATAGAGGATGAATGGAGATGAGCTTGTATTTTCTGGACCGGCGAGTCAGTTGGAGACAGACCGATGGATTCAGAACATGGAGGATCACATGGAGAATAACCCTATAGCCGTAAATGATATGACCAAGCATGCTCTTCAGTGCTTTGAAAGGGGTGCTGCTACTTGGTGGAGGATGTACCAAACCTTCAATGGATGACAAAGAGTAACCACTTGGAAAGAATTTAAGTTGACTCTGCTAAAGTCTCGGTTTGTGTCCCAGAAATTGAAGCCTTATGGAAGTGATGTGAAGAAGCCTTGTGCATGCAAGCTCTGTGGAGAAATAGTACACACCCATAAAGAACACAAGGGTGAATGCCCAAATTGTGAAGGAAGTCACCCAGCTAAAGAATGCCCAACTAGGTAGATTACTTGTTTCTTGTGTGAAGGGACTACCCACTACTCTGCTCAGTGTCACATTTACCCCATGGTACAAAGAACCATACAGCAGAAGAAAGTAGCAATGAAAGGAGTCCTCATGGAAAGTTTAGAAGAACCTGTGATAAAGGAAGAGGTGGAGGACACACCCAAAGTGGACCCAATTAAACCCTGCACCAAGTCGTGCTATTCATGTGGAGAAAAAGGACACATCTCCCAGGATTGTCTGAATGGGGATTTAGTAGAATTCCCGACGGAGGAAGTGGAGTTTGATCCACATGAAATGGAAGTATTGATCGGAACAGAGAAATCTACGAGGAAGAAGAGAAAGTTTACCGGGAAGAACCAAATCTCTGCAGAGAAGGACCTGAGTTGCATCACCTGTTTCAAGTACAGAACCTTGGGTCACTATGCCAATATGTGCCCAGGAAAGGAGCCAAGAAACCAAGGAATAGGCACAATCACAAATAAGCCCCGAGATTTGTCGAAAGTCATTTGTTTACGTTGCAAAGAAGTAGAACATGGTGCTAGGCAATGTCCAGAACGCAAGGAAGCATGAGCAGAGTACTTCAGAATTTTGATACTGGAGTAAGGAATGTAATAAATATAGTAGTAAGCACCCTTACTTTCAGGAGAAGTTAAATTATGTAAAGGAAGTGCAGGAGATTGTAATACTTTGAGAATCAATAAAGTCTTCTGTCATGAGTTCGTACGCTGAATTTTTATGAGTTGTTACTCTATGAAGCAAAGATTTTCGACCATTTTCGAGGTTATGAGAAATATGGTCTATGGAAGATTTGTTTATTTTAAGGGTGGTAGTACCCTATGAGGAAACTTGACCCCTGGAAAAGATAATGATATTCCATGTTGGACAAGATAAGTATGAGTTTTACCTCGATATGTGGGGTACCCCCAGGAAGCTATAATGTTGACAATATGGAGCAATTGTAATTCCATGATGAGTTTGAGTAATCACAATCTTAGATTGGCACCAATAGAAGGAAGAAGGAAATTACAATTGGATGGATTTAAGAAATGCTAGGAAGCTGGATGTTGGAATAATGATCAGTTGTCCGATGATGATTTCAAGCTTGCAAGTGACGAGACAGGCCATGACCCACAGGCCCCAGGACCCGCCTAGAAGCAAGCACACTCTTGCTGACGGAAAAATACTGGAAAGAGATTACGACCTTACCCACCAACGATCTTATAGGAGTAACGCAAAACCTGAGAGTTGTGAAGAAACTGTAGCGACCAGACCTCAAACAGTCTGATCTCTGTGCATCAGTGTCACCCCTGGATGGGTAATGCAGACATGCACAATACTTGAGGATTTATAACAGAGTGGCAATCACATACTTATTACATCGAATGTCTCAAAAGAGAACTTATTACAGTAAATATGGCTTAAGGCCATGTAATACGATAACAACGGAAGGCTTGGAAGATAAAGTGAGTCCATCAACTCCAACGGCATCACTGACTAAAGGCAATGACCCAAGGCTCCTTACTCGATGTCTGAAAAGTCTGCAACATGAACATTGCAGCCCAAAACGGGCCAACACATGGAATATGCTGGCAAGGTAACACACGAGTAATGAACAGAATAAATGCTATCACTACATGCATATTTGGCTGGTGGAGGCTGTATGGTTAATATGTTTTTGCGAAAAGCCAATTTTTTCCTACAACAAAGGAATAACTTTTATTTAACTATCATTGGTGGTTGTTAAACATTGAGAATGTTCCTCGAACTCAATCCCAATTAAACATCATCATTAAACCCAATCAAATTATATTAAGAGTGTTGAGATCAACATGATAATCAAAGAACCAGATACTCAAGATGTCCATAACCGGGGACACAGCTAACCATGATTAATTTATACACTTTGCAGAGGTTTGCGCACTTTTCCCCACAAGACTCGATCTCCTCCGTTGGATTTCTCGCACTACATGGTGTTTGAGAAACGGATGACCGAGACACAGTCTTTCAGAAGCATTAACTCTCTACTCTGGATAGACCGTACCACCTACAGCCCACTACATCTGCTAGTCCACCGCTTCGAGAGCTTCACGCAACTTACTCAACTATGCCAGAGCCCATAATGGCTTCTGGCTGCACACGGAAGTTTCTAGCATGAATAATCTTATGATCCCTTTGAGCCTGGGTGGCGGGCCGTAGGATGATCACACGGGTCCTCCGGGATATCCTAGGACAACATTGGATTCTCCAAGTGCCCACAAGTAATCCATCCAGATGTGTATTTGAGTTGCCACCTTAAGTTGAACCATTAATTAACAACTCACATCAATCATGAAAACACTCAAACCCAAACCACGTCTACGGGCATAGCATAGCAATATAAGCAACATACAAGTAACTCCCATAGGTTTGAAAAATAAACAGGTGAATAGGTACTACCTCATCTACTTCCCAAAACCCGCAATTTAATCAGATCCTAACCATGGAATTGTTTGAGGATTGATCTAATGCAGTAAAACTAGGTAGTAAAAGGGTATGATCAAAGTGTTACTTGCCTTGCTGATGATCCGTGAAACCTAGAGACTCGTGGTAGCACGCTTCACACTTCGGGTACTCTATCGCAAACAAACAATCATACAATAAGAACTCAACTAGAAGCATGGGTAAAACTCAAATAAGAAGTCTAACCAGAAAGTTCAACTTAAGAACTCCGGTTGGCATAAAGAATCAAACCAAACGAAGCAACGAAACTCAAACTGCGAAAGAAACAAGATCCGTTTACTAATCTGGACTTAAGTCAAATTCTTATAGTAGCAAAAACTTGTTCAAGTTGGTTAAACAGAAAGAGAGCTTCAAAACGAAGATCTAGGCGCTTGAATCGCCTGATTCCGATAAACGAGCAAAAAGTTATACTAGAACGAAGATTAGGGCAGGAATCAAGATAGAAAATAATCGCGGAAAAAATCCTGGAAAAACTAAACTGACAAACAGGCTAACGAACGAATGTTTGTTGTCTGCGGCTAACGAATGAAAATCATTCGTTAAAACGATCGTACGAACGGGCGTTCACTAAATAAATAAACCGACAGAAAAACTGAACCGATCTAAACAAAAAACGAATCTAGGTTTTCGAAATAAAACCGATCGTTTTTTTAAAACCGGCGGCTACCTCGGCGTTCGTGACGACGGCGGCGGTGGAAACTCCGGCGGGCAGGGCGGCGTCTCCGGTGGGCGGCGGGGCGGCGGCGCAGCTCGGCGGCGGGCTCCGGCGGCGGGCAGCAGCGGCGCGGCAGCGGCGGCTGCGCGTGACGGCGGCGGCGTCGGCTAGCGTTTGGGACTAGGGCGGCTCGGGCCTCGCGGCTTTAAAGGCCGGCCGGGCTAGTGTCCCAGGCGGACACGGCCTGGTTAGGTCGGTTGACTTTTTTAAAAAAATCCGCGAAGAAAAACTAAGAAAAGAAATACTAAACAGACTCCAAAAATTCTGATATAAATTTTCTCCATCCTCTAAAAATCTAACGGACAAGGTGAACATTTATTTGGGCCTCTAATGCAATTTTGAAAAACGCAAATTTTCCCTAATTCAAATAAAATAGCGATAAAACTCCGAATAAAATCTTATTTGATTTTAATATTAAATCTCCAATATTTATTTATTTTGGGGAAGTCATTTTATCCCCTCTCTTTTATTTTCATAAAAGAAATATTCGAAGAGAAAATAATTAAAATCAAATGATCCTCTTTTTCAAAATTTGAGAAAACTCAAATATGAAAATAATGAAATTCCCAACTCTCTCCGTTGGTCCTTGAGTTGCGTAGAATTTCTAGGATCAAACCAAAATGCAATAAAATGTGATATGCAATGATGATGTAGTGTATAACATTCCAAATTGAAAATTTGGGATGTTACAAACCTACCCCCCTTAAGATGAATCTCGCCCTTGAGATTCGGGTTGGCTAGAAAATAGGTAAGGGTGAACTTTCCGTAGGTCTTCCTCTCATTCCCAGGTGGCTTCCTCCTTAGTATGGTGGCTTCACTGAACTTTGCAGAACTTAATAACCTTACTGTGTGTGACACGGCTGGCAAACTCAAGAATCTTGACTGGTTTCTCCTCGTAGGTCAAATCGGTATCCAACTGAATCGCTTTCAATGGCACTGTATCCCTCACAGGAATATCAGCCAACTCTACGTAGCACTTCTTCAACTGAGAAACATGGAACACATCGTGAACTCCTGACAATCCTTCGGGAAATTCCAACTTGTAAGCAACTTCTACCATACGTTCCAAAACTTTGTATGGTCCCACAAAACGTGGCGCTAACTTTCCCTTAACTCCAAAACGCTTCACTCCTCGAAGTGGTCATACTCGAAGATACATTATGTCTCCGACTTCATAAACTGTCTCCTTGCGTTTAGAATCTGCATAACTCTTCTGCCTGGACTAGGCTACCTTGAGTCTGCCGCGTATCAGTTTAACCTTCTCTTTAGACTCTTTGATCAAATCTGGACCAAACAACTCGCGGTCTCCAACTTCATCCCACAACAATGGTGTCCTGCACCTCCTTCCGTACAATGCTTCGAAAGGGCCATCTTCAAACTGGCTTGATAGCTGTTGTCGTAGGAGAACTCTGCATAAGGCAAATTGTCGTCCCAACTAGATCCATAGTCTAGCGCACAAGCTCTCAACATGTCCTCCAGAATCTGGTTGACTCTCTCGGTCTGTCCATCCGTCTGCGGGTGAAATGATGTGCTGAACCAATATCGTTCCCAAAGTCTGGTGCAACTGGTGCCAAAACTTTGAGGTAAACTGTGTTCCTCTATCTGATACAGTGGTCCTCGAAACTACATGTAGACATACGATCCTGGTCATGTATATCTTCGCCAACTTAGCACTGGTATAGGTGGTCTTCACTGGGATGAAATGAGCCACCTTCGTCAAACGATCGACTACAACCCATATTGAGTCATAGCCTGAACGAGTCCTAGGTAATCCCGTGATAAAGTCCATGCCTAGTTTATCCCACTTCCATTCGGGTATCGGCAATGGCTGTAACAATCCAGTTGGCTTCTGATGTTACTCTCTGACATACATCACAAACTGCTACATACTCCGCAATGTCCTTGTTCATTCCGCTCCACCAGAAACTATTTTTCAAATCCAGATACATCTTGGTATTTCCTAGGTGAATCAAATACGGCGAATCATGGGCCTCTTGCAAAATCAAATTCCTGATCTCCGGATCATTTGGCACATAAACGCGGTCCTCAAACCGTAAGGTATCGTGCTCGTCCTCACGAAATCCCTTAGCTTTTCCTTTGCTCATCCTCTCTTTTATCTCGGCAATCTCCTTGTCCATCTTCTGAGCTTCCCTGATCTTATCCATCAAAGTAGATTGTCTCTAATGCTGCTACATAACCCCTCGGAACTATTTCCAAACATATCTCACGAAGAGCCATTGCTAACACCTTGGGTAACTCTCTGGTCATGAGTGTATTGACATGACTCTTGCGGCTCAACGCATCGGCTACTATGTTAGCCTTTTCGGGATGATAATGCAACTTCATATCATAATCCTTGATGAGCTCCAACCATCTCCTTTGCCTGAGATTCAACTCCTTCTGCGTGAAGATATACTTCAAACTCTTGTGATCCGTGTACACCTCACAATGGTTTCCAATGAGAAAATGTCTCCATGTCTTCAACGCATGCACTACGGCTGCTAACTCCAAGTCATGGGTAGCATAATTCAACTCATGGGGTTTAAGCTGTCGTGAGGCATACGAAAGAACTCTTCCTTCCTGCATAAGCACTGCTCCAAGTCCTCGACGAGAAGCGTCGCAATACACCTGGTAATCCTTGCATTGATCTGGAAGAATCAACACTGGAGCTGTAACCAAGCGTTTCTTCAATTCTTGAAAGCTGGCCTAACATTCCTCAGTCCATTTAAACTTAGTGTCTTTCTTCAACAACTCCGTCATGGGCTTTGCAATCTTTGAGAAATTCTCGATGAACCTTCTGTAGTATCCTGTGAGTCCAAGAAAACTCTGGATCTCTCTAACTGACGTGGGTACTTCCCAATTTGTCACAGTGATAACCTTGGTAGGGTGTCGGGGATATACCCCGCGGTATGACCCGGCTGGACTTGGCAACTCACTAGAGACCCGGTTGGAGCTTGGCGACTCACTGGCGATCCGCTCGGACATGGCGGTTTACATGTAACCCGCCTGGACATTATGACTCACTGGAAACCGGGCGGGCGGATCAAACGGATGGCAAGGCCTAAGGCCCAGAAGGCCGGCTCATGCTATGGTGGACCGGTTTACGAGGAAAGACACAAGGAGTTATCTCTAAAAGGGGCAGACTAGGATTCCACTTGTTATAGAATAGTCCAAGTCCTACTAGGACTCCATATGTAACCCGCCCCTTCAACTTATATAAGGAGGGGCAGGGCACCCAAGAGGGACAAGTAAGAACAAACAATCTCTAGGGCCCGGAAACAGAGCCAGCCCCGACCCGGACTGGTCCATCGCCTGCGCCCGCGTCCTCGCCTCGAGGCGCCCGTCTCCGCCGCCATTCCGGCCCCGAGCCGGCCTCGCCTCGCTTCGCCAAGGAATTTTTGAGCATCGTCCCCAAGTCGTTTCCGAGTAGATTTGCTACAGCCACCTCGCCAAGTGGCCCCGGCTCATCGAGTCGCCCGACCACTCCTTGCTTGACCGTCGTTGTTGTACGTCGTTGAGCCGCCTAAAATTGCCGCCATGGCTGCACGAAGACCCGGTCCCTGCTGAGTCCACGACCGCTGCCGTGGCCATTGTCGCGAGCTGCCCTACCGGCCGATTCCAAACTGCAAGCCGGCATCTACTTCAAACCGCCCTACTCTGTTTCAGCCGTGAGTCACATTGATCCGCCACCTCGCCGTGGTCTACAGCCGTCGCTGCTGCTGCTGGTGTCTCGAGCCGGCTCTGCAACGCCTTTGACCCGCTTACCTCCGCCGTCTCAACGCACTGCCGCTGCAGCTCTTGAGCCGTTGTACTACCTCTGACGTCGTGCCACATCGCCCGCTGCCGAGTTCTTGAGCCGTCGTGCCTATGGCGTCTGAGCCGCTAGGTTCGCCCCGCGCGGAGGCGCAGGCGTGGAAAAGTTGTGACAGTTTTCTTGACGGACGCTTGTGCTGTGGGCTACTTCTCTGGTGCATTAGCATGTGAACAAGGGACAGGCCAAGGGATACAGGATACTAGGTCAATTTTCATTGTTGTGCCCGGATAAGTGACTCCGATGATCAGTCTGATACACTGCGAGAAAACCATTATTCAGCAGTAGCGGTAGCGATGCTATCCACATGCATCAATTACTAATGAACACTTTCTATGCGTGAAGCACATCGACTTGGATCTCAAGACATTCAAAGCCGATTGTTATTCAGAAAAGGGAGACAGAGGAAGACCCATGTGGGTGCTGGTGCTATAGTAGACGTGCATAGGTCTGGCTATTTTTTGATCCAAGCACGACCAGCATTATGTACACCAGCATTTGTGATCATCCGACAAAAAAAATGCCAGGTGATATCCATCTAAGTTTATTTTATTAAACATATTGTTTTCATCGAGAACAATTACTTTGGTCTGTATATTTTTATGTGCAGCAAAGGTGGTGCCATGTTGTTCCTATAAAGTGCACGTCAGCATCATCACACACCGGCGTCTGCGCCCGCTTACTGATGGAACAGGTGTGCGCAAGTCGCCCATGCAGCTTAATTTACATCAACCCGCCGGAGACGTGTTGACCCGCCCTTGCCGCTTTGAGCCACCGGGGTTATATTAAGTCATCGGTCTGCCTGAGCCGCCGGAACTATATTGAGTCGCTTGTCTACCTGAGCCACCTCTGTCGTGATAAACGGATCATCCATCGTCCAAACAAATCAGGTGATATCCATCCAAGTTTGTTTAATTAGCACATATCGTTTTGTCAAAGAACAAATTTATCTTTGACTTGGTCTGCAATATTGTTTATGCAGGGCAATTATTTATGACAAAAGGCGACATTATACTGCGGAGATGGAGGCACGCCAACATCTTTTGGCACAGGTGGTCTTTGTTATTCAACGGACTCCCGCACCGGCTTACAACGCCGTGGCCGTCTCTCGCGACCGCGCCGGCTTACCACGCCGTGGCCGTCTCTCGCGACCACACCGGCTTACAACAAGGAGGACAACTTGCCCGTCCACACCGGCTTACAACACAGCGGCCGACTCATCTATCGGCTCCCGCGGCCAGCTCGGCCGTGATTGATTTCAGCTTCGCCATGGTGATCATCAACTCAACGGTGATAATTACTGACCTGATGCATGAGGTGAAATTCATCCAGTATATTTTATATTATATATTACTTCCTTTAAAAGAGCAATTACTCTGGCTTGCAAGTTCTCCAGTGCAGGACAAGTTATATCACTGAGACGTTGAATGATTCGTACCGGTTTATATCACAGTCAAATGTGGAGAATCTCAAGACAACTCCTCGAGTCATCTTAAGACTCAGGGGCTACAATGACATGACTCGGGAACTCCGTGTCATTGGAGGGAATGATAACCCGGTTCCGGAGGACACCGCCATATTGATGAAAATTTAAAGGCCGTCAGAAAATTGTCAGCTCAAAATAAAGATTTTGGATTAAAATCCGGTTCAAGAGACATCTCTCTCCCGCAAAGGTTTGAAGCTCTCAAATTCGGATCAAACATCCGGCTCAAGGTAAATTTGTCTTTTACAAAGTTTTTAAGCTCTCAAATCCGGTTCAAACATCCGGCTCAAGGAAAATATGTCTCCCACAAAGTTTTGAAGCTTTCAAATCCGGTTTAAAGTTCTGGTTCAAAAAGAATTAATCTCTCGAAAGATTCGAGTTCTCGGAAAAATTAAAGGTTGCCAAAGAGAACTTGCTGCCATGATGCACGGTTCAAACATGGGTATCCTGCCTTACGGCTTGCCTTATTATGGTCACTTGGGGGCTTCCTGCTGATCGAGCATAGCTGTCAGTCCCCTCTTGATCGGCGCGATGCCAAAATTTATATGGTCACTTGCGGGCTTCCTGTTCAAACATAGGTCGTGTTCAAACCAAAGAGAACATACCTGTCGGTACCCTCTTGATCGGCACACTGCCAAACTCACTAGGGGGCTTCTAGATCGTATTCGAATCATAGCTTAACCCCTTTTGGGTCCGACTTGGATCGTATTCGAATCATGGTCGTTAAAAACCTCTCAAGGCCATTTGGGGGCTTCCTGTTCAAACATTGGTCGTATTCGAACCAAAGAGAACATAGATGTCGGTACCCTCTTGATCGGCGCAACGCCAAAGCCACCGGGGCTACATGATCGTATCCAAATCCTAGCTTAACCCCTTTGGAACGGTTTACTGATCGTATTCCAATCAGAAACCTCGATTTTTATTTGGTTTAAGTTTTTGCAAACAATCTGTGGTTTTGTCTTGAGACTTTTTTGTTCAGATCTAAGTATAAGTGTGGTTTCGTTTAAACCCGGCTTGGCTTTGAACGATAAGTCGCCAGCATGTGACAATCATCATATATTTGGAAGTATTGGCTTCTAAGGATTGTGTTATCACCCTTACTTCACAGGTCGTGTAAACCAGCAATACAAATTAAATATCACAATGGTTATATGTGGGATATTTTGACACGCCCTGGCTTTTGACGTTAAGTCGCCAGGGCATATGTTGTTTAAACTCTATGCAGGATTTACAGAGCTATGACTTACATAAATGATTAAGTTCCAGCCCATCATCAAAGATTGAAATTGGTGTCTCAAAAGGGTTATCAATTCTTGATTTTCTCAAAGGCTATAAGCCGCCGGGTTACAAAAATTCCGGTTTACAATGGAGACGTATTAAATCGTCATCGGCCAAGAGCCGTCGGGTATTTAAACTCCAGGTTTACTTATCAAAAGATGAGGTATTCAAAGTCGCTTTGGCGCAATGGCTATTATTTTATCAATGGATATGATTTATTCTACAATGGAAGGAATAGTCCCGAGTCGCTGCAGGCTTATAACCCGGCACTTGGGGGCTACATTATTTAAATTGAGATTACATCAAATATGCAAGTCTCATGTCACTGACAGCATGCACCATGGCACTTGGGGGCTAATGTAAAGTCACTTTTTGTTCAATTTATTGAAGACCCGACTCATCACATTGTAATGAGCCGACCCTTGGGGACTACCAATTGCTCATGTCAAAAATTCAAGGTACACAAGCATTAATCTATTATATTGAACGATCCACTATTCAGTTGGTAGAGTACAATGCTCTTAACCTTGTGGACGTGGGTTCAAGCCCCATGGTGGAGATTATATTATATGATGTTATTATCAATAAATTATATACAAAGTCCCAGTTCAGTATTATCTTACTAAGCCGGCCCTTGGGGGATACACGTTGCTGTTCAAGTTTACATGGTTATATCTACGAAGTCCCTGCTCATTATTGCATAATGACCCGGCCCTTGGGGGCTACACTGGTTGAAGTTTTCATGAGCATAAGGCAATTACAAGTCCCAGGTTGCTGCAAGCATGACAACCCGACACTTGGGGGCTACAGGTGATATGCATATAAGGGAGAAAAAAATCTTCAAATTCTTAGTTCGGAGTAGACCAGATTAACCCGGTGTCTGCAACAATCATTGCCCAGCATCATTTATTTATAACCCGGCAATTTTGGCAAACATAAATCAGCAATATCTACATCTTTAAGCCAGATGTTTATCAGTTGAATATTTCAAGACCAATATTTTTGTCAAGTCAGAGCATTGAAGGCCGACTCAAATGGATTATTTCTTATAATATTTCTCTACAAGAGCCAATGTCAGCAAATGGATTATGAAGCTGGCCTATTGACCCAGATTTCCCAAGAGAAAATGTCAAGGACTTAAAGATGATCAGGTGCCGGCTTACAAGAATTTTTAACCCGGAGCACAACCTGTCAAAGTTGTTCTGGTGTTTATTTTGCAGGATCAGTTTAACATGGATAAATCCAAATTAAAGTGGGGGCTAATGTCGGGGATATACCCCGCGGTATGACCCGGCCGGACTTGGTGACTCACCAGAGACCCGGCTGGAGCTTGGCGACTCACTAGCGATCCGCCCGGACATGGCGGTTTACATGTAACCCGCCTGGACATTGTGACTCACTGGAAACCGGGCGGGCGGATCAGACGGATGACAAGGCCCAAGGCCTAGAAGGCTGGCTCATGCTATGGTGGGCCGGTTTATGAGGAAAGACACAAGGAGTTATCCCTAAAAGGGGCAGACTAGGATTCCACTTGTTATAGAATAGTCCAAGTCCTACTAGGACTCCATATGTAACCCGCCCCTCCAACTTATATAAGGAGGGGCAGGGCACCCCAAGAGGGACAAGCAAGAACAAACAATCTCTAGGGCTAGACACAAAGGGGGAGCTGGCTTATGCGGCGGCTCTCTCATGAGCATAATGAGATCTAGCCACAAACAGCATGTAGGGCTATAATCGGATGATGTTTCCTGGGGCCCGAAGTTGTCTAAATCCGTGTCTTGTGTTGCGTCTCTCGATTCCGCTCAACCCCTCTCAAGCTACTACAAATATGTGTTGGCCTCACGACTAAGTCCTCACACTAAGACATCTACCGTGACAATTCCATGACATATGGTTTATGGCTATTCCTTCTCGGGATGTAACATGTCCGAGGAATCCAAGTTCCTTCAACCAAAACACACACTTGCTGAACTTGGCATATAGATGATGTTCTCTGAGCTTCCCAAGTACCAAACGCAAATGTTCCTTATGCTCCTATTCATTCTTCGAGTAGACTAGAATATCATCAATGAACACCACGACGAACTTATCCAAAAACTCCATAAGCATCTTGTTCATCATGTTCATAAAATAGGCAGGTGTGTTAGTCAAACCAAATAACATAACGGTATACTCATATAGCCCGTACCTTGTGGTAAAAGATGTCTTTGGTATATCCTACTCTCGAATCTTCAACTGGTGGTACCCTGATCGCAGATCGATCTTGGAAAACACCTTAGCTCCTTGTAGTTGGTCAAACAAGTCATTTATCATCGGCAGTGGGTACTTGTTCTTGATCGTCACTTCATTCAATCCTCGATAATCAACAACCATCCTCAACGATCCATCCTTCTTCTCCACTAGAAGCACTGGTGATCCCCAAGGTGACGAGCTTGGGCGAATATAGCCTTTATCCAGTAACTCCTTAATTTGCTTCTTAATTTCCTCAAAATCTTCAGCGAGCATCCTATACGGTCTCTTAGATATTGGCCCTGTGCCTGCCAAAAGCTCGATCAAAAACTTAATGTCTCTATCCGGTGGCATGACTGGCAACTCTTCTGGAAATACATCCGGAAAATCCTTCACCACTGGTACTTCCTCCTGTACAACTCCTGATAAGGTATTCACTTGAGTCCCATTCAGCACATGTCGGGATACATACTTGATCCTTCTTCCTTCTGGAGTGGTAAGCAAAATTGACTTACTGATGCAGTCAATGTTCCCTCCATACTTTGATAACCAATCCATTCCTAATATCGCATCCAGTCCTTGTGACTCCAATACTATAAGGTCTGAGGGGAACACGTAGCTACCAATCCTTAATGGTAACCGATCACACCATAGGCTAGCCATATACTCTGCTCCTGGCGAGGTTACTAACATGGGTGTCCTAAGGGCTTGGGTTGGCAGTTTAAACTTTTCCAAAAATCCCCTTGATATGTATGAATGTGATGCGCTAGTATCAAAAAGAACGATTGTAGTAAATGACTTAATCATAAACTTACCTATTACTGCATCCGATTGTGCTTCAACCTCCTCCACGTTCACGTGGTTCACTTGTCTCCTGTTGAAATGGTTGGGCTTCTTCCTAGAGCTTCCATTGCCATTCCCATTCTTTTCTTCAGAACATTCCGTGGCATAATGTCCAGTCTTCCCACACTTGAAGAAAGTAATGTGACTTAGATCCTTCTTGGCGGGCGTTGCTGGGTTGGAACAGTTCTGTCCGTTGCTTCCTCCATTACCATTACCATTCCTGGGGCCACCATGGTTGTGCGGAATCCCTCCATTGTGGTTGTGACCTCCATGGTTATGCTGAAGAGGTCCTCCTGAGTTCGGGGTAAAACGGGGTCTCTGCTGAGCTCCAGAATTGTACTTCCCTTGTCCGTACTTCCTCTTGCGGTTGTCAAACAGCTGCTGCTTCCCTTCAATCATGAGAGCTCTATCTACCAACTCCTCGTAGTTAGTGAAAGTTGCTACCATCAATTGCATGCTCAGCTCATCATTCATTCCTTCCAGAAACTTCTCCTGCTTCGCGGCATCTGTGGCAACGTCATCTGGGGCATAATGTGCTAGCATACTAAAGTCATCCACGTACTGGCCAACGGTGCGTCCTCCTTGGCGTAAGTTGCGAACTTCCGCTTCTTCATGGCCATAGCTCCTGCTGATACATGGGCGGTACAGAATGATTGCTAAAACTACTCCCAAGTGACATTGGCTAGAGGAAAAGTGGCTGTGTAATCCTCCCACCATGAGGCTGCTGGTCCATCCAATTGGTGCGTGGCAAAACACACCTTCTCAGCATCTGTGCATCCTGCAGTGGTCAACTCCCTTCCAATCCCGCGGAGCCAACCATCTACAACTATCGGCTTGGTGCTACTGGAGAACACCAGCGACTGCAACCTCAGAAAACGGGCTAAGTTGTCAACTGGGGGTGGTGGTGGTGGGTTGTTGTTGTTGTTCTTGCCTTGGTTCTGAACTAACAACTGCATCAAGGCATTCTACTGCTGGATCAACTGAGTGAGCTCCGGTGGGAAAGTAAATCTGGGGTCACGTCTCGGAGGTATCTGAGGGTTTAGAGGGAAGATAATAGAATAGAATGAGGTCTAGTGAGAAAGCACTACCCATATGCTCATGAGACAAACATAATCATATCACTTCAATCCATTCAAACAAGGGCACAAAATCGGTCTAATCTATATACATGGGGGACAACTACTACTGATATGGGGGTCGACTAGAAAAATTGATCGGTGGAAGCATCCATAATATCTGCTCCAGCTTCGTCAACAAAGTCATCATCGCTATCGTCGGGGTCCGAGTCGGTGTCGTCGATGATGATGTAGTTATCTGGGTAAATGGAATCGTCGTCTTCTCCTCTTGGCGCGGGGTCTCCCATGAATACTCCTAGCTTCCTTGTCAGATCGTCATTAATCTCCACTAGTATCATCCTTTCCTCCTCGTATCCATCGCGCGTAGACTTGAGTTCTTCCTCCAACTCCGTGATCCTAGTCATTGCCTTCTTCAAATCTATCATGCCTGCGCACATCTGGTTCTCCTGGCGACGAATGTGCTGGTTTAACTCCTGGATGGAAGCGGCAATAGATCTATCCTTCCTGGTGCTGATCATCTCCCATTGCTCATCTCGGCGCCCACAAATCTGGTAGATAGTATCCTTGAGATCCTTGTGGTAAACTTCTCTAATGCGTCCCATGGTGATGTGGGCTGCCATGCTCTTGCCTAAACTCTAGGTTGGTGCATCAAAGGAAAACTCTATGGGCTTAGTGACTGGCGCGAACGTCCTTCCTGGAATTTGAACTCGAATCATCCAGCGCTCCTCTGGTAGTAAAGTGGCGTTGTAGGTCCCGGTGAAGCTTGGTATTCCGATGTTCAGGTATCTAGTAACTTCCTTCAAGTGTCGTCTAAAAGGTGTATCATCCGGTTGTGTGAACTTGTTCCTTGCATCCGCCAACCCAAAGGGTAGTAAAGGGAGAGGAGTCAGAAATGAGAAGAGAGTAGTGATATAGGGTTTTAGCTTAGTGGTTGTGTCCTACATTCAGCATGTGCTCTGATACCATCTTGTAGCGACCAGACCTCAACCAGTCTGATCTCTGAGCATCAGTGTCATCCCTCGATCGATAATGCTGACATGCATAGTACTTGAGGATTTATAACAGAGTAGCAATCACACACTTATTACATCGAATGTCTCAAAAGAGAACTTATTACAACAAATATGGATTAAGGCCATCTAATACGATAACAGCGGAAGGCTTGGAAGATAAAGTGAGTCCATCAACTCCAACGGCATCACTGGGTGAAACACAACGACCTAAGGCTCCTTACTCGACGTCTGAAAAGTCTGCAACATGAACGTTGCAGCCCAAAATGGGTCAGCACATGGAATATGCTGGGAAGGTAACACAAGAGTAATGAACAGAATAAATGCTATCACTACATGCATATTTGGCTGGTGGAGGCTGTATGGTTAATATATTTTTGCAAAAAACCAATTTTTCCCTACAACAAAGGAATAACTTTTATTTAACTATCATGGTAGTTGTTAAACATTGAGAAGGTTCCTCCAACTCAATCCCAATTAAACATCATCATTAAACCCAATCAAATTATATTAAGAGTGTTGAGATCAACATGATAATCCAAGAACCAGATACACAAGATGTCCATAACCGGGGACATGGCTAACCATGATTAGTTTATACAATCTGCAAAGGTTTGTGCACTTTTCCCCACAAGACTCGATCTCCTCCGTTGGATTTCTCGCACTACATGGTGTTTGAGAAATGGATGATCAAGACACAGTCTTTCAGAAGCATTAACTCTCTACTCTGGCAAAAGAACTTGAGAAGGACAAGCACGATCAGAAGAAGCCATTGGAGACATGAACAAGACTTGAAGAGTTTGGCGACCTTGAAGATTTATTGACCTATAGGAGACCAAACCCCTATTATATACCTACGTTAGATGTGACGATTGTGAGCTGTCATTTTGTTTGATGTTTTTCCGACAACCACAAAATAAAAAAAATCCATCTTTTCAAAACTATTGTTTGCATTGTGTGTATCCCTCTCTATCTCTCTCTCTCACCCCAAAACCTATGGACCCAATAGAGGATGAATGGAGATGAGCTTGTATTTTCTGGACCGACGAATCAGTTGGAGACAGACTGATGGATTCAGAACATGGAGGATCACATGGAGAATAACCCTATAGCCGGAAATGATATGACCAAGCATGCTCTTTAGTGCTTTGAAAGAGGTGCTGGTACTTGGTGGAGGATGTACCAAACCATCAATGGATGACAAAGAGTAACCAGTTGGAAAGAATTTAAGTTGACTCTGCTAAAGTCTCGTTTTGTGTCCCAGAAATTGAAGCCTTATGGACGTGATGTGAAGAAGCCTTGTGCATGCAAGCTCTATGGAGAAATAGGACACACCCATAAAGAACACAAGGGTGAATGCCCAAATTGTGAAGAAAGTCACCCAGCTGAAGAATGCCCAACTAGGCAGATTACTTGTTTCTTGTGTGAAGGGACTACCCACTACCCTGCTCAATGTCACATTTACCCCATGGTACAAAGAACCGTACAACAGAAGAAAGAAGCAATGAAAGGAGTCCTCATGGAAAGTTTAGAAGAACCTGTGATGAAGGAAGAGGTGGAGGACACACCCAAATTGGACCCAATTAAAGCATGCACCAAGTCGTGCTATTCATGTGGAGAAAAAGGACACATCTTCCAGGATTGTCTGAATGGGGATTTAGTAGAATTCTCGACGGAGGAAGTGGAGTTTGATCCACATGAAATGGAAGTATTGGTCGGAATGAAGAAATCCAGGAGGAAGAAGAGAAAGTTTACCAGGAAGCACTACAAAAAAAGACACATCCGTGACATTTTGGGCCGAACGAAATTTTTTTCTGTCATACATATGACACTTCTATGACGATAATTGTGACAAAACCCGGTATCATCATAGATGTGGTGGGCTCCTACTTCTATCACAAAAAATCATGACAGAAAATGGGATTTTCATCCTGGGCGGGCTGGAGACGCACTGCATGACATTCTTTGGACCGTCCATGACGGAAAAAACCGTGGTAGAAGCGAGGGCGAGGAAAATTTCGGGGAGTTCCCGGTTACGGTGGGAGGTCGGGGGCCGAGCGATGCGCGCTTCTCTCGTACACGTACGCGCGTGTGTGCGAGGCGTTGGCTCTAACTGAACCCGAGCGAGGCGTTGGGCTCTAACTGAGCCCGAGCGATTGCACTGCAGGCTACGCGTTACTGAACCCGAGCAATCGATCGATGGCTGTTAACTGAACCCGATCGAGCGATTCCTTCGCTACTGCTGCTAACTGAAGCCGATCGATGCTGCCTCTGGATGAACAATGAGCGTTGCGGGGGGTTTGGATGAAGAGTTCCCGGTGGGGGTGGATGAACAGGACCCCGTGGTTTTGCCTCTGGATGAACAGGACCCCGATCGATCGAGCCGGTTGGGGCTGGATGAACAGGACCCCGTGGAGGGCTGGATGAATAGGACCACCCCGTGGAGGGCAGGATTAACAGTAGACTGTGGAGGGAATGATGAACAGTAGCCCATGGAGGGGTGGTTGAACAGGAGCCCGTGGAGAGGGCTGGTTAAACAGTAGCAGGTGGAGAAGCGCGCGGTGGAGGCTGGATGAACAGGAGCCCATGGATGAACAGTCGCTGGTGGAGGCCGGAGGAGGTCGACGGTGGATGAACAGTAGCTCGTGGAGGCTGGAGGGGGTCGATGGTGGAGATGAACAGTATCCCGTGGAGTCCCGTTTTGCGGTATGCCACACCCCTCCCGATGAACAGGACCCACGTTTCGACTGTAGCGCTCCAACACAAGTCCGTTTTGTCCGTTTTGCGGTACGCCACACACCTCCCGATGAACAGGACCCCCGTTTCCAACGTAGGAGGTCTGTTTTCTCCGTTTTGCGGTACGCCAGACCCCTCCCGATCAACAGGACCCCGTTCCGAACATAGAAGGTCTGTTCCTCTGTTGTGCGGTACGCCAGGCCTCGTTTCCATCGCCTGTTCCGTCCAAGCCCTCCCGATGAACACGACCATGCATTCCGTTCTGACGCAGCCGGTTGGCTCCCACGCGTTCCGTTGCCTCCCCAAGAACGCGACGCATTCCATGGCCTCCCTATGAACACGACGAGGACGTTGTTTCTCCGTTCCAACCCAGCCATGTACACGAGCCCTGGCCATACGTATGCGCGAGTAGGCGTTCGAGACCCCGCCCGTATGTACACATACGTGGCTGTATTTTCTTTCTTGCACCCTGGCCACCTCTACTACGACACGTGCGCGCCACTACATCCACCAATATATGTACGTACACGTTCGCGACCAGAATGACAATGCTACGTACGCTTTGACCAGGTGGGTCCCGACTGTCAGGCACTTCCTTGCGTGCGAAGATGTAGCTGGTGGGGCGAAATACGGTGGCCCGTCCGGTGGGTCCCCGCTGTCAGGTGGAGGAATAATTATTTTGCACGTAATAAGGAGGCACTTCCTTGCTGCGGCCGTGGACCCAGCTGTCAGCCTCTCCACGTATAGTCCACGTCCGATGGAAGCCGTTCCTTGACCACGTTCACCACGCCGTGCCGAGAGCACCAGGGCAGTGGACGATGGCGAGGCCTAGGAAGGGGACGACGCGGAGCCGGGGAAGACGCCGAAGTGGATGCCCACGCGTAGGGGAGTACGAGGGTTCACTAGTTCGCTACGATGTGAGGCTGCCGTCGCCGCAGAATAACAGGGGGTGTGGGTGAGTAGAGGGATGGCCTGGCCAGCGGTGGGAGTAGTAGGGGCGATGAGGCCTGCACCGCATCGCAGCCAGCCACGGGAGGGAGGAGCACGAGGCACGACCGGCGCTGGTTTGGGCGGCTGGAGCAAGAAGACAAGAGGTTGAAGAAGCACTACGGCCATTGGATGGACATCGTACGGTCACTGGAGCTAGAATTGTGCATATTGACTAAGTTGACAAAGCCCTCCATCCTCGTCAACTTAGTAGGCCCACAAGTCAGCCTACCACTATACTGGGTCCCAGCTAACAGGGAGAGTATTCATTTTTTTGTGCGTAATAGGAAGGCACTTCCTTGCGTGCAAAGATATAGCTGGTGGGTCCGAGCTGTCAGCGGCGGTAATGTTTTTTCACGAAATACAGAGGCCCTTTCGGTGGGTCCCTGATGTCAGGTGGAGGAATCATTATGTTGCGCGTAATAAGGAGGCATTTCCTTGCGTGCGACCGTGGACCCAGCTATCGGCCTCTCCATGTAAAGTCCACTTCAGATGCATGTCGGTCGTTGACCACGTTGACCAGGCCGCGCCGAGAGCACCAGGGCGGTGGACGACGGCGAGGCCTAGGAAGGGAACGACACGGAGGCAGGGAAGACTCGGCAGTTGTTTCCCACGCGGAGGGGAGTACGACTGTACGAGGGTTTACTGGTTCGTCTGCCGTCGCCAGAGAATAACAACAGGTGTGGGTGAGTAGAGGGATGGCTAGGCCATCTATGGGAGTACGGTGGGGCGGTGAGGCCTGTGTGGCAGCAGAGCCGGCCGCGGGGAGGAGGGAGCAGGCAGTCCCGCCGGCGCCTGTTTGAGTGGCTGGAGCAGGAAGAGCAGATATTGAAGAAGCACGACGGCCGTTGGATGGCCATCCAAAAGTCACTGCTTGTGCGTCAACCTTTTTTTTAGGAAAGCCTCAAATCTGTGGAAAACAGCATACAACCCATCTGCCATTATTTCTAATAATTTACAGCCCATTTGCTAATTATTAAGGTTTTTTTGGAGCCCATATTCTTTTTGTTAGCATTACAGCCCATATTGTGGCCACGGTTAAAAAATTATACGAAATTTTGCATATTTTGGTGCGGTCCGAATTGTTTTTAATCCCGAAATTTCGACTCACATTCAAACTGATTTTAAAAATAAATGTATATCAATATAAAATCCAACAAATTCTCCACGCATAAAAATTAATGTAATTTCAAATCTCGAAATGAAAAAAAAGATATTTGAAACTAATTGCCGGTTTGATGTGTAAGAATAGAAAACTAAAAGCTTAAAAGGTTTGTGGCAAGAAGTTCAACTACTACACAAAACACATTTCAGATAAGACATATAAGAATAGAAAACTAAAAGCTTAAAAGGTTTGTGGCAAGAAGTTCACGTGCTCCTCCGGGTGAAGGTCAAGATCTCTAGTGCGAGACGTCCGACCTTCAATTACATGTAAAAAACATGAAAGTACGACATTGTTTTTGCCATTTTTAACACTGCTCTCAAATGACAACGTATTTGTATTGTATGTCTACATGAAAACGTTGCTCCTATTTTTATGTATTGAAAAAAAATTGAACCGTCAAGAGTATGAAAAAATAATCGACACGGGGAAAGTTGCGTGTTTTCAACAGCTTCCCATCGGTATGTTATTTGCTCAATTCTGGTATGTGGTTGGGGAGTTACAGGAAAAAAACAACACATGAAAAATAGAGTGAAGTTCAAAAAAACATGCTCCAGAAGTTCAACCTCTTCACGAATTGCATTTTTGGAGACTCTGTTTTTTCGATGAAGGCAGAACGCATGATCTCAGAAGCTCAGATTGATAACTGCCAGAAGTTCATGTACACGAGGGTGTGCATTTTCTATTAAAAAAGAATGAAAATGCAAAGCCTAAAATTTTGTTGCTAGAAGTTCAAGTGCTCGGCCCGAGAAAGTTTAAATATTCTTGTGAGAGGTTGAACAAAAATACGTGACAGAAATTTAAGGTGAAAACAACCAGAAGTTCAACTACTACAAGGAATGCATTTCAGGTGAGAATAAAAGTATAAAAAATAAAAGCTTAAACTGTTTGTTGAAAGAAGTTCAAGTGCTTTGTCCGGGGAGGTTCAAAAATCGTTGCGAGAGAGGTTCACAATGTATTTTTAATGCTCGATTTTTTTGCATAAAAACGAATATAATTCGTTAATCAAAATACAAAAAGATGAATTTCAAATTGAAATAACACAAAAGTTCGGAGTTTATTAAAACCTAGCATTTACCTGTTCAAAAAATAAAAAAAACACAACGCCATTTTTTGCACTTATAAAAACAACTGATAATACGTCACAGAAGTTCAACTGAAAACAGCAGGAAGTTCAATTACTACAGTGGATGAATTTCAGATGAAAAACTTTTAAAGTTGTCGCGAATATGAAAAAACGATCAACACGGGAAAGTTAAGTGCTTACAGTAGCTTTCCACTGGTATATCACTTGCTCAAATTCGGTGAGTGGATGGAGAGTTACGAGCAGTGGATGGAGACCTACGAGCAAAACAATCACGTGAAAAACAGAGTGAAGTTCAGGTACACGCGCCGAGAAGTTCAGGTTCTTCACGCGGTGCATTTTTGAATAATCTGTTTCGCGATATAGGCAGAACGCATGATCCCGCCGTTTTTGAAATTACTTGAAAACGGCTAGGAATCAGAGAAAACCATCAACATGAAAAAGTTTCGCATTTTCCGTAGCTTTTCAGTGGTATACTATTTGCCCCATTCCGATAAAGTTTGTAGAAATTACGGCAAAAATACGTTTTTAACCATTTTCAAAACTGACATAAAACCATAGTGAATTAGGAGAAACAATATATACAAAAAAGTTTCGCACTTCTTCAAGCTTTCCAACGCCATATCATTTGCTGCATTTGGACGTACGGTTAAAAATTAGCTCGAAAATACGAACTCGGTGGAACTTGTACCATTTTCTAAATTACTTTTAAACCATTCAAAATTAGAAAAAACTTTTAACATAAAAAAGTAGCGCATTTTCATAAGCTTTCCAACACCATATTATTTGCCTCAATTGGATTAGCCGTTTCGAAATGGCGTCTAAAATATGAACTCGGGTGTTCGGTTTGCGAAATTTTACGATTTTCCGAATTACTCTTTAACCGTAGGGAATTAGAGAAAACTTTCAACATGTGGAAGGAGCGGTTTTGCAGCAGCTTTCCAACACCATATTATTTGCCTCATTCCGATAAACGGTTTAAAAATGCGATCGAAAATACGATTCACGTTTTTTGTATGAAGAAAAAACGGTTTTCAAAACTGCTCTTAAACCGCTTACATTTTGCCAAAATTTTAACTTGGGTCCTGATACTGATGTCCATAGCTATCCAATGGTATATCGCAAGCCCCATTTGGACACCTTTTAGATGAAGTTCAACCTAGTACTCGAGGAAGGTTAGGCGCGTTACTCGAGAAGTTCATGTTGTGATCAGAATATTATTCTGATCCCGTGATCAGAATAGTGTTTATATATATATATATAATTAAGAAATTAGCGAGTTATTGCTCAAAATAAAAATGAGCGTGTTATTATTAAATTGGTCCTTCAAATCTTCGCAAGCTTTTGTACGCGATCACCAGGATTTTCCTTGCCTGTGAGTCAAAAACAACCAGGATTTTCCTTGCCAACTTCCGTTAAACATTTAATTTTATAAGTTGGGATGTTTCTATAATGTATATATAAGTCTCTATAAAATATACGATAATAGTAATAATATAAATATATATAATGTGGTTAGAAGGGAAAACATAAATTGGACATAGCATTACTTTTATAAGAGACCTGCATTTTATAACCCACAGTAGGCATACTAACAAGTTCACACACAAATACAATAGAAAAGGTAAACATTCATATCAAACTCAGGTTCACAGGACACGTTCATATCCATAGCCAACATTCACAATCAACAACTCAAAAGATTCATATATACACAAGCTCAGCATATCTATGCATCCAAATGATTGATAGATCACACGACAATATTCATACATAATTTACAAAAAGATTCAGATATACACATGTTCAGTATGTTTATGCATCCAAATGATTGAGATCACAACCAATATGATCCATGGACGAACTTTAATTACCTAGGGTACAGGCTGGTAAATGGTGTTCAATCGAAGGTACTTCTTGCTAAAATTAGTTCTTGTACGAGTAAACTTTCGAGTACATAAGAGGCGGCACAGACAATCTGAACTTTGCTTGTAGGTTTATCCTCAAATAGTGGCCTCATGCCGAGGGGGGTTTGAGCAACTTGGCCACTACTTTCATCCAACCAGTTTACTGGGTCATCTTGGTCCTGTATCTCGCCAAAATTCTACATTGAAGACGAGAAAGGAGGCGGTTGAGAAAATGAACCACCCAAATTTTTTGTGCAGTTCAAATGAAATGGAGCATCCTTGGCGTGCAGGCTGATTAAGTGCCAGATGAATATACGCGTCAACCAACTTGTCTGGAATCTTTAGACTGCATGCCATATAGTTCGCTACCATATGTGCCGATAACCAAAAGGCACAAGTTTGGACCAAAGACTGGACTGCGTTTTTCTGGGCTATGCACCAAGCAATATTTTTGGCGTTCATACTCCTAACACTTGGAGTTTGACAATTAGTAGACGCCGACTGATACTCGAATGAATATAGGCACTTCTTGTCAACATCGATGCTTGTCTGAGTGAACTTTGGAGTACATAGCAGCAGCATAAGTACCTGTCCATCTGATCATTTTGTGCAGTTCTATTGAAATCACCCGATGTAATGATTTTCCTGCAAGTTCAGGCTCCAAATTACTCCTTTATGAAATCGGCAAACAGTAGCACAATACCAAATTACCAATACATATGACAAGCACAATAATCAGGATAAAGACCAGTACCAACCTGTGTGAGGTAGCATATCAATTACTATTTCCTTTGGCTGGAAGCCAAGATAAGCCAAGCGACTGACAGCAAAGGAAGAAAGCATGCGGAGTTTAGCGACTGACAGGAAAGGACAGAAGCTGTCGAGGCAATGAAGCACCCAAAGTTTTTGTGCAGTTCCACCAAAATCGAGCATCCCTGTTGGCACATATATTGAGAGAGTGAGATTGCTGTAATAGTTGGACTAGTTTATGAAACATACACTAACAAATAGAAGCACCCTCATTATCTTAATGGGTAAAGTTAGCAACATAGTAGTCTTGCTTAAAGAGAGGTATTAGTTTATTTAATCAGTGCCAATTAGCTCAACTCAACACTCAAAGCATTGCCATTTATCATGGGTTGCAAAACTTTAACGTGCAAAGATAAAGGAGTTTCTCATGATAGTAGCACGATACAAATAGAGATGACAACAAACTAATATGGATGAAGGCCTTAGGCCCGTACCAACATGAGAAAAAAAGCTTATTCATGTAGTCCCATAAAAGATGATAAAACACTCACTGGAATTACACAATAGTATATATTTTTGTGCACTTCAAATGTATGGTTGAAATCACTCTTGTTTACCAGTGCTGAGATTATATCGAAAGATTATCAAGAACTTCCAGCAGAGTTAAAGCACTGGCTGGGATATAGTTCATTCTATTGTCTTATGTAGTTCCATTTAATGTATGATTGGCACAACATGATCCCTGTTTGCACAAGTATGAACAAGGTGAAACCTTCATTAGCTTAGTGAGAAAGGATAGGAAGACATTAGCATATTACTCAACCAGTAGCATCAAATTCATGATGGACAATACGCAAAACATCATTGAACCAATGGCAATAAATTGACATGCAAAACAATAGCACTATTATGTCATGACACTAATAATATTCCCTCCCTGCTCCACCACATGATTCACCTCCATAGACAAACATACACAGGTACATGATTCAGCATAGGGTCCTACTAAAGATGTGTTTAACTCCAACAGGAAAATTAGGCAGTAATAAATTAGTGGTACTTAAGTACTCCTAATTAATTAAGTGAGACAGCAGAAATGGAAGGGCTCCCTGGAGGATCGTCTCACATGTAAGGTAGTCCTTGACGGAGCCCTTGAATGGCCTCGACTGAGGCCTCTGGCTTCAGCAAGATCGCATTGGCACTGTTTATTCTTCTTCTTCCTCCTCTTCATGCTTTGTTTCTCTTTCTCCTCACCAGTTGGTGAAACCAAGTACATGATTGGCCTTCTAATTCAGAATTGGTTTTGTCAGTGAGGGAGTACAAGTGTACTAGTAAAAAACAGCATTATTTTCTCATGGCAGTCGGAAAATAGAGATCAACACATGCATTAAATATCATTCTTACCTAAAGGAAGGTTATGGCGCCAATATGGATGATGAGGATTGGAACAAAGATCTCCCTTTGTGCAGTTCCACCAAAATGAACCAACTATTCCATTCTGACATTCCAGTTAAACAGCACAAAAGTCACTTCTTTTAAGAAGAGTTTTGTGCAGTGCACCAAAAGGTCACAACAACAACCATGTGAATTGGATATCCCTGTTTGCACAAAAAGGCACAGAGGAAACAGTCAGAGTCTCAAACAATTACAGGCAAAAACATTTGGCTAAACTTGTCATGGCTTATAAAAGTGGGTGCACCAGCAGTCGAGCACCATGTACGTAAACAGGGGCATAAAGTGGTGATTCATAGTTTGTTGCCCCAAGAAACAAACATCCAAGAAACTTATCTGGGTTGGTCCCATTTTTTTTCACTCTAGCCACCTACTCCTATGTGTGGATAGCAAATCTAGTCCTGGTCATACCACTGTGTACAGCGTTACCCCTATATTTCCCTTTTCGACCAAGAGACCGGTTGGATGACCAGTCAGTACTACTTTCACCCCCTTTCCTTCCTATTTGTACCAAGTCCGATGTACATACTAAATTCCCCCAACCCCACTTTATTTCTTGTTTGAACCAAGTACTCCCTCCGTCCGGAATTACTTGTCATCAAAATGGATGTGTCTAGAACTAAAATACATCTAGATACATCCATTTCAATGACAAGTGTTTTCGGACGAAGGGAGTACAAGATTCGACTCCAAGAAGTAGCTTTACCTCTAACAATAGAAGAAAAAATATATGTGACGTTGGACCATCCGATCGAGAGGGGCTGAGAGGTAGAAAATGATGCACATGCAGCGACGTAGCGAACTGGGGAAGTATAGCTAAGGCAGTTTCGAACGAAGATATACCTGAAGGTCGTCGGGATGTGGATAGGTGGGTGATGGGAGGCCGGATCCGCCCACAGGAAACGATGAAGGGATCATAGGACCTCCCGCGATGGCGCTCGGCCAGAGATAACGGTGCGGCCGGCAGTGGGTCTCCTCCCTCGCTGTCGACGATGGCCTAAACGCTGCCTCTCCTCCCCTTCACCGGCGGAGGGGGATACGTCCAGATCTGTAACCAGCGGTGAGGATAGAAAGCCAGTGTTTTTTGAAGGGAGAAAGACAGTGTTACTACCCCTATCTTGTTTAAATCTGGAGAGGATGAGAGTGTGTGAATAGAGCAACCCTAGCAAGCAAGCGCAGAGGCTCCAGCCTATATATACGTAGTGAGCAACCCGAGCAAGCAAGCAACCCCTATCTTCGTCAACTCGTACAAGACCGAGAAATTTGATTACTACAACGCCCTCTCCCTCGCGAACTGAGTTCCGGTGCCTTAACTGCACCTGCCTTTGGCTGCATGACAGGAGGGCCAACTACCTGTTGGGCCCACCTATCATGGACGCAAAGGCAGGAGCAGTAAGTTGAAGCTTTCGCTATCCCTCCCGCACGAGGTGGACGGACATGCAGCATTGGATTCGATACTGTTGAAGTAGGAGTAACATCGTTATTGTTCGTCTTCTCAAAGAGGTGAAGAGCCAAGCGCAACCCGAACGTGGCAGTTGCGAATGCTCGCGTGGTGTGGTTCCTTGGAGTACTAGCCAGGCTCTTGCATGAGACAAAATTGCTATTGTTTAACAATTAAACTCCATTATCCATTGGTTGATACTTATACTGCATAGGTCCACGCGCTTAGCACCATTTCCTCCTGGGGTCACCAATGTTTATTTGCTAATTAATAGCATTGCATGCAATGAACTAGCCATTGGAAGTCATTAAAAGCATGCACACCTCTCATCTCTTATTGGTTGATATGTCAAGAAACAAGAAACAAGGTAGAAGTTAATGCACCGCGCCTAAGTGTTTTGGGACTATTTGGTTTTCGTAAGATGCCAAGGCCGAATGGGCGGTAGAGCAAGAGGCGGCCAAAGCCGCACATAGGGAGCGGAAAAGTCAGAAAGGACTCAAGAAAAGAGAGGCCCGCCGCCGCAAGAAAGAAAAGGACGCACGCGCTGCTGCAGAGAGATCGGCGGAGATCCAAGCACGGTGGGGTGTCACCGACAGAGCCGGGAAGGAGAACGACGGCGTCCGGCCAGCATGTGAGAAGTAGTAGTACTAGTAGTTAGTGTGTGTGTGTGTGTGTGTGTGTGTGTGTGTCTGAGTACGAGCCTGTACCTGTACTACTAGTTACTACTGTAGTTTTTAGAGAAAATTAATAGTACATTAGCCTATACTAAATGGAAAAATTCCTATCCTAAGCATCAAATGGCATCTCTTTCTCTATAGGAATTGAGATGCATGTCATCTCACTTCCTATGATTTTCATATTCCTATCCTATGAATGAGAGGAGGCCTCAAGTGGAGTAACTACTGTAGCTAGCAGTACTGCTGGTACAGTAGTTTTCTTCAAGAAGCGGAATTCAACGAAGTCATGATGGTTCCTTCGTCCAAGAAACTTCAAAGTGGGAAGTGGGCCTGTGATTTGATGGCTCATTAGTCGTTGTTACTGCGGCGCGACGACCTGGGTGACTCCCTTGGAGTTCTGCGTGCATGGCTAGTGGACCAGGATGGTCGATGTCCCACATGTTGGCGAACGGAAGTATTCTTTCCGATATCGAGGAGCAAGGAAACCGCGTGGTATAGTATCACTGCTGATTGGTTCACAAAAAAATAGTATCACTGCCGATTTATAATTATTTTTTATTTCTGATGAATGCTAGCATTTCAACTCTTACGACGAAGGGTGCCAAACATGGCATGTGCTGGATGTCCCACACGTCAGCGAAAGGAGTGGGACATGAACAACGTGGTAGAGACCAGCGTAAAAAACAGCATGGTAGAGCGTCTCCACTTCTTCCACTTCTGGGTCGGAGACCACACGTAGTAGTACTTTGTGGTATGAACGATACAAAGTGCGACCTGGAGACAAAGACACGTCTAGTTGGAAGGTCTCGGGGCACATACACGTAAACAAATATAAAAGTTAATATGTGCCTCCAACTAATATAGTAGTAGTAGAGTACTTAGGCACGTACTCCATAACATCACCGTGCATTGCACGTACAACATTTAGTGGTAGTACGTAGTAAGAGACAAATGCCGCCCAAGAGTTCCCTTCTCAACCTACTTTTGGGTGTTTGGTAGAGTGTATGGAGGGTGCATGAGTCCACACTAGTTTAGCACAAATACACTAGAAGCATGCATGAAGAGAGCATGCATGAAGAGGGGTGTTGAGTTGAGCATGCATGAAGAGGGAACAACTATGCTGAGACGAGAACGCAACCAAACACACCCTATATGCCATGCATGTTCATACCATTTGTGCCTTTCTACTTCACTTACTACGCTACATTACTCAGGTTCGTATGTCCACTCCTGGGTACATGTTCGTCTCGTAGTTCCAGTCCCATGTGTTCTTCATATAGATGGAACGATCCTTGCATAACATGTGCACCTTGATGCTAGATGTCTCACGTGTTGGCAAAAGGATGGACAAAGCTCACGTAAAAAAATAGAGTGGAAGAACATAGATTCCGAACGACCGAGAAGGAGCAAGGAACCTCGTGGTGGAGCGTCTGCACTCATAATATTTAATATTATTCAGCGATATAAAATTAACCAATCATCTCCACAGTGGACTGGAAGAGTACGAAACACGGCAGCCCAGTGTAGTATCATACTAGTACATGGCTAACCCACACTATCACCATATTTCTTGGCTTCCGTGCGACACCTATTTCTAGTAATCCAGCAGGCTATATCGCTTCTCCCTCCTCGTCTCTATCAAAGTGCGGCGGGCTGGCGTTTCTGCCGTCTATTGAGATCGGTTAACTATCACATGTTAGTGACATGCCAAGAGTATTCTAAAAAAATTCCTTTCACATTCCGTTTTCAAAAAGAAAAAATCCTTTCACGTACGAATTTGCCTGTATGCTTTGAGCAACTTGCATGTCCTATACTGCTCCTGTTTGATACTCTAACTTAGCTAGAGGTCAGACTAACTCATGACTAACCCTGAACTAACTGTAGCCAAAGAGGTGTTTGGGTGACAGGGTTATATTGACAATAAATGCACTTCATGGAGAGAGAAAAGTGATTTTTCAGTGGTCCCAATGAGAACTATCTCCAGTTAGCACCTCTTGGGTGGGATAGTTTTTTTTGCTGGGTTCGGTGCAACTTGCTCCAATTTAAACCCTCATGCTTGGATAGTTTAGGGCTATTTGAGCCCCAACTAGCTCAAACTAACTTTAACCCATGGATCCAAACAGGGCCTATGGCCAGTCTCGACGGGGAGCAGTCGCGTGCACCGGGAAGCGGCGCTCTCTCGGTCATCGCGCCACTTCAAAGCCAGCACCAGTGAGAGGTCACCTCCGCTCTGGCTGGGCATTAATGCGGCACAGACGCTCCAGGGCGACGCTGACCATTTCACGCGGGAAGCGCGCGCTGGCAAGGGAGTATAGGTTTTGAGCCGTTTCAGGTGTAGTACTGGTAGTTTGCAAAACTACTCAATTATTGCACTCAGTTTCCTAAGAAATTGTGGTAAAAAATGTTACTCCATAGCCCGCTTCCCTTCTCCTTCCTCTTCCATCGCCCGCGCACGTCCGCGGGAAGCGACTGGTCAACCCTTATATAGGAGTGCTAGCACAAAAAGATGCACGCATGACCACTAAAATTTCCATATTAAAGCGCCCCTCCGTCGGGAGTATGGCGTATGTTGTTACCTTCGGCCGGTCCATGGCTACCAGGCGACGGCGACCAGAGAAGAGGCGGAGGGAGGGGAGTGAATGCAACTACTGTTTGGGTTCACCTTCCGGCTTAAATAAATGCGCAGCATCACGTGTACCCGCGGGTGCACAAATTGTAACATATGTGTGTGCTTAAGTGGGCGTCACATAACTGGTGTGTGTGAGAGAGAGATTCTGAGAGACAGAGTGCGTGTGTGCGACTCTACTCTTCGGACATGTACTCAACCTTTTGCATCGGGATATAAGCATAATGGTATTTACTTTAGCTAGTGATTTACGTGGCCATGTTAACGTGGTTGTGTCAAAAAAATGTCACTTCATGCTCGTGATTTGCGTTATATAATTACAAGCAAGATTCTCGTGCATTGCATGGAACATCAATATGTATTTTTTTACAGAACACCCATTGTGATTGACCCATGCAGGAGTAATCCCATGTGTAAAAACTAATGATATCTCAAGAATTTTATCTGAAAACTGTATCTCGAGAATGTCGTAAAAAAATGAAAGACGAGAGATAAGGCGAGGAGGCATGGAGCGTGGTGGTGACTGGTGGTCGGAATGGGCGGAGGCATGGGGATGGACGGTGCTGGCAGGCGGCAGCGGCCACCATGCATGCTAGATTGTTCCAGAGACTTATTCCTTTTTTAATTGCTGAGCAATGAGGTTGCAAAGAGATAATGATGTGGAGAGAGGTGTCGGTATCTTTTGTAAAATTATCATAGTTTGCTTTCTATCCTCAGATATAGATCATACGGTATGTATTACAAGATGGCAGGCACATCATCACCACCAACTTGTTTTTTTATAAGGGTACAGATGATAAGTTTGCTGACTACTAAAGTAAAGTGGAATTTGTCCATGTTATGCAAGTAAACAAAGGTGATTGTTTATCATACGGGTAAGGTTGGATGAAGGGTGGTAGGAACAAATGCTCCGCCTAGAGCATGTGTGTGTGAGATGGAGTCTTAGTGTGTGTGTGTGTGTTTGGGGTGGGTGGATGTGTGTGTGTGTGTGTGTGAGAGAGAGAGAGATGGAGTCTTAGTTTGTGTGTGTGTGTGAGGGAGAGAGATGGATTCTTAGTGTGTGGGGGGCATGCGTGCTTGCGGGTGTGTCTCTATGTTTGTGTGTGTGTGTGAGAGAGAGAGATGGAGTCTTAGTGTGTGTGTGTGTGTGTGTTTGGGGTGCATGCGTGCGTGTGTGTGTGTGTGTTTGGGGTGCATGCGTGCGTGTGTGTGTGTGTGTGTGTCGTAGGGTCCTCTATGGCGGATGTAATTTAAGTGTGCATGGCTTTCATCATAGAGAGGTGATGTGTATGGCAGAGGCCACCAACGATGGGGTGCGAGAGAGAAAATGCTCGTAGAGAGGGAAGAGATGGTGTGCGCGCGTGAGAGGAGTCGACTTCGAGAGAACGTGTTTGTTCGAGAGACACCGAGGAAGACTACTATATATTGATGGTGCATGTAGGCGGGAATTAAACTAAGGGATGGTCTTATTGGTTTCGGGGATATAGGGGAAGAGTGAGAGGCGGGGGGGTAGCTAGAAGGATATTGTTAAGTGTGAGTGTGTGTTTTACCCATCCAGGCGGAAGTTATGTGCACAAAAGAGGAGAACGATTCGATGTGGCATTAGTATTGAGGGTAATTAACTACACATGGAGACATAGAGACCTTGAACGTGCATGTGTGAGAGGTATACATGTATATGTGGGATGTGTGTGGGTGCGTGCGCGCATGATCGAGATAAAAGAAAGAAGACATAAGTCATAAGATCAACGACATGGGAGAGACGGATCGGTATGACAATATGCATGCATGTGAGAATGCATGGAAGAAATCCCGACAATTGAGCATGTGTTTTTGTCTTTAAGAGATAGTGGCGTGGGCTGGAGCATGCATCTATGGCGAGCAGAGGGAGTGAGGCGCAACGATTGTGCAAAAGAGACCAACCTATAAATGCATATGTATGGAGAGACATATATATAGTGTGGGTGATAGGAAGCAAGACTCCATGCGAGAAAGAAATGTTGACGGAGAAACTACAGATAGATACAGATATAGAGATGCTAGCTAGAGGGACATCCGCTAGTTTGGGTGTTGGAGATGACCGTCGGGTGGTTCAAAGGTTGAATTTATGTATGTGTGTGAGAGGGCACTTGACTGCATGTAGAGAGAAACATATGTAGTGTGCGTGATAGGAATCAAGAGTGAGGGCAAGAAAGAAGGTTGATGGAGAAATAGATAAATAGAAAGATACAGATGCTAGCTAGTGTGCGTTAGAGATAGGACTCGAGTGGATCAGAAGGCTGGGTTATGTGTGTGGGTGTGAGAGAGATAGAGAGAGGGTGCGTGTGAGTCACATACAAACAGATATCAGAGAGAAATGAGATCTAGAGAGATGGAGTTTTGTGTCTGTGAGAGAAAAAGATATTTCACAACGAGAGTGATAGCTAGAGAGACATACGAGAGAACGCAAGATATCTCTAGGGAGAGAGGGTGTGTGTGAGCGACATACAAGAGAACAATGGAGAAATATGAGACCCTGGGAGACAGAGTTTGTGTTTGTGTGTGAGAAAGGGATATTGAAGAGGAAGAGTCGTACGTTCTCATATCTAAGGAGCGAAAGACATCTCTGTATGAGGGGTGTGCGAGTGGCACACATGGGAATAGTAGAGAGAAATGAGACCACGGGAGACAAAGTTTTGTGTTTGTGTGAGAGAAAGAGATTCCACATGGAGAATCATAGTTAGAGACACATAGCAGGAAACAAGATATACTTAGAGAGAGATAGAGTGATGAAGGTCACCAATTGTAATTCTTAAGTTAGACTTTGAAAAGGCTTTTGACTCTTTGGAACATGAAGCTCTTTTTCATATTCTTAGTCACAAAGGTTTTAATGAGAAATGGATTCTCTGGATGAAGCAGTTGCTGGCCACTGGCACTTCTTCAGTTCTTCTTAATGGAGTTCCTGGGAGAAAATTTGTTTGTAAAAAGGGAGTCAGGCAGGGTGATCCTGTTTCTCCTCTACTCTTTGTTATTGCTGCTAACCTTTTGCAATCTGTCATCAATGACATGTTCAGAAGAGGAATTCTTCATCTGCCTATCCCTTGTCATGACCAGGATTACCCTGTGATCCAATATGCTGATGATACTCTAATTATCTTGCCTGCTGACAAGATACAACTTCTGGCCTTGAAAGATATGCTCCAAGTGTTTTCTCAGTCCATTGGCCTTGATGTTAACTCTCACAAATCTTTCCTCATCCCTATAAATGTTGATCCTATTGTCATGAATGATCTTGCTGTTGCTTTTGGTTGTCACATAGGAAAGATGCCTTTCACCTATCTTGGGCTGCCAGTGGGAACCACAAGGCCCAAAATGGTGGACTTTATGCCCCTAGTGGACTGTATGGAAAGAAGAATGACTGCTAGTTCTTCTTTCCTTAACCAAGGGGAGAGACTCCAATTCCTGAACTCTGCTCTGTCCTCAATGCCCATCTTCTTCATGGGCAGCTTGGCTGTTCCAGCTGGTATTCTCAAGCAGTTAGAGAGAATTCAGAGGCAGTGTTTGTGGAGAAAGAATAGAGATGAACCTGCCCCTCCCTTGCAGCTTGGGAGCTTATTTGTAGGCCAAAAAACATGGGTGGTCTTGTTATTCTCAATCTGGGGTTACAAAATGTTGCCTTGCTTCTCAAACATGTCATTAACTTCCTCAATAAAAAAGATATTCCCTGGGTTTCTCTCATTTGGAATTCTTACTACCATGAAAGGGTGCCTCAAGGAACATCTGCATGTGGCTCATTCTGGTGGAAGGATATTTGCAAGGTTATGATCAATTTTAGAGAGTTCTTTCGGGTTGAGGTTAATAATGGTGACACTGCTCTGTTCTGGTCAGATAACTGGAATATTGGTGTTGGGGTCTCTCCTCTGCAATCCGGATTTCCTAGGCTATTTTCTTATGTTAAGGACCCATGGATTACAATCAAGGAATTTTTTAGTTCTCGGGATATTGTTCAGCATTTTCATCTCCCCCTGTCTGCTCAGGCATTTGGAGAGTTGGGCATTAATCAGTCTATGATGGGTTCACATAGCAGAGTATCTGGCTCTAAGGATGTGTTGTTTCGGCAGAACTCATCCAAGCAGTTTAGACCCAAGATGTTCTACTCCCACACATTTCTGTCTGAAACCTTCAACCCTCTGCTCTGTTGGATATGGAAATCTTCCTGTACTCTCAAGATTAAGGTTTCTGCTTGGATGCTAATCATGGACATGCT
This sequence comes from Triticum monococcum, assembly GCA_034509565.1. Lineage (NCBI taxonomy): Eukaryota > Viridiplantae > Streptophyta > Magnoliopsida > Poales > Poaceae > Triticum > Triticum monococcum. Next base: position 663,796,689 of record CM067843.1, on the reverse strand, counting down.
GAATACTAACGATATGGTAGAACGTAGGCATTGGCACATGTAGGATGGAGTGCATTGCAGGCTCTGCCCCCTATAGGTTCGAGAAACCAGGGATCATCTATTCTTCAACTGCAATTTCAGTATCCATGTCTGGAATTACCTTCAGATTGATTGGTCTGCAGGGCACTCTATGTCTGATGTGGTTATTCATGCTAGGAATGATTTTGACAAACCATTTTTTTCAGAAGTGGTATTCACTGCATGTTGGAACATCTGGATCATTTGAAATGCCAAGGTTTTCAGAAATGAGAGGGCTAGTTTTTATAAATGGCGTGCAGCTTTTAGGCATGATATCTCTTTGTTGCAATATAGGATTAAATCTGCCTACAAGGATGACCTTCTCAAGTGGATCTCCTTCCTTCCCCCTTAAGGCTTAGTGTAGTTGGGCTTTTTGGCTCCTACTTTTAGTTTAGTTACTCTCTGTAGATTGCCCCTTGTAATCAGCTTTTGTATCATGTTTCTTTGCTTTAATAAAAGTTTTACTTTGCTGTGGGGGTTTGCCCCACAGTTCCCAGTCAAAAAAAGATCATTGTCGACATACAGGTAGCACGAGAGATACCTGAGAGACGATGAATGCGTATAGGTCCAGAGAGATACTCCTATATAAGCATGAGTGATAGCTATATGAGATGAATATTTGGATTAAAGGGGATTCAAATATTTAAACTGGAGATCACGACATCGATAATATCATAACGCAAATTGGTGTATCAAACATGGATATTCATTTGAATTTGGGCACACGTGTAATGTTATATAGTTTATCAATATTGCTAATCCATAGATTCTTCAATTACAAACAATGCATGGTTTATATGCAATTAATGTCTAAACGGGATTACACTATATGTTGCGTGTGTGAAACACCTTATACATGTCTGAGAAGTAAAAAACCCGCATGAAACACACATTAATTGGAGACAGTTAGCGAGGAATGCATACATTGGATTTCAACATAAAGTGGTTTCAAATATTTGAAAATCCAAATTGATGGATACAACCTTATGAATCTGAGATCATGCCATTTGTAAACCATATTTATGTATAAATGGTGTTGTGCTTTTGAAAGTATATATAAAAAAATGATGTATATAGAATGTAATTCCAATTGAAAATGGACCCCACCCGAAAAAAATAGAATACAAACGGGATTCGAATTGAGTTGGCACGGTAAACGTGCACTCTGCAAAATTTGAACGAAGGGGGGAAAGTCGCAGTAACCGCCCGAAACCAAAATGTACGAGATGGAAATCACTACTGCCTATCCCTGCCACGCAAAGACTATATGCTGGATTTCTATAGGTTTCGATAGGGGTAGGTTTGTAATTTCACCCAAACGTGACGTAACCGCCTCTCACCCGAATTCATACACGGTGGGCGCCAAAACACATTGTGTCCTCGGTCGAAATGGACTCCCTCCCCGATTCATATTCATACACGGTGGGCGCCAAAAACAAACTCTCGTCGGCAAATATTCGGTGTATGCGAGATTACCGTCCTATCCCCAACCGACTAGTGTTGCTGTGATGTAGTAGAAATTTGAAACGGGGGCTAAGTTTGTAAATTTCCTCGCGTTTGAGACAAGCGCGCCCTGAATACATGGTTCCCCCTTCCTCTCTACCTCCCTTTTCCCCATTCGTACTCCGTGGGCACCAAAACACCCTCTCCACCCCACCCTCCTCCGTCCACCGCCGTCCGCCACCCCATTCACCGCCGCTCTCCTCCACCATGCCGGAGCTGATACCCCGACCCCGCCGTCCATTACAAGAGATCGACCTCTCTCATCCACGGCTTCGGACCGGGATCCTTGCATCCCGTCCTCTGGCTTCATCCCCGCCGTCGTCCACCTTGCCGGCGCCGCTCCTACGACCATCTCGTCCACCGCGCCCTGCCGCCATCGTCCACCCTCCTAGATCTGCTTCCACGCCGCTGACAGCCATCGCTACCGTAGCACCGTCAGATTCTCAGCAGATGCGTACACGGCGCCGCACCAGAGGCGGTACTCTTTCGTATCTATTCAGCTTATTTATCGCAGCAAGAAAATAGATCACCACTGCTTTACTATGATTTCTTGTCTTGGTTGTGAAGTTGCCTTTGTCCAGTTTGCACCTTCAGATCCGCCATGGCACGCTCAACACCATACTCGCAATGCTTATGGTTTTCCCCTTTTATATTCCACACTAGTTAAATCATAGTAGACTAAAATTCAAAATTGGGTTAGTCGATTTTTCAGAGCTCGTCGGAGTTCGCCGGTGCGATCGAAGGGGCTCGGGTGGGGGCGGTGGTGGGGCCTCGTCGAACGAAGAAAACTCGACGCGGGTGGGGGCAGGGGTGGGGGTGGAGGAGGACCACAGGCGGTGGGGCCAGTGGTTCGGCCGGCGGCCCGTGCGGTGTTCTGTATGGGAAGCACAATATGTTCCTTGTCAGGAAGGGGAGCAAGGACATCTGCAGTCAACAGCTGATAGAGCTGGCCTGTATGTGATCAATAGGCTTTCAATTACTAGCGGCAATACAACACCGTAATTTCCAGCCAGTTCCACTTTCCCGGTTTATATATCCTAGTTATGGTGTACCCCTGTTATGTACACTATGGGGCTGTTTGGTTTGTGACTAACTTTGCCAAAGATTGCCACACCTAAGGTTAGGCAAGTTTGACCAACTTAGGTGAGTGTTTGGTTCAAGCCACATCTTAGGCAAGCCACACTTGGACCCCACGTGGCATACACACAAAAAGTGTGGCAAGATTCCCTTAGGCTTGCCAACTTGTGGCTCTCATTTTGATGAACTAACCTTAGTCAAGTTTCGCAAAAATGTGTGGCAAAGTGTGGCAATGCTAGTCCTAAAACCAAACAGCCCCTATGATCTGCCTAGTTGTTGTGTGCTCTTGTTATCATGGTTTGGCAATAAACTCTCTATACAGTATATTATGAACCTATCATCTGCCAGCTAACCTTACTTCTGGAGCCTATTTTTTGTGTACTTGTGCCAGATTATATAAATGCACGCACCATGTTATAGCACACATGAGCTCTCTCATCAGAATCCAGTGATAGCACACAGGTGTTTACAGGGGCGCCCCTATATTGGAATATCATCTGCATTACAAAGATAATCTCATAACTATTTATGTTTTCATGGTTCTCCAATATTATACGCAATTACAGTGAATATCAGAATCCGCACATTGGAAGAATATTGTGGAACACTGCAATGACTTAAAAAATTGACAGCAAGGCATTGAGTGCCATTCTGGAAGCAATGAAACTCATATGCTCCCCACCTGTTGATTCTTGTTCAGAATATCATCCTAATGACTATTCTAACCTTGAGGAGTCAAAGGTAGATGGCCTGTCCTGTTCACCCATCAAGGTGCCTGTTCTAATTTGGCAAGGTTTTATTGATTGCGCGTATCTTGCATATGCTGTCTTGCATTTCTTCTACTTTGTTGCACCGCCATCTACTTAGTTTACTCATCATATATGTCGAGATGCCATGCCCATCCATTATCAATACATATTCCATCTGTCATCATACCATGTTTTTCCACTCAAATGTTGTTCTTGTGCATCAGACATCAAAAAGGAAGAGGGTGATTGCCGAACCTGAAGGAGCACCAGCAAAGTCCTTGAAAAATGTGGTGGTGCCGGAGAAATCAGACAACACCCCACTTATATTGGTTGTACAACCAGTGACACAAAACATAGGACCGACTCCAGCAGACTGTACCCATACTTCACTGGCCACACCACTAGCCCCACCACACAGGACCTGCACTCTAGCAAAAGGTATACCGATTTCATTTGCCATAGCACCAGCTGTACCACAGAAAAATCCCACTCCAGCAAAAAGTACAGCAAGTCCACCGGCCGAAGACCTATCCCAACTGCAGGGACGGCCAATTCCTGCAGATTGGAACCCCATTCCATTTATTTATAATTTAAAAGACAATGCTTTCAATGTTGTTAGGGACTACGTGCATATATTCCCATCATGGGAAGATTATTGTGAAGACAAACACCATTTTCACATCTTCCTGTCCAACTTACATGTAAGTGCTATTATTCATGGTTATTATTTTCCTGTTTTCTACTAATTGAACACATCAATGATTTACATTACATTGTTGTAACTAGGCAAGGGTCAATCTGGATAGTCATGACGAGCAAAGCTTGCTTATGCTTTTCAAGGAAGCATTGCAGCAGTATCGGTGTTACCTGAGGAAATCACACTTTGATGGCAAGTCTATAAACGAATTTTCGGTGAAGTCTCCTGTGCTAAATTTAGAAGACATTGAATGGAAAACCCTTGTTATGCACTGGTCTCGCTCCCAGGATAAGGTATTGTCTATGAAATCACATGACAATTTGAACTTCTACTTTTCCACATGTGCCTTATGGATCTTTTTTGCGGGAAATCTGCTCGAAGAAGAATTCTGATTTGACAAGAACGACAGGATATCGCAAATATGCTGCCTGCTGCTTTGCTCTTGTTAGTACATGTTGTCCTGTATCACTGAACTTGCATACATACCTGGTTCATTATGTGACAGCAGTATGCATGATAGATTGCTTATCAATTGTTCACTCCAAATTATCTGATCTATATGAATTGTTACATTAGTGTAGAATATATCCAATGCCAATGTTTTTTTAGCTCTGCATTGTTCTTGTAAGTACATGTTGTCCTTTATCAGTGTACTTATAATGACAGGTAGTTTTTCATGTACCATCACTCTGCAGCTTATTTTCCTTTGCCCTCCATTTTCTACACATCAGATCTATATTTGCTCTTACAATATGGTTGGTACTGAAGAAGTTTAGCTGTGCATTGCTCTTGGTTGTATCTTTTGCCTGTATCACTGCACTTACATTTATAGCTACTTGGTTATGCAGCATCACTCTTCATCTTATCTTAAATATTCTCCATTTTTTCGTATATTATCACATCTATATTTACTCTTAACAAAATGTAGAATAAAGGCAATGCTTTTGAAGAAGATTCTGTGGTAAACTTCTTGAATTGCCCCCCCCCCCCATCAGCATGGACAAGGCCTTTATAGAGCCTGTCTTCACCAATAATGTAAGTTTGTCCATCTCAAGCCTTCAAACTTTGTTGTATATATTTGGTTAGGCATGACTGCAACAGCTATTTATTTTTGGTGTTTGCATCAAATTGCTTGTTTAAAGTTTATTATATGTAGTTCATAAACAAAAGTTTGTCCTTTCTCAATTTAAGTTTTCAGTTATACAACCAAGTTCCTTCTTCATACCATGTAACTTAAACTATACAGAGCAAGTGATCTTCTTTTGCACTGCATGTATGCTTCTGTTCTTCATCCGTAATCCAGTGGTGTGGTGAACCTACGCACTACAGCACAATGTCATATTCTGCAATGTCTTAACTATGAACAATATCATATCATTCTACTATTATGTAAACCGTCTCTTTATTTGCCAATCTGAAATGGTATAAATTGACAGCACAGTAACCATTGATACTTATGAGTTCTTGATCTGTAATCCGGTGGTGTCGTGAAGCTGCCAACTCCTTCACAATGTCATTTCCTGCCATGTCTTGACCTGAACAATACCATATTGTGTTAATGCAAATTTAAAGTGTGTCACTTTATTCGTTAATAAGAAATGTGATGAATTGTCAGCACTAATACTTTTATGTGCAAAACCTGTCATTTGTCTGCTTGTTTATCTTTCAGGGTGAGGAAGATATAAGTGTTGAACAAGCGCAGTCTCATCATCTTGCTCAGCTGCTTGCGCTGCAGCTCCCCAGCAGGGCTAACCTTTCCTGAACTCTATTGAAGTGCTGTCGGTTTTGTATATTATTTTTTCGGCATGTTTATTTGCACTGGTGGCGATCTTTGATGCCCAGTGTATGTAATCTGTTGTCTGCTTGTGCTTTATTATCATAGTGGCGAACTTTGATGCCCAGTGGATGTAATATGACGTAATTTCTTTATTGTATAGTCTAGGTTTTTTCTTATTCACGATGCTGCAGTTATTTTACTATATATATATCCTGTCTTCGCAGTAAACCGGCCAAACGGTAAAATTATGGTACATAATCGGGTCGGCATGCAATCACAATGTTGGTTGGGCCTGAAACGTGCCGAACAGCTCACGGGCCGGCAGCAGCCCGAAATGAACCCCGGCCCATGATTGTGCGAATCAAATCACGGTCTTTTAACTGGCCAAAAAATTGTCTCGGTCCTTGTTTGGCCCAATCAGATATCGGCTGCGAGCAGGCCGGATGCAAATCGGGTCGTAGTTAGGCCCAACTATATGACGGGCTTTTAACAGGCGAAAATTTATATAGGGCCGAAATGTTAAACGGGCCCTTAACAGGGCAAAACTAATATCAGGCCGAATTACTAAGTGGGCCTTTAGCAAGTGGGCCCAAAAGCATAGTGTCCAGTTGACGGGCCGAATCTGATATGGGCCATAATTGAGCCCAAAGCCTCTTAAAGGGCCGGACCTGATCTGGGCCGTAATTTGGCCCAGAACGTGGTAGGCCTTTAACGCGCCGGATCTCATATGGGCCACTATTAGGCCCGGAGCGTGGCAGGCCAATAATGGACTGGATCAAATATGGGCCGGCATTTGGCCCAAAACATGGCAGGCAGTTAATGTGCCGGCCTACTAGGGTCCTCAAAATCTTGTGGGCCTACAGCTGGGCCGGCCCATTAATGTCGGCGAAATCTCGTGGGCCTTTAGCTGGGCCAGCCCATTATGATCCGCAAGAATCTTGTGGGCCTTTACCTGGGCCAGCCCATTACGGCACACAAAAATCTTGTGGGCCTTTACCTGGGCCGGCCCATTATGGCCCGCAAAATCTTGTGGGTCTTTAGCTGGGCCAGCCCATTATGGTCGCAAAATCTCGTGGGCCTTTAGCTAGGCCGGCCCATTATGGTCCGCAAAATTTTGTGGGCCTTTAGTTGGGCCGGCCCATTTAAACTTGTTGGGCCGTGCCACATGTCGACGTATGATAGGCGCCTTCTGTCCAGTGAGTGGATGACTTCTGTGTCGACGATGAGCCGACACGTGTTTCCTCTAGCCAATGATGATTTTACACGTGGAAAATCCCCACGTGTCTGTCACCCTTGACGAAAGCACTTCTGTGACGCGCGATTTATCGTCATGGAATTGGACACTTCCGTGATGATAATTTTGGTAATGTCACGGAACACTTCTACGACAGCACAGGTATGACTATCGTGATTCTGTCATAAATTTGTCATGGATGTACATGCACGACAAAAAAGCGACCTACTGTGACAAACACGCATCATCACGGAAGTGTATTTTTTTGTAATGAAGAACCAAACCTCTGCAGAGAAGAACCTGAGTTACATCACCTGTTTCAAGTGCAGAACCATGGGCACTATGCCAATATGTGCCCAGGAAAGGAGCCAAGAAACCAGGGAATAGGCACAATCACAAATAAGCCCCGAGATTTGTCGAAAGTCATTTGTTTACGTTGCAAAGAAGTAGAACATGGTGCTAGGCAATGTCCAGAACGCAAGGAAGCATGAGCAGAGTACTTCAGAATTTTGATACTGGAGTAAGGAATGTAATAAATAGAGTAGTAAGCACCCTTACTTTCAGGAGAAGTTAAAATATGTAAAGGAAGTGCAGGAGATTGTAATACTTTGAGAATCAACAAAGTCTTTTGTCATGAGTTCGTACGCTGAATTTTAATGAGTTGTTACTCTATGAAGAAAAGATTTTCGACCATTTTTGAGGTTATGAGAAATATGGTCTTTGGAAGATTTGTTCATTTTAAGGGTGGTAGTACCCTGTGAGGAAACTTGACCCCTGGAAAAGATAATGATATTCCACGGAGTGGACGTTCGACAAGATAAGTACACGTTTTACCTCGATATGTGGGATACCCCCAGGAATATGAAGGGATGAAGTGATATTGGATATAAAGGAGGTATAATGTTGACAATATGGAGCAATTGTAATTCCATGATGAGTTTGAGTAATCACAATCTTAGATTGGCACCAATAGAAGGAAGAAGGAAGGTACAATTGGATGGATTTAAGAAATGCTAGGAAGCTGGATGTTGGAATAATGATCAGTTGCCCGATGATGATTTCAAGGTTTGCAAGTGATGAGATGGGCCATGACCCATAGGCCCCAGGACCTGCCAAGAAGCAAGCACACTCTTGCTGAAGGAAAAACCCTGGAAAGAGATTACAAACTTACCCACCAACGATCTTATAGGAGTAACGCAAAACCTGATAGTTGTGAAGAAACTGTAGCGACCAGACCTCAAACAGTCTGATCTTTGTGCATTAGTGTCATCCCTGGATCGGTAATGCTCACACACACAGTACTTGAGGATTTATAATAGAGTAGCAACCACACACTTCTTACATCGAATGTCTCAAAAGAGAACTTATTACAATAAATATGGCTTAAGGCCATCTAATACGATAACAGCGGAAGGCTTGGAAGATAAAGTGGGTCCATCAACTCCAACGGCATCATTGAGTGAAAGACAACGACCTAAGGCTCCTTACTCGACGTCTGAAAAGTCTGCAACATGAACGTTGCAGCCCGAAACGGGTCAACACACGGAATATGCTGGCAAGGTAACACAAGAGTAATGAACAGAATAAGTGCTATCACTACATGCATATTTGGCTGGTGGAGGCTGTATGGTTAATATGTTTTTGCGAAAAGCCAATTTTTTCCTACAACAAAGGAATAACTTTTATTTAACTATCATGGTAGTTGTTAAACATTGAGAAGGTTCCTCCAACTCAATCCCAATTAAATATCATCTTTAAACCCAATCAAATTATATTAAGAGTGTTGAGATCAACATGATAATCCAAGAACCAGATACGCAAGATGTCCGTAACCGGGGACACGGCTAACCATGATTAGTTTATACACTCTGTAGAGGTTTGCGCACTTTTCCCCACAAGACTCGATCTCCTCCGTTGGATTTCTCGCACTACATGGTGTTTGAGAAACGGATGACCGAGACACAGTCTTTCAGAAGCATTAACTCTCTACTCTGGATAGACCGTACCACCTACAACCTACTACATCTGCTAGTCCACCTCTTCGAGAGCTTCACGCAACTTACTCAACTATGCCAGAGCCCATAATGGCTTCTGGCTGCACACGGAAGTTTCTAGCATGAATAATCTTATGATCCCTTTGAGCCTGGGTGGCGGGCCGTAGGATGATCACACGGGTCCTCCGGGATATCCTAGGACAACATTGGATTCTCCAGGTGCCCACAAGCAATCCACCCAGATGTGTATTTGAGTTGCCACCTTAAGTTGAACCATTAATTAACAACTCACATCTGTCATGAAAACACTCAAACCCAAACCACGTCTACGAGCATAGCATAGAAATATAACCAATGTAGAAGTAACTCCCATAGGTTTGAAAAATAAAAAGGTGAATAGGTACTACCTCATATACTTCCCCAAACCCACAATTTAATCAGATCCTAACCATGCAATTGTTTGAGGATTAGTCTAATGCAGTAAAACTGGGTAGTAAAAGGGTATGATCAAAGTGTTACTTGCCTTGCTGATGATCCGTGAAACCTAGAGACTCGTAGTAGCACGCTTCACACTCCGGGCACTCTATCACAAACAAACAAGCATACAATAAGCACTCAACTAGAAGCACAGGTAAAACTCAAATAGAAGTCTAACCAGAAAGTTCAACTTAAGAACTCCGGTTGGCAAAAAGAATCAAACCAAACGAAGCAACGAAACTCAAAGTGCGAAAGAAACAAGATCCGTTTACTAATCTAGACTTAAGTCAAATTCTCACTGTAGCAAAAAACTTGTTCAAGTTGGTTAAACGGAAAGAGGGCTTCGAAACGAAGATCTAGGTGCTTGAATCGCCTGATTCCGATAAACGAGCAAAAAGTCCTGTAAAAAGAAAACTGACGAACATGCTAACGAACAAATGTTTGTTGTCTGCAGCTAACGGGTGAAAACCGTTCATTAAAATGAGCGTACGAACGGGCGTTCGATAAATAAATGAACCGACGGAAAAACTGAACCGATGTAAACAAAAAAGAATCTAGGTTTTCGAAAAAAAACAGTGGCTAGCTCGGCGTTCGTGATGACGGCGGCGGCGGAAACTTCGGCGGGCGGGGCGACGACTCTGGTTGGTGGTGGGGCGGGGCGCGGCTCGGCGGCGGGCTCCGATGGCGGGCAGCAGCGGCGGCGGCGCGTGGCGGCGGCGGTGGCTGGCAGCGGCGTCGGCTAGGGTTTGGGACTGGGGCGTCTCGGGCTCGCGGCTTTAAAGGCCGGCCGGGCTAGTGTCCCAGGCGGACACAGCCCGGTTATGTCAGTTGACTTTCTTTTTAAATAAATTCCGCGCAGAAAAACAAAGAAAAGAAATACTACACGGACTCCAAAAATCCTGAAATAAATTTTCCCCGTCCTTTAAAAATCTAACAGATAAGGTGAACATTTATTTGGGCCTCTACTGCAATTTTGAAAAACACAAATTTTTCCTAATTCAAATAAAATAGCGATAAAACTCCGAATAAAATCTTATTTGATTTTAATATTAAATCTCCAATATTTCTTTATTTTGGGGAAGTCATTTTATCCCCTCTCTTTTATTTTCATAAAAGAAATATTTGAAGAGGAAAAAATTAAAATCAAACGATCCTCTTTTTCAAAATTTGAGAAAACTCAAATATGAAAATAAGGAAATCCCCAACTCTCTCCGTGGGTCCTTGAGTTGCGTAGAATTTCTAGGATTAAACCAAAATGCAATAAAATATGATATGCAACGATGATCTAAGGTATAACATTCCAAATTGAAAATTTGGGATGTTACAGAAACGATAGATGTTTTTTGCTTGCATAATCAACAGATTTATCCGAACTTAGTTCGTCGACAAGAGATATTCTGCAATGTTTGTGAGGATGACCGAGTGTTAGAATGCGAGATTCGCTAAAACATATAGAAGATAATGATTTGGGTGCGGGATGGATTGATCACCATACCGACTTATTCTTATTATTCGCCTTGCTATATGGGATGGTAAGTCTGAGTGACTTACCTATAGTAGAGAGACGACGATCAAAACTTTGTTTAAACCTTAGAATGGTCTGACAATTTTCCCTTGTACAAGGCAGCTGTTGCCAAACGTAGGTCATACGGTGAGGTTCAACCCAGACCCATTTCCTGCAGGAGAAACCATAAATGGTTGACCACCATGAGATATCGATATTTGTTTAGTATTGGCGACAGACCAGTTAGCTAAGAAGAACCAGACACAGAAGAACCATACCAATATGAAAGGCCACAAGGATTGAGTAAAAATGGTTGTACCACTACCGGAAGAGCCAGAGTAGGAAATTTCCTGAGAATCGAGGAGACTGACACTGTCAACAATCAGGATGGAGTATATAAGTTTTGATGGAACCGTAGCCATGCTTCTAAGGGTGGTAACACCCCAAACCCCCTGTAACCATCGATGGATTTTGAGAAGACCCCCGAACCTAACCTATTTCTTTCTAGCCTCTCCGGATCTTGAGGACGAAATTCATTTTATGGGCGGTAGGTTATAACATCCCAAAATTCTAAATTTTGGAATGTTATATTAAATAGATAGTTTTAATTGATTGTTTGGTCGCTTGAGTGAAATTGAGTGAAATTTGAAACTTTTGAAAGTTGAATGAGAGGGAATAAAAGGACTTTCCCAAACTTTCATTTTTGCGTTTCTGATCTCCATGAATTCAAATACATTTCAAATAAAAAACCCTGGAGTGAAGATAATATGACTTCTTCCATTTAATTAAATGAAAAAGGGTTTTGAAAATATTTGAATTTCATCTGCAAATATTTCAAATTCAGAAACTTCAAGCAACTCAATGATTTTCATGAGACAAGATAAAATGACTTCTTCAAAACATATGAAATATGAGTTGGAAGTTTAAAAGGATCAAATTTAAAATCCTTTTAGAAATTTCAATTTCGAGTTATTTGGGTTTTATTCAAATTATTTTTCTCCAAAAAGAAAATATATGGAAAATAGGGTAACATGATTCCCTAAAATATATGAAGGTGGTTTTTGCCTCTGTGAGCCCTGGCAGGCCCCGCCGGGGTGTCTTGGTTGCTTTCCTCAGGCTGTGGCCCTGCCCCTTGCCGGGCTCGCCTGCCCAGCAAGGAAGGCCCTTCTCTTGTCGATATTCTACTTTCTTAGCTTAATCTTGGTCTGTTTGGTCTACACGTTGGTCCTTTGAAACTCTTGGTCCTTGTACTCTGACTTGGGCTGGTGCTCCGATCTTGTTCTTGTGCCTGTGCAAAGTCTGGGCAACAGACCTAGGGTTTGTTGCACAGACAGAAGCCCCCGGGCCTGCCCCGAACACGCTGCCGAGCATCGTCGGGGTAGGTCCTAATAAGTGCATAGGCAAGGGTTACTGAAGAAGTTGGTCTCTTGGAGTCTCCTCTTGCTTCTTGATTATCCTTGATTCTGGGCCGGTTTCCAGTTTCTCCGTGAGTCATGCGCGACGTTGTGGAAGAATTTCGATCATGGCCCGTCGATTCTCCTCGCCCCACGATCACGGGGCGGAAACTACCATCCCACTTGCCTCCTGTTCCGCACACACCTGCCACATGTCCCACATGCATTGGGTGTGGTAGGTGTTGGATGCGGAGGACATGGGCAGGAGTGCAATGGCTGAAAACCTAGCATCGATGGTTGGAGCAGGGGGTCGGCCTCGGCCCTCAGAGCTATAGTGGGTGGAGAGAGTGGGTGGAGAGAGGCCGCATTGGAGGTGTGTGGTGGCTGCTTCCCGTATGAGGAGCCAGCACCCTGCCCCGTTTCCCTATAAAGTAGGGGGTAGGAGTGGCACTTCTCCGCACACACTTCTCCTCCTTCTTCTCTGCAACTCTTCCCTTCCAGCGATGGCGGGAGGGCGAGGGCCCGGTGGAGTCTTCGTGGCGTTGACGAGGGCTTCTGCTCGACAGTGCATCCCTCCTCCCCTAGACCCTGGGGAAAATGGACAAGGGCGAAGGCGTAACGGGGCACTTATCTTTTTTCAATCTTAAATCTGTAGGAAATCGCCAAATTTCAATCTCAAGTCCATGTTTGTGTTCTGTAATGCTTGTACTTGTATTAGCATATGAATGAAAAAGATGAACCTTGCTGGGAACTCGTGCATGTGTATGTCCATGTAGAGGTGAAGTGCCTCTTTAATGTAAATAAACGAGTTTTCCCCAGCAGGCTATCCTGCCGGTACCCTTTTTGTTTGCCGGAGAAATGTGTCTGTCGGGGAACAAATAGAGGGAACAGCCCCCCGCCAACTTCTTTTTCCCCAAAGGCCACTACGACCATCCTGACCGAAGCAGCGTTCGAGTCATGGACGGGAGCACCTAAGTTTCAAAAGATAGGCGAGGCATTCTAATGCACAAGTTATAGCCGACAAAACACTAACGGATAGGAAGGAAAACTTATTTGTTTGGCTTGTCGGGGACTGCTGTGCCAGGCAATCTTCTCAACTCCTTCACGAAGCCAAGTTCATGGCAGGAACCTGAAACTTCATGCTGATGAGAATGAATGCAAGATGCGATCCTATCTATATGCAAATGCAAATGCTCATGAAATGCTTATGCAGTGATCTTGGTGTGCTCATGCATGCATGCAATCTTAGTTGGGGGGCCCCTACAGCGCTTCTTTACTTTCTCTTGCACGGGGTCATCACCACGGCTTTGTACAAGGGGTTACATGCAACTGAGGCAAGGCCTGTACAAAAGGGTGGCTACTGGGTAGGGCCCGACAGCCGTGCCTGACGGGTAGAACTTGCGGAGATGCTCAATATTCCATGAGTTTTGCAACTGAGTGTCGTCTCTGGTCTCTAGACGGACTGCGCCAGGTCTGGTCACTCGTACTACCCGGTAAGGGCCTTCCCACTCTGGTGACAACTTGTGTGTAACCTTGGTAGACTGAACGCGCCTAAAGACAAGGTCACCTTACTCAAAACACTGGGCACAAACCCTGCGGCTATGATAGAGACGCGGGGATTGTTGGCATCATGCAGCATGCGTAGCGGCCCGGAGATGGTTTTCCTCGAGTAGCTCAGCGTTGTCACGCCGGTGTTGATCTTGCACTACTTCATCGTAGGCAAGCACTCGAGGCAACTCGTAAATGAGTTCCATGGGGATAACTGCTTCTACCTCGTAGACCAGGGAGAAGGGAGTCTGCCCAGTAGCTCGGTTTGGTGTCGTTCTGAGGGACCATAGAACTACTGGCAGCTCCTCGATCCACCGCCTGTCGTGCTTTGGCAGCGTATCAAAAGTTCTTGTCTTGAGTCCACGCAGCACTTCAGTGTTCGCCCTCTTAGATTGTCCATTGCTCCGGGGGTGTGCCACAGAGGCGAATGAGATCTTGCATCTGAGGGCATGAACATATTGCATGAAGGCGTGGCTCGTGAACTGGGTGCCGTTCTTGGTGATGATCCTTGCCGGAACTCCAAAACGATACACCAATTCTTTCAAGAACTTGATAGCTGACTGAGCAGTCACCTTTATCACGACAGTAACTTCTGGCCACTTTGTAAACTTGTCGATGGCAACAAACAAGAATTCAAATCCCCCGATTGGTCAGGGGAAGGGGCCAAGGATATCGAGCCCCCAAACCAAAAATGGACATGATAGAGGGATTGTTTGAAGAGCTTGGGCAGGCAGGTGTGTTTTCTTGGAATGGAACCGACAAGCTTCACATGTCGTGACGAGCTCGACGACATCTTGGAGGGCTGTGGGCCAATAGAATCCACGCCGGAATGCTTTCCCAACTAATACCCTTGATCCAATGCGCGAGTCACACATTCCTCTGTGAATCTCAGCCTGCAATTCCTTTCCTTCTTCTCAGCAGACACACTTCAATTTCACACCGTTGGGCCGCCTTCTGTACAGAGTGTCATCGACAAACTGATACATATTGGCCCTCCGGGCTACTTTTCAGCTTCATCTTGGTCGCCCGGAAGCTCTCCGGCTGGAGAAAGCGGACAATGTGCCTTGCCCAGGTTGGAGCCTGGGGCTCGGCAACGAGGACTAGTGGCACCTCCTCTGCGTGGGAGCACCAACCTCATCCGCGGGGTTCATGGACCCGGCTGGAGGGGGTGGTCTGGCAGGCTGTGAGGAGTTGTTTCCGACAGGGAACCTGCCGGGAGCGGACGGCTCGACCGGGAGAGGCTTTCTGGTGTCCAACTTTCTCCTCTTCCGGGCCATTGTTGTTGGGGATACGGAGGGATGAGTGAGATGGAGAACAAAAGTTCCTGGTTCCACTGGAAGCTTCTGCACAACACACTTTGACAGATGATTAGTTATGCTGTTTTTCGCACAGGGTATGTGCTCTATTTGCAATCCGTCAGAGTGCTCCTCTAATATCCTCACTTCCTCGACGTATGCCTCCATAAATGGACTTTGGTAATCCTTGTTGACTTGTCTCACCACAAGATGTGAATCTACTCGAATGATCATCTTCTTAATTCCCAATTCTGCTGCAATCCAGAGCCTGGCAAGGAGTCCTTCATACTCAGTTCTATTGTTGGTTGCTTCTTCCCAGGAAAAATTCATTTGCACGACGTACTTCAAGTGTTCCTCGGAGGGAGCAACAAGAATCACGCTAGCCCCTGCACCTTGCAGGGAAAAAGCACCATCAAAATACATAATCCATTCTTGGGGCAATTCCTTGCCAGGGATAACTGTCTCTAACACTTCCTCATCAGGGGTTTGCGTCCATTCAGCGGTGAACTCTGCCAATGCCCTGCTCTGAATAGTTGATGTGCTCTCAAACTTCAAACCAAAGCTGGATAACTCCAAAGCCCACTCCACTATTCTGCCGGTAGCCTTAGGGTTTTGGAGTATCCTTTGTAATGGAAAACGAGTAACACCATGATCTCATGGGATTGGAAGTAGTGGCGAAGTTTCCTTGAGGCCATGATGAGACCAAAGATCAACTTCTACACGCTAGAGTAGCTCGATCTAGCCCCCTGTCGCAAGGAGCTAGCAAAGTACACTGGGCACTGCACCACTTTCTTCCTTGTTGTGTCCTTGGCGTTGCTATCATTGCCATGCTCATTGATGTCCTGATCCTTCTCTGATTTTGTTATTTTTGCTCAATTTATGCCTCATCCACTTCTCTCTGTGCTACCAGAGCCGCACTGACCACTTGGTTGGTTGCCGCCAAGTATAGCAACAACGGCTCCTGGGGTTTGGGAGAGCAACCAAGGTAGGCACAGAGGACAAGTATGCCTTCAACTCTTGCAAAGTTGCCTCTGCTTCTGGGGTCCACTTCATAGGGTCGGCCTTCTTCAAAATTTTGAAGAACGACAGGGCGCGCTCGACAGACTTGGAGATGAATCTGCTTAGCATGGCAACACATCCCGTCATGCGCCTCACGTCCTTCACAGTCCTTGGCGCTTGGATCTGCTCGATGGAATTGATCTTGTCGGGTTTGGCTTTGATCCCATGATGGGATACAAAGAATCCAAGCAGCTTGCTGGAGGGAACACAAAACAAACACTTCTCAGGGTTAAGCTTCAAATTGATCTTGCACAGATTATCAAACGTCTCTTCCAAATCCTGAATAAGGGTGGCCTTATCCTTGGTCTTGACCACAATATCATCCATACAGGCTTCTATGTTTCTGTGCAGCTGTTGCTCAAAACCAATCTAGATTGCCCTTGCAAAAGTGGACCCGGCACTCTTTAATCCGAAAGGCACGCAGACAAAGCAGTATGTACCACATGTGGTGATGAATGACGTCTTCTCTTCATCCTCCTTGGACATGACGATTTGGTGGTACCCAGAGTATGCGTCCAAAAAGGAGAGCAAATCACAACCTAAAGTGGAGTCCACAATCTAGTCAATGCGCGGCAAGGGAAATGGGTCCTCCGGGGAAGCCTTGTTGAGATCCATGAAATCTATGCAAAGCCTCCATTTCCCATTAGCCTTCCGGACTACCACTAGATTTGCCAACCACGTGGGATGCAATACTCCTCTGACCAAACCAGCTGCCTCAAGTTTCTTGATCTCTTCTGCAATGAACTGCTGCCTCTCCAAAGCATGCTTCCGTACTTTCTGCTTGATAGGTCGGGCATGTGGGCAGATAGCAAGGTGGTGCTCGATTACCTTCCGGGGACCACCGGGGATATCAGATGGTTGCTAGGCAAACACATCGATATTTGCCTGCAGGAAGGCAACGAGCGCGCTTTCCTATTTGTCATCAAGGGTGGCGCTGATGGTAAAGGTACCATCAATGCCAGCCAGACCTATCAGGACCTTCTTCACTTGGGGTGCAGCAACTTTGGATCTCTTGCTGTTAGAACACTCTGACACGTCGTCAATGGGTGTCGTGCACTCGGTGGGGGCACACTTTCCGAACTCTTTGCCGGAGGTCCTACAACCTCTCTACTTTCCTTTGCTTTCCTTGGCGGGAGCTACCGTAGCCGCGGCCTCTGCTGTGACCGCATCCCGGTACAGCTTGTCCACACAAATAATGGCATCCTTCTCATCTGATGGGAAGGTGATGACTCCCAGTGGCCCAGGCATTTTCAAGGTGTTTTAGGCATAGTGAGTTGCTGCCATGAACTTAGCCAGGGTCGGGCGTCCCAGGAACCCATTGTATGGTAGGGGAGATCAACCACATCAAACACAATCCTCTCAGTCTGATAGTTCAGTTCGGCCCCGAACATTACCGACAACATGATCTTTCCCTTAGGATGGCTCCTACCGGGATTAACTCCTTGAAACGTGCTGGTAACCTCTAGCTCTTCCTCTCCTATCTGAAGCTTGCTGATGACTGTCGGGGAAATCAGATTCAACCAGGCCCCATCGTCCACCAGCATCTTGGTGACCTTGAGGTTGTGGATTGTTGGAGAAACCAACAACGGCAAACATCTTACCAAAGTGGTACGTCTAGGATAGTCCTCCTCGTCAAAGATGATGGTCGTACGGGACCATTTGAGCGGCTTCCCTGCTTCTGGCGCTGGCTCCACGACATCGACCTCTCACGCCCACCGCTTGAGCTGGCGGTAAGCGTGCAAAGATGCACCTCTGTCAATGCATAGGGCGTCTATAGCCTTCTGAAACTCTTGCTCACTGGTTTCCTCTTCATCCCCTTCATCACTCTCATCTTCACAGATTTCCTTCTCTCGACCTTTGGCAGGCTTTCCATGGTTCCAAAAGGGTTTGATAAGGCAATTTACTTCACCGCCTCGGCTCTTACCGCCAGCAACATTCTGACCTTTTTCCTTATCACGCTTCTCATATTCTACTTTCTACTTCTTGACAAGCTTCTCAACTTGGTAACACTCTTGAAGGTTGTGGCCCTTGGTCCAATGAATCTTGCAATACAACCCCTCACCTTTCCCGGCTTTCTCGGCAGTAGCGGCCTCCTGGCAGTCAGTGCAAACGGAAGCTTCCTTGCCGAGGGGCTCAACTTTGGCCTTCTTGCCGGTATTAGGCGTACCAGATCCTTCAACAGTCATTACTGCCTTATCTCTTCGCTTCTTACTGTGCTTCTTGCTCTTCTTCAGACTAGTTGACTCATCCTCATCCTCTGAATCAACATTGATGCAATCTTCCTCTCCGGGCAATCTCCTTCCCACCACCATCCAAGCACATTTATCCACTAATGTGTAAAGCTCATGCACAGTCTTGGGCAACCACACATTCATCTTGGAATAGATACGATGGTTGCGCACATTAGACTGGAAGGCTGCTATCACAACTTTCGGATGGATATTTGGGATATTTCTATGAACTTTGTTGAATCTCTGTAAATACTTGTGGAGGGTTTCTCCTTCCTTCTGATGGAGAAGCTGCAAATTGCTGGGCCTGCTGGGTTCTTGATGACCGCTAGCGAAAGCGCCAATGAACTCGTGGCAGAGGTCGGCCCATGATGAAATGGAGTTCTCCAGTAGGTGCATCAGCCAAGACCTCACATTGGACTTGACGGCCAAAGGGAAGTAGTTGGCAAACACCTTCTCATCTCTTCCCCCTACAGCCTGAACAACGATGGTGTAGATGCTCAGGAACTCTGCCAGGTTCATCCTCCCGTCGTACTTCTCGGGTATCTCTGGCTTGAACGTGTGAACGGATGGTCTACGGACTTGCCGCAGCTCTCTTGTAAAGGCAGGGCAGCCAACCTCGAAAGGTAGGCACCCGCCAACACCGAGCACAGGCTGGTCGACGTTGAGGCCATCGCACCCGTCGGTCCGGTGAAGGTCGTCGCGGCGTTGCTCGACAACGTGCGCGTCTCCACTCTGCCTATCCTCCAGGGCTCGACGTCGGCCTGGACGTGCTCGAGGGTCAGAAGAAGCCATCAATATGTCGTCGTGGTCTTGATCCTGTTGTGCTCATGCTGGCTACCGCAGTGGGGACTACACCGTGGGGATGGCCCCTTCCATACGGTCGGCAGCGCAGGCGGTTGTTGTCGCTTGGGGAGGCCGCGACAGGTCAGCCTGCCATGAGCCCCCAGCTTCGGCGAAACCGAGCAGACTCTGCATGGTGGTATGCCATTCATCCATCTTCTCAGACTCTGGTGGAAACCAAAGCAACAGCTGAGCTCGCGCCATGGCCTTAAAGGCCATGCTTGGCAGGGAGGTCGATGATGTCGATTGTATCGTTGCTCAACTCCTGATGGTGCCAGCGGCGGTAATACTGCGCCCCTGCTGTCCCTGCGGGCTGACCACCTGGGCATGGTGTGGTGAGGGCGCTTGAGGGCCTGTGGCTCCATCGAGCGCAGCGGCTTGGTCGGCCCGTCCCAGGGGAGGGGCACGCGCAACGACCGCACCCATGGCGGGGGCGGCGGTTTGCCCCGGTCCGAGCGTCGTTGCTGCGGCTGTTCCCATCGGCGAGGGAGAGGGGCTCAGATGAAGTGGCTCACCCACCTGTCCCTTTGGGAGTGCAGCCATCCAGGTCTTGCTGATGCTGCTCTCCTCCAGTGCCTCCTGCTCCTATGTCGGCCGCGGGAGAAGCGGTGACGGTGCCGCCTACTCCGACCACTTCCCCAGCAGTGTCCGCACTCTCGTGCACCCCCGCAGCGTTGGAGGATGCGGGGGGCGGAGCCTTCAAGGTGGATGGGTGAGCCCAAGGACCGGGCTTCTTCGTGGGCGCCATGGTCGACAGCGTCGTCAAAGATGACGATGGTGATGAAGATGATGCGCTGTGCACGCCTTCGGATTCACACAAGCGAGCCCCCTACCTGGCGTGCCAAAGAGGTCGCGGGAAACCATGGCCATGATACGTCTCCAACATATCTATAATTTTTCATTGCTCCATGCTATATTATCTACTGTTTTGGACTATATTGGGCTTTATTTTCCACTTTTATATTGTTTTGGGACTAACCTATTGACTGGAGGCCCAGCCCAGAATTACTGTTTTTTGTCTATTTCAGTATTTCAGAGAAATAGAATATCAAACGGAGTCCAAACAGGATAAAACCTTCGGGAACGTGATTTTCTCACCGAACGTGATCCAGGAGACTTGGACCCTACTCCAAGGAGTCAAATAGGCGATCACGAGGGTGGGGGCGCGCCCACACCCCTAGGGCGCGCCCCTGCCTCGTGGGCCCCTCGGTGCTCCACCGCCATACTCCTTCCTCCTATATATACCTACGTACCCCCAAATGATCAGAACAGGAGCCAAAAACCTAATTCCACCGCCGCAACTTTCTGTATCCACGAGATCCCATCTTGGGGCCTGTTCCGAAGCTCCGCTGGAGAGGGCCGTCATCACGGAGGGCTTCTACATCATCATAGCCCCTCCGATGAAGTGTGAGTAGTTTACCTCAGACCTTCGGGTCCATAGTTAGTAGCTAGATGGCTTCTTCTCTCTTTTTGGATCTCAATACAAAGTTATCCCCCTCTCTTGTGGAGATCTATTCGATGTAATCTTCTTTTTGCGGTGTGTTTGTTGACACCGATGAATTGTGGGTTTATGATCAAGTCTATCTATGAATAATATTTGAATCTTCTCTGAATTCTTTTATGTATGATTGGTTATATTTGCAAGTCTCTTCGAATTATCCGTTTGGTTTGGCCAACTAGATTGGTAGTTCTTGCCATGGGAGAAGTGCTTAGCTTTGGGTTCGATCTTGCGGTGTACTTTCCCAGTGACAGAAGGGGCAGCAAGGCACGTATTGCATCGTTGCCATCGAGGATAACAAGATGGGGTTTATTTCATATTGCATGAATTTATCTCTCTACATCATGTCATCTTGGTTAAAGCGTTACTCTGTTTTTAATTTAATACTCTAGATGCATGCTGGATAGCGGTCGATGAGTGGAGTAATAGTAGTAGATGTAGAATCGTTTCGGTCTACTTGTCACGGACGTGATGCCTATATACATGATCATGCCTAGATATTCTCATAAATATGCTCAATTCTGTCAATTGCTCAACAGTAATTTGTACACCCACCGTAGAATACTTATGCTCTTGAGAGAAGCCACTAGTGAAACCTATGGCCCCCGGGTCTATCCTCATCATACCAATCTCCATCGCTTTAATCTTGCTTTGCTTTTTTACTTTGCCTTTTACTTTTCACTTCGCATCTCTATACCAAAAATACCAAAAATATTATATCTATCAGATCTCACTCTCGTAAGTGACCGTGAAGGGATTGACAACCCCTAATCGCGTTGGTTGCGAGTAGCTATCGTTTGGTGCAAGTACGAGGGAATTGAGCGTGGCCTCCTACTGGATTGATACCTTGGCTCTCAAAAACTGAGGGAAATACTTACGCTACTCTGCTGCATCATCCCTTCCTCTTTGAGGAAATCCAACGCAAGCTCAAGAGGTAGCAAGAAGAATTTCTGGCGCCGTTGCCAGGGAGTCTACGCAAAAAGTCAACATACCAAGTACCCATCACAATCCCTATCTCTCGCATTACATTATTTGCCATTTGCCTCTCATTTTCCTCTCCCCCATTTCACCCTTGCTGTTTTATTCGCCCTCTCTCTCTCTATCCTCCCTCTCTTTTCCGCTTGCCTTTTTGTTTGCTCGTGTGTTGGATTGCTTGTTTGTCGAGATGGCTCAAGATACTACCAAATTGTGTGACTTCACCAATACCAATAATAATGATTTCCTTAGCACTCCGATTGCTGCTCTTGCCAATACTGAATCTTGTGAAATCAATACTGCTTTGTTGAATCTTGTTATGAAAGATCAATTCGCCGGCCTTCCTAGTGAAGATGCTGCTACTCATCTGAATAGCTTCGTTGATTTATGTGATATGCAAAAGAAAAAAGATGTCGATAATGATGTCGCTAAATTGAAGCTATTTCCTTTTTCGCTTAGAGATCGTGCTAAAGCTTGGTTTTCGTCTTTGCCTAAAAATAGTATTGATTCTTGGAACAAGTGCAAAGATGCTTTTATCCCTAAGTATTTCCCTCCCGCTAAGATCATCTCTCTTAGAAACGATATTATGAACTTTAAGCAACTTGATCATGAACATGTTGCACAAGCTTGGGAGAGAATGAAATTAATGATACGTAATTGCCCTACTCATGGTTTGAATTTGTGGATGATTATACAAAAAATTTATGCCGAATTCAATTTTGCTTCTAGAAATCTTTTAGATTCGGCCGCGGGAGGCACTTTTATGGAAATAACTTTAGGAGATGCTACTAAACTCCTAGATAATATTATGGTTAATTATTCTCAATGGCATACTGAAAGATCTTCTAATAAAAAAGTGCATGTGATAGAAGAAATCAATGTTTTGAGTGGAAAGATGGATGAACTTATGAAATTATTTGCTACTAAGAGTGTTTCTTCCGATCCTAATGATATGCCTTTGTCTACTTTGATTGAGAATAACAATGAATCTATGGATGTGAATTTTGTTGGTAGGAATAATTTTGGTAACAACGCTTATAAAGGGAATTTTAATCCTAGGCCATATCCTAGTGATCCTTCTAATAATTATGGGAATTCCTACAACAACTCTTATGGAAATTATAATAAGATGCCCTCTGAATTTGAGAATAGTGTTAAAGAGTTTGTGAATTCACAAAAGAATTTTAATGCTTTGCTTGAAGAGAAATTGCTTAAAGTTGATGATTTGGCTAGGAACGTTGATAGAATTTCTCTTGAGATTGATTCTTTAAAGCTTAGATCTATTCCTCCTAAGCATGATATCAATGAGTCTCTCAAAGCCATGAGAATTTCCATTGATGAGTGCAAGGAAAGAACCGCTAGGATGCGTGCTTCCAAAGATGCCTTTATTAAAGCATGTTCTTCCAATTCCTATGAAAATCAAGATGAAGATCTAAAAGTTATTGATGTGTCTCCTATTAAATCTTTGTTTTGCAATATGAATCTTGATGAAACTGAATATGATCTTCCTTTACCTAGAAGACGTTCTAAAAATTCGGAGTATTTAGATCTTTATGATGAAATTGATGAAAGTGGGATTGAAAGAAATAAAAATCTAGATGTTGCTAAACTCACTATATTGGATTTCAAGGAATTTAATGATGAAAGTTGCTCTTTAATTGATTGTATTTCCTCGTTGCAATCCGTGCTAAATTCTCCACATGCTTATAGTCAAAAGAAAGCCTTCACCGAACATATTGTTGATGCCTTGATGCAATCTTATGAAGAAAAACTTGAGTTGAAAGTTTCTATACCTAGAAAACTCTATGATGAGTGGGAACCAACTATTAAAATTAAAATTAAAGATCATGATTTTTATGCTTTGTGTGATTTGGGTGCTAGTGTTTCCACTATCCCCAAAACTTTGTGTGATTTGCTATATTTCCGCGATTTTGATGATTGCTCTCTAAACTTGCATCTTGCTGATTCTACTATTAAGAAACCTATGGGAAGGATGAATGAAGTTCTTATTGTTGCAAATAGAAATTATGTGCCCGTAGATTTCATTGTTCTTGATATAGATTGCAATCCTTCTTGCCCTATTATTCTTGGTAGACCTTTCCTTAGAACGGTTGGTGCGATTATTGATATGAAGGAAGGGAATATTAGATTTCAATTTCCATTAAAAAGGGCATGGAACACTTTCCAAGAAAGAAAATAAATTTTCCATATGAAACTATCATGAGAGCCACTTATGGATTGCCCACCAAAGATGGCAATACCCAGATTTATCCTCGCTTTTATGCCTAGCTAGGGGCGTTAAACGATAGCGCTTGTTGGGAGGCAACCCAATTTTATTTTTATTCCTTGCTTTTTGCTCCTGTTTTGTCGGGGGTTGCTGATCCCTCGCACACCTATGGGGATCGGCAGACCGAGCCCCTTTTGGTTCGGCAGGGGGCGGTGGATGCACAAAGAGCATATCGAGGCGAACGCACGAGCGAGACGATCGGTTTACCCAGGTTCGGGGCGCACGGATGCGTAAAACCCTACTCCTGCTTTGGTGGTTGTATTGAGTTCTTGCTCGGGAGCGATGAGTGCTACAGTACACTCAAGCAGCTGGCGAGACCGAGCGTGAGAATGGTTGTCCTCCCCCCACTGTTGCGCATGGGCCTCCTTTTATATGTCTAAGGGGTCACCGACAGGTGGCAACAGAGGTGAGGGTAAAAATGTAAAAGAGGTGGTAGTTGGCGCCACCGTTTGCTACAGTTGTATCATACCTAACCCTGACGGCAGGGGACAAAGGCATTAAATGCCTGTCTGTGTCGCCTAGACGGGGCGGAAAGGGACCGTCAGGGGCGCCACCGTTTGCCACGATGGCTCCTTGTCAGCGCCTGCTTGCCACCGCATGCCCCTGGCTGCACAGCCTCCCGCCACGTACGCCAGGAATGGTCCCAGGGCGACACGTTGGTGGGTGTGCTGGAGCGCGGGCTGCGGAGTAGCAGCTTGCCGCGGCAAGCGCCTTGCCGCGGATGTTGCCTTGTCGCGTCCGGGAGCTTGTCGCTCACCGGGCCTTGTCGGGGCGCACAGTGCGCCGCAGCGAGCTTCTTGATATGCTTTGGTTGGTCTTCCCGGCAAGCTCCTCTTGCCGGGGTCTCGTCTCCTTCTCGGCAAGCTCCTCTTGCCGGGGTCTTGTCTCCTTCCCGGCAAGCTCCTCTTGCCGGGGCCTTCTTTTGCTCTTGGATACTTTGTTCTTGAATGGCTCCCACAGGAACCATGGAGGGCCTTGGCGGTCACCCGGCAAGCCTTGCCGCGGGGGCGCTGCGACTGCCCGTGCACAAGTTCGGGATACTAAGGTACCCCTACTTTAGTACACCGACAGGAGTCCCCGGGCCTGGGCCATACACGGTGCCGAGCGCTATTGGGCCAGGCCCAAAACAGTGCACGGGAACGCGCGGCCTAGGGCACGCCATAACTCACTCCGCATCCACCGCACCCTCCCCGCACGGCACGCGTCAACCGCGGCGTCGTGGGAGAGATCGTGGGCGGTTTTCGAGGTGCCCACTCCCCACGATCACGGGGTGGGGAGAGGCTGCCCCATCTGTCGCCTCAGTTCTGCACGCCTGCCACGCGGCTCCCATGCACTTGGGATCGCGGACGGCGGAGGCGGGAAACGGGGTCGTCGTGGGTCGAGGCAGCGGGTCGGCCCCCAACTCCCTGCCTTCCCACGTCTTGATTCGCCGAGCGGGGCGGCCGAGCCCCCACCTTGCTCCTTTATAAAGAGCGGGAGGGGAGGACGGAAGCCCGCATTCTCTCATCTTCTCCTCCCTTCAGCTCCTGCTCCCCTTCCTCCCATTCGCCATGGAGAAAGGGAACCCCGGTCCTTCATCAGTGGCGGCGAGGGTTGCCGCCAGACAGCGCCTCCCTCCCTCTCCCGCACCCGTGGTGGCGGAGCCAGCCGTAAGGGGAAGGGGGAGGGGGCGAGGCCGTGGACGAGGTCGAGGACGTGGCCGTAGCGCTCGGGGAAGAGGGGGGCAAGGCGGCGCGTCGGCTTCGCCTCCGCCGGCGGCTCTTCTTCCTGCGGTGGCCCATGCTGGGGACAACCCTTGCGAGTTCTTCGTCAGGCTGCGCCGGGCGCCTCGTCGTCGCCTCCGACTCCCAGCTCCGTTTGCGGAAGTGGTGGAGTTGGACCCGCCCGAGACACTGAGACTACACATGAGGGGCTGTGGGATCAGCGGCACGCGGGTCCGCGCCGAATTCCCAGCCCCTGGTGTGATGTATCTTGGTCGAGGGTGGAAGACGTTCGCCCGCATCCACAGCTTGACGCCGGGGCTCACCCTCCACTTTAAGTTGGTGGAGGGCGATCTCCTCTCCGTCAAGGTCTTCGGGTGCTTCGGCATCCGGGCACGGTGCTGCGTGGAGAGCTCCTCCGATAGCGAAGACTCCTGCTCGAGCGAGAGTGACGAGGAGGGGAGCGACAACGACGACGAGGGGAGCGGGCGGCAGGATGGCGGGTCCGACTAGGTGTCGGGCGCCGTTCCATGCGGCACCGGCAACCCTATCATCGGTGTCGCCGGCTCCTTGAACTCCCCGGGGTTGTCTCCTTGGGCGGCTGGCATAGGGAGGCTGCGGAAGAGGAAGAGGGCCGGCGGCAAGGCCGTCAGGTCGGAGTATGATGGCGTGGTGCCCTCGACAGCGTGCTGACGTCCTGCTGCCTCGTCTTCGAGCCCCGCTTCTGGCGCCGCCGTCACCGTCCAGCCTTGACGGCCCCCGGGATGTTCTCTTGGTGCCTTCTGGCACCCGTAGTTCACCTAGGCGCTCCTTTTGCCCTTCTCCTCCTTGACCTACCTCCTGAAGAGTGGGACAGGAAAAGGATTACAGGCATCTTATCTTTTTAATTTGTAAGCCCTCGGGCCTTAGTTGCATTTAAAGCTTGTAATCCCCTCTTTCATGTTTTTCATCCTCTATGGACTGTACCTGAGTGGAATGTCTTTTTAATGAAAAGGGGATGTTTGCCGAGTCATTTATCTCGCGGGTAGAACCCACGCCAAGGAGCAAATCCTTGGTATCTTTCAGATAGACACTCCTTTCCCGGCAACAGGCCCTGCCGTCTTCCCACGCCGCTCGACCTTTCTCACGCTTTTGACGGAAGCAGGGACGAGGCGGGTGCGGCCCCCTCGTTTCATCCTCTTGCTGCCGCGACTACGACCAAAACTTGGCCCCAGGAACGAGCCCCAGGGCCTAGAGCTAAGGGAGCACGGCAGTTTTTGGGAAGAAATGAGGTTTCATATTCCCAGTCCATAAGAGAATGCATGAAGAGGGATGAAAGACTTATCTGAGATTGCAGCCCCCGGCAACTCTGGCTTGCCGTGGGTGAACCTTGGTACTTGCAGCCCCCGGCAACACTGGCTTGCCGGGGTCCAGATGCCGGTGCGTCCTTCTTCTCCTTTTTGTCCCCAGGTGGTCCGGCAAGGATATGCGAGCCCTGCGAACCAAAGGAAGCGAAAGAAAGGCAAAGGGACGCACACTCGACCTCTAAGTTAGGGGTTAGCCGCTGTTAAGCACTATCAACCGTAACCGAGGACCCGACTTGACCTAGCATGCATGCTATAACTCTGGGCGCCAACGCTTCATTTACTTGTGCTCAGGGTCTGCGCCTGGCTTTGTACAAAGGATTACATGCAACAGCGGCAAGACTTGTACAAAAGGGTGGTTGCCGGACAGGGTCCGACAACCGCGCCTTACGGGTAAAACTTACGAAGATGCTCGATATTCCAGGAGTTGCTCACTGGTACGCCATCTTCGGTCTCCAGGCGGACAGTGCCAGGCCTGGTGACTCGTTTCACCCGGTAAGGGCCTTCCCACTTCGGCGTCAACTTGTTGGAATTCTTGGCGGACTGAACGCGCCGAAGAACAAGGTCGCCTTCCACGAGACTTCAGGCGTTAACTTTGCGGCTATGATAGCGGCGCAAAGCTTGCTGGTAGCAAGCGGCTCGCAGAGCAGCCTGAAGACAATCTTCCTCAAGGAGCAGCGCGTCATCTTGCCGCAGCCGCTCTTGCTCAAGTTCATCATAAGCGAGCACTCGAGGTGACCCGTATACGAGTTCCGTGGGGGTAACTGCCTCCACTCCATAGACTAGAGCGAAGGGTGTCTGTCCAGTGGCTCAATTTGGCGTCGTCCTGATCGACCAAAGAGCCACCGGCAGCTCCTCGATCCAGTTGCGTCCGCACTTGTGCAGCCTGTCGAAGGTTCTGGTCTTGAGCCTGCGCAGCACTTCAGCATTTGCCCTCTCGGCTTGACCGTTGCTTCTCGGGTGAGCAACAGAAGCGAAGCAGACCTTGGCGCCAAGATCTTGGACGTACTGCATGAAGGTGCGGCTCATAAATTGTGTACCGTTGTCGGTGATTATCCTGTTAGGGATTCCGAAACAGCAAACAATCGACCTGAAGAACTTGACCGCGGACTGCGCCGTCACTTTCCTCACTGGTTCCACTTCCGGCCACTTTGTGAACTTGTCGATTGCAACGCACAAGTACTCAAAGCCCCCGACAGCTCGGGGGAAGGGGCCGAGGATGTCGAGCCCCCAGACCGAAAATGGCCAGGATAAAGGGATCGTCTGGAGAGCTTGAGCTGGCTGGTGTATCTGCTTGGAATGGAACTGGCACGCTTCACACTTGGTTACTTGTGCAGTTGCATCCTGGAGGGTTGTCGGCCAGAAGAAGCCTTGCGGGAATGCTTTCCCGACAAGAGCTCTTGCGCCAATGTGGTGACCACATATGCCTCCATGTATCTCTGCCAACAGCTTCTGTCCATCTTCCCGAGGAATACACTTCAATTTCACACCGTTGAGTCTTCTTCTGTACAGTGTGTCGTCGACAAACTGGTACATACTAGACTGCCGGGCTACTCTTTCCGCTTCTTCTGGCTCTTCGGGAAGCTCTCCTGTCTGGAGGAAACGGACAATCTGCTGTGCCCATGTTGGATCCTGTGGCTCGACAACAAGGACTAAAGGCACATCTGCTGCTGCGAGAACGCCCGCTTCTACGGCAAGAGCCTGCGACTCTGCCGGAGCTTGACGTTCCCCGACAAGCTTGCCGGAGCAGAGCTTGCCGGGAGTGTCTGCTGCGACGGAACAAACCCTGGGGTTTGCCGGAGTAGACTGCTCCTCAGCACTCTTGGCGTCGATCTTGGGGACCTTCTTGGCGGCGGCTTCGGGGAGCTCTGCCGGAAGATAGTCACCAGAAATCAACTTCCTCTTCTTGCTCTGTCCAGTTGATGGTGTTACGGATGGCTGAGACAGCTTGAGCACAAAGATCCCTGGTTCCACAGGTAACTTAAGTGATGCGCACTTTGACAGGCCATCGGCAATGTCGTCCTCAGCTCTCGGGACATGTTCCATTTGCAGGCCGTCAAAGCGCTCTTCTAGCTTCCTCACTTCATCAACGTAAGCTTCCATCAACGGACTCTGGTAAACCTTGTTCACTTGGCGAACGACAAGCTGCGAGTCACCCCTGACAATGAGCTTCTTAATCCCAAGTTCTACCGCGATCCTGAGACCGGCAAGCAAGCCTTCATACTCTGCAGTATTGTTTGTCGCTTGCTCCTTGGGAAAGTGCATCTGGACTATGTACTTGAGGTGCTCTCCGGTGGGTGCGACAAGCAGTACACCAGCACCGGCGCCTTGCAGCGAGAAGGCACCGTCAAAGTACATGAGGCACTCTTTGCTTGCTTCCTTGGCGGGGATGCTCGTCTCTGGAATTTCTTCGTCTGGAGTTGGCGTCCATTCCGCTATGAACTCTGCCAATGCTCTGCTCTGGATTGTTGATGTACTCTCAAACTTAAGGCCAAAGCTTGATAGTTCTAGTGCCCAATCGACAATCCTGCCCGTTGCTTCTGGATTCTGCAATATCCTCTTCAGCGGAAAGCGAGTGACAACTGTGATCTCGTGTGCTTGGAAGTAATGGCGCAGCTTTCTCGAGGCCATGAGAAGGCTGAAAAGCAACTTCTGCACACCAGAGTACCTTGACCTAGCCCCCTGCAAAAGGGAACTGACAAAGTAAACTGGGCGCTGCACCATCTTCTTCTGTATCTCGTCTTGCATCTGCGCAGACCCTTGCTTGTCGGGACCAGAGCTTGTCGGGGAAGCCCCCTGCTTGTCGCTGGACGTGCTTGCCGCGGTTGCTGGCTCGTCATCTGCCTCCCTCTCCGCTACTAACGCAGCACTAACCACTTGATTGGTTGCCGCTATGTATAGCAGCAACTTCTCTTGTGGTTTAGGTGCGACAAGTGTTGGAGTGGAGGACAGGTATCTCTTCAAGTCCTACAGCGCAGCCTCCGCTTCCGGAGTCCATTTCATTGGACCTGCCTTTTTCAGAATTTTGAAAAATGGCAGGGCGCGCTCAGCAGACCGAGAGATAAACCTGCTGAGAGCAGCCACGCAGCCGGCAAGCTTCTGTACATCCTTGACGCGCTTTGGTGCTTCGATCTGCTCAATGGCCTTGATCTTGTCGGGATTGGCTTCGATTCCCCGCTGAGACACAAAGAACCCAAGAAGTTTGCCGGAAGGGACTCCAAACACACACTTCTCGGGGTTGAGCTTGAGGTTGACCTTGCGCAGATTTGCAAAAGTTTCTTCTAAGTCTTGTATCAGAGTTGCCCTGTCCTTGCTTTTGACCACTATATCATCCATGTAAGCTTCTACATTTCTGTGTATCTATGGCTTCAAAGCGATATGGACTACTCTAGCAAATGTTGAACCAGCATTCTTTAATCCGAAAGGCATCCGTACGAAACAGTATGTGCCACATGGAGTAATGAATGCGGTTTTCTCCTCATCCTCTTCTGCCATGAAGATCTGATGGTATCTTGAATATGCGTCAAGAAATGAAAGCAGATCACATCCGGCTGTGGAGTCAACAATCTGGTCAATGCGCGGCAAGGGAAATGGATCTTTGGGACAAGCTTTATTAACATCAGTGAAGTCAATACAAAGCCTCCACTTCCCGTTTGCCTTGCGCACTACAACCGGATTGGCCAACCATGTTGGATGGAGCACTCCTCTGACAAGGCCTGCTGCTTCCAACTTCTTGATCTCTTCTGCTATGAATTCTTGGCGCTCCACCGCCTGTTTCCCGACCTTCTGCTTGACGGGCCGCGCATGAGGACAAACGGCAAGATGGTGCTCAATTACTTTCCTGGGAACACCGGGGATGTCAGACGGTTGCCATGCAAACACGTCGACATTCGCCCGCAGGAAAGTAACGAGCGCGCTTTCCTATTTAGGGTCAAGCGTGGCACTGATGGTGAAGGTACCACCAGTGCTGTCCTCCTTGGCGGACACCTTCTTGGTAAGTGGTGGGGCTGCCATCGTCTTCTTAATCTTGCCGGTGGAGCTCGATGGTGCGTCCTCGACGGCAGTGCAGCACTCCGAAGAGGCGCGCTTGCCGGAGTGGGCATCGGAGCTCTTGTCGGGCTTGGTCCACTTGCCGGTGGAGCTCAATGGTGCGTCCTCGATGGCAGCACGGCACTCCAAAGAGGTGCGCTTGCCGGAGTGGGCACCAGAGCTCTTGCCGGACTTAGTCTTCTTCCCTCCGGGAGCTTCAGCGGCAAGTGTCTCGCGGTCGGTCGCGGCAGCAGCTTCCCGGTAGATCTTGTCGGCACAGATAAGGGCATCCTTCTTGTGGCCAGGGACAGAGATGACGCTTATCGGGCCTGGCATCTTGAGCATGTTGTATGCATAGTGAGAGGCCGCCATGAACTTGGCGAGCGCAGGACGGCCAAGTATCCCATTGTAAGGCAATGGGAAGTCAGCAACGTCAAAGGTGACCCTCTCTGTTCTGAAATTCAGCTCGCTGCCAAATGTCACCGGCAACGTGACCTTCCCTTTCGGCTTGCTCCTTCCCGGGTTAATTCCTTGGAATGTACCGGTTTCTTGGAGCTCGCTGTCCGGGATCTGGAGTTTCTGGATCACAGCGGAGGAGATCAGATTTAGGCCGGCCCCGCCGTCAACTAGCATCTTAGTGACTTTGAGGTTGCGGATTGTTGGCGAAACCAACAACGGCAGGCACCCGACCGCAGTTGTGCGATCAGGGTGGTCCTCAATGTCAAAGACGATAGGCGTGCTGGACCACCTCAGAAGCTTGCGTGATTCGACAGGTGGTTCTCCCGCATTAACTTCCCGGAGCCATTGTTTGAGTTGGCGGTGGGAAGTATGCAGAGAAGCGCCACCGTCAACACACAAGACTTCTGTAGCCTTCTGAGACTCTTGCTCGCTGTTCTCAACATCATCCATGTCTTCGTCGTCGTCTTCGTCTTCGTCCTTGTCGCGGCTGCGGGGAGGTCTGTCTCCTTGCCGCTGCTTGGCCTTGCCGCGGCTTCCTCCCTGGCCAGCGTGCTTCTTGTCGGCTTCTCCACCGCCTCCTTGGGCTCTCTCCTTGTCGCGCCACTCGTACTCAGCTTTTTGTTGCTGGACAAGCTGCTCGGCCCTCTTGCAGTTCTGGAGATCATGGCCCTTGGTGCGGTGAATCTTGCAGTACTGTTTGCCGGAGCCGTCCTGCTTGTCGGCGGCCGGCACAGCCTGGTAGTTGGTGCAAGCGGCAACCTCCTTGCCGGAGCTACCAACTTTGGCTTGCTTGGCGGGGCCGTCATCGCCGGACTGCTCAACGACTAGTACCTCTTTGCCGCTCTTCTTCCTATTGCGCCTCCGGTTTTTCCTTGCCGGGGCAGCATCCTCGCTGTCAGATCCGCCTGCTCCAGCATCTTCTCCTGCGAGTTTCCTCCCTTCTTCAGCGCGTGCGCACTTGTCGGCCAGGGCGTACAGCTCGCTGATGTCTCTGATCCTGCTCATCGCCATCTCCTCCCGCATCCTGCGATTACGCACGTTTTGATGGAACACGCTGATAACCGCGGCAGGGTGGATGTCTGGGATGTTGCGCTGCACGCGGCTGAATCTCTGGATATACTTGTGCAGGGGTTCTCCTTCCTTCTGGGCAAGCAGGTGGAGGTCACTCTCTTGGCCATGTGGTTTGTGGCTGCCCGTAAAGGCGCCGACAAACTGATGGCACAAATCCACCCAAGAGGATATGGAGTTGTCCGGCAAGTGCATGAGCCAGGATCTGACTTCGGGCTTGAGCACGAGCGGGAAGTAGTTGGCAAGGACCTTGTCGTCTCGCCCCCCGGCAGCTTGCACCGTAATGGTGTAGATGCTGAGGAACTCAGACGGGTGCGACTTGCCGTCGTACTTCTCCGGCATGTCTGGCTTGAAATGCTTCTGATTGGGCCACTGGACTTGCCGCAGATCACGGGTAAACGCAGGACAACCTGCCGCGTACGGCAAGTTACCTGGCTCCCCGGGTGCATGCATGTCAACAGAGGGCCCAGCGCGCAGGTCTGATTGACGCCGCGCTTCTCTTTGGTGCTCGATGCGTGTTCGAGCGTCTTCTTGCTGTCTCTCATGAAGAACTTGGCGTTGATCGCGACGAGCTCGCGGATCTGACGACGCGGTGGAGTAGCCGTCGAGGTGGATCTGGCGAGTCGGCGATCTTGGCCTTCGGGGCGCAGAGTGCACAGTGGTTGCACCCTCGCCGGTCTTATCGCCATCGGCTCGCGCCTGGCTGACTTGCCGCGGCAGCGATGCGCTCGGCTGCCGTGGATCGTCACCGTTGGCGAAGCCGATGAGGCTCTGGATAGTGGCCCCCCAGTCATCGATCTTCTCTGGCACCGGGGGGTAGTCTAGGAGCAGCTAGGCACGTGCCAACGCCTCCGCCTGAGTGGTGGGCGGCGGCAGCGAACGGTGCAAGGAGCGAGATATGCTCGGACTTCTAACTGCGTTAGAAGGAGCAACATCCTGTCCAAGCGACCGCGCCGTGCTCGCGGTAGCATGCTGGCGTGCATGCTGGTCCTAAGCACTCCGGGATCCGCCAGCTTGATCTCGGCCCAGCAGACGTA
Organism: Triticum monococcum; assembly: GCA_034509565.1. Classification (NCBI taxonomy): domain Eukaryota; kingdom Viridiplantae; phylum Streptophyta; class Magnoliopsida; order Poales; family Poaceae; genus Triticum; species Triticum monococcum. Next base: position 663,762,857 of record CM067843.1, on the reverse strand, counting down.
TGGTACCGTGGGTACCATGACGCTGCTGGTCCCGCGGCTCCTGGGACGGGCGCGGTGCGTGTATGGATGCCAAGGTCTTGGAGTGCGCGCGGTCACCGTGGGAGGCGACCGCACCGCCGACGTGCGGCGCAACCTGGTCCTTGGACCTGGCAGCGCCATGGGTCTCCCCGTCGGCGCCCGCTCTTCCGCCGACGTCTACCCCACCAGCCGTGCGCTCCGGCGATGGTGGGTTCGGCGCGGACGGTGCAGCTACCTCCGAAGCCTTCTTCTTCGGCGGCATGTTGATGAAGACGATGAAGATTCGGCTCGTGCGAACACCGGATCAGGTTCGCACAACCTCGACGCACCCCCTACCTGGCGCGCCAAAGATGTCGGGGGTTGCTGATCCCTCGCACACCTATGGGGATCGGCAGACCGAGCCCCTTTTGGTTCGGCAGGGGGCGGTGGATGCACAAAGAGCAGATCGAGGCGAACGCACGAGCGAGACGATCGGTTTACCCAGGTTCGGGCCGCACGGATGCGTAAAACCCTACTCCTGCTTTGGTGGTTGTATTGAGTTCTTGCTCGGGAGCGATGAGTGCTACAGTACACTCAAGCAGCTGGCGAGACCGAGCGTGAGAATGGTTGTCCTCCCCCCCCCCCCCACTCCCCACTGTTGCGCATGGGCCTCCTCTTATATGTCTAAGGGGTCACCGACAGGTGGCAACAGAGGTGAGGGTAAAAATGTAAAAGAGGTGGTAGTTGGCGCCACCGTTTGCTATAGTTGTATCATACCTAACCCTGACGGCAGGGGACAAAGGCATTAAATGCCTGTCTGTGTCGCCTAGACGGGGCGGAAAGGGACCGTCAGGGGCGCCACCGTTTGCCACGATGGCTCCTTGTCAGCGCCTGCTTGCCACCGCATGCCCCTGGCTGCACAGCCTCCCGCCACGTACGCCAGGAATGGTCCCAGGGCGACACGTTGGTGGGTGTGCTGGAGCACGGGCTGCGGAGTAGCAGCTTGCCGCGGCAAGCGCCTTGCCACGGATGTTGCCTTGTCGCGTGTGGGAGCTTGTCGCTCACCGGGCCTTGTCGGGGCGCGCAGTGCGCCGCAGCGAGCTTCTTGAGATGCTTCGGTTGGTCTTCCCGGCAAGCTCGTCTTGCCGGGGTCTCGTCTCCTTCCCATCAAGCTCCTCTTGCCGGGGTCTTGTATCCTTCCCGGCAAGCTCCTCTTGCCGGGGCCTTGTTTTGCTCTTGGATACTTTGTTCTTGAATGGCTCCCAAAGGAACCATGGAGGGCCTTGGCGGTCACCCGGCAAGCCTTGCCGCGGGGGCGCTGTGACTGCCCGTGCACAAGTTCGGGATACTAAGGTACCCCTACTTTAGTACACCGACATGTTTAGTAATAAATAAATTATTTAGACTCTATTTTGGTTGTGTTTTTTGTGTTTAATTAGTGTTTGTGCCAAGTAGAACCGTTGGGAAGACTTGTGGAAAGTCTTGTTGAACTTGCTGTAAAAAACAGAAACTTTAGGGCTCACGAGAACTGCTGTCATTTTTATTTGAAGAGTGCTATTTAGTTAATTCTTTTTGCAGATGATTAATAGATAAATTACTCACGTCCAGAAATTTATTTTAGAATTGTTGGGGTTCCATATATTGTGCTAGCTACAGATTAATACAGACTGTTCCTGTTTTTGACAGATTCTGTTTTTCATGTGTTGTTTGCTTATTTTGATGAATCTGTGGTTAGTAAAATAGTTTATAATCCATAGAGAAGTTGTAATACAGTAGGTTTAACACCAATATAAATAAATAATGATTTAATTACAGTACCTTGAAGTGGTTTTTTGTTTTCTTTCGCTAACGGAGCTCACGAGTTTTCTACTTCAAGTGTTGTGTTGTGAAGTTTTCAAGTTTTGGGTGAATTCTTGTGATGGATTATGGAACAAGGAGTGGCAAGAGCCTAAGCTTGGGGATGCCCATGGCACCCCCAAGATAATACAAGGACAACAAAAAGTCAAAGCTTGGGGATGCCCCGGAAGGCATCCCCTCTTTCGTCCACTTCCATCGGTAATTTACTTGGAGCTATATTTTTATTCACCAACATGATATGTGTTTTGCTTGGAGCGTCTTGTATTATTTGTGTCTTTATGTTTTAGTGTGCCACAATCATCCTTGCTGTACACACCTTTTGAGAGATCCATACATGAATTAAAATTTGATAGAATACTCTATGTGCTTCACTTATATCTTTTGAGCATTATAATTTTGCTCTATGTGCTTCACTTATATCTTTTTGAACTAAGTAATTTTGCTCTATGTGCTTCACTTATATCTTTTGAGCGCTATAATTTTGCTCTATGTGCTTCACTTAGATTTTTTAGATCACGGTAGTGGATTTTTTTAAAGAAACTATTGATCTCTCATGCTTCACTAAAATTATTTTGAGAGTCTCTTAATAGCATGGTAATTTGCTTAATAATAATATGCTTGGAATTGAAGATTTATGAAACTTTCTTTTGAGTGTGTTGAATACTAAGAAAAGATTGAAGCATGATAATTGTTTTGAGATATGGAGGTGATAATATTAGAGTCATGCTAGTTGAGTAGTTGTGAATTTAAAGAATACTTGTGTTAGAGTTTGTGATTCTCGTAGCATGCACGTATGGTGAACCGTTATGTGATGAAGTCGGAGCATGATTTATTTATTGATTGCCTTCCTTATGAGTGGCGGTCGGGGACGAGCGATGGTATTTTCCTACCAATCTATCCCCCTAGGAGCATGTGCGTAATACTTTGCTTTGATAACTTCAAGATTTTCGCAATAAGTATATGAGTTCGTTATGACTAATGTTGAGTCCATGGATTATACGCACTCTCACCCTTCCACCTTTGCTAGCCTCTCTAATACCGCGCACTTTTCGCCGGTATCATACACCCACCATATACCTTCCTCAAAACAGCCACCATACCTACCTATTATGGCATTTCCATAGCCATTCCGAGATATATTGCCATGCAACTTTCCACCGTTCCGTTTATTATGACACACTCCATCATTGTCATATTGCATATCCTGGTACACCGCCAGAGGCATTCATATAGAGTCATATTTTGTTCTAAGTAATCGAGTTGTAATTGTTGAGTTGTAAGAAAAATAAAAGTGTGATGATCATCATTTTTAGAGCATTGTCGCAAGTGAGGAAAGAATGATGGAGACTATGATTTCCCCATAAGTCGGGATGAGACTCCGGACGAAAAATAAATAAAAGAGGCCAAAGAAGCCCAAATAAAAAGAGAAAGAAAAGAGGCCATAAAAAAGAGAAAAGGCCCAAATAAAAATAAAAAAATGAGAGAAAAAGAGAGAAGGGACAATGTTACTATCCTTTTACCACACTTGTGCTTCGAAGTAGCACCATGATCTTCATGATAGAGAGTCTCTCGTTATGTCACTTTCATATACTAGTGGGAATCTTTCATTATAGAACTTGGCTTGTATATTCCAATGATGGGCTTCCTCAAATTTCCCTAGGTCTTCATGAGCAAGCAAGTTGGATGCACACCCACTTAGTTTCTTTTTGAGCTTTCATATACTTATAGCTCTAGTGCATCCGTTGCATGGCAATCCCTACTCACTCATATTGATATCTATTGATGGGCATCTCCATAGCCCGTTGATACGCCTAGTTGATGTGAGACTATCTTGTCCTTTTTGTCTTCTCCACAACCACCATTTTATTCCACCTATAGTGCTATATCCATGGCTCACGCTCATGTATTGCGTGAAGATTGAAAAAGTTTTGAAAAAGTTAGAGTATGAAACAATTGCTTGGCTTGTCATCGGGGTTGTGCATGATTTAAATACTTTGTGTGGTGAAGATAGAGCATAGCCAGAGTATATGATTTTGTAGGGATAACTTTCTTTGGCCACATTATTTTGAGAAGACATAATTGCTTTGTTAGTATGCTTGAAGTATTATTTTTTTATGTCAATATAAACTTTTGTCTTGAATCTTTCGAATCTGAATATTCATATTACAATTAAGAAGATTTGCGTTGAAACTATGCCAACTAGCACTCCGCATCAAAAATTCTCTTTTTGTCATTTACCTACTCGAGGACGAGCATGAATTAAGCTTGGGGATGCCTGATACGTCTCCAATGTATCTATAATTTTTGATTGCTCCATGCTATATTATCTACTATTTTGGACTATATTGGGCTTTATTTTCCACTTTTATATTATTTTTGGGACTAACCTATTAACCGGAGGCCCAGCCCAGAATTGTTGTTTTTCCTATTTCAGTATTTCGGAGAAACATAATATCAAACGGAGTCCAAATGGAATAAAACCTTCGGGAACGTGATTTTCTCACCGAACGTGATCCAGGAGACTTGGAACCTACTCCAAGGAGTCAAAGAGGCGGTCACGAGGGTGGGGGGCGCGCCCACCCCCCTAGGGCGCGCCCCCCTGCCTCGTGGGCCCCTCGATGCTCCACTGACGTACTCCTTCCTCCTATATATACCTACGTACCCCCAAACAATGAGAACAGGAGCCAAAAACCTAATTCCACCGCCGCAACTTTCTGTATCCACGAGATCCCATCTTGGGGCCTGTTCCGGAGCTCCCCCGGAGAGGGCCGTCATCACGGAGGGCTTCTACATCATCATAGCCCCTCCGATGAAGTCTGAGTAGTTTACCTCAGACCTTCGGGTCCATAGTTAGTAGCTAGATGGCTTCTTCTCTCTTTTTGGATCTCAATACAAAGTTCTCCACCTCTCTTGTGGAGATCTATTCGATGTAATCTTCTTTTTACGGTGTGTTTGTTAAGACCGATGAATTGTGGGTTTATGATCAAGTCTATCTATGAATAATATTTGAATCTTCTCTGAATTCTTTTATGTATGATTGGTTATCTTTGCAAGTCTCTTCGAATTATCCGTTTGGTTTGGCCAACTAGATTGGTAGTTCTTCCCATGGGATAAGTGCTTAGCTTTGGGTTCGTTCTTGCGGTGTCCTTTCCCAGTGACAGAAGGGGCAGCAAGGCACGTATTGCATCGTTGCCATCGAGGATAACAAGATGGGGTTTATTTCATATTGCATGAATTTATCTCTCTACATCATGTCATCTTTCTTAAAGTGTTACCCTGTTTTTAACTTAATACTCTAGATGCATGCTGGATAGCGGTCGATGAGTGGAGTAATAGTAGTAGATGCAGAATTGTTTCGGTCTAGTTGTCACGGACGTGATGCCTATATACATGATCATGCCTAGATATTCTCATAACTATGCTCAATTCTGTCAATTGCTCAACAGTAATTTGTTCACCAACCATAGAATACTTATGCTCTTGAGAGAAGGCACTAGTGAAACCTATGGGCCCGGGGTCTATTCTCATCATATCAATCTCCATCGCTTTAATCTTGCTTTGCTTTTTTACTTTGCCTCTTACTTTTCACTTTGCATCTCTATACCAAAAATACCAAAAATATTATATCTATCAGATCCCACTCTCGTAAGTGACCGTGAAGGGACTGAGAACCCATAATCGCGTTGGTTGCGAGTAGCTATCATTTTGTGCAGGTACGAGGGACTTGAGCGTGCCCTCCTACTGGATTGATAACTTGGTTCTCAAAAACTGAGGGAAATACTTACGCTACTCTGCTGCATCATCCCTTCCTCTTCGGGGAAATCCAACGCAAGCTCAAGAGGTAGCAGGCCACATATGGGACCAGGAGGTCCCTTGCTGGTTTGGGAGGGGGCGACGCGTTGCAGAAAAAGCGGAGGGGCGTGGGACAGCGCGACAGAGATCACATAGGAAATTTGCCTAGGTTCGGGCCGCCGCAAGGCGTAAAACCCTACTCCCGCTTTGGTAGATTGATGGTGGAAAAGGCAGTGGTGGAGCGTAGGCACTACAAAAAAATGCACTTCCATGATGATACGTGTTTGTCACAATAGGTCACATTTTCTGTCATGCATGTACATGCATGATGATTTTATGACAGAATCAAGATAGTCATACCTGTGCTGTCATAGATGTCTTCCATGACATTACAAAAACTATCATTACGAAAGTGTCCACTTCCATGATGATAAATCCCGCGTCACATAAGTGCTTTCGTCAAGGGTCACCCACACGTGGCATCCACTGTAACGGGTCGCCGTTAAGCTATCGGGTCCGGTTTTGGATCCGATAACCCCTTAACATCCCAGACCAATGGGAATTTTCCACGTGTAAAATTCTGATTGGCCGGAGGAAACACGTGCCGGCTCGTTAGTGGGTCAGATAGGCGCCTATGATATGTTGACACGTGCGACGGCCCACCACCAACCCATTTAGCTTACAAAGGCAGGCCCATTGGACCTGGTAAAAAGTTCACGGGGTTGGCCCATGAAAAGCTTGTTAATTGTCTCTTCGCAAATAGCCCATTTTACGGCCCGGTAACTCACGGCCCGTTAGGGCCTACCCGAAATCGGCCCAACAACGTCATGTGGGCCATCGAATATAACACCAGCCTATTTAACTTTTGGCCCATGTATGGCCCACGACGTCTTTCGGCCCAGATGAGGCCTTTGGTATCTTCAGGCCCTTTAATGGCCCACAGTGACTCTAGCCCATAATGAACAGTAAATTTCTTTGTACCCATTAACGACCCATGATTCACATGGGCCGTTTCTAGCCTGTGTTAGCTTTCGGCCTACTGACGGCCCATACGTTCTTGGGCACCTTTACGTCCCTCGATTATTTCCGGACCGTTACTGGGTTGTTCCCCTAATGGGCCTGTGGCCTGTTAACCCGTTGCGCTGTTTCCAACCCGTCCTATATTCTGGCCCATTAACGACCCGTTATGCCTGTGACAGAATTAAGCCTTTGTTGCCCTCCGACATGTTAATGGCTCGTTACCGTGCTGGGTCGATACCAATTATGCCTGTTTACAGCCCATGTAGACCCACTTATCCGTCGGCCCGAGGCCCACCGATTCTACGGCCCTGTTGGAAGCCTATTTATCGACGGCCCGTAGGAGGCCCATGGATCCTACAGCCTGTAGCAGGGTCAAGGTTACCACGATCCATATATGGCCCATGGTTGTTGCACCCACTAGCAAACCGGGGAAAAAGAAGACTAGGAAATAAATATGCACGAAACTAACGCTAGGCAATTAAGGTGATTGCATAGATTACATCCACTCGGCATCAAAGATCACCACCAGTGCAAATATAGGGAACACCCTACACTATACAAAAATGGCTTGATGTTTTCTTCAGCCGGTAGCTGCCTGTTAAGAACAAATTTTGTATTGCAAGAAAACAAAGTACAACTATAAAACAAAAGGTTGGCATAAAAGTTAACAGTCTGGCAGATAAATGCACCACCAGAAGTTCAGAAGCTCAGTTAATTTGACCTGACTGTTACATTTTCATGTTGTATTATCCGAAGGAGCATCATAACCTTTGCCTTCATTTCTCCTAGGCTCCTGAAAAACATAGCAAATATCTGATAGTCTGGTTTCAAAACCATGAATATCTTGACGACATCGAACAATGTTTGTCCTTGTTTCACAAAGGGTCTCTGTAAGGGAATGGACTTGTGTCTGGAGCGCAAATATAACATTGTTTTGAGCTTTCATATCTTGATCATGAGGTAGTTTGGACGAGATTGCCTTAACAACCAACCCAGTATGACACAGGAATGTGCTTTTGGCACTGTTAGTGGACATGTACTGACCCACTGCAGCAAGAGCTAACATTACGGTTATAGTTGCCTCACCACCTTCAGAAGGCGGCGTTTCCACCATTTTTTCCATAGATTGCTGAAAAGTTGAGTTTTTACATTAGTAGTACCAGAACAAAACATATTAAGGAGGCAGCAAAACCAAACAAAATAGCTTTGGTCTATATACATAACTTATTCTGGTGAACCCATGTAAAATATTGGTTTTATTTTACTGCAAAGTACATAATAAAACTAGGTTCCAAACATATGACCATGTATCATGGCTAATGTATTATCTATTTCTTCACATTGTATTGACAACTAAGGATACAGAGACAAAGTTTATAATACGGTAAGCATAGTATGACATCATTCATATCACAAAATAACTGAAAATAGACAAACATGCAATTGTAATGTTGTGTGGGCAAGTCCAGCATGGAACTAGATTACAGATCAAGATCAAAGGAACATCACTCCTATCTTTTAAACCTTGTAAGGTGCAATGATACACTATGAAAATTGTGTATAAAATTGAAAAGAGTAATAGACATTGGCTGCAAACCATGCAGTTCAAGGCACAAGTCAGAGTAAGTAGTAGTTAAAAGGCATGAGGATTAAGGACTTACAACAGTGGCGTTGACTGGTGTAGTCATGCCCTTCGTCTTGCTGGTGTGACAACCCTTGAAGATTTCCAAGGCATTTGGTTCAGGTACTTTTTGGTCCTTGCAGGCTTTCCTCTGCATTTGGAACAAGTCTATATAGATATGATAATATGGTACATCGAAAAGAGTGAAACAGCAGCTAATTACAAGAGCCTCGCGGTGTGCAATATAGCTACGAGATCTCGTTGTCTGTTGGAATTTCACTTTCGTACTATTGGCCTTGTTCTTTGAATAGTTCACCTGCAAGAAGATAGATTTGTGAGGCACATGCGTAAATAGGACTTCAACATGTGATCTGATCACATATATATATATATATAATGTACCTGATACTTTGGATCAGACTAGTGTTTAATGAGGCCTCTCCAGTCTTCATCCGATATATTTTACACTTGAGATGTTTGGGCAAGTTTGATATTAGCCTTGCCTTCAAACTGAGTTTTCCTCAAGTTATACCGATACTATTGCAGAGCAGACTTGAAAACATGGGTGCAAGCTTGTCTGGTTGCATCATCTTAGCTATCCAACTTGAACCTCATATGTTGAAAATTATGGGAGTCTCATTATCAGCAACCTAGAAAGTATGGATCAGAGCAAGACAATATTACTAGTTTCCATACATAACCATACTTACAGATAAATGGTCGAGAAAGATGTTGAACTGGGTTTCGTCTTTATCATTCCTGTACTAAATCCATGTTAGGAGGATACGTACATGATTCCTAATGGCAACCGCTGCCTCTGATACTAACTTGGCTGACTCTGGAGCATCACGTGGCCTTTTTAGACCTGCCTGAAAACAACGAACATTATCGAGCATTATCCCTGATGTTTGTTTCCTCTAGCGCCTAGGTGCTAGTCCAACAACGAACATAGGAAGTGTTAGTGTACATCAAACTGTGAGACTACATATAAAGAAGCATGTAACTGTAACTTGACTCCAGCAACTACCTTCCTGCTGTTGAAGCTCACAAAGTTCATCTGATCTTGCCAACTAGTCTTGTGTCAAGAGTGTCTCGGAAGTAGTGCCAGGTGGCTAGGGAGCTTGGGAACATGCTGCTAGCTGAGTTGACCAATGAGTAACTCGTGCAGCTAGTGGTACTGTGGAAGGTGTTGCAACAACTAGGGCTGTCTCTGCTTGTTTGGTGGCAGCGATTGTTTTCTGAATGGCTTGTTCTACAGCTCGCGTAGCATGGGATACCCTATTTGTACAATTTTCCGTTGGACTTTGACCTTCTATTGCACCATCAGCACCAGCAGAATCTGCAGGATTCTTCTGCTTCCTTTTCCCTGTCATTCTGTGTTCCTTCCTCTTTCTCTGTGCCATGTTAAGTCAAACCCACAAGAAAAACGAATAAAATTTTAGTTCTTCAGAACAAATTGATGCGTGACAGACATACTAAACTTTGATGTTAGACAACCATATGATAGGAGGATGTATTATGTACGAAAAACAGGACGACATGAGATAACCAGAACTATGATGTGTAAACTAAGAAGAAGACATTTCACTAAATTAGAAGCAATGCAATGGAAGGTAGACACCATATGAAAGATGCTACAAATATTGCTCTGACAAGTTAACTATGTCTCGTCATAAATGGTGTTTAAACAAATGTGAAGCAGTACAAGAAATAAATCATATGCAAGATGCAAACAACATCACACTACCAAGTTAAAGGTCTCTCGTCATTAGTGCCATTGCATATTCACAGCATTGCATATTCACAGCTTATGACGTGTAAACTAAGGAGAAGGCATTTCAACAAATTAGAAGCAAAGAAAGCTAGACACCATATGAAAGATGCAATTAATATCACTCTACCAAGTTAAAATTGTCTCATCATAAGTGCCATTTCAACAAATTAGAAGTAGTACAAGCTAGAAAAGAATGTGAGATGTAACCTATATCACACTCCCAAGTCAAAAGTGTCTTATGATAAGTGATTGTTGCAGGTTACAGAATAGTAGTACTTTGATGTAAGAACATGGTGTGATAGACATATATTGTATGTTGTAGAAACGGGAACACGTGTCTTATTCACAAGTATAATGTGTAAAGTAGACAATTGGAATTCAACAAAATTAGAAGCGATACAAGCTAGACATCATACGTAACATGCAACCACATATAACAGTGCCAAGTTAGAGGGAGCACCTGTGATGGTGCACTAGGGAAGACATGCTCATCATCAACACAACTACGTTGAGTGTCTATGCATGTGTTGTGTTGCAAATATTCTTGGGGGTGGCGGAGTAGAATCTATAGAGGCCCTCCGTTTGGAAGGAGCACCTATATCCGCTGCCTTGCTACTTTCCTTTCGCTTTATTGATTTTGAATTGTCAAGTAAAACCGACAAGAAAAAGCAATAAGATTCACTCTTTAGAACTCATTCGTGCATGGTACTGACAATCACTACTTTGATGTAAGGCAAACACCTGATACCAAGATGGAATATGTATGAAAAACAGGACGACATGGCATATTCACAACTGTTTGTGTAAACTAAGCAGAAGCCATTTCAACAAATAAGAAGCAATGCAAGCTAGACACCACATGAAAGATGCAACCAATATGACTCTGCCAAGTTAAAAGTGTCCCATCATAAATGGCGTTTCAACAAATTAGAAGTAGCGCATGCTATAAATCATATGAAAGATGCAACTAATATCACACTGCATATATTAAAGGTGTCTCGTCATATTGATTCATGCAGGATACAAAAAAACAATAGTTTTATGTAAGGATATGCTTAATAGATAGATGTACTATGTACTAAAAATAGGAAGGCATGTCACATTAACAGGTATAATGTATAAACTAAGCAGAATAGCACATGCAATTTAACCAGATTGGAAGAATTATAGTCTAGACACCATATGCAACATGCAACCACATACCACATTGCCAAGTTAGAGAAAGCACCTGCGATGCTGGTGTAGGGGAAATGCGGTCATCAACTACATAGCTACGTTCACTATCTTCATCTAGCCTTGCTTTTTCTCGAGAATCATGCGGGGAGGTTGACACTGCATTCTTCAAAAGAGGATCTTTTCTCAAAGTAACCCACTGGGGTGACTGTCTCATCATAATTGATTGATGAGGGATACACAAGAATATTAGTTTGATGTAAGAACATGGTTAATAGACAAATATACTAGTATGTACCAGAAACAGGAAGGCATGTCATATTCAAAGGTATAATGTGTAAGCTAAGCAGGTGCAATTTAACCAAATTGGAAGCAATACAAGCTAGAAATCCGGCTGGAGTGGTGAGCATGATCATGGAGGACATGAGAGCCTGGTGGGAGGCGGGCTGCTTCTCCACCATCGTGGCTTTTTAGTTGGCTTCCAGGTGATGCATGTCTGTGCTGGGCTTGTCACTGGCTCGGCCAGTGCCCTGACTAACTATTTCTCTTCTGGTGCTCCCGGGATGGTGGTTCATGTAAAAATATCTTTCCTTATCTTAATAAAGACCGACTTCGTCCTTTCGAATACAAGCTAGAAACCATATGCAACATGCAACTACATATGACACCGTGAAGTTAAAGCAAGCACCTGGGATGGTGGTTCATGGCGAGCGAGGTCATCAACAACAGAGCTACGTTTACCGTCTCCATCTACTGACACTGCACCCTTCATAAGGCTGAAACGTGTCTGGCCTAGCCGCGTACCACGCTAGAGCGACTTCTCTCTTTTATTTTCTGCTTCCGTCAAGGCAGCAGAGTCTGGAATACCCTTGCATAAAAACACAATAGTGAGAGTATGGGTGAAGTGTCTGCAGAACTAGTGCACTGTAAAAGTAGCAGATAGCAGGTGGCTGAAAAAAAATGACAGGAGATATATGATAGCTCTACAACATTGCGTGGCAAACAAAATTACATTTTACTCCGTATGATTTTGTAATATATGAGCACAGGGATGGCTGGGAAATGCAGGTACTCCTCCAGCACACCACCACATGTGGTCCTATCAAAATAACAGTCGACTGAAAATAAATAGGTCAGTCGATTTTTTTATGAATCGTCTGATCTATAAGGAATGGGCTGATGGCCTTCGTCTACCTCCCGCGAGTCACTATTGACGATCTTTCTCGAACTGCCAGCGGCCACCGGCATAGATCCCTCCTTCTGCCGCCCCGCCCTCCCCTCGACCTCACACCACCGTCGTGCTTGGCAGCGCCCCCAGGCCATCTCTTTAATCCCGGCCGACCTCCAGATCGGGCGCCAGCAGCTCTAGGCCCCACACGCCCCTAAGATAAACACCGAGGCGCTGCTTCCCCGGTGTAATAGGTGGACTAGCGCCTGTTACGCCGGGGAATGCTTCCATTAATTGGGAATCAACTGACCAGGAAATTCAAATCCAGGGGGGAGACGGACCTCTAGCTAATGTGAAATTGTATATGAGGAGAAACCTTGTGCATCGTGAGTTACTAGGAACATCTAGTATCAAGAAGAAGCAATCAACTAGTGTCTTCTGTGGGATGAATACTGTGCAAGTAGACACGTAAGATTTACACGAATAAGGGAAGAGGAGTACCATTTCCGGTTGCCAGTGTTGTGTCCTTCATATGTCGTGACGATTTTCTTCTTTTTGCCGGGGAAACCGATGTTTTGGAGGAGGGTGCAGCCTTGGATGAACCAATGGCCAAATTGTTGACTGTGTTGTCGTGGCCGTATGTCGGCGGAGGGGAAGAAGATCCAAGGCAGTGAAGGACGGCGTAGAAGGAACAACGCCAGTGCGATGGACGGTGGCGAAGTTGGAGCGGCAGCGGTGAGGCACAGGACGGCGTGCTTGAACTGGCTCGGGTACGACAGATCGGCCTCGGCTTCAACTACTAGCCGTGGAGGGCATTGCAGTTGAGGTTGCAGTGGACGACGGCGTCGGGGTATCAGCTCCGGCGTGATGGAGGAGGGCGCTGGTAGATGGGTGGGATGGGATAGCGGACGGAGGACGCCGGGGTTTCGCAGCTGGTGGAGAGGTAGTTTTGGTGCCCACGGAGTACGAATGGGGAATTAGACGGGGCGGCGAGGGGAGCTAAGGGAGAACCATGTTTCGGTCAGGGACGCGCTTGTTTTTGGCTTTTTTGAACAGATGGGACGCGCTTGTTTGAAATTTGGGGAAAGTACAAACTTTGCCCCCTCCTAAATTTCAGACCTACTACGGGTCGGGGGTAGGATGGTAATCCCAGGTGTCCCAAATAGTGGGCAAGAGCGATTTTGGCCACACGCATGTGTCCTTAGGCGGCCATTGTGTATGAATGTTTTTCAGAGGCGATTGCATGGCGTCTAGAAGAAGCTACAAACCTACCCCGGCTTAGACCTTTGGACGTCGGGCCGGTAGGTTTCACGAGTCAGAATTAGAAAAGTAATTTCCTTCTACCAAACATTGGTCTCACGTGGTTTCGGGCGAGTAGAGGCTCTTTTGGTGCTTCGTTCGAAATTTGGAAACAGAAGCATTCACGTTTAGAGTACTCTTGAACTTTGAGGATTAACCTAAATAGACAACATTCAATTTGACCTTGTATGTTTGAAAACCTCATTAAATTATCTGCTTCTTTTTGAAATTTTGACACTTGAAAATCCTATAACTATGATTATTTTAGAATGGAGGAGCTAAATTTGAATCTATTTTGTACACGACTATATATGCTATTATGTACAAAAGTAGAGCAAAGATTGGTGCCCACATAACTTAGGTATGATTTACAAATGCCATGATATTGAATTCAAATAATTGAATGGACTTCATGTTGAATTCAATTTTTTTAAACCACCTTAAGTTGAATTCAAATGTATGCTAGTTCATAGCTAGCTATTTATAATGTTCATTGTGTAACTTCCATATCTATAATGTGCTTTACACACACAACATGAACTATACTCACGTTTATATTCGATTGCTAAAGCGATGCATTGTCTGGAGTTCAAAATACTAACTATGTGGATCAATTATGTCGAATAATAACGTAGACATGCTCAAGTTCGATAGAATCTAGATGTTGGATCAATGACCGTTCCTTACGCGAATTGCAAATATCATGATCCCATCCTAATATTTGGATACAATTTATATCTTTAATCAATGTGTACATCAGTCTTTTACGTGTAGTTTCAATCTCCATCGGTGGTCTCTCACACATGCTCACACACTCTCTCCCGAGGTGTCTTTCTCGCAGACATGATCTCGATATAACCCGCCCTCCCTATCGTAATCATTTACGACTGTTTTCACTAAACTTTATCACAAGAACTCTTCCTCTTACAAGCATACACTCGCGCAATCCCCATCTACCCATTTCTATATACATAGACCTCCTACGTGTCTCCTGTACGCACATTATCTTTAGGCCTGTCTCTCACGCATTGTCTCACACCTCTCTTCCTAATCGACGAGTATGATTCTAGTAGAGCATTTATGTAGGATTCCCCTTAAAGTTAGGTTGGATGAATAGTAATATCAGTGATAAGGGGTTACCTTAGTCCGAGGACCTTGGGTTACAAATCCTAGCCGGCTTTGTCAGTGGACACAGAGTCCTTCACAATTCTGCTATCTTTTTCTGGTATGACTAGTCATCCATGGGTCTCCCTAAATGCGTCACGGGCCGACCAATGTGGCGCAAGACGGAACCGAACCAAGGGCCTCACCTCAGCCCACCGGACCTCAAGCGGTGACACACCCTCTGCCCCCATGTCTCGTTATCTTCTCACACCCACACATACCAACGCAGACACCACAGGAAAAAAATCTCCTTGTGCCTCTATCCCCTCCCCACTTGCATATACACACTCAAGGGAATCTCTCGCTGCGACATCATATTCATCTCTCTCTCTAGACCTCTCTCATTTCTTGTGCTATCTCTCCCACCCCCTCCCCCCGCCGGCCCCTCTATCCATGCCTCTCTTGAATACGTAATACACACACATACCTCTCTAGGCCCTGCCAAATACATCAACTACACATTCACACAAGTTACATCATGTACCCCATTGATTTAAAAAGCCCTCTCTTCATGTTTATTTCGCATACAACATTCCTTTTGAACAAAGTGCGGCCAAAAAATTATTTTAGATTTCTACATATATATACAACATTACAAAGTTATATGGAGGAGTATGAACATGAATTTTCATTGCATGGTGCCCACAATGATATTTATTCCGCACTGTGATTTTTTTTATATTTTTATAGTATATATAAAGTTAGTCATAATAAAGAGAAACGAAGAGGATCTCTCTCTCTCCATCGCATACACCCCCTCTACGCCCCTTTCACGCACGCACACAAACTATCTCCAGGTACTCTAAAAGTACACCCCCAGCACATTCACACATGTTTCATCTTTCTCTCGCGATATGTACAATGATGATCATTGTATTTAAGCGACATCACAGTACAAACATTGGACTTCAGAATCCACTCATTATGGTCAACATTTACGTTTTGTGGTTATTATACAGTCGCGGGCTCACCGTACAGCTCAGTATTTGCTCAAGACACAACTAGTTGACCAGTTACGCGCTCCACGTGGCACCCCTAGTGTTGCAACACATTATCTCACTTCCATTGGGCCCACCTGTCAGCTTGTATCTACTCAACACTCTTATAAAAAACAGAGTTGGTGATGATGGTGTGCCAGCCATCCTGCAATATAGGTCGTCCCATTTATATCTGACTGATAGGAAGGAAACTGTGGCAATATTGCAAAAAGGTACTGTCATGGGTTTGTCACGGCAGATGTCCTTGTGAAAGGACTTAGTCATGGAGCCATCGCTACGGGTTAGCTTAAAGGGGTTAAACCGGACAAGGGGACACATGGAGTTTTATACTAGGTCGGCCCCTTCAAGGAAGGTAAAAGCCTACGTCTAGTTGTGATTGGTATTGCTAGGGTTTCAAAGGCCAGTGAGCGAATCCGCTTTGTCTGGCTCTCGAGTTGTTGTCCGTCCCTAAACTGTTGTCGAATCGTCCCTTTATATACATAGGTTGACGCCCGCCGGGCTACAGAGTCCCGAAGCCGGATCATAAACGTGTCCGGTTCGGTCTCTATCCTTCCTATCTTACAATACAAGTTACATGACTAGGTCGGTTTACATTTACAGGCTTTAACCCGCCTTTGGGCCTTGGGCCTTCGTGCAGCGCCATCATCCTTGCATCTTCATGGGCTTCTAATCTTCAAGGAGTTAACCCGGCTACATCTGGCCGGTTTACATCCAGTAGTAATATTCCCAACATTAGGCCCCAGATTGGTTTGAACTTGTTCATGTCAATCTTCTACACTTAGAAAAATTCCTCCCTCATATCTTCACCTTGATCTTGTAATCCATCGTGATGTCATACTTCAAGATTATGATAAACCGCCCTGACGTCATCATCCATTGATGTCTAAGATTACCTTCATTTAATGCGTATTCAGTCACCGAGGCGACACCCTTATTAACTTATCCATTTTTGGGCTCCTCGATTCCCGCACTTGCCGTTTCATTGCTTCACCTTATAAATAGGGGCAGATAACCCCTTTATTTTCTTTCCGCTCTCCTTTCCTCCCTTCTTCTTCCTCGCGATGTCTTCGCACCTGAGCGCCGCCGTCATCACCAAGCCTCCCCTCTGCTTCACCATCGGCTGCAGCATCGACCTGTTCGCACCAGAGTTCTGCAGCACACCTCCGCTGCTTCCACGGCCGTAGTAAGTCCCCCCTTCCTTTCTAGATCCATTAGGGTTTCCCTGCTCTTTGCGGTTCTTGAAGTTCATCAGAGCTTTTGGTGTTGTTCTTCCTTGGCCTGTAGATGAATGCTTCGCACTTATCGTACCCCTTGCCGTGGCTAATCTTCTATTACCACCGAAAATCCTTATGCGCAAAAGCTGATGTAGTCCTTCATAAACTGTTTCGGGTCTTACCCTTTTTAGGTCAAAATATTTTTGCTTTTCTGTCTTACCTTAGATCCGAAATTTTCATATGTCTCTGTGAAAGCTGTTTCTCCTCATGCCAACCTAGGCGGTTTAACTTTGCATAATCAATATGTACCATTAGCACTCTGATAAACCAGAGGAGCCCTTTACCTTTATAGTTATACTCCGGTTTAACAGTGTCTGAGTACCCCTGTCTTGGTATTACCTTTTTCCCTTATTGCATTGGTCTCTGGTTTATGCCATTTCGCATATCAGTACGTTTCTTACTCCATTGTATCTTGCATATCATCATGCGTGATTTATAAACCGGCCTTTCATTTTCAGCTTGTTTGTTTCACAATGGCCAAACAATTCACTGCTTGCAACTGGGCTCGTTCCCGGGTTACTGAAACTCAGCTGAATGAGATGGTTAGCATCGGCTCCTTGCCTAAGAAAACTGAAATTAAATGGCGAGTTCCAGGAACAGAAAATCCTCTGACCCAAGGCAGGGTGAGGTGGTGGTCTTTGTTGACCACATAAGCCATGGCTTCAAACCACTAGGATCAAAGTTTTAGTGGGATGTGCTTGCCAATTTTCAACTCCATCCCCAAGATATTGGGCCAAATTCAGTATCCAACCTATGCAACTTCCAGGTCTTCTATGAAGCATACTTACAACAAGAACCAACCGCAGAACTATTCCGGGATTTCTTTCACTTAAACCGGCACACAGAGTTTGTAAATGGCCTGAACACAGAACTTGGTGGTGTCTCGATTCAAAAGTGGAAAGAAGTTGAGTTTCCTCATGCCAAACATCACAGCCACCCAAAGGAATGGAACCAAACTTTGTTTTATTGCAGAGATACTTCACCTGAAGACGAAAATCCCCTTCCAGGCTTTCGTGATCACCGGCTTCCCAATACCCATCCGATGCCGCAACGCTTGAGCTCCGCGGAAAGGGCGAAATATGCCCCTCAACTCGCCAAACTCCGGGCCTTTATGGACAATGGTTTAACAGGTGTGGATTTCGTGCGTTGTTGGATATCTTGGAGCATCCTGCCTCTAAGCCGGCGCCCCGGTTTAATGTGTGAGTATACCGGTGAGGTTGACGAACCTCAACGCCATTGCAACCTTCAACTCTCCGAGGAAGAAGTTACTGAAGGCGTAAAAAAGATTTTGAATGAATCGGAGTTGGTCTATAGTCAAACCGGTTTGAGTCCCTTCTATGCCAAGAATAAACCGCCTGCTGTAAGCATTGTACTTCATTTTCATCTCTAATGTTTTTATCTTGTACAACCTGCAATCCTTCTTTTGTGTATGTATGTATAGGGTGATGACCCCTTCTGGAAACGGAAAACCGTAGAAAAAGCGGTAAAACCAACTGGGGACAAAGCGGTCAAACCATCTCGCCCTAAAACCAAAGCTGTCAAACGGACGTCAAAACAGAAAAAGGCTGACCAGATCAACATGGAGCTTGATGATGACACTGATGATCCGGAAGTTGAGGTAGAACTTGACTCTCTTGGCTCTCTTTTCATGCATCTCATTAACAATGATATTCCTCAGGAGGACGTAGAAGGCAGTCAAGCTGATGATGTAGAGGTAATTACCCTTTCCTCCGGTTCAGACTCTACTCCAACACAAAAAACCCGCCAAGCAGTACGGAAAGTAAGCTTTTCTCATCCTCTTGCTCACTTGGATCCAACATTTATTTTGAAGACTCGGCAACATGAAGCTCGCCGGACAACCCGGCACAGTGGTCAATAGGTCACTTCAGCCGGTTTACCTAACACCCCGGTTCGGAAGCGCCGGTCTAAGGTCTCCCCTTCTCCTGACCATCCTTACCCCAAGGCAGGTTATTTCAGACAACCTCTTAATCCATTCGATTCAAATTATCACGTGACACCTCCCTCATCATCTGGCGAGTCAACAGCAACTCAACTCCCTCCTCTGAAAACTGTGGTCGGGTAAGTTGTAAAACCTTTTCCTCCAATGCATCATAGAACTTTGAATAAGATATTAATCCCTTTATGTTTTTGTTTGCAGGGCCAAAGCCAGACCCAGCAAGAAAGCTCGGGTCACCAATCCGCCCGAAGACCCGACCACTTTTGAAGAAGAACCCAGAGGCGAACCGGAGGGCCTTCATCCTGAAGCCGCCTCTGGTGAACCGCCCCTTCAGGGCGAAAACACCGATGAACTAGCTGACGCTGAACCTGCCGCACCTGACGTTGAACTGGCAGAGCCAAACCGGGCTAGTCCGGTGAGAAATGCTGATACTCCATTGTCACCAGCCAAACATACTGAAGGTCAAGGAGACGATGTTATCATTACTGGAATGGGCCATAGCTCTCCTGGCCATCCCGTCATCTTGGCTCAACATAGTGCCAAAGAAGAGCAAGCTGCTAAGGAAAAAGGCAAGTGGAGCAGTGATTTATCAAGCTATGCTCATTTCAATGCTGAAGAGCTTCACTCTGGTTTCTTGAACCGTCTGCACTCAAACCGGGACTATGAAGCCAGTTTGGTGAACTTGATGAAAGAGTGATATGAGGTAAATTCATCTCCCTTTTGTTTATTGATTCATAACTGAGACAGTAGCCCAGGTAGCCCCCAAGGGCCGTTTTATGATGTTAATTATAAACCGGGTCTTTTGTAACCAAGACTCATCTTTTAACAATTAGATAACCTGGTGTAGCATAACCCCCAAAGGCCGGTTTAACTAGGCAAGTTAATCCGGGTTTTAATCCATGCATCCACTTTAGAACAGACGCACATTAGCCCCCAAGTGTCCAGGATAATGCTTGTATTGTTCTGGAGACTTATATAAAATGCAGCACTTTAGAGCGAACAGGCATTAGCCCCCAAGTATGAAGTGCATAACTTGTTATATGCTTTGTACTTAGAACATATACAACCTGTTGCTTAATATACCTTCAACGTTGCAAGCTGAACTGAGAAGCAAAGATGCTCAAAACTCTGACTTGCAAGAGAATGTGAAGTCTCAACAGGCAGAGGCTGCAAAAGCCAAAGAGGAGCTGACCCAAGCCCTGGCCGTAATGGAGAGGCTGAAGGAATCTTTCAACAAGGATCGGGCTAACTGGGAAACCGAAAAATCCGGTTTAACCAAAAGAGCTGAAGACGCCGAGGCAGCCCTGAAACCAGTTGTAGATGAACTAGCTGGTTTGAAACGGCAAATCAATGCTATGACTTCTGCTATCTTTGGTAAGTGTCTGCTTATGTGTTTTGCGCAAGTCAATGAACCTTATCACTGACCAGCACATTGGAAAAAAATACTTGGCAGGTACTCGGATCGCTCATCTTGGTACAGCTATGCGAATGAAGCTCAAAGCGGCATATACATTGGTTGAACAGCTGTACTCTGGGTCTCAGTGGGCTATTTGCATGGCAGCTTACAACAAACCGGCCCCAACTTTGATTAAGGAAACACTTGAGAAATTGGCCATGTTACCAGCCCGCATTGTCGAATTGAAGAAAGCAGCTGCCAGGTCAGGAGCTTTAACCGCACTTATTCGAGCCAAAGCCTGGATTCCAGATCTTGAAGCGGAGGATATCATTAAAGGATACCCAGGTGTGAAGGAAGACGGTTCAAACTTTGATAATGATGACCTCCGGCGGCTAACCAAACAGATGCGGCCAGTAGCCAGCAAACTGGCCGATGATACACACTTGTCCCATTTTCAACCGGTTTATGACGCTGAAGGGAAAAGACAGTCGGCCGACATCCATGAAGTTGAAGAACTTGTGCCTCCGATTCGTAAGCACACTTATGTTCCTGATATTAACCCCTCCAATCTTATCCATGAGGAAGCAGTATTTCAAGCTTTAACTGGAATCGATTGGTCGACGGTTGATTTCCAGCGTCCGGGGAGGGATGAAGAAGTGCCCACACCAACTGACCCTCAACCATCAAACCGTCCAGACGAAGCGTCCTAAGCCGATCGCCGGTTTACTGGCCAGCGTGTACCGATCTTGTGAAAAACAATTATGCCATTGGAGCCGCTTTGAAAGCTTCTTGTAATAGGATAGCCAAAACTCCGTTATTTGCCATGCCATCGAGCATGTTTTGAAATGCCTCATGACAACTTGTGTCACCTTTGGGATATATTTATGCATAACCCATGATGAATTGTGTTCCTGGGTTCAGCAAACTTAAAAGTGTCTAGCGGTTTACCGCTAGACGGGTCATTATGTCCAGGAAGTGTACAGTACATAGATGAAATAATCAAAGTGTTTGTACAAAAAGCAATATACATAACATACCTCATTGGTTGACCAACGGTGTATACGGCAAAGGTGTTAATACCAATCCGGAACGTTGATTACCCCATCTCTGTAATGCCGGTCTATATATTAAACCGGACCGGGATAACTACCGGGTTTTCTTTATAACACTGGTGATTTAGTCAAACCAGACTGGGTCAATAAACAACGGTTTATAACTGATCATGTGCCAACAACTTGTAGTTGAAAAGCAAGCCGGGTCAAGGACGCCGGTTTATCAAAAAAGACTGATGAACTTCAACAAATAAAACTCAAAAAGGAAAATATACAAGGCTTTTTATGAGCTGCCAGGCTCCAAATCGAGGCTTTTCATGGGCAGTCAGGCCTCTGGGTTAAACCATTTAACAAAGCCTTTTAAGATGGGCCTCCAATTAACCAATCATCGTTTTAATTTTGACAAGTTCAGGGTCTATAAAAGATTGACATGTGAAATGTTCAATGGGTCATACCAGGATTACCTGGACAGGAGTGGCTTACTTGATGAAGGCAGGTTAACCCAGGGTTTTAGGTGAATACACCAGGCTTCCAAGCCATGGCTTGATAGCCAATTACAAGGGTCCTTTTAAACTCTTTGTTGCTTTGCAAAAAGAGCCCCCAAGTAACTTTGTGAGCTGTGCTCAGTGTGTGCCCATGTTTTAGTATGTGCTTTGTGCAACACTCTCTTTGGCTCCACATATTTTTCTTTTGTGGCCTAAATGCCTATCAAGAGGTGTAGCTATGGTGTGATAACAACCAAGCCCCCTAGTGATATCCCTTCGTGGTTTCAAAACCGATCAAGAGGTGTAGCTGTAGTTCAAATATGACCAAGCCCCCTAGTGATTTTCTTTATATTCGTGCAACTGCTAAGACCGGATTAATAAAAAATCCGCTTTGTCAGTAAACTCGTATAATATACACAAGATGTAAAAAGAAAAGTCACCCCGCTTATAACGGAGGCTCCGGTTTATTATATAATATATATACTGTCATAAATATGTACAGATGAAGAGCCTATGGCTTCAAGTATAATAAGGCCGAAGGAGAGCTATGTTCCATGGCCGCTTGGTCTCCTCCTCCGATTGACGTGAGTCTTTATGCTCTCGAACATCAATGAGGTAGTAAGACCCGTTGTGCAGATTTTTGCTGACCACAAAGGGTCCTTCCCAAGGTGGGGATAACTTGTGCATATCAGTCTGATCCTGGATGAGCCGGAGCACCAAATCACCTTCTTGAAAGGTTCTGGTTTTAACCCGGCGGCTGTGATAACGTCGGAGATCTTGTTGATAAATCGCCGATCATGCTGCTGCCAGATCACGCTCTTCATCCAACAGGTTCAGAGAATCTTGACGTGCCTTCTCATTATAAGCTTCAACATAAGCTGTCACACGGGGCGAGTCGTGACGGATGTCACTAGGAAGAACTGCCTCCGCTCCATAGACCATGAAGAAAGGTGTATAACTCGTAGACCTATTGGGTGTAGCGTTGATGCTCCATAACACAGAAGGTAGCTCCTCAACCCAACAACCCGGTGTTTGCTTTAAGGGAACCATAAGCCTGGATTTGATACCCCGTAGAATTTCCTGATTTGCCCTCTCTGCTTGACCATTAGACTGGGGGTGAGCCACCGATGCTAGATCAAGCCGGATGTGCTCATGTTGACAAAATTCTTCCATCTCCCCTTTTGACACGTTAGTACCATTATCAGTTATAATGTTGTGTGGAAACCCAAAACGGAATATCACCTTTTTGATGAATTGAACCGCCGTGGCTGCATCACACTTGCTGACTGGCTCTGCCTCCACCCATTTGGTGAATTTATCAACTGCTACTAACAGATGGGTCTTTTGTCCTTGGATCGCTTGAAGGGTCCAACCATATCAAGCCCCCAAGTCGCAAATGGCCACGTAATTGGAATCATCCTCAACTCTTGAGCCGGAATGTGCGCACCGCGGGTGAATTTTTGACACCCATCACATCTCTTGACTAAGTCTTCCGCATCAACATGTGCCGTCAACCAGTAAAAACCATGGCGAAAAGCTTTAGCAACCAGAGACTTTGAACTGGCGTGGTGACCGTAGTCCCCTTCATGTATTTCCCGCAAAATCTCACAACCCTCTTGAGGGGAAACACAACGCTGAATTGCTCCTGAAACGATGTAATGATGTAACTCCCCGTTGAGTATGGTCATGGACTTGGAACGCCGGATGATCTGTCGGGCCAACGTTTCATTGTCTGGTAACTCACCCCGGTTCATGTAAGCCAGATATGGGATTGTCCAATCTGGTATGGCATGTAAAGCTGCCACCAACTGAGCCTCCGGGTCGGGAATAGCCAAATGTTCTTCGGTTGGTACCTTGACTGACGGATTATGCAATACGTCAACAAAGACATTTGGTGGAACCGGTTTACGCTGGGAACCGAGACGACTTAAAGCGTCCGCCGCCTCATTCTTCCGCCGGTCTATATGGTCCATCTGATAACCCTTAAAGTGACCAGCCACTGTGTCGACCTCCCACCGATATGCAGCCATGAGTGGGTCCTTAGAATCCCAAGTGCCAGACACCTGCTGAGCCACTAGATCTGATTCGCCGAAGCACTTAACCCGGCTCAAATTCATATCCTTAGCCATCCGAAGACCGTGGGGCAAAGCCTCATGTTCAGTTGCATTGTTAGTACAAGGGAACAATAAACGGAGGACATAACAAAACTTGTCACCTCGTGGGGAAGTTAGTATGACTCCAGCCCCCGAGCCCTCCAACTGTTTGGACCCATCAAAATGAATAGTCCAATATGTATTATCTGGTTTCTCTTCAGGTGCCTGTAACTCCGTCCAATCATTGATGAAGTCCACGAGTGCCTGGGATTTGATCGTTGTGCGGGGTATATATTTGAGCCCACGGGGTCCAAGCTCAATAGCCCACTTGGCAATCCGGCCAGTTGCTTCTCTGTTTTGAATGATATCGCCCAGAGGAGCTGAACTGACCACTGTGATGGGATGGCCCTGAAAATAATGTTTAAGCTTTCGGCTTGCCATAAACACTCCATACACCAGCTTCTGCCAATACGGATACCTCTGCTTTGACTCAATGAGCACCTCGCTGATATAATAAACCGGCTGTTGAACCGGTTATTCCTTGCCAAGCTCCTTGCGCTCTACCACAATGGCTATGCTAACAGCCCGGGCATTAGCAGCCACATATAGTAATAACGGCTCTTTATCGATCAGCGCTGCAAGCACGGGTGGTTCAGCTAGCTGCCTCTTCAGATCCTCAAACGCTTTATCAGCTGCCTCGCTCCAGACAAAGTTATCTGTTTTCTTGAGCATCTGATATAAAGGGATGGCCTTCTCTCCAAGGCGACTGATAAACCGGCTCAAGGCTGTAATCCGGCCGGCCAGACGTTGAACATCGTTGATACACGCCGGTTTAGCCAAGGATGTAATTGCTGCAATCTTTTCCGGATTAGCCTCAATGCCTCTGTTTGACACCAGAAAACCCAAGATCTTGCCTGCCGGGACACCAAAGACACACTTCTCCGGATTGAGCATCATCTTGTAAACCCGGAGATTATCAAAGGTTTCTCTCAAATCATCTATCAATATCTCCTCCTTTCTGGACTTTACCATAATATCATCCACATATGCACGAACATTGCGCCCAATTTGCTTATGAAGGCAATTCTGAACACATCGCTGGTAAGTTGTCTGGGCACTCTTGAGTCCAAAAGGCATGGAAACATAGCAGAAGGCTCCAAAGAGAGTTATGAAAGCTGTCTTCTCCTGGTCCTTAACTGCCATCTTGATCTGATGATAACCAGAATATGCATCCAGAAAACACAAACGGTCACAACCTGCCATCGCATCAATTATCTGATCAATGCGAGGGAGAGCAAAGGGGTCTGTAGGGCAAGCTTTGTTTAAATCTGTGTAATCCACACACATACGCCAACTGCCATTTTTCTTAAGAACCAGCACCGGATTAGCCAACCACTCTGGATGAAAGACCTCTACAATAAACCCTGCGGTCAACAGACGGGCTACCTCTTCACCAATAGCCTTACGCCTTTCTTCATTGAAGCGGCGGAGAAACTGCCGGAGCGGTTTAAACTTAGGATCAATGTTGAGTGTGTGCTCAGCGAGTTCCCTCGGTACACCTGGCATGTCAGAAGGTTTCCATGCAAAGATGTCCCGATTTTCACGGATGAACTCGATGAGCGTGCTTTCCTATTTGGGATCCAGGTTAGCGTTGATGCTGAACTATTTGGTTGAAACGCCAGGAACAAAGTCAACCATCTTAGTATCTGTGGCCGATTTAATCTTCAATGTAGGATCGTGTTCCGTAGTTGGCTTTTTCAAAGAAGTCATGTTTGCCGGATCAACTTGCTCCTTATAGAATTTCAGCTCCTCCGTGGCACAAACCAACTCAGCATAAGCCGCATCACATTCCTCACATTCCAAAGCAATCTTTCTGCTTCCATGTACTGTGATAGTCCCCTTATGACCTGGCATTTTAAGCTGTAAATAAACATAACATGGCCTTGCCATGAATTTAGCATAAGCTGGCCGCCCAAACAAGGCGTGGTACGGACTTTTGATTTTTACCACCTCAAACGTCAATGTTTCTGACCTTGAATCATAATCATCTCCAAAAGCCACCTCTAAGGCTATCTTGCCAACAGGATATGCACACTTACCAGGCACCACACCATGAAAAACGGTATTTGATGGTTTAAGATTCTTATCTGTCAACCCCATACGGCGGAATGTGTCATAATACAGAATGTTGATACTGCTTCCGCCATCCATGAGCACTTTAGTAAACTTGTATCCCCCGACTTGCGGGGCTACCACCAGGGCCAAGTGACCCGGATTATCAACCCGGGGTGGGTGATCCTCTCTACTCCATAAAATGGGTTGCTGAAACCAGCGTAAATACTGAGGCACTGCCGGTTTAACAGAGTTTACCGCCCTTTTGTGAAGTTTCTGATCACGTTTACACAAACTAGTAGTGAAAACATGATATTGCCCGCTGTTTAGCTGCTTGGGATTGCTCTGGTAACCAGACTGCTGCTGTTGCTGCTGATTCCCCTGATGGTTGTAGCCTCCCTGGTTGCCTTGGTGCCCTTGATTGATGTGTCCTGTTTGGTTGCCTTGAAACCCTGAACCGGAACCACCACCTCCGTAACCCGGCCCGTGGAAACCACCTCCTGAACCGCCGGGCGGGCCATTATCATACTGGAACATATTGGAATTCTTGAAATCCCGCATGATATAATAGTCCTTCCAAAGATGCGATGCTGGCTTCTCCTTTGGTCCATGCTTTGGGCAGGGCTGATTTAACAGGCGCTCCAAATTGGGGCCTGAAGCTCCACCCCTCTGGGGCTGCTTTCCCTTACGGCGCTGGCCATTCTCCTGAGCATTGGTGTTAGCAACAAAGTCAAAGCTGTTGTCGGCCTTGCGCTTACTGCTGTTCCCATGGCCTGCCAGATTATGCTGCTGACCCTTGGTGTTGCCGTTCTTTTTCCCTTTCCCCGGTTTGTCCTCCTCTGAATCCGGGTCCTTGGTATTATCTGAATCGGCGTACTTAACCAAGGCGGCCATGAGCGTTGACATATCGTTGCAGTGACATTTGAGCCTTTCAAATTTCTGTTTGAGGGGCAGGAAACAGCAATTGCCCTCTAATGTTAGCACTGCGGTGTCTGCATTGATACGATCTGATGAGGGCAAAATCGCTGAGACCTGTTTGACCCAATGGGTGGTGGACTCCCCTTCCTCTTGAACACAAGCGGCCAGATCCACGATTGACATTGGCTGCTTACAAGTATCTTTGAAGTTCTAGATAAGCCGGTGCTTCAATTCAGTCCATGATCCGACAGAGTTGGTTCGTAAGCTCTTCAACCAAGTATGAGTTGTTCCTTCCAACATCATGGTGAAATATTTAGCACACACTGCCTCATCCACATCTAACATCTCCATTGCCATCTCATAGCTTTCCACCCACGCCTCTGGTTGCAAATCGGCGGTGTAATTTGGTACCTTGCGAGGTCCCTTGAAGTCCTTGGGCAGTCTCATATTACGCAAAGCGGGGGTGAGACACGGCACCCCTAAGGAATTGAACACCACACCTGGCTCTACTGAAGCGGTAGGGTGAACCGGAGTATGTTGTCGTGCTCCGTGTCGAGCTACTAACTCGGCCTCCCGACGCGCGCGGCCATGGTCCACAACATCCTGCACATTAGCACCTCCCCCTGCCGGGTTGTTTCCTCATGGTGAATTTTGGCGACGCGCACTGCTGGACACAGCCGGTTCATCCTTAACGTGTCTACCATAGCTCCGGCTTGGACGGGGAGTGGAATGAATCCTTTCACGACTGTGTGAATATGCCTGCTGTTGATTTAACGCTGTTTGAAGGAGATCCCTAGCCCGATGTGCTTCAACCGCAACTGGTGACTCGCTGTCGGTTGGGAGGGCTTCCAGGCGTGAAACGGCGGTCACAATATTGTCCAACGGGTTGGAATAATGCCCGGGAGGTGTTGGTACATACTGTGGCACAACGTTGTTCTGGCGAGGCGGGTCCATCGTGTGCGGTTGAACCGGCGCTCCTGTTCCCGGTGCCTCCACCCGGTTTAGTATGGGTTGGTTACCAGCTCCTGCTCCTGGTGTGTTGAAGAGGTTCTACGGCTCATAAACCGATGGGAGACGCGATCGGTATCTTCTTCTCATGACTTCCTCTGAAGCATTCTGATCCAGCCTAATCCGGTAGGCCTGTGCTTCCAATTCAGCTCGTTCTGTAGCCATCCTAGTGTTCTCTGTCGCCAGGTCCGCTTTAGCCTGAGTTATCTGATCTTTCACCTTTGCAATCTCCGCATTGTGCTGATCCGTGGCCGCTGCATCCACCTCCGCGGCCATCAATGTTGCCACAAATTGGACAGGACTTGGGCCGGAGGCGACGCGGAGCTTCCTACCCCTGTCGGTGTGGCCGTTGTTGAACCGGAGAGTATTGCCGCGGCGGACGATGAATGAGGCGCTGATTGTGTGCCGACCATGAAGATGGCAGCCCAGTTTGGCAGATCAGGGGAATCCGGAATACTGTTGCCCTCAGATCCTCCATCAATCCGGCCGTCATGTAACTGGTAAAGTGATTCGGTCTCTCTAGAAGACTCGTCATCAGAACAGACCACGGTCTCTCCATCGGACACCGGCCCGTCCTTGTATCTCGCTCCATGGATGATGTCGGATTTCGGGTTCCGGCAGAACCTTAAGGCTCGAACACTGGGGTGCGCGCGGAGATCTCTCCCCTACCGATCTACATCCGATCCTCTCATGCGAACTAAGATGGAAATGAGGAACAACACAAGAGACACGAGGTTTATACTGGGTCAGGCCACCGTCGTGGTGTAATACCCTACTCTAGTGTGTGGTGTGGTGGATTGCCTCTGGGCTAATGATTGACAGTACAAGGAAAGAACAGCCTCGCGAGAGGTGTTCTTGAGCTGGTGCGATGAACTGCTAGGGTGAGTTCGGTCGCCTCTCTTTCTCTCTGCTAGGGTTCTACCAGATTTCTCGATGTCCCTATACTCTGTGGACGCTAGCTCTATTTATAGAGACCTTGGGCCTCTCCCCGAATAATTGAGCGGGAAGGGCGCCAACAATTGGCCATTTTGAAGGGAAACATATAGTACAAGCTATCCTAACCAAAGGTGGTCTTCGGCTGCCAAAAGCACTGGTGATGACGCTGTCTTGGGCTCCACAGTGACCTCCGTCCGGCCGTCCGGCTGGTCTTGGTCTCGTTGCACCGGAATGGTAACCTTTGCCTGATACCTTGGCTTGTGCTTGCCCCCTTTGCACCAAAGGGGAAACAAGGACACTGCGTAGGCCGGCGCCCGCCTGGCGCCCGCCTGGTCTCGATTGTCATGGCTTGCGTCACGGGTTCCTCGCGAGGTACCCCTGCCTTGATCTCTCCGCCTCCTCGCGAGCCTGCCTGATGAGGCTGCCTCTGAGGAAGCTTCCTGTCATCCGCCCCGCGAGGCTTGGACCCTCGCGAGGGTCTTGAGCTTGCGTTGATGAAGATGGGCCGTGCTGGGCCCCCACTTGAGCCACGCCGCAGGCCGCAGGCAGGCAAGTCTGGGGACCCCCATTCCCAGAATGCCGATAGTAGCCCTCGGGCCCAAGGCGCGCGGGCTTGGCTTAGCAGAGAAGCGAAGGGGCAAGCGCGAAGCGCCGTGGGACCTAACAGCCTGCGGCCTTGGGCATCGCGTGGCGGTTGATTGGACGTGGGCGTGTGCACTTCCCACGACGCCTCGGCAACTGCACGACTTGACAAGTCCGTGCATGCAGAGATATGGGTCATGATTACCTGAGGTCATGGTGCTCGGCGGTTGGCCTTCCCCGGCTATAAGTTCGGGGCTGCATGAGCTCCGCCAGTTCACCCCTTTCCGTTACTCCTCCTCTTCTTCTTCTTCCTCATCCTTGCCTCCTCTTGCACCAATGGCACCGATCCGCTGGTTTTCAGCTAAGAAGAAGGGAAAGGCCCCCAGAGAGGGTCCTGACCCCCTCCCGCCGAAGAAGTGGCCAATCCTCTGTCGCCGGGATGAAGGCGCCTGGCAGGAGGTGTCGAGGCCGTGGTACGAGCGGCCGTCGCCTGGGTTTCCGCTGCCCTTGTACGCCCGCGTCGTAGGCCCCAGGGTGGAGGGCGCCAAGCAACACCGACAGCGTCGCCGCCCACGCCGGTGAGTCACAGTGGTGCGCGTCGTCCCCCCTGGAGTCCACGCGGAGCGCTCCTCTCGCGAGCTTGTGCTCCATGCCGCCATGCCTCCAACTTCATGGATCCGCCTTCCTCCCTCCTTCGCCTTCGAGATGCCGCCGAGCGGGGCCCTGGAGCTCTAGCTGCAGCACGCCGACTGTGGCACCCCTGCAACCAGAGCGGAGGTCGCGGTCGTCGCTCCGGGCAAGGTCTTCATGACCTGGGGCTGGGGTGAGATTGCCCGGGTCTGTCGCGCGGACGGCGCCTTGGTGATCCATCTTGAATACGACGACGCCTCCTTGATGTTCTTCAAGGTCTTTGATGCAGAAGGACGCCGGCTGGAATGCTGCCCTAAGGGAAGCGACAGTGGTGACGAACCGGCGAGGACCAGCCCCGCCCGTTGGTCCTCCTGTAGCTCCTCAGGCAGCAACGGAGGGACTGAGGGCTTCCGCGGCTCCCCCGAACTCCTCGCGACCCCGGAGACGAGTGACGACAACTACGAGCCTCCGAGCTCGCGCCGCACCCGGAGTGGGGCAGCTGCATCGGGCCTCTGACGCCACTGATCTGGATGGGATTGGCGCCATCACTGGGCAGCCCACTGTTGAAGATGGTATCGCTCGGGAGGTGCTAGCAAGTAGCGTCCTTAGGGTTAGCACCTTGGTCAACCTATGGTCACTCCGAGGGAGCGGTCGGGACACTGAGGGCCTAGTGAGGTGGCGCCGTGCGGGGCTGCCGCGGCCAGAGCTCGACCACTCAGGTTTATCAACGCTGCAGGGACGGACCCGTGCGCACGCGCCGTGCCAGAGCAAGCGGCTCTTCAGATAGGCATCGATCGAGCAGGTGATTAGGTCAGGTATGTTAAGCACATAGGAAATCCAATGGTCAGGTATGTTTAATTGATTCTTTTTCGCTATGTTTTAATTGATTTATCTCACCCTACCATCTCCCACTATACAATGTAAGATTCAGGGGGACAGAGAGTTTGTGCTTAAGGCGATAAAAATCCTTGGAACTTATCGCAAATCTTTAAATCTTTGGAGACATGTCTATATCTGAATAAACTACACACTTTGTAGTACTGAGCTATTACATGCCATTCCAGTCTTGGTATTCTTGTGGATCTTGAAATTATTTTGTTTGGTGTATTCTTGAATAAATTAAAAACTGCCACTTTTGCTTGTTAAGGGTCTAATCACCCCCCCCCCTCTAGACCCCTCTTCTCGATCCTTTTAAAGACTTCTCACATGTCCTCAAGAACAAATAGAACTATTCACAAAGCATAATTGTGCTTATGGTCAGAGAATATAAATATGTGTTTAACAATCTAAATGTATGAATCTTCCACCAAGTAAACCAACTAACATGAACTACAAGATGTAATTAACACTACTAGCACCCCGAGGTACCAATCTGAGGTTGGATATAAAAGTTGAGCAAAGAGATGAACTAGGGTTTTGAGATGAGATGGTGCTGGTGAAGATATTGATGAAGATGAGTCCTCCCATGATGAGAGAGGAGCGTTGGTGACGATGATGGCTTTGATTTCTCCCTCCCAGAGGGAAGTTTCCCAAGCGAATCGCCCCTTCGGAGAGCAAAAGTGCTCCTGCTCAGGTTCCGCCTCAAAATGGAGGCGACGGCCTATATCTCTCGGAGGGAGGTTTTCTCAAAGTCTTCTTTTAATTTATTTTTTCTAGGAAAATGACTTCATATAGGAGAAGATGAGCAACAGTTGACCTCTGTGGGCCCCAAAGTCTGGGTGACGCGCCCCTAGGCTTGTGGGCCCATCGAGGCTCCTCTCAGGTGTTTTTCTTGCCAGTATTTTTATATATTCGAAAATAAATCTCCGTAAATTTTCACATCATTCTGAGCTCCATAAAATTTCTATCTCTATAGTAGTGTTTCCATGTCAGAATTCCAGTCGTCGGTAATCCCTCTTCTTTTGATGTATCTTGCATTTTGAGAGACAAAAGGCATTGGAATTGCATCATAATATGGAATATAACTTTAAAACAATATAAATAGCAGGGGAAATAAGTTCGCTGCAGGGCGGGACGGTCTAGGGCTCTGCCTGAGGGCTCACTCTCACTAGTGAGGCTGCGTTGCTAGGGATAGTCTTCTAGTCCGCCTTGTTCCCTGTCTAAATTTGGCGCTCGTGCCACTCCCTAGCTTAAACTATCTTTTGAACTATGTTATTTCTGGCTCAGCTACTCTAGCTCAGCTTGAGCGCTGTTGAACAAATGTGCTCTTCCATTTTGCCTCCTTTAATTAAAAAAATTAGGGGGGGCGCTTTTCGTTAAAAAAAGGACCAGGACATGGACAGTCCGGCCCAAAAGGCCGACATTCGGGCCAGGGTCAGGCTCCGCTTTTCCACCCGAAGCCCGCCCCGAAAGTCGGAAGATAAGCCCGGGGTCTGGCTTTGTAAAGCCTGGCCTGACCAAAGCCCGGCCCGGAGAATGTCGAAATCACTAGTTGAGGAGTACTCGTTGCCAAGATCACTCTAACTCCCCTGGTTGCGACAAGTGGCGCGCTGCATGCGCGCCACTTGTCGCAACCAGGGAGTTTTCCCTTTTTTCTAGATCCGTTTATTCAAAACATTTTATCTCTCAAACCATGCGTCCAAATCTCGAACCGCTTTCACCGTTGGATTCCTCGCGTCGAGATCTTCAAAACTACATCCTATGTTGATAGGTTTTGACGAACTTTTTTCCCAGAAAAAACCGGACAAAAGAACCGAATCGGGAGCACGGGCTTTTCCTTTTCCGAAAGAGGCCCGCCCGTGACTCTCGTGAAATCACAACTGTGCCTCTCGCGGAAGCAAAACCGTGACTCTCGCGGAAGAAAAAAAAGAACGCGTTTTTTTATCCATTTCTGAGGAGGCACGGCCGTGACTCTCTTAAAATCACAATTGTGCCTCTCACGGAAACAAAACCGCGACTCTCGCGAAAAAAACAAAAAACATGTTTATTTTCATTTCCAAGAGGCACGGCCGTGACTTTCACGAAAGCACAACCGTGCCTCTCGCGGAAGCAAAACCGTGACTCTCGCGAAAGAAAAAAAAACGTGTTTTTTTCGTTTTCGAGACGCACGGCCGTGACTCTCGCGAAAGCACACCCGTACCTCTCGCGGAAGCAAAACCATAACTCTCGCAAAAGGAAAAAAAATCTGAAAGGGACGTTCAAAGCGCGACACGTCGCGAATGAATGAGAGCGTGCCAAGTCGTTGCGAGGCTCCCGAAGGCTCGAAGCCCACCCCGAAAGCCGAAAGATAAGCCCGAGGTCTTTCTTTGCAAAGCCTGGCCCGACCTAAGCCCGGCCTGGAGAATATCCATGTTTCATTATAAGGGCAAAAGAAGCTCCGTGTTGCCAGAAAAAAAAAAGGCCAAGGTTTGCTCCAATCCTGGTCCACCACTGGCCACAGCAAGTCCACAGTTAAATCATTGCGTACTGCCTTAGTATTCGCGAGGATCTTGGCGGGCATTGCCGTCATTCGATGAATGCATAGATTCGCAGGCACAAGATGGGGTGCGCCGACTGCTCTTGCCATTCCACCCGGCGCAGCGCCCGGGCCCAAATGATCAAAGCTGGATGTCGATGCACGGCGGAAGCAGGGAAGGCAGGAGCCGTATGTGTCGCAGCCGGCCGAGCACTGCCGGGCCGGTGGGGGTCCGATGCGTCGACCATTCCGATCCTAGCTTGCACCCGCTTTGGTTGCCTGCAAAGGGACCAGTGAGCGAGTACTTACTAGGGTGGTCATAGGACCACCGCTGGCCGGCCTTGTTGGCCCGGCTGCTGCGACGTTCGTAGCAAGCACCACCATGGCAGCAAGCATGGGCCGGCCCCTGACACCTCCCCAGCATGGCCACATAGATGCTTGCTGGCTACGTACGCACGTATACGTACTTAACGTAAGCAGCCACTGTAAGTACGTGTACGTACGTAGTTCAAGCCATGAAGCGTGGTGTAGGATGGGATCGGATGCTGCTCTGCTCGACTGATTGTGTAGGCGAAGCGTAGTGATTGGGTAGTTAGACGGGCTGCAGGGTTCCAGCTTCCAAGTACGCTGCGGCCGGCGGTCCAAGGGAAGGGCGCGGGCAGCGGAGGTGGAGGGGATTTTTACGTGCAACACACAGGGACGCAGCGACGCTCGGACACGGAGGTGTCGTCTTGGGAGTAAATTATTCAGTGCGTCAGCAAGCAAGCACACTTGGGCCTCGCTCGCCTCGGGACGGGAGGCCGCAGCCACAGCCGCAGCCTCCCTCAAAAAGATTACAACGGTTTTTCTTTCTTTGGCTCCTAGATTCCTCTTCTTCAGCTGCTGCAAGTTTTACCACGACCAGGCAGCGGTAAAAACCTGCCTACCAAGGTTGCTACGTGGAGTAGTAAAAATCTGCCAAGGAGTATGTGAAAACTCTCTAGCTGAAATGTTGTCACTGGTTTTGACATACTAGTTATTTTCCCAAATGGAGCTGAGAATCCTTTGCCGGCAACGTTCTGTGTGATTTCCAGGAGTAAAGAAAGAAAACGGTCGACGAAAAGCAGCTGCTACTAGTTGCCCAAATGTTAAGATTCGTAGGAGCATCTCTTCGCACTCCGATGAATCACGCCCGCATATCGAGGAGTCAAACGAGGGGGAGCGCACAGTGGACACTTCAGGAATCCAATAGCCTCCCCCAATTTCGACGATCAACAGTTCTTCCTCTTACTAGTAGTATCAGATAGATGCTCACATGACATCAGATTAATAACAATACAACAAAATGCGCGGCGCAGCGACACTGCACCGCTCTAATCTTACTAACAACAAAGGGCAAGAAAAAATTAGAAAGAAAATCTAGTCTTTACACAGGAGGTTCGTCCTTGGGCTAACGAGAGAGGGAGCTTGTCTGCCTGCTACTCCTCGATGGATCGATCGACCTTCGCACGCGGCGGGCGGCGCGGCGTGGCTCAGGCGTAGTCGCGCCAGCAGACGAGCATGGTGACGCAGCGGCGCATGATGTAGAACCGCGCGCGCTGCTCCTTGACGAGCCGCGCGCACCGCCCGGGGAAGGACGGCCGCCGGCCCTTGCCGCCGCCGCCGCCGCCGTCCTCGCGCACGCCCATCGCCGCCCCCTTCCCGCCGCCCCTCTTCTTGGGCGGCGTCTGCTTCTCCTCGGCGCCGCAGACCTCCATCAGCACCGCCTCTTCCCGCGAGTCCTCCCTCGAGCTGCGAATCTGTCCGAAGGGAGAGCTAGCTCACTTGGACGAAGAAGAGAGGAGAATGGAGGAGAGTGAGACAGTGAGCTCTGAGCTGATGGGGGAGTGAGGTGGGAAACTCTAGCTAGCTCTTGGCCGGGAAGAGCATAAACCTGCGATTATATAATGGAGCAGGGTGGTAGCCGGTGGGGCCGCGCATGACGACTCCCCCAGAAGGACCTACTTGATGTTTTTTCTACGTGTATGCAGGGTTTTCGCTGTTGAGACAAAGCTCACTTCTAATCTCCTACTCATATCGTTGCTTTTTATCTTGTTCTCGGGCGCCCTCGTGCAACACCGCAAAGCCAAAGCGGCGTGGCTGTCAGGGATGGGGCCAGATTTGATGCTCTTTTGTTTATGTAGTTCCCTTTTCCCTTTTCTCTACTAGCAAACAGTGCTTGGACTTGGAGTGACAGCAAAGTGGTTGAGAAATGGCAAAGGTCAGTGCGAGTTAATACTCTCAGCCGTAGCGTTAGACTCGGTTCCATTATAGTAACATTTTCTTGACAAGCTAATAAAATCCTTGCACAGAACGATCCAATCAGAGTTATGATGGCACAGTAGCGACCGCAGCAGGAAACCATCAGTAAATTTGACCATTGCACAAGCGAGGATGAAAAGTGAACAGCGGCCGTGATGAACATTCAACCCTCGAGTGAGTCTCCATACACAAGGCAACAGTGGGAAGCCATCGCTAAATTTGACCATTGCGCGCAATGACACGAGCACACGCCGTGTGAGGAGTGAGAGGAAGAGCGGTGAACAGTGGCCGTGATGAGCATTCAAACCTAGAGAGAGTCTCCAGACACAAAGTAGCCATCCCCACCCAGGACGCAAACCCACAGGCGCACGGGCAGGGCTTGCAGATGATGCATGGGAGCTGGCAAGCTGGGCCGTGCGCCGGGTCAAAAGCTCGAGCTGCCCGAGAACTTTGGCTCGAAATGGCTAAAAGCACGTAGGCCCGCCAGGCCCCAGTGTGGTATCCCTCGATCACTCCGCTCCTACGTACTCCTACGTAGAGCAGTAGATCGGCGGGAGACGGTGGGCCGATGGGTGAACACGGCACGTCGACGGAGCTAGCAAGGCCACTTGAGCTAGCATAGATAGATAGAGCTGGTACGCGTACGGAGGAAACGGGCGGGGCACGATGGGGCGGGCAAGTAGTCGGGGGGTTCTGCCGGGCGGGTTGCGGTGGCAACGTGTGTACGTGAGGGGTCAGCAGCGGCGCCAGCTTTAGACTGTAGCTACCGGGGCGGAGCAGACTGAGGCTGGCGCGCGCGGCGGTGGACCGGGGCGGGAGGGGGGGGGGGGGGGGGGGGGGGGGGGGCTCAGCCGCTCAGGGCTCAGCTACAGGCGGAGGCAGTCCCTCTCGCGCGTCCTCCGCCTCGGGAAGGTGGCGACGGACGGGCGGTCGGCCACCCTGGCTGGCCACAGCGCACCACGCCCGGCCAGATCCCAGACGACGGGGCCTGCCTTCCTCCCTCGCGCGGCCACGCCATGCACTGTGCCTGCATGCTGCATGGCCCGGTCAAATACAACAGCGTACCACTGCCTGATGCGGCCCGGCCAGCGGCGACTGCCGGCACGGCGCACTGCGAAACCATCCTCATCGGAGACGGATCGTTCTCGGCGTCGCCCGCCTGGCCTGCCGCATGTGCGTCCACGGACCCCGATCGGCTTCTTCGGTATCTGCTTTCGCCTGTCCCGGCCAAACTGCAACTCCACGTCGCTGCGCCAGTGCTAGTCCCATCAACGGTCATTCCAAGGAAAGGAGACGAGAGCTAGGTGCGTGACTCGACATGGCACTGTCCGCCATGTGAGTTTGGGCTAAGCTAGCGAGCTATACGAGTAGCCCCCGGTCGCCCTGGCCGTTTCTTCCGTCAGCACCGTCGCCGAAGAACACAATGATTAAAGACGGATTGGGCCGAAATGCGAAACGGATATGATGCCGGCTCGGTCGCCAGTGAGTGGAGCGGTCAAAGCAGAATCTGCCGCGGCCACGCCGTGAGGCTCGAGGGAACGGAGCTGGCACTGCACTGCGCCGACCCGCCGTGGCGTGTGGGCAGGCGTATCGCAACGGGTCGAAGCGATGGACGCCGGCCATGCATGCCGCCTCCGGTGCCCGTCTTTGACCAGTGTTCGCACGGACGGACGTGCCTGTCTCTGACCAACCAGGCGTGGCGGCGTCCGTGGAGAGGGCCGTGGCTTCTGGCGACGCCGTACGGACGGACTATGCATCGCTTCACACGCACTGCGGACGCCACGGACTTTTCTTGCCCCGCGGCAGGCCTCCGATATGGCAAACATGGCAGCACGCTAGTAGTGGCAATAGTCGGTCGACCGTACGTGCGCGGGCGCGAAAAGATCGGACTGCGGCAGTGCGCCTCTGTGTGCACGTGACCCGGGCCAGAGAATGGAGGTGGCGACGGTGCTGGCACGCGTACATACGCACTTACGCACGACGCATCCGTTCAAGCTTCGAGCATGCGGCAGTGGCGCCCCCAGCCGGTACGGCCTTTGCGTCCGCATGCATTATCTATCTGCTTGGCGCTCACCGCTCCAGCACCATCAATGCCCGATGCGCGACAGCGTGCACGTCGGCATGAGTGGTGCAGGGAAATTATGGGGTGGCCGATGCTGATGTGCGGCGGTGTTGCTCGGCAGTGGCGTGTGTCTGCGAGGACTGTGACGGGGGACAGTAGCGTCCGTGCAAGAAATAGTCACACGTACGTACGTGCGCGATCGCGCGAGGCCAACGTATCTTCGATTGTAGGAGAAAGGTGACGGGCAGCGAGCAAATCTTTGTCTGCCACATTGCCGCCACCCCGGCCCGTGTGTGTCATTTAAAGGCTCACTTATGTGGACACGGCCTGTGCACGAACGATCGCGTTCAATTCAGTGATAGTTTATTAACTTGATTTGGTGTGGTAGCTAATTCAAAGTTCCAGTTATCGCTTAGGAGCTCCTTGGTAGCCTCCAGCAATTTTACAGAGGTTGCACGAGGCGAACGTGTCGGACTGACCGGAGCCTGGCTTTAAAACAGTGTAAAAATAAATAAGGGTGTATTTGGTTACATTGCCAATCTAGCTTGGCCCGGCGAGCCTGGCTATAGTGAGCCGGTTTGAGGGGATGTAGGCTGCATGCCCCTAGTTGCATGAGACAATTATTTTTGACCCAGCGTTTGGTTGCCTGTATTGCATTAGGCGCATATATGACATGGTGTTCGGTTGCAACCTGCATAAAATGTTGTCACCACTTCTAACTAGTGGTGAGCTTATCACACATAATCTGAACATGTAGCGTCAGCTAGTTAAACAAATGACAATTCATCCTAACTATTATCAAATGACAATTCAAAATATTAAGAGCCATTGGCTAAATAGGGGATAGTTCATCGGTGTTGCTGCTACCAGATCTTTCTCTTCCTCTTTCTCTTCTTTTGCTTCTGCTTCTGCTGCTACTGCTACTGCTTCTTCTTCTTCTTCTTCTTCTTCTTCTTCTTCTTCTTCTTCTTCCATCTTTTTCAAATCCTGCACTGACCTCTGCTAAGCCACATTGCCTCTGCCCACTCCAACCTTTTGTTCTTCCAAGCGTTATTGTCAAATGCCTCCACACCATGGCCGGAGCTAACAACATCGTCAGGCTCGACCTCTTCCTCCTCAGACATGTGTTCATCAAAGCCCCACCGGAGGATCCAGTTATGCAGAATGCAACAAGCAAGAACAAGTTTAACCTGAGTGGAGTATGGATGGAATGGCTTCTGATCCGGGATCTTAAACATATTCTTCAAAGCTCCAATGCCCTCTCAACAGTTACTTTAAGGCTAGAGTGTTTGAGATTAAACAGCTCATGTGCAGTCCTAAGATAGTTCCTACCAGAGAACTCGTTGAGATGGTGCCTGATTTTCCTGGAGGGTGGAAGAATACCCGACCGACATGCATAGCCAGCATCTCCAAGGTAGAACTTGCCGTCGAGGATGTTGATCCCATCAGGTCGACTCATGATGTCACTGAGAATGTTAGCATCATGCGCTGACCCCTCCCAGCCAGCCAACACATATATGAACTTCAGATCAAAGTCAACAGCAGCAAACACATTCTGGCTTGTGTAGTGCTTCCTCCCCCTATATGCTGCAGACTGTGACCTAGAAACTCTGGCAGTGACATGAGTACCATCTATTGCCCCAATGCAATCATAAAAATGGCATTACAAGCCTGTGTTAGTGCTCAACTTGAACAATACAAGCATATCAAGCCATGAAAATGTATATTGTCAATGCTCAGCTTGAAGTATGGATACCATCTTGGGCTTCCGTGAATCTTCGGTGGAGTCTGACCAGATGGTCTCCTGATCATCTATCCTCTAAGCTCCCTAATAGCAAAAGGCACCTTCTTGAATTACCTAGAGATGGTCTTCATTGATCTCCTGAACGTGTTGTGAATGACCCAGAACCTCTGGTTCCAACAACATGGAGGAACATGGCCACTTGCTCTTCGATACTGGTGTTGATGCTATCTTGTAGCACCTCCTGCTCCTGAAGGTCTCGACAAGCCTGGCAAATGATGTTATTTTCATTCGAAGCAT
This sequence comes from Triticum monococcum, assembly GCA_034509565.1. Lineage (NCBI taxonomy): Eukaryota > Viridiplantae > Streptophyta > Magnoliopsida > Poales > Poaceae > Triticum > Triticum monococcum. The sequence continues at coordinate 663,722,774 of CM067843.1, read as the reverse complement.
ACACAGAGCCTCGACGTCATTGCAGTTGTAGATGTAGTTCAGATTTTGGATCCTCTCCTGTTCTCGAAGAAACAATGGACCATAGCGGATCAAAGGTCTCCCAGCATGACGAACAGCTCTCTGGTGCATGAACATGACCCATGCTTGAATCACACTAATCAGTGCTGCTGGCTGGATTATCAACATCATCAGTGCGTCCATAACCTAGTCGACATCGACGGTTCGTTCAGTGGAAAATCGATCCTATACCTAGCCTAACGGCCTAACCACCGAGCTAACAAAGGGGGGAGGGTGCTTACTGGCATCGGAGACGAGGACGGCATAGGGGGAGCCATGGCACAGACTAGGTCGACCAGACGGTGGCCAACACCAAGGGGAGCACCAGATTCGCCTTATCCGCCGCCGCCGCCTCTAGCACAGATCTGAAATCGCAGCCACCGCCGATGGTGAGGCAGTAGGCAAGAAAGGGGGGTAGTGGCTATGGGTGAGCGAGTGAGAGGGGGTGAGGTTAGATTTGGCACCGGGACGGCGCGCCAGATTTCCATCTCCCGCCACCCCCCTCGCCCTCGCTTCGCACCCGTCCGTGTGACCTTCCGCCACACTCAGCCTGGCTCACGAGAAACTGCCGACCCGAGCGTTTCCAGCGAGCCAGGCTCTGGGCTGCTTTGAGAAGCATGCGATGCAGGCCCAACAGTAAAACCAGCAACCAAACAGGCCTCTCCCTTCTCGCGCGGGCCTGGTTGGGCTGGATGCGGGTAACCAAACACGCCCTAAATCATGTGGACACATAGTTTGCCGTCTGCGTGCTGGTTGATGAGGTTTGGCAGCATACACGGTGTCTTGTTTGTTTGTGGAGACTTAAAAAAGTACTATCTCTGCTCTAGTTTATTGGTTCCTTTATAACCTGTGTCAAATTTTAACCAAAGATTTAACTAAAAATATTAATGCATGCCAACAAAAATTATTTCGTTGGATTCGTATTTGAACGTAGTTTTCAATTATATAATTTTGCTGACATGCATTAATATTTTGTTAGTTAAATTTATGGTTAAAATTTGACACTAAATACAGTGGAGACTAATAAACTAGGATGGAGGTAGTATCACTTTACCTCGTTGTCCGTGCAAGCCTGCATGAGTCAATACAACCTATTCAACCGTTTCTCCTCAATCAGACCCAGTGGTGCTTTAAGTATCATGCAGGGGCACAAAGCTGATGTGGCCCAACGAAGAAAACACGACGCGATATAAAATGATTTCTTCCTCATACAGTCTACCTACCATCATGCAGGCTACCAAACACGTCATTAGTGCTGAAGTGTGCGAGCCATCACGGCGTAGATATGATGAAGCCATTGCATAATCATCGCCCCAAGTGGTATTCATCCACATGGAAATGTTGGGCTCATTTCATTCCTCTCCTTTATCTCTCCTCCTTCCCCTCTATCCTTGAGATCCGTCAGAGCCAGCCCGGCTGCTCTTCCCTACTCGTCCAGCGGTCGCCCCCTGCTGGAGAGGGAGAGGGTGCGACAACAAACCTACAAGATAGCAGTAGTGGTTTGAGGCATTCGCCTGGACTTACGTAGGGCAACTCATGTTATGTTGTTTGGATCTTCTTCGCTGAAGTTTTGCGAGCCTCTCTTGCGACAGGGTGGTCGTCTTCTTCATTTATGTCGTGCTCTTGTGGATGCAGTCGATAACGACAGGGGAGCGGAGCGGTGGATTTGGAGAAGCACACACCATCGCCCTCTTTCTCCATCGTCGTGGAGGTAGAAGGAAATAGGAGGATGGAATGTTGTTCTCGTCAGATGGATCCATCGGTCTTGGGGATTTGGAAGTTGTGTTGCGCATTCATTGTTCCATCTTATGGCACTACATCAACCTTGGATGTCGGGGCTGAAGAGCAACCAACCAAGTCGTTCTTGCGAGCCTTGATCAACCTCCATGGGAAGGCCTCTTCTTACTTTCCCGCTGATGGCGAGGAACATGCCGGAGATGGTGGCAGAAGCAACTCCGGCGAGGTTGTTGCTTGCATGAGGACTGAATTGCTTTTTTATCTCTTTCAGGATCCTAATTGCAAGTAGGGAGGACATGGGTTTATTTTTCTTTTCCTAGGACAATGCACGTGGGTTGCAACAGGATATAATATTCTATTTCTTAGCTCGTGATTTACCTGACCATATAAATATGATTTTGTAAATAAATGTTTATCGATTCCCGATCTTCATTGTGTTAATAAATGTTTATCAAATCCTGACCATGATAGTGTAAATAAATGCTGATGAAAACCGGCCCGTGATTGTGTAAATAAATGTTTGGTATGTAAATTAAGGTACTCTCTCCGTTCCCAAATATAAGTCTTTCAAGAAATTCCAATAGGTGACTTTATACGAAGCAAAATGAGTGAATCTACACTCTAAAATATGTCTGCACACATTCGTATATTGTAGTCCATTTGAAATGTCTCAAAAGACTTATATTTCGGAACGGAGGAAGTAAAATTGATGCAGAAGGCAAGTAAATTGGTGATTTATTAGCGTACAATAAAGGTGCAAGTTTGAAAAAAAATCTGTGAAGGAACATAGTGGGAGAGGGGGGCGGTTGGGAAGTGTTCTGCTGACAGAAAAAGGACACTACTTTTTTTGGTATATAGAGATAGATATTTCAGAGTCCATCTTATAGGGCACTGTAACTTTTGATAAATAATGCAGCTGCAAGGACTTTTTGGTCTCATTTCCCCTGTTCAAAAGAAAAAATAAGGTTGATATTTCTGTTGTTTTTTATGGAAAGGCCTTCATGGCTAGCTTTATTAAAATTATACAACGCTTACATCGTCCGCTAAAAAATCAGTAATAAATTCCGGAGGTGAGTCCAACCACAATCTTGGTGGATCAACACATCCATTTTGAGCTAGCGCATGAGCTACCATATTAGATTCCCGGTTACAATGCTCTAATAAGGCCATCCCGAAATCACTAAGAAGTGAGCGACAGACATCTAGTATAGGAGCCGCGATCATTGAGTGTCCTGAGTTTCCCTGGAGAGCTTCCACAATGATCACATTGTCAGATTGTATCAAAATAGAGTTCAATCCCAAGTTGCCAGCAAGTTTGACACCTTCCACATGAGCGCCTGCTTCCGCCGATATCACGTCCGCCACATGCTCTAATTTGGCCGTGGCTGTAGCCACAAACATACCATTGCTATCTCTTATAACTGTACCACGGGATCCTGCATTGTCCTCTTCTTCGAAGGAAGCATCAACATTAACGAGATATTGGCCAAGTAATGGCTTCCTCCATTTGTTCAGCTGCAGCAGTGTTGTAGGTTTAGTTGCAGCTCGTACAAAATTCGGTGAGAGAGCCCTGATGGACTGGCGGGACCTAACCGGGCATTGAACCTCTTCCTGTCTCACTATTTGCCTCCTTTGCCACCATATATACCAGTGATACGTCTCTGTCCTATCTACTTTTCCAAACACTTTTGCCATTGTTTTGGACTCTAACTTGTATGATTTGAATGGAACTAACCCGGACTGATGCTGTTTTCAGCAGAATTGCCATGATGTCGTTTTATGTGCAGAAAACAAAAGTTCTCAGAATGACCTGAAACTCTACGGAATATCTTACAATAAATAATAAAAAATCCTCGCCAAAGATGAAGACCAGGGGGCCCACACCCTATCCACGAGGGTGGGGGCGCGCCAGCCCCCTCCCTAGGGCGCGCCCCCTACCTCGTGGGCCCCCTGGAGACCTCCCAACTCCAACTCCAACTCTATATATCTGCTTTCGGGGAGAAAAAAAATAGGGGAGAAGATTTCATCATGTTTTACGATACGGAGCCGCCGCCAAGCCCTAAAACCTCTCGGGATGGCTGATCTGGAGTCCGTTCGGGGCTCCGGAGAGGGTGATTCGTCGCCGTCGTCATCATCAACCATCCTCCATCACCAATTTCATGATGCTCACCGCCGTGCATGAGTAATTCCATCATAGGCTTGCTGGACGGTGATGGGTTGGATGAGATTTACCATGTAATCGAGTTAGTTTTGTTAGGGTTTGATCCCTAGTATCCACTATGTTCTGAGATAGATGTTGCTATGACTTTGCTATGCTTAATGCTTGTCACTAGGGCCCGAGTGCCATGATTTCAGATCTGAACCTATTATGTTTTCATCAATATATGAGAGTTCTTGATCCTATCTTGCAAGTCTATAGTCACCTATTATGTGTCATGATCCGTTAACCCCGAAGTGACAATAATCAGGATACTTACCGGTGATGACCGTAGTTTGAGGAGTTCATGTATTCACTATGTGCTAATGCTTTGTTCCGGTGCTCTATTAGAAGGAGGCCTTAATATCCCTTAGTTTCCATTAGGACCCTGCTGCCACGGGAGGGTAGGACAAAAGATGGCATGCAAGTTCTTTTCCATAAGCACGTATGACTATATTCGGAATACATGCCTACATTACATTGATGAATTGGAGCTAGTTCTGTGTCACCCTATGTTATGACTGTTACATGATGAACCACATCTGGCATAATTATCCATCACTGATCCGATGCCTACGAGCTTTCCATATACTGGTTTACGCTTATTTACTTTCCCATTGCTATTGTTACAATCACTTCATAATACCAAAAATATTACTTTGCTTTCATTACTCTTTTGTTACCGTTACCACCACTATTGTATTACTTTGCTACTAAACACTCTGCTGCAGATACTAAGTTTCCAGGTGTGGTTGAATTGACAACTTAGCTGCTAATACTTGAGAATATTCTTTGGCTCCCCTTGTGTCGAACCAATAAATTTGGGTTGAATACCCTACCCTCGAAAGCTGTTGCGATCCCCTATACTTGTGGGTTATCAAGACTAATTTCTGGCGCCGTTGCCGGGGAGCATAGCTCTATTCTTTGAGTCACTTGGGATTTATATCTGCTGGACACTATGAAGAATTTGAAAGACACTAAGACAACAATTTATCCCTCAACTACGAGGGGAGGTAAGGAACTGCCATCTAGCTCTGCACTTGATTCACCTTCTGTTACGAGTAAGCTTGCGACACCTAAACCTGCTTCTGCTATTCGTTCTGATATGTCGCATGTTATTGATGATGCTACTTCTGCTATACATGATACTTATGATGAAACTACTTCTATGCTTGATACTACTGTGCCACTTGGTGATTTTCTCGAGGAACGACTTGCTAGGGCTAGAGAGATTGAAAATATTGAATCTGATTATGATGATGAAAGTGATGATGAATAATCACTTGTTATTCCTGAGGGTTATTTATTTGATCAAGAAGCTTCTTTAGCTATTTTAGCTTGCAAAGATAGATATGAACTCAAAAGGTTATTAGCTAAATGGAATAAGCAATCTCTAAATGCTAGGATGAAACCTGACCCTGCTTTTGCTACTTCACCTATCTATGTTACTGATAAGGATTATGAATTCTCTGTTGATCCTGATATAATTACTTTGGCTGAATCTGATCCTTTTCATGGCTATGAATCTGAAACTATTGTGGCACATCTTACTAAATTAAATGATATAGCCACCCTGTTCACAATGATGAGAGATCTCGCTACTTTTGTATCCTCAAAATATTTCCGTTCTCATTAAAGGGTGATGCTAAAATATGGTTTAATTCTCTTGATCCTGGTTGTGTGCGTAGCCCCCAGGATATGATTTACTACTTCTCTGCTAAATATTTCCCTGCTCATAAGAAACAAGCTGCTTTAAAGGAAATATACAACTTTGTGCAAATTAAAGAAGAGAGTCTCCAACAAGCTTGGGGGAGGCTACTCAAGTTACTTAATGCTTTGCCTGATCATCCTCTTAAGAAAAATGAAATACTTGATATTTTTTATAATGGACTAACCGATGCTTCTAGAGATTACTTGGATAGTTGTGCTGGTTCTCTTTTCAGGGAAAGAACACCGGATGAAGCTGAAATCTTATTGAATAACATGTTGACAAATGAAAATAATTGGGAACCTCCTGAGCCAGCTCTTGCTCCAATTAATGATCCTATTCCTAAACCAACTCCAAAGAAGAGAGATGTTCTATTTCTCAGTCCCGAAGATATGCAAGAGGCAAAGAAATCTATGAAAGAAAAAGGTATTAAAGCTGAAGATGTTAAGAATTTACCTCCTATTGAAGAAATACATGGTCTTAATTTACCGACTGCCGAAGAAACATATGATATTGATCCTTTACTTATTGAAGAACCTCCAGACCTCGATAACCCGACACAGGTAGTAAAGGCAAATTCTCTCTATGTCCTAGGAATTGGCTGTTCGAAATAATGAACTAGGATATTCTCTTGAATATAGGCTCACAAAGTTCTGTCAAAAGAATGCTTATAATGATGAATTGGTTGTGCATTATGAAGGACCAAAGGAGGAACCTATACCTCCCAAGGTTGATCTTGGGGACTTTTGCCCCGTTAAATTTAGCCCTTTTGATTACTTTTGCTTGCCTCAAAGAAAACTTGCTGCCGAAGATAGAGAATATGAAGTGAGTTTTAATAATCTACCTTACTATTATGGCAATACCTAGATCTATTCTTGCTTGTTATGCCTAACTAGGGGCGCTAAACGATAGCGCTTGTTGGGAGGAAACCCAATTTTATTTTTATTCCTTAATTTTTGCTCTTGTTTAGTAATAAATAAATTATTTAGCCTCTGTTTTGGTTGTGTTTTTTGTGTTAATTAGTGTATGTGCCAAGTAGAACCGTTGGGAAGACTTGGGGAAAGTCTTGTTGAACTTGCTGTAAAAAACATAAACTTTAGCGCTCACGATAACTGCTGTAATTTTTATTTGGAAAGTGCTATTTAGTTAATTATTTTAGCAGATGATTAATAGATAAATTCCTCATGTCCAGCAATTTATTTTAGAATTTTTGGGGTTCCAGATCTTGCGCTAGCTACAGATTACTACAGACTGTTCTGTTTTTGACAGATTCTGTTTTTCGTGTGTTGTTTGCTTATTTTGATGAATCTATGGCTAATAGTTTATAATCCATAGAGAAGTTGGAATAAAGTAGGTATAACACCAATATAAATAAAGAATGAGTTCATTACAGTACCTTGAAGTGGTCTTTTGTTTCTTTCGCTAACGGAGCTCACAAGATTTTCTACTTTAAGTTTTGTGTTGTGAAGTTTTCAAGTTTTGGGTAAAGATTTGATGGATTATGGAACAAGAAGTGGCAAGAGCCTAAGCTTGGGGATGCCCATGGCACCCCCAAGATAATATAAGGACACCTAAAATCCAAAGCTTGGGGATGCCCTGGAAGGCATCCCCTCTTTCGTCTACTTCTATCGGTAACTTTACTTGGAGCTATATTTTTATTCACCACATGATCTGTGTTTTGCTTGGAGCGTATTTTATGATTTGAGTCTTTTCTTATTAGTTTACCACAATCATCCTTGCTGTACACACCTTTTGAGAGAGCCATATATGATTTGTAATTTGATAGAATACTCTATGTGCTTCACTTATATCTTTTGAGCTTTATAGTTTTGCTCTAGTGCTTCACTTATATCTTTTAGAGCACGGTGGTGGATTTGTTTTATAGAAACTATTGATCTATCATGTTTCACTTAGATTATTTTGAGAGTCTTAATAGCATGGTATTTTGCTTAAAATCCTAATATGCTTGGTATGCAAGATTAATAATAAAACTTTCGTATGAGTGTGTTGAATACTGAGAAAAGTTTGATGCTTGATGATTGTTTTGAGATATGGAGGTAATAATATCAAAGTCATGCTAGTTGAGTAGTTGTGAAATTGAGAAGTACTTGTGTTGAAGTTTGCAAGTCCCGTAGCATGCACGTATGGTAAGCGTTATGCAACAAATTTGAAGCACGAGGTGTTATTTGATTGTCTTCCTTATGAGTGGCGGTCGGAGACGAGCGATGGTCTTTTCCTACCAATCTATCCCGCTAGGAGCATGCGCGTAGTGCCAAGGTTTTTGATGACTTGTAGATTTTTGCAATAAGTATCTGAGTTCTTTATGACTAATGTTGAGTCCATGGATTATACGCACTCTCACCCTTCCATCCTTGCTAGCCTCTTCGGTACCGTGCATTGCCCTTTCTCACATTGAGAGTTGGCGCAAACTTCGCCGATGCATCCAAACCCTGTGATATGATACGCATAAACCTCCTTATATCTTCCTCAAAACAGCCAGCATACCTACCTATTATGGCATTTCCATAGCCATTCCGAGATATATTGCCATGCAACTTTCCATCATTCCGTTCATCATGACACATTCATCATTGTCATATTGCTTAGCATGATCATGTAATTGACATAGTATTTGTGGCAAAGCCACTATTCATAATTCTTTCATACATGTAACTCTTGGTTCATTGCATATCCCGGTACACCGCCGAAGGCATACATATAGAGTCATCTTTGTGCTAGTATCAAGTTGTAATCATTGAGTTGTAAATAAATAGAAGTGTGATGATCATCATTATTAGAGCATTGTCCCAGGTGAGGTATAAAAAAGGCCATAAAAAAGAGAAGGCCCAAAAAATGAGAGAAAAAGAGAGAAGGGACAATGTTACTATCCTTTTACCACACTTGTGCTTCAAAGTAGCACCATGATCTTCATAGTAGAGAGTCTCTCATATTATCACTTCCATATACTAGTGGGAATTTTTCATTATAGAACTTGGCTTGTATATTCCAACAATGGGCCTCCTCAAGTGCCCTAGGTCTTCATAAGCAAGTAAGTTGGATGCACACCCACTAGTTTCTTTTGTTGAGCTTTCATACATTTATAGCTCTAGTGCATCCGTTGCATGACAATCCCTACTCTTTGCATTAACATCAATCGGTGGGCATCTCCATAGCCCGTTGATTAGCCTCGTTGATGTGAGACCTTCTCCTTTTTGTCTTCTCCACATAACCCCCCTCATTATATTCTATTCCACCCATAGTGCTATGTCCATGGCTCGCGCTCATATATTGCGTGAAAGTTTATAGGTTTGAGATTACTAAAGTATGAAACAATTGCTTGGCTTGTCATCGGGGTTGTGCATGATGAGAGCATTCTTGTGTGACAAAAATGAAACATGACTAAACTATATGATTTTGTAGGGATGAACTTTCTTTGGCCATGTTATTTTGAGAAGACATAATTCCTTAGTTAGTATGCTTGAAGTATTATCATTTTTATGTCAATATGAACTTTTGTCTTGAATCTTTCAGATCTGAATATTCATACCACAATTAAGAAGAATTGCATTAAAATTATGCCAAGTAGCACTCCGCATCAAAAATTCTGTTTTTATCATTTACCTACTCGAGGAGGAGGAGGAATTAAGCTTGGGGATGCTTGATACGTCTCCAATGTATCTATATTTTTTTATTGCTCCATGCTATATTATCTACAGTTTTAGACATTATTGGGCTTTATTTTCCACTTTTATATTATTTTTGGGACTAACCTATTAACCGGAGGCCCAGCCCAGAATTGTTGTTTTTTGCCTGTTTTAGGGTTTCGAAGAAAAGCAATATCAAACGGAGTCCAAACGGAATGAAACCTTCGGAAACGTGATTTTCTCATCAGATAAGATCCAGGAGACTTGGACCCTCCGTCAAGAAAGCCATGAGGTGGTCACGAGGGTGGAGGGCGCCCCCCCCCCCTAGGGCGCCCCCTGTCTCGTGGGCCCCTCAAAGCTCCACCGACGTACTTCTTCCTCCTAATATATCCACGTACCCCCAAACGATCAGGAACGGAGCCAAAAACCTAATTCCACCGCAGAGCTTTCTGTATCCACGAGATCCCATCTTGGGGCCTATTTCCGAGCCCCTCCGGAGGGGGCATCGATCACGGAGGGTTTCTACATCATCATCCAAGCCCCTCCGATGAAGTGTGAGTATTTTACTTCAGACCTACGGGTCATAGCTAGTAGCTAGATGGCTTCTTCTCTCTTTTTGGATCTCAATACAATGTTCTCCCCCTCTCTCATGGAGATCTATTCGATGTAATCTTCTTTTCGCGATGTGTTTGTTGAGACCGATGAATTGTGGGTTTATGATCAAGTCTATCTATGAATAATATTTGAATCTTCTCTGAATTCTTTTATGTATGATTAGTTATCTTTGCAAGTCTCTTCGAATTATCAGTTTGGTTTGGCCTACTAGATTGGTTTTTCTTGCCATGGGAAAAGTGCTTAGCTTTGGGTTCAATCTTGCGGTGTCCTTTCCCCGGAACCCCAAAGAAGGCATCCGAAGATTGGCCCTCGGAATGGTTTTATATAGAAGACGTCCCGCTGCCGGATCCTATCCGGATCGGCCTTCCTAAATTCGACAGTGCTCCCTTAAAGAAACTCCTAAGCTGGCGTCCACGGAGCCCTCGGAGGGAAAGTGACAGGGACGTTATTTACCTGATGGGCCGGATAAGATTGTTAGCTCATTCCGGACTGACCATGATCGGGGTCATGGCCGCATGCATCATGTGAGGGGTGCAGCCGCTACAGTACAGAGGCCACCCCATGTGGGACTTCAACGGGGAGGACGACACCACCCGCTACGGCCGTAAGGGGCCGGATTCGGCTACGGCTCTAATAAAGACCTTGTCCGCTTTGTACAAGGGAGAGGAGGAGGATTTTCTCCGCGTCAACCCAAAGGGTGGATTTTCCATGTACAATCCTCCAAGCTGGGTGAGTGGTCACATCTTTCCCATCCGTTTTATATCCCCATTGTTAAATATTCAATCTAGTGATTTCAGCGCAGGAACTGCGCCAGGCTGTTAAAGAAATAAGCAGCCCTCCTCCACAACTCGAGGACCCAGGACGATGCCTCGACCCGGCCTCTCAAGAGGATCCAGACTTATCTGTGGAGCTGATTGATGGAGTGTTCCATCAATTGAGCAAGGACAACGCCTTGGGGGCCATTACGGCTGATTACCCAGGGCTAATCCCGGCCTCCCAGAAACGGGAGGCCGAACCTGCGGCGACAAGCCAACGAGGGGCCGCAGGGCCCCGTGGGCAGAAAAGAGGTGCAGTCCGGTCCGAGGCGCCAGCGCAAAGGTATGACGCGCCCCCTTATCCCAGGTGTTATACCTTCGAGGCATATTAACACTTGTGCTCTCTTTAGGACAAAGAGACCTTGCCAAACTATATTCAGAGAGACTGCCAATCGCGCCTCCACCAGCCAGGCTCCAAAGCCTGGTCCGGAAGTGGAGCCAAACACAAGACGCGCACCGGACGCTCCTTCGATGGAGGATGTGGACAGGTTGTCTGCCACCAACTCTGAGGTGGAGAGTGCCATGAACCACAGGCGTCGCCGGAAAATTCTTCGCGGCGCTTATTTCTCCCAAGAGGCATTAGATGCCTTCAAGTCGGGAGATGCGTACCTCCGTGCCGCTCAAAATGGTCTAGCCAGAGCCACGGAGCAATATGTAAAAGACATATGGGTAAGAAAATTTTGGTAATTATATATATATACCAGTAGCCCCTGACACTTGAAACAGTTAGAATAACTAATTTAAGGATCATTTGTTATGCAGGTTCTTACAGAAAAGAATTCCCTACTGTCCAAGGAGCTGGAAGAGTGCAAAGCCCAACTTGAGGCCGCACTAGCCGCGGCAGGGGAGCCAAGGAGACCCCCTCTGGTAACATACACTTCGAAAGATAAGTATTTTGCGAAGCACGGCATGGGTGCGAATCTGACAAATTAAATTGCAGATGGTGCCGGATTGAATCCGGAAGGGCAACACCTCCTACGCCAGCTAAGGGCTAGTGGGAAGGTGTTGACAAAGGTGAGGTGGGAGAAGAACGATCTCCAAGATGCCAACACCAAGCTGGGTGTCGAGCTAAAAGATGTTCGTGCCCAGCTGTCAGACTCTGTTAAGGAGAATCAGCGGCTTCGGCGCGACATTTTTAGTAAGTGCTTGAACGAACCTTTGAAAGAAAGTTCGGCGGGGAAGTCGACTAACAGAGCAATGTTTGTAGGTGTGCTAACCGGCCGATACAAGGCGTCGTCCAGGCCCTGTGGCCATCCATCTCCATGCCCGAAGGTCTTGGAGAGCTTGCGGAGAAGCTAAGGGGAGCACGGCAGCGCTTCCGATTGTGGAAGATATCGGCATGCCGTCAAGGCACTAGGGAGGCCTGGGCCATGGTGAAGACACGGTACACAAGGGCTAACCCCAACCACATGGCCGAGGTTGGTCCTGTGGGGCCCGATGGGAAGGAGATCCATGTAAGCTTAGTGTACGGCCAAGTAGAATTGGCCGCAAAGTATTCCCAGCAGGACTGTAAATTAGACAGCCTGTTAGATGGTATCGAAGAGGAATACAATCAGTCAAAATGACTATGTAATGTAATTGACATTTATAATGCCTTCTAGCCGGATTGTAGATCGTTTGTCATGGCTGACCTTTTCGCTTCAGCCTCGGGACCTGACGGTCCGGAGTGTGTCCGAATTCCCATGCGGTTATATAAGAACCGGGGAATGCATGGAGACCAGGCGTAGGGGTCATTAGTGCGTGAACAGACAAGTGCCCGACTAGTTATGTTATATTACATGGTTAGTAAGAAACATCTTCCAGGGAGAATAGTTCCGTTAGGGGTTCCTTTCCCTGGGAGGCATGCCCTAAAGTGCATGTCCATGCTGCGAAAAGAAACGCAGGAAAAACATCTGGGGGCATATAGATAAATAAAAAAAAAGATCATCTTTAGTTCACCGACCGAATATTCTCTTAAGAATGCTAGCTTTCGGCTTCACCCAGTCTGAGGTACACATTCAGCTGACCCGACAGTAACAATCGCAGAGGTGCTCCCTTTACCACCTAGCCGAACAATCGGGAACGTAGGGGTAAGCACAGGAGCCAGGCAACCTAGCTTGGCCAAAACTTAAGTCATATCGATGCATATAATGGTGAATAAAAGGTACTTGCGGAAGTGTGACACATGTGTTGGGCATCAAGCCCGTATAAATAAGCTTCTGTTTAAAGAAGGCCCCAGGTTTAATGAGCGCAGATAGCGCGTTACTTTATGAGCCTTTAAAGGCTATAAGAGAGAGAGAGAGAGAGAGAGAGAGAGAAGAAGAGGAATGTAAGACAGAAAGTATATATAAAAAATGGACAGAGGAAGGAGACGAACACAGAGTCCGGCGCTAGGCATAGAATCTTCGGAGACGGGCTGCGTTCCATGGGTTCGGCTCGAGTCGGTTATCCGATGCATCTCGCAGGCGGTATGCTCTACCAGTCAGGACTTGGTCAATTATGAAGGGACCTTCCCACTTGGGCTTGAGTTTGTCCTTTTTCTTGTCCGGCAGGCGTAGAACTAATTCGCCAATGTTGTAACTTTTGGCCCGTACTTCTCTGCTTTGGTATCGTCGAGCCTGCTGTTGATAGAATGCGGAACGGGCTTTTGCCACGTCGCGCTCCTCCTCCAATGCATCCAAACTGTCCTGCCGATCGAGCTCGGCTTCTCTTTCTTCGTACATGCGCACTCGAGGTGAGTCATGAATTATGTCGCAAGGCAAAACTGCCTCTGCGCCGTATACCATAAAGAATGGTGGGTATCCGGTGGTGCGATTCGGCGTGGTCCGCAGCCCCTAGAGTACGGAGTCGAGCTCCTCTACCCAGTGCGTGTTAGATTCCTTGAGGGACCGCACTAATCTGGGTTTGATGCCGCTCATGATAAGACCATTTGCACGTTCGACCTGGACGTTAGTTTGTGGGTGATAGACGGAAGCATAATCGAGCTTGATGCCCATGTTTTTGCACCAGAGTTTTACCTCGTCGGCCGTGAAGTTCGTGCCGTTATCAGTGATGATGCTGTGGGGGACGCCGTAACGGTGTACAACCCTGGATATAAAGTCTATCACCGGTCCGGATTTGGCCGTCTTAACAGGCTTGGCTTCTATCCATTTGGTGAACTTATCCACCATGACCAGTAAGTATTTTTGCTTGTGGGTTCCGCCTTTAAGGGGTCCAACCATGTCAAGCCCCTAGACCGTGAAGGGCCAAGTAATGGGGATAGTTTGGAGGGCGGTGGGTGGCATATGGCTTTGGTTTGCAAAGAGCTGGCAACCGGTGCATCGTTGGACTAAGTCCTCAGCGTCTGCCCGGGCCGTCGACCAATAAAAGCCTATACGGAAGGCCTTGCTAACAAGGGACCGAGCTGCAGCGTGATGACCGCCGAGTCTGGCATGAATTTCAGCCAGGAGGTTCCGCCCTTCCTCTTCGGAGATGCACCTTTGAAGGACTCCGGTAGTGCTTTTCTTATAAAGCTCTCCCTCATGGACTTTGTAGGCTTTGGATCGCCGCACTATGCAGCGTGCCTCATTTATGTCCTCGGGGAGTTCCTGCCTAAGAAGGTAGGCAAGGAATGGTTCTGTCCATGGGGCGATGACGGCCATTATTACGTGGGCTGAGGGTGTTATTTCATTGGCGAAGCCGCCGATTGTGTCAGAATGTTCGGTATCGGGCAGTGCAGTTGGGTCCGACCTGTTATTGTGCGGCTCCCCTTCCCATACTACGAATGGCTTGAACAGCCTTTCCAAGAAGATGTTGGGGGGACTACGTCGCGCTTTGCGCCGATGCATGCCAGGACATCTGCCGCTTGATTATTTTCCCGAGCTATATGGTGAAATTCAAGCCCTTCGAACCGAGCTGGCATTTTTAGGACGGCATTGCGGTAAGCTGCCATCTTTGGATCCTTGGCGTCGAAGTCTCCGTTTATTTGGGATATTGCAAGGTTCGAGTCCCCGCGCACCTCTAGGCGTTGAATGCCCATGGATACTGCCATCCGGAGACCATGTAGAAGGGCCTCATATTCAGCTGCATTGTTGGAGTCTGTGTACATAATCTGGAGTACATATTGAACTGTGTCTCCTGTGGGGGACGTCAAAACGATGCCGGCCAACATCTTGGAGCCGTCGAAATGCATGATCCAATTTGAATATGTGCCGTACTCTTTAGGGAGTTCGGCCTCCGTCCATTCTGTGACGAAGTTGGCCAAGACTTGCGACTTGATGGCTCACCGTGGCTTATAAGTTATGTCGAATGGGAGGAGCTCAATGGCCCATTTTGCAATCTGGCCTGTGCGTCACGGTTGTTTATAATATCGTTAAGTGGTACTTCCGAGGCTACTGTGATTGAACACTCTTGAAAGTAGCGTCGTAGCTTCCGGGATGCCATGAATATCGCGTACGCAATCTTTTGATAATGCGGGTACCGTGTTTTGCACGGAGTGAGGACAGTGGACACATAATAGACCGGCTTTTGAAGGGGGAATTTGTGTCCGTCCGTTTCTCGTTCGACGATGAGCACTGCGCTTACCACCTGATGTGTTGCTGCAATGTATAATAGCATTGGTTCGCCAATGTTTGGTGCGGCCAGGACTGGGTTTGTTGCCAATTTGGCTTTTATTTCATCGAGTCCGGCCGTGGCTGCATCCGTCCATTCGAAGTGTTCGGTGCGCCGAAGTAGGCGGTAGAGGGGTAGGGCCTTTTCTCCCAAGCGGGATATAAAGCGGCTTAGAGCCGCCACACATCCGGTTAACTTTTGTATTTGTTTGAGGTCCTTTGGGATATCCAATTGTGACAGAGCTTGGATCTTGGCTGGATTTGCTTCAATTCCCCTACCGGATACAATGAAGCCCAAGAGCTTTCCGGCTGGGACGCCGAAAACGCATTTTTCCGGGTTGAGCTTGATGTGGTATGTTCGGAGGTTATCAAATGTGAGCCTCAAGTCGTCTACTAGAGATTCGACATGTCTTGTTTTGACGACCACATCATCTACATATGCCTCCACTGTTTTGCTGATCTGGTTTGACAGACATGTTTGAATCATGCGCTGATATGTTGCGCCGGCGTTTTTGAGCCCAAAAGGGCATTGTGTTGAAGCAGAATGGGCCGTATGGTGTGATAAATGCCGTTGCGGCTTGGTCTGATTCTGCCATCTTGATTTGATGGTAGCCGGAATATGCGTCGAGGAAACACAACGAATCGTGTCCTGCGGTAGCGTCGATAATTTGATCGATGCGGGGGAGGGGGAAGGGATCCTTTGGGCAAGCCTTGTTAAGGTCTTTAAAATCAACGCATAGGCGCCAGGATTTGTCCTTCTTTGGTACCATCACCAGGTTTGCTAGCCAGTCCGGATGTTTTATATCTCTGATGAATCCGGCCTCCAATAGCTTTGCTAGCTCCTCTCCCATAGCCTGTCTCTTAGGTTCGGAAAAACGCCGAAGAGCCTGTTTGACAGGTTTGAATCCTGTTTGGATATTTAAGCTGTGCTCGGCCAGCCTGCGTGGGATTCCTGGCATGTCTGAAGGGTGCCAGGCGAAAATGTCCCAGTACTCTCGTAGGAACTCTCGTAGTGCGGCGTCTACATCAGGGTTTAACTGTGCCCCGATGGAAGCTGTTTTATTGGGGTCCGTTGGATGGACTTGGAATTTGACTATTTCGTCCGCCGGTTTAAAGGAGGTGGACTTGGATCTTTTGTCGAGTACCACATCGTCCCTATTCACCGTAGAGCGCAGCGCAGTCAGTTCCTCAGCTGCTAGGGCTTCGGATAGTGCCTCGAGGGCCAGTGCGGCTGTCTTGTTTTCAGCGCGGAGTACTATATCCGGATCACTAGCGAGAGTGATGATCCCGTTAGGCCTGGGCATCTTGAGCTTCATGTACCCGTAACGGGGTATTGCTTGGAAGATTGTAAATGCTTCCCGCCCTAGCAGAGCGTGATAACCGCTGCTGAACGGAGCCACATGGAACGTGACCTCTTCGGACCTGTAATTATCCGGCGTGCCGAACACCACATCTAGTGTGATTTTTCCTGTGCAGCGCGCTTCCCGACTGGCGATTATTCCTCTAAAGGTTGTGCTGCTTCGCACAATGCGGTTCCAGTCTATTTCCATTTTTTGAAGGGTTTCCTCATAAATGAGGTTCAATCCGCTGCCGCCGTCCATGAGTACCTTGGTAAGACGAAAGTTGTTCACTATTGGACTGAGGACCAATGTGGCTGGTGCTCGGGCTGTTCGGAATTTAGGTTCATCACTAGCATTAAAGGTAAGAGCCATGTCACTCCATGGGTTTATTGTAGCTACTTGGTAGACTTCGGCAAGGCTGCGGAGTGTCCTTTTCGCATATTATTTGATGCGAAAGTCTCGAAGACTGTTAATACCGTATTGGTGTCTCTGGGGTGGCTTTCTATGGCCTCCGGAATTAGGAGATTTTTGCCAATTTTGGCCACCTGCCGGAGTATCCAACATGCTCTAAGGCTGTGAGTTGGTGTGGCGTCCTTTGTACTATGAATTTTACAGGGTCCATTAAGCCATCCTTCTTGTACGGTTCCATGCCCTGTAGACGGTTTTTGCTTTTTGGTGTTTGACCCGGGTGTCTGGCGATGATGCACACTTTTATTTCGGACTGGGTTTGTATTCAGGGCCGGATCGTCCCAAAATTTAATTTCGGTTTTCCAGGCGCTTTCCATCGCACAGTACTTTCATACAATGGACGCCAAGTCAGCGAAGCATGTAATATCACAGGACTTATGGCGTTGAGGATTCCCTTGTCTGTGCAATTATTGCAAAAAATTGAGATTGCGTCTTCCTCGCGGCAGTCCCTTGTCCTGTTCTTAACCAGGAGGAATCTGGCCCAGTAATGATGTACTGTTTCATCGGGCTCTTGCCTGATTTGGGATAGATCGCTTATGTTCGGGTGGGTGGGTGGAATTAAATCCGAAGCCTCACCCAATCTGAGGCTCAGAGGCCGCGGAATTTCCGAACTCGAAAATTTGGATTCCTGGATGTTGTCCAATGAATCCAGCCCGTCGCCTGACTCTAAGTTCAGGTTTTGAGTGATACCCTCCCCTCCGCGGGTATCCGGCTTGGAGGGATCGGGAATCCGGACGTAGCGAGTCGTTAAGATAGATGAAGGGTCGCCGCACTGTCCCTCTACCACGGCAACATGATGGGTGACTTGGGGAGAGTTAATCTCTCTCAGATTGGGTTTAGGCCCAATCTGGTCATAATCCGTAGCGACTCCCAGGGCGGCGATGCGATCCAAGAGCTCGTTTATAGAGGAGAGCTCCATTGGATCTAACTGCTCGGCGAGTTCCGAGCTGACATGAAGATTGTTTTTTATGGCTCGAGAGGTCATCGTCGGCGCAGAAGCCGAACAGGCGGTCATAAGAAAACCGCCTAGCCGGAGGGTTTGGCCGACAGCCAAAGCTCCCTTAGCAACGGTGCCATCTTTAAAGACGGGGCGAGGCATCCTTCCTGACGGCGACGACACAGAGGAACTCTCAATGAAAGCACCAATGTCGGTGGCAAAACCGGCGGATCTCGGGTAGGGGGTCCCGAACTGTGCGTCTAGGCCGGATGGTTACAGGAGGCAAGGGACACGAAGTTTTACCCAGGTTCGGGCCCTCTCGATGGAGGTAAAACCCTACGTCCTGCTTCATTAATATTGATGATATGGGTAGTACAAGAGTAGATCTACCACGAGATCGGAGAGGCTAAACCCTAGAAGCTAGCCTATGGTATGATTGTTGTTCCGTATGTTGTCCTACGGACTAAAACCCTCCGGTTTATATAGACACTGGAGAGGGTTAGGGTTACACAAAGTCGGTTATAATGGTAGGAGATCTTCATATCCGTATCGCCAAACTTGCCTTCCACGCCAAGGAAGGTCCCTTCCGGACATGGGACGAAGTCTTCAATCTTGTATCTTCATAGTCCAACAGTCCGGCCAAAGGATATAGTCCGGCTGTCCGGACACCCCCTAATCCAGGACTCCCTCAGTACCCCAAGGGCTCGGCTTTTGATCTCATTGGATATTCTGACTCTAACTATGCTGGTGATCGTGTGGACCGCAAGTCAACATCTGGTACATGTCATTTCCTTGGACGATCTTTGGTCTGTTGGTCCTCGAAGAAACAAAACTGCGTATCACTATCTACTGCTGAAGTTGAGTATATTGCCGCTGGTTCTTGTTGTGCCCAATTGCTATTGATGAAGCAAACTCTCAAGGACTACGGCGTCAACATGAAGAATGTGCCTCTCTACTTTGACAATGTGAGTTTCATCAAGATTTCTCACAACCCAGTTTAGCACTCGAAGACAAAGCACATTCAGATTCGTCATCATTTTCTTCGTGATCATGTGTTGAAGGGCGACATTTCTATTGAGTATGTGAAGACTGAAGAACAGCTAGCCGATATCTTCACAAAGCCTTTGGATGAGAAGAGATTTAGCAAGTTGCGGTGTGAGCTAAATATCCTAGAATCTTCGAATGTTCTTTGAAAAGGACACTCATCCTAACACTTATGCAAAATTGATGACTTAGATGTGCAACACATGAAGAAACGTTTTTCTTCAATTCAATGAAGAACAACACTCTTAGTGTGAAGAAATTAACGAAGAATTTGATTCTCAGAACCCTACGATAATTGTACGCGGTGTCTGAAATCATCATTCTTATACGGTGGGTCACGCCACCACCAAAAGTTGAAATTCCTCAATTATTCATATTCTTCAACTTTGCATTGTCTTCACCGCTTCTGTCGTTTTTCTTCATTGGCTATATATATATATCCTCTACAACATTCACTTATTGCTAATTCTTCAAGTTGGTTTTTCTGCTAAGTGAATGTGATCGGACCCTTCCCCCTCTATGCTATACTCAACCCAATCTATTCACAAATTCTTCATGTGTGTTCTATTTGAAACTCGTTCAAAATCTTCACTGTGTCCTTGTCAGCTGAAGAAATTGCGAACGGAACTTTAAAACCTATCTTATCGAAATTTTCGGCTTTTCCGCTCAAACCGTTCCGCATCCCACGTTATACTTATCCACTCACCCACGATCGCACACGATCTCCACCTCTCAGTACGTGGGTGACACATGTCAAGAGAATGAGAAGGGTCAGGGGCACGTTTGTCCAAATTATTTGGGCGAGCAGTTTTTCACCGTGGCTATAAATACCCCTCCGTCCCTTCCTCACTTCTTTTACTCCGCTCGACCTCTCTCTCCAGCTCAAGTTTCTCAAACCCTAGCGCCGCCGCTACTTCATCGCCGCCGGTGAGGAAGAGCTTCACTGCCTCGACCTCCTCGCCGACGTACTCGCGCCGACCGCGGAAATCTTCACTTCGCCGCTGCCATAGCCGTTTTCCTCCGCCAAGTTAGGGTGTGGAAGATCTGCACAGACGAACTTCACATCTCCTCACTCCAGTTCGTCGTGTTCTTCGTCCAGGGTAATTAAAAGTTACTTTTACTGCCCTGGTTGATTCGAATGATTATCTTCAAAATCTTCAAAGTGTTTTTCTCCATAGCTTCACACACTAAACACCTCACAAGTCATTTGTTCTTGATCTGTTTCTCTAAGCATCATTTTTCTTCAAGATTCCTCAATTGTGTGGATCTTCGATCTATACAACTCTGGAACCTAAGACAAAGAACGCTTAGTGAAATTCTTCAAGACTCATCTGGTCAAATTCCTCAAACTTGTTCTTTTTGAAAAACCCTCTGAGAACGCATATGACCTCTCCAAATTCCTCGCAACTATACTCTGTTCACGGGTACACATGTCAGCAGCTAAATCACTAGGTTCTCATCAACTTAACTCATTTGCAGCGTTCCTCAAAGAAAAGTTGTATACTTCTTCAGAAAATTTAATTGTCCAAATTCCTCAACTGAAGAAAATGGCTGACGGTAAGAAGCCACAGAAGGGAGGAAAGAGGCCTGAGGTCAATACATCGTTTGAGATCTGAGGGAGTCCTGGATTAGGGGGTGTTCGGATAGCCGGACTATACCTTCAGCCGGACTCCTGGACTATGAAGATACAAGATTGAAGACTTCGTCCCGTGTCTGGAAGGAACTTTCCTTGGCATGGAAGGCAAGCTTGGCGATACGGATATTTAGATCTCCTACCATTGTAACCGACTCTATGTAACCCTAACCCTATCCGGTGTCTATATAAACCGGAGGGTTTTAGTCCGTAGGACAACATACACATCAACAACCATACCATAGGCTAGCTTCTAGGGTTTAGCCTCCTCGATCTCGTGGTAGATCTAATCTTGTACTACCCATATCATCAATATTAATCAAGCAGGACGTAGGGTTTTACCTCCATCGAGAGGGCCCGAACCTGGGTAAAACTTCGTGTCCCTTGTCTCCTGTTAACATTCGGCCTCGACGCATAGTTCGGGGCCCCCAACCCGAGATCCGCCAGTTTTGACACCGACATTGGTGCTTTCATTGAGAGTTCCTCTGTGTCGTCGCTGTCAGGCTCGATGGCTCCAACGATCATCAACAACGATGCAGTCCAGGGTGAGACCTTCCTCCCCAGACAGATCTTCGTCTTCGATGGCTTCGCACTGCGGGCCAATTCACTTGGCCATCTGGAGCAGATCGAAAGCTACGCCCCTGGCCGTCAGGTCAGATTCAGAAGTTTAAACTACACGGCTGACATCCGCTGGGAGTTGATCTTCGACGGATTCGAGCCACTGCCGAGTGCGCCGTACTGTCCCGACGAGCATGATCTAGCTCTGCCGCCGAACGGTGCCCTGGAGGCCGCACCCGCATTGGCTCTGATCCTTATTTCGGAGCCAACTGCACCGATCGAGGATGGGCGGTTGGACGCCGCCTCGGGGGCTGCGATCCCAACGGCGATTGAGCCGAATACCAGCCCCGCACTCCGCGAGACTCGTGACTCCAAGGAACCGGACTCCTCTCCGGACTCCGAACCCTCCGCGCCCCTGCTGATCGAATCCGATTGGGCGCCGATCATGGAGTTCACTACCGCGGACATCTTTCAGCACTCGCCTTTCGGTGATATCCTGAAGTCACTGAAGTCTCTCTCTTTATCAGGAGAGCCCTGGCCGGACTATGGTCAGTAAGGTTGGGGTACGGACGATGAAGAAATTCAAAGCCCACCCACCACCCACTTTGTAGCCACTATCAACGACTTAACCGACATGCTCAACTTCGACTCCGAAGACATCGACGGTATGGACGCCGATGAAGGAGATGATGAAGAACCAGCGCCTACTAGGCCCTGGAAAGCCACCTCGTCGTATGACATATACATGGTGGACACCCCAAAAGAGGGAGATGGCGATGGAACAGCGGAGGATGACCCCTCCAAGAAACAGCCTAAGCGCCGGCGTCAGCAGCACCGCTCAAAATCCCGCCAAAACAAACACGGTGATTCCAGCACGGGAGATAATAATACTCCGGAAAGCGCCGAAGAAAACCCCCTCCAGCAAGATTTAGCACAGGAGGATGGAGAAACCAGCCCTCATGAGAGAGCGGCAGACAGAGAGGTCGAGGACGATAATTATATGCCTCCCTCCGAAGACGAGGCAAGCCTCGACAACGACGAATTCGTCGTGCCAGAGGATCCCGTCGAGCAAGAGCGTTTTCAACACAGGCTTATGGCCACAGCAAGAAGCCTCAAGAAAAAACAGCAACAGCTAAGAGCTGATCAAGATTTGGTGGTCGACAGATGGACTGAAGTCCTTGCAGCCGAAGAGCATAAACTCGAACGCCCCTCCAAGAGCTACCCAAAGCACAGGTTGCTACCCCGATTAGAGGAGGAAGCACTTGATGCGGCCGACCGGCCACCTCGTGGTCGCGACAGAGAGGCCTCCCGGCCCTCCACTCAAGCCGCATCCCGTACCAAGGCACGGGAATACGCGTCGGACTTACGAGACATGTTGGAGGACAAGGCAAGGCAAACAAGATCGATCTATGGATCGCGTGGGCGCCCCATGGCTCAAGACGGTAACCGTCACGCCGGCCACAAATTCGGCAGGGCCGAACACAGCTCATTGGAGCTACGTCATGATATCGCCCAGTACAGAGGCGCCGCACACCCACTATGCTTTACAGACGAAATAATGGATCATCAAATCCCTGAAGGTTTCAAACCCGTAAACATCGAATCATATGATGGCACAACAGATCCTGCGGTATGGATCGAGGATTATCTCCTTCATATCCACATGGCCCGCAGTGATGATTTCCACGCCATCAAATACCTCCCACTCAAGCTTAAAGGACCAGCTCGGCATTGGCTTAATAGCTTGCCAACAGGATCAATCAGTTGTTGGGAGGACCTGGAAGCCGCATTCCTTGACAATTTCCAGGGCACTTATGTGCGACCCCCAGACGCCGATGACCTAAGTCACGTAATCCAGCAGCCAGAGGAATCGGCCAGGCAATTCTGGACACGGTTCCTAACAAAGAAAAATCAAATAGTCGACTGTCCAGATGTTGAGTCCCTAGCAGCCTTCAAGCACAATATCCGTGATGAGTGGCTTGCCCGGCACCTTGGACAGGAAAAGCCGAAGTCTATGGCAGCACTCACGACACTCATGACCCGCTTTTGCGTGGGAGAAGACAGCTGGCTCGCTCGTAGCAACAATATGACCAAGAACCCTGGTAATTCGGATACCAGGGACAGTAGTGGCAGGTCGCGTCGCAACAAGCAGAAGTGCCGCATTAACGGCGACAATACTGAGGATATGACAGTCAATGCCAGATTCAGAGACTCTAAATCCGGTCAGCGGAAAAAGCCATTCAAAAGGAATCCTAGGGGCCCGTCCAGTTTGGACCGAATACTCGACCGCTTATGCCAGATACATGGCACCCCCGAAAAGCCGGCCAATCACACCAACAGGGATTGTTGGGTGTTCAAGCAAGCAGGCAAGTTAAATGCCGAAAATGAAGACAAGAGGCTGCATAGCGATGACGACGAGGAGCCCCGGCCGCCGAACAACAGTGGACAGAAGGGTTTTCCCCCATAGGTGCGGACGGTGAACATGATATACGCAACCCACGTTCCCAAAAGGGAGCGGAAGCGTGCGTTAAGGGACGTATACGCGGTAGAGCCAGTCGCCCCAAAGTTCAACCCATGGTCCTCCTGCCCGATCACCTTTGATCGCAGGGACCATCCCACTAGCATCCGTCACGGCGGATTCGCCGCATTGGTTCTAGACCCAATTATTGACGGATTCCATCTCACTAGAGTCCTCATGGACGGCGGCAGCGGCCTGAACCTGCTTTACCAGGATACAGTGCAGAAAATGGGCATAGATCCCTCGAGGATTAAGCCCACCAAAACGACCTTTAAAGGTGTAATACCAGGTGTAGAGGCCAACTGTACAGGCTCAGTCACACTTGAAGTGGTCTTCGGATCTCCGGATAATTTCTGAAGCGAGGAGTTAATCTTCGACATAGTCCCGTTTCGTAGTGGTTATCACGCACTGCTCGGGCGAACCGCATTCGCTAAGTTCAATGCGGTACCGCATTACGCATACCTTAAGCTCAAGATGCCAGGCCCTCGAGGAGTAATTACGGTCAATGGAAACAGCGAACGCTCCCTCCGAACGGAGGAGCACACAGCGGCCCTTGCAGTGGAAGTACAAAGCAGCCTCTCCAGGCAGTTCTCCAGTCCGGCCACTAAACGACCGGACACCGTCAAGCGCGCCCGGAGTAACCTACAACAAGACCGCATGGCATGAGCCGAGCAGGCGTAGCAATGCGGCCCCAACCCCAACCCTCGCAAAAAGGCGACGCCAGTACTTCGCGTACATAACTACGCTCTAGAGATACAATGGGCACAGGGGGAGGGGCACCATCACGGCACACCCGAAACACGGCTTAAACCGCACCAGGGGCTGCCGTTTTTTTAATTTTCTCTTACTTTCAGGACTCCACTCTTCGGAAGGCCTGTTCGGCAGTTCAATTACCGCACAAATGATGCAAGAACCAGGGAAGCAGACAAGCCACGCCACATTACGGAACTCCCAGGTGGTCTCTATCACGAGCAGTATACCTGTTTCGCATATTATTCCGTAGCTTGCCCCTGGAGCGGACATGTTAAATAGTCCAACCTTTTGCTTATCGCATTATTTGTATCGTTCTGCTTTGATCGCAGCCCTCTTTAATAAACACTGCATAGCTTTTGTCTATTTTTGCATTACTCTTTTTTATTTCATTATATATGTTCCTTAACGACATGTTGCACCCGTACACTTTGGTACGGCCAAAATACGCCAGGGGCTTCAGTACCCCTCAATATGGTGTGAGAAGTCCGAACACTTTAACAAGTGCGGCACCCCGAACTTATAGCATTATATGCATCGGCTCCGAATCATGTCTTGGGTCAATAGTTGGGTTTGCCCAGCTCGTATGTTTTGGTGCCTTACGTTCCGCTATATCGGCTAAGGTAGCACTAGGAGAACCACTGGGATTGTGCCCCAGTTGAGCTGGGCCGAGCACCTCAGTGGAGAAAGCTAAAACTGACCGTCATGATGAAGCGAGAGCTGGTCGCTGTTCGAGAGGTTTTTTCGAGTCCCTAAAGACTTATGCCGCTTAGGGCGAGGAGCCGGCTCTGTCCGGCCAAGGCGTGGATAGCGCCCTGAACTCGGTCTTCCGAATACCAGGGGCTTCGCCGAAATTTAAAATTATAGAATTCTATGACTAAGTGAGAGTGTTCACGCATTATAGTCCGATTGCCTTGTTCGTTGGGCTGAGCACCTCCCTCGAAGGACCCAAACATGGGAAAAAGAGCACTCGGGTTTATCCCCGAACACCCCAGCACTAGCGGCACGGGGGCAGAAGCCGACGACTCGCCATCTCTCAGAATGGATAAGCAGCCGCACAGAAGGTAATATTTTAAATTCAAACAGCATTGCTTAGCGCATATGAACAAGTTTTCAGCGCACAGGACAAAACGAGCAAGTTTCACTCAAAAATTACATCCCTAGAACATTCATCCGCCACAAGGCGGGCACCCTTCAGAACATCCTTATAATAATTCTCGGGCTTGCGATGCTCTTTCCCCGGCGGTGGCCCATCCTTCACAAGCTTCTCAGCATCCAGCTTGCCCCAGTGCACCTTAGCACGGGCAAGGGCCCTACGGGCACCTTCAATGCAGACGGAGCGCTTGATGACTTCGAGCCTTGGACAAGCCTCCACCAGCCGCTGCACCAGCCCGACATAGCTTCCAGGCTGAGCCTCTCCAGGCCACAGCCAAACTATGAGGCCCTTCATGGCCTGTTCGGCCGCCTTGTGGAGCTCGACCAGCTGCTTCAGCTGGTCGCTCAGTGGCACAGGGTGTCCGGCCTCAGCATACTAAGACCAGAACACCGTCTCCGTCGAGCTGCCCTCCCCAGCTCGATAGAATGCGGCGGCATCGGACACACTCCGGGGAAGATCTGCGAACGCTCTTGGAGAGCTCCGGATTTGGGTAAGTAACAAGTAACTCACGTTTATGTGTTTGCTTTGCATAAAGAATGCCTTACCCCCCCTATCTTCTTCACTTCATCCAACTCCTGGAGAGTCTTCTGGGATTCGTCCTTGGCAGACTTGGCATTTTCAATAGCCACCGCGAGTTCGGACGCTCGCGTCTTTGAGTCAAGCTCCAAACTCTCATGTTTTTCCATGAGAGCCTGGAGCTCTTGCCGCACCTTGCCAACCTCGGCCTCATACTTCTCCCGCTCGGTGCGCTCTGAGGTTGCCCTCTTCTCGGCCTCGTCTAGCGCTTGCTTAAGGGTCGCCACCTCAGACGTGGCCCCTACAATAGCCACAATAATCCTGTCATTTTTTGCAATTGCACCTTTATATATATATATATATATATATATTTAAACAAGGTATTTCTTACCTTCATTATCCTCGAGCTGCTTCTTGGCATGCCCGAGCTCTTGCTCGGACCGCTCGAGGTTCTGCTTCAGCGTGTCCACTTCCGCAGTCAGTGCGGCAGATGCCAGCAGGGAAGCCTGCACACGCATATTGACTCTTTTTGTTAGACTCCTGCGAATTTTATTTGATCCTCTATTCGGCTTTTCTTCCCGAACGCCAAACAGAGCATCAGGGGCTACTGTCTATGCGGTAATATCATTTACACATTCTTTACTTACCTCAAAGCCTGTCAAAAGGCTACTACAAGCTTCAGTCAGTCCGCTCTTGGCGGACTGAACCTTCTGGATCACCGCACTCATAATAGTGCGGTGCCCCTCGTCGATGGAGGCGCCTTGGAGCGCCTCCAACAGATTATCCGGCGCCTCCGGTTGGACGGGGGCCGCCAGCACGGTGGACTTGCTCCTCTTGGAAGGAGGTCCCCCGCTGGACTCTGGAACCTTTGAAGGTTCCGGAGCGGTGTCTGGCCTAGGGCCGGACTTGGAGCCCTGGGGGGTTTCATCCCCTTTACTCCTGGAGTCCGGGAGGTCGCCTTGCAGCGCCTCCAGGACCACCTTCCCCCGGCTTGGAACCTGTTGGGACAACACTTCGGTGACGTCCGTAGGGCGGGGGGAGGAGGCCGTCGGAAGCGGGTTCACGTCCGACGAGTCCAGTGAGCCGCTCGACGACGCGTCGAGCCGGTCTTGGGTGGGCTGCATAAACACATTCGACATAAGGGAAAGTTGTGCAATAAACGAATACTATGAATTACTCTGGTATCTGGATACTTATGATTTCGCCAGGGGCTTGGCCCTGGGCGCCCACTCCTCTCCTCCGTCGTCGGCGTCGGTGGAGTAGTCCGGAGGAGGGGTTTTCCCCTTCTTGAACCCTTTGGCCTCCCTAGTTGGGGCGGCCTTCCTTTTCTTCCCTTCCCCCGCTGGAGGGGGAGGGGTCTCTTCTTCCTCCTCCTCGTCTTCATGGGAGGAATGCGCCTCGGAACCGTCGGATGATGGATCCGACACCTCCTGGCGTCGGGCACTCTTTCGAGTCCCCGCGGCCTTTTTTGCGGCCTTCTTCTCCGGCACCACATAGGGTGCTGGAACCAGCAGCTTCGCTAAGTGGGCGTCCGCTGGGCCTTCGGTCAAAGGAGCCAGACAGTTGATCTGTCCGGATGTCACCTACCAATCCTGTCAAAGGTAGGGAGTTTAGATCCCGCATGGAGTCAATCTATGAAAAACTGATACCCTGTAAAAGGAGAAAAATAGCTTACCGCGAGAGCGTGACGCTGCGCACTGAATCCGCGATCCTCGGTAGCGGATGCGGGAGCCTTGGCGCCTTTGAAAAGCACCTTCCAGGCATCTTCGTACGTCGTGTCAAAGAGCCTGCTCAGAGTTTGGTGCCTCGCCAGGTCGAACTCCCACAGGTTGAAAGCCCGTTGTTGACACGGGAGGATCCGGCGGATGAGCATAACTTGGATTACGTTGACGAGTTTAAGCTTCTTGTTCACCAGGGTTTGGACGCGTGTTTGGAGTCCGGTCAGCTCTCCTTTTTTACCCCACGACAGGCCGGTCTCCTTCCAGGAGGTGAGCCGCGTAGGGGGTCCGGACCGAAACTCGGGGGCTGCGACCCATTCGGGGTCGCGCGGCTCAGTGATGTAAAACCACCCTGATTGCCACCCCTTCAGGGTCTCCACAAAGGAGCCCTCGAGCCATAAGACATTGGGCATCTTGCCCACCATGGCGCCTCCGCACTCCGCCTGGTTGCTGCGCACCACCTTCGGCTTGACGTTGAAAGTCTTGAGCCATAGGCCAAAATGGGGGCGGATGCGGAGGAAAGCCTCGCACACAACGATAAACTCCGAGATGTTGAGGACGAAATTCGGGGCCAGATCGTGGAAATCCAGGCCATAGTATAACATGAGCCCCCCGAACAAATGGATGGAGAGGGAAACCCAGTCCGCGGAGGAAATGGGGGAAGAACACCACCCTCTCATGGGGCCTAGGGGTGGGGATGAGTTGTCCCTTTTCGGGAAGCCGGTGCTCAATGTCGTTAGACAAGTATCCGGCCTTCCTCGGTCTTTTGATGTGCCCCTCCGTAATGAAGGAGGCCATCCACTTGCCTCCCGCTCCGGACATGGCTGGAGAAGGTTGAGGTGGGGAGTGCGGACTTGGGCGCTGGAGCTCGAGTGCGCGAGAATGGA
The DNA here is from genome assembly GCA_034509565.1 of Triticum monococcum. NCBI lineage: Eukaryota > Viridiplantae > Streptophyta > Magnoliopsida > Poales > Poaceae > Triticum > Triticum monococcum. Next base: position 663,693,908 of record CM067843.1, on the reverse strand, counting down.
TAAGCAAGGGAGGAAGAAGGCGTAGGTGAAAAGGTGGATCCTTATCCCCTTATATGGGTGGACGCAACTACGTGTCCCCACCAGCCTGGTAAAACTCGCTTATCTCCCAAGCGCCATAATCAATGGCGCAGTTGGGTTACCCACGCCCGTATCGATGAGAATCCCGGAATAAGGGGACACGATCTCTGTTTTAACAAGACGTGCCAAGGAGACCGCCTCGCATGACGCGCTGAGGTGGGATAATAAAACGACTCAGATAAAGGCTTGGCCGTGGTGTGCCACGCTACGGAATATGTCAGCAGATTAGATTTGTGTAAATATTATTCTCTCTATGGCAATATGTGGAAACTTATTTTGCAGAGCCGGACACTATCTTCGTGTTCAAAATCTTCTATGAAGTACTTGGGGGAGGAACCCGTCTTGCAATGACGAAGACAATTTGCGCGCCGGACTCGTCGTCATTGAAGCCTGGTTCAGGGGCTACTGAGGGAGTCCTGGATTAGGGGGTGTTCAGATAGCCGGACTCCTAGACTATGAAGATACAAGATTGAAGACTTCGTCCTGTGTCTAGAAGGGACTTTCCTTGGCGTGGAAGGCAAGCTTGGCGATACGGATATTTAGATCTCCTACCATTGTAACCGACTCTATGTAACCCTAACCCTATCTGGTGTCTATATAAACCGGAGGGTTTTAGTCTGTAGGACAACATACACATCAACAACCATACCATAGGCTAGCTTCTAGGGTTTAGCCTCCTCGATCTTGTGGTAGATCTACTCTTGTACTACCCATATCATCAATATTAATCAAGCAGGATGTAGGGTTTTACCTCCATCGAGAGGGCCCGGACCTGGGTAAAAACTTCGTGTCCCTTGTCTCTTGTTACCATCCGGCCTAGACGCACAGTTCGGGACCCCCTACCCGAGATCCGCCGGTTTTGACACCGACAAGATCCCTAATGAAATATATGCTGGGTACTGCACACCTACTAAGGAAACCAAGAATGAGTGCAAGGTGCGCATTCAGAAAATAGAAAGGAGATGGGCAAGAGAGTGGAGGGAGTACAGGTATGTAACTCCAAAGTACATGAAGAAATTTGCACTCAATCCTCCATGCCCAAGAGCTCCATTGGCACCTGGCCAAATTGCTGATCCTACCAGCCTCAAGCGCGGTGAGGACAATCCTGATGAATGGGCCAAGCGCAAAGCCAAGTTGGCTAAGCAATCCAAAGAAGCAGTGAGGAAATTCAATGAAGACTCTGCTGTTGTTGCTGCCTCTGCTGAGGCCTTTGTTGTCAAGCCAAAGAAGGCTATGTCAAAGAAGCCTGCGCGCAAGCCAAGTGCTTCACCAACAATGCCCTCAAGGCCAAGTTCCTCATCAATGCCCTCACGGCCAGAATCCTCAAAGCCCTCACGGCCAATTCCTCATGCCGCTCCTGTTCCTCCAAAGTCCTCAGCTCCTCCGCCAAAGCCCTCAGTTGTTCCGACTAAATCCTCAGCACATGTGCATCTCGCCCCATGCCAAAGGACTGCAGGCATCTCCATTGCCTCAGGTGTCTCAGCTAGTTCCTCAGCTGGCCCCTCACTGCTGAAGACAAAGGCCACTGCTGGACGAGGTCCTCGCCCAAGTCCTCAAAAGAAACAAGTCGCTTTCCAAGCGCCGTCTGAAGAAGACGAAGCTGATGATGATGAACTTGCAGAAATCATCAGAGACAGGCAAGTCAGGGCTGCTAGAGCCAAAGGAATAGGGGTGCCACTGCTTTTGGATCCCAAGTTGATCCTCGACTACATTGATGTTTGGCACAAGGACCCCAACACTCCCATGCCTGACTTCAAGCTGACTCCTGGCCAAAGTCACATGCTGACCCACTTCATTCAAGAAGAAAAGTGGAAATTTGAGAAGGCCAGGAAGATCAAGAAAGCACAGTACAAGAAAGAGTGCTATCTGAAGAAAAACGTTGTCTCTATGACAACTGAAGAACTTGTCACTATTCAGACTGAGATTAAGAAACTCAGTGATGACTTTGACGCATATCGCGCTGATTGGCTTGGAGCCAAGGTCAGTTTTGTGAAACTTGCGGATAACATCACTTCCAATGTTGCAGCCCCAATGCTACAGGAAATTCCTCAGGCTGAAGCATCTGCTCAGCCTACTGAAGAAAATGCCAGCACTGCTGATGACAATTAGGTTGCTGAAGAAAATGTGAGTTCCAGGGCTGATGACAGCATTCCAGCCACTGAATAAATTGCCAGGGCACCCACTAGTGGTGCGCCTGAAGAAAATGAAGAACTCAGGGCAACTACATCAGTTGTGCCTGAAGAAAATCAACCCGATTCCTCAGCTGCTCCTGCACCAACTTCAACTCCAATCCTTCCATCTGCATCAGATGTGAAGAAGACCAAGGCTGTAGAGCGTGCTGTGAAGAAAAGGAAAGCATCAGCTGCTTCAGATTCTTCAGCTCTGAAGAAGATGAAGCCTATGAAAAGTTCATTTGATAATCCGATTGATGTTGTTCCCATCTCAACCAGGCCATCAAAGGACCTTGTTCCTTTTGATGAAGAATATGTGATCCCCAGCGGATCAGATGAAGAAACTCCTTCTGCTGCTTCGTCAGAGCAGATTGATGAAGAAATTGAAGTGAATGCGATCTCTTCAACACCTGTCATCTCCTTGCCCATACCTCAGTTCACAGCTGAAGAGGCTGGCGTTGAAGAAATGAAGATGAAGATGTGGATGTTGGCTGCTCCACACCCGTAATTAGTGATGAATGCTGGAAAAGTCAGCATCCAAACTCTCCAATGTTCACCCCTCTACAGCAAATTCCTCAGTCCCCCACACAAACTGTACAAATGGGCTCTGAAGAAACTCATCCCACTGCATCTGTCCATGAGGAAATTCTAGCCACTAGCGCTAAAGAAACTGCTGCTGCTGAACAACCAACGACGCAGACTTCCCCTGAGGAGGAACCAGAAATTCCTCAGCCTGAAGAACCTGCAATTGAGATTCCTAAGGTCGTGATGCAACTCACTGACACTCCTCTGCCGAAGCCAAAGGATCCATTCTCACACAAGCAAAAGTTCAAGGCTGTTGATTTCTTCGGCGAGCACGTATTCTTCAAAGATTACAACCCATATAACTCTGCTCGCATTAGGAAGAGGCGTTTCTGGACTGCTAGTCAAGCCAATTTCTATTCCTCAGTGTTGTTCAACAAGAAGAAAATCTTCTACCATGAGCATATTCCTCACGTGGATATGGAATCTCTGCCGTCCTTCGCACCAGTCCTCAGTGTTCTTCACGATGCTGGACTGCTAAACTTTTGCTCTGACATCTGCGATTGGAATGAAGAACTGATTCTTCAATTCTATGCAACGCTGCACATCACCGGAGATGCTGAAGATGTGAATTCATGGGTGCTGGACTGGATGTTTGGAAACACTCACTACACTGCACCAGCCTCTGAGTTGCTTCATGCTCTACCACTCAGTCCTCCCCTTCAAGAAGCTCGCTGCATCTAAAGTGAACCTGAGCTCACACATAATTACATGCAGGTGCTGATGAAACCTTCGAAGCCAGGTCAAGCACCAAGAACCAAATTCCTCGTGAAGGAATTGTTGTACGTGCCTAGAACTGTCTATCGTATTCTTACGAGGACAATCAGTCCTATCAAAGGCCATGACTCATCTGATGAGGAAATTGTTGGCATCATGAAGAATATGGTATTCAACATCGTTCATGGCATTCCTATCAATTATCACGATTTCTTCATGAGGACTATGGCAAATATTGCACTGTCTCCGTTTGAGCTGAAGCCTTATCCACCTTGGGTTATGAGATTCCTCAGGACAAGGTCTTCACTCAACTACAAAGATGGTTTCTAGAATCACCTCAGCTACTTGCCCCCAATTGAAGTCCTCAAGCATACATATTCCTCGGTTGATGGAAAGGGCAAGGCACCAGCTGTAATAGATCAAGGCATTCGTCCATTGGATGGTTAGTTTCGCAAAAGCTGCATCTTATTCCACCAATGATGACTCTGCCACACATGACTCTGCCAATGCACCCAAGTCCACTCCTCAAGCCACTGCTCCGTGCGTAATGACTGACCGTGAACTTCTGCTTAGTCTTCACCAGAAGGTGGATCGAAATCACAAATGGGCTAAGCGTCAGTTTGGTTCACTTCTTCACAACATGACTGCCACACACAATGCAGTGAACAAAAACCATTACTACCTCCATCAAGTCTTCGGTCGCACCTGGGCAATCCTGTCACATCTGTATGGTGAAGAAGATCTGAAGAAAATGGGTCTCAATGAAGATTTTGACTGGTCTGCACCTCCACCGAAGAAATTCAAGAAGGTCAAGCTTCCTTCTCTGGTGGCCAGCTCATATTCTTCATCGCGCGACACTGATGAAAATGAAGACTTGGACGACACTGCGACAGGCCCTACTACAACAAACGACCCCAACAACGCTGGCGCTCCTTCATCAACTTGATATTCTTCAGGGGTGTTAGTCCTCATATTCGATCCTTTTGGTCATTTGATGACAAAGGGGGAGAATTTTGAGTTAGTCTTCAAGCGGGTCTTTCTATATGGGCATTTTTTTGATAAGTTACAACTCTCGTTCTTCTGAGACTTTATTGGATCGAGTTGTAAACTTAAACCCGATGGTGCTCTGATACTTTTGATATGCTTTGCGGCATGCTTATTCCTCATATATGCTAATGCACGCATGCTGAATTACATCAGTTGTTAAATTGTGATCCAAATTATACTGTGTTGGACTAGACGTAGTACAACTGGTGTGGGCCTTTGCGTTGACGTCGACGCGTACGAGTACAACTCGTTTACTTGTCCTCCAAGGACTTTCATGTATTGCCCTCTTATATACCCCATGTAGTCGAACCTCAGACGGTCTGTCGTCTCGTGCTTGTAATACTCCTCCTCATAGTGATCGCGCCTTCGTGCGTCCGTGGTTTTCTCCCGCAAGGGTTTCCACGTAAAATCTGTGTCTCTTTGTCTTGTTTATTTCTCGTTATTATCTAACAAGTGGTATACAGAGCCAAGTTTCAGATACGAGGTTTGAGTCCGAGAGGATTAGGGTTGCGTCTTACGCCGCCGCACGCGATCGGCGATCCGTGGAGTCCGGAGTCGAGTCGATTTGCATCAAGTCGAGACCGACAGACAACAGGGTGATCGTCTTCTGTACCTGCCGCAGCGGCCAGATCGATTTTGGCGTTCACGTACAAATCGTTAAGACCGCAGCCGTTCGTATGCACATTGTCGCTGCTGCTTCAAGTCCCGAGGGAATCCATCACTGCTGCTGCTTCGTTCAAGCCCCGAGGCTACTGTTGTTGCTTCGCATCACGTCAAGGACAAGTCAGTTCAGTTTTTTGAAGTACTAGTACTGGTGGCTGCTACTTGCTCACGTGAAGGCTAGTACTAGTTAAGTGCTAGTAGATCAAATTTTTGTCCTCAATTACTATATCCACCGGAAGGTTACCAGGTGCTATCTATTTCTTCTGGATTTTTTTGTCCGCAAATTAATTCTGTGAAGAATTTTTCTATCGGCTTGTACTACTTTGTGTACACAGATTTAATCTACTCATGGCATCCATGAAGTACGATTTTCCGCTGTTGGATCGTGACACAAGGTTTACCCTATGGGAAGTCAAGATGCGGGCGTTGTTGGCACAGTCCGACTATGATGAAGCACTGGATAGTTTTGGGAAGCAAAGGATTCAGGACTGGACTGATGAGGAAAAAAGAATTGATTGTAAGGCTTTGTCACAAATTCAACTCCATTTGCATAATAATATTTTGCAGGAAGTTTTGAGCGAGAAAACTGCCGCCGCTCTATGGTTAAAGCTGGAAGGGATTTGCATGACTAAAGATCTCACCAGCAAGATGCATCTGAAGCAAAAATTATTCCTGCACAGGTTACCCGAGGGAGGTAATGTTTTGAATCATATTTCAGAATTTAAAGAGATCATATCCGATCTAGCTGCAATGGAGGTTAAGTATGAAGAGGAAGATACTGCTTTAATGTTACTTTGTTCATTGCCAAGTTCTTATACCAATTTTAGAGACACCATATTATACAGTCGTGATACTCTCACACTTAATGAAGTTTATGAAGCTTTGAACTCTAAGGAGAAGATGAAACTAATGGTGCCTCATGATAGTTCAAGTTCATCCCAAGCAGAGGGATTATCTGTTCGTGGCAGGACAAAGGAGAAGAACTCCAATAATGGAAACAGAGGCAAAAGTAAAAACGGCTACAGGGGCCGGTCACAATCCAGAGACAAGAAATATTGCAGATATTGCAAGAGAGACGGGCATGACATCTCAGAGTGTTTCAAGTTGCAGAACAAGGAAAAGAGAAAAGGTAACAAACAAGGTAACAATTCTGCTAACGTTGCTCGTGAGGATAGTTCTAATGATGCTCTTGTCGTTATTGCTGGATGTGCTGAGACCAATGATGAGTGGGTACTTGATACTGCATGTACTTTTCATATGTGTCCACATAGAGATTGGTTTAATACTTTTGATTCCACTATGTCTGCTGGTTCCGTTTTGGGTTTTGATAATTCACCATGCAAGATTGAAGGCATAGGTTCTATTCGAATCAAGATGTTTGATGGCATAATCAGAACTTTGACAGATGTTCGGTATATTCCGAAGATGAAGAGAAATCTTATTTCTATGAGTGCCCTTGATGCAAAGGGATACAAGTATTCAGGTGGAGATAGTGTTTTGAAAGTCAACAAAGGTTCCCTTATTGTGATGAAAGGTGATTTAAGTTCGACCAATGGTCTTTATTACCTTCGAGGTTCTACATTTCAGGTAACGCTACTCCAGTTGTTTCGAAGAATTCTGATTGTGATGCTGCTAACCTTTGGCATATGCGTCTTGGACATATGAGTGAACTTGGTTTAGCAGAGTTAAATAAGAGAGGTCTTCTTGATGGATATGAACCTGGTAAATTGAAATTTTGTGAGCATTGTATCTTCGGCAAGCACAAGAGGGTGAAGTTCAATACTTCGACTCATACAACCGAAGGTATTCTTGATTATGTGCATTCTGATTTATGGGGACCATCTTGCAAGAAGTCACTAGGTGGTGCTAGTTACATGCTGACTATTATTGATGATTATTCGAGAAAAGTTTGGCCTTATTTCTTGAAGCATAAATATGAAGCATTCTCAGCATTTAAGGAGTGGAAGATTATGATTGAAAGACAAACTGAAAAAAAGGTAAAGATACTTCGCACTGATAATGGTATGGAATTCTGTTCTAAGCAATTTAAGAATTATTGCAAGTCTGAAGGCATTGTCAGACATTACATCGTTCCTTATACTCCTCAACAAAACGGTGTTGCTGAGCGTATGAACAGGACCATTATTTCCAGAGCCCGTTGCATGTTGTCCAATGCAGGTTTGCATAGGCGTTTTTGGGCTGAGGCCGCTTCCACTGCTTGTTATCTCATTAACCGTTCACCATCTATTGCTCTTAATAAGAAAACTCCAATTGAGGTATGGTCTGGTTCACCTGCTGATTATTCACAGTTGAGAGTTTTTGTTTGCACTGCTTATGCTCATGTTGGTAATGGAAAATTGGAGCCTAGGGCTGTTAAGTGCATCTTTCTTGGTTATAAGTCTGGTGTTAAAGGTTTTAAATTATGGAATCCTGAAACCCAGAAGGTTGTTATTAGCAGAAATGTTATCTTTAATGAATCTGCTATGTTACATGATGTTTCATCTACTAATGTTCCCATTGAGAGTGAACAGCAGCCTCTTGTTCAGGAGCCTATTGTTCAGGTGGAGCATGTTATTGATTCAAGTGATACATCAGGTAATGAAATTTTTGATGCACATGATGAACCCGTCGTTAATGATGACAATGTCACTCCCACTCCAAATCAGCCTATTGTTTCGCCCAGTTGGAATCTTGCACGTGACAGAGTTAGACGGGGTACTAACAAACCTGACAGGTTAATTGAAGAGTGCAATATTGTTTCTTTTGCTTTATCTGTTGCAGAAGAAATTGAAGGTAATGCTGAGCCTTCTTCATATTCCGAGGCTATTATTTCTGGTGATAGTAATAAGTGGATGACTGCTATGCATGATGAGATGGAATCACTTGAAAAGAATGGCACTTGGGATTTAGTAAGATTACCTAGAGAGAAGAAACCTATTCGTTGCAAGTGGGTTTTCAAGAGGAAAGAAGGTGTTTCTCCTAATGATGAGACAAGATATAAAGCAAGGTTAGTTGCTAAAGGTTACAGTCAGATTCCAGGTATTGACTATAACGAAGTCTTTTCTCCTGTTGTGAAGCATAGCTCTATTCGCACTTTACTCAGTATTGTTGCCATGCATGATCTTGAGCTTGAACAATTGGATGTTAAAACTGCATTCTTACATGGAGAATTAGAAGAGGATATTTATATGGAACAACCTGAAGGTTTTGTTATTCCTGGAAAAGAAAAGATTGTCTGTAAGTTAAAGAAATCTCTGTATGGATTGAAGCAATCCCCTAGACAGTGGTACAAGAGATTTGACACCTTTATGCTCTCTCAAGGTTTCAAAAGGTCTAACTACGATAGTTGTGTTTATTTGAAAACTGTCAAAGGTTCAACTATTTATTTGCTCCTTTATGTTGATGATATGCTAATTGCTGCAAAGAGTATGTCAGAGATTAATGAACTAAAGAAGCAATTGAGTAATGAATTTGAGATGAAGGATTTGGGTGCAGCAAAGAAAATACTTGGCATGGAAATATCCAGAGATAGACCATCTGGAAAAGTGTATCTCAGTCAGAAGGGATATATTGATAAAGTTCTTCGTCGTTTTAATATGCATAATGCCAAGCTGGTGAGTACTCCGTTAGCTGCACACTTTAAATTATCATCAGCTTTATGTCCTAAGTCAGATGCAGATATTGAGTACATGTCTAGAGTTCCCTATTCAAGTGCAGTTGGTTCACTTATGTATGCCATGGTTTGTTCTCGTCCGGATTTATCATATGCATTGAGTGTTGTTAGTAGATACATGGCTAATCTTGGAAAAGAGCATTGGAGAGCAGTTCAATGGATTTTTAGATACCTGCGTGGTACTTCTAATGCTTATTTACAGTTTGGGAAATCTAGAGATGGACTTGTTGGTTTTGTTGATTCTGATTTTGCTGGTGATTTGGATAAGAGAAGATCGCTCACTGCTCCCTAGGCTATAAATAGCCGCCCCTACAACCACTAGCTGGTCGGCTGCTCCGAGAGAAACTGACACTTGTCATTTGAGAGCAACCCATCCTCCCAGGACTTTGAGCGAAAATCATCAAGTGAGGAAAAACCCCAAACCCAAACACCTACAAACCCCAAGTAATTGAGCATCACTGAAGAGATTGATCCTGCGTGGATCCGACGCTTGTTACCTTTGAAGACTATGCTTCTTCCAGGCAGTTAGGCGTCATGGTCTAGAGCATCCAAGAGGAATTGTGGACCGCCGAGTGGCCAAGTTTGTGAAGGTTTGGAAGTCACCTGAAGACTTACCACGAGTGATTGGACGAGGTCTGTGTGACCTTAGTTCAAGGAGAATACAGTGAGGACTGGGTGTCCTGAGCTGCGTGTTCAGGACTGAGTGTCCGGGACTGTGTGTCCTTGAGTTTAAATACTCAGCCGCTCCAACCAGACGTACAACTGAGACAGCAGTTGGAACTGGTCTACCAAATCATTGTCTTCACAAAGCTTACTGGTTCCATTTCCTCAACTCTTTCATTTCCTCATAATTGAGTTGTGTGCTTGTTCATATCTGTGTTTGAAGACTTTGACTGAAGACTTTCTCAATTTCCTCAGTCCAATTTCTTCAGTCTGTTTGTCTTCATCCTGTGTTATCCTGTGCTTACGCTTCCTGTACTCTATGCCTGTCTTCATTTCATCATGATGACTATGCTTGTATTCTGTTATGTTTACTTTTGAGTACTTATTCCGCTATTAGTAGTTCTTCACTAAGGAATTTCCTCACCGGCAAATTCCTCAGTGAAGAATTTCATAAAAATCGCCTATTCACCCCCCCCCCTCTAGTCGATATAACGCACTTTCACCTCTACATCATGTCATCTTGCTTAAGGCGTTACTCTGTTTTTAACTTAATACTCTAGATGCATGCTGGATAGCAGTCGATGAGTGGAGTAATAGTAGTAGATGCAGAATCGTTTCGGTCTACTTGTCTCGGACGTGATGCCTATATACATGATCATACCTTGATATTCTCATAACTATGCTCAATTCTGTCAATTGCTCAATAGTAATTTGTTCATCCACTGTAGAATACTTATGCTCTTGAGAGAAGCCACTAGTGAAACCTATGGCCCCCGGGTCTCTTTCTCATCATATCAATCTCCGTCACTTTATTATTGCTTTGCTTTTACTTTGCTTTTACTTTTTACTTTGCATCTCTATACCAAAAATACCAAAAAATATTATTTATCATCTCTATCAGATCTCACTTTCGTAAGTGACCGTGAAGGGATCGACAACCCCTAAGCGCGTTGGTTGCGTTGAGCTATTGTTTTTGTGTAGGTACGAGGGACTCGAGCGTAGCCTCCTACTGGATTGATACCTTGCTCAAAAACTGAGGGAAATACTTACGCTACTTTGCTGCAGTATCCCTTCCTCTTCGGGGAAATCCAACGCAGTGCTCAAGAGGTAGCAAGAAGAATTTCTGGCGTCGTTGCCGGGGAGTCTACGCAAAAGTCAACATACCAAGTACCCATCACAATCCCTATCTTCTGCATTACATTATTTGCCATTTGCCTCTCGTTTTCCTCTCCCCCACTTCACCCTTGCCGTTTTATTCGCCCTCTCCCTCTATCCTCACACTCTCTCTCTATTTGCCTCTTTTGTCTGTTTGCCTTTTTGTTTGCTCGTGTGTTAGTTTGCTTGCTTGTCGTTATGTCAAGTCCTTTACCTTCTGCCTCTATGTCTGAAATTGGGGAAATTATTGCCGATATGGATAATAATAATATCATGAAAAATTCTGATGCTCCTGCTAAAGAACCTACCATCTTTCATACAAACAAATTCTGTGTTGGTAGTGGTAATATTATTGGAAAAGGAGTTATTCAATATTTCTTTACTTGTGTCGGTGCTTTGCCTTCTATGGGTAGTTCTATCCTTCACGGAACTAGTAGTCTTGCGGACGCTATTGCCATGCTTGTAGTTGAACTTGAAAGACAATTCATGCACATGCATCCTTCCACACAAAGGATTTTTCTGGAGTTTTCTAATATTGAGCATTCTTCTGTTAAGCGTGCTGCTACTATCTTTTTGGCTCATGAGTTTAGATTCATAATAAAAGAAGCCAAAGAAATCTTTGCGCATTATAGGGTGGACGTTTGCCGTCCTCCCATAGAGGCTATCCTCTTTGATCAAGAAGAAATAATGCGTCTTCAATCTCTAGACTATGTTCCTTTCAATGAAAATCTTAGAAAGAGGGTTCCTACCAATATTTTAGTTGATAGAATTTCTAAACTTAATGATGATTTGGCTGTTCGAAATAATAAACTAGGATATTCTCTTGAATATAGGATCACAAAGTTCTGTCAAAAGAATGCTTATAATGATGAATTGGTTGTGCATTATGAAGGACCAAAGGAGGAACCTATACCTCCCAAGATTGATCTTGGGGACTTTTGCCCCGTTAAATTTAGCCCTTTTGATTACTTTTGCTTGCCTCAAAGAAAACTTGCTGCCGAACGTAGAGAATATGAAATGAGTTTTAATAATCTATCTTACTATTATGGCAATACCTAGATCTATTCTTGCTTGTTATGCCTAGCTAGGGGCGTTAAACGATAGCGCTTGTTGGGAGGCAACCCAATTTTATTTTTATTCCTTAATTTTTGCTCCTGTTTAGTAATAAATAAATTATTTAGCCTCTGTTTTGGTTGTGTTTTTTGTTTTTAATTAGTGTTTGTGCCAAGTAGAACCGTTGGGAAGACTTGGGGAAAGTCTTGTTGAACTTGCTGTAAGAAACAGAAACTTTAGCGCTCACGAGAACTGCTGTAATTTTTATTTGGAAAGTGTTATTTAGTTAATTCTTTTAGAAGATGATTAATAGATAAATTCCTAATGTCCAGCAATTTATTTTAGAATTTTTGGGGTTCCAGATCTTGCGCTAGCTACAGATTACTACAGACTGTTCTGTTTTTGACAGATTCTGTTTTTCGTGTGTTGTTTGCTTATTTTGATGAATCTATGGCTAGTAAAATAGTTTATAATCCATAGAGAAGTTGGAATAAAGTAGGTATAACACCAATATAAATAAAGAATGAGTTCATTACAGTACCTTGAAGTGGTCTTTTGTTTCTTTCGCTAACGGAGCTCACGAGATTTTCTACTTTAAGTTTTGTGTTGTGAAGTTTTCAAGTTTTGGGTAAAGATTTGATGGATTATGGAACAAGAAGTGGCAAGAGCCTAAGCTTGGGGATGCCCATGGAAACCCCAAGATAATCTAAGGACACCTAAAAGCCAAAGCTTGGGGATGCCCCGGAAGGCATCCCCTCTTTCGTCTACTTCTATCGGTAACTTTACTTCGAGCTATATTTTTATTCACCACATGATATGTGCTTTGCTTGGAGCGTCTTTTATGATTTGAGCCTTTGCTTATTAGTTTACCACAATCATCCTTGCTGTACACACCTTTTGAGAGATCCATATATTATTTGTAATTTGATAGAATACTCTATGTGCTTCACTTATATCTTTTGAGCTTTATAGTTTTGCTCTAGTGCTTCACTTATATATTTTAGAGCACGGTGGTGGATTTGTTTTATAGAAACTATTGATCTCTCATGCTTCACTTAGATTATTTTGAGAGTCTTAATAGCATGGTATTTTGCTTAAAATCCTAATATGCTTGGTATGCAAGATTAATAATAAAACTTTCGTATGAGTGTGTTGAATACTGAGAAAAGTTTGATGCTTGATGATTCTTTTGAGATATGGAGGTAATAATATCAAAGTCATGCTAGTTGAGTAGTTGTGAAATTGAGAAGTACTTGTGTTGAAGTTTGCAAGTCCTGTAGCATGCACGTATGGTAAACGTTATGCAACAAATTTGAAGCACGAGGTGTTATTTGATTGTCTTCCTTATGAGTGGCGGTCGGGGACGAGCGATGGTCTTTTCCTACCAATCTATCCCCCTAGGAGCATGCGCATAGTGCTAAGGTTTTTGATGACTTGTAGATTTTTGCAATAAGTATATGAGTTCTTTATGACTAATGTTGAGTCCATGGATTATACGTACTCTCACCCTTCCATCCCTACTAGCCTCTTCGGTACCGTGCATTGCCCTTTCTCACATTGAGAGTTGGCGCAAACTTCGCCGGTGCATCCAAACCCCGTGATATGATACGCTCTTTCACACATAAACCTCCTTATATCTTCCTCAAAACAGCCACCATACCTACCTATTATGGCATTTCCATAGCCATTCCGAGATATATTGCCATGCAACTTTCCATCATTCCGTTCATCGTGACACATTCATCATTGTCATATTGCTTAGCATGATCATGCAGTTGACATAGTATTTGTGGCAAAGCCACCATTCATAATTCTTTCATACATGTCACTCTTGGTTCATTGCATATCCCGGTACACCGCCGAAGGCATTCATATAGAGTCATCTTTGTTCTAGTATCGAGTTGTAATCATTGAGTTGTAAATAAATAGAAGTGTGATGATCATCATTATTAGAGCATTGTCCCAAGTGAGGTATAAAAAAGGCCATGTTATTTTGTAGGGATGAACTTTCTTTGGCCATGTTATTTTGAGAAGACATAATTCCTTAGTTAGTATGCTTGAAGTATTATCATTTTTATGTCAATATGAACTATTGTCTTGAATCTTTCGGATCTGAATATTCATACCACAATTAAGAAGAATTACATTAAAATTATGCCAAGTAGCACTCCGCATCAAAAATTCTGTTTTTATCATTTACCTACTCGAGGACGAGCGGGAATTAAGCTTGGGGATGCTTGATACGTCTCCAACGTATCTATATTTTTTGATTGCTCCATGCTATATTATCTACTGTTTTAGACATTATTGGGCTTTATTTTCCACTTTTATATTATTTTTGGGACTAACCTATTAACCGGAGGCCCAGCCCAGAATTGCTGTTTTTTGCCTGTTTTAGGGTTTCGAAGAAAAGGAATATCAAACGGAGTCCAAACAGAATGATACCTTTGGAAACGTGATTTTCTCATCATATAAGATCCAGGAGACTTGGACCCTCCATCAAGAAAGCCACGAGGTGGTCACGAGGGTGGAGGACGCCCCCCCCCCCCCCCAGGGCGCGCTCCCTGCCTCGTGGGCCCCTTGAAGCTCCACCGACGTACTTCTTTCTCCTATATATATCCACGTACCCCCAAACGATCGGGGACGGAGCCAAAAACCTAATTCCACTGCCGCAACTTTCTGTATCCATGAGATCCCATCTTGGGGCCTATTCCGGAGCTCCGCCGGAGGGAGCATCTATCACGGAGGGCTTCTACATCATCATCCAAGCCACTCCAATGAAGTGTGAGTAGTTTACTTCAGACCTATGGGTCCATAGCTAGTAGCTAGATGGTTTCTTCTCTCTTTTTGGATCTCAATACAATGTTCTCCCCCTCTCTCGTGGAGATCTATTTGATGTAATCTTCTTTTTGTGGTGTGTTTGTTGAGATCGATGAATTGTGGGTTTATGATCAAGTCTATCTATGAATAATATTTGAATCTTCTCTAAATTCTTTTATGTATGATTAGTTATCTTTGCAAGTCTCTTCGAATTATTAGTTTGGTTTGGCCTACTAGATTGGTTTTTCTTGCCATGGGATAAGTGCTTAGCTTTGGGTTCAATCTTGCGGTGTCCTTTCCCAATGACAGAAGGGGCAGCAAGGCACGTATTGTATTGTTGCCATCGAGGATAACAAGATGGGTTTTTTATTATATTGCATGAAACTATCCCTCTACATCATGTCATCTTGCTTAAGGTGTTGCTCTGTTTTTAACTTAATACTCTAGATGCATGCTGGATAGCGGTCGATGAGTGGACTAATAGTAGTAGATGCAGAATCGTTTCAGTCTACTTGTCTCGGATGTGATGCCTACATACATGATCATACCTAGATATTCTCATAACTATGCTCAATTCTGTCAATTGCTCAACAGTAATTTGTTCACCCACCGTAGAATACTTATGCTCTTGAGAGAAGCCACTAGTGAAACCTATGGCCCCCGGGTCTCTTTCTCATCATATCAATCTCCATCACTTTATTATTGCTTTGCTTTTACTTTTTACTTTGCATCTCTATACCAAAAATACCAAAAAAATATTATTTATCATCTCTATCAGATCTCACTTTCGTAAGTGACCATGAAGGGATTGACAACCCCTAAGCGCGTTGGTTGCGTTGAGCTATTTTTTTGTGTAGGTACGAGGGACTCGAGCGTAGCCTCCTACTGGATTGATACCTTGGTTCTCAAAAACTGAGGGAAATACTTATGCTACTTTGCTGCATCATCCCTTCCTCTTCGGGGAAATCCAACGCAGTGCTCAAGAGGTAGCACTCCCCTGCCTTGTGGGCCCACGGTGGCCCTCCTCCACTTATTCCTGCACCCATCCTCTTCTTCCTCCCACAAACACGAAAAAACAACTCAAGCACGAGTTCCAGCCCTCTTTGCTGCCATTTTCGATCTCCTTGCTCAAAGCACCTCTCACAAAACTGCTTGGGGAGATTGTTCCTTGGTATGTGACTCCTCCATTGGTCCAATTAGTTTTTGTTCTAGTGCTTTATTCATTGCAAATTTTTGCTGCTTAGGTGACCCTGTTCTTGAGCTTGCATGTCAAATTTATATGGTCAAAAGTAGTTTTGATGCATGATATTGGCTCTAGGCACTTGTAGGAGTGGTTGCTATCAATATTATTGAGTTTGGTTTACTTTTATTTTGAAGTTACTAAAAAATTTCAGAATTTTTCAGAGGAAGAAAAATGCTTAGGAAGATGTTCCAAGGTGGTTCTTCAAAGAAGAAGGACCCAGGCTTGCAATGTGTGATGCTGACGAAGAGCCACCAAGAGATGCTCCAATGCGTCCTTGTGAGTGGCCTTCTGAAAATTTTATGGATCGAGCAGGAATAAAAGAAGAATTCAACGCATATTTGCGTAACGCTAATCTTGTGAGCTTCGAGGAAGAGAAGTGCAGTCAATATCATAACCTCACTAGTTCCTTTGTGAGGAGGTTTGAATTCTCCACTTCACGTAATTCTCCAACTGTCCTGTTTGATCTTTATGATAAATCTTATACCATGGACTTAGAGGATTTTACCAGTGCATGCAAACTTCCACAATGGGGTAGTATAAGGGATCCTCGCAAATCTGAATTTAGAGATTTTCTTGCTAATATAACTGTGGGAGAATCTAGAGATATTACACAAGCTACCATAGGGAGCATCCACTTTCCTGCTATACATTATTTTTCCCGCTTCATAGGTAGATGCATAAATGGTAAAGATGAGGCATGTCACGTGTGTGTCCCTGACCTCAGTATTCTTAGGAGTGCTGTGTTAGGAGACAAATCATATAATTTGGGAGCCATTGTTGCACGTAGGTTGCATCTTAATAGACTTAATGGAGATTTCTTTGGTGGAATCTATGCAACTTGCGTAGCTAATTTCTTGGTATAGATGTACGCGAAGATAATATTGAATTACCTCCTGCCTATCTAGATTTTAATGCTATGGTTCACCACCATTTTGTCGAGAGGAACGAATCACCTCTCCAGTACCGACTAATCTTTGACAGACGCCGTGCTGTCCGTATTACTCTCCCTGCTCCTGCTTTCTTTGATTATCAGGAAAGAGGAGGATATACTATTACCAGAGAGGAGGTAGATGAGTACGAGAGGAGAGCGGAGGCCGCTCGTCGCCACACTGTAGCTCAGGAGGCGATAGCCGCTGCATCACAGTACGACCCCAACAATTACTATTAGGGATATCAGCCAGGCCAGTCGTGGCCATAAACCAACTTAGGTCAAAAGCCTAAGCTTGGGGGAGTATGTATTTCTCACCGACATTACATTTATATTCACACACACACTCATTGCTAGATGTCGGTGCTTATACTTTTTCATTGTATCATCCATGCTAGTTTATTTCCTTTTATGCTTTCTTTTTGTGTGTTTAATAAACCTTAAGAAAAATCAAAAAATTAGTTGTAGCTTTTAATCAGTTTAATTTCCATGCTTGTAGTAGTAATTAAAAAGAAAACCCAAAAATATTTCCTGTTCTTCTTTTGCTTGTTGGGAGCTTTCCCGTGTAAATAGTTTTATTTTATTTTTATTTTCTTTGGGGGTCAGTAGGAGAAGACCATGATTAAATTATTAAAGTGGCTCTTATATGCTTTATTGTTGATTTAACCAAGAGCCCATATTGCTTTGTCTTCTCCTGTTTATTGAATGCTCGCAGATTCCAGCTTAGTCTAATGCACGTGCACTCTTATTATTATTCACATCGTTTGGTCGTGCAAGTGAAAGGCAATTATGATGATATATGATGGTCTGACTGAGATGAGAAAAGCTGGTATGAACTCGACCTCTTTTGTTTTTGTAAATATGATGAGTTCATCGTTCTTGATTCAGCTTGTTATGAATAAACATGTTCGCAATGACAATTACAGATCATAGTTGCTTGTGCCATCCTTGATTAGCTATGAGTTATAATGGTTTACCTTGCGTACCAACATGCTATTGAGATGGTTATGATGTGGTATGATGGGGTGGTATCCTCCTTTGAATGATTTAAGTGACTTGACTTCGCACATGTTCACGCATGTAGTTGAAACAAATCAACATAGCCTTCACGATATTTATGTTCATGGTGGATTATATCCTACTCATGCTTACATACAATGTTTATTAATTTTAATGCATGTACATGGCTGTTGTCGCTCTCTAGTTGGTCGCTTCCCAGTCTTTTGCTAACCTTCACCTGTACTAAGTGGGAATACTGCTTGTGCATCCAATTCCTTAAACTCCAAAGTTATTTCAGATGAGTCCACTATACCTTCCTATATGCGGTATCTACCTGCCGTTCCAAGTAAATTTGTATGTGCCAAACTCTAAACCTTCAAATAATCATCATGTTTTGTATGCTCGAATAGCTCATGTATCAACTAGGGTTGTCTGTATCTTCCATGCTAGGTGGGTTATTCTCAAGAGGAGTGGACTCTGCTCCTCACTCACGAGAAAATGGCTGGTCACCGGGATGCCCAGTCCCATGCTTTATGCAAACTAAATCAAAATAATTGCAAAACAAAACTCCCCCTAGGATGTTGTTAGTTGGAGGCACTCGTTGTTTCGAGCAAGCCATGGATTGATGTTTGTTGGTGGAGGGGGAGTATAAACTTTACCATTCTGTTTGGGAACCGCCTATAATGTGCGTAGCATGGAAGATATCGCCATCTCTTGGTTGTTATGTTGACAATGAAAGTATACCGCTCAAAATATTATTCACCCCTATTTCAATACCGAGCTCTGGCACCTCTACAAATCCCTTCTCCCCTATGCGAAGGGCTTATCTATTTACTTTTATGTTGAGCCATCACCCTCTTATTAAAAGCACTAGCTGGAGAGCACAGCTGTCATTTGCATTCATCACTGTTAATTTATATTGGGTGTGACTATGATTGGATCTCTTTTACCATGAATTACAATGTCTAGTCAGTCCTTGATCTTTAAAGGTGCTCTGCATTTATGTTTTGCGGTCTCAGAAAGGGCTAGCGAGATACCATCTTGTTATATCATATTATGATTGTTTTGAGAAAGTGTTGTCATCCGAGATTTATTATTATGGCTTGCTAGTTGATTATGCTATTGATATGGGTAATCATGAGACCTGAGAATTATTGCAAATGTGGTTAGGTATAATATTTGCTGAAAACTTGAATGCTAGCTTGACATATTTATAACAACAAGAGCAAACAGAGTTTGTAAAAGTTTTTCTTTATTTCTTTCAGTTTTTCAACTGGATTGCTTGAGGACAAGTAAGGGTTTAAGCTTGGGGGAGTTGATATGTCTCTGTCGTATCTAGTTTTCCAAGCACTTTTGCCCTTGTTTTGGACTCTAACTTGTATGATTTGAATGGAACTAACCTGGATTGACGCTGTTTTCAGCAGAATTGCCATGATGTTGTTCTATGTGCAGAAAACAAAAGTTCTCGGAATGACCTGAAACTCCACGGAATATCTTACAATAAATAAAAAATCCTCGCCAAAGATGAAGGCCAGGGGGCCCACACCCTGTCCACGAGGGTAGGGCCCCCCCCTAGGGCGCGCCCCCTACCTCGTGGGCACCCTCGAGACCTCCCGACTCCAACTCCAACTCTATATATCTGCTTTTGGAGAGAAAAAATAGGGGAGAAGATTTCATCGCGTTTTATGATACGGAGCCGCCGCCAAGCCCTAAAACCTCTCGAGAGGACTGATCTGGAGTCCGTTCGGGGCTACAGAGAGGGGGGTTCATCGCCGTCGTCATCATCAACCATCCTCCATCACCAATTTCATGATGCTCACCGTCGTGCGTGAGTAATTCCATCGTAGGCTTGCTGGACGGTGATGGGTTGGATGAGATTTACCATGTAATCGAGTTAGTTTGTTAGGGTTTGATCCCTAGTATCCACTATGTTCTGAGATAGATGTTGCTATGACTTTGCTATGCTTAATGCTTGTCACTAGGGCCCGAGTGCCATGATTTCAGATCTAAACCTATTATGTTTTCATCAATATATGAGAGTTCTTGATCCTATCTTGCAAGTCCATAGTCACCTATTATGTGTTATGATCCGTTAACCCCGAAGTGACAATAATCGGAATACTTACCGGCGATGACCGTAGTTTGAGGAGTTCATGTATTCACTATGTGCTAATGCTTTGTTCCGGTTCTCTATTAAAAGGAGGCCTTAATATCCCTTAGTTTACATTAGGACCCTACTGCCACGGGAGGGTAGGACAAAAGATGTCATGCAAGTTCTTTTCCATAAGCACGTATGACTATATTCGGAATACATGCCTACATTACATTGATGAATTGGAGCTAGTTCTGTGTCACCCTATGTTATGACTGTTACATGATGAACCACATCCGGCATAATTATCCATCACTGATCCGATGCCTACGAGCTTTCCATATACTGGTTTACGCTTATTTACTTTCCTGTTGCTATTGTTACAATCACTACATAATACCAAAAATATTACTTTGCTTTCATTACTCTTTTGTTACCGTTACCACCACTATTGTATTACTTTGCTACTAAACACTTTGCTGCAGATACTAAGTTTCCAGGTGTGGTTGAATTGACAACTCAGCTGCTAATACTTGAGAATATTCTTTGGCTTCCCTTGTGTCGAATCAATAAATTTGGGTTGAATACTCTACCCTCGAAAGCTGTTGCGATCCCCTATACTTGTGGGTTATCAACCAGCTAGTAATAGCAATCAGCTTTTGTAAATCGACGACATCCATATATTGCGTCTAGTGAGCCGGTTCACAAAGAAAGATTTCAAAAATCTCAGCACCCGATCTCCCCTGTTCTACAACTCTTGCTATTATGTCATTAAGTCCCAGATTTCTCCATATCTATTATGTCATGCAGTCCCAGGTTGATATTTCTGTTGTTGATGGAATATGGTGGCCGGGTTTGAAGTAGTGCTTATGTTTCTCACTTAGGCACGATAAATGTTTTCTACAAAAAAGAGGTTTCTATAACACTTGCACAATATGATGCACTTTATCAAAACAATGTAGCAACCATTTAAAACAGGATACAAATAGAAAAAAAACATAACCTGCCGATAACATGATTACAGGACTGGGACATATAATCTATTATTGGATCGTCATTCCAACGGGTTAAACATATCCCATGCTTCCATCTCCCAACGGTTGACTCTAGCCTAGGAGATAATCTGCATAGTATTTAGAAGTTTTGTCCGATTAGAAATATAATCAGTGTGATAATTTGAAATTGCCCATAGTAACGCATGCTCTCTCACCCATCTACGTACCTTAAACTTTGGTGGAACCCGACTAACTACTTTAAAAAATCATAATAATGATAGGCTAAGGCAAATTAAAAGTTACATGGATCATACGCCAAAGAAGGGTGATAAACGGCCAAGAAAAATATGGTTATTTGTTTACTCATGGTAGAAGAAACAGTATTTCTTTTACATCCATGCACCTGCATTTTGCCACGTCATACCTAAGAGAGTCACCGTCACTAATCGATTTACCTCAACATGCAAGTATGTCACTTCATCATACATTTATGAATGTGATAAGGCTCATCTTAGCATGCAATCTTGCATGGGAAAAAGACCCATCCAAACATTCAACCATGCATGGGTAAAAGTTTTCCATTTAATTATTCTACTTATATTCAATAAATATTGTTGCGACTATACATAATAAAATATAACAAAACATTTGTATTTTTAATTTTAGTTCTCATATTATCAATCAAATTTTCATCAACCAATTCCCACAGCAATGTGCGGGGTATTCCCTAGTGTCCGTAGTAAAAGGAGGGAGAAGAGAAGCAAACGGTAGATTAACAACCAACTATAGCACGTGCTCCTAGAAACTCTACAAGAGTGTAAGGTGGGCCATGGTAATATATGTTCATAGCTAACTATTTTTATGTTGGCTACAATTAAGATTGACTATAGATGACATGGCAACAACATATTGCCAAGAGATAGTAAAAAACATATAGCCGACAGCCGGCTATGCTATTAACCATGATCTTAGGATCACCCTTTTATCAAAATCCTTCGGTAAAGGAACCACATAAATATTTTGAACTTTAGTGGCACCTTAGTCTTCCATATGTGATGACGTCTAAAACCGGCCAACGTTGATTAGGTCAGCGTACACCGATTTACTAGAGAAAACTAGAGGAATGTAATTCCATCCATTGAAATACATTAGGTTTGTTTGTTAAGTTGGACCGACATCATCCGATGCGCCAAGTGAAGCCACAAAGTCCACCTATCCCCTGTCAAAGCCTGAACTGGCTCACTCAAAATACTAGAGCAACTGAAACATCTTTTCACTGCACAATATTGTAAAAGCTTACATGTTGAACGGTTAAAGGAGCGCCCCCGAGCTAAGTCTCTTCCGAAAATCTCGTAGTTCGTCCATCGTCAATCGAGAAAGAGTTTGTAGTAAAGAACACAGATTCAGCAAATCTCAACAAATCATGTATGTCTGCCAAGTGATCAACCTACCATCCTATCTTTTTATATAGCTCACCATTCACGTCGAATGGTCATCAACTTGACATTTAATTGCCTATTTTTTCTATGCATACGACCCTTCTACATGAGCAAATCTCGCTTGTTTGTCATGTCATCGGCCTCACATTTTATCATAGTTAATCCTAAAGAAAGAGGAAAAGCATTCATGACGGTTTTTATTCATAAGGCTAAACGCTCACATCGTTTGACATGATGGACATAAGAAATTCAGGAGATTCCTCTTGGTAAACAGAAGGGCTAGAATTCCCCGACATACTAGCTAAAGCATGTGCGCCACATTGGCTCCCCTAGAATAAAATCAATGGAAACATCACTAACTCATGATAAAGGAAGAAACAATCATCGTAGACGCCGCCATAGGCCGTAGTGAAAGTCCTAGTTGATCCTCAATTATTCATACCAGCAGTCTAATTGTCCATGTCTACAACCAACTTTATAAAGTTCATTCTTCACACAATGCACCTTTATCCCCCAAAAAGTAAAAACTGTAGCAGAAGATTAAGTAAATGTATGATTTGGTTATAATGCAGTCCGATGTTTGGGATACTATAAGTGATCAAGAGGTGGTAACTCATAGTATTACATGGGTGTGCACACCAAGAAAAGGTGTCCAAGAAAAAACAGTTTGTCACTTCTTATTTGGATTCAAAACGGGAATTCAAGTGCGTGGAAACAAAGTCCAGTGACTTCCCAGAAAATCAGCACAACAGTACAAATTAAGCAGTCCAAATCAAGGAGTTGGTAGTTGGTACGTCGAACATGAAGATAGAAATGCGGTGGGAGCGCAGGCAAGAAATCATTCACAGATCTTCACCCCTTGTACGAGTGCGCTTCTGGATCCTGGCACTCGACATCACAACCTTGCTCTGGGCAGCTGCCGGATCTTGGGTCTGCTTGGAACGGGGCTCAGAACATGGAGGCGACTCGACTTCTTCGCTATCTTCAGAGTCGTCGCTGTCGTCTTCACTATTGTTGGCATAGTCGAAGTTGGCACTCCCGCCCTCGCTTTCCACTCCTCCAACGAACTGTTCCCCGTTCGGCACGGGCGAGTACATCTTCATGAACACCTACAAGATACAGATTTCAGGATCAATCGGATTCCAGTCCAGTTGCATATTGAAAACAGAAACGATTCACTCGACAATTTATGACTTACCTCTCCCGGGGGTGTTCAGCATCAAAAGGAAAGATTCGCTTGGCTCTGCGTGGGTTATCGCGGGCTTCGGTGATGTTGCTGAGCCACTAGACCACGGTATCCTCGTCGAACTCTTCTGGATGTGTCCTGGCGGTGTTGCCTGGACCCGAGTACAACTACATGGGTTGGTCACGCGCCTACAAAGGCTGGATGCGTCGACTGAGGAACACCTCCAGCAGATCCAGGCCCGTCACTCCACCCCGAATCAGCTCGACGACTGCTTCGACCAAGATCGCCACCTCGCCCTTCTGCTCCTCTTCAATGGTCAATGAACAAGGGGCGCGGAGTCTCTCTAGAGAGAAAGGGGGAAGACCAGTTGATGCACCAGAAGTCAGAACGTCTTTACAATAAAACCTGGTCAACTACCACCCTCTAACTGAGTTGAAAAAGTCACGGACGGGAAAGCGCTCCTACCCCTCATTTGGACACCTAAACCCCCACAGATCACGTGGGTTTTCTCATCAGTCGGGTTGGCTTTCTTGACCAACTGAGATCAAGTGAAGATGGCACCTGAGGAAGTTTTTGCACATTGGAACAAATGCAACAAGATACGATATAGTGTTTGGAGGAAAGTGGTGGATTTGTGCGCCAAAGAAGTTCAAGAACCCATGGAAAAACGGATGCGGAGGCAGAGAGAAATCTCTTTCCACATGAGTCAAAAGCAGAACCCACTCGCCATCGCGCGGCGCAGGCTCAGATTCTCCCTCCGGCATTCTCCAAGATCCGGACGCCAGCAAGCCGTCGGTGACGAGCCCCTCCACATCTTCCTCCGTGACCAACGAGGGGATCGAATCCCCTTGGATCCAGCCCGGCGGCAGAGCGGATCGTGAGGCTGACCCCTTGGCCGTCTTCTTGCCCTTGGCCGTCTTCTTGGTGAGCTCCAGCGCCTTCGTCTTGTCCCTCGCCATCTCTGCGGTGGTCGACATGAATGAGCGGAGCGGCGCTGCATTGGGGTGGATGAGGCAGAGAGACGAGGGAGAAAGGGGGGAAATGGTGGGCACTGTTGCACACATCGGCTGCGTTGCCCTTTATACCCGCGCGTCCGAGTGGCTGACCTGTGGGCCCACGCAATCTTAGCGCATCCCACAACCGACGCCAGACCGATATGTGGTGAAAAAGGTGGAGCGAGGATCGAGGAGTCCCTCCCCACTTGCCCCGCTTACCGTGCTGCGTCCGGCCCGCGTGCTTCTCCAAATTTCGAATCTCGCAAAATCTGGGTCCAGCTAATCAGTCGATCGCATTAAGGATATCCAAATTCAATCTGCTCGATGTTATGCTACTTATTTCACTCAGATATTCAAGAAACCAGAATCGATCAAGGCGACTAACAAATGATTAAACTACTAACATACTTTCAGACCCCCAAGAAAGTGTCTCCGAGACATTGAGTCGGGTCAAAATCAACTACAATCCTCCTTCACTCGGTCCTCGATCCATTCGAGGGCTAATGACGACGTCATGTACCTAGGGTAGGGTCTTGGGCCTAACCTATATGTCCTACCCAAGGATACTACCCAAGAGGCCAAGGCTTACTAAGATAGAAAGAAGATACCGACCGGAATCACCTCAGAGTGCAATCCACTCGATAGAAGATTCGTTGGGATACCCCAATTCCACTCGACCGTCATCATTCACTCAGAATACAAGAATCCACTCGAAGGACAGAAGACCTAGGGTCACCTCTAGATGGCAACGGTCGGTCATCCACTCCGTCACCTTAAAGGTCATTTAACACAGGCATTACCAGTAATGTTCGTAGCATTACTCTCGCATTGAACCCTTGCGTAAATGAGGACTGCAAGGGGTCGGCGTACTCTATATAAGCCACCCCTCCCCTCTTGCACAAGGGTTCGCACCCCCTATAACTCAACACTCCAATCAACAAAGCCTCCGCGGCACCGAGACGTATGGTTGTTACCTCCTCTAAGAGGGGCCTGAACTCATAAAACCCGAGTGTACAATCTCGCCGTAGCTAGACACTGCCCTCTCCTACGTACCCCCCATCTCTACTGTCAGATCCGTTCCCACAACACTACGTGTCTTTCCAAAATCTCGTAGTTCGTCCATCGTCAATCGAGAAAGAGTTTGTAGTAAAGAACATAGATTCAGCAAATCTCAACAAATCATGTATGTTTGCCAAGTCATCAACCTGCCATCCTATCTTTTTATATAACTCACTATTCACGTCGAATGGTCATCAACTTATCATTTAATTGCCTATTTATCCTATACATACAACCCTTCTACATCAGCAAATCTCTTATGTTTGTCACGTCATCGGCCTCACATCTTATCATAGTTAATCCTAAAGAAAGAGGAAAAGCCTTCATGATGGTTTTTATTCATAAGGCAAAACGCTTACATCGTTTGACATGACAGACACAAGAAATTCAGGAGATTCCTCTTGCCAAATAGAAGGGCTAGAATTCCCCGACTTACTAGCTAAAACATGTGCGCCATATTGGCTCCCCTAGGACAAAATCAATGAAAACATCACTAACTCATGATAAAGGAAGAAACAATCATCGTAGACGCCGCCATAGGCCATACTGAATGTTCTCGTTAATCCTTGATTATTCATACCAGCAGTCTAATTGTCCATGTCTACAACCAATTTTATAAGGACTGTGATAACTGGCAACCGTGTGCCAGATTGCAAAAATCATCACACCCCCTCATACGGAAACCCATCACTTCTTCTCCCAGTTTTCTAGGTCATCCCGATCCCCCCGCACGAACCCCTCCCTTCTCCCGATTTTCTGGGCCACCCAGATCGCCCTGCTGGGGGCGGGCCCGTCGCGATTCTGCACACACACGCTTGTAGTTTGAATAAAGCGAAAAAATGCAATAGGAGAGGAATCGAACCCACAACCTTCCACAATTAATTTAGCTACAACAACCAACTGGGCTACACCACATCATTTGATTTCTTTCAACTTGTGCACTACTTGTACCTTCCTGAGATGAGATCGAATGAAACTGAAAATTCGTACATTACGGTTTTATTTTCACATAAGTTACTAGGGGATATTTCTCAACAACTTTTCCTCTTTGCTCAAAAGTTATCGCGGTGTTTGTACATAAGTTGTCGGTTATGCTATTTGTATATTACCATGTTGTTTTGATATAAGTTACCGGGTTATGTTTTTTCAACAACTTTTTTCCACTTTAGTCAAAGTTACCGTGGTGTTTGTACGTAAGTTATTGGGTATGCGGTTGATATATTACCATGGTATTTTCACATGTTATCAGGGGATGCTTTTCAACCCCTAGTCAAGTTACCACGATATTTGTACATACGGTATGGGGTATGTGGTTTGTATATTACCGTCACATAAGTTATCGGGGGTATATGTTTGAACAATTTTTCTCCCCTTGGTAAAAGTTACCGTGGTGCTTATATGTAAGTTATCAAGTATGTGGTTCATATATTATTGAGCTATTTTCACATGAGTTATCGAAGGTGGGGGAGGGAGGAGATGTTTTTTAGCAACTTTTTTATCTCATTGGCCGAAGTTATCATTTGAATGCAAATTATCGAGTATGCAGTTCGTTTATTACCGTGCTATGTTCACATAAGTAACTGGGGGTATATTTTCAACAACTTTTTTCCCTCCTTGGCCTAAGTTACCGCGGTGTTTTTGTACGTAAGTTATCGGGTCTGCGGTGCTTAAAATATCATGCTATTTACACAAAAATTACGGGGTATGTTTCATCAACCTTTTCCCATGGGTTGAAAAGTTACCATGGTGTTTGGACATAAATTATCAGCTATGTGGTGCATATATTACCGTGCTATGTACACATCAGTTATCGGTGGTACGTTTTAACAATTTTTTTGCTCGTGTCCAAATTACGACGATGTTTTTACCTAAGTTATTGGGTCTGTGATGCATATGTTATCATACTATTTACACAGAAGTTATCAAGGATACCTTTTCAACAATTTTTTTAACATGGTCAAAGTTACTGTGGTGTTTATACCCAAGTTATCAGATGTGCGGTGTGTATGTTACCACGCTATTTACTCAGAAATCAACGGGGGTTCTTTTCAATAATTTTCTTCCCAATTGTCAAAGTCACCATGGTGTTTGCACTTAAGTTATCAGGTTTGTGGTGCATATATTATCATGCTACTTACATAAAATTTACCGTGTATATGCTTTTAGCAACTTTTTCCTCGGGTCCAAAATACCATGGTATTTGCATCTGATTTATCATGTCCGTGGGGGCATATATTATCGTGCTATTTTCATAGAAGTCACAGGAGGTATGTTTTCAACATTTTTCCCTCCGACTCAAAGTTACAGCAAATGTTCAACTATTACCTACAAGAGGTACATCCATAGCTTCAGTCATCAGAAGACTCATACAAATTTGTCGATACTAACGACTAGAGAAATTATGGGGTGTGTTTTTTAGCAAATGTTTTTTGCCGGGTCAAGGTTACCACGGTGTTTATAACTAAATTATCAGAAAACACCATCGAGAGGCAGCATGCTGTGACGCAAATGCGTACTCTACAAAAATATCATTCATTTTTAAACTTTACTTTTCTGAACAAAGATGCATTCTCTTTCAGCAGTTTTATAGTACCACTAAGAAAATTTGACCTCATAGATCTACAACTGAACTTATTAGGAGAGGTAGATAGGGTAAAAAAAATTCTTCTATCGACAGGAAAATGAGATTTTTCAGGAATTTTAGGAGTACTTTGGACGGAGGCTGTTGGAGTCTGAAGGTTCATGAGTAGTGGCGATACTTAGGCTAAGGATACTGCTGATTCATCAAGGGAGGTTTCAGTAGGAGAATGCTTCTCTGCTTGAGGGTTAGGAACACTGAAGTACTCAACACAATTGCCACTGACGACGCAGCTGCTTCTCAAGTTTCTACTAGTTGTGTTGCTGCTTGTCAAGTTCCTCTTGTTTGTTCTGCTGCTCCGCCTCATGCATAACCTTCAGCACCTTCTCCGAGAAGCTCAGCTAGAAATAACATGCATCACCTCTGCACATTCTTCCTTGAATCATATAGGTACATAAAGGACCAGTACTATGCTTGTGCTATGAGTTCTGCACTACTGCCGTCCACTATGAAGTCAAGATTCACGAACAAGTGCTAGTTATGCACTACTGATGTCCATCATGAAGTCAAGATTCATTGAACACAAAAGGAACCGTTACTAGTAGGCAACAACGTCCAACACTTGCACTTGTACTGGTCGTTGGACGTGGACATCAGATGGCATAACTGGGAATTGGAAGGAGTTGACGGATATGTACAGGGGAGGAATCTGGGAAGGAGTGGGTGTGGCCGTGCACAAGTGAAGGTTGAACCTGGCTGGGCTAAAACCAAAATGCCTGGTGATGGCGACCTGGCGTGAACGTGAGTGTGGGAGCAATCGGCTGCGACGGCGACGGTGGCGGCGGCAGAAGCAGGGTTTGGAGCGGGCGGCCGTGGCGTTCTTGCTCCCGCCGACGAAGAGAGAGCGGAACAAGCTCCTCGGCGGCGGCTGCGCGGCGACTTGGCGTGCAGAGCGGCTCTAGCTTGATGGGGGCGGGTTGCTGCTCCCCCTTGTGGCGCACCCCCGCCACCACTGCTTTTTTTTATGAAAACCTGCCACCACTGCTGGGGATGAAGAAGGTGAAGACGACCCCGATCTTGGCGAGCCAGTTGAACCATTGCGGGCTGCGGGCTGCGGGTGCGGGCGACGGTTGCGGGAGACGAGGTTGCAGGTGACAGGAGATCTCGATCGGGTGGCTGTTGATGCGTACGGTACTTTTGCAAAAAAACTATCATGTGCCATATACATATTTCGATTTTATAAAGTTCATTCTTCGCACAATGCACCTTTATCCCCCAAAAAGTAAAAACAATAGCAGAAGATTAAGTAAATGTATGATTTGGTTATAATGTAGTCGGATGTTTGGTGGTAACTCATATTACATGGGGTGTACACACCAAGAAAAGGAGTCCAAGAAAAAACAGTTTGTCACTTCTTATTCGGATTCAAAACGGGAATTCAAGTGCGTGGAAACAAAGTCCAGTGACTTCCCAGAAAATCAGCACAACAGTACAAATTAAACAGGCCAGATCAAGGAGTTGGTAGTTGGTACGTCGAACATGAAGATAGAAATGCGGCCGGCAGGCAAGAAATCATTCGCAGATCTTCGCCCCTCGTAGGAGTCATCAGCATTTCGGAAGATCGGACGGCGGAGGCAACATCTTTTGATTGGGCAGCGGCCCGTCGTCGACCATCCACGCCATGGACAGTCCCCAGCTCAGGTGGACGTCGAAGTGGCAGTGCATAAGCCACACACCTGCACACACATGGATGGATGCGCATCAATTTAGTCAACATTGGTCACTGCCGAGTAAACAAGAGTACAGTCAAGTCAAGCATGCCAACAAGTGGCGAATAAAGATTACCGGGGTTGTCGGCGAGGAACCGCACGGCGACCCAGCCGGCGGTGGGCACGCTGACAGTGTTCCGTTCGACGGGGTCGACGAGGTTGTACTTGGCCGGATCGTTGATGGGGTCGTAGTTGCCGAACCCTTGCCCGACCACGAAGAAGTTGAAGCCGTGCATGTGCAGGGGGTGGCTCTCGGCGCCCTGGATGGCGGTGCCCTGCATCACCAGCTCCACCGTGGTGTTGAACTTGAGCGGCACCACCCTCGTGCCATGGGCGACGAAGGTGTTGTTGGGCGGGGTGCCGGTGTAGTTGAACGGGTGCGGCGGTGTGGTCGGGAAGTTGGCCATGAGCACGCCGGCGTAGCGGCGCTGGTAGTGCGCCTCGAGGAGCGCGGTCCTGGGCCGGACGAAGGAGTTGTTGTTGATGGACGCGGCGAACTTGGTGCCGTTGGGGCCCTGGCACGTCTGGTTGGACGGGCACGGGTCAGTGCCGAGGCCGACGGTGAACAGGACGTGCCGGTCCACCGCCCGCGGCACGCGCGCCGGGTACTGCGCGCTCGCGAGGCTCCGGAAGTTGCTCGTGAACCTGGCCACGGCGCTGGTGTCGTTGTACCGCGGCAGGGCCGGCAGGGGGAGGCTCTGGGCGGAGCTCGGCGGCGTCGGGGCGTCGTACTGGAGGACGGCGGCGGCGGTGGTGTTGTCGAACGTGCCCTGGGTGTTGGTGTACGGCGCGATGGCCATGGCGAACGCCTGGGACGAAGGGCTGGCGGACGTGGTGAGCAGCACGTTCATGGTCTGCCCCGGCGAGATGACGAGCGTGCTGACGGTGAAGGGCTTGACGTAGTTGGCGTCCGCCTCGACGACGGTGAGCGTGTGGTTGGCGATGCCGAAGAAGAGCTCGTCGTTGAGCGCCGAGTTGATGAGCCGGAGCATGTACGTCCTCCCGGGCCGCACCTTCAGCGTGTACGTGTCTGGCACGTGCATTTCAGTTGCAGACATTTCCATTCAGAAAATAAGTTTTTTAGGGGTATTCAGAAAATAAGTAGACGACTAGCTTTATTAACTTGTGGGCTTGCAGGCCCGCCATGTTGATGATTTGGGAGAGAAGTAAAAATACCTTTGGATGAGCAGTTATAAGTTGGGCCGGGGAACCCATTGAAAGTGTAGGCGTCGGAGACATTTGGGCCAGCGCCAGTCTGAAGGGCCTGGCTGATCACTGACTCCGTATCGGCCTTGAACCACTCGCCTGCCAACATCCACTCCAATGAGCAATTGAGCATCCCATAAAAAAAAGATGTTAAAGATCCCGAACAAAGCACGCACGTACCGAACATGATGGGCACCTCCTCGTAGGGGGCGGCGAAGGGGTAGGGCACGCCGAGCTCGGGGAGGATGAGGAGAGGGCCGTAGAGGTGCACGCGGAGCCAGGAGAGGTGCGCGTGCCACCACAGCGTGCCGCGCTGCCCGGCGACGGTGAAGTCATACACGTAGCTCTGCCCGGGCTGGATCGGGCACTGCGTGATGTACGCCGGCCCGTCCGCCCACCCGTTGCGCAGCTGCCGGAGCCCGTGCCTGCACACGCACGCCCGTCACTGAAACATCATCATAGGCCATACAGCACCCACCGTACATGCGTACAGGCACCGACGTCGGTCCTCACCAGTGGAACGAGACGTTGCGGCTCATGTGATTGTGGACGGTGACCACGAGCCGGTCGCCCTCCCGCGCGTCCAGCCTCGGCCCCGGGAACTGCCCGTTCACCGTCGGGATGCTCTTGGTGCCGCACAGCCGTGTCACGCTCGTCATCCCCACCTGAAGATGACACAACACGAACGGTCAAGGCATAGCGATGCATGCATCGTTCGGTCTTTAAGAGGTGACGGACGTCGTGAGTACTACATTGAACGTGTAGCGCCGGGTGACGGCGCCGGCGGCGAGGCCCGGCAACGCGAGGAGGACGGCGAACGCGAGGAGGACGGCGAACGCGAGGAGGGGGCATGCGGAGGCGGCAGCGTGTCGCCGGAGGCCGCGAGGAGCACCCATTTGTGTGGCTTGGTTGCGCCTCGAAGCAAGTGAAGTGGTGCACTTACCGAGAAATGAGTACGGGGTCTATATAGGGCCATGATCGCTTCGTGCCCTGCATGGTAGGAGGTCACAGCCGTGGTAGTGGTTGGCCGATCGAGTTGGTGCAGGTGCACAGGAAAACTTGGCATTGGCCCATTTGCTCGTCCGTTGCTCTTCTTTCTTGAGTTAATTTCACTTTTTACCCTTTAGTTTCACCTTTGTCACACAAAATACCTCATTTAGTAGATTGTTCACATTTTATCCAATTTAAGTAAATTTGTGCCGCTAACTACCCCTTTTAAAATTTCAAAAACAAACTACCCCTAAAAAAACGTTATAGGTGCTTGGACCAACATTCCTCTGTTGACTTGGCTTGCCACGTAGGCTGGTTTATGGTTTTTGCAAGGAAGCTACTTCTTCTTCTTCTTGCCGCCACCGATGTCAGTGCAACCGCCGACACCTTGCTGGGACCCCAACTATCCGGTTAGCGTCTCCGCTATCTTGCCGGGGCACTGACCGAGTGGGCCACCACACTGTTCAGTGCACGGGAAGGAGTCTTTGAGAACATTCCGGAGTTCGGGTGGGGATGTAGCCACCATTGAGCTTGTTGTACGGGATGTTGAACTGCTCCAATGTGGGTAGGCCCAGTTTGGGAATCTCGCCGAAGAAGTCGATGTCGACGATCTGCGGCTCGAGCCGGTTCAACTTGTTGAAGTCCGGCTAGATCTCGCTCAAAATTTCTTCTCCCTGACGTTAAGCCACACTAGGATCTTGAGCGTGAAGAGCGACACTGAGATCTCGCCGCAGAAGCCGTTGTGCTGGAATTACATGGCCCAGAGCTTGATCATGTTAGAGATGTCATTGGGCATGGGGCCCATGAGTGTGTTCCAATGGAGGGAGAGTGTGCGGAGCGCTGTGAGATTGTCGAGCATGCCCAAGGGAGTGTGCCCATGTGGTCGACGCAAGGGAGGCAAGCCTCGACGATGCTACCGTTCTCGCAGGCAACCCCTCTCTCATTGGCACGTCTGTGTGTTGTTGTTCCATGACAGAAGCGCGGACCAGCCACCGCGGTGCGCAGTGCAGGTGCATCGATGTTGAGGTCATCGAAGAGGTAAGCTAGGTGCACCGAGGTGAGCACTAGGGCGACAACAACCAACCTTGTCGGGCCCTGTATTGCCGTCATCGCCAACCGTGGGGAGTGGGGAGAGAGTGGAAGGTGGGTCACAAAAATCGAATCAGACCGAGAAAAACTGATCGAGGAAATAAACCAGCCGACGTGGCAAGCCTGGACAACACTAAGACCTGGGTCCAAGCATTCAAAATAAAAAAATAAAAGCGATGGCACAAGTTTGCTTAAATTGGATGAAAATGAGAAAAGTCAGCTAAATGGGGAATTTTGGGTCAAAACATAAACCTTGAGATGGGGAAAGACTATGGCTCCCTTTGGTAGAGCAGGGTCTCAAGGCACTCCCGCACCAACGAGGCCGACATAGGAGGAGGAGGGCAGCGATCTACCAACAGAGGAGGAGGAAGGTGATCTACCAACAGAGTAGGGGTGCCGCCGTGGAAACCCTAAATTACCATAGGAGGGATGGCCGTTGTGTGGCTCCTTTTAACTTCTGGACGTGGATCCATTTGTTGCGGTGGAAGTCGGTTACTTTCTATGTATTTCTATAGACGCAAGATGATCACATTTCTTTGATTATGCAACTATATCGTGCTCATAAATACCGACAAATAAATGATAATTTAGTGTGCCATGAACAAAACATATCAGAACACATCTGCATGAGTTGTTGTTGAGAGTTGTTTTGTTCAGTGTTATCCTACGTACATACTCCCTCCGTTCGGAATTACTTGTCGCAGAAATGGATGTATCTAGATGTATTTTAGTTTTAGATACATTCATTTTCGAGACAAGTAATTTCGAACGGAGGGAGTACTACATATGAAGATTATTGTTATAAGAATGTGGGGTGATGTTTACATTTGTTAGTTGAAGAGGTGAAATATCACTTCCTAATTTGCACACGCGAGCCCCCGTAAAAATGATTTGCACATGCGAAAGTTTGCTTCAGGAGGCGCACTCTGTCTGCTTGCAAAAAACTCCAATCCACACCTTTCTTGTCCGATATCAACTTCCACAGTTTACCTTGCATGTGCCTTTATTTGTGAATCTTTGAAGCTAACCATCAAGCCAATTCTATGGAGACGCACTTTTCCCCACATTTTCCCACAGGATTTGGGTTCGAGATACTGCTGTCGGAGCAGAAACACGGGGGGAGCAGGGGCGCAACGTTCCTAACAACAGCTGCGTGGTTGTTGAGGTGGAGCAGAATCTGGCCCTTCTTTTCTTCTTCATATCTTCTCTGCTTTTCTAAAGACCCTCATTTTATGAGATTCTACTCAATCATCTACAGTAGTTAGAAAACCCTCATTTCATTCCGCAGACGGTGTTAGAGTGGCATGCTCGTGCCATCTTAAATGTGAATGTGATCATCTAGTGCTAGTACGATATTTCAGCTAGGGCCCATTGTAAAAGTAATAGATGCAAATCGTGTTTGTCTTGGTAACCAAGGGAAGCCTATCAAGATAAGAGCATTTAAATACGCAGCTACGCAGATGATACAGTCGGACAAACCAGAATAGTGGATTTTGTATGACAAAGGAAAAACATCAAAGCGGCCCATGCTTCCAGTCCAAGAAATGAAATACCAAGGCACCGAATGTGTAGAGTGCAAACATATTGTGCGGCGACCAGATTCTGATGTAACTGGGCGTGTGCAACGTAAGCTTGCATTTTGTATCTTCACAGATCGCAATGGCTAAAACATGAGTGCAGTAGGACTAAGACACTGGGACATTGCTGTATATATGTTCACACTCACTATCCGAGGAAGCTGTGAGCCCAATTGTAAGGCCAACTCTAACCGATCCCGTAAAAGTTACAAAGTAAAAGGCTTAGAGGAGTATAAATACTTCATTAAGTTTTGGCTGGATCTAGCCGATCCTTTAAATTTAGTGGAGTAAAAAAATCATTTGCATTTTAATTTCGGCCACCCAAACACATTTCTTTACTTCTTTATTTCATTCAACGATATTGGATTACATAATAATTCACCAATTCTTTACTAGAAGAGCAAGACCAAAAGAAAACAAGAATGGCAATATTAGAAGATATTCAAGTTCCATGACTGCTTCCATTCGTTGGATTAATATCCTCTCGATGCCTTCATCGTTGATCTGCGGATTCTCGATCTTGCATATTTCATTCTTCTTTGATTCTAGAGAAATAGACATTGCTTCCCCTCTGATTTCTTCTCTAATATCACATCTAGTCTCATGTTTAGCCTCAATCCTAGCAACGAGTGCACGAACATCTACTAATTTTCATGCTATCAATAGATCGTTGTATTCTTCTTCTCAATACCAAAACAAGCATCCATCATCCTACACACATAGATGAGCATCAATGAGCTACCAAAATTGAACCGAATCCGGTGAAAACCAGAATCAAAACAAGCACATACCCCATCGTTAGTGCATTTGAAGAACACTCATCCGGGATGTTTCAGCGTGGTAGAACTCGGCGCACCACTTGTCGTGTGCAGTCGTCGCATTGTATGACCGGCAGCTGCAAGCTGGTGAGCCGTTGCGCGAGCGCCGAGCCCGGGCGACAGTCGGCCGTGTAGTTGCCGGAGAACCGACAGCGGGAGCGATTAGAGGGGCTAGAGGAAGAACTGGTACCTGCATGCAGCGCTGAGGCTTTGCCGGGTTGTGTGGCCGCTTCACGGCCAATCCATGGCAAGCCGCAGCAGTCGGTGGCCGGAGACGCCAAATCCGATGGCGGCGACAGCAACCGCAGATCCCCTCAATTTTTGGCCGGCGGCAGGGCGAGGAGGTGGTGGAGGACAGCGGCGGAGGCCTACAAGGCTTCCCCGGCGGTCGGCTGGTGCCGGCGGGGAGGGGGAAGGGGTAGGAGGGACGGCAGGGGCGAAGATGCGGCGCGGGAGGGAAGGAGAGGCAGCAGAGGAGAGTCGTGCCGTTTTACTCGGTGGAGCAAAGAGGGAGTACAAATAGGAAAAAATTTAGGAAGAGGATTAAAATTTTACTTCGTTAGGCGGGATTGGGGATCGGCTAAGTGCCGGTTAGTAGAGTAAAAAGCTAAATATACTTCACTAACCGGTTACAGGGGTTCGGTTAGAAATGCCCTAAGATCGAATCTGGAGTTCTGGAACAAAATACAGTTCTGTTTGAACATTAGGGGGGAGAGGGGTAAAAGCTTTGTGATTTGTAAATGTCACGTGTCATTCATCAGAGTGGGTCTCACATGCTAGCCCTATGAGATCTGGTCTTATATAATTCTAGTCTCATATAATTCTTTTCCGTATACCCTTGACTGTCAGTGCGAAAAGAGGGAAAACAGGTGAATATTAACATACCGACACCTCTTTCCCTTAGACAGACATAATGTGTGCAAAGCCACTGCTTTTACAGTCTGAAGGATTACATGTCTATCGCGATGGGACAAAAATGGCAAATTCTTTTCTGCGGCTAGTTAGATGTGATGTTAGTATCGAATCGTATCTGGTTTCATTCTGAAGGATTTGACTTGGGTCTCCCCTCCCCTACCCCTCGTGTCCTTGAGCGTCATGGTTGGGGGCGCTTGCGCAGCAACGAACTCCCTCGACTAAACGGAAAAGAAAAGGAAAGCAGAGCGAAGCCGTACGTCAAGGGCGAAATTCCCTGCGTCGATCAAATCCGGTTCCAAGTTTCGCCGGTGCCGTGTTGCTGTCTCGGATCCCTCATGGCATTTCTGCAAGCCTCGAGCGTGCATTTTTTTATAGTAATACGTGTCTCCCTTTGTTTATACGATAAAAATCATCGTACAAGTCACATACATACCGACATGACAAAATTAAAAAAAATAACAGAACGCTAACTTTTACATAAAGAAACACCAGCCAAAAAGTAAAAAAATAAAAAAAAACCAAAAAAAACCTCTAAACTTGACAGCAACGCGGCTCCATTGTTGATATACAGTTTTGCAGACCTCCAAGGAGGCTCGCCAAAGGCGAAACCATTACTGTTGAACGAATTAAACCGGGGCAAGACGTCGGAGGAGGAAAGCATACCTCACATCCACGTACCACGAACCCAGCACACGACCCACCATCTTCTCGATGCCGCCGATGTAGATCATAATCTGCATCCGCCCCTGGACTACCTCCCAGGCTCCGCACCGGCGCTGGAGCAACCGTCGTCGCATCGGCGGGGCCCGAGGACACGGTTCCACTACGAGGATGTCGTCGCCGCCGCACCATTCTTGCTTGAATAAAGTGGATTCCAAATTTATCCCTAACCATAGGACCAACCGTCTCATCGGAGTAGAATCTGAAAAAACTTCATTCAGCATCGTCATCGCGACAATGAGCAACCAAAAAACTAAGCTATCTTGGCCTAAATATATCCACACGCATGGATCCGATAACCTCCTTATCACCGACAACCGAGATCGTCAACGAAAAGTAGCCGCTGGAGGACAGCGGCAGAGGAAGCCCCTGACGACGGGCACTAGCAAGATCGCCTTTTTCTTCCGGAGGAAGAAAGAACGATACGTCTAAGGGACGCGGCTAATCTGCACCCGAACTCATATGCTCCCGCATGAACAGTAAAATCGAAAAAAATCATAAAAAATTCCAAAAATTCCAAAAAAAATTTGAGAGAAACATTGACAAAAGTTCAAAGTGCCTGCAAAAATTCGTCATGAAATCACATTCCTAGAAGGCGTGGCAAAAAAAACAAAAATAGTACTCTGAAAAAGCTACTTTCAAATGCATTTTGAAGCACTGAATTTGTTTTTTTACCACGCCTTACAGGAATGTGATTTCATGATGAATTTTTGCAGGCACTTAGAACTTTTGTCAATGCTTCTCTTAAAAAAGAATTGGAATTTTTTGAATTTTTTTCGATTTTACTGTTCATGCAGGAGCATATGAGCTCGGGTGCAGAATGGACTTTTTGACGTCTAAGCCTCTAGTGTGCTTGTCGTTGAGAAAACGCAAGAAAAGGACAACTACTCGCGGCCAATCCCAAACATGAGTACGGTATGGGCATCATTAGATTACTCCTATATCATTATGGCAGTGGAAGCTGCAGTAGCGAAGCTAAACAGCACTTGTACTAATACGTGCTTCTACTTGCAGCATAACAAATCACGGCACATGATTGTTTGTTCCACACCGTGCACACACGAAAAAAAAGACCGCGGCGGGAAAATATGATCGCAGGAGCCGATCTATGCAGGCGACAAGGGTTTCCTTGCGCGCCGTCGGTGGCGCCGCTGGTTCCTTTTCTCCGTCGGTCGTTCCGGCGGCGGGAGGGAGGGGAGACCTCGGGTCTGTTCACTTGGTGAGTGTGTGGTAGGGTTAAGGTTGAGGGAGACGCTGTCGAGGCTGTTGCGGTAGTGTTGCGTCGGAATAAGTTTCTTCGGGCTTCGTTCGCGGTAAGGCGAGGCTTTTGCCTTCGTCTAGGAGCCAGCGGGGTGGGGGATCCCCGGATCTCGTCGAGGTCGTGGGCTATGGTGGGTGGAGGTTCATTGGCACTGGCCGTTTGGGTTTTCAGATGGGCGATGGATGCAGGAAGACGAAGACCCTTCTTCTTCCTTGTCGGTATGATTTGCTGCTGGTGTTCTTCTTCTTTCTCTACGCCGATGCTGGTGGGAGATCCTGCTTTGTCCAGGCGGAAGGCCCGGCCACGGTGCTGGACTGGTCGGATGACTCGAGTTCTCTTCCCGGAAGAGACACTTTTCACGGTACTCAAAGCCAAAGATGGCGACGGCTGTTGCAGGTGTGTTGGATTGATATCCATGCCCTCTCAGCACTGGTGTTAAGAAAGGAGGAAGCAGCGTGGCGGCAATTGTACCGTGGTCGAAGATGATGACCTGCTTGTGCCTGGTTGTAGATCCTTCTACTATAGGGGTTTTCTCTCAAGATCCAGAAATGATGACACGGGGCTCCAGAAATCTTCTTATGTTATGGTTGTCTTAGGATACTTTAGGTGTTCATGGTTTTTTGTGTTTGTGCTTCAGTGTGCTTGTAAGGGTCATTTACTTTGTACTGTTTCGTGATTTGAATGAAATATTCTTAAAAAAAAGATTGTTTGTTCCACGCCAAACTTAAAGAACGGCTCTCCGTCTCTCCGTCGCTGCCGCACGGGCCACCTCACCTCACGGGCTATCTTCTCCCCAGCGGGCGGAGTCGTGGTTCGTCCATAGGATCTGGAGACTGTCGGCGTCACCGTGATCTCCTCCCCTCCATTTGTTTCAGCTTCAGGACCACGGGGTGTTGTTCTGAATGAAGCCCTGACACTGGTCACACGCACGGCCACACACCTCGCATTGCAATACACCTCACCAGGAGGCAGGCAGGCGGGCATGCGAGGCGAAGAAAGCCACATCATGCTGCCGGATCTCCCACACCCGCACCCACATTAACTGCGTCTTCAAGACCACGCACTGCTTCATGTCCCCCGTATTAACTCTCCTTGGCAAAACAAAACAAAACAAAACAGCGGCACAGTGCCGACAGTCAACCACACTTTGCAAGCGTTAGTGTAACTCCTAATACTAGTACTAATCAGATGGCCCATAAGGCCATAACACTGAAGCAAACGAACAAAGTACGAACAGTGGAGGCACTGTGGGATCGAGTCACTGCACTGTGGTTTCTGATTGCAGCCTGGACAGGAGGCATTTCAAACCTTGAAGCTACAGCTTGGTTCGTGATCACTGTCTGATGCCTCGCATGGAAGCCAAGCAAGAAATCACTGGCATGCAGTGCATACAGCGACGGTTCCCTCCGTGAGGAGCCGGCCGCACAGGGTCAGCGGCCGCATTCAGCTCACAGTGGCCGCCCTAGCCGCCATTATTGACCTTGGATTCTTTGCAGTAAAAATTAATCGTAGCTCAACAATCGACATCAGGATGGCATCATGAAGAACAACGTCAGAACTTCAGCAACATCAGCACTTGAGCGGATACAGAAGTGCGCAATAAGCAAGCAGAGTGACATCAGAGCCAAGAAACAAATAAGGATTTCTCATTCCAGCCGATACAAAAACCATATGCTCATGAGCTCCCAGCCCATATCAGTTCCTCTGCCCGCCTACCTAGCTACATGCTACTACTCCCTAGAACACCCCCTAATCCGCTACCGCTACTAGTACAACAGAGGAGAAACCGGCTGAGTATCTACACTTCCCAAAACCAATCCAAAACACAGCTCTCCGCCGCATGCCTTCGGAGCGGGCCGAATCACGCGCACGAGGCCTGCCGGCGCGGGGCGAGCGCGAAGAGGGCCTCGAGGTCCGGCGGCTGGAAGTAGCCGTTCTTGGGCGGGCGCCTGGGCGTGCCGAAGTCGGCCGCCGCCTTCCTCGGCGCCGCGGGGCAGGGCAGCGTCGCCGGGATGCGGCACTCCTCCCGCTTCGGCGTCTCCCACCCGCAGGTGCCGCCGTAGTAGCCCGCCGCCGCGGCCGCCGCCTCCGAGCCGCTCTCCATGGCCATTGGATGCTTTTTTTCGGGGGGAGAAATTTTGGGCTTCCTTGTTTTCAAAGGGGAATTTGGGAGGGAAGCGTCGTGGGCGGGGGCGGCTTATAATGGGCGCGCCCGCGGCGGGAGGATCCCCGCCTCCCAACGGACGGCGCCGTGCGGGGGAAGGCGGGCCGGGATCGGTGACGTGGCCGCCTCCCGTCCCTCCGATCCGCCGGCGCGGAATTAAGCGGGAAATTGCGCGCCAAGTGGGCGGGAAACCGCGGGCCACTGTTCGATTTAAAACTCTTCCTCCCAGGGACCTGAGGTTTCCACTCTCACATATATGCCCCTGGTGGGCCACAACGTTAGGTATTTTGTGCAAATGATGATCTGTAAAGGGATGGTGTGGCAAGTTCGTGGGATATGCCGCATTGGATTCCACTGCGTTACGGCGGGCTGTAGGGCGCCAGGTGTACGGGGAAGTGATGGGTTAGCGGGCGCGGTGGGCCCGCGCGTACCCACGACCCCGTCACGCGACCTGGTCGGGGTCCTCGGTGCGCCGCGCGCCGCGGCGCACCTTGTCTGGCGCTGTGCGGTGGGTCCGCGGCGTGGTCCATGAAAGACCGGGCGCGGGGGTGTTCGCGATTTCCGACTGTTGGAATGATCCCTTCCGCCTCGGATTCCCGGGCCGCGTGGGCCCCGCGGTGGAAGGAGCTTGGACGGTCTCGTGTGAAACGGCAGCTCTGCGCGTTGACCCCATGCGTGACGGTTCCCCCCTTGGTGGGCCCGGCTCTGTCCACGGGCCGTTCCTACAACAGCCCAGTGTTGCTTGTGTTGATATGCAGCCGGGAGCATATACGGCCCGGCTAATGTAGGTGTTCCTTTCTCTCACAAAAGATGTCTATTTCTTCTTCTTTTTGCGGGAAAGTGCCGATCTATTCATCTTCGATCATGGTAGTATAACGAACATCAGACATAATAAAAATTACATCCAGATTTATAGACCACTAGCGATGACTACAAGCACTGAAGCGAGCCGAAGGCGCGTCGCCGTCATCGCCCCTCCCTCACCAGAGCCGGGCACAACTGGTTGTAGTAGACAGTCGAAAAGTCGTTGTGGTGAGGTCACATAAGACCAACGCCCCAGAACAGCAACCGTCGTTGATGAAGAGAATTTTAGATCCAAAAGATCCAACCTGAAGACACATGAACAAAGACTGGATCCGAGTGGATCCACCACAAACAACCACCGAACAAATCTCGCGAGATCCGCCAGAGACACACCTCCACATGCCCTCCGATGATGCTAGACACACCATTGGGACAGGGGCTAGGCAGAAAGAACCTTATTCCATCTTCAAGAAGCCACTGTCGTCTCGTCTTCTTGAGCAAGACACAAACTGATGTAGGGTAGAACCCTAATCGGCCGATCTTTCACGAAAGGAGCGGATCGCGCGATGAACACGAAGAACACGAGGGGAAAAACTAGGGAAAACATGAGAGAATCACTCAAACCAACAAAAACAATCACACATGTGCTAGATCCTCGAGTACATAAGAGATCACATGGTACACGGTCAACTAGGGACGATACAAGAGGTAACAGTCTTCTCCGTGAGGAGGTCTTGATGATCTTCTCCGCAAGGAGGTCTTGAATCCAAAGGGATCTTCTTCGAAGAGGGACGCGGTCTCTCTCGTGGAGTAGATCCGATGTGGATGAGTAATGCTCTATCTCTAAGATGAGCTAAACCAATGCTAACCCTAGAAAAGTAGAGGAGGAGTCGTTTATATAGGCAAAGGGGGCGAAGGGGTACATGGGCCTTGACCCAACATCAAGCACGCAGGCACGGTCTGGATAATCCGGGCTTCGGGGGTCCGGATGATCCGGGTCGGCGTCCGGATCGTCCAGCTGTGTCGAGGGGGCTGCGGGAGGTACGGATGTCCGGGTATGTCCGGATGATCCGGCTTCAGGGCAGCTCCTGTTGCTCTCGGGTCTTCAATTGTCTGGATCGTCTGGGCTGGGGTCCGAATCGTCCGGGCTGGGGTTCGG
Organism: Triticum monococcum; assembly: GCA_034509565.1. Classification (NCBI taxonomy): domain Eukaryota; kingdom Viridiplantae; phylum Streptophyta; class Magnoliopsida; order Poales; family Poaceae; genus Triticum; species Triticum monococcum. Next base: position 663,651,300 of record CM067843.1, on the reverse strand, counting down.
ATCATCCGGGCTGAGTCCGGATCGTCCGGGACCTCGTCCGGATCATCCGACCAGCCTGGGACTTGGCTGATTTCTTCTCCCTCTTCACGCATATCTTCTGCTCCCGATCATTCTTGCTCCTTAGCTTCTCCATGGCTAGCTCCTTGGTACCTGAGTATGCACAATGTCTCCGTTTGAGGTAGTAGCCATGTCTCATGTGCATCAAAGTGGAAATGTGAGAGGAGAGATGTCACCTCGGTTTCGAGAGCTCTTGCACGTGCTCGTGTCATGGGTCCGCTAGGCACTTGGTGAGACGATGGTAGGTCCATGGGGATGACCTTGGGATGCTCCGCATCATCTCCCCTCCCTCAGGGAAGATCCGTCCTCGGATCAAATTCTTCATCACCATGGTAGGGAGAGAGATCTTTGACGTTGAAGATGTCGCTCACGGAGTACTTGTCGCATGGAATGTCGATCTTGTATGCATTGTTGTTGTAGCGTGCAAGCGAAGGGTTCATCCGCTCGTGGTCGAAGTTTGGACTTGCGTTCTTGGGGAAAGCGGTCCTTGCGAAGGTGTAGCCACACAAGATCTCCAATGTTGAATACCATAGGGTGCTTGTTGATGTTGAGCTTGGTCGTAAGTCGTTGTACTTGGTGCTTGATGGTATGCCTTGTATCTTCATGCACCTTCTTGATATGAGTCACACGTGCACTTGCGTCCAAATTGATGCGCTCTTGGAGTGGTAGAGGAAGAATGTCCAATGATGACAATGGGTTGAATCCGTAGACGACCTCAAAAGGGGACTTGCCGGTTGTTGAGTGTTTAGCGCGGTTGTAGGCGAAATCGGCGATAGGTAGACACTCCTCCCACTCCTTGATGTTCTTCTTGATGAGTACTCGAAGTAGAGCGGAGAGGGTGCGGTTGGTCACCTCCGTATGGCCGCCGGTTTGTGGATTATACGCCGTGGAGAAGAGTACCTTGATTCCGAGCTTGGCGCATAGGGTCTTCCAAAAGTAGCTTAGGAACTTGACGTTGCGGTCCGAGACGATCGTCTTTGGCACTCCATGTAGACGCAATATTTCCCTACAAAAGAGATTGGCAACATGTGAAGCATCGTCTATCTTGTTGCGTGGTATGAAGTGTGCCATCTTAGAGAATCAGTCCACAACGACCAATACTGAATCCTTTCCATTTCTAGTCCTAGGCAATCCAAGTACAAAATCCATGCTAATGTCTTCCCATGGTAGATATGGAATTGGGAGAGGCATGTAAAGGCCATGGGGTTGAGCTTTTGACTTAGCTTTGCGACATGTAGAGCATCGGTTGGTGAAGCGGTTGACTTCATGAAACATCTTGGGCCAATAGTAGTTCTTGGAGAGCGTAGCGAAAGTCTCGTTGCGTCCGAAATGTCCCATTAGTCCTCCGCCATGAGATTCCTGCAAAAGCAACAAACGAAGAGAAGGCTCGGGGATGCAAAGTTTGTTAGCTCTCATAAGATATCCATCTTTGATGTAATAGCATTCCCAAGATGTATGCGTCAAACATTTGGCATAAGGAGTAGCAAAAGTAGGATCATGCCCATACAAGTCTTTTATATGCTCAAAGCCAATGACATCCAATTCAAGTTGAGTAACAAGCATGCATATGCGGGGAAAGGGCATCCGCCACAATATTTTCCTTACCTTTAATGTACTTGATGACATAAAGAAAAGACTCAATAAATTCACTCCATTTAGCATGACGCTTGTTCAACTTGGTTTGGCCCTTAAGACACTTGAGCGTTTCATGATCGGTATGAATGGTAAATTCATGAGGGTGAAGATAGTGCTCCCATTCATGCAAAACGCGCACTAAAGCATAGAGCTCTTTGTCATAGATGGGGTAATTGAGTTGCGCTCCAGAAAGTTTCTCACTAAAGTAAGCTATGGGGCGCTTCTCTTGCGTTAACACACCTCCTATGACATTACCACTAGCATCGCAGTGAATCTCAAAGGGTTTGTCAAAGTTGGGTAATGCAAGCACGGGAGCATGAGTAAGCGAATTCTTAAGCTCATTAAAAGCAGTATCTTGGGATGGTCCCCAAACAAAAGGCGCATTCTTCTTGATTAAAGCATGCAAAGGAGAAGCAATGGTGCTAAAATCTTTCACAAAGCGACGATAGAAACCCGCAAGGCCAAGAAAGTTACGCACTTGTTGCAAGTTGGTTGGTTGGGGCCAAGTCTTAATAGCCTTGGACTCATCAACATGAACACCCTTAGAAGATACAACAAAACCCAATAAAACAAGCTTATCAACGCCAAAAAGGCACTTTTCCATGTTAGCAAAGAGATGCTCATTTCAAAGAGTTTGTAAGACGGTTCGGCATGGGTGACATGCTCTTTGAGAGACTTGCTAAAAACAAGGATATCATCGAAGTATACCACAACAAACACACCAATGTAAGGGCGAAAGACATGATTCATAAGATGCATAAAAGTACCCAATGCTTCCGATAGACCCATAGGCATGACTAACCACTCATACAACCCAAACTTGGTTTTGAAAGCGGTTTTCCATTCATCACCCTCTTGTATGTGGATTTGATAGTAACCACTTTTAAGATTAATCTTGGAAAATATAGTGGCACCACTAAGTTCATCAAGCATATCATCGAGGCGTGGAATGGGATACCTATAGTGAACGGTGATAGCATTGATAGATCTACAATCAGAGCACATGCGAAAGCTACCGTCTCGTTTTGGCACAAGAATGACCGGGACGGCACAAGGGCTCAAACTTTCACGCACATGTCCATGGTCTATGAGATGCTTTACTTGCCTTTGTATTTCTTTGGTTTCTTCAGGGTTGACGCGGTAGGGAGCTTTGTTCAGAAGAGGTGCTCCGGGGATGAGGTCGAGGCGGTGCTCGATGCCTCGTAGTGGAGGTGGTCCCAGAGGTAGCTCGTCGGGGGAAACATCTTGAAATTCCTGCAAAAGAGAAGACAACACTAAAGGTAGAGCGTGAGAGGTGTTAGCTTTTGTTGCATTGTCCTTGCACAAAAGGACATAGTGTATCACACTAGATGGGTTCTCACACACTCCTCTTATCTCACTTTTGGTGGCAAATAGAACTAAGTTCTTCTTTTCGCTCATCATGGAGGCACTCGATTTGGGCTTGTGGCGCTCACTCTCTTTTTGGTGGCTCGCTCTCTCACTATTCTCTCCATGATGGGTGGCTTGCTTTTCGGTGATCACTTGGCTTGGAGACATGGAGCGAAGTACGTACTCCTTTCCTTTCATCTTGAAGATGTAGTGGTTCGTTCGGCCGTTGTGGATGACTCCTCTATCAAATTTCCATGGGCGTCCAAGAAGAAGGTAGCAAACGGTCATTGGAACGATGTCACACTCCAAAGTGTCTTCATAGGCGCCAATTTTGAAGGAGACTTGTACTCGATGCTCGACTTGAATGGTGCGGGAGTCGCTAAGCCATTGAACTTTGTAGGGATGTGGATGCCTCGTCTTGGGCAAGTTGAGCTTGGAGCAAAGTTCTTCACTTGCGAGGTTATGGCAACTCCCTCCATCGATGATGACCTTGACGGACCTTCCATTGATGCCGGCCTTGGTATGAAAGATATGGCATCTTTGGTCTTCTTCTTGGTGATGTTGGAGAGTCAAGACCTTGGAGACAACAAGGGCGGGGCTTGAATCTTCATCGCAAAAGACTTGTTCTTCTTCATCGTTCACTTGGAGGTGCATGGCGACTTGCTCGAGGGCGTCCATTTCTCCTTCACTCATTGAGTCATAAGTGCTGTCGTCGTTGAGGATCATGGTATGCTTGTTGGTGCACTCGTAGGACTTGTGGCCTCGGCCTCCACATGTGAAGCATTTGAAGGAACTTGTCTTGATGATCTCATCGGTTGGGGTTGATGATAATGAAGCTCTCAGCTTGAAGTTGCTCGGTGTAGGAGGATGACTTGGAGTTGACGAAGCTTTCTTGTAACTCGACTTGTCGACGTTGCTTGTAGAAGGCTTGGTAGACGGTGTTGGTGTCGTTGAAGCTTGGGTGTTGGATAAGCCGTATGACTTGGATGAGAACTTGGCATACTTGTAATTGTCTTGCACTTGACATTCCACTTTGGTAGCTTGATGCACTAGCTCGATGAGATTCGAGTATGGTTGGAAGTCGGCGATCTTCTTGATAGGATGGTTGAGTCCATTCAAGAAACGTGCCATTGTTTGCTCATCATCCTCCGTAACATTGGATCTTATCATGGCAATCTCCATCTCCTTGTAGTACTCTTCAATGCTCTTGGTTCCTTGCTTGAGTAGTTGAAGTTTCTTGAAGAGGTCGCAGTTGTAGTTGGTAGGCACAAAGCGTGCTCTCATGACATCCTTCATTTGCGCCCAAGTAGTGATGGGTGGTTCACCTCTTGCCTCACGGCGCTCAGTGACTTGTTCCCACCAAATGAGGACATAGTCTTGGAACTCAAGGGATGCCATCGCGATCTTCTTCTCTTCTTCATAGTTGTGCAAGCGAAAGATTTTGTCGACCTTCAATGCCCATGAAAGGTACTCTTCGAGATCGTTGCTTCCATTGAACTTGGGCATGGTGAACTTGAGCTTGCCATATCGTTGCTCTTCATTGTGTTGGGGTCGAGGATGATGACGCCCATGTTGTTGATGATTGTCAAACTCGTGTTGCTCTTGGCGAGGAGGGTTGTCAACCTCATGTTGCTCTTGTCATGGAGGATTCCCATTGTCTTCATGCGCTTGATGAACTTGATGTTCTTGGCGAGCTTGTGGAGGAGCTTGTCGAGCTCGAGGAGGAACTTGAGGAACTTGACGATGCACACGAGCTTGAAATTTTCATTCGTGAGCTTCTTCGCGAAGTGCTTCTTCATGTTCACGAGCTTGTAGGCCTCGGTTGGCTACGGTTCAACTTGCATCTTGGAGGGCTTGTTGCGCCTCAAGTGCTTGAGCATCACAGAGTTGTTGTTCTTGACGTTGTGCCTCGGCATCTTGTGCTTCTTGGTGTAGACGCGCTCGCTCTTCCTCTTCATGTTGGCATTGTCATTGCCGATCTCGTGCTAGCGCGAAAGCCTCTTGGGTTTGGCGTTGTCAGTGCTCTTGAGAGTTGGTGTCACGTAGAGGATTGAGGCTTGCTTGACGATCGTTGCGCGCGGCACGGCGAAGAGTGTTTGATGTCGGTGTACTTGAGCCGGAGAGGGTGAAGTCGGAGTGACGACTTGAGCGGCTCCTTCTTGATGAGGACGAAGTGGAAGAAAAGCGGTTGAGCAACAAAGCGCAAATCTCGTCCATTCTTGCGTCGTTCTCTTGCTTGTGATCGTCGAGCTTGTGGTTGAAGTAATCCCTTGTACGTTTCTCACAGAGTCGCTGATAACCCACAAGTATAGGGGATCGCAATAGTTTTCGAGGGTAGAGTATTCAACCCAAATTTATTGGTTCGACACAAGGGGAGCCTAAGAATATTCTGAAGTATTAGCAGGTGAGTTTTCAATTCAACCACAGCTGAAAACTTAATATCTGCAGCAAAGTATTTAGTAGCAAAGTAATATGATAGTAGTGGTAACGGTAGCAAAAGGTAATGATAACAAAAGAAATGTTTTGGTATTTTGTAGTGATTGTAACAATAGCAACGGAAAAGTAAATAAGCATAGAACAATATATGGAAAGCTCGTAGGCAATGGATCGGTGATAGAGAATTATGCCGGATGTGGTTCATCATGTAACAGTCATAACCTAGGGTGACATGGAACTAACTCCAATTCATCAATGTAATGTAGGCATGTATTCCGAATATAATCATACGTGCTTATGGAAAAGAACTTGCATGACATCTTTTGTCCTACCCTCTGATGTCTACTACACAACCTTCTTCTTGTAGACGTTGTTGGGCCTCCAAGTGCAGAGGTTTGTAGGATGGTAGCAAATTTCCCTCAAGTGGATGACCTAAGGTTTATCAATCCGTAGGAGGCGTAGGATGAAGATGGTCTCTCTCAAGCAACCCTCCAACCAAATAACAAAGAGTCTCTTGTGTCCCCAACACACCCAATACAATGGTAAATTGTATAGGTCCACTAGTTCGGCGAAGAGATGGTGATACAAGTGGTATATGGATAGTAGATAAAGGTATTTGTAACATGGAATTATAAAAACAGCAAGGTAACTAATGATAAAAGTGAGCGTAAACGGTATTGCAATGCTAGGAAACAAGGCCTAGGGTTCATACTTTCGCTAGTGTAAGTTCCCTCAACAATAATAACATAATTGGATCACATAACTATCCCTCAACATGCAACAAAGAGTCACTCCAAAGTCACTAATAGCGGAGAACAAACAAAGAGATTATGGTAGGGTACGAAACCACCTCAAAGTAATTCTTTCCAATCAATCTGTTGGGCTATTCCTATAAGTGTCACAAACAACCCTAGAGATCGTACTAGAATAACACCTTAAGACACAAATCAACCAAAACCCTAATGTCACCTAGATACTCCAATGTCACCTCAAGTATCCGTGGGTATGATTATACGATATGCATCACACAATCTCAGATTCATCTATTCAACCAACACATAGAACCTCAAAGAGTGCCCCAAAGTTTCTACTGGAGAATCACGACGAAAACGTGTGCCAACCCCTATGCATAGGTTCATGGGCGGAACCCGCAAGTTGATCACCAAAACATAAATCAAGTGAATCACGTGGTATCCCATTGTCACCATAGATACGCACGGCAAGACATACATCAAGTGTTCTCAAATCTTTAAAGACTCAATCCGATAAGATAACTTCAAAGGGGAAACTCAATCCATTACAAGAGAGTAGAGGGGGGGGATAAACATCATAGGATCCAAATATAATAGCAAAGCTCGCGATACATCAAGATCATATCACCTCAAGAACACGAGAGAGAGAGATCAAACACATAGCTACTGGTACATACCCTCAGCCCCGAGGGAGAACTACTCTCTCCTCGTCATGGAGAGGATCGGGATGATGAAGATGGCCACCGGAGAGGGATTGCCCCTTCCGGCAGGGTGCCAAAACGGGTCTAGATTGGTTTTCGGTGGCTACGGAGGCTTCTGGCGGCGGAACTCCCGATCTATTGTGTTCCCGGATGTTTTTAGGGTATATGGAGATATATAGGCGGAAGAAGTACGTCAGGGGGGCCACGAGGGGCCCACGAGGGTGGAGGGCGCGCCCAGGGGGGTGGGCGCGCGCCCTACCTCGTGGCCTCCTCGAAGGTCCCCTGACGTGCACTCCAAGACTTATGGGCTTCTTTCCTTCCAAAAATGAGTTCCGTGAAGTTTCGGGTCAATTGGACTAGGTTTGATTTTCCTTTTCTTCGAAACCCTAAAACAAGGTAAAAAGTGAAACTGGCACTGGGCTCTGGGTTAATAGGTTAGTCCCAAAAATGATATAAAAGTGTATAATAAAGCCCATAAACATCCAAAACAGTAGATAATATAGCATGGAGCAATCAAAAATTATAGATACGTTGGAGACGTATCAGCATCCCCAAGCTTAATTCCTGCTCGTCCTCGAGTAGGTAAATGATAAAAAACAGAATTTTTGATGTGGAATGCTACTTGGCATAATTTCAATGTAATTCTTCTTAATTGTGGCATGAATATTCAGATCCGAAAGATTCAAGATAAAAGTTCATATTGACATAAAAATAATAATACTTCAAGCATACTAACTAAGCAATCATGTCTTTCAAAATAACATGGCCAAAGAAAGTTCATCCCTACAAAATCATATAGTTTAGTCATGCTCCATTTTCGTCACACAAGAATGCTCTCATCATGCACGACCCCAATGACAAGCCAAGCAATTGTTTCATACTTTAGTAATCTCAAACTCATAAACCTTCACGCAATACATGAGCGCGAGCCATGGACATAGCACTATGGGTGGAATAGAATATGATGATGGGAGTTATGTGGAGAAGACAAAAAGGACAAAGTCTCACATCAACCAGGCTAATCAATGGGCTATGGAGATATCCATCGATTGATGTTAATGCGAGGAGTAGGGATTGCCATGCAACGGATGCACTAGAGCTATAAATGTATGAAAGCTCAACAAAAGAAACTAGTGGGTGTGCATCCAACTTGCTTGCTCACGAAGACCTAGGGCACTTGGGGAGGCCCATTGTTGGAATATACAAGCCAAGTTCTATAATGAAAAATTCCCACTAGTATATGAAAGTGATAACATGAGAGACTCTCTACTATGAAGATCATGGTGCTACTTTGAAGCACAAGTGTGGTAAATGGATAGTAACATTGTCCCTTCTCTCTTTTTCTCTCATTTTTTTGGGCCTTCTCTTTTTTTGGGCCTTCTCTTTTTTTTGGACCTTCTCTTTTTTATGGCCTTTCTCCCTTTTTTATTTATTCCTCACTTGGGACAATGCTCTAATAATGATGATCATCACACTTTTATTTATTTACAACTCAAGAATTACAACTCGATACTTAGAACAAGATATGACTCTCTATGAATGCCTCCAGGGGTGTATCGGGATGTGCAATGACTCATGAGTGACATGTATGAAATAATTATGAACGGTAGCTTTGCCACAAATACTATGTCAACTACATGATCATGCTAAGCAATATGACAATGATGAATGTGTCATGATGAACGGAATGATGGAAAGTTGCATGGCAATATATCTCGGAATGGCTATGGAAATGCCATAATAGGTAGGTATGGTGGCTGTTTTGAGGAAGATATAAGGAGGTTTATGTGTGATAGAGTGTATCATATCACGGGGTTTGGATGCACCGGCGAAGTTTGCGCCAACTCTCAATGTGAGAAAGGGCAATGCACGATACCGAATGAGGCTAGCAAAGATGGAATGGTGAGAGTGCGTATAATCCATGGACTCAACATTAGTCATAAAGAACTCACATACTTATTGCAAAAGTCTACAAGTCATCAAAAACCTCTGCACTACGCGCATGCTCCTAGGGGGATAGATTGGTAGGAAAAGACCATCGCTCGTCCCCGACCGCCACTCATAAGGAAGACAATCAAATAACACCTCATGTTTCAAATTTGTTACACAACGTTTACCATACGTGCATGCTATGGGACTTGCAAACTTCAACACAAGCATTTCTCAATTTCACAACTACTCAACTAGCACGACTTTGATATTATTACCTCCATATCTCAAAACAATCATCAAGCATCAAACTTCTCTTAGTATTCAAAACACTCATAAGAATTTTTTTACTATTCTTGGATGCCTAGCATATTAGGATTTTAAGAAAATTACCATGCTATTAAGACTCTCAAAATAATCTAAGTGAAGCATGAGAGTTCATATATTTCTTCAAAATAAAGCTACCACCATGCTCTAAAAGATATAAGTGAAGCACTAGAGCAAATGACAAACTACTCCGAAAGATATAAGTGAAGATCAATGAGTAGTTGAATAATTATGCAACTATGTGAAGACTCTCTAACATTTAAGAATTTCAGATCTTGGTATTTTATTCAAACATCAAGCAAAACTAAATAAAATGATATCTAAGAATAGCAAACATCATGTGAAGAAGCAAAAACTTAGGATCAACCGAAACTAACCGATAGTTGTTGAAGAAGAAAGGTGGGATGCCAACCGGGGCATCCCCAAGCTTAGATGCTTGAGACTTCTTGAAATATTATCTTGGGGTGTCTTTAGCATCCCCAAGCTTGAGCTTTTGCCACTCCTTAATTCCTCTCATATCAAGGTCTCCCTAAATCTCAAAAGCTTCATCCACACAAAACTCAACAAGGACCCGTGAGATAAGTTAGTATAAACCATTGCCAAAACCTTATCATACTCTACTGTAGCAAATCTCTAAAATTATTATTCAACATTGCATACTAAATGCCTCTGCATATTTAATAGTCCTATCGTCAAATAGAATCATTAAAGAAGCAAACATATGCAAACAATGCAAACATAACAGCAATCTGCCTAAACAGGACAGTCTGCAAAGAATGCAGCAACATCCATACTTACCTAGCTCCAAAAATTATGAAAGAAAATTCCAACTGTAGTAAATTTATCAGATCTTAATATGCAAAAGGTTTCAACATTTTATCACATTCTTACTTTTCTAGGGAATTATTGCAACAGCGCTAAACTTTCTGTTTTCAAACAGCAACATGTGGACTTCTAAAATAGGCATAGTAAAGGCTATCAATGCCACTTTTATTGAAATAAAAGATGCAAAATATTGTTCTAAATAACAGCAAGCAAATTCTAACAAAATAAATTTACGCTCCAAGCAAAACACATATCATGTGGTGAATAAAAATATAGCTCCAAGTAAAGTTACCGATGAACGAAGACGAAAGAGGGGATGCCTTCCAGGGCACCCCCAAGCTTAGGATCTTGGCTATCCTTGAATATTACCTTGGGGTGCCTTGGGAATCCTCAAGCTTAGGCTCTTTCCACTCCTTATTCCATAGTCCATCGAATCTTTACCCAAAACTTGAAAACTTCACAACACAAAACTTAACAGAAAACTCGTAAGCTCCGTTAGCGAAAGAAAACAAAACACCACTTCAAGGTACTGTAATGAACTCATTATTTATTTATATTGGTGTTATACCTACTGTATTCCAACTTCTGTATGGTTTATAAACCTTTTACTATCCATAGATTCATCAAAATAAGTAAACAACACATGAAAAACAGAATCTATCAAAAATAGAACAGTCTGTAGTAATCTGGATCAAACGTATACTTCTGGAACTCATAAAATTCAAAAATAAATTTCTGGACCTGAGGAATTTATCTATTAATCATCTTCAAAAATAATTAACTAAATATCACTCTCCAAATAAAAATGGCAGCAATTCTCGTGAGCGCTAAAGTTTCTGTTTTTTACAGCATGGTCAACAAGACTCTCCCCAAGTCTTCCCAAAGGTTCTACTTGGCACACACACTAATTAAAAGCATAAAACTACATATAAACAGAGGCTAGATGAATTATTTATTACTAAACAGGAGCAAAAATCAAGGAACTAAAATAAAATTGGGTTGCCTCCCAACAAGCGCTATCGTTTAACGCCCCTAGCTAGGCATGATGATTTCAATGATGCTCACATAAAAGATAAGAATTGAAACATAAAGAGAGCATCATGAAGAATATGACTAGCACATTTAAGTCTAACCCACTTCCTATGCATAGGGATTTTGTGAGCAAACAACTTGTGGGAATAAGAATCAACTAGCATAGGAAGGCAAAACAAGCATAACTTCAAAACTTTAAGTACATAAAAAGGAAACTTGATATTATTGCAATTCCTACAAGCATATGTTCCTCCCTCATAATAATTTTCAGTAGCATCATAAATGAATTCAACAATATAACCAGAACCTAAAGCATTCTTTTCATGATCTACAAGCATAGAAAATTTACTACTCTCCACATAAGCAAAATTCTTCTCATTTGGAATAGTGGGAGTATCATAAGAGACTCGAATACTATAAATTGTTTCCATATTAAAAGAGTAATGTTCAGAAAATGGGTAACCATAATCATGACAAGTTTTATAAATATAATCACTACTTTTTATAGCATAAGTATCATCACAATAATCATCATAGGTAGGAGGCATGCTATCATCATTATAAATTTGCATATCAAAACTTGGGAGACTAAAAATATCATCTTCATTAAACATAGCTTCCCCAAGCTTAGGGCCTTTTCATATTATAAGCATAATCACTCTCATCATTAATAGTATGGATAGCACCATTAGTATAGCAATTATCATATTCTTCCAAGCAAGTGCCAAAAAGATTTTCAAGATCATAAGAAGTATCATTATCTTCCACAATTATATTTTCATGAGGCACAATAGTAATAGGAGCAACATTATTTGGGAGGGGTACCTTTTTACCTCTCTTCCTTTTTCTTTTCTTCTTCTTCTTCACCACATCATGTGTGGGTTCAATCCTCTTTTTGGAGCTATTTATTAATGAGATTGGTTGAATAGGAGGCTCCTCCTCGTTGCCTGATTAATCATAAGAAATAATAGGAGGGTATTGGGAAGTCTCTTCCCTTTCATTAGTATTCTCTTCATCTTGTATTTGTTTTCTTTTCTTTATGTAGTTGGCAATATAAGGATTTTCAATACAATTCACCGCACAATACATATAAATTTCCTCTAGATCAAATCCAAGAAGTTTATAACGGGCAAATTCTGGAAGATAATTAGTTATACATTTCATTTCTTCGTAACTCATAAGCAAACTAAGTTCATTATGATGTGAAAGGGAAATCAAGTCATCACAATTTTTGGACACGATACGATCATGAAACAATTTGCATTAGGTATTGAAATGATCATGTTCATTAAAAAGCCCACAAGTATGGCCAATATAATTTAAATTTTCGGCACATTCATCTAACCTTTCTTGCAACAATTTAGTTTCTAAGTACTTATGCTTCTTGCAATATCTATCTTCCCTATTTGGTGTGTTCGTACAAACCCAATGTACTCCACAGAAATTGACATGTTTATAGGAGACATTTTCATCATAACTAGTGCAACCATCAATAGTATCATGGATATTCAAAGAATTCGTACTAACAACATTGCAATCATGCTCATCATTCAAATATTTAGTGCCAAACATTTTACAGATTTCTTCTAGCACTTGAGCACAATTTTCCTTTCCATCATACTCACGAAAGATATTAAAAAGGTGAAGCATATGAGACAAACTCAATTCCATTTTTTTATAGTTTTCTTTTATAAACTAAACTAGTGATAAAACAAGAAACTAAAAGACTCGATTGCAAGATCTAAAGATATACCTTCAAGCACTCACCTCCCCGGCAACGGCGCCAAAAAAGAGCTTGATGTCTACTACACAACCTTCTTCTTGTAGACGTTGTTGGGCCTCCAAGTGCAGAGGTTTGTAGGACAGTAGCAAATTTCCCTCAAGTGGATGACCTAAGGTTTATCAATCCGTAGGAGGCGTAGGACGAAGATGGTCTCTCTCAAGCAACCCTGCAACCAAATAACAAAGAGTCTCTTGTGTCCCCAACACACCCAATACAATGATAAATTGTATAGGTGCACTAGTTCGGCGAAGAGATGGTGATACAAGTGGTATATGGATAGTAGATAAAGGTATTTGTAATCTGAAATTATAAAAACAGCAAGGTAACTAATGATAAAAGTGAGCGTAAACGATATTGCAATGCTAGGAAACAAGGCCTAGGGTTCATACTTTCGCTAGTGTAAGTTCCCTCAACAATAATAACATAATTGGGTCACATAACTATCCCTCAACATGCAACGAAGAGTCAATCCAAAGTCACTAATAGCGGAGAACAAACGAAGAGATTATGGTAGGGTATGAAACCACCTCAAAGTAATTCTTTCCAATCAATCTGTTGGGCTATTCCTATAAGTGTCACAAACAACCCTAGAGTTCGTACTAGAATAACACCTTAAGACACAAATCAACCAAAACCCTAATGTCACCTAGATACTCCAATGTCACCTCAAGTATCCGTGGGTATGATTATACGATATGCATCACACAATCTCAGATTCATCTATTCAACCAACACATAGAACCTCAAAGAGTGCCCCAAAGTTTCTACCAGAGAATCATGACGAAAACGTGTGCCAACCCCTGTGCATAGGTTCATGGGCGGAACCTGCAAGTTGATCACCAAAACATACATCAAGTGAATCACGTGGTATCCCATTGTCACCACAGATACGCACGGCAAGACATACATCAAGTGTTCTCAAATCTTTAAAGACTCAATCCGATAAGATAACTTCAAAGGGGAAACTCAATCCATTACAAGAGAGTAGAGGGGGGAAGAAACATCATAGGATCCAAATATAATAGCAAAGCTCGCAATACATCAAGATCGTATCACCTCAAGAACACGAGAGAGAGAGAGAGAGAGAGATCAAACACATAGCTACCGGTACATACCCTCAGCCCCGAGGGAGAACTACTCCCTCCTCGTCATAGAGAGCACCGGGATGATGAAGATGGCCACCGGAGAGGGATTGCCCCTTCCGGCAGGGTGTCGAAACGGGTCTAGATTGGTTTTCGGTGGCTAAGGAGGCTTCTGGCGGTGGAACTCCTGATCTATTGTGTTCCCGGATGTTTTTAGGGTATATGGAGATATATAGGCGGAAGAAGTACGTTAGGGGGGCCATGAGGGTGGAGGGCGCGCCCGGGGGGGTGGGCGTGCCCCCTACCTCGTGGCCTCCTCAAAGGTCCCGTGACGTGCACTCCAAGACTTATGGGCTTCTTTCCTTCCAAAAATGAGTTCCGTGAAGTTTCAGGTCAATTGGACTCCGTTTGATTTTCCTTTTCTTCGAAACCCTAAAACAAGGTAAAAACAGAAACTGGCACTAGGCTCTGGGTTAATAGGTTAGTCCCAAAAATGATATAAAAGTGTATAATAAAGCCCATAAACATCCAAAACAGTAGATAATATAGCATGGAGTAATAAAAAATTATAGATACGTTGGAGACGTATCACCCTCCCGTGGCAGCGGGGTCCTAGCGAAAACTAAGGGATATTAAGGCCTCCTTTTAATAGAGTACCGGACCAAAGCATTAACACATAGTGAATACATGAACTCCTCAAACTACGGTCATCACCGGGAGTGGTCCCGATTATTGTCACTTCGGGCTTGCCAGATTATAACACATAGTAGCTGACTATAGACTTGCAACATAGGATCACGAACTCACATATATTCATGAAAACATAATAGGTTTGGATCTGAAATCATGGCACTCGGGCCCTAGTGACAAGCATTAAGCATAGCAAAGTCATAGCAACATCAATCTCAGAACATGGTGGATACTAGGGATCAAACCCTAACAAAACTAACTGGATTACATGATAAATCTCATCCAACCCATCACCGTCCAGCAAGACTATGATGGAATTACTCAGGCACGGCGGTGAGCATCATGAAATTGGTGATGGAGGATGGTTGATGATGACGACGATGACGGATTCCCCTCTCCGGAGCCCCGAACGGACTCCAAATCAGCCCTCCCGAGAGGTTTTAGGGATTGGCGGTGGCTCTATCTCGTAAAACACGATGAATCCTTCTCTCTGAATTTTTTCTCTCTAAACACGAATATATAGAATTGGAGTTGAGGTCGGAGGAGCTCCAGGGGGCCCACGAGGTAGGGGGCACGCCCAGGGGGGCAGGCGCGCCCCCACCCTCGTGGCTAGGGTGTGGACCCCCGGTCTTGATCTTTTGCCAGGATTTTTTATTATTTCCAAAAATAGTCTCCGTAAAGTTTTAGGTCATTCCGAGAACTTTTGTTTCTGCACATAAATAACACCATGGCAATTCTGCTGAAAACAGCGTCAGTCCGGGTTAGTTCCATTCAAATCATGCAAGTTAGAGTCCAAAACAAGGGCAAAAGTGTTCGGAAAAGTAAATACGACGGAGATGTATCAACTCCCTCAAGCTTAAACCTTTGCTTGTCCTCAAGCAATTCAGTTGATAAACTGAAAGTGATAAAGAAAAACTTTTACAAACTCTATTTGCTCTTGTTGTTGTAAATATGTAAAGCCAGCATTCAAGTTTTCAACAAAGATTATAAACTAACCATATTCACAATAACGCATAGGTCTCATGTTTACTAATATCAATGGCATAATCAACTAGCAAGCAATAATAGTAAAGCTCGGATGACAACACTTTCTCAAAACAATCATAATATGATATAACAAGATGGTATCTTGCTAGCCCTTTCTGAGACCGCAAAACATAAATGTAGAGCACCTTTAAAGATCAAGGACTGACTAGACATTGTAATTCATGGTAAAAGAGATCCAGTCAAGTCATACTCAATGTAAACTAACAGTAATGAATGCAAATGACAGCGGTGCTCTCCAACTGGTGCTTTTTAATAAGAAGATGATGACTCAACATAAAAGTAAATAGATAGGCCCTTTGCAGAGGGAAGCAGGGATTTGTAGAGGTGCCAGAGCTCAGTTTTGAAATAGATATGAATAATATTTTGAGCGGTATACTTTCATTGTCAACATAACAACCAAGAGATGGCGATATCTTCCATGCTACACACATTATAGGCGGTTCCCAAACAGAATGGTAAAGTTTATACTCCCCCTCCACCAACAAGCATCAATCCATCACTACAGGAATCAGCTACTTTGCCGTCTGCCACGGCGGACGGCAAAGGCCTGAACGGCGGACGGCAAAGGCCTTTGCCGTCAGCCGCGGACGGCAAAAGGCTCCGGCAAAGTAGGCTTCGGTAAACAGGTTCTTTGCCGTCCGCTACTGACGGCAAAGTCTTTGCCGTCTGCGGCGGACGGCAAAGAGAGAGTGGCAGACGGCAAAGAGAGCGGACGGCAATAATTGCGCTGTCAGTCCGTTAAGTGGCTAACGGAAGGCCTTTGCCGTCCGCCGCTAACGGCAAAATTTCTAGGGTCTTTGCCGTCCGCCGTATGATGTCATCTACACGTCACTACGTGGCAGGTTCTTTGTCGTCTGCCACTGACGGCAAAGTCTTTGCCGTCTGCCACTGTAGGCAAACTGACCAAATGGGTCAGCTCCCAGGAAGCACAGGTGGACGCCACGTGGCTTCTTTGCCGTCCGCGGCAGACGGCAAAGAGCCCGTTGCCGTCGGTGGCAGACGGCAAAGAGCCTGCATATTGGCTCTTTTTTCTGTTTTTTCATATACCCAACCATTTTCACAGCAAATAGATGATACATATATATTTTTCACATGGCAAGTTCACAGCAAACATATGAGATATCCAACACATATAATGTCATCATACATGCATAGTTCCATCAACCATACATAGCAAGTTCGACATACATGCATCCAACCATACATATTACAATAGTGTCATCCTACCATACATGCATAGTTCATAGATACAAAGGAAACATAGTTCATCCAAACAAGCACTCCATCTATGCAAGCTTCTGTGAAGTGAATGAATTCTGCAAAATGAGAAATAAGAAAGTTAGAAGAAGAAGATTAGAAGAAGAAGAAGAAGAAGAAGAAAATGAAGAAGAAGAAGAATATATGACATTTATGAGCTAATTTAGGTGAAATTGATCATTTGTGAGCTAACTTAGGTGAAATGGATCGTTTATGAGCTAACCTAGGTGCAATGGATCGCTTATGAGCAAACTTAGGTAAAATGCATCATTTTAGAGGTAACCTAGGTAAGATGGATCATTTTGGAGCTAACCTAGGTAAAATGGGTCATTTTAGAGCTAACTTCGGTAGAATGGATCATTTATGAGCTAAGTAAGGTTAAATGGGTCATTTTAGAGCTAACGTAGGTAAAATGGATCGTTTATGAGCTAACTAAGGTAAAACGGATCATTTTAGAACTAACTTAGGTAAAATGGATCGTTTATGAGCTAACCAAGCTAATTATGCCATTTTTGACATAAGTAAGCTAAGTACATGTCATTATTGAGCAAACCTAGTTAACTAAGCATATTAGAGCTAACTTTGGTCATTTTGGAGGAAACAAAGCTAAGTATAGATCGTTTTAGAGCTAACTTAGGTAAAATGGATGGTTTTGGAGGTCAGTAAGCTTATTAAGTCATTTTGGAGGAGAAGAAGCTAAGTCTAGGTCATTATGGTAAGCATTGGAGGAAATAAAGCTAAGTCTAGGTCTTTATGCACGTGTTAAGCAAAACACTAGATAAACTTACCAAGATCCAGGAGGTGTAGGAGCGGGGTGGCTCGTGTCGGTAGCTGGAGAAGGATCGTGCAATGCTTGTCTAGAGTTACGCTGCACCAAAGATCATTTCCAATGTCTTGTTAGCATGATGACACTCAAATGTTAAGACTAGCAAGTAATGTCCATTCAAATAAAACTCACCGTGGTCCCAGGAGCAATCACTGGCATCGGCGGAGCGGTCTGACCTATCTTCTCGCACACAGACTGCACATTTGGTTTTGACGACTCAGTCATACTAGTTAGTAATGATACAAACACTACATGAATGTTTTGGCTAATCTGCAGAAGAAACTTACCACAAGGAGCTCGTACATGGCCCTTGCCTGCATGTCATTCCGTGCCCTCTCCTCCTCCATCATCTTTGTCGTCCTCTCCTCCAACTCCCGCTGCCTCTCCGCCGCCTCCGCCAGAAGTTTCTCCGTTCTATCTCTCTCACTTTGTATAGTAGCCTGCAACACCACTCACATGACCATTTGTAATCATTGATGGAAGCGCACACAATGTAATGGAGAAAGATAACTAAGTACGTATCACTAACCTTGATGGCGAGTTGCACTGGCCGTTGACGAGGCCTTATCTCAGGAGCGGAGCTCGACTGGCGCGCCTTGATCTCCGGGAGAGTGCTAGGACAACGGATAAGTCCATCTCCAATGGCTATGGAGCCATGGGACCTCCCGCCACCAGATATCATCAACAGCTCTGGATCAATGGGACCCTGGCTCGGGTTAAAGTCCTCCCCTTTCCTCGCCTTCCCCTCATCTCTATATCTCACGAGCTTGTTGTGGGAGGAGATGTTGGTGAAGTTGTTTGCATCATCGAGGTCAGACTGAGAGAAAGCCTTGACTTTCTTGAAAGAGGCAGTGTGGGCCATGGCATACAGGTCGTACACCTCTGGCACCTTATCCGCCTTATTGTAGCGTGCCTGAAAGAGAGAAACAATGAAAATTAGTAATTAAAGGGCTCAAGCTAGCATGATGAATGAATTGCATGAATCATGAAGCAAACCACATACCCAGTTGCGCCCGAACTGATATAAGTTGGAGCTGCCTTGATGGTGTGGCACACCTTCCATTTGGGCACGTTTGTCCTTGGCTTCCTTGTGGAGGGCTAGCCATCGTTGTGAGCACCACTCATCGACCAACACCTCCCAACAATCCATCCGATCCGCACACCATCTCGGAGGCGCCTAAGTTAGCAAATAGAAACTTGAGCGCTACGGCTAAGAATTACTAAATGAAGGAACTTAAGTAGAGAAGGCCTTAAGAATTACCTTCATGTACTGCTCCTTACTCAGGAACTTATCGCGGCACGCCAGCTTGGTCTTCTTGATACCACGCAAGGCGTAGTAGTCTCGAACAGCCTGCACCCGAGCCTCGTGCCGTAAGTTCTGGAGTAGGCGCTTGTAGACGTTCTCGATAACATGTGCCGCCTCCTCCTCGTATCCCTCCTCACACCTGTAGAATGTCTGCAATCAAATGAGACAATATTGATTAGTACAATTAATAACTAGCTAGTTGAAGATTTTTAAATGTGTAAAGGAGAAATTACCCAGAACTTTCTGATCACCATGTCTGCCCTCGTGTCGCACACGACACCGTCGATAATCTCATTTGGCGGGGCCGGGGCAGCCACGTAGTGCTCCCAGCTCAATCCAAGCTCTGGAAGCCAGCCCTCACCAGGCAACGTGACAAACCCGGGGAAGTTTTGCCGGCAAAGAACTCCAAGGACGGAGTTGGGCCGGCGGACACTATGATGGTGGTCCCAACCCCTGCAGCATGACAAGGCCAACGCATTAGTTATTTGAAAAATCGTGAATGCACAAGGTACAAAAATATTAAATGCACTTACGTACCTCTCCCCATCAGGGAAAATCAACCACCTCTGCTCGCGGGTCACCGGCACGGACGGGAGCCGTGTAGCACCACGCTGGTAGACGGTGCCCCCTCCTCCTCAAGATCAGTCGGCTCCCCGCCATCATCAGCATGGCCACTCGGCTCCTCGGGCTGATCCGGCCAGGTACCCCATCCGGACGTGTGCTCCTCCGGGGTCACGTGGGCCGAACTCTCGTGGGCCGAAGCCCAGTCGACCCGAGGCTCATGGGCCCAAGACCCGTGGACCGGAGGCTCGTGGACCGGAGTCCGTGTAGCCTCCTCCTCGGATGAGTCCACCCTAGCAGTCACGTGCTCAGGTGAAACGGCTGGGGGTGGCGGCGAGGAAGGCGCCGTAGCAGTCACCCTACTTCCTCTCCCACGACCACGTGCCCCACCTCCTCTCTTCCTACCTCGTCCCCTACTGGGCACCGCGGTCGACGAAGAAGGGCCCGGCGGTGTGGCCATACTGTCTAGCAACGCTCGCCGGAGAGGTGCGTCTGGAATGGAAGACCTCAGACCACGCTCCCGACCAGCGCCCACCATCTTTCAACACCTGCCATGACAAACAGTAAACGAAATTAGTACAACATAAAAAAAGACCGACATGAATAATAATGTGTATCAATTAAGTGTATCATCATCAAGTACAACATAAAAAAATGTAATACCTGACACTACTAATAATCTCGATCAGTATCATCAATAAATGCATAACCATCATCATCACTATAATCAATGACGGGCTCATAGGGTTCATTGGCATCAACATGTGCAAGGCCACCTTGACGTAATCGGTGAAGCATTGACAGGTCATCCGCAGCAGTAACCTCTTCTTGTTCCGGCTCTTCTTGTTCCTCCTCTGGGGTGATGTCGGATTCATTGTCGTTGTCTACTTCAATGTTTTGGGGTGAAGTATAGCGGTTCTTGAAACGCTTTTTGGAAAGACGTGTCTCTTGGAAGAATTCTCCTTCATATGTGTCTGGATTAATGTGAGGTTCATAATCCTCTTCCTTTGGGGGAGAAAGTCTAGCACGTGGCGGCACTTCATAAACGACATCCCAACCTTTCAGATTTGGATTAGTTTGGCAGGCCCACGGTAGATAGAATACTTGGGTCGCCTGTTGAGCCATAATATAGACATCAGGAACATCTAAATGAGTGCTTTGGTTGATTTAAACTAGCCCTATATGTTCATGAGTCCTTCTAGTCTCCTTCGGCTGAAACCAAAAACATTTGAAGACTACGACATTCGGTGGGTTTTCACCATAGAACAGAAGTTCATAAATCGCTTCAACTCTCCCATAATACTCGATACCTCCTTCGCCGATAGCAGATACACAACAATTTGTAGACTTTCGGTCGGCCATAGATAGCTCTTTGCCATAGGTACGAAAGCGATACCCGTTGATGTCGTACTTGTCAAATGAACGGACCTTATAGTCAAAACCATTAGCGACTTGTCTCAATTCGGCGTCCATAGACTCTGAATTAGCCTACAAGTTTAATATGAAAGGATTGTTGCATTATGCACAAATTAGCGAATGAAATGAAATTGTCTAATAGAAATTACCGTTTGTTTGAACCAAGAGATGAAACCG
This sequence comes from Triticum monococcum, assembly GCA_034509565.1. Lineage (NCBI taxonomy): Eukaryota > Viridiplantae > Streptophyta > Magnoliopsida > Poales > Poaceae > Triticum > Triticum monococcum. Next base: position 663,630,093 of record CM067843.1, on the reverse strand, counting down.
GGATAGCCATCTCCTTGCTTTGCGAGAAGCTCATACTCTTCGACGGAATCCTTTTGGATCTCCGCTCCATACGAGAATATGGTGACGTATCGACTGTATGACATATCCAGGAATAAGAGTAGTTCAAAGGAAATAGAAGTTGCGAAACAATGTACCGAGAACTTACTCGATGTACGGCCGCACTTCTATCAGGTTGTTGAAGATATACAACGAAATGGTCCGCCATTCTTCGTTATCCAAAGATACTGGATGTGAAACACTAGCTGGTGCGAGATTCCCTTTGAATAGGCTGAGGTTGGATCCACCCTTTTTAGACTCGTCAGCATTGTACCGAGGCTTCGGATTATGCAAATGACGATTTTTAGCTTCGTAGTGCGCTGTTACGAAGTTTGCCGCCTCCTCTGTGATGAATGCCTCAGCCATCGATGCTTCAATTCTACGTTTATTTTTACATTTTTCTCGAAGCGTCTTCTGCATCCTCTCAGTTGGGTAGCACCAACGATTTTGCACGGGCCCCCCCAATCTTGCCTCGGTCGGGAGATGCAAAATCAAATGTTGCATTGGATTAAAGAAGCCCGGTGGAAAGATCTTCTCTAACTTGCAGATCAACTCCGGCGCCAACTCTTCCATTTCTTCTAGCACGCCAGGCGATAGTTCTTTCGCATAAAGAACACGGAAGAAATAGCTGAGTTCTGCCAGTACTAGCCATTCATCCTCAGGGATGAAGCCACGCAACATCACCGGCATTACCCGCTCAATCCATATGTGCCAATCATGACTCTTGAGACCAAATATCTTCAGTTTATCAAGATTCGCTCCCCTCTTTAGATTCGCTGCATACCCATCGGGAAACATCAACTGCTGTTGCACCCACAAGAGAATTTCCCTCATAGCTGGCCTTCCAAGATTGAACCATGCCTTTGGCTTCGTCTAGTTTTGCTTTCCTTTCGGTTCTTTCATGTTTTGTAACGGCCTATCACATAGCGCCTCCAGATCGACTCTAGCCTTAGTATTATCCTTTGACTTCCCATCTATGCCGAACAATGTACCAAAAAGTGCCTCGGTGATATTCTTCTCAGTGTGCATCACGTCGATGTTGTGTGGGCAAAGGAGGTCTTTGAAGTAAGGCAGATCCTATAAGCATGTTTTGTGAGTCCACGCGTGCTTAGTATTATACCCCTTGAAGTACCCTGGACGTTGTGGATCTGGCTCGAGAGCGTTTAACTGATCCAGGGTTTGTTGGCCTGTCAATGCAGGTGGTGCAGAGTTTTTGACAACTCTACCCCTGATGAAGTTCTTCTTGTCTTTCCTGAACTTATGGCGAGGATCCAGGAACTGTCTATGCATGTCGAAGCAAGAAAACTTGCGACCGGCCTGAAGCCAACGAAACTCAAGAGCTCCCTTGCATGTGGGGCACGGGAACCTTCCATGCACACACCAGCCAACGAATAGCGCATACGCCGGCAAGTCATGCGCCGAGTACATGTACCAGACACGCATTATGAAGTTCCGTTTGCTAAAGGCGTCGTATGTCTTGAACCCATTATCCCAGGCTTCTTGCAATTCGTCCTTAAGCGGCTGCATGTACACATTCATATTTTTGCCCGGATAGTTGGGTCCTGGAATTATCAACGTCAGGAAAATGTTCTTTCTTTGCATAATCTGTCCGGGGGGGGAGATTGAGTGGAAAGACAAATACGGGCCAACAACTATATTGGGCGGCCGTCATACCAAACACACTGAACCCATCCGTGCTGATGCCGACTCGAGGATGCCTCGGATCTGCCGCTTTGTCAGCATGTAATTCATCAAACTTTTTCCACGCAACACCATCCGATGTGTGTACCATCATTAGATTCCCATCTGCATCTAGTTCGGTTCTTTTGCCTGTTTTGTGCCATGTCATCTGTCTGGCCGTCTCTTCGACCATGAAAAGACGTTGAAGTCTTGGTACGATTGGCATATACCGAAGAACACTAACGGGGATTTTGGTCTGTGTCTTCTCACCCATACCGTTGTCTACCACAATATACCTGGAAGACATGCAAATGGGACAATAGTTCAAGTCCGCATAGTCAAGCCTAAATAAGGCACATCCTTTCTCACAGGCATGTATCTTCTCATAGGGCATCTTCAGTGCACGGAGGATTTTGTCCGACTGGTACAGGTTTGCAGGCATTACATGGCCTTTGGGTAGAAAGCGTCCAAATACTGTCATAATTGCGTCATAGCATTCTCTGCCCAAGTTGAACTGAGCCTTCAGAGCCATTACTTGTGAGATGGCATCCAACTGACAAAGCTCAGTGTGCTCGTGGAGCGGACGTTTCGAAGACTCCAACATTTCATTAAAGGCCTTTGCAGATTCCTCCATCTCCTCGTCCGAATCCCGAGCATCATCATAGTCTTGCACCATGTTTTCCATCCCGGTACCATGCTCGTCGGTGCGACGACGATCCACCTCAGCTCGGTCACGTTGGGCAGACTCACCATGAAATGTCCACACCGTATAATCGGGCGTAAAACCACTCTTCTGCAGGTGTTTGCCCATTTCAGCCTCTGTCTTCTTTTCCCAATTGTCACACCGGAAACAGGGGCACCAGGTTTTCTTTTGGCCATTTGCAAATGCGGCTTGCACAAACCCCTTAGTTTTTGTGAACCATTCAGCGCTCCATTTGTTCTGACCAGTGTGACCAGTATACATCCAAGCACGGTCACTCATCTTGACTTTCAGAGCTACTGGACACACAACAATTATATATGTAATTCACCATGTATATATTCATCAGTTGATCTACTTTGTCAATTTTATTACGTCCATGCAACCTACACTCTAATAGGTAATGATAGGTCCTAATCCCACCCGTGTATGTGTAGATTGGGTTCATTTTCCCATGCTATGCTCCGGATCCGACGCAAAATTTTGGCAGCACCTCCCCGCTGTTCTCCTGATACACGTCTCTGCAATAAACAGAGAGGATGTGTACCTGGAGAACAACAGGGGAGGCACTGATGAAATATATGCGTCGGATCCGGAGCAAAGCATATGGGAAAATGAACCCAATCTACACATACTCGGGCTGTCCATGGATAGCGTTGGACAATTCGAAAGAATCAAGGTTATAAATATGCAAATGCATGCATATTTATAACTATGACGCTTTCGAATGAGAGACACATATTGGTTACGCATACTGATGATTCAAGACACATATATAGCTAGCTATCAAGTTTCATCGAAATAGATCAAATAATTAATGGGGGAGGAGGACTTGTCATTTGTGCTCACCCACGAACGAAGGGGCAGAGCTCGTCAAACGCACGGCGAGGTCGTCGAACACCAAACCTCGCAGTGATGAAACAACTGCACATTTAAAACTACACGATCAACACAATTATATATGATGTTTTTCATAACTAAATCGAAAAATATATGACCTAACTAATAATTCACAAATCTATGACCCCGTCGGCCTCTGGAAGGCCAAAGAACACCTTAATTTTCGGGAGGTGTCGGTGGTCGGGGTGCCCTGTCGGTGTCGGGGTGCCCTGTCGGGGTCGGGGTCTCGGGGTCGGGGTGTCGGGTCGGGGTGCCGGGTCGGGGTCGGGGTGCCGTGTCGGTGTCGGGGTCGGGGTGTCGGGTCCGACTCGCGGTCGGGGTCGGGGTCGGGGTCTCGGGGTCAGGGTGTCGGGTCGGGGTGCCGGGTCGGGGTCGGGGTGCCGTGTCAGTGTCGGGGTCGGGGTGTCGGGTCAGGCCCGGGGTCTCGGGGTCGGGGTGTTGGGTCAGGCTCGGGGTCGGGGTCTCGGGGTCGGGGTGCCGGGTCGGGGTCGGGGTGCCGTGTCGGTGTCGGGGTAAGGGTGGGTGTGGTGTCAGGGTGTCGGTGTCGGGGTGTCGTGTCGGTGTCGGGGTCGGGGTCTCGGGGTCGGGGTGTCGGGTTGGGGTCGGGGTGCCGTGTCCGTGTCGGGGTCGGGGTGTCGGGTCAGGCTCGGGGTCGGGGTGTCGGGGTCGGGGTCGGGGTCGGGGTGTCGGGGTCGGGGTCGGGGTCGGGGTGTCGGGGTCTAGGGGTCGGGGTGCCGGGTCGGGGTCGGGGTGCGGTGTCGGGTCGGGGTGCCGTGTCGGGTCGGGGGTTTTTCCTCTTTTTTCCTTTTCTTCTTCTTCTTCTTCTTCTTCTTCTTCTTCTTCTTCTTCTTCTTCTTCTTCTTCTTCTTCTTCTTCTTCTTCTTCTTCTTCTTCTTCTTCTTCCTCCTCCTCCTCCTTTCCTTTTTCCTCTTCTTCTTCTCCTCCTCTCCTCTTTTTTCTTCTTCTTTTTCCTCTTCTTCTTTTTTCTTCTCCTCCTCCTCTTCTTCTTCTTCCTCTTCTTCTTCTCCTCCTCTCCTCTTTTTCTCTTCTTCTTCTTCTTTCCTCAAACTAAACTAAACCTAAAACTAAACCTAAAACTAAATCTAAACTAAACATAAACCTAAAACAAATAAAACAGAAAAAAGGAAAAAACTAAATCTAAACCTAAAACTAAACTAAAACTAAACCTAAACCTAAAACTAAAACTAAATCTAAACTAAAACTAAAAAGGAAAAAACAGAAAAAAAAACAGAAAAAAGGAGGGGGGCTCACCTTCTGCAGCGCCGGTGGAGGAGGGGGCGGGGCGGTGGAGGAGCTGGCCGGGGCGCGGGGCGGCCTGGGGCGGCGGGGGGCCGGGCCCGGCGCGGTGGGGCGGCGGGGGGCTGGGGTGCCGGGGGGCCGGGGCGGGGGAGGGGGGCGACGGGGCGGTGGGGGGCCGGGGCGGCGGCGGGCGGCGGCGGGGGCAAGAGGCGGCGGTGCGCGGCGGGCGGCGATGGCGGGGGTGGTGGGAAGTGGTGAGAACAGAGAGGGGCGGGGGGCACGGGCCGTTAGATAGTGCCCTCTTTGCCGCTCGCCTCTCTTTGCCGTCCGCCTTTTTGCCTCTTTGTCGTCTGCTGGCAGACGACAAAGAGGTGGCCCGTTAAGTTTTTCCCAAACGGGCGGGGGGTGGGGGCCACCTCTCTCTTTGCCGTCTGCCAGCTGACGGCAAAGATTCTTTGCCATCCGCCAGCAGACGGCAAAGAACTGGCGGACGGCAAAGAGCTTCTTTGCCGTCTGCCAGTTCTTTGTCGTCTGCTTTTTGGTAGCTGATGGCAAAGAGCTGCTTTGCCGTCAGCTAGCAGACGGCAAAGAGCTGGCAGATGGCAAATTAGCTGATTCCAGTAGTGCATGGCTTGGTCGAAACAACGAGTGCCTCCAACTAACAAGAGTCCTAGGGGGAGTTTTGTTTGCAATTATTTTGATTTGATTTGCATAAATCATGGGACTGGGCATCCCGGTGACCAGCCGTTTTCTCGTGAGTGAGGAGCGGAGTCCACTCCTTTTGAGAATAACCTGCCTAACATGGAAGATACGGACAACCCTAGTTGATACATGAGCTATTCGAGCATACAAAACAGAATGTTTATTTGAAGGTTTAGAGTTTGACACATACAAATTTACTTGGAATGGCAAATAGATACCGTATATAGGTAGGTATGGTGGACTCATATGGAATAACTTTGGGGTTTATGGAGTTGTATGCACAAGCAGTATTCCCGCTTAGTACAGGTGAAGTCTAGAAAAAGACTGGGAAGCGACCAGCTAGAGAGCGACAACAGTCATGAACATGCATTAAAGTTAATCAACATCGAATGCAAGCATGAGTAGGATATAATGCACCATGAACATAAATATCGTAGAGGCTATGTTGATTTTGTTTGAACTACATGCGTGAACATGTGCCAAGTCTAGCCACTCGAATTGTTCAAAAGAGGATACCACCCTATCATACCACATCACAGCCATTTTAATAGCATATTGGCACGCAAGGTAAACCATTATAAGCTCCTAGCTAATTAAGCATGGCATAAGAAACTATGATCTCTAGTTGTCATTGCAAACATGTTTATTTATAATAGGCTGAATCAGGAACGATGAACTAATCATATTTATAAAAACAAGAGATGTCGAGTTCATACCAGCTTTTCTCATCTCAGTCAGTCCATCATATATCGTCATAATCGCCTTTCACTTGCACGACCGAATGATGTGGATAATAATAATAGTGCACGTGCATTGGACTAAGCTGGAATCTGCAAGCATTCAATAAACAAGAGAGGACAAGGCAATATGGGCTCTTTTGTCAGATCAACAATAATGCATATAAGAGCCACTTCAACAATTTAATTATGGTCTTCTCCTATCGACCCCAAAGAAAAGAGAAGAAATAAAACTATTTACACGGGAAAGCTCCCAACAAGCAAAAAGAAGAACACGAAATCTTTTTGGGTTTTCTTTTTTAATTACTACTACAAGCATGGAAATTAAAACTAGCTAAAAGCTACAACTATTTTTTTTGATTTTTCTTAAGGTTTATTAAACACACAAGAAGAAAGTATAAAAAGAGAAAATAAACTAGCATGGATGATACAATGAAAAAGTATGAGCACCGACATCTAGCAATGAGTGTGTGATCATGAATGTAATGTTGGTGGGAAATCGTACTCCCCCAAGCTTAGGCTTTTGCCTAAGTTGGTCTATGACTACGGTTGGCCTGGCGGATATCCATAGTAATAGTTGGGGTCGTACTGAGAAGAAGAAGACTCTGATTGCCACTGGTTGGCAATCATCTCTGGATCCCACTGGTAATTAGACTGTCGTGGAGGAAGGCGGTGAGGCCTCCATTCTCAGCCAATTCATAGAAATCATCATAAATCCCGGCTGCTCTCAAGAAATCACCACAAGGCCATTCACACGGCCGAACCTCCGCGATGCGAGGCAGATTATATTTGGGCTTCTTTGCTTCTTCATTTTGCTTTTCCTTCGAGCTTCGGCTCGATGAGCCCCTAAACAATCTCTTCATTATTTTCTGAAAAATTCTGAAATTTTTAGCAACTTCAAAATAAAAGTGAACCAAACTCAACAAAATCGATAGCAACTACTCCTACAAGTGCCTAGAGCCTATGTCATGCATCAAAACTACTTGGAACCATATAAATTTGACATGCAAGCTCAGGAACAGGGTCACCTAGGCAGCAAAAATATGCAATGAATAAAGCACTAGAACAAAAACTAATTGGACCAATGGAGGAGTATACCAAGGAACAATCCCCCAAAGCAGTTTTGTGAGAGGTGCTTTGAGCAAGGAGATCGAAAATCGCAGCAAAATGAGCTAGAACTCGTGCTTGAGCTGGATAATGGTGTTTGTGGGAGGAAGAAGGAGTGTGTGGGTGCAGGAATAAGTGGAGGAGGGCCACCGTGGGCCCATGAGGCAGGGGCGCGCCTAGGGGGCAGGGCGCGCCCTCCACCCGCGTGGCCAGGTGGATGCCCCCCCTGCTGTGTTCTCAGTGCCAAATATTCTCAAATATTCCAAAAAAATCATATTTAAATTTCAAGGCATTTGGAGAACTTTTATTTTCAGGGTATTTTTATATTGCACGGATAATTCAGATAACACACAGAAAATGCTATTTTTATTTTACTTAATCTAAATAACAGAAAGTAAAAGGAGGGTACACAGAGTTGTGTTTTCTAAATTCATCCATCTCATGATCATCAAAAGGAATCCATTAACAAGGTTGATCAAGTCTTGTTAACAAACTCATTCCGAATAACATGGAACCAGAGAATTTTCGAATAACACCAAGTTACCTCAACGGGGATATGCACATGCCCAACAATAAGAATATCATATTTCTTCTTGACAATAGGTAGAGGAATTTTAAAACCTCCAAAAATAATTGATGGAATTTTTCCAATAGAATTGATACTGTGGACTTGAGGTTGTTTCCTCGGAAAGTGTATCGTATGCTCATTACCATTAACATGAAAAGTGGCATTGCCTTTGTTGCAATCAATAACAGCCCCTACAGTATTCAAAAAGGGTCTTCCAAGAATAATAGACATACTATCGTCCTCGGGAATATCAAGAATAACAAAGTCTGTTAAAATAGTAACGTTTGCAACCACAACAGGCACATCCTCACAAATACCGACAGGTATAGAAGTTGATTTATCAGCCATTTACAAAGATATTTCAGTAGGTGTCAACTTATTCAAGTCGAGTCTATGATATAAAGAGAGAGGCATAGCACTAACGCCGGCTCCGAGATCGCATAAAGCAGTTTTAACATAGTTTCTATTAATGGAGCATGGTATAGTGGGTACTCCTGGATCTCCAAGTTTCTTTGGTATTCCACCCTTAAAAGTATAATTAGCAAGCATGGTGGAAATTTCATCTTTCGGTATCTTCCTTTTATTAGTAACAATATCTTTCATATACTTAGCATAAGGATTCATTTTAAGCATATCAGTTAATCGCATACGCAAAAGATAGGTCTAATCATTTCAGCAAAGCACTCAAAATCCTCATCATCCTTTTTCTTGGGTGGTTTGGGAGGAAAAGGCATGGGTTTCTGAACCCATGGTTCTCTTTCTTTACCGCGTTTCCTAGCAACAAAGTCTTTCTTATCATAACGTTGATTCTTTGATTGTGGGTTATCAAGATCAACAACAGGTTCAATTTCTATATCATTATCATTACTAGGTTGAGCATCATCATGAACATTATCATTAACATTATCACTAGTTTCAGGTTCATTACCAGATTGTGTTTCAGTATCAGAAATAGAAATATCATTTGGATTCTCAGGTGTTTCAGCAATAGGTTCACTAGAAGCATGCAAAGTCCTATCATTCTTCTTTTTTTTCCTTTTAGAAGGACTAGGTGCATCTATATTATTTCTCTGAGAATCTTGCTCAATTCTCTTAGGGTGGCCTTCAGGATACAAAGGTTCCTGAGTCATTTTACCAGTTCTAGTAGCCACTCTAATAGCAAAATCATTATTCTTACTATTCAATTCATTGAGCAAATCATTTTGAGCTTTGAGTACTTGTTCTACTTGAGTGGTAACCATAGAAGCATGTTTACCAATAAGTTTAAGTTCACCTTTGACATTAGCCATATAATCACCCAAGTGTTCAAGCATATCAGCACTGCGTTTTAATTCTCTACCAAAATAAGCATTGAAGTCTTCTTGCTTAACCATAAATTTATCAAACTCGTCTAAGCATGGGCTAGCAAACTTAGTAAATGGGATTTCAGCTTTATCATATCTATAGAGAGAATTTACCTTTACTACCTGTGTCGGGTTATCAAGACCATGTATTTCTTCAATATGAGATGGATTAAAATTATACATTTCTTCGACAGGCGGTAAATTAAGACCATGTATTTCTTCAATAGGAGGTAAATTCTTAACATCTTCAGCTTTAATACCCTTTTCTTTCATGAATTTCTTTGCCTCTTGCATATCTTCAGGACTGAGAAATAGAATACCTCTTTTCTTCGGAGTTGGTTTAGGAATAGGTTCAGAAGTTGGCTCAGGAAGTGTCCAATTATTTTCATTTGTCAACATATTATACAATATAATTTCAGCTTCATCCGGTGTTCTTTCCCTAAAAACAGAACCAACACAACTATCCATGTAATCTCTGAAAGCATCGGTTAGTCCATTATAAAAGATATCAAGTATTTCATTTTTCTTAAGAGGATGATCATGCAAAGCATTAAGTAATTGGAGAAGCCTCCCCCAAGCTTGTGGGAGACTCTCTTCTTCAATTTGCACAATATTATATATATCCCTTAACGCAACTTGTTTCTTATGAGCAGGAAAATATTTAGCAGAGAAGTAATAAATCATATCCTGGGGACTACGCACACAACCAGGATGAAGAGAATTAAACCATATCTTAGCATCACCCTTTAATGAGAATGGAAATATTTTATGGATATAAAAGTAGCGAGTTCTCTCATCATTAGTGAACAGGGTGGCTATATCATTTAATTTAGTAAGATGTGCCACAACAGTTTCAGATTCATAGCCATAAAAAGGATCAGATTCAACCAAAGTAATTATATCAGGATCAACAGAGAATTCATAATCCTTATCAGTAACACAGATAGGTGAAGTAGCAAAAGCAGGGTCAGGTTTCATTCTAGCATTAAGAGATTGCTGCTTCCATTTAGCTAATAACCTCTTTAGATCATATCTATCATTGCAAGCTAAAATAGCTCTATTAGCTTCTTCATCCATAACATAACCCTCAGGAACAACGTGCAATTCATATTTATTAGGGGGGGAGTCTTCATCATCACTTTCATCAATATTATCAGTTTCAATAATTTCATTCTCTCTAGCCCTAGCAAGTTGTTCATCAAGAAATTCACCAAGTGGCACAGTAGTATTAAGCATAGAAGTAGTTTCATCATAAGTATCATGCATAGCAGAAGTGACATCATCAATAACATGTGACATATCAGAAATGAATGGCCGAAGCAGGTTTAGGTGTCGCAAGCTTACTCAAAACAGAAGGTGAATCAAGTGCAGAGCTAGATGGCAGTTCCTTACCTCCCCTCGTGGTTGAGGGATAAATCTTGGTTCTTGGATCTTTCAAGTTCTTCATAATGATAAGCAGATATAAATCCCAAGTGACTCAAAGAATAGAGCTATGCTCCCCGGCAACGGCGCCGGAAAATAGTCTTGATAACCCACAAGTATAGGGGATCGCAACAGTTTTCGAGGGTAGAGTATTCAACCCAAATTTATTGATTCGACATAAGGGGAGCCAAAGAATATTCTCAAGTATTAGCAGCTGATTTGTCAATTCAACCACACCTGGAAACTTAATATCTGCAGCAAAGTAATATGATAGTAGTGGTAATGGTAGCAAAAGGTAATGATAACAAAAGTAATAATTTTGGTATTTTGTAGTGATTGTAATAGTAGCAACGGAAAAGTAAATAAGCAGAGAACAATATATGGAAAGCTCGTAGGTAATGGATCGGTGATAGCGAATTATGCCGGATGTGGTTCATCATGTAACAGTCATAACCTAGGGTGACACATAACTAGCTCCAGTTCATCAATGTAATGTAGGCATGTATTCCGAATATAGTCACACATGCTTATTGAAAAGAACTTGCATGACATCTTTTGTCCTACCCTCCCGTGGCAGCGGGGTCCTAGCGGAAACTAAGGGATATTAAGGCCTCCTTTTAATAGAGTACCGGACCAAGGCATTAACACATAGTGAATACATGAACTCCTCAAACTACGGTCATCACCGGGAGTGGTCCCGATTATTGTCACTTCGGGGTTGCCAGATCATAACACATAGTACGTGACTATAGACTTGCAAGATAGGATCAAGAACTCACATATATTTATGAAAACATAATAGGTTTAGATCTAAAATCATGGCACTCGAGCCCTAGTGACAAGCATTAAGCATAGCAAAGTCATAGCAACATCAATCTCAGAACATGGTGGATACTAGGGATCAAACCCTAACAAAACTAACTCGATTACATGATAAATCTCATCCAACCCATCACCGTCTAGCAAGCCTACGATGGAATTACTCACGCACGGCGGTGAGCATCATGAAATTGGTGATGGAGGATGGTTGATGATGACGATGGCGACGGATTCCCCTCTCCGGAGCCCCGAACGGACTCCAGATCAGCCCTCCAGAGAGGTTTTAGGGCTTGGCGGCAGCTCCGTATCGTAAAACGCGATGAATCCTTCTCTCTGATTTTTTCTCTCTCCGAACACGAATATATAGAGTTGGAGTTGAGGTCGGAGGAGCTCCAGGGGGCCCACGAGGTAGGGGGGCGCGCCTAGGGAGGCAGGCGCGCCCCCACCCTCGTGGCTAGGGTGTGTGCCCCCTGGTCTTGATCTTTTGCCAGGATTTTTTATTATTTCCAAAAATAGTCCCCGTAAAGTTTTAGGTCATTCCGAGAACTTTTGTTTCTGCACATAAATAACACCATGGCAATTCTGCTGAAAACAGCATCAGTCCGGGTTCGTTCCATTCAAATCATGCAAGTTAGAGTCCAAAACAAGGGCAAAAGTGTTTGGAAAAGTAGATACGATGGAGACGTATCAGTCGCAAGTCGGTGGTGCGGTTGTCGATGCGTTCACTCATTGATTGTTGCTCTTGATGCAAAGCACGTTGTGCACCAAAGAGGTGGCTCTTGGTGACGTAGGAGTTCATGTCATCGTCATGCTCAATGAATAGTGGGTTGGTAGAAGTACTTGGGCCTATCCATCATTCCAAGAGAAAAATGTGAGTGGTAGAAAGAGAAGAATGAATACCAAATGTACCTTGACCGAAGTTGAAAGTGGATCAATGATCACTCCAATGTGGACAAGGAAATAGCACAATTGGTACCAATTCATGTCGGTTTCTCACACCTACACAAGTAAAATCTTATGGCGGAGCTTGGTTAGGATGGTGGCACAAAATTTAATGTGAAAGTAAGCAAGATTTGATAATGTTGGAAAAGATTCGCAAATTTGCAAATGCAACAAGTAGACCAAGCGATGTGAGGTACACGGAAACACACACGCAAAGAGATAAGTGTGCTTGTGCAACCAAGGATGAGCCAAAATGTGGAATCCACAAAAATGCTCGTGTAGCACAACACTAGAGAGATGCTAGAACGATTGCACAATAGGCGGACACGAACTTGTGCACAACCTACTAAGCAAAAATGCAATGACTTTTATCCTAAGTATGCTCTATGTATGGTGTTTCAATGATATGATCCAAGATGATCTAGTATGACAATCTTAATGTTGTATGATGCTATGGTTCTTGCTTATAAGCTCTTTGCTTATCTTTCCCTTTTGCTTAAAAGCTTGTTTGGCTCTTTGTGTGTTGAGCTCTTTTCTCATGCAATGCTTCATGAACCAAGATAGCAATTGTGTATGCGATGACAAGCTTGTGACACAAGAGATGATACCAAGATATGCACCAATGATGTATGTATGTATGCTATGGGAAGTAAGATCACTAATGTGCACAAGTTACATTGCCGGCGATACTCAAAAGCTAGTCTCGATGGGTAAGCGACGCAAAAAGATAAGGCTATGGTGGTTATCAATGTAAAGGCAAGGGGTGGACAAAGATGTCGTCGAAGTTACCGTCCTTGCTTACGGTTGAGGGTGTCACGAACCCAAGGTGAGGTTACCAGGAAGGTCGTTGTTGATGACGCGTCCGTGGCGAAGATGGGCGACGGTCATGTCGATGTCGAACCGTTCCTAGTTAGCCGAAACACCCTAGGAAACGATGAACCACAACTCAAATTCTCAAAACCAAAAGCGGTAAAAAGTGTTGGAGTTGGTAGCGGTCAAGTGGTGGATGTATCAAGAGGGTTGGCTAAAGTTAGGTGGTGGTGGTCGGGGGGTGTATGCGGAGGCGTGGGCGGCGGTGGCTGAAAAACTGCACGAAACGCAGTTTCGTCAGGGGAAGCCGGATGATCCGGGCCAGGGTCCGGATGATCTTGGTTGGTCAATTTGCTCGGGTATGGCTCGGGTGAACGTGAAAAAGGGGGCAAATTCGATGATTTCGCGGATTTTTTGGGTGGATTGCGAGGTGGAGATGGTGGGGGAAGGTAAGATCCACTTGCAACACAACAAATTGACGGATCAAAACCAACAAAACATCATCAAAACTCACAAATCACAAGAAAAAAAATTTGGGGGCTATTTTTGTGGGGATTTTTGAATTAGGACGAAAAACAACAAAAACAAGGCTAGAAACACAACGGGGAGGCTCCGCAATCATGATCAACGTGGCTCTAGATACCAAGATGATGTAGGGTAGAACCCTAATCGGCCGATCTTTCATGAAAGGAGCAGATCCCGCGATGAACACGAAGAACGCGAGGGGGAAAACGAGGGGAAACATAAGGGAAAACACGAGAGAATCACTTAAACCAACAAGAACAATCACACATGTGCTAGATCCTCGAGTACATAAGAGATCACACAATACACTGTCAACTAGGGACGATACAAGAGGTAACGGTCTTCTCCGTGAGGAGGTCTTGATGATCTTCTCTGCAAGGAGGTCTTGAATCCAAAGGGATCTTCTCTAAAGAGGGGCCGCTGTCTCTCGCGTGTAGTAGATCCGATGTGGATGAGCAATGCTCTATCTCTAAAATGAGCTAAACCAATGCTAACCCTAGAAAAGTAGAGGAGGGGTCATTTATATAGGCAAAGGGGGCGAAGGGGTACATGGGCCTCGGCCCAACATCATGCACGCAGGCACGGTTCGGATGACCCGGATGTTGGTCCGGATGATCCGGGCTTCGGGGGTCCGGATGATCCGGGTCGGCGTCCGGATCGTCCGGCTATGTCGAGGGGGCTGCGGGAGGTCCGGATGTCCGGGTCCTGGTTCGGACGTCCTGGTATGTCCGGATGATCCGGCTTCAGGGCAGCTCCTGTTGCTCTCGGGTCTTCAATTGTCTGGATCGTCCGGGCTGGGGTCCGGATCGTCCAGGCTGGGGTCCGGATCATCCGGGCTGAGTCTGGATCGTCCGGGATCTCGTCCGGATCATCCGGCCAGCCTGGGACTTGGCTGATTTCTTCTCCGTCTTCACGCATATCTTCCGCTCCCGATCCTTCTTGCTCCTTAGCTTCTCCATGGCTAGCTCCTTGGTACCTGAGTATGCACAATGTCTCCGTTTGAGGTAGTAGCTATGTCTCATGTGCATCGAAGTGGAAATGTGAGAGGAGAGATGTCACCTCGGTTTCGAGAGCTCTTGCACATGCTCGTGTCATGGGTCCGCTAGGCACTTGGTGAGACGATGGTAGGTCCATGGGGATGACCTTGGGATGATCCGCATCACAAACCCTAACAAAACTTGAAGAAGCACCTGAAAACGGAGCCCTCCCACCGGCAAGGGCCGGGATCCACCGCACACCCATGGCCCTAAGGCCACAGGAGACATGGGAGATCGGCGGTGCCGCAGACGGGAGGCAGAAGCCCTAGCCGCCTTTTCTTGAAGGAGGGACAAAGGGAGGAGACGGGAACATACTTGTAAAATATGTCTATTCAACCCCCAACCCACCCAACAATGTCATGGATGGATGCGGTGGCTAACGAAGCACGACGTCATGGAGGAAGGAGCTCGGGTTGATGGGCTTGTTGGGGAGGCATCTGAGCGCCGGAAAACCCACAGGGAAATCAGGAAAGGCAACAGAAGCTCGTCAGAGCTAGGGGATCGGGCACGACGATAGCAGGCCGAAGACGATGAAGACGACGTCCACACTGTAACTTGGGGGCGCGGGTGGCACGGCGAAACTTCTAGATGTGGCTTGGCTCGAGTTGGTTGGTGGTCGTGTGGGTGGCGATGACGGCGGCGGTGACCGCAACACGACCGCGTGCGAGAACCGTAATTTGCGCCACCAGCGAGCGAGAGAAGTGGGTGAATGGGAAGGGAGAGTGGGGCTACGGCACCCTGAGGCGAGTTATACAGCTCAGGGCGGCAGTGTAGAACCTCGATGGTGACCATTTGGGAACATTCCTTCATGTCGTTTTTCTTCTTCTGCTTTTTCTGGTTTATTTGAGTTAAGTTTATCTGATTTGTGTTTTCACCTGTTTTGCTCGATTTTTATTGTTTTTTCTTTTATATTTTATTTTTATTCATTCACAATCTTTTGCCAAATTTATGAACATTTCAAATTTGCAAAATAAATAACAATTTTTTTGTGAATTAATGAACATTTCAAATCCAAGAGCTTCTTAACATTCATAAACTATCTTTATAGCTTTAATTTTTTCCCCAAATTCGTGGAAGTTCTTTCAAGATTTTTGAACTTTTTCTCAATTTCGTGAATTTTTAAAAATTCACAAAAAAATCATACTATGGTTTTTTTAAAATTCAAGATTTTACTCAAATTTATGATTTCTCCCAGATTCATGTTTTTTTCCAAGAGGGCACTGCCGATGTGCGTTTCAAACGAACAGAATGCGAAAAGCACCGAAATCACTAATTAAGGAGTACTCGTTGCAAAGATCACTCCAATTCTCCTAGTTGTGACAAGTGACCCACATGCAGCGCGCCACTTGTCGCTACCAGAGAGTTTTCCCTTCTTTCGTAGATCCATTTATTCAAAACGTTTTATCTCTTAAATCATGACTTTTTTTCACAAAAAAACCGAACCGGGAGCATGGGTTTTTCCCTCTCCGATAAAGGCACGCCCGTGCTTCTCACGTAATCACAATCGTGCCTCTACGGAAGCAAAACAGTGACTCTCGTGGAAAATAAAAGAGAAAACATATTTTTTCGTTTCCGAGAAGGCATGACCGTGACTCTTGCGGAAGCAAAACCGTGATTTTCGCGAAAGGAAAAATAACGCGTTTTTTCCCTTTCCGAGAAGCACGGCCGCAAAAGTACAACCATGCTTCTCGCGGAAGCAAAACCGTGACTCTCGTGAAAGAAAAAAAAACAAAAAACACATATTTTTTCGTTTTCGAGAGGCACGGCCGTGACTCTCGCGAAAGCATACCCGTGTCTCTCGCAGAAGCAAAACCGTGACTCGCGAAAGAAAAAAAACAGAAAACATGTTTTTTTCGTTTTCGAGAGGCACGGACGTGACTCTCGCGAAAGCAAAATTGTGCCTCTCGCGGAAGCAAAATCGTGACTCTCATTAAAGGAACAAAAAAACACGCTTTTTCGTGCGGTTTTTTTTTTAAAAAATTGATTTAAAAGCTAAGCAAGACCGGTGGAAAACCAAAACGCCGAAAAACACAAAAAAACCGTTTAAAAAGCCAAAAATGCGTGCGAAAAAATTAAAAAAAAAATCCAGAGGGAGGGCGACACGTGGCGAATGGCTGAGAGCGCGCCAAATGGCGCTGATCGTTGCGAAGCTCTCAAAGGAGCGCTCGTTAACTAGTTGCTCTGTTCACGGCTATGCCTCGCTTCTAGCAAGACAAACCGCCCGCTCGCCTGAACTGACGAAATAATGGGCTGGCCCAGTGGCGCTCTTTGCTTGATCGTTTTTGTTCATTTGTTCACTCGATTTCGTTTTCTCTTTTGATTTTTTACTTTTTCTATTTTTTCCATTTTCAGAAAAAAAACTGAAATACAGATATTCCAAAAAATACTTAAGTTATGTATGTGCAGTGTTAGAAAAAGGCTGGTGCAACTATAAAAAATTTTATACTTCAATATTATAAATAAATATATTACAAAAACAAGTTATGAAAAAATTATGAAACAAAATGGTAACCAAACATTTGAAAAATGTTTCTCATATATGCAAAAAAAAGTATAGAGGAAATACAAATGTGTATGAAAAAAGTTGATTATGTGTTTAAAAAATGTTAATCAAGCATTTCAAAATTTTTAAAAGTGTATAGAAAAATGTGACCTTGTTTAAAAAATATTAATTAAGCATTTGAAAATGTGTATAGAAAAATATTAACCATGTATTCAATTTTATATCTTTTATTTAAAAAAATGTTAATCAAGCATTTGAAAAAATTCAAACAACGGGCATTGCACACAAATTTTCATTAAAAAATTCCACAAATTATAGTTGTTTCAAAGATATACAAATCACTGCAATCTTGTAGTTGCCCGAAATAAGGAAACAACCACATGGATATCAACTAACATCACTACGTCACATGGGTGGACAAAGCACCCTAAAGGCTAAGCCGGGAAAACAAAACGAGCAAGAGAAATAAAAAGAACACTACTTGAGTATCGGGATCTTAACATGTTCATGAGCCTCCCTCTATTCTCCTTGTAATTGGCGCCCATCCATGCTTGGAAGATAAGATCTTTTTCATCATCTTCCTTCTCATCTCAACACCCTCCTCGAGCTTTCTCCGTTCTTGGACCTTCTACCGCTCCCTCCGTGTCACAATGTAGTGCGTATAGATTTTTGGAAAAGTCAAGGTTTACTTTGATAGAGAAAAACATATACATTTAGAATAAGAAATACATATCCTTAGATACATCCCAAGACTACTTTCATGTTGTCTATATCTGGTACTGTAGATATAAATAGTTTTCTCGATAAACTTGGTTAACGATTGTAAAGTTTGACTTAAAAAAAACTATTTGCACTACATTATGAAATTGAGGGAGTATATGATTACACAAAATGAATATAGTTGCAATAGGGTCATAACATAATTTCTGTCAAAAGAAAGCATTGTTTCTAGTTTTCTAGGTTATCCAAATAATAACAACATCCTCACCAAAATATGAGCTTGTGTTGCTGAGCTGGAAAAGAAGCCAACCAATCCCCAAACATATGATCTGCCCTAGAGGGGGTTATTCTGAGATTCACGGAAAAATCAACCACTGCAAGACAAAATTTGCAAAAAAAACACCTAAACAATAATTGATCAATTTTACCTTTTACATTTGTGCGCTTACTTTGGACTCATATGTTTGGCATGTTCACTATATCTGCTAGCGCCCACTCGTGTAAGATATTCGCATCAACTTAACAGAGACCAACCACATGATCCCATCTCTCTCCAGAATGTACTCCAATGAAGTTCACCGCAAGTTCATTTTTTTAAATGCCATCAGGCACAACCAGGATCATGACATTTGGAATTTCAATTGGAGCAACAACAAAAGCATGACCAAGATGATTTATCAATTTCTTATGAAGGGTGAAGATGCTGCAGATACTTTTAAGTGGATATGGAAATCATGTTGCCTTCCTAAACATAAATTTTTCTGCTGGCTTATGCTTAATGACAGGATAAACACATGTGACCTCTTAACTAGAAAGAGCATGCATCTTGATTCCGCTACATGTGTGTTATGTAATGCAGAAGACATGGAAGACAGAATGCACCTCCTCTTCACTTGCCCATTTAGTCAAGGTTTCTGGTGGGATATTGGATTTGAATGGAATTCAGACTTGGATATTCACAATATGATCATGGATGCCAATCACAGATACAAAATCAAACATTTTATGGAAATTATGATAGCGGGCTGTTGGAGCATTTGGAATCAAAGAAATGGGATGCTATTTGAAGGGATACCTTGCTCAATTAATGAATGCAAGTATGATTTTATCAGATCTTTCAAGATTACCATGATGAGAGCTAAACCGTCTCTGAAAGATGGCATGTCATCCTGGATTGACAACATTTAATTTCAATATTTTAGATTACCTTTTCTTCTCATTTCCCTTTATCTTGTATCTCTTCCATTTCTGGTTGTTTCCCCAACAACCATTGTAAGACAATTTTATTTGTTTCCCCTTTATTAATGAAAAATGACACACAGTAGGGTTGTTGCCCTACTGTTCTTTGGTAAAAAAAAGTTCATTTTTTTTACTGATTACAATGAAAGTGAGATCTCAATAAAACTGTATTTATTGCAATAAACTTCATATTTCATTGATTAGTTTTTCACTGGTTTCACTTTTTTGATTTTTTTTCTTCTGAAAAACATATATCTATAATTTTATTTGTATTATGATCTCATTTATTTAAAATGGCTTACAAATCACATACTTCACTCACTTTGAAATGTTTCGTAAACCACACATGTCTCCCGTCTCAAATATGTGAAATGAATGAAATATATCACATATTTAAATTCACTTCACTTCAATTTTCTCACTTAGGTCAATAACAATACCGTAGTTCAGAGATTTGTGGAGCGTATATTTCACGACATGCATTTTTCAATATTGACTATTTAATATATTTTTGAAACATGTATTCCAATAAGATACGTTTCAATAAAAACCATTGACCTAAGTGAGAAAATATATTACCTGCCTACTTCATCACCATTTTTGAAACATATTTTTCACCTGCCTACTTCATCACCATTTTCCAATTTCAACAACAATATTCAAGCATGTCATTCCCAGCAACAATTTCACCTTTTCAGTTACGTGAGAACTTGACTGAAATCGTTGTTAATACTAAAACATGCTAAGTGGAACATGCCATTGTTAGCAATAATTTCACTTTTTCACATATCAAATACATTTCAATATCATAAAAGTGAAATACAGATGAAAAATTTCATGATAAAAACTATCAACGTGACACTAAAATATGCATTTAACATATCGCACAACCATTCACACAATTCAATTTCAAATATGAGTATTTTAATTGCCGGTTTTAAAAAACACTTGTTTCATTTAGCAATTGGAGTTTTCCACCTATTTGACTTGAAAATTTGACACAACTAATTTCCACCATCACTGCTTCACATTCTTACACAAACACAATACCATGTACCACAAAATCATTATCAATATCAATTTCTTTGTGAATTTCACACAATCCACCACTGCATCTCACAATTTGGATGCTGCACAAATGTCAAATTGACTTTATTCCACTCCACACATTATCAATAACAATGTTTTCATGAATTTCACATAATCACACTAACACGAGAGGCGTGGTCGGAGAGGAGCTTCACATGCTGGTCGTCGTCACTTGACACTGTGAAATAATCAATAACATATGGATGTGTGCATCAATTGGTGCCGAGGACTTGTTTCAAAAAAAAAATGGTGCTGGGGCTGGAGGTGTTATCCTAGTTTCTGAAAGAGAATCAATATTCTACCTGGGAGCACTTATGCCATCGATCATACATTGATGAATCTAGTGAGTACCATGGAGCTTTCATGGCAGACCGTAGAGGGCCAAAGAAAATGTCCAATCATCCGGATTGTGGGCCCTATGAACTTGTGTTTCTAGCGTGCCGGTTGGGCCTTTGCGTGTCAACTTGGCCGAGACGAAGGTCAATGCGATCGACGTCTTACCAGCTGCCGCCGGTGGCTCCCGGCGCGGCGATTCATATCGTCGAGAGGCCAAGGAGCCTTTGCCATACAAGCAGACAAGCAGCACATGAGTATAGAATCATACATGCGGACGCACCTGTCGCTCGCGCGGCCGCGCCATAATGGTGCACCGGTGAGACGCCGACGAGTGAGTGAGCCAGCGAGGTGACTCGTAAGCCGCCCCAGTGCCGCGCTCCTCGCCTGACTATTCCACGCGCGCGCGTCCATCGGTCGGCCAGTACACTACTCGCCGGCTACTCAACCACCCTCCCGTTGGAGGAGCCGCGACGCAGGACCAGGAGAGAAAACACATACGGATCCATTGAATTCCTGGCACAAAATTGACAAATTTAACTTATGGACGAAATCAAATCACAGAATGAACTGCCCGTGAAACTATTTCACGCGGCTGACCTTTTTGTGTGACGCCTGACACGAAGACGTCACACTACACTGTGCAACGCTTCGCAGATAGGCGCTACAAGCTTGGCCAGCATCGCATCCATGTGATCCGAAAATTACTAAGTCAGTGTGCAGCGCCTAGCTTCTAGGCGTTGCACTAGTGGTTGCTTCATTTTGTAGTGCAACCACTAGTGCAGCGCCTGAGAGCTAGGCGCCACACTATACAGTGCAGCGCCTAGCTCGTAGGCTCTGCACAATGACTTAGCATTTTTTAGTCAGTTTGGGATGCAACGTTGGCCAGGCGTGTAGCGCCTATCTGTGAGGCGTTGCACAATGTAGTGTGACGCCTCCGTGTCGGGCGTCACACAAAAAGTCAGCCGCGTGAAATATTTTTACGAGCAGTTCATTCTGTGATTTGATTTCGTCCACAGGTCAAATTTATCAATTCCTTGATCGCGCCACCATGAGGCTGACCTGATGGGGCGGTACGATGTAAGGTCCTGTTCGTCGTTGGGTGCTTGAACGTCGGAGCGCTGCCAGGACGCACGTACCGCTGCGGAGATGGCCGCGCTCCGGCGTTGAAAACTGCCACGTTCCCGTGCAAACGCGTCGGTTGAGACGATAGCGAGGGCACAAATCTCTCTCGGCATCGGTCAGACGAGCAGCGCGGGACACCTGATAATTATCCTTGAGTCGACCCCTGGATCGGCGCCTTTCTACTGGGCTCGGAAAGGAACCACGTTTTTTATTTGAGAGGAGTGAAAGGAACCACGTTGGTGTCTCAAGTACCACTTCACCTGTGCTCTCGCGACTCAAGGGCAATTAGGGTTTCATCCCTCCTGCCGGCGCCGCCGTAGGTCTAACTCGTCTCATGTGGCCTTAGTCATGTAGGCACAGAGAATCTCATCCCTTATCGGTGAGAGGGCTTCTGCTATGTTTTTAGGTGTCTTTTTGTTTTCGTTTGGGGTTTATGTCTTGCTCAGTAAGATAAGACAACGGCGGCTCCCTGGAGATGAAATAGGATTCTTCTTGCCTACCCCGCATCCCGGCGATGTGTCTAGCACCGTCGAAAGGCGTGTGCAGGTGTGTCTCCGGCAAATGTCGCACGATTCGGCCCGCGTTTATCTTCGGTGGATATACTTGGATCTAGTCTTCATTCGTCCGCGTCCGTGTGTCTACAAATTGAATAGTTTAAATCTACACTTCTCTTCACCGACGACGTTTGTTGTTCTGGTGTGTTGGTTATATGGGGTCTTAGCATCACGAATTCTTGATTGTCTACTACAATACGACGAAGGATCTTCGCTTACTTCAGTTCTTGTAGTGGTCGGTATGTGTTCCATGGACGTAGATGTACTTTTTTTTTCTAGTGTTCTTTGTATTGACATGACCATTAATGAATAAATCAGAAGTCCCCTCCCTTAAAAAAATGACCCTAATATCTAGCTTTTTGGAGTGGGCCCTAATATCTAGCGATCAGCCTCCATGGTGGAGGGCCGATCAAACAAATTTGCCCAGAGGCTCAGTTTACTGTTTTAATATTTTTAAATGCCATGAACAAAAAAACATATTTTTATAATAAAAACATAGAAAACATAAAGGTATAATTGCCAAGGATATGAAAATATGAAAAAATGCCATGCTACTTTATAGAAATGCCATGTTAATTTCTAAATTTACAAATGGTATGATTAAAAACACGTGTCGTGTGGTCTATTTTTTTTATGAATTCTGCTGTGGAGATGTTTCGCTGTGAATTTTTTTTTATGTTTTGGAGAAGATTTTTTCTTTATTTTTGCCAAAGACCAAAAAAATGCCATGCTGTAATTTTTTTTGCTTTATTTGGTACATTGTGCAAAAATTTATAAAAAATGTCATGTTAGTGAAATAAAATAAAGTTTTCATGCCAATAAAAATTTTGCCATCATTTTAATAAAAAAAGTAGCATCCTGTTAATAATAAAAATGTCATGCCAACAATAATAAAAATGTTAGGCACTCAATAATAAAAATGTTATCATGTTAATAATAAAAATTCCATGTTATTAATACATTTCAGAGAGCTGACATGACGTTGGCCTTGCATCAGGAGCCGTGCAACAGCTGGGAAGGCGTTTGCGAGGGTTGCGGTCCCGACGAACACTCGCCAGATAACATTTTCGTAAAAGAAACACGTTGGTAACCAGTAGACTGTACCTAGAGAGATGAATACAAAATTACAAGCCGCTCGTGAGCAAATGAGGTCAATTTAGATCGAATCGTTTTCATGATTTGCTCGGGCCTTTTCAAATTAAGACTTGCAGCCAGCAGAGTAGTACTGCAAAATGCAAATGCATATAGAACGAACTTCGAGTAATCGGTGCACGCCGGCAACCAGCCAACCGCACGGCATCAACAGTATATTGACCGGCGTACTGTATTATGTACGGCGAGCCCAAAGGAAGTGAATTCGTAATAGTGTTGGGTCACATTATCTCCTTAGATTTTTTTAAGGAAGATCTACATCCCGTCGATAATCATGACGACCAAGACAAATCATCGTAAGTCCCGCGAATGCGATTTGCGATATTGTCCACTGTGCATGCTGGCAAATCTGGCGATCGATCAAAGCAGGCAAATCTTAGCGTTTTTGCTTCTCCTTTGTCGAGGTTGCTTCTCCCTTCAGATTCTACTCGCCGTGCTGGGGCGCGCCGTGCAGTTGAATACCCATTAATTTCGTCAAAAGAATTCGTACTCTCTCCATCCCGAATTACTCCGCTTTAGATAGGAAGAGACATCAAAGAGGGGGGGGGGGGGGGGGGGGGGTCGATATTGTCCAAAAAACCCGGATTCATACTCTCTCCACCAGAGGAGGGGGGCGAATGGGAGATTTTCAAATATACTTTGGATAAAATGAACTAACCGAAGACATAAAAGCTTCTCCGATCGTTGTGCATCAAAACGTTGTTAAACGTTCGGACAGTATGGTCCGGACACTTTTTTTCATCCAACACCATGCATCAAACGTCGGTGGACCAGTCCGGATATTTGAAATCTCATAATCAGAGGAAAACTAGTAGGAGGTTTCCGCGCGTCCGCTGTATAGGCGCCCGCTTGAGCGGTCCCACCCAAAACCCTTTTCGCATGTCCCGCTTCAGAAGCCTCGCCGTGTATCCACTGCCGCTCAGAGTAGATGCAAACGGACAGCCACCTACTAGCATTCATGCCGGTCAGACCAAAGTGTTGGCGTTCTCCGCTTTCAGACCAATTAAGCGGAGTGCGACACTTGCGGCCGTAAAGAACCTCGAACGAAGCCATGCTAAGATTCGCATGAAAGCTATTTTTTGTTGCTTTTTTTGCGGGGGACCTGAAAAGTTATTGTTGTAAGAGAAATCAGCAGAAGGAAGGCAATCTTTCCATTTCATACCTAATGAGATGACATAAGCTCTGAGCATATCTTTCAAAATTTGGTTGACCCTTTTAACGTGACCACTCGTCTTAGGATCGTAAACTGTGCTAAAAAGGAGTTTACTTCCCATGGCTTTTTGGAAAGTGTCCCAGAACTTAGAGGTGAAGATACTCCTAGATTGCAACTTATGTCATAAGGAACGTTGTGTAGAGAGACGATCCTGGAAGTGTAAAGTTCTACGAGTTGACTACCAGCCATGTTCTTTTTGTCCGGAAGAAAGTGAGCCACTTAGATAAGTGATCAGTTGCCACAAAGATTGTACCATTGTCCTTGTGGGACTTTGAAAGCCGGTAACGAAGTCCATCTCAATCTTATCCCACTTTCACTTGAGAATTCTGAGAGGTTGAAGAGTACCAGCTGGACGTTTGGTGTTCAGCCTTGATACAATGACATATATCACACTTAGAAACAAACTACAGTTATCTTGTGCTTCATCCTAGTCTACCAATATGTTTGCTTCAAATCTTGGTGCATTTTGGTGCTACCATGGGGGATAGAAAGTGGAGTATCATGAGCTTCTCGAAGAATGACTTTCCCTAAATCACCATATGTACTTAGGAACAACAAGACGATCTTCAAAGAACACGATTCCATGATTATCAAGAGAGAAGCATTTGTATTTGGGAACCGCGGATTCAATGCCTTTCTTTGATGTTCTTGATCATAGCATCACAAAGCTGTGCTTTCCTGATTTGATCTTCAAGAGTTCGAGTGACTTCGAGATTAGCAAGATCACCTTGGGGAACAAATTTCAAGGTTGAACTTTCAGAATTATTCGCAAAGAGAAGGATTATGTTGTTGAAGCATGAGGTTATTGTAATAAACTTTGTGACTGAGAGCGTCGACTATTAGATTTGCCTTGCTCGGAGCATAAGAAATACCAATATCAAAATATGTGATGGTTTCCGTCCAGCGCCTTTGACTCGTAAACCGCCCTGATGCTACGCTCATCGGCTGACTATTCCGCGCGCGTCAGCTGACTATTCCGCGCTCTCGCGTCCATCGATCGGCCAGCACCCTGTTGGGAATTGCCGGCTACTCAACCACCCTCCCCTTGGAGATGCCGGCGGCGCACGTGGCCCATAGGCCAGGAGAGAAAGCACATGCATTGAATTCCTTGACCGCGCCACCATGAGGTGACCTAATCAAGTGATACGATGTGATGCTTTGTTCGTCGCTGGGCGATCTCATTTCCAGTACATGCGGGAGAGCTCTCGGCCGTTCACCGGTGTGCGTGCCATGATGCACGTACCGCTCCGGAGATAGCCGCGACCGCGTATACGCGCTGGCGAAACGCAATGAATGCCCGTCGGAACCTTGCGATCATCGGTCGAGGCTGCCACCGAGTCCCTCTCCTCATACGTGGTACCAACCGAACCTGGACAAACTCCCCCGACTCCGAACCTGACAGACACGCCGCGCTCCGACGTTGAAAACTGTCGGACTCGTTGGTTGAGACGATGGCGAGGGCACTAAAACTCTCTCGGCATCGGTAAGCCAAACAACGTGGGACATCAGATAATTATCCTTGAATCGACCCCTGGATCGGCGCCTTTCTACTGGGCTGGTGGCATGAAAGGATCCATGTTTGTTTAGAGGAGTGAAAGGAACCACGTTGGTGTCTCACGTACCACTTCTTCCCCTGTGCTCTCGTGACTCAAGGGCAATTAGGGTTTCATCCCTCCTGCCGGCGCCGCCGCGGGACTACCACGTGTCCTGTGGCCTTAGACCATGAAGGCGTGATAGATCTTGGCCCTTATCGGTGGGAGAGATGTTTTTACATGTCTTTTTTGGTTCATTTTGGGTTTATGTCATGTTAAAAAAAACGAGGCGACGACGGCTTTCTGGGGATGGAATAAGGTTCTTCCTGCCTAGCCCGGCGTCCTGGTGATGTGTCTAGCATCGTCAAAGGGTGTGTGCAGGTCTTTCTCCGACTGATTTTTGCAGGATTCAGCCGACGTTTGTCTTTGGTGGATATACTTGGATCTGGTCTTCGTTGGTTTGCGTATGTGTGTCTACAGATTGGATACTTTTGATCTACACTTCTCTTCACCGGCGAAATTTGTTGTTCTGGTGGCTTGGTCACGTGGGGCCTTAACACGACAACTTCCCGACTGTCAATTACAATAAGGTTTATCCAGCTCCGGTAAAGAAGGGACGATGATGGTCCGCACCTTTGGCTTGCTTCAGTACTTGTAATCGTCGCTATGTGATTTATGGACCTGGATGTAGTTTTCTACTTCTAGTATTGTTTTTTGTACTGACATGACTATTAATGAATAAATCAGACCACCCTCCCCCCCCCCCCCCCCCCCCAACAAAAAAAGGACCATGATATTTAGCAAACAACCGCCTGGCAGGAGTGCTTATCGAACGAATTTGGTCAGCGGGGAGAAAGCCCAGCAAACGTATCGCCCCCTCCCCCTCGATCGTTCGCCAAGGGATGGCCAGGGCGAACCCTCATTTGCCCATTGACCCAGTTTACTGTTTCATTTAAAAATGACATCAACAAAGAAAATACATATTTTCCTATAACAAAACAAAGAAAACATAAAATGTATAATTTCCATGAATATGAAAATATGAAAGAAAATCCATGCTACTTTATAGCAATGTCATGCTGATTTATAAATTTACAAATGGTATAATTAAAAAAATGGGTTGCGTGGTCTTTTTTTTATGAATTTTGTCTTGGAGATGTGCAACCAGCAGACCAAGAAAAAATGAACCCCGTTGGTAGTATCGTTCAAGTGCAACCAGCAGCAGGCTGTACCTAGAGAGATGAATATAAACTGCTCGTGCCCAAATTTGTTGAAAATATGAGCAAATTACTACGAGATTTAATCTGAATAAACAGAAGATAAATCATGAAAGCAGTAACAGAGATTAAACTAATCATGCGAACTAGCATAGTAGATGAACAGATCACATCTAGGGCACATACTAGAAACATGAATTCTATTACGATCTCGAACAAGAAGGATAGAATCACATACGGTGCAGCGGGAGCAGCACCGCCAGCGTTGCTGTTGTCGCCCATGCCGTTGAGGATGAGGTTGCTAAGGTCGGGGAAGAAGTCGTCGTTGGGAAAGTTGTCACTGCCAGCAGTCACGCGAGTGCGCTCCCCAAAAACCTGATCACCCCTCTCCTGTACAGGATCACAAGAGGCGGGTTTCCGAAGGCCTGCTGTCCCTTCTCACGGTGCATGCCGGAAGGAGGGATGGAGAAGACTTGCATGGCGGCGTAATGATCTGGACGGTGGTGCGAAACCATACGATGCGGGTTCGGCTAGGGTAGACGTCTGCCTGACTATATAATGCGAGTCGGGTAGGTCATGGAGAAAACCCCACCTCCAAGTAACAACCCCACGATCCAAAAGGATTGGAAACGGTTGAGTAATTAACGCGTCCATTAATTATTAATTAATGACTTATTAATTATTCCGAAGCAGCAAAAATATAGAATACGTGCATAGCTGTGTCCTCGGCTCGGCTCATTCCCGCAGTCAAATTCATATAGGTGTGTTCCTCAGGAGATGCTCTGCAGGGCAACATCTATGCTTACACGAATAAGCAACTTGCAACACATTAAGATAAGTATCAACCTGCCATGCAGATTAGGAGAGTATTGCATCCTCACGGAGTGGGATGATTAACATAGGGATACTCTCCTCCCAGCTGACCAACAGCTTGTCTCCTACTTCTACTTCACGGGATCTCCGATCACATAGAGTGGGTTACCACTGTGGACAACTCATGCAGTGGGTCTCAAACCCGTCTCCATCGATGAATTATCTATCACATTATGTGATAAACCCTTTGTGAAGGGATCTGCCAAGTTTTTCGACGTTGGATCTAATCCAACGTAATAACTCCGGAGTTCCTCAATTTTTTGACAGATTTTTGTCTCCTCTTCACATACTGCTACCTCTTGAGCACTGCGTTGGTTTTCCCTTGAAGAGGAAAGGGTGATGCAGTAAAGTAGCGTAAGTATTTCCCTCAGTTTTTGAGAATCAAGGTATCAATCCAGTAGGAGATCACGCTCGAGTCCCACGCCCTACACAAACAAATAAGAACCTCGCAACCAACGCGATAAAGGGGTTGTCAATCCCTTCACGGTCACTTACGAGAGTGAGATCTGATAGATATGATAAGATAATATTTTTGGTATTTTTATGATAAAGAGAAATAAAGATGCAAAGTAAAATGAACGGCAATAGAAATAGCTAAGTGATGAAAGATTAATATGATGCAAAATAGACCCCGGGGCCATAGGTTTCACCAGTGGCTTCTCTCAAGAGCATAAGTACTACGGTGGGTAAGCGAATTATTGTCGAGCAATTGATAGAATTGAGCATAGTTATGAGAATATCTAGGTATGATCATGTATATAGGCATCACGTCTGCGACAAGTAGACCGAAACGATTCTGCATCTACTACTATTACTCCACACATCGACCGCTATCCAGCATGCATCTAGAGTATTAAGTTCATAAGAACGGAGTAATGCTTTAAGTAAGATGACATGATGTAGAGGGATAAACTCATGCAATATGATATAAACCCCATCTTTTTATCCTCGATGGCAACAATACAATACGTGCCTTGCTGCCCCTGCTGTCACTGGGAAAGGACACCGCAAGATTGAACCCAAAGCTAAGCACTTCTTCCATTGCAAGAAAGATCAATCTAGTAGGCCAAACTAAACTGATAATTCGAAGAGACTTGCAAAGATAACCAATCATACATAAAAGAATTCAGAGGAGATTTAAATATTGTTCAGAGATAAACTTGATCATAAACCCACAATTCATCGGATCTCGACAAACACACCACAGAAAGAAGAGTTACATCAAATAGATCTCCAACAGAATCGAGGAGAACTTTGTATTGAGATCGAAAGAGAGAGAAGAAGCCATCTAGCTAATAACTATGGACCCGAAGGTCTGAGGTAAACTACTCACACATCATCGGAGAGGCTATGGTGTTGATGTAGAAGCCCTCCATGATCAATGCCCCCTCTCGCAGAACGCCGGAAAAGGCCCCAAGATGGGATCTCATGGGTACAGAAGGTTGCGACGGTGGAATTAGGTTTTCGTGGATGCCTCTAATGGTTTGGGGGTACTTAGGTATATATAGGAGGAAGAAGTACGTCGGTGGAGCAACATGGGCCTCACGAGGGTGGAGGGTGCGCCTGGGGGAGGTGGGCACGCTCCCCTACCTCGTGCTCTCCTTGTTGATTGCTTTACGTGGACTCCTTAGTCCTTTGGATCACGTTTGTTCCAAAAATCACGTTCCCAAAGGTTTCATTCCGTTTAGACTCCGTTTGATATTCTTTTTCTGCGAAACACTGAAATAGGCAAAAAAACAACAATTTGGGCCGGGCCTCCGGTTAATAGGTTAGTCCCAAAAATAATATAAAAGTGTATAACAAAGCCCATTTATCATCCAAAACAGAATATAATATAGCATGGAACAATAAAAAATTATAGATACGTTGGAGACGTATCACATACCTTGAGGACTTCATATTATCCTTAGAACTGTTTATCTTGATGATCACAGTTTGATTATTACAGTTCATCAGGATATGGGGTATTGGTTTTTCAACCATAGGTAAGTCCATCAAAATCTCATGAAGCCACTCTGCTTCAACAATGGCAGTGTCTAATGCTGTGAATTCTGCTTTCATAGTTGACCTCATTAAGATGGTCTACTTGCAAGACTTCCCACCACCACCAAGTGTAAAAACATAACCACTTGTGGCCTTAATCTCATCAACATCAGATATCCAGTTTGAGTCACTATAACCCTCCAGTACCCTTGGATACCCGGTGTTGTGAATCCCATAGCTCGCAATGCCTTTCAAGTAGCGCATAACTCTCTCAAGCAAACGCCAATGATCATCTCCCGGTTTTGACACAAACCGACTCAGCTTGCTCACAGCAAAAGAGATGTCAGGCCTCGTGGCACTCGCCAAATACATAAGCGAGCCAGTAATCTGAGAATACCTCAGTTGATCCTAGCAACCCATTATTATTTGAAGCAACACACTAGCATCATATGGAGTTGGAGAAGGCGTGGAGTCGCTATACCCAAAACAACTCAAGATCGTTTCCATATGGTGAGACTGAAGCAGTGTGATCCCACCATTCTCATCTCTCAACATCTTGATGTTTAAGATAACATCAGCTACTCCTAGATCCTTCATCTCAAAACAGCGAGATAAGAAATCCTTGACCTCCTTGATTAGATCAAGTTTGGTTCCAAAGATCAGTATGTCATCAACATATAGACAAAGAATAAATCCTTCGGCCCCACCATGGCGTTAGTACACACACTTGTCACCATCATTTACTACAAAGCCGACAGCAGTTAATGTTCCTTCGAACTTCTCATGCCACTCCTTAGGAGCTTGTTTAAGGCCATATAAAGACTTTAATAACTTGCACACCTTCCCATCCTGACCAGGTACTACAAAACCATCTGGTTGATCCATATAAATTTCCTCCTTCTACTCTCCATTAAGGAAAGCCGTCTTAACGTCCATTTGATGAACGAGAAGACCATGTGAGGCAGCCAGTGATAGTAGCACCCGAACGGTGGTCAGTCTAGCCACAGGTGAGTAAGTATCAAAATAGTCTTCACTTTCTTTCGGGGTATAACCCTTAGCCACAAGCCGTGCCTTGTACTTTTCAATCGTACCATCAGGTCTAAGATTTTTCTTGAACACCCACTTACATCCTACAGGTTTGCACCCATAAGGACGGTCAATGATCTCCCAGGTTTCGTTAGCTAAGATAGAATCCATCTCGCTACGAACAACTTCCTACTAGTAGTCAGCATACGGAGATGCATATGCTTCTGAAATAGTCCTGGGTGTGTCATCCATGAGGTAAACAATGGAATCATCACCAAAGGACTTTGCAGTCCTTTGTCTCTTACTCCTTACAGGAGTTTCACTGTTATCCTCAGTAGGATTCTCAACGTGTTCCATCGCAATGGTGGGTTCAGGAATTACAACAAATTCCTCACTAGATGGAGTAGGTATCTCCTGATTTGATGAACTCTACATATCCTTCATAGGAAATATGTCCTCATAGAAAGTTGCATCATTCGGCTCCATAATCGTACCAACATTCATGTCGGATACCTCAGATTTTATTATCAAAAATCTATAGCCAATGCTATGAAAAGCATAGCCCAAAAGAACACAATCCACGGTTTTTGGTCCAAGCTTGCGCTTCTTGGGAATTGGTATATTGACTTTCGCCAAACAACCCCAAGTACATATGTAAGAGAGTTTCAACCTTTTCCTTTCCCATTCCTCAAATGGAGTCATGTGAAGGAAATATGCCCTAGAGGCAATAATAAAGTTATTATTTATTTGCTTATATCATGATAAATGTTTATTATTCATGCTAGAATTGTATTAACCGGAAACTTAGTAAATGTGTGAATACATAGACAAACAGAGTGTCGCTAGTATGCCTCTACTTGACTAGCTCGTTGAATCAAAGATGGTTAAGTTTCCTAACCATAGGCATGAGTTGTCATTTGATTAACGGGATCACATCATTAGAGAATGATGTGATTGACTTGACCCATTCCGTTAGCTTAGCATTTGATCGTTTAGTATATTGCTATTGCTTTCTTCATGACTTATACATGTTTCTATGACTATGAGATTATGCAACTCCGGAATATCGAAGGAACACTTTGTGTGCTATCAAATGTCACAACGTAACTGGGTGATTATAAAGGTGCTCTACATGTGTCTCCAATGGTACTTGTTGAGTTGGGATAGATCGAGATCAGGATTTGTCACTCCGATTGTCGGAGAGGTATCTCTGGGCCCTCTCGGTAATGCACATCACTATAAGCCTTGCAAGCATTGTAACTAATGAGTTAGTTGCGGGATGATGTATTATAGAACGAGTAAAGAGACTTTCCGGTAACAAGATTGAACTAGGTATTGAGATACCGACAATCAAATCTCGGGCAAGTAACATACCGATGACAAAGGGAACAACGTATGTTGTTATGCGGTTTGATCGATAAAGATCTTCGTAGAATATGTAGGAGCCAATATGAACATCCAGGTTCCGCTATTGGTTATTGACCGGAGACGTGTCCCGGTCATGTCTACATAGTTCTCGAACCTGTAGGGTCCGCACGCTTAACGTTCGGTGACGATCAATATTATGAGTTTATGTGATTTGATGTACCGAAGGCAGTTCGGAGTCCCGGATGAGATCGGGGACATGACGAGGAGTCTCGAAATGGTCGAGACATAAAGATCGATATATTGGACGACTATATTCGGACATCGGAAAGGTTCCGAATGATTCAGGTATTTTTCGGAGTACCACGGAGTTATGGGAATACGGGGAAGAAGTATTGGGCCTCATGGGCCAAGTGGTGGAAGAGAGGAGGCAGGGCGCGTGGGCCCCCTAGCCCAAACCGAATTGGACTAGGGGGCGGCCCCCCTTTCCTCCTTTCCTCCCTCTCCTTCCTTCTCCCCTTCCTCCTTCCTTCTCCCGTTCCTGCTTCCTTTCCTCCTCCTAGTAGGAGTAGGAAAGGGGAGTCCTACTCCGACTAGGAGGAGGAGGACTCCTCCTGGCGCGCCCTAGGAGGGCGGGCCAGCCTCCCCCTTGTCCTTTATATACGGGGGCAGGGGCACCCTAGAACACACAAGTTGATCATTCATCCCTTAGCCGTGTGCGGTGCCCCCTCCACCATAATCCACCTCGATCATATCGTAGCAGTGCTTAGGCAAAGCCCTGCATCGGTAGCAACATCATCACCGTCATCATGTCGTCGTGCTGACGAAACTCTCCCGTGAAGCTCTGCTGGATCGGAGTTCGTGGGACGTCATCGAGCTGAACGTGTGCTGAACTCGGAGGTGCCGTACGTTCGGTACTTGGATTGGTCGGATTGTGAAGACGTACGACTACATCAACCGTGTTCTCATAACGCTTCCGCTTACGGTCTACGAGGGTACGTGGATGACACTCTCCCCTCTCGTTGCTATGCATCACCATGATCTTGCATGTGCGTAGGATTTTTTTTTGAAATTACTGTGTTCCCCAACAGTGGCATCCGAGCCAGGTTTACGCGTAGATGTTATATGCACGAGTAGAACACAAGTGAGTTGTGGGCGATACAAGTCATACTGCTTACCAGCATGTCATACTTTGGTTCGGCGGTATTGTAGGATGAAGCAGCCCGGACCGACATTACGCGTACGCTTACGCGAGACTGGTTCTACTGACGTGCTTTGCACACAGGTGGCTGGCGGGTGTCAGTTTCTCCAACTTTAGTTGAACCAAGTGTGACTACGCCCGGTCCTTGTTGAAGGTTAAAACAACACTAACTTGACGAACTATCATTATGGTTTTGATGTGTAGGTAAGAACGGTTCTTGCTCAGCCTGTAGCAACCACGTAAAACTTGCAAGAACAAAGTAGAGGACGTCTAACTTGTTTTTTCAGGGCTTGTTGTGATGTGATATGGTCAAGACGTGATGAGATATAAGTTATTGTATGAGATGATCATGTTTTGTTGAAGTTATCGGCAACTGCCCGAAGCCTTATGGTTGTCTCTTTATTGCATAATATGCAAGCGCCAAACAATTGCTTTACTTTATCGCTATACGATAGCAATAGTTGCAAGAGCAATAGTTGGCAAGACGACCATGTGAAGACACATTGATAGAGATTGCTACCTCTTGAGCACTGTGTTGGTTTTCCCCGAAGAGGAAGGGATGATGCAGCAAAGTAGCATAAGTATTTCCCTCAGTTTTTGAGAACCAAGGTATCAATCCAGTAGGAGGCTACGCGCGAGTCCCTCGTACCTGCACAAAACAAATAAATCCTCGCAACCAACGCAAATAGGGGTTGTCAATCCCTATAAGGCCACTTACGAGATTGAGATCTGATAGATATGATAAGATAATATTTTTGGTATTTTTATGATAAAGATGCAAAGTAAAATAAAGGCATTGTAAATAGCAAAGGAAATAACTAAGTAGTAGGAGATTAATATGATAAAGATAGACCCGGGGGCCATAGGTTTCACTAGTGGCTTCTCTCGAGAGCATAAGTATTCTAAAGTGGGTGAACAAATTACTGTTGAGCAATTGACAGAATTGAGCATAGTTATGAGAATATCTAGGTATGATCATGTATATAGGCATCACGTACGAGACAAGTAGACCGACTCCTGCCTGCATATACTACTATTACTCCACTCATCGACCGCTATCCAGCATGCATCTAGAGTATTAAGTTAAAAACAGAGTAACGCCTTAAGCAAGATGACATGATGTAGAGGGATAGACTCATGCAATATGAAGAAAATGTCTTGTTATACTTGATGGCAACAATACAATACGTGCCTTGCTGCCCTTACTGTCACCGGGAAAGGACACCGCAAGATTGAACCCAAAGCTAAGCACTTCTCCCATTGCAAGAAAGACCAATCTAGTAGGCCAAACCAAACTGATAATTCGAAGAGACTTGCAAAGATAACCAATCATACATAAAAGAATTCAGAGAAGATTCAAATATTATTCATACATAGACTTGATCATAAACCCACAATTCATCGGTCTCAACAAACACACCGCAAAAAGAAGATTACATCGAATATTTCTCCACAAGAGAGGGGGAGACCATTGTATTGAGATCCAAAAAGAGAGAAGAAGCCATCTAGCTACTAACTATGGACCCGTAGGTATGAGGTAAACTACTCACACTTCATCGGAGGGGCTATGGTGTTGATGTAGAAGCCCTCCGTGATCAATGCCCCCTCCGACGGAGCTCCGAAACAGGCCCCAAGATGGGATCTCGTGGATACAGAAAGTTACGGCGGTGAAATTAGGGTTTTGGCTCCGTATCTGATCGTTTGGGGGTACGTAGGTATATATAGGAGGAAGGAGTACGTCGGTGGAGCAACATGGGGCCCACGAGGGTGGAGGGCATGCCTGGTGGGGGTGGGCGCGCCCCCCTACCTCGTGGCCTCTTGTTTCTTTTCTTGACATAGGGTCCAAGTCTCTCTGGTCTTTTTTGTTGAGAAAATCACATTCCCGAAGGTTTCATTCCGTTTGGACTCCGTTTGATATTCCTTTTCTTCGAAACCCTAAAACAGGCAAAAAACAACAATTCTGGGCTGGGCCTCCGGTTAATAGGTTAGTCCCAAAAATAATATGAAAGTGGATAATAAAGCCCAATAATGTCCAAAACAGTAGATAATATAGCATGGAGCAATAAAAAAAATTATAGATACGTTGGAGACGTATCAAGCATCCCCAAGCTTAATTCCTGCTAGTCCTCGAGTAGGTAAATGATAAAAACAGAATTTTTGATGCGGAGTGCTACTTGGCATAATTTTAATGTAATTCTTCTTAATTGTGGTATGAATATTCAGATCCGAAAGATTCAAGACAAAAGTTCATATTTACATAAAAATAATAATACTTCAAGCATACTAACAAAGCAATTATGTCTTCTCAAAATAACATGGCTAAAGAAAGTTATCCCTACAAAATCATATAGTCTGGCTATGCTCTATCTTCACCACACAAAATATTTAAGTCATGCACAACCCCGATGACAAGCCAAGCAATTCTTTCATACTTTTGACATTCTCAAAACTTTTTCAATCTTCACTGAATACATGAGCGTGAGCCATGGATATAGCACTATAGGTGGAATAGAGTGGTGGTTGTGGAGAAGACAAAAAGGGAGAAGATAGTCTCACATCAACTAGGCGCATCAACGGGCTATGGAGATGCCCATCAATAGATATCAATGTGAGTGAGTAGGGATTGCCATGCAACGGATGCACTAGAGCTATAAGTATATGAAAGCTCAAAAACAAACTAAGTGGGTGTGCATCCAACTTGCTTGCTCATGAAGACCTAGGGCATTTTGAGGAAGCCCATCATTGGAATATACAAGCCAATTTATATAATGAAAGATTCCCACTAGTATATGAAAGTGATAACATGAGAGACTCTCTACTATGAAGATATGGTGCTACTTTGAAGCACAAGTGTGGTAAAAGGATAGTAACATTGTCCCTTCTCTCTTTTTATCTCATCATTTTTTTATTTGGGACTTTTCTCTTTTTATGGCCTCTTTTCTTTCTTTCTTTTTTCTTTTTTCTATTTTTCGTCCGGAGTCTCATCCCGACTTGTGGGGGAATCATAGTTTCCATCATCCTTTCCTCACTGGGACAATGCTCTAATAATGATGATCATCACACTTTTATTTTTCTTACAACTCAACAATTACAACTCGATACTTAGAACAAAATATGACTCTATATGAATGCCTCCGGCGGTGTACCGGGATATGCAATGACTCATGAGTGACATGTATGAAATAATTATGAATGGTGGCTTTGCCACAAATAAATTGTCAACTACATGATCATGCTAAGCAATATGACAATGATGGAGTGTGTCATAATAAACGGAACGATGGAAAGTTGCATGGCAATATATCTCGGAATGGCTATGGAAATGCCATAATAGGTAGGTATGGTGGCTGTTTTGAGGAAGGTATATGGTGGGTCTATGATATCGGCGAAAGGTGCGCGGTATTAGAGAGGCTAGCAAAGGTGGAAGGGTGAGAGTGCGTATAATCCATGGACTCAACATTAGTCATAAAGAACTCATATACTTATTGCAAAAATCTACAAGTTATCAAAGCAAAGTATTACGCGCATGCTCCTAGGGGGATAGATTGGTAGGAAAAGACCATCGCTCGTCCCCGACCGCCACTCATAAGGAAGGCAATCAAAAAATAAATCATGCTCCGACTTCATCACATAACGGTTCACCATACGTGCATGCTACGAGAATCACAAACTTCAACACAAGTATTTCTCAAATTCACAACTACTCAACTAGCATGACTTTAATATCACCATCTCGATATCTCAAAACAATTATCAAGTATCAAACTTATCATAGTATTCAACACACTCATAAGAAAGTTTTATTATTAATCTTGTATACCAAGCATATTAAGATTTTAAGCAAGATGACATGATGTAGAGGGATAGACTCATGCAATATGAAGAAAACCCCATCTTGTTATCCTCGATGGCAACAATACAATATATGCCTTGCTGCCCTTACTGTCACCGGGAAAGGACACCGCAAGATTGAACCCAAAGCTAAGCACTTCTCCCATTGCAAGAAAGATCAACCTAGTAGGCCAAACCAAACTGATAATTCGAAGAGACTTGCAAAGATAACCAATCATACATAAAAGAATTCAAAGAAGATTCAAATATTATTCATAGATAGACTTGATCATAAACCCACAATTCATCGGCCTCAACAAACACACCGCAAAAAGAAGATTACATCGAATAGTTCTCCACAAGAGAGGGGGAGAACATTGTATTGAGATCCAAAAAGAGAGAACAAGCCATCTAGCTACTAACCATGGACTCGTAGGTCTGAGGTAAACTACTCACACTTCATCGGAGGGGCTATGGTGTTGATGTAGAAGCCCTCCGTGATCGATGCCCCCTCCGGCGGAGCTCCGGAACAAGCCCCAAGATGGGATCTCGTGGATACAGAAAGTTACGGCGGTGGAATTAGGGGTTTTGCTCTGTATCTGATCGTTTGGGGGTACATAGGTATATATAGGAGGAAGGAGTACGTCGGTGGAGCAACAGGGGGCCCACGAGGGTGGAGGGCGCGCCTGGTGGGGGTGGGCGCGCCCCCTACCTCGTGGCCTCCTGTTTCTTTTCTTTACGTAGGGTCCAAGTCTCTCTGGTCTTATTCATCGAGAAAATCACGTTCACGAAGGTTTCATTCCGTTTGTACTCCGTTTGATATTCCTTTTCTTCGAAACCCTAAAACAGGCAAAAAACAGCAATTCTGGGCTGGGCCTCCGGTTAATAGGTTAGTCCCAAAAATAATATAAAAGTGGATAATAAAGCCCAATAATGTCCAAAATAGTAGATAATATAGCATGGAGCAATCAAAAAATATAGATACATTGGAGACGTAACAGAGATCAAGATGATGGAGATCATGGTGTCATGCCGGTGATAATAGAGATCATGATGGTACCTTGGAGATGGAGATCAAAGGCACACGATGATGATGGCCATATCATGTCACATATTTTGATTGCATGTGATGTTTATCCTTTATGCATATTATTATGCTTAGTTCAACGGTAGCATTATAAGATGATCTCTCACTAAAAATTTCAAGGTACAAGTGTTCTCCCTGAGTATGCACCGTTGCAAAAGTTCATCATGCCGAGACACCATGTGATGATCGGGTGTGATAAGCTCAACGTTCTTATACAATAGGTGCAAGCCAGTTTTGCACACGCAGAATACTTGGGTTAAACTTGACGAGCCTAGCATATACAGATATGGCCTCAGAACACTGAGACCGAAAGGTCGAGCATGAATCATATAGTAGATATGATCAACATAGTGATGTTCACCATTAAAAAATACTCCATTTCATGTGATGATCGGTTATGGTTTAGTTGATTTGGATCACGTAATCACTTAGATGATTAGAGAGATATCTATCTGAGTGGGAGTTCTTAAGTAATATGATTAATTGAACTTAAATTTACATGAACTTAGTCCTGATAGTATTTGCATAACTATGTTGTAGATCAATAGCTCGCGATGTAGCTCTCCGTTTATTTTGGTATGTTCCTAGAGAAAAACTAAGTTGAATGACGTTAGTAGCAATAATGCGGATTGGATCCGTGATCTGAGGATTATCCTCATTGCTGCCCAGAAGAATTATGTCCTTGATGCACCACTAGGTGACAGACCGATTGCAGGAGCAGATGCGGACGTTATGAATGTTTGGCGAGCTTGATATGATGACTACTTGATAGTTTAGTGCACCATGCTTTACGGCTTAAAATTGGGGCTTCAAAGATGTTTTTGAATGCCACGGAGCATATGAGATGTTCCAAGAGTTGAAATTAGTATTTCAGACTCATGCCCATGTCGAAAGGTATGAGACCTTTGACAAGCACTTTGCCTACAAGATGGAGGAGAATAGCTCAGCTAGTGAGCATGTGCTCAGAATGTCTGAGTACTACAATCACTTGAATCAAGTGGGATTTAATCTTCCAGATAGTGATTGAAAGAGTTCTCTCATCACTATCACCAAGTTACTGGAACTTTGTGTTGAACTATAATATGAAAGGGATCACGAAAACTATTCCCAAGCTCTTCGTGATGCTGAAATCGACGAAGGTAGAAATCAAGAAAAGCATCATGTGTTGATGGTTGACAAGACCACTAGTTTCAAGAAAAGGGCAAAGGGAAGAAGGGGAACTTCAAGAAGAACAGCAAGCCAGTTGCTGCTCAAGTGAAGAAGCCCAAGTATAGACCTAAGCCTAAGACTAAGTGCTTCTACTTCAAAGGGACTGGTCACAGAAAGCAGAACTGCCCCAAGCATTTGGCAGATAAGAAGGATGGCAAACTGAACAAAGGTATATTTGATATACATGTTATTGATGTGTACTTTACTAGTGTTTATAGCAACCCCTCAGTATTTGATACTAGTTCAGTTGCTGAGATTAGTAACTCGAAACGGGAGTTGCAGAATGAACAGAGACTAGTTAAGGGTGAAGTGACGATGTGTGTTGGAAGTGGTTCCAAGATTGATATGATCATCATCGCACACTCCCTATACTTTCGGGATTAGTGTTGAACCTAAACAAATGTTGTTTGGTGTTTGCGTTAAGCATGAATATGATTTGATCATGTTTATTGCAATATGGTTATTCATTTAAAGTCAGAGAATAATTGTTGTTCTGTTTACATGAATAAAACCTTCAATGGTCATACACCCAAGGTGAATGGTTTATTGAATCTCGATCGTAGTGATACACATATTCATAATATTGAAGCCAAAAGATGGAAAGTTAATAATGATAGTGCAACTTATTTGTGGCACTGCCGTTTAGGTCATATTGGTGTAAAGCGCATGAAGAAACTCCATTTTGATGGACTTTTAGAATCACTTGATTATGAATCACTTGGTACTTGCGAACCATGCCTCATGGGCAAGATGACTAAAACGCCGTTCTCCAGAACTATGGAGCGAGCAACAGATTTGTTGGAAATCATACACACTGATGCATGTGGTCCAATGAATATTGAGGCTCGCGACGGGTATTGTTATTTTCTCACCTTCACATATGATTTGAGCAGATATGGGTATATCTACTTGATGAAGCATAAGTCTGAAACTTTTGAAAAGTTCGAAGAATTTCAGAGTGATGTCGAAAATCATAGTAACAAGAAAATAAAGTTTCTACGATCTGATCGTGGAGGAGAATATTTGAGTTACGAGTTTGGTCTTCATTTGAAACAATGCGGAATAGTTTCGCAACTCACGCCGCCTGGAACACCAAAGCGTAATGGTGTGTCCGAACATCGTAACTGAGGGAGTCCTGGATTAGGGGCTATCCGGACAGCCGGACTATATCCTTTGGCCGGACTGTTGGACTATGAAGATACAAGATTGAAGACTTCATCCCGTGTCCGGATGGGACTCTACTTGGCGTGGAAGGCAAGCTAGGCAATACGGATATGTATATCTCCTCCTTTGTAACCAACCTTGTGTAACCCTAGGCCCTTCCGGTGTCTATATAAACCAGAGGGTTTTAGTCCGTAGGACAACATACAATCATACCATAGGCTAGCTTCTAGGGTTTAGCCTCTCCGATCTCGTGGTAGATCAACTCTTGTACTACTCATATTATCAAGAATAAATCAAGAAAGACGTAGGGTTTTACCTCCATCAAGAGGGCCCGAACCTGGGTAAAACATCGTGTCCCCTGCCTCCTGTTACCATCCGCCTTAGACGCACAGTTCGGGACCCCCTACCCGAGATCCGCCGGTTTTGACACCGACATTGGTGCTTTCATTGAGAGTTCCTCTGTGCCGTCGCCGTAAGGAAGGATGCCTCATCTCGTTGTTAAAAACAATATTACCGCCGGGGGAGCCCTTGCTGTCGGCCAAACTCTCCGGCTAGGCAGTTTCATCATGACCGCCTGTTCGGCTGCTGCACTGATGATGACTTCTCGGGTCATCGAAAACAGCCTCCACATCGGCTTAGAACTCATCGAGCAGATGGATCCAATGGAGCTCTCTTCCCTAAACGAGCTCTTGGATCGCATCGCCGCCTTGGGAGTCGCTACGGACTATGATCGGATTGGGCTTAAACCCGATCAA
This sequence comes from Triticum monococcum, assembly GCA_034509565.1. NCBI lineage: Eukaryota > Viridiplantae > Streptophyta > Magnoliopsida > Poales > Poaceae > Triticum > Triticum monococcum. Next base: position 663,588,313 of record CM067843.1, on the reverse strand, counting down.
AGGGAGATCAACTCTCCACCGGTCACCCATCATGTTGCGGTGGTGGAGGAACAATGCGGCGATTCTTCCTCTATCTTGAGGACTAACTATGTCTGAATTCCTGAGCTCTTCGAGACGGATACCCGTTTACGGGAGGACATCACCCAAGCCCTGAACCTAGAGTCAGGCAGTGGGCCAGACTCATCGGGCAACATCCCTGAATCCGAACTTCCAAGATCGGAAACTCCTCGGCCCCTAGGTCTCAGATCGGGTAGGGGTTTGGACTCAAACCCACCCACCGACGCAGACATAAATGATCTTTACCACATCAGGCAAGAGCCCCATGAAACAGTACATCATTATTGGGCCAGATTCCTCCTTGTGATGAACAAGGTTAAGGACTGTCGCCAGGAAGACGCAGTCTCATCTTTCTGCAATAATTGCATGGACAAGGGAATCCTTAACACCTTAAGTCGCCGTGACATATCGCGCTTCGCTGACTTGGCGTCCATAGTACGAAAGTACTGTGCGATGGAAAGCGCCTGGAAAACCGAAACGAAATTTTGGGATAATCCGGCTCTGCATATACACCCAGTCCAAAGTAAAAGGGCGCACTATAATAAGACACCTGAGTTAATTACAAAGAAGCAAAAACCCTCTACAAGGCGTGGAACCGTATTGGAGGGATGGCTCAACGGACCCTGCAAAATTCACAGTACAGTGGATACCATACCAACACACAGCTTTAGAGCATGTTGGATACTCCGGCAGGTGGCCAAAAGCGGCGAGGATCTTCTCATCCCAGATGCCACAGAGCACCATCCCAGGGATAACAATATTGTATTAACAATCTTTGATACCTTCACATCAAATAATAGGCGCAAGCGAACACTCCGCAGCATTGCCGAAATCTGCCACGTAGCAGCAATAAATCCATGGAGCGACACGGCTATTACCTTCAATGCCAATGACGAACCTAAATTCCGAACAGCCCGAGCACCAGCTGCACTGGTCCTCAGTCCAATTGTGGATGGCTTTCGACTCACCAAAGTACTCATGGACGGCGGCAGTGGATTGAACCTCATCTACGAGGAAACTCTTCAAAAAATGGAAATAGACTGGAACCGCATTGAGCAAAGCAGCACAACCTTCAGAGGAATCATCCCCAGTCGGGAAGCATGCTGTGCTAGGAAAATCACACTAGATGTGGTATTCGGCACGCCGGAGAACTATAGGTCCGAAGAAATTACATTCCAAGTGGCCCCGTTCAGTAGTGGATACCACGCCCTTTTGGGACGGGAGGCGTTCACGATCTTCCAAGCCATACCCCATTATGGGTACATGAAGCTCAAAATGCCTGGGCCCAATAGAATCATCACTCTCGTTAGTGATCCGGACACAACACTCCGCGCCGAAAACAAAACAGCCGCATTGGCCCTCGAGGCATTATACGAAGCCCTTTCGGCCGAGGAATTAACTGCGCTACGCTCCACAGTGGACAGGGACGACGTGATACTTGACAAGAGATCCAAGTCCACCTCTTTTATACCAGCGGATGAAATAGTCAAATTTCAAGTCCACCCAACGGACCCTACAAAAACAGCCTCCATCGGGGCACAGTTAAACCCCGCCGTGGACGCTGCACTACGAGAGTTCCTGCGCGAGAATTGGGACATATTCGCCTGGCACCCCTCAAACATGCCAGGAATCCCACGCAGGCTGGCCGAGCACAGCCTCATCATCCTAAAGGGATTCAAGCCGGTCAAGCAGGCTTTTCGGCGTTTCTCCGAACCTAAGAGACAGGCTATGGGAGAGGAACTAGCCAAGTTATTGGAGACCGGATTCATTAGAGAAATAAAACACCCGGACTTGCTAGCAAACCTGGTGATGGTACCAAAGAAGGACAAATCCTAGCGCCTATGTGTCGATTTCAAGGACCGCAACAAGGCTTTCCCAAAGGATCCCTTCCCCCTCCCCCGCATTGATCAAATTATCGATGCTACCGCAGGACACGAGTCATTGTGTTTCCTCGACGCATACTCTGGCTACCACCAAATCAAGATGGCGGAGTCCGACCAAGCCGCAACAGCATTTATCACACCATACGGCCCATTCCGTTTCAACACGATGCCTTTGGGCTCAAAAACGCCGGCGCAACATATCAACGCATGATTCAGACATGTCTAGAGAAACAGATCGGAAAAACAGTAGAGGCATACGTAGATGATGTGGTCCTTAAAACCAAACACGTCGGCTCTCTAATAGACGACTTGAGGCTCACATTCGACAACCTTCGAACATACGACATCAAGCTCAATCCAGAAAAATGCGTTTTCGGCGTACCAGCCGGAAAGCTCCTGGGCTTCATTGTCTCCAGTAGAGGAATTGAAGCTAATCCAGCCAAAATTCGAGCTTTGTCACAGTTGGCTACCCCAACAGACCTCAAACAAATCTAGAAATTAACTAGATGTGTGGCGGCTCTAAGCCGCTTTGTCTCCCGCCTAGGAGAAAAGGCATTACCCCTTTATCGCCTCCTTCGGCGCACCGAACACTTCGAGTGGACGGACGCCGCCACAGCCGGATTGGAAGAAATAAAAGCCATACTGGCAACCAACCCCTTTATCGCGAGAATTTTGGGCTGGCGTCGTCCTGACGTCCCCAACTGGAGATAACATTCAGTACGTATTGCAGATACTGTATACAGACTCCAACAACGCAGCCAAATATGAAGCCATGTTGCATGGTCTTCGGATGGTAGTCTCCATGGGCATTCAACGCCCGGAGGTGTGTGGGGATTCGAACCTCGTAATATCCCAAATAAATGGATACTTCGATGCCAGGATCCGAAGATGGCGGCCTATCGAAACGCCGTCCTAAAGATGTCATCTTGGTTCGAGGGGCTCGAATTTGACCATGTGGCTCGGGAAAACAATCAGGCGGCGGATATCCTCGCCCGCATCGGTGCAAAGCACGATGCAGTCCCCCCAACATCTTTTTGGAGAGGTTGTTTAAGCCATCGGTGGTATGGGAAGGGGACACCGGTAACAATAGTCCGGACCCGGCCAAAATGCCCAATACCGAACACTCTGACATAATCAAAGGCTCTGCCACCGAAATAACACCTTCAGCCCATGTAATAATGGCCGTCATCGCCCCGTGGACAGAACCATTCCTGGCCTACCTAACTAGGCAGGAACTTCCCGAGGACCAAAATGAGGCACGCTGCATACTGCGGCGATCTAAAGCCTACAGGGTCCACGAGGGAGAGCTGTATAAGAAAAGCACTACCAGAGTCCTTCAAAGGTGCATCTCCGAAGAGGAAGGGCGGAAGCTTTTGGCAGAAATTCACGCCGGACTCGGCGGCCACCACGCCGCAGCGCGGGCCCTTGTAAGCAAGCCCTTCCATACAGGTTTTTATTGGCCGACGGCCCGGGCAGACGCATAGGACTTGGTCCAACGCTGCGCCGGTTGCCAGCTTTTTGCAAACCAAAGCCATATGCCACCCACCGCCCTCCAAGCAATCCCCATTACCTGGCCTTTCGCGGTTTGGGGGCTTGACATGGTTGGACCCCTTAAAGGGGGAATCCATAAGAAAAAATACTTACTGGTCATGGTGGATAAATTCACCAAATGGATAGAAGCCAAACCTGTTAAAACAACTGAATCCGGACCGGTGATAGACTTCATATCCGGGGTTTTACACCATTATGGCAGCATCATCACTGACAACGGCACGAACTTCACGGCCGACGAGGTAAAACTCTGGTGCAGCAACATGGGCATCAAGCTCGATTATGCTTCCGTCTATCACCCACAAACCAATGGCCAAGTTGAGCGAGCAAATGGTCTTATCATGAGCGGCATTAAACCCAGATTAGTGCGGTCCTTAAAGGAGTCTAACACGCACTGGGTAGAGGAGCTCGACTCCGTACTCTGGGGGCTGCGGACCACTCCGAATCGCACTACCGGATATACACCCTTCTTTATGGTGTATGGCGCAGAGGCAGTTCTGCCCTGCAACATAATTCATGACTCACCTCGAGTGCGCATGTACGAAGAAAGAGAAGCCGAGCTCGATCGGTAAGACAGTCTGGACACCCTGGAGGAGGAGTGCGACGTGGCAAAAGTCCGTTCAGCATTTTATCAGCAACAGGCTCGCAGATACCAAAGCAGAGAAGTACGGGCCAAAACTTATAACGTTGGCGAGTTAGTTCTATGCCTGCCGGAGAAGAAAAAGTCCAAGCTCGAGCCCAAATGGGAAGGTCCCTTCATTATTGACCAAGTTCTGACCGGTGGAGCGTACCGTCTGCGGGATGCATCGAATAATCGACTTGAGCCGAACCCATGGAACGCAACCAGGCTCCGAAGATTCTACGCCTAGCGCCGGACTCTATGTTCATCTCCTTCCTCTGTCCAGTTTTTGCATATACATTATCTGTCTTTTTTCTCTTTCTTTCTTTTATTCTTTCTCTAGGCCTTCAAGGGCCAACTTGTGCCTCGCTTGCACATTATAGATGCGCTAACCGTGCTCATTATACCCGGGGGCTTCTTACACAGAAGCTTAACTATCTATTTGGACTTCACACCCCACACATGTGTTATTCTTCTGCATGTACCTTTTCTTCGCCACTATATGCATCGATATGACTTAAGTTTTGGCCAAGCTGGGTTGCCTGGCTCTTGTATTTATGCCCTACGTTCCCGTTAATTCAGCTAGGGCATAAGGGGAGCACCTCTGCGATTGTTACTGCCGGGTCAGCCGGATGTGTACCTCGGACTGGGTGAAGCCGAAAGCTAGCGTTCTTAAGGGAATATTCAGTCGGCGAACAAAAGATGATTTTTATTTATTTATTTTCCATATGTGCCCCCATATGTTTTTGCCTGTGTTTTCTCTCGCAGTACGGACATGCACTTTAGGGCATGCATACCCAGGGAAAGGAACCCTTAACGGAACTATTCTCCCTGGAAGATGTTTCTTACTACCCATGTAATATAACATAACTAGTTGGGCACTTGTCTGTTCAAGCACTAATGACCCCTATGCCTGGTTTCCACGCATACCCCGGTTCTTATATAACTGGGCGGGTATTCGGATACACTCCGGACTATCGGGTCCCGAGGTTGAAGCGAAAAGGTCCGCCATGACAAATGATCTACAATTCGGCTAGAAGGCATTATACATGTCACTTTAATTACATAGTCATGTAGACTGACTAAATTCCTCTTCTATACCATCCAACAGGCGGTCTAGCCTACAATCCTGTTGGGAATATTGCAGCTAATTCTACTTGCCCATACACTAAGCTAACGGGGATCTCTTTCCCATCGGGCCCTACAGGTCCGACCTCGGCCATGTGGTTCGGGTCAGTCTTGGTATACCGCGTCTTCACCATGGCCCAGGCTTCCCTGGCACCTTGACGGCAGGCCGATATCTTCCATAATCGGAAGCGCCACCGTGCTCCCTTGAGCTTCTCGGCAAGCTCTCCAATGCCTTCTGGCAGGGAGACGGCTGGCCACAAGGCATGGGCAACACCTTGCATCACCTACCGAACTTGTTCGTGTAGTTGTGAGAGCTCGGATAGAAAATCACCCGCAGACCTGGGCATCTCCTCCGCGGGACGACCCGTCAGCATACCTGCAGACATAACTCTGTTAGTCGGCTTCTCTGCCGACCCCTTTTTTAAGGGTTCGTTCAAGCACTTACTGAAAAATGCCTCGTTGAAGCCACTTATTCTCCTTCTAGGAGTCCGCAAGCTGGGCTCGAACATCTTTCAGTTCCACGCTCAGCTTGGTATTGGCGCCTTGGAGACTGTTTTTCTCCCGCCTGACCTTAGTCAGCACGCGTTCGCCAGCCTTTAGCTATCGTACGACATGCTGGTCCTCCGGATTCTCTCCGGATTCATCTGCAATATCTATTGTTAGATCTGCAGCCACGCCGCACGCTATATGGTACCTGTCATTCTTTGAAAGAAATGTTACCAGCTGGGGACTTTTTAGGTTCCTTCAATGTGGCAACAGCGGCCCGAAGTTGGATCTTGCATTCCTCCCGCTCCTGTGACAGTCGAGTATTCTTCTCTGTAAGAACCTGCACAATAAGATGATCCTTAAATCAGTTCTGCTAACTGTTTCAAGTCTCAGGGGCTACTGATACATATAATCATCAGATTTGCTTACCCGTACATCCTTTACATACTGGCCCGTGGCTTTGGCTAGACCATTTTGAGCAGCACGGAGGTACGCCTCTCCAGAATTGAAGGCATCAAATGCCTCTGGTGAGAAGCAAGCGTCGCGGAGTATGGCCCGGCGACGCCTATGATTCATGGCGCTCTCCACTTCTGAATTCGTAGAGGATAGCCTATCCGCATCCTCTATAGGGGAAGTATCTGGCGTCCGCCCCATGTCGGCTTCTGCCTCTATGTCCGGTCCTGGAGCCCGACTGGTGGAAGCGTGATCGGCAGCCTCACCGGACATATTCCGGCGAGCGTTTTTCTGTTAAAGAAACATGGACGTCATTACATTTCAAGAAAGACGACAACCACGGAGCAGGGTTTTTGTCATAACTCTGCGCCGGCATCTCCGTCCTGACTGCCTTCCTTTTTGGCCTGCCCAGCCTCGGCGCCTCTTGTTGGCGAGTTGCTGCAGGTTCGGCATGGCGTCCTGAATGCCTTCCCTGTAAAACACCATATGTATATGGTAGGTGAAGTGTCTAAAAGGGGATCCTAGTTTTTGGAGTTGGGATTTTTGGTTTTTCTTACGTGCGACGCAGGAAGCAGTCCGGGATAGTCGGCCGTAATGGCTACCATGGCGTCATCACAGCATAATTGATAGAACTGCCGGTCTATCAGCTCCACAAATATGTCCAGATCTTCTTCGAGTCCGGGACCGAGGGCTCGGTCAGGCTCCTCTAGTTGTGGAGATGGGCTGCTGACCTCCCTTATGGCTTTTCGCAGCTCCTGCCGCAAAATGGCAAGGTGAGTACCTACGATAAAGAATGCGGGAAGAATGGGAGTAAGGAGATATAACTCACCCAGCTTGGAGGGTTGTACATGGAGAATCCATCCCGTGGCTTGATGCGGATGAACTCCTCTTCCTCTCCCTTGAACAATTCGGACTGAATTTTTGCTAAAGTGGCAGCGTTGTCCGGACCCTTACGCCCGCAACGGGTGGCGTCATCTTCCCCGTTAAAACACCACAAGGGGTGCTCTCGATATTGAAGTGGTTGCACTCCCCGCATTATGCATATTGACATAACCTCGATTACTGTCAATCCTGATTGAGCCAGCGCTTTAATCCGGTTCATCAGGTAAAGGACTTCTCCGTTGTCTTCCTCCTGGGGCTCCGTGGGCGCCAACTTCGGCGTTTCTTCAGAGGAGCATTGCTGAACTAAGGAAGACCCCGCCGAACAGGGTCCGGAAGGGGGACGTCCTCCATATAAAACCATTCCGTAGGCCAGTCTTCGGACGTCTTCTTCGGAGTACCGGACAAGTATCCGGTTTCGGCGATGCGCCATATTTCGGCTCCGCCCACTTGATAAAGTGACCCCTTCTGTGTGCAAGGGACGAGGCAAAATAACCTTTTCCATAGCTCAAAATGAGCCTCGCAGCCCAGGAATAATTCACAGAGGGCAACATAGCCGACGATGTGTAAAATGGAAGCAGGGGTGAAATTATGAAGTTGGAGGCCATAAAACTCCAGGAGCCCGCGGAGGAACGGATGAATCGGAAATCCGAGTCCCCTCAATAAATAAGGAACAAGGCATACCCACTCCTCCGTAGAGGGGCTGGGGAAGCTCTCCGCTTGCTCCCCGCCATTGTAGGTGGCGAGCCCGACTTGGACGGGCACCATATACGCTGGAGGGAGAAATCCCTTAGTCTGCAGTTCGAATAATCATCTGTGTGGGACTGAACACCTCTCCCAATCACCGGGCTTAGGGCTATGGGGGCGGGAGGAGGAGCTGCGGAGGTCGACCATGCTGGAGTGGGTCTTTCTGAAGCGCGCTCCGATGGATTCTCGCTGGGGGAGGATGGTATGGATTGGATCTAAGAATCCCCATCACTTTAATAGACAATTTATTTATCTGGCTAGGGGGGGCGAATGTAAAAACGCCCCGGCGCCTCACATTCATTCGATGGGTGGAAGATAGCCCTTATTGGGCGCAGAAGCCAAGAGGTTCAACATTTATGGGACCGGACACTGCTTAACAAACGTTCGAAATTTGGAGAAGAACCCGCCTTGCAATGCCGAAGACAACACTGCGCGCCAGACTCATCGTCATTGAAGCCTGGTTCGGGGGCTACTGAGGGAGTCCTGGATTAGGGGTTATCTGGACAGCCGGACTATTGGACTATGAAGATACAAGATTGAAGACTTCGTCCCATGTCCGGATGGGACTCTACTTGGCGTGGAAGGCAAGCTAGGCAATACATATATGTATATCTCCTCCTTTGTAACCGACCTTGTGTAACCCTAGCCCCTTCCGGTGTCTATATAAACCGGAGGGTTTTAGTCCGCAGGACAACATACAATCATACCATAGGCTAGCTTCTAGGGTTTAGCCTCTTCGATCTCGTGGTAGATCAACTCTTGTACTACTCATATTATCAAGAATAAATCAAGCAGGACGTAGGGTTTTACCTCCATCAAGAGGGCCCAAACCTGGGTAAAACATCGTGTCCCCTGCCTCCTGTTACCATCCGCCTTAGACGCACAGTTCGGGACCCCCTACCCGAGATCCGCCGGTTTTGACACCGACAGTAACCGTACTTTATTAGATATGGTGCAATCTACGATGTCTCTTACCAATTTACCACTATCATTTTGGGGTTATGCATTAGAGACAACTGCATTCACGTTAAATAGGGCACCATCTAAATCCGTTGAGACGACGCCATATGAACGGTGCTTTGGCAAGAAACCAAAGTTGTCGTTTTTTAAAGATTGGGGTTGCAATGCTTATGTAAAAAAGTTTCATCCTGATAAGCTCAAACCCAAATCGGAGAAATGTGTCTTGATAGGATACCCAAAGGACACTGTTGGGTACACCTTCTATCACATATCCGAAGGCAAGACATTCATTGCTAAGAATGGATCCTTTCTAGAGAAGGAGTTTCTCTGAAAAGAAGTGAGTGGGAGGAAAGTAGAACTTGATGAGGTAATTGTACCTGCTCCCTCATTGGAAAGTAGTTCATCACAGAAATTTGTTCCTGTGACTCCTACACCAATTAGTGAGGAAGCTAATGATGATGATCATGTAACTTCAGATCAAGTTACTACCGAACCTCGTAGGTCAACCAGAGTGAGATCCGCAACAGAGTGATACGGTAATCCTGTTCTGGATGTCATGCTACTTGACCATGACGAACCTACGAACTACGAGGAAGTGATGATGAGCCCAGATTCCGCGAAATGGCTTGAGGCCATGAAATCTGAGATGGGATCCATGTATGAGAACAAAGTATGGACTTTGATTGACTTGCCGGATGATCGGTGAGTCATTAAGAATAAATGGATCTTCAAGAGGAAGATGGACGCTGATAGTAGTGTTACTATCTACAAAGCTCAAATTGTCGCAAAAATGTTTTTGACAAGTTCAAGGTGTTGACTACGATGATATTTTCTCACTCGTATTGATGCTTAAAAGTCTGTCCGAATCATGTTAGCAGTTGCCGCATTTTATGAAATCTGGCAAATGGATGTCAAAATTGTATTCCTTAATGGATTTCTTAAGAGAAGAGTTGTATATGATGCAACCAGAAGGTTTTGCCGATCCTAAAGGTACTAACAAAGTGAGCAAGCTCCAGCAATCCATCTATGGACCGGTGCAAGCATCTCGGAGTTGGAATATATGCTTTGATAAAGTGATCAAAGCATATGGTTTTATACAGACTTGCGGTGAAGCCTGTATTTACAAGAAAGTGAGTGGGAGCACTACAACATTTTTGATAAGTATATATGAATGACATATTGTTGATCGGAAATAATGTAGATTTTTCTGGAAAGCATAAATGAGTGTTTGAAAAGAGTTTTTCAAAGAAAGACCTCAATGAAGCTGATTACACATTGAGCATCAAGATCTATAGAGATAGATCAAGACGCTTGATAAGTTTTTTCAATGAGTACATACCTTGACAAGATTTTGAAGTAGTTCAAAATGGAACAGTCAAAGAAGGAGTTCTTGCCTGTGTTGTAAGGTGTGAAGTTGAGTAAAGACTCAAAACCCGACCACAACAGAAAATAGAAAGAGAATGAAAATTCATTCCCTATGCCTCAGTCATAGGTTCTATAAAGTATGCTATGCTGTTTACCAGTCCTATTGTACACCTTAGCATGATTCTGGCAAGGGAGTACAATAGTGATCTCGGAGTAGATCACTCGGCAGCGGTCAAATTATCCTTAGAGGACTAAAGAAACATTTCTCGGTTATGGAGGTGATAGAAGAGTTCGTCGTAAAGAGTTACGTCGATGCAAGCTTTTTACATCGATCTAAATGACTCTAAGTCTCGATCTGGATACAAATTGAAAGTGGGAGCAATTAGCTAGAGTAGCTCCGTGCAGAGCATTGTAGACATAGAAATTTCCGAAATACATACGGATCTGAATGTTGCAGACCCGTAGACTAAACTTCTCTCACAAGCAAAACATGATCACTCTTTGGGTGTTAATCACATAGTGATGTGAACTAGATTATTGACTCTAGTAAACCCTTTGGGTATTAGTCACATGGAGATGTGAACTAATCACATAAAGATGTGAACTAGATTATTGACTCTAGTGCAAGTGGGAGACTGAAGAAATATGCCCTAGAGGCAATAATAAAGTTATTATTTATTTCCTTATATCATGATAAATGTTTATTATTCATGCTAGAATTGTATTAACCGGAAACTTAGTACATGTGTGAATACATAGACAAATAGAGTGTCACTAGTATGCCTCTACTTGACTAGCTTGTTGAATCAAAGATGGTTAAGTTTCCTAACCATAGACATGAGTTGTCATTTGATTAACAGGATTACATCATTAGATAATGATGTGATTGACTTGACCCATTCCGTTAGCTTAGCATTTGATCGTTTAGTATATTGCTATTGCTTTCTTCATGGCTTATACATGTTCTTATGACTATGAGATTATGCAACTCCCGAATACCGAAGGAACACTTTGTGTGCTACAAAACGTCACAACGTAACTGGGTGATTATAAAGGTGCTCTACAGGTGTCTCCGATGGTACTTGTTGAGTTGGCATAGATCGAGATTAGGATTTGCCACTCCGATTGTCGGAGAGGTATCTCTGGGCCCTCTCGGTAATGCACATCAATATAAGCCTGGCAAGCATTGTAACTAATGAGTTAGTTGCGGGATGATGTATTACAGAACGAGTAAAGACACTTGCCGGTAACGAGATTGAACTAGGTATTGAGATACCGACGATCAAATGTTGGGCAAGTAACATACCGATGACAAAGGTGAAGGAAATATGCCCTAGAGGCAATAATAAAGTTATTATTTATTTCCTTATTTCGTGATAAATGTTTATTATTCATGCTAGAATTGTATTAACCGGAAACATAATACATGTGTGAATACATAGACAAACAGAGTGTCACTAGTATGCCTCTACTTGACTAGCTCGTTAATCGAAGATGGTTATGTTTCCTAACCATAGACATGTGTTGTCATTTGATTAACGGGATCACATCATTAGGAGAATGATGTGATTGACATGACCCATTCCATTAAGCTTAGCACCCGATCGTTTAGTATGTTGCTATTGCTTTCTTCATGACTTATACATGTTCCTATGACTATGAGATTATGCAACTCCCGTTTGCCGGAGGAACACTTTGTGTGCTACCAAACATCACAACGTAACTGGGTGATTATAAAGGAGCTCTACAGGTGTCTCCAAAGGTACATGTTGGGTTGGCGTATTTTGAGATTAGGATTTGTCACTCCAATTGTCGGAGAGGTATCTCTGGGCCCTCTCGGTAATGCACATCACATATGCCTTGCAAGCATTGCAACTAATGAGTTAGTTGTGAGATGATGTATTACGAAACGAGTAAAGAGACTTGCCGGTAACGAGATTGAACTAGGTACTGAGATACCGACGATCGAATCTCGGGCAAGTAACATACCGATGACAAAGGGAACAACATATGTTGTTATGTGGTCTGACTGATAAAGATCTTCGTAGAATATGTGGGAGCCAATATGAGCATCAAGGTTCCGCTATTGGTTATTGACCCGAGACGTGTCTCGGTCATGTCTACATTGTTCTCGAACCCGTAGGGTCCGCACGCTTAAGGTTTCGATGACAGTTATATTATGAGTTTATGATTTTTGATGTACCGAAGGAGTTTGGAGTCCCGGATGAGATCGGGGACATGACGAGGAGTCTCGAAATGGTCGAGACGTAAAGATCGATATATTGGATGACTATATTCGGACATCGGAAAGGTTCCGAGTGATTCGTATATTTTCGGAGGTACCAGGGAGTTACGGGAATACGAGGAAGAAGCAATGGGCCTTAATGGGCCTTAGTTGGAAGGACCAGGAGGTGGCGCGCGCCCCTCCCAAGCCCAGTCCGAATTGGACAGGGGGTTTGGGGCGCGGCCCCTCTCTCCCTTCCTTCCCCTCTTCCCCCCTTTCCCCCATTCTCCTAGTTAGACTAGGAAAGGAGGAAACCTACTCCAACTAGGAGTAGGAATCCTACTCCCTGGCGCGCCCCTCCTAGGGCCGGCCTCCTCCCCCTTGCTCCTTTATATACGGGGGCATGGGGGCACCTCTAGACACACAAGTTGATCTTCGTGATGGTTCTCTTAGCCGTGTGCGGTGCCCCCCTTCACCATACTCCTCGATAATATTGTAGCGGTGCTTAGGCGAAGCCCTGCGACGGTAGAACATCAAGATCGTCACCACGCCGTCGTGCTGACGTAACTCTTCCCCGACACTTTGCTAGATCGGAGTCCGGGATCGTCATCGAGATGAACGTGTGCTAGAACTCGGAGGTGCCGTAGTTTCGGTGCTTGATCGGTCGGGCCATGAAGACGTACGACTACATCAACCGCGTTGTCATAATGCTTCTGCTGTCGGTCTACGAGGGTACGTAGACAACACTCTCCGCTCTCGTTGTTATGCATCACCATGATCTTGCGTGTGCGTAGGAATGTTTTTGAAATTACTATGTTCCCCAACAGTGGCATCCGAGCCTAGGTTTTATGTGTTGATGTTATATGCACGAGTAGAACACAAGTGAGTTGTGGGCGATATAAGTCATACTGCTTACCAGCATGTCATACTTTGGTTCGGCGGTATTGTTGGATGAAGCGGCCCGGACCGACATTACGCGTACGCTTACGCGGGACTGGTTCTACCGACGTGCTTTGCACACAGGTGGCTGGCGGGTGTCAGTTTCTCCAACTTTAGTTGAACCAAGTATGGCTACGCCCGGTCCTTGCGAAGGTTAAAACAGCACCAACTTGACAAACTATCGTTGTCGTTTTGATGCGTAGGTAAGATTTGTTCTTGCTTAAGCCCGTAGCAGCCACGTAAAACTTGCAGCAACAAAGTAGAGGACGTCTAACTTGTTTTTGCAGGGCATGTTGTGATGTGATATGGTCAAGACGTGATGAGATATAAGTTGTTGTATGAGATGATCATGTTTTGTTGAAGTTATCGACAACTGACAAAATCCTTATGGTTGTCTCTCTATTGCATAAGATGCAAGTTTCCAATAATTGCTTTACTTTATCGCTATGCGATAGCCATAGTTGCAAGAGCAATTGTTGGCGAGACGACCATGTGACGACGCATTAATATAGATCAAGATGATGGAGATCATGGTGTCATGCCGGTGACGATATAGATCATGATAGTACTTTGGAGAAAGAGATCAAAGGCGCAAGATGATGATGGCCATATCATGTCACATATTTTGATTACATATGATGTTTATCTTTTATACATCTTATTTTTGCTTTGTTTGACGGTAGCATTTTAAGATGATCTCTCACTAATTATCAAGAAGTGTTCTCCCTGAGTATGCACCGTTGAGAAAGTTCTTCGTGCTGAGACACCACGTGATGATCGGGTGTGATAGGCTCTACGTTCAAATACAACGGGTGCAAAACAGTTGCACACGCGGAATACTCAGGCTATACTTGACGAGCCAAGCATATACAGATATGGCCTCGGAACACGGAGACCGAAAGGTTGAGCGTGAATCATATAGTATATATGATCAACATAGTGATGTTCGCCATTGAAACTACTCCATCTCACGTGATGATCGGACATGGTTTAGTTGATTTGGATCACGTGATCACTTAGAGGATTAGAGGGATGTCTATCTAAGTGGGAGTTCTTAAGTAATATGCTTAATTGAACTTTAATTTATCATGAACTTAGTCCTGGTAGTATTAGCATATCTATGTTGTAGATCAATAGCTCGCGTTGTTGCTTCCCTTTATTTTTGATAGGTTCCTAGAGAAAATTGTGTTGAAGGATGTTAGTAGCGATGATGCGGATTGGATCCGTGATCGAGGTTTATCCTCATTGCTGCACAGAAAAATTATGTCCTTGATGCACCGCTAGGTGACAGACCTTTTGCAGGAGCAGATGTAGACGTTATGAACGTTTGGCTAGCTCAGTATGATGACTACTTGATAGTTTAGTGCACCATGCTTAACGGCTTAGAATCGGGACTTCAAAGACGTTTTGAACGTCATGGACCATATGAGATGTTCCAGGAGTTGAAGTTAATATTTCAAGCAAATACCCGAGTTGAGAGATATGAAGTCTCCAACAAGTTCTATAGCTAAAAGATGGAGGAGAATCGCTCAACTAGTGAGCATGTGCTCAGATTGTCCGGGTACTACAATCACTTGAATCAAGTGGGAGTTAATCTTCTAGATAAAATAGTGATTGACAGAATTCTCTAGTCACCATCACCAAGTTAGTAGAACTTCGTGATGAACTATGATATGCAAGGGATAACGGAAAGTAATTCCCAAGCTCTTCGTGATGCTGAAATCAACGAAGGTAGAAATCAAGAAAAACATCAAGTGTTGATGGTTGACGAAACCACTAGTTTCAAGAAAAGGGCAAAGGGAAGAAGGGGAACTTCAAGAAGAACGACAAGCAAGTTGCTGCTCAAGTGAAGAAGCCCAAGTCTGGTCCTAAGCCTTAGACCAAGTGCTTCTACTGCAAAGGGACTGGTCACTGGAAGCATAACTACTCCAAGTATTTGGCGGATAAGAAGGATGGCAAAGTGAACATAAGTATATTTGATATACATGTTATTGATGTATGCTTTACTAGTGTTTATAGCAACCCCTCAGTATTTGATACTAGTTCAGTTGCTAAGATTAGTAACTCGAAACGGGAGCTGCAGAATAAATAGAGACTAGTTAAGGGTGAAGTGACGATGTGTGTTGGAAGTGGTTCCAAGATTGATATGATCATCATCGCACACTCCCTATAATTTCGGGATTAGTGTTGAACCTAAATAAGTGTTATTTGGTGTTTGCGTTGAGCATGAATACGATTTGATCATGTTTATTGTAATACGGTTATTCATTTAAGTAAGAGAATAAATTGTTGTTCTGTTTACATGAATAAAACCTTATATGGTTACACACCCAATGAAAATAGTTCATTGGATCTCGATCGTAGTGATACACATAATCATAATATTGAAACCAAAAGATGCAAAGTTAATAATGATAGTGCAACTTATTTGTGGCACTGCCGTTTAGGTCATATTGGTGTAAAGCGCATGAAGAAACTCCATGCTGATGGGCTTTTGGAATCACTTGATTATGAATCAGTTGATGCTTGCGAACCATGCCTCATGGGCAAGATGACTAAGACTCCGTTCTTCGGAACAATGGAGCGAGCAACAGAATTGTTGGAAATCATACATACTGATGTATGTGGTCCGATGAATATTGAGGCTCGCGACAGGTATCATTATTTTCTGATCTTCACAGATGATTTGAGCAGATATGAGTATATCTACTTGATGAAACATAAGTCTGAAACATTTGAAAAATTCAAAGAATTTCAGAGTGAAGTGGAAAATAATCGTGACAAGAAAATAAAGTTTCTACGATCTGATCGTAGAGAAGAGTATTTGAGTTACGAGTTTGGCCTTCAGTTAAAAACAATGTGAAATAGTTTCACTACTCACGCCACCTGGAACACCAGAATGTAATGGTGTGTCCGAACATCATAACCGTACTTTATTAGATATGGTGCGATCTATGATGTCTCTTACCGATCTACCACTATCGTTTTGGGGTTATGCATTAGAGACAACTGCATTCACGTTAAATAGGGCACCATCTAAATCCGTTGAGACGACACCGTATGAACTATGGTTTGGCAAGAAACCTAAGCTATCGTTTCTTAAAGTTTGAGGTTGCAATGCTTATGTGAAAAAGTTTCAACCTGATAAGCTCAAACTCAAATCGGAGAAGTGCGTCTTCATAGGATACTCAAAAGAAAATGTTGGGTACACCTTCTATCACAGATCCGAAGGCAAGATATTCGTTGCTTTGAATGGATCCTTTCTAGAGAAGGAGTTTCTCTCGAAAGAAGTGAGTGGGAGGAAAGTAGAACTTGATGAGGTAACTGTACCTGCTCCCTTATTGGAAAGTAATTCATCACAGAAAACGGTTTCTGTGACACCTACACCAATTAGTGAGGAAGTTAATGATGATGATCATGAAACTTCAGATCAAGTTATTACTGAACCTCGTAGATCAACCAGAGTAAGATCCGCACCAGAGTGGTACGGTAATCCTGTTCTGGAAATCATGATACTAGATCATGATGAACCTACGAACTATGAAGAAGCGATGGTGAGCCCAGATTCCGCAAAATGGCTTGAAGCCATGAAATCTGAGATGGGATCCATGTATGAAAAACAAAGTATGGACTTTGTTTGACTTGCCCGATGATCGGCAAGCAATTGAAAATAAATGGATCTTCAAGAGGAAGACGGACGCTGATAGTAGTGTTACTATCTACAAAGCTAGAATTGTCGCAAAAAGGTTTTCGACAAAGTTCAAGATGTTGACTACGATGAGAGTTTCTCACTCGTATCTATGCTTAAGTCTATCCGAATCATGTTAGCAATTGCCGCATTTTATGAAATCTAGCAAATGGATAAACAAAGCTGCATTCCTTAATGGAGTTCTTAAAGAAGAGATGTATATGATGCAACCAAAAGGTTTTGTCAATCCTGAAAGTGTTAACAAAATATGCAAGCTCCAGCGATCCATCTATGGACTGGTGCAAGCATCTCGGAGTTGGAATATGCGCTGTGATGAGATGATCAAAGTATATAGTTTTATACAGACTTGTGGTGAAGCCTGTATTTACAAGAAAGTGAGTGGGAGCACTACATCATTTTTGACAAGTATATGTGAATGACATATTATTGATCGGAAATAATGTAGAATTATTCTGCAAAGCATAAATGAGTGTTTGAAAGAAGTTTTTCAAAGAAAGACCTCGGTGAAGCTGCTTACATATTGAGCATCAAGATTTATAGAGATAGATCAAGACGCTTGATAAGTTTTCAATGAGTACATACCTTAACAAGTTTTTGAAGTAGTTCAAAATGGAACAGTCAAAGAAAGAGTTCTTGCCTGTGTTACAAGGTGTGAAATTGAGTAAGACTCAAAGTCCGACCACGGCAGATGATAGAGAGAGAATGAAAGTCATTCCCTATGCCTCAACCATAGGTTATGTAAAGTATGCCAAGCTGTGTACCAGACCTATTGTATACCCTGCCCTGAGTTTGGCAAGGGAGTACAATAGTGATCTAGGAGTAGATCACTGGACATTGGTCAAAATTATCCTTAGTGGAATAAGGATATGTTTCTCGATTATGGAGGTGACAAAAGGTTCATCGTAAAGGGTTACGTCAATGCAAGTTTTGACACAGATCTAGATGACTCTAAGTCTCGATCTAGATACATATTGAAAGTGGGAGCAATTAGCTAGAGTAGCTCTATGTAGAGCATTGTAGACATAGAATTCGCAAAATACTTACGGATCTGTATGTGACAGACCCGTTGACTAAAATTATCTCACAAGCAAAACATAATCACACCTTAGTACTCTTTGGGTGTTAATCACATAAGCGATGTGAACTAGATTATTGACTCTAGTAAACCCTTTGAGTGTTGGTCAAATAATGATGTGAACTATTGGTGTTAAATCACATGGCAATGTGAACTAGATTATTGACTCTAGTGCAAGTGGGAGACTGAAAGAAATATGCCCTAGAGGCAATAATAAAGTTATTATTTATTTCCTTATTTCATGATAAATGTTTATTATTCATGCTAGAATTGTATTAACCGGAAACATAATACATGTGTGAATACATAGACAAACATAGTGTAACTAGTATGCCTCTACTTGACTAGCTCGTTAATCGAAGATGGTTATGTTTCTATTAAGCTTAGCACCCGATCGTTTAGTATGTTGCTATTGCTTTCTTCATGACTTATACATGTTCCTATGACTATGAGATTATGCAACTCCCGTTTGCCGGAGGAACACTTTGTGTGCTACCAAACGTCACAACGTAACTGGGCGATTATAAAGGAGCTCTACAGGTGTCTCCAAAGGTACATGTTGGGTTGGCGTATTTCGAGATTAGGATTTGTCACTCCAATTGTCGGAGAGGTATCTCTCGGCCCTCTCGGTAATGCACATCACATAAGCCTTGCAAGCATTGCAACTAATGAGTTAGTTGCGAGATGATGTATTACGAAACGAGTAAAGAGACTTGCCGGTAACGAGATTGAACTAGGTATTGAGATACCGACGATCGAATCTCGGGCAAGTAACATACCGATGACAAAGGGAACAACGTATGTTGTTATGCGGTCTAACCGATAAAGATCTTCGTAGAATATGTGGGAGCCAATATGAGCATCCAGGTTCCGCTATTGGTTATTGACCGGAGACGTGTCTCGGTCATGTCTACATTGTTCTCGAACCCGTAGGGTCCGCACGCTTAAGGTTTCGATGACAGTTATATTATGAGTTTATTAGTTTTGATGTACCGAAGGAGTTCGGAGTCCCGGATGAGATCGGGGACATGACGAGGAGTCTCGAAATGGTCGAGACGTAAATATCAATACATTGGACGACTATATTCGGACATCAGAAAGGTTCCGAGTGATTCGTATATTTTCGGAGGTACCGGGGAGTTACGGGAATACGAGGAAGAAGCAATGGGCCTTAATGGGCCTTAGTTGGAAGGACCAGGAGGTGGCACGCGCCCCTCCCAAGCCCAGTCCGAATTGGACAAGGGGTTTGGGGCGCGGCCCCTCTCTCCCTTCCTTCCCCTCTTCCCCCCTTTCCCCCTTCTCCTAGTTGGACTAGGAAAGGAGGAAACCTACTCCAACTAGGAGTAGGAATCCTACTCCCTGGCGCGCCCCTCCTAAGGCCGGCCTCCTCCCCCTTGCTCCTTTATATACGGGGGCAGGGGGGCACCTCTAGACACACAAGTTGATCTTCGTGATCGTTCTCTCAGCCGTGTGCGGTGCCCCCCTCCACCATACTTCTCGATAATATTGTAGCGGTGCTTAGGCGAAGCCCTGCGACGGTAGAACATCAAGATCGTCACCACGCCGTCGTGCTGACGGAACTCTTCCCCGACACTTTGCTGCATCAGAGTCCGGGGATCGTCATCAAGCTGAACGTGTGCTAGAACTCGGAGGTGCCGTAGTTTCGGTGCTTGATCGGTCGGGCCGTGAAGACGTACGACTACATCAACCGCGTTGTCATAATGCTTCCACTGTCGGTCTACGAGGGTACGTAGAAAACACTCTCCCCTCTCGTTGCTATGCATCACCATGATCTTGCGTGTGCGTAGGAATTTTTTTAAAATTACTACGTTCCCCAACAAAAGGGAACAACGTATGTTGTTATGCGGTTTGACCGATAAAGATCTTCGTTGAATATGTAGGAGCCACTATGAACATCCAGGTTCCGCTATGTGCGGTGCCCCCCTCCACCATAATCCACCTCGGTCATACTGTAGCAGTGCTTAGGCGAAGCCCTGCAACGGTAGCTTCATCAACATCGTCACCACGCCGTCGTGCCGACGAAACTCTTCCCCGGGCTCTACTGGATCATGAGTTCGCGGGACGTCACCGAGCTGAACGTGTGCTGAATGCGCAGGTGCCGTACGGGTATTGAGGATTGGTCGATCATGAAGACGTACGACTACATCAACCGCATTGTCATAACGCTTCCGCTTAATGGTTTACGAGGGTACGTGGACGACGCTCTAACCTCTTGTTGCTATGCATCACCATGATCTTGCGTGTGCGTAGGAATTTTTTTGAAATTACTATGTTCCCCATCAGTGGCTTCCGAGCCAGGTTTATGCGTAGATGTTATATGCACGAGTAGAACACAAGTGAGTTGTGGGTGATACAAGTCATACAGCTTACCAGCATGTCATACTTTGGTTCGGCGGTATTGTTGGATGAAGCGGCTCGGACCGACATTATGTGTACGCTTACGCGAGACTGGTTCTACCGACGTGCTTTGCACACAGGTGGCTGGCGGGTGTCAGTTTCTCCAACTTTAGTTGAACCGAGTGTGGCTACGCCCGGTCCTTGAGAAGGTTAAAACATCACGAACTTGATGAACTATCGTTGTGGTTTTGATGCGTAGGTAAGAACGGTCCTTGCTCAGCCCGTAGCAGCCACGTAAAACTTGCAACAACAAAGTAGAGGACGTCTAACTTTTTTTTGCAGGGCATGTTGTGATGTGATATGGTCAACTTGCTATATTTATTGTATGAGATGATTATGTTTTGTAACAGAGTTATCGGCAACTGGCAGGAGCCATATGGTTGTCGCTTTATTCTATGCAATGCAATCGACCTGTAATTGCTTTACTTTATCACTAAGTGGTAGCGAGGTCGTAGAAGCAATAGTTGGCGAGACGACAACGATGCTACGATTGAGATCAAGGTGCCGCGCCGGTGACGATGGTGATCATGACGGTGCTTTGGAGATGAAGATCAAAGGCAGAAGATGATGATGGCCATATCATATCACTTATATTGATTGCATGTGATGTTTATCCTTTATGCATCTTATTCTGCTTTGTTTGATGGTAGCATTATAAGATGATCTCTCACTAAATTTCAAGGTAAAAGTGTTCTCCCTGAGTATGCACCGTTGCCTAAGTTCATCGTGCCGAGACACCACGTGATGATCGGGTGTGATAAGCTCAACGTTCATCTACAACAGGTGTAAGACTGTTTTACACACACAGAATACTCGGGTTAAACTTGAAGAGCCTAGCATATGCAGATATGTCCTCGGAACACTGAGACCTAAAGGTCGAGTGTGAATCATATAGTAGATATGATCAACATAGTGATGTTCACCATTGAAAACTACTCCGTTTCACGTGATGATCGGTTATGGTTTAGTTGATATGGATCACGTGATCACTTAGATGATTAGAGGGATGTCTATCTAAGTGGGAGTTCTTAAGTAATATGATTAATTGAACTTAAATTTATCATGAACCTAGTACCTGATAGTATTTTGCTTGTCTATGTTATTGTAGATAGATGGCCCGTGCTGTTGTTCCGTTGAATTTTAATGCGTTCCTTGAGAAAGCAAAGTTAAAAGATGATGGTAGCAATTACACAGACTGGGTCCGTAACTTGAGGATTATCCTCATTACTGCACAGAAGAATTACGTCCTGGAAGCACCGCTGGGTGCCAAACCCGCTGCAAGAGCAACGCAGATGTTATGAACGTCTGGCAGAGCAAAGCTGATGACTACTCAATAGTTTAGTGTGCCATGCTTTACGGCTTAGAACCGGGATTTCAACGACGTTTTGAACGTCATGGAGCATATGAGATGTTCCAGGAGTTGAAGTTAATATTTCAAGCACATGCCCGGATTGAGAGATATGAAGTCTCCAATAAGTTCTACAACTGCAAAATGGAGGAGAATAGTTCTATCAGTGAACATATACTCAGAATGTCTGGGTACCATAATCAATTGACTCAGCTGGGAGTTAATCTTCCGGTTGATAGTGTCATTGACAGAGTTCTTCAATCACCGCCACCAAGCTACAAGAGCTTCGTGATGAACTATAATATGCAAGGGATGGATAAGACGATTCCCGAGCTCTTCACAATGCTAAAGGCTGCGGAGGTAGAAATCAAGATTGAGCATCAAGTGTTGATGGTCAACAAGACTACCAGTTTCGAGAAAAAGGGTAAAGGGAAGAAGAAAGGGAACTTCAAGAAGAACGACAAACAAGTTGCTGCTCAAGAGAAGAAACTCAAGTTTGGACCTAAGCCTGAGACTGAGTGCTTCTACTGCAAAGGGACTGGTCACTGGAAGGGGAACTGCCCCAAGTATTTGGCAGATAAGAAGGATGGCAAGGTGAACAAAGGTATATGTGATATACATGTTATTGATGTGTAGCTTACTAGAGCTCGCAGTAGCACCTAGGTATCTGATACTGGTTCTGTTGCTAATATTTGCAACTCGAAACAGGGACTACGGATTAAGCTAAGACTGGCTAAGGACAAGGTGACGATGCGCGTGGGAAATGGTTCCAAAGTCGATGTGATCACCGTCGGCACGCTACCTCTACATCTACCTTCGGGATTAATTTTAGACCTAAATAATTGTTATTTGGTGCCAGCGTTAAGCATGAACATTATATCCGGATCTTGTTTGATGCGAGACGGTTATTCATTTAAATCTGAGAATAATGGTTGTTCTATTTATATGAGTAATATCTTTTATAGTCATGCACCCTTGAAGAGTGGTCTATTTGTGTTGAATCTCGATAGTAGTGATACACATATTCATAATGTTGAAGCCAAAAGATGTAGAGTTGATAATGATAGTGCAACTTATTTGTGGCACTACCGTTTGGGTCATATTGGTGTAAAGCGCATGAAGAAACTCCATACTGATGGACTTCTGGAATCACTTGATTATGAATCACTTGGTACTTGTAAACCATGCCTCATGGACAAGATGACTAAAACGCCGTTCTCCGGAACAATGGAGCAAGCAACAGATTTATTGGAAATCATACATACTGATGTATGTGGTCCGATGAATATTGAAGCTAGCGGCAGGTATCGTTATTTTCTCACCTTCACAGATGATTTGAGCAGATATGGGTATATCTACTTAATGAAACATAAGTCTGAAACATTTGGAAAGTTCAAAGAATTTCAGAGTGAAGTGGAAAATCATCGTAACAAGAAAATAAAGTTTCTACGATCTGATCGTGGAGGAGAATATTTGAGTTACGGGTTTGGTTTACATTTGAAACAATGCGGAATAGTTTCGAACCTCACGCCACCTGGAACACCACAGCGTAATGGTGTGTCCGAACGTCGTAATCGTACTTTACTGGATATGGTGCTATCTATGATGTCTCTTACTGATTTACCGCTATCGTTTTGGGGGTATGCTTTAGAGACAGCTGCATTCACGTTAAATAGGGCACCATCGAAATCCGTTGAGACGACGCCTTATGAACTGTGGTTTGGCAAGAAACCAAAGTTGTCGTTTCTTAAAGTTTGGGGCTACGATGCTTATGTGAAAAAGCTTCAACCTTAATCGGAGAAATGTGTCTTCATAGGATACCGAAAGGAGACTGTTGGGTACACCTTCTATCACAGATTCGAAGGCAAGACATTTGTTGCTAAGAATGGATCCTTTCTAGAGAAGGAGTTTCTCTCGAAAGAAGTGAGTGGGATGAAAGTAGAACTTGATGAGGTAACTGTACCTGCTCCCTTATTGGAGAGTAGTTCATCACAGAAACCGGTTCCTGTGACACCTACACCAATTAGTGACGAAGATAATGATGATGATCATGAAACTTCAGATCAAGTTACTACTGAACCTCGTAGGTCAACCAGAGTAAGATCCGCACCAGAGTGGTACGGTAATCCTGTTCTGGAGGTCATGTTACTTGACCATGACGAACCTACGAACTATAAAGAAGCGATGATGAGCCCAGATTCCGCAAAATGGCTTGAAGCCATGAAACCTGAGATGGGATCCATGTATGAGAACAAAGTGTGGACTTTGGTTGACTTGCCCGATGATTGACAAGCCATCGAGAATAAATGGATCTTCAAGAAGAAGACTGACGCTGACGGTAATGTTACTGTCTACAAAGCTCGACCTGTTGCAAAATGTTTTTGACAAGTTCAAGGAGTTGACTACGATGAGACCTTCTCACCCGTAGCGATGCTTAAGTCCGTCTGAATCATGTTAGCAATTGCCGCATTTTCTGATTATCAAATTTGGAAAATGGATGTAAAGACTGCATTCCTGAATGGATTTCTGGAAGAAGAGTTGTATATGATGCAACATGAAGGTTTTATCGATCCAAAGGGTACTAACAAAGTGTGCAAGCTCCAGCGATCTATTTATGGACTGGTGCAAGCCTCTTGGAGTTGGAATAAACATTTTGATAGTGTGATCAAAGCATATGGTTTTATACAGACTTTTGGAGAAGTCTGTATTTACAAGAAAGTGAGTGGGAGCTCTGTAGCATTTCTAATATTATATGTTGATGATATATTATTGATTGGAAATGATATAGAATTTTTGGATAGCATAAAAGGATCCTTGAATTAGAGTTTTTCAATGAAATACCTCGGTGAAGCTGCTTATATATTAGGCATCAAGATTTATAGAGATAGATCAAGACGCTTAATTTGACTTTCACAAAGCACATACCTTGATAAAGTTTTGAAGAAGTTCAAAATGGATCAAGCTAAGAAAGGGTTCTCGCCTGTGTTACAAAGTGTGAAGTTGAGTAAGACTCAATGCCCGACCAATGCAGAAGATAGAGAGAAAATGAAAAGTGTTCCCTATGCTTCAGCCATAGGCTCTATCATGTATGCAATGTTGTGTACCAGACCTGATGTGTGCCTTGCTATTAGTTTAGCAGGGAGGTACCAAAGTAATCCGGGAGTGGATCACTAGACAGCGGTCAAGAACATTCTGAAATACCTGAAAAGGACTAAGGATACGTTTCTCGTTTATGGAGGTGACAAAGAGCTCGTCGTAAATGGTTACGTTGATGCAAGCTTTGACACTGATCTGTACGATTCTAAATCGCAAACCGGATACATGTTTATATTGAACAGTGGAGCTGTCAGTTGGAGCAGTTCTAAACAAAGCGTCGTGGCAGGATCTACGTGTGAAGCGGAGTACATAGCTGCTTTGGAAGCAGCAAATGAAGGAGTTTGGATGAAGGAGTTCATATCCGATCTAGGTGTCATACCTAGTACATCGGGTCCAATGAAAATATTTTGTGACAATACTGGTGCAATTGCCTTGGCAAAGGAATCCAGATTTCACAAGAGAACCAAGCACATCAAGAGACGCTTCAATTCCATTCGGGATCAAGTCCAGGTGGGATACATAGAGATATGCAAGATACATACAGATCTGAATGTTGCAGACCCACTGACTAAGCCTCTTCCACGAGCAAAACATGATCAACACCAAGACTCCATGGGTGTTAGAATCATTACTGCGTAATCTAGATTATTGACTCTAGTGCAAGAGGGAGACTGAAGGAAATATGCCCTAGAGGCAATAATAAAGTTATTATTTCCTTCTTTCATGATAAATGTTTATTATCCATGCTAGAATTGTATTAACCGGAAACATAATACATGTGTGAATACATAGACAAACATAGTGTCACTAGTATGTCTCTACTTGACTAGCTCATTGATCAAAGATGGTTAAGTTTCCTAGCCATAGACATGAGTTGTTATTTGATCAACGGGATCACACCATTACGAGAATGATGTGATTGACTCGACCCATTTCGTAAGCTTAGCACTTGATCGTTTAAGTTTACTGCTATTGCTTTCATCATGACTTATATATGTTCCTATGACTATGAGATTATGCAACTCCCGAATACCGGAGGAACACTTTGTGTGCTACCAAACGTCACAATGTAACTGGGTGATTATAAAGGTGCTCTACAGGTGTCTCCGATGGTGTTCATGGAGTTGGCATAGATCAAGAATAGGATTTGTCACTCTGATTGTCGGAGAGGTGTCTCTGGGCCCTCTCGGTAATGCACATCACTATAAGCCTTGCAAGTAATGTGACTAATGAGTTAGTTGCGGGATGTTGCAATACAGAACGAGTAAAGAGACTTGCCGGTAACGAGATTGAGCTAGGTATTGGGATAGCGACGATCGAATCTCGGGAAACTAACATACCGATGACAAAGGGAACAACGCATATTGTTATGCGATTTGACCGATAAAGATCTTCGTAGAATATGTAGGAACCAATATGAGCATCCAGGTTCCGCTATTGGTTATTGACCGGAGACATGTCTTGGTCATGTCTATATAGTTCTCGAACCTGTAGGGTCCGCACGCTTAAAGTTCTGTGACGATCGGTATTATGAGTTTATATGTTTTGATGTACCGAAGGTAGTTCGGAGTCCCAGGTATGATCACGGACATGACGAGGAGTCTTGAAATGGTCGAGACATAAAGATTGATATATTGGAAGCCTACATTTGGACATCGGAAGAGTTCCGGGTGAAATCGGGATTTTACCAGAGTGCCGGAGGGGTTACCGGAACCCCACGGGGGTTAATGGGCCTTGTTGGGCCCTAGTGGAGAGAGAGGGGCCAACAAAGGGCAGGCCGTGCGCCCCCTCCCCCTTTGGTCCGAATTGGACTAGGAGAGGGGGGGGGGGCTTTGCTTCTCCTTCTCCCCCTTCCTTTCCCCCTCCTAGTAGGAGTAGGAAAGAGGGGAATCCTACTCCTACTAGGAGGAGGATTCCTCCTCCTGGCGCGCCCTCTAGGGCCGGCTGGCCTCCCCCCTTGCTCCTTTATATACGGGGGTAGGGGGCACCTCTAGACATACAAGTTGATCATTGATCTTTCCCAGCCGTGTGCAGTGCCCCCCTCCACCATAATCCACCTCGATTCATACTGTAGCGGTGCTTAGGCGAAGCCCTGCAACGGTAGCTTCATCAACATCGTCACCACGCCGTTGTGCTGACGAAACTCTTCCCCGGGCTCTACTGGATTGTGAGTTCGCGGGACGTCACCGAGCTAAACGTGGTGCTGAACGCGGAGGTGCCGTACGTTCGGTACTGAGGATCGGTCGATCGTGAGGACGTATGACTACATCAACCGCGTTGTCATAACGCTTCCGCTTAACGGTTTACGAGGGTACGTGAACGACACTCTCCCCTCTCATTGCTATGCATCACCATGATCTTGCGTGTGCGTAGGATTTTTTTTTTTGAAATTACTACGCTCCCCATCAGGCTTGCCCTTAGTGGTGTTATAGCAGCACATGGTCTGAAACCAGTAGACTGCTCTCGTGCGCCACCTCTTATATTGCACCCCCTTAAAGGCAGGCGGCTTCAAATGCGCAGCAAAACCACTCGTGTAAATTGCCTATTATCAGGTTTTTGGATTGTTGAAAATATGAGCAAATTACTACGAGATTTAATCCGAATAAACAAAAGATAAATCATGACAACAGTAGCAGAGGTTAAACTAATCATGCGAACTAGCATAGTAGATGAACATATCACATCTAGGGCACATACTAGAAACATGAATTCTACCACGATCTCAAACAAGAAGGATAGAATCACATACGGTGCAGCGGGAGCAGCACCGCCGGTGTTGATGTTGTCGGCCATGTCGTTGAGGATGAGGTTGCCGAGGTCGGGGGCGAATACGTCGTTGCCAGCAGTCGCGTGAGTGCGCTCCCCAAAAACCTGATCGCCCCTTACCCGTACAGGATCACGAGAGGCGGGGTTCCGAAGGCCTGCTGTCCCTCTAGCGGTGCAACCGGAAGAAGGGATGGAGAAGACTTGCGTGACGGCGCAATGGTCTGGAAAGGTGGTGCGAAACCATATGATGCGGGTTCGGCTAGGGTAGACGTCTGCCTGACTATATACTGCGGGCCGGGTAAGTCATGGAGAAAACTTATGGAACAACGTCCAAGTAACAGCCCCACGATCCAAAAGGATCGGAAACGGCTCGGCTCGGCTCATTCCCGGAACCCGCGGAGCGGCGCGCGTGACGAGCGAGGAGGAGGAGGAGCGCACGTGTAGGTCTCCTCTTCTCATGCTCATACAAGTGGTAGAAGAGCTCATCTTATAAAGAAGTGCAACTTTCTCTCTCTATTTATGGGGTGAGATTAAACTTTAGTCCCACTCACATCACTCATATGTATGCATGAATGGGGTAAGAGAATTTTAGAATTTTAGTTAGGCTTCAGGTTAAAAGCCCACTAGCAAATTCCAACAAAATGAAGTCGAATTAAATCGAATCGTTTTCATGATTCGCTCAGGCCTTTTCAAATTAAGACTGAAGCCAACGATTGGCTGCAAGTGAGCGTCTAGAATAGTGCTGCAAATGCATCTGCACTCTGATCTTAAGACTAGTTATAATGGGGAGTAATTTAGGCTAGTACATCATATTTTACTAGACTATGCTACTATCTCCATAGTGGGTAATAACATATGTGTGTTGTTATGTTATAGTTTATTTATTAGTCTATAGATTCATATTGTTTTGATATACATGATGTATAGTAACTAGCTAAGTTATCATCATTATTTCTTTTATCATTAAATATGTGCCACATAAATAAAATTATTTTAAAAAATATGATGTTATTAGCGATGTTACTTCCATTATGGCCAGCCTAATAGCGCCAACCATATACAGTACCATGGAGAACGAACTTCCAGCAATTTCGCTGCAGGCCCGCAATCAGCGAACCGCACCGCATCAACAGGGTATTGACTCGTGTACTGTGTATGTGTATGTACAGCGAGCTCAAAGGAAATGAATTCGTGATGGTGTTGGGTAAGTTACTCACATTCTCTCTCTCTCTCTCTTTAGGAAGAGCTACATCCCATCGATGATGATGATGACACAGACAATCATCGTATGTCTCGCTATATTCGTGCTTCTCTTTTTGACGAGGTTGCCTGTCCCTCTAGATCCTACTCGTTGTGCCTCTCGTCACAACATGTCAACATCTGTTGGTCGGTTTTTTCCTTCAAAAAACATGGGTTGGTCTGACGACGGGTAGATACTCCAGCGCACCACGGAATTCGAAACACCACGACCAGGCAAAAATACTAACTCAAGCTTGTTTGTTCGTAAAATCTCAAGATAATACGGGGCTCAGTCTCTCAAAGGTGTTTATAAAGATAGGGCGTGTGTATATTCATAAAGATGAGTGTATGCACGTATATATAACCGCTTGCGTTTGTCCCGTGTTAAAAAAAATATGATAGACAACGTACAGTATAGTGCCCTCACGAAAAAGAAAGCAAAGTGCATTGGTGGAAATAATAATTGAAAAACGAGTGATTTTTAAGAAACACCCCGTATTATCTTTTGGCCTTGGTAGTATAATTTAGAGACAAGTCAATTTTTTCGTCACTTAATTCTTCTGAAATTCTAGATTTGACCCTTCAACTTCAAAATCAACCATCCTACACCCTTAACTCTTCAAGCTCTTCAAGCCGGACAAATTTAGTACTCCATCTCAGCCGAGCTGGTATCACTACCGACTCAACGCGATTTTGATTGGTCTTTGTTGATGTGTGGTAAAATTTCTCTTTTACTCATCATATCTCTTCTTGTCCTTAGCACAATTCTTAGGCAGTGGTGAGATATGTGGTGTCCTCAAAGACAATTTGATCCATATAAGAAACACAACCAACTTGTTCTTAGCACAATTAAGGACTAGAGCGCTTGCTGCACATTTTTTTATATTGAAATCTACATTCTTGCACTTGCTCTCTTGATCAAACAAATAACCAAACAGTCTTTACAGCTTTTACAGTGAAACCTTATCAATTTTCAATGACCAATTTCTTCTGTTCCTTGTTTGGTTCGACACTCAGGCTTATCAAATAGATCTACAATTGATCTCTTACACTTATGGGTTATCACTTCTCAATTGTGTCGAATAGTCCACATCTACCATGGAGGCAGCAATTTGACAGCCCTGACTGAGGTAAAGAGAAGAGAAGGCCCAATTCTATCACAAACCGGAGCCCGTCACTAGCAACAATGAGCTGAGAGAATAGATGCAGTGGTGGATCCAGGAATTTAACATTGGGTGTTCAAAAAAAAAATTCACCCTAGTAGATGATCCAATTGGTTCACGGCAATACAAATACAAATTGTTCACTAGCAGTTATATCTTCCTAGGTCTAGGTGGGGGGGGGGGGGGGGTTATGTCCCCTAGCCGTGAGCTATGGGTCACTTTGTACGTTCGGTTTATTCGGTTTACATGGTTTGGTTTATACGGCTTTTCGGTTTGTACAGTATTAATACTTTGGTAAATACGGCATAAAATTAAAATACGATTCGATTTCGGTATATACTAAATTATTTCGGTATGGTTTGGGTATATACCATAATAACCAAAGTTGACGCGAATTTGGAAATGACATAATAATAATTTGCAAACTTATGACTCAAAACACATATTATTTTACACAAATAGTATATAACTATATATATAAGTATATATAGATGCATTGATTCATCTGTAGATGGTTATGGACGTGATTAGCATTTAAAAAAAAGAAAAATGACTATGTTACAAGAAAAAATTACGTGCTTAGTAATGAATTTGACTCATGTACAAGAAAAATGATACCCCCTCCTTCCCATAATGTTAGGCGTATTAGTTTCTGCACAAAAATTAGCGCAGGTTTACTTGAGCGATCCAATCTCAAATGAAGAGGACGCTGTGAGCTAATCACGTAATAGACCTTGCTAGCATTTTGTTTTCGTTTCCAAAAAAGTAGGGATCGTTAGTGATGGCTGTAACTAAATGAGAGATAAAGGCACCTGTGTCTTAGATTATGGGATTGCATGAAAATCTTATACGCCTAAGATTTTGGGAAGGAGGGAGTAACTTGTATGGTTGTTAATCTCAAAAAATATAAATTTATTTTTTACTTCAGTTTATTCGTTAACCATTCGGTTTTTTGGTATATACCATAAAAACCAAAGTTCAAAACAGTATGAAAATTTCATACCATACCGAAACCAGAAACCATACAAACCGTAAGTTTGGTTCGGTTCGGTTTATTTTCGGTATGATTTTTTGGTTCAGTTTTAAAATGCACAGAGTGGGGTATGGAGATGGTTGGTTTGTGACAGGGCTGCCTTAGGTCTCACGCTGTATGTGGGACGATATGCACTGGACAGTGGTATCCACGGCGTCTATGGTTGTGGCGGCCACCACCGCGACCCTCTATGCTGCGACGCTTGGTCCCGTACTGGGGCGTCGCTCCTCCCTAGTAGTGGCGGCGGGCATGGCACTGGGCGACTCGTCCGCGTGGAGCTCCTGCGCTGGTGGCTCCCCCGCGTGGCAGCGGTTGTGGCTCGCCATGCCCACCGGGTTGGGTCGCGAGGAGTGGCGGAGCTAGATTATGTATAAGGAGGACCAAGTGTTGCTAAAACAAGTTGGGAGAGGGCCAAGCTGTTGAAAACTGAATTTTTAGTAGCAAATAGTGACTAATTCTGTCACTTATCATATCAAATTTGCAGCAAATGGCTGCTGTTCCGGTCTCCGCCACAGTCGTGAGAGCGCCGCTGCTTCGTTCATGCCTCTGTGGCTCTGTGGGAAGAAGGAAGAATCGTTGGCTTTTCTTTTTCTTTGATTTTTTTGAGAAAATTGTTTGATGAGTGGACAAGGATCGCTTGGCTGGGTGAGCCTCTCGTGCGTGCGTGCGCCCTAGTGGACATTTTTTTTGAGGCAGCCCTAGTGGACATAAGTGGTCTGAAGCCTGAAGGTGCAAGGGAACGAAGCTAGTGGGCTGTTGTTGCCTACCTACTTGCTGAAATAGGCGCATTGGGTCTGTAGAATAGTGTATCTGTCATATATGCATATATATAGGAAAAAAACTGCAGAAATTTTTGGGTGTACAGATGTACACCCATGCCCCATGTTGGATCCGCCCCTGAATAGATGACGGCGTCTATGCGGTAGAGGTACCTCAGTCAACCTTCGGGTCACACAAGGGCATCTAGAGGAGGGAAATGTTCAGTATAGGGTGCAAAGATTAGTTGCTAAGTACGTGCACACAGTACAATCAATTATGGTTAATTTGCTCCTAGACACTGTATTTCCACATTTCTAAATCCATTTTTAAAGATGATTGAACCATATTTCTTTGCATAATTGATGCACATTTTCATAAGGCATGAGTTCTATCTCATGAGGACTTATTTCACCCATTTTAAGCAAAATAAAACAAAGGGAGCACTTCCACTACAAATGAACTGTATCCATATATGTAGGACAATATTATGTTGGGCCATGGATCTATTGTATGCAACGATAAAAGCCAATATAGTGTATGCATGTTCAGGAAAAAGAGGTTCGAGACAAGTAGGTAGCCTATAATCAGTTGGATGAGCACACATGACTTATTGGACCCTCCCGTTGCCATATTTGGGTGGGTGGGTGGGTTCCAACCCTCTTCTCCATGCCAAACTATCGGCATTGCTTTCTTTCTCTCAATTTTGGCCTCACCGAACTACCCAATTATGACATTAGTTTTTTGTGTGAGGAATGTCTAGAGTATTTTATCGGATTTTGAAAAGACAAATCATGCCTAAAGTCGAGGTGCTATAACTTGGGAGTCAATTGAGCCTAAAATAATACAAGAGAAAAGATGAACCAAGATGTACTTTGAGATGAGTAGGCTCACCGAACTACCCAAATATCACATTAGTTTTTTCTCAAGGAATATTTAGGGTATTTTATGGTTTGTCTGGAATTTGAAAAGACAAATCATGGCTAAAGTCGAGGTACTATAGTTTGGGAGTCAAGTTAGCCAAAAAAAATAACATGGGAGAGAAAATGAACCAATATGGTCCTTTTACTTTTTTTTGCGTGCTAAAAGGATTGTATTAATCAAGGAAGATCAGTGCAATCCTGATGTCAATTGCCATCAATTTCATCAGGTCCATGGTGAAGCCACACAACAGTATGTGGTTCAGAGATCCATAGCTGGGCTAGAGCGGACCTTTTTTTAGATGACTATTTCCTATCACTCTTTATTGTAAAAATGACTCCTGATACAATATCCACATTAAGCCACTTTTTTTTGCGGGAACACATTAAGCCACGTTACCCTAATAAACAACCATTGGATTATGTTGAGGATTAATCAAGTCCTGTAGAATTTGGCAGTATGGGCTTACGAAAAGTCGCTTTGTATAAAAAGATACATCTCTTGCCGAAAGAATATCTCCTTGTGGAAAGATGTCTCTTTAGGGAAAGACATGTATGCTGATCAAACAGTATTTTTTTTATGGAAGGGGATGTTACTTGGTGAGATGATGACCCTTCATGGAAAAGTATATTTGAAAACAAATAAGAACACAATTATTTTTAGGTTAGCATGTTACAAAATTTACTTCAGGTTTGTATTAGCAGACTGTAACATTATTTTTATTTTATTTTTTTCGATGTCTGTAACACTATTTCTAAGAAATAAAATCCATGCTTTACCCCGAAAAAAAAAACAATACGAGGAACTAATATATGTACATTTAATACTCGTATTTCAATTAGTTTATGCATCCTAACAATATTTGAGATTTACAACTCTATGCTTAAAGGACACTTTTTTTGTTTAAGCTCAAAAAATATCTAATAATACCGGCAGAAAAGCGCAGACAGTACACTAGCTTTCCCTATTTGTGCAACGACACGCTGTGCTGCAGCCGAATCCAACGGTCGAGCAGCCGCCAAGGGGTCATCGACGGCTCATGAAACGTTCTTACCTGGATGGGACTTTTCTTCATCGGTGGAGGTTGACTTTTCTGCAGAATGCAGATTCCAGTTTAACACTCCAGTACGGAGACTCCACAGGCCTACTCGCTTTTCCATTTCCACCTGCGAGCCGCGGGTTATATATGGCCGGCCAATCAATCCCTCCACAAGCGTGGGCTCCTCGTCCAGGAACAAGAGATGGGAGATGTGCTGAGGGCTCACGACGCCGCAGCCACCGCCGCCGACGACGAGGCTGGCGTTTGGCCCGGCGAGCTCGACGAGCAGCTCATACGGGAGCTCCTCAGCGATGACAGCCTCCTCGGCTCCATGGCCCCGCCTGACGACGGCTCGGAGCGCCCCTACCGCTCGTGCGGCACGGGAGGCGCCCCAGCCGCCGCGCCGTGGAACGAGCCGTTGCCGCCGGCTTCGGCGTCGAGCATGGCGCTGTGCTCGTCGTACTCCGGCCCTACGATCAGGGACATCGAGAAGGCGCTGTGGTCTCGGCCGTACACCTCCACCCAGCGCTACGGCTCGCTGTACTTGTAGGTGCACTCGTGAGTATTTTGCACCGATCGGTCGCTGTACGTTCGTTGATGAAGCAATCTGTGTGTTGTGTTTGGTTGCAAAAAAAGCCGCAGGTACGGAGCGCCGGGCACGGCGCCGGAGCGCAAGCACACGACCAAGGTGAGGAGCTGCGGCGGCGGCAAGACGCCGATGGACGGGTACAGGTGGAGGAAGTACGGGCAGAAGTTCATCAAGAACAACCCTCATCCCAGGTGCAGTTGATCGATACATATAGCTATATATTTTCCTGCCCACACCAGCTTCTGAATTAGTGTACTTTGATCGCTGTTCGATGCTTGCTCCTCATGAATGCATGCATACATATAGTTGGATCATGCATGCACCGGCCGAGCTTAAGTTCAATGAATTTCCCCCATATGGATCGATTTTTTCTTTAATAAGAAGGAGGCCATCCCTCCGATTTCTATTAAAGAAACCATCTGGTTCGAGCCCTAATACAAACTACCAGCATTTATCATACAATAAGCTCGAACCACGACGGATCACAAGCAAGCTGAAGTAAAAAAAGAGAACATCCAACGGCATGGAGCGCCACAAACCATCATACCCACAGCTCAAACACCACAGACACCAGCGCGCCTAAGTTTAAACTTGGAGATGAAAGCTCGAAGGGAGATGAAAGCTGGCGCAAAAGCTTCGCATGTCAAATCCAACAGCAGAGCACCCAGCCTGTTATCCTAGCCACCAATCTGTAAAACACCGTGTGTTCATCCATCCCTAAAACGAACGATGCACTTCACTTGCTACCTACTTCGACTTGTTAAGTGGCCAGTGGGTTCTTTCCCTTTCCCTCTTCCTGTATCTTTAAATCTGCTAAACTGTTAACCTTGGTATGGAAGTAATGAACAAACTTAATGGTCACAACTTCTCTCTAGGCTTACCTGCTGTTGAAGTTCCTCTATTAACGGATAAGGTTTTTCTGCACACACTAGTGTGCCCCATTCGTGGGAGACTCGGAGTAGCGTGAAGAGCTATAGGGGCTGTTTGGATTGCAGCCCTCAGCTGCCGATCCAAAATTTTGGTCGTTGACTAGGCTTGGCATTCTGTTTGGATGGGCACCAATTTTTTGGTGCGTCCAGCCCACCTCAACTCCTCCAGTTTAGTTTCACGCCAAATCATTGACAAGTCTGAGGCGGCCAATTCTTACATCAATTATTTGGCTTGCCAAGATTGGCAGGGCGTACACAGGCGAAAACCAAACAGCCCCTAGAGCCGCGGTAGCCGGTAGATAGAAGCTGGAGAGCAAAGTCGCTGCGGTGACAGTCCATGTGTCCGGGCCGGCCAAGCCGCGGGTTGTCGGCCATGCCGTCACGTGTGCTACTCCAGTCCAGGTCCAGTTTACGCACTATGCGAGCTACTACTACGAGATCGACAACACCTACAGCAAGCCCTTAATTAAACCTGCCGCGCGCCTTAAATTAAGCAACAGTTAACTAACAAGATACCGGGATCCGGTCCAATAGCAACTGACGAGGACAGCTTAGCTAGCACTCGTCAATGATTCGTCAATCATCGATCAGCGATCATGCATAATTGTGCGTGGCAGTGGCACCCGCCTGATCGAGCATTCATTCACTTAGTCTAATAAACGAACTGGCCACTTGATTAATTGCCTCTGTGATGACGAGCTCAGCATTTCGGTTGAGGAGCGGGGGAGCCTTTAATTTCGCAACAGCGACGTATTGCTAGTTGTCTGGTTCCGGCGAAAGTTCGTCTCTCGGAGTCGGAGGACACGTCCACGAACTCGAGCCGAGTCGGTCTCACTGTGTGGAGACGCACGGCGTGTAGGATAATGAGAGGTGTCGCTACGCTGCATGTGCCATCCAGATTCAGAAAAAAGGGCTGGTTTTGGACGTGCTGCCTTATCGACCACCTCCCCTTCCCATCCATTAACTCTTGCGGCGACAAGGAAGGCGACGGTGTTGACATCGAGGCTTCTATGGAAATGATGACGGGGAGCGATGTTCGAAATGAGGTATTGGTTAAGATAGTTGGCTCTTCTTTCATGTGTTCGTGGGATTGCCTCGTCCTGTTCGTTGCTGGGAATTCGGGGCTACGGTGGTAGAGCCTTGGTGGCGGATGATGACGGGACTAGGTGGTCCACTCGGTGGCATTCCATGACGCCAATCTATACCTAGTTTTCCATCTCAGTCGGATCTGCATTATCTTTTTGTACGTGCCTGGTTTTTGGCGCGGATCTACAATATGGGCTGCGTTGATGATTGTCTATGGCGAAGTTGAAGCCATTTCCTCAGGGTTTAGAATAGCGATGACGCCTTGTAAGAGATAAGTGATGACCATAACGCATGCGTGTTGTCTCGACATGACCCGCTTTGAAAAGGTGTGTGAGGTATTCTATGTGCCTCGCAGGAACTTGAGTTGGTCTTTCATCTGGTTTTCAACAAACTAGCTAGTCAACTCTCTTCTATTTATAATTAATAAATGAGATAATAATAAATTTATCTTCGTTAAAAAGACAAGCATAAAAAAACTCTTGCGGCGACAAAATACATAGATTTTTCTAGTGCCTTTTTTTAGCAACGATTGACCATGCACATACGTGTCATTGACCTCTCGTTTCCGCACGCATGCAGGAGCTACTACAAGTGCACCAGCGCACGGTGCAGCGCCAAGAAGCACGTCGAGAAGTCCACCGACGACCCGGAGATGCTCATCGTCACCTACGAGGGGTCGCACCTCCACGGCCCGCAGACGACGACACTCCGGCGCCTCCAGCCCCCGGACGCCGCCGCGGACCTACCCGGCGCGGCGGGCGACGCCGTCGCCGGCGCGGGGATCGGCTGCAGAGTACGGCCATCATATGGAACGTCGTCCGGCGACGATGCGCGACGAGAAGGCAACGAGCCGCTGCAGGGTCGTCACGAGGGACGACGCGCCCATGGCGCCGTGCAGCGTGTGACGCCGGCGGACTCCTCGGCCTCTTCCCTGCCGCATTCTGCTGCTGCCGTTGACGCAACTGTGCTTTCTTCTTCTAGCCTGGACTCACCATGGTCCCTGGAAGCTCTACTTCCCGTAGAGAGGATCTAATCGAGGTGACTAGCTAGGCAACTAGGGCGAGAGTGTCTACTATTGCATTGCATTTGGCATACCAGGTATAATTAGGAGTATACCACTCCATCCTTTCTAAATTACTTGCCGCGAAAATGAATGCATTTAGATGTATTTTAATTTTAGATACATTCATTTATATCCATTCTTTTGACAAATAATTTCAGACGGAGTGAGCATAACTTAATAGCAGAGATAAATAGATCACATGAACGATCATGAGATCAACGGGATTTTTTTTCGAGAGTACGTCAAAAGCATAGCGTATTTTTATAGAAAGAAGAAAAGTTGTTTACAAGAAGCCGCACAAAACGACGAGTCATCACGGCGGTGGACTCCAACTCCACACAAAGAAACCCAAAGCCTACTTTCTTACAAACCTAGCTAGACCCTCAACTGCTACTCCCGCCGATTTCCATTCACTAGTAGAAAAAAACCCTATTCGTCCCGGTTGATAAGGGACTTTTGTCCCGGTTTGTGAACCGGGACTAAAGGGTCGTTACTAATACC
This sequence comes from Triticum monococcum, assembly GCA_034509565.1. Classification (NCBI taxonomy): domain Eukaryota; kingdom Viridiplantae; phylum Streptophyta; class Magnoliopsida; order Poales; family Poaceae; genus Triticum; species Triticum monococcum. Next base: position 663,550,291 of record CM067843.1, on the reverse strand, counting down.
CTAACCCTTTAGTCCCGGTTCTTACACGAACCGGGACAGATGGGCCTCCACGTGCCCGGTGCGCCGAACCCAGGCAGGAGGGCCTTTGGTCCCGGTTGGTGGCACCAACCGGGACCAATAGGCATCCACGCGCCAGCATTTCAGGAGCTGGGGTTTTTGTTTTTTTAAAGGGGGGGGGGGGGGGGGGGGGGTTGGGGGTTTTGAGGGTTTAGTTTAGGTGTTTCATATATTGTGTTAGCTAGCTAATTAATAGAGAGAAGTGTCCTCTCTTATGTCCGTGCTTGGACAACGCTATATATACGTATATATAGAGAGTACTAGATACGCTAGCTAGTAAGCAAATAAAGGAAACAGAAGATCGTCATGAACATATGCATACAGAGAGAAGTGATATCGACCACCTCTCCTTCTCCGAAAGATTGGTCGAACAACAAGTTCTCGTATATCTATCCGACACTACCGGCTACATATATACAATAATTATCTCTTACAATATAATCTCCTAATTATATATGAACACAGGGTCCACATAATATTCTCCGTCTTTAGCGATCACGTGGTCAAGGAAGAATGCCGCCAATTCCTCTTGAATTGCTCGCATACGATCTGGTGCTAGGAGTTTATCCCGCATCCGAAACATCTAATTTGAACAAGGGGATCAATATATATATATATATATATATATATATATATATATATATATATATATATATATGTGTGTGTGTGTGTGTGTGTGTGTGTGTGTGTGTGTGTGTGTGTGTGTGTGTGTGTGTGTGTGTGTGTGTGAATAAATGAAACTCAACACAAATGATGGTAATAAAATAAAATTGTGAATATTATTGCTTACGCACTTCATATTGTTCGTCAGAGTACCCTCGTTCACAGGTCGTGTAGCGGATGGACTCGTAAACGTAGTATCCACAGAAACCATTCCCTTATTCCTGCCACAACCACTTTACAAGAAATAGAGGTCAGTCAAACTGATAAGCAAGCATGCCAAATGGTATTGATGAAACTAGCGCTTGAATCACTAGGAGATGTGCGTAACATGTTACTATAGTACTTACTTTCCGGTGTCTAAATTGCAGCTTCTACTGTAGTCCCGGAGCTTTTTTGGTGAATTTTCTCCAAACCTTGCCAGACAAAGAAAACAATTACTTGATATATCAGGAAATGAACAAAGTTGTTGATATGGTGGATAATGATCGATTTAATGTACTTCTCGAGCATTTGAGTCATGTCTGCATAGTCCCGGGAATCTTTTCGTCTCGGGTCTAGGACGGTTACTAGTCCCTGCTCAAGCTTAATCTCTAGGAGAATATAGTGGAAACTGCACACGCGTGCATAACTCATCAATTACATTACTATAAGCTGGACTAATAAAGGAAACCGAATATGCACAAGACAGTAACACTCACTTGAAGTTGTAAGGAAAGAGTATTATATCTTTGTTTTCATTTATTACCAACGATCGTAGCAAGTTGGCCTCGGTATCTTCAACACAATATTTAACCTCAGTTGCATCTATGAGATTTGTGTTAATGAACCCAATATCATCGATTTGTCTTTTCTTCAATTCGGCGATCTTCAATCTACATAATATAGTAAGGATAATTATAAATACATGCAATGAAAGAGCTGACCTATATAGAGAGACTTAATGACAGAAGTAGTACTACTTACAGACAGTAGCAAGTGACCGTTGCTTTACCGAGGGCCTTTTGATTGAAAAACTGGAAGAACTCCTCAAATGGAACATTCAACAGTTCAATTCCAACGAGGTCATGCTCCTCTCTAACTCTCAGCGTCAAAGTATTCCTCCCCCCGAGACTCTCTGTAGGTTTTCATGTACCAATCATGGAATCTTCGCATCATCGTTGTTAGAGATCTTTCATCTTTGACGAGAGGCTTCCCGTACTCGTATTTATGTTCCTCCACCTCCAAGAACTCATAATGTACATCGTCGGGCAGGTAATCTCCAAGATTGCTATAACCGGGCACCATCCTCGGATCATTAGTAGGCACCTTGAGCGGGGGGCACGATTGGTTCGCTTGTTCGACGAGCTGGGGAATTTTTTTCCCAGCTCATCGTTCTTTTAACCTTTGATCACTGACAGTACTTCCCGACCGCTCCGCTTCGACAAATGACTTTGCAATAATGCAGTCATAGTTGCCTTTCGGCGGAGACTTTGCTGGTTTTTTCAGGGCAGCCAGAGTGCGCTTCGCTTTCACCGGATCTACCTTCTCCTCCGGAGGTGGATGTTTCTTTGCTTTCACCCCTTCAAAGAAGTTCCTCACTTCGGCTCGCGCGATCTTGGCGTTCTCCTCCGGGGTCCTCTCGTATGGTAACTTCTCTGGAGTCTCCAGAGAAGGACGGAATCTGTATTGCCTCCCGCCTCTGGCTGTACTGCTAGACGCCGGCAGAGCAGACGGAGTGGCTGTGGCTGTCTTCTTTCCTTGCTTATGAGGCGGAGGAGAAGGACTACGATGCGCCGGAGCAGCCGGAGCGGCGGCGGGTCTCTTCCGCCCTTGCTGACGAGACGGAGAAGGAGGAGGCTAGCTGCTCGGGCGCGCCGGCGCAGGCGGAGAAGGAGGCGGAGTGCCGCCACGCGCCGGAGAAGGAGGCTGCGTGCCCTGATCACTCGCCGGAGGAGGAGGCGGAGTGCCCTGACTCGTCGGAGGAGGAGGAGGCGGCGGAGGCGTCCAGTTCAGAAGCTTGATGAGCTCCTTCCGCCATAGGCATGGAGTCAATAGACAAGAACCCAGCCGAGTCTCCCCTTCATCGGTAGGGTAGTCAAGTTGGAGGTCCTCAAATCCCTCTGTTATTTCGTCCACCGTCACCCTGGCATATCCTTCTGGAATCGGACTACAGTGAAAAGTTGCGCCGGGTTCAGTAGGTCGAACAGAGCCGACAACCGCCTTGACTTTGAAGTTCTGCCATTGCGTCATAAGGTGGCAATGTTGAGACTCCGTGATAGCATCCACGGGGTAGCTAGCAGGAGCCGTCAAGACATGCTCTGGCTGAAGCAGCTCAGTGGAAGCCACGCTGCTTCTCCGCTAAGATGGCGGGGTAGCTTCGGGGGTAGTTTCGGCAGGTCGCTTGCTGCGAGCTACTTCTCGTTCCTCTAGCGCTTGAACCCTTTCGTGCAGCGTCTGAATTTGGGCATGCTCCACTTTTTTCCTCCTCTCCTGGCACTTGTAACCGCCTGCGTCTGGAAAACCAGCCTTCCACGGAACGGAGCCTGGCGTGCCTCGTGTCCGTCCAGGGTGCTTAGGATTCCCGGGGCCATTGTGAGCTCGTCGTTCTCTCTGTCTGGAACGAACGTCCCTTGCTGCGCTGCATTGATATAGTGCTTTAGCTTCTTGACTGGTATGTTCATTTGCTCGTCCATCCAAACACATTTTCCTGATACAGGGTCCAAGGTTCCGCCAGCCCCGAAGAACAAAGTCCGGCAACGGTCTGGCCAGTTCATTATCTCTGGTTCGATCCCTTTATCAAGCAGATCATTCTCAGCCTTGGCCCACTTAGGCCGGGCTTTGAGGTAGCCACCTGACCCCGTGCGATGGTGAAGCTTCTTCTTTGCAGCATTTTTCTTGTTTGACGCCGACATCTTCTTACTCTTTTCCGATGTCTTGTAGGCCACAAATGCGGGCTAGTGATCTCTGATCTTCTCATATCTGCCAATGAATTCTGGTGTCTCTTCTTTGTCGACAAACGTTTTCAGCTCATTCTTCCACCTCCTGAATAGGTCTGCCATCTTCTTAAGAGCATGAGACTTGATTAATTGCTCTTTAACTGGCTTCTTCGGATCCTCCTCTGGCGGTAGGGTGAAATTTGCCTTCAGCTCAGTCCAAAGATCATCTTTCTGCATATCATTGACATAAGACACCTCAGGGTCTTCGTTCTTAGGCTTACACCATTGCTGGATGCTGATCGGGATCTTGTCCCTAACAAGAACCCCGCACTGAGCAGCAAATGCTTCCTTTGTCCGAATGGGTTCAATCGGCATGCCACCGCGCGTGATTGCTGTAATCTCAAACCTTTCATCCGAGCACAACTTTTTCTTCGGGCCTTGTCTCTTTACCGAAGTTGTGCTCGATCCGGAGGGCTAGAAAAAAGAAGAATTAGACGAGAATTAATTAATATGTGTACATACCAAAACAATGAATGCATCAATTAGCTAGTCATCACAGGCTTAACTAATATATTTACCTGGCCGGACTCTATTCGGTCACCGGAGCCGTCACCACGGGCTCCTTCTTGCACCAGCATTGGGTCACCGGAGCCATCATAATCATGTCTTTCCTCCTCCTTTCTTCGATCACCGTAGCCTGCTTCTTCTTCACCCTGTTCTGCTTTCCAGACCATCATTGTCGTTAAGATACGACATGACATCACCTCCGGCTAAGATTATGTCCCCCAACACCTGTTCTTGTTCCTAGTCTTGTCCGAACTCCATTGTTTCTGCAAACATTACAACATGGCAATTATTACACAAACATGACAGCATGTGGATATATTAGTGGCAAACGTAGACCTAGCTTATTCCGGGTTTGGGGTGGCCTCGGCAACGCTTCAAGGGTAGGGGCGCGGCGGGAGGGGGTAGGAGACCGATATCGTTTTTTTCTAGGGTTTGGGTGTCCTCGAGAGTTTTGGTCGAGCGAGAGGGCCGGGGGGTGCTCCCGTGGTATAAGTTATCACGATCGAAGTTATCCGGGAGGGGGTTATATCGACAACGACGACATACATACATGGGAAAATAATGTTATCGGGGAGGGGGTAGGTCGAACCCCCCCCCCCTCGTGTTGAAGTTATCGGGACACGGGGTATAACGACAACGACATATCCGATAAAAAATAAGAAGACGAAGAAGAAATAAAAAGAGCAGAAGAAGATATTAATAGAGGAGAAGATTGAAGAAAAAAAAGAGGAGAAGAAGAAAGGAATAGAGGAGAAGAAGAGAAAATAGAATATTCTATTTTCTCTTCTTCTCCTCTATTTCTTTCTTCTTCTCCTCTTTTTTTTCTTCTTATTTATTTCTCCTCTTCTTCTCCTTTCTTCCTCTTCTTATTTTCCTTTTTCCTCTCGTACTTTTTCTTCTTCTTCCTTTTCTAGCTAGGTATATAAAACTTTTCTAAAAATATAACTTTTGCATACATACATGAGAAAATAATGTTATCGGGGAGGGGGTAGGTCGACCCCCCCCCTCGTGTTGAAGTTATCGGGAGACGGGGTATATCGACAACGACATATCCGATAAAAAATAAGAAGGCGAAGAAGAAATAAAAAGAGGAGAATAAGATATTAATAGAAGAGAAGATTGAAGAAAAAAAGAGGAGAAGAAGAAAGGAATAGAGGAGAAGAAGAGAAAATAGAATATTTTCTCTTCTTCTCCTCGATTCCTTTCTTCTTCTCCTCTTCTTTTTCTTCTTTTTTCTTTTTCTTATTTGTTTCTCGTCTTCTTCCTCTCCTCTTCTTCTCCTTTCTTCCTCTTCTTATTTTCCTTTTTCCTCTCATTCCTTTTCTTTTTCTTCCTTCTTAATATCACTTAGCAACTTTCTGACAAAATACATGAAGTAGTATTGCTAGTTTTTTTTAAATGTTCAAATAGAAAATTTAGAAAAAAAGTAAAGGTTTTGCCTAATGCATTTTTCATATGAATATACAAACATTTGCATATTCTACAATAATTAATATCACCAAAAAAATCTATGAACAGAAAAAAATCCTAACTTTTCTAAACATCTATCTTTTGCATACATGAACATATATATATACACAGAGAACATACATACATATATACATTTTTATAAAAATGCAAAAAACAAAAAATCTAAAAAAAAGGATATATACACGCTCCTTATTTTCCTTCTTCTTCCTTCTTCCTCTTTTCTTCTCCAACACAACACTTTTTTTCTTAAATGTTACATATGAACATATAAAGAGCATTATACAACATATACGGAGCATTATATATACAGTAAACATACATACATACATCTTAACAAAAATGAAAAATAGGCCGCGATGGTCGGCGACGGCGACGATGGTTGGCGGTGGCGCTTACGGATGGCATGCGGGGACGGCAATGAGAAGGAAAGGGGAGGAGGCAGGGGCTCACAGCGCGGGGAGGGGTCGAGGTCGCCGGTCGGAATCGGTGTGGCGGCGGACGAACGATCTCGGGGATGAACGGGTCGCGGGAGCCGGCGTGGTGCTTCCCCGGAGCGACGGCGACGACGGGCGCGGGGAGGGGTCGGGGCCGGCCTGAGGCAGAGGCGGTGGCGCGTGCGGCAGGGACAGCGTCGGGGCGATGCGTGGCAGCGGTGGCGTCGAGGTCGGGGCAGCGGTGGAGCGGGGTGGCGACGGCGTCAGGGCGGCGCGGTGAGGCGAACGGCGACGGCGCGTGTGGCGCGCGGCGACGGGGGCGGTGACGATGGGCGGGGGCGACGACGGCGGCGGCGACGGGCACGGGCGACGGGGCAGAGGGCGGCGGGGCAGCGGGAGAATGAGGAACTGAATAAAAATTTCACAAGTGTTTTCTTATATACTGAGAGCATTGGTCCCGGTTCGTGGAACCAACCGGGACCAATGGCCCCCTTTAGTCCCGGTTGGTGGCACCAACCGGGACCAAAGGTCTCTTTTCAGCAGCCCAAAGGGCGGGAAGCGGAGGCCTTTGGTGTCGGTTGGTGGCACCAACCGGGACTAAAGAGGGGCATTGGTCCCGGTTGGTGCCATGAACCGTGACCAATGCACCCCTTTAGTCCCGGTTGGTGGCACCAACCGGGACCAAAGGCCTTGTGCTGCCTCGCGTCAAAAGTTTAGTAACACCTCGCTAGCTGAGAGAGCTCGAGAGTGGTCTATAAGCGCTGATGCGCCCACCCTCTCGAGCTCCTCTCAATTGTAAGCTTTCGGGCCTAACCGTACGTTGTGTGCCTGTGGGCCTACTGGGCCTCCTGCGGGCCCGAATCCTGGCCCATGGTAGGGTTTCTAGTCGTATTCAGGCCGTGGGGCCCCGGTAGGTGGCACTTTTTTTTGTTTTCTTTGTTGCTTTATTTATTTTATTTTGTTGCTATTTTTATTGTTGCTATTTTTATTTATTTTATTAAAGTTTATTTTTAATTATTTTTCTTTTAGGTCACAAAAATTATAAACTTTCTGTTAGTGCCATTAGTTTTCAATTTTTTTTGTTTTCTTTGTTGCTTTATTTTTTTATTTTTTTACTTACAACAAAATACTTATTGTTGCTATTTTTATTTATTTTATTAAACTTATTTTTAATTATTTTTCTTTTAGGTCACAAAAATTATAAACTTTCTGTTAGTGCCATTAGTTTTCAAATTTGTTTTCTTTGTTGCTTTATTTATTTTATTTTAGTTCTATTTAAAACAAAATATGTATTGTTGCTAATTTTATTTATTTTATTAAAGTTTATTTTCAATTCTTTTTACTTTTAGGTCAGAAAAATTATAAACTTTCTGTTAGTGCCATTAGTTTTTTTCCATTTTTTGTTTTATTTTTTGCATTATTATTTTTATTATTTTTTGCTTTATTTTTTATTTTTTTAGGTCAGAAAAATTATAAACTTTTTGTTAGTGCCATTAGTTTTAGAAAAATTATAAACTTTCTGTTAGTGCCATTAGTTTTCAAATTTGAATAGTTAAATTTTGTATTCTTTGAAATTTGTGTGAATCACAAGTTTGTGATTAACTTTACTAAAAAATGAGCATAGATGCGCTTATAGAGAAAATTCAACCTAAATTCATAGTAAATTTCTATGAATTTCAGAGAAATTCACTCGGAATTTAGGTTAAATTTCCTGTATAAGGGCATCTATATTCATTTTGAGAGGAGCTCAACAAGGCAGAGAGGGGAGGACTTATAAACCGGTGTGAGCCCCCTTCGGTTGGCGGGGTGGGACTAAACTCTGACCGCAACGAGGACCAACCCTTTAGGGCATCTCCAGCCGGCGGCCCCCCAGGAGGGGCAAAAATCGCCCCCTCGGGGCACACCGGCGCTAAACCGCGCACTGGGGGTGTGATGCCCCCCAGTCGCGGCGCCCACGTTTAAAAAAAAAGTCAAATACGGCGCAAATACGACTCAAATTTAACGCAAACATCGGCGAGTTCGTTCAAATTTAAACATAATTTACAAAAAAGGGAAAAACTACCGTGGGCTACCCCCGCCGTCTCCCTCGCCGCCCGCCCACGCGGTTCTACATGCCGAGGAGGCGGTAGAACCGCGTGTAGTCACCGCCGTCGTTGTCGTCGTCGTCGCCCCCGCCGACGCCTCCGCCGTCCCTGCTACATCCCTCCCCCGGTTGGCGCGGTGGGTTGGACGGTCCAGGGGCGTCGTCGTCGTCGTTGTCGAGGACCACGACGCCGTGCTCGTCCTCGCGCCCACGCTTGCAAGCGGCGATCTCCTCCAGGGCCCGGCGCTGCCGGACCATCTCGTCGCGAAGGTAGTCGTCCCGCGCCCACTGCAGGGCATCCTCGTCGGAGAAGCCACGCCGGGCTATCTCCTCGTACTCCGCGGGGAGGCCGGGCTCCGGCTTGAGCTCGACGAGGATGAAGCGGCCGGTGGGGAGGCGTTGTCGCCGACGCGGATGCCGGAGCTGCGGGTGCGCACGCTGACAGGCATGCCCTGGGGCTCCGGCTTGACGGGGCAGAGGTGGAGGCAGGGGGAGCCGCCGGACGAGGAGGAGGACCCCCCGGTCTCCATGCGCCTCGGGGTCCAGGAGCTTCCCCGGCGGCGTGTGAAGGACGGGGGAGCGGGGTACTCGAGGACGGCCTCCAACGTGCGCCCGGCCACGCCCCACCACCGACGCCGGCCGACGGTGTTGAGCCTGCCGGAGGGTTCGACGCCGTTGGTGGCCTCGAGCTGCTCGGCGTGACAGCGGCGGAAGTAGGGCTCCCAGAGCGGGCTGTCAGGGACGTACCGTGGCCCCTCCCTCGCCGCACGCGGCAGGGACGAGCGGATGCGTGCGATCTCCGCACGCCGCGCCACGCCGGTGGGTATCGGGGGCACCGGCACGCCGCCGGCGCTGATCCTCCACGCCTCGGGTACCCGCATGTCCGGCGGGACCGGGTACTCGGCCTCGAAAAGGAGGCGAGCCTCGCTCTCGTGAAGATGGCGGCGGCCGAAGCCGTTCGCCACCACGCCGTCGCCTGGGAAGCGCTCGGCCATGGGTGCTGGAGACGGTGAGAGAGAGGAGAGGGAGGAATGATGACGGCGAGAGAGAGGAAAGGGAGGAACGACGACAGCGAGAGAGTCGAGTTCGCCGAGTGCGCTGGGGCGCGTCTTATATAGGCCGAGGCGCCGCCCATGCGGGAGCCACCATGAGTACGCGTGGCGGGCGAGGGACGGCGAGGGATGCGCGTCATCCGGCCTTCACTGCGCCGCCCGTGAGGCATCAATGGCGTAGGCTGACCGACGCGGCAGCGCGGCAAGTTTGGCATTGATTCGCCGCGGGAAACGAGGCGATGAGGACGACGAAGGGGCGAGAAGAGGGTAGAGTCGCTGACGCAGCGGGCCCGCGGCTGTTTCGCGCCAAAATAGTTTGCCCCGGCGCCCCCGGGCGCCCCCCAGCGCGCCGGGTTCGGCCTGGGTCCGCCGACGCTGTTTTCGGCCCAAGCCGGCAAAAATCGGGCTCCTGGGGGCGCGACTGGGCCGATTTTTCGGCGCCGGCGCAAAAAAAACGCCTGGGGAGGCCTTCCTGGGGCACGGCTGGAGATGCCCTTAGTCCCGGTTTGTGGCATAAACCGGGACTAATGGTCATGGACCAGGGGCAAGGAGCATTGGCCCCGGTTGGTGCCACAAACCGGGACCAATGCTCCCTTTAGTCCCGGTTGGTGGTACCAACCGGGACCAAAGGCCTTGTGCTGCCCCGCGTCAAAAGTTTAGTACCATCTCGCTAGCTGAGAGAGCTCGAGAGTGGTTTATAAGCGCTGCTGCGCCCACCCTCTCGAGCTCCTCTCAATTGTAGGTTTTCGGGCCTAACCATACGTTATGTGCCTGTGGGCCTATTGGGCCACCTGCGGGCCTGAATCCTAGCCCATGGTAGGGTTTCTAGTCGTATTCAGGCCGTGGGGGCTCAGTATGTGGCACTTTTTTTATTTTCTTTGTTGCTTTATTTATTTTATTTTGTTTCTACTTACAACAAAATACTTATTGTTTTTATTTTTATTTATTTTATTAAAGTTTATTTTTAATTATTTTTCTTTTAGGTCACAAAAATTATAAACTTTCTGTTAATGACATTAGTTTTCAAATTTGAATTCTTTGATATTTGTGTGAATCACAACTTTGTGATTAATTTTACTATAAAAATAGTTTTTTTTCCAGTTTTTTTGTTTTGTTTTTTGCATTATTTATTTTATTTTATTTTTTGCTTTATTTTTTTATACTTTTTCCTTTTACGTCAGAAAAATTATAAACTTTCTGTTAGTGCCATTAGTTTTAGAAAAATTATAAACTTTCTGTTAGTGCCATTAGTTTTCAAATTTGAGTAGTTAAAATTTGAATTCTTTGAAATTTGTGTGAATCACAAGTTTGTGATTAACTTTACTATAAAAATAGTTTTCTTTGAAGTTTTTTTGTTTTGTTTTTTGCATTATTTATTTTCTTTTGTTTTTTGCATTATTTTTTAATTCTTTTTGCTTTTAGGTCCGAAAAATTATAAACTTTCTGTTAGTGCCATTAGTTTTAGAAAAATTATAAACTTTCTGTTAGTGCCATTAGTTTTCAAATTTGAATAGTTAAAATTTGAATAATGGTATTACGAGGGCCGAACCATAAGCAATTAAAGCATTTCAAATGAACTCTAAAAAAGTTGAAAGTTGGTGTGGTATCATAATTTCACCCACATAGCATGTGCATGTACAAAACGGACAATGGTATCATACTCGTCTGTTACAAAGTTGGCATGGTATCATCATAATAGTTGCGGGAGAAAGTCTTCACTTTTTCTTCGCTTGTGTCATTTGCTTATTGCGCCGTAACCATGGATAATCTTCATCGTTTATCAGGATGCCTGGGTCAGCCTTGACTTTGAAGGGAGGAATTTCATGAAACTTTTCATAATCTTCAGACATGTCTGTCTCCCCCTCCACTCCCATGATATCCCTTTTTCCTGAAAGAACTATGTGGCGCTTTGGCTCATCGTATGATGTATTCGCTTCCTTATCTTTTCTTTTTCTCGGTTTGGTAGACATGTCCTTCACATAGATAAACTGTGCCACATCATTGGCTAGGACGAACGGTTCGTCAGTGTACCCAAGATTTTTCAGATCCACTGTTGTCATTCCGTACTGTGGGTCTACCTGTACCCCGCCTCCTGACAGATTGACCCATTTGCACTTAAACAAAGGAACCTTAAAATCATGTCCGTAGTCAAGTTCCCATATGTCCACCATGTAACCATAATATGTGTCCTTTCCCCTCTCGGTTGCTGCATCAAAGCAGACACCGCTGTTTTGGTTGGTGCTCTTTTGATCTTGGGCGATCGTGTAAAATGTATTCACATTTATCTCGTATCCTTTGTAAGTCAATACAGTCAAAGATGGTCCCCTAGACAACAAGTATAGCTCATCACAAATAGTGTTGTCACCTCTGAGACGTGTTTCCAACCAATTGCTGAAAGTCCTGATGTGTTCACATGTAATCCAGTCGTCGCACTGCTCCGGGTGTTTGGAGCGCAGACTGTTCTTGTGTTCATCGACATACGAGGTCACCAAGGTAGAGTTTTGTAAAACTGTGTAATGTGCTTGAGACCAAGAATATACGTCCCTGCATATTATTGAGTCCCCTCGCAGCGTGCCTTTTCCAGTCAGTCTCCCCTCATACCGCAATTTAGGGAGACCTATCTTCTTAAGGCCAGGAATGAAGTCAACACAAAACCCAATGACATCCTCTGTTTGATGGCCCATGGAGATGCTTCCCTCTGGCCTAGCGCGGTTACGGACATATTTCTTTAGGACTCCCATGAACCTCTCAAAGGGGAACATATTGTGTAGAAATACGGGCCCCAGAATGACAATCTCGTCGACTAGATGAACTAGGAGGTGCGTCATGTTATTGAAGAAGGATGGTGGGAACACCAGCTCGAAACTGACAAGACATTGCACCACATCACTCCTTAGCCTTGGTACGATTTCTGGATCGATCACCTTCTGAGAGATAGCATTGTGGAATGCACATAGCTTCACAATGGCTAATCGGACGTTTTCCGGTAGAAGCCCCCTCAATGGAACTGGAAGCAGTTGCGTCATAATCACGTGGCAGTCATGAGACTTTAGGTTCTGGAACTTTTTCTCTGGCATATTTATTATTCCCTTTATATTTGACGAGAAGCCAGTCGTGAACTTCATACTGAGCAGGCATTCAAAGAAGATTTCTTTCTCTTCTTTCGTAAGAGCGTAGCTGGCAGGACCTTCATACTACTTCGAAGGCATGTCGTCTTTTTCGTGCAAACGTTGCAGGTCCTCCCGTGTGTCAGGTGTATCTTTTGTCTTCTCATACATGCCCAAGAAGCCTAGTAGGTTCACGCAAAGGTTCTTCGTCACGTGCATCACGTCGATTGAAGAGCGGACCTCTAGGCCTTTCTAGTAGGGTAGGTCCCAAAATATAGATTTCTTCTTCCACATGGGTGCGTGTCCCTCAGCGTCATTCGGAACAGCTAGTCCGCCAGGACTCTTTCCAAAGATTACATGTAAATCATTGACCATAGCACGTACATGATCAACGGTACGCATGGCGGGCTTCTTCCAGTGATCTGCCTCGCCTTTGAAATGCTTGCCTTTCTTTCGACATTGATGGTTGGTCGGAAGAAATCGATGATGGCCCAGGTACACATTCTTCCTGCATTTGTCCAGGTATATACTTTCAGTTTCATCTAAACAGTGCGTGCATGCGTGGTATCCCTTGTTTGTCTGTCCTGAAAGGTTACTGAGAGCAGGCCAATCGTTGATGGTTACAAACAGCAACGCGTGCAGGTTAAATTCCTCCTGTTTGTGCTCATCCCACGTACGTACACCGTTTCCATTCCACAGCTGTAAAATTTCTTCAACTAATGGCCTTAGGAACACATCAATGTCGTTGCCAGGTTGCTTAGGGCCTTGGATGAGAATTGGCATCATAATGAACTTTCGCTTCATGCACATCCAAGGAGGAAGGTTATACATACATAGAGTCACAGGTCAGGTGCTGTGATTGCTGCTCTGCTCCCCGAAAGGATTAATTTCATCCGCGCTTAAACCAAACCATATGTTCCTTGGGTCACTTGCAAACTCAGGCCAGTACTTTATCTCGATTTTTCTCCACTGCGACCTGTCAGCGGGTGCTCTCAACTTCCCGTCTTTCTTACGGTCCTCACCGTGCCATCACATCAACTTGGCATGCTCTTCGTTTCTGAACAGACGTTTCAACCGTGGTATTATAGGAGCATACGACATCACCTTCGCAGGAACCCTCTTCCTGGGGGGCTCGCCGTCAACATCACCAGGGTCATCTCGTCTGATCTTATACCGCAATGCACCGCATACCGGGCATGCGTTCAGATCCTTGTACGCACAGCGGTAGAGGATGCAGTCATTAGGGCATGCATGTATCTTCTGCACCTCCAATCATAGAGGGCATACGACCTTCTTTGCTGCGTATGTACTGTCGGGCAATTCGTTATCCTTTGGAAGCTTCTTCTTCAATATTTTTAGTAGCTTCTCAAATCCTTTGTCAGGCACGGCATTCTCTGCCTTCCACTGCAGCAATTCCAGTACGGCACCGAGCTTTGTGTTGCCATCTTCGCAGTTGGGGTACAACCCTTTTTTGTGACCCTCTAACATGCGATCGAACTTCAGCTTCTCCTTTTGACTTTCGCATTGCGTCCTTGCATCGACAATGACCTGGCGGAGATCATCATCATCGGGCACATCGTCTGGTTCCTCATGATCTTCAGCAGCTTCCCCCGTTGCAGCATCATTGGGCACATCGTTTGGTTCCTCTTGATCTTCAGCAGCTTCCCCCGTTGCAGCATCACCGTATTCAGGGGGCACATAGTTGTCATCGTCCTCTTCTTCTTCCCCGTCTTCCATCATAACCCCTATTTCTCCGTGCCTCGTCCAAACATTATAGTGTGGCATGAAACCATTGTAAAGCAGGTGGGTGTGAAGGATTTTTCAGTCAGAGTAAGACTTTGTATTCCCACATTTAGGGCATGGACAACACATAAAACCATTCTGCTTGTTTGCCTCAGCCACTTCGAGAAAATCATGCACGCCCTTAATGTACTCGGAGGTGTGTCTGTCAATGTACATCCATTGTCGGTTCATCTGCGTGCATTATATATAATTAAGTGTGTCAAAAACCATTACAGAACATCATGAATAGATAATTAAGTGACCAAATTAATAGAAGTTCATCATCACATTAAAACCAAAGTACATACATAGTTCTCATCTAACAACATATAGCTCTCCAGAGCATCTAATTAATTAAACCATACATTGAAACTATGTGAAACATTTCAATGCGAAAACAAATGCGATCATAATCGCAACCAAGGTAACAATTGATCCAACGGCATAATGATACCAAGCCTCGGTATGAATGGCATGTTTTCTAATCTTTCTCATCTTCAACCGCATTGCATCCATCTTGATCTTGTGATCATCAACGACATCCGCAACATGCAACTCCAATATCATCTTCTCCTCCTCAATTTTTTTATTTTTTCCTTCAAGTAATTGTTTTCTTCTTCAACTAAATTTAACCTCTCGACAATAGGGTCGGTTGGAATTTTTGGTTCAACTACCTCCTACATAAATAAAATCTATGTCATGTTGGTCGGCATAATTTTCATAAACAATAAATGAACCAAATAGTTATAAAAAAATAATATATACCACATCCGAATCATAGCCAGGACGAGGGCCGACGGGGGCGGATACCAAAACCTTCGCACTATATAATAACAAGCAATAATAAAAGTAAGAAAATTAGACAAGTATCTATCTAAAGTAAGAATTTTTTTCTTTCAGAAAGAAGATAAGAACAAGAGGCTCACCACGGTGGTGCCGACGACGAGATCGGCGCGGGCGATCGACGGCGGTGAAGACGGGAATGGGACGTGACGGGCCGCTAAACCTAGACAAATCTCGAGGAAAATGGAGCTTTGAGGTCGAGCTTCGAGAGGAGAAAGCTTAACTAGTGTGGCTCGGGCATTTCATCGAACACCTCATGTGCATAGGAGGTGAGCTAGAGCACCACAAAGCCCTCCCCTCGCCGGCCAGAGAAAAACAGAGCACTGGAGTGCTCTGCTCGCGGGCGAGGGGTATATATAGGCACCTCATTGGTCCCGGTTCGTGGCATGAATCGGGACTAAAGGGAAGCCTGTGGTCCCAGTTCAAGCCACCAACCGGGACCAATGGTGGTGGGCCAGGAGCAAGGCCCATTGGTCCCGATTCGTCCCACCAACCGGGATCAAATGATACGTCCATTTTGCATCATGCTTTTATATCGATATTTATTGCATTATGGACTGTTATTTCACTTTATGCCACAATACTTATGGCTATTCTCTCTTATTTTACAAGGTTTATATAAGGAGGGAGAATGCCGGCAGCTGGAATTCTGGGCTGGAAAAGGAGCAAATATTAGAGACCTATTATGGGCAACTCCAAAAGTCCTGAAACTCCATGGAACATCTTAAAATAAATAAAGAAAAAATCCTCGCCAAAGATGAAGGCCAGGGGCCCACACCCTACTCACGAGGGTGGGGGGCGCCCCCCTAGGGCGCGCCCCCTACCTCGTGGCCCCCCTGGTGGCTCTCCGACGTCCATCTTCTCCTATATGAAGCCTTTCGATGAGAAAAAAATAAAGAGGAACTTTTCGGGACGAGACTCCACCGCCACGAGGCGGAACCTTGACGGATCCAATCTAGAGCCCCGACAGAGCTTATCTGGGCCTAGAGGAAGGCATTGGGAAGTAATAAGTAGATGATGGGTCGCTAGAGTGACAGAAGCTTAAACCCTAGTTTATGCGTTGCTTCGTAAGTGGCTGATTTGGATCCATATGTTTCATGCTATGGTTAGGTTTACCTTAATACTTTTGTTGTAGTTGCGGATGCTTGCAATAGAGGTTAATCATAAGTGGGATGCTTGTTCAAGTAAGAGCACCACCCAAGCACCGGTCCACCCATATATAAAATTATCAAAGTATCGAACGCGAATCATATGAACGTGATGAAAACTAGCTTGATGATATTCCCATGTGTCCTCGGGAGCGCTTTTCCTATTATAAGATTTTGTTCCGGCTAGTTCTTTGCTACAAAAGGATTGGGCCACCTTGATGCACTTTATTTACTTTTGTTACTTATTGCTCGTTACAATTTATCTTATCACAAAACTATCTGTTACCACTTATTTCAGTACTTGCAGAGAACACCTTGCTGAAAACCGCTTATCATTTCCTTCTGCTCCTCGTTGGGTTTGACACTCTTACTTATAGAAAGGACTACGATAGATCCCCTATACTTGTGGGTCATCAAGACTCTTTTCTGGCGCCGTTGCCGGGGAGTGTAGCGCCTTTGGTAGGTGGAATTTGGTAAGGAAAAATTTACAAAGTGTGCTGAAATTTACTGTCACTTGCTACTATGGAAAGTAATTCTCTGAGGGGCTTGTTCGGGGTATCTTCACCCCTTCCAGTAGAGAAAAGAGTTGCTCCTCAACCTACTGAACCTATTGAAAATGAAACTCCTTTTGAATTTCCTTCGGGTATGATGGAAAAACAGCTAGCTAACCCTTTTACAGGAGATGGAACAAAGCATCCTGATGAGCACTTAATATATGTGGATGAAGTTTGTTTATTATTTAAGCTTGCAGGTATACCCGATGATGTTGCTAAGAAGAAGGTCTTCCCTTTATCTTTGAAGGGAGACGCATTGATATGGTATAGGCTATGTGATGATATGAGATCATGGAATTATAAAAGATTGAAGTTGGAATTTCATCAAAAGTATTACCCTATGCATCTTGTTCATCGTGATCGCAATTATATATATAATTTCTGGCCTCGTGATACGTCTCCAACGTATCTATAATTTTTGATTGCTCCATGCTATATTATCTACTGTTTTGGACTATATTGGGCTTTATTTTCCACTTTTATATTATTTTTGGGACTAACCTATTAACCGGAGGCCCAGCCCAGAATTGTTGTTTTTTGCCTATTTCAGTGTTTCGAAGAAGCGGAATATCAAACGGAGTCCAAACGGAATGAAACCTTCGGGAACGTGATTTTCTCACCGAACGTGATCCAGGAACTTGGACCCTATGCCAAGGCATCAGAGAGGCGGTCACGAGGGTGGGGGCGCCCCCCTAGGGCGCGCCCCCTGCCTCGTGGGCCCCTGCACCGACGTACTTCTTCCTCCTATATATACCTACGTACCCCCAAATGATCAGAAGGGGAGCCAAAAACCTAATTCCACCGCCGCAACTTTCTGTATCCACGAGATCCCATCTTGGGGCCTATTCCGGAGCTCCGCCGGAGAGGACCGTCATCACGGAGGGCTTCTACATCATCATAGCCTCTCCGATGAAGTGTGAGTAGTTTACCTCAGACCTTCGGGTCCATAGTTAGTAGCTAGATGGCTTCTTCTCTCTTTTTGGATCTCAATACAAAGTTCTCCCCCTCTCTTGTGGAGATCTATTTGATGTAATCTTCTTCTTTTTGCGGTGTGTTTGTTGAGACCGATGAATTGTGGGTTTATGATCAAGTCTATCTATGAATAATATTTGAATCTTCTCTGAATTCTTTTATGTATGATTGGTTATCTTTGCAAGTCTCTTCGAATTATTGGTTTGGTTTGGCCAACTAGATTGGTAGTTCTTGCCATGGGAGAAGTGCTTAGCTTTGGGTTCGATCTTGCGGTGTCCTTTCCCAGTGATAGAAGGGGAAGCAAGGCACGTATTGCATCGTTGCCATCGAGGATAACAAGATGGGGTTTATTTCATATTGCATGAATTTATCTCTCTACATCATGTCATCTTGCTTAAAGCGTTACTCTGTTTTTAACTTAATACTCTAGATGCATGCTGGATAGCGGTCGATGAGTAGAGTAATAGTAGTAGATGCAGAATCGTTTCGGTCTACTTGTCACGGACGTGATGCCTATATACATGATCATGCCTAGATATTCTCATAACTATGCTCAATTCTGTCAATTGCTCAACAGTAATTTGTTCACCCACCGTAGAATACTTATGCTCTTGAAGAGAAGCCACTAGTGAAACCTATGGCCCCCGGGTCTATTCTCATCATATTAATCTCCACCACTTTAATCTTGCTTTTCTTTTACTTTGCCTTTTACTTTTCAATTTGCATCTTTATATCAAAAATACCAAAAATATTATATCTATCAGATCTCACTCTCGTAAGTGACCGTGAAGGGATTGACAACCCCTAATCGCGTTGGTTGCGAGTAGCTATCGTTTTGTGCAGGTACGAGGGACTTGAGCGTGGCCTCCTACTGGATTGATACTTTGGTACTCAAAAACTGAGGGAAATACTTACGCTACTCTGATGCATCATCCCTTCCTCTTCGGGGAAATCCAACGCAAGCTCAAGAGGTAGCAAGAAGAATTTCTGGCGCCATTGCCGGGGAGACTATGCAAAAAGTCAACATACCAAGTACCCATCACAATCCCTATCTCTCGCATTACATTATTTGCCATTTGCCTCTCGTTTTCCTCTCCCCCACTTCACCCTTGCCGTTTTATTCACCCTCTCTCTCTCTCTATCATCCCTCTCTTTTTCTGTTTGCCTCTTTTCCCTCGCCATGTCAGAACCAAAAAGAGTTGGGAGTTCTCTCCCAAGTTCTAGTGCTTTAGACAATCTTGCTATCTTATCTAAACTCATAAATCGGAATGCTATGGAACAACTTGCCGGAGTTATCAATGAGAACCTTAGTATTTTTTATGAAGATGATTCTGGAATTTTTCGTTATTTACTTGATGAATCTTTGAAAGATGCTTGGGATAGGCTGTTAAGGATCCGGGCTAGCTATGTACCCCAATATCAAATTGAGGTTTACTTAAAAAGCTTTTATGTTGGGCTACCCACTTCGTTCAAACAAGTTTTAGATTCTATTTTCGAGGGGGGTTTTCTTGAAGGGGACCCCATAGATACCTATGAGAGGATGAAAACTATATTTGGGCACCCCATTAATGAGAAAGCTGAAATCACATCTCTCTTGCTTTCTTACCAAAACGAATCTATTAAAGAGATAAAAGCTAGCCTAGATGCCAATTTCCGCAACATTCTTAATCTTTCTTCTACCATTAATGGACATGTACTTTGTCAAAATAGAAAGATTAATTCCATAGATAACAAGTTTGCTCTCTTTTTCTCTAAAACCAAAGATGGCAATACCTAGATCTATCCTCGCTTTTATGCCTAGCTAGGGGCGTTAAACGATAGCGCTTGTTGGGAGGCAACCCAATTTTATTTTTATTACTTGATTTTTGCTCCTGTTTAGTAATAAATAAATTATTTAGCCTCTGTTTTGGTTGTGTTTTTTGTGTTTAATTAGTATTTGTGCCAAGTAGAACCGTTGGGAAGACTTGGGGAAAGTCTTGTTGAATTTGCTGTAAAAAACAGAAACTTTAGCGCTCACGAGAACTGCTGTCATTTTTATTTGTAGAGTGATATTTAGTTAATTCTTTTTGAAGATGATTAATAGATAAATTCCTCACGTCCATAAATTTATTTTAGAATTTTTTGGGTTCCAGAAGTCTGCGTTAGTTACAGATTACTACAGACTGTTCTGTTTTTGACAGATTCTGTTTTTCGTGTGTTGTTTGCTTATTTTGATGAATCTATGGCTACTAAAATAGTTTATAATCCATAGAGAAGTTGGAATACATTAGGTTTAACACCAATATAAATAAAGAATGAGTTCATTACAGTACCGTGAAGTGGTCTTTTGTTTTCTTTCGCTAACGGAGCTCACGAGTTTTCTACTTTAAGTTTTGTGTTGTGAAGTTTTCAAGTTTTGGGTGAATTCTTGTGATGGATTATGGAACAAGGAGTGGCAAGAGCCTGAGCTTGGATATGCCCATGGCACCCCCAAGATAATCCAAGGACACCAAAAAGTCAAAGCTTGGGGATGCCCCGGAAGGCATCCCCTCTTTCGTCCACTTCCATCGGTAATTTACTTGGAGCTATATTTTTATTCACCAACATGATATGTGTTTTGCTTGGAGCGTCTTGTATTATTTTTGTCTTTGTGTTTTAGTATGCCACAATCATCCTTGTTGTACACACCTTTTGAGAGAGCCATTCATGAATGAAAATTTGATAGAATACTCTATGTGCTTCACTTATATCTTTTGAGCTATGTAGTTATGCTCTATGTGCTTCACTTATATCTTTTTGAGCTAAGTAGTTTTGCTCTATGTGCCGCACTTATATATTTTGAGCATTATAATTTTGCTCTATGTGCTTCATTTAGATCTTTTAGAGCATGGTGGTGGATTTGTTTTAAAGAAACTATTGATCTCTCATGCTTCACTTAAATTATTTTGAGAGTCTCTTAATAGCATGGTAATTTGCTTAATAATAATATGCTTGGTATTCAAGATTTGTGAAACTTTCTTTTGAGTGTGTTGAATACTAAGAAAAGATTGAAGCATGATAATTGTTTTGAGATATGGAGGTGATAATATTATAATCATGCTAGTTGAGTAGTTGTGAATTTAAAGAATACTTGTGTTAAAGTTTGTGATTCCCATAGCATGCACGTATGGTGAACCGTTATGTGATGAAGTCGGAGCATGATTTATTTATTGATTGTCTTCCTTATGAGTGGTGGTC
This sequence comes from Triticum monococcum, assembly GCA_034509565.1. NCBI lineage: Eukaryota > Viridiplantae > Streptophyta > Magnoliopsida > Poales > Poaceae > Triticum > Triticum monococcum. The sequence continues at coordinate 663,529,428 of CM067843.1, read as the reverse complement.
GGGGACGAGCGATGGTCTTTTCCTACCAATCTATCCCCCTAGGAGCATGCGCGCAATACTTTGCCTTGATAACTTCTAGATTTTTGCAATAAGTATATGAGTTCTTTATGACTAATGTTGAGTCTATGGATTATATGCACTCCCACCCTTCCACCTTTGCTAGCCTCTCTAATACCGCGCACCTTTCGCTGGTATCATACACCCACCATATACCTTCCTCAAAACAGCCACCATACCTACCTATTATGGCATTTCCATAGCCATTCTGAGATATATTGCCATGCAACTTTCCACCGTTCCTTTTATCATGACACATTCATCATTGTCATATTGCATATCCCGGTACACCGCCGGAAGCATTCATATAGAGTCATATTTTGTTCTAAGTATCGAGTTGTAAGAAAAATAAAAGTGTGATGATCATCATTTTTAGAGCATTGTCCCAAAGTGAGGAAAGAATGATGGAGACTATGATTCCCCCATAAGTCGAGATGAGACTCCGGACGAAAATAAATAAAAGAGGCCAAAGAAGCCCAAATAAAAAGAAAAGAGGCCATAAAAAAGGAGAAAAGGCCCAAATAAATAAATAAAAATGAGAGAAAAAGAGAGAATGGACAATGTTACTATCCTTTTACCACACTTGTGCTTCAAAGTAGCACCATGATATTCATAGTAGAGAGTCTCTCATGTTATCACTTTCCTATACTAGTGGGAATCTTTCATTATAGAACTTGGCTTGTATATTCCAGTGATGGGCTTCCTCAAATTGCCCTAGGCGTTCATGAGCAAGCAAGTTGGATGCACACCCACTTAGTTTCTTTTTGAGCTTTCATATACTTATAGCTCTAGTGCATCCGTTGCATGGCAATCCCTACTCACTCACATTGATATCTATTGATGGGCATCTCCATAGCCCGTTGATACGCCTAGTTGATGTGAGACTATCTTCTCCTTTTTGTCTTCTCCACAACCACCATTCTATTCCTGAAACAATTGCTTGGCTTGTCATCGGGGTTGTGCATGATTTAAATACTTTGTGTGGTGAAGATAGAGCATAGCCAGACTATATGATTTTGTAGGGATAACTTTCTTTGGCCATGATATTTTGAGAAGACATAATTGTTTTGTTAGTATGCTTGAAGTATTATTATTTTTATGTCAATATAAAATTTTGTCTTGAATCTTTCAAATCTGAATATTCATATCACAATTAAGAAGATTTGCATTGAAATTATGCCAAGTAGCACTTCGCGTCAAAAATTCTCTTTTTATCATTTACCTACTCGAGGACGAGCAGGAATTAAGCTTGGGGATGCCTGATACGTCTCCAACATATCTATAATTTTTGATTACTCCATGCTATATTATCTACTGTTTTGGACTATATTGGGCTTTATATTCCACTTTTATATTATTTTTGGGACTAACCTATTAACCGGAGGCCCAACCCAGAATTGCTATTTTTTGCCTATTTCAGTGTTTCGAAGAAACGGAATATCAAACGGAGTCCAAACGGAATGAAACCTTCGGGAACGTGATTTTCTCACCGAACGTGATCCAGGAGACTTGGACCCTACACCAAGGCATCAGAGAGGCGGTCGCGAGGGTGGGGGCGCCCCCTAGGGCGCGCCCCCCTGCCTCGTGGGCCCCTCGGTGCTCCACCGACGTACTTCTTCCTCCTATATATACCTACATACCCCCAAACGATCAGAAGGGGAGCCAAAAACCTAATTTCACCGCCGCAACTTTTTGTATCAACGAGATCCCATCTTGGGGCCTGTTCTAGAGCTCCACCGGAGAGGGTCGTCATCATGGAGGGCTTCTACATCATCATAGCCTCTCCGATGAAGTGTGAGTAGTTTACCTCAGACCTTCGGGTCCATAGTTAGTAGCTAGATGGCTTCTTCTCTCTTTTTGGATCTCAATATAAAGTTCTCCCCCTCTCTTGTGGAGATCTATTCGATGTAATCTTCTTCTTTTTGCGGTGTGTTTGTTGAGACCGATGAATTGTGGGTTTATGATCAAGTCTATCTATGAATAATATTGAATCTTCTCTGGATTCTTTTATGTATGATTGGTTATCTTTGCAAGTCTCTTCGAATTATCCGTTTGGTTTGGCCAACTAGATTGGTAGTTCTTGCCATGGGAGAAGTGCTTAGCTTTGGGTTCGATCTTGCGGTGTCCTTTCCCAGTGACAGAAGGGGCAGCAAGGCACGTATTGCATCGTTGCCATCGAGTATAACAAGATGGGGTTTATTTCATATTGCATGAATTTATCTCTCTACACCATGTCATCTTGCTTAAAGCATTACTCTGTTTTTAACTTAATACTCTAGATGCATGCTGGATAGCGGTCGATGAGTGGAGTAATAGTAGTAGATGCAGAATCGTTTCGGACTACTTGTCATGGATGTGATGCCTATATACATGATCATGCCTAGATATTCTCATAACTATGCTCAATTCTGTCAATTTCTCAACAGTAATTTGTTCACCCACCGTAGAATACTTATGCTCTTGAAGAGAAGCCACTAGTGAAACCTATGGCCCCTGGGTCTATTCTCATCATATTAATCTCCACCACTTTAATCTTGCTTTGCTTTTACTTTTCAGTTTGCATCTTTATACCAAAAATATTATATCTATCAGATCTCACTCTTGTAAGTGACAGTGAAGGGATTGACAACCCCTAATCGCGTTGGTTGCGAGTAGCTACCATTTTATGCAGGTACGAGGGACTTGAGCGTGGCCTCCTACTGGATTGATACCTTGGTTCTCTAAAACGGAGGGAAATACTTACGCTACTCTGCTGCATCATCCCTTCCTCTTCGGGGAAATCCAATGCAAGCTCAAGAGGTAGCACCTCGTGAAGGAGAAAGCATCGCTCAAGCTTGGGGAGGCTTAAATCAATGTTATATTCATGCCCTAATCATGAGCTCTCGAGAGAAATAATTATGCAAAGTTTTTATGCTCGGCTTTCTGAAAACAATCGCACCATGCTCGATACTTCTTGTGTTGGCTCTTTTATGATGAAGACTATTGAATTCAGATGGAATTTATTGGATACAATTAAACGCAACTCTGAAGATTGGGACCTCGACGAAGGTAAGGAGTCAGCTATGACACCTAAGTTTGATTGTGTTAAATATTTCATGGATACCGATATTTTCCATAAGTTTAGCACTAAATATGGACTTGAGTCTGAGATAGTAGCTTCTTTCCGTGAATCTTTTGCTACTTATGTTGATCTCCCTAAGGAGAAGTGATTTAAATATCATCCTCCCATAGAAGTAAAAGTAGCTGCACCTATTAAAGTTGAAGAAAATACTGTCACTTATAATGATCCTATTGTTCCTACTTCTTATGTTGAGAAACCACCTTTCCCTGTTAGAATAAAGGATCATGCTAAAGCTTCAACTGTTGTCTGTAAAAGCAATATTAGAACTTATACACCTCCTGAGCAAGTTAAAGTAGAACCTAATATTGCTATTGTTAAAGATCTCTTGTCTGATAATATTGATGGGCATGTTATTCAGTTCGAAGGTGAAACTGCTAGAATTGCTAAACCTTGTGCTAAAGATAAACATAGACCTGTGGTAGGCGTGCCTGTTATTTCTGTTAAAATAGGAGATCATTGTTATCATGGCTTATGTGATATGGGTGCGAGTGTTAGTGTTATACCGCATACTTTATACGAAGAAATTAAGAATGAAATTGCACCTGCTGAGTTAGAAGGTATTGATGTCACAATTAAACTTGCCAATAGAGATACTATTTCACCAATTGGAATTGTTAGAGATGTTGAAGTCTTGTGTGGGAAAACTAAATATCCTGCTAATTTTCTTGTTCTTACTTCTCCGCAAGATAGCTTTTGTCCCATTATATTTGGTAGACCCTTCTTGAACACTGTTAATGCTAGGATAGATTGCGAAAAGAATGTTGTTACTATTGGCTTAGGTGATATGGTTCATGAGTTTAATTTCTTTAAATTTAGTAAACAACATCGTGAGGAATAATTACCTAGTAAGGATGAAATTATTGGTCTTGCTTCTATTGCCGTACCTCCTAGTGATCCTTTAGAACACTATTTGCTAGACCATGAAAATGATATGTTCATGAATGAAAGAAGGGAAATAGATGAAGTATTCTTTAAACAGGAACCTATTCTGCAACACAACTTGCCTGTTGAAATTTTAGGGGATCCTCCTCCACCCAAGGGTGATCCCGTGTTTGAGCTGAAACCGTTACCTGATAATCTTAAATATGCTTATCTTGATGAAAAGAAGATATATCCTGTTATTATTAGTGCTAACCTTACAGAGCATGAAGAAGAAAGGTTATTGAAAACTCTGAAGAAGCATCATGCTGCCATTGGATATACTCTTGATGATCTTAAGGGCATTAGTCCCACTCTATGTCAACATAAAATAAATTTGGAAGCAGATGCCAAACCAGTTCGTGATCCTCAATGACGTTTGAATCCTAAAATGGAAGAAGTGGTAATAAAAGAAATACTAAAGCTTCTGGAGGCAGGTATAATCTATCTCGTTGCTGATAGTGAGTGGGTAAGTCCTGTCCATTGTGTCCCTAAGAAGGGAGGTATTATTGTTGTTCCTAAGTATAAACATGAATTGATTCCACAAAGAATTATCACAGGTTATAGGATGGTAATTGATTTCCGCAAATTAAATAAAGCCACTAAGAAAGATCATTACCCCTTACCTTTTATTGATCAAATGCTAGAAAGATTATGCAAACATACACACTATTGCTTTCTAGATGGTTATTCTGGTTTCTCTCAAATACCTGTGTCGGCTAGAGATCAATCAAAGACTACTTTTACATGCCCTTTTGGTACTTTTGCTCATAGACGTATGCCTTTTGGTTTATGTAATGCACCTGCTACCTTTCAAAGATGCATGATGGCTATATTCTCTGACTTTTGTGAAAAGATTTGTGAGGTTTTCATGGACGATTTTTCCGTCTATGGTTCCTCTTTTGATCATTGCTTGAGCAATCTTGATCGAGTTTTGCAGAGATGTGAAGAAACTAATCTTGTCTTGAATTGGGAAAAGTGCCACTTTATGGTTAATGAAGGTATTGTCTTGGGGCATAAAGTTTCTAAAAGAGGTATTGAAGTTGACAAAGCCAAGGTTGATGCTATTGAAAAGATGCCATGTCCCAAGGACATCAAAGGTATAAGAAGTTTCCTTGGTCACGCTGGATTTTATAGGAGGTTCATTAAGGACTTCTCAAAAATTTCTCGGCCTCTGACTAATTTATTGCAAAAAGATATACCATTTGTCTTTGATGATGATTGTGTAGAAGCATTTGAAATACTTAAGAAAGCATTAGTCTCTACACCTGTTGTTTAGCCACCTGATTGGAATTTACCCTTTGAAATTATGTGTGATGCTAGTGATTATGTTGTAGGTGCTGTTCTAGGGCAAAGAGTTGATAAGAAATTAAATGTTATTCATTATGCTAGTAAGACTCTAGACAATGCTCAAAGAAATTATGCTACTACTGAAAAGGAGCTTTTAGCAGTTGTATTTGCTTGTGATAAGTTCAGACCTTATATTGTTGATTCTAAAGTAACTATTCAAACTGATCATGCTGCTATTAAATACCTTATGGAAAAGAAAGGTGCTAAACCTAGACTTATTAGATGGGTTCTCTTGCTACAAGAATTTGATTTGCATATCGTTGATAGAAAGGGAGTTGAGAACCCCGTTGCAGACAACTTGTCTAGGTTAGAGAATGTTCTTGATGACCCACTACCTATTAATGATAGCTTTCCTGATAAACAATTAAATGTTATAAGTACTTCTCGTAGTACTCCATGGTATGCTGATTATGCTAATTATATTGTTGCTAAGTTTATACCGCCTAGCTTCACATACCAGCAAAAGAAAAAGTTTTTCTATGACTTGAGACATTACTTTTGGGTTGACCCACATCTTTATAAAGGAGTAGATGGTGTTATTAGACGTTGTGTACCTAAGCATGAACAGGAACAGATCCTACGCAAGTGTCATTCCGAGGCTTATGGAGGACACCACGCTGGAGATAGAACTGCACATAAGATATTGCAATCTGGTTTTTATTGGCCTACTCTCTTCAAGGATGCCTGTAAGTTTGTCTTGTCTTGTGATGAATGCCAAAGAATTGGTAATATTAGCAGACGTCAAGAAATGCCTATGAATTATTCTCTTGTTATTGAACCGTTTGATGTTTGGGGCTTTGGTTATATGGGACCTTTTCCTGCCTCTAATGGATACACACATATTCTAGTTGTTGTTGATTACGCTACTAAGTGGGTAGAAGCTATTCCAACTAGTAGTGCTGATCATAACACTTCTATTAAAATACTTAAGGAAGTTATTTTCCCGAGGTTTGGAGTCCCTAGATATTTAATGACTGATGGTGATTCACATTTTATTCATGGTGCTTTCCGTAAAATGCTTGCTAAATATGATGTTAATCATAGAATTGCATCTCCTTATCACCCTCAGTCTAGTGGTCAAGTAGAGTTGAGCAATAGAGAGCTCAAATTAATTTTGCAAAACACTGTTAATAGGTCTAGAAAGAATTGGTCTAAGAAACTTGATGATGCATTATGGGCTTATAGAACTGCATACAAAAATCCTATGGGTATGTCTCCGTATAAAATGGTTTATGGAAAAGCATGTCACTTACCTCTCGAACTAGAACATAAGGCATATTGGGCTATTAAAGAGCTCAACTATGATTTTAAACTTTCCGGTGAGAAGAGGTTATTTGATATTAGCTCACTTGATGAATGGAGAACCCAAGCTTATGAAAATGCCAAGTTGTTTAAAGAAAAAGTTAAAAGATGGCATGACAAAAGGATACAAAAGCGTGAGTTTAATGTAGGTGATTATGTACTGCTATACAACTCTTGTTTAAGATTTTTTGCAGGAAAACTTCTCTCTAAATGGGAAGGCCCCTATGTTATCGAAGAGGTCTATCATTTCGGTGCCATAAAAATCAACAACTTCGAGGGCACAAATCCGAAGGTGGTAAACGATCAAAGAATCAAACATTATATCTCAGGTAATCCCATAAAGGTTGAAACCAATATTATTGAAACCGTAACCCCGGAGGAATACATAAGGGACACTTTCCGAAACGTTTCAGACTCCGAAAAGGAATAGGTATGTGGTACGGTAAGTAAACCGAATCCAAAACAATTTTTAAGGCAATATTTCTCCATTTTGGAATATTTAGAAAAATAGAAAAATAAGTAGCAGTCCAGGAAGGACACGAGGGCCCCACGAGGGTGGTGGGCACGCCCTACCCCCCCTGGGCGCGCCCCCTACCTCTTGAGCACCTCGTGTGCCTTTCGGACTCCGTTTTCTTGCACGATACGTATTTTGGTCGGTAAAAATTCATTATATAACCTCCCAAAAGTTTTGACTCCCGTATCACGCAATTATTCTCTGTTCTTGTTTCAAGCTGTTTTTCTGACAGATCTAGATTATCATGACGTCCCCAAGTGCTTCCAAGGACAAGATCTTCGAGAAGGTCATCAACCCTTACCTCGCGGAGGTGCTGCGACACCCTCAAACCATTGAGATGCGTGATGGGTTGTTGCACATCCGTGATGTTGAGGGACCAAAGGGAATCGGAAGCATGGAGACGAGGCTCGAAGCAATGGAGCAACAAGTTTTCAAGTGCCAGGGGATGGTGGAGCGTGGAATCAACGCTAGCCACAAAATGCTCGCGGAGTTCACTAACAACTACAAGCCGGATGCCAAGAACACCGAGGAGGCCATCTTCAAGCTATATGAGAAGATCGAGCACCTCCAAGCCCAAATCTATGACCTGCAAAACCAAAACTGTGAGTATGAATATAGATTCAAAAGAATGAGTTTGGCTGCAGATTCGAGGATTCCGGAGACTCGATCATCCTTCTATGATGGTGAACCTATGCCTTGGAAGATGGATGACAAGCCTGCATCATCAACAACACCTCCATCTTCTTCACCAACCAAGGAGATATAATCACATGGGTATGGGCACTCCCCTTGGCAACTGCCAAGCTTGGGGGAGGAGCCCCGGTATCGTATCACAATCACAACTCCTATATTTATCGTTTTTCTTAGCTTGATCCTATTAGAAGTATCTTGATCTAGTAGAATAAAGTTTATGGTATGATCTAGTTTTGAGTTTGCTTTATGATCTCTCTTTGTAATTGAGTCCGTGAGCTATATATAATAAAGATTAGTGTTGAGTCCAGGGCTTGATTATTTTGCCATGATCATGGGTGAATAAAAGAAAAGAGAAAAGAATAAAAAAGAAACAAAAAGTTCATATTGATCTTATTGAGAGTAATGACTTCACATAGAAAGAGTATGATGATTAAAAGTTGTTGGGAGTTGGCAGACATAGCTTTGGTCATTGTTGCAATTAATAGGAAGTAATAAGGAAAGAGAGGTTGCACATATAGATATATTATCATTGACATCTTTTATGATTGGGAGCACTCATTAAAATATGACATGCTAAAGAGTTGATGTTGGACAAGGAAGACAACGTAATGAGTTATGTCTTTCTTATATCTGAGATAAAGTATGTTGTCATGGATCCTCTAACTTGTTGAGCTTGCCTTTCCCCCTCATGCTAGCCAAATTCTCAGCACCAAGTAGAAATACTACTTGTGCTTCCAAATACCCTTAAACCAGTTTTGCCATGAGAGTCCACCATATCTACCTATGGATTGAGTAAGATCCTTCAAGTAAGTTGTCATCGGTGTAAAGCAATAAAAATTGCTCTAAATATGTATGATTGATTGGTGTGGGATAAATAAGCTTTATACGATCTTGTGATGTGGAAGTAATAAAAGCGATGGACTGCATAATAAAGGTTCATATCACAAGGGGCAACATAAAGTGACGTTCTTTCGCATTGAGATTTTGTGCATCCAACCAAAAAAGCGCATGACAACCTCTGCTTCGCTCTGCGAAGGGCCTATCCTTTATTATTATCTTCTACCTTATGCAAGAGTCATGGTGATCTTCACCTTTCCTTTTTCATTTTATCCTTCGGCAAGCTCAGCATGTTGGAAAGAACATGATATATATATATATATATATATATATATATATATATATATATCTAATTGGATGTAGGGGAGCATGAACCATTATTGTTGAAATTACCCTTGAGGTAAAAGGTTGTGGGGCAAAACTATAAGCCCCTATCTTTCTCTGTGTCCGATTAAAACTCCGTAACCACAAGTATTGCGTGAGTGTTAAATGATAGTTGAGTATGTGGACTTGCTTTTTAGCTCTAACATAGACTTTCTAATGTTATGATAAATTGCAATTGCTTCAATGATTGAGATTATAGTTTGTCGGAGCCCAATAAGGTTTATGATTTATACTTTTGCATTGTGAATAGATCATCACTTGAACATAAGTAATCATATGACAAAATCTATATATGTTGATGTTATGAGAATAATCATGATGCCCTCATGTCCGTATTTTATTTTTATCGACGCCTCTACCTCTAAACATGAGGACATATTTATTGTTATCGGCTTTTCGCTTGAGGACAAGCGAGGTCTAAGCTTGGGGGAGTTGATATGTCCATTTTGCATCATGATTTTATATCGATATTTATTGCAGTATGGACTGTTATTTCACTTTATGCCACAATACTTATGGCTATTCTCTCTTATTTTACAAGGTTTATATAAGGAGGGAGAATGCCGGCAGCTGGAATTCTGGGCTGGAAAAGGAGCAAATATTAGAGACCTATTCCGCGCAACTCTAAAAGTCCTGAAACTCCACGAAACATCTTAAAATAAATAAAGAAAAAATCCTCGCCAAAGATGAAAGCCAGGGGGCCCACACCCTGCTCACGAGGGTGGGGGCGCCCCCCCTAGGGCGCGCCCCTACCTCTTGGGCCCCCCTGGTGGCTCTCTAACGTCCATCTTCTCCTATATGAAGCCTTTCGATGAGAAGACATAAAGAGGAACTTTTCGGGACGAGACTCCGCCGCCACGAGGCGGAACCTTGGCGGATCCAATCTAGAGCCCCGGCAGAGCTGTTCTGCCGGGGAAACTTCCCTCCGGGAGGGGGAAATCATCACCATCATCATCACCAACGCTCCTCTCATCGGGAGAGGGCAATCTCCATCAACATCTTCACCAGCACCATCTCATCTCCAAACCCTAGTTCATCTCTTGTATCCAATTCTTGTCTCAAAGTCCGGGATTGGTGCTAGTAGGTTGCTAGTAGTGTTGATTACTCCTTGTAGTTGATGCTAGTTGGTTTATTTGGTGGAAGATCATATGTTCAGATCCTATATGCATATTATTACCCCTCTGATTATGAACATGAATATGCTTTGTGAGTAATTACGTTTGTTCCTGAGGACAAGGGAGAAGTCTTGCTATTAGTAGTCATGTGAATTTGGTATTCGTTTCATATTTTGATAAGATGTATGTTGTCTAGCCTCTAGTGGTGTTATGTGAACGTCGACTACATAACACTTCACCATTATCTGGGCCTAGTGGAATGCATTGGGAAGTAATAAGTAGATGATGGGTTGCTAGAGTGACAGAAGCTTAAACCCTAGTTTATGTGTTGCTTCGTAAGGGGCTAATTTGGATCCATATGTTTCATGCTATGGTTAGGTTTACCTTAATACTTTTGTTGTAGTTGCGGATGCTTGCAATAGAGGTTAATCATAAGTGGGATGTTTGTTAAAGTAAGAGCAGCACCCAAGCACCGGTCCACCCACATATCAAATTATCAAAGTATCGAACGTGAATCATATGTACGTGATGAAAACTAGCTTGATGATATTCCCATGTGTCCTCGGGAGCGCTTTTCCTATTATAAGAGTTTTTTCCAGCTTGTCCTTTGCTACAAAAGGATTGGGCCACCTTGTTGCACTTTATTTACTTTTGTTACTTGTTGCTCGTTACAATTTATCTTATCACAAAACTATCTGTTACCACTTATTTCAGTACTTGCAGAGAATACCTTGCTGAAAACCGCTTATCATTTCCTTCTGCTCCTCGTTGGGTTCGATACTCTTACTTATCGAAAGGACTACGATAGATCCCCTATACTTGTGGGTCATCACCAAAGGGGCCAGACGAACCGGGACCAATGCCCCCACGAGGCCCGGCAGGCCCCTAGCCTCACGAACCGGGACCAATGCCCCCATGGGTCCCGGTTCTGGACTGAATCGGGACTAATGGGCTGACCCGGCCTAAACCAAAGCCCTCTTTTCTACTAGTGATTGCTTTACCTCATCAAGGATAATAAGCACTAGACTAGTGCCCGGTCTAACTTGGTCGTCTCTATGGAACACCCTAGCGTTCCTTTGCTTCCAGAGGTGCCATGCGATAGCGATGACAAAGGAATCGAAACCTCTCTTGATCTTCCCATGAAACGAGGCACACGTCCTCTCCCACCATGCCATGAATGAGTCGTCTTGGCTTGGGGTCTGAATGTTGACTTGTAGGGCCTTGAGGCATCCGTGCCAAACTTGTCTCGCGTAGACGCACTGAGCCAGGATGTGGTCCACATTGTCCTCTTCCTGTTCGCACGTGAAGCAAGGTGAAGTGGTCTCTTGTAGTCCATTCTCGCTCTACGATCTGAGGTCCAAAGCCGATATTGTGAGGTCAGCTAGGCGAAAATTTTACATTTGAGTGGCGCCCAGCTTCTCCATACTTTTTTAGCGGTGGCGGAGCATGTTAGGCCAAAACAGAGCCTCTTATAGGTGGACTTTGCCGAGTAGGAACCGGAGTCATCACACGGCCAGATGAAAGCATCAGGTTCCGCCTCATTCCTAACCACCGAGGCGACCACTTGCTGGAGGTGAATGAGTTGGATATGGGCAGTGAATGAGAGTTGACCTTCGATGTCTAGCATCCAAGCGCCTTGGAGGAGGGCCTGCTGGACGGTTCTTCTGCTTTTGGTTCGCTTATCGACCATTGCCGCGAGCAGGGGAGCAATGTCCCTGATGGAGAAACCGTGTATCCACCTATCGGTCCAGAAAAGAATCTTTAAACCCTCGCCAACTCTGATGAGCACCATGCTGTCAAACACTGCTTTCGCTTCCTTATTGATTATGAGATGCAAGCCATGCCATGGCCGGTTGGGGTCCGTTCTCTTGAGCCACTCCCATCGAACCCGAAGTGCTAGCCCTTGTAGTTCGAGATTTTTGATGCCCAAGCCGCCATAGCAAGTAGGCCAACATATTGTTTGCCAAGCCACGAGACATTGTCCTCCATTTACAGTAGGTTTCCCTGCCCAGAAGAATGCTCTCATACATCTGTCGACCTCTTCGAACACCCACACAGGCGCATCCATGACCAACAAGTGATGGATCGGCCGCGCCGAGATCACACACTTAGCGAGCATGAGCCTGCCCGGACTCTGTATCAGCCCTCGCTGCCAAGCCGGCAGGAAGTTCTTGACTTGGTCGAGCATTGGTTGACATTGAGCTTTTGACAACTTGTGGATTCCGAGCTAGAGCCCCAGATATTTGCAAGGGAATGCGCCCATTTGACAATTGAAGAACTGCTGCACTCTTTTGGCGTCTCCTGTAAGTCCTCGGATGAATATGGCCGAGGTTATGAGATAGTTGACTCTCAGCCCGGAGGCGTGCCCAAAGGCCTGGAGTATCTCTCTGACACACGCCAAGTCTTGCTCCGTTGGTTGTACAAAGAGCGCAACATCGTCAGCGTACAGAGACAATCTTTGATTTTCCATTATGCCATTGAATGATGAAAGGGCGCCCGCGCTAGTAGCTCTACAAATCAGGACAGATAGGACCTCCATGGCAATCACAAAGAGGAGCAGCGAGCTGGGATCTCCTTGCTGAAGGAAATATGCCCTAGAGGCAATAATAAAGTTATTATTTATTTCCTTATATCATGATAAATGTTTATAATTCATGCTAGAATTGTATTAACCGGAAACATAATACATGTGTGAATACATAGACAAACAGAGTGTCACTAGTATGCCTCTACTTGACTAGCTCGTTAATCAAAGATGGTTATGTTTCCTAACCATGAACAAAGAGTTGTTATTTGATTAACGAGGTCACATCATTAGTTGAATGATCTGATTGACATGACCCATTTCATTAGCTTAGCACCCGATCGTTTAGTATGTTGCTGTTGCTATTCTTCATGACTTATACATGTTCCTATAACTATGAGATTATGCAACTCCCGTTTACCGGAGGAACACTTTGGGTGCTACCAAACGTCACAACGTAACTGGGTGATTATAAAGGAGTACTACAGGTGTCCCCAAAGGTAGATGTTGGGTTGGCGTATTTCGAGATTAGGATTTGTCACTCCGAATGTGAGAGAGGTATCTCTGGGCCCTCTCGGTAATCCACATCACATAAGCCTTGCAAGCACTGCAACTAATATGTTAGTTGTGAGATGATGTATTACGAAACGAGTAAAGAGACTTGCCGGTAACGAGATTGAACTAGGTATTGGATACGGACGATCGAATCTCGGGCAAGTAACATACCGATGACAAAGGGAACAACGTATGTTGTTATGCGGTCTGACCGATAAAGATCTTCATAGAATATGTAGGAGCCAATATGGGCATCCAGGTCCCGCTATTGGTTATTGACCGGAGACGTGTCTCGGTCATGTCTACATTGTTCTCAAACCGTAGGGTCCGCACGCTTAAGGTTTCGATGACAGTTATATTATGAGTTTATGAGTATTGATGTACCGAAGGAGTTCGGAGTCCCGGATGAGATCAGGGACATGACGAGGAGTCTCGAAATGTTCGAGACGTAAAGATCGATATATTGGACGACTATATTCGGACATCGGAAAGGTTCCGAGTGATTCGGGTATTTTTCGGAGTACCGGGTAGTTACGGGAGAAGTAATGGACCTTGATGGGCTTTAGTGGGAAGAGGAAAAGGCTGCTGCGCCCCCCCCCTCCCCTTTGGTCCGAATTGGACTAGGGAAAAGGGGGCCGGCCACCTCTCCTTCTCCTCCTATTCCTTCTCCCTTCCTCCCCTTTTGGTGGACTCCTACTAGGACTTGGAGTCCTAGTAGGACTCCCTATCCTGGCCGCACCTTTGCCTTGGCCGGCCTCCTCCTCCTCCTCCATCCTTTATATACAGGGGCAGGGGGCACCCCATAGACACACAAGTTGATCCTTTGTGATCGTTCCTTAGCCGTGTGCGGTGCCCCCTGCCACCAAATTCCACCTCGATCATATTGTTGCAGTGCTTAGGCGAAGCCCTGCATCGGTAGTACATCAAGATCGTCACCACGCCGTCGTGCTGACGGAACTCTTCCTCGACGCTTTGCTGGATCGGAGCCCGAGGATCGTCATCGAGCTGAACGTGTGCTAAGAACTCGGAGGTGCCGGAGTAACGGTGCTTGGATCGGTCGGATCGGGAAGACGTACGACTACTTCCTCTACGTTGTGTGATCGCTTCCGCAGTCGGTCTGCGTTGGTACGTAGACAACACTCTCCCCTCTCGTTGCTATGCATCACCATGATCTTGCGTGTGTGTAGGAATTTTTTTTTGAAATTACTACGTTCCCCAACAGTGGCATCCGAGCCTAGGTTTTATGCTTTGACGTTATTTGCACGAGTAGAACACAAGTGAGTTGTGGGCGATACAAGTCATACTGCCTACCAGCATGTCATACTTTGGTTCGGCGGTATTGTTGGACGAGACGACCCGGACCAACCTTACGCGTACGCTTACGCGAGACCGGTTCCCTCGACGTGCTTTGCACATAGATGGCTTGCGGGCGACTGTCTCTCCAACTTTAGTTGAACCAAGTGTGGCTACGCCCGGTCCTTGAGAAGGTTAAAACGGAGTCTATTTGACAAACTATCGTTGTGGTTTTGATGCGTAGGTGAGATGAGTTCTTACTTAAGCCCGTAGCAGCCACGTAAAACTTGCAACAACAAAGTAGAGGACGTCTAACTTGTTTTTGCAGGGCATGTTGTGATGTGATATGGTCAAGGCATGATGCCAGATTTTATTGTATGAGATGATCATGTTTTGTAACCGAGTTATCGGCAACTGGCAGGAGCCATCTGGTTGTCGCTTTATTGTATGCAATGCAATTGCGATGTAATGCTTAACTTTATTACTAAGCGGTAGTGATAGTCGTGGAAGCATAAGATTGGCAAGACGACAACGATGCTACGATGGAGATCAAGGTGTCGCGTCGGTGACGATGGTGATCATGACGGTGCTTCGGTGATGGAGATCACAAGCACAAGATGATGATGGCCATATCATATCACTTATATTGATTGCATGTGATGTTTATCCTTTTATGCATCTTATCTTGCTTTGATTGACGGTAGCATTATAAGATGATCTCTCACTAAATTATCAAGAAGTGTTCTCCCTGAGTATGCACCGTTGCGAAAGTTGTTCGTGCTGAGACACCACGTGATGATCGGGTGTGATAGGCTCTACGTTCAAATACAACGGGTGCAAAACAGTTGCACACGCGGAATACTCAGGTTATACTTGACGAGCCAAGCATATACAGATATGGCCTCGGAACACGGAGACCGAAAGGTCGAGCGTGAATCATATAGTAGATATGATCAACATAACAATGTTCACCATTGAAAACTACTCCATCTCACGTGATGATCGGTCATGGTTTAGTTGATTTGGATCACGTGATCACTTAGAGGATTAGAGGGATGTCTATCTAAGTGGGAGTTCTTAAGTAATATGATTAAATTGAACTTAAATTTATCATGAACTTAGTCCTGGTAGTATTTTGCAAATTATGTCGTAGATCAATAGCTCGCGTTGTTGCTTCCCTATGTTTATTTTGATATGTTCCTAGAGAAAATTGTGTTGAAAGATGTTAGTAGCAAAGATGCAGATTGGATCCGTTATCAGAGGTTTATCCTCATTGCTGCACAGAAGAATTATGTCCTTGATGCACCGCTAGGTGAAAGACCTATTGCAGGAGCAGATGCAGACATTATGAACGTTTGGCTAGCTCAATATGATGACTACTTGATAGTTTAGTGCACCATGCTTAATGGCTTAGAATCGGGACTTCAAAGATGTTTTGAACGTCATGGACCATATGAGATGTTCCAAGAGTTGAAGATAATATTTCAAGCAAATACCTGAGTTGAGAGATATGAAGTCTCCAACAAGTTCTATAGCTAAAAGATGGAGGAGAATCGCTCAACTAGTGAGCATGTGCCCAGATTGTCTGAGTACTACAATCACTTGAATCAAGTGGGAGTTAATCTTCCAGATAAGATAGTGATTGATACAATTCTCTAGTCACCATCACCAAGTTAGTAGAACTTCGTGATGAACTATGATATGCAAGGGATAACGGAAACGACTCCCAAGCTCTTCGTAATGCGGAAATCGACGAAGGTAGAAATCAAGAAAAACATCAAGTGTTGATGGTAGACAAGACCACTAGTTTCAAGAAAAGGGCAGAGGGAAGAAGGGGAACTTCAAGAAGAACGGCAAGCGAGTTGCTCAAGTGAAGAAGCCCAAGTCTGGTCCTAATCCTGAGACTAAGTGCTTCTACTGCAAAGGGACTGGTCACTGGAAGCGGAACTACCCCAAGTAATTGGCGGATAAGAAGGATGGCAAAGTGAACATAAGTATATTTGATATACATGTTATTGATGTGTACTTTACTAGTGTTTATAGCAAACCCTCAGTATTTGATACTAGTTCAGTTGCTAAGATTAGTAACTCGAAACGGGAGTTGCAGAATAAACGGAGACTAGTTAAGGGTGAAGTGACGATGTTGTTGGAAGTAGTTCCAAGATTGATATGATCATCATCGCACACTCCCCTATACTTTCGGGATTAGTGTTGAAACTAAATAAGTGTTATTTGGTGTTTGTGTTGAGCATGAATATGATTTGATCATGTTTATTGTAATATGGTTATTCATTTAAGTAAAAGAATAAATTGTTGTTCTGTTTACATGAATAAAACTTTATATGGTTACACACCCAATGAAAATAGTTCATTGGATCTCGATCTTAATAATACACATATTCATAATATTGAAACCAAAAGATGCAAAGTTAATAATGATAGTGCAACTTATTTGTGGCACTGCTATTTAGGTCATATTGGTATAAAGCGCATGAAGAAACTCCATGCTGATGGGCTTTCGGAATCACTTGATTATGAATCACTTGATGCTTGCGAACCATTCCTTTTGGGCAAGATGACTAAAACGCCGTTCTCCGGAACAATGGAGCGAAAAAAGATTTGTTGGAAATCATACATACTGATGTATGTGGTCCGATGAATATTGAGGCTCGCGACAGGTATCATTATTTTCTGATCTTCACAAATGATTTGAGCAGATATGAGTATATCTACTTGATGAAACATAAGTCTGAAACATTTGAAAAGTTCAAAGAATTTCAGAGTGAAGTGAAAAACATCGTGACAAGAAAATAAAGTTTCTACGATCTGATCGCGGAGACAAATATTTGAGTTACGAGTTTGGTCTTCAGTTAAAACAATGTAAAATAGTTTCACTACTCACGCCACCTGGAACACCACATCATAATGGTGTGTCCGAACGTCATAACCGTACTTTATTGGATATAGTGCAATCTATGATGTCTCTTACCGATTTACCACTATTGTTTTTGGGGTCATGCATTAGAGACAGCTGCATTCACGTTAAAAAGGGGCACCATCTATATCCGTCGAGACGACGCCTTATGAACAATGGTTTGGCAAGAAACCAAAGTTGTCGTTTCTTAAAGTTTGGGGTTGCGATGCTTATATGAAAAAGTTTCATCCTGATAAGCTCAAAACTCAAATCGGAGAAGTGCATCTTCATAGGATATCCAAAGGAAACTATTGGATACACCTTCTATCACAGATCCGAAGGCAAGACTTTTGTTGCTAAATTCGGAAACTTTCTGGAGAAGGAGTTTCTCTCGAAAGAAGTGAGTGGGAGGAAAGTAGAACTTGACGAGGTAACTGTACCTGCTCCCTTATTGGAAAGTAGTACATCACAGAAAAATGTTTCTGTGACACCTACACCAGTTAGTGAGGAAGCTAATGATGAAGATCATGAAACTTCAGAACAAGACACTACTGAACCTCGTAGATCAACGAAAGTAAGATCCGCGCCAGAGTGGTACGGTAATCCTGTTCTGGAAGTCATGCTACTAGATCATGATGATCCTACGAACTATGAAGAAGCGATGGTGAGCCCAGATTCCGCAAAGTGGCTTGAAGCCATGAAATCTGAGATATGATCCATGTATGAGAACAAAGTATGGACTTTGGTTGACTTGCCCGACGATCGGCAAGCCATAGAAAAATGGATCTTCAAGAGGAAGACGGACACTGATAGTAGTGTTACTATCTACAAAGCTAGAATTGTCGCAAAAGGTTTTCGACAAGTTCAAGGTGTTGACTACGATGAGATTTTCTCACTCGTATCTATGCTTAAGTCTGTCAAAATCATGTTAGCAATTGCCGCATTTTATGAAATCTGGCAAATGGATAAACAAAACTGCATTCCTTAATGGATTTGCTAAAGAAGAGTTGTATACGATGCAACTAGAAGGTTTTGTCGATCCTAAAGGTGTTAACTAAATATCCAAGCTCCAGCGATCTATCTGTGGACTGGTGCAAGCATCTCGGAGTTGGAATATACGCTTTGATGAGTTGATCAAAGCATATAATTTTATACAGACTTGCGGTGAAGCCTGTATTTACGAGAAAGTGAGTGGGAGCACTACAGCGTTTCTGACAAGTATATGTGAATGACATATTGTTGATCGGAAATAATGTAGAATTATTCTGTAAAGCATAAAAGGAGTGTTTGAAAGGAGTTTTTCAAAGAAAGACTTCGGTAAAGCTGCTTACATATTGAGCTTCAAGATCTATAGAGATAGATCAAGACGCTTGATAAGTTTTTCAATAAGTACATACCTTGACAAGATTTTGAAGTAGTTCAAAATGGAATAGTCAAAGAAAAAGTTTCTTGCCTGTGTTACAAGGTGTGAAGTTGAGTAAGACTCAAAGCCCGACCACGGCAGAAAATAGAAAGAGAATGAAAGTCATTCCCTATGCCTCAGCCATAGGTTCTATAAAGTATGCCATGCTGTGTACCAGATCTATTGTATACCCTGCACTGATTTGGCAAGGGAGTACAATAGTGATCTAGGAGTAGATCACTAGACAGCGGTCAGAATTATCCTTAGTGAAATAAGGATATGTTTCTCGATTATGGACGTGACAAAAAGGTTCGTCGTAAAGGGTTACGTCGATGCAAGTTTTTGACACTGATCCAGATGAATCTAAAAGTCTCAATCTGGATACATATTGAAGTGGGAGCAATTAGCTAGAGTAGCTCCGTGCAGAGCATTATAGACAAAGAATTTTGCAAAATACTTATGGATCTGAATGTGACAGACCCGTTGACTAAAATTATCTCACAAGCAAAACATGATCACACCTTAGTACTCTTTGGGTGTTAATCACATAGAGATGTGAACTAGATTACTGACTCTAGTAAACCCTTTGAGTGTTGGTCACATGACGATGTGAACTATGGGTGTTAATCACATGGTGATGTGAACTATTGCTGCTAAATCACATGGCGATGTGAACTAGATTATTGACTCTAGTGCAAGTGGGAGACTGGAGGAAATATGCCCTAGAGGCAATAATAAAGTTATTATTTATTTCCTTATATCATGATAAATGTTTATTATTCATGCTAGAATTGTATTAACCGGAAACATAATACATGTGTGAATACATAGACAAACAGAGTGTCACTAGTATGCCTCTACTTGACTAGCTCGTTAATCAAAGATGGTTATGTTTCCTAACCATGAACAAAGAGTTGTTATTTGATTAACGAGGTCACATCATTAGTTGAATGATCTGATTGACATGACCCATTTCATTAGCTTAGCACCCGATCGTTTAGTATGTTGCTGTTGCTATTCTTCATGACTTATACATGTTCCTATAACTATGAGATTATGCAACTCCCGTTTACCGGAGGAACACTTTGGGTGCTACCAAACGTCACAACGTAACTGGGTGATTATAAAGGAGTACTACAGGTGTCTCCAAAGGTAGATGTTGGGTTGGCGTATTTCGAGATTAGGATTTGTCACTCCGAATGTGAGAGAGGTATCTCTGGGCCCTCTCGGTAATGCACATCACATAAGCCTTGCAAGCACTGCAACTAATATGTTAGTTGTGAGATGATGTATTACGAAACGAGTAAAGAGACTTGCCGGTAATGAGATTGAACTAGGTATTGGATACCGACGATCGAATCTCGGGCAAGTAACATACCGATGACAAAGGGAACAACGTATGTTGTTATGCGGTCTGACCGATAAAGATCTTCGTAGAATATGTAGGAGCCAATATGGGCATCCAGGTCCCGCTATTGGTTATTGACCGGAGACGTGTCTCGGTCATGTCTACATTGTTCTTGAACCGTAGGGTCCGCACGCTTAAGGTTTCGATGACAGTTATATTATGAGTTTATGAGTATTGATGTACCGAAGGAGTTCGGAGTCCCGGATGAGATCGGGGACATGACGAGGAGTCTCGAAATGTTCGAGACGTAAAGATCGATATATTGGACGACTATATTCGGACATCGGAAAGGTTCCGAGTGATTCGGGTATTTTTCGGAGTACCGGGTAGTTACGGGAGAAGTAATGGGCCTTGATGGGCTTTAGTGGGAAGAGGAAAAGGCTGCTGCGCCCCCCCCCCCCCTCCCCTTTGGTCCGAATTGGACTAGGGAAAAGGGGGCCGGCCACCTCTCCTTCTCCTCCTATTCCTTCTCCCTTCCTCCCCTTTTGGTGGACTCCTACTAGGACTTGGAGTCCTAGTAGGACTCCCTATCCCGGCCGCACCTTTGCCTTGGCCGGCCTCCTCCTCCTCCATCCTTTATATACAGGGGCAGGGGGCACCCCATAGACACACAAGTTGATCCTTTGTGATCGTTCCTTAGCCGTGTGCGGTGCCCCCTGCCACCAAATTCCACCTCGATCATATTGTTGCAGTGCTTAGGCGAAGCCCTGCGTCGGTAGTACATCAAGATCGTCACCACGCCGTCGTGCTGACGGAACTCTTCCTCGACGCTTTGCTGGATCGGAGCCCGAGGATCGTCATCGAGCTGAACGTGTGCTAAGAACTCGGAGGTGCCGGAGTAATGGTGCTTGGATCGGTCGGATCGGGAAGACGTACGACTACTTCCTCTACGTTGTGTGATCGCTTCCGCAGTCGGTCTGCGTTGGTACGTAGACAACACTCTCCCCTCTCGTTGCTATGCATCACCATGATCTTGCGTGTGCGTAGGATTTTTTTTTTGAAATTACTACGTTCCCCAACACTTGCCTCAGACACCGGGCGTGATCAAATCTCTTCCCTTGGTTCCCGTTCACAATGACTCTGGTGGAAGCAGATTGGAGCACAGTATCGCGACCCATCGCAGGAAGTTAGTGCCGAATCCCTTGGCTCTGAGCACTTCAAAGAGGAATGGCCACGAAATGGTGTCCAGCGTGCACGAGATGTCCAGTTTGAGGAAAACTCCAGGTGCCCTTCTAGCGTGAATTTTCCTAGCGGCTTGTCTGACCAAGAGGAAGTTGTCATGCAAACTCCTTCTGTGGATAAATGCCGATTTATTTGCACCAACTAACTCCGGCATTCTCTTTCTGACTCGATTGTCCATGATCTTGGAGAAGAGCTTCCAAACTGTGGGGTAAGCTAATAGGCCGGTAGTCACCCACTAACTCCGCGTCACATCTCTTTGGAATGAGGACCAACAACGCCATGTTTAGCTTAGCAAAACCTCTTCCGTCGCACACATAAAGCTTGAGGATGGCAGCCATAATGTCGTGCTTAATGATTGGCCACGCCCGCTGATAGAAAGCACCAATAAATCCATCGGGCCCTGGTGCATGGTCTGGATGCATCTCTTTGATAACTTGCCACACTTCCTCCTCGGTGAATATCACATCAAGCTCGCTCAGGTCAACTTGATGTATCCCCAGAAACTCTAGGTCAAGGGTGAAGTCCCTCGCCTGGTCGGTGTCGAGCAGGCTCTCATAAGCCGAAGAGAACGCAACTTCGATCTGGGACTGCTCGATGATCACATTGTCTCCCACACTAACATGTGGAATGAAATTCTTCGTCCTCCTGCCGTTTGCAAATGCTTGGAACAACTTTGTGTTCGCGTCTCCCTCTCGTATCCACCTCATCCTCGATCGCTTGCGCTCAATTGTCCGATGGAGCGAGGCCATCCCCAGAAGTGCCAATTTGAGAGTGCGCCGTAGCTAGATTTCTTGATCAGTGAGGATGCGGTCCTCCTGCGCCTTGTCTAGTCTATAGATCACGTATGTAGCCATATCCATGAGGAGCTTTATATTTCCGGTGGCTCTCTGGCCCCAAGCTTGCAGCGCCTGAGCCACGTTCCTGAGCAGCGCATCCAATCTTTGGAAGGGGTCAATAATGGTATCGCTACAGACCCACGCATCGTGAACTGCTTCTTCAAAGCCTTGGAGCTTCGTCCAGTATATCTCAAATCTGAATCTCTTCTTGGGGTGAAAAACTGGCCCGGAACTAAGAAGTAGTGGTGCATGATCAGAAACTCCGGAGGACAGGGCTTGTAGTATACTATCGGGGAAGTACAAATCCCAATCCACTGAGACAAGAACGCGATCAATCTTAGTCAATGTTGGCGTGTCCCTCTCATTCGACCACGTGAACCTACGCCCATGCATATAAACCTCTTTCAGTTCATTGCAGTCGACGAAGCTTCGGAATCTAGCCATCATGGTTCTATTGAGATTTGTGTTACTCTTCTCTGACACATGCAAAATCATGTTGAAGTCGCCAAGCACCATCCATGGACCCGGGCAGAGAGCGTGCCTCGCTTGTAGCTCCTCAAGAAAGGCAGTTTTTAGCAGGTTGCCTTGAGGGCCATAAACCACCGACATCCACCAAACGGATCCATTCTTAGCGTGCACTTGACCCATGATGAAGTCGGAGTTCAGGCTAAATTGGTCGATCTCGATTGCTGAAGAGTCCCAAGCCACGAGGATCCCTCCTCTAGTCTCCAAAGCCAGCAAGTAGGCGAAGCCATCAAAGGATGGCCCAAGGCATTGTATTACCGTAAAGCGGTCAATTACATCCAGGTTTGTCTCTTGAAGACATACAATGTTCACACACACACTAGTGATAAACTCTCGAGTCGCATCCCGCTTCGCACCACTGTTCAAACCTCTCACATTCCAACATAAAATGGAAGGGCTAAAATCCATAGGGAATGATCATCTCCACGCTCACTCAAACACCGAGCTTAGTGCACCACCATGGAGCTCGGGCATCCCGCAGCAATGTCCCCACCAACCGGTGATACGTCTCCAACGTATCTATAATTTTTGATTGCTCCATGCTATATTATCTACTATTTTGGGCAATATTGGCTTTATTTTCCATTTTTATATTATTTTTGGGACTAACCTATTAACCGGAGGCCCAGCCCAGATTTGTTGTTTTATGCCTATTTCAATGTTTCGAAGAAAAGGAATATCAAACAGAGTCGAAACGGAACGAAATCAGCTGGAGAAGTTATTTTTGGAACGAAAGCCACCGGATAGACTTAGACTCCACGTCAGGAGATACGGGAGGTGCTCACGAGGGTGGGGGGCACCCCCCCTCCCCTAGGGCGCGCCCCCTTGCCTCGTGGGGCCCCCGTAGCTCATCCGACGTACTCCTTTCGCCCATATATACCTACGTAACCTAAAACTTCCAGAACGGAGATTAGATCGGGAGTTCCGCCGCCAGAAGCCTCCGTAGCCACGAAAACCAATGTAGACCCGTTCCGGCACCCTGCCGGAGGGGGCAATCCTTCTCCGGTGGCCATCTTCATCATCCCGGTGCTCTCCATGACGAGGAGGGAGTAGTTCTCCCTCGGGGATGAGGGTATGTACCAGTAGCTATGTGTTTGATCTCTCTCTCTCTCTCGTGTACTTGATTTGGCACGATCTTGATGTAACGCGAGCTTTGCTCTTATAGTTGGATCTTATGATGTTTTCTTCCCCCTCTACTCTCTTGTAATGGATTGAGTTTCCCCTTTGAAGTTATCTTATCGGATTGAGTCTTTAAAGATTTGAGAACACTTGATGTATGTCTTGCCGTGGATATTTGTGGTGACAATGGGATATCACGTGATTCACTTGATGTATGTTTTGGTGATCAACTTGCGGGTTCCGCCCATGAACCTATGCATAGGGGTTGGCACACGTTTTCATCGTGATTCTCTGGTAGAAACTTTGGGGCAATCTTTGAGGTTCTATGTGTTGGTTGAATAGATGAATCTGAGATTGTGTGATGCATATCGTATAATCATACCCACGGATACTTGAGGTGACATTGGAGTATCTAGGTGACATTAGGGTTTTAGTTGATTTGTGTCTTAAGGTGTTATTCTAGTACGAACTATAGGGCTGTTTGTGACACTTATAGGAATAGCCCAACGGATTGATTGGAAAGAATAACTTTGAGGTGGTTTCGTACCCTACCATAATCTCTTCGTTTGTTCTCCGCTATTAGTGACTTTGGAGTGACTCTTTGTTTCATGTTGAGGGATAGTTATGTGATCCAATTATGATATTATTGTTGACGGAACTTGCACTAGCGAAAGTATGAACCCTAGGCCTTGTTTCAACACATTGGAATACCAGTTACGCTCACTTTTATCATTAGTTACCTTGCTGTTTTTATAATTTCAGATTACAAATACCTTTATCTACCATACATATTGCACTTGTATCACCATCTCTTCGCCGAACTAGTGCACCTATACAATTTACCATTGTATTGGGTGTGTTGGGGACACAAGAGACTCTTTGTTATTTGGTTGCAGGGTTGCTTGAGAGAGACCATCTTCATCCTACGCCTCCTACGGATTGATAAACCTTAGGTCATCCACTTGAGGGAAATTTGCTACTGTCCTACAAACCTCTGCACTTGGAGGCCCAACAACGTCTACAAGAAGAAGGTTGTGTAGTAGACATCAACCGGCATCGTCTTGTCGAAGAGAGACGCGATCACACAGATGTGCTGCTCACGGAGTGGCGATCCGAACAGCCCCTTGAGGTCTTCCACCATCTGCTCGTCGACCTCAAGATCATGCGGTGCCAAACCCAGCACATGCAACAAAACATTCTGAGCGGGGGAGGCCTTGACTGCTCCGGCATGTTTGGTAGACCTGGTGGTGCGCCTGGGGGTGAAAGGCTCGGCCTCAGGCCTCAATGACGAAGCATGCACCTCTTTCAGGAGGGGGGTGCCAGTTTCTTAACGATGCTCATGCAGAAATTCTTTTACTTGGTGTAGGCAATGGCTTCTGGGGGGTCATTCCAGCCAAGGCGGCCAAATCATGGGCAACCAACTGGGAGTTCTCCGTCAGGCCCTCCGCCACAGTGCCTAACTCCAAACGATCCCAAAGGCATGGCAAGTTCTCAGTATCAAGCAAAACAAACATGCTCGATGGCATGACAGATAAAGTGTTCACGCTATCCTATTACAAGGCGCTTTAAGCAGCCCAAATTAAATAATTGTTTTCATAGGAGTGGCAGACTGCAACGGATAAACCAGCCTCCGGTTTATGATTCCTCATTTGGACGGCTTGAAGATTGAGGGTCATCTTGAGCGGTCGCATTCTCCTCATCCCTACCCAGTCGCTTGAAATCAATCGTTGACCAATCGATTCCAGCTAAGGCTTGAAAACGACTTCTTCATGAATAAGGTTGGAAGGGTCAATGTCAGGAGCGTAAGTGTGCTTACGGATTGGCGGAACAAGATCTTCTACATTATGAATCGGTGTGGGTTGTCTTTTGCCCTCAACATCGTAAACCGGTTGATAATGAGATAGATCCGTGTCATCCGCCAATTTGCTCGCTATAGGCCGCATTTCCTTTGTCAGCCTTTGGAGATCATCGTTGTTGAAATTTGTGCCATCTTCCTTCACGTTGGGGTAGCCTTGGCCGATATCTGCCGGTTCAAGATCTGGAATCCACGCCTCAGCCCGAATTAGCGCGGTCAGTGCACCTGATCTTGCGGCTGATCTCTTCAGTTCATCCAACCGGGTAGGTAGCATGGCCAGCTTTTCGATGGTTTCTTTTATCAGCGTTGGGGAGGCTTGTTATAAGCTGTAGTGCAAATGGCTCGCTGGGATCCGGAATACAATTGTTCTATCATAGTATAGGCCAGTTTAAGCTTCATCCGCATGTCGGCACCCAGATGTGTGATGCGGATTCCTGTCATGGTAAAGCTCAGTAAACCGGCTATTGACAAGATATTATGAATTGGAAAAACTTCATATGAAGACTCACCAAATACAGCAGAGGCCATGGCATTAATCTGCTGTTTTAAGCCGGTCAGTTCTTCAACCACCGGATTCAGGTCTGCTTCTGCGTCTTCGGCCTTCTTTGTTAAACCGGCCTTCTTTGTCTCCCAGTCTGCACGCTCTTTGTTAAAGGTTTCTTTTAGTTTCTCCATGGTTGCTAAGGCATTCATCAGTTCTTCCTTGGCCTTAGAAGCCTCTGCTTGCTGAGATTTAATGTTCTCCTGAAGGTCAGCGATTTGAGCATCCTTCTTACTCAGCTCGGCCTACAAAGGGCAAGATAAGACATCAATGAGATATGTATATTTGAAGTACCAAGCGTATAACAAGTTATGCACTTTGTACTTGGGGGCTAATGCCTATTGGCTCTATCATCAGAATTTTTTGCAAGTCCTAAGTATAATACACGCATTATCCTTGACACTTGGGGGCTAATGTACATCTGTTCAAAGTTGAAGCATTGATTAAAGACCCGGTTTACCTTGGGAAGATAAACCGGCCCTTGGGGGCTACACAGATGAAAACTACAGGAATACAACGATCAAATACCGGTTTATTTCAAAGGATCACCTACCATATGGAGGATAATCATGCAAGGGTTGAGATATTACAAAGTCCCGATTTATGATTGCTATCATAAACCGGCCCTTGGGGGCTACTAGAGTTGGTATTTACAATTGGACTTAAGAAAGGAAAAGTTATGTCCGTACCTCATAGCGCTCCTTCATTAGATTCACCAAACCAGCTTCATAGTCACGGTTTGAGTGCAGACGGTTTAGGAAGCCAGAGTGGAGTTCTTGAGCACTGAAGTGGGCATAGCTTGATAAATCGGTGCTCCACTTGCCTTTCTCCATGGCAACACGTTCTTCTTTGGCACTATGTTTCGCCAATGCAACAGGTTGGCCAGGAGATGTGTGGCCAATACCGGTAATGATAACCTCATCTTCTTTGTCTCCAGCAGCCTTTTCTGGAGTTGATGGAATGTCAGTAGTTCTCACTGGACTAGAAGGTCTATCATCAGTCCGGATTGGATTCGCCGGTTCATCATATGGCACAGCAGTATCAACTTCTACTTGTTCATCAGCATTATGATCTTGAGGGGGTGGTTCATCAAATATGGCTTCAGTATTTGGACCCTCCGGTCCTGCAGTTTGTTTCGGTTCAATAACCACATGGTCTTCGGGCAGATTATTCACCCAAGCCTTTTTACTGGGTCTGGCCTTGGCGCTAAACAAAGCAATATGCAAAGGTTAGCATAGCATATAAAGTGTGAAACATCAAAAGATTGGGTTGAAATACTTACCCATCCACAGTTTTGAGAGGAGGGAGTTGGGTCGTTGTTGACTCGCCAGAGGATGAAGGAGGTGTCACCTGATAATTCGAATCGAACGGATTAAGAGGTTGTCGGAAATAGCCTGCCTTGGGATAAGAAGTGTCAGAAGTGGGTGAGACCTCAGATCGGCGTTTTCGAACCGGGGTGTCCGGTAAACCGGTCGAAGTAACCTTTTGGCCGTTGTGCCGGGTTGTGCGGCGAGCCTCGTGCTGCTGCTTCTTCAAAATAAATGTTGGATCCAACTGAGCAAGAGGGTGAGAAAAGCTTACTTTCCGGACTGCTTGACGGATTTTTTGTGTTGGCAAAGGATCTGAACCGGAGGAAAGGATAATTATCTCTGCATCATCAGCTTGGCTGCCCTCAGCGTCCTCCTGATAAGTATCATTGTCAATGAGATGCATGAAAAGTGAACCAAGTGAATCAAGTTCTACCTCTGCGTCCGGTTCATCCGAGTCGTCATCCAGTTCTAAACTAATGCGTTCAGGTGCTTTCCTCTTTGTGGTTTTCTTGACGGCTTTCGTTTTAGGACGAGAAGGCTTCACCGCTTTCTCTTGAGGTTTCTTTTTCCAGAAAGGATCATCACCCTGTTTAAGCATGAGCAGACGGTATTCAAAGATTGCACAGTCCAAGGATATCAAGTGTAAAGCGGCAGAATAATACTTATAGCAGGTGGTTTGTTTTGCGCGTAAAAGGGGTTTAATCCGGTTTGGTGACAGACAACCTCTGATTCATTCAACATTTTCTTAACAGATTCGGTGACTTCTTCATCTGTTAGCTGAATATTGATATGACGTTGGGAGTCTTGTACGTCACCAGTATACTCACACATTAAGCCGGAGCGACAACTTAACGGCAATATGCTCTAGGATATCCAACAATGGATGAAGTCCACGCCTGTTAAACCGTTGGCCAAGAAGGCTCTCAGCTTGGCGAGTTGAGGCGCGTACGAGGCCCGTTCCTGGGCACTTAGTCATTGTGGAAGTGGATGAGTATTGGCAAGCCGGTGGGCACGGTAACCCGGCAGAGGGTTCTCATCTTCAGGAGAGGTGTCTCTACAATAGAACCAAGTTTGATTCCACTCTTTGGGTGACTGTGCAGCTTGGCACGAGGAAACTCAACCTCTTTTCTTTTCTGAATAGAGACGCCGCCAAGTTTAGTATTGGGTCCATCTACGAACTCAGTGCGATGGTTTAGATGGGAGAAATCTCGGAACAACTCAACAGTTGGCTCTTCTTGTAGGTATGCTTCACAGAAAACTTGAAAGTTGCATATATTGGATACCGAGTTGGGTCCAAAATCTTGAGGATGGAGCTGAAAGCTAGCAAGAACATCTCGTAAAAACTTCGATCCAGGCGGTTTAAATCCATGGCCTATGTGATCAACAAACACCACTACTTCAACCTGCTTAGGGGTGGGAGGATTTTCTGGCCCAGGAACTCGCCACCAGATCTCATTCTTCTTTGGTAAGGTGCCAATCTTGACCATTCCGTTGAGTTGCTCCGCAGTAACCCGGGAGGGGACCCAGTTGCAGGAATAAAACTGCTTGGCCATTGCAAGTGAAAGGCTGGGAGGAAAAATAATGCCGGTTTACGATTCAATAATGATGATGCATAAGGTACAACAAGGAAAAGGAATCCAAGTATGTGCAAATTGGTAAACCGACGACAGGGTATTTATGAATAATACGGAATGAACAGAGGCAGAGGTATGTGCATACGGTTAAACCGGAGTATAAATAAATTGGCAGTTTAAAAGGGGACTAATGGTACCTGCCGGATTATCATACTTTAGAAAGTTAAACCACCTATATTGGTGTGAAGGGTACAGATCTGAAAAATACCTAAGTGCGGGAAACAGGTTTCACAGATTTATATGGTGATTTCTGTTGGGGAACGTAGCAGAAATTCAAAATTTTCCTACGTGTCACCAAGATCTATCTATGGAGAAACTAGCAACGAGGGAAGGAGAGTGCATCTACATACCCTTGTAGATCGCTAAGCGGAAGCGTTCAAGAGAATGGGGTTGAAGGAGTCGTACTTGTCGTGATCCAAATCACCGGAGATCCTAGTGCCGAACGGACGGCACCTCCGCGTTCAACACACGTACAGCCCGACGACGTCTCCCATGCATTGATCCAGCAAGGAGAGAGGGAGAGGTTGAGGAAGACTCCATCCAGCAACAGCACAACGGCGTGGTGGTGGTGGAGGAGCGTGGTGATCCAGCAGGGCTTCGCCAAGCACCGCGAGATATGAGGAGAAAGAGAGGGGTAGGGCTGCGCCAAGAAGGAGAGGAACTCGTGTATCTTGGACAGCCCAAAACCCCCACTATTTATAGGAGGAGGGGAGGAGGGTGCGCCCCCACTAGGGTTCCCACCCCTAGGGGCGGCAGCCCTAGATGGGAAAGGGGGGCGGCCAAGAGGGGGAGAGGGGGGCGCGCCCTAGGGTGGGCCTTAGGCCCATCAGTGCCTAGGGTTTCCCCTTTCTCCTCCTAGCTGCGCCCTGGACCTTGTGGGAGGCGCACCAGCCCACTCAGGGGCTGGTCCCTTCCCACACTTGGCCCATGCAGCCCTCCGGGGCTTGTGGCCCCACTTGGTGGACCCCGGGGACCCTCCCGGTGGTCCCGGTACATTACCGATAAAACCCGAAACTTTTCCGGTGACCAAAACAGGACTTCCCATATATAAATCTTTACCTCCGGACCATTCCAGAACTCCTCGTGACGTCCGAGATCTCATCCGGGACTCCGAACAACATTCGGTAACCACATACAAACTTCCTTTATAACCCTAGCGTCATCGAACCTTAAGTGTGTAGACCCTACGGGTTCGGGAACCATGCAGACATGACCAAGACGTTCTCCGGTCAATAACCAACAGCGGGATCTGGATACCCATGTTGGCTCCCACATGTTCCACGATGATCTCATCGGATGAACCACGATGTCAAGGACTTAATCAATCCCGTATACAATTCCCTTTGTCTATCGGTACGATACTTGCCCGAGATTCGATCGTCGGTATCCCGATACCTTGTTCAATCTCGTTACCGGCAAGTCTCTTTACTCATTCTGTAACACATCATCCCGTGATCTACTCCTTGATCACATTGTGCACATTATGATGATGTCCTACCGAGTGGGCCCAGAGATACCTCTTCGTCACACGGAGTGACAAATCCCAGTCTCGATTCGTGCCAACCCAACAGACACTTTCGGAGATACCCGTAGTGCACCTTTATAGTCACCCAGTTACGTTGTGACGTTTGGCACACCCAAAGTATTCCTACGGTATCCGGGAGTTGCACAATCTCATGGTCTAAGGAAATGATACTTGACATTAGAAAAGCTTTAGCATACGAACTACATGATCTTGTGCTAGGCTTAGGATTGGGTCTTGTCCATCACATCATTCTCCTAATGATGTGATCCCGTTATCAACGACATCCAATGTCCATGGTTAGGAAACCGTAACCATCTATTGATCAACGAGCTAGTCAACTAGAGGCTTACTAGGGACATGGTGTTGTCTATGTATCCACACATGTATCTGAGTTTCCTATCAATACAATTCTAGCATGGATAATAAACGATTATCATGAACAAGGAAATATAATAATAATCAATTTATTATTGCCTCTAGGGCATATTTCCAACAGTCTCCCACTTGCACTAGAGTCAATAATCCAGTTCACATCGATATGTGATTAACACTCAAGGTCACATCCCCATGTGACTAACACCCAAAGAGTTTACTAGAGTCAATAATCTAGTTCACATTACCATGTGATTAACACTCCATGAGTTCTGGGTTTGATCATGTTATGCTTGTGAGAGATGTTATAGTCAACGGGTCTGAATCTTTCAGATCCGTATGTACTTCGCAAATTTCTATGTCATCTTGTAGATACAACTACTACGCTACATCTGGAGCTATTCCAAATAACTGTTCTACTATACGAATCCAGTTTACTACTCAAAATAATCTGGATTAGTGTCAAAGTTTGCATCGGCGTAACCCTTTACGACGAACTCTTTTACCACCTCCATAATCGAGAAAATTCCTTAGTCCACTAGTTACTAAGGATAACTTTGACCGCTGTCCTGTGATCCATTCTTGGATCACTCTTGTACCCCTTGACTGACTCATGGCAAGGCACACTTCAGGTGCGGTACATAGCATAGCATACTGTAGAGCCTATGTCTTAAGCATAGGGGACGACCTTCGTCCTTTCTCTCTATTCGGCCGTGGTCGAGCTTTAAGTCTTAACTTCATACCTTACAACTCAGGCAAGAACTCCTTCTTTGACTGATCCATCTTGAACACCTTCAAGATCATGTCAAGGTATGTGCTCATTTGAAAGTACCATTAAGCGTTTTGATCTATCCTTATAGATCTTGATGCTCAATGTTCAAGTAGCTTAATCCAGGCTTTCCATTGAAAAACACTTTCCAAATAACCCTATATGCTTTCCAGAAATTCTACGTCATTTCTGATCAACAATATGTCAACAACATATACTCATCAGAAATTCTATAGTGCTCCCACTCACTTCTTTGGAAATACAAGTTTCTCATAAACTTTGTATAAACCCAAAATCTTTGATCATCATCAAAGCATACATTCCAACTCCGAGATGCTTACTCCAGTCCTTAGAAGGATTGCTGGAGCTTTGCATACTTATTAGCCTTTTTCAGGATTGACAAAACCTTCTGGTTGTATCACATACAACCTTTCCTCAAGAAAATCGTGAGGAAACAATGTTTTGACATCCTATCTGCAAGATTTCACAAATAATGCAGTGACTGCTAATATAATTCCAACAGACTCTTAGCATCGCTACGAGTGAGAAAATCTCACCGTAGTCAACTCCTTGAACTTGTCGGAAAACATCTTAACGACAAGTCGAGCTTTCTTAATGGTGATACTTGCCATCATTGTTGGTCTTCCTTTTAAAATCCATCTGTACTCAACAGCCTTACGACCATCGAGCCGTTCCGCCAAAGTCTACACTTTGTTTTCGTATATGGATCCTCTCTCGGATTATATGGCCTCGAGCCATTTTGGAATCCAGGCCCACCATCGCTTCTTCATAGCTCGAAGGTTCATTGTTGTCTAGCAACATGACTTCCAAGACAGGATTACGTACCACTCTGAAGTAGTACGCATCCTTGTCATCCTACGAGGTTTGGTAGTGACTTGATCTGAAGTTTCATGATCACTATCATAAGCTTCCACTTCAATTGGTGTAGGTGCCACAGGAACAACTTCCTGTGCCCTGCCACACACTAGTTGAAGAGACGGTTCAATAACCTCATCAAGTCCCCACCATCCTCCCACTCAATTCTTTCGAGAGAAACTTTTCCTCAAGAAAGGACCCGATTCTAGAAACAATCCCTTATTGCTTTCGGATCTGAGACATGAGGTATACCCACTTGTTTTGGGTGTCCTATGAAGATGCATTCATCCGCTTTGGGTTCGAGCTTATCAGCCTGAAACCTTTTCATATAAGCGTCGCAGCCCCAAACTTTTAAGAAATGACAGCTTAGGTTTCTCTAAACCATAGTTCATACGGTGTCATCTCATCGGAATTACGTGGTGCCCTATTTAAAGTGAATGTGGTTGTCTCTAATGCCTAACCCATAAACTATCGTGGTAATTCGATAAGAGACATCATGGTATGCATCATATCCAATAGGGTGCAGTTATGATGTTCGGACACACCATCACACTATGGTGTTCCAGGCTGTATTAGTTGTGAAACAATTCCCACAATGTCTTAATTCTGTGCCAAACTCGTAATTCAGATATTTATCTCTATGATCATATCATAGATCTTTTATCCTCTTGTCACGACGATCTTTCAACTTCACCCTGAAATTACTTGAACCTTTCAATAATTCAGACTCGTGATTCATCAAGTAAATATACTCAACATCTACTCAAATCATCTGTGAAGTAAGAACATAACGATATCCACTACACGCCTCAGCACTCATCGGATTGCACACATCAAAATGTATTACTTCCAACAAGTTGCTTTCTAGTTCCATTTTACTGAAATTGAGGCTTTCAGTCATCTTGCCCATGTGGTATGCATTTGCATGTCTCAAGTGATTCAAAATCAAGTGAGTCCAAACGGTCCATTTGCATGGAGTTTCTTCATGCACATACACCAATAGACATGGTTCGCATGTCTCAAACTTTTCAAAATGAGTGAGCCCAAAGATCCATCAACATGGAGCTTCTTCATGCGTTTTATACCGATATGACTTAAGTGGCAGTGCCACAAGTAGGTGGTACTATCATTACTATCTTATATCTTTTGGCATGAACATGTGTATCACTACGATCGAGATTCAATAAACCATTCATTTTAGGTGTAAGACCATTGAAGGTATTATTCAAATAAACAGAGTAACCATTATTCTCTTTAAATGAATAACCGTATGGCGATAGACGTAATCCAATCATGTCTATGCTCAACGCAAACACCAAATAACAATTATTTAGGTTTTAATACCAATCTCGATGGTAGAGGGAGCGTACGATATTTGATCAACCTTGGAAATACTTCCAACACATATCGTCATCTCACCTTTTAGCTAGTCTCCGTTTATTCCGTAGCCTTTTGTTTCGAGTTACTAACACTTAGCAACCGAACCGGTATCTAATACCATGGTGCTACTAGGAGTACTAGTAAAGTACACATTAACACAATGTATATCCAATATACTTCTATCGACCTTGCCAGCCTTCTCATCTACCAAGTATCTAGGGTAATACTGCTCCAGTGGCTGTTCCTCTTATTACAGAAGCACTTAGTCTCGGGTTTGGGTTCAACCTTGGGTTTCTTCACTAGAGCAGCAGCTGATTTGCCGTTTCATGAAGTATCCCTTCTTGCCCTTGCCCTTCTTGAAACTAGTGGTTTCACCAACCATCAACAATTGATGCTCCTTCTTGATTTCTACTTTTGTGGTGTCAAACATCGCGAATATCTCAAGGATCATCATATATGTCCCTGATATATTATAGTTCATCACGAAGCTCTAGCAGCTTGGTGGTAATGACTTCGGAGAAACATCACTATCTCATCTGGAAGATCAACTCCCACTCGATTCAAATGATTGTTGTACTCAGACAATCTGAGCACAAGCTCAACAATTGAGCTTTTCTCCCTTAGTTTGCAGGCTAAGAAAATCGTCGGAGGTCTTATACCTCTTGACGTGGGCACGAGCCTGAAATCCCAATTTCAGCCCTCGAAACATCTCATATGTTTCACGACGTTTCAAAACGTCTTCGGTGCCTCAACTCTAAACCGTTTAACTGAACTATCACGTAGTTATCAAAATGTGTATGTCAGATGTTCGCAACATCCACAGACAACGTTCGAGGTTCGGCACACTGAGCGGTGCATTAAGGACATAAGCCTTCTATGAAGCAATGAGGACAATCCTCAGTTTACGGACCTAGTCCGCATAATTGCTACTATCAACTTTCAACTAAATTTTCTCTAGGAACATAACTAAACAGTAGAACTGAAGCGCGAGCTACGACATAATTTGCGAAGACCTTTTGACTATGTTCAGGATAATTAAGTTCATCTTATGAACTCCCACTCAGATAGACATCCCTCTAGTCATCTAAGTGATTACATGATCCGAGTCAACTAGGCCGTGTCCGATCATCACGTGAGACGGACTAGTCAACATCGGTGAACATCTTCATGTTGATCGTATATACCATACGACTCATGCTCGACCTTTTGGTCTCCTGTGTTCCGAGGCCATGTCTGTACATGCTAGGCTCGTCAAGTCAACCTAAGTGTTTTGCATGTGTTCCGAGGCCATGTCTGTACATGCTAGGCTCGTCAACACCCGTTGTATTCGAACGTAAGAATCTATCACACCCGATCATCACGTGGTGCTTCGAAACGACGAACTTTCGCAGCGGTGCACAGTTAGGGGGAACACTTTCTTGAAATTTTAATGAGGGATCATCTTATTTACTACCGTCGTTCTAAGCAAATAAGATGCAAAAACATGATAAACATCACATGCAATCAAATAGTGACATGATATGGCCAATATCATATTGCTCCTTTTGATCTCCATCTTCGGGGCTCCATGATCATCAACGTCACCGGCATGACACCATGATCTCCATCATCGTGTCTCCATGAAGTTGTCTCGCCAACTTATTACTTCTACTACTATAGCTAACGGTTAGCAATAAAGTAAAGTAATTACATGAGGTTTATGTTGACACGCAGGTCATAAATAAATTAAGACAACTCCTATGGCTCCTGCCGGTTGTCATACTCATCGACATGCAAGTCGTGATTCCTATTACAAGAACATGATATCTCATACATCACATATATCATTCATCACATCCTTTGGCCATATCACATCACATAGCATACCCTGCAAAAACAAGTTAGACGTCCTCTAATTGTTGTTTGCATGTTTTACGTGGCTGCTATGGGTTTCTAGCAAGAACGTTTCTTACCTACGCAAAAACCACAACGTGATATGCCAATTGCTATTTACCCTTCATAAGGACCCTTTTCATCGAATCCGATCCGACTAAAGTGGGAGAGACAGACACCCGCTAGCCACCTTATGCAACTAGTGCATGTCAGTCGGTGGAACCAGTCTCACGTAAGAGTACGTGTAAGGTCAGTCCGGGCTGCTTCATCCCACAATGCCGCCGAATCAAGATTCGACTAGTAACGGTAAGCATATTGAACAAAATCAACGCCCACAACTACTTTGTGTTCTACTCGTGCATAGAATCTACGCAATAGACCTAGCTCATGATGCCACTGTTGGGGAACGTAGCAGAAATTCAAAATTTTCCTACGTGTCACCTAGATCTATCTATGGAGAAACCAGCAACGAGGGAAGGAGAGTGCATCTACATACCCTTGTAGATCGCTAAGCGGAAGCGTTCAAGAGAACGGGGTTGAAGGAGTCGTACTCGTCGTGATCCAAATCACCGGAGATCCTAGTGCCGAACGGACGGCACCTCTGCGTTCAACACACGTACAGCCCGATGACGTCTCCCATGCCTTGATCCAGCAAGGAGAGAGGGAGAGATTGAGGAAGACTCCATCCAGCAGCAGCACAACAGCGTGGTGGTGGTGGAGGAGCGTGGTGATCCAGAAGGGCTTCGCCAAGCACCGCGAGATATGAGGAGAAAGAAAGGGGTAGGGCTGCGCCAAGAAGGAGAGGAACTCGTGTATCTTGGACAGCCCAAAACCCCCACTATTTATAGGAGGGGAGGAGGGTGCGCCCCCTCTAGGGTTCCCACCCCTAGGGGGGCGGCAGCCCTAGATGGGAAATGGGGCGGCCAAGAGGGGGAGAGGGGGGCGCGCCCTAGGGTGGGCCTTAGGCCCATCTGTGCCTAGGGTTTCCCCTTTCTCCTCCTAGCTGCGCCCTGGGCCTTGTGGGAGGCGCACCAGCCCACTCAAGGGCTGGTCCCTTCCCACACTTGGCCCATGCAGCCCTCCGGGGCTTGTGGCCCCACTTGGTGGACCCCCGTGACCCTCCCGGTGGTCCCGGTACATTACCAATAAAACCCGAAACTTTTCCGGTGACCAAAACAGGACTTCCCATATATAAATCTTTACCTCCGGACCATTCTGGAACTCCTCGTGACGTCCGGGTCTCATCCGGGATTCCGAACAACATGCGGTAACCACATAAAAACTTCCTTTATAACCCTAGCGTCATCGAACCTTAAGTGTGTAGACCCTACGGGTTCGGGAACCATGCAGACATGACCAAGACGTTCTCCGATCAATAACCAACAGCGGGATCTGGATACCCATGTTGGCTCCCACATGTTCCACGATGATCTCATCGGATGAACCACGATGTCAAGGACTTAATCAATCCCGTATACAATTCCCTTTGTCTATTGGTACGATACTTGCCCGAGATTCGATCGTCGGTATCCCGATACCTTGTTCAATCTCGTTACCGGCAAGTCTCTTTACTCGTTCTGTAACACATCATCCCGTGATCAACTCCTTGATCACATTGTGCACATTATGATGATGTCCTACCGAGTGGGCCCAGAGATACCTCTTCGTGACACGGAGTGACAAATCCCAGTCTCGATTCGTGCCAACCCAACAGACACTTTCGGAGATACCCATAGTGCACCTTTATAGTCACCCAGTTACATTGTGACGTTTGGCACACCCAAAGTATTCCTACGGTATCCGGGAGTTGCACAATCTCATGGTCTAAGGAAATGATACTTGACATTAGAAAAGCTTTAGCATACGAACTACATGATCTTGTGCTAGGCTTAGGATTGGGTCTTGTCCATCACATCATTCTCCTAATGATGTGATCCTGTTATCAACGACATCCAATGTCCATGGTTAGGAAACCGTAACCATCTATTGATCAATGAGCTAGTCAACTAGAGGCTTACTAGGGACATCGTGTTGTCTATGTATCCACACATGTATCTGAGTTTCCTATCAATACAATTCTAGCATGGATAATAAACGATTATCATGAACAAGGAAATATAATAATAATCAATTTATTATTGCCTCTAGGGCATATTTCCAACAATTTCAGATCTAAGGGGTGACAGAAAATGGGAATATATTCAATAACTAAGTTACAGATATCAGTTCATCAGGTTCGGATGAGTTTTCTTCTATATAAAGGGGATGATCAGGTTCAGATAAGAACTAAGTCGCACGAAGAGCTAGCAGATCTAGTTAGTTTTTGATGCTACTGGGAAGAAAAGGGAAGAACACCACCGGAGCTGCGACGAACTCCGATGAACATGAAAACCCTAAAGTGGATATATGAAGAAAAGGGGGAAAACTTACCGAAGCTGTTAAGGTAGCAGAGGTGTGCCATGGTTCTCTGGAGTGTTCAGGTCGACGCAGCGGCCAAGGATGAGGCAGAGACGAAGCTTGACGGCGGCGGCAGCGTTCGAGCGCAGGGGCATCGTGAGGAAGAATAAGATGTTGGGGAACGTAGTGATTTCAAAAAAATCCTACGCACACGCAAGATCATGGTGATGCATAGCAACGAGAGGGGAGAGTGTTGTCCACGTACCCTCGTAGACCGAAAGCGGAAGCGTTATCACAACGCGGTTGATGTAGTTGTACGTCTTCACGATCCAACCGATCTAGTACCGAACGTACGGCATCTCCGAGTTCAGCACACGTTCAGCCCGATGACGTCCCTCGAACTCCGATCCAGCCGAGTGTTGAGGGAGAGTTTCGTCAGCACGACGGTGTGGTGACGATGTTGATGTTCTACCGGCGCAGGGCTTCGCCTAAGCACCGC
Organism: Triticum monococcum; assembly: GCA_034509565.1. Lineage (NCBI taxonomy): Eukaryota > Viridiplantae > Streptophyta > Magnoliopsida > Poales > Poaceae > Triticum > Triticum monococcum. The sequence continues at coordinate 663,490,349 of CM067843.1, read as the reverse complement.
TACAGTATTATCGAGGTGGACTATGGTGGAGGGGGGCACCGCACACGGCTAAGAGATCAATGATCAATTGTTGTGTCTCTGGGGTGCCCCCTGCCCCTATATATAAAGGAGCAAGGGGGGTTCGGCCGGCCATATTAGGAGGCGCGCCGGAGGAGTCCTACTCCCACCGGGAGTAGGACTCCCCTCCTTTTTCCTAGTTGGATTAGGACTTGGGGGGAAGGAGGAGAGGGGGGAAAGGAAAGGGGGGGCGCCGCCCCCCTCCTTGTCCAATTCGGACTTGGGGGGAGGGGCGCGCGGCTGCCCCTTGGCCGCCTCTCCTCATCCTCCATGAGGGAGTCCTGGATTAGGGGGTGTCCGGATAGCCGAACTATACCTTCGGCCGGACTGCTGGACTATGAAGATACAAGATTGAAGACTTCATCCCGTGTCCGGAAGGGACTTTCCTTGGCATGGAAGGCAAGCTTGGCGATATAGATATGTAGATCTCCTACCATTGTAACCGACTCTGTGTAACCCTAGCCCTCTCCGGTGTCTATATAAACCAGAGGGTTTTAGTCCGTAGGACGAACATACAATCATACCATAGGCTAGCTTCTAGGGTTTAGCCTCTTTGATCTCGTGGTAGATCTACTCTTGTACTACCCATATCATCAATATTAATCAAGCAAGACATAGGGTTTTACCTCCATCGAGAGGGCCCGAACCTGGGTAAAAACATCGTGTCCCTTGTCTCCTGTTACCATCCACCTAGACGCACAGTTCGGGACCCCCTACCCGAGATCCGCCGGTTTTGACACCGACATTGGTGCTTTCATTGAGAGTTCCTCTATGTCGTCACTTTTAGGCCCGATGGCTCCTCCGATCATCAACGATGATGCGATCCAGGGTGAAACTTTTCTCCCCGGACAGATCTTCGTATTTGGCGGCTTTGCACTGCGGGCCAATTCGCTTGGCCATCTGGAGCAGATCGAAAGCTACGCCCCTGGCCGTCAGGTCAGATTTGGAAGTTTAAACTACACAGCAGACGACCGCGGAGACTTGATCTTCGACAGATCTAAGCCGCAGCCGAGCGCGCCGCACTGTCCCGGTGGGCATGATCTAGCTCTGCCGCCGAACAGTGCCCTGGAGGCCGCACCTGTGTCCGCTCCGACCCTTGGCTCGGAGCCGACCACACCAATCGAGGATGGGTGGTTAGACACCGCCTCGGGGGCTGCAATATCTACGGCGATTGAGCCGAACACCAGCCCTATTCTCTGCGAAGCCCGTGACTCCAAGGAGCCGGACTCCTCTCGAGACTCCGAGCCCTCCGCGCCCCTACCGATCGAACCCGATTGGGCGCCGATCATGGAGTTCACCACCGCGGACATCTTTCGGCACTCGCCATTCAGCGATATTCTGAATTCACTAAAGTCTCTCTCTTTATCAGGAGAGCCCTGGCCGGACTATGGTCAGCAAGGTTGGGATGCGGATGATGAAGAAATTCAAAGCCCACCCACCACCCACTTCGTAGCCACTGTCGATGATTTAACCAACATGCTCGACTTCGACTCTGAAGACATCGACGATATGGACGCCGATGCAGGAGACGATCAAGAACCAGCGCCTATAGGGCACTGGAAAGCCACCTCATCGTATGATATATACATGGTGGACACCCTAAAAGAAGGCAATGGCGATGGAACAGCGGAAGATGACCCCTCCAAGAAGCAGCCTAAGCGCCGGCGTCAGCGGCGCCGCTCTAAATCCCGCCAAAGCAAAAATGGTGATTCCGGCACGGGAGATAATAACACCCCGGACAGTGCCGAAGACAACCACCTCCAGCAAGATTCAGCACAGGAGGATGGAGAAGCCAGCCCTCATGAGCGAGCGGCAGACAAAGAGGTCGAGGACAATAATTATATGCCTCCCTCCGAAGACGAGGCAAGCCTCGACGACGACGAATTTGTCGTGCCGGAGGATCCCGTTGAACAAGAGCGTTTCAAACGCAGGCTTATGGCCACGGCGAGCAGCCTCAAGAAAAAATAGCAACAGCTTAGAAGTGATCAAGATTTGCTAGCCGACAGATGGACTGAAGTCCTTGCGGCTGAAGAGTATGAACTCGAACGCCCCTCCAAGAGCTACCCAAAGCGCAGGTTGCTACCCCGATTAGAGGAGGAAGCACCTAAACCTACATCACCAGTGCATGACGCGGCCGACCGGTCACCTCGTGGCCGCGACAGAGAGGCCTCTCGGCCCTCCACTCAAGCCGCACCCCGGCGCCGCTTAAAAAATACGAAGGAACGGGAAAACGCGCCAGACCTGTGAGATATATTGGAGGACAAGGCAAGGCAAACAAGATCGATCTACGGATCGCTTGGGCGCCCCACGGCACGAGACGGTAATCGTCACTCCGGATACAGTAAATCCGGCCGGGCCGAACACAGTAGACAAAGGTCGTTTGAGCTGCGTCGTGATAGAGCCCAATACAGAGGCGCCGCACACCCACTATGCTTCACAGATGAAGTAATGGATCATCAAATCCCCGAGGGTTTCAAACCCATGAACATCGAATCATACGATGGCACAACAGATCCTGCGGTATGGATCGAGGACTATCTCCTTCATATCCACATGGCCCGCGGTGATGACCTACACGCCATCAAATACCTCCCACTCAAGCTTAAAGGACCAGCTCGGCATTGGCTTAACAACTTGCCAGCAGAATTAATTGGTTGTTGGGAGGACCTGGAAACTGCATTCCTCGATAATTTCCATGGCACTTATGTGCGACCACCAGACGATGATGACCTTAGCCACATAATTCAGCAGCCAGAGGAATCGGCCAGACAATTCTGGACACGGTTCCTAACCAAGAAAAATCAAATCATCGACTGTCCGGACGCAGAGGCCCTAGAAGCCTTCAAGCATAACATCCGCGACGAGTGACTTGCACGGCACCTAAGACAGGAAAAGCGAAATCTATGGCAGTCCTCACGACACTTATGACCCGCTTTTGCACGGGCGAAGACAGCTAGCTAGCTCGCAGCAATAACTGTTGGGGAACGTAGTAATTTTGAAAATTTTCCTACGCACACGCAAGATCATGGTGATGCATAGCAACGAGGGGGAGAGTATTGTCTACGTACCAACGCAGACCGACTGCGGAAGCGATCTCACAACGTAGAGGAAGTAGTCGTACGTCTTCTTCCCGATCCGACCGATCCAAGCACCGTTACTCCGGCACCTCCGAGTTCTTAGCACACGTTCAGCTCGATGACGATCCTCGGGCTCCGATCCAGCAAAGCGTCGAAGAAGAGTTCCGTCAGCACAACGGCGTGGTGACGATCTTGATGTACTACCGACGCAGGGCTTCGCCTAAGCTCTACAACGATATGACCGAGGTGGAATTTGGTGGCAGGGGGCACCGCACACGGCTAAGGAACGATCAACAATGATCAACTTGTGTGTCTATGGGGTGCCCCCTGCCCCCGTATATAAAGGAGCAGGGGGAGGGGTTCGGCCGGCCAGGGAGAGAGGCGCAGGGGGAGTCCTACTCCTACCGGGAGTAGGACTCCCCCCCAATCCTATTCCTAATAGGACTCCTCAAGGAGAAGAGAGAAGAGAGGGGGGCCGGCCCCTTCTCCTAGTCCTAATAGGACTAGGGAAGGGGGGAGGCGCGCAGCCCTTGTGGGCAGCCCCTTTTCACTTTTCCACTAAGGCCCAATAGGCCCATTTTCCTCCCGGGGGGTTCCGGTAACCCTCCCGGTATTCCGGTAAAATCCCGATTTCACCCGGAACACTTCTGGTGTCCAAACATAGGCTTCCAATATATCAATCTTTATGTCTCGACCATTTCGAGACTCCTCGTCATGTCCGTGATCACATCCGGGACTCCGAACAACCTTCGATACATCAAAATGCATAAACTCATAATAATTGTCATCGTAACGTTAAGCGTGCGGACCCTACGGTTCGAGAACAATGTAGACATGACCGAGACACGTCTCCGGTCAATAACCAATAGCGGGACCTGGATGCCCATATTGGCTCCTACATATTCTACGAAGATCTTTATCAGTCAGACCGCATAACAACATACGTTGTTCCCTTTGTCATCGGTATGTTACTTGCCCGAGATTCGATCGTCGGTATCCAATACCTAGTTCAATCTCGTTACCGGCAAGTCTCTTTACTCGTTCCGTAATACATCATCTCACAACTAACATATTAGTTGCAGTGCTTGCAAGGCTTATGTGATGTGCATTACCGAGAGGGCCCAGAGATACCTCTCCGACAATCGGAGTGACAAACCCTAATCTCGAAATACGCCAACCCAACATCTACCATTGGAGACAACTGTAGTACTCCTTTATAATCACCCATTTACGTTGTGACGTTTGGTAGTACCCAAAGTGTTCCTCCGGTAAACGGGAGTTGCATAATCTCATAGTTATAGGAACATGTATAAGTCATGAAGAAAGCAATAGCAACATACTAAACGATCGGGTGCTAAGCTAATGGAATGGGTCATGTCAATCAGATCATTCAACTAATGATGTGACCTCGTTAATCAAATAACAACTCTTTGTTCATGGTCAGGAAACATAACCATCTTTGATTAACGAGCTAGTCAAGTAGAGGCATACTAGTGACACTCTGTTGGTCTATGTATTCACACATGTATTATGTTTCCGGTTAATACAATTCTAGCATGAATAATAAACATTTATCATGATATAAGGAAATAAATAATAACTTTATTATTGCCTCTAGGGCATATTTCCTTCAGTCTCCCACTTGCACTAGAGTCAATAATCTAGATTACACAGTAATGATTCTAACACCCATGGAGCCTTGGTGCTGATCATGTTTTGCTCGTGGAAGAGGCTTAGTCAATGGGTCTGCAACATTTAGATCCATATGCATCTTGCAAATCTCTATGTCTCCCACCTGGACTAAATCCCGGATGGAGTTGAAGCGTCTCTTGATGTGTTTGGTCCTCTTGTGAAATCTGGATTCCTTTGCCAAAGCAATTGCACCAGTATTGTCACAAAAGATTTTCATTGGACCCGATGCACTAGGTATGACACCTAGATCGGATATGAACTCCTTCATCCAGACTCCTTCGTTTGCTGCTTCCGAAGCAGCTATGTACTCCGCTTCACATGTAGATCCCGCTACGACGCTTTGTTTGGAACTGCACCAACGGACAGCTCCACCGTTTAAAGTAAACACGTATCCGGTTTGCGATTTAGAATCGTCCGGATCAGTGTCAAAGCTTGCATCAACGTAACCTCTTACGGTGAGCTCGTTGTCACCTCCATATACGAGAAACATATCCTTAGTCCTTTTCAGGTATTTCAGGATGTTCTTGACCGCTGTCCAGTGATCCACTCCTGGATTACTTTGGTACCTCCCTGCTAAACTTATAGCAAGGCACACATCAGGTCTGGTACACAGCATTGCATACATGATAGAGCCTATGGCTAAAGCATAGGGAACATCTTTCATTTTCTCTCTATCTTCTGCAGTGGTCGGGCATTGAGTCTGACTCAACTTCACACCTTGTAACACAGGCAAGAACCCTTTCTTTGCTTGATCCATTTTGAACTTCTTCAAAATCTTGTCAAGGTATGTGCTTTGTGAAAGTCCAATTAAGCGTTTTGATCTATCTCTATAGATCTTTATGCCTAATATGTAAGCAGCTTCCCCGAGGTCTTTCATCGAAAAACTTTTATTCAAGTATCCCTTTATGCTATCCAGAAATTTTATATCATTTCCAATCAGCAATATGTCATCCACATATAATATCAGAAATGCTACAGAGCTCCCACTCACTTTCTTGTAAATACAGGCTTCTCCGAAAGTCTGTATAAAGCCAAATGCTTTGATCACACTATCAAAGCGTTTATTCCAACTCCGAGATGCTTGCACCAGTCCATAAATGGATTGCTGGAGTTTGCACACTTTGTTAGCTCCCTTCGGATCGACAAAACCTTCTGGTTGCATCATATACAACTCTTCTTCCAGAAATCCATTCAGGAACGCAGTTTTGACATCCATTTGCCATATTTCATAATCATAAAATGCGGCGATTGCTAACATGATTCTGACGGACTTAAGCATCGCTACGGGTGAGAAGGTCTCATCGTAGTCAACCCCTTGAACTTGTCGAAAACCTTTTGCGACAAGTCGAGCTTTATAGACAGTAATATTACCGTCAGCGTCAGTCTTTTTCTTGAAGATCCATTTATTCTCAATTGCTTGCCGATCATCGGGCAAGTCAACCAAAGTCCATACTTTGTTCTCATACATGGATCCCATCTCAGATTTCATGGCCTCAAGCCACTTTGCGGAATCTGGGCTCACCATCGCTTCTTCATAGTTCGTAGGTTCATCATGATCTAGTAGCATGACTTCCAGAACTGGATTACCGTACCACTCTGGTGCGGATCTCACTCTGGTTGATCTACGTGGTTCAGTAGTATCTTGTCCTAAAGTTTCATGATCATCATCATTAGCTTCCTCACTAATTGGTATAGGTGTCGCAGAAACAGTTTTCTGTGATGTACTATTTTCCAATAAGGGAGCAGGTACAGTTACCTCGTCAAGTTCTACTTTCCTCCCACTCACTTCTTTCGAGAGAAACTCCTTCTCTAGAAATGATCCATTTTTAGCAACAAATGTCTTGCCTTCGGATCTGTGATAGAAGGTATACCCAACAGTTTCCTTTGGGTATCCTATGAAGACACATTTCTCCGCTTTGGGTTCGAGCTTATCAGGTTGAAGTTTTTTCACATAAGCATCGCAGCCCCAAACTTTAAGAAACGACAACTTTGGTTTCTTGCCAAACCATAGTTCATAAGGCGTCGTCTCAACGGATTTTGATGGTGCCCTATTTAACGTGAATGCGGCCGTCTCTAAAGCATAACCCCAAAATGATAGCGGTAAATCAGTAAGAGACATCATAGATCGCACCATATCTAGTAAAGTACGATTACGACGTTCGGACACACCATTACGCTGTGGTGTTCCGGGTGGCGTGAGTTGCGAAACTATTCCACAATTTTTCAAATGTATACCAAACTCGTAACTCAAATATTCTCCTCCACGATCAGATCGTAGAAACTTTATTTTCTTGTTACGATGATTTTCAACTTCACTCTGAAATTCCTTGAACTTTTCAAATGTTTCAGACTTATGTTTCATTAAGTAGATATACCCATATCTGCTTAAATCATCTGTGAAGGTGAGAAAATAACGATATCCGCCACGAGCCTCAATATTCATCGGACCACATACATCGGTATGTATGATTTCCAATAAATCTGTTGCTCTCTCCATAGTACCGGAGAACGGTATTTTAGTCATCTTGCCTATGAGGCACAGTTCGCAAGTACCAAGTGATTCATAATCAAGTGATTCCAAAAGCCCATCAGTATGGAGTTTCTTCATGCGCTTTACACCGATATGACCTAAACGGCAGTGCCACAAATAAGTTGCACTATCATTATCAACTCTGCATCTTTTGGCTTCTACATTATGAATATGTGTATCACTACTATCGAGATTCAACAAGAATAGACCACTCTTCAAGGGTGCATGACCATAAAAGATATTACTCATATAAATAGAACAACCATTATTCTCTGATTTAAATGAATAACCGTCTCGCATCAAACAAGATCCAGATATAATGTTCATGCTCAACGCTGGCACCAAATAACAATTATTTAGGTCTAATATTAATCCCGAAGGTAGATGTAGAGGTAGCATGCCGACCGCGATCACAACGACTTTGGAACCGTTTCCCACGCGCATCGTCACCTCGTCCTTTGCTAGCGTCCGCTTATTCTGTAGTCCCTGTTTCGAGTTGCAAATATTAGCAACAGAACCAGTATCAAATACCCAGGTGCTACTGCGAGCTCTAGTAAGGTACACATCAATAACATGTATATCACATATACCTTTGTTCACCTTGCCATCCTTCTTATCCGCCAAATACTTGGGGCAGTTCCGCTTCCAGTGACCAGTCTGCTTGCAGTAGAAGCACCCAGTTTCAGGCTTAGGTCCAGACTTGGGTTTCTTCTCCTGAGCAGCAACTTGCTTGCTGTTCTTCTTGAAGTTCCCCTTCTTCTTCCCTTTGCCCTTTTTCTTGAAACCAGTGGTTTTGTTAACCATCAACACTTGATGCTCCTTCTTGATTTCTACCTCCGCAGCTTTCAGCATTGCGAAGAGCTCGGGAATAGTCTTGTTCATCCCTTGCATAATATAGTTCATCACGAAGCTCTTGTAGCTTGGTGGCAGTGATTGGAGAATTCTGTCAATGACGCAATCATCTGGAAGATTAACTCCCATCTAAATCAAGTGATTATTATACCCAGACATTTTGAGTATATGCTCACTGACAGAACTGTTCTCCTCCATCTTGCAGCTATAGAACTTATTGGAGACTTCATATCTCTCAATTCGGGCATTTGCTTGAAATATTAACTTCAACTCCTGGAACATCTCATATGCTCCATGACGTTCAAAACGTCGTTGAAGTCCCGATTCTAAGCCGTAAATCATGGCACACTGAACTATCGAGTAGTCATCAGCTTTGCTCTGCCAGACATTCATAACATCTGGCGTTGCTCCAGCAGCAGGCCTGGCACCCAGCGGTGCTTCCAGGACGTAATTCTTCTGTGCAGCAATGAGGATAATCCTCAGGTTACGGACCCAGTCCGTGTAATTGCTACCATCATCTTTCAACTTTGCTTTCTCAAGGAACGCATTAAAATTCAACGGAACAACAGCACGAGCCATCTATCTACAATCAACATAAACAAGCAAGATACTATCAGGTACTAAGTTCATGATAAGTTTAAGTTCAGTTAATCAAATTACTTAGGAACTCCCACTTAGATAGACATCCCTCTAATCCTCTAAGTGATCACGTGATCCAAATCAACTAAACCATAACCGATCATCACGTGAGATGGAGTAGTTTTCAATGGTGAACATCGTCATGTTGATCATATCTACTATATGATTCACGCTCGACCTTTCGGTCTATGTGTTCCGAGGCCATATCTGCATATGCTAGGCTCGTCAAGTTTAACCTGAGTATTCTGCGTGTGCAAAACTGGCTTGCACCCGTTGTAGATGGACGTAGAGCTTATCACACCCGATCATCACGTGGTGTCTGGGCACGACGAACTTTGGCAACGATGCATACTCAGGGAGAACACTTCTTGATAATTTAGTGAGAGATCATCTTATAATGCTACCGTCAATCAAAGCAAGATAATTTGCATAAAAGGATAAACATCACATGCAATCAATATAAGTGATATGATATGGCCATCATCATCTTGTGCTTGTGATCTCCATCTCCGAAGCACCGTCATGATCACCATCGTCACCGGCGCGACACCTTGATCTCCATCGTAGCATCGTTGTCGTCTCGCCAATCTTATGCTTCCATGACTATCACTACTGCTTAGTAATAAAGTAAAGCATTACATTGCGATTTCATTGCATACAATAAAGCGACAACCATATGGCTCCTGCCAGTTGCCGATAACTCGGTTACAAAACATGATCATCTCATACAATAAAATCAGCATCATGCCTTGACCATATCACATCACAACATGCCTTGCAAAAACAAGTTAGACGTCCTCTACTTTGTTGTTGCAAGTTTTACGTGGCTGCTACGGGCTTAAGTAAGAACTCATCTCACCTACGCATCAAAACCACAACGATAGTTCGTCAAATAGACTCCGTTTTAACCTTCTCAAGGACCGGGCGTAGTCACACTTGGTTCAACTAAAGTTGGAGAGACAGTCTTCCGCAAGCCATCTATGTGCAAAGCACGTCGAGGGAACCGGTCTCGCGTAAGCGTACGCGTAAGGTTGGTCCGGATCGTCTCGTCCAACAATACCGCCGAACCAAAGTATGACATGCTGGTAGGCAGTATGACTTGTATCGCCCACAACTCACTTGTGTTCTACTCGTGCAAATAACATCAAACCATAAAACCTAGGCTCGGATGCCACTGTTGGGGAACGTAGTAATTTCGAAAATTTTCCTATGCACACGCAAGATCATGGTGATGCATAGCAACGAGGGGGAGAGTATTGTCTACGTAGCAACGCAGACCGACTGCGGAAGCGATCTCACAACGTAGAGGAAGTAGTCGTACGTCTTCTTCCCGATCCGACCGATCCAAGCACCGTTACTCCGGCACCTCCGAGTTCTTAGCACACGTTCAGCTCGATGACGATCCTTGGGCTCCGACCCAGCAAAGCGTCGAAGAAGAGTTCCGTCAGCACAACGGCGTGGTGACGATCTTGATGTACTACCGACGCAGGGCTTCGCCTAAGCTCTACAACGATATGACCGAGGTGGAATTTGGTGGCAGGGGGCACCGCACACGGCTAAGGAACGATCAACAATGATCAACTTGTGTGTCTATGGGGTGCCCCTTCCCCCGTATATAAAGGAGCAGGGGGAGGGGTTCGTCCGGCCAGGGAGAGAGGCGCAGGGGGAGTCCTACTCCTACCGGGAGTAGGACTCCCCCCCAATCCTATTCCTAATAGGACTCCTCAAGGAGAAGAGAGAAGAGAGGGGGGCCGGCCCCTTCTCCTAGTCCTAATAGGACTAGGGAAGGGGGGAGGCGCGCAGCCCTTGTGGGCAGCCCCTTTTCACTTTTCCACTAAGGCCCAATAGGCCCATTTGCCTCCCGGGGGGTTCCGGTAACCCTCCCGGTATTCCGGTAAAATCCCGATTTCACCCGGAACACTTCTGGTGTCCAAACATAGGCTTCCAATATATCAATCTTTATGTCTCGACCATTTCGAGACTCCTCGTCATGTCCGTGATCACATCCGGGACTCCGAACAACCTTCGGTACATCAAAATGCATAAACTCATAATAACTGTCATCGTAACGTTAAGCGTGCGGACCCTACGGTTCGAGAACAATGTAGACATGACCGAGACACGTCTCCGGTCAATAACCAATAGCGGGACCTGGATGCCCATATTGGCTCCTACATATTCTATGAAGATCTTTATCGGTCAGACCGCATAACAACATACGTTGTTCCCTTTGTCATCGGTATGTTACTTGCCCGAGATTCGATCGTCGGTATCCAATACCTAGTTCAATCTCGTTACCGGCAAGTCTCTTTACTCGTTCCGTAATACATCATCTCACAACTAACATATTAGTTGCAGTGCTTGCAAGGCTTATGTGATGTGCATTACCGAGAGGGCCCAGAGATACCTCTCCGACAATCGGAGTGACAAACCCTAATCTCGAAATACGCCAACCCAACATCTACCATTGGAGACACCTGTAGTACTCCTTTATAATCACCCATTTACGTTGTGACGTTTGGTAGTACCCAAAGTGTTCCTCCGGTAAACGGGAGTTGCATAATCTCATAGTTATAGGAACATGTATAAGTCATGAAGAAAGCAATAGCAACATACTAAACGATCGGGTGCTAAGCTAATGGAATGGGTCATGTCAATCAGATCATTCAACTAATGATGTGACCTCATTAATCAAATAACAACTCTTTGTTCATGGTCAGGAAACATAACCATCTTTGATTAACGAGCTAGTCAAGTAGAGGCATACTAGTGACACTCTGTTGGTCTATGTATTCACACATGTATTATGTTTCCGGTTAATACAATTCTAGCATGAATAATAAACATTTATCATGATATAAGGAAATAAATAATAACTTTATTATTGCCTCTAGGGCATATTTCCTTCAATAACATGACCAAGAGCCCTGGTAATTCGGATACCAAGGACAGCAGTGGCTGGTCGCGTCACAACAAGCAAAAGCGCCACATTAACGACGACAATGCTGAGGATACGGCAGTTAATGCCGGATTCAGAGGCTCTAAACCCGGTCAGCGAAAAAAGCCATTCAAAAGAAATACTCCGGGCCCGTCCAGTTTGGACCGAATACTCGACCGCTCATGCCAGATATATGGCACCCCCGAAAAACCAGCCAATCACACCAACAGGGATTGTTGGGTGTTCAAGCAGGCAGGCAAGTTAAATGCCGAAAGCAGAGACAAGGGGCTGCATAGCAATGATGAGGAGGAGCCCCGGCCGCCGAACAACAGCGGATAGAAAGGTTTTCCCCCACAAGTGCGGACGGTGAACATGATATACGCAACCCACGTCCCCAAGTGGAGCGGAAGCGTGTGCTAAGGGACGTATACGCGATGGAGCCAGTCGCCCCAAAGTTCAACCCATGGTCTTCCTGCCCGATCACTTTTGATCGAAGGGACCACCCCACTAGCATCCGTCATGGCGGATTCGCTGCATTGGTTCTAGACCCAATCATTGACGGATTTCACCTCACTAGAGTCCTTATGGACGGCAGCAGCAGCCTGAACCTGCTTTACCAGGATACAGTGCGGAAAATGGGCATCGATCCCTCGAGGATTAAACCCACTAAAACGACCTTTAAAGGCGTCATACCAGGTGTAGAGGCCAACTGCATAGGCTCAGTTACACTTGAAGTGGTCTTCGGATCTCCGGATAATTTCCGAAGCGAGGAGTTAATCTTCAACATAGTCCCGTTCCGCAGTGGCTATCATGCACTGCTTGGGCGAACCACATTTGCCAAGTTCAATGCGGTGCCGCACTACGCATACCTCAAGCTTAAGATGCCAGGCCCTCGAGGAGTCATCACGGTCAATGGAAACACCGAACGCTCTCTCCGAACGGAGGAGCATACGGCGGCTATCGTAGCGGAAGTACAAAGCAGCCTCTCAAGGCAATTCTCCAGTCCGGCCATTAAACGTCTGGACACCGTCAAGCGCGCCCGGAGTAACCTACAACAAGACCGCCTGGCACGTCCCGAGCAAGCGTAGCAATGCGGCCCCAACCCCAGCCCTCGCGAACTTGCGAAACCAGTGTTGTGCGTACATAACTACGCTCTGGAAATACCATGGGTAAAGGGGGAGGGGCACCATCACGGCATGCCCGAAACATGGCTTAAACCACACTAGGGGCTGCCAACTTCTTCATTTTCTCTTACTTTCAGGACTCCACTCTTTGGAAGGCCTGTCCGGCAGTACAATTGCCGCACAAACGATACAACAACCAGGGGAGCAGAAAGCTATGCCGCACTATGGAACTCTAAGGTGGTCTCTATAACGAGCAGTATACCTGTTTCACATACCATTCCGCAGCTCGCCCCTGGAAAGGACATGTTAAATAGTCCCATCTTTTGCTTATTGCACTATTTGTATCGTTCTGCTTTGATCGCACCTTTTTTAAAAGAAACAATGCATATCTTCCGTCTATTATTGCATTACTCTTTTTTACGAATATATGTTCATTAATGACATGTTTCACCCGTACACTTTGGTACGGCCAATACGCCAGGGGCTTATGTACCCCACAATACGGTGTGAGAAGTCCGAACACTTTCACAAGTGTGGCACCCTGAACTTATGGCATTATATGCATCGGCTCCGAATCATGTCTTGGGTCAATAGTTGGGTTTGCCCGGCTCCTATGTTTTGGTACCTTACATTCCGTTATATCGGCTAAGGTAGCACTAGGAGAACTACTGCGATTGTGCCCCAGTTGAGCTGGGCTAAGCACCTCAGTAGAGAAAGCTAAAACTGACTGTCATGATGAGGCGAGAGCTGGTCGCTGTTCGAGAGGTTTTCGAGTCCCTAAAGACTTATGCCGCTTAGAGCGAGGAGTCGGCTTTGTCCGGCCTAGGCGTGGATAGCGCCCCGAACTCGGTCTTCCGAACACTAGGGGCTTCGCCAAAATTTAAAATTATAGAATTCTATGGCTAAGTGAGAGTGTTCAAGCATTATAGTCCGATTACCTTGTTCGTTGTGTTGAGCGCCTCCCTCGAAGGACCCAAGAATGGGAAAAAGAACGCTCATGTTTATCCCGAATGCCCAGCACTCGTGGCATGGGGGCAGAAGCCGATGACTCGCCATCTCTCAAATTTGATAAACGGCCGCACAGAAGGTAATATTTTAAATTCAAAAGCGTTGCTTAGCGCATATGAACAAGTTTTCAGCGTACAGGATCACAAATGCGAGCTTACTCAAAAATTACATCTTTGGAGCATTCATCCGCTATAAGGCGGGCACCGTTTAGGACGCCCTCATAATACGCTTCCGGGACGCGATGCTCCTTACCCAGCGGCGGCCCGTCCTTCACCAGCTTCTCCGCATCCATCTTGCCCCAGTGCACTTTAGCACGGGCAAGCGCCCTACGGGCACCTTCGATGCAGACGGAGCGCTTGATTACTTCAAGCCATGGACAGGCATCCACCAGCCGCCTCACCAGCCCGAAGTAGCTACCAGGCAGAGCCTCTCCAGGCCAAAGCCGAACTATGAGGCCCTTTATGGCCTGTTCGGCCACCTTGTGGAGCTCGACCATTTGCTTCAGCTGGTCGCTCAAAGGCACCAGGTGTCCGACCTCAGCATACTGAGACCAGAACACCTTCTCCGTCGAGCTCCCCTCCTCGGCTCGATAGTAGGCAGCGGCATCAGACGCACTACGGGGCAAATCTGCGAATGCTCCTGGAGAGCTCCGGACTCGGGTAAGTAACAAGTAATTCACTTTCACATGCTTGCTTTGCATAATGAATGCCTTACCCGCCGCTATCTTCTTCATCGCTTCAATTTCTTGGAGGGCTTTCTGGGCTTCGGCCTTGGCAGAGTTCGCGCTTTTGAGGGCTGCCGCAAGCTCGGACGCTTGCGTCTTTGAGTCAAGCTCCAAACTCTCGTGTTTTTTCACAAGAGCCTGGAGCACTTTCTGCACCTCCTCCACCTGCGCCTCCTGCTTCCCTCTCTCCGTGCGCTCCGCGGCCGCTCTATTTTCGGCCTCGGACAACGCTTTCTTAAGGGTTGCCACCTCGGTCGTGGCCCCTATAATAGCACGTTGATCCTGTCATTTTTTGCAACCACGTCTTCTCTATATACTTGCGCAAGGTATTACTTACCTTCCTTCTCCTCAAGTTGCCTCTTGGCATGGCCGAGCTCGTTCTCGGACCGCGCGAGGTTTTGCTTCAGCATATCCACCTCCGCAATCAGTGCGGCGGAGGCCAGCAGCGAAGCCTGCATACGCATATTGACTTGATTATGTTAGACTCCTGCGAATGTTATTAGATCCTCTATTCGGCTTTTCTTTACGAACACCGAACAGAGCATCAGGGGCTACTGTGTATGCGGTAATATTTTTACATATTCTTTACTTACCTCAAAGCCTGTTAGAAGGCTGGCACAGGCTTCAGTCAGTCTGCTCTTGGTGGACTGAACCTTCTGGATCACCGCACTCATAATAGTGCGGTGCTCCTCGTCGATGGAGGCGCCGTTAAGCACCTCTAGCAAATTGTCTGGTGCCTCCGGTTGGACGGAGGTCACCGGCTCGGTAGGCTTGCTCCTCTTGGAAGGAGGCTGCCTACCAGAGTCCGGAACCGTTGAAGGTTCCGGCGCGGTGTCCGGCTCAAGGCCGGACTCAGAGCCCTTCGGGGTTTTATCCCCTTTGCGCCTGGAGTCCGGGAGGTCGCCTTGCGGCGCCTCCAGGACCACCTCCTCCTGGCTTGGAACATGTTGGGACAGCACCTCGGCGTCGTCCGTAGAGTGGGGGAAGGTAGCTGTTGAAAGCGAATTCACATCCGACGAATCCAGGGAACCGCTCGACGACACGTCTAGCCGGTCTTTGGGTGGATTGCATAAACATGTTCAACGTAAGGAAAAGCTGTGCAATGGAGGAATACTATGAATCACTCTGGTATCCGGATACTTACGATTTCACCAGGGGCTTGGCCCTGAGCGGCCACTCCTCTTCGTCGTCGGCGGCGTTGGTGGAGTAATCCGGAGGAAGGATTTTCCCCTTCTTGGACCCTTCGGCCTCCCCAGTTGGGCCGGCCTTCCTTTTCTTCCCTCCCCCCGCGGGAGGGGGAGAGGTCTCTTCTTCCTCCTCGTCCTCACGGGAGGAGCGCGCCTCGGAGTCATCGGATGATGAATCCGACACCTCCAGGCACCGGGCACTCTTTCGAGTCCCCATGGCCGCCTTCTTGGCCTTCTTCTCCGGCACCACATAGGGTGCCGGAACCAGCAGCTTCGCCAAGCGAGCGTCCGCTGGGCCTTCGGGCAAAGGAGTCGGACAGTTGATCTGTCCGGATGTCTCCTGCCAATCCTGTCAAAGGTAAGGGAGCTTAGATCCCGCATGGAGTCAAACTATGAAAAACTAATACCCTATAAAAGGTAAAAACAGCTTACCGCACTAGCGTGACGCTGCGTGCTGAATCCGCGATCCTCGATAGCGGATGCGGGGGCCTCGGCGCCCTTGAAAAGCACCTTCCAGGCATCTTCGTACATCGTGTTGAAGAGCCTGCTCAGAGTTCGGTGTTGCACCGGGTCGAACTCCCATAAGTTGAAAGCCCGTTGTTGACACGGGAGGATCCGGTGGATGAGCATAACCTGGACTACGTTGACAAGTTTGAGCTTCTTGTCCACCAGGGTTTGGATGCATTTTTGGAGTCCGGTCAGCTCTCCTTTTTTACCCCACGACAGGCCCGTCTCTTTCCAGGAGGTGAGCCGCGTAGGGGGTCCGGATACGAACTCGGGGGCTGCGACCCATTCAGGGTCGTGCGACTCGGTGATGTAAAACCACCCCGATTGCCACCCCTTTAGGGACTCCATGAAGGAGCCCTCGAGCCATAGGACGTTGGGCATCTTGCCCACCATGGCACCTCCGCATTCCGCCTGGTTGCCGCGCACCACCTTTGGCTTGACATTGAAAGTCTTGAGCCATAGGCCGAAATGGGGACGGATGCAGAGGAAAGCCTCGCACACGACGATAAACACCGAGATGTTGAGGACAAAGTTCGGGGCCAGATTGTGGAAATCCAGGCCATAGTAGAACATGAGCCCCCGGACAATGGGTGGAGAGGGAAACCCAGTCCGCGGAGAAAATGGGGGAGGAGCACCACCCTCTCATGGGGCCTAGGGGTGGGGATGAGCTGCCCCTCTTCGGGAAGCCGGTGCGCAATGTCGTTAGACAAGTATCCGGCCTTCCTCAGTTTTTTGATGTGTCCCTCCGTGACAGAGGAGACCATCCACTTGCCTCCCGCTCCGGACATGGCTGGAGAAGGTTGAGGTGGGGTGTGCGGACTTGGGCGCTGGAGCTCGAGTGCGCAGAAATGGATAGGCAAAGGAGGAAGAAGGCGTGGATGAAAAGGTGGATCCTTATCCCCTTATATGGGCGGACGCGACTATGCGTCCCCACCAGCTTGGTAAAATTCGCTTATCTCCCCAGCGCCATAATCAATGGCGTGGTTGGGTTACCCACGCCGTATTGATGAGAATCCCGGAATAAGGGGACACGATCTATGCTTTGACAAGACGTGCCAAGGAAACCGCCTCGCTAAACGCGCTGAGGTGGGATAGTAAAATGATTCGAATAAAAACTTGGCCGTGGTGTGATGTCATGCTACGGAATACATTAGCAGATTAGATTTGTGCAAATATTATTCTCTCTATGGCAATATGTGGAAACTTATTTTGCAGAGCCGGACACTACCTTTGTGTTCAAAATCTTCTATGAAGTACTTGGAGGAGGAACCCGCCTTGCAATGCCGAAGACAATCTGCGGGCCAGACTCGTCGTCATTGAAGCCTGGTTCAGGGGATACTGAGGGAGTCCTGGATTAGGGGGTGTCCGGATAGCCGGACTATACCTTCGGCCAGACTCCTGGACTATGAAGATACAAGATTGAAGACTTCGTCCCGTGTCCGGAAGGGACTTTCCTTAGCGTGGAAGGCAAGCTTGGCGATACGGATATGTAGATCTCCTACCATTGTAACCGACTCTGTGTAACCCTAGCCCTCTCTGGTGTCTATATAAACCGGAGGGTTTTAGTCCGTAGGATGAACATACAATCATACCATAGGCTAGCTTCTAGGGTTTAGCCTCTCTGATCTCGTGGTAGATCTACTCTTGTACTACCCATATCATCAATATTAATCAAGCAGGACGTAGGGTTTTACCTCCATCGAGAGGGCCCGAACCTGGGTAAAAACATCGTGTCCCTTGTCTCCTGTTAACATCCGCCTAGACGCACAGTTTGGGACCCCCTACCCGAGATCCGCCGGTTTTGACACCGACACTCCACTTGGGCCCATAAGGCCCTATAGCCTCTGGGGGGGTCCGGTAACCCCTCCGGTACTCCGGTAAAATCACTATTTCACCCGGAACACTTCCGATATCCAAACATAGGCTTCCAATATATCAATCTTCATGTCTCGACCATTTCGAGACTCCTCGTCATGTCCGTGATCACACCCGGGACTCCTAACTCCTTCGGTACATCAAAACACATAAACTCATAATATAACCATCATCGAACTTTAAGCGTGCGGACCCTGTGGGTTCGAGAACTATGTAGACATGACCGAGACACGTCTCCGGTCAATAACCAATAGCGGAACCTGGATGCTCATATTGGCTCCTACATATTCTACGAAGATCTTTATCGGTCAAACCGCATAACAACATACGGTGTTCCCTTTGTCATCGGTATGTTACTTGCCCGAGATTCGATCGTCGGTATCTCAATACCTAGTTCAATCTCGTTACCGGCAAGTCTCTTTACTCGTTCCGTAATACATCATTCCACAACGAACTCATTAGTTGCAATGCTTGCAAGGCTTTAAGTGATGTGCATTACCGAGTGGGCCCAGAGATACCTCTCCGACAATCGGAGTGACAAATCCTAATCTCGAAATACGCCAACCCAACAAGTACCTTCGGAGACACCTGTAGAGCACCTTTATAATCACCCAGTTACATTGTGACATTTGGTGGCACACAAAGTGTTCCTCCAGTAAACGGGAGTTGCATAATCTCATAGTCATAGGAACATGTATAAGTCATGAAGAAAGCAATAGCAACATACTAAACGATCGGGTGCTAAGCTAATGGAATGGGTCATGTCAATCAGATCATTCAACTAATGATGTGACCTCGTTAATCAAATAACAACTCTTTGTTCATGGTTAGGAAACATAACCATCTTTGATTAACGAGCTAGTCAAGTAGAGGCATACTAGTGACACTCTGTTTGTCTATGTATTCACACATGTATTATGTTTCCGGTTAATACAATTCTAACATGAATAATAAACATTTATCATGATATAAGGAAATAAATAATAACTTTATTATTGCCTCTAGGGCATATTTCCTTCAGAAGAGATGAAGAGGTAGCGGAGGAAACGGAAAAGGGGGGTCTCAGCCTATTTATAAGGCGAACATATAAACGACAGGTGCGAGAATCGAGGAGCTCAAAATGGATATTTAATAAAGTTGTCGCCTCGATGATTGGATACTCATTAATGAAGGGCGTCTTCGGCTTCAACGAATAGGTGACATCATGACGGTTTACTGCAGATCTGAAGGATGACATCACGGCGGTTTACAAGATCCATGCGAAGGTGCTAAGGCAAGAATTTTTCTAAGTGTTGAAGATTGACATGAACAAGTTCAAATCAATCTGGGACCTAATGTTCGGGATATTACTACTGGATATAAACCGGCCAGGAGTAGCCGGGTTAACTCTATGAAGATTAGAAGCCCATGAAGACGTAAGGATGGTGGCGCTTTATGAAGGCCCAAGGCCCAAAGGTGGGTTAAGGCCTGTAGATATAAACCGACTTTCTCATGTAACTTGAATTGTAAGATAGGAAGGATAGAGACCGAGCCGGACACGTTTATCATCCGGCCTCGGGACTCTATAAACCGGCGGGCGTCAACCTGTGTATATAAAGGGACGACCCGGCAGCGGTTTAGGGACAACACACAACAACTCGAGATCCAGGCAAAGCGGATTCGCTCCCTGGTCATCGAAACCCCAGTAATTCCATCACAACTAGACGTAGGCTTTTACCTTCATCGAAGGGGCTGAACCAGTATAAAAATCTCGTGTCCCTTGTCCGATTTAACCCCTTTGAGCTAACCCGTAGCGATGGCTCCATGACTAAGTCCTTTCACAAGGACATCTGTCGTGACAAAACCATGACAAGAACATTGCATCGGATCCCCAGAAAAACCAATCTCAACCGGGTGTTTCCCCGCCAGAACGATGGTTGTGCATGGCTGCGCAACGGACGTCGACACGTCTACGTGAACAGGAGTTGCATGGTTGCCATCAACAATCATTGGCCCGGGATTCACCTCCCGCTCCTCGATCTCCACCCATGTCTCCTTGTCGTGTCTCTACTCATCGGTCTCCTCCCTGTCTCCTTGTCGTGGCCCCGCATCTCAGATTCCCCGCGTGGTGGCCCCTGCAAGGCATCTAGGCCCGCCCTTGTCTGGCTGTCGCTTGTCTCCTCCTGGTGTGAGTGGGCAATTGTTGGGGCCCGCGGCATCGGGATGATCCCCGCCTGGGAGGCGGGGCCCACCCTTAACGACTCCATGGCCTGTCCCGCCGAATCAGGCCTCCGCGCACTCGCTACGGGTCCCACCATATCATCACATGAAGGTACAGACGTACTTGCCCTCTGTAGAATGGAGACAGGGGCAGTGTGAGCCCGGGCCTCCTGCTCTGCCTGACCCACCTCCGGGCCCGCCCCAGCGCCTTCCATGGGCACAGGCTGCTCAATCATAGGCGCCTCAACTTGCACACCAATCCTCTTCTTGCCCTGCTACGGCTGCCCGTTGGTGGCAATCATTGCCCGCTCACTAATTGGCGCCCTCCGGTTTGAACCTTCCACTCTGGTATCCACCGATGGAACATCTGTCGTGGTCAAACGCTCGAAAGCTGACTGCCTGACGGAGATCCTATCCTGGACCGCCTGACCCTGCCCGGCTGACGTGACACGCGAACGAACCTCCATGGGCGGCAAACCCCATGCCGCACCTACCGTCGGTGAATCCACTGAACCCCGCCTCCTCGAGGGGCCAGCGTCGGCTCCGCCGCGGTGATCACGAATGCCAAACTGCCATCCTGGACAACTGGAAGCTCCGCCCCAACCACGATTGCCATTGTTGCCTGCGCCCGGCAAACCACTCTGTCCGCTCTCCGATGACACCTCCACTCTCCAGGGCGGCTCCACGAACTCACTGAAATCTGTAACCTCGTTGAGGTGGATCAGAACTTTGTATTGCAGCAACGTGGGCTCGAACAATGGCGCCACCAAGCCCGGCTCCGGCACCGCTAGCCAACGCATTGACGGGATGTCGTTCGGGTTTGCCGTCCATGCAGTGAGCTTGAATGCAGAGAAATCCCTCCTAGAGCTTGTCTCCGGCGTAACCGTGTCTACCAGGCATGATGAACCAAGCAAGTCCTCTGCTATCTCCCTCTCCCAGGCATGTGGTGGAATTCCCTCTAGCACCAGCGTGACCCTTGTGCTGAGCATGGAGTGCACAGCCTGCGCCTGGCGATTCCACTGCCTGAAGAGCAGTCGGTGTCCGTGGTGCTCCAGTGACGGGCTGGCGCTAACTCTGTTGCAGAGCTCTGCGCTAGCAAAGACGACGAGGAAGTCCTCCGGCCGGAAACGATGAACCAAGACCCACTGAGGCTGGATGTCAAGCTTCTCCTGTAGTGCTTGCAGAACGAACTCTGGCTGCAGGTCATGCCACGCGCCGCCCACGTAGGCCACCATTGCGAAGAGGAGCCATTGTTCCAGCTCTGCCATGGACCTGCCACGCCGCACGACGCACACGCCCGCGGACTCGAACTCCTCACCCGAGGCACCCGGCAGCGGCGCGCAAGGCGGCGGAAGGCGCGGCCACTCCGGCGCATCCCGTAGACCAGCCGATGGTGGCGGGGGCGGGGGAGGGGTTAGCGACCTGGCGAGCTCAGCCCGGCCCCTCAGGGTGTCCTGCTTCCTGTGAGCCACCTTCGCCAGCGCTTGCCGCCGGAGCTCGTCCTCCGACGAGGGACTCCGAGGGTGCTTACACTCCTTGGACGGGTGCCCCTCCATGCCGCATCTGAAGCAGACGATGTCATTCATGTAGTCATTTTTGAAATGCCCCTCCTTTAGGCAGCGGAAACACTTGCCGTCCATGTCCGGCGAGACCTCCCGTCTCACCGGATCCCAGTCCCTGGGAGGGGGAGCGGCCTCGCGCCTCTCCAGATGCCTCCGCCACATCTCTCTCCGGGAAGGCTGAGGGAGGATGAAAGGCTCCACAGGTCGGGACTCGCCATCCGCGGTCGCGGTCACCGCCCCCGAGGAGTCCGCCTCTGCTGAGCTCCCTGAAAGCCCGAGGCTGGAGACGACGGGCCTCTCCACGCGCCCGGGGAACGCCGATGATACGAACTGCGGGCTGGACGCCATCGAGCGGGAGTGGCCGCCGGGGCTGGAGTGGCCGTCAGCGGGGAAGGGGGTGGACGCCGGCACCAGAGCGGCGCACGGCGAGGAGGGAGCGGGGGAGCGAGGGAGCAAGGGAAGAGTCAATCCATGGTAGGTGCACATCAACGGGATTTTGAAGGCTTGCTCTTTCTGTGCAATTGTGCACTTGCCCAACGGGATATGATTGTAATTTATCAAATTAATTTTCCGTTGTGACCACTAAAAATAGAGCGCATGCATGATTAGTGGCAGAGGACGACTTTTTTCCTAAGAAAGGGTAAAGTCTTGAACAAATAATTGTTTGATGCAAAACCGAAATAGTCAATACACAGTTACACACTAACAATGCACACTTCTGGAAATTATACCACACTCTATACCGTGGTGGTGTAACCGGAGCCAAAGTTCATCAAGTTGAATGTAGATGTGTCATATTATCCCGATGAAGGCGTTGGAGCAGCTGCTGCTATTTTGAGAGATGCAAAAGGAACTTTTTTGGCGGCCGAATGTAAGTTTATTCCAATTACAGCAGACGTGGTTATCACTGAAGCTCTAGCCATCAGAGATTTTTTTTCGAAAAGGGGGGACTCCCCGGCCTTTGCATTAGAACGATGCATACGGCCATCTAATTAAACCAAATAAGTTCCAACAAGGTCTCAAAGTCTCCTACTAAAAAGTGAAAAAAGCTCACACAGAGCCAAAATGGGCTAGAAACAGAAACTGGCCATATAAAAGACGCCACAACCAGCTGGCTGAAAAAAGATAGGTAAACTAATTGCCTATCCTATTACATGATCGCCATCCAAACCGGTTAAAGATATCCTGAGGTACCATCTCCCAGCGGATAGATCCAGTAACCAAACGCTCCCTGGCCTCCGTCGGAGTGAGTAGCGACCACGAATGGATGAACGCCGTGGCTTTGAAAATAACCTGCAAAAAATGAATATGTGTTGTCCTGTTAAAAAGCAAATCATTTCTGCAATTCCAGAGCGCCCACACCAAGGCACAGACGCCTACACGAATATGTCTCGCTAACTCGGGCTCTACCCCGTTAAGCCATGTTCCAAATAACATGTTGACTGAACTCGATGGAGTAATATTAAAGGCAATATGGATCGTCCTCCATAAAACTTTAGCTAGCGGGCAATAAGAAAAAGGTATTTGATCGTCTCATCCCGATCACAGAAGCTACACCTAGTGGATCCTTTCCAATTACGCTTTGTCAAGTTGTCCTTGGTTAAAATAACTTGTTTATGGAGAAACCACATAAACACTTTGATTTTCAAAGGGACTTTGACAGCCCAAACATGTTTGGAACTAGGGATCGAGCTTGAATTGATAGCATCAACATACATTGATTTAATAGTAAAAACTCCAGACCTAGTAAGCTTCCAGCGTAATTCATCTGGCTGTTGGGAAAGCTGAATGTCCATCAGTCTCCTTACTAGATGCAGCCATTCTTCCCAATGATTACCCACTAATGCCCTTCTGAACTGAATATTAAGGGGGATTGATTCTAATACCATAGCAACAAAAGTCTCACGTCTTTGAACTATGCGATACAAAGATGGGCATTGGATTGCTAAGGGTGCCTCTCCGAGCCAAGTATCCTCCCAGAATCGCGTACTGGCACCGTCACCAACAATAAACTTTGTCCTATTAAAATAGGAAAGCTTTACTTTCATAAGCCCTTTCCAAAAGGGTGAATCAGTCGGTCTTACTGTCACCTGAGACAGAGTTTTGGTTTGAAGATACTTGCCATGGAGGATTTGTGCCCAAGTGGCATCAGTCCCACATGATAACTTCCACAACCACTTGCTGAGAAGACATCTGTTCTTAACTTCAAGATTCTCAATACCAAGACCCCCTTGGTCTTTCGCTCTACAAATGATATCCCATTTGGCTAACCGGTATTTTCTTTTTACCTCATCACCTTGCCAGAAGAAATGCGGTCGATAGAAGTCCAGTCTTTTCCTAACTCCAACTGGGACTTCGAAGAATGACAAAAGAAACATAGGCATACTCGTGAGAACCGAATTTATCAGAATTAAACGGCCTCCGTACGACATGAGCTTGCCCTTCCAGCAACTCAGTTTCTTTTCAAATCGATCCTCGATGCACTTCCACTCTGTGTTTGTCAGCTTACGATGGTGGATTGGTACTCCTAAGTAGGTGAAAGGCAAAGCCCCCAAATCACACCCGAACAATTGCCTATAAGCCTCTTGTTCATCATTGGCTCTACCAAAGCAGAACAACTCGCTTTTGTGAAAGTTAATTTTTAACCCGGCCCATTGTTCAAATAAGCATAACACTAGCTTCATATTTCTTGCTTTTTCCTAGTCATGCTCCATAAAGATGACTGTATCATCAACGTATTGGAGGATGGACACACCTCCATCAACTAGATGAGGTACCAGGCCACCCACTTGACCAGCCTGCTTGGCCCTTCCTATTAGAATTGCCAACATATCCACTACAATGTTGAACAAGATAGGGGACATCGGATCCCCTTGTCGCAGGCCCTTTTGTGTCTGGAAATAATGACCGATCTCATCATTCACTTTGATTCCAACACTCCCTTTTTGCGTATATGACTCTACCTGGTGTCACCAAATTTCATCAAAGCCTTTCATACGCAATGCATGTTGTAGGAATGGTCATTTTACTTTATCATACGCTTTCTCAAAATCCACCTTAAAGATGACTCCATCCAACTTTTTTGAGTGGATTTCATGGAGCGTTTCATGCAGGACCACCACCCCTTCTAGGATGTTTCTGTCCGGCATGAAAGCAGTTTGGGAATGCTGCACCACAGAATGCACAATCTGTGTGAGCCGATTGGTCCCAACCTTGGTGAAAATTTTGAAACTAACATTGAGAAGGCAGATCGGCCTAAACTGCCCGATTCTCACAGCATCCGTTTTCTTAGGAAGCAGTGTTATTGTTCCAAAATTTAAGTGAAATAACTGAAGTCGTCCAGAGAAAAGATCGTGAAACATTGGAAGTAAATCCCCCTTAATAATGTGCCAACATCTCTTGTAAAACTCCGCCGGGAATCCATCAGGCCCGAGAGCCTTATTGTTTTCATCTGCGCTATAGCATCAAACACCTCCTTCTCCGAGAATGGGGCAACCAGAATATCATTATCACGAGCAGTTAGTTGAGGCACATCCTCAATCCTGGACTCGTCGAGGGATACACAACTATCCTTCGGAGGTCGAAATAACTGCTTATAATATTCGGTGATATAAAGTTTCAGGTTGTCCTGCCCTACAATCGTTCCTTCATCTTGCTCAAGCTAAAAGATTCTCTTCTTTCTGTGCTTGCCATTAGCAATCAAGTGAAAGAATTGAGTGTTTGCGTCCCCATGGACCACTCTACGAACCTTAGCCCGCAACGCCCACTTCAATTCTTCTTCGCGGAGAAGTTCTTTCAACCTCATCTCCGCATCGAGCTTAATCTAGAGCTCTGCAGATTGCAAAATCATGGACTCGGCTTTTATATCTAGGGACTGAATCAGAGAAAGGAGCCTTTCCTTTTCAACTTTATAAACCCCACTAAGGTGATTAGCCCATCCTCGTAGGAAACTTCTCAAATGCCTAATCTTGTTCTGCCAACGCTGGACAGAGGTCGTGCCTCCTGCATCTTTAGCCCATTCCCTGGCTACCAGATCCAGGAAGCCTTCTCGTTCAAACCATGCAAGTTCGAAAGAAAAGGTGTTTTTGTTTCCCACGTGGTTTGGCTCACCTGAGTCCACGAATAAAGGTGTGTGATCCGAGATTCCGCGCGAGAGAGCCTGGACCGTTACGAGAGGGAACTTTTGTTCCCACTCGACACCCGCAAGAACTCGATCTAGCTTCTCATACGTCGGGTTTGGCAAAGCATTAGCCCAGGTAAACTTTCTACCGGAAAGCTCTATCTCGCTCAAATCCAAGCTTTCAATAATGGTATTGAACATAAACGACCATCTGCCATCAAAATTATCATTATTCTTTTCATCTCTCCTCCTACTGATATTGAAGTCACCCCCAACCAAAATTGGGAGCTGCTCGGATCCGCAAATTCGAACAAGGTCCACCAAAAACTCCGGTTTAAACCCGGGTTGTGCAGCACCATACACCGCCACCAAAGCCCAGTTAAACCCATCCGCTTTGGACCTGACCCGAAATTTAACAGCGAAGTCACCCATCACTACACTACGAACTTCCAATGAATCGCATCTCACTCCAAGCAAGATCCCACCCGATCTTCCTCGCGGAGGAAGGCAATGCCAATCAAAATCTACACCACCCGATAAAGTACTGAGAAACTGGGGCGCAAAATTATCCCTACCAGTTTTAGAGAGAGCAATGAAATCTAATCGATGCCTCAGCAAGGAACCTTCTTTTAGCCAAGTCCTTTAGACCTCTGCTATTCCAAAAGATTCCTTTCATGGGTCATCATGAAATTTTTTGGTCATTCGAATCCTAGCACTCCTACGAACCGCGGAAGCCGCATAAACCTTCTGCTTCCACTTACGCTTGGGTTTATCATGGTCCTCCATCCGGTCATCATCACCGGGATCAGTTGGTCTTGCTACTGCATCCTCTAGAACTACATCCTCTTCCTCAGATTCAAGAGTGGATGGTGCAAGATCCGCACACAAATTATCGAGCACTCTTACCCCTAACATGTCAATCTCTGCATCATTCATAGGTTTTACTGCTGCTAGGTTTCAAATAATATCTAGAGCGTGTTCCGCTTCCAAATCTAGGAGATCATTAACCGAGTTAGAAATTTCATTACTAGTACTCCCTAGCAAAACTCCTAACTGGTCGGCATTATTAATAATCTCATCATTAGAGAAATGCAAAATAGAATTAGACATGTTGACTGACATACCAGTGGTGAACTCAATGTCACGAAGTTTGGCCGCCCTCATAGCGCACCTCTGTTGCATGTCATCAACCTCCGGGTGGTCCTAGAGACGAGTACTCATCCGTCTCCCCGCAGAGACCGGGTCAGGGATCCCACCAAAAGCAACGGCCTCCTCCCGAGTAAAGCCTCGCGCTGAAGAATTAGCCACGGATACCGGAGGAGGCGGCGGAGGGCTCCCAGACCCCACGGACGGGCAACCGGGGGAGGGATGTGCGGGCGCCGCCTGCCCGAACACTCCCCCCGCCGCAACCCGCTGGCCTGAGGGTGTCGTTGTCCTGACTGCCGAAGAAGGATGAGGGGTCGAGGCCACCTGCCCCAGACCCCCACCCAGCACCATTGTAGGAGCGGCCGTCGTTACCGCCATCGTAGGAGAAGGAGTCGAGTCCACCTGACCCAGACGGCCTCCCCCACGGCGGTCATCGTCGGCGTCACCGGCGCCAGGATAGGAGGAGGAGAGGTCACGGCCACCTGCCTCGGACTCCCCCCATGCACAACCTCCGAAACAGAGAACGTCTCCCGGCCCGAGACCACTGGGGAGGCGGGAGAGAGCGAAACCACCTGAGGCTCCAACTCCCCACCCCCTACCAAGGTCGTCGCCGAGTGCGTCCCTATCAAGCCTCCCGCCATAGGACTATCAACAGTATCAAGCTCCAACACCGGAAGCGCGCACTCAAAAACATCATCAGACTCCACCCGGTCGCTCCAAAGTCTGGGAGGGGCAGACGCTGGCTCAAAGGATCCAAACCGCAAAGTACTCATCGGCACCAACGGAGCTGGGGCCGGCTCGACCCCCGGCCCATCCCCGGGCAACTGAGCAACAGGTCCTGATCCATTGGACCTCTCTCGTCCAGCCTCATCAGTCGGATCCCCACTAGCACCTACGTTGTCGTCACCCTCATGCATATCCACATCAGTCCCATTAACCGCGTCGGCAAACAACTCAGTATCCTCAAACTCAATCTCAAGAGGAAACACCTCTCCCATATAAGTCCAGTTGACCACGTCCAGGACGAACTCAATGTCCAGAACACTCACTAAGAGTCGGGCCACCCCATGGGCGCGGGTGAATGCCATATCCACTTTCTCAGTTTTTCCAACCATTATACCCAGACTAGCCACAACTCGAACATCTGTCAGACTCAGAGGGAGCGCCGGAAAACCGCAGCCACACCTGAGTGAGCGGCTTTCCCTTAGGCTCCACCTTCTTCCACTCATGAAATTCCGGAATGCATTTAGTGCTAGGGACCTTGCACAACCCAAAGCTCAGCAACCTCTCCAAATCGTCCATAGTTGGGAAGTCAACCCTGAACACACTATCCTCAATATGGACAAGCTCCCACTAAAAATCTCCTGGGGCCAGTTCCTGAAGTCTCTGCACAATCTGAGCCTCAGAAACTACCCCCTGGGTAGCTTTGACAATCCCAGTAGTCAAGCTCTGCGTCGCTACCGGAATCTCTCTCGCAGCCGGGGACTCAAAGAACATGAGCTCAGCACAATATACTCCATACATCGTAAGAGCTGGCACCTGATCGCACAGAAATGGGCAGCCCCCCGTGGCATGTGCTGGCTTACCACACGAATCGCACAGCTCCGCCACGCACTCAGCAATGAAGTGACCCTTCTCACCACATCGATAGCATAGCATTTTTTCCTTCTTACACGCCCACTTGGACGCTCTCTCAGACTCCGACCTGTCACCTGCCTCAGCAGAAATACCAGTAGAAGGAACCTCCATGTTGGCCAAAGCCGTCACTACCTCCATCGCCTGGCTAGGCAGTTCGGTCAACTGAACGGGATCGGCCGCCACATCAGTATCCTGATGGTCAACAACGACCGGTGGCAGAGGCTGTCTGCGGTACCGACCACGACCACCACGATGACCACGATAGCCACCTCTCTGCCGGTAGTCCGGGCCAGAATATGAGATGGTCTAGCTTTTGCTAATAATATGAGATTCCATCGGGTTGAGGCTGAGTCAGACTCGCAAGACGCCATCAACTTTTGTAATGGACGGACAAGGTGGTGGGACGCGGCAGCAGCTATTTTTTGCGAAGTGCATTGATGTTCATGCAACAATTGCGGAGGTCAAGTTTAAGCATTGTAATAGATCCATAATCAACCGGCGCATGTGCTAGCTAAGTTTAGTTATTGTAATAAATTCTTTTGTTCCTTGTTGGATGATCCTCTGTTCGTATGGCCAAATTATGGTCCTTTTGTGGATACAACATCAGGGGACGGCCCGTGAAATCAGATTTCAGGGTAAGTTGACTGCACTCGATTGTCTAGTTAACAAACTCATAAACGATGTATCTTTATTTGATGATCAATAAAGCTAGCCATGATGATCTTCCATAAAAAATCAATGCACACTTCAAAATATCTTATCAAATTTGCAATTCACAAACATCCAATTTTCATTAAAATAATTACAATTGCATAATACAAGTTGTTAATATTCAGAGAAATATACCTCTACTTCTGCCCTTCTTCATTGGCTTTGCTTGCCTCTTCCCTTTCCTCTCCATCTTCTGCTAGTGCCGACAGTTGGTGCCGCCCCTCATCGGAGTCTGCGCCACTGCTTGGTCGGTCGCTCGCTAGGCCCTAGCCACAGTGGCCGCCCACGGCGCCTCGGTGCACCCCTTCAATCTGCACCCTATCCGACATCTCCCAGCGACCCAGCCGCCCTGCTTGCCCGACCCCCATATCAAGGTGTGGACCAAATCAAGGTGTGGAAGCTACTACACCTTGCCCTCCAGAGTCCTCCGCTGCTGTGCATGATATAGGTATGAGCTCACCTTGTTTATGAAACACAATGTGCGAGCGGCAGAGTAGAATCGCGCGAGAACCACTTATCTTTTCAAACTCTAGTAACATGTGAAGAGAGCTCTTTGTAAGGAGGTCTCAACTTTCCTTCACTAACATGGTCGAACTAAACTTTCCATCAGGGCATCTCCAACGGCAACCCGTAAATTTTCTCCCGCATCCATCCGTGGATTGAGGGGACCAGTTCGCGAACATGGATGCGGGAGGCCGACGTTCAATGCTGCCCGCATTCATCTGGCCTCCCTAATTTTTCTGAAAGCCCGCACGTTTAAATAGCCGCATACATAGAGTTCAGAAGATCAAATGGCCGCATACATAGAGTACAGACATTCAAATAGCCACATGTAGCAGCAGTTCAAATTTAAACAAGTTCAAATATTACATTCCAACATTGTTGTCCCCTTTAACCGCCCACTGATGCTCAATCAAGTCTTCCTTCAGCTGCTCATGAGTCGGATGACCTAACATAATGCTTGTATATGTACTCCAAATCGGAATCCATTGCTTCAAAGAAGAAGGAACAACTTTTTTAACTCCGTAAATTCATCGAATAGTCGCCGGGCATGTGAGTAGATGGCACCTGTCGGGGCGGTCGGAGGAGATGGGTTGAACAGTGACGGAGGAGAAGCGGGGTGGAGCCCGGCTGGAACGTTGGAGGTGACAGAGACGTAGAGTTCTGACAGCGGTGTTGCGTGGCGGCCGGCGTGGTGGAGCGGCGGCGAAGGCAAAAGAGAACGAACGAAGGAGAGAAAATGGGAAGGATGGGGACGCCGAATCCTGGAAAGGGATTGGGTGGGCGGGGGTCGTCGGAGTCCTACATGTCCGTTGTCCGAACTCTAGCAAAGTCCCCCACGTTTGTCTCGGATTTTCGGGAAAAGTATATCCGGACCGTCGACGAACCGATACATGCCCGTGTGGGATGGCTTTCGCGGTCCGGACAACGATGTTTGGACGTATCAAGCGGTTCGAGGGTCTACCTTGAGCCTTTGACAAAATCACTAATTAATGAGTACTCGTTGCAAAGAGCAGTCCACTTTTTCGGGTCGCGACAAGTGGCGCACATGCAGCATGCCACTTGTCGCAACCTGGAAGTTTTCCCTTTTTTCGTAGATCCGTTTATTTAAAACGTTTTATCTTTTAAACCGTGCGTCCAAATCTCAAACCGTTTTCATTATTGGATTCCTCGTGTCGAGATCTTCAAAACTAGATCCCATGTTGATATGTTTTGACGAACTTTTTTTTCACGAAAAAACCGGACGAAAAAAACCAGGCAAAAGAACCGAAACCGGGAGCATGGTTTTTTCCCTTTCCGAAAGAGGCACGCATGTGCCTCTCGCGAAAATCACGCCCGTGCCTTTCGTGTAAGCAAAACCATGACTCTCGTGGAAGGAAAAAAACAGAAAACACGTTTTTTTTCTCGTTTCTGAGAGGCACGGCCGTGACTCTCGCGAAAGCACAACCGTGCCTCTCGCGGAAGCAAAACCGTGATTCTCGTGAAAGAAAAAAAACATAAAACGTGTATTTTTTTCCCTTTTTGAGAGGCACGGCTGTAACTCTCGCGAAAGCACAACCATGCCTCTCGTGGAAGCAAAACCGTGACTCTCGCGAAAGAAAAAAAACAGAAAACATGTTTTGTTTTTCCCTTTTCCGAGAGGCACGGCCGTGACTCTCGCGAAAGCACAACCATGCCTCTCGCGGAAGCAAAACCGTGACTCTCGCGAAAGAAAAAAAACAAAAAAAAACGCATTTTTTCCGTTTCCGAAAGGCACGGTCGTGACTCTCGCTAAAGCACAACCGTGCCTCTCGCGGGAAAAAACCGTGACTTTCGCGAAAGAGAAAAAAATGCGTTTTTTCGCGTATTTTTTTTTCCAAATTTGATCGAAAAGCTAAGGAAGACCGGGGGAAAACCAAAACGTCGAAAAAACCCCAAAAAACCGTTTAAAAAGCCGAAAACGCGTGCGGAAAAATAAAAAACAAACAAAATCCGAAGGGAGTGTCCAGAGCGCGACACTTGGCGAATGGCTGAGAGCGCGCCAAGTGGCGCTGATCGTTGCGAGGCTTCCGAAGGAGCGCTTGTTAACTAGTTGCTCTCAGCCTTTGAAGAAGCCCTCATGTCCTAAATCCCGCATGGGCCTTTGGAAATTACGAGGTATTACTTTTTATATGAGCCCAAAGCCCATCTATGTTTCAACAGAGGGCTTGACCAGGACACCGAGCCGTCCCTGTTTGATCCTCCGGCTGCATTGATTCAACTTGCGTCTGAAAAAGAAATCTAGTTACCTTAAAGATTAGCAAACGCACAATCTATTTTGTTTATTTGTCTCTCACCCAAAGGTACAAGTATTCTCAAGGCAAGAAACTATATACCTGAATGTGTCCATTAAATTATTCGATCAGGTACCATAAACACACCTGCATTTTGTCCTAAAATTGTCTGCACGTATTATTATCTCTCGTTCAGGGTAACACCGTGATTTCCAAACAGATTTTCCGGTAGGAATTGGCCGATCACGCCTTATGACATTATCGATCAGAATCCATATATTTTTGTTTTTCCTGTCAACGATGTAATCGATCAACTCGGTGCTGTTGATTAGTACTTGTACTAGCTCCTGTTACTAATTGATCACTTCCTACTACTCTGTTTCCTATGAATCCGACAGCTAGGTGGCTGACTAATCTATCCGTTTGGTAATTACTACTTTGCATGACGGAGACATGTTGTGATGGAATCAAAGGCAACGTAGCACTACTATGTTCTTGCCTCTTTAATGAACACTTTGTCACCTTAACTTCACATCAATTTCCCAACAATGACCTGACATAGTATGACCCTCTTAAGTTTAGAGAGAGATTTTGATGGGAAGAACTTAGGCCGGTTATAATGGGGAGTAACTTAGACCAGTAACATGCATATGTTACTGGTGTAAGTTACTACCTTCATAATGGGTAATAACATATGGATGATAACATGCAAGTCTTTATTAATTGAGATATAGACTAATTTTACTTCAAGGTGTGTTATGTTAACATATTATGTTTCCACTAGTATATCTCGCTTCATTAACTTCATGCCACATAAGCAAATTTGTCTTAAAATATATTATGTTACTATATAAGTTCTCCCACTATAACCAGCCTTACTGTAAACGGAAGTGGCCCCTCGATGGAAACTAATCTTCTAGACAAGAATGGGTAGTAGGAATTTCTTATGAAAGAATGGGTGTTGGTTTGTTATCAAAAGGCAGGCCTGTTGCATCGTGGAAGCAACCGTTAATTACTAAGACCATCACACTCCCTCTAAAAAAACCCATCACAATCGTGTCGGCATTCTGGAATGACCACCATTTTTATTTTAATTCTTCATTTTTATATTTCTTTTTGTTAAAAGAAATATTTTGTGAAAACACATGCCCATTTCAAAAACGAGTGAACACCTTTTAAAACTACATGAACTTCAAAAAATACGTGAACACCTTTTCAAATTACATGGACATTTTGCAAAAGTGCGTGAATGTTTTTTATAATTATTAAAACATTTTAAATTTACAAAGATACTATTTAGTAAAATAAATATATTTCAAAATATGTGAACATTTCTTAAGATACATGAATATTTTTTAAATATTTATTTTTTAAAAAAATGTGTGAATTCTTTTTATAGTACATGAATACTTTTAAAAATTACACAACCATTTCTAAAGTACATGGAAAATTTTATAATTACATGAATATTTGGAAAATATATTACTATTTTTTGAAAACCATGAATTCTTTTTACAGCACATGAATAATTTTTTTAAAAAATTACACAACCATTTCTAAAGTGTATGGAAACTTTTATAATTACATGAATATTTTGAAAACTATATTTTAAAATGTGTGAATTCTTTTTATAGCACATGAATACTTGTTTTAAAATTACACAACCATTTCTAAATATATGGAAAGTTTTATAATTACATGAATATTTTTTTGATAATATGTGAATTTTTTATAGCACATGGATACTTTTTAATAATTACACAACCATTTCTAAAGTACATGGAAACTTTTATAGTCACATGAATATTTTCTATAAATACATTTACATCTTTAAAATACATGAATGTTTTCTTAATACTTCATTTTTTTGTATACGTGTGAATACCTTTTATAATAGTACATGCATTTTTTATTCTTGTCTTACTGACTTCAGTGTAATTTACATATATGTTAACAAAATCTGAAAATGGACAGAAAAACACACCTTTTTTTGTTTGAGGTGAAGAAAGACACACCTTTGCAAATGGGCTGTGCCCGTTTGTTTGTTCTTTTTCAATGTAGTTTTTTCTTTTCTTTTAGGGACGTCTGTCGATCTAGTTATATGTGGGCTTTGATATCGTTCGTTTGGGCTTTGATAATCACCACGGATTTTTGTCCTGTGGCTTGGGCTGCCGAGCCGAAGCACACTAATCAGAGTCCACACTGTTAAAAGGAAAAGAGTACAACATCCACTACCAAAAGGGTTATGCGACAGTATATCTACCATCATTAGGCAATTTTGATGGGGGAGTAAGCAAAGCAAGCGAAAGCCAACCTGGGTTGCTTGGGACACTATGATACAACCAAAACAATTGGGGGGACTTGGTTTCCGTGATCTGAAGATTTTCAATGTAGCTCTGCTTGGGAGGCAAGCTTAGAGAATAATGAATGATGAACATTCTCTTAGTGCTCAGATTTTAAAAGCTGTGTACTTCCCAAACAGTACACTCCTTGAGGCAGATTTGGGACCCGTCCATCTCAAATTTGGCGAATGATATTAGATGGAAAGGAGATATTGGCTCAAGGAATCATAAGGAGAGTTGGAGATGGGGAGAGCACGAATATATGATCAGATAACTGGATCCCTCGTGATAGTTTTAAAAGGCCAATCACATCCTTAGGGCCAGTTCTTTTGGCGGCTTAAAAAATAAGCCGCCTCCTCCCTAGCTTTGTCATAAGCCCCTTCCCTTATTTATTGGGGCTTCTGAACTAGTTATGGAATTACTAATCTAGAAGCCTCCATGAATTTTGGGAGCGGCTTATTTTTTAAGCTGGGGAGAGGCAGCTTATTTTTTAAGCCGCCCAAAAGAACTGGCCCTAAGTGCCGAACCCACCACGTCGAGTATTTGATCTTATTGATACTACTTCAACACAATGGAATGAGGGTCTGATTCGTTTAGTTTTTATCCCCGTTGATGCAAACGAGATTCTAAAAATACCAGTATGTACGCGGAGGCAATCGAACTTTTAGGCTTGGCAGGAAGAAACAACTGGCTGTTTCACTGTTCGATCGGCATATCGGATGATACTGCAAACGAAGACAAGCAGAGAGGGATGGTGGAACAAGGCCGAGGGCTCATCCACGGGGCAGGCAACAAGTTTTGAAGCACTATATGGCATATCCAGGTACCATCAAAACTTCGTATGTTCCTCTGGCGACTTGCAAGGCATTCTATGCCCAACGGAGAAGTTCTCCATCACCGCCATATGGCCGATACAGACTCATGCTACTTGTGTGGAGCCGGGGACACATGGAGACATGCACTTCTCTCGTGTGCTCTATTAAGGAGCGCGTGGGCTCTCGCCCGCGAGGAGCTGCTCGAGAAAATCATCATACACCAAGAGGAACACGCTAAGGACTGGTTATTTGCTCTACATGGAATACTAGAGGCTCCTGATTTCATTCGTGTTGTGGTAACCATGTGGGCAATCTGGGCTGCACGAAGAAAGGCAATTCATGAAGATATCTTTCAGTCTCCACACGCTACAACAACGTTCATTAATAAGTTTCTGTCAGAGTTGGAGATAGTAAACAAAAGGGAGACGCTAGCGGTACCAGCAAGACCTATGCGGAGTGCAACTTGGGTGCCGCCAGTTCAAGGTTGTGTGAAGATCAATGTCGACGGGGCAGTGGCCGTGAGAAGAAAGCATGGTTCTATGGGTGCGATCTGTAGAGACCAACATGGCAACTTTCTGGGGGCCTCGACGATTGTTTTCAAGCACATCACAGACCCTCAAACGCTTGAAGCCCTAGCCATAAGAGAAGCGCTCTCTTTGGCGGATGATTTATATGCACGGAATATATAGGTTGCCTCTGACTGTAAGGTGGTTGTTGATGAGTTGCACCATGCCAAGCTAGCTACTTATGGAGCTATTCTTTGTAAAATATCAGACCGTTCGTCTAGTTTTTTGTCATGCAATATAGGTCATGAATTTAGGAGCTCAAACTACGAAGCTCACAATCTAGCGAAACATTCTCTCTCCCTCGCGGTTGGTCGTCATATTTGGTTAGGCCAGCCGGGAGATCATCATTTCGTCCCTGTAAACATTGTGACGGGTTAATAAAGTTTCGCAATATTGTCTTAAAAAAAAGAAAATAGTAAACTACGACTAGAATCCAAAACAAAAACGCTCAACCTCGTTAAATACCGCCACGTGTACACCTGGCCCGACCACAAACACGAGACGCCGTCGCCCTCCGCCGCCGCAAATCAAACCGTCGTCTCGTCTCGTCTCGCCACTCCGTCCTTCACACTTCACCGGACCGCACCGACCCGCGAGAGAAAAGGAGAAAAGAGGAAGAATCGGTCGCTCGATCGCGGGGCCGAAACCCTAGGCCGCAGCCCCCCTCCCAATGCCCTCGCCGCCGCCGCCATGAGCCTCTCCGCCCTCTCCCGCGCGCTCGCGCGCTCCTCCCGGTCGCGCCAGGTCAGTCTCTCTCTCTCTCTCTCTCTCTCTCTCTCTCTCTCTCTCTCTCTCTCTCTCCGGCGGCTCCGGGTGCATCGGCTCACGGTGTGCAATGTTCGGTCCCCCTAGGGTTATCTGCTCGGGGGCCATGGCGTGTTCCGCGGGTCGCCTTCGCCGTCGCCGTCGCCGCTGCTGCCCGGCGGTGAGGGCGCCGGGCTGCGGCTCGTGCGTCGCTACCTGACGTCCGCTCTGGGGAGCCGGGCTGCGGCGGCCAACGGGGCCGGGAAGGTCCGGGGCGGGAGGTCCCTGCTCGCCAACTCGCAGGCCCGGCGGCTGTTCTCCGACCAGTCGAAAAAGAGTAAGCTTTCTTCCCTGTTTTGGTGTTCCTTTGATCCGCTTTGTCGGTGGCTGTGTTGATGATGCGCCCCTTGATGGTTCAGATTTCCCCAAGGAGAAGGAGGTGCCGAAAGGGGATGGGAGCAACAAGTCTGAATCGAAGAGTATGTTTTGATTCTGAGTTTGCATTCCACAGTGTTTTTGTAGTTTGGGAAATCCATGGAGTTGTCTATGGAACCTATTTTCCTGTCTCTTATACATAGCCTTGTTATTGCCTTCTGCTTCTCCTAATAGAATGTGCAATGGTTCTGCCGTGCATTTGAAAAAAAAGTTGAGGGATTTTGCAAGACAAATCCAGTTTCATCATTATCCTCATATAGCCAGTGTGTATACTTTCACATATACTAATGGTCAAAGTCTTAAAAAATTGACTGCTTGGATCCCATGTCTTGCCCTTTTGGGCAGAGGGGATATATACTCATAATGTAAGACGTAGTCAAAAAACGTCTTACATTATGGGACGGAGGGAGTAGGATATAGCTTTAGCTAGTCTTTCAGTGTTAAGTGCCACATCTGCTTGTAGTTTGCCTAAAAAATGAGTGTGCCATCATGAACATGTACAAATGTGCCTGCAAGTTTGCAGCTTTTCACGCGGTTGTGTGCATTTGGTCCTTTTAACTTGGCGTGCCGGGCCGTGCACTAATGTTGTTGCTTCCTCTGTGCACTATGCAGATGAACCCAGTTCAGGTGGTCAGCCAAACGTCCAGCAGAAACTTCTGAAGCTATTCCAGGACTCTATTGGTCCTGTATTCCTTCTTGGCCTATTACTGGCAACATTATCGGGTTCATCGGAGAAGGAGGTACTCTGTTTATACAATAATAATAGTCATTGCCAGTTTGGTTAATTGTGTTGGTCACCTGATCTCTTCTGCATAGACATCTGAAAAGAGTTGGTTCATTTAAATGTGGTGTGTACATTATTTGAATATGGAAATTGCTTCAGAATCCAGTTGAGTGGTGCCAGGTGGTTGTATAAATGATTAAACTCTTTTGAAAAAAATATTGGTGGTGTGATCTAGCTAAGAGGTAGAGAAAACATGTGCTTTTCCTTTAGATGTTCTTAGTATATGGTATTTCTCTAATGTTTATCAGTTACTAATGTTACTGAAAAGAGGTAACTTCATAGTCGCACCCAAATATTCGATTCCTTGCAGCTTGCCACAAATACACCCCAGTAGTTCACAACTGATGACATATCTTACTACCCCAGTTATTAATATTGCTTAATGGCATTGCTACCATGCGCTTTATGTTTTATTATTTTCAGTCTCTAAGATACTGTACCTCCTGCCGTCCTGGTAACACCTGATATGATAGATCTTTATTAATCGATAGTTTCATATCTGTTGCATTTTTGATATACAGGATGTAGTTTCTTTTACTAGTCCACTATAACTCATAAGGCCCATTTGCTTCTAACTCTTGCAGATAAGCTTTCAAGAATTTAAGAACAAGCTTTTAGAACCTGGGTTAGTTGACCGCATCGTTGTTATAAACAAGACAGTTGCAAAAGTTCATGTCAGAAGTTCACCCTCGACCAAGCAAAACCAGCATAATGATACAAGTATTACTACCAGTCATCTTCCTGGTCAAGAGGCTCCTAGCAAATACAAGTATTACTTTAACATTGGAAGTGTTGATTCTTTCGAAGAGAAGTTAGAAGAGGCTCAGGAAGCATTGGGGATAGATCGACATGATTACATCCCTGTGATTTATGCTGATAAGATAAGCTGGTTCCAGGAAATCATGAAGTTTGCCCCGACACTTTTCATTGTTGGCTTGCTATATGTGGTGGGGAGAAAGATGTCGATTAGTATTGGTAGTGGTTCTGGGCAAGGAGGCCGTAGTATTTTCAGTATTGGAAAAGCTCAAGTGACAAAGATGGATAAAAACTCCAAAAACAAGGTTAGTTTTTGTGTCTGCTGCTTTGTTCCATCGCTAATTTGATGTAATCTGGAAGATTATTTCTTGCTTCCATTGTATAGTAAAGGAGCTTTGACTGGGTTCATCATTGCAAAGCAACAGCAAAGCTGAGCTCAAGTAATCCTTTTTTTTGGTATACTGCAGGTTTTCTTTAAGGATGTAGCTGGTTGTGATGAAGCTAAACAAGAAATCATGGAATTTGTTCATTTCCTGAAAAATCCTGACAAATATGAAGCACTGGGAGCTAAAATACCGAAGGGTGCTCTTCTTTGTGGACCCCCTGGCACAGGAAAGACTCTCCTTGCTAAAGCTACTGCTGGAGAGTCTGGTGTACCTTTCTTGTCTATATCTGGTTCAGACTTCTTGGAAATGTTTGTTGGTGTTGGACCATCCAGGGTGAGAAGCTTATTTCAAGAAGCTCGGGAATGTGCACCTAGTATTGTATTTATTGATGAAATTGATGCAATTGGTCGTGCAAGAGGCCGTGGAGGGTATTCTGGTGGGAACAGTGAGCGTGAAAATACGTTGAATCAGTTGCTTGTAGAGATGGATGGGTTTGGAACAACAGCTGGGGTAGTTGTACTTGCAGGCACAAATAGACCTGACATCCTGGATAAGGCTTTGCTAAGACCAGGAAGATTTGATCGTCAGATAAGTATTGATAGGCCAGACATAAATGGCCGTGAACAAATATTCCGCATCTACCTTGCAAAGCTAAAACTGGATAAGGAGCCGTCGTTCTATTCACAAAGATTAGCTGCGCTGACACCTGGATTTGCTGGAGCAGATATTGCCAATATCTGTAACGAGGCTGCTCTAATTACTGCAAGAAGAGATGAGAAGCTGATTACAATGCAGCATTTTGAATCTGCAATTGATAGGGTAATTGGAGGCTTGGAGAAGAAAAATACGGTAAGATTCCATTTAGCTCCAATCCAGTAGTTAAGTTAATCTCGCTGTATCTACTGTCCAGTGTAAATAATACTCCAACACTGGATGCAGCTAGTGGAAGGCATACCTTTCTTGATACGATGTGACTGTTAATTGAACTATAGATAAATGGACATATGGTACTGGTATCCATATTCTTAACTATGTACTTATTGATCTGTGTGTAGGTCATTAGCAAACTGGAGCGTCGAACCGTTGCTTACCATGAATCTGGTCATGCTGTTGCTGGATGGTTTTTGGAGCATGCAGAGCCACTCCTTAAAGTTACAATTGTACCTCGTGGAACAGCTGCTTTAGGCTTTGCCCAGTACGTACCAAGTGAGAATCTTTTGATGACAAAAGAACAGTTCTTTGACAGGACATGCATGACCCTAGGTGGCCGAGCCGCTGAGGAGGTAACACAACATCTCATAGATCCCTTGCTTGTATAACCGAGTTTTGTTGTCGTAGCAACCTAGCGAGTTGCATAATTATTTTTTCCTCCCCAGGTTTTGATTGGGAAGATCTCGACTGGTGCTCAGAATGATCTGGAGAAAGTTACTAAAATGACTTACGAGCAGGTTGCAGTATATGGCTTCAGTGAAAAGGTTGGGCTCCTATCTTTCCCTCAAAGGTATGATGGTTTTGGAATGGACAAGCCATATAGCGGGCAGACAGCATCCATGATTGACACTGAGGTGAGGGAATTGGTTGCCAAGGCCTACAACACCACCACTGAGCTGATAAGGAAGCACAAGGACAAAGTTGCCCAAGTTGCAGAGCTGTTGCTTGAGAAGGAGGTCCTCCATCAGGATGATCTGGTCCGGGTTCTAGGGGAGCGCCCATTCAAGCCAGACGAGCCAACAAATTATGATCGCTTCAAACAAGGTTTCATGGATTCTGAGGACAGTAAGAGTGGTTTAGTCGACCCATCATCATCCGTTGGCGAGGCAGTGCCAACATAACTTGGACAACACCGCATTACGCTGCACATAAAGATTTGGTAACTTTATTTGGTATGGCTGTATAAATGAATGCCTTTGTCAAGCCCTAGACTCCTATTTTGCTAATCGAGACGGCGTCGACTCTCCGCTGCTTACCCTGCAATTGGCACCACAGAAGGCCATGAGATTTTTCCTTGAATCCTGTTACCCAGCTCTGCTGTTGAAAAACCTGTGTTTCTGCGGCACTGTGGGCTAGCCAGAATGTTTTGCCCTGTTTGTTTTCCTCTGTAGTTTCGCTTCTTTGCATGACAATGGCAATTTGTTGGAGCAACGAATCAAGCAAATTACTAACCAGTGTCTGCACTGATATCATACAACTGTGTGCATGCAATTCTTGAACGTGTCAATACCAGAC
This sequence comes from Triticum monococcum, assembly GCA_034509565.1. Lineage (NCBI taxonomy): Eukaryota > Viridiplantae > Streptophyta > Magnoliopsida > Poales > Poaceae > Triticum > Triticum monococcum. The sequence continues at coordinate 663,448,956 of CM067843.1, read as the reverse complement.
TAGAAGTAGAAGGTGCACGACTCGTGCAAAGATTTCGTAAATCTGTTTGGCATGGCAAGCTGTATAAAGGAGCCTTTGTAAGCCCTAGAACTCCCCTTTTGCTGATCGAAAACTCCGTCGACTTTCCGTAGGTCCTGTACTCATAACCTATTCTCTGCCTTCCCCTGCAATTGGCACCACAAAATGCCATGACATTTCCTTGGATCTTGTTGGGTGCATCTCTCGGCTGATGAAAAACTGGTGTTTCAGCTAGCCCGGATATTTTGCCATTTTTAGATCTCTCTAGCACACCCCTTAAAACACACTAATATAACCGCTGGTTTACAGTTTTATGCGGAAAAAACGATCTGAATAGAACTAGTAAATGATTTTGACCTGTAAATTTTTTTAAGGGGCGCGGAAAACATCCCTACCGAACATATGAAAATAAGGATTTCAGAGCCAACCCGAGGGTGTCCCTGTATATGCAAAAGACCGTTGGTAGGAGTCCAACTGCCATCGAAATCTTCATACTGCCATCGGAATCTTCATGGTTCGAACCGTTCGTCCCCGGCCGCCGCCCTGCTCATTCGGGAAGCCGCTCCACCTGTCCTTCCCCGGCCGCCGCCCTGCTCATCCGGGAAGCTGGCCCACCTGTCAGGGCCGCCGCCGCCCAGCCCGTCCTAGCTGCCGCCCTGCTCATCCCGGCTGCCGCCCCGCACCTCCCACCCTCTGCTCGCCAGATCAACGGCGTCAGCGCACGTGCACCAGCAGCACGGCGGGAAGCAGCAGCAGTACCAGCCGCTGTGGCGCATGGAGGGGCTGAGCCTGGGGTCCTCCGTGTTGGCTGTCGCAGGGCTCTCCGCCGCCGGCGCGCTCACTTTCTCTGGGCTCTCAACGCTCGTCTGGGTCATGGGGGTACGTCTAGAGGGGCCTGGCGCAGGGCGACTCTGGCCGGGTGGCCGGGATGGTGGTGCAGCCGTTGGACAGTGGGAAGCGGCACGACTTATATGGGATGTCGGCCTTTGCCGGACACAGAATTGGGGACGATTGGGGATGCTCTGGGCACTAGCAAAGCGCGGGACGTCGCCAGCACCTAGTGCTGCATGGGTGAACGTACGTACGCATCGTGCATGCGTTCAATTTGTCGAAATCAGATGTATGTATACGTGTTCAGAGCATCTCTAGGTGACCGTGGACACGGGCGAGAGGAAGAAAAAGACGTGAGAAAAAAATATAAACGAATATTCACTTTTACAGTTTTAGTTTAAGGGGTCTGTTCAACCGAAGTCAAATCGGCCCTTAAAATGTGTTTTCCGAAAAGTGAAAAACGTGTTTTTAGTTCCCCGGTTTAAGAGCATCTCTGGCAGACCCCTGATTGCCGCGCGAATTGTAAAAAGCCGGTGACTATACGGGTTTGGCCCTCTTTTTTGGGCCAGACCAGAGCCCGTATAGTTGCCCGGCCCGTAAATGATTTTACGGTGGCCCACAACCCTCCCCCAACGCGGTATATCTACGGGTTTGCCGCAAGTATACGGGGCGAAACCCTATCCCTCCGCCGCCGCAATTCTCCAATCCCCTCTTTGATTTCTCGCCCCCGGTGAGGTAAATCACCCCCCCCCCCCCCCGCCCACTGATCTACGACGATGTGGAGCTCTAGCCCGCGCGGTGGCGGCGAACACCCGGAGCACGAGCGCGCGACCAAGCGCTACTCCAACTTTGGGTTCCCGGTGCTGCCGTCCCTCCTCCGCTACGAGATGAAGGAGTATGCCCGCCGCCATGTGCGGCGCTTCGACTCGGGGAGCTCTTCGCCGCACCGCTGCTTCCGGTGAAGAGGGAGCCCGGCGAGCTTCCACCGCTCCACGCCGTCAAGATTGAGCCGGGGGAGGAGCGCCCGCGAGGCCGCAGCGTCATCGGCCCGGAGGACTACCCTGTCGAGCCCGACGCGGATGCCTTCGAAGTGGCACTCGCTCAGCACACTGCGCACGAGCAGGAGGAGGAGGACGCGCGTCGCCAGCGGGACAAGGAGCTCAATGACCTCCTCTTCGAGCATGCGCTCGCCGACGCGCACGAGTTCGACGCCAAGCAGGTAGCATAGCGCCGCGAGCAGGAGGAGCAAGACAAGAAGTACATCGTTCTTGTCTCCTCCTCCTCCGACAAGTGAGCGCCGCCGCCACCGTACTCGGAGAGCTCTGGTGAGCTCCGATTTTGGCTAGTTTAGAGTGGGGCGGCATCGCGATGTAAAATAACTTTTTAAATGTAGCAATGATCAAACTATGAATGTAGTATGTACTCCTCATTTCACCTGGGAATGATTTCTTTCAAAATATACGGTTTCAAATACAGGTTATGCTCGGCCGCAACCAATTTCGTCCCGCAAACATCTGATTTCTCAGCCCTTATTCACAGTATAAGGGCCGGTGATACAGAGGGTCTGCTAGAGATGCTCATACCATCTCCTTTGCAGAAATGGTTGCGAGAGAACTGCAATGGAAATATGGAATGCTAGACCCGTGTGCGTGCAACAATCCTTTCATGTGCGTACGTAGTATCGACTTTAAAGTAGCAGTAGTTGGGACGATTCCTGCAAAGACGACGCGGATTCATCACCACAAAAGCTCTCGACCGAAAGCGCCGGACGCCGCCGTGCAGGGCACAAAACCTGCACGCTCGTGTGGCAATCCAAGAATGGTCGTCCTGCGTGTATGCGTAAATACACACGCCAAAATGAGGGAGCATACAAGTGCCTTAGGATTACGTCGGGAGCAGTGCTAGTGCACATTACAGCCATGCGCAGTGGGTAGCAACCATCGGGTCTGAAAGGGAAGTAAAGCAACGTAGGAGGCGATGAGGTTGGGTCGGGCATCCTTCTCCTCCTTTGGAGACTTGCTGCCGAAAAGAAGATGGATGAACAGTTCGAGCACAACGCTAAACCCCCACCCCCAACCAACCAACCTGCCCGCCTTGAAATCCACGAATCTCCCCAGCCAGTTCCACGACATTGTCGCCTTCAATAGTGGATAGTGTCATATGTGTGGTAACATAGATGTCTTCATTTATTACTTTATAGACTCATTTTACATTAAAAAATGCTATGTGATGATAATATATTATGATAGTCTATTTGTCTCTTTCTTTATTAACTATTTGCCGTCTCATCATTTTTGCTTATGTGGCATTTATATTACTACTATGTATGTTATTTCCACTATGACCAGCCTAATAATCGAGCGCGCCAAATTAAAGGGCAGGCCAGACAGCCGGTGGGCGGATGCGAATGTGCTGCCAATCAGCAACAGGCTCCGACCACCTTCCTCCTCCGGCCGTCCATGGCCCAGCCCCATCCTATCTACCGCCGTCGTCGCTGTCGTCGCCGGTTCCAGTCGCTTGGCATGCAAGGAGGGCACTGGATACGGCAGGAAGGCGCCAAGGGAAAGGGAAGCTTCCCACCTAGCTAGCCGTGTGATCCGCGGCCGTTCCACTTGGGCTCCCCTCCGGCCTTTAGTTCCAAAAGCGAGTGGTAGCAGGGCTCAACCACCTGTGATTCTAACGCGCCCCTGAGCTCCCCCGCAGTTTGGTGGAAGCGATCCACCTGTGATTGGAAGATATCTGAGTTTGGTCACACGAGTTGCACATATTATACGCATATACAGTTGTTGGTTTAGCAACATGTCGTCGTCGGCAAAGTGACAGAAAAGAGCAAGCAGTAAAATAACATCGTAATCGTAACGTCGCTACATGTTTAAGGAAAGTTAAACGTCGGCGGTGATGGACAGTGAGATGCGGTGCTTCTTAAGTAACCCTCGCAGGTGCTGCGGTTTCAACTCTGCACGTAGGCCAAGTGCTCCTCAAGGTGCAGTTACGGCATAATTCTTCCTTCCCAAAGAAAAGCTGTGGTGCCATCAGTAGTACTAGACAGTAGCTCTTGAATTGAATGCTGCGCCGGGAGTCAATGCCTTTTGTTTGAATTCTTGTGTGGTTTTGTGCAACGTTTTTTAAGTAATAAATCAACCTAAGCTTTGTGCGGTCCGTGCAAATATTTCCATGTGTTTTTCAAGTAGATCGCACTTCTTAGAGCCTGGTTAATAATACAGCCAGCGATCGGCTATAAAGAGTTGTCATATCATCTATAGCCAACCTCATAGGCGGCATATACAATAGTAATAAGTTTTGAATACATACTACTTTATTAATTGTTGGCAACACTTTACATCCTCATAAAGCGTTTTGGGTCTCGTGTTACAGCTCACTACTAACCAACATCCCGCTTCTCTTCTCTCTTCTCTAAGACTAGCCACAGTGGGAGTAACTTCAGTAGTAACATTGAATCTAACTCAGCAAATTTGCTTATGTAGCAATGTGTTAATGAGGAGAGAGGTAGTTGTAGTAACTTAGCTAGTTACTGTAACATCACATGTCCCAATGCAATATGAGTCTATAACCTAATAAATGAATCTTTGCATGTTACCACCCTTAAGTTACTATCCACTATGGAGGTAGTAACATAGTCTAGGGATATGTGTATGTTCCTAGTGTATGTTAGTATCCATTGTGGCTAGTCTAAATAAGCAAAGATATAATATTCTATTCCTTACAGACTGCTTATGTCACCTTATTGTACTTGCTCTTAGGCTGGTTGTAATGGGGAGTATCATAAGTTAGTATTTTGGTTGCCTTATTAATGGACATGCATGACACAAAATAGTACTCTCTCCTTTCCTTGATATAAGGTGTATAGATTTTTGAGAAAAAGTCCGTAATATAAGGTGTATTGCGTTGCACCACTCGTTTGGATAATTATTTTAGGAATATGATTACATTCCCTCATATGAGGCAAGCTCCTCTATTTTCTCATGTCAATTAGTCAGGTATAATCTCGCCTAAAACGTGTGAAAATTTCCCTCCATGTGCGTTCTTTAATTTTCGTGCCAAAAACTATACATCCTATATTTAGGAACGGAGGGAGTACAACATTTAATATGATACGGTACCATGATAATGATACCACACCCTCTCTTTCCTCATTTAATTGTGTGCCACATCACCCAAAAAGTCTAGTTGGTATGCATGATACCGCTTAAACTGCCCTTAATGGGAGTATCATAGGTAGTATCATGCATGCCAACTAAACAGTTTTGATGAGGTGGCATAGAATTAAGAGCATGGTTAATAGCACCTCCCGCTGCCGGCTCTAAGGCAAATCCATGTCACCAAAAGCTGATCTTACAGGCAAGGCATACAATAAGCTAGCTATACACTGGCTGCTAGGTTGGATTCATTACAAATTTAATACGAATCATGCATACAGCGGCTACACGGGATTGGAGGAAACATCCAAGCGGTCGTCCTAGCGCTAGCATGCATAGCTGCATGCGGGCTGTAAATTCTCGGGGCTTGTGCTGTAGCCGGGCTGCTCACGAAGCGCCCGCTTCACTCTCTCTTCCTTTCTTTCTCCTCCACATAAGATTTTAGTGACATGGCAGACCTTATAGCCTGCTGACTAGGTTTTATTATACTTGTTCTAAATGAAGAAAGAGAGGCTTGAGTATCATATCATGATACCGTATTATATTAAATGATGTGCTACTTTGTGTCATGCATGGTAATAAATGTAGTCTTCTATGATACCAACATATGATACTATGCATTAGGGATGTAGTATTATAGACTAGTATCATATGCATGATACTAGTATATGATACTCCCCATTACAACCAGCCTTACGATACTCGTTCAGTACATATTAGTACATCCGTCTTGATTTATGGGTCTTCTTCGTATTTTGTGTCAAAAATTGATCATAGATTTAACTGACAAAATATTAATATATGTCATAAAAGTTATATCATTGGATTCGTATCTGAACATAGTTTCGAATGATACCATTGTTTGTGACATGCACTAACATTTTATTAGTTAAAATCATGATTAAAATTTGGCACAAAACACTAAGAAGACCACTAAACAAGGAGGGAGGCACTATAGCGTAAAACGGTACACACAACGTTTTTCTCTTCCCGAAGCAACATAAGGTAAATCAATTCGTGCACTATTGATGATAAGGAATTACCAAACAATAAGTCAAGATAGGGAAACCAACTGTCCATTCCGCGGTATATACTACTCATATATTCCAATGGCAGCACAAACATCACATGTTCTACGTGTTAATTCAGTCCTTGAAATGCTAGAGAGAGGATTCTGACTTGTAGAGAATTTAATTCCTCTCAATCCCCTTCAAACCCCTCCGAATCCAATGCAACCAAACAAGCCGCCAGGTGGCGCCGGCTTCAAGGGAGTGGCATCGATGAAGAGCGGGTCCTGCACCACCACCACCTCCATCACGACAACCGAGCACCGCCTTCATCGAGGAGGGGAGCTTCACAAACACTACATCCAAAGAAAAAACAGAAGATAATCTGACAGTCAGCTCTAGGCTTCCTTTCTTCCTCCATGGTTTCCACATGACACCGGCGACCAATGGCATAGCCAGGAATTTGGGTCAGGGTGATTCAATTGATATAAGAAAAATGTTTATCAATATTATTTATTTCCACGTTCATAGTTAGTGTTTATACTTTTTTGCTAGATTGCATTGGTTATTGAATGTGAGTTCCAGAGAAAAACACAATTGCATGTGTGGAAATATAAACACCAATTAGTTTCCTAGTCTTGCCTTCAAGACTAGCCCATGTGTTGCATGATGACCCCGCTCTCTTGATCATAGAGCATTGTTAAGTAACAAGGATGCCGGCAACAATGAGAGCACATTGTTGGCGGAACAATGGTGTTGAACGGACCCAACTAAATGATATACTTTGAGATCACATCGTCACAATGTTATAAGTATAATCATGAATGTGTTACCGTATACTCACGTTCCTAGATCATGAGAATGTCGTGTACCTTCATGCCGAACGATTTACTTTGGGGTTGCCAAACGCTTAGCCGTAACAGAGTGATCATAACGACAACTTTCAGGTACATCGAAAAGTGTATGTAGGAACTTGACAGTTCAAGACCGTAATTTGCTCCTCCGGCGATGGAGAGATACTATCCGGGCCCTCTCAGTGTACGGTATCCATCAACGTCTGGCCAGACACAACGTGATATGATCGCGGGAGTTCTAAATATGGAAACGAGAAATAGAACAAAACGGGTAACGAGGATAGCTTGGTATTGTGATCAAATTGTTGCTTCATAAAGATACTGATAAAAGTCTCGCCTCGGGTTTTTTCATGTATTGCAAAGTAAACGGAATTGTGTACGCAAACAACAGGTTCACTCGATAAATATATTCGTGTATGTGTAGAAATCAATATGAGTGTCCGGATCCTGTTATTGGTTATTGAACGAAAGGTGTTCTGGGTCATGTCTATGCATTACCGAACATGTGGGGCCACACGTTTAAGGATCATCGATTTGTTGAGGTAGTAGAGGTATTAGGAGCACGTTGGAATTGAACCGAAAATGTTCTGAAAATACCAAAATTGTTTTAGAGAGAAACCGAAAGTTTTTCAGGGAAAATCAGAAAAGTTTCAAAAAAACTAAGGGTGTGGCTAGGTCTCAATGGACTGAGATTTAATCAAGTCTCAGTCAAGTGACATAACATGTAAGAAAGAAAAAGAGAAAAACTGAAGAAAAAAAATTGCACGGATCTCATTGCAAGATCTCACAAATATAACATCGACTGAGATTTAGCAAAACTGAAAACTAATTGCAATCATAGGGGAATGATCAACCCGATACTCTGGCAGAATAGCCTTGCCTTTACCGTTGGCAAGCACCGTCGAAACGCTATGGCGGCCCGAGTAGGAAGACCAATAATTCTCCAAGAAATTAACCGAATCATGGACGGACACCTTCCCCTCTCCAAAATCACGTCATCCTCAAATGCCAGGCTCATTTGATGTGCCACTGGCTGACTGGCACACGCACAAATCATCTGAAGTTTCTCTGTCCGCGCAAATACTCCCTTGGGTTTTCTTTTCTCCTTTGAGTAAACCGCACTTCATACACGTGACTCGGTACATGTAGCGTAAAATGGCGCCCCCACGCACAGCGCCTTTTTCTCCCCCTGAAGCAAAGACGGCTACATCAATTTGTTGCACTGTTGGCGATAGGGAATCATCGAGCAATTAAGTCAAGATGTATGAAAACTAATGGTCCACATTATGTAGTACACCAATCTTGATAATTAGGACCGGACATTCTGCGTGTTAATTAAGCCTTGGAAAGGCCAGAGAGGATGGGGAGGACGATGGTCCGGTCAAGAGCCCGATCGATCGGAAATTCGGAATGACATGCAACCAGACGCGCGGTTGACTTTACCCGCACTCCCAAGCTATAGCAACACAGCGCATGCCTGGGTCCCGCCCCGCCCGCAGTGCCTGCCTTGCGGCGACCTCGTGCTCGTGCTCGTTCAGCGACCAACCCTGCACCAACTAAAGCTGGCTAGCTTGCTGAACTAGGCCGGGGTAAACGCTTCGAGTGCCACGTCTTGACAAAAATGCTTCAACTAATCTCCTCGCCACTGGTTATATATAGGCACCTCTAGGGCAAGCACCTCGCATCTCGAACACATGCAGCAGCGCCATTGATTTGGCTAGCTATCCAGAGCTCTCAGGGGAGAAGGGGAGCTAGCTAGCTGAGGCGTAGAGAAATGGCGGCCATCCTCGTCGCCGCGATGGTGGTGGTGCTGTCCGTCAGCGCGGCGGAGAGCGCCACCGTGGAGTACCAGTTCGAGGTAGGTTGCACAGTTAGTCAGTTGTTGCAACTACCGTTGTTCAGTTGTTGCACATTCAGGTTCTGCGCCTACTCATGCAGCGCCATTGACGACGTTGTGACTGCTATGGTTGATGCATGCAGGTGGCGACCATGAACGTGACGCGGCTGTGCGGCAGCAAGAGCATCGTGGTGGTGAACGGGCAGTTCCCCGGCCCCACGGTGTCGGCGAGGGAGGGCGACCTCGTCGTCGTCCGGGTCGTCAACAAGGCCCAGTACAACATGAGCATCCACTGGCACGGCGTCCGGCAGCTGCGCAGCGGCTGGGCGGACGGGCCGGCGTACATCACGCAGTGCCCGGTGCAGCCCGGGAAGAGCTACGTCTACAAGTTCACCATCACCGGGCAGCGCGGCACGCTGTGGTGGCACGCGCACATCTCCTGGCTCCGCGCCACCGTCTACGGCCCCATCGTCATCCTCCCCAAGCTCGGCGTCCCCTACCCCTTCGCCGCCCCCTACAAGGAGGTGCCCCTCATGTTCGGTACGTGTGTTCGTCATACAAGGTGGTGACTGGTGATAAGTGCGTGCGCATGCATGAATTATTCAGGTTTTATTGTTATATTACGTGCGTGCTCAGGCGAATGGTGGAAGGCGGACACGGAGGCGGTGATCAGCCAGGCACTTCAGACCGGCGGAGGCCCGAATGTCTCTGACGCATTCACCATCAATGGCCTCCCAGGGCCGCTCTACAACTGCTCTGCCAAAGGTTTGTGTCGTGTGCTTCGCCTACCTACATGCGTGTGTGTTACTGATCAAGCAACCAAGCTAACTGCATTTGCATGCATGTGTGCGTGCCATGCAGACACGTTCAAGCTCAAGGTGAAGCCCGGGAAGACGTACATGCTCCGCATCATCAACGCCGCACTCAACGACGTGCTCTTCTTCTCCGTCGCCGGCCACCCGCTCACCATCGTCGACGTCGACGCGGTCTACATCAAGCCCATCACCGTCGAGACCCTCCTGATCACCCCAGGCCAAACCACCAACGTGCTCCTCACGGCCAAGCCGTCCTACCCCGGGGCGACCTACTACATGATGGCCGCGCCCTACTCCACGGCGGCCTCGGGGACCTTCGACAACACCACCGTCGCCGGCATCCTCGAGTACGAGGACCCCAGCTCCCCCTCCTCCGCGGGCTTCAACAAGAACCTCCCGCTGCTCAGGCCGACCCTGCCGCAGATCAACGACACGAGCTTCGTCTCCAACTACACCGCCAAGCTCCGGAGCCTCGCCACGGAGGAGTACCCGGCGGAGGTGCCGCAGGAGGTGGACAGACGGTTCTTCTTCACGGTGGGGCTGGGCACCCACCCCTGCGCCGTCAACGGGACGTGCCAGGGCCCGACGAACGACAGCCGGTTCGCGGCGGCCGTGAACAACGTCTCCTTCGTGCTCCCCACGACGGCGCTGCTGCAGTCGCACTACACGGGGATGTCCAACGGGGTGTACTCGTCCAACTTCCCCGCCAAGCCCCAGTCGCCGTTCAACTACACGGGCACGCCGCCGAACAACACGAACGTGTCCAACGGGACCAGGCTGGTGGTGCTGTCGTACGATGACGCCGTGGAGCTGGTGATGCAGGGCACCAGCATCCTCGGCGCCGAGAGCCACCCGTTCCACCTGCACGGCTTCAACTTCTTCGTGGTCGGGCAGGGGTTCGGCAACTTCGACCCCGCCAAGGACCCGGCCAAGTACAACCTCGTCGACCCCGTCGAGCGCAACACCGTCGGCGTGCCCGCCGCCGGGTGGGTGGCCATCCGCTTCCGCGCCGATAATCCAGGTTGGAATCCATGCATCACATGAGCTGAGCAGCTTAAGAACCAGAGTTTCTGAGTATTGATGTGTGTTCTGCAGGGGTGTGGTTCATGCATTGCCACCTGGAGGTGCACGTCAGCTGGGGCCTGAAAATGGCGTGGGTGGTGAAGGACGGGAGCCTCCCCAACCAGAAGCTGCTCCCTCCGCCGTCCGATCTTCCCAAATGCTAGGAAGAGATTGCGTCTTCTCCAATTTCCACAGGACATTCGTCCGCTTTTGCTTGCTTGCGTGCGTGCGTGCACAACTGCTTTTGCTTGTGTGTCGCGCGTGCGCGCGGTTGGTGCCATTCAAGTGCTTTATTAGCTGTGTGCTCTTTAGCTTTCATGTCAAGTCCTCGTCTGATTAACTGTTGTGAGGTTTCTTGATCACAAGCAAGAGGCTTAGGACTTTCGTTTTGGACTGCTGATTAGTCGCCATCTTTTGTAACGTACGGGAGCTGGGTCATATGCCCATGTGCCTGTCCAATAATTTGTACCAACATTTGATTCATGGATTGTTATTGGTTATTTAATCGACAGATTCTGTTAATTAATCATCATAGGACACAACTACTGCACCAATTCCATGGCCATTGTATGATACTTCTTCCGGCCGGGTTTATTCTCGTATTTTTGTGTCAAAATTTGACCGTAAATTATTTAATAAAATACAAGTTTATCTATTAAAAATAACACTACAAATTCAATGATATAATTTATGTGGTGTATAACTTATATTTTGATAGTTAAATATATGGTCAAAGTTTGATCCAAAATATAAGGAAGAACTATAAACGAGGACAAAGGAAGTAGGTACATTCCACTCCGAAAAAGGGCCAAGCAACACAACTGATACTTTGGGTTCTCTCCGGGATGAAAACCTATTAGGCCAACTCTAGCCAATCCCCTATAACCGGTTATAGTAGTAAAAACTGGTTTTATACCTCTAATCGGGACCTAGCCGAACCCCTAAAACCCATAGAGGAGGATAATTTTTTCTCCACTGCTTATCCGACGCCTATATTTACTCCACCGTCCGAGGTGGAGTAAAAAATCCCCACCCTCCTCTGCCTCTCCCCCCCATCCCTTTCGCCGGCGACCCCCCGACCCCCTCCTTCCAATGGTCGGATCTCGTGGCCGCGGATCCCTGCCGCCCATCTACAGCGCGGATCCACACCATCACGAGTGAAGCGCGAGTGCGTCCTCAAGCCGCTGCCATCGCGATGTTGCAGCCCCATCAGGACGGCTCGCCGGCTTCCTGAACTCCCCGCGCCGCGGCAACCACAGATGAAGTACCTCAGCGGTCGGCATCGGGCGTGGGGGACGTGGGTGGCGGAGATCACCGACCGCGACACCTGCAAGCAGCACTGTCTCAGCTCCTTCCGCATGGCCGAGCTCGCCACCCACGAGTACGACCGGTGGCAGGTCCAGCCGCACGACGCCGCTGCCCGCCTCAACTTTCCGTGGGGCAAGGCCGCGCCGCTGCTTGACCCGCCGGGAGTGGTGACTGTGGTAGTGGCTAGGGAGAGCCGGGAGGTGAGAGAGCGCATCACGGCGGAGGCTGTCGAGGAGGAGTACATGGCCGGCCTCCGCCATGAGATGGTGGAGGCGGAGCACACGACTAGCGGGTGGGGGGGGGGGGGAGGTCATCCTCCTCTCGAGCGACGAGGAGGACAGCGGGCCGACGACGACTTCGACGTTGAAGAATGGTAGAGGATCTTCCCTGACTGCGGCGACGATGGCACAGGGCCCGGCCCCATGGGCAATGGGATTTCATGGACGGAGTGGCTCGCCCTCAATAAGTTCGATGATTAAGTAAGGTTTTAGTTTGAATATGCTTCAGTGGTTTTAAATGTAAATTATGTGGCAAATTAGACTATGCTTCCGTGGTTGCTTAAATTAGACTATGCTTCGCGATTGTTCAAATTAGACTATGCTTCGATGGTTGTTTATTGAATCTTCGTTCATTACATACAAATTGGCTTTTTACTCTGTTAAATATAGGGATCGGCTAGAACCGACCAAAATTTAGTGGAGTAAATATACTCCACTAAGTTTACTCCATCATCCTTTTCCTCAGCGGCGGAGCTTAGTGTACTGCTGGGGGGGGGGGGGGGGGGGGGCGCTGTGGCCCCCCAACTTTGGACAAATTATGTGAAGAAAATGTTAAGTAGAGTGCCTAGCTAGAGGAAAAAAGTATTTTGCCCCCTCAAATGTTCACATTTTGTGTTCTGCCCCCCCCCCCCCGGAATTTTGCTGTAGGTCCGCCACTGGTTTTCCTCCTTTATTTTTGGGGGATCGACTAGAGTTGGCCTTACCCGGCTTGCAGCTCAAGCAATGGTTGTCGTTTCAGAGTTTTGGCTACCCACTTGTTTGTCAGAGGTGTATGTCTTTGGGTGGCACTTGCTCCACCTTATGATTTTGTCTTTGGGTGACATACCTAATGAGTTTTGCATGGTGTAAAACCTTGGGTGAAAACCCCGACCTAGGAACAGTCACCTTCTTGGAGGCGTCGTCTTGAGATTCTAGCATTGCCTCTAGTATGGTCTCCTTCTCCGGAGGAAATTTTTAAGATGGCTTTGGGCAATGGCCATGGAGGGTGGACACCTAATTTTTTTATGGGAACCTAATTGGGTTTTGGTTTGGTCTTTTTGTGACAACTCTCGTAACAGGCTTTCAGCCCACCCTATATATAAAGCAAGCCATCATGTTCGTACATCAAGTCCATGTGTAAGAAAGAAAATAGTAAGTCTGTTGGGGGCAACAACACAAATATGCCCAAAAGAAAACAAGAAAATAGTGATACAAGGATGCACAGAGCCGAAGAATCACCATCCATGAGGCTCATAAAGATAGCTCCCAACAATATCAGCTACTCGGTCATGCCTGCTAGCCACTCCCCGTCCTGCTGGCTAGATAACGAGTCAGTGGCACGCCTACAAAACGCCGCTCAATCACCATCTTGTTATGCGTCGTCCAAAGGGTCCAGGTCATCACCGTGAACACTAACCAGAAGAGGCATCTCTCTTACCGGTACGATTGGCTTGAGCTTCTAGGATCTTGCCAAGTTAAGGGGCCTGCCAATCAGGCCCGAGAGCCTCATAGACAAAAGTCCACAAAAAGCGGACAACATGGCATACGAAGAAATATGTGTCCCATACTTGGGGACACCACAAAGGGGGTACAGATCGTCGCCCAACCCATGCTACTTGACTGCATCCGTCCTCGAGGGGAGGCGATCACGCAGAAGCTGCCACACAAAGATCTTGATCTTCAACGGAAGCAGTCTTCCATAGATGAGTTGTCCATGATAGGGTTGGCAATTGACATATGTCATAGTATGCGAGTCAATAGTGAAGATCCATGACGTGGCTAGCTACAAAAAAACAACATATGTAGAGTCCTCCAACATCGCAGGGTGGCTGCCCTCAATTCGGTCCAAGCTAAGGTCTCCTCAGGAGCAAATGTTTGTTGGAACGGGATGTTTCAAATCCATTTGTGGACGGCCGAGGCAACCAAAAGCATGGGGCCTGAGCAAATTGCAAACATGCTAGGGAATTTGCGAAGTGGGACGCTTTCAAGCCATGGGTCCAACCATAAGAGGGACCCTTCTTCATTCCCTATGGAGACACTGCTTCAAAGACGGATCACATGCTTGACCAACTAGAGAGATTTCTAGAATCAGAAGTGGGAGTTCTCCTTACGATCACAAGCTAGGAGGGGACGACCTTGCATATATTTAGCTTTTTAAAAGTTGCAGCCATAAGCCCCCCTCATATCTGAGAATCCTTCGGACCCATCGCAAGCTCACAACATAAGGGTCAGATTCATGCGCCGAAACACTAGAATACCTAAGCCACCATGGTCCTTTGGGAAGCAGATGTCAACCCATTTCACCATATATTTTTGGCGGCTTGGATTGATGACTGAGTCATCGAGATTCAGTGGTCGTGCTGGTCGACATTTCATATTGTTCAGGTGTTGTCCTCTTTGAAGACGACGATTGTGGGTATTACTCTTTTGGTCCCTTTTAGCATTTGTGAGGTCGGTGTGTGGGTTATGTGTTCGATGTTTTGTCATGTGTTGTTCAACATGCCGGTTACACTTATTTGTACCAGCCAGTCGCGTTAATAAAATCACCCATTATCACAAATCCAGAGCAAAAATTCTAACAAAATGACATATTAAATCATATTCAAATCAGAATTTCAGCTACAAATCTGGTGAGATGTGACTTTTTTTTACCACAACGGAATTTACACTTGAAATTTCCACATCAAGCACTAGCTAGCATACGTGGTCCTTTAAGATGGAAAATTCTCAAACCTAAATGGATGGCCTAGAAGTGGCCACGGGCAAGGCAGTGGACCAACATGCGCCAGAGGAATGGGTAGCTCTGTTTGGGACACGCAGCCACCCAAACACTCCATTCACTCTCTTCCCCGTCTGTACCACTCAAAACCTCACCTCCGCCTGTATTTCTATTTCCCCGTCCCCTCCTTCCTTCTAGACACCAATCCTTCTTCCTCACCCAACTTCCGGAGCAAGCGAATTGCATCATGCCCGCAGTGATGAAAGCTCTCGCCGCCGCCTCGCCGGTCTCGGCGCCGCCTTCGCCCCGTCGGAGCGTGGCAGGTTTTGTTCTCTTCTCACTGAAGCTGCATTTCCATTTCTGCGCTCTAGTCTCTAGACTTGTAGTGACCGATGTATGAGCGCCTGTTCATAAGTTTCTGAATCCAGTATGCGTGCTGTATGCAAATTTCACTGCACGGTGTCCTTCCTTTGGGAGAGTTCAGAATTGACTATGTGACTTTGTATGATGTTCTCTTGCACCTTCTCTGTTAAGGCTGCCATTTCGGTTGGAATAGCGATTGGTCTTATCTCACTCGTTCGGGTCGTTCTCTGTTAGTCCAGATAGCGTTTGTTTGGTTCAGGCATCAACACCAGCGACTATTTTCTTCCGAAGTACCAAGTTGATTCTTCCACATATTCAGGGTAGCCCTTGTGATGTCCAAATCTATATTTTGCGTTACAAATTACACTGCAAAATGCTGTTTCAGCTGCTGATGGAATCATTATGTCTAGTCTATTTCGTTATTAACAAGCATGGCCTTAAGACATGCCATTCTGAACCTCGCATTTCAGTACCTGACACGCTGCATGTACAGGCTCGTCAGGTGCGCCGTGTCAAAGCCTGCACTCCTCATTCCGCGGCATCTCCCTGCGGTGCCGTCCCAGGAAACCGGCCCACCGCTCGCCGCCGCTACGCAGCTCCCGGGCGGCGGCGCAGGTGGTGGCGATGAAGCCGGCGATCCAGTTCATCCAGGGCACGGACGAGCAGACGATCCCGGACGTGCGGCTGACCAAGTCCCGCGACGGCACCAACGGGGTGGCCATCTTCGAGTTCGACCAGCCGTCGGTGTTCGACTCGTCGGCGGAGCTCGGGGACATCACGGGGTTCTACATGATCGACGAGGAGGGCATGCTGCAGACGGTGGACGTGAGCGCCAAGTTCGTCAACGGGAAGCCGGCCAGGGTGGAGGCCAAGTACGTGATGCGCACGGCCGGGGACTGGGACCGGTTCATGAGGTTCATGGAGAGGTACTCGCAGGCCAACGGCCTCCAGTTCGTCAAGAACTAAGTCACATCTCCTCGATGTGCCTTGTGTGTTGCCCGTGTTCAGTTCAGTATAACAGTCGAGCTGAGAATGAAGGTGAATGATTGTACTGAGTTGTCATGTGTATCTCTTATGTAACTTTGACATTGTGTGAAATTTTGTATGCACCGGCTGAAATCACGTAAGAAAACTGGTAGAAAACAAGCACGTGCGACACAGACGCACCAGTCCCGACGTTGTGCATGTTGTGTTAACCTTGTTGCACTGAACTAGTTTCAGACTTAACTTTAGTTTTTTCTGAATAATAGCCAGAAGTACGATATGTTTTCATGCTGCGGCAGAATAGGTCGTAGCGTTTAATTCTCTGTAAGTTGTTGGGCACGATCAGTCCATGGGATGACGCGGGATTCACGGATCGTGGACAGCTAGTTTGTTATGTCGCTGACTAAAAGGAAAAAAAAGGGGAAAATGATGCAAAGTGTGCGTGTGGCCAAAACACTGTCTCCTCTTTGTGTTCTTCTTGTTAGTTTTGTGTTCTTCAGAATTCAGAGCTAATCCATCCTCTTGGGAGCTGCTCCAACATTTGGCATCAGAGCCGTGTTTCAGAAGCGATCCGGCAGCTGGAAAAGAGGAGGAGGTTCGGCGGCGGTGATCGGCGATGGGAGACACATCGCCGAAGAGGGATCAAAATAGGGGCGCAGCAGTGGCGGAATTACATGCCGCTAGCGAAGAGGCCCGGAGAAGAGGGCGATGTGGTCGTGCAGCGAGCGCCACCGACGACTGGTGGCGTCCCGATCCAATACCCAATGCTCAACGATTCCAACAACGGTCTTTGGGCCATGAAGATGAGAGTGCTGCTCCGCTCGTTCGGTGTCTGGTTGGCGTTGGAGGGCACTGCGGAGTTTGACTAGGGCAAGGACGATGAGGCGTTCGCCGCTCTCTCCCAGCCCGTCCCAGTCGCAGTGGTGATGGCAGTGGCCAACTACGAGACTGCCCATGAGGCTGGGAGGCCATCCGGCCCATGCGCGTCGGCGAGGATTGCGTCCAGTAGGCGCAAGTGAAACAACTCAAGCGCCAGCTGGATCGCATGGAGATGGCGGACAACGAGTCTCTCAGCGCCTTCGCACTGAAGCTCATGATGCTCGTCGGTGAGATATGATCAATGGGCGAGACGGTGAAGGATGAGACGGTCATAGAAGTCCTCTTCAACGTCGTCCCAAGGCGTTTCAGTGACATCGTCAACACGATAGAACAGTGGGGTGATCTGACTACCATGACGGTGGCAGAGGCGGTCGAGCGTCTTGCAGTGTTCGAAGAAAACCAGCGCAACCAGCATCGTCAATCTGGCGGTGGGGGTAGTGAGCAGCTCATGCTGGTTACTCAGGCGCTGGAGCAGCTTATGAAGGGCAAAGGGGGGATCTTTAGGTGCTAGTAGCAGCGAAGGTGGTCATGGCCGTGGAGGTGGCCAAGGGCGCGGCGGCGGTCGCGGTGATCGCGCCCAGGTGATAACCCACAAGTATAGGGGATCGCAATAGTTTTCGAGGGTAGAGTATTCAACCTAAATTTATTGATTTGACACAAGGGGAGCCAAAGAATATTCTCAAGTATTAGCAGCTGAGTTGTCAATTCAACCACACCTGAAAGACTTAATATCTGCAGCAAAATATTTAGTAGCAAAGTAGTATGGAAGTAACGGTAACAGTGGCAAAAGTAACAGTAGCCGTTTTGTAGCAATCGTAACAGTGCCAACGGAAAAGTAACTGAGCAAAGATCAATATGTGAAAAGATCGTAGGCAATGGATCAATGATGGATAATTATGTCGGATGGCATTCATCATGCAAAGCTCCAATTCATTAATATAATGTAGGCATGTATTCCGTATATAGTCATACGTGCTTATGGAAAAGAACTTGCATGACATCTTTTGTCCTACCCTCCCGTGGCAGCGGGGTCCTATTGAAAACTAAGGGATATTAAGGCCTCCTTTTAATAGAGTACCGGACCAAAGCATTAGCACTTAGTGAATACATGTACTCCTCAAACTACGGTCATCACCGGAAAGTGTTTCGACTATTGTCACTCCGGGGTTGCCAGATCATAACACATAGTAGGTGAATATAACTTGCAAGATAGGATCAAGAACACAAATATATTCATGAAAACATAATAGGTTCAGATATGAAATCATGACACTCGGGCCTAGTGACAAGCATTAAGCATAGCAAAGTCATAGCAACATTAATCTTATAACATAGTGGATACTAGGGATCAAACCCTAACAAAACTAACTTGATTACATGATAAATCTCATCCAACCCATCACGGTCCAGCAAGTCTACGATGGGATTACTCACACACAGTGGTGAGCATCATGAAATTGGTGATAGAGGATGGTTGAAAATGACGATGACGACGGATTCCCCTCCCTGGAGCCCAAAACTAACTCCAGATCTGCTCTCTCGAGGAAGAACAGGGCTTGGCGGTGGCTCCGTATCGTAAAACGCAATGAATCTTTATCTTTGATTTTTTTCTCCCCGAACGTGAATATATGGAGTTGGAGTTGAGGCCGGTGGAGGTCCAGGGGGCCCACAAGGATGGAGGGCGCGCCCCCACCCTTGTGGCCAGGTTGTGAGCCCCCTTCCGTTGATTCTTTCGCCAATATTTTTTATTAATTCCAAAAATTATCTTCGTGAAGTTTCAGGTCATTCCGAGAACTTTTATTTCTGCACAAAAATAACACCATGGCAATTCTGGTGAAAACAGCGTCGGTCTGGGTTAGTTCCACTTAAATCATGCAAGTTAGAGTCCAAAACAAGGGCAAAAGAGGTTGGAAAAGTAATACGATGGACACGTATCAACTCCCCCAAGCCTAACCCATTGCTTGTCCTCAAGCAATTTAGTTGACAAACTGAAAGCGATAAAGAAAACTTTTATAAACTCTGTTTGATCTTATTGTTGCAAATATGTAAAGCCATCATTCAAGTTTTCAGCATAGATTATGAACTAACCATATTCACAATAACATTTAGGTCTCACATTTATTCATATCAATGGCATAATCAACTAGTGAGCAATAATAATAAATCTCAGATGACAACACTTTCTCAAAACAATCATGATATGATATAACAAGATGGTATCTCGCTAGCCCTTTCTGAGACCGCAAAACATAAATGCAGAGCACCTCTGAAGATCAAGGACTGACTAGACATTGTAATTCATGGTAAAAGAGATCCAGTCACAGTCATACTCAATAAAAATTAATAACAATGCATAGAAATGACACTGGTGCTCTCTAACTAGTGTTTTTATAAGAGGATGATGACTCAACAATAAAAGTAAATACATAGGCCCTTCGCAGAGGGAAACAGGGATTTGCAGAGGTGCGGAGCTCTAGTTATGAAATTGAGATAAATAAAATTTTGAGCGGTATGCTTTCACTATCAACATAACAACCAAGATATCTCAATATCTTCCATGCTACATACATTATAGGCGGTTCCCAAATAGAATGATAAAGTTTATACTCCCCCACCACCAATAAGCACACTCCACGGTTGGCCCGAAACAACGGGTACCGTCCAACTAACAACAGTCCTGGGGGAGTTTTGTTTGAAATTATTTTGATTTGATTTGAGCATGGGGCTGGGCAACCTGGTTACCAGCCATTTTCTCATGAATGATGAGCGGAGTCCACTCATCGTGAGAATAACTCACCTAGCATGGAAGATATGGACAACCCTAGTTGGTACATGAGCTATTCGAGCATACAAAACAGATTATCATTTGAAGGTTTAGAGTTTGGCACATGCAAATTTACTTAGAACGGTAGGTAAATACCGCATATAGGTAGGTATGGTGGACTCATATGGAAAAACTTTGGGTTTATGGAAGTGGATGCACAAGCAATATTCCCGCTTAGTACAAGTGAAGGCTAGAAAGAGACTGGGAAGCGACCAACTAGAGAGCGACAACATTCATAAACATGCATTGGAATTAACCAACATTGAATGCAAGCATGAGTAGGATATAAATCACCATGAACATAAATATCGTGGAGGCTATGTTGATTTTGTTT
Source organism: Triticum monococcum (assembly GCA_034509565.1). Classification (NCBI taxonomy): domain Eukaryota; kingdom Viridiplantae; phylum Streptophyta; class Magnoliopsida; order Poales; family Poaceae; genus Triticum; species Triticum monococcum. Next base: position 663,428,707 of record CM067843.1, on the reverse strand, counting down.
CAACTACATGCGTGAACATGTGCCAAGTCAAGCCACTCGAATCATTCAAAGGAGGATACCATCCTATCATACTACATCACAATCATTTTAATTTTCATGTTGGCACGCAAGGTAAACCATTATAAACTCCTAGCTAATTAAGAATTGCATCAGTAACTATAATCTTTAATTGTCATTGCAAACATGTTTCATTCATAATAGGCTGAATCGGGAACGATGAACTAATCATATTTACAAAAACAAGATAGGTCGAGTTCATACCAGCTTCTTCTCATCTCAATCATTTCATCATATATCGTCATTATTGCCTTTCACTTGCAGGACCGAACGGTGTGGATAATAATAATAGTGCACGTGCATTGGACTAAGCTGGAATCTGCAAACATTAATTCAAAGGAGAAGACAAGGTAATATGGGCTCTTTGTTAGATAAACAATAATGCATATGAGAGCCACTCAACATTTTCATCGTTGTCATCTCCTCTCGACCCCCCCCCCCCCCCCAAAAGAATTTCAAAGAAGCACACTGAAATATTTTTTGGAGTTTTTGTTTTTCCGAAGAAAGTAAAACAAGAACAAGAAAAACTATTTACACGGGAAAGCTCCCAACAAGCAAAAAGAAGAACAAGAAATCTTTTTGGGTTTTCTTTTAATACTAGAACTGTAGCGATCCGACCTCAAACGGTCAAATCTCTGTGCATAAGTGTCATCCCTGGACAGGTAATGCTGACACACACAGTACTTGAAGGATTTATAACAGAGTTTAATCACACACTTATTACATCGAATATCTCAAAAGAGAGTATTTATTACAATGATATGGCTGAAGGCCATCTAATGAAGATAACATCGGAAGGCTTCGAAGGCAAAATGAGTCCATCAGCTCCAACGACATAGCTTGGTGCAAGACAATGACCTAGCGCACCTTACTCTTCGTCTAAAAAGTCTGCAACATAATATGTTCAGCCCGAAACGGGTTAGCACATGGAATATGCTGGCAAAATAATAGTGTAGAGCAATGAACAAGTAGCACCTATAACTATATGCATATTTGGCTGGTGGAGGCTCTATGGTTATTTTTTGCAGAAAGCTAGTTTTTCCCTACAACAAAGGAATATATTTTATTTAACTACAAAGTTTGTTGAAAACATTGAGAATGGTAACCCCATCTCAATCCCAATTAAAGTAATCATTAACCCAACAAGTTAATTAAACAAAGTGATGAGATCAACATAATAATTCAAGCACCAGATACTCAAGATGTCCATAACCGGGTACATGGCTAACCATGATTAGTTTGTACACTCTGCAGAGGTTTGCGCACGTTTCCCCACAAGACTTGATATCCTCCGTTGATTTATCGCACTACATGATGTTTGAGAAACGGATGACCGAGACAAAGTCTTTCAGAAGCATTAGCCCTTTCGACGGGTAAACCGTACCACCTACATCCCCTACATCTTCTAGTTTACCACTGAAAGAGGTCACACAACATACTCAACTATGCCAGAGCCCATAATGGCTTGTGGTTGCACACAGAAGTTTGCAGCATGAATAACATTATGATCCCTTTGAGCCTGGGTAGCGCATCATAGGATGATCACACGGATTCCCCGGGATCTCCTTGGACAACACTGGATTGCCCCAGGTGCCCACAAACAATCCACCCATATGTGTGTTAAAGTAGCCACCTTAAAATAAACCCTTAATTCATAATAATACTCACAACTGTCATGAATCACTCAAACCAAACCACGCCTATGAGCATAGCATAGTGGTATAAGCATAACGTAGAAGTAACTCCCAGGGTTTGAATAAAAAGGGCAATAGGTACTACCTCAACAACTACTTCCCAATATCCACATGTTAAACAGATCCTAATCATGCAATGTTTGAGGGTTTGAAACTAATTCATAAAAATTGGGTAATAAAGGGGTATGATCAAAGTGTTACTTGCCTGGCTAACGACCTGAAAACCCTAGTGACTCTCGTAGTAGCATGCTTCGCACTCCGGAAACTCTATCGCAGACAAATAATAACATACATAAGCACTCAAGCAATAGATGCAAGGGTAAAACTCAAGAGAAAAGATCCAAATCAAAATTACAAGAGAAGAGCTTCGATTTGCAAAAAGAATCAATCGAAACGGAGTTACGGAACTTAAACTGCGGTCAAAAGAAGTTCAAATACAAATCTGCTTGCAACCAAATTTTAATTTGTCAAAACCATGTTCAAGTTGATTAACTGGAAATAGGGGTTCGAGACGAAGATTTTGGCATTGGTTTCACTGGATTTAGACGAACGAGCAAAAAGTTGCGAGCGATTGAAGATCAGGGGCTAATCTGCGATAAAAAATAATCGTGGATAGGTCCCTGGCTGAAAATAAAAATAAAAGAAAAGACTATCGAATAAACGTTCGCTATCAGAGACAAACGGACGAAAATGTTCGCAATCAGAGACGTTCGGGTGAACGTTCAGTAAATAGATCCGATCGAAAAAATTGAGAAAAACCGAGAAAACTCTAACCCTAAAATAAAACCGATCTAGATCGAAAACCGGAAAAAAACCGGCGGCGGCTTTTACCGGTTCACGACGATATCCGGCGGGCCAGCGGCGGCGGGATTCCGGCGAATGGCGTGGTGATACGTCTCCAATGTATCTATAATTTTTGGTTGCTCCATGCTATTATATTATCTATTTTGGATGTTAATGGGCTTTATTTTACACATTTATATCATTTTTGGGACTAACCTACTAATAGGAGGCCCAACCCAAATTGCTGTTTTTTTGCCTATTTTAGGGTTTCGAAGAAAGGGAATATCAAACGGAGTCCAAACGGAATGAAACCTTCAGGAACGTGATTTTCTCAACAAACGTGATCCAAGAGACTTGGAGTGGCCATCAAGAAACAAGGGAGGAAGGCACGAGGTAGGGGGCGCGCCTACCCCCTGGCGCGCCCTCCACCCTCGTGGGCCCTCCGTTGCTCCACCGATGTAGTTCTTCCTCCTATATATATCAACGTACCCCCAAACATCCAGGAGCACCACAAAAACCTAATTCCACCGCCACAACCTTCTGTACTCGAGAGATCCCATCTCGGGGCCTTTTTTGGAGCTCCACCGGAGGGGCATTGATCACGGAGGGCCTCTACATCAACTCCATGGCCTCTCCGGTGATGTGTGAGTAGTTTACTTCAGACCTACGGGTCCATAGTTATTAGCTAGATGGCTTCTTCTCTCTCTTTGGATCTCAATACAGAGTTCTTCGTGATTGATGCCCCCTCCGGTGGAGCTCCAGAACAGGCCCCAAGATGGGATCTCGTGGATATAGAAAGTTACGGCGGTGGAATTAGGGTTTTGGCTCCGTATCTGATCGTTTGGGGGTACGTAGGTATATGTAGGAGGAAGGAGTACATCGGTGGAGCAACAGGGGCCCCACGAGGGTGGAGGGCGTGCCTGGGGGGGGGGGGGGGGGTAGGCGCACGCCCTACCTCGTGGCTTCCCTATTGGTTGCTTGACATAGGGTCCAAGTCTCGTGGATCTTGTTCGTTCCAAAAATCACGTCCCCGAAGGTTTCATTCCGTTTGGACTCCGTTTGATATTCCTTTTCTTCGAAACCCTAAAATAGGCAAAAACATCAATTCTGGGCTGGGCCTCCGGTTAATAGGTTAGTCCCAAAAATAATATAAAAGTGAATAATAAAGCCCAATAATGTCCAAAACAGAAGATAATATAGCATGGAGCAATCAAAAATTATAGATCGTTGGAGACGTATCATGCCGCTACCCATCTAAACAACTTTGTTGATTTGTGTGTGTTGGAAATATGCCCTAGAGGCAATAATAAATTGGTTATTATTATATTTCATTGTTCATGATAACCGTTTATTATCCATGCTAGAATTGTATTGATAGGAAACTCAGATACATGTGTGGATACATAGACAATACCATGTCCCTAGTAAGCCTCTAGTTGACTAGCTCGTTGATCAATAAGATGGTTACGGTTTCCTGACCCTGGACATTGGATGTCGTTGATAACGGGATCACATCATTAGGAGAATGATGTGATGGACAAGACCCAATCCTAAGCCTAGCACAAAGATCGTGTAGTTCGTATGCTAAAGCTTTTCTATTGTCAAGTATCATTTCCTTAGACCATGAGATTGTGCAACTCCCGGATACCGTAGGAGTGCTTTGGGTGTGCCAAACGTCACAACATAACTGGGTGGCTATAAAGGTTCACTACAGGTATCTCCGAAAGTGTCTGTTGGGTTGGCACGAATCGAGACTAGGATTTGTCACTCCGTGTAACAGAGAGGTATCTTTGGGCCCACTCGGTAGGACATCATCATAATGTGCACAATGTGACCAAGGAGTTGATCACGAGATGATGTGTTACGGAACGAGTAAAGAGACTTGCCGGTAACGAGATTGAACAAGGTATCGGGATACCGACGATCGAATCTCGGGCAAGTACAATACCGCTAGACAAAGGGAATTGAATACGGGATTGATTGAATCCTCGACATCGTGGTTCATCCGATGAGATCATCGTGGAACATGTGGGAGCCAACATGGGTATCCAGATCCAGCTGTTGGTTACTGGCCGGAGAGTTGTCTCGGTCATGTCTGCATGGTTCCCGAACCCGTAGGGTCTACACACTTAAGGTTCGATGACGCTAGGGTTATTAGGAAGACTTGTATGTGATTACCGAATGTTGTTTGGAGTCCCGGATGCGATCCCGGACATCACGAGGAGTTCCAGAATGGTCCGGAGGTAAAGATTTATATATGGAAAGTTGTTGTTCGGGTTCCGGGAAAAGTTCGATTTTTTCCGGTATTGTACCGGGAAGCTTCCGGAAGGTTCCGAAGGATTCCGGAGGGGTCCGGAGGTCCGGAAAATGTTCCACCACGTCCAATATAGCAGCATGGGCTGTAGGGGGGCGCCCTAACCTTAATGGGCCAAGGGCACCAGCCCCCCCCAATGCCCATGCGCATGGGAGAGGGGAAACCCTAAGGGGGAGGGCCTCCACTTGACTTGGGAGGCACTCCTCCCCCCCTTGGCCGCCGCCCCCAACCCTAGATGGGATCTAGGGGGCCGGCCCCCTCTATCCCCACCTATAAATAGTGGAGGGGTGGGAGGGCGGCCACACCCTTGAACCTGGCGTAGCCCCTCCCCTCCAATACCTCTCCTCCTCCGCGTGAGCTTGGCGAAGCCCTGCCGGAGAACTGCCACTCCATCACCACCACGCCGTCGTGCTGCTGTTGGACTCTCTTCCTCAACCTCTCCTTCGTCCTTGCTGGATCAAGGCGTGGGAGACGTCTCCGTTCCGTATGTGTGTTGAACGCGGAGGTGCCGTCCGTTCGGCGCTAGGATCATCGGTGATTTGGATCACGATGAGTACGACTCCATCAACCCCGTTCACTTGAACGCTTCCGCTTAGCGATCTACAAGGGTATGTAGATGCACTCTCCTTCCCCTCGTTGCTAGATTACTCCATAGATAGATCTTGGTGATGCGTAGAAAATTTTAAATTTCTGCTACGATCCCCAACAGTGTGATATGCAAAAGAAGAAAGATGTGGATAATGATATTGTTAAATTGAAGCTATTTCCGTTTTCTCTTAGAGATCATGCTAAAGCTTGGTTTTCTTCTTTGCCTAAAAATAGTATTGATTCATGGAATAAGTGCAAAGATGCTTTTATCTCTAAGTAATTTCCTCCCGCTAAGATCATCTCTCTTAGAAACGATATTATGAATTTTAAGCAACTTTATCATGAACATGTTGCACAATCTTGGGAGAGGATGAAATCAATGATACGTAATTGCCCATCACATGGTTTGAATCTTTGGATGATTATACAAAACTTTTATGCCGGATTGAATTTTGCTTCTAGAAATCTTTTAGATTCGGCCGCGGGAGGCACTTTTATGGAAATCACTTTAGGAGAAGGCACCAAACTCCTAGATAATATTATGGTTTATTATTCTCAATGGCACATCGAAAGATCTACTAATAAAAAAGTGCATGTAATTGAAGAGATTAATGTTTTGAGTGGAAAGATGGATGAAGTTATGAAATTGTTTGCTAATAAGAGTGCTCCTACTGATCCTAATGATATGCCTTTGTCTACCTTGATTGATAATAATAATGAATCTATGGATGTGAATTTTGTTGGTAGGAACAATTTTGGTAATAACGCGTATAGAGGTAACTTTAATGCTAGGTCATTTCCTAGTAATTCCTCTAATAGTTATGGTAATTCCTACAACAATTCCTATGGAAATTATAATAAGATTCCCTCTGATTTTGAATCTAATATTAAAGAATTTATCACTTCGCAAAAGAGTTTCAATGCTTTGATTGAATAAAAATTGCTTAAGATTGATGAGTTGGCTAGGAACGTTGATAGAATTTCTCTTGATGTTGATTCTTTGAAACTTAGATCTATTCCACCTAAGCATGATATCAATGAGTCTCTCAAAGCCATGAGAATTTCCATTGATGAGTGCAAAGAACGAACCGCTAGGATGCGTGCTTTATAAAAGCGTGTTCTTCTAGTTTTCATGATAATAAGGATGAAGATCTAAAAGTTATTGATGTGCCCCTATTAAATCTTTGTTTTGCAATATGAATCTTGATAATGATGGGGCTGAAGATGAGCCACCTTTACCTAGAAGGCGTTCCAAAAATTCGGAGTCTTTAGATCTTGGTGCTAAAACTGTTAAAAGTGGGATTGAAGAGGTCAAAACCTTAAATATCAATGAACCCACTATTTTGGATTTCAAGGAATATAATTATGATAATTGCTCTCTGATAGATTGTATTTCCTTGTTGCAATCCATGCTAAATTCTCCTCATGCTTATAGTCAAAATGAAGCTTTTACTAAACATATCGTTGATGCTTTGATGCAATCTTATGAAGAAAAACTTGAGTTGGAAGTTTCTATCCCTAGAAAACTTTATGATGAGTGGGAACCTAAAATAAAAATTAAAATTAAAGATCATGAGTGCTATGCTTTGTGTGATTTGGGTGCTAGTGTTTCCACGATTCCAAAAACTTTGTGTGATTTGCTAGGTTTCCGTGATTTTGATGATTGTTCTTTAAACTTGCATCTTGCGGATTCCACTATTAAGAAACCTATGGAAAGAATTAATCATGTTCTTATTGTTGCAAATAGGAACTATGTGCCCGTAGATTTCATTGTTCTTGATATAGATTGCAATCCTTCATGTCCTATTATTCTTGGTAGACCTTTCCTTAGAACGATTGGTGCAATTATTGATATGAAGGAAGGGAATATTAGATTCTAATTTCCGCTAAGGAAAGGCATGGAACACTTCCCTAGAAAGAAAATTAAATTACCTTATGAATCTATTATGAGAGCCACTTATGGATTACCTACCAAAGATGGCAACACCTAGATCTATCTTCGCTTTTATGCCTAGCTAGGGGCGTTAAACGATAGCGCTTGTTGGGAGTCAACCCAATTTTATTTTTATTCCTTGATTTTTGCTCCTGTTTAGTAATAAATAATTTACCTAGCCTCTGTTTTGGTTGTGTTTTTGTGTTTAATTAGTGTTTGTGCCAAATAGAACCGCTGGGAAGACTTGGGGAAAGTCTTTTTGATCTTGCTGCAGAAAACAGAAACTTTAGCGCTCACGAGAATCGCTGCCATTTTTATTTAGAAGGTGATATTTAGTTAATTATTTTTGCAGATGATTAATAGGTAAATTACTCACGTGCATAAATTTATTTTAGAATTTTGGGGGTTCTAGAACTTGCGTTATATACAGATTACTACAGACTGTTCTGTTTTTCTTGTGTTGTTTGCTTATTTTGATGAATCTATGGCTAGTAAAAGAGTTTATAAACCATAGAGAAGTTGCAATACAGTAGGTTTAACACCAATATAAATAAATAATGAGTTAATTACAGTACCTTTAAGTGGTGTTTTGTTTTCTTTCGCTAACGGAGCTCACGAGATTTTCTATTTTGAGTTTTGTGTTGTGAAGTTTCAAGTTTCGGGTAAAGATTTGATGGATTATGGAACAAGGAGTGGCAAGATCCTAAGCTTGGGGATGCACATGGCACCCAAGGTAAAATCCAAGGACACCAAAAAGCCTAAGCTTGGGGATGCCCCGGAAGGCATCCCTCTTTCGTCTTCGTTTATCGGTAACTTTACTTGGAGCTATATTTTTATTCACCACATGATATGTGTTTTGCTTGGAGCGTCTTGTATGATTTGAGTCTTTGCTTTTTACTTTACCACAATCATCCTTGGTGTACACACCTTTTGAGAGAGACTCACATGATTTGAAATTTATTAGAATACTCTATGTGCTTCACTTATATCTTTTGAGCTATAAAGTTTTTGCTCTAGTGCTTCACTTATATCTTTTAGAGCACGGTGGTGGATTTGTTTTATAGAAACTATTGTTCTCTCATGCTTAACTTATATTATTTTGAGAGTCCTTTAGAACAACATGGCAATAATAAAAACTTTCATATAAGTGCATTGAATACTATGAGAAGTTTGATACTTGATAATTATTTTGAGATATGGAGATGGTGATATCAGAGTCATGCTAGTTGAGTAGTTGTGAATTTGAGAAATACTTGTGTTGAAGCTTGTGATTCCCGTAGCATGCACGTATGGTGAACCGTTATGTGATGAAGTCGGAGCATGATTTATTTATTGATTGTCTTCCTTATGAGTGGCGGTCGGGACGAGCGATGGTCTTTTCCTACCAATCTACCCCCTAGGAGCATGCACGTAACACTTTGCTTTGATAACTTGTAGATTTTTACAATAAGTATGTGAGTTCTTTATGACTAATGTTGAGTCCATGGATTATACGCACTCTCACCCTTCCACCATTACTAGCCTCTCTAGTATCACGCAACATCGCCGGTACCATAAACCCACCATATACCTTCCTCAAAACAGCCACCATACCTACCTATTATGGCATTTCCATAGCCATTCTGAGATATATTGCCATGCAACTTTCCACCGTTCCGTTATTATGACACGCTTCATCATTGTCATATTGCTTGCATGATCATGTAGTTGACATCGTATTTGTGGCAAAGCCACCGTTCATAATTCTCTCATACACGTCACTCATGCATCATTACACATCCCGGTACACCGTCGGAGGCATTCACACAGAGTCATATTTTGTTCTAAGTATTGAGTTGTAATTCTTGAGTTGCAAGTAAATAAAGTGTGATGATCATCATTATTAGAGCATTGTCCCAAGTGAGGAAAGAATGATGGAGACTATGGTTCCCCTACAAGTCGGGATGAGACTCCGGACGAAAAATAAAAATAATAAAAAAAGAGGCCAAAAAAAGAAGGCCCCAAAAAAAGAATGAGAGAAAAAGAGAGAAGGAACAATGTCACTATCCTTTTTCACACTTGTGCTTCAAAGTAGCACCATGTTCTTCATATAGAGAGTCTCCTATGATATCACTTTCATATACTAGTGGGAATTTTTCATTATAGAACTTGGCTTGTATATTCCAATGACGGGCTTCCTCAAAATGCCCTAGGTCTTCATGAGCAAGCAAGTTGGATGCACACCCACTTAGTTTCTGAAAGTGCGTTATATCGACTAGAGGGGGGGGGGGGTGAATAGGCGATTTTTATGAAAGTCTTCAAAACGTGGAAGTTATGAAGACAAACAGTAGAGATATGCCTATTACTATGCAGCGGAAGTTAGACTACACTAGGCAAGCCATGGTCAAGTATCAACAGAGTGAAAGCACAGTGACAGATAGCTGCAGTGTAATAAGGATCAGGTAGGAAGATATTATGAAGCCAAACATATCATACACTCACGTTGTGAAGACAAAAGATAGAACAGACATGCAATGACTTCACAATGAGTAATCAGTAAGAAAAAGGAAGTGAAAATGAAACCAGTAACTCGTTGAAGACAATGATTTGTTGGACCAGTTCTAGTTGCTGTGACAACTGTACGTCTGGTTGGAGCGGCTAGGTATTTAAACCTTAGGACACACAGTCCCGGACACCCAGTCCTGAACACGCAGCTCAGGACACCCAGTCCTCACCGTATTCTCCTTGAGCTAAGGTCACACAGACCTCGCCCAATCACTCTGGTAAGTCTTCAAGGTAGACTCCCAAACCTTCACAGACTTCGTTCACCGGCAATCCACAATGTCTCTTGGATGCTCAGAACGCGACGCCTAACCGGCTGGAGGATGCACAGTCCTCAAGTGTAATAAGTCTTCAGATCACTCAGACAAGAAGACTTAAGTGATGCCCAATTCTCTCTGGCTCTGGGTGGTTAGGGATTTATCCTCGCTAGGTATTCTCTTTCTCAAAGGCTTCGAGGTGGGTTACTCTCAAACGATAAAAGCCGTGCACTAAATCTGAGCAGCCAACCATTTATGGTTGTAGGGGGTGGGCTATTTATAGCCACTTGGCAACCCGCCCTGATTTGTTCGAAATGACCCTGGGTCACTAAGGAACTGACACGTGTTCCAACGGTCAGATTTGAAACTCACACGACAACTTTACCTGGGCTACAAGCAAAGCTGACTTGTCCGACTCTGGACAAGATTTGCTCTCATAGTCTTCACTCGAAGACATAGGTTTTTTTGTTTAGGCATCACTTCAGTCGTTCTGACTGGTTCTCTTGGACCCCACTTAGCAGTACGGTGGTTCCTATGACTCAACACAAATGAAAGAGAACTACGAAATCTCTAAGTCTTCGAGCTCCATAGGCTTCATGCGGTGTCTTCTCTTGTCATAGTCTTCAATGTGAATATCTTCATATACCACCTTTGACATCAATGTCTTCATACATTTTTAGGGGTCATCTCTGGTAGTAAAACCGAATCAATGAGGGACTTCTACCTGTGTTATCCTGCAATTCTCACAAACACATTAGTCCCTCAACTAGGTTTGTCGTCAATACTCCAAAACCAACTAGGGGTGGCACTAGATGCACTTACAATCTCCCCCTTTTTGGTGATTGATGACAAACTAGTTGAAGTTTTCAACGGGGAATATAATCTGTGAAATTTGTAAAGGATAGGGAATTGTCTTCATAAGTTGCAAGGGCTCCCCCCTGAAGATGTGCATATAAGTAATTTGCGTTTGGAATGCAAATGCACATGGCAGGTTGTACTTGTGGAGATCCACTTCACCTTATGATGACATTCCACTATGCATGTGAAAGTATATGAAGATAATGACATGCATAATGAAAAATGGACGTCTGCAGAATGATCTAAGTGCAAAATTTATCGTCGCACAAGCGGAATTTATCATCGCAAAACAAGTTGGCAAATAAGTAGCAGACGACCATCGAGTTTAAGTGTTACAACTCAAAGAACCAAATGTAGCAAAACGAGAGTTGTAAGCACGAAGCAAAATATAAAGCACCCGCCCATCTGAACCCGCTTGAAGACTATCAACCCCATATGCTTCTCCCCCTTTTGTCAGTAAGGACCAAAAAGGTTTGAAGACATAGAGTGTCTACTCGTTCCCATGAGCAGCAGGGTCGTTGGTGGTGTTTGGTGGTGCTGAAGAGGGTGGTGGTGAAGTAGCATCATCTTCATCCTCGATAACTCGGGCAGTCACTGTTGCAGCAGAGGAAGAGAACTCAGAGTCTTCAAGTGATGGTGTTCCTCGCAACACAACCCTTCGAGGAGGTGTGGAGTCAAACTTGAATCGCTCAGTGAAGCCATCCTCTTGAAGATCAGCTTCAGAACACATCATCGTTAGCCCTTTCCATGTACGGCGACAGGTTTCATGGGTAACGAAAGCATTCTTGGTGGCAAGATTTCGAATGCGATTAACATCCACCAAGAGGCTTTTCATCCGACGCTTCAGCCAGTCATGATGCCTATCCTGTTTTTGATGAAGGGCCACAAGAAGCTCTCGGTCATTGAGAACACGAGTGCGCTTCTTGGTTCTTGGGGCAGTTGTGCTGTCAGTGGCTTCAGTGGAAGCAGGGCGTGGTGCACGTGTAGTGCCAGCCAACGGATACACCCGAGAGACTGCTTCAATTCCTTCAGTGTTTTGAGTGAAGCTCTGGTGTTCTGCATTCTGAAGACTTACAGGTTGCTTGGCAGGTTCAGGATAGATGGCTTCAGCAAAGGTATCCACATCTGGCAAGAAGATACGATGGTTGCGGGCAAAGGGCTGATTCAAGATAGCAGAGTGAAGTTTGATCAGCCGCATTACCCAAGGGGCGTAGAACTTCAGACCAAACAAATCAGAGCCTGATGCAGCAAGTTGACGTATGAAAAAGTCCTGTGCATTGAAGCATTTGCCATGAAGGATATAGAATATCAAAGTCTTCATTGCACCCTCAATCTTGGCATTTGGAGAGTGTCCTTTAATGGGCCAGAGAGTCCGCCTGATAATGTGATAGATGGTTCTTGGCAGATACTCAAGGTCTTCAACGAAGAACTCTGTGGGATAAGCAGCATCTTGGGGCAATGGCTTCATCATGCTGAGCATCTCACTCATATTAGGTTCAGGCCTCTGAAAGATGCTCTCAATAGCTTTAGTATGCAGCTGACAGCCTTGCTCGAAGAGATCGCCAGGAGTGGGCAAGCGAGTGAGCTCAATGATGTCAAATGCATTGGCTTCATGATGAACATTGCCGGTCATCCACTCCAGGACCCAAGTCTTCGGATCTCTGTTGTACCCACGGATGTGGAGTGTGGCATAGAATTGGAGTAGCAGCTCTTCATTCCAATGCTCTTGGTCAGTTATGAATGGCAGCAGTCCCACTTGCTTGAAACAATCTAAAGCTTCTTCGAGGCAGGGCAGACCAGCTATAGCTTCAACGTCAAGGCGCTTGTGTGGGAAGATGCGACCTTGGTTGTACAGTATGCATGAGTAGTAGCTTCGCTGAGGATAGCTCCAGAACCGATCTGATGAAATCCTTTCCCTTGAGTAGGGGTTCTTGGAGCTATTGAAGAATGTATTATCTACCCTGAAGCCATTGATGTTGAAGGAGCCAGGTGCTGATGCAGGACCTGGGAACCTTGGCAGTCTTGGGATTGGCTTCTGTACCTGAGGCCTGACCTCAACATGATAGTCGAACTGGGGACCGCCAACAGACTCAGGAACAGAAGTGTTAGGATCAGTGGCTTCGCTGTCTACTGATGCTTTTGGTGGGGAGGGCTCCACATTAGCTTCATTGTTGGTTGTGGCAGCCTCATGATTGTCATCCTCCACTTGACGAGCTGGAGGGTCAGACACAAGCACGTTCTCCGTAAGAACTGCTTCTTGGTGAGACGGGGGGACTGCTGGTACTTCTTCGTCTTCGGCTGATGCAGCCGGATTGTCTTCAGCAGAGACTTGAGGCCTTGGACCTTTGTGAAGCCTGCGCAACGCGGGCGACGCCTGTGGAGTTTGAGTGGGCTGGGCCTCATTGTCTTCTTCCTCTTGTGGGCGATCCGCCCATGAGGCATCCAGGGTAATTGGCGCCAATGGACGACCAATGATGATGATTTCGCTGTTGTCTTGCTGAGGAAGGACTGCATCATCTTCTACATTGTCATGTTGACCAATGTCTTCAGCAGCGATGGGATCAGCTGCTGGAATGTCTTCAGCTTCATGAGCCTATGTGGAAGCAGGCTCATGGACAGTCAGTTGGCGTTCAGCTTCAGGATAGGCCATAGAAATGGGTTCAACCATCAAGGGCTCTGTGGGAGCAGCCCGATCTTTCTTGGTCTTCCTCTTCTTCTTAGCGGGGGCAGTTTCAGATGCTTCAGGATATTTTCGCTTCCTTGCTTCAGGCTCAGCAGTCTTGGTCTTCTTGAGCTCTGAAGCGGTTGACCGGCTCTTTGGCTTCGAGCCAGTTATTGTAGTTGGGAAGACAATCGGAACTTCTTCTTGCCTTGGTGCATCGGGTTCAGCTGTAGCAGGCTTCTTCTTCTTCTTCGCGGCCATCCTGGGGTCGATGCCAGGACGCCCAAGTGCCTTGCGCTTCTCAGTCTTATTGTAGGTTTGCACACATCTGTTAGCCAGAGTCTTCATGCGCTCATGCGAACCTTGATCTTCTGCACATTTCTTCAGAAAAGCTTCCTTGAGCTCGTGCATCATGATTTTGAAGTTCTTCACATCTTGCATGCTGAGCCTGGCCATATGCTTCTTGAACTGAGCCTTTTCATAGTCAATCTTCTGCTTTAGCTCAACAACGCACTGAGCGATGGCTAGTTCTTAAGCAATGGCGCCATGGAAGGCGACACTGAGGCCAATGGGTAGCTGTAGATCATCGAACCTGATGTTGGGCATGTCAAACCACTCGTCAATGAAGTTGTGGATGATGGTGACATCAAAGAGTGGTAGATCATTGAAGATTTCTGCTTCTTCTTTGCTTTTGATGAGTTGCTCAAGAGCGTCATCTGCCAGGTCTTCATCACTTGACAGGTCAATGTCATCATTGCGCAGAATAGCAGCAGTTGTGAGCTCTTGGCCGGTGTGTGGCTGAGGCATCTTGGCCTTCTGGGGCTTTGAGATGCGTGATACGTCTTCAGATGACACACTGTCTTCAGGAGGTGCAGTTGCTAGTGGCTTCGCCCTTGAAATTTTGGGTGAAGGGGCAGGCTTTGAAGCTTTAGGCTTTTTCATCTTCTTTGGCTTCAGCACTGCAGGAGCTTCTTCTGATTCAGAGTCAGCTGGAGGCTCATTCACTGCAGTCCCTTGAACTAAGATGTGGGTGATGAGGCCTTCAAGATTGGCATAAGGACCGATGACATTGGGTTCTGCTTCTCGTGTGCCATCTGCCCTTGGTGCTGAGGGACCAGGGTTGAAGTCTAACCCAAATTTCTTCTTGTTCTGCTTCGCTGAGTTTTGGGAAAACTGGAAATTTCGCTTGAACAGATTGTCATCACGACACCAGAGTAGTGATGACGGATGTGCATCATCAGGCTGTGGTCCACGGACCATGCATGGATAGAAGCTTTGAGCAATGGCTTCATCTCTGGACCTGGGTAGAAGATTCTTGTATAGGATGTCTCCCCAAGGTCTTTTGATGGCACTTTTCTCAGCATACTCTTGGGTTGTGAAGTGGTATTTGAACCATTGTTCTGCCCAATAGCATCTAATCCATTGGATTCGGGTCTTGCGCTGACCATAATCCTCTTCAGGATCTGTCTTATACATTTCTGCGAGTTCATCAGGCAGATCTCTGGATGTTCTGCCACGATGTTGTCTGCCCCCTTCCTTGCTGCTTTATCTGAAGCCATACACTTTAACTTGAAAGGCTTCAAGACGTTTAAAGGCTTCAAAGGCTTTCTCTTGCTGGACCAACAGGAACTGGCTTCAGGAGAATTTATGTGATGCTATAAGAATTCTGCAAATGAATGCAGACTATGAGAACCAAAGGATTCTCCCACGGACATGTACCTGTGACAGCATTAAGGTGCGAGGGAAGGGGAAGAGGTCATATGCATTCTCAGAAGATTTTGAAGATAAATCAGTTTAGAAGACATTGACCTCATCGTGCGAAGACATTCACTCATAGATAAGAAGTTGGTTCCAGATTTGTACGAACCCACAGATCAGTACAAGTGAGGAATCTAACTACTTTGTGAAGCACAAGTGAATATACTAGGCATGTTATGAGATGCAGTATGAGAGAGATCTAACTTGTGTGAATAGAAACTTCTTATGGTAGAAAGTGACAAAGCCATAGGATCAAAAGGGGCCGTAAAAAGAAGTTTTATTTACCACACTGGGAACTGCTAGACGGAGTGGGAGATGAGGCCGAGCAGTTCAATCTTCCATGCCCTAACTTGGCGGCGGAGGACACCTACGGCGACGGCGGAGAGGACGATGTCCGCGATCAGCGTGAAGACGGCGTCGGAGAGGTTGCGGCAGCGAAGCGCTTCGTCGCCGGCGTCGTCGAGGGCTAGCGGTGGCGCTAGGGTTCGTGCGAGAGTGGAAGAAGAGATAATGACCGCTGTGAAGTGTGTATTTATAGGTACAGGGGCGGCACTGCGCTATTACACAGGTGCCCCTGGCGATTCGCATCTGAGTAACACGTGGCCATCATGCGGAATTTTGGGGGTTGTTCCACGTCCCACGCAAGCCTGGATTGTCGGGTGGCCGTTCCTACTTCTCCGGATTTCATGTGGATGAATGAGCATTGAAAACGGACTTAAAGGTTGTCTCTGTGTCGTCTGCTGAAGGGCGCAGAGAAGACATTCGACAGTTTCAATAGAATGCATATGACTTGGAGAGATAGAATTTGAGATAGAAAGCATAGAGAGGTTAGGGTCCGATCACATTCACTTAGTTCAAAAGATTCAAACAAGAAGACATGGCTATAAGTGAATGCTATAGAGGACAGAACACTAGTATATATATATATCTATACAATCAACATAGTGAAGATAATCACGAAGACATGTTGAGATTGAATCCAAACCAAATGTGAAGACATTGCAAGGTAACGCCATGAGTGAAACACTTCAAAATAGAACGTTTGGTGGTGGCGTTACCCATCGTATAGGAAGTATTAGACCCAGACACGGCGCACAATTATCATGGCGCTCCGAAGTCAAATTCCACATTAATGTATTCACACTTAGAATGTATGTCTTCATTGATTGAAGATATTTGTTACTTCGTGTGTTGCACATCTAAGTCATTAATATGCATAAGTGTTAGGATGTGTGCCTGATCACAGGACATTTGAGGATTCCAGGATATTTAGCTCACACCGTAACTTGCAAAATCACTTCTCATCCAAGGGCTTGGTGAAGATATCTGCCAATTGCTCTTCAGTGTTGACGTGTATGATATCAATATCTTCCTTCACAACATGATCTCTGAGAAAGTGATGACGAATTTCTATGTGCTTTGTCTTCGAGTGCCGAACTGGGTTGTTGGCAATCTTGATGGCGCTTTCGTTGTCGCAGTAAAGTGGCACTTGCTTCAGATGAATGCCATAGTCCTTGAGAGTTTGCTTCATCCACAGAAGCTGAGGGCAGCAAGATCCAGCAGCAATGTATTCAGATTCAGCAGTGGAGAGGGATACACAGTTCTGCTTCTTTGAAGACCAACATACAAGTGACCGTCCCAGAAAGTGGCATGTGCCTGATGTAGACTTCCGATCAACCTTGGCACCAGCATAATCAGCATCCGAGAATCCAACCAGATCAAACTCTGAGCCCTTTGGATACCATAATCCGAGAGTTGGGGTGTGAGCCAAATATCGAAGAATTCGCTTCACAGCTAAGTGATGCGACTCCTTTGGTGCCGCTTGAAATCGAGCACACATGCAAACACTAAGCATAATATCTGGCCTAGATGCACATAAATAAAGCAAAGAACCAATCATGGAGCGGTATACCTTTTGATCGAACTCTTTACCATTGTCGTCGGGACCCAGATGATGTTTGGCTGGCATTGGTGTTGTGAAGCCTTTGCAATCTTGCATACCAAACTTCTTCAGGCACTCTTGGAGATACTTCTCTTGAGATATGAAGATGCCGTTGCGTTGTTGTTGGATTTGAAGACCGAGGAAGAACTTCAGCTCCCCCATCATAGATATCTGATATTGCTCTTGCATCATATAGCCAAACTCTTCACTGTACTTCTGATTGGTGCAGCCGAAGATAATGTCATCCACATATATTTGGCACACAAACAGTTCACCATCATATGTCTTCGTGAAGAGAGTGAGGTCTCGGGAACCAGGTATGAAGCCTTTGCTCTTCAGGAAATATTTGAGTGTGTCATACCAGGCCCGAGGGGCTTGTTTGAGGCCATACAGTGCCTTGTTGAGCTTGTATACCATGTCAGGATGTTTTGGATCTTCAAACCCAGGCGGTTGTGCAACATACACTTCTTCTTCAATCTTGCCATTGAGAAAGGCACTCTTCACATCCATTTGATATAGAAGTATGTTATGATGATTTGCATAGGCCAGCAGTATACGTATGGCTTCAAGTCTGGCCATAGGAGCAAATGTTTCATCGAAATCAATGCCTTCCACTTGAGTATATCCTTGAGCAATGAGACGAGCTTTGTTTCTGACAATTTGACCATGCTCATCTTGCTTGTTGCGGTATATCCATTTGGTGCCTATTATATTGTGCTTCCGTGGATCAGGACGCTTAACCAGTTCCCATACATTGTTCAGCTCAAACTGTTGAAGCTCTTCTTGCATAGCTTGAATCCATTCAGGTTCCATGAAGGCTTCTTCAACTTTCTTGGGTTCTATAATTGAGACGAATGCGAAGTGCCCACAGAAATTTGCCAGCTGAGTTGCCCTTGAACGAGTGAGTGGACCAGGTGCATTGATGCTGTCAATTATTCTTTCAATCTGCACTTCATCGGCAACGCGTGGATGTATAGGGCGAAGACTTTGCTCTTGCTGATCTGTGTTGTTGTTGGGAGGAATGTCGTCAGGCTGAGCATTGTCTTCATGTGGATCAGGTGCTGAGATGATAAGTTCTTCTTCAGGATGAGCTTCAGAAGGTATAATCTCTCCAGTTCCCATTAGCTTGATTGATTCACTGGATGGAACTTCATCTAGCACATTTGGCAGTTGCTCTCTTTGTGAACCATTAGTCTCATCGAACTGCACATCCACTGTTTCAACCACTTTGTAATGAAAGAGATTGAAGACTCTGTAGGAGTGCGAATCCTTTCCATATCCAAGCATAAAACCCTCATGTGCTTTTGGTGCAAACTTTGAGGTGTGGTGTGGGTCCTTGATCCAGCACCTTGCGCCAAATACTCTGAAGTAACTGACATTTGGCTTCTTGCCAGTTAGGAGTTCATAAGATGTCTTGTTCAGAAGCTTGTGAAGATAAACACGATTGATTGTATGGCATGCAGTGTCAATGGCTTCAGGCCAGAATTTTCTTGGAGTCTTGTATTCATCTAGCATCGTTCTGGCCATCTCAATGAGTGTTCTGTTCTTGCGTTCGACGACACCATTCTGCTGTGGCGTGTACGGGGCTGAGAATTCATGTGTGATGCCCAAGGTATCAAGATATGTATCAAGGCCATTGTTCTTGAATTCAGTGCCATTGTCACTTCTGATGTGCTTTATCTTGGCGCCATAGTTGTTCATTGCTCGATTGGCGAAGCGTCTGAAGACATCCTGCACTTCAGTCTTGTAAAGGATTATGTGCACCCAAGTATATCTAGAGTAATCATCAACAATGACAAAGCCATATAGGCAAGCAGTAGTGCTAAAGGTTGAGTAGTGAGTGGGACAAAAAAGATCCATGTGAAGCAGTTCGAAGGGTCGAGTAGTGGTCATGATTGTCTTCGAGGGATGTTTGGCCCTCGTCATCTTCCCTGCTTCACAGGCACCGCATAAGTGATCTTTCTTGAACTTTACACCCTCGATGCCTATGACATGCTTCTTCTTCGCAAGGGTATGGAGGTTCCTCATGCCAGCATGCCCAAGCCTCCGATGCCAAAGCCATCATTCAGAAGCTTTTGCTAGAAGACATACTGCAAGTTGTGGCCCTACTGAGAAATCTACTACGTACAAATCATCTTTCCGATACCCTTCAAACACTAGAGACTTGTCAGATTCCATTAGTACCAGGCAACGATATTTTCCAAATATTACGATCATGTTCAAATCGCAAAGCATTGAGACAGACATTAAGTTGAAGCCAAGGGATTCAACAAGCATGACTTTATCCATGTGTTGATCCCTTGAGATTGCAACTCTACCTAGACCCAATACTTTACTTTTACCAGTGTCAGCAAATGTGATGTGGCTCTTGTCGGATGGACGTAAGGTTGAGTCCATAAGAAGGCTTCTTTTGCCAGTCATGTGATTTGTACACCCACTGTCAATAATCCATTCTAAAGACGCCGGTGTCATACCCTACAGTGCAGTTAGGGGGATAGGCTTCACGAAGAGAATTGTGAAGCAAAAACATTTGACGAACCAGTGGGTTATGAAAACTCAGATCCAGATTAGGACTAATAGGGAGAGTAGCATGCGATTCAGGAACGAAGTACATAGTAATGCCATTCGGGCATTTGATCTTGCGCCCTACAAGATGTTTAAGGTCCCCAGCAATAGCGTCCGGAGATTTTGGTTTTCTGCTGGAGACCTTTCCCTGCAAAAGAGAGTTAAGCTTTCTTAGCCACCCACATCTTCAAGGGTGGCTTAGAAGCAATAAGTCTAAGTGCAGCATCTGAGAATTTTGGCTTTGGAGCCCTAGCAAACAATCTAGCAGGCGGACAATAGTACTCATACGAATAGGCAGAATAGTTCTTGGTCATATGAACATGGCGGTTTGATGAACCGCTCTCATATTCATATGCCTGAGTATGGTTTCCCTGCAAAACATTTGCGTTAGTGCGACTCAGGTGAGTCCTCTGTCTGTATGAAGCCTTTGGACCGTATGAAGCCTTTGGTCTGAGGTTTGTCTTCTTCATGTGAGGTGTCATGAAGACATTCACAGGAAGATTTCCCAGACACCTTTTCGGAACCCAGATCTTCTTCATGGGCGGTCCATTCCTGCAGTTAGTACCAATGTACCTGGCAAACACTTCACCATTCTGATTCTTAAACAGTACATAGTTTGCATGAAAGGATTCATCAATGATAATGGGGTTAGCACAATTGAAGCCAGATAGATTGGATGGATCTACTGAAGGTTCCTTTGCAGCAACCCACATGGTTTTGGGGTACTGCTCAGGTTTCCAGTAAGAGCCATCTGCATTCATTTTCCTTACGAACCCAACACCCTCTTTCCTAGGGTTTCGGTTCAGAATCTGCTTCTTGAGGACATCACATAATGTTTGATGCCCTTTAAGACTTTTGTACATCCCTGTTTCAAGCAATGTCTTCAACCTAGCATTCTCATCAGCAATAGCGGTGGTTTCCTCAGCAGAGGGGTTAGTTACCACATCAACAGTTGAAGATATTGCAACAGTAGTAGCAGTGGAACATTCAGCAACAGAAGTAGCATTATCACGCTCAATGCATTTAAGACATGGTGGTTCAAATCCTTCCTGAGTGGAACTGATCTGTTTGGCGCGAAGTGACTCATTTTCCTTTTGAAGATCTTCATGAGCCGCTCTCAATTTCTCAAGATCTTGCTTCCTTTGAAGATAATCATAGGAAAGCTTTTCATGAGTTGTTGAGAGAGTATCATGACGACTTTCAAGTTCCTGATACTTAATGTGAAGATTTTTTATGTCTTCAATTAAGGATTCAGATTGAGTCATTTCAGCACCCAACAGATCATCGCTTCTGTCTAACAGTTTTTGAATATGTTCCATAGCTTTCTGTTGTTTAGTTGCAATTTTAGCAAGTGTTTTGTAGCTAGGTTTCGAACCACAATCAGAGTCATCGTCGCTAGATGTTTGATAGTGAGTAGTGCGTGTGTTTACCTTGGCACCGCGTGCCATGAAGCAGTAGGTAGGAGCGGAGTAGTCCTTGTCATTTGCATCGGTGTCGGTGATGAAGTCATTGTCTTCAGTGTTGAAGATGGACTTGGCGACGTACGCTGTAGCCAGACTTGCAATGCCAGAATCAGACTCCTCCTCAGACTCCACCTCTGCCTCCTCAGAAGCGGACTCCTCTTCTGAATCCATTTCCTTGCCAACAAACGCACGTGCCTTGCCAGATGAGCTCTTCTTGTGTGATGAAGACTTTGAGGAAGACTTGGAAGAAGACTTTGAGTATTTCTTCTTCTTCTTGTCATCAGAGTCATATTCCTTGCTCTTCTTCTTCTTTCTGTTCTCATTATCCCACTGTGGACACTCAGAGATGAAGTGTCCAGTTTTCTTGCACTTGTGGCATGTTTTCTTCTTGTAGTCATGACCAGAAGCTTCATCATTCCATGAGCTTGATCGTGAAGACTTTCTGAAGCCTTTCTTCTTGGTGAATTTTTGGAACTTCTTCACAAGCATTGCAAGTTCCCTTCCAATGTCTTCAGGATCAACAGAACTGCTGTCAGATTCTTCTTCAGATGAGGAAACAACTTTTGCCTTCAAGGCACGAGTTCGCCCATAGTTTGGACCGTAAATATCTCTTTTCTCAGAAAGCTAAAACTCATGTGTGTTGAGCCTCTCGAGTATGTCAGACGGATCGAGTGTCTTGAAATCAGGATGTTCTTGAATCATCAGGGCTAGGATGTCAAACGAACTATCAAGTGATCTCAGCAGCGTCTTGACGACTTCATGTTTGGAGATCTCAGTAGCGCCGAGGGCTTGAAGCTCATTTGTGATGTCAGTGAGTTGGTCAAATGTGTGCTGGACATTCTCATTGTCATTTCGCTTGAAGCGGTTGAAGAGGTTGCGAAGAACACTGATTCTCTGATCTCTCTGGGTTGAGATGCCTTCATTGACCTTGGAGAGCCAGTCCCAGACCAGCTTGGATGTCTTCAAAGCACTCACACGGCCATACTGTCCTTTGGTCAGATGATCACAGATGATATTCTTGGCAGTAGAGTCCAGTTGAACGAATTTCTTGACATCAGCAGCAGTGACACCTTCTCCAGCCTTGGGAACGCCGTTCTCGACGACATACCATAGGTCGACGTCAATGGCTTCAAGATGCATGCGCATCTTATTCTTCCAGTAGGGATATTCAGTTCCATCGAAGACGGGGCACGCAGTGGAGACTTTAATTATCCCTGCAGTTGACATAGCTAAAACTCCAGGTGGTTAAACCGAATCAAATATAACAAGGGAGCACCTTGCTCTAATACCAATTGAAAGTGCGTTATATCGACTAGAGGGGGGTGAATAGGCGATTTTTATGAAAGTCTTCAAAACATGGAAGTTATGAAGACAAACAGTAGAGATATGCCTATTACTATGCAGCGGAAGTTAGACTACACTAGGCAAGCCATGGTCAAGTATCAACAGAGTGAAAGCACAGTGACAGATAGCTGCAGTGTAATAAGGATCAGGTAGGAAGATATTGTGAAGCCAAACAGATCATACACTCACGTTGTGAAGACAAAAGATAGAACAGACATGCAATGACTTCACAATGAGTAATCAGTAAGAAAAAGGAAGTGAAGATGAAACCAGTGACTCGTTGAAGACAATGATTTGTTGGACCAGTTCCAGTTGCTGTGACAACTGTACGTCTGGTTGGAGCGGCTAGGTATTTAAACCTTAGGACACACAGTCCCGGACACCCAGTCCTGAACACGCAGCTCAGGACACCCAGTCCTCACCGTATTCTCCTTGAGCTAAGGTCACACAGACCTCGCCCAATCACCCTGGTAAGTCTTCAAGGTAGACTCCCAAACCTTCACAGACTTCGTTCACCGGCGATCCACAATGTCTCTTGGATGCTCAGAACGCGACGCCTAACCGGCTGGAGGATGCACAGTCCTCAAGTGTAATAAGTCTTCAGATCACTCAGACAAGAAGACTTAAGTGATGCCCAATTCTCTCTGGCTCTGGGTGGTTAGGGCTTTATCCTCGCTAGGTATTCTCTTTCTCAAAGGCTTCGAGGTGGGTTGCTCTCAAACGACAAAAGCCGTGCACTAAATCTGAGCAGCCAACCGTTTATGGTTGTAGGGGGTGGGCTATTTATAACCACTTGGCAACCCGACCTGATTTGTCCGAAATGACCCTGGGTCACTAAGGAACTGACACGTGTTCCAACGGTCAGATTTCAAACTCACACGACAACTTTACTTGGGCTACAAGCAAAGCTGACTTGTCCGACTCTGGACAAGATTTGCTCTCATAGTTTTCACTCGAAGACATAGGTTTTTTTCTGTTTAGGCATCAGTTCAGCCGTTCTGACTGGTTCTCTTGGACCCCACTTAGCAGTACGGTGGTTCCTATGACTCAACAAAATGAAAGAGAACTACGAAAGATCTAAGTCTTCGAGCTCCATAGGCTTCATGCGGTGTCTTCTCTTGTCATAGTCTTCAATGTGAATATCTTCGTATACCACCTTTGACATCAATGTCTTCATACATTTTTAGGGGTCATCTCTGGTAGTAAAACCGAATCAATGAGGGACTTCTACCTGTGTTATCCTGCAATTCTCACAAACACATTAGTCCCTCAACTAGGTTTGTCGTCAATACTCCAAAACCAACTAGGGGTGGCACTAGATGCACTTACAGTTTCTTTTGTTGAGCTTTCATATACTTATAGCTCTAGTGCATCCGTTGCATGGAAATCCCTACTCACTCACATTGATATCTATTAATGGGCATCTCCATAGCCCGTTGATACGCCTAGTTGATGTGAGACTATCTTCTCCCTTTTTGTCTTCTCCACAACCACCATTCTATTCCACCATAGTGCTATATCCATGGCTCACACTCATATATTGCGTGAAGATTGAAAAAGTTTGAGAACATCAAAAGTATGAAACAATTGCTTGGCTTGTCATCGGGGTTGTGCATGATTTAAATATTTTGTGTGGTGAAGATAGAGCATAGCCAGACTATATGATTTTGTGGGGATAACTTTCTTTGGCCATGTTATTTTGAGAAGACATAATTGCTTTGTTAGTATGCTTGAAGTATTATTATTTTTATGTCAATATTAAACTTTTATCTTGAATCTTTCGGATATGAACATTCATGCCACAATAAAGAAAAATTACATTGAGAAATATGTTAGAAAGCATTCCACATCAAAAATTCTTCTTTTACCATTTACCTACCCGAGGACGAGCAGGAATTAAGCTTGGGGATGCTTGATACGTCTCCAACGTATCTATAATTTTTGATTGCTCCATGCTATTATATTATCTATTTTGGATGTTAATGGGCTTTATTTTACACTTTTATATCATTTTTGGGACTAACCTACTAATCGGAGGCCCAACCCAAATTGTTGTTTTTTTTGCCTATTTTAGGGTTTCAAAGAAAAGGAATATCAAACGGAGTCCAAACGGAATGAAACCTCTAGGAACGTGATTTTCTCAACAAATGTGATCCAGGAGACTTGGAGTGGCCGTCAAGAAACAAGGGAGGAAGGCACGAGGCAGGGGAGCGCGCCTACCCCCCTGGGCACGCCCTCCACCCTCGTGGGCCCTCCGTTGCTCCACCGACGTACTTCTTCCTCCTATATATATCCACGTACCCCCCCCCCAAACATCCAGGAGCACCATGAAAACCTAATTCCACTGCCACAACCTTCTGTACTCGAGAGATCCCATCTCGGGGCCTTGTCCGAAGCTCCACCGGAGGGGGCATTGATCACGGAGGGCCTCTACATCAACTCCATGGCCTCTCCGGTGATGTGTGAGTAGTTTACTTCAGACCTACGGGTCCATAGTTATTAGCTAGATGACTTCTTCTCTCTCTTTGGATCTCAATACAAAGTTCTCCTCGATTTTCTTGGAGATCTATTCGATGTAATCTTCTTTTGCGGTGTGTTTGTCGAGATCCGCTGAATTGTGGGTTTATGATCCAGATTATCTATGAACAATATTTGATTCTCCTCTGAATTCTTTTATGTACGATTGGTTTATCTTTGCAAGTCTCTTCGAATTATCAGTTTGGTTTGGCCTACTAGATTGATCTTTCTTGCAATGGGAGAAGTGCTTAGCTTTGGGTTCAATCTTGCGGTGTTCGATCCCAGTGATAGAAAGGGAACCGATACGTATTGTATTGTTGCCATCGAGGACAAAAAGATGGGGTTTATATCATATTGCATGAGTTTATCCCTCTACATCATGTCATCTTCCTTAAAGCATTACTCTGTTCTCTTGAACTTAATACTCTAGGTGCATGCTAGATAGTGGTCGATGTGTGGAGTAATAGTAGTAGATGCAGAATCGTTTCGGTCTACTTGTTTCGGACGGGATGCCTATATACATGATCATACCTAGATATTCTCATAACTATGCTCAATTCTATCAATTGCTCGACAGTAATTCGTTTACCCACTGTAATACTTATGCTCTTGAGAGAAGCCACTAGTGAAACCTATGGCCCCCGGGTATATCTTCCATCATATTAATCTTCCAATACTTAGTTATTTCCTTTGCCGTTTATTTTACTTTGCATCTTTATTTCTCTTTATCATAAAAATACCAAAAATATTATCTTATCATATCTATCAGATCTCACTCTCGTAAGTGACCAGAAGGGCTTGACAACCCCTTTATCGCATTGGTTGCGAGGTTCGTATTTGTTTATGTAGGTGCGTGGGACTTGAGCGTGATCTCCTACTGGATTGATACCTTGGTTCTCAAAAACTAAGGGAAATACTTACGCTGCTTTACTGCATCACCCTTTCCTCTTCAAGGGAAAACCAATGCAGTGCTCAAGAGGTAGCATGCGGCGGCGCGGGGCGGCTCCGGCAACGGTGCGGTGGGTCGGCGGCACGCGGCGATGCGGGCGGCGGCGAGCAACGGCAGCGGCGCAGCTCAGCGGCGGTGGTGAGGCGGTGCGGCTCGGGATGGAGAGAGACGGCAGGGCCTCGGGCTTTAAAGGGCGGGGGAAGCTGTGCGGCTTGGGGAGGGGCCCGGTGCGGGGGCGGGGTCCGGCTCGGACCTCCCTCGGCGTCCGTGCGACGCATGGCAGCGGGGAAGGAAGGCGGCGACTGATATGTCTCCAACGTATCTATAATTTTTGATTGTTCCATGCTATATTATATCCTGTTTTGGACATTATTGGACTTTATTATACACTTTTATATTATTTTTGGGACTAACCTATTAACCGGAGGCCCAGCCCAGAATTGCTGTTTTTTTGCCTATTTTAGGGTTTCGCAGAAAAAGAATATGAAATGGAGTCCAAACGGAATGAAACGTTCGGGAACGTGATTTTTGGAACGAACATGATCCAGAGGACTTGGACCCTGCGTCAAGTAATCAACCAAGAAGGCACGAGGTAGGGGGGCGCGCCTACCCCCCAGGCACACCCTCCACCCTCGTGGGGCCCACGTTGCTCCACCGACATACTCCTTCCTCCTATATATACCTACGTACCCCCAAACTACCAGATATGGAGCCAAAACCCTAATTCCACCGCCGTAACTTTCTGTATCCACGAGATCCCATCTTGGGGCCTTTTCCGGAGCTCCGCCGGAGGGGGTATCGATCACGGAGGGCTTCTACATCAACACCATAGCCTCTCTGATGAAGTGTGAGTAGTTTACTTCAGACCTACGGGTCCATAGTTATTAGCTAGATGACTTCTTCTCCCTTTTTGGATCTCAATACAAAGTTCTCCCCCTCTCTTGTGGAGATCGATTCGATGTAATGTTCTTTTGCGGTGTGTTTGTTGAGACCGATGAATTGTGGGTTTATGATCAAGTTTATCTATGAACAATATTTGAATCTTCTCTCAATTCTTTTATGTATGATTGGTTATCTTTGCAAGTCTCTTCGAATTATCAGTTTGGTTTGGCCTAGTAGATTGATCTTTATTGCAATGGGAGAAGTGCTTAGCTTTGGGTTCAATATTACAGTGTCCTTTCCCAGTGACAGTATGTTGGGGAACGTAGTAATTTCAAAAAAAATTCCTACGCACACGCGAGATCATGGTGATGCATAGCAACGAGAGGCGAGAGTGTTGTCTATGTACCCTCGTAGACCGGAAGCGGAAGCGTTAGCACAACGCGGTTGATGTAGTCGTACGTATTCACGGCCCGACCGATCAAGCACCGAAATTACGACACCTCCGAGTTCTAGCACACGTTCAGCTCGATGACGATCCCCGGACTCCGATCCAGCAAAGTGTCGGGGATGAGTTCCGTCAGCACGGTGGCGTGGTGATGATCTTGATGTTCTACCGTCGCAGGGCTTCGCCTAAGCACTGCTACAATATTATCGAGGATTATGGTGGAGGGGGGCACCGCACACAGCTAAGATATCAATGATCAATTGTTGTGTCTATGGGGTGCCCCCTGCCCCCGTATATAAAGGAGTGGAGGAGGGGGCCGACCAAGGATGGTGGCGCGCCCAAGGGGGGGAGTCCAACTCCCACCGGGAGTAGGACTCCCCCTTTTCCTATTAGGAGTAGGAGAGGGAAGGAAGAGGAAGGAGGGACGAAGGAAAGGGGGGGCCGCCCCCCTCCCAATTCGGATTGGGCTTGCGGGGGGGGGGGGGCTCCCTTGCTCCTTTCCCCTCCTTTCCACTAAGGCCCAATAAGGCCCATATACCTCCCGGTGATCCGGTATTGTCCCAATCTCAGCCGAAACCTTTCCGGTGTCCAAATATAGTCATCCAATATATCGATCTTTATGTCTCGACCATTTCGAGACTCCTCGTCAAGTCCGTGATCACATCCGGGACTTCGAACAGCCTTCGGTACATCAAAATATATAAACTCATAATGAAACTGTCATCGTAACGTTAAGCGTGCGGACCCTACGGGTTCGAGAACAATGTAGACATGACCGAGACACGTCTCCGGTCAATAACCAATAGCGGAACCTGGATGCTCATATTGGCTCCTACATATTCTACGAAGATCTTTATCGGTCAGACCGCATAACAACATACGTTGTTCCCTTTGTCATCGGTATGTTACTTGCCCGAGATTCGATCGTCGGTATCTCAATACCTAGTTCAATCTCGTTGCCGGCAAGTCTCTTTACTCGTCCCATAATACATCATCTCGCGACTAACTCATTAGTTGCAATGCTTGCAAGGCTTAAGTGATGAGCATTACCGAGAGGGCCCAGCGATACCTCTCCGACAATCGGAGTGACAAATCCTAATCTTGAAATACGCCAACCCAACAAGTACCTTCGGAGACACCTGTAGAGCACCTTTATAATCACCCAGTTATGTTGTGACGTTTGGTCGCACACAAAGTGTTCCTCCGGTAAACGGGAGTTGCATAATCTCATAGTCATAGGAACATGTATAAGTCATGAAGAAAGCAATAACAACAAACTAAACGATCAAGTGCTATGCTAACGGAATGGGTCAAGTCAATCACATCATTCTCTAATGATGTGCTCCCGTTAATCAAATGACAACTCATGTCTATGGCTAGGAAACTTAACCATCTTTGATTCAACGAGCTAGTCAAGTAGAGGCATACTAGTGACATACTGTTTGTCTATATATTCACACATGTATTATGTTTCCGGTTAATACAATTCTAGCATGAATAATAAACATTTATCATGATATAAGGAAATAAATAATAACTTTATTGTTGCCTCTAGGGCATATTTCCTTCAGTCTCCCACTTGCACTAGAGTCAATAATCTAGTTCACATCTCCATGTGATTTAATACCAATAGTTCACATCACCATGTGATTAACACCCATAGTTCACATCGACATGTGACCAACACCCAAAGGCTTTACTAGAGTCAATAATCCAGTTAACATTGTTATGCGATTAACACCCAAAGAGTACTAAGGTGTGATCATGTTTTGCTTGTGAGAGAAGTTTAGTCAACGGGCCTGTCAAATTCAGATCCGTAAGTATTTTGCAAATTTCTATGTCAACAATGCTCTGCACGGAGCTACTCTAGCTAAATGCTCCCACTTTCAATATGTATCCAGATTGAGACTTTGAGTCATCTGGATCAGTGTCAAAACTTGCATCGACGTAACCCTTTACGACAAACCTTTTGTCACCTCCATAATCGAGAAGCATATCCTTATTCCACTGAGGATAATTTTGACCAATGTCCAGTGATCTACTCCTAGATCACTATTGTACTCCCTTGCCAAACTCAGTGTAGGGTATACAATAGGTCTAGTACATAGCATGTCATACTTTATAGAACCTATGGCCGAGGCATAGGGAATGACTTTCATTCTCTCTCTATCTTCTGCCGTGGTCGGGTTTTGAGTCTTACTCAACTTCACACCTTGTAACACAGGCAAGAACTCCTTCATTGACTGTTCCATTTTGAACTACTTCAAAATCTTGTCAAGGTATGTACTCATTGAAAAAACTTATCAAGCGTCTTGATCTATCTCTATAGATCTTGATGCTCAATATGTAAGCAGCTTCACCGAGGTCTTTCTTTGAAAAACTCCTTTCAAACATTCCTTTATGCTTTGTAGAATAATTCTACATTATGTCTGATCAACAATATGTCATTCACATATACTTATCAGAAATGCTGTAGTGCTCCCACTCACTTTCTTGTAAATACAGGCTTTCACCGCAAGTCTGTATAAAACTATATGCTTTGATCAACTTATCAAAGCGTATATTCCAACTCCGAGATGCTTGCACCAGTCCATATATGGATCGCTGGAGCTTGCATATTTTGTTAGTACCTTTAGGATTGAAAAAACCTTCTGGTTGCATCATATACAACTCTTCTTTAATAAATCCATTAAGGAATGCAGTTTTGTTTATCCATTTGCCAGATTTCATAAAATGCGGCAATTGCTAACATGATTCGGACAGACTTAAGCATAGATACGAGTGAGAAACTCTCATCGTAGTCAACACCTTGAACTTGTCGAAAACCTTTTTGCGACAATTCTAGCTTTGTAGATAGTAACACAACTATCAGCGTCCGTCTTCCTCTTGAAGACCCATTTAATCTCAATGGCTCGCCGATGAATGGGCAAGTCAATCAAAGTCCATACTTTGTTCTCATACATGGATCTCATCTCAGATTTCATGGCCTCAAGCCATTTCGCGGAATCTGGGCTCATCATCGCTTCCTCATAGTTCGTAGGTTCGTCATGGTCAAGTAACATGACTTCTAGAACAGGATTACCATACCACTCTAGTGCAGATATCACTCTGGTTTACCTACGAGGTTCGGTAGTAACTTGATTTGAAGTTACATGATCATCGTCATTAGCTTCCTCACTAATTGGTGTAGTAGTCATAGGAACATATTTCTGTGATGAACTACTTTCCAATAAGGGAGCAGGTACAGTTACCTCATCAAGTTCTACTTTCCTCCCACTCACTTCTTTCGAGAGAAACTCCTTCTCTAGAAAGGATCCATTCTCAGCAACGAATATCTTGCCTTCGGATCTGTGATAGAAGGTGTACCCAACATTTTCTTTTGGGTATCCCATGAAGACGTACTTCTCCGATTTGGGTTTGAGCTTATCAGGTTGAAACTTTTTCACATAAGCATTGCAATATCAAACTTTAAGAAACGACAGCTAAGGTTTCTTGCCAAACCATAGTTCATACGGTGTCGTCTCAACAGATTTAGATGGTGCCCTATTTAACGTGAATGTAGCTGTCTCTAATGCATAACCCCAAAACGATAGCGGGAAATCAGTAAGAGATGTCATAGATCGCACCATATCTAATAAAGCACGGTTACGACATTCAGACACACCATTACACTGTGGTGTTCCAGGTGGCGTGAGTAGTGAAACTATTTCACATTGTTTTAACTGAAGGCCAAACTCGTAACTCAAATATTTTACTTCTGCGATCATATCGTAGAAACTTTTATTTTGTTACGATGATTCTCCACTTCACTCTGATATTCTTTGAACTTTTCAAATGTTTTAGACTTGTGTTTCATCAAGTAGATATACTCATATCTGCTCAAATCATGTGTGAAGATCAGAAAATAATGATAGCTACTGCGAGCTTCAATATTCATCGGACCACATACATCAGTATGCATGATTTCCAACAAATCTGTTGCTTGCTGCATTGTTCCGGAGAACGGAGTCTTAGTCATCTTGCCCATGAGGCATGGTTCGCAAGCATCAATTGATTCATAATCAAGTGATTCCAAAAGTCCATCAGCATGGAGTTTCTTCATGCGCTTTACACCAATATGACCTAAACGGCAGTGCCATAAATAAGTTGCACTATCATTATTAACTTTGCATCTTTTTGGTTTCAATATTATGAATATGTGTATCACTACGATCGAGATCCAATGAACCATTTTTCATTGGGTGTATGACCATAGAAGGTTTTATTCATGTAAATAGAACAACAATTATTCTCCAACCTAAATGAATAACCGTATTGCAATAAACATGATCAAATCATATTCATGCTCAACGCAAACACCAAATAACACTTATTTAGTTTCAACACTAATCCCGAAAGTATAGGGAGAGTGCGATGATGATCATATCAATCTTGGAACTACTTCCAACACACATTGTCACCTCGACTTTTACTAGTTTCTGTTTATTCTGCAACTCCCATTTCGAGTTACTGCTCTTAGCAACTGAACCAGTATCAAATGCCGAGGGGTTGCTATAAACACTAGTAAAGTATACATCAATAACATGTATATCCAATATAACTTTGTTCACTTTGCCATCCTTCTTATCCGCCAAATACTTGGGGCAGTTCCGCTTCCAGTACCAGTCCCTTTGCAGTAGAAGCACTTAGTCTCAGGCTTAGGACCAGACTTGGGCTTCTTCACTTGAGCAAAAACTTGCTTGCCATTCTTCTTGAAGTCCCCCTTCTTCCCTTTGCCGTTTTCTTGAAACTAGTGGTCTCGTCAACCATCAACACTTGATGTTTTTCTTGATTTCTACCTTCGTTGATTTTAGCATCACGAAGAGCTTGGGAATTGTATCCGTTATCCCTTGCATATTATAGTTCATCATGAAGTTCTACTAACTTGGTGATGGTGACTAGAGAATTCTGTCAATCACTATCTTATCTGGAAGATTAACTCCCACTTGATTCAAGCGATTGTAGTACCCAGACAATCTGAGCACATGCTCACTGCTTGAGCGATTCTCCTCCATCTTTTAGCTATAGAACTTGTTGGAGACTTCATATCTCTCAACTAGGTATTTGCTTGAAATATTAACTTCAACTCCTGGAACATCTCATATGGTCCATGACGTTCAAAACGTCTTTGAAGTTCCGATTCTTAAGCCGTTAAGCATGGTGCACTAAATTATCAAGTAGTCATCATATTGAGCTAGCCAAACGTTCATAACGTCTGCATTTGCTCCTGCATTAGGTCTTTCACCTAGCGGTGCATCAAGGACATAATTCTTCTGTGCAGCAATGAGGATAAACCTCAGATCACGGATCCAATCCGCATCTTTGCTACTAACATCTTTCAACTTAGTTTTCTCTAGGAACATATATAAAACATAGGGAAGCAACAACGCGAGCTATTGATCTACAACATAGATATGCTAATACTACCAGGACTAAGTTCATGATAAATTTAAGTTCAATTAATCATATTACTTAAGAACTCCCACTTAGAAAGACATCCCTCTAATCTTCTAAGTGATCACGTGATCCAAATCAACTAAACCATAACCGATCATCACGTGAAATGGAGTAGTTTTCAATGGTGAACATCATCATGTTGATCATATCTATTATATGATTCACGCTCGAACTTTGGGTCTCCAGTGTTCCGAGGCCATATCTGCATATGCTAGGCTCGTCAAGTTTAACCCGAGTATTTCTGCGTGTGCAAAACTGGCTTGCACCCGTTGTAGATGGACGCAGAGCTTATCACACCCGATCATCACGTGGTGTCTGGGCACGACGAACTTTGGCAACGGTGCATACTCAGGGAGAACACTTTTATCTTGAAATTTAGTGAGAGATCATCTTATAATGCTACCGTCATAACTAAGCAAAGTAAGATGTATAAAAGATAAACATCACATGCAACCAAAATATGTGACATGATATGGCCATCATCATCTTGTGCCTTTGATATCTATCTCCAAAGCATCGTCATGATCTCCATCGTCACCGGCATGACACCATGATCTCCATCATCTTGATCTATATCAATGTGTCGTCACATGGTCGTCTCGCCAACTATTGCTCTTGCAACTATTGCTATCGCATAGCGATAGAGTAAAGCAATTATTTGGCACTTGCATCTTATGCAATAAAGAGACAACCATAAGGCTTCTGCCAATTGCCGATAACTTCAACAAAACATGATCATCTCATACAACAACTTATATCTCATCACGTCTTGACCATATCACATCACAACATGCCCTGCAAAAACAAGTTAGACATCCTCTACTTTGTTGTTGCAAGTTTTACGTGGCTGCTACGGGCTGAGCAAGAACCGTTCTTACCTACGCATCAAAACCACAATGATAGTTTGTCAAGTTGGTGCTATTTTAACCTTCGCAAGGACCGGGCGTAGCCACACTTGGTTCAACTAAAGTTGGAGAAACTGACACCCGCCAGCCACCTGTGTGCAAAGCATGTTGGTAGAACCAGTCTCTCGTAAGCGTACGTGTAATGTCGGTCCGGGCCGCTTCATCCAACAATACCGCTGAACCAAAGTATGACATGCTGGTAAGCAGTATGACTTATATCGCCCACAACTCACTTGTGTTCTACTCGTGCACAACATCAACGCATAAACCCTAGGCTCGGATGCCACTGTTGGGGAACGTAGTAATTTCAAAAAAAATTCCTACGCACACGCGAGATCATGGTGATGCATAGCAACGAGAGGGGAGAGTGTTGTCTACGTACCCTCGTAGACCGGAAGCGGAAGCGTTAGCACAACGCGGTTGATGTAGTCGTACGTCTTCACGGCCCGACCGATCAAGCACCGAAACTACGGCACCTCCGAGTTCTAGCACACATTCAGCTCGATGCCGATCCCCGGACTCCAATCCAGCAAAGTGTCGGGGATGAGTTCCTTCAGCACGACGGCGTGGTGACGATCTTGATGTTCTACCGTCGCAGGGCTTCGCCTAAGCACTGCTACAATATTATCGAGGATTATGGTGGAGGGGGGCACCGCACACGGCTAAGAGATTAATGATCAATTGTTGTGTCTATGGGGTGCCCCTGCCCCCGTATATAAAGGAGTGGAGGAGGGGGCCGGCCAAGGAGGGTGGCGCGCCCAAGGGGGGGAGTCCTACTCCTGGTGGGAGTTGGACTCCCCGGAGGGAGGAAGGAAAGGGGGGGGGGGCGCCCCCCTCCCAATTCGGATTGGGCTTGGGGGGGGGGGCGCCCCCTCCCTTGCTCCTTTCCCCTCCTTTCCACAAAGGCCCATATACCTCTCGGGGTGTTCCGATAACCTCCCGATGATCCGGTATTGTCCCAATCTCATTCGGAACCTTTCCGGTGTCCAAATATAGTCGTCCAATATATCGATCTTTATGTCTCGACCATTTCGAGACTCCTCGTCAAGTCCGTGATCACATCCGGGACTCCGAACAACCTTTGGTACATCAAAATATATAAACTCATAATGAAACTGTCATTGTAACGTTAAGCGTGCGGACCCTAGGGGTTTGAGAACAATGTAGACATGACCGAGACACGTCTCCAGTCAATAACCAATAGCGGAACCTGGATGCTCATATTGGCTCCTACATATTCTACGAAGATCTTTATCGGTCAGACCGCATAACAACATACGTTGTTCCCTTTGTCATCGGTATGTTACTTGCCCGAGATTCGATCGTCAGTATCTCAATACCTAGTTCAATCTCGTTACCGGCAAGTCTCTTTACTCGTTCCATAATACATCATCTCGCAACTAACTCATTAGTTGCAATGCTTGCAAGGCTTAAGTGATGCGCATTACCGAGAGGGCCCAGAGATACCTCTCCGACAATCGGAGTGACAAATCCTAATCTCGAAATACGCCAACCCAACAAGTACCTTCGGAGACACCTGTAGAGCACCTTTATAATCACCCAGTTACGTTGTGACGTTTGGTAGGACACAAAGTGTTCCTCCAGTAAACGGGAGTTGCATATCTCATAGTCATAGGAACATGTATAAGTCATGAAGAAAGCAATAACAACAAACTAAACGATCAAGTGCTATGCTAATGGAATGGGTCAAGTCAATCACATCATTCTCTAATGATGTGATCCAGTTAATCAAATGACAACTCATGTCTATGGCTAGGAAACTTAACCATCATTGATTCAACGAGCTAGTCAAGTAGAGGCATACTAGTGACATATTGTTTGTCTATATATTCACACATGTATTATGTTTCCGGTTAATACAATTCTAGCATGAATAATAAACATTTATCATGTTATAAGGAAATAAATAGTAACTTTATTATTGCCTCTAGGGCATATTTCCTTCACAGTAGGGGCAGCAAGGCACGTATTGTATTGTTGCCATCGAGGATAACAAGATGTGGTTTATATCATATTGCATGAGTTTATTCCTCTACATCATGTCATCTTGCTTAAAGCGTTACTCTGTTCTCTTGAACCTAATACTCTAGATGCATGCTGGATAGCGGTCGATGTGTGGAGTAATAGTAGTAGATGCAGGCAGGAGTCGGTCTACTTGTCTTGGACGTGATGCCTATATACATGAACATACCTAGATATTCTCATAACTATGCTCAACTATGTCAATTGCTTAACAGTTATTTGTTCACCCACCGTAATACTTATGCTCTCGAGAGAAGCCTCTAGTGAAACCTATGGCCCCCGGGTCTATTTTCCATCATATTAATCTTCCAATACTTAGTTATTTCCTTTGCCATTTATTTTACTTGCATCTTTATTTCTCTTTATCATAAAAATACAAAAATATTATCTTATCATATCTATCAGATCTCACTCTCGTAGGTGACTGTGAAGGGATTGACAACCCCTTTATCGCGTTGGTTGTGAGGAGTTTATTTGTTTGTGTAGGTGCGAGAGACTCGTGCGTGGCCTCCTACGGGATTGATACCTTGGTTCTAAAAAACTGAGGGAATACTTACGCTGCTCTACTGCATCACCCTTTCTTCTTCAAGGGAAAACCAACGCAGTGCTCAAGAGGTAGCAAGAAGGATTTCTGGCGCCGTTGCCGGGGAGTCTACGCAAAAGTCAACATACCAATTACCCATCACAAACCCTTATCTCCCACATTACATTATTTTCCATTTGCCTCTCGTTTTCCTCTCCCTCACTTCACCCTTGTCGTTTTATTCTCCCTCTCTCTCTCCATCCTCCATCTCTTTCTCTATTCGCCTCTTTTTTCTCGTTTCTTGTTTTCTTGTCTGTCGGATTGCTTTCTCGTCGTTATGGCTAGTCCCCTATCTTCTCCGTTGTCTCCCAAAAATGAAGTTCTTAATTTTAAGCAAAGGGAAGGAGAAAACCTAAAAGACGCTTGGTAAAGAATTTGCAATGCTCAAAATAGATCTATCAGGAAGCAATCTACTTCTATTCTTCTTTGCAATTTTTATGTAGGTGCTATTCCTTCGCACAGATATGTTCTTGATACCGTTACTGGAGGGAACTTCTTGGGTAGCCACACTTTTGATTCCTATAATGCTATGATAGATTTATTTGGCTCATCCCCTCTTTTGGTTAATGGAACTATGTTAACTTTGGAGCATGTAATGCAAAAACTTGAAATTATTGAAAATAAAGTTGCTACTGTAGAGTTAATTGAAAATTTTGATAAAAAGATCCACAACCAAATTACTCAATATGGATCTAAAGTAGGAGACACTTTGAAAAATATTAAGGAGAAGGAACCCATAGTTAATGAAAGAATAAATCATGATTCCACTAGAATCGATAAACTTGAGGGTATCATTACCAACTTGGGAACCGCTTTTTCTTCCGTAAAGAATACCCCAAGTACTCCAACTAAAATTGCCAAGCTTATGTATGTTCCTAAAAATAAGGGTGAATCCTCTAGCAAAGAAACTGCGGATCTCAAATCTATAAGTATTCACCCTAATCTTTTTACTATCATTAAGGAACCATTTGCTACTAATGATTTTTCCGATTTTGTGCCTAGAAGTTTGATTATTGATAAAAGGAAAGAAACTCCTAAAGGTGATATATGTCTCATTAAAGAATTACCAACTAAAGATACCTAGATCTATCTTCGCTTTTATGCCTAGCTAGGGGCGTTAAAGGGTAGCGCTTGTTGGGAGGCAACCCAATTTTATTTTTATTCCTTGATTTTTCTCCTGTTTAGTAATAAATAATTTATCTAGCCTCTGTTTTGGTTGTGTTTTTTGTGTTTAATTATGTAACATCCCAAAATTCTAAATTTTGGAATGTTATAATAAATAGATAAATTGATTGTTTGTTTGATTGTTGTGAAATTGATTGAGTGAAATTTGAACTTTTTGAAAGTTTAATGAGAGGGAATAAAAGGACTTTCCCAAACTTTCATCTTTTCTTTCTGATCTCCATGAATTCAAATCCTTTTCACCACAAAACCTTGGAGAGAAGATGACATGACTTCTTCCATTTTTTTAAATGACAAGGGGTGTTGAAAATATTTGAATTTCATTTGAAAATATTTCCAATTCAAAAACTTCAAGCAACTCAATGATTTTCACGAGAGAAGATAAAATGACTTCTTCAAATTATATGAAATATGAGTTGGGAGTTTAAAATGATCAAAATTTAAAATCCTTTTGAAATTATTTTCAATTTAGAGTTAATTGGGTTTTATCCAAATTATTTTTCTCCAAAAATAAAACATATGAAAAATAGGGCAACATGATTCCCTACATCAGAAAATTGGAGAGAAATAAATTTGAATTAATTTTGGTATTTTTATAATGATTTTTATTGGATTTTATTAGACCAGTAGCACTCTTTGAATTACCTGAATTTGTGTGAATTTTATTTAATGCTAGGAAAATGTTCAGCTTGTAGAAAATCTTTTTCTTTAAATTTTGATATATAATATGCCTATATAAAGTTTTATTTTTATTTTCGTTTTTCAATTTATCGCTTTCTGTTAAAAAAACAAATAACAAAAACTGCGCGCGCACCTGAAACTAACTGTCGCCCACGTGCGCATCATAGTACCAGCGGGCGCCCCATCTTTCCTTTTTCTTTATCCGATATGTGCCAGGCCCAGCCGGCCATATTCCTTCCCCATATTTTTTCCATAGTTTTTCTTTTCTTTTCTATTGCTAAAAATATATTTTACAGTGTGCGCGGTCGGCCGAACCGCCTAAAGGCCTTTTGGCCCATGGCGCACCTCCCATTTGTGTTTCGTATATTTTCGTCCACGTTTAGTCCTACATTACCTAACCTTTGACCCTTAAACCTCTTTTCCACCTATAAATATAGACCTAGAGCCTCTAAAAAAATCATCCAATTCAGGTTAAATCAATATTTTGGTTTGACTAGATAAAAATATTTTTCTCCTTTCCGGCGCGACTTTTGGAAATTGTCTTCTTTCTCCAAAGTCATCTTTTCTCCGCCTTATAAATGTATCTTTCTTTATACTTCTGTAGTTTATTATTTCTAGAGTGATACACTAAAATAATTAGATTATCAATTAATCTATGTATTTATACATTAGACCCTAGCCGTAACTATTTTTCTTTCGTAAAACAACTTGGCCCTAATTTTTCAAATAACCATAACTTTTTACTCGTTCATCCAAATTAGATGAAACCAATGCCTATAGCTTCGTCTTGTTTTTACCTATCCAGTGAACCTGTCACATCAACTTTTTTAATTTTTCAAATTTCGAATTTTGGTCAGATTTATATTCAAACTTCTTTTGATCATAACTTGAGTTTTATAACTCCGATTTAATTGATTCTTTTTGCGAATCGAAGCTCTTGACCTAAACTTTCTGATAAGGCCAAATTCACATAATTTTGGTACTGTTAGAAATTGTTTTATGTTGCAAGAGTTATTTGCTTGGTTTTGATGTTTTCCGAACTGTATTCTTTGTTCTTCCCGATCCTTTGAGTGACAGTAGGGGCAGCAAGGCACGTATTGTATTGTTGCCATCGAGGATAACAAGATGGGGTTTATATCATATTGCATGAATTTATCCCTCTACATCATGCCATCTAGCTTAAAGCGTTACTCTGTTCTCTTGAACTTAATACTCTAGATGCATGCTGGATAGCGGTTGATGTGTGGAGTAATAGTAGTAGATGCAGGCAGGAGTCGGTCTACTTGTCTTGGACGTGATGCCTATATACATGATCATACCTAGATATTCTCATAACTGTGCTTAATTCTGTCAATTGCTTAACAGTAATTTGTTCACCCACCGTAATACTTATGCTCTTGAGAGAAGCCTCTAGTGAAACCTATGGCCCCTGGGTCTATTTTCGATCATTTTAATCTTCCAATACTTAGTTATTTCCTTTGCCATTTATTTCACTTGCATCTTTATTTCTCTTTATCATAAAAATACCAAAAATGTTATCTTATCATATCTATCAGATCTAACTCTCATAGGTGACCGTGAAGGGATTGACAACCCCTTTATCGCGTTGGTTGCGAGGAGTTTATTTGTTTGTGTAGGTGAGAGGGACTCGTGCATGGCCTCCTACTGGATTGATACCTTGGTTGTCAAAAACTGAGGGAAATACTTACGCTGCTCTACTGCATCACCCTTTCCTCTTCATGGGAAAACCAACACAGTGCTCAAGAGGTAGCAGCGACGCTGGTGGGCTTCGGCCCGGCTCGGCTGGGCCTTTGGCCCAGTCAGGCGGAATTTTTTTAAATAAATTACGCCAAATAAAAATGCTAATAAAATGTAAAAAATATCTAAAAAATGCAAAAAAACAATTTTTGCCGTCTAAATAAAATATTTAGAATGACGTGAACATTTTTCTGGCCTAAAAATGCATAATTTGTCTAATTCAAATAAAATCTCAAATAAAATCCAAATAAAATATATATTTGATTTTAAAAAAAATCTCCAATATTCCTCTCTTTTTGAAGAAGTCATATTATCTTCTCTCTTTTATTTTTATTTATTGGAAATACTTGGAAAGAAAAATATTAAAACCAAATTGATCATCTTTTCAAATTTGAGAAAATTCAAAAATGAAAATAAATGAAATCCCCAACTCTCTCCTTGGGTCCTTGAGTTCCTTAAGATTTCTTGGATCACAACCAAAATGCAAATAAAATATGATATGCATATGATGACCTATATATAACATCCAAATTGAAAACTGGATATTACAAATCTACCCCCTTAAGATGAATCTTGCCCTCGAGATTTGGGTTGGTTAGAAAATAGATGTGGGTGGTCTTTCCGTAGGTCTTGCTCTCGTTCCCAGGTGGCTTCATCCTCGGTATGGTGGCTCCACTGAATTTAGGAAACTTGATAACCTTGCTGCATGTAACTCGGCTAGCAAACTCGAGAATCTTGACGGGTTTCTCCTCGTAGGTTAGATCACTCTCCAACTAAATTGCTTCCAGGGGCACTGTATCTCTTAAGGGAATATCGGCCATCTCATCATGGAACTTCTTCAACTGGGAAACATGAAACACATCGTGAACTCTTGACAATGCTTCGGCTAACTCCAACTTGTAGGCAACCTCTCCCACACGTTCCAAAACTCGATATGGTCCTACAAATCTCGGGGCTAACTTTCTGTCGGTGTCAAAACCGGTAGATCTCGGGTAGGGGGTCCCGAACTGTGCGTCTAGGCCGGATGGTAACAGGAGGCAGGGGACACGATGTTTTACCCAGGTTCAGGCCCTCTTGATGGAGGTAAAACCCTATGTCCTGCTTGATTAATATTGATGATATGGGTAGTACAAGAGTAGATCTACCACGAGATCGGAGAGGCTAAACCCTAGAAGCTAGCCTATGGTATGATTGTATGTTGTGGTTGTTGTCCTACGGACTAAAACCCTCCAGTTTATATAGACACCGGAGAGGGTTAGGGTTACACAAGGTCGGTTACAAAGGAGGAGATATCCATATCCGTATTGCCTAGCTTGCCTTCCACGCCAAGTAGAGTCCCATCCGGACACGAGACGAAGTCTTCAATCTTGTATCTTCATAGTCCAACAGTCCGGCCAAAGGATATAGTCCGCCTGTCCGGAGACCCCCTAATCCAGGACTCCCTTAGTAGCCCCCGAACCAGGCTTCAATGACGATGAGTCCGGCGCGCAGTATTGTTTTCGGCATTGCAAGGCAGGTTCCTCTCCAAATTCCGTGTACCTATCGAAATAGTGTCCGGCCTCTTGTGAATGTTGCACTCCTTGGCTTCCATGCCCAATAATGGCCACTTTCCACGTGTCAAGCGAATGTGAAGAGCCAGGGTGTTTTTACATTTACCCCCTAGCTGTGTGAACGAGTTGCCTATTAAAAAGACGAGGATTCAGATCCATATCACACCATCCTCCCTTGGCGAGCCTTCATCGGAGTGCATTCGACAGAGATCCATTCCATCGTGGCCGGTCGACGCAGCTCCTCCTCTCGCTCCCCTAGCCCCAAGCCTGGAGATTGGGAGAGATGTTCCGTCCCGCACAGCAAATTAGTGATGCTTCAGACCAAGGGATTTCTTCCCCCAGCGTACATGGTCCCGATTCGAGCCGGGCTCGCCACCTATAATGGTGGAGAGCAAGCGGAGAGCCTTCCCAATCCCTCCAAGGGAGAGCGGGTATACCTTGTCCCTTATTTGGTAAGAGGGCTCGGATTTCCAATTCATCCGTTTCTCCGGGGGCTCCTGGAGTTCTACGGCCTCCAGTTGCACAACCTTACGCCTGCCTCCATACTGCATATCGCAGGATTCGTAGCCCTTTGCTAGTTGTTTTTGGGCTGTGAGGCTCATTTCGCTCTGTGGAAGAAGCTGTTCTGCCTTGTGCCCCATTCTCAGAAGGGGGTCAATATATCAAGTGGGCGGAGCCGAAGTGTGGCGTATTGCCGGGACCGGATACCTGTCCGGAACCCCAAAGAAGACGTCTGAAGACTGGCCTTTAGCATAGTTTTATATAGAAGACGTCCCCCTCCCGGATCCTATTAGAATCGGCCTTCCTGAGTTCGACAACGCCCCTTTGAAGAAGCACCGGAGCTGGCATCCATGGAGCTCCCTGGAGGAAGATGACAGGGACGCTCTTTACCTGATGAGCCGGATAAGTTTTTTAGCTCGATCCGGATTGACCATGATCGAGGTCATGGCCATATGTATTATGCGGGGGTGCAACCGCTTCAATATAGAGGCCACCCCATGTGGGATTTCAACGGGGAGGATGACGCCACCCGCCATGGCCGTAAAGGGCCGGGATCAGTTGCTGATCTAATAAAGATCTTATCCACTTTGTACAAGGGAGAAGAGGAGGAATTCCTTCGTGTCAACCCTCAGGGCGGATTTTCTATGTACAATCCTCCGAGCTGGGTAAGCGGAGACTTTTTCTTGCCCATCCATTTCGTATTCCCGTAGTTAAGTATTCAGTCTAGCGATTTCAACGCAGGAGCTGCGCCAGGCTGTAAGGGAGATAAACAACCCCCCTCCACAACCCGAGGACCCTGGACAGTCTCTTGACCCGGCCTCCTAGGAGGATCCAGACATATATATGGAGCCGATCGATGGGGTATTTTACCAATTGAG
This sequence comes from Triticum monococcum, assembly GCA_034509565.1. Lineage (NCBI taxonomy): Eukaryota > Viridiplantae > Streptophyta > Magnoliopsida > Poales > Poaceae > Triticum > Triticum monococcum. Next base: position 663,385,578 of record CM067843.1, on the reverse strand, counting down.
TAATGACAATGCCTTGGTGGCCATTACAGCCGATTACCCTGGGCTACTTCCAGCCTCACAGGTGACTGAGACCGAAGTCCCAGTACTTCAAAAAGGGATCCATCCTTGCGTGTTTTTGATTGCCGTATAACAGCCGTGTTTTGCAGGGGAGGTCCTCGAGGCGGAAGGCCGAGCCTGCGGCGACTAGCCAACAAGGGGCCGTGAGGCTAGGCAGGCTGAAAAGAACCATAGTCCAGATTGAGACACCGGCGCAGCGGTACGGCGCGCCGTCTTTATTACAAGACATTATTCTCAGAGGCATATTAACGCCCATGCCTTCTTTTCAGGAAAAAAGAGCGCTCGCCGAACTATACCCGGAGAGGCTACTAATCGCGCCTTCACTAGCCAGGCTCCATGGCTGGATTCGGAGGCGGGAATGAATACGAGGCGTGCGCCGAGCGCTCCTCTGACAGAGGATGCGGATAAACTGTCCGCCACCAATTTCGAGGTGGAAAGTGCCATGAACCACAGGCATCGCCGGACTGTTCTTTGTGACGCTTGTTTCTCCCAAGAGGCATTGGATGCCTTCAACTCGGGAGATGCGTACCTCCGTGCCGCTCAAAATGGTCTAGCCAGAGCCACGGAGCAGTATGTAAAAGACATACGGGTGAGAAAATTTGGTGATTATATATGTCAGTAGCCCCTGAGACTTGAAATAGTTAGAATAACTGATTTAAGGATCATTTGTTATGCAGGTTCTTACCGAAAAGAATACTCAACTGTCCCAGGAGCTAGAAGATGCAGAGCCCAACTTCAGGCCGCACTGGCCGCGGCGGGGGAGCCCAAAGAGACCCCCTCTGGTAATATATCCTTTGAATGACAAGTGTCATATAGGATGCGGCGTATATGCAGATCTGACGATAAAATTGCAGATGACGCTGGAGTAAATCCGGATAAGTAACAGCTCCTATGCCAGCTGAAGGCCGGTGAGAGCGTTCTTACGAGGGTGAGGCAGGAGAAGAATGATCTCCTAGATGCCAACACCAAGCTGGGCATGGAACTAAAAGATGTTCGTGCCCAACTGTCGGGCTCTGTTAAGGAGAATCGGCGGCTTCGACGTGGCATATTTAGTAAGTGCTTGAATGAACTTTGAAAAAGGGTTCGGCGAGGAAGCTGGCTGACAGAGTTATGTCTGTAGGTATGCTAACAGGTCTTCCTGCGGAGGAAATGCCCGGTTCAATGGGTGACCTTCTTCCCGAGCTCTCACAGCTGCACGAACAAGTTTGATAGGTGATGCAAGGCGTCGCCCAAGCCTTGTGGCCATCCGTCTCCATACCTGAAGGCCTTGGAGAGCTTGCAGAAAAGCTGAAGGGAGCACGGCGGCACTTCCGATTATGGAAGATATCGGTCTGCCGTGAGGGCGCCAGGGAAGCCTGGGCAATGGTGAAGACACAGTACACGAAGGCTGACCCGAACCACATGGCCGAAGTCAGACCCGTGGGGCCCGATGGGAAGGAGATCCCTATGAGCTTAGTGTACAGCCAAGTAGAATTGGCCGCAAAGTATTCCCAACCGGACTGTAGACTAGACAGCCTGTTGGATGGTATTGAAGAGGAATTCAACCAGTCAAATTGACTATGTAATTTAAAGTGACATGTATAATGCCTTCTAGCCGGATTATAGATCGTTTGTCATGGCGGACCTTTTCGCTTCAACCTCGGGACCCGATGGTCCGGAGTGTATCCGAATACCTCTCGGTTATGTAAGAACCGGGGCATGCATGGAGACCAGGCGTAGGGGTCATTAGTGCTTTATCAGACAAGTGCCCAACTAGTTATGTTATATTACATGGGTAGTAAGAAATATCTTCCAGGGAGAATAGTTCCATTAAGGGTTCCTTTCCCTGGGTAAGCATGCCCTAAAGTGCATGTCCGGACTGCGATAAGAAGCGCAGAAAAAGCATCTGGGGGCAGATATGGATAATAAATAAAAGTCATCTTTTGTTCACCGACCGAATATTCCCTTAAGAACGCTAGCTTTCGGCTTCACCCAGTCTGAGGTACACATCCGGCTGACCCGACGGTAACAATCGCAGAGGTGCTCCCCTTATGCCCTAGCCGAATTAACGGGAACGTAGGGCATAAATACAAGAGCCAGGCAACCCAGCTTGGCCAAAACTTAAGTCATATCGATGCATATAATGGTGAAAAAAGGTACATGCGGAAGTATAACACATGTGTTGGGCGTGAGGCCTAGGTAAATAATTTAAGCTTCTGTGAAAGAAGCCCCCAGGTATGGAGAGTGCGGCTAGCGCATCTGTAATGTACAAGTGAGGCACAAGGTGACCCTTGAAGGCCTAGAGAAATAATAAGAAAAAGAAAGAAAGGGAAACAAGACAGATGATGCATATGCAGAAAATGGACAAAGGGAGGGGACTAACATAGAGTCCGGTGCTAGGCGTAGAATCTTCAAAGCCTGGCTGCGTTCCATGGGTTCGGCTTGAGTCGACTAGTCGATGCATCCCGCAGTTGGTACGCTCCACCGGTCAGAACTTGGTCGATAATGAAGGGACCTTCCCATTTGGGCTCGAGCTTGTTCTTTTTCTTATCCGGCAGTCATAGAACTAGTTCGCCAACGTTATAAGTTTTGGCCCGTACTTCTCTGCTTCGGTATCTGCGAGCCTGTTGCTGGTAAAATGCGCTCTTCCTCCAAGGTGTCCAGACTGTCCTGCCGATCGATCTCGGCTTCTCTTTCTTCATACATGCGCACTCGAGGTGAGTCATGAATTATGTCACAGGGCAAGACTACCTCTATGCCGTACACCATAAAAAACGGTGTATATCCGGTACTACGATTCGGCGTGGTCCGCAGCCCCCAGAGTATGGAGTCGAGCTCCTCTACCCAGTGCGTGTCAAACTCCGTTAAGGAACGCACCAATCTGGGTTTAATGCCGCTCATTATAAGACCGTTTGCTCGTTTGACTTGACTGTTGGTTTGTGGGTGATAGACTGAAGCATAATCGAGCTTGATGCCCATTTTGCTGCACCAGAGTTTTACCTCGTCGGCCGTGAAGTTCGTGCCGTTATCAGTGATGATGCTGTGGGGGATGCCGTAATGGTGTACAACCCCGGATATGAAATCTATCACCGGTCCGGATTCAGCTGTTTTAACTGGTTTAGCCTCTATCCATTTGGTGAATTTATCCACCATGACCAATAAGTATTTTTTCTTGTGGGTTCCCCCTTTAAGGGGTCCAACCATGTCAAGCCCCCAGACCGCGAAGGGCCATGTAATGGGGATTGTTTGGAGGGCGGTGGGTGGCATGTGGCTTTGATTTGCAAAGAGCTGGCAACCGGCGCAATATTGGACCAAGTCCTGTGCATCTTCCCGAGCCGTTGACCAATAGAATCCTGTACGGAAGGCCTTGCTTACAAGAGCCCGGGCTGCGGCGTGATGACCGCCGAGTCCGGCGTGAATTTCTGCCAAAAGGTTCTGCCCTTCCTCTTCGGAGATGCACCTTTCAAGGACTCAGATAATACTTTTCTTGTACAATTCTCCCTCATGGACCCTGTAGGCCTTGGATCGTCGCACTATGCAGCATGCCTCATTTTGGTCTTCCGGAAGTTCCTGTCTAGTTAGGTAGGCCAGGAATGGTTCTGTCCACGGGGCAATAATGGCCATTATTTCGTGGGCTGAATGTGTTATTTCGGTGGCGGAGCCTCCGATTGTGTCAGAGAGTTCGGTATCGGGTATTTTGGCCGGGTCCGGATTGTTGTTACTGGTGTCCCCTTCCCATGCTACGGATGGCTTGAAGAGCTTTTCTAGAAATATGTTGGGAGGGACCGCGTCGCGTTTTGCGCCGATGCGGGCGAGGATATCCGCCGCCTGATTGTTTTCCCAAGCCACATGGTGAAATTCCAGCCCCTCGAACTGAGCTGACATTTTTAGGACGACATTGCGATAAGCTGCCATTTTCGGATCCTTGGCATCAAAGTCTCCATTTATTTGGGATATCGCGAGGTTCGAATCCCCGCGCACCTCTAGGCGTTGAATGCCCATGGATACTGCCATCCGGAGACCATGTAGAAGGGCCTCATATTCGGCTTTATTGTTGGAGTCCGTATACATTATCTGTAGTACGTATTGAAATGTATCTCCTGTTGGGGACGTTAAAACAACGCCAGCCCCCAGACTAGCCAACATTTTGGAGCCGTCGAAGTGCATGATCCAGTTTGAATATGTGCCGTACTCCTTAGGGAGTTCGGCTTCCGTCCACTTGGCGACGAAGTCAGCCAAAACTTGCGACTTAATAGCTCTCCGTGGCTTGTAATTTATGTCGAACGGGAGGAGCTCAATGGCCCATTTGGCAATCCGGCCAGTCGCGTCGCGGTTGTTTATAATATCGTTAAGTGGTACTTCCGAGGCTACCGTTATCGAACACTCTTGAAAGTAGTGTCGCAGCTTCCGGGATGCCATAAATACCGCGTACGCTATCTTTTGATAATGCGGGTACCGTGATTTGCATGGAGTAAGGACAGTGGACACATAGTAAACCGGCTTTTGAAGGGGGAATTTGTGTTCGTCCACTTCTCGCTTGACGACGAGCACTGCGCTTACTACTTGATGAGTTGCCGCAATGTATAATAGCATTGGTTCACCAATGTTTGGCGCGGCCAGGACTGGGTTTGTTGCCAATATGGCTTTTATTTCGTTGAGTCCGGCCGTGGCGGCATCCGTCCACTCAAAGTGTTCGGTGCGCCGGAGGAGGCGATAAAGGGGTAATGCCTTTTGTCCCAAGCGGGAGATAAAGCGGCTTAGAGCCGCCACGCATCCGGTCAATTTTTGTATTTGTTTGAGGTCTGTTGTGGGAGCTAACTGTGACAACGCTCGGATTTTGGCCGGATTAGCTTCAATACCTCTACTGCAGACAATGAATCCCAGGAGCTTTCCGGCTGGTACGCCGAAAACGCATTTTTCTGGAGCTTGATGTCATATGTTCGGAGGTTATCGAATGTGAGCCTCAAGTCGTCTACTAGAGATTCGACATGCTTGGTTTTGACGACCACGTCATCTACGTATGCCTCCATTGTTTTGCCGATCTGGTTTGCCAGACATGTCTGAATCATGCACTGATATGTTGCGCCGGCGTTTTTGAGCCCGAAGGGCATTGTGTTGAAGCAGAATGGGCCGTATGGTGTGATGAATGCCGTTGCGGCTTGGTCTGGCTCTGTCATTTTAATTTGATGGTAGCCGGAGTATGCGTCGAGGAAACACAATGAATCGTGTCCTATGGTAGCGTCGATGACTTGATCGATGCGGGGGAGGGGGAAGAGATCCTTTTTGCAGGCCTTGTTAAGGTCCTTGAAATCGACGCACAAGCGCCAGGATTTGTCCTTCTTTGGTACCATCACCAGGTTTTCTAGCCAGTCCGGATGTTTTATGTCTCTGATGAATCCGGCCTCCAATAGCTTGGCTAGTTCCTCTCCCATGGCTTGTCTCTTAGGTTCGGAGAAACGCCGAAGAGCCTGCTTGACTGGCTTGAATCCTTTTAGGATATTTAGGCTGTGCTCGGCCAGCCTGCGTTGGATTCCTGGCATGTCTGAAGGGTGCGAGGAAAAAATGTCCCAGTTCTCGCGTAGGAATTCTCGCAGTGCGGCGTCGACATCAGGGTTTAATTGTGCCCCGATGGAAGCTATTTTTGTAGGGTCCGTTGGATGGACTTGGAATTTGACTATTTCGTCCGCCGGTTTAAAGGAGGTGGACTTGGATCTTTTATCGAGTATCACTTCATCCCTGTTCACCGTGGAGCGCAGCGCGGTTAGTTCCTCGGCCGCTAGGGCTTTGGATAGTGCCTCGAGGGTCAGTGTGGCTGTCTTGTTTTCGGCGCGGAGTGCTATGTCCGGATCACTAGCCAGAGTGATGATTCCATTGGGCCCGGGCATTTTGAGCTTCCTGTACCCGTAATGGGGTATGGCTTGGAAGATTGTAAACGCCTCCCGCCCTAATAGAGCGTGGTATCCGCTGCTGAACGGGGCCACCTGGAATGTAATTTCTTCGGACCTGTAATTATCCGGTGTGCCGAATACCACATCTAGTGTGATTTTCCCAGCATAACGTGCTTCCCGACTGGGGATGATTCCTCTAAAGGTTGTGCTACTTTGCTCAATGCGGCTCCAGTCTATTTCCATATTTTGAAGAGTTTCCTCATAGATGAGGTTTAATCCGCTGCCGCCGTCCATGAGTACCTTGGTGAGTCGAAAGTCGTCCACGATTGGACTGAGGACCAGTGCGGCTGGTGCTCGGGCTGTTCGGAATTTGGGTTCGTCACTGGCATTGAAGGTAATAGCCGTGTCACTCCAAGGATTTATTTCTGCTACGTGGCAGATTTCGGCCATGCTGCGGAGTGTTCTCTTGCGTCTATTATTTGACACGAAGGTCTCAAAGACCGTTAACACCGTATTGTTGTCCGTGAGATGGTGCTCTGTGTTATTTGGGAGGACTAGATCCTCACCACTTTTGGCCACCTGCCGGAGTATCCAACATGCTCTAAGGCTCTGCGTTGGTATTGCATCTGCTGTACTATGAATTTTGCAGGGTCCGTTGAGCCATCCCTCCAGTACGGTTCCTTGCCCCGTAGAGGGATTTTGCTTTTTGGTAGTTAACCCAGGTGTATTGTGATAATGCACCTTTTTATTTCAGACTGGGTTTGTATTCAGGGCCGGATTATCCCAAAATTTTATTTCGGTTTTCCAGGCGCTTTCCATCACACAGTACTTTCATACTATGGACACCAAGTTGGCAAAGCATGTAATTTCGCAGCGACTTATGGCATTGAGGATTCCCTTGTCCGTGCAATTATTGCAGAAGAATGTAATTGCGTCTTCCTCGCGTTAGTCCTTTATCCTGTTCATGACTAGGAGGAATCTGGCCCAGTAATGGTGTACTGTTTCTTCGGGCTCTTGCTTAATTTGGGATAGATCGCTTATGTTTGGGTGGGTGGGTGGAATTGAACCCGAATCCTCACCCAATCTGAGACTCAGGGGCCAAGGAGTTTCCGAACTCGGAAGTTTGGATTCTTGGATGTTTTCCAATAAATCTAGCCCGCCGCCTGACTCTAGGTTCAGGTCTTGAGTGACGTCCCCCCCTCCGCGGGTATCCGGCTTGGAGGGATCAGGACTCCGGACATAGCTAGTCCTTAAGATAGATGAGGGGTTGCCGCATTGTTCCTCCACCACTGCAACCTGATGGTGACCTGGGAGAGTTGATCTCTCTCAGATCGGGTTTAGGCCCAATCTAATCATAGTCTGTAGCGACTCCCAGGGCGGCGATGCGATCCAAGAGCTCATTCAGGGAAGAGAGCTCCATTGGATCTAACTGCTCGGCGAGTTCTGAGTTGACGTGAAGATTGCTTTCGATGACCCGAGAAGTCATCGTCGGCGCAGCGGCCGAACAGGCGGTCATAAGAAAACCACCTAGCCGGAGAGTTTGGCCGATAGCCAAAGCTCCCTTAGCAACAGTGCCGTCTTTAAAGACGGGATGAGACATCCTTCCTGGTGGTGACGGCACATCGGAACTCTCAATGAAAGCACCAATGTCAGTGTCAAAACCGGCGGATCTCGGGTAGGGGGTCCCGAACTGTGCGTCTAGGCCGGATGGTAACTGGAGGCAGGGGACACGATGTTTTACCCAGGTTCGGGTCCTCTTGATGGAGGTAAAACCCTACGTCCTGCTTGATTAATATTGATGATATGGGTAGTACAAGAGTAGATCTACCACGAGGTCGGAGAGGCTAAACCCTAGAAGCTAACCTATGGTATGATTGTATGTTGTGGTTGTTGTCCTACGGACTAAAACCCTCCGGTTTATATAGAGACCAGAGAGGGTTAGGGTTACACAAGGTCAGTTACAAAGGAGGAGATATCCATATCCGTATTGCCTAGCTTGCCTTCCACGCCAAGTAGAGTCCCATCCGGACACGAGGCGAAGTCTTCAATCTTGTATCTTCATAGTCCAACAGTCCGGCTGTCCGGAGACCCCCTAATCCAGGACTCCCTCACTTTCCCTTAACTCCAAATCGTTTAACTCCTCGTAGTGGTGACACACGAAGATACGCTCGATCTCCAATTTCATAGACTACCCCTTGTGTTTAGTATCAGCATAACTCTTCTGCCTAGACTGAGCTACCTTCAGTCTATCTCGAATCAACTTAACCTTCTCTTCAGACTCTTTGATCAAATCTAGTCCAAACAACTGACGGTCTCCAACTTCATCCCACATTAACGGTGTCCTGCATCTCCTTCCATACAAGGCTTCAAAAGGTGCCATCTTCAAACTAGCCTGATAACTATTGTTGTATGAGAACTCTGTGTAGGGAAAATCATCGTCCTAACTAGATCCATAATCTAGTGCACAGTCTCTTAACATGTCTTACAGAATCTGATTGAATCTCTCGGTCTGTCCATCTGTCCGTGGATGAAAGGCTGTACTGAACTCTAGCCTGGTACCCAAAGTCTGGTGCAGCTGTTTGCAAAACTTTGAGGGAAACTGTGTCCCTCCATCTGATATGATGGTCCTCGGGACTCCATGCAGACATACGATCCTGGTCATATATATCTTGGCCAACTTCGCACTTGTATATGTGGTTTTCACTGGGATAAAGTGAGCTACCTTGGTCAAGCGGTCAACTACTTCCCAGATAGAATCATATCCTGATCGGGTCCTGGGTAATCCGGTGATGAAATCCATGCCAAGTTTATCCCACTTCCAATCGGGTATCGGCATAGGCTGTAATAATCCGGCTGGCTTCTGATGCTCTGCTTTCACTCTCTGACATACATCACATACTGCTACATACTCGGCAATATCTTTTTTCATACCTGTCCACCAGAAACGCTCCTTCAAAATACATCTTGGTGTTGGCGGGGTGAATCGAGTATGGCAAGTCATGAGCTTCCTGAAGTATTAACTTCTTGATCTCCGCATTATTGGGCATATATATACGATCCTCAAACCATAAGGTTTCGTGCTCATCCCCACGAAAACATTTGGCTTTTCCTTTGCTCATCTTCTCCTTTATCTCAGCAATTTCCTTATCATCCTTTTGAGCTTCTCGAATCTTTCCCAATAATGTAGGCTGAACCTCCATTGTTGCAACAAAACCTCTTGGAACTATCTCCAAACGAAGTTCCTTGAGATCGTCAACTAACTCCTGCGGTAATCCTTCGCTTGCGAGGGTGTTGACATAACTCTTGCGGCTCAAAGCACCTGCTACGACATTGGCCTTTCCTGGATGATAGTTCAATTTCATATCATAATCCTTTATGAGCTCCAACCATCTCCTTTGCCCGAGATTTCACCCCTTCTGCATGAAAATGTACTTCAAACTCTTGTGATCCATGTACACATCACATCTGTTTCCAATCAAAAAATGTCTCCAGGTCTTAAGCGCATGCACTACGGCTGCTAACTCCAAATCATGGGTGGCATAATTCAACTTGTTAGGTCGAAGCTGACGTGAGGCATATGAAACAACTCTTCCTCCTGCATCAGTACTCCTCCAAGTCCTAAGCGAGAAGCGTCGCAATAAACTTGAAAATCCTTGTGTATATCCGGAAGAATCAGCACTAGGGTTCTAACCAAATGTTTCTTCAACTCCTGAAAACTGGCCTCACAATCTTCAGTCCATTTGAACTTGGTGTCCTTCTTTAACAACTCGATCATGAGTTTCGCAAGCTTGGAGAAATTCTTAATGAACCTCCAGTAATATCCTGCGAGTCCCAGAAAACTGCGGATCTCTCCAATTGAGGTGGGTGCCAACCACTCAGTGACAGACTGAACCTTCGTAGGATCAACGGCTATACCTTCTCCTGATATAACATGTCCAAGAAATCCAACTTCCTTCAACCAAAACTCACACTTGTTGAACTTAGCATATAGCTGATGTTCCCTCAGCTTCTCGAGAACCAAGCGCAAATGTTCCTTGTGTTCCTCTTAATTCTTCGAGTATACCAAAATATCATCAATGAACACCACAACAAACTTACCCAAGAACTCCATGAACACTTTATTCATCATACTCATGAAATAGGCAGGGGCATTAGTCAATCCAAATGACATGACCGTATACTCATACAGCCCGTACCTCGTGGTAAAAGTTGTCTTAGGTATATCCTGTTCTCGGATCTTCACCTGGTGGTATCCTGATTGCAGATCGATCTTGGAAAATACTTTAGCTCCTTGCAGCTGGTCAAACAAATCATTGATCATCGGTAGTGGGTACTTGTTCTTGATTGTTAGTTCATTCAATGCACGATAATCAACAACCATTCTCAAATATCCATCCTTCTTCTCAACCAAGAGCACTAGGGCTCCCCACGGTGATGAACTTCATTGAATGTAACCTTTCTCCAATAACTCCTTAATCTGCTTCTTAATTTCCTCTAGATTATTTGCGAGCATCCGGTATGGCCTCTTTGATATTGGTCCGGTGCCTGGCAACAACTCTATGAAAAATTCTATGTCTCGATCTGGTGGCATGCCTGGTAGTTCCTCTGGAAATACATCTAGGTAATCCTTCACAACAGGCACTTCTTCCTAAACAACTCCCGAGAGAGAATTTACTTGGGTCCTCCTTGGCGCATGTCTAGACACATACTTGATCCTTTTTCCCTCCGGGGTGGTGATTAAAATTGACTTACTAGCACAATCGATGTTTCCTCCATACTACGATAACCAATCCATGCCTAATATTATATCCAATCCTTGGGAATCCAAAATTATTAGGTCTGAGGGGAAAACATGGCTACCAATGGTTAGGGGTAACCGATCACACCATCAGCTGGCCATATACTCTGCTCCTGGCGAGCTTACTAACATGGGTGACCTAAGGGCTAAGGTTGGTAACTTAAACTTGCCCACAAATCCCCTTGATATGTATGAATGCGATGCACCAGTGTCAAAAAGAACGAGTGCGGTAAATGACATAATCAAAAACTTATCGATCACCGCGTCAGGCTGATCTTCAACCTCCACCACATTGATGTGGTTCACCTGACCTCTAGGGAAGGTGTCGGTGTCAAAACCGGCGGATCTCGGGTAGGGGGTCCCGAACTGTGCGTCTAGGCCGGATGGTAACAGGAGGCAAGGGACACGAAGTTTTACCCAGGTTCGGGCCGTCTCGATGGAGGTAAAACCCTACGTCCTGCTTGATTAATATTGATGATATGGGTAGTACAAGAGTAGATCTACCACGAGATCAGAGAGGCTAAACCCTAGAAGCTAGCCTATGGTATGATTGTTGATGTGTATGTTGTCCTACAGACTAAAACCCTCCGGTTTATATAGACACCGGATAGGGTTAGGGTTACATAGAGTCGGTTACAATGGTAGGAGATTTGAATATCTGTATCGCCAAGCTTGCCTTCCACGCCAAGGAAAGTCCCTTCCGGACACGGGACAAAGTCTTCAATCTTGAATCTTCATAATCCTGGAGTGCGGCTGAAGGTATAGTCCGGCCATCTGGACACCCCCTAGTCCATGACTCCCTCAGAAGGGATTGGGCTTCTTCCCAGAGCTTCCATCTCCATTGCCATTCTTCAAGTCAGAACAATCATTGGCGTAGTGCCCAGACTTCCCGCACTTGTAGCAGGTAATATGGCTCAGGTCCTTCTTGGCGGGCGTTGCTGGGTTGGGACGGTTCCGGTTGCTGCTTGCTCCATTCCCGTTTCCATTCTTAGGCCCACTGTGATTATGTGAGCTTCCTCCATTGTGGGTATGGCCTCCATGGTTATGGGTGTAACCTCCAGAGTTAGGGGTAAAGCAAGGCTTCTGCTGAGCTCCAGAATTGTACTTCCCCTGTCCATACTTCCGTTTGCGGCTCTCTATCTGCTGCTGTTTGCTTTTAATCATAAGGGCCCGGTCTACCAACTCCTGGTAGTTAGTGAATGTTGCCACCATCAACTGCATACTCATATCATCATTCAGCCCTTCCATAAACTTCTCCTGCTTCATGGTATTTGGGGCCACATCATCTGGGGCATAGCGGGCTAACTTGCTAAACTCATCCACGTACCGCCCTATAGTGCAATTTCCCTGGCGTAAGTTGTGAAACTCATGCTTCTTCATACTCATTGCTCCTATAGAGACATGGGTTGTGCGGACAGCTTGCTGAAACTGATCCCATGTGACATTGGCTATGGGAAAAGTGGTTGTGTAATTCTCCCACCATGAGGCTGCAGGTCCATCCAATTGATGTGCGGCAAAGCGCACCTTCTCAGCATCTAGGCAACCTACAGTGGTCAGCTCCCTTCCAATCCTGCGGAGCCAGTTATCAGCAACAATCGGCTCGGTGCTACTGGAAAACACTGGCGGATTCAACCTCAGAAAACAAGCTAAGTTTTCAACTAGAGATGGTGGTGGCGGGTTGTTGTTGTTGTTGCCCTGGTTCTGGACTAATAGCTGCATCAAGGCATTCTGTTGCTAGATCAGTTGGGTGAGTTCATGTGGGAAAACAAACCCGGGGTCACGTCTCGGAGGCATTTGATAGGTGTAGAGGGGAGAGATTAGAATAGAGTGGGGTCTAAGGAGAAAAAGCACTACCCATATGCACATGAGACAAACACAATCATATCACACCACTCAATTCAAACAAGGGCATACAAATCGATCTAGCTACCATTAGAAAGTACTCAGACTACTGTATATACATGGGGGAATACTACTGATAATATGGTGGTCGACTAGAAATTTTGATTGGAAGAAGACTCCATGATATCTGCTCCAACTTCTCCTTCATAGTCATCGTCACTGTCGGGGTCGGAGTCGGTGCCGTCGATGATGATGTAGTCCTCGGGATGGTCATCACCTCCTGGCGCAGGGTCTCCCATGAATACTCCTAGCTTCTTCTTCGGGTCTTCATTCTTCTCCAGTAGTAATGCAATTTCCTCTTCATATCCGTCGCATGTAGAGTTGAGTTCCTCTTCTAGCTCCATGTTCCTGGTCATCACCTTTTTCAGGTCTATCATGCTGGTGCACATCTGGTTCTCCTGTCGACGAATGTGTTGGTTCAACTCCTGGATGTAGGCTGCAATGGACTTGTCCCTCATGGTGCTGATCATGTCCCATTGCTCATCTCGGCACCCACATATCTGGTAGATGGTGTCCTTAAGATCCTTGCAGTAAACTTCGTTGATGCGTCCCATGGCGATGTGAGCTGCCATGCTCTTTCCTAGACTCCAGGTTGGTGCATCAAAGGAAAACTCTATGGGCTCAGTAACTGGTATGAATGTCCTTCCTGGAACATGTACTCGAATGGTCCAGCGCTCTTCTTCAGGTAGAGTGGCGGTGTAGGTCCCTGTGAAGCTTGGTATTCTGATGTTCAAGTATCTAGTGGCCTCCTTCAAGTGTCGTCCGAAAGGGGTTTCTTCATCCGGTTGAGCAAACTTGTTCCTTGGGTCCTCCATCTATAGAGTGGAAAGTGGAGAAGAGTTAGAAATGAGTAGAGAAGAGTGACCTAAGGCTTATCTTAGTGGTCACGTCCTACAGTCAGCATGAGCTCTGATACCATCTTACAGCGATCCGACCTCAAACGGTCAAATCTCTATGCATAAGTGTCATCCCTGGATCGGTAATGCTGACACACACAGTACTTGAAAGATTTATAACAGAGTTTAATCACACACTTATTACATCGAATATCTCAAAAGAGAGTACTTATTATAATGATATGGCTGAAGGCCATCTAATGCGGATAACAGCTGAAGGCTTCAAAGGCAAAATGAGTCCATCAACTCCAACAACATAGCTGAGTGCAAGACAACGACCTAGCGCACCTTACTCTTCATCCGAAAAGTCTGCAACATAATACATTGCAGCCCGAAACGGGTCAGCAAATGGAATATGCTGGCAAAATAACACAGTAGAGCAATGAACAAGTAGCAGCTATAACTATATGCATATTTGGCTGGTGGAGGCTCTATGGTTATTTTTTGCAGAAAGCTAGTTTTTCCCTACAACAAAGGAATATATTTTATTTAACTACAAAGTTTGTTGAAAACATTGAGAATGGTAACCCCATCTCAATCCTAATTAAAGTAATCATTTACCCAACAAGTTAATTAAATAAAGTGATGAGATCAACATAATAATTCAAGCACCAGATACTTAAGATGTCCATAACCGCGGACACAGCTAACCATGATCAGTTTGTACACTCTACAGAGGTTTGCACACTTTTCCCCATAAGACTTGATCTCCTCTGTTGATTTCCCGCACTACATGATGTTTGTGAAACGGATGACCGAGACACAGTCTTTCAGAAGCATTAGCCAAACCGTACCACCTACATCCCCTACATCTGCTAGTTTACCACTGAAAGAGGTCACACAACATACTCAACTATGCCAGAGCCCATAATGGCTTGTGGTTGCACACGGAAGTTTCCAGCATGAATAACATTATGATCCCTTTGAGCTTGGGTGGCAGACCATAGGATGATCACACGGATTCCCCGGGATCTCCTTGGACAGCACTGGATTACCCCAGGTGCACACAAACAATCCACCCAGATGTGTGTTAAAGTAGCCACCTTAAAGTAAACCCTTAATTCATAATAATACTCACAACTGTCATGAATCACTAAAACCAAACCATGTCTATGAGCATAGCATAGCGTTATAAGCATAACATAGAAGTAACTCCCAGGGTTTGAATAAAAAGGGCAATAGGTACTACCTCAACAACTACTTCCCAATACCCACATGTTAAATAGATCCTAATCATGCAATGTTTGAGGGTTTGAAACTAATGCATAAAAACTGGGTAATAAAGGGGTATGATCAAAGTGTTACTTGCCTTGCTGACGATCTGAAAACCCTAGTGACTCGTAGTAGCACGCTTCGCACTCCGGAAACTCTATCGCAAATGAACAATAGCATACATAAGAACTCAAGCAATATATGCAAGGGTAAAACTCAAGAGAAAAGATGCAAATCGAAAGTACAAGAGAAGATATTTGATTTGTAAAAAGAATCAATCGAAACGGAGTTACGAAAGTCAAACTGCAGCCAAAAGAAGTACAAATTAAAATCTGCTTGCAAACAAATTTTAATTTATCAAAACCATGTTCAAGTTGATTAACTGGAAAGAGGGGTTCAAGACGAAGATTTTGGCGTTGGTTTCACTGGATTTGGACGAACGAGCAAAAAGTTGCGAGCGATTAAAGACCAGGGGCTAATCTACAATAAAAAATAATCGCACATAGGTCCCTAGCCGAAAATCAAAATAAAAGAAAAGGACTATCGAACGAACGTTTGCTATCAGAGACAAACGGACGAAAACATTCGCGAATAGAGACGTTCGGGTGAACGTTCGCTAAATAGATCCGATCGGAAAAACCGAGAAAAACCTAACCCAAAAATAAAACTGATCTAGATCGAAAACCGAAAAAACCGGCAGCGGCTTTTACTGGTTCACGACGAAATCCGGCGGGTCGGCGGCGGCGGGATTCTGGCGAATGGCACGGCGACGCTGGGCTGCTCCGGCAGCTGTGCGATGGGGCGGCGGCGTCGGTGACACGCGGCGGTGGCAGCGCGGGCAGCAGGCGGTGCGGGCCACGACGAGCAATGGCAGCGGCGGCGGCGCCATTCGGCGGTGGTGGTGAGGCAGCGCAGCTCGGGGTGGAGAGAGGCGGCGGGGCCTCCGGCTTTAGAGGGCGAGGGCGGCGGCGCGGCTTGGGGAGGGGGCCGACACAGGGGCGGAGTCCGGCTCGGACTCCCCCTTGGAGTCCATGCGGCACACGGCCGCGGGGAAGGAAGGCGGCGGCACTGGTGGGCTTCGGCCCGGCTCGGCCTTTTGCCCAGTCTGGCGGAAACTTAAATTTTTTTTAATTCTACCAAATAAAAATCCTAATAAAATGTAAAAAAAAATCTAAAAATGCCAAAAACAATTTTCACCGTCTAAATAAAATATTTAGAATAACGTGAACATTTTTCAGGCCTAAAAATGCAATTTTCAAAAAAGCATAATTTTTCTAATTCAAATAAAATCTCAAACAAAATCCAAATAAGATATATATTTGATTTTTAAAAAATTCCTCCAATATTCCTCTCTTTTTGAAGAAGTCATATTATCTTCTCTCTTTTATTCCTATTTATTGGAAATACTTGAAAAGAAAAAAATATTAAAACCAAATTGATCCACTTTTCAACTTTGAGAAAATTCAAATATGAAAATAAACGAAATCCCCAACTCTCTCCTTGGGCCCTTGAGTTGCTTAAGATTTCTTGGATGACAACCAAAATGCAAATAAAATATGATATGCATATGATGACCTATATATAACATCCACATTGAAAATTGGGATGTTACAAGAACTAAGCATGCATATAAAGTAAACTAACTACAACTAATTTTTTTGTTTTTCTTTTCTTAAGGTTTTTCAAACACACAAGAAGAAAGCAAGAAAAAGAAATAAACTAATATGGATAATACAATGAAAAATTATGAACACTGACAACTGAGATGAGTGTGTGAACATGAATGTAATGTCGGTGAGAAATACGTACTCCCCCAAGCTTAAGCTTTTGGCCTAAGTTGGTCTAGGGCCACGGCTGGCTCGGATGATATCCAAAATCATAGTTGGGGTCGTATTGTGCTGCCGCAGCCTTGGTGAGCTGCCTCCTGGAGGCGAGCAGCCTTCGATGTTCTCTCATACACGTTTGCCTCCTCTCTAGTTATAGAATATCTCCTATTTACCTGAAAGTTAAAGAAGGCAGGAGCAGGAAGAGTAACATGGATGGCACGCCGTCTATCAAAGATTAGTCGATACTAGAGGAACTGTTCGTTCCTCTTAAGAAACTGGTAGTGCACCATAGCATCATAATCCAGAAAAGCAGGTGGCAATTCAATAGCATACCCTCTTATGGGTACACCCAAATAATTAGCTAAACGAGTTGCATAAATCCCATCAAATAAATCTCCATCTTTAGCATTAAGATGTAACCTCCTCACGATAATAGCGCCCAAGTTATATCGCTTATCACCTAACACCGCACACCTGGGGACACTAAAGTCAGGAACACAAAGGTGGCTATGATCATGTTTACCATTAATGCATCTTCCTATAAAGAGCAAAATAATTTATAGCAGGAAAGTGAATGCTCCCTATGGTGGCTTGTGTGATATTTCTAGTTTCTCCCATGGTGATTCTAGCAAGGAAATCATTGTACTCAGATTTGTGAGGCTCACTAAGAATGCCCCATTGTGGAATTTTGCATGCATCACAAAAATCTTCTAGGTCCATGGTATAAGATCCATCATAAAGATCAAATAGGACAGTATGAGTATTACGCTTAGATGAAAACTCAAACCTTCGCACAAAGGAATCGGTGAGGTAATAATATTGTAGGCACTTGTCTGACAAGAAATCCTCAAGGCCGGCATTTTGTACGTATGCATATAACTCATCCTTGAAACCTCCACGAACCATAAATTCATCTGATGGCCATTCACAAGGCCGCACTTGAGCTTCCCTTGGTGGTTTAAGCTCCTGCTCACGTATCGCAAGCATTGTTGAGGAAATCGTTAACTGGTAACTGCTCGGTTGGCTAGCGAGTAGGGGATTAATAGGCTAATCGGCAAGTTAATCGGCCATTTAATCAGACGATTTACCGGTTTATCGGCTACTCGGTGACCCTATGAGTAGGGATTAATCGGCAAGTTAACTGGTTCATCGGATGAATTCTTGAACAGGGATCGCAAGCCTTGGTACTTGCTTCCTTGAAGAACCACCTTGGTACATTCTCCTAGACATTTTTCTTCCTCTAAAAAATTTCTGAAATTTTTAGTGACTCAAAATAAAAATGAACCAAACTCAACAAAATTGATAGCAACTACTCCTACAAGTGTCTAGGGGCCATATCATGCATCAAAACTACTTTGGACCATATAAATTTGACATGCAAACTCAAGAACAAGGTCACCACAGCAGCAAAAAATTGCAATAAATAAAGCACTAGAACAAAAACTAATTGGACCATTGGAGGAGTCACATACCGAAGAACAGTCCCCCAAAGCAATTTTGTGAATGGCGCTTTGAGCAAGGAGATTGAAAATGGCAGCAAAATGAGCAAGAACACGAGTTTGAGCTATGGAGTGATTTTTTCTGGAGGAAGACGAAGTGGATGAGTGCTGGAATAAGTGGAGGGGCACGTGGGGCCCACAAGGACAAGGGCGCGCCCTCCACCCTTGTGGCCAGCTGGTGAGGCCCCCTGGTGTGTGTTTAGTGCTAGAAATTCTTAAATATTCTATAAAAACCATACTAAATTTTTTGGACATTTGGAGAACTTTTATTTTAGGGACATTTTTTATTGCAAGGATAATTCAGAAAACAGACAGTAAATACTATTTTTGCTTTATTTAATCTAAATAACATAAAGTAAAAAGTGGGTACAGAGAGTTGTGCCTTCTAAATTCATCCATCTCATGCTCATCAAAAGGAATCCATTAACAAGGTTGATCAAGTCTTATTAACAAACTTGTTCCGAATGATATGAAACCGGAGAATTTTCAAAAAACACTAGGCTACCTCAACGGGGATATGCATGTCCCCAACAATAAGAATATCATATTTATTTTTGGTAGTATGAAGAGGGAATTCAAAACCTCCAATAGTAATAGTTGAAATTTTTCCAATAGAATTGATAGTGTGAACTTGAGGTTGTTTCTTCGGAAAGTGTACCATATGCTCATTACCATTAACATGAAAAGTGACATTGCTTTTGTTGCAATCAATAACAGCCCCTGCAGTATTCAAAAAGGGTCTACAAAGGATAACCGACATACTGTCGTCCTCGGGAATATCAAGAATAACAAAGTCTATTAAGATAGTAATGTTTGCGACCACAACAGGCACATCCTCACAAATACCGATGGGTATAGTAGTTGATTTATCATCCATTTGCAAAGAAATTTCAGTAGGTGTCAACTTATTCAATTCAAGTCTACGATACAAAGAGAAAGGCATAACACTAACACCGGCTCCAAGATCACATGAAGCAGTTTTAACATAGTTTCTTTTAATGGAGCATGGTATAGTTGGTACTCCTGGATCTCCAAGTTTCTTTGGTATTCCACCCTTAAAAGTATAATTAGCAAGCATGGTGGAAATTTCAGCTTCTGGTATCTTTCTTTTATTAGTGAAAATATCTTTCATATACTTAGCATAAGGAGGCATTTTAAGCATATCAGTCAAACGCATACGCAAAAAGATAGGTCTAATCATTTCAGCAAAGCGCTCAAAATCCTCTTCATCCTTTTTCTTGGATGGCTTAGGAGGAGAGGGCATGGGTTTCTGAACCCATGGTTCTCTTTCTCTACCATGTTTCCTAGCAATGGAGTCTCTCTTATCATAGCATTGATTCTTTGATTTGGGTTATCAAGATCAACAGCGGGTTCAATCTCTACATCATTATCATTACTAGGTTGAGCATCAAAAGGAACATCATTATTAACATTATCACTAGGTTCATGTTCATCACCAGATTGTGTCTCAGCATCATAAATAGAAATATCATTGGGATTCTCAGGTGTGTCTATAGCAGGTTCACTAGCATGCAAAGTCCAATCAGTTTTCTTTTTCTTTTTATTAGAAGGACTAGGTGCATCAGTATTAGTTCTTTGAGAATCTTGCTCAACTCTCTTAGGATGGCCCTCAGGATACAAATGTTCCTGGGTCATTTTACCACCTCTACACTACAAAAAAAATTACATTTCCGTGATGATACGTGTTTGTCACAGTAGGTCATGTTTTCTGTCATGCATGTACATCCATGACAAATTTATGACAGAATCAAGATAGTCATACATGTGCTGTCGTAGAAGTGTTCCTTGACATTACCAAAATTATCATCACGGAAGTGTCCACTTCCATGATGATAAATCGCGCGTCACAGAAGTGCTTTCGTCAAGGGTGACCGACATGTGGCATCCACCATAACGGAATGCCGTTAAGCTATCGGGTCCGATTTGGATCCGATAGCCCGTTAACAGCCCCAACCAATGGGGATTTTCCATGTGTAAAATCATCATTGGCTGGAGGAAACATGTGTCGGCTCACCGTTGGGACATATGTCATCCACTCATTGGACCCAAAGCGCCTATGATACGCCGACACATGGCACGGCCCAACAAAGGCCCATTCCTATGAAAAGGCCGGCCGGTTTGACTTGGTCAAAAGGTGGCGGACCGGCCCACGGCAAGCCTGTTAATGGCCTGTTCGCATATAGCCCATTTACAGCCCGCTATCCCAGGGCCTGTTTACGGCCTATCCGAATTAGGCCCAGTGGCGTCATCTGGGCCGTCCAATATAATTCTAGCCCGTTTTAACTTCCGGCCCATGTATGGCCCATGACGTCTTTCGGCCCATATGAGGCCCTTAGTAACCCTCGACCCCTTAACGAGCCGTGGTAAAACTGGCCCGTAATGAACAGTGTATCACTTTATACCCATTAACGTCCCATTATTCCATTGGGCCGTTTTAGCTCATGTGTCAGGACCCCGATTCCAAGTCACACCGATCTACCTGGTAACACCTCATATCACTTTGCGGCCTCATGCACGGTATTCCCACGGGTATCGCCTTACCATGGCCCGGGACCGTTTGCGTCTTTTGGCTCACGTATATGATAGTGTCGCTAGCATCCATATGACAGAGAACCCGGGCCGACATGGCTAGTCGTGAACCCAAAGCGGCAGTAACCCATGGAGACAGGCATACATGAATCAACTTTGAGCATGTCGGTCAGCAGCGTGTGAATCCGGGCTGTAGCACTGGGCTAACAGGACTCCGGGAACCCGGGCTGTAGCAGGCTAGGCAGGACTCCGGATGTCACCGCGTGACATTTCCCCGAAGGTACAGACACAGGAATGAAGTGAAACACATGCCGGCCAGTCAAGTGTCCTAAGCAGTAGTGCTGGGCTAGCAGGACTTCGGTGAACCGGGCTGTAGCGGACTACTATGGCTCATGGAAACACTAGACTACATTTCCCCATAAGAGAGGCTGCCAAGGATAAACAACGAGATTGTCGGATCCCACACATACCAAGCATTTCAATCATACACACAATATTCTCGATATGTGTAAATACAACATGGCATCACAACAAGACTCTACGACTCAAGTATTTACTCATTAGGCTCCGAGGAGCGAGATATTACAAACATGGGTCTCATGACCCAACATACAGAGCATACAAGCAACAAGCACATGCGGAAACTTAACATGTCTGAGTACAAACATCTACAAATGAAAAAGGCCGAGAAGCCTGACTATCTACCAGATCCTGCCGAGGGCACAAGATCGTAGCTGAGGTAACAAGCTAAACGTCGAAGTCCATGCGGAACTACTAGCGAGACTGACGTCTCTCTGCAAAAACATAAAATAGGCAAACGTGAGTACAAATGTACCCAGCAAGACTTACATCGGAACTATCTACATATGCATCGGTATCAATAAAGGGGTGGTGGAGTTTGACTGCAGCAAGCCATCTTTGACTCAGTGGCTAACCTGAACTACAACTTCAAGTAACTCTTTTGAGGTGGCGCACACGAGTCCTCATATTCACCATATCAATACTCCACTATGGATCCGCTCCCGTCTCCCTACGAGAACGCCATCCATAGCACTCACGCTTATCTTGCACATTTTAGAGTATCCACTTTCACTTGTCTACGAACTATGCAAGGGGTCCAAGTTTCCATATCCGAGGAATCCGGCTATTCGAATAGATAATGATAACCCTGCAGGGGTGTACTTCTTCACACACGCTGTCGCCACTTATCGCCCTGTACACGTCATGTACCTCCGCAAACTTCAAGCAGAAACCGGGCGAGGGAGTCGGCCATGACCTGACTAACCGACAAGTCTCTAGTCCAGGTTTATCGCCTATTCGGGTTCCATTCACAAGGAGATCCGGCCGGGGTGTCGCTCACGGCCCCAAACGATGTGTGCAGGGTTCCCAAGCCCACCATCCGGGTGCCACTTGGTACACCGTGCCACTGTGCCTAGTCTGTCCCAAGCCCACCTGTACCGGGTGCCACTTGGTAGACTACTAACACTACCTACAAACACCAGAAACTAGTTGCAACTCCTGGATAGAGATCGAGTTGGTTAATAAGTCGAGAGAGCTTGGAGCGCCCGGAGCCCAATGTGTGGTAGTAACTGTTCATGGATCACAAACACAGAACTCAGTTCCTAAGGACGGCTGCAATGAGACAACCCACCATGTACTCCTACATGGCCTCTCACCGCTACCTTTACCAAATCGTGTTCACACACTTAGCTCTCAACGGTAGGACATGTTCACCATGTTCCAATCCATTCCCGATGAATCAGACCGGACTCAACTCTAAGCAGTAGCAGGCATGACAAACAAGCATGAATGAGTAGGCACATCAGGGCTCAAACAATTCTTACTCATGCTAGTGGGTTTCATCTATTTACTGTGGCAATGACAGGTCATGCAGAGGAAAGGGGTTCAGCTACCGCAGCATGTAACAGTTGAAACGTTGTTGTCCTAATGTAGTAAAAGAGAGCAGGAGCGAGAGAGTGGGATCATATCGGAATGAACAAGGGCGGTTTTGCTTGCCTGGCACTTTTGAAGATAGTATAGCTCTTCATCAGTGTCATCGATCACGTCGTCGGAAACAACGTCTACTGAGGGGGAACAACACCGGCAGACAAAGAAAGAACACAATCAATGCAATGCACATTCACATGAATGACATGTCATGTTAAGGTACTGAATTCACCTAATGCAATATCTAGCCAAGTTAATTGAAGTGGAATTCAAACAAGGTTAAACTCCAACTCCAAATGCTAGTTCATAAATTGCCCTAATCATGATTTATCCTATTCAGTGAGGTTAACTTGTTCAAACATGCATGAACATGCCATGAACAGATTCTTCATATTTTTTGATGATTTTTCATATATAATTTATTTCATTTGGAGTTACGGTTGAATTTCTATGATTTTTCAAAGTTTGCAACATTTTCTGAAATTTCCAAATCATTTTTGAATTAGAAATATTCCAGAAAATGCTTACTGCGTCAGCTCTAGGTCATGCTGACGTCAGCTGGTCAACAGGGTCGGTCCTGGTCAAACCTGACCCGTGGGCCCCACATGTCAGTTGCTAGCTAAACTAACCAGGTTTAATTAGCACTAACCTAGGTTGAACTAATTAAATTTAAAGCTAAACTTGGTTAATTAGCCTGGTGGGGCCCGCATGTCATTGACCCAGGGGAGGTCAAACCCCTGGTCAACCGGGGTTAAAACGCCGGCGTTTAGCCGCCGGCGGTAGCAGACGCGACGGGGCACTCGGGCACGGGCTGTGGTGCCCCGTTCGGAGCGTGGCTAGGCTCGTTTGAGAGCCCAGACCAGCGCGCGTCGGGCGGTGGCGCCAGTTGGGCCTGGTGTGGCCGGAGGCGACGGTGAGGAGCTCGACCGCGGCGGCCGGAGATCGGGCGTGAGCGCGGCGGTGCTGCGGTGCGTGAGCAAGCAAGCTGAGGCGCTAGCGGGGTCCTACGCGATGCGGTGAGTGGGTTGGACGCGCCGGGTGGACCATTTGGTCGCCGGAGTCACGTCGGCGGTGAGCGTAGGCGGCGGCGGGTTTGGGCGTAGATGGTCCGATGGCTACGGTGGTCTACAAGGAAGAAAAGAGGGATGGACGGGGTCAGAGGCTCACAGCGAGTAGGACGAGCAGGTCGGCGAGCTCGGAGACGGTCCGAAGCAGTTGGGGAGGCGAGGGGGATCTCCGGCGACCCGAGGAGGAAGAAGATGAAGCAGCCGGCGATGCAGGCCGTCCCAGCGCTCGGGGCCAGGGTGGAGCGAAGCGACGGACGATGGCGGAGCTTGCAGACAAGGTGGGGAGGCGAGGGGAGCACGGTGGCCGTGGTTACGTCGGCGGTGCGGCTGCGACTGCGCTCGGTGGAGAGAGCAGGGGAGGGGGAGGGCGCTCGAGGGAGAGAGTGAGAGGGGCTCCAGGGGGTTCGTGGCATCGCGGTGGCGTGAGGGGGAGGCTCGGGAACGCCTCGATGGAAGCAGGAGGTGGAGGCCTCCCAGCGAGCGCGTGCGTCATCGCCTCTGCCTACTGGCAGAGGTTGAAGATGGCACGGCTTCCTGGTGGGCTGGGCTGCCTAATGGGCTGGCTACAAGTAAGGCCAGGTAAGTGGCCCAGGTACTCTCTCTCTAATTTCTAATTTGTTCTGTTTTCTATTTTGCAAGTTTGTTTTTGATTTAGTAAAAACACCAAATCACTTCTATAAATCCTGAAATTAATCATGGGCAATTACTGAATTATCTCAGAGGCCCTTAGTTATTTTCAGAATTGTTGGAGCATTTAATAATATTTATAGCAATTAATGCCCCAATTCAAATAATTTATGACTTAAATTCAGTGTCCAAATTGTTCCTTAAAAATGTTCATTATTTTTGGTATGGATCAAAACCATTGCCAAAAATATCAAACATCAAAGCAGAACATTTTGGGTTCATTGAATGCAATTTTCTTTGCTAGACCTAATTGAATTTCAAAGTGCTAGGGTTTGAACACCCCCTATTTCAAGTTTCAAATAAATTTATACATGGTGCATGGACACTTATGCAACTATTGCAAACAAATTCTAGGGCTGTGACAACTCACCCCCACTAAACAAGAATCTCGTCCCGAGATTCAAGACGTGAGGTAAGAAGACAGAGGGGACACAAATCTAGCACAATCTTCATGATCCAATTTCCCTTCTCGAAGATGTTGATTCATTGCTTCATATTGATCTTGACGTCTTTGATTTCGAGATCTTCATCCAACATGACAATGAGAAGAAAGGGAGAATTTTAGAGGAATCGATCTTCTTGAGGTTCGAGCAACTTAGGATCATCTTAATGATCACAAGATCAACTCACAGAATGAGATGTTGAAGCATCTCGAGTTGAGACACAAAACACATCGAGAGGGATGGAAGAACAAACGACGAGGTTTGATTTGGTGGGCAACAATTCCACGCTTAGAGAGATGGTGGATGGTGTCAAGGTGGTGAGGAAATAATTGCCATGATCCCATAACGGGGCACCTTGGGGGAGGTGACTCGTAGAGTTATTCCCTTAAATGGCAAAAAGAATTACTTTTGATATCTAGATCATTGAAACTCTTTATACCAGCCTAAGGCAGTCACAATCGATCATTTGAAGGAGTTCAAAAGAATGACATACTTGGACTAGAAAGGATGATGTGGACTCCCTTGTTGAAGACAATGCAATGGATGATTTTGCTTATCATCGGAAATGGATGGGACCCATGGTAAGTCCACTTTTGAAGATGATCCTGAACAACAACTACTGAGGTGCAAGCTGGGAACAAAATGCAAATGTTGGGAATGATTCTGGTAACTGGGGAAGAACTCAACAGTCAAGAGTGAGTCCACTGTTTGAAAAGGTTATAACATAACCGAGGAAACTGGAAGCAAATCCCAGTTGACGCCAATGGTAAAACCTAGTGCTTGCGCGTGCTCTCAAGAACTTGAGCATCTCCATATTCATCAAGGTTTACCAATATCCGTGTCAAGGATCCTGGCAACAGAACATACCACCATGATGAATGGTGATGGATGATGCATATGCAAAGGAAGGTAACACTTTCTCAGATTTCACCTTAGCGAGGCCAAGGGAACAAAATCTGGAAGATCGACCGAGAGACATTTAGCACTCTGCTTCTAATGTTCTCCTTGATGTGCTAGGATAACCCATTTATTGATATGGTTTGGTATCTAGAACATCAAGTAAAAGGTCGGAGTTCGGGAGCACAAGAATCCGTAAGGTTTAACTATGGAGGTAAATCCTACGAAATCCTCATGGGGAGGTGGCCAACTTTCTTCAATCGAGATACTACAATAATAGGTTTTCCGGCTGGATGTGTTGGCCACGACATCCACTTTACCGGTTATCGAGGGACCAATATTATAGTTCTTGGAAAATGCTCCAACCATCATATCTGCCTGGGATTCAGATCTGGTTGGTGTCAGGATATTCCAGACTCATCGAGTCTAGAAAGAAAATGAAAGTTTGCAACACAAATCGACGAGAGGACGTTGCGAGATTCTCGGGGAATGAACTACGATAGCAAGCTCCAAAACATGAGCTGGTTCTGCTACAACATGTGAACACGTTGTCCCAGACAAGTATGACCACATAGTAGTCTTATAATAAAATACTACCGAGTTCAGGTGGGGAACCATCATCGAGAATAACGAAGTCTTGTGCACTTAAATTAGACTTCTTTACCTAGAACAAGTCAATCAGTGGCTTGGTGGGCTATGGAATTCATATGGAGTGGAGGTAATTAATCTACCAAACCATAGTATACTTTGCACATGCATGACTAACTTGGGACGATTCCAAAGGAAGCAAAACTAACTCTCTCAAATTCACGGCGGCAACTTGCATCGAATGCACATGAATGAGAGGAAGTCACTTCTTTCATCCAAACATATGCTTCATGAACGGAACATGAAGGCATTGTTTACAAAGTTTCCAACACTAGCTTAATGTTTAGCACGAATCATGGGGGAGACAAGATGCTGCTGATGGGCCCAATAGCAACTCATCG
This sequence comes from Triticum monococcum, assembly GCA_034509565.1. Lineage (NCBI taxonomy): Eukaryota > Viridiplantae > Streptophyta > Magnoliopsida > Poales > Poaceae > Triticum > Triticum monococcum. Next base: position 663,358,941 of record CM067843.1, on the reverse strand, counting down.
GAATTTCCATATCACTGGACTTCCACCATCATGTGAACACGGTGATAGCATTGGTCAGACCAAAAGATGTAATAGTGTATGCTCGAGGGATGGACCACGAGTAAGACAACATTACGAACATTGTTGGTTCTGATTTGACTTGAGGATAGCCCATACTCAAGTCAAAGTTTTGACAAGACAGATAGATCCAACAACTGATCATGAGGACCAATCGATGAAGATATCATCTTTCTTCAACACACACACAACACATAAGGATATCCCTTTGGAGATGAACTAAGTGGGACAAGCTTTCATCTTCCAACTCTCCAAGTTGTTCTCTAGCTCAACCAACTAGCTCAGGGTATCCAACACAGATTCTTGGAGAAAGAGTGGTTTACTGGAAAACCAACTTGATCACGAACTCAACATATCGGTCAGGGGACAACCTGGTGATACTCCCATGAAGATATCCAGAAAATCACGAACCACCGATATGTCTCTAAGCTCGAGAACAATCCCGCTTCTCAAGGCAAGACGACATGATCATAAGAGCAAGGGATTCAATCCTAACACAAAGAACGAAGAGTGCACCAGAAATAAGGACTAGGTAGCATGATCAATCTTAGGATGATGATTCAATAACCAACACGCTAAGAATGAGAGTATTGTCCATTAACTACCAAGCAACAGAGTTGCTAGGAGTATTGATTTCGCACATCACAGTACATTTGTCGGCACTCTGGTTACAATAACACGGAACCGAGGAATGAACAATGATGGCAAGAAGTATTACTGCGTTAAGAATTCATAAGAGGTGGTGCAATTCTCATGACACTCCTAACATAAAGATGGTAACACTCCAAGGTAGAGCAAAGCAAAAGCTGGATTGGCATTTTGATCTATGGAATACAATTGTTTTGACCCAATCCTAGATATGGATGAGGTTCTGGAGTTTGTTTCTCCTAGTCATTCTGGAATAGGATGGCTTGACGGACCACAAGAATAATAAACATCGATAACACGGATGCACAATTACTCTTGATCAACAATTGACAGACTAGGGTCGGAATACAACTGAGGAGGGTCAACTCAAGGAACAAATAACTTTCTGAGTTGTGGATGCATAGATTAGTATGCCGAACCAAGTTCAACAGGTTTCTTCCGGATAACCCATGTCGAGAGGTAGGACTGGCAGAGTCACAATTATGAATGGAGAACTCCTCAGGAGTACTCTAATGGTGATCTTTTGGTTCAAAGAACTTCTGCCTTAATGGTTCATGGTATTTGGAAGAAGGAAATACCACGGACCTCGAGGACTAATGAAAAGGTTACTAATATCCTAAAGGAACTAGCAACACTATCAACATGAGGTAAGTAGGGTGAATCTCAGGTTCAAGAACCCAGGAATAGAATACCTACTAACTAAATGGCATCACGGGATGCTTTCGAGAATGGTGGCCAGATTCATCACACTAGAAACACAAAACATGGATAGATTATTAGGTGGTCCTCTAAGACACCTAGGGTCATAATAATAGCTCCAACATATACTCGGAGGCAACGAAGTACCTCAACTCGATGATCAGTGTGGTTAACCTGGCCCAAAGGAACATCGAAAACGGAAGGAAGGAATTTGCAAATGCATCAGACTGGTTAGAAACCTGGGATGACTCGGACAGCATAACGGCTGTAAATGCTCAAAAATATTTGAGACATCCTGCAATATAGTGGCATAACCACTCAGAAGCACAATATCAAGGTTCCGAGACCAACTATGAACACACGAAAGTAGTAGAAACTGAGCTGGGGCTTAAAACCAAAAATCTTATAGGTCTATGGATTAGAAACACGTCATCCTGATAGATAGATGAGAAGGCCTAGTTCTTAATCCCCGTAGAAGAGAAGAGGTTGATCCAGATCAGGAGGGCATAAGGTAAAGGAGTAAAAAGAGCCTTACGTTCCCTTCCACAATCAATTCCCTTATATAACTAAAGCATTTCTAGACATGACTTCGACCAGTTTGGCTTGGTAATCCTACAGGAAGTCAGGCTCTGATACCAAAGCTGTCAGGACCCCGATTCCAAGTCACATCGATCTAGGTGGTAACACCTCATATCACTTTGCGGCCTCACGCACGGTATTCCCACGGGTGTCGCCTAACCATGGCCCGGGACCGTTTGCGTCTTTTGGCTCACGTATATGATAGTGTCGCTAGCATCCATATGACAGAGAACCCGGGCCGACAAGGCTAGTTGTGAACCCAAAGCGGCAGTAACCCATGGAGACAGGCATACATGAATCAACTTTGAGCATGTTGGTCAGCAGCGTGTGAATCCGGGCTGTAGCACTGGGCTAACAGGACTCCGGGAACCCGGGCTGTAGCAGGCTAGGTAGGACTCCGGATGTCACCGCGTGACATTTCCCCGAAGGGACAGACACAGGAACAAAGTGAAACACATGCCGGCAAGTCAAGTGTCCTGAGCAGTAGTGCTGGGCTAGCAGGACTCCGGTGAACCGGGCTGTAGCGGACTACTATGGCTCATGAAAGCACTAGACTACATTTCCCCATAAGAGAGGCTGCCAAGGATAAACAACTAGATTGTCAGATCCCACACATACCAAGCATTTCAATCATACACACAATATGCTCGATATGTGTAAATACAACATCGCATCACAACAAGACTCTACGACTCAAGTATTTACTCATTAGGCTCCGAGGAGCGAGATATTACAAACATGGGTCTCATGACCCAACATACAGAGCATACAAGCAACAAGCACATGCGGAAACTTAACATGTCTGAGTACAGACATCTACAAATGAAAAAGGCTGAGAAGCCTGACTATCTACCAGATCCTGCCGAGGGCACAAGATCGTAGCTGAGGTAACAAGCTAAACGTCGAAGTCCACGGAACTACTAGCGAGACTGACGTATCTCTGCAAAAACATAAAATAGGCAAACGTGAGTACAAATGTACCCAGCAAGACTTACATCAGAACTATCTACATATGCATCGGTATCAATAAAGGGGTGGTGGAGTTTGACTGCAGCAAGCCAGCTTTGACTCAGTGGCTAACCTGAACTACAACTGCAAGTAACTCTTTTGAGGTGGCGCACACGAGTCCTCATATACTCCACTATGGATCCGCTCCCGTCTCCCTATGAGAACGCCATCCATAGCACTCACGCTTATCTTGCGCATTTTAGAGTATCCACTTTCACTTGTCTATGAACTATGCAAGGGGTCCAAGTTTCCATATCCAAGGAATCCGGCTATTCGAATAGATAATGATAACCCTGCAGGGGTGTACTTCTTCACACACGCTCTCGCCACTTATCGCCCTGTACACGTCGTGTACCTCGGCAACCTTCAAGTGGAAACTGGGCGAGGGAGTCGGCCACGACGTGACTAACCGACAAATCTCTAGTCCAGGTTTATCGCCTATTCGGGTTCCATCCGCAAGGAGATCCGGCCAGGGTGTCGCTCACGGCCCCAAACGATGTGTGCAGGGTTCCCAAGCCCACCATCCGGGTGCGACTTGGTACACCGTGCCACTATGCCTAGTCTGTCCCAAGCCCACCTGTACCGGGTGCCACTTGGTAGACTACTAACACTACCTACAAACACCAGAAACTAGTTGCAACTCCTGGACAGAGATCGAGTTGGTTAATAAGTTGAGAGAGCTTGGAGCGCCCGGAGCCCAATGTGTGGTAGTAACTGTACATGGATCACAAACACAGAACTCAGTTCCTAAGGACGGCTGCAATGAGACAACCCACCATGTACTCCTACATGGCCTCTCACCGCTACCTTTACCAAATCGTGTTCACACATTTAGCTCTCAACGGTAGGACATGTTCACCATGTTCCAATCCATTCTCGATGAATCAGACCGGACTCAACTCTAAGCAGTAGCAGGCATGACAAACAAGCATGAATGAGTAGGCACATCAGGGCTCAAACAATTTCCTACTCATGCTAGTGGGTTTCATCTATTTACTGTGGCAATGACATGTCATGCAGAGGAAAGGGGTTCAGCTACCGCATCATGTAACAGTTGAAATGTTGTTGTCCTAATGCAGTAAAAGAGAGCAGGAGCGAGAGAGTGGGATCAATTTGGAATGAACAAGGGGGGTTTTGCTTGCCTGGCACTTCTGAAGATACTATAGCTCTTCATCGGTGTCATCGGTGTCATCGATCACGTCGTCGGAAACAACGTCTACTGAGGGGGAACAACACCAGCAGACAGAGAAAGAACACAATCAATGCAATGCACATTCACATGAATGACATGTCATGTTAAGGTACTGAATTCACCTAATGCAATATCTAGCCAAGTTAATTGAAGTGGAATTCAAACAAGGTTAAACTCCAACTCCAAATGCTAGTTCATAAATTGCTCTAATCATGATTTATCCTATCAAGTGAGGTTAACTTGTTCAAACATGCATGAAAATGCCATAAACAGATTCTTCATATTTTTTTGATGATTTTTCATATATAATTTATTTCATTTGGAGTTACGGTTGAATTTCTATGATTTTTCAAAGTTTGCAACATTTTCTGAAATTTCCAAATCATTTTTGAATTAGAAATATTCCAGAAAATGCTTACTGCGTCAGCTCTAGGTCATGCTGACGTCAGCTAGTCAACAGGGTCAGTCCTGGTCAAACCTGACCCATGGGCCCCACACGTCAGTTGCTAGCTAAACTAACACAGTTTAATTAGCACTAACCTAGGTTAAACTAATTAAATTTAAAGCTAAACTTGGTTAATTAGCCTTGTGGGGCCCGCATGTCATTGACCCAAGGAAGGTCAAACCCCTGGCCAACCGGGGTTAAAACGCTGGCGTTTAGCCGCCGGCGGCAGCAGACGCGACGGGGCACTCGGGCACGGGCTGTGGTGCCCCGATCGCAGTGTGGCTAGGCTCGTTCGAGAGCCCAGACCAGTGCGCGTCGGGCGGTGGCGGCAGTCGGGCCTGGAGTGGCCGGAGGCGACGGCGAGGAGCTTGACAGTGGCGGCCGGAGCTCGGGCGTGAGCACGGCGGTGCTGCGGTGCGTGAGCAAGCAAGCTGAGGCGATAGCGGGGTCCTACGCGATGCGGTGAGTGGGTTGGACGCGCCGGGCGGACCATTTGGTCGCCGGAGTCGCGTCGGCGGTGAGCGCAGGCGGCGGCGGGTTTGGGCGCAGATGGTCCGGTGGCTACGGCGGTCTACGAGGAAGAAAAGAGGGATGGACGGGGTCAAAGGCTCACAACGAGTAGGACGAGCAGGTCGGCGAGCTCGGAGACGGTCCGAAGCAGTTGGGGTGGCGAGGGGGATCTCCGGCGACCCGAGAAGGAAGAAGATGAAGCAGCCGGCGATGCAGGCCGTCCCAGTGCTCGGGGCCAGGGTGGAGCGAAGCGGCGGACGATGGCGGAGCTTGCAGACAAGGTGGGGAGGCAAGGGGAGCACGGTGGCCGTGGTTACGTCGGTGGTGCGGCTGCGGCTGCGCTCGGTGGAGAGAGCAGGGGAGGGGGAGGGCGCTCGAGGGAGAGAGTGAGAGGGGCTCCAGGGGGTTCGTGGCATCGCGGTGGCGTGAGGGGGAGGCTCAGGAATGCCTCGATGGAAGCAGGAGGTGGAGGCCTCCCAGCGAGCGCGTGCGTCATCGCCTCTACCTACTGGCAGAGGTTGAAGATGGCACGGCTGCCTGGTGGGCTGGGCTGCCTAATGGGCTGGCTACAGGTAAGGTCAGGTAAGTGGCCCAGGTACTCTCTCTCTAATTTCTAATTTGTTCTGTTTTCTAATTTGCAAGTTTGTTTTTGATTTAGTAAAAACACCAAATCACTTCTATAAATCCTGAAATTAATCATGGGCAATTACTGAATTATCTCAAAGGCCCTTAGTTATTTTCAGAATTGTTGGAGCATTTAATAATATTCATAGCAATTAATGCCCCAATTCAAATACTTTATGACTTAAATTCAGTGTCCAAATTGTTCCTTAAAAATGTTCATTATTTTTGGTATGGATCAAAACCATTGCCAAAAATATCAAACATCAAAGCAGAACATTTTGGGTTCATTGAATGCAATTTTCTTTGCTAGACCTAATTGAATTTCAAAGTGCTAGGGTTTGAACACCCCCTATTTCAAGTTTCAAATAAATTTAGACATGGTGCATGGACACTTATGCAACTATTGCAAACAAATTCTAGGGCTGTGACACCATGATATCTTTCGGCCTTCTCAGGGCCCATTTATTCTTGGGCCCATTTCCAGCATTCAGTTACTTATGGCCCGTTACTGTCCTTTTCTGCTTGTGGGCCAAATTCAGCCCGTGGTTATAGTCGGCCCGTTTGTGTCCCATTAATACGTTGGGTCGTTTTCATGTCGAAAAAACCCGTTGAGCTATTTTCATAGAGTTATCAAATACGGCCAATAAACGGCCCGTTATTTTCCATGAATAGTACGGCCCATGATTAGTGTAATGACGATACGCCCCGTAGAAGGCCCATGGATCCTACGGCTCGTAAAAGGCCCATGGATCGTACGGCCCGTAGAAGGCCCATGGATCCTACGGCCTGTATAGAAGGCCAATGGATCCTATGGCCCATAGAAGGCCCATGGATCATACGGCCCGCAGGAGGGCCATGGTTACAACAGTCCGTGTGTTGCCATGATTATTTTGGCCTAGTTTCCAAAAATAGGTTATTGTGGCCACTAGAAAAACATAGAAAAAGAACTTCAATGACTACGAGAAAAAAACTAAACAAGACAATAAGGAAATAAATAAGCAAGCAATTAACGCTAGCCTATTACCGCTATTACACATATTACATCCACTGGGCATCAAAGTTCGCCACCAGTGCAAATAGAGGGAACAAAGCAGCATATTACATACACTGGCCATCAAAATTGGCCACCAGTGCAAATAAATGCGGCAGCTAAACAAGAGCATAACTGAAACAACTTCAGAAGAGCTCAAGAAACGTGGTATCCACCATGCTGGCAATAAGCTTAGCAAGCTTATTAGCTTTGTCCTGTTTGGCGCTAAAATCCTCCAACGCTTGCCGTTGCACCAGAAAGTATGCATCTGAATGCTCCAGGGACTTCCGCAATCCTTCCGCTGCTTGTCGCAGCACAGCTGATCGTTGTCTTTCAGCTTGTAGTTGAGACTCAAGAAACCAAACTGATTTAGACAGTGAGTTTGAATAGCTTGTGCAAGCGGTAGTGGCCAGTAACTCCAACACTAAACCAAGACAAGACTTTGGGGATGTCTCACTGTCTTTGAGATAGTCTTCCTTAGCTGTTTTATCAGCTTTGTTGGAGACCAACAAGGATGTGTCACTATCCTGAACCTTATCTTCATTACTTCCTTTACCATTGCTTAATAAGGCACTCTCAATATTCTGTCAGCATTCTAAAAGAAGAAACAAGCAGACACATAACAGTTTAGCATGTACTAGTATATGAAACTCATTTCGGTGAACCAGTTCATTAGTAAGGTGGACAGGATTAAACTACCATGTCTTCTATTGCCAAGTACTAGTACATAATAAAAGCATCAAACAAACATATATCTATGTCCTATGGTCATTACATTGTCTTGCCAAATCAAAATAGAGACACGGTTCAAATCATATCAGTTCAAGACAAATCAGCAGTGAAAGAATACAAAGCGTGGGAAACTACATGGCACAACAAGATTTCAGATGGGTACCACGGGTCTACCTGTACAACAACACTATTGGCTCTGTTGTGATGCTGGTAATGTGATGATATGAGGAGTCAACTGTATACACAATTGAAATTGAAATCAACAGAGCTATTGATAAGAGCAAGCCTGTTAAAGAAACATGCGTGAACATACCTAATGTGCCATTAAAGTTTCGATTGGATCCTTCAATTTAAAAATAAGTTTGTATGAGTAAATAAAGTGATACAAGAGCAAAGAAGTATGCACAATAACAATCATAGTTAAAAAAGGCGCGCTTAAGCACGCCTAGGCTCTAGGCGTTGGCAAAACGCATTGCGCATAACTACGCTTAATCTGTGCATAGTTACACATAAGCATGTGCTTTGGTCAGTAAAGCGCAAGGCGGTGGCAAAACACACAATTAACACCTAGCGCTTTTTTGAACTATGATAGCAATGGAATCTTAAATTAGAACAATTGTTCTTCAGGTTTAGGCACTTGTTCTACATGAACAAAGTGCAGTAAGACGCAAGAATATAGTACTTAAAAAATAGAAAAATGAGCTCATAGACCTTACCACATTCTTGGTTCAGGACCAGTACAGAACAAGGCGTTCCCAGTCATTGTCCAGTAAATGTGTCTCAGGAGAACGTAAGGGAATTTGATGAGTTTCTTTGCCGGTGAAGTATGTTTTCTTCAGGTAATTCCGATACTGCCACCAAGCATTCTTGAAGATAGCAGAGGTATTAGCACAGGTTACCTCATCCTGAGTTTCCAAATCGGTCCTTCTCTATAGAGAAAAATGGGAAAATTTGTTGTATTATAACCATCATGGAGGTAGGATGTATGGGACAAAGCAAAGTAATTGCCATGAATAACATTACTTACATATAACTACTGGACAAACACATGCAACTGGCATTTTCCTTCATTTTCAGTATAATATTTCCAAGATGGGAAGATACGCACATCCGATTTAACAACATCAAATGCGATAGATGCTAAACTACGACTAGCTGGTTTTGCTTCCTCCACAGGAATAGGCATATTAACTGGTGGAGTTGGGGTTCGCCGTGGTAGTACTGGCCCTTTGGGCACTGGAGCTGCCCTACTAACTGCTCTTGTTTGGGAGCTCTGTGGTGGAGATGGTGCTGTGTCAACAGGAACTAGGTTACTATCTGCTGGGGTGGGAGTTAGATTTGGTGAAGCTGGTTCTCTGTCCATCGCAGTAGGGGTACAATCTGCGAGAGTTTGGGTTATGTGTGGTAGGGCTGGTTCTCGTGCATGTACAACCAGGGTGCTATCTCCACCAAGAGGTAACATTGTTTTATTTGAAGACCGTGTTTTTATTCCACTAGATGCTGGCATCACCCGCTCCAATTCAAATGGCTGATAAACAGGAAACATAGTTGAATGTACAGACATTGTATGAGAGACAGATGCAATAGATAGTGTGGAAAAAAGAGGGCATGAAATAGTTGACATGTATATTGTTAAACTAAAATAGATAGCATGACATAATTTCACATATATGATGTGTATCTAAACTGGATAGCATTGCATAACATAATTCAAAGATATGATGAATAACTAAACAGGATCGCATGACATAATTCACCTACATGTTATCTAAGTAATCAGGATCGCATCATTTAATTCACATATGTGATTTATATGCTAAACAGAGGGCATTATATATGATGTCTGAACTAAGAACATGGTGTAGAATATTGTGTATATGATGTCTAATCTATGCAATGCAATACACCATATGCATGATATGAGCAGTATAACCGTGCCAAGTTAGAGCATACACCTCAGTGGGGGAATAGGACTGGTCATCTGTCTCTGAATCCATCTTTGAGGAGCTATCGGGGCCCAACAAGAGATCTGCTTTGACAAGTAGCACTGGCTGCGCTGAAGGCCTTGTTTTCACCCCAGATTTTTCAATCTCCCATCCAAATGGCTAATTCACAGGAAGAGTAGTTTAATGTACAAACATTGTCGACAAATGGAAATGTAATGAAGAAAAGGATGGGCAAGATATCATTCAAATATATGATGCCTGGTTAAACAGGATGGCATTGCACATTTCAGGTATATTATGGCTGGCTAAAATACATGAGACTGCACAATTTCCATATATGATATCGAAACTAAACAGGTGGCATTACAGAACATGTCTAAACTAAGCATATGACATATATGATGTCAAAAGTAGGCACTGCAAGGCAACATATGCGTGATATGACTAACATCATCATGCCAAGGTAGAGCAAACACCTTGGGGGGTAAATAGGAGTGGTCAGCGGCGTCTGAATCCGCCTCAGAATAGATATCTTCCTCTGGATTACAATCTGGAGAGGGTGGGGAGGGTTTGCCATTGAACCCACCATGGAGCAATGTCTGCATGACATTGTATTGCCGCGCAAAACTCTTCTCTTTTTCTCTACATGTTCAGCATGACTGTGTCCAATATCTGACATGCATACGAAAAAATATGGTGAGATTATGTAAGGAGAGCATGCATAAATTTAGAGTGATGGTAACAACCAATGTATGGATCCAAAAATAATGATAGCAAGCTGATGATTGCTTTAATTTAATAAAAAGACAGATGATGATTGCTTTACTATTTGTTTCCCACCCAAGATGAACAACATAGGCATACCCTAGGTGAACTAGATATTAGACAGAGATACTATTCATTGCTTCCTCGATATGTGCCCCACAACTAATTTACAACTCAAGTTTGAACATTAATTTGGACCTAACTTGGAGTCCAAGAGGTGAACAGGACGATAAAGTAGCAGGTAATTTTAAGCAATGCATAACATAAGCAGAAAAAAGAGAGCATGACCTCTCTTGTGGACCCGTGTACTCCTCAAGTTCATCTCCTGAGTCGATGATGGTGATGCCGTTGCGGTGGGTGCCGGCGGTAGGGAAGGAGATCTGAGGTGGTGAAAGATGGTCAGGAGTCGTGATGTCTGGTTTGGTGGATGTTTCTGTCGATGGAGCAGCTCAGTTGAGGTGGACGACGTTGCGGCAGGAGCAGGACAAACCACACAAAGTTCCCTTCGACACCTACCTGTATCTGAAGTAATTCTATAAGGGATCATTTGGCTTGCATGATTCTAAAAACGCAGGGATAGGAAAAACACTGGAATAGGATAGGAATGCACATGGTAAATAGAGCATTTGTAAACACAGTATTTCTGTCAACTTGAGTGTTTGGTTACAGGAATTGGTAGAGCAGAGGAATGCAAAGAAACATGGCCAAAATAAAGTGAGACCATATGAAAGCGTGTACAGTTAGAATGTTATTCTGCCACTAATGCACTTGGTCTTGTTTTCATGCATAGGATTTTGAAAACTAGGTCCAGGTGGATGTTTTGCTTCATTCCTTTCAACAAAATGCATGAATAATTGAATAGTAGAGTGCCATTGGAAAATTCCCTATTGCTATGTTTTTCTGTTGAACCAAAATAGCCCTAATGGATCGACATGAATGTACTCCCTCCGGTCCTTTTTACTCTGCATAGAAGAATTGTCTGAAGTGAAACTTCATCAAGTTTGACCATATTTATATGAAAAATATTAACATCTACAATGCTAAATTTATACAATGCGAAAATGCATCTAATGTAATTGATTTCACAATCTGAATGTTGGTATTTTGTTCTGTAAACTTGGTCAAAGTTTACGAGGTTTGACTACAGACAAATCTTATATGCGAACTAAAAAGGACCGGAGGGAGTATAGTAATAAGTGATGCAACAAGTGTACAACCTCTTTGCCGTAGCCATGTCGACCTCAGCATCATTGGGTTGGTCCCTGAAGCAGTTGAGGCAGACGTGGCTGTCGGAGGTGTGGAGGAAGATCTAAAGAATCTGTAGACGGCGTCCAGGGCACTGCTCCGTTGTGATGGATCGTTCTGTCGTTGGAGCAGCCCCGGTGAGCCATAAGACGTCAAGGCTGAAGCAGCACAAGACGGACATCGTCAATCTCAAGTGGGATTCTAATAGCATCTCCAATAGATGATGTAAAATAGATGTAAAATTTACATCACCAAAAACCACCTGACTACAACAAATGAGGTAAAATCTGTTGACTCTGAACTTAACTATCAAAACTGAAATTTACTGTGGAATCTGAATGTTACTGTCGAAACTGAACGCAATGGTAGCAGAGAGGCACTTGACATGTAGTTTAGGGAGGGCCCGCATTTCATCTTCAACTTGCACCCCCTGAGCCGCCAACCACCACCGGCCGAACCGCCGGCCCCAACACCGCCTCGCAGCCCCGAAACAACTCCCCACCGCCGGACCGCCGCCGCCCCGGCCAATCCTATAGGCCCCCCGCCCCCACCCTGAACCCTAAGATAGATAGTGGGGTACCTCTCTGGCGAGCCCCTATCCCCGCTACGGGTGGTTCTTCTTTAACTCTGGCGAGCCCCCCCCCCCCCACCCCGTGAAAATCGACTGAACCAAAAGTCGATTCAGTCGACTGAAGTGTACCTAAATCGGAGCAGAGCAGCAGCACGAGCTAGGGGGAGAGCAGCAGCAGCGCGAGCGAGCGAGAGAGAGCCGGAGCAGTAGCAGCTGGGCGATCGAGTGATCGAGCGAGAGCCGGAGCAGCAGCAGCAGATTCAGCTGGTATGGACGCCGCCGCCGAAGGGGCCTCGCACAAAGGACAACCGCCGTGGATATGTCGCCCGTGGCGCTGGCTTCAAGGTAGCCGCTCCATGGGGGTGCGGGATGGAGCACCGTCGGCGATGGGAGGTCGAGCTAAGGAGAAGGTGCGATGCGATGAGTGTACAACCTCTTTGGTGGCGCCGAGTAGGCCTCGACTTCGTCCGAGGAGTCGGTGAGGATGTTGCAGTTCCGGTGGAGCAGGTTAAGGCAGCGTTGTGGGGATGGAGCAGCCGCGATAGGCGAGGCAATCGTCGGAGCAGCTCCTTGGAGGTGGAGGATGGGGTGGCTGAACCAGCGAGACAGCGAGATGGACGACGGATCCTCATCCGAGGAGGTGGACGAGGGACGTCGAGCTGTTGCGGTGGACGATGTCGTCGGGGAACAGGCTCCGGCTGGGTAGCAGTGAGGTGGCGGACGGAGGAGGGAGGGGTTTCGCGGCTGGAGCGGAGAGGTTATGGCGGCCTGGGATTTCGAATGGCAAAAAGGAGGCGATGGGAGGGGGTGAACCATGACTTAGGGACGCGCTTGTCAAAAATGTAGAGTGTGTTACAAAAGTACCCCGCACCGATTTGAACTAGCGGCCCTTTCGGCTCAGGGTTAGAAGGGGGATTTCGTGTGTCAGGATTTTGCAGCTGGAGGGAGTTTTCGTGCGTGTCGTAATTTCGGGATAGCAAGGCGCGGGTTGTGAAGGCGCCAGTTTTGGGAGCACGATATCTGAATTTTTGGGATATAACAAGGCGCGGGTTGAATTTTAGGGATAGGCCTAACGTGTAATATTGTACTTGTACGTACCAAATCAATTCGCACTTCCCTCAACCAAAAAGAAAACGAAAAAATAAAACTATTCACACCACACAAAGAGAGAGTCTTGCCCCGTTTTACTATAAAAATGCTATTTAAAGCTACTCATACCAACAATTTAGTGCAATTAAATGCTATTCGGTAGTATGAATCCATGTTATGTCCAATTAAATATTTTCGCTTGCTGTATAATGCATGTAACCTACTCATACCAACATTTTGTGCGTTCCTAATGTGTATACTACCGCCGCAATTCGAACTGAATTTGAATTCATTTATCTATTTCAATAACTATCTACAACCATGATTGTTGCCAACTTCAACCATCATTCGTGTATTACCTTAATAACACACCACATGATTATTATAGAGATAGATATGAACTATGTGTACTACAGGAACTCGAATTCTATTTTTTGAATACACTTGATGTTGATTCCAAATAATAGTACATTTGATGTACTAAGTATATATTCATAATCTAAACCATGTTTCATACGTGTACACCGTGCTTATCACACATAGTATAGTGCCCCGCCCCCTACATTATGACAAGTATTTAGACCTGAGCTGCAAAAGCCACACATTAGCCCAAATTATGATCAATGTTCTATATGTTATATGTAGTACTAGCAAGATGCCCATGCGTTCCATAGAACATCAACATGATCAAGGGGAGGCCTAATTTGCAAATATGGAGAGGGGTGTGGGTATATTTTTTAAAATTGTCATAGTTTCCTTCCTATCCTTCAGATATAAACCGGATGGCCTATATTGCAGGATGGCACCATCATCAACAACTCCGTTTTTTATAAGAGTAGAGATAAAATATATTATATGTAGTATAACATGTTCATAACCACACCATGTGTATCATCGTTATATATATTCACAGATGCGTCAGTTTAAAACACTATGATAAATTCTTCAAATATCCGAATTCGCTTTTTATAATGAGGTATGATCCTATATTCGTCTTTTACACCCACACAATCCTCTTATCTTTGTAGCTAGCTAGCGCTAACTTTTCTCGTGCATGCAGACGCCCGCATCCCTCTAACCCTCCATCAACATTCTCTAGCTCCATCGCGCAAATTCATCTTTTCACTTTAGGTCGTTCACCCATGGTGTGTGTAGGCCCCCAACTCCTTCTTTATGGTACACATCGATCGATATGCCTCTCTAGCCAGGTGTGCTAGCACAAAACACAAGCTTTCCCTCTTCTCTTATCACCGTCCATGCCTCACTCTGACCACTCTTTTCATCGATCTCGTACTCGCACACTTCTCCCCCTCGATATTGTATGACTCTCGCACCACCTCCTAGATGCATCCCTCTCTCTCTATCCTTCTCCCCGTGCCCATTTGCTTCTAACACACACATGAATGTATACCGATCGATCTCCCAACATATACCTAGGTCGACTATAACTATTGCCCCCCATCGATCGACGTACCTCACAAGTTATGTCTCTCCTTTCTCTGACAAAGGACGATTGATCTTCCTCTGTAGTTATGTCTGCTTACCACATCCATATCGCCCCACCCCGCTCATCATTCGTGCATGCCTCCTGACCCGTCTCTCACACGCACGTGCACAGACAGGCAGCCATCCCCTCTCTTATTGATATTCTAGGCGTGCCCTCCGGTTGTCTAGCAAGCCTATCCCACCATTTGTTAGAAGCAACTCCACTACCACCCCCTCCAACACTCTAACTCTGTCTCTCTCCCAACCTTATTCCTCTCCTACACATATGCATGGATGCCGATCGATCTCCCTTAATACATGAGGTAGATCGATCTCCCTTAATACATGAGGTAGGCCTCTCTCCTCCTCCACACATATACCAGCCATTGTACCTCTATAGTTAATTAGGCCTCCCCCACCACACACCGATAGTCGAGTGATGTAGGTAGGTATCCATGCCACAGAGACAAACTGCATCTGTCCCCTCTCACGTTCCAGTAGGCCAGCCACTCTATATCTTTGACGTGGGCACAAACAAATTCGATGTCACTCTTTATCGATCGCGCGCGCACACACACACACACATCATCCCTCTCTTCCATTCTATGGACACCTCAAGCCGATGATACCCCCACTCTCTTCTCGTGGATCGCCCCCTCTATATATATGATATATCCAGGACTCTATTTCACACACATTGCATATGTTACATTTTTTGATTGACCCCACCCCCCCAAAACTCTCACAATTCCACACACTATATCTCCCTATGTTTGTATATCTCTCACACAACCCCAGGTAGGTGGTGTACGCATACAAGAAGAGAATAGGTGCTCCGTGTACGTAGTGACGCTTCGTGCCCGGCCACACCTGCGCGGGTACACGGTGGAGCTCATTTCTGTATGAAATGGCAACCCACGTGCTAATTTGAACGTGTGTAGCGGTTGTTTACCTACAGAGGCCGTGTACCACGCGTGGTTTGTCTCTCTTCAGAGTGTCTCACAATGGAGCCTGCTTGCCTGGTTTGTCTCTCTTCAGAGTATCTCACACAAGGCTGCGGTGGCCTCTCTCTCTCTCTCTCTCTCTCTCTCTCTCTCTCTCTCTCTCTCTCACCGTTGGTCACTGATCCGGCCGCATCTCGTCCGCCGGCAGAAAGGGAGGACGTGCATCGTTTCTCCTTTCGACGGCGCCTAGGCAGCACGTCCCAATCTGTGGTACACGTCATTCTCTCTGACCAAGCTTTGGTGTGGTAGGGCCTACACCACCTGCTCGCTGCCGCAGTATGGATAGATTCCGCCCGCCGCCGCTCAACTAGTTACATCCCGGCGACCTCCAGGTATCCCCTCCGACCTTGTTCCACTGCCCGTCTTCCCACGTCGCTGCATGTGGATCTTCCATAGTTCTTTGCCCAAAACATAGCTCGTCTGGCATACTTTCCATATTGCAATCTCGTCCTCACACCGTTTTAGACAAACACAACCGTGTTGTTATCTTCCCTTAGGACAAGGAATATGCTTCTTTTTTTTCGTCGCATGTGTCATCAACTGTTATTGGCCAGTAATTGTTTCCTTTCGACCTCTTTTTTTGCAAACAGGGCTATCCATTTCACCTCGTTGCTATTGCGACCTTTTTGTGAACTGCACAAATCACTTTTTTCTTAAGAGTGTTTTGTGCAGTTCTACCAAAATGTCACACCGGCAACGTCTCTACATTTCATTGCGACTGCAAAAAGGGAGATTGGTTTTGCTCTATCCTCCCATCCAACTCCGAGCCTAATCTTCTCCAACTAGTCAGTCTTAAGAGAGACTGCAAAGTGACCGACTTCTATTTGTGTGTTTATTGTTTCATTAGCAGTCCTCTATATCGTAATCACACTTAATATCTTTGGAATAGGGATGCTCAGCTCTATTTTAGTGGAACTGCACAAAATGATCGGAATGTTGCATGCTCCAGACAACTACTTTTTTCCCCAACATGCCTTGTTGATTTAGACAGAGCTGGGGGACGTTGCTGCCAATGAAAGCATGGATCAATTTTAATTTAACACCTTCTCACAACTTTGTCTTCAGTTGTGATGTAAATATTAGCTCTGATTAGCAAGGAAGTTAGTGTTTTATTGTTTCCGAAAGAGCATCGATGGCAAGACACACGAAACAAAAGTTGTTAGCTCACACCATTGTACAATTTCATGTCGCTGGAAAATTACTTGTATAGTACGTCAATTATGTAAACAAATGCTGGAAGCTTGATAGCATTGCCAGAAGCCTCTTCGGCATCCGGGTCCATGTGCCATGCACAAAATTAAACTCCTTCGTTCCTAAATATTTGTCTTTTTACAAATTTCAAATGGGCATATTTTAGAGTGTAGATTCACTCATTTTGCTTCGTATGTGTACTCCCTCCGTTCCTAAATATTTGTCTTTCTAGAGATTTCAACAAGTGACTACATACAGAGCAAAATGAGTGAATCTACACTCTAAAATATGTCTATATACTTCCGTATGTAGTAGTCCATTTGAATCTCTAAAAAGACAAATATTTGAGTAGTCACTCGTTGAAATCTCTAGAAAGACAAATACTCCGGAATATATTTAAAAACCGAGGGGGTAGTGCACAGCCGCATGGGAGACTCATACCGGTCGTTGCGCTGCATTAATAGTGAGTAATGAGCAGTCAAATCATAAGCCCCACCTTTCCCACTGTAAGTTGCTCGGAAGAAGCAACCATCAATACGCTCTTCTTTGAATCCGCTCACGTTGGGGAACGTAGTAATTTCAAAAAAAATCCTATGCACACGCAAGATCATGGTGATGCATAGCAACGAGAGGGGAGAGTGTTGTCCACGTACCCTTGTAGACCGAAAGCTGAAGCGTTAGCAGAACGCGGTTGATGTAGTCGTACGTCTTCACGATCCGACCGATCAAGTACTGAACGTACGACACCTCTGAGTTCAGCACATGTTCAGCCTGATGACGTCCCTCGAACTCTGATACAGCCGAGTGTTGAGGGAGAGTTTCGTCAGCACGACGGCGTGGTGATGATGTTGATGTTCTACCGACATAGGGCTTCCCCTAAGGACCGCTACAGTAATACCGAGGTGGACTATGGTGGAGTGGGGCACCTCACACGGCTAAAAGATCAAATGATCAATTGTTGTGTCTATGGGGTGCCCCTACCCCCGTATATGAAGGAGCAAGGGGGGTGCGGCCGGCCAGGGAGGAGGCGCGCCAGGAGGAGTCCTACTCCTACCGGGAGTAGGACTCCCCCCTTTCCTAGTTGGATTAGGACTTGGGAGGGGGATAGAGTGGAGGAGAAGAAGGAAGGGGGGGGGGGGGGGCGCCGCCCCCCTCTCCTTGTCCTATTCGGACTGGGGGGGAGGGGCGCGCGGCCCAGCCCTAGCTGCCTCTGCTCTCTTCCACCTAGGCCCACTGAGGCCCATTAAGTCCCTGGGGGGTTCCGGTAACCTCCCGGTACTCCGGTAAAATCCCGATTTCACCCGCAACACTTCCGATATCCAAATATAGCCTTCCAATATATCAATCTTCATGCCTCGACCATTTCGAGACTCCTCGTCATGTCCGTGATCACATCCGGGACTCCTAAAAACCTTAGGTACATCAAAACATACAAACTCATAATATAACTATCATCGAAACGTTAAGTGTGCGGACCCTACGGGTTCGAGAAATATGTAGACATGACCGAGACACATCTCTGGTCAATAACCAACAATGGAACCTGTGTGCTCATGTTGGCCCCCACATATTCTACGAAGATCTTTATCGGTCAAACCGCATAACAACATACGTAGTTCCCTTTGTCATCGGTATGTTACCTGCCCGAGATTCGATCGTCGGTATCTCAATACCTAGTTCAATCTCGTTACCGGCAAGTCTCTTTACTCGTTCCGTAATACATCATCCCACAACTAACTCATTAGTTGCAATGCTTGCAAGGCTTAAGTGATGTGCATTACCGAGAGGGCCCAGAGATACCTCTCCGACAATTGGAGTGACAAATCCTAATCTCAAAATACGCCAACCCAACAAGTACCTTTGGAGACACCTATAGAGCACCTTTATAATCACCCAGTTACGTTGTGATGTTTGGTAGCACACAAAGTATTCCTCCGGTAAACGGGAGTTGCATAATCTCATAGTCATAGGAACATGTATAAGTCATGAAGAAAGCAATAGCAACATACTAAACAATCGGGTGCTAAGCTAACGGACTGGGCCATGACAATCACATCATTCTCCTAATGATGTGACCCCATTAATAAAATGACAACTTATGTCTATTCCTAGGAAACATAACCATATTTGATCAATGAGCTAGTCAAGTAGAGGCATACTAGTGACAATCTGTTTGTCTATGTATTCACACATGTATTATGTTTCCGGTTGATACAATTCTAGCATGAATAATAAACATTTATCATGATATAAGGAAATAAATAATAACTTTATTATTGCCTCTAGGGAATATTTCCTTCAGTCTCCCACTTGCACTAGAGTCAATAATCTAGTTCACATCGCCATGTGATTTAACATCAATAGTGCACATCACCATGTGATTAACACCCATAGTTCACATCGTCATGTGACCAATACCCAAAGGGTTTACTAGAGTCAATAATCTAGTTCACATCACTATGTGATTAATACCCAAAGAGTACTAAAGTGTGATCATGTTTTGCTTGTGAGGGAAGTTTAGTCAACGGGTCTTCCACATTCAGATCCGTATGTATTTTGCAAATTTCTATGTCAACAATGCTCTGCACGGAGCTACTCTAGCTAATTGCTCCCACTTTCAATATGTATCCAGATTGAGACTTTGAGTCATCTGGATCAGTGTCAAAACTTGCATCGACGTAACCTTTACGACGAACCTTTTTTCATCTCCATAATCGAGAAACATATCCTTATTCCACTAAGGATAATTTAGACCAATGTCTAGTGATCTACTCCTAGATCACTATTGTACTCCCTTGCCAAACTCAGGGCATGGTATACAATAGGTCTGGTACACAGCATGGCATACTTTATAGAACCTATGGCTAGGGCATAGGGAATGACTTTCATCCTCTCTCTATCTTCTGCTGTGGTCGGGTTTTGAGTCTTACTAAACTTCACACCTTGTAACACAGGCAAGAACTCCTTTGACTGTTCCATTTTGAACTACTTCAACATCTTGTTAAGGTATGTACTCATTGAAACACTTATCAAGCATCCTGATCTATCTCTATAGATCTTGATGCTCAATATGTAAGCAGCTTCACCGAGGTCTTTCTTTGAAAAACTCCTTTCAAACATTCCTTTATGCTTTGGAGAATAATTCTACATTATCTCCGATCAACAATATGTCATTCACATATACTTATTAGAAATCTTGTAGTGCTCCCACTCACTTTCTTGTAAATACAGGCTTCACCCCAAGTCTGTATAAAACTATATGCTTTGATCAACTTATCAAAGCGTATATTCCAACTCCAAGATGCTTGCACCAGTCCATAGATGGATCGCTAGAGCTTGCATATTTTGTTAGTACCTTTAGGATTGACAAAACCTTTTGGTTGCATCATATACAACTCTTCTTTAATAAATCCATTAAGGAATGCAGTTTTGTTTATCCATTTGCTAGATTTCATAAAATGCGGCAATTGCTAACATGAGTCGGACAGACTTAAGCATAGATACGAGTGAGAAAATCTCATCGTAGTCAACACCTTGAACTTGTCGAAAACCTTTTTGCGACAATTCTAGCTTTGTAGATAGTAACACTACTATCAGCGTCCGTCTTCCTCTTGAAAATCCATTTAATCTCAATGGCTCGTCGATCATTGGGCAAGTCAATCAAAGTCCATACTTTGTTCTCATACATGGATCTCATCTCAGATTTCATGGCCTCAAGATATTTTGCGGAATCTGGGCTCATCATCGCTTCCTCATAGTTCATAGGCTCGTCATGGTCAGGTAACATGACCTCTAGAGCAGGATTACCGTACCACTGTGGTGTAGATCTCATTCCGGTTTACGAACAAGGTTCGGTAGTAACTTGATCTGAAGTTACATGATCATCATCATTAGCTTCCTCACTAATTGGTGTAGTAGTCACAGGAACAGATTTCTGTGATGAACTACTTTCCAATAAGGGAGCAGGTACAGTTACCTCATCAAGTTCTACTTTCCTCCCGCTCACTTCTTTCGAGAGAATCTCCTTCTCTAGAAAGGATCCATTCTCAGCAATGAATATCTTGCCTTCAGATCTGTGATAGAAGGTGTACCCAACATTTTCTTTTGGGTATCCTATGAAGACGCACTTCTCTGATTTGGGTTTGAGCTTATTAGGTTGAAACTTTTTCACACAAGCATTGCAACCTCAAACTTTAAGAAACGACAGCTTAGGTTTCTTGCCAAACCATAGTTCATACGATGTCGTGTCAACGGATTTAGATGGTGCCCTATTTAACGTGAATGTAGCTGTCTCTAATGCATAACCCCAAAATGATAGTGGTAAATCGGTAAGAGACATCATAGATCGCACCATATCTAATAAAGTACGGTTACAACATTCGAACACACCATTACACCGTGGTGTTCCAGGTGGCGTGAGTAGTGAAACTATTTCACATTGTTTTAACTGGAGGCCAAACTCGTAACTCAAATATTTTACTTCTACGATCATATCGTAGAAACTTTTATTTTTGTTACGATGATTCTCCACTTCACTCTGAAATTCTTTGAACTTTTCAAATGTTTCAGACTTGTGTTTCATCAAGTAGATATACTCATATCTGCTCAAATCATCTGTGAAGATCAGAAAATAATGATACTTGCCACGAGCCTCAATATTCATCGGACCACATACATCAGTATGTATTATTTCCAGCAAATCTGTTGCTCGCTCCATTGTTTCGGAGAACGGAGTCTTAGTCAGCTTGCCCATGAGGCATGGTTCGCAAGCATCAACTGATTCATAATCAAGCGATTCCAAAAGCCCATTAGCATGGATTTTCTTCATGCGCTTTAAACCAATATGACCTAAATGGCAGTGCCACAAATAAGTTGCACTATCATTATTAACTTTGCATCTTTTGGCTTCAATATTATGAAAATGTGTATCACCATGATCGAGATCCAACAAACCATTTTCATTGGGTGTATGACCATAGAAGGTTTTATTCATGTAAACAGAACAACAATTATTCTCTAACTTACATGAATAACCGTATTGCAATAAACATGATCCAATCATATTCATGCTCAACACAAACACTAAATATCATTTATTTTAGGTTTAACACTAATCTCAAAAGTATAGGGAGTGTGCAATGATGATCATATCAATCTTGGAACCATTTCCAATACACATCGTCACTTCACCCTTAACTAGTCTCTGCTCATTCTGCAACTACCGTTTCAAGTTACTATTCTTAGCAACTGAACTAGTATCAAATACTAAGGGGTTGCTATAAACACTAGTAAAGTACACATCAATAACATGTATATCAAATATACCTATGTTCACTTTGCCATGCTTCTAATCCGCCAATTACTTGGGGTAGTTCCGCTTCCAGTGACTAGTCCCTTTGAAGTAGAAGCACTCAGTTTCAGGCTTAGGTTCAGACTTGGGTTTTTTCACTTGAGCAGCAACTTGCTTGCTGTTCTTCTTGAAGTTCCCCTTTCTTCCCTTTGTCCCTTTACTTGAAACTAGTGGCTTTGTTTACCATCAACACTTGATGCTTTTCTTGATTTCTACCTTCGTCGATTTCATCATAATGAAAAGCTCGGGAATCGTTTTCGTCATCCCTTGCATACTATAGTTCATCACGAAGTTCTACTAACTTGGTGATTTGTGACTAGAGAATTCTGTCAATCACTATTTTATCTGGAAGATCAACTCCCACTTGATTCAAGCGATTGTAGTACACAGACAATCTGAGCACATGCTCACTGCTTGAGCTATTCTGCTCCATCTTTTAGCTATAGAACTTGTTGGAGACTTCATATCTCTCAACTCGGTTATTTGCTTGAAATATTAACTTCAACTCCTGGAACATCTCATATGGTCCATGACATTCAAAACATCTTTGAAGTCCCGATTCTAAGCCGTTTAAGCATGGTGCACTAAACTATCAAGATACATCATATTGAGCTAGCCAAATGTTCATAACATCTACATCTGCTCCTGCAATAGGTTTGTCACCTAGCGGTGCGTCAACGACATAATTCTTCTGTGCAGCAATGAGGACAAACCTCAGATCATGGATTCAATCCGCATCATTGCTACTAACATCTTTCAACTTAGTTTTCTCTAGGAACATACCAAAAATAAAATAGGGGACCTAAACGCGAGCTATTGATCTACAACATAGATATGCTAATACTACGAGGACTAAGTTCATGATAAATTTAAGTTCAGTTAATAATATTACTTAAGAACTCCCACTTAGAAAGACATCCCTCTAATCTTCTAAGTGATCACGTGATCCAAATCAACTAAACCATAACCGGTCATCACGTGAAATGGAGTAGTTTTCAATGATGAACATCACTATGTTGATCATATCTACTATATGTTTCACGCTCGACCTTTCGGTCTTAGTGCTCCGAGGCCATATCTGCATATGCAAGGCTCGTCAAGTTTAGCCTGAGTACTCTGTGTGTGCAAAACTGGCTTGCACCCATTGTAGATGGACGTGGAACTTATCACACCTGATCATCACGTGGTGTCTGGGCACGACGAACTTTGGCAACGGTGCATACTCAGGGAGAACGCTTTTTATCTTGAAATTTAGTGAGAGATCATCTTATAATGCTACCGTCAATCAAAGCAATATAAGATGCATAAAAGATAAACATCACATGCAATCAATATAAGTGATATGATATGGCCATCATCATCTTGTGCTTGTGATCTCCATCTCCGAAGTACCGTCATGATCACCATCGTCACCGTCGCGACACCTTGATCTCCATCGTAGCATCATTGTCGTCTCGCCAATCTTATGCTTCTATGACTATCGCTACCGCTTAGTGATAAAGTAAAGCATTACAGGGCGATTGCATTGCATACAATAAAGTGACAACCATATGGCTCCTGCCAGTTGCCGATAACTTGGTTACAAAACATGATCATCTCATACAATAAAATTTAGCATCATGTCTTGACCATATCACATCACAACATGCCCTGCAAAAACAAGTTAGACGCCCTCTACTATATTGTTGCAAATTTTACGTGGGTGCTACGGGCTTAGCAAGAACCGTTCTTACCTACGCATCAAAACCACAACGATAGTTTGTCAAGTTGGTGCTGTTTAACCTTCGCAAGGACCGGGTGTAGCCACATTCGGTTCAACTAAAGTTGGAGAAACTGACACCCGCCAGCCACCTGTGTGCAAAGCACGCCGGTAGAACCAGTCTCGCATAAGCGTACGCATAATGTCGGTCCGGGCCGCTTCATCCAACAATACCGCCGAACCAAAGTATGACATGCTGGTAAGCAGTATGACTTATATCGCGCACAACTCACTTGTGTTATACTCGTGCATATGACACCTACGCATAAAACCTGGCTCGGATACCACTATTGGGGAACGTAGTAATTTCAAAAAAATTCCTACGCACACGCAAGATCATGGTGATGCATAGCAATGAGAGGGGAGAGTGTTGTCCACGTACCCTCGTAGACCGAAAGCGGAAGCGTTAGCACAACGCGGTTGATGTAGTCGTACGTCTTCACAATCCGACTGATCAAGTACCGAACGTACGACACCTCCGAGTTCAGCACACGTTCAGCCCAATGACGTCCCTCGAACTCCGATCCAGCCGAGTGTTGAGGGAGAGTTTCGTCAGCATGACGGCATGGTGACGATGTTTATGTTCAACCGACGCAGGGCTTCGCCTAAGCACCACTACAGTAATATCGAGGTGGACTGTGGTGGAGGGGGGCACCGCACACAGCTAAAAGATAAAACGATCAATTGTTGTGTCTATGGGGTGCCCCCTGCCCCCGTATATAAAGGAGCAAGGGGGGTGCGGCCGGCCAGGGAGGAGGCGCGCCAGGAGGAGTCCTACTCCTACCGGGAGTAGGACTCCGCCCCTTTCCTAGTTGGATTAGGACTTGGGAGGGGGAAAGAGTGGAGGAGAAGAAGGAAGGGGGGCGCCGCCCCCTCTCCTTGTCCTATTCGGACTGGGGGGGAGGGGCGCGCGGCCCAGCTCTAGCCGCCTCTTGTCGGTGTAATGGGACACGGATACCCCGAAGACGGCGAGATGATATTTCAAGACATCGGGGCTAGCAAAGCCCCTCAGTCCAACTGCCCGGCCGCTCCTGCCGACTCCCCGTCTGACTGCACTACCCGGCCGACTACCGACTGCCGGCCGCCGACTACGCCAACCAGTCGGCTGCCGACTGCAGCCCGACCCGACATCGACGAGACAACCATACCGCGACGTCATCTACAGTGTACCGTGTCCCCTGAGTACTGATTTATAAAGTACCCAGGGGACAAGCATGACATGTGCCATGCCTACCTGGCTTGGCATGTAAGCTACCCAAGGTAGCTTACATCCAAAGCCACTACCCATGCCACTAGCTAGCTAGCTACCATACCTACATGGCTTGCATCCTAAGCCAACTCCCACTATATATATGAGATCCATCCATCCAGGGAGGGGGGACTCACTCTCACACACTCACGCATGCACATAAGCTAGCAAGCAAGCTAGTTATCCATCCATCCATCCATTCACTTGAGCACGTACGCTCATGGCCATGAGCATGGCCGGCCACTAGCATGCCTCGTATAGGCATTTACCAGATCAGATGCCTATGGCACTGATCCCAGATACAGCTCCAAGAGCACTTTGTACTGCCCGATGTACACCTCAGATATATACTCAGACATGCAGGAGTAGGGGTATTATCTCTCCGGAGAGCCCCGAACCTGGGTAAACCACCGCGTGCTACTCGCATACCCGCTCCCGGTCCTATCAGCAGCAGTCCTACCCACACACTAAGCCCTTGTGGCATCTGTCGACTCGCAAGCACCCCGTGAGAAATACCACGACAGTTGGCGCCCACCGTGGGGCTGTACTACTACTATGCTACCACGCTGCTGTTGGTTTCGCGGTCCGGGCGGGCCCCCTTTTTTCTTCGTCGCCTCCGCCGCGGCGTCGCGCCGTCTCTCCGGTAGCGCTCGGGGGCTCGACTTCGACCCGCCCCCGGAGCGGCCGCGAGGGGTGGCGCGTCCTCGCCGTCGGCCTCTTCGTCTTCATCATCGCGGCGTTGCGCCGCCTCTCCGATTGCGGTCGGGGGCTCGACATCGACATGCCCCCGGAACGGCCGTGAGGGGCGGCGTGACCTTGCCATCAACCTTGCCTTCTTCACCGCCACTGCAACGCCGACCGTCCGACCGCGCGCGTGCCGTGCGTGCGGTGCCTCGTTTCGGTCGGCCGTGAGCATCCACGCGCGGCTTGCGTCTGCTCCTCTCCGCGCCGCGCCTTGCTCTGGCCGGAATAAGCTTTCGCTCCTCCACATTTCGTCCATACAATCTAGCTAGAGCAAGTCAAACAATGGTCAAACTATATAGCCATACATTGCCCATACACTTCTCAAATATGGGTCGGATATGACCTGTACACTACCCAGACCATGCCCGGAGGATGGCCTGTTTCTGTACCACGCTGCATCCCCGACCGTCCCTACGCCTGGGCACTCCGGCCTGCCTCGCGTCTGCCGCACCTTGCCCTCTCCAATCACGCTGCCCGCTGGCTCCGGCAAGCGCCGCGCCGGCGGGCCGCTTCCAGTCCTCTTCGCTGCTCCATCACCACCACAGGACCAGCGACGGCACCAACCAGCCGCGACTTCCCGGTGGTTCCCCGAGCACCTCTCCGCACACGGCCTCGTCCCCCTGGCGCTCCGACCCTCCGGTGGCGCCGGCCCGCCGCTGTGCGGCCCCGCGCCTGGCCGTGGCACTGCTCCGCCATCGTGCCGCTTCCGCCCGAGCCCGGGCTCAACCGCCGTCGCTACATCGCGCCCACTGCCCCGCCCTCCTGCCATGGTTGCGCGCCCCTCCACCATCTTCGCGGCCGCGCGCCGCCCCGCTGGCGCTGTGCCGCCCCGTCCGCACCTCCCACGGCGCCCAGGAGCTCGAGCTTCTCTTCCCCGCAGGCCGGCCCCGGCCTCCCGCATCGCCTCCGCTAGGCTGCGTCGCCCCCGACGACCTCGCCGGCCTCTTTCTTGGTCGCGCACGCGCCGGCTCCGCCTCGCCTTCGCTCCGCCTGGGTCCGCGCCGACTGCTCCACGCGCGCGCGCTGGCTCCGCCTCGCCTTCTCTCCGACTGGGTCCGCGCCGACTGCTCCACGCGCGCGCGCCGGCTCCGCCTCGCCTTCCCTCCGCCTGGGTCCGCGCCGACTGCTCCACGCGCGTGCTCCGGCTCCGCCTCGCCTTCGCTCCGCCTGGGTCCGCGCCGACTGCTCCACGCGCGCGCCGGCTCCGCCTCGCCTTCGCTCTGACGGGGTCCGCGCCGACTGCTCCACGCGCGCGCGCTGGCTCTGCCTCGCCTTCGCTCTGACCGGGTCCGCGCTGACTGCTCCACGCGCGCGCGCCGGCTCTGCCTCACCTTCGCTCCGACCGGGTCCGCGCCGACTGCTCCACGCGCGCGCGCCGGCTCTGCCTCGCCTTCGCTCCGACCGGGTCCGCGCCGACTGCTCACGCGCGCGCGCTGGCGCGGTAAACCCGGACGCCTGCTCCGCTCCCGCCCGGTGGTTGGGCGGGCCGCCTCGCGCCGCCCCGGCCGGCCGCTCTGCCCGTCGCCCACGCCGGCTGCTGCCCCTGCCGGCTTCCACGGTGCCGTCTGCCGCGGCCGGCTGCCGTAACGCCTGCACCCCGCGCCAGCTCCTACGTTGCCGCCTGCCGCGGGCCGGATGACGGCTGCGCCACGCCGACTGCTCCTCCTGCGTCCGCCCGCTGGCCCTGGCCGGCCCCTGCCCCGTGCGCCCGCCGGGTTGCCGCCCCGCGCCTCCGGCTCCTCCTACGAGCGCGCTCGCGCCGGTTGCTCCACCTCCCCGCCTTCCGACTGCGCCATGCGCATCGTCCCGCCGGCCCCCTCCGTCTGCCGCAGGCCCGCCGCAACTCGGCTGGCCGGCTTGCCGCCTCGCCCACCCTGCCGTCTTGCCGGGTCTGCCCCGCGTCGAATCTCGCCGGCTCCCGCACGCCTGCCGGCTTGCCGCCCAGCGCTGGCCGGCTCCAGGCATCTACGCCTCCTTGGCCGGCTCCCTCACGCCAGCTCCGCCCGTGGCCGCCGGCCCGCCGCTGTAGCCGGCCCCGGCCGCGTCCCTGCTGCTTCCGGCTCCGCGCCGTCCCGCCCTCCGCCTGCTCGCTCCCGCATCCCCGCGCTCCGCGTCCTCCACCCTCAGCCGGCTGGAAAAGGGCATGGCCGGCTACTAGAGAAAGAGCAGGGCCGGGTAAGAGAAAAAGAAAAGGGGAGTCGGTGCCTGCTGAAAAAAAAGAGGGGGGCCGGGTGAGAGAGAAGTCAAGGGCCGGCTGCCCAGGCCGGCTGAAAAAAAAGAAGAGAAGAGGCCGATTGCCTAGTGGTCGGCTGGAAAAAATTGCCGACTACCCGCGAGGCCGACTTGGTGAAAAAAAAAAGAGAGCAGCCTATACGTCTGCCCGCTACAAGAGAAGAAATGAAAAAACATCCATCTATCCGTCCGCCTGCTTCGCCACTCGGATGGCTAGACGCGACCCGGCCTGCTTGCCTGCTTCAACATCAGGCCGGCAAGAGCGCCGGCACTCCTGCCCGTTCGCCTACACCCAGCGGGTGTGCTGACGCGCCCCCGCGAGACAGAAGACAAAGTAGTTGCCGGAAGATCCGGCCCGACTGCTCAGCAGTCAGCCCGAATCTCGGGGGCTACACCCAGCGGGTGCGCTGACGCGCCCCCGCGAGAGATAAAGACAAGGTAGTCGCCGGAAGATCCGGCCCGACTGCTCAGCAGTCGGCCCGAATCTCGGGGGCTACACCCAGCGGGTACGCTGACGCGCCCCCGCGAGAGAAGAAGAACGCAAGGTAGTTGCCGGAAGATCCGGCCCGACTGCTCAGCAGTCGGCCCGAATCTCGGGGGCTACACCCAGCGGGTGCGCTGGCGCGCGCCCGCGAGGAAGAAGACAAAATAGCTGCCGGAAGATCCAGCCCGACTGCTCAGCAGTCGGCCCTACACCCAGCGGGTGCGCCGGCGCGCTCCGCGAGCGCCGAGTCGCGCCGGCTATCTTCGACGACCGCGACTACACGAAAATCAATGTGAGCTCCTCACCCGCATATTTTTGCACTACGCAAGCACGGATAACCCCGAGCGTTGCTCGGGGGCTGCCTCCGCATTTTATTACAGTAGCATCACTGTTTGCCCTGGCGCCAGCCAGAGTTGGCCCGGGGGCTGGCCGCTTGGCCTGAGACGTTAGTTCCCGCAGACGGCTTAGTACCATGCACGGTACCAAAGGCCCACTCTTAGTCACAGACCACAGAGCGGCTGCCGACTAGCAAGAGTGAACGCTGGAGGCCACCCACGCGAAAAACGTCCAGGAAGAAAAACGTTCGGGCGACCCGACCATTTTCCTTTTACAAGTATCTACTCGGTTGAATCTGCTCCCAGACTCTGAGTACTGTACACTCCACTTCGCGGCCCACTCTCAGCCACAGACCGCAGAGCGGCTATCCGGCAAGCAAGAGCACAAGCCAAAAAGCGGAGGGAACACGAAAAAGTTTAAGGGGGCTCGGACGAAACCGAGTCGGCACCCTCCGCATAAAACTTGCAATGATAAAAGCAAGCATTCGATATATCTGCATGGACTAACTCTGTCCTTTTTATGATTATTTTCATGAACATTTGCCAAAAAACCTCCGCCCAACGTTGCCAAGTTGCCCGGAGGCTCGGGGGCTACTGTCGGTGTAATGGGACACGGATACCCCGAAGACGGCGAGATGATATTTCAAGACATCGGGGCTAGCAAAGCCCCTCAGTCCGACTGCCCGGCCGCTCCTGCCGACTCCCCGTCCGACTGCACTACCCGGCCGGCTACCGACTGCCGGCTGCCGACTACGCCAACCAGTCGGCTGCCGACTGCAGCTCGACCCGACATCGACGAGACAACCGTACTGCAACGTCATCTACAGTGTACCGTGTCCCCTGGGTACTGATTTATAAAGTACCCAGGGGACAAGCATGACATGTGCCATGCCTACCTGGCTTGGCATGTAAGCTACCCAAGGTAGCTTACATCCAAAGCCACTACCCATGCCACTAGCTAGCTAGCTACCATACCTACATGGCTTGCATCCTAAGCCAACTCCCACTATATATATGAGATCCATCCATCCAGGGAGGGGGGACTCACTCTCACACACTCATGCATGCACATAAGCTAGCAAGCAAGCTAGTTATCCATCCATCCATCCATTCACTTGAGCACGTACGCTCACGGCCATGAGCATGGCCGACCACTAGCATGCCTCGTATAGGCATTTACCAGATCAGATGCCTATGGCACTGATCCCAGATACAGCTCCAGGAGCACTTTGTACTGCCCGATGTACACCTCAGATATATACTCAGACATGCAGGAGTAGGGGTATTATCTCTCCGGAGAGCCCCGGACCTGGGTAAACCACCGCGTGCTACTCGCATACCCGCTCCAGGTCCTATCAGCAGCAGTCCTACCCACACACTAAGCCCTTGTGGCATCTGTCGACTCGCAAGCACCCCGTGAGAAATACCACGACACCTCTCCTCCCTTCCACCTTGGCCCACTGAGGCCCATTAAGTCCACGGGGGGTTCCGATAAACTCCCGGTACTCTAGTAAAATCCCGATTTCACACGAAACACTTCCGATATCCAAACATAGGATTCCAATACATCAATCTTCATGTCTCGACCATTTTCAGACTCCTCATCATGTCCGTGATCACATCCGGGACTCCGAACAACCTTCGGTACATCAAAACATATAAACTCATAATATAACTGTCATCGAAAAGTTAAGCGTGCGGCCCTATGGGTCCAAGAAATATGTAGACATGACCGAGACACGTCTCCGATCAATAACCTACAGCAGAACCTGGATGCTCATGTTGGCTCGCACATATTCTACAAAAATCTTTATCGGTCAAACCGCATAACAACATACGTTGTTCCCTTTGCCATCGGTATGTTACTTGCCCGAGATTCGATCGTCGGTATCTCAATACTGAAGGAAATATGCCCTAGAGGCAATAATAAAGTTATTATTTATTTCCTTATATCATGATAAATGTTTATGATTCATGCTAGAATTGTATTAACCAGAAACATAATACATGTGTGAATACATAGACAAACAGAGTGTCACTAGTATGCCTCTACTTGACTAGCTCATTAATCAAAGATGGTTATGTTTCTAACCATGGACAAAAGAGTTGTTATTTGCACATCATTAGTTGAATGATCTGATTGACATGACCCATTCCATTAGCTTAGCACATGATCGTTTAGTATGTTGCTATTGCTTTCTTCATGACTTATACATGTTCCTATGACTATGAGATTATGCAACTCCCGTTTACCGGAGGAACACTTTGGGTACTACCAAACGTCACAACGTAACTGGGTGATTATAAAGGAGTACTACAGGTGTCTCCAATGGTGGATGTTGGGTTGGCGTATTTCGAGATTAGGGTTTGTCACTCCGATTGTCGGAGAGGTATCTCTGGGCCCTCTCGGTAATGCACATCACTTAAAGCCTTGCAAGCATTGCAACTAATGAGTTAGTTGCGGGATGTTGTATTACGGAATGAGTAAAGAGACTTGCCGGTAACGAGATTGAACTAGGTATTGGATACCGACGATCGAATCTCGGACAAGTAACATACCGATGACAAAGGGAACAACGTATGTTGTTATGCGATCTGACCGATAAAGATCTTCGTAGAATATGTAGGAGCCAATATGGGCATCCAGGTCCCGCTATTGGTTATTGACTGGAGACGTGTCTCGGTCATGTCTACATTGTTCTCGAACCGTAGGGTCCGCACGCTTAAGGTTTTGATGACAGTTATATTATGAGTTTATGAGTTTTGATGTACCGAAGGAGTTCGGAGTCCCGGATGAGATCGGGGACATGACGAGGAGTGTCGAAATGGTCGAGACGTAAAGATTGATATATTGGAAGCCTATGTTTGGACATCGGAAGTGTTCCGGGTGAAATCGGGATTTTACCGGATTACCGGGAGGGTTACCGGAACCCCCCGGGAGCCAAATGGGCCAACATGGGCCTTAGTGGAAAGGTGAGAAGGCAGCCCACATAGGGCTGCGCCTCCCCCCCTCTCCCTAGTCCTATTAGGACTAGGAGAGGGGCCGGCCACCTCTCTCTTTCACTTCCCTCTTGGGAATCCTAGTTGGACTAGGATTGGAGGGGGGGAGTCCTACTCCCGGTAGGAGTAGGACTCCTCCTGCGCCTCCCTCCTTTGGCCGGCCAGCCTTCCCCCCTCCATCCTTTATATACGGGGGCAGGGGACACCCCAAGACACACAAGTTGATCCTTGAGATCGTTCCTTAGCCGTGTGCGGTGCCCCCTGCCACCAAATTCCACCTCGATCATATCGTTGTAGTGCTTAGGCGAAGCCCTACGTCGGTAGTACATCAAGATCGTCACCACGCCGTCGTGCTGACGGAACTCTTCCTTGACGCTTTGCTGGATCGGAGCCCGAGGATCGTCATCGAGCTGAACGTGTGCTAAGAACTCGGAGGTGCCGGAGTAACGGTGCTTGGATCGGTCGGATCAGGAAGAAGACGTACGACTACTTCCTCTACGTTGTGAGATCGCTTCCGCAGTCGGTCTGCGTTGGTACGTAGACAATACTCTCCCCCTCGTTGCTATGCATCACCATGATCTTGCGTGTGCGTAGGAAAATTTTCGAAATTACTACGTTCCCCAACAAATACCTAGTTCAATCTCGTTACCGGCAAGTCTCTTTACTCGTTCCGTAATACATCATCCCGCAACTAACTCATTAGTTGCAATGCTTGCAAGGACTTAAGTGATGTGCATTACCGAGAGGGCCCAGAGATACCTCTCCGACAATCGGAGTGACAAATCCTAATCTCGAAATACGCCAACCCAACAAGTACCTTTGGAGACACCTGTAGAGAACCTTTATAATCACCCAGTTACGTTATGATGTTTGGTAGCACACAAAGTGTTCCTCCGGTGAACGGGAGTTGCATAATGTCATAGTCACAGGAACAAGTATAAGTCATGAAGAAAGCAACAACAACATAGTAAACGATCATGTGCTAAGCTAACGGAATGGGTCATGTCAATCACATCATTCTCCTAATGATGTGACCCCATTAATCAAATGACAACTCATGTCTATGGTTAGGAAACATAACCATCTTTGATCAACGAGCTAGTCAAGTAGAGGCATACTAGTGACAATTTGTTTGTCTATGTATTCACACATGTATTATGTTTCCGATTAATATAATTCTAGCATGAATAATAAACATTTATCATGATATAAGGAAATATAGAATAACTTTATTATTTCCTCTAGGGCATATTTCCTTCAGCTCATACTACTCCATCCATCACTGTTTATAGAGCGCGCTTCAGAAAAAGAGAAAATCTCAAGGCGACTAGCGATTGGCCTGAAAAATAGCATTTGTAGTTTTAGCACGGCGTCTATTACTAGAGGAAATAATGCGTACACACATGCATGCAGTGCATCCACCCCGGGTATACACATGCATGCACTTACTCCACTCCATAGTACTACATCCAGAGAAAATTGCGGTTACCACACCCTAATTAATTGAGCATTAAACCAAACACGTCTAAAGTCTCTTTGTTGGTGGAAATGCATTGAGAGAAATGCATCATAATGAAGCGCGCCTTGTAAACTGTGACGGAGGGAGGAGTAGTATGAAGGTGAAAAACCAAGTACGCGTATGGCCAGTCGGTCAACACACCTCCTCTTGGCATATCACTGATATGTGGGACCGGAGTGTGAACAAACCGATCTCAATTGATGGCAAAATGGCCAACCCGCCGTTCCATCAGAGAGACGAGGAGCGAGAACACACAGACGGGCTCGCCAAGATATATTCGAGCATGGTTGATCGATATCATCATTACATGTTGGGCTGCCGTTTTCCGCCCTTCTCCGGAATAAATGTGTACTTTATCAAAGATTAAGAAAAATAAGAGTACAGAGGCTCCACCATGCGGTTCTAGAAGTAGTACTACTTGTACTACTAAACCTTGCGCTTGGCTCTTCGCCTCTTCGTGAAGTCGAACGATGATGGTACTCCGCATGTTCGGTACTACAGTGTATGCCTCTGGCAATCTGACACTGAATGAACTGATGCATGCCCATTGCCTGGGCGAGGGTACATTGCATTAGTCAAAAGGCGTAAGCGAGCTTCACCTTGTCCTGCAAGCTTCTCCTCGTTCTGTGAGTTGACGGGACACACCAACAAGTAGGGCTAGTCCATACTCCCTCCTTTCCGGTTAATATGTCTTAATATTTTTTGCGGGTAAGTGAGAGAGCTTTATTCATATATAAGCATTCTTAGGACGATCAACCAAGACACTGGTCACTAGGAAGTGAGGTACCCCGCAAAAAAAGAAGTAGGAAGCGAGGTGTTTCATCAAGCTAGCTCTCGACCACATTCAAAGTGCAGCAAGCACGATTCACACAAAGATGCACCGCAAGGTTTGCTGACCTGCTTACATGCTGAATAACAAAAAAAAGGAAATATTACAGAGCGCTCCTATTTGTAATAGGATATGAGCCAGAATTAAGCGAGAATTGTGGCGAGTGTCCCATGCAATCAACTTCCATTATCACATGCGAGAACCCTCGAAAAGACCCAAATGTGTTGAAGATTGCTTTATCACATTTTAAAAATATAATAAGAGTGCACACACTCCTCCATCCGGTTCCTAGTACTACCTCTATAGACTATAGTAGTAGTACTAGTACTAGTAAACTTTGCGCTTGGCTGTTTGCCTCTTCGGGAAGTGCAACAATAATAGTACTACTAGTATAGTGTATGCTTCTGGCAATATGACACCGAATTAACTGTTGCACGTCCACCGCCTGAGCGAAGGACAGCTTGCATTAGTCACAAGTTTCTCCTTGTCCTGCGAGCCACCGTGCGCAAGCTTCTCTCATCCGGCAAGCTTCTCCTCGTTCGGCAAGTTGGCGGGACACAACAAAGTAATGCTAGTCCATACTGCCCCGTCTCTGGTTAATACGGCTCAATTTCAAACGAGATAAATACACTGTTTGTCACTGTATATTTGTAAAAATACAGTCAGTGGACTTCATAATATGCTCATTACGCTCAATATATACATTTACCGGTGTTTATACGGTCACTAGCTCACCCTGGCTGAGTATGTGTGTGCATGCACATGTAGGTTGAGCACTTGAGCGTGACCGTGTGTGTTCTGTCGTGTGCTCGGACATGCATGCATTAGGGCGTCACGCGCGTTTTTGCATCCATGTGTACGTGTGACTGTTGCATACACGTAGGGGGAGTACGTGTTGGGGCCACTAAAGGAGCAGTCAAATCACACAGTAAGTTAGTCGAAAGAAGCAACCATCATTTCACTCTTCAATGACACGTACGCAATATAAAATGATTGATATGGAGAGAAAAAGAAAACCACTATATATACACTAGAAGGAGCCTAAGCTACAAGCCTGCTTGCTTGGGTTGCTCTCTTCACAAGCATAGAAGGACGGTGGCCACACCGCTGGTCACATATCTGGCCTGATTCCGCAGCTGGGGGAAGGGAACAATGTTGTGCGTAGACGCGGTCGACATCGGCTAGGGAGAAAATCCACAGTCGGTGCGTCCCAATCGGGGGTCACCGCGGTATGGGCCGATGTCGCGTCCCAACCGCCCTTCTAGCTACAGCCTGACGTCCCAGGTAGTCCATCTTCCTTTTGGTGCTAGCTTGCTCCACTGCCGCAGCTCCACACGTAGCTCCATCTCCATGTCGCTTTGTTGGTCGAAAAGGAATGAAAATGGAGTGGAAAGTTTCCGTTTTTCCGGAGAAAAAATGGAAACAGGGAGAAACCAATGTTTCATTTCGTTGGATCACACCATCGAGCAAAACCAACGTTTAAATCACGTCTATCGCGTTCGTGTCTCACCCTCCTCCAGCGCTCGACCCCACACGGTCGCTCGGCAGGCCACTCACCGCAAACCGAGTATACGATAACTTTCCCGCCTGCTCGTCGATGGATCGCGCTATGGAGTACTAGTACTACTGGAAGAGATTGACCAGTTGGGGAGGACAGCTAGCTGTATCACAGAATCCCAAGAACTTTTTACATGCATGTTGTGGCCGGCTATTGCGACCTTTGAACGCGGAGCAGTCACGTGCACCAGGAAGCGGCACGGGCGACGCTCTCTCGGCGGGCGCCAGTGAGAGGCCGCGTCCGCTCTGGCCGAGCATCAATGCGGCACTGACCGTTTCGGGCGGGAAGCACGCGCGGGTGATGAAGAGGGTTCAGGTTGGTCAGGAGCGGCCATGGCAGCGGTCCGGACGCCCGCAAACAAGAGATGTTGTACGTTAATATTGCCGCGTATATAATTAACAACGTAAATAATGTGCCAGTTGGACAAATATGATTGGAGATGGAGATGGAAAAGGAATTTTACGTAAACACGGATATGCATGTCTATGTCTATGTGTGTGTGCGCGACGACTCTCGCGACCTGGAAGCGGGGCGTGTTTTTGATCGAGTTTTCTTTCTTGGTACGTTAAAAAATTGTCCGCCAGTTTTTGTTTCTTTTTTTTCGGGAACGCGCATATTCTATTTAAAACCACTGCTATGGATAGATTGTTTTACTCCATTATAGCCTCGCTCTCTCACCCTCTCCATATCAAAACAAGATGGCAGTGTCCACACTATCTCTCTCTTCACCGGTGGTCACAGATCCGGCCGAATCTCGTCCGCTGCGGGAGGTGAGGAGGTGCAGCATTGACGTTGTCGCCGTCGGCGATGGATGAAGCGGATGCGCACCACCCTCTCGGAGCCGGCGCTGGCGCGGACGAAGGTTCTCCGCGCCCTTCTTTGCTGCCGTCGTGTGGGCAGATCCCGGCCGCCTGCCTAAGCGATGCCTCACCCACCTGAGGTATAGCTTCTTCTATTGGTCCAGCTCCCGAGGTCGCTGCATGCGGGTTTTCTTCTATGCGACTACTCCCCAGCGCCCCCTGTATAGTAGCTAGGGTTCGTCGGCTGGTCCAACGTCACCTACTATTATAGAGGAAATGCCACTCGAAAAAGTTGTCCTGATTTATGCCTCGATGGAGGTATACATTTTGTTTCGACAAAAAAGTACATGGTGGTTGTGCGGTCATTGTCCATATGCTCCTATTGCTGTTGCTAATCTAATACTATCACTGGTTAAATGAAGAAATGTTTTTTTTCTCTCGGGTATCCTGGTTTAGTTCCCATCAAGATAATCATGATGCTTCTGTTTGTTGGTGTACTTTTCATAATTCTTATTGACAATTGAGATGTCGTTGTTAATCTTGTAAATCAAAGTAACAACACTATATCCCTTTTTTATATTTTTGGAAACAGCGATGCGTATCTCCATACCCGGGCATGTCTTCCTCAATTTTAGTGTAACTGCACAAAATTGGATGGCCATTGTTGTTCCGCCTCATTGTCCTCTGCCACATGGTTCTTCCTTCCTCGAGGTTGACTACTGAGAAGAAATAGACCACAGTGAGGATTTGTCAAACTTCATAGGTGCCTCACCCAAACTTGATGCCAAATGGATGATGCATCACCATGATGACCTATCGATGCTCATGGTTGCGCCTCATGGCTACATCGGCTGGTGAAGCTGATCGATTTTCAATGAAAAACAAGTTGTCTTCCATCAATGCTCTTTGCTTGTTACCCACAAAGATGATATCCTTCGTCAGTTCACCTTGGTTGCAATCCACTGCCGGCTGCGCTTTTCTCTTTCACCCAGCGCCTGTGCGGGAGGGACACCTACCCCTTCTTCCTCGCTGTCGTACGTAGTGTGGGCAGATCCGACCTCCCGCCGGACGCCTTGCCACATCCTGACGACCCTAAGGTATAAGTTTCTTTGAAACCGTCATTGGTCTAGCTGCATGCTAATCTTTTTCAATTTTGTAGTCGAATCTAGGTCTTGGTTCAAAGAGGAAAGAATGGTGTGGTGGGGTGGAGCATGAATCTAGGACGTGGTTCAATGAGGAAAGGAGGGAGGGAAAGTAGTATAGACTAGCTATCCAGCCGCTTTGTTGGACGAAAAGGGAAAAGGGGGTAACCCAGTACACACATCTGTAAGGAACCCAACTCTTTGTTGAAAAAGGAAAGAAACTGGGGTGTCAGGTAGTTTGTGCAGGACTAGATTTGCTGCCCTCACATCGGAAAAAGTTTCAAAGAGAACAAATATGGGACCAACACAGATATGTTGCTTGGCTACATACTCTGCATCACCCATTTATACGTGTGGACGCACATGGTGCTGGCATGTCCCATGTCCCATCCACATGATCGTGTAGTGTGTTTTGAGATGTTGTGCTACTTGTATTAGTACTGTTTTAAATAAATGTTGAATTGAAGCTATTGTATTTTAAGCAATGCCACTCATAGAATTAACTACTGAACTATTTTAAGATAATTTCTTTATTAATATGAATAAATGCAACCGTTTTAGAAATGCTACTGTCCTATACTTTGTTTTCCATCAAGATAAGGTAGATGCTTCTTTTTGTGGCCGCATGTTTCATCCTCCTTTATTGGGAGTAATTGTTTCCTTTTTTGCCTCTGTTAAATCAGGGATATCTATTCAACTTGTTGCTATAGCAAACTTAAATGTCTCATCGGCGACTTTACTTGATTTCAGAGTAACTGCACAAAACAAGATTGGATTTCCTATTCATGTTGGCAGATTCGTACGTGATCTTGTGTGAGTCATGATAGGTTGGTACTTGCCTCCATCCACATGATCGTGCAGTGTGTTTTTGAGATGCTGTGATACTTGTATTGGTACTGTTTTTAATAAATGTTGAATTGAAGCTATTGTATTGCCGTCTTTTCCCATTAAGTAGTGAACAAAAACGGGACCAACCCAGACATTATCCTTGTTTCTTTGTTACAAAAAACTCTGCATCACCCCCTTTATAAGTAGATGGAAGCACATGTTGTTGTTGCACCCACTCTCCCCTCGAACTGTTTATGCTTTTTGTTAATCTAACGCCGCTGGTAAAATTAAGCAATGCCACTCTCAGAATTAACTGCTGAATCTTATTTCAAAACTACAACACTTGTTAGGGATTGGCGGGATTACCATTTTTGTGGCCGCATGTTTCATCCTCTTTATTGGCCAGTAATTGATTCCTTTTTTGCCTCTGTTAAAACAGGGATATCTATTCAAATTGTTGCTATTGTGACATTTTGCTTCGCTTAATTTTGGTGGAACTGCACAAAATGAGACCGGATTTCCATATATGTGTTGAGATCTCTTTTAGATCCACCTCGGGCGTTGTTTCAAATCTTGGTCTTGAAAGGTCAGTACCTACTTTCCTCAAAATTAACTACTGAATCTTAGTTTAAAACCGCAACACTTGTTAGGGATCGGCGGGAGTACCATTTCTGGTAGGGATCGGTCGGAGTACATGTTTAAGAAATGTATTGTTCAGATAATTTCTCTGTTATTATATATCAGTTACAGTGTTTTGAAAATGGTACTATCCTGCTTTGTAGTTCTTTCTACATGTTTAACCAAGGTATTGTTAAGATAATGTCTCTGTTAAAATGAATCAGTCACATTGTTTTAGGAATGATACTTTTCTGCTTTGTCATTCTTTATACATGTTGAAACAAGGCATTGTTAAGATAATGTCTCAGTTAATATGAATGAATCACACTAATTGAGAATTGCTACTCTCCTTCTTTGTTTCCCATTAAGATAAGGTAGATCAGTAGATGTTTTTCTTTTGGGAGTACAAGTCGTCAACCATTATTTCTCAGTAATTGTTTCCCCTATACCTTTTTTTGCTTACAGGGATGTCAAAATTAAAGCTCGGTTTTATTCCGACTTTGATTCTAGTTGAACTACACAAAAGGAGCCAATGTGTCTAAGGCAAACTGCTGCATTAGTGGGTCCAGTTGGTTTTACCACTTTGCAGAAAGAAGCAGTCACTGTTTGCGCTACATTACACAAGAAATGATCGAGAAGCTTTACAGAGTATTAGTAGACGCTAGTGACATGACTAGTCTACATAGACGGCTGCTTTACTTGTGGTTCGGAGGAACACTGGGCAAACAAGTGCCCAAACAAGCACGTACCAAGAAGCCAGGACAGGACTCCAAGTCTGTCAATGTCACTCTAAGCAATAATGAAGGGGCATCTGGGTATGGTAATCTGTTTACTGTACTTTCAGTTTGTTAGTCCACCGATTGGTGGGTTGACACTGGGGCCAATATTGATGTGTGTGCTGATGTGTCTTTGTTTTCTGGCAGCATATAAATACGAAATCCACAAGGATGCTCAGCTTGATTTTAGTGGAACTACAGAAAATGTTCAAATGGTTCTTGTCCTCCATAATAATACTTCATCATGCACAATACATCGAATGGTTCTCTAATCATTTGTCATCACCTTTAGCCACCGGACTATCAGATGACAAACTCATGACAAACCCTGCCCGTTCCACAATCATAGGCATTACATATTTTGAATGGGAAAAGCTTGTCAAAGTTGACATTAGTTTAATATATTGGAATTGGAAAACCTTGTCAATTTTTGCTGATTGATGTTAGCCAGAAGACATGCATTTGATATTTTTGAGTGGGACGCCCTTTGCTGTGAGCAATGTCGATCATTTTTTCTTATTCCTGTCTTCAGTTCAGAAGTAAATATTTACTCTGCTGAGATGCATAGTCACATGAATGTTGACTCATGTAAGATATTTTAAGAGTTTGTTCTGAATATTGTCTATGTAATGCCAGGCCTTGTGTTTGATTGCAAAGTTGAGCTTGGAATGTTGTGGCATGCGGCATCACGAGCTGTTCACCGTGTCTCCTGAGAATAATGCTTCGTATAGTTTTGCATGTCGATATGAAGCCAGTGATTTGCTTGTTAGGAAGATCATCCTCTTCTGTTGTTTCCGTGCTTAAAAAGTTCATCGTCTTATGTTTCATTCATAGCCTATATTACAAGTCGGGTAGGTTAGACGTGAAACCATATGATCTTCCGACCAACTAATCATCTTAGGCCGTGATTGGATCGTCGTTTTCCAACCAAAACTGCTTGTAAAACTGATGCTTGTAAATAAAAGCACATGGTCTCGGGCGAAGCGCTTGGTTGGTCGATTTCGACTAGTAAAATATACACTGGTCTCTCAAATTACACGTGTAACCCACCGGTTTTACTTACAGACCTCGGGCCCTCGGTTTCATTACGCCTGTATTTTACGCGTTGTTTCCGATGATGAGTAAGTTACACTTGTATCTTAATACAGTTGTGAAATAAACCAGAGCTCCCAAACATGGCCTTACCGTTTCATGTCGTCTCAGTCTCACGAAGGTGCTCATAGGTGTCTGATGATCCTGGCTTCCTGAATGAGCAGCGGACGCTATATCAGACCATTCGTAGGGCCCGCGAGGCCCTCTCCATCATCCTTCGAGTTGTTGCGCTCGCCGTGGCGCCGAGCATTGTTAACATGGTCAATGAACATGAGGATTCATGAGATGACTTTATTTTGACTGGTTGACAATACAGACCCACTAGGGCCATAGCCGTACGTACGCAAGTGCCTCCTTATTATGTACAACTATATTTTTTTGATTCCTCCTAGTTTCCTAACATCACGGTCCCACACCATTTTCAACCTATGTAGTCAATAAACGAGAGAATTGCACAAGGTGCTGCCGATAGCTGGGACCAAGCAGCTCAAGCAGTATTTGTGTTTTTGAGGCATGAGCACTGCAGAGTTTTTCTTGGAGACGTTTTCGTTGTTGTTCATAGGAGAGCAGGGTATTAATTGGGCGGGTTGTGGCCTGTCTAGCCCAGGACAGATATCCAGCCCAGATATTAATATTTTTGAAGATATTAATTTTTTAAGCCCTAAAAAAGATATTAATTTTTTTGAAGATGAAAATGGCTAGCCCAGCTATACTTTTTTTGAGGAATACCCGGGCAAGGTCAACTTGTTATTCTCCGCCGCGCTGGGCTGCAGATCTTTCCTAGGAGGGATGCATTAGGCTTAACAGGAAAATGGGTTTTAAAAATAATAAATGGGATGTAATTATAAAAACTAGGCAGTAACTATAAAAAAATGCACCAAGCACAGAAGTAGTTTAGAAAATATTATTTATGGATTTTGAAAATCTTAATTTTTAATTGTTGTACGCGCAATGTTTCGTTAGATTTTTACGTAATACAAATTAATATTTAATCTGACTAGAAATTTTGGAATAAAAATATTTCGGATCCCATCAAAATATGGGAAATTTTATTGAGTTCTGTCTTGAACAGTTGGTTGAAATTATTAATCGTTGTCCTAGCTAGAAAATGGGATGTACTTTTAACAAACTGTAAATGGGCTGTAGTAAATTCCATTAGAATTCAAAAATGGGCTGTACATTCTTACAAATCGCAAATGGGCTATAAGTTCTCTCCCACACAGTTGTGGGCCTACTAAGTTGATGCCTCCCCTAAAAACAAGAAGTTGACGCGTATGCAAGGCTTTGTGAACTTATTGTAGTCAACACACGGTTCTAGCAGCAGTGGCCGTTGGATGTCCATCCAATGGATGTCGTGCTCCTTCTTAAATCTTGGATATTCTAGCTTCACCCGCCCAAAAAATGATTCCTCCCCCTGACATCTGGGGCGCACCGTTTCGGAAGCTGACCTGTGGGCCTACTAAGTTGACACGTACCAAGGGCTTTGTCAACTTAGTCAATATGAACGATTCTAGCTGCAGTGACCGTACAATGTCCATCCAACGGCCGTAGTGCTTCTTGAACCTCTGGTCTTCTTGCTCCAGTCGCCCAAAGCAGCGCCAGTCGTGCCGCATGCTCCTGCCTCAATTGGTTGGCGGTGATGCCGCGAAGGCCTCACCGCCCAATACTACTCCCACCGCTGGCCAGGCCATCCCTCTACTCACTCACACCCCCTGTTATTCCGTGGCGACGACAGCCTCACACGCAGCTGAACCAGTGAACCCTCGTACCCCTCTCCGCGTGGGCTTCCACTACCGCGTCTTCCCTGGCTCCGCGTCGTCCCATTCCTAGGCCTCGCCGTCGTCCACCGCCCTGGTGCTTTCGGCGCGACATAGTCAACATGGTCAAGGAACGGCTTCCATCGGACGTGGACTGTATGTGGAGAGGCTGACAACTGGGTCCACGACGGCAGCAAGGAAGTGCCTCCTTATTACGCGGAAAATAATGATTCCTTCACCTGACAGAAGGGACCCACCGGGCGGGCCACCGAATTTCATGAAAAAAAGTTTGCCCCCTAACTTCTGGGACCCACCGGACAGGCCATCGTATTGCGCGAAAAAATGTTCCCCCCCGCTGTCAACTCGGACCAACCGGAAGTGCCTCCTTATTACGCACAAAATAATGAATACTCCCCCTGCTGGTTGGGACCCACCTTGGTGGGAGGCTAACTTGTGGGCCTACTACGTTAACGAGGACGGAGTGCTTTGTAAACTTAGTCAATATGAACGATTCTAGCTCCAGTGACTGTACAATGTCCATCCAACGGCCGTAGTGCTTCTTCAACCTTTGGTCTTGTTGCTCCAGCCGCCCAAAGTAGCGCCGGTCGTGCTGCCTGCTCCTGCCTCCCGTGGCTGGCTGTGCTGCCACGGAGGCCTCACCGCTGGCCAGGCCATCCCTCTACTCACCCACACGCCCTATTATTCTGTGGCGACGGCAGCCTCACACCGCAGCGAACCAGTGAACCCTCGTACTCCTCTACGCGTGGGCATCCACTGCCGCGTCTTCCCCCGCTCCGCGATGTCCCCTTCCTAGGCCTCGCCGTTATCCACCACCCTGGTGCTCTCGGCGCGGCATGGTCAACATGGTCATGGAACGGCTTCCTTCGGACGTGGACTATACGTGGAGAGGCTGACAGCTGGGTCCACGGCCGCAGCAAGGAAGTGCTTCCTTATTACATGCAAAATAATTATTCCTCCACCTGACAGCGGG
Organism: Triticum monococcum; assembly: GCA_034509565.1. NCBI lineage: Eukaryota > Viridiplantae > Streptophyta > Magnoliopsida > Poales > Poaceae > Triticum > Triticum monococcum. The sequence goes on along the minus strand of CM067843.1, from coordinate 663,315,058 downwards.
GACCCACCGGACGGGCCACCGTATTTTTGCCAAAAAGCGTTTCCCCCTGACTGCTAGGACCCACCAGCTACATCTTCGCACGCAAGGAAGTGCGTCCGGGCAAAAAAAATGATTCACCCCCTGACTGCTGGGACCCACCAGCTACATCTTCGCACCCAAGGAAGTGCTTGATAGTCGGGACCCACCTGGTCGAAGCGTACGTAGCGTTGTCATTCTGGTCGCGAACATGTACGTACGTACTGGTTGATGTAGAGGCACGCACGTGTCGTAGTAGAGGCGCGCATCTCGCATGTACACGTACGTACAACGGCTAGTGTGCAAGAAAGAAAATACAACCACATACGTACATATGGCGGGGTCTCGAACGCCTACTCGCGCATACGTATGGCCAGGGCTCGTGTACATGGCTAGGTAGGAACGGAGAAACAACATCGTCATCGTGTTCATGGGGAGCCAACCGGCTGGGTCGGAACGGAATGTGTCGTCGTGTTCATCGAGAGGGCTTGGACGGAACAGCCGATGGAAACGAGGCCTGGCGTACCGTAGAGCCGAGAAAACGGCCTTGTGTTCGACCGACCACGTTCGAAATGGGATCCTTTTCATTGGGAGGGGTCTGGCATACCGCAAAATGAAGGAAACGGACCGCCTACAGTCGAAACGGGGGTCCTGTTCATCAGGAGGGGTGTGGCGTACCGCAAAACGGGACTCCACGGGATACTGTTCATCTCCACCGTCGACCCCCTCCAGCCTCCATGGGCTACTGTTCATCCACCGTCGACCTCCTCCAGCCTCCACCTGCGACTGTTCATCCACGAGCTCCTGTTCATCTAGCCTCCACCGCGCACTACTCCACTGGCTACTGTTCAACTAGCCCTCTCCATGGTCTCCTATTCAACCACCCCTCCACAGGCTACTATTCATCCAACCCTCCACCATCTACTGTTCATCCTGCCCTCCACGGGGTGGTCCTGTTCATCCCGCCCACCACGGGGTCCTGTTCATCCAGCCCCAACTGGCTCGATCGATCAGGGTACTGTTCATCCAGAGGCAACACCACGGGGTCCTGTTCATCCACCCCACCTAGAACTGTTCATCCAACCCCCCTCCTAGCAATGCTCACTGTTCATCCAGAGGCAACATCGATCGACTTCAGTTAGCAGCAGTAGCGAAGGAATCACTTGATCGGGTTCAGTTAACAACCATCGATCGATCGCTCGGGTTTAGTAACGCGTAGCCTGCAGTGCAATCACTCGGGTTCAGTTAGAGCCCAACGCCTTGCTCGGGTTCAGTTAGAGCCCAACGCCTTGCACACAGGCGCATACGTACGAGAGAAACGCGCATTGCTCGGCCCCCGACCACCAACCGTAACCAGGGACTCCCGGATATTTTCCACGCCCTGGCTTCTACCACGGTTTTTTCCGTCATGGACGGCCCAAAGAATGTCATGCAGCTGCATGTCTGGCCCACCCAGGACGAAAAGCCCATTTTTGGTCATGATTTTTTGTCATAGAAGTAGGACCCCCACCACATCTATGATGATACCGGGTTTTGTCCGAATTATCGTCATAGAAGTGTCATAAGTATGACAAAAAAAATTGTTCGGCCCAAAATGTCACGGATGTGTCTTTTTTTGTAGTGCTAGTCATAACCCTAACAACATTAACATTATTTTTACTATTCAACTCATTAAGCAAATGATCTTATGCCTTAAGTACTTGTTCTACTTGAGTTGTAACCATGGAAGCATGTTTACTAATAAGCTTAAGATCATTAACAGTTCTACTCATATAATCACCCAAGTGGTCAAGCATGTAAGCATTACCTTTTAATTGTCTACTAACATAAGAATTGAAATTTTCTTGTTTAACAATAAAACTATCAAACTCATCCAAGCATTGACTAGCAGACATATTATGAGGAATGTCACCTTCATCAAATCTATGGAGAGAGTTTACCTCTACTACCTGTGTCGGGTTATCAAGACCATGTATTTCTTTAATAGGCGGTAAATTCTTAACATCTTCAGCCTTAATACCTTTTTATTTCATAGATTTCTTTGCCTCTTGCATATCTTCAGGACCGAGAAATAGAATACCCCTTTGTTGGGGAACGTAGTAATTTCAAAAAAATTCCTACGCACACGCAAGATCATGGTGATGCATAGCAACGAGAGGGGAGAGTGTTGTCCACATACCCTCGTAGACCGAAAGAGGAAGCGTTAGCACAACGTGGTTGATGTAGTCGTACGTCCTCACGATCCGATCGATCAAGTACCGAACACACGGCACCTCTGAGTTCAGTAGCCGTTCAGCCCGATGACGTCCCTTGAACTCCGATCCAGCCGAGTGTTGAGGGAGAGTTTCGTCAGCACGATGGCATGGTGACGATGATGATGTTCTATCGACGCAGGGCTTCGCCTAAGCACCGCTACAGTATTTATCGAGGTGGACTATGCTGGAGGGGGGCACCGCACACGGCTAAAAGATCAAATGATCAATTGTTGTGTCTTTGGGGTGCCCCTGCCCCCGTATATAAAGGAGCAAGGGGGGGTGCGGGGTTCCTGCACCATGTCAAAATATAGGCTTCCAATATATCAATCTTCATGTCTCGACCATTTTGAGACTCCTCGTCATGTCCTTGATCATATCCGGGACTCCGAACAACCTTCGGTACATCAAAACTCATAAACTCATAATAAAACTGTCATCGAAACTTTAAGCGTGCGGACCCTACGGGTTCGAGAACTACGCAGACATGACCGAGACACGTCTCTGGTCAATAACCAATAGCGGAACCTGGGTGATCATATTGGCTCCCACATATTCTATGAAGATCTTTATCGGTCAGACCGCATAATAACATACGTTGTTCCCTTTGTCATCGGTTTGTTACTTGCCCGAGATTCGATCATCGGTATCTCAATACCTAGTTCAATCTTGTCACCGGCAAGTCTCTTTACTCGTTCCGTAATACATCATCCCGCAACTAACTCATTAGTTGCAATGCTTGCAAAGCTTAAGTGATGTGCATTACCAAGTGGGCCCAGAGATACCTCTCCGACAATCGGAATGACAAATCCTAATCTCGAAATACGCCAACCCAACAAGTACCTTCGGAGACACCTGTAGAGCACCTTTATAATCACCCAGTTACATTGTGACGTCTGGTAGCACAGAAAGTGTTCCTCCGGTAAACGGGAGTTGCATAATCTCATAGTCATAGGAACATGTATAAGTCATGAAGAAAGCAATAGCAACATACTAAACGATCGAGTGCTAAGCTAACGGAATGGGTCAAGTCAATAACATCATTATCCTAGTGATGTGAACCCGTTAATAAAATGACAACTCATGTCAATGGCTAGGAAACATAACCATCTTTGATCAACGAGCTAGTCAAGTAGAGGCATGCATACTAGTGACACTCTGTTTGTCTATGTATTCACACAAGTATTATGTTTCCGGTTAATACAATTCTAGCATGAATAATAAACATTTATCATGATATAGGAAATAAATAATAACTTTATTATTGCCTCTAGGGCATATTTCCTTCAGTCTCCCACTTGCACTAGAGTCAATAATCTAGTTCACATCTCCATGTGATTTAACACCAATAGTTCACATCACCATGTGATTAACACCCATAGTTCAAATCATCATGTGACCAACACCCAAAGGGTTTACTAGTGTCAACAATCTAGTTCACATCACTATGTGATTAACACCCAAAGAGTACTAAGGTGTGATCATGTTTTTCTTGTGAGAGAAGTTTAGTCTATGGGTCTGCCACATTCAGATCCGTATGTATATAGCAAATTTCTATGTCAACAATGCTATGGATGGAGCTACTCTAGCTAATTGCTCCCATTTTCAAAATTTATCCATATTGAGACTTAGAGTCATCTGGATCAGTGTCAAAATTTGCACCGACGTAACCCTTTACAACGAACCTTTTGTCACCTCCATAATCGAGAAACATATCCTTATTCCACTAAGGATAATTTTGACCGCTGTCCAGTGATCTACTCCTAGATCACTATTGTACTCCCTTGCCAAAAAACAGTGTAGGGTATACAATAGATCTGGTACACATCATGGCATACTTTATAGAACCTATGGCTGAGGCATAGGGAATGACTTTCATTCTCTTTCTATCTTCTGTCGTGGTCGGGCTTTGAGTCTTACTCAATTTCACACCTTGTAACACATGCAACGACTCTTTCTTTGATTGTTCCATTTTGAACTACTTCAAAATCTTGTCAAGGTATGTACTCATTGGAAAAACTTGTCAAGCGTCTTGATCTATCTCTATAGATCTTGATGCTCAATATGTAAGCAGCTTCACCGAGGTCTTTCTTTGAAAAACTCCTTTCAAACACTCCTTTATGCTTTGCTAAATAATTCTACATTATTTCCGATCAACAATATGTCATTTACATATACTTATCAGAAATCCTGTAGTGCTCCCACTCACTTTCTTGTAAATACAGGCTTCACCGCAAGTCTGTATAAAACTATATGCTTTGATCAACTTATCAAAGCGTATATTCCAACTCCGAGATGCTTGCACCAGTCCATAGATGGATCGCTGGAGCTTGCATATTTTGTTAGCACCTTTAGGATTGACAAAACCTTCTAGTTGCATCATATACAACTCATTCTTTAATAAATCCTTTCAGGAATGCAGTTTTGTTTATCCATTTGCTAGATTTCATAAAATGCGGCAATTTGCTAACATGATTTGGACAGACTTCAGCATCGCTACGAGTGAGAAAATCTCATCATAGTCAACACCTTGAACTTTGTGAAAAACCTTTTTCGACAAGTCTAGCTTTGTAGATAGTAACACTACTGTCAGCGTCTGTCTTCCTCTTGAAGATCCATTTATTTTCTATGGCTTGACGATCAACGGGCAAGTCAACCAAAGTCCACACTTTGTTCTCATACATGGATCCCATCTCAGATTTCATGGCCTCAAGCCATTTCATAGAATCTGGGCTCATCGTCGCTTCCTCATAGTTCATAGGTTCGTCATGGTCAATTAACAAGACCTCCAGAACAGGATGACCGTACCACTCTGGTGCGGATCTCACTCTGGTTGACCTACGAGGTTCGGTAGTAACTTGATCTGAAGTTACATGATCATCATCATTAGCTTCCTCACTAATTGGTGTAGGAGTCACAGAAACAGATTTCTATGATGAACTACTTTCCAATAAGGGAGCTGGTACAGTTACCTGATCAAGTTCTACTTTCCTCCCACTCACTTCTTTCGAGAGAAACTCCTTCTCTAGAAAGAATCCATTCTCAGCAACAAATATCTTGCCTTCGGATCTGTGATAGAAGGTATACCCAACAGCTACTTTTGGGTATCCTATGAAGATGCACTTCTCCGAGTTGGGTTTGAGCTTATCAAGATGAAACTATTTCACATAAGCATTGCAACCCCAAACTTTAAGAAACGACAGCTTAGGTTTCTTGCTAAAACACAGTTAATACAGTGCCATCTCAACGGATTTAGATGGTGCCCTTTTTTAATGTGAATGCAGCTGTCTCTAATGCATAACCCCAAAACAATCGTGGTAAACCAGTATGAGACATCATAGATCTCACCATATCTAGTAAAGTATGATTATGACGTTCGGACACACCATTACGCTGTGGTGTTCCAGGTAGCATGAGTTTGTGAAACTATTCCACATTGTTTTAATTAAAGACCAAACTCGTAACTCAAATATTCGCCTCTGTGATCAGTTTGTAGAAACTTTATTTTCTTGTTACTATGATTTTCCACTTCACTCTGAAATTCTTTGAACTTTTGAAATGTTTCAGACTTATGTTTCATCAAGTAGATATACCCATATCTGCTCAAATCATCTATGAAGGTCAGTAAATAACGATACCCGCCGCGTGCCTCAACACTCATTGGACTGCATACATCAGTATGTATTATTTCCAACAAGTTTGTTGCTTTCTCCATTGTTCCGGAGAACGGAGTCTTAGTCATCTTGCCCATGAGGCATGGTTCGCAAGCATCAACTGATTCATAATCAAGTGATTCCAAAAGCCCATCAGCATGGAGTTTTTTTTCATGCGCTTTATACCAATATGACCCAAACGGCAGTGCCACAAATAAGTTGCACTATCATTATTAACTTTGCATCTTTTGGCTTCAGTATTATGAATATGCGTGTCACTACGATCGAGATCCAACAAACCAATTTCATTGGGTGTATAACCAAAGAAGGTTTTATTCATGTAAACAGAGCAACAATTATTCTCTAATTTAAATGAGTAACGGTATTGCAATAAAGATGATCAAATCATATTCATGCTCAACGCAAATGCCAAATAAAATTTATTTAGGTTTAACACTAATCCCTAAAGTATAGGGAGTGTATGATGATGATCATATCAATCTTGGAACCACTTCCAACACACATCGTTACTTCACCCTTAACTAGTCTCTATTTATTCTATAACTTATGTTTCGAGTTACTAGTTTTTAGCAACCGAACAAGTATAAAATACCCAGGGGCTAGTATAAATACTAGTAAGGTACACATCAATAACATGTATATCAAATACACCCTTGTTCACTTTGCCATCCTTCTTATCCACTAAATATTCAGGGCATTTCCGCTTCCAATGACCAGTCCCTTTACAGTAGAAGCACTTAGTCTCAGGATTAGGTCCAGACTTGGGCTTCTTCACTTGAGCAGCAGCTTGCTTGCCGTTCTTCTTGAAGTTCCCTTTCTTTCCCTTTGCCCTTTTCTTGAAACTAGTGGTCTTGTTAATCATCAACACTTGATGCTCTTTCTTGATTTCTACCTTCATCGATTTCATCATCATGAAAAGCTCGGGAATCATTTCGTCATCACGTGCATACTATAGTTCATCATCATGAAAAGCTTGGGAATCGTTTCTGTTATCCCTTGCATATCATAGTTCATCACGAAGTCCTACTAACTTGGTGATGGTGACTAGAGAATTCTGTCAATCACTATTTTATCTGGAAGATTAACTCCCACTTGATTCAAGCGATTGTAGTACCCAGACAATTTGAGCACATGCTCACTGCTTGAGCCATTCTCCTCCGTCTTTTAGCTATAGAACTTGTTGGAGACTTCATATCTCTCAACTCGGGTATTTGCTTGAAATATTAATTTCAACTCCTGGAACATCTCATATGGTCCATGACGTTCAAAACGTCTTTGAAATCCCGATTCTATGCTATTAAGCATGGTGCACTAAACTATCAAGTAGTCATCATATTGAGCTAGCCAAACATTCATAACGTTTGCATCTGCTCCTACAATAGGTCAGTCACCTAGTGGTGCATCAAGGACATAATTCTTCTATGCAGCAATAAGGATAAACCTTAGATCACGGACCTAGTCCGCATCATTGCTACTATCATCTTTCAACTTAGTTTTCTCTAGGAACACATATAAAACATAGGGAAGCAATAACGCAAGCTATTGATCTACAAGATAGATATGCAAATACTATCAGGACTAAGTTCATGATAAATTAAAGTTCAATTAATCATATTACTTAAGAACTCCCACTTAGATAGACATCCCTCTAATCATCTAAGTGATCACGTGATCCATATCAACTAAACCATAACCGATCATCCTGTGAAATGGAGTAGTTTTCAATGGTGGACATCATTATGTTGATCATATCTACTATATGATTCACGCTCGACCTTTTGGTCTCCAGTGTTCCGAGGCCATATCTGCATATGCTGGGATCGTTAAGTTTAACCCGAGTATTTCTGCGTGTGCAAAACTGGCTTGCACCCGTTGTAGATGGACGTAGAGCTTATCACACCCGATCATCACGTGGTGTATGGGCACGATGAACTTTGGCAACGGTGCATACTCAGGGAGAACACTTTTATCTTGAAATTTGGTGGGAGATCATCTTATAATGCTACCGTCATAACTAAGCAAAGTAAGATGTATAAAAGATAAACATCACATGCAATCAAAATATGTGACATGATATGGCCATCATCATCTTGTGACTTTGATCTCTATCTCCAAAGCATCGTCATGATCTCCATCGTCACCGGCATGACACCATGATCTCCATCATCTTGATCTATATCAATGTGTCGTCACATGGTCGTCTCGCCAACTATTGCTCTTGCAACTATTGCTATCGCATAGCGATAAAGTAAAGCAATTATTTGGCACTTGCATCTTATGCAATAAAGAGACAAGCATAAGGCTTCTGCCAATTGCCGATAACTTCAACAAAACATGATCATCTCATACAACAACTTATATCTCATCATGTCTTGACCATATCACATCACAACATGTCCTGCAAAAACAAGTTAGATGTCCTCTACTTTGTTGTTGCAAGTTTTACGTGGCTGCTACGGGCTGAGCAAGAACCATTCTTACCTACGCATCAAAACCACAACGATAGTTTGTCAAGTTAGTGCTGTTTTAGCCTTCTCAAGGACTGGGCGTAGCCATACTAGGTTCAACTAAAGTTGGAGAAACTGACACCCGCCAGTCACCTGTGTGCAAAGCACGTCGGTAGAACCAGTCTCGCGTAAGCGTACGCGTAATGTCGATCCGGGCCGCTTCATCCACCAATACCGCCAAACCAAAGTATGACATGCTGGTAAGCAATATGACTTGTATCGCCCACAACTCACTTGTGTTCCACTCGTGCATATAACATCAACGCATAAAACCTGGCTCGGATGCCACTGTTGGGGAACGTAGTAATTTCAAAAAAATTCCTATGCACACGCAAGATCATGGTGATGCATAGCAACGAGAGGGGAGAGTGTTTTCCACATACCCTCGTAGACCGAAAGCGGAAGCGTTAGCACAATGCGGTTGATGTAGTCGTACGTCTTCACGGTCCGACCGACCAAGTATTGAACGCACCGCACCTCCGAGTTCAGCACACGTTCAGCCCGATGACGTCCCTCAAACTCCGATCCAGCCGAGTGTTGAGGGAGAGTTTCGTCAGCACGACGGCGTGGTGACGATGATGATGTTCTACCGACGCAGGGCTTCGCCTAAGCACCGCTACAGTATTATCGAGGTAGACTATGGTGGAGGGGGGCACCGCACACGGCTAAAAGATCAAACGATCAATTGTTGTGTCTTTGGGGTGCCCCTGCCCCCGTATATAAAGGAGCAAGGGGGGTGCGGCCGGCCAGGAGGAGGCACGCCAGGAGAAGTCCCCGGGGGGTTCCGGTAACCCCTCGGTACTCCGGTAAAATCCCGATTTCACCCGGAACACTTCCGATATCCAAATATAGGCTTCCAATATATCAATCTTCATGTCTTGACCATTTCGAGACACCTTGTCATGTCCGTGATCTCATCCGGGACTCCGAACAACCTTCGGTACATCAAAACTCATAAACTCATAATATATCTGTCATCGAAACTTTAAGCGTGCGGACCCTACGGTTTCGAGAACTATGTAGACATGACCGATACACGTCTCCGGTCAGTAACCAATAGCGGACCCTGGATGCTCATATTGGCTCCCACATATTCTACGAAGATCTTTATCGGTCAAACCGGATAACAACATACGTTGTTCCCTTTGTCATCGGTATGTTACTTGCCCGAGATTCGATCGTCGGTATCTCAATACCTAGTTCAATATCATTACGGGCAAGTCTCTTTACTCGATCCGTAATACATCATCCCGCAACTAACTCATTAGTTGCAATGCTTGCAAGGCTTAAGTGATGTGCATTATCGAGTGGGCCCAGAGATACCTCTCCCACAATCGGAGTGACAAATCCTAATCTTGAAATACGCCAACCCAACAAGTACCTTTGGAGACACCTGTAGAGCACCTTTATAATCAACCAGTTATGTTGTGACGTTTGGTAGCACACAAAGTGTTCCTCCGGTAAACGGGAGTTGCATAATCTCATAGTCATAGGAACATGTATAAGTCATGAATAAAGCAATAGCAACATACTAAACGATCGAGTGCTAAGCTAACGGAATGGGTCAAGTCAATCACATCATACATCTAATGATGTGATCCCGTTAATCAAATGACAACTCATTTCAATGGCTAGGAAACATAACCATCTTTGATCAACGAGCTAGTCAAGTAGAGGCATACTAGTGACACTATGTTTGTCTATGTATTCACACAAGTATTATGTTTCCGGTTAATACAATTCTAGCATGAATAATAAACATTTATCATGATATAAGGAAATAAATAATAACTTTATTATTGCCTCTAGGGCATATTTCCTTCCCCCTTTTCTTTGGAGTTGGCTTAGGAGTTGGTTCAGGAAGTGTCCAATCATCATTACTCAATATATTATTCAATAGCAATTCAGCTTGCTCAACAGTTCGTTCCCTGAAAAACACAACCAGCACAACTATCCAGGTGGTATCTGGAAGCATCGGTTAGTCCATTATAAAAGATATCAAGTATTTCATTTTTCTTGAGAGGACGATGAGACAAAGCATTAAGTAATTGGAGAAGCCTCCCCCAAGCTTGTGGGAGACTCTCTTCTTCAATTTGAACAAAGTTAAATATTTCCTTTAAAGCAGCTTGTTCCTTATGAGCGGAGAAATATTTTGCAGAGAAGTAGTAAATCATATCCTGGGGACTATGCACACAACTAGGAGCAATAGAATAAACCATACCTTAGCATCACCCTTTAATGAGAAAGGAAATAATTTAAGGATATAGTAATAGCAATTTTTTCCTCATGAGCAAATAGGGTGGCTATATCATTCAATTTAGTAAGATGTGCCACAACAGTTTCTGATTCATAACCATAGAAAGGATTAGATTCAACCAAAGTAATTAAATCAGGATCGACAGAGAATTCATAATCCTTATCAGTAACAAAGATAGGTGAAGTAGCAAAAGTAGGATCATATTTCATTCTAGCATTCAAGGATTTTTCTTTTAGCTTAGCTAACAATTTCTTAAGATCCTCTCTATCATTGCAAGCAAAGAAGTCTCTAGCAGTTTCTTCATCCATAACATAACCCTCAGGTACAACAGGCAATTCATATCTAGGGGGAGAATTGTAATATTCAGTTTCAAGAATATCACCAGCTTCAGTAATTTCATTCTCTCTCACCCTAGCAAGTTGTACATCAAGAAATTCACCTAGTGGAACGGTATTATCAAGCAGAGAAGTAGTTTCATCGTAAGCATCATGCATAGCAGAAGTGGCATCATCAATAACATGCAACATATCGGAGTCAATAGCAAGTGTAGGTGTCGCAAGTTTACTCAAAACAGAAGGAGAATCTAGTGCAAAGCTATATGGCAGTTCCTTACCTCCCCTCATAGTCGAGGGATACATCTTGGTTTTGTTGTCTTCCAGATTCCTCATAGTGATCAATAGATATAAATCCCAAGTGACTCAAAGAATAGAGCTATGCTCCCCGGCAACGGCGCCAGAAAAAGGTCTTCATAACCCACAAGTATAGGGGATCGCAATAGTTTTCGAGGGTGGAATATTCGACCCAAATTTATTGATTTGACACAAGGGGAGCCAAAGAATATTCTCAAGTATTAGCAGCTGAGTTGTCAATTCAACCACACCTGAAAGACTTAATATTTGTAGCAAAATATTTAGTTACAAAGTAGTATGGAAGTAATGGTAACGGTGGCAAAAGTAACAGTAGCAGTTTTGTAGCAATCGTAACAGTGGCAACGGAAAAGTAACTGAGCAAAGATCAATATGTGAAAAGCTCGTAGGCAATGGATCAATGATGGATAATTATGTCGGATGACATTCATCATGCAACGGTTATAACATAGGGTGACATAGAACTAGCTCCAATTCATCAATATAATGTAGGCACGTATTTCGTATATAGTCATACATGCTTATGGAAAAGAACTTGCATGACATATTTTGTCCTACCCTCCCGTGGTAGCGGGGTCCTATTGGAAACTAAGGGATATTAAGGCCTCCTTTTAATATAATATCAGACCAAAGCATTAGCACTTAGTGAATACATGAACTCCTCAAACTACGGTCATCATCGGGAAGTGTCTTGACTATTGTCACTCCGGGGTTGCCGGATCATAACACGTAGTAGGTGACTATAACTTGCAAGATAGGATCAAGAACACAAATATATTCATGAAAACATAATAGGTTCAGATATGAAATCATGGCACTCAGGCCCTAGTGACAAGCATTAAGCATAGCAAAGTCATAGCAACATAGTTCTTAGAACATAGTGGTACTAGGGATCAAACCCTAACAAAACTAACTCGATTACATGGTAAATCTCATTCAACCCATCACGGTCCAGCAAGCCTATGATGGGATTACTCAAACACGGCGGTGAGCATCATGAAATTGGTGATGGAGGATGGTTGATGATGACGATGGCGACGAATTCCCCTCTCTGGAGCCCAAAACTGACTCCATATCTGCTCTCTCGAGGAATAACAGGGCTTGGCGGCAGCTCCGTATCGTAAAACACGATGAATCTTTCTCTCTGGTTTTTTTTCTCCCCGAACATGAATATATGAAGTTAGAGTTGAGGTCAATGGAGGTCCAGGGGGCTCACAAGGATAGAGGGCGCGCCCCCACCCTTGTGGCCAGGGTGTGGTCCCCCTTCTGTTGATTCTTTCGCCAATATTTTTTGCTAATTCCAGAAATCATCTACGTGAAGTTTCAGGTCATTCTGAGAACTTTTATTTCTGCACAAAAATAACACCATGGCAATTCTGTTGAAAACAACATCAGTCCGGGTTAGTTCCATTCAAATCATGCAAGTTAGAGTCCAAAACAAGGGCGCAAAAGAGTTTGGAAAAGTAGATACGATGGAGACATATCACCAGGCCACGGACGGCGACGACAAGGTCGGTCCCAAGAAAAATAATAACCGCAAGTTTGATATCTCAAAGGTTCATTGTTTTAACTGCAATGAGACGGGGCACTTCAAGTCTGACTGTCCAGAACCTAAGCATGAACGAGCACATCTTGTGTAAGCAGAGGATGTTGATGAACCGACTCTGCTAATGCACGAGGCATGTGAACTGATGTCAGTTGAGTCTATCTCAGCGTGTATCTGAATGACCCATGATCCTCATCGATTGTGCATTTGCATTCAAACGCAATTTTTTAGTAATGCACAAATTTAGGGGGAGCTCTTGCTTATAACATACTTCTCAAAGCGATGATGAATTTACTTTTTTAATCAGTTGTCGAAGCTTCGATCTATATGTTGTCATCAATTACCAAAAAGGGAGAGATTAAAAGTGCAACTAATCCCGGGTGGTTTTGGTCATACATAACAACATATAGCTCATTGAACTAATATGCATTCAAGAAAATATTTCAGGATGTTCAATGATTGGCATGGCATGGACTAAAGATGTGGACCCTTCAAAATTCTAAGGACGAAGATTGGCAAAAGCTCAAGACTCTTCATTTCTTTTTAAGTGATCCAAGAACACATTGAGTCCATGCGAAAGCCAATACTATCAAAAGGGGGTGAGGTGTTGCTTAATGGTCTACTTGCTCAAAGTTCTTAGTGATATTGCTCCAAAACCCTCAGCCACTTTCTCTATGCAAATATGTCCAAACCCTAATTTCAAACTCAGCCCCATCGATTCTTTCTACCTGGAGCCACCGAGTTCATTTGACATAGCCACTACTGATAACCCTAGCGATTTGGTTACACCGACAGATCTCGGTCCCACCGAGATGGCCTCGCCAGCGCTCTATGATCTGTTGCACTCACTTTTGTCTCACCGAGTTTATGCAACCGGTCTCATCGAGTTGGCTTGGCAGACTATGTTGCTTATTGCTTCACTTCAGTCTCACCGAGATGATGTTTGCCCTAAGCTCTAGCACATAGGTCCCATCGAGTTGTTCTAGTCGGTCCCACCAAGATTCCTAATGTTCATATTTTTGAATAGATTGATGCCACCGAGTTTTCTAATCGGTGCCACTGAGATGAGTCAAAAGTGTGTAACAGTTGGATTTTGCGTGGAGGCTATATGTACCCCTTCATCCTTTCTTCCTCATTGAGGAGAGCCATCAGAACGTGCCTACACTTCCACCATTCCTTTTCTGAGAGAGAACGACCCACTCATGTGTTGAGATCAAGAGATTCCATTCTACCCTTTTCAACCTTGATTTCTAGCCTTCCCCAAGTTGCTTTCCACTCAAATCCTTCTTCCACACCATAGACAAATCTGTGAGAAAGAGTTGAATGTTGGGGAGACTATCATTTGAATCACACGAGCAAGGAGTTCATCATCTACACACCATCTATTACCTTTTGGAGAGTGGTGTCTCCTAGATTGGTTAGGTGTCGCTTGGGAGCCTCCGTCGTGATGTGTACTTGAACCAACAAGTTTCTAAGGGCAAGGAGATCGCCTACTTTGTGAAGATCTACCTGAGTGAGGCAAGTACTTCATGGACGATGGCTATGGTGGGATAGACAAGGTTGCTTCTTCGTGAACCCTTCATGGGTGGAGCACTCCGTGGACTCGCGCAGCCGTTACCCTTCGTGGGTTGAAGTCTCCATCAACGTAGATGTATGATAGCACCACCAATCGGAACCACCAAAAAAATATCTGTGTCTCCATTGCGTTTGCCTTCTCCAAACCCTTCGATTTACCTTAGAAATGTTTTACATTCCGCTACTATACTCTTGGAATTGCATGTGTAGGTTGATTGCTTAACTTGTGCTAATTGCTAAAATCTTCCCACAACTAAAATTGGAAAAATGATAGATTTTTATTTGTTCAAGTAGTCTAATCACCCCCTCTAGACATACTTTCGATCCTACAATCGCCCTCTTTTGTATGCGATGGTTCACTCTTCTTGACTATGGTGAAGCCTGATACGTCTCCAATGTATCTATAATTTTTTATTGTTCCATGTTGTTATATTATCATTTTTGGATGTTTTACAATCATTTTATGGCAACTTTATATCATTTTTGGGGACTAACCTATTGACATAGTGCCCAGTGCCAGTTGTTTTTGCTTGTTTTTTACTTTGCAGAAAATCAATACCAAACGGAGTCCAAACGCAACAAAAAAATTTGGAGATTTTTTTGGACCAGAAGACACAAGTTGGGTCAAGGAAGTACCAGAAAGGGGCTTCGAGGGGAGCACAACCCACCTGGGCGCGCCTGGGGCCCAGGTGCACCCTGGTGGGCTGCGCCCACCTCGTTTCCTCCCGCACCGCCTCTTTCCTTTATAAATACCCCAAAAATCCAAAAACCCTAGGGGAGTCGACGAAACACAATTCCAGCCGCCGCAAGTTCCGAAAACCACAGATCCAATCTAGACATCGTCACGGAGGGGTTCATCATCCTCATTGGTGCCTCTCCGATGATGCGTGAGTAGTTCATTGTAGACCTACGGGTCAGTAGTTAGTAGCTAGATGGCTTCCTCTCTCTCTTTTGAATCTCAATACAATGGTCTCTTGGAGATCTATTTGATGTAACTCTTTTTGTGGTGTGTTTGTTGTGATCCGATGAACTTTGAGTTTATGATCAGATCTATTTTATCCATGAAAGTTATTTGAGTTTTCATCTCTAATATGCATGACTGCTTATAGCCTCGTATTTCTTCTTCGAATGTTTGGTTTAGTTAGGCCAACTAGATCGATTTTCCTTGCCATGGGAAGAGGTGCGTTGTGATGGGTTCGATCTTACGGTGCTCAATCCCAGTGACAGAAGGGGACACGACACATACGTATCATTGCTATTAAGGATAACAAGATGGGGTCTATTCCTACATGAATAGATCTTGTCGACATCATGTCATCGTTCTTATGGCATTACTCCGTTTCTCCATGAACATAATACACTAGATGCATATGTTGGATAGCGGTCGATTTGTGGAGTAATAGTAGTAGATGCAGGCAGGAGTCGGTCTACTAATCTTGGACGGGATGCATGTATAATGATCATTGCCTGGATATCTGATGACCCGCAAGTATAGGGGATCAATTGTAGCTCTTTTCGATAAGTAAGAGTGTCGAACCCAACGAGGAGCATAAGGAAATGACAAGTGGTTTTCAGCAAGGTGATACGTCTCCAACTTATCTACTTTTCCAAACACTTTTTCCCTTGTTTTGGACTCTAACTTGCATGATTTGAATGGAACTAACCCGGACTGACGTTGTTTTCAGCAGAATAGCCATGGTGTTATTTTTGTACAGAAATAAAAGTTCTTGGAATGACCTGAAAATCAACGAAGATTATTTTTGGAATATGAAAAAATACTGGCGAAAGAATCAAGGCCAGGCGGCCCACACCCTGTCCACAAGGGTGGGGGCGCGCCTACTCCCCTGGGCGCACCCCTACCTCGTGGGCTCCCTGGTGTTCCTCTGACCTCAACTCCAACTCTATATATTCGTGTTCAGGGAGGAAAAAACTAGAGAGAAGGATTCATCGCGTTTTACGATATGGAGCCACTGCCAAGCCCTAATCTCTTTCGGGGGGCTGATCTGGAGTTCGTTCGGGGCTCCGGAGAGGGGAATCCGTCGCCATCATCATCATCAACCTTCCTCCATCACCAATTTCATGATGCTCACCGCCGTGCGTGAGTAATTCCAACATAGGCTTACTGGGCGGTGATGGGTTGGATGAGATTTATCATGTAATTGAGTTAGTTTTGTTAGGGTTTGATCCCTAGTATCCAATATGTTCTGAGATTGATGTTGCTATGACTTTTCTATGCTTAATGCTTGTCACTAGGGCCCGAGTGCCATGATTTCAGATCTGAACCTATTCTGTTTTCACGAATATATGTGATCTCTTGATCCTATCTTGCAAGTAGCTATAGTCACCTATTATGTGTTATGATCCGTTAACCCCGAAGTGACAATAATCGGGATACTTACCGGTGATGACTGTAGTTTGAGGAGTTCATGTATTCACTAAGTGTTAATGCTTTGGTCCGGTACTCTATTAAAAGGAGGCATGAATATCCCTTAGTTTCTAATAGGACCCCGCTGCCATGGGAGGGTAGGACAAATGATGTCATGCAAGTTCTTTTCCATAAGCACGTATGACTATATTAGGAATACATGCCTACATTACATTGATGAACTGGAGCTAGTTCTGTGTCACACTATGTTATAAGTATTGCATGAGGAATTGCATCTGACATAATCATCCATCACTGATCCATTGCCTACGAGCTTTTCATATATTGTCCTTCGCTTATTTACTTTTCCGTTGCTACTGTTACAATCACTATAAAACCAAAACTATTACTTTTGTTACCATTACCACTACTATCATATTACTTTGCTACTAAATACTTTGCTGCAGATATTAAGTTTCTAGGTGTGGTTGAATTGACAACTCAGCTGCTAATACTTGAGAATATTCTTTGGCTACCCGTGTGTCGAATCAATAAATTTGGGTTGAATACTCTACCCTCGAATACTATTGCGATTCCCTATACTTGTGGGTTATCAAGACTATTTTCTGGCGCCGTTGCCGGGGAGCATAGCTCTATTCTTTGAGTCACTTGGGATTTATATCTTCTGATCACTATGAAGAATTTGAAAGATCAAATAACCAAGATTTTTCCCTCAACTACGAGGGGAGGTAAGGAACTGCCATCTAGCTCTGCACTTGACTCATGTTCTGTTTTGAGTAAGCTTGCGACACCTACTCCTGCTATTCATTCTGATATGTCGCATGTTATTGATGATGCCACTTCTGCTATGCATGATACTTATGATGAAACTACTTCTATGCTTGATAATACTATGCCACTAGGTGAATTTCTTGATGAACAACTTGCTAGAGTTAGAGAGAATGGAATTATTGAAACTGATAATATTGATGAAAGTGATGATGAAGATTCTCCCCCTAGATATGAATTGCCTGTTGTGCCTGAGGGTTATGTTATGGATGAAGAAACTGCTAGAGACTTCTTAGCTTGCAATGATATATCTGAGCTTAAGAAATTATTAGCTAAGCTTAAAGAAAAGATTTTGAATGCTAGAATGAAATATGACCCTGTTTTTGCTACTTCACCTATCTTTATTACTGACAAGGATTATGATTTTTCTGTCTATCCTGAGTTAATCACATTGGTTGAATGTGATCCTTTTTATGGTTATGAATCTGAAACTGTTGTGGCACATCTTACTAAATTAAATGATATAGCCACCATGTTTACTCATGATGAGAAAACTCGCTATTACTTTATCCTTAAGTTGTTTCCATTCTTATTAAAGGGTGATGCTAAAACATGGTTTAATTCTCTTGATCCTAGTTGTGTGCGTAGTCCCCAGGATATGATTTATTACTTCTCTGCTAAATATTTCCCCACTCATAAGAAACAAGCTGCTTTAAGGGAAATATATAATTTTGTGCAAATTGAATAAGAGAGTCTCCCACAAGCTTGGGGAGGCTTCTCCAATTACATAATGCTTTGCCTGATCATCCGCTCAAGAAAACTGAAATACTTGATATCTTTTATAATGGACTAGCCGATCCTTCCAGAGACCACCTGGATAGTTGTGCTGGTTGTGTTTTCAGGGAAAGAACTGTTGATCAAGCTAAATTGCTATTGAATCGTATGTTGAGTAATGAAAATGATTGGACACTTCCTGAACCAACTCCTAAGCCAACTCCGAAGAAAAGGGGTATTCCATTTCTCAGTCCCGAAGATATGCAAGAGGCAAAGAAATCTATGAAAGAAAAATGTATTAAAGCTGAAGATGTTAAGAATTTACCACCTATTGAAGAAATACATGGTCTTGATTACCCAACATAGGTAGTAAAGGTAAATTCTCTCTATAGATTTGATGAAGGTGATATTCCTCATTATAAGTCTGCTAGCCAATGCTTGGATGAGTTTGATAATTTTATTGTTAAAAAAGAAAACTTCAATGCTTATGTTGGTAGACAATTGAAACACAATGCTGATATGCTTGAACACTTGAGTGATTATATGTCTAGAGTTAAAGGTGAACTTAAACTTATTAGTAAACATGCTTCTATGGTTACCACTCAAGTAGAACAAGTACTTAAGGCTCAAAGTGATTTGCTCAATGAATTAAATGATAAGAAAAATGATAATGTTGTAAGAGTTATGACTAGAGGGGGTAAAATGACTCAGAAACCTTTGTATCCTGAGGGCCATCCTAAGAGAATTGAGCAAGATTCTCAGAGAATTAATGTTGATGCACCTGAGAATCCTAAGAAGAAGAAGAAAAACGATAGGAATTTGCATGCTTCTAGTGAACATGTTGTTGACACACCTGAGAATCCCAATGATATTTCTATTTCTGATGCTGAAACACAATCTGGTAATGAACATGAACCTAGTGATAATGTTAATGATAATGTTCATGTTGATGCTCAACCTAGTAACGAAAATGATGTAGAGATTGAACCTGCTGTTGATCTTGACAACCCACAATCAAAGAATCGATGTTATGATAAGAGAGACTTTGTTGCTAGGAAGCATGGTAAAGAAAGAGAACCATGGGTTCGGGTACCCATGCCTTTTCCTCCTAAACCATCCAAGAAAAAGGATGATGAGGATTTTGAGCACTTTGCTAAAATGATTAGACCTATCTTTTTGCGTATGCGTTTGACTGATATGCTTGAAATGAACCCTTATGCTAAATACATGAAGGATATTGTTACTAATAAAAGAAAGATACCGGAAGCTGAAATTTCTACCATGGTTGCTAATTATACTTTTAAAGGTGGAATACCAAAGAAACTTGGAGGTCCAGGAGTACAAACTATACCATGCTCCATTAAAAGAAACTATGTTAAACTGCTTTATGTGATCTTGGAGTCGGTGTTGGTGTTATGCCTCTCTCTTTATATCGTAGACTTCATTTGAATAAGTTTACACCTACTGAAATATCTTTGCAAATTGCCGATAAATCAACTGCTATACCTGTCGGTATTTGTGAGGATGTGCCTGTTGTGGTTGCAAACGTTACTATTTTAACGGACTTTGTTATTCTTGATATTCTCGAGGACGATAGTATGTCTACTATTCTTGGAAGACCCTTTTTGAATATTGCAGGGGCTGTTATTGATTGCAACAAAGGCAATGTCACTTTTCATGTTAATGGTAATGAGCATACGGTACACTCTCCGAGGAAATAACCTCAAGTCCACAGTATCAATTCTATTGCAAAAATTTCAACGATTACTATTGGAGGTTTTGAATTTCCTCTTCCTACTGTCAAGAAGAAATATGATATTCTTATTGTTGGGGACGTGCATATCCCCGTTGAGGTAACCTAGTGTTATTTGAAATTTCTCTGGTTTCATGCGATTCGGAATGAGTTTGTTAACAAGACTTGATCAACCTTGTTAGTGGATTCCTTTTGATGAGCATGAGATGGATGAAGTTAGAAAGCACAACTCTCTGTACCCTCCTTTTACTTTCTGTTATTTATATTAAACAAAGTGAAAATAGTATTTTCTGTCTGTTTTCTGAATTATCCTTGCAATAAAAAATACCTTGAAAATAAAAGTTCTCCAAATGCCCTGAAAATTAAATATGATTTTTTCCAGAATATTTAAGAATTATTGGCACTGAGAACACATCAGGGGGACACACTGTCTTCCCATGAGGGTGGAGGGCGCGACCTACCCCCTGGGTGCGCCCCCCTGCATCGTGGACCCCATGTGGATCCCCTCCACTTATCCTTGCACCCACACACTTTGTCTTCCTCCAGAAAAAATCATCCACCAGCTCAAACCCGAGTTCTTGCTCATCTTGCTGCCATTTTTGATCTCCTTGCTCGAAGCTCCATTCACAAAACTGCTTTGGGTGATTGTTCTTCTGTATGTGACTCCTCCAATGGTCCAATTAGTTTTTGTTCTAGTGCTTTATTTATTGCAAATTTTTGCTGCTTAGGTGACCCTGTTCTTGAGCTTGCATGTCAAATTTATGTGGTCAAAAGTAGTTTTAATGCATGATATAGCCTCTAGACACTTGTAGGAGTAGTTGCTATCAATTTTGTTGAGTTTGGTTCACTTTTATTTCAAGTTACTAAAAATTTCAGAAATTTTTCAGAGGAAGAAATATGTTTAGGAAAATGTACCAAGGTGGTTCCTCAAGGAAGCAAGGCCCAAGGCCCGCAATACGCGAGCCGAACAATGAACTACCAAGTGAGGCTCAAGTGCGGCCTTGTGAATGGCCGTCAGAGGATTTCATGGTCCATGCAGGCGTCAAGGAAGAATTTGACGCGTATGTGCGTAACGCTGATCTTGAGAGCTTCATGGTAGATAAGTGCCAGCAATACCTCTATTTAACTGATTCATTTGTGAGAAGGTTTAAATTGACATCCTCGCGCAATTCTCACAATGTCCTATTTGATATTTATGATAAATCTTATACCATGGACTTACAAGATTTTAATACTGCTTGTAAACTCCCGTAGTGGGCTAGTGCTAGTGAACCTCGCAAATCTGAATTTAAAGAATTTCTTGCTAGTATCACTGTGGGGGAATCTAGAGAAATAACACAAGCTACCATAGGGAGCATTCATTTTCCTGCCATACATTATTTTGCTCTCTTCGTGGGTAGATGCATTAATGGTAAGGATGAGGCATGTCACATGTGTGTTCCTGATATTAGTGTTCTCAAGAGTGTTGTATTAGGAGATAAACAATACAACTTGGGGGCTATTGTTGCATGTAGGTTGCATCTTAATGGTTTAACTGGAGATTTATTTGGTGGAATTTATGCAACTCGTGTAGCTAACTTTCTTGGTATACCCATACGTGGGGATGATATTGAGTTGCCTCCTGCTTATCTAGATTATAATGCTATGGTTCGTCACCAGTTTGTTGAGAGGAACGATCAGTTCCTCCAGTACCGACTAATCTTTGACAGACGGCGCACCATCCATGTTGCTCTCCCTGCTCCTGCTTTTTTTAGTTTTTCAGACAAAAGGGAGATATGTTATTACTAGGGAGGAGACGAACGAGTATGAGAGGAGGATGGAGGCAGCTCGCCTCCAAGCTGCAGCTCATGAGGCAATTGCCGCTGCATCTCAGTACGACCCTAGCTACAACTTTGATCAATGGGCATAGACCAACTTAGGGCAAAAGCCTAAGCTTGGGGGAGTACGTATTTCTCGCCGACATTACATTCATGTTCACACACTCATTCCAATTGTCGGTGCTCATACTTTTTCAGTGTATCATCCATGCTAGTTTATTTTCTTTTTAAGCTTTCTTCTTCTCTGTGTGAAAAACCTTAACAAAAACTAAAAAAATAGTTGTAGCTTTTAGCTAGTTTACTTTCCATGCTTCTAGTAGTAGTAATTAAAAAGAAAACCCAAAAATATTTCTCGTTCTTCTTTTGCTTGTTGGGAGCTTTCCCGTGTAAATAGTTTTGTTTCTTTTCTTTTTCTATGGGGGTCGAGAGGAGAAGACCATGATGAAAATGTTGAGTGGCTCTCATATGCATTATTGTTGATCTAACAAAGAGCCCATATTACCTTGTCTTCTCCCATGTATTGAATGCTTGCAGATTCCAGCTTAGTCCAATGCACGTGCACTATTATTATTATCCACACCATTCGGTTGTGCAAGTGAAAGGCAATAATGACGATATATGATGGACTAATTGAGATGAGAGAAGCTAGTATGAACTCGACGTCTCTTGTTTTTGTAAATATGATTAGTTCATCGTTCCTGATTCGGCCTATTATGAGTGAAAAATGTTTGCAAGTACAAGTAGAGATTATAGTTGCTCATGCCATGCTTAATTTGCTAGGAGTTTATAATGGTCTACCTTGCGTGCCAACATGCTATTAAAATGGTTGTGATGTGGCATGATAGGGTGGTATCCTCCTTTGAACGATTCGAGTGGCTTGACTTGACACATGTTCACGCATGTAGTTGAAACAAAATCAACATAGCCTACACGATATTTATGTTCATGGTGAATTATACCATACTCATGCTTGCATTCAGTGTTGATTAATTTTAATGCATGTTCATGACTGTTGTCGCTCTCTAGCTGGTCGCTTCCCAGTCTCTTTCTAGCCTCCACTTGTACTAAGCGGGAATACTGCTTGTGCATCCAACTCCATAAACCCAAAAGGTTATTCCATATGAGTCCACCATACCTTCCTATATGCAGTATCTACATGCCGTTCCAAGTAAATTTGTATGTGCCAAACTCTAAACCTTCAAATAAAAATTCTGTTTTGTATGCTCAAATAGCTCATGTATCAACTAGGGCTATATTTATCTTCCATGCTAGGCGGGTTATTCTCAAGAGGAGTGGACTCCTTCCTCACTCACGAGAAAATGGCTGGTCACCGGGATGTGCGGTCCCATGCTGAAATCGAATCATAATGATTGCAAACAAAACTCCCCTAGGATTGTTGCTAGTTGGAGGCACCCGTTGTTTCGGGCAAGCCATGGATTGATGCTTGTTGGTGGTAGGGGAGTATAAACTTTACCATTCTGCTTGGGAACCGCCTATAATGTGTGTAGCATGGAAGATATCGAGATCTCTCGGTTGTTATATTGACAATGAAAGTATATCACTCAAAATATTATTCATCTCTATTTCAAAACTGAGCTCTAGCACCTTTACAAATCCCTGCTTCCCTCTGCGAAGGGCTTATTCATTTACTTTTATGTTGAGTCATCATCCCCATATTAAAAGGCACCAGTTGGAGAGCACCACTATCATTTGCATGTATTATTGTTAGTTTACATTGGGTATGACTTGACTGGATCTCTTTTACCATGAATTACAATTTCCAGTCGGCTCTTGATCTTCAGCAGTGCTCCACATTAATGTTTTGCGATCTCAAAAAGGGCTAGTGAGATACCATCTTGTTATATCATATTATGATTGTTTTGAGAAAATGTTGTCATCCAAGATTTATTATTATTGCTCGCTAGTTGATTATGCCATTGATATGAGTAAACATGAGACCTAAATGTTATTGTGAATATGGTTAGTTCATAATCTTTGCTGAAAACTTGAATGTTGCCTTTACATATTTACAACAACAAGAGCAAACAGAGTTTGTAAAAGTTTTTATTTATCACTTTTAGTTTATAAACTCGATTTCTTGAGGACAAGCAAAGGTTTAAGCTTGGGGGAGTTGATACTTCTCCAACGTATCTACTTTTACAAACACTTTTGCCCTTGTTTTGGACTCTAACTTGAATGATTTGAATGGAACTAACCCGGACTGATGCTGTTTTCAGCAGAATTGCCATGGTGTTATTTTTGTGCAGAAATAAAAGTTCTCGGAATGACCTGAAAATCAACGGAGATCATTTTTGGAATATAAAAAATATTGATGAAAGAATCAAAGCTAGGGGGCCCACACTCTGTCCATGAGGGTGGGGGCGCGCCTACCCCCCCCACCCACCCCTAGGCGTTCCCCCTGCCTCGTGGGCTCCCTGGTGCTCCTCCGACCTCAACTCCAACACTATATATTCGTGTTCGGGGAGAAAAAACCCAGAGAGAAGGATTCATCACGTCTTACGATACGGAGCCGCCGCCAAGCCCTAATCCCTCTTGGGAGGGCTGATCTGGAGTCCATTCGGGGCTTCGAAGAGGGGAATCCGTCGCCATCGTCATCATCAACCTTCCTCCATCACCAATTTCATGATGCTCACCGTCGTGCATGAGTAATTCCATTGTAGGCTTGCTGGACGGTGATGGGTTGGATGAGATTTATCATGTAATCGAGTTAGTTTTGTTAGGGTTTGATCCCTATTATCCACTATGTTCTGAGATTTATGTTGCTATGACTTTGCTATGCTTAATGCTTGTCACTAGGACCCGAGTGCCATGATTTCAGATCTGAACCTATTATGTTTTCATGAATATATGTGAGTTCTTGATCCTATCTTGCAAGTCTATAGTCACCTATTATGTGTTACGATCCGTTAACCCTGAAGTGACAATAATCAGGATACTTACTGGTGATAACCGTAGTTCGAGGAGTTCATGTATTCACCAAGTGTTAATGCTTTGGTCCGGTACTCATTTAAAAGGAGGCCTTAATATCCCTTAGTTTCCAATAGGACCCCGTTGCCATGGGAGGGTAGGACAAAAGATGTCATGCAAGTTCTTTTCCATAAGCACGTGTGACTATATTCGGAATACATGCCTACATTACATTGATGAACTGGAGCTAGTTCTGTGTCACCCTATGTTATAACTATTGCATGAGGAATCGCATCCGACATAATCATCCATCACTGATCCATTGCCTACTAGCTTTTCATATATTGTTCTGCGCTTATTTACTTTTCTGTTGCTACTATTACAATCACTATAAAACCAAAACTATTACTTTTGTTACCATTACCACTACTATCATATTACTTTGCTACTAAATACTTTCCTGCAGATATTAACTTTCCAGGTGTGGTTGAATTGAAAACTGAGCTGCTAATACTTGAGAATATTCTTTGGCTCCCCTTGTGTCGAATCAATAAATTTGGGTTGAATACTCTACCCTCGAAAACTGTTGTGATCCCCTATACTTGTGGTTATCACAAGGTAATGTCTTCAAGTGCTAAAATTTAAGTAGTAGAGTAGTTTGATAGCAGGATAATTTGTAACGAGCAAGTAACGATAATAGTAACAAAAATGCAGCAAGGTATCCCAATCCTTTTGAGGCAAAGGACAGGCCAAAACGGCCTCTTATGATAAGCAAAGTGTTCTTGAGGGTACACGGGAATTTCATCTAGTCACTTTCACCATGTTGGTTTGATTTGTGTTCGCTACTTTGATAATTTGATATGTGGGTGTACCGGTGCTTAGGTGTTGTTCTTACTTGAACAAACCTCCTACTTATGGTTAACCCTCCTGCAAGCATCCGCAACTACGAGAAAAGTATTAAGAATAAATTCTAACCATAGCATTAAACTTTTGGATCCAATCGGTCCCTTACGGAATAGCGCATAAACTGGGGTTTAAGCTTCTGTCACTCTCGCAACCCATCATCCAGTTGCTTCTCCACAATGCATTCCCTTAGGCCCAAATATGGTGAAGTGTCATGTAGTCGATGTTCAGATGACACCGCTAAGGGAATCACAACATACATACTATCAAAATATCGAACACATATAAATTTCACATGATTTCTTGCAACTTGATTTCTCCTGTGACCTCAAGAACAAAAGTAACTACTCACAAATGATAAAAATGCTCAAGATTAGAGGGATATTAAATAGCATAATGGATCTGAACATATAATCTTCCACCAAATAAATCATAAAGTAATCGACTACAAGATGTAGTCAACACTACTAGTCACCCACAAGCACCAATCTATAGTTCCGGTAACAAGACTGAACACAAGAGATGAACTAGGGTTTGAGATGAGATGCTGCTATTGAAGATGTTGATGGAGATTGCCCTCCCCAAGATGGGAGAGTTGTAGGTGATGACGAGGACGGTGATTTCCCCCTCCGGGAGGGAAGTTCCCCCTGCGGAATCGCTCCTCCAGAGGGCAAAAGTGTTCCTGCCCAAGTTCCGCCTCGAGACGGCGGCGCTCCGTCCCGAAAGTCCTCTCCTTATTTTCTCTAGGTAAAAATGACTTATATACCAGAAGATGGGTGCCGGAGGTGGGATTGGGTGAGCACAACCCACCAGGGCGTGCCCAGGTGGGTTGTGCTCACTTGGTGGGCCCCTCTGGTAGTTATTTGCTCCAATATTCCTCGTATATTTGATAAAAAAAATCTCCGTGAAGTTTCAGCTTGTTTGGAGTTGTGTAGAATAGGTGGCCTGACGTAGCTTTTCCAGGTCCAGATTTCCAGCTGCCAGAATTCTCCCTCTTTGTGTATACCTTGCATATTATGAGAGAAAAGGCATTAGAATTACTCCAAAAAGCATTATTATGGATAAAAACATTGTAAATAATAGTAGGAAAAAATGATGCAAAATGGACATATCAATATCGTCATAATTATTTGAGGTTCTATCAATTGCCCAACAGTAATTTGTTTATCCACCGTATGTTATTTTCTCGAGAGAAGGCACTCGTGAAATCTACGCCCTCGGGTCTCTTCTTTATCATATTTGCCTTCGAGATCTATTATAATTTGCTTTTATTTTCAGATCTATTAATCCAAAAACCCAAAAATACCTTGCTGCAATTTATTGTTATTTATTTTATCTTGCGTTCTCGCGAGATCTGTTTATCCAATCTACTACAAGTTTATCTATCTTTTTACCCGGGAGGGATTGACAACCCCTCTTTTACGTCGGATTGCAAATATTTGTTCTTTGTGTGCAGGTACCGTTTACATAGTGTTGCGTGGTTCTCCTACTAGTTCGATAACCTTGGTCTCATCACTGAGGGAAATACCTACCGTAGTTGTGTTGCATCATCCCCTCCTCTTTGGGTAAATACCGACGTAGTTCAAGCCGCATCAAAGCCCGAGGAACTGTTAGCAGACCGTTGATGGCCAGAGTCGATCAAATGCGAGAACCTTCTGAAAAGTGACACCATGCCGGCTATGATCTGAACCAAAGCAACACTCTAGGGAAGCATAGCAAGAACATCAAACTCTCGCATCCACATTTGATCTAGTTTGCATCTACTCATAGAACCTTGATGTTATACCACTATTGGGAAATGTAGTAGAAAACAAAAATAATTGCCCTACGAAAGTGAAATCCAATCCACGAAATAATTTGATCCATGGACGACACCGTTGTGGTAAAGGGAGAAGAAAGAGAGGAGAGTCACGAAAATAGGGTAAATGCAAAAGAGACGATGAAAAGCAATCAGAGAGGAGAGGGAAGAATGATAATGGAAATCATAAAGCTCAGCGCATCCTGCCGCTGGCTACTCTGGGATGCATCGAGGTTTAGGCCAACAAAGGGAGCTTGCTCCCTATCTTCTGAAGCTCAGGAAGGACCCGCGGGTGGCGTTTCCGGTAAAGGGAGAATCTCAAGGACTGAAGAGGATGTCCCACCATAGCAAGATATGATACAAACAGATTAACTGGTAAGCCAACCTTCCCCATTGCTTTTCTTTCAACTAGCTCTTACTTTACTAACAGGTAGGGTGCATTACTTTTATTTTTTCCCTCACTTTTTCTTCGATTATGAAATTAATAAGTATATATCCCTCATCCCTATTGGTATCGGTTTGGTCCACTACCCAGAACCCTGCCAGGGCCCTATTTTTAAGAAGAAATTGACAGTCTTTTTTAGAACTAGAACTATGGTAAAATCCACCCAAGAACAATATGAAGATGCATATATGGTTTGGATCAACAATGGTTACCGACTCCGGAGTGAAGCAAAAGTAGATGAGACGGTGTAGATCATATTTGGAGTCACTCGAACCATTGATGATGATCTCGCGACCCGCCCTCGATCGATCCCTCGAATGGAAGACCAAAAGCACGGCCTCTCTACTTGGTTGCAAGCGTACAGTCTTCACAATCTGGCAGCGCTTCGCCATCGAGAGCTAATTGTCACTGGATAATTAGAGGGGGGATATAGGAACCACATTGGGCTTTTAATTATGATGATTAGAGGAACTAGACCAAGCTCTAATTAGTCAACTAGGACCAACTAGAACTATGGCTAGATGAACTAGAGGAGGCTCGAAAACTTGTGTATACAAAGGGCCAAAGTCCTCAAGTATGAAAGGTTGGAGGGAGGGGAGAGAGGGCACCACAAGGGGAGGAAAACCCCTCCCTTTGGCCGGCCTAGGAGGAGGAATGCCCCTCCAATTCGGCCTCCCCTTCCGTCTACAAGGAGGAAGGGGCGCATCCACCTATTTGGGCCCAAGTGTCCTAAGTAGCTCAGCCTCCTCTTGGACTTTTAAGATATGTTGATATTAAATTAAATATAAAGCCTCCTAACTATTATTAGAGCCTTTTATTATTAATTTAACATCTCCAGAAACATTTTCCACCTATATATTATTTCTGGGTAATACCTGATATTGCCCGATAAGCTCTGAAACCCTTCAAATGACCCCGAAACGCTTCTGGCTCCTCTCAGAACTATTCTGAATATTAATGAAACTATTTCAAAAATAAGTCCACGATACTCCCATCCTACTAACCCTAAGCAGATCATGATTCCTTAAGCTTGTGACCCCGTAGGTTCGGTAAAACATAGACATGAACGAAACCCGTTCGTTGAATGACCGATAGCAAAACCGTGGACGTCCATATTGATCCCTATGATTACATGGATGATATTCAAGTGAACCTTTGGTTATCATGTGATGTTTCCTTCACTTCACAGTACTTTACAAAACCCAAGATGCGTTAGTATCCTCCTGAGTCATGCACATGCTCACTATACCGTTGATCCTGTTGTCGGTTTTGTTCTTCTTTCTCATTGAACTATTCCGGCATCCCCGTGATGTAGTCACCTATTGATACGTCCATTTTGCATAATGTTTTACTACTGTTATTTATGATGTTTTTATGCATAATAATGCTTTTTGGAGTAATTCTAATGCCTTTTCTCTCATAATTTGCAAGGTACTTACAAAGAGGGAGAATTCTGGCAGCTGGAATTCTGGACCTGGAAAAGCTACGTCAGGCTACCTATTCTGCACAACTCCAAACAGGCTGAAACTTCACGGAGAATTGTTATGGAATATATGATGAATATTGGAGCAAATAAGTACCAGAGGAGGTCCACCAGGTGGGCACAACCCACCTGGGCGCACCGGGAAGCCCAGGCACGCCCTGGTGGGTTGTGCTCACCCAGGCCCATCTCCGGTGCCCATCTTCTGGTATATGGGTCATTTTGA
Organism: Triticum monococcum; assembly: GCA_034509565.1. Taxonomy (NCBI): domain Eukaryota; kingdom Viridiplantae; phylum Streptophyta; class Magnoliopsida; order Poales; family Poaceae; genus Triticum; species Triticum monococcum. The sequence continues at coordinate 663,285,307 of CM067843.1, read as the reverse complement.
CCTAAAAAATAAGGAGAGGACTTTCGGGACGGAGTGCCGCCACCTCGAAGTGGAACTTGGGTAGGAGCACTTTTGCCCTTCGATGGAGCGATTCCGCCAAGGGAACTTCCCTCCCGGAGGGGGAAATTATCGTCATCATCACCAACAACATCTTGGGGAGGGAAATCTCCATCAACATCTTCAAGAACACCATCTCTTATCAAACCCTAGTTCATCTCTTGTCTTCAATCTTGTTATCGGAATTATAGATTGGTGCTTCTGGGTGACTAGTAGTGTTGATTACATCTTGTACTGGATTACTATATGGTTTATTTGGTGGAAGATTATATGTTCAGATCCAATATGCTATTTAATACCCCTCTGATCTTGAGCATGGTTACCATTTGTGAGTAGTTACTTTTTTTCTTGAGGTCGCAGGAGAAATCATGTTGCAACTAATCATGTGAACTTTATATGTGTTCGATATTTTGATAGTATGCATGTTGTGATTCCCTTAGTGGTGTCAGGTGAACGTCGACTACATCACCATATTTGGGCCTAAGGGAATGCATTGTGGAGTAGCAATTAGATTATGGGTTGCGAGAGTGACAGAAGCTTAAGCCCCGGTTTATGCGCTATTCCGTAAGGGACCGATTGGATCCAAAAGTTTATTGTTATGGTTAGAATTTATTCTTAATACTTTTCTTGTAGTTGCGGATGTTTGCGGGAGGGTTAATCATAAGTAGAAAGTTTGTTCAAGTAAGAACAACACCTAAGCACCGGTCCACCCACCTATCAAATTATCAAAGTAGCAAACACAAATTGAACCAACATGGTGAAAGTGACTAGATGAAATTCCCGAGTACCCTCAAGAATGCTTTGTTTATCATAAGAGACCGTTTTGTCCTATCCTTTGCCTCAAAAGGATTGGGCTACCTTGTTGCACTTTTTCTACTATCATCGTTACTTGCTCGTTACAAATTATCTTGCTATTAAACTACTATGTTACTTACAATTTCAGCACTTGCGGACATTACCTTGCTGAAAACCACTTGTCATCTCCTTTTGCTCCTCGTAGGGTTCGACGCTCTTCTTATAGAAAAGAGCTACAATTGGTCCCATATACTTGTGGGTCATCACCTATGTCTGGACAGACGATGATGGATGCCATCACACCAAGAGGGCCCTAAGAATATCTCTCCATCATTCGAGGAGCAAATCCCACTTTCGAGCTATCTAGTCCCTTGTCAAACTTTTTGATGAACATGTAAGTTGTCGTTATAATCACCTAGTTATAGATAACGTTTGAGCAACCCGAAAGTTCACCGTACGGTACGAAGTGACTACAATACTCTCATGATCTGAGGAGCTAAAAACACATGTTAACACTCCGTGGTATGACAATTGATTTCAGACGATATTATCTCAAAGTATAACAAACAAGTTTGGGTCGATTCAATATGATCATTCTTCTAAAATCATACTCTCAGTGTTGTTTTTGGACTATCGTTACACTTAACGATATCCTAAGATCCGGAAAACATGATCACCAACAACACTTGAGCCAGTCTTAAAGGCAAGACTAGGAACCTATTCTTTATTGTTTATCATTCCACATGTGCATATGAGTTTTCCACTGAATCGCACATTTCCAAGATCATAGCAGTTATAGCATGAAATATAAACTCTTAAATATAAACATGGAAATATAATAATATGATATCATTTCCTCTAGGGAATATTTCCAACATCAAGAACATCAACACTTAGCAAGTCATGACACATGATTATGCCGGTGGCACTGCTCTGGGATGATCTTACATCCTGGGGAGCTCGGTCTTTGATCTTGGGGTCACATGTTGTTCCATTGGAGCTCCATTTGGATCCTAGAAGTTGAGGTGAACATGACTAGAGCAAGAATTTACAACTACAAACCATTTAAAAAAACAAAAATTTTAAAAGGTATATGTTGAGCCATTGGAGTTTTGATTGGATCCTCTAAATTTGAAGTTAGTTGACACATGACTAGAGAAAGAAGTTACAACAACGAACTAGTTAAACAAACAAGTTTTTATAGGTTAAAAACAAATGAACCTTGTTGCATCCTACAATTAGATATTGCCAGCTATTTATGATAGTTATGTAGCACTAGTTGGACAACATTTGAAATGATACATAAGTCAATAGTGTGTGGACATGATTAGGGCACATTGAAGTTACAACAAAGAATTTCAGGTCATACAAGGTTGGATGTATCAAAAGGGATTTGAATAAACCTATTCACCACCTAGCCTCTCACGCTAAGAGCAAGGGTGAGTTTCTATGGTTGGGTATAGTTCCAAATGAACTGAAGGAGACCCTCATGAATGACTGTATTATTTTAGGTTCTCGAAATAAAACAATATGAAACTGAAATGTCAACTTCTAAAACGGGTTGTTTGAAATTGTGTAATAGTTTATTTCAAAATGCTGAATTGTATTATTTTTTAAATGTGGAATTGAAATATATGTAATTTTTGTGAAATATGTTTCATGGTTTTTGAACCTATTTTAATGTATCCAAAACCGGTCTTGTTTTAAAGGTCTTTGCGACATGAGTTCAAATATAAAATGTTTTGAAATTGGAATATTGGTCCAAAAGTTAGGGCATATCCAACAACAACCCCCAAATTCCTTCCCGCATCTGTCCGCGAACAAGGGGCCAGTCCGCGGATATGGATGTGGGAGGCCGCCATCCAACCGTAATAGCATATATTTGGCCAACAGTTTGAACCAATCGTAGGAAATTTGTGCAAACCGGATGAATTTTGATATAAACACGGCAAATTTCATTTGCAATAAGATAATTTGTACATAAAACCAGATGATGTTTTGTCTGGTGAATTAAAAACCTTAAATAAAACTCTAAACTACCATATACTTGACGGTGACCTTGTAGGCCATGTTGGACTGGCCAGAGGCTCCTCTTCCATCATCATCGCCCAATCTGGCATTGGAATCGTCGGAATCAACCTTCGAGCGACGAAATGTGGTAGCATCGCGGTAGGGCTTCCCGACAACCGCCTAATGCTCATAGATGGTCGTCTCCGCTTCCTCCTACGCCATGCGCAATGTAGCCACGGCCACTGATGACGTGGGCGGGGGAGTGGGCGGTGGGCCTTGGAGGAGGCAGCATTGGCGGCAGCAATCTCCCTGAGAGACCACTCCTCTATGTACTTGGCCATCTTCCCATCTAGGCAATGGAGACGACGCTTGTTCATCTCCGCCGTCGTCATGGAGCGGTCCAGAGCCAAGGTGTACGCCAACCCCAAGTCCGACTCGATGTGTGGATGCGGGACATTGGAGTCAGCAAACTCCGATCGCCATGCTATGGTTGTCGGTGTTCTGGGAACGGGGGTCCCCAGACTTGCCTGCCTGCGGCCTGCGGTGTGGCTCAAAGGAGGCCCAGTGCGGCCCGTCTTCATCGACACAAGACTCAAGACCCTCGCGAGGGGCCAAGTCTCGCGGGGCGGACGACGTGCAGCTTCCTCAGGCACGGCCTCATCAGGCTGGCTCGCGAGGAGGCGGAGAGATCAAGGCATGGTACCTCGTGAGGTGCCCATGACGCAAGCCATGATGACTCAAGGCGCCAGGCGGGCGCCAGTGCGCGCAGTGTCCTTCTTTCCTCTTTGGTGCAAAGGGGGCAAGCGCAGCCGCGGAGTACCGAGGCATCAGGCAAAGGTTGCCATTTCGGTGCAACGAGACCAAGACCAGGAGGACTACGAGATGGAGGTCACTATGGAGCCCAGCACGGCGTCACCACAGTGCCTTTGGCAGGCGAAGACCAACCTTTGTCAGGATAAGTGTACTAGATGTTCCCCTTCGAATTGGCCAATTGTTGGTGCCCTTCCCGCTCAATATTTGGGAAGAGGCCCAGGGCCTTTGCCTATAAATAGGACTAGCCACCCCCAGGGTAGGGCAATTAGAAAAAAGGGGGTTGGTTCGTTCGGTTGGCAAACAGAGAGAGTGAGTGAGAGAGAGAAGGGTGACTGGACTCCTCCTAGCAGTTCATCGCCCCAACCAAGAACAGACCCTTGCGAGGCCGTTCTTCCTTGTATTGTTCATAATCACCAGCCCCAGGAGGCAATCCACCAACCACACACTGGAGTAGGGTATTACACCACAACGGTGGCCCGAACCAGTATAAATCTTGAGTGTCTTGTGCAGTTCTTTTAATAGTTTAGATCTTTGCGAGACGGGGAGGTAGAAGGTGTGATCTCCGCGCGCACCCCAGTGTTCGAACCTTAAGGGTCTGCCGGAACCCGTGATCCGACATTTGGCGCGCCAGGTAGGGGTGCGCCGGAATCTATCTTCCACCGCTCCGCTCTCCTCCGACCGTCGCATCCATGTCTGACGCTCGCCGGGCCCGCGCCGAGCGCCGGGCTGCCATCGCTTCTCGCGTCGCCCAGATGGCCCCCGTCGGTGGGCGTCCTCGTCGTTCCCTGTCACCCACCGTCAACGCCGCCACCGGCCCGGCGGGGGGCGAGCAGCAAGCGTCGTCTCAGCATCCATCCGTGCGGCAAGACGGCCGCACCGCTACTCCATCGCTCACCCCAGCCGGATCTTCGTCCCGCGCGCTCCGCGCACCCTTGGAGGCTCGAGCTGCACTCATCACGGCAAACGAACTCCTGCGCTACCGCCCCGTCGACGACGTCTACGAGGAGTGGCTCGACCGCGTCGCCGAGCTCGTCCGCGCCACAGGGGGCTCTCCTGCGCCCCCCCGCTCCACTGCGCCGCACCCCACCCCGCGCGGGCAATGAAGCTCCGAGGGCGTACCAACCGCCTCCTCTCCAAGAAGACGCCATGGCTCCAAGGCGCGTGGCCCCTGGGCGGAACCTGCTCCGCCAGATGCCAGCACAGCAAGAACGGAGCTGCCAAGAAGTCCCTCGCCCGCAAGGAGCTGCCCGGACGCTCCCTGCTCCGGCACACCGCGACCATGCTCCGGCTCCGGCATGCCAAGAGCCCGCTCTGCTCCTAGCTGTTAAGCTCTCCCTCAATCGAAGCCTCCCATAGCCACCGCAGCAGCTACCGCATCGAGCTCATCGACTTCGACGTCGCCCACATCCGCCTGCCGTACAATGCCATCCTCGAGTACCCAACGCTGGCCAAGTTCATGGCCGTGACTCACCACGGCTACAACGTCCTCAAAATGCCAGGAAGTGGCGGCATCATCATGGTGCCCTGTGAAGAAAAGGATGCAGTGTGTTCCCTGGAGCGAGCCTATCAGGGCGCGTCGCTAGAAGACCCAGATCGCGGAAGCAGGAGGCTTCCTGAGACCACCCCCAAGAAGAAGAAGACATCGTCAGGCTCAGCCCCTCAGGAGGCAGGCCCTTCAGGGCCCGTGTCTGCCCAGGGGGACCTCCCTTCCATTGCATAGGAAAGCGCGCCCGGCGCCCTCCTCAGGCAGGGCTCGGGGGCTCTCACCTGGAGGGCCACCGACCTAGCCAGGGTCACGAGGGAGGCGCTTGGGCACCATGTGGAGACGTGCTTTGAAGCACGTTTCCCTCAAGAAGGTGCCAGGCAAGGAAGGTCAGACCAGCCGGAGTTCGTTAACAAGGCCATTCAAGAACTACAAGAGTCAAGGATCATGAGAGGTTGCCGCCATCTACCAGCTGTGGCCCCACATCTAGGAGAGGATGGTGGGCTGCGCGTCTGCGTCGACGTACCAGGGCTCAATCAGATCGCCACGACGGAGCGTCTCTGGCCCTCGCAAGTGGCACGCTGCGGGGGTCCACCCCACAGCTATGTTCGCATGCCTTACGGCCTGCCGAGCATGGTTGCGGCGTACCAGCGCCTCATGAGGGGCATCATGGAGGCTCAGGAAGACAGGCGTTCCGCGGCCCTGGCGGAGATGAAGACAGCTCGCGAGGAGCCACCAGTGCCTCCGAAGCCTCCCGAGGCCCCGGGGCCTGGGGGCTCATGAGGATCGGCTTCCGCAGCCCACCGAGTCTGCTGCACCAACGCCACTTCGCCGACGATATCCTCAGGTGACATCTTTCAAGCTTCATTCCCAGCTGGGAGCGCCCCCCCAGGGTTGCATCACTCCCAGGCCGCGTGGGTCCATCCCTGCGGCATGTATCCCCTTTTATTTTTCGGTCATTAGTTTGCCTTGTTGGGGGCGCCCCTCGGGCTGCATCATCCCCAAGCCACTCGGGCTAGGCCCAGCGGCGTGTATCTCCCTCGCGTTTATTTCCAACTATGCATTCGCCTATCACGCTTGATTGCTTGATGCCTGTCCACAGCATCCCTTCTTCTCCATGTCGGCCACTTGCACGTTAAAGGGGGGGGGTGCCTGAGCATCGCGACTTAGGGCTCTTACTGGCTCTCCAGCCCTCACCCTCTGGCCTTGTCCACGGCATCGCGACCTGGCATACCAGCGACGGCTGAGACAAGCTCGAGGGTCGGGACCCAAGGACGTAGAGTACCGGCATCTAACCAAATTTTGCAGGGACACATCTCAAGATACGGCCTAGTGCCAGGCGCAACCTGCCTAGAGGTAGGGCCTCGTGAGTCCCGCGCTGGCTCACGGGTGCCCTGATACACCTCACCTGCTCCAACCAGCGAGCTCTTGAGCGACTAACAATCGACTGATGACCGCCATGGCAACCCCATCTTCTTTCTGTGATGAACCTGCAGGATCCTTGGAGGGAACTGCGCTAGCCAAGGCCCTCACGGAGTTACCTTCACCCTCGCCCGCGCGAACCGCTTGCACGTTAAAGGGGGGTGCCTGAGCATCGTGACTCAGGGCTCCTACTGGCTCTCCAGACCTCACCCTCTGGCCTTGACCACGGCATCGCGACCTGGCATACCAGCGACGGCTGAGACCAGCTCGAGGGCCGGGACCCGAGGACGTAGAGCAGAAAGGGGAGCAGAGGCGAGGGAGAAGGGGCACATGAGGACCTCGCCGAGCAACTCCGTCCCAACTACCCCACGGACCCGACGATGCGCTGGGGGCGATCCCCGATCCACAAGATAAGTCACCACCCAAAGCACTGGCTACCCTGGCGCTACCCCCACACCTAAAGCAATTCCGTACTAGCGACGTTGCTTCCCTTTCTCACCAAGCGACAGCTGCTTGCGCGCCAAAGGGGACCTCCTGAGCATCGCGACTCAGGGGCTCTTACCGGACCCCGGGTCACTCACCTCCTGGCCTTGACCACGGCATTGCGACCTGGCATACCAGCGACGGCTGACGCCGCCTTGGGACTGGGACCTGTCGACGCAGAGCACCAAGCCCTCGCGAGGTTCGAAAGGGAGAACTGAGCTAAGATGGAATCAGCAACTCACACAGCTCTGCAGCAAAGGTTATGTATTAACAAACGGGACTACTGGCACCTTACAAGCCCCCGTAGGGTGCATTTTGGTTCCTCGCAGGGAACGGATCCTAAGGGATACTAACTACACGAGCTCCTGCAAAAGATGTCATCATCAACAGTGGGCCGTCAGGCGCCGGCGCCAACCCCATCCAGATTAGGGTCGGCGACAGCCAGACGAGCCCGCCCTGCTCCGGGAGCGGCGCCGACTCGGGGGCTCGTAGCTGTCGTCGCTCGTCTCCGGAGTCGCGAAGATTTCGTCGGAGTCACTGGACCCTCCGGCGCCTCCGCCAAGGGAGCGGTCGACGGGCCTAGCCCTCACCAGGGCAAGGTCCTGGCCACCTCTCCCGGGGCAACACTCCAGCCGGCGCCCGTTCGCGTCGAAGACCTTGAAGAACATCACCGCAGCGCCATCGTACTCCAAGTGGACCGCGAAGACGCCCCTTTCCCTGCAAACCCGAGCGATCTCTCTCCAGCCGCGGGACATGTAGACCTCGCCCGGGGCGGTGACCACGACCTCTGCCTCGGTCGCGAGGGCGCTGCAGCCGGCGTGCTACAACCAGAGCTCCAGGGGCCCTCCTGGAGGGATGATGGAGGCGAAGAAGGGAGGCAGACGGATCCAGGACTGGAGAGGAATGGCGACGTGGAGCATGAACTCTTGGGAGGAGCCCTCGGCATGGACTCCAGGAGGAACAACCCACGCCTTCGTGACCCGACGGCGCCTACGACGGCGTCGACCGCGGAGATCGGCATCGACACCTTCGGGGCCCTCGACATGGGCATACAAGGGAAGTGGGAACCCTGGCGGAGCCCGCTCGCACCAGGGCCTCGGCACCGCCTGACGGTCTTCCTCGCCCCGGCTGCAAAGGGCGAGCCGTTTCTTCGGCGGGAGCGGGTCTGGCCCCTCTCGAGGAGCCTTTCCCTTCTCCGCTACATAGAACCGGCGGATCGGAGCCATCGCAGCAAGATGGAGCAAGGATCGGGAAGAAGGAGAAGCCAGGAGGAATGGACTGGAAGGGCACGCGCGGTGCCGTACTTATAGCCGGCGAAGACCAACCGCCGGCCTCCGCGATCACAGGTAATCATGACACGATCTGCATGCAGGGACTTGTCCAACTCGCGCGATCACCGAGGCCTCGTGGGGAAGTGGAGACGCCCACGTCCCATCAACCGCCGCGCGGTGCCCAAGGCCGCAGGTTGTTGGGGCCCGCGGCGCTTCGCCCTCACCCTTTCGCCTCTCGGCACGGCCAAGTCCATGCGTGCCTTGGGCCCGGGGGCTACTGTCGGCGTTTTGGGAACGGGGGTCCCCAGACTTGCCTGCCTGCGGCCTGCGGCGTGGCTCAAAGGAGGCCCAGTGCGGCCCGTCTTCATCGACACAAGACTCAAGACCCTCGCGAGGGGCCAAGCCTCGCGGGGCGGACGACGTGGAGCTTCCTCAGGCACGGCCTCATCAGGCTGGCTCGCGAGGAGGTGGAGAGATCAAGGTAGGGTACCTCGCGAGGTGCCCATGATGCAAGCCATGACGACTCAAGGCGCCAGGCGGGCGCCAGTGCGCGCAGTGTCCTTCTTTCCTCTTTGGTGCAAAGGGGGCAAGCGCAGCCGCGGAGTACCGAGGCATCAGGCAAAGGTTGCCATTTCGGTGCAACGAGACCAAGACCAGGAGGACTACGAGATGGAGGTCACTATGGAGCCCAGCACGGCATCACCACAGTGCCTTTGGCAGGCGAAGACCAACCTTTGTCAGGATAAGTGTACTAGATGTTCCCCTTCGAATTGGCCAATTGTTGGCGCCCTTCTCGCTCAATATTTGGGAAGAGGCCCAGGGCCTTTGCCTATAAATAGGACTAGCCACCCCCAGGGTAGGGCAATTAGAAAAAAGGGGGTTGGTTCGTTCGGTTGGCAAGCAGAGAGAGTGAGTGAGAGAGAGAAGGGTGACTAAACTCCTCCTAGCAGTTCATCGCCCCAGCCAAGAACAGACCCTCGCGAGGCCGTTCTTCCTTGTATTGTTCATCATCACCAGCCCCAGGAGGCAATCCACCAACCACACACTGGAGTAGGGTATTACACCACAACGGTGGCCCGAACCAGTATAAATCTTGAGTGTCTTGTGCAGTTCTTTTAATAGTTTAGATCTTTGCGAGACGGGGAGGTAGAAGGCGTGATCTCCGTGCGCACCCCAGTGTTCGAACCTTAAGGGTCTGCCAGAACCCGTGATCTGACAGTGGTGCGCCTGTCCTGCCAATGCTACTCCCTATTGGCGTACTCCTGCATTGTTAGGGCGCTCTAGGATGATGAAGATTTTCTGCTGCCACCGCCGCCGAGGAAGTGGCTAAGGCAACCGTGTGCTTTCGCGATTGCATTGGACACGGGCGGCACTCCTCCTTGACATGTATTCACAATGGCAAGAGGCGCTTTTCCTTCATGCGGCATCCGATTTGGACGTCGCAGTTGCGCGGTGGAGAGCGCGGAGGGCATGCCGGCTCCGGCTTCACTAGAAGGAATGTCCCCGGTGGTGGAGCCGGACCGTTAAGGTGGAGCATGGAGCGATGGAGCATCAACTCCATCTGCTCCTCCTACTCCGCGTCGATGGCGGCGTACACCTAGCCTGCCATCACTGGCACAAACTGCTGCTACTGCTGCTGGTCCTCCTTGTCGTCAGAGGAGATGATGATCTCCACCTTTGTCGAGAAGCTGCTTGCCGATGAGTAAGACGGCCCCAAAATTCGAGGGTGGCGTCACCATGATCTGTCGCCTGAGTCCGCTCTAGAACCGCCGCCTGCCGACGCCCAGGACTTGCCCATCGCCAGATTTATTGAGAGAGATAGGCGGGGAGAGGGGAGCAGGAGAAGGAGGACAACGGCGTCACCATGATCTGCCCCAGCCCGCCCCAGAACCACCGGCTGTTAGTGCCGACGCCCAGGACTTGACCATCGTCGGAGTTGTTGAGAAGGAGGATAGATGGCAATGTGGAACGCGCTGAAGCGCGGCTTATACAGCTGCGACCAGGGCATGTGAAGGTCCGGTCAGCCACTTCAATGCGGCGCTGTGCCCGGAGTCTGTTCCTCGGCAAGCTGCATCCGCATTGAAGCGGTGGCTCCCGATAGGTCATGTAGATCAGCGCTGCCCTCTCTCCCTTCGGTCACATCGCCAGATCAATGCTGGTCGTTGGTTGCTCTGGGCCGGCATGAATGCGGAGTAGTAAGCGGTGCGTGCATCAGAAGGAAAGCGTGGGATGGGCGGTGTGGGGGGTTTCGGTGGGTCATCAACGGTCCGGAATCCCACAAAGCCCCCCTCGGTCGTTTGTCCCTAGTTTGTAGGAGAAAACGCGTTCGGACCACTCTACGGACCAATACAGGCCACATGGGATGGCTTCCGCGATCCAGACAACATGGTCCAGACGTATGCAAGAAGTTTGCGGGTCAGCGTTGGAAATGCCCTTATGAGCCATTAAAAATGATATAAGAAAAATTAAACGCAAGTCTTTAGTTGCAGGCAATGTTCTGTGCATGCAGCGTCTCCTCCTCTTTCACTCTTTTTTTTCGAGAGTACGCCAATGACGTACCTTATCTTTATAGAAGAAGAAGAACAACAAGTTTACAAGAGAAGCCATGAGGAGGATGCGAGCATCCCACCTCGGCCACACCCAATTACACCCCACGCCCTAACACAAGCCTACTCTCTCACAAAGCGTGACAACCCTCCTACACCAACACCTGCTGCACTCAAATCTTGGATCTCCCGCAGGATAGCCTCCACCACCTGGTGTGGCTATTTCTGTTGAGCCGTTCTATTGAATACACGCCCATTGTGCTGTTTCCACAACGCCCAACTCACCGCAATCACAAGAGTTTCGAACCCACGTTTAAACTCTTTCCTGAAACCCCTCCTGGCCTCCAACCACCAATCCAACAAATTGTCCACCGTCGTCGGCCTCACCACGTTCAAGTTGAGCTCTTGAAGACATTCATGCCAAACTTCCCTAGCGTACACGCATTGGACCAAGATGTGCTCTGCGTTATCTTCCTCCTGCAAGCAAGTGAAATATGTGGATGGACGCTCCTGCAGCCCATGCTTCGCTCTCCGATCCAAGGTCCAGATGCGGCGTTGTATAGCCAGCCAGACAAATCTAGCATTCTTAAGAAGTTCCTCCCCACTTCTCCCTATTCTCTCACCATGCATACTATCCACATCATCAAGATGCCACGCCAGCATCAGTTGCAAACACCTATCAATCAATCAGCAGTTATCTCTCTCTCAATAGCCCCGTCTTGGCCTCTCGGTCTTCCCTTCATCAGGAAAAAGAAAAATTCCCTGCGAGCCTCTCTACAACTACAAACAGCGACGGATCCACTCCTCTCCCCTCGAGAAAATTATCAATTCCCCCTGCCTCACTATGATCCCCAACCAATCTTCATGTGAAGGTCGCTTCTCACGCACAGTTGCTATCCGGCGATCGCCATCCAATCTCGGCTTGAATCCTGCTCCTCCTGCATGGTCACCAGTCTTCATCGCCTTTGACACCTCCTTGGGCACTGCCCAGCCGCGGTTCAATTGCCATGCACTCTGGGTCGTCGAGGAGGAAGTTCATTCAATCCATATGTATGGTGTTCCTATGCTCAGACCTACTAAGGCATGTCCTTTGGAGTTTGGACAAGCTCTCGACTGACATCTGTCTGGATGTTGGGACGTGGGATGTCTGTTGTTTAGTGGCCGGCAACCCAGAACCTTAGATCATCGAGCAGGGAACTATCGATGGAGAACCTCTGCCCGATATTGTTCTGCTGCGTGGCTGTTGCCGGCGGCGAGGAGTTCGGCTTGATCTGCAATGACCCCATGACTCCACCTTCAGGTTTGGCACATAGTTTATCACATTAGCATCACGGCCTTTACTTTCAGTATGTGACGTGATGAGTCCATTGTGTCTCGGACACCTTCCCTCTTTTATAAGGACTGCAGGTTGAAAATTTTGCTCACCTCAACGGAAAGCTTCTACTGGGTAAGGTTGGTGACCTACGGACTAAGCCAACCATGCTTCTGGAATTGGCGGTCATGTACTCCTATTTTCTGCACTTCTTTTTTTCGTTTGCTAACACCAAGAGTACACATCCCAAGCCGACCATGCTTCTGGAATTACAGGTCATGTCATGTACTCATGTTTTCTTCACTATTTTTTTGTTTGCTAACACCAATAGTACACATCCCACTGCTTCCATGCATATGTAGCCCAATGCTCTGAGTGGCCCATGGTGTTTATCTTGTTCATATTCATATAAGGCCACAAAACAACCTGCTTCTCCTAACAACAAAAAATCACTCCGCGCTTTTCCTTCATGCGGCATCCGATTTGGACGTCGCAGTTGCGCGGTGGAGAGCGCAGAGGGCATGCCGGCTCCGGCTTCACTAGAAGGAATGTCCCCGGTGGTGGAGCCGGACCGTTAAGGTGGAGCATGGAGCAATGGAGCATCAACTCCATCTGCTCCTCCTACTCCGCGTCGATGGCGGCGTACACCTAGCCCGCCATCGCTGGCACAAACTACTGCTACTGCTGCTGGTCCTCCTCGTCGTCAGAGGAGATGATGATCTCCACCTTTGTCGAGAAGCTGCTTGCCGATGAGTAAGACGGCCCCAAAATTCGAGGGTGGCGTCACCATGATCTGTCGCCTGAGTCCGCTCTAGAACCGCCGCCTGCCGATGCCCAGGACTTGCGCATTGCCAGATTTATTGAGGGAGATAGGCGGGGAGAGGGGAGCAGGAGAAGGAGGACAACAGCGTCACCATGATCTGCCCCAGCCCGCCCCAGAACCACCGGCTGTCAGTGCCGACGCCCAGGACTTGACCATCATCGGAGTTGTTGAGAAGGAGGATAGATGGCAATGTGGAAGGCGCCAAAGCGCGGCTTATACAGCTGCGACCAGGGCATGCGAAGGTCTGGTCAGCCACTTCAATGCGGCGCTGTGCCCGGAGTCTGTTCCTCGGCAAGCTGCGTCCGCATTGAAGCGGTGGCTCCCGATAGGTCATGTAGATCAGCGCCGCCCTCTCTCCCTTCGGTCACATCGCCACATCAATGCTGGCCGTTGCTTGCTCTGGGCCGGCATGAATGCGGTGTAGTAAGCGGTGCGTGCATCAGAAGGAAAGTGTGGGATGGGCGGTGTGGGGGGTTTCGGTGGGTCATCAACGGTCCGGAATCCCACAAAGCCCCCCTCGGTCATTTGTCCCTAGTTTGTAGGAGAAAACGCGTTCGGACCACTCTACGGACCAATACAGGCCACATGGGATGGCTTCCGCGATCCAGACAACATGGTCCAGACGTATGCAAGAAGTTTGCGGGTCAGCGTTGGAAATGCCCTTATGAGCCATTAAAAATGATATAAGAAAAATTAAACGCAAGTCTTTAGTTGCAGGCAATGTTCTGTGCATGCAGCGTCTCCTCCTCTTTCACTCTTTTTTTTCGAGAGTACGCCAATGACGTACCTTATCTTTATAGAAGAAGAAGAACAAGTTTACAAGAGAAGCCATGAGGAGGATGCGAGCATCCCACCTCGGCCACACCCAATTACACCCCACGCCCTAACACAAGCCTACTCTCTCACAAAGCGTGACAACCCGCCTACACCAACACCTGCTGCACTCCAATCTTGGATCTCCCGCAGGATAGCCTCCACCACCTGGTGTGGCTATTTCTGTTGAGCCGTTCTATTGAATACACGCCCATTGTGCTGTTTCCACAACGCCCAACTCACCGCAATCACAAGAGTTTCGAACCCACGTTTAAACTCTTTCCTGAAACCCCTCCTGGCCTCCAACCACCAATCCAACAAATTGTCCACCGTCGTCGGCCTCACCACGTTCAAGTTGAGCTCTTGAAGACATTCATGCCAAACTTCCCTAGCGTACACGCATTGGACCAAGATGTGCTCTGCGTTATCTTCCTCCTGCAAGCAAGTGAAATAGGTGGATGGACGCTCCTGCAGCCCATGCTTCGCTCTCCGATCCAAGGTCCAGATGCGGCGTTGTATAGCCAGCCAGACAAATCTACCATTCTTAAGAAGTTCCTCCCCGCTTCTCCCTATTCTCTCACCATGCATACTATCCACATCATCAAGATGCCACGTCAGCATCAGTTGCAAACACCTATCAATCAATCAGCAGTTATCTCTCTCTCAATAGCCCCGTCTTGGCCTCTCGGTCTTCCCTTCATCAGGAAAAAGAAAAATTCCCTGCGAGCCTCTCTACAACTACAAACAGCGACGGATCCACTCCTCTCCCCTCGAGAAAATTATCAATTCCCCCTGCCTCACTATGATCCCCAACCAATCTTCATGTGAAGGTCGCTTCTCACGCACAGTTGCTATCCGGCGATCGCCATCCAATCTCGGCTTGAATCCTGCTCCTCCTGCATGGTCACCAGTCTTCATCGCCTTTGACACCTCCTTGGGCACTGCCCAGCCGTGGTTCAATTGCCACGCACCCTGGGTCGTCGAGGAGGAAGTTCATTCAATCCATGTGTATGGTATTCCTATGCTCAGACCTACTAAGGCATGTCCTTTGGAGTTTGGACAAGCTCTCGACTGATGTCTGTCTGGATGTTGGGACGTGGGATGTCCGTTGTTTAGTGGCCGGCAACCCAGAACCTTAGATCATCGAGCAGGGAACTATCGATGGAGAGCCTCTGCCCGATATTGTTCTGCTGCGTGGCCGTTGCCGACGGCGAGGAGTCCGGCTTGATCTGCAATGACCCCATGACTCCACCTTCAGGTTTGGCACATAGTTTATCACATTAGCATCACGGCCTTTACTTTCAGTATGTGACGTGATGAGTCCATTGTGTCTCAGACACCTTCCCTCTTTTATAAGGACTGCAGGTTGAAAATTTTGCTCACCTCAACGGAAAGCTTCTACTGGGTAAGGTTGGTGACCTACGGACTAAGCCAACCATGCTTCTGGAATTGGCGGTCATGTACTCCTATTTTCTGCACTTCTTTTTTTTGTTTGCTAACACCAAGAGTACACATCCCAAGCCGACCATGCTTCTGGAATTACAGGTCATGTCATGTACTCATGTTTTCTTCACTATTTTTTTGTTTGCTAACACCAACAGTACACATCCCACTGCTTCCATGCATATGTAGCCCAATGCTCTGAGTGGCCCATGGTGTTTATCTTCTTCATTTTCATATAAGGCCACAAAACAACCTGCTTCTCCTAACAACAAAAAATCACTCCTGTTGCAGGTAATTGATGATTGACGCTTCACTTCCTCTTCCCGCGATTTTCACAATAAATTGATGAATTCCTGTTTAAAGTCGGTGCTCCAACTCAAATCATTTGTTTACATCGTCTAATGGATTCCTGTTTAAAAGTCTGTATTCCACCTCAGCCCATTTGTTGCCAGCACCGTGGTGGGCATTGACCATACCACTACATTCTAATGACATATTTGCGGTTGAATCATAAATTTGGACTTCCTCAGACACCAGACGAATTGGACACCCGGCCGGTCTTCTTGGTTGGTCTTCCCTTGCAACATACACAAACACCTCAGACTTACCGCTCCTATAAGTACATATTGTTGCCATCTATTGTAAGTTCTGAATTTTCATGTGCTTGATTAATAGCTAATTCTGAACTTTTGTATACTTGATTAATTTCTAAATTTAATTTTGGTGGATTGAGTACATAGACTTGCATGACATATTGGTGATTGAATTAGAAGTTTGGACTTCCTTAGGTGCTCGGCGACTTGGACACCGTGGCAGTCATCTTGGTTGTTCTACCCATGATGCATACTCAGGCGCTACAGATTTACGACTCCTATAGGTACATATTTTTTCCATCCATTGCAAATTTTGAATCTTTGTGTGCTTGACTATTATAATATTTAAATTTAATTTTTCTTGATTGAGTACATAACCTTGCATTTTCTTTTCCCCTAAATTTTAATTCTTTATATGCTACCCCTCGCAAAAAATCGTTATATGGTATGAGAGGTCAACACATACGACTTGCAATTCAACAACCACGTCTTGCATACATTTCATGATATGGTATGAGAACACATACTTCGTGCCCTTCACCCCAAATTTTATTACAACAATAAACTAATCAAGTACAATAGATCATATAGTTTTTCATTTTTGGTTATCCTTAATCTGAATATTCACATTTAAAACCAAGTCTCATCTAGATATATTGCCATCAATTCCCGCAGCAACATGCGGGGAATTGTCTACTATTTTACACTTCAGAAGCGCCCAACTCTTCCAAATGCATGAGGCATACGCTACCCGCTAGATCCCCTGGCACAAGCGATAATACATGGATCTTGCGGTGTACTTCCCAGACGGATCCGCCGGACAGGAGAAACAATCAGCCCTGTTTGGGTCCTGACAGCCAGGTTGAGATGCACGAGCTACATGTGACCCACAAAGGTGAGGTCTCCAGCCATATCCTGCAACCATCTGCCATTCTCCAATGCGTCTCTCACCGTGCGTCGGTTCCTAGTACGAGTGTCCACCAATTTTTGTAACAAAGGTGTTATGTCCGCCACCACAAATCCATGTATCCATCTATCTCTCCAAAACAACACCTTGCTGCAATCGCCCACCTCAATCTTGACAAGGCTATCAAAACCTCTCTAGCATCTTTGTCCTCCATCATAACTAGCCCCTGCCAAGGCCTCATAGGATCCGTCCTCTTTAACCACTCCCATCTAACCCTAAGTGCGAGTCCTTGGAGTTCCAGGTCCCTCACCCCCAAACCACCCAAGTAAGTGGGTCTGCAAATCCTGCTCCAGACCACCAGGCACTGCCCGCCATTCACTTTCTCTTTGCCTGCCCAGAAGAACGCATGCATCCATTGATTGATCTCCTCCAACACCCACGCCGGGGCTGATGACCCACAAGTGTAGGGGATCTATAGTAGCCTTCTCAATAAGTAAGAGTGTCGAACCCAACGAGGAGCAGAAGGAAATGATAAGCAGTTTTCAGTAAGGTATTCTCTGCAAGCACTGAAATTATCGGTAACAGATAGTTTTGTGATAAGGTAATTTGTAATGAGTAGCAAGTAATAAAAGTAAATAAGGTGCAGCAATATGGCCCAACCCTTTTTGTAGCAAAGGACAAGCCTGCACAAACTTTTATATGAAGGAAAGCGCTCCCGAGGACACATGGGAATTATCGTCAAGCTAGTTTTCATCACGTTCATATGACTCGCATTCGGTACTTCGATAATTTGATATGTGGGTGGACCGGTGATTGGGTACTGCCCTTACTTGGACAAGCATCCACTTATGATTAACCCCTATTGCAAGCATCTGCAACTACAACAGAAGTATTAAGGTAAACCTAACCATAGCATGAAACATATGGATCCAAATCAGCCCCTTATGAAGCAACGCATAAACTAGGGTTTAAGCTTTTGTCACTCTAGCAACCCATCATCTACTTATTACTTCCCAATGCCTCCCTCTAGGCCCAAACAATGGTGAAGTGTCATGTAGTCAACGTTCACATGACACCACTAGAGGGATGACAACATACATCTCATCAAAATATCAAACGAATACCAAATTCACATGACTACTTATAGCAAGACTTCTCCCATGTCCTCAGTAACAAACGTAACTAATCACAAAGCATATTCATGTTCATAATCACAGGGGTATTAATATGCATAATGGATCTGAACATATGATCTTCCACCAAGTAAACCAACTAGCATCAACTACAAGTAGTAATCAACACTACTAGCAACCCACAGGTACCAATCTGAGGTTTGGATACAAAGATTGGATACAAGAGATGAATTGGGGTTTGAGATGAGATGGTACTGGTGAAGAATTTGATGAATATTGACCCCCTCCCAATGAGAGGATCGTTGGTGATGACGATGGTGATGATTTCCCTCTCTCGGAGGGAAGTTTCCCTGGCAGAACAGCTCCGTCGGAGCCCTAGATTGGTTCCTCCATGGTTACGCCTCATGGGGGTGGAGTTTCATCCCATGAGCTAGCTTATGATTTTTTTCCTTGACGAAAGACTCCATATAGCCAAAGATGGGCATCGGAGGGCCACCAGGGGGCCCACGAGGCAGAGGGCGCGCCCCCACCCTCGTGGACAGTGTGTGGCCCCCCTCTGGTACTTCTTTCGCCCAATATTTTTTATATATTTTGAAACATGCTCCCACGAAGTTTCAGGACTTTTGGAGATGTGTAGAATAGGTCTCTAATATTTGCTCCATTTCCAGCCCATAATTCTAGCTGTCAGCATTCCCCCTCTTCATGTAAACCTTGTAAAATAAGAGAGAATAGGCATAAGTATTGTGACATAATGTGTAATAACATCCCATAATGCAATAAATATCGATATAAAAGCATGATGCAAAATGTACGTATCAGGGGCCTCCGCAATCATGAAGTGGTGAATGGGTTTGGCCGTGATCATAGACTTGGCCAGAACCAGCCGCCCAGACGAAAGCAACCTTCTTTGCTTGATCCACCATGGGTTGCCAGTCCGCCCTGCTAAGCTAATGGATCGCTAGCTGCAGGCCCAAGTATCTGCAAGGGAAGGTCCTCACATTGCATTGCAGGATAGTCTCCATATGCACCCTATCTGCATCCTTCCCTTGGATCATAAGAGCCCACGATTTTTGGTAATTGATCTTCAGCCCCGATGCCTCCCCAAACACCCGCGATGCTTTCTTAGCAAATCTCAGATCCACCTCCATGGGTTTAACAAACAGCGCCACATCGTCCGCATAGATCGACACACTTTGATCCGCCAAGACCCCAGTGAATTTGCTTGTCACCCCAAAGAAGTAGCTTTGTTCATTATCTTGGACAGCACGTCCATCGCAACGACGAAAAGCAATGGTGAAACTGGGTCCCCTTGCCTTAGCCCTTGCACATGTTGGAAGCTTCTTCCAGGGCTCCCATTAATGATGACTTTCGTGGTTGCTATCTTGAGAAGAATGGACACCCACATCTTCCATTTAGCCGCAAATCCCTTGTGTCAACACCTTAAACAGAAACGGCCAGGCGAGCGAGTCAAAAGCTCTAATTTAACGAACACTCCTGCCTCCCTCCGAGCATGAATCTTTCTAGCCACTTGATGCACCAAAATGAAGTTATCATGCAAATGCATCCCACATATAAAGGCCGATTGGTACGCAGCCACAATCTCCTTCATCCTCCGCCTAACGCAATTTGCGAGCAGCTTTGCGAAAATTTTAGTCACGCTATGTGTGAGACTGATGGGACGAAAGTCTCCCACCTCCTCTGCCTCCGGCTTCTTCGGGATGAGGAAAATGTGCGCTCGGTTTAGTTTGCTAAAGCCCTGACCATCACCCTGTTGGGTAACGTAGTATTTCAAAAAAATTCCTATGCACACGCAAGATCATGGTGATGCATAGCAACGAGAGGGGAGAGTGTAGTCTACGTACCATCGTAGACCGACAGCGGAAGCGTTATGACAACGCGGTTGATGTAGTTGTACGTCTTCACGGCCCGACCGATCAAGCACCGAAACTACGGCACCTCCGAGTTCTAGCACACGTTCAGCTCGATGACGATCCCCGGACTCCGATCCAGCAAAGTGTCGGGGAAGAGTGCCGTCAGCATGACGGTGTGGTGACGATCTTGATGTTCTACTGTCGCAGGGCTTCGCCTAAGCACCACTACAATATTATCGAGGACTATGGTGGAGGGGGCACCGCACACGGCTAAGAGAACGATCTTGAAGATCAACTTGTGTGTCTAGAGGTGCCCCCCTGCCCCCGTATATGAAGGAGCAAGGGGGGAGGAGGCCGGCCCTAGGAGGGGCGCGCTAGGGGAGTAGGATTCCTACTCCTAGTTGGAGTAGGTTTCCTCCTTTCCTAGTCGAACTAGGAGAAGGGGGAAATGGGGAAAGAGGGGAAGGAAGGGAGAGAGGGGCAGCGCCCCAAACCCCTTGTCCAATTCGGACTGGGCTTGGGAGGGGTGCGCGCCACCTCCTGGTCCTTCCCACTAAGGCCCATTAAGAACCATTGCTTCTTCCTCGTATTCCCGTAACTCCCCGGTACCTCCGAAAATACCAAAATCACTCGGAACCTTTCCGATGTCCGAATATAGTCGTCCAATATATCGATCTTTACGTCTCGACCATTTCGAGACTCCGAACTCCTTCGGTACATCAAAACATATAAACTCATAATGAAACTGTCATCGAAACCTTAAGCGTGCCGACCCTACGGGTTCGAGAACAATGTAGACATGACCGAGACACGTCTCCGGTCAATAACCAATAGCGGAACCTAGATGCTCATATTGGCTCCCACATATTCTACGAAGATCTTTATCAGTCAGATCGCATAACAACATACGGTGTTCCCTTTGTCATCGGTATGTTACTTGCCCGAGATTCGATCGTCGGTATCTCAATACCTAGTTCAATCTCGTTACCGGCAAGTCTCTTTACTCGTTCCGTAATACATCATCTCGCAACTAACCCATTAGTTGCAATGCTTGCAAGGCTTATGTGATGTGCATTACCGAGAGGGCCCAGAGATACCTCTCCGACAATCGGGGTGACAAATCCTAATCTCGAAATACGCCAACCCAACATGTACCTTTGGAGACACCTGTAGAGCCCCTTTATAATCACCCAGTTACATTGTGACGTTTGGTAGCACACAAAGTGTTCCTCCGGCAAACGGAAGTTGCATAATCTCATAGTCATAGGAACATGTATAAGTCATGAAGAAAGCAATAGCAACATACTAAACGATCGGGTGCTAAGCTAATGGAATGGGTCATGTCAATCACATCATTCTTCTAATGATGTGATTCCGTTAATCAAATAACAACTCTTTTGTTCATGGTTAGGAAACATAACCATCTTCGATTAACGAGCTAGCAAGTAGAGGCATACTAGTGACACTCTGTTTGTTTATGTGTTCACACATGTATGATGTTTCCGGTTAATACAATTCTAGCATGAATAATAAACATTTATCATGATATAAGGAAATAAATAATAACTTTATTATTGCCTCTAGGGCATATTTCCTTCAGTCTCCCACTTGCACTAGAGTCAATAATCTAGTTCACATTGCCATGTGATTCAACACTAATAGTTCACATCACCATGTGATTGACACCCATAGTTCACATCGTCATGTGACCTACACCCAAAGGGTTTACTAGAGTCAGTAATCTAGTTCACATCGCTTATGTGATTAACACCCAAAGGTGTGATCATGTTTTGCTTGTGAGATAATTTTAGTCAACGGGTCTATCACATACAGATCCGTAAGTATTTTGCGAATTTCTATGTCTAGAATGCTCTGCACGCTGCTACTCTAGCTAATTGTTCCCACTTTCAATATGTATCTAGATCGAGACTTAGAGTCATCCACATCTGTGTCAAAACTTGCATCGACGTAACTTTTTACGATGTACCTTTTGTCACCTCCATAATCGAGAAATATTTCCTTATTCCACTAAGGATAATTTTGACCGATGACCAGTGATCTACTCTTAGATCACTATTGTACTCCCTTGCTTAACACAGTGTAGGGTATACAATAGATCTGGCACGGCATAGCATACTTTATAGAACCTATGGCTGAGGCATAGGGAATGACTTTCATTCTCTTTCTATCTTCTGCCCTGGTCGGGCTTTGAGTCTTACTCAATTTCACACCTTGTAACACAGCCAAGAACTTCTTTCTTTGACTGTTCCATTTTGAACTACTTCAAAATCTTGTCAAGGTATGTACTCATTGAAAAAACTTATCAAGCGTCTTGATCTATCTCTATAGATCTTGATGCTTAATATGTAAGCAGCTTCACCGAGGTCTTTCTTTAAAAAAACTCATTTTAAACACTCCTTTATGCTTTGCAGAATAATTCTACATTATTCCCGATCAACAATATGTCATTCACATATATATATCAGAAATGTTGTAGTGCTCCCACTCACTTTCTTGTAAATACAGGCTTCACCGCAAGTCTGTAAAAACTATATGCTTTGATCAACTCATCAAAGCGTATATTCCAACTCTGAGATGCTTGCACCAGTCCATAGATGGATCGCTGGAGCTTGCACATTTTGTTAACACCTTTAGGATTGACAAAACCTTCTGGTTGCATCATATACAATAAATCCATTAAGGAATGCAGTTTTGTTTATCCATTTGCCAGATTTCATAAAATGCGGAAATTGGTAACATGATT
This sequence comes from Triticum monococcum, assembly GCA_034509565.1. Taxonomy (NCBI): domain Eukaryota; kingdom Viridiplantae; phylum Streptophyta; class Magnoliopsida; order Poales; family Poaceae; genus Triticum; species Triticum monococcum. Next base: position 663,262,768 of record CM067843.1, on the reverse strand, counting down.
CGGACAGACTTAAGCATAGATACGAGTGAGAAACTCTCATCGTAGTCAACACCTTGAACTTGTCGAAAACCTTTTGCGACAACTCTAGCTTTGTAGATAGTAACACTACTATCAACGTCCGTCTTCCTCTTGAAGATCCATTTAATCTCAATGGCTTGCCGAACATCGGGCAAGTCAACCAAAGTCCATACTTTGTTCTTATACATGGATCCTATCTCAGATTTCATGGCCTCAAGCCATTTTGCGGAATCTGGGCTCATCATCGCTTCCTCATAGTTCGTACGTTCGTCATGGTCAAGTAGAATGACCTCCAGAACAAGATCACCGTACCATTCTGGTGCAGATCTCATTCTGGGTAACCTACGAGATTCGGTAGTAACTTGATCTGAAGTTACATGATCATTATCATTAGCTTCCTCACTAATTGGTGTAGTAGTCACAGGAACAGATTTCTGTGATGAACTACTTTCCAATAAGGGAGAAGGTACAATTGCCTTATGAAGTTCTACTTTCCTCCCACTCACTTCGTTCAAGAGAAACTCCTTCTCTAGAAATGATCCATTCTTAGCAATGAATGTCTTGCCTTCGGATCTGTGATAGAAGGTGTACCCAACAGTCTCCTTTGGGTATCCTATGAAGACATATTTCTCCGATTTCGGTTTGAGCTTATCAGGATGAAACTTTTTCATATAAGCATCACAATCCCAAACTTTAAGAAATGACAACTTCAGTTTCTTGCCAAACCATAGAACAGATCGTGTCGTCTCAACGTACTTAGATGGTGCCCCTTTTTAACGTGAATGCAGCTGTCTCTAATGCATGATCCCAAAACGATATTGGTAAATTAGTAAGAAACATCATAGATTGTACTATATCCAATAAAGTATGGTTATGACGTTCGGACACACCATTATGTTGTGGTGTTCTAGGTGGCTTGAGTTTGTGAAACTATTCCACATTGTTTTAATTGAAGACCAAACTCGTAACTCAACTATTCGTCTCCGCGGTCAGATCGTAGAAACTTTATTTTCTTGTCACGATGATTTTCCACTTCACTCTGAAATACTTTGAACTTTTCAGACTTATGTTTCATCAAGTAGATATAGTCATATCTGCTTAAATCATCTGTGAAGGTCAGAAAATAATGATACTTGTCGCGAGCTTTAATATTCATCGGACCACATACATCAGTATGTATGATTTCCAACAAATCTATTGCTCGCTCCATTGTTCCGGAGAATGGAGTCTGTAGTCATTTTGCCCATAAGGCATGGTTCGCAAGCACCAAGTGATTCATAATCAAGTGATTCCAAAATCCCATCAGCATGGAGTTTCTTCGTGCGCTTTACACCAATATGACCTAAATGGCAGTGCCACAAGTAAGTTGCACTATCATTATTAACTTTGCATCTTTTGGCTTCAATATTATGAATATGTGTATCACTGCGATCGAGATCCAATGAACCATTTTCATTGGGTGTGTAACCATATAAGGTTTTATTCATGTAAACAGAACAACAATCTATTCTCTTACTTAAACGAATAACCGTATTACAATAAACATGATCAAATCATATTCATGCTCAATGCAAACAGCAAATAACACTTATTTAGGTTCAACACTAATCCCGAAAGTATAGGGAGTGTGCGATGATGATCATATCAATCTTGGAACCACTTCCAACACACATCGTCACTTCACCCTTAACTAGTCTCTGTTTATTCTGCAACTCCCGTTTTGAGTTACTAATCTTAGCAACTGAACTAGTATCTAATACTGAGGGGTTGCTATAAACACTAGTAAAGTACACATCAATAACATGTATATCGAATATACTTATGTTCACTTTGCCATCCTTCTTATCCGCCAATCACTTGGGGTAGTTCTGCTTCCAATGACCAGTCCCTTTGCAGTAGAAGCACTTAGTCTCAGGCTTAGGACCAGACTTGGGCTTCTTCACTAGAGCAGCAACTTGCTTGCTGTTTTTCTTGAAGTTCCCCCTTTTCCCTTTGCCCTTTTCTTGAAACTAGTGATCTTGTCAACCATCAACACTTGATGCTCTTTCTTGATTTCTACCTTCATCGATTTCATCATCATGAAAAGCTCGGGGGTCGTTTTTGTCATCCCTTGCATACTGTAGTTCATCACGAAGTTCTGCTAACTTGGTGATGGTGACTAGAGAATTCTGTCAATCACTATCTTATCTGGAAGATTAACTCCCACTTGATCCAAGTGATTGTAGTACCCAGACATTCTGAGCACATGCTCACTAGTTGAGCGATTCTCCTCCATCTTTTAGCTATAGAACTTGTTGGAGACTTCATATCTCTCAACTCGGGTATTTGCTTAAATATTAACTTCAACTCCTGGAACATCTCATATGGTCCATGACGTTCAAAACGTCTTTGAAGTCCCGATTCTAAGCCGTTAAGCATGGTGCACTAAACTATCAAGTAGTCATCATATTTAGCTAGCCAAACGTTCATAACGTCTGCATCTGGTCCTGCAATAGGTCTGTCACCTAGCGGTGCATCAAGGACATAATTCTTCTATGCAGCAATGAGGATAAACCTCAGATCACGGATCCAATCCGCACCATTTCTACTAACATCTTTCAACACAATTTTCTCTAGGAACATACCAAAATAAACACAGGGAAGCAACAACGCGAGCTATTGATCTACAACATGATTTGCAAAATACTACCAGGACTAAGTTCATGATAAATTTAATATCAATTAATCATATTACTTAAGAACTCCCACTTAGATAGACATACCTCTAATCCTCTAAGTGATCACGTGATCCAAATCAACTAAACCATGTCTGATCATCACGTGAGATGGAGTAGTTTCATTGGTGAACATCACTATGTTGATCATATCTACTATATGATTCACGCTCGACCTTTCAGTCTCCGTGTTCCGAGGCCATATATGTATATGCTTGGCTCGTCAAGTATAACCTGAGTATTCCGCGTGTGCAACTGTTTTGCACCCGTTGTATTTGAACGTAGAGCCTATCACACCCGATCATCACGTGGTGTCTTAGCACGAAGAACTTTCGCAACGGTGCATACTCAGGGAGAACACTTCTGGATAATTAGTGAGAGATCATCTTAAAATGCTACCGTTAATCAAAGCAAGATAAGATGTATAAAAGATAAACATCATATGCAATCAAAATATGTGACATGATATGGCCATCATCATCTTGCGCCTTTGATTTCCATCTCTAAAGTACTGTCATGATCTCTATCGTCACCGGCATGACACCATGTTCTCCATCATCTTGATCTATAACAATGTGTCATCACGTGGTCGTCTCGCCAACAATTGCTCTTGCAACTATTGCTATCGCATAGTGATAAAGTAAAGCAATTATTGGGCGCTTGCATCTTATGCAATAGAGAGACAACCATAATAATTTTGCCAGTTGTCGATAACTTCAACAAAACATGATCATCTCATACAACAACTTATATCTCATCACGCCTTGACCATATCACATCACAACATGCCCTGCAAAAACAAGTTAGACGTCCTCTACTTTGTTGTTGCAAGTTTTACGTGGCTCCTACGGGCTTAGCAAGAACCGTTCTTACCTACGCATCAAAAACCACAACGATAGTTTGTCAAGTTGGTGCTGTTTTAACCTTCGCAAGGACCAGGCATAGCCACACTCGGTTCAACTAAAGTTGGAGAAACTGACACCCGCTAGCCACCTATGTGCAAAGCACGTCGGTAGAACCAGTCTCGCGTAAGCGTACGCGTAATGTCGGTCCGGGCCGCTTCATCGAACAATACCGTCGAACCAAAGTATGACATGCTGGTAAGCAGTATGACTTATATCGCCCACAACTCACTTGTGTTCTACTCATGCATATGACATCTACGCATAAAACCTAGGCTCGGATGCCACTGTTGGGTAACGTAGTAATTTCAAAAAAATTCCTACGCACACGCAAGATCATGGTGATGCATCGCAACGAGAGGGGACAGTGTAGTCTACGTACCCTCGTAGACCGACAGCGGAAGCGTTATGACAACGCGGTTGATGTAGTCGTACGTCTTCACGGCCCGACCGATCAAGCACCGAAACTACGGCACCTCCGAGTTCTAGCACACGTTCAGCTTGATGACGATCCCCGGACTCCGATCCAGCAAAGTGTCGGGGAAGAGTTCCGTCAGCACGACGGCGTGGTGACGATCTTGATGTTCTACTGTCGCAGGGCTTCGCCTAAGCACCACTACAATATTATCGAGGACTATGGAGGAGGGGGCACCGCACACGGCTAAGAGAACGATCTTGAAGATCAACTTGTGTGTCTAGAGGTGCCCCCCTATATAAAGGAGCAAGGGGGGAGGAGGCCGGCCCTAGGAGGGGCGCGCCAGGGGAGTAGGATTCCTACTCCTAGTTGGAGTAGGTTTCCTCCTTTCCTAGTCCAACTAGGAGAAGGGGGGAAAGGGGGAAAGAGGATAAGGAAGGGAGAGAGGGGCGGCGCCACAAACCCCTTGTCCAATTCAGACTGGGCTTGGGAGGGGCGCGCACCACCTCCTGGTCCTTCCCACTAAGGCCCATTAAGGCCCATTGCTTCTTCCTCGTATTCCCGTAACTCCCTGGTACCCCCGAAAATACCCGAATCACTCGGAACCTTTCCGATGTCTGAATATAGTCGTCCAATATATCGATCTTTACGTCTCGGCCATTTCGAGACTCCTCGTCATGTCCCCGATCTCATCCGGGACTCCGAACTCCTTCGGTACATCAAAACATATAAACTCATAATGAAACTGTCATCGAAACCTTAAGCGTGCCGACCCTACGGGTTCGAGAACAATGTAGACCTGACCGAGACACGTCTCCGGTCAATAACCAATAGCGGAACCTAGATGCTCATATTGGCTCCCACATATTCTACGAAGATCTTTATCGGTCAGACCGCATAACAACATATGGTGTTCCCTTTGTCATCGGTATGTTACTTGCCCGAGATTCGATCGTCGGTATCTCAATACCTAGTTCAATCTCGTTACCGGCAAGTCTCTTTACTCGTTCCGTAATACATCATCTCGCAACTAACTCATTAGTTGCAATGCTTGCAAGGCTTATGTGATGTGCATTACCGAGAGGGCCCAGAGATACCTCTCCGACAATCGGGGTGACAAATCCTAATCTCGAAATACGCCAACCCAACATGTACCTTTGGAGACACCTGTAGAGCTCCTTTATAATCACCCAGTTACATTGTGACGTTTGGTAGCACACAAAGTGTTCCTCCGGCAAACAGAAGTTGCATAATCTCATAGTCATAGGAACATGTATAAGTCATGAAGAAAGCAATAGCAACATACTAAACGATCGGGTGCTAAGCTAATGGAATGGGTCATATCAATCACATCATTCTTCTAATGATGTGATTCCGTTAATCAAATAACAACTCTTTTGTTCATGGTTAGGAAACATAACCATCTTCGATTAATGAGCTAGTCAAGTAGAGGCATACTAGTGACACTCTGTTTGTTTATGTATTCACACATGTATGATGTTTCCGGTTAATACAATTCTAGCATGAATAATAAACATTTATCATGATATAAGGAAATAAATAATAACTTTATTATTGCCTCTAGGGCATATTTCCTTCACACCCACATACAACTTTATGAAAACCGCCATCACATCATTTTTTATAATGTGCCACGCCTTCTGATAAAAGGCCACGATGAACCCATCCGACCCCGGTGCTCGGTCCGGAGGCAACTCCTTAATTGTGTTCCAAACTTCCTCCTCAGAAAAGATCTCATCAAGCTCCAACAAATTATGAGTTTCCATCTCCAGGAACTCACGATCCACGTCTGCCTCCCTCGAGTGAGCTCTTCCCAATAATTGTTCATAGGCCTCCGAAAAAACCTCTTCCTTTCGATGTTGTTTCGTAATCAGCTCGCCATTATGCCTCATGTGCGGGACAAAGTTCTAAGATCGCCATCCATTTGCCACTGTGTGGAAAAGTTTAGTGTTGGCATCTCCCTCCCTTATCCACCTTTAGCATGACCTCTGCCAATCAATGGTCCGCTGCAAGGAGGCCATGCCTAGCAGCTCATGCTTAATAGTGCACCCGAGCCATCTCTCATCGAAAGAGAGCTCACGGGACTCCATGGCGTGGTCCAACCTCAGGATAATGTAATTGGCACTAGCCATCTGGATCTTTATGTCCCCAGGCCCGAAGTGCAGTCGCGGTGTTACGAAGTAAGTAGTCCAACCTCTTGAGAGGATCGAAAATATCATCCTCACACACCCATGCATCGCGTACCGTCTGCTCGGACCCCTCCAGCTTAAGCCAATACGTCTCAAATCGGAACCTCTTCTTAGCACAGAAGGGAGCCGAGGTTGTTAAATGCAGCGGGGAGTGATCCGATATGTTTGTGCTAAGAGCTTGTAACAACACATCCGGGTAAGCTAGTTCCCAATCCCTCGAGACATACACCTGATACGTCTCCGTTGTATCTACTTTTCCAAACACTTTTGCCCTTGTTTTGGACTCTAACTAGCATGATTTGAATGGAACTAACCCGGACTGACGTTGTTTTCAGCAGAATTACCATGGTGTGATTTATGTGCAGAAACAAAAGTTCTCGGAATGACCTGAAACTTCACGGAACACCTTTTCGGAAAATACAAAAAATCCTTGCAAAAGAAGAAGGCCAGGGGGCGACCACCTGTCCACGAGGGTGGGGGCGCGCCTGCCCCCCTAGGGCGCGCCCCCCTACCTCGTGGGCCCCTTGGACCTCCTCCGACCTCAACCCCAACTCTATATATTTGGTTTCGGGGAGAAAAAAAACCAGAGAGAAGAAATCATCACATTTTACGTTACGGAGCCGCCGCCAAGCCCTAAAACCTCTTGGGAGGGCTGATCTGGAGTCCGTTCGGGGATCCGGAGAGGGGAATCCGTCGCCATCGTCATTATCAACCATCCTCCATCACCAATTTCGTGATGCTCACCGCCGTGCGTGAGTAATTCCATCGTAGGCTTGCTGGACGGTGATGGGTTGGATGGGATCTATCATGTAATCGAGTTAGTTTTGTTAGGGTTTGATCCCTAGTATCCACTATGTTCTGAGATTGATGTTGCTATGACTTTGCTATGCTTAATGCTTGTCACTAGGGCCCGAGTGCGATGATTTCAGATCTGAACCTATTATGTTTTCATCAATATATGAGAGTTCTTGATCCTATCTTGCAAGTCTATAGTCACCTATTATGTGTTATGATCTGTTAACCCCCGAAGTGACAATAATCAGGGTACTTACCTGTGATGACCATAGTTTGAAGAGTTCATGTATTCACTATGTTTTAATGCTTTGTTCCGGTACTCTATTAAAAGGAGGCCTTAATATCCCTTAGTTTCCGTAAGGACCCCGCTGCCACGGGAGGGTAGGACAAAAGATTTTATGCAACTTCTTTTCCATAAGCACGTATGACTATATTCAGAATACATGCCTACATTATATCAATGAACTGGAGCTAGTTTTGAGTCACCCTAGGTTATGATTGTTACAAGATGAACTGCATCCGGCATAATTCTCCATCACTGATCCATTGCCTGCGAGCTTTCCACATATTGTTCTTCGCTTATTTACTTTTCCGTTGTTATTGCTATCATCATTACAAAATACCAAAAACATTACTTTTGCTACCGTTACTACTATTATCATATTACTTTGCTACTAAACAGTTTGCTGCAGATACTAAGTTTCCAGGTGTGGTTAAATTGACAACTCAACTGCTAATACTTGAGAATATTCTTTGGCTCCCCTTGTGTCAAATCAATAAATTTGGGTTGAATACTCTACCCTCGAAAACTGTTGCGATCCCCTATACTTGTGGGTTATCAAGACTATTTTCTGGCGTCGTTGCCGGGGAGCATAGCTCTATTCTTTGAGTCACTTGGGATTTATATCTGCTTATCATTATGAAGAACTTGAGAGATCCTAAAACCAAGATCTATCCCTCAACTACGAGGGAAGGTAAGGAACTGCCATCTAGCTCTGCACTTGATTCACCTTCTGTTTTGAGTAAGCTTGCGACATCTAAACCTGCTTCTACTACTCGTTCTGATATATCGCATGTTATTGATGATGCCACTTCTGCTACGCATGATACTTATGATGAAACTACTTCTATGCTTGATACTATCGTGCCACTTAGTGAATTTCTTGATGAACAACTTGCTAGGGTTAGAGAGAGTGAAAATATTGAATCTGATAATACTGATGAAAGTAATGATGAAGACTTGCATCTTATTCCTAAGGGTTATGTTTTTATAAAGAAGCTTCTTTAGCTATTTTAGCTTGCAAAGATAGATACGAACTCAAGAGGTTATTAGCTAAATGGAATCAGCAATCTCTAAATGCTAGAATGAAACCTGACCCTGCTTTTGCTACTTCACCTATCTGTGTTACTGATAAGGATTATGAATTCTCTGTTGATCCTAATATAATTACTTTGGTTGAATCTGATCCTTTTCATGGCTATGAATCTGAAACTGTTGTGGCACATCTTACTAAATTAAATGATATAGCTACCCTGTTCACCAATGATGAGAGAACTCGTTACTTTTATATCCTTAAGATATTTCCGTTCTCATTAAAGGGTGATGCTAAGATATGGTTTAATTCTCTTGATCCTGGTTGTGTGCGTAGTCCCCGGGATATGATTTATTACTTCTCTGCTAAATATTTCCCTGCTCATAAGAAACAAGTTGATTTAAGGGATATATATAACTTTGTGCAAATTGAAGAAGAGAGTCTCCCACAAGCTTGGGGGAGGCTTCTCAAGTTACTTAATGCTTTTCCTGATCATCCTCTTAAGAAAAATGAAATACTTGATATCTTTTATAATGGACTAACCGATGCCTCCAGAGATTACCTGGATAGTTATGATGGTTCTATTATTAGGGAAAGAATGCCGGATGAAGCTGAAATTCTATTGAATAATATATTGACAAATGAAAATAATTGGACACCTACTGAGCCAGTTCATGAGCCTATTCCTAAACCAAGTCAGAAGAAGAGAGGTATTCTATTTCTCAGTCCTGAAGATATGCAAGAGGCAAAGAAATCTATGAAAGAAAAAGGTATTAAAGCTGAAGATGTTAAGAATTTACCTCCTATTGAAGAAATACATGGTCTTAATTTACCGCCTGTTGAAGAAACATATGATCTTGATCCATCACCTATTGAAGAAACTCGTGGTCTTGATAACCCGACACAGGTAGTAAAGGTAAATTCTCTCTATAGATTTGATGAAGGTGATATCCCTCGTTATAAGTCTGCTAGACAATGCTTAGATGAGTTTGACAATTTCCTTGTTAAACAAGAAAACTTTAATGCTTATTTTGGTAGACAATTGAAATATAATTCCGATATGCTTGAACACTTGGGTGATTATATGGCTAATGTTAAAGGTGAACTTAAACTTATTAGTAAACATGATTCTATGGTTACCACTCAAGTAGAACAAGTGCTTAAGGATCAAAATGATTTGCTCAATGAATTGAATAGTAAGAATAATGATAATGCTGTTAAAGTGGCTACTAGAACTGGTAAAATGACTCAGGAACCTTTGTATCATGAAGGCCACCCTAAGATAATTGAGCAAGATTCTCAGAGAAATAATGTAGATGCACCTAGTCCTTCTAATAGGAAGAAAAAGAAAAAAGATAGGACTTTGCATGCTTCTAGTAAACCTGTTACTGAAACACCTGAGAATCCAAATGATATTTCTATTTCTGATGCTGAAACACAATCTGGTAATGAACCTGAAACAAGTGATAATGTTAATGATAATGTTCATGATGATGCTCAACCTAGTAATGATAATGATATAGAAATTGAACCTGTTGTTGATCTTGATAACCCACAATCAAAGAATCAACGTCATGATAAGAAAGACTTTGTTGCCAGGAAACACGGTAAAGAAAGAGAACCATGGGTTTAGACACCCATGTCTTTTCCACCCAAACCATCCAAGAAAAAGGATGATGAGGATTTTGAGCACTTTGCTAAAATGATTAGACCTATCTTTTTGCGTATGCGATTAACTGATATGCTGAAAATGAACCTTATTCTAAGTATATGAAAGATATTGTTACAAATAAAAGAAAGATACCGGAAGCTGAAATTTCCACCATGCTCGCTAATTATACTTTTAAGGGTGGGATACCAAAGAAACTAGGAGATCCAGGAGTACCCACTATACCATGTTCCATTAAAAGAAACTATGTTAAAACTGCTTTATGCGATCTTGGAGCCGGTGTTAGTGTTATGCCTCTCTCATTATATCGTAGACTCGACTTGAATAAGTTGACACCTACTGAAATATCTTTGCAAATGGCTGATAAATCAACTGCTATACCTGTCGGTATTTGTGAGGATGTGCCAGTTGTAGTTGCAAACGTTACTATTTTAACAGACTTTGTTATTCTTGATATTCCCGAGGACGATAGTATATCTATTATTCTTGGAAGACCCTTTTTGAATACTGCAGGGGCTGTTATTGATTGCACTAAAGGCAATGTCACTTTTCATGTTAATGGTAATGAGCATACGGTACACTTTCCGAGGAAACAACCTCAAGTCCACAGTATCAACTCTATTGGAAAAATTCCATCGATTATATTTGGAGGTTTTGAATTTCCTCTCCTACTGTCAAGAAGAAATATGATATTCTTATTATTGGGGATGTGCATATCCCTGTTGAGGTAACATAGTGTTATTCGAACTTTCTCTAGTTCCATGTTATTCGGAATGAGCTCGTTAACCAGACTTGATCAACCTTGTTAGTTGATTCCTTTTGATGAGCATGAGATGGATGAAACTAGAAGGCACACCTTCGGTATCCCACTTTTCCATTCTGTTATTTATATTAAATAAAATAAAAATAGTATTTTCTGTCTGTTATCTGAATTATCCGTGCAATATAAAAATACCTCAAAAATAAAAGTTCTCCAAATGCCCTAAAATTTAAATATGATTTTTTCTGGAATATTTGAGAATATTTGGCACTGAGAACACAGCAGGGGGTCATCCACCTGGCCACGAGGGTGGAGGGCGCGCCCTACCCCCCTGGGCGCGCGCCCCTGCCTCGTGGGCCCATGGTGGCCCTCCTCCACTTATTCTTTCACCCACACACTCCTTCTTCCTCCCACAAACACGAATAACCAGCTCAAACCCGAGTCCAAGCTCGTTTTGCTGCCATTTTCGATCTCCTTGCTCAAAGCACCTCTCACAAAACTGCTTGGGGAGATTGTTCCTTGGTATGTGACTCCTCCATTGGTCCAATTAGTTTTTGTTCTAGTGCTTTATTCATTGCAAATTTATGCTGTCTAGGTGACCATGTTCTTGAGCTTGCATGTCAAATTTATATGGTTCCAAGTAGTTTTGATGCATGATATAGGCTCTAGGCACTTGTATGAGTAGTTGCTATCAATATTATTGGGTTTGGTTTACTTTTATTTGAAGTTACTAAAAATTTCAGAATTTTTCAGAAAATAATGAAGAGACTTTTGAGGGGCTCATCGAGCCAAAGCTCAAAGGAAAAGGCACAGAAGCCCAAGTATAATCTGCCTCGCACCATGGAGGTTCGGCCGTGTGAATGGCCTTCCGATGAATTCTTGATAGCAGTCGGGATTTATGAAGATTTTTATGAATTGGCTGAAAATGCAGGCCTCACCGCTTTCCTCCACAACCAGCACGATCAGTATCTCTTACTCACAAATATCTTTGTGCAAAACTTTAATTTCCATTCTAGGTGCTCACCACCTACGGTGGAGTTTTATTTATATGATGAGCATAAGGAGATGTCACTTTATGATTTTTGTCGGGTTTGTTTGGTCCCTTTCAAGGGTAAGACAGAGGAACCACATCGCGAGGATGTGGATGGGTTTATTGATACCATCACTATAGGGGAAACGAGGAAGGTTTCCGATGCATACATTTTCCTGTTTTACGCTACTTTGCAATATTTGCTAGTCGTTGCTTAATTGGCCGCAGAAACTGTGGAAACCTTAGTGTTCCTGATATTATTATTTTGTTCCACGGTTTATTCAGTGATAACTCTGTTAGTATGCACTAGTAGAAAAAGGCTCAAATGTGAAGCACATTAGTGCCGGTTTGAATTTGAGCCGGCACTAATGTGACCATTAGTGCCGGTTCCAACGGCTAGGCGGGCGGGCATCATTAGTACCGGTTCGTGGGTAACCTTTAGTACCGGTTCATGCCACGAACCGGTACTAATGAGGCTGTGTCAGGCTATGGTCAGTCTGGGGCCCCACGAAGACCTTTAGTACCGGTTCATGCCATGAACCGGTACTAGAGTTTCTTTGTAAGCTGATTTTTAGTCCCACCTCGCCAAGAGAGAGGCAGTATGAGCGGTTTATAAGCCGTGAGTGCACATACAATGACGAAGAGTTGCAATGCTCACCTACATGTTGATTAGCTTCAAGCCTTGCGGAATAGCATAGATTGCACTGAGCTATGTGCAGTGCAGTCTACACTATTCTGAATGGCTTGAAGCAAATTAACCAGCATTGCACCTCTTTTTTATTTTTAATAACTTATTTGAACTCCGGACTTCTTTTGTGTTCAGTATGCAGCATTCAAAGCGACGTCATCAATTTCCAACATGTTCTGACATCATTTGTTGTTTTTCGGTCATTTACCTAATTGTTTAGAGAGCTAAATGACCGTGAAATTGAAAATCACTACAAAATGAATCCTGAAAATGTTGAAACTTGGCATGGTATCATCATATCACCCGCATAGCATGCGCGAAAGAGTAGAGAGGGTCACGGCAAAAACTGGACGCACTCCGTGTACAAACTGGACAAACTCTTTCAGAGTATCAGGGTTTCGGACGAGAACTCATCTGTTACATGGCCACTTCAATGTTTTTTAAACTTATTTGAACTCCGGACTTCTTTTGTGTTCAGTATGCAGCATTCAAAGAGACATCATCAATTTCCAACATGTTCTGACATCATTTGTTGTTTTTCGGTCATTTACCTAATTGTTTTGAGAGCTAAATGACCGTGAAATTGAAAATCACTACAAAATGAATCCTGAAAATGTTGAAACTTGGCATGGTATCATCATATCACCCGCATAGCATGCGCGAAAGAGTAGAGAGGGTCACGGCAAAAACTGGACGCACTTCGTCTACAAACTGGACATACTCTTTCGGAGTATCAGGGTTTCGGACGAGAACTCATCTGTTGCACGGCCACTTCAATGTTTTTTAAACTTATTTGAACTCCGGACTTCTTTTGTGTTCAGTATGCAGCATTCAAAGCGACGTCATCAATTTCCAACATGTTCTGACATCATTTGTTGTTTTCCGGTCATTTACCTAATTGTTCAGTATGCAGCATTCAATTTCCAGAAGAAAATAAATAGAAGAAAAGAAATAATGCAGAAAATAAAAAAACTATACAAAAAAATTACTCAAAAATAAATAGAAGAAAATAAATAATGCAGAAAAGAAAAAACTATATAAAAAACTACTCAAAAATAAATAGAAGAAAATAAATAATGCAGAAAAGAAAAAACTATATAAAAAATGTGTTGGCGCGCTGCCCAGTGGTCCTGCCAGACCTAGGGTGTGCAAATGCAGGCCTAGAAGGCCCAGCAGGCTCACAAGGCAGCATGCCCTAATTAATTAGGCCCAGAAGCCTGCTATATAGAGAAGCTCGAAGGAGCAGCCGCGGCTGGGTTTATAAACCAGTGCGGCTGCCCTTCGCTCGGCGAGGTGGGACTAAACATTGTGCACCGCCGGTGGCAGCGCACAACCTTTAGTACCGGTTGGTGGCTCCAACCGGTACTAAAGGGGAGGCGTCTTTAGTACCGGTTCGTAGCACGAACCGGTACTAAAGGGGCCGTTTCCCGCCCCTTGGCCTGGCGAAAATTGGCCTTTAGTACCGGTTGGAGCCACCAACCGGCACTAAAGACCCCTCCTATATATATGGAACCTACGAAAAAATCAGTTCATCGACCACCAGTAGTTCTTCTCGATCCAAACTTCTTCGCCGCGCGCCCGTCGCCCCATCGCGCGCCGCGCCGCCGCCCGACCCGTCGCCCCCGTCGCGCCCGTACGTCGCCGCCGCCTCTCGCCCGCCGCGCCCGTCCCCCCGTCGTCGCCCGCCGCCGCCCGTACGCCGCCGTCTCCCGGTCGTACGTACACACACACACATACACACACACATTGTTAATTTTTACTTATTTTCTATTTTCTGTTATTTAGATTAATGTTATATAAATTACGTAGATAATAATGTTAGAATGTTAATGGTTAGATGAATTATATGGAAAAGATGTTAAATATTAATGTCAAATATATTTTACATGAATTAGAACAAGTTGAACTAGTTGAATTAGTATAACTAGATATTAATTAGGTATATATATGAGATTATTTGAACTAGTTGAATTAATATAACTAGTTTATTTTTAGTATGAAAATTAATAGAACATGTTTATTTTTAGTAAGAAAATTTAGGTATATGAGATTTGATGATCTAATCAAAATATTACTATATAGAACTACCTACTTTATTTAGTAAGAAATTACTAGAACTAGTTTATTTTTAGTAAATGCTTAGTTGAATTAATAGAACTAGTTTATTTAGTTGACTTAATAGAACTAGTAAGTGTTTAATGTTTCACCTATATATGAACATATATGTTAGATATTAGATGAATTAGTTCAATTAATTAGTTGAACTAGTTAGTTGAATTAGTTTAATTAATTAGGTATATTCTTCGTAAGTGCTTAGTTGAACTAGTTGAATTAACAGAATTAGTTGAATTAATAGAACTAATAAGTGTTTAATGTTTCACCTATGAACATAGGAATGTCGTCTGACGACGAACACGATTTCATTATGTGTGAATACTGTGAAGACCAGCGTGGCGTGTGCGGCCAAAATTTTCTAGTTGATGATAGACGCTTCAGCATCAAGCTAGATGAGAACTTCGAAGTGGATACAGTAAGTCACAACGACAAGTCTTTTTCGTAATTAAGCATGACTTATTCTTCATTTTGCTTCACCTTTTAATTTTAATTTTTCACTATTCTACTAGCGTATCCCCTGCCATGCAAGAATTTTTGTCTTGGATAAGATAGGTTTCAGTCCTAACGAAACTATGGAGGTAAAAAGAGTTTACTTGAAGACCGAGCATGGTTATACCTTCAACGTCAAATTATACAATGCAGACACATACACCTATTTTGAATGCAAAACTTGGCAAGAACTATGCAAGGCTTATGCATTTGAGCCTGATATGGTTATCACCTTTGATATTCGTCCGGAAGATGATATTGAAGGTAATAGAGACATCTGGGTCGATGTGCAGACGCCTCCAGTTCTACCATTATGTAAGTTTCTCAACCATATTTATGTCTTCGATATGAGATTATTTGAACCAGTTGAATAATTAATAGATCTCAATTAATATTGACAGCTTACTTCCATTCAAGCAAACATGTCCGGCGCTTGGTAGACAAGACCATCCACTGTCCCAGGGCTGAACTAAACTGCGAGGAGACAAGTCATTATGTTTCATGGCTTGAGGATCTTGATGCTGTCAAGACCAATTTCTTTCCTGCACTTAGAAATGTTAGTACTCAAAACGTGCAACCAATAGTGTTCGTAGTGAACTACCGTCACATATATTTAGGAAAGATGGTAAGATTTCTACTATTACTTCTTAGTGCATCTTTTGCGTACATTATTTTTTAAGCTAAACTTCATTGCTAAGTATGTTACTATACGATGTTCTTCAATAGGGACTCCCGATGAATGTTGTGCCTGATTGGATTGAGACTAAAGGTACCATGAATATTGTTAGCTTACGGCCAAGATATCCTACAATGCACTTTAGTGCATTCAGGATTTCTAATAGCGAGGAATGCTTAATAGTAAAAGACTGGAGCAAAATTGTGAACGATCACAGAGAAGTACTAGGGGGCAGCAATTAGAAACGCAACCCACGATTAGGAGACAGGTTCATCTGCATGCTCCAATATGATGAATTAGCAAAGCTATACATGTTCTATGCTATTTTACCTGAGAGAGAGAAGCAAGAGTGATTAATTAGCTAGTTCATGCTCTTAGTACTTGTCCTCTCATGTCCGGGTTCTTCGTCCTGAACTTAATCTCAAACAGTGATTTGCTTTTGTGGTGTTATGAATGCTTATAATATCATTACCATGTTGAACTCGATGATATCTTTGCTATGAAAACCGTTGGTGATGATATATATGATGCAAGAGTTTTTATATTAATTAATATGATGATGATGATGATGATGATGATGAGTTATTATATCATTTATGAAAGAAATTGCATATTAGTTTCAACTGGGTGGATTCTAGCTAAGTGATCAAGTATATATATGCCATATCCATATTACCTCGATCACTTAAGTAGGTGATCAAGTATATATAATATGGATATGACATATACTTGATGACTTAGCTAGGATCCACACGCATCCAGTCAAACTAATCACCTAATGATTTAACAACTCATTATAATGTAAAACAGTCACTAAATTAAATTGAAAACACATAATTAAAGTAAAAAAACCAAAACACACCAAAACATTTAGTACCGGTTGGTGTTACCAACCGGTACTAATGTCCTGCGCGCCCACGGAGCTGGCTCGTGCCACGTGTTTGCCCTTTAGCACCGGTTCGTGATGAACCGGTACTAAAGGGGGGGCCTTTAGTGCCCACAATTTAGTGCCGGTTACCGAACCGGCACTAAAGCCCCTTACGAACCGGTGCTATTGCCCGGTTCTGCACTAGTGATAGGCGGTATTATTGCTAAACGGTTAAGTCTGAACCGTACAAAGGGCCCATCTTTGGAGGCATCTATGCTTCACGCCTAGCTGCACATTTTAACATACCTATTAGGCATTATGAGAAGGAAGAAAAATCGCTGCCTCATGTTTATTTAGATTATAAGAGTATGGTGGCACATGATTTTATTGTTAAGAATAGGGAAGGAGAGCTTAAATACAAATTGTTCTTTGATAAACATCATCCTGAGACTATTACCTGCTCCTTCCTTGTTTGATTTATCTGCAAGCCAGTACCTTGTTCCGTTAGAGGCTATTCATGCCTATCGGAACCCTACATCAGCCACAGGGCCAGAGCTGGAACCACATGTTGACCCTCCACGACAGTCTAATTACCATTGGGATCCGGAAATGATTGCCAACCAGTGCCAGTCAGAGTCCTCTTCATCTCAGTACGACCCCAACTACTATTATGGATATCCGCCAGGCCAGCTATGGCCATAGACAGACTTAGGCCAAAAGCCTAAGCTTGGGGGAGTACGTATTTCCCACCGACATTACATTTATGTTCACACACTCATTGCTAGATGTCGGTGCTCATACTTTTTCATTGTATCATCCATGCTAATTTATTTCCTTTTTATGCTTTCTTCTTGTGTGTTTAATAAACCTTAAGAAAAAACAAAAAAATTAGTTGTAGCTTTTAATTAGTTTACTTTCCATGCTTGTAGTAGTAATTAAAAAGAAAAAATCAAAAAGATCTTCTGTTCTTCTTCTTCTTGTTGGGAGCTTTCCCGTGTAAATAGTTTTATTTCTTTTCTTTCCTTTGGGGGTCGATAGGAGAAGACCATGATTAAATTATTGAAGTGGCTCTTATATACATTATTGTTGATCTGACAAAAGAGCCCATATTGCCTTGTCTTCTCCTATTTATTGAATGCTTGCAGATCCCAGCTTAATCCAATGCACATGCACTATTATTATTATTCACATCGTTCGGTCGTGCAAGTGAAAGGCAATTATGACGTTATATGATGGACTGACTGAATGAGAAAAGCTGGTATGAACTCGACCTCTTTTGTTTTTGTAAATATGATTAGTTCATCGTTCCTGATTCAGCCAATTATGAATAAACATGTTTGCAATGACAACTAGAGATCATAGTTTCTTGTGCCATGCTTGATTAGCTATGAGTTATAATGGTTTACCTTGCGTGCCAACATGCTATTGAGATGGTTATGATGTGGTATGATAGGGTGGTATCCTCCTCTGAATGATTTAAGTGACTTGACTTGGTGCATGTTCACGCATGTAGTTGAAACAAAATCAACATAGCCTTCACGATATTTATGTTCATGGTGGATTATATCCTACTCATGCTTGCATTCGGTGTTGATTAATTTTAATGCATGTTCATGACTGTTGTCGCTCTCTAGCTGGTCGCTTCCCAGTCTTTTGCTAGCCTTCACCTGTACTAAGCAGGAATATTGCTTGTGCATCCAACTCCATAAACCCCAAAGTTATTCCATATGAGTTCACCATACCTACCTATATACGGTATCTACCTGCCGTTCCAAGTAAATTTGTATGTGCCAAACTCTAAACCTTTAAATAAATATCCTGTTTTGTATGCTCGAATAGCTCATGTATCAACTAGGGTTGTCTGTATCTTCCATGTTAGGCGGGTTATTCTCAAGAGGAGTGGACTCCGCTCCTCACTCAGGAGAAAGTGGCTGGTCACCGGGATGCCCGATCCCATGCTTTATGCAAATCAAATCAAAATAATTGCAAACAAAACTCCCCCTGGGACTCTTGTTAGTTGGAGGCACTCGTTGTTTCAAGCAAGCCATGGATTGATGCTTGTTGGTGGAAGGAGGAGTATTAACTTTAACATTATGTTTGGGAACCACCTATAATGTGTGTAGCATGGAAGATATCGCCATCTCTTGGTTGTTATGTTGACAATGAAAGTATACCACTCAAAACACTACAAAAAAATACACTTCCATGATGATACGTGTTTGCCACAGCAAGTCGTTTTTTTTTGTCATGCATGTACATCCACGACAAATTTATGACAGAATCAAGATAGTCATACCTGTGCTGTCGTAGAAGTGTTCCATGACATTACCAAAATTATCATCACGGAAGTGTCCACTTCCATGATGATAAATCGCACGTCACAGAAGTGCTTTCTTCAAGGGTGACCGACACGTGGCATCCACCGTAACGGAACGCCGTTAAACTATCGGGTCGGGTTTTGGATCCGATAACCCGTTAACAGCCCCGACCAATGGGGATTTTCCACGTGTAAAATCATCATTGGCTAGAGGAAACACGTGTCGGCTCATCGTCGGGACAGATGTCATCCACTCACTGGACAGAAGGCGCCTATGATACGTCGACACGTGGCATGGCCCAACAAGTTTAAATGGGCCAGACCAACTAAAGGCCCACAAGATTTTGCTGACCATAATGGGCCGGCCCAGCTAAAGGCCCACGAGATTTTGCGGACCATAATGGGCTGGCCAAGCTAAAGGCCCACAAGATTTTGCGGGCCATAATGGGCCGGCCCAGGTAAAGGCCCACAAGATTTTTGTGTGCCATAATGGGTCGGCCCATGTAAAGGCCCACAAGATTCTTGCGGGTCATAATGGGCCGGCCTAGCTAAAGGCCCACGAGATTTCGCCGACATTAATGGGTCGGCCCAACTATAGGCCCACAAGATTTTGAGTACCCTAGTAGGCCAGCCCATTAACTGGCTGCCATGTTTTGGGCCAAATGCTGGCCCATATTTGATCCGGTCCATTAATGGCCTGCCACGCTCTGGGCCTAATAGTGGCCCATATGAGATCCGGCCCGTTAAAAGCCTACCATGTTCTGGGCCAAATTACGGCCCAGATCTGGTCCGGCCCTTTAAGAGGCTTTGGGCTCAATTATGGCCCATATCAGATTCAGCCCGTCAACTAGACACTATGCTTTTAGGCCCACTTGCTAAAGGCCCACTTAGTAATTCGGCCTGATATTAGTTTTGGCCTATTAAGGGACCGTTTAACATTTCGTCCCTATATTAATTTCGGCCTGTTAAAAGCCCGTCATATAGTTGGGCCTAACTACGGCCCGGTTTGCATTCGGCCTGCTCGCAGCCGATATCTGATTGGGCCAAACAAGGACCCAGATAATTTTGGCCTATTAAAAGCCTGTGATTTGATTCGCACAATCATGGGCCAGGGTTCATTTCGGGCTGCTGCGTAACTAGTAGGAATTAAGAACAAACCTACTCTATACAATAAAGAAATTACGGCATAGTAACTAAGAATAAACCTACACTACACAATAAAGGATTTAAGGTATATTACATCCACTGGGCATCGAAGTTTGCCACCAGTGATCATAAAGCGCAACGAAGAAGCAGATTACAAAAATTGGGCACCATTGCAGCATAACAAAATAATACTGAACCGAGACCACTTCCAAGACAGTTCAAGAAAGGTTAGCCTTGCGGGGGAACTGCTGCGCAAGCTGCTGAGCAAGGCTGTGAGACCGGCCTAGCATGTCGGTCATAGCTTCCAGGTGTAGCTGTTTAGCGACGAGGTTCTCATTGGTGTTCTCCGCAATCTTTCTTAGAGATAGGACTTCAAGTCGAAGTTGAGTTGCAGAATGCCTTTCTGCTAGAACTTTGGACTAAAGAAGTCGAACTGATTCAGACAACGAATTCTGTGAGCTTGTCTAACTATTAGTCTCAAGTAACTTGAACACTGCATCAAGACAAGACTTTGGGGTTGTCTCGCTATCTTAAAGATGTTTTGCCTTCTTTGCTGCAATATATGTTGGGTTTGTCTCACAGCCTTTAGCAGACTTGTGCATGCCATTAGGCATATCACCCTGAAACAAAGTAGAGAGATGACATGTTTTGCACGTGTATAAACAAAGATGATAACTGTTCTGTCAATTCTATCCAATTTCAAATTAGAAAATAAAGAGTATGTTCAAAATATCAATAGCATAATTTGGCATTGCTCATAATGAGGGGAGCTTCACCACACTACTGGATTACCATGTCAACATAGCAAGCATAGATGAAGGGCAAAGAAAATCATTGTATCTATTTTGGATAATGTGCATGGCATGTTGTTCATATCATCAGCCACATCAGTAAGATAAAACAGGAGATGACAAGGTGCAAACGTGGGCTGGTTCACCACACACTGGATTATAGATCCACAAAAACAAGCATACATATAGGGAGTATTAAGTAATGTGCATGGTATGAATAAGGAATTTGGTTTTACAAGTAAAACTTAGAACTTATGGTTCTTACGAACATGCATTTTGGTATAAACAGCAAACTAAACAGAAGTAAACGATAGGGAGTATGAGAAAATTAAATAGCAGTTGAGGATAAAGGCTTTAGAAGGACTGACTTACATTAACAGTTAACATCGGCTTTATAATGCCCTTCTCCATGGCAAGGGAAGGATAACTCAAGAATTTCAGCACATAATCTTCTTCGTAAGCATTGCCTGTACTCTACTTTTTGTAGAGAGTAATTATAGATATGATAATACTGGAAGGGATAGAGGATAATGAAGATAAGATGTAGATTGATGCTACATAATCAACTACCAATCCCTGGAAGTACAAGCGTTACAGGACAAAATGTACTGACAAGAGCAATGGGCTACACTTCTGCACTGGCATTGTCTGTGTATTCTACTTGTTGGTAAGATTAAATATAGATCTGATCTTTTTTTAGTAAATGGTGGGCGAGGGAGATAAGATGCAGAATGCTACAAAATGAACCAATCCCTCTTCCCATAATACAAGAGTGTTTTGAACACTTGTGTACTGTACAAAACATTCTTATATTATGGGACGGAGGGAGTAGCTGTTAATGTAAGTACAGTGATAGACCACGTTTAGTCCTTACAAGAGGACTGCAGAGCTAAACCTCTTCAAAAGCATTGGGTTGATTCCAAATTTATGTAAGAGTCCATACGGATCTTATAATGTCCACCAAATGGACGATTACGAGGCTAACATGTGAAGTGATGCTACATAATCAAACAGTTATGAAAGTAAGTATGGTCATACAGGGCAAGAGGTACTCACAAGAGCAATGCAGTGTGCAGTATAGTTGCGAGATTCTGTGGTCCCTTGAGAACGAATGTTCTTCTGCTAACAGTTTTCATACAAGTGAGACATTAAGGCAAATGCAAAAATGTAGTTCAAATTGTGATGTGATATCATAGACAGTACCTTACGCTACAGCCGAGGCCAATGTGTAACAAGATTATTCCAGTCACCGTCGGATAAATGTAGCACCGAAGACTTTACAGAAATTTCGTTCAGAGGCTTGCCATCGAAGTGCGCTTGCCTCAGGTAGGAACGATACTTCATCAACGAGTGCTTGAAAAGTGCAACCAACCCTGGCTCGTCATCACAATCCAGTTTGCGCCTCACCTATTTAAAAGAATGAAATCTTGTGTCTTCTGTCAGCAGAAACATATGCAGTAATGACCATGAATAACATTAGTACATTACTTACACGTAAGTTGCGGAGGAAGACTGGAAATTGTTCTGTGTCTGCGGTATAATCTTTCCGTGAAGGAAAGATGCGCACAAAGTTCCTGATAAAACATAAGCTTCATCTTCTAAACTGGGAAGAAATGGAACAGGGGTCCTATTTGCTGCAATTGGGGCTCTCTCTGGTTTGAAAAGGGATTTGGCAACTGGATTTGGTGTACTGTTTGCTGGAATGGGGGTTTTGCGTCATACAGCTGGTGCTATGTCAATGGGCATAATCATACTGTTTGCTGCAGTTGGGGTCTGCTGAGTTGGGGCATCAGAAATGACCAGTGTAGTAGGGCTAGAGTCTGCTAGAGTTGGGGTACTTTGTGGGTCAGGTGATATTGCAACTACACCTAATGGGCTATTTGATTTATCAGGTGCCACTATCTTTTCCAAATACTTTGCTTGTGCTCCTCCACGATCAGCAATCGCCCTCTTCCTTTTGAACGTCGTATACACAAGAACAGCATTTGAATGGATAAATATGGTCTGATGACAGATGTAATATGTACTGAAAATGGATAGGTAGGGCGTATTCACATACACAATGTGTAAACTAAGCTATTGGTAGTTCAACAAAGTAGAAGCAATGCAAAGCATCAGTTGCAAGATATGTGCGAGCAATGTAACCTTGGAAAGTTAGAGCAAGTACCTTGATGGGTGAATAAGATAGGGCATCTTCCTCTGACTCCTCCACTAGGGAGCTACATTGACTTAGGTCTCCCTCTAGCTCAAAATCACTGTTAGGATCATATTCTGAGCATGAATCTGTAGGTGGAGAGTGTTTGCATTGCATTGCATCCAGACTTGATTTCAGTCCCTTAATGGCAAGTTTGACAGCCATGGCATTGTTCTGCTTTATTCTTTTCATGCGTGCAAGCTCATAATCATTATGATGCTGTTCAGAATCTGAGATTCATGAAAACATAAAAAGTAGTTAGATTATCTATGGAATGCATTGCGGTTTCAACTCGGAGAGTGTCTCCCTATAAACCCCTGCATATGCAAAGTTCACCTCCCCAACCATGCTGACCAGACCACACACAGAGATACACACCCGAGCAGCGAACATGCATTTTCGAAACTAATTTAGGAACATTTAGCAGACCAATTAAACAACTCTGTTTTGATAATATCATATTCGTATTTGAACAACTAAGCTTCTTTAGCTTGATGGGTGGAGCAGTGTTATTATGACACGAAGCATGTATTCTGATCGTATAGTGATCATAAAAGGGGGAAACTCTAAGCATATATTTTTTAGCAAAAGAGGGTTTCCCCTCTGATTTCTACTAAAGAAACCACCACGGAACCAGCATGATCAATTAAACCCTAAGCATGATCAATTAAACCGTATTATGGTTGTGCCATGGCAGATTTGAAGCTGCAAACCAGAGAAATGATATTTAGCATCCATTGTTTGCTTCGAACTAAGAACTAAATTCTAAGAGCTGAAAAGAAAGTAGAGTAACCAAGTTAAGATCTATTTTCTGGTTGAGATCAAAAAGTTGAGGAGATATGAAGTACCACCTATCTTGCGGCGCCATGTAGGCATCGGGGGTGCAATGGCTGTCGGTGGCATTGAAGCAGATCTACGACGATAGACGGGTGCATCGGGGGATAAGTCCCATTGCGGTGGAAGAGAAGGTCATGTGAGCAGCCCCGGCAAAGAGGACGACGGTGCCGATGAAGCAAGAGGACGCAATGCAAGGCTATTGGTTTGTCGCCGTGGATGAGAAACGTCCATCTCTAGCAGTGGACGACGCAGTCTTGGTAGGTGCTCCGGCATGGTGGAGGACGGTGGCGATGGATGTGGTGGAGGACGGCGGCGATGGATGGGGTGGCGGACGGAGGCTGGTGTGGGAATGGGGTGTTCTAGCACGGACGGTGTATGAATGGGAAAATGGAGGGAGAGGTACGGGGAACCATGTTTTTGGGACGCGCCTGTCTGAAATATGGGAAAGTTACGAACTTATCCCCCATTTCAAATTTGGACGTCTCGTTGGTTGGGGATAATCTCGCATCTCCCAAATATTTGCCCGTAACTATTTCGGGCGAGGAGAGGGTGTTTTGCCGCCCACGGTTGGCGCCCACGGTGTATGAACGGGGCTGACAGGTAGGGCAGTTGTGTCACCTCTGATGGAAGTTACACATCTGCCCCTATTTAAAATATTAGCCTACATTGATTTCGGGCAAGGAGAGGGTGTTTTGCCGCCCACGGTTGGCGCCCACGGTGTATGAACGGGGCTGACAGGTAGGGCGGTTGTGTCACGTCTGATGGAAGTTACACATCTGCCCCTATTTAAAATATTAGCCTACATCTATTTCGGACGAGGAGAGGGTGTTTTGCTGCCCACCGTGTATGAATGGGGAATGGAGGGAGAAACAAAGGTCTTTCGGACGAGCTCGAACCAAATGAGTTTTGCCGCCCATGTTTGACGCCCACCATGTTGGAATGGGCTCAGAGGCGGTCATGTCATGTCTAATTGAAGTTACTAACCTACCCCTATTTAGAGTAGTGGAAATCGGGCCGATGGATTGTCCGTGTAATGGGTAGACAGTAATTTCCATCTCCCAAACACTTGGCTTCGGGCAGCCGATGTGGGAGTGGACATTTTGCTGTTTTTTTTAAATTTTGGGACAATAAGCATCCACGTTTACCCTGGCAACTAAATTCGAATCCATTTTGTATTCCTATATGAATCTTTATAAATCATTCTATGTATTTTTATATATCTTCAAAAGGACGACAAAGATGTATTCCACTTTCATATATGAATATGGTTTACAAATGTCGATACTCAAATTCAGAAACTAGAATCCAGTTTAAGGTGAATTCGAATATTTGGAACACTTCATGTCCAACTCAAATGTCACACGCAGCATAATGTGTACTCCCATTTAGATATGTACACAAGCGATGTATAAAGATTCAAATACCGAGTCAATCAACCAAGAATGTACGAAACTAACAGACATATAAACACTTATAGAGTATATGGATCAATAATATCAACTAACATACAGAAGCCAGGCCACTGTACTTTTTTTGGCTACAACAGCATCCTTTTTTTAGCCATCATCTTGGCCCTTTCCGATGCGTGCCACTTATGGTCCATCTATACTACTATTGTTGAATGCACATTCGGCCCGATTGGCATATTTATAGGTCTGGCACAGCAATCCAAATGAAATGTCTTCGAGTCTTATCAATTAATACAGAAGTGTGCTCAAATAAAATTACAAACAAAAAAAACAATTATTACATGATCTCTAAAACAAATGGTTTGATTGATTACATGAACAGACAACACAAAGGTTATTCAACTATGGAAAGAACATTTCACCTGTGATTTACCAAGTAGGAATTTAATTTCCTTTTTCCTTCAGGACCTTAACAATCTGGTCAGTCTCAGCTTGCTTCCTTTTGAAATCCACCAAATATTTAATGGTTGTCTTGAGTACTGCTTGTGATTGTGTCGTTTGCTTCCCCAACATGTCAACTTCATCTCTAAGTGCAGAAGCAGAATCTCTTTCTACCACTAGTTTAGCCTCTAGAGCATCAGCAGTTGGCAATTCATAATGCACGATTGGGCCGGTGCCACTGTTGTGGGATGATGCAACGTCCATGGGGACCTCGCTCTTTGATCTTGGGCTAACCTGTTTTGCCACTAAAGTTTCGACTGGATTCAGAAAAGTTGAAGTTACCAACACATCTCAACTGGGAGTTATAACAGCAAACCAGTTAAACAAACAAGGAATTAAAGAGTTTCAACTGGATGCTGAAAAGTAGTTATTAACATCATTGTAACCCATTGTTGCAGCAGCAAAGCAGTTAAACAAACAAGTAGATATTTAAGTTAAGGCAAACAGGTAATTCTTAACAGTAAGTATCAAACACATAGATAGGCGCAGTCTACAATATGATTAACAGGCTGTGCCATTATGTAATCAGTAGCAAACTAAATTAAGCCAAGCAACGTAATTGAACAATCTTGCAATAAGTGGCTAACTAAAATTCCGAGAAGCAGGTAACTGAACTTACGCTAGTTCTTTGTACAGGCACACTGCAACTTCTTTTTCACTTACAAGGTTGTACGAAGGAGTCCATGGCATCAATTGCTTGGATACGTAGTCTCAATACTTCTTTCTTCCCACACTGCATGGGTAAGTCGAATGGTTAATCTGGTAAGATGGTGCGTCCTTGATATGTTATATGAGGACGTGTAGTCAGACTAGTTGTAGCCAAACACATCACACTGGCTTTTATTGTATATTTCATGCGATTACTTTTGGCATATCGAGATCTAAGCAATCTACAATAGGATGAAAAGACTGGCATCCTTCACATTATTGGCGAAATCAGTTTGTAGAAACAAGCAATTCAACCATCCTATGGGTAAATCAAAAGCACCACTGGAATATTTTTCACTATCCAATCATACACGCAAAAAGGGGCGACGCCACCATAGGGGCTGGTATGGGCGGCCACCTCTGGTGGCTGGAAAGTGTGCACCTAGTTGGAGTCGTCCAGGTTGGCCCATGCTAGTTTTGTTCGTCCCAACGCACGAGCAGGCAATGTAAAAAATGAAGAAAAATGTTTCAATTTGGATGGGCCAATAACATAAGTGCAAGGCAGGCCCTATAGCAGGCTCGCGGCCCAAACGAGCGCCTCCCATATCGATCGACAGCAGGAAAAAACCCAATTTATTCGCTCCAGCCTCCAGTCTGGTTTGCTCCTAACCTAGCCGTCGTTGGACAGACTGACACAGCACTTCCTTGCGCCCTCGTTGGAGGGCGGTGGCCGGGCTTCAAGCAAACGGAAGGACAAGAAGATGAAGATCCAACCCTAGGTGTAGCCTGCGTGGGAGGCAGCGGCGGCAGCATGGGCATGGCAACAAGCTTGCGCAAACGGACAGTCACAGCTTGCAAGAATAGCATGCGCAACGAGCAGGTACATCATATCCCTGATTATATCTAATTCCACTCTTCAATTTCTGGCCAATAGTTAAACCTGACGGTGTTGTAAAACTGCTTGTATGTAGGGAATCTATGAGAAAATGAAACCAATTTCTACTTATTTTATAACTCCCCCAATCAATACTGAACTGACTGAATCTGATGTATCTAATCAAGCTTCCGGTGCAAACATACAAGCTCATGTTTTTCTTGAGCCTGAAGTGTCTAATGAACAGACTGCTAATGAAGGATTTGATGCACACATTTTACATGCTCCTGGTGATGAGCATATAGTGTCTAATGAGGGATCTAATGCAAGCATTTTGCAAGCTCATTGAAGGATTTAGTGTCTAATGATGATCTACTATGTTGAGAGAGACAGAGATTTGCAGGCATTGATGACAAGCAAATTATAGTGCATTTTCATAGCTTGAGGAAACGTCGAGGCCATCTACCAGAAAGTCCCCGTATCATGACAACATAGCATAAATACTTTTCTAATCTGTTGTTTGAAACTATTGGCATACTTGTGCAGGATAGATATATTGATATGCAGTTTGCGCACTGGTTATACGTGCAATTACACTTCGATATTTTCAGCCAGAGAATGAATAATTCAAGCAGGTACAGACCATGTTTGTAGTCCTTGTACACCATGTTGCATTTTATGTGTTTTGGTGCTTGCATCATTTAGTGTTTATAATCTGAACTACTGTGGATCATTAGCTAGTTTTCAAAGTGCATGTAGCTTCACATTTCTCAAGTTATGTTGATTTCCGGAGTGCAAGTGCCTTTGTATTTTTTAAGTTAAATGTTCGCCCCTGGTAACTTGACTTCATGGATCAGTCACTGCACATAAATCATACACGAATCCCAGTATGAATTAAGTGAAATGCAGGGACTTACGCTAGCTCGTTGTACAGGCTCACTGCAGCTCTGCTTGCGCTTGGGATGTTCCATGTACAAGTCCATGTTACCACTTGCTTGGATGTGCAAGACTTGTGCTCCTTGCATCCCCTCTGCATTTTTGACACGCGAATGGTTGATCAAATAAGAGGAATCGACCTTGATGTTGTACCGGAGGACAGATACTTACAAGGTTATATGGGTGTGCAGGATGTGTACCAGATTCGGTAGCTCCGTCATGCTTCGCTAAAATATGGATTTGCTTGTTTCAGATGATATCTCCAGAAGAAATAAGAGTTAAGGTCAGAGTTGCACAGGCGTGTCAGCTAAGGGAGCAGTGAAAGGATATCCAAACATCGTCGGAACAGTGCACAAGGGAGTGATGTGTGGATACCTAGTTCGGGCCGGCGTTTGGGCATGCTCGCCTAGCTAGAGTGCGGGTCACTTCAGAGCCATTGAGGGTGATGTGGTGGCGTTGGCTGGCCGCGCACGGATGAAGATCTTGAGTGGCAGCGGAGCACTACGATGCGGTGGACGAGACCGTTGGTGAAGCCCCAACGGCCTCGGGAGGCGGAGGTGCGACGATGTGCTCGGTGAAGTCGTCCCGGTGAGCTGGGAGACGGCGTCGGTGAAGCGCACCTGATGCGATGGAACTCGGTGTCTGTGAGGCACGTCGGTTGCGGCGGCCAAAGTTGTCGGTGGACTACCCAGTGCGGTGGACGAGGGCGTAGATGAGGTAGCTCGGGCGTGGTGGTGAAGCGCGACCGTCGTCTTCGTCTTCGTCGTCCGGCATAGAGGTGGGGAATGGTGGGGAAAGAGACGAGACGAGGGGCGATTCAAGAGTTGGCGGCGAATTAGGGATTTGAGCAATCTGGGCGCAGAAGGGGCGGTGGAGAAGAGAGATTTTGCAGGGCTGGAATTGGGGCCGCCAGATATTTCAATCCGAAACATGGAAGCGTGAACTTATATTGTCGTCGTCCTTTTTTTGGGGGGGGAGGGGGGTGGGTGGCTGGGTGCTACGCGTCCGTCCGACACACGCGACCACCCTGACAGGACTATGCTTCGGTGCCTTAAGGCACCAGCCTTTGTGTCCATGACATATGGGCCCAACAGGTGGCTGGCCACATGTCAGTGACCCAAAGGCACTTGCCTTTAAAGCACCGAAGCAACGTCCACCCCGACAAGAACCTGGTTTTCCTGGTGTGCCTACATTTGAGAATGCAAATGAATCTTCTTTCATTTGCAAACAAATCTGTATGTATTACCATGCCCGTGTTTTCCTTGCAATAATTAGTCATTCGAAATGAGATACTCCATCCGTTCACTTTTGTAAGTCGTTTCAGACAACTTAAAATGAACTATTTTGCACATTGTCTGAAATGTCTTCATGGTCTTATAAAAGTGAACATAGGGAGTACTGTAAATTAATTAATGAGGAGTTACTTGAAAAAACATGCTTACGTGGATTAGAGTGTGTGTCACATAATTAGTTATTTGAATTAGAGTGTGTGTCACGTAGTTAGTTATTTGAATTAGAGTGTGTGTCACGTAGCGATCTCCAATTCTAACATGGATTTCACATTTCACTGTATCCACGCTACTTTTTTAATACAAATTCATATGTATATGATGAACACCATGGTAGTGAGAAAACTTTTGGATGGATTCAAACATATGACCTACAAAATAGCACAACAAACTGAGTCAATGTCAACTTTTCGAAACTTAGTATGGCACGAATTCGAAATAATTACCCGTATGTCTGGTCCTCGGTTCAAATCTTACAATGTACACCGAATTGAAACATCGATATTAAGTCTCGTACTATGTACATTCAAATGTTGTTTTTAGCCCCCCCTGCACAAACGCTACATACTTCCTGTATCGGTCAATCTTCCTATCCTAACCACCTTAGGAAGCTATCGGTTTCCAACACACGTTCATTCTTTCTCTCCATGCTTCGATCTCTAAGTCTCTCAACTACACAACCCCTTTTTCCACTCTGTTACCAAATGTATTTACCTCACACACCCGCCATTGCACCGCATGCCGAGCTCTCTCTCCCCCCCCCCTCTCCCTCTCACCCTCTCGCGCTAAATACATGCATTGCCTATCTAGCCCCCAACCTCTCGTGCATGCGCACGCACGCACGTTGTATATCTAGGTCACTCCCTCAAGATTATCGCACTCTTTCTTCCGCACGGCGGGCCACACTCGCTCAATCTCGCTCTCTTTATCTGAGTCTCGTTTAACCTCGTTTTCTTTCACACACAAATGATATATCTCCCTGTTCGGGCCTCGATCGACACACTCTATACTCTCTCACGCAGATTGTCTATCTAGGTCACTCTCTCCAACCCGTCTCACTCTTTCGATCGCACGGCGACCCTATGTGATCGGTTGACCTTGCTTCCCCCCCCCCCCCACAAAATATATCTAGGTCAGTCCAACCAAGCCGCCACCACTCTTCCGACCTCATGGTGGGCCACGCTCACTCAATCTCTCTCTCTCTCTCTCCGTATGTCTCGATTGACCTCGCTCTTTCTCGGAAAAAAATGATATATCACCATGTTTGAGCCCAATTCGACCTATTCACATTGTATACTCTCTCACGCACATCGTCTATCTAGGTCACTCTCTCCAACCCGTCTCACTCTTTCGATCGCACGGCGACCCTATGTGATCGTTTGACCTTGCTTCCTCCCCCCCCACAAAATATATCTACACGTCTGTGACT
The DNA here is from genome assembly GCA_034509565.1 of Triticum monococcum. Classification (NCBI taxonomy): domain Eukaryota; kingdom Viridiplantae; phylum Streptophyta; class Magnoliopsida; order Poales; family Poaceae; genus Triticum; species Triticum monococcum. The sequence continues at coordinate 663,231,735 of CM067843.1, read as the reverse complement.
GGATCATCTCTCAAGCTCTATCTTACAGCCCTCACCCTTGCCAAAAAGCTCAATCGGACAATATCTCTCCGGAGCATATATATTTGTTCAATGAATGTCGGACCACACTCACTTTGTCTCTCGCTTGACCTCGCTTTCTCACACCGTATCTTCCACGCGTTGAAGCTGCTACCTCTCCATCCCTCGCAAAGCCAGAGCTATTTACATTGCGAGGGGCACTCCAACCTTGGATTAGTTTGTGTAGGCATTTATTTCGGTCGGTTTAGATTATATTTTCGTAGCATTCGGCCCACAACTACTCCAAACACCGTTGCAACCCACGCAACTGCCCTAGTTGATTTCCCTCTGGCTCGGTCATCGCTCTCTCGCACATCCTTTCTCGCCTTCAACATCGCACCATGGTATTATTGAAAAAACTATGTTGTTCTCTTTAATTATTATAAATAAGCTACAAAACTACACACCGATAGTCCACTTGGAATGGAACAAATTTTGAACCACAAATTAAAGTGGTACAAACTACACACCGAGGGGCCCACATGTCATGAAACAAATTTGGACCCATATACAAATTAAAAAAAATAAAGGACGAGGATCGAACATGCGACCGGGCCTTCAAGCCCCACGTCAAGAGTAGGCAACATACGTAGAATAGCAATGTTTGTTGTACCCCCTTTGTTCACATAATGTTTTTATATTACCATAGCCTAATTAATGGATAACATGAAATGTTATTTTTAGTACTATTCGCCTTCACTTACTGGTGGGTTCCATGTGTGCTCTCTCTCTCCTCCCCTTCTGCGTTTAGACGCACGGACTGGTAATTTGTACGTGCTTTGCACGTTAGATTAAAAGTAAATATCCTATCTCATAAAAATCAGAGTACTAAAATGAATTTATATATGAAGAATGCATTAGAAAAAGCATATAGTTTTATTCCAAAAGAAATGATAAGGGCGTGTTTGTGAAATCTTTTAGTTTTTCAAATTCAAACTTATAATATAGGTAAAATTAATTTGATGTTATAATTTTCATCTTTCCATACTTTCAAGTCAGCGTTTTCTCATAAACTCTATATCATCTATGTGTTGTCGACCGCACAGCAATTTAAGTAACTTAGTGTCCCCTTAAGAAAAATAAAGTGAAGTCTAAATCCAAAATTTATAATGATATTTTGAATATTTCACTCAGCGAACAAAAAATATTGCCATGCGTACACTTTTTTTCTACCGTGTTCTAATTCTTTTGAGAAAAAAATACTTCCCTACATGCATTCAACAGTATTCATGTGAGGAGCAAATTGCTAATATAGGCCGCTAGCCTCTACATGCACATTTGTTTAGATACTTCTAGTGTGTACTGGAGTATTAACAGGAACATTTCACAATATGAGGCTAGCTGCGTGCTCACTTGAAGCTCTAGAAAGATCCTCCCAGCCTTGTTTTGGCGCCCAACCGTGGGAGCGAATCCCACTAACCATAATCGTTGGATCAGTAGGGTTCAACTTTGATAAACGGTGGCGATTCAACCCGCGGAGGAAATCAATGGCTAGCAAACGATTCTACGTCACGGCGGGTGGCTATCCAAAGTTTGAAAATTGGTGTACTAGAGAAGAAGATAGAGATACAGTATATTTTTACACGCACATTTTTCCTCTGTGCCGAGACGTGGCACACCCTACCGCGCGGTTTCGGGGTCCTCCTGGGTGGTGCACGCATATATTCTTCGTGATGTGGGACGCCCTACCGCGCGTTTTCTGGGTCCTCCTCGGTCGTAGCGCCGAAGCAAGTAAATGAGTCATCAAATCACGAAAGACCACCTTTCCCGCCCAGTACATCAGTGAAGCACGGTGGCTAGCTAGTTGGGCTAGTTCGACCGATTAGCTAGGCCGCCGCCACATTTGTTTTTTCACCCCTTTTTTAATCTACTTGCCGGCAGGTAAATTTAAATATCCACCGTGGCGTTGCTCTGGTGTTTGGGTGCGGAAGGATTTTTAATTTTTTTGATTGACAGGAGCAGGTGTGGCAGGATTTTTAATTTTTTGATTGACGGGAGCAGGCACGGCAGCAATTAGTCACGATGACTCTGCCTATACCCACTGCTCCCTGATGTGAGAAGTCGTCGACTAGTGTTTTACCGTGGTGAAAACCAAAAGATTCCCCGCTCCCTCCGCCTTCCGGTAGATTGCATTGCCTTTCAGCCGTTTCGCCCCCTTTGCTTCCTCTCCCCATTGCTTCTACCTGGTGCCATGGCGGCGCAGCAGATCACGGAGTCTAAGGTGAGGCTCCTGACATAGGAGCTCCATGCCAAGGATGCGGAGCTCAGGGCCAAGGACATGGAGCTCCGTGAGCTCAAGGAGGAGAGGAGTGCCATGCTCCTCCGTTATGTGCGGGAGTTCACGGAGCTTCAAAAGTGGTAGGCATCCACCACAAAGATGCTCGAGGCGTCGGCGGCGTTGCTGCAGAAAGTGGAAGATACGATAGGCCGTCAGGGGAGCCGGCTGGAGCGCGAGCGGGCCGATCATGACGAGGTCCAGGATCGCCTCAGCCACTTGGTGAACCAAGTAGCCACGCACGTATTGTGGCTGCGCGATGCCTACCGTCGTGCCAGCGCGACGATGCCGGCCGTCAGGCTAAACCCGTTCGACCACCCGGTCGACTTCAACGAGCTACGGCTTCCTGACCTGGTCTCCTTCTTCACCTATATCTCTGAGGAGCTGAGCCGTCTCCGCGCGATGGTGGGGGATGAGCTGGACAAGGAGGGGTTGCGGGTTGTCGTCGCCATTGCCGGGCAAATCCTTTCAGGGCTCCATCAGCGGAATCCATTCGTGCCATTGGACGCCGTCTTTGACGAGCTAGCTCCCGTCGACCGGGAGCGGGCTCTGCGGGCAGTTGCACCCTGCATCACCAACGTCGTGCTCCTCGAGAAGCAGAGGGACTTCGGTGGTGTTTAGGCGCCCTCTGCATGGGCATGTCCATGTCTCGGCGCAACATGACCGTTGGATCAAACTCAGACGGTGCAGATCAGTCACTGTAGCACAAAGCGTGTGGGTGTGTTTGGTTGCATTCTCATCTCAATATAGTTGTTTCCTCTTCGTGTATTTTTGTCAACCTACTAGCATGGACTCATGCACCCTTCATGCACTCTGCCAAACACCCAAAAGTGGGTCAAGAAGGGAACTTTTGCTCCCATCCCGTGCACCCTTCATACACCCTGCCTAACACTATTCGTGCTTCATATGGTTCATGTTTCGTGGAGTACTGTAGCACCGTACTCTCCATGCGTTGTGGACCTAGTTCTGTTAACATTGATCTCACCGTTCATTCTCGACCGGACAGTCGAAAAAGCGGTACTATGTTACATATAGGAGTAGTTGACATGCGCACAACATCATTTGTGATCGTCATATCTTAGTACACTAGCAACAAGATTGTGTAGTACTGACGTATGAACCACTGCACATGCCTAGTGGTAGGAGCACTGTGTATGTTCAAGTGGAAGCCGTGTTTCGCACTCCTCCGTCGTAAGAGTGCAAACGCTTGCTGTAAACATTTTTTTCTGAAAAACAGTGGACACGCTCTACTGTGCGGATCCTCCTCCAGCCATGCACTAAATTACTCACTTTCGCCGACGTGTGGGACAGCCAGCATCGGGGTCCACCAGCCATGCACTAAATTGCTCCGTAGTAGAGTGACGGTAGACTACCCCGATCGAAGCGCCGCAGTAATGCCCAATGAGCCGTCAAATCACAAAACCCACTCCTTTCCAATAGTAAGTTGGACGGACGAAGCAACCATCATTTCACTCTTCTCTCTCAGCTTCCTCTCTACCCAACCCTCGCTTCTGCCTCATCTTGCTCCTCATTTCTTCAAGAAAACCCCGACCTGCTTCTGCCATTGTTCTTCTCTCCCAAAGAAGGAAACGTGAGCGCATCAATGGTGTTGATTCTGGCCAAGGCCCGGTCTTGCAACCCCGAGACGGATCCTATAACTCCCTCTCTTTTCTTCTTTTGGGTTTGTGATTATCGTTTCTTTTCTTTTATTTATATTTGACAGTTTCTTGATGGACGCTGGAGCACCGGCCGAAGTGATGTCTATGGCTCCGGCCAAAACCGTCGAGGCTCATGGTACGAAGAAGCGCAAGCACCCCGCCGAGACTACCGCAGACAAGCTCAAAGCCATCGCCCTGTCCAAGCCCCCCTCTCCGGGATCCCTCATTAAGCAAGTCCAGGTAATATCTCTTCTTGACGATCTTTTTCTTGATCTTGATCGTGTTTTTTCATCTAACACGTAGTACTAGTACTAGTAGTACAACTTTCTGGGTGATCTTGCATGTGATTTTTGTGTGCCAAATGACGGTTCAAAATTCCTCTTTTGACCAAAACATGCGAGAGGTTGACACTGATTTCTTATAGATTACTTTCAACTACTCCCTCTGTCCCTTTCTTGTCTTATATTTTTCTAGATACGGATGTATCTAATACTAAAATGTGACTTGATACATCTGTATCTAGACAAATCTAAGACAAGAATTTTGGGACGGAGGGAGTACTTTATGAACATCAATGCTACCTTTTAAGAGGGTATATTTGCCTCAATAACTTGTGTTATGGATATTGCATGTAATCCCTCTGCTCTCATGCCTTTGAAGACATGTTCAAGTGTCTTTGCTCACTCATTTCTGTGTGTATATGTAGTCATATATGTAGTATAATATCGAAAATCATCTTATATTTCTGAACGGAGGTAGTAATAAAATATGGTTTGTGTTTGAATTAGAACCAGGTCCGCGGTGGAGATGAAGTTCTCAAAGTCATGCTGTGTGAACTGGAAGACCTGATGATGAGTTCTACTGCTGAACTATCCAGCTGTTGTGTCCTTGTCACCACGTGTCCTGAACTAGTGTTTTCCTATAGCATTGTTGTCAGGCGTGTTCTCGAGGCTATTGTAACGCCCCGAGACCAATGTGCCAGGTGTCTTCCAGTTATTCGCTGTTGTTGCCTTGTCATTGCTTGTGTGGCATGCATCTCATATCATGTCATCTTGTGCATTGCATTTACATACATGTTCGTCTCATGCATCTGAGAATTTTTCCCGTTGTCCGTTTTGCAATCCGGCGCTCCTATGTCACCCGGTGCCCCTTTCTACCTCTTTTCGTGTGCGGGTGTTAAACGTTTTTGGATTGGACCAAGACTTGCCATGTGGCCTTGGTTTACTACCGGTAGACCGCCTGTCAAGTTTCGTGCCATTTGGACTTCGTTTGATACTCCAACGGTTAACCGAGGGACCGAAAAGGCCTCGTGTGTGTTGCAGCCCAACACCTCTCCAAAGTTGCCCAAAACCCACGTAAACCTCCTCCAACATCTAGATCGTTCGATCACGATCGTGTGGCCGAAAACCGCACCTCATTTGGACTCTCCTAGCTCCCTCTACCTATATATATATGTGTGTGTGCCTCCCTGAATTTTTCGCGGATGAACCCTAACCCCCGGTGCTCTCGTGCCGCCGGACATGTCCGCCCACCGATGGACGCGTCCACTCCGCCGCCTCAGCCAATCCACGCCGGCCACATCACTGTCCGTCGCCATCCCACCTGCGCGGCCTGCCGAGGCCCGTCTCCAGCCCCCGCGGGCCCGAGCCGCCGTCCCGCGCCGGGATCCTCGCGCGTCGCCAGGGAGTCGGCGCCCCGCCGCCACCGACACTCGTCGCCGGCGCCGCCCACCGCCGCCGAGCCCGCGCGCCACCGAGGCACCTGCCGGAGCCCGCCACCGCGCCGAACTCCGGTCGTCGCCGCCCCGGCCCCTCCTCCATCTCCGGCGCCGCCCGACCTCGCCACGGCCGCACCACCACCTTGCCTCCCCGCCTCTTCCTCGTCTCCGGCCGGCGACCCAACTCTGGCGAACTGCTACAGTGTTTCCGGCGAGATCCGGATCTGGATCTGGACGAACTCGGTTGACCTTTTCGCCCCAAAACCCTAGATTTTTGTTATCTTCATCAATGCATAACTTCATCACCGTGGCTCCGATTCGTGCGTGTAGCATATCAAAATGTTCGTCTCAACGAGTACATCATTTAATCTCATTGCATCATTTTCATTTGAGCTCATCTTGATGCATGAAATGCTGTTGGAAGAGGGCTATGTGATGATAGTTTCAGATCTGTTTCAGCAAATGCACTTTTGTCATTTTTGCCATGACTAATGTGTGCATGCTAAGATCCTGAGCTCTACATGTGTTTTGAAGAATGCCATGCCATCTCTACAGGGGTGTATGCCATGTATTTTTGTGATCTTTGTGGTGACTAGCACAAGCATGCAAAGTAGCTTACTCAATGATGCTGATTTCAGGGACTTAGAATTTCACAAAGTCCTTGTCCTGCTATAATTTTTATGCCATATGTTCATGTTGTTTCCTAGTGATCCATGCCTCTTTTGAGCATGATCAGTAAGGATGTTTTGTAGATATTGTGGTGCTCTATCCATCCATGTCTTTGTTTGCATTTATGGAGCACCCTAGCTTGAGTCAATTGAGCTCTACTTTTGCTATAAAATGCTCCTGGCAGATTGTTGACATGTTTAGCAATTTTGCCGAGCTTGTTGTTGTTGATCCATGCATGCTATGTTGTTGTTCTTGCCATGTCTAGCTTCTATGCCATGCCTATTTGCTGGGTGTATGCTTAGTTTATCATGCCATGCTTTGTAGTGAGTGCATCGAGCTCGTAAACATGCCTACTTGATATCTGTTTGCCATGCTCCAGTTTTTCACTAAGTCTAAATCTGTTTATGTGTTTGCTATGTTCACATGCTTGCAATTGTATTTTCTGATCCCTTTTGGCTCATGGTCACTAAGGGACTTTTGTTGTATGCCTTGAGTAGCTTCATGCCATGCCTTGCTTTGCCATGATATGTTCCTGTAGCATGTTGTTTCATTGCTCTAAAAATTGTTTCCTGATGATAAATTCTTGTATTGTTGTTAATTTCACTAAGTCTGAAACCTGTTATCTTTTGCACTTTTGCCATGCTTGTTTGAACCTGTTAATGAGTGAATTAGCCGTAGCTCAGTGTTGATCTTTTGTCAAGTATTATGAGTGGATCCCTGCCATGAATTTTGTTGCCATGTTTGAGTGCAGTAGCTTATTTATCTTGATGCGTTTAGGAGGCTACTTGATGTTTATCGCAGACCGGTGCCATATTTGTTTTGCTTGCCTTTTCCAAACCGTGCATCCGATTCCGGTGATATTTATATCGATTTCAACCGAAATCAACTCACCTTTCTAGTGGCACTCTTGGATTTCCAAGTTGAGGCCATGTTCAATCATTCCTTTCCAAATCATGCATATGCATCACATATCGCATCCCGCATATCATACCATGTTTGCATCATGTTGTTTGTGCATTGCACGTGGTTGATTGTGTCTCCCTTTGCTTGTTGTTCTTGCTTTGCATAGAGCCGGGAGACGAGTTCGTGTTCGAGGAGCCCGTTGAGTACATGCTCGAGGTTCAAGCTTTCGTCTTCTCGGAGAACTTTGCAGGCAAGATGACCATACCCTCGAAATCACTTCTATCTTTGCTTGCAAGTTGCTCGCTCTTTTGCTATGCCTATGCTGCGATACCTACCACTTTCTTATCATGCCTCCCATATTCTTAAGCCAAGCCTCTAACCCACCTTGTCCTACCAAACCGTTGTTTGGCTATGCTACCGCTTTGCTCAGCCCCTCTCATAGCATTGTTAGTTGCAGGTGAAGATTGGAGTTTGTTCCATGTTGGAACATGGATATTTGTTGGGATATCACAATATCTCTTATTTAATTAATGCATATATACACTTGGCAAAGGGTGGAAGGCTCGACCTTATGCGTGGTGTTTTGTTCCACTCTTGCCGCCCTAGTTTCCGTCATATCGGTGTTATGTTCCCAGATTTTGCGTTCCTTACATGGTTGGGTTATAATGGGAACCCTTAACAGTTCGCCTTGAATAAAACTCCTCTAGCAATGCCCAACATTGGTTTTACCATTTGCACTAACAACCTAGCCTTTTCCCTTGGGTTTCGCAGACTCAAGGGTCATCTTTATTTTAACCCCCCCCCCCCCAGGGGGGGGGCAGTGCTTCTCTAAGTGTTTGTCCGAACAGAGTTGCCTGCGGGGCCACCTCGGGGAAACTTGAGGGTTGGTTTTACTCGTTAAGTCTCATCTGAGTGTGCCCTGAGAACGAGATATGTGTAGCTCCTATCGGGATTTGTCGGCACATTCGGGCGGTGTTGCTGGACTTGTTTTACCATTGTCGAGGATGTCTTGTAACCGGGATGCCGAGTCTGATCGGATTGTCTTGGGATAAGGAGTATCCTTCATTGACCGTGAGAGCTTGTGATGGGCTAAGTTGGGACACCCCTGCAAGGATTTGAACTTTCGAAAGTCGTGCCCACGGTTATGGGCAGATGGGAATTTGTTAATGTCCGGTTGTAGAAAACCTGAAACTTAACTTAATTAAAATGCACCAACTGCGTGTGTAACCGTGATGGTCTCTTCTCAGCGGAGTCTGGGAAGTGAACACGGTGTTGGAGTAACGCTTGACGTAGGTTGTTCTAGGATCACTTCATGATCATAGTTGTTCGACTGTGCTTTTGCCTTCTCTTCTCGCTCTCATTTGCGTATGTTAGCCACCATATATGCTAGTCGCTTGCTGCAGGTCCACCTCATACCTTTTACCCTTCCTATAAGCTTAAATAGTCTTGACCGCGAGGGTGTGAGATTGCTGAGTCCCCGTGACTCACAGATACTTCCAAAACCAGTTTGCAGGTGCAGATGAAACCGTGCAGGTGACGCAACCAAGCTCAAGGAGGAGCTCGATGAAGATCATGTTCGTTATGTTGTTCTGTTTCTAGTTGATCAGTAGTGGAGCCCAATCGGGACGACCGGGGATTTATGTAGCATTTGTGGTAGTCTTCTTTTATTTTGGTTCCGTAGTCGGACCTTGAGTGTATTTGGATGAATGTAATGCTTCATTCATGTATTGTGTGAAGTGGCGATTGTAAGCCAACTATGTATCTCTTTCCCTTATGTATTACATGGGTTGTGTGAAGATTATCTCACTTGCGACATTGCTTTCAATGTGGTTATGCCTCTAAGTCGTGCTTCGACACGTGGGAGATATAGCCGCATCGAGGGTGTTACAAGTTGGTAATCAGAGCCTTCCCCAACTTAGGAGCCCCCTGCTTGATCGAATCGCTGGCGTTGTTGAGTCTAGACAAATGTTTTGAGTCTTTTAGGAATATATATATATATATATCAGAGAGTAGGATTCTTTCTATTCCTCAGTCCCTTCGTCACTCTAGTGAGGCCTCCTGACATAGAGTTTTGACTCTTCTCTTCTCAAATTTCACTAAAAAAATTAGGATCACGCGGGTATCTTCGAATCATTCCGATGGTTTTGTGACGAGAACATTGTTCTTGGTGACTCCTGACATTTAGGAGTTTTGGCAGTGTCCCGGGGAGTTGAGCTCCGAGGTGTTGTCGTCACAATTTTATCATTGCAGTTCTGGAATACCTGAGTTTCGCCGACATCGAAAATCTCTTTTATGCAGTTGTTGGTGAGATAACCTCGACGCCACCCAATACTGGGGCGGGAGTTCGGGAGTATTGCCATAACTCGTATAATGGATGCTTTTCGAAGGTTGAGGTAAACGATTTCCGAAGGTTTCTTGGTTATGTGTTGAAGGATGGATACAGCTGGATGTAGGATTTGTGTAGTTTTTGGGTGAGATATTATGCTTCCCCTGTATCCCCAACACTTGATTGCATAACCGGAAAATTTCAGGAGTTTATAAGTGGGAATTCAAGTAGCTCTTAGGATATCTTTCCGACAGATGTATGATATGAAATTACGGTTTGACGTCTAGTGGTCCGCCTATCCACGGTTGGTTTTATAGTGGTCTCGTTGTGTCTTAAAGAGTCCTTGGCTATGCCGACTCGGGGACGCTTCGTATGTCATGTGAACTGCCTTGTACGTGATGGTGTTGTACAATCGAGCCCGTGTAGGCCCCACCACGAAAACTTTGGACAAAATCTCTATCATATGTTTGTTCCGGCTTATTCCGCAAGCCAATCCTTTGTTTTTGTTTTTGAGTTGTGGTATTCGAGTTGCTTCGAATTCAAATGTTGATTCCATACCTTTCCTAAACGATGTATCTCTCTTCAAGTGGATCCGATCATTTGTCACATCCGCAAGATCGACTCAAGTCTTCTCAACGGTGTTCGTTTCATCCATTCCAAGTCGTCTTTGTTTTCCCGCCCACCCACCCATTTTCTTCAAGGACTAAGATTTCTTATTCAAGTATCCATCTTACTCATGTGAAGCCTCTCCATTCCTTTAACGTCAATGTTCTTATCCGGTGATTCTCATGAAGATTTTAACGGAGCCTCAAGGTCAACATTCTTAATTCTTTTTCTTCTCCGGTGGATTCAATTCAAGCTTTGTCGATCATATCATTTCCTCGTTTCAAATGCTTTCTTATGCCGGTGCACTTCTTAATTATTCACCTCTTGGTTTTTTCCATTTGTTCCGTTGTGCTGAAGATATCTCGGAAGATTAGTGCTTCTATTCTTGATCAATCCAAGCTATTTTCGAGGTCTTACCTTATTCAGGCCATTTAATTCAACCGGTGCAATCTCTCGTTTCAAGCAATCGTTCAACGGTGTTTCTTTTGAGTGGGCCCTAACCCACAGGTCTTTTTCCAGGATCTTACCTGACTCTTCTTATTTTACCGGAGCTTTTCTCAAATCTTTCGAAGTTTGACATAAGAATGAATTTTCATCAGTCAGATGTGTTTCTCTAAGATCTCTCAATTTCATTTCATCGTTGGCTCAATCTCTTCGCTTTTGATTCTTTCGGAGCGTCTAAATAATTCATGGTGGTGTTTCTCGTCGTCATTCTCAGATTGGAAGACCGAAGAAGATTTTTTTTTCTCAATCTTGCTCCATTCTCTTCAAGATTCGTGATTCTAGCTTGTTGCCATCCTCTCATAATTATTTTCGATTGTGTCAATTATTTTCACCCATCTGAAGCAATTCAAGAGCCTTCTCAGTTTGTTATCCGGAGTCCATCAATTCAGGGTTAGTTATTCTCAGCTGTCAGTTATCATTCTCCAATCTTACTAGTGCATCATTCAAGTGATCTCTAATCAGTTCATGCTCTCTTCGTTCTTTTGTATCTAAACTCTCTCATGTATCTTCGTTCATTTGGTAATTCTTACCGGTGAGTCATCCCTTTACTTCGTTCATTTTCAATCCTTACGGTGGTTCGTTCAAGATTTCTCTTCCTTCTTTATCATATCAATTCATTCGTTGTTTCGATTCTACCGGTGGTTCGTTGAAGACCTTCTCAAGTTTATGTTATATCTCTCTTAATCTTTTCTATGAGAATATGTAATATGCCAAATCCGTTGGTTGTCATTAATTTAATTGGTGAAGGATAAGCATAATGTAATTCTTATTCTTGTTTCATCGACTAAACTCAATTCCCTATTCCGGAGGCTCATCAAATTCCTGATTTCAATTGTTTCATCTTCTCTTTTTTCCGGAGTTCCAACCTCTCTCAATTATATCACCATGGGGATTCATCTAAATCGTTACAAGGCTTCACATTATATTCTCAACTTCTCTTTCCTTTCGTGTGATCATCCTTTTGTTACCGGAGTTCTTCATGAAGGTTCTACATGATGGTTCATCAAGGATTTAATTCCTTCTCGAAGTTTTCATCTAAATTCTTTTCAGAGGAGCTCAAGCATTCTTCATCTTGCATCTCAAAGTCCAATTCGCTCTGTCTTATCTTTTGAGGTGGTATTATGTCATTTTTGACAATTTCTGTGTGTTTCATGATTCACATGTTGTCAAGAATGAGGTATTTTAAATCCATCAACCTCTTCGTTGGAGTTATCTTGTGTCATGTTTCACCTAAAGCCTTCCATAAGGATTGTTGCTATTTATGGTGCTCATAAACGACCCAAGTTCTTCTTTCATCCTTCCGGTGAAATAGTTTCTCGTCTCCTTGTGGATATCAACCCAATCTATCATTTACGTCAGTGGCAGAATTTCAACTCAGTTTTGAGATGTTTTCCATAAGCCCACTACAAGCTTATCATTTTTGTTGTCGGTTCTTCAACAACTCCGTTCGACCCTTCTCCTATGGATGCCTTTTCAAGCTCTTTTGTGGCAGAAGCTGGCATTTTCTTCTCCATTCTTTTCTGTCAATTATCTATCTTCTATTTCTTTTGTTCCGAAGGCATTCTGATGTTGCTCTTTTTTTCAGTCATCATCTTGAATTATGAAGATCATGATCTTTTCATGCTTATCCTTTTTAACCGGAGTGTTGTGACCTTCTTGCTCAAGTTCTTTTCGCCTTCTCAAGCCTTGCATCTCTTTTCAACTGGAGTGCTGCCTGAGATCTTTCTTACCCCTTGTTCCGTTCATTCAATAGTTCCGGAGGCTGTATGTTGTGTTTTCATCAAGTGTCTTCTCATCTTATCAAGTTCTTATTCAATTCCTTTTCTTTTCAATCGAAGTGCTGCCCGAAGTTGTTCTTCCTTGTCCCTCTTTTCTAACGGAGTGTTTTCAACTTCGTACATCTCCGCTGTATTCTTTTCTCGAAATGGCTTAACCTTTTCAAGGTTCTTTGGTTTCACTCATTTGTCAAGAAGCAATTAGTTTTTACCTCTTCCCTTTCTCTTCCGTTTTCCCTCTGGTGCCATCCTAGATATCGGGATGAGATCCTCTCGTAGTGGCGAAGTGTTGTAACGCCCCGAGACCGATGTGCCAGGTGTCTTCCAGTTATTCGCTGATGTTGCCTTGTCATTGCTTGCGTGTCATGCATCTCATATCATGTCATCTTTTGCATTGCATTTACATACATGTTCGTCTCATGCATCCGAGCATTTTCCTCGTTGTCCGTTTTGCAATCCGGCGCTCCTATGTCACCCGGTGCCCCTTTCTACCTCTTTTCGTGTATGGGTGTTAAACGTTTTCGGATTGGACCGAGACTTGCCATGTGGCATTGGTTTACTACCGGTAGACCGCCTATCAAGTTTTGTGCCATTTGGACTTCGTTTGATACTCCAACGGTTAACCGAGGGACCGAAAAGGCCTCGTGTGTTTTGCAGCCCAACACCTCTCCAAAGTGGCCCAAAACCCACCTAAAGCTCCTCCAACATCTAGATCGTTCGATCATGATCACGTGGCCGAACACCGCACCTCATTTGGACTCTCCTAGCTCCCTCTACCTATATATATGTGTGCCTCCCCGAATTTTTCGCGGATGAACCCTAACCCCCGCTCCTCTCGCGTCGCCGGACATGTCCGCCCGCCGGCGGACGCGTCCACTCCGTCGCCTCCGCCAATCTGCGCCGGCCACGTCACCTTCCTCCGCCGTCCCACCCGCGCGGCCCGCCGAGGCCCGTCTCCAGCCCCCGCGGGCCCGAGCCGCCGTCCCGCGCCGGGATCCTCGCGCGCCGCTAGGGAGTCGGCGCCCCGCCGCCACAGACCCTCATCGCCGGCGCCGCCGAGCCCGCGCGCCACCACGGCACCTGCCGGAGCCCGCCACCGCGCCGAACTCCGGTCGTCGCCGCCCCGGCCCCTCCTCCGTCTCCGGCGCCGCCCGACCTCGCCACGGCCGCACCACCACCTCGCCTCCCCGCCTCTTCCTCGTCTCCGGCCGGCGACCCAACTCCGGCGAACTGCTACATTGTTTCCGGCGAGATCCGGATCTGGATCTGGACGAACTCGGTTGACCTTTTCTCCCCGTAACCCTAGATTTTTGCTATCTTCATCAGTGCATAACTTCGTCACAGTGGCTCCGATTCGTGCGTGTAGCATATCAAAATGTTCGTCTCGGCGAGTACATCATTTCATCTCATTGCATCATTTTCATTTGAGCTCATCTTGATGCCCGAAATGCTGTTGGAATAGGGCTATGTGATGATAGTTTCAGATCTGTTTCAGCAAATGCACTTTTCTCATTTTTGCCATGATCAACCGAAATCAACTCACCTTTCCAGTGGCACTCTTGGATTTCCAATTTGAGGCCAGGTTCAATCATTCTTTCCAAATCATGCATATGCATCACATATCGCATCCCGCATATCATACCATGTTTGCGTCAGGTTGTTTGTGCATTGCACGTGGTTGATTGAGTCTCCCTTTGCGTGTTGTTCTTGCTTTGGGTAGAGCCGGGAGACGAGTTCGTGTTTGAGGAGCCCGTTGAGTACATGCTCGAGGTTCAAGCTTTCGTCTTCTCGGAGAACTTTGCACGCAAGATGACCATACCCTCGAAATCACTTCTATCTTTGCTTGCTAGTTGCTCGCTCTTTTGCTATGCCTATGCTGCGATACCTACCACTTTCTTATCATGCCTCCCATATTGTTAAGCCAAGCCTCTAACCCACCTTGTCCTACCAAACCGTTGTTTGGCTATGTTACCGCTTTGCTCAGCCCCTCTTATAGCGTTGTTAGTTGCAGGTGAAGATTGGAGTTTGTTCCATGTTGGAACATGGATATTTTGTTGGGATATCACAATATCTCTTATTTAATTAATGCATCTATACACTTGGTAAAGGGTGGAAGGCTCGGCCTTATGCCTGGTGTTTTGTTCCACTCTTGCCGCTCTAGTTTCCGTCATATCGGTGTTATGTTCCCAGATTTTGCGTTCCTTACACGGTTGGGTTATAATGGGAACCCCTTGACAGTTCTCCTTGAATAAAAATTCTCCAGCAATGCAACATTGGTTTTACCATTTGCACTAACAACCTAGCCTTTTCCCTTGTGTTTCGCAGACTCAAGGGTCATCTTTATTTTAACCGCCCCCCCCCCCCCGGGCCAGTGCTTCTCTAAGTGTTGGTCCGAACTGACCTGCCTGCGGGGCCACCTCGGGGAAACTTGAGGGTTGGTTTTACTCGTAGCTAGTCTCATCTGAGTGTGCCCTGAGAATGAGATATGTGCAGCTCCTATCGGGATTTGTCGGCACATTCGGGCGGTGTTGTTGGACTTGTTTTACCATTGTTGAGGATGTCTTGTAACCGGGATGCCGAGTTTGATTGGATTGTCTTGGGAGAAGGAATATCCTTCGTTGACCGTGAGAGCTTGTGATGGGCTAAGTTGGGACACCCCTGCAGGGATTTGAACTTTCGAAAGCCGTGCCCGTGGTTATGGGCAGATGGGAATTTTTAATGTCCGGTTGTAGAAAACGTGAAACTTAACTTAATTAAAATGCACCAACTGCGTGTGTAACCGTGATGGTCTCTTCTCGGCGGAGTCCGGGAAGTGAACACGGTGTTGGAGTAATGCTTGACGTAGGTTGTTCTAGGATCACTTCTTGATCATAGTTGTTCGACCGTGCTTTTGCCTTCTCTTCTCGCTCTCATTTGCGTATGTTAGCCACCATATATGCTAGTCGCTTGCTGCAGCTCCACCTCATACCTTTTACCCTTCCTATAAGCTCAAAATAGTCTTGATCGCGAGGGTGTGAGATTGCTGAGTCCCCGTGACTCACAGATACTTCCAAAACCAGTTTGCAGGTGCCGATGAAACCGTGCAGGTGACGCAACCAAGCTCAAGGAGGAGCTCGATGAAGATCGTGTTTGTTATGTTGTTCTGTTTCAAGTTGATCAGTAGTGGAGCCCAGTCGAGACGATCGGGGATCTGTGTAGCATTTGGGGTAGTCTTCTTTTATTTTGGTTCCATAGTCGGACCTTGAGTGTATCTGGATGAATGTAATGCTTTATTCATGCATTGTGTGAAGTGGCGATTGTAAGCCAACTATGTATCTCTTTCCCTTATGTATTACATGGGTTGTGTGAAGATTACCTCACTTGCGACATTGCTTTCAATGCGGTTATGCCTCTAAGTCCTGCTTCGACACGTGGGAGATATAGCCGCATCGAGGGCGTTACAGTTGTACTTGACCACAACAATTTCCTGGTTGTGCCTTCGATTACGAAGGGTGAGGTTCTTGTAAAGCTTCCCAACAAATCTGATGCGGCTTGTCTTCATCATCATGTTTATGAGTGGAAATACCACTCTGTTAGGTTCTCCAAGGTTGACAAGATGGTGATGGTGCATGTAGACATCTCACATGAAGTCCATGGCCTAGTCAGTTATGTGGGGTTCATCCCGTAGGTCGGTGCAAAAAATAGTCTGCAGAGTTTAGTTAGTGCAACTTTGCTTGTCTGTAGTAAGTACTATTGTTCAGTACCTTATTTGTGTTTGTGAACCCTGTATTGTTTATTATTACTGCCGCTTTTGGTGTGTGGTCAGTCCTGAGAATGGTCTATGTTAATGTCTGTCCACTCAATTCAGTCTGTATATTTTGAAGTATCCATATCATATTTTTTGTGAGGACGGTCTATCAGTTATGGTTACACTCCAATATCTGTATGTGTTGCAGGGTTTATCGCACCCACCAGGATTTCCAGCCCCATGGATGTTCGGTCCATACGATTTGTCACGACCTTTGGACTGTCCTGCTAGTGGGAGTAGGTGGGGCCCCTGCATGCCACGTGTAGTTGAACGATCAATCTTCTGTTTAGTACTTCAACATAGTGATTTCTTGGTAAGGATTCACTCGTGTCACATCAAGTAAATCTTATTGATTTACTATCTAAATCTTATTGATTTAATGTCATGTTTTCTTTCTTTTCCTACAATTTTACTATGCAGGTTTTGCCATGTGACATTCATCACAGAAAAAATCGTTTGGTTTGCTCTACGATGGCTATTTTTGCAGGTTTCACTTCTTATGTCGTGTCAGTAACGAAGGCACCGTCCATCACTTATATTACTGGAAACATTGGATCAGTCTGTTGTCTGAGTAAAAGCTAAATCCCTATGATGAACTGCAGTTTGGTTTAACAAAAATGCCACAATTAGTCCTTCTCGCGTTTAAAAGAAATGAAGAAAAAGAGTGGATCACGGTCACGGATCCTAGTCAAGTTAGAAAGCTGATCATAGCAGACCAGACACGATTGCCGCTGTCTTGCACAGATCGAGCACCGACAGTTGCTCTAGCACTAACAGCGGCAGCAGCTCAGTCTGATCCAGCTAAGGATTGGGTACCGACCACGTCAGCGGATTAGTCTGATCTACCAGAGGATTAGGCATCGACACTGGCACCTACTCCGACACCGGCACCAGTTCTACAAGGAGCACCATCTCCGGCAGTAGCAGCGGCTTCGGCACTTGCACCAACACTTGCACTTGCATCTGCTCTGGCCCGTGCAGTTGCATCGGCAATAGACTGGGCTGCAGTTCGCACTTCATATACCAAAGTCCTTACAAAAACCGACATGTCCACCTTCTTGGTAAGAAATGGCCGCCCAAGTGCTTCGTTCTTTTTTCTTTCCATGTTGTTTCACATGATTCACTGTGTTGATCTAACTATTTGGGTATGTCTTCTTGTTTGCAAACAGAGAATTTCTAGAGCAACGCGGGAGTCGT
Source organism: Triticum monococcum (assembly GCA_034509565.1). Lineage (NCBI taxonomy): Eukaryota > Viridiplantae > Streptophyta > Magnoliopsida > Poales > Poaceae > Triticum > Triticum monococcum. The sequence continues at coordinate 663,214,261 of CM067843.1, read as the reverse complement.
TCAACAATCCGGGCGACCGCGGCCAAGTTTCTCTTACCATGTGCAGCCTTGGTGTGAATGAACCTGCTCAATATACCGTAAGTACAAAGGATGGTCGCATGATGATCGATGCTAAAGGATGGTCAAGGTTCAAATATAAATCATATCTTGCGGTAGGGGATGATGTCAAAATCAAACTTTCTCGGCAAGGAGAGCTGGTCCAAATCAACTTTGAAATTCTTCAGTAGCAGCACGCAACTGCCGAACTGATCTATCCTCCAAGAGATTTTTGATGTAATAATCTGGCATGATGAAACAAGTGTCCTGTGTGTATAAGTAGCACGACAGTATTATTTATCACATGGTATATCGTTGATAGAATTGCAACTCTGATTGCTGGTTACGAACTGTCGTTCGATTTCATTCCAACAGCTGCCGTGCTTTATTCAATTTTGTGTATTCGCCTTGCGACAGCATCTAAAACCAGCGCCGTACCGATTGCTTTTAATATGAAAAGCACTGAGGTAGAACACATGGGCCCCCAAACATGCAGGGTCGGTCTGCGGCCCAAAGTCTAGAACCGTGAGCCTATCTGAGTATTATATTCTCAGCTGAACCCCCATAAAAAAAGCTGAACCCCCATAATGCCCGTGTGTTGCAGAGGGAGTATATTTCTCGGCAAGGTGAGCCTGTGATATAAAAGATTTGTATATTTCTTTATAGAGGGAGTATCTCTCTGTCAAAAAATATATTTATGTGTAACTAGTTACTCATGTCTTTCTACTTCCTTTCGCTGATATGTGGGGCAACCGGCAATGGGGTCCACGTGCCATATGCACAAATTAGAGTGCACAACTTCATGGTAGACACACCCCGGTCGTAGCGCCGCAGTAATGCCCAATGAGCCGTCAAATCACAACCCCCCCCCCTTCCAACTTTAGCAGTAAGCTAGACGGACGAAGCGGCAATATTTCACTGGGCCTGAATCCCCTTCTCCCTCGTCTGCTTGTTCAGAGAAAACCCCCTCTTAGCGATTGCATAGGGTTTTCTCATGGAGAACTAGGTACGAATTCTTCATCCATCCCCGATAAACCCAAGTCCCTTGGTCGCAGGTAATCCTAGGATGACAGCCGCCGCCGTAGATCCATTTTTCTTCCTACTGAATCTAGTGTGTCTCATTTGCAGTGCCCAAAGTGCGACTACCCTACAGGTTTCTGCGCCCTCGGCGAGATGCCACAGTTGTTCCTTCTCATCCTAACACAGCATTTTGAAATGCACATAGTATGTTCCTAGAATCCTCTTTTCTATCCGGGAGGGTGGGGTTTTTTTGAACATGCTGTGTTCTCATATTATTTTTCCTGCAGTGTATTATTTGCTCTGCCAGAACACATATACTCAAGATGCTCGGCCTTGCCATAACTGAATACACTAGTTTAATGTTCACAGTCAAGACAAGCCATGGATATAAGTTCCGAGTTGGGTTCATGAACCAAGAAGATCGCTGCTTTTTTATGTCCGAACTTGGATAAACTTTCTCAAGTGTTACGGACTAAAAGTTGGCGCACAAATGTTGATGGAAATAGCAGAATCTGGTCTCATCTTCACAGCGATCTTCCACCCCGACGTTGTTACAATTATTCATCCATGTTAGTTTTGTATCTGGTTCTTGCTTGTTGCCTCGATTACTTCTTAATCCACCTATTCTATCTAACTAATCACAATTTAACTTTAGAAGTAGCAACGAATCTCTCACGAAGATGCTACTTCTAACTAATATTTTCTTATAATTGGTGGCACGTGTAGGTTTTTTCAGAGTTAAGCAGTCTGCTCGTTTGTTACTCTGTAATAACTCGGCTGTTACTAATGGCACTGAAGTTGACTGGATCGACATCCACAAGTTCCTACACTTTATTGATCGTCTTGAGGTCCTTGTGGGGCGTTTCAATGGTGGAAGGCCACGTGGGATATGTGTGCCATTGTTGCACTCGTTGAACAGGTCCAACTATGTTGAGAAACTTATGGTAGGAGCTGTTTTCTGTTATATATGTTGTTCATAAACTATTGATTATACACAGTTTTACAGTTGTGATCTTCTTGAAATAGGAACTGCCGAGTTCTATTGTTCCTATACAGATGCCTGACCATGGTCGGGTCAGACTTGTGCTTGGTCACAACATGATGTTTATGTCGACCTACTCAATTCCCCTTGGAGGTGAAAAGATACTTATTCATGGGTGGTCTCAAATAATGAAGGTCCGTCCATCTTGGAGAATAGGACAGAAGATTGTGTTCATGCTTTTCCATGGCTCTAAAGCGAATATCCTGTTTATTGACCACATTGCGAGATGAAGCCGCTTTCAGAAGGTTGTGGATGCGCGGGGTGGCGCCTGGGCCTTGTCCTGGGGCTTGGTGGCCTCACCCTTGGTTAACTATAGGCAAAGTAGCATTGTTCGAGGCGTGCTTTGTACGGTTGAACCTGTATAAGTACTCATACTGCTTTCATCTTTGGTTGTTAAGTGCCCCTGCTGGTTTCAGTTAAGGTTGTTAAGTACTCCTGCTGCTTTTACAGTCTATCGTGTTTCTTCAGTCCTGTCTTCCTCCAGCCGCCAAAACCAAACCAGCGCCGGCGGGACCGCCTGCTTCCGCCTCCCACTGCTGGCTGTGCCTCAGCGCACGCATCGCCACCCCACCGTCTCCTAAATCGTTAACGCCGACGTCCTCTGTGCGCTTTGCTGCGCTCGCCACGGCGCCGCCCTCTCGCGTTGTCAACATGGTCAACAAACAACAGGAATTGGCAGAAGTACGTGGAGAGGATGACAGTAGGGGCCCACCACGTCAGCATATGGAAAAATAAAATGCTTCCTCCTAGTGTTTTCCTGACATCTGGGACCCAGGACATTGTGAGCGTATATAGTCAATAGACAAGAGAATAGCACAAGATCGGCTGACACCTCGGACGTAGCTACTCGAGCAGTATTTTTTTGTTTGGTATTGTTGAGACAGAGCAGGGTTTGAACTGGGCTGTGGCCCGTCTAGCCCAGGCTTATCTTTTATGTTCACCATGTGACCAGCCCAGCTATTTTTTCTTTGTAAAAATGAGCCCACTTTATTTTTTCTAAAGAATACCCAATCCAGGCCTACTTATTTTTCTACGCCCTGATGGGCTGCAACTCTTTCAAGACGCCTGCAAATCTTTTAAGTAATATGAAATGGGTTGTAAATATAAAAACAGATGACAAATTGGCAATTACTTTATAATTTCTGGATTTTATTACATTTTCATATTCCTATTTCACTTGGCATTAACCTAATTTAAATATATCTTCAAAGTACTTTAAATCTGGCTGGACATTTCGGTATTAAAAATAATTTGGAACCCACAGAAATATGCGAAATTGACCCTGGCCAACCAAAAAAATGACTGCAATAAATTGCATAAGAAGTTGCCATGAGCTATATATAAATTATTAAAAAAAGAGGGACTGGTCTGACTTGTGGGCCTGTTTAGTTGACACGTATGCAAGATTTTTTTTAGTTATTATATACGTCAACAAACGATTCTAGCAGACGTAACCGTAGGATGTCAATCCAACGGCTGTCGTGTTTCTTCAATCTCTGATCTTCTTGCTCCAGCCGCCAAAGCAGCGCCGGCGGGACCGCCTACTCCCGCCTCCCGTGGCCGGCTATGCTGCCGCGCAGGCCTCAGCGCCCCCTACTACTCCCACCGCTGGCCAGGGCATCCCTCTACTCACCCACACCCCCTGTTATTCTGCGGCGATGGCAGCCTCACACCGCAGCCGAACTGGTGAACGCTCGTACTCCTCTCCGCGTGGGCATCCACTACCGCGTCTTCCCCGGCTCCGGGTCGTCCCCTTCCTATGCCTCGCCGTCGTCCACCGCCGTGGTGCTCTCGGTGCGGCGTGGTCAATGTGGTCAACGACCGACTTCCATCGGAAGAGTACTGTACATGGAGAGGCTGACAGTTGGGTCCACGGTAGCCGCAAGGAAGTGCCTCCTTATTACGCGGAAAATAATTATTCCTCCACCTAACAGCGGTGACCCACCGGACGGGCCACCAGTATTTTGCGAAAAAATGGTTTCCCCCTGACTGCTGGGACCCACCGGACGGGCCACCGTATTTCACGAAAAAAACGTTCCCCCCGCTGTCAGCTCGGACCCACCGGAAGTGCCTTCTTATTACGCACAAAAAAATGAATACTCCCCCGGCTAGCTGGGACCCACCTTGGTGGGAGGCTGACTTGTGGGCCTACTAAGTTGATAGGGATGAAGGGCTTTGTCAACTTAGTCAATATGAACGATTCTAGCTCCAGTGACCATACGATGTCCATCCAACGGCCGTAGTGCTTCCTCAACCTCTGGTCTTCTTGCTCCAGCCGCCCAAAGCAGCGCCGGTCGTGCCGCATGCTCCTGCCTCCCGTGGCCGGCTGTGCTGCCGCGGAGGCCTCACCGCCCCCTACTATTCCCACCGCTGGCCAGGCCCTGTGGCGACGGCAACCTCACACCGCAGCCGAACCAGTGAACTGTAACGCCCCGAGACCGATGTGCCAAGTGTCTTCGAGTTATTCGCTGTCGTTGCCATGTCATTCGCTTGCGTGTTGCATCTTGCCATGTCATCATCCGCATTGCATCATCATGTTTTTGAAACTTGCATCTGTCCCGGTCTCCTCGTCCTCTCCGTTCTCCGTTCTGAGCCCAACCACACTTGCACGCGCCCGCGGCATGTCCGAAATAGTATTTTATAAGTGGCCGGAAAATGTTTTCGGATTGGGTTGAAAGTTGGCGTGCGGTCTTATTATAGTGTAGGTAGGCCGCCTGTCAAATTTCATCGCATTCGGAATCCGTTTGACACCCCAACGGATAACTATAGCGGCAGTATAACGAGTCTAACGTCGGACGTTTTCGATCTCCGAAAACTGTTGCCGGGTTTTACCTCTCTTTCCTCTCTAGACCGTCTACACAGCCCACTACCTACCATCAAGTCCAACCTAACCTCTCTCGTCAGCCCGCGGCCCTCCTCGCGCGCGCGTCCGATAGTTGTCCCGAACCCGACTCGGACTGTCGCTACCGTTGTGTCCGGATCATCCCCAAACGTCTACAAAACATCTCCGTTTTGTTAATTGGACTTCCTAACATATTTTTTCCGTTCGTCCGATTATGATCGGAGGGACGAGATAGCCCCTAGACTAACCTACCCGCTATATATAAACTGTGACCAAATCCCTAATTTCTAGGGATCCTCCTAGCTGCCGCCGCCACTCCTCTTGTCTCCTCCCACCTCGGGTTCTTCCCCGATCCAAATCCTCCTCGTTTTCTTCACCCAACCAACCACCAAACCGATCCAAAAATCCATCCCCACCAATCGGTTGCCCGAGCCCCGTGCTCCTCCATCCCGCCTCGTCAGCTGACGACCGGCACCGTCACCGGCGACCACGAGTTAAGCGACCGCGCCCTGTCTCCCTTCCTCCCCGTGCTTCTCTCTCACACATCTCTCGGTCCCGTTTTCGCCAGGGATAAGAAGTAAGCCGCCATGGCCTAGGCTCGGCCTCAAGATCCCATCGCCACCGTCTTCCACAGCTACTGCCATGCGGCTTTGCCCGCTGGTCGCCCGGCACCCCTCGCCGGAGCTCCCATGGCCGCCCCGCCATCTCAAGTGTCATGTCGTCGCTCCCTGCATCAGCTCCGCCTGCAGCCACGGCCGCATCGCGCCTCCGCATGTCTCGAGTCTGACCCCGCGCCCTGGATCCGGATGATCCGAGCCTCCCATGCCCGCCGGGCCACGTCGTCCTCCTCCCGCGTCATCGTCTTCTCTACATCAAGCCGCGTCGCCGCGCCAAGTTCCTGTCCGGCTCGTCTCTGTCCTACTTCGCCGTCCTTCACACGTCCCAGACACCCTAGAGCCCATCACCCAGGCAAGCTTCGTCGCCTCCCCTCGCTCCAGCTCCGCCGCTGCCTGCGTCCTCGTGAAGACCTGCCACCGTCGCGCCTACATCACCTGAAGCCGCCGCGCCAGGTTCCCCTGGCTCGCCTCTGCTTCATTCGAGGGAGGTGGACGATCTCCCAGGCCGCCTCATGTTGACCCGGGCCGCTGCGTCAGCCTGCCTCCTTCCACCGTCCCAGCTCCCCCAAGCCCGCTCCTGCGTCCAGCGCCCGAGGCCCAGCCACTGTTTTGGCCCGGCCAAATATGGCCCAATGTGACCATCCGCCACTTATACCTCGCCCAGTGTGATTCCTGCTATGTTGCGCACTACTCCTGTTCCAGTGTCGGCCTGACTCATGTTTTTCCCTGTGGAGCAATTTACTAATTATACAGGAGTTTGGCAATTTTACAGAAAAACCCTTGAACTTCATGCATTTAATAACTTCACAACCGTGCATCGGATCTAAATAAATTATATATGAAAGTTGCTTAGAATTTTGTCTAGTTTAATAATATGCAACTTTCATCCATGTTTGAAATCTTTAAAATGCTGTTTGGTTAAATTTGCTCCCATGCCATGTTAAAATGTTTTATTTCATAACTAAATAACCGTAACTCGGAATTTAATAAACTTTATATGTAAATGGGGTAGAAAAATGCCTAGTTTAACATGGTGGCTTTACTTTGCATGTTTAATAACTCTAAAATTGTGTTTAGGGCAGAACAGCACCAAATCTAAAATATGCATATGGAGATTTACCGGAATTTGTTGTTCGTTGTTTCCGGCCTCATTTAAACTTGCCTAGATAGGTAGTTTTGTTTTCCTTCACCCCTTGCCATGCTAAACAACATTGAATATTGTTGAGTACATAAACGAGATCGAACTAAATAACTTGTTATGGTGTTTCGTCAATATGCAACTCGTTGCAATTGATCTCCACTTAATTTGTAGAATTGCTTGTGCACTTTGCCATGCCATGCTTCATTAAACCGGACATGCATCATACTTATTGTGCATCATGCCATGTTGTTGTAGTGGTTGTTTACTATGTTGTTTGCTTCTTTCTGGGTTGCCTTTCTCGTGAGCTTCGGTTCCGTTTCGGAGTTGTGAGGATCTGTTGGCTACGTCCATTTGTCTTCTTCATGGACTCGTTCTTCTTCCTTCCGGGATCTCAGGCAAGATGACCATACCCTCGAAATCACTTCTATCTTTGCTTTCTAGTTGCTCGCTCTATTGCTATGCCTATGCTATGATACCTACCACTTGCTTATCATGCCTCCCATATTGCTAAGCCAAGCCTCTAACCCACCTTGCCCTAGCAAACCGTTGTTTGGCTATGTTACCGCTTTGCACAGCCCCTCTTATAGCGTTGTTAGTTGCAGGTCAAGATTGGAGTTTGTTCCGTGTTGGAACATGGATAATTTTGTTGGGATATCACAATATGTCTTATTTAATTAATGCATCTATATACTTGGTAAATGGTGGAAGGCTCGACCTTATGCCTGGTGTTTTGTTCCACTCTTGCCGCCCTAGTTTCCGTCATATCGGTATTATGTTCCCGGATTTTGCGTTCCTTACACGGTTGGGTTATAATGGGAATCCCTTGACAGTTCGCCTTGAATAAAACTCCTCCAGCAAGGCCCAACATTGGTTTTACCATTTGCCACCTAGCCTTTTCTTTCCCTTGGGTCGGCCGGCTCAACGGTCATCTTTATTTTAATGCCCCCCCCCCCCCGGGGGGGCCAGTGCTTCTCTAAGTGTTGGTCCAACTGAGCGATGTCCGGGGCTACCAGGGGCAACTCTGGGCTGGCCTACCCGGCGTCTTGCTCATCCGGTGTGCCCTGAGAACGAGATATGTGCAGCTCCTATCGGGATTTGTCGGCACATCTGGGTGGCTTTGCTGGTTTAGTTTTACCATTGTCGAAATGTCTTGTAACCAGGATGCCGAGTCTGATCGGATTGTCTTGGGAGAAGGAATATCCTTCGTTGACCATGAGAGCTTGTGATGGGCTAAGTTGGGACTCCCCTGCAGGGATTTGAACTTTCGAAAGCCGTGCCCGCGGTTATGGGCAGATGTGAATTTGTTAATGTCCGGTTGTAGAAAACCTAAACCCTAACTTAAATAAAACGCACCAACCGCGTGTGTAACCGTGATGGTCTCTTCTCGGCGGAGTCCAGGAAGTGGACACGATGTTGGAGTAATGCTTGACGTAGGTTGTTCTAGGATCACTTCTTGATCATAGTTGTTCGACTGTGCCTTTGCTCTCTCTTCTCGCTCTCATTTGCGTATGTTAGCCACCTTACATGCTAGTCGCTTGCTGCAGCTCCACCTCACATACCCTTTACATACCCATAAGCTTAAATAGTCTTGATCGCGAGGGTGTGAGATTGCTGAGTCCCCGTGACTCACAGATACTTCCAAAACCAGTTTGCAAGTGCCGATGAAACCATGTAGGTGGCGCAACCGAGCTCAAGGAGGAGTAGTTGAAGATCGTGTTCATTATGTTGTTCCGTTTCTAGTTGATCAGTAGTGGAGCCCAGTTGGGACGATCGGGGATCTGTGTAGCATTTGGGGTACTCTTATTTTATTTTGGTTCCGTAGTCAGACCCTGATTGTATGTGGATAATTTAATGTTTTATTCATGTATTGTGTGAAGTGGCGAGTGTAAGCCAACTATGTATCTCTTTCCCTTATGTACTATATGGGTTGTGTGAAGATTACCTCATTTGCAACATTGCTTTCAGTGCGGTTATGCCTCTAAGTCATGCATCAACACGTGGGAGATATAGCCGCATCAAGGGCGTTACAAGTTGGTATCAGAGCCTTCCCCGACCTTAGGAGCCCCCTGCTTGATCGAATCGTTGGCGTTGTTGAGTCTAGAAAAATGTTTTGAGTCATTTAGGAATTATACATATCGGAGAGTAGGACTTCTTTTTACTCCTCAGTCCCTTCGTCGCTCTGGTGAGGCATCCTGACGTAGAGTTTTGACTCTTCTCTTCTCAAATTTTCACTAAAAAAATTTAGGATCACGCGGGTATCTTGGAATCATTCCGATGGTTTTGTTACGAGAACATTGTTCTTGGTGCCTCCTGAGATTTAGGGGTTGTGGCAGCGTCCCGAGGAGTTGAGCTCCGAGGTGTTGTCGTCACAATTTTATCATTGAAGTTCTGGAATACCAGAGTTTTTCACTGACATCGAAAATCTCTTTTATGCTGTTGTTGGTGAGATAACCTCGACGCCACCCAGTATTGGGGCGGCAGTTCGGGAGTATTGCCATAACTCATATACCAGATGCTTTTCGAAGGTTGAGGTAAACGATTTCCAAAGGTTTCTTGGTTATGTGTTGAAGGATGGATACAGCTGGATGTAGGATTTGCTAGCTTTGGGTGAGATATTATGCTTCCCCTGTATCCCCAACACCTGATTGCATAACTGGAAAGTTTCGGGAGTTTATAAGTGGGAATTCAAGTAGCTCTGAGGATATCTTTCTGACAGATGTATGATATGAAATTGGGGTTCGACGTCTAGTGGTCCGCCTATCCACGGTTGGTTTTACAGTGGTCTTGTTGTGTCTTAAAGAGTCCATGGCTATGCTGACTTGGGGACACTTCGTATTTCATGTGCACTGCCTTGTACATGATGGTGCTATACGATCGAGCCCATGTAGGCCCCACCATGAAAACTTCGGACAAAATCTCTATCATATGTTTGTTCCGGCTTATTCTGCAAGCCAATCCTTTGTTTTGTTTTGAGTTGTGGTATTCGAGTTGCTTCGAAGTCAAGTGTTGATTCCTTACTTTTCCTAAACGGTGTTCTCATACTCCGATGTGAATACCAATCATTCATGATAATCGAGATTGTCATATTAATTCTTTTTCAACCGGTGTGTTTCTCTTCAAGTGGATCTGATCATTTCAACATCCGCAAGATCAACTCAAAGTCTTCTCAACGTTGTTTGTTTCATCCGTCCTAAGTTGCCTTTGTTTTTCCCACCCACCCACCCTTTTTTCAAGGACTCGGATTTCTTAAATCAAGTATCATCTTATGGATGTGAAGCCTCTCCATTTTTTCTGTCAATGTTCTTACCTGGTAATTCTCATGAAGATTCTAATGGAGCTTAAAGATCATCATTCTTCGTTCTTTTCCTTCTCCAGTGGTTTCAAGTCAAGCTTTGTTGATCACATCCTTTCTTCATTTCAATGCTTTATCATACCGGTGCACCTCATAATAATTCACTTCTCGCTATTCAATTGTTCCGGAGTGCTCAAGATATCTCAAAGATTCGTGTTTCCACTCTGCATTCGTTCAATATCTTTCGAGGATGTTCCCTCATTCAAGCCTTTTAATTCAATCGGTCGAATCTCTCTTTTCAAGCAATCGTTCAATGGTGTATCTTTTTAGTGGGCCCTAACCCACAGGTCTTTTCCCAAGATCTTACCTGACTCTTCTATTTTCCCAGAGCTATTCTCAAACCTTTCGAAGTTTGCCGTAAGAATGAATTATCATCAGTCAAATGCCTTCTCCTAGATCTTTCACAATTCTTTTCATCGTGCTCAACCTCTTTGCTTTTGACTCTTCTGGAGTGCCTAATCGATTCGTGGTGGTGTTTCTCATCATCATTCTCTGCATTTGAAGACCGAAGAAGATTTTTCTCTCAATCTTGCTCCATTCTCTTCAAGATTCGTGATTCCAGCTTGTTGCCATCCTCTCATAATTGTTTTTTGATTGTGAGAATTCTTTTCACCATCCGGAGCAATTCAGGAGTCTTTTCAATTCAATTATTCAGAGCCCATCTTCTCAGAATTATTCATTTCTCAGCTTTCATCTATCGTTCTCCAAATCTTACCGGTGCATCATTCAAGTGATCTCTAATCAGTTCATGATCCCTTCGTTCTCATGTATCTAAATTCTCTCAAGCATCTTCGTCCATTTGCTAATTCTTCCCGGGGTTTCTTTATCTTTTCTTCGTTCATTTTCAATTCTTATGGTGGTTCTTCCAAGATTCTTCTTCCTTCGTTTATCATATCAATGCATTCGTGCTTTTCAAATCCTACCGGTGGTTCGTTGAAGACCTTCCCAAGGTTGCACCATACCTCTCTTTAATCCTTTCTATGAGAATAAGTAGTATGCCAAATCCATTGTTTGTCATCAATTTAATTGGTGAAGGATAAGCATAATGTAATTCTTATTCTTGTTTCATCGAGTGAATTTAATTCTTTATTCCGGAGGCTCATCAAATTCTTGATTCTTCTTTTGTTCATCTTCTCTTTCTCGGAGTTCCAAGCTCTAATTATCACGGAGATTCATCTAAATCATTACAAGGTTTCACCTTGTGTTTTCAACTTCTCTTTCTTTTCGTTATCCTTTTGTTTACCAGAGTTCTTCATGAAGGAGCTACATGATGGTTCATCAAGGATTTAATTCCTTCTCGAAGTGTTCATCAACATTCTTTTCAGAGGAGCTCAAGCATTCTTCATCTTGCATCTCAAAGTCCAATTCGCTCTATCTTATCTTTTGAGGTGGTATTATGTCATTTTTGACAATTTTTGTGTGTTTCATGATTCACATGTTGTCAAGAATGAGATATTTCAAATCCATCAACATGTTCGTTGGAGTTATCTTGTGTCATGTTTCACCTAAAGCCTTCCCTAAGGATTGTTGCTATTTATGGCGCTAATGACCCAAGTTCTTCATTTATCCTTCTGGTGAATAAGTTTCTCGTCTCCTTGTTCGTATCAATTCAATCTTTTCCCGTGAGTGGCAGGTCGTCACCTCATAATTTGAGATGTATTCCATAAGACCATATCAAGCTTATTCTTTTCGTTGTTGGTTTTCCAACTACTCCGCTCGACCCTTGTCCTAAAGATGCATTTGTCAAGCTCTTTTGTGGCAGAAGTGGGCATTTTCTTCTCCATTCTTTCATTCAAATGATCTATCTTCCATTCTTACTTTTGTTCCGGATGCATGGTGATGTTGCTGTCTTCAATCCATCATCTTGTTTGTCAAGATCATGTTCAATTTGTTCCATTTACAGTCGAAGTGTTTTCCAAATTATATCAGTCTTATTCCTTCTCTATCTTGTTTATCCGGAGTGTTGTGCCCTCTGCTCAAGTTCTTGTCATGTTATCAAGTTTCATATCACTTTCCAACCGGAGTGCTGCTCGAATTGGTTCTTCCTTGTTCCTCTTTTCTAATGGAGGTTTTTCAACTTTGTTCATCTTCGTTGTATTCTTTCATTCAAATTGTTCAACCTCTCAAGGTTCGTGGTTTCACTCGTTTGTCCAAGAAGCAACTTAGTTTTACCTTTTCTCTTCCTCTTCTGTTTTCTCTTCGGTGCCATTCTAGATCTCGGGACGAGATCCTCTCGTAGTGGTGGAGTGTTGTAACGCCCCGAGACCGATGTGCCAGGTGTCTTCCAGTTATTCGCTGTCGTTGCCATGTCATTCGCTTGCGTATTGCATCTTGCCATGTCATCATCTGCATTGCATCATCATGTTTTCGAAACTTGCATCCGTCCCGGTCTCCTCGTCCTCTCCGTTGTCCGTTCTGAGCCCAACCACACTTGCACGCGCCCGCGGCATGTCCGAAATAGTATTTTATAACTGGCCGGAAAATGTTCTCAGATTGGGTTGAAAGTTGGTGTGCGGTCTTATTATAGTGTAGGTAGGCCGCTTGCCAAATTTCATCGCATTCGGAGTCCGTTTGACGCCCCAACGGATAACTATAGCGGCAGTATAGCCGGTCTAACGTCGGACGTTTTCGGTCTCCGAAAACTGTTGCCGGGTTTTCCCTCTCTTTCCTCTCTAGACCGTCTACACAGCACACTACCTACCTTCAAGTCCAACCTAACCTCTCTCGTCAGCCCGCGGCCCTCCTCGTGCGCGCGTCCGATAGTTGTCCCGAACCCGACTCAGACTGTCGCTACCGTTGTGTCCAGATCATCCCCAAACGTCTAAAAAACGTCTCCGTTTTGTTAATTGGGCTTCCTAACATAGTTTTTCCGTCCGTCCGATTACGATCGGAGGGAAGAGATAGCCGCTAGAATAACCTACCCGCTATATATAAACCGTGACCAAATCCCTAATTTCTAGGGATCCTCCTAGCTGCCGCTGCCACTCCTCTTGTCTCCTCCCACCTCGGGTTCTTCCCCGATCCAAATCCTCCTCATTTTCTTCACCCAACCAACCACCAAACCGATCCAAAAATCCATCCCCACCAATCGGTTGCCCGAGCCCCGTGCTCCTCCATCTCGCCTCGTCGGCTGACGACCGGCACCGTCGCCGGCGACCACGAGTTAAGCGACCGCGCCCTGTCTCCCTTCCTCCCCGTGCTTCTCTCTCACACATCTCTCGGTCCCATTGTCGCCAGGGAACAGAAAGAAGCCGCCATGGCCTAGGCTCGGTCTCAAGATCCCATCGCCACCGTCTTCCACAGCTATTGCCATGCGGCTTTGCCCGCTGGTCGCCCAGCACCCCTCGCCGGAGCTCCCATGGCCGCCCCGCCATCTCCAGTGTCACATCATCGCTCCCTGCATCAGCTCCGCCTACAGCCACGACCGCATCGTGCCTCTGCGCATCTCGAGTCTGACACCGCGCCCTGGATCCGGACGATCCGAGCCTCCCATGCCCGCCGGGCCACGTCTTCCTCCTCCTGCGTCATCGTCTTCTCTACATCAAGCCGTGTCGCTGCGCCAAGTTCCTGTCCGGCTCGTCTCTATCCTACTTCGCCGTCCTTCACACGTCCCCGACGCCCTGGAGCCCATCACCCAGGCAAGCTCTGTCGCCTCCCCTCGCTCCAGCTCCACCGCTGCATGCGTCCTCACGAAGACCTGCCACCATCGCGCCTACATCGCCTGAAGCCGCCGCGCCAGGTTCCCCTGCCTCGCCTCTGCTTCATTCGAGGGAGGTGGACAACGTCCCATGCCGCCTCATGTTGACTCGGGACGCTGTGTTGGCCTGCCTCCTTCCACCGTCCCAGCTCCCCCAAGCCCGCTCCTGCGTCCAGCGCCCGAGGCCCAGCCACTGTTTTGGCCCGGCCAAATATGGCCCAATGTGAGCATCCGCCACTTATACCTCGCCCAGTGAGATTCCTGCTATGTTGCACGCTACTCCGGTTCCAGTTTCAGCCTGACTCATGTTTTTTCCCTGCGGAGCGATTTACTAATTATACAGGAGTTTGGCAGTTTTACAGAAAAACCCTTGAACTTCATGCATTTAATAACTACACAACCGTGCATCGGATCTAAATAAATTATATATGAAAGTTGCATAGAATTTTGTCTAGTTTAATAATATGCAACTTTCATCCATGTTTGAAATGTTTAAAATGCTGTTTGGTTAAATTTGCTCCTATGCCATGTTAAAATGTTTTATTTCGTAACTAAATAACCGTAACTCGGAATTTAATAAACTTTATATGTAAATGGGGTAGAAAAATGCCTAGTTTAACATGGTGGCTTTACTTTGCATGTTTAATAACTATAAAATTGTGTTTAGGACAGAACAGCATCAAATCTAAAATATGCATATGGGGATTTACCGGAATTTGTTGTTCGTTGTTTCCGGCCTCATTTAAACTTGCCGAGATAGGTAGTTTTGTTTTGCTTCACCCCTTGCCATGCTAAACAACATTGAATATTGTTGAGTACATAAACGAGATCGAACTAAATAACTTGTTGTGGTGTTTCGTCAATATGCAACTCATTGCATATTGATCTCCACTTAATTTGTAGAATTGCTTGTGCACTTTGCCATGCCATGCTTCATTAAACCTGACATGCATCATACTTGTTGTGCATCATGCCATGTTGTTGTAGTGGTTGTTTACTATGTTGTTTGCTTCTTTCTGGGTTGCCTTTCTCGTGAGCTTCGGTTCCGTTCCGGCGTTGTGAGGATCCGTTGGCTACGTCCGTTTGTCTTCTTCATGGACCCGTTCTTCTTCCTTGCGGGATCTCAGGCAAGATGACCATACCCTCGAAATCACTTCTATCTTTGCTTGCTAGTTGCTCGCTCTATTGCTATGTCTATGCTACGATACCTACCACTTGCTTATCATGCCTCCCATATTGCTAAGCCAAGCCTCTAACCCACCTTGCCCTAGCAAACTGTTGTTTGGCTATGTAACCGCTTTGCTCAGCCCCTCTTATAGCGTTGTTAGTTGCAGGTGAAGATTGGAGTTTGTTCCGTGTAGGAACATGGATATTTTTGTTGTGATATCACAATATCTCTTATTTAATTAATGCATCTATATACTTGGTAAAGGGTGGAAGGCTCGGCCTTATGCCTGGTGTTTTGTTCCACTCTTGCCGCCCTAGTTTCCATCATATCGGTATTATGTTCCCGGATTTTGCGTTCCTTACACGGTTGGGTTATAATGGGAACCCCTTGATAGTTCGCCTTGAATAAAACTCCTCCAGCAAGGCCCAACATTGGTTTTACCATTTGCCACCTAGCCTTTTCTTTCCCTTGGGTCGGCCGGCTCAAGGGTCATATTTATTTTAACCCCCCCCCCCCCCCGGGGCCAGTGCTTCTCTAAGTGTTGGTCCAACTGAGCAATGTCTGGGGCTACCAGGGGCAACTCTGGGCTGGCCTACCCGGCGTCTTTCTCATCCGGTGTGCCTTGAGAAGGAGATATGTGCAGCTCCTATCGGGATTTGTCGGCACATCTGGGTGGCTTTGCTGGTTTAGTTTTACCATTGTCAAAATGTCTTGTAACCGGGATGCCGAGTCTGATCGGATTGTCTTGGGAGAAGGAATATCCTTCGTTGACCGTGAGAACTTGTGATGGGCTAAGTTGGGACTCCCCTGCAGGGATTTGAACTTTCGAAAGTCGTGCCCGCGGTTATGGGCAGATGGGAATTTGTTAATGTCCGGTTGTAGAAAACCTAAACCCTAACTTAAATAAAACGCATCAACCGCGTGTGTAACCGTGATGGTCTCTTCTCGGTGGAGTCCGGAAAGTGAACACGGTGTTGGAGTAATGCTTAACGTAGGTTGTTCTAGGATCACTTCTTGATGATAGTTGTTCGACCGTGCCTTTGCTCTCTCTTCTCGCTCTCATTTGCGTATGTTAGCCACCTTACATGCTAGTCGCTTGCTGCAGCTCCACCTCACATACCTTTTACATACCCATAAGCTTAAATAGTCTTGATCGCGAGGGTGTGAGATTGCTGAGTCCCCATGACTCACAGATACTTCCAAAACCAGTTTGCAGGTGCCGATGAAACCATGCAGGTGACGCAACCGAGCTCAAGGAGGAGCTAGTTGAAGATCGTGTTCATTATGTTGTTCCGTTTCTAGTTGATCAGTAGTGGAGCCCAGTTGGGACGATCGGAGATCTGTGTAGCATTTGGGGTAGTCTTCTTTTATTTTGGTTCCGTAGTCGGACCCTGATTGTATGTGGATAATGTAATGTTTTATTCATGTATTGTGCGAAGTGGCGAGTGTAAGCCAACTATGTATCTCTTTCCCTTATGTACTACATGGGTTGTGTGAAGATTACCTCATTTGCAACATTGCTTTCAATGCGGTTATGCCTCTAAGTCGTGATTCGACACGTGGGAGATATAGCCGCATCGAGGGCGTTACATGAACCCTCGTACTCCTCTCCGCGCGGGCTTCCACTGCCGCGTCTTCCCCTGCTCCGTGTCGTCTCCTTCCTAGGCCTCGCCGTCGTCCACCGCCGTGGTGCTCTCGGCGCGGCGTGGTCAATGTGGTCAATGACCGACTTCCATCGGAAGAGTACTATGCGTGGAGACGCTGACAGCTGGGTCCACGGCCGCAACAAGGAAGTGCCTCCTTATTATGCGCAAAATAAGTATTCCTCCACCTGACAGCGGGGACCCATCAGACGTTCCATCGTATTTCGTGAAAAAAAATGTTTGCCCCTGACTGCTGGGACCCACCAGCTACATCTTCGCACGCAAGGAAGTGCCTGACAGTCGGGACCCACCTGGTCGAAGCGTATGTAGCGTTGTCATTCTGGTCGTGAACGTGTACGTACATATATACTGGTCGATGTAGAGGCGTGCACGTGTCGTAGTAGAGGTGTGCACATAGCATGTACACGTACGTACAGCGGCCAGGGTGCAAGAAAGAAAATACGGCCACGTATGTGTACATACGGGCGGGGTCTCGAACGCCTACTCGCGCATACGTACGGCCAGGGCTCGTGTACATGGCTGGGTCAGAACGGAGAAACAGTGTCGTCGTCATGTTCATGGGGGGCAAGGAAATGCGTCGTGTTCATGGGGAGGCAACGGAATGCGTCGTGTTCATGGGGAGGCAACGGAACGTGTGGGAGCCAACCGGCTGGGTCGGAACGGAATGCGTGGTCGTGTTCATCGGGAGGGCTTGGACGGAACAGGCGATGGAAACGAGGCCTCGTGTGCCGCAAAACGAAGGAAACGGCCTTGTGTTCGACCGGCCACATTCGAAATCGGATCCTGTTCATCGGGAGGGGTCTGGCGTACCACAAAATGGAGGAAACGGACCTCCTATAGTCGAAACGGGGGTCCTGTTGATCGGGAGGGGTGTGGCGTACCGCAAAACGGACGAAACGGACTTGTGTTGGAGCGCTATGGTCGAAATGGGGGTCCTGTTCATCGGGAGGGGTGTGGCGTACCGCAAAACGGGACTCCACGGGATACTGTTCATCTCCACCGTCGACCCCCTCCAGCCTCCACGAGCTACTGTTCATCCACCGTCAACCTCCTCTAGCCTCCACCTGCGACTGTTCATCCACGGGCTCCTGTTCATCCAGCCTCCACCGCGCGCTACTCCACCGGCTACTGTTCAACCAGCCCTCTCCACTGGCTCCTGTTCAACCACCCCTCCACGGGCTACTGTTCAACCTGCCCTCCACCGTCTACTATTCATCCTGCCCTCCACGGGGTGGTCCTGTTCATCCAGCCCTCCACGGGGTCCTGTTCATCCAGCCCCAACCGGCTCGATCAATCAGGGTCCTGTTCATCCAGAGGCCACACCACGAGGTCCTGTTCATCCACCCCCACCGGGAATTGTTCATCCAAACAGCCCCCCCCCCCCCCGCAACGCTCACTGTTCATCCAGAGGCAGCATCGATCGGCTTCAGTTAGCAGCAGTAGCGAAGGAATCGCTCGATCGGGTTCAGTTAACTGCCATCGATCGATCGCTCGGGTTCAGTAACGCATAGCCTGCAGTGCAATCGCTCGGGTTCAGTCATAGCCCAACGCCTCGCTCAGGTTCAGTTAGAGCCAACGCCTCACACACACGCGCGTACGTGTACGAGAGAAGCGCGCATCGCTCGGCCCCCGACCTCCCACCGTAACCGGGAACTCCCCGAAATTTTCCTCGCCCTCGCTTCTACCACAGTTTTTTCCGTCATGGACGGCCCAAAGAATGTCATGCAGCTGTGTCTCCGGCCCGCCCAGGACAAAAAGCCCATTTTCTGTCACGATTTTTTGTCATAGAAGTAGGAGCCCACCACATCTATGATGATACCGGGTTTTGTCACAATTATCGTCATAGAAGTGTCATATGTATGACAGAAAAAAAATTCGTTCGGCCCAAAATGTCCCGGATGTGTCTTTTTTTGTAGTGAAATATTATTCACATCTATTTCAAAACCGAGCTCTGGCACTTCTACAAATCCCTGCTTCCCTCTGCGAAGGGCCTATCTATTTACTTTTATGCTGAGTCATCAACTTCTTATTAAAAAGCACCAGTTGGAGAGCACTGCTGTCATTTGCATTCATTACCGTTAGTTTACATTGAGTATGACTTGACTGGATCTCTTTTACCATGAATTACAATGTCTAGTCAGTCCTTGATCTTTAAAGGTGCTCTGCATTTATGTTTTGCGGTCTCAGAAAGGGCTAGCGAGATACCATCTTGTTATATCATATTATGATTGTTTTGAGAAAGTGTTGTCATCCGATATTTATTATTATTGCTCGCTAGTTGATTATGCCATTGATATGAGTAAACTTGAGACCTAAGCGTTATTGTGAATGTGGTTAGTCATAATCTTTGCTGAAAACTTGAATGCTGGATTTACATATTTACAACAACAAGAGCAAGTAGAGTTTGTAAAAGTTTTTCTTTATCACTTTCAGTTTGTCAACTGAATTGCTTGAGGACAAGTAAAGGTTTAAGCTTGGGGGAGTTGATACGTCTTCGTCGTATCTACTTTTCCAAACACTTTTGCCCTTGTTTTGGACTCTAACTTGCATGATTTGAATGGAACTAACCCGGACTGACGCTATTTTCAGCAGAATTACCATGGTGTTATTTATGTGCAGAAACAAAAGTTCTCAGAATCACCTGAAACTTCACGGAACACCTTTTCGAAAAATATAAAAAATCCTTGCAAAAGATGAAGGACAGGGGGCCACCACCTGTCCACGAGGGTGGGGGCGCGCTTGCCCCCCTAGGGCGTGCCCCCCTACCTCGTGGGCCCCCTAGAGCTCCTCTGACCTCAACCCCAACTCTATATATTTGGTTTCAGGGAGAGAAAAATCAGAGAGAAGAAATCATCGCGTTTTATGATACGGAGCCGCCGCCAAGCCCTAAAACCTCTCGGGAGGGCTGATCTGGAGTCTGTTCGGGGCTCCGGAGAGGGGAATCCGTCGCCATCGTCATCATCAACCATCCTCCATCACCAATTTCATGATGCTCACCGCCGTGCGTGAGTAATTCCATCGTAGGCTTGCTGGACGGTGATGGGTTCGATGGGATCTATCATGTAATCGAGTTAGTTTTGTTAGGGTTTGATCCCTAGTATCCACTATGTTCTGAGAGTGATGTTGCTATGACTTTGCTATGCTTAATGCTTGTCACTAGCGCCCGAGTGCCATGATTTCAGATCTGAACCTATTATGTTTTCATCAATATATGAGAGTTCTTGATCCTATCTTGCAAGTCTATAGTCACCTATTATGTGTTATGATCCATTAACCCCGAACTGACAATAATCGGGATACTTACCGGTGATGACCGTAGTTTGAGGAGTTCATGTATTCACTATGTGTTAATGCTTTGTTCCGGTACTCTATTAAAAGGAGGCCTTAATATCCCTTAGTTTCCGTAAGGACCCCGCTGCCACGGGAGGGTAGGACAAAAGATGTCATGCAAGTTCTTTTCCATAAGCACGTATGACTATATTCGGAATACATGCCTACATTATATCAATGAACTGGAGCTAGTTCTGTGTCACCCTAGGTTATGATTGTTACATGATGAACCGCATCCGGCATAATTCTCCATCACTGATCCATTGCCTACGAGCTTTCCACATATTGTTATTTGCTTATTTACTTTTCCGTTGTTATTGCTATCATCACTACAAAATACCAAAAACATTACTTTTGCTACTGTTACCTTTTGCTACCGTTACTACTACTATCATATTACTTTGCTACTAAACACTTCGCTGCAGATACTAAGTTTCCAGGTGTGGTTGAAGACAACTCAACTGCTAATACTTGAGAATATTCTTTGGCTCCCCTTGTGTCAAATCAATAAATTTGGGTTGAATACTCTACCCTCGAAAACTGTTGCGATCCCCTATACTTGTGGGTTATCAACACTCGGTCAATTTTCGTTAACACCGATTGCTCTCTTTCATTTGACCACGTAAATCTCCTCCCATGAAAGTATGGTTCCTTCAGCTCACAATCATCCACAAACTCCTTGAATCTTCTCATAATCCTCCGGTTCAGATTATTGTTGCTCTTCTCGTCCGCCCTTAGTATCATGTTAAAGTCACCAAGGACCATCCAAAGCCCTAGGCACACAGCCCTTCTATTGTGTAGTTCAACTAGGAACTGCATCTTCGCCCCATCCCCTTGCGGTCCGTAGACCACCGTCACCCACCAAGCCAATCCATCCTTGTTATGCACCAACCCCGTAAGCGAATTAGTATCAAAGGCAATGTTATCCACCTCCAACACCGTCAAATCCCACCACAAGAGAATTCCACCCCGTGTTTCCAACGCAGGCACATAGGCGAAGCCATCAAACAATGGCCCCAAACATTGCATTGCTATGAATGGGTCAATTACATCGAGTTTCATCTCTTGCAAGCACACTATGTTAACTTTGGCCTCCACCACAAACTCCCTCACCGCGTTTCTCTTGGCTGGGTTATTCAACCCCCTCATGTTCCAACAAAGTACCTTTGGATTCCAATCCATAGATACCCGTTAAACACCCATCATCTCTACTAGCACGTCTCTCATGCTGCTTCCAACACAGACGATGATCCGGCAACCAAGTCCCTCGCCGGCGGCACTTCCTTACATAACAAGGAAGCAATGACCCAGATGTGTTGCTCCCTCAATGGCGAGTCAAATATCTCAGCCAACTCAGCAATGTTCTCCTCATTTCCATCCAAGTCCTCCAGAACAATCCCAAGCGCCCTCATGAGCACATTTTCTGCCTGTGTCGCCTTGCATGTCTTACTCGTCGGCGCCCGCTTAGAACCCCTTGTCATGTGGCGCAGAGTGAAAGGCTCGGCCTCCGGCCTGAGCGATGACTGCACCTCCATGAGAAGAGGGGGTGCCAACTTGCACACGAGCGCGTTGCAGAACCACTTGAGCTTCTCGTATGCCAGCCTCCTAAGGTGTCATCCCGCTCGTGCATGCCTAATTCTAGCTTTGCATGCCTAGTTCAACGTGCACATCAGCCAGTATCTCCATAGCCCCCTGAGAGGCTGCCACTTGTTCCATATCCAAATCCCCCTTCTCACATGCAGGAGTTCAATCCGCAATCATTGGCGGGGCCAGCTGCCGAGCATCTTGAGAAAGGGCCATCCCCTCGTGCGACGCTCCTTCCGAGTGGGGCCCTGCCTGCACCACCGGCGCACCAACCAGCAGCCGCTCCAACCCCTCCGAATCAAAAGGGCCCGCCACCTGGCCCACCATGACAAGACCACTTCCCTACAGAGACCGGTCGGGGCACACCTGCCCATCCGTTGGGCCCTCACACCCGATCCCAGGCACAGCGCGCCCGTTCCTAGGCGCCGATGCTACCTCTTGAGCATGCGTTGGTTTTCCCTTGAAGAGGAAAGGGTGATGCAGCAAAGTAGCGTAAGTATTTCCCTCAGTTTTGAGAACCAAGGTATCAATCCAGTAGGAGACAACGTACAAGTCACCTAGTACCTGCACAAACAATCAAGAACCTTGCAACCAACGCAATAAAGGGGTTGTCAATCCCTTCACAGTCACTCGCAAAAGTGAGATCTAATAAAGATAGTAAAGTAAATATTTTTGGTATTTTCGTTGTATAGATTGGAAAGTAAAGATTGCAAAATAGTAAACAAGATGTGATGTAAATAAAAGAGATGCAATATAATAAGAAAGAGACCCGGGGGGCATATGTTTCACTAGTGGCTTCTCTCAAGATAGCATGTATTATGGTGGGTGAACAAATGCTACCGAGCAATTGATAGAAAAGTGCATAGTTATGAAGATATCTAAGGCAATGTTCATGAATATGGACATCACATCCGTATCAAGTAGATTGAAAGGATTCTGCATCTACTACTATTACTCCACACATCGACCGCTATCCAACATGCATCTAGAGTATTAAGTTCATAAGAACAGAGTAACGCTTTAAGCAAGATGACATGATGTAGAGGGATAAACTCAAGCAATATGATATAAACCCCATCGTTTTATCCTCGATGGCAACAATACAATACGTGCTTTGCTGCCCCTACTGTCACTGGGAAAGGACACCGCAAGATTGAACCCACATTGCAAGAAAGATCAATCTAGTAGGCCAAACTAAACCGATAATTCGAAGAGACTTGCAAAGATATCAAATCATGCATACAAGAACTCAGAGAAGAAACAAATAATATTCATATATAATCTTGTTCATAAATCCACAATTCATCAGATCTCAGCAAACACACCGCAAAAGAGTATTAGATCGAATAGATCTCCAAGAACATCGAGGAGAACTTTGTATTGAGAATCAAAGAGAGAGAAGAAGCCATCTAGCTAATAACTATGGACCCAAAGGTCTGTGCTAAACTACTCATGCTTCATCGGAGAGGCTATGGTGTTGATGTAGAAGCCCTCCGTGATTGCTTCCCCCTTCGGCAGATCGCCGAAAAAGGCCCCAAGATGGGATCTCACGGGTACAGAAGGTTGCGGTGGTAGAAAAGTGGTTTTGTGGCTCTCTACGATCGATCTAGGGTATAAGAGTATATATAGGCGAAAGAAGTACGTTAGTGGAGCTATGAGGGGCCCACCAGGGTGGGGGCGCGCCCTCCTGCCTCGTGGCCGCCTCGTGGAGTTCCAGACTTCGACTCCAAGTCTTCTGGATTGCTTTCGGTCCAAGAAAGATCATCGTGAAGGTTTCATTCCGTTTGGACTCCGTTTGGTATTCCTTTTCTGTGAAACTCTAAAATAGGCAAAAAAAACAGAAACTGGCACTAGGCCTCCGGTTAATAGGTTAGTCCCAAAAATAATATAAAAGAGCGTATTAAAGCCCATTAAACATCCAAAACATATAATATAATAGCATGGAACTATCAAAAATTATAGATACGTTGGAAACGTATCAAGCATCCCCAAGCTTAATTCCTGCTCGTCCTCGAGTAGGTAAATGATAAAAACAGAATTTTTGATGTGGAATGCTACCTAACATAACTATCAATGTAATTTTCTTTATTGTGGCATGAATGTTCAGATCCTAAAGATGCAAGACAAAAGTTTAATATTGACATAAAAATAATAATACTTCAAGCATACTAACAAAGTAATCATGTCTTCTCAAAATAACATGGCCAAAGAAAGTTCATCCCTACAAAATCATATAGTTTGGCTATGCTCCATCTTCGCCACACAAAATATTTAGATCATGCACAACCCCGATGACAAGCCAAGCAATTGTTTCATACTTTAGTATTCTCAAACTTTTTCAACTTTCACACAATACATGAGCGTGAGCCATGGACATAGCACTATAAGTGGAATAGAATGGTGGTTGTGGAGAAGACAAAAGGGAGGAAGATGGTCTCACATCAACTAGGCGATTAATGAGCTATGGAGATGCCCATAAATAGATATCAATGTGATTGAGTAGGGATTGCCATGCAACAGATGCACTAGAGCTATAAATGTATGAAAGCTCAACAAAAGAAACTAAGTGGGTGTGCATCCAACTTGCTTGCTCACAAAGACCTAGGGCATTTTGAGGAAGCCCATTATTGGAATATACAAGCCAAGTTCTATAATGAAAATTCCCACTAGTATATGAAAGTGACAAAATAAGAGACTCTCTATCATGAAGATCATGGTGCTACTTTGAAGCACAAGTGTGGGAAAAGGATAGTAGCATTGTCCCTTCTCTCTTTTTCTCTCCCTTTTTTTGTTTGGCTTCTTTGGCCTCCCTTTTTCCATTGGCTTCTTTGGCCTCTTTTTTATTATTTCCTCACATGGGACAATGCTCTAATAATGATGATCATCACACTTCTATTTATTTACAACTCAAGGATTACAACTCGATACTTAGAACAAAATATGACTCTATATGAGTGCCCCCGGCGGTGTACTGGGATGTGCAATGAATCAAGAGTGACATGTATGAAAAAAATATGAATGGTGGCTTTTCCACAAATATGATGTCAACTACATGATCATGCAAGGCAATATGACAATGATGAAGCGTGTCATATAAACGGAATGGTGGAAAGTTGCATGGCAAAATATCTCAAAATGGCTATGGAAATGTCATAATAGGTAGGTATGGTGGTTGTTTTGAGGAAGGTAAATGGTGGGTTTATGATACCGGCAAAAGTTGCGCGGTACTAGAGAGGCTAGCAACGGTGGAAGGGTGAGAGTGCGTATAATCCATGGACTCAACATTAGTCATAAAGAACACACATACTTATTGCAAAAATTCTACAAGTCATCAAAACCAAGCACTACGCGCATGCTCCTAGGGGGATAGATTGGTAGGAAAAAACCAGCGCTCGTCCCCAACCGCCACTCATAAGGAAGAGAATCAAAGAAACACCTCATGCTTCAAATTTGTTACACAAAGGTTACCATACGTGCATGCTACGGGACTTGCAAACCTCAACACAAGTATTTCTCAAATTCACAACTACTCAACTAGCATGACTCTAATATCACCATCCTCATGTCTCAAAACAATCATCAAGCATCAAACTACTCACAGTATTCAACGCACTTTATATGAAAGTTTTTATTATACCCATCTTGGATGCCCATCATATTAGGACTAGTTTTATAGCCAAAGCATATTACCATGCTGTTCTAAAAGACTCTCAAAATAATATAAGTGAAGCATGGGAGATCAATAATTTCTATAAAATAAAACTACCGCCGTGCTCTAAAAAGATATAAGTGAAGCACTAGAGCAAAATTATCTAGCTCAAAAGATATAAGTGAAGCACATAGAGTATTCTAATAAATTCTGATTCATGCATGTCTCTCCCAAAAGGTGTGTACAGCAAGGATGATTGTGGTAAACTAAAAAGCAAAGACTCAAATCATACGAGACACTCCAAGCAAAACACATATCATGTGGTGAATAAAAATATAGCCCCAAGTAAAGTTACCGATAAACGAAAGAGGGGATGCCTTCTGGAGAATCCCCAAGCTTAGGCTTTTGGTTGTCTTGAATTTTACCTTGGGGTGCCTTGGGCATCCCCAAGCTTAGGCTCTTGCCACTCCTTATTCCAAGATCCATCAAATATTTACCCAAAAACTTGATAACTTCACAACACAAAACTTCAACAGAAAATCTCATGAGCTCCGTTAGTATAAGAAAATAAACCACCACTTTAAGGTACTGTAATGAACTCATTATTTATTTATATTGGTGTTAAACCAACTGTATTCCAACTTCTATAAGGTTCATACCCCCCCCCAATACTACTCATAGATTCATCAAAATAAGCAAACAACACGCGAAAAACAGAATTTGTCAAAAACAGAACAGTCTGTAGCAATCTGGAGGTTTCGAATACTTCTGTAACTCCAAAAATTCTGAAAAAATAGGACGGCCTGAGAAACTTGTATATTGATCTACTGCAAGTGTAGTAGGTATTTTATTGCTCTCTAGTAAAAAAATAAAATTAATTTTGTGAGTGTAAAAGTTTCTGTTTTTACAGCAAGATCAAACAACTATCACCCAAGAAGATCATAAAGGCTTTACTTGGCACAAGCACTAATTAAAACATAAAAAACACAATCATAACAGAAGCTAGATGAATTATTTATTACTAAACGGGAGAAAAAAGCAAATAACAAAAATAAAATTGGGTTGCCTCCCAACAAGCGCTATTCTTTAAAGCCATTAAGCTAGACATCTATAATTTTAATGATGCTCACATGAAAGATAGCAATTGAAACACGAAGGGAGCATCATGAAGCATATGAAAATCACATCTAAGTGTAACATACTTCCTGTGCATAGGCATTATATAAGCAAACAAATTATCAAGACAAGCAAAAACTAGCATATGCAACGAAGGAGAAAGAAACAATAGCAATCTCAACATAACGAGAGGTAATTTAGTGACACAAAAATTTCTACAACCATATTTTCCTGTCTCATAATAATTACATGTAGGGTCATAATCAAATTCAACAATATATGTATCACATAAAATTTTCTCTTCATGATCCACATGCATGCAAAGTTGACATTATCATAAAATAAAATCATGACCTCTCCGTACCCACTGTTATCAAAAACTTCATAATATTGAACGTTATCCAAATATGTGGGATCTAAAGTTGACACTCTTCAAAACCCACTTTCATTATTATTGCAAACATTATTATCAATCTTATATTCATCATGTGTCGGGGGTGTCTGATCCCTCGCACACCTATGGGGATCGGCGGACCGAGCCCCTTTTGGTTCGGCAGGGGGCGGTGGATGCACAAAGAGCAGATCGAGGCGAAACACACGAGCGAGACGATCGGTTTACCCAGGTTCGGGCTGCACGGATGCGTAAAACCCTACTCCTGCTTTGGTGGTTGTATTGAGTTCTTGCTCGGGAGCGGCGAGTGCTACAGTACACTCAAGCAGCTGGCGAGGCCGAGCATGAGAATGGCTGTCCTCCTCCCCTCTGTTGCGCATGGGCCTCCTTTTATATGTCTAAGGGTTCACCGACACGTGGCAACAGAGGTGAGGGTAAAAACGTAAAAGGGGTGGTAGTTGGCTCCACCGCCCACAACTGTCGTATCCTACCTAACCCTGATGGCAGGGGACAAAGGCATTAAATGCATGTCTGTGTCGCTTAGACGGGGCGGAAAGGGACCGTCAGGGGCCACCGTTTGCCACGATGGCTCCTTGTCAGCGCCTGCTTGCCACCGCATGCCCCCGGCTGCACAGCCTCCCGCCACGTATGCCAGGAATGGTCCCAGGGCGACACGTTGGTGGGTCAGCTGGAGCGCGGGCTGCGGGGTAGTAGCTTGCCGCGGCAAACGCCTTGCCGCGGATGTTGCCTTGTCACGTCCGGGAGCTTGTCGCTCACCGGGCCTTGTTGGGGCACGCGGTGCGCCGCAGCGAGCTTCTTGAGCTGCTTTGGTTGGTCTTCCCGGCAAGCTCCTCTTGTCGGGGTCTCGTCTCCTTCCCGACAAGCTCCTCTTGTCGGGGCCTTGTCTCCTTCCCGGCAAGCTCCTCTTGCCGGGGGCTCTGTGCTTCGAGTAGCCTTCCCGGCAAGCTCCTCTTGCCGGGGTCTTGCGCCTTGGCTTGAATACTTTGTTCTTGAATGGCTCCTAAAGGAACCACGGAGGGTCTTGGCGGTCACCCGGCAAGCCTTGCCGCGGGTCGCTGCGACTACCCGTGCACAAGTTCGGGATACTAAGGTAGCCCTACTTTAGTACACCGACAGGAGCCCCCGGGCCTGGGCCATACACGGTGCCGAGCGCTGTTGGGCCAAGCCCAAAACAGTGCACGGGCACGCGCGGCCTAGGTCACGCCATAAGTCGTTCCGTATCCACCGCGCCCTCTCCAAACGGCACGTGTCAAACGCGGCATCGTGGGAGAGAACGTGGGCGGTTTTCGAGGCGTCCACTCCCCATGATCATGGGGTGGGGAGGGGGTCGCCTCATTCGTCGCCTCGGTTCTGCACGCCAGCCACGCGGCTCCCATGCACTGGTCGCGGGCGGCGGAGGCGGGAAACCGGGCCGTGACGGGTCGAGGGAGCGGGTCAGCCCCAGCTCCCTGCTCTCCCCGTGTCTTGATTCGCTGAGCGGGGCGGCCGAGCCCCCACCTCGCTCCTTTATAAGGAGCAGGATGGGAGGATGGAAGCCCGCATTCTCCCATCTTCTCCTTCCTCCAGCTTCTGCTCCCCTTCCTCTCATTTGCCATGGAGAAAGGGAACCCTGGTCCTTCGTCAGTGGCGGCAAGGGTTGCCGCCAGACAGCGCATCCTTCCCTCTCCCGCACCCGTTGTGGCGGAGCCAGCCGTAAGGGGAAGAGGGAGGGGTCAAGGTCGTGGACGAGGCCGTGGCGCTTGGGGAAGAGGTGGACGAGGCGACGCGTTGGCTTCGCCTCCGCCGACGGCTCTTCTTCCCGCGGTGGCCCATGCTGGGGACGACCCTTGTGAGTTCTTCGTCAGGCTGCGCCGGGCGCCTCGTCATCGCCTCCGACTCCCAGATCCATTTGCGGAAGTGGTGGAGTTGGACCCGCCCGAGACGCTGAGACTGCAGATGAGGGGCTGTGGGATCAGCGGCACGCGGGTCCGCGCCGAATTCCCAGCCCCCGGCGTGATGTATCTTCGCCGAGGGTGGAAGACGTTCGCCCGCATCCACAGCTTGACGTCGGGGCTCACCCTCCACTTCAAGTTGGTGGAGGGCGATCTCCTCTCCGTCAAGGTCTTCGGGTGCTTCGGCGTTCGGGCCGGTGC
Source organism: Triticum monococcum (assembly GCA_034509565.1). Classification (NCBI taxonomy): domain Eukaryota; kingdom Viridiplantae; phylum Streptophyta; class Magnoliopsida; order Poales; family Poaceae; genus Triticum; species Triticum monococcum. The sequence continues at coordinate 663,185,459 of CM067843.1, read as the reverse complement.
TGCGTGGAGAGCTCCTCCGACAGCGAAGGCTCCTCCTCGAGCGAGAGTGACGAGGAGGGGAGCGACAACGACGATGAGGGGAGCAGGCGGCAGGATGGCGGGTCCGACTAGGTGTCGGGCGCCGCTCCGTGCGGCACCGGCAACCCCATCATCCGTGTCGCCGGCTCCTTGAACTCCCTGGGGTCGTCTCCTTGGGCGGCTGGCGTAGGGACGCTGCGGAAGAGGAAGAGGGCCGGCGGCAAGGCCGTCAGGTCGGAGTACGATGGCGTGGTGCCCTCGATAGCGTGCTGACGTCCTGCCGCCTCGTCTTCGAGCCCCTCTTCCGGCGCTGCCATCACCGTCCAGCCTTGACAGTCCCCGGGGTGTTCTCTTGGTGTCTTCTGGCACCCGTAGTTCGCCTAGGCGCTCCTTTTGCCCTTCTCGCCTCCTTGACCTACCTCCTGAAGAGAGGGACAAGAAAGGGATTACGGGCATCTTATCTTTTTAATTTGTAAGCCCTCGGGCCTTAGTTGCATTTAAAACTTGTAATCCTCTCTTTCATGTTTTACATTCTCTATGGACTGTACCTGCGTGGAATGTTTTAATGAAAAGGGGATGTTTGCCGGGTTACTTGTCTCGCGGGTAGAACCCACGCCAAGGAGCAAATCCTTGGTATCTTTCAGATAAACACTCCTTCCCCGGCAACAGGCCCTGCCGGCTTCCCACATCGCTCGACCTTTCTCACGCTCTTGACGGAGGCAGGGATGAGGCGGGTGCGGCCCATCGTTTCATCCCTTTCCTGTCGCGACTACGACCAAAATTTGGCCCTGGGGCCCCAGGGACCAGAGCTAAGGGAGCACGGTGGCTTTTGGGAAGAAACGAGGCTTCGTATTCCCAGTCCAAAAGAGAATGCATGAAGAGGGATGAAAGACTTATCTGAGACTGCAGCCCCCGGCAACTCTGGCTTGCCGTGGGGTGAACCTTGGTACTTGCAGCCCCTGGCAACACTGGCTTGCCGGGGCCCAGATGCCGGCACATCCTTCTTCTCCTTTTCGTCTTCAGGCGGTCCGGCAAGGATATGCGAGCCCTACGAACCAAAGGAAACGAAAGACAGGCAAAGGGACGCGCACTCGACCTCTAAGTTAGGGGTTAGCTGCTGTTAGGCACTATCAACCCTAACCGAGGACTCGACTCGACCTAGCATGCATGCTGTAACTCTGGGCGCCAGCGCTTCATTATCTTGTGCTCAGGGTCTGCGCCTGGCTTTGTACAAAGGATTACATGCAACAGCGGCAAGACTTGTACAAAAGGGTGGTTGCCGGACAGGGTCCGACAACCGCGCCTTACGGGTAAAACTTACGAAGAAGCTCGATATTCTAGGAATTGCTCACTGGTGCGCCATCTTCGGTCTCCAGGCGGACAGCGCCAGGCCTGGTGACTCGTTTCACCCGGTAAGGGCCTTCCCACTTTGGCGTCAACTTGTTGGAATTCTTGGCGGACTGAACGCGCCGAAGAACAAGGACGCCTTCCTCGAGACTTCTGGCGTTAACTTTGCGGCTATGATAGCGGCGCAAAGCTTGCTGGTAGCGAGCGGCTCGCACAGCAGCCTGAAGACGATCTTTCTCAAGGAGCAGCGCGTCATCTTGCCGCAGCCGCTCTTGCTCAAGCTCATCATAAGCGAGCACTCGAGGTGACCCGTATACGAGTTCCGTGGGGATAACTGCCTCCGCTCCATAGACTAGAGCAAAGGGTGTCTGTCCAGTGGCTCGATTTGGCGTCATTCTGATCGACCAAAGAACCACTGGCAGCTCCTCGATCCAGTTGCGTCCGCGCTTGTGCAGCCTGTCGAAGGTTCTGGTCTTGAGCCCGTGCAGCACTTTAGCATTTGCCCTCTCAGCTTGGCCGTTGCTTCTCGGGTGAGCAACAGAAGCAAAGCAGACCTTGGCACCGAGATCTTGGACGTACTGCATGAAGGTGCGGCTCATAAATTGTGTACCGTTGTCAGTGATTATCCTGTTAGAGATTCCGAAATGGCAGACAATCGACTTGAAGAACTTGACTGCGGACTGCGCCGTCACCTTTCTCACTGGTTCCACTTCCGGCCACTTTGTGAACTTGTCGATTGCAACATACAAGTACTCAAAGCCCCCGACAGCTCGGGGGAAGGGGCCGAGGATATCGAGCCCCCAGACCGAATATGGCCAGGATAAAGGGATCGTCTGGAGAGCTTGAGCTGGCTGGTGTATCTGCTTGGAATGGAACTGGCACGCTTCACACTTGGTTACTTGTGCAGTTGCATCCTGGAGGGCTGTCGGCCAGAAGAAACCCTGCCGGAATGCTTTTCCAACAAGAGCTCTTGCGCCAATGTGGTGACCACATATGCCTCCGTGTATCTCTGCCAACAGCTTCTGTCCATCTTCCCGAGGAATACACTTCAATTTCACACCGTTGAGTCTTCTTCTGCACAGTGTGTTGTCGACAAACTGGTACATACTAGACTGCCGGGCTACTCTTTCCGCTTCTTCTGGTTCCTCGGGAAGCTCTCCTATCTGAAGGAAACGAACAATTTGCTGCGCCCATGTTGCAGCCTGTGGCTCGACAACAAGGACTAAAGGCACATCTGCGGCTGCAGGAACGTCCGCTTCTACGGCAAGAGCCTGCGACTCTGCCGGAGCTTGACGTCCCTCGACAAGCTTGCCGGAGCAGAGCTTGCCGGGAGTGTCTGCTGCGACGGAACAAACCCTGGGGTTTGCCGGAGTAGACTGCTCCTCAGCACTCTTGGCGTCGATCTTGGGGACCTTCTTGGCGGCGGCTTCGGGGAGCTCTGCCGGAAGATAGTCACCAGAGATCAACTTCCTCTTCTTGCTCTGTCCAGTTGATGGTGTTACGGATGGCTGAGTTGAAGGAAATATGCCCTAGAGGCAATAATAAAGTTATTATTTATTTCCTTATATCATGATAAATGTTTATTATTCATGCTAGAATTGTATTAACCGGAAACATAATACATGTGTGAATACATAGACAAACAGAGTGTCACTAGTATGCCTCTACTTGACTAGCTTGTTAATCAAAGATGGTTATGTTTCCTAACCATGAACAAAGAGTTGTTATTTGATTAACGAGGTCACATCATTAGTTCAATGATCTATTGACATGACCCATTTCATTAGCTTAGCACCCGATCGTTTAGTATGTTGTTGTTGCTATTCTTCATGACTTATACATGTTCCTATGACTATGAGATTATGCAACTCCCGTTTACCGGAGGAACACTTTGGGTGCTACCAAACGTCACAACGTAACTGGGTGATTATAAAGGAGTACTACAGGTGGCTCCAAAGGTAGATGTTGGGTTGGCGTATTTCGAGATTAGGATTTGTCACTCCGATTGTCGGAGAGGTATCTCTGGGCCCTCTCGGTAATGCACATCACTTAAGCCTTGCAAGCATTGCAACTAATGAGTTAGTTGCGAAATGATGTATTATGGAACGAGTAAAGAGACTTGCCGGTAACGAGATTGAACTAGGTATTGGATACCGACGATCGAGTCTCGGGCAAGTAACATACCGATGACAAAGGGAACAACGTATGTTGTTATGCGGTCTGACCGATAAAGATCTTCGTAGAATATGTAGGAGCCAATATGGGCATCCAGGTCCCGCTATTGGTTATTGACTAGAGATGTGTCTCGGTCATGTCTACATTGTTCTCGAACCGTAGGGTCCGCACGCTTAACGTTACGATGACAGTTATTATGAGTTTATGCATTTTGATGTACCGAAGATTGTTCGGAGTCCCAGATGTGATCACAGACATGACGAGGAGTCTCGAAATGGTCGAGACGTAAAGATTGATATATTGGAAGCCTATGTTTGGACATCGGAAGTGTTTCGGGTGAAATCGGGATTTTACCGGAATACCGGGAGGGTTACCGGAACCCCCCGGGAGGCAAATGGGCCTATTGGGCCTTGGTGGAAAAGTGAAAAGGGCTGCCATAGAGGGCTGCGCACCTCCCCCCTTTCCCTAGTCCTATTAGGACTAGGGAAGGTGGCCGGCCACCCCTTCTCTCTTTCCCCCTTGAGGATTCCTATTAGGAATAGGATTGGGGGGGAGTCCTACTCCCGGTGGGAGTAGGACTCCTCCTGCGCCCCTCTCCCTTGGCCGGCCGAACCCCTCCCCCTTTCTCCTTTATATACGGGGGCAGGGGGCACCTCTTGACACACAATTGATCATTGTTGATCGTCCCTTAGCCGTGTGCGGTGCCCCCTGCCACTAAATTCCACCTCGGTCATATCGTTGTAGAGCTTAGGCGAAGCCCTGCGTCGGTGAAACATCAAGATCGTCACCATGCCGTCGTGCTGACGGAACTCTTCCTCGACGCTTTGCTGGATCGGAGCCCGAGGATCGTCATCGAGCTGAACGTGTGCTAAGAACTCGGAGGTGCGGAGTAACGGTGCTTGGATCGGTCGGATCGGGAAGAAGACGTACGACTACTTCCTCTACATTGTGTGATCGCTTCCGCAGTCGGTCTGCGTTGGTACGTAGACAACACTCTCCCCTCTCGTTGCTATGCATCACCATGATCTTGCGTGTGCGTAGGAAATTTTTGAAATTACTACGTTCCCCAACAGTGGCATCCGAGCCTAGGTTTTATGGTTTGATGTTATTTGCACGAGTAGAACACAAGTGAGTTGTGGGCGATACAAGTCATACTGCCTACCAGCATGTCATACTTTGGTTCGGCGGTATTGTTGGACGAGACGACCCAGACCAACCTTACGCGTACGCTTACGCGAGACCGGTTCCCTCGACGTGCTTTGCACATAAATGGCTTGCGGGCGACTGTCTCTCCAACTTTAGTTGAACCAAGTGTGGCTACGCCCGGTCCTTGAGAAGGTTAAAACGGAGTCTATTTGGCAAACTATCGTTGTGGTTTTGATGCGTAGGTGAGATGAGTTCTTACTTAAGCCCGTAGCAGCCACGTAAAACTTGCAACAACAAAGTAGAGGACGTCTAACTTGTTTTTGCAGGGCATGTTGTGATGTGATATGGTCAAGACATGATGCTGATTTTATTGTATGAGATGATCATGTTTTGTAACCGAGTTATCGGCAACTGGCAGGAGCCATATTGTTGTCGCTTTATTGTATGCAATGCAATCGCAATGTAATGCTTTACTTTATTACTAAGCGGTAGTGATAGTCGTGGAAGCATAAGATTGGCGAGAAGACAACGATGCTACGATGGAGATCAAGGTGTCGAGCCGGTGACGATGGTGATCATGACGGTGCTTCGGAGATGGAGATCACAAAGCACAAGATGATGATGGCCATACCATATCACTTATATTGATTGCATGTGATGTTTATCCTTTTATGCATCTTATCTTGCTTTGATTGACGGTAGCATTATAAGATGATCTCTCACTAAATTATCAAGAAGTGTTCTCCCTGAGTATGCACCATTACAAAAGTTCTTCGTGCTGAGACACCACGTGATGATCGGGTGTGATAGGCTCTACGTTCAAATACAACGGGTGCAAAACAGTTGCACACGCGGAATACTCAGGTTATACTTGACGAGCCAAGCATATACAGATATGGCCTCGGAACATGGAGACCGAAAGGTCGAGCGTGAATCATATAGTAGATATGATCAACATAATGATGTTCACCATTGGAAACTACTCCATCTCACGTGATGATCGGTTATGGTTTAGTTGATTTGGATCACGTGATCACTTAGAGGATTAGAGGGATATCTATCTAAGTGGGAGTTCTTAAGTAATATGATTAATTGAACTTAAATATATCATGAACTTAGTCCTGGTAGTATTTTGCAAATTATGTTGTAGATCAATAGCTCGCGTTGTTGCTTCCCTGTGTTTATTTTTGATATGTTCCTAGAGAAAATTGTGTTGAAAGATGTTAGTAGCAATGATGCGGATTGGATCCGTGATCTGAGGTTTATCCTCATTGCTGCACAGAAGAATTATGTCCTTGATGCACCACTAGGTGACAGACCTATTGCAGGAGCAGATACAGACGTTATGAACGTTTGGCTAGCTCAATATGATGACTACTTGATAGTTTAGTGCACCATGCTTAATGGCTTAGAATCGGGACTTCAAAGACGTTTTGAACGTCATGAACCATATGAGATGTTCCAGGAGTTGAAGTTAATATTTCGAGCAAATACCCGAGTTGAGAGATATGAAGTCTCCAACAAGTTCTATAGCTAAAAGATGGAGGAGAATCGCTCAACTAGTGATCATGTGCCCAGATTGTCTGAGTACTACAATCACTTGAATCAAGTGGGAGTTAATCTTCCAGATAAGATAGTGATTGACAGAATTCTCTAGTCACCATCACCAAGTTAGTAGAACTTCGTGATGAACTATGATATGTAAGGGATAACGGAAACGACTCCCAAGCTCTTCGTAATGCGGAAATTGACGAAGGTAGAAATCAAGAAAAACATCAAGTGTTGATGGTAGACAAGACCACTAGTTTCAAGAAAGGGCAGAGGGAAGAATGGGAACTTCAAGAAGAACGGCAACCAAGTTGCTGCTCAAGTGAATAAGCCCAAGTCTGGTCCTAAGCCTGAGACTAAGTGCTTCTACTGCAAAGGGACTGGTCACTGGAAGCGGAACTGCCCCAAGTATTTGGCGGATAAGAAGGATGGCAAAGTGAACAAAAGTATATTTGATATACATGTTATTGATGTGTGCTTTACTAGTGTTTGTAGCAACCCCTCAGTATTTGATATTGGTTCAGTTGCTAAGAGTAGTAACTAGAAACAGGAGTTGCAGAATAAACAGAGACTAGTTAAGGGTGAAGTGACGATGTGTGTTGGAAGTAGTTCCAAGATTGATACGATCATCATCGCACACTCCCCTATACTTTCGGGATTAGTGTTGAACTTAAATAAGTGTTATTTGGTTTTTGCGTTGAGCATGAATATGACTTGATCATGTTTATTGCAATACGGTTATTCATTAAAGTCAGAGAATAATTGTTGTTCTGTTTACATGAATAAAACCTTCGATGGTCATACACCCAATGAAACAAGTTTGTTGGATCTCGATCGTAGTGATACACATATTCATGATATTGAAACCAAAAGATGCAAAGTTAATAATGATAGTGCAACTTATTTGTGGCACTGCCGTTTAGGTAATATTGGTATAAAGCGCATGAAGAAACTCCATGCTGATGGGCTTTCAGAATCACTTGATGCTTGCGAACCATGCTTTTTGGGCAAGATGACTAAAACACCGTTCTCCGGAACAATGGAGCAAGCAACAGATTTATTGGAAATCATACATACTGATGTATGTGGTCCGATGAATATTTAGGGCTTGCAGCGGGTATCATTATTTTCTGACCTTCACAGATGATTTGAGCAGATATGGGTATATCTACTTAATGAAATAGAAGTCTGATACATTTGAAAAGTTCATATAATTTCAGAGTGAAGTGGAAAATCATCGTAACAAGAAAATAAAGTTTCTACGATCTGATCGTGGAAAAGAGTATTTGAGTTACGAGTTTGGTCTTCAGTTAAAACAATGTGAAATAGTTTCACTACTCATGCCACCTGGAACACCACAGCATAATGGTGTGTCCGAACGTCATAACCGTACTTTATTGGATATAGTGCAATCTATGATGTTTCTTACCGATTTACCACTATCGTTTTTGGGGTCATGCATTAGAGACAGCTGCATTCACGTTAAAAAAAAGGGCACCATCTATATCCGTCGAGACGACGCCTCATGAACTATGGTTTGGCAAGAAACTAAAGTTGTCGTTTCTTAAAGTTTGGGGTTGCGATGCTTATATGAAAAGGTTTCATCCTGATAAGCTCAAAACTCAAATCGGAGAAGTGCATCTTCATAGGATATCCAAAGGAAACTATTGGATACACCTTCTATCACAGATCCGAAGGCAAGACTTTTGTTGCTAAATTCAGAAACTTTCTGGAGAAGGAGTTTCTCTCGAAAGAAGTGAGTGGGAGGAAAGTAGAACTTGACGAGGTAACTGTACCTGCTCCCTTATTGGAAAGTAGTACATCACAGAAAAATGTTTCTATGACACCTACACCAGTTAGTGAGGAAGCTAATGATGATGATCATGAAACTTCAGAATGAGACACTACTGAACCTCGTAGATCAACCAGAGTAAGATCCGCACCAGAGTGGTACGGTAATCCAGTTCTGGAAATCATGCTACTAGATCATGATGAATCTACGAACTATGAAGAAGCGATGGTAAGCCCAGATTCCGCGAAATGGTTTGAGGCCATGAAATCTGAGATATGATCCATGTATGAGAACAAAGTATGGACTTTGGTTGACTTGCTCGATGATCGGCAAGCCATAGAAAAATGGATCTTCAAGAGGAAGACGGACGCTGATAGTAGTGTTACTATCTACAAAGCTAGAATTGTCGCAAAAGGTTTTCGACAAGTTCAAGGTGTTGACTACGATGAGATTTTCTCACTCGTATCTATGCTTAAGTCTGTCCGAATCATGTTAGCAATTGCCGCATTTTATGAAATCTGGCAAATGGATAAACAAAACTGCATTCCTTAATGGATTTGCTAAAGAAGAGTTGTATACGATGCAACTAGAAGGTTTTGTCGATCCTAAAGGTGTTAACTAAATATGCAAGCTCCAGCGATCTATCTGTGGACTGGTGCAAGCATCTCGGAGTTGGAATATACGCTTTGATGAGTTGATCAAAGCATATAGTTTTATACAGACTTGCGGTGAAGCCTGTATTTACGAGAAAGTGAGTGGGAGCACTACAGCGTTCCTGACAAGTATATGTGAATGACATATTGTTGATCGGAAATAATGTAGAATTATTCTGTAAAGCATAAAAGGAGTGTTTGAAAGGAGTTTTTCAAAGAAAGACTTCGGTAAAGCTGCTTACATATTGAGCTTCAAGATCTATAGAGATAGATCAAGACGCTTGATAAGTTTTTCAATAAGTACATACCTTGACAAGATTTTGAAGTAGTTCAAAATGGAACAGTCAAAGAAAAAGTTTCTTGCCTGTGTTACAAGGTGTGAAGTTGAGTAAAGACTCAAAGCCCGACCATGGCAGAAGATAGAAAGAGAATGAAAGTCATTCCCTATGCCTCATTCATAGGTTCTATAAAGTATGCCATGCTATGTACCAGATCTATTGTATACCCTGCACTGATTTGGCAAGGGAGTACAATAGTGATCTAGGAGTAGATCACTAGACAGCGGTCAGAATTATCCTTAGTGAAATAAGGATATGTTTCTCGATTATGGACGTGACAAAAAGGTTCGTCGTAAAGGGTTACGTCGATGCAAGTTTTTGACACTGATCCAGATGAATCTAAAAGTCTCAAACTGGATACATATTGAAAGTGGGAGCAATTAGCTAGAGTAGCTCCGTGCAGAGCATTATAGACAAAGAATTTTGCAAAATACTTACGGATCTGAATGTGACAGACCCGTTGACTAAAATTATCTCACAAGCAAAACATGATCACACCTTAGTACTCTTTGAGTGTTAATCACATAGAGATGTGAACTAGATTACTGACTCTAGTAAACCCTTTGAGTGTTGGTCACATGACGATGTGAACTATGGGTATTAATCACATGGTGATGTGAACTATTGCTGCTAAATCACATGGCGATGTGAACTAGATTATTGACTCTAGTGCAAGTGGGAGACTGAAGGAAATATGCCCTAGAGGCAATAATAAAGTTATTATTTATTTCCTTATATCATGATAAATGTTTATTATTCATGCTAGAATTGTATTAACCAGAAACATAATACATGTGTGAATACATAGACAAACAGAGTGTCACTAGTATGCCTCTACTTGACTAGCTCGTTAATCAAAGATGGTTATGTTTCCTAACCATGAACAAAGAGTTGTTATTTGATTAACGAGGTCACATCATTAGTTGAATGATCTGATTGACATGACCCATTTCATTAGCTTAGCACCCGATCGTTTAGTATGTTGCTGTTGCTATTCTTCATGACTTATACATGTTCCTATGACTATGAGATTATGCAACTCCCGTTTACCGGAGGAACACTTTGGGTGCTACCAAACGTCACAACGTAACTGGGTGATTATAAAGGAGTACTACAGGTGGCTCCAAAGGTAGATGTTGGGTTGGCGTATTTCGAGATTAGGATTTGTCACTCCGATTGTCGGAGAGGTATCTCTGGGCCCTCTCGGTAATGCACATCACTTAAGCCTTGCAAGCATTGCAACTAATGAGTTACTTGCGGAATGATGTATTACGGAACGAGTAAAGAGACTTGCCGGTAACGAGATTGAACTAGGTATTGTATACCGACGATCGAGTCTCGGGCAAGTAACATACCGATGACAAAGGGAACAACGTATGTTGTTATGCGGTCTGACCGATAAAGATCTTCGTAGAATATGTCGGAGCCAATATGGGCATCCAGGTCCCGCTATTGGTTATTGACCGGAGATGTGTCTCGGTCATGTCTACATTGTTCTCGAACTGTAGGGTCCGCACGCTTAACGTTACGATGACAGTTATTATGAGTTTATGCATTTTGATGTATCGAAGATTGTTCGGAGTCCCGGATGTGATCACGGACATGACGAGGAGTCTCAAAATGGTCGAGACGTAAAGATTGATATATTGGAAGCCTATGTTTGGACATCGGAAGTGTTCCGGGTGAAATCGGGATTTTACCGGAATACCGGGAGGGTTACCGGAACCCCCCGGGAGGCAAATGGGCCTATTGGGCCTTAGTGGAAAAGTGAAAAGGGCTGCCATAGAGGGCTGCGCACCTCCCCCCTTTCTCTCTTTCCCCCTTGAGGATTCCTATTAGGAATAGGATTGGGGGGAGTCCTACTCCCGGTGGGAGTAGGACTCCTCCTGCGCCCCTCTCCCTTGGCCGGCCGAACCCCTCCCCCTTGCTCCTTTATATACGGGGGCAGGGGGCACCTCTTGACACACAATTGATCATTGTTGATCGTCCCTTAGCCGTGTGCGGTGCCCCCTGCCACTAAATTCCACCTCGGTCATATCGTTGTAGAGCTTAGGCGAAGCCCTGCGTCGGTGAAACATCAAGATCGTCACCACGCCGTCGTGCTGACGGAACTCTTCCTCGACGCTTTGCTGGATCGGAGCCCGAGGATCGTCATCGAGCTGAACGTGTGCTAAGAACTCGGAGGTGCCGGAGTAACAGTGCTTGGATCGGTTGGATCGGGATGAAGACGTACGACTACTTCCTCTACATTGTGTGATCGCTTCCGCAGTCGGTCTGCGTTGGTACGTAGACAACACTCTCCCCTCTCATTGCTATGCATCACCATGATCTTGCGTGTGCGTAGGAAATTTTTGAAATTACTACGTTCCCCAACATGAGTCAGCTTGAGCACAAAGATCCCTGGTTCCACAGGTAACTTAAGTGCTACGCACTTTGACAGGCCATCGGCAATGTCGTTCTCAGCTCTTGGAACATGTTCCATTTGCAGGCCGTCAAAGCACTCTTCCAGCTTCCTCACTTCATCGACGTAAGCTTCCATCAACGGACTCTGGTAATCTTTGTTCACTTGGTGGACGACAAGCTGCGAGTCTCCCCTGACAATGAGCTTCTTAATCCCAAGTTCTGCCGCGATCCTGAGACCGGCAAGCAAGCCTTCATACTCTGCAGTATTGTTTGTCGCTTTCTCCTTGGGAAAGTGCATCTAGACTATGTACTTGAGGTGCTCTCCGGTGGGTGCGACAAGCAGTACACCAGCACCGGCGCCTTGCAGCGAGAAGGCACCGTCAAAGTACATGAGCCACTCTTTGCTTGCTTCCTTGGCGGGGATGCTCGTCTCCGGAATTTCTTCGTCTGGAGTTGGCGTCCACTCTGCTATGAACTCTGCCAATGCTCTGCTCTGGATTGTTGATGTACTCTCAAACTTGAGGCCAAAGCTTGATAGTTCCAGTGCCCACTCGACAATCCTGCCTGTTGCTTCTGAATTTTGCAATATCCTCTTCAGCGAAAGCGAGTGACAACTATGATCTCGTGTGCTTGGAAGTAATGGCGCAGCTTTCTCAAGGCCATGAGAAGGCCGAAAAGCAGCTTCTGCACACCAGAGTACCTTGACCAAGCCCCCTATAAAAGGGAGCTGGCAAAGTAAACTGGGTGATGCACCATTTTCTTCTGTATCTCCTCTTGCATCTGCGCAGACCCTTGCTTGTCGGGACCAGAGCTTGTCGGAGAAGCCCCCTGCTTGTCACCGGATGTGCTTGCCGCGGTCGCTGGCTCGTCATCTGCCTCCCTCTCCGCTACTAACGCAGCGCTAACCACTTGATTGGTTGCCGCTATGTACAGCAGCAACTTCTCTTGTGGCTTAGGTGCGACAAGCGTTGGAGTGGAGGACAGGTATCTCTTCAAGTCTTGCAGCGCAGCCTCCGCTTCCGGAGTCCATTTCATTGGACCTGCCTTTTTCAGAATTTTGAAAAACGGCAGGGCGCGCTCAGCAGACCGAGAGATAAACCTGCTGAGAGCAGCCACGCAGCCGGCAAGCTTCTGTACATCCTTGACGCGCCTTGGTGCTTCGATCTGCTCAATGGCCTTGATCTTGTCGGGGTTAGCTTCAATTCCCCGCTGAGACACAAAGAACCCGAGAAGTTTGCTGGAAGGGACTCCAAACACACACTTGTCGGGGTTGAGCTTGAGGTTGACCTTGCGCAGATTTGCAAAAGTCTCTTCTAAGTCTTGGATCAGAGTTGCCCTGTCTTTGCTCTTGACCACTATGTCGTCCATGTAGGCTTCTACATTTCTGTGTATCTGTGGCTTCAAAGCAATATGGACTACTCTGGCAAATGTTGAACCAGCATTCTTTAATCCGAAAGGCATCCGTACGAAACAGTATGTGCCACATGGAGTAATGAATGTGGTTTTCTCCTCATCCTCTTCTGCCATGAAGATCTGATGGTATCCTGAGTATGCGTCAAGAAATGAAAGCAACTCACATCCGGCTGTGGAGTCAACAATCTGGTCAATGCGTGGCAAGGGAAATGGATCTTTGGGACAAGCTTTATTAACATCAGTAAAGTCAATACAAAGCCTCCACTTCCCGTTTGCTTTGCGCACTACAACCGGATTGGCCAACCATGTTGGAAGGAGCACCCCTCTGACAAGGCCTGCTGCTTCCAATTTCTTGATTTCTTCTGCTATGAATTCTTGGCGCTCCACTGCCTGCTTCCTGACTTTCTGCTTGACGGGCCGCGCATGAGGACAAACGGCAAGGTGGTGCTCAATTACCTTCCTGGGAACACCAGGGATGTCAGACGGTTGCCATGCAAACACGTCGACATTCGCCCGCAGGAAAGTAACAAGCGCGCTTTCCTATTTAGGGTCAAGCGTGGCACTGATGGTGAAGGTACCACCAGTGCTGTCCTCCTTGGCGGGCACCTTCTTGGTAAGTGGTGGAGCTGCCATCGTCTTCTTACTCTTGCCGGTGGAGCTCGATGGTGCGTCCTCGACGGCAGCGCAGCACTCCGAAGAGGCGCACTTGCCGGAGTAAGCATCAGAGCACTTGCCGGACTTGGTCTTCTTCTTGCTGGTGGAGCTCGATGGTGCGTCCTCGACGGCAGCACGGCACTCCAAAGAGGCGTGCTTGCCGGAGTGGGCACCAGAGCTCTTGCCGGACTTAGTCTTCTTCCCTCCGGGAGCTTCAGCGGCAAGTGCCTCGCGGTCTGTCGCGGCAGCAGCTTCCCGGTAGATCTTGTCGGCGCAGATAAGGGCATCCTTCTTGTCTCCAGGGACAGAGATGACGCTTATCGGGCCTGGCATCTTGAGCAAGTTGTACGCATAGTGAGAGGCCGCCATGAACTTGGCGAGTGCGGGACGGCCGAGTATGCCATTGTAGGGCAATGGGAAATCGGCAACGTCGAAGGTGACCCTCTCAGTCCTGAAGTTGATCTCGCTGCCGAATGTTACCGGCAACGTGACCTTCCCTTTCGGCTTGCTCCTTCCCGGGTTAATTCCTTGGAATGTACCGGTTTCTTCGAGCTCGCTGTCTGGGATCTGGAGTTTCTGGAGCACAGCGGAGGAGATCAGATTTAGGCCGGCCCCGCTGTCAACTAGCATCTTAGTGACCTTGAGGTTGCGGATTGTTGGCGAAACCAACAATGGCAGGCACTGCGATCAGGGTGGTCCTCAATGTCAAAGATGATAGGCGTGCTGGACCACTTCAGAAGCTTGCATGATTCGACAGGTGGCTCTGCCGCATTAACTTCCCGGAGCCACTGTTTGAGTTGGCGGTGGGAAGTGTGCAGAGAAGCGCCACCGTCAACACACAAGACTTCTGTAGCCTTCTGAAACTCTTGCTCGCTGTTCTCAACATCATCCATGTCTTCGTCGTCGTCTTCGTCCTTGTCGCGGCCACGGGGAGGTCTGTCTCCTTGCCGCTGCTTGGCCTTGCCGCGGCTTCCTCCCTGGCCAGCGCGCTTCTTGTCGGCTTCTCCACCGCCTCCTTGGGCTCTCTCCTTGTCGCGTCGCTCGTACTCAGCTTTTTGTTGCTGGACAAGCTGCTCGACCCTCTTGCAGTTCTGGAGATCATGGCCCTTGGTACGGTGAATCTTGCAGTACTGCTTGCCGGAGCCGTCCTGCTTGTCGGCGGCCGCCACAGCCTGGCAGTTGGTGCACGCGGCAACCTCCTTGCCGGAGCTGCCAACTTTGGCTTGCTTGGCGGGGCCGTCGTCGCTGGACTGCTCAACGACTAGTACTTCTTTGCCGCTCTTCTTCCTGTTGCGCCTCCGGTTTTTCCTTGCCGGGGCGACTTCCTCACTGTCAGATCCCCCTGCTCCAGCATCCTCTCCGGCGAGTTTCCTCCCTTCTTCAGCGCGTGCACACTTGTCGGTCAGGGCGTACAGCTCACTGACGTCCCTGATCCTGCTCATCGCCATCTCCTCCCGCATCCTACGATTACGCACGTTCTGATGGAACGCGCTGATAACCGCGGCAGGGTGGATGTCTGGGATGTTGCGCTGCACACGGCTGAATCTCTGGATATACTTGCGTAGAGGTTCTCCTTCCTTCTGGGCAAGCAGGTGGAGGTCACTCTCTTGGCCATGTGATTTGTGGCCGCCTGTAAAGGCGCCGACAAACTGATGGCACAAATCCGCCCAAGAGGATATGGAGTTGTCCGGCAAGTGCATGAGCCAGGATCTGACTTCGGGCTTAAGCACGAGCGGGAAGTAGTTGGCGAGGACCTTGTCGTCTCGCCCCCCGGCAGCTTGCACCGCAATGGTGTAGATGCTGAGGAACTCCTACGGGTGCGACTTGCCGTCGTACTTCTCCGGCACGTCTGGCTTGAAATGCTTCTGGTTGGGCCACTGGACTTGCCGCAGCTCACGGGTGAACGCAGGACAACCTGCCGCGTACGGCAAGTTACCTATCTCTCCGGGTGCATGCACGTCAACAGATGGCCCAGCGCGCAGGTCTGATTGACGCCGCGCTTCCCTTCGGCGCTCGATGCGCGTTCGAGCGTCTTCTTGTTGTCTCTCATGAAGAACTTGGCGTTGATCGCGACGAGCTCGCGGATCTGACGATGCGGTGGAGTAGCTGTCGAGGTGGATCCGGTGAGTCGGCGATCCGGGCCTTCGGGGCGGAGAGTGCACAGTGGTTGCACCCTCGCCGGTCTTGTCGCCACCGGCTCGCGCCTGGCTGGCTTGCCGCAGCAGCGATGCGCTCGGCTGCCACGGGTTGTCGCCGTTGGCGAAGCCGATGAGACTCTGAATAGTGGCCCTCCAGTCATCGATCATCTCCGGCGCTGGAGGGTAGTCTAGGAGCAGCTGGGCACGCGCCAACGCTTCCGCCGGAGTGGTGGGCGGCGGCGGCGAACGGTGCGAAGAGCGAGATATGCTCGGACTCCTAACTACGTTAGAAGGAGCAACATCCCGTCCAAGCGACCGCGCCGCGCTCGCGCCAGCATGTTGGCGTGCATGCTGATCCTGAGCACTCCAGGATCCGCCAGCTTGATCTTGGCCCAGCAGGCGTATGGTACCATGGGTACCATGACGCTGCTGGTCCCGCGCCTCCTGGGACGGGCGCGGTGTGTGTACGGACGCCGAGGTCTTGGAGTGCGCACGGTCGTTGTGGGAGGCGACCGCGTCGCTGATGTGCGGCGCAACCTGGTCCTTGGACCTGGCAGCGCCATGGGTCTCCCCGTCGGCGCCCGCCCTTCCGCCGGCGCCTACTCCACCAGCCGTGCGCTCCGATGATGGTGGGTTCGGCGCAGACGTAGCCGCTGCCTTCGAAATCTTCTTCTTCGGCGCCATGTTGATGAAGACGATGAAGATTCGGCTCGCTCGAACGCCGGATCAGGTTCGCACAACCTCGACGCACCCCCTACCTGGCGCGCCAAAGATGTCGGGGGTGTCTGATCCCTCGCACATCTATGGGGATCGGCGGACCGAGCCCCTTTTGGTTTGGCAGGGGGCGGTGGATGCACAAAGAGCAGATCGAGGCGAAACACACGAGCGAGACGATCGGTTTACCCAGGTTCGGGCCGCACGGATGCGTAAAACCCTACTCCTGCTTTGGTGGTTGTATTGAGTTCTTGCTCGGGAGCGGCGAGTGCTACAGTACACTCAAGCAGCTGGCGAGGCCGAGCGTGAGAATGGCTGTCCTCCTCCCCTCTGTTGCGCATGGGCCTCCTTTTATATGTCTAAGGGGTCACCGACACGTGGCAACAGAGGTGAGGGTAAAAACGTAAAAGGGGTGGTAGTTGGCTCCACCGCCCACAACTGTCGTATCCTACCTAACCCTGACGGCAGGGGACAAAGGCATTAAATGCCTGTCTGTGTCGCTTAGACGGGGCGGAAAGGGACTGTTAGGGGCGCCACCGTTTGCCATGATGGCTCCTTGTCAGCGCCTGCTTGCCACCGCATGCCCCCGGCTGCATAGCCTCCCGCCACGTATGCCAGGAATGGTCCCAGGGCGACACGTTGGTGGGTGAGCTGGAGCGCGGGCTATGGGGTAGTAGCTTGCCGCGGCAAACGCCTTGCCGCGGATGTTGCCTTGTCGCATCCGGGAGCTTGTCGCTCACCGGGCCTTGTTGGGGCGCGCGATGCACCGCAGCGAGCTTCTTGAGATGCTTTGGTTGGTCTTCCCGGCAAGCTCCTCTTGCCGGGGTCTCGTCTCCTTCCCGGCAAGCTCCTCTTGCTGGGGCCTTGTCTCCTTCCCGGCAAGCTCCTCTTGCCGGGGGCTCTGTGCTTCGAGTAGCCTTCCCGGCAAGCTCCTCTTGCCGGGGTCTTGCGCCTTGGCTTGAATACTTTGTTCTTGAATGGCTCCTAAAGGAACCACGGAGGGTCTTGGCGGTCACCCGGCAAGCCTTGCCGCGGGTCGCTGCGACTGCCCGTGCACAAGTTCGGGATACTAAGGTACCCCTACTTTAGTACACCGACATCATGGGGCTTAAATAAACTTTTAAGATTATAAGGAGAATCACCCCAATCATGATCATTGCAATAAGTAGTAGACATGGCAAAATTAGCATCCCCAAGCTTAGGGTTTTGCATATTATTAGCACAATTGATATTAATAGAATTTATAGTAACATCATTGCAATCATGCTTTTTATTCAAAGATCTATCATGAATCACTTCATAAAGCACTTCATCATAATTTTCAGATTCACGGATTTCAAGCAAAACTTCATAAAGATAATCTAGTGCACTCAACTCACTAGCAATTGGTTCAACATAATTGAATCTCTCAAAAAGATTAGCAAGTGGATGAGGATCCATAAGTTTTGTTTCTTATTTGCAATAAACACACAATTATACCAAGCAAACAAGCAAACAATCCAAGTAAGACATAAGGGCAAACGAAAAAGAAGAACGAAAGAGAGGCAAAGAAAAGGCGAAGGTTTTCGAAAATCGTTTTAGAAGTGGGGGAGAGGAAAACGAGAGGCGAATGGCGAATAATGTAATGCAACATATGAGAGTTTATGATGGGTACTTGGTATGTCTTGACTTAGCGTAGATCTCCCCGGCAACGGCACCAGAAATCCTTCTTGCTACCTCTTGAGCATGTGTTGGTTTTCCCTTGAAGAGGAAAGGGTGATGCAGCAAAGTAGCGTAAGTATTTCCCTCGGTTTTGAGAACCAAGGTATCAATCCAGTAGGAGAAAACGCACAAGTCACCTAGTAACTGCACAAACAATCAAGAACCTTGCAATCAACGCGATAAAGGGGTTATCAATCCCTTCACGGTCACTCACAAAAGTGAGATCTAATAAAGATAGTAAAGTAAATATTTTTGGTATTTTGTTGTATAGATTGGAAAGTAAAGATTGCAAAATAGTAAACGAGATGCGATATAAATAAAAGAGTTGCAATATAATAAGAAAGAGACCCGGGGGCCATAGGTTTCACTAGTGGCTTCTCTCAAGATAGCATGTATTACTGTGGGTGCACAAATTACTGCCGAGCAATTGATAGAAAAGTGCATAGTTATGAAGATATCTAAGGCAATGGTCATGAATATAGGCATCACGTCCGTGTCAAGTAGATCGAAACGATTCCGCATCTACTACTATTACTCCACACATCGACGCTATCCAGCATGCATCTAGAGTATTAAGTTCATAAGAATAGAGTAACGCTTTAAGCAAGATGACATGATGTAGAGGGATAAACTCAAGCAATATGATATAAACCCCATCTTTTTATCCTCGATGACAACAATACAATACGTGCCTTGCTGTCCCTACTGTCACTGGGAAAGGACAACGCAAGATTGAACCCAAAGCTAGGCACTTCTCCCATTGCAAGAAAGATCAATCTAGTAGGCCAAACTAAACCGATAATTCGAAGAGACTTCCAAAGATATCAAATCTTGCATATAAATTCAGAGAAGAACCAAATAATATTCATAGATAATCTTGTTCAGAAACCCACAATTCATCAGATCTCGGCAAACACACCGCAAAAGAGTATTACATCGAATAGATCTCCAAGAACATTGAGGGGAACTTTGTATTGAGAATCAAAGAGAGAGAGAGAGAGAGAGAAGAAGCCATCTAGATAATAACTATGGACCCGAAGGTCTGTGGTAAACTACTCACGCTTCATCGGAGAGGCTATGGTGTTGATGTAGAAGCTCTCCGTGATTGATTCCCCCTCCGGCAGATCGCCGGAAAAGGCCCCAAGATGGGATCTCATGGGTACAGGAGGTTGCTGCGGTGGAAAAGTGGTTTTGTGGCTCTCTGCGATCGATCTAGGGTATAAGAGTATATATAGGCGAAAGAAGTACGTTGGTGGAGCTACGAGGGGCCCACAAGGGTGGGGCGTGCCTACCCCCTGGCCGCGCCTTCCTACCTCATGGCCGCATCGTGGAGTTCCAGACTTCGACTCCAAGTCTTCTGGATTGCTTTCGGTCCAATAAAGATCATCGCAAAGGTTTCATTCCGTTTGGACTCCGTTTGGTATTCCTTTTCTGTGAAACTCTAAAATAGGCAAAAAAACAGAAACTGGCACTGGGCCTCCGGTTAATAGGTTAGTTCAAAAAATAATATAAAGGAGCATATTAAAGCCCATTAAACATCCAAAACAGATAATATAATAGCATGGAACAATCAAAAATTATAGATATGTTGGAGACGTATCAGCCGACCCCACCACCAACTGTCGATCCTCCAACCTACCAGCCAATACGTGATCTTCCTCTGGGTCCCGACGCCCGACCTCGGGATTGACGTCCATGGGCCCCAGCACCACCTAACTCGAATCCTGGTCCGGGCCAGCGGCCCCACCCTCCGCCTTATCTTGCGGATGCTCTGATGTGAACACCTCAGCCACCATCTGCTCCGTCGCGATTGGCGCGGTCTATTGACGCGTAGCACCACATGTAGGGGGGCGCACGGCACCACATCCACCACTGCATTGCTAGAGGCGCATAGCGGATTTGAAATTTGAGCCTCCAACCGCTTCGCCTCCCCCTGATGCCGCTCTGCTCCGCCCAGCCGGTCAAAAGCAAAGAGATGGGTCGTCAGCCTATCCTGAACAGGCACTCCGGGCCCGCGGCTCCCCACCCGATGAAGTGGACCAATTGGGGGAATCTGCCAGTCCCCACCCGCACCAACTCCGGTCGATCCACCGGCGTGCTGGCTGCCCTCCGGCGCGTCACCTCTACTGCCTGCAGCGGCACCTCTCTGATCACAAACTCCAAACTGCCAGTTCCAGCCTGCGAGTACTCGGAACACCGCCCATGTCCATCTCTGAGTCCCGCACCCCACTCTGCCCACAGCCCGATGAGGCCCCCAGAAACCATGGATCCTCCCCTTCCGGAAACATTGTCACCGAGTCCAGATGGATGAGAACTTTGTGCTGCAATGTCTTCGGCTCGAACAACTCTCGCTGCTCAAACGGTTCCGGCACCGCAAGCCACCGGCGAGACGGGATCTTCTCCAGCTCCGCCGTCCATGTCGTAAGTTTGAACGACAACATGTCCGGCCGCGACGAGGTCTCCGGTGCCACAGCCTCGATGATGCAAGACCCGCCCAACAAGCTCTCCACCACATCTAGCTCCCAAACATGTGGGGGAATGTTGGAAATATGCCCTAGAGGCAATAATAAAATGGTTATTATTATATTTCTTTGTTCATGATAATTGTCTATTGTTCATGCTGTAATTGTGTTATTCGGAAATCGTAATACATGTGTGAATACATAGACCACAACACGTCCCTAATGAGCCTCTAGTTGACTAGCTCGTTGATCAAAATATAGTCATGGTTTCCTGACTATGGACATTGGATGTCATTGATAACGGGATCACATCATTAGGAGAATGATGTGATGGACAAGACCCAATCCTAAGCATAGCTCAAAGATCATGTAGTTTGTTTGCTGTAGCTTTTCTGAATGTCAAGTATCATTTCCTTAGACCATGAGATTGTGCAACTCCCGGACACCGTAGGAGTGCCCTGGGTGTGCCAAACGTCACAACGTAACTGTATGACTATAAAGGTACATTACAGGTATCTCCGAAAGTGTCTGTTCGGTTGGCAAGAATCAAGACTGGGATTTGTCACTCCGTATGACGGAAAGGTATCTCTGGGCCCACTCGGTAATGCATCATCATAATGAGCTCAATGTGATCAAGTGGTTGATCACGGGATCATGCATTACGGTACGAGTAAAGTGACTTGCCGGTAACGAGACTGAACAAGGTATTGGGATATCGGCGATCGAGTCTCGGGCAAGTAACGTACCGATTGACAAAGGGAATTGTATACGGATTGATTGAATCCTCGACATCGTGGTTCATCCGATAAG
This sequence comes from Triticum monococcum, assembly GCA_034509565.1. Lineage (NCBI taxonomy): Eukaryota > Viridiplantae > Streptophyta > Magnoliopsida > Poales > Poaceae > Triticum > Triticum monococcum. The sequence goes on along the minus strand of CM067843.1, from coordinate 663,164,147 downwards.
ATCATCGAGGAGCATGTGGGAGCCAACATGGGTATCCAGATCCCGTTGTTGGTTATTGACCGGAGAGTCGTCTCATTCATGTCTGCATGTCTCCCGAACCCGTAGGGTCTACACACTTAAAGTTCGGTGACGCTAGGGTTGTTAGGAAGACTTGTATGTGATTACCGAATGTTGTTCGGAGTCCCGGATGAGATCCCGGACGTCACGAGGAGTTCCGGAATGGTCCGGAGGTGAAGATTTATATGTAGGAAGTTGTCATACGGTCACCGGAAAGGTTCGGCGGCATATCGGTATTGTACCGGGGCCACCGGAGGGGTTCCGGGGGTCCACCGGGAGGGGCCACCTCTCTCGGAGGGCCTAATGTGCTGTAGAGGAAAGGGGGACCAGCCCTACATGGGCTGGCCGCATCCTCCCCCCTTGGGCCCATGCGCCTAGGGTTGGGGGGGGGGAAACCCTAAAGGGGGCGCCCCCCTTGCTTGGGGGGCAAGCCCCCTCCCCTTGGCCGCCCCCCCCCCCCCCCCTCTAGATCTCATCTAGAGGGGGCCGGCCCCCTTCCTCCTTCCCCTATAAATAGAGGGGCAAGGGGAGGGCTGCACACATCATCGAAGGCGCATCCCCTCCCCAACACCTCTCCTCCTCCGTAAGAGCTTGGTGAAGCCCTGCCGGAGTACAGCAGCTTCACCACCACCATGTCGTCGTGCTGCTGTTGGAGCCCTCTTCCTCAACCTCTCCCTCCTCCTTGCTGGATCAAGGCGCAGGAGACGTCCTCGCTCCGTACGTGTGTTGAACGCGGAGGTGCCGTCCATTCGGCGCTAGGATCTTCGGTGATTTGGATCACGACGAGTACGACTCCATCAACCCCGTTCTCTTGAACGCTTCCGCTCGTGATCTACAAGGGTATGTAGATGCACTCCTCTCTCCCCCGTTGCTAGACGACTCCATAGATAGATCTTGGTGATGCGTAGAAAATTTTAAAATTCTGCTACGTTCACCAACAGTGGCATCATGAGCTAGGTCTATGCGTAGTTATTATGCACGAGTAGAACACAAAGCAGTTGTGGGCGTCGATATTGTCAATTATCTTGTCGTTACTAGTCTTATCTTGATTCGGCGGCATTGTGGGATGAAGCGGCCCGGACCAACCTTACACGTATGCTTACGTGAGACCGGTTCCACCAACTGACATGCACTAGTTGCATAAGGTGGCTGGCGGGTGTCTGTCTCTCCCACTTTAGTCGGATTGGATTCGATGAACAGGGTCCTTATGAACGACGGTAGGTAAGAAACGTTCTTTCTAGAAACCTATAGCAGCCACGTAAAAACTTGCAACAACAATTAGAGGACGTCTAACTTGTTTTTGCAGCAAATGCTTTGTGATGTGATATGGCCAAAGGATGTGATGAATGATATATGTGATGTATGAGATGATCATGTTCTTGTAATAGGAATCACGACTTGCATGTCGATGAGTATGACAACCGGCAGGAGCCATAGGAGTTGTCTTTATTTATTTATGACCTGCGTGTCAACATAAACGTCATGTAATTACTTTACTTTATTGCTAAAGCATTAGCCATAGTAGTAGAAGTAATAGATGACGTGACAACTTCAAGAAGACACGATGATGGAGATCATGATGATGGAGATCATGGTGTCATGCCGGTGACAACGATGATCATGGAGCCCCGAAGATGGAGATCAAAAGGAGCGAATGATATTGGCCATATCATGTCACTATTTGATTGCATGTGATGTTTATCATGTTTTACATCTTATTTGCTTAGAACGACGGTAGCTTAAATAAGATGATCCCTCGAAATAATTTCAAGAAAGTGTTCCCCCTAACTGTGCACCATTGCGAAGGTTTGTTGTTTCGAAGCACCACGTGATGATTGGGTGTGATAGATTCTAACGTTTGAATACAATGGGTGTAAGCCAGATTTACACACGCAATACACTTAGGTTGACTTGATGAGCCTAGCATGTATAGACATGGCCTCGGAACACAGAAGACCGAAAGGTCGAGCATGAGTCGTATAGAAGATACGATCAACATGAAGATGTTCACCGATGTTGACTAGTCCGTCTCACGTGATGATCGGACACGGCCTAGTTAACTCGGATCATGTTATACTTAGATGACTGGAGGGATGTCTATCTGAGTGGGAGTTCATTGAATAATTTGATTAGATGAACTTAATTATCATGAACTTAGTCTAAAATCTTTACAATATGTCTTGTAGATCAAATGGCCCACGTTGTCCTCAACTTCAACGCGTTCCTAGAGAAAACCAAGCTGAAAGATGATGGCAGCAACTATACGGACTGGGTCCGGAACCTGAGGATCATCCTCATAGCTGCCAAGAAAGATTATGTCCTAGAAGCACCTCTAGGTAACGCACCTATCCCAGAGAACCAAGACGTTATGAACGCTTGGCAATCACATGCCGATGATTACTCCCTCGTTCAGTGCGGCATGCTTTACAGCTTAGAACCGGGGCTCCAAAAGCATTTTGAAAGACACGGAGCATATGAGATGTTAGAAGAGCTAAAAATGGTTTTTCAAGCTCATGCCCGGGTCGAGAGATATGAAGTCTCTGACAAGTTCTTCAGCTGTAAGATGGAGGAAAATAGTTCTATCAGTGAGCACATACTCAAAATGTCTGGGTTGCATAACCGCTTGACTCAGCTGGGAGTTAATCTCCCGGATGACGCGGTCATTGACAGAATCCTTCGGTCGCTTCCACCGAGCTATAAGAGCTTTGTGATGAACTTCAATATGCAGGGGATGGAAAAGACCATTCCTGAGGTATATTCAATGCTGAAATCAGCAGAGGTGGAGATCAAAAAGGAACATCAAGTGTTGATGGTGAATAAAACCACTAAGTTCAAGAAAGGCAAGGGTAAGAAGAACTTCAAGAAGGACGGCAAGGGAGTTGCCGCGCCCGGTAAGCAAGCTGCCGGGAAGAAGCCAAAGAATGGACCCAAGCCTGAGACTGAGTGTTTTTATTGCAAGGGAAGTGGTCACTGGAAGCGGAACTGCCCCAAATACTTAGCGGATAAGAAGGCCGGCAACACTAAAGGTATATGTGATATAAATGTAATTGATGTGTACCTTACCAGTACTCGTAGTAGCTCCTAGGTATTTGATACCGGTGCGGTTGCTCACATTTGTAACTCAAAGCAGGAGCTGCGGAATAAGCGGAGACTGGCGAAGGACGAGGTGACGATGCGCGTCGGGAATGGTTCCAAGGTCGATGTGATCGTCGTCGGCACGCTACCTCTACATTTACCTACGGGATTAGTTTTAAACCTCAATAATTGTTATTTAGTGCCAGCTTTGAGCATGAACATTGTATCAGGATCTTGTTTAATTCGAGATGGCTACTCATTTAAATCCGAGAATAATGGTTGTTCTATTTATATGAGAAATATGTTTTATGGTCATGCTCCGATGGTGAATGGTTTATTCTTAATGAATCTCGAGCGTAATGCTACACATATTCATAGTGTGAATACCAAAAGATGTAAGGTTGATAATGATAGTCCCACATACTTGTGGCACTGCCGCCTTGGTCACATAGGTGTCAAACGCATGAAGAAGCTCCATGCAGATGGACTTTTAGAGTCTCTTGATTACGAATCATTTGACACGTGCGAACCATGCCTCATGGGTAAAATGACCAAGACTCCGTTCTCATGAACAATGGAGCGAGCAACCAACTTATTGGAAATCATACATACTGATGTGTGCGGTCCAATGAGTGTTGAGGCTCGCGGTGGCTATCGTTATGTTCTCACCCTCACTGATGACTTGAGTAGATATGGGTATGTCTACTTAATGAAACACAAGTCTGAGACCTTTGAAAAGTTCAAGGAATTTCAGAGTGAGGTTGAGAATCAACGTGACAGGAAAATCAAGTTCTTACGATCAGGTCGTGGGGGAGAATACTTGAGTCATGAATTTGGCACACACTTAAGAAAATGTGGAATAGTTTCACAACTCACGCTGCCTGGAACACCTCAGCGTAATGGTGTGTCCGAACATCGTAATCGCACTCTATTGGATATGGTGCAATCTATGATGTCTCTTACCGATTTACCGTTGTCATTTTGGGGCTATGCTTTAGAGACTGCCGCATTCACTTTAAATAGGGCTCCGTTGAAATCCGTTGAGACGACACCGTATGAATTATGGTTTGGGAAGAAACCTAAGCTGTCGTTTCTAAAAGTTTGGGGATGCGATGCTTATGTCAAGAAACTTCAACCTGAAAAGCTCGAACCCAAGTCGGAAAAATGCGTCTTCATAGGATACCCTAAAGAAACTGTTGGGTATACCTTCTACCTCAGATCCGAAGGCAAGATCTTTGTTGCCAAGAATGGGTCCTTTCTAGAGAAAGAGTTTCGCTCGAAAGAAATAAGTGGGAGGAAGGTAGAACTTGATGAAGTATTACCTCTTGAACCGGTAAGTGGTGCAGCTCAAGAAAATGTTCCTGAGGTGCCTGCACCGACTAGAGAGGAAGTTGATGATGATGATCATGAAACTTCAGATCAAGTTGCTACTGAACTTTGTAGGTCCACAAGGACACGTTCTGCACCAGAGTGGTACGGCAACCCTGTCTTGGAAATCATGTTGTTAGACAACGGTGAACCTTCAAACTATAAAGAAGCGATGGCGGGCCCGGATTCCGACAAATGGCTGGAAGCCATGAAATCCGAGATAGGATCCATGTATGAAAACAAAGTATGGACTTTGACTGACTTGCCTGTTGATTGGCGAGCCATAGAAAATAAATGGATCTTTAAGAAGAAGACAGACGCGGATGGTAATGTTACCATCTATAAAGCTCGGCTTGTCGCTAAGGGTTATCGACAAGTTCAAGGGGTTGACTACGATGAGACTTTCTCACCTGTAGCGAAGCTGAAGTCCGTCCGAATCATGTTAGCAATTGCCGCATTCTATGATTATGAGATATGGCAAATGGACGTCAAAACGGCATTCCTTAATGGTTTCCTTAAGGAAGAATTGTATATGATGCAGCCGGAAGGTTTTGTCGGTCCTAAGAATGCTGACAAGGTGTGCAAGCTCCAACGCTCGATTTATGGGCTGGTGCAAGCATCTCGGAGTTGGAACATTTGTTTTGATGAGATGATCAAAGCATTTGGGTTTATGCAGACTTATGGAGAAGCCTGCATTTACAAGAAAGTGAGTGGGAGCTCTGTAGCATTTCTCATATTGTATGTGGATGACATACTGTTGATGGGAAATGATATAGAATTCTTGGAAAGCATAAAGGCCTACTTGAACAAGTGTTTTTCAATGAAGGACCTTGGAGAAGCTGCTTATATATTAGGCATCAAGATCTATAGAGATAGATCGAGACGCCTCATTGGTCTTTCACAGAGTACGTACCTTGACAAGATATTAAAGAAGTTCAAAATGGATCAGTCAAAGAAGGGGTTCTTGCCTGTATTGCAAGGTACGAGATTGAGCACGGCTCAATGCCTGACCACGGTAGAAGATAGAGAAAAGATGAGTGTCGTCCCCTATGCCTCGGCCATAGGGTCTATCATGTATGCTATGATGTGTACCAGAACTGATGTAAACCTTGCCGTAAGTTTGGTAGGAAGGTACCAAAGTAATCCCGGCATGGAACACTGGACAGCAGTCAAGAATATCCTGAAGTACCTGAAAAGGACTAAGGACATGTTTCTTGTTTATGGAGGTGACGAAGAGCTTGTCGTAAAGGGTTACGTCGATGCTAGCTTCGACACAGATCCGGATGACTCTAAGTCACAAACCGGATACGTGTATATTTTGAATGGTGGGGCAGTAAGCTGGTGCAGTTGCAAGCAAAGCGTTGTGGCGGGATCTACATGTGAAGCGGAGTACATGGCAGCCTCGGAGGCAGCGCAAGAAGCAGTCTGGGTGAAGGAGTTCATTACCGACCTAGGAGTCATACCTAATGCGTCGGGGCCGATGACTCTCTTCTGTGACAACACTGGAGCTATTGCCCTTGCCAAGGAGCCTAGGTTTCACAGGAAGACCAGGCATATCAAGCGTCGCTTCAACTCCATTCGTGAAAGTGTTCAAAATGGAGACATAGAGATTTGTAAAGTACACACAGACCTGAATGTAGCAGATCCGTTGACTAAACCTCTCCCTAGAGCAAAACATGATCAACACAAGAACTGCATGGGTGTTCGATTCATCACAATGTAACTAGAATATTGACTCTAGTGCAAGTGGGAGACTGTTGGAAATATGCCCTAGAGGCAATAATAAAATGGTTATTATTATATTTCTTTGTTCATGATAATTGTCTATTGTTCATGCTTTAATTGTGTTATCCGGAAATCGTAATACATGTGTGAATACATAGACCACAACACGTCCCTAATGAGCCTCTAGTTGACTAGCTCGTTGATCAAAAGATAGTCATGGTTTCCTGACTATGGACATTGGATGTCATTGATAACGGGATCACATCATTAGGAGAATGATGTGATGGACAAGACCCAATCCTAAGCATAGCTCAAAGATCGTGTAGTTTGTTTGCTGTAGCTTTTCTGAATGTCAAGTATCATTTCCTTAGACCATGAGATTGTGCAACTCCCGGACACCGTAGGAGTGCCCTGGGTGTGCCAAACGTCACAACGTAACTGGGTGACTATAAAGGTACATTACAGGTATCTCCGAAAGTGTCTGTTGGGTTGGCACGAATCGAGACTAGGATTTGTCACTTCGTATGACGGAGAGGTATCTCTGGGCCCACTCGGTAATGCATCATCATAATGAGCTCAATGTGATCAAGTGGTTGATCACGGGATCATGCATTACGGTACGAGTAAAGTGACTTGCCGGTAACGAGACTGGACAAGGTATTGGGATACCTACGATCGAGTCTCGGGCAAGTAACGTACCGATTGACAAAGGGAATTGTATACGGATTGATTGAATCCTCGACATCGTGGTTCATCCGATGAGATCATCAAGGAGCATGTGGGAGCCAACATGGGCATCCAGATCCCGCTGTTGGTTATTGACCGGAGAGTCGTCTTGGTCATGTCTGCATGTCTCCCGAACCCGTAGGGTCTACACACTTAAGGTTCGGTGATGCTAGGGTTGTTAGGAAGACTTGTATGTGATTACCGAATGTTGTTCAGAGTCCCGGATGAGATCCCGGACGTCATGAGGAGTTCCGGAATGGTCCAGAGGTGAAGATTTATATGTAGGAAGTTGTCATACGGTCACCGGAAAGGTTCGGGGGCATATCGGTATTGTACCGGGTCCACTGGGAGGGGCCACCTCTCTCAGAGGGCCTAATGGGCTGTAGAGGAAAGGGGAACCAGCCCTACATGGGCTGGCCGCATCCCCCCCTTGGGCCCATGCGCCTAGGGTTGGGGGGAAACCCTAAAGGGGGCGCCCCCCTTGCTTGGGGGGCAAGCCCCCTCCCCTTGTCCCCCCCCCCTCTAGATCTCATCTAGAGGGGGCCGGCCCCCTTCCTCCTTCCCCTATAAATAGAGGGGCAAGGGGAGGGCTGCACACATCATCGAAGGCGCAGCCCCTCCCCTCCCCAACACCTCTCCTCCTCCGTAAGAGCTTGGCGAAGCCCTGCCGGAGTACAGCAGCTTCACCACCACCACGCCGTTGTGCTGTTGTTGGAGCCCTCTTCCTCAACCTCTCCCTCCTCCTTGCTGGATCAAGGCGCGGGAGACGTCCTCGCTCCGTACGTGCGTTGAACACGGAGGTGCCATCCGTTCGGCGCTAGGATCTTCGGTGATTTGGATCACGACGAGTACGACTCCATCAACCCCGTTCTCTTGAACGCTTCCGCTCGTGATCTACAAGGGTATGTAGATGCACTCCTCTCTCCCTCGTTGCTAGATGACTCCATAGATAGATCTTGGTGATGCGTAGAAAATTTTAAAATTCTGCTACGTTCCCCAACAGGGAATGCCTTCCAACTCCAATCCCACCTTGAATTTCATGGCAGCGAACACGGCTTGCATCTGTCTTATCCACTGCCTAAGTGACAGTCGATGCCCCCTGAACTCTAGCATCGGGCGAAGCCCCATCCTGTCCCGATCCTCCCTTCTCGCAAAGACCACGAGGAAATCCTCCGACCTGAACCGATGCACCGATACCCTGTCCGGCGGAATGCCCATCCTGGAATGCAGTGCCTCCAACACCAACGCCAGCGAGACCGCCTCCCTGTCACCACCCACGTACACCACCATGGCCTGCTGGAGCCTCCCCTCCAACTCATCCATCGCATGGGTCCTCCTGACCACACGTAGCTCACCTGGCCCGATCTCCGAGTCCGAATCCAGCTCCAGGCGCGGCGGAGCAAGATGGGGCCACGCCGGAACCTCCTGAGCAGGACGCGACAAAGGGGCGGAGGTGGAGGAAGCCGCCTCGGCAGCGCCTCCCCACCAGCCGTGCGGGGGCCCGAAGACGCGCCCTCTATCCCTGACCGACACACGACCTTGGCCGCAGCCTCCCGCCTGAGCTCCTCGGCCAGAGAAGGACTGCGCGGCCGCTTGCACTACGACGCGACATGACCCGACAGACCACACAGGAGGCAGACGACGTTGTTGGTGCAGTCCTTCAAGAAGTGCCCTTTCGCAAGGCACATAAAGCACTTGTCACGCATCTCCGGCGAGACCTCCTTGCGAGGTGGCGACGAGCGGCGCTGGACGGGCGCCCGCCGTCCCTCCTCTAGCCGACGCCGCCACATGGTCTTCTTGGAAGCAGGAGCCTCCTGCCACTGCGAGATCTGCCGTGATGAACCCACCTCAGCACCTGTTGCGGCCGGAGCGGCCGGCGCCGCCGCCGCCTCCGACCCCTCAGAGGCCGGCGAGATCCCCAGCTCCGAAACCACCGGCCGCTCTCCCTGGAAGGACGAGGTCACCGGCCACGGGCTCTCCGCCATGGTGCGAACAGGGGACGGGGAGAAGTGGGGGAGGGTGGCGGGAGAAGGGTCGGCTTGCCGGAGATGGACAGGACCCAGGGTGGCCGCCGCGGCCGGAGTGGCGCACGGCGGGAAGATGAACGCCGGCGCCGGAGTGACGCGCGGCGGGCTCACGCGCTCGCTCTCTCGCTCCTCTTTCACTCCCTCATCTGACACAAAAAGATGCTATTATGGACCCCCTATCTTGTTGTATTGCTCTGAATTCTTGAAACAAAACGATTCACTTTTTATACTAAACAGTGTGGCATGAATCTTAGGATGGTAATGATCGGCTGCGGATCTGCCGGTACCTAAAGGTACCTTGCAATTTTCGGCTTGGTGTTCAGTGTGATAGCAACGTGATGTTTTGGAGATAGTTTTGATAAAAATTCAAAAAGTTTGAATGTGCAGTTCTCAAATATATGTCTGGAAGTGTAATGTATCAGTTTTCCTATACATACTTTAACGGTCAAAGCTACGCTTTGAAGACCTCAAAACATCATTTTCCTTACAAACTAGAAGAAGTGATAAACAACAAGGCCGACAGAAGTGCAGGAGAAGCCACGAGCAGAGGAAGCATCGGTGCGTTGTTGAGTCCGGATTGCCTGCTCCCAATGAAAACAAGTGCAAGATAGAAGGAAAACGTTTGCATCCCCGGGTCGGGTTGGGTCAAGCATCCTTCTCTCCACGGGGATAGTAGTACAAGGGAAGAACTCAAGAAGGCACGCCAAAGGCACCAACTTTGTGCAGCTGGTTGCACCTACTAGATAGATATGGATGCCTCGGTCAAGCCATCATGCAACGCAAACGTTGTTCGACATAAAATATTGGAGCACCGCAACCGCCTAGGCTTTCCCTCCACTGTAGGGGGGAAGCAAGAACGAAGGCAAGGATCTCGAACTGACGCTTACCGCCTAGCGATCTTGGTAGCTTTAGAGCAGGCTCAAGCTAAGCTAAAGCTGGCCACTTTGTAGGTTGGCGACGGTGACCGATAATAATCTATGTTATTTTTCGTCCAAAAACTAACAACATTGTTGGTCCATCGCCGGATCTGCGTCCGCTTTTCTTTTTCGAAATCGCGACGTTCATGTTTTTCGAAATGATCTCATGATTATATTTTTTGACAGGCCGATCTGAAGGACCAAAAGTTGATGTAACAGAGAGGAGTTCTCCCTTCCGAAAGGAATTAATATACAGTTGTGGCGCGTGCGTCATACGACGGAATGATGTCTGATTAAGCCGCGCAACCTAACTTCGAATGCACCATATGCGCGTACGTACTAGACTAGATTTGTATCTAGAATAATTTGAAATGGACGTCGACATTTTCTTCTTTATGTGGCGAGGTGCTTGGCCACGCTATTGACAAATCAGCTCGTGTTGAATTTTTGCGCAAATTATCACGGATATGTATATGGAGTGAAACCTAATCAATTGTGGGCATGAAGCTATATTATGCCATGATTGCACCTTAGCTAGCTGATCTTGGCAACTGGTCTGTCAGTCTCACACATTTTCTTTTGCCCCATAATGCTAATGCCTCACAGAATTCATCAATCTCTCAAGGAACTCAGCAAGAAATAACCAAGTACAGGGGGGTCTGCTAGGGCCCCACTACATTATATTGACTCGACATTTCGACAGGCAAGTCAGGCCCAGATATTTTCCATTTCCTTTTCGAGATGTAGTACAGGGCACGGAAGGTTTCCGGGTGATTTGGATTTCTCAGCCGTCGTTCTTCCCTCCCTCCGTCGCAACCGATTTACCACGGCAACAACTTACTTTTAGCAATCCCTAGACCCTAGCTTTTACCTCTCACCTCTCCCTTTTTGCGCCGGATTTGAAACGCGCGCGCTGTAGTGGTACGTGACCACGCAGGCATGCAAATCAAACCACTGTCGACGATAGGTCGATCGTTTGCATGCTACTCCAAGAACATGGTCAAAAACAGATGGATATGCATGCATGGCTAGCTGCCCGCCGGTGGCTGGCTTTAGCCACACTCCAAAGCTAGAGCCCTCCAGCTCGCGCTCGGCCGAGCTCCGGCGCTGATGGCTCATCCACCGAATCACCAAACGAGAATTGCCGCCTAAGCTGCGTATCCCACCAATCACCAATGGCCGTGCATGTACAGCCCCCGAACTAATGGCGCGGTGGTGGTTGGTGTGCCGGCTTGACACACACACACACACCCTATATATACAAATAAACTCGAGCGGCAGTTCCACACATCCATTCAGTCCGTCCTGCATCCTCACCTGGTCCTCTGCTCTCTCCTCGAGAGCTCAGGGCCGTTTCCATACATAGAGCGGCTAGCTCAAAGCTAGCCTGGCTAGAGCCCTAGACACTACCATGGCCATGACTATATCCTCCGGTCTTCACTGCTCTCTCCTCATGGCAACCCTGACGCTGCTCGTCGTCCAGGCGCACGGCATCACCCGGCATTACGATTTCAATGTATGTCCACGTCCAATAGCTAGCTAGTGCATGGACGCATGCATGCTGTGCTTAATTGTCTGCAGGTGGTGTACGTTGTTGTTGAAACTTGAAGGCCTTGTTGATTAAATCATGTGCAGATTCAAATGGCGAACGTGACGAGGCTGTGCGCCACCAAGAGCATCGTGACGGTGAACGGGCAGTTCCCGGGGCCGGAGCTCATCGCGAGGGAAGGCGATCGAGTGCACGTCCGCGTCACCAACCACGTCGCGCACAACATGTCAATCCACTGGTACGACCCACCGACCCACATTCCCTGACTTTTAAGCTTGAGTTTGTTCCGCCGTCACCGGAGCAGACAACCCGACCATCTCCGCATGCACGAAGCTTTTTTGTTCACTCACGCGTCGTCGTCGTCGTCGCAGGCACGGCATCCGGCAGATGCGCACCGGCTGGGCGGACGGACCGGCGTACGTGACGCAGTGCCCGATCCAGAAGGGCCAGACGTACGTGTACAAGTTCACCATCACCGCGCAGCGCGGCACGCTGTGGTGGCACGCGCACATCTCCTGGTTCCGCTCCACCGTCTACGGCGCCATCGTCATCCTCCCCAAGCTCGGCGTCCCCTACCCCTTCCCCGCGCCGCACAAGGAGCTCACGCCCGTCATCTTCGGTCAGTGCTGGCGTGCTGCTGCCATTGAAATATTGCTGCTGGTCGAGATCAACTTAATTGTGATTTTGATCGTAAAAGTTGGCTTTTGTCTTGGATGGTGCAGGTGAGTGGTGGTTGTCGGACACCGAGGCCATAGTCAGCACGGCCCTCAAGGTGGGCGGAGCCCCCAACATCTCCGACGCGTTCACGATCAACGGCCTTCCCGGGCCGCTCTACAACTGCTCTGCCAAGGGTACGTGCGTGCTGCGTTTTACCCAGCCTGTTCATGGCCTGCAGAAATTTACTGTGCAAAACGTAGAGCTGATATGAAAATAGCCAAACAGATAAAAAATAAAAGCGTTTGCAGACAGTTTGTGCTTCCGATGCATTTTTCGGTCTTGTACTGACGTAATCACCATAGGCAAGTACGCCAGGAGGTTTACCAATCAAAATCACCAACGAAAAGTGCATCGAGCAAGATTTCAGTGTTACTTCCTCGAAACGGAAAGGGAATGGTGCATAAGTTGTTTAGGTCATTGCAATGTTACCATCACCATAACCCCCCGGTGATCGATGCCTGACCTAACATTTGGTGCGCCTTAGCGATTGAATGCTGTTGGGGCTGGCCCGTGCTATGTGCTAAACAAAACATTAGCTACGCACTCACGCTACACCTTGGAATTGGATTGTGCAAGTCGTTTTCGGTCCTAGATAGATTCTGTAAAATACTACATACGCTAATCGACTAACTAGTTGCCGTGCATGCATGTACACGAACGCATGCAGACACGTTCAAGCTCAAGGTGGAGCCCGGGAAGACGTACCTGCTGCGCCTCATCAACGCCGCGCTCAACGACGAGCTCTTCTTCTCCGTCGCCAACCACACGCTCACCGTCGTCGAGGTCGACGCCGTCTACGTCAAGCCCTTCACCGTCCGGACCCTGGTCATCTCTCCCGGCCAGACCACCAACGTCCTGCTATCCACCAAGCCGGCCTACCCCGGCGCCAACTTCTACATGTTCGCCAGACCCTACTCCACCATCAGGCCCGGCACCTTCGACAACTCCACCGTCGCCGGCATCCTCGAGTACCACAACCCCGGCTCGCCCTCTTCATCAAGCTTCGACAAGGCCTTGCCGATCTTCAAGCCGATGCTGCCGTACTTCAACGACACCAACTTCGTCACCAACTTCACGACCAAGCTCCGCAGCCTCGCCACAAAGCAGTATCCGGCGGCCGTGCCGCAGTCGGTGGACAGGCGGTTCTTCTTCACGATCGGGCTGGGCACACTGCCATGCCCCAAGAACATGACCTGCCAGGGGCCCAACGGCACGCAGTTCGCGGCGGCCGTCAACAACGTCTCCCTCGTGCTCCCCTCCATGGCGCTCCTGCAGTCGCACTTCACGGGCCTCACCAGCGGCGTCTACGCGGCCAACTTCCCGGCCATGCCCTTGTCGCCGTTCAACTACACGGGGACGCCGCCGAACAACACGCACGTGGCCACCGGGACCAAGCTCCTCGCGCTGTCGTTCAACACGTCGGTGGAGCTGGTGATGCAGGACACGAGCATCCTCGGCATCGAGAGCCACCCACTTCACCTACACGGCTTCAACTTCTTCGTGGTCGGGCAAGGGTTCGGCAACTACGATGCCGTGAACGACCCGGCCAAGTTCAACCTCGTCGACCCCGTCGAGCGGAACACCGTCGGCGTGCCGGCCGGCGGGTGGGTGGCCATTCGCTTCCTTGCTGACAACCCAGGTAAACACGATTCTATACAATGCCCTAAGAACCAATTAACTTGCGAGATACTCATGTATGCCACTCTTGTGTATGTGTGGTGCAGGTGTATGGTTCATGCATTGCCATCTGGAGGTGCACACAACGTGGGGTCTGAGAATGGCGTGGCAGGTGCAGGACGGCAGCAAGCCGAGCCAGAAGCTGCTCCCGCCGCCGTCTGACATGCCCAAATGCTGAATGGACTTCAGCACGGCTGATGTTTGATTTGCGCCCCTCATTTTGATTTACTCGCCAATCTGCGATTGTTTTCTCCCGCGCGCGGGAGATTTTAGCGTGTTTAGCCCGTTCATAGCTGACTTTCTTACGATTCTTTTCTCCATTTTTTCACCACTTTCTGATGAAGATGTTTTGATACTTGAATAAACAATGATGTGAACAATTGCACGGGAAAATATCAAAATATTTATTTTGTGAGCATGCAGTTTTTAGCCCACGGGCCCTGTGGTTAATACAGCCCAACTGAGAACCGTTCCCCAAAAAAAGCCTGTGGTGGATGTTTGAACGTTGCACGGTCCAAGTCGCGTGCAAGCCCGTGAACCAGGAAAGGTGGGCTTAGTAGTACATTAGAGCCGATTCTAAAAAAAAAGTACATTAGAACCTTGAAAACAAAATTACATTGAAACTGTTGTGCTGTGCTAAAAAACTGTTCTGCTTGTCTCCAAAAAAAGGCGTCCTCTTTTCTCTGCGGGGTTAAAAAGATTTCATTACTCAACTGTTCGAATATTCGTTCCTATATAGCAGAGGAACGTCTGCAGGTCCAGAGCACAATCAAACTGCAGTTCGGCCCTCTGCTCGTCCAACGAAAAGAAAAACTATACACTGAAGCGAGTCTAACCATGCCATTTTCTACTGACGAGACCACAAGTTGCGCTCCTATGTTTCAGATTCGGTTCGTCGATAACATAATCAATCCTTTCCAGATCTCCCAGGTCTCTGCCTCACATGACCACGCACAGGATGGACGAACGACTAGGCGAAACACTGTTCCCGCATATGACGCCTAACCTGTCCTTTACGCCGTGACACCGGATTACTTTAACAAAGCCCACCGCCATCTCGCTGCACGATCGAATAAAATCTGCGGCGGCTGCGCCCTTGCATAATTATTATCCCGCTTGATCCTACCGAATCTAGCGGGAGCAGTATAAAATATTCAGGTATCTTCCGCCTGATTCGCCCGCGCGTGCCTCGATCGCAGCCAGGCCACGAACTGCTCCACCCCACCTAGACAGATCAGGTTCGGCGAACCTTGCCAGCCTGATGACCTGGTGTGAACGGCGGACTGAGATCCAGTGACTTGCCTCTAGCAAGTCACGTTGTAACTGGCCCCCTCTCATCTGCCGTCCAATGCAGATCCAACGCATGAGATTGGCCCAAAGCAAAACAGCTCACACCTACAGACTTGGCAAAAGCACAACTGCACAAGCATAGAAACAGGGCCGACATGGCACTCAAACCTCTTCAGATTGCCCATTTTCACAAATGCTAATGCTAGTACATAATGACAATAGCAGCAAAGCACCAAGATATTCCAAATTACATATTTCACAGCCCACATTTGGCTTAATAAAAACACAAGAAACTGTCCAAATTGCATATTATGTACGGCAGCAACACAACACTGGAACCTGTCCAAATTGTATAGTTCTCAGCCTACACTCGCAGGATTAGTGAATACAGAAAAAAACAATGCCAGTAAAGTAATGGAACCTTTTCAAACTGGACAATTTTGACATCGAACACTGGATATATTAGGCCAGTATACTTGTACACTTGGCTATAGTTTAATCCAAAGAGTGAACCAGATGCACACATGAGCAGAGATAGGCTACATTAGACCGATTCTAGCAGTACTCAGCATCCAAATTATGCGACAACAGTCTTGCTACTGGACAATCACCGGAGTACATAGATTAGGCTGTTTCACTTGTACACTTAGGCCACAAAAGATTATAGTTAGCCCCAAAATACTATTCTTAACTCTGTCCGAAATATATCTAATAGACTTGCACATGCTAAAATAAAATCATGATCATCACAAGGTTTGCGCTTTGGCTCACGATCAGTTTGCGGTTTCTTTCTAATGCCCTCATTGAAACATACAAATCTGTGTGAAGTCGCTTTTCCATCAAATTTGCTTAAGTTGGTGCATCTTTTCCTCACCATATTCTACCCAAAACACCCAAGCCTCATCCGAATCTATGAACCTCATACCAACTTGAGGTGTCCTCTTGCCAATTTCTGCCATTGCACAACACTTTCAAAAATGCATAACACCTGAATTCTGCCAAAATTCAAAACAACATGTATAATTAGTGGTGGACCGATCTGCTTATTAAGCAATGCAAGAGGACAAACACGGATACAAAAAAGGAAGCATTGGAATCTCTCTAAATTGAAATGCATACTGCCATCAGTACATATACAGGATTGGGTTTCATGTGCACATTACTTAATAAACTGAAACTACTAGTCATCATGGCATGACCATCATAAACAAAAATTGCGGCGAAGCAGAAAATGTGCAGGTTTCATGCCCTCTCTGATTTGTTACTTGTTACTAAATCAAACAACGTTTCAGACATGGGATGGTGTATACTTGTTACTAATCAGACAACAATGCAGAGAAGCTATCTAGTAGTATACTTCCATTGCACCATGAGCAGAGATAAGCTACAATTTCAGAAAGGCGGGTCAAGATGCTGCAGATATGCAATTTTATTAAGATAAAAAAAACAGTCAAGCAGAACATTTAGTGCATTTATACGGCTGATCTGGTGTACCAGTAAGAACAACTTCAGCCAAAGTAAAATTCAGAAAATGTTGCAGTCTGAATATGAACAGCAGGGGACTCACGACAGAATCATCCGGAGAGGTTCCCGTCGAATCGGCCGGTGCAGTGGCGGCGGATCTCCTCCCTCCTCTGCAGCGACGCAAGCGTAGTTCCTCCTCCGCGACGGCGCCGAGCTGCCTCGCTTCCAGGGGCACTTGCGCAGCTTTCCTCTCTCTCCCTGGACTCTCCCTTGCGTGCCGGCTCGCCTTCCTCTCCGCGATGGAGACGGTCGCCCTCAACCCTCTCGTCCGCGCCGCGGCCTCCCGCCAAATCCCTAGCTTTTGCCCGCCATAGCCCTCGTCCGTCCCTGTTAAGTCTGTAGCTGTGGCTTGGTTTCACTTGGGCCAATCTCACACGTTGGATCTACATTGGATGGCAGATGGGAGGGGGCCAGTTACAACGTGACTTGCAAGAGGCAAGTCACTGGATCCCAGTCCGTGAACGGCATATCTTGCACTCCAGTCACTGGTAATGTGACACATTTTATCTCCGGTGACTCGTAACGATCACGACATGCTTTTTGTCCGTAATTGTTATCGCGGAGCTGAGGTACCTTTCACGGTAACTTTCAGCGGTCACCGTCGCGGTGTTGTGTTGGACTGTAATTGTATCCACGAGTTTTACAGACTTCTCTAGATTTATAGCACCTCGGCTTGGGCTCCTTCCAAGGCGTAGATTCCGCGCAGCATCCGCCAAGTATATACTACCATCGCTGTTGCAGCTTTGAGGTGTTTCTTCCTTGCAATGCAGGTGCAGGCGTGTCTAGATTCTTCTTTGGCCCAATCTTTTCTGCCATCTCCCCGGTGCATGAGGAATCGACCGTGCATACGGCAAAAAAGGGGGTTGCCTAAACTTTGGTCTGATTTTCAGGGGAAAGCGATGTCCATGGCGGGCGATCGGTTTCTGCCAGTTGCAGCAGCATCAGGAGGATTAATCGCGCCATCTGTCATGTCCAATAGTTTCACACGTTGCCGCCCATGTTCTTCTAGATGCCCAGGGCCTGGTCAGACACGTCTGGAGCTGTAGCATACACGTCTCCTGGCCCATCATGTACATATTTATGTGGCCGTGGTTGCGTAGCACCTGTTGGTGGTTCGTCTGTTAGTTCGCCAGGCTCAAAACTCAAAAGCAGCAAAAAGATGAGCGATCGATAAGCAAGCAAACTAACAGACAGGAATGCCGGTAGTACTTCTCTTTTGTTGCACTTAAGGACGAGGTGTGTTTCTGAATGTGGACACTGGACAGGCAACTGAAAAAGACAAGGCAGACTGGAAAATGAGTTGTGGATAGAAAGCTCAAGAACCCAGCTTGCTGGCCTATATGAGCTTGCAATAAGATCTAAACGCTCTTATATTTCTTTATGGAGGGAGTATCAACTTGCCATTCGAAAAGACATTCACTTGAAAAGATTCGATCTAATTGTTTCATAAAACACGGCATTTGATCGGGGTCCAAATGTATCATAGGAACCAACACTGTAGGATTTTTCACAGCACAATAAGTGAAAGGGCAAAAAATCAGCCAATGACTATGTCACTCAACAGACTGGGATTTTGTATTTCATTATTATTTACCTCAAACATTATTCGTTAGGTACAACAGCAGGTCACATCTAAGTGACCAGTTACATTGTATCACCATCCGGCAAATGAAACCAACTACTGGTGACTGATAGCAATGTGCAGCATGTAAAACAAGATTAATGAGATAAGCACGAAAGACCAAACAGTAGAGGGATATATGGGCGCATGAGCTTGCAATGCAGAGAGGCATTCTTTACATGTTGGAAATCAAGACAAGGTGTATTTACAATTTGAATCAAGCAAATGAAAAAGGCTGACCATTACTGGCTGAGACGTTACTTGAAACATTACTGAATTGTACTCTGGAAGAACGAATATAATACAAGACTGACCATGCAAGAAGAACCTATATGCTACATCTAAACATAAGTAGCCTGCCCACCAAAAATGCTAACTGTTCCTGTGAAAACTAACCGTGCATAGGCAGCACATACAACAGGCAGATGCTACAGGAGAGTAATCAGGTTCATCATCTGCATCAACAAAGAAATGAGCCATGTCACTAGTGAACAAATGGTTTTGTTTCTTTGGCGCCGGTTCAAATAGCATTTTACCTACTAATAGGTTGTTGGCCAGGAAAATCAGCTCTAGAGTCCAAAAATATGAACAGGTCACCATTTACAGAAGCTAGGAAGATTGGGGGTTCGCCTTCCATGTTGAGAGCGCGTACAGGATACGCCCCTTCCATCCTTGTAGTAACCACCTGTTGTCCTCGTCGATGATGAAATTCTTGTGGTAGCACTTCACCTTCTCCCGTGCACGCTTCATGATTTCCGGGTCCAGCGGGAGCTGCTTGAACCCAGCCCTCTGATTCCGCACCTGCCACTGCTTGTAGGTCTCTGGCCTCTCCATCCTCTCCATTCCCTCACAAGATATTACATTAATTGCCTCCCGACTGAAAATAGTCGACTCGATGAGCAGCCTCTCCTCATTATCCCTGGGAATGTTAGCCTCCAACATGTCGAAGTGAGCAGAGAACTGGAACAATGCCTCCCGGAAGCGTGAGACGAAGAATGGTGCATTGTAGGATCCATTAGTGACCCCATGAATGAACACATGTGGCTTCATCTTCCTTATTGTGTTCAACACCATGTTCCTTGGACTCTCAGCTACCACGCTCTCATCCATCAGAGTCTTGAACCTGAACATGCTGTTGACAATCAGAATCTCGTCCTTCTCAATGTGGAGATCCTCTACCCGAACAGCCTCAAATTGAGATGCGATGCCATGGTATTTGAAAGGAACTTTGAAGGTCTGAGCATAATCACTTAGATATCTTCCAATCTCCTCGATGCGCTCTGCTGGGCGAAAACCAGGCTGAGGTGTGTCTATTGCTGTGATCCGAAGTTCTGGGGGGCCTCCAAGCCTTTTACTTAGCCGTTGAATGAGACATGGCCACTGAAAGCCATAGTATACACCGAAGTCGACAATGTGAACTTTCTTGGCTTTCTCCACAGCATTCATAATGGTTTGATTGGCAAAGTAATGAGAGATCTTCTTGAATGGGCAAGCTGCTAAGTACAGTTGGTAGGCTTTCAGCACATCAGTGCATGCAAACCGTGATATGGTATGTAACTTGTAAATCTGACTTCCATTACCAGCAAGCCTCGCCTCAAGGCCATTGGCAAAGCAGTGTGCCAAACGCTGGTCACCATCGCCAGTAGCAGATGCATGCTGCCTGATTTGCTTCAGGAGATCGGTTGCACTCCGCCGGTCATCAATGGAAACCGACTGCGCACAATGAATGAGGAGAGTCTCCAAGTCGACCACCTCCTTCTTGGGTTGCTTGACCTGTTTCTTGCCACGGCCCTTGCCATGGCCAGACCCTTTGCCATGGGCACCGCCTGAATGAGCTGCCACATCGTGCTGTAGGGCCTCACGCAGTTCCTTGACACCTCTAGAGCATGTCTCACCATTGCATAGCAAGACCTTGTCCATCATCTCCCGCACAAGGTGATCCGCGTCGACCACGGGCGCTGAATGCTTGCAGCATCTCACTTCATCTGCATCCAAGTCGTCACCATAGAAATGCTTCTTTCCTCGGTGAATTGCTACTTCGGCATCAGCCTTCTCTTTCTTGACCTCCACAACCTTCTTATCTTGTTTAACCCCAACTGACACTGGTGGTAAACTGTCGACGTCAATCACAAGCTTGCTCTCTTGAGGCAGAAATCTGCTCGCCTCTTCAAATCCTCGGCTGAACTGCGCTGCTTGTTGGCTCTGAAGAACAAAATCGCTCAAGGCAGCATCAGGCACAGCACCCGCCGTGCTGAGCCACGGCTCGAAGCCCTCTGAAAATGCAACGCTGCTGCCATTTGAAGACGCGAAGGACGACGACTGCGAGAGCAACGCGTCAGGAAGAGGGTTGAATTCCATGGCGTCGTACGGCGGCCATGCACCGCCAGCTTCCACCACGCAGCTCTCGGGGCTCAGATCCTGGTAGAACTGCGGCGGCTGCAGGAACTCCGCCGTGGGGAACTCGAGAGCGGGCGGCGCCTGCATGGCGCCGAGGCCACCACCGGAAGGCGCGGCGCAGTTGCAGGAGCCGAGGCTGTTGAAGGAGTTGGTGGTGACGCTGCTGCCGTCGGGGCTCTCGACCGTGCTGCCGCCGGAGCAGGGCGGCTGGTCGGCGAGGATCTCGAGGAAGGGCTTCTCGGCGGCGAGCAGCGCCGGGTGGGCCGGGTAGTGGTCGAACTTCTCGTCGATGTCCTCGGCCATGAGCATGCGGTTGATGTAGCCCAGCACGATGTCCGAGAACACCTCCGAGTCGTCCGGCTGCGCCTGGCCCCCCGCCACCGCCGCCGCGGCCGGTGAAGAGACCGAGGCGTCTCTCAGCGGCGGCGAGGACGCGCTGTCGGCGGAGGCGGGCAGGGGCGGCGCCGCGGCGGCATTCGGGTAGGCGGCCGCGTCGGCGCCGTCGGACGGGAAGAGCAGCAGCGACTCGAGCTCCTCCGCGGTGAACCCGTCGGGGATTTGGGGGTAGGCTGGCAGCTTGGATCCGCCGGGCAGCGGCCCGCACCAGTCGCGCAGCGCGGCGTCCATGACCATCGATACGCCGCCGCCGCCGCCGCAGAGCATGCGGTTAAGGCAGACAGATATTCCAATCTCCCACCTGGCAGATGCGCAAAAACAGAAGGAGATCAGCGCGGAATCCACGCGACGGCCGATTCGACTCGGCACTGACGAGTAGAGACAGACATCGGGGATCTGCCGACGAGCTCCGACGGCGCGTACCTGCGTGGCGTCGCGACCCGAGGGAGGTGACGGCCAGACGAGTTGTGCGAGCGAGCGCGGGGAGGGGGCGCGACGGGGGAGGATAAATGGGGGAAAATTGGTGGCGGACTGGCGTTTTTGAGAGGCGCGGGATCGGCCTAGCCCTACGGCCTGGTGAAGTGTCGACACCCACCCACGCGGGCGTGGCCCGGCTGCGTGGTGCGCCCCGTCCACGTCCGTCCGCGGGGTGAGCTCACGCGCAGCTGGATGGCCTGCGACGGGCGGTGCGGAGGCGTACGTGGTGGGTCGGGTGCACGGAGGGGGCGCGGAAGTTTCGGCGAACCATCCTCTTGGGCCGCACGGGCAGCAGAGACGGGGACGGGGCGTGCTCGTGGACCAGCGGCAGTGCTGCTGGCTGAGCTGTGTTGGTTGATTGCTCAAGGCAATCGGGCTTGACAGCTGACTGGACTGCCGTTTGACTTCCTTGGCAGCTCCGCGACTCCTTCTACTAATCCAGACACATGAATCCGTTTTTCGTCCGTACTTCTGTTTCTATAAATCCATCGCAACACATTTCAACAATTGTGAATTGAAATATATTAACTTACGAGTAATCAGGGTGTTTTCCATACGACTGATGTGTAAATGCTGTCCAGGAGATGTGCATGTATGGTGGGTGAACGTGACTGCTGGATCAAAGCCATATGTTTAACCGATCAATCAGTGGTGAAGAAGACGACAAATGCTTATTACAAAATTAAGCAGCCATCTAGTCTAGCATTGGGGATTGACATGGATGTCACCTTCACATGCAACAGATTAATCCATGGGTGCGGTGATAAGTGATAACAAATTGTAGACCAATGGTATTGCCCATGTGTTCGCATCGGTTGGTAGGGATAGAGTTGGGTGAGGACGTATTGCACGACTTTATCCCTGTCTGACTTGTGAATAAATTAATACAATTATATCTCTTATGCGGTAAAAATTGTAGACCAAACACATATTGGGTTCACATCGTTGGTTCGTCTTCATTTTCACTCGTCCTCGTGAGAGAATGCTCCTTTTATAAATTTGGATAGATCAACACGGCAACAAACTTAGCGGGGAAGGAAGATCATCGCATGCCTTTTAATTATCGCCTAATACTATTAGGAGGCTAGTAACTTCGTGAATCTTTGAATTAAGAGGGGAAAATATAGTATAGACTGAATCATGTTAGGCCACCCGCAAAAGCGCTACCCCCCCCCCCCCCCCCCCCCTCCCAAAAAAATAAGAGCTACGGTATGCTACCTCTCATCAGTCCACTTCAACCAATTTCGGTAAAGCTCACCGATGAGTCGCCGAAGAGACCACATTCGTGAGCCCTCGCGCATTCCTTTCCAACCAAATAGTTCATAGCATAGAAAATGTTCATATCATTCTCCATCACCAATCCGTGAGCAAGCTTACAAGAGTCACGGCCAGATCTCTACAACGCAATATTCTGCTTGTGAACTTCACTGCAAGGATTAAAATGTGAAGCCAACAACTAATCCATTGCGAGGGCAAAACATTTGCTCGCTATTCTGCCACGAGACTACCGATCTGTTATATCTCGGTTGGGCCTCATGGCCATTATTGTTTCGTTTAGATGTCTCTACTATATGAACTCCTAAGATAAGCTTAGGTTAAAAGAGCTTAAGGATGAACTTGCTTCTATTTGGAAGAAAGAAGAAACTTTTATTTGGCAAAGGTCTAGAGACAGAAAATGTAAGAGGGTGATAGAAATAATGTATGTCACCATCGTTTAGCTAAGGAGAGAGATATAAATAACCATTTGGTTGTTTGGGTTGATGAGGATGGCCCATTGCAGTCTACTGCTGACATGCTTGGAGTGGCCAGTGCCTTTTATAACAAAACAAATATTTCCGTTTGAAGCTAAACGTAATGCCCATTCAGGGCCTGACTTCTAGCATCGAAGCAGTCAAACAAATGGTTTGTTTAGAAGCGGACTCAACCTGTCATAAACCAGATCAATATGAAATCACATGGCCATTTGGGATTTATGGTAGCCTTTAGGAGATTATTTTTTTAAATGGTAGCTTTTCAAAACTCTAGCCCGAATTGTGGTAATTGTATGATATTAACTGTTTATTAGTTTAGGTCCGTTGATGTGTGATGTTTGGCTGTGTAAAATTCTTAAATAATTTACTTAATGAAAATCTTAAAAAAAACTTTCACTAAAAAAAAGGCAGTTCCTTCGCTAGAAGACAGATCGTACACACTCCTACATGTGTTTACCATATGTTACTGCGTGTGGTACTTTATGCAACCAAAGCCTGTTTGCATTTTTTGTACGTTCTTTGTTCTAAAATAAGTGTCTCAACTTCGTATAAAGTTTAGTACAAAGTACTATCAGATACTTATTTTGAGACGGAGAGGATAGTATCTACTTAGTAGATTCCAGAAGACATGAGCTTTGCACCAAAGATGGGTAGAAACGCAAACGCACGACATAAACCGCGACATCAAGCGGGAACGGGACAGCGACCAGTCTCTCCAATCTTCTTGCACCTGGTCTCGCGCGTACGTCCCTAGTGCCGCAGGCACGTACGGCTGGGATTGCACGTTTATTTGCGGCGCCGCCCGTTGGCGTCCGCCTCAAGGCAGGAGAAGAATGTCTTGTTCTCCCTCACAGAAAAAGATGTATTGCTTTTTCTTTTTTCTTTTTTGACATAACTCGTTCGCACACGTATACCAGGCTGCAATTGTTTTTTGTGGAGCCGCAATTGGGGCGCTATCTCGGCCTGGTCTTGGCGGCGGTGCATGAACCGGGTGCACCGATGCGCACGAAAGAGCTACTCTAGAGTCTAGCTAGCTTGGCCGCCAAGTTCCGGGTGGGCACGTCCGCACGTGGCGGTCCTGAGCCAGCCACGGGCGCTGCCAGGCACGAGGGGGCACGAGGACGAACGGTTGCCGATCGACACGCGAGCAGCCCGGCACGGTGGGCGCGAGGAAGCACAGCGCTCTCCACGTCGCCCTCGTCCCGTACGCACCGTTGCGATGCGGATGCATGCCGGGACGCCGCACGTAAAAGCAACTCTAGCAGACCTCTTAAAATTCCAACCCGTAAAATATATTTGCAGTTTGATAAAGATCTCATTTGCAGGTCAAGAATGAGCGCGGCTGAACAGAAACTATAGATAAAACTGCATAATTTGAAGAAAAAAGTTTCGCTGAAGAAATTGTACCATAGTAGTTCCTCACATACTAGATATATTTACATGATCAAACACTACAAACACTAGTTCAATCTACATACTACATCAGTACTAGCACTAGAGGGGGTGGGGATCTCACGGCGATGAGCTCGCGGCCATGGACGACGCCGTGGAGGAGCTCAATCCTCCTCGCTGGAACTGTCGAGGTCGATGTACTTCTTCCTCTGCTCGTCGCGGATGCGCCGCCACTCGTCGTCCTTCTCTTTGGCAGCGAGGTTGGCCACGACCGCCTGCCGGAACACGAGGTCTTCGAGCTCCTCGTGGTGGAGCCAGCGCTCCGCGTCCTCGCGCACGCTCCACTCCCTCTTCACGGAGAGAAGGCCCGCTGGAAGAGAAGGAGCTCCCGGCGTAGGAAGATCTCGCCGCGAAGGACGAGCCCGCGGCAGAGGACGGGGTATGGCCGTGCCTACGGTCGTACTCGTCCATCTCGCGTACGCGGAAGCTCGGCGATGGCGAGAGGCCGCGGTTGGTCCACTTCCTCGCCCCGCGCTTCCTCACGCCGTCCGTCCGACCGGACGCACCACTCGCGCTCGGAGTCGCTGACGCCGCCGGATCTGCTCCCGGAGCCGCGTCCGAAGGTCCACATGCGACCCCACATGACGGCTGGTGGCGGAAGGGGCTCGCCGACGGCGAGAAATGTGGGGAAGGGAGTGAGGAATTGCGTAGCTCGGCGGCGGCGGGGATAGGGTTTCGACCCGCAAACGCGCCGCGAACCCGTAGATATACTGGTCGGGGTGTGCGGTTTGTGGGCTGCGGCAAATATTTTTATGGGCCTGGCGAGTATACAGACTTTGTGTTGGCTGAAAAATTAAACCAATCATATATACTTGTTGAAATTTTACGGATTTACGGTTTTTGTGGGGTCTGCTACACTTGCTCTAAGTCCAAAGCTGGTTGCCCGAGAAATGCAAAATCCAGTACCAAATAATTGAGACCGATGGAAAGACATTTCAACAGAATCGAATCAAGGACTGAGACGCGTACATCATCGTGTCAGGATTGTATTTCGTACACAGGCAGTACATAGTTTTTCTCGGGATTTGCTTTTCGGGGTACGTACTACGTACTATTGCATGGAAATCCCGCTCTGGTTAGACGCAAGTGGAGGAGTAGGGTGTTTTGGTGTTCAGACTCATCTGCATCCGGTTAAAAAAATTAAAAAAAACTTAAACAATTTTAAGTTTTTTTTTTGCAGTAGACAATTTGATGTGTGAGGCCTGCTTCAAATTTCAAGTCATTTGGACATTTGGGCAGCTCTCGGCAAAAAAGATAAATCGGCCCAAAACAGTACTTGAATATAAACCTTTTTTGCTGAGAGCTGTTCAGATGTTTAGATGACTTGATATATGAAGCGCGCCTCACACATCAAATTCTTTACCTAAAAAAATGATTTTTTTACATTTATTTTGATTTTTTTGTCAGTGCGGGTGCAGATGAGCTTGATACAGAAATGGATTTTCGCAAGTGGAGTGACTAGTCCCGGGCAATTTCTTCTAGAAGGCCTCCACAGGCTTTTAAATAAAAACAAAACGGTACAGGACATCCAAAAGGATAATAAAACTGACTGATTGGAATCTCTTCGGGACCAGACAGCAGGATATACTTGCAGCGAGCAGTACCGCGTCGCAGATATTTTTCACGCTTATGTTTTACTGGAGCAATATTTTAAGATTGCTCTCGTCCAAGTAGTACTCTATCTCTGGAGTATACTTATGATTTACCTGTGTACATTTTATAAACAGTCCTGTCCTTAAAAATAGAAAACCTTTGGAGAATACGCTTACACTCTGTCTCTAAGAGCATTTTCAACAGTGGCTGTAAAAAACACTCTGCACAGGAAGAAGCACCGTACTGGTATATCTAGTTTATCCAAACGAAGTGTTGCAGGCTCGGCTCATAATTCGCAGGTTTATACAAAGGCAATTTTTGTACTCTTTTTAATAAATTATTACGGCACATTTCAAAATTGGCCGGTCAAGATAATTTCGTTTTGTCCGGCTAGTTTTTTTGTCAATCTATTTGTTTGTGTTGACAATCTGTTTTCTGCTGCGTACTTTTGTTTCTCCAGTATATTAGTATAAAACAAATCTGGCACAACACAATTCAACAATTGTGAACTAGAAGTAAAACTTATACGTTCTATTCAGGGTGCTTTCCACATGAACAATGTGGAGGTGCTCTACGCAGCTCAAAGAAACATAAGTGTTTTCCAGATAAATGGGGTTGTTGGATCAAAAAGATATGTTTAACCTTTCTGTGAAAAGTAGTAGCATTCGTGAGATCAATCAGTGGTGGAGAACGAGACAAATGCTTATTACAAAATTAAGCAGCCATCTAATACGGCATTGGGGATAGGTTTGACATGGATGTCACCTTCACATGCAACAGATTAATCCATGGGTGCGGTGATAACTAATTGTAGACCAATGGTATTGCCCATGTGTTAGCATCGGTTGGTAAGGATAGGGTTGTGTGAGGACCTATTGCATGACTTTATCCCTCTCTGACTTGTGAATATCTATAGTATTCCTTAAATTAATACACTTATCTGTCTA
Source organism: Triticum monococcum (assembly GCA_034509565.1). Taxonomy (NCBI): domain Eukaryota; kingdom Viridiplantae; phylum Streptophyta; class Magnoliopsida; order Poales; family Poaceae; genus Triticum; species Triticum monococcum. Next base: position 663,136,861 of record CM067843.1, on the reverse strand, counting down.
CGGCAGTAAAAATTATAGACCAAATACATATTAGGTTCACATGGTGGGTTCGTCTTAATTTTCACTTGTCCTCGTGAGAGAATGCCCCTTTTATAAATTTGGATAGATCAACACGGCAACAAACTTAGCGGGGAAGGAAGATCATCGCATGCCTCTTAATTATCGTCTAATACTATTAGGAGGTTAGTAACTTCGTGAATCTTTGAATTAAGAGGGAAAAAATATAGTATAGACTGAATCACATGAGGCCACCCGCAAAAGCGCCCCCCCCCCCCCCCCCCCAAAAAAAAAGAGAGCTAGGTATGCTACCTCTCACCGGTCCACATCAACCAATTTCGGTAAGGTTCGCTGATGACTCGCCGAAGAGACCACATTCGTGAGCCCTCGTGCATTCCTTTCCGACCAAATAGTTCATAGCATCGGAATTGTTCATATCATTCTCCATCACCAATCCGTGTGCAAGCTTATCAGAGTCACGGCCAGACTCTACAACGCAATATTCTGCTTGTGAACTTCACTGCAAGGATTAAAAGGTGAAGCCATGAACTAATACATTGAGAGGGCAAAACATTTGGTCGCTATTCCGCCACGAGAATACGGATCTGTTATATCTTGGTTGGGCCTCGTGGCCATTATTGTTTCATTTAGATGTATCTACTATATGAACTCCTAATATAAGCTTAGGGTAAAAGAGCTTAAGGATGAACTTGCTTCTATTTGGAAGAAAGAAGAAACTTGTACTATTTGGCAGAGGTCTAGAGACAGAAAATGTAAGAGGGTGATAGAAATAATGCATGTCACCATCGTTTAGCTAAGGAGAGAGATATAAATAACCATTTGGTTGTTTTGGTAGTGCCTTTTATAACCAAAAATATATATTTCTGTTTGAAGCTAAACATAATGCCCATTCAGGGCCCGACTTCTAGCATCGAAACAGTCAAACAAATGGTTTGTTTAGGAGCAGACTCAGCCTGTCATAAACCGGATCAATTTGAAATCAAATGGCCATTTGAGATTTATGGTAGCCTTTAGGAGACTTTTTTAAAATGGTAGCTTTTCAAAACTCTAGCCCGAATTGTGGTAATTGTATGCTATTTACTGTTTATTAGTTTGGGTCTGTTGACGTGTGATGTTTGGCTGTGTAGAACTCTTAACTAATTTACTTAATGAAAATCTTAAGAAAAAAACTCTCACTAAAAAAAGGGCAGTTACATTGCTAGAAGAAAGATCGTACATACTCCTACATGCGTGAACCATCTCTTACTGCTTGTGGTTCGAGATCATACTTTTTTTTAACCGGGCATAACTCTTTTTCATTACTGTGACATAACGAAAATACAACAGTCCAAAGAAAGAAAGAAAAAAGAAAAGCGAGTTCAAGCATCGCCGGAAAACCCACTATGAGCACTCGTCATCAAGATTACCCACCGTCGGACAAAAACCCGACGACACCATAACTCAGTTACTAAGTCCAGGCCCAACAGCCCCTGCCACAAACCAAACTGCTCACATATGAGCAACAAGTTCGGGACCACTTTACGCAAGCAAAGCTTGTTTGCATTTTTTGCAGTATCCAGATTTCAGAAGACATGAGCTCTGCACCGGAGCTGGATAGAAATGCGGCCGACATAAACCGCGACATCAAAGCCGAATCGGGACAGCGACCTGTCTAGCTCTCCAATCTTCGTGCACCTGGGATCGCGCGTACGGCTGGGATCGCGCGTTCATTTGCGGCGCTCACATTCAAGGTGTTGGAGAAGAATGTCTTGTTTCTTCTTTTCTTTTTCCACATAACCTTTTCGCTGTCTTTCTTTTCTTCTTTTTTCAAACACGTACACATCGCCAGGCTGCAATTGTTTTTTGTGGAGCCGCGGTGCAGTTGGGTCTAATTCGTCCTGGTCTCGGCGCCGGTGCATGAACCGGGTGCACCGATGCGCACGAAATAGCTACTCTAGCTAGCTTGGCCGCCAAGTTCCGGGTGGGCACGTCCGCACGTGGCGGTCCTGAGCGAGCCACGGGCGCTGCCACATACTGGCCCGAGCCAGCACGAGGGCGGACGGCAGCCGATGGACACGCCAGCAGCCCGGCACGGTGGGCGCGAGGAGGCGCAGCGGTCTCCACGTCGTCCTCGCCCCGTACGCACCGTTGCGATGCGGGTGCATGCAGAGACAATGCACGTACGTCCAGGATGGTCGCCCCAGAAGTACAACCATTTATTTCAGGATTTTCGGCGATGCATTTTTAGTAAGAGAAGACGTTTTCGTCGACAACGAGGCGCCTATGGTGACTTCATAAATTTCAAGATGATATGCCGGCTCAGTCTCTCGAAGATGCTCATAGGGGTAGGGTGTGCGTGTGTGCGTTCATAGGATGAGTGTATACGCGTGTATATAAGTGCTTGTGTCTGTACTGATGCTAAAAAAAACAGAATCGAATAAGGACTGATCTAGACGCGTACGTCATCGTGTCAGGATTGTATTTCGTACACAGGCAGTACATAGTTTTTTATCGGAATTTGTTTTTTTAAATACATTCATTTTTAGGACGGAGAAAATACGTACTATTGCATGGAAATCTCGCTCTGGTTAGATACAAGTGGAGTGACTAGTCCCGGGCAATTTCTTCCAGAAGGCCTCGACAGGCTTTCAAATAAAAACAAAAAGGTGCACATGACATCCAAGAGGATAATAAAACTGGCTGGTTGGAATCTCTTCGGGACCAGACAGCAGGATATGCTTCAGCGAGTCGTAGCGAAGTTTATCATCGTGCATCTTAGATATTTTTCACGCTTAGAGCATCTTCAACAGGTTAACCCAAATAGACGATGATTTTGTCTGTTTTATATTCGTTTGGGTCAGTCAGACGAACATGAACGTCCGCTTCCGTGTTTGGGTCGGTGCGTATGCCCAACACTGGCCTGACCCATTTTTGACGGCGCGAGAAAAAAAAACATGCATTAATAAAACATTAAAGTCGGCCACGAAGGCCGGCGAGAGTCCACGCGTCTACATTTGCATTAATAAAAACTAAAAATAAACTAAATTATGAGGCGACGCGCTGCTTTAGGCGTCGTCGTTGTCGTCCTCGGGGTCCGTGAGATCGATGAGTATCGGCGCAGGACCAGTCCAGGAGAACGCCGAGTTACAGAGGGCGTTCATGTCGGGCGCGGGTTCTGTGGCCGCCTGTGCCGCCGCGGCCTGGCACGCCTCCTCCTTGGCCTCGCGCTGCTCGGCCTCGGCGTCGCGCTCGAGCATCTTGAGGTACTCGCCGTCGCGGCGCTCCTCGGCAAGCCGGATGTGGCGCCAGTGCTCGAGGTACGCTGCCTCCTGCGCTGGCGTCGCCCCCACCAAGATCGTCAGTGCACTGACCCACTCGCGCACTACTCCCGTCCAGGAGTAGCGCTCGATGGGGGACGGCTCCGGCTCGGCTTTCACAGGGGACGGCGGGTCACCGGCGGCAGGATGCAGTCGCCCACCGCGAAGAGGGCCATGGCCACCTCGTACGCCGCCTTCTCTTCCTCGTCCGCCGCCGCCCTGCGCCTCTCGTCCTTCCTGCTCACCCGGTAGACCGCCGCAAGGGCAGCCTGGTAGGCGGCCACCACCACCTGTTCCTCCTCGCCGACGACAAGCGGGGGCAGTGGCACGGTGCGGTTGACTTCGCGGACGCCGTGTCGCCCCGCCTTCTCGTGCTCGAAGGCAAACCAACGCGCCCAGTTCAGTGAGTCGGAGGCGTAGGCGGCGTCGCGGCGCTGCTCCGGCGTCAGGAGCGCCCGCCGTTGCCGCACCTCTTCTGCGTGCGCCCTGGCCAACCGCGGGGCCGCCGACACTGGGATCCTCTCCGGATCCAGGTGCCAGTTGTGCGGCAGGGTGGCGTCGGGGTACGGGAGAGGCACGCAGTGCTGCCAATGCCACTCCGCCTGGTGCACCGGCATGTCGACGTGATGTCTCGGCCGGCGAGCTGGCGCCGACGGAGGCGGGAGAAACTCCGGGGGAAAGGGGATGGCGGGCGACTTGCCCATGGCCTTGCTGCTGCCGGCGCCGGAGAAAAGCCCCATTTGGCACGGCTGGGGTGGCTAGGGTTGGCTAGGGTTTGCCAGCGACGGGGGAGCGAGTGTGGCTAGATGGGGACGGGGGCTGGCTGGATAAGGACGGCCCCGCCGCACCGCCGGCTTAAAAAATGACGACCGCCGTCGCTGACGTGTGGGCCCGAGGTCATAAATTAAGCTGACTTGGTAGGTGGCGGGTGGTTAGACAACCGCCAGGTGGGGCCACGGCGGACACTGAGAAGGCGCGTGTGGCGTCCGTTGCGCGTTCGCCCGGCGCATCTCGGGCGTAAATTTGGCCGCAAATGCGTCGATGCGGACGTGAAGCGGACTCAATTTGAGTCTGGGTCGTCGCGTTGGGCCTCCTTTTTTATTCGCGCCGACCCAAATGGAAAGCGGCGGACGAAATGAGTCGTCTCATTGAAATTGCTCTTATGTTTTACTAAAGCAATATTTTAAGATTGCTATCGTCCAAGTAGTACATTTTATAAACAGTCCCGTCATTAAAAATAAAAATCTATGAAGTTTATGCTTACACTGTATGTAAATAACATTGGCATCTTTCATTTGTGGGATTTGTAATAAATTAGGGCGATACCAAACATAGCCATAAAAGTAAGTATGGGGATCTTTCCAAACGGTTTCTGAAAATAACATTTTTCTATAAAATATAACACAAGTCTTATTGATATTTACAATATTCCATTCGTTCCTAATTACAAGTCTTTTTGGAGATTCAAATATGGACTATATATTGAGCAAGGTGGTGAATCTACACTTTAAAGTATGTCTATATATATCCATATGTAGTTCATATTGAAATATCTAAAAAGACTTATATTTTGAAGTGGAGGGAGTACTGATTTGGTCAAAGTCAAGCTTTGTAAACTTTAACATAGTTTATAAACAAAAATATTAACATATAAAATAACAAATCAATTCGATTAGATTTATTACTGAATGCACTCTCACATCATATAGATTATTTTATGGTAAATGTTTATATTATTTTTCATAAATTTGGTCAAACTTTACGAAGTCTGACTTCAGTCAATTCTAATATGTAGAGTAAATAAAAACAGAAGGAGTATCATGATGACATTTTTTGTACTATATAGGAGTATGTATATTATTTTTGTATGTTTATTGTAATCGAGAAGCTTGACTTGCGATAAAATTGGAACTTTAGTTAAGCTTAAATGTATAGGGAGTTTGGATGCAAAGCTTTTCCTATAAGCAACAATCTGATATGCATTTGTATTTTTTTAATTAAAATTGCATACATATGTGCATCATGCAAAAAGATAATCTAGTGGAAAAAATTGGAGGCGTTGTGTGGTGAGAAATTTCTACAAGGATTGTGTGGTGTTCCCACCACAATAATAAGGCATCTTTGATTCAAATGATTTTTATACGATTTTTTAATTATTAGAATCTTTACAACTATTTTTGAAATAATTACAGGATTTTTGATACAAAGTTTGGTCTTAAGATTGAACCCTATAAGATTTTTTCCCCAATGATTAATTTGGAATAAATACTCAGTCCGTCCTGAATTATTTATCACAGAAATGGATGTATCCAGACGTATTTTTAGTTCTAGATACACCATTTCTATCTATTTCCACGACAAGTAATTTGAGCCGAGGGAGCAGGGAATTTTAGCATTCACTCAACACCTTTGAGAAGAATGTTTTATTTTTCATGTGATGTGCACTAAAATCTTCTTTGATTTCAACGGGCACGACATCATAATTCTATGTGTTTCCCTACTGGTGTGTTTTAACAATCGTGTGAATCACCAAAAAAAAAAAACAATCGTGTGAATCAAAGAAAAATTCAGCCTGATCTGTCTACCAACGAAAACACTCTACTACTACTACTCCGGTAGCCAGACTAAAAACTCTAGCCAGTGCCTTTGTGAGAAGTTGGTGACATTAAACAAACGTTTTCATGCGCCATCATGCATGCATGATGCATGAAACGAAGCATCGCGGAAGTCTGGAAGCATAACATGTTCTTCTATATACAAGTCCCGGCAATCCAGTGACCAACTGACCTATCCATGACTGTCCAACGGGTGAGCCTCCACCTAGGACTACTTGTTAATTAGGCGCACCGAACAGCGTCCAGGTTCATTGTATCCGTGCGGGGCAAGCTGCGGACCGCCCCATCTGTAGTGTTTGTTGTCCGTAAGTGGCGCCTGGACAGAAGTGTTTGACTTGGCTTTAGCGGCTTCGAGTCGCGGAGTTGCCCGGCATGTATACGAGTACGCACGTAGCTCGATTCCCTAATCTCGTCGATAAACAAAGGAAAATGCATTCTCTGTTGCATGATTGGTTTGAAACGGTCTTGGCTCTGACCGTCAATATGTCAGCCCACATGTCACCTTGATGACATGTGGCAAAAGAGCAGAAATTGCAGTTGCACTCTTCGTTTCGTTTCTTTCTTTTCTTGTGGTGATACTAATTGCGTTCTTCATTAGGTAATTTTTCTTCATCTTATTAGCCTCGCTTTCAGAAACGAGGGCTAGGAATCATGGTTAAGCCCGGGCATGCGCAAAAAGTTGTGCCAACAGAAAGCAATATCAGAGAGCCGCCGATGCTCTCTATAGGAAATTTGCCTATATAGTTACAGACAAGTGCACATTAAACAATGTCCGCCTTAGCTTTCCCTGGCGCCCGGAAGCCGGTAGTGTTAAATATTTTGGATCGGGGTAGGCTAGATCCTTCCGGTAACCTACCTTCTTTGGGTGCGGGCACCCGAGCCGGCCATGGTGAAGTAGAGGCCGGTGGTAGCAGAGAGATCGAGACGGAGAGGTGGCAGTGGTGCTTCCCGTGAGCACTGCGATTGCCCTAGATCGGAAGGGGATTTCGGTGGGGAGTCTGGCGGCGCGGTGAACCTCGTACCGTGCGCCCCGGCCCCCACCTCTTTATATATCGCAGGTCACAGGGACCCACCAACCATAGAACGGTTGGGCGCCCCCGATCAGGGCGCGAATAGATCAGGGCCCGATGGGCCGTTGAGCCCACTCGGTGGAGAGATCAACCTAACATGTAGATAGGGGACATCCTATCGTAATTCAGATTCAGATTCCAGAAAGCCTCTTGCTATGGATTGACTCGTTCCTGCTTCACTCTTCCGTCTCCAATGATCAATGATCAATGATCGCACATGCCTAGCTTCTAGAAGGTCTACCTTTCTCCACTGTAGAGAAGATAATACTCGTAGATGGTCATGTGGATCTCGCATTAATTGGGCATGGCGACGCATCCCAGATTGATTTGGGATCTGCCGGTCCCTGCACGAGAAGGACATGTGCTTCCAAGAACTGAAAGAAGCTTCGGCCTCAAGCCCAAATGATTTTAAGACAGTTCAGCTTTGGCATGTTTGCGACGCTCATGGAGCTGGGCCACGAAATTTCCTCAACAAACTACCGAATAAGTTCCGAAAGAGAGTGTCGGGACACGACGTGAAATGGTGGTAGTGACGGGAATCTCATAGGATTGATGGGGCATTGTATGTAGGCAAGGACCAATGCATGGTTTATATTCATCTGATCTGCTTGTAATGCCGAGTAGGAACCTGGAGCGCATTAGGCCTCTTCGATTTCCAGAATTTGTTTACAAAAACTTATACATCAACCAATTTCTCTGCAGGTAAACAAACTCGAAAGCTCAAATTGGCATTTCAGGCGCGAAAAAGTTGCTATGGGAGCGGGCCCAGGCCCAGTGGTGTGCTCGCAAGAGGCCAGCCGGCACGCTCTTTTTTCTCCGGGCTTTTAGCTGCAGCTGTTTGCGGTTGTAAAAACCCGGTGTATGGTTTCCTATAATAAAAAATCGAACATTCCGAAAATTTATCATGAATTAAAAAATATGATAGCTTATGAAAAACCAGGAGTTAAAATAATTTATGATTTTTTTTGTGGATATAAAAAATGCCTGCAAATTCAAAATGATATTCACAAGTTCAAAGAATGTTCATGAATTTAAAAAGTCGATTTTTGTAAAATAAATTAGGACTTCAATTATTTTATGAAAAATTCTTCATGGATTGAAAAATTGTTTATAAATTGAAAAAGTTCACGTGTTTTAAAAATTAATCAATTCCAAAAAATGCTTGTGAAATCATTTTTTTGTGAAATCGAATTCTTTCATGAACTTGAAAACGTTCTTAGATTTTAAAAAAAGATTAAGGAAGTTGGGGAAAAATATGATTATAAAAATACATGGATTTGAAAATTGTTCAAGAAATCAAGATAACATTCACGAACATGATTTTTTTTGTGAATTTCAAATAGAGTTCTCAAATTTGGGAAAACAAAAAATATTTGAGAAAACCGTGAATTTGATTTTTTTCACGAATTTAAAAAGTAAGCAAAATAGAGGAAACGGGCCAAAAACGCAGAGGAAAAACCACCTGAAAAACCGGACCGAAAGCATCTCGAAGCCTTCCCAAAACCGTGCATGGAGTTCAGTGCTATTTTGCGGGTAGGGTACACATTAGCAACCTAGCATGTAGCGCTCCTCGCGCGCCCAGGCCTTTGTTTTGGATGACCGATTTCGTGTTTGTTCTCCATCTCTGAACCGGTTTACTTGTTTTTTCTTTGTTTGTCCATAGGTTTTTTATTTCATTTTCTTTTAATTTTTCTCTTTTCCTTTTACATTTTACCCCTTTTATTTTCACTTCTTTTTTGTGCTTTTTTCATTTTTCTTACTTTTTTATTTTTCAATTTGTGCACATCTGTAAAATTCAAAAACAATTTTGAAATCTTGGACTTCAAAAACAATTTCAACTTGTTGGAGACTTCAAAAACAAGCTTAGAATCGGGACTTTAAAGACGTTTTCAACGTCATGGACCATACGAGATGTTCCAGGAGTTGAAGTTAATATTTCAAGCAAATACCCGAGTTGAGAGATATGAAGTCTCCAACAAGTTCTATAGCTAAAAAATGGAGGAGAATCGCTCAACTAGTGAGCATGTGCTCAGATTATCTGGGTACTACAATCGCTTGAATCAAGTGGGAGTTAATCTTCCAGATAAGATAGTGATTGACAGAATTCTCTAGTCACCATCAACAAGTTAGTAGAACTTCGTGATGAACTATAGTATGCAAGGGATGACGAAAACGAATCCCGAGCTTTTCATGATGATGAAATCGATGAAGGTAGAAATTAAGAAAGAGCATCAAGTGTTGATGACAAGATCACTAGTTTCAAGAAAAGGGCAAAGGAAAAAAGGGGGAACTTCAAGAAAAACAGCAAGCAACTTGCTGCTCAGGTGAAGAAGCCCAAGTCTGGTCCTAAGCCTGAGACTAAGTGCTTCTACTGCAAAGGGACTGGTCACTGGAAGTGGAACTGCCCCAAGTGATTGGCGGATAAGAAGGATGGCAAAGTGAACATAAGTATATTTGATATACATGTTATTGATGTGTACTTTACTAGTGTTTATAGCAACCCCTCAGTATTTGATACTAGTTCAGTTGCTAAGAGTAGTAACTCGAAACAGGAGTTGCAGAATGAACAGAGACTAGTTAAGGGTGAAGTAACAATGTGTGTTGGAAGTGGTTCCAAGATTGATATGATCATCATCGCACACTCCCTATACTTTCGGGATTAGTGTTGAACCTAAATAAGTGTTATTTGGTGTTTGCGTTGAGCATAAATATGATTTGATCATGTTTATTGCAATACGGTTATTCATTTAAGTTAGAGAACAATTGTTGTTCTGTTTACATGAATAAAACCTTCTATTGTCATACACACCAACGAAAATGGTTTGTTGGATCTCGATCGTAGTGATACACATATTCATAATATTGAAGCCAAAAGATGCAAAGTTAATAATGATAGTGCAAATTATTTGTGGCACTGCCGTTTAAGTCATATTGGTGTAAAGCGCATGAAGAAACTCCATGCTGATGGAATTTTGGAATCACTTGATTGTGAATCACTTGATGCTTGCGAACCATGCCTCATGGGCAAGATGACTAAGACTCCGTTCTCCAAAACAATGGAGCGACCAACAAACTTATTGGAAATAATACATACTGATGTATGCGGTCCGATGAGTATTAAGGCTCGCGGCAAGTATCGTTATTTTCAGAACTTCACAGATGATTTGAGTAGATATGGGTATATCTACTTGATGAAACATAAGTCTGAAACATTTGAAAAGTTCAAAGAATTTCAGAGTGAAGTGAAAAATCATCATAACAAGAAAATAAAGTTTCTACGATCTGATCGTGGAAGAGAATATTTGAGTTACGAGCTTGGCCTTCAATTAAAACAATGTGGAATAGTTTCACAAAACTCATGCCACCTGGAACACCACAGCATAATGGTGTGTCCGAACATCATAACCGCACTTTATTGGATATAGTGCAATCTATGATGTTTCTTACCGATTTACCAATATCGTTTTGGGATCATGCATTAGAGACAGCTGCATTCACATTAAAAAGGGGCACCATCTAAGTCCGTTGAGACGACACAATATGAACTATGATTTGGCAAGAAACCAAAGTTGTCGTTTCTTCATGTAACTTCAGATCAAGTTACTACCGAATCTCGTAGGTTAACCATGTTGGGAACGAAGTAATTTCAAAAAAATTCCAATGCACACGCAAGATCATGGTGATGTATAGCAACGAGAGGGGAGAGTGTTGTCTACGTACCCTCGTAGACCGAAGCGGAAGCATTGACGCAACATAGAGGAAGTAGTCGTACGTCTTCCCGGTCCAACCGATCCAAGCACCGTTACTCCGGCACCTCCGAGTTCTTGGCACACGTTCAGCTCGATGACGCTCCCCGGGCTCCGATCCAGCAAAGCTTCGGGGAGGAGTTCCGTCAGCACGATGGCGTGGTGACGATCTTGATGTTCAACCGTCGCAGGGCTTCGCCTAAGCGCCGATACAATATGATCGAGGTGTAATATCATGGAGGGGGGCACCGCACACGGCTAAGGAACGATCACGAAGATCAACTTGTGTGTCTATGGGGTGCCCCTTGCCTCAGTATATAAAGGATGGAGGAGGAGGAGGCCGGCCAAGGCTTGGTGCGGCCAGGATGTGGAGTCCTACTAGGATTCCAAGTCCTAGTAGGAGTCCACCAAAAGGGGAGGAAGGGAGAAGGAAGTGGAGGAGAAGGAAAGGTGGCCGGCCCCCTTTTCCCTAGTCCAATTCGGACTAGAGGGGAGGGGGCGCAGCAGCCCCTTGGCCCTTTCTCCTCTTTCCACAAAAGCCCATCAAGGCCCATTGCTTCTCCCGTAACTACCCGGTACTCCGAAAAATACCCGAATCACTCGGAACCTTTCCGATGTCCGAATATAGTCGTCCAATATATCGATCTTTACGTCTCGACCATTTCGAGACTCCTCGTCATGTCCCCGATCTCATCCGGGACTCCGAACTCCTTCGGTACATCAAAACTCATAAACTCATAATATAACTGTCATCGAAACCTTAAGCGTGCGGACCCTACGGTTCGAGAACAATGTAGACATGACCGAGACACATCTCTGGTCAATAACCAATAGCGGGACCTGGATGCCCATATTGGCTTCTACATATTCTACGAAGATCTTTATCGGTCAGACCGCATAACAACATACGTTGTTCCCTTTGTCATCGGTATGTTACTTGCCCGAGATTCGATCGTCGGTATCCAATACCTAGTTCAATCTCGTTACCGGCAAGTCTCTTTACTCGTTCTGTAATACATCATCTCATAACTAACTCATTAGTTGCAATGCTTGCAAGGCTTATGTGATGTGCATTACCGAGAGGGCCCAGAGATACCTCTCCGACAATCGGAGTGACAAATTCTAATCTCGAAATACGCCAACCCAACATCTACCTTTGGAGACACATGTAGAGCTCCTTTATAATCACCCAGTTACGTTGTGACGTTTGGTAGCACACAAAGTGTTCCTCCGGTAAACGGGAGTTGCATAATCTCATAGTCATAGGAACATGTATAAGTCATGAAGAAAGCAATAGCAACATACTAAACGATCGGGTGCTAAGCTAATGGAATGGGTCATGTCAATCAGATCATTCAACTAATGATGTGATCCCGTTAATCAAATAAAAACTCTTTGTCCATGGTTAGGAAACATAACCATCTTTGATTAACGAGCTAGTCAAGTAGAGGCATACTAGTGACACTCTGTTTGTCTATGTATTCACACATGTATTATGTTTCCGGTTAATACAATTCTAGCATGAATAATAAACATTTATCATCATATAAGGAAATAAATAATAACTTTATTATTGCCTCTAGGGCATATTTCCTTCAGTCTCCCACTTGCACTAGAGTCAATAATCTAGATCACATCACCATGTGATTAACATCAATAGTTCACATCATCATGTGATTAACACCCATAGTTCACATTGCCATGTGACCAACACACAAAGGGTTTACTAGATTCGGTAATCTAGTTCACATCGCTATGTGATTAACACCCAAAGAGTACTAAGGTGTGATCATGTTTTTCTTGTGAGAGAATCTTAGTCAATGGTCTTTCACATTTAGATCCGTTATGTATTTTGCAATTTTCTATGTCTACAATGCTCTGCACGGAGCTACTCTATCTAATTGCTCCCACTTTCAATATGTATCTAGATCGAGACTTAGAGTCATCCAGAACAGTGTCAAAACTTGCATCGACGTAACCCTTTACGGCGAACCTTTTTGTCACCTCCATAATCGAGAAACATATCCTTATTCCACTAAGGATAATTTTGACCGCTGTTCAGTGATCTACTCCTAGATCACTATTGTACTCCCATGCCAATCAGTGTAGGGTATACACTAGATCTGGTACACAGCATGGCATACTTTATAGAACCTATGGCCAAGGCATAGGGAATGACTTTCATTCTCTTTCTATCTTCTGCCGTGGTCGGGCTTTGAGTCTTACTCAACTTCACACCTTGTAATACAGGCAAGAACTCTTTCTTTGACTGCTCCATTTTGAACTACTTCAAAATCTTGTCAAGGTATGTACTCATTAAAAAAACTTATCAAACATCTTGATCTATCTCTATAGAAGCTCAATATGTAAGCAGCTTCACTGAAGTCTTTCTTTGAAAAACTCCTTTCAAACACTCCTTTATGCTTTACAGAATAATTCTACATTATTTCCAATCAACAATATGTCAATCACATATACTTATCAGAAATGTTGTAGTGCTCCCATTCACTTTCTTGTAAATACAGGCTTCACCGCAAGTCTGTATAAAACTATATGCTTTGATCAACTCATCAAAGCGTATATTCCAACTCCGAGATGCTTGCATCAGTCCACAGATGGATCGCTGGAGCTTGCACACTTTGTTAGCAACTTTCGGATTAACAAAACCTTCTGGTTGCATCATATACAACTCTTCTTTAATAAATCCATTAAGGAATGCAGTTTTGTTTATCCATTTGCCAGATTTTATAAAATGCGGCAATTACTAACATGATTCGGACAGACTCTAGCATAGATACGAGTGAGAAACTCTCATCGTAGTCAATACCTTGAACTTGTCAAAAACCTTTTTGCGACAATTCTAGCTTTGTAGATAGTAACACTACTATCAGCGTCCGTCTTCCTCTTGAAGATCCATTTATTCTCGATTGCTTGCTGATCATTGGGCAAGTCAACCAATGTCCAAACTTTGTTCTCATACATGGATCATATCTCAGATTTCATGGCCTCAAACCATTTCGCGGAATCTAGGCTCATCATCGCTTCCTCATAGTTCGCAAGTTTGTCATGGTCTAGTAACATGACTTCCAGAACAGGATTACTGTACCACTCTGGTGTGGATCTCACTCTGGTTTACCTACGAGATTCGGTAGTAACTTCATCTGAAGTTTTATGATCATCATCATTAGCTTCCTCACTAATTGGTGTAGTAGTCACAGGAACAGATTTCTGTGATGAACTACTTTCCAATAAGGGAGAAGGTACAATTACCTTATCAAGTTCTACTTTCCTCCCACTCACTTCTTTCGAGAGAAACTCCTTCTCTAGAAAGGATCCACTATAAGCAACGAATGTCTTGCCTTAGGATCTGTGATAGAAGGTGTACCCAACAGTCTCCTTTTGGGTATCCTATGAAGACATATTTCTCCGATTTGGTTTTGAGCTTATCAGGATGAAACTTTTTCACATAAGCATCACAACCCCAAACTTTAAGAAACGACAGCTTAGGTTTCTTGCCAAACCATAGTTCACATGGTGTCGTCTCAACGGATTTAGATGGTGCCTTATTTAATGTGAATGCAGCTGTCTCTAATGCATAACCCCAAAAACGATAGTGGTAGATCGGTAAGAGACATCATAGATTGCACTATATCCAATAAAGTACGGTTATGACGTTCGGACACACCATTATGATGTGGTGTTCCATGTGGCATGAGTTTGTGAAACTATTCCACATTGTTTTAATTGAAGATCAAACTCGTAACTCAAATATTTGTCTCCGCGATCAGATCGTAGAAACTTTATTTTCTTGTCACGATGATTTTCCACTTCACTCTGAAATTCTTTGAACTTTTCAAATGTTTCAGACTTATGTTTCATCAAGTAGATATACCCATATCTGCTCAAATCATCTGTGAAGTTCAGAAAATAACGATAATTGCCGTGAGCCTTAACACTCATTGGACCGCATACATCAGTATGTATTATTTCCAATAAGTTAGTTGCTTGCTCCGGAGAATGGAGTCTTAGTCATCTTTCCCATGAGGCATGGTTCGCAATCATCAAGTGATTCATAATCAAGTGATTCCAAAATCCCATCAGCATGGAGTTTCTTCATGCGCTTTACACCAATATGACCTAAACGGCAGTGCCACAAATAAGTTGCACTATCATTATTAACTTTGCATCTTTTGGTTTCAATATTATGATTATGTGTATCACTACGATCGAGATCCAACGAACTATTTTCATTGGGTGTGTAACCATATAAGGTTTTATTCATGTAAACAGAACAACAATTTATTCTCTTACTTAAATGAATAACCGTATTACAATAAACATGATCAAATCATATTCATGCTCAACGCAAACACCAAATAGCACTTATTCAGGTTCAACACTAATCCCGAAAGTATAGGGAGTGTGCGATGATGATCATATCAATCTTGGAACCACTTCCAACACACATCGTTACTTCACCCTCAACTAGTCTCTGTTTATTCTGCAACTCCCGTTTCGAGTTACTAATCTTAGCAACTGAACTAGTATCAAATACTAAGGGGTTGCTATAAACGCTAGTAAAGTACACATCAATAATCATGTATATCAAATATACTTATGTTCACTTTGCCATCTTACTTATCCGCCAATCACTTGGGGTAGTTCCGCTTCCAGTGACCAGTCCCTTTGCAGTAGAAGCACTCAGTCTCAGGCTTAGGTCCAGACTTGGGTTTCTTCTCTTGAGCAGCAACTTTCTTGCTGTTCTTCTTGAAGTTCCCCTTCTTCCCTTTTGCCCTTTTCTTGAAACTAGTGGTCTTGTCAACCATCAACACTTGATGTTTTTCTTGATTTCTACCTTCGTTGATTTTAGCATTACGAAGAGCTTGGGAATCGTTTCCGTTATCCCTTGCATACTATAGTTCATCACGAAGTTCTACTAACTTGGTGATGGTGACTAGAGAATTCTGTCAATCACTATCTTATCTGGAAGATTAACTCCCACTTGATTCAAGTGATTGTAGTACCCAGGCAATCTGAGCACATGCTCACTAGTTGAGCGATTCTCCTCCATCTTTTAGCTATAGAACTTGTTGGAGACTCCATATCTCTCAACTCGGGTATTTGCTTGAAATATTAACTTCAACTCCTGGAACATCTTATATGGTCCATGACGTTCAAAACGTCTTTGAAGTCCCGATTCTAAGCCGTTAAGCATGGTGCACTAAACTATCAAGTAGTCATCATATTGAGCTAGCCAAACGTTCATAACGTCTGCATCTGCTCCTGCAATAGGTCTGTCACCTAGCGGTGCATCAAGGACATAATTCTTCTGTGCAGCAATGAGGATAAACCTCAGATCACGGATCCAATACGCATCTTTGCTACTAACATCTTTCAACACAATTTTCTCTAGGAACATATCAAAATAAACGCAGGGAAGCAACAACGCGAGCTATTGATCTACAACATGATTTGCAAAATACTACCAGGACTAAGTTCACGATAAATTTAAGTTCAATTTAATCATATTACTTAAGAACTCCCACTTAGATAGACATCCCTCTAATCCTCTAAGTGATCACGTGATCCAAATCAACTAAACCATAACCGATCATCACGTGAAATGGATTAGTTTTCAATGGTGAACATCATTATGTTGATCATATCTACTATATGATTCACGCTCGACCTTTTGGTCTCCGTGTTCCGAGGCCATATCTGCATATGCTAGGCTCGTCAAGTTTAACCTGAGTATTCTGCGTGTGCAAAACTGGCTTGCACCCATTGTAGATGGACGTAGAGCTTATCACACCCGATCATCACGTGGTGTCTGGGCACGACGAACTTTGGCAACGGTGCATACTCAGGGAGAACACTTCTTGATAATTTAGTGAGAGATCATCTTATAATGCTACCGTCAATCAAAGCAAGATAAGATGCATAAAAAGATAAACATCACATGCAATCAATATAAGTGATATGATATGGCCATCATCATCTTGTGCTTGTGATCTCCATCTCCGAAGCACCGTCATGATCACCATCGTCACCGGCGCGACACCTTGATCTCCATCGTAGCATCATTGTCGTCTCGCCAATCTTATGCTTCCACGACTATCGCTACCGGTTAGTGATAAAGTAAAGCATTACATCGCGATTGCATTGCATACAATAAAGCGACAACCATATGGCTCCTGCCAGTTGCCGATAACTCGGTTACAAAACATGATCATCTCATACAATAAAATTTAGCATCATGTCTTGGCCATATCACATCACAACATGCCCTACAAAAACAAGTTAGACCTCCTCTACTTTGTTGTTGCAAGTTTTGCGTGGCTGCTACGGGATTAAGTAAGAACCAATCTCACCTACGCATCAAAACCACAACGATAGTTTGTGAAATAGACTCCGTTTTAACCTTCGCAAGGACCGGGCGTAGCCACACTTGGTTCAACTAAAGTTGGAGAAACAGTCACCCGCAAGCCACCTTTGTGCCAAGCACGTCGGGAGAACCGGTCTCGCGTAAGCGTACGCGTAATGTCGGTCCGGGCCGCTTCATCCAACAATACCGCCGAACCAAAGTATGACATGCTGGTAGGCAGTATGGCTTATATCGCCCACAACTCACTTGTGTTCTACTCGTGCATATAACATCAAACCATAAAACCTAGGCTCTGATACCACTGTTGGGAACGAAGTAATTTCAAAAAAAATTCCTACGCACACGCAAGATCATGGTGATGTATAGCAACGAGAGGGGAGAGTGTTATCTATGTACCCTCGTAGACCGAAGTGGAAGCATTGACGCAACATAGAGGAAGTAGTCGTATGTCTTGCTGGTCCAACCGATCCAAGCACCGTTACTCCGGCACCTCCGAGTTCTTGGCACACGTTCAGCTCGATGATGCTCCCCGGGCTCCGATCCAGCAAAGCTTCGGGGAGGAGTTCCGTCAGCACGACGGCGTGGTGACGATCTTGATGTTCAACCGTCGCAGGGCTTCGCCTAAGCACCGCTACAATATGATCGAGGTGTAATATCGTGGAGGGGGGGCACCGCACACGGCTAAGGAACGATCACGAAGATCAACTTGTGTGTCTATGGGGTGCCCCTTGCCTCAGTATATAAAGGATGGAGGAGGAGGAGGCCGGCCAAGGCTTGGTGTGGCCAGGATGTGGAGTCCTACTAGGATTCCAAGTCCTAGTAGGAGTCCACCAAGAGGGGAGGAAGGGAGAAGGAAGTGGAGGAGAAGGAAAGGTGGCCGGCCCCCTTTTCCCTAGTCCAATTCGGACTAGAGGGGAGGGGGGGCGCAGCAGCCTCTTGGCCCTTTCTCCTCTTTCCACTAAAGCCCATCAAGGCCCATTGCTTCTCCCGTAACTACCCGGTACTCCGAAAAATACCCGAATCACTCGGAACCTTTCCGATATCCGAATATAGTCGTCCAATATATCGATCTTTATGTCTCGACCATTTCGAGACTCCTCGTCATGTCCCCGATCTCATCCGGGACTCCGAACTCCTTCGGTACATCAAAACTCATAAACTCATAATATAACTGTCATCGAAAACTTAAGCGTGCGGACCCTGCGGTTTGAGAACAATGTAGACATGACCGAGACACATCTCCGGTCAATAACCAATAGCGGGACCTGGATGCCCATATAGGCTCCTACATATTCTACGAAGATCTTTATCGGTCAGACCGCATAACAACATACGTTGTTCCCTTTGTCATCGATATGTTACTTGCCCGAGATTCGATCGTCGGTATCCAATACCTAGTTTAATCTCGTTACCGGCAAGTCTCTTTACTCGTTCTGTAATACATCATCTCGTAACTAACTCGTTAGTTGCAATGCTTGCAAGGCTTATGTGATGTGCATTACCGAGAGGGCCCAGAGATACCTCTCCGACAATCGGAGTGACAAATCCTAATCTCGAAATACGCCAACCCAACATCTACCTTTGGAGACACCTGTAGAGGTCCTTTATAATCACCCACTTACGTTGTGACGTTTGGTAGCACACAAAGTGTTCCTCCGGTAAACGGGAGTTGCATAATCTCATAGTCATAGGAACATGTATAAGTCATGAAGAAAGCAATAGCAACATACTAAACGATCGGGTGCTAAGCTAATAGAATGGGTCATGTCAATCAGATCATTCAACTAATGATGTGATCCCGTTAATCAAATAACAACTCTTTGTCCATGGTTAGGAAACATAACCATCTTTGATTAACGAGCTAGTCAAGTAGAGGCATACTAGTGACACTCTATTTGTCTATGTATTCACACATGTATTATGTTTCCGGTTAATACAATTCTAGCATGAATAATAAACATTTATCATGATATAAGGAAATAAATAATAACTTTATTATTGCCTCTAGGGCATATTTCCTTCAAACCAGAGTGAGATCCGCACCAGAGTGGTACGGTAATCCTATTCTGGAGGTCATGTTACTTGACCATGACGAACCTACGAACTATGAGGAAGCGATGATGAGCCCAGATTCTGCAAAATGGCTTGAAGCCATGAAATCTGAGATGGGATCCATGTATGAGAACAAAGTGTGGACTTTGGTTGACTTGCCCGATGATCGGCAAGCCATAGAAAATAAATGGATCTTCAAGAGGAAGACGGACGCTGATAGTAGTGTTACTATCTACAAAGCTAGAATTGTCGCAAAAGGTTTTCGACAAGTTCAATGTGTTGACTACGATGAGAGTTTCTCACTCGTATCTATGCTTAAATCTGTCCGAATCATGTTAGCAATTGCCGCATTTTATGAAATCTGGCAAATGGATAACAAAACTGCAATCCTTAATGGATTTCTTAAAGAAGAGTTGTATATGATGCAACCAGAAGTTTTTGTCAATCCTAAAGGTGTTAACAAAATGTGCAAACTCCAGCGATCCATCTATGGACTGGTGTAAGCATCTCGGAGTTGGAATATACACTTTGATAAGTTGATCAAAGCATATAGTTTTATACAGACTTGCGGTGAAGCCTGTATTTACAAGAAAGTGAGTGGGAGCACTACAACATTTCTGATAAGTATATGTGAATGACATATTATTGATCGGAAATAATGTAGAATTATTCTGCAAAGCATAAAGGAGTGTTTGAAAGGAGTTTTTCCAAAGAAAGACCTCGGTGAAGCTGCTTACATATTGAGCATCAAGATCTATAGAGATAGATCAAGACGCTTGATAAGTTTTGTCAATGAGTACATACCTTGACAAGATTTTGAAGTAGTTCAAAATGGAACAGTCAAAGAAAGAGTTCTTGCCTGTGTTACAAGATGTGAAATTGAGTAAGACTCAAAGCCCGACCACGACAGAAGATAGAAAGAGAATGAAAGTCATTCCCTATGCCTCAACCATAGGTTCTATAAAGTATGCCATGCTGTGTACCAGATCTATTGTATACCCTACACTGATTTTAGCAAGGGAGTACAATAGTGATCTAGGTGTAGATCACTGGACAACGGTCAAAATTATCCTTAGTGAAATAAGGATATGTTTCTCGATTATGGAGGTGACAAAAAGGTTCGCCGTAAAGGGTTACATCGATGCAAGTTTTGACACTGATCTGGATGACTCTAAGTCTCGATCTAGATACATATTGAAAGTGGGAGCAATTAGCTAGAGTAGCTCCGTGCAGAGCATTGTAGACATAGAAAATTTGCAAAGTACATACGGATCTGAGTGTGACAGACCCGTTGACTAAACTTCTCTCACAAGCAAAACATGATCACACCTTAGTACTCTTTGGGTGTTAGTCACATAGCAATGTGAACTAGATTATTGACTCTATTAACCCTTTGGGTGTTGGTCACATGATGATGTGAACTATGGGTGTTAATCACATGGTGATGTGAACTATCGATGTTAATCACATGGTGATGTGATCTAGATTATTGACTCTAGTGCAAGTGGGAGACTGAAGGAAATATGCCCTAGAGGCAATAATAAAGTTATTATTTATTTCCTTATTTCATGATAAATGTTTATTATTCATGCTAGAATTGTATTAACCGGAAACGTAATACATGTGTGAATACATAGACAAACAGAGTGTCACTAGTGTGCATCTACTTGACTAGCTCGTTAATCAAAGATGGTTATGTTTCCTAACCATGGACAAAGAGTTGTTATTTGATTAACGGGATCACATCATTAGTTGAATGATTTTATTGACATGACCCATTCCATTAGCTTAGCACCCGATCGTTTAGTATGTTGCTACTGCTTTCTTCATGACTTATACATGTTCCTATGACTATGAGATTATGCAACTCCCGTTTGCCGGAGGAACACTTTATGTGCTACCAAACGTCACAACATAACTGGGTGATTATAAAGGTGCTCTACAGGTGTCTCCAAAGGTACATGTTGGGTTGGCGTATTTCGAGATTAGGATTTGTCACTCCGATTGTCGGAGAGGTATCTCTGGGCCCTCTCGGTAATGCACATCACATAAGCCTTGCAAGCATTGCAACTAATGAGTTAGTTGCGGGATGATGTATTACGGAACGAGTAAAGAGACTTGCCGGTGACGAGATTGAACTAGGTATTGGATACCGACGATCGAATCTCGGGCAAGTAACATATCGATGACAAAGGGAACAACGTATGTTGTTATGCGGTCTGACCGATAAAGATCTTCATAGAATATGTAGGAACCAATATGGGCATCCAGGTCCCGCTATTGGTTATTGACCGGAGACATGTCTCGGTCATGTCTACATTGTTCTCGAACCCGTAGGGTCCGCACGCTTAAGGTTTCGATGACAGTTATATAATTAGTTTATGAGTTTTGATGTACTGAAGGAGTTCGGAGTCCCGGATGAGATCGGGGACATGACGAGGAGTCTCGAAATGGTCGAGGCGTAAAAATTGATATATTGGACGACTATATTCAGACATCGGAAAGGTTCCGAGTGGTTCGGGTATTTTTTGGAGTACCGGGGAGTTACGGGAATACGGGGGAGAAGTATTGGGCCTTATTGGGCCATACGGGAAAGAGAGAGGGGCTGCCTAGGGCAGGCCGCGCGCCCCCCCAAGGCCTAGTCCGAATTGGACTAGGGGGAGGGGCTGCGCCCCCTCCTTCCTTCCCTTCTCCCTTCCCCTTCCTTGTCTCCTACTCCTACTACATGTAAGGACTCCTAGTTGGACTAGGAAAGGAGGAATCCTACTCCTGGTGGGAGTAGGACTCCCCTAGGGCGCGCCATAGAGAGGGCCGGCCCTCCCCTCCTCCACTCCTTTATATACGGGGGCAGGGGGCATCCCATAGACACAAGTTAATCTTCGTGATCGTTCCTTAGCCGTGTGCGGTGCCCCCCTCCACCATATTCCACCTCGGTCATATTGTAGCGGTGCTTAGGCGAAGCCCTGCGATGGTTGAACATCAAGATCGTCACCACGCCGTCGTGCTGACGGAACTCTTCCCGACACTTTGCTGGATCGGAGTCCGGGGATCGTCATCGAGCTGAACGTGTGCTAGAACTCGGAGGTGCCGTAGTTTCGGTGCTTGATTGGTCGGGCCGTGAAGACGTACAACTACATCAACCGCGTTGTCATAACGCTTCCGCTATCGGTCTACGAGGGTACGTAGACAACACTCTCCCCTCTCGTTGCTATGCATCACCATGATCTTGCGTGTGCATAGGAAAATTTTAAAATTACTACGTTTCCCAACATGTACCACACGTTCGATGGCACAAAATCAAGCTCCCGCTCCTGAAAATCCATCGCAGCTTGGGTTGGACGTGCCAGGACATTGTCTGCGCCCGACGTGCCCGAGAGCGCGTCCGCACGTGTCGTTGACGCTGCCGCAGCTGCACCGGCCGCTCTTGGGGGTGCTCCTCCGATGCCGCCGGCCGCGCCACCAGCCACACCGCTGGCCTCTTCGTTGTCGCCGGCCGCACTGCCGGCTCCTCCGGCAGCCCCTGCTGTCGAGCGAGCTCTCATGCGTCTGCAGAACAATGTCCGCTGCTCGAAGATCTGCACTGATGGCACTGCCCGGTACAACCCGTACCGTGATAGTTTCAGCGTCGTCGTATCCGCTCCATCCACGCGGACGACGCACCGACAGGCTCTTGTTGACCCTGCATGGAAAGCTGCCATGCAGGAGAAGTTTTCTTCTCTTCAGCGTACTGCTACGTGCTCGCTCGTCCCACACCTCGGGCACCAACATGGCCAGCTGTAAGTGAATTTTCAAAGTAAAGCAACGCCTTGATGGCTCTCTTGATAAATATAAGGCTCAACTGGTTGCTCATGGGTTTATTCAGGAATATGGTATTGATTATCTTGACACATTTAGTCTAGTTGTTAAACCGACTACGGTTCGCCTTGTGCTCTGGCTTGCTGTTTCACAGGGTGGTTTCTGCGCAGATTGATGGCAGCAATGCATTCCTCGTGACGTGCTTCACGAGGATGTGTATATGTAGCAACCACCTGGTTTCGAGGATTCTCGCTATCCTCATCATGTTTGCAAGCTTCGGAAGTCTATTCATGGGTTGAAACAGTATCTGCGGGCTTGGTATTCTCGCCTTAGTGATCGGCTGCAACAATTTGGGTTCCATTCTTTCAAGGCTGACACCTCCCTCTTCATTTTTCGGCAAAAAGTTGTGGTCATTTACATGCTGGTCTACGTTGATATTGTCATTGCTGGCTCTTGTCCCCAAGCAGTAGACCGGTTGCTTCGCACACTCTTCGGGTCTTTTCCCATCAAAGACCTTGGTCGTCTTGCTTACTTCCTTGGGATTGAAGCCACCTACAATTCTGAGGGAATGGTGCTCTCTCAGCGCAAGTATGCTAATGACCTTCAGCTATCGGAGTATGGTTGGAGGGTTGCAGTATCTCATGCTGACTCGTCCTGATATTTCATTCGTTGTAAACAAGGTTTGTCAATATCTGTCCAAACAAACGGATGTGCACTGGGAGGCTGTCAAGCGCATACTAAGGTATATCAAGGATACTGTGGCGATTGGACTTCACATTCGTTGGTCAAGCTCCACACTTCTTAGTGTCTTTATGGATGCTGACTGGGCCGGATGGGCCGCTGACAGACGCTCCACGGGCGGTTTTATGGTCTTCTTTGGACCCAACCTAATTTCATGGAGTGCTCGGAAACAACCCACAGTTTCTCGATCTAGTATCGAGGCAGAATACAAAGCCCTTGCAAATGGTGCAGCTAAAGCTACTTGGTTGCAAATTTTGCTTAGGGAACTGGGAGTATCCCTACCACGACCACCGGTTTTATGATGTGATAATTTAGGCGCCACCTACCTGAGTGCAAATCTAGTATTTCATGCAAGGACGAAGGATATTGAGGTGGATTTCCACTTCGTCGAAGAAAAAGTGGCGCAAGGAGTATTGGATGTCCATTTTGTGTCCTTCGGTGATCAAGTGGCAGATGCTTTCACTAAACCTGCTATAAAGATCATGTTGGAGAAATTACGACGCAATCTCAACCTTGTGGCTGATTGAGATTGAGGAGGAATGTTAGCGGGAATATCTCCTAGCATATCCGGTATATTGATCTGATTAAATCATTAGTTGTCATGTATAGGAGATCCTAGGATCACTTGTATCAGTGAGGATTCATCTGATTATTGTGTACGTGTTGTACAAGCCTATGTACGTGATGTACAAGGCAGCTCCTATGTACGTGATGTACAAGATGATCTCTTCATATTTCCAACTGTGATTACCACTCACGAGCATCCGGTCGGTTCTCTCTACCTACAAGAACGGAAGATCTGCGCAACCTTCCCGGGTGGCAGCCATGGCGCCAACCAAGACCACGACGAGCGGCCGCTGCACATCCTCTTCTTCCCTTTCCTCCTTCCTGGCCACCTTATCCCCATGGCCGACATTGCCGCACTCTTCGCCGCTCGCGGCGTCAGGTGCACCGTCCTCACCACTCTCGTCCAAGCCTCCACCATTCGCTCAGTCGTGGACCGTGCGAACAGCAGCAGCGCGGCCGGCATCCCCATCTCCATCTCCGTCGTGCCTTTCCCCGACGTCGGTCTCCTGCTGGCCTCCCAGAGCGGGACGGACCTCGGTACGTCCAGGAACATCCACGACAGGTTCTTTCGAGTTAATTGCAAGGCATTACCATACTTCGGCACGTTGTGACGAATTAGTTATATTAGTCACTTTTTTTGCCATGCAGTGCCAACTTTAAGCCGAAGTGTTGCAAAACAGACCAAGCCACGTATAAACACGTATTGACGATGTATCTGACCAGCGGGGCCCGCATGTCAACAGCCAACTTGGCATATTTTTTTTTGCAGAAAACCCCTTTGTTATAAATTTAATTGCTCAAAGCCGCGACCTCGCCGGAACCTCGTCGCTGGCTCGCCGGAGCCCCGTCGCCTCGACCTCGCCGGCCTCCCCTCGACGGAGCCCCGTCGCTGGCTCGCCGGAGCTCCGGGCCCCTCTCCCTTCTCTTTCCTTTTCTTTCCTCTTCGCTGGCTGGCCGGGGCGGTGGTGGTAGGCGACGCTGGTGGGGCGCACGGGTGGGTGATGTGGTGGCGGTGTGGGCGACGAGGGTTGATGGCGTCGCGGCGGCGTGGTTGCCGGTGGCCGAAGGAACCGCAGCTGGATTCAAGATCCGCCGCCCCTGTGTGCCTCGCCCACGTATCCTCTCGATCTGCTCGACCCGAGTTACTCGCTCGAGACCTAGACGAGCCAGCGTCGCGTGGGCCGCTTGACAGCCCAACTGTGGCCCAAGGAAGCTAGCACATTTTTTCTAAGGGGAGTACAAAGCACCAGACTAGAACCAACGCACGGCAAGATTTTATGTGAGTTAGTATTATTTAGTGCCAAGAATGAACTTTTTTTCTAAAATTTATGTGGATTAAAAAAACAAATTTAAGATAATTTTATTTGTCTTAGCTTAGTTCCACACACATGCACAATTATTACGGATCCTCATTATATTTTTCAAATACACAATTAAACAAACTATATGCCCAACTCGCAGTTATTGTATATATTGACTGTATTTTTTCTAAATGCACAGTTACTCACAATTTTGATAACATGTATAAAAGATCAAATGTATTATTTACTGCGGCCCAAGGTTAGTATTATTTACTGCCAAGCATGAACTTTTTTCTAAAATTTATGTGGATTAAAAGATCAAATGTAAGAAAATTTTATGTGACTTCACTCAGGACCACACGCATGGACAACTATTATGCATCATCAATATATTTTTGAAATACACAATTAAACAAATTATATGCCTAACTTACAGTTACTGCATATATTTTTTGTATTTTTTTAATGCACAGTTACTCAAAAAAAATGATAACAAGTACTAAAAATTATTGTGTAATCGTAATAAATTTTATATTGCATGACACACATTTAAGAAAATACATTTACAATTTTTAAATACGTGTTCAACATTTCCCAAAAATGTTCTGAACATTTTTTTTCAAATGCACAAACACTTTATTTACCTTTCAGAGTAATTTAATTTTTTTTGAACGTCAACCCAAAAAACGAAGCAGAGACCAGCAGGTTTATTCTTCAGAGCTTGGGTATTCTTCACACATTGTATACTATAAAATGTTCAACATATACACGGTGAACTTTTTAATATATTATGCAATGAACATATTTTCAATTATACGACGCGACAAACATTTTTTTAATGTCATATATTATATTTTTAGTATTGTATAAAAATCGGAACGGCTAGGAGTTTAAGGCGTATACGCGTACTAGATGACGCACAGGATGCGCAAGCAAGCGCTGCAAACGACTAGGCGCGGGATCGATTTCCGTCGGACGGGTACGCAATTTTGTACTTTGTAAAAGAAAACCAATGGCCCAAAATATAAAAAAGTCTACGCATGCCTCTTGACGCAAAAGGAGTAACAGCGCACCGGCAACGAGCTACCCTGTAGAGCCGCACGTCGTGGGTTCGAATCCCTGCGGCACCTGCGCTTGCGTTTATTTTTTAAAAAAGATTTATTGTGGCAACACTTTTTTTTAACAAATAGAGGATATATGCATGATTAAATAAAAAGTAAGGGTTGTTTTTTAAAAGAGCATGCCATGTCAGCCCTGACGCACGGGTCCCAGCGGTCAGATACACCGTCAATACGTGCTTATACGGCTGTCAGACCGTTTTGCAACACTTAGGCTTAGAGTTGGTACTGCATGGCAAAAAAAAATTACTAATGGTACTGATTCGTTACGACGTGCCGAAGTGTGGTAATTCCCTGCAATTAACCTTGGGGTGCAGTATATGAGCCAATATTGACGCACGGGTCCCAGCGATCATAAACATCTGGGGTGCAGTATATGATCCAATTTTCGATTTGTGTCAAGGAATCATGAACTCGGCTATTGGTTACAGTATGTTTTATAGTCAGACTTTCCCACCTTTTTGCAGGCATTTATACGGTCAATATTGGCTCAGGCATTGGCATGTGCATTTATACGCTTGCGTTTATTTTTTAAAAAAGATTTTTCATTGGCATGTGCATTTATACGCTTGCGTTTATTTTTTAAAAAAGATTTATTGTGGCAACACTTTTTTTAACAAATAGAGGATATATGCATGATTAAATAAAAAGTAAGGGTTGTTTTTTAAAAGAGCATGCCATGTCAGCCCTGACGCACGGGTCCCAGCGGTCAGATACACCGTTAATACGTGCTTATACGGCTGTCAGACCGTTTTGCAAAACTTAGGCTTAGAGTTGGTACTGCATGGCAAAAAAATGACTAATGGTATTGATTCGTTACGACGTGCCGAAGTGTGATAATTCCCTGCAATTAACCTTGGGGTGCAGTATATGAGCCAATATTGACGCACGGGTCCCAGCGATCATAAACATCTGGGGTGCAGTATATGATCCAATTTTCGATTTGTGTCAAGGAATCATGAACTCGGCTATTGGTTACAGTATGTTTTATAGTCAGACTTTCCCACCTTTTTGCAGGCATTTATACGGTCAATATTGGCTCAGGCATTGGCATGTGCATTAAGACAATTTCATGAGCAGAATACCTATTAATTCTACATGGTTAATTGTTTTGGAGTAATTGTTTGTTACATATGTGATATGTCCATGCATACAGTATTCAAAACACTGCAACTACTTCTTAATAAAAGTCAGAGTGATGAGCTCATTTTGACTATATTAGACATATTTCTTTTCATTCCAATTGCGGTTAACATCTCAAGTATATGTAGGGTCCAACTTGGCAAGATATCCGACCATATTATGTGATATTGTTTTCATTATCCGGAAGGATAAGTGCTCTGGAGAAGGCCATATTTGGGTGGGCCGTGTGGGGCAGGCTCGCGTTGATCCATGAGTGAGGGTGACGGCAACAATTCACGCTGCGCGCACAACCGGTTAGGATTCGTCATATTTGGGTACAATCATGCAATTCTGCTAAAGTATTCCTCGTATTTAGCTGCCAGTTAGTTTTTCAGACTAGACAAACATGTTAAAAGTTTAAAACATGCCTTGCTACCTGTTTACTTTGGAAGCCATACTTTTTAGTTCACCATTCATTCACGCTTTTGCACTTCTCTGAACCAGCTTGCCACGACGATGACCATGGCTCTCAAGGCCAGCAAAGCTGTCTTGTGTTGTTAACAAAGCTGATCAGGCCAATTCACAATTCCTTGAACAGAGTTGTCTGATGTGAGAAATATCTCCCTGCAACATAAACAGAGTTGCTAACAAAACAAGGTAGCAAGGCGTGTTTATTCAGCCTGATGTGACGCCCGGATAATTACGCTACAGTAACCCTCTCCTAATGATGCCACGTCACCACGATTACTGATGTTGATCTCACGGTGATTCAAATCCCGCTCGAATTTAAATTCAAAATAAAAGCAAACAAAAAAAGTTGTTCAAACCCAGAAAGTAAAATGTTCAATAAATAACCAATAATCCAAAGGCTATCCTAAAATTGTAGCCAACAATTTTTAAATAAATTAGGTGACTCTAACATTACCAAAACAGCAAGGTTTAATACATTTTATTTGATATAAAATCTATGTGAACTCCATTTGCTTCCAAACCAATTTTTGGTAGTAGTTGAGGATGCCTAGTAATTATTGGAGCAAGTGTCATACTTTACAAAATTCATTTTAAGGCCTGACTATTTGCATAACAGAAAAATAGGAATTAAAAAAAAAAGAAGGAAGGAACCCCCCTCCACTGGGCCACAGCCCAGCTGGCCTCTGGGCCAACCAGGCCGGCCCAGCCGGCGCCTATAGCCCCCCTGGGGCGACCAAACCCTAGTCGCCCCACCTCCCCCACTCGCTCCACTCCTCCTCTGTTCCCCCCTCCCCGATCCAGATCGGATCGGGGGCGTTCGCCGCCGTCGCCCGGAATCCCCACCGGAGACGCCCCGCCACCCGCCATCGTCGGTGCCGCCTCGCCCTTGCGCCCCTCGCCGATGCCGCCCCGGCCCCGTCGCCGGACTCCCCCACTGCCGCGACGCCCGCGTCGTCCCCCTCTCGCGGCCCGGACGCGCCAAGCCTCATCATCGTCGCCTCCCCGCCTCGCCCCCCCTGCGCCCGTGGTGCCCCGACGCCGCACCGTCGCCACGACGCGTCGCCAGCGCGCCCCGCCGCTGGACAAGGCGCCGCCTCCCTCGCCGGACCACCTCGAGCCACGCCGCCGCCTCTTCCCTCCATCGCCGGTGAGGCCCCCGGCCTCCTCTCCCCTGCTTCTGCTCCCGCATCGCCGAACGCGCTGCACCGCGCACGCGCCCCGCCCACGCCCGTACGCCGTGCCTCCCTCGCGTGCCGCCCGCTTCCCCGTTGCGGCCTGCCTCGCACGCCCGCTGCACGCGTCGCGTGCCATCGACCTCCCCTGGCCGCGCCGCCCGGGCCTCGCTTCCGTCGCCCCTGCTCCCACTCCGCCACGCGCCGCCCTGCGAACGCAGTCCCGCACCGGTCTGCGTCGTCGCCGCCCGCCGGCGAGCGTGCGCCCCGGCTCGCCGTCCCCCCCCCCCCTCCCCCGTTGGTCGCGCCTGAGGCAGCGGACGGGCGCCCGCGGCACCATTTCGGGTTGCGCCCGACGCCCGCTAACGCCCGGACCCATTATGCCCCCTAGGGCCAATGACAGGAGGGCCCCGCTCCCATAACAAAAAGAAAGAGAAAAAGTAAATAAAAATAAATTGAATAAATAAAATAAATTATTAATTAATTAATTAATTAGTGAATTAATTAACTTAATTAATCCTGTTTAATTAAACTAATTAGTTAATTAACCTAATTAACTATGTTAATTAACCTGCTAACTAAACAGAGAATGACATGTGGGTCCCACTGGACCCACATGCCAGTTTGACTAGGTCAACGATCAGAGTTGACTGATGACATCACCGTGACATCATGCTGACGTCATAATAGCATTTTCGAATTAAATTAAATAATTAATTATATTCTAGAAATTAATATAATCTTTAGAAAACCATATCTTTTAATCCGTAACTCCGATGAAAATATTTTATACATGAAACTTGCTTAGGATTTCGATACGAACACGAATACGTCCTCCGTATTCCTGTCAGATGCCCATAGCTATATGGACATGGAACTTTTAGACCGATTTCAGTGAATGAATAGTGCCCAGCTATAATTAAATAAATTCTAAATTGATTTAAATCTTTCAAAATTAATATGTAATAAACCGTAGCTCGGATCAAAATACTTTCTACATGAAAGTTGTTCAGAACGACGAGACGAATCCGGATACGCAGTCCGTTCGTCCACCACACCTCCCTAACCTATCGAACTCGCAACTTTCCCCCTCCGGCCCCTCTGCCCGAAAACGCGAAACGCCGGGGATACTTTCCCGGATGTTTCCCCCCTTCACCGGTATCACCTACTACCGCGTTAGGGCACCTCTAACGCCGTTACTTGTCATGTCATGCATCACTATGCATATGCTTGTATAAATATTTATTATTTCTCCCCCCCTCTTCTCTCGATAGACTCCGAGACCGACGCCGCTGCTACCCCGTACGACTACGGAGTTGACGACCCCTCTCCCTTGCCAGAGCAACCAGGCAAGCCCCCCTTTGATCACCAGATATCGCCTACTCTTCTCTATACTGCTTGCATTAGAGTAGTGTAGCATGTTACTGCTTTCCGTTATTCCTATCCTGATGCATAGCCTGTCCTTGCTACTACTGTTGTTACCATTACCTGCTATCCTACTGCTTAGTATAGGATGCTAGTGTTCCATCAGTGGCCCTACACTCTTGTCCGTCTGCCATGCTATACTATTGGGCCGTGATCACTTCGGGAGGTGATCACGGGCATATACTATATACTTTACCATATTACATTACCGGAGAAACTGTTCGGAGATGGGGGCTGAAGGGGCAGGTGGCTCCATCCCGGTAGAGGTGGGCCTGGGTTCCCGACGGCCCCCGACTATTACTTGAGGCGGAGCGACAGGGCAGGTTGAGACCACCTAGGAGAGGGGTGGGCCTGGCCCTGGTCGGCGTTCGCGGATACTTAACACGCTTAACGAGATCTGGGTATTTGATCTGAGTCTGGCCATTTGGTCTATACGCACTAACCATCTACGTGGGAGTAGTTATGGGTATCCCGGCGTCGTGGTATCAGCCGAAGCCTTCTTGACGTCAGCGACGGAGCGGCGCGCGTTGGATTGGACTGGAACGCCACTAGGCTAGGTCTGCTTCCGGCCGCCCTCGCAACGTGCAGGTGTGCTAAGGGCGATGGGCCCAGACCCCTGGGCGCTTAGGTTTAGACCGGCGTGCTGACCTCTCTGTTGGTCTAGGTAGGGCTGCGACGTGTTGATCTTCCGAGGCCGGTCATGACCCAGAAAAGTGTGTCCGGCCAAATGGGATCGAGCGTGTTGGGGTATGTGGTGCACCCCTGCAGGGAAGTTTATCTATTCGAATAGCCGTGTCCCTCGGTAAAAGGACGACCCGGAGTTGTACCTTGACCTTATGACAACTAGAACCGGATACTAAATAAAACACACCCTTCCAAGTGCCAGATACAACCGGTGGTCGCTCTCTCACAGGGCGACGAGGGGAGGATCATCGGTTAGGATTATGCTATACGATGCTACTTGGAGGACTTCAGTCTACTCTCTTCTACATGTTGCAAGACGGAGGCTGCCAGAAGCGTAGTCTTCGACAGGATTAGTTATCCCCCTCTTATTCTGGCATTCTGCAGTTCAGTCCACATATGATACCCTTATTCCATTTGATACCCATGCATATGTAGTATAGCTCCTTGCTTGCGAGTACTTTGGATGAGTACTCACGGTTGCTTTCTCCTTCTTTTCCCTCTATCCCTTCTACCTGGTTGTCGCAACCAGATGTTGGAGCCCAGGAGCTAGACGCCACCGTCGATGACGACTCCTACTACACCGGAGGTGCCTACTACTACGTGCTGCCCGCTGACGACGACCAGGAGTAGTTAGGAGGATCCCAGGCAGGAGGCTTGCGCCTCTTTCGATCTGTATCCCAGTTTGTGCTAGCCATCTTATGGCAACTTGTTTAACTTATGTCTGTACTCAGATATTGTTGCTTCCGCTGACTCGTCTATGATCGAGCTCTTCTATTCGAGCCTTCGAGGCCCCTGGCTTGTAATATGATGCTTGTATGACTATTTTTTTTATTTGTAGAGTTGTGTTGTGATATCTTCCCGTGAGTCCCTGATCTTGATCGTACACATTTGCGTGTATGATTAGTGTACGATTAAATCGGGGGCGTCACACCTGATTAGGCTAATCCTACGCCCAGTCCTTGGGGATCCATCTGTACTGTCTCATTGTACTTTATTTCAGCCACACGTGATCCGCCACTAGTCGGGCATGATGATAAACAATGCAACAAATGAGCTTTTTAGAAATTGTGTAAAGCTACTCGTTTTGACACGTTCAGTAGGTGTTTTTTGACAAATATATGTCGCAATTGACAAAAGAAAATCAGCAGATCAAGCTTTCTTACATATATGGAATACATGCTAACTTCAGTTTTAACTGTCAATTGCACCTTAAAGCATAGTATGTGAATTCATTGCAGCTTTGAACATTTTGGATGCTCACTGTATAAAATGGAAAACAAGTGTACAACTTTGTACACATCAGTCAATAGCTTGCGAGTGTGATCATCAGTTAGCATTCTAGAACAGGAAATATTTATTTATGTTGATCAGATTTGTTTTATGCAGGGTATGTATGGGCAAGATACCCGACGTCATACGCCATCACTAGGAAAATTAAGTGCATTGGAGAAGGCTTTGATAATTATTTTTGAAAGAAAGTCAGAGTTTGTGGTCAAGAGTTCAATTCTTTGGCTGAAGCTTACGACTTCTATAACCTAGTCAAAATTCTGTTCTATTTGCTGGGCAAAGGGTCACCTGGCAAATGGCTGTCCTTCTCGAGGAGATGCACAAAAAAACCAAGGATAGAACCGAAGTGTAGCAAGTGCTGACCTGGAGGGCACAAAAGGAATGCGTGCACAAGGAGTATCTTCAGCGTGTTCCTCCAAAGCAAACCCAAGAATTTATTCGCGTCATAGATATTAACTCTGTCTATATTTTGTATGGGTGTTATCTTATCATTTGAAAACTTGTGTATTTTTTGGGGGGCATTTTGCATTGGGTATTACATGGTCAGCAGTCAAATTCTGTTTGTGTGGATTTTGTCGATGTTCAAAAATATCAGACAGTGAACATGGCAAGAATGGTGAAGGGTGGTGACTGATTAGGCTACAGACCTCCTTGCAGATCAATGGATTTCTTGTTTAAGGTCAAGTCATTACCGTAGTAGAATTTGTTGGTCACGCTTCTTTCATGGACTTTATTAATGCGTTGTCTGAACTTTAACATAAAAATACGAAGAACTTTATTAACTTGACCGAACAGTGATCGAAAGAGTCAGAAGCTTTGACGGAAACAAAAAATCATGCAATGACGATTTTCTTTAAAACTTGTCTGGAAGTTGATGGAAACATTCACGAATCCTTTTTACTGTGAATATCGAACATATATTATTAGTGACCGAATAGCTTATAAACAGTGTGTCCACACTTTGTTAGAAATATTATTTCTGACTGAGTATACTAATCATAATATTGAATACTAAGAATCACTTTCAAATTCTATTCTATGTCCTTCACATCATAGGGGTGAAGAACTTTATCAATACACGCCGGAGTTCGGGATTTCTCTCTCTCTCTCTCTCTCTCTCTCTCTCCCTTATGTCTAGTCCGTTAACAGCTATAGACAAAATTTGAGCTGTCGACCGCACTCCCCACCCCCAAGAAGGGCTATCAAATACTATGGTGAGTCCTTCACAGCATGACCAGTCTTTTATGGCCTAGGTAGAAGGACTTTAGCGACACACGCCCGAGTTCGGATCTCAACAACAACTTTTGGAGGTCTTTCATGGCGTACGTAGAATAACTTCAATGAGAGACACCCAAGTCTTATAATCTCATAAATAAGAAATGAGACACACCGTTGATAGGAGAACTTTAGCAATACATGCCTAATATGGACTTTCACATACTATTACCAGTCTTTTATGGCATAGGTAGAAGAACTATAGTGGCACACACACACACACAATTTTTGGATCTTTACAAATCAACATTCACATACCATGATCAGTCTTTTATGGCCTAGGTAGAAGGACTTTAGCAATACACATCTGAGTTCAGGACTCTCCTCGTCCAATGTCGGTTCCATTTTTGACTAGAGACAAGATATTATTTGAGTTCGAAATTGCACCCCCAATATGGACTTTCACAAACTATGACCGGTCTTTTACGACATATGTAGAAGAATTTTAGTGTCACGCACCGGATTTCGGATCTTTACATATTGATATTCACATACCATGACCAGTCCTTTATGGCCTAGGTACAAGAACTTTAGCAATACACATCTGGGATCGGGACTCTCCTTCTCCGATGTTGATTCCTTTATCGACTAGAGGCAAGATATTATTTAAATTGCCAATCACACCCCTATTATGTACTTTCACATACTATGATCGGTCTTTTATGGCATATGTAGGAGAACTTTAGTGGCACACACAACCAATTTTCGGATCTTTACAAATTGGTATACACATATCATGATCGGTCTTTCATGGCCTAGGTAGAAGGACTTTAGCGATACACATCTGAGATCAGGACTCTCCTTGTCCGATGTCGGTTTCGTTTTCAACTAGGGACAAGATATTATTTGAGTTGGCAACCGCATCCCTAATATGGACTTTCACATACTATGACCGATCTTTTATGGCATAGGTAGAAGAGCTTTACTGGCACACACACCCAATTTATGGGATCTTTACAAATTGACATTCAAATATCATGACCGGTCTTTTATGGCCAAGGTAGAAGGACTTTAGCAATACACATATGAGACCGGGACTTCCTTGTCCGATGTTGGTTCTGTTTTCGACTAGAGACAATATATTATTCGAGTTGGCAATAGCACCCCTAATATGGACGTTCACATACTATGACCGGTCTTTTATGGCATATGTAGAAGAACTTTAGTGGCACACACACACCTGATTTCGGATCTTTAAATATTGACATTCACATACAATGATCGGTCTTTTATGGCCTAGGTAGAAGGACTTTAGCAATACACATATGAGACCGGGACTTCCTCGTCCCATGTCGGTTTTGTTCTCGACTAGAGACAAGTTATTATTTGTGTTGCAAGCCGCACCCCCAATCTGGACTTTCACATATCATGACCGGGCTTTTATGGCATAGGTAGAAGAATTTTAGTTGCACACACCCAATGTCAATACCGTCTTGACTAGAGATAGTAGTCATATGTATTCGAATGCGGGCCTCTTGAACTCGACCATGAAGAACATTAATGTCATATTGATCGGTAAATTTTTCACTTGGGATCTTGGGATAAAAAGCCTATAATTATTGTGATATTGTCATTACTAGACACTACATAGCATATAACCGATGATGCTCACTTTATATCCTCCATTTCGGTCCTCATATTGTCGACCGCGAAGAACTTTAAAGATAGTAGGCACTCGACCCGAATGTGGGCCTCTTTCGCTAAGTTTTTTTGTCCAGGGTCTTGGAAAAACAACCCTATAATTATTGTGATATTGTCACTGGTAGACACTAGATCACATATAACCATCGATGTACACTATATATCCTCGGTCGCGGTCCTCTTCTGGTCGACCATAAATACATTTAGAGATAGTAGCTATGTACCCAAATGTGGGCCTCTTGCGCTCGACCGCGAAGAACTTTAATGGTCTTATTTGTTCGGTAAGTTTTTTCGTCCGGGTCTTGGGAAAACAACCCTACAATTATTGTGATATTTTCATTGGTAGACACTAGGTCGCATATAACCATCAATGTGAACTTTATATCCTCGGTTGCAATCCTCTTATGGTCGAGCGTGAAGAACTTTGGAGATAGTAGCAAAATATATTCGAATAGAGGGCTCTTGGACTTCACCACGAAGCACTATCGTGATCTTGGAGATAGTAGCCATAATGTTATATAGACCCATAGGTTTTTTTGTTTGGGATCTTGGGAAAACAACAGTACAACTATTGTGATATTGTTATTACTAGATACTATGTAGCATATAACCATCGATGAACACTTTATATCCTCCGTTTAGGTCCTCTTATTGTCGACCGCGAAGAACTTTAAAGATAGTAGCCATATGTACCCGGATGTGGGCCTTTTTGACTCGACCAGGAAGAACTTAATTAATCTTATATTGCTCGCTAAGTTTTTTTGTTCAGGGTCTAGGGAAAACAACCCTACAATTATTGTGATATTGTCACCAGTAGACACTAGATCGCATATAACCATCGATGTACACTTTATGTCCACGGTTGAGGTCTTCTTCTGGTCGACTAGAAAGATCTATGTAGATAGTAGCTATGTACCTGAATATGGGCCTCTTGCGCTCGACCGCAGAGAACTTTAATGGTCTTATTTGTTCAGTAAGTTTTTTCATCCGGGTCTTGGGATAACAACCCTACAATTAATTATTGTGATATTTCCATCGGTAGACACTATGTCACATATAACCGTCGATGCGCACTTTATATCCTCGGTTGCAGTCCTCTTATGGTCAAGCGCGAGGAACTTTATATTCCTGATTGCAGACCTCTTGTCCTCGACCACAAATACCATTAGAGTTAGAAGCCATATTGTGAGCATTTCATATAACTTTTTCCACACTCATTTTGCCCTTCGCGAAGAGCTTTTCCCTATATGTTACTAGCCATATAGTGGGAATTTTATATAACAAGTTCTTGGCAACTTTCGTCGGGCACTTTGAATAGTGACTCGACAAAATGAGCACTCATATAACTTTTTGCACACTCATTTTATCTAATGATTCTGGCACTCATATGGTCTTTCACAAAGGACTTTTCCTTATAGTGTTGTTGTCCATCTAGAGGGTCTTTATATAATATTCTCTTGACAACTTCCATTGGGCTTTCCGGATACCAACCCTATATCACATATCACCGTCGGTGCGCACTTTATATTCCTGATTGCAGGCCTCTTGCCCTTGACAACGAAGAACTTTAGAGATAGAAGCTATTTGGTGAGCACTTCATATAGTGGATACTTTACATAACCTATGTAACACCCCGGATATGATTTTCCCAATATGTAATCCAACTCTTGCCATTTCCGGCGTTAAGTTATTTTATTTTCTCGAGTTCGGGTTTTTGTCTCCGTGTGTTGTTATCGTTGTCATGCATCTCATATCATGTCATCATGTGCATTGCATTTGCATACGTGTTCGTCTCATGTATTCGAGCATTTTTCCCGTTGTCCGTTTTGCATTCCGGCGCTTCGTTCTCCTCCAGTGGTCATTTCTACCTTTCTTTTGTGTGTGGGGGTTAAACATTTACGGATTGGACCGAGACTTGCCAAGCGGCCTTGGTTTACCACCGGTAGACCGCCTGTCAAGTTTCATACCATTTGGACTTCGTTTGATGCTCCAACGGTTAACCGAGGGACCGAAAAGGCCTCATGTGTGTTGCAGCCCAACACCCCTCCATTTTGGCCCAAAACCCACCAAAACCTTCTCCATCATCTAGAGCGTTCGATCACGATCACGTGGCCAAAAACCGCACCTCATTTGGACTCTTCTAGCTCCCTCTATGCCTATATAAAGACACCCCCGAAAATCTCCTTCTCCCCCCCCCGAAAACCCTAGATCCATCTCCACCCGCCGCCGCCGGACAAAACCCGCCGGGCCGGACATTGTCCGACCCGCGCCGCCACCGCCACGTGTCGCTCCGTCATTCGCCGCCCGTGCCGCCCCACTTCGCCGGCCCGCTCGGCTCGGGGAGGGCCCCTGAGGCCCGCGCCTCACCGCCACCGCGCCCGGCTCGCCCCGCCGCCTCTTCCCCGCGCCCGGTGACCGGAGCCGCCGCCCGCCATCAACGCCGTGCTCCAGCGAGCTCGCTCGACCGGCCTCGTCGCCTCCCGACCTCGCCCGCCGCACCCCGCGGCCGCGCCGCCACCCGTCCTCTCTCCGGCCTCCTCCTCGTCACCGGCAAGTTCCACTCCGGCCGGCCTCCTCCATCCCCGGCGAGCTTCAAGTCCCTCTTCGGCGAGCCTCGTAACCCGTGCGGCCAGATCTGGATCCAGATCCAAAAACTCGGTTGACTTTTGCCTCAAACCCTAGATATTTTGCCCCTGTTCATCGTGCCCTAACTTTGCATCCGTAGCTCCGTTTTGGGCATATAGCATATCAAAATGTTCGTCTCAGAGAGCACATCATTTCATCTCATTGCATCATTTTTATTTGAGTTCATCTTGATGCCCGAAATGCTTTTAGAAGAATGCTATTTGAGATAATTGTTAGATCTGCTGCTCCAATTAGATATTTGTCATTTTTGCCATGATTATTGTGTGCATGATATGCCCCTGAGCTCTACATGAGTTTTGTTATATGTTTTGCCATCTATCCAGAGGTGCAACCCATGTATTTTTATGATGTATGTGGTGACTAGCACAAGCTTGCAAAGTGGTGCATTTGTTAATGCTGATTTCAGGGACTTAGCATTTCCACTAAGTCCTTGATCTGTTTATCTCAATATGCCATATGTTCATGTTGTTTCCTAGTGATCCGTGCCTCTTTTGAGGATGATCAGTAAGGATGTTTTGTTAATCTTGTAGTTCTCTATCCATCCATGTCTTTCTTTGCAATTATGGAGCACCCTAGCTTGAGTCAATCGAGCTCTACTTTTGCTATTTCGTGAATCTGGGCAGATTGTCTACTTGTTAGCGATTTTGCCGAGGATGTTGTAGTTGATCCGTGCATGCTATGTTATTGTTCTTGCCATGTCTAGTTTGCATTTTGTGTATTCTTGATGGGTGCATGCATAGATTGCCATGACTTGCTCTATAGTGAGTGCATCGAGCTCGTAAACATGCCTACTTGATATCTGTTTCAGCATGCTTCAGTTTTTCACTAAGTCTGTGATCTGATTATGTTTTTGCCATGTTCACATGCTTGCAAATGTATTTTCTGGTCCCTTTTGGCTCAAGGTCACTAAGGGACTTTTGTTAAGCTCTTTGAGTAGCTCCATGCCATGCTTTACTTTGCCATGTTCAGTGTTGGGGAACGTAGTAATTTCAAAAAAATTCCTAAGCACACGCAAGATCATGGTGATGCATAGCAACGAGAGGGGAGAGTGTTGTCTACGTTGTTGGGGAACGTAGTAATCTCAAAAAATTTCCTACGCACACGCAAGATCATGGTGATGCATAGCAATGAGGGGGAGAGCATTATCTACGTACCGTTGTAGATCGCAACGGAAGCGTTGACACAACGTAGAGGAAGTAGTCGTACGTCTTCTTCCCGATCCGACCGATCCAAGCACCGTTACTCCGGCACCTCCGAGTTCTTAGCACACGTACAACTCGATGACGATCCCCGGGCTGCGATCCAGCAAAGCTTCGGGGAGGAGTTCCATCAGCACGACGGCGTGGTGACGATCTTGATGTTCTACCGACGCAGGGCTTCGCCTAAGCACTACAACGATATGATCGAGGTGGAATATGGTGGCAGGGGGCACCGCACACGTCTAAGGAACGATCTCAAAGATCAACTTGTGTGTCCTAGGGTGCCCCCTGCCCCCGTATATAAAGGAGCAAGGGGAGGCCGGCCGGTCCTATGGGGCGCGCCAAGGGGAGGGGGAGTCCTCCTCCTAGTGGGAGTAGGACTCCCCTTTCCTAATCCAATTAGGAAACCCTAAGGGGGAAGGAAAGAGGGGGAGAGGGAGAGGGAAAGAGGGGCCGCGCCCCCTCCCTAGTCCAATTCGGACTCCCCATGTGGGGGGGGGGGGCGCCCCCTCCTAGGCCGCAGCCCTCTCTCTCCCCTAAGGCCCAATAAGGCCCATTACTTCCCCGGAGGGTTCCGGTAACCCTTCCGGTACTCTGGTTTTCTCCGAAATCACCCGGAACACTTTCGGTGTCCGAATATAGCCGTCCAATATATCAATCTTTATGTCTCAACCATTTCGAGACTCCTCGTCATGTCCGTGATCACATCCGGGACTTCGAACTAACTTCGGTACATCAAAATGCATAAACTCATAATAACTGTCATCGTAACGTTAAGCGTGCAGACCCTACGGTTCGAGAACAATGTAGACATGACCGAGACACGTCTCCGGTCAATAACCAATAGCGGGACCTGGATGCCCATATTGGCTCCTACATATTCTACGAAGATCTTTATCGGTCAGACCGCATAACAACATACGTTGTTCCCTTTGTCATCCGTATGTTACTTGCCCGAGATTCGATCGTCGGTATCCAATACCTAGTTCAATCTCGTTACCGGCAAGTCTCTTTACTCGTTCTGTAATACATCATCCCGCAACTAACTCATTAGTTGCAATGCTTGCAAGGCTTATGTGATGTGCATTACCGAGAGGGCCCAGAGATACCTCTCCGACAATCGGAGTGACAAATCCTAATCTCGAAATACGCCAACCCAACATCTACCTTTGGAGACACCTGTAGAGCTCCTTTATAATCACCCAGTTACGTTGTGACGTTTGGTAGCACACAAAGTGTTCCTCTGGTAAACGGGAGTTGCATAATCTCATAGTCATAGGAACATGTATAAGTCATGAAGAAAGCAATAGCAACATACTAAACGATCAGGTGCTAAGCTAATGGAATGGGTCATGTAAATCAGATCATTCAACTAATGATGTGACCTCGTTAATCAAATAACAACACTTTGTTTATGGTTAGGAAACATAACCATCTTTGATTAACGAGCTAGTCAAGTAGAGGCATACTAGTGACACTAAGTTTGTCTATGTATTCACACATGTATTATGTTTCCGGTTAATACAATTCTAGCATGAATAATAAACATTTATCATGATATAAGGAAATAAATAATAACTTTATTATTGCCTCTAGGGCATATTTCCTTCAGTCTCCCACTTGCACTAGAGTCAATAATCTAGATCACATAGTAATGATTCTAACACCCATGGAGCCTTGGTGCTGATCATGTTTTGCTCGTGGAAGAGGCTTAGTCAACGGGTCTGCCACATTCAGATCCGTATGTATCTTGCAAATCTCTATGTCTCCCACCTGGACTAGATCTCGGATGGAATTGAAGCGTCTCTTGATGTGCTTGGTCCTCTTGTGAAATCTGGATTCCTTTGCCAAGGCAATTGCTCCAGTATTGTCACAAAAGATTTTCATTGGACCCGATGCACTAGGTATAACACCTAGATCGGATATGAACTCCTTCATCCAGACTCCTTCGTTCGCTGCTTCCGAAGCAGCTATGTACTCCGCTTCACATGTAGATCCCGCTACGACGCTTTGTTTAGAACTGCACCAACTGACAGCTCCATCGTTTAATATAAACACGTATCCGGTTTGCGATTTAGAATCGTCCGGATCAGTTTCAAAGCTTGCATCAATGTAACCTCTTACGGTGAGCTCTTTGTCACCTCCATATACGAGAAACATATCCTTAGTCCTTTTCAGGTATTTCAGGATGTTCTTGACCGCTGTCCAGTGATCCACTCCTGGATTACTTTGGTACCTCCCTGCTAAACTTATAGCAAGGCACACATCAGGTCTGGTACACTTCATTGCATACATGATAGAGCCTATGGCTGAAGCATAGGGAACATCTTTCATTTTCTCAATATCTTCTGAAGTGGTCGGGCATTGAGTCTGACTCAACTTCACACCTTGTAACACAGGCAAGAACCCTTTCTTTGCTTGATCCATTTTGAACTTCTTCAAAATCTTGTCAAGGTATGTGCTTTGTGAAAGTCCAATTAAGCGTCTTGATCTATCTCTATAGATCTTTGTGCCTAATATGTAAGCAGCTTCACCGAGGTCTTTCATTGAAAAACTCTTATTCAAGTATCCCTTTATGCTATCCAGAAATTCTATGTCATTTCCAATCAGTAATATGTCATCCACATATAATATCAGAAATGCTACAGAGCTCCCACTCACTTTCTTGTAAATACAGGCTTCTCCGAAAG
Source organism: Triticum monococcum (assembly GCA_034509565.1). Lineage (NCBI taxonomy): Eukaryota > Viridiplantae > Streptophyta > Magnoliopsida > Poales > Poaceae > Triticum > Triticum monococcum. The sequence goes on along the minus strand of CM067843.1, from coordinate 663,094,545 downwards.
TCTGTATAAAACCAAATGCTTTAATCACACTATCAAAGCGTTTATTCCAACTCCGAGAGGCTTGCACCAGTCCATAAATGGATCGCTGGAGCTTGCACACTTTGTTAGCTCCCTTTGGATCGACAAAACCTTCCGGTTGCATCATATACAACTCTTCTTCCAGAAATCCATTCAGGAATGCAGTTTTGACATCCATTTGCCAAATTTCATAATCATAAAATGCGGCAATTGCTAACATGATTCGGACAGACTTAAGCATCGCTACGGGTGAGAAGGTCTCATCGTAGTCAACCCCTTGAACTTGTCGAAAACCTTTTGCGACAAGTCGAGCTTTGTAGACAGTAATATTACCGTCAGCGTCAGTCTTCTTCTTGAAGATCCATTTATTCTCAATTGCTTGCCGATCATCGGGCCAGTCAACCAAAGTCCATACTTTGTTCTCATACATGGATCCCATCTCAGATTTCATGGCTTCAAGCCACTTTGCGGATTCTGGGCTCACCATCGCTTCTTCATAGTTCGTAGGTTCATCATGATCTAGTAGCATGATTTCCAGAACAGGATTACCGTACCACTCTGGTGTGGATCTCACTCTGGTCGATCTACAAGGTTCAGTAGTATCTTGTCCTGAAATTTCATGATCATCATCATTAGCTTCCTCACTAATTGGTATAGATGTCGCAGAAATAGTTTTCTGTGATGTACTATTTTCTAATAAGGGAGCAGGTACAGTTACCTCATCAAGTTCTACTTTCCTCCCACTCACTTCTTTCGAGAGAAACTCCTTCTCTAGAAAGGATCCATTCTTAGCAACAAATATCTTGCCTTCGGATCAGTGATAGAAGGTGTACCCAACAGTCTCCTTTGGGTATCCTATGAAGACACATTTCTCCGATTTGGGTTCGAGCTTATCAGGTTGAAGCTTTTTCACATAAGCATCGCAACCCCAAACTTTAAGAAACGACAATTTTGGTTTCTTGCCAAACCATAGTTCATAAGGCGTCGTCTCAACGGATTTTGATGGTGCCCTATTTAACGTGAATGCGGTCGTCTCTAAAGCATAACCCCAAAACGATAGCGGTAAATTAGAAAGAGACATCATAGATCGTACCATATCTAGTAAAGTACGATTACGATGTTCGGACACACCATTACGCCGGGGTGTTCCGGGTGGCGTGAGTTGCGAAACTATTCCACAATTTTTCAAATGTACACCAAACTCGTAACTCAAATATTCTCCTCCACCATCAGATCGTAGAAACTTTATTTTCTTGTTACGATGATTTTCAACTTCACTCTGAAATTCTTTGAACTTTTCAAATGTTTCAGACTTATGTTTCATTAAGTAGATTTACCCATATCTGCTTCAGTCATCTGTGAAGGTGAGAAAATAACGATATCCGCCACGAGCCTCAATATTCATCGGACCACATACACCGGTATGTATGATTTCCAATAAATCTGTTGCTCTCTCCATAGTACCGGAGAACGGTGTTTTAGTCATCTTGCCCATGAGGCACGGTTTGCAGGTACCAAGTGATTCATAATCAAGTGGTTCCAAAAGTCCATCAGTATGGAGTTTCTTCATGCGCTTTATACCGGTATGACCTGAACGGCAGTGCCACAAATAAGTTGCACTGTCATTAGCAACTCTGCATCTTTTGGTTTCAACATTATGAATATGTGTGTTACTACTATCGAGATTCATCAAAAATAGACCACTTCTCAAAGGTGCATGACCATAAAAGATATTACTCATATAAATAGAACAACCATTATTCTCTGATTTCAATGAATAACCGTCTTGCATCAAACAAGATCCAGATATAATGTTCATGCTCTGGCACCAAATAACAATTATTTAGGTCTAATATTAATCCCGAAGGTAGATGTAGAGGTAGCGTGCCGACCGCGATCACATCGACTTTGGAACCGTTTCCCACGCGCATCGTCACCTCGTCCTTTGCAAGTGTTCGCTTAATCCGTAGTCCCTGTTTCGAGTTGCAAATATTAGCAACAGAACCAGTATCAAATACCCAGGTGCTACTGCGAGCTCTAGTAAGGTACACATCAATAACATGTATATCACATATACCTTTGTTCACCTTGCCATCCTTCTTATCCGCCAAATACTTGGGGCAGTTCCGCTTCCAGTGACCAGTCTGCTTGCAGTAGAAGCACTCAGTTTCAGGCTTAGGTCCAGACTTGAGTTTCTTCTCTTGAGCAGCAACTTGCTTGCCGTTCTTATTGAAGATCCTCTTCTTCTTCCCTTTGCCCTTTTTCTTGAAACTACTGGTCTTGCTGACCATCAACACTTGATGCTCCTTTTTGATTTCTACCTCCGCAGCTTTCAGCATTGCGAAGAGCTCGGGAATAGTCTTGTTCATCCCTTGCATATTATAGTTCATCACGAAGCTCTTGTAGCTTGGTGGCAGTGATTGGAGAATTCTGTCAATGACGCAGTCATCTGGAAGATTAACTCCCATCTGAATCAAGTAATTATTATACCCAGACATTTTGAGTATATGCTCACTGACAGAACGGTTCTCCTCCATCTTGCAGCTATAGAATTTATTGGAGACTTCATATCTCTCAATCCGGGCATTTGCTTGAAATATTAACTTCAACTCCTGGAACATCTCATATGCTCCATGACGTTCAAAACGTCGTTGAAGTCCCGATTCTAAGCCATAAAGCATGGCACACTGAACTATCGAGTAGTCATCAGCTTCGCTCTGCCAGACGTTCATAACGTCTGGTGTTGCTCCAGCAGCAGGCCTGGCACCCAGCGGTGCTTCCAGGACGTAATTCTTCTGAGCAGCAATGAGGATAATCCTCAAGTTACGGACCCAAGCCGTGTAATTGCAACCATCATCTTTCAACTTTGCTTTCTCAAGGAACGCATTAAAATTCAACGGAACAACAGCACGAGCCATCTATCTACAATCAACATAAACAAGCAAGATACTATCAGGTACTAAGTTCATGATAAGTTTAAGTTCAATTAAACAAATTACTTAAGAACTCCCACTTAGATAGATATCCCTCTAATCCTCTAAGTGATCACGTGATCCAAATCAACTAAACCATAACCGATCATCACGTGACATGGAGTAGTTTTCAATGGTGAACATCGCTATGTTGATCATATCTACTATATGATTCACGCTCGACCTTTCAGTCTCCGTGTTCCGAGGCCATATCTTCATATGCTAGGCTCGTCAAGTATAACCTGAGTATTCTGCGTGTGCAAAAACTGGCTTGCACCCGTTGTAGATGGACGTAGAGCTTATCACACCCGATCATCACGTGGTGTCTGGGCACGACGAACTTTGGCAATGGTGCATACTCAGGGAGAACACTCCTTGATAATTTAGTGAGAGATCATCTTATAATGCTACCATCAATCAAAGCAAGATAAGATGCATAAAAAGATAAACATCACATGCAATCAGTATAAGTGATATGATATGGCCATCATCATCTTGTGCTTGTGATCTCCATCTCCGAAGCACCGTCATGATCACCATCGTCACCGGCGCGACACCTTGATCTCCATTGTAGCATCGTTGTCGTCTCGCCAATCTTATGCTTCCACGACTATCGCTACCGCTTAGTGATAAAGTAAAGCATTACATCGCGATTGCATCGCATACAATAAAGTGACAACCATATGGCTCCTGCCAGTTGCCGATAACTCGGTTACAAAACATGATCATCTCATACAATAAAATTTAGCATCATGTCTTGGCCATATCACATCACAACATGCCCTGCAAAAACAAGTTAGACGTCCTCTACTTTGTTGTTGCAAGTTTTACGTGGCTGCTACGGGCTTAAGTAAGAACCAAACTCACCTACGCATCAAAACCACAATGATAGTTTGTCAAATAGACTCCGTTTTAACCTTCGCAAGGACCGGGCGTAGCCACACTCGGTTCAACTAAAGTTGGAGAAACTGACACCCGCCAGCCACCTGTGTGCAAAGCACGGCGGTAGAACCAGTCTCGCGTAAGCGTACGCGTAATGTCGGTCCGGGCCGCTTCATCCAACAATACCGCCGAACCAAAGTATGACATGCTGGTAGGCAGTATGACTTATATCGCCCACAACTCACTTGTGTTCTACTCGTGAAAATAACATCAAACCATAAAACCTGGCTCGGATGCCACTGTTGGGGAACGTAGTAATTTCAAAAAATTTCCTACGCACACGCAAGATCATGGTGATGCATAGCAACGAGGGGGAGAGCATGAACTACGTACCCTTGTAGATCGCAACGGAAGCGTTGAAACAATGTAGAGGAAGTAGTCGTACATCTTCTTCCTGATCTGACCGATCCAAGCACCGTTACTCTGGCACCTCCGAGTTCTTAGCACACGTACAGCTCGACGACGATCCCCGGGCTCCGATGTAGCAAAGCTTCGGGGAGGAGTTCCGTCAGCACGACGGCGTGGTGACGATCTTGATGTTCTACCGACGCAGGGCTTCGCCTAAGCACTACAACGATATGATCGAGGTGGAATATGGTGGCAGGGGGCACCGCACACGGCTAAGGAACGATCTCAAAGATCAACTTGTGTGTCCTAGGGTGCCCCTGCCCCCGTATATAAAGGAGCAAGGGGGAGGCCGGCCGGCCCTATGGGGCGCACCAAGGGGAGGGGAGTCCTCCTCCTAGTGGGAGTAGGACTCCCCTTTCCTAAGCCAATTAGGAAACCCTAAGGGGGAAGGAAAGAGGTGGAGAGGGAGAGGGAAAGAGTGGCCGCGCCCCCCTCCCTAGTCCAATTCGGACTCCCCATGTGGGGGGGGGGGGGCGCCACCTCCTAGGCCGCAGCCCTCTCTCTCCCCTAAGGACCAATAAGGCCCATTACTTCCCCAGAGGGTTCCGATAACCCTTCCGGTACTCTGGTTTTCTCCGAAATCACCCGGAACACTTCCGGTGTCCGAATATAGTCGTCCAATATATCAATCTTTATGTCTCAACCATTTCGAGACTCCTCGTCATGTCCGTGATCACATCCGAGACTCCGAACTAACTTCGGTACATCAAAATGCATAAACTCATAATAACTGTCATCGTAACGTTAAGCGTGCGGACCCTACGGTTCGAGAACAATGTAGACATGATCGAGACATGTCTCCGGTCAATAACCAATAGTGGGACCTGGATGCCCATATTGGCTCCTACATATTCTACGAAAATCTTTATCGGTCAGACTGCATAACAACATACGTTGTTCCCTTTGTCATCGGTATGTTACTTGCCCGAGATTCGATCGTCGGTATCCAATACCTAGTTCAATCTCGTTACCGGCAAGTCTCTTTACTCGTTCTGTAATACATCATCCCGCAACTAACTCATTAGTTGCAATGCTTGCAAGGCTTATGTGATGTGCATTACCGAGAGGGCCCAGAGATACCTCTCCGACAATCGGAGTGACAAATCCTAATCTCGAAATACGCCAACCCAACATCTACCTTTGGAGACACCTGTAGAGCTCCTTTATAATCACCCAGTTACGTTGTGATGTTTGGTAGCACACAAAGTGTTCCTTTGGTAAACGGGAGTTGCATAATCTCATAGTCATTGGAACATGTATAAGTCATGAAGAAAGCAATAGCAACATACTAAATGATCGGGTGCTAAGCTAATGGAATGGGTCATGTCAATCAGATCATTCAACTAATGATGTGACCTCGTTAATCAAATAACAACACTTTGTTTATGGTTAGGAAACATAACCATCTTTGATTAACGAGCTAGTCAAGTAGAGGCATACTAGTGACACTAAGTTTGTCTATGTATTCACACATGTATTATGTTTCCGGTTAATACAATTCTAGCGTGAATAATAAACATTTATCATGATATAAGGAAATAAATAATAACTTTATTATTGCCTCTAGGGCATATTTCCTTCATACGTACCCTCATAGACCGAAGCGGAAGCGTTGACGCAACATAGAGGAAGTAGTCGTATGTCTTCCCGGTCCAACCGATCCAAGCCCCGTTACTCCGGCACCTCTGAGTTCTTGACACACGTACAGCTCGATGACGCACCCCGGGCTCCGATCCAGCAAAGCTTTCGAGGAGGAGTTTCGTCAGCACGACGGCGTGGTGACTTTCTTAATGTTTAACCGTCGCAGGGCTTCGCCTAAGCACCGCTACAATATGATCGAGGTGTAATATCGTGGCGGGGGGCACCGCACACGGCTAAGGAACGATCACGAAGATCAACTTGTGTGTCCTAGGGTGCCCCCTGCCCCCGTATATAAAGGAGCCAAGGGGGGTGCGGCCGGACCTAGTAGGAGGCGCGCAGGAGGAGTCCTACTCCTACCGGGAGTAGGACTCCCCTCCCTTTCCTTGTCCAAGTAGGAGAGGGGGAAGGAAGGGAGAGAGGAGAGGAAGGAAAGGGGGGGGGGGCGCCGCCCTCCCTCCTTGTCCAATTCGGACTAGGGGGAGAGGGGGTGCGCGGCCTGCCCTGGCTGCCTTTCCTCTTCTCCACTTTAGGCCCATGAGGCCCATTAACCCCCCGGGGGGTTCCGGTAACCCCCCGGTTCTCCGGTTTTATCCGAAACTTCCCCGGAACACTTCCGGTGTCCGAATATAGCCGTCCAATATATCAATCTTTATGCCTTGACCATTTCGAGACTCCTCGTCATGTCCGTGATCACATCCGGGACTCCGAACAACCTCCGGTACATCAAAATACATAAACTCATAATGAAATTGTCATCGTAACTTTAAGCGTGCGGACCCTACGGTTCGAGAACAATGTAGACATGACCGAGACACGTCTCCGGTCAATAACCAATAGCGGGACCTGGATGCCCATATTGGCTCCTACATATTCTACGAATATCTTTATCGGTCAGACCGCATAACAACATATGTTGTTCCCTTTGTCATCAGTATGTTACTTGCCCGAGATTTGATCGTCGGTATCCAATACCTAGTTCAATCTCGTTACCGGCAAGTCTCTTTACTCGTTCCGTAATACATCATCCCGCAACTAACTCATTAGTTGCAATGCTTTCAAGGCTTAAGTGATGTGCATTACCGAGAGGGCCCAGAGATACCTCTCCGACGATCGGAGTGACAAATCCTAATCTCGAAATACGTCAACTCAACATGTACCTTTGGAGACACCTGTAGAGCACCTTTATAATCACCCAGTTACGTTGTGACGTTTGGTAGCACACAAAGTGTTCCTCTGGCACACGGGAGTTACATAATCTCATAGTCATAGGAACATGTATAAGTCATGAAGAAAGCAATAGCAACATACTAAATGATCGGGTGCTAAGCTAGTGGAATGGGTCATGTCAATCAGATCATTCAACTAATGATGTGATCCCATTAATCAAATGAAAACTCTTTGTCCACGGTTAGGAAACATAACCATCTTTGATTAACGAGCTAGTCAAGTAGAGGCATACTAGTGACACTATGTTTGTCTATGTATTCACACATGTATTATGTTTCCGGTTAATATAATTCTGGCATGAATAATAAACATTTATCATGATATAAGGAAATAAATAATATCTTTATTATTGCCTCTAGGGCATATTTCCTTCAGTCTCCCATTTGCACTAGAGTCAATAATGTAGATTACACAGTAATGATTCTAACACCCATGGAGCCTTGGTGCTGATCATGTTTTGCTCGTGGAAGAGGCTTAGTCAACGGGTCTACCACATTTAGATCCGTATGTATCTTGCGAATCTCTATGTCTCCCACCTGGACTAGATCCCGGATGGAATTGAAGCATCTCTTGATGTGCTTGGTTCTTTTGTGAAATCTGGATTCCTTTGCCAAGGCAATTGCACCAGTATTGTCACAAAAGATTTTCATTGGACCCGATGCACTAGGTATGACACCTAGATCGGATATGAACTCCTTCATCCAGACTCCTTCGTTTGCTGCTTCTGAAGCAGCTATGTACTCCTCTTCACATGTAGATCCCGCCACGATGCTTTGTTTAGAACTGCACCAACTGACAACTCCACCGTTTAATGTAAACACGTATCCGGTTTGCGATTTAGAATCGTCCGGATCAGTGTCAAAGCTTGCATCAACGTAACCGTTTACGATGAGCTCTTTGTCACCTCCATATACGAGAAACATATCCTTAGTCCTTTTCAGGTATTTCAGGATGTCCTTAACCGCTGTCCAGTGATCCACTCCTGGATTACTTTGGTACCTCCCTGCTAAACTTATAGCAAGGCACACATCAGGTCTGGTACACAGCATTGCATACATGATAGAGCCTATGGCTGAAGCATAGGGAACATCTTTCATTTTCTCTCTATCTTCTACAGTGGTCGAGCATTGAGTCTGACTCAACTTCACACCTTGTAACACATGCAAGAACCCTTTCTTTGATTGATCCATTTTGAACTTCTTCAAAATCTTGTCAAGGTATGTGCTTTGTGAAAGTCCAATTAAGCGTCTTGATCTATCTCTATAGATCTTTATTCCTAATATGTAAGCAGCTTCACCGAGGTCTTTCATTGAAAAACTCTTATGAAAGTATCCCTTTATGCTATCCAAAAATTCTATATCATTTCCAATCAGTAATATGTCATCCACATATAATATCAGAAATTCTACAGAGCTCCCACTCACTTTCTTGTAAATACAGGCTTCTCCGAAAGTCTGTATAAAACCAAATGCTTTGATCACACTACCAAAGCATTTATTCCAACTCCGAGAGGCTTGCACCAGTCCATAAAAGGATCGCTGGAGCTTGCACACTTTGTTAGCTCCCTTTGGATCGACAAAACCTTCCGATTGCATTATATACAACTCTTCTTCCAGAAATCCATTCAGGAATGCAGTATTGACATCCATCTGCCAAATTTCATAATTATAAAATGCGGCAATTGCTAACATGATTCGGACAGACTTAAGCATCGCTACGGGTGATAAGGTCTCATAGTAGTCAACCCCTTGAACTTGTCAAAAACCTTTTGCGACAAGTCGAGCTTTGAAGACAGTAATATTACCGTCAGCGTTAGTCTTCTTCTTGAAGATCCATTTATTCTCAATTGCTTGCCGATCATCGGGCAAGTCAACCAAAGTCCATACTTTGTTTTCATACATGGATCCCATCTCAGATTTCATGGCTTCAAGCCATTTCGCGGAATCTGGGCTCACCATCGCTTCTTCATAGTTCGTAGGTTGATCATGATCTAGTAGCATGATTTCCAGAACAGGATTACCGTACCACCCTGGTGCGGATCTTACTCTGGTTGACCTACGAGGCTCAGTAGTAACTTGATCTGAAATTTCATGATCATCATCATTAAATTCCTCACCAATTGGTGTAGGGGTTGCAGAAACCGAATTCTGTGATGAACTACTTTCCAATAAGGGAGCAGGTACAGTTACCTCATCAAGTTCGACTTTCCTCCCACTCACTTCTTTCGAGAGAAACTCCTTCTCTAGAAAGGATCCATTCTTAGCAACGAATGTCTTGCCTTCAGATCTATGATAGAAGGTGTACCCAACAGTCTCCTTTGGGTATCCTATGAAGACACATTTCTCCGATTTGGGTTCGAGCTTATCAGGTTGAAGCTTTTTCACATAAGCATCGCAACCCCAAGCTTTAAGAAACGACAACTTTGGTTTCTTGCCAAACCATAGTTCATAAGGCGTTGTCTCAACGGATTTTGATGGTGCCCTATTTAACGTGAATGCGACCGTCTCTAAAGCATAACCCCAAAACGATAGCGGTAAATCAGTAAGAGACATCATAGATCGCACCATATCTAGTAAAGTACGATTACGACGTTCGGACACACCATTACGCTATGGTGTTCCGGGTGGCGTGAGTTGCGAAACTATTCCGCGTTGTTTCAAATGTACACCAAACTCGTAACTCAAATATTCTCCTCCACGATCAGATCGTAGAAACTTTATTTTCTTGTTACGATGATTTTCAACTTTACTCTGAAATTCTTTGAACTTTTCAAATGTTTCAGACTTATGTTTCATTAAGTAGATATACCCATATCTTCTTAAGTCATCTGTGAAGGTGAGAAAATAACGATATCCGCCACGAGCCTCAATATTCATTGGACCACATACATCTGTATGTATGATTTCCAACAAATCTGTTGCTCTCTCCATAGTACCGGAGAACGGTGTTTTAGTCATCTTGCCCATGAGGCACGGTTCGCAAGTACCAAGTGATTCATAATCAAGTGGTTCCAAAAGTCCATCAGTATGGAGTTTCTTCATGCGCTTTACACCGATATGACCTAAACGGCAGTGCCACAAATAAGTTGCACTATCATTATCAACTCTGCATCTTTTGGTTTCAACATTATGAATATGTGTATCACTACTATCGAGATTCATCAGAAATAGACCACTCTTCAAGGGTGCATGACCATAAAAGATATTACTCATATAAATAGAACAACCATTATTCCCTGATTTAAATAAATAACCGTCTCGCATCAAACAAGATCCAGATATAATGTTCATGCTCAACGCTGGCACCAAATAACAATTATTTAGGTCTAATACTAATCCCGAAGGTAGATGTAGAGGTAGCGTGCCGACCGCGATCACATCGACTTTGGAACCATTTCCCACGCGCATCGTCACCTCGTCCTTTGCCAGTGTTCGCTTAATCCGTAGTCCCTGTTTCGAGTTGCAAATATTAGCAACAGAACCAGTATCAAATACCCAGGTGCTACTGCGAGCTCTAGTAAGGTACACATCAATAACATGTATATCACATATACCTTTGTTCACCTTGCCATCCTTCTTATCCGCCAAATACTTGGGGCAGTTCCGCTTCCAGTGACCAATCTGCTTGCAGTAGAAGAACTCAGTTTTAGGCTTAGGTCCAGACTTGGGTTTCTTCTCTTGAGCAGCAAATTGCTTGCTGTTCTTCTTGAAGTTCCCCTTCTTCTTCCCTTTGCCCTTTTTCTTGAAACTAGTGGTCTTGTTGACCATCAACACTTGATGCTCCTTTTTGATTTCTACCTCCGCAGCTTTCAGCATTGCGAAGAGCTCAGGAATAGTCTTATTCATCCCTTGCGTATTATAGTTCATCACGAAGCTCTTGTAGCTTGGTGGCAGTGATTGGAGAATTCTGTCAATGACGCAATCATCTGGAAGATTGACTCCCATCTGAATCAAGTGATTATTATATCCGGACATTTTTGAGTATATGCTCACTGATAGAACTGTTCTCCTCCATCTTGCAGCTATAGAACTTATTGGAGACTTCATATCTCTCAATCCGGGCATTTGCTTGAAATATTAACTTCATCTCCCGGAACATCTCATATGCTCCATGACGTTCAAAACGTCGTTGAAGTCCCGATTCTAAGCCGTAAAGCATGGCACACTGAACTATCGAGTAGTCATCAGCTTTGCTCTGCCAGATGTTCATAACATCTGGTGTTGCTCCAGCAGTAGGCCTGGCAGCCAGCGGTGGTTCCAGGACGTAATTCTTCTGTGCAGCAAGGAGGATAATCCTCAAGTTACGGACCCAGTCCGTGTAATTGCTACCATCATCTTTCAACTTTGCTTTCTCAAGGAACGCATTAAAATTCAACGGAACAACAGCACGGGCCATCTATCTACAATCAAACATACATAAGCAAGATACTATCAGGTACTAAGTTCATGATAAATTTAAGTTCAATTAATCATATTAGTTAAGAACTCCCACTTAGATAGACATCCCTCTAATCCTCTAAGTGATCACGTGATCCAAATCAACTAAACCATAACCGATCATCACGTGAAATGGATTAGTTTTCAATGGTGAACATCATTATGTTGATCATATCTACTATATGATTCACACTCGACCTTTCGGTCTCCGTGTTCCGAGGCCATATCTGCATATGCTAGGCTCGTCAAGTTTTACCTGAGTATTCTGCGTGTGCAAAACTGGCTTGCACCCGTTGTAGATGGACGTAGAGCTTATCACACCCGATCATCACGTGGTGTCTGGGCACGACGAACTTTGGCAATGGTGCATACTCAGGGAGAACACTTCTTGATAATTTAGTGAGAGATCATCTTATAATGCTACCGTGAATCAAAGCAAGATAAGATGCATAAAAGATAAACATCACATGCAATCAATATAAGTGATATGATATGGCCATCATCATCTTGTGCTTGTGATCTCCATCTCCGAAGCACCGTCATGATCACCACTGTCACCGGCGCGACACCTTGCTCTCCATCGTAGCATCGTTTTCGTCTCGCCAATCTTATGCTTCTATGACTACCGCTACTGCTTAGTGATAAAGTAAAGCATTACAGGGCGATTGCATTGCATACAATAAAGCGACAACCATATGGCTCCTGCCAGTTGCCGATAACTCAGTTACAAAACATGATCATATCATACAATAAAATTTAGCATCATGTCTTGACCATATCACATCACAACATGCCCTACAAAAACAAGTTAGACGTCCTCTACTTTGTTTGTTGCAAGTTTTACGTGGCTGCTACGGGCTTAAGTAAGAACCAATCTTACCTACGCATCAAAACCACAACGATAGTTTGTCAAGTTGATGCCGTTTTAACCTTCGCAAGGACCGGGTGTAGCCACACTCGGTTCAACTCAAGTTGGAGAAAATGACACCCACCAGCCACCTGTGTGCAAAGCACGGCGGTAGAACCAGTCTCGCGTAAGTGTATGCGTAATGTCGGTCCGGGCCGCTTCATCCAACAATACCGCCGAACCAAAGTATGACATGCTGGTAGGCAGTATGACTTATATCGCCCACAACTCACTTGTGTTCTACTCGTGCATATAACATCAAACCATAAAACCTAGGCTCGGATGCCACTGTTGGGGAACGTAGTAATTTCAAAAAATCTCCTACGCACACGCAAGATCATGGTGATGCATAGCAACGAGAGGGGAGAGTGTTGTCTACGTACCCTTGTAGACCGAAGCGGAAGCGTTGACGCAACGTAGAGGAAGTAGTCGTACGTCTTCCCGGTCCAACCGATCCAAGCACCGTTACTCCGGCACCTCCGAGTTCTTGACACACGTACAGCTCGATGACGCACCCCGGGCTCCGATCCAGCAAAGCTTTCGGGGAGGAGTTTCGTCAGCACGACGGCGTGGTGACGATCTTGATGTTTAACCGTCGTAGGGCTTCGCCTAAGCACCGCTACAATATGATCGAGGTGTAATATCGTGGAGGGGGGCACCGCACATGGCTAAGGAACGATCACGAAGATCTTCTTGTGTGTCCTAGGGTGCCCCCTACCCCCGTATATAAAGGAGCCAAGGGGGGTGCGGCCGGCCCTAGTAGGAGGCGCGCAGGAGGAGTCCTAGTAGGACTCCCCTCCCTTTCCTTGTCCAAGTAGGAGAGGGGGAAGGAAGGGAGAGAGGAGAAAAAGGAAAGGGGGGCGCCGCCCCTCCCTCCTTGTCCAATTCGGACTAGGGGGAGAGGGGGCGCGCAGCCTGCCCTGGCTGCCTTTCCTCTTCTCCACTTTGGGCCCATGAGGCCCATTAACCCCCCGGGGGGTTCCGGTAACCCCCCGGTTCTCCGGTTTTATCCGAAACTTCCCCGGAACACTTCCGGTGTCCGAATATAGCCGTCCAATATATCAATATTTATGTTTCGACCATTTCGAGACTCCTCGTCATGTCCGTGATCACATCCGGGACTCCGAACAACCTCCGGTACATCAAAATACATAAACTCATAATGAAACTGTCATCGTAACTTTAAGCGTGCGTACCCTACGGTTCGAGAACAATGTAGACATGACCGAGACACGTCTCCGGTCAATAACCAACAGCGGGACCTAGATGCCCATATTGGCTCCTACATATTCTACGAAGATCTTTATCGGTGAGACCGCATAACAACATACGTTGTTCCCTTTGTCATCAGTATGTTACTTGCCCGAGATTCGATCGTCGGTATCCAATACCTAGTTCAATCTCGTTACCGGCAAGTCTCTTTACTCGTTCCGTAATATATCATCCCGCAACTAACTCATTAGTTGCAATGCTTCTAAGGCTTAAGTGATGTGCATTACCGAGAGGGCCCAGAGATACCTCTCCGACGATCGGAGTGACAAATCCTAATCTCGAAATACGTCAACCCAACATGTACCTTTGGAGACACCTGTAGAGCACCTTTATAATCACCCAGTTACGTTGTGAAGTTTGGTAGCACACAAAGTGTTCCTCCGGCACACGGGAGTTACATAATCTCATAGTCATAGGAACATGTATAAGTCATGAAGAAAGCAATAGCAACATACTAAACGATCGGGTGCTAAGCTAGTGGAATGGGTCATGTCAATCAGATCATTCAACTAATGATGTGATCCCGTTAATCAAATGACAACTCTTTGTCCATGGTTAGGAAACATAACCATATTTGATTAACGAGCTAGTCAAGTAGAGGCATACTAGTGACACTTTGTTTGTCTACGTATTCACACATGTATTATGTTTCCAGTTAATACAATTCTAGCATGAATAATAAACATTTATCATAATATAAGGAAATAAATAATATCTTTATTATTCCCTATAGGGCATATTTCCTTCATTTAGGTCCTGTAGCATGTAGTTTTCATGCTCCAAAGAGTGCTATCTGATCTGAAATTCCAGACAAGTGTTAATTTCACTAAGTCTAAAATCTGGTTGCCAAATGCATTTTTGCCATGCTTGTTTGAACCTGTTAATGTATGAATTGGCCATAGCTCAGTGTTCATATTTTCTTAAGCATCATGAATGGATCCCTTCCATGTATTTTGTTGCCATGTTTGAGTGCTGTAGCATGTTCATCTTGTTGCATTTAGATGGCTACTTGCTGTAAATCGTAGACTGGTGTCATATTTGAATTGCTTGCCATTTCCAAACCGTAACTCCGATTCCGGTGATCTTTATATCGTTTTCAAGCGATTTCATCTCACCTTTCCAGTGGCACACTTGGATTCCCAATTTGAGGCCAGGTTCATGTTGGGGAACGTAGTAATTTCCAAAATTTTCCTACGTACACGCAAGATCATGGTGATGCATAGCAACGAGGGGGAGAGTATTGTCTACGTACCAACGCAGACCGACTGCGGAAGCGATCTCACAACGTAGAGGAAGTAGTTTTACGTCTTCTTCCCGATCCGACCGATCCAAGCACCGTTACTCCGGCACCTCCGAGTTCTTAGCACACGTTCAGCTCGATGACGATCCTCGGGCTCTGATCCAGCAAAGCGTCGTGGAAGAGTTCCGTCAGCACAACGGTGTGGTGACGATCTTGATGTACTACCGACGCAGGGCTTCGCCTAAGCTCTACAACGATATGACCGAGGTGGAATTTGTGGCAGGGGGCACCGCACACGGCTAAGGAACGATCAACAATGATCAACTTGTGTGTCTATGGGGTGCCCCCTGCCCCCGTATATAAAGGAGCAGGGGGAGGGGTTCGGCCGGCTTGGGAGAGAGGCGCAGGGGGAGTCCCACTCCTACCGGGAGTAGGACTCCCCCCCAATCCTATTCCTAATAGGACTCTTCAAAGAGAAGAGAGAAGAGAGGGGGGCCGGCCCCTTCTCCTAGTCCTAATAGGACTAGGGAAGGGGGGAGGCGCGCAGCCCTTGTGGGCAGCCCCTTTTCACTTTTCCACTAAGGCCCAATAGGCCCATTTGCCTCCCGCGGGGTTCCGGTAACCCTCCCGGTATTCCGGTAAAATCCCGATTTCACCCGGAACACTTCCGGTGTCCAAACATAGACTTCCAATATATCAATCTTTATGTCTCGACCATTTCGAGACTCCTCGTCATGTCCGTGATCACATCCGGGACTCCGAACAACCTTCGGTACATCAAAATGCATAAACTCATAATAACTGTCATCGTAACGTTAAGCGTGCGGACCCTACGGTTCGAGAACAATGTAGACATGACCGAGACACGTCTCCGGTCAATAACCAATAGCAGGACCTGGATGCCCATATTGGCTCCTACATATTCTACGAAGATCTTTATCGGTCAGACCGCATAACAACATACGTTGTTCCCTTTGTCATCGGTATGTTACTTGCTCGAGATTCGATCGTCGGTATCCAATACCTAGTTCAATCTCGTTACCGGCAAGTCTCTTTACTCGTTCCGTAATACATCATCTCACAACTAACATATTAGTTGCAGTGCTTGCAAGGCTTATGTGATGTGCATTACCGAGAGGGCCCAGAGATACCTCTCCGACACTCGGAGTGACAAACCCTAATCTCGAAATACGCCAACCCAACATCTACCATTGGAGACACCTGTAGTACTCCTTTATAATCACCCAGTTACGTTGTGAAGTTTGGTAGTACCCAAAGTATTCCTCCGGTAAACGGGAGTTGCATAATCTCATAGTTATAGGAACATGTATAAGTCATGAAGAAAGCAATAGCAACATACTAAACGATCGGGTGCTAAGCTAATGGAATGGGTCATGTCAATCAGATCATTCAACTAATGATGTGAACTCGTTAATCAAATAACAACTCTTTGTTCATGGTTAGGAAACATAACCATCTTTGATTAACGAGCTAGTCAAGTAGAGGCATACTAGTGACACTCTGTTGGTCTATGTATTCACACATGTATTATGTTTCCGGTTAATACAATTCTAGCATGAATAATAAACATTTATCATGATATAAGGAAATAAATAATAACTTTATTATTGCCTCTAGGGCATATTTCCTTCAGTCTCCCACTTGCACTAGAGTCAATAATCTAGATTACACAGTAATGATTCTAACACCCATGGAGCCTTGGTGCTGATCATGTTTTGCTCGTGGAAGAGGCTTAGTCAACGGGTCTGCAACATTTAGATCCGTATGTATCTTGCAAATCTCTATGTCTCCCACCTGGACTAAATCTCGGATGGAGTTGAAGCGTCTCTTGATGTGTTTGGTCCTCTTGTGAAATCTGGATTCCTTTGCCAAAGCAATTGCACTAGTATTGTCACAAAAGATTTTCATTGGACCCGATGCACTAGGTATGACACCTAGATCGGATATGAACTCCTTCATCCAGACTCCTTCGTTTGCTGCTTCCGAAGCAGCTATGTACTCCGCTTCACATGTAGATCCCGCTACGACGCTTTGTTTAGAACTGCACCAACTGACAGCTCCACCGTTTAAAGTAAACACGTATCCGGTTTGCGATTTAGAATCGTCCGGATCAGTGTCAAAGCTTGCATCAACGTAACCTCTTACGGTGAGCTCTTTGTCACCTCCATATACGAGAAACATATCCTTAGTCCTTTTCAGGTATTTCAGGATGTTCTTGACCGCTGTCCAGTGATCCACTCCTGGATTACTTTGGTACCACCCTGCTAAACTTATAGCAAGGCACACATCAGGTCTGGTACACAGCATTGCATACATGATAGAGCCTATGGCTGAAGCATACGGAACATCTTTCATTTTCTCTCTATCTTCTGCAGTGGTCGGGCATTGAGTCTGACTCAACTTCACACCTTGTAACACAGGCAAGAACGCTTTCTTTGCTTGATCCATTTTGAACTTTTCAAAATCTTGTCAAGGTATGTGCTTTGTGAAAGTCCAATTAAGCGTTTTGATCTATCTCTATAGATCTTTATGCCTAATATGTAAGCAGCTTCCCCGAGGTCTTTCATCGAAAAACTTTTATTCAAGTATCCCTTTATGCTATCCAGAAATTCTATATCATTTCCAATCAGCAATATGTCATCCACATATAATATCAGAAATGCTACAGAGCTCCCACTCACTTTCTTGTAAATACAGGCTTCTCCGAAAGTCTGTATAAAGCCAAATGCTTTGATCACACTATCAAAGCGTTTATTCCAACTCCGAGATGCTTGCACCAGTCCATAAATGGATCGCTGGAGTTTGCACACTTTGTTAGCTCCCTTTGGATCGACAAAACCTTCTGGTTGCATCATATACAACTCTTCTTCCAGAAATCCATTCAGGAATGCAGTTTTGACATCCATTTGCCATATTTCATAATCATAAAATGCGGCAATTGCTAACATGATTCTGACGGATTTAAGCATTGCTACGGGTGAGAAGGTCTCATCGTAGTCAACCCCTTGAACTTGTCGAAAACCTTTTGCGACAAGTCGAGCTTTATAGACAGTAATATTACCGTCAGCGTCAGTCTTTTTCTTGAAGATCCATTTATTCTCAATTGCTTGCCGATCATCGGGCAAGTCAACCAAAGTCCATACTTTGTTCTCATACATGGATCCCATCTCAGATTTCATGGCCTCAAGCCACTTTGCGGAATCTGGGCTCACCATCGCTTCTTCATAGTTCGTAGGTTCATCATGATCTAGTAGCATGACTTCCAGAACTGGATTACCGTACCACTCTGGTGCGGATCTCACTCTGGTTGATCTACGTGGTTCAGTAGTATCTTGCCCTGAAGTTTCATGATCATCATCATTAGCTTCCTCACTAATTGGTATAGGTGTCGCAGAAACAGTTTTCTGTGATGTACTATTTTCCAATAAGGGAGCAGGTACAGTTACCTCGTCAAGTTCTACTTTCCTCCCACTCACTTCTTTCGAGAGAAACTCCTTCTCTAGAAATGATCCATTCTTAGCAACGAATGTCTTGCCTTCGGATCTGTGATAGAAGGTATACCCAACAGTTTCCTTTGGGTATCCTATGAAGACACATTTCTCCGCTTTGGGTTTGAGCTTATCAGGTTGAAGTTTTTTCACATAAGCATCGCAGCCCCAAACTTTAAGAAACGACAACTTTGGTTTCTTGCCAAACCATAGTTCATAAGGCGTCGTCTCAACGGATTTTGATGGTGCCCTATTTAACGTGAATGCGGCCATCTCTAAAGCATAACCCCAAAACGATAGCGGTAAATCTGTAAGAGACATCATAGATCGCACCATATCTAGTAAAGTACGATTACGACGTTCGGACACACCATTACGCTGTGGTGTTCCGGGTGGCGTGAGTTGCGAAACTATTCCACAATTTTTCAAATGTATACCAAACTCGTAACTCAAATATTCTCCTCCACGATCAGATCGCAGAAACTTTATTTTCTTGTTACGATGATTTTCAACTTCACTCTGAAATTCCTTGAACTTTTCAAATGTTTCAGACTTATGTTTCATTAAGTAGATATACCCATATCTGCTTAAATCATCTGTGAAGGTGAGAAAATAACGATATCCGCCACGAGCCTCAATATTCATCGGACCACATACATCGGTATGTATGATTTCCAATAAATCTGTTGCTCTCTCCATAGTACCGGAGAACGGTGTTTTAGTCATCTTGCCTATGAGGCACGGTTCACAAGTACCAATTGATTCATAATCAAGTGATTCCAAAAGCCCATCAGTATGGAGTTTCTTCATGCGCTTTACACCGATATGACCTAAACGGCAGTGCCACAAATAAGTTGCACTATCATTATCAACTCTGCATCTTTTGGCTTCTACATTATGAATATGTGTATCACTACTATCGAGATTCAATAAGAATAGACCACTCTTCAAGGGTGCATGACCATAAAAGATATTACTCATATAAATAGAACAACCATTATTCTCTAATTTAAATGAATAACCGTCTCGCATCAAACAAGATCCAGATATAATGTTCATGCTCAACGCTGGCACCAAATAACAATTATTTAGGTCTAATATTAATCCTGAAGGTACATGTAGAGGTAGCGTGCCGACCGCGATCACATCGACTTTGGAACCGTTTCCCACGCGCATCGTCACCTCGTCCTTTGCTAGCGTCCGCTTATTCCGTAGTCCTTGTTTCGAGTTGCAAATATTAGCAACAGAACCAGTATCAAATACCCAGGTGCTACTGTGAGCTCTAGTAAGGTACACATCAATAACATGTATATCACATATACCTTTGTTCACCTTGCCATCCTTCTTATCCGCCAAATTCTTGGGGCAGTTCCGCTTCCAGTGACCAGTCTGCTTGCAGTAGAAGCACTCAGTTTCAGGCTTAGGTCCAGACTTGGGTTTCTTCTTCTAAGCAGCGACTTGCTTGCTGTTCTTCTTGAAGTTCCCCTTCTTCTTCCCTTTGCCCTTTTTCTTGAAACCAGTGGTTTTGTTAACCATCAACACTTGATGCTCCTTCTTGATTTCTACCTCCGCAGCTTTCAGCATTGCAAAGAGCTCGGGAATAGTCTTGTTCATCCCTTGCATATTATAGTTCATCACGAAGCTCTTGTAGCTTGGTGGCAGTGATTGGAGAATTCTGTCAATGACGCAATCATCTGGAAGATTAACTCCCATCTGAATCAAGTGATTATTATACCCAGACATTTTGAGTATATGCTCACTGACAGAACTGTTCTCCTCCATCTTGCAGCTATAGAACTTATTGGGGACTTCATATCTCTCAATTCGGGCATTTGCTTGAAATATTAACTTCAACTCCTGGAACATCTCATATGCTCCATGACGTTCAAAACGTCGTTGAAGTCTCGATTCTAAGCCGTAAAGCATGGCACACTGAACTATCGAGTAGTCATCAGCTTTGCTCTGCCAGATGTTCATAACATCTGGCGTTGCTCCAGCAGCAGGCCTGGCACCCAGCGGTGCTTCCAGGACGTAATTCTTCTGTGCAGCAATGAGGATAATCCTCAGGTTACGGACCCAGTCCGTGTAATTTCTACCATCATCTTTCAACTTTGCTTTCTCAAGGAACGCATTAAAATTCAACGGAACAACAACACGACCCATCTATCTACAATCAACATAAACAAGCAAGATACTATCAGGTACTAAGTTCATGATAAGTTTAAGTTCAGTTAATCAAATTACTTAGGAACTCCCACTTAGATAGACATCCCTCTAATCCTCTAAGTGATCACGTGATCCAAATCAACTAAACCATAACCGATCATCACGTGAGATGGAGTAGTTTTCAATGGTGAACATCGTCATGTTGATCATATCTACTATATGATTCACGCTCGACCTTTCGGTCTCTGTGTTCCGAGGCCATATCTGCATATGCTAGGCTCGTCAAGTTTAACCTGAGTATTCTGCGTGTGCAAAACTGGCTTGCACCCGTTGTAGATGGACGTAGAGCTTATCACACCCGATCATCACGTGGTGTCTGGGCACGACGAACTTTGGCAACGGTGCATACTCAGGGAGAACACTTCTTGATAATTTAGTGAGAGATCATCTTATAATGCTACCGTCAATCAAAGCAAGATAAGATGCATAAAAGGATAAACATCACATGCAATCAATATAAGTGATATGATATGGCCATCATCATCTTGTGCTTGTGATCTCCATCTCCGAAGCACCGTCATGATCACCATCGTCACCGGTGCGACACCTTGATCTCCATCGTAGCATCGTTGTTGTCTCGCCAATCTTATGCTTTCACGACTATCACTACCTCTTAGTAATAAAGTAAAGCATTACATCGCGATTTCATTTCATACAATAAAGCGACAACCATATGGCTCCTGCCAGTTGCCGATAACTCGGTTACAAAACATGATCATCTCATACAATAAAATCAGCATCATGCCTTGACCATATCACATCACAACATGCCCTGCAAAAACAAGTTAGACGTCCTCTACTTTGTTGTTGCAAGTTTTACGTGGCTGCTACGGGCTTAAGTAAGAACTCATCTCACCTACGCATCAAAACCACAACGATAGTTCGTCAAATAGACTCCGTTTTAACCTTCTCAAGGACCGGGCGTAGTCACACTTGGTTCAACTAAAGTTGGAGAGACAGTCTTCGGCAAGCCATCTATGTGCAAAGCACGTCGAGGGAACCGGTCTCGCGTAAGAGTACACGTAAGGTTGGTTCGGATCGTCTCGTCCAACAATACCGCCGAACCAAAGTATGACATGCTGGTAGGCAGTATGACTTGTATCGCCCACAACTCACTTGTGTTCTACTCGTGCAAATAACATCAAACCATAAAACCTAGGCTCGGATGCCACTGTTGGGGAACGTAGTAATTTCGAAAATTTTCCTACGCACACGCAAGATCATGGTGATGCATAGGAACGAGGGGGAGATTATTGTCTACGTACCAACGCAGACCGACTGCGGAAGCGATCTCACAACGTAGAGGAAGTAGTCGTACGTCTTCTTCCCGATCCGACCGATCCAAGCACCGTTACTCCGGCACCTCCGAGTTCTTAGCACACGTTCAGCTCGATGACGATCCTCGGGCTCCGATCCAGCAAAGCATCGAGGAAGAGTTCCGTCAGCACAACGGCGTGGTGACGATCTTGATGTACTACCGACACAGGGCTTCGCCTAAGCTCTACAACGATATGACCGAGGTGGAATTTGGTGGCAGGGGGCACCGCACACGGCTAAGGAACGATCAACAATGATCAACTTGTGTGTCTATGGGGTGCCCCTGCCCCCGTATATAAAGGAGCAGGGGGAGGGGTTCGGCCGGCTTGGGAGAGAGGCGCAGGTGTAGTCCCACTCCTACCGGGAGTAGGACTCCCCCCCAATCCTATTCCTAATAGGACTCTTCAAAGAGAAGAGAGAAGAGAGGGGGGCCGGCCCCTTCTCCTAGTCCTAATAGGACTAGGGAAGGGGGGAGGCGCGCAGCCCTTGTGGGCAGCCCCTTTTCACTTTTCCACTAAGGCCCAATAGGCCCATTTGCCTCCCGGGGGGTTCCGGTAACCCTCCCGGTATTCCGGTAAAATCCCGATTTCACCCGGAACACTTCCGGTGTCCAAACATAGGCTTCCAATATATCAATCTTTACGTCTCGACCATTTCGAGACTCCTCGTCATGTCTGTGATCACATCCGGGACTCCGAACAACCTTCGGTACATCAAAATGCATAAACTCATAATAACTGTCATCGTAACGTTAAGCGTGCGGACCCTACGGTTCGAGAACAATGTAGACATGACCGAGACACGTCTCCGGTCAATAACCAATAGCGGGACCTGGATGCCCATATTGGCTCCTACATATTCTACGAAGATCTTTATCGGTCAGACCGCATAACAACATACGTTGTTCCCTTTGTCATCGGTATGTTACTTGCCCGAGATTCGATCGTCGGTATCCAATACCTAGTTCAATCTCGTTACCGGCAAGTCTCTTTACTCGTTCTGTAATACATCATCTCACAACTAACATATTAGTTGCAGTGCTTGCAAGGCTTATGTGATGTGCATTACCGAGAGGGCCCAGAGATACCTCTCCGACACTCGGAGTGACAAACCCTAATCTCGAAATACGCCAACCCAACATCTACCATTGGAGACACCTGTAGTACTCCTTTATAATCACCCAGTTACGTTGTGAAGTTTGGTAGTACCCAAAGTATTCCTCCGGTAAACGGGAGTTGCATAATCTCATAGTTATAGGAACATGTATAAGTCATGAAGAAAGCAATAGCAACATACTAAACGATCGGGTGCTAAGCTAATGGAATGGGTCATGTCAATCAGATCATTCAACTAATGATGTGACCTTGTTAATCAAATAACAACTCTTTGTTCATGGTTAGGAAACATAACCATCTTTGATTAACGAGCTAGTCAAGTAGAGGCATACTAGTGACACTCTGTTGGTCTATGTATTCACACATGTATTATGTTTCCGGTTAATACAATTCTAGCATGAATAATAAACATTTATCATGATATAAGGAAATAAATAATAACTTTATTATTGCCTCTAGGGCATATTTCCTTCAGTTCATTCATTCCTTTTCAAATCTTGCATATGCATCACATATTGCATCCCGCATAGCATACCATCTTTGCATCATATTGTTTGAGCCTTGCACGTGGTTGATTGTGTCCTTGTTGCTTGTTTGTCTTGTTTGGGTAGAGCCGGGAGACGAGTTCACTAATGAGGAGCCCGTTGAGTTTGCTTTCGAGGATCCAGTCAACTCTGACAACTTTGCAGGCAAGTTGATCATACCCTCGAAATCACTTCTATCTTTGCTTTGCTAGATGCTCGCTCTTTTGCTATGCCTATGCTACGATGCCTACCACTTCCTTATCATGCCTCCAAAATTTCCATGTCAAACCTCTAACCCACCATGTCCTAGCAAACCGTTGATTGGCTATGTTACCGCTTTGCTCAGCCCCTCTTATAGTGTTGCTAGTTGCAGGTGAAGATTGGAGACCTTTCCTTGTTGGAACATTATTTACTTGTTGGGATATCATTATATTGCCATGTTATCTTAATGCACCTATATACTTGGTAAAGGGTGGAAGGCTCGGCCTCTCACCTAGTGTTTTGTTCCACTCTTGCCGCCCTAGTTTCCATCATATCGGTGTTATGTTCCCGGATTTTGCGTTCCTTACGCGGTTGGGTTATAATGGGAACGCCTTAATAGTTCGCCTTGATTAAAGCTTTTCCAGCAATGCCCAACCTTGGTTTTACCATTTGCCACCTAGCCTCTTTTTCCCTTGGGTTTCTGGAGCCTGAGGGTCATCTTATTTAACCCCCCCGGGGGCCAGTGCTCCTCTGAGTGTTGGTCCGAACTAGAGTCCTGTGCAGCGCCCCCTCGGGGAAACTCGAGGTTTGGTTTTAGTTGTATGGAGAGCTCATCTGAGTGTGCCCTGAGAACGAGATATGTGCAGCTCCTATCGGGATTTGTTGGCATATTCGGGCGGTGTTGCTGGATTTGTTTTAACTTGTCGAAGTGTCTTGTAGAACCGGGATAGTCTGATCGGAATGTCTGGGAGGAGGTCTATTCCTTCGTTGACCGTGAGAGCTTGTCATGGGCTAAGTTGGGACTCCCCTGCAGGGATTTGAACTTTCTAAAGCCATGCCCGCGGTTATGGGCAGATGGGAATTTGTTAATGTCCGGTTGTAGATAACTTGAACCTTAACTTAATTAAAATGAATCAACTGTGTGAGTTACTGTGATGGCCTCTTCTCGGCGGAGTCTAGGAAGTGGAGACGGTGTTGGAGTAATGCTTGCCGCAGGTCGCTCTCTAGTTATTCGTTCACGCTTTGCCTTCTCTCCTCGCTCTCTTTTGCGAATAAGTTAGCCACCATATATGCTAGTCGCTTGCTGCAGCTCCACATATTTTCCTTTGCCTTACCTATTAAGCTTAAATAGTCTTGATCACGAGGGTGCGAGATTGCTGAGTCCCTGTGGCTCACAGATTACTATTAAACCAGATGCATGGCCTAATGACTCCGTTCCAGATGACGCGCTAGAGCTCAAGTGGGAGTTCGACGAGGACTCACGCCGTTACTATGTTTCTTTCCCTAATGATCAGTAGTGGTGCCCAGTTGGGACGATCGGGACCGTGTCGCATGTTGGGTTGTTCTTTTATTTTGGCGTCGTAGTCGGGCCATGAGTGTTTGGATGATGTAATGCTATTTATGTACTTTGATTGACGTGGCGAGTGTAAGCCAACTATGTATCTTCCCTTTTATTATCTATATTACATGGGATGTTGTGAAGATTGCCTAACTTGCGACATTGCTTTCAATGCGGTTATGCCTCTAAGTCATGCCTCAACACGTGGGAGCTATAGCCGCATCGAGGGCGTTACAAGTTGGTAATCAGAGCCTTCCCCGACCTTAGGAGCCCCCATTACTTGATCGTTTTTAGCAGCCGTTGTTGAGTCTAGAAAAATGTTTTGAGTCATTTAGGAATTATATATCGGAGAGTTTAGGAATTCTTTTTACTCCCCAGTCTCCTCATCGCTCTGGTAAGGCATCCTGACATAGAGTTTTGACTCTTCTCTTCTCAAATTTCACTAATTTTTTTTAGGATCACGCGGGTATCTTGGAATCGTTCCGATGGTTTTGTGACGAGAACATTGTTCTTGGTGCCTCCCGTCTTTAGGGGTTGTGGCAGTGTCCCGGGGAGTTGAGCTCCGAGGTGTTGTCATCACAATTTTATCGTTGCAGTTCTGGAATACCTGAATTTAGTACACTGACATCGAAAATATCTTTTATGCAGTTCGTTGGTGAGATAACCTCGACGCCACCCAGTACTGGGGCGGGAGTTCGGGAGTATCGCCATAACTTGTATAACGGATGCTTTTCGAAGGTTGAGGTAGATGGTTTCCGAAGTTTTTCTCGGTTATGTGTTGAAGGATGGATACAGCTGGATGTAGGATTTGCTAGATTTGGGTGAGATATTATGCTTCCCCTGTATCCCCAACACCTGATTGCATAACCGGAAAGGTTCGGGAGTTTCATAGGTGGGAATTCTTATAGCTCTAGTTCTTCTTCCACGGATATTTGGTTTGAGATTGGGATTTCTTACCGAGTATTCGTTCTTGATCCGTACCTTGTTGATTTATTCCTCTACCTAAATTCTAAGTGGCTTCTCAATTTATGGATATGTGACCATTTCAAGTGGAATGCATTCGTTCATTTTGTTCGGATGTGAAGACTATATGTTGCAATTTTCATTCCATTGGATTCAGCTTCAATATTTGTCTATCAATGTGCTAATGGATGTCAACCTCTTCAGGATGGCTCCTCCAACGCGCACGACTCTGAATCCTGATCCGCCACCACCTCCACCTCCTCCGGAGGCATGGCAAGCTGTGATGGCCGCAACCAATGCAAACACGCAGTTGATCATGCAAATTCATCAAGAGCGCAATCAAGCGAACCAAGGCAACCAAGGCAACCAAGGAAACAATCAGAATCACTTTGCTACACTCAACCAGTTCCTTGCAAATCAGCCAAAGACTTTCAGCAATTGTGTTGAGGCAACTGATGCTGACGGTTGGCTTGTGGACTTGTGCAAGCATTTAGAGTGCAGAAACGTCAGGCCTGAGGACTTTGTCAAGTTCGCTTCCTTCCAACTCAAAGACCAAGCTGCAGAGTGGTTCCAGCAGTACAAGGATTCCAGAGGAGGACGTGTGATTACCTGGGATGAATTCTGTCAAGATTTCAAAGCTCATCATATTCCTCAGAGTGTGGTGGAAAGCAAGCGTGAGGAATTCCGCAACCTGAAGCAAGGCTCTTTGTCTGTCTATGACTACAACAAGTTGTTCCAAAAGCTCGCCCGCTTTGCTAAGCAGGACGTCCCTGATGAGAAGAGGATGATATACCAGTTCAGGGGTGGTCTCAGAGAAGAAATCCAGCTAGCTCTTGTTCTCTTTGAACCCTTGAGGTACGATGAGTTCTACAACATGGCATTGAAGCAAGAGGCTGCTCAACTGAGGTGTGATGCTTCTAAGAAGCGAGTCAGAGATGTTACTCCTTCTTCCTCTACTCAAGTGGCCAAGCCGCAGAAGTATTGGCTTTCTCCGCCTCCGTTTCGTCAGCCGTATCAGAAGAGCAAAGGTGGCAGTGGATCTTCCCACCCACCCAACCCTGGCTTTCAGAACAAGACTTCGTCTCAAGCTCCAAGATCGAGTGCTCCGTATCACCGTCCGCTTTCAGAGGTCACGTGCAACAAGTGCCAACAGAAGGGTCACTATGCCAACAAGTGTTTCAACCAGAGGCGTCTTCCTCCTCCTCCTGTCAGATCGGCAAGTACAGCTGTGGTCAAGCATAACCCCAAGCACGCCAAGGTTAATATGGTGAATGCAGCTCAGGCAGAGGATTCATCAGATGTCATCATGGGTAACCTTCCTGTTAATGATATTCCTGCAAAAGTTCTTTTTGACACGGGTGCATCGCATTGTTTCATTTCCAAACCTTTTGCATCAAAGTATGAGTGCGATTATCAGTATCTGCAAAATTCTTTGCAAATCGTGTCACCGGGCAAGCAGATGACAGCTAATTTCTACGTCCCGGACATTACTATCACGTTGGGCGACTACAAATTTCTAGCTTCTCCTATTGTTCTGGGCGACTCAGATAATGATCTTATTCTCGAAATGGATTGGCTTTCTAAACACAAGGCGCATCTTGATTGTGCAGCCAGGCAGATTCAATTGACTCATTCGTCTGAGGATGTAATTGTCTTTGCCGCTCGTGATGATACCATCCGTCTGTTTTCTCTCAATGAGAAGGGTGAACTGGATGCTATCTCGCAAATTCCAGTCATTTGCGAATATCAAGACGTCTTTCCAGAAGAGCTTCCAGGAATGCCTCCACACCGGCCAGTTGAATTCGTCATCGATCTTGAGCCTGGCACGGAACCAGTGTGCAAGCGTCCTTACAAGCTCGGACCTGAAGAGTTGAAGGAACTGAAGAAGCAACTTGATATTCAAGAGAGAATGGGTCACATCTGGCCTAGTTCTTCTCCGTGGGGTTTTGGTGTTCTTTTTGTGAAGAAGAAGGATGGAACGGACCGACTTTGTGTTGATTACCGTCCATTGAACAAGAAGACCATCAAGAACAAATACCCACTTCCCAACATCAACGAGCTGTTCGAACAACTCAAAGGTGCCCAAGTATTCTCCAAGCTTGGTCTCCGTATGGGTTATCATCAGATTCGAATCCGTGAGCAAGATATTCCCAAGATGGCTTTCAGGACAAGCTATGGTTCATATGAATACACTGTCATGTCTTTTGGCCTCGTCAACGCCCCTCCGACGTTCTCTCGCATGATGAACTTCATCTTCAACGCCTACACCAATGACTTCGTTTTGGTCTATCTCGACGACATTCTAGTTTTCTCGAAGAACAAGGAAGATCATGCCAAGCACTTGCGTTTGGTACTCGATAAGCTCAGGGAACACAAGTTCTACGCCAAGTTCTCCAAGTGCGAATTTTGGCTCGATGAGGTTCTTTATCTTGGTCATATCATCTCTGCCAAGGGCATTGCGGTGAATCCTGAGAAGGTGTCTGCAATTGTGAATTGGGAACGACCTCAGAACGTGAAGCAACTCCGTAGCTTCCTCGGTCTCGCAAGCTATTGTTGAAGATTCGTTGAAAACTTTTCAAAGATCGCGAAGCCTCTCTTAAATCTTCTCTAGAAGCACGTCAAGTACGTTTGGTCTCTGGAATGTGACATCGCTTTCAACACTTTGAAAGAGAAATTGGTCACTGCTCCAGTTCTGACTCCGCCTGATGAATCCAAACCGTACGAGGTCTTTTGCGATGCCTCTCTCCAAGGTCTTGGCGCAGTGTTGATGCAAGAGAAGAAAGTTGTGGCTTATACCTCTCGCTAGTCGAAGCCCAATGAGAAGAACTACCCCACTCATGACCTCGAGTTGGCGGCAGTTGTGCATGCTCTTTTGACTTGGAGACATCTCTTATTGGGAAGAAAAGTGGACATTTTCACTGACCACAAGAGTCGCAAGTACATCTTCACTCAGCCTAATCTCAATCTCAGGCAGACTCGATTGGTCGAAATGATTCAAGAGTATAATCCAAGTATCGAGCACACTCCAGGTAAGGCCAATGTGATTGCTGACGCATTGAGCAGGAAGGCTTATTGCAACAGTCTGATTCTCAAGCCTTATCAACCCGAGCTTTGTGAAACTTTCCGCAAACTTAATCTGCAAGTTGTTCCTCAAGGTTTCCTCACCAACCTTCAAGTCTCTCCTACCTTGGAAGACCAGATTCGCCAAGCCCGGCTTCTTGATGCTATGGTGAAAAAGGTGAAGATTGGGATTGGCAAGAGTCAACCCAAGTACAAGTGCTACCGCCTTGATGACAAGGATACTCTCTTCTTCGAGGATCGTATTGTTGTGCCCAAAGGTGACCTTCGTAAAGTGATCATGAACGAGGCTCACAATTCTCTCCTCTCCATCCACCCTGGGAGCACGAAGAAGTATCAGGACCTCAAGCAGGCTTATTGGTGGACTTGAATGAAGCGCGAGATTGCTCAATTCGTGAATGAATGTGATGTCTGCAGAAGAGTGAAGGCAGAACATCAAAGGCCAACTGGTCTCCTCCAACCTCTTGCCATTCCAGAATGGAAGTTTGACCACATTGAGATGGACTTCGTGACTGGGTTTCCAAAGTCCAAGCGTGTCAATGATGCTATATTCATTGTCATCGACAAACTCACTAAAGTGGCTCACTTTCTGCCTATCAAAGAGTCTATCACTGTAGCTCAATTGGTGGAACTCTATACCTCTCGGATTGTCTCTCTGCACGGTATTCCTCAAGTGATCTCTTCAGACCGTGGCAGCATCTTTACCTCCAAGTTTTGGGATTCTTTTCAGAAGGCTATGGGCACCAACATCCGCTTCAGCACATCTTTCCATCCTCAAACTAGCAGTCAAGTTGAGCGTGTCAATCAGATTCTTGAAGATATGCTCAGGGCTTGTGTGATCTCCTTCGGCATGAAGTGGGAGGATTGTCTTCCATATGCTGAATTCTCCTACAACAACAGTTTTCAAGCAAGTTCGGGCAAGGCCCCATTTGAAATTTTGTATGGTAGGAAGTGCCATACCCCTCTCAACTGGTCTGAAACCGGTGAATGTCAGCTTTTGGGTAATGACTTAATCACAAAGGCAGAGGAAATGTGCAAAGTCATTCGAGATAACCTCAAAGCAGCCCAATCCCGCCAGAAGAGCTACTATGATAGTAAGCACCGTGATTTAGCTTTCGAGATCGGAGATCATGTTTACCTCCGCGTCTCTCCTATGAAAGGTACTCATCGCTTCGGTATCAAAGGGAAGCTTGCCCCTAGATACGTGGGACCTTTCAAGATCGTCAGCAAGAGAGGCGATCTCGCCTATCAACTCGAGCTTCCTTCAAACTTTGCAAATGTGCATGACGTGTTCCATGTCTCTCAGCTTCGAAAGTGCTTCAAGACTCCTGACTGCACCGTTAACTTCGAAGACATTGAGCTCCAAGCAGATCTCTCCTATCGTGAGCACCCCGTTGCTATTCTTGAAGAGACTGAACGCAAGACTCGCAACAAGTCAATCAAATTCCTCAAAGTCAAGTGGTCACACCATTCCGACCGTGAAGCTACCTGGGAACGCGAGGATCACCTCCATTCTGAATACCCGGTGTTCTTTCAGTCCTAGATCTCGGGATGAGATGCTTTCGTAGTGGTGGAGTGTTGTAACACCCCGGATATGATTTTCCCAATATGTAATCCAATTCTTGCCGTTTCCGGCGTTAAGTTATTTTATTTTCTCGGGTTCGGGTTTTTGTCTCCGTGTGTTGTTATCATTGTCATGCATCTCATATCATGTCATCATGTGCATTGCATTTGCATACGTGTTCGTCTCATGTATTCAAGCATTTTCCCTGTTGTCTGTTTTGCATTCCGGCGCTTCGTTCTCCTCCGGTGGTCATTTCTACCTTTATCTCATGTGTGGGGGTTAAACATTTCTGGATTGGACCGAGACTTGCCAAGCGGCCTTGGTTTAATACCGGTAGACCGCCTATCAAGTTTCGTACCATTTGGACTTCGTTTGATGCTCCAATGGTTAACTGAGGGACCGAAAAGGCCTCGTGTGTGTTGCAGCCCAACACCCCTCTATTTTTGCCCAAAACCCACCAAAACCTTCTCCAGCATCTAGAGCGTTCGATCACGATCACGTGGCCAAAAACCGCACCTCATTTGGACTCTCCTAGCTCCCTCTATGCCTATATAAAGACACCCCCGAAAATCTCCTTCTCCTTCCCCCCGAAAACCTTAGATCCATCTCCA
This sequence comes from Triticum monococcum, assembly GCA_034509565.1. Classification (NCBI taxonomy): domain Eukaryota; kingdom Viridiplantae; phylum Streptophyta; class Magnoliopsida; order Poales; family Poaceae; genus Triticum; species Triticum monococcum. The sequence goes on along the minus strand of CM067843.1, from coordinate 663,063,035 downwards.
CCCGCCGCCGCCGGACAAAACCCGCCAGGCCGGACATTGTCCGACCCGCGCCGCCACCGCCACGTGTCGCTCCATCATTCGCCGCCCGCGCCGCCCCACTTCGCCGGCCCGCTCGGCCCGGGGAGGGCCCCCGAGGCCCGCACCTCGCCGCCGCCGCGCCCGACTCGCCCCGCCGCCTCTACCCCGCGCCCGGTGACCGGAGCCGCCGCCCGCCATCAACGCCGTGCTCCGGCGAGCTCGCTCGGCCGACCCCGTCGCCTCCCGACCTCGCCCGCCGCACCCCGCGGCCGCGCCGCCGCCCAGCCTCTCTCCGGCCTCCTCCTTGTCACCGGCAAGTGAAGGAAATATGCCCTAGAGGCAATAATAAAGTTATTATTTATTTCCTTATATCATGATAAATGTTTATTATTCATGCTAGAATTGTATTAACCGGAAACATAATACATGTGTGAATACATAGACAAACAGAGTGTCACTAGTATGCCTCTACTTGACTAGCTCGTTAATCAAAGATGGTTATGTTTCCTAACCATGGACAAAGAGTTGTTATTTGATTAACGGGATCACATCATTAGGTGAATGATCTGATTGACATGACCCATTCCATTAGCTTAGCACCCGCTCGTTTAGTATGTTGCTATTGCTTTCTTCATGACTTATACATGTTCCTATGACTATGAGATTATGCAACTCCCGTTTGCCGGAGGAACACTTTGTGTGCTACCAAACGTCACAACGTAACTAGGTGATTATAAAGGTGCTCTACAGGTGTCTCCAAAGGTACATGTTGGGTTGGCTATTTCGAGATTAGGATTTGTCACTCCGATTGTCGGAGAGGTATCTCTGGGTCCTCTCGGTAATGCACATCACATAAGCCTTGCAAGCATTGCAACTAATGAGTTAGTTGCGAGATGATGTATTATGGAACGAGTAAAGAGACTTGCCGGTAACGAGATTGAACTAGGTATTGGATACCGATGATCGAATCTCGGGCAAGTAACATACCGATGACAAAGGGAACAACGTATGTTGTTATGCAGTCTGACCGATAAAAGATCTTCGTAGAATATGTAGGAACCAATATGGGCATCCAGGTCCCGCTATTGGTTATTGACCGGAGACATGTCTCTATCATGTCTACATTGTTCTCGAACCCATAGGGTCCGCACGCTTAAGGTTTCGATGACAGTTATATAATGAGTTTATGAGTTTTGATGTACCGAAGGAGTTCGGAGTCCCGGATGAGATCGGGGACATGACGAGGAGTCTCGAAATGGTCGAGACGTAAAGATCGATATATTGGACGACTATATTCGGACATCGGAAAGGTTCCGAGTGGTTCGGGTATTTTTTGGAGTACCGGGGAGTTACGGGAATATGGGGGAGAAGTATTGGGCCTTATTGGGCCATACGGGAAAGAGAGAGGGGATGCCTAGGGCAGGCCGCGCCCCCCCCCAAGGCCTAGTCCGAATTGGACTAGGGGGAGGGGCTGCGCCCCCTCCTTCCTTCCCTTCTCCCTTCCCCTTCCTTGTCTCCTACTCTTACTACACGGAAGGACTCCTAGTTGGACTAGGAAAGGGGGGATCCTACTCCCGGTGGGAGTAGGACTCCCCTAGGGCGCGCCATAGAGAGGGCCGGCCCTCCCCTCCTCCACTCCTTTATATACGGGGGCAGGGGGCACCCCATAGACACACAAGTTGATCTTCGTGATCGTTCCTTAGCCGTGTGCGGTGCCCCCCTCCACGATATTACACCTCGATCATATTGTAGCGGTGCTTAGGCGAAGCCCTACGACGGTTAAACATCAAGATCGTCACCACGCCGTCGTGCTGACGAAACTCCTCCCCAAAAGCTTTGCTGGATCGGAGCCCGGGGTGCGTCATCGAGATGTACGTGTGTCAAGAACTCGGAGGTGCCGAAGTAACGGTGCTTGGATCGGTTGGACTGGGAAGACGTACGACTACTTCCTCTACGTTGCGTCAACGCTTCCGCTTCGGTCTACGAGGGTACGTAGACAACACTCTCCCCTCTTGTTGCTATGCATCACCAAGATCTTGCGTGTGCATAGGATTTTTTTGAAATTACTACGTTCCCCAACAGTGGCATCCGAGCCTAGGTTTTATGGTTAGATGTTATATGCACGAGTAGAACACAAGTGAGTTTTGGGCGATATAAGTCATACTGCCTACCAGCATGTCATACTTTGGTTCGGCGGTATTGTTGGATGAAGCGGCCCGGACCGACATTACGCGTACGCTTACGCGAGACTGGTTCTACCGCCGTGCTTTGCACACAGGTGGCTGGCGGGTGTCAGTTTCTCCAACTTTAGTTGAACCGAGTGTGGCTACGCCCGGTCCTTGCGAAGGTTAAAACGGCATCAACTTGACAAACTATCGTTGTGGTCTTGATGCGTAGGTAAGATTGGTTCTTACTTAAGCCCGTAGCAGCCACGTAAAACTTGCAACAAACAAAGTAGAGGACGTCCAACTTGTTTTTGCAGGGCATGTTGTGATGTGATATGGTCAATACATGATGCTAAATTTTATTGTATGAGATGATCATGTTTTGTAACTGAGTTATCGGCAACTGGCAGGAGCCATATGGTTGTCGCTTTATTGTATGCAATGCAATCGCCCTGTAATGCTTTACTTTATCACTAAGCGGTAGCGATAGTCGTAGAAGCATAAGATTGGCGAGACGACAACGATGCTACGATGGAGATCAAGGTGTCGCGCCGGTGACGATGGTGATCATGACGGTGCTTCGGAGATGGATATCACAAGCACAAGATGATGATGGCCATATCATATCACTTATATTGATTGCATGTGATGTTTATCTTTTATGCATCTTATCTTGCTTTGATTGACGGTAGCATTATAAGATGATCTCTCACTAAATTATCAAGAAGTGTTCTCCCTGAGTATGCACCGTTGCCAAAGTTCGTCGTGCCCAGACACCACGTGATGATCGGGTGTGATAAGCTCTACGTCCATCTACAATGGGTGCAAGCCAGTTTTGCATATGCAGAATACTCAGGTTAAACTTGACGAGCCTAGCATATGCAGATATGGCCTCGGAACATGGAGACCGAAAGGTCGAGCGTGAATCATATAGTAGATATGATCAACATAATGATGTTCACCATTGAAAACTAATCCATTTCACGTGATGATCGGTTATGGTTTAGTTGATTTGGATCATGTGATCACTTAGAGGATTAGAGGGATGTCTATCTAAGTGGGAGTTCTTAAGTAATATGATTAACTGAACTTAAATTTATCATGAACTTAGTACCTGATAGTATCTTGCTTATGTATGTTTGATTGTAGATAGATGGCCCGTGCTGTTGTCCCGTTGAATTTTAATGCGTTCCTTGAGAAAGCAAAGTTGAAATATGATGGTAGCAATTACACGGACTGGGTCCATAACTTGAGGATTATCCTCATTGCTGCACAGAAGAATTACGTCCTGGAAGCACCGCTGGGTGCCAGGCCTGCTGCTAGAGCAACATCAGATGTTATGAACGTCTGGCAGAGCAAGGCTGATGACTACTCGATAGTTCAGTGTGCCATGCTTTACGGCTTAGAATCGGGACTTCAACGACGTTTTGAACGTCATGGAGCATATGAGATGTTCCCGGAGTTGAAGTTAATATTTCAAGCAAATGCCCGGATTGAGAGATATGAAGTCTCCAATAAGTTCTATAGCTGCAAGATGGAGGAGAATAGTTCTGTCAGTGAGCATATACTCAAAATGTCTGGGTATAATAATCACTTGATTCAGATGGGAGTCAATCTTCCAGATGATTGCGTCATTGACAGAATTCTCCAATCACTGCCACCAAGCTACAAGAGCTTCGTGATGAACTATAATATGCAAGGTATGAATAAGACTATTCCCAAGCTCTTCATGATGCTAAAATCGACGAAGGTAGAAATCAAGAAAAACATCAAGTGTTGATGGTTGACAAAACCACTAGTTTCAAGAAAAGGCCAAAGGGAAGAAGGGGAACTTCAAGAAGAACGGCGAACAAGTTGCTGCTCAAGTGAAGAAGCCCAAGTCTGATCCTAAGCCTGAGACTAAGTGCTTCTACTGCAAAGGGACTGGTCACTGGAAGTGGAACTGCCCCAAGTATTTGGCGGATAAGAAGGATGGCAAGGTAAACAAAGGTATATTGGATATACGTGTTATTGATGTGTACTTTACTAGTGTTTATAGCAACCCCTCGGCATTTGATACTGGTTCAGTTGCTAAGAGTAGTAACTCAAAACGGGAGTTGCAGAATAAACAGAAACTAGTAAAGGGTGAGGTGACGATGTGTATTGGAAGTAGTTCCAAGATTGATATGATCATCATCGCACACTCCCTATACTTTCGGGATTAGTGTTGGAACTAAATAAGTGTTATTTGGTGTTTGCGTAGAGCATGAATATGATTTGATCATGTTTATTGCAATACGGTTATTCATTAAAGTCAGAGAATAATTGTTGTTCTGTTTACATGAATAAAACCTTCGATGGTCATACACCCAATGAAAATAGTTTGTTGGATCTCGATCGTAGTGTTACACATATTCATAATATTGAAGCCAAAACATGCAAAGTTAATAATGATAGTGCAACTTATTTGTGGCACTGCCATTTAGGTCATATTGGTGTAAAGCGCATGAAGAAACTCCATGCTGATGGGTTTTTGGAATCACTTGATTATGAATCACTTGATGCTTGCGAACCATGCCTCATGGGCAAGATGACTAAAACACCGTTCTCCGGAACAATGGAGTGAGCAACTGACTTATTGGAAATAATACATACTGATGTATGCGATCCGATGAGTGTTGAGGCTCGCGGTGGGTATCGTTATTTTCTGACCTTCACAGATGATTTGAGCAGATATGAGTATATCTACTTGATGAAACATAAATCTGAAACATTTGAAAAGTTCAAATAATTTCAGGGTGAAGTGGAAAATCATCGTGACAAGAAAATAAGGTTTCTACGATCTGATCACGGAGACAAATATTTGAGTTACGAGTTTGGTCTTCAATTAAAACATTGTGGAATAGTTTCACAAACTCATGCCACCTGGAACACCACAGCATAATGGTGTGTCCGATCATCATAACCGCACTTTATTGGATATAGTGCAATCTATGATGTCTCTTACCAATCTACCACTATCGTTTTGGGGTTATGCATTAGAGACAACTGCATTCATGTTAGAAAGGGCACCATCTAAATCCGTTGAGACGACACAATCTGAATTATGGTTTGGCAAGAAACCAAAGTTGTCGTTTCTTAAAGTTTTGGGTTCTGATGCTTATATGAAAAAGTTTCATCCTGATAAGCTCAAACCCAAATCGGAGAAATATGTCTTCATAGGATACCCAAAGGAGACTGTTGGGCACACCTTCTATCATAGATCCGAAGGCAAGACATTCATTGCTGAGAATGGATACTTTCTAGAGAAGAAGTTTCTCTCGAAAGAAGTGAGTGGGAGGAAAGTAGAACTTGATAAGGTAATTGTACCTTCTCCTGAATTGGAAAGTAGTTCATCACAGAAATGAGTTCCAGTGATGCCTACACCGATTAGTGAGGAAGCTAATGATGATGATCATGTAACTTCAGATCAAGTTACTACCGAATCTCGTAGGTAAACCAGAGTGAGATCCGCACCAGAGTGGTACGGTAATCCTGTTCTGAAAGTCATGTTAGTAGACCATGACGAACTTGCGAACTATGAGGAAGCGATGATGAGCCCAGATTCCGCAAAATGGCTTGAGGCCATGAAATCTGAGATGGGATCCATGTATGAGAACAAAGTGTAGACTTTGGTTGACTTGCCCGATGATCGGCAAGCCATAGAAAATAAATGAATCTTCAAGAGGAAGACGGACGTTGATAGTAGTGTTACTATCCACAAAGCTAGACTTGTCGAAAAAGGTTTTTGACAAAGTTCAAGGTGTTGACTACGATGAGAGTTTCTCACTCGTATCTATGCTTGAGTCTGTCCGAATCATGTTAGCAATTGCCGCATTTTATGAAATCCGGCAAATGGATAAACAAAACTGCATTCCTTAATGGATTTATTAAAGAAGAGTTGTATACGATGCAACTAGAAGGTTTTGTCAATCCTAAAGGTGTTAACAAAATATGCAAGCTCCAGCGATTCATCAATGGACTGGTGCAAACATCTCGGAGTTGGAATATATGCTTTGATAGGTTGATCGAAGCATATAGTTTTATACAGACTTGCGGTGAAGCCTGTATTTACAAGAAAGTGAGTGGGAGCACTACAACATTTCTGATAAGTATATGTGAATGACATATTGTTGATCGGAAATAATGTAGAATTATTCTGCAAAGCATAAAGAAGTGTTTGAAAGGAGTTTTTCAAAGAAAGACCTCGGTGAAGCTGCTTACATATTAAGCATCAAGATCTATAGAGATAGATCAAGACACTTGATAAGATTTTTCAATAAGTACATACCTTGACAAGATTTTGAAGTAGTTCAAAATGGAATAGTCAAAGAAAGAGTTCTTGTTTGTGTTACAAGGTGTGAAGTTGAGTAAGACTCAAAACCCGACCACGACAGAAGATAGAAAGAGAATGAAAGTCATTCCCTATGCCTTGGCCATAGGTTCTATAAAGTATGCCATGCTGTGTACCAGATCTATTGTATACCCTACACTGATTTTGGCAAGGGAGTACAATAGTGATCTAGGAGTAGATCAATGGACAGCGGTCAAAATTATCCTTACTGGAATAAGGATATGTTTCTCGGTTATGGAGGTGACAAAAGGTTCGTCTTAAAGAGTTACGTCGATGCAAGTTTTGACACAGATCTGGATGACTCTAAGTCTCGATCTAGACACATATTGAAAGTGGGAGCAATTTGCTCGAGTAGCTCCGTGCAGAGCATTGTAGACATAGAAAATTGCAAAATACATAACGGATCTAAATGTGAAAGACCCGTTGACTAAGATTCCCTCACAAGCAAAACATGATCACACCTTAGTACTCTTTGAGTGTTAATCACATAGCGATGTGAACTAGATTACTGAATCTAGTAAACCCTTTGGGTGTTAATCACATGATGATGTGAACTATCGATGTTAATCACATGGTGATGTGATCTAGATTATTGACTCTAGTGCAAGTGGGAGACTGAAGGAAATATGCCCTAGAGGCAATAATAAAGTTATTATTTATTTCCTTATATCATGATAAATGTTTATTATTCATGCTAGAATTGTATTAACCGGAAACATAATACATGTGTGAATACATAGACAAACAGAGTGTCACTAGTATGCCTCTACTTGACTAGCTCGTTAATCAAAGATGGTTATGTTTCCTAACCATGGACAAAGAGTTGTTATTTGATTAACAGGATCACATCATTAGGTGAATGATCTGATTGACATGACCCATTCCATTAGCTTAGCACCCGATCGTTTAGTATGTTGCTATTGCTTTCTTCATGACTTATACATGTTCCTATGACTATGAGATTATGCAACTCCCGTTTGCCGGAGGAACACTTTGTGTGATACCAAACATCACAATGTAACTGGGTGATTATAAAGGTGCTCTACAGGTGTCTCCAAAGGTACATGTTGGGTTGGCGTATTTCGAGATTAGGATTTGTCACTCCGATTGTCAGAGAGGTATCTCTGGGCCCTCTCGGTAATGCACATCACATAAGCCTTGCAATCATTGCAACTAATGAGTTAGTTGCGAGATGATGTATTACGGAACGAGTAAAAGAGACTTACAGGTAACGAGATTGAACTAGGTATTGGATACCGACGATCGAATCTCGGGCAAGTAACATACCGATGACAAAGGGAACAACGTATGTTGTTATGCGGTCTGACCGATAAAAGATCTTCGTAGAATATGTAGGAACCAATATGGGCAGCCAGGTCCCGCTATTGGTTATTGACCAGAGACATGTCTCGGTCATGTCTACATTGTTCTCGAACCCGTAGGGTCTGCACACTTAAGGTTTCGATGACAGTTATATAATTAGTTTATGAGTTTTGATGTACCGAAGGAGTTCGGAGTCCCGGATGAGATCGGGGACATGACGAGGAGTCTCGAAATGGTCGAGACGTAAGGATCGATATATTGGACGACTATATTCGGACATCGGAAAGGTTCCGAGTGGTTCGGGTATTTTTCGGAGTACTGGGTAGTTACGAGAATACGGGGGAGAAGTATTGGGCCATACGGGAAAGAGAGAGGGGCTGCCTAGGGCAGGCCGCGCCCCCCCCAAGGCCTAGTCCGAATTGGACTAGGGGGAGGGGCTGCGCCCCCTCCTTCCTTCCCTTCTCCCTTCCCCTTCCTTGTCTCCTACTCCTACTACATGGAAGGACTCCTAGTTGGACTAGGAAAGGGGGAATCCTACTCCCGGTGGGAGTAGGACTCCCCTAGGGCGCGCCATAGAGAGGGCCGGCCCTCCCCTCCTCCACTCCTTTATATACGGGGGCAGGGGGCACCCCATAGACACACAAGTTGATCTTCGTGATCGTTCCTTAGCCGTGTGCGGTGCCCCCCTCCATGATATTACACCTCGATCATATTGTAGCGGTGCTTAGGCGAAGCCCTGCGACGGTTAAACTTCAAGATCGTCACCACGCCGTCGTGCTGACGAAACTCCTCCCCGAAAGCTTTGCTGGATCGGAGCCCGGGGTGCGTCATCGAGCTGTACGTGTGTCAAGAACTCGGAGGTGCCGGAGTAACGGTGCTTGGATCGGTTGGACTGGGAAGACGTACGACTCCTTCCTCTATGTTGCGTCAACGCTTCTGCTTCGGTCTACGAGGGTACGTAGACAACACTCTCCCCTCTCGTTGCTATGCATCACCATGATCTTGCGTGTGCGTAGGAATTTTTTTGAAATTACTACGTTCCCCAACAGCAAGTTCCACTCCGGCCGGCCTCCTCCATCTCCGGCGAGCTTCAAGTCCCTCTCCGGCGAACCTCGTAACCCGTGCGGCCAGATCTGGATCCAGATCCAAAAACTCGGTTGACTTTTGCCTCAAATCCTAGATATTTTGCCCCTGTTCATCGTGCCATAACTTTGCATCCGTAGCTCCGTTTTGGGCATATAGCATATCAAAATGTTCGTTTCAGAGAGCACATCATTTCATCTCATTGCATCATTTTCATTTGAGTTCATCTTGATGCCCGAAATGTTGTTAGAAGAATGCTATTTGAGATAACTGTCAGATCTGCTGCTCCAATTATATATTTGTCATTTTTGCCATGATTATTGTGTGCATGTTATGCCCCAAAGCTCTACATGAGTTTTGTTATATGTTTTGCCATCTATCCAGAGGTGCAACCCATGTATTTTTGTGATGTGTGTGGTGACTAGCACAAGCTTGCAAAGTGGTGCATTTGTTAATGCTGATTTCAAGGACTTATCATTTCCATTAAGTCCTTGATCTGTTTATCTCAATATGCCATATGTTCATGTTGTTTCCTAGTGATCCGTGCCTCTTTTGAGGATGATCAGTAAGGATGTTTTGTTAATCTTGTAGTGCTCTATCCATCCATATCTTTGTTTGCAATAATGAGCACCCTAGCTTGAGTCAATCGAGCTTTACTTTTGCTATTTCGTGAATCTGGACAGATTGTCTACTTGTTAGCGATTTTGCCGAGGATGTTGTAGTTGATCCGTGCATGCTATGTTATTTTTCTTGCCATGTCTAGTTTGCATTTTGTGTATTCTTGATGGGTGCATGCTTAGATTGCCATGACTTGCTCTGTAGTGAGTGCATCGAGCTCATAAACATGCCTACTTGATATTTGTTTCAGCATGCTTCAGTTTTTCACTAAGTCTGTGATCTGATTATGTTTTTGCCATGTTCACATGCTTGCAAATGTATTTTCTGGTCCCTTTTGGCTCAAGGTCACTAAGGGACTATTGTTAAGCTCTTTGAGTAGCTCCATGCCATGCTTTAATTTGCCATGTTCAGGTCCTGTAGCATGTAGTTTTCATGCTCCAAAGAGTGCTATCTGATCTAAAATTCCAGACAAGTGTTAATTTCACTAAGTCTGAAATCTGTTTGCCAAAGGCATTTTTGCCATGCTTGTTTGAACCTGTTAATGGATGAATTGGCCGTAGCTCAGTTTTCATTTTTTGTTAAGCATCATGAATGGATCCCTGCCATGTATTTTGTTGCCATGTTTGAGTGCTGTAGAATGTTCATCTTGTTGCATTTAGATGGCTACTTGCTGTAAATCGCAGACCGGTGTCATATTTGAATTGCTTGCCATTTCCAAACCGTAACTCCGATTCCGGTGATCTTTATATCGTTTTCAAGCGATTTAATCTCACCTTTCCAGTGGCACACTTGGATTCCCAAGTTGAGGCCAGGTTCATTCATTCCTTGTCAAATCTTGCATATGCATCACATATTGCATCCCGCATAGCATACCATCTTTGCATCATATTGTTTGAGCCTTGCACGTGGTTGATTGTGTCCTTGTTGCTTGTTTGTCTTGTTTGGGTAGAGCCGGGAGACGAGTTCGCTAACAAGGAGCCCGTTGAGTTTGCTTTCGAGTATCCAGTCAACTCTGACAACTTTGCAGGCAAGATGATCATACCCTCGAAATCACTTCTATCTTTGCTTTGCTGGATGCTCGCTCTTTTGCTATGCCTATGCTATGATGCCTACCACTTGCTTATCATGCCTCCCAAATTGCCATGTCAAACCTCTAACCCACCATGTCCTAGCAAGCCGTTGATTAGCTATGTTACCGCTTTGCTCAGCCCCTCTTATAGTGTTGCTAGTTGCAGGTGAAGATTGGAGACTGTTCCTTGTTGGAACATTATTTACTTGTTGGGATATCATTATATTGCCATGTTATCTTAATGCACCTATATACTTGGTAAAGGGTGGAAGGCTCGGCCTCTCACCTAGTGTTTTGTTCCACTCTTGCCGCCCTAGTTTCCGTCATATCGGTGTTATGTTCCCGGATTTTGCGTTCCTTACGCGGTTGGGTTATAATGGGAACCCCTTGATAGTTCGCCTTGATTAAAGCTTTTCCAGCAGTGCCCAACCTTGGTTTTACCATTTGCCACCTAGCCTCTTTTTCCCTTGGGTTTCCGGAGCCCGAGGGTCATCTTATTTAACCCCCCCGGGCCAGTGCTCCTCTGAGTGGTTGTCCGAACTAGAGTCCTGTGTAGCGCCCCCTCGGGGAAACTCGAGGTTTGGTTTTAGTTGTATGGAGAGCTCATCTGAGTGTGCCCTGAGAACGAGATATGTGCAGCTCCTATCGGGATTTGTCGGCACATTCGGGCGGTGTTGCTGGATTTGTTTTAACTTGTCGAAGTGTCTTGTAGAACCGGGATACCGAGTCTGATCGGAATGTCTCGGGAGGAGGTCTATTCCTTCGTTGACCGTGAGAGCTTGTCATGGGCTAAGTTGGGACTCCCCTGCAGGGATTTGTACTTTCGAAAGCCGTGCCCGCGGTTATGGGCAGATGGGAATTTGTTAATGTCCGGTTGTAGATAACTTGAACCTTAACTTAATTAAAATGAATCAATTGTGTGAGTTACCGTGATGGCCTCTTCTCGGCGGAGTCCGGGAAGTGGACACGGTGTTGGAGTAATGCTTGCCGCAGGTTGCTCTCTAGTTATTCGTTCGCGCTTGGCCTTCTCTCCTCGTTCTCTTTTGCGAATAAGTTAGCCACCATATATGCTAGTCGCTTGCTGCAGCTCCACATATTTTCCTTTGCCTTACCTATTATTCTTAAATAGTCTTAATCGCGAGGGTGCGAGATTGCTGAGTCCCTGTGGCTCACAGATTACTATTAAACCAGATGCAGGGCCTGATGACTCCGTTCCAGATGACGCGCTAGAGCTCAAGTGGGAGTTCGACGAGGACTCACGCTGTTACTATGTTTCTTTCCTTGATGATCAGTAGTGGTGCCCAGTTGGGACGATCGGGACCGTGTCGCATGTTGGGTTGTTCTTTTATTTTGGCGCCGTAGTCGGGCCATGAGTGTTTGGATGATGTAATGCTATTTATGTACTTTGATTGACGTGGCGAGTGTAAGCCAACTATGTATCTTCCCTTTTATTATCTATATTACATGGGATGTTGTGAAGATTGCCTAACTTGCGACATTGCTTTCAATGCGGTTATGCCTCTAAGTCGTGCCTCGACACGTGGGAGCTATAGCCGCATCGAGGGCGTTACAGCCTACCACGAAGAACTTTAGAGTTAGAAGCTATATGTGAGCACTTCATTATAGTGGATATTTTACATAGCCTATTCCTAACAACTTTCATGTGGCCTTCGAATAGACACTCGACAATTCGTGGGGTATTACCATAGAAGATCACACTTAATAACATTATACCTTGTATACCATATCACCGTTCTTGCACATTTTATATTGCAGATTGCGGGCCTCTTGTCCTCGACCAAAAAGAACTTTAGAATTAGAAGCCATATTGTGAGCACTTCATATAACCTTTTCTGACACTCATTTTGTATTTGATGAAGACCTTTTCCTTATAGTGTTACTAGCCATATAGTGGGCATTTTATATAACCAGTTCTTGGCAACTTCCACCGTGCACTTCGAATATTGACTCGACAATTCGTGTGGTATTGCCTTATAAGACCATGTTTTATAACACTAGACCTTGTCTACCATATCACCGTTCTTGCGCACTTTATATTATTGGTTACAGTTCCCTTCCTCTTGACAAGGAAGAACTTTATTTTAAATGGCCATATAGTAAGCACTTTATCTATTGGATTCTAGCACTCATATTGTCTTAGCCGAAGTACTTTTCCTTATAGTGGCGTTGTCCATATAGAGGACATTGTATATACCACTTTCATAGGGCTCTTAGAATAGTAACTCGACAATTCATGGGGTATTGCCTTATAAGACCACATTTTATAACACTAGACCTTGTCTACCATATCACCGTTCTTGAGCACTTTATATTATTGGGTGCAGTTCCCTTAGTCTCGACATGGAAGAACTTTAGATTTAATGGCCATATAATAAGCACTTTATCTAATGGATTCTAGCACTCATATCCTCTTAGCCGAAGTACTTGTCCTTATAGTGTTGTTGTCCATATAGAATGCATTTTATATAACACTTTCTTGACAACTTCCATTTGGCTTTTCGGATACTAACCATATATCACATATCACATATCACTGTTGATGCGCACTTTATACCTCGAAGAACTTTAGAGTTATAAGCCATATATGTGAGCACTTCATATAACCTTTTTCGATAGTCATTTTTTATTTGGCGAAGAACGTTTCCATATAATGTTACTAGCCATATAATGGGCATTTTATATAACCCGTTCTTGGCAACTTCCATCAGGCACTTCGAATAGTTATTGGTTGAATTTCCCTTGTTTTCGACAAGGAAGAAATTTAGATTTAATGACCACATAATAAGTACTTTATCCAACGGATTATGACACTCATATGGTCTTCGACGAAGGAATTTTGATGCACGTCTATATTTTATGCATACATGTTCAAAAAAAGACAACATTTGCAGCACACCAATCAATATTTTATGATTGATAGAAATAATTCACCCTCTTATAAACTAAATATTGATGCACGTCAGTCAGTATTTGTAGTCGTTGATTTTCAAACTTCTTTTTCCTTTTTTACTGCATGACATTTCTAGTCATGGCCCCGGTACAATTGTTGTTGTTGCTAGCCGGACTCAGGACAAGTTGTAGATCACATGCATAAAAGAATAACAAAAATGCTTTTCATACGAAAAACTTACATATGGAGAGAGACAATAACCGTCCAGAAAAAAAAGAATAACCACCAACGATTTGAATTACGTGTGTAAGATATTCGTAAAAACAACACGTAATAATAGCATCGCTCAAGAATGCTAATCATTATGAGAAGTACAATACTTTTAAGAAATGAACATGATATTTCTTTGAATTTACTTGGAGTAAAAAAATCAACTCAGCAAAACTTTGTTTCTTTAATCGTTGTGTAACATTTTACCAGAAGAGCTTTTCAGTAACATTTTTTTAGAGCGAAAACGGTGTTCCATTGACCTTTTGAGTAACTTTGGCATTGCTATTGTTAACTGAAATTACATGAAGAACCTATAGCCATTAAATATATTAAATTCACATAACTTTTTAGTAACATGATTTAACTTTGCAAAGAAAAAAGAGAGAACTTTTCATTACCTAGCTTGTTTCTACGGTGAGACAATATGAAGAACTACTTTTAGAAAAATTACTTGCCAAGACGAAGATCGTTCTGATCTCCACCTTGATGTCGTCAAGGACTACACCCCCTTGTCGCCGTCGGCTAGCCCGATCAATGGGGTGCACGAGTGGCCGCGCACATACAAGCACAAGGGCTGGAGGATGGGAATCAAGGATGGTGAAGGCCGCGCTCGGACCGTTGCGTCTGCTAGCTCGCTCATTGGCGGTCACCAAAGAGATGATGACAGGGATGATGGCAATGGAGGTGGCTACAGGAAGCGAGGAAAGAGGGGAGGTGCACACAAGAGGTTCTGGCAAGGTGTGCGTGAGCAAACAAACTGCAGAGATACCGCTGCGCGTGCTCCTGCCCCCCGTAGGCACCACCGGCATGGAGAAGGGCCAAGCGAAGCGCCGGCGCCGTCGGCTGGGCATTTGCCTGATCCTCGCAGTTCAAGCTCATTGGCAACTTCCCCAAGGCAAGAATTAGGACCAGAGACGTCTAGGATGTTTGTCACTCCAGCCTTAGAGGTGGTCCAGGGGTGCCCCTCCGTGATCCTGGGGGGGCAAGCCGACCAGCATGATGCGGATGATGAGCCTTTTGATGCTCACAGCAAGGCTGCGCTACCAGTTGAGCAGCTCCAAGCCGACAACATGACATCATTGGTGCTGCCCCCGCAAGAGTTGGCTGCTCAAGCTTTGGCCCATGCGTATCTCTGGGCGGATGAGTTGTCTGGGATCTTCACGGGTTGGGGCGCTGCTGCTGGTGGCCCTATGCCTCTATACTCCCCCCTAGGCATCAGCAGCTTCTCCCATGGATCAGTGATGCTGAAGGGGCCCCCGTTGCAGGCATGGGGGTCACATCTCCTTTCAATCAAAGATGCAGCAGCAGCGAGAGCTTTGAGCTACCACCTCTGCCACCCGCCTTGTACCAATGGGCCTCATCAGATTGGGAGCGGCCTATCGTGAACTCAACTCTACCGTGTGCGCCACAGCTGACATCGTTCTGGGAGCCGGATGCCGCAGGACCTTGCTGGCTCCCAAACTGGGCCGAGGCGAGGGCCTCCATGCCGGTCTTTGAGCCGGGCTGGGCTTATGGGCCGGAGGTCGTTTTTGGACCAGGGGCCGGTGTAATCAACGGCGACCCTCTCAGGGTCAGCAATGATGCTTGGCCAGTCGGAGACTGGGGCATTCCAGGCCCGTGCCAGCAATCAGTTGAGGAGCAAAGGGCCCGTAGGGCTTTGGCCGAGGCTAATCTGTCTGGCCCTGGCCTTGTTTCTGCGATCACAGAAAAGGTGGCAGGGTTGCACATTGACGAGCAGCGTCAGTTCATTGGCAAGATTGCAGCTATTATCTCCTCCTCCATTCTGGGCGCGCCTCCGGCTGTCTCTACTCCGTCACCCCGGAAGCTCAAGCAGCGACTTCTTCGTGCGGTCAAGGCCTCCAGACAGAGCTCTCGGCTTCAGTAGCTTCGCTCCAACTTGTCTTCATCCAGGCGCTCACAGGCTTTCATCAGCGTCAGGCTTGGCTTCATCAAGCGCCCGGAGGACTTCTGCGACGACACACTGCTTGCATATCTTCAGTTCTTCCGCGCGCCTATGCCACCGGAGAATGTGGCCAAGTTGGCGGAGATAGCGGGCCTTACTTCTCCTTCACAGTTGTGCCTGCCGGACGCAGAGCTGCAAGCCATCTTGGAAGAGCTTGCCGGGCGTGCTGCCTGAGCCTCGCTCACCGTCCTGTTGCTGTCTGCAGTCCTTTAGTTTCCCATGAATTGCTTTCCTTTGAACTTCATGCTGTGTGTTGCTATGCGCCGTTCGGCTGCTTGGAGAGCTCCCAAGCTCCCCGTGTATCTTTCCCATTTGTGCTGTTCATGCTACAGCCCCATTAAGTGGACCTTTATGTTATCTTATGATTAGCTCGCTTTCCCTTGCTAGCTGGTATGTGAGGGGGTTGAACAACCGAGCGCGTCGGGCTGCAGTTCGCGCCATGCTGGATCAGCTTTCATGCTCGATCATCTGTTTACAGGAATCAAAGCTTGTGGCTGTTGTTGATGCGGACATTCGGGAGGTCGCCGGGCCTGCTTTTGATTGCCATGCTGCTCTTTTAGCGGAGGGCACCCGTGGCGGCGTGCTAATTTGCTGGCGCTCCAGCAATGTTACCGCGTCTGCAATTGTTATCCGCACCTTTTCGATAACGGCTACTTTCTTGACGGAGGGGCTAACCACGCCTTGGTCGCCGACCACCGTGTATGGGCCGCATGACTGCGCGCGTAAACAGGCATTTTTGAATGAGCTTGCGGATATTCACAACTCCATGTCGGGGCCGTGGATGCTGATTGGGGACTTCAACCTGATCACGGACCCGACTGACAAGAACAACGATCGTATTTGTAGACGTTGGATGAATAAGTTTCGACGAACACTGAACAGATCGAACCTCCACGAGATGCCTTTGATTGGTAGGAAGTACACTTGGAGCAACGAACGGTCCCCGCCAACACTTGTTCGTCTCGACCGTGCCTTCTCCAATGTAGATTGGGAGCTTTTGTTCCCGGCAGCCAAGCTACTGCCACAAGCATCTTCTATCTCCGACCATTGTCCGTTGCTTCTCCGAAATGATGCGACACTGAAAACCAACAAGAGGTTCCGGTTTGAAGCCTACTGGCAGTTCATTGGAGGCTTCAAGGAGCTGGTTGGCCAATCCTGGGCTGAACCAGTGGGTGGTAGATCGCCCATTGTCGCTCTGGATTTCAAGCTATGGCGGCTAAGCAAAGCACTGCGGGCCTGGAGCAAAACCATCGTCGGTGACATTCAAATGCAAATGAATGTGGTCAATGAAATCAATCTTCAGTTAGATGCAGCACAAGACTACAGAAGTTTATCTATGGATGAAAGCAACCTGCGTGCAAAGCTTAAATCTAGATCATTGGGGCTAGCTGTTTTGTTGAAAATCAAGCTGCGACAAAGGAGTCGTGTCCTCTGGTTGAAGGCAGGGGATGCCAACACGCGTTTTTTCCAGCGTAAAGCAAACGCAAGACATAGAAGGAAGAGTTAATTACTCATTTGATACATAAACTTGCACTGGACGTACAGATTCATACATAAACTTGAAAAATGACCCAAATCGGCCCTACAACTTGTGTTTCGGGTATGTTTAGGTACATTTTCGTCATTGTCACTAATTCTCTGTTAAGCACTACACGCCAACTCGCACATAAGTAGTAAAAAGGGAAATAGACAAAAAAAAAATATGCCGCCCACATGCTCTAGCCACTGCACCATCTAGAGATTAATGTTAGAGATATACGTTCTCTATATAGTGTAGCATAATAATGTGTTTGAAGGCAAGATATGCGCTGCATGGGGATTTAAACAAGTTTTTTTGCTTGATTTCGGGGTTTTTTCGTGAGGGGTAGATTTCGGTACCTTTTCTGAAAATCTCAAAAAAATTGGTATCTCTTCATTCAAAATTTTCACAAGAATTTCGAATTCAATTTTTTTCAGTGATGTATGTTTTAAAATAAATTAAAATTTTACACTAGAGTTTTTGAATTCGAAAAAAGCGAAATCAAGAAATAAAAAATCTTGTTCAAATCCCAATGCAGCATATTTCTTCTATAGAGTATACCTAACGACCATCTCATTCGTTAACAGTTATACAAGTTGGTGCATTGGCTAGCGCACTCAGAATTAGAAGCAACATCATGAGTTCGAGTTTGAATTCTACTGACTGAATTATTCTTTTATTGTATTTCTTTGCGACTTACAGGTGGGACCCACACTTATGTATGGAGTGTGGGCCAGCTGATGTATAGTTTTTAACCGAGATTTAGAGATAATGACGGAAATGTACTTAAATGTACCAGAAATGCAAATTGAAGGGTCGATTTGTGTCATTTTTCAAGTTTATGTATGAATCTGTACGTCGAGTGCAAGTTTATGTATCAAATTTGTAATTAACTCTAGAAGGAACACCATCCATTTGCTTCACGGGCCCGATGGGATGGTCTCGAGTACTGATGCCATGACGGATTTAGCCTACAAGCATTTCAAGAACATTTTTGGTACATCTCAAGGTGTCACCTCCACTTTGGATTGGGACACCTTGGATCTGGACCAGGCAGATTTGTCGGATATTGAGGGAGAATTTTCCTTGGATGAGGTGAAGCTGGCCATTGACGATATGCCGTCGGACAAGGCACCCGGCCCGGATGGTTACAATGCTGGCTTCTATAAGCATTGCTGGGACATTATCAAGCTGGATGTGGTAGCGGCCTTGAATCAACTCCATCGCATGGACAGTAGAGGGTTGGCACGAATGAACAAGGCTTGCATTGTGCTTATCCCCAAGAAGCATGGTGCCAACAATCTATCAGACTTTCGGCCCATCTCACTTCTGCATAGCCTTGTTAAGATTTTCACAAAACTGCTTGCTCGTCGCCTAGCTCCAAAGCTGTCGGATCTAGTTGACCTTTCCCAAAGTGCTTTCATTAAGTACCACATCATTCAGGAAAACTTCCTGTACGTCCAAAACACGATCAGATATCTGCACAAGATGAAGAAGCCTGCAATCCTTCTTAAATTAGATATCACAAAGGCCTTTGATTCCGTAGCTTGGGAATACATTCTTGACATGCTTCAGGCTCGGGGATTTGGTTCTCGTTGGAGGACTTGGATCGCTATGCTCCTGCGCACATCCTCATCTCGCGTGCTCATCAATGGTCAACTCTCAGAGGAGATTATCCATCGCAAGGGCCTCCGGCAAGGGGACCCAATTTCACCGTTCTTGTTTATTCTGGCGATGGACCCGCTACAACATATGATGAGGATGGCCACGGAGGACGGTGTGCTTTCGAAGCTGCCTGGCCGGCGGCACCTTATGCGCTGCTCTTTTTATGCGGATGACGTTGCATTATTCATTAACCCCTCGGTAAGGGATGTGCGAATGGTCAAACTGCTTCTTGACTGCTTCGCCTCGGTGTCGGGCCTTCGCACCAACACCGACAAGAGCTCGGCTCTTCCAATCCGCTGCGCTGCTTTGAACCTGCACCGCATCTTGGCGCCGCTTGGGATCCCATTGAAGCATTTCCCAACTACTTACCTTGGGATGCCACTATCCCTGAGAACTCTGACCAAGGTCGATCTAGAACCATTTGTTCTCAAGTTCGGAAAAGAATGTCCTGCTGGAAAGGTGGCATGATGGCCAAGAGCGGTCGGCTTGTTCTTCTCCGATCTAACCTGGCTTCCCTTGCGGTGTACATGATGACCGTACACCGCCTGCCGAAGTGGGTTATCAAAAGATTGATCCAGCTATGCCGGGCTTGGTTGTGGAGTGGAGAGAGCGTCTACAATGGCGGACAGTGCCGCGTGGCATGGAGTTTGCTCTGCCGACCGAAGCATCTTGGAGGATTGGGTGTTATGGATTTTGCTAAATTTGGTAGAGCATTGCGCCTGCGTTGGATGTGGCTAGCTTGGCAAGTCCCTGTCAGGCCTTGGGCGCAAGGCCCGCTGCCATGCGATGACACTGATAAGGCACTCTTTTCCATGGCAACTTCTATCGTTCTGGGTGATGGCGCACATACCAAATTCTGGCATGATCGTTGGCTTAATGGCCAGTGCCCAAAGTCCATTGCGCCAACTCTCTACAATATCTCCACTCGCAAAAATAGAACAGTCAAAGAGGCCATGGAAAATGATGTTTGGTTGACTGATCTGGCTAATGGTCTGACGGAAGAAATGGCGCATCAGCTAACCACTTTGGCTTCCTTGCTGGATGAGATTGAGCTGCAGCAGGACCAACCGGATGCAATTACCTGGCGACTATCTTCTAATGGTAAATATTCTGCTAGCTCCGCTTATTTGCTCCAGTTTGCGGGATCGATTCCCATGGATGGATTCCAACTAATCTGGTCTCCTTGGGCGTCGGGGAAATGCCGCTTTTTCATTTGGACTGCCATCCTGGGCAAAATTCTCACGGCAGATGTGCTGCTTCGTCGCGGATGGAAAAACAATTATTTCTGCCCTTTATGTGAGCGCAGCTTGGAGACATCTTACCACCTTCTCGTGGATTGCCCGTGGTCCAAGGGCCTTTGGGACTCGGTTGCCTCGGCTGCAAATTCTCCGTCGCTGCGACCAGCTACTTGGAGCGGATGCACGGACATTAAGGATTGGATGAGCAGATGCTTTCATCTTGCCCCAGCGGCAACAAAAAAGAGTACCCTCTCACTCATTCAACTCATTGCATGGGAAATTTGGAGGGAAAGGAATCGGCGTTTGTTTCAACAGGAGGCTATGCACAAACAACTCTTGTTCGCAAGATTAAAGATGAGATCAGGCTCTGGAATATGGCCGGTGCTGGCATCCCTTTTGACCCTGGTTGAGTTGTAGGCTCTGTGTTCCTTTCCTTTTCCTTTTCCTTTTCTTTCTCTCTTTCCCCCCTTCGCCTGCTGGGTGTTTGCCTGCTTGGGCTGTATCCTTGTTTTTGTCCCCTTCTGATCAATGAATTTGGCAGAGCAACTGCCAACATTCAAAAAAAACATGAGCATTCTTAATGAAAAAATTATGAAGTACTCCATAATATAAGACATTTTTTGACTCCGTGCAGTGTCAAAAAATGTCTTACATTATGAAACGAAGGGAGTACTTTTTTGTTCATGCTAATATCTGTCAGCGCAAACTTTTGCACTGACAATATAATAGCGGGATAATTAATTTTTGCAGCCATCAAATTATGCCATGTGCTAGCCTACAGACGAAATAAAAAATGTCAGTAGCCTGAAACACTGGTACTCCAAGAAAGGCGTGTCCTTCAAAATTTGAATCACCAAGGAGCGTGCAGACATGCTGTAGAGGTAGCGCCAGTGCATAGGCAGGTGACAGCGCGCACATGGACCAGAGAACTGTATGGCCGCCTCTCTGTAACGTTAGTATCTTTTCAACAGCACTTCATGCCGTAACCCCCAGAAAAAAATGAGTCTGATAGTACGATATAATCAGCGATCAGGCTAAACATTTGCACGTGATTAATTAAACACCAGCCAAAAAATCATGCGCAACAGATATTGTGTCTTCACGCATGGATGAGGCACATCGCTGTCCACGCGGGGAATCAAAAGGGCCTGCGCTAACAGTGCTAATTGGCAGAAGAATCTATAGGCCACTGACCCACAAACAATGCGCTTGTTATACATACATCAGAATATCACATGCCCAGGAATACACCGCCTGGCTGGGACCATGGTGGGGCAGGTTGATAAAACTGCATCCTAGATGATCGGCAATAATTCAAGTTATTTTCGGACAAAGAATTTTGATCCAACAAGCCCGGTGCTCAAGTGATCGAACACGAAGGACTTTACTGAAGGCATCAGACATTGTAGAACAATTTAGAGATGCACCACTTTAATATAGTAGAAGTTATTGGTGTTTCATTGCAAACTTTTTCTTTTGGAAATCTATGACTTGAATATTTTTTTTCTTTGCGCTTTGGGCCGATCTAAAATCCAGCACGCGATCTAAATTCCGCTGTGTATTCTGGACTGCCCGATAGTATTTTGTTTGGTGTCCGATAGTATTAACATGCGATGTGTGTGTACACTCGCATCTAAAATTAAGTTTATCCTGGTCCATTGCCCAAGGATTATAGGGAGCTTTGTTGAGAGTTGAAGCACGCGTGTACTCCCTCCGTAAAGGGAGTACATATTATGCGTTACCCGACATGCATGAGTTGTCAAGATACAAGCTTATCTAAGAATTTCGGGGCAGTAATGCCATAATATATATAGTACTCCCTCCATTTTTTTATAAGACATTTTGAACAGCTGACATTAAACCGTTGTGTGCATTGTCTGAATTGTCAAAACGTCTTATAAAAGCTAGCAGACGGAGTATGTTATATATGGTGCATTCTTAATTAGAACGCGATGAATTGACTTCGGCCGACCAAAACACTGTTGATTCTTCACACTCTGGTGCCGATCGGAATTCACAGCGGATCATACGAGAAAAGGCAAGCTTGTCAAGTACGGTTGATAGACGAACATCAGATGGGAGCAAAGTCAGAATCAATTCTTGTACCTCAGTGATGCAGGTTAACTTGTCCTGATTGAGGAAAATGAATAAGCGTATTGTCAAGAGGTCGAGTTACTGCACGCTAGTAGGGCCGGGAGATGGATCTAGCTTAGCGGTAAACAGAAGGGAAACGACACAGACGCAAGCGCGTGGCAACAGAAGAACAAGTAAAGTCCTGTAGGCAGGGATGGCTAAAGTGCCGGTATGTGAAGTACGCAGGCAGTCGAATTGTGCGGTTCGGCGAGTTGTACTTTCCTTCCTTGGTTCGAAGAACTTTATACCGTCCATTAACAAAAGTTTGCCAAACTGCGGTAATAAAGGAAACTGTACGTTGTACAAATCTGTTCGATCGTCTCATCTTAAATAGCGTTGCCGGTTGTTCTTTGTGCACAAGATAATCTCGTAGGGATGCATCTCACCTGCAAGAGAGCATACGGAGGGAAGGGAGCCTGTGACAGGGCATGGCATGGCATGCGTACGACCTATAGAGAGAAACGCATATAAAAAACCTACTAACCAAAGGAATCTATAGACCTGGTTCCCTCACGCGGTCACGTCGTATGGAATACAGCAGGGTATACAAGCTATGAAATTCCCGTGACTGCTAAATACCCATGCATGGCTCACCCCCGAGTGGGCCAGGTTGATTGGACAGCAAGCACGATGGACGACCAGGATACTAGTTGCGCGCACAATGGGTTAGTAAAAATCCACTCGGTTCTTTCAGACGGCGGAGCTGCTGCGGGAGCCGTTCCGCCGGTTCTTGTCCGACCACCATGCCGACATCGACGCCGTGGTCTCCGACACCATCTTCCACTGGTCCGCCAACGCTGCCGCGGAGCACGGCCTCCCGCGCATCTCGTTCCTCGGCATCAGCATGTTCGCCCGTGCCTGCACCGAGACCGTGCTCCGGAGCAACCCGTTCGAGTCGTGCTTCGATGATCCCCTGCCTGGCCTGCCGCATCGGGTCGAGCAGAAGCGGAGCCAGATGATGGACCCCGTGAAGCGGCCGCATCAGTGGGAGAAGTTCCAGCTCGCCAATGACGCAGACCGGTCGAGCTACGGCGAGATCTTCAACAGCTTCCGTGAGCTGGAACCGGGCTACGCCGAGCACTA
The DNA here is from genome assembly GCA_034509565.1 of Triticum monococcum. NCBI lineage: Eukaryota > Viridiplantae > Streptophyta > Magnoliopsida > Poales > Poaceae > Triticum > Triticum monococcum. Next base: position 663,039,605 of record CM067843.1, on the reverse strand, counting down.
TCGTGCCACGCAGCTCCGCCGCCGCGCGTGGCTCGTCGGGCCGGTCGGGCTCGCCAGTGGCAGCCTGGAGGACGTGGGGTCAAGAGGCGCCGTCGCTGGCGCGCTCTCGGCGGACGCCGCCGACTGCCTGCACACTAGTAGAAAACAGGGCTTTGGTCCAGGCCGGGTCAGCCCATTAGTCCCGGTTCAGTCTAGAACCGGGACCAATGTGGGCATTGGTCCCGGTTCATGAGCCTAGGGGGCCGGCCGGGCCACGTGGGCCATTGGTTCCGATTCATCTGGACCTTTTGGTCCCGATTGGTGGGACGAACCGGGACCAATGGGCCTCGCTCCTGGCCCACCACCATTGGTCCCGGTTGGTGGCTTGAACCGGGACCAAAGGCTCCCATTTAGTCCTGATTCATGCCACCAACCGGGACCAATGAGGTGCCTATATATACCCCCTCGCGCAAGAGCAGAGCACAGTGCTCTGTTTTTTCTGGTCAAGGGGGAGAGGGCTTTGTGATGCTTTAGCTCACCTTCTATGCACATGAGGTGTTCGATGGAATGCCCGAGCCACACTACTTAAGCTTTCTCCTCTCGAAGCTCGACCTCCAAACTCCATTTTCCTCGAGATTTGTCTAGATTTAGCGGTCCGTCACGCCCCGTCCCTGTCTTCACCGCCGTCGATCACCCGCGCCGATCTCATCACTGACACCACCGTGGTGAGCCTCTTGTTCTTATCTTCTTTCTGAAAGGAAAAATATTCTTACTTGTATGTTTAGATAGATACTTGTATCATTTTCTTACATTTATTATTGCATCTTATATAGTGTGATGGTTTTGGTATCCGCCCCCGTCGGCCCTCGTCCTGTCTATGATTCGGATGTGGTATGTATATGATCTTTATAACTATTGGTTCATTTATTGTTTATGAAAATTATGCCGACCAACGTGACATAGATTTTATTTATCTAGGATGTATGTGAATCGGAAATGCCAACCGACCCTATTGTCGAGAGGTTAAATTTAGTTGAAGAAGAAAACAATTTGTTGAAGGAAAAAATAAAAAAATTGAGGAGGAGAAGATGATATTGGAGTTGCATGTTGCGGATGTCGTCGATGATCACAAGATCAAGATGGATGCAATGCGCTTGAAGATTAGAAAGATTAGAAAATATGCCATTCATACCGAGGCTTGGTATCATTATGCCGTTGGATCAATTGTTACCTTGGTTGCGATCATGATCGCATTTGTTTTCGCATTAAAATGTTTTACATAGTTTCAATGTATGGTTTAATTAATTAGATGCTCTGGAGAGCTATATGTTGTTAGATGAGAACTATGTATGCACTTTGGTTTTAATGTGATGATGAACTTCTATTAATTTGGACACTTAATTATATATAATGCACGCAGATGAACCGGCAATGGATGTACGGTGACAGACACACCCGCGAGTACATTAAGGGCGTGCATGAGTTTCTCGATGCGGCTGAGGCAAACAAGCAGAATGGTTTTATGTGTTGTCCATGCATTGAATGTGGGAATACGAGGTCTTACTCTAACCGAAAAATCCTTCACTCCCACCTGCTTTATAAGGGTTTCATGCCACACTATAATGTTTGGACGAGGCACGGAGAAATAGGGGTTATGATGGAAGACGGCGAAGAAGAAGAGTACGATGACAACTATGTGCCCCCTGAATACGGTGATGCTGCAACGGGGGGAGCTGGTGAAGATCAAGAGGAACCATACGATGTGCCCAATGATGCTGCCACGGGTGAAGCTGCTGAAGATCAAGAGGAACCAGACGATGTGCCCGATGATGATGATCTCCGCCGGGTCATTGTCGATGCAAGGACGCAATGCATTAGTCAAAAGGAGAAGCTGAAGTTCGATCGCATGTTAGAGGATCACAAAAAAGGGTTATACCCCAATTGCGAAGATGGCAACACAAAGCTCGGTACCGTACTGGAATTGCTGCAGTGGAAGGCAGAGAATGCCGTGGCTTACAAAGGATTTGAGAAGCTACTGAAAATATTGAAGAAGAAGCTTCCAAAGGATAACGAATTGCCCGACAATACATACGCAGCAAAGAAGGTCGTATGCCCTCTAGGATTGGAGGTGGAGAAGATACATGCATGCCCTAATGACTGCATCCTCTACCGCGGTGCATACAAGGATCTGAACGCATGCCCGGTATGCGGTGCATTGCGGTATAAGATCAGACGAGATGACCCTGGTGATGTTGACGGCGAGCCCCCAGGAAGAGGGTTCCTGCGAAGGTGATGTGGTATGCTCCTATAATACCACGGTTGAAACGTCTGTTCAAAAACGAAGAGCATGCCAAGTTGATGCGATGGCACAGTGAGAACCGAAAAAAAGTGGGAAGTTGAGAGCACCCGCTGACGGGTCGCAGTGGAGAAAAATCGAGAGAAAGTACTGGGATGAGTTTGCAAAGGACCCAAGGAATGTATGATTTGCTTTAAGCGCGAATGTCATTAATCCTTTCGGGGTGCAGAGCAGCAATCACAGCACCTAGCCCGTGACTCTATGTATGTATAACCTTCCTCCTTGGATGTGCATGAAGCGGAAGTTCATTATGATGCCAGTTCTCATCCAAAGCCCTAAGCAACCCGACAACGACATTGATGTGAACCTAAGGCCATTAGTTGAAGAACTTTTACAGCTTTGGAATGGAAACGGTGTACGTACGTGGGATGAGCACAGACAGGAGGAATTTAACCTTAAGGCGTTGCTGTTCGTGACCATCAATGATTGGCGCGCTCTCAGTAACCTTTCAGGACAGACAAACAAAGGATACCACGCATGCACGCACTGTTTAGATGACACTGAAAGTATATACTTGGACAAATGCAGGAAGAATGTGTACCTGGGCCATCGTCTATTTCTTCCGACCAACCATCAATGTCGGAAGAAAGGCAAACATTTCAAAGGCGAGGCAGATCACCGGAAGAAGCCCGCCATGCGCACCGGTGGTCACGTGCTTGCTATGGTCAATGATTTACACTACGTAATCTTTGGAAAGGGTCCCGGTGGACTAGCTGTTACGAATGACGCTGAGGGACATGCACCCATGTGGAAGAAGAAATCTATATTTTGGGACCTACCCTACTGGAAAGACTTAGAGGTCCGCTCCTCAATCGACGTGATGCACGTGACGAAGAACCTTTGCGTGAACCTGCTAGGCTTCTTGGGCGTGTATGGGAAGACAAAAGATACACCTGAGGCACGGGAGGACCTGCAACGTTTGCATGAAAAAGACGGCATGCCTCCGAAGCAGTATAAAGGTCCTGCCAGCTATGCTCTTACGAAAGAAGAGAAAGAAATCTTCTTTGAATGCCTGCTCAGTATGAAGGTCACGACTGGCTTCTCGTCGAATATAAAGGGAATAATAAATATGTCAGAGAAAAAGTTTCAGAACCTAAAGTCTCATGACTGCCACGTGATTATGACGCAACTACTTCCGGTTGCATTGAGGGGGCTTCTACCGGAAAACGTCTGATTAGCCATTGTGAAGCTATGTGCATTCCTCAATGCAATCTCTCAGAAGGTGATCGATCCAGAAATCGTACCAAGGCTAAGGAGTAATGTGGCGCAATGTCTTGTCAGTTTTGAGCTGGTGTTCCCACCATCCTTCTTCAATATCATGACGCACGTCCTAGTTCATCTAGTCGACGAGATTGTCATCCTGGGGCCCGTATTTCTACACAATATGTTCCCCTTTGAGAGGTTCATGGGAGTCCTAAAGAAATATGTCCGTAACCGCGCTAGGCCAGAAGGAAGCATCTCCATGGGCCATCAAATAGAGGATGTTATCGGGTTTTGTGTTGACTTCATTCCTGGCCTTAACAAGATATGTCTCCCTAAATCGCGGTATGAGGGGAGACTGACTGGAAAAGGCACTCTTGGAAGAGACTCAATAATATGTAGGGACGGATATTCTTGGTCTCAAGCACACTACACAGTTCTACAGAACTCTACCTTGGTGAACCCGTATGTTGATGAACACAAGAACAGTCTGCGCTCCAAACACCCGGAGCAGTGCGACGACTGGATTACATGTGAACACATCAGGACTTTCAGCAGTTGGTTGGAAACCCGTCTCAGAGGTGACAACACTGTTTGTGATGAGTTGTACTTGTTGTCTAGGGGACCACCTTTGACTGTATTGACTTACAAAGGATACGAGATAAATGGGAATACATTTTACACGATCGCCCAAGCTCAAAAGAGCACCAACCAAAACAGCGGTGTTCGCTTTGATGCAGCAACCGAGAGCGGAAAGGATACATATTATGGTTACATAGTGGACATATGGGAACTTGACTACGGACCTGATTTTAAGGTCCCTTTGTTTAAGTGCAAATGGGTCAATCTGTTAGGCGGCGGGGTACAGGTAGACCCACAGTACGGAATGACAACAGTGGATCTGAAGAATCTTGGGTACACTGACGAACCGTTCGTCCTAGCCAATGATGTGGCACAGGTTATCTATGTGAAGGACATGTCTACCAAACCGAGAAAAAGAAAAGATAAGGAAGCGAATACATCATATGATGAGCCAAAGCGCCACATAGTTCTTTCAGGAAAAAGGGACATCCTGGGAGTGGACGGCAAGACAGACATGTCTGAAGATTATGAAAAGTTTCATGAAATTCCTCCCTTCAATGTCAAGGCTGACCCAAGCATCCTGATAAACAATGAAGATTATCCATGGTTACGGCGCAATAAGCAAATGACACAAGCGAAGAAAAAGTGAAGACTTTCTCCTGCAACTATTATGATGATACCATGCCAAATTTGTAACAGACGAACATGCTACCATTGTCCATTTTGTACATGCACATGCTATGTGGGTGAAATTATGATACCATCCCAACTTTCAACTTTTTCAGAGTTCATTTGAAATGCTTTCATGTCTTATGGTTCAAGGTTTTATGTGTTGAGGCAAATGGATCAATATGTCAGGAGGCTGGGTACAGGTAGACCCACAGTACGGTATGACAACAGTGGATCTAAACAATCTTGGGTACACAGACGAACCATTCGTCCTAGCCAATGATGTGGTGCAGTTATTGTCCGAAACTTTGATACTTCGAAAGTGATTGTTCATTTTGTACATGAAGTGCATCAAGTTTTTGTCGTAACCCTCTCTACTTTTTGGAACATGCTATGTGGGTGAAATGATGATACCATGCCAACTTTCAACCTTTTCAGAGTTCATTTTTAAATGCTTTCCAATTTCAGAATTATTTAGCTCAAAGAATGAATTAATAGCAAACAGAATGAACTACAAAACTTTTATGAAAATAAAAACAATCAATTAAAATATTATGTTATGATCAACTAAAATAAAACTATAATATTCTTCAATAGCAAAAAGAATATAATTTTTGTGACCTAAAATCAAAATATAAGTATTTAATTGTAAGTATAAATAAAAAATAAATAGCAAAAAAGAAAAAAAAATCTATTTTTATAGTAAAGTTATTCATAAACTAGTGATTCACACAAATTTTAAAAAATACAAATTTAAACTATTCAAAATTTTAAAACTAATGGCACTAACAGAAAGTTTATAATTTTTGTGACCTAAAATTAAAAAGAAATCACTAAAAAACTATAAGTATTTAGTTGTAAGTATAAATAAAAAATAAATAGAAAAAATTTCCATTTTTATAGTAAAGTTATTCATAAACTAGTGATTCACACAAATTTTTAAAAATTCAAATTTAAACTATTCAAAATTTAAAACTAATGGCACTAACAGAAAGTTTATAATTTTTGTGACCTAAAAGCAAAAAGAAATCACTAAAAAACTGTAAGTATTTAGTTTTAAGTAGAAATAAAAAAAACCAAAAAAATGTAGAAATAAAAAAGAAAAAACCAAAAAAATGCCACCTACTGGGCCTCCACTGTCTGAATACGACTAGAAACCCTACATGGGCCAGGATTCAGGCCCGCAGAAGGCCCAATAGGCCCACAGGCAGTAGCAAGTTTAGGCCCGAAAGCCTGCATTAGAGAGGAGCTCGAATGGGGAGGCACACCAGCGCTTATAAACAAGTGCCGGCGCCCTTCAGCTAGCGATGTGGGACTAAACTTTTGGGCGCGAGGCAGCACAAGGCCATTGGTCCCGGTTGGTGGCACCAACCGGGACTAAAGGGGGCATTGGTCACGGTTCGTGGCACCAACCGGGACCAATGCTCCCCTTTAGTCTCGGTTGGTGCCACCAACCGGGACCAAAGGCCGCCGCTTCCCGCCATTTGGGCTGCTGAAAATTGGCCTTTGGTCCCCGTTCGTGGCACCAACCGGGACCAAAGGGGGGCATCGGTCACGGTTCGTGCCACGAACCGGGACCATTGCTCTGGGTATATAAGGTAGCACTTGTGAAAATTTCGCCAACCGCTCCCATTCGCCCCCGACGCCCCCAGGCCGTTCGTCATCGTTGTCGCGCCCCGATCGAGCCCGTCGTCGCCCGCTCCCCGTCGTCGTCGCCCCGCGCCGCCGCAGGCCTTGTCCCCGTCGCTGCTTGCACCGTCGCCGGCCTCCTCCTCGTCGCTGCGTGCGCCATCTCCGGCCCCCTCCCCGTCGCCCCGCGCCGTCGCCCCTGCCCCGCCCGTCGTCGTCGCCCCTGCCCCGCCCGTCGCCGTCGCCCCGCCCCGCCCGTCACCGTCACCGCGGCCCGCCCGTCACCGTCGCCGTCGCCCTGCCCGTTGGTCCGGCCGGCGCCCCTCCCCTGTTTTTTATACATTATATATGCTTGTGTATATTGCCTCTTTGTGTATATTATGCATATATGTATTGTGTATATTGCTTCTTTTCAGATTTTTTTCATATATATGTTTGTATTTTGCATTTTTTGTTTTTTATAAAAATGTATATATGTTTTTATGTTCTATGTGTATATATGTTCATATATGCAAAAGTTAGGTTTAAATATTTAGAAAAGGATTATCTATATATGTTCTCTGATTTAGTACATTTTAGGTTACTTTCATTTTTAGAAAAGTTTTATATATTTAGGAGAGTAAAAAGGAAAATAAGAAGAGGGAAAAGGAGAAGAAGAGGAGAGGAAGAAAAGGAAGAGGAGAAGAAGAAAGAAATAGAGGAGAAGAAGAAAAAATAGAATTTTTTTCTATTTTTTCTTCTTCTCCTCTATTCCTTTCTTCTTCTCCTCTTTTTTTCTTCTTTTTTTTCTTCGATCTTCACCCCCTCCCGATAGGAAAGTTTTATATAGAAAATTACAATTTTAGAAAAGTTTTATATATGCAAAAGTTACAATTTTAGAAAAAGAAGGATAGAAAAGAAGAAAATAAGAAAAGGAAAGAAAGAAGAAGAGGAGAGGAAAAGAAGAGGAGAAATAAATAAGAAGAAGAAAAAAGAAGAAAAAGAAGAGGAGAAGAAGAAAGGAATATATTCTATTTTCTCTTCTTCTCCACTATCCCTTTCTTCTTCTCCTCTTCTTTTTCTTCTTTTTTTCTTCGATCTTCTCCTCTAGCTATTCCTTTCTTCTTCTCCTCTATTTTCTTCTTCTTCTTCTTCTTCTTCTTCTTCTTCTTCTTCTTCTTCTTCTTCTTGTTCTTCTTCTGAATTTTTATTGGGAACAGGGTGTCGAGGATTGCCGAGGGGTCGAGGGTCGGGAACTAGGGTAGAGGGTCGAGGGTCGTTAAGGGGTCAAGGGTTCGAGGGTTCCAGCAGGGTCGTCTAGGGGTCGAGGGTTCCAGGGTCGTTGAGGGTTCGAGGGGTCGAGGATCGCTGAGGGGTCGAGAGAGGTTTCCTAGTGTCAAAGTATTGACGAAATCCATGCCTTTATCATTAGCGGGAAGTAACCAGGACATGTTGGTACGAAGTTCTACAAAGTTGTTCTGGAATGGAGTCCCGGATAGAATAATCCGCCTTTTGGTACGAATTCAGCAAAGGCCTTCCAAATAGCGATATTCGGAAGGCTCTTGCTGAACTTTGTACCAAATAGCGAATTATCCTATCTGGGACTCCGTTCCAGAACAACTTTGAAGAGCTTCGTACCATCATGCACATGTTACTTTCGCCTAATGATGAAGACATGGTTTTGTTGAATCCTTTGACACTACGCAACCTCCCGACCCCTCGGCGATCCTCTCGAACATGAGAGGAAGAAGAGGATAAAAAAAGAAGAGGAAGAAGAAAAAAAAGAGGAGAAGAAAGAATAGAGGAGTTCTTCTCCTCTTTTTTTCTTCTTCTTCCTCTTTTTTTTATCGGGAACGAGGGTCGTCGAGGGACATAGATGTAGTGTCGCCGTTGTCGATATATACCCCCTCCCGGTAGCTTGCTATGATTAGGTAGCTAGTTCTACGTTTGGCACTAATATATCCATCTGTCATGTTTGAATAATAATTGCCATGTTGTAAATATTTGTAGAAACTATGGACACCGCCCGAGACGAAGCAAAAGAAGCGTTATTGAGGGACATAATCGCAGAAGGAAGTGATGCCGTCTCGTTGTTTCTCAACGACACCGATGGTCTAGAAGGAGAGGGTGAACAAGCTGGCTACGGTGACCTAATGCCGGTGCAAGAAGAAGAACATGAGGACGGCTCCGGTGACCCAATGCCGGTGCAAGAAGGAGACCGTGATGACGGCTCCGGTGACGGAACCGAGTCCGGCTAGGCATATATATTAGTTAAGCCCGTGCTGACTAGCTGATTGGTGCATTCATTGTTTTGGTATGTACACATATTAATTAAGTCTTTGTTCTTTTTTCTAGCCCTCCGGATCGAGCACAACTTCGGTAAAGAGACGAGGCCCAAAGAAAAAGTTGAGCTCGGATGAAAAGTTAGAGATCATAGCAATCGCGCCCGACGGCCAACCGATTGAACCCCTCCGGACAAAGAGCACATTTGTTGCTCAGTGCGGGGTTCTGGTTAGGGACAAGATCCCGATAAGCATCCAGCAATGGTTTAAGCCGGCTACAGAAGACCCTGAGGTGTCTTATGTCAATGATATGCAGAAAAATGATCTTTGGACTGAGCTGAAGTCAAATTTCACCCTACCCCCAGAGGATGATCCGGAGAAGCCAGTTAAAGAGCAATTAATCAAGTCTTTTGCTCTTAAGAGGATGGCAGATCTATTCAGGAGGTGGAAGAAAGAGCTGAATAGGTTTGTCGATAAAAAGAGACACCAGAATTCAAGGGCAGATATGAGAAGATCAGAGATCACTGGCCCGCATTTGTGGCCCACAAGACATCGGAAAAGAGTTAGAAGATGTCGGCGACAAACAAGCAAAATGCTGCGAAGAAGATGCTTCACCATCGCACGAGGTCAGTGGCTACCTCGTAGCCCGTCCTAAGTGGGCCAAGACTGAGAATGATCTGGTTGCTAAAGGGATCGAACCAGAGACAATTAGCTGGCCAGACCGTTGCCGGACTTGGTTCTTCGGGGCTGGCGGAACCTTGGACCCTGTAACAGGGAAGTGCATTTCGACGAACGATCAAATGGACATACGAGTCAGGAAGCTTAAGCAGTATATTGAAGCAGCGCAGCAAGGGAAGTTCTTTCCAGACAGAGAGAACGGCGAGCTCACAATGGCCCTCGAGAATCCTGAGCACCCTGGACGGACACGAGGCACGCCAGGCTCCATTCCATGGAAGGTTGGGTTTCCGGACGCAGGCGGTTACAAATCCCATGAGAGGAGGAAAAAAGTGCAGCAGACCCAAATGCAGGCGCTGCAAGCAAGGGTAGACGTGATAGAGGAACGAGAAGCAAATCGCAGCAAACGTACTGCCGAAGCTTCCCCCGAAGCTACCCCGCCATCTCAGCGCAGAAGCAGCGTGGCTTCCACCGAGCTGCTTCAGCCGGAGCATGCCTTGATGGCTCCTGCCAGCTATCCCGTGGATGCTATAACGGAGTCTCAAAATTTCCACCTTATGACGCAATGGATGAATTTGAAGGTCAAGGCGGCTGTTGGCTCTGTTTATCCTACTGAACCCGGCGCAACTTTTCACTGCCGGCCGATTCCAGAAGGATATGCTAGGGTGATGGTGGATGAAATAACGGAGGGATTTGAGGACCTCCAGCTTGACCACCCTACCGGTGAAGGGGAGACTCCGCTGGGGTCTGCTCTGAAGACTCCATGCCTATGGCGGAAGGAGCTCATCAACCTTCCGAACTGGACGCCTCCGCCTCCTCCTCCTCCTCCGGCAAGTCAGGGCACTCCTCCTCCTCCACCGCCTCCTCCTCCGGCGAGTGACGATCAGGGCCCTCGGCCGGCTCCTTCTCCGGCACGTGGCGGCACTCCGCCTCCTTCTCCGCCTGCGCCGACGCGCCTGAGCAGCCAGCCTCCTCCTTCTCCGCCTCGTCAGCAAGGGCGGAAGAGACCTGCCGCCGCTCCAGCTGCTCCGGCGCGTCGTAGTCCTTCTCCTCCGCCTCTTAAGCAAGTAAAGAAGACAACCGCTCCGTCTGCTCGGTCGGCATCTAGCAGTACAACCAGAGGCGGGAGGACATACAGATTCGGTCCTTCTCTGAAGACTCCAGAGAAGTTACCATACGAGAGGACCCCGGAGGAGAACGCGAAGATCGCGCGAACCGAAGTGGATGACTGGTTTCAAGGGTTGAAAGCAAAGAGACATCCACCTCCGGAGGAGAAGGTAGATCCGGTGAAAGTGAAGCGCACTCTGGCTGCCCTGGCAAAACCACCCAAGTCTCCGCCGAAAGGCAACTATGAGCGCATTATTGCAAAGACATGGGCCGAAGCGGAGCGGTCGGGAAGTACAGTCAGTGATCAAAGGCTGAAAGAACGACGAGCAGCTGGGAAACAAATTGCCCAGCTCGGCGAACAAGCGAAGCAATCGTGCCCCCCCCTCAAGGTGCCTACCGACATCGTCGATCCGAGGATGGTGCCCGGTTATGGCAATGTTGACGATTACCTACCCGACGATGTACATTATGATACCATGGAGGTGCAGATACATAGATACGAGTACGGGAAGCCTCTCGTCAAAGATGAAAAATCTTTAACAACGATGATGCGAAGATTACATGATTGGTACTTGAAAATCTGCAGAGAGTCTGGGGGGAGGAGTACTTTGTATGCGAGAGTTAAACCGGAGCATGATCTCGTTGGAATTGAACTGTTGCCTATTCCATTTGAGGAGTTCTATCAGTTTTTCAATCAACTGGCCCTCGATAAAACAACGATCACCTGCTACTGTCTGTAAGTACTACTACTTCTGTCATTAAGTCTCTCTATATAGCTCATCTCTTTCATTGCATGTATTTATAATTATCCTCACTATATTATGCAGAATGAAGATCGCCGAATTGAAGAAAAGACAAACCGTTGATATTGGGTTCATTAACACATATCTCATAGATGCAACTCAGGTTAAATTTCATGCCGCAGATACCGAGGCCAACTTGCTACGATCATTCAAAAAAATGAAAACAAAGATACAATACTCTTTCCTTACAACTTCGAGTGAGTGTTACTGTCTTGTGCATATTCGATTTCCCTTATATATTAGTCCAGGTTATAGTAATGTAATTGATGAGTTATGCATGCGTGTGCAGTTTCCACTATATTCTCCTAGAGATTAGGCTTGAGCAGGGAGTAGTAACCGTCTTGGACTCTAGATGAAAAGATCCCCAGGAGTATGCGGACATGACTGAAATCCTCAAGAAGTAAGTTTAATCGATCATTATCCACCATATCAGTAACTTTGTTCATTTCCTGATATCAAGTAATTGTTTTCTTTGTCCGGCAGGGTTCGGAGAAAATTCACCAAAACAGTTCCGGGACTGCCGAAGGAGCTGGAATTTAGACACCCGAAAGTAAGTACTATAGTAGCATGTTCCGCGCATCTCCTAGTGATTCAAGTGCTAGTTTCATCAATACCATTTAGCATTCTTGCTTATCAGTTTGATTGACCTCTATTTCTTGTAAAGTGGTTGTGGCAGGAACAAGGGAATGATTTCTGTGGATACTACATCTGCGAGTCCATCCGCCACACGACCTGTGAGCGGGGCGGGTACTCTAACGAATAATATAAAGTACGTAAATAACAACATTCACAATTTTATTTTATTACCATCATTTGTATTGAGTTTCATTCATTCATATATATATGTATTGACCCCCTTCTTCAAATTAGATGTTTCGGAAGCGGGATGAACTCCTAGCACCAGCTCGCATGCGAGCAATTCAAAAGGAATTGGCGGCATTCTTTCTTGACCAAGTGATCGCTGAAGACGGAGAATACTATGTGGACCATGAGTCCGTATGATTATATTTGTAAGAGATAATTATTGTATATATGTAGCCGGTAGTGTCGGATAGATATACGAGAACTTGTTGTTCGACCAATCTCTCGGAGAAGGAGAGGTGGTCGATATCACTTCTCTCTGTATGCATATATGTTCATGACGATCTTCTGTTTTCTTCGTTTGCTTACTAGCTAACTAGCATGTCTAGTCCTCTTTATACGTATGTATAGTACGTAGCGTCGACCAAGCACGGACGTAAGAGAGGACACTTCTCTCTATTAATTATAGCTAGCTAACACAATATATGAAACACCTAAATTAACCCCCCAAAACCCCCAACCCCCCCCCCCCTTTCAAAAAAAAAACAAAAATCTCAGCCACAGAAATGCTGACGCGTGGATGCCTATTGGTCCCGGTTGGTGCCACCAACCGGGACCAAAGGGTCTCCTGCCTGGGCTCTGCGCACTGCCCACGTGGAGGCCCATCAGTCCCGGTTCTGGATTGAACCGGGAGTAAAAGGTCGGGGCATTAGTACCGACACTTTAGTCCCGGTTCTATAGGCCCTTTTTCTACCAGTGGCGGTGGCTCGACGCGAAACCGGCTAGCTCGGTGGTGTACGTCTCCTTCGGCTCGATGACCAGCTTCTCGGCGGAGCAGATGCGGGAGCTCGCCCGCGGCCTCGACCTCTCCGGCAAGAACTTCGTGTGGGTCATCGCTAATGACGGCGCCGACGCATCCTCGGATCCGTGTAAGCCAGGCGGGTTCCCGACGACGAACCGTGGGTACATCGTCCGAGGCTGGGCGCCGCAGGTGCTCATCCTGAACCACCCTGCCATCGGCGGGTTCGTTACACACTGCGGCTGGAACTCGACGCTGGAGGCCGTGAACGCGGGCGTGCCGATGCCCGATGGTGACGTGGCCGCGGTACGTCGACCGGTTCTACAACGAGAAGCTGGTCGTGGAGGTGCTCGGAGTGGGCGTGGGCGTCGGCGCCGAGGAGTACGCGCCAAGCGTGGAGACCCATCGGGTGATCGCCGGCGAGGCCATCGCGGAATCCATCCGGAAAGTGATGGGGGAGGAGGGCGACGGCGCCGCCATGCGGAAGAAGGCGAAGGAGCTCGGCGTGATGGCGAGGGGCACGGTAGAGAAGGGCGGGTCGTCATACGACGACGTCGGGCAGCTCATGGAGCCATGGAGGAGTTGATCGCCCGCCGGAGTTCCGTCGGATGCACTGCCGATGGCTAATGGTGATCCTCTAGCTGCGCTGCATCAGGAAGACGACGACACCATGTCACTCGATTTCGCAGTTCGTCGAACAGCTCGGCGAGCTACTCAGAAATTGTTTTGAGTTCGAGCCTTCGAGGGGAAATTTGTTTACTGGTGTCAAAGAACTGTACTCCGTAGCCTGTTTCCCGACGCAAAAATGCTACTCCTTCGTCCATAATATAAGATCTTAGAGCTTGGAAGATCTTATTACATTCAACTAGATAATTGCCTGTGTATGTTGCAACGGGAGCATAATTTATACACTGGTGGCACCAAAATTTCAGTGAGTTATTGTACACAATCTCCATGGTTTATGTGCTATTTAATTGTTAATGTGATTTCGTAAATAAATTATACTGAATGCTACTATCACTACCCGTCGTTGTGACCGAACACAAAGGTATATACTCCCTTCATGTGCCTTGCAACGACTCTTAAATCGATATAACATGATTGTATTTCCTCTCTTCATGTGCCGTGTTCCCTCTCTCTTCTCCCTCGGTTAGTCCTTTCTAATTAGTCGATGCCAATTATATTTTCAAGGTTATGCAAATAAGAAAGTTCAACATGCTCACCAAAGATAAATTTTGAAGAAAAGTGAGTATTTAAGAGTGGCGATGCAAATTAAAAGATGGGAAAACACCTTGATAATGAAAATAAGATGCAGACCCACTTATACAGTGTTCAAACACAAATGAAAAATGAAGAGAATTGATAAAAACTAAGAAAGAAACCAAAAACCAAAGAAAATAAAATAAATAGGAAAGAAAATAAAATAAAGAAAAATTCTATGGAAACTGAGAAAGAAACAAAATAATTGATCAATAACTAAAGTTATAACGAAGAAAACTAAAAAACCAAAGAAAATCAATGAAAAAACACAAAAAACCAATGAGAAAAACATAGAAAACCTACATCGAGCGAACTGCAGGGCACGAGCGCGCAGCACAGAACCTACATTAATGGGTCGGCCCCATATGCAAGCGACTTTAGTGAACCCATTATTTTTATTTGTGGGCGGAGCTGGTACAGACACTTTATACTCGTGGTATCTCCGTATCCTATATGCCACCACTGTTCTTCCCCACTTCGATTATCAAACGATGATTAAGGGGAAAAAGGTCCCCATGGACGCAACCAAAGTGGTCTCCGTTATACCCCCTGTTGCAACTATCCGCTACGAAGGGAGAAGCGGCCTGTCACGTCACTCAATTCCACAACCACACAGTTAGCCAACAATAATAACCTTCCATCCAGATTTGGCATAGTTGGATGGTCGACTTCACCCAACATCAAGAAGATTATCAACATAAACATGCAAAGAGAATATTAAGTCCTAATATCAAACATCCTATTACACACTAGGGTTCGTCCATACCCCGGGAACAAAGGATCTACTCACACATGGGAACAACAATCATCACGGTAATGATAAATGAATACATAGATGAATAGATCAACCGATACATTGTAGGATCTACTAGGGTTCTTGGTGCAGATGATAAGGATGTGGATGATGATGAGGAGGAGGAAGACGGTGATGATGGAGATGATGATGCTAAATGCGGTCCCCTCATGATGAGAAGAATCCCCTCTTTCTCCTTGCCGATCCCCATATCAGATGGGCTCTGGCGGCTAGGGTTCTGCCTTCGGGATGAGTTTCTGGAGGCTCTGAACGTCTCATCGATCCCCGATCTGCTTCGATGGGGTTAAAATAGCTGATCCCCTAGAGGCGGCGGCGCACCATACGACCGCTCATGCAAGCGCTTGCGGTCGCATGGAACACCGTCGTTCGCTCTGGAAGCGTAGCGACGATGGTTTCTTCAGCCGTCTTGCTTGATTCTTGTATGGAAAGTGTTTATCATCTTTAATACATGATTCCACTGCCATTTTTAGGGATTTCTCCAATAAATGAATATTGCTCCATAAACTGTAACAAAAAGAAGTGCCCGGACGTGGTAAAATTCCACAAATCCTAACTAGTAAGCACAAAGATAACGGTGAAAGAGGCCTCATAATTTGGACTCATCAACTCCCCCAAGCTTAGAGTTTTGCTCGTCCCCGAGCAAATACTGCAACTTCTAATGAACAAATCATCTTGGTTATGAGCCGCGGATGAATCGAATGAATGGGTCCAAAATAAAATTTCAGAATTTACATCATATGATTAATTACACCGTGCTCCATCACATCCTAATTTCCATTCAATGAGTATGAAGGCTTCCACACCTTATAGTCAATCGTCAACGAGACTCTCTCTAACTTTAGGTGATACTTTATTCTCCTCTTCCAGCTGCACAAACTTTATTACGATGCATTTTACATTTTCTTATTTTTCATTCCCCGCATTTTATTTCATGAATTGCTAAGCCTGCCCCATATCACTTGAGGTTTTCTCTCTTTTTGAGATGTGCCGTGAAGGGTATGCTTAATCATCCAAGTTCATCGATCGGGAATTTCATAAGTTTTCTTGAATCATTAAAAAATTTCTCTTATGCACAAGGGCTTATCCATATTTCATACTTGGTTCACCAGTATAAAAGAAAAACCTCTCCAAGTAATCATCAAATAAACTGAAGTCGCTTCTAATGCATCACATCAAGTTGTTAGCTTCTCATTCTCGATTGACACTAGAGATGTGGAAGACTTATAATCATCATCTAAAAACAAAGATGTGTAGCACACAAAGATGTATATGTAATCATACTAGCAAATTAATCTAGATCATCATGGACTATTCATCAAACCATCCATGAATTAACAGATAAGACTCTTCCCTCTTCACCAAAAAGGTATGATAGTACTTTTATTACTTGAACTAAATAAACTCCTTCAAGCAAAGTTTAACTGAAAAGTAATAATGGAAAAGGAAACGAGAAAAAGGGTTCAAAATCCCCCAAGCTTAACATGCTAAGACGGTTGGATTCATTTAGTCTCCTTTTTATTGGTATCGTTGTTATCTTCTGGAGGCGAAGTGGTGACACTAGTTAGGGAATCAATCAGGAGCTTGTTGGCAACCTCCAAATCCGTGATGCGAGAACGGTGAAGATTTGCGTCATGATTGGAGATGACCCTTAAGATTGTGTCAAGAGCCTCACGCATCATGACAGCCAAGGCAACCTCCACCTGATGGGAAACGTAGCATAGAAAACAAAAAAATTACTGCCCACACGCAATGATCTGTCCATGGAGATGCATAGCAACGAGAGAGGAGAGTGTGTCTACATACCCTCGTAGACCGTAAGCGGAAGCGTTTCACAACGCGGTTGATGAAGTCAAACTTTCTTCGCACTCCAACCGATCTAGTACCGAAGGCACGACACCTCCGTGTTGTACACATGTTCAGCTCAGTACCGTTCTCGGCCTTCTTGATCCAGCAAGACGGCGAGGAAGTAGATGAGTTGCGAAAGCACGACGGTGTGGTGACGGTGATGGTGATGTGATCGCCGCTGGACTTCGCCTAAGCACTACGAAAATATGACCGAAGGAGTAAACGGTGGACGGGGGAGCCGCACACGGGTAAGACAATGTTGTGTCCTTGTGTGGCGCCCCTTCCCCCGCCGCGTGTGTGCGCGCGCGCGCGCGCGCACACACACACACACACACACACACATATATATATATAGGACAACACTATTCTAATCCCAGGATTAGAATAACTATTTGGATCACAGCCAGGCCCTATATATAGAATCGACGAGCTGTTTCCGAACTCCCGAAAACCCCACCGGACCGATTACAGAAAAAACACCCCACCCCACCCGCTTGCCCCGATCCCCACCCTGACATCCCTCGATCCCCTTCCTCGAGCGCCGCCACCCTCCTCTATCTTGCCGTCCCGCGTGCCTCCTCTCGCCGGCTGACCTACCCAAGGCGCCCCCACCAACTCCCAACGAGAGCCTCCACATCCCGCGAGGGCCCTGTCGGCGAGCGTCTCCCTCCTCGTCGCCGGTGTCGTGCCCCCCGCCGGCTACATGGGCCGCAGAGGCTCGTCGCGTGCCCCCGCTCCGCCGCCTCAAGGACCGGATTACAGGCCCCGGTCTCCGGCCAAGCCGTCGTCCAGGGGTCAGACGCTTGGGAGGTCACGCCGTATCCCGCCTGCATGCGTCCCTCGCCGACGCATCTCCAACTCACCATGGACGGCTTCCTCGCCGGGCTCGATCTTCTTCTCCAGCCTCCGTTATGCGAGCCTACCTTTCCTCCGGCCGCAACAGCACTCAAGCCGTTTGCCGCTGCTACCTCCGGCCGTTCAACTATGTAGCCCCAAGACGTACACCGCCTCAGCCGCCCGGTTCCCACTGCTGCATTTGTCCATAATTTTGCACCTAGTTTATTCAGAGAGATGCTAAGTGATGCTTGCCGTTCTATGCTACTGCGAACATGGTGCAGCATGGCTCATCGATGTCGTTCAAGAAATTTGCGTCTCCACTTGGGTTCCCCTGACCCGGTGCCTCTTGTGTTCTCTGACGGTCGCGTCGGCCGACTGGTCGAGGGTGTCAAACTGTCAATCGCCAGTGGAGTTTAGCATGGGACCAGACCACCGATCGATCGAGCATGCAAGCATTCCGCCTGGCCGTGCGCCGCCAGAGGCAAAGCGCAAGATGTTGTGCGACATCCGTGTCGGGCTTGTCTCGGGTCTTCCGAGAGATCGATGGATCAGATGAAGATTTCCTACGAGCTAGATATCAAGCTCTCGTGGAAGTAATGGCCGTAGCAGAACCGTGACCGGCATCGTTTGATACGTTGCCATCGCATGCGCGCTCTTTTTGCTTTGCTTTTAGGGCTCCTTTGATTCATAGGGTTTAGGAAGCGCAGGAATAGGAAACATACAGGAATAGGATGTACCGTCCACTCAAATCCTACAATGGGTAGCAAAACAGAGGATTTTTTCCAAGAAGTCCAACCTCATGCTTGTTTTCCTGTAAAAATGAACTACGAAGTTCCTATAGGATTGGTTCCCGAGGAATGCAATCCTAAGAATTAAACAACATGTAAAGGGAAAATTCCAGAGGGTGTCAATCCTATAAAATTCCTACGCAAACCCTGTAAATCAAAGGAGGCCTTAGTAGGTCTTTGTTTGCATGCGCGCGCTTTTCGGAAGTTAGGCCGCAGGTACTAGTGCTGCAGTGCACAGTTTGCTCACCGGCAAGCTTGGGGGTCTAAGAGGCGACCCGACATTGCCTCCAACTATCATTTAAGTTTTATTTGGTTCGGTCATCCATCCCACGCACAGAGCGATGGGCTACAGTCTAGAGGAGCTAGGAAGCAACAGAGCAATCAATGATCCAAATCGTCATTGGCAATAATTTAAGGAGTGGAGTTTATCTTAATATCAGTTAGTTTGTTTATCTAATATCAACCTCGCCTGAGATGTTCTCTCCGGTATCGTGCAACAACGTTGGTTGTCCTGCTGGAGCGAATAAAGGACCACACGAATCTCCCTTCCACCCCCTCTCTACTTACTTCATTGTTTCTAAAATTTGGTCTTGCAGTCCAATGTCACTCAAGGTTGAAGTTTGATGCATATTATACGTGATTGTTGTACATTATATCCAACTACGAATGCATAAAACTTCTTATCTGATTGCACGTGATTGTGCAGTCCAAGGTTGACTCCAGGTTGGAGATTGTAGTAATTCAAAAAAAAAATTGTATAGTCTCGTGCTGTGAAATTACAGCAGAGAGCAGTGGAGCCTCCAAAAAAATGAGCAAGTGCAGATAGAAAATGGATACGTTCCTAAGGTGCCGGTGGTTATGCCAAAAATGGAAATAAATTATTTTAGTGTTTCCTTTTACCTCGAACCAATTAACTTATGTAATTTCATAAACATGCATGTCGTGCAAAACCATTGCATTTGAACGTATGAAGCCAAAAGGGAAATTAAGGGATCTATGTGGTGCCATGTTAGGGATCTATGTGGTGCCATGTTAGCAAGAAAACACCATTGAAAAAAGAAGCTAACGTACATTTTTTTATGTAAGCTCATATACATTCAGGGAGATATTTGACATAGAAAAGTTATTACATACAAAAAAGGTGTGTATAGCGAAAAATGTCGAGAAGTTCCAGGTTAACCATTTAGAAAAGATTCAAAAAATGCGCAAATTGGCTCTGTTTTTTTACTAATATCGCATAAGTTCAAATACACCGACAACCGAAGTTGGGAGTTATACTCACAACACACCTTAAAAAACCTAGAAGCGGAGCGGTTCAATGTTTATTAAAACCTCAAATTTCTTCAATCACTAAAGACAATCAAGAAGATCATAGGAAGTTCAAACAGAAATAATAGAGCAGTTCAAAAGTAAAAGACACTTAGAAGCGGATGTTTGACCATTTCTAAAATAATAAACAAGAAGTTCAAATTTTAAAAATAGAGAAGTTCAAAAATCATAAAAAGGACTTTCATTGTTTCTAAAATTAAAAGAAAACTCTAGAAGTTGAAATTGAAATAATGGAGAATTCAATATTTATTACAAAACTAGGATATTGTCTTTAATGAAATAAATAAATCAAGAAGTCCAAGTTACAAAAAAAGAGAAGTTTCATATTTATGACAAAAGTCATATTCTCCTTGTTACTGAAAAATAAAATGAAGAAGTTCAAATTAAAAAAAAGAAGTTCGATGGATATAAAAAACTCAAATTCTTTCCGTTTCTTGGAAAAATAAAAGTATAAAGTTTATTTTAAAAAAATTGTGCTTATTTAAAAACATATTTTTTTTCTAAGAATAAGACTTGGAAGTTCAAATTAAAATAAAAGGGAAGTCCAAATATTATGAAAAACTCAGATTTTCACGTTACTAAAGTATAAAATGAAGAAGTTCAAATTAAAAAAGGAACAACTAAAAATGTTTAAAAATAGATTTTCCCCATTTCTAAAAAAACTAGAAGTTCAAACGAAAATAACGAAGTGGTTTGATGTTTATTTAGAAACTAACATTTTACCGTTATTAAAATACTTAAATATCCCTTAGTATTGAAGAATTAACCATGTTCAAATTGAAAAAAATATTAAGAAATAAAACCAGGAAGTCCATATTAAAAAGATGGAGAAGTTCGATAATTATAGAAAACTCATATTTTCCTCATTATTAAAGAATGGAAATAAGAAGTTCAAAAATAAAATAATAAGAAGTTCAACTTTTAAAAATGGAGCACTTCAAAATTGACAAAAAAGGATTAAGGAATTCAGATTAATATTTATAAAAAACTTAGATATTTTCACATAACCGAGAGAAGTTCAGGTTGATAAACTACCAGAAGTTCACGTTCTACATGGTGTGCATTTTGTATTAAAAAGAATAAAAATGCAAAGGTTAAATTTTTTGTCGTTATAAGTTCAAGTACTCCGTTGGAGAAAGTTAAAAAATTTATTGTCAGAGAGGTTTGTACAACAAGAATATCATTTGTGTAACACTGACGAATGGATAAGAAAATTACAAATGAAAATACGTCACAAAAGTTCAATGTGAAAACAACATGAAGTTCAACTACTGCGCTGAATGAATTTCAGATGAAAAACTTTTAAAATCATCACGAGTATGAAAAAACGATCAACATGGGAAAGTTATGTGCTTACAGCAGCTTTCCACTGGTATATCACTTGCTCAATTCCGGTGAGTGGATAGAGAGTTACGAGCAGTGGATGGAGACCTACGAGCAAAAAAAGCACGTGAAAAAGCAGAGTGAAGTTCAGGTACACGCGACGAGAAGTTCGGGTTCTTCAAGCGGTGCATTTTCGAAGAATCTGTTTCGTGATAAAGGCAGAACGCATGATCCCGCCATTTTCGAAATTACTTGAAAACGGCTAGGAATCAGAGAAAACCATCAACATGAAAAAGTTTCGCATTTTCCGTAGCTTTTCAGCGGTATATTATTTGCCCCATTCCGATAAAGTTTGTAGAAATTACGGCGAAAATACGTTTTCGCCATTTTTGAAACTAAGTTAAAACCGTAAAGAATTGGGAGAAACAACACATACCAAAAAGTTTTGCATTTGTTCAAGCTTTCCAATGTCATATCTTTTGTTGCATTCGGACACACGGTTAAAAAATTAGCTCGAAAATACGAACTCGGTAGGACTTTCACCATTTTCTAAATTACTCTTAAGCCATTCAAAATTAGAAAAAAACTTTCAAGATGAAAAAGTAGTGCATTTTCATAAGCTTTCCAACACCGTATCATATGCCTCCATTGGATTAGCCGTTTAGAAATGACATCGAAAAAATGAACTCAGCTGTTCGGTTTACGAAATTTTACGTTTTTTCAAATTACTCTTTAACCATAGGGAATTAGAGAAAACTTTTAACACGTGGAAGGAGCGGTTTTGCAGTAGCTTTCCAACGCCATATTATATGCCTCATTCCGATAAACGGTTTAGAAATGCGATCGAAAATACGATTCACGTTTTTTGTTCGAAGAAAAAACGGTTTTCAAAACTGCTCTTAAACCGCTTATATTTTGCCAAAAATTTAAATTAGGTCATGATATTGAGGTCCATAGCTTTCCAACGATATATCGCAAGCCCCATTTGGGCAATGTTGGCGGAAGTTAAACCTAGTTCACAGAGAAGTTCAACGCTAGTAGTACGTTGAACTTTCCCCTCTACTAGGTTGAACTTCCGCCAACATTGCCCAAATGGGGCTTGCGATATACCGTTGGAAAGCTATGGACACCAATATCATGACCCAACTTAATTTTTGGAAAAATATAAGCGGTTTAAGAGCAGTTTTGAAAACCATTTTTTCTACGCACAAAAAACGTGAATCGTATTTTCGATCGCATTTCTAAACCGTTTATCGGAATGAGGCATATAATATGGCGTTGGAAAGCTGCTGCAAAACCGCTACTTCCACATGTTGAAAGTTTTCTCTAATTCCCTATGGTTAAAGAGTAATTTGAAAAACCGTAAAATTTTGTAAACTGAACAGCTGAGTTTGTTTTTTCGATGTCATTTCTAAACGGCTAATCCAATGGAGGCATATGATACGGCATTGGAAAGCTTATGAAAATGCGCTACTTTTTCAACTGGAAAGTTTTTTTTTTCTAATTTTGAATGGTTTAAGAGTAATTTAGAAAATGGTCCAAGTCCTACCTAGTTCGTATTTTTGAGCTAATTTTTTAACCGTGCGTCCGAATGCAACAAATGATATGGCGTTGGAAAGCTGAACAATTGCGAAACTTTTTGGTATGTATTGTTTCTCCCAATTCTTTACGGTTTTAAGTCAGTTTTGAAAATGGCAAAAAACATTTTTTCGCCGTAATTTCTACAAGCTTTATCGGAAAGGGGCAAATAATATCCCGTTGAAAAGCTATGAAAAATGGGAAACTTTTTCATGTTCTTGGTTTTCTCTGATTCCTAGCCGTTTTGAAGTAATTGCGAAAATGGCGAGATCATTCGTTCTGCCTTTATCATGAAACAGATTCTTCGAAAATGCACCGCGTGAAGAACCTGAACTTCTCGGCGCGGGTACCTAAACTTCACTCTGTTTTCGACATGCTTTTTTTTTGCTCGCAGATCTCCATCCACTACTCGTAGCTCTCCATCCACTCCCCGGAATTCAACAAGTGATATACCGATGGAAAGCTACTATAAACCCACAACTTTCTCGTGTTGATCATTTTTTCATACTCGCGGCGGTTTTAAAAGTTTTTCATGCGAAATTCATTCAGCGTAGTAGTTGAACTTCTTGCTATTTTCACGTTGAACTTCTGTGATGTTTTTTTGTTTGTAATTTTCTCATCCATTTGTCCGTGTTACACAAACGATATTCTTTTTGTACAAACCTCTCTCACAATAATTTTTTCATCTTTCTCCGACGGAGGACTTGAACTTATAACAACAAAACTTTTAGACTTTGCTTTTTTTATCCTTTTTAATACAAAATGCACACCGTGTAGAACGTGAACTTCTGGCCGTTATCAATCTGAGCTTCTCTCGGTTACGTGAAAATATGTGAGTTTTTTATGAATTTTTAATCTGATTTTCTTAATCTTTTTTTATGAAATTTTGAAGCGCTTTTTTTAAAAAAGTTGAACTTCATGGTATTTAATTTTGGTACTTCTTATTTCCATTCTTTTAATAATGAGGAAAATCTAAGTCTTCTATAATCATCGAACTTCTCCATCTTTTTAATATGGACTTCCTAGTTTTATTTCTTAATCCTTTTTACGAAATTTTGAAGCGCTCTATTATTAAAAGTTGAACTTCTTGTTATTTTATTTTTGAACTTCTTGTTTCCATTTTTCAATAACGAGGAAAAAAAATCTGGGTTTTCTATAATGACCGAACTTCTCCATCTTTTTAACATGGACTTCCTAGTTTTATTTCTTAATCTTTTTATTATGAAATTTTGAAGCGCTCTATTATTAAAAGTTAAACTTCTTTTTATTTTATTTTTGATTTCTTGTTTCCATTCTTTAATAACGAGGAAAATCTGAGTTTTCAATAATCATCGACTTTCTTCATATTTCTAATTTGGACTTCCTGGTTTTATTTCTTTTAGTAACACAGAAAATCCTACTTTTTGATAGACATCGAGCCCCTTTGTTAAATTTGAACTTCTAGGTTTATTTTAATAGAACTTCTTCATTATTTCGAATAGAACTTATTGGTCTTATTCTTTAGTAACCGGAAAAATGAGTTTTCAAATAAATATCAAACTGCTCTGCTTTAAAAAATTGAACTTCTTAGTTTTATTATTTAGTAACAAGAAAAACTGAGTTTTTAATATGTATTGAATTACTTCATTTTTGTAAATTGAACTTCTTGGTTTTTATCTTTAGTATTGGGGAAAAAAGCCCAAAATGACATTGTTTTTTGTCTTTGTTTTTTGAACTTCTAAATCCTAGGTTTTAATATACTTTGAACTTCAATGTTATTTTAATCTGAACTTCACATTTTTTATTTTTTGTGTAAAGTTTTTGTTTTTGATTTTTCAATAAACATGATTTTGAAATATTCTACTTTTGATCTTCATGGTCGATTCTTTAATTCCTTTTTTTAATTTCAACTTCTTCATTTTATTATTTAGTAACGAGAAAACATCTAAGTTTTTTTAACCTTTGAACTTCTCTCTTATTTTACTTTGAACTTCTTAGAGAAAAATATGGTTTTAAATAAGCAAACAATTTTCTAGGTTTTAACCTTTGAACTTCTAGGTTTTTTTACCTTCTCGGTTGTTTCAAATTGAACTTCTAGGGGTTTCAAATTTGAACTTCGACGTTTTTTGACCTTGTCAGTTCTTTCAATTTTTCCAGTTTTTTATAAATTCATTTTATAAACTTTTTTTAGTTGGTCTGTTATTTTGAGTTAGCCTTCTCTCTTATTTTTTAGAAACGAGAAAAATCTAACTTTTAAAAGCTTTGGTTATTTTATAGAAACGAGAAAACTCCAAATTTTTAATGTGCATCAAACTGCTCTGTTATTTTATTTTGACCTTCTTGGTTTTATTTTTTAGAAATAGGGAAAATCTATTTCTTTATATGTGTAGTCCCTTTTTATTTGATGAATTTTTTTCTGTATTTGGCACATGTGAACTTAGAAATTTCTGAAACATGAACATGCGGAGAAAAAGTTCATTTCTGTCCCTACATGATTTATGTTTCAAGTTTATAAGTTTTTTCCCATGTGTTTTTATGTGAGAGACTGAATGAAGTCAGCTTTATTTTTTTCATTCAAGATTTGAATTTTTTGAATGTTATTTTTCTTCTTTTATTGTCAAGTATTTCGTATTTTGAACCTTAACCGTTCTCGTTTATTGTACTTTAAGTAGTGAAAACATTAGAGTAAGTAATAACATTATAGAAAATAATTTCCAATTCTTTTATAAAGTTCCAGTGTGAATCAGAGTTAAAAAAATACAAGCTTTATAGCTGACCGTGAGCATAAGGTAAATAGAACGTTTGCTTTTTCTCTGAACCACAAGTTATTTTTATCACTAAATAGTCGCACACATTCCTTATCCTCTCACACAACACACATTTCTTATCCACACAACGTAGGCACACTACTCGTTTATCTCTTTCACTCCATATTTTTTCGCTTTATCTTCTTCCTGGTAACGCCCAAATTAACTATGCAAGCAAACACAAGCAGTAGCAGCAGGAGCTTGGTGCTGGCCTTTCTTCTCATTTGCTGGCAGTAGCAAAAACGCAGAAACTACAATCAAGCGAAACACCACTGTTGCCAGTGCCCCCAGCAGTTGAACTTCCATCCTATGCAAAGATGAACTTTTCTGAACTGAATATGTAGTAGAAGAACAAAGACAACAACAATCTGATCTCTCCGTCGCCCTTTGTGGTGTGTAGGAGGGGTGCGGGGAGACACAGGCAGAAGTAGGGCATCACCTCGGCGGGCTTCGGCGGCCGACGCAAGCCACCCTGCAGGTGAAAGAAACAACAGACGATGCTGGCGAAAGAAACAACAGACGATGCTACTCGAGGGGCAATGGAAAGGACAACCAAATAGTAGACGATGGTTGTAGTTTGAAAGTAATCCGTATCTTGAAACAAAAGACTAGGGTTCTGCCTTCGGGATGAGTTTCTGGAGGCTCTGAACGTCTTATCGATCCCCGATCTGCTTCGATGGGGTTAAAATAGCTGATCCCCCAGAGGCGGCGGCGCACCATACGACCGCTCATGCAAGCGCTTGCGGTCGCATGGAACACCGTCGTACGCTCTGGAAGCGTAGCGACCATGGTTTCTTCAGCCGTCTTGCTTGATTCTTGTATGGAAAGTGTTTATCATCTTTAATACATGATTCCACTGCCATTTTTAGGGATTTCTCCAATAAATGAATATTGCTCCATAAACTGTAACAAAAAGAAGTGCCCGAACGTGGTAAAATTCCACAAATCCTAACTAGTAAGCACAAAGATAACGGTGAAAGAGGCCTCATAATTTGGACTCATCAACTCCCCCAAGCTTAGAGTTTTGCTCGTCCCCGAGCAAATACTGCAACTTCTAATGAACAAATCATCTTGGTTATGAGCCGCGGATGAATCGAATGAATGGGTCCAAAATAAAATTTCAGAATTTACATCATATGATTAATTACACCGTGCTCCATCACATCCTAATTTCCATTCAATGAGTATGAATGCTTCCACACCTTATAGTCAATCGTTAACGAGACTCTCTCTAACTTTAGGTGATACTTTATTCTCCTCTTCCAGCTGCACAAACTTTATTACGATGCATTTTACATTTTCTTATTTTTCATTCCCCGCATTTTATTTCATGAATTGCTAAGCCTGCCCCATATCACTTGAGGTTTTCTCTCTTTTTGAGATGTGCCGTGAAGGGTATGCTTAATCATCCAAGTTCATCGATCGGGAATTTCATAAGTTTTCTTGAATCATTAAAAAATTTCTCTTATGCACAAGGGCTTATCCATATTTCATACTTGGTTCACCAGTATAAAAGAAAAACCTCTCCAAGTAATCATCAAATAAACTGAAGTCGCTTCTAATGCATCACATCAAGTTGTTAGCTTCTCATTCTCGATTGACACTAGAGATGTGGAAGACTTATAATCATCATCTAAAAACAAAGATGTGTAGCACACAAAGATGTATATGTAATCATACTAGCAAATTAATCTAGATCATTATGGACTATTCATCAAACCATCCATGAATTAACATATAAGACTCTTCCCTCTTCACCAAAAAGGTATGATAGTACTTTTATTACTTGAACTAAATAAACTCCTTCAAGCAAAGTTTAACTGAAAAGTAATAATGGAAAAGGAAACGAGAAGAAGGGTTCAAAATCCCCCAAGCTTAACATGCTAAGCCGGTTGGATTCATTTAGTCTCCTTTTTATTGGTATCGTTGTTATCTTCTGGAGGCGAAGCGGTGACACTAGTTAGGGCATCAATCAGGAGCTTGTTGGCAACCTCCAAATCCGTGATGCGAGAACGGTGAAGATTTGCGTCATGATTGGAGATGACCCTTAAGATTGTGTCAAGAGCCTCACGCGTCATGACAGCCAAGGCAACCTCCACCTGATGGGAAACGTAGCATAGAAAACAAAAAAATTACTGCGCACACGCAATGATCTGTCCATGGAGATGCATAGCAATGAGAGAGGAGAGTGTGTCTACATACCCTCGTAGACCGTAAGCGGAAGCGTTTCACAACGCGGTTGATGAAGTCAAACTTTCTTCGCACTCCAACCGATCTAGTACCGAAGGCACGACACCTCCGTGTTGTACACACGTTCAGCTCAGTACCGTTCTCGGCCTTCTTGATCCAGCAAGACGGCGACGAAGTAGATGAGTTCTGAAAGCACGACGGCATGGTGACGGTGATGGTGATGTGATCGCCGCAGGGCTTCGCCTAAGCACTACGAAAATATGACCGAAGGAGTAAACGGTGGACGGGGGAGCCGCACACGGGTAAGACAATGTTGTGTCCTTGTGTGGCGCCCCTTCCCCCGCCGCGCGCGCGCGCGCGCACACACACACACACACACACACACACAACCTCCCAGGATTAGAATAACTATTTGGATCACAGCCAGGCCCTATATATAGAATCGACGAGCTGTTTCCGAACTCCCGAAAACCCCACGGGACCGATTACAGAAAAAACACCCCACCCCACCCGCTTGCCCCGATCCCCACCCTGACATACCTCGATCCCCTTCCCCGAGCGCCGCCACCCTCCTGGATCTTGCCATCCCGCGTGCCTCCTCCCGCCGGCTGACCTACCCAAGGCGCCCCCACCAACTCCCAACGAGAGCCTCCACATCCTGCGAGGCCCCCGTCGGTGAGCGTCTCCCTCCTCGTCGCCGGTGTCGTGCCCCCCGCCGGCTACATGGGCGCAGAGGCTCGTCGCGTGCCCCCGCTCCGCCGCCTCAAGGACCGGATTACAGGCCCCGATCTCCGGCCAAGCTGTCATCCAGGGGTCAGACGCTTGGGAGGTCATGTCGTATCCCGCCTGCATGCGTCCCTCGCCGACGCATCTCCAACTCACCATGGACGGCTTCCTCGCCGGGCTCGATCTTCTTCTCCAGCCTCCGTTATGCGAGCCTACCTTTCCTTCGGCCGCAACAGCACTCAAGCCGTTTGCCGCTGCTACCTCCGGCCGTTCAACTATGTAGCCCCAAGACGTCCACCGCCCCAGCCGCCCGGTTCCCACTGCTGCATTTGTCCATAATTTTGCACCTAGTTTATTCAGAGAGATGCTAAGTGATGCTTGCCATTCTATGCTACTGCGAACATGGTGCAGCATGGCTCGTCGATGTCGTTCAAGAAATTTGCGTCTCCACTTGGGTGCCCCTGACCCGGTGCCTCTTGTGTTCTCTGACGGTCGCGTCGGCCGGCTGGTCGAGGGTGTCAAACTGTCAATCACCAGTGGAGTTTAGCATGGGACCAGACCACCGATCGATCGAGCATGCAAGCATTCCGCCTGGCCGTGCGCCGCCAGAGGTAAAGCGCAAGATGTTGTGCGACATCCGTGTCGGGCTTGTCTCGGGTCTTCCGAGAGATCGATGGATCAGATGAAGATTTCCTACGAGCTAGATATCAAGCTCTCGTGGAAGTAATGGCCATAGCAGAACCGTGACCGGCATCGTTTGATGCGTTGCCATCGCATGCGCGCTCTTTTTGCTTTGCTTTTTAGGGATCCTTTGATTCATAGGGTTTAGGAAGCGCAGGAATAGGAAACATACAGGAATAGGATGTACCGTCCACTCAAATCCTACAATGGGTAGCAAAACAGAGGATTTTTTCCAAGAAGTCCAACCTCATGCTTGTTTTCCTGTAAAAATGAACTACGAAGTTCCTATAGGATAGGTTCCCGAGGAATGCAATCCTAAGAATCAAACAACATGTAAAGGGAAAATTCCAGAGGGTGTCAATCCTATAAAATTCCTATGCAAACCCTGTAAATCAAAGGAGGCCTTAGTAGGTCTTTGTTTGCATGCGCGCGCTTTTCGGAAGTTAGGCCGCAGGTACTAGTGCTGCAGTGCACAGTTTGCTCACCGGCAAGCTTGGGGGTCTAAGAGGCGACCCGACATTGCCTCCAACTATCATTTAAGTTTTATTTGGTTCGGTCATCCATCCCACGCACAGAGCGATGGGCTACAGTCTAGAGGAGCTGGGAAGCAACAGAGCAATCAATGATCCAAATCGTCATTGGCAATAATTTAAGGAGTGGAGTTTATCTTAATATCAGTTAGTTTGTTTATCTAATATCAACCTCGCCTGAGATGTTCTCTCCGGTATCGTGCAACAACGTTGGTTGTCCTGCTGGAGCGAATAAAGGACCACACAAATCTCCCTTCCACCCCCTCTCTACTTACTTCATTGTTTCTAAAATTTGGTCTTGCAGTCCAATGTGACTCAAGGTTGAAGTTTGATGCATATTATACGTGATTGTTGTACATTATATCCAACTACGAATGCATAAAACTTCTTATCCGATTGCACGTGATTGTGCAGTCCAAGGTTGACTCCAGGTTGGAGATTGTAGTAATTCAAAAAAAATTGTATAGTCTCGTGCTGTGAAATTACAGCAGAGAGCAGTGGAGCCTCCAAAAAAATGAGCAAGTGCAGATAGAAAATGGATACGTTCCTAAGGTGCCGATGGTTATGCCAAAAATGGAAATAAATTATTTTAGTGTTTCCTTTTACCTCGAACCAATTAACTTCTGTAATTTCATAAACATGCATGTCGTGCAAAACCATTGTATTAGAACGTATGAAGCCAAAAGGGAAATTAAGGGATCTATGTGGTGCCATGTTAGCAAGAAAACACCATTGAAAAAAGAAGCTAACGTACATTTTTTTATGTAAGCTCATATACATTCAGGGAGACATTTGACATAGAAAAGTTATTACATACAAAAAAGGTGTGTATAGCGAAAAATGTCGAGAAGTTCAAGGTTAACCATTTAGAAAAGATTCAAAAAATGCGCAAATTGGCTCTGTTTTTTTACTAATATCGCATAAGTTCAAATACACCGACAACCGAAGTTGGGAGTTATACTCACAACACACCTTAAAAAACCTAGAAGCGGAGCGGTTCAATGTTTACTAAAACCTCAAATTTCTTCAATCACTAAAGACAATCAAGAAGATCATAGGAAGTTCAAACAGAAATAATAGAGCAGTTCAAAAGTAAAAGACACTTAGAAGCGGATGTTTGACCATTTGTAAAATAATAAACAAGAAGTTCAAATTTTAAAAATAGAGAAGTTCAAAAATCATAAAAAGGACTTTCATTGTTTCTAAAATTAAAAGAAAACTCTAGAAGTTGAAATTGAAATAATGGACAATTCAATATTTATTATAAAACTAGGATATTGTCTTTACTGAGAGAAATAAATCAAGAAGTCCAAGTTACAAAAAAGAGAAGTTTCATATTTATGACAAAAGTCATATTTTCCTTGTTACTGAAAAATAAAATGAAGAAGTTCAAATTAAAAAAAAAGAAGTTCGATGGATATACAAAAACTCAAATTCTTTCCGTTTCTTGGAAAAATAAAAGTATAAAGTTTATTTTTAAGAAAATTTGGTGCTTATTTAAAAACATATTTTTTCTAATAATAAGACTTGGAAGTTCAAATTTAAATAAAAGAGAAGTCCAAAGATTATGAAAAACTCAGATTTTTCACGTTACTAAAGTATAAAATGAAGAAGCTCAAATTAAAAAAGGAACAACTAAAAATGTTTAAAAATAGATTTTCCCCATTTCTAAAAAAACTAGAAGTTCAAACGAAAATAACTAAGTGGTTCGATGTTTATTTAGAAACTAACATTTTTACCGTTATTAAAATACTCAAATATCCCTTAGTATTGAAGAATTAACCATGTTCAAATTGAAAAAAAAGATTAAGAAAAAACCAGGAAGTCCATATTAAAAAGATGGAGAAGTTCGATAATTATAGAAAACTCATATTTTCCTCATTATTAAAGAATGGAAATAAGAAGTTCAAAAATAAAATAATAAGAAGTTCAACTTTTAAAAATGGAGCACTTCAAAATTCACAAAAAAAGGATTAAGGAATTCAGATTAATACTCCCTCCGTCCAGAAATACTTGTCGGAGGAATGGATGTATCTAGATGAATTTTAGTTTTAGATACATCTATTTTTATGCATTTCTCCGACAAGTATTTCCGGATGGAGGGAGTATTTATAAAAAACTTAGATATTTTCATGTAACCAAGAGAAGTTCAGGTTGATAAACTACTAGAAGTTCACATTCTACACGGTGTGCATTTTGTATTAAAAAGAATAAAAATGCAAAGGTTAAATTTTTTGTCGTTATAAGTTCAAGTACTCCGTTGGAGAAAGTTAAAAAAATTATTGTGAGAGAGGTTTGTACAACAAGAATATCATTTGTGTAACACTGACAAATGGATAAGAAAATTACAAATGAAAATACGTCACAAAAGTTTAACGTGAAAACAACATGAAGTTCAACTACTACGCTGAATGAATTTCAGATGACAAACTTTTAAAATCATCACGAGTATGAAAAAACGATCAACATGGGAAAGTTATGTGCTTACAGCAGCTTTCCACTGGTATAGCACTTGCTCAATTCCGGTGAGTGGATAGAGAGTTACGAGCAGTTGATGGAGACCTACGAGCAAAAAAAGCACGTGAAAAAGTAGAGTGAAGTTCAGGTACACACGACGAGAAGTTCAGGTTCTTCACGCGGTGCATTTTCGAAGAATTTGTTTCGTGATAAAGGCAGAACGCATGATCCCGCCGTTTTCGAAATTACTTGAAAACGGCTAGGAATCAGAGAAAACCGTCAACATGAAAAAGTTTCGCATTTTCCGTAGCTTTTCAGTGGTATATTATTTGCCCCCTTCCGATAACGTTTGTAGAAATTACGGCGAAAATACATTTTTCGCCATTTTCGAAACTGAGTTAAAACCATAAAGACTTGGGAGAAACAATACATACCAAAAAGTTTCACATTTGTTCAAGCTTTCCAACGTCATATCATTTGTTGCATTCGGACGCACGGTTAAATAATTAGCTCGAAAATACGAACTCGGTAGGACTTTCACCATTTTCTAAATTATTCTTAAACCATTCAAAATTAGAAAAAACTTTCAAGATGAAAAAGTAGTGCATTTTCATAAGCTTTCCAACGCCGTATCATATGCCTCCATTGGATTAGCCGTTTAGAAATGACATCGAAAAAATGAACTCAGCTGTTCGGTTTACGAAATTTTACGTTTTTTCAAATTACTCTTTAACCATAGGGAATTAGAGAAAAATTTCAACACGTGGAAGGAGCGGTTTTGCAGTAGCTTTCCAACGCCATATTATATGCCTCATTCCGATAAACGGTTTAGAAATGCGATCGAAAATACGCTTTACGTTTTTTGTTCGAAGAAAAAACGGTTTTCAAAACTGCTCTTAAACCGCTTATATTTTGCCAAAAATTTAAATTAGGTCATGATATTGAGGTCCATAGCTTTCCAACGATATATCGCAAGCCCCATTTGGTCAATGTTGGCGGAAGTTAAACCTAGTTCACAGAGAAGTTCAACGCTAGTAGTACGTTGAACTTCCCCCTCTACTAGGTTGAACTTCCGCCAACATTGCCCAAATGGGGCTTGCGATATACCGTTGGAAAGCTATGGACACCAATATCATGACCCACCTTAATTTTTGGAAAATATAAGCGGTTTAAGAGCAGTTTTGAAAACCATTTTTTCTTCGCACAAAAAACGTGAATCGTATTTTCGATCGCATTTCTAAACCGTTTATCGGAATGAGGCATATAATATGGCGTTGGAAAGCTGCTGCAAAACCGCTCCTTCCACATGTTGAAAGTTTTCTCTAATTCCCTATGGTTAAAGAGTAATTTGAAAAACCGTAAAATTTTGTAAACCGAACAGCTGAGTTCGTTTTTTCGATGTCATTTCTAAACGGCTAATCCAATGGAGGCATATGATACGGCATTGGAAAGCTTATGAAAATGCGCTACTTTTTCATCCGGAAAGTTTTTTTTTCTAATTTTGAATGGTTTAAGAGTAATTTAGAAAATGGTCCAAGTCCTACCTAGTTCGTATTTTCGAGCTAATTTTTTACCGTGCGTCCGAATGCAACAAATGATATGGCGTTGGAAAGCTGAACAAATGCGAAACTTTTTGGTATATATTGTTTCTCCCAATTCTTTACGGTTTTTAGTCAGTTTCGAAAATGGCAAAAAACATTTTTCCGCCGTAATTTCTACAAGCTTTATCGGAATGGGGCAAATAATATCCCGTTGAAAAGCTACGAAAAATGGGAAACTTTTTCATGTTGATGGTTTTCTCTGATTCCTAGCCGTTTTCAAGTAATTGCGAAAATGGCGAGATCATTCGTTTTACCTTTATCATGAAACAAATTCTTCAAAAATGCACCGCATGAAGAACCTGAACTTCTCGGCGCGTGTACCTAAACTTCACTCTGTTTTCGACGTGCTTTTTTTTGCTCGCAGATCTCCATCCACTACTCGTAGCTCTCCATCCACTCCCTGGAATTCAACGAGTGATATACCGATGGAAAGCTGGTGTAAACACACAACTTTCTCGTGTTGATCATTTTTTCGTACTCGCGGCGGTTTTAAAAGTTTTTCATGCGAAATTCATTCAGCATAGTAGTTGAACTTCTTGCTATTTTCACGTTAAACTTCTGTGATGTTTTTTTGTTTGTAATTTTCTCATCCATTTGTCCGTGTTACACAAACGATATTCTTTTTGTACAAACCTCTCTCACAATAATTTTTTCAACTTTCTCCGACGGAGGACTTGAACTTATAACAACAAAACTTTTAGACTTTGCTTTTTTATTCTTTTTTAATATAAAATGCACACCGTGTAGAACGTGAACTTCTGGCAGTTATCAATCTGAGCTTCTCTCGGTTACGTGAAAATATGTGAGTTTTTTATGAATTTTTAATCTGATTTTCTTAATCCTTTTTATGAAATTTTGAAGCGCTTTTTTTAAAAAAGTTGAACTTCTTGTTATTTAATTTTTGTACTTCTTATTTCCATTCTTTTAATAATGAGGAAAATCTAAGTTTTCTATAATCATCGAACTTCTCCATCTTTTTAATATGGACTTCCTAGTTTTATTTCTTAATTCTTTTTACGAAATTTTGAAGCGCTCTATTATTAAAAGTTGAACTTCTTGTTATTTTATTTTTGAACTTCTTGTTTCCATTTTTCAATAACGAGGAAAAAAATCTGAGTTTTCTATAATGATCGAACTTCTCCATCTTTTTAACATGGACTTCCTAGTTTTATTTCTTAATCTTTTTATTATGAAATTTTGAAGCGCTCTATTATTAAAAGTTGAACTTCTTGTTATTTTATTTTTGAACTTCTTGTTTCCATTCTTTAATAACGAGGAAAATCTGAGTTTTCTATAATCATCGACCTTCTTCATATTTCTAATTTGGACTTCCTGGTTTTATTTCTTTTAGTAACACGGAAAATCCTACTTTTTGATAGACATCGAGCCCCTTTGTTAAATTTGAACTTCTAGGTTTATTTTAATAGAACTTCTTCATTATTTCGAATAGAACTTATTAGTCTTATTCTTTAGTAACCGGAAAAAATGAGTTTTCAAATAAATATCAAACTGCTCTGCTTTAAAAAATTGAACTTCTTGATTTTATTATTTAGTAACAAGAAAAACTGAGTTTTTAATATGTATTGAATTACTTCATTTTTTTAAATTGAACTTCTTGGTTTTTATCTTTAGTATTGGGGAAAAAAGCCCAAAATGACATTGTTTTTTGTCTTTGTTTTTTGAACTTCTAAATCCTAGGTTTTAATATACTTTGAACTTTAGTGTTATTTTAACCTGAACTTCACATTTTTTATTTTTTGTGTAAAGTTTTTGTTTTTGATTTTTCAATAAACATGATTTTGAAATATTCTATTTTTGATCTTCATGGTCGATTCTTTAATTCCTTTTTTTAATTTCAACTTCTTCATTTTATTATTTAGTAACGAGAAAACATGTAAGTTTTTTTAACGTTTGAACTTCTCTCTTATTTTACTTTAAACTTCTTAGAGAAAAATATGGTTTTAAATAAGCAAACAATTTTCTAGGTTTTTACCTTTGAACTTCTAGGTTTTTTTACCTTCTCGGTTGTTTCAAATTGAACTTCTAGGGGTTTCAAATTTGAACTTCGACGTTTTTTGACCTTGTCAGTTCTTTCAATTTTTCTAGTTTTTTATAAATTCATTTTATAAATTTTTTTAGTTGGTTTGTTATTTTGAGTTAGCCTTCTCTTTTATTTTTTAGAAACGAGGAAAATCTAACTTTTAAAAGCTTTGGTTATTTTCTAGAAACGAGAAAATTCCAAATTTTTAATGTGCATCAAACTGCTCTGTTATTTTATTTTGACCTTCTTGGTTTTATTTTTTAGAAATAGGGAAAATCTATTTCTTTATATGTGTAGTCCCTTTTTATTTGGTGAATTTCTTCTGTATTTGGCACATGTGAACTTATAAATTTCTGAAACATGAACATGTGGAGAAAAAGTTCATTTCTGTCCCTACATGATTTATGTTTCAAGTTTATAAGGTATTTCCCATGTGTTTTTATGTGAGAGACTGAATGAAGTCTGCTTTATTTTTTTCATTCAAGATTTGACTTTTTTGAATGTTATTTTTCTTCTTTTATTGTCAAGTATTTCGTATTTTGAACCTTAACCGTTCTCGTTTATTGTACTTTAAGTAGTGAAAACATTAGAGTAAGTAATAACATTATAGAAAATAGTTTCCAATTCTTTTATAAAGTTCCAGTGTGAATCAGAGTTAAAAAAATACAAGCTTTATAGCTGACCGTGAGCACAAGGTAAATAGAACGTTTGCTTTTTCTCTGAACCACAAGTTATTTTTATCACTAAATAGTCGCACACATTCGTTATCCTCTAACACAACACACATTTCTTATCCACACCACGTAGGCACACTACTCGTTTATCTCTTCCACTCCATATTTTTTCGCTTTATCTTCTTCCTGGTAACGCCCAAATTAACTATGCAAGCAAACACAAGCAGTAGCAGCAGTAGCTTGGTGCTGGCCGTTCTTCTCATTTGCTGGCAGTAGCAAAAATGCAGAAACTACAATCAAGCGAAACACCGCTGTTGCCAGTGCCCCCAGCAGTTGAACTTCCATCCTGTGCAAAGCTGAACTTTTCTGAACTGAATATGTAGTAGAAGAACAACGACAACAACAATCTGATCTCTCCGTCGCCCTTTGTGGTGTGTAGGAGGGGTGCGGGGAGACACAGGCAGAAGTAGGGCATCACCTCGGCGGGCTTCGGCGGCCGACGCAAGCCACCCTGCAGGTGAAAGAAACAACAGACGATGCTGGCGAAAGAAACAACAGACGATGCTACTCGAGGGGCAATGGAAAGGACAACCAAATAGTAGACGATGGTTGTAGTTTGAAAGTAATCTTTATCTTGAAACAAAAGACTTGCCTGAACCTGCTGCAAACCATATTGTTTTAGCTTACTTCTGAAACCCGATCATAATAAAACTGCAGTAAGTTCCTCTTGAAACAATCTATCCATACTGAAAAACAAGGGCAGCTAGTGAGCTTGGTTGCAGTATGGAACAAATAATCATAATTACTCTTCTATTTTATTTAGTGAAACCTATTCATTCAGAAACCCCACAAGGCAAAAATTTAGTCTGATCCCTGTGGATGCAACCCAAGAATAAAAATACATAAGCGACCAGCGAAGTAAGGAGCTCCAGACACCAAGTACGCGACAAAATAAATGTCGGGATCACTGGGACTACCAGCAAACCTACTACCCAGCCGCTCGTAAAGAGTCCAAGCCTGCAAGTATAGAGGAGGATTAAACAACCTATATGTGTGCGACTAATAACGACCAAGGGAGTACTTGTATGTATGTTGCTATGCAGGTGCTAACTAACCCTGTAGCAGACGCCCTGCTAAGGTTTTTCATCTTGTCGTCGAGAAAGTATATGCATGAGACGAGTGCCAGTGCAAGCTGCAACACAAAATCATCAATGTTAAAAAGATTGTTAGAACCAGCGAGATCTACCACTGGCATTGTAGGCTTAATCTATCGTATAGGTATATTTTATGCCTAATGGTTGCGCAAGAGAAATAAACAAGTATTAGGCTGTAAGTAATGTCTAACAGGTTCAATGCTTAGGAAAAAGGGATTGCTGAATCGGTTGGGAGAATCATTACAAGCATATATACCTATAAGGTAGGTCCGGTCTCAGCAATGGTCGCGATGCTCCACCCATCAATAAAGCCAAAGAGAGCGAATCTTTTTGACACGACATCCATCGATGGCACCTCAAAGTGTCTGAGCAGTGTCTTAACCCATGACGGGCAGTGCACGTTGGTGAATAGGAGAAGGAAGAATGGTGATGCTGGTGAAGGTCGGATCCGGTCGTCGCTGCAGTCCACACACGACAATAATCTCGGCCGTTTGCGGGCACGGGGTCAACAACGAGCAGAATGCAGCGCTCCACACATCTCTCCGCGACCGGATGCCCACACCTGCATCGATTTCACAAGGAAAAATAAAGAGTTTGTGATCAGAGCTGCATCGACGAACATGGTTAGGCACTCATGACACAATCGAGTTTCACATTTTCAGTTAGAGCATCTCTTGTTGTCTGCTAGAGCAGTGTGCAGAGTTTCAGTTTCACAATATTTGAGATTGGTGCCTACTGATTTAGGCTAACCAACCATCTAAGAATCATGTAAAAGTAACTAACAATAGTACCAGTTTCTAGACAAACTATTTATTGAGCTTTAGGAATATATGGATAGTCTAATTTTCAGGACAAGTTCACTATGTATGAAACAAACAGAAGTTCAGAAGAAGCTGGGCAGAAGTGCAAAACATGAAGAACACTCACCGCCCGAAGATATTGTAGGAGCATTTTCATAGGAGTGGACATTGCATTTTTTGGCGCGGGGGCCCTGTTTTGCTGCGAGCCACCCGACTATGGATAGGAGTAGGGGCGAATCCCACTGGATCTGTAGCTGGTTGTGCCATCGCTGGTCCTGGTGGCCGCAGGTGCTGGAGAGAAGGCGACGGCTGGAGGCGCACCGGGTCCGGGGGTGCAGCGGTGGGAGGCGTGCTGGAGCCAGGGCGATGGGAGGTGTGCCGGAGCCAGGGCGATGGGAGGCACGCCGGAGCAAGGGGCGGCGGCGGAAGACAACCGGTCATGGCCTCAGATCTGAGAACTGGCCGCTGGATCCGCGGTTTTCATGCGTGGGAGGTGGAGCTACTCCGGCGAGCTCCTTTATCCTCGACCACGGCGCGTGGAGGACGCCCTGCTCCCTCTTTTCCCCTCTTCCATTCCCGGGCACAACTCTGACGAGCTTGTCGACCGACGAGCCCCGTTGTCCCTACTGCTGCATCACCCCCGTCCCATCCCCAACCTCTGCTGCCACCGCCAGTTGCCCCCAGCGCCGGTGCCGAAGGCCGCCCTGCAGGAAATCCCTTCTCCGGTCGATGTTGTCTGTGCCTCCCACGATCCCGTCAACAGAGGTCCCTCGTGCGGGCTCCCGTCATCGATCCCTGTCCCTCGTCCTGCAGAATTGAGAGCACCGGCGAGGATGACAGAGATCTCGTGGCGCACGCATTGGAGCAGTTCAATTTCTGTAGTGTGACTGTGAGTTGCTGTGTGAGCCTAAAAAATTACTTCAACTGTTTGGTATTTGTATAAAAATGTTGTTTCTAACAATTTGTCGTGTTTATTAAAAATACAGAAGTTCGCCATGCAAAACTTGCACAGTTCAATTTGTACTAAAAAGATAGAAAATAAACCAACAGTAAAGTTCACACATCATGGAAAAAAGATGATTGTGTTATTTTCGGTGTTTGCTCATATGACCAATTTAAATGCAGAAGCTTAGATATTTTTAGTTGAAACATACGAAACAATATTTACAATGTGAAAAAGTAAATTCAATAGTAATCCAATTTTCTGTTTATAAAATACAAAACTAAGAAGTTCAAATTTTAAATAACACATTAGTTCAATGTAAAAATAAAGAAAATAGATTTCCCCTATTTCTAAAAAATAAAACCAAGGAGGTCAAATTAAACTAACAAAGTAGTTCAATGCTCATTAAAATTTTGGATTTTTCTTATTTCTAAAAAATAACCAATTTTTTTAAAAGTTAGATTTTTCTCGTTTCTAAAAAATAAGAGAGAAGGTCAGCTCAAATAACAAAGCAGTTCAAAAAATGTTTATAAAAATGGATTTAAAAAAATCTAGAAAATTTGACATAACCAAGAAGATAAAAAATCATAGAAGTTCAATTTGAAATAACCGGGAAGGTCAAAAAACAAAGAAGTTCAAATCTAAAAACCTAGAAAATGTTGGCTTATTTAAAATCATATTTTTCTAATAAGTTCAATATAAAAAAGTTCGAAGGTTAAAAAAAACTTAGATGTTTTCTCGTCACTAAATAATAAAATGAACAAATTCACAAAAAAGGAAAAACTAAAATTTCAAAAGAATTTTCTGAAGGAAATATGCCCTAGAGGCAATAATAAAGTTATTATTTATTTCCTTATATCATGATAAATGTTTATTATTCATGCTAGAATTGTATTAACTGGAAACATAATACATGTGTGAATACATAGACCAACAGAGTGTCACTAGTATGCCTCTACTTGACTAGCTCGTTAATCAAAGATGGTTATGTTTCCTAACCATGAACAAAGAGTTGTTATTTGATTAACGAGGTCACATCATTAGTTGAATGATCTGATTGACATGGCCCATTCCATTAGCTTAGCACCCGATCGTTTAGTATGTTGCTATTGCTTTCTTCATGACTTATACATGTTCCTATAACTATGAGATTATGCAACTCCCATTTACCGGAGGAATACTTTGGGTACTACCAACCATCACAACGTAACTGGGTGATTATAAAGGAGTACTATAGGTGTCTCCAATGGTAGATGTTGGGTTGGCGTATTTCGAGATTAGGGTTTGTCACTCCGAGTGTCGGAGAGGTATCTCTGGGCCCTCTCGATAATGCACATCACATAAGCCTTGCAAGCACTGGAACTAATATGTTTGTTGTGAGATGATGTATTACAGAACGAGTAAAGAGACTTGCCGGTAACGAGATTGAACTAGGTATTGGATACCGACGATCGAATCTCGGGCAAGTAACATACCGATGACAAAGGGAACAACGTATGTTGTTATGCGGTCTGACCGATAAAGATCTTCGTAGAATATGTAGGAGCCAATATGGGCATCCAGGTCCCGCTATTGGTTATTGACCGGAGACGTGTCTCGGTCATGTCTACATTCTTCTCGAACCGTAGGGTCCGCACGCTTAACGTTACGATGACAGTTATTATGAGTTTATGCATTTTGATGTACCGAAGGTTGTTCGAAGTCCCGGATGTGATCACGGACATGACGAGGAGTCTCGAAATGGTCGAGACGTAAAGATTGATATATTGGAAGCCTATGTTTGGACACCGGAAGTGTTCCGGGTGAAATCGGGATTTTACCAGAATACCGGGAGGGTTACCGGAACCCCCCGGGAGGCAAATGGGCCTATTGGGCCTTAGTGGAAAAGTGAAAAGGGCCTGCCCACAAGGGCTGCGCACCTCCCCCCTTCCCTAGTCCTATTAGGACTAGGAGAAGGGGCCGGCCCCCCTCTCTTCTCTCTTCTCTTTGAAGAGTCCTATTAAGAATAGGATTGGGGGGGAGTCCTACTCCCGGTAGGAGTGGGACTCCCCCTGCGCCTCTCTCCCAAGCCGGCCGAACCCCTCCCCCTGCTCCTTTATATACGGGGGCAGGGGGCACCCCATAGACACACAAGTTGATCATTGTTGATCGTTCCTTAGCCGTGTGCGGTGCCCCCTGCCACCAAATTCCACCTCGGTCATATCGTTGTAGAGCTTAGGCGAAGCCCTGCGTCGGTAGTACATCAAGATCGTCACCATGCCGTTGTGCTGACGGAAATCTTCCTCGACGCTTTGCTGGATCGGAGCCCGAGGATCGTTATCGAGCTGAACGTGTGCTAAGAACTCGGAGGTGCCGGAGTAACGGTGCTTGGATCGGTCGGATCGGGAAGAAGACGTATGACTACTTCCTCTACGTTGTGAGATCGCTTCCGCAGTCGGTCTGCGTTGGTACGTAGACAATACTCTCCCCCTCGTTGCTATGCATCACCATGATCTTGCGTGTGCGTAGGAAAATTTTCGAAATTACTACGTTCCCCAACAGTGGCATCCGAGCCTAGGTTTTATGGTTTGATGTTATTTGCACAAGTAGAACACAAGTGAGTTGTGGGCGATACAAGTCATACTGTCTACCAGCATGTCATACTTTGGTTCGGCGGTATTGTTGGACGAGACGATCCGGACCAACCTTACGCGTACTCTTACGCGAGACCGGTTCCCTCGACGTGCTTTGCACATAGATGGCTTGCGGAAGACTGTCTCTCCAACTTTAGTTGAACCAAGTGTGACTACGCCCGGTCCTTGAGAAGGTTAAAACGGAGTCTATTTGACGAACTATCGTTGTGGTTTTGATGCGTAGGTGAGATGAGTTCTTACTTAAGCCCGTAGCAGCCACGTAAAACTTGCAACAACAAAGTAGAGGACGTCTAACTTGTTTTTGCAGGGCATGTTGTGATGTGATATGGTCAAGGCATGATGCTGATTTTATTGTATGAGATGATCATGTTTTGTAACCGAGTTGTCGGCAACTGGCAGGAGCCATATGGTTGTCACTTTATTGTATGCAATGAAATCGCGATGTAATGCTTTACTTTATTACTAAGCGGTAGTGATAGTCGTGGAAGCATAAGATTGGCGAGATGACAACGATGCTACGATGGAGATCAAGGTGTCGCGCCGGTGAGATGGTGATCATGACGGTGCTTCGGAGATGGAGATCACAAGCACAAGATGATGATGGCCATATCATATCACTTATATTGATTGCATGTGATGTTTATCCTTTTATGCATCTTATCTTGCTTTGATTGACGGTAGCATTATAAGATGATCTCTCACTAAATTATCAAGAAGTGTTCTCCCTGAGTATGCACCGTTGCCAAAGTTCGTCGTGCCCAGACACCACGTGATGATCGGGTGTGATAGGCTCTACGTCCATCTACAACGGGTGCAAGCCAGTTTTGCACACGCAGAATACT
The DNA here is from genome assembly GCA_034509565.1 of Triticum monococcum. Classification (NCBI taxonomy): domain Eukaryota; kingdom Viridiplantae; phylum Streptophyta; class Magnoliopsida; order Poales; family Poaceae; genus Triticum; species Triticum monococcum. Next base: position 662,996,912 of record CM067843.1, on the reverse strand, counting down.
CAGGCTAAACTTGACGAGCCTAGCATATGCAGATATGGCCTCGGAACATAGAGACCGAAAGGTCGAGCGTGAATCATATAGTAGATATGATCAACATGACGATGTTCACCATTGAAAACTACTCCATCTCACGTGATGATCGGTTATGGTTTAGTTGATTTGGATCACGTGATCACTTAGAGGATTAGAGGGATGTCTATCTAAGTGGGAGTTCCTAAGTAATTTGATTAACTGAACTTAAACTTATCATGAACTTAGTACCTGATAGTATCTTGCTCGTTTATGTTGATTGTAGATAGATGGCTCGTGCTGTTGTTCCATTGAATTTTAATGCGTTCCTTGAGAAAGCAAAGTTGAAAGATGATGGTAGCAATTACACGGACTGGGTCCATAACCTGAGGATTATCCTCATTACTGCACAGAAGAATTACGTCCTGGAAGCACCGCTGAGTGAGAGGCCTGCTGCTGGAGCAACGCCAGATGTTATGAATGTCTGGCAGAGCAAAGCTGATGACTACTCGATAGTTCAGTGTGCCATGCTTTACGGCTTAGAATCGGGACTTCAACGACGTTTTGAACGTCATGGAGCATATGAGATGTTCCAGGAGTTGAAGTTAATATTTCAAGCAAATGCCCGAATTGAGAGATATGAAGTCTCCAATAAGTTCTATAGCTGCAAGATGGAGGAGAACAGTTCTGTCAGTGAGCATATACTCAAAATGTCTGGGTATAATAATCACTTGATTCAGATGGGAGTTAATCTTCCAGATGATTGCGTCATTGACAGAATTCTCCAATCACTGCCACCAAGCTACAAGAGCTTCGTGATGAACTATAATATGCAAGGGATGAACAAGACTATTCCCGAGCTCTTCGCAATGCTGAAAGCTGCGGAGGTAGAAATCAAGAAGGAGCATCAAGTGTTGATGGTTAACAAAACCACTGGTTTCAAGAAAAAAGGCAAAGGGAAGAAGAAGGGGAACTTCAAGAAGAACAGCAAGCAAGTTGCTGCTCAGGGGAAGAAACCCAAGTCTGGACCTAAGCCTGAAACTGAGTGCTTCTACTGCAAGCAGACTGGTCACTGGAAGCGGAACTGCCCCAAGTATTTGGCGGATAATAAGGATAGCAAGGTGAACAAAGGTATATGTGATATACATGTTATTGATGTGTACCTTACTAGAGCTCGCAGTAGCACCTGGGTATTTGATACTGGTTCTGTTGCTAATATTTGCAACTCGAAACAGGGACTACGGAATAAGCGGACGCTAGCAAAGGACGAGGTGACGATGCGCGTGGGAAACGGTTCCAAAGTCGATGTGATCGCAGTCGGCACGCTACCTCTACATCTACCTTTGGGATTAATATTAGACCTAAATAATTGTTATTTGGTGCCAGCGTTGAGCATGAACATTATATCTGGATCTTGTTTGATGCGAGACGGTTATTCATTTAAATCAGAGAATAATGGTTGTTCTATTTATATGAGTAATATCTTTTATGGTCATGCACCCTTGAAGAGTGGTCTATTCTTATTGAATCTCGATAGTAGTGATACACATATTCATAATGTAGAAGCCAAAAGATGCAGCGTTGATAATGATAGTGCAACTTATTTGTGGCACTGCCGTTTAGGTCATATCGGTGTAAAGCGCATGAAGAAACTCCATACTGATGGGCTTTTGGAATCACTTGATTATGAATCACTTGGTACTTGCGAACCGTGCCTCATAGGCAAGATGACTAAAACACCGTTCTCCGGTACTATGGAGAGAGCAACAGATTTATTGGAAATCATACATACAGATGTATGTGGTCCGATGAATATTGAGGCTCGTGGCGGATATCGTTATTTTCTCACCTTCACAGATGATTTAAGCAGATATGGGTATATCTACTTAATGAAACATAAGTCTGAAACATTTGAAAAGTTCAAGGAATTTCAGAGTGAAGTTGAAAATCATCATAACAAGAAAATAAAGTTTCTACGATCTGATCGTGGAGGAGAATATTTGAGTTACGAGTTTGGTATACATTTGAAAAATTGTGGAATAGTTTCGCAACTCACGCCACCCGGAACACCACAGCGTAATGGTGTGTCCGAACGTCGTAATCGTACTTTACTAGATATGGTGCGATCTATGATGTCTCTTACTGATTTACCGCTATCGTTTTGGGGTTATGCTTTAGAGACGGCCGCATTCATGTTAAATAGGGCACCATCAAAATCCGTTGAGACGACGCCTTATGAACTATGGTTTGGCAAGAAACCAAAGTTGTCGTTTCTTAAAGTTTGGGGCTGCGATGCTTATGTGAAAAAACTTCAACCTGATAAGCTCGAACCCAAAGCGGAGAAATGTGTCTTCATAGGATACCCAAAGGAAACTGTTGGGTATACCTTCTATCACAGATCCGAAGGCAAGACATTCGTTGCTAAGAATGGATCATTTCTAGAGAAGGAGTTTCTCTCAAAAGAAGTGAGTGGGAGGAAAGTAGAACTTGACGAGGTAACTGTACGTGCTCCCTTATTGGAAAATAGTACATCACAGAAAACTGTTTCTGCGACACCTATACCAATTAGTGAGGAAGCTAATGATGATGATCATGAAACTTCAGGGCAAGATACTACTGATCCACGTAGATCAACCAGAGTGAGATCCGCACCAGAGTGGTACGGTAATCCAGTTCTGGAAGTCATGCTACTAGATCATGATGAACCTACGAACTATGAAGAAGCGATGGTGAGCCCAGATTCCGCAAAGTGGCTTGAGGCCATGAAATCTGAGATGGGATCCATGTATGAGAACAAAGTATGGACTTTGGTTGACTTGCCCGATGATCGGCAAGCAATTGAGAATAAATGGATCTTCAAGAAAAAGACTGACGCTGACGGTAATATTACTGTCTATAAAGCTTGACTTGTCGCAAAAGGTTTTCGACAAGTTCAAGGGGTTGACTACGACGAGACCTTCTCACCCGTAGCGATGCTTAAATCCGTCAGAATCATGTTAGCAATTGCCGCATTTTATGATTATGAAATATGGCAAATGGATGTCAAAACTGCATTCCTGAATGGATTTCTAGAAGAAGAGTTGTATATGATGCAACCAGAAGGTTTTGTCGATCCAAAGGGAGCTAACAAAGTGTGCAAACTCCAGCGATCCATTTATGGACCGGTGCAAGCATCTCCGAGTTGGAATAAACGCTTTGATAGTGTGATCAAAGCATTTGGCTTTATACAGACTTTCGGAGAAGCCTGTATTTACAAGAAAGTGAGTGGGAGCTCTGTAGCATTTCTGATATTATATGTGGATGACATATTGCTGATTGGAAATGATATAGAATTTCTGGATAGCATAAAGGGATACTTGAATAAAAGTTTTTCGATGAAAGACCTCGGGGAAGCTGCTTACATATTAGGCATAAATATCTATAGAGATAGATCAAAACGCTTAATTGGACTTTCACAAAGCACATACCTTGACAAGATTTGAAGAAGTTCAAAATGGATCAAACAAAGAAAGGGTTCTTGCCTGTGTTACAAGGTGTGAAGTTGAGTCAGACTCAATGCCCGACCACTGCAGAAGATAGAGAGAAAATGAAAGATGTTCCCTATGCTTCAGCCATAGGCTCTATCATGGATGCAATGCTGTGTACCAGACCTGATGTGTGCCTTGCTATAAGTTTAGCAGGGAGGTACCAAAGTAATCCAGGAGTGGATCACTGGACAGCGGTCAAGAACATCCTGAAATACATGAAAAGGACTAAGGATATGTTTCTCGTATATGGAGGTGACAAAGAGCTCACCGTAAGAGGTTACGTTGATGCAAGCTTTGACACTGATCCGGACGATTCTAAATCACAAACCGGATACGTGTTTACTTTAAACGGTGGAGCTGTCAGTTGGTGCAGTTCTAAACAAAGCATCGTAGCAGGATCTACATGTGAAGCGGAGTACATAGCTGCTTCGGAAGCAGCAAACGAAGGAGTCTGGATGAAGGAGTTCATATCCAATCTAGGTGTCATACCTAGTGCATCGGGTCCAATGAAAATCTTTTGTGACAATACTGGTGCAATTGCTTTGGCAAAGGAATCCAGATTTCACAAGAGGACCAAACACATCAAGAGACGCTTCAACTCCATCCGGGATTTAGTCCAGGTGGGAGACATAGAGATTTGCAAGATACATACGGATCTGAATGTTGCAGACCCGTTGACTAAGCCTCTTCCACGAGCAAAACATGATCAGCACCAAGGCTCCATGGGTGTTAGAATCATTACTGTGTAATCTAGATTATTGACTCTAGTGCAAGTGGGAGACTGAAGGAAATATGCCCTAGAGGCAATAATAAAGTTATTATTTATTTCCTTATATCATGATAAATGTTTATTATTCATGCTAGAATTGTATTAACCGGAAACATAATACATGTGTGAATACATAGACCAACAGAGTGTCACTAGTATGCCTCTACTTGACTAGCTCGTTAATCAAAGATGGTTATGTTTCCTAACCATGAACAAAGAGTTGTTATTTGATTAACGAGGTCACATCATTAGTTGAATGATCTGATTGACATGACCCATTCCATTAGCTTAGCACCCGATCGTTTAGTATGTTGCTATTGCTTTCTTCATGACTTATACATGTTCCTATAACTATGAGATTATGCAACTCCCGTTTACCGGAGGAACACTTTGGGTACTACCAAACGTCACAACGTAACTGGGTGATTATAAAGGAGTACTACAGGTGTCTCCAATGGTAGATGTTGGGTTGGCGTATTTCGAGATTAGGGTTTGTCACTCCGATTGTCGGAGAGGTATCTCTGGGCCCTCTCGGTAATGCACATCACATAAGCCTTGCAAGCACTACAACTAATATGTTAGTTGTGAGATGATGTATTACGGAACGAGTAAAGAGACTTGCCAGTAACGAGATTGAACTAGGTATTGGATACCGACGATCGAATCTCGGGCAAGTAACATACCGATGACAAAGGGAACAACGTATGTTGTTATGCGGTCTGACCGATAAAGATCTTCGTAGAATATGTAGGATCCAATATGGGCATCCAGGTCCCGCTATTGGTTATTGACCGGAGACGTGTCTCGGTCATGTCTACATTGTTCTCGAACCGTAGGGCCCGCACGCTTAACGTTACGATGACAGTTATTATGAGTTTATGCATTTTGATGTACCGAAGGTTGTTCGGAGTCCCGGATGTGATCACGGACATGATGAGGAGTCTCGAAATGGCCGAGACGTAAAGATTGATATATTGGAAGCCTATGTTTGGACACCGGAAGTGTTCCGGGTGAAATCGGGATTTTACCGGAATACCGGGAGGGTTACCGGAACCCCCCGGGAGGCAAATGGGCCTATTGGGCCTTAGTGGAAAAGTGAAAAGGGGCTGCCCACAAGGGCTGCGCACCTCCCCCCTTCCCTAGTCCTATTAGGACTAGGAGAAGGGGCCGGCCCCCCTCTCTTCTCTCTTCTCTTTGAAGAGTCCTATTAGGAATAGGATTGGGGGGGAGTCCTACTCCCGGTAGGAGTGGGACTCCCCCTGCGCCTCTCTCCCAAGCCGGCCGAACCCCTCCCCCTGCTCCTTTATATACGGGGGCAGGGGGCACCCCATAGACACACAAGTTGATCATTGTTGATCGTTCCTTAGCCGTGTGCGGTGCCCCCTGCCACCAAATTCCACCTCGGTTATATCGTTGTAGAGCTTAGGCGAAGCCCTGCGTCGGTAGTACATCAAGATCGTCACCACACCGTTGTGCTGACGGAACACTTCCTCGACGCTTTGCTGGATCGGAGCCCGAGGATCATCATCGAGCTGAACGTGTGCTAAGAACTCGGAGGTGCCGGAGTAACGGTGCTTGGATCGGTCGGATCGGGAAGAAGACGTACGACTACTTCCTCTACGTTGTGAGATCGCTTCCGCAGTCGGTCTGCGTTGGTACGTAGACAATACTCTCCCCCTCGTTGCTATGCATCACCATGATCTTGCGTGTGCGTAGGAAAATTTTCGAAATTACTACATTCCCCAACATTTTCATGTTTAAAAAAAACTAGAAGTTCAAAAATAAAATAACGAAGTGGTTCAATGTTTATTAGAAAAAATAGGATTTTACCTTCTTTAAAAAACTCAGATATCAACTATTATTAAAGAATCGACCATGAAAGATAAAAAAGTAGTCAAATTTATGTTTAGTTAAAAATCAAAAATAAAAACTTTACTAAAAAAATGTGAAGTTCAAATAAAAATAACACAGAAGTTCAGAGTATATCAAAACGTGGGATTTAGAAGGTCAAAAAACAAAAACAAAAAAGAATGCTATTTTGGGCATTTTTCCCCAATACTAAAGGTTAAAACCAAGAAGGTCAATTTTAAGAAACGGAGTAGTTCAATGTATGTAAAAAAACTCAGGTTTTCTCGTTACTAGAGAATAAAACAAAAAATTTCAATTGGAAAAAGCAGAGCAGTTTGATATCTATTTGAATAAATCGGATTTTTCTAGTTACTGAAGAATAAACCAATAAGTTCAATTTGAAACAACAAAGAAGTTCGAATTTTCTAAAAACCCCTCCAATTTTCACATTTATAAAAAGAGATAATGAAGTTCAAATAAAAAAGGTAGAGCGGTTCAATGTCTATAAAAAGCTTAGATATTTTCACGTAACCGAGAGACGTTTAATTGATAACCACCAGAAGTTTGCGTACTACACGGTGTGCATTTTGTATTTAAAAAAAGAAACAAAGGCTAAAAGTTTTGCTGCTAGAAACTCAAGTGCTCGGCCCGAGAAAGTTCAAAATTTCTTGTGAGAGAGGTTGAACGAAAATACGTGACAAAAGTTCAAGGTGAAAACAGCGGGAAGTTCAACTACTACAAGGAATGCATTTCAAATGAGAATAAAAGTATAGAAAATTAAAAGCTAAAAAGTTTGTTGAGGAAGTTCAAATGCTCTGTCCGGGGAAGTTCAAAAATTCTTACGAGAGAGTTTCATCTTGTATTTCCATGTTTGATTTTTTCCGGATAAAAATCAAATACAATTCTTTACTCAAAATATAAAAAGGTGAAGTTCAAATTGAAATAACATAGAAGTTCGGAGTTTATTAAAACCTACGATTTAGCTTTTCAAAAAATAAAAAGCACAACGTCATTTTTTGCACTTTTGAAAACAATCTCATAAACGTAAAAAATGGTTGCTAGAAGTTAAAGTGCTCGGCGAGGGAAAGTTCAAAAATTCTTGTGAGAGAGGTTCACCGTGTATTTAGATGTCCAAAATACATAAAAAATATGTTGTTTTTTGTGTTTTAAAATAATTCTCTCAAACGAGAGAGAAGTTCAAAGTGATAACAACCGGAAGTTCACGTGCTACATGGTGTGTATTTCATATAAGAAAAATAGAATAAAGTGAAACAAAGTGAAGTTTAAACAGACATGCCCCAGAAGTTCAACTACTTCACGCGGTGCAAATAGCAACCCGTAAAAAACAGAGTGAAGTTCAAATAAACATGCCCCAGAAGTTCAACTACTTCACAGAGTGCATTTCGTTCGTGATGAACGCATAAATCATGATCTCGCCATTTTCTAATTTACCTCAAAACGACAGGAATATCATTTGTGTAAGTTCAAGTCCTCGGTCGGAGAAAGTTAAAAAAATTATTGTGAGAAACGTTTGTACAAAAGGAATATTATTTGTGTAACACTAACGAATGGATGAGAAAATTATAAACAAAAATACGTCACAGAAGTTCAACGTGAAAATAGCAGGAAGTTCAACTACTACACTGAATGAATTTTAGATGAAAAACTTTCAAAATCGTCGTGAGTATGAAAAGATGATCAACACGAGAAACTTGCGTGTTTATAGCAGCTTTCCATCGGTATATCACCTGCTCAATTCCAGTGAATGGATGGAGAGCTACTTGCAGTGGATGGAGATCTACAAGAAGAAAAACACGTGAAAAACAGAGTGAAGTTCAAGCACACACGCTGAGAAGTTCAAGTTCTTCACGTGGTGCATATTTGAAGAATCTGTTTCGCGATAAAGGCAGAATGCATGATCTCGTCGTTTTCGAAATTACTTAAAAATGGCCAGGATTCAGAGAAAACCATCAACATGAAAAAGTTTCGAATTTTCCGTAGCTTTTCAGCGGTTTATTATTTGCCCCATTCCGATAAAGTTTGTAGAAATTACGGCAAAAATATGTTTTTAGCCATTTTCAAAACTGACATAAACCCATAATGAATTAGGAGAAACAATATATACAAAAAAGTTTCGCATTTCTTCAAGCTTTCCAACGCCATATCATTTGCTATATTTGGACGTACGGTTAAAAAATTAGCTCGAAAATACGAACTCGGTGGAACTTGTATCATTTTCTAAATTACTTTTAAACCGTTCAAAATTAGAAAAAAACTTTTAACATGAAAAAGTAGCACATTTTCATAAGCTTTCCAACGCCATATTATTTGCCTCAATTGGATTAGTCATTTAGAAATGACATCGAAAATACAAACTCGGATGTTCCATTTGCGAAATTCTACGATTTTCCTAATTACTCTTTAACCATAGGGAATTAGAGAAAACTTTCAACATGGGGAAGGAGCGGTTTTACAACATCTTTCCAACGCCATATTCTTTGCCTCATTCCGATAAACGGTTTAAAAATTTGATCGAAAATACGATTCACGTTTTTTGTATGAAGAAAAAAACTGTTTTCAAAACTGCTCTTAAACCGCTTACATTTTGCCAAAAATTTAACTTGGGTCATGATACTGATGTCAATAGCTATCCAACAGTATATCGCAAGCCCCATTTGGACACCTTTTAGCTGAAGTTCAACCTAGTACTCAGGGAAGGTTAGACGTGTTACTCGGGAAGTTCATGTTGTGATCAGAATATTATTCTGATCTCGTGATCAGAATAGTGTTTATGTATATATATATATGTGTGTGTGTGGGGGGGGGGGAGGGGCGCCACACAAGGACTAGGTGTGAGGGGAGGGGAGGCAGCCTAGGGCGCGCCCCAAGGGGCTGGCCGCCGGCCCTAGGGCTCCTGCCCTCCTGCGCCCCCTTTCCTCGTAAGAAGAAGGGGGAAGGAAAAAGGTGGGGGAGGGAAGGAAGGGGGAGTCCTACTCCACACTTTCCTTTCGCTCCCCTCTTTCCTTCTCCTTCTCATAGGGCCGGCCTCTATAGGGGCGCACCAACCCCTTGTGGGCTGGTGTGTTCCCTCTCTTGGCCCATAAGGTCCATATCTTTGCCAGGGTGCCCGAAACTCATTTCCGGTGACCCAGTAAGTACCCGGTACCCTCTGAAACACTTCTGGTGTCCGAATACCATCGTCCTATGTATCAATATTTACCTCTTGACCATGAGACTCCTCGTCATGTCTGTGATATCATCCGGGACTCCGAACAACATTCGGTCACCAAATTACATAACTCATATAACACTATATCGTCAACAAATATTAAGTGTGCAGACCCTACGGGTTCGAGAACTATGTAGACATGACCGAGACACCTCTCCAGTCAATAACCAATAGCGGAACCTGGATGCCCATATTGGCTCCTACATATTCTACGAAGATCTTTATCAGTCGAACCGTTATGACAACATACGTAATTCCCTTTGTCCATCGGTATGTTACTTGCCCAAGATTCAATCGTCGGTATCTCTATACCTAGTTCAATCTCATTACCGGCAAGTCTCTTTACTCATACCATAATACATCACCTTGTGACTAACTCCTTAGTCATTTTCTTGCAAGCTTATGATGTGTATTACCGAGAGGGCCCAGAGATACCTCTCCGATACTTGGAGTGACAAATCCTAATCTCAATCTATGCCAACTCAACAAACACCTTTGGAGATACCTGCAGAGCATCTTTATGATCACCCAGTTACGTTGTGACATTGGATAGAACACAAGGTATTCCTCCGGTATCCGGGAGTTGCATAATCTCATAGTCGAAGGAATATGTATTTGATATGAAGAAATCAATAACAATAAAACTGAACTGTCATTATGCTAATCTAACGGATGGAATGATGTGATCCCGTTATCAAATGACAACAGATGTCTATGGTTAGGAAACCTTAACCATCTTTCATCAACGATCTAGTCTAGTAGAGGCATACTAGGGACACGGTATTTGTTTATGTATTCACACATGTATTTAAGTTTTCGATCAATACAATTCTAGCATGAATAATAAACCTTCATCATGAATAAGGAAATATAAAATAACAACTTTATTATTGCCTCTAGGGCATATTCCCTTCACCATCTCCTTGATCTTTGCAGTCATAGCTTTAGTCTCAACTACTGAATTATTGACTTGTACCTGCGGTGGAGTCAGTTGCACTGGGCGATATAACGCCTTTTCTTAGGAGGCTCAGTTTGCATGCGGCACCAATGGTGTGCATCCCACGCGCCCTTGGATCAATCTTACCGGACTCATCCAAAAGATCATGGATAGTGCAGTTATCGAAACCACACTTACCCATGACAGCGGGAGTCTCCTTGACAAAATCAAGTTTGTCCTCACTGATGATGACCTTATTGGCGTTCATGGCGATGGCCATTGAATTCTTGCCCTTCTCTTCATCTTCCTCATCATCATCCTCAAAAGGAGGTTCCTCCGGATCTTCCTCGGAGGAGGTCAAATCATGGCAGTGACGAAGCCTCTCCCTTATGCTTGCTGGAGAGTAACCTTCCTACTCCAAGTCATGTTCTTCTTGTGAAGAGGTTTTCCTTTCATCCCACGAACGAGCCATGGCCACCTACACTTCAAAACTCAAGAAGGCTTTGCCTAGATTGATTTGCGAGCTTTGATAGAGGAGGGAGCAATAGTTATGTATACAAGAGGCTAATGACACAGGCTTTGACGAGATAAGGAAGTTAAAAATGATAGGAAACAAAGCAAATAAGACCAAGCAAGATTCTATTGAAACTCAGAAAGAAATCATGATCAACGGCCTTCCAAACGACCGCAACTGATCGTTTAAGCGGCCGTTTGACCTTCCCCCTGAGCTCTTTATGGACAGAGCGTATGACGGCTTTAAAAACGGGCATGGCCTCATTCAAGCGGCCGTTTGGTTCCTAATACTGAGGAAAATATGCCCTAGAGGCAATAATAAATTTGTTATTTATATTTCCTTATATCATGATAAATGTTTATTATGCATGCTAGAATTGTATTAACCGGAAACTTGATACATGTGTGGATACATAGACAAAACACTATGTCCCTAGTAAGCCTCTACTAGACTAGCTCGTTAATCAAAGATGGTTAAGTTTCCTAACCATAGACATGTGTTGTCATTTGATGAACGGGATGACATCATTAGGAGAATGATGTTATGGACAAGACCCATCCGTTAGCTTAGCATAATGATCGTTAAGTTTTATTGCTATTGCTTTCTTCATGACTTATACATATTCCTTTGACTATGAGATTATGCAACTCCCGGATACCGGAGAAATACCTTGTGTGCTATCAAACATCACAACATAACTGGGTGATTATAAAGATGCTCTACAGGGATCTCCGAAGGTGTCTGTTGAGTTGGCATAGATCAAGACTAGAATTTTGTCACTCCGAGTATCAGAGAGGTATCTCTCGGCCCTCTTGGTAATGCGCATTATGATAAGCCTTGCAAGCAAATTTAAATAATGAGTTAGTTATGGGATGATGCATTATGAAACAAGTAAAGAGACTTGTCGGTAACGAGATTGAACTAGGTATGAAGATACCAACGATCAAATCTCAGGCAAGTAACATACCAATGACAATGGGAATGACGTATGTTGTCATTACGGTTTGACCGATAAAGATCTCCGAAGAATATGTGGGAACTAATATGAGCATCCAGGTTCTGCTATTGGTTATTGACTGGTGAGGTGTCTCGGTCATGTCTACATAGTTCTCGAACCTGTAGGGTCCGCACGCTTAACGTTCGATGACAATTTGTATTATGAGTTATGTGTTTTGGTGACCGAAGATTGTTCGGAGTCCTGGATGAGATCACGGACATGACGAGGAGTCTTGAAATGGTAAAGATTGATATTTTGGACGTTAGTATTCGGACACCAAAAATGTTTCAGAATGTATCGGGTACGTATCAGAGTACCACGGGGGTTACCGGAACCCGCCGGGGGAAAGATATGGGCTATAGGAGGGAGGCAGGCCAGCCCACAAGGGGTGGCGCACCCCCCAAGGGAGGAGTCCGAATTGGACTAGGGGAGGGGGCGCGGCCCCCCTTTCCTTATCCTTCTTCCTCTCCTTCCCTCTTTCCCCTTCCGGTAAAAGGAAAGGGGGGGATTGGACTAGGAGCCCAAGTGGGACTCCTCCCACTTGGGGCGCCCTAGGGCCGGCCTCCTTCCCTCTTCCTCCTTTATATACGGGGGCAGGGGGCGCCTCCAAGATAGATCAATTGTTCTTAGCCGTGTGCGGCGCCCCCCTCCGCTGTTTGCTCCTCTGGTCATATTGTCGTAGTGCTTAGGCGAAGCCCTGCACGGATCACTTCACCACCATCACCGTCACCACCCCGTCGTGCTGCCGAAAATCTCCATCGACAATTTGCTGGATCAAGAGTTCGAGGGATGTCATCGAGCTAAACGTGTGCAGAACTCGGAGGTGCTATATGTTCGGTGCTTGATCGGTTGAATCGAGAAGACGTTCGACTACATCAACCGCGTTAAGCTAACGCTTCTACTTTCGGTCTATGAGGGTACGTGGACACACTCTCCCCCTCTCGTTGCTATGCATCTCCTAGATAGATGTTGCGTGATCATAGGATTTTTTTTGAAATTGCATGCTACGTTCCCCAACAGTGGCATCCGAGCCAGGTCTATGCGTAAATGATATGCACGAGTAGAACACAAAGAGTTGTGGGCAATGATAGTCATACCGCTTACCACTAACGTCTTATTTTGATTCAGCGGTATTGTTGGATGAAGCGGCCCGGACCAACCTTACATGACCATGTTCATGAGACCGCTTCCACCGACAGACATGCAACTAGTTTTGCATAAAGGTGGCTGGCGGGTGTCTGTTTCTCCAGCTTAGTTGAATCAAATTTGTCTACGGCCGGTCCTTGTTGAAGGTTAAAATAACAAACTTGAGGAAACACCGTTGTGGTTTTGATGCGTAGGTAAGAACGGTTCTTACTAGAAGCCCGTAGCAGCCACGTAAAACTTGCAACAACAAAGTAGAGGACGTGTAACTTGTTTTTGTATGTCATGTTGTGATGTGATATGGTCAAGACATGATGTCATATACATTGTTGTATGAGATGATCATTTTTTGTAAAAGTTATCGGCAGTTGGCAGGAGCCTCATGGTTGTCGCTTTATTGTATGAAATGCAAACGCCATGTAATTGCTTTACTTTATCAGTATGTGTTAGTGATAGTTGTAGAAGCAATAGTTGGCGAGACGACCACGACACTACGATGGAGATCAAGGTGTCAAGCCGGTGACGAGAGATCATGACGGTGCTTTGGAGATGGAGATCAAAGGCACAGGATGATGATGACCATATCATGTCACATATATTGCTTGCATGCGATGTTTATCTTTTATGCATCTTATTTTTCTTAGTACGGTGGTAGCATTATAAGATGATCCCTTTACTAAAATTTCAAGGTATAAGTGTTCTCCTTGAGTATGCACCGTTGCGAAAGTTCTTCATGCTAAGACACCACGTGATGATCGGGTGTGATAGGCTCTACATTCACATACAATGGGTGTAAGACAGTTTTGCACATGCGGAATACTCGGGTTAAAGTTGAGGAGCCTAGCATGTACAAACATGGCCTCGGAACACTAGAGACCGAAAGGTCGAACGTGAATCGTATAGTAGATATGATCAACATAGATATGTTCACCATTGATGACTACTCCATATCACATGATGATTGGACATGGTTTAGTTGATTTGGACCACCTATCATTTAGATGACTTGAGGTATGTGTATCTAAGTGGGATTTCTTAAGTAATATGATTAATTAAACTTAGTTTATCATGAACTTAGTCCTAATAGTATTTGCATATTTATGTTGTAGATCAATAGCTTGTGATGTAGCTCCCCATTTTATTTTCGATATGTTCCTAGAGAAAAATAAATTGAAAGATGATAGTAGCAATGATGTGGACTGGGCCCGTGATCTGAGGATTATCGTCATTGCATCACAGAAGAATTATGTCCTAGATGCACCGCTATGACGGACCTATTGCAGGAGCAGATGCAGACATTATGAACGTTTGGCAAGCTCGGTATGATGACTACTTGATATTTTAGTGTGACATGTTTTACGGCTTAGAACCGGGACTTCAAAAATGTTTTGAACACTACGGAGCATATAAGATGTTCCAAGAGCTGAATTGGTATTTTAGACTCATGCCCGAGTCGAGAGGTATGAGACCTCTGAAAAGTACTTTGCCTATAAGATGGAGGAGAATAGCTCAACCAGTGAGCATGTGCTCAGAATGTCTGAGTACTACAATCGCTTGAATCAAGTGGGAGTTAATCTTCCAGATAAGATAGTGATTGACAGAGTTCTCTAGTCACTATCACCAAGTTACTGGAACTTCATGATGAACTATAATATGCAAGGGATGACGAAAATGATTCCCGAGCTCTTCGCGATGCTAAAATTGGCGAAGGTAGAAATCAAGGAAGACCATCAAGTGTTGATGGTTAACAAGACCACTAGTTTCAATAAAAGGGGCAAATGAAAAGAAAGGAAACTTCAAGAAAGAATGGCAAGCAAGTTGCCACTCCCATGAAGGAACCCAAAGCTAGACCTAAGCCTGAAACTGAGTGCTTCTACCGCAAAGGGAATGGTCACTAGAAGCAAAACTACCCCAAATACTTGGCGGATAAGAAGGATGGCAAAGTGAACAAAGGTATATTTGATATACATGTTATTGATGTGTACTTTACTAGTGTTCATAGTAACCCCAGGGTATTTGATAGTAGTTCAGTTGCCAAGATTAGTAACTCGAAACAGGAATTGCAAAATGAACAGAGACTAGTTAAGGGAGAGGTGACGGTGTGTGTTGGAAGTGATTCCAAGGTTGATAAGATCACCATCGCACACTCCCTCTACCTTCGAGATTAGTGTTGGACCGAAATAAATGTTATTTGGTGTTTGCGTTGAGCATGAATATGATTGGACCATGTTTATTGCGATACAGTTATTCATTTAAGTCAAAAAATAATTGTTGTTCTGTTTACATGAATAAAACCTTCTATTGTCATACACCCAATGTAAATGGTTTAGTAAATCTCGATCGTAGTGATACACATATTCATAATATTGATGCCAAAAGATGCAAAGTTGATAATGATAGTGCAACATATTTGTGGCACTGCCATTTAGGTCATATTGGTGTAAAGCGCATGACGACACTCCATATGGATGGATTTTTGGACTCACTTGATTATGAATCATTTGATACTTGCAAACCATGCCTCATGGGCAAGATGAATAAAACTCCATTCTCCAGAACAATGGAGCGAGCCACTGACTTATTGGAAATAATACATACCGATGTATGCGGTACGATGAGTGTTGAGGCTCGCGGCGGGTATTGTTATTTTATGACCTTCACAGATGATTTGAGAAGATATGGGTATATCTAATTGATGAAGCACAAGTCTGAAACATTTGAAAAGTTCAAACAATTTTAGAGTGAAGTGGAGAATCATCGTAACAAGAAAATAAAGTTTCTACGATCTGATCGCGAAGGCGAATATTTGAGTGACGGGTTTGGCCTTCATTTAAAACAAGGGACAATTCCATTTCTGCCACTAACTGGAACCCACTACTCAAATTTGCCCCTAATTTCAATGTGTGCTCAAATTTGCCCCTCTGCCGTTAGTTGCCCTTATAGAAATGCCCTTCTGCGCCGTTACCGTCTGGTCAAACAGCTTTGACCATCTCGAAAAAATAGCAAAAAAAGTCAAAAAAATCTGAAATTTTGTGGGATCGAAGGTACTTAGGTTCGCAACGTGTGTGCAAATTTTCATATTGTTTGGACATTCTAGGAGCTCGCGGCGAAGAAAAAACAGTAAATATGTACGCGTGTGAACCGTAAATTCAAAAAAATAGCAAAAAAATTCAAAAAAAAATATGAATTCTTTTGGAATCCAAGATGCTTAGGTGTGGAAGGCTTGTGCAAATTTTTTTGTGTTTGGACATTGTAGGAGCTCGTGGAGGAAAAAAACAAAATTTGTCTCAGAAAAAAACTTGTAAAAAATACACTATTTTGGTTTTTTTTGCGAGAGCTCGTCGCATGTCATTTGATAACAAAATTTTGCACACGCCTTGTGCCCCCGAGCGTCTTGGATGCCAAAAAATTTCATATGTTTTTGAATTTTCTTGCTATTTTTTTGAATTTACTACTCAAAGATGTACAGATTTATTGTTTTCCTTTGCCAGGAGCTCCTGGTATGTCTAAATAGCACGAAAATTTGCACGCACCTTGCGCACATGAGTAGGTTCAATCCCACAAAATTTCAGATTTTTTTGAATTTTTTTACTATTTTTTTCGAGATGGTCAAAGTTGTTTGACCGGACGGTAACGGCGCAGAAGGGCATTTCTATAAGGGCAACTAATGGCAGAGGGGCAAATTTGAGCACACATTGAAATTAGGGGCAAATTTGAGTAGTGGGTTCCAGTTAGGGGCATAAATGTAATTGTCCCTTAAAACAATGTGGAATAGTTTCACAACTCATGCCACCTGGAACACCACAGCGTAATGGTGTGTTCGAACGTCGTAACCGTACTTTATTAGATATAGTGCGATCTATGATGTCTCTTACCGATTTACCGCTATCGTTTTGGGGTTTTGCATTAAAGACAGCTGCATTCACGTTAAATAGGGCAGCGTCTAAATCCGTTGAGATGACACCATATGAACTGTGGTTTGGCAAGAAACCTAGGCTGTCGTTTCTTAAAGTTTGGGCTTGTGATGCTTATGTGAAAAAGCTTCAGCCTGATAAGCTCGAACCCAAATCGGAGAAGTGTGTCTTCATAGGATACCCAAAAGAAACTGTTCGGTACACCTTCTATCACAGATCCGAAGGCAAGATCTTTGTTGCTAAGAATGGATCCTTTCTGGAGAAGGAGTTTCTCTTGAAAGAAGTGACTGAGAGGAAAGTAGAACTTGATGAGGTAATTGTACCTTCTCTCGAATTGGAAAGTAGCTCATCACATAAAACCGTTCCCGTGATGCCTGTACCAACTAGTGATGAAGCTAATGATAATGATCATGAAACTTCGAATCAAGTTACTACCGAACTTCGTAGTTCAACCAGAGCACGTTCCGCACTAGAGTGGTACGGTAATCTATTCTGGAAGTCATGTTACTAGACCATGACAAACCTACAAACTATGAGGAAGCTATGATGAGCCCAGATTCCGCGAAATGGCTTGAGGCCATGAAATCTGAGATAGGATCCATGTATGAGAACAAAGTATGGACTTTGATTGACTTGCCCAATAATCGGTGAGCCATTGAGAATAAATGGATCTTCAAGAGGAAGATGAACGCTGATAGTAGTGTTACTATCTACAAAGCTCGAATTGTGGCAAAAGGTTTTCGACAAGTTCAAGGTGTTGACTATGATGAGATTTGCTCACACATATCGATGCTTAAAGTCTATCCGAATTATGTCAGCAATTACAACATTTTATGAAATCTGGCAAATGGATGTCAAAACTACATTCCTTAATGGATTTATTAAAGAAGAGTTGTATATGATGCAACCAGAAGGTTTTCTCAATCCTAAAGGTGCTAACAAAGTGTGCAAGCTCCAGCGATCCATCTATGTGTTGGAAATATGCCCTAGAGGCAATAATAAAAGCATTATTATTATATTTCCTTGTTCATGATAATTGTCTTTTATTCATGCTATAATTGTGTTATCCGGAAATCGTAATACATGTGTGAATAAATAGACACCAACAAGTCCCTAGTAAGCCTCTAGTTGACTAGCTCGTTGATCAACAGATAGTCATGGTTTCCTGACTATGGACATTGGATGTCATTGATAACGTGATCACATCATTAGGAGAATGATGTGATGGACAAGACCCAATCCTAAACATAGCACAAGATCGTATAGTTCGTTTGCTAGAGTTTTTCCAATGTCAAGTATCTTTTCCTTAGACCATGAGATCGTGTAACTCCCGGATACCATAGGAGTGATTTGGGTGTACCAAACGTCACAACGTAACCGGGTGACTATAAAGGTATACTACGGGTATCTCCGAAAGTGTTTGTTGGGTTGACACGGATCAAGACTGGGATTTGTCACTCCGTATGATGGAGAGGTATCTCTGGGACCACTCAGTAATGCATCATCACAATGAGCTCAAAGTGACCAAGTGTCTGGTCATGGGATCATGCATTACGGTACGAGTAAAGTGACTTGCCGGTAACGAGATTGAACGAGGTATTGGGATACCGACGATCGAATCTCGGGCAAGTAACGTACCGATTGACAAAGGGGATTGTATACGGGGTTGCTTGAATCCTCGACATCGTGGTTCATCCGATGAGATCATCGAGGAGCATGTGGGAGCCAACATGGGTATCCAGATCGCGCTGTTGGTTATTGACCGGAGAGCAATCTCGGTCATGTCTACATGTCTCCCGAACCCGTAGGGTCTACACACTTAAGGTTCGATGACACTAGGGTTGTAGGGATATGAATATGCAGTAACCCGAAAGTTGTTCGGAGTCCTGGATGAGATTTCGGACATCACGAGGAGTTCCGGAATGGTCCGGAGGTAAAGAATTATATATAGGAAGTGCTATTTCGGCCATCGGGACAAGTTTCGGGGTCACCGATATTGTACCGGGACCACCGAAAGGGTCCCGGGGGTCCACCGGGTGGGTCCACCTATCCCGGAGAGCCCCATGGGCTGAAGTGGGAGGGGAACCAGCCCCTAGTGGGCTGGTGCGCCCCCCTTGGGCCTTCCCCCTGCGCCTAGGGTTGGAAACCCTAGGGTGGGGGGGGGGGCGCCCCACTTGCCTTGGGGGGCACTCCACCCCCTTGGCCGCTGCCCCTTTGGAGATTGGATCTCCAGGGCCGGCGCCCCCCTTGGGGACCCTATATATAGAGGGGGGGGGAGGGCAGCCGCACCGATGCCCCTGGCGCCTCCCTCTCCCCTCCAACACCTCCTCCTCCTCCGTAGAGCTCGGCGAAGCCCTGTCGGAGTACTGCTTCTCCACCACCACCACGCCGTCGTGCTACTGCTGGAGCCATCTTCCTCAACCTCTCCTTCCCCCTTGCTGGATCAAGAAGGAGGAGACGTCACGCTGACCGTACGTGTGTTGAACGCGGAGGTGCCGTCCGTTCGGCGCTAGGATCTCCAGTGATTTGGATCACGTCGAGTACGACTCCCTCATCCCCGTTCTTTGAACGCTTTCGCTCGCGATCTACAAGGTATGTAGATGCATCCGATCACTTGTTGCTAGATGAACTCATAGATGGATCTTGGTGAAACCGTAGGAAAATTTTTGTTTTCTGCAACGTTCCCCAACAGTGGCATCATGAGCTAGGTCTATGCGTAGTTCTCTTTGCACGAGTAGAACACAATTTTTTGTGGGCGTAGATGTTGTCAGCTTTCTTGCCGCTACTAGTCTTATTTTGCTTCAGCGGTATTGTGGGATGAAGCGGCCCGGACCAACCTTACACGTACGCTTACGTGAGACCGGTTCCACCGACTAACATGCACTAGTTGCATAAGGTGGCTGGCGGGTGTCTGTCTCTCCCACTTTAGTTGGAGCGGATTCGACGAAAAGGGTCCTTATGAAGGGTAAATAGAAGTTGACAAATCACGTTGCGGCTTTCACGTAGGTAAGAAAACGTTCTTGCTAGAACCCTATTACAGCCACGTAAAACTTGCAACAACAATTAGAGGACGTCTAACTTGTTTTTGCAGCAAGTGTTCTGTGATGTGATATGGCCAAAGTTGTGATGAATGATGAATGATATATATGTGATGTATGAGATCATGTTCTTGTAATAGGAATCACGACTTGCATGTCGATGAGTATGACAACCGGCAGGAGCCATAGGAGTTGTCTTTATTTTTTGTATGACCTGCGTGTCATTGAGAAACGCCATGTAAATTACTTTACTTTATTGCTAAACGTGTTAGCCTTAGTAGTAGAAGTAATAGTTGGCGAGCAACTTCATGGAGACACGATGATGGAGATCATGATGATGGAGATCATGGTGTCATGCCGGTGACAAGATGATCATGGAGCCCCAAGATGGAGATCAAAGGAGCTATGTGATATTGGCCATATCATGTCACTATTAGTATTTGATTGCATGTGATGTTTATCATGTTTTTACATCTTGTTTACTTAGAACGACGGTAGTAAATAAGATGATCCCTCGTAATAATTTCAAGAAAGTGTTCCCCCTAACTATGCACCGTTGCAACAGTTCGTTGTTTCGAAGCACCACGTGATGATCGGGTGTGATAGATTCCAACGTTCACATACAATGGGTGTAAGACAGATTTACACATGCAAACACTTAGGTTGACTTGATGAGCCTAGCATGTACAGACATGGCCTCAGAACATAGAAGACCGAAAGGTCGAGCATGAGTCGTATAGAAGATATTATCAACATGAAGATGTTCACCGATGCTGACTAGTCCGTCTCACGTGATGATCGGACATGGCCTAGTTAACTCGGATCATGTTATACTTAGATGACTGGAGGGATGTCTATCTAAGTGGGAGTTCATTGAATAATTTGATTAGATGAACTTAATTATCATGAACTTAGTCTAAAATATTTACAATATGTCTTGTAGATCAAATGGCCAACGTTGTCCTCAACTTCAACGCGTTCCTAGAGAAAACCAAGCTGAAAGACGATGGCAGCAACTATACGGACTGGGTCCAGAACCTGAGGATCATCCTCATAGCTGCCAAGAAAGATTATGTCCTACAAGCACCGCTAGCTAGGTGAAGCACCTGTTCTCCCTGCAGAACAAGATGTTATGAACGCTTGGCAGACACGTTCCGATGATTACTCCCTCGTTCAGTGTGGCATGCTTTACAGCTTAGAGCCGGGGCTCCAAAAGCGTTTTGAGAGACACGGAGCATATGAGATGTTCGAAGAGCTGAAAATGGTTTTTCAAGCTCATGCCCAGGTCGAGAAATATGAAGTCTCCGACAAGTTCTTCAGCTGTAAGATGGAGGAAAATAGTTCTGTCAGTGAGCACATACTCACTATGTCTGGGTTACATAACCGCTTGACTCAGCTGGGAGTTAATCTCCCGGATGACGCGGTCATTGACAGAATCCTCCAGTCACTTCCACCGAGCTACATGAGCTTTGTGACGAACTTCAATATGCAGGGGATGGAAAATACCATTCCTGAAGTATTTGCAATGCTGAAATCAGCTGAGGTAGAAGTCAAAAAGGAACATCAAGTGTTGATGGTGAATAAAACCACTAAGTTCAAGAAAGGCAAGGGTAAGAAAAACTTCAAGAAGGACGGCAAGGGAGTTGCCGCGCTCGGCAAGCAAGCTGACGGGAAGAAGCCAAAGAATGGACCCAAGCCCGAGACTGAGTGTTTTTATTGCAAGGGAAGTGGTCACTGGAAGCGGAATTGCCCCAAATACTTAGCGGACAAGAAGGCCGGCATCACGAAAGGTATATGTGATATACATGTAATTGATGTGTACCTTACCAGTACTCGTAGTAGCTCTTGGGTATTTGATGTTGGAAATATGCCCTAGAGGCAATAATAAATTGATTATTATTATATTTCCTTGTTCATGATAATCGTTTATTATCCATGCTAGAATTGTATTGACAGGAAACTCAGATACATGTGTGGATACATAGACAACACCATGTCCCTAGTAAGCCTCTAGTTGACTAGCTCGTTGATCAATAGATGGTTACGGTTTCCTGACCATGGACATTGGATGTAATTGATAACGGGATCACATCATTAGGAGAATGATGTGATGGACAAGACCCAATCCTAAGCATAGCACTAGATCGTGTAGTTCGTATGCTAAAGCTTTGCTAATGTCAAGTATCATTTCCTTAGACCATGAGATTGTGCAACTCCCGGATACCGTAGGAATGCTTTGGGCGTACCAAACGTCACAACGTAACTGGGTGACTATAAAGGTGCACTACAGGTATCTCCGAAAGTGTCTGTTGGGTTGGCACGAATCGAGACTCGGATTTGTCACTCCGTGTAAACGGAGAGGTATCTCTGGGCCCACTCGGTAGGACCTCATCATAATGTGCACAATGTGATCAAGGAGTTGATCACGTGATGATGTGTTACAGAACGAGTGAAGAGACTTGCCGGTAACGAGATTGAACAAGGTATCGGGATACCGACGATCGAATCTCGAGCAAGTATCGTACCGATAGACAAAGGGAATTGCATACGGGATTGATTAAGTCCTTGACATCATGGTTCATCCGATGAGATCATTGTGGAACATGTGGGAGCCAACATGGGTATCCAGATCCCGCTGTTGGTTATTGACCGGAGAACGTCTCGGTCATGTCTGCATGTCTCCCGAACCCATAGGGTCTACACACTTAAGGTTCGATGACGCTATGGTTATAAAGGAAGTTTGTATGTGGTTACCGAATGTTGTTCGGAGTCCCGGATGAGATCCCTGACATCACGAGGAGTTCCGGAATGGTCCGGAGGTAAAGATTTATATATGGGAAGTCCTGTTTTGGTCACCGGAAGAGTTTCGGGGTTTATCGGTAACGTACCGGGACCACCGGGAGGGTCCCAGGGGTCCACCAAGTGGGGCCACCAACCCCGGAGGCTTGCATGGGCCAAGGGTGGTGAGGGACCAGCCCCTAAGTGGGCTGGTGCGCCTCCCACAAGGCCCAAGGGCAGCTAGGAGGAAAAAAAGGAGGAAACCCTAGGCTTATATGGGCCTAAGGCCCACCCTAGGGTTCGCCTCCCTCTCTCCCCTCTTGGCCGCCCCCCTTGCTCCCCATCTAGGGCTGCCGCCCCCCTAGGGGTGGGAACGCTAGAGGGGGCGCAGCCCCTCCCTTCCCCTATATATATTGAGGCATTGGGCTGCCCACAACACGCGATTCAATCTCTCTTGGTGCAGCCCTGCGTCTCTTCTTCCTCCTCTTCTGTGCTGCTTGGCGAAGCCCTGCAGGATAGCCACGCTCCTCCATCACCACCACGCCGTTGTGCTGCTGCTGGATGGAGTCTTCCTCAACCTCTCCCTCTCTCCTTGCTGGATCAAGGCGTGGGAGACGTCACCGGGCTGTACGTGTGTTGAACGCGGAGGTGCCGTCCGTTCGGCACTTGTTCATCGGTGATTTGGATCACGACGAGTACGACTCCATCAACCCCGTTCACTTGAACGCTTCCGCTTAGCGATCTACAAGGGTACGTAGATGCACTCTCCTCCCCCTCGTTGCTAGTCTCTCCATAGATAGATCTTGGTGACACGTAGGAAAATTTTGAATTTCTGCTACGTTCCCCAACAGTGGCATCATGAGCTAGGTCTATTGCGTAGATTCTATGCACGAGTAGAACACAAAGTAGTTGTGGGCATTGATTTTGTTCAATATGCTTGCTGTTACTAGTCTTATCTTGATTCGGCGGCATTGTGGGATGAAGCGGCCCGGACCAACCTTACACGTACTCTTACGTGAGACCGGTTCCACCGACAAACATGCACTAGTTGCATAAGGTGGCTAGCGGGTGTCTGTCTCTCCCACTTTAGTCGGATCGATTCGATGAAAAGGGTCCTTATGAAGGGTAAATAGCAATTGGCATATCACGTTGTGGTCTTTGCGTAGGTAAGAAACGTTCTTGCTAGTAACCCATAGCAGCCACGTAAAACATGCAAACAACAATTAGAGGACATCTAACTTGTTTTTGCAGGGTATGCCATGTGATGTGATATGGCCAAAGGATGTGATGAATGATATATGTGATGTATGAGATTGATCATGTTCTTGTAATAGGAATCACGACTTGCATGTCGATGAATATGACAACCGGCAGGAGCCATAGGAGTTGTCTTTATTTATTTATGACCTGCGTGTCAACATAAATGTCATGTAATTACTTTACTTTATTGCTAACCGTTAGCTGTAGTAGTAGAAGTAATAGATGACGTGACAACTTCAAGAAGACACGATGATGGAGATCATGATGATGGAGATCATGGTGTCATGCCGGTGACGATGATGATCATGGAGCCCCGAAGATGGAGATCAAAAGGAGCAAAGTGATATTGGCCATATCATGTCACTATTTGATGGCATGTGATGTTTATCATGTTTATACATCTTATTTGCTTAGAACGACAGTAGTAAATAAGATGATCCCTTACAACAATTTCAAGAAGTGTTCTCCCCTAACTGTGCACCGTTGCGACAGTTCGTGTTTCGAAGCACCACGTGATGATCGGGTGTTAGATTCTAATGTTCACATACAACGGGTGTAAGACAGATTTACACACGCGAAACACTTAGGGTTAACTTGATGAGCCTAGCATGTACAGACATGGCCTCGGAACACAGAAGACCGAAAGGTCGAGCATGAGTCGTATAGAAGATACGATCAACATGAAGATGTTCACCGACGTTGACTAGTCCGTCTCACGTGATGATCGGACACGGGCTAGTTGACTTGGATCATGTAATCACGTAGATGACTAGAGGGATGTCTATCTGAGTGGGAGTTCATAAGATGAACTTAATTATCCTGAACATAGTCAAAAGGATTTTACAAATTATGTCGTAGCTCGCGCTTTAGTTCTACTGTTTAGATATGTTCCTAGAGAAAAATTAGTTGAAGGTTGATAGTAGCAATTATGCAGACAACAGAAGGCTTATGTCCTTAATGCACCGCTCAGTGTGCTGAACCTCGAACGTTGTCTGTGGATGTTGCGAACATCTGACATACACATTTTGATAACTACGTGATAGTTCAGTTAAACGGTTTAGAATTGAGGCACCAAAGACGTTTTGAAACGTCGCGAAACATATGAGATGTTTTGAGGGCTGAAATTGGGATTTCAGGCTCGTGCCCACGTCAAGAGGTATAAGACCTCCGACGATTTTCTTAACCTGCAAACTAAGGGAGAAAATCTCAATTGTTGAAGCTTGTGCTCAGATTGTCTGAGTACAACAATCACTTGAATCGAGTGGGAGTTGATCTTCCAGATGAGATAGTGATGTTCCCGAAGTCATTACGACCAAGCTGCTAGAGCTTCGTGATGAACTATGATATATCAGGGACATATATGATGATCCTTGAGATATTCGCGATGTTTGACACCACAAAGTAGAAATCAAGAAGGAGCATCAATTGTTGATGGTTGGTGAAACCACTAGTTTCAAGAAGGGCAAGGGCAAGAAGGGATACTTCATGAAACGGCAATTCAGCTGCTGCTCTAGTGAAGAAACCCAAGGTTGAACCCAAACCCGAGACTAAGTGCTTCTGTAATAAGGGGAACAGTCACTGGAGCGGAATTACCCTAGATACTTGGTAGATGAGAAGGCTGGCAAGGTCGATAGAAGTATATTGATATACATTGTGTTAATGTGTACTTTACTAGTACTCCTAATAGCACCAGGGTATTAGATACCGGTTTGGTTGCTAAGTGTTAGTAACTCGAAATAAAAGCTATGAACAAACGGAGACTAGCTAAAGGTGAGCTGACGACATGTGTTGGAAGTGTTTCCAATGTTGATATGGTCAAGCATCGTACGCCCCCTCTACCATCGAGATTGGTGTTTGCGTTGAGCATAGACATGATTGGATTATGTCTATTGCAATACTGTTATTCATTTAAGGAGAATAATAGTTACTCTATTTATTTGAATAATACCTTCAATGGTCTTACACCTAAAATGAATGGTTTATTGAATCTCGATCGTAGTGATACACATGTTCATGCCAAAAGATAATAATGATAGTACCACCCACTTGTGGCACTGCCACATAAGTCATATCGGTATAAAACACATGAAGAAGTTCCATGTTGATGGATCTTTGGACTCACTCATTTTTAAAAAGGTTTGAGACATGCAAACCGTGTCTATTGGTGTATATGCATGAAGAAACTCCATGCAGATGGATCGTTTGGACTCACTTGATTTTGAATCACTTGAGACATGCAAATCATACCACATGGGCAAGATGACTGAAAGCCTCGGTTTCAGTAAAATGGAACTAGAAAGCAACTTGCTGGAAGTAATACATTTTGATGTGTTCAGTCCAATGAGTGCTGAGGCGTGTAGTGGATATCGTTATGTTTTTACTTCACAGATGATTTGAGTAGATGTTGAGAATATTTACTTGATGAATCACGAGTCTGAATTATTGAAAGGTTCAAGTAATTTTAGGGTGAAGTTGAAAGATTGTCGTCACAAGAGGATAAAAGATCTATGATATGATCATAGAGATGAATATCTGAATTACGAGTTTGGCACAGAATTAAGACATTGTGGAAATTGTTTCACAACTGATACAGCCTGGAACACCATAGTGTGATGGTGTGTCCGAACATCATAACTGCACCCTATTGGATATGATGCATACCATGATGTCTCTTATCGCATTACCACAATAGTTTATGGGTTAGGCATTAGAGACAACCACATTCACTTTAAATAAGGGCACCACGTAATTCCGATGAGATGACACCGTATGAACTATGGTTTAGAGAAACCTAAGCTGTCATTTCTTAAAAGTTTGGGGCTGCGATGCTTATGTGAAAAAGTTTCAGGCTGATAAGCTCGAACCCAAAGCGGATAAATGCATCTTCATAGGACACCCAAAACAGTTGGGTATACCTCCTGTCTTAGATCCGAAAGCAATAAGGGATTGTTTCTAGAATCGGGTCCTTTTTCGAGGAAAAGTTTCTCTCGAAAGAATTGAGTGGGAGGATGGTGGAGACTTGATGAGGTTATTGAATCGTCTCTTCAACTAGTGTGTGGCAGGGCATAGGAAGTTGTTCCTATGGAACCTACACCAATTGAAGTGGAAGCTTATGATAGCGATCATGAAACTTCAGATCAAGTCACTACCAAACCTCGTGGGATGACAAGGATGCGTACTACTTCAGAGTGGTACATAATCCTGTCTTGGAAGTCATGTTGCGAGACAACAATGAACCTACGAGCTATGGAGAAGCGATGGTGGGCCTGGATTTTGATAAATGGCTCAAGGCCATAAAATCCGAGAGAGGATCCATGTATAAAAACAAAGTATAGACTTTGGAAGAACTACTTGATGGTCGTAAGGCTGTTGAGTACAGATGGATTTTAAAAGGAAGACGGACAATGATGGTAAATGTCACCATTAAGAAAGCTCGACTTGTCGTTAAGATGTTTTCGATAAGTTCAAGGAGTTGACTACGATAAGACTTTCTCACCTGTAGCGATGCTAAGAGTCTGTTGGAACTATGTTAGCGATTACTGCATTATTTATGAAATCTTGCAGATAGGATGTCAAAACATTGTTTCCTCGACGATTTTCTTGAGGAAAGGTTGTATGTGATACAACCGGAAGGTTTTGTCAATCCTGAAATATGCTAATAAGTATGCAAAGCTCCAGCAATCCTTCTAAGGACTGGAGTAAGCATCTCGGAGTTGGAATGTATGCTTTGATGAGATGATCAAAGATTTTGGGTGTATACAAAGTTTATGAGAAACTTGTATTTCCAAAGAAGTGAGTGGGAGCACAATAGAATTTCTGATGAGTATATGTTGTTGACATATTGTTGATCAGAAATGATGTAGAATTTCTAAGAAAGCATATAGGGTTATTTGAAAAGTGTTTTTCAATGAAATCCTGGATTAAGCTACTTGAGCATTGAGCATCAAGATCTATAAGGATAGATCAAAACGCTTAATGGTACATTCAAATGAGCACATACCTTGACATGATCTTGAAGGTGTTCAAGATGGATCAGTCAAAGAAGGAGTTCTTGCCTGAGTTGTAAGGTATGAAGTTAAGACTTAAAGCTTGACCATGGCAGAATAGAGAGAAAGGACGAAGGTCGTCCCCTATGCTTAAGACGTAGGCTCTACAGTATGCTATGTTGTGTACCGCACCTGTAGTGTGCCTTGCCATGAGTCAGACAAGGGGTACAAGAGTGATCCAAGAATGGATCACAGGACAGTGGTCAAAGTTATCCTTAGTAACTAGTGGACTAAGGAATTTTTCTCAATTATGGAGGTGGTAAAAGAGTTCGTCGTAAAGGGTTACGTCGATGCAAGCTTAACACCTATCCGGATAGCTCCGATGGAGATACCGGATACGTATAATGGAGCAACAATTTAGAATAACTCCAAGTAGAACAGTTATTTGGAATAGCTCCAAATAGAACGTGGTAGCTACATCTAGGAGATGACATAGAGATTTGTAAAGCACACACGGATCTGAAAGGTTCAGACCCGTTGACTAAAACCTCTCTCACAAGCAACATGATCAAACCTAGAACTCATTGAGTGTTAATCACATAGTGATGTGAGCTAGACTACTGACTCTAGTAAACTCTTGGGTGTTAGTCACATGGCGATGTGATCTGTGAGTGTTAATCACATGGCAATGTGAACTAGATTATTGACTCTAGTGCAAGTGGGAGACTGTTGGAAATATGCCCTAGAGGCAATAATAAATTGATTATTATTATATTTCCTTGTTCATGATAATCATTTATTATCCATGCTAGAATTGTATTGACAGGAAACTCAGATACATGTGTGGATACATAGACAACACCATGTCCCTAGTAAGCCTCTAGTTGACTAGCTCGTTGATCAATAGATGGTTACGGTTTCCTGACCATGGACATTGGATGTCGTTGATAACGGGATCACATCATTAGGAGAATGATGTGATGGACAAGACCCAATCCTAAGCATAGCACTAGATCGTGTAGTTCGTATGCTAAAGCTTTGCTAATGTCAAGTATCATTTCCTTAGACCATGAGATTGTGCAACTCCCGGATACTGTAGGAATGCTTTGGGTGTACCAAACGTCACAACGTAACTGGGTGACTATAAAGGTGCACTACAGGTATCTCCGAAAGTGTCTATTGGGTTGGCACGAATCGAGACTGGGATTTGTCACTCCGTGTAAACGGAGAGGTATCTCTGGGCCCACTCGGTAGGAGATCATCATAATGTGCACAATGTGATCAAGGAGTTGATCACGTGATGATGTGTTACGGAACGAGTAAAGAGACTTGCTGGTAACGAGATTGAACAAGGTATCGGGATACCGACGATCGAATCTCGAGCAAGTATCGTACCGATAGACAAAGGGAATTGCATACGGGATTGATTAAGTCCTTGACATCGTGGTTCATCCGATGAGATCATCGTGGAACATGTGGGAGCCAACATGGGTATCCAGATCCCGCTGTTGGTTATTGACCGGAGAACGTCTCGGTCATGTCTGCATGTCTCCCGAACCCGTAGGGTCTACACACTTAAGGTTCGATGACGCTAGGGTTATAAAGGAAGTTTGTATGTGGTTACCGAATGTTGTTCGGAGTCCCGGATGAGATCTCGGACGTCACGAGGAGTTCCGGAATGGTCCGGAGGTAAAGATTTATATATGGGAAGTCCTGTTTTGGTCACCGGAAGAGTTTCGGGGTTTATCGATAACGTACCGGGACCACCGGGAGGGTCCCGGGGGTCCACCAAGTGGGGCCACCAACCCCGGAGGCTTGCATGGGCCAAGGGTGGTGAGGGACCAGCCCCTAAGTGGGCTGGTGCGCCTCCCACAAGGCCCAAGGGCGGCTAGGAGGAAAAAAAGGAGGAAACCCTAGGCTTATATGGGCCTAAGGCCCACCCTAGGGGCGCCTCCCTCTCTCCCCTCTTGGCCGCCCCCCTTGCTCCCCATCTAGGGCTGCCGCCCCCCCTAGGGGTGGGAACCCTAGAGGGGCGCAGCCCCTCCCTTCCCCTATATATATTGAGGCATTGGGCTGCCCACAACACGCGATTCAATCTCTCTTGGTGCAGCCCTGCGTCTCTTCTTCCTCCTCTTCTGTGGTGCTTGGCGAAGCCCTGCAGGATAGCCACGCTCCTCCATCACCACCACGCCGTTGTGCTGCTGCTGGATGGAGTCTTCCTCAACCTCTCCCTCTCTCCTTGCTGGATCAAGGCGTGGGAGACGTCACCGGGCTGTACGTGTGTTGAACGCGGAGGTGCCGTCCGTTCGGCACTTGTTCATCGGTGATTTGGATCACGACGAGTACGACTCCATCAACCCCGTTCACTTGAACGCTTCCGCTTAGCGATCTACAAGGGTACGTAGATGCACTCTCCTCCCCCTCGTTGCTAGTCTCTCCATAGATAGATCTTGGTGACACGTAGGAAAATTTTGAATTTCTGCTACGTTCCCCAACATTTGATACCGGTGCAGTTGCTCACATTTGTAACTCAAAGCAGGAGCTGCGGAATAAGCGGAGACTGGCGAAGGACGAGGTGACGATGCACGTCGGGAATGGTTCCAAGGTCGATGTGATTGCCGTCGGCACGCTACCTCTACATTTTCCTACGGGATTAGTTTTGAACCTTAATAATTGTTATTTAGTGCCAAGTTTGAGCATGAACATTGTATCAGGATCTCGTTTAATACGAGATGGCTACTCATTTAAATCCGAGAATAATGGTTGTTCTATTTATATGAGAGATATGTTTTATGGTCATGCTCCGATGGTGAATGGTTTATTCTTAATGAATCTCGAGCATAATGCTACACATATTCATAGTGTGAATACCAAAAGATGTAAGATTGATAATGATAGTCCCACATACTTGTGGCACTGCCGCCTAGGTCACATAGGTGTCAAACGCATGAAGAAGCTCCATACAGATGGACTTTTAGAGTCTCTTGATTACGAATCATTTGACATGTGCGAACCATGCCTCATGGGTAAAATGACCAAGACTCCGTTCTCAGGAACAATGGAGCGAGCAACCAACTTATTGGAAATCATACATACTGATGTGTGTGGTCCAATGAGTGTTGAGGCTCGCGGTGGCTATCGTTATGTTCTCACCCTCACTGATGACTTGGGTAGATATGGGTATGTCTATTTAATGAAACACAAGTCTAAGACCTTTGAAAAGTTCAAGGAATTTCAGAGTGAGGTTGAGAATAAACGTGACAGGAAAATCAAGTTCTTGCGATCAGATCGTGGAGGAGAATACTTGAGTCACGAATTTGGCACACACTTAAGAAAATGTGGAATAGTTTCACAACTGACGCCGCCTAGAACACCTCAGCGTAATGGTGTGTCCGAACGTCGTAATCGCACTCTATTAGATATGGTGCGATCTATGATGTCTCTTACCGATTTACCGCTATCATTTTGGGGCTATGCTTTAGAGATTGCCGCATTCACTTTAAATAGGGCTCCATCGATATCCGTTGAGACGACACCGTATGAATTATGGTTTGGGAAGAAACCTAAGCTGTCGTTTCTAAAAGTTTGGGGATGCGATGCTTATGTCAAGAAACTTCAACCTGAAAAGCTCGAACCCAAGTCAGAAAAATGCGTCTTCATAGGATACCCTAAAGAAATTATTGGGTATACCTTCTACCTCAGATCCGAAGGCAAGATCTTTGTTGCCAAGAATGGATCCTTTCTAGAGAAGGAGTTTCTCTCGAAAGAAGTAGGTGGGAGGAAAGTAGAACTTGATGAAGTATTACCTCTTGAACCGGAAAATGGCGCAACTCAAGAAAATGTTCCTGAGGTGCCTGCACCGACTAGAGAGGAAATTAATGATGATGATCATGAAACTTCAGATCAAGTTGCTACTGAACTTCATAGGTCCACAAGGACACGTTCCGCACCAGAGTGGTACGGCAACCCTGTCTTGGAAATCATGTTGTTAGACAACGGTGAACCTTTGAACTATGAAGAAGCGATGGTGGGCCCGGATTCTGACAAATGGCTAGAAGCCATGAAATCCGAGATAGGATCCATGTATGAAAACGAAGTATGGACTTTGACTGACTTGTCCGTTGAGCGGCGAGCCATAGAAAATAAATGGATCTTTAAGAAGAAGATAGTCGCGGATGGTAATGTGACCATCTATAAAGCTCAACTTGTCGCTAAGGGTTATCGACAAGTTCAAGGGGTTGACTACGATGAGACTTTCTCACCGGTAGCGAAGCTAAAGTCCGTCCGAATCATGTTAGCAATTGCCGCATTCTATGATTATGAGACATGGCAAATGGACGTCAAAACGGCATTCCTTAATGGTTTCCTTAAGGAAGAATTGTATATGATGCAGCCGGAAGGTTTTGTCAATCCTAAGAATGCTGACAAGGCGTGCAAGCTCTAACACTCGATTTATGGGCTGGTGCAAGCATCTCGGAGTTGGAACATTCGCTTTGATGAGATGATCAAAGCGTTTGGGTTTACGCAGACTTATGGAGAAGCCTGCGTTTACAAGAAAGTGAGTGGGAGCTCTGTAGCATTTCTCATATTATATGTAGATGACATACTTTTGATGGGAAATGATATAGAACTCTTGGACATCATTAAGGCCTACTTGAATAAGAGTTTTTCAACGAAGGACCGTGGAGAAGCTGCATATATATTAGGCATCAAGATCTATAGAGATAGATCAAGATGCCTCATAGGTCTTTCACAAAGCACATACCTTGATAAGATATTGAAGAAGTTCAACATGGATCAGTCTAAGAAGGGGTTCTTGCCTGTGTTGCAAGGTGTGAAATTGAGCTCAGCTCAATGTACGACCACAGCAGAAGATATAGAAGAGATGAGTGTCATCCCCTATGCCTCAGCCATAGGTTCTATTATGTATGCCATGCTATGTACTAGACCTGATGTAAACCTTGCCGTAAGTTTGGTAGGTAGGTACCAAAGTAATCCCAGCAAGGAACACTAGACATCGGTCAAGAATATCTTGAAGTACCTGAAAAGGACTAAGGAAATGTTTCTCGTTTATGGAGGTGACGAAGAGCTCGTCGTAAAGGATACATGTATATTTTGAATGGTGGGGCAGTAAGCTGGTGCAGTTGCAAGCAGAGCGTCGTGGCAGGATCTACATGTGAAGCGGAGTACATGGCAGCCTCGGAGGCAGCACATGAGGAAATTTGGGTGAAGGAGTTCATCACCGACCTAGGAGTCATACCCAATGCGTTGGGGCCAATCAAACTCTTCTGTGACAACACTGGAGCTATTGCACTTGCCAAGGAGCTCGGGTTTCACAAGAAGACCAGGCACATCAAGCGTCGCTTCAACTCCATTCGTGAAAATTTTCAAGATGGAGACATAGATATTTGTAAAGTACATACGGACCTGAATGTAGCAGATCCGTTGACTAAACCTCTCCCTAGGGCAAAACATGATCAACACCAGAATTCCATGGGTGTTCGATTCATCACAATGTAACTAGATTATCGACTCTAGTGCAAGTGGGAGACTGTTGGAAATATGCCCTAGAGGCAATAATAAAAGCATTATTATTATATTTCCTTGTTCATGATAATTGTCTTTTATTCATGCTATAATTGTGTTATCCGGAAAACGTAATACATGTGTGAATAAATAGACACCAACATGTCCCTAGTAAGCCTCTAGTTGACTAGCTCGTTGATCAACAGATAGTCATGGTTTCCTGACTATGGACATTGGATGTCATTGATAACGAGATCACATCATTAGGAGAATGATCTGATGGACAAGACCCAATCCTAAACATAGCACAAGATCGTATAGTTCGTTTGCTAGAGTTTTTCCAATGTCAAGTTTCTTTTCCTTAGACCATGAGATCGTGTAACTCCTGGATACCGTAGGAGTGCTTTGGGTGTACCAAACATCACAACGTAACTAGGTGACTATAAAGGTATACTACGGGTATCTCCGAAAGTGTTTGTTGGGTTGATACGGATCAAGACTGGGATTTGTCACTCCGTATGACGAAGAGGTATCTCCGGGCCCACTCGGTAATGCATCATCACAATGAGCTCAAAGTGACCAAGTGTCTGGTCACGGGATCAGGCATTACGGTACGAGTAAAGTGACTTGCCAGTAACGAGATTAAACGAGGTATTGGGATACCGACGATCGAATCTCGGGCAAGTAACGTACGATTGACAAAGGGAATTGTATACGGGGTTGCTTGAATCCTCGACATCGTGGTTCATCCGATGAGATCATCGAGGAGCATGTGGGAGCCAACATGGGTATCCAGATCCCGCTGTTGGTTATTGACCGGAGAGCAATCTCGGTCATGTCTACATGTCTCCCGAACCCGTAGGGTCTACACACTTAAGGTTCGGTGACGCTAGGGTTGTAGGGATATGAATATCCAGTAACCCGAAAGTTGTTCGGAGTCCCGGATGAGATTCCAGACATCACGAGGAGTTCCGGAATGGTCCGGAGGTAAAGAATTATATATAGTAAGTGCTATTTCGGCCATCGGGACAAGTTTCGGGGTCACCGGTATTGTACCGGGACCACCGGAAGGGTCCCAGGGGTCCACCGGGTGGGGCCACCTATCCCGGAGGGCCCCATGGGCTGAAGTGGGAGGGGAACCAGCCCCTAGTGGGCTGGTGCGCCCCCCTTGGGCCTTCCTCCTGCGCCTAGGGTTGGAAACCCTAGGGTGGGGGGGCGCCCCAATTGCCTTGGGGGGCACACCACCCCCCTTGTCCGCCGCCCCCTTTGGAGATTGGATCTCCAGGGCCGGCGCCCCCCCTTGGGGACCCTATATATAGAGGGGGGGAGGGAGGGCAGCCGCACCGATGCCCCTGGCGCCTCCCTCTCCCCTCCAACACCTCCTCCTCCGTAGAGCTCGGCGAAGCCCTATCGGAGTACTGCTTCTCCACCACCACCACGCCGTCGTGCTGCCGCTGGAGCCATCTTCCTCAACCTATCCTTCCGCTTGTTGGATCAAGAAGGAGGAGACGTAACACTGACCGTATGTGTGTTGAACACGGAGGTGCCGTCCGTTCGGCGCTAGGATCTCCGGTGATTTGGATCACGTCGAGTACGACTCCCTCATCCCCGTTCTTTGAATGCTTCCGCTCGCGATCTACAAGGTATGTAGATGCACCCGATCACTCGTTGCTAGATGAACTCATAGATGGATCTTGGTGAAACCGTAGGAAAATTTTTGTTTTCTGCAACGTTCCCCAACACTATGGACTAGTGCAAGCATCTCGGAGGTGGAATATACGCTTTGATGAGTTTATCAAAGCATATAGTGTTATACAGACTTGCGGTGAAGCCTGTATTTACAAGAAAGTCAGTAGGAGCAGTACATCCTTTGTGATAAGTATATGTGAATGACATATTGTTAATCAGAAATGATGTATAATTTTCTGGAAAGCATAAATGAGTGTTTGAGAGGAGTTTTTCAAAGAAAGACCTCAGTGAAGTTACTTACATATTGGGCATCAAGATCTATAAAGATAGATCAAGACGCTTGATAAGACTTTCGATGAGTACATACCTTGATAAGATTTTGAAGGAGATCAAAATGGATCAGTCAAAGAAGGAGTTCTTGCCTGAGTTGTAAGGTATGAAGTTGAGTTAGACTCAAAACCTGACCACGGCAGAAGATAGAGAGAGAATGGAAGTCATTCCCTATGCCTCAGCCATAGGTTCTATAAAGTATGCCATGTTGTATACCAGACCTATTGTGTACCTTGCCATGAGTTTGGCAAAGGGGTACAATAGTGATCCAAGAGTAGATCACAGGACAACAGTCAAAATTATCCTTAGAGGACTAAGGAAATACGTATCGGTTATGGAGGTGATAAAGAGTTCATCGTAAAGAGTTACGTCGACGCAAGCTTTAACACTGATCTGGATGACTTTGAGTCTCAATCTAGATACATATTGAAAGTGAGAGCAATTAGCTAGAGTAGCTCCATGCAGAGCATTGTAGACATAGAAATTTGCAAAATACATACGGATCTGAATGTGGCAGACCCGTTGACTAAACTTCTCACATAAGCAAAACATGATCACACCTTAGTACTCTTTGGGTGTTAATCACATGGCGATGTGAACTAGATTATTGACTCTAGTAAACCCTTTGGGTGTTGGTCACATGGCGATGTGAACTATGGGTGTTAATCACATGGTGATGTGAACTATTGGTGTTAAATCACATGGCAATGTGAACTAGATTATTGACTCTAGTGCAAGTGGGAGACTGAAGGAAATATGCCCTAGAGGCAATAATAAAGTTGTTATTTATATTTCCTTATATCATGATAAATGCTTATTATTCATGCTAGAATTGTATTAACCGGAAACTTGATACATGTGTGGATACGTAGACAAAACACTGTGTCCCTAGTAAGCCTCTACTAGACTAGCTCGTTAATCAAAGATGGTTAAGTTTCCTAACCATAGACATGTGTTGTCATTTGATGAACGAGATCACATCATTAGGAGAATGATGTGATGGACAAGACCCATCCGTTAGCTTAGCATAATGATCGTTAAGTTTTATTGCTATTGCTTTCTTCATGACTTATACATATTCCTTTGACTGTGTGATTATGCAAATCTCGGATACCGGAGGAATACCTTGTGTGCTATCAAACGTCACAACATAACTGGGTGATTATAAAGATGCTCTACAGGTATCTCCGAAGGTGTCTATTGAGTTGGCATAGATCAAGATTAGAATTTTGTCACTCCGAGTATCAAAGAGGTATCTCCGGGCCCTCTCGGTAGTGCACATCATGATAAGCTTTGCAAGCAAATGTAAATAATGAGTTAGTTGCAGGATGATGCATTACAGAACGAGTAAAGAGACTTGCCGGTAATGAGATTGAACTAGGTATGAAGATATCGACGATCGAATCTCGGGCAAGTAACATTCCGATGACAAAGGGAATGACATATGTTGTCATTACGGTTTGACCGATAAAGATCTTCAAAGAATATGTGGGAAATAATATGAGCATCCAGGTTCCGCTATTGGTTATTGACCGGAGAGGTGTCTCGGTCATGTCTACATAGTTCTCGAACCTGTTGGGTCCGCACGCTTAACGTTCGATGACGATTTGTATTATGATTTATGTGTTTTGGTGACTGAAGATTGTTCGGAGTCCTGGATGAGATCACAGACATGACAAGGAGTCTCGAAATGGTCAAGAGGTAAAGATTGATATATTGGACTATAGTATTCGGACACCGGAAGAGTGGCGGAATGTATCAGTTACGTATAGGAGTACCGGGGGAGTTATCAGAACCCCCGGGGGGAAAGATATGGGCCATATGGGCCATAGGAGGGAGGCAAGCCAGCCCACAAGGGGTGGCATGCGCCCCCAAGGGGTGGCATGCGCCCCCAAGGGAGGAGTCCGAATTGGACTAGGGGAGGTGGCGCGGCCCCCTTTCCTTCACCTTCTCCCTCTCCTTCCCCCTTTCCCCTTCCGGTAAAAGGAAAGGGGGGGGGGCAAATTGGACTAGGAGCCCAAGTGGGACTCCTCCAACTTGGGGCGCCCTAGGGCCGGCGTCCTCCCCTCTCCCTCCTTTATATACAGTGGCAGGGGGCGCCTCCAAGATAGATCAATTGTTCTTAGCTGTGTGCGCCCCCCTCCACCGTTTGCTCCCCTGGTCATATTGTCGTAGTGCTTAGGCGAAGCCCTGCACGAATCACTTCACCATCACCGTCACCACGCCGTCGTGCTGACAAAACTCTCCCTCGACACTTTGCTGGATAAAGATTTCGAGGGACGTCATCGAGATGAACGTGTGCAGAACTTGGTGGTGCCGTACGTTCGGTGCTTGATCGGTTGAATCGAGAAGACGTTCGACTACATGAACCGAGTTAAGCTAACGCTTCTGCATTCGGTCTACGAGGGTACATGCACACACTCTCCCCCTCTCGTTGCTATGCGTCTCGTAGATAGATCTTGCGTGATCGTAGGATTTTTTTTGAAATTGCATGCTACGTTCCCCAACAGATACGTCTCCAACGTATCTACTTTTCCTAATGCTTTTCCTCTTGTTTTGGACTCTAATTTGCATGATTTGAATGAAACTAACCTCGGACTGACACCGTCTTTAGCAAAACTTCCACAGTGTTGTTTTTGTGTAGAAATAAAAATTCTCGGAATGGAACAAAACTTTGCGAGGATTTTTTATACAATAAATGAGAATTTCTGGAGCCAAGAGTCACCGGAGGGGGGCATCTGGGTGGGCACAACCCACCAGGGTGCACCTGCCCCCCAGGCGTGCCTAGGTGGGTTGTCCCCACTTGGTGGCCCCGCAGACCCTGAAACCGATGCTATAAAATCCTACTTTTCAAGAAAAAATCAGGGAGAAAAAATTATTGCGTTCTACAAGATGCAGCCAATGTCACCTCCCGTTCTTCATCGGGAGGCCAGATCTGGAGTCCATTTGGGGATCCAGAGAGGGGGGGGGGTCTTTGTTCTTCATCATCACCAACCCTTATCCATTGCCAATTCCATGATGCTCCCCATCGGGAGTGAGTAATTCCTTAGTAGGCTCGCTGATCGGTGAGGAGTTGGATGAGATTCATCATGTAATATAGTTAGTTTTGTTAGGGCTTGATCCCTAGTATCCACTATGTTCTGATCGATGTTGCTATGACTTTGCCATGATTAATGCTTGTCACTTTGGGCCCGGGTGCCATGATTTCAGACCATGCAAGTTATAGTCACCTACTACGTGTTATGATCCGGCAACCCCGGAGTGACAATAGTCGGGACCACTCGCGATGATGATCGTAGTTTCAGGAGTTCATGTATTCACCGTGTGCTAATGATTTGTTCCAGTTCTCTATTAAAAGGAGGCCTTAATATCCCTTAGTTTCCTATTGGACCCCACTGCCACGGGAGGGTAGGACAAAAGATGTCATCCAAGTTCTTTCCATAAGCACGTATGACTATTTACCATTGTTGAGGAAATCGTTAACTGGTAGCTGCTTGGTTGGCTAGCGAGTAGGGGATTAATCGGCAAGCTAATCGGCCTTTTAATCAATTAATCAGACGATTTTTCGGTTTATCAGCTACTCGGTGACCCTATGAGTAGGGATTAATCGGCAAGTTAACTGGTTAATCGGATGAATTCTTGAACAGGGCTATTTACGGAATACATGCCTACATTATATTTATGAACTGGAGCTAGTGCCATATCGCCCTAGGTTATAACTGTCACATGATGAATATCATCCAATGAATTACCGATCCAATGCCTATGAATTTATCCTATATTGTTTTTGCTAAGTTACTACTGCTGCTGTTACTGTTGCACTTGCTACAAAAACTACTGCTATCACTATTACCGTTACTATTGTTGTTGTCACTATTATCAAAACTATCATATTACTGTGCTACTAATCACGTTGCTGCAGATAATTAATCTCCAGGTGTGGTTGAATTGAAAACTCAGCTGCTAATACTTGCAAATATTCTTTGGCTCCCCTTGTGTTGAATCTATAAATTTGGGTTGAATAGTCTACCCTCAAAAACTGTTGCGATCCCCTATACTTGTGGGCTACCAAGACCTTTTTCTGGCACCATTGCCGAGGAGCATAGCGATATTTGTTGAGTCACTTGGGATTATTATCATATTATCACTATGAAGAATCTGAAGGATGCTAATACTAAGATATTTCCCTCTAAGATGAGGGGAGGTAAGGAACTGCCATCCATTTCTGCGTTAGATTCACCTTCTGTTATAAGTAAACTTGCAACACCACCACATGCTATTAATCCTGATATGTCGCAAGTTATTGATGATCCTACTTCTGCTATGAATGATACTTATGATGATGCTAGTACCTTTCTTGATGATGATGTGCCACTAGGTGAATTTCTTGATGAACAAATTGCTAGAGTAAGACAACATGATGTTGTTGAAATTGATAATGAGCATGAAACTGGAAATCTTGAAACACCTGCCAGAACTAGCCTTCCTAGATATGAATTGCCTAAGGTACCGGAAGGTTATGTTATGAATGAAGAGACAACTAGAGATATTCTTGCTTGTAAGGATAGAGATGATCTAGAGAAATTATTATGCATGTATAAAGAAAAATCCCTGAATGTTAGAATGCAATATGATCCTAAGTTTGCTACTTCACCTATCTTTATTGATGATAAGGATTATGAATTCTCTGTCGACCCATAGATGATTACTTTGGTTGAATCTGATCATTTCCATGGTTATGAAACTGAAACGGTTGTGGCACATCTTACTAAGTTGAATGACATAGCTACCCTTTTTACACATGATGAGAAAACTCGCTATTACTACATTCTGAAATTAT
Organism: Triticum monococcum; assembly: GCA_034509565.1. Classification (NCBI taxonomy): domain Eukaryota; kingdom Viridiplantae; phylum Streptophyta; class Magnoliopsida; order Poales; family Poaceae; genus Triticum; species Triticum monococcum. The sequence goes on along the minus strand of CM067843.1, from coordinate 662,956,578 downwards.
TTCTATTCTCATTCAAGGGTGATGCTAAAGCTTGGTACAATACTCTTACTCCCGGTTGTGTGCGTAGTCCCCAGTATATGATTTATTACTTCTTTGAAAAATATTTTCCTGCTCACAAGAAACAAGTCGCCTTGCAGGAGATATTTAACTTTGTGCAAATTAAAGAAGAGAGTCTCCCACAAGCTTGGGGGAGGCTTTGCCAATTACTTAATGCTTTGCTTGATCATCCTATTAAGAAAAATGAAATACTTGATATCTTCTATAATGGACTAACTGATGCTTCTAGGGATTTCCTCGATAGTTGTGCTGGTTGTGTTTTCAGGGAACGAACTGTTGGGCAAGCTGAAAAATTAATGAATAACATATTGAAAAATTATGATGATTGGACTCTTCCTGAACCACCGCCTGAAGCCACTCCACCGTAGGAGATCCGTTTCGTCCGTTTTGCGGTATGCCACACCCCTACCGATCAACAGGACCCCCGTTTCGACCGTAGGAGGTCCGTTTCCTCCGTTTTGCGGTACGCCAGACCCCTCCCGATCAATAGGACCCCGTTCCGCATGTAGGAGGTCCGTTTCCTCCGTTGTGCGATACGCCAGGCCTCGTTTCCATCGCCTGTTCCGTCCAAGCCCTCCCGATGAACACGACCACGCATTCCGTTCCAACCCAGCCGGTTGGCTCCCACGCATTTCGTTGCCTCCCGATGAACACGACGCATTCCGTTGCCTCGCCATGAACACGACGCATTCCGTTGCCTCCCCATGAACACGACGACGACATTGTTTCTGCGTTCCGACCCAGCCATGTACACGAGCCCTGGCCGTACGTATGCGCAAGTAGGCGTTCGAGACCCCGCCCGTATGTACACATACGTGGCCGTATTTTCTTTCTTGCACCCTGGCCGTTGTACGTACGTGTACATGCTACGTGCACGCCTCTACTACGACACGTACGCGCCTCTACTACGACACGTGCGCGCCTCTACATCCACCAGTATATATGTACGTACACGTTCGCGACCAGAATGAAAACACTACGTATGCTTCGACCAGGTGGGTCCCGACTATCAAGCACTTCCTTGCGTGCGAAGATGTAGCTGGTGGGTCCCAGCAGTCAGGGGGGCGAATCATTTTTTTTGCCCGGACGCACTTCCTTGCGTGCGAAGATATAGCTGGTGGGTCCCAGCAGTCAGGAGCAAACATTTTTTTCGCGAAATATGGTGGCCCGTCCGGTGGGTCCCCGCTGTCAGGTGGAGGAATAATTATTTTGCACGTAATAAGGAGGCACTTCCTTGCTACGGCCGTGGACCCAGCTGTCAGCCTCTCCACATACAGTCCACGTCCGATGGAAGCCGTTCCTTGACCACATTGACCATGCCGCGCCGAGAGCACCAGGGCGGTGGACGACGGCGAGGCCTAGGAAGGGGACGATGCGGAGCCGGGGAAGACGCGGCAGTGGATGCCCACACGTAGAGGAGTACGAGGGTTCACTGGTTCGCTGCGGTGTGAGGCTGTCGTCACCGCAGAATAACAGGGGGTGTGGGTGAGTAGAGGGATGGCCTGGCCAGCGGTGGGAGTAGTAGGATGCGGTGAGGCCTCCGCCGCATCACAGCCGGCCACGGGAGGCAGGAGCACGAGGCACAACCGGCGCTAGTTTGGGCGGCTGGAGCAAGAAGACCAGAGGTTGAAGAAGCACTACGGCCGTTGGATGGACATCGTACGGTCACTTGAGCTAGAATCGTGCATTTGACTAAGTTGACAAAGCCCTCTGTCCCCGTAAACTTAGTAGGCCCACAAGTCAGCCTGCCATGATACTGGGTCCCGGCTAACAGGGGGAGTATTCATTTTTTTTGTGCGTAATAAAGAGGCACTTCCTTGCGTGCGAAGATATAGCTGGTGGGTCCGAGCTATCAGTGGCGGTAACATTTTTTTCGCGCAATACAGAGGCCCTTTCGGTGGGTCCCTGATGTCAGGTGGAGGAATCATTATTTTGCACGTAATAAGGAGGCATTTCCTTGCGTGCTGCCGTGGACCCAGCTGTCCACCTCTCCACATATAGTCCACTTCAGATGCATGTCAGTCATTGACCATGTTGACCAGGCTGCGCCGAGAGCACCAGGACGGTGGACGACGGCGAGGCCTTGGAAGGGAACGACACGGAGGCAGGGAAGACTCGACAGTTGTTTCCCACGCGGAGGGGAGTACGACTGTACGAGGGTTTACTGGTTCGTCTGCCGTCGCCGGAGAATAACAGTAGGTGTGGCTGAGTAGAGGGATGGCTAGGCCAGTGATGGGAGTACGGTGGGGCAGTGAGGCCTGCGTGGCAGCACAGCCGGCCGCAGGGAGGAGGGAGCAGGCAGTCCCGCCGGCGCTTGTTTGAGCGGCTGGAGCAGGAAGAGCAGAGATTGAAGAAGCACGACGGTCGTTCGATGGACATCCAACAGTCACTGCTTGTGCGTCAACCTTTTTTTAGGAAAGCCTCAAATCTGTGGAAAACTGCATACAACCCATCTGCCATTATTTCTAATAATTTACAACCCATTTGCTAATTCTTAAGGTTTTTTTGAGCCCATATTATTTTTGTTAGCATTACAGCCCATATTGTGGCCACGGTTAAAAAATTATACGAAGTTTTGCATATTTCGGTGCGGTCCGAACTTTTTTTAATGCCGAAATTTCGACTCACATTCAAACTGATTTTAAAAATAAATGTATATCAATATAAAATCCAACAAATTCTCCACGCATAAAAATTAATGTAATTTAAAATCTTGAAATGAAAAAAAGACATTTGAAAGTAATTGCCGATTTGATGTGTTTTAAAAATGTGCATCCCATTTCTCATTACTCACAGGCCATTTTCTCGGCCAGCCGAATGAAGCTCTCCTCGTCTTGAAAGATTTGCAGCCCAACAGGCCTAACAAAGTGACTTACTTAGCAAATCACAAAAAACTGGGCTGTGGCCGTGGTGAAGGAAATAAGCCCTAGAGGCAATAATAAAGTTATTATTTATTTCCTTATATCATGATAAATGTTTATTATTCATGCTAGAATTGTATTAACTGGAAACATAATACATGTGTGAATACATAGACCAACAGAGTGTCACTAGTATGCCTCTACTAGACTAGCTCGTTAATCAAAGATGGTTATGTTTCCTAACCATGAACAAAGAGTTGTTATTTGATTAACGAGGTCACATCATTAGTTGAATGATCTGATTGACATGACCCATTCCATTAGCTTAGCACCCGATCGTTTAGTACGTTGCTATTGCTTTCTTCATGACTTATACATGTTCCTATAACTATGAGATTATGCAACTCCCGTTTACCGGAGGAACACTTTGGGTACTACCAAACGTCACAACGTAACTGGGTGATTATAAAGGAGTACCACAGGTGTCTCCAATGGTAGATGTTGGGTTGGCGTATTTCGAGATTAGGGTTTGTCACTCCGACTGTCGGAGAGGTATCTCTGGGCCCTCTCGGTAATACACATCACATAAGCCTTGCAAGCATAATAACTAAAGATGTTAGTTATGAGATGATGTATTACGGAACGAGTAAAGAGACTTGCTAGTAACGAGATTGAACTAGGTATTGGATACCGACGATCGAATCTCGAGCAAGTAACATACCGATGACAAAGGGAACAACGTATGTTGTTATGCGGTCTGACCGATAAAGATCTTCGTAGAATATGTAGGAGCCAATATGGGCATCCAGGTCCCGCTATTGGTTATTGACCGGAGACGTGTCTCGGTAATGTCTACATTGTTCTCGAACCGTAGGGTCCGCACGCTTAACGTTACGATGACAGTTATTATGAGTTTATGCATTTTGATGTACTGAAGGTTGTTCGGAGTCCCGGATGTGATCACGGACATGACGAGGAGTCTCGAAATGGTCGAGACGTAAAGATTGATATATTGGAAGCCTATGTTTGGACATCGGAAGTGTTCCGGGTGAAATCGGGATTTTACCGGATTACCGGGAGGGTTACCGGAACCCCCCGGGAGCCAAATGGGCCAACATGGGCCTTAGTGGAAAGGTGCGAGGGCAGCCCACATAGGGCTGCGCCTCCCCCCTCTCCCTAGTCCTATTAGGACTACGAGAGGGGCCGGCCACCTCTCTCTCTCTCTCCCGTTTAAGGATTCCTAGTTGGACTAGGATTGGAGGGGGGAGTCCTACTCCCGGTAGGAGTAGGACTCCTCCTGCGCCTCCCTCTCTTTGGCCGGCCAGCCCCCCTCCCTCCATACTTTATATACGGGGGCAGGGGACACCCCAAGACACACAAGTTGATCCTTGAGATCGTTCCTTAGCCGTGTGCGGTGCCCCCTGCCACCAAATTCCACCTCGATCATATCGTTATAGTGCTTAGGCGAAGCCCTGCGTCGGTAGTACATCAAGATCGTCACCACGCCGTCGTGCTGACGGAACTCTTCCTCGATGCTTTGCTGGATCGGAGCCCGAGGAACGTCATCGAGATGAACGTGTGCTAAGAACTCGGAGGTGCCGGAGTAACGATGCTTGGATCGGCCGGATCGGGAAGAAGACGTACGACTACTTCCTCTACATTGTGTGATCGCTTCCGCAGTCGGTCTGCGTTGGTACGTAGACAACACTCTCCCCTCTCGTTGCTATGCATCACCATGATCTTGCGTGTGCGTAGGAAAATTTTCGAAATTACTACGTTCCCCAACAGTGGCATCCGAGCCTAGGTTTATGGTTTGATGTTATTTGCACGAGTAGAACACAAGTGAGTTGTGGGCGATACAAGTCATACTGCCTACCAGAATGTCATACTTTGGTTCGGCGGTATTGTTGGACGAGACGATCCGGACCAACCTTACGCGTACTTTTACGCGAGACCGGTTCCCTCGACGTGCTTCGCACATAGATGGCTTGCGGAAGACTGTCTCTCCAACTTTAGTTGAACCAAGTGTGGCTACGCTCGGTCCTTGAGAAGGTTAAAACGGAGTCTATTTGACGAACTATCGTTGTGGTTTCGATGCGTAGGTGAGATGAGTTCTTACTTAAAGCCCGTAGCAGCCATGTAAAACTTGCAACAACAAAGTAGAGGACGTCTAACTTGTTTTTGCAGGGCATGTTGTGATGTGATATGGTCAAGGCATGATGCTGATTTTATTGTATGAGATGATCATGTTTTGTAACCGAGTTATCTGCAACTGGCAGGAGCCATATGGTTGTCGCTTTATTGTATGCAATGCAATCGTGATGTAATGCTTTACTTTATTACTAAGCAGTAGTGATAGTCGTGGAAGCATAAGATTGGCGAGACGACAACGATGCTACGATGGAGATCAAGGTGTCGCGCCGGTGACGATGGTGATCATGACGGTGCTTCGGAGATGGAGATCACAAAGCACAAGATGATGATGGCCATATCATATCACTTATATTGATTGCATGTGATGTTTATCCTTTTATGCATCTTATCTTGCTTTGATTGACGGTAGCATTATAAGATGATCTCTCACTAAATTATCAAGAAGTGTTCTCCCTGAGTATGCACCGTTGCAAAAGTTCTTCGTGCTGAGACACCACGTGATGATCGGGTGTGATAGGCTCTACATTCAAATACAACGGGTGCAAAACAGTTGCACACGCGGAATACTCAGGTTATACTTGACGAGCCAAGCATATACAGATATGGCCTCGGAACACGGAGACCGAAAGGTCGAGCGTGAATCATATAGTAGATATGATCAACATATTGATGTTCACCATTGAAAACTACTCCATCTCACGTGATGATCGGTTATGGTTTAGTTGATTTGGATCACGTGATCACTTAGAGGATTAGAGGGATGTCTATCTAAGTGGGAGTTCTTAAGTAAATTTGATTAAACTGAACTTAAAATTATCATGAACTTAGTACCTGATAGTATCTTGCATGTTTATGTTGATTGTAGATAGATGGCTCGTGCTGTTGTTCCGTTGAATTTTAATGCGTTCCTTGAGAAAGCAAAGTTGAAAGATGATGGTAGCAATTACACGGACTGGGTCCGTAACTTGAGGATTATCCTCATTGCTGCACCGAAGAATTACGTCCTGGAAGCACCGCTGAGTGCCAGGCCTGCTGCAAGAGCAACACCAGAAGTTATGAACGTCTGGCAGAGCAAAGCTGATGACTACTCAATAGTTCAGTGTGCCATGCTTTACGGCTTAGAACCGGGACTTCAACAACGTTTTGAACGTCATGGAGCATATGAGATGTTCCAGGAGTTGATGTTAATATTTCAAGCAAATGCCCGGATTGAGAGATATGAAGTCTCCAATAATTTCTATAGCTGCAAGATGGAGGAGAACAGTTCTGTCAGTGAGCATATACTCAAAATGTCTGGGTATAATAATCACTTGATTCAATTGGGAGTTACACTTCCGGATGATTGCGTCATTGACAGAATTCTCCAATCACTGCCACCAAGCTACAAGAGCTTTGTGATGAACTATAATATGCAAGGGATGAACAAGACTATTCCCGAGCTCTTCGCAATGCTGAAAGCTGCGGAGGTAGAAATCAAGAAGGAGCATCAAGTGTTGATGGTTAACAAAACCACTAGTTTCAAGAAAAAGGGCAAAGGGAAGAAGAAGGGGAACTTCAAGAAGAACAGCAAACAAGTTGCTGCTCAAGAGAAGAAACCCAAGTCTGGACCTAAGCCTGAAACTGAGTGCTTCTACTGCAAGCAGACTGGTCACTGAAAGCGGAACTGCCCCAAGTATTTGGCGGATAAGAAGGATGGCAAGGTGAACAAAGGTATATGTGATATACATGTTATTGATGTGTACCTTACTAATGCTCGCAGTAGCACCTGGGTATTTGATACTGGTTCTGTTGCTAATATTTGCAACTCGAAACAGGGACTACAGAATAAGCAGACACTAGCAAAGGACGAGGTGACGATGCGCGTGGGAAACGGTTCCAAAGTCGATGTGATCGCGGTCGGCACGCTACCTCTACATCTACCTTCGGGATTAATATTAGACCTAAATAATTGTTATTTGGTGCCAGCATTGAGCATGAACATTATATCTGGATCTTGTTTGATGCGAGACGGTTATTCATTTAAATCAGAGAATAATGGTTGTTCTATTTATATGAGTAATATCTTTTATGGTCATGCACCCTTGAAGAGTGGTCTATTCTTATTGAATCTCGATAGTAGTAATACACATATTCATAATGTAGAAGCCAAAAGATGCAGAGTTGATAATGATAGTGCAACTTATTTGTGGCACTGCCGTTTAGGTCATATCGGTGTAAAGCGCATGAAGAAACTCCATACTGATGGGCTTTTGGAACCACTTGATTATGAATCACTTGGTACTTGCGAACCATGCCTCATGGGCAAGATGACTAAAACACCGTTTTCCGGTACTATGGAGAGAGCAACAGATTTGTTGGAAATCATACATACCGATGTGTGTGGTCCGATGAATATTGAGGCTCGTGGCGGATATTGTTATTTTCTCACCTTCACAGATGATTTAAGCAGATATGGGTATATCTACTTAATGAAACACAAATCTGAAACATTTGAAAAGTTCAAGGAATTTCAGAGTGAAGTTGAAAATCATCGTAACAAGAAAATAAAGTTTCTACGATCTGATCGTGGAGGAGAATATTTGAGTTACGAGTTTGGTGTACATTTGAAAAATTGTGGAATAGTTTCGCAACTCACGCCACCTGGAACACCACAGCGTAATGGTGTGTCCGAACGTCGTAATCGTACTTTACTAGATATGGTGCGATCTATGATGTCTCTTACTGATTTACCGCTATCGTTTTGGGGTTATGCTTTAGAGACGGCCGCATTCACGTTAAATAGGGCACCATCAAAATCCGTTGAGACGACGGCTTATGAACTGTGGTTTGGCAAGAAACCAAAGTTGTCGTTTCTTAAAGTTTGGGGCTGCGATGCTTATGTGAAAAAGCTTCAACCTGATAAGCTCGAACCCAAATTGGAGAAATGTGTCTTCATAGGATATCCAAAGGAAACTATTGGATACACCTTCTATCACAGATCCGAAGGCAAGACTTTTGTTGCTAAATTCGGAAACTTTCTTGAGAAGGAGTTTCTCTCGAAAGAAGTGAGTGGGAGGAAAGTAGAACTTGACGAGGTAACTGTACCTACTCCGTTATTGGAAAATAGTACATCACAGAAAACTGTTTCTGTGAGACCTACACCAATAAGAGAGGAAGTTAATGATGATGATCATGAAACTTTAGATCAAGATACTACTATACCTCGTAGATCAACCAAAGTAAGATCCGCACCAGAGTGGTACGGTAATCCTGTTCTGGAAGTCATGCTACTAGATCATGATGAACCTACGAACTATGAAGAAGCGATGGTGAGCCCAGATTCCGCAAAGTGGCTTGAAGCCATGAAATCTGAGATGGGATCCATGTATGAGAACAAAGTATGGACTTTGGTTGACTTGCCCGATGATCGGCAAGCAATTGAGAATAAATGGATCTTTAAGAAAAAGACTGACGCTGATGGTAATGTTACTGTCTACAAAGCTCGACTTGTCGCAAAAGGTTTTCGACAAGTTCAAGGAGTTGACTACGATGAGACTTTCTCACCCGTAGCGATGCTTAAGTCTGTCAGAATCATGTTAGCAATTGCCGCATTTTATGATTATGAAATTTGGCAAATGGATGTAAAAACTGCATTCCTGAATGGATTTCTGGAAGAAGAGTTGTATATGATGCAACCGGAAGGTTTTGCCGATCCAAAGGGAGCTAACAAAGTGTGCAAACTCCAGCGATCCATTTATGGACTGGTGCAATCATCTCGGAGTTGGAATAAACGCTTTGACAGTGTGATCAAAGCATTTGGTTTTATACAGACTTTTGGAGAAGCCTGTATTTACAAGAAAGTGAGTGGGAGCTCTGTAGCATTTCTGATATTATATGTGGATGACATATTACTGATTGGAAATGATATAGAATTTCTGGATAGCATAAAGGGATACTTGAATAAAAGTTTTTCAATGAAAGACCTCGGTGAAGCTGCTTACATATTAGGCATAAAGATCTATAGAGATAGATCAAAACGCTTAATTGGACTTTCACAAAGCACATACCTTGACAAGATTTTGAAGAAGTTCAAAATGGATCAAGCAAAGAAAGGGTTCTTGCCTGTATTACAAGGTGTGAAGTTGAGTCAGACTCAATGCCCGACCACTACAGAAGATAGAGAGAAAATGAAAGATGTTCCCTATGCTTCAGCCATAGGCTCTATCATGTATGCAATGCTGTGTACCAGACCTGATGTGTGCCTTGCTGTAAGTATAGTAGGGAGGTACCAAAGTAATCCAGGAGTGGATCACTGGACAGCGGTCAAGAACATCCTGAAATACCTGAAAAGGACTAAGGATATGTTTCTCGTATATGGAGGTGACAAAGAGCTCACCGTAAGAGGTTACGTTGATGCAAGCTTTGACACTGATCCGGACGATTCTAAATCGCAAACCGGATACGTGTTTACTTTAAACGGTGGAGCTGTCAGTTGGTGCAGTTCTAAACAAAGCGTCGTAGCGGGATCTACATGTGAAGCGGAGTACATAGCTGCTTCGGAAGCAGCGAACGAAGGAGTCTGGATGAAGGAGTTCATATCCGATCTAGGTGTCATACCTAGTGCATCGGGTCCAATGAAAATCTTCTGTGACAATACTGGTGCAATTGCCTTGGCAAAGGAATCCAGATTTCACAAAAGAACCAAACACATCAAGAGACGCTTCAACTCCATCCGGGATTTAGTCCAGGTGGGAGACATAGAGATTTGCAAGATACATACGGATCTGAATGTTGCAGACCCGTTGACTAAGCCTCTTCCACGAGCAAAACATGATCAGCACCAAGGCTCCATGGGTGTTAGAATCATTACTGTGTAATCTAGATTATTGACTCTAGTGCAAGTGGGAGACTGAAGGAAATATGCCCTAGAGGCAATAATAAAGTTATTATTTATTTCCTTATATCATGATAAATGTTTATTATTCATGCTAGAATTGTATTAACCGGAAACATAATACATGTGTGAATACATAGACCAACAGAGTGTCACTAGTATGCCTCTACTAGACTAGCTCGTTAATCAAAGATGGTTATGTTTCCTAACCATGAACAAAGAGTTGTTATTTGATTAACGAGGTCACATCATTAGTTGAATGATCTGATTGACATGACCCATTCCATTAGCTTAGCACCCGATCGTTTAGTATGTTGCTATTGCTTTCTTCATGACTTATACATGTTCCTATAACTATGAGATTATGCAACTCCCGTTTACCGGAGGAACACTTTGGGTACTACCAAACGTCACAACGTAACTGGGTGATTATAAAGGAGTACTACAGGTGTCTCCAATGGTAGATGTTGGGTTGGCGTATTTCGAGATTAGGGTTTGTCACTCCGATTGTCGGAGAGGTATCTCTGGGCCCTCTCGGTAATACACATCACATAAGCCTTGCAAGCATAATAACTAAAGATGTTAGTTATGAGATGATGTATTACGGAACGAGTAAAGAGACTTGCTAGTAACGAGATTGAACTAGGTATTGGATACCGACGATCGAATCTTGAGCAAGTAACATACCGATGACAAAGGGAACAACGTATGTTGTTATGCGGTCTGACCGATAAAGATCTTCGTAGAATATGTAGGAGCCAATATGGGCATCCAGGTCCCGCTATTGGTTATTGACCGGAGACGTGTCTCGGTCATGTCTACATTGTTCTCGAACTGTACGGTCCGCACGCTTAACGTTACGATGACAGTTATTATGAGTTTATGCATTTTGATGTACCGAAGGTTGTTCGGAGTCCCGGATGTGATCACGGACATGACGAGGAGTCTCGAAATGGTCGAGACATAAAGATTGATATATTGGAAGCCTATGTTTGGACATCGGAAGTGTTCCGGGTGAAATCGGGATTTTACCGGATTACCGGGAGGGTTACCGGAACCCCCCGGGAGCCAAATGGGCCAACATGGGCCTTAGTGGAAAGGTGAGAGGGCAGCCCACATAGGGCTGCGCCTCCCCCCCTCTCCCTAGTCCTATTAGGACTAGGAGAGGGGCCGACCACCTCTCTCTCTCTCTCCCATTTAAGGATTCCTAGTTGGACTAGGATTGGAGGGGGGAGTCCTACTCCCGGTAGGAGTAGGACTCCTCCTGCGCCTCCCTCTCTTTGGCCGGCCAGCCCCCCTCCCTCCATCCTTTATATACGGGGACGGGGGACACCCCAAGACACACAAGTTGATCCTTGAGATCGTTCCTTAGCCGTGTGCGGTGCCCCCTGCCACCAAATTCCACCTCGATCATACCGTTACAGTGCTTAGGCGAAGCCCTGCGTCAGTAGTACATCAAGATCGTCACCACGCCGTCGTGCTGACGGAACTCTTCCTCGACGCTTTGCTGGATCGGAGCCCGAGGAACGTCATCGAGTTGATCGTGTGCTAAGAACTCGGAGGTGCCGGAGTAACGGTGCTTGGATCGGTCGGATCGGGAAGAAGACGTACGACTACTTCCTCTACATTGTGTGATCGCTTCCGCAGTCGGTCTGCGTTGGTACGTAGACAACACTCTCCCCTCTTGTTGCTATGCATCACCATGATCTTGCGTGTGCGTAGGAAAATTTTCGAAATTACTACGTTCCCCAACACGTGGACCCAGCTGTCAGCCTCTCCACGTACAGTACTCTTTCGATGGAAGTCGGTCGTTGACCACATTGACCACACCGCGCCGTGAGCACCAAGGCGGTGGACGATGGCATTGCCTAGGAAGGGGACAACACGGAGCCGGCGAAGACGCGGCAGTGGATGCCCACGCAGAGAGGAGTACGGGGGTTCACTGGTTCGGCTGCGGCGTGAGGCTGCTGTCGCCGTAGAATAATAGGGGGTGTGGGTGAGTAGAGGGATACCCTGGGCCAGCGGTGGGAGTAGTAGGGGGCGGTGAGGCCTCCGCGGCATCACAGCCGGCCACGAGAGGCAGGAGCATGTGACACGACCGGCGATGCTTTGGGCGGCTGGAGCAAGAAGACCAGAGGTTGAAGAAGCACTATGGCCGTTGGATGGACATCACACGGTCACTGGAGCTAGAATCGTTCATATTGACTAAGTTGACAAAGCCCTCCGTCCTCGTCAACTTAGTAGGCCCACAAGTCATCCACCCACTATGGCGGTTCCGGCAGCGCTGGGGGAAGAAGACGAGAGATTGAAGAAGAATGCCGGCCGTTGGATGTAAATCCAACGCCTTCTTAGGCTTCGACCTACTGGTCCACATGTCAGCTAGTCCATTTGTTTTTAGTCCATTTGGTGGGCTGGGTGAAACAATGATGTAGCATCTATGCACCCCGTTTAAATCCCATTTTCATTTTTCTCGAAATCCGCGGACTTGCTGGGCTGGGTGAAAATATCATGTTGGGCTCGACGGAGAAATGTTATAAAAACATAAACACATGATTGCACGTCAGTAAAATCTTTGCAAGCTTATGTACGCAATCACTAGGAGTTAACTTGCCAAGTTATATATAAACAATTATTATTATTATTTTGTAAGAACTTTCAACTTACGAAATAAAATATCATTTTAATTTGATGAGTTAATAGTACGTGGGGTATTATTATTTTTTAGGCTAGACATGGGACAGTTGAGTTGGTTCTAGGGGAAAGTACTGGGAGAAAACTCAGTTTACATCGAAAAAGAAAGTGGGAGAGAATTCAGAGACCTGGTGGGTCCACCCGAGGAGGGGAATATGTTGGGAGGAAGGAGATTCAAAGCATGGCAGCCGAGTGAACTAGGTTTTTTATGGACAAGTGAACTAGTTTACATACATCAGCAAATAGCCACTAAAAAGCAATCAGGTTAATGGGTTCTTAAAAGACATATTTTTGACAAGACAGATAATTACGACACATAGGCTAATGCATGAAACACTCAGATGATAAAGGTTCTTATAAACAGATAAAGTATAACATCTAGACCTTCCTGGCACGCTTGATCATGATGCTGCGGCTGTCCGTGTACTCGTCGGTTACGGAAGCAGACACGCCCTCATGTCCAAGATCTACCTGTACATGTCGTAGCATGCGTATGCGTCCTTGGCCGCGTAGGTTATGTAGGCTAGATTCAGAGGTACCTCCCACGTGTTTAGGTCGTCTTCTTTCATGTTGGAGTATCAGGGGTCGATGATGGTCTCAGCGAGGTCAACCACAGAGTCCTTCTCCTGCCCGTTGCTGATGATCTTGTATTGCTTCTGGATGTCGACAAGCTTGTTGCACCAGATGGCCGAATCGTCACATTCTTCCTTCTCTCCACCATAGCGAAGGTGCAGTCGGCGCTGCCGATGAAACGGGCGAATGCTCCAGAACCTAGTGTAGCCATAGGACTGAGGCGAGGCAGAGCTTCACCGAGTCCGTATCGTTGGTGTACATCACATTCAACTTTGTGCAGCCATAGGACTGAACGGCGAACTCAAAGGGGAACTCCTTGCTGAAGTCCATATCCAGTAGGCTCACCCCTCAGATCTCCATTGGAGTCTCTTCGAGTGAATGAGTGTGTAGGCGGTGACATCAGTTCATTTTTCAATTCTTGGGGAACTAGATTCAACATTAAGCTGAGTGTGTACAGGCGACAACAGTTACTACCCCTCCCTCGTCCGCTGCACGCCCGACAGAAGATGCACCCTCGGCCACATGTCGGTTCACGAGTGGGTCTGTATTGGTAATGTAATAACAGGAGTTAGTGGTCACTTTACTTAAATTTAATTACCTTTAATATAAATTTATACTTAAAACAAGCAATGCATTCGCTCGTTCTATCAGTGCCACAGGATCAACATGCATAACAATTAGAATTATTATTCTCAGGACGCACATGATCAACACATTTTTCGCACTTTCACATAGATAATACTACCAAGTTTGAACTGTTTGTTATGGTTGTTGTCCTCTGCATCATCATGCCGTGTTTCCCAGCTTGCAAGATTCAGAACCAACAAATAAGATCCAAATAATAAGTACAACAAAGATGCCTACACATCTCATTGATTCCCAGCTTGCAAGATTCAGATCCAACAAATAAGATCCAAATAATAAGTACAACAAAGATGCCTACACATCTCATTGATTCCCAGCTTGCAAGATTCGGAACCAACAAATAAGATTCAAATAATAAGTACAACAAAGATGCCTACACATCTCACTAATTCCCAGCTTGCAAGATTCAGAACCAACCCATTAGAGCCTTTTGATAAAGTGAATATCGGGATTAAATCCATCTTGGCTAGCCATGTCATACAATCGAAGAACTTGGCGAATGCTCTTGACCGTCACAACATCTGTAGTTGAGTATTCCTGTTTGCACAGCATGTTTGCACAGCACAAACAAGGAGACATGAGAGCATGATTTCACTTTAATAGCGGCCTCCTTGAACTCAACCTCCAGCTCTACTTGGATGAGGTCTGCCTGGAGTCGTCACGGCTTGCGTCACGGGCACCTCGGGAGGTACCCCGCCTTGATCTCTCTGCCTCCTCATGAGCCAGCCTGACGAGGCCGTGCCTGAGGAAGCTCCGTGTCATCTGCCTCGCGAGGCTTGGCCCCTCGCGAGGGTCTTGAGTCTTGTGTTGATGAAGATGGGCCATGCTGGGCCTCCTTTGAGCCACGTCACAGGCCGCAGGCAGGCAAGTCTGGGGACCCCCGTTCCCAGAACGCCGACAGTAGCCCCCGGGCTCTGAAATGAAGCAAAGATTGCATCATTCAGCTAGCAAGAAGTACTTGCTCTTGTGAGCTGGCAGGTTCTTCTTTAGTAGTTGCACTAAAATTGAGGAACATTAAGGTTGGCTGTCCGGCTCATGTAAGGTGCAACTATAATTTTCTTATCCTTTTGTGCAGTTCCACTAAATAAAGTGCCATTGTGGTCAAAGTGATGACTCCATCTTGCAAAGGCTAATAAAATGTTGCACGATATTACCAGCAGAACTTGACGGAGATTTTGGAAACTCCAATCACCATTTTGTGCAGTTCCACCGAAATTGAGAAATGTTTCCCACGTGACATTTTAGTTGAACTGCACAAGACACTCATTCCAAAAAAAAGTGTTTTGTGCAGTTCACCAAAAGGTCACAATAGCAACAAGGTGAAATGGATATCCCTATCTGCATAAAAAGATAGAAAGTAAACAGTTGCTGGGCGGCAAACCTAATCCTGGAGACCTTGTACTATGTGAGGGCGACAAATCTAATCCTGGAGACCTTTTACTATGTGAGGGCAACAAATCTAATACTAGAGACCTTTTACTATGTGAGGGCAGCAAATCTAATCCTGGAGACCTTTTACTATGTGAGGGCAGCAAATCTAATCCTGAGACCTTTTACTATGTGAGGGCATCAAATTTAATCCTGAGACCTTTTACTATGTGAGGGCAGCAAATCTAATCCTGGAGACCTTTTACTCTGTGATGGCAGCAAATCTAATCCTGGACATACTCTGTTGACTTGTCCACCAGCCGCCACTTTCTATCCTTTTTTCAACCAATAATAGATATGTTCCTTATCCAGTTTGTAATGTGTTTTCCCATTATTTCCCTTTTCAACCAAGAGACCGGTTGGGTATCCGGTCTCTACTACTTTCACCATATTATTTCCTCTTTGAATCAAGTCCTAGATTCATGCTACAACTTTCCCCCTTTCTTTGTTGTTTGAACAAAGCCCTAGATTCGAATGCATGAAGTAGCTTTACCTCTAATAATAATAAAAATTTAGGTGGCTTTGGAAGAGATGATGGGAGTAGAAAAAGATGCACATGCAGACACGTGGGGAGCTGGGGCAGTTGAGCAAGGCCGCTTTCGAAGAACTTATACCTGAGGGTCGCCGGGATGTCGGCGGCGGCAGGTCGGATCTGCGGACAATACTGCAGGGAGGAAGAAGGGTCAGAGGACCTCCCGAGCCGGCGCTGTGTCGAAGTGAACGGAACGAGCAGAGGATCAGGCCCCTCCGGCAGCTGTGGGTTTCCTCCCTCGGCGGCGATGACCGCGTGAATGATGCACCTTTTAGTCCTCTACACACACCGGCCGAAGGGATCCGGACGGATTTTTCACCAGCGGTGAGCAGAGTGAAAATGTTGCTACCGCTGTCTTGTTTATATCTGGAGAGGATGAGAGAATGAAGAGAGCAACCCTAGTAAAGCAACCGCTCAGGCCCCTGTGTCCATATATAGTGGAGTGATTATCTTTTTTTCTCTCCACAACAAGCGTTTCAATTTGTGTACGTGGCATTAAAGAAAAGAAACTCTCTATTTAAGGTGACTACTATACGACTCCTACTTACTACTAGTAGTACTATAGTATTGTTCACTTGTGCTCCCCGCCCCTCCATTCATTGAACAACCCCACGGGTGAATAAACATACAATAAGTACTATATTTATATAGAACGAACAATTTCAAACTATTTTCCCGTAGTTAAAAGTTGAGGGCGGGGCTTTTCCCGGGCAGTACGCGCGGCAGTTTTCGGGTAGGGCCAGAAGACTATTTTAATTTTTTTTAAACTTCGAGACAGCCACATAGCATGGAGCCGACCCCAATGATTTTAAGCTTACAGGCACGGTACACACTATCCTAGACGACTCTACACATCAAACTGCCACACGAGCATCCGGGCTGCGCTTGGCTCTTCGCCTCTTCGGGAAGTCAAACAATGATGGAATACTACTGCACTGGAGGAGTACTACAGTACGCTTCTGGCCATCTGACACCGATTGAACTGCTGCATGTCCACCGCGTGCGGGAGGGAGAGCGTGTAGCGAAAGCTTCTCCTAGTCTTGCCAGCCACCACGCTCATGGGCGAGGGAGGGACGCTCCTGCCTTTGCGTGTATGATAGGTGGGACCGACAGGTGTGTGGCCAACCTGTCATGTAGTGTAACATCCCAAATTTTCAATTTGGAATGTTATACACTAGATCATCATGCATATCATATTTTCTTGCATTTTTGCCGATCCTAGAAATTTCACGCAACTCAAGGACCCTCGGAGAGAGTTGGAGATTTCGTCATTTTCATATTTGAGTTCTTCTCAAATTTTGAAGATAGAGGATCATTGGTTTTGTCGGAGTTTATTTGCCTTTTTTTGGATAGGGAAAAATGCGTGTTTTCAAAAATTGCATTTTAGGCCCGGAGAAAAGTTCATTTTGTTCGACTCAATTTTAGGAGTCGAGGAAAATTTACTTTAGCAGTTTTGGAGTTCGTTTAGTTCTCTTTTCTTTTGTTTTTCTGCGCGCGTAACCGTTTAAAAAAAATCCCGCGCGCCTGGGCCAAGGCCCAAGCCGCCGGCCAGGCCGGCCATCTCCCCATCGCACGTGCGCGCCCAGGCGCAGGAGGCCGCCGCCGCTGCCCCTATTGGAGTCCTAGTAGGACTCTAGTCCTACTCTTTCTTTCCCTCTCCTACTCTTATTTCTTGTCCCCTCCCCCAAGCAAACCCTCCCCCTCACCTCTTTATATACCCCCACACCCCCCTCTAAATCCCACACCAAAACCCCAAGCCCTCCACCGCGCCCCTCACCCGCGCCGCGCCAGAGCTGCCGTCGCCCGCCGCCCTGCGTCACCGCCGCCGCCCCTAGTGCCCCGCCGCCGCCGCCTTGCCCTAGCGCCGCCGCCGCCCTTGTGCCCCGCCGCCGCCGCCCTTGCTCGCCGGAGCCCTCGCCGGAGACCTCGCCGAAGGTACCGCGCCACATCTCTATTTCTTTTCCTCGGATCGGTTTTCTTTTAGACCGTTCCAATTCTTTTCTTCTCTTTCTATTCGTTTTCTTCTCTATACCGTTCTGGTTTTCTAGATCAGTTTTTCGTTCGGTTTTCTTTCTCAAAACCCTAGATCGGATTCGTTTTCTTTTCCGGTTTAGTTGCCTAGAGACCGTTCGCCGAACCATTCGTCCTAACGAACGTGATCACCGGATTATCCTAGGTTAACGAACGTCCATTCGTTTAACCGTTCTTCCTTTTCTTTTCGTCGGATTTATTCCACGATCGCGATCTCAGATCCGATCTTCTTTCTAGTCTATCTTCTCGCTCGTTTATCGGAATCAGGTGATTCAAGCACCTGGAGTTTCGTTTCGAAACCACCGTTCCGACTAATCAACTTTAACTAAGTTTTGCTACGGTAAAATTTGACCTAGTTTCAACTTGCTAGAACCGAGCTGTTTTCTTCCGTCGTTTGTTTTCGGTTTCTTTGTTCGGTTCTTTCTCTCTTTGCAACCGGTGTTTTTAAGTTGAACTATCTGGTTCGATCTCTTGTTCGAGTTTTACCTGTGTATTAGATGAGTTCTTATTGTATGCTTGTTGTTTGTCTGTGATAGATTACCCGGATTGCGCCGCCTGTTACTTCGAATCTCTAGGACTCGCGGATCATCAGCAAGGCAAGTAACACTTCGATCATTCCTTTTCTACAACCCAGTTTTATTGCACTAGATCTATCCTCACACATTGCATGATTAGGATCTAATTAAATTGTGGGATGGGAAGTAGATGAGGTAGTACCTATTACCTATTTATTATGAAACCTTTGGGAGTTACTTCTACGTTTGCTTATTATGCCATGCTATGCTAGTAGACGTGGATTGGGTGAGTGATATCCATGATAGATGTGAGATTGATAATTTTAATGGTTTATCTAAGGTGGAAACTTAAACACACATCTGGGTGGATTGAGGCACCTGATGTCTATCAGGACTTGCCTGTTTTATTTTGGACCGCCACCCAGGCTCAAAGGGATCATAAGATCTTTCATGCTAAATACTTACGTGTGCAGCCACAAGCCAATATGGGCTCTGGCATAGTTGACTAAGTCGTGCGAACTCTTACATGGTAGACTAGCAGATGTAGGGGAAAGTAGGTGTACCGGTCTATCCATCGTAAGGTGCTAGTGCTTCTGAAAGACTGTGTCTCGGTCATCCGTTTCTCAAACACCGGTAGTGCGAGAAATCCAACGGAGGCGATCGAGTCTTGTGGGGAAAAGTGCGCAAACCTCTGCAGAGTGTAATAAACTAATCATGATTAGCCATGTCCCCGGTTATGGACAATCTTGAGTATCTAGTACTTGAATATCATGTGAATCTCATCATGTTACTTCTAAATTAATATTGTTGGGTTATTAATGATTACTTTTAATTGGGATTGAGAATGCTGTCAACCATTCTCAATGTTTAACAACCACCATGATAGTTAAATAAATTTATTCCTTTGCAATAGGGAAAAACTGGCTTTACGCAAAACAGTAACCATAGAGCTTTCCACCAGCCAAATATGCATATAGTATAGCGGTTTCATTCCATTACTCTCTATGTGTTACTTTGCCAGCATATTCCATGTGCTGACCCGTTTCGGGCTGCCACGTTAATGTTGCAGACTTTTCAGACGACGATTAAGGTGCTTTTAGGTCGTGGTTCTATACTCAGTGATGCCGTTGGAGTTGATGGACCCATTTATCTTCCAAGTCTTCTGCTGTTATCGATCTTAGATGGCCTTAAGCCATATTATTGTAATAAGTTCTCTTTGAGACATCGATGTAATAAGTGTGTGATTGCCACTCTGCTATAAATCCTTCGAAGTACTGTGTGGTGTCAGCATTACTGATCCAGGGATGACACCGGAGCACAGTAGACTTGATCCATTCGGGTCGGGTCGCCACAGAGATGGTATCAGAGCACACACTGACTTTAGAACACGACCACTAAGTTAAAGCCATAAATCACTATTCTCTCCTAATTTTCTAACTCCTCATCTTTTCTACTCTTTAGGATGAAGGACGCGAAGATTAAGTACGCTCAACCGGATGAAGGCACACCTTTTGGATTTCACTTGAAGGAAGTCACCAAGTACCTAAACATTGGATTACCAAGCTTCACGGGAACCTTCAACGCCACTTTGCCTGAAGAGGAGTGCTGGAAGATTCAAGCTCACGTTCCGGGAAGGACATTCGCGCCAATCACGAAGCCCATAGATAGTGTTTTGAATGCACCAACTTGGAGTCTAGGAAGGAGCATGGCAGCCCATATCACCATAGGACGCATTGGAGAAGTTTATCAAGAAGACCTCAAGGACACTATCTACCAGATTTGCGGACGCCGAGATGAACAATGGGAGTTAGTCAGCACCAAGAAGGATAGATCCATTGCAGCTCTTATCCAGGAGTTAAACCAGCACATTCGACGCCACGAGAACCAGATGTGCAATGATATGATAGAGTTGAAGAATGCGAAGGCAAGGATCATCAAGCTAGAAGGAGAACTGAAGGCTACAAGCAAGGACTACATGGACGAGATAGTAGCCCTAGCAAGACACAACTGCGATATTAAGCAAGAGATTGAACAACTCAAGATGGAGTTAGCATCCAGGAAGGAAGACATGTACGTCGCATGTCCGGACAACTACATCATCATCGACGACACCGATTCGGATCCAAGTGAACCCGACTTTGAAGACGAAGCTGGAGCGGACATCATGGAGTCTTCCACCGATTCAAATTTCTAGATGACCACCAAATATTAGTAGTATTCCCCCCCCCATGTAAACATTATAGTTCGAGCACTTTTGCGATAGCTAGATCGATTGTATGCCCTTGTTTGATTGAATGAAGTGATTTTGTGTGAAGTTGCTCATGTGCATTGGGGTAGTGTTTTCTCTTTAGACCTCATTCTATTCTTATTCCTCATCTTTTCTAAACCCTCAGATGCCTCCGAGACGTGACACTGGATTTCCACCGGAGCTCACTCAGTTGATCCAGCAGCAGAATCAATTGATGCAGATGTTAGTTCAGAATCAGCAAAACAACAACAACAACCCACCACCACCACCTGTTGACCACTTAGCCCGTTTCCTTAGGCTAAATCCGCCGGTGTTTTCTAGTAGCATCGAGCCGATAGTAGCAGACGATTGGCTCCGCAAGATAGGGAGGGAGTTGACCACTGCAGGATGCACGGATGGTGAGAAAGTGAAGTTTGTCGCACATCAGTTAGACGGACCCGCGGCAGCATGGTGGGAGAATTTCACAGCCACATTCCCAGTTGACACTGTCACATGGGATCAGTTTCAGCAAGCTTTCCGCACTGCACATGTTTCAGCAGGAGCTATGGCCATGAAGAAGCGTGAGTTTTGCAACTTGCGCCAAGGAGGAAGGACAGTTGGCCAGTATGTTGACGACTTTAGCAAGTTAGCATGTTATGCCCCAGATGACGTTGCTACGGATGCAACCAAGCAGGAGAAGTTTCTGGAAGGACTGAATGATGAGTTAAGCATGCAGTTGATGGTAGCAAGTTTCAACAACTACCAGGAGTTGGTAGATCGCGCCATCATGATTGAAGGGAAGCAACAACAGATTGAGATCCGCAAGAGGAAGTATGGACAGGGGAAGTATAACCCTGGAGCCCAGTAGAAGCCCCGTTTTACCCCTAAATCGGGATTTCAGTTTTAGCTTACCCATGGAGGAGGTAGTTCGGACAACCACAATGGCCA
The DNA here is from genome assembly GCA_034509565.1 of Triticum monococcum. Taxonomy (NCBI): domain Eukaryota; kingdom Viridiplantae; phylum Streptophyta; class Magnoliopsida; order Poales; family Poaceae; genus Triticum; species Triticum monococcum. Next base: position 662,935,043 of record CM067843.1, on the reverse strand, counting down.
CAAGAATGGTAATGGGAATGGAGGAAGCAACGGCCAGAACCGTACCACCCCATCAACCGCATCCAAGAGAGACCTGAGTCAAGTCACTTGTTTCAAGTGTTCCAAGACCGGACATTATACCAATGAATGTCCTGAAGGCCAGATTGGAAATGGCAATGGGAGCTCAGGGAAGAAGCCGAACCCTTTCAATAGGGGACAGGTGAACCACGTTAGCGTGGAGGAGGTTGAAGATCAACCTGATGCAGTAATCGGTAAGTTTTCGGTTAAGTCATTTACCGCACTCGTTCTTTTCGATACTGGTGCATCACATTCATACATATCAAGGGGATTTGTGGAAAAATATAGCCTGCCCACTAGGATTCTTAAAACACCTATGCGAGTAAGTTTGCCAGGAGCAGAGTACATGGCCAGTCAAGGATGTCTTCAAGTGCCATTAAGCATAGGAAGGCATGTTTTCCCAACAGATTTGATTATTCTAGAATCCCAAGGTTTGGATGTAATCCTCGGTATGGATTGGTTGTCGAAGTATGGAGGAAACATCGATTGTGCTAGTAAGTCTATTTTCCTTACAACGCCAGAAGGAAGAAGGATCAAGTATGTATCCCGACATGTGCCAAATAGGACACAAGTAAATTGCCTAACAGGAGTAGTGCAGGAGGAAGTACCTGTGGTAATGGATTTTCCTGATGTATTTCCTAAAGAGTTGCCAGGCATGCCACCGGATAGGGACATTGAGTTTTTGATTGAGTTATTGCCAGGTACAGGCCCAATATCAAAGAGACCATACCGGATGCCAGCAAAGGATTTGGTAGAAATTAAGAATCAGATTAAGGAGTTACTGGAGAAAGGTTACATTCGCCCAAGTTCTTCGCCTTGGGGATCACCCGTACTTCTAGTGGAGAAGAAGGATGGATCATTACGGATGGTTGTTGATTACCGTGGATTGAACGAAGTAACCATCAAGAACAAGTACCCACTGCCAATGATTAATGATCTGTTTGATCGTTTGCAAGGAGCTAAAGTGTTTTCCAAGATCGATTTGCGATTAGGGTACCACCAGTTGAAGATTCGAGAGCAGAACATACCTAAGACAGCATTCACTACAAGATATGGACTGTATGAGTATACCGTTATGTCATTTGGATTGACTAACGCACCTGCCTATTTTATGAACCTGATGAACAAAGTGTTCATGGAGTTTTTGGATAAGTCGTCGTAGTGTTCATTGATGATATCCTGGTTTATTCAAAGAATGAAGAAGAGCATAAGGAACATTTGCGTTCGGTTTTGGAGAAACTAAGGGAACATCAGCTATATGCCAAATTCAGAAAATGTGAGTTTTGGTTGAAGGAAGTAGGATTCCTCGGACACGTTATATCCGGAGAAGGGATAGCAGTTGACCCCGCAAAGGTTGAGACCGTAACCGAATGGGAAGCACCAACGACAGTTGGAGAGATCCGGAGTTTTCTTGGACTCACAGGATACTACCGGAGATTCATTGAGAACTTTTCAAAGATTGCGAAGCCTATGGCGGAGTTGTTGAAGAAGGATACCAAGTTCAATTGGACTAAGGAGTGTGAGGCTAGTTTCCAGGAGTTGAAGAAACGATTGGTTACCTCACCAGTGTTGATTTTGCCAGATCAGAACAAGGATTATGAGGTGTATTGTGATGCTTCACGTCGAGGACTTGGAGCAGTGCTTATGCAGGAAGGGAGAGTTGTTTCATATGCTTCACGACAACTAAAACCTCATGAGTTGAATTACGCCACCCATGATTTGGAGTTAGCAGCCGTAGTGCATGCATTGAAGACATGGAGACATTTCCTCATTGGAAATCATTGTGAGGTGTACACGGATCACAAGAGTTTGAACTACATTTTCACGCAGAAGGAGTTGAATCTCAGACAAAGGAGATGGTTGGAGCTCATTAAGGATTATGATATGAGATTGCATTACCATCCCGGAAAAGCTAATGTAGTAGCTGACGCATTGAGCCGTAAGAGCCATGTCAATACGTTAATGACGGGAGAAATACCCAAGGAGTTAGCAGAAAACCTTCGTGAACTAAGTTTAGAGATAGTTCCGAAAGGCTATGTAGCAGCATTGGAGATCCAGTCAACATTGATGGATAAAATCAGAGAGGCTCAGAAATCTGACAAGGAGATTGCTTCTATAAAGGAGAAACTGAGCAAAGGAAAAGCAAAGGGATTTCGTGAGGATGAGCACGATACCCTATGGTTTGAGGACCGTGTTTATGTGCCAAATGACCCTGAAATCAGGAAGCTGATTCTACAAGAGGCACATGATTCACCATATTCGATTCACCCAGGAAATACTAAGATGTATTTGGATTTGAAGGAGACATTCTGGTGGACCGGAATGAAGAAGGATATTGCAGCATATGTAGCAGTTTGTGACGTATGTCATAGAGTGAAGGCAGAACATCAGAAGCCAGCTGGATTGTTACAACCATTGCCGATACCCGAATGGAAGTGGGATAAGATAGGCATGGATTTTATCACGGGACTACCCAGGATGAAAGCAGGATATGACTCGATATGGGTAGTAGTTGATCGTTTGACGAAGGTAGCACATTTCATTCCAGTTAAGACCACTTACACCAGTGCTAAATTGGCAAAGATATACATGACTAGGATCATTTGTTTGCATGGAGTTCCAAGGAGTATTGTATCAGACAGAGGAACCCAATTTACCTCAAAGTTTTGGAATCAGTTGCATGAAACTTTGGGAACTAGGCTAGAGTTCAGCACCGCTTTTCATCCGCAGACAGATGGATAGACTGAGAGAGTCAATCAGATTTTGGAAGATATGCTGAGAGCTTGTGCACTAGATTATGGATCTAGTTGGGACGATAACTTGCCGTATCCAGAGTTTTCTTACAACAACAGTTACCAAACCAGTTTGAAGATGGCACCTTTCGAAGCTTTGTACGGAAGGAGGTGCAGGACACCGTTGTCATGGGATGAAGTTGGAGACCGTCAATTCTTTGGACCTGATTTGATTAAGGAGTCTGAATGGAAAGTTAAGTTGATTCGCGATAGGCTCAAGGTAGCCCAGTCCAGGCAAAAGAGCTACGCAGATTCTAAACGCAAGGAGACAGTTTACGAAACCGGAGACAGAGTGTATCTCCGAGTATCCCCACTTCGAGGAGTTAAGCGCTTTGGAGTTAAGGGAAAATTAGCACCGCGTTTCGTTGGACCATATAAGATCTTGCAACGTATGGGAGAAGTCGCTTGTAAGTTGGAATTACCAGAGGGACTGTCAGGAGTTCATGACGTATTCCACGTTTCTCAGCTGAAGAAATGTCACGCCGAGATGGTGGAGGTACCGTTAAGAGATACAGTACCGCTTGAAGCGATTCAGTTGAAGGACGACTTAACGTATGAGGAGAAACCAGTCAAGATTCTCGAGTATGCCAGCAGAGTTACCCGCAGCAAAGTTATCAAGTTCTGCAAAGTTCAGTGGAACCACCACTCAGAGGATGAAGCCACCTGGGAGAGAGAAGAAGATTTGCTCAAGGACCACCCTCACCTATTTTCTGGCCAACCCGAATCTCGAGGGCGAGATTCATCTTAAGGGGGGTAGGTTTGTAACTTCCCAAATTTTCAATTTGGAATGTTATACACTAGATCATCATGCATATCATATTTTCTTGCATTTTTGCCGATCCTAGAAATTTCACGCAACTCAAGGACCCTCGGAGAGAGTTGGAGATTCCGTCATTTTCATATTTGAGTTCTTCTCAAATTTTGAAGAAAGAGGATCATTGGTTTTGTCGGAATTTATTTGCCTTTTTTAGGATAGGGAAAAATGCGTGTTTTCAAAAATTGCATTTTAGGCCCGGAGAAAAGTTCATTTTGTTCGACTCAATTTTAGGAGTCGAGGAAAATTTACTTTAGCAGTTTTGGAGTTCGTTTAGTTCTCTTTTCTTTTGTTTTTCTGCGCGCGTAACCGTTTAAAAAAAAATCCCAAGGCCCAAGCCGCCGGCCAGGCCGGTCATCTCCCCATCGCGCGCGCGCCCAGGCGCAGGAGGCCGCCGCCACCCCTATTGGAGTCCTAGTAGGACTCTAGTCCTACTCTTTCTTTCCCTCTCCTACTCTTATTTCTTGTCCGCTCCCCCAAGCAAACCCTCCCCCTCACCTCTTTATATACCCCCACACCCCCTCTAAAACCCACACCAAAACCCGAAGCCCTCCACCGCGCCCCTCACCTACGCCGCGCCAGAGCCGCCGTCGCCCGCCGCCCTGCGTCACCGCCGCCGCCCCTAGTGCCCCGCCGCCGCTGCCTTGCCCTAGCGCCGCCGCCGCCCTTGTGCCCCGCCGCCGCCGCCCTTGCTCGCCGGAGCCCTCGCCGGAGGTACCGCGCCACATCTCTATTTCTTTTCCTCGGATCGGTTTTCTTTTAGACCGTTCCAATTCTTTTCTTCTCTTCCGATTCGTTTTCTTCTCTAAACCGTTCTGGTTTTCTAGATCGGTTTTCTTTCTCGAAACCCTAGATCGGATTCGTTTTCTTTTCCGGTTTAGTTGCCTAGAGACCGTTCGCCGGACCATTCGTCCTAACGACCGTGATCACGGGATTATCCTAGGTTAACGAACGTCCATTCGTTTAACCGTTCTTCTTTTTCTTTTCGTCAGATTTATTCCGCGATCGCGATCTCAGATCCGATCTTCTTTCTAGTCTATCTTCTCGCTCGTTTATCGGAATCAGGTGATTCAAGCGCCTGGAGTTTCGTTTCGAAACCGCCGTTCCGACTAATCAACTTTAACTAAGTTTTGCTATGGTAAAATTTGACCTAGTTTCAACTTGCTAGAATTGAGCTGTTTTCTTCCGCCGTTTGTTTTCGGTTTCTTTGTTCGGTTCTTTCTCTCTTTGCAACCGGAGTTCTTAAGTTGAACTATCTAGTTTGATCTCTTGTTCGAGTTTTACCTGTGCATTAGATGAGTTCTTATTGTATGCTTGTTGTTTGTCTGCGATAGATTACCCGGATTGCGCCGCCTGTTACTTCGAATCTCTAGGACTCGCGGATCATCAGCAAGGCAAGTAACACTTTGATCATTCCTTTTCTACAACCCAGTTTTATTGCATTAGATCCATCCTCACACATTGCATGATTAGGATCTAATTAAATTGTGGGATGGGAAGTAGATGAGGTAGTACCTATTACCTATTTATTATGAAACCTTTGGGAGTTACTTCTACGTTTGCTTATTATGCCATGCTATGCTAGTAGACGTGGATTGGGTGAGTGATATCCATAACAGATGTGAGATTGATAATTTTAATGGTTTATCTAAGGTGGCAACTTAAACACACATCTGGGTAGATTGAGGCACCTGATGTCTATCAGGACTTGCCTCTTTTATTTTGGACCGCCACCCAGGCTCAAAGGGGTCATAAGATCTTTCATGATAAATACTTACGTGTGCAGCCACAAGCCAATATGGGCTCTGGCATAGTTGACTAAGTCGTGCGAACTCTTACAGGGTAGACTAGTAGATGCAGGGGAAAGTAGGTGTACCGGTCTATCCGTCGTAAGGTGCTAGTGCTTCTGAAAGACTGTGTCTCGGTCATCCGTTTCTCAAACACCGGTAGTGCGAGAAATCCAACGGAGGCGATCGAGTCTTGTGGGGAAAAGTGCGCAAACCTCTGCAGAGTGTAATAAACTAATCATGATTAGCCGTGTCCCCGGTTATGGACAATCTTGAGTATCTAGTACTTGAATATCATGTGAATCTCATCATGTTACTTCTAAATTAATATTGTTGGGTTATTAATGATTACTTTTAATTGGGATTGAGAATGCTGTCAACCATTCTCAATGTTTAACAACCACCATGATAGTTAAATAAATTTATTCCTTTGCAGTAGGGAAAAACTGGCTTTACGCAAAACAGTAGCCATAGAGCTTTCCACCAGCCAAATATGCATATAGTATAGCGGTTTCATTCCATTACTCTCTATGTGTTACTTTGCCAGCATATTCCATGTGCTGACCCGTTTCGGGCTGCAACGTTAATGTTGCAGACTTTTCAGACGATGATTAAGGTGCTTTTAAGTCGTGGTTCTATACTCAGTGATGCCATTGGAGTTGATGGACCCATTTATCTTCCAAGTCTTCCGCTGTTATCGATCTTAGATGGCCTTAAGCCATATTATTGTAATAAGTTCTCTTTGAGACATCGATGTAATAAGTGTGTGATTGCCACTCTGCTATAAATCCTTCGAAGTACTGTGTGGTGTCAGCATTACTGATCCAGGGATGACACTGGAGCACAGTAGACTTGATCCATTCGGGTCGGGTCGCCACATACAGCTAAAGGCAGGTGCAGTTAAGTCCACGAGGGAGAGGATAATCAAACTTCTCGTTGATGTATGAGTTGACGCGACACATCAAAGCACTGCACTCGATATATTTCAATAATTTGCGTGTGTGTCTCCCAGATGAAGAGGCCGGGGGTCATCATCCCCCTGTTCGAGAAAAACAGACGCGTGTGTGAGAGGACAAGTGCGTGCGTGCACCTCTTCTCTTCCTGTATAACGTACTACTAAACTCAGAGTACAAGTTTTTGTGGGTGGCACGATGGTGCGTGTGAGAATTCCCGAGAGATAGGTTTAATGCGTCTGAAAAAGACTAGCCTAGAGCTCGCCACGCTGCTATTCCTGTCGAACGCCCCATTAACCGTAAGATATGTATACGACGGTGCCAGTTATTGCACGTACACAGTAGTACTCCCTCCTTTCTAGTTTATAGGGCTTAATTCAAATATCTCACCAACCAAAATGGTGAGTGGTGGAATATTTTTTGTAGTTTGCAAAAGCACCTAATTAATGCTCTTGTTTTTCTCGAAAATTATGTTTATCAATGCATTAATTGCAATGCATGCATGCATAAAGTACATGCATTGGTCAATTTTCTCTTAATACTTGCATGCAATGATTTAATGCACCTTGGAATCTGAACATGTGTTGGGGAACAACCAAATTGAGCCTTATAAAATGGAAAAACTAAAATTTTGAGAGAAGCCCTATAAAACCGGAAAGGAGGGAGTAGAAAAAGAAGTACTCCATCCAGGAATAGTGCCTGAGGGAGTCATGGATTAGGGGGTGTCCGGATGGCCGGACTATACCTTCGGCCGGACTCCTGGACTATGAAGATACAAGATTGAAGACTTCGTCCAGTGTCCGGAAGGGACTTTCCTTGGTGTGGAAGGCAAGCTTGGCGATACGGATATGTAGATCTCCTACCATCGTAACCGACTCTGTGTAACCCTAGCCCTCTCCGATGTCTATATAAACCGGAGAGTTTTAGTCCGTACGACGAACAATAGTCATACCATAGGCTAGCTTCTAGGGTTTAGCCTCTCTGATCTCGTGGTAGATCTACTCTTGTACTACCCATATCATCAATATTAATCAAGCAGGGCGTAGGGTTTTACCTCCATCAAGAGGGCCCGAACCTGGGTAAAACATCGTGTCCCTTGCCTCCTGTTACCATCCGGCCTAGACGCACAGTTCGGGACCCCCTACCCGAGTTCCGCCGGTTTTGACACCGACATTGGTGCTTTCATTGAGAGTTCCTCTGTGTCGTCACTTGTAGGCCCGATGGCTTCTCCGATCATCAACAGTGATGCGATCCAGGGTGAGACTTTTCTCCCTGGACAGATCTTTGTATTCGGCGGCTTTGCACTGTGGGCCAATTCGCTTGGTCATCTGGAGCAGATCGAAAGCTACGCTCCTGGCCATCAGGTCAGATTTGGAAGTTTGAACTACACGGCCGACATCCGCAAAGATTTTATCTTCGACGGATTCGAGCCACAGCCGAGCGCGCCGCACTGTCACGATGGGCATGATTTAGCTTTGCCGCCGAATAGTGCCCTGGAGGCCGCACCTGTGTCTGCTCCGACCCCTAGCTCGGAGCCGATCACACCAACCGAGGATGGGTGGTTAGACACCGCCTCGGGGGCTGCAATCTCTACGGTGATCGAGCCAAACACCAGCCCTATTCTCTGCGAAGCCCATGACTCCAAGGAGCCGGACTCCTCTCCAGACTCCGAGCCCTCCACGCCCCGACCGATTGAACCCGATTGGGCGCCAATCATGGAGTTCACTGCCGCGGACATCTTTCAGCACTCGCCCTTCGGCGATATTCTGAATTCACTAAAGTCTCTCTCTTTGTCAGGAGAGCCCTTGCCGGACTATGGCCAGCAAGGTTGGGATGCGGATGATGAAGAAATTCAAAGCCCACCCACCACCCACTTCGTAGCCACTATCGATGATTTAACCGACATGCTCGACTTCGACACCGAAGACATCGACGGTATGGATGCCGATGCAGGAGACGATCAAGAACCAGCACCTATAGGGCACTGGAAAGCCACCTCGTCCTATGATATATACATGGTGGACATCCCAAAAGAAGGCAATGACGATGGAACAGCGGAGGATGACCTCTCCAAGAAGCAGCTTAAGCGCCAACGTCAGCAGCACCGCTCTAAATCCCGCCAAAACAAAAACGGTGATTTCGGCACGGGAGATAATAACACCCCGGACAGTGCCAAAGACAACCACCTCCAGCAAGATTTAGCATAGGAGGATAGAGAAGCCAGCCCTCATGAGAGAGCGGCAGACAGAGAGGTCGAGGACGATAATTATATGCCTCCCTCCAAAGACGAGGCAAGCCTCGATGATGACGAATTTGTCGTGCTAGAGGATCCCGTAGAACAAGAGCGTTTCAAACGCAGGCTTATGGCCACGGCGAGCAGCCTCAAGAAAAAACAGCAATAGCTTAGAGCTGATCAAGATTTGCTAGCCAACAGATGGACTGAAGTCCTTGCGGCCGAAGAGTATGAACTCGAACGCCCCTCCAAGAGCTACCCAAAGCGCAGGTTGCTACCCCAATTAGAGGAGTAAGCACCTAAACCAACATCACCAGCGCATGATGCGGCCGACCGGCCAACCCGTGGCCGCGACAAAGAGGCCTCTCGGCCCTCCACTCAAGCCGCACCCCGATGCTGCTCAAAAATACCAAGGCATGGGAAAATGCGCCAGACCTACGAGACATATTGGAGGACAAGGCGAGGCAAACAAGATCGATCTACGGAACACGTGGGCACCCCACGGCATGAGACGGTACTCGTCATGCCGGATACAGTAAATCCGGCCGGGCCGAACATAGTAGACAAAGCTCGTTTGAGTTGCGTCGTGATATAGCCCAATACAGAGGCGCCGCACACCCACTATGCTTCACAGATGAAGTAATGGATCATCAAATCCCCGAGGGTTTCAAACCCGTGAACATTGAATCATACGATGGCACAACAGATCCTGCGGTATGGATCGAGGACTATCTCCTTCATATCCACATGGCCCGCGGTGATGACCTACACGCCATCAAATACCTCCCACTCAAGCTTAAAGGACCATCTCGGCATTTGCTTAACAGCTTGCCAGCAAAATCAATTGGTTGTTGGGAGGACCTGGAAGCCGCATTCCTCGACAATTTCCTGGGCACTTATGTGCGACCATCAGACGCCGATGACCTAAGCCACATAATTCAACAGCCAGAGGAATCGCCATACAATTCTGGACACGGTTCCTAACCAACAAAAATCAAATCGTCGACTGTCCGGACACAGAGGCCCTAGCAGACTTCAAGCATAACATCCATGACGAGTGGCTTGCACGGCACCTAGGACAGGAAAAGCCAAAATCTATGGCAGCCCTCACGACACTTATGACCCGCTTTTGCGTGGGAGAAGATAGCTGGCTAGCTCGCAGAAATAATATGACCAAGAGCCCTGGTAATTCGGATACTAAGGACAGCAGTGGCAGGTCATGTCACAACAAGCAAAAGCGCCGCATTAACGGCGACAACGCTGAGGATACGGCAGTTAATGCCGGACTCAGAGGCTCTAAACCCGGTCAGCAGAAAAAGCAATTCAAAAGAAATACTCCGGGCCCGTCCAGTTTGGACCGAATACTCGACCGCTCATGCCAGATACATGGCACCCCAGAATACTCGACCAATCACACCAACAGGGATTGTTGGGTGTTCAAGCAGGTAGGCAAGTTAAATGCCGAAAGCAGAGACAAGGGGCTGCATAGCGATGACGAGGAGGAGCCCCGGCCGCCGAACAACAGTGGACAGAAAGGTTTTCCCCCACAAGTGCGGACGGTGAACATGATATACGCAACTGAAAGGACATGCGGTGCCCCCATGTGTGGTTTTGGTAATTGATGACAATCTCTATGGACTAACGGTTGCCTTGAGTTATATTTGAAGCATTTGTCCATAGGCATTTCTTGAAGTCCATGTGTTGGTTTCAAGGAGTTTATGTGTTGACCAAGGTGCTATTAAGGAATTATCCAAAGAATGGTCATAGAGTTGGAAATATTCAAGGTTGATCAAGACTATGTCAAGAGTGAATCAAGTTGATCAACTCACAAAGCGTAAAAGATGTATCAAGAGGGATCAAGTGATCCCATGGTATGGTAAGCATTGTCCATTGCACTTTGTGTACTAACCCATGGTCTATGTGAGAGTTCTATGTGGGGTCAGGTACGTGTCCATGGGCTTGCGTCAAGAGGAAGATATCATACAACCCATGGAAAGGATGACATCAAGTGGTGATCGTCATAAAGATTGCCGTGTGCAAGTTCAGGTGGAGCACCACGAAGAGACCAAGTTCTTCAAGCTTGCCATCCATTGTGGTGTCAGTGGACTTGTGAAGATGTGCCGAAGAGTGGCTCACCCATAGTGGAGTATGGGGGAGCAATCATCTAGTCTTCATCGAGCCAACGCAATCAAGAAAGGTGGTCCAACTTGAGGGAGTCAAGATCGTCATCATCTAGCTCAAGTGGACCATGTGCAAGGCAAAGGTTTGCCCTTGATAGGTTTTCTATTTTACCGGTCTCATAGTGGTAGTTTGGAGACCGGGTTGTAGGATCGATTGCCGTACTATCAAGGGGGGCTCTCTAGAGAGTAGCTTGATCGTATCATTAGTCGAGAGCTCAAACCATTGCATCCTTGCATCATCTTCCTTGGTTCTTGTTTGGTTCCATTTGTGAGTCTTAGAGCTTATGGTCATCTTGATGACAAGCTTGAGTTCATCGAAAATGGAGTTCGCATGCATCTTCTATGATGTTTTCGATGTTGGAGGTTTTGCCGGTTCTTCTCGGTTGGAGGTTTCACTTGCTGTTTTGATGCTACTCGTCGTCTTGTTTCCAACAAGCTTGAGTTTGCTCAATTCGGAGCTCATATGCAGAAGTTATGGCAGTTCTTGTTTTCTTGGAGGTGGTTTTTGTCTGGTCCCAGTGGTAGTACCGCGTGCCCCAGTGGTAGTACCGCTTGGAGCTCTCAGCTGTTGTACCGCTGCTTCTGGGCGGTGGTACCGCCAACTTGCTCATCAAAGACTTGGGCGGTTGTTCCGGCCAGGCACCACCCAAGTACCGGTCAGGCCTCTGTTTTGATGCGGTACTCGGGCGGTGGTTGCCCGGTTGGTCCGGTCGTACCGGTACCACCGGTGTCCGGAGCGGTTCTACCACTCAGGACTTAGCCGCCCGAGCGCTCAAGGCCATGTGGTTGCACCGGCCCGGTACCGCTCGACTACCGCACTCAGGGGTGACTCCCTTCTGTTCCTATGCGGTGGTTGAGCGGTGGCTGGACGGTTGGTCCTGTTGTTCTTCTCAACCAGTGCTACCGCCTGGTCGCCCGGTTGTACCGCCTGGTAGGGTTCTGCACGTATACTGTGAGTCCCGGTTGTACCGGGACCAGGAGCGGTAGTACTGCTCGTGTGCAGGCTGAGCACATAACGGTTGGATTTTCCCCCTCCTATAAAAGGGGGTCTTCTTCCCCATTGAACCTTATCCTTTGAGCTCGTGTTCTTCCCCCATTGTTGATGTTCTTCGAGCTTGCTAACTCTCAATCCCTCCATGGATTCTTGCTAGTTTTTGAGGGAAAAGAGAGAGGAGATCTAGATCCACGTTTCCACCAATCACTTTCTCCTCTATGTGAGGGGAACCCCTTGGATCTAGATCTTGGAGTTCTTGGTGTTCTCCTTCTTGTTCTTCCTCTCATTTTCCTCCCTAGCATTAGTTGCTTCGGTGGGATTTGAGAGAGAAGGACTTGGGCACTCCGTGTGCCCTTGCCATTGCATTTGGTGCATCGGTTTGAGTTCTCCATGGTGATACGTTGGAAGTGAAGTTTGAGAAGCTTATTACTCTTGGGTGTTTGGGCACCCTAGAGCTTGTTCCTCTTGGGTGCCTTGGCGCCCTAGATGGTTGGTGTTGTTCGGAGCTCAATCATTGTGGTGAAAAGCTTCGGGAAAGCATCGGGGTCTCCAATTAGGTTGTGGAGATCGCCCCGAGCAAGTTGACGGGTACCGGTGACCGCCCCCAAGGGTTGCCAAAGTGTACGGGTTCGGTGACCGCCCCCAAGGGTTGCCATTTGTACGGGTTCGGTGACCGCCCTCAAGGGTCCCTTAGTGGAATCACGTCATCTTGCATTGTGCAAGGGCGTGAGGAGATTACGGTGGCCCTAGTGGCTTCTTGGGGAGCATTGTGCCTCCACACCGCTCCAAACGGAGATTAGCATCCGCAAGGGTGTGATCTTCAGGATACATCGTCGTCTCCGTGTGCCTCAGTTATCTCTTACCCGAGCTCTTTGCTTATGCACTTTACTTCGTGATAGCCATATTGTTTCTTGTCATATATCTTGCTATCACCTAGTAGTTTATCTTGTTTAGCATAAGTTGTTGGTGCACATAGGTGAGCCTAGTTGTTGTAGGTTTTGTGCTTGACAAATTAACCGCTAGGTTTATTCCGCATTTGTTCAAGCCTAAACCGTAATTATTTTAAAAGCGCCTATTCACCCCCCCTCTAGGCGACATCCACGATCTTTTAGCAACCCACGTCCCCAAGATGGAGCGGAAGCGTGTGCTAAGGGACGTATACACGATGGAGCCAGTCGCCCCAAAGTTCAACCCATGGTCTTCCTGCCCGATCACTTTTGATCGAAGGGACCACCCCACTAGCATCCGTCATGGCGGCTTCGCTGCATTGGTTCTAGACCCAATTATTGACGGATTTCACCTCACTAGAGTCCTTATGGACGGCGGCAGCATCCTGAACCTGCTTTATCAGGATATAGTGCGGAAAATGGGCATCGATCCCTCGAGGATTAAACCCACCAGAACGACCTTTGAAGGCATCATACCAGGTGTAGAAGCCAACTGTACAGGCTCAGTTACACTTGAAGTGGTCTTCGGATCTCTGGATAATTTCCGAAGAGAGGAGTTAATCTTCAACATAGTCCCGTTCCGCAGTGGCTATCACGCACTGCTCGGGCGAACCGCATTTGCCAAGTTCAATGCGGTGCCGCACTACACATACCTCAAGCTCAAGATGCCAGGCCCTCGAGGCGTCATCACGGTCAATGGAAACACCGAACGCTCTCTCCGAACGGAGGAGCATACGGCGGCTATCGCAACGGAAGTACAAAGCAGCCTCTCAAGGCAATTCTCTAGTCCGGCCATTAAACGCCTGGACACCGTGAAGCGCGTCCGGAGTAACCTACACCAAGACCGCCCGGCACATTCATAGCAAGCGTAGCAATGCGGCCCCAACCCCAGCCCTCGCAAACTTGCGAAACCAGTGTTGCGCGTACATAACTATGCTTTGGAAATACCATGGGCACAGGGGGAGGGGCACCATCACGGCACGCCCGAAACGCGGCTTAAACCAAACTAGGGGCTGCCGATTTCTTAATTTTCTCTTATTTTTAGGACTCCATTCTTCGAAAGGCTTGCCCGGCAGTACAATTGCCGCACAAATGATACAACCAGGGAAGCAGAAAGATACACCGCACTACGGAACTCTAAGGTGGTCTCTATAACGAGCAATATACCTATTTCACATAACATTCCGCAGCTCGCCCCTAGAAAGGGCATATTTGATAGTCCCATCTTTTGCTTATTGCACTATTTGTATCGTTCTGATTCGATCGCACCTTTTTTAAATAAACAATGCATAGCTTCCGTCTATTATTGCATTACCTTTTTTTTTCGAATATATGTTCATTAATGACATGTTGCACCCGTACACTTTGGTACGGCCAATACGCCAGTGGCTTAAGTACCCCACAATACGGTGTGAGGAATCCAAACACTTTCACAAGTGCGGCACCCCGAACTTATAGCATTATATGCATCGGCTCCGAATCATGTCTTGGGTCAATAGTTGGGTTTGCCCGGCTCCTATGTTTTGGTACCTTACGTTCCGTTATATCGGCTAAGGTAGCACTAGGAGAACTACTGTGATTGTGCCCTAGTTGAGCTGGGCTAAGCACCTCAGTAGAGAAAGCTAAAACTGACCGTCATGATGAGGTGAGAGCTGGTCGCTGTTCGAGAGGTTTTCGAGTCCCTAAAGACTTATGCCGCTTAGAGCGAGGAGTCAGCTTTGTCCGGCCTAGGCATGGATAGCGCCCCGAACTCGGTCTTCCGAACACTAGGGGCTTCACCGAAATTTAAAATTATAGAATTCTATGGCTAAGTGAGAGTGTTCAAGCATTATAGTCCGATTGCCTTGTTCGTTGTGTTGAGCGCCTCCCTCGAAGGACCCAAGAATGGGAAAAAGAGCGCTCATGTTTATCACGAACACCCCAGCACTCGTGCCATGGGGGCAGAAGCCGACGACTCGCCATCTATCAAATTTGATAAATGACCGCACAAAAGGTAATATTTTAAATTCAAAAAGCATTGCTTAGTGCACATGAACAAGTTTTCAGTGCACAGGACAAAACGAGCGAGTTTACTGAAAAATTACATCCATGGAACATTCATCCGCCACAAGGCGGGCACCCTTCAGAACGCCCTCATAATACATCTCGGGCTTGCGATGCTCCTTGCCTGGCGGTGGCCCGTCCTTTACAAGCTTCTCAGCATCCAGCTTGCCCCAGTGCACCTTCGCACGGGCAAGCGCCCTACGGGCACCCTCGATGCATACGGAGCGCTTGATGACTTCGAGCCTTGCACAGGCCTCCATCAGCCGCCTCACCAGCCCGAAGTAGCTCCCAGGCATGGCCTCTCCAGGCCACAGCCGGACTATGAGGCCCTTCATGGCCTGTTCGGCCACCTTATGGAGCTCGACCAGCTGTTTCAGCTGGTCGTTTAAGGGCACCGGGTGTTCAGCCTCAGCATACTGAGACCAGAACACCTTCTCCGTTGAGCTTCCCTCCTCGGCTCGGTAGAAGGCGGCGGCATCCGACACGCTACGGGGCAAGTCTGTGAATGCTCCTAGAGAGCTCCGGATTCGGGTAAGTGACAAGTAATTCACTTTTACGTGCTTGCTTTGCATAAAGAATGCCTTACCCGCCGCTATCTTTTTTATTGCCTCAACCTCCTGGAGGGCCTTCTGGGCTTCGGCCTTGGCAGACTTGGCATCTTCAATGGCTGCCCAAGCTCAGACTCTCACGTCTTCGAGTCAAGCTCCAAACTCTCATGTTTTTCATGAGAGCCTGGAGCTCTTGCCGCACCTCGCCAACCTGCGTCTCATGCTTCTCCCGCTCGGTGCGCTCCGTGGCCGCCCTCTTTCCGGCCTCGGATAGCGCTTGTTTAGGGTCGCCACCTCAGTTGTGGCCCCTACAATAGCTACGTTAATCCTGTTACTTTTTGCAAGTGCACCTTTCACATATTTCAATAAGGTATTTCTTACCTTCCTTCTCCTCGAGCTGCTGCTTGGCTAGGCCGAGCTCTTGCTCGGACCGCTCGAGGTTCTGCTTCAGCGTATCCACCTCCGCAGTCAGTGCGGCGGAGGCCAGCAGTGAAGCCTGCATACGCGTATTGACTTGATTATGTTAGACTCCTGCGAATGTTATTAGATCCACTATTCGGCTTTTCTTTCCGAACGCTGAACAGAGCATCAAGGGCTACTGTCTATGCGGTAATATTTTTACATATTCTTTACTTACCTCAAAGCCTGTTAGAAGGCTGGCACAGGCTTCAGGCAGTCCGCTCTTGGTGGACTGAACCTTCTGGATCACCACACTCATAATAGTGCGGTGCTCCTCGTTGATGGAGGTGCCGTTAAGCGTCTCCAGCAAATTGTCCGGTGCCTCCGGTTGGACGGAGGTCACCGGCTCAGTAGGCTTGCTCCTCTTGGAAGGAGGCTGCCTACCGGAGTCCGGAACCATTGAAGGTTCCGGCATGGTGTCCGGCTCAAAGCCGGACTTAGAGCCCTTGGGGGTTCTACCCCCTTCACGCCTGGAGTCCGGGAGGTCGCCTTCCGGCGCCTCCAGGGCCACCTCCTCCTGGCTTGGAACCGGTTGGGACCGCACCTCGGCATCGTCCATAGGGTGGGGGGAGGTAGCCATCGGAAGCAAATTCACATCCGAGCGAATCCAGGGAACCGCTCGATGACATGTCGAGCCGGTCTTTGGGTGGACTGCATAAACATGTTTGACATAAGGAAAAGTTGCGCAATGGAGGAATACTATGAGTCACTCTGGTATCTGGACACTTACGATCTCGCCAGGGGCTTGGCCCTGTGCGGCCACTCCTCTTCGCCGTCGTCGGCATTGGTGGAGCCATCTGGAGGAAGGGTTTTCCCCTTCTTGGACCCTTCGGCCTCCCTAGTTGGGGCGGCCTTCCTTTTCTTCTCTCCCCCCCGCAGGAGGGGGAGAGGTCTCTTCCTCCTCCTCCTCGTCTTCACGGGAGGAGTGCGTCTTAGAGTCGTCGGATGATGAATCTGACACCCCCATCCACCGGGCACTCTTTCGAGTCCCCGTGGCCTTCTTCTTGGCCTTCTTCTCTAGCACCACATAGGGTGCCGGAGCCAGCAGCTTAGCCAAGCGAGCGTCCGCTGGGCCTTCGGGCAAAGGAGCCGGACAGTTGATCTGTCCGGATGTCTCCTGCCAATCCTGTCAAAGGTGAGGGAGCTTAGATCCCGCATGGAGTCAAACTATGAAAAACTAATACCCTGTAAAAGGTGAAAACAGCTTACCGCACGAGCGCGACGCTGCATGCTGAATCCGTGATCCTTGGTAGCGGATGCGGGGGCCTCGGCGCCCTTGAAAGGCACCTTCCAGGCATCTTCGTACGCCGTGTTGAAGAGCCTGCTCAGAGTTCGGTGCTGCGCCAGGTCGAACTCCCACAGGTTGAAAGCCCGTTGTTGACACGGGAGGATCCAGCGAATGAGCATAACCTGGACTACGTTGACAAGTTTGAGCTTCTTGTCCACCAGGGTTTGGACGCATGTTTGGAGTCCGGTCAGCTCTCCTTCTTTACCCCACGGCAGGCCCGTCTCTTTCCAGGAGGTGAGCCGCGTAGGGGGTCCGGATCGGAACTCGGGGGCTACAACCCATTCAGGGTCGCGCGGCTTGGTGATGTAAAACCACGCCGATTGCCACCCCTTTAGGGACTCCATGAAGGAGCCCTCGGGCCATAGGACGTTGGGCATCTTGCCCACCATGGCGCCCCCACACTCCACCTGGGTTCCGCGCACCACCTTTGGCTTGACATTGAAAGTCTTGAGCCATAGGCCGAAATGGGGGCGGATGCAGAAGAAAGCCTCGCACACGACGATAAACGCCGAGATATTGAGGACAAAGTTCGGGGCCAGATCATGGAAATCCAGGCCATAGTGGAACATGAGCCCCCGGACAAATACGTGGAGAGGGAAGCCCAGTCCGCGGAGGAAATGGGGGAGGAACATCACCCTCTAATGGGGCCTAGGGGTGGGGGTGAACTGCCCCTCTTTGGGAAGCCGGTGCGCAATGTCGTTAGACAAGTATCTGGCAATCCTCAGTCTTTTGATGTGTCCCTCCATGATTGAGGAGACCATCCACTTGCCTCCCGCTCCGGACATGGCTGGAGAAGGTTGAGGTGGGGTGTGCGGACTTGGGCGCTGGAGCTCGAGTGCGCGGAAATGGATAGGCAAAGGAGGAAGAAGGCGTGGATGAAAAGGTGGATCCTTATCCCCTTATATGGGCGGACCCGACTATGCGCCCCCACCAGCTTGGTAAAACTCGCTTATCTCCCAAGCGCCATAGTCAATGGCGCGGTTGGGTTACCCACACCCATATTGATGAGAATCCCGTAATAAGGGGACACGATCTCTGCTTTAACAAGACGTGCCAAGGAAACCGCCTCGCTAAGCGCGCGGAGGTGGGACAGTAAAATGATTCGAATAAAGACTTGGTCGTGGTGTGATGTCATGCTACGGAATACGTCAGCAAATTAGATTTGTGTAAATATTATTCTCTCTATGGCAATATGTGGAAACTTGTTTTGCAGAGCCGGACACTACCTTTGTGTTCAAAATCTTCTATGAAGTACTTGGAGGAGGAACCCGCCTTGCAATGCCGAAGACAATCTGCACGCCGGACTCGTCGTCATTGAAGCCTGGTTCAGGGGCTACTGAGGGAGTCCTGGATTAGGGGGTGTCCGGATGGCCGGACTATACCTTCGACCGGACTCCTGGACTATGAAGATACAAGATTGAAGACTTTGTCCCGTGTCCGGAAGGGACTTTCCTTGGCGTGGAAGGCAAGCTTGGCGATACGGATATGTAGATCTCCTACCATTGTAACCGACTCTGTGTAACCCTAGCCCTCTCCGGTGTCTATATAAACCGGAGAGTTTTAGTCCGTAGGACGAACAACAATCATACCATAGGCTAGCTTCTAGGGTTTAGCCTCTCTGATCTCGTGGTAGATCTACTCTTGTACTACCCATATCATCAATATTAATCAAGTAGGACGTAGGGTCTTACCTCCATCAAGAGGGCCTGAACCTGGGTAAAACATCGTGTCCCCTACCTCCTGTTACCATCCGGCCTAGACGCACAGTTCGGGACCCCCTACCCGAGATCCGCCGGTTTTGACACCGACAGTGCCGCACTTCGAAACTAGAACCGTCAATAAATTTTGAGCTTGCGTCTCGTCACATTCCAAATTACTCGATGCTATATTGAATTGCAAACCTGTTCACACCGATCACAACCTAAACGGTTTCCCACTTAGGAGTGTATTAGTACTCGGTTATAAATACTAGTATGCCAAGATGACTGCACATTCCTCCTCAACTCCTCATCCACAAAAACAAACAAGTCATTCAGCATCCTTCCCTTGCGTCTGCCATGGCCAGCGTGAGTTCTGGGTCAAGAGATTGCCACCACGGAGAGGCGAGCATGGAAGCGGAAGCACGAGAGATGTCCCACCTCGCTGCGAGAGCAGCTGGCATGTCCCGCCGCGCGGAAGTAGTAGCACAGAGCCCCCGCTGCGCCGCTGAAGCAGCACGGAGGTCCCGTTGCACCGTCGATGTAGCAGACTGGTCCGGCCGCGCCGCGGAAGTAGCAGAGATGTCTCACCGCGCTATGAATGCAGGAGAGATGTCCCGCCGCGCTGCGGTGGCCTAAGAAAATTTCTCGCGGGCAGGCGATCATTGTTACAGGCGCATGCATCCGATCGTCCATAGCCAGATGGATCAGATCTCCGGCTCGGCGTGGTTGCAGGACGACATGATAGCCTCATTTGAACAGGCTACCAACGTCATCCGGCAACTAAGGGAGGGCAATGAGAGGCTCTGGGCCGAGCGCGACCTGCTGAGGGAGAAGATCGTCCGAAGTGCAGACCAGCAGGAGGAGACCAGTGCCTTGTTGAAGAGGACCGGCATTATCGTCAAGAAACTTATGGACGAGAATGACATGCTCCACAATGAGCGCCAAAGGCTGGTGAAGGAATCCATGGATGTTCTCAAGCAGCGTCTTGAGGACACGAAAGAGCTCATCACCGCTCGCCGCGGAGACTAGTTTCTTGGTTTCTTTTGATGTAATAATCGGTTTAGGATGTGGATTGTGTCGTCGGTTGTGAAATGTTGGGTTCTAGCACGAATGTTTGGCCTTTGTTGGCCTCTTGGGATGTTGCGATTTCAATCTGGTAGCTTTTAGTCCTTCATGTTAGGCTGGAGTTGTGCTGAACTTCTTGTGAATTGTGGTGGTTTTCAGTAATGAAAATTGGAAGGGGCAAGCCCTTCTTTGATCAAAATTTTTTAATCGTCCTTATATATTCATCAGTCTTGCTATAAATCGCAGTAGATGCTATATAGGTCCGTCGGATCTAACATCAAGATCCGTGCTTTCAGATTTTCTTTTTTCTCTCTTAAATCACAGTCGAGTGAGACATAGCCACGCCATTAAACAGAGGCTCGGGCGCCATTAATGGAGACCTTGGGAGAGAGGTGGACGGCAGATGGAGGTCAAAGGGCTCTCCTCCCGATAAGCACGCGCAGGGGTCTGATCGCGCACCTCTCGTACTCAAATAGCTACCCTGCACGGCGCCTCCTAGCTAATAAAAAATGGGGACGCGTGGCGGAACGTAAATGGTACTAGTAAGTAGAACACCCACGGTTTCAATAATACTTGTGTTTTCGATTGTAACATGACAGCACTTGTTCCAAAATGACTTTGTTGATTGTTAATGTGTGCGCCTTCGCAAATCGGACTGCAAATTTACCACAGCATGTTGGTGCCATGTCATGGCACCAAGCCAAGTTTCATTATTTTCATGCGTGTTTTGGATTTACAGGAATTAAAAAAACTAAGTTTCTCAATGTTTCCAACCCAGCCACGACGCCCAGAATTTTGAATTTCATTCCCATTTCTTGCATGGAACCTAGAAATTTACCCGAGGACACACATGTGATTTTTCAACCAACTTTGGTGCACTGGAACATGTGCTTGTATTTCAAATTTGAATTATGCACACAAAGGTGACACGTTCCCTCCCAGAACCACGAGCCTTCTTGAGAGAAGCTCCAATTTGCAAGAAGCTTATACCAAAATTTGTTCCTATTCGGCCAATTTTTTTTACCACGGCATGGTACTACCATGACATGACACCATGCCAAGTTTCATGATTTTAAAACTAAGTTTCTCAATGTTCTCGACCGAGCCACAATGCCCAGATGTTTGAATTTTATTCTCATTTTCTGCATGGGACCTACTCCCTCCTTCCATCTATATAGGGCCTAATGTGTTTTTCAAGACAGTCTTTGACTATTGATAAGATTAATAGCACGTGAGATGTATACTATGAAAATTATATTATTGGAAGCTCCTTTGAGATACAAAATTGAAGGTATGCTTTGTGTAAGTTGCATGTCATATATTATTGCTCTAATGTTTGGTCAAAGTTAGCCTCGAAAAATGCATTAGGACCTATATAGATGGAAGGAGGGAGTAGAAATTCACCCATTGACACAAATGTGATTTTTCAACCAACTTTGGTGCACGGGAGCATGCGCTTGTAGTTCAAATTTGAATTATGCACATTAAATGACCAAAAACTCAATTAATGTGTAAATAAGGCCAAACGAAGCCCGAATAATTCCAAAATTTAACAAGGCACTCATTTAGTTCTATGTTGCCTTTGTAAATAAACTCAAGGGGGACAACGTATATCATTTTGCACTCAAAGGTGGCACGTTCCCTCTCAGAAGCACGAGCCTTCTTGAGAGAAGCTTCGGTTTGCAAAAGCTTATACCAAAATCCGTTCCTATTCGGCCAATTTTTTTACCACAACATGGTAGTACCATGACATGCCATCCATGCCAAGTTTCATGATTTTCAGATGTGTTTTGGATTTACAAGAATTTTAAAACCAAGTTTCTCAATGTTCTCGGCCGAGCCACGATGCCTAGATGTTTTAATTTTATTCTCATTTCTTGCATGGGACCTAGAAATTCACCCGAGGACACAAATGTGATTTTTCAACCAACTTTGGTGCACGAGAGCATGTGCTTGCAGTTCAAATTTGACTTATGCACATTAAATGACCAGAAACTCAATTAATGTATAAAAAACGACATACGAACCCAGAATAATTCCAAAATTTAACAGGGCACTAATGTAGTTCTATGTTGCCTTTGTTAAGAAACTCAAGGGGGGCAGCGTATATCGTTTCACACTCAAAGGTGGCACGTTCCCTCTTAGAACCACGAGCTTCCAAATCGGCCCAATTTTTTTAGCACAACATGTTAGTGCCATGACATGACACCATGCCAAGTTTCATGATTTCCAGGCGAGTTTTGGATTTACATGAATTTAAAATCTGATTTTCTCGATGTTCTCGGTCGAGTCATGACGCCCAGATGTTTGAATTTCATTCTCATTTCTTCCATGGGACCTAGAAATTCAACCAAGGACACACATGTGATTTTTCAACCCACTTTGGTGCACTGGAGCATGTGCATGCAATTCATATTTAGATTATGCACATTAAAAGTCCAGAAACTCAATTAATGTATAAAAAGGCCAAATGAACCCCAAATAATTCCAAAATTTAACAGGGCACTCATATAGTTCTATGTTGCCTCTGTAAATAAAATCAGGGGGAGGCAGCGTATATCATTTCGCACACAAAGGTGAGACGTTCCCTCTCGGAACCACGAGGCTTGTTGAGAGAATCTCCGGTTTTGCAAGAGGCTTATAGCAAAACTTGTCCCAATTCAGCCAAAAATTATACGTATGAAAACATGGTTTAGATTATCCCAAACATCTCGCTACCTAGACCAATAAAGTACTATGATTTGAATTAAACATAAAATGGATACAAATATTTGAATTGGAGAGCATATGGTACATGTAGTTCATAGTGAAATATGATTACTGCTATATGTATGTTTTTTGTTATCAAGATAATATTTAAATTATTGTATAACTTGACAACAATCATATTCAAATAATGAAAATTGATTCAAATTTAGTCCATATGGTAGACAACAATATATATGTTCACATGGTGGAGTAAAATGTTCATATATGATGGAAGATCAAAATGTACGACTACATCAATTTTAAACCGCAAGGTCACCTAACGATATATTCGAATTCAACATAACGCGGATTCAAAAATTGAAATTCGAGATCATGGCATCTGTAATCATATAAAAAGGGACATTACTCTTTCTTTGGTGGGAATTGATTTGTTTTTTGTTGTTGTTGAGGGAAGTGCGAATCGATTTGGTACTGTGCAGGGTAATCTTGTTCTCCCGATTTTGTTTACATTTTTCTTGTAGTTTTTTCAATGGCATCTATAGAAATATGGTAAAAGGGGACATGACTCTCTTGTGTCTTGTATGAATTGTTTTTTTACACGTTAAGTTTGTTCTGCCGAACAAAGAATCCGCACCTTGTTATCCTGAAAATTTCAAGCTCGAGTATCTTTTGTCTCACCTGCTTTGAAACTCCCGCTTCTTAAACCCGCACCGCTCCTTGTTATCCCGAAATTTGGATGCGCGCGAGAACTCCCTCCTCATCCAAAATCACTACCGCAGCCCAGACACGCGAAATCCCCCTTCTACCCCTCAGCCAAAAATGAAGCTCCATGTTGCTGTGTCAAAACTGGTGGGGGTACGCTGGTAACTTACCCTACATTTCGGACAAGCGCATCCCTAAGCTTGGCTCCCCCTCCCCCTTCGCCCCCCCCCCCATTTGTACACCGAGGCCGCCAAAACCCGTGAAACCCCACGCTCCTCCGTCGGCCTCCCGACCGCCGCCCAGCCGGAGACTCTTCCCCGACTACGTCGTCCATCGCAACAGCTCGCCGTCCCTCATCCACCGCACCAGATCAGGATCCGTTGTCGATCTCGTCATCCCGCCGGATCAGCCACCCCGTCCTCTAGCACCAAGGAGCTGCCCCGACATTCGCCTCGCCTATCTCGCCACCTCAATCCCCACAATGCCGTCTTGACCTGCCCCACCGGAACCGCAGCACCCTCACCAATTCCTCCGATGAAGCCGAGGCCAACTCGGTGCCACCAAGGTGGCTCTGCACTCACTGCTGCATTTTATCTTTTATTCGATCTCACGGGGCTGCCGGTGCTCGATACCAAGCAGACATGGCGTGTCTCCATTGATGGTGTTGTCGCCGGCCACATCATCCATGGCGTCTCTCCCCCATGTCGTTGCTTCCTAAGCGGCGACTTCCACAACGGCACTAGCTGCAGCTGCTCCGGCCCTCGCTCCCGCTGCGGCTCTGTTCTTGCTGTCGGTCGCGTTGCTGCACTGCTCCTGATTTCGTTCATGCTGCTGCTCTGCTCTTGCTCTTGCTCTCGCTTGCGCTGCTGCTGCTGCATGACCTCCGGCAGCTACAGGAGTTGCTGCTTTAGCACTCGCTCGCGGTGCTACTACACGACTTGCTCTCTGCTAGTGTGTTCCCTGCTCAAGCATCTGCTGATTTAGATCGCTGCTTCTCTCCTACTAGTGCTCGAACGCCCTAAACATCTATTGCAATGCTCTGTTACTAGTTCAATCAGTTTCAACAGTAAAATTTAGTTTCGACTATGAAGTTCATTTTCTTCAGTTAAGTTCAAAGTGAACAGTACTTACAACATCTGTCGGAGCGGCCGTGGTGCGGCTGATGCGTTTTACATCTAGCACTTTTTGGTGATGTATTTTACATCATCTATTGCAGATGATATTAGGGTCCCACTTTAGATTAATGTTGTCTGTCTTGTCATGCTTCAGCCTCGTCGTCGTACACCTTAGCGGAGCTGCTCCAACGACGGAACCGTCCATCACAGCGGAGCAGTACCCTCGACGCCGTTTCTAGAGGCCTCGGATCTTCTTCCCCGCCTCCCACAGTCACACCAGCATCATCACCATCCTCCATGTCCAACCCAATGATGCTAAGGTCCACAAGGCTATGCCAAAGAGGTTGTACACTCGTCGCATCACTTTGTTTCTCCATTCCTCTGTTCTTCCAATTCATGTGAGCCAAACACCCAGGTTGACTGAAATCCTATGTTTCCAAATGCTCTGTTTTGCACGTGCATTCCTATCCTATTCCTGTGTTTTTCCTGTCCCTGCGTTTATAGAATCCTCCAATTCTAAGGAGCCCTTATAGATTTACTTCATTACTAGATAGGCGTCAAAGAAAACTTTGTGTGTTATGTCCTGCTCCTGCTGTGCCGTCATCCACCCCACCTGAGGTGCACCATCGACAGAAGCGTTCACTGTAGCAGAGATCCCCCCTGCAGACTTCCTTTCACCGCCTCAGATCATCTTCCCCGTTGCCGGCAGCCACGCCAACTACATTACCATCATCGACTGAGCAGATGAACCCGAGGACTACACAATTCCGGAAGAGAGGTCGCAGTCTTTCGTGTTTGCTTACGTTATACATCGGTTATTATTACCTGCTACTTTATCGTTCAATCTTGAGTTTTGAATTGCCCATGGGTCTCATATCGAGCCAACAATGAATAGTATATGTCTACTATCTGGTTCATCTGGGGTCTTCTATGTGGTTCATGTTGGGTGGGCAACAAACAATAGATGATCCATTGTCTATCTTTTTAAACTGAAGCTATAATCTACCTGCTATCATTAGTTTTGGATCCATCCACTCATTTGCTACCATTAGTCTTGATTTTTGCATGCACCCCTTAGGCCTTACAAAATCTAACTATTTTTTTATTATGCATGTCAGATATTGTACACAATCGTACTGAACATGTAGAGAAAAAGAGAAGACCGTTGCGTGCGAATATAATGTCATGCAGAAGCCGCTCCATGGTGGGCGAAGTGGCCCCCTCCTGCATTTCCAGATTGTATTCCAGAGGAAGATAACTGTTCAGATGGAGATTCAGAAGGAGCCGACCACGCCTGTTTACCACCTGAGGTGTTTGCT
The DNA here is from genome assembly GCA_034509565.1 of Triticum monococcum. NCBI lineage: Eukaryota > Viridiplantae > Streptophyta > Magnoliopsida > Poales > Poaceae > Triticum > Triticum monococcum. The sequence goes on along the minus strand of CM067843.1, from coordinate 662,909,338 downwards.
CTAACCTGGCATGCTGATGTTGGTCATATCATGCATATGGCGCCTTGCATTGCTTACATTATACATCTTATATGTCATCAGCTTAGTTTAGATTTGCTTTGTGTGAATGCCACCTGTTTGGTTTCTATATCATACTCCCACCATTCCTAAATAATTGTCTTTTTAGAGATTTCAACAAGTGACTACATACAGAACAAAATGAGTGAATCTACACTCTAAAATATGTCTATATACATCCGTATGTGGTAGTCCATTTGAAATCTCTAAAAAGACAAATATTTAGGAACAGAGGGAGTATATGGGAATTATGCAATGCCATCTTCTTTAGCCAGGCATCATATACGTGAATCATGCAATGCCATCCTGTTTAGCCAGTCATCGTATATGTGAATTGTATCGTGCCATATTTTTTCCATAATGTATTCCATTTGTCAACAATGTTTATACAGTCATCTACTCTTCCCGTGCATCAGCCATTTGAGTCGGTCATGGGAAAATCTGGAGTGAAAACAAGGTCTTCTGAGCAGTCAGTGCTACCTGTCGATGCAGATTTCTTGCTGGTTACAGATAGCTCCTCAGAGGAGGATTCAGAGAGAGATGACCAGTCGTATCCCCCCGAGGTGCATGCTCTAACTTGGCTGGGTTATATTGCTCATATCATGCATATGGTGTCTTGCATTGCCATGCCATCTGCTTAGATTAGACATGCTTTGTGTGAATGCCTCCTGTTTGCTTTCTATATCAGATATGTGAATTATGGAATGCCATGTTTTTCAGCCAGTTATCATATATGTGAATTATGCACAGCCATGGAGCCAGGCATCATATATGTGAATTATCTCATGCCATCTTTTTTTCATTACGTATTCCATTTGTGGACAATCTGTGTATATTGAACTACTATTCATATGTATCAGCCATTTGAGCTGGTTATGGAAAAATCTGGAGTGAAAACAAGGTCTTCAGAGCAGGCAATGGTACCTGTTGAAGCATATACCTCGATGGTTACAGGGAGCTCCTCAGAGGAGGATTCAGAGATAGATGACTAGTCCTATATCCCACCTGAGGTGTATGCTCTAAGTTGCAATGTTTATATTTCTCATATGATGCATATGGTGTCTTGCATTGCTTAGTTTAGACATCATATTCACAATATTGAATTCTATCTGCTTAGTTTAGAGATCATACATGCGAGTGCCAGCTGCTTAGTATATGAATCAATTATGTCAATTATATCATGCCAACCTGTATACTTAGACAACATGTGTGTGAATTATTTCATCCCAACCTATTTTAGAAAGTCATCATATAGTTTTGTCATGTCATCCTGTTTAGGTACTCATCATATGTTGAATTATGCCATTATATCCTGTTAAGTTATCCATCATATATCTGAAATTGTGTCATGCTATCCTGTTTAGTTAGGCATCATATATGCGAAATTGTGTCATGTTGTCCTATTTGGTTAGACAACATATATGTGAATTACCACATCTGTCTATCATACAATGTTTGTATGTTCAATTTATTTTCTTGTTTATCAGCCATTTGAATTGGAGGGGGTGATGGCAGTATCTAAGGGAGCAAAAACCCGTTCTTCACAAAAGACAGTGCTACCCGTCGATGCAGATAGAACCATGGTTGTACTGGCCCACAAACTAGCCCCACCACACATAATCGAGACTCTTCTAGATTGCACACTTACACCGTTGGGCAGAGAACCAGCTACAACCCATCTAACCGCAACCCCAACGGATAGTAACCCACTTATAGTTGACAAAGCACCATGTCCACCATAGAGTACCCCCACACGAGCAATTTGTAAAGCTACTGTAGTGCCCAAAGCACGAAGACCACCACAGCTAACCCAAACTCCACGTTTAAAGCAGAAGAGCAACTGTTTTGAGGTCAGATTCCGTAGCTATGGTCCATACTCCTTTGTTTTTGCATCACTGTATTTGCTTATACCAACTACTTTCGAATTTGAAGGATCCAATTGAAACTCCAATGGCGCAACAGGTATGTTTTAAACCTATTTCTTTAACTGGATTGCCGTTCTAACTTCTTTCTCTATGTTGATTTCAGTTTAAGTTGTATAAACAATTATGTTCTCATGTGATGCACATTACAAGTGCTGCCAATGCTGTGTAGTTTCTCACACTTATATTCTGTCTATGCTATCGTGTCTTCAAAATATATGAGTTGAACTGTGTCTCTATCTTGATTAGGGAACATAAACTAGAATGATATGGACAATACAGTGACCATAGTACATAGATATATGTTTGTTTCATGTTGTTATCATGTCCACCTTACTACTAAACCGGTTTACCAAAATGAGTTTCCTATACTACAAGCTAAACCTGTGATGTGTCTGCTTGTTTTTCTTGTAGTATGCAAAAAGAATATTGGAGAAGAGCACCCCACTATGCAATGGTAGAGAAAGTAATGCATATAAGGTTCAAGATAGTGAGACAACCCTGTTGGTCTCCTAGAAAGGTGATAAAAACGATCTTCTAGACAGTGAGAAAACCCCACAGTCATGCATTGATGTAGTGTTCGAGTTACTGGCCAGTACCGCTGGCACAAGCTCTTCGAACTCGCTGCCTGAATCACTTCGGCTTCTTTAGTCTCAGCTACAAGCTGAAAGGCATCAGTCAGTTGTGCTGCAGCAAGAAGCCGAAGGACTGAGGAAGTCCCTGCAGAATTCGGATGCGTACTTTCCTGTGCAACAACAAGCGCTGGAGGATTTAAGAGCCAAACAAGATAAAGTTAATAAGCTTGGTAAGCATCTTGCCAGCATTAATGGTACCCAGGATATTGTTTCTTGAACCCTTCTAAAGTGTTTATATGCTGCTTTGTTCCCTATATTTGCACTGGTGGCGAACTTTGATGCCTAGTGGATGTAATATGTGTAATAGCCGTGATAGGCTAGCATAAGTTCCTTGCTTATTTATTTCCTTGTTGTCTTGTTTATTTGTTTGCTTGTAGTTAGTGCAGTTCTTTTTCCACGGTTTGCTAGTGGCTGCAATAACCTATTTTTTAAAACTAGGCCACAATAACCATGGGCTAATATTTACTGTAGTGACACTGGGCCTCCTACGGGCCGTAGACACAGTGGGCCTTCTACAGGCCGTAGAAACAGTAGGCCTTCTATGGGCCGGAGAAACAATGGGCCTTCTATTGGCCATATCATCAATGGGCCGTATACGGGCCGTATGATCGATTGGCCAAACATGGGCCAATAACAGGCCACATTATGGTCTTAAACGGGCTAGAGTTGGAATCAACTGTTCATGGGCCGACCATAATGAGCCATCGTTAATAGGCCGCATTTGATGATGCTATGAAAACGGCCCAACGTATTAACAGACCACAAATGGGCCGACTGTAACCACAGGCTGAATTTGGTCCACAAGCAGAAAATGAGAGTAACGGGGCGTAAGTAAACGAATGCTGGAAATGAGCCCAAGAAGAAATGGGCTCTGAGAAGGCTGAAAGATAACATGGGCTGGAAATGGCCCAACGGAATAACGTGCCGTTAATGGGTATAAAGTGATACACTGTTCATTACGGGCCAGTTTCACCATGGGCCGTTAATGGGTGTAAAGTGATGCACTGTTCTTTACGGGCCAGTTTCACCATGGGCCGTTCATGGATACAGAAAGTTATGGCGGTGGAATTAGGGTTTTGGCTCCATCTCTGATCGTTTGGGGGTACGTGGATATATATAGGAGGAAGGAGTACATCGGTGAAGCAACAGGGGGCCCACGAGGGTGGAGGGCACGCCTGGGGGGGTAGGCGCTCCCCTACCTCGTGGCCTCCTCTTTTCTTTCTTGACATAGGGTCCAAGTCTCCCGGGTCTTATTCGTTGAGAAAATCACGTTCCCGAAGGTTTCATTCCGTTTGGACTCCGTTTGATATTCCTTTTCTTCGAAACCCTAAAATAGGCAAAAAAGCAATTCTGGGCTGGGCCTCCGGTTAATAGGTTAGTCCCAAAAATAATATAAAAGTGCATAATAAAGCCCAATAATGTCCAAAATAGTAGATAATATAGCATGGAGCAATAAAAAATTATAGATACGTTGGAGACGTATCAAGCATCCCCAAGCTTAATTCCTGCTTGTCCTCGAGTAGGTAAATGATAAAAACAGAATTTTTGATGCGGAGTGCTACTTGGCATAATTTTAATGTAATTCTTCTTAATTGTGGTATGAATATTCAGATCCGAAAGATTCAAGACAAAAGTTCATATTGACATAAAAATAATAATACTTCAAGCATACTAACTAAGCAATTATGTCTTCTCAAAATAACATGGCCAAAGAAAGTTCATCCCTACAAAATCATATGGTTTAGCCATGTTTCATTTTCGTCACACAAGAATGCTCTCATCATGCACAATCCCGATGACCAGCCAAGCAATTGTTTCGTACTTTAATAATCTCAAATCTATAAACTTTCACACAATATATGAGCACGAGCCATGGACATAGCACTATGGGTCGAATAGAATATAATGAGGGGGGTTATGTGGAGAAGACAAAAAGGATAAAGTGTCACATCAACGAGGCTAATCAATGAGCTATGGAGATGCCCACCGATTGATGTTAATGCAAGAAGTAGGGATTGCCATGCAACGGATGCACTAGAGCTATAAATGTATGAAAGCTCAACAATAGAAACTAGTGGGTGTGCATCCAACTTGCTTGCTCACGAAGACCTAGGGCACTTAAGGAGGCCCATTGTTGGAATATACAAGCCAAGTTCAAGTTCCATAATGAAGAATTCCCACTAGTATATGAAAGTGACAAGACAAGAGACTCTCTATCATGAAGATTATGGTGCTACTTTGAAGCACAAGTGTGGCAAAGGATAGTAACATTGTCCCTTCTCTCTTTTTCTCTCATTTTTTGGGCCTTCTCTTTTTTATGGCTTTTCTTTTTTTATTCCTCACTTGGGACAATGCTCTAGAAAATGATGATCATCACACTTCTATTTATTTACAACTCAATGATTACAACTCGATACTAGAACAAAAGATGACTCTATATGAATGCCTTCGGCGGTGTACCGGGATATGCAATGGACCAAGAGTGACATGTATGAAAGAATTATGAATGGTGGCTTTGCCACAAATACTATGTCAACTACATGATCATGCTAAGCAATATGACAATAATGAATGTGTCATGATGAACGAAATGATGGAAAGTTGCATGGCAATATATCTTGGAATGGCTATGGAAATGGCATAATAGGTAGGTATGGTGGCTATTTTGAGGAAGATATAAGGAGGTTTATGTGTGAAAGAGCATATCATATCATGGGGTTTGGATGCATCGGCGAAGTTTGCGTCAACTCTCAATGTGACAAAGGGCAATGCACGGTACCGAAGAGGCTAGCAAGGATGGAAGGGTGAGAGTGCGTACAATCCATGGACTCAACATTAGTCATAAAGAACTCACATACTTATTGCAAAAATCTACAAGTCATCAAAAACCTCGGTACTATGCGCATGCTCCTAGGGGGATAGATTGGTAGGAAAATACCATCACTCGTCCCCGACCGCCACTCATAAGGAAGACAATCAAATAACACCTCATGTTTCAAATTTTTTGCATAGCGTTTACCATACGTGCATGCTACGGGACTTCCAAACCTCAACACAAGTATTTCTCAATTTCATAGCTACTCAACTAGCACGACTTTGATATTATTACCTCCATATCTCAAAACAATCATCAAGCATCAAACATCTCTTAGTATTCAAAACACTCTTAAGAAAATTTTACTAGCTTTCAATACCTAGCATATTAGGATTTTAAGCAAATTATGATACTATTAAGACTCTCAAAATAATCTAAGTGAAGCATGAGAGATCAATAGTTTCTATAAAACAAATCCACCACCGTGCTCTAAAAGATATAAGTGAAGTACTAGAGCAAAACTATATAACTCAAAAGATATAAGCAAAGCACATAGAGTATTCTAACAAATTTCAAATCATGTATGGCTCTCTCAAAAGGTGTGTACATAAAGGATGATTGTGGTAAACTAACAAGCAAAGACTCAAATCATACAAGACGCTCCAAGCAAAACACTTATCATGTAGCGAATAAAAATATAGCTCCAAGTAAAGTTACCGATAGAAGTAGAGGAAAGAGGGGATGCCTTCCAGGGCATCCCCAAGATTTGGCTTTTAGGTGCCCTTAGATTATCTTGGGGGTGCCATGGGCATCCCCAATCTTAGGCTCTTGCCACTCCTTTTCCATAATCCATCAAATCTTTACCCAAAACTTGAAAACTTCACAACACAAAACTTAAAGTAGAATATATCGTGAGCTCCGTTAGCGAAAGAAAACAAAACACCACTTCAAGGTACTGTAATGAACTAATTATTTATTTATATTGGTGTTATACCTACTGTATTCCAACTTCTCTATGGTTTATAAACTATTTTACTAGCCATATATTCATCAAAATAAGCAAACAACACACGAAAAACAGAATCTATCAAAAACAGAACAGTCTGTAGTAATCTGTGTCTAGAGCAAGATCTGGAGCCTAAAAAATTCTAAAATAAATTTATGGATATGAGGAATTTGTCTATTAATCATCTCCAAAAAGAATTAACTAAATATCACTTTCCAAATAAAAATGGAAGCAGTTCTCGTGAGCACTAAAGTTTCTGTTTTTTACAGCAAGTTCAACAAGACTTTCCCCAAGTCTTCCCAACGGTTCTACTTGGCACAAACACTAATTAAACACAAAAAACTCAAACAAAACAGAGGCTAGATAAATTATTTATTACTAAAGAGGAGAAAAAAAATCAAGGAATCAAAATAAAATTGGGTTGCCTCCCAACAAGCGCTATCGTTTAACGCCCGTAGCTAGGCATAACAAGCAATAATAGATCTAGGTATTGCCATCTTTGGTATGCAATCCATAAGTGGCTCTCATAATAGATTCATAAGGTAATTTAGTTTTCTTTCTAGGAAATTGTTCCATGCCTTTCCTTAATGGAAATTGTAATCTAATTTTCCTTCCTTCATATCAATAATTGCACCAATCGTTCTAAGGAAAGATCTACCAAGAATAATAGGACATGAAGGATTGCAATCTATGTCAAGAACAATAAAATCTATGGGCACATAATTCCTATTTGCAACAATAAGAACACCATTAATTCTTCCCATAGGTTTCTTAATAGTGGAATCCGCAAGGTGCAAGTTTAGAGAGCAATCATCAAAATCACGGAAACCTAGCAAATCACACAAATTTTTTGGAATCATGGAAACACTAGCACCCAAATCACATAAAGAATAGCATTCATGATCTTTAATTTTAATTTTAATAGTTGGTTCCCACTCATCATAGAGTTTTCTAGGGATAGAAACTTCCAATTCAAGTTTTTCTTCATAAGATTGCATCAAGGCATCAACGATATGTTTAGTAAACACTTTATTTTGACTATAAGCATGAGGAGAATTTAGCACGGATTGCAGAAAGGAAATACAATCAATCAAAGAGAAATTTTCATAGTTAAATTCCTTGAAATCCATAATAGTGGGTTTAGCAACATCTAGGGTTTTAATTTCTTCAATCCCACTTTTATCAATTTTAGCATCAAGATCAATAGATTCCGAATTCTTAGAATGCCTTCTAAGTAAAGGTGGATCATATTCAGTCCCATCATTATCAAGATTCATATTGCAGAACAAAGATTTAATAGGGGACACATCAATAACTTTTAGATCTTCATCATTATTTTCATAGGAACTAGAAGAACACTCTTTTATAGAGGCATCTTTCTTAGCACACATCCTAGCGGTTCCTTCTTTGCACTCATCAATGTAAATTCTCATGGGTTTGAGAGACTCATTGATATCATGCTTAGGTGGAATAGATCTAAGTTTCAAAGAATCAACATCAAGAGAAATTCTATCAACGTTCCTAGCCAAATCATCAATCTTAAGCAATTTTTCTTCAATCATAGCATTAAAATCTTTTGCAAAGTAATAAATTCTTTAATATTAGATTCAAATTCAGAGGGCATCTTATTATAATTTCCGTAAGAATTGTTATAGGAATTACCACAATTATTAGAGGGATTACTAGGATAAGGCCTAGGATTAAAATATTCTCTATACGCGTTGTTACCAAAATTGTTCCTACAAACAAAATTCACATCCATAGACTCATTATTATTCTCAATCAAAGTAGACAAGGGCATATCATTAGGATCAAAAGAAACACTCTTATTAGCAAATAATTTCATAAGTTCATCCATCTTTCCACTCAAGACATTAATTTCTTCTATCGCTTGCACCTTTTTATTAGTAGATCTTTCAGTATGCCATTGAGAATAATTAACCATAATATTATCTAGGAGTTTAGTAGCTTCTCCTAAAGTGATTTCCATAAAAGTGCCTCCCACGGCCGAATATAAAAGATTTCTAGAAGCAAAATTCAATCCGGCATAAAATTTTTGTATAATCATCCACAAATTTAAACCATGAGTAGGGCAATTACGTATCATTAATTTCATTCTCTCCCAAGCTTGTGCAACATGTTCATGATCAAGTTGCTTAAAATTCATAATATCATTTCTAGGATAGATGATCTTAGCGGGAGGAAAATACTTAGAGATAAAAGCATCTTTGTACTTATTCCATGAATCAATACTATTTTTGGCAAAGACGAAAACCAAGCTTTAGCACGATCTCTAAGCAAAAAAGGAAATAGCTTCAAATTAACAATATCATTATCCACATCGTTCTTCTTTTGTATGTCACACAAATCAACGAAGCTATTTAGATGGGTAGCGGCATGTTCACTAGGAAGGCCGGAAAACGGATCTTTCATGACAAGATTCAGCAAAGCAGTATTAATTTCACAAGATTCAGCATCGGTAAGAGGAGCAATCGGAGTTCTAATAAAATCATTGTTGTTGGTATTGGTGAAGTCACACATTTTAGTGTTATCTTGAGCCATCATGACAAGCAAGCAAACTAACACACAAGAAAACAAAAAGCAAACGGGCAAAAAGAGGCAAATAGAGAAAGAGAGGGAGGATAGAGAGAGAGGGCAAATAAAACGGCAAGGGTGAAGTGGGGGAGAGGAAAACGAGAGGCAAATGGCAAATAATGTAATGCAGGAGATAAGGGTATGTGATGGGTACTTGGTATGTTGACTTTTGCATAGACCTCCCCGGCAACGGCGCCAGAAATCCTTCTTGCTACCTCTTGAGCACAGCCTTGGTTTTCCCCGAAGAGGAAGGGATGATGAACCAAGGTATCAATCCAGTAGGAGGCTACATGCAAGTCCCTCGTACCTGCACAAAACAAATAAATCCTCACAACCAACACAAATAGGGGTTGTCAATCCCTATAGGGCCACTTACGAGAGTGAGATCTGATAGATATGATAAATATAATATTTGTGGAAAAGTAAATAGAAAAGGAAATAACTAAGTAGTAGGAGATCAATATGATAAAGATAGACCCGGGGGCCATAGGTTTCACTAGTGGCTTCTCTCGAGAGCATAAGTATTCTACGGTGGGTGAACAAATTACTGTTGAGCAATTGACAGAATTGAGCATAATTATGAGAATATCTAGGCATGATCGTGTATATAGGCATCACGTCCGAGACAAGTAGACCGACTCCTGCCTGCATCTACTACTATTACTCACTCGTCGACCGCTATCTAGCATGCATCTAGAGTATTTAGTTTAAAACAGAGTAACGCCTTAAGCAAGATGACATGATGTAGAGGGATAGACTCATGCAATATGAAGAAAACCCCATCTTGTTATCCTCGATGGTAACAATACAATACGTGCCTTGCTGCCCTTACTATCACCGAGAAAGGACACCGCAAGATTGAACCCAAAGATAAGCACTTCTCCCATTGCAAGAAAGATCAATCTAGTAGGCCAAACCAAACCGATAATTCAAAGAGACTTGCAAAGATAACCAATCATACATAAAAGAATTCAGAGAAGATTCAAATATTATTCATAGATAGACTTGATCATAAACCCACAATTCATCGGTCTGAGGTAAACTACTAACTATGGACCCGTAGGTCTGAGGTAAACTACTCACACTTCATCGGAGGGGCTATGGTGTTGATGTAGAAGCCCTCCGTGATCGATGCCCCCTCCGGCGGAGCTCCGGAACAGGCCCCAAGATGGGATCTCGTGGATACAGAAAGTTACGATGGTGGAACTAGCGTTTTGGATCCGTCTCTAATCGTTTGGGGGTACGTGGACATATATAGGAGGAAGGAGTACGTCAGTGGAGCAACAGGGGGCCCATGAGGGTGGAGGGCGCGCCTGGGGGGGCGGGGGGTAGGCGTGCCCCCTACCTCGTGGCCTCCTCTTTTCTTTATTGACATAGGGTCCAAGTCTTCCGGGTCTTGTTCGTTGAGAAAATCACGTTCCCGAAGGTTTCATTCCGTTTGGACTCCGTTTGATATTCCTTTTCTTCGAAACCCTAAAACAGGAAAAAAAACAACAATTCTGGGCTGGGCCTCCGGTTAATAGGTTAGTCCCAAAAATAATATAAAAGTGGATAATAAAGCCCAATAATGTCCAAAACAGTAGATAATATAGCATGGAGCAATCAAAAATTATAGATACGTTGGAGACGTATCAGCCGTTAATAGGCCAAGAGTTACATCGGGCCTCATATGGGCTGAAAGACGTCATTGGCCATACATGGGCCAGAAGTGAAAATGGGCTGGAATCATATTGGATGGCCTAGATGACACTACTGGGCCTAATTCAGATAGGGCGTAACAGGCCTTGGGTTAGCGGGCTGTAAATGGGCTATATGCAAACAAGCCGTTAATAGGCTTTCCATGGACCAGCCCGCCACCTTTTGACCAAGTCAAACGGGCCGGCCTTTTCACAGGAATGGGCCTCTGTTGGGCCGTGTCACGTGTCGATGTATCATAGGCGCCTTCTGTCCAATGAGTGGATGACATCTGTCCCAACGATGAGCCGACACGTGTTTCCTCTAGCCAATGATGATTTTACATGTGGAAAATCCCCATTGGCCGGGGCTGTTAATGGGTTATCTTGATTCTGTCATAAAATCGTCATGGATATACATGCATGACAAAAAAACGTGACCTACTGTGACAAACATGTATCATCACGAAGTGTATTTTTTTTGTAGTGAAAGCTTGGTACAATACTCTTACTCCCGGTTGTGTGCGTAGTCCCCACGATATGATTTATTACTTCTCTGAAAAATATTTTCCTGCTCATAAGAAACAAGCTGCCTTGCAGGAGATATTTAACTTTGTGCAAATTAAAGAAGAGTGTCTTCCACAAGCTTGGGGGAGGCTTTGCCAATTACTTAATGCGTTTTCTAATCATCCTCTTAAGAAAAATGAAATACTTGATATCTTCTATAATGGACTAACTGATGCTTCTAGGGATTTCCTAGATAGTTGTGCTAGTTGTGTTTTTAGGGAACGAACTATTGGGTGATAACCCACAAGTATAGGGGATCGTTTGTAGCCTTCTTCGATAAACAAGAGTGTCGAACCCAACGAGGATCTAAAGGCAAAACAAATATTCCCTCAAGTTCTATCGACCACTGATACAACTCTACGCACACTTGACGTTTGCTTTATCAAAAACAAGTATGAAACTATTTTGTAGGTGTGATGCTAGAACTACTTTGCAAGAATAAAACTAGAAGTACTTTGCAAGATAATAAAAGTTAGGTGTTTAGAAAAAGGGTTTGTGTCAACAAGAAAGTTATTTGTCCCTAGGCAATTGATAACAAGTAAAGGTAATCATCCTTGCAATTCTATATGAGGGAGAGGCATGAGCTAACATACTTTCTCTAATTGGATTAAATGCACTTATGATTGGAACTCTAGCAAGCATCCACAACTTCTAAAGATCATTAAGGTCTTGAAACCTAACCATAGCATCAAGTATCAAGTCCTCTTTATCCCATACACCATAGCCCACCTACTCGGGTTTAAGCTTATGTCAGTCACGCAACCCACCATAAGCGAACCATGAACATATTGCAACACCCTACAATGGGGGCACCTCAAGTTTGTGTTGGGGAACACAATATTTCAATTTTTTTTACCTACGATCACGCAAGATCTATCTAGGATATGCAAAGCAACGAGCAGGGAGAGTGTGTAGACCAAAAGCGGAAGCATTTAGTAACGCGGTTGATGTAGTCGAACATCATTGCGATCCAACCGATCCAAGCACCAAACGTACGACACATCTGCATTTAGCACACATTCAACTCGATGACGTCCCTCAAACTCTTGATCTAGTTGAGGCCAAAGGAGAGTTCAATCAGCACGACGGCGTGGTGACGATGATGATGAAGTTACCGGCGCAGGGCTTCGCCTTAGCACTACGACGATATGGACGAGGTGTGTAATTGTGGAGGCGGGCACCACACACAGCTAAGAGAAGACTTGGTGTGTCTTTGGGGTGCCCCCTCCCATGTATATAAAGGGGGGATGAGAGGTGGCCGGTCCAAGGGGGGGCGCCATGGGGGGAGTCCTACTTGGACTCCCGTTCCAAGTAGGATTCGCACCCCCTTTCCTATTCCCACTAGGAGAAGGATGGAAGGAGGAGGAGAAGAGAAGGAAAGGGGGGCCGGGCCCCCCAATCCTAGTCCAATTCGGTTTGGGCTTGGGGGGGGGCACCACCTGAACGCCACCTCCTCACTCCACTAGGGTCCATGAAGGCCCATTAACTCCCCGGGAGGGGGGGGGGGGGGGTTCGGTAACCCCCGGTACTCCGGAAAATGCCCGAACCTTTCCAAAACCATTCCGGTGTCCAAACACAACCTTCAATTATATCAATCCTTATGTCCCGACCATTTCGAGACTCCTCGTCATGTCCGTGATCTCATCCGGGACTCCGAACAAACTTTGGTTCATCAAATCACATAACTCATAATACAAATCATCATCGAATGTTAAGAGTGCGGACCCTATGGGTTCGAGAACTATGTAGACATGACCGAGACACATCTTCGGTCAATAACCAATAGCGGAACTTGGCTGCTCATATTGGCTCCTACATATTCTACGAAGATCTTTATCGGTCAAATCGCATAGCAACATACGTTGTTCCCTTTATCATCGGTGTGTTACTTCCCCGAAATTCGATCGCCGGTATCATCATAACTAGTTCAATCTCGTTACCGGAAAGTCTCTTTACTCGCTCCGTAATGCATCATCCCGTGGCTAACTCATTAGACACATTGCTTGCAAGGCTCATAGTTATGTGCATTACCGAGAGGGCCCAGAGATACCTCTTCGATACACGGAGACACCTATAGAGCATCTTTATAATCACCCAGTTACGTTGTGACGTTTGATAGAACACAAGGTGTTCCTCCGTTATTCGGGAGTTGCATAATCTCATAGAAGAGGAACATGTATAAGTCATGAAGAAAGCAACAACAATAAAACTAAACGATCATTATGCTAAGCTAACGGATGGGTCTTGTCCATCACATCATTCTCTAATGATGTGATCCCGTTCATAAAATGACAACACATGTCTATGGCTAAGAAACCTAACCATCTTTGATTAATGAGCTAGTCAAGTAGAGGCATACTAGGGGCACTCTATTTGTCTATGTATTCACACATTGTCGGTGTTCTAGGAACAGAGATCCCCAGACTTGCCTGCCTGCGGCCTGTGGCGTGGCTCAAGTGGGGGCCCAGCGCGGCCCATCTTCATCAGCTCAAGCTCAAGACCCTCGCAAGGGGCCAAGCCTCCCGGGGCGGATGACAGGAAGCTTCTTCAGAGGCAGCCTCGTCAGGCAGGCTCGCGAGGAGGCGGAGAGATCAAGGCAGGAATACCTCGCGAGGAACCGGTGACGCAAGCCATGACGATCGAGACCATGCGGGTGCCGGCCTGCACAGTGTCCTTGTTTCCCCTTTGGTGCAAAGGGGGCAAGCATCGGCCGAGGCATTGGGCAAATGTTACCATTCCGGTGCAACAAGACCAAGACCAGCGGAGCGGCAGGACGGAGGTCACCATGGAGCCCAAGACGGCGTCATCACCAGTGCTTTTCGCAGCCGAAGACCACCTTTGGTCAGGATAACCTATACTATATGTTCCCCTTCAAAACGGCCAAGTGTTGGCGCCCTTCCCGCTCATTATTTGGGGAGAGGCCCAGGGCCTCTATAAATAGGGCTAGCCACCACAGAGTAGGGGGAGATCCAGAAATCTGGTAGAGCCCTAACGGAGAGAGAGAGAGAGAGAGGCGACTGAACTCACCCTAGCAGTTTATCGTACCAGCTCAAGAACACCTGTCGCGAGGCTGTTCTTCCTTTGTACTATTCATCATCAGCCCCCTGAGGCAATCCACCACACCACACTCTGGAGTAGGTTATTACACCACAACGGTGGCCCGAACCAGTATAAACCACGTGTCCCTTGTGTTGTTCGTTGTTTCCAGCTTAGATCACGCGAGGAGATTGGACGTAGATCAGTAGGGGAGAAATCTCCGCGCGCACCCCAGTGTTCGAACCTCAAGGGTCTGCCGGAACCCGAAATCCAACATTTGGCGTGCCAGGTAGGGGTGCGCCGGAGTCCTCCCTCCTGACGACCCGCTCTCCCCCAACATCGCATCCCGCCCTCATGGCAGACAACGTGCCGCCTGCTCCAGCAACGGATGTCGACACTGGGGCCATGGGGCTCTAAGCCTTGGCCCCCGCCTTGCGACTGGTGCAGTGGCCGAGCAAGTTCAGGCCCGAGGCGCCGCCGCGCTACGACGGTGCGATGGACCCAATGATTTTCCTACTGGCGTACGAGGAGGCCGTCCTCAGAGCCGGGCGCGACGACTGGGTGATGGCCAACTGGTTACCCATGGCCCTCACCGGCATCCCGCGCGCGTGGCTCCTCCACCTGTCGACGGCCTCTGTCACCTCCTGGGAGGAGCTGCATGACCTCTTCCTCGCCCGTTTCGCCGCACCAGCGCCGCCCGTCGTCGCAGCTCTCCTAGGTGGCTCCGAGGCACCACCCTCGAGCCATCACGTCAATCCGTTCACCTGCCGGATCAGCACCGCCCCCAAGCGCCGAGAAGCCCCCCGGGCTGGGTGGCGCCCGAGGCCGATCTAACCTTCAACTCGGAGGACCACCCCTTCAACCCCATTGGTTCAGGCGCGCTCCCGATGCTGTGCACCCCCACCATCTGCCAAGTGGCCATCACCAGGACCCTCATCGACTATGGTGCCGGCCTCAACGTGCTCTTGATGGAGGCCTTCAGCCTCCTCCACGTGCCGCTGGAGCGGCTCCAACCCAGCAGGCCTTTCTCGGGCGTCGGAGCCGGTTCCACCGCCTCCTTGGGACAGATCCGCCTCCCAGTGACCTTCGGCACCTGCGACAACTTCCGCACGGAGCTGGTCGACTTCGACATTGCCCCCATTGGCCTCCCTACAATGCCATCCTCGACTATCCGGCCTTGGCTCGGTTCATGGCAGCAACTCACCCGGCGTACAACCTCATGAAGATGCCTGGGAGCAGCGGCGTCCCCACCGTGTCAGGAGACACAAAGGACGCGCTGCAGGTGCTCCAGCTTGTTTTCATGGCGGCCGCGGTGGCGCAGCCCACTAGCACCGACACCCTTGAGCCCAAGGGGGCTGCGCCGGCCAAAAAGAAGCAGTTGTTCACCCAAGACAAGGCGGAAACCAAGCAGGTACCAGTCGACGAGGATGGGACCGCTAGCGCCACCTTCAGCATAGGGGCCAACCTCGAGCCCGAGCAGGAGAAGGCCCTGATTAGGTTCCTGCGTGCGAACAAGAAGGTGTTCGCGTGGGAACCTGATCAGTTAGCAGTGGTCCCAAGGGAAGTGATTGAGCATCACCTCAACGTGTGCCCCAATGTGCGCCCCGTGAAGCAGAAGGCAAGGCGGCAGTCTACTGAGAAACAGGCTTTCATCGTTCAAGAGACCCGGAAGCTAGAGGCGGCAGGAGTTATCCGCAAGGTCCGCTACCTTGATTGGCTGGTTAATCCCGTCGTTGTGCCGAAAAAGGGAGGAAAGGAGCGCATGTGTGTCGACTTCACCAACCTCAACAAGGCCTGCCCGCAGGATCCATTTACGCTCCCCCGCATTGACCAGATAGTTGACTCCCCCGCAGAGTGTGACCTATTGTTCTTCCTAGATGCCTTCTCGGGCTATCAACAGATCAAGATGGCGGTGGAAGATGTGGAGTGTACTGCTATACATGCATGCCGTTTGGGTTGCGCAACGCAGGCGCGACCTTTCAGCGGCTGATGCACATCGCCTTAGGCCGGCAGCTCGGGAGGAATGCTGAAGCTTACGTTGATGACATTGTGGTGAAGTCTCGTGAGGCAAGAACCCTGATACAGGACCTGGAAGAAACCTTCGCGAGGCTCAACGAAGTGGACCTACGGCTCAACCCAGAGAAGTGCGTGTTTGGAGTCCCCTCAGGCAAGCTCCTGGGTTTCCTCGTATCCCACAGGGGCATCGAGGCGAACCCGGAGAAGGTCAAGACAGTCGAAGACATGAGCCCGACAAGGACCCTTAGAGAAATGCAGAAGCTCACTGGGCGTGTAACTGTGCTGGGGCATTTCATCTCCAAGCTGGGGGAACGAGCGCTGCCCTTCTTCAAGCTGATGAAGAAAAAGGGTCCCTTCGAATGGACTGAAGAGGCCGACAAGGCATTCCAAGACCTCAAGAGGTACCTTACCAGTCCACCAGTGATGGTAGCTCCGCGTCCTCGGGAGCCCCTGGTGCTCTACCTTGCGGCCACCCCTACTCCGCTAGCGCAGCCCTGGTAGCGGTCAGGGAGGAGCGCTGTGCCAAGGCCGCATCGACCGTCCGAACTGAAGCAAAGCAGAGCCAGGAGGGCCTCGTGAAGGCTGCAACCGCAGCTAGAAAGGAACAGCCATAGCAGGAGAATGCACCCGGGGCAGGAGAGGCCTCTTCAGGCGACCAAGCACTGGGAGCTCCGTCGTCTCAAGAGACGCCTCGACCTCTGGAGGACGCAAGTAGCACCAGCACCCGCTGTCGTGGTTCTAAGTCTGACAGTAATGTAGGGTGGTAAGTATGGAGAGGCGAGATCTTAGCTATGGAGAAGTTGTAAGGACGCAAGGTTTACGAGTTCAGGCCCTTCTTGGAGGAAGTAAAAGCCCTACGTCTCGGAGCCCGGAGGCGGTCGACTGGATTATGTGAGTATGAGTTACAGAGGTGCGAACCCTTGTCTCGGAGGAGGGGATGGCTTATATAGAGTGCGCCAGGACCCCGGCCAGCCCACGTTACGAAGGGTTCAATGTACATTAAGGCAGGGCGTTACTGATAACGCTAGTAATAAAGTGCTATGATGACCATAAAAGCTACTTAATGACCGACCATTAGCGTGCGGAGTGACTTTAGGTCTCCTGGCCGTCGAGTGGTTGGATCTTGGTCGAGTAATTGTTTCTTGGTCGAGTGTCTTCGAGTCTGTCGAGTGGAACACCTCCAAGTCGATTGAAAGGTGATTTATTCTAGAGATGTCCTTGGGTAGGGCAGTTAGGACAGGTCCGTGACCCTACACTAGGTACATAGCTTCATCATTAGCCCCCGAATGGATCGAGGTTTGAGTGGGGAAGGAGTTGAGGACTTCTCCGACTCGTTTTCCATGCTGTGAGCATATCTTGTTTCGGATCAACGGACCTGAGTGATGACAGCAACTTCCTTTTCAGTCGCCTTGATCCATTCTTAATTCTTCGCCGAGTGAATTTCTTTATTTGTAAGGCTCCGAGTGACGGTGCGGAGGAGATCTTTGGTCTGACAAGTTGTTTGTTGCCAGCTGATTTAGTGGGATCCGGATTTTGGGAAGCGCGCGGGATGGGGGAGGCCGCAGTAATCGGATGGGATAGAGCGGAGCCACCTCGATCCCCGCGCCACCTTTTTCGCCATGTATCGCTCGCGCGGTCATTACGGGATTTGACAGAGCCATTTGGGCCTACGTGTCAGCCACTCGGAAGCGGCCTCATATAAGGCGTTGGACCGAAGTCCCCCGAATAGTGCGCCCCATTACCTCTTATCCTCCTCACGCCTCTCCGCTGCGGTCGCTCTCGCCCCAGCGCCACCGCACCACACGCGTCTCGTCGGCGACAATGGTGAAGGAGAAGACAGCGGCTTTGGAGCGGGCAAAGAAGGCGACGACAAGGTCGAAGGGGAAGGCAACGAGCCGGGGCGGATCTTCCTCGCGGACTGGCCTGCCGAAGGGTTGGATCCAGGGCGACTGGATCCACTCGAGGATCTCGCAAGAAGACCTCGACGACCTGGCTGAGGGAGGGCTGATCCCCTACGAGTCGGCGCGGCTTCTGGGGAAGGAATCCGAGCCGCAACCCCGGGAGGGTGAGCGCGTTCTTCTTGCCACCCACGTCAACCGTGGGTTTTCCTTGCCTCCTCATCCTTTCTTCCGAGGGTTTCTGAACTTCTTTGGGGCTCAAATCCACCATTTTACCCCCAACTCAATCGTTTATCTTGCCGCATTCATTTCCTTGTGTGAGAACTTCTTGGGTTGTTGACCTCATTGGGGTCTTTTCAAGTATATTTTCACTTGTCGCTCCCAGACAGTGAAAAAGGCTAATCCGAGTGACGAGAGGACCCAAGTGATCCAGATGTGTGGGGGTCTTGGCATCCAGACGAGGGGAAAAAGCTCCTTTCCGGCCATGATTCTTCCCGACTCAGTTCGCGGATGGCAGTCGACCTGGTTCTACTGTAAAGACCACTCGACGCCAGGGCAATCGACTGGCCTCCCTCCCTTTACCATGGACCGAGTGGAAAAACCCTCCCCTTTGAAGGTGCTTCCGGAGGAGAAGGCGCACATGAAGGTGTTGGTCAACCGAGTGGTCTAGCTCATTCATGACGGGGTCACTGGTATGGATCTCTTGGAGGTCTTCCATCAGCGGCGCATCCAGCCTCTCCAAGCCCGAGACCATCCGATGTGGATGTATTTGGGTCTAGAAGACACCACTCAGATCCACCCGGAGGAGGTCGACGACGACACACTGGAGAAGTGGCTGTCGAGCATTACCGGGAACAAGGACAATCCCAGAGGAGCCAGGAGAGTTCCCCCATTCGACCAGTCGCGTGCACCAGAGCAGGTCTGATTCTGAGTCTTTGCTTGTAATCTGAATTCACTCACGCAGCTGTCTGTATTGCATCGACTGACTTTGTCCTCCCTGCTTTCTTTCAGGCCATTATTGAAATGTATTCGATGCCCAACGGGGCGCAAGAGCAAGCTCTGGAAGGTGAGGCGAGCTGTGGCAAAAGCGGCGAGTGGACTTCCGATGGTGAAGGGGATGGAGGAAGCGACGACTCAAGTGATGGGGAAGAAGTCGAATCGCCTCCTCGCATAGAGAGATGATCCAAGCTTGACCAGGATCGGCCGAGTGCTCGCGACAAGGCAACTGCTCAGGCTGGTCAGTCTTCAAAGCATCCTCGGATCTCTTCACCAACCACGACTGAGAAGGCGCCAAAGCACCCCAAATTTGCAGAACCGAAGACTCGGAAGGCACTGCCGAAGATCAAGATCGATATCCCTGTCGCCTCTGCGTGAGTGTCTCTCCTTGTATTCACTCGACGCTCCGCGTTGTTTGTTTTTCTTGTTTTAACTAGACGAACTTTGGAATTGTCAGTGCTGCCACTTCCGGGACCTCGACTTACAGGGATGATGATGAGGTGATGGAGGATGCGGTCACTGCTAATCCGGGTATGACTTCTGCCATACTGTCTTTGTTATGTCGATTCATCTGCAATGTGCACCATTGGGTGACGTGATTTTGGCAATTCAACTTTGCACATCTCCCAACATTATTGACCTCCCTGATGATGATGAAGAGCCCGAGAGGCCTTTGACGAGGAAGAATAGGTGAGCTCCTGCAAGCGAGGCACCACAGTCGACGCCGAGGGCGGAACCAGTCGTTCAGGACACTGGTGACGTCAGTCGGGTTTCTGTTACCTTCGCCGAGCCCCTGTCGAGTGCCTTGCCTTCTTCGTCGGCTTCTCAGGCCCCTGTCGACCCGCCTTCAGTTTTTGCGACCCATCATGTCCCAGAGGACGAGGTGAATGCTGCTAGGGAAGCCATACGCCAGGCGGGCATTATGATGGAGAAGATGAAGACGGCGCGGGACGCCAGCCAAGCCGCCTATGATGCCAACTCGGCTCTCCAGAGCAACGTTCAGGTTAGTCGGCTATCTGAAGATTCTTTTCAAAAATCTTTGCATCTGTACACCCACTAGGTGCGTCGATTGAAGTTTTGGACTAGTGGGGGCACGCTGAGTGCACCCACTGGGTGTAGTCCCCGAGGCTACGGTGGACTGCTGGCCGTCGACTGTAGTCTTTGTATTTCGTCGAGTAAAAACCTAACTGGTAGTTTGTTTCTTCCGCTCGATCCGGTCGAGTGGAATCAGAACCGGTGGGTGCACGCAAAGTGCACCCACTGGGTGTAGTCCCCGAGACCACGGTCGACTGCTGGCAGTCGACTATGGTCTGAGTTCTACTTTGTCTCTCTTTTCTTTTTTTTGAACTCGACTCCGGCGGACCGACCGAGTGGAATCAGAACCGGTGGGGGCACGCAAAGTGCACCCACTGGGTGTAGTCCCCGAGAATATGGTGGACTGCGGGCAGTCGACCGTAGTCTTAGCACTTAATGTATTTGAAGTTTTTTGCTCTGGAATAATTTCTCCCCTTTGATTTCAGAAATCTTGTGATCTTGGAGCTCGCTTCACTGATTTGGAGGGGCAGCAGACTCAACTGAAACTTGACTTGGAGCTGGCCAGGACAGAGCTGCAGAAGGTTAGAGACGGCGCCGCTGGTAAGACAAGTTTGTTGACTGGTCAGTTTTAGGCTTGAGCACCCTTCTGCTATTTCTGAATCGATCATCATTTCTTTGCAGAAAAACTGAGAGAAGCTTTGGCAAAAAAGGATCAGGATTTGGCTGCTGCCCAGAAGGAGGCTGATGACAGGACCGCTCTGGCCGAACAGAAGCTGGCTTCAGTCGGCCAGTTGGAAGAAGAGAATACCAGGCTGAAGACTGCTCTGAATGACTCCAACAAGGAGTGCTCGCGCTGGAAGAAGGCGAATCTCGTTCAAGGCGAGAAAATGGAAGGCATTGCTCGCAGGAGGGATGACCTGGAGAGCTATCTGAGGAGTATTGCCAAGAAGTTGTACATCAAGCTTGAAGGTGCACATTCTGTTCCGACTGATTTTTTTGTGTCGACTCAGTGTATGAAAATTGACTTATCCTTGGATCATGAATGCAGAGTTTTGCCAGAACTTTGAAGAGGAGACTGGACAGATCGAACCAGGTTTGGATCTAATCAACTCTCCCGTGAGAGATGAAACTGCCATGAATCTGCTCCGACTGGAATCTCGTATCGACGGTGCCGTGGATTACTTGGCTAGACTGAAGGTCGCCATGTCACGGATCGACCCGGCACTTTGGCCAGAGGCTACGCTCCAAAACGATTTTGAGTCTCTGATGACTTGACTTAATGGAATCCCTGACCGAGTGTAGGAGTGGAAGAAGTCTTCTGCTCGGTGTGGCGCCGATGTGGCTCTGTCCTTGGTTCGTGTCCACGGCAAGGAGGTGAGACAAGACAAGCTGGCCGCAATCAAGGTCGCCAACACCCAGAAGCACGACTTCCGAACTTTCATGGAGACTTTCATAGCTGCCGCCACTCGGATTGCCGATGGCGTCGACCTAGATGAGTTCGTCGAGCCTGCCAGCCCTCCTCCCGCGGAGTGAACAAACTCTTATGTCCCACCTTAAATTTGCCTCGGAATGCCGAGTGGTTTTTGTAACCGTTCAACTTTTTCAGGCTGCATGCCCGAGTACTTTGATGTGTGATCCGGAACTTTTAGAATTTATCTGAACTTGGTTTACCATTGAATATATTTATGAATCTCCTGCCGAGTGAGCCCATTCTTCATTCGAGACAACTTTCTGTATTCGCAGCGCAGCTCCGAAGGAGAGGGAAGTAGTCGACCCATGTCTTGTATTTGTGGCGAAGCTCCCCAGGGGAAGGCGGCGGTCGACCCCCACCCTGTTGCTGCAGAGTGGGATGGAGCACACATTGTATTTGTGGCGAAGCTCTCCCAGGAGACGGTGGCAGTCGACCCGTACTTCGTTACTTTAGAGCGGGATGAATCGCGCATTGTATTTGTTGCGAAGCTCTCCAGGAGAAGGTGGCCGTCAACCCGCCCCTCGTCGTCCTTGAGGATTGAGATGTGTTTCGTACTTAGGCGAGTACTGGACTGCAGCTAAACCCACGAGTGGGAGGATTGCTCTCTACTCGGTAGGATTTTTTCAAACTTAGGTGAGTGCCGGACTGCAACTAAGTCTCTAAGTGGGAGAACTTAGGCGAGTACTGGACTGCAGCTAAGCCCCCGAGTGGGAGGATTGCTCTCCACTCGGTAGGATTTTTTCAAACTTAGGCGAGTGCCGGACTGCAGCTAAGTCTCTAAGTGGGAGAACTTTAGGCGAGTACTGGACTGCAGCTAAGCCCCCGAGTGGGAGGATTGCTCTCCACTCGGTAGGATTTTTTCAAACTTAGGCGAGTGCCGGACTACAGCGAAGTATCTAAGTGGGAGAACTTAGGCGAGTACTGGACTGCAGCTAAGCCCCCGAGTGGGAGGATTGCTCTCCACTCGGTAGGATTTTTTCAAACTTAGGCGAGTGCCGGACTGCAGCTAAGTCTCTAAGTGGGAGAACTTAGGAGAGTACCGGACTGCAGCTAAGCCCCCGAGTGAGAGGATTGCTCTCCACTCGGTAGGATTTTTTCAAACTTAGGCGAGTGCCGGACTGCAGCTAAGTCTCTAAGTGGGAGAACTTAGGCGAGTACTGGACTGCAGCTAAGCACCCGAGTGGGAGGATTGATCTCCACTCGGTAGGATTTTTTCAAACTTAGGCGAGTGCCGGACTGCAGCTAAGTCTCTAAGTGGGAGAACTTAGGCGAGTACTGGACTGCAGCTAAGCCCCCGAGTGGGAGGATTGCTCTCCACTCGGTAGGATTTTTTCAAACTTAGGCAAGTGCCGGACTGTAGCTAAGTCTCTAAGTGGGAGAACTTAGGCGAGTACTAGACTGCAGCTAAGCCCCCGAGTGGGAGGATTGCTCTCCACTCGGTAGGATTTTTTCAAACTTAGGCGAGTGCCAGACTACAGCTAAGTCTCTAAGTGGGAGAACTTAGGCGAGTACTGGACTGCAGCTAAGCCCCCGAGTGGGAGGATTGCTCTCCACTCAGTAGGATTTTTTCAAACTTAGGCGAGTGCCGGACTGCAGCTAAGTCTCTAAGTGGGAGAACTTAGGCGAGTACTGGACTACAGCTAAGCCCCCGAGTGGGAGGATTGCTCTCCACTCGGTAGGATTTTTTTAAACTTAGGCGAGTGCCGGACTGCAGCTAAGTCTCTAAGTGGGAGCACTTAGGCGAGTACTGGACTGCAGCTAAGCCCTCGAGTGGGAGGATTGCTCTCCACTTGGTAGGATTTTTTCAAACTTAGGCGAGTGCCGGACTGCAGCTAAGTCTCTGAGTGAGAACTTAGGCGAGTAGTGGACTGCAGCTAAGCCCTCGAGTGGGAGGATTGCTCTCCACTCGGTAGGATTTTTTCAAACTTAGGCGAGTGCCGGACTGCAGCTAAGTCTCTAAGTGGGAGACCTTAGGCGAGTACTGGACTGCAGCTAAGCCCCCGAGTGGGAGGATTGCTCTCCACTCGGTAGGATTTTTCAAACTTAGGCGAACCGGATTCGCAGCTAAGCCCCCGAGTGGGAGACTGGCTCGCCACTTGGTAGGAAACTGTTTTTATAAACTTAGGCGAAGCGGATTCGCAGCTAAGCCACCCACTGGGGGATTTCTTACGCAAACAAAAACAATAATAATCACTGGGAAAATTATAACGCTCTTGTCTTTGATAAATAAACTATAGGAGTTTTTCTTATTACATCTCATCCGAGTGAGAATTTAAGTATAAAAGGGGCGGAGTAGCTCCGCATTCCAGGCTCGTGGCTCATCAATCTGGCGATCGACATTGCTGAGGTGGTATGCTCCATTGTGGAGGACTCTGGTGACTATGAAGGGGCCTTCCCAAGTAGGAGCGAGCTTTGTGGTTTCTGCTGATCCACTCGGAGGACTAAGTCTCCTTCTTGGAAGGCTCGGCTCTTCACGTTTCTGGCATGTAATCGACGCAAGTCTTGCTGATAGATGGTTGATCGTATCAAGGCCATTTCTCTTTCTTCTTCTAAGAGGTCGACTGCGTCTTGCCGGGCTTGTTCTACTTCATCTTCAGAGTAGAGCTCGACTCGGGGAGCATTGTGAAGCAGGTCACTCGGTAAGACTGCCTCGGCTCCGTAGACCAAAAAGAATGGGGTTCTTCCGGTCGATCGATTCGGGGTTGTCCTCAATCCCCAAAGGACTGATGGGAGCTCGTCGACCCATGCACCTGCTGTGTGGTTGAGATCGCGCATCAATCGGGGTTTTAGTCCTTTAAGAATTAGGCCGTTTGCCCTTTCTGCTTGACCATTCGACTGGGGGTGAGCGACCGAAGCATAGTCGACCCGAGTGCCCTGAGAGGCGCAAAAGGCCCTGAACTTGTCGGAATCGAAGTTTGACCCATTTGTCCGTGATGATACTGTGCGGAACTCCATATCTGAATATCAACTCTCTGATGAAGCTGATAGCGGTGCAAGCATCGAGATTCTTGATAGGCTTGGCTTCAATCCATTTGGTGAACTTGTCGACTGCTACCAGCACATGAGTGAAGCCGCTCCTACCTGTTCTCAGTGGTCCAACCATGTCCAGCCCCCAAACAGCGAAGGGCCAGACGAGTGGAATGGTTTTCAGGGCTGACGCGGGCTTGTGCGGCATATTGGAGTAATACTGACATCCTTCACATTTGTCGACTATCTCTTTTGCCATCTCATTGGCTCTCGGCCAGTAGAACCCCGCTCGGTATGCTTTAGCCACAATGGTCCGAGAGGACGCATGATGACCACAGGTCCCCGAGTGGATATCGTCAAGAATCAGCTGACCTTCTTCTGGTGTGATACACTTCTGGCCGACCCCAGTCGCGCTTTCTCTATATAACTATCCCTTTATGACTGTAAAGGCCTTGGATCAACGGACGATCTGTCGAGCCTCTTCTTCGTCTTCTGGGAGTTCTTTCCTTAGGATGTACGCGATGTACGGTTTTGTCCAGACGGGAGTGATAACCAACACTTCCATGATCAAATCGACCACAGCTGGAACTTCAACTTCAGTCGGATCCGTGGCACTTTTTGGCCGCGGGGCCTCTTCCGTGAAGGGATCCTCCTGGACTGATGGTGTGTGGATGTTCTCTAGAAACACATTGCTGGGAATGGCTTCTCTTTTGGAACCTATTTTTGCCAAATCATCAGCTGCTTGATTTTTCAGTCGAGGTATGTGGTGAAGCTCTAACCCCTCGAATTTCTTCTCCAGCTTTCTTACTACATTGCAATAACCAGTCATGGCTGGACTTCTGACTTCCCATTCCTTCATCACCTGATTAACCACCAAATCTGAGTCGCCATAGACCATGAGGCGACGGACTCCGACTGAGATGGCCATGCGCAACCCATATAAGTGCTTCGTATTCTGCCTCGTTATTAGAGGAATCAAAGTGGATTTGAAGAACATATCTGAGTTTATCTCCTCTGGGGGATACCAACACCACTCCGGCACCGGAACCACTCATCATCTTGGAGCCGTCGAAGAACATAGTCCAATGCTCCGAGTGAATCTGAGTCGACAGCTGCTGTTCAATCCACTCGGCGACGAAATCTGCGATTGCCTGGGACTTGATAGCCTTCTTTGCCTCAAACTTGATATCTAGGGGAAGGAGTTCAATCGCCCAGTTTGCCACTCGACCAGTTGCATCCCTGTTATGCAGGATCTCTGACAATGGAGCGTCACTGACGACTATAATGGAATGATCAGAGAAGTAGTGAGCAACTTTCTTTGTGGTCATGTAAATCCCATATACAAGCTTCTGATAGTGAGGATATCTTTGCTTTGATGGGGTCAAGACTTCAGAAATATAATATACTGGGCGCTGAACTTTGAAGGTTTTCCCTTCCTCTTCCCGCTCGACCGTAAGTACCGTACTGATGACTTGTCCTGTGGCTGCATTGTAAAGCAGCAAAGGATCCTTACTGATTGGGGCAGTAAGCACTGGCTGGGTGGAGAGCAGAGCTTTGAGCTCTGCAAATGCTGCATCAACTTCAGGAGTCCACTCGAACTTGTCGGACTTCTTCATCAATCGGTAAAGAGGCAATGCCTTTTCACCGAGACGAGATATGAATCAACTTAGGGCGGCCAAGCAACCAGTAAGCTTCTGGACGTCGTGCACTCGCACAGGGCTTTTCATTCGGAGTATAGTGCCAACTTTTTCTGGATTGGCGTCGAATCCTCGTTCGAAAACGAGAAAACCGAGTAACTTTCCGCCAGGGACTCTGAATGTGCACTTTGATGGATTAAGTTTGATATCATACCTCCTGAGGTTGGCAAAGGTTTCAGCAAGGTTAGTCAGCAGGTCGGAACCCTTCCGTGACTTGACCATGATATCATCCATGTATGCTTCCACATCCCGACTGATTTGAGTGAGTAAACACTTCTGAATCATCCTCATGAATGTGGCTCCGGCATTCTTGAGGCCGAACGGCATGGTAACGTAACAGAAGTACCCGAATGGAGTGATGAAAGATGTCTTGATCTCGTCAGGTCCATACAGACGGATCTAATGGTACCCGGAATAGGCGTCCAAGAAAGACAGTCGCTCACATCCCGCAGTCGAGTCGACTATCTGGTCGATGCGGGGGAGAGGAAAATGATCTGTCGGGCAGGCCCGATTGATATGTTTAAAATCAATGCACATGCAAAGTGGCTTGTCCTTCTTGGGGAACCTGACAACGTTGGCGAGCCACTCGGAGTGGTAGATTTCTCGGATGAACTCCGCTGCTAAGAGCCGAGCCACCTCCTCACCAATAGCCTTTCTCTTTTGGACGGCAGACCATCGGAGATGTTCCTTGACAGGTTTTACTTTTGAGTCGACTCTCAGGCGATGCTCAGCCAGCTCCCTGGGAACACCTGGCATGTCAGAAGGCTTCCATGCGAAAATGTCCCAGTTCTCACGGAGGAACTGGATGAGCGCTTCTTCCTATTTGGAGTCGAGTGTTGTCGAGATATGAGTCGGAGCGTCGCTGGGGTCGGTCGGGTGGATGTGAGCTATCTTCGTATCGCTAGTCGACTGGAAAGCTGACTCTTTAGTGGGCTTCTTGGCTCGCAACAGATCACTCGGGTCTGCAGTCTTCTGGTATTCCTGCAACTCCACCACTGCCATCTGTGCGTCAGTGATCTTCGAACCTTTCTGAAAACATTCTTTTGCTTTCTTCCGATTGCCCGTAATGGTGATCACACCTTTGGGGCCAGGCATCTTCAATTTGAGATACACGTAACATGGTCGGGCCATGAAGCGTGCATAAGCCGGCCTGCCCAGAATAGCGTGATAGGCACTCTGGAAGTCCACAACTTCAAATGTCAACTTTTCTTTGCCGTAATTCTTGGAATCACCGAAAACCACATCAAGAGCAATCTGGCCGAGTGATTCAGCCTTCTTTCCAGGAATGACTCCATGGAAACTCATGTTGCTGGCACTGAGTCTGGACATCGGAATGCCCATCCCTTTCAACGTCTCAGCGTATAATATGTTCAAACCACTGCCACAATCCATTAGTACTTTGGTCAGTCGAGTGCCTTCAACAACTAGGTCGACCACCAAAGCTTGCCTCCCAGGGGTGGCGATGTGTGTTGGGTGGTCGGACTGGTCGAATGTTATGGCAGTCTGAGACCATTTCAGGTAACTAGGTGTCGCCGGAGCGACCATATTCACCTCTCAGTTAATAACTTTCAGTCGACTTTTGCTCTCAACATCAGCAAAAATCATCAGGGTGGAATTGACTTGAGGGTATCGGTCATCACTGTCCTCTTTGTCCTCGACCTTGTCTGACTACTTTTCCTTACCCTTGGCCTGCTTGCCCTGGAACTGCTGGATCAAGAGTCGACACTGCCGAGTGGTATGTTTCGGGTAAATAAAATTACCATCTTCATCTTTCTTTGTGTGGACGAGACATGGTAAGTCCAACACATCATTTCCCTCCTGGTCTTTAACCTTTTTGGGGTTCCAAGGCCCTTTAGGTTTCCCTTTAGACTTTCCTTGGGCCAAAGCTAAGGCTTCCCCGGGAGCCGCTGGCTCGGCTTTCTGCTTCTATTTCCGATTGGAATTGCCTTCGGTTTCATGGGCGACTGACTTGAGCTTGCCACTCCTGAGTCGATCCTCATCTTCACCATTAGCATACTTGGTGGCAATCTCCATCATCCGATTCAGGGACATATCTCCGGTTCGACCGAATTTCAAATTCAGTTCTCTGTACTTGACGCCTTCCTTGAAGGCACAAACTGCGTGGTGGTCAGGCACATTCTCCACCGAGTGATGTAACGTGATCCATCTTTGGATGTAATCCCTCAAAGTTTCATTCGGCTTTTGCACACAAGACCGCACTTCCGCCAGTCCTGTCGGTCGCTTGCATGTGCCTTCAAATGTGGCGACGAACACTCGGGAGAGATCTTCCCAAGTGTAAATGATGCTAGGCGCTAACTGGTTTAGCCACGCTCTGGCCGAGCCCTCCAACATGAGAGGCAGGTTCTTCATGGCCACTTCATCATTGTCGCCGCCAATTTGGACGGCCACTCGGTAGTCCTCAAGGCAAGTATCGGGCTTGGACTCGCCAGTGAACTTACTGACTCCAGTCGCCAACCTGAAATTGGGAGGAATCACAGCAGCCCTGCTGGCTCTACTAAAGCATTCTGGCCCCGAAACATGTACTCTGCTACTGGTAGGCGCATCTCTGTCGTGGCCTTCTCGGTGAGCCCTGTTCCTGTCGACCAGACCTTGGACAAGGATGGATCTCGTGTCTAAGCCTGGCCCTCTGGGGTTGACTGGAATCCTTCGTCCACCACTATGAGGGTGCATGTCATCCTGCTGGTGAGGCACATACGACCCGCTCCTCGGGGGAGGTGTGGGCACTCGACGTCGACCGTCACGATCGACTCGGTGATCATACTGCTCATGGTTCCCATACTGGTCACGCCGGTCTCCACGTCCCTCACGCCTCGGGGGCAATCTCGGGCTGTGAGCCGACTGGACTGTGTCCGCGGCAACGGATCTGCTCTGAATTCTGTTCCGTGACTGAGAAATAGCGGAATTCTGATCTCATGCTGCCCGGAGTAATGCTCTGATCTGCAGCAAGCCTCTGCCAGCCTCCCACTGGGAAGGCTGAATCGACTCCGCTATACGGGCCGTAGCTGCTAAATTCTGAATCGGAGTCCGATATACCTGTGCGGGCGGGAAGAGCCGCCGTCGACTGGATTCGGGAACCCGTTGTCACGCACACTCGTCGAGTGCTCGTTGGAGGTTCTCCAGTCGAGTGCACTCGGCCAAGTTTGCCAGGCGCGCGTCCTCCAAGGCGCGAGCCTCGGGGGTTTCTCCAACGATAGGAGTGTGCAGTGCATCCACATTCCAGGGGCGAAGTTCTTCTCTCTGCAGCGACATGAGAGGATCGGGAAGATACTCCTCATGGGGACGCGACGGGTCACCTCCTCCCGCGCCTCCGTTGGTGCGGGTAAAACCGGGGAGATTGGGCGGTCCATCGACCATCAGAACCTCCGCCGCCGGATCGCTGCTGTCGCACTCGGATGCAGTCTCTTCGGAGCCAGTCGACAGGTTGAACATGCCGTAGAGGGATTCGTCGGGCTCGATCACCACGACTTGAGGGGTGGCCGTCTGACGGGCCACCGCGTATCTCACCCACCGCTGAAGTCTCGACCGACCGGAGCGCTTGCGCCGGCGGGAAACGGGGAGGGAGGACAACACAGGAGCCGACCAGTAGGGGGTCAACGGTTGCCGCAGGAGAACGCCGCGGACGCACGCGCTAAAGTGCGTTGCCCCACGGACAGGGAGTGCGTCCACGTCGAGCGGAGCCACCTGAAGCCAGGCGGAGTCGTCGGCGATGAACATGAGAGCGCCGAGACGGATCTCGCGGCCCTCCACCAAAACTCCTTTGAAAACCATGATGATTCGGGTCAGAAAAGATCGCAACTCCTCCAACAAAACGCTAAAACACCGGCCCCACGGTGGGCGCCAACTGTCGTGGTTCTAAGTCTGACAGTAATGTAGGGGGGTAAGTATGGAGAAGCGAGATCTTAGCTATGGAGAAGTTGTAAGGACGCAAGGTTTACGAGTTCAGGACCTTCTCGGAGGAAGTAAAAGCCCTACGTCTCAGAGCCCGGAGGCGGTCGACTGGATTATGTGAGTATGAGTTACAGAGGTGCGAACCCTTGTCTCGAAGGAGGGGGTGGCTTATATAGAGTGCGCTAGGACGCCAGCCAGCCCATGTTACGAAGGGTTCAACGTACATTAAGGCAGGGCGTTACTGATAACGCTAGTAATAAAGTGCTATGATGACCATAAAAGCTACTTAATGACCGACCGTTAGCGTGCTGAGTGACTTTAGGTCTCCTGGCCGTTGAGTGGTTGGATCTTGGTCGAGTAATTGTTTCTTGGTCGAGTGTCTTCGAGTCTGTCGAGTGGAACACCTCCAAGTCGATTGAAAGGTGATTTATTCTAGAGATGTCCTTGGGTAGGGCAGTTAGGACAGGTCCGTGACCGTACCCTAGGTACATAGCTTCATCATTAGACACCAAGTGGGTGCTTTCTGCCCCAATCAGCAAGGAGCCTTTGCTGCTTTACATTGCAGCCACAAGACAAGTCGTTAGTACGGTACTTACGGTCGAGCGGGAAGAGGAAGGGAAAACCTTCAAAGTTCAGCGCCCAGTATATTATATTTCTGAAGTCTTGACCCATCAAAGCAAAGATATCCTCACCATCAGAAGCTTGTATATGGGATTTACATGACCACAAAGAAAGTTGCTCACTACTTTTCTGATCATTCCATTACAGTCGTGAGCGACGCTTCATTGTCAGAGATCCTGCATAACAGGGATGCAACTGGTCGAGTGGCAAAATGGGCGATTGAACTCCTTCCCCTAGATATCAAGTTTGAGGCAAAGAAGGCTATCATGTCCTAGGCAATTGCAGATTTCGTCGCCGAGTGGATTGAACAGCAGCTGCCGACTCAGATTCACTCGGAGCATTGGACTATGTTCTTCGACGGCTCCAAGATGATGAGTGGTTCCGGTGCCGGAGTGGTGTTGGTCTCCCCCAGAGGAGATAAACTCAGATATGTTCTTCAAATCCACTTTGATTCCTCCAATAACAAGGCAGAATACGAAGCACTTTTATGTGGGTTGCGCATGGCCATCTCACTCGGAGTCCGTCGCCTCATGGTCTATGGTGACTCAGATTTGGTGGTTAATCAGGTGATGAAGGAATGGGATGTCAGAAGTCCAGCCATGACCGGTTATTGCATTGCTGTAAGAAAGCTAGAGAAGAAATTCGAGGGGTTAGAGCTTCACCACATACCTCGACTGAAAAATCAAGCAGCTGATGATTTGGCAAAAATAGGTTCCAAAAGAGAAGACATTCCCAGCATTGTGTTTCTGGAGCACATCCACACACCATCAGTCCAGGAGGATCCCTTCACGGAAGAGGCCCCGCGGCGAAAAAGTGCCACATATCCGACTGAAGTTGAAGTTCCAGCTGTGGTCGATCTGATCATGGAAGTGTTGGTTATCACTCCCGTCTAGACAAAACCGTACATCGCGTACATCCTAAGGAAAGAACTCCCAGAAGACGAAGAAGAGGCTCGACAGATCGTCCGTCGATCCAAGGCCTTTACAGTCATAAAGGGACAGTTATATAGAGAAAGCGCGACTGGGGTCGGCTAGAAGTGTATCACACCAGAAGAAGGTCAGCTGATCCTTGACGATATCCACTCGGGGACCTGTGGTCATCATGCGTCCTCTCAGACCATTTTGGCTAAAGCATACCGAGCGGGGTTCTACTGGCCGAGAGCCAATGAGATGGCAAAAGAGATAGTCGACAAGTGTGAAGGATGTCAGTATTACTCCAATATGCCGCACAAGCCCGCGTCAGCCCTGAAAACCATTCCACTCGTCTGGCCCTTCGTTGTTTGGGGGCTGGACATGGTTGGACCACTGAGAACAGGCACGAGCGGCTTCACTCATGTGCTGGTAGCAGTCGACAAGTTCACCAAATGGATTGAAGCCAAGCCTATCCAGAATCTCGAGGTCTTCTTGGGAGATCCTCGAGTGGATCCAGTCGCCCTGGATCCAACCCTTCGGCGGTAGGTGTTGTAACACTCCAAAAAATTTGATTTGGTTTTATCAAATTCTTTAATTAATGGGAAGGAGGCTATTTAATTTTTTTCTTAAAGCCTCTCGTTCTCAAATCTTTTATGACAAATATTTTATGTGTTCTCCTCAACCTTGATTTTTGGTCTTGAGGGCTTTTCATTTGGTATTGACTCAACACAAATAATTTTGGAAAGTTTTTCAAATTCTTTCTATAAAAAAGAAACCCTTTGGATTATGGACTTATTCTTTTCAAAAATTTCTCTTTTGCCATGACACTTGTTGAAATCTTTCTTCCAAACCCACCTCCCTACTTTGGGACAAGCCAAGCATCAAATTCTAGCAAGATCAACTTCCCCTAGATTTTATTTCTATTTGTTTTAACCTCAAAACCTTTTCTGTCATTTAGTTTGAACTCTTGGGATTTACAAAGGAAGTACCAGATCCTTTAAGTTTCTGAGCCCAAGCAAATTACCCTAACTAGTCCTTGGTACCC
The DNA here is from genome assembly GCA_034509565.1 of Triticum monococcum. Classification (NCBI taxonomy): domain Eukaryota; kingdom Viridiplantae; phylum Streptophyta; class Magnoliopsida; order Poales; family Poaceae; genus Triticum; species Triticum monococcum. The sequence goes on along the minus strand of CM067843.1, from coordinate 662,876,466 downwards.
TCAACCAAGATCCATTGGTCCATAGTTAAAATTTTTCAAATTTTGCTTGCTGCAAGTTTGGACCAGATTTGCCATTTTGGTGGAATTCATTCTTTTTCTTTTCCTAAAAATCTGAGATAATTCAGGCAGTCTCCAGATGCATCAAGAGATCACCTCACCAATTTCCAGCTCAAGAAAAAAAATTCCCGTGCCTAAATCATTTTGTCGAGCAGTTGGCGTGCACTGTTCCTGTCAAATTCAGAGTTTCAGTGTTTTGGTTCAGTCGCAGTGCCGTTTGTGTCAGAGCTTCATGTCGATCTCAGCAGTGCTCGCCCTGGCCTCTTGCTCCTTGTTTCTCCTTCTTATCCAACGTGCCGCACGGTCGTTTGGACAAGCGTGAGCATCGGTGGCGACGTGTCTCGCCAACTCCGGTGTCTTCCGTGATGGCAGAGCCGTCCGTGGCGACCAGCAGAGGCCAGCGCTGCAGTACGGCGCCGCTCCGCACCGCCCACACCACCCTGAGCCGCCGCATGGCCGTCCTCTTCTCTGAGCGCGCACTTCAGAGCCGTCGCCGTGGCCTGAGAGGCGCAGAGCGCGCTCTCTACCACCGACGAGCCCGTGAACACCCGTTCCGTCGAAACCACGGAGCAGGCCAAATCCGACTAGGTTTAGCCATAGAATGGTACCAGTGGACCAATCCGAAGCTGCCCAGCCACCTTAATCTCCCGTCCAACCACTGCCTCGCCATAATCACTCGCCGGAGTAATCATGTTCTCGGCAACCGCCTTGGGCCGGCTATAAAAGGAGGCCCCGAGCTCGCCTTCGACCCTGCACCACCCCTCCACCTCACCAGAGCCGCGCCCAGCCACTAGGAGGACCTCGAGGAGGCCTTCTTCCCTGACTCCGGCCGCCCCGATCCGCTTCGGGCTCCGACACGATTCTCTCCGGTGAGGGCACCCCCGCCTCCCAAACCTTGCCGGTAGCCTCCTAGTGCTCCCACTCTTCTGACCCTAGCCTCAATTTGGCGTCTGCAGCCCTCCTCGGTGAGATCCACCACCGCCCAAACCACCGTCTGCCGGAGTGGAGGCCGCCGTCGACGTGGTGCTCACCGACAACCAACTCCACCACCCATAGACGCGGAAGAGCTCCGTGAACCCGTAGGTACTCTCCGTTTCCCCTACCTCGTCGTGGATCGACGCCGGCGACCACTGCGATCCTCGGGCACCGGTGTGCTCCGTTTTCTTCTTCAAAATTTTAAACCTGACGGGTGGGACCCCCTCGTCAGCCTCTCCTCTTCTATTTTGAAACGTTTTCTGAAAGCGCCTTCAGGCAAAGTGCATTTTTCCTTTGGGCTGGCGTATTTTTAACCAAAGCGTTTTCTGTTTTTCCAAACTAGCCCCTGAAAATTTTCTGTTTCATCACAGACTAGTCCCTGGACTAAAATCGTTATAACTTTTAAACAAAAGATGATTTTGAGTTGATTCTTTTTCTGTCATCTTTATTTTTCTGTCTAGTTTTTTATCGCATTTATTTGAAAAATATTTGAAAACAATTTTATGCACACACGGTATTTACGTTAGTATCCAATTTCTTGTATACCGTAGATACCGAAGGAGGTGACGGAACCGCAAACTTCGCCGAGCTAGACTCCGACTACTCTGAACCAGGCAAGCATGTTTGAACCTTTGATATGATGAGTGTTTTGCATGTTTTCTTGAGTAGTTTTCTCACGGTATGTTTATATAAGCCCTTTATGTGACAGTCTCCGAGAATGAGCATGAAACCGAGAATGGTAAACCCGGCTGAATGTTATTCCGGTGGATGGACTAACCGGTTTATTATTATGTACTAAGTATTTACTTGGGATGATTTAAATTCATGAGAAACTTAAATTCGAATGACGAAATATAAGCCCTTTATGTGATGTCGCTCGGGCGTCCGACTGTGGCATTCTTGTCATTTACTTTTGATAAAAGCCCTTTACATGATGTCGCTCAAACGTCCGACTGTTGCATTCTTGTTATTTACTTTTGATATAAGCCCTTTATGTGATGTCGCTCAGACGTCGACTATGGCATCCTTGTTATTTACTTTTGATATAAGCCCTTTATGTGATGTCGCTCAGACATCCGACTATGGCATCCTGATTATTTACTTTCATTATAAGCGCTTTTCGAGATGTCGCTTAGACGTCCGACTGTGGCACGTACTGTCATTTACGTTTCAGTATAAGACCTTTATGTGGTGTCGCCCTGACGCCCAACTGCAGCATGTTAATTTATTTTTACCTTTCGAGGCGTCGCTTCAGACACCCGATCGGTCTTCAGCTATTTTATTGGGATTTCGGGAGGACTACCACCTGACTTCCTTTTATTTATCATGCAGTGCAAATTTATTACCTGAGTGTGCATTACTAATCTGCTCATGTGCATCAGGTTTGCATTTGTTATATCTTATGTCCAAACTGTCTTGCGAGTACATTCAAAGTACTCACCTGGCTCGTTGATTTGGCCAGATGTTGACGAAGGCGATCTTAAGGATGAAGAGTTCGATAGCGAGTTCGACGCCTAGAGGAGTCCCAGTCAGTCTCGTGCGATCCTGGAGTTGGTCACTTGTATTATATACTCTTCCTCTACCCAAATAAAATCATCAAGCCTCACTCCGGCGCTTGATGAGTTGTAAGATTTTGGAGTCATGTCACCCACTACACTGTGACATATCCACCGCCACTTTCGTTGCGAGTCAGTAGTTATGCCACCATATTCCTTTGTTTCATATATGCCCTTATGTATAATATCGGCGTGCTTGTAATAAAATTGTTGAGCAGCCTCAGCTCAACCTTGTATAATATTTAGTACTTCTGGATTTCTGTATCAAGGATTTGTCTGCCAGTATGGAGGATTCTTCTATACTGGTCAATACAAGGGTCGGCTTTTCAATAAATGTTTTATTGGAAAACCGGTCCTGACAACTCCCTCCCTTTTCCTTGTTGGATTAGGAGAGGAGACGGAAGGACAGAGAGGGGGAAAGGAAAAGGGGGGGGGCGCCCCCCTCCTTGTCCAATTCGGACTTGGGGGGGGGGGGGCGGCTGCCCCTTGGCCGCCTGTCCTCTTCCACCAATTTGGCCCTTGAGGCCCAATAACCTCCAGGGGGGTTCCGGTAACCCCCCGGTACTCCAGTATATATCCGATAACCCCCGGAACCACTCCGGTGTCCGAATAAAGTCGTCCAATATATCAATCTTCATGTCTCGGCCATTTCGAGACTCCATGTCATGTCCCCGATCTCATCCGGAACTCCGAAATACCTTCGGTTCATCAAACCACATAAACTCATAATATAACCATCATCGAACTTTAAGCACGCGGACCCTACGGGTTCGAGAACTATGTAGACTTGACCGAGACACGTCTCCAGTCAATAACCAATAGCGGAACCTGGATGCTCATATTGGCTCCCACGTATTCTACGAAGATCTTTATCGGTCAGACCACATAATGCTACGTCTTGAGCTTGCGTTGGTTTTCCCTGAAGAGGAAGGGATGATGCAGCAGAGTAGCATAAGTATTTCCCTTAGTTTTTGAGAACCAAGGTATCAATCCAGTAGGAGGCCACGCTCAAGTCCCTCGTACCTGCACAAAATGATAGCTACTCGCAACCAACGTGATTAGGGGTTGTCAATCCCTTCACGGTCACTTACGAGAGTGAGATCTGATAGATATAATATTTTTGGTATTTTTAGTATAAAGATGCAAAGTGAAAAGCAAAGGCAAAGTAAAAAAGCAAAACAAGATTAAAGTGATGTAGATTAATATGATGAGAATAGACCCGGGGACCATAGGTTTCATTAGTGGCTTCTCTCAAGAGCATAAGTATTCTACGGTGGGTGAACAAATTACTGTTGAGCAATTGACAGAATTGAGCATAGTTATGAGAATATCTAGGCATGATCATGTATATAGGCATCACGTCCGAGACAAGTAGACCGACTCCTGCCTGCATCTACTACTATTACTCCACTCATCAACCGCTATCCAGCATGCATCTAGACTATTAAGTTAATGAAAACAGAGTAACGCCTTAAGCAAGATGACATGATGTAGAGGGATAAACTCATGCAATATGATGAAAACCCCATCTTGTTATCCTCGATGGCAACAATACAATACGTGCCTTGCTGCCCCTACTATCACTGGGAAAGGACATCGCAAGATTGAACCCAAAGCTAAGCACTTCTCCCATTGCAAGAAAGATCAATCTAGTAGGCCAAACCAAACTGATAATTCGAAAAGACTTGCAAAGATAACCAATCATACATAAAAGAATTCAGAGAAGATTCAAATATTATTCATAGATAGACTTGATCATAAACCCACAATTCATCGGTCTCAACAAACACACCGCAAAAAGAAGATTACATCGAATAGATCTCCACAAGAGAGGGGGAGAACTTTGCATTGAGATCCAAAAAGAGAGAAGAAGCCATCTAGCTACTAACTATGGACCCGAAGGTCTGAGGTAAACTACTCACACTTCATCGGAGAGGCTATGATGATGTAGAAGCCCTCCGTGATGACGGCCCTCTCTGGCGGAACTCCAGAAAAGGCCCCAAGATGGGATCTCGTGGATACAAAAAGTTGTGGCGGTGGAATTAGGTTTCTGCCTCCGTATCTGTTCGTTTGGGGGTACGTAGGTACATATAGGAGGAAGGAGTATGTCGGTGGAGCATCGAGGGGCCCACGAGGCAGGGGGCGCGCCCTAGGGGGGGCGCCCCCCACCCTCGTGACCGCCTCTTTGACTCCTTGGAGTAGGGTCCAAGTCTCCTGGATCACGTTCGGTGAGAAAATCACATTCCCGAAGGCTTTATTCCGTTTGGACTCCGTTTGATATTCCGTTTCTTCGAAATACTGAAATAGGGAAAAAACATCAATTCTGGGTTGGGCCTCCGGTTAATAGGTTAGTCCCAAAAGTAATATAAAAGTGGAAAATTAAGCCCAATATAGTCCAAAACAGTAGATAATATAGCATGGAGCAATAAAAAATTGTAGATACGTTGGAGACGTATCAGGCATCCCCAAGATTAATTCCTGCTCGTCCTCGAGTAGGTAAATGATAAAAAGAGAATTTTTGATGCGGAGTGCTACTTGGCATAATTTCAATGCAAATCTTCTTAATTGTGATATGAATATTCAGATTCGAAAGATTCAAGACAAAAGTTTATATTGACATAAAAATAATAATACTTCAAGCATACTAACATAGCAATTATATCTTCTCAAAATAACATGGCCAAAGAAAGTTATCCCTACAAAATCATATAGTATGGCTATGCTCTATCTTCACCACACAAAGTATTTAAATCATGCACAACCCCGATGACAAGCCAAGCAATTGTTTCATACTCTAACTTTTTCAAAACTTTTTCAATCTTCACGCAATACATGAGCGTGAGCCATGGATATAGCACTATAGGTGGAATAGAATGGTGGTTGTGGAGAAGACAAAAAGGAGGGGAAGATAGTCTCACATCAACTAGGCGTATCAACGGGCTATGGAGATGCCCATCAATAGATATCAATGTGAGTGAGTAGGGATTTCCATGCAACGGATGCACTAGAGCTATAAGTATATGAAAGCTCAAAAAGAAACTAAGTGGGTGTGCCTCCAACTTGCTTGCTCATGAAGACCTATGGCAATTTGAGGAAGCCCATCATTGGAATATACAAGCCAAGTTCTATAATGTAAAATTCCCACTAGTATATGAAAGTGATAACATGAGATACTCTCTACTATGAAGATCAAGGTGCTACTTTGAAGCACAAGTGTGGTAATAGGATAGTAGCATTGCCCCTTTTTATTTATTTTCTCTTTTTTTGGGCCTCCTTTTTTTCTTTGGCCTTTCTCTTTTTTTTTCTTTTTTTGGGACAATGCTCTATTACATGATGATCATCACACTTTTATTTATTTACAACTCAATGATTAAAATTCGATTCTAAAACAAAGTATGACTCTATATGGATGCCTCCGGCGGTGTACCGGGATATGCAATGAATCAAGAGTGACAAGTATGAAAAAATTATGAACGGTGGCTTTGCCACAAATACTATGTCAACTACATGATCATGCTAAGCAATATGACAATGATGAATGTGTCATGATGAACTAGATGGTGGAAAGTTGCATGGCAATATATCTCGGAATGGCTATGGAAATGCCATAATAGGCAGATATGGTGGTTGTTTTGAGGAAGGTATATGGTAGGTGTATGATACCGGCGAAAGGTGCGCGGTATTAGAGAGGCTAACAAAGGTGGAAGGGTGAGAGTGCGTATGATGCATGGACTCAACATTAGTCATAAAGAACTCATATACTTATTGCAAAAATCTAGAAGTTATCAAAGCAAATATTACTCGCATGCTCCTAGGGGGATAGATTGGTAGGAAAAGACCATCGCTCTTCCCCGACCGCCACTCATAAGGAAGACAATCAATAAATAAATCATGCTCTGACTTCATCACATAACGGTTCACCATACGTGCATGCTACGGGAATCACAAACTTTAACACAAGTATTCTTTAAATTCACAACTACTCAGCTAGCATGACTTTAATATTTTCACCTCCATATCTCAAAACAATTATCATGCTTCCATCTTTTCTTAGTATTCAACACACTCAAAAGAAAGTTTCACAAATCTTGAATACCAAGCATATTATTATTAAGCAAATTACCATGCTATTAAGACTCTCAAAATAATTTAAGTGAAGCATGAGAGATCAATAGTTTCTTTAAAACAAATCCACCACCATGCTCTAAAGGATCTAAGTGAAGCACATAGAGCAAAATTATAACGCTCAAAAGATATAAGTGAAGCACATAGAGCAAAACTACTTAGCTCAAAAGATATAAGTGAAGCACATAGATTATTCTATCAAATTTTAATTCATGTATGGCTCTCTAAAAAGGTGTGTACAGCAAGGATGATTGTGGCATACTAAGCACAAAGACAAAAATAATACAAGACGCTCCAAGCAAAACACATATCATGTTGGTGAATAAAAATATAGCTCCAAGTAAATTACCAATGGAAGTGGACAAAAGAGGGGATGCCTTCCGGGGCATCCCCAAGCTTTGACTTCTTGGTGTCCTTGGATTATCTTGGGGGTGCCATGGGCATCCCCAAACTTAGGCTCTTGCCACTCCTTGTTCCATAATCCATCAAAAGAATTCACCCAAAACTTGAAAACTTCACAACACAAAACTTAAAGTAGAAAACTCGTGACCTGCGTTAGCGAAAGAAAACAAAAGACCACTTCAAGGTACTGTAATGAACTCATTCTTTATTTATATGGGTGTTAAACCTACTGTATTCCAACTTCTCTATGGATTATAAACTATTTTGGGATATTTAAATTAGTGCCCCTGGTTCCTTAGTTGTGCTCACATTTCCCCACGCTCCAAACGTTTGCTCACTTTTCCCCTCTTCCTTAGCTGAAACTCTCAGAAATGCTCATAGAGGGCGTTTGCCGTCTTGACCGTCCATTGACCGTTAATTGCTGATGAGTGGGGCCGAGTCTTCGTCTGACTATTGCTTGCTGACGGGTGGGACCGCAAGGAGACACGTATTGTGCAGCTTGTCTGAATCTGAAACAGATCTAGACAGGCCGCACTGCACCGCGCCGCCCCGCCCCCTCCGCTGGCGTCGTGCCGCGTCCACCGCAGTTGTTTCCTCCACCCTATGTCCTATTTCGTTCATCGGTGACACCGGATCTCCACCAGATATAGCCCACCTCCCCATCTAGGATTACATAGCGATGTTGAGTGAGGACGCCCGGAATGCAGTCGACCATGGAGAGGATTGGGTCGAATCTGCGATAGATAATTCATCGATTAAACCTAGGTAAGCATTGGTTCCTCTCGAATTGACGTTCTAAGTAGTATTGTAGGCCGTATTTGACTTCTTTTTGCTTGAATCATTCGAATTTGTGCTCGATTTTACCCGGCTAACTGAAGCCTTTGTTTCCTTCCCCCAACAAAATAGGATTGATCCCGCGCCGTCTTTCCGGCTGGCGATTAGAATGGAAACTAGTGTGTTGCGTGGTACAAAACCGCATTTGATTTCATCATTTTTCTATCCCAAAGTGGTAGAAACCAGCATATCTTTCAAAGATTTGCGAGCTGAGCTCCGAAACACCTATCCCTGGAGCGATGCCGATGTTGTTGAACTGAATTACTTCAGCAGTGACGAGCAAAGATTTCTCCCACTAACTTGCGACGATCATATGCCATTGTTTTTTGCTGGGATTGCTGGCTGCCGATTCGGTAAACTCCAAATCGATGTGCTTCAGCCACGCGCAGAACGGGCGAAGGGGAAGGGAGTTTAGACATCATCTGTCTGTGCTAATAGCCAGCACCCCGGCACTCCTTGTAGGTCGACACCAAGTAAAGCAAGTGGTTCATGGAGCCACAACATGCCTGCTGCCAATTCTGGTTCCGATTCAACTGCTGCTTCTCGTGTACCTTCTACAGTTGGTGTAGAAGAAGATGCAGAACCTGACGAGGCAGTGCCTACAAATGATGATGAAGACGAGATGATGTTTCCTGAACTGGTCGATGTAGCCAGTCAGCAAGCAGTGGATGACGAATATATGGAGGAGCCCATCAGCCAAGCTAGGTTTGATGACACTGATGATGAAGAGAAGGTGGAGAACATGGACAGCTTAATCGAGGATGAATACGATGGTGATGACATGCCAACAATTGAGTGGAACAGGGAAAAACCTGAGCTTAGTGTAGGTACCATTTTCCAATCAATGGTGGACTGTCGGAATGCAGTGACAACATGGTGCATTATATCTGAAAACACCTATAAGATTAAAAGGAGTGATCCAGCAAGGTTCACAGTTTTTTTTCCATATCCTAGGTGTAAGTGGAAGTTGCATGCATCTCGTATGAGAAAGAGAAAATATATTCACGTAATCCAAGTTCAGTTAGTAATTTAGTTTCAAATCGTTGAGTAAGGTTTCTTAACTGTTTTTACCCTTTTATTTTGTTTCAGATAAAGAAAAACCCACACAAGCACACCTGTCCACCTGGAGGGGGAGGGGAGAAGGCCAAAACCAAGCTAGCAAAAACTAGGTGGGTGGCAGATGCTATATTGGATTGGCTGAGAGAAGAACCTGGACTTGGTCCAATAGCACTCCATGGGAAGCTTTTTGAGAAGTACAAGATAGAAATTCCTTACATGAGAATTTTCAATGCAAGGGAAAAGGCTCTTGACAGAATTAATGGTCAATGGAATGACAGTTTTCAGCTGCTTTACACTTTCAAAGCTGAAGTGGAGATGGCAAGTCCAGGGAGTGTTGTAGAGATTGACAAGCATATAGTTCCATTCAAAATAAAAGGGAAGTCATTTCAGAAGGAGTGCTTCAGAAGGTCTTTTGTTTGTTTCAAGGCTTGCTGGCAGGGGTTTCTAGATGGTTGCAGGCCCTATTTGGTTGTAGATGCTACACATTTAATTGGAAGATGGAGAGGATAGCTAGTAGCAGCTTCTGCAGTTGATGGACACAACTGGCTATTCCCAGTTGCATTTGGTGTGGTGGAGGCAGAGTCTGAGGAAAGTTGGGTATGGTTTCTGCAGCAGTTGCGCAACATTATAGGCACACCCCCAGGTTTAGCTATAAACACAGATGCTTGCAAGGGTTTAGAGAGTGCAGTGGAAATTGTATTCCCTGGAGTGGAGCATAGGGAATGTATGCGACACCTAGCGCATAATTTCAAAAGAAGTTCAAAGGTAAAGTTTATGATGAGAACTTATGGCCAGCATCATACACATGCAGCAAAAGGAAGCATGAACACCATTTGAGAGTGTTGTATGCTCAAAATCCTCTTGTGAAGGAGTACATGGATGCACATCATGGCAAGGTGTGGTCAAGAAGCAAATTCAACGAAATCTACAAAGTATATTATGTGACCAGTAACCTTGCAGAATGCTTCAATTCAAAGTTCAAGTCAGTGAAAGGGCTCTTGTTGTGGCAAGCATTTGATAAGATGAGGCAAATGATCATGATAAAGATGGCTCATCGCAAAAGAATTGAGAAACACAATATGCTGGTCATCAAATGCTCCCATCACTGATTAAGGCATTGCACTTGAAGGCAAGAGGACTGAAGATGAAATGTATTCGATCTGGTACATATGAGGGAGATGTTACCTATACTGCCACTAAAAATAGGGTATGGAGGTATCTTTATCATGATCATTTGCCTCATCTTGTCAAATGCTTGCCACAACAAGAGCCCTTTCACTGACTTGAACTTTGAATTGAAGCATTCTGCAAGGTTACTGGTCACATAATCTACTTTGCAGATTTTGTTGAATTTGCTTCTTGATGACACCTTGCCATGATGTGCATCCATGTACTCCTTCACAAGAGGATTTTGAGCATACATCTGATGACCGTTATCGGGGGTGCATATGGTGAAGTTGATCAATATTGCTCTGAGTATTTCTCTGTTGCCAAATTTATGGCTGCTTATGCTGACAATGTGCCTGCACTATTGGGGAAACATCAATGGAACAAAGTAGATCCAGGGTTCAAACTCCATGCTCCTGTCATTACTAGACCACCAGGAAGACCAAGGAACCAGAGGATTAGAGCAGGTGAGGAGGGTCGTCTACCAAAGAAGCATGCTTGCAAAAAATGTGGAGTTCCGGGGCATATTGCTAGGCTTTGTACCAATGCAGTGGATGCATCATTTGGAGAGGAGGAAAGATGGACAGCAGCCAATGCTAAGGAGAATGCAGCAGCAATGGAGATTGAAGATGCAGTGGAGAATGCAGCAGCAAATGAAGCAGTGGAGAATGCAGGAGCAAATGAAGCATCTTGGTATGTGTTTGCATTTGTAGAATGCAGCTACCCTTTTGTTTGCATTTGTTCTCTTTTTTGCCTATGGCTTATAATTTTATTTACCAGCTCTAGGGAGAAAAGGCCAAGAGATGAATAAGCAGAAGATTTTGAAACCATGGCCTTCGATGGTTTTGGAGCTATAACAGAGTAAGAGGAGGGGGTAATTTTTCCAATTGTGCCTTTAAAGATTACTGAACCCATAGATGACCGTCAAATGGTCGTCAAGTACTCGGCAAGTGGAACTACTCCATCAGCACCTCCACGGGGAAAACCCCAAGTAAAGCCCAAGATCAAAAGGAACAAGAGTCTGAAAGAAAAGAGCATCTCACCTAGGGAAACCAGGAGCAAGACGGTGAAGCCAGCTGCAAACACAAGGAGCAAGTCGAAAATTTGAATTAAGTTGTTGGGAAATGTTTGTGTTGTCAATTTGAGGGCGAGTCGATCACTTAAAACTTGGTAGATTTGTATTAAGATATTGGCATCTTAAAACTTGGTAGATTTGAGCTACTGTGAAAACTTATCAGTTGTAATAATGTTGCTTCTACTTTGGTTTCTTATTTGAGTCAGAATTCAAATTTCCATCAAAATTTGAATTTAAATCAATATTTGAAATTGGGCCAAAATTTGGATTCGAGCCAAAGTTGAAGTTGAACATTGGAGGTTCATTGCTCTGTGCGGTGTATTTGATCGAGCATTTGAAGTCCAATGTTCGTAGGTGAACAGTCCGAATGAGAAATGTGCTAGAAACAAGCTCGAAAGCTAGGGTAAACATCCCTATTTGAAATCAAGTTTTTTTTGACCTTGCCTAAATGAGGCACATATATTTTTATTAACACTTGTTCCATATATATAGGGTAAAAACGAAGTCTCACTATTTATTGATTACTATTCATATTACTAAATTTTTTTGAAAAAATATGCTTTTAATTCAAAACCGTCAAATAACACGTTTTAGATATGAAAATGAAAAAGTAAGTTCAGATCCTTCTTATTCACTCCAAAATGAAGCTATGGAGATTTTTCTGATTTTTTTGAATTATTTTGATTTTTTTCAAACCCTAAACCCTCTCTCCCTATTCTATGAACTCCGAACATGTTCATAGGAGATAGCTCATTTGTGTGAAGCCTTTTTTCATGAAAATGACATACACCAAGTTTATTTTTTTTCTCATAACCTTGTCACATATGACAGCTATATGCGCAAGAATTACAACATTTTGAATTTTTTAATTTTTAAAAACATTTGAACTTGATTTCGACAGATCACTTCAAAAAATGATTTTTCAAAAAAAAACGCCCCTATACCTAGTTTATATTTTTTTATGGTAACTAGGTCTCATAAACGGACGAACTACGTTTGTTTTATATTTTTGTGATTTTTTGTAATTTAGTTATGGCCATTTGAAATCTGGTCAAACCCTAATAACCCCATTGACTCGCTCATAACCCCACAGAAATGCTCCAAACCCTAGCGTCGAACGTCCGCCGATGGATCCTACCAAGCGCCAAACACCACCCGTCAGATGTGGGGCAGGCATGCGCGATCCGCGTGATGCATCCTGATTGGCTACTGCACTGTCCTTCTCGGGTTTTTACGATTTGCCCCACTTTACATATGAAATTGTAATTTTCGCACATGACCACCACATATCAGTGTTAAGAGTTGGTTCAAATATTCAAAAAGCAAAATACAATGTGGCAAATCGTAAATATAGCTTCCCCTTCTCCTCTTCTCCATCCGACAGACAAAGGCATCGAGCAGATCGAGCAATTCCTCTATTTCTTTCCCCCCATCTTCTCGTTCTTCTTCCTCTCGAGCAATTCCTCTGTTTCTTCCTCTCGGGCGATATGTCGACATCCTCGTCAGCCCCCCGTTCCACATGGCCGGTGTATGGTCCAGTACCGATGACTCGATGCACTGACTGCCCACGGACTGCGCCACTAAAGCGGTTGACTTCTAAGGAGGAGAAGAATGGGAACTTTGGGCGCGAGTTCGTCAAATGCGAGAGCAAGCCAGAGGGGCAGGTTAGATCTGAGTTTTCCTCACATCCTTTATCTCTAATTTCTCAAAAAAATCTGTCAGATTTGGATTTAGGTTACATGATTTCGTTTTCAGATCGTGAAGAAATGCCACCATTTCGAGTGGATGGATGATTACATCCAGAGGATTCAAGGGTTGGGCTTGCTGGATTCGAGGGGGAATGCAATTCGCGAGTTCAATCTGCCCCATGATAGTGCTACGCCAGTAGCAGCGCATCCGGAATACCCGACGGTGGTAGATGTCAAACTGAAGACGGAATTGAAGAAGATGAACAAGAACTTCAAGCAGCTGATTGAGTTAAAGAAGCAATCCAATCTGATAGCTTTAGGAATACTTGCTCTAGGAATTTTTTACTTGATGGCCATCTCTCGTTAGAGATGCTTGTCTACTGTTATTGCCACTGTTTAGCAATCCAAGTATGTTTATCTCAAATGCAACTCTGTTTAGTGCAACTGTCAATCTCTGAATGTATGCAGTTTATTGTTAAGTTTCGACACTTTCCGTTTCGGCAGAAGACAACTACCAGTTCAATGATAGATTTATTTTGTTAGCTAATAACCTCGAGTGTTGGATCATACCCTAGCTCGTCAGATGACAGTAAGCAGTACTTGAGCAGCACAAGGGATATACATCAAGTTCATCTCTTCTCTGTCGCACTTGCCAAACTTTTGTCCTCGAGTTCGTCAGTTCTACTAGAAAAAAAACCTAGTTCGCGGGCCCAAAGAGAAAGCCTAGAAACAAGCGATGTTTCTTTTTTTATTTAGGAAGGATTGCTTTGTTCTTTTTTGTTTCTGATTGCTTTTTTCATTAATTTAATTGCCCAATCTCTTCTATCTCATTGAGGAATTTTTTTGGCTTTCCTTTATGGGTCCCTTCATTTTTTAGAATCAAAGTACTTGCAAACCGCAGTATTATTATGCCTAGCGAACCAATACTTCATGATTGGAAAAAGAGGTCCAGCCCTCTTTTTTATATACTTCAAACATAGTGTAGTTAAAACTACACTTTTGACTAAAGCCAAATATCTCAAAGTATTTGATACTTCAATATTTCTGAAAACCAAAGTATTCTTTGAATACCTAAAAAATACAGAGCTCTCAAACCAAAGTCGTGTACAAATGTACAACATGTTCTTATTTTTAGAAGCCATCTATAAACACGTCATTTTTAGTTAGTTTGGTTAATTTTTCCCACGCCAATTAGCCGTGTCTAAACTTGGGACAAACAAAATACAAACATAACAAAGCATTAATATAACACACATAACTTAGCTTAGATAGGGTTGCTAGGGCAACATAAGTTCTTACATAGACACCGATAGATAATAATAATTAACCTTACATAGATAGGGTAGCTAGCTCGGTCAACACACACGCCAAACTCACACTACATAGTAGATAGATAGATAGGGTAGCTAGGGCAACACCGCCATGTCTTCACCGTCGTCTTCACCTTAACCGATGGCTTCACCGTCTTCTTCACCGCCGGCTTCAGTACTCCTCGTCAAGGCCGTTGTCGTCGAGGTAGTACGGGAGGCTGTGCATGCGGTTGCGAGCGGGGAAGACGCTCTCGAAGTCGGTGAAGATGTTATAGGTCGTGAATGCGATAAACTCGCACCCACACCAATACACCTTGCCGAGTAGGTAGTAGGCATTGAACCTGTTGGTGAAGTGGACGACGAGCCCTACCACTGGAGTGTTGGCATGGGGACGCTGCTCCACGAGGTTGAACATGGGCGGCGAGCCCGCCGGGAGGTGGTGGAAGCCCGCACAGAGGAACCCCGTGCAAGCTCAGTGCTACCCCTCCAGCGTGAGAACGCCCACACGCGGAGCGATGCCTCGACGACGACATTGGCGGGGTACAGCCGTTCCGGCACGGTGGGCGGCTCTTGGAACGTCGGCCCGTTGAACTGCGTCTTGCTCGCTTCACTGAGTGGAACGGCTTTGCCTTTTGGGGGAAGAAGAGAAGTTGGAGGCGCAGATGGATCTGTAGAAGAAGAGGCAATGAAGGGCAATTTAAATAGCCGGGGGGACAAAGTGGGTACATGCGCAAACGGCGTAGATCGTGACTCAGTGCATGCGTGAACCGATGCGATCATCAATGTGTGAACGTGAATCGATGCAAGCGTGCTTTGCGTTGGCGGCTGCCTGCCTCCCCCTTCTGCGTGCTCTGCATTGGCGGCTGCCTGCCTCCCATTCACGAGCGTGCGTGCAGCCTGCGGTGTGAACCGATGCCTCGACATATGGACACGAGCGTGCGTGCAACCTGCCCCTTCTGCCACCGGCACGTATGCCTGCGACGTGTGAAACGACGTTGCGGAGTTATTGAATCCACCGGCAACCGTGCGGCAAGGATTGATGCGTGCGTGTCGGAGTGCATGCATGTGATTAGGTCTAGGTCACTAGATGCGTGCGTGGCGGTGTTCGCATGCATAGCAGGCTACATCGATGCCAAAGCCAGGCATGCATAGCAGGCTGCATCCATCGATAGCAGGCTTTTTTAATTTATTACCATGAAACTAACGGGCCCGTCCTATGAATACAAACACGGCCCAACCAGCGAAGCCACAGCCACAGTCAACAGAGTCCAACGTGGCCCCACAAGTCAGTTAACGGCCAAGACGGCAAACGTCTGTTATGAACATTTGTGAGAGTTTCAGCTAAGGGAGTGAGGAAAAGTGAGCAAAAGTTTGAAGCGTGGGGAAAACCGAGCAGAAGTAAGGAATTGGGGGCACAGATGGAATAAGCCCAACTATTTTACTAACCATAGATTCATCAAAATAAGCAAACAACCCACGAAAAACAGAATCTGTCAAAAACAGAACAGTCTGTAGTAATTTGTAGCTAGCACAAGATCTGGAACCCCAAAAATTCTAAAATAAATTGCTGGACGTGAGGAATTTATCTATTAATAATATTCAAAAAGAATTAACTAAATAGAACTCTTCAAATAAAAATTACAGAAGTGTAACGCCCCGAGACCGTTGTGCCAGGTGTCGTGCAGTCATTCGATGTTGTTGCGTTGTCATGTGCTTGCGTGTTGCATCATGTCACGTCATCATGTGCGTTGCATCATGTCATCATGTCATAATCTTTTGCATCTCAACTAAATAATTCGTATGGGTCTTCGATCCATTTAATTCGAGGGAAGGATGACTTCTCTTTATAATATATCCTCCCGTTATTAGTGGAGCTACTATAATAAATATTCCATTCTTTTGGAATTAACCGGAACACACTTGCAAATCCCCACTCCCTTTCTACTTCAAGTTTGGTCCCCAAACTTTGCCAACATCTCTTTTCCCATTTATCGAGGCTCCTCCTAAATTCTCAACATTTTTGGACTCTTCTAAATCCTAGTCCTTGTGCAACCTTTTTAATTAAATTCAAATGTCTTTGAATTTAATTCTTGCAATCTTGCCCACTTTATTTTCTCGGAACATGTGCATTTTTGTGAGTCCGGGAAAATTATTCGCGTGTCCACCTTCTTCCCCTAACCTCCTCTTTCTTTTCTTTCTCTTTATTCGTTTTTCTGCAAAGTAAATATGAGAGAGAGAGAGAGAGGGGAGATAGCCCTGGGCCGGCCTCCCTGCGTGCAAGCCGCCGCAGCCCAGCAGCAGCAGGCCGTGCCCCTGCCCACCTGGGCCTCCCTCTCCTCTCGGCCGGCCTCTTTGGCCCAAGGCCCCGCTGCCTACCTAACCCTAGCCCGACTCCCTTCTTCCTCCCGTTTTCCCCTCGCGCCGCCAGGGACCGCATCCCGCTCACCTCCTCGATCCCCTCTCCTCGCCCTTCCTCGCCCCGCATTGCACCAGTCCTCCCCGATCCCCCTCGCCTTGCCCCTGCGCCAATCCTTCCCCATGGCCACGAGCGCCACCAGCAGCAGTTCAGGCGTCCCCGTCGCGAGCCCCGAGCCACGACGTCCCTGGAGCCGCCTGCCCGTCGCCGGCCTCTCCTTCTTCCTCCCGTGCGCCTCCCTCTCCTGCATGGACGCCCTCGCCTTGCCGCAGCCAAGCTGTGCCACGGCGCCGACCGGGAACCGCCAGTCAACAGGGACGCGCCAAGTACCTCTCCGGAGACGCCGCCAAGCTCCGCCCCGGAGCTGCTCCGCCCTGAGGCCCTGGCCTTGACCTCTTGGGCCTCTTCCTCGCCCTGCACCATCTCGGGGACCCCCTGCCCGACGCCATGGCCTCCCCTGCTTCATGCCAAGACCGATGTCGGCCCCTTCATCCTTCACCGTCCTCCTGCCCGTGCCTTTTTGTTCGGCCCTGTTTTTTTTGGTGTTGTACGAGGATGTGAGGACGATGACCGGCGCCAAGTCCTGCTCGAGCACCCACCTGCGTTGCGGCGTCAGTGCACCGTGTCGCTGCTCGTTGCCTGCCAAGACCGTCTCCGTGGAAGTTCACCAAGTACACCACCGACAAGACCACATGGATGCCCGAACGAGTGCCGAACCAGGTCAACGATATCGCCAAGTTATTCTACCGATGAACGCTTTGGACGTCAAGTACCCCTTTGAGATGTCGAGATCGGCAAGTTCGAGGACCCCAAGTACCCCTTCGAAACGTGTTCCTCTACCGTCGTCTCCGGAAACGCCAAGTACCCCTACGCACGAAGGCGTCAAGTTCGTTTCGGGATTCATCAAGTACCGCTACCGATATGGCTCGAACGTCTACGAAACGTGTACCACTACCGTCGCAAGTACCACTCCGAACCATGTACGACGACCGTCGCCGAAGACCCGTGAAACATGAACGTGAACGACTACCGTCGCGAGTACCTCTACGTCGTCATGTACCCCCACTTCCACTACCATCGCGTGAACGACTACTTCCCCTGCTTCCCACGACGACCCCGTGTACAACTACTTCCTCGTCGACACGTGTACCCCTACCGCCGAACTCGATCCATTTCAATGATGCTCGCTTCAAAGGTATAACCCCGAGATGACAGCCGTGAACGAATGCATGTGTGATGTATGAAATGCTCGTGTTTGCTCCGTGTCGGAGTTGTTCGTGCACGTTGCCCCTCTTTTTCCTTGTCACCGTCATGTGGGAACCCGGTATCCGGGATCACCCCACCTCCTATCGCGTGTCACGCTCCCGTCACTTTTCCTTTTGCGCCGGTATCTCCGCGAGTTACCGGAACCGATATGTTGCCGTGGCATCATTCTCGGATTCGTTGCCGTGGCACCCCCTTTTTCCTTCCACCACGGTGACAATGCTTCATAATGCTCTTATCCACATTTTGCATAGATTGCTTAAAATTGTTCATGTCATCCGCATCATGATAACAACAATTAAAAAAATTGATTAAAGTGATGTTTGGTTAATTTTGCTTAAATGCCATGTTAAAAATGCTTTAATTCATATCTAATTAACCGTAACTCCGATTTTAATAAACTTTATATGTAAATGGGGTAGAATTTCGCCTAGTTTATCTTGGTGGCATCTCTTTGCATGTTTAACAACTCTAAAATTGTGTTTAGGACAGATCAGGACCAAACCTTAAAATATGCTATGGGGATTTACCGGAATTGTTGTGCGTTGCTTCCGGCCTCATTTAACCTTGACTAGATAAGTAGTTTTTCTTTGCTTCCCCTCTTGCCATGATTAACAACATTTAATATTGTTGGGTACATAAACGGGAGAGAACTAAATAATTGACGTGGTGTTCCGTCAATATGCACCTCGTTGCATATTGAGCTCCACTTAACTTGTAGTGTTGTTTGTGCACTTTGCCATGCCATGCCAAGCTTCATTAAACCGGACATGCATCATACTCGTTTGTGCATCATGCCATGTTGATGTGTTGGTTGTTTACTATGTTGTGTGCTTCTTTTCCGGTGATTGCTTCTTCGGGTTGATTCCGGTAACGTCGAGTTTGTGAGGATCCGTTCGACTACGTCCGTTTGTCTTCTTCATGGACTCGTTCTTCTTCCTTGCGGGATTTCAGGCAAGATGATCATACCCTCGAGATCACTTCTATCTTTGCTTTGCTAGATGCTCGCTCTTTTGCTATGCCATTGCTATGATGCCTACCACTTGCTTGTCAGCCTCCCAAGTTGCCATGTTCAGCCTCTAACCCACCAATGTCCTAGCAAACCGTTGATTGGCTATGTTACTGCTTTGCTCAGCCCCTCTTATAGCGTTGTTAGTTGCGGGTGAAGATTGAAGTTTGTTCCGTGTTGGAACATGGAGATGTTGTTCCTTGTTGGAACATGTTTACTTGTTGGGATATCACTATATATATCTTATTTAATTAATGCATCTATATACTTGGTAAAGGGTGGAAGGCTCGGCCTTATGCCTGGTGTTTTGTTCCACTCTTGCCGCCCTAGTTTCCGTCATATCGGTGTTATGTTCCCGGATTTTGCGTCCCTTACGTGGTTGGGCTATAATGGGAACCCCTTGACAGTTCGCCTTAAGTAAAGCTTTGCCAGCAATGCCCAACATTGGTTTTACCATTTGCCACCTAGGCTTTTTTCCCTTGGGAGTCGCGCATCCCGAGGGTCATCTTTATTTTAACCCCCCCCCCGGGCCAGTGCTTGTCTAAGCGTTGGTCCAAACTGTCAGCCGCCGGTGGCTACCAGGGGCAACTCTGGGCTGGCCTACCGGAAGTTTGGACAATCCGGTGTTGCCCTGAGAACGAGATATGTGCAGCTCCCATCAGGATGTCGGCGCATCGGGCGGTGTTGCTGGTTTAGTTTTACCCTGTCGAAATGTCTTGTTGTACTGGGATACCAAGTCTGATCGAAATGTCTCGGGTGGAGGTATATTCCTTCGTTGACCGTGAGAGCTTGTCGTGGGCTAAGTTGGGACACCCTGCAGGGATTTGAACTTTCGAAAGCCGTGCCCGCGGTTATGGGTAGATGGGAATTTGTTAACGTCCGGTTGTAGAAAACCTGAAGTGACCTTAATTAAAATGAATCAACAGCGTGTGTAACCGTGATGGTCTCTTTCCGGCAGAGTCCGGGAAGTGAACATTGTTGTTGGAGTTATGCTTGACGTAGGTAGTCCAGGATCACTTCTTGATCATATTTTATCGACCGTGCTTTGCCCTCTCTTCTCGCTCTCGTTTGCGAATAGGTTAGCCACCATATATGCTAGTCGCTTGCTGCAGCTCCACCTCATACCTTTACCTTACCCATAAGCTTAAATAGTCTTGATCGCGAGGGTGCGAGATTGCTGAGTCCCCGTGGCTCACAGATACTTCCAAAACCAGTTTGCAGGTGCCGATGAGACCGTGCAGATGACGCTACCAAGCTCAGGAGGAGCTCGATGAAGATCTTGTCCTTGGTGTTGCTTTGTTCTAGTTGATCAGTAGTGGAGCCCAGTTGGGGTCGATCGGGAACCTTTGTCGCATTTGGGGTTCTTCTTTTATTTTGGTGCCGTAGTCGGACCATGAGTGTATTTGATTGATGTAATGTTTATTCATGTAATTGTGTGAAGTGGCGATTGTAAGCCAGCTATGTATCTCTTATTCCTTATTATATTACATGGGTTGTGTGAAGATTACCTCACTTGCGACATATGCCTTCAATGCGATTATGCCTCTAAGTCATGCCTCGACACGTGGGAGATATAGTCGCATCGAGGGTGTTACAAGTTGGTATCAAAGCCTTCCCCGACCTTAGGAGCCCCATTGCTTGATCGTTTTTAGCAGCCGAGTTATGTCTAGAAAAATGTTTTGAGTCCTTAGGAATTATATATCGGAGAGCTTAGGAATTCTTTTTACTTCCCAGTCTCCTCATCGCTCTGGTAAGGCATCCTGACGTAGAGTTTTGACTCTTCTCTTCTCAAATTTCACTAAAAAAAATTTAGGATCACGCGAGTATCTTAGTTTTGTTCCGATGGCTTATGATGAGAATACTGTCTTGGTGCCTCCTGTCAGGGGTTTAGTGGAAGTGTCCCGGGGAGTTGAGCTCTGAGGTGTTGTCATCATAATTTTATCGTTGCAATTCTGGAATACTTGAGATATGTTCGCGACATCGAAAAACTCTTTTATGCAGTTCGTTCGTGAGATAACCTCGACGCCACCCAGTACTGGGGCGGGAGTTCGGGAGTATCGCCATAACTTGTATAACGGATGATTTTCGAAGGTTGAGATAGATGGTTTCCGAAGGTTTCTTGGTTATGTGTTGAAGGATGGATGCAGCTGGATGTAGGATTTGCTAGCCTTGGTGAGATATTATGCTTCCCCTGTATCCTCAACACCTGATTGCATAACCGGAAAATTTCGGGAGTTTCATAAGTGGGAATTCAAGTAGCTCTTAGGATATCTTTTTTGACAGATGTATGATATGAAATTGGGGTTCGACGTCTAGTGGTTCGCCTATTCACGGTCGATTTTACAGTGGCCTTGTTGTGTCTTAAAGAGTCCTTGGCTATGCTGACTCGGGGACGCTTCGTATGTCATGTGCACTGCCTTGTACATGATGGTGCTGTAGGATCGAGCCCGTGTAGGTCCCACCACGAAAACTTCAGGCGAAATCTCTATCATATGTTTGTTCTGGCTTATTCTGCAAGCCAACCCTTTGTTTTGTTTTGAGTTGTGGTATTCGAGTTGCTTCAATGTCAAATGTTGATTCCTTACCTTCCTCAAGTGGTGTTCTCATACTCCTATGTGAATACTAATCCTTCATGATAATCGAGATTGCCATGTTAATTCTTTTAACCGGCATGTTTCTCTTCAAGTGGATCCGATCATTTCAACTCCCGCAAGATCAATTATCAGTTCTTCTCTACGGTGTTCGTTCCATCCATTCCAAATTGTCTTTGTTTTTCCCACCCTCCCTCCCTTTGTTTTTTCTTCAAGGATTCAGATTTCTTAATCACTATCCATTGTATTGATGGAAGTCCCTCCGTTCTATTTTCCTTCAATGTTCGTATCCGGTGTTTCTCATGAATATTCTAATGGAGGTTCAAGCTCATCACTCTTCGTTCTTTTCTTCTCCAGTGGTTTCAAGTCAAGCTTTGTTGATCATGTTTTTTTCCTCATTTCAATGCTTTCTTATGCCGGTGCAATTCTTTATCATTCTACTTCTCCCTATTTATTATTCCGGAGTGCTCAAGATATCTCGAAGATTCGTGTATCCACTCTTCTTTCATTCAAGCTATTTCAAGGATGTTATATCATTCAAGCCTTTTTATTCGACCGGTGCAATCTCTCCTTCTAATCATTCCAACGGTGTTTCTTTTGAGTGGGCCCTAACCCACAGGTCTTTTTCCAGGATCTTACCTGACTCTTCTTATTTTCCCAGAGCTATCCTAAATTCTTTTCGAAGTTTGACGTAAGTATGAGTTATCATCAGTCATATGTATTTCTCCAAGATCTCTCAATTTCTTATCATCATTGGATCAACCTTTCCATTCTTCATCCCGGAGATCTCAACAATTTGGTGGTGTTTCTCGTCGTCATACTTGGATTTTGAAGACCGAAGAAGATTTTTTTTCTCTTAATCTTGCTCCATTCTCTTCAAGATTCGTGATTCTAGCTTGTTGTCTTCCTCTCATAATTATTTTTGATTGTGAGAATTCTTTTCAACCTTCCGGAGAAATTTAAGAGTCTTCTCAGTTTGTTATCCGGAGCCCATTATCTAAGATTTATTCACTCTCAGCTTTCGGCTATCATTCTCCAAAATCTTACCGGTGCAGCGTTCAAGTGATCTCTAATCGGTCCATGATCTATTATATTAGTCTCCATCTAAATTCTCTCAAGCATCTTCGTTCATTTGCTAATTTTCCCGTTGTCCCTTTCTCTTTTCTTCGCTTATTTTCATTTCTTACAGTGGTTCATTCAAGATTTCTCTTCCTTATCTTATCTATTTATTCGTTGTTTTCAATTCTACCGGTGGTTCGTCGAAATACCTTCTTAAGTTTGCGCTATATCTCTCTTAATCCTTTCTACAAGAATAAGTAGTGTGCCAAATCCATGGTTTGTCATCAATTTAATTGATGAAGGACGAGCATATCATAATTCTTATTCTTGTTTCATCCAAGTGATCAATTTCTTATTTCGGAGGCTCATCAAATTCTCGTCTTCATTTGTTTCATCTTTTCTTTTCCGGAGTTCCAAGCTCTCTCAATTTATTTCATCACGAAGATCCATCTAATCATTGCAAGGATTCACCTTGTGTTTTCAATTTCTCTTTCTTTTTATTCTTTTGTTACCGGAGTTCTTCATGAAGGCTCTACATGATGGTTCATCAAGGATTTAATTCCTTCTCGAAGTGTTCATCGAGATTCTTTTCAAAGGAGGTCAAGTTTTCTTCATCTCGCAATCCGGAGTACAATTTCTTTCTACCGTATTATTGGAGGTGGTCATTCTTGATAATTTGGGTTCATGTTTCATGATTCACATGTTGTTAAGAAATGAGGAATTTTAAATCCATCAACCTATTCGTTGGTATTGTCTTGGGTTATATTTCACCTAAAGCCTTCCCTAAGGATGGTTGTTATTATGGTGCTTATATATGATCCAAGTTCTTCTTTTATCCTCTCGGTAATATAAGTTTCTCGTCTCTTTGTTCTTATCAATCCAATTCTTTTCCCGTGAGTGGCAGGTTTTTCATCTCTTAATTTGAGAGGTATTCCATAAGACCATATCAAGCTTATTATTTTCGTTGTGGGTTTTCCAACAACTCCGTTCTAGCTTCTGTTGTAACCGTGCTCTCTCAAGATATTGTTTCCCTTCGTTCATCCCATTCCATTCTTACTTTTCTTCCAGAGACATTGTGATGTTGTTCTGTTCAACCTTCTTCTTGTTCTTGTCAGGATCATGTTTTTTTTCATGCTTATCCATTTAACCGGAGTGTTGTGTCCTCTTTTCAAGTATCCTCTCATCTTGTCAAGTTCAGTTCCTTCCATTTACAGACGGAGTGCTGTCCAAATTATGTCACTCTTATTCCTTCCCTATCTTGCTTAACCGGAGTATTGTGCCCCTTTGTTCAAGTTCTTGTCGCCTTATCAAGTCTTGCATCCCTTTCTCAATCGGAGTGCTGCCCGAATTTTGGTTTTCCTTGATCCTCTTCCTTAACCGGAGTGCTGCCTGAATTTGTTCTTCTTTGTCCCTCTTTTCTAACGGAGTGTTTTCGACTTTGTTCTCCTTCTTTCTATTCTTTTCTCGAATTTGTTCAACCTTTTCAAGGTTCTTTGGTTTCACTCGTTTGTCAAAGAAGCAATTTGTTTTACCTCTTCTCTTTCTCTTCCGTTTCTTTCCCTCCGGTGCCATTCTAGATCTCGGGACGAGATCCTCTCGTAGTGGTGGAGTGTTGTAACGCCCCAAGACCGTTGTGCCAGGTGTCGTGCAGTCATTCGATGTTGTTGCGTTGTCATGTGCTTGCGTGTTGCATCATGTCACGTCATCATGTGCATTGCATCATGTCATCATGTCATAATCTTTTGCATCTCAACTAAATAATTCGTATGGGTCTTCGATCCATTTAATTCGAGGGAAGGATGACTTCTCTTTATAATATATCCTCCCGTTATTAGTGGAGCTAATATAATAAATATTCCATTCTTTTGGAATTAACCGGAACACACTTGCAAATCCCCACTCCCTTTCTACTTCAAGTTTGGTCCCCAAACTTTGCCAACATCTCTTTTCCCATTTATCGAGGCTCCTCCTAAATTCTCAACATTTTTGGACTCTTCTAAATCCTAGTCCTTGTGCAACCTTTTTAATTAAATTCAAATGTCTTTGAATTTAATTCTTGCAATCTTGCCCACTTTATTTTCTCGGAACATGTGCATTTTTGTGAGTCCGGGAAAATTATTCGCGTGTCCACCTTCTTCCCCTAACCTCCTCTTTCTTTTCTTTCTCTTTATTCGTTTTTCTGCAAAGTAAATATGAGAGAGAGAGAGAGGGGAGATAGCCCTGGGCCGGCCTCCCTGCGTGCAAGCCGCCGCAGCCCAGCAGCAGCAGGCCGTGCCCCTGCCCACCTGGGCCTCCCTCTCCTCTCGGCCGGCCTCTTTGGCCCAAGGCCCCGTTGCCTACCTAACCCTAGCCCGACTCCCTTCTTCCTCCCGTTTTCCCCTCGCGCCGCCAGGGACCGCATCCCGCTCACCTCCTCGATCCCCTCTCCTCGCCCTTCCTCGCCCCGCATTGCACCAGTCCTCCCCGATCCCCCTCGCCTTGCCCCTGCGCCAATCCTTCCCCATGGCCACAAGCGCCACCAACAGCAGTTCAGGCGTCCCCGTCGCGAGCCCCGAGCCATGACGTCCCTGGAGCCGCCTGCCCGTCGCCGGCCTCTCCTTCTTCCTCCCGTGCGCCTCCCTCTCCTGCATGGACGCCCTCGCCTTGCCGCAGCCAAGCTGTGCCACGGCGCCGACCGGGAACCGCCAGTCAACAGGGACGCGCCAAGTACCTCTCCGGAGACGCCGCCAAGCTCCGCCCCGGAGCTGCTCCGCCCTGAGGCCCTGGCCTCGACCTCTTGGGCCTCTTCCTCGCCCTGCACCATCTCGGGGACCCCCTGCCCGACGCCATGGCCTCCCCTGCTTCATGCCAAGACCGATGTCGGCCCCTTCATCCTTCACCGTCCTCCTGCCCGTGCCTTTTTGTTCGGCCCTGTTTTTTTTGGTGTTGTACGAGGATGTGAGGACGACGACCGGCGCCAAGTCCTGCTCGAGCACCCACCTGCGTTGCGGCGTCAGTGCACCGTGTCGCTGCTCGTTGCCTGCCAAGACCGTCTCCGTGGAAGTTCACCAAGTACACCACCGACAAGACCACATGGATGCCCGAACGAGTGCCGAACCAGGTCAACGATATCGCCAAGTTATTCTACCGATGAACGCTTTGGACGTCAAATACCCCTTTGAGATGACGAGATCGGCAAGTTCGAGGACCCCAAGTACCCCTTCGAAACGTGTTCCTCTACCGTCGTCTCCGGAAACGCCAAGTACCCCTACGCACGAAGGCGTCAAGTTCGTTTCGGGATTCATCAAGTACCGCTACCGATATGGCTCGAACGTCTACGAAACGTGTACCACTACCGTCGCAAGTACCACTCCGAACCATGTACGACGACCGTCCCCGAAGACCCGTGAAACGTGAACGTGAACGACTACCGTCGCGAGTACCTCTACGTCGTCATGTACCCCCACTTCCACTACCATCGCGTGAACGACTACTTCCCCTGCTTCCCACGACGACCCCGTGTACAACTACTTCCTCGTCGACACGTGTACCCCTACCGCCGAACTCGATCCGTTTCAATGATGCTCGCTTCAAAGGTTTAACCCCGAGATGACAGCCGTGAACGAATGCATGTGTGATGTATGAAATGCTCGTGTTTGCTCCGTGTCGGAGTTGTTCGTGCACGTTGCCCCTCTTTTTCCTTGTCACCGTCATGTGGGAACCCGGTATCCGGGATCACCCCACCTCCTATCGCGTGTCACGCTCCCGTCACTTTTCCTTTTGCGCCGGTATCTCCGCGAGTTACCGGAACCGATATGTTGCCGTGGCATCATTCTCGGATTCGTTGCCGTGGCACCCCCTTTTTCCTTCCACCACGGTGACAATGCTTCATAATGCTCTTATCCACATTTTGCATAGATTGCTTAAAATTGTTCATGTCATCCGCATCATGATAACAACAATTAAAAAAATTGATTAAAGTGATGTTTGGTTAATTTTGCTTAAATGCCATGTTAAAAATGCTTTAATTCATATCTAATTAACCGTAACTCCGATTTTAATAAACTTTATATGTAAATGGGGTAGAATTTCGCCTAGTTTATCTTGGTGGCATCTCTTTGCATGTTTAACAACTCTAAAATTGTGTTTAGGACAGATCAGGACCAAACCTTAAAATATGCTATGGGGATTTACCGGAATTGTTGTGCGTTGCTTCCGGCCTCATTTAACCTTGACTAGATAAGTAGTTTTGCTTTGCTTCCCCTCTTGCCATGATTAACAACATTTAATATTGTTGGGTACATAAACGGGAGAGAACTAAATAATTGACGTGGTGTTCCGTCAATATGCACCTCGTTGCATATTGAGCTCCACTTAACTTGTAGTGTTGTTTGTGCACTTTGCCATGCCATGCCAAGCTTCATTAAACCGGACATGCATCATACTCGTTTGTGCATCATGCCATGTTGATGTGTTGGTTGTTTACTATGTTGTGTGCTTCTTTTCCGGTGATTGCTTCTTCGGGTTGATTCCGGTAACGTCGAGTTTGTGAGGATCTGTTCGACTACGTCCGTTTGTCTTCTTCATGGACTCGTTCTTCTTCCTTGCGGGATTTCAGGCAAGATGATCATACCCTCGAGATCACTTCTATCTTTGCTTTGCTAGATGCTCGCTCTTTTGCTATGCCATTTCTACGATGCCTACCACTTGCTTGTCAGCCTCCCAAATTGCCATGTTCAGCCTCTAACCCACCAATGTCCTAGCAAACCGTTGATTGGCTATGTTACTGCTTTGCTCAGCCCCTCTTATAGCGTTGTTAGTTGCAGGTGAAGATTGAAGTTTGTTCCGTGTTGGAACATGGAGATGTTGTTCCTTGTTGGAACATGTTTACTTGTTGGGATATCACTATATATATCTTATTTAATTAATGCATCTATATACTTGGTAAAGGGTGGAAGGCTCGGCCTTATGCCTGGTGTTTTGTTCCACTCTTTCCGCCCTAGTTTCCGTCATATCGGTGTTATGTTCCCGGATTTTGCGTCCCTTACGCGGTTGGGCTATAATGGGAACCCCTTGACAGTTCGCCTTAAGTAAAGCTTTGCCAGCAATGCCCAACATTGGTTTTACCATTTGCCACCTAGCCTTTTTTTCCCTTGGGAGTCGCGCATCCCGAGGGTCATCTTTATTTTAACCCCCCCGGGCCAGTGCTTGTCTAAGCGTTGGTCCAAACTGTCAGCCGCCGGTGGCTACCAGGGGCAACTCTGGGCTGGCCTACCGGAAGTTTGGACAATCCGGTGTTGCCCTGAGAACGAGATATGTGCAGCTCCCATCAGGATGTCGGCGCATCGGGCGGTGTTGCTGGTTTAGTTTTACCCTGTCGAAATGTCTTGTTGTACTGGGATACCGAGTCTGATCGGAATGTCTCGGGTGGAGGTCTATTCCTTCGTTGACCGTGAGAGCTTGTCGTGGGCTAAGTTGGGACACCCTGCAGGGATTTGAACTTTCGAAAGCCGTGCCCGCGGTTATGGGCAGATGGGAATTTGTTAACGTCCGGTTGTAGGAAACCTGAAGTGACCTTAATTAAAATGAATCAACAGCGTGTGTAACCGTGATGGTCTCTTTCCGGTGGAGTCCGGGAAGTGAACACGGTTGTTTGAGTTATGCTTGACGTAGGTAGTCCAGGATCACTTCTTGATCATATTTTATCGACCGTGCTTTGCCCTCTCTTCTCGCTCTCGTTTGCGAATAGGTTAGCCACCATATATGCTAGTCGCTTGCTGCGGCTCCACCTCATACCTTTACCTTACCCATAAGCTTAAATAGTCTTGATCGCGAGGGTGCGAGATTGCTGAGTCCCCGTGGCTCACAGATACTTCCAAAACCAGTTTGCAGGTGCCGATGAGACCGTGTAGATGACGCTACCAAGCTCAGGAGGAGCTCGATGAAGATCTTGTCCTTGGTGTTGCTTTGTTCTAGTTGATCAGTAGTGGAGCCCAGTTGGGGTCGATCGGGAACCTTTGTCGTATCTGGGGTTCTTCTTTTATTTTGGTGCCGTAGTCGGACCATGAGTGTATTTGATTGATGTAATGTTTATTCATGTAATTGTGTGAAGTGGCGATTGTAAGCCAGCTATGTATCTCTTATTCCTTATTATATTACATGGGTTGTGTGAAGATTACCTCACTTGCGACATATGCCTTCAATGCGATTATGCCTCTAAGTCATGCCTCGACACGTGGGAGATATAGTCGCATCGAGGGTGTTACAAGAAGTTCTCGTGAGCGCTAAAGTTTCTGTTTTTTACAGCAAGGTCAACAAGACTTTCCCCAAGTCTTCCCAATGGTTCTACTTGGCACAAACACTAATTAAACACAAAAAACACAACCAAAACAGAGGCTAAATAATTTATTTATTACTAAGCAGGAGCAAAAAGCAAGGAATAAAAATAAAATTGGGTTGCCTCCCAACAAGCGCTATCGTTTAATGCCCCTAGCTAGTCATAAAAGCGAGGATAGATCTAGGTATTGCCATCTTTAGTAGGCAATTCTTTGATGAGGCATCTATTTCCCTTAGGAATTTATTTCTTTCTAGTGATTATCAAACTTTTAGGCACAAGATCGAAAAATTCATTTGTAGCAATCGGTTCCTTAATGATAGCAAAAAGATTGGGATGAATACTTATAGATTTAAGATCCGCAGTTTCCTTACTAGATGATTCACCCTTATTTTTAGGAACATACATAAGCTTGGAAATTTTAGTAGGAGTACTTGGAGTATTCTTTACGGAAGAAAAGGCGGTTCCCAAGTTTGTAATGATATGCTCAAGTTTATCGATTCTAGTAGAATCTAAGTTTATCTTCTCATTAACTATAGGTTCCTTTTCCTTAATATTTTTCAGAGTCATTCCTACCTTAGATCCATATTGAGTAATTTGAGTGTGGATCTTTTTATCTAGATTTTCAATTAATTCAATAGTAGCAACTTCATTTTCAATAATTTCAAGTCTTTGCATAACATGCTCCAAAGTTAACATGGTTCCATTACCCAAAAGAGGTGGTGAGCCAAATAAATTTAGCATAGCATTATAAGAATCAAAAGTATGGCTACCCAAGAAGTTCCCTCTGGTAATGGTATCGAGGATATATCTATACCAAGGATTAACACCTACGTAAAAGTTGCGCAGAAGAACTAAGGTAGATTGCTTCCTGGTAGATCTATCTTGAGCATTGCAAATTCGATACCAAGCATCTTTTAGATTTTCTCCCTCCCTTTATTTAAAATTTAGAACTTCACTCTCGGGAGACAACGCAGAAGATATGAGACTAGCCATGGCGACAAGCAAACAAACTAGCACACAAGCAAACAAGAGCAAACGGGCAAAAGAGGCAAATAGAGAGGGAGGATAGAGAGAGAGACAGAGGGTGAATAAAACGGCAAGGGTGAAGTGGGGGAGAGGAAAACGAGAGGCAAATGCCAAATAATGTAATGCAAGAGATAGGGATTGTGATGGGTACTTGGTATGTTGACTTTTTGCGTAGACTCCCCGGCAACGGCACCAGAAATCCTTCTTGCTACGTCTTGAGCTTGCGTTGGTTTTCCCCGAAGAGGAAGGGCTGATGCAGCAGAGTAGTGTAAGTATTTCTCTCAGTTTTTGAGAACCAAGGTATCAATCCAGTAGGAGGCCACACTCAAGTCCCTCGTACCTGCACAAAACGATAGCTACTCGCAACCAACGCGATTAGGGGTTGTCAATCCCTTCACGGTCACTTACGAGAGTAAGATCTGATAGATATAATATTTTTGGTATTTTTAGTATAAAAATGCAAAGTGAAAAGTAAAGTCAAAGTAAAAAGCAAAACAAGATGAAAGTGATGGAGATTAATATGATAAGAATAGACCCGGGGGCCATAGGTTTCACAAGTGGCTTCTCTCAAGAGCATAAGTATTCTACGGTGGGTGAACAAATTACTGTTGAGCAATTGACAGAATTGAGCATAGTTATGAGAATATCTAGGCATGATCATGTATAGGCATCACATCCGTGACAAGTAGACCGAAACGATTTTGCATATACTACTATTACTCCACTCATCGACCGCTATCCAGCATGCATCCAGAGTATTAAGTTAAAAACAGAGTAACGCCTTAAGCAAGATGACATGATGTAGAGAGATAAATTCATGCAATGTGAAATAAACCCCATCTTGTTATCCTCGATGGCAATGATACAATACGTGCCTTGCTGCCCCTTCTGTCACTGGGAAAGGACACCGCAAGATCGAATGCAAAGCTAAGCACTTCTCCCATGGCAAGAACTACCAATCTAGTTGGCCAAACCAAACGGATAATTCGAAGAGACTTGCAAAGATAACCAATCATACATAAAAGAATTCAGAGAAGATTCAAATATTATTCATAGATAGACTTGATCATAAACCCACAATTCATCGGTCTCAACAAACACACCGCAAAAAGAAGATTACATCGAATAGATCTCCACAAGAGAGGGGGAGAACTTTGTACTGAGATCCAAAAAGTGAGAAGAAGCCATCTAGCTACTAACTATGGACCCGAAGGTCTGAGGTAAACTACTCACACTTCATCGGAGAGGCTATGATGATGTAGAAGCCCTCCGTGATGACGGCCCTCTCCGGCGGAGCTCCGGAACAGGCCCCAAGATGATATCTCATGGATACAGAAAGTTGCGGCGGGGGAATTAGGTTTTTGGCTCCGTATCTGTTCGTTTGGGGTACGTGGAGATATATAGGAGGAAGGAGTATGTCGGTGGAGCATCGAGGGGCCCACGAGGCAGGGGCGCGCGCTAGGGGGGGGCGCCCCCCACCCTCGTGACCGCCTCTTTGACTCCTTGGAGTAGGGTCCAAGTCTCCTGGATCACGTTCGGTGATAAAATCATGTTCCCGAAGGTTTTATCCCGTTTGGACTCCGTTTGATATTCTGTTTCTTCGAAATACTGAAATAGGCAAAAAACAGCAATTCTGGGCTGGGCCTCCGGTTAATAGGTTAGTCCCAAAAATGATATAGAAGTGGAAAATTAAGCCCAATATAGTCCAAAACAGTAGATAATATAGCATGGAGCAATAAAAAATTATAGATAAGTTGGAGACGTATCACATAACAACATACATTCTTCCCTTTGTCATCGGTATGTTACTTGCCCAAGATTCGATCGTCGGTATCTCAATACCTAGTTCAATCTCGTTACCGGCAAGTCTCTTTACTCGTTATGTAATACATCATCCCGCAACTAACTCATTATTTGCAATGCTTGCAAGGCTTAAGTGATGTGCATTACCGAGTGGGCCCAGAGATACCTCTCCGACAATCGAAGTGACAAATTCTAATCTCGAAATACGCCAACCCAACAAGTACCTTCGGAGACACCTGTAGAGCACCTTTATAATCACCCAGTTACGTTGTGAAGTTTGGTGCACACAAAGTGTTCCTCCGGTAAACGGGAGTTACATAATCTCATATTCATAGGAACATGTATAAGTCATGAAGAAAGCAACAGGAACAAACTAAACGATCAAGTGCTAAGCTAATGGAATGGGTCAAGCCAATCACATCATTCTCCTAATGATGTGATCCCGTTAATCAAATGACAACTCATGTCTATGGTTAGGAAACTTAACCATCTTTGATCAACGAGCTAGTCAAGTAGAGGTATACTAGTGACACTCTGTTTGTCTATGTATTCACACATGTATTATGTTTCCGGTTAATACGATTCTAGCATGAATAATAAACATTTATCATGAAATAAGGAAATAAATAATAACTTTATTATTGCCTCCAGGGCATATTTCCTTCATTTGGTCCCAATGCCTACAAGAGTCTCGGTGGTAACTCATTTTATCTAGTCATAGTTGATGATTTTTCAAGATTTACGTGGGTGTTCTTTCTTGATGATAAATCGCAGGTCCAAAAGATCTTCAAGAGCTTCGCTAGGAAGGCCCAGAATCAATTTGAAGTGAAGATCAAGAAGGTTCGCGGCGACAATGGAACGGAGTTCAAGAACGCAAATGTGGACACCTTTGATGACGAACAAGGGATTTCACACGAGTTCTCGGCTATGTACACACCTCAACAAAATGGAGTTGTTGATAGGAAGAACCGAACTCTTATTGAGATGGCAAGAACGATGCTTAATGAGTACAAGACTCCGAAACACTTTTGGGCGGAAGCGGTTGAGACAGCTTGTCATGCAACAAATCGCTTGTATCTTCACAAGCTACTCTGCAAGACGGCATACGAGCTCCTCACCGATAACAAACCCCAAGTTGGATACTTTCAAGTATTTGGCTCAAAGTGCTAAATTCTTGATAAGCATCGTCGTTCTAAATTTGCTCCTAAATCTCATGAAGGCTTCCTACTTGGTTATGGCTCAAACTCTCACACTTACCGTGTTTACAACAATTTCACCCGAAAGGTTGAAGAGACGGTAGATGTGAAGTTTGATGAATCTAACGGCTCGCAAGTAGAGTAATTGCCAATTGATGTAGGAGATAAATACCCTTTGGAAGCAATCCAAGACTTGTCTATTGGAGAGATTCAACCAACGGAGGTGAAGGAGAATACCTCATCCGTCCAAGTGGAAGCTTCTAGTTCACAACAAGGTGAACCAAGAGTTGACATGGAAGCATCCACAAGTGGGACACATCAAGATGAAGAAAACGAGGAAGTACACCAAGATGAACCTCATCAACCTCCTTCTCCACCATGACAAGAGAACGGCAACGTCAACAATGAAGAAGATCAAGAAGAAAGACAAGATGACGAAGAAGAATGTTCCACCCCGACCCAAGCAAAAGCTCCCACGAATTTGAGCAAGAGTCTCAAGATATCATCCCATGGAACAAATCTTCAATGATATTCAAACCGGGAGAATTGGCTAATTTTTGTGAACATTATTCATTCATCTCGAGCATTGAACCTATGAAGGTTGAAGAAGCATTGGAAGATCCGGATTGGATAAACACCATGCATGAAGAGCTACACAACTTTGAGAGAAATCAAGTGTGGACATTGGTCGAGAAGCCCAAAAACAACCACAACATCACTGGTACCAAATGGGTGTTTCGCAACAAGCAAGACGAAGGTGGTCAAGTCGTCTGCAACAAAGCTCGTCTCGTCACCCAAGGCTACACTCAAGTCGAAGGTATGGACTACGATGAGACATATGCCCCCGTTGCTAGACTTGATGATGCGGAGCATCCTACGGACAACACCATGCCAAGAGCCCATTTGGCAAGTGACACGTGCGACATCTACTTCTCATACCTAAAGGTGAATCTTCTCCTTTACACGTGTTCACTTGACCCCTTCGAGGATGGTATACTACTTGACACCCCTCTCGTGTGCATCCATAGGTACTGTCAGAACTTCACGGATGACGAGGAGGAGTGTAAGCGCCAAGGAACACCTACACCGTCCACGAGGGAAGCATGGAAGAGAAGAAGGAAGAAGAAGGAGCTGCAAAGTCTACAGCGATCGGACGACCGGAAGCCGCGGGACGTCTGACCCTCTACAGCCGCTGGACGACCGACGAAGACTGGACGTCTGACAAGTCCCAGGCACCGGACGTATGACGCTCACCGGAAATCCGGTGCCACCCATCCCGAAGCAAAACGACGGACGTCCGACGCCCTCCGGACGACCGGACCCCCGCGAACGACCGGACATCTGACCCAGCCTGTGCGTAGCCGGGCCTTTGGCCTTGTATCTCTCTCCCACTTACCCCTTCGTGGCTTAGACTATAAATAGACCTTCCCCTCATCCTTTCTAGGGTCAGTGTTGTGTAACCTCATATTAGAGATAGAGCATCGCTCATCCATTTCGGATCTACTCCACGAGAGAGACCGCGGCCCCTCTACGGAGAAGATCCACCTTGGATTCAGGACCCCTCACGAGAAGATCCCCTTGTGAATTCAAGACCTCCTTACGGACAAGAACCGAATATCGTGTATCGTCCCTTGTTGACTTTGGATCATGTATCTCTCTTTGTGTTCATGGATCTAGCACATGTGTGATCGTTCTTGTTGGTTTGAGTGATTCTCTCGTGTTTCCCCTCGTGTTCTTCGTGTTCTTCACGGGATCCGCTCCTTTCGTGAAAGATCGGCCGTATAGGTTTCCACCCTACATCATCTTCGTATCTAGAGCCACGTTGATCACGATTTCGGAGCCTCCCCGTTGTGTTGCTAGCCTTGTTTTGTTGTTTTCGTCCTAACTAGCAGTGTGACCTGTGCATTTGCGCGGCTAGATTTCTATTTATGACTTCCATATTTTATCAATACTTTCCTTGTCAGTACTTTATCGTCACATCTAGTTAATTATAAAGATAAAAAACATGACAGTTGCATTAAAACGACGCCAGTAGGTAGGTAGTAACATACTCTCCTTGCTGGTGATGTATGTTTTATTCCATGCATTATTTTGGAGAAATCTTTAAAAAGCAGAAATGTGCAAATAAACTGTCCTCATCAATATTTGATCATCACATCCGGATATAAACAAAGTCCTAATGATTTCCTTGGTGCATGCCCGGACTGAATTAGAAAGAACAGAAAATCAAGTAAGTTCCTGACATTTCTCCAAAGAAAAGGTAAGTCTGCCATCATATACAATGTCATGCTCTGTTGCTGCCGGGAGTATCATGCCGCCATAGCTTGCTATATGAACACTCCTTTCTTTAGTAGTTTGCGAGACAGATATGTGCTTTTTTTTCTCATGATTTTCAGGAACATTTTATCTTAAAAGCTCAAATTGTTTGTACGTACGTAATATGACATTTACTCATACCTGCTGATCGTGACCTAATTGACCA
This sequence comes from Triticum monococcum, assembly GCA_034509565.1. NCBI lineage: Eukaryota > Viridiplantae > Streptophyta > Magnoliopsida > Poales > Poaceae > Triticum > Triticum monococcum. The sequence continues at coordinate 662,841,057 of CM067843.1, read as the reverse complement.
TTGTACTGATCATTTTTTGACCTTTGTACTGATCATTTCTCTGATTAATACCGAAGTCTAATAAATATGGGCCACATATTCATACTACTTGGGCCGTCCTCTCTCACTAACCTTGTTTTAGTTTGATATTTTAATTTCAGGTTGATTTTTCAATATGCTCGTTCCTGTAAAAAAAAATCTCAGAATTCAGTTCACTTTATTGATTTATGTGGAACCTATATCAATTCTAAATTGGTAATTTCTAGTATTTATAGCAATTCCATAAAATAGGACAAATAAGTGTCTTTTTTATAGGGAAAGGACAAAGAAGTGCTAGACATGGAGATACTAAAAAATTAGTGCTAGGGAATAATAAGAGTGAGGGGTATAAATTAAACAATACACGCACCTGACATGAATGATAGTTCACGTATCTAGATATAATTCTATTCATGCCAACAAAATAAATGTGATTCCCAGATATTTTTCTTATGAGGTTGTACGTCAAGACATAGTTAAGTAAGTTATAAAAGTTTATAGGCTTGTCAAGACATCATCTATACACGGCTATTTGTTTCACAATGCTGATGTTTAGATGTTCAAAAATTATATAGACTATGTTGCATTATACTGAAATAGTTGTGTTAAAAAAATATACATATTATGTTCCAGTACGCACCTAGATATTCGAAATAAAAAATAAAAGTGGGTACACCTAGCTAGCTGTGGCTGTGATCGATCTTGTTTCTACTGATTGCAAGGCAAGTCTCCTATCCATGTTATACCATCTCATAAAAAATACATACCTAGTTAGCTCTTGCTTTGATCGATCTTGTGGCTGCTCATTGCAAGGCAAGTCTTCCATCCATCCTCTACCTATCTCCATGCTGATCGGGATGCATGCATGAGGCGAGTTTGAAACATGAAGTTGTTGACGCATAGCGCATGGTAGATGATTGATTGATCCGCATACGGCATCTAGGTGTACTTACCAGCCTCAGCGTCGTCCGCGGCGGCGGCGGCCGCATGCGAGAGGACTCTGAACGTTGTGCAACCTGAGGCTGCCGATGTGATGCGTACACTGAATCAAAGCGTGTTGTGTCCATGGTGGCGCCCCAGGACATGCATGGGAGTTGTGAGGCTGTGTCGACGACGGCCGGCTAGGATATGGATTGGGACTGTTCTGGGCTTTCCGACCAATCATGATTTTTTTTTGGGCTTTGCTGGCCAATCACGAATCTGTTTTTTTCTGTTATTTTCTATGGAAGAGTCCGTGTATGTTTTTCTTTCCTTCTTTGCTTGGAAGAGTCTTAGTATGTATTGCATTGGGGGGGCGGTCGTACTTATTGCTGCATGCAATATCCGCTTTGGGTTATGCTTGAAAAATTATTTTTGTACGTGTCATGTTCAATTGTTTCTACCTAACAATATTTGTATGTAATGTTTATATCTTTAATCTCAGCCCTTGATATCTAAAATTAGTGGTCAAGATAATTTAATCTATGTGGATGAACATAATGGCTTGTTTGCCTCTTGTCTTAATTATATAATAGATTCGAAAATTCCCCATAAAAATAGCCCCAATTTTTTTTGTGATTTGTTGGTGTGATGAAATTATGTTGGATTTGATCCATGGATTTGCTTTGCCTTGAGTGGATCTAGCTTTCCCCCCTTTCCCCACCCTTTCCATCCGCAAATCCGCCCGGATTCAATGATTTTCCTCATCTCCACCTCAAACCTTAGCTGTTCATCCCGTGCCCGAAATTCGCCCAGGCACCGGACGTCCGACCGACCCTGACGAAACTGAATTTTTTCAGTCTAGTCACCACCACCGCCCCACTTTTCCACATACGCACCCCTACCACTTATACACCATCACCACTTCCGCATAACACCACCATTGCTTACCCGTCTCGCACTCCGACACGTGTTGCCACTTCGAGCTTTGAGAATTTGAGTTGCGGTTCCGTGTCCTATTGTGCTTCGGCTATTTAGGTACGGTTCGACATCAACATCACCGCTGCTCATCTTCGCCTCGGACGCGTCATCAACAACGACCACCTCAACGACATTTTGGTCTTCATGCAAACCTTTTTGACACCATACCGTAAGCAAGAAACGGTAACCTCATCTTGGTATTGGATACATCATTCTTGCCATTACATTGTTAGCCATCATAGCCTTACTCCTTTGCGTCGCTTACCCATCGAGACTAGCCATTGAGTATTGCCGGCAACGAGACTTGTGCACATTAGTGATCATACTCCGCACAACATACATACATCATTGGTGCATATCTTGGTATCATCTCTTGTGTCACAAAGTTGTCATCGCATACACAATTGCTATCTTGGTTCGTCAAGCATTTGCATGAGAAAAGAGCTCAAACAAGAAAGAGCCAAACAAGCTTTTAAGCAGGAACCATAGCATCATACAAACATTAAGATTGGCATACTCGATCATCTTGGATCATACCATTGAAATACCATACATAGAGCATACTTGGGATAGAAGTCGTTGCATTTTTGCTTAGTAGGTTGTGCACAAGTACTGTATCCGCCTATTGTGCAATCGTGCTAGCGTCTCTCTAGAGTTGTGCAACACGAGCATCCTTGTGGACTCCACATTTTGGCTCATCCTTGGTTGCACGACTCCACTTATCTTTTTGTGTGTTGTGTTTCCGTGTACCACATTTCGCTTGGTCTACTTGTTGCATTGCATACTTGCAAATCTTTTCCAACATTATTTAAGCTCACTTACAAATTGCATCAAAAAATTGTGCCACCATCCTAACCAAGCTCCACCATAAGCTTTTACTTGTGTAGGTGTGAGAAACCGACAAGAATTAGTACCAATTGTGCTAATTCCTTGCCTACATTGGAGTGATCATCGATCCACTTTCAACTTCAGTCAAGGTACATTTGGTGTTCGTTATTCTCTTTCTACCACTCACATTTTTCTTGGAATGATGGATAGGCCAAGTACTTCCCAACCCACTCTTTATTGAGCAAGACGACGACATGAACTCCTACGTCACCAAGAGCCACCTCTTTGGTGCACAACGTGCTTTGCATCAAGAGCAACAAGCTATGAGTGAACGCATTGATGTCTACTACACAACATTTGTTCTTGTAGACATTGTTGGGCCTCCAAGTGTAGAGGTTTGTAGGACAGTAGCAAATTTCCCTCAAGTGGATGACCTAAGGTTTATCAATCCGTAGCAGGCGTAGGATGAAGATGGTCTCTCTCAAGCAACCCTGCAACCAAATAAAAAAAGAGTCTCTTGTGTCCCCAACACACCCAATACAATGGTAAATTGTATAGGTGCACTAGTTAGGATAAGAGATGGTGATACAAGTGGTATATGGATAGTAGATAATGGTTTTTGTAATCTGAAAATATAAAAACAGCAAAGTAACTAATGATAAAAGTAAGCGTAAATGGTATTGCAATGTGTTGAAACAAGGCCTAGGGTTCATACTTTCGCTAGTGCAAGTTCCCTCAACAATACTAACATAATTGGATCACATAACTATCCCTTAACATGCAACAAAGAGTCACTCCAAAGTCACTAATAGCGGAGAACGAACGAAGAGATTATGGTAGGGTACGAAACCACCTCAAAGTTATTCTTTCCAATCAATCCGTTGGGCTATTCCTATAAGTGTCACAAACAGCCCTAGAGTTCGTACTAGAATAACACCTTAAGACACAAATCAACCAAAACCCTAATGTCACCTAGATACTCCAATGTCACCTCAAGTATCCGTGGGTATGATTATACGATATGCATCACACAATCTCAGATTCATCTATTCAACCAACACATAGGACCTCAAAGAGTGCCCCAAAGCTTCTACCGGAGAGTCATGACGAAAACGTGTGCCAACCCCTATGCATAGGTTCATGGGTGGAACCCGCAAGTTGATCACCAAAACATACATCAAGTGAATCACGTGATATCCCATTGTCTCCATAGATATCCACATCAAGACATACATCAAGTGTTCTCAAATCATTAAAGACTCAATCTGATAAGATTACTTCAAAGGGGACGCTCTTCATTACAAGAGAGTAGAGGGGGGAAGAAACATCATAGGATCCAAATATAATAGCAAAGCTCGCGATACATCAAGATCGTATCACCTCAAGAACACGAGAGAGAGAGAGAGAGAGAGAGAGATCAAACACATAGCTAATGGTACATACCCTCAGCCCGAGGGAGAACTGCTCCCTCCTCATCATGGAGAGCACCAGGATGACGAAGACGGCCACCGGAGAGGGATTGCCCCCTCCGGCAGGGTGCCGGAACGGGTCTAGATTGGCTTTTGGTGGCTACGGAGGCTTCTGGCGGCCGAACTCCCGATCTATTGTCTCTTCTGGAAGTTTTAGGATACGTAGGTATATATGGGTGAAAGAAGCCCGTCGGTGGACCAAAGGGGGGGCACGAGGCAGGGGGCGCGCCCTAGGGGGTGGGCGCGCCCCCCACCCTCATGGGCGCCTCCCTTCTTTCCTGACGTGCACTCCGAGCTTTTCCGGTAGCTTTCCTTCCAAAGATAACTTCTCTAGTTGATTTCGTTCCGTTTCGGCTCCGTTTGATATTCCTTTTCTTTGAAACACTGAAATAGGCAAAAAAACAGCAATTCTGGGCTGGGCCTCCGGTTAATAGTTTAGTCCCAAAAATAATATAAAAGTGGATAATAAAGCCCAATATTGCCCAAAACAGTAGATAACATAGCATGGAGCAATCAAAAATTATCAATACGTTGGAGACGTATCAAGCATCCCCAAGCTTAATTCCTGCTCGTCCTCGAGTAGGTAAATGATAAAAATAGAATTTTCGATGCGGAGTGCTACTTGGCATAATTTCAATGTAGTTCTTCTTAATTGCGGTATGAATATTCAGATCTGAAAGATTCAAGACAAAAGTTCATATTGACATAAAAATGATAATACTTCAAGAATACTAACTAAGCAATTATGTCTTCTCAAAATAACATGGCCAAAGAAAGTTCATCCCTACAAAATCATATAGTTTAGTCATGTTTCATTTTCGTCACACAAGAATGCTCTCATCGTGCACAACCCCGATGACAAGCCAAGCAATTGTTTCATACTTTAGTAATCTCAAACCTATAAACTTTCACGCAATACATGAGCGCGAGCCATGGATATAGCACTATGGGTGGAATAGAATATAATGAAGGGGTTATGGGGAGAAGACAAAAAAGGAGAAAGTCTCACATCAACGAGGCTAATCAATGGGCTATGGAGATGCCCACCCATTGATGTTAATGCAAGGAGTAGGGATCGCCATGCAACGGATGCACTAGAGCTATAAATGTATGAAAGCTCAACAAAAGAAACTAAGTGGGTGTGCATCCAACTTGCTTGCTCACGAAGACCTAGGGCACTTGAGGAGGCCCATTGTTGGAATATACAAGCCAAGTTCTATAATGAAAAATTACCACTAGTATATGAAAGTGATAACATGAGAGACTCTCTACTATAAAGATCATGGTGCTACTTTGAAGCACAAGTGTGGTAAAAGGATAGTAACATTGTCCCTTCTCTCTTTTTCTCTCATTTTTTCGGGCCTTTTCTTTTTTATGGCCTTTCTCTTTTTTTTTATTTTTTTTATTCCTCACTTGGGACAATGTTCTAATAATGATGATCATCACACTTCTACTTATTTACAACTCAATGATTACAACTCGATACTAGAACAAAGTATGAATCAATATGAATGCCTCCGGCGGTGTACCGGGATTGCGATGAATCAAGAGCGACCTGTATGAAAGAATTATGAACGGTGGCTTTGCCACAAATACTATGTCAACTACATGATCATGCTAAGCAATATGACAATGATGAATGTGTCATGATGAACGGAATGATGGAAAGTTGCATGGCAATATATCTCGGAATGGCTATGGAAATGCCATAATAGGTAGGTATGGTGGCTGTTTTAAGGAAGATATAAGGAGGTTTATGTGTGACTGAGCGTATCATATCACAGGGTATGGATGCACCGACGAAGTTTGCGCTAACTCTCAATGTGAGCAAGGGCAATGCATGGTACTGAAGAGGCTAGCAAGGATGGAAGGGTGAGAGTGCGTATAATCCATGGACTCAACATTAGTCATAAAGAACTCACATACTTATTGCAAAAATCTACAAGTCATCAAAAACCTCGGTACTACGCGCATGCTCCTAGGGGGATAGATTGGTAGGAAAAGACCATCGCTCGTCCCCGACCGCCACTCATAAGGAAGACAATCAAATAACACCTCATGTTTCAAAAAATTTGCATAACGTTTACCATACGTGCATGCTACGGGACTTGCAAACCTCAACACAAGTATTTCTCAATTTCACAACTGCTCAACTAGCACGACTTTGATATTATTACCTCCATATCTCAAAACAATCATCAAGCATCAAACTTCTCTTAGTATTTAATACTCTATATGAAAGTTTTATTATTCTCGAATACCTAGCATATTAGGATTTTAAGCTAATTACCATGATATTTAAGACTCTCAAAATAATATAAGTGAAGCATAAGAGTTCATCTATTTCTTCAAAAGAAAACTACCACCATGCTCTAAAAAGATATAAGTGAAGCACTAGAGCAAACGACAAACTACTCCGAAAGATATAAGTGAAGATCAATGAGTAGTCGAATAATTATGCAACTATGTGAAGACTCTCTAACATTTAATAATTTCAGATCTTGGTATTCTATTCAAACAGAAAGCAAAGCAAAATAAAATGACATTCTAATAATGGCATACATCGTGTGAAGAAGCAAAAACTTAGGATCAACCCAAACTAACCGATAATTGTTGAAGAAGAAAGGTGGGATGCCAACCGGGGCATCCCCAAGCTTAGACGCTTGCGACTTCTTGAAATATTATCTTGGGATTCCTTGGGCATCCCCAAGCTTGAGCTTTTGTGTATCCTTAATTCCTCTCATATCACGGTCTCCCTAAATCTCAAAAGCTCTATCCGCACAAAACTCAACAAGGACTCGTGAGATAAGTATTATAAACCATTCCAAAACCTTATCATACTCTACTGTAGCAAATCATTAAAATTATTATTCAACATTGCATACTAAATGCCTCTGCATATTTAATAGTCCTATCCTCAAATAGAATCATGAAAGAAGCAAACATATGCAAACAATGAAACATAACAGCAATATGCCTAAACAGGATAGTCTGTAAAGAATGCTGCAACATCCATACTTCCCTAGCTCCAAAAATTATAAAGAAAATTCCCACTGTAGTAAATTTATCAGAGCTTAATATGCAAAAGGTTTCAACATTTTATCACATTCTTACTTTTCTAGGGAATTATTGCAACAGCAGTAAACTTTCTGTTTTCAAACAGCAACATGTGGACTTCTAAAATAGGCATAGTATAGGCTATCAATGCCACTTTTATTGAAATAAAAGATGCAAAACATTGTTCTAAATAACAGCAAGCAAAACTATAGAAAATAAAATGACGCTCCAAGCAAAACACATATCATGTAGTGAATAAAAATATAGCTCCAAGTAAAGTTACCGATAGACGAAGACGAAAGAGGGGATGCCTTCCAGGGTATCCCCAAGCTTAGGCTCTTGGTTGTCCTTGAATATTTCCTTGGGGTGCCTTGGGCATCCCCAAGCTTAGGCTCTTGACACACCTTATTCCATAGTCCATCGAATCCTTACCCAAAACTTGAAAACGTCACAACACAAAACTTAAAGTAGAAAACTCGTAAGCTCCGTTAGTATAAGAAAGTAAATCACCACTTCAAGGTACTGTAATGAACTCATTATTTATTTATATTGGTGTTAAACCTACTGTATTTCAACTTCTCTATGGTTTATAAAGTATTTTACTAGCCATAGATTCATCAAAATAAGTAAACAACACATGAAAAACAGAATCTGTCAAAAACAGAACAGTCTGTAGTAATCTGGATCAAACGTATACTTCTGGAACTCATAAAATTCTCAAATAAATTTCTGTACCTGAGGAATTTATATATTAATAATCTGCAAAAATAATTAACTAAATATCACTGTCCAAATAAAAATGGCAGCAATTCTCGTGAGTGCTAAAGTTTATGTTTTTTACAGCAAGATCAACAAGACTTTCCCCCAAGTCTTCCCAAAGGTTCTACTTGGCACAAACACTAATTAAAGACATAAAACCACATCTAAACAGAGGCTAGATGAATTATTTATTACTAAACAGGAACAAAAAAAGTAAAGAAACAGAATAAAGTTGGGTTGCCTCACAACAAGCGCTATCGTTTAACTCCCCTAGCTAGGCATGATGATTTCAACGATGCTCACATAAAGGATAAGAATTGAAACATAAAGAGAGCATCATGAATAACATGACTAGCAAATTTAAGTCTAACATACTTCCTACGCATAGGGATTTTGTGAGCAAACAACTTGTGGGAACAAGAATCAACTTGCATAGGAAGGTAAAACAAGCATAACTTCAAAACTTTAAGCACATAGAGAGGAAACTTGATATTATTGCAATTCCTGCAGGCATATATTACTCCCTCATAATAATTTTCAGTATCATCATGAATGAATTCAACAATATAACCAGCACCTAAATCATTCTTTTCATGATCAACAAGCATAAAATTTTGTTACTCTCCACATAAGCAAAATTCTTCTTATTCGGAATAGTGGGAGTATCATAAGAGACTTGAATACTAAAAATTATTTCCATATTAAAAGAGTAATGTTCAGAAAATGGGTAACCATAATCATGACAAGTTTTATAAGTATAATCACTACTTTTTATAGCATAAGTACCATCACAATAATCATCATAGGTAGGAGGCATGCTATTATCATTATAAATTTGCATATCAAAACTTGGGAGACTAAAAATATCATATTCATTAAACGTAGCATCCCCAAGCTTGGGACAAACATTAATTGCAGCAAATATATTCTCAAAAACATCATCTTCATCAAACATAGCATCCCCAAGCTTGGGCCTTTTCATATCATAAGCATAATCACTCTCGTCATTAATAGTATGGATAGCACCAATAGTATAGCAATTATCATATTCTTCCAAGCAAGAGCCAAAAAGATTTTCAAGATCATAAGAAGTATCATTATCTTCCACAATTATATTTTCATGAGGCACAATAGTAATAGGGGCAGCATTATTTGGGAGAGACATCTTTTTACCTCTCTTCCTTTTTCTTTTCTTCTTCTTCACCACATCATGTGTGGGTTCAATCCTCTTTTTGGAGCTCCTTATTAATGAGATTGGTTGAATAGGAGGCTCCTCCTCGTTACCTGATTCATCATAAGAAATAATAGGAGGGTATTGGGAAGTCTCTTCCCTTTCATTAGTATTCTCTTCATCTTCTATTTCTCTTCTTTTCTTTATGTAGTTGGCAATATAAGGATTTTTCAATACAATTCACCGCACAATACATATAATTTTTCTCTAGATCAAAATCAAGAAATTTGTCAAGATTAAACTTTGGAATACCCTCAGTTATACATTTCATTTTCTCATACCCCAAAAAAAGACTAAGCTCTTTCTGATGCTCAAGGGTAATGAAATTATCACAATTTTTTGATATGATTCGGTCATGAAAAAATTCACATTGGAGATTTAAATGACCATGTTCATTGCAAAGTTCACAAGGGGTGCGAAAAATATTGAATTTTTCAGCACAATCATCAAGACTTTCTTGCAACAATTCAGTTTCTAAGTACTTATGCCTCTTGTAATATCTATCTTCCCTATTTGGTGCGTACTTAGAAACCCAATGCACTCCACAAAAATTGACATGTTTATAGGAGACATTTTCATCATAACTAGTGCAATCATCATTAGTATCATGGATATTCAAAGAGTTCGTACTAACAACATTGCAATCATGCTCATCATTCACATATTTAGTGCCAAACATTTTATAGATTTCTTCTTCTAGCACTTGAGCACAATTTTCCTTTCCATCACACTTACGAAAGATATTAAAAAGGTGAAGCATATGAGACAAACTCAATTCCATTTTTTATAGTTTTCTTTTATAAAATAAACTAGTGATAAAACAAGAAACTAAAAGACTCGATTGCAAGATCTAAAGATATACCTTCAAGCGCTAACCTCCCCGGCAACGGCGCCAGAAAAGAGCTTGATGTCTACTACACAACCTTTCTTCTTGTAGACGTTGTTGGGCCTCTAAGTGCAGAGGTTTGTAGGACAGTAGCAAATTTCCCTCAAGTGGATGACCTAAGGTTTATCAATCTGTAGGAGGCATAGGATGAAGATGGTCTCTCTCAAGCAACCCTGCAACAAATAACAAAGAGTCTCTTGTGTCCCCAACACACCCAATACAATGGTAAATTGTATAGGTGCACTAGTTCGGCGAAGAGATGGTGATACAAGTGGTATATGGATAGTAGATAATGGTTTTTGTAATATGAAAATGTAAAAACAGGAAGGTAACTAATGATAAAAGTGAGCGTAAACGGTATTGCAATGTGTTGAAACAAGGCCTAGGGTTCATACTTTCGCTAGTGCAAGTTCCCTCAACAATACTAACATAATTGGATCACATAACTATCCCTCAACATGCAACAAAGAGTCACTCCAAAGTCACTAATAGCGGAGAACGAATGAAGAGATTATGGTAGGGTACGAAACCACCTCAAAGTTATTCTTTCCAATCAATCTGTTGGGCTATTCCTATAAGTGTCACAAACAGCCCTAGAGTTCGTACTAGAATAACACCTTAAGACACAAATCAACCAAAACCCTAATGTCACCTAGATACTCCAATGTCACCTCAAGTATCCATTGGTATGATTATACGATATGCATCACACAATCTCAGATTCATCTATTCAACCAACACATAGGACCTCAAAGAGTGCCCCAAAGCTTCTACAGGAGAATCATGACGTAAACGTGTGCCAACCCCTATGCATAGGTTCATGGGCGGAACTCGCAAGTTGATCATCAAAATATACATCAAGTGAATCACGTGATATCCCATTGTCACCACAGATATCCACGACAATACATACATCAAGTGTTCTCAAATCTTTAAAGACTCAATCCGATAAGATTACTTCAAAGGGGAAACTCAATTCATTACAAGAGAGTAGAGGGGGGAAGAAACATCATAGGATCCAAATATAATAGCAAAGCTCACGATATATCAAGATCGCATCACCTCAAGAACACGAGAGAGAGAGAGAGAGATCAAACACATAGCTATTGGTACATTCCCCCAGCCCCGAGGGAGAACTACTCCCTCCTCATCATGGAGAGCACCCGGATGATGAATATGGCCACCGGAGAGGGATTGCCCCCTCCGGTAGGGTGCCGGAACGGGTCTAGATTGGCTTTCGGTGGCTAAGGAGGCTTCTGGCGGCGGAACTCCCGATCTATTGTCTCTTCTGGAAGTTTTAGGATACGTAGATATATATGGGTGAAAGAAGCACGTCGGTGGACAGAAGGGGGGGCCACGAGGCAGGGGGCGCGCCCTAGGGGGGTGGACGCGCCCCCCCACCCTCATGGGCACCTCCCTTCTTTCCTGACGTGCACTCCAAGCTTTTTTGGTAGCTTTCCTTCCAAAAATAACTTCTCGAGTTGATTTCGTTCTGTTTCAACTCCGTTTGATATTCCTTTTCTTCGAAACATTGAAATAGGCAAAAAACAACAATTCTGGGCTGGGCCTCCGATTAATAGGTTAGTCCCAAAAATAATATGAAAGTGCATAATAAAGCCCAATATTTCCCAAAACAGTAGATAACATAGCATGGAGCAATCAAAAATTATAGATACGTTGGAGACGTATCAAGCATCCCCAAGCTTAATTCCTGCTCGTCCTCGAGTAGGTAAATGATAAAAACAGAATTTTTGATGCGGAGTGCTACTTGGCATAATTTCAATGTAGTTCTTCTTAATTGTGGTATGAATATTCAGATCTGAAAGATTCAAGACAAAAGTTCATATTGGCATAAAAATGATAATACATCAAGCATACTAACTAAGCAATTATGTCTTCTCAAAATAACACGGCCAAAGAAAGTTCACCCCTACAAAATCATATAGTTTAGTCATGTTTCATTTTCGTCACACAAGAATGCTCTCATCATGCACAACCCCGATGACAAGCCAAGCAATTGTTTCATGCTTTAGTAATCTCAAACCTATAAACTTTCACGCAATACATGAGCGCGAGCCATGGATATAGCACTATGGGTGGAATAGAATATAATGAAGGGGGTTATGTGGAGAAGACAAAAAAGGAGAAAGTCTCACATCAACGAGGCTAATCAATGGGCTATGGAGATGCCCACCGATTGATGTTAATGCAAGGAGTAGGGATTGCCATGCAACGGATGCACTAGAGCTATAAATGTATGAAAGCTCAACAAAAGAAACTAAGTGGGTGTGCATCCAACTTGCTTGCTCACGAAGACCTAGGGCACTTGAGGAGGCCCATTGTTGCAATATACAAGCCAAGTTCTATAATGAAAAATTCCCACTAGTATATGAAAGTGATAACATGAGAGACTCTCTACTATAAAGATCATGGTGCTACTTTGAAGCACAAGTGTGGTAAAAGGATAGTAACATTGTCCCTTCTCTCTTTTTCTCTCATTTTTTCGGGCGTTTTCTTTTTTATGGCCTTTCTCTTTTTTTCTTTTTTTCCCTCACTTGGGACAATGATCTAATAATGATAATCATCACCCTTCTATTTATTTACAACTCAATGAGTACAACTCGATACTAGAACAAAGTATGACTCTATGTGAATGCCTTCGGCGGTGTACCGGGAATGCGATGAATCAAGAGCGACCTGTATGAAAGAATTATGAACGGTGGCTTTGCCACAAATACTATGTCAACTACATGATCATGCTAAGCAATATGACAATGATGAATGTGTCATGATGAACGGAATGATGGAAAGTTGCATGGCAATATATCTCGGAATGGCTATGGAAATGCCATAATAGGTAGGTATGGTGGATGTTTTGAGGAAGATATAAGGAGGTTTATGTGTGACTGAGCATATCATATCACGGGGTTTGGATGCACCGACGAAGTTTGCGCCAACTCTCAATGTGAGAAAGGGCAATGCACGGTACCGAAGAGGCTAGCAAGGATGGAAGGGTGAGAGTGCGTATAATCCATGGACTCAACATTAGTCATAAAGAACTCACATGCTTATTGCAAAAATCTACAAGTCATCAAAAACCTCGGTACTATTGAGTGTTAATCACATAGTGATGTGAACTAGACTACTGACTCTAGTAAACTCTTGGGTGTTAGTCACATGGCGATGTGACCTGTGAGTGTTAATCACATGGCGATGTGAACTAGATTATTGAATCTAGTGCAAGTGGGAGACTGTTGGAAATATGCCCTAGAGGCAATAATAAATTGATTATTATTATATTTCCTTGTTCATGATAATCGTTTATTATCCATACTAGAATTGTATTGATAGGAAACTCAGATACATGTGTGGATACATAGACAACACCATGTCCCTAGTAAGCCTCTAGTTGACTAGCTCGTTGATCAATAGATGGTTACGGTTTCCTGACCATGGACATTGGATGTCGTTGATAACGGGATCACATCATTAGGAGAATGATGTGATGGACAAGACCCAATCCTAAGCATAGCACTAGATCGTGTAGTTCGTATGCTAAAGCTTTCCTAATGTCAAGTATCATTTCCTTAGACCATGAGATTGTGCAACTCCCGGATACCGTAGGAGTGCTTTGGGTGTGCCAAACGTCACAACGTAACTGGGTGGCTATAAAGGTACATTACAGGTATCTCCGAAAGTGTCTGTTGGGTTGGCACGAATCGAGACTGGGATTTGTCACTCCGTGTAAGCGGAGAGGTATCTCTGGGCCCACTCGGTAGGACATCATCATAATGTGCACAATGTGATCAAGGAGTTGATCACGGGATGATGTGTTACAGAACGAGTAAAGAGACTTGCCGGTAACGAGATTGAACAAGGTATCGGGATACCGACGATCGAATCTCGGGCAAGTATCGTACCGATAGACAAAGGGAATTGTATACGGGATTGATTAAGTCCTTGACATCGTGGTTCATCCGATGAGATCATCGTGGAACATGTGGGAGCCAACATGGGTATCCAGATCCCGCTGTTGGTTATTGACCGGAGAACGTCTCGGTCATGTCTGCATGTCTCCCGAACCCGTAGGGTCTACACACTTAAGGTTCGATGATGCTAGGGTTATAAAGGAAGTTAGTATGTGGTTACCGAATGTTGTTCGGAGTCCCGGATGAGATCCCAGACGTCACGAGGAGTTCCGGAATGGTCCGGAGGTAAAGATTTATATATGGGAAGTCCTGTTTTGGACACCGGAAGAGTTTCGGGGTTTATCGGTAACGTACGGGACCACCGGGAGGGTCCCGGGGGTCCACCAAGTGGGGCCACCTGCCCCGGAGGCTTGCGTGGGCTAAGAGTGGTGAGGGACCAGCCCCTTAGTGGGCTGGTGCGCCTCCACAAGGGCCCAAGGTGCCCAAGAGGTGGAAAGGGGGCAAACCCTAATGGGATATGGGCCTTAGGGCCCATATTGGGGCGCCTCCCCCTTCTCCCCTCCCTTGGCCGCCACCCCTTGGCCCCATCTAGGGCTGCCGCCCCCCCTAGGGGTGGGAAACCCTAGAGGGGGCGCAGCCCTCCCCTTCCCCTATATATATGAGGCCTAGGGGCTGCCCACAATACGCGATTAGATCTCTCGTTGGTGCAGCCCTGCATCTCTCTCTCCCTCCTCTTCTGTGGTGCTTGGCGAAGCCCTGCAGGATAGCCACGCTCCTCCATCACCACCACGCCGTTGTGCTGCTGTTGGAAGGAGTCTTCCTCATCCTCTCCCTCTCTCCTTGCTGGATCAAGGCGTGGGAGACGTCACCGGGCTGTACGTGTGTTGAACGCGGAGGTGCCGTCCGTTCGGCACTTGGTCATCGGTGATTTGAATCACGACGAGTACGACTCCATCAACCCCGTTCACTTGAACGCTTCCGCTTAGCGATCTACAAGGGTATGTAGATGAAACTCTCCTTCCTCTCGTTGCTAGTCTCTCCATAGATAGATCTTGGTGATACGTAGGAAAATTTTTGAATTTCTGCTACGTTCCCCAATAGTGGCATCATGAGCTAGGTCTATTGCGTAGATTCTATGCACGAGTAGAACACAAAGTAGTTGTGGGCGTTGATTTTGTTCAATATTCTTGCCGTTACTAGTCTTATCTTGATTCGGCGGCATCGTGGGATGAAGCGGCCCGGACCGACCCTACACGTACTCTTACGTGAGACTGGTTCCACCGACTGACATGCACTAGTTGCATAAGGTGGCTAGCGGGTGTTTGTCTCTCCCACTTTAGTCGGATCGGATTCGATGAAAAGGGTCCTTATGAAGGGTAAATAGCAATTGGCATATCACGTTGTGGTCTTTGCGTAGGTAAGAACCGTTCTTGCTAGAAACCCATAGCAGCCACGTAAAACATGCAAACAACAATTAGAGGACGTCTAACTTGTTTTTGCAGGGTATGCCATGTGATGTGATATGGCCAAAGGATGTGATGAATGATATATGTGATGTATGAGATTGATCATGTTCTTGTAATAGGAATCACGACTTGCATGTCGATGAATGATATATGTGAAGAAGCAAAAACTTAGGATCAACCGAAACTAACCGATAATTCTTGAAGAAGAAAGGTGGGATGCCAACCAGGGCATCCGCAAGCTTAGACGCTTGCGAATTCTTGAAATATTATCTTGGGATGCCTTGGGCATCCCCAAGCTTGAGCTTTTGTGTCTCCTTAATTCCTCTCATATCACGGTCTCCCTAAATCTCAAAAGCTTCATCCACACAAAACTCAACAAGGACTCGTGAGATAAGTATTATAAACCATTCCAAAACCTTATCATACTCTACTGTAGCAAATAATTAAAATTATTATTCAACATTGCATACTAAATTCCTCTGCATTTTAATAGTCCTATCCTCAAATAGAATCATGAAAGAAGCAAACATATGCAAACAATGCAAACATAACAGCAATATGCCTAAACAGGATAGTCTGTAAAGAATGCTGCAACATCCATACTTCCCCTAGCTCCAAAAATTATAAAGAAAATTCCCACTGCAGTAAATTTATCAGAGCTTAATATGCAGAAGGTTTCAACATTTTATCACATTCTTACTTTTCTAGGGAATTATTGCAACAGCAGTAAACTTTCTGTTTTCAAACAGCAACATGTGGACTTCTAAAATAGGCATAGTATAGGCTATCAATGCCACTTTTATTGAAATAAAAGATGCAAAACATTGTTCTAAATAAAAGCAAGCAAAACTATAGAAAATAAAATGATGCTCCAAGCAAAACACATATCATGTGGTGAATAAAAATATAGCTCCAAGTAAAGTTACCGATAGACGAAGACGAAAGAGGGGATGCCTTCCAGGGTATCCCCAAGCTTAGGCTCTTGGTTGTCCTTGAATATTTCCTTGGGGTGCCTTGGGCATCCCCAAGCTTAGGCTCTTGACACACCTTATTCCATAGTCCATCGAATCCTTACCCAAAACTTGAAAACGTCACAACACAAAACTTAAAGTAGAAAACTCGTAAGCTCCGTTAGTATAAGAAAGTAAATCACCACTTCAAGGTACTGTAATGAACTCATTATTTATTTATATTGGTGTTAAACCTACTGTATTTAAACTTCTCTATGGTTTATAAAGTATTTTACTAGCCATAGATTCATCAAAATAAGTAAACAACACATGAAAAACAGAATCTGTCAAAAACAGAACAGTCTGTAGTAATCTGGATCAAACATATACTTCTGGAACTCATAAAATTCTCAAATAAATTTCTGTACCTGAGGAATTTATCTATTAATAATCTGCAAAAATAATTAACTAAATATCACTGTCCAAATAAAAATGGCGGCAATTCTCGTGAGCGCTAAAGTTTCTGTTTTTTACAGCAAGATCAACAAGACTTTCCCCCAAGTCTTCCCAAAGGTTCTACTTGGCACAAACACTAATTAAAGACATAAAACCACATCTAAACAGAGGCTAGATGAATTATTTATTACTAAACAGGAACAAAAAAAGTAAAGAACAATAATAAAGTTGGGTTGCCTCACAACAAGTGCTATCGTTTAACTCCCCTAGCTAGGCATGATGATTTCAACGATGCTCACATAAAGGATAAGAATTGAAACATAAAGAGAGCATCATGAAGAATATGACTAGCAAATTTAAGTCTAACATACTTCCTATGCATAGGTATGTTGTGAGCAAACAACTTGTGGGAACAAGAATCAACTTGCATAGGAAGGTAAAACAAGCCTAACTTCAAAACTTTAAGCACATAGAGAGGAAACTTGATATTATTGCAATTCCTACATGCATATATTACTCCCTCATAATAATTTTCAGTAGAATCATGAATGAATTCAAAAATATAACCAGCACCTAAATCATTCTTTTCATGGTCTACAAGCATAGAAATTTTATTACTCTCCACATAAGCAAAATTCTTCTTATTCGAAATAGTGGGAGTATCATAAGAGACTTGAATACTATAAATTGTTTCCATATTAAAAGAGTAATGTTCAGAAAATGGGTAACCATAATCATGACAGGTTTTATAAGTATAATCACTACTTTTTATAGCATAAGTATCATCACAATAATCATCATAGGTAGGAGGCATGCTATTATCATTATAAATTTGCATATCAAAACTTGGGAGACTAAAAATATCATCTTCATTAAACGTAGCATCCCCAAGCTTGGGACAAACATTAATTGCAGCAAATATATTCTCAAAAACATCATCTTCATCAAACATAGCATCCCCAAGCTTTGGCCTTTTCATATCATAAGCATAATCACTCTCGTCATTAATAGTATGGATAGCACCAATAGTATAGCAATTATCATATTCTTCCAAGCAAGTGCCAAAAAGATTTTCAAGCTCATAAGAAGTATCATTATCTTCCACAATTATATTTTCATGAGGCACAATAGTAATAGGGGCAGCATTATTTGGGAGAGACATATTTTTACCTCTCTTCCTTTTTCTTTTCTTCTTCTTCACCACATCATGTGTGGGTTCAATCCTCTTTTTGGAGCTCCTTATTAATGAGATTGGTTGAATAGGAGGCTCCTCCTCGTTACCTGATTCATCATAAGAAATAATAGGAGGGTATTGGGAAGTCTCTTCCCTTTCATTAGTATTCTCTTCATCTTCTATTTCTTTTCTCTTATTTATGTAGTTGGCAATATAAGGATTTTCAATACAATTCACCGCACAATACATATAAATTTTCTCTAGATCAAAATCAAGAAATCTATCAAGATTAAACTTTGGAATACCCTCAGTTATATGTTTCATTTCCTCATACCCCATAAGAAGACTAAGCTCTTTCTGATGCTCAAGGGTAATGTAATTATCACAATTTTGCGATGCAATTCGGTCATGAAAAAATTTACATTGGATATTTAAATGACCATGTTCATTGCAAAGTTCACAAGGGGCGGGAAAAATATTGAATTTTTCAGCACAATCATCAAGACTTTCTTGCAACAATTCAGTTTCTAAGTACTTATGCCTCTTGCAATATCTATCTTCCCTATTTGGTGCGTACTTAGAAACCCAATGCACTCCACAAAAATTGACATGTTTATAGGAGACATTTTCATTATAACTAGTGCAATCATCATTAGTATCATGGATATTCAAAGAATTCGTACTAACAACATTGCAATCATGCTCATCATTCACATATTTAGTGCCAAACATTTTATAGTTTTCTTCTTCTAGCACTTGAGCACAATTTTCCTTTCCATCATACTTACGAAAGATATTAAAAAGGTGACGCGTATGAGACAAACTCAATTCCATTTTTTATAGTTTTCTTTTATAAACTGAACGAGTGATAAAACAAGAAACTAAAAGACTCGATTGCAAGATCTAAAGATATATCTTCAAGCGCTAACCTCCCCGGCAACGGCGCCAGAAAAGAGCTTGATGTCTACAACACAACCTTTCTTCTTGTAGACGTTGTTGGGCCTCTAAGTGCAGAGGTTTGTAGGACAGCAGCAAATTTCCCTCAAGTGGATGACCTATGGTTTATCAATCTGTAGGAGGCATAGGATGAAGATGGTCTCTCTCAAGCAACCCTGCAACCAAATAACAAAGAGTCTCTTGTGTCCCCAACACACCCAATACAATGGTAAATTGTATAGGTGCACTAGTTCGGCGAAGAGATGGTGATACAAGTGGTATATGGATAGTAGATAATGGTTTTTGTAATCTGAAAATGTAAAAACAGAAAGGTAACTAATGATAAAAGTGAGCGTAAACGGTATTGCAATGTGTTGAAACAAGGCCTAGGGTTCATACTTTCGCTAGTGCAAGTTCCCTCAACAATACTAACATAATTGGATCACATAACTATCCCTCAACATGCAACAAAGAGTCACTCCAAAGTCACTAATAGCGGAGAACGAATGAAGAGATTATGGTAGGGTACGAAACCACCTCAAAGTTATTCTTTCCAATCAATCCGTTGGGCTATTCCTATAAGTGTCACAAACATCCCTAGAGTTCGTACTAGAATAACACCTTAAGACACAAATCAACCAAAACCCTAATGTCACCTAGATACTCCAATGTCACCTCAAGTATCCGTGGGTATGATTATACGATATGCATCACGCAATCTTAGATTCATCTATTCAACCAACACATAGGACCTCAAAGAGTGCCCCAAAGCTTCTACAGGAGAATCATGACGAAAATGTGTGCCAACCCCTATGCATAGGTTCATGGGCGGAACCCGCAAGTTGATCATCAAAATATACATCAAGTGAATCACGTGATATCCCATTGTCACCATAGATATCCATGGCAAGACATACATCAAGTGTTCTCAAATCTTTAAAGACTCAATCTGCTAAGATTACTTCAAAGGGGAAACTCAATTCATTACAAGAGAGTAGAGGGGGAAGAAACATCATAGGATCCAAATATAATAGCAAAGCTCGCGATACATCAAGATCGTATCACCTCAAGAACACGAGAGAGAGAGAGAGAGATCAAACATATAGCTACTGGTACATTCCCTCAGCCCCGAGGGAGAACTACTCCCTCCTCGTCATGGAGAGCACCGGGATGATGAAGATGGCCACCGGAGAGGGATTGCCCCCTCCGGTAGGGTGCCGGAACGGGTCTAGATTGGCTTTTGGTGGCTACGGAGGCTTCTGGCGGCGAAACTCCCGATCTATTGTCTCTTCTGGAAGTTTTAGGATACGTAGGTATATATGGGTGAAAGAAGCATGTCGGTGGACCGAAGGGGGGGGCACGAGGTAGGGGGCACGCCCCCACCCTCGTGGGCACCTCCCTTCTTTCCTGACGTGCACTCCAAGCTTTTCGGGTAGCTTTCCTTCCAAAAATAACTTCTCTAGTCGATTTCATTCCGTTTCGACTCCGTTTGATATTCCTTTTCTTCAAAACACTGAAATAGGCAAAAAACATCAATTCTGGGCTGGGCCTCCGGTAAATAGGTTAGTCCCAAAAATAATATAAAAGTGGATAATAAAGCCCAATATTGCCCAAAACAATAGATAACATAGCATGGAGCAATAAAAAATTATAGATACGTTGGAGACGTATCACGCATCGACAATCTCGCCACCGACTTGCAACTCTCCGAGCAACGTACAAGGGACTACTTCGACCACAAGATTGACGCCAACAAGCAAGAGAACGATGCAAGAATGGACGAGATCCGTGCTTTGTTGCTCAACCACTCTTCTTCGACTTCAAGAAGGAGCCGTTCAAGTCGCCACTCCGATGTCACCCTCTCCGGCTCAAGTACACCGACATCGAACACTCTTCGACGTGCCGCGCGCAACGATCGTCAAGCAAGCCTCAATCCCCTATGTGACACCGACTCCCACGAGCAACGGCAACGTCAACGTCAACATGAAGAGCAAGAGAGAGCGCGTGTACACCAAGATGCACAAGATGCCGAGGCACAACGTCAAGAGCAACAATTGCGAGAAGCTCAAGCACTTGAGGCGCAACGAGCCCTCCGCGATGCAAGTCAAGTCATCGCTACCCAAGGCCGACAAGCTTGTGAGCATCAAGAAGCACTTCGCGAAGAAGTCTAAGAGCGGATCTATCAATCACGCTTACATCACCAAGATCCTCGTCAAGATCGCCAAGCGCCTCGTCAAGATCAACAAGCGCATCCCCAAGCTCAACAAGCACATAAAGTTCATCAAGAACAAGATGACATCCGAGATCTTCAACGACAAGAGCAACATCAGGTTGACAACCCTCCTCACTAAGAGCGACACGAGCTTGACAATCATCAACAACATGGGCGTCATCATCCCCGACCCCAACACAATGAAGAGCAATGCTACGGCAAGCTCAAGTTCACCATGCCCAAGTTCAACGGAAGCAACAATCCCGAAGAGTACCTATCATGGGCATGGAAGGTTGACAAGATTTTCCGTTTGCACAACTATGAAGAAGAGAAGAAGATCGCGATGGCATCCCTTGAATTCCAAGACTACGTCCTCATTTGGTGGGAACAAGTCATTGAGTGCCGAGAGGCAAGAGGTGAACCACCCATCACTACTTGGGCGCAAATGAAGGATGTCATGAGAGCATGCTTCGTGCCCACCTACTACAACCGCGACCTCTTCAAGAAACTTCAACTACTTAAGCAAGGAATAAAGAGCGTTGAAGAATACTACAAGGAGATGGAGATTGCCATGATAAGAGCAAACGTTACGGAAGATGATGAGCAAACTATGGCACGTTTCTTGAATGGACTCAA
Source organism: Triticum monococcum (assembly GCA_034509565.1). Classification (NCBI taxonomy): domain Eukaryota; kingdom Viridiplantae; phylum Streptophyta; class Magnoliopsida; order Poales; family Poaceae; genus Triticum; species Triticum monococcum. The sequence goes on along the minus strand of CM067843.1, from coordinate 662,819,151 downwards.
CCATCCTATCAAGAAGATCTCCGACTTCCAACCATACTCGAACCTCATCGAGCTCGTGCATCAAGCTACAAAAGCGGAACGTCAAGTGCAAGACGACTTCAAATATGCCAAGTTCTCATCCAAGTCCTATGGTTTCTCCAACAACCAAGCTTCAACGACTCCAACACCTTCTACATCAACCAAGCCTACGATGAACCTTTTTATCACGTCCATAATCGAGAAACATATCCTTATTTCACTAAGGATAATTCTGACCGCTGTCCAGTGATCTACTCCTAGATCACTATTGTACTCCCTTGCCAAATCAGTGCAGGGTATACAATAGATCTAGTATACAGCATGACATACTTTATAGAACCTATGGCCAAGGCATAGGGAATGACTTTCATTCTCTTTCTATCTTCTGCCGTGGTCGGGCTTTGAGTCTTACTCAACTTCACACCTTATAATACAGGCAAGAACTCTTTCTTTGACTGCTCCATTTTGAACTACTTCAAAATCTTGTCAAGGTATGTACTCATTGAAAAAACTTATCAAGCGTCTTGATCTATCTCTATAGATCTTGAAGCTCAATATGTAAGCAGCTTCACCGAAGTCTTTCTTTGAAAAACTCCTTTCAAACACTCCTTTATGCTTTACAGAATAATTCTACATTATTTCCGATCAACAATATGTCATTCACATATACTTATCAGAAATGTTGTAGTGCTCCCACTCACTTTCTTGTAAATACAGGCTTCACCGCAAGTCTGTATAAAACTATATGCTTTGATCAACTCATCAAAGCGTATATTCCAACTCCGAGATGCTTGCACCAGTCCACAGATGGATCGTTGGAGCTTGCACATTTTGTTAGCACCTTTCGGATTGACAAAACCTTATGTTGCATCATATACAACTCTTCTTTTATAAATCCATTAAGGAATGCAGTTTTGTTTATCCATTTGCCAGATTTCATAAAATGCGGCAATTACTAACATGATTCGGACAGACTCAAGCATAGATACGAGTGAGAAGCTCTCATCGTAGTCAACACCTTGAACTTGTTGAAAACCTTTTGCGACAATTCTAGCTTTGTAGATAGTAACACTACTATCAGCGTCCGTCTTCCTCTTGAAGATCCATTTATTCTCAATTGCTTGCCGATCATCGGGCAAGTCAACCAAAGTCCAAACTTTGTTCTCATACATGGATCATATCTCAGATTTCATGGCCTCAAACCATTTCGCAGAATCTGGGCTCATCATTGCTTCCTCATAGTTCGTAGGTTCGTCATGGTCAAGTAACATGACCTCCAGAATAGGATTACCGTACCACTCTGGTGCGGATCTCACTCTGGTTTACCTACGAGATTCGGTAGTAACTTGATCTGAAGTTACATGATCATCATCATTAGCTTCCTCACTAATTGGTGTAGTAGTCACAAGAACAGATTTTTGTGATGAACTACTTTCCAATAAGGTAGAAGGTACAATTACCTTATCAAGTTTTCTACTTTCCTCCCACTTACTTCTTTCAAGAGAAACTCCATCTCTAGAAAGGATCCATTATAAGCAACGAATGTCTTGCCTTAGGATCTGTGATAGAAGGTGTGCCCAACAGTCTCCTTTGGGTATCCTATGAAGACATATTTCTCTGATTTGGGTTTGAGCTTATCAGGATGAAACTTTTTCTCATAAGCATCGCAACCCCAAACTTCAAGAAACGACAACTTTGGTTTCTTGCCAAACCATAGTTCATAAGGCGTCGTCTCGACGGATATAGATGGTGCCCCTTTTTTAACGTGAATGCAGTTGTCTCTAATGCATGACCCCAGAAACGATAGTGGTAAATCGGTAAGAAACATCATAGATTGCATTATATCCAATAAAGTACGGTTATGACTTTCGGACACACCATTATGCTGTGGTGTTCCAGGTGGCATGAGTAGTGAAACTATTTCACATTGTTTTAACTGAAGACCAAACTCGTAACTCAAATACTCTTTTCCACGATCAGATCGTAGAAACTTTATTTTCTTGTTACGATGATTTTCCACTTCACTCTGAAATTATATGAACTTTTCAAATGTATTAGACTTCTATTTCATTAAGTAGATATACCCATATCTGCTCAAATCATCTGTGAAGGTCAGAAAATAATGATACCCGCTGCAAGCCTTAAATATTCATCGGACCACATACATCAGTATGTATGATTTCCAACAAATCTGTTGCTTGCTCCATTGTTCCGGAGAACGGCGTTTTAGTCATCTTGCCCAAAAGGCATGGTTCGCAAGCATCAAGTGATTCATAATCAAGTGATTCCGAAAGCCCATCAGCATGGAGTTTCTTCATGCGCTTTATACCAATATGACCTAAACGGCAGTGCCACAAATAAGTTGCACTATCATTATTAACTTTGCATCTTTTGGTTCCAATATTATGAATATGTGTATCACTACGATCGAGATCCAACGAACTTGTTTCATTGGGTGTATGACCATCGAAGGTTTTATTCATGTAAACAGAACAACAATTATTCTCTGACTTTAATGAATAACCGTATTGCAATAAACATGATCAAATCATATTCATGCTCAACGCAAAAACCAAATAACACTTATTTAAGTTCAACACTAATCCCGAAAGTATAGGGGAGTGTGCGATGATGATCATATCAATCTTGGAACTACTTCCAACACACATCGTCACTTCACCCTTAACTAGTCTCTGTTTATTCTGCAACTCCTGTTTCGAGTTACTACTCTTAGCAACTGAACCAATATCAAATACTGAGGGGTTGCTATAAATACTAGTAAAGCACACATCAATAACATGTATATCAAATATACTTTTGTTCACTTTGCCATCCTTCTTACCCCCCAAATACTTGGGGCAGTTCCGCTTCCAGTGACCAGTCCCTTTGCAATAGAAGCACTTAGTCTCGGGCTTAGGACCAGACTTGGGCTTCTTCACTTGAGCAGCAACTTGCTTGCCGTTCTTCTTGAAGTTCCCCTTCTTCCCTTTTGCCCTTTTCTTCAAATTAGTGGTCTTGTCAACCATCAACACTTGATGTTTTTCTTGATTTCTACCTTCATCGATTTCAGCATCACGAAGAGCTTGGGAATCGTTTTTGTTATCCCTTGCATATCATAGTTCATCACGAAGTTCTACTAACTTGGTGATGGTGACTAGAGAATTCTGTCAATCACTATCTTATCTGGAAGATTAACTCCCACTTGATTCAAGCGATTGTAGTACCCAGACAATCTGAGCACATGCTCACTAGTTGAGCGATTCTCCTCCATCTTTTAGCTATAGAACTTGTTGGAGACTTCATATCTCTCAACTCGGGTATTTGCTTGAAATATTAACTTCAACTCCTGGAACATCTCATATGGTCCATGACGTTCAAAACGTCTTTGAAGTCCCGATTCTAAGCCATTAAGCATGGTGCACTAAACTATCAAGTAGTCATCATATTGAGCTAGCCAAATGTTCATAATGTCTGCATCTGCTCCTGCAATAGGTCTGTCACCTAGCGGTGCATCAAGGAAATAATTTTTCTGTGCAGCAATGAGGATAAACCTCAGATCACGGATCCAATCCGTATCATTGCAACTGACATCTTTCAACACAATTTTCTCTAGGAACATATCAAAATAAACATATGAAAGCAACAACGCGAGCTATTGATCTTCAACATAGATATGCTAATACTACCAGGACTAAGTTCATGATAAATTAAAGTTCAATTAATCATATTACTTAAGAACTCCCACTTAGATAGACATCCCTCTAATCCTCTAAGTGATCACGTGATCCAAATCAACTAAACCATAACCGATCATCACGTGAGATGGAGTAGTTTTCAATGGTGAACATCGTTATGTTGATCATATCCACTATATGATTCACGCTCGACCTTTCGGTCTCCGTGTTCCGAGGCCATATCTGCATATGCTAGGCTCGTCAAGTTTAACCTGAGTATTCTGCGTGTGCAAAACTGGCTTGCACCCGTTGTAGATGGACGTAGAGCTTATCACACCCGATCATCACGTGGTGTCTGGGCACGACAAACTTTGGCAACGGTGCATACTCAGGGAGAACACTTCTTATAATTTAGTGAGAGATCATCTTATAATGCTACCGTCAATCAAAGCAAGATAAGATGCATAAAAGGATAAACATCACATGCAATCAATATAAGTGATATGATATGGCCATCATCATCTTGTGCTTGTGATCTCCATCTCCGAAGCACCGTCATGATCACCATCGTCATCGGCGCGACACCTTGATCTCCATCGTAGCATCGTTGTCGTCTCGCCAATCTTATGCTTCCACGACTATCACTACCGTTTAGTAATAAAGTAAAGCATTACATCGCGATTGCATTGCATACAATAAGGCGACAACCATATGGCTCCTGCCAGTTGCCGATAATTTGGTTACAAAACATGATCATCTCATATAATAAAATTTAGCATCATGCCTTGACCATATCACATCACAACATGCCCTGCAAAAACAAGTTAGACATCCTCTACTTTGTTGTTGCAAGTTTTACGTGGCTGCTACGGGCTTAAGCAAGAACTCATCTCACCTACGCATCAAAACCACAACGATAGTTTGTCAAATAGACTCCGTTTTAACTTTCTCAAGGACCGGGCGTAGCCACACTTGGTTCAACTAAAGTTGGAGAGACAGTCGCCCGCAAGCCATCTATGTGCAAAGCACGTCGAGGGAACCGGTCTCGAGTAAGTGTACGCGTAAGGTTTGTCCGGGTCGTCTCGTCCAACAATACCGCCGAACCAAAGTATGACATGCTGGTAGGCAGTATGACTTGTATCGCCCACAACTCACTTGTGTTCTACTCGTGCAAATAACATCAAACCATAAAACCTAGGCTCGGATGCCACTGTTGGGGAACGTAGTAATTTCAAAAAAATTCCTACGCACACGCAAGATCATGGTGATGCATAGCAACGAGGGGGAGAGTCTGATCTACGTACCCTTGTAGATCGCAACGGAAGCGTTGACACAACGTAGAGGAAGTAGTCGTACATCTTCTTCCCGATCCGACCGATCCAAGCACCGTTACTCCGGCACCTCCGAGTTCTTAGCAAACGTACAGCTCGATGACGATCCCCGGGCTCCGATCCAGCAAAGCTTCAGGGAGGAGTTCCGTCAGCACGACGGCGTGGTGACGATCTTGATGTTCTACCGACGCAGGGCTTCGCCTAAGCACTACAACGATATGATCGAGGTGGAATATGGTGGCAGGGGCACCGCACACGGCTAAGGAACGATCTCAATGATCAACTTGTGTGTCTAGAGGTGCCCCCTGCCCCCGTATATAAAGTATCCAAGGGGGAGGGCTGGCCGGCCAAGGAGGAGGGCGCAGGAGGAGTCCTACTCCTACCGGGAGTAGGACTCCGCCCCTCAATCCTATTCCTAATAGGATTCCGAGAGAGAGAGAGAGAGAGAGAGAGAGAGAGAGAAGGGGGCCGGCCACCTCTCCTAGTCCTAATAGGACTACGGGAGGGGGGAGGCGCGCAGCCCACCTTGGGCTGCCCCTTTCACCTTTCCACTAAGGCCCAATAAGGCCCATATGGTTCCCGGGGGGTTCTGGTAACCTCTCGGTACTCCGGTAAAATCCCGATTTCACCCGGAACACTTCCGATATCCAAATATAGGCTTCCAATATATCAATCTTTATGTCTCGACCATTTCGAGACTCCTCGTCATGTCCGTGATCACATCCGGGACTCCGAACAACCTTCGGTACATCAAAATGCATAAACTCATAATAACTGTCATCGTAACGTTAAGCGTGCGGACCCTACGGTTCGAGAACAATGTAGACATGACCGAGACACGTCTCCGGTCAATAACCAATAGCGGGACCTGGATGCCCATATTGGCTCCTACATATTCTACGAAGATCTTTATCGGTCAGACCGCATAACAACATACGTTGTTCCCTTTGTCATCGGTATGTTACTTGCCCGAGATTCGATCGTCGGTATCCAATACCTAGTTCAATCTCGTTACCGGCAAGTCTCTTTACTCGTTCCGTAATACATCATCCCGCAACTAACTTATTAGTTGCAATGCTTGCAAGGCTTAAGTGATGTTCATTACCGAGAGGGCCCAGAGATACCTCTCCGACAATCGGAGTGACAAATCCTAATCTCGAAATACGCCAACCCAACATCTACCTTTGGAGACACCTGTAGTACTCCTTTATAATCACCCAGTTATGTTGTGACGTTTGGTAGTACCCAAAGTGTTCCTCCGGTAAACAGGAGTTGCATAATCTCATAGTCATAGGAACATGTATAAGTCATGAAGAAAGCAATAGCAACATACTAAACGATCGGGTGCTAAGCTAATGGAATGGGTCATGTCAATCAGATCATTCATCTAATGATGTGATCCCATTAATCAAATAACAACTCTTTGTCCATGGTTAGAAAACATAACCATCTTTGATTAACGAGCTAGTCAAGTAGAGGCATACTAGTGACACTCTGTTTGTCTATGTATTCACACATGTATTATGTTTCCGGTTAATACAATTCTAGCATGAATAATAAACATTTATCATGATATAAGGAAATAAATAATAACTTTATTATTGCCTCTAGGGCATATTTCCTTCACAAACTTGATACGTCTCCAACGTATCTATAATTTTTGATTGTTCCATGCTATATTATATTCTGTTTTGGACATTAATGGGCTTTATTATACACTTTTACATTATTTTAGGGACTAACCTATTAACTGGAGGCCCAGCCCAGAATTGTTGTTTTTTGCCTATTTCAGAGTTTCGCAGAAAAAAATATCAAACGGAGTCCAAACGGAGTGAAACCTTCGGGAACGTGATTTTCGGAACGAACGTGATCCAGAGGACTTGGACCCTACGTCAAGACATCAACCAGGAGGGCACGAGGTAGGGGGGCGCCTACCCCCTGGGTGCGCCCTCGACGCTTGTGGGCCCCATGTTGCTCCACCGTCATACTTCTTACTCCTATATATACCTACGTACCCCAAACTACCAGAGACGGAGCCAAAAACCTAATTCCACCGCCTCAACCTTCTGTTCCCGTGAGATCCCATCTTGGGGCCTTTTCCGGAGCTCCGCCGGAGGGGGCATCGATCATGGAGGGCTTCTACATCAACACCATAGCCTCTCCAATGATGTGTGAGTAGTTTACCTCAGACCTTCGGGTCCATAGTTATTAGCTAGATGGCTTCTTCTCTCTTTTTGGATCTCAATACAATGTTCTACCCCTCTCTTGTGGAGATCTATTCGATGTAATCTTCTTTTGCGGTGTGTTTGTTGAGACCGATGAATTGTGGGTTTATGATCAAGTTTATCTATGAACAATATTTGAAACTTCTCTGAATTATTTTATGTATGATTGGTTATCTTTGCAAGTATCTTCGAATTATCAGTTTGGTTTGGCCTACTAGGTTGATCTTTCTTGCCATGGGAGAAGTGCTTAGCTTTGGGTTCAATCTTGCGGTGTCCTTTCCCAGTGATAGTAGGGGTAGCAAGGCACGTATTGTATTGTTGCCATCGAGGATAACAAGATGGGGTTTATATCATATTGCATGAGTTTATCCCTCTACACCATGTCATCTTACTTAAAGCGTTACTCTATTCTTTTGAACTTAATACTCTAGATGCATGCTGGATAGCGGTCGATGTGTGGAGTAATAGTAGTAGATGCAGGCAGGAGTCGGTCTACTTGTCCCGAACGTGATGCCTATATACATGATCATACCTAGATATTCCACTAGTAGAAAAAGGGTCAAATGTGAGACACATTAGTCCTGGTTTGTAACAGAACCGACACTAATGTGTCCATTAGTGCCGGTTCCAACGGCTAGGCGGGAGGAGATCTTTAGTACCGGTTCATGGCGAACCTTTAGCATCATTTCGTACCACAAACCGGTACTAATGAGAGTGGTGGCAGGATGTTGTCAGAGTGGGGCCCCTCCAGCACCTTTAGTACCGGTTCATGCCACGAACCGGTACTAAAGGTCGTCCTATATAAACCTTCGTCCACCAGCACTCTGTTCTTCCCCCTTTCCCCTCTCCCTCTCCTCTGTTCTTCCCTTCTTCCTCTCGAGTTCATCACAAAATTTGCCCCAAATTTGTCAAGATTTGCAGGCCCCCATCCATTCAAATGATCACAAATGTTAGCAACTTTGTCCTTTCATCTCTCATTGCTAGATTAGCTCTTGCATTGGTTTATATAGTGATTAATTGTGGGTTTTAGTAATTTGGGACGAATTATATGTGGTTGTATTTGATTTATATGCAAATTGAGGTCAAAATAACACTTAGTTTGCATATGTAGGTGTGGTTTACTTAGTGCCTTCTAAAATATCCGTCGTAACCGCCGTCGATCGCCTGCACCGTCCCGTCGCCGACACCACCTTGTGGTGAGCCTCTTGTTCATGAAATTTTATATAAAAAATTGATGTTTGTGTGATTTGGATATATAGTTACTCGTATAATTATCTTACCCTTACGTTGTTTGTTATACATGGTGCCATGGTTTTGATATCCGTCCCCGTCGGCCCTCATCCTTGTTATGATTCGGATGTGGTATATTCTCTTTTAAAACTATTTGTTGCATTCGTGTTTATGAAAAATTGTTCCCATCAAGCTGACATAGATATTTGTATGTAGGAGGTAGTTGAACCGGAAATTCCAACCGACCCTATTGTCGAGAGGTTAAATTTAGTTGAAAGAGAAAACGAGGATTTGAAAGAAAAATTGAAAAGAATCGAGGGGGAGAAGATGGAATTGGAGTTGCATGTTGCCGATGTCATCGATGATCACAAGATTAAGATGGATAAAATGCGCTTGAAGATTAGAAAGATTAGAAAATATGCCATTCATAGTGAGGCTTGGTATCATTATGCTGTTGGATCAATTGTTACTTTAGTTGCGATCTTGATCGCATTTGTTGTTGCATTTAAATTCTTTAGCTAGAGAGTTATTTGTTTGTTGCATTTAAGTGTTGTATGAACTTTATGTATTGTATTAATTTGGTTTTTTTGGTGCTGTGTATTGAAGATGAGCCGGCAATGGATGTACGATGACCGATGCTCTCCCGAGTTCATTAATGGCGTGCATACTTTTCTGCTTGCGGCTGAGGCAAACAAGCGGGCAGATGGTTTTATGCCTTGTCCATGTGCTGGCTGTAAGAATGGTCACAATTACTCTACGTCAAGAACCATTCAGGTTCACCTGTTTGAGTCCGGTTTCATGCCCCACTATAGTGTTTGGACCAAGCACGGAGAAAGAGGGGTTATGATGGAAGACAATGAAGAAGAAGAGGACGACAGCAGCTATCCTGGCCATGGGTTCCCTGAATACGATGATACAACAATGAGGGAAGAAGCTGAGCTAGTAATGCGGGAAGAAGCTGAAGAAGAGTCATCGGATGAGCCCGTTGATGATCTAGGTCAGGCCATTGCCAATGCAAAGAGAAACTGCGCAAGTGATTTGGAGAAGAAGTTGCAGCGCATGTTAGAGGATCACAAAAAATTGTTGTACCCGAATTGCGTAGGTGACAAGAAAAAGCTGGGCACCACACTGGAATGGCTGCAATGGAAGGAAGAGAATGGTGTATCTGACAAGGGATTTGGAAAGTTGCTAGTAATGATAAAGAATATGATTCCAAAGGACAACGAATTGCCCGAGAGTACGTACGAAGCAAAGAAGGTTATCTGCCCTCTAGGGTTAGAGGTGCAGAAGACACATGCATGCCCTAATGATTGCATCCTCTACCGCGGTGAGTACGAGGATTTGAACGCTTGCCCGGTATGCGGTGCATTGCGCTATAAGATCAGCCGCGATGACCCTGGTGATGTCGAGGGCGAGCGCCCCAGGAAGAAGATTCCTGCCAAGGTGGTGTGGTATGCTCCTATAATACCACGGTTGAAATGTTTGTTCCAAAACAAAGAGCATGCCAAGGCGATGCGATCGCACAAAGAAGACCGTAAGAAAGACGGAAAGTTGAGAGTACCCGCTGACGGGTCGAAGTGGAGAAAAATCGAAAGAAAGTACGGGAAGGAGTTTTCATATGACGCAAGGAACGTTTGGTTTGGTCTAAGCGCAGATGGCATTAATCCTTTTGGGGAGGAGAGCAGCAACCATAGCACCTGGCCTGTGACTCTATGTTTGTATAACCTTCCTCGTTGGTTGTGCATAAAGTGGAAGTTCATTATGATGCCAGTGCTCATCCAAGGCCCTAAGCAACCCGGCAACGACATTGATGTGTACCTACGGCCATTAGTTGAAGAGATCTTACAACTGTGGAATGGAACAGGTGTACGTGCGTGGGATGAGCACATGGGGGAAGAATTTGACCTAAAGGCGTTGCTGTTCGTGACCATCAATGATTGGCCTGCTCTCAGTAACCTTTTAGGATAGACAAACAAGGGATACCGCGCATGCATGCACTGTTTGGACGATACCGACAGTATATATTTGGCTAATTGTAAGAAGAATGTGTACCTGGGACATCGTTGATTTCTTCCGAGCAGGCATCCCGTAAGAAAAGAAAGGCAAGCATTTCAAAGGTGAGGCGGATCATCGGACGAAGCCTCACCACCGTACTGGTGCTGATGTACATGATATGGTCAAGGATTTGAAGGTGGTCTTTGGAAAGGGTCCTGGTGGACAACCTGTTCTGAATGACGCTGACGGACGCGCACCCATGTGGAAGAAGAAATCTATATTTTGGGACCTGCCCTATTGGAAAGACCTAGAGGTCCGCTCCGCAATCGACGTGATGCACATGACGAAGAATCTTTGTGTGAGTCTACTTGGCTTCTTGGGCATGTATGGGAAGACAAAAGATACAGCTGAGGCACGGGAGGACCAGCAATGTATGCACGGAAAAGACGGCATACATCAGGGTCATGCAAGCTACGCTCTTACCAAAGAAGAGAAGGAAATCTTCTTTGAATGCCTGATCAGTATTAAGGTACCGTCTGGCTTCTCGTCGAATATAAAGGGAATAATAAAAATGGCAGAGAAAAAGTTCCAGAACCTAAAGTCTCATGACTGCCACGTGATTATGATGCAACTGCTTCCGGTTGCATTGAGGGGGCTTCTACCGAAAAACATTCAATTAGCCATTGTGAAGCTATGTGCATTCCTCAGTGCAATCTCTCAGAAGGTAATCGATCCAGAAATCATACCAAGGTTACAGAATGATTTGGTGCAATGTCTTGTCAGTTTCGAGTTGGTGTTCCCACCATCCTTCTTCAACATCATGACACACGTCCTAGTTCACCTATGCGAAGAGATTAACATTTTGGGTCTTGTATTTCTACACAATATGTTCCCCTTTGAGAGGTTCATGGGAGTCTTAAAGAAATATGTTCATAACCGTGCTAGGCCAGAAGGAAGCATCTCCAAGGGCCGTGAAAATGAGGAGGTCATTGAGTTTTGTATTGACTTTATTCCTGACCTTAAGCCGATTGGTGTTCCTGAATCGCGGCATAAGGGCAGACTGGATGGAAAAGGCACGCTAGGAGGGGATCAAATAATATGTATGGACGGACATTCTCTCACTGAAGCACACTACACAGTTCTACAGAATTCCGCCTTGGTGGTTCCGTATATGGAAGAACACAAGAATTTGCTACACTCCAAACACCCGGAGCGGTCTGATGACTGGATTACACGTGAACAAACCAGGAGTTTCGCCAGCTGGTTGCAGACACGTACCATGCATGGCGCCTCTATTGAAGATGACATGTACTTGCTGTCCCAGTTACCATCTTCGAATATAATGACTTTCAAAGGGTACGAGATAAATGGTAATACATTTTACACGATCGCTCAAGATAAGAAGAGCACCAACCAAAACAGTGGTGTTCGCTTTGATGCAGAAACCAAGGCGGGAAAGGAAACATATTATGGTTATATACAAGACATATGGGAACTTGACTATAGACGTGGTTTGAGGGTACCTTTGTTTCGGTGCAAATGGGTCAATATGACACGAGGTGGGGCAACGGAAGACCCGCAGTACGGAATGACAACAGTGGATCTCCACAATCTTGTGTATGCAGACGAACCATTCGTCCTAGCCAATGATGTGGCACAGGTTTTCTATGTGAAGGACATGTCTACCAAGCCGAGAAAAAGAAAAGATAAGGAAGCGAATGCATCATACGATGAGCCAAAGCGACACATAGTTCTTTCTGGGAAGAGAAACATCGTGGGAGTGGATGACAAGACAGACATGTCAGGAGATTATGAAAAGTTTGATGAAATTGCTCCATTCACAGTGAATATTGACCCGAGCATCCCATTAAATAGTGAAGATTTTACATGGTTACGGCGCAAAGGACACATGCGAAGAAAACATTTCACACCCAAAGATCTGGAATGTGATCGGCTTCACTATATATCATCACTTTCTTCTGTGTTTCACACCCAGGAGGGAATCTCTGTAATAGTTAGGGGTAGTTATGTGTTTTGGCATTTGAAACGCGAAGAAATTTTATGTGCAAACAAATTCTTTCATGCATTTACTGATTATTTTGGCTAAATTGAAAAACACTTCAAATGAACTCCGAAAAGGTTGAAAGTTGGCATGGTATCATAATTTCACCCACATAGCATGTGCAAAAAAGTAGAGAGGGTTACGGCAAAAATTGGATGCACTTCGTGTACAAAATGGACAATCTCTTTCGAACTATCAGGGTTTCAGACGAAAACTCATATGTTACAAAGGCATTTCATTTTTTAAATAACCTAAGCATTACCAAATTGAATATAATGATAAAACACACTAATATTAAACATAATAAAAAAGAATCACTAGAAAATGTATTTTTAAAGTTAAGTTATTCACAAACTAGTGATTCACACAACTTTCAAATAATTCAAAATTTAAACTATTCAAATTTGAAAACTACCGACACTAACAGAAAGTTTCTAATTTTTTGTACCTAAAGCAAAAATATTCACAAAGAAACTCTAAATACAGCAAAAAATAACTAAAATAAATAAAACAAAATAAATAAAGCAGAAAAGAAAAAACTAAATGAAAAAATGCCCACCTACTGGGCCACAGCGGCCTGCATACGACTAGAAACCCAAATTCTAATTGGGCCAGGATGCAGGCCCGCTAGCCCAATAGGCCCATCAGGGCATAGCAGCAGACGTAGGCCCGAAAGGCCTGCTTATGAGAGGCGCTCGAGAGAGCTACCTCACTGGGGCTTATAAACCAGTGCGGGCGCCCCTCGGCTATCGAGGTGAGACTAAACTTGCCGCACCACACCTGCGGCAGCGCACCACCTTTAGTACTGGTTGGTGGCTGGAACCGGTACTAAAGGATGGGTCTTTAGTACCGGTTCCAGCCACCACCCGGTACTAAAGGTGTGCTCTTCCCACCGCTTGGCCTGGCCAAAACAGGCCTTTAGTACTAAAGGTGTCCCCTATATAACAAACACTTCGAAAAATTTCAGTTTCTCATCTCCCACTTCTCTCTGCCGCCGCCCCGTCCCACGCCGTCGACGCCTCCGTCCTCGTCGCGTCGTCCCCGTCGACTCCGCGCCGCCCCCGTCGTCGGCCCGTCCCCGTGGCCGCATCGCCCCGTCGTTGTCCCCTCGCCTCGCCGTCGCCGTCGCCTTGGATCGACCTCGCCTCGCCATCATCATCGCCGTTGCCTCGACCTCGCCCGCGCGCGTTGTCAGCCCCTCCCCCGGCCCCTCTCCTCCCTCCAATCGATCGAAGCCACCGTGTCGCCGGCGTCGGCCGTAGCTACTGCAGACACACACGCGCGCACACACACACACACTACACGCACACACACACACACACACACACACACACACACACACTACACGCGCACACACACACAATTTTTCTGTTTTTGGTTTTTAGTTTTTTTTCTTCTGTTTTTCTGTTTTTCATATAAAGTTTTAGATAAATTAATTAATTAGATTAGATTAATGTCAAATAGTATATGGAAATGTTAGTTATAATATATATAATGTCAATGGTTTTTCTGTTTTTTATACAAATGTTATAGAAATGTTAGAAATTTTGGAAATGTTAGTTTTAGCTAGATGAATTAGATTAATTTCAAATTGTTAGATGATGATCGATGTTTTTTTAGTTTCTTATATTTTTAGTTATAAAATTTAGAATTTGCATATATGAAATCACAATCCATCATTTAAAAAGTGTTACTTTACTTTTGCAGCATATAGTATTTGTTGTTGACGATGCCCGGCCCGCATCCTCGCCGTCGACCCGTTCGCGACGACGTCCTGCTTTAGAGGACCCATGTCTGGGAATGGGCTCCGCCGGGCTGGCACTGGGAGGTGCTACCTTCAGGGGCGCGACGGTTGGTGAGGAACCCGGCCCTGGGTCCCGTCGTCGACCCTGATCTGCTTTGGTGGCATTCGCGTGGGCCACTTTCGGTGCGGAGGGAGCCGGCCCCGCCGGAGGTGGTATGTCGCCGTGTTAGGGAGGAGGACGGGCACGTCCATCACTACATGGCTGCTATGGACGTCAGGTTCTCCAATACCTGGCAGGCTCTTTGGGGAGATCACCCGAGCTATGATCCAGTGATTGTTCCTTCACTTTGGTTGTCCACCACCCGCGCCTCAGGAACCGCGAGTGGCCTAGATTACTCTTTAGTATTCGATCTTTATTAGCTAGCTAGCTAGTGATGTATTCGATATATATTATTCGAGATGATGTATTCGAGATTATATCTATTATTCGAGACGATGTATTCGAGATTATATTCGATGATGCTTATTATGTACTATGATTGATTCAGTTTTTCCTTATTAATTGATTGCATCCATGCATTGTAATTTGAATACCAAATTATTTTATATTTCTTTTGGATTAGTTAAATAAAAGCTATGGCGGACAATACCGACAGAGAGGGAGAAGAGACCCTGTTCGATATCATACGCCATGCTCGCGGGACAGACGATGATCAGAATCAAGAAGATTATGACGGCTCCAGATATCTAAACAACACCAGGGAGGGTGATATGATATTCAACTGTGACGACCGAATTGATGAAGTCATGAACTATGATTATGATATTGATGACGAAGAAAATGTTGATCTTGAAACAACAAAGACCGGCGAGGTATATTTATATAAGCAGGCATCTGGTGATCATCACATGTTTTAAATGACTTGAAGATATATTAACGAATCGATCTTTCTTCTTTCAGCCATCCGGATCAAGCAAATCTTCAGGCAGCAGGAAACGAGGCCCGAACAAAAAGTTGAAGGAGGGCATAAAGTACAATATCGAGGCCATCAAACCTAATGGCGAACCATTAGCACCTAAGAAGATTGCAGAAAAGTTCATTCGTCGGTGTGGAGTTCTTGTGAAGGACCAACTCCTGATCTCCCTTCAAGAATGGACAGAGCCAGCAAAGCCATGTCCAGATCTTACTTTTGTTGCCGACAGACAAAAAGTTTTGCTTTGGGAAACTCTCATGGAACATTTCACCCTACCAGATCATTTCACAGAAGCAGATGTGGAGAAAGTCAAGGACGCTGCTCTTAGGAAGATGGCGGTTGCATTCAACAACCACAAGAATCGTGTATGGGACAAGTACGTCAAGGGAGGAAGGAAGACTCCAGTATTCGAGGGAACACTAGAGAAGCAAAGTGCTCATTGGGATGATTTCGTGAAATTCAAGGATTCGGAATTATCTAAGCAACGGTCGAGAATAAACAAGGCCAATGCCGAAAAAAGGATAAGTTCCATAAGCTGGGGCCAGGTGGCTACGCGGTGGCAATGCCTAAGTGGGCTAAGTCTGAGAAAGAGATGGAGGATGCGGGTGTCACTCCAGAAACATTGAGTTGGCCCCTCAGGTGCAGGACTTGGTTCTATGCACATGGGGGGAAGTTGGACCCGAAGACAGGGAAAGTTTCGAAGAAGGCATGTCTAAATGGAGCTGAAGATAAGCTACTTGTTGCAATAGAAGAGGCTCGATTGGGGGTGTTCCATCCCAACAGAGAGAATGATGAGCTTACACGTGCCCTGGGAAATCCTGAACACCCGGGAAGAATACGAGGCAAGGGCGCTATTCCGTGGTATGAGGGGTTTTCGGACTGGAATGCCGACTACAAAACCCGTGCGAGAAAGAAGATTGCGGAGGAGAAGAAGAGGAAGATGGAGGAGGAGCAGAGGAAGCTGGACTATGAACGCCTTCAAGGCCTAGAATCAGCGCACGCGGACTTGGCAGTCAAATTCCAGTGGCAGCAGGAGCAGATCGACTCACTTAGCCAGCAAAGGGGGTCTCAGCAGCTGCAGCAGCTAGCAGATGATTCATCATTGGATAGCACCGTCCCATCCATGCCGAGAAGTAGCGTGGGTTTCGCCCCGGGCGACGCAATGCTGGATAGATACCCCGTGGATGACATCATGGAGAACACTAACTGCGAGCTACACTTGAAAATGAAGAACATATCCATGAAGGTGGCAAACCTCGTTGCTTTTACAAATCCCCCCGAGGCAACCTTCCATTGCAACCCGATTCCAGCGGGCTATGCTCGTGTCTTGGTTGATGAGGTGGTGGACCAATATTCGGGGCTAGAGCTTGACATTTCTGGAGGTGATGAGGAGCACACATTGGGAGAAGCCAAACATCGTATCATCCTATGGAGAAAGGATTGCATCATCTTTCGAAGGCCACCGACACCGCGTCAGCCGACACCTCGTCGAAGTCCGCCACCGAGTCAGCAGACTCCCGCTCCTCCAAGTCCACCAACGCATCAGGCCACTCCTCCTCCTCCAAGTCCGGCAAAGCGTCAGGCCAGTCCTCCTCCAAGTCCGACAGAGCGTCAGACCACTCCTCCTCCAAGTCCGGCACAACTTCTGGCCACTCCTCCTCCAAGTCCGGCACAGCTTCAGGCCACTCCTCCTTGTCGAACTCAGCCACGTCAGCCGTCTCCGCCGCCTCAGCAATCACGGAAGAGAGCCGCCGCAGCTATGGTGCATAGAGGTACAAGTCAAGGTAGGACGGGAGGTATAGGCGGAGGCAAGCGATTTCAATATGGTCCAAGCAGCCTCGCGCCTCTTCCGCAGAGGCCTTATGACAAGTCCGAGGAGGAAAACACAACCATATCGAAGGCCCAGGTGGAAGCCCATTTTGCATCGAAACCGCCACCACCACCAAGGGAGAAAGTGCCTAAGGAAAAGATTGACCACTTCATTCTTATGGCTAGACCACCAGCTCCCAAGCCTGTTGACACAGACTATGAGCGCCACCTCAGGAAGTTAAATCGAGCACGTCTACAGAAAGAGGAGAGCTCGAGCTCGAGCAAATCAGCTGGCAAAAAATGAGGTAAAACCGTTCCCCAGCTGGGAGAACAGGCGGCACAATCAATCCCCCCGCTTGTTGTGCCAACAACACATGAGAGTAGGGGCGCCCAATATTATTGTGGGCAAAACGTTTACGTTCCCGAACTGGGCGATGTGGTAATAACCGAGGAGCATATAATGCAGGCTGAAATGCTCAAGATCACTGTTGGACAACTCCTTGATATCGAGCCCATGTCTCCGCTTAGAGAGGAGGAAATAAAACGAAAATATGTCTGGGGCCAACCTTTGGTCGAGCCAGATGAGGTCAAGAAGCTCCCAACGAGAATGTATGAATTGCATCAATGGTACATGAACATTACCAAGATTTCCAATCGAGAGTCCCTCATGGTGAATGTCAAGAAGGATCATTACTTCGATGAGAAAGCTGTGTCCGTTGAGTATTCAGAACTTTTTCAGTTATACAATCAAGACGCACTCGACAAATCTATCGTCAGTTGCTATTGTCTGAAATTGATTTATTTCTGTAATTTAAGTCTCAAGCTAGCTATGGTGATCATTTTGATCAATCATTACCTGTAATTATCCTCACTATATTCTTTTCTATGGTATTATGCAGGATGAAGATGTATGAAATGAAAAAGGTGGACGCTATGGCATTGGGTTCATTGACCCAAATACCATTAATGAATACACATGGAAATTAGATGCATATTATGAAAAAAGTGTAGAGGAAAGCATGCTAGAGTTCTTCAAGCGCCTCAATACCAATGAAGATATACTACTTCCTTACAACTTCGAGTGAGTCACACTGTCTTGTACTGCAAATTCTGTATTTGCCTACTAGCTAGCTACATGTTTTTGCTTACATATGCCCGCTTAATTAAGACATGCAAACGTGTGTGCATGCAGATTTCACTAGATCTTGTTAATCATTAAAGTTGATGAAGGAACAGTTGAAATACTGGACTCACTACTTAAAAAAGAAAGTGACTACACCATCTTGTTTGGGATAGTCAATGGGTAATTTCAATCATTATTGACTATATCTCGGCCTATTTAGTTCATCATTTCCTGATATGAACTATTTAATAACCCCTTCATTCATTTTCTTTGTCAGCGGGCAGGGCTTGGGCAAAGTTCATCAGCATCACTCGAGGCCAATGGAAACGAAAGCTGAAATGGTATCGACCCAAGGTAAGTAATTAAGTAGTACTAGCTAGCTAGCTGCCATCTCTTTAATTATCATGCTTGATTAATTATTATTTGATCAAATTCCATTCTTGTAAAGGCCCTGAAGCAGGCGCCGGGGAATAATCTGTGTGCACACTACATTTGCGAGAACATTCGCATGATGGTGTCCGAAAGGAGCAGATCTCAAAGATAGGACTGGGTACATTTGTCAGAACACTATTCACAATTTTTACACCATTATCGATATCTAGTCACACAACTAATACACATACATATTGATCTCCTTCTTAACAGTTCAGAGAGGTGCAGGAGCAGCTCCTAGCAGAGGAGCGCATAGGAGCAATTCAAGAGGAAATAGCGGGATTTCTGCTCGACCAGGTCATAGATCCCAAAGGAGAATACTATTACCCGCTACTGCCCCCATGAACCACTTCCAATTGTCATCGTGCTCCAAAGGCACCAATTAGGCTAATGCAACTGGCTCCGAAGGCTCCAATTAGGAGAAATTGTATATAGCTAGCTAATTATATACATGTGTGTATATATGTGTGAATTAATGGTGGTTGTGAGACATTCGATGATATATATATATATATATATGTATATATATATGATCGGTTCTACTAGAAATTCTATTTATATATATGCATAATGTGTACAATATGTAGTATCGTAAAATACCAGCAAACGAAAAAGAATTAAATTGAAAACACAAAATTAAATGAAAAAGAAATCATAAACCCAAAACCCCCAACCTTTCAATACCGGTTGGTGTCACCAACTGGTACTAAAGGGCTCCCTGCCCCCGGAGCTGGCTCGTGCCACGTGGTTGCCCTTTAGCATCGGTTCGTGCTGAACTGGTACTAAAGGGGGGGGGGCTTTAGTGCCCACACTTTAGTGCCGGTTACCGAACCGACACTAAAGGGCCTTACGAACCGGTGCTATTGCCCGGTTCTGCACTAGTGATTCTCATAACTATGCTCAATTCTGTCAATTGCTCAACGGTAATTTGTTCACCCACCATAATACTTATGCTCTTGAGAGAAGCCACTAGTGAAACCTATGGCCCCCGGGTATATTTTCTATCATATTAATCTCCCGTCAAAAAGTTATTTCTAGCACCATCTTTATTTTGCTTCCTTTACTTTGCATCTTTATCATAAAAATACCAAAAATATTATCTTATCATATCTATCAGATCTCACTCTCGTAAGTGACCGTGAAGGGATTGACAACCCCTTTATTGCGTTGGTTGCGAGGATTTATTTGTTTGTGTAGGTACGAGGGACTCGTGCGTGGCCTCCCACTGGATTGATACCTTGGTTCTCAAAAACTGAGGGAAATACTTATGCTACTTTGCTGCATCACCCTTTCCTCTTCAAGGGAAAACCAACGCAGTGCTCAAGAGGTAGCAAGAAGGATTTATGGCACCGTTGCCGGGGAGTCTACGCAAAAGTCAAACATACCAAGTACCCATCACAAACCCTTATCTCCGGCATTACATTATTTTCCATTTGCCTCTTGTTTTCCTCTCCCCAACTTCACCCTTGCTATTTTATTCGCCCTCTCTTTTCCGTTCTCCTCTTTTTCGTTTGCTTGTCGTTATGGCTAGTCCCCTATCTTCTACGTTGTCTCCCAAGAATGAAGTTCTTAATTTTAAGCAAAGGGAGGGAGAAAATCTAAAAGACGCTTGGTACAGAATTTGCAGTGCTCAAAATAAATCTACCAGGAAGCAATCTACTTCCGTTCTCCGTAATTTTTATGTAGGCGCTACTCCTTGGTACAGATATATCCTTGATACCATTACCGGAGGAAATTTCTTGGGTAGCCATATTTTTTATTCTTATAATGCTATGATAGATTTGTTTGGCTCACCACCTCTTTTGGTTAATGGAACTATGTTAACTTTGGAGCATGTGATGCAAAGACTTGAAATTATTGAAAATAAAGTTGCTACCGTAGAGTTAATTGAAAATTTGGATAAAAAGATCCACAACCAAATTACCCAATATGGATCTAAAGAAGGAGTCACTTTGAAAAATATTAAGGAGAAGGAACCCATAGTTAATGAAAGAATAAATTAGGATTCCACTAGAATCGATAAACTTGAGGGTATCATTACCAACTTGGGAACCGCTTTTTCTTCCGTAAAGAATACTCCAAGTCCTCCAACTAAAATTGCCAAGCTTATGTATGTTCCTAAAAATAAGGGTGAATCCTCTAGCAAGCAAACTGCGGATCTCAAATCTATAAGTATTCATCCCAATATTTTTGCTATCATTAAGGAACCATTTGCTACAAATGATTTTTTTGATTTTGTGCCTAGAAGTTTGATAATTAATAAAAATAAATAAACTCATAAGGGTGATATATGTCTCATTAAAAAAATTACCAACTAAAGATACCTAGATCTATCTTCGCTTTTATGCCTAGCTAGGGGCGTTAAACGACAGCGCTTGTTGGGAGGCAACCCAATTTTATTTTTATTCCTTGATTTTTGCTCCTGTTTAGCAATAAATAATTTATCTAGCCTGTGTTTTGGTTGTGTTTTTTGTGTTTAATTAGTGTTTGTGCCAAGTAAAACCATTGGGAAGACTTGGGGAAAGTCTTTGCAATCTTGCTGTAAAAAACAGAAACTTTAGCGCTCACGAGATTAGCTACAACTTTTTACTGGAGAGTGCTATTTAGTTAATTATTTTTGCAGATGATTAATAGATAAATTCCTCACGTCCAGAAATTTATTGTAGAATTTTTGGAGTTCCAGAAGTTTGCGTTAGTTACAGATTACTACGGACTGTTCTGTTTTTGACAGATTCTGTTTTTCGTGTGTTGTTTGCTTATTTTAATGAATCTATGGCTAGTAAAATAGTTTATAAACCATAGAGAAGTTGGAATACAGTAGGTTTAAAACCAATATAAATAAATAATGAGTTCATTACAGTACATTGAAGTGGTGTTTTGTTTTCTTTCGCTAACGGAGCTCACGAGATTTTCTGTTAAGTTTTGTGTTGTGAAGTTTTCAAGTTTTGGGTAAAGATTTGATGGATTATGGAACAAGGAGTGGCAATAGCCTAAGCTTGGGGATGCCCATGGCACCCCAAGATAATCTAAGGACACCAAAAAGCCAAAGCTTGGGGATGCCCCGGAAGGCATCCCCTCTTTCGCCTACTTCCATCGGTAACTTTACTTGGAGCTATATTTTTATTCACCACATGATATGTGTTTTTCTTGGAGTGTCTTGTATGATTTGAGTATTTATTTTTTAGTTTGCCACAATAATCTTTGCTGTACACACCTTTTGAGAGAGACACACATGATTCGGAATTTATTAGAATAGTCTATGTGCTTCACTTATATCTTTTGAGCTATATAGTTTTTGCTCTAGTGCTTCACTGATATCTTTTAGAGCACGGCAGTGGTTTTGTTTTATAGAAACTATTATTCTCTCATGCTTCACTTATATTATTTTGAGAGTCTTAAACAGCATGGTAATTTTCTTAAATTGGGGATTTAATCCTAATATGCTAAGTATTCAAGACTAGTATTTTTTTCTTATGAGTGTGTTGAATGCTAAGAGAAGTTTGATGCTTGATGATTGTTTTGAGATATGGAGGTAGTGATATTAAAGTTGTGCTAGTTGAGTAGTTTTGAATTTGAGAAATACTTGTGTTGAAGTTTGCAAGTCACGTAGCATGCACGTATGGTAAATGTTATGTAACAAATTTGAAACATGAGGTGTTCTTTGATTGTCCTCCTTATGAATGGCGGTCGGGGACGAGCGATGGTCTTTTCCTACCAATCTATCACCCCAGGAGCATGCGCGTATGTAACACCCATGATGCGGCTATATCTCCCACATGTCGGAGCACGACTTAGAGGCATAACCGCATTGTAGGCATGTCGCAAGAGGGGTAATCTTTACACATCCCATGTACTGAATAAGAAAGAGGTACAGAGTTGGCTTACAATCGCCACTTCACACAATACATAAATATAGCATTACATCATCCAGATACAATCAAGGTCCGACTACAGAACCAAAATAAAGACAACCCCAAATGCATAAGATCCCCGATCTCCCCAACTGGGCTCCACTATTGATGTCTGGCAAGGAAACGTAGTAACGTCCTGAGTCCTCATCGAACTCCCACTTGAGTTCAGTCGCATCCCCTGGAATGGTATCATCGGCACCTGCATCTGGTTTTGGAAGTAATCTGTGAGTCACGGGGACTCAGCAATCTCACACCCTCGTGATCAAAACTATTTAAGCTTATGGGTAGGGAAAAGGTATGAGGTGGAGCTGCAGCAAGCACTAGCATATATGGTGGCTAACATACGCAAATGAGAGCGAGAAGAGAAGGCCAAAGCATGGTCGAGAATCTATGATCAAGAAGTGATCCTAGAACTACTTACGTTCAAGCATAACTCGAGACCGTGTTCTCTTCCCGGACTCCGCCGAAAAGAGACCATCACGGCTACACACGTTGTTGATTCATTTTAATTAAGTTAAGTTTCAGGTTTTCTACAACCGGACATTAACAAATTCCCATCTGCCCATAACCGCGGGCATGGCTTTCGAAAGTTCAAATCCCTGCAGGGGTATCCCAACTTAGCCCATCATAAGCTCTCACGGTCAACGAAGGATATTCCTTCTCCCAGGACGACCTGATCAGACTCGGAATCCCGGTTACAAGACATCTCGACAATGGTAAAACAAGACCAGCAAGACCACCCGCTGTGCCGACAAATCCCGATAGGAGATGCACATATCTCGTCCTCATGGCACACCGGATAAGCTAAGCATACGGGAGCCAACGTAACCCAAGTTGCCAAGGGACGGCCCCGCATGGTGCTCTAGGTTGGACCAACACTTAGAGAAGCACTGGCCTGGGGGGTTAAAATAAAGATGACCCTTGAGTCCGCGAAATCCAAGGGAAAAAGCTAGGTGGCAAATGGCACTACAAGGAAACCCGCTATAAAGCAACAAAAATTCTACAACGTTTTGAGTATGTGTTGTAAAATTCAGAATAGATACACATATATGAGTTGTAGTATATGCGATGTAGATATGCAGCTCATGACCCTATCATGATTATAAAAAAAGTGGAAAGGAGAGGGAGACGCGTGAGAAACAGAGCCCACGACTCCCTCGTCTCTACCAAATTGCCGCCACCAATGCCTCGTCTCCCTCCTCCGACCCGCCTCGTCTCCCTTGCGCCGACCCTCCCCCTCCCCTCATCCCACCTCACAGCTCCGGAGGCTGCCAGATCTGCCACATCCTCACCCAACCGTCCCTCTCACGTCCCATCCCAGTCTCTTCACGCGGCTCCTCGCTGCGCTACTTGCGGCGGCTGCATCAGGTGATGTCCGGCGAATCCCGCCAATGCCAAGCACAGCCCGAGGTCCCTTTGCTCTGTGGAGCCTTCCCATCCAGCTAGATCGATTGCTTGCTGCCACCAAAGCCCACCCGCGACCCATCCCCCATGGCTAGGGTTTCGGGCGTCGGATCCGGTGTCAGTGGCCATGTCGTCCTCGTCTCCTCCGGTGAGTGCATCCCTTCCCTTGGCTTCATCCTCTCTCTCTCCCTTCTCTAACCTCTGCTCTTCACTTCTCATGCAGACGTGTGGGGAGGAACGGGCAGTGGACAACCTTGCTGCGGCTCGGGATGAAGTAGCCACGAGCTTCCTCCTCCTCCGGCTTCAGGTGAGTTGGTCCACTCCTCCCTCTGCTCTGGTTCGTGGCACAACAGGAGACATTGTTGTTCTGGTGTTGTTAGGATTTTCTACTATTTGGGATCAAGTGCCTACTGGTTGAGGTCAATTTGATTTTGTTTTGCTACTAAAGTGTCAAAGCAAAGGACGACCACATGCTCGACTGAGTCACGATGTGTTGAGGCTGGGAAGGTCGGCATGGCCTTCAACCATGGCAAATACACCTACTATGTTGCTGCCTTGCAAGCATTAGTGGCTAGAAATCAACTCCTAGCTGCATATTCTTTCTAGGGTAACATCATTGTAGGGAGGGATTTTGAAGCCCATATACGCAGTAACCAGTTTGTTTGAGGCAATTAGTACAAAAAACACCTAGGCATGGTTAAAATTCAGGTGGGGGTCTACAAGTAATTAATATAGTATATATCTCCAAGGCCCTAATTATTTTCTTTTCCAATCTTTAGTATTCTCCTGTTTCAGGTTTTGACCATGGCCAACATATAATGTTGTAGGATAATTACTAAATTAATCTAACGATGGTTCATGTGGCAGTGGAGGTGTACCAACGGTAGTTTGAAGCAGATTAGGCGGTCGCGGGCATCTTTGGCGGCGAGGCCGTCCAGTGAAGGAAATGGCAGTTTGGCGATTTGTGTTCTATTCTCCATCCTTTAAGCTCATAACAGAAGAAAGAACTATACAATCACTATTGTTTTATTAAGAAAAAAACCTATCATGTACGCATGTTTTGATGAGTACTCCTCTTGACTCGATTGTGTTGTAGGGAGTGAAAGCATCCAATTGCGGGGGTCTGCAGCTCTGGTCGCCTCCAGCAGCACCACATAATCAAAGTTCCAAACAGTTGTGTTGGACTTCTGCCTCCAGCCAACCATAACATAATCATTGGATGTGCTTCTTATGTAGAAGATTTGAGTGATCTATGTGTTTATTTCAGAAAACATTTTCTTAATGAAGATTTATATTATATAGATATTCCTGTACATTAGCTTTAGTTTTTTTGCTAACTAGAAAGTGGTTTCCTTTTTCTTACACCAACTCACTAAAGCATTGGGTTCATTTGGGGTTCCTAGATAGCTAATTTTAGGAGCACACAAGATTTAGACTCCTGCTATGTAATTAAAGGAAATCATGATATTGACTAATATCCTCTGTATATTGACTAACCCTAGATCAGAGACATTTAAATTTAAATTATAATTTGGAAAGTTTATTTATAGGAATGATACATAGTATGTATAAATGCATTTATGAAAATAAATTTATTTCAGCCACATGTAAGCCAACACAGTATCACATGTAATATTTCTCAATTAGTTAAAAGTATGCTTCTTTTAAAACTGGTGGTTTTATTTTTATTACATAAAAATGGTATAGTTATACATGGCAAACTAAAATTGTTGTGCAGACACACTGGTTGATGACTAGTCTAACTAACTCAGGGATAAATTCATTGAGTAAGATGTAAAGTTGCCAAGATAGTAACTAGGGCACATAGAACGGGACGAATATAGATTCTCTTATTTTATTAAGTAGAATGGAACTTGGTGAAGCTTTATTTGTGTTGCGCTGTTCTAGAGATGCATAAGACACCTGTAACCTTTTTCCCTTAGCTTTGCAGCTGCATGCACCAACTTGATGTAGGGCGACACCATGGAAGGTATACACTCTCCCTCTCCCTACTGTACTACCGCTCGTTGTGTCCATGACCATTGAGCCATGCTAGGTTCTATCTGTCCATATAATGTTATTGAGCCATATTGTTCTGCAAGCTATGTCGTATATTATGGCGTCTGGATTAGCCATCAATGATCACTAACACTCATGCTGGTATATTTCCAGAATCATAACAAGGACGTAGTTCTTGCTACAGTTCTAAGTTATGATCCCAAATTTAAACTTTATGGTGCTGAAATTAAAATGCATTTTGGGCAGTGTAATACAAAACTTGCGAAAACTGAAGATTTGGTACAGATTCGTAAAAATTGCAATACTAATGGTAATGCAGAAAATATATATTGCATGCGTTTGTACGTGTCTAATATCCTGCCTTTATCACTATTTGCATCATATCAATGCATTATGTGTTAATAGTTCATTTTGTTATTTTTGTTGTAGATTGGAAAGATATATGGATGATTATATGGGTGCATAACAAGTATACTGCAATGATGATGATGATGATGATGACGATGATGATATTCTGATTCATGATGATGATGATGATGGATGCTTCCAATTTTAGTTAAGTTGTGGGATGTTCCTGTTGGATGATGTTCCTCAGTTAGTTTTAGTCAAGTTGTAGGGATATTGATGGATGATTTTAGTTTAGATTTTGCTGTCAAGAAAATTTTAGATTGTGCATCACATTTGGATGATGTTCCTCCTGTAATATCCATTATTGTAATCCAACAGTTTTATCTGATATATGATTTCTTCCTCTTGTGAGTATATTCTCTTATTTTTTTTCCTCACTTGATACACATAATTATCATCATTATGTGGAGCATTAATTTAATTGTTGACATTATACAATATTATTCATATTACATATGCACCAACATCTGAAGCCTTCCAAATTCTCTATTGCGTATCAATCAGATTTGGATTCATGTACATTAGGCATCAACGTATATAAGTGTTGTAAAAATAGGTTTTATGTGTTGTACTCTTGCAACAGTCGCTTTTACCAACGATAGTACAAGCATTGCATTATGCACTAGCAACACCGGATAAGGCTACGCATCCCAATCCGTTGGTAAAGACTCTCGCAACGCATATATGGACTTTTAGATACGGAAAAAAGCGTTGCTATATGAGGGGTCATGTTGTAGTGTGGTAAAACCAAGGTTGGGCGTTGCTGGAGGAGTTTTATACAAGGCGAACTGTCAAGGGGTTCCCATTATAACCCAACCGCGTTAGGAACGCAAAATCAAGGAACATAACACCGGTATGATGGAAACTAGGGTGGCAAGAGTGGAACAAAACACCAGGCATAAGGCCGAGCCTTTTCCACCCTTTACCAAGTATATGGGTGCATTAAAGTAAACAAGATATAATAATGATATCCCAACAATAAACATGTTCCAACAAGGAACAAACTCCAATCTTCACCTGCAACTAGCAATGCTATAAGAGGGGCTGAGCAAAGCGGTAACATAGCCAAACAACGGTTTGCTAGGACAAGGTGGGTTAGAGGTTTGACATGGCAATATGGGAGGCATGATAAAGCATGTGGTAGGTATCGAGGCATAGGCATAGCAATAGAGCGAGCAACTAGCAAGCAAAGATAGAAGTGATTTCGAGGGTATGGTCATCTTGCCTACAAAGTTCTCCGAGTTGATGTAAGCTTGATCCTCGTAAGCGTACTCAATGGGTTCCTTGATCACATACTCCTCTCCTTGCTCTACCCAAAGCAAGAACACAAGCAAAGGGAACCACGATCAACCATGGTGCAATGCGCAAGCAACATGATGCAAAACATGGCATGATATGCGGGATGTAATATGCAATGCATATGCGTGCTTCGGAAGGGAAAGATTGAACCAGGCCTCAACTTGGCAAACCAAGTGCGCCGCTGGAAAGATGAGTTGATTTCGGTCGAAATTGATATAAAGATCACCGGAATCGGATGCACGGTTTGCAAATGGCAAGCAAAACAATAATGGCACTATTCTGCGATTAACAGCATGATGCCATCTAAGATGCAACAAGAGACTAAGCTACTGCACTCTAACATAACAACAAAGCACATGGCAGTGATCCACTCAAGATGCTTGACAAAAGATGAACACTGAGCTACGGCTAATTCACACAATAGCAGGCTCAAACAAGCATGGCAAAAGTGCAAAAGATATCAGGTTCACAGACTTGGTGAAAATAACAAGTCAGGATTTAACATCAGGAAGCAATGTTTAGAGCAAGATAACAACATGCTACATGAACATATCATGGCAAAGCAAGGCATGGCATGAAACTACTAAAAGCATATAACAAAAGTCCTTTACTAACCATAAGCCAAAAAGGATCAAAAGATACAATGGCACCCATGTGAACATAGCAAGTTTCGTTAACAGATTCAGACTTTGCAGAAAACTAGACATGGCAAAAACAGAGTTACGTAGGCATGTTTGCGAGCTCGATGCACTCACCACAAGGCATTGCATGACAAACTAAGCATACCCCCAGCAAGAAGACATAATCAAGTAGCTAACCATGGCAAGAATGATCTCATAGCATGCATTGAACAACTACAACAACCTTGGCAAAATTGATTAACATGTAAACAATCTGCCAGGAATATTTTATAGCAAAAGTAGAGCAAGATTGAGTCATGCTAGGGTACTCCATAATTGCAAACAAAGACGTGGATGGATAGAACATAACAATATCTCGAAATCATCCTTACTGAACATGCTCAAAAGAGGCATGGATCTCTCTGTAGCAACATGAATACATAGCATAAAAATAACACAAGGGAAATGACTTAGAAGAATTCTAAGTCCCTGAAATCAGCAACATCACGAGAGCTACTTTGCATGCATGTGCTAGTCACCACATTGATCACAAAAATAAATGCCAGACACCCCTGTAAAGATGGCATGGCATAGCCCAAAACACATGTAGGGCTCAAGTTCATAGGAGGCACACATTAAACATGGCAAAAATGACAAATGTCCATAATCTGTTAAGAAGCAGAAACTAACATTTTATAGCACTCTTGCAACAGCATTTAGGGCATCAAGATGGTCTCAAACAAGCATGGTGCAATGGAATGAAATGAAGAGGGCATCTAGAAAAACAATTTGATATATCACACGCGCAAAACGGAGCTATGGATGATGGGATATGGTGCAATGAACATGCCTAGAAAAATATATGCAGGAAAAGACTTAGGCAAAAAATAGAGGTCAACTCTAGGGTTTGTTGGATCCAGATCCGGGCGGCGCGGAAGTCGAGGCTCGCCGGAGTCTTCTGCGTGGCCGGAGCTGGACGTCGGCCGGCGACGATCTACGGGCGGCGACGCGGTGGAGGCGACCGGCGCACGAACCAAGGTTCGTCAGGGCTTCCACCGGAGTAAAAAGGCGCGGCGGCCGGAGCTTGTCGTCGACCGGCGAGGATTTGCGGCGGGGCTGGCGCAGAGGCGGCGGGGCGAGGCGGCCTGGGCGCGGACGCCTACAGGCGGCGGCGTGAGGGGAACGGGCCCCGTGGGCCAGGCATGGGCCTCACGGGCCGGCAGGAGGCGCGGGGCGACGGGCGCCCACGTGGCGGCGGCGGAGAGGACCCAGGCGACAGCGAGGGTGACGTGTCACACCGGGATTGGAGGAGACTGTCGGTGGCGGACGCGTCCGACCGGAGCGGACACGTCCGGCGGCGCGGTGGAGGTTGGATCTAGGGTTTAGACCCGAAAATGAAGGAGGGGTGCACATATTTATAGGTAAAGGGAGCTAGGAGACTCCAAACGGAGGGCGGTTTTCATCAACGCGGTCGTGATCGAACTGCTGAGAGGATGGAGTGGGTTTTGGGCCACTTTGGAGGGATGTTGGGCTGCGACACACACGAGGCCTTTACGGTTCCTCGGTTAACCGTTGAAGTATCAAACGGGCTCCAAATGGCACGAAACTTGACAGGCGGTCTACCGGTAGTGAACCAAGGCCGCTTGGCAAGTCTCGGTCCAATCCGATAACGTTTAACACTCGCACATGAAAAGAAGCAAAAAGGGACACCAGAGGACATAGGAGTGCCGAAATGCAAAACGGACAACGGGGAAAATGCTCGGATGCATGAGACGAACACGTATGCAAATGCGATGCACATGATGACATGATATGAGATGCATGATATAGACAAAAAGCAAAACAAAGACAAAACCCAACCACGAGGGAATATCATAAATTAGTGCCGAAAATGGCAAGAGTTAGAATACAAATATGGCAAGTTACATACGGGGCGTTACAACGTAGTGCTTGGTTTTTGATGACCTGCAGATTTTTGCAATAAGTATGTGAGTTCTTTATGATTAATGTAGAGTCCATGTATTATACGTACTCTTACCCTTCCATCATTGCTAGTCTCTTCGGTACTGTGCATTGCCCTTTCTCACTTTGAGAGTTGGTGCAAACTTCGCCGGTGCATCCAAACCCCGTGATATGATACGCTCTTTCACACATAAACCTCCTTATATCCTCCTCAAAACAGCCACCATACCTACCTATTATGGCATTTCCATAGCCATTCCGAGATATATTGCCATGCAACTTTCCACCGTTCCATTTATCATGACACGTTCATCATTGTCATATTGCCTTGCATGATCATGTAGTTGATATTGTATTTGTGGCAAAGCCACCATTCATAATTCTTTCATACATGTCGCTCTTGATTCACTGCATATCCCGGTACACCCTCAGAGGCATTCACATAGAGTCATATTTTGTTCTAAGTATTGAGTTGTAATTCAAGAGTTGTAAGTAAATAAAAGTGTGATGATCATCATTATTAGAGCATTGTCCCAAGTGAGGAAAGGATTATGGAAACTATGATTCCCCCACAAGTCGGGATGAGACTCCGGACTAAAAACTAAGA
Organism: Triticum monococcum; assembly: GCA_034509565.1. NCBI lineage: Eukaryota > Viridiplantae > Streptophyta > Magnoliopsida > Poales > Poaceae > Triticum > Triticum monococcum. The sequence continues at coordinate 662,788,304 of CM067843.1, read as the reverse complement.
GAAAAAGAGAGAAGGGACAATGTTACTATCCTTTTACCACACTTGTGCTTCAAAGTAGCATCGTGATCTTCATGATAGAGAGTCTCTTGTTTTGTCACTTTCATTATACTAGTGGGAATTTTTCATTATAGAACTTGGCTTGTATATTCCAACAATGGGCTTCCTCAAATGCCCTATGTCTTCATGAGCAAGCAAGTTGGATGCACACCCACTTAGTTTCTTTTGTTGAGCTTTCATGCATTTATAGCTCTAGTGCATCCGTTGCATGACAGTCCCTACTCCTTGCATTAGCATCAATCGATGGGCATCTCCATAGCTCATTTATTAGCCACGTTGATGTGAGACTTTCTCCTTTTTGGTCTTCTCCACATAACCCCCATATATTCTATTCCACCCATAGTGTTATATCCATGGCTCACGCTCATGTATTGCGTGAAGGTTGAAAAAGTTTGAGATTACTAAACTATGAAACAATAGCTTGGCTTGTCATCGGGGTTGTGCATGATGAGAACATTCTTGTGTGACAAAAATGAAGCATGACTAAACTATATGATTTTGTAGGGATGAACTTTCTTTGGCCATGTTATTTTGAGAGGACATAATTGCTTAGTTAGTATGCTTGAAGTATTATTACTTTTATGTCAATATTAAACTTTTATCTTGAATCTTTCGGATCTGAATATTCATACCACAATTAAGAGAATAACATTGAAATTATGCTAAGTAGCATTCCACATCAAAAATTCTGTTTTTATCATTTACCTACTCGAGGACGAGCAGGAATTAAGCTTGGGGATGCTTGATACGTCTCCAACGTATCTATAATTTTTTATTGTTCCATGCTATATTATATTCTGTTTTGGATATTAATGGGCTTTATTATACACTTTTATATTATTTTTGGGACTAACCGATTAACCGGAGGCCCAGCCCAGAATTGTTGTTTTTTGCCTATTTCAGACTTTCGCAGAAAAAGAATATCAAACGGAGTCCAAACGGAATAAAACCTTTGGGAACGTCATTTTCGGAACGAACGTGACCCAGAGGACTTGGACCCTATGTCAAGACATCAACCAGGAGGGCACGAGGTAGGGGGCGCGCCCTCCACCCTCGTGGGCCCCATGTTGCTCCACCGACGTACTTCTTCCTCCTATATATACCTACGTACCCCCAAACTACCAGAGACGGATCCAAAAACCTAATTCCACCGCCGCAACCTTCTATTCCCGTGAGATCCCATCTTTGGGCCTTTTCCAGAGCTCCACCGGAGGGGGCATCAATCACGGAGGGCTTCTACATCAACACCATAGCCTCTCTGATGATGTGTGAGTAGTTTACCTCAGACCTTCGGCTTCATAGTTATTAGCTAGATGGCTTCTTCTCTCTTTTTCGATCTCAATATAATATTCTCCCCCTCTCTTGTGGAGATCTATTCGATGTAATCTTATTTTGCGGTGTGTTTGTTGAGACCGATGAATTGTGGGTTTATGATCAAGTTTATCTATGAACAATATTTGATTCTTCTCTGAATTCTTTTATGTATGATTGCTTATCTTTGCAAGTATCTTCGAATTATCAGTTTGGTTTGGCCTACAAGATTGATCTTTCTTGCAATGGGAGAAGTGCTTAGCTTTGGGTTCAATCTTGTGGTGTACTTTCCCAGTGACAGTAGGGGCACCAAGGCACGTATTATATTGTTGCCATCGAGGATAATAAGATGGGGTTTATATCATATGGCATGAGTTTATCCCTCTACATCATGTCATCTTACTTAAAGCGTTACTCTGTTCTTTTGAACTTAATACTCTAGATGCATGCTGGATAGCGGTCGATGTGTGGAGTAATAGTAGTAGATGCAGGCAGGAGTCGGTCTACTTGTCTCGGACGTGATGCCTATATACATGATCATACCTAGATATTCTCATAACTATGCTCAATTCTGTCAATTGCTCAACAGTAATTTGTTCACCCACTGTAATACTTATGCTCTTGAGAGAAGCCACTAGTGAAACCTATGGCCCTGGGTCTATTTTCTATCATATTAATCTCCCGTCAACAAGTTATTTCTAGCACCGTCTTTATTTTCCTTTCTTTACTTTGCATCTTTATCATAAAAATACCAAAAATGCTATCTTATCATATCTATCAGATCTCACTCTCGTAAGTGACCGTGAAGGGATTGACAACCCCTTTATTGCATTGGTTGCGAGGATTTATTTGTTTGTGTAGGTACGAGGGAGTCATGCGTGGCCTCCTACTGGATTGATACCTTGGTTCTCAAAAACTGAGGGAAATACTTACGCTACTTTGCTGCATCACCCTTTTCTCTTCAAGGGAAAACCAACGCAGTGCTCAAGAGGTAGCAATACACAAGTATCATGGGGAAGCTAAGGAGCATGGAGAAGAAGGAGAGGAAGATGGACGTGAAGACGGAGAAGAAGAAGTGATGAAGAGGAAGCTACACGCTCCGGACGACCTGCTAGGACCGGATGTCCGACGACCTCCAGGCTCCGGACGTCCGACCCAGGCCGGACGTCTGACACTTCCACACCCGAGCCAGAACTCCGGACTTCCGACGCCCCACGAACGACCGATGCCCGGACGTCCGACCCCGACCGGACGTCCGACTGAAGACCACCCGAGCGAATCTGCGGACGTCCGACAAGCACCGGACGCCCGGACCCTCGCGAGCTTCCGGACAACCGGTGACCCCCGGACGTCCGATGCATGTGTGTTGTTTCGTGTTAGGCCGCAGCCCATGTACCCCTTTGCTCCCCTCTTTGCACTAATACTATATATAGACCTCCTATTCCATCTAGCTAGGGTTAGCATTGGTTTAGCTCATATGTGAGGATAGCTTTTGCTCATCCATACGGATCATCTCCTCGAGAGTGACCGCGGCCCCTCTTCGGAGAAGATCCACTTGGATTCAAGACCCCCTCTTGGGTGGCCCCATCAAGACCCACTCACGGAGAAGACCGGCTACCTTTGTATCGTCCTTATTTGTCCGTGGATCGTGTATCTTTCCTTATGTACTCGAGGATCTAGCACATGTGTGATCATACTTGTTGGTTTGAGTGATTCTTTGTGTTCCCCTTTGTGATTTCCCCTCGTGTGTTCCCTCGTGTTCATCGTGTTCTTCGCGGGATCCGCTCCTTTTGTGAAAGATCGGCCGATTAGGGTTCCACCCTACATCATCTTGGTATCTAGAGCCACGTTGATCACGATTTTGGAGCCTCCTATTGTGTTTCTAGCATTGTTTTGTTGTTTTTCGTCCTAAATTCGAAAACCCCCACCAAAAATAGCCTCAATTTTATTTTTTGATTTGTTGGTTTGATGATGTTTTTTTGATTTTGATCCAGGGATTTGCTTGGTTTCAAGTGGATCTAGAATCTCCCCAAGTTTCTCCATCTTTCATCCACGAAATCTCCTCAATTTTGAGCCCAAAATCGCGCCCCGGATCTTGCATCTCGCGTTGACCCCGACCCTCGGACGACCGGCCTTTTACAGACGTCCGGAGCCCCTCGACCGATCGGACATCCGACGCATGTGTGTTGTTTCGTGTTAGGCCGCAGCCCATGCACCCCTTCGCCCCCCCTCTTTGCACTAAGACTATATATAGACCTCCTATTCCATCTAGCTAGGGTTAGCATTGGTTTAGCTCATATGTGAGGATAGCTTTTGCTCATCCATATGGATCATCTCCTCGAGAGTGACCGCGGCCCCTCTTCGGAGAAGATCCACTTGGATTCAAGACCCCCTCTTGGGTGGCCCCATCAAGACCCACTCACGGAGAAGACCGGCTACCTTTGTATCATCCTTAGTTGTCTGTGGATCGTGTATCTTTCCTTATGTACTCGAGGATCTAGCACATGTGTGATCATACTTGTTGGTTTGAGTGATTCTTTGTGTTCCCCTTTGTGATTTCCCCTCGTGTGTTCCCTCGTGTTCATCGTGTTCTTCGTGGGATCCGCTCCTTTTGTGAAAGATCAGCCGATTAGGGTTCCACCCTACATCATCTTGGTATCTAGAGCCACGTTGATCACGATTTCGGAGCCTCCCGTTGTGTTTCTAGCCTTGTTTTGTTGTTTTTCGTCCTAAATTTGAAAACCCCCACCAAAAATAGCCTCAATTTTATTTTGCGATTTGTTGGTTTGATGATGTTTTGTTGATTTTGATCCATGGATTTGCTTGGTTTCAAGTGGATCTAGAATCTCCCCAAGTTTTTCCATCTTTCATCCACGAAATCTCCTCAATTTTGAGCCCAAAATCATCATTTTCCGCCCAAAATCGCGCCTCGGATCTTGCATCTCGCATTGACCCCGACCCCCGGACGACCGGCCTTTTACAGACGTCCGGAGCCCCTCAACCGATCAGACGTCCGACCTTTTTTGGACGAACGGAACCCCTAACCCATGCCGAATTTACGGACTTCCGAGCCCGCCCGGACGTCCGTGACCTGTAGATATCACTTTCGGCTGATTTTTATTTCGGCCATAACTAATTCATCTGGAGTCCAATTTTGACGTTCTTTAGCTCGTTTTGAAGCTCTTGACATCCCCCTTCCCACAAAAATACCACCAACATCTTTTGAGTCCATAAAATTTTGTGAATTTTGGCATCTTTGCCTAGGGCTTACACCACATCATCCGCTACACGACCACCGACTTCCGCAACCTAACCAATTTTGTTCCCCATTGCATGTGTGGTTGCTTAAGTAGTGATTCGAGTCTCCTAAGGTGTTTCGGCTACTTAGGGACGGTTGCTTCTTCATCAACCACCGCCTCTACCGCATAGGCTTACCCACCATACACTTCTCCCACCCGGCTTAACCCAATTTTGTTTGTATTGTGATTTGTTTCTCCTAAGGTGTTTCGGCTACTTAGGGACCGTGCTTCCAACTCCAACACCGTGTATAGTCCACCACCTTACGCTCCATTTCCGCATTGCGTCTCAAAACCCATCATTGCATTTCCGCAATCCCATTGAGCTTCCGCAAGCACCACCGCATTCCCGCTACCACCATTTGATGTTTGAGGATCTAAGTTCGCGGTTTTCCGTTTCCTAAGGTGTTTCGGCTACTTAGGTACGAGTCTCCATCATCTTGGTATCTCCATCAAGATCACCGCCACTCATCATCGACACGGACGGTAACCTCCATATCATCTCGGTATCGTGGTATCCCTCCATTGTACATTCCCCTTGAAATTGCATTGATAACCCCTCTAGCCCATTTTTCTTTACTTGCCTATCGAAACTAGCCTTTGAGTATTGCCGGCAACGTTACTTGTGCACATTAGTGATCTACACCATACATTGCATACATACCATATCATATTGGTATCATATCATCTCGTGTGCCTCAAGTTTGTTCCCGCATATATACAATTGCTACCTTGGTTTGTGCATTTCGCAAAGTAGCCATAGAAAAAAATAAAAAAAGAATAAGCTTTTAAGCAAAAGAGAAAGAGCAAAGAAGCTTGTAAGAAAGTTCCATAGCACCATACCACATTGCATATAAGATTGTCATATCCGATCATCTTGGATCATACCACCGGAACATCATACACATAGCATACTTGGGATAGAAAGTTTATCTATTTTGCATCTTCTAGGTTGTGCACAAGTGTCATATCCGCCTATAGAGCAATCGTGCTAGCGTCTCTCTTGAGTTGTGTAACACGGGCGTTTTCCGTGGATTCCACATTTTGTGCTCATCCTTGGTTGCACGACCCCATTTTTCTATCCGTGTGCCATATATTGCTATTGGTCTACTTGTTTCACTTGCGAATTTGTGAATCTCTTTCAACATTATTGACTCTTGCTAACATTTTACATCAAATTTTTGTGCCACTATACTCAACGAGCTCCACCATAAGCCTTATTTGTGTAGGTGTGAGAAACCGACAAGATTTGGTACCAATTGTGCTATTTCCTTGTTCCACATTGGAGTGATCATTGATCCACCTTCAACTTCGGTCAAGGTATATTTGGTATTCGTTCTTCTCTTTCTCCCACTCATATTGACTCGAGTCCTGTGATGGATAGGCAAGGCATTTCATCTTTGGTCTTCCACAACAACGACGGCGTGAACAACTACATCACCAAAGCATCAATCTTCGATCTACAACAACAAATGCAAGGCGCACAATCAAGATTGCGAGAGCGCATCGAGAACCTCTCCATCGACATTCGTCACTCCGAAGCAAGGAAAAGGGACTACATCGACAACAAGCTTTCCGCACAAAAGGAGGAGCAAGATGCAAGGATGGACGAGATTCGGGCCTTGATCAAGTCTACTTCCCCTTCATCATCCTCAAGGCGGAAACGTTCAAGTCACAAGTCTTCGGAGCGCAAAAATGATGCAAGCGCAAGCCATCCATGTCCACATCTCCATGGCGACCACCATCACATTCGTGATACACATCGTCATGAAGAGCAAGTCACCTCCAAGCAACATGTGCACGACGACGACGAACGACATCTACTACAAGCTCAAGCATGACAACGACACCATCATCATGATGATGCTCCACAAGCGCAAATGCAAGTCCCAACAGGCCCTACTTCACGCCAAGTCCAAACCTCATGAGTTCAAGAGAAGACCGCAAGACGAGCACCACCAAGACGGAGCTACGGCTGCAACAACCACTTCGGCATCTTCGCCAGGTGCTATCAAGGCATCTTCGCCTTTCGACGTATGGCATCTTTGCCTACTTCCCATGAGTTCGCCTACATCGACATCTTCACCAACAAGGCAACCACCTACAAGCGAGGGTGACACTTCCATCTTCGGAAGACCCCCAAGGAAGATGGCCAAGCATGGGAAATTCCCTTCGGTCATGGAGACGAGCTATGAGGTGCCACATCATATGGACCTCCTAGAACAACAAGACAGCGACAAAAAGGTCGAGCTAGGGCTATCCCCTTCGACAATGGCGACGAGCATGAACCTCTTCAACCACATGAAGACGGCACCCATATTGGACTCATACTCCGAGTCAAGCTACGAGACTGCACATGAGACCTTATCTTTGGTCTTAGAGGAGAGTGATGATGTGCCATCTTCGGCCTTCATCCACGGCTACGACCACGACATGATTGAGCATGGAGACATTTGCACCTACATCTCTCCGACACCCACATATGACGATATGCCCCAATTGCCATGTGAGGAGAGCCACCACCACATGAGTGACATGAGTGACTCCACCATACGTGACATTGAGAGCATTTTCCTATGAGAGGATGAGTGTGACCACCACTAGCCCCATACATGAGAGCATGCCACACATCCTATGTGAGGTTGAGAGCCATTTGAGTGACTCCACCAAGCATATGAGTGAGAGAATCTAAGAGGGAGTGAGTGAGCCACAACACTTAGTGAGTGAGGTAGTTGACACAACATGTGAGGCCACTATGATTTCTAACGACCTAACCTATACTCCGAGTGTGTTTTCTTCTTTCGTGCTAGGTCTCCTACATGACGACAGGCCTATCCTCGACGAGTCCATACCTCCAATGGAGACAACGATGGCCATGATGGAAGAAGATGCACCCCCACATGGTTCCATCAAGATGAAGATGACAACGAGTGGATCTTCGACACCTCACCTACAACACATGAGCGATGCTCCAAAGGTAACATAGGTGATGGTGCTTCTCTTGTCCCACTAGTGGACTATCTTGCAAATGATTGCTTGCATGATGATGATCACCTTATGGATTCATCGCATACTATGTCATGTTTCGATATGCCACCCATTTATGATGAATATGTTGATGAGCATGTTGAATTGCCTAGTTGTGATGCTATGCTCCATAGGATATCATGTGAAAAATCTATTGGTCACGTCATGTTTGACAATCCATTGAACTTCTCATATGCTATGAGTGAGATCTCCCATATTGCATCATTTCAATCTCAACATAGTAGCTACGCATGCCCCATTAACATAAATCCCATTTGCACTTATGGCATAGATGACGAGATGTTGGTCATTGGCTTTTGTTTTTCATGTGATGATATTGCCATGCTTCCTTTACATGATTTGCGCAATTCATCTACTATGACATTCCATGATCACATTGTACCAAATATGCTTTGTTTTGGATGTTGTCATAATTGTTTGCATCGTGTGCATTCCATGAATAACAATGCTCTATATATTTCTTGTGATGCATTACACACTTTGAGTCTCCATTATGCTATACATAACAACAAACCTATCATGATGGATGACATGTTTCTATATCACACATCTCATTTATTTGAGCATTGGCTATTTTGTGCTAACCAACACTTGCACGTGCGCATCATGATGGATGATGTTTACATTGCTACCTCTTGAGCACTGCGTTGGATTTCCTTGAAGAGAAAAGGATGATGCAGCAAAGTAGCGTAAGTATTTCCCTCAATTTTTGAGAACCAAGGTATCAATCTAGTAGGAGGCTATGCGAGTCCCTCGTACCTGCACAAAAAAATAACTCCTCGCAACCAACGCGATAAGGGGTTGTCAATCCCTTCACGGTCACTTACGAGAATGAGATCTGATAGATATGATAACATAATATTTTTGGTATTTTTGTGATAGAGATGCAAAGTAAAATAAAAGCAAAGGAAATAACTAAGTTTTGGTAGATTAATATGATGAAGATAGCCCCGGGGACCATAGGTTTCACTAGTGGCTTCTCTCAAGAGCATAAGGATTTTACAGTGGGTGAACGAATTACTGTTGAGCAATTGACAGAATTGATCATAGTTATGAGAATATCTAGGTATGATCATGTATATAGGCATCACGTCCGAGACAAGTAAACCGACTCCTGGCTGCATCTACTACTATTACTCCACTCATCAACCGCTATCCAGCATGCATCTAGAGTATTAAGTTCATGAAAACAGAGTAATGCCTTAAGCAAGATGACATGATGTAGAGGGATAAATTCATGCAATATGATAAAAACCCCATCTTGTTATCCTCGATGGCAACAATACAATACGTGCCTTGCTGCCCCTGCTGTCACTGGGAAAGGACACCGCAAGATTGAACCCAAAGCTAAGCACTTCTCCCATTGCAAGAAAGATCAATCTAGTAGGCCAAACCAAACTGATAATTCGAAGAAACTTCCAAAGATAACCAATCATACATAAAAGAATTCAGAGAAGAATCAAATATTGTTCATAGATAATCTTGATCATAAACCCACAATTCATCGGTCTCAACAAATACACCGCAAAAAGAAGATTTACATCGAATAGATCTCCACAAGAGAGGGGGAGAACATTGTAGTGAGATCCAAAAGGAGAGAAGAAGCCATCTAGCTAATAACTATGGACCCGAAGGTCTGAGGTAAACTACTCACACTTCATCGGAGAGGCTATGGTGTTGATGTAGAAGCCCTCCGTGATGGATGCCCCCTCCGGCGGAGCTCCGGAACAGGCCCCAAGATGGGATCTCGTGGATACAGAAGGTTGCGGCGGTGGAATTAGGTTTTTGGCTCCGTATCTGATCGTTTGGGGGTACGTAGGAATATATAGGAGGAAGGAGTACGTCGGTGGAGCAACAGGGGGCCCACGAGGGTGGAGGGTGCGCCTGGGGGGGGGGGGGTATGCGCGCCCCCTACCTCGTGGCCTCCTCCTTTGTTTCTTGACGTAGGGTCCAAGTCTCCTAGATCATGTTCGTTCCGAAAATCACGTTCCCAAAGGTTTCATTCCCTTTTCTTCGAAACCCTAAAATAGGGAAAAAAAACAGTAATTCTGGGATGGGCCTCCGGTTAATAGGTTAGTGCCAAAAATAATATAAAAGTGGATAATAAAGCCCAATAATGTCCAAAACAGTAGATAATATAGCATGGAGCAATCAAAAATTATAGATACGTTGGAGACGTAACAAGCATCCCCAAGCTTAATTCCTGCTCGTCCTCGAGTAGGTAAATGATAAAAAAGATAATTTTTGATGTGGGGTGCTACTTGGCATAATTTCAATGTAATTCTTCTTAATTGTGGTATGAATATTCAGATCCGAAAGATTCAAGATAAAAGTTCAATCTGGCCAAAGAAAGTTATCCCTACAAAATCATATAGCCTGGCTATGCTCTATCTTCACCACACAAAGTATTTAAATCATGCACAACCCTGATGACAAGCCAAGCAATTGTTTCATACTTTTGACATTCTCAAACTTTTTCAATCTTCACGCAATACATGAGCATGAGCCATGGATATAGCACTATAGGTGGAATAGAATGGTGGTTGTGGAGAAGACAAAAAAGGGGGAAGATAGTCTCACATCAACTAGGCGTATCAACGGGCTATGGAGATGCCCATCAATAGATATCAATGTGAGTGAGTAGGGATTGCCATGCAACGGATGCACTAGACCTATAAGTGTATGAAATCTCAACAAAAGAAACTAGTGGGTGTGCATTCAACTCACTTGCTCACGAAGACCTAGGGCATTTTGAGGAAGCCCATCATTGGAATATACAAGCCAAGTTCTATAATGTAAAATTCCCACTAGTATATGAAAGTGACAACATAGGAGACTCTCTATCATGAAGATCATGGTGCTACTTTGAAGCACAAGTGTGGTAAAAGGATAGTAGCATTGTCCCTTCTCTCTTTTTCTCTCATTTTTTTATTTGGGCTTCTTTGGCCTCTTTTATTTATTTATTTCCGTCCGGAGTCTCATCCCGACTTATGGGGGAATCATAGTCTCCATCATCCTTTCCTCACTGGGACAATGCTCTAATAATGATGATCATCACACTTTTATTTACTTGCAACTCAAGAATTACAACTCGATACTTAGAACAAGATATGACTCTATATGAATGCCTCCGACGGTGTACCGGGATGTGCAATGACTCATGAGTGACATGTATGAAAGAATTATGGATGGTGGCTTTGCCGCAAATACGATGTCAACTACATGATCATGCTAAGCAATATGACAATGATGGAGCGTGTCATAGTAAACGGAATGGTGGAAAGTTGCATGGCAATATATCTCGGAATGGCTATGGAAATGCCATAATAGGTAGGTATGGTGGCTGTTTTGTGGAAGGTATATGGTGGGTGTATGATACCGGCGAAAGGTGCGCGGTATTAGAGAGTCTAGCAATGGTGGAAGGAAGAAAAGTGTGTATAATCCATGGACTCAACATTAGTCATAAAGAACTCATATACTTATTGCAGAAACCTACAAGTTATCAAAGCAAAGTATTATGCGCATGCTCCTAGGGGGATAGATTGGTAGGAAAAGACCATCGCTCGTCCCCTACCGCCACTCATAAGGAAGACAATCAAAAAATAAATCATGCTCCGACTTCATCACATAACGGTTCACCATATGTGCATGCTACGGGAATCACAAACTTTAACACAAGTATTTCTCAAATTCACAACTACTCAACTAGCACAACTTTAATATCACCATCTTCATATCTCAAAACAATTATCAAGCATCAAACTTCTCATAGTATTCAACACACTCATAAGAAAGTTTTTACTGTTCTTGCATACCAAGTAGATTATGATTATTTAAGCAAATTACCATGCTATTTAAGACTCTCAAAATAATCAAAGTGAAGCATGAGAGATCAATAGTTTCTATAAAACAAATCCACCACCATGCTCTAAAAAAATATAAGTGAAGTACTAGAGCAAAACTATATAACTCAAAAGATATAAGCGAAGCACATAGAGTATTCTAACAAATTCCAAATCATGTATGGCTCTCTAAAAAGGTGTGTACAGCAAGGATGATTGTGGTAAACTAAAAGGCAAAGACTCAAATCATACAAGACGCTCCAAGCAAAACACATATCATGTGGTGAATAAAAATATAGCTCCAAGTAAAGTTACCGATAGAAGTAGACAAAAGAGAGGATGCCTTCCGGGGCATCCCCAAGCTTTGGCTTTTAGGTTTCCTTAGATTATCTTGGGGGTTCCATGGGCATCCCCAAGCTTAGGCTCTTGCCACTCCTTTTTCCATAATCCATCAAATCTTTACCCAAAACTTGAAAACTTCACAACACAAAACTTAAAGTAGAAAATCTCGTGAGCTCCGTTAGCGAAAGAAAACAAAAGACCACTTCAAGGTACTATAATGAACTCATTCTTTATTTATATTGATGTTAAACCTACTGTATTCCAACTTCTCTATGGTTTATAAACGATTTTACTAGTCATAGATTCATAAAAATAAGCAAACAACACATGAAAAACAGAATCTGTCAAAAACTGAACAGTCTGTAGCAATCTGTAGCTAGCGCAATATATGGAAACCCAAAAATTCTAAAATAAATTTCTGGACGTGAGGAATTTATCTATTAATCATATTCAAAAATAATTAACTAAATATCACTTTCCAAATAAAAATGGCAGCAGTTCTCGTGAGCGCTAAAGTTTCTATTTTTTACAGCATGATTGACAAGACTTTCCCCAAGTCTTCCCAACGGTTCTACTTGGCACAAACACTAATTAAACACAAAAACACAACCAAAAAAGAGGCTAGATAAATTATTTATTACTAAACAGGAGCAAAAAGCAAGGAATAAAAATAAAATTGGGTTGCCTCCCAACAAGTGCTATCATTTAACGCCCCTAGCTAGGCATAAAAAACAAGGATAGATCTTGGTATTGCCATCTTTGGTAGGCAATTCTTCAATGAGACATCTATTATCCTTAGAAATTTCTTTCTTTTTAGTTATTATCAAACTTTTATGCACAAGATCGAAAAATTCATTTGTAACAAATGGTTCCTTAAAGATAGCAACAAGATTGGAATGAATACTTATAGATTTGAGATCCGCAGTTTCCTTACTAGAGGATTCACCCTTATTTTTAGGAACATACATAAGCTTGGCAATTTTAGTAGGAGGACATGGAGTATTATTTACGAAAGAAAAAGTGGTTCCCAAGTTGGTAATGATATCTTCAAGTTTATCGATCCTAGTGGAATCATGATTTATTTTCTCATTAACTATGGCTTCCTTCTCTTTAATATTTTTCAAAGTGAATCCTACTTTAGATCCATATTGAGAGATTCGGTTGTGGAACTTTTTATCCAAATTTTCAATTAACTCTACGGTAGCAACCTTATTTTCAATAATTTCGAGCCTTTGCATTACATGCACCAAAGTTAATATAGTTCCATTAACCAAAAGAGGGGGTGAGCCAAACATATCTATCATAGCATTATAAGAATAAAAAGTATGACTACCTAAGAAATTCCCTCTGGTAATGGTATCAAGGATATATCTATACCAAGGATTAGCACCTACATAAAAATTGCGGAGAAGAATGGAAGTAGATTGCTTCCTGGTAGATCTATTTTGAGCATTGCAAATTCTATACCAAGCATCTTTCATATTTTCTCCCTCCCTTTGTTTAAAATTTAGGACTTCATTCTCGGGAGACAACGGAGAGGATAGAGGACTAGCCATAGCGACAAGCGAGCAAATAAGAAACATGCAAAAAAGGCAAAGAGAGAAAGAGAGGGAGGATAGAGAGAGAGGGCAAATAAACCGGCAAGGGTGAAGTGGGGGAGAGGAAAACGAGAGGCAAATGGCAAATAATGTAATGCGGGAGATAAGGGTATGTGATGGGTACTTGGTATGTTGACTTTTGTGTGGACTCCCCGGCAACGGCGCCAGAAATCTTCTTGCTACCTCTTGAGCACTGCGTTGGCTTTCCTTGAAGAGGAAAGGATGATGCAGCAAAGTAGTGTAAGTATTTCCCTCAGTTTTTGAGAACCAAGGTATCAATCCAGTAGGAGGCTACGCGTGAGTCCCTCGTACCTGCACAAAACAAATAACTCCTCGCAACCAACGCGATAAGGGGTTGTCAATCCCTTCACGGTCACTTACGAGAGTGAGATCTAATAGATATGATAAGATAATATTTTTGGTATTTTTGTGATAGAGATGCAAAGTAAAATAAAAGCAAAGTAAAAAAGCAAATGAAATAACTAAGTATTGGTAGATTAATATGATGAAGATAGACCCGGGGGCCATAGGTTTCACTAGTGGCTTCAGCATAAATATTTTACGGTGGGTGAACGAATTACTATTGAGCAATTGACAGAATTGAGCATAGTTATGAGAATATCTAGGTATGATCATGTTGTTGGAGAACGTAGCAATAATTCAAAAAAATTCTACGTGTCACCAAGATCAATCTAGGAGATACTAGCAACGAGAGAGGGGGAGTGCATCTTCATACCCTTGAAGATCGCTAAGCGGAAGCGTTCAAGAGAACGGGGTTGATGGATTCGTACTCGTCGTGATCCAAATCACCGATGATCCTAGCGCCGAACGGACGGCACCTCCGCGTTCAACACACGTACGGAACGGAGAGACGTCTCCTCCTTCTTGATCCAGCAAGGGGAGAGGAGAGGTTAACGGAGATCCAGCAGCACGACGGCGTGGTGGTGGAAGCAGCGGGATCTCGGCAGGGCTTCGCCAAGCACCAACGAGAGGGAGAGGTGTCACGGAGGGAGAGGGAGGCGCCAGGGACTTGGGTGTGGCTACCCTCCCTCCCCCACTATATATAGGACCCCTAGGGGGCGCCGGCCCTAGGAGATCCAATCTCCAAGGGGGGCGGCGGCCAAGGGGGGGACTTGCCCCCCAAGTCAGGTGGGGCGCCCCGACCCCTAGGGTTTCTAACCCTAGGCGCAGGGGGAGGCCCATGGGGGGCGCACCAGCCCACCTGGGGTTGGTTCCCCTCCCACTTCAGCCCATGGGGCCCTCCGGGATAGGTGGCCCCACCCGGTGGACCCCCGGGACCCTTCCGGTGGTCTCGGTACAATACCGATTACCCCCGAAACTTTCCTGATGGCCGAAACTGGACTTCCTATATATAAATCTTCACCTTAGGACCATTCCAGAACTCCTCGTGACGTCGGGATCTCATCCGGGACTCCGAACAACTTTCGTGTACCGCATACTAATATATCTACAACCCTAGCGTCACCGAACCTTAAGTGTGTAGACCCTACGGGTTCGGGAGACACGCAGACATGACCGAGACGACTCTCCGGTCAATAACCAACAGCGGGATATGGATACCCATGTTGGCTCCCACATGCTCCACGATGATCTCATCGGATGAACCACGATGTCGAGGATTCAGTCAATCCCGTATTCAATTCCCTTTGTCTATCGGTACGATACTTGCCCGAGATTCGATCGTCGGTATCTCGATACCTCATTCAATCTCGTTACCGGCAAGTCTCTTTACTCGTTCTATAACACATCATCCCATGATCAACTCCTTGGTCACATTTTGCACATTATGATGATGTCCTACCGAGTGGGCCCAGAGATACCTCTCCGTTTACACGGAGTGACAAATCCCAGTCTCGATTCGTGCCAACCCAATAGACACTTTTGGAGATACCCATAATGCACCTTTATAGCCACCCAGTTACGTTGTGATGTTTGGTACACCCAAAGCATTCCTACGGTATCCGGGAGTTGCACAATCTCATGGTCTAAGGAAATGATACTTGACATTAGAAAAGCTTTTAGCATATGAACTACACGATCTCGTGCTAGGCTTAGGATTGGGCTTGTCCATCACATCATTCTCCTAATGATGTGATCCCGTTATCAATGACATCCAATGTCCATGATTAGGAAACCGTAACCATCTATTGATCAATGAGCTAGTCAACTAGAGGCTTACTAGGGACATGGTGTTGTCTATGTATCCACACATGTATCTGAGTTTCCTATCAATACAATTCTAGCATGGATAATAAACGATTATCATGAACAAGGAAATATAATAATAACTAATTTATTATTGCCTCTAGGGCATATTTCCAATAGTCTCCCACTTGCACTAGAGTCAATAATCTAGTTCACATCGCTATGTGATTAACACTCAAGGTCACATACCCATGTGACTAACACCCAAGAGTTTACTAGAGTCAATAATCTAGTTCACATTACCATGTGATTAACACTCAATGTGTTCTGGGTTTGATCATGTTATGCTTGTGAGAGATGTTATAGTCAACGGGTCTGAACCTTTCAGATTTGTGTGTGCTTTACAAATATCTATGTCATCTTGTAGATGCAGCTACCACGCTCTATTTGGAGCTATTCCAAATAACTGTTCTACTATACGAATCCGGTTTACTACTCAGAATCATCCAGATTAGTGTCAAAGATTGCATCGGCGTAACCCTTTACGACGAACTCTTTTACCACCTCCATAATCGAGAAAATTCCTTAGTCCACTAGTTACTAAGGATAACCTTGACCGTTATCCTGTGATCCATTCCGAGATCACACTTGTACCCCTTGACTGACTCAAGGCTTAGCACGCTTCAGGTGCGGTAGACAACATTGCATACTTTAGAGCCTATGTCTAAAGCATAGGGGGCGACCTTCGTCCTTTCTCTCTCTTCTGTCGTGGTCAGGTCTTGAGTCTTACTCAATACTCATACCTTATAACACAACCAAGAACTCCTTTGCCGATCTATTTTGAACTCCTTCAAAATTTTGTCATGGTATGTGTTCGTTTGAAAGTATTATTAAGCGATTTTGATCTATCCTTATAGATCTTGATGCTCAATGTTCAAGTAGCTTAATCCAGGTTTTCCATTAAAAAAAATTCAAATAACCCTGTATGCTTTCTAGAAATTCTACATCATTTCTGATCAACAATATGTTAACAACATATACTCATCAAAAATTCTATAGTGCTCCCACTCACTTCTTTGGAAATACACGTTTCTCATAAACTTTGTATAAACCCAAAATCTTTGATCATCTTATCAAAGCGTACATTCCAATTCCGAGATGCTTACTCCAGTCCTTAGAAGGATTGCTGGAGCTTTGCATACTTGTTAGCATCTTTCAGGATTGACAAAACCTTCTGGTTGTATCACATACAACCTTTCCTCAAGAAAAACGTCGAGGAAACAACGTTTTGACATCCTATCTGCAAGATTTCATAAATAATGCAGTAACTGCTAATATAATTCCAATAGACTCTTAGCATCGCTACGAGTGAGAAAGTCTCATCGTAGTCAACTCCTTGAACTTGTCGGGAAACATTTTAACGACAAGTCGAGCTTTCTTAATGGTGACACTTACCATCATTGTCCGTCTTCCTTTTAAAATCCATCTGCACCCAACAGCATTACGACCATCAAGTAGTTCTTTTCAAAGTCTATACTTTGTTTTATACATGGATCCTCTGTCAGATTTTATGGCC
Organism: Triticum monococcum; assembly: GCA_034509565.1. Classification (NCBI taxonomy): domain Eukaryota; kingdom Viridiplantae; phylum Streptophyta; class Magnoliopsida; order Poales; family Poaceae; genus Triticum; species Triticum monococcum. Next base: position 662,771,068 of record CM067843.1, on the reverse strand, counting down.
TCGAGCCATTCGTCGGAATCTGGGCCCACCATCGCTTCTCCATAGCTCGTAGGTTCATTTTTGTCTAGCAACATGACTTCCAAGACAGGATTACGTACCACTCTGAAGTAGTACACATCCTTGTCAACCTATGAGGTTTGGTAGTGACTTGATCCGAAGTTTCATGATCATTATCATAAGCTTCCACTTCAATTGGTGTAGGTGCCACAGGAACAACTTCCTGTGCCCTGCTACACACTAGTTGAAGTGACGGTTCAATAACCTCATCAAGTCTCCACCATCCTCCCACTCAATTCTTTCAAGAGAAACTTTTCCTTGAGAAAGGACCTGTTTCTAGAAACAATCGATTTTGCTTCCGGATCTGAAATAGGAGGTGTACCCAACTATTTTTGGGTATTCTATGAAGATGCATTTATCCGCTTTGTGTTCGAGCTTATGAGCCTGAGACTTTTTCACATAAGCGTCGCAGCCCCAAACTTTTAAGAAACGACAGCTCAGGTTTCTCTAAACCATAGTTCATACGGTGTCGTCTCAACGGAATTGTGTGGTGCCCTATTTAAAGTGAATGCGGTTGTCTCTAATGCCTAACCCATAAATGATAGTGGTAATTCGATAAGAGACATCATGGTATGCACCATATCCAATAGGGTGCAGTTATGATTTTCGGACACACCATCACACTATGGTGTTCCAGGCAGTATTAGTTGTGAAACAATTTCCACAATGTCTTAATTGTGTGCCAAACTCGTAACTCAGATATTCATCTCTATGATCATATCATAGACATTTTATCATCTTGTCACGACGATATTCAACTTCACTCTGAAATTACTTGAACCTTTCAATAATTCAGACTTGTGTTTCATCAAGTAAATATACTCAGCATCTACTCAAATCATCTGTGAAGTAAGAACATAACGATATCCACTGCGTGCCTCAGCACTCATTGGACTGCACACATCAAAATGTATTACTTCCAACAAGTTGCTTTCTTGTTCCATCTTACTGAAAACGAGGTCTTTCAGTCATCTTGCCCATGTGGTATGATTTGCATGTCTCAAGTGATTCAAAATCAAGTGAGTCCAAACGATCCATCTGTATGGAGTTTTTTCATGCATATCTACCAATAGATATGGTTCGCATGTCTCAATCTTTTCAAAAACGAGTGAGTCCAAAGATCCATCAACGTGGAGCTTCTTCATGCGTTTTACACCAACATGACTCAAATAGCAGTGCCACAAGTACGTGGTACTATCATTACTATCTTATATCTTTTGGCATGAACATGTGTATCACTACGATCGATATTCAATAAACCATTCATTTTAGGTGCAAGACCATTGAAGGTATTATTCAAATAAACAGAGTAACCATTATTCTCCTTAAATGAATAACTGTGTGGCGATAAACATAATCCAATCATGTCTATGCTCCACACAAACACCGAATAACAATTATTTCGGTTTAACACCAATCCCGATGGTAGAGGGAGCGTGCGATGTTTGATCACATCAACCATGGAAACACTTCCAACATATCGTCATCTCACCTTTAGCTAGTCTCCGTAGCCTTTTATTTAGAGTTACTAACACTTAGCAACTGAACCGGTATTTTAATACCCTGGTGCTACTAGGAGTACTAGTAAAGTACACATTAATATAACGTATTTCCAAAATACTTCTGTCGACCTTGCCAGCCTTCTCATCTACCAAGTATCTAGGGTAGTTTTGCTTCAGTGACCGTTCCCCTCATTATAGAAGCACTTAGTCTCGGGTTTGGTTCAACCTTGGGTTTCTTCACTAGAGCAGCAACTGATTTGCCGTCTCATGAAGTATCCCTTCTTTCCCTTGCCCTTCTTGAAACTAGTGGTTTAACCATCAACAATTGATGCTCCTACTTGATTTCTACTTTCGCGGTGTCAAACATCGCGAGTTGCTCAAGGATCATCATGTCTATCCCTGATATGTTATAGTTCATCACGAAGCTCCAATAGCTTGGTGGCAGTGACTATGGAGAATCATCACTATCTCATCTGGAAGATTAACTCCCACTCGATTCAAGCGATTGTAGTACTCAGACAATCTGAGCACATGCTCAACGATTGAGCTTTTCTCCCTTAGTTTGCAGGCGTAAGAAACTTGTCAGAGGTCTCATACCTCTTGACATGGGCACTAGTCTGAAATCCCAATTTCAGTCTTTGGAACATCTCATATGTTCTGCGACGTTTCAAAAACCGTCTTTGGTCCCACAATTCTAAACTGTTAGCATTACGCACTGAACTATCACATAGTCATCAAAACGTGTATGTCAGATGTTTCCCAACATCTACAGACGATGCTCGGGGATCAGCACACTGAGCGGTGCATTGAGGACATAATTCTTCTGTGCAGCAATGAGGACAATCCTCAGTTTACGGACCCAGTCCGCATAGTTGCTACTGACAACTCTCAACTAAATTTTCTCTAGGAACATATCTAAAACAATAGAACTATAGCGCAAGCTATGAGATAATTTGCAAAGACCTTTTGACTATGTGCATGATAATTGAGTTCATCTAATCAAATTATTCGATGAACTCCCACTTAGATAGACATCCCTCTAGTCATCTAAGTGATACATGATCCGAGTCAACTAGGTCATGTCCGATCATCACGTGAGACGGACTAGTCATCATCGGTGAACATATTCATGTTGATCATATCCACTATACGACTCATGTTCGACCTTTCGGTCTTTCGTGTTCCAAGTCCATGCCTGTACATGCTAGGCTCGTCAAGTCAACCTAAGTGTTTCGCATGTGTAAATCTGGCTTACACCCGTTGTATGTGAACGTTAGAATCTATCACACCCGATCATCACGTGGTGCTTCGAAACAACGAACCTTCGCAACGGTGCACAGTTAGGGGGAACACTTTCTTGAAATTATTGTGAGGGATCATCTTATTTATGCTACCGTCGTTCTAAGCAAATAAGATGTAAACATGACAAACATCAAATGCAAATCATAAAGTGACATGATATGGCCAATATCATCTTGCGCCTTTGATCTCCATCTTTGAGGCACAACATGAACACCATTGTCACCGGCATGACACCATGATCTCCATCATTGTGTCTTCATGAAGTTGCCTCGCCAACTATTACTTCTACTACTACGACTAACGGTTAGCAATAAAGTAAAGTAATTACATGGCGTTTTCATTGACACGCAGGTCATAAATAAATTAAGACAACTCCTATGGCTCCCGCCGGTTGTCATACTCATCGACATGCAAGTCGTGATTCCTATTACAAGAACATGATCAATCTCATACATCACATATATCATTCATCACATCCTTTTGGCCATATCACATCACATAGCATACCCTGCAAAAACAAGTTAGACGTCCTCTAATTGTTGTTGCATGTTTTACGTGGCTGCTATGGGTTTCTAGCAAGAACGTTTCTTACCTACGCAAAACAACAACGGTGATATGCCAATTGCTATTTACCCTTCATAAGGACCCTTTTCATCGAATCTGATCCGACTAAAGTGGGAGAGACAGACACCCGCCAGCCACCTTATGCATCAAGTGCATGTCAGTCGGTGGAACCAGTCTCACGTAAGCGTACGTGTAAGGTCGGTCCGGGCCGCTTCATCCCACAATGCCGCCAGATCAAGATAAGACTAGTAATGGTAAGCAAATTGAACAAATCATCGCCCACAACTACTTTGTGTTCTGCTCGTGCATAGAATCTATGCATAGACCTAGCTCATGATGCCACTGTTGGAGAACGTAGCAATAATTCAAAATTTTCCTTCGTGTCACCAAGATCAATCTAGGAGATACAAGCAACGAGAGAGAGGGAGTGCATCTTCATACCCTTGAAGATCGCTAAGCGGAAGCGTTCAAGAGAACGGGGTTGATGGAGTTGTACTCGTCGTGATCCAAATCACCGATGATCCTAGCGCCGAACGGACGGCACCTCCGCGTTCAACACACGTACGGAATGGAGAGACGTCTCCTCCTTGATCCAGCAAGGGGAGAGGAGAGGTTGATGGAGATCCAGCAGCACGACGGTGTGCTGGTGGAAGCAGCAGGATCTCGGCAGGGCTTCGACAAGCACCAACGAGAGGGAGAGGTGTCATGGAGGGAGAGGGAGGCGCCAGGGACTTGGGTGTGGCTGCCCTCCCTCCCCCCCCCACTATATATAGGACCCCTAGGGGGACGCCGGCCCTAGGAGATCCAATCTCCAAGGGGGCGGCGGCCAAGGGGGGGACTTGCCCCCCAACCCTAGGCGCAGGGGGAGGCCCATGGGGGGCGCACCAGCCCATCTGGGGCTGGTTCCCCTCCCACTTCAGCCCATGGGGCCCTCCGGGATAGGTGGCCCCACCCGATGGACCCCCGGGACCCTTCCGGTGGTCCCGGTACAATACCGATTACCCCCGAAACTTTCCTGATGGCCGAAACTGGACTTCCTATATATAAATCTTCACCTCCGGACCATTCCGGAACTCCTCGTGACGTCGGGATCTCATCCGGGACTCCGAACAACTTTCGAGTAACGCATACTAATATCTCTACAACCCTAACGTCACTGAACCTTAAGTGTGTAGACCCTACGGGTTCGGGAGACACGCAGACATGACCGAGATGACTCTCTGGTCAATAACCAACAGCGGGATCTGGATACCCATGTTGGCTCCCACATGCTCCACGATGATCTCATCAGATGAACCACGATGTCGAGGATTCAATCAATCCCGTATTCAATTCCCTTTGTCTATCGGTATGATACTTGCCCGAGATTCGATCGTCGGTATCCCGATACCTCGTTCAATCTCGTTACCGGCAAGTCTCTTTACTTGTTCAGTAACACATCATCACATGATCAACTCCTTGGTCACACTGTGCACATTATGATGATGTCCTACCGAGATCATCTTATCAAAGCATACATTCCAATTCCGAGATGCTTACTCCAGTCCTTAGAAGGATTGTTGGAGCTTTGCATACTTGTTAGCATCTTTCAGGATTGACAAAACCTTCTGGTTGTATCACATACAACCTTTCCTCAAGAAAAACGTCGAGGAAACAACGTTTTGACATCCTATCTGCAAGATTTCATAAATAATGTAGTAACTGCTAATATAATTCCAACAGACTCGTAGCATCACTACGAGAGAGGAAGTCTCATCGTAGTCAACTCCTTGAACTTGTCGGGAAACATTTTAACGACAAGTCGAGCTTTCTTAGAGAATTGAGCATAGTTATGAGAATATCTAGGTATGATCATGTATATAGGCATCACGTCCGAGACAAGTAGACCGACTCCTGCCTGCATCTACTACCATTACTCCACTCATCGACCGCTATCCAGCATGCATCTAGAGTATTAAGTTCATGAAAACAGAGTAACGCCTTAAGAAAGATGACATGATGTAGAGGGATAAATTCATGCAATATGATAATAAAAACCATCTTGTTATCCTCGATGGCAACAATACAATACGTGCCTTGCTGCCCCTGCTGTCACTAGGAAAGGACACCACAAGATTGAACCCAAAGCTAAGCACTTCTCCCATTGCAAGAAAGATCAATCTAGTAGGCCAAACCAAACTGATAATTCAAAGAGACTCGCAAAGATAATCAATCATACATAAAAGAATTCAGAGAAGAATCAAATATTGTTCATAGATAATCTTGATCATAAACGCACAATTCATCGGTCTCAACAAACACACCGCAAAAAGAAGATTACATCGAATAGATCTCCACAAGAGAGGGGGAGAACATTGTATTGAGATCCAAAAAGAGAGAAGAAGCCATCTAGTTAATAACTATGGACCCGAAGGTCTGAGGTAAACTACTCAAATTTCATCAGAGAGGCTATGGTGTTGATGTAGAAGCCCTCCGTGATGGATGCCCCCTCCGGCGGAGCTCCGGAACAGGCCCCAAGATGGGATCTCGTGGATACAGAAAGTTGCGGTGGTGGAATTAGGTTTTTGGCTCCGTATCTGATCGTTTGGGGGTACGTAGGTATATATAGGAGGAAGGAGTACGTCGGTGGAGCAACAGGGGGCCCACGAGGGTGGAGGGCGCGCCTGGGGGGGGGGGGGTAGGCGCGCCCCCCTACCTCGTGGCCTCCTCCTTTGTTTCTTGACGTAGGGTCCAAGTCTCCTGGATCATGTTCGTTCCGAAAATCACGTTCCTGAAGGTTTCATTCCCTTTTCTTCAAAACCCTAAAATAGGCAAAAAAACAACAATTCTGGGCTGGGCCTCCGGTTAATAGGTTAGTCCCAAAAATAATAGAAAAGTGGATAATAAAGCCCAATAATGTCCAAAACAGTAGATAATATAGCATGGAGCAATCAAAAATTATAGATACATTGGAGACGTATCATACATCTACCACACACACACAATTTTCCCTTTGTCTTTGTTTTGTGTAGGTACTCATGTATACTCGTCAACCTCTCAATCCCAAGAGTTGACGAAATGAGCTCTTGTGAGCAACGATGACTTGGGATCTCGTGGATTGTCCTTCCCACCATTTTCTTCGCGCAATGACTACGCGCTTCTATTCTACTTGTCTCTCACACGGCTTTGGGCTATATATCACTTGTTACGTTATGCCCATTTTCTCGTGTTCACTTTGCATGCTATGCTTGCTTCTATGCCTTTGCCATGCACTTGTGACCCTTGCTTGCATCTACCCATGATTCACCATTTTACTACTCATATGTGTATTTGCATGCTTGGTGGAGATCCTTGTTGCTATTGCCATGTTTATCTTGTGCCTCATGCTATTGATGCTATTTTGCGCATATCCTCCTTTCATGCTTGTGATATGTCATGTGCATTGTCTATGCCTATTATTTTCTCTCATGATGTGATTGCCATGGTTTACTCTAGTATGTTGCATCTTCGCACTACTAGCTTGCACGATTTCATTACTATGATTACTTGCCTTGTATCATCACCGATGATTCATACTTGCTCGTTTCCTGCGGTTGATGACAACCATCTACATGCTTGTCCCCATGATATCCTTGATTATGCTCCATTTATGTGCTTACATGCCATGTCACAATCCTTTGTCAAACCATATGCCTTGCATGATGAAGAAACTTGTTGGGTGAATCACCGCTTGAGTGCTTGGTTTTGCACTAATGCTAACCGCATTTGTTTTTCCAAGTGTTTGTTGTCCATGCTCCTTTTCAAGGAATTTCAAGACGGTGCGACATTGGAGAGTGCCCATTTCGAGATTCAAGATGACGAGAACTTGGTGATCGACCACCCCTACATGGCAATGCCATCTCTTTCCCATGGTGATTTAAATTTCGATCCGAGGTCGGATCTTTCCCAAGGGGGAGGGGATGATGCGGAGCATCCTACGGACATCACCATGTCAAGAGCCCATTTGACAAGTGACACGTGCGACATCTACTTCTCATACCTAAAGGTGAATCTTCTCCTTTACACATGTTCACTTGACCCCTTCGAGGATGGTATACTGCTTGACACCCCTATCGTGTGCATGCATAGGTATTGTCGGAACTTCACGAATGACGAGGAGGGTTGCAAGCGCCAAGGAACACCTACACCATCCGCGAGGGAAGCATGGAAGAGAAGACGGAAGAAGAAGGAGCTGCAAAGTCTACAGCGACCGGACAACCGGAAGCCACCGGACGTCCGACCCTCTATAGCCGCCGGACGACCGACGAAGACCGGACGTCCGACAAGTCCCATGCACCGGACGTCCGACGCTCACCAGAAATCCGGTGCCACCCATCCCGATGAAAAACGACGGACGTCCGACGCCCTTCGGACGACCGAACCCCCGCGAGCGACCGGACGTCCGACCCTGCTGTGCGCAGCCGGGCCTTTGGCCTTGTATTTCTCTCCCACTTACCCCTTCGTGGCTTAGACTATAAATAGACCTTCCCCTCATCCTTTCTAGGGTCAGCGTTGTGTAAGCTCATATTAGAGATAGAGCATCGCTCATCCATATCGGATCTACTCCACGAGAGAGACCGCGGCCCCTCTATGGAGAAGATCCACCTTGGATTCAAGACCCCTCACGGGAAGATTCCCTTGTGGATTCAAGACCTCCTTACGGAGAAGAACTGGATACCGTGTATCGTCCCTTGTTGACTTTGGATCGTGTATCTCTCTTTGTGTTCATGGATCTAGCACATGTGTGATCGTTCTTGTTGGTTTGAGTGATTCTCTCGTGTTTCCCCTCATGTTCTTCGTGTTCTTCATGGGATCCGCTTCTTTTGTGAAAGATCAGCCATATAGGGTTCCACCCTACATCACTTGAGTCCATCCGCATCTTACTTTCCTATGCTAATCACCATGATATCACTTTATACCAAATCGGCATTAAAAGTGATTTTCTAAATGGTGAAATTGAGGAGGAAGGTTATGTTAAACAACCTCCCGGCTTTGTCAATCCTAAGAAACCCGATCATGTTTACAAACTTCACAAAGCTCTTTATGGTCTTAAACAAGCTCCTAGAGCGTGGTATAAATGCTTGACCAAGTTCCTTATTGAGAAAGGCTTTGAGATTGGAAAGATAGATTCTACCCTTTTCACTAAAAGGGTTGATGGTGAATTATTTGTATGCCAAATTTATGTTGATGATATCATATTTGGTTCGACTAACCCTCATTTTAGTGAGAATTTTGTAAAGCTAATGTCAAAGAAGTTTGAGATGTCTATGATGAGTGAACTCAAGTTCTTTCTTGGTTTGCAAATCAAGCAAACTAAGGAAGGCACATTTGTTTCTCAAACAAAGTACACCAAGGACTTATTCAAGAAGTTCAACATGCAAGAAAGCAAAGGTATGAAAACTCCCATGCCAACTAGTGGACATCTTGATTTGATCAAGGACGACAAATCAGTTGACCAAAAGGTTTACCGCTCTATGATTGGATCATTGTTATATCTATGTGCCTCCCATCCCGATATTATGCTAAGTGTGTGCATGTGTGCACGATATCAAGAGGCCCCAAAAGAATGTCATCTTAAGGCTGTAAAAAGGATAGTGGGATACTTAATACATACACCAAATTTTGGCATTTGGTATCCTAAGAGGTCCTCTTTTGATCTTGTTGGCTATTCCGACTCGGAATATGTCGGAGACAAGGTTGATAGAAAGTCCACCTCAGGTACTTGTCAATTTCTTGTTAGATCTCTTGTGTCTTGGTCTTCCAAGAAACAAAACTCAGTATCCTTATCCACCGCCGAAGCGGAATACATTGTTGCCGATTCATGTTGTGCTCAATTACTTTGGGTGACCCAAACTCTTAAAGATTATGGGATTAATGTTAAACATGTTCCATTGCTTTGTGACAATGAGAGTGCTATTAAGATTGCTCACAATCCCATGCAACATTCTTGAACTAAGCATATTGAAGTTCGTCATCATTTCATTCGAGATCATGTTGGTAAAGGGGACATTGATCTTAAGCATGTTCGTACCGACAAGCAATTGGCGGATATATTCACCAAACCGCTTGATGAGAAAGTATTTTGCCGTTTGAGAGGTGAATTGAACATCATTGATGCTTCAAACTTGGAGTAGGAACTCCATTTGGATACATGCAAGGCATGAGCCTATGACCAATCCTTGATACTTCTCTTATGGTGATGATCATATGTCTTGGATATTCTTGCACCCTTGCATGCTATCTAACCCTTGTAGGTACTTGGATGAATCTAAATCTATGAGATTGCAACTCACTTACAACTTGAGCAATCTCTACATCACCAAGTCTCTACACAATGGTGGTTGAAGACAAGGAAGCTTGTAACACTTCAACATATCCTTTGACAAATTCCATATATCAGATTTCATTTGGTATCAAATTTCATGATTGTCATTTTGGATACACAAGTACTCTTCCTTGCAAAACTAACCCATGTAGGTAGATGAACTCACTTTCAAGTGGTGCTCCCAACTCTTGATGAGCTACATCAACCTCGAGCAACCCACACAAGTTCAACTACATGACTAAGATCAACACCACCACCCAAGGTATGTCATTCCATCTTAGAGAAGCTTTACCTCAAGTCATATGTCAAAGCAACTCAACAAGATGTGAATACATCAAATGCTTAAACAAAAGATGGTAACCCCATTTTGAGCTTAAACGATGAGTGTGACTTATGATCAAGTGTTCTCACTTTACTCCTTAGTCAATATACTCTAAAATAGGTGACATTCTAGATGAAGTTCTCTAGTGTTTCCTTGAGTTTTTGCATTTGTCCTTTGCATATTTATTCCCTTCCCTTTATAAAAAAACTTCATCTAGATTTTCTTTTCTCCGTTTTTTCATCCAATTCATTGTAAATCTTTCAGTTAATTCTTTGCAAATCTTTGTGAGATCTTATTTGCCTAGTGAGCTGAGGTGACAAGTGTCCTCTCTATGTTGAACTCGGTCACACCGGTTTGTCATTTTTGGTCAAACCGAACCAACTCGGTGCCACCGAAGTAGATAACTCGGCGTTACCGATTTCAATGCAGAAAAGACCATTTGCCACTTGTTCCTGCTTTCTGTTCCAGCTCCTCTCGATGATTCTTATCCTTTACCAGCATCACACTCTATATGCTGCTTTGCTCTGTGACTCAAGGACCAAACCTATTTTGACTCACACTCCAGAACGAAACCTTTGATAACCCACAAGTATAGGGGATCGCAATAGTTTTCGAGGGTAAAGTATTCAACCCAAATTTATTGATTCGACACAAGGGGCGCCAAAGAATACTCTCAAGTATTAGCAGCTGAGTTGTCAATTCAACCACACCTAGAAACTTAGTATCTGCAGCAAAGTATTTAGTAGCAAAGTAATATGATACTAGTGGTAACGGTAACAAAAGGTAACAGTATTCAAAGTAATGTTTTTGGTATTTTGTAGTGATGATAGCAATAGCAACGGGAAAGTAAATAAGAGAAGAACAATGTATGGAAAGCTCGTAGGCAATGGATCAGCGATGGAGAATTATGCCGGATGCGGTTCATCATGTAACAGTCATAACCTAGGGTGACACAGAACTAGCTCCAGTTCATTGATATAATGTAGGCATGTATTCCGAACATAGTCATACGTGCTTATGGAAAAGAACTTGCATGACATCTTTTGTCCCACCCTCCCGTGGCAGCGGGGTCCTTACGGAAACTAAGGGATATTAAGGCCTCCTTTTAATAGAGTACCGGAACAAAGCATTAACACATAGTGAATACATGAACTCCTCAAACTACGGTCATCACCGGTAAGTATCCCGATTATTGTCACTTCGGGGTTAACGGATCATAACATATAATAGGTGACTATAGACTTGCAAGATAGGATCAAGAACACTCATATATTGATGAAAACATAATAGGTTTAGATCTGAAATCATGGCACTCGGGCCCTAGTGACAAGCATTAAGCATAGCAAAGTCATAGCAACATCAATCTCAGAACATAGTGGATACTAAGGATCAAACCCTAACAAAACTAACTCGATTACATGATAGATCCCATCCAACCCATCACCTTCCAGTAAGCCTACGATGGAATTACTCACGCACGGCGGTGAGCATCATGAAATTGGTGATGGAGGATGGTTGATGATGACAATGGCGACGGGATTCCCCTCGCCGGAGCCCCGAACGGACTCTAGATCAGCCCTCCCGAGAGGTTTTAGGGCTTGGTGGCGGCTCCGTATTGTAACGCGATGAATTCTTCTCTCTGTTTTTTTCTCCCTGAAACACAATATATAGAGTTGGAGTTGGAGCCGGAGAGGCACCAGGGGGCCCATGAGGTAGGGGGCGCGCCCCCCACCCTCGTGGACAGGTGGTGGGCCCCTGGCCTTCATCTTTTGTAGGTATTTTTTATATTTTCCAAAAAGTTGCTCCGTGAAGTTTCAGGTAATTCCGAGAACGTTTGTTTCTGCACATAAATAACACCATGGTAATTCTGCTGAAAACAGCGTCAGTCTGGGTTAGTTCCATTCAAATCATGCAAGTTAGAGTCCAAAACAAGGGCAAAAGTGTTTGGAAAAGTAGATACGACGGAGACGTATCACCCTTCTTGGAAATTGATGTCAAAGGAAGGGGAGAGATCACATCAAAGATTAATTCTTCAAAAGGGGGAAGAGAGAAATCTCATCAAAAGCCCTAGATGCTTGGTATTCAAAGAGGAGAGAAGTCACATGTCTTTAGAGGGGAAAAGACATGTTCATGCTTGCTAATTTTCTTTGCTCTGATTTTTTTCGGTTCCCTATCTTCTCCCAGCATCTCTCATACAAGATTCAGGGGGAGCAAGACATCTAAGGGAAGGGAATCTTTGAATTCATTGCATATCTTTTACCTTTGGGGACATGTCTACATCCAATAGAGTACTCAGTACTCACTCTCTACATGTCATCCCAGTATTGGTACTCTTGTGGTTTCTTTTGTTTGCTCTGGCTTGTAGATGTATCTGTGTTATCTAACCTTGTTTACTCAGGTTCATTCCTTCCTAAGCCAACTCCAGACCACAAGGTAAGTATATGCGTCACACTCATGTGCATGAGGATTTCTTGTTGATTTACATATTGTTTGCAAGGACTCATGAGCATGAAGGTACATTTCCTATATTCACATATTTTGCTCTGATGCATATAGCCAAGATACATGTAACACATTGCTTACTCTGTCATGCTCATGCATTCACATGCTCCTATATTCCATATTTGCATGATTGCATACATATAGGGGGAGCCTATGCATGTTACATGTCTTTCCAAAGCTTTACTGGTTATTCTCTATATCTTTATCTAAAGCTTTGATGTATGTTGTCATCAATTACCAAAAAGGGGGAGATTGAAAGCACAAGTGCTCCCTGGCTGATTTTGGTAATTAATGTCAACATATCTCTTGTTGGACTATTGTTTTCATCTAGTATGTTTCAGATAAGTTCAACAATGGAGTGGCGTGGACTAGAGGATGTGGAACCCCTTCAAGATGATAAGGACAAAGGATTGGCTCGAGCTCAAAGCTCAGGACTCTACATTTTCTATTTTAGTGATCCAAGATCACATTGAGTCCATAGGAAAGTCAATACTATTAAAAGGGGATGAGGTGTTGCTTAATGGCTTGCTTGCTCAAAGTGCTTAGTGATATGCTCCAAAGCCCTCAACCACTTTCTCACATCCACATATGTCCCAAACCAAAAGTCAAACTCGGCCCTACCAAAATTTCCTATCCGGCGCCACCGAGTTCACTTGACATAGCCACTGCCAGAAACCCTAGTCAATTTAGTCTCACCGATGGGATCTTGGTCTCACTGATGGGATCTCGGTCTCACCGAGATGGGCTTGCCGATTTTCTCTATTGCCTATTGCAGTAATTGAGGTCTCACCGAAATATGCAATCGATCTCACCGAGTTTGCTTGGCCAACCCTCTGTTTTGCTTATTACCCAAATCGGTCCCACCGAGTTTGTGTAATTGGTCCAACTGAGATAAGGCTTTACCCTAACCCTAGCACATCGGTCCTACCGAGTTGACCATATCGGTCCCACCGAAAATCCTAACGTTCACATTTTGAACTAAATCGTTCTGACCGAGTTTTCTGATTCGGTCCCACCGAGTTTGGTGATTTGTGTGTAACGGCTAGATTTTGTGTGGAGGCTATATATACCCCTCCGCCCACTCTTTATTCATGAAGAGAGCCATCAGAACATGTCTACACTTCCAACATACATTTTCTGAGAGAGAACCACCTACACTTGTGTTGAGGTCAAGATATTCCATTCCAACCACATAAATCTTGATCTCTAGCCTTCCCCAAGTTGCTTTCCACTCAAATCATCTTTCCACCAAATCCAATCCTATGAGAGAGAGAGTTGAGTGTTGGGGAGACTATCATTTGAAGCACAAGAGCAATGAGTTCATCATCAACACACCGTCCATTACCTTTTGGAGAGTGGTGTCTCCTAGATTGGTTAGGTGTCACTTGGGAGCCTCCATCAAGATTGTGGAGTTGAACCAAGGAGTTTCTACGGGCAAGGAGATCGCCTACTTCGTGAAAATCTACCCTAGTGAGGCAAGTCCTTCGTGGGCGATGGCCATGGTGGGATAGACAAGGTTGCTTCTTCGTGGACCCTTCATGGGTGGAGCCCTCCGTGGACTCGGGTAACCGTTACCCTTCGTGGGTTGAAGTCTCCATCAACGTGGATGTACGATAGCACCATTATCGGAACCATGCCAAAAATCTCCGTGTCTCCAATTGCGTTTGCACACTCAAATCCCATCCCTTTACATTTTTACAACTTGCATGATTTACTTTTCGCTGCTCATATACTCGTGTCATGCTTGCTTGGTATGTATTGTGAATGTTTGAACTTGTGCTAAAACTCCACTTCAACTTAAAGAAATTAAAAAATGTAACTTTTCTTACTAAGAGTCTATTCACCCCCCCTCTAGACACCTCTTCTCGGTCCTTTCACTTCCTTCCTATGCCTGCCACTAGATGTGATAGTAATTTACAATATTCCAATATGGCAAGGTGGGGCATGGGCTTTTGAGAAGTCGGGTGTCTACACTATAAAGTCACCATACCTGTCTCTAATGACTCAAAAGGAGTGAATGATATGGAGGAAGGGACAACTACGGGTACCTCGACGATAGATGAACAGTTATGTAAGTCGGGTGGAAACTAAAGATGGTGCCAAAAACAAGAGTGTTTCTAGTGGAGAGTGACTAAAGGAATTCTACCAAATGAATGCTCATTGCATAGATGACATATTCGTGATAGATATCAATGCAAGCTTTGTTTGGCAATGAACGAGCATCTGAAGCATATATGCACCGATTCACTGTTCACACGCCAAACGCTTTTGGGATGGAGCTCGGAAGTGGTTTGCCTACCACGACTTCACCCGCTTATTTAGTCACGCGACATTGTTAGCGCCCAATGTTCTCCAATGGTGATAGAGCAGAGATAGTGTTGATCATGTGGTATATTTGGCATTCCCGAAATAGATGGACCCATGAGGGCGAACATGTTGATCCGGCAAATTCATTACGAATTATCAATGAAAATTTGGCTATCCTGGAGCTACCACAGGAACATGCACTCACTAGTAGAGAAATGGGTAGCCCCAACTTTAGTTGGTGGCACACCATTTCCAACCAACGCCACCACAATATTGTTTTTTCAAATAGTGGTGGCATTTTGCATATTTGGCACGTCACCACAAACTGGCCCGGCCCATTTAGTTAGTATTGGTGTTGCCTTTTTTCTAACACACCACAAATTGGCCCATTTGTATTGACCAGGCACAATCTAATGCTTGTGATGTATTTCTATCAACGTCATAGGTAATTAATTTAGTGTTTGCATGGTGATTCCTAGTACACCATAAATAATTTTGAATCTTTTATAATCTACAGTATTTTTATTGTTTTCTGAGTGTTTTTTTAACTTAAGTTTGTTTATTGCTTTTAAGTATTTATATAATTTTGACTCTTTTTAATGTTTTTGAGTCTTTTATTTTTCTGAAACTTTTATAATTTTGAGTCCTTCCATTATTTTGAGTTTATTTATTGTTTTTTGAGTTTTTTCCTCTTTTTAAGTATTTTATTATTCTGAATCTTTTATACTTTTGAGTCTTTTCTTGTTTTTGAGTCTTTTCATAATTTTGAGTCATTTATTATTTCAAGTCTATTTATTGTTTTAAGTCTTTCTATTATTTTGAATCTTCTATAATTTTGAGTCTGTTATTTTTTTAGTATTCTACTTTTTAAAAATCTTTCATATTTTTTAGACTTCTATTTTTTAGAATATTTTAATTTTGAGTTTTTTATTGTTTTTTATCCTTTTTATCAAAAAGGATGCATTCAATAGCTTGCCACCACATTGTGTGACTTCTACTCACTTCATTCACTACTATTCATTGAAAAATATTTGGAGACCATGAAAGTTCTAAACAGAGGGGCTAACTGCAGTCCCCTCCACATTTTCTCATCCGGGCTTGGGACCGGCAAAGGCAGTGTTAAAATACAAAATTACAAAACACAAAAAAAATTAGCAAACACCACAACCAATCATTCAGCTAAGCACAAGCCACACAATCAACCAAAGGCAGTATTGGCACGACACACAATTGGCAATAAATATTCACACAATGTTTTCACAAGATCGTAACACAGACATAGTTCAAAATCACATGGAAACACCGCTAAAATCATGCTTGCCTCACTAGCAGAATCACGGCTCAAAATCACGGTTCGAATCATGTGTGCCCACACGAGCAGAGACACCGCTCACAACTCACAAGAGCACAACCAGAGGTTCAAATTGCACAGAAACAAAGAGCATCACACGTAACGGGGATTAAAAATTCAACACACAAAAGAAGTACTAAAGACCCAACGAGGGGCTGAGGCATCGAAGACAAAGTAGTCAGACGGCATCTAATCCATACGGAACACACAACATGGACAACTTGCTGAAATGAAAATAAAGGTGAATCAAAGAAATTGAACACACAACATGGACAACCTGCTGCATCTAGGAAGTGAAGAAGCTCCATTCCTGAATACAAGTAAAACTACCTGATTGTTCAAAAGTAACTAGCTAGTTCTGTTAAAGTAACTAGATAATTGCGGTCACGGGGCACATACTCATACACTAAGCTCCTGCAGTCGCATGTCTGGTGCAATCTAATCACATCACTCATCTCAAATATACCACTGGTTTCCGTGATGTTATAGTACAAAATGACACTGCAATAGATATACATTGGTACTGGGGTACAAAGAACTTCCGCAAGAGTTCCAACACACAAAAAACAGTAGTAAAATCACCATTGGAATGAATAAAATGTACTGCTGCAAACAAAGACATTTATCTCTGAACTATATATGCTAACCATATCTTACAACAGATAATCAATTCAGAAACATAGCAAATGCTATTTAACATCCAAAAGAGGAAAATAGAGGGGAAGACGGGCCACATCTTTAAAAAGGTGCACAACAAAACCATTTATCATGCACAGAAAGTAACATCAGCTAGATTTCAAGTCTTGCATGCACAAAACTAATTAACAAGCTAACCGTCTAAGTAAACTAGAATGCCATCGGCCACAAATGTTAGAAGGTGAATATATATAAAATACAAAGGAGGTAAATGCAGCTCCCTCCACATTTTCACATCCGGGCTTGGGACCGGCAAAGGCAGTGTTAAACCACACCAATCATCAATCAAGCATACAGGCCACACCATCAAACAAATGCAACATTCACACAGAGTCACACAAGCAGAGAGTCAAGCACACACAGAATCACACACACATAGTCAAGCCACACAGAGTCACACACACATAGTCAAGCCACAGAGAGTCACACACACAGTCACACACACAGTCAAGCCACACGCACACACAAAGTCAAGCCACACACACAGAGTCAAGCCACACACAAGTCACACACACAGAATGGAGCACTTGCACACAAGAAACATACATAAATAGGGGCACAAACAGAAAGCTAATAATACATGCAAGACCGAAGTAAACTCAAAAGGCTACAAAAAATTTCCAGAACTTGAATGAGTAAACTGATTTCTCTAGAGGGGCAAGGGTGATCCAGATCTTCGTTCCTGAAAATAGGAAGTTAGTTAGAGGCTGATTAAGTGATTATCTTCATCAATACCCACAAGTTTGTAGGCACAGTATTCTTGTTCTACTTACTAGAGAAAGCAAGGCATGTAACATGAGCGACATTCTTATAGAAATTCTGGCTAAGGTAAGCCATGTGACTTGATCACACCAGATGCTTTGCTGTGGTCAAGAGCAACCTTCAACACTGATTCATTTCGAGTGCTAGTAGATTCAGCCTGCAGGGCAGAGAAACAATGTCAGTACAAATCACCAGGCAAACCAAGCTTCTTACTTGTTGGGTCTAAATCAAGGAATTCTAGCTACCAAATAATTCAAGGTGGATGCAAGATGAAACCTCCAAACATCAGCCTCACTGGTGCACACCAGCTTATAAGCTCAAGTATCGCGTTTATATTATACAGAATAAACACACCAGCCTACCACCAGTCAAGTTCGAAATAATGTACTGATTAACCGAGCTTATGATGACTTGCCAACTATTCGAAAGTGAAATGCAGTCTAGTGTAGTGTTTATTCCATTTGTAAGTAGAAGATGATGCAAGCAAAAACCCTAAAAGCAGAATTAATTCACTGGCCTGGTGTATGTAAAGTGTCCACTTTTCACATATTGGGAATATGCACTAAGACCAACTGCCATTATTCCCTTTATGTTCAGAACAAAGACGTTGATATTTATAGGTAGTTCCTATTTTTCATATTATACATACTAGGTCATGTATTCTAAAATTGAAAAGAACCAACAAAGAATGGTTAATGTAGCCAACCGATCAAAGGCAGGTTAACTCACCGGGTGATGTGGATCAGCAAGCATGGGAAAGAGGCCTCTAACTATGAGTGATTGTCTTGCCTGCAGGAAGACAATGCAACAAATATGAGTTATAACAGTGGCACACTGCCAAACACCAGAGACAAGTCTTGGTCCAACATAAGCAGTATTGTTTCTATCGGGCAAAATTCTATAGTACTCCCTCCGTCCCCAATTACTTGTCTTGGATTTGTCTAGATAGGGATGTATTAGACACGTGGTAATACATATTAATTAGTGAATCTTGTTGAACACCACACTGTTTCTCATCAGGGTAAATTCTATAGTACATTAGCAAGTCCAGTTGAACAACATACTCCCAATCTTTCGGTTTGTTAGGCACATGCGTATTTTCAGATCAACGATTTTGCCAATGAAATATGAGTTATGCTACAAAAGGTACACCATGGCAAACCTATTTCAAACACTAATTTCAATGGTATACTTCAACATATAATACATATTTCGTTGGTCAAACTGATGATCTAGAAATATAGGCGTCCCTTATAAACTGAAACGGAGGTAGTAGGAATTATGCACCAAGTAAAAATAAAGGAGCAATACATATCATCAATCTTTTGCTGAGAGAAAAGAAGGATGTTGTATCAAGGCAAAACCATGAAGGTTAAATGCTAAATGAATATTCTAGTATTACATGGCAAATACTTATATATTGTTCCTCTGTATTGAGTTGCACAATTGTGCAAGGTTCAGTGTTAGATTCGTCATTAACAAAAACATGCTAGTTCTGAATCATTATTACCTAGATATAGCACACACAGGAAGTACTAAAAAGGTTATGAGGAAAAAGGCTGTTCACATACTTCAAATGCCCCTGTGAAGCTCCACTTCAATTGATTTGTTTTTAGACGAGGAATGGCATGGTGGGCCTGTACTTGGCAATTAGCCTGCAGATACTCGATACGGCATAATATATCAATCAATTTCCATTAAACTACAAAGATGAGGTGAAGCGCCTATAAGAAGAAATACTCTTTTTCTCCTGTCCAGATGAGGTGAAGCAAATGATGACCGAAGCCTTAACTTTGATAGCAGCCTGCACCTAGATAATAGGTAGTGAACTATTTCAGACTTATAAACCCAAGTGTCACAAACTGATATTCAATCAATGGGAGACAGAAATTGTTCCCTGTAAACACTAACAAAAGGTTGGAGAATGAAAAGAAACAAAATACGCACTTCAGAGGAAGCAATAGACTCCATGTGGGTCATGGGTTCTCCCACGTATTTCATGGTTCGCTTGAAGTACAAATCCTGGTTGAAGACATTCTCAGCCTGTGAAACAATTCATGAAAATATATCACCAAATATGAAGAGAGAAAAGGCAGGAAGGAGTGAGTTTCCATTAGATTCCATTAGAGTGCCAAACTTGTTGAGAACACATTTAGGGGCTGTTGGGAAGAATAGTATTTATTTGTAACATTTTAGTATTGAAGTCTGATTTGAACTACAAAAAGGAACCTATCAACAAATGCCCTCCCAAACAAGCCTCAAGAGAACATATACCTCCAAAAGAAAGTTCACCTCAGCACAAATTCTGCCTACCGTTGAAATCCCAACTGGATACAACCCACGGAGAGTCTCGGCACCAAGGAGAATTGCATCACTATGAACAAAACAATTGTGATTCATGTTACAGCTTGTGTAGTTATAGTTTGTTTGGGTGCAGTAATGAGCAGCTGTACAGGATCACCAAAGTATAAGATATGTACAAGAGGCAAAAACTAACCATCCAGCACCGCATTTGCCACATCAGTTGCATCTGCACGAGTAGGCCTTAGGTTGTCCGTCATACTGTCCACAACACAAGTAACAGCAGCAGGTTTTCCAGCCATGTTGCACTTGTGCAGAGCAAACTTCTGAAATAAGAACACTTAAAGAACAACAAAGTAGTACTCGATAGAGAAAAATACATGTTAATTACTATCAACGTTAGGAATATTTTCCAAAGTATGAAGTGCAAACAAACATGTGATATTCAACAAAATATCAATATGAAAAATTTCAATCTGTTGGGAAAGATGGCACTGTGAAGTAGTACACTCTAAATATCGACATAGAGTTACTTACTTGCCACACATCTTCTGCATGCCTTGTATAAGAAAGATAGGAAGTCAATCTTGTTTGGAGCATCCCATTTTTTCATAACCTGAAAGTGGCGCATGCTCATAAAGTCATATAATGGGTTACAGCAAGGAGCTCCAGTTTCATGAAAACAAATGACATGTAGAGTCTAGCGCCAAGTTAATACAAGGAGCAAGAGAGATTCTTGGGAGGAGTTCATTACATCTTTATCCTCGTCAGACAGCATGGGCATGTCGATATGAATCTGGGAGCAGTGCAATGTGAAGGCATAATAATCACAAAAAAGTTCAGAAAAATAATAGCGCCAGGTCTGTTACCTACTACCAATACCAAAATTAGATACCAATCAACAAACAACAATCAATCAATTGTAATAACCATGAACAAACAGCAACCAATCGTGTCATATAAACATGTAATATCTCAAGGCAACAAACAACAATCAATCGGCATACATGGTTTGTACCTTCTCAAGGCAATGAATCAAACAGCAAACAACAATCCATCTCAAGCCAATCAATCAAACAACAAACAACAATCCATCTCAAGGCAATCAATCAAACAACAAACAACAATCCATCTCAAGCCAATCAATCAAACAACAAACAACAATCCATCTCAAGCCAATCAATCAAACAACAAACAACAATCAATCAATCGTGCCATATGGGAACATAAGAAAACCATGATAACAATAAACAATTGAAAAGAACATCATCAGAACAACTGTAACAGGCAAGAACAGGATTCTCTACATCTAGGATGGGAGCACACACGCCTGTCGGTAGAACAAACAACAATCCATCTCAAGCCAATCAATCAAACAACAAACAACAATCAATCAATCGTGCCATATGGGAACATAAGCAAACCATGATAACAATTGGTTGACCGCGACCGGTCTAACACAATCAAAAGAACTAGGAAACTAGTCAACCTCTATTTTCTTCTTGGGCCGGCCCATGAGCGGGGCACATGGGTGCCAAGAAGCTCAACAAGACGCCCTATAGAAGCTTCCACTGGACCCAAGGGGCGGTGGTCTGTTCCCGCTTGGCGCCATGCGCCAAAGCGGTATGGGTTGCGATTCTTTGTTTCTTCTTTCTTTACGGTTCTTTCAGGTCTCGTGCGTTGCACTCCAAGGGCACATCTCCGTAAGACCACCACCTAAATGACAACAAAGCGATGCTCTGACTAGGTTGAACAATTTCTTTTTGCAACAACAGACTATATTGAATTACTTAGGAGGATTACAATATGTGTGAATACATCCTAGAAGAAAAGCAGGGGTGTAATTCACCAAAATACATCTTCTACAATCCTCACTAGCCTATTTGGCACACATGTGTGCCGCTTCATTTGCTTCTCGGTTGATATGGACAATGGAGCAAGATTGAAAACTAGATCTCGCGTCTACATTTGCTTTTCAGTTTGATATGGACAATGGAGCTAGGTCTGCTCCTGAAAAGTTTGCCTCATTTAGCATTCGCACATCTTGAGCATCACTTTCGATGATCACCTTGAGATGTCCAAGAGCAAGACGAATGCCATCATGAAGCGCCAAGGCTTCCATAGTGCTTGCATTTTGTGCAAACCGATACCAAAATTGCTTGTGCCCGAACCAGTGCTTCGATATGGTCCCGAAGAACAACTACCGTACTACCATAGCCATCTTGCTCGTAATAGCTCGCATCAACATTGACCTTGATGATCTCGGGACGTATCCCGACCGATTTCTCCCTCGGCTCTCGTGTTGCCTTCGAGCCCACTAGCGCAGCTAGATCGTGGATGGCATCAATGGCCCATTTGAAGTTCTCCATGTTTACCATTGTTTCTTTCAGTCCAAATTGTCCAACACCCACACAAAATGATAGCAGCATGCAGTTCTGAAACTTGTTTGCCATCAACAATATCTACAGCCCTTGGATCCGGATGGAGAAGGGATCCTGACCGTAAGGAAGCAACGACGTTCAATCGTCTCAACACCACAATCTTCACAAAATAGAATCTGCTCAACATGTCGTTCTTGCAGAACATGGATATGCCGCCGACCAAAGAGCGCTTTCAGGTTCCATCAAGCACATGGATCGAAAATACAAAACCATGGGGTCGAGCGGGTCTACGCACACTTTGCCAGCGAGCTAAATTCTAATACCTGCCTTTGATGCTTCCATGCAAGCAAGGTCGAGATAACATGAGACAGAACATGATCCAAGCAACTGAGTCAAGAGCTAATATTAGTATATGCACACACACTAAGCCTAATGCAATACATTAACACTGCGACTCCATAATTTGCGGGATGCAATTCTACTACGTACGAGTAGTAATTTAAACGGGGAGCAAAGCTTCGCTAAGGCGTTATTTTAGGTGGTGGTTACATGTTCAGTGACTTTCAATGCTCCAAGGCACCAGGCACAGCACAAAAAGGGTCCCTCCTGTCTTCACCTTGGGAACTTGTGTAGGCGGTCCGAAATCACCGCGGCGGTGACCAAAAGACCGGCTAAGTATGGGGTGTTCATCCTTCCGCCCAGATGAGCTTGAACATGTTCTTGCTAGCCCCGCGTTGACCATGTTGCTCTTGTTCTTCAGCATCTCCTCCTGGGCATGCCCATCGCCATCCTTCAAAGTTACAAGGATAAACTTTTAGTTCTATAGACGTGTTGAATTGTTTTGTACATCAATAGCACAAGAAGCAGCTAAGGATGTGTGTGTGTTCATACACTGGTCACATCTGCTCCAATGCGTAAGTAAGATTGTATAAGTTGTATATGTGAAGAACATTGTATAAGTTGTATATGTAAAGAACATTGTATAAGTTGAAAGGAAAAGAGGACTCACAAGCATGGTGTACGCCTTAGCAAGTGAGAGAAGAGTGGGGTAGAGACTCGTGACAGCAAGAACAACTTCTTCTATCACTTGTGGCACCTGATTTACATGCACAATAAATGAGAAAACTACTGCATGAAATGGACTACCCGGCAAACTTTGGTGGACATGGTCGTATTCACCTAGTTACCTTCATAAGCTGAAGGGCGAATATATCGCTCATAGTGACCTTCTCAAGGTCAGAACACCTTTTCACAAACTCATCGTAAGTCAGGCAAACTCAAGAGCTGTCAGCACCACCAGAGAAGTTTCTGCTGTAGTAGTCAATTATCGAGCGTGTGAAGTGGCCATATTTCTTTTCAGTATCAGCATACCCAGTGGTTCTTTGGACATCAAATCCTTCAAGAACCTCAGTAGTGAAGCAGCTGCAATAAAAGGCATGTGGAGGAGAGTTAATAGGGCATACGGCTGACAGTCAAAGCATTGGAACAATATTTAATAATGTTAAACAACGAGAAAAAGTACTGTCATTCAGGGGTTAACATGATCGTCCAGGCTTCATGAGAAGAGTACATATGCTGTTTTAACGCTCTCTGATCCATCTACAGTGTTTACATCTCCTTCAACTAGATATATTAGCTTCCTTAGCCCACATTTCTGCAAAGGATACAACAAATGGAGGTATCACATCGTATTGTTGCTAAAATAACCACAGCAAACCCATATATATGGACAAGAAATACAGTTTCTTTGGGAAGAGATGCACAATCTACAGGCTCAAGCTTATGTCTGCTAATAACGCCGTCCTTCATCATCTCCCACCCAAATATGGGCTATGCTTTTTAATTAGTGATAACAAAGAATAAGGAAAAAATCTCCTCGGCTAAGATTAGACTCAAGCAACATCTAATCACAGGGGATAGCATATGGGCTGCCCTTTTTTACTATCAGTGAGAAATTGAAAGCATGAAGAACTGGGAAAGTTAAGATGGAAGGTTTATAAATGACAAAAATCAAAGTTATTTTCCGATGGTACCTTCAGTCTTAGTTTTTGATCTTTGTATCTGTTGTCTTTAATTGAGCCAAGTAAATCATCCACATTTTTCCTTTCAACAATGAAATCAAGAACATACTCCGTGTCAAGTTCTTTATGGCGAGCAATCTAAAGAGCATCTCCAACAGGCAAGTGTTTAATCTGGATGACATGGTTCAAACAGAAGGATCAACACCATTTTCTTTGGCACATTATATGAACAGTTCAATCTATGCAAAGCAACTTTGGTAATATTATTATGCCGTCTCCTTGCACACAAGCAAGAAAAATATGCAGTCAGCAATCATCAACACGGTGGGGTAGTGACCAAACATATCAGATAATTAATCCAGCAGTACAGGGCATTTAATTTAGAGCCATGTTGATGCATATAATGACTTTTAGCAGTGTATTTTGGTTGTCTAAAGAAATGAACAGGAAGACAATGTCTTCCTGTTCAATGCAATGAAACACAACTCTTTTACGTTTTCTCGAAAAAAGAAGAAGAAAGGAAAAGGCAAGCAGTGTTAAACAAAGAAGAGTTCACATAACTCTCAATCCAACTAACCTCTACGGGAATATTAAACTGCGAGCGTATATTATCAACAACTTTTCTTCTGGAACGGGGCCTACATAAAAAGGGAGCAATCATAAGAGAACTGAATTCTGATACATAGATGGATGATTAAATAAAACATAAAAAACTAATGGGTGCCACAATAATCAATTTGTTTCCTTGGAAAATAATTTAATTAAATAACATGCAGAATCTAAATTTTATATACAGAAGCAGAAGGTTAAATAGTTTAAGTAACACGAGATAACGAATCAAAGTGCCATCAAAGTTCACAATTCCAGCAGTAAGTGGATAAATATGTGAAATCCCTTGCCTATCTTACTTTAACAGAAATAATATTAACATGAAGAATAGAATGCCCTTGCAGGTCATGCGAAAAAGAAACTAGGTACGCATACTCCCAATCCTTAGTTACTTTACCCTCCTCAAAAGATATTTTTTTGGGAGGGGGTGCCTAAATATATTGTTTATTTGCTAAGACAGCCTTATTATGATCCTACTTAAATATCAGATACAACTCATGAGTAAGATATGATCATACAAACCCGAAAGTATCTCGATCATCCAATATCAGCAACACTTCATAAACTTTCCGAAAACTTTCATTAGATTGATGAGGTGGCATAGCTAGTAAAGACTTTTCAGCAGAACCCTGACGTTAGAAAAGAAAATGTTGCATTACGTTCCATTTGAAAAAGAAGGGTACGGAAAGCGAAAGTCAAGTGTACCATTGCACTGAACGATTGCTGTCCAAACATTCCTCGAGATGAAAGAGGAGAATTAGTAGCACGGCCGTTGTCTGAAAAAAATGGCATTAACTACAAAGATCAGCGGGTTGTAATATTTTGGTTATGGAATATATCATCATATTATATACAAAGAAAGCATGCTAATACCAAAGGAACTGGAACTGCCTGCTTTTGAGTTTGGAAGTCCACTTCTTTCAGAACCTGCAATTGAGTAAAAGGAATTTATTATAGTGCTGCTGTGGTACAATAATTGGTTATCTGGAAATTCATGCTGCATGAGCAGAAACCTTTATTAATACCTATCAGGGGACTGCTGCCGTCGTATTCATCAGAATCTGAATCGCTGAGCACAACTGCAGGATGATTAGCCGCCGTTAAAGGTCCTGCAGGATCATCCAATCCAGACCGTGCAAGACAATCGCGAGCTGTCTCTTTGCCTTTTTCTGTTAGGTAATATCTGTAGCAAACTCATATGGTAAGCCCCAAGTCTATGCTTTTTATCTCAACAGAATGTGTGTGCTTGGCAACTAAAGCCCCGGAGAGAAAGAGGAGATGCAAACTGAACAGGGTGAGCTTCTGCTTGTATTCAGGACCAAAGTAACTGAAAGTGCGTTATATCGACTAGAGGGGGGGGGGTGAATAGGCGATTTTTATGAAAGTCTTCAAAACATGGAAGTTATGAAGACAAACAGAGTGAACAAGCCTATCACTATGCAGCGGAAGGTAGATTACACAACGCAAGCCATAGTCAAATATACAATACAGTGAAAGCACAGAGACAAATAGCTTCAGTGTAATGAGGATCAGGTTGGAAGAAGTTATGAAGCCAAACAGATTATACAGTCAGGTTGTGAAGACAGAAGATAAAGCAAGCATGCAATAGCTTCACAATGTGTACTGGTAAGTAAAGGGAGGTGAAGATGAAACCAGTGACACGATGAAGACAATGATATGTTGGACCAGTTCCAGTTGCTGTGACAACTGTACGTCTGGTTGGAGCGGCTAGGTATTTAAACCAAAGGACACACAGTCCCGGACACCCAGTCCTGAACACGCAGCTCAGGACACCCAGTCCTCACCGTTTTCTCCTTGAGCTAAGGTCACACAGACCCCGCCCAATCACTCTGGTAAGTCTTCAAGGTAGACTCCCAAACCTTCACAGACTTCGTTCACCGGCAATCCACAATTCCTCTTGGATGCTCAGAACGCGACGCCTAACCGTCTGGAGGATGCACAGTCCTCAAGTGTAATAAGTCTTCAGATCACTCAGACAAGAAGACTTAAGTGATGCCCAATTACTCTGGCTCTGGGTGGTTAGGGCTTTTCTCCTCACTAAGGATTTTGAATCAAAGGCTTCGAGGTGGGTTGCTCTCAAACGACAAAAGTTGTGCACTGAAATCTGAGCAGCCAACCGTTTATGGTTGTGGGGGTGGACTATTTATAGCCACTTGGCAACCCTGACCTGATTTGTCCGAAATGACCCTGGGTCACTAAGGAACTGACACGTGTACTAACGGTCGGATTTTGAACTCTCACGGCAACTTTACTTGGGCTGCAAGTAAAGCTGACTTGTCTGACTCTGGACAAGATTTTCTCTCATTGTCTTCACTCGAAGACATAGGATTTGAATTAGGCATCACTTCAGTCATCCTGACTGGTTCTCTTGGACCCCACTTAACAGTACGGTGGTTCCTATGACACAACATGAATAAAGTAAAACTACGAAGGATCTAAGTCTTCGAGTTCCAAAGGCTTCATGGGGAGTCTTCATATGTCATTGTCTTTGACATGAATGTCTTCATGAACCACCATTGTCTTCAATGTCTTCGTACATTTTTGGGGGTCATCTCTGGTAGCTAAACCGAATCAATGAGGGACTTCTACCTGTGTTATCCTGCAATTCTCACAAACACATTAGTCCCTCAACTAGGTTTGTCGTCAATACTCCAAAACCAACTAGGGGTGGCACTAGATGCACTTACAATCTCCCCCTTTTTGGTGATTGATGACAAACTAGTTGAAGTTTTCAACGGGGAATATAATTTGTGAAGTTGTAAAGGAATTGTCTTCATAAGCTGCAAGGGCTCCCCCTGAAGATGTGCATATAAGTGATTTGCTTCTGGAATGCAAATGCACATAGCAGGTTG
The DNA here is from genome assembly GCA_034509565.1 of Triticum monococcum. Taxonomy (NCBI): domain Eukaryota; kingdom Viridiplantae; phylum Streptophyta; class Magnoliopsida; order Poales; family Poaceae; genus Triticum; species Triticum monococcum. Next base: position 662,743,175 of record CM067843.1, on the reverse strand, counting down.
TATTTGTGGGAATCCACTTCAACTTATGATGACAATCCATCATGCACGTAAAGATATATGAAGATAATGATATGCATAATGAAAAATGGACGTCTGCGAAATGATAAGAGTGCGGAAATTATCGTCGTACATGCGGAATTTATCTTCGCAAAAACACAGTGGCAAACATAGTAGCAGACGACCATCAAGTTTAAGTGTTACAACTCAAAGAACCAAATGTAGCAAAACGAGAGTTGTAAGCACGAAGCAAAATGCAAAATATCAAGCACCCGCCCATATTATTGACCCGCTTGAAGACTATAAACATCATATGCTTCTCCCCCTTTTGTTAGTGATGACCAAAAAGGTTTGAAGACATAGAGTTTTCTATGCGTTCCCAGGCGCAGCAGGGTCGGTGGAGGCGTTTGGTGGTGCAGGCGAGCTTGGTGCAGTGACGACGCGCGCTGAAGACATTGGTGGTGATGTAGCATCGTCTTCTTCCTCAATGATTTTTCCCGTCACGGTGGCAGTAGAGGAAGAGAACTCGGATTCTTCAAGCGACGGAGTCCCACGCAACACAGCTCTTCTGGGGGGTATGGAGTCAAACTTGAATCGCTCCTTGAAGCCATCCTCTTGCAATTCAGCTTCAGTGCACATCATTGTGAGGCCTTTCCAAGTGCGGCGACAGGTTTCATGTGCGACGAAGGCGTTCTTGGTGGCCAGATTCCTGATGCGATTGACGTCTTGCATGATACTGTGCATCTGCCTCTTGAGCCAGTCGTGATGCCTATCTTGCTTTTGATGCAGAGCCACAAGAAGTTCACGATCAGTGAGTGTACGAGCGCGTTTCTTGGGTCTCTGTGCAGCTTCGTTGTCAGTGGCTTCAGTGGATGCAGGGGCACGTGTGGTGCCAGCCATTGGATAGACTCTAGAAATGGCTTCAACACCTTCATCATGTTGAGTGAAGCTTTGGTGTTCTGCATTCTGAAGACTCAGTGGCTGTTTGGCAGGCTCAGGATAAATCGCTTCAGCAGAGGTGTCCACATCAGGTAAGAAGATTCTGTGGTTGCGGGCTGAGGGTTGATATGATATTGCAGAGTGGAGCTTGATTAGCCTCATAACCCATGGAGCATAAATCTTCAGACCAAAGAGATCTGAGCCAGACGCAGCAAGTTGACGTATGAAGAGATCCTGGGCATTGAAGCATTTGCCGTGCAGGATGCAGAAGATGAGAGTCTTCATGGCACCTTCAACCTTGGCATATCGAGAGTGCCCCTTAATGGGCCATAGAGTCCGCCTGATGATGTGATAGATAGTTCTAGGCAGGTACTCTAAGTCTTCAACGAAGAACTCCATTGGGTAAGGTGCGTCAGAAGGCAATGGCTTCATCATTGAGAGCATCTGACTCATATTTGGCTCAGGTCGCTGGAATATGCTCTCAACTGCGTCAGCATGGAGTTGGCAGCCTTCTTCGAAGAGTTCGCCTGGAGTGGGTAGGCCGGTGAGCTCAATGCTATCAAATGCATTGGCTTCTTGATGGACGTTGCCGGTCATCCACTCCAGGACCCAAGTCTTCGGATCTCTGTTGTAGCCCTTGATGTGCAATGTGGCATAGAACTGGAGCAGAAGCTCTTCGTTCCAGTGCTCTTCATCCGTGACAAACGATAGCAGGCCAACTTGCTTGAAGCAGTCCAGGGCTTCTTCCAGACCAGGCAGACCAGCAAAAGCTTCAACTTCAAGGCGCTGATGTGGAAAGATACGGCTCTGGTTGTAGAGGACGCAGGAGTAGTAGGTGCGCTGTGGGTAGCTCCAGAACCTATCTGACACAATCTTTTCCCTTGAGTAGGGGTTCTTGGAGTGGTTGAAGAAGGTGTTATCTGCCCTGAAGCTATTGACATTGAAGGAGCCAGGAGCAGTGGCTGGACTTGGGAACCTTGGCAGTCGTGGGATTGGCTTCTGTACCTGGGGCCTGTGCGCAACATGATAGTTGAACTGTGGTCCGGCAGCAGACACAGGCACAGAAGGGTCAGAGGCAGTAGCTTCAGTATCTCTTGAAGCTGTTGGTTGGTCGGGCTCCACAAATGCTTCAGTATTATGTGTGGCAGCCGCAGTGGTGTCAGCCTCCTTGAGAACTTCTTCTTGCTGGTGTGGGGGAGATGGAGCTTGAGGTTCTTCATGCTCTTCTGCATGTTCTTCGGCTGATGCAGCCGGAATGTCGTCAGCAGTCTGAGCCCTTGGTCCTTTGCGAAGCCTACGGAATGCAGGCGACACCGGTGGAGTTGCAGTGGGCTGGGGCTCATCCTCTTCCTCCTGTGGGCGATCTACCCACGATGCATCTTGTGTGATTGGCGTCAGGGGACGACCAATGCTGAGCAGTTCACTCGTTTCGAGCTGAGGAAGGACTGCATCATCTTGTACATTGTCTTGGAGACCAATGTCTTCAGCAGCGTTGGGGTCGGCTGCTGGAATGTCTTCAGCATGCGGAGCCTCTGTGAGAGCAGGCTCATGCACGGTCATCTGACGATCTTCATGAGGAAAGCGAACGGAAAGGGGTTCGACTATCAAGGGCTCTGTGGGAGCAGCCCGAGACTTCTTGGTCTTGCGCTTCTTGATGGTGGGGTCTGAAGGAGAGGCTTCAGGGTGTTTCCTCTTCCTTGCTTTAGCTTCGGCGATCCTTGTCTTCTTAAGCTCTGAAGCGGTTGAGCGGTGCTTTGGCTTCGAGCTAGGCTTGGCGGTGGGGAAGACAGTCGGAACAGCTTCTTGGCGTGGGGCCTCTTCTTCAGCCATAGTGGGCGTCTTCTTTTTCTTAGCGGCCATCCTGGGGTCGATGCCGGGACGCCCAAGTGCCTTTCGCTTCTCGACCTCATTGTAGGCCTGCACACAGAGATCAGCCGAATTCTTCATGCGCTCGCGTGAACCCTGAGCCTCTGCATGTTTCTGCATAAAGTTTTCCTTCAACTCATGCAGCATGACTTTGAAGTCTTTGATTTCTTGGACGCTGAGCGTGGCCATGTTCTGCTTGAACTGAGCCTTTTCAAAATCTATCTTTTGCTTCAGTTCCACGATGCGCTGGGCAATAGCGAGTTCTGAAGCAATAGCTCCTTGGAAGGCTACGCTGAGGCCAATGGGCAGCTGCAGATCATCAAAGCTGATGTTGGGTGTGTCAAACCACTCATCTTTGAAGTTGTGGATGATTATTGCATCGAACAGAGGTAGGTTGTTGAAGATTTCAGCCTCCTCCTTGCTTTTGATGAGCTGCTCAAGAGCGTCATCGGCAGGATCGTCGTCACTCGACAGATCAATGGCTTCGCAGCGCAGAACGGCAGCGGCAGTGAGTTCTTTGCTTGAGTGTGGCTGTGATTTCTTTGCTTCTTGAGGCTTGGAGACTCTTGATAAGCCTTCAGACTGCACACTGGCTTCAGGAGGTGCAGTGGCCAATGGCTTCGCTCTGGAGGTCTTGGGAGAAGCGGCTGGCTTGGAAGCTTTTGGCTTCTTCTTCATCTGCTTCGGCTCCGGAGCAGCAGGAGCATCATCAGACTCAGTGTCTGCTGGAGGGTCGTTCACGGCAGTCCCTTGGACTATAATGTGAGTGATGAGGCCTTCGAGATTGGCAAATGGTCCGATGACATTGGGATTTGCGTCGCGTGTGCCATCTGCCCTTGGTTTGGAGGGACCAGGGTTGAAGTCCAACCCAAAATCCTTCTTGTTTTGCTTCACAGAGTTCTGGGCAAATTGGAAGTTGCGCTTAAACAGAGTGTCATCGCGACACCAGAGAAGGGATGACGGATGTGCGTCAGCTGGCTGTTGTCCCCTGACCATGCATGGAAAGAAGCCTTGAGCAATGGCTTCGTCTCTGGTTCGGGGTACGAGATTCTTGTACAAGACATCTCCCCATGGCCTCTTGATGGCGCACTTCTCTGCATATTCTTTGGTGACGAAGCGATATTGGAACCACTGCTCTGCCCAATATCTTCGAATCCATTGGATTCGTGTCTTGCGCTGACCATAGCTCTCTTCGGGATCTGTTTGGTACATTTCTGCCAAATCTTCAGGCAGATCTTTAGATGTGTCACCACGTCTCTGTCTGCCTCCCTTCCTTGATTGTTTCTCGGATGCCATGAAGCTTAACTTGGAAGGCTTCAAAAGATTCAAAGGCTTCAAAGGATTCAAAGGCTTCAAAGGCTTCCTTTTGCTTGACCAACAGGAACTTGCTTCGGGTGAATTGATGTGACGCTGTAGGAACTCTGCAAATGAATGCAGACTATGAGAACCAAAAGATTCTCCCACAGACATGTACCTGTGACAGCATTAAGGTGCGAGGGAAGGGGAAGAGGTCATATGCATTCTCAGAAGATTTTGAAGATAAATCAGTTTAGAAGACATTGACCTCATCATGCGAAGACATTCACTTTATAGAAAGGAAGTTGGTTCCAGATTTGTACGAACCCATAGATCAGTACAAGTGAGGAATCTAACTACTTCATGAAGAACAAGTGAATATGCTAGGCAAGTTATGAGATTCAGACAAGAGGAATGAAACTTGAAGGAATAGAAACCTCTTTTGGCAGAAAGTGATGGATCAATAGGATCAAAAGAGGCTGTAAAAAGGATTGTTATTTACCAGACTTGGAACTGCTAGACGAGATGAGAGGTGAGGCCGAGCAGTTCGATCCTCCGTGCCCTAACTTGGTGACGGAAGACACCTAGGGCGATGGCGGAGAGACTGATGTCTGCTGTCGGCGTGAGAACGGCGTCGGAGAGGTCGCGGCAGTGAAGCACTTCGTCGCCGGTGTCGTTGAGAGTTAGCGGTGGCGCTAGGGTTTGTGCGAGGGAGGAAGAAGAGATAATGACCGCAGTGAAACATGTATTTATAGGGATATGGGCGGCACTGCGCTATTACTCAGGTGCCCCTAGCGATTCGCATCTGATCAGTACGTGGCCAACATGCGGAATTATGGGGGCAGTTTCACCCCACGCACGCCTGGTTTGTCGGGAGTCGTTCCTACTTCTCCGGAATTCTAGTTGATGGATAAACATTGAAAGCTGTTTTGAAGTTTGTCTCTGTGTCTTCTTCTGACAAGGATGCAGTGAAGACATTCGACAGTTTCAATAGAGTGCATATGACTTGGAGAGAGAGAGTTTGAGGTAGGAAGCATGGAGAGGTTAGGGTCCGATCACATTCACTTAGTTCAAAAGATTCAAACAAGAAGACGTAGCTATAAGTGAATGCTGTAGAGGACAGAACACCAGTGCATATATAATCAACATAGTGAAGATAATCATGAAGACATGTTGAGATTGAAGCCAAACCAAATGTGAAGACATAGCAAATGTAATGCCATGAGTAAAACACTTCAAGCAGAAATTTTTTGGTGGTGGCGCTACCCACCGTATAGGAAGTATTGGACCCAGACACGGCGCACAATTATCGTGGCGCTCCGAGGTCAAATTCCACGTTAATGTATTCACACTTAGACGGTATGTCTTCATTGATTGAAGATATACGTTACTTTGTGTGTTGCACATCTAAGTCATCATCATGCATAAGTGTTAGGATGTGTGCCTGATCACAGGACATTTGAGGATTCCAAGATATTTAGCTCACACCGTAACTTGCAAAATCTCTTCTCATCCAAGGGCTTGGTGAAGATATCTGCCAATTTCTCTTCAGTGTTGACGTGTATGATATCAATGTCTTCCTTTGTAACATGATCTCTGAGAAAATGATGACGAATTTCAATGTGCTTTGTCTTCGAGTGCTGAACTGGGTTGTTGGCGATCTTGATGGCGCTTTCGTTGTCGCAGTAAAATGGCACTTGCTTCAGAAGAATGCCATAATCCTTGAGGGTTTGCTTCATCCATAGAAGCTGAGCGCAGCAGGATCCAGCAGCAATGTATTCAGATTCAGCAATGGAGAGAGATACACAGTTCTGCTTCTTTGAAGACCAACCGACAAGAGATCGGCCCAGAAAGTGACATGTGCCTGATGTGGACTTCCGATCAACCTTGTCACCAGCGTAATCAGCGTCCGAAAATCCAACCAGATCAAACTCTGAGCCCTTTGGATACCATAACCCTAGAGTTGGTGTGTGAGCCAAATATCGAAGAATTCGCTTCACTGCTAAGTGATGCGACTCCTTTGGTGCCGCTTGAAACCGAGCACACATGCAAACACTAAGCATAATATCTGGCCTAGATGCACATAAATAAAGCAAAGAACCAATCATGGAGCGGTATACCTTTTGATCGAACTCTTTACCATTGTCGTCAGGACCCAGATGATGTTTGGCTGGCATTGGTGTTGTGAAGCCTTTGCAGTCTTGCATACCGAACTTCTTCAAGCAGTCTTTGAGATATTTCTCTTGAGATATGAAGATGCCATTGCGTTGTTGCCGTATCTGAAGACCGAGGAAGAACTTCAGCTCCCCCATCATAGACATCTGATATTGCTCTTGCATCATATATCCGAACTCCTCACTGTACTTCTGATTGGTGCAGCCGAAGATAATGTCATCCACGTATATTTGGCACACAAACAGTTCACCATCATATGTCTTTGTGAAGAGAGTGGGATCCAGGGAACCAGGTATGAAGCCTTTGCTCTTCAAGAAGTATTTGAGTGTATCATACCAGGCCCGAGGGGCTTGTTTGAGGCCATATAGTGCCTTTTTGAGCTTGTACACCATGTCAGGATGTTTTGGATCTTCAAACCCAGGTGGTTGTGCAACATACACTTCTTCTTCAATTTTGCCATTGAGGAAGGCACTTTTTACATCCATTTGATACAGGATTATGTTGTGATGATTTGCATAGGCCAGCAGTATACGGATGGCTTCAAGTCTGGCAACAGGAGCAAATGTTTCATCGAAGTCAATGCCTTCCACTTGAGTATATCCTTGAGCAACGAGACGAGCCTTGTTTCTGACGACTTGGCCATGTTCATCTTGCTTGTTGCGGTATATCCATTTGGTGCCTATTATGTTATGCTTCCGTGGATCAGGACGCTTAACCAACTCCCATACATTGTTCAGCTCAAATTGTTGAAGCTCTTCTTGCATAGCTTGAATCCATTCAGGTTCCATAAAGGCTTCATCAATTTTCTTGGGTTCAGTGATTGAAATGAATGCGAAGTGTCCGCAAAAGTTTGCCAGTTGAGTTGCCCTTGAACGAGTCAGTGGACCAGGTGCATTGATGCTGTCAATTATGCTGTCAATCTCTACTTCATTGGCAACACGAGGATGTAGGGGTCGAAGACTTTGCTCTTGCTGATCTACGTTGTCATGGGGAGGAATGTCTTCAGGCTGAGCATTGTCTTCATGTGGATCAGGTGCTGAGATGATAAGTTCTTCTTCAGGATGGGCTTCAGTAGGTATAATCTCTCCAGTTCCCATTAGCTTGATTGATTCACTGGCTGGAACTTCATCTAGCACATCTGGTAGTTGCTCTCTTTGTGACCCATTGGTCTCATCAAACCGCACATCCATTGTTTCAACCACTTTGTAGTGAAAGAGATTGAAGACTCTGTAGGAGTGCGAATCCTTTCCATATCCAAGCATGAAGCCCTCATGTGCTTTTGGAGCAAATTTTGAGGTGTGGTGAGGGTCCTTGATCCAGCATCTTGATCCAAATACTCTGAAGTAACTTACATTTGGCTTCTTGCCAGTCAGAAGTTCATAAGATGTCTTGTTCAGCAGCTTGTGAAGATATACACGGTTGATAGTATGGCATGCAGTGTCAATGGCTTCAGTCCAGAATTTTCTTGGTGTCTTGTACTCATCTAACATTGTTCTGGCCATCTCAATGAGTGTTCTGTTCTTGCGTTCGACGATGCCATTCTGTTGTGGCGTGTATGGAGCTGAGAATTCATGAGTGATGCCCAATGTATCAAGATATGTGTCAAGGCCGGTGTTCTTGAATTCTGTGCCATTGTCACTTCTGATGTGCTTTATCTTGGCGCCATAATTGTTCATTGCCCGATTTGCGAAGCGTCTGAAGACATCCTGCACTTCAGTCTTGTAAAGGATTATGTGCACCCAAGTATATCTAGAGTAATCATCAACAATGACGAAGCCATAGAGGCAAGCAGTAGTGGAGAAAGTTGAGTAGTGGGTAGGACCGAAGAGATCCATGTGAAGCAGTTCGAAGGGTTGAGTAGTGGTCATGATTGTCTTCGAAGGATGTTTTGCCCTTGTCATCTTCCCAGCTTCACAGGCACCGCATAAGTGATCTTTCTTGAACTTGACGCCCTCGATGCCTATGACATGCTTCTTCTTCGCAAGGGTGTGGAGGTTCCTCATGCCAGCATGCCCAAGTCTTCGATGCCAAAGCCAGCATTCTGAAGCCTTTGCGAGAAGACAAACTGCAAGCTGTGGCCCTGCTGAGAAATCTACCACGTACAAATCATCTTTTCGATACCCTTCAAACACTAGAGACTTGTCAGATTCCATTAGTACCAGACAACGATATTTTCCAAAGATTACAATCATGTTTAAATTGCAAAGCATTGAGACAAACATTAAGTTGAAGCCAAGGGATTCAACAAACATGACTTTATCCATGTGTTGATCCTTTGAGATTGCAACTCTACCTAGACCCAGTACCTTACTTTTACCAGTGTCAGCGAATGTGATGTGGCTCTTGTCAGATGGACGTAAGGTTGAGTCCATAAAGAGACTTCTTTTGCCAGTCATGTGATTAGTACACCCGCTGTCAATAATCCATTCTGAAGACTCTGAAGTCACTGGTGTCGTACCCTACAGTGCAGTTAGGGGGATAGGCTTCACCAAGAGTGTTGTGAAGCAAAAACATTTGACGAACCAGTGGATTATGAAAACTGAGATCCAGGTTAGGACAAGTAGGGAGAGTAGCATGCGATTCAGGTACGAAATACATAGTGATGCCATTCGGGCATTTGATCTTGCGCCCCACAAGATTTCTGAGGTCCCCAGCAATAGCATCAGAAGATTTTGGTTTTGTGCTGGAGACCTTTCCCTTGGCACCATGTGCCATGAAGCAGTAGGTGGGAGTAGAGTCGTCCTTGTCATTTGGATCGGTGATGGTGATGGAGTCATTGACTTCAGTGTTGAAGATGGACTTGGCGACATAGGCTGTAGCCAAACTCGCAATGCCTGAATCAGACTCCTCCTCAGACTCCACCTCTGCCTCCTCAGAAGCGGACTCCTCCTCTGAATCCATTTCCTTGCCAACAAACGCACGAGCCTTGCCAGATGAACTCTTCTTGTGTGATGAAGACTTTGAGGAAGACTTGGACGAAGACTTTGAGTATTTCTTCGTCTTCTTATCGTTAGAGTCATATTCCTTGCTCTTCTTCTTCTTTCTGTTCTCATTGTCCCATTGTGGACACTCAGAGATGAAGTGTCCAGTTTTCTTGCACTTGTGACAAGTTTTCCTTTTGTAGTCATGCGCAGAAGCTTCATCATTCCTTGAGCTTGATCGTGAAGACTTTCTGAAGCCTTTCTTCTTGGTGAATTTCTGGAACTTCTTCACTAGCATTGCAAGTTCCCGTCCAATGTCTTCAGGATCATCAGAACTGCTGTCAGATTCTTCTTCAGATGATGACACAGCTTTTGCCTTCAAGGCACGAGTTCGCCCATAGTTTGGACCGTAGATATCTCTTTTCTTAGAAAGCTGAAACTCATGTGTGTTGAGCCTCTCAAGTATGTCAGACGGATCGAGTGTCTTGAAGTCTGGACGTTCTTGAATCATCAGGGCTAGGATGTCAAATGAACTGTCAAGTGATCTTAGCAGCATCTTGACGATTTCATGTTTGGTGATCTCAGTGGCGCCGAGGGCTTGAAGCTCATTCGTGATGTCAGTGAGCCGGTCAAATGTGTGCTGGACATTCTCATTGTCATTTCGCTTGAAGCGGTTGAAGAGATTGCGAAGAACACTGATTCTCTGATCTCTCTGGGTTGAGATGCCTTCATTGACCTTGGAGAGCCAGTCCCAGACCAGCTTGGATGTCTTCAAGGCACTCACACGGCCGTACTGTCCCTTGGTCAGATGACAACAGATAATATTCTTGGCAGTGGAGTCCAGTTGAGTGAACTTCTTGACATCAGCCGCAGTGACACCTTCTCCAGCCTTGGGAACGCCGTTTTCGATGACATACCATAGGTCGACGTCAATGGCTTCAAGATGCATGCGCATCTTATTCTTCCAGTAGGGATATTCAGTTCCATCGAAGACGGGGCACGCAGCGGAGACTTTAATTATCCCTGCAGTCGACATGGCTAAAACTCCAGGTGGTTAAACCGAATCACACAGAACAAGGGAGCACCTTGCTCTGATACCAATTGAAAGTGCGTTATATCGACTAGAGGGGGGGGTGAATAGGCGATTTTTATGAAAGTCTTCAAAACGTGGAAGTTATGAAGACAAATAGAGTGAACAAGCCTATCACTATGCAGCGGAAGGTGGATTACACAACGCAAGCCATAGTCAAATATACAATACAGTGAAAGCACAGAGACAAATAGCTTCAGTGTAATGAGGATCAGGTTGGAAGAAGTTATGAAGCCAAACAGATCATACAGTCAGGTTGTGAAGATAGAAGATAAAGCAAGCATGCAATAGCTTCACAATGTGTACTGGTAAGTAAAGGGAGGTGAAGATGAAACCAGTGACACGATGAAGACAATGATATGTTGGACCAGTTCCAGTTGCTGTGACAACTGTACGTCTGGTTGGAGCGGCTAGGTATTTAAACCAAAGGACACACAGTCCCGGACACCCAGTCCTGAACACGCAGCTCAGGACACCCAGTCCTCACCGTTTTCTCCTTGAGCTAAGGTCACACAGACCCCGCCCAATCACTCTGGTAAGTCTTCAAGGTAGACTCCCAAACCTTCACAGACTTCGTTCACCGGTAATCCACAATTCCTCTTGGATGCTCAGAACGCGACGCCTAACCGTCTGGAGGATGCATAGTCCTCAAGTGCAATAAGTCTTCAGATCACTCAGACAAGAAGACTTAAGTGATGCCCAATTACTCTGGCTCTGGGTGGTTAGGGCTTTTCTCCTCAGTAAGGATTTTGAATCAAAGGCTTCGAGGTGGGTTGCTCTCAAACGACAAAAGCCGTGCACTGAAATCTGAGCAGTCAACCGTTTATGGTTGTGGGGATGGACTATTTATAGCCACTTGGCAACCCTGACCTGATTTGTCCGAAATGACCCTGGTTCACTAAGGAACTGACACGTGTACTAACGGTCGGATTTTGAACTCTCACGGCAACTTTACTTGGGCTGCAAGTAAAGCTGACTTGTCTGACTCTGGACAAGATTTTCTCTCATTGTCTTCACTCGAAGACATAGGATTTGAATTAGGCATCACTTCAGTCATCCTGACTGGTTCTCTTGGACCCCACTTAACAGTACGGTGGTTCCTATGACACAACATGAATAAAGTAAAACTACGAAGGATCTAAGTCTTCGAGTTCCAAAGGCTTCATGGGGAGTCTTCATATGTCATTGTCTTCGACATGAATGTCTTCATGAACCACCATTGTCTTCAATGTCTTCGTACATTTTTGGGGGTCATCTCTGGTAGCTAAACCGAATCAATGAGGGACTTCTACCTGTGTTATCCTGCAATTCTCACAAACACATTAGTCCCTCAACTAGGTTTGTCGTCAATACTCCAAAACCAACTAGGGGTGGCACTAGATGCACTTACAGTAACTAGCAAGATCTGGTTCATGTAGCAAACTAGCATACATCTGGAACATTCCCAAATGGCCACATGTGCAAGATTTTTATAAACATGTTTCAGGTTCATATTGTGGACTAGATAAGTTCAAAGGAACTATGGAATTGGACATGCTTGCTTCTATTCCATCAATAGAAAATTGATGATATACCACCGCAGAGCTGTATTTTTAAAAGATATATTTTCTTAATTAGCTCAAAAGATTAGAGGGCATTATATTACCTAAAGGCGCCGACAAGCATCAGCAAGCAAACTATCGGATGTTGATACTCTGCTAGCATATATATGACTTCACTGCTGCACTGTATCAAACTTCTCCGATCAAGAGAAAAAACTGAAGTAGGAATGTTTCACAACAAAAGCACACCAGAGTCAAAGGTTAGCCGTTTGGATCTAGCCGATCCACACTCAGACCAAAACATGTGAGAGGCTTTTCTATCCGGTGAGTGTCGCAAGAGCATGAATCAGATAAACTAGTTCAGACACAATCATACTTAAATACATGAGAACCCTATGAACCCTCTAATGAGAGTCAAGTTCATGCATACAAGTGCAATATTTTATAGGTCTGGTATCTCCTTGAGTTTGAGTCCATTATAATATCATTTTATCATTTAAGAAAAATCAAGCAAAGTAAAAAGTTCACAATCAATAGCTAGCAGAGCCACAATAGTACATTATACAGCAATAGCCAGTGATGTGAAGGTAATGAAACTTGTTTGGTCTAATACGTGAGTATAAAACGTATTGGGTTTACCCCCCTAAAAGATCCAATCATTTTTAGTAAATGACAGAAAAACATAACATTAACATGGGGATGAGCCTGGTACATTACTTTGCAGGATTACTCTTTTTCTCAACCAGATCCTTATTTGTTAATGTCTTCATGCTATTCCATCCAGTGTAACTGTAACCTTCATTCCGAGAATTCCTACTGTTGTTTGGGCTGCCCATAATACAACAGAGACAGTCAGTGATGCACTAAAATATCAGCTGAAATCAGCAACCGTGGCATATACTGAATCACTGAAACTGTACCATATCCTTAGTCCTTTTCAGGTATTTCAGGATGTTCTTGACCGTTGTCCAGTGATCCACTCCTGGATTACTTTGGTACTTGCCTGCTAAACTAATAGCAAGGCACACATCAGGTCTGGTACACATCATTGCATACATGATAGAACCTATGGCTGAGGCATAGGGAATGACTTTCATTTTCTCTCTATCTTATGCAGTGGTCGGGCATTGAGTCTGACTCAACTTCACACCTTGTAACACAGGCAAGAACCCTTTCTTTGACTGATCTATTTCGAACTTCTTCAAAACTTTATCAAGGTATCTGCTTTGTGAAAGTCCAATTAAGCGTCTTGATATATCTCTATAGATCTTCACTGGTACGCGTCGGTCCTAAATAAACATTTTAATCCTTTCCGTGACGGCATTCGGAACCATCGCCAAGTGAGTGTGGGCGATAGGGGGGTCCTTCCCACACGACCCATAAACCGTTGGGGATATGATAACCCACAAGTATAGGGGATCGCAACAGCTTTCGAGGGTAGAGTATTCAACCCAAATTTATTGATTCAACACAAGGGGAGCCAAAGAATATTCTCAAGTATTAGCAGCTGAGTTGTCAATTTAACCACACCTGGAAACTTAGTATCTGCAGCAAAGTGTTTAGTAGCAAAGTAATATGATAGTGGCGGTAGCGGCAACAAAAGTAAAGACAGCAAAAGTAATGTTTTTGGTATTTTGTAGTGATTGTAACAGTAGCAGGGGGAAAGTAAATAAGCGTAAACCAGTATATGGAAAACTCGTAGGCACCGGATCAGTGATGGATAATTATGCCGGATGCGGTTCATCATGTAACAGTCATAACATAGGATGACATAGAACTAGCTCAAATTCATCAATGTAATGTAGGCATGTATTCCGTATATAGTCATATGTGCTTATGGAAAAGAACTTGCATGACATCTTTTGTCCTACCCTCCCATGGCAGCGGGGTCCTATTAGAAACTAAGGGATATTAAGGCCTCCTTTTAATAGAGAACCGGAATAAAGCATTAGCACATAGTGAATACATGAACTCCTCAAACTATGGTCATCACCGGGAGTGGTCACGATTATTGTCACTTCGGGGTTGCCGGATCATAACACATAGTAGGTGACTATAGACTTGCAAGATAGGATCAAGAACTCACATATATTCATGAAAACATAATAGGTTCAGATCTGAAATCATGGCACTCGGGCCCTAGTGACAAGCATTAAGCATAGCAAAGTCATAGCAACATCAATCTTAGAACATAATGGATACTAGGGATCAAACCCTAACAAAACTAACTCGATTACATAATAAATCTCAGCCAACCCATCACCGTCCAGCAAGTTTACGATGCAATTACTCACGCATAGCGGTAAGCATCATGAAATTGGTGATGGAGGATGGTTGATGATGACGACGGCGACGAACCCCCCTCTCAGGAGCCCCGAGCGGACTCCAGATCAGCCCTCCCGAGAGGTTTTAGGGATTGGCAGCGGCTCTGTATCGTAAAACGTGATGATTTCTTCTCTCTTATTTTTTTCTCTCCGAAAGAAAATATATATAGTTGGAGTTGGCGTCAGAGGGTTTCCAGGGGGCCAACAAGGTAGGGGGCGCGCCCTAGGGGGGGCCACCCTCGTGAGAAGGGTGTGGGCCCCCTGGTCTTCATCTTTGGCGAGGATTTTTTATTATTTTTTCTAAGATGTTCCGTGGAGTTTCAGGTCATTCCGAGAATATTTGTTTTCTGCACATAAAACAACACCATGGCAAATCTGCTGAAAACATCGTCAGTCCGGGTTAGTTCCATTCAAATCATACAAGTTAGAGTCCAAAACAAGGGCAAAAGTGTTTGGAAAAGTAGATACGACGGAGACGTATCAGGATATGCCCTCCTGGCACACACGTGGCCAAAATGAGGTCGTGTGCGACCGGCGAGGACTCAAATACAGAAATACGTACAATAGTGCTAAAAAATACAATTATACAAGCGAAATCATTTCCGGTTGTAAGTACATCCCACACAGTCAGTCACCAATAAACATTTCCGTTCGTATATACATCCCACACAGTCACTACAAGGAAAACGTTTGCGCAAGGTGGCGTAACGCAAACAGTTTTGAAGAGAATGTCGTGTGTGACTGTTCATTGATCCAACACGGTTTATTCCTAGAAACTATGTGTGTTGCCTGAGGTCATCGCCCACGGTGTTTTCTCATTAACCGTTTGCAATAGGAAAACCCAATTAGCAAGCTAATTGGCCAATTAGCGGGCTAATTGCCCTATTATTAATAATCCATTTACTAATCTAATTGACATTCATATTAAGCACATAATATATTCCATTTCCATATTAAGGAAGAAGGATTTCATAATTGAAATACATCGGAGTACAACATGATATAGCTTCAGCACTCAGCTATCCCATTACACAACTGCACCAGCAGCAAGTTTCACATGCAACATCTAGAACCATTCGAAATTAGCATCATAGACGATACATAGAGAGATGCATCTCATCTAGAAAACTGCTGAAGCGGAAGGCGAATATTGAGCCTTCATTCATGTTGAAGGTCTTTGCAACTTTAGGTCAGTGCATGTGGATGATTGACCGTCCATCCTTCGACCTCTTCAGGAACACTTCAATATTGAACCATGGGTGTTGTATGAAAACTTCCCTCACCTCCTGACCCCAGAGGTGGTTTGAGAGGTAATCATCAGTGAACCCTAAAAACAAGGATGTGCATAAATATATTCTCTATATTGGAAACGGGGCAAAGGAATAAAAAGGCAAGGTATAATAGTTAGTACCATCTTGTAAACCTCAGTGCTTCCCATTGTTTCCCTGCAACACATATAAGGTAGTTAGTCATCGGGTTAAGTAAGGGTTCGCATGCTATCAGTAAAACATGTTGATGAAAAATAAGCACATTGCAGATTCATCAGATTAATTCAAGCCATATGGAAACCCATTTATCCAAACCAAGCATGATTAAGAACTAGCAAATATAGCACTTGTATATGTTTCTCATGTATTAAGTGCAGCCAAATTCTATTTATTCCTGACATGGTATACAATTACAGAATGCAGCCACAACAATTGAACATCATATTGCGGAATTGAACCAAGCAGTTAACTAAAAACCACAACAAATGAACCAAATGTTAACTGAGCACCACATTGCACAATATAACATACTCCTAATAGAAGATCAGCTAGTTAACCAAACCAAGCATGCTTAACAACTTGGAAATATTGCACCCTGAAGAATTGAACATCACATTTGCAGAATTGAACCAAGCAGTTAACTGAACACCACATTGCACGACATATAGAACATATACACTATAGCAGAAGATTGCATGGTAAAAGTAGATAGCACAATTCACTAGAATTTGTTAAGGAAGGAAGTTGCTAGCAAACTGAACATGGGTCCTTATAGTGAGCTAATAATACAAGCTACTCCTCATTGTCGGAGATATCGATGACGATTGGCTCCTTGGACATGGAAGAGGGCGATGCCTCCGCATCGTGGGTGCCTTCGTTGTAGTGGTTAGTTGCCTGAGCCGCTTCGGGCACCAACCTGCTGGCTCTCGAGATGAGGTAAGCACATGCACGCTGAGAAAACACCTCGTAGTCTTCGTCGAAGGCACCGACGATGGCCTCAAGAGAACGCCACGAGCTATCGTTTAAAGTAGCCAACCGCGTCGCGACATCGGCGTGCGAGGCGTCAATGGTGGCCTCGACGGTGAGGTGCTCCTCCAAGATCTGGGGGTTGGCACGAATGGCAGCCATCGCGACCTCATCCGTGCATGCGGCCGCGATTTTCTTCTCCGCTGCTAAATGCTCCTTGAGGTCCTGGCTATACTGCGTGCACCATGGCTTAGGCCGACGCTTATTTGGTGGAGGGGTCGGTGATTTGGGTGGAAGGTGTCACGCTCACGTCGGGGGTCGAGGCATGTGGGATGTGGAAGGAGGAGAAGGATGGGGGTTAGGTGTGGATTACCTGCCTGGATAGGCGAGGTCGAGCAGCGTGAAGGAGGGTCACCGGCGCTACAAGCAAGGAGTGAAGGTTTCAACTTGGAAAGGAAGGCGGAAATAGGGGAAATGTTTCTTTTGGTAAGGGGGAGGGGGAGGGGGAGGTAGATATTTCCGCGGAAGCTGAAAATTTGGAATCGCTTCAGCCAAAAAACTGGCGCGCTAAGTGTCACAAGACACGGTCCCTTATTCAGACACGGTCCAAAGATATTGTGTGCTGCATCTCACATGGTTGGTTATAATAAACTGTGTGGGATCTACTTGATTTTTCGTCTTGATTTGAATTACATAATGTGGTCACAGCGGCCATGGACGGTGTTTGAATGGCTAGACCTTTTATCTACAGTGATCATAAAAGAATTGGAATTATTCAGGGTTCGTTTGGACATTTTATGCATTAAGTGAGTTTTCAATGCATTTATGTGCATAATTCAAATTTGAACTACATGCACATGCTCCGATGCATATAAATTGGCTAAAAATCAAATATGCGTCCTTGGGTGCATGCTTAGGTCCCATGCAAGAAATAGGAATGAATTTCAAACACCAGGACACCGTTGTTTGCCGGCAAAACATTGAGATGCCTGGTTTTTAAATTCGAGTAAATCCACAACTCGTTTGAAATTCATGAAACTTGGCATGCTATCATGGAGCGGCATCAACATGCCATGGTAAATTTTTTGTCCCATTTGGGGCAGGTTTGGGTATATGCTTCTCACAAACCAGAGCTTCTCACAACAAGCATGATGGTTTCGGTAGGGAACGCCCCACCTTTGGGGACGAAATGATATCCATTGCCTCTTATTGCTTTCAAAATTTTTCTCATGTCAACATAGAACAACATGAGTGTTGTGTTACTTTTTGTGATTTTCAGGGTTCGTTTGGACATTTTTATGCATCAAGTGAGTTTTCAATGCATTTATGTGCATAATTCAAATTTGAACTACACGCACATGCTCCAGTGCATATAAATTGGTTGAAAAATCAAATATGTGTCCTTGGGTGCATGCTTAGGTCCCATGCAAGAAATGGGAATGAATTTCAAACACCAGGGCACCGTTGATTGCCTGCAAAACATTGAGATGCATGGCTTTTAAATTCTAGTAAATTCAAAACTCGTCTGAAATTCATGAAACTTGGCATGCTATCATGGAGCGGCATCAACATGCCGTGGTAAATTTTTTGTCCCATTTGGGGCAGGTTTGGGTATATGCTTCTCACAACAAGCATGATGGTTTCGGTAGGGAAGGCCCCACCTTTGGGGACGAAACAATATCCATTGCCTCTTATTGCTTTCAAAATTTTTCTCGTGTCAACATAGAACAACAAGAGTGCTGTGTTATTGTTTTCGGGGTTCGTTTGGACATTTTTATGCATTAAGTGAGTTTTCAATGCATTTATGTGCATAATTGAAATTTGAACTACATGCACATGCTCCAGTGCATATAAATCGGTTGAAAAATCAAATCTGTGTCCTTGGGTGCATGCTAGGTCCCATGCAAGAAATGGGAATGAATTTCAAACACCAGGGCACCGTTGATTGCTGGCAAAACATTGAGATGCATGGTTTTCAAATTCTAGTAAATTCAAAACTTGTCTGAAATTCATGAATCTTTGCATGCTATCATGGAGCGGCATCAACATGCCGTGGTAAATGTTTTGTCCCATTTGGGGCATGTTTGGGTATATGCTTCTCACAACAAGCATGATGTTTTCGGTAGGGAACGCCCCACCTTTGGGGACGAAGCGATATCCATTGCCTCTTATTGCTTTCAAAATTTTTCTCGTGTCAACATAGAACAACAGGAGTGTTGTGTTATTTTTTATGATTTTACGGGGTTCGTTTGGACATTTTGATGCATTAAGTGAGTTTTCAATGCATTTATGTGTATAATTCAAATTTGAACTAAATGCACATGCTCCAGTGCATATAAATCGATTGAAAAATCAAATCTGTGTCCTTGGGTGCATGCTTAGGTCCCATGCAATAGATGGGAATGCATTTCAAACACCAGGGCACCGTTGATTGCCGGCAAAACATTGAGATGCCTGGTTTTTGAATTCTAGTAAATCCAAAACTCGTCTGAAATTCATGAAACTTGGCATGCTATCATGGAGCGGCATCTAGATGTTGTGGTATATTTTTGTCCCATTTTGGGCAGGTTTGGGTATATGCTTCTCACAAACCAGAGCTTCTCACAACAAGCATGATGGTTTCGGTAGGGAACGCCCCACCTTTGGGGACGAAACTATATCCAATGCCTCTAATTGCTTTCAAAAAATTTCTCGTGTCAACATAGAACAACAGGAGTGTTGTGTTATTTTTTGTGATTTTTCGGGGTTCGTTTGGACATTTTTATGCATTAAGTGAGTTTTCAATGCATTTATGTGCATAATTCAAATTTGAACTACATGCACATGCTCTAGTGCATATAAATTGGTTGAAAATCAAATCTTTGTCCTTGGGTGCATGCTTAGGTCCCATGCAAGAAATGGCAATGAATTTCAAACACCCTGCCACCGTTGATTGCCGGCAAAACATTGAGATGCCTGGTTTTTAAATTCTAGTAAATCCAAAACTCGTCTGAAATTCATGAAACTTAGCATGCTATCATGGAGTGGCATCAACATGCCGTGGTAATTTTTTGTCCCATTTGGGGCAGGTTTGGGTATATGCTTCTCATAAACCAGAGCTTCTCATAACAAGCATGATGGTTTTGGTAGGGAATGCCCCACCTTTGGGGATGAAATGATATCCGTTGCCTCTTATTGCTTTCAAAAATTTTCTCGTGTCAACATAGAACAACATGAGTGTTGTGTTATTTTTTGTGATTTTTCGGGGTTTGTTTGGACATTTTTATGCATTAAGTGAGTTTTCAATGCATTTATGTGCATAATTCAAATTTGAACTACATGCACATGCTCCAGTGTATATAAATTGGTTTAAAAATCAAATCTTTGTCCTTGGGTGCATGCCTAGGTCCCATGCAGGAAATGGGAATGAATTTCAAACACCAGGGCACCATTGATTGCCGGCAAAACATTGAGATGCCTGGTTTTTAAATTCTAGTAAATCCAAAACTCGTCTGAAATTCATGAAACTTGGCATGCTATCATGGAGCGGCATCAACATGCCGTGGTAAATTTTTTGTCCCATTTGGGGCAGGTTTGGGTATATGCTTCTCACAAACTAGAGCTTCTCACAACAAGCATGATGGTTTCGGTAGGGAATGCCCCAACTTTGGGGGCGAAACGATATCCATTGCCTCTTATTGCTTTCAAATTTTCTCTCATGTCAGCATAGAACAACATGAGTGTTGTGTTATTTTTGTGATTTTTCGAGGTTCGTTTGGACATTTTATGCATTATGTGAGTTTTCAATGCATTTATGTGCATAATTCAAATTTGAACTACATGTGCATGCTCCGGTGCATATAAATTTGTTGAAAAATCAAATCTTTTGTCCTTGGGTGCATTCTTAGGTCCCATGCAAGAAATGGGAATGAATGTCAAACACCCTGCCACCGTCACTCGGCCGCAAACATTGAGATGCCTGGTTTTTAAACTCTTGTAAATCCAAAACTTGTCTGAAATTCATGAAACTTGGCATGCTATCATGGAGCGGCATCAACATGTCATGGTAAATTTTTTGTCCCCTTTGGGCCAGGTTTGGGTATATGCTTCTCACAATCCAGAGCTTCTCACAACAAGCATGATGGTTTCAGATAGAACACCCATATGCAAAGTGAGAGCAGGATTTGTTCATCTCTTGAACACAAATGGTTCTTTTGGATGACCCGTGTGAACCACTTACAAACAATTTGGTGCGATTTGCATCTGTCATATTGGATATGTTGCCATTTGTCAAACTAGAAAGATTAACATTTGTTGATCTAGTAACATTGCCATTTGCCAACCTTGTAACACTGCGATTTGTCAAAATATGAAGCTAAAAATCACTAGTAGTATCTAATTTTTGCAACTAAAATTCAGTAATTAAGCATAGATGGAGGGGAGGAGGTTGAAGGAAATATGCCCTAGAGGCAATAATAAAGTTATTATTTATTTCCTTATATCATGATAAAAGTTTATTATTCATGCTAGAATTGTATTAACCGGAAACATAATACATGTGTGAATACATAGACCAACAAAGTGTCACTAGTATGCCTCTACTTGACTAGCTCGTTAATCAAAGATGGTTATGTTTCCTAACCATGAACAAAGAGTTGTTATTTGATTAACGAGGTCACATCATTAGTTGAATGATCTGATTGACATGACCCATTCCATTAGCTTAGCACCCGATCATTTAGTATGTTGCTATTGCTTTCTTCATGAATTATACATGTTCCTATAACTATGAGATTATGCAACTCCCGTTTACCGGAGGAACACTTTGGGTACTACCAAACGTCACAACATAACTGGGTGATTATAAAGGAGTACTACAGGTGTCTCCAATGGTAGATGTTGGGTTGGCGTATTTCGAGATTAGGGTTTGTCACTCCGATTGTCGGAGAGGTATCTCTGGGCCCTCTCGATAATACACATCACATAAGCCTTGCAAGCATAATAACTAAGATGTTAGTTATGAGATGATGTATTACAGAACGAGTAAAGAGACTTGCCAGTAACGAGATTGAACTAGGTATTGGATACCGACGATCGAATCTCGGGCAAGTAACATACCGATGACAAAGGGAACAACGTATGTTGTTATGCGGTCTGACCGATAAAGATCTTCGTAGAATATGTAGGAGCCAATATGGGCATCCAGGTCCCGCTATTGGTTATTGACCGGAGACATGTCTCGGTCATGTCTACATTGTTCTCGAACCGTAGGGTCCGCACGCTTAATGTTACGATGACAATTATTATGAGTTTATGCATTTTGATGTACCGAAGGTTGTTCGGAGTCCCGGATGTGATCACGGACATGACGAGGAGTCTCGAAATGGTCGAGACGTAAAGATTGATATATTGGAAGCCTATGTTTGGACACCGGAAGTGTTCCGGGTGAAATCGGGATTTTACCGGATTACCGGGAGGGTTACCGGAACCCCCCGGGAGCCAAATGGGCCAACATGGGCCTTAGTGGAAAGGTGAGAGGGCAGCCCACATAGAGCTGCGCCTCCCCCCCTCTCCCTAGTCCTATTAGGACTAGGAGAGGGGCCGGCCACCTCTCTCTTTCACTTCCCTCTTGAGGAAACCTAGTTGGACTAGGATTGGAAGGGGGAGTCCTACTCCCGGTAGGAGTAGGACTCCTCCTGCGCCTCCCACCTTGGCCGGCCAGCTCCTCCTCCTCCATCCTTTATATACGGGGGCAGGGGACACCCCAAGACACACAAGTTGATCCTTGAGATCGTTCCTTAGCCGTGTGCGGTGCCCCCTGCCACCAAATTCCACCTCGATCATACCGTTGTAGTGCTTAGGCGAAGCCCTGCGTCGGTAGTACATCAAGATCGTCACCACGCTGTTGTGCTGACGGAACTCTTCCTCGACGCTTTGCTGGATCGGAGCCCGAGGATCGTCATCGAGCTGAACGTGTGCTAAGAACTCGGAGGTGCCGGAGTAACGGTGCTTGGATCGGTCGGATCGGGAAGAAGACGTACGACTACTTCCTCTACGTTGTGAGATCGCTTCTGCAGTCGGTCTGCGTTGGTACGTAGACAATACTCTCCCCCTCGTTGCTATGCATCACCATGATCTTGCGTGTGCGTAGGAAAATTTTCGAAATTACTACGTTCCCCAACAGAGGTGTGTTCAGCTAGGCGTGCAGCGGGCGGTGCAGTACTATTCGATTTGACAGTGGCAGCGCAGTTCCCGATACGGCTTTAATGTAGACGAGGGAGAGGGCAGCTGTTCCCGAAATTTTGAACGACCAATGATGCATCCTCCATCAATTAGCATCGTGTGAATGCATGAGGGGAGTAATGGGAGGACCGAGGAAAGAGGCAGCACGATGTGAATGCAACACAGTTTGCAGTCATATAAAGGCGCCCCTACATTCCAATGCATCTACCACATCGTACGCACCTAAGCATTTGCCCACCTACACTAATAAGCACAAAAGTGCCCACTCTAGACCCATGGCGGCGATGCGCGCGAGCATCCAGCGGCTGTCCCAAATGGACCACGACGCCTACCTATGGCATGGCCCCGTGGATCGTCTCCATACGGTGTTGGCGACTGACTGGTGGATGGCCGCCGTCGACGCTAGCTACGACTCTCAGTTGGACCAGGTGATCGTTCGCACCACCAACAGGTTTTCCGTTGTCAAGAAGCTCGCGGTGACATCCCCATACTCCGCCAGCCCGCGTGCCCGGGCTCCTCATTGCCTGCCACCCTAATCGGCCTCCATGGTTGGAACCTCTTTCAACCACTGGTGGCCCTACGACTGCCCGCCGACGCCACGAAGAATGTCCACCTGGAGGTCACGCTCGCCACGAGGCGCCTCGCCCTGCAAGAAACCGTTGACCTACACATCCATGTGTACGAGCGAATCGTGTACATAGGTATCTACAAGGCCAGTGAGGACGCTACGACGTTGGCCTTCTTCAGCCGGCTAGAAGCCTCGGATGCCTTTGTTGAGAAGCACCTTGACCTCGCCACAAAAGCCGCCGCTCCTTAGCCGCCTGTCGGTGGCCCGGCCGGTGCACTTAGTTGAGGAGGAGGAGGAGGTCGTACATTGATGGATGCATCTTTCCTCTTGCCTCCTGTAACCACCACTGCTATCGCATCATCATGGCCTTAATTATTATTTTTCTATTGCATTCTTGTTCCAGTCAATACAAACATGTGCAATCCCTTTGCTCAATACAGAAATGTCCGTTACAGCCTTATTTTGATTGGCTTGAATGAAGGTCTACCCCGCCGTTAGGCGCCGCAGCGCGCTGTGCTTGACGTTAGGCGCCGCGGCGCGCTCTGCTCGCGTCCGTCGGCGCGCTCGGCTTGTGGACAGCTTTTCCTTGCGTGTTCAACTGCTATATGCATATATATATATATATATATATATATATATATATATATATATATATATATATATATATATATATATATATATATATATATGACGACAGTTTGGGACATCTAGGTGCCCAGGCTCCTTGCCTAGATGCCGTTGGATCATACTACTTTTCGTTGATAAGATGTGTTTAAATTTTGCATGCATACCTACATTATTACTTTCCTATTTGTTTGCATGGCGTTACCGCTATGGAAAGTAATGACGGTTGTCGAATTAATACGTCTCATTATTTGTCCCCTCTTGATAGGAAATTGTAACTAATTATTTATCGTACTTTTTGGCATGTGTGGTAGATGCAAGATAATTAATTAGAAAAGTACTACATAATATTTTTACCACGTGCATCAACACGTATACATTTTCATCGGGTATAACAACACGTACATATTTTTATTAAGTATAATACTCACTAACTGGTATTACGGTCTAATAAAATATACATGTAGGTATCTCGGGTACATGTAAAACTTAATAAAACATGTGAAATTGATGAGTATATACAAATAAAATATGCATCGACCTATATATATTTATGTGAATATTTTTATTGGGTATAACACCATATGTGGATACTAACATCGAGTATCTATATTCATGTCTATATTCACATCAAGGTATGTATATGTATGTGTATATTTTTATTGAATATAACACCAACACGTACTTATTAAAAGCTATGACATTTATGTGTATATTTTCATTGAGTATAAAATAACACCTAATCCCTCTGTAAACTAATATAAGAGTGTTTAGATAACTAAAATAGTAATCTAAACGCTCTTATATTAGTTTACAGAGGGAGTACATATTTTCGTTAGGTATAATACCCACTAACTGTTATCATGGTCAAATAACATTTACACGTGGTTATATATTGGGTACATGTATGTATATATGCACCCAAATACGAGTGTTCAGATTTTTTTTGTTTTGGAAAGAAATATTGACCATCTAGGATACTAGTGCATGCAAACAAAATATGGAAAGCATTATTTTGTCAATTGTGTGTCATGCACTAATGAATATGACTTACCATAACAACCCTATATATATATATATATATATATATATATATATATATATATAGTTGCTCGCCGTTGAGGCGACCGTGGAGTGCTCTGCTCGCGTCCTTCCGCGCGTGCTCTAGCAACGGTTGGGCATGTGCACGATCACGTCGAGGGCCCCGTATGCATGCGGTTGCGCTGCGCGCATTGCCACGCGATGTAGTTACATGCGGCACGATGGATATATGCACTGCAAATTAGAACTACCATCAGGGCCTGTCGATATTCTTGGCCGCTCGGCTTCCCCTTTAATTCCCGTGGCCATTATAACCTTAGTCTCTTCAACCTTTCGATCGCGCCCCACAACACAACAAGCACACCCACGACAACACATAGAGAGGGGATGTCCAGCGGCGCTCCGATGGAGTTCGGCGAGCATAGAGTGGAGACCCACGCAAGCGAGACTGATCTCTCAGTGGTGTACACCATCGACCCGGCCGTGGTGGACGACTACATCAACAACGTTCAGCAGTTGCTTGCTGGAGACAAGTACAAGGTGGTCGGCATCGACCTCGAGTACACCACCGGTCGTCCCGGCATATATTGGCAGGTTGCCGTCGCCCAGTTGTGCGTGCGCCATCATGTCCTCATCTACCACTACTGCATGGCCATAGAGCCTTGCGACCGTTTCAACAGGTTTGTCAACAGCACTGACTACAAGTTCACCACGGTGGAAACCACCAACATTGTAAAAGCGCTCAGTGTTACAGTCTTGGACTGCAAGAACCTTGTCTGAATCCATGACCACTACAGGGTTTGGGGCAGCATGAAGGACTCCCTGGTCGAACTCGCCTCGGCCATCATCGACCCCTACTATGAAAAGATGAAGCAGGATGCCCAGACAACAAGTCCCGCATCCTGGCACGGAGCCTGGATGCGGCAACTGGATGAACCTCACCTCAGGTTTGCAGCCAAGAGCGTGTACACGTGCTACAAGATGCATAGGAGGATCATTGACATGAGGAAGTGCCTCGTTACCAAAATCGACGAGCCCAGATCAAGCCACAAGCAGAGCACCCGTCACAAGAAGTAGATGATGATCAGATGATCGTTTATGCTAGTTAATCATGCATATAATATATAGTTTACTTTATTGGTGTGTGGAAATGTTATGTGTGTAGTAGCCACCTATGTAATTATGCATGTAATAGTTTACTTTGGTGTGTGTAAATGCCATGGTTGTAGTAGCCACCTATGTAAGTGGATGTTTAATTTGTTATGCAAGCATGTCCTTATAAGTGTGTGTGTGTGTGTGTGTCTATATATATATATATATATATATATATATATATATATATATATATATATATATATACAGCCGGTCTATTCTCATAACATTATGAGAATAATATTCTCATAACACTTCTGAACTGCATTGGAAAGCTATGCCCACTGCTTCCTTCTTCTGTTGCGAACCACATAGAGGTGCAGCAGGAAACCTTCATGGAGCAGCGTTTCTGGCTAGTTTGATCGATTTCTATTGGGTTATTTGTGTGTGTGCTGATTTAATATGTGGTTAAGCACTGAATTCAGCAAGAAAACGACGGAAATCCTTTGATTTGGCGGATCTGCGTCCGTTCTTCCGGTGGTGGAGGAGTTTCGCATCCTGCTGCTGGCTGTTCGTATTCGATTTTATAGCGTTGATGTTTGTGTGTTACCATTTATTGCGTTGATGTTTGTGTTATTCCGCGACAGATTAATCTGCTAATAGGATTGAAATTTCAGTATAATTTGTCGAGTATCTCTCTGTTCTAGCGGAAAAACGTCTGTTCTCTGTTCTTCCCCGTCCGGATCGAAATTGTTGCGTTTTGTATGTAATATTCTGTTGTTTTCGGAAATTACGAGCTGCCTTTGATCTATCCGTATGAATTAGAGCGGATTAAGTTGTTAATTTTGAAGAATTTAAGTTTTTTGTCCATGTTTTTTGCGGCGCCACTGGCTCTGGTCGTTTCTCAAAGATGTTTTTTGAGATTTTTTTGCATTATATAGTTGTTAGAACTGCATTGCAGGCTGTGTTTTTCGTCTGTGAATCGTGGTCAATAGCGGTGGACTGCAGTAATATGCAATGCACGGTGAACTGCAGTAATATGCAATGCGCGGGTGAATTTTTGTAGTGCGGCGAACTGCATTAATATGCAATGCGAGCCTGTATGAACTGCATTACAGCCACAGGGGTGTGTGGGGACTAGTTTGATAAGTTTTTTTGCTTGATCAAGCGCGGTGGACTGCAGTAATACGCAATGCGAAATGCACATTGTTATGTAACCGCACTGCTTTATGGCTATGTTTTATAGGCATGCAAAGTGTTTGGAAATCAAGTTAAATTTGCTTTAGATCAGTCTTGCTTGAGCAGCAGCAGCATGAGACATTTTTTTTGTAATAATTTGACATTTTTTGCGTGGCTTCTAGTGTATTTTTCTTATGAGAATTCTGAGTATAAGTGAACTGCTTTTTTACATATAGTTTTTCATGTGCATCCTATCAGCAGCAACAGTTGAAGAACATCCATACTGGAAACCCCCACCGAGCTTTTCCTTTTTTTAACCCACATTCGGAACTAGAGTTTTTTTTAATAAAAGAGGACTGCATCAACCTTCTTAATAGCAGCAGTTTTGTGAAAGAATACTCTATGTGAACTGCTCTGATATTTTTGTTTTTTATGTGTATCCTAGCTACAGCAGCAGTTTTGAAGCAATATACATACTGAAAACAGACTACTGAGAACTGCATATAGTTGATAGATAGAAACCAAGGTTCTGCGCTCATAATTAACATAGTGCATCAACAAGCAAACTAACGCAACATAACCAAACATTGTCCCAAAGCAAACTACAACAAAAGAAAACTAATCTACATCCGCAGAGGGAAACTAATTGAGCACTTGCGACAGGGAATCCTTGGCTTTCAGCATCTGGCCTGCTTCACTAGTTCCACCCGTTGGAGTTGGAGGTGGAAGTTGATGCCCCCTTGCCCCACCCCCTCCAGGATGACCTCGGGCGCTTCCTGGTCTTCTCTGTTTCAGCGCGCGCGAGGCCTTTCTTCATTGTGGTGATTCGGTTCCATATCTCGAACGCAGTGTAGGCGTCCTTGGCAGCATACTCGATGTGCCTGGTGCTGAGAATCGAAGTCCACAGGCTGTGGTCGTGGTCTGACATCTTCGTCTTCATGTCTGCGTACTCGTTGTCGATGATGGCAGCAGCTACATCGCCAAGCGAGTCCAGTGGCTTCGTTCCATCAGGCACCCTCCAGTTCGTCTGGATGTCGACGAAGTTGGGGATGTGGAGGTTGCAGCGTGCGAGCTTCTCCTTGTGCTGCTTGATGGCGAAGCCAGCGAACTCGAACCTAAGGAAAGTGAACCGCAAGTTATACCTTTCGGAACTGCATACATAGGCATATAGAACTGCAACATGTACTCGGCAGAGAGAATTGCTTACTTTGGGTCGCCGAGGAACCTGTCGAAGGGGATGCATCTCTTGCCCAATGTACCACATACCTGGAAAAGAAGCACTGGGTGGTACTTGCCGATGGATAGTTGAACCAGGGCTGCCCTGTCGTGGTCGGGTGTGTACTCCACGTCGATGCCGACGATCTTCTGGCGGCGCCGCTGGAGAACTGTCTTGAACTCTTCGACGTACGTCGCCATGGCGTCGACGTCGGTGGTGTAGATCACCTTCAGCTTCGTGTTCCCGTGCGCATGGACGTCGTCGTAGGTCCTGCTGAACCCCATGGCTGCAAAGAGGAGGAAGAGGAGGAGGAAGGGGCAGCGTCGTGTGTTTTGTGCGGACGGTCTGGTTGATGGAGCGCGGGATTTAAATGGGAGCGGCAGCAACTTCTGCCGAGGCCACGATCTCGTCTCCTAACCGTGTTGGCGATCGTGGGTTCATGATGATCGTGGCGTTCGTGTGGCGTGCAACCGGCGGGATAGAGGAGGGGGGGGCGCTTCGGGCGATAGTGGGCGCATTTATTTTAGGGTAGGCGAACCGAATCGTCCGCCGTAAGCGAACTGCATCGCTTCAGAAGCGGAATCGTTTCCCGTAAACGAACTGCAACGCTTCAGAAGCCGAGGCGGCTTTCCGTAAGCGAACTGCATCGTGTTACAACGCCGAGACATTTTTTTTATTTTTTGTCTATGACCTGTGGGCCTGTCGGTCGGGCTTTTATTCATTAAGTCTCTCTTGCAGCCCCCTTGCCCGCTTCCGCTTCCCTCTCCCCCGTGCCCGCACAGAAACCCCCCCGCCCTCGTGCTCTCGTGGTGGAGAGCGACGACGCCCGCAGCCGCCGCCGTCCGTAGGGGCTCTCTCGTGGTGGAGGGCGACGACGCCCGCAGCCGCCGCCGTCCGTAGGGCGCTTCCTCCGCCGTTGCCGTCCGCACCCGCCTCGTCCGGCCGTCACTTCGTCGCACGGTGAGCCCCAAATCGCCCCTAATCCGTTCCAGATCTTGTGCTAGGGTTATTTTTTGTGCCAGCATTCTCTTCTTAAGGTTGTTTTGTATGCTTGAAATTGCAACGCCCTATGGATTGAAAGTTTTTCTCTGCCTAAATTTGGGGTTTGCTGTCTAGGGTTTAATTATTATCCCTTGCTGATTGGAGGCACAGTATGGCTTCTTCCTCCCCAATTGATGCGTCACCAGTTAGAACGGCTTCTCCATCTGGTAACTACATCAAAGTGAACTGCAGTTTTCATTCAGGGTCAATTTACTTCTTTTTGTTGAACGAAATAGTGCACTGCATCTTAGATTCCTTTTTAGTAAGGCCTTTTTAAGACACGTGTGGCAAACTGATATGAACTGCGTCAAGTTAATTGTTTTTTACTTTTTTGGAAGGACATTAAGTTAGTTGTTATGTTTTTTTGTTAAACATAAACTGCTAAAAGAGCACTGCATTTTGGACACTGCTTTGTATTTTTTTTGTCTATCCACTATGCGGTTTGCGAAATCGATATGAGCTGCATTAAGTTTTAGTTTTTGCCTCTCACAGAACTGCATGAATTTGTTTTGTTTTGCATATCTAAGCGCATTTCTTTTTTTATATGCGGTCAATTGGTCACTTGAACGAATTAGTGCACTGCATCATATATCCCTGTACCAATGTCCACTTTCAGACACGCATGATTATGATATTTCAAGCGACATGAACTGCATTTTTTAGGGTTACTGTTATGTTTTAATTTGTTAAGCATAAACTGCTGGAAAAGTGCACTGCATTTCTACATTTTTTTTGTTTTTCCAAGTTGATATGAGCTACATTAAGTTTAGGTCTTCATCTCACACACACATCTTTTCTTATGTTTTTTCTCACCCACAGTTTTATCTCCTGGTGGGTCAGGGGGTGGTGGCATTAACTATTTGATTACACGTTATTTCACAGCCGATGTTGTCGGTGGCGGTACATCTGATCAGGTCAACATTCCATCTGAATTGAGTGAAACCCAGTCGCAATCTGTTGATGGCACAAAGCCAGTTACACAGGATTGGATGGTCCCTGATCAGATTGTAGCCGATGTTGAGAGGAGAAGGCAGAAAGCTATTGCGCTCGGTAATACTTTCGTGAAGGCTCATAGGGCGAAGCAAGTAAAGTTAGGGGAGGGTAAGGAGATAGGAAGGAGGATTGCAGATTCAAAGAAGTCTGCTAAATTTGCCCCCGCAAAGAATCCTGTGAACAGGAAACTCAACACTGTCGCAGAGCAAGGTTTAAGTTCTCCACGCCGGAGCCCGCGTGTTGATTACTCAAAGAGACCTAATTACGCCGAGGTTGATGTGGGTGGGATTCAAGGAAAGCGGAGACGTGCGGACGATCACTCTGGTGTTGATTCTGAGCGTCGATCTAAGCTTGCGCGGGAAAATGCAGCTGAAGAAGCTCTGGACAGCGATTCTGATGAGGAGGATGTTGATGTTAGTAAGGTATATGCTGTTTATTTACTTTTTCTTCTTTTTCTTTAAGTTGTTTTGGCATGAGTTTGCTGATGTGAACTGCATTTTTTATTCTTTGTGTTTTTGTAGGCTGCTAAGAGTACGAAGAGGAAGAGGTCTGAAGATGATGTTGCGCATGAATGGCGTTTCAACAAGACTGTTCGGCTTTCCATTCCAAATGTAATCAAAGCTGTCGCTTTGCTGGGTGAGGTGCACAGAACTTTGGTGCGGCAAGCAGGTTTTGGCATTGTCTTTGACTTGAAATTAGAGAAGAATGTTTCTCGTGTTTTGATGTGCAAGCTGATGGGAAAGATCGACCCCGACACGATGAGATTGCACTATGGGCCAAACAAGGTTCTGGAAATCAATCGCGAGGCTGTCCATCACATTTTTGACTTCCCTATGGGTTCTCAGACTGCTCCCAGGCCTGCTGCCAGCGGCCATGATGATTCGCTGACTAATCTGAAGGATGAACTCGGTTTCAACCGTTCTCGTAGCATAGATGCGAAGGACCTGCTTACCTTACTTCGCACGCTGGCTGCTGACCCTGCGAAGGTTGATAAGACGGTGAAGGTTTTTTTTTCTCATTGTCTTCAAGTGCTTGCTTTGTCCTAGCCCCGCAACTCGGTTGTCCAGGGTAGCTGCTATGGTTGAAAACTTGGATATTGCATCTATGGCTAGCATGGACTTTTGTCAGCTTGTTGTCGACGAGCTGCAGGCCGCTGTGTACAAGTGGAATTCTAAAGGGAGCAAGCAGAACTGCGCTGAGGGTTGCACCATCGTTCCCCTGTTCATGTACCTGGATTCCTTGAATCTTCGAAAAGTATCGGTGATGGATAAACGCTCTCCACACGCCGCAATACTGTCCCATGTGCAGTTGAAGAAGATTCACAACGCCGACATCGTTGTCAGGGGAAAGATACACCTGGACTCTTACAAGTTTGGCAAGCTGCCGGTGAGTGCATAGCCACGCTTTGTTTTTGTTTTTATTCCTTTTTTCGCGCATGCTAAATGTGAACCTCTTATGTACATTTTTTTGTGAACTGCATCTCTTTTTTTTTGTTAATTTTTTCAGTGGAAGGCGGAAGCGGATATTGTGTACAAGCGGACTGTAGTTGCCGAAGCCCTTGAAATGTTTTGTGAGCCTCTTTCTAGGGCGGCTCCAATTCGACGGGGTCGTGGTTTTGCTAGGGCGGCTGCTGGAGGTTTTTCTGGCCATGCTTCTGCTGATCGTAATAAATTTGTTCAGGTCGATGAGCTTCTCGATAGGGTCATCAATATAACTAGTGATTTCCCAACATCCGGTTCCAGGATGAGGAATATTGCCGGGTTGTTTCCTGAAGGCAAAGGCCCTTCTGAAGCAGAAATTGAGGCTGCTCATAACTTTGACCGTGGGCAGCTTGAATTCCTTAAGCAGGCTGTAACGAATATCAGATCTTCATTTGTTCAGTTTAAGCAGTCTCAGGATGAAAGGTGTGCTACGTATGAGCAGGAAGCGGATGGAATCGTGAAGGAAATGAACAGGCATGAAGATGTTGTCCGGCCTTCTTCGCCCGACCCCGCAGATGTGGATGTATGTCTTTTTTCCATATGTGAACAAATTTTTTACCCATATTTTGTTATCTATTTTTTTCCGTGCGTTTGTGGCATTGACTATTTGTTTTTTCTATCCTTTTGTTCTTTTCGCAGTGTGTTGGAGAATCTTCCAAGGCTAACGCTTGTCGTGTTGATGACCACCAGGACCACGACGGTGTTGATTCTGATTACTTGTTTGACAGGCCATTATCCCCCATTGACGAAGCTGCCAAAGACAATCCTATTGACGAAGTCGTCATCGACAAGGTTTGATTTCTTCCTTTTTTTGTTATAGTGAACTTCATTGTTTGATTTTTTTGTAGTGTCCAAAACAAACAATCATATTTTTTTTGCACCAGCAGTGGCAGCGAACTGCAGTTTTTAACTTTTTTTGTATTTTTATGCACCAGAAGTGGTAGTGCACTGCAGTTGTTGTCTAGAGAAGAAGCATCATCTTTTTTTAGCAGTGAACTGCATGATCTGGTGTTGGTTTTTTAGTTGTAGAACTGCAGATTTGGATAATAGTTTTATTTATGTTTTAATGTTTTTTAGGTTGCCGAATCAAACGTGGAGATACATGTGAAGGAGGCAGATGGTGACGACGCTGGCAAGGATGAGGAGGCTGACAAGTGTAAAGAGATGGAAGGCGACGACGCTTCCCTGGTGAGTATAGAGAATTTTTGCATTTTTGTGTTTTATTTTTTTTTTGTGGGAGCTTCATGGTCCGTTTTATTAGTGAACTGGATTTCTATCTTTTTTGTGTAATGTGTTTTATTTTTTAACTCATCAGAACTGTGGATTAAATGTTGAAATCCAAGCGGAGCGCAATATTGGGGATGATAATGTGGAAGGGAGAGGAGGGGAGGAGCCTGATGCGGAGGTTGATAAGGCAGAAGGTAGAGAAGGAGGGGAGTGTCCTATTGAGGCTGATAAGGCACAAGAGAGAGAAGGAAGGGAGGATATCCTGGATTGTGATAAGCATGAAGAGAAAGAAGGAGCTCCTGGTGTTACAGTTGAAGTTGCAGAAGAGACAGAAGGAACTCGTAGAGTCGGATTTGACGATGCCGGGACATCCGCTGGCATCGATGGTGTTGTTGTGCCTACTGTTTTGTTGGTTGGCGGCGAGGTGCCTGAGAAATTTTGTGTGGTCCCTCGCGCCCCTGAGCAATCTGTCGGCAATCTGGCTTTCCCAGCCGATACAACCAAAGTCCCACCTGAGACAGTTTCGATTGATTCCGAAGAGGAACAGCCAAGACTTTCTCAGGACATGAGCAATCAAGCGCTGCTTGACGATGATATTACCGGGCTGGAGCACTTGACGCTCAGCGAAGATGTATATGAGCAGCGGAAGGAAGTTTATTCTGAAACCGAAGGTAAGCGAATTGCATTATTTTTGTTCTTTTTCCCAGGGGCGAAATGGACCGTGTGTGTTTTATCATCTGATATCGTTCCCACTCTATATGCAGATGAGGAATTACCTGTTGTTACTCCTTCAAGGATTGATCCAGCTCTTATGAGAAGATACAATGAGTTGTATGACGCTGTTACGAGGGCTAGGAGGGACAAGAAGAAGAAGTACGACATTTTTTGTCTTACGCCCCGGTTAATTAATATGTTATTTTTTCAGGGACGCTCCCATCTTTATGTCTTTTTGCTGTGCTTTTTTCTTCTTGTCTGAAGGCATCTAGTTGCGTTCAACGACGAGTTTGGTGATATTACTATCGGTCATGTTGGCGAGTCTTTTTGGTCGTATGGAACGCTGAGCACGTGCCTCGCAAACATTGGCGTGTCTATGCTAGCTGAAAGGTTCAAAGGATCTCAAACTATGATTGTCCCGTACAACCTATGTGTAAGCATTTTCATTAATCTATATTTTATCCCCTCGTCCAATTTTTATTTGTGCTATAACCATTTTTCATTAACTCTCTGGTTTTGTCTTTTTTGCAGAATTCCATTTGGAACGGCGGTGCCACAAATAGGGCTTGGAAAAAGATGTTTTCTTCAAGCGCAGAGGAACGTGTGGACAAGAAAAACTTGGTAACGCATCTTGACCATTTTTTCGTCATCTTGAAAATAAGTTTTCTGTTTTTTCTATTTTTTCTCATCTGGTTTGTTTTATTCTTTTTTTATTTCAGATTATGTTTGCAACATTTGACCCTCCTCCTGCAATAATGAAGGACGCGATAGGCCACTACTGCTTGGTCACTTTGAACCTGCGAGAGAAGCGTTTTGAGCTTCTCAACTCATTGAATGAAGGAGACAGCGCTGCTGCAAATGTTGTCTTCAGGAAAATGGTCAGGAACATCAAAAAAGTCTGGAAAGATGGCAGCGCAAGCTGCGACGAGCCGTTGAACCCTCCCACCCTGGACGGCTTTGCGCTGACTCATATTAATGTCCCACAACAGGGAAACGGGTTTGTACCTGTTCTCCTTTTTTCTTTTTCCTCCTTCAATTTTTTTTGTGTAAGTGAGCTGCATTGTTTTTACTAAATTAGAAGCACCTTTTCCCTTGAGCGAACTGCATTACTAATGTGTTATTGGTTGTTCTCCCACGGTCTCTTGTGTGTATGGAGCTGCATTGTTTTACTAACATGAGTAGCTCTTTATTACTGAGTGAACTGCATTATTAATGTGTTTTGTGTTGGTTTTTTTTGCAGGCATGATTGTGGATTTTACATGTTCCAATTCATGCAGACCTGGGATGGTGAAACGATTGCCAAGTTTGGGAAGGAGCACATTGGCTACATCAGGAAGGCTATGCTCTATAGTTGGCTGACCTCGTCGCATTGCTGTCTGGACCTGACTTCACTTTTAATTTTTAAAGAAGGTTATTACATTTTTTTCCAGTCACACACCTTTTTTATTTAAGTGAACTTCATTGGTACAGAGAGGGGAGGTCCACTACTTTTGTTAAGCTTTTTAGTAGAACCCCAGTTTGTGTGTTTAAAATGACTTTTCCTTAGGGAACTTGATGATTCTTTTTCATTTTGCTCATTATCCATTTTTTTGTGCAGCCTTTGATGAAGGCACACACCAAGGTGGTATTTCCTTGTTTGAAACTCAGGTTCATACTCCAACTATTCAGAAAGTTGTCCTTGATGAACCCCCCGTTAAGGTTGTGAAAGAACCTGTGTGTAAGATGTTGATGAGTGGTGCCGGCACTTCGGAAAAAAAAGCTCTTGAGAAATCTCCTGTCAATGTCAAGCATGGGAAGAAAGCTGCGAGCCCTCCTAATGCTGAAGATAGCGATGATGATTTTGAGAGGCCACCACCAGTGCCTAGGAGGACCAGGAGCGCAGCTGTGGAACGCCCGACGGATAGCGAGGCACTAATTCTATCAAATAGGAGGCCTGTGCAGAAGCCATCAAAGTTTCGATCTCCTGTACAGAAGTTGAATCCTGCGAGATTCAGCTATC
Organism: Triticum monococcum; assembly: GCA_034509565.1. Lineage (NCBI taxonomy): Eukaryota > Viridiplantae > Streptophyta > Magnoliopsida > Poales > Poaceae > Triticum > Triticum monococcum. Next base: position 662,707,395 of record CM067843.1, on the reverse strand, counting down.
TTGTGGAGATGAGGAAAGTCTTGCAACTCATCACGAGCACACAATTCAGGCAGAAATACAGCGAGTCAGTTCTTTTTTCGTTAGTTTTTTATATTTTTTTGATTTTTAATGTGTGTAATGTTCTTTTCTATGTTTTTGCTTTTGTGCTACTAACCCCCCACCTTCGCCGTTTCTTTTGTGCAGGTGCGCGCTTTTCATGCACAGGAATCCTATCAAAGTCTACACCGTGACTGTGGACTACATGTTCCTAACTTTCACCAAAGGTGGTTTTATGGACTCGGAATTGATGGATCATATCATCAGGTTCTGGAAGAATGACGAGAGTATGAATGTGGTTTATCGATCTGGGGAACGCGTTCTGCTGTCCCCTTTGTTTATCACGGTATTTCTCTTTTTTCTTATTTTTTTCTGCTCGAGTGAACTGCAGTAAATAGTGCATAATAATTCGTTTTTAGAATGTACTGAACTGCATACATTTTTTTTGTGTCTTAACCCATGCATCTCAGACGAAACAATTTTACGGTGAGAATTTTGTGAACTGCATACTGTTTTTTAGAGAAGCGTGATCCGTTTTTTATTAAGCGTCGGAGCGAACATCTTAAGGTGAACTGCATTAACGTTCTTTTTGTGAATTACCCACACGCAGTATCTGCTTCAAATGAATGATCATGCGGATAGAGATGAAGATGGAAATGTTGTGTTGCCTTTTGTCCACGGCAAGTTTAATGTCGAAGATGCAGCACAACAGTTCAAACTTTATGTTCGTGATGACGAGAACCTTCTTGATTGCAAATTAGTAAGTTATCAGATTTGCTTTTGTTCAGCCTTTTTGTATTTATTTTCTCTCCCTATTTTTCCCAGTAATACTTTTTCACTCATCAAACCCATAACAAATTTGATGAAACAAAATCAGATTCTGTTACCACGGATGAAAGACCAACATTATTCGCTATACACGATGAATAGGCACCGCGAGACCCTTGACATTCATGACACTAGGAGGTACAGCGGACCGGTTGATCAAACGACGAGGTGGCATAAGTCTGAATACCACAGCGACCGCACTAAAATGGTAAAATTTTTCCTTTTTTCACCTTTCTTGTTTTTTTTTCATGCGTGTGCGTGTTGAACAATATTTGTTGTGATGTGTATTTTTGTTTTTTTATTTTCCACCAGATGATCAGGATGACTGCATTGTTGAAGAAGGTTTATGGAGAAAAGGAGTACAAGAGAAAGGAGTCGGTAGACTGGGTCGATGTTTGAAAGAAAGCTAGCTTTTTGGGCACCCCTGAGCAGGGCCCCAACGAGTGCGGCTTTTATGTTCTGAAGATGGCTCAGTATTACGACGGCAAAACCTTTGTTGTGAAATTCGCAAAGCATAGTGTAAGTATCTTCTTTTTAACCCAGCAATATCTCCTCATTCCTTGATATTTTTTTCGTCAGTTTCTTTTTTTGTAGATGATGTTGTATATTTGTTTATTTTATTTTTTTTCTTCATCGCAGGAAGCTGTTATTCAGGATTGGAAGGCTGAGTTTTTGTTCCAGATTCTGTTCCACCCAGGAAACATGGTCGTTGTCACCGAGTTCCCGGAGGATCTAAGAAATCTCTGCATTTCTCTTGGCTTCTCTCCAAGACTGCATTCGCAGGAGCAGGATGAGGCATAAATGATAGCAGATCTTTTTCTATGTGTGTTGATGTCTTTTTCGTGTGTGCTCCAGAACTTTATGTAAACAGTAATGTATGGTCGCTGTGTGTAGTTCTCGATGTGCAAAACTGTTAACACCCATGCCGTGTGCTTTTGTATATACCGGTCTAGTTAGTTTTTGTGTTTTTTTTGGTGGCAGATGGTGACAATGTCAAATATGTACATAATGGAGGTTTCAGCCAACTCCTCCTTGTGAGTTGTAACATGTTCGCAGCGCACTGCATTCTCTCATATGAGTAGCAGCCAAGTTTTTTTTAAATATACGCATCCGCACTGCATCTCACCTTATCACATGGGACTGCAAAGACGAATTCAACGTGTTTGTCGTCGAGTTTCAAAATTCATCCGCACTGCAGCCAAGTTTTTTTTACATTTTTTTGCACTAAGCGCACTGCACTGTGTACTCGAAGCGTACTGCACTGCAAGCTTTAAACGCACCACGCACGCACTGCAGTGTACGTGAATCCTAGTCTGACTCTACATTTTTTTCTTTTCTAACTGCATTCTCTATTGATTCACGGTCATGTCAGATTCTATACGACGAAGAGAACTGCATTCTCAAAATGACATTCCGATCTCATGTTTTTCATACAGAAGAGAACCGCATTCTGAGAGTGGCATTCTCATCTTATTTTCTTTTCATATAGAAGAGAACTGCATTTTATCAAGCATCCCCCCCGCAGCACATTGGTCACAAAGTATGTATGGCATATGTTGTATCTTTTCATTTTTTAACTTCAGTATTACATGTTGAATTCTTTTGTTTTTGCAGTCCACTGAACACAAGCTATATATATTATATACGATACGATATATATAAAGGATGAAGTTAATATGTTTTTTAAACTGTAAAACTGCATATTTGTTGATCTACGTCCTTTTCCTGGTGCTTCTTCTCAGATTGTGCACTGCATTTGTTTCAATGGTTGTTGCTGCTTCTGTCTTGCTCTTGTTGTTCGCATTACCCCTCTTAACGGGACCGTGCGACCGCGATGATTGCCTACGCGCTGGATTCTACGTTCTGTCTCTCCCACTCGTTTTTGATGATGGTTCTTCGATTTCTTCATCTGCTTCTTCTTCTTCCTCGTCTTCTTCTTCTTCTTCTTCCTCATCTTCCTCCTCGGTTTCATCAGCTTCGCTCGCTTCCTCGCTCTCTTCTCTGTCAGCATCTTCTTCGTCATCTTCTTCATCTTTTTCCTCTGTTCTATTTGGACAAGTTCTCGCGTTATGCTTCTCTCTCTTGTTGCAGACGCTACATAGTCTTCTCTTTGTCGTATCATCTTGTTGGTCAGCTCGGTGATTTGTGATGGCATTTTCAGCCTGGTTTTGTTTCAGCCTCTCCTTACATGTTCTTGAGTTGTGTCCCGCAATCTTATTGCATGATTTACACATCCTTACCCCCGGTGGTCTTCCTCCGCTGTCCAGTTCTGGCTCAGGCCTGCTATTTTTTTCAGGGCTTTTTTCATTTGCTGCAGCTTTTTTATTGGCTGATTTGCTCTCCTTCTTTCTCCCTTTTGTGTTTGAAACAGGCGGGGGAAGAATTGTGTCATCCATATTATGAACTGCACCATCAGCAGCATGCTCGCGCTTGTTTCCTTGTTCTTCACCCCGCACATCCATGATCTTCTCTGCCTCTTCTTCTTCGTTTATCACGTTCACTTCTTGTATGAGTTCTCTCATCCCAACTAAAGCTCTGTTGTACCCTCTATCCGATTTGACACCTCTGTTCACCAGGTCCATTGTAGTTTCTGCAAGTAGTCTCCTACGGCAGAACATCGAACTCCCATCTGGAGCAGTTTGCTCATAGTCTCTGCGGTCAAAAGTTGGATTTTGGCGTGCGTTCCATGTGTATCTCTTCAATATGTAGTCTTCAGGTATCTTGTCCACCCGCAGCTGATCCAACATGCAAATGATGTGCACGCAGAACAGGCCTGCAGCAAAAGAAATTTTTTGGGTTATTTGTGCCAGCAAACTTCACATAAATAGGAAACATTTTTTCATTTTTTTTGGTTTTGTGAACTGCATTATAAATAGGTCCTGGGTCTGCTGCTATAGTGAACTTCACTAAATATTTTTTTGTTTTTCATCTCTTTTTTGCTACCAGCAATAAGTGAACTTCATTATGTTTTATGTGTGCTTATTTTTTTGGTTTCCTGTCTCACTTACCTGTGTGTGTCCACATCTTGCATTCGCATTCGTAGATACCGTTCGTCACATCAGCAACCACCTGGAACTCGTGTCTTGCCCAATCAAAATCATCAGACCGGTTGTAGTGGCGCACCAAATATTTCGTCGGGTTGTCAGTGGACTGCTCTGATCTGAATGCGGTGCTGCAGTAGTGCGCTTGCTTGAAGTCAGCAAAGACCGCCCTGGTGTAAATCTTGGAGAGCTGAACCTCGAAACCAAACTGAGTAGTAGTCTTTATTTCCGTCTGTGAACAAAGAAAACCAGTTAAGTAGTTGTCTTTTCGCAGCAAAAATAGAGAAAGCGAGTAGTGTTTTTTATTAATTGCTCATCCATCTTAAAAACTTTGCTTTGTTTATATACCTCGTTAGCTATGGTCTCCGCGTGCTCGACGCCCTTCCTTGTTTGGATGCACCTGTCCACCTGCGACGCAAAGATGTGTAGGTCGTGTCTTTCCTTGACAAAGTTCCTCTTCAAGATCCGGTTCATGCTTTCACTTCTCTGTGTCGACGTCATCCGTGCACAGAACACCTCCTTGTAGTAAGCCGATATCCATTCTTTTCTGTCTGTCCAGAGCGCCTTCATAATCTCATCATTTTGCAGGTTATACTTTTCCATGAGCTCATGCCAAGCGCATTCAAACTCTGATGGCATCAGCGGGTGGTTGAGAACGGAGGTCAGCTCATCCTTGAATTTCTCATACGCTTTGTACAGCAAGGACAGGTGATCCTTGTATTTTTTAGTATATGCCAACGGCATAACTTGTGCAGCGTGCGTACTTTTTATCACGGCATCCATGGAGGGGCATTGATCTACATGTTTTTGAAAAAAAAACCAAGCAGCGAGTTATTGAGAGAACTGCATATCCTTTTTCTGCTTTTTTTCTTTTTTTTCATTGTATGTAAGAAATGGACTACAAAAGTTGGAAGTGAACTACATTGTTATTTAATTTTCACCCTTTTTTTCAGCATACCTGTGAGTATGCAGATTGGCCGCTTGTTGTTCATGCAACGCAATAACGTCCGGAACACCCACTCTAAAGTCGGTATTGTTTCGTCTCTGATGAGAGCCACAACGAATATTGTACTTTGGAGGTGGTGGTTGACTCCAAAGAAGACGGCGAGAGGCATGTGGAACTTTTTGGTCTTGTAGGTCGTGTCAAATGTGACACAATCTCCAAAATCTTCGTATGATCCCCTGCAGCTGGCGTTCGCCCAGAATATGTTCCGCACAAGGTTATCGACATCTTTGTCATAATCATAGAAGAACTCCGGGTTTATTTGCTGCATCTTCTCAAAGAAAGCCAGGAGTTTCTTCACATCGTCCTCTGTTTCCTCCCTCGCGAATTGATGCTTCCTGCAGTTCGAAATAACAATATACTTGCAGCATTATGGACATACAGAAAATGCACAAAGCGGACTGCATGAAATAGACGATATATCGTTTTTTTGTTTTAGTGAATGTACCTGTTCACCCAGTGACGGCTGGTGCGCTCCATAAAGTGCAGCCCTCCTGACATCCTTGACAGGGTTGACATCATCTGCGTGTGCGTCAGGTTGTCGCTCTGCATGTCCTTCACTAGTTTATCGAGCAACGGATCATCCGTCTTATGTGAGCGCATGTGCAGAAGCATAGCCGGGCTGTCAATCATCCTATGGTTGTGATTGAGATCAATCTCTGCTATCACAAACACATCCTTGATTTTTTTCAATCTCATTCCCGCCTTGCAGCCAGTCCTCTTTGATGTTTTTTCTCACTTTCTGTCATAATCTGTGACAGTTTCTTTGCTTCTGCCTTCCTTTGAGCACACGATGTATCTGTTTGTTCTGTATCCACCGTTTTTGCGTGTGCCGAAGCCTGCATGCCTCGCATATGTGTTGTAGAATTCTCACGCCGCATCTTGTGATGTGAACTGCATACCTTTCATAGGCACAAGTTCTTGTAGCATGTTCTCATCCTGCACACACACAATATGGAATGTTTTTTTTGTTAATGAAGAATGCACAAGCTGAAAGAATGCGTAATAAGTGAACTGCAGTAATTAGGTAAGGGTGCTTACGTGCGTGTACTGTTTTTCTTCTAATGGTGTTTGCAGCTCACCGATGTTTATTGGGCATGGAGGGGTGACAACAGATCTGTGTAATTGAGGATCGCGAGGAGGCAGGAGTGTGGAGAACTTTACTTTTTTGGTTGCTTGCGGCCCTCCTTGATTCTGCTTCCGATTCTTTTGTTGGGCAGTAGGCGGCCTTGGTGGAATTCCACTGTCCCTTTGTCGATGAATCATTTGCTCATGGACCTGCCGAACTTGCTGGGTTTCAACATCGGCTTCTGGAGGTGCTATATCATCCGTTCTGATCTGCTGACCAAATGTTTCAAAGACACGCGTGTACCTTGGCTGCATAACTGTTATGATTTGCTCTTCGTCATCATCCTCCTCCTCATCATTTTTCTGCGCGTGTTCCCCTATGAAGACCAGATCGTCGTCGTCCTCCTTCTCATCCTGCGGGTTTTTTGTTTCACTGCCTTCTCCATCTCGAATGATGTTTGGTTCACTGTTTTCATCTTTATCCTCTACATCTTCCTCCACAGAGTATGCAGTTCTGTTTGTTGTGTTAAAGAAACCCCTAGGTATTTCAGGTGTTATCCATCCAGGCATCTCCCACTCTTCTCTTCCAATGCAGTTCAGGGGCTCGGGGTCGTAAATGATTCGAGGCATCTTCTGTTTTTGAGGCATAGTAAATTCCTGCAGGTTATTAAGCCAAAGCTTTTTTATGCACGTCAACAGTGAAATGAACTGCATCTTTCATACTATATATCATTATATTTTTTGCAACTGTAAGAAATTGCACTTCAATTTGTCATTCTACAGCAGGGGCACTGTTAGTTAACATGAAGAAACAATGCACTTCAGTTCTAGGCACAGCGCTCTACATATTTTTAAGTCATTGTGGACTGCAATTTTGATCCATATAGCATTTTTTATTTTTCGAAGTATCCTTTTCTGTTTTTCTACTTTGGAGACACATGTGACTGCAGTCGACGCAAGATGGGGCACTGCATGGGTATAAAAACGGCACTGCAAACTGGATGTGGGGGTTTGGTATGTGATTTTCTTACCTTATATGCAGTCCCCCTCTTCTGCAGATGCAGCTCTTGCTGCTGTTGGCGTGCAGTCCACCTCCGCTGCAGGAACTCATGCGCTTTTTCCACCTTCGCCATTGTTGCGGGAGAAGGCTGGACGTGCACCATTGCAGTTCGCATCCACGACGAATGTGATGGAGTAGTCATCCTTGCAGTTCGCTTTCCCTTGTCATGCATGACTGAGGCTGGATGCTTCAGCGGCGGATCCCCCAGGTGGTGTTGGGGCGAAGGTGAGGTGCGGCGTCGCTTCCTAAACGCTGCCGCGGAAATATCGTCGCGGACGGACTGCATCGCCGGCCGCTTGGCGCGCGCTCCGCGGTGCTGGGTGCGGAAGAAGGCGGGGAGGGGTGCGAGTCGCCGCCGGCCGCCTGAGCACTGCCGCGGAAGAAGGTGGGGAGGGGTGGGGGTCGCCGGCGGCCGCCGGGGCGCTGCCGCGCAAGGAGGCGGGGAGGGGAGGGGGACGTCACCGGCCGTCGGGGCGCTACCGCGCTAGAAGGCGGGGAGGAAGGGGACGCCGCTGGCTGCCGGCCGCCGGGGCGCTCCCGCGCTAGGAGGCGGGGAGGGAGGGGGGCGCCGCTGGCTGCCGGGGCGCTCCCGCGCTAGGAGGTCGGTAGGGGGAGGGGTGTTATGAGAATAAGGTTTTTGTTATGAGAATAAGATCTTAAGGGGTGTTATGAGAATAGACCCACCCTATATACATACATACATACATACATACATACATACATACATAAACACTATTCTGATCACGAGATCAGAATAATATTCTGATCACAGCCTGACCTGCCCCGCTAGTAGTATGTTGAACTTCCCTGTGAACTACGTTGAACTTCCGCCAGCATCGCCGAAATGGGGCTTGCGATATACCATTGGAAAGCTATGGACACCAGTATCATAATCCAAGTTAAATTTTTGACAAAATGTAAGCGGTTTAAGAGCAGTTTTGAAAACCGTTTTCTCTTCGCACAAAAAACATGAATCGTATTTTCGATCGCATTTCTAAACCGTTTATCGGAATGAGGCTTATAATATGGCGTTGGAAAGCTGCTGCAAAACCGCTCCTTCCACATGTGAAAGTTTTCTCTAATTCCCTATGGTTAAAGAGTAATTTTAAAAAACGTAAAATTTCGTAAACCGAACAGCTGAGTTCATTTTTTTGATGTCATTTCTAAACGGCTAATCCAACGGAGGCATATGATATGACGTTGGAAATCTTATGAAAATGCGCTACTTTTTCATCTTGAAAGTTTTTATTCTAATTTTGAATGGTTTAAGAGTAATTTAGAAAATGGTTCAAGTCTTACCGAGTTCGTATTTTTGAGCTAATTTTTTAACCGTGCGCCCGAATGCAGCAAATGATATGGCGTTGGAAAGCTTGAACAAATGTGAAACTTTTGGTATGTATTGTTTCTCCCAATTCTTTACAGTTTTAAGTCAGTTTCGAAAATGGCGAAAAACGTATTTTTGCCGTAATTTCTACAAACTTTATCGGAATTGGGAAAATAATATACCGTTGAAAAGCTACGGAAAATGTGAAACTTTTTCATGTTGATGGTTTTCTCTGATTCTTAGCCGTTTTCAAGTAATTTCGAAAACGGCGGGATCATTCGTTCTGCCTCTATCGCGAAACAGATTCTTCGAAAATGCACCGCGTGAAGTATCTGAACTTCTCGGCGCGTGTACCTAAACTTCACTCTGTTTTTCACGTGATTTTTTTTGCTCGTAGGTCTCCATCCACTGCTTGTAACTCTCCATCCACTCACCGGAATTGAGCAAGTGATATACCGGTGGAAAGCTGCTGTAAGCACATAACTTTCCCGTGTTGATCGTTTTTTCATACTTGCGATGGTTTTAAAAGTTTTTCATCTAAAATTCATTCAGCATAGTAGCTGAACTTCATGCTGTTTTCACGTTGAACTTCTGTGACGTATTTTCGTTTGTAATTTTCTCAACCATTCGTTAGTGTTACACAAGTGATACTCCTTTTGTACAAACCCTCTCACAATAATTTTTTTAACTTTCTTTGACCGAGGAGTTGCACTTATAACAACAAAATTTTTAGTCTTTGCTTTTTTATTATTTTTTTACTACAAAATGCACACCGTGTAGTATGTGAACTTCCGGCAGTTATCAATCGAACTTCTCTCGGTTACGTGAAAATATCTGAGTTTTTTATAAATATTTATCTGAATTTCTTAATCCTTTTTTATAAAATTTTAAAGCGCTCTATTTTCAAAAATTGAACTTCTTGTTTTTTATTTTTGAACTTCTTGTTTCCAATCTTTAATAACGAGGAAAATCTGAGTTTTCTATGATCATCGAAGTTCTTCATCTTTTTAATATGGACTTCTTGATTTTATTTATTTAATCTTTTTATGAAATTTTGAAGCACTCTATTTTTAAAAGTTGAACTTCTTGTTGTTTTATTTTTGAACTTCTTTTTTTCATTCTTTAATAACGAGAAAAATCTAAGTTTTCTATAATCATCGCACTTCCCGTTGTTTTCACTTGAACTTCTACCATGTGTTTTTGTTCGTAATTTCTCACCTGTTCATCATAGTTGCACAACTGATATATAGTGTCGATTGCCTCTCCCACAAGAAGTTTTTAAACTTCCCCATGCTGAGCACCTAAACTTCTAGCAATGAAATTTTTATACTTTAACTTTTTTTCTTTTTTCTCATATGAAAACACACACCATGCAGCACGTGAACTTCTGGCCGTTTTCAAGTTGAACTTCTCTGTAAAAAATTTGTCCTTAACTCCCAAAGCACTCGTCGAATTTGAGCAAATGATAGCATTGGAAAGGATTTTTTTAACAAATCATGACTAGTTAAGAGCATTTTTTGAACATGCTAAGACTTGTTTTGAACATGCTAAGACTTGTTTTGAGCATATTTTAGTAATGAAAAAAATCTAAGATTTTTTAAATGTCAAACTACTTTATTTAATTGAATTTGAACTTCGCAACATTTTTATTTTGAACTTCTGTGTATTTATTTTTATAAATGTGGAATTTCATGGTTTTATTTTGATTCTTTAGTAATGAGAAAAATCTTAGTATTTTATTCACACCGAACTTCATAGTTTTTTAAATTTGGACTTCTTGTTTTTTAGTAATGGGAATAAACCTAGTTTTTAGTAAAATCAAAATACTTTATTATTTTAATTTGAATTTCAGGAGTTTTTTATTTTAGAAACGGTGAAAATCCTTTTATATTTTACCTTTTCAAATTTAACTTCATACGTCTTCGCGAAATGAGAAGAATCTGATTTTTTTTGTATACATCGGACCCTCCGTTTCTTTAAAGTGAACATCTTCGCTTTATTATTTGGTAACATGTATTTTTTTGTAAATAAACATAGAACCACATCATTTTATAAATTTGAACTTCTAGGTTTTTCATAGAAAAGGAGAAAATGTTTTTTTAAAAAAATATTTTTTTGAATTGCTTTGTTATTTTAATTTGACCTTCTCGGAGTTATTTAAAACCATTAAAAAATGTTTTCTAGTACATATATTGAATGACTTTGTTATTTTAGTTTGAACTTTTTGGTTATCATTTTTCAATAGCGGGAAAATCCATGGGATTATTTTTAGTACAACGATAACATTTTCTTTGAACTCTCTTTTTTTTATGAAATTTGAACTTCTCAAGTTAACACTATTATAGTTGAAGCTTTATTTTTCTTCATGGTATATAACCATCGAACTTCTGTGTTTGTCGTGGTTCTAACTATGGCAGTGATGTAGGGGGGTGTGTATGGAGAGGCTAGATCTCAGCTATTGGGAAGTTGTAAGCACACAAAGATGTACGAGTTCAGGCCCTTCGCGGAGGAAGTAACAGCCCTACGTCTCGGTGCCCGGAGGCGGTCGATTGGATTATAGGCGTGTGAATAATAGGGGTGCGAACCCTTGATACCGAGGTGGGGGTGGCTTATATAGAGTTCTCCAAGACCCCGGCCAGCCCACATTACCAAGGGTTCAATGTACATTAATGCGGGGCGTTATTGGTAACGCTGGTAATAAAATGCTATAATGACTATAAAGACTACTTAATAGCCGACCGTTTGCCTGCAGAGTGACTTTAGGTCTCTTGGCCAGTCGAGTGGTTGGCTTCATGGTCGAGTGATAGCTCCTTGGGTAGGGCTCTTTTGGACAGGTCCGTGCTCCTACCCTAGGTACATAGCTTCATCATTAGCCCCCGAATGGATCGAGGTTAGAGTGGGGAAAGAGTAGGTGATCTTTCCGACTGGTTCTTTGGGTTACCTGAGTGCCTTGCTTTGGGTCGACCGTCACGGATGACATCATCAACCTCTTTCAGTCGCCTTGATCCATTCCAGGCCTTTCGTCAAGTGAATTTCTTTACCTGTGACATAACGAGTGCCGGCGTGAGCAGGGTCTTCTGTTTTGGCAAGTTGTTCTGCAGCCCGTGGATGTCGCGGGATTTGGATTTTGGGAAGCGCGCGGGACGGGAGCGGCCGCAGTAATCGGAAGCGATAAAGCGGAAGCTCCTCGATTTCCACACCACCTTTTTCGCCACGTACCGTGCGCGCGTCTGCTGCAGGATTTGGCTGGATCGCCTGGGCCTACCAGTCAGCCACTCGGGAGCGACCTCTTATAAATCGCCGGCTCGGGGTTTCTAACCAGTGCGCTTTCTTCTTCCTCTCTGCCTTCGCAAGTTCCTCCGCCACCTCTGCTCTCCCCCTAGCGCCACAGGCCCGTGCGAGACTTGCCGGCGATGATGGCGAAGGACAAGACCTCTGCTCTCGAGCGCGCGAAGAAGGCGGCGGCACAGGGGAAAGGGAAGAGATCTGCTCAGGGCGGATCCTCCTCAAGGTCTGCTCTGCCCTGGGCTGGATCCAAGGGGATTGGATGCCGTCGGTGATCCGGCAAGAGGATCTCGACGACATGGTCGAGGGGGGAGTCATTCCCCACGAAGCTGCGCGTGTCCCGGGGAGAGAGATCGAGCCGCAGCCCCGCGACGGTGAGTGCGTGCTTCTAGCCACCCATATCGACCATGGGTTTTCTCTGCCGCCGCATCCTTTTTTTCCGGAGCTTCTTGAACTTCTTCGGAGCGCGGCTCCACCACTTCACTCCAAACTCCATCGTATACATTGCTGCTTTCATTTCCATGTGTGAGGGTTTCTTGGGTTGTCGCCCCCATTGGGGACTCTTCAAGCATATCTTTACCTGCCGCTCTCAGTCGGTTAAGAAGGCCAAGTCAAGTGACGAGAGGACGCAGGTGGTCCAGCTGTGTGGGGGCCTGGCGATCCAGACGAGGGGAAAGAGTTGTTTTCCTTCTATCACTTTCCCGGAGTCGGTCCGCGGTTGGCAGTCGACCTGGTTTTACTGTCGAGACCAGGCGACCCCAGGACAGTCGACTGGTCTTCCCCCTTTCTCTCTTGACCGAGCTGAAAAACCCGCTTCTCTGAAAGTGACGCCAGAAGAAAAGGCCCAAGTCAAAGTACTAGCCGGTCGAGTGGTTGAGTTCGTCCACGAGGGCGTGACTGGTATGGACCTGCTGGAGGTCTTCCTCCGGAGGCGGATCCAACCGCTCCAGGCTCGTGACCATCCGATGTGGCTGTACTCGGGTCTCGACGACACCACTCGGATCCACCCGGAGGAGGTCACTAACGAGATGCTGGAGGGGTGGCTGTCGAGCATCACGGGGAACAAAGACAACCCCCGAGGAGCCAGGAGGGTAATTCCACTCGACAACTCATACGACATGGACCAGGTTAGTCTTTATGCTTCCAACTGAGATCTTATTTTCTTCATTGGTCTTCTTTGAGCTGGTCGATTGACTTTTTGTCTTGTTGTTTTCCAGGCGACCACCGAGATGTACTCGACGCCCAATGGGGCACAAGAGCTAACTGAGGAAGGGGAGGCGAGAGGGGAGACGATCAAGGCGAGTGGGAGTCCGACGGTGAAGGAGAGGGAGGCGACGACGTCGACTCCAGCGAAGAGGAGGAGGAGATGGCTGAACCCCTCCCCCCCCCCCCCCGCCCGGAGAGGCGATCCAAACTTACGCACGATCCAGCGCGGGAACGTGGCAAGGCGACTGCTCCTGTTGGGAAGTCGTCGAAACGCCCTCGGACCTCTTCTCCGACGCCAACTGGGAAGGCTCCCAAGCACCCACGCGCGACGCCGTCCAAGCCGCCCAAGGCTCTGCCCAAGATGAAGATGGCTGTCCCTACCATTTCCGGGTAATAACAAAACTTGCTTTCCTTTGTCGACCATGGACGGGTCCTTGGTCGATTCATTGAGCCAACTGACTGACTTTGAGGCTTGCAGCGCTGCTACTTCTGAGGTCTCCGCCAAGGACGACGACCAAGAGATGGAGGATGCTGTCACCTCCAACCCTTGTACGATCACTGACGTTCCGTTTTGAGTCGAATGAACATTTATGGCAACTCTGGTCGGTTGAATGTTTTCCTTGTAGCTCCTCCTCATGTTATCGACCTCCCGGATGACGACGACAACGAACCGCTAAGAGTGAGGAGGAACAGGAGGGCGTCGGCTGACAAGGCCCCCCAATCTGCTCCAGCGTCTGAGGCCGTAGCTCGGGATGGTGGCGACACCACTCGGGCTTCTGTGACTTTCGTCGTTCCTCTGACGAGTGTGCGGCCCTTGATGTCGACTGCGGATCCATCTTCGCTTTTTGCCGCGTACCCCGCCCTTGAGGACCAAGCGGCTGCTGCAAGAGAGGCTATACGCCAAGCGGGGATCATGATGGAGCAAGTGAAGGTGGCTCGGGAGGCCAGCCAAGCAGCTTATGACGCAAGCTCGGCTCTTCAGAGTAACATCCAGGTCAGTCGACTCATCTCTTGGTCTTGTTACGATGTGCTATTTGAAGAACCTTTTTCCGAAGATCTTTATATCTGTACACCCGCTGGGTGTGTTTGCCAATTCTTGGACGAGTGGGGGCACGCTAAGTGCACCCACTGGGTGTAGTCCCCGAGACTACGGTGGACTGGCAGTCGACTGTAGTCTTTATATTGTGTTGTTGTAGCTATATTTCTTCACTCGGTCTGGTCAGGCCATGTCGAATGGAACTATATCCGGTCGACTGCAGGCAGTCGACTTTTTCTCTTCTCTCTTTTTTTACAGTGGGGGCACGCTGAGTGCACCCACTGGGTGTAGTCCCCGAGACTACTGTCGAATGTTTTTGATTCGGCTGTAGTCTTAGAAACGCCATCATTGTCTCTAAGTTACTTGAAAGCAACTTATCTTGGACGTCTGTTCATTGATTTTTCTTTTCGCAGAAATCCTATGAGCTTGTAGCTCGCTATACTGAGTTGGAGAACCAGCAGATCCAGCTCAACCTAAACTTGAAGCTTGCTCAAGAGAACTTGAAGAAGGCGCAAGAAGAAGCAAAAGGTATGGCTGGTGGGGTTCTCTATTCTTGACGAGTGATTTTTCTTCCTTGTCCATTCTTGATGTTGATTTCACTCGACGCGCCGCAGATAAACTGGAGGAAGCTCTGAAGAAGAAGGACCAAGATCTTGCAGAAGCACAGAAGGAGGCCTTGAGCAGGACGAAGCTTGCTGAAGAGAAAATGGCTTCGGTCGAAGCTCTTGAGCAGGAGAACTCCAGGCTAAAAACTGCTCTCGGGGTAGCCAATCAAGAGGTCACCCGACTGAAGAATGACAACACCGCTCTGCGCGACAAGGCAGGCGATCTAGTGGGGAAGAAGAACGATCTAGAAGCTTATCTCGGTGAACTCACCAAGAAGCTGTTCGTCATGCTCGAAGGTAATTACTCTGCCCTGACTGTCTTGTAGTTGCCAAGCCTGTGTAGAGCCACTATCTAACTCTTGAATCGCGTTTGCAGAATTTTGCCAGAACTTCGAAGAGAAAACCAGTCGAGTGGAGCCAGGCTTGGACCCCGCCAATTCTCTTGTGAAGGATGAGGCTGCCATGAACATGCTCCGACTGGAGTCTCGTGTTACCAGCACTGTTGATTATCTTGCTCGACTGAAGGTCGCGATGTCGCGGATCGACACATCACTCTGGCCCGGGACGACGCTTCAGAACGACCTGGAGTCTCTGATGACTCGACTGAACGAAGCCCCAGGTCGAGTGGCGGAATGGAAAAAATCTGCTGCCAGATGTGGTGCTGATGTCGCTCTATCTCTGGTCCGTCTCCATTGCAAGGAGGCGCGAGAAGAGAAGCTGGCTGCCATCCAAGTTGCCAACACCAGGAAGCACAATTTTCAAGACTTCATGGAGACTTTCATCACTGCTGCCACCCGTATTGCAGACGGGATCGACTTGGACGAGTTCGTCGCCCCTTCCAGTCCTCCTCCTGAGGAATGAAAAACTTTCATGCTCCACTTTAAATTTGCCTCGGGATGCCGAGTGGATTTGTAACCGTTAAACTCTGCCGAGCCGAAGGCTCAAGTACTTTTGATCTGAGGTCTGGGACCTTTAGGTTTTATCCGAACTTGATTTCTTCGTTGGATATTTTCATGGTTTGATCTGTCGAGTGGAACTTGATCTTCACTCGGAATAACCTCGTATTTGTGGCGTAACTCTTTTGCAGATTGAGTTGTGTCTTGTACTTAGGTGAGCACTGGGCTGCAGCTAAGCTCCCCCGAGTGGGAGTCTGGCTCTCCACCCGGTAGGATTTTTAAACACTTAGGCGAGCGCAGGGCTGCAACTAAGCCCCCGAGTGGGAGGCTGGCTCTCCACTCGGTAGGATTTTTTAAACACTTAGGCGAGCACTGGGCTGCAGCTAAGCCCCCGAGTGGGAGGATTGCTCTCCACTCGGTAGGATTTTTTAAACACTTAGGAGAGCACTGGGCTGTAGCTAAGCCCCTGAGTGGGAGGATTGCTCTCCACTCGGTAGGATTTTTTCAAACTTAGGCGAGCGCCTGACTATAGCTAAGTCTCTAAGCGGGAGAACTTAGGCGAGTACTGGACTGCAGCTAAGCCCCCGAGTGGGAGGATTGCTCTCCACTCGGTAGGATTTTTCAAACTTAGGCGAGCGCCTGACTGCAGCTAAGTCTCTAAGTGGGAGAACTTAGGCGAGTACTGGACTGCAGCTAAGCCCCCGAGTGGGAGGCTTGCTCTCCACTCGGTAGGATTTTTTCAAACTTAGGCGAGTGCCGGACTGCAGCTAAGTCTCTAAGTGGGAGAACTTAGGCGAGTACTGGACTGCAGCTAAGCCCCCGAGTGGGAGGATTGCTCTCCACTCGGTAGGATTTTTTCAAACTTAGGCGAGTGCCTGACTACAGCTAAGTCTCTAAGTGGGAGAACTTAGGCGAGTACTGGACTGCAGCTAAGCCCCCGAGTGGGAGGATTGCTCTCCACTCGGTAGGATTTTTTCAAACTTAGGCGAGCGCCTGACTGCAGCTAAGTCTCTAAGTGGGAGAACTTAGGCGAGTACTAGACTGCAGCTAAGCCCCCGAGTGGGAGGATTGCTCTCCACTCGGTAGGATTTTTTCAAACTTAGGCGAGCGCCTGACTGCAGCTAAGTCTCTAAGTGGGAGAACTTAGGCGAGTACTGGACTGCAGCTAAGCCCCCGAGTGGGAGGCTTGCTCTCCACTCGGTAGGATTTTTTCAAACTTAGGCGAGTGCCTGACTGTAGCTAAGTCTCTAAGTGGGAGAACTTAGGCGAGTACTGGACTGCAGCTAAGCCCCAGAGTGGGAGGATTGCTCTCCACTCAGTAGGATTTTTTCAAACTTAGGCGAGTGCCTGACTGTAGCTAAGTCTCTAAGTGGGAGAACTTAGGCGCGTACTGGACTGCAGCTAAGCCCCCGAGTGGGAGGATTGCTCTCACTCGGTAGGATTTTTGAACACTTAGGCAAGCACTGGGCTGCAGCTAAGCCTCCGAGTGGAAGTCTGGCTTTCCACTTGGTAGGATTTTTCAAACTTAGGCGAAACGGATTCGCGGCTAAGTCACCCACTGGGGGATTTCGTATGCAAACAAAAGTGACAGCAATTATTGGAACACTCTTGCCTTTGATAAAAATGAACTGCAATTTTTTTTCTTATTACATCTCGTCTAAGGGAGGACTCAAGTGTAAAAGGGGCGGAGTAGTTCCACATTCCAAGCTCGCGGCTCGTCGATCTGGCGATCAATGTTGTAGAGGTGATACGCTCCATTGTGGAGGACTCTGGTGACGATGAAGGGGCCTTCCCAAGTAGGGGCAAGCTTGTGTGGTTTCTGCTGATCCACTCGGAGGACCAAATCTCCTTCTTGGAAGGCTCGACTCTTTACATTCCTGGCGTGGAATCGACGCAAGTCCTGCTGATAAATGGTCGATCTGATCATGGCCATCTCCCTCTCTTCTTCTAGGAGGTCGACTGCGTCTTGCCGGGCTTGTTCTGCTTCATCTTCGGTATAAAGCTCGACTCGGGGTGCGTTGTGAAGAAGATCACTCGGCAGAACTGCCTCGGCTCCATAAACCAGAAAGAATGGAGTTCTTCCAGTCGACCGGTTTGGGGTGGTCCTCAATTCCCACAGAACTGACGGAAGCTCGTCGACCCAAGCACCTGCCGCGTGCTTGAGATCACGCATCAATCGAGGCTTTAGTCCTTTGAGAATCAGACCATTTGCCCTCTCTGCCTGTCCATTCGACTGGGGATGTGCGACCGATGCATAGTCGACTCGTGTGCCTTGAGAGGCGCAGAAAGCTCTGAACTTGTCTGAATCAAAGTTTGACCCATTGTCAGTGATGATGCTATGCGGGACTCCATATCTGAATGTTAGCCCTTTGACGAAACTGATAGCAGTGCAAGCATCAAGATTCTTGATGGGCTTAGCTTCGATCCACTTGGTAAACTTGTCGACTGCCACAAGCACATGAGTGAAACCGCTCCTGCCTGTTCTCAATGGACCAACCATGTCCAGTCCCCAGACAGCAAAGGGCCAGACGAGTGGAATGGTCTTCAGGGCTGATGCAGGCTTATGTGACATGTTGGAGTAGAACTGGCACCCTCCACACTTATCGACTATCTCTTTTGCCATCTCATTTGCTTTTGGCTAGTAAAAACCCGCTCGGTATGCTTTAGCCACAATGGTCCGAGAGGACGCATGGTGACCACAGGTCCCCGAGTGGATATCATCAAGGATTATCCGACCTTCTTCTGGTGTTATGCACTTCTGACCGATTCAAGTCGCGCTTTCTCTATACAACTGTCCCCTTATGACTGTGAAGGATTTGGATCGGCAGACGATCTATCGAGCCTCTTCTTCGTCTTCCGGGAGTTCTTTCCTTAGGATATACGCGATGTACGGTATCGTCCAGTCGGGAGTGATCGCCAAGACTTCCATGATTAGGTCGACCACAGCAGGGATTGCGACTTCAGTCGGATCTGTGGCACTTTTCGGTTGCGGGGCTTCTTCTATAAAAGGATCCTCCTGGACTGACGGCAAGCAGATGTGCTCCAAAAACACATTGCTGGGAATGGCTTCCCTCTTGGAGCCTATCTTTGCCAGATCATCAGCTGCTTGATTTTTCAGTCGGGGGATGTGAGGAAGCTCTAACCCCTCGAATTTCTTTTCTAACTTTCTCACTGCATTGCAATAACCAGTCATTGCCGGACTTCTGACGTCCCACTCCTTCATCACCTGATGAACCACCAAATCCGAGTCGCCATAGACCATGAGGTGACGGATGCCGAGTGAAATGGCCATGCACAACCCGTACAAAAGTGCTTCATATTCTGCTTCATTATTGGAGGAATCGAAGTGAATCTGGAGAACATATCTGAGCTTATCTCCTCGGGGGAGACCAATACTACCCCAGCACCGGAACCATTCAGCATCTTAGATCCATCGAAGAACATGGTCCAGTGCTCCGAGTGAACTTGAGTCGGAAGCTGCTGTTCGATCCACTCAGCGACGAAATCTGCAATTGCTTGGGACTTGATAGCCTTCTTTGCCTCAAACTTGATATCTAGGGGAAGGAGTTCAATCGCCCACTTCGCCACTTGACCAGTTGCATCTCTGTTATGCAGAATCTCTGACAATGGGGCGTTGCTGACGACTGTAATGGAGTGGTCAGAGAAGTAGTGTGCAACCTTCTCCGTGGTCATATAAATCCCATATACAAGCTTCTGATAATGAGGATATCTTTGCTTTGAAGGTGTCAAGACTTCGGACACATAATATATCGGGCGCTGAACTCTGAAGGCCTTTCCTTCTTCTTCCCGCTCGACCGTAAGTACTGTACTGACAACTTGTCCTGTGGCTGCAATGTAAAGCAGCAAAGGCTCTTTACTGATTGGGGCAGCAAGCACCGACTGGGTGGAGAGCAGAGCTTTGAGGTCCGCAAACGCTGCATCAGCTTCTGGAGTCCACTCGAACTTGTCAGACTTTTTCATCAGTCGGTAAAGAGGCAACGCCTTTTCACCGAGACGAGAAATGAATCGACTTAGAGCGGCCAAGCAACCTGTAAGCTTCTGGACATCGTGCACACGCACAGGGCGCTTCATCTGGAGTATGGTGCCAATTTTCTCGGGATTGGATTCGATTCCTCGTTCGGAAACGAGAAAACCGAGTAACTTTCCACCCGGAACTCCGAATGTGCACTTTGATGGATTAAGCTTGATATCATACCCCCTGAGGTTGGCAAAGGTTTCAGCAAGGTCAGTCAGCAGGTCGGAACCTTTCCATGACTTGACCACAATATCATCCATGTAAGCTTCCACGTTCCGATTGATCTGAGTGAGCAAACACTTCTGAATCATCCTCATGAACGTGGCTCCAGCGTTCTTGAGGCCGAAGGGCATGGTGACATAATAGAAGCACCCGAATGGAGTGATGAAAGCTGTTTTGATCTCATCGGGTCCATACAGACGGATCTGATGGTACCCGGAATAGGCGTCTAGAAAAGACAATCGCTCACACCCCGCCGTCGAGTCGACTATTTGGTCGATGCGAGGGAGAGGAAAATGATCTTTCGGGCAGGCCTGATTGATATGTTTAAAGTCGATGCACATGCGAAGCGACTTGTCCTTCTTGGGGACCATGACAACATTGGCGAGCCACTCGGAGTGGTAAATCTCTCGAATGAACTCCGCTGCTAAGAGCCGAGCCACCTCCTCGCCAATAGCTTTCCTCTTCTGGACGGCGGACCATCGAAGATGCTCTTTCACAGGCTTGAACTTTGGGTCGACTCATAGACGGTGCTCAGCCAGCCCCCTGGGAATTCCAGGCATGTCAGAAGGCTTCCATGCGAAGATGTCCCAGTTCTCACGGAGGAACCGGATGAGCGCTTCTTCCTATTTGGAGTCGAGCGTCTTTGAGATGTGAGTCGGGGCTGCCTCAGGGTCGGTCGGGTGGATGTGAACTGCCTTTGTTTCACCGGTCGATTGAAAAGTTGACTGTGAAGCGGGCTTCTTAGCTTGTAGCAACTCACTCGGATCAGCAGTCTTCTGATACTCTTGTAGCTCAACTACTGCCATCTGAGCGTCAGCAATCTTTGAGCCTTTCTGAAAGCACTCTTCTGCTTTCTTCCGATTGCCTGTAACAGTGATCACACCTTTGGGACCAGGCATCTTCAATTTGAGATACACATAACATGGTCGGGCCATGAAGCGTGCATAAGCTGGCCTGCCCAAAATGGCATGATAAGCACTTTGGAAGTCCACAACCTCGAATGTCAACTTTTCCTTGCGGTAATTCTTTGAATCACCGAAAACCACATCAAGAGCAATCTGGCCGAGTGATTCGGCTTTCTTCCCGGGAATGAATCCGTGGAAGCTCATGTTGCTGGTACTGAGCCTGGACATCGGAATGCCCATCCCTTTAAATGTCTCAGCATACAGTATGTTCAGGCCACTGCCTCCATCCATCAGGACTTTGGTCAGTCGAGTGCCTTCGACAACTGGGTCGACCACCAAAGCTTGCCTCCCAGGGGTGGCAATGTGCATGGGGTGATCAGACTGGTCGAATGTTATGGCAGTCTGAGACCACTTCAGATAGCTGGGTGTTGCCGGAGCAACCATATTCACTTCACGATTAATGACTTTCAGTCGACTTTTGCTTTCGACATCATCAAAAATCATCAAGGTGGAATTGACTTGGGGGTATCCCTCGTCACTATCATCCTTGTCCTCAACCCTATCTGGCTCTTTTTCCTTATCTTTGGGCTGCTTGCCCTGAAACTGCTGGATCAGGAGCCGGCACTATCGAGTGGTATGCTTTGGGAAAACAAAATTACCCTCTTCATCTTTCTTGGTGTGGATGTGACATGGCAGATCCAAAACATCATTTCCATCTTGATCCTTGACTTTATTGGGCTTCCAGGTGCCCTTGGCCTTTCCCTTGAAATTTCCCTGGGTTACGGCCAGGGCCTCCCCAGGGGCGGCTGGCTCGGCCTTCCGCTTCTGTTTCCGACTGGAGTTTCCTCCGGTTTCTTGGGCGACTGCCTTTTGCTTGCCACTCCGGAGGCGATCTTCATCCTCGCCATTGGCGTATTTGGTGGCAATCTCCATCATCCGATTCAGAGACATCTCTCCAGTTCGACCGAACTTCAGATTCAATTCTCTGTACTTAATGCCTTCTTTGAAGGCGCAAACTGCTTGATGGTCTGGAACATTCTCAACCATGTGATGCAATGTGATCCACCTTTGGATGTAATCCCTTAGCGCTTCATTCGGTTTCTGCACACAGGACCGCAACTTTGTAAGGCATGCAGGCCGTTTACATGTTCCCTCAAAGGTTGTGACAAACACTCGGGAGAGGTCTTCCCAGGTGTAGATGCTGCTGAGCGCTAACTGATTTAGCCACGCCCTGGCTGAGCCCTCTAACATGAGAGGCAAATGCTTCATGGCCACCTCATCATTGCCACCGCCAATGTGTATAGCCACTCGGTAATCTTCAAGCCAAGTGTCAGGCTTAGATTCACCGGTAAACTTGCTGACTCCAGTCGCCAACCTGAAGTTGGGGGTATCACTGCGGCCCTGATGGCTCGACTGAAACACTCTGGCCCTGAAACACGCACTCTACTGCTGGTAGGCGCATCTTTGTCGTGGCCTTCTCGGTGAGCTCTGTTCCGGTCGACCAGACCCTGAACGAGGATGGATCTCGCATCAAAACCTGGGTCCCTGGGGTCGACTAGAATCCTTTGCCCAACACTATGAGGGCGTCTGTCATCTCGCTGTCGAGGCGCATATGACCCACTCCTCGGGGGAGGGGTTGGCACTCGACGTCGATCCTCACGATCGAATTGGTGATCATACTGCTCATTTCTTCTGTACTGATTGTGCCGGTGTCCACATCCCTCATGCCTCAGGGGCGATCTCGGGTTGTGAGCCGACTAGACTGTATCTGTTGCAACGGATCGACTATGGATCCTATTCCGCGACTGAGAAATAGCGGAATTTTGATTCCCCGCCGCCCGGAGTAGCGCTCTGATCTACAACAAGCCCCTGCCAGCCTCTGACTGGGAGGGCTGAATTGACTCTGCTATACGGGCCGCGGCGGCCAAATTCTGGACTGGGGTTCGATATACCTGTGTTGGCGGGAAGAGCTGACATCGACTGGACTCAGGAGCTCGCTAATGTGCTTGCTCGTCGAGCATTCGCTAGAGATTTTCCATTCGAGTGCGCTCGGCCAAGTTAGCCAAGCGCGCATCCTCCAAGGCCCGGGCCTCGGGGGTTTCTCCGACGATAGGAGTGTGGAGTGCGTCTATGTTCCGGCGGCGAAGCTCTTCTCGCTGCAATGCCGTGAGGGGTTTGGGGAGATACTCGTCGTGGGGATGCGACGGATCGCCCCCACCCGCGCCTCCCTCAGCGTGAGGGAAACCTGGAGGACTATGTGCTCCATCAACCGGCAGGACCTTAGCCGCTGGGTCGCTGCTGTCACACTCGGATGCGGTCTCCGCGGAGCCAGTCGACAGGTCGAACAGGCCGCAGAGGGATTCGTCGGGCTCGATTGCCGCGACTTGCAGGGCGACCGACTGGCGGGCCACGGCATGCCTCACCCACCTCTGAAGTCTCGACCTACCGGAGCGCTTGTGCCGGTGGGAGACAGAGCGGGGAGATGACACGGGGGCCAACCCATACTGGGTCGACGGCTGCCGCAGGAGGACGCCACGAATGCATGCGTGGAAATGCATCGCGCCACGGACAGGGAGCGCGTCGATGTCGAGTGGCGCCTCCTGAAGCCAAGCGGAGTCGTCTACGATGAATGTGAGCGCGCCGAGACGGATCTCGCGTCCCTCCACCAAAACTCCGCACGAAACCATGATCAAAGGGATCAGAAGAACCGCAACTTCTCCAATTAAGCGCTAAGATTCCCGCCCCAAGGTGGGCGCCAACTGTCGTGGTTCTAACTCTGACAGTGATGTAGGGGGGTGTGTATGGAGAGGCTAGATCTCAGCTATTGGGAAGTTGTAAGCACACAAAGATGTACGAGTTCAGGCCCTTCACGGAGGAAGTAACAGCCCTATGTCTCGGTGCCCGGAGGCGGTCGATTGGATTATAGGCGTGTGAATAACAGGGGTGCGAACCCTTGATACCGAGGTGGGGGTGGCTTATATAGAGTTTGCCAAGACCCCGGCCAGCCCACATTACCAAGGGTTCAATGTACATTAATGCGGGGCGTTACTGGTAACGCTGGTAATAAAATGATATAATGACTATAAATACTACTTAATAGCCGACCGTTTGCCTGCGGAGTGATTTTAGGTCTCCTGGCCAGTCGAGTGGTTGGCTTCATGGTCGAGTGATAGCTTCTTGGTCGAGTGAGATACTTTCAAGTCGATTGAAAGATGACTTCTTCTAGGGATGTCCTTAGGTAGGGCTCTTTTGGACAGGTCCGTGCCCCTACCCTAGGTACATAGCTTCATCAGTGTTATCTTAATTTGAACTTCTTGGGTTTTATTTTTTATGAACGAAGAGAGGTAATAGGGTTGAACTTCCTGGCCATCAATTCATGAACCTTTTCACCTAAATAACTATTTTCCCATAAAAATGCACATTTTTGGGCCATATACATCCATTCGAAACAACACCATGACGAAGAGAAGAAATGTGCAATAGTGTAGCAATTTTAGAATGAGAAGGTTGTACACTGGTTTAGCTTCATAACAAACTCGTGTCTTTGTCAACTGAACTTCAGACATATACATATACAACTTGTGTCTTTGTAAGATTTTTTGAGAGATAAAAACTAAAACATACATATACAACTGAACTTCAGACACTAGCCACCTGCACTGCCGTCGTAGTGGAGAGAGAAGGGAGGCCTGGTGCTCGGTCATTGCACCAACGGAGCAGAGTGCAGGCATGCTGGAGGAGGGCAGGCCGTACTAGAGAGAAAGTCGCACCAGAGGGGAGGGCAGGCCGCGCCAGAGCGCAGGGAAGCTCGCACCCGGGCGGAGGGGAGGCGAGGCCACGAATGGGTCCTATCCTCTGCTACGACGGGCGGAGCTGGTTTGATCGCTGGAGGGTGGACTAGAAGGCGCCTGTGTCTGGGGCAGAGCAACGAGGAGGCGTGTATCACAGGGGGTCGTCGCGTGAGGAGGAGCTGGGCGACGTCAGGGGCACCCTAGGTGGCAGCGGAGGCGTGATGGCGTACCAGAGGTAGGTGACGGGCTCGCGCGCCGGCGCTTCATGGAAGGAGGCGGCGTCGGGTTCGCACGCCGGTACTTGGTGGCGGCAGGCGGTGGTGGGATCAATCCCGAGCGGATCTGGGGGAAGGAGGCGCTCCGGTGGCCGGATCGAGGGGAGGTGGTGTCGCGGCGGTCCGGATCCCGGGGAGAGAGCGGCGGGGCGGCCGGATTTAGGACCGGTGGATGGTTCTTGGGGAAGGGGAGGGGGCGGCGCAAGAGGTGCGGGACTAGGTGGGTTTTTTTTCTCCATGGCTTCGCGAGTTCGGGAACGCCTCTTCGGGCTTATATATAGAGAGCTGTGATCCAAATAGTTATTTTGATCCCGGGATTAGAATAGTGCCACCCTATATATATATATATAAATAAATAAATATAAACACTATTCTGATCACAGGATCAGAATAATATTTTGATCACGGGATCAGAATAATATTCTGATCACAACCTGAACTACATGACTAACGCGCCTGAACTTCCCTGTGGACGAACACGACCTTCGGGCTATCTTCGCAATCGTGGCTTTTCCCGCGAATTATTCTTGTTACTCGTGTTCTATATGATGTTAGTGTAATCTAGAAATGTTTTTAGCAACTAAATACCGATTTTAAATAGGAATCTCGCTCGTTGGGGGATTTTGCTCCCGGGTCGTGATGAAATTGTGTTTTTTGCAATTTTACTGCGTGAGTTGTTCGACCTGAACTTCCCCTAGTGCTAGGTTGAACTTCCGCCAACATTGCCCAACTGGGCTTGCGATATACCGTTGGAAAGCTATGAACACCAGTATCATGACCCAAGTTACATTTTTGGCAAAATGTGTCAGGACCCCGATTCCAAGTCACATTGATCTAGCCAGTAACACCTCATATCACTTTGCGGCCTCACGCACGGTATTCCCACAGGTGTCGCCTTACCATGGCCCGGGACCATTTACGCCTTTTGGCTCACGTATATGATAGCGTCGTGTAACGCCCAATATGTAACCTTCCCGAATGGTACTCCAACTCTTGCCGTTTCCGGCATTAAGTTATATTTAATTCTCGGGTTCGGGTCTTTGCCTCCGTGTGTTGTTTTCGTTTTCGTGCTTCTCATGTCATGTCATCACGTGCATTGCATTTGCATACATGTTCATCTCATGCATTCGAGCATTTTCCCCGTTGTCCGTTTTGCATTCCGGCGCTTCGTTCTCCTCCGGTGGCCATTTCTAGCTTTCTTTCGTGTGTGGGGATTAAACATTTCCGGATTGGGCCGAGACTTGCCATGCGGCCTTGGTTTACTACCGGTAGACCACCTGTCAAGTTTCGGGTCATTTGGACTTCGTTTGATACTCCAACGGTTAACCGAGGGACCGAAGAGGCCTCGTGTGTGTGCAGCCCAACACCCCTCCATTTTGGCCCAAAACCCACCAAACTCAGCTCCATCGTCTCGGTCATTCGATCACGATCGTGTAGGCGAAAACCGCACCTCATTTGGACTCTCCTAGCTCCCTCTATGCCTACATAAAGGCCCCCCTCGTTTTTGGATCGTCCCCTACCTCGAAACCCTAAAAATCCCAGATCGCAGCTCCGCGCGCCGGACATTGTCCGTCCGGGCCGGACATACCCGCGGCCGCCCCCGCGCCCAATCAGGTCGCGCCGCGTGGCACTCCGCCGCCCACCGCCGCCGAGGCCCGCTCGGGCCCGTCCCCGGCCCTCCCGGCCCACGATGCCCGCGCCGCCCGGGTCCTCGTCTCCCCCGCGCCCGGCGACGCTCTCCGCCGCCGACCACCGCGGCCGCCATCGTCGGCCACCTCCGACCTCCACTCCGGCCGCCTCCTCGCCGCGACGCCCGGCCGCCTCCTCGCCGCACCCTCCGCCGCGCTCCTCGCCGGGGCCCCGCGCTTCCCCGCACCGGGAGCCGCGCCCCACCGCGCCGGCCTCCTCCTCCCCGCCTTGCCCCGCCTCGCCTTCGGCTCGCCGGAGCCGGCCGGCATCGCCGTAGCTCGCGGTGCTACAGTAACCGCCTCGGGTGAACAGTACCGGGCGCCAGATCCAGATCCAAAAAACCCTAGCCGGTTGACTTTTGCCCTCTCCGTTTAATTTTTCGTGCAACGTTTGACCTGCCATATCTTTGCACCCGTAGCTCCGATTTGGGCATATGATATGTCAAAATCTTCGTCTCGATGAGTACATCATTTCATTCAATTGCATCATTTGCATTTGAGGTCATCTTGGTGCCCAAAATGCTGTTGGAAGGAGGCATCATGAGTTAAATTGCAGATCCGTTAGTTCAACATGCACTTTTGTCATTTTTGCCATGTTTAATCCGTGCATGATATGCCTGTGCCCCTTTGGGATGAATTGTTAAGCATGTTGTCTTCTTTCCAGAGGTGCCTCCCATGCATCTTTAGGATGTGTATGTTGTCTTGTGCAAGCTTGCGAAGTAGGCTACCTGAGTTTACTGATTTCAGGGACTTAGTGAATTTCAGTCTGAGATGTTTTAGTTCACGATGCTATATGGCCAGCTTGTTTTCTAGTGATCCGTGCCTCTTTTGAGGATGATCAGTAAGAGTGATTTGTTATGCTTGTTGTGCTTAATCCATCCATGTATTTACTTGTTGTGTTGGAGCACCCTATGTTGACTCAATCGAGCTCAACTTTTGGATAGTTGTTGTTTTGGGCAGATCGTGAACTCTTTTGCGATTTTGCCGGAGTGATTGCTAGTGATCCATGCAGGCTATGCCATTGTTCTTGCCATGTCTAGCTAGCATTTTGTGCCTTCTTAATGGATATATGCTTGCCTTGCCATGACTTGCACCGTAGTGAGTGCATCGAGCTCGTTTACATGCCTCCGTGAGTTATTATTTCAGCATGTCCCAGTTTTCACCAAGTCTGAAAACTGATTGTGTTTCATCGATGTTCGTGTGCTCGGTAGAGTATTTTGTGAACCCTTTTGGCCCCAGGTAATTTTGGGTGTTTTGTTAAGCTTGTTGAGTAGCTCCATGCCAAGCTCTTACTTGCCATGTTCAGGTTTTGCATCATGTTGTTTTGCTGCTCCGAAGAGAGCATCGTGGTCTGAAATTCCAGACTAGCGTTAATTTCGCTAAGTCTGAAATCTGTTTTGCTTATTCAGTTTTGCCATGCTTGTTTGAAGCCCTTAATGGATGAATTTGCCGATGCCTTAGTCCTGGTGATTTGTTAAGCTTCTTGAGTACATCACTGCCATGCAATTTGTTTTCATGTTGGGTGGCTGTAGCATGTTCATTTTGTTGCATTTAAGAGCCTACTTGCTGTAAATCGCAGATCGGTTCGTTTAGTAAAACGCTTGCCATTTCCAAACCGTAGCTCCGATTGCCATGATCTTTATATCGTTTTCAGGGGATTTCTTTCCCTCTATCCAGTGGCACACTTGGATTTCCAAGTTGAGGCCAGGTTTATGCATTTCCTGTCACATCTTGCATTTTGCATCCCGCATCGCATCCCGCATAGCATATCATCCTTGCATCTTATTGGTTGCCCTTGCACGTGGTTGATTGTATCCTTGTTGCTTGTTTGTGTTGTTGGGTAGAGCCGGGAGACGAGTTCGCTAACGAGGAGCCCTTTGAGTTTGCTTTTGAGGATCCAGTCAATTCTGACAACTGTGCAGGCAAGATGATCACACACTTGAAATCACTACTATCTTTGCTATGCTAGTTTGCTCGCTCTTTTGCTTTGCCATTGCTTCGATGCCTACCACTTGCTTGTCAGCCTCCCAATTGCCATGCTTGAGCCTCTAACCCACCTTTGTCCTAGCAAACCATTGATTGGCTATGTTACCGCTTTGCTCAAGCCCCTTCTTATAGCGTTGCTAGTTGCAGGTGAAGATTGGAGCCGTTCCATGTTGGAACCTTTATTTACTTGTTGGGATATCATTATATTGCTATGTTATCTTTACTCTTCTATATACTTGGTAAAGGGTGGAAGGCTCGGTCTCTCGCCTAGTGTTTGTTCCACTCTTGCCGCCCTAGTTTCCGTCATATCGGTGTTATGTTCCCGGATTGCTGCGTCCCTTACGCGGTTGGGCTATAATGGGAACCCCTTGATAGTTCGCCTTGATTAAAGCTTTTCCAGCAATGCCCAACATTGGTTTTACCATTTGCCACCTACCCCTTTTTCCCTTGGGTTTCCGGAGCCCGAGGGTCATCTTTATTTTAGCCCCCCACGGGCCAGTGCTCCTCTGAGTGTTGGTCCGACCGAGTAGACTGCGGGGCCACCTCGGGGCAACTTGAGGGTTGGTTTTACTCGTAGGATGTCTCATCTGAGTGTGCCCTGAGAACGAGATATGTGCAGCTCCTATCGGGATTTGTCGGCGCATTCGGGCGGTGTTGCTGGACTAGTTTTGACCTGTCGAATCATCTTGTTGTACCGGGATACCGAGTCTGATCGGTGGGTCCTGGGTGGAGGTCTATTCCTTCGTTGACCGTGAGAGCTTGTTATGGGCTAAGTTGGGACCCCCCTGCAGGGATTGATCTTTCGAAAGCCGTGCCCGCGGTTATGGGCAGATGGGAATTTGTTAATGTCCGGTTGTAGATAACTTGAACTTAAATAATTAAAATGAATCAACTGCGTGTGTTGACGTGATGGCCTCTTCTCGGCGGAGTCCGGGAAGTGGACACGGCATTGGAGTTATGTTTGCGTAGTCTGCTCTATTTAGTTTCCGCTCGTGCTTTGCCTCCTCTTCTCGCTCTACTTTGCGAATAAGTTAGCCACCATATATGCTAGACGCTTGCTGCAGCTCCACTTACATTACCCCTTCCCTACCTATTAAGCTTAAATAGTCTTGATCGCGAGGGTGCGAGATTGCTGAGTCCTTTGTGGCTCACAGGTTACTATTACACCAGATGCAGGGACCGATGATACTCCTCCGGATGGCGCGCTCGAGCTGAAGTGGGAGTACGACGAGGACTCTCAGCGATACTATGTGTCTTTTCCTGATGATCAGTAGTGGTGCCTATTCGGGGTTAGATTCAGGGCCTAGTCGCTTGTTGGGGGTCTTTTCTATTTTGGCGCCGTAGTCGGGCCATGAGTGATTGTATGATGGATGTTATTTATGTACTTTGATGTGACGTGGCGAGTGTAAGCCAACTATTATATTATTCCCCTTCATATTATATATGTACATGGGTTGTGTAATGATTCCCGACTTGCGACATTGCTTTCCATGCGCCTATGTCTCTAAGTCGTGCCTCGACACGTGGGAGACATAGCCGCATCGAGGGCGTTACAAGTTGGTAATCAGAGCCTTCCCCGACCTTAGGAGCTCCATTGCTTGATCGTTTTTAGCAGCCGAGTTGTGTCTAGAAAAATGTTTTGAGTCCTTAGGAATTATATATCGGAGAGCTTAGGAATTCTTTTTACTTCCCAGTCTCCTCATCGCTCTGGAAAGGCATCCTGACGTAGAGTTTTGCCTCTTCTCTTCCCAAATTTCACTTAATTTTTTTTAGGATCACGCGAGTATCTTAGTTTTGTTCCGATGGCTTATGATGAGAATACAGTCTTGGTGCCTCCTGTCAGGGATTTAGTGGAAGTGTCCCGGGGAGTTGAGCTCTGAGGTGTTGTCATCATAATTCTATCGTTGCAATTCTGGCATACTTGAGATATGTGCGCGACACCGAAAAACTCATTTATGCAGTTCGTTGGTGAGATAACCTCGACGCCACCCAGTACTGGGGCGGGAGTTCGGGAATATCGCCATAACTTGTATAACGGATGCTTTTCAAAGGTTGAGATAGATGGTTTCCGAAGGTTTCTTGGTTATGTGTTGAAGGATGGATGCAGCTGGATGTAGGATTTGCTAGCTTGGGTGAGATATTATGCTTCCCCTGTATCCCCAACACCTGATTGCATAACCGGAAAGTTTCGGGAGTTTCATAGGTGGGAATTCAAGTAGCCTTAGGATATCTTTCCAACAGATATGTGATATGAAATTGGGGTTCGACGTCTAGTGGTTCGCCTATTCACAGTCGATTTTACAGTGGCCTCATTGTGTCTTAAAGAGTCCTTGGCTATGCTGACTCGGGGATGGTTCGTATGTCATGTGCACTGCCTTGTACATGATGGTGCTGTACGGTCGAGCCCGTGTAGGTCCTACCACGAACACTTCGGACGAAATTTCTATCATGTGTTTGTTTTGGCTTATTCCGCAAGCCAACCCTTGGTTTTATTTCGAGTTGTGGTGTTCGTTCTTCTTCGACGTCATATGTTGATTCCATCCCTCGTTGTTGTACTTCTTCTACCTGATTCTTCGTGGCTTCGCAATTTAGGAATATGTGACCACTTCAAGAGAAGTGCATTCGTTCATTTTGTTCGGATGTGAAGACTTTATGTTGCAATTTTCATTCCGTTGGTTTCACCTTCAATATTTCTCTATTTGTGTGCTAATGGTGGTCAACCTCTTCAGGATGGCTCCCGCTAAGAGCACCAGTCAGAACCAGAATCAAGATCCTCCGCCACCTCCGCCTCCTCCGGAAGCATGGCAGGCTGTGATGGCTGCTACTAATGCAAATACTCAGCTGATCATGCAAATCATCCAAGAGCGGAATCAAAGCAGTCAAGGAAATCAAGGCAACAACCAGAACCAGTTTGCAACTCTGAATCAGTTCCTCGCAAATGGTCCAAAGACGTTCAGCAACTGCGTTGAGGCTACCGATGCTGATGATTGGTTAGTCGATCTGGGCAAGCATTTTGAATGTAGCAACGTCAGACCTGAAGATTTCGTCAAGTTCGCGTCTTTCCAGCTCAAGGACCAGGCCGCAGAGTGGTTTCAGCAGTATCGGGATTCCAGAGGTGGACGTTTGATCACTTGGGATGATTTCCGTCATGATTTCCGCGCTCATCACATTCCTCAAAGTGTGACTGAAAGCAAACGTGAAGAATTCCGCAATCTGAAGCAAGGCTCTTTGTCTGTCTATGACTACAACAAGTTGTTCCAGAAGCTCGCCCGTTTTGCCAAGCAGGATGTTCCTGATGAGAAGAGCATGATCTATCAGTTCAGGGGTGGTCTTCGTGAAGAAATTCAGCTCGCTCTTGTCCTCTTCGAGCCGCTGAGATACGATGAGTTCTACAACATGGCACTGAAGCAAGAGGCTGCTCAGCTCAGGTGTGATGCTTCTAGGAAGCGAGTCAGAGACACTACGTCTTCGTCCTCTACTCAAGTGGCCAAGCAGCAGAAGTATTGGCTTCCTCCTCCTCCGTTCCGGCAGCCGTATCAGCAGAAGAGCAAAGGTGGCAGTGGTTCATCCCACCCACCCAACCCAGGCTTCCAGAACAAGATTCGTCTCAAGCTCCAAGATCGAGTGCTCCGTACCACCGTCCGCTCTCAGAGGTCACGTGCAACAAGTGCCAACAGAAGGGTCACTATGCCAACAAGTGTTTCAACCAGAGGCGTCTTCCTCCTCCTCCTCCTGTCAGATCGGCAAGTACAGCTGTGGTCAAGCATAACCCCAAGTCCGCCAAGGTCAACTTGATGAACGCAGCTCAGGCAGAGGATTCGTCAGATGTGATCATGGGTAACCTTCCTGTTAACGATGTTCCCGCAAAAGTACTTTTTGATACTGGTGCATCGCATTCTTTCTTGTCATGCCCGTTTGCATCGAAGCACAATGTTGATAGTGAGATTATGCCCAAAGCCATGCAAGTTGTTTCTCCAGGCAAGCTGTTGACTTCAAGCTTGGTTGCTCCCGATATTTCTATCACATTGGGCGATTACAAGTTTCTTTCTTCCCCAATGGTTCTTGGCAATTCTCATATCGACCTCATTCTTGAGATGGACTGGCTCTCTAAACACAAGGCTCACCTCGATTGTGTAGCCAGGCAGATTCAACTGACTCATTCCTCTAAAGATGTCATTGTCTTTGCTGCTCGGGATAATACCATCCAGTTGTTCTCTCTCAATGAAAAGGGTGAATTGGATGCTATTTCGCAGATTCCGGTTGTTTGTGAGTATCAAGATGTCTCCCCTGAAGAACTCCCAGGCATGCCTCCAAACCGGCCGGTTGAATTCGTTATTGAACTTGAGCCCGGTACGGAACCGGTGTGCAAACGGCCTTACAAGCTCGGCCCCGAAGAGTTGAAGGAGTTGAAGAAACAACTCGATGTGCAAAAAAGAATGGGTCTTATTCGGCCTAGTACTTCTCCGTGGGGTTGTGGTGTTCTTTTTGTGAAGAAGAAGGATGGAACGGACCGACTTTGTGTTGTTTATCGTCCATTGAACAAGAAGACCATCAAGAACAAATATCCACTTCCCAACATTAATGAGTTGTTCGAACAACTCAAGGGTGCCCAAGTATTCTCCAAGCTTGATCTCCGTATGGGTTATCATCAAATTCGCATTTGTGAACAAGATATTCCAAAGACGGCGTTCAGAACAAGCTATTGGTCATATGAATACACTGTTATGTCTTTTGGCCTCGCCAATGCTCCTCCGACGTTCTCTCGCATGATGAACTTCATCTTCAACCCCTACACCAACGACTTTGTTTTGGTCTATCTCGATGATATCCTGGTTTTCTTGAAGAACAAGGAAGATCATGCCAAACACTTGCGTTTGGTTCTTGACAAGCTAAGGGAACATCAATTCTACGCCAAGTTCTCCAAGTGTGAGTTTTGGCTCGATGAGGTTCTTTATCTTGGCCATATTATCTCTGCCAAGGGCATTTCCGTGGATCCTAAGAAGGTGTCTGCAATCGTTAATTGGGAACCTCCTCAGAATGTGAAGCAACTCCGTAGCTTCCTCGGTCTTGCAAGTTATTGCCGAAGATTCGTTGAAAACTTTTCCAAGATCGCGAAGCCTCTCTCAAATCTTCTTCAGAAGCACGTCAAGTACGTTTGGTCTCCGGAGTGTGATGTTGCTTTCAACGCTTTGAAAGAGAAATTGATCACTGCTCCAGTTCTAACTCCGCCTGATGAAACCAAGCCGTACGAGGTCTTTTGTGATGCCTCTCTCCAAGGTCTAGGTGCTGTACTGATGCAAGAGAAGAAAGTTGTTGCTTATACCTCTCGCCAGTTGAAGCCTAATGAGAAGAACTACCCCACTCATGATCTTGAGTTGGCGGCAGTTGTGCACGCATTGTTGACTTGGAGACATCTTCTCTTGGGAAGGAAAGTGGACATTTTCACTGATCACAAGAGTCTCAAGTACATCTTCACTCAGCCTAATCTCAACCTCAGGCAGCCTCGATGGGTCGAAATGATTCAAGAGTACAATCCGAGTATCGAGTATACTCCAGGCAAGGCTAATGTGATTGCTGACGCTTTGAGCAGAAAAGCATATTGCAACAGTCTGATTCTCAAGCCTTATCAACCCGAGCTTTGTGAAGCCTTCCGCAAACTTAATCTGCAAGTTGTTCCTCAAGGTTTCCTCGCCAACCTTCAAGTTTCTCCTACCTTGGAAGACCAGATTCGCCAAGCCCAGCTTCTTGATGCTATGGTGAAAAAGGTGAAGATTGGTATTGCAAAGAGTCAGTCCAAGTACAAGTGCTACCGACTTGATGACAAGGACACTCTCTTCTTCGAGGCTCGAATTGTTGTGCCCAAAGGTGAACTTTGTAAAGTGATCATGAATGAGGCTCACAACTCTCTCCTCTCCATCCACCCTAGTAGCACGAAGATGTATCAAGACCTGAAGCAAACTTATTGGTGGACTCGAATGAAGCACGAGATCGCTCAATTCGTGAATGAATGTGATGTCTGTAGAAGAGTGAAAGTAGAACACCAAAGGCCAGCAGGTCTCCTCCAACCTCTCGCCATTCCAGAATGGAAGTTTGACCACATTGAAATGGACTTCGTGACTGGGTTTCCTAAGTCCAAGCGTGGCAATGATGCTATATTCGTTGTCATCGACAAGCTCACCAAAGTGGCTCATTTCCTGCCTATCAAAGAGTCAATCACTGCAGCTCAATTGGCGGAGCTCTACACCTCTCGTATTGTCTCTCTGCACGGTATTCCTCAAGTGATATCTTCAGACCGTGGGAGCATCTTTACCTCCAAGTTTTGGGATTCTTTTCAGAAGGCCATGGGTACCAGCATTCGCTTCAGCACTGCTTTCCACCCTCAAACAAGCGGTCTAGTCGAGCGTGTCAACCAGATTCTTGAAGATATGCTCAGGGCTTGTGTTATCTCCTTCGGCATGAAGTGGGAGGATTGTATTCCTTATGCTGAATTCTCGTACAACAACAGTTTCCAAGCAAGTTCCGGCAAGGCCCCATTTGAAATTCTGTATGGAAGGAAGTGCCGTACACCTCTCAACTGGTCTGAAACCGGTGAACGTCAGCTGCTGGGTAATGACCTGATCACAGAGGTAGAAGAAATGTGCAAGGTCATTCGTGATAACCTCAAAGCAGCCCAATCTCGTCAGAAGAGCTACTATGACAGCAAGCACCGTGATTTGGCCTTCGAGATCGGAGATCATGTCTACCTCCGCGTCTCTCCTATGAAAGGGACTCGTCGCTTCGGTATCAAAGGGAAGCTTGCCCCTAGATACGTCGGACCTTTCAAGATCGTCAGCAAGAGACGCGACCTCGCCTATCAACTCGAGCTTCCTGCAACCTTTGCCAATGTTCATGATGTGTTCCATGTCTCGCAACTCCGTAAGTGCTTCAAGACGCCTGAGCGCACCGTCAACTTCGAGGACACTGAGCTCCAAGAAGATCTCTCCTACCGTGAGCACCCAGTTGCAATCCTTGAAGAGACTGAACGCAAAACTCGCAACAAGTCAATCAAGTTTCTCAAAGTCAAGTGGTCACACCATTCCGACCGTGAAGCCACCTGGGAACGCGAGGATCACCTCCGTTCTGAGTACCCGGAGTTCTTTCAGTCCTAGATCTCGGGACGAGATCTTTTCGTAGTGGTGGAGTGTTGTAACGCCCCATATGTAACCTTCCCGAATTGTACTCCAACTCTTGCCGTTTCCGGCATTAAGTTATATTTAATTCTCGGGTTCGGGTCTTTGCCTCCGTGTGTTGTTTTCGTTTTCGTGCTTCTCATATCATGGCATCACGTGCATTGCATTTGCATACATGTTCATCTCATGCATTCGAGCATTTTCCCCGTTGTCCGCTTTGCATTCCGGCGCTTCGTTCTCCTCCGGTGGCCATTTCTAGCTTTCTTTCGTGTGTGGGGATTAAACATTTCCGGATTGGGCCGAGACTTGCCATGCGGCCTTGGTTTACTACCGGTAGACCACCTGTCAAGTTTCGGGTCATTTGGACTTCGTTTGATAGTCCAACGGTTAACCGAGGGACCGAAGAGGCCTCGTGTGTGTGCAGCCCAACACCCCTTCATTTTGGCCCAAAACCCACCAAACTCAGCTCCACCGTCTCGGCCATTCGATCACGATCGTGTAGGCGAAAACCGCACCTCATTTGGACTCTCCTAGCTCCCTCTATGCCTACATAAAGGCCCCCCTCGTTTTTGGATCGTCCCCTACCTCGAAACCCTAAAAATCCCAGATCGCAGCTCCGCGCGCCGGACATTGTCCGTCCGGGCCGGACATACCCGCGGCCGTCCCCACGCCCAATCAGGTCGCGCCGCGTGGCACTCCGCCGCCCACCGCCGCCGAGGCCCGCTCGGGCCCGTCCCCGGCCCTCCCGGCCCACGACGCCCGCGCCGCCCGGGTCCTCGTCTCCCCCGCGCCCGGCGACGCTCTCCGCCGCCGACCACCGCGGCCGCCATCGTCGGCCACCTCCGACCTCCACTCCGGCCGCCTCCTCGCCGCGACGCCCGGCCGCCTCCTCGCCGCACCCTCCGCCGCGCTCCTCGCCGGGGCCCCGCGCTTCCCCGCGCCGGGAGCCGCGCCCCACCGCGCCGGCCTCCTCCTCCCCGCCTTGCCCCGCCTCGCCTTCGGCTCGCCGGAGCCGGCCGACATCGCCGTAGCTCGCGGTGCTACAGTAACCACCTCGGGTGAACAGTACCGGGCGCCAGATCCAGATCCAAAAAACCCTAGCCGGTTGACTTTTGCCCTCTCCGTTTAATTTTTCGTGCAACGTTTGACCTGCCATATCTTTGCACCCGTAGCTCTGATTTGGGCATATGATATGTCAAAATCTTCGTCTCGACGAGTACATCATTTCATTCCATTGCATCATTTGCATTTGAGGTCATCTTGGTGCCCAAAATGCTGTTGGAAGGAGGCATCATGAGTTAAATTGCAGATCCGTTAGTTCAACATGCACTTTTGTCATTTTTGCCATGTTTAATCCGTGCATGATATGCCTGTGCCCCTTTGGGATGAATTGTTAAGCATGTTGTCTTCTTTCCAGAGGTGCCTCCCATGCATCTTTAGGATGTGTATGTTGTCTTGTGCAAGCTTGCGAAGTAGGCTACCTGAGTTTACTGATTTCAGGGACTTAGTGAATTTCACAGTCTGAGATGTTTTAGTTCACGATGCTATATGGCCAGCTTGTTTTCTAGTGATCCGTGCCTCTTTTGAGGATGATCAGTAAGAGTGATTTGTTATGCTTGTTGTGCTTAATCCATCCATGTCTTTACTTGTTGTGTTGGAGCACCCTATGTTGACTCAATCGAGCTCAACTTTTGGATAGTTGTTGTTTTGGGCAGATCGTGAACTCTTTTGCGATTTTGCCGGAGTGATTGCTAGTGATCCATGCAGGCTATGCCATTGTTCTTGCCATGTCTAGCTAGCATTTTGTGCCTTCTTAATGGATATATGCTTGCCTTGCCATGACTTGCACCGTAGTGAGTGCATCGAGCTCGTTTACATGCCTCCGTGAGTTATTATTTCAGCATGTCCCAGTTTTCACCAAGTCTGAAAACTGATTGTGTTTCATCGATGTTCGTGTGCTCGGTAGAGTATTTTGTGAACCCTTTTGGCCCCAGGTAATTTTGGGTGTTTTGTTAAGCTTGTTGAGTAGCTCCATGCCAAGCTCTTACTTGCCATGTTCAGGTTTTGCATCATGTTGTTTTGCTGCTCCGAAGAGAGCATCGTGGTCTGAAATTCCAGACTAGCGTTAATTTCGCTAAGTCTGAAATCTGTTTTGCTTATTCAGTTTTGCCATGCTTGTTTGAAGCCCTTAATGGATGAATTTGCCGATGCCTTAGTCCTGGTGATTTGTTAAGCTTCTTGAGTACATCACTGCCATGCAATTTGTTTTCATGTTGGGTGGCTGTAGCATGTTCATTTTGTTGCATTTAAGAGCCTACTTGCTGTAAATCGCAGATCGGTTCGTTTAGTAAAACGCTTGCCATTTCCAAACCGTAGCTCCGATTGCCATGATCTTTATATCGTTTTCAGGGGATTTCTTTCCCTCTATCCAGTGGCACACTTGGATTTCCAAGTTGAGGCCAGGTTTATGCATTTCCTGTCACATCTTGCATTTTGCATCCCGCATCGCATCCCGCATAGCATATCATCCTTGCATCTTATTGGTTGCCCTTGCACGTGGTTGATTGTATCCTTGTTGCTTGTTTGTGTTGTTGGGTAGAGCCGGGAGACGAGTTCGCTAACGAGGAGCCCTTTGAGTTTGCTTTTGAGGATCCAGTCAATTCTGACAACTGTGCAGGCAAGATGATCACACCCTTGAAATCACTACTATCTTTGCTATGCTAGTTTGCTCGCTCTTTTGCTTTGCCATTGCTTCGATGCCTGCCACTTGCTTGTCAGCCTCCCAATTGCCATGCTTGAGCCTCTAACCCACCTTTGTCCTAGCAAACCATTGATTGGCTATGTTACCGCTTTGCTCAAGCCCCTTCTTATAGCGTTGCTAGTTGCAGGTGAAGATTGGAGCCGTTCCATGTTGGAACCTTTATTTACTTGTTGGGATATCATTATATTGCTATGTTATCTTTACTCTTCTATATACTTGGTAAAGGGTGGAAGGCTCGGTCTCTCGCCTAGTGTTTGTTCCACTCTTGCCGCCCTAGTTTCCGTCATATCGGTGTTATGTTCCCGGATTGCTGCGTCCCTTACGCGGTTGGGCTATAATGGGAACCCCTT
Organism: Triticum monococcum; assembly: GCA_034509565.1. NCBI lineage: Eukaryota > Viridiplantae > Streptophyta > Magnoliopsida > Poales > Poaceae > Triticum > Triticum monococcum. The sequence goes on along the minus strand of CM067843.1, from coordinate 662,668,824 downwards.
GATAGTTCGCCTTGATTAAAGCTTTTCCAGCAATGCCCAACATTGGTTTTACCATTTGCCACCTACCCCTTTTTCCCTTGGGTTTCCGGAGCCCGAGGGTCATCTTTATTTTAGCCCCCCACGGGCCAGTGCTCCTCTGAGTGTTGGTCCGACCGAGTAGACTGCGGGGCCACCTCGGGGCAACTTGAGGGTTGGTTTTACTCGTAGGATGTCTCATCTGAGTGTGCCCTGAGAACGAGATATGTGCAGCTCCTATCGGGATTTGTCGGCGCATTCGGGCGGTGTTGCTGGACTAGTTTTGACCTGTCGAATCATCTTGTTGTACCGGGATACCGAGTCTGATCGGTGGGTCCTGGGTGGAGGTCTATTCCTTCGTTGACCGTGAGAGCTTGTTATGGGCTAAGTTGGGACCCCCCTGCAGGGATTGATCTTTCGAAAGCCGTGCCCGCGGTTATGGGCAGATGGGAATTTGTTAATGTCCGGTTGTAGATAACTTGAACTTAAATAATTAAAATGAATCAACTGCGTGTGTTGCCGTGATGGCCTCTTCTCGGCGGAGTCCGGGAAGTGGACACGGCGTTGGAGTTATGTTTGCGTAGTCTGCTCTATTTAGTTTCCGCTCGTGCTTTGCCTCCTCTTCTCGCTCTACTTTGCGAATAAGTTAGCCACCATATATGCTAGACGCTTGCTGCAGCTCCACTTACATTACCCCTTCCCTACCTATTAAGCTTAAATAGTCTTGATCGCGAGGGTGCAAGATTGCTGAGTCCTTTGTGGCTCACAGATTACTATTACACCAGATGCAGGGACCGATAATACTCCTCCGGATGGCGCGCTCGAGCTGAAGTGGGAGTACGACGAGGACTCTCAGCGATACTATGTGTCTTTTCCTAATGATCAGTAGTGGTGCCTATTCGGGGTTAGATTCAGGGCCTAGTCGCTTGTTGGGGGTCTTTTCTATTTTGGCGCCGTAGTCGGGCCATGAGTGATTGTATGATGGATGTTATTTATGTACTTTGATGTGATGTGGCGAGTGTAAGCCAACTATTATATTATTCCCCTTCATATTATATATGTACATGGGTTGTGTAATGATTCCCGACTTGCGACATTGCTTTCCATGCGCCTATGTCTCTAAGTCGTGCCTCGACACCTGGGAGACATAGCCGCATCGAGGGCGTTACACGTCGCTAGCATCCATATGACAGAGAACCCGGGCCGACATGACTAGTCGTGAACCCAAAGTGGCACTAACTCACGGAAACAGGCATACATGAATCAACATCGAGCATGTCGGTCAACAGCGTGCGAATCCGGGCTGTAGCACTGGGCTAATAGGACTCTGGTGAACCGGGCTGTAGCAGGCTAGGCAGGACTCCGGATGTCACCGCATGACATTTCCCCGAAGGGACAGACACAGGAACAAAGTGAATCACATGCCGGCCAGTCAAGTGTTCCGGAGAAGTAGTGCTGGGCTAACAGGACTCCGGTGAACCGGGCTGTAGCGAACTACTATGGCTCATGGAATCACAAGACTAGATTTCCTCATAAGAGAGGATACCAAGGATAAACAACTAGGTTGTCGGATCCCACACATACCAAGCATTTCAATCATACACACAATATGCTCGATATGTGTAAATACAACATGGCGTCACAACAAGACTCTACGACTCAAAGTATTTATTCATTAGGCTCCAAGGAGCAAGATATTACAAACATGGGTCTCATGACCCAACATTCAGAGCATACAAGTCAAAGCACATGCGGAAGCTTAACATGTCTGAGTACAGACATCTACAAATGAAAAAGGCTGAGAAGCCTGACTATCTACAAGACCCTGCCGAGGGCACAAGATCGTAGCTGAGGTATCAAGCTAGACGTCGAAGTCCACGCGGAACTACTAGTGAGACTGAAGTCTCTCTGCAAAAACATAAATTGAGGAAACGTGAGTACAAATGTACCCAGCAAGACTTACATCAGAACTAGCTACATATGCATCGGTATCAACAAAGGGGTAGTGGAGTTTAACTGCAGCAAGCCAGCTCTAACTCAGTGGCTATCCTGAACTACATCTGCAAGTAACTCTTTTGAGGTGGCGCACACGAGTCCACATATTCACCATACCGATACACCACTATGGATCCACTCCCGTCTCCCTACGAGGACGCCATCCATAGCACTCACGCTTATCTTGCGCATTTTAGAGTATCCACTTTCACTTGTCTATGAACTATGCAAGGGGTCCAAGTTTCCATATCCGAGGAATCCGGCTATTCAAATAGATAATGGTAACCCTCCAGGGGTGTACTTCTTCACACACACTCAAACCACTTATCACCATGTACACGTCATGTATCTTGGCAACCTTCAAGCGGAAGCCTGGCGAGGGTGTCGGCCACGACCTGACTAACCACAATAGTCTCTCGTCCAAGTTTATTGCCTATTCGGGTTCCATCCGCAAGGAGATCTGGCCAGGGTGTAGCTCACGGCCCCAAACGATGTGTACAGGGTTCCCAAGCCCACCATCCGGGTGCCACTTGGTACACCGGGTCACTGTGCCTAGTCTGTCCCAAGCCCACCTATACCGGGTGCCACTTTGTAGACTAGTAACACTACCTACAAACACCAAAAACTAGTTGCAACTCCTAGACAGAGATCGAGTTGATTAATAAGTCGAGAGAGCTTCGAGCGCCTGGTGTGTGGTAGTAACTGTTCATGGATCACAAACACAGAACTCAGTTCCTGAGGACGGCTGCAATGAGACAACCCACCATGTACTCCTACATGGCCTCTCACCGCTACCTTTACCAAATCGTGTTCACACACTTAGCTCTCAACTGTAGGACATGTTCACCACATTCCAATTCATCCTCGATGAATCGGACCTGACTCAACTCTAAGCAGTAGCAGACATGACAAACACACATGAATGAGTAGGCACATCAGGGCTCAAACAACTCCTACTCATGCTAGTTGGTTTCATCTATTTACTGTGGCAATGACAGGTCATGCAAAGGAAAGGGGTTCAACTACCGCAACATGTAACAGTTGAATCACTGTTGTCCTAATGCAGTAAAAGAGAGCAAGAGCGAGAGAGTGGGATTGTATTGGAATGAACAAGGGGGTTTTGCTTACCTGGCACTTCCGAAGATAGTATAGCTCTTCATCGGTGTCATCGAACTCATCGTCGAAACCTCGTCTATCGAGAGGGGACAACTAACGGCAACAGAGAAGGGGAGCACAATCAATGCAATGCACAATATGATGCATGATCATGACATATCAATATGCTGGGTTTTGAGCTAATGCAACTAGCAACATGTTAAATGGAGTTGGTTTGAACCCTAGGTTCAAATTCAAACTCCATAAGTGAGGGTTTAAATGCCATTTATATGATTTGGCCTAAACAACAGCCATAAGTTATTCTAACATGAATGAAAATGGTACAGATGGATAGATTGGATTTTTTGATCGTTTTTCATATATAATTTATTTCATTCTGAGCTACGATTGATTTTATATGATTTTTAGAAGTTTAAAACATTTTCTGCAATTTCCTGTGAAAGAATAAATCCAGAAAAAGAGTTATTGCGTCAGCATGACGTCGGGGTGACATCAGCAGGTCAAAGGCGCCAGCCCAGGTCAAACCTGACGGCTGGGACCCACATGTCAGTGTAACAACTAACTAACAAAGTAGTTAGTGTTACGTTAGTACTAATCTAGGTTAATTAGGGCCTGGGCCTACTGGCCAATATCTAAACTAACTGTTGGGGTTAATTAGCACTAATCTAAATCTAACTAAAGATTAACAAAGACGGGCCCGCACGTCAGTGACACAAGGGCTAAACTCGGTCAAACCCAACGCTGACTGGGTTTGACCCTGCAGTAGGGCCCGCTGTCAGTGGCTATTAGGGTTGCTTAGGTGGCGGGGTTAGCGTCTAATGACGGCCATGTCGACACTCGCTGGAGCATGGCCGGCGACGACCACAGCCGACGGCGGAGGCACGCCGGAATCGCGGCTCCGGCGTCCATTCGACATGCGGATGGGTGCTGAGGGTGGCTGGCGCTCGCGCGCATCTAATGAAGCGGGTGGGAGGCCGTGGGGTGGATGGAGCTCACCGGAAGTGAGCTTGTGGCGGCGCCGGAGTTCAGGTGAGTGCGGGATTACGCTACGGGGCACTAGGGGGATAAACTGGCATGTGCTACGTGCTCCTGGGGGTTCACCGAGCACGGTGACGCGCTTAGGCGCGGGCTGCGGTGGCCCTGGCCATGGTGGTGAAGAACCATGGCGGCAGTGAGCTTTCAGATCCGGTGGACAGCGGGGCTAGAGGAGGAGAACGACGGTGGGAGAGAGGCGTTCGATAGAGGAGCTCACAGCGGGGTCGTCGGTCATCTCAGAGTGCTCGGGGATGGCCTGGTGACGACGAATCGGTCGACGACGACCGTCAGTGCAGAGGGCGAAGATAGCGTCGACGACAGCGCTCTAGGGCGTCCGACGTCATGTGGCTCGGTAGAGAGGACCGGGGCATCACGGCGGAGCTCGGGGGCACGTCGGAGAGGCTTAGAGATGGCTGTGGCCGTGGGGGAGCTCGTCGGCGGCGACGACTACGTTCGGTCGCGCTCGTGGAAGGGACTAGAGGGCGAAGGAGAGAGCAGAGGGTGAGGGAGAGGAGCGAGGGGCCACGGGGCGTCTCCGTGGCATCGCTAGAAGGTCCGGAGAGGAAGAAGGAGGTGGCCAGAGCAGTGTCGGCGCTCGCCACGCACCTGGTTGTCCTCCTGGCAGAAGAGGAAGATGACAAGGGGCGCTGGGGGGCTGGGCTGGCCACTTGGGCTGCTAGGTGGGCTGGACAGGTGAGTTGGCCCAGGTTAGTCTCTCTCTCTCTCTCTCTCTCTCTCTTTTATTTCTGTTTTCTATTTTTTTGCTATTTGTTTTGATTTAGTAAAAATACTAAACCATTTCATAAAATCCTGGAAACAATTATGGGTGCTTTCTGAATTATTCCAGTGACCCTTAACAATTTCCAACATTTTTGGAGCATCTAATATATATATAGCATTTAAATAGCTCCAATTCAAATATGTTTGAATTAATTCAGAGTCCAGATATGTCTTGCAAAAATGTGAACCATTTTTGGTAGATGCTTCCACCTTGATCTAGAAATGATGAACATTTTTAAAGGGCATTTTGAAATCGTTGAAAAATATTTTGGTTGAACCTATTTGAATTCCTTTTGATGCTAGGGTTTGAACATCCCCATTTCAAATTTCCATGAAAGTTAAACATGATGCAAACAAGATGCACACACTAGGTAGCACCATAATCTAGGGATGTGACAACTCGCCCCCACTAAACAAGAGTCTCGTCCTGAGATTCAAGCGTGGGTAAAAGAAGAGGGGACTCGAACTATCACAATCTTCATGATCCAACTGCTCTTCTCAAGGATGTTGATTCATTGCTTCAAATTTGTCCTTGACGTCTTTGCTTTTGAAATCTTCATTCAACTCGATGACGACAAAAAGAGATTCTACAGAAAACGATCTTCTCGAAGATCGAGCAATTCACGATCAACTCAGGGGATGAGACACAGTAACTCTCTCGAGTTGAGACACAAACATACATCAAGAGGGATGGAAGAAACAGATGGCAAAGGTTCTATTTGGTAGGCAACAATTCGATGCTTAAATAGATGGTGGGGGGGGGGGTTTCAAGGTAGCGAGGAGTTAAGTTGCCCATGATACCATAACGAGACATCTTAGGGGAGATGACTCAGAGTTATTCCCTTAAGTGGCAAAAAGAATTACTTTTGATACGGAGATCATTGAAACTCTCTATACCAGCCTAAGGCAAGTCACCAACAATCGTTTGGTAGAGTTCAGAGGAATGGCGTACCCGGACTAGAATGGATGATGTGGACTACCTTGTTGAAGACAACGCAATGGATGATTTTTGCTAATCATCGGAAATGGATGGGACTCATGGTAAGTCCACTTTTGTAGATGATATCGGACAACAACTACCGAGAAGGGCAGCCCATGGGGAATTGGCACAATGGCGGTGCAAGCTGGGAACAAAATGCAACTGCTGGGAATGATTCTAGTAACTGGGAAAAACTCAAAGTGATTCCACTATTTGTGCAGTTATAGTATAATCGAAGAAACTAAGAGCACAAGAATCCCCAAGGAACAACTCCTAGAATAAGTTGCACTAAATCCTCATGGAGAAGATGGTCAAATAGCTCAATCAAGTAACTACAATGATAGACCTTCCGGCTAGGTGTGTCGGCCAGAACATCAGCCTTGTCGGGACCTACATCATAGATCTTGGAAAAGTTCCAACCATCATATATGCATGAGATTCAGATCTGGTTGGTAACACGATATTCCAGACTCATGAAGTCTATAAAGAATATGAAAGTTTGCAACACAAATCGACGAGATGACGTTGCGTGATTCTCGGGAAATGAACTACGATAGCAAGCTCCAAAACATGAGGTGGTTCTACTACACACATGTGAACACACTGTCCTAGACAAGCATGACCACATAGTAGTCTTATAATAAAACACTACCGAGTTCAGGTGGGGAACCATCATCTAGGGTAATGAAGTTGTCACGACCCCGATTCCAATCCACATCGATCTAGCCGGTAACACCTCATATCACTTTGCGGCCTCACGCACGGTATCCCACGGTGTCGCCTTACCATGGCCCGGGACCATTTGCGCCTTTTGGCTCACGTATATGACAATGTTGCTAGCATCCATATGACAGAGAACTGGGCCGACATGGCTAGTCGTGAACCCAAAGCAGCACAGACCTATGGAGACAGGCATACATGAATCGCATCGAACATGTCCGGGCTGTAGCACTGGGCTAACAGGACTCCGGGGATCCCGGGCTGTAGCAGGCTAGACAGGACTCCGGAGATCACCGCGTAACATTTCCCCGAAGGGACAGACATAGGGACGAAGTGAAACACATGTTGGCCAGTCAAGTGTCCTGAACAGTAGTGCTGGGCTAGCAGGACTCCAGTGAACCGGGCTGTAGCGGACTACTATGGCTCGAGGAACACTAGACTACATTTCCCCATAAGAAAGGCTGCGAAGGACAAACAACTAGATTGTCGGATCCCACTCATACCAAGCATTTCGATCATACACACAATATGCCCGATATGAGTACATACAACATGGCATCACAACAAAACTCTACAACTCAAGTACTTATTTAGAAGGCTCCAGGGAGCCATACATAACATATTCATAAAGATAGGGGTCACATGACCCGACACTCAAGTCATACAATCATACAAGCACATGCGGAAGCAACTAGTCTGAGTACAGACTCTAGAAAGAAAGAAGGCTTCTCGAAGCCTGTCTATCTACATAGGGCCCTCCATGGCCGGGATCACCACCTGGGTGGCTAGTCACTCGTCGATGTCAAGGTCTACATAAAACCCATCGGAGGGGGCAGTGTTGTCGTCTGAAAACAATAAATAAGCAAACATGAGTACAAAGGTACTCAGCAAGTCTTACATCAGAACCTACTATACATGCTCATTCTCAAGAAGGTGGTGGGGTTTATGCAGCAAGCCAGCTTTGACTCTTGGCTAAGCTATCCTACGGAACCTTTTTAGTTAAATAGTTTTCGCACACGAATCCGCTACTCACCAACACAATACTCCACCGTGGATCCTCCCTCGTATCCTGCGAGAGGGCCATCCTCGGTACTCACACTTATCTTGAGTCTTTTAGTAGTATCCATTAACTTGTCTATGAACTGTATAGGCAACCAAGTAGTCCTTTACCGCGGACGCGGCTATTCGAATAGTTTTATACCCTGCAGGGGTGTACTTCGTCATACACGCTTTCACCGCTTACCGCTGTCTACACGACATGTACTCGGCAACCTTCAAGCGGAAGCCCAGCGAGGGTGTCGGCCACGGCCTACCTAAACACCTAAGCCCCTAGTCCAGGTTTATCGCCTATCCAGGTTCCATCCGCAGGGAGTCCGGCCGAGGTTTCCACATACGGCCCCGAACGATGTGAACAGGGTTCCCGAGGCACCAAACGGGTGACTCGGTACACCGTGCCATGTTGTATCTACCGCAACATAGCCCACCCCTAGGGTCAGCGCTACGCACGGCCACCAACACATATCCTACAAACACCAGAAACTAATTGCAACTCCTGGACAGAGTACTAGGGTGGCTAAGAAGCCGAGAGGGTCCATTTGTTTCGGGCCCAATGTACGGTAGTAACTGCATCTTAAATCACACATACAGATCTCAGTTCTTATGGACGGCCTCAATGAAACAACCCACCATGTACTCCTACATGGCCTCTCATCGATACCTTTACCAAACATGTTCAACACATCCCACATATTACTGACACAAGCATTTCACTCTATCCCATCACCCAGATGAACCAGACCTGACACAACTCTAATCATAGCAGGCATAGCAAGGTAGGAATCACAAGACATGGCTCAATCAACTCCTACACATGCTAGTGGGTTTCATCTAGTTACTGTGGCAATGACAGGTCATGCAGAGGATAAGGGTTCAACTACCGTAGCACACAGCAGTTTTGAATCGTGTTGTCTTAATGCAGTAAACAAGAGCAGGAGCGAGAACATGGGTTGTATCAGAATGATCAATGGTTGATTGCCTGATGGAGTGGTAACGGGATACTGCCCTTCAGTTGGATACTCATGAATATCCTCGGAGGCAGAACCTACCACGAAGAACACAACCGAGCACGATCAACACATGACGATATGCAACAATATGATGCATGCTATGACATGGCAATATGAATGTGTTTTGGCCTAATGCAAGCTAAAACAGAAAGGGGTGAACTCATTTGAATCCAAGATTCAAATATTAGCTCATTAATTATTGCATTTATAGGGCATTTCCTTATTCTGCTTAAACAGTAGGGTAAACTTGTTTTGTCATGCATGAAACCATTACAGATGGATAGATTGAATTTTTCTGATAATTTTTCATATATAATTTATCTCATTTGGAGTTATGGTTGAATTTCTATGAATTTTTGAAGTTTGAACTATTTTCTGGAATTTCCAGAATAAAAATAATTCCAGAAAAATAATTACTGCGTCAGGGTGACATCAGCAAGTCAAAGGCGCCAGCCAGGTCAAACCTGACTGGTGGGGCCTCCTGGTCAGTGTCTTTGTGCACTAACCACGCTTAGTTAGCCTAATTAACAGGCGGGGCCCACTAGTCAGTGACTATACTAATTAACTAACCTATTTAGTTAGCACTAATAGGGTAATTAGCCGGGTGGGGCCCGCATGTCAGTGAGAGAGGGGGGGGGGAAGTCAACCCACGTCAGCAGGTCAAACCTCGCCGGTCAGTGAGTCAAAGCCTGCCGGCGTTTAGCCGCCGGCGAGGCCAGACGCGGTGGCGCGCTGCGGAAATCGCCCATGGGGTACCATTTGGTGCGCGGAGAGCAGCTACGGGTAGCTGGGGACAACCCGCGGCGTTTGGTGGTGGTGGTTGGGCTCGGGGTGGCCGGAAACATCGCCGGCGACGAGCCTCGCGGTCGCCGGAGTCGGGCGAAGGTGAGCCCGAGGCTACGGGGCACGTCGAGGCGCTTGGTGAGGTGCGTTGTGCCCCTAGGGATGCAGTGAAGATGATAGGCTAGGTGGCGTGGCCGGAGTTTGGCCGGAGACACATCGGCGACGAGCTCCACGGTGGCGGGTGCGGGTGAGCTTCGTGTGCTCGCTGTGGTGCACGAGAAGAGGAACGGAGAGGTTGGGGAGGTGCAGCAGCTCACGGCGATCACGAAGAGGTAGACGGCGCGGTCGGGGACGAGTCGATGCGGCGGCGACGTCGAAGGGGATCTCTGGCGAGGCTCGGTGAAGACGAGGTCGAAGAAGACGTTGCAGAGCGTGTGAGCGCTCGGGGCTTAGCTACTCGAAGGAGTTGACGACGGCGGAGAGGATGGACACGGTGGTGCATCATGGGGACGTCGGTGGACGGGGGTTTCACGGTGGCGCGAGCTCAGCAGCGTTGGCCATGGCGGAGGGGAGCGGGAGAGAGAGAGGCAGGGGGCAAGTGAACGTGTCCAGGGGGTCGAGGCGGCGACGTGGTGCCGGTCCAGGGGGTCGAGGCGGCGAGGGGAGGAAGCAGGACGGCAGCCAGCTGCGTGGCGCGCGCTGGTGCCGCCGTCGAGCACCTGCCTGCCTGCCTGGCCAAGCCAAGCTGCTCGCTGGCGCGGCGGCTGGGCTGGGCCGGCAGGTGGGCCTGGTGGGTGGCGCCAGGTAAGATTCTTCTCCCTTTTTTTGATTTAGTTTTCTTTTCTATTATTCTGTAGCTTTAGGGCTTTAAATAAAATACCTAGGCACTTTCTAAAATCCTAAAAATATTTGTGAGCCCTATTGGGATTATTCTTAACAGCAAACAATTACTTTCAGAATTATTTGAGCACTTGAATTATTTAATAGCATTTAAATGCCCAAATTCAAATATTTATGAATTAAAACAGTGACCTTCTGTTGACCTAGAAAAATGTACACCTATTTTCCCAAAGGTTCTAACCCAAGGCAAAGAGGGTGAACATTTTAGAAGGGCATTTCAGGTTCATTGAATTTATTTTTAGTAAACCCTAGTTGATTTCAGGGGGGGTGCTGGGGGTTCTGCCTTCCCCATTTCAAATTTCTGATGAAAGTAAACATGATGCACACTCTAATGCATGGTCTAGCTAGGGTGTGACAACTCACCCCCACTCAATAGAATCTCGTCCCGAGATTTAGGATCATCTGGAAAGAAGGTGGGGTACTCGAGTCGAAGACAATCCTCCCTTTCCCAAGTGGCTTCTTCCTCGGAATGGTGTGACCATTGAACCTTGAGAAACTTGATATTATGATGTCGAGTGGTACGCTCGGCTTGATCAAGGATACGAACGGGTTATTCCCGATAAGAAAGGTTATCTTGTAAATCAAGCGTTTCGTGGTCCACTCCACGGATAGGATCCGCGAAGCAACGCCTGAGTTGCGAAACGTGGAAGACATCGTGAACTCTGGAAAGATGCGGAGGTAGTTCCAATTGGTAGGCAACTTCTCCTCGTTTGGCAAGAATGCGAAAGGGTCCAATGTAACAAGGAGCCAATTTGCCTTTGATACCGAAGCGATGGGTTCCCTTTAACGGGGTAACCCGAAGGTAAGCCTTCTCGTCAACTTCAAAGGTCATAGGCTTATGTTTACGATCATATTGACTCTTTTGGCAAGATTGGGATGTTTTCAATTTCTCACGAATAACGCGAACCTGCTCTTCTGCCTCCTGAATCATATCCGGGCCAAAGAGTTGTCTTTCCCCGGTTTCTGACCAGTTAAGAGGCGTTCGACATTTTCGTCCATAGAGAACTTCGAAGGGAGCTTTGCCCAAACTAGCTTGATAACTATTGTTATAAGCAAACTCCGCGAATGGAAGGCATTTCTCCCAACTCATTCCGAACGAGATAACAGAAGCTCGGAGCATATCTTCCAGAATTTGATTGACTCGCTCTACTTGACCACTTGATTGAGGATGGAAGGCGGTGCTAAAGGAGAGATGAGTTCCCATAGCATTTTGGAAACTTTCCCAAAATCGAGAGGTGAAGAGACTTCCACGGTCTGAGTTAATTTCCAATGGGACACCATGAAGAGACACTATTCGAGAGATGTATAAGTCAGCTAGCTGGCTAGCGGTGATACTTTCCCGAACGGGTAGAAAGTGGGCTACTTTGGAAAGACGGTCGATCACGACGAAGATGGCATTATTCCCCCTCTTGGTCCTGGGAAACCCAGTGATGAAATCCATACTGATTTTATCCCATTTCCATTCAGGAATAGCCAAAGGTTGAAGGGTGCCAGCAGGCCGTTGATGCTCTGCTTTAACACGACGACAAACGTCGCAATTAGCAATGTATTGAGCGATTTCTCTCTTCATCCTAGTCCACCAAAACCTCTGGCGTAGGTCTTGATACATTTTAGTACTACCGGGATGAATGGTGAGAGGGGACTCATGAGCTTCCTTAAGGATCAGTCGCCTCAGGTTTCGCGCCTTTGGAACCACTAGGCGATTCCCAAAGTATACGACACCTTGATCATCAAGGGAGAAACAATTCACGACTCCTCTCTTAACGTTTCTCTTGATACGGGAGATTCCCGGATCTACCTTCTGTGCCTTGATGACCTGATCCGTAAGGGTAGGTTCCGCCACCAGGGTGGATAGGAATCCTCGAGGAACAATGTGAAGATTAAGCTTACGAAATTCCTCATGGAGAAGTGGTTGACTTTGTTGTAACATCAGGTTGTTACAGTAGGACTTACGACTTAGTGCATCAGCCATGACATTGGCTTTGCCGGGGGTGTAAGTTATTCCTAAGTCGTAATCTGAGATCAACTCGACCCAACATCTTTGCCTGAGATTCAAATCTGGTTGGGTGAAGATATATTTCAAACTTTGGTGATCGGTGAAGATCTCGCAACGATTACCGAGAAGGTAATGTCGCCAGGTTTTGAGTGCATGGACTACAGCTTCAAGCTCTAGATCATGTGTGGGATAATTTTCCTCATGTGGGTGTAATTGCCGTGAAGCATAGGCAATTACCTGACGATCTTGCATGAGTATGCAACCTAGTCCTTGTCGCAAGGCGTCACAATAGATAATAAAGTCCTTGGAGAAATCTAGTGGTACCAGTACGGGAGCAGATGTCAGGCGTCTTTTCAGTTCCTGAAAACTGAACTCGCACTGTGGGGTCCACTCGAACTTTTTATCTTTCTTGAGGAGTTCAGTTAGAGGTTTCGCTACCTTGGAGAAGTTCTCGACGAAGCGGCGGCAATAGCTCGCTAGGCCAAGGAAACTTCGAACTTGCTTGACCGTTTTGGGTGGAGTCCAATCAAGGACGGCTTGAACTCGCTCGGGATTGACAGCAATACCCTTACCAGAGATTACATGGCCTAGATAGGTCACTTCTGACAACCAAAATTCACACTTGGAGAATTTGGCGTAAAGGCGATGTTCACGAAGTTTCATCAATACTAGCCTTAGATGTTCGGCATGTTCCTCTTCATTCTTGGAGTAGATGAGTATGTCATCGAGGTATACTACAACGAATTTGTCCAAGTACTCCATGAAGACTGAGTTCATTAACCGAGAAAAAGTAGCCAGGGCATTGGTTAAACCGAAGGACATGACGGTGTACTCGTATTGGCCGTAACGAGTAACAAAGGCCGTTTTGGGAATGTCTCCGTTTCTGATTTTGATTTGATGGTAGCCCAACCGCAAATCCATCTTGGAGAAGACTGAGGATCCAGCGAGCTGATCATGCAGGTCATTGATCCTGGGAAGCGGGTATTTGTTCTTGATGGTGACCAGATTGACAGGTCGTTAATCCACAACCATTCGATCTGTTCCATCCTTCTTCTTAACGAAGAGGACGGGGCAAGCCCAAGGAGAGGAGCTAGGATGGATGAACCCCTTGTTCAAGGACTCATCGAGTTGGTTCTTAAGCTCGGCTAGTTCTAAGGGTGCCATCTTGTAGGGTCTTCTAGAAATTGGAGCGGTTCCTGGGACAAGGTCTATCACAAACTCGACATCCCTGTCAGGTGGAACACCTGGCAGTTCTTCTGGAAACGCATCCGGAAAGTCTTGGACTACCGGAACGTCCTCAAGGTCTGGAAGAGGGTTGGCATTTAGGGAATAAAGTTGGCGCTTGGCCACTCGAGTTAAGACATTAACCGTCTTGCCCGAGGGGTGAGTAAGTTGAACAGTTCTGGTGGCACAATCGATCTTGGCATAATGAGATGACATCCAGTTCATACCCAAGATGATGTTTATGTCAGAGGACTTGAGAGCTATTAAAGATGCAAGGAAGACAAGTCTATCGACAAGAATTTCGTTCCCATGGCTTACCCTAGAAGTTTGCCATTTGGAACCCGGAGTTTGAATTACCATGGAAGTGGGCATGTCACAGAATGTCATGTTATGCAACCGAGCATAATTCTCGGAGATGAATGAATGAGATGCTCCAGTATCGAAAAGAATAGATGCCGGATGGCAGTTAACAAGGAGCGTACCAAGGACGACGTTGGGATCCTCATGAGCCTCCTCGGCTAAAACATAATTGACATGGCCACGTGCAGTGGTGGCCGGCTTGGCGTAGAAAGTCTTTCCCACGGGCTTACCACGGCCAACGGACTTTCCAGCTTGATTGGGGTTGTTCTAGGGACACTCTCGACTATAGTGACCCGGCTCTCCACACTTGAAGCATGTTACCACAGTGGGGCGTGGAGCAGCATTAGCAGCGGGGCCACCATAGGGCTTGGGCGGTGCGAATTGCTGGTTGGGACGAGGCGCCTCAAAGGACGGCCTAGGGATGAATCTGGGTGGCAGTGCTGTGCTTGGAATCCACACCCGGCGCTTCTGAGCTCCAGAGCCGGATGAAGACCCAAAATCACGGGAGTGCTTGCGTGAAGCGTCATAATCAGTCTGGCCTATCTCAGCACTGATATCTTTATTGACCAACTTCTGAAAGGATGTGCACTCGTGCAGACGGAGATCGCGGCGAAGCTCAGGGCTAAGTCCCTTGCGGAACCTTGCCTGTTTCTTGGCGTCAGTAGAAACCTCTTCAGGAGCATAGCGTGCCAGGTTCCCAAACTCTCGACTATATGCATCCACAGTCAGCCTTCCTTGGGTGAAGTTGCAGAACTCCTCCCTCTTGCGATCCATGAGACCTTCCGGAATGTTATGCTCACGGAAAGCCTCGCTGAACTCAGCCCAGGTAGTGATTTGACCGACCGGGCGCATAGCTTCGTAGTTTTCCCACCAATGGCTAGCGGGGCCCTCGAGATGATAGGCAGCATAGGTAACCTTGTCGGCTTTGGCTACGTTGGCAGAACGTAGCTTGTGGGTGATGCTACGAAGCCAATCATCCGCGTCGAGGGGCTCGATGGAATGGTTAAACTTTGGTGGGTACAGCTTGATAAAGTCATTGATTGACACCAAGTCATTTCGTGGGTGGCGTGCAGTGTTCTGCTCAATCCGCTCCAGCAGGCGGTTGGTCTCACGCTTGTTTCTTTCCGCCTCCAGCATCACTTTGGCCAGAGAAGGCGGGTGAGGTAGATTTTCACCTCTAGCTGCACTGGCTTCCCCCCGCTCCGGAACAGCAGGGTTGCCGCGGGTGTTGACCATCCTAGGAGGAAACAAGACAACGGTTTAGACAAGGATGGCTCAAACTTAACAAGGAAGTGCAGAATGTAAAGGATAGCACGGAATGCAGAGATGCTCATTCGTATGCCATGGTAATATAAAACTGCCATATATACACCAACGGTCATACACGTCATACATAGTTTAGTACAAGCCCATGCTACAGTACAACTATGAAGGTAGACGTTACATCTCATCGGAGGCATTCCAAGCTCCTATACATTATTTGTCTACTCCTCCGGAATTGATTACACACTAAGTCATATTCCACAAGTCACGCAGGACAGTGGAAATACAACTACTAGAATACTAGTGGTACTACTACTAACTCAGACAGCTCCGTAGTAGTCCTCATAGAAGTCACCTCCATAGCCTGGAAGTTCAACGTGATCATCCGGAAACAGACGGTCCTGAGGAGCCTGTGGACCATAGGGGCTAGGATGAGGTCTTGGACCAACAAACGGTGGCCTGCGGGGACCACGGGGTGGGGTGATGCCTCCCACATCACGCCAATCCACCATGTCTGGCAGAGCTGATATCACAGGATACAAATCCCTTGTATCCATACATCCGGCTTGCACCGCAGGTGCAAACCGAGTCAATGTGGCCCAATGATCAGCACGGGTATTAAAAAGCTCCAGCCTCAAGGCCCGATTCTCTTGGTCCTTATCTTTGAGCATCTCTGCGGTGGTACGAGTTAATGAGTCCTCCTGAGTGGAGTCAGCATAGATAGCCTGAAGATACCATTGCGCTCCCGAAAGTGAAGCTGGCATGTAACGGAAGTTAGTGTTCCGAAGCAGGCCAGTCCGGACTCGCAAGATGGTCATCATGGAGTAGGCAGCATCTTGCACAGCCATCTCAACGGTAACCCCGAGTCCATAGGAACAGTGAAGGGGCTCGGTAGATCCAGGATAGGATGGAAATATCCTGACGGTGCAGAAATACTGGCTTTGATTAAAGTCGCGGAACTACTCTTCGATAGTGTATTCGGGATACCAACGGTATCCTGTCTCGATCATGACTCGGACTAACATAGCAGTATGACCGGGCATGTCGAGGCACCTGGTCAGGCGAACCACTTGGTTTTGAGGACGGTTGGCCATCTGAAAGCACAACCACAAGACAAAGACATCAGAATTCCTAGGGAAAATTGGACAGCATAACGGCTGTAAATGCTCAGAAAAAGATTTGAGACATCCACAACAGTTCACAATACCGCTCAACAGCATCATATCAAGGTTCTGATTCAAATAGCAACATACTAAACTAGTAGAAACTGGACTGGGACTCGTAGCAATAATCCTATAAACTACTACGGATTAGTAACACGTGAACCTGATAGAAGAAGAGAGCCTAGTCCTTAACCCACGTTGAATGAGAAGAGAATGACTCAGATCAGAGGCATAGGGTAAAGGAGTAAAAGAACCTTACGTTCCCTCCCACAATCAATTCCCTTACATATAACTAAAGCATTTCTAGACTCGACATCGACCAGTTTGGCTCAACGAACCTACAGGCAGTCCGGCTCTAATGCCAACGCTGTCAGGACCCTGATTCCAAGCCACATCGATCTAGCCGGTAACACCTCATATCACTTTGCGGCCTCACGCACGGTATCCCACAGTGTCGCCTTACCATGGCCCGGGACCGTTTGCGCCTTCTGGCTCACGTATATGACAATGTCGCTAGCATCCATATGACAGAGAACCCGGGCCGACATGGCTAGTCGTGAACCCAAAGCGGCACAGACCTATGGAGACAGGCATACATGAATCGCATCGAACATGTCGGTCATCAACGAGTGATTCCGGGTTGTAGCACTGGGCTAACAGGACTCCGGGGATCCTGGGCTGTAGCAGGCTAGACAGGACTCCGTAGATCACCGCGTGACATTTCCCCAAAGGGACAGACATAGGGACGAAGTGAAACACATGCCGGCCAGTCAAGTGTCCTGAACAGTAGTGCTGGGCTAGCAGGACTCCGGTGAACCGGGCTGTAGCGGACTACTATGGCTCGAGGAACACTAGACTACATTTCCCCATAAGAAAGGTTGCGAAGGACAAACAACTAGATTGTCGGATCCCACTCATACCAAGCATTTCAATCATACACACAATATGCCCGATATGAGTACATACAACATGGCATCACAACAAAACTCTACAACTCAAGTACTTATTTAGAAGGCTCCAGGGAGCCATACATAACATATTCATACAGATAGGGGTCACATGACCCGACACTCAAGTCATACAATCATACAAGCACATGCGGAAGCAACTAGTCTGAGTACAGACTCTAGAAAGAAAGAAGGCTTCTCGAAGCCTGTCTATCTACATAGGGCCCTCCATGGCCGGGATCACCACCTGGGTGGCTAGTCACTCGTCAACGTCAAGGTCTACATAAAACCCATCGGAGGGGGCAGTGTTGTCGTCTGAAAACAATAAATAAGCAAACATGAGTACAAAGGTACTCAGCAAGTCTTACATCAGAACCTACTATACATGCTCATTCTCAAGAAGGTGGTGGGGTTTATGCAGCAAGCCAGCTTTGACTCTTGGCTAAGCTATCCTACGGAACCTCTTTAGTAAAATAGTTTTCGCACACGAGTCCGCTACTCACCAACACAATACTCCACCGTGGATCCTCCCTCGTATCCTGCGAGAGGGCCATCCTCGCTACTCACACTTATCTTGAGTCTTTTAGTAGTATCCATTAACTTGTCTATGAACTGTATAGCCAACCAAGTAGTTCGTTACCGCGGAAGCGGCTATTCGAATAGTTTTATACCCTGCAAGGGTGTACTTTGTCATACACGCTTTCACCGCTTACCGCCGTCTACATGACATGTACTCGGCAACCTTCAAGCGGAAGCCCAGCGAGGGTGTCGGCCACGGCCTACCTAAACACCTAAGCCCCTAGTCCAGGTTTATCACCTATCCAGGTTCCATCCGCAGGGAGTCCGGCCGAGGTTTCCACATACGGCCCCGAACGATGTGAACAGGGTTCCCGAGGCACCAAACGGGTGACTCGGTACACCGTGCCACGGTGTATGTACCGCAACATAGCCCACCCCTAGGGTCAGTGCTACGCACGGCTGCCAACACATATCCTACAAACACCAGAAACTAATTGCAACTCCTGGACAGAGTACTAGGGTGGCTAAGAAGCCGAGAGGGTCCATTTGTTTCGGGCCCAATGTACGGTAGTAACTGCATCTTAAATCACACTACAGATCTCAGTTCTTATGGACGGCCTCAATGAAACAACCCACCATGTACTCCTACATGGCCTCTCATCGATACCTTTACCAAACATGTTCAACACATCCCACATATTACTGACACAAGCATTTCACTCTAGCCCATCACCCAGATGAACCAGACCTGACACAACTCTAAGCATAGCAGGCATAGCAAGGTAGGAATCACAAGACATGGCTCAATCAACTCCTACACATGCTAGTGGGTTTCATCTAGTTACTGTGGCAATGACAGGTCATGCAGAGGATAAGGGTTCAACTACCATAGCACACAGCAGTTTGAATCGTGTTGTCTTAATGCAGTAAACAAGAGCAGGAGCGAGAACATGGGTTGTATCGGAATGATCAATGGTTGCTTGCCTGATGGAGTGGTAACGGGATACTGCCCTTCAGTTGGATACTCATGAATATCCTCGGAGGCAGAACCTACCACAAAGAACACAACCGAGCACGATCAACACATGACGATATGCAACAATATGATGCATGCTATGACATGGCAATATGAATGTGTTTTGGCCTAATGCAAGCTAAAACAGAAAGGGGTGAACTCATTTGAATCCAAGATTCAAATATTAGCTCATTAATTATTGCATTTATAGGGCATTTCCTTATTCTGCTTAAACAGTAGGGTAAACTTGTTTTGTCATGCATGAAACCATTACAGATAGATAGATTGAATTTTTCTGATAATTTTTCATATATAATTTATCTCATTTGGAGTTATGGTTGAATTTCTATGAATTTTTGAAGTTTGAACTATTTTCTAGAATTTCCTGAATAAAAATAATTCTAGAAAAACAATTACTGCGTCAGCAATGCGTCAGGGTGACATCAGCAAGTCAAAGGCGCCAGCCAGGTCAAACCTGACTGGTGGGGCCTCCTGGTCAGTGTCTCTGTGCACTAACCACACTTAGTTAGCCTAATTAACAGGCGGGGCCCACTAGTCAGTGACTATACTAATTAACTAACCTATTTAGTTAGCACTAACAAGGTAATTAGCCGGGCGGGGCCTGCATGTTAGTGAGAGAGGGGGGGGGAAGTCAACCCACGTCAGCAGGTCAAACCTCGCCGGTCAGTGAGTCAAAGCCTGCCGGCGTTTAGCCGCCGGCGAGGCCAGATGCGGTGGCGCGCTGCGGAAATCGCCCACGGGGTACCATTTGGTGCGCGGAGAGCAGCTACGGGTAGCTGGGGAAAACCCGTGGCGTTTGGTGGTGGTGGTTGGGCTCGGGGTGGCCGGAAACGTCGCCGGCGACGAGCCTTGCGGTCGCCGGAGTCGGGCGAAGGTGAGCCCGAGGCTATGGGGCAAGTCGAGGCGCGTGGTGAGGTGCGTTGTGCCCCTAGGGATGCAGTGAAGATGATAGGCTAGGTGGCGTGGCCGGAGTTTTGCCGGAGACACGTCGGCGACGAGCTCCACGGTGGCGGGTGCGGGTGAGCTTCGTGTGCTCGCTGTGGTGCACGAGAAGAGGAACGGAGAGGTTGGGGAGGTGCAGCAGCTCACGGCGATCACGAAGAGGTAGACGGCGCGGTCGGGGACGAGTCGATGCGGCGGCGACGTCGAAGGGGATCTCCGGCGAGGCTCGGTGAAGACGAGGTCGAAGAAGACATTGCAGAGCGTGTGAGCGCTCGGGGCTTAGCTGCTCGAAGGAGTTGACGACGGCGGAGAGGATGGACACGGTGGTGTATCACGGGGACGTCGGTGGACGGGGGTTTCACGGTGGCGCGAGCTCAGCAGCGTCGGCCATGGCGGAGGGGAGCGAGAGAGAGAGAGGCAGGGGGCGAGTGAACGTGTCCAGGGGGTCGAGGCGGCGACGTGGTGCCGGTCCAGGGGGTCAAGGCGGTGAGGGGAGGAAGCAGGACGGCAGCCAGCTGCGTGGCGCGCGCTGGTGCCGCCGTCGAGCACCTGCCTGCCTTCCTGGCCAAGCCAAGCTGCTCGCTGGCGCGGCGGCTGGGCTGGGCCGGCAGGTGGGCCTGGTGGGTGGCGCCAGGTAAGATTCTTCTCCCTTTTTTTGATTTAGTTTTCTTTTCTATTATTCTGTAGCTTTAGGGCTTTAAATAAAATACCTAGGCACTTTCTAAAATCCTGAAAATATTTGTGAGCCCTATTGGGATTATTCTTAACAGCAAACAATTACTTTCAGAATTATTTGAGCACTTGAATTATTTAATAGCATTTAAATGCCCAAATTCAAATATTTATGAATTAAAACAGTGACCTTCTGTTGACCTAGAAAAATGTGCACCTATTTTCCCAAAGGTTCTAACCCAAGGCAAAGAGGGTGAACATTTTAGAAGGGCATTTCAGGTTCATTGAATTTATTTTTAGTAAACCCTAGTTGATTTCAGGGGGGGTGCTGGGGGTTCTGCCTTCCCCATTTCAAATTTCTGATGAAAGTAAACATGATGCACACTCTAATGCATGGTCTAGCTAGGGTGTGACAGAAGTCTTGTGCATGACCTAGGATTTGCACAACAACTCTTTTTCCTTGAACAAACCAAGCAGTGGCTTGGTGTGCTAGGGACACATATAGAACGAAGATTGCAAGTCTCCGAACCATAGAATACTTCGCACGTATGCATGACCAATTTGGGATGATTCCAAAAGAAGCAACATTGACTTTCTCGAATCCACGGCGGCAACTTGCATCAGATGCACATGAATTAGAGGAAGTCACAATTATCATCCGGACATATGCTTCATGTACGGAACATGAGGGCAGTGCTTATAAAGTTTCCAACACTAACAGGATGTTCAACACGAATCATGGAGAAGTTAAAAATGTTGCTGATGGGTTCAACAACAATTCATCCAGGTTTCCATGTAAGTGGAATTCCATAATTATGTGAACAAGTGATAGCATTGGTCAGACCCAAGAGATATAATGGTGTATGCTCGAGGGATCAACCACGAGTAAGACAACATTAAGGATATCGTTGGTTCTGATTTGATTTAATGATAACCCATACTCAAATCAAAGATTGGATAAGATGATAGGTCCATTAACTGATCACGAAGGTCAATCAATGAAAATACCATCTTTCTTCAACACACATGCATGATATCCCCTAAAAATGAACTAAGTCGGACAAGCTTTTATCTCCCAACTCTCCAACTTATTGTTTAGCTTATCCAACTAGTTCGGAGGTAACCAACACAGATCCTTGGAGAAAGGGTGGTTTAATGGAAAACCAACTTGATCACGAACTCAACATAACAGTCAGGGGACAACCTGGTGATACTTCCAAGAAGATATTCGGAAAATCACGAACCACTGATATGTTACTAAGCTCAAGATCAATCTTGCTTTTCAGGGCAAGACAATATGGTCAAGGGAGTGAGGGATTAGCACCATCCTAACTCATTGATCGAAGAGTGCACCAGGAAATATGGACTAGGTAGCAAGATCAATCTTAGAATGGTATATCAATAACCAACACGCTAAGAATGAGAATATTGTCCATCTACTACCAAGCAACGAGTTGCTCGGAGTATTGATTTCACACATCACAATTCACTTGTCGGCATTCCGGTTACAACAACACGAGGACCGAGGAATGAATGATGATGGTGAGAAGTATCACTGCATCAAGAATTCATAAGAGGTGGTGTAATTCTCATGACATTCCTAACATAAAGATGGTAACACTCCAAGGTAGAACAGAGCAAAAGCTGGATTGGCATTTTGATCTGCGAAATACAACTACTTTGACCCAATCCTAGAAGTGGACGAGGTACTGGAGTTTGTTTCTCCCAGTCATTCCGGAATAGAATGGCTTGATGGACCACAAGAATAATAGGCATTGATGAACACGAATGCACAACTATTCCTGACTATCAATTGATAGACTAGGGTCAGAATACAGCCGAGGAGGGTCAACTCAAGGAACATATAACTTTCTGAGTTGTGGATGCATAGATTAGTATGTCGAACCAAGTTCAACATGTTTCTTCCTGATAACCCATGCAGAGAGGTGGGACTGGTAGAGTCACAATTATGAATGGAGAACTCCTCAAGAGTACTCTGATTGTGATCTTTTGGTTCAAATAACTTCTGCCACATTGGCTCATGGCATTGGAAGAACGATATACCACATACCTCCAGGACTATCACAATGTTACTAATATCTTAAGGGAACTAGCAAATACTAACAACATGAAGTAGGGTGAATCTCGAGTTCAAAACCCAGGAGTAGAATACCTACTAACTAAATAACATCACGAGATGCTTTCGAGAATGGTGGCCAGAATCATCACACTGGGAACACCAAACATGGCTAGATTACTAACTGCAAGATACCTGTCGGATTTCGGGTTCCGGCAGACCCTTGAGGTTCGAACACTGGGGTGCGCACGGAGATTTCGTCTCCTACCTACCTGCACCCCTCCACCGCGCTAGGATATAAACTACGGGAAGAACAACACAAGAGACACAGGGTTTATACTGGTTCGGGCCACCGTTGTGGTGTAATACCCTACTCCAGTGTGTGGTGTGGTGGATTGCCTCTTGGGCTGATGATGATGAACAGTACAAGGGAGAACAGCCTCACGAGGGTCTGTTCTTGGCTGGGGCGATGAACTGCTGGGAGGAGTTCAGCCACCTTTCTCTCTCTCTCTCTCTCTCTCTCTCTCTCTCTCTATTTCTAACCTCTCTAACAAGCCTCTTTCTTCCTACTTCCCAACCCAGAGACCTTTCCACCTCCTGCTATGTGGGTGGCTGGTCCTATTTATAGAGGCCCTGGTCCTCTTCCCAAATATTGAGCGGGAAGGGAGCCAACAATGGCGCTCTAATTTGAAGGGGGACAACAAGTATCAGCTATCCTGACAAAAGTAGTCTTCGCCTGTGCAAAGCTCTGGCGATGACGTCGTCTTGGGCTCCACGGGTGACCTCCGTCTCGTAGTCCTCCTGGTCTTGGTCTCGTTGCACCGAAATGGCAACTTTTGCCTGATGCCTCGGAACTCCGCAGCTGCACTTGCCCCCTTTGCACCAAAGAGGAAAGGAGGACGCTGCGCGGGCTGGCACCCGTCTGGCGCCCTGAGTCGTCATGGCTTGCGTCACGGGTACCTCGCGAGGTACCCCTCCTTGATCTCTCCGCCTCCTCGTGAGCCAGCCTGACGAGGCTCCGCGTCGTCCGCCCCGCGAGGCTTGGCCCCTCGCGAGGGTCTTGAGTTTGTGTTGGTGAAGATGGGCCGTGCTGGGCCGCCCTTTGAGCCACGCCGCAGGCCGCAGGCAGGCAAGTCTGGGGACCCCCGTTCCCAGAACGCCGACAGTAGCCCCCGGGCCCAACATGCGCCCGGACTTGGCTGTCCAGGGAGGCGGAAGGGCAATAGCGAAGCGCCGTGGGCCCTAACAGCCTGCGGCCTTGGGCGCCACGTGGCGGTTGATTGGACGTGGGCGTCTCCACTTCCCCATGACGCCTCGGCAACTGCACGGATTGGACAAGTCCCTGCATGCAAAACGGGTCATGATTACCTGCGATCGTGGAGGTCGGCGGTTGGCCTCCGCCGGTTATAAGTACCGAATGTCGCGCCCCCTTCCACTCCATCCCTCCTTGCTTCTCCTTCTTCCTGATTCTTGCTCCGTCTTGCCGTGATGGCTCTGATCCGCCGGTTCTCGACGGCAGAGAAGGGAAAGGCTCCCCGAGAGGGACCAGACCCACTTCCGCCGAAGAAACGTCTCACCCCCCGTGGCCCGGACGAGGGGGCTCTCCAGGTGGTGTCGAGGCCTTAGGGCGAGCGGGCGCCGCCGGGGTTCCCGCTTCCATTGTACGCCCACGTCGAGGGCCCCAAAGGAGCTGATGCCGACCGCCACGGGCGGCACCGCCATCGGCGCCGACGGGTCACGAACGTGTGGGTCGTCCCCCCTGGGGCCCACACCGAGGGCTCCTCCCAAGAGTTCGTGCTCCACCTCGCCATTCCTCTTCAGTCTTGGATCCATCTCCCTCCCTTATTCGCCTCTGCCATCCCGTAGGGGGAGCCCCTGGAGCTCTGGCTGCAGCACCCTCGCGACCGAGGCAGAGGTCGCGGTCGTCGCCCCGGCGAGGTCTACATGACCCGGGGCTGGAGAGAGATCGCCCGGGTTTGCAGGACACGGGGCATCTTCGCGATCCACTTGGACTACGACGGTGCTTCGGTGATGCTCCTCAAGGACTTCGACACGAACGGGCGCCAAGTGGAGTGCTGCCCCGGTGAAGGTGGCCAGGGCCCTGCTGTGACGAGGACTGGGCTCGCCAACCGCTCCCTGTCCTTCCTCCGCTCGAACCCTGGTCTCTATTTTCAATTCAATCTCGAATCCTCCCCCCCTTTTCCTATCGCCATGGCCCCGATGAAGAAGGGAAGAGGGAAGAAACCCGTGTCTCCGCCTCGCATGCCGCCGTTGGCGGTCCCTGCCGAGGGCTTGGGCAAGGTCAGCTTGGCTCTGGCCACCATCTTCAATGAATGCGGGAGAACGACGGCCTGGCCCGCGTCCCACTTCTCCATCGACAGGATAGTTACCGAGGTCCCATATTTTGCCGACGCCCTGTGGGTGGGTCTGGTTCCTGTTGGATCACGGGTTCCGGCAGACCCTTAAGGTTCGAAAACTGGGGTGCGCGCGGAGATTACGCCTTCTACCTCCCCGTCTCACAAAGATCTAAACTACTGAAAGAACTGCACAAGAGACACAAGGTTTATACTGGTTCGGGCCACCGTTGTGGTGTAATACCCTACTCCAGTGTGTGGTTGGTGGATTGCCTCCTAGGGCTGATGATGATGAACAATACAAGGAAGAACAACCTCGCGAGGGTATGTTCTTGGCTGGGGTGATGAACTGCTAGGAGGAGGTCAGTCACCTCTCTCTCTCTCTCTCTCTCACTCTCTCTACTTTGCTCTCACTTGTCGACCGTTTGTCTTGTTTGCTATGTGGGTGGCTGGTCCTCTTTATAGAGGCCCTAGTCCTCTTCCCAAATATTTGAGCGGGAAGGGCACCAACAATTGGCCAATTCGAAGGGGAACATCTAGTACACTTATCCTGACTAAAGTTGGTCTTCGCCTGCCAAAGGCTCTGTGGTGACGCCGTGCTGGGCTCCAGGGTGACCTCCATCTCGTAGTCCGCCTGGTCTTGGTCTCGTTGCACCGAAATGGCAACTTTTGCCTGATGCCTCGGTACTTCGCGGCTGCGCTTGCCCTCTTTGCACCAAAGAGGAAAGAAGGACACTGCACGCACTGGCGCCGGCCTGGCGCCTTGAGTCATCATGGCTTGCGTCATGGGCACCTCGTGAGGTACCCTGCCTTGATCTCTCCGCCTCCTCGCGAGCCAGCCTGAAGAGGCTGCGCCTGAGGATGCATCGTGTCGTCCGCCCCGCGAGGCTTGGCCCCTCGCGAGGGTCTTGAGTCTTGTGTCGATGAAGATGGGCTGCACTGGGCCCCCTTTGAGCCACGCCGCAGGCCGCAGGCAGGCAAGTCTGGGGACCCCCGTTCCCAGAACGCCGACAGTAGCCCCCGGGCCCAAGGCGCGCATGGACTTGGCCGTGCCGAGAGGTGAAAGGGCAAGGGCGAAGCACCGCGAGCCCTAACAGCCTGCAGCCTTGGGCGCCGCATGGTGGTTGATTGGACGCGGGTGCTTCAGCAACCGCGCAGGTTTATAAAGGAGCGGCATCTGTCCAGACCTTGCCTTTTGCTTTCTCCGGTTGCTGCTTAGATCCCCTTTCTTGCGCCTCCCCTTTCTTCCTCCAAATTCCCAGATCTACTCCGGCTGCGTGAAATAGGGAGCCATGGCGCCTCGTCAGTCTCCGGCTAAAGCTTGGTATTCCCCTGCTCTAGGCTCGCCGAATGTGTCCAGGGCCGGCCTGTCCCGGCTGCACCAAATGGCAGCGGCGCAGGGCATCAACGGGACGAAGGTGTTCAAGGCCGGCTCCGCCACCCCTGAGGGCCGAGGGAGCACCTTTTATCCTCTCTTTGTAAGCTCCATTGCTGCGGGCCTGGTGCCTCCCTTCTCCGAGTTCTTCTTCTCTGTCCTCCTCCATTACAACTTGCAGGCTCTGCATCTCCACCCCAACTTCGTTCTTCTTCTGGCGATCTTCGCTTACTAATGCGAGGCCCACGTAGGGGTGCAGCCTTCGGTGGCCTTGCTGCGCCACTACTTCTGCCTCCGGGTCACTCGCGGCTCTCCTTCCGCGTCCGCGGGCTTCGTCGCGTATGATGGCACCATTGCCATCTCGAATCCCGGGAAGAGGATTGAGGGCTTTAGGAGCAAGTGGGTCTTGGTGGATGCCGGGCGCGTCCATCCTAGGCTGATCTTGCCCGCGGAGCCGCCCGCGAGCTCCGGCGACTGGGGCCGAGTGGAGCTCACGGACCCTCGTGCAAAACTGGTGCTGGAGAAGATGGACGCGGACTTGAGGCCGGCCAGCATGGCGGCGGCGAAGTTGACCGGTGCGTTGCTGCTGAGGGAGTTCATGGAGCACCAGCTGGCTCCACTCCGGCAGTACTCTCCTCCAATGTGGAGGCCTCATTCGAGCCCCGCGGCTGTGGGCGAAGAGGATGTGACCGCGGTTCTCCAATCTCTGGTCGGGGGCGAGGTGGCAAGGTTGGAGGGCGCTCCCAAGCCCTTGTTCCTTCGCGACGACTGGGAGCAAGTGGTGAAGTCCATGCCGGTTTTTAACGGGGACGGGCTCGTGCCCGTGGCGGCTTCCGAAGGACCGGTGGATGTGCCCTCCGGCGACTCCAGCAAGGAGGTGGACGAAGAGGAGCGGGGAGAGGGGCCCGATTCTGGGGCGACCGATGGAGAGTCGAGGGCTCCCCTCCCCCGGCGCGGGTCCCGTACTCTCCACCTTTCGCTGAGTGATGATGATGATGACGATGACGTGCTGGGTAGCGGGAGCTCACCCTCGATCCCGAAGAGGGGCAGGACCGGGTTGATCCCTCGTGGGTCCGTCCTGACTCCGGGGCGACCATGGACGCGCCTTCTGCTTCTGAGGTTGATCCCTCCAGCCGGCTCTCAGGCTTCAAGTATGGCCGGAGGCAGCTAGAGCTTTCTGGCGACGACCCGTAAGTGTTTGATCCTTGATCTTTTGTTTCTCGTTCCACCAACGAGGCTTGATGATTGCTTCTCCTGAATAGGCTGGCGCCCGTGGCGAAGAAGCCGAAGGGAGCCCCCGAGGCCCCATCTGCGGTGACGCCTTCGCCTGCAGGGGAGGGAGTTCGTGACGCGCGGGCCTCTCCTGCCCGCTCATCCTTGCGAGGCTTGGCTGAGCTGGCTGGGGCGAGCCCAGCCCCCATGGCTCGAACGACTCCCGAGGTGCCCTCGTCTGGCGCCGCTGCTATGGCTATGGAGGCGCAGCAGACTCCGCCTCAGGACACTGCGGCCTCGCCGCCGCTACTTTCTCCTCCCGTTCCACCGACCGTTGCTTCCCCAACTCCTCCTATTGCCTTGGAGCACACCGATGTTTCTCCGCCTTCTTCCTCCATCCTGGAGCGTGCCGCTGCTGAACTGGACCGGCTGCGGTAGGATCTTCTCGGCGCCGACCCTCGCCTGGTGGCCGGGCGCCTGGAAGTGGCTTCGGGGTGGATTCGCTCTGATGCTTCTATTCGGGCGGCGTTGGTTCAAGCCTCGATGGCCTGCGACGAGGAGAGGCGAGCCGTCCTTGAGATGAAGGCTGCTCGTGACGCAGCCCTGGGGGAGGTGGTTGAAGTCCGCGATCGTTGCAAGGTGTTGGAGGACGAGCTGCAAGGCTTGCGAGGCCAACTTGCGGGGGAGGTCCGTCTTCGCCAAGAGCAGGAGAAGGGGGCGAAGGCGCGCGAGGCGGCGCTCGAGGACCGGGAGGCCAAGCTCAAGAAGCGCCGCGACCACTTAGGCGCGTTGAAGGAGCTGGAGGTGACGAAGGCCGAGCTGGACGCCAAGGCCCGGGTCCTCACCGAGGATCGCGTGGCCTTCGCGGACATGGAGAAAGATGCCCGCGCTTCGCTGAAGACGCTTTACGAGAGCGGCCTGGACAGCCCGCTAGCCAGTGACGGGGACGGCCCTGCCAAGCTGCTTCCCTTCCTGGTTAAGGCCCTTGGGGATGTCGCCCTTGGTATCGGCCCCACGGCCGAGGCCGAGGCGCGCGTCCTGTCTTCTGCTGCGCTGACGCGGGTCTTCGCTCACATCTACCTTCGCGATCCCAACGCTGACCTCGACGGCCTGCTGGAACCGGTGACCGGCGAGGGTGCTGCCGCCGCTGTCGAAGCCGTGAAGGGGCGCGCGGAGGCGCTGCTGGGGAAGTTCCGGGCCTTCAGCACCAGGCCAAGGCAAGGTGCTGCCGGCCCTACTGCTCCACGAGGCGAAGCCACTCCAAACAGCTTCACCGCCGACAAGTGACTCCGTTCCATCCCTGTTCTTCTTTCAATTCCTGCACATGCATCACGCCTCGGGGAGGCATTTAAACTTGCGTTTGGTACTGAGACGACAGTATGGGTTGTAATATTTGCTTTTAAATTCCTTGAATTTTATGCTTTTCTTCCCTACTTGCTTGTGTTCTACGCCGGCAGAGCCCGGCCCCGCGCGTGCCTCACCCAGCATTAGCCCCGACCAGAAAACAGGACGGGACCAAAGGAGTGAGGGGCTACGTGACAAGTTAGGCTCATGAGTAGAGATGCTCAGGAGTCCCCCTTGGCGCGCGAACAACAAGTAGGGAGGCGTGATGTAGGTGTATCTTCCGTTCTACGTCTGCAGAGCCCGACTCCGCGCGTACCTCACCCAGCATAGCCTTTCGGAACTAAGGAGTGAGGGGCTACGGAGCCAGTTAGGCTCCTGAGTCGCGATGCTCAGGAGTCCCTTTTGACGCACAAACAACGGGTGCTGAGGTGTGATGTAAGCGGGGCTACTGTTCTACGTCTGCAGAGCCCGACCCCCCGCGCGTACCTCACCCAGCATAGCCTTTCGGAACTAAGGAGTGAGGGGCTACGGGACTAGTTAGGCCCCTGAGTCGCGATGCTCAGGGGTCCCCCTTGATGCTCAAACGGCCTTCATACCTTGGCTCCGCTATGGGAGAAACGCGCGACAAACCAGGCCCGAGGGGCCTGGCTGGGTGGCGTACGTCTGGGCGTGACCCAGTCGTAGCCCTCGTGCCTAGCCCCCTCGCGCGGCACTCCCGAGGGGAGGCATTGCGACGAGGCTAGCCACTAAGCTCTGGGCTCCTTGAGGTTAATGCGGCCCGGAGGCCACCCTCAGTTGTCTATCACCAGCGCGGAGCATAGCACTTCCGTATGTGTACGGGCATAGCCGCTCCTCGGCAGTGTCGTCAGCCAGCGCGGAGCATGGTGCTTCCACTGGTACGTGGGGGGGGGATCCCCTCCGGGAGGAGCCCCCGGGGCGTGTACAGCCCTGCCCTGACACGTGGCCAGCACGGTAGGGCTAGGTGAGGAGGATCTGGGCACCCGTGAGCCAGCGCGGGACTCACGAGGCCCTACCTCTAGGCGGGTTGCGCCTGGCACTGGGCCGTATCTTGAGATGTGTCCCTGCAAAATTTGGTTAGATGCCGGTACTCTACATCCTCGGGTCCCGGCCCTCGAGCTTGTCTCAGCCGTCGCTGGTATGCCAGGTCGTGATGCCGTGGACAAGGCCAGAGGGTGAGGGCTGGAGAGCCAGTAAGAGCCCTAAGTCGCGATGCTCAGGCACCCCCCCCTTTAACGTGCAAGTGGCCGACATGGAGAGGAAGGGATGCCGCGGACAGGCATCAAGCAATCAAGCGTGATAGGCGAATGCATAGTTGGAAATAAACGCGAGGGAGATACACGCCGCTGGGCCTAGCCCGAGCGGCTTGGGGATGGTGCAGCCTGAGGGTCGCCCCCAACAAGGCAAACTAACGACTGAAAAATAAAAGGGGATACATGCCGCAGGGACGGACCCATGTGGCCTGGGAGTGATGCAACCCTGGGAGGGCGCTCCCAGCTGGGAATGAAGCTTGAAAGATGTCACCTGAGGATGTCGTCGGCGAAGTGGCGTTGGTGCAGCAGACTCGATGGGCTGCGGAAGCCGATCCTCACGAGCCCCCAGGCCCCGGGGCCTCGGGAGGCTCCGGAGGCATTGGTGGCTCCTCGCGAGCTGTCTTCATCTCCGCCAGGGCCGCGGAGCGCCTGTCTTCCTGAGCGTCCATGATGCCCCTCATGAGGCGCTGGTACGCCGCAGCCATGCTCGGCAGGCCGTAAGGCATGCGAACATAGCTGTGGGGTGGACCCCCGCAGCGCCCCACTTGCGAGGGCTACAGACGCTCCGTCGTGGCGATCTGATTGAGCCCTGGTACGTCGACGCAGACGCGCAGCCCACCATCCTTGCCTGGATGTGGGGCCACTGCTGGTAGACGGCGGCAACCTCTCATGATCCTTGACTCCTGTAGTTCTTGAATGACCTTGTTAACGAACTCCTGCTGGTCTGACCTTCCTTGCCTGGCTCCTTCTTGAGGGAAACGTGCCTCGAAGCACGCCTCCACATGGTGCCCAAGCGCCTCCCTCTTGACCCTGGCTAGGTCGATGGCCCTCCAGGTGAGAGCCCCCGAGCCCTGCGTGAGGAGGGCGCCGGGCGCGCTTTCCTATGCGATGGAAGGGGGGTCCCCCTGGGCAGACACGCGCCATGAAGGGCCTGCCTCCTGAGGGGTTGAGCCTGACGACGTCTTCTTCTTCTTGGGGGTGGTCTCAGGAAGCCTCCTGCTTCCGCGATCTGGGTCTTCTAGCGACGCGGCCTGATAGGCTCGCTCTAGGGAACACACTGCATCCTTTTCTTCACAGGGCACCGTGATGACGCCACCACTTCCTGGCATCTTGAGGAAGGTGTAGCCGTGGTGACTCACGACCATGAACTTGGCCAGCGCTGGGTACCCGAGGATGGCGTTGTACGGCAAGCGGATGTGGGTGACGTCGAAGTCGATGAGCTCGGTGCGGTAGTTGCAGCGGGCCCCGAAGGTGACAGGGAGGCGGACCTGCCCGATCGGGACTGTGGAACCGTCGGTGACTCCGGAGAAAGGCTTGGTTGGCCGAAGCTGGTCATAGGGCACTTGGAGGTTGTTGAATGTTTCCACGGACAGGACGTTGAGCCCTGCCCCTCCGTCGATGCGGGTCCTGGTGACCAGCACGTTGCTGATGACTGGGGAGCAAAGCATCGGGAGGACTCCGGCCGTGTCCGCGCACTTGAGCTGGTCTGCTGAGCTGAACGTGATGGCGCACGCCGACCACCTAAGGGGGCGCGTTGCTTCGAGCTTGGGGAGAACTGCATTCACTTCGCGGGCAAACTGCTTGAAGATACATTGAGTGGCTGGGGCTTGAGCTCCGCCCAGGATACAGGCGATTGCGCGCGGCTCTTGGAAGCCCCTAGCCCCCTCGTCTTGATGGCGGTCTTCGTTCCTCCTTGGTTGAGGCAGCAACGGAGGTAGGCCTGCGTTGCCATGAGGGCGATCCTCACGAGGCTGATCCCTCCAGTCCCCCTCGCGAGGCTGGTCCCGCCAGCGGTCCTCGCGAGGTTGGTCGCGCCACCCCTGGCGCGGGCCGCGATCTTCCCAGCGTCCTGGGTTTCTTCCTCCTCCTTGGCCGTAGCCCCGGTCAGCACGGTCAGGGCGACGGCCGATCCTTCCGTCTCGCACGGTGCGGAGTTCTTGACATTCGTTGGTGTTGTGGGTGTGGAGGTCGTGGTACACATAGTACCGGCTGCCCCAGGAGGGTTCGGGCAGATCCTTGCCCCGCTTGGTGTCTGGTTCTGCTGCGAGTACGGCAGCCCCCTTGCGCTTCACGTCCTTGGCCTTGGGCTTCTTCTCTTCTGAGTCCGCGGCACGCAGCTCGAGGAGGGAGAGACGTCCCTCCTCAGCCCTGGCACACTTGGTCGCCAAGTTGAACAGCTCCAGGGAGGTGCAGAGGTCTTCATGCATCGCCAGCTCCTCCTTCATCTTGACGTCACGCACGCCATCGGAGAAGGCCGAGATGATGGCTTCCTCGGACACCTTGGGGATCTTGAGGCGCGCACTGTTGAAGCGCTGGATGTACTTTTGCAGGGTCTCCCCAGGTTGTTGCTTGATGCGGCGCATGTCGCTCATGGCGGGCGGCCGGTCATGGGTACCTTGGAAGTTGGCGATGAAGCGAGTGCGCATCTGGTCCTAGGAGGAGATCGTGCCCAGAGCCAGATTCAGGAGCCAGGTGCGAGCTCCTTCCTTCAGCGCCATGGGGAACCAGTTCGCCATGACCTTTTCATCCCCGCTGGCAGCCTCGATGCCCAGCTCATAGAGCTGGAGGAACTCTGCGGGACTAGTTGTGCCTTCATAGCGAGGAGGCAGGTCTGGCTTGAACTTGCTGGGCCACGCGACGCTGCGCAGCTCGGTGGTGTAGACGCGGCAGCCTGTAGTGGCTACGGGAGGCTTCGGTTGAGGGAGAGCTTGGCCTTGAGGGTCCCCACGCGCTGCAGCTAGGAGCAGAGCGGGGTCTTGGCATGCCAGAGCCGGAGCAGGGTCGCGGCGTGCCGGAGCTGGGAGCGCCCGGGCAGCTCCTTGCGGGCGAGGGACTTCTTGGCAGCTCCATTCTTGCTGTGCTGGCATCTGGCGGAGCAGGTTCCGCCCAGGGGCCACGCGCCTTGGAGCCATGGCGTCTTCTTGCAGAGGAGGCGGTTAGTACGCCCCCGGAGCTTCATTGCCCGCACGGGGCGGGGCGCGGCGCAACGGAGCGGACGGCGCAGGAGAGCCCCCTACGGCGCGAAAGAGCTCGGCGACGCGGTCGAGCCACTCCTCGTAGATGTCGTCGACGGGGCGGTAGTGCAGGAGTTCGTTTGCCGTGATGAGCGCAGCTCGAGCCTCCAAGGGTGCATGGAGCGCGCGGGAAGAAGAGCCGGCTGGGGTGAGCGATGGAGTAGCGGTGCGGCCGTCTTGCCGCACGGATGGATGCTGAGACGACGCTTGCTGCTCGCCCCCCGCCGGGATGGTGGCGGCGTTGACGGCGGGAGACGGGGAACGACGAGGACGCCCACCGATGAGGGCTGTCTGGGCGACGCGAGAAGCGATGGCGGCCCGGCGCTCGGCGCGGGCCCGACGAGCGTCAAACATGGATGCGACGGTCGGAGGAGAGTGGAGTGGTGGAAGACAGATTCCAGCGCACCCCTACCTGGCGCGCCAAATGTCGGATCATGGGTTCCAGCAGACCCTTAAGGTTCGAACACTGGGGTGCGCGCGGAGATTACGCCTTCTACCTCCCCGTCTCACAAAGATCCAAACTACTGAAAGAACTGCACAAGAGACACAAGGTTTATACTCGTTCGGGCCGCCGTTGTGGTGTAATACCCTACTCCAGTGTGTGGTTGGTGGATTTCCTCCTGGGGCTGATGATGATGAACAATACAAGGAAGAACAACCTTGCGAGGGTATGTTCTTGGCTGGGGTGATGAACTGCTAGGAGGAGTTCAGTCACCTCTCTCTCTCTCACTCACTCTCTCTACTTTGCTCTCACTTGTCGACCGTTTGTCTTGTTTGCTATGTGGGTGGCTGGTCCTATTTATAGAGGCCCTGGTCCTCTTCCCAAATATTTGAGCTGGAAGGGCGCCAACAATTGGCCAATTCGAAGGGGAACATCTAGTACACTTATCCTGACTAAAGTTGGTCTTCGCCTGCCAAAGGCTCTATGGTGACGCCATGCTGGGCTCCATGGTGACCTCCATCTCGTAGTCCGCCTGGTCTTGGTCTCATTGCACTGAAATGGCAACCTTTGCCTGATGCCTCGGTACTCCGCGGCTGCGCTTGCCCTCTTTGCACCAAAGAGGAAAGAAGGACACTCCGCGCACTGGCGCCCGCCTGGCGCCTTGAGTCGTCATGGCTTGTGTCATGGGCACCTCGCGAGGTACCTTGCCTTAATCTCTCCGCCTCCTCGCGAGCCAGCCTGAGGAGGCTGCGCCTGAGGATGTGCCGTGTCGTCCACCCCGCGAGGCTTGGCCCCTCGCGAGGGTCTTGAGTCTTGTGTCGATGAAGATGGGCTGCACCGGGCCCCCTTTGAACCACGCCACAGGCCGCAGGCAGGCATGTCTGGGGACCCCCGTTCCCAGAACGCCGACAGTTCCCCCCTTTTCTGATTTCTTCAATGCCGTGCTCTCCCACTATCAGATCCACATGATGCATCTAAGTCCTGAGTCCATCACCCTCCTTTCGGTCTTCGCCTTTGTTTGCGAAGCCATGGTGGGCATTCCTCCTTCGGTTGCCTTGCTGCGCCACTTCTTCTCGCTGCATCTTGTCGACCCTACCCAATGCTGGGCGTGCATGAGCTTCGTTGCCGCGTCTCAGACTGCGGCCTCTGGGATTGACTTCAAGCTCCCCCTGCCCGCGGTTGGGTTCCGTGAGCGGTGGATGTATGTGGACGCAGGGGTGCCCAGCCCCCTGCTATCGGAGCCGACCTCGCCTGTTGTCCCCAATTCGGGCTGGGGCCAGGAGACGCTCAAGAGCCCCCGGCTCGTCTTTGTTTGGCGCCGCTCCGCGCTCTTGAGGTCGCTTGGCGTGACAGCGCCCAAGGTGGTGAAGGAGTTTCTGCTATGCCATGTCGCTCCCCTTCAACGCCACTCTCGCCGGATGTGGGCCTTCTGTGGGCGCGAGGATAGTATGAGGCTCCAGGAAGAGGACCTGGCTCCGGAGGTGCTGAAGACGGTGCTCTTGACCTTGGTTGGGGACCCCAACCCCGGCAGCGTCCGGCAGGGAGGGGCCTTGCTGTACCTCTGCCAGAGTAGGGTCGACTTCGTGAAGCAGATGCCCGTCTTTGATGAGTGGGGGCTGCGCCCTGCCGGCCTCCAGGGACCTCGCGAGAATCCAGTGGTGGTGACTGTCCTTCCAATCGGCCGAGGCGACTCTTCCTCAAGTGGCGGAGCAGGGAGGCACGAGGCGCCAGAGGCCGAGGGGGCTCCCGGCGTGGTGACAGCACCGGGCGAGGCTCATGAGGAAGCAGTTATCGGGGCCCGTGCCGCTGAGGCTGAGGGTGACAAACAGCTGCCCGCTGCGCCTGTGACTGAGGCCCCTGAGGCTCGAGCTGCTTCTCTTGGGGAGGCGATTGGCGACGCACATCAGGCAGGCGCCCCTGACGCTGATCGTCTTGACGCTCCATCTTCGTCGCAGGTCGATCCCTGCGCCCGACTCTTAGGCCGCTTCCGCGTGGATTTTGGGGCCCTCCGGAAGAGAAGAGAGGCCCTGGACGATGGTTACCCTTGTCGCCTGCTGAAGCGTAGAAAGTACTTCGCCACTGATGAGTAAGCCTTCCCCTTTCCCTGCTCCTGATCCTTCTGTTGCTCTTACTGACCCTTGATCCGCAGGCCCCTTCCAGCCGAGCTTGCTGAGACGGCTGAGGAGCCGTCCCCTTTGGCTTTGCCCCCTCCACCGTCCTTGAGCGCTCCGAGCAGCGGAGCCCTTGTGGTGAGGGCGATCGAAGAGGTGAACCATCCCGAGGCGTATCGTGGCCCCGCGCACCTCGCGATCCTCCTTCGCGAGCCTTCTCGTGGCATAGCCAACCTGCCATGGGCTTCTCGCCTGGTCGTGGACTGCGATTGGCTGAGGCGCTTTCTACGCTCTTCTTGTGAGGTCGGGCTGGCCCCAGGCCGGGCATCTGACGCGGCGTGCCCGGCCGTCACGAGGGTGCCAGCCCCCAGCCCCCAGCCTGGAGGGGGAGCGCTGACTTGCAGCCCCCGGCGCTTGCTTGGGGCAGATGATGGTGTGGAAGACGTGCTTGAGCACGCTCGGGAGCGTTGCGCTCTCCGCCAAGGATTCCTTCGAAAGGCGATTGACGCAGTGAGCCTGCTTGGCGAGGAGCTTGCTGATGAAGACGCGTGCCTTGAGGCCGAGGGCCTGCGCCTGGCTGCAGAGAGGCGCGAGCTGGAGGGCGCCATCACCCTTGCGCGCCATCAGCGCGACCTTGATGAAGCAGAGGCCAAGGCGTCGTTGGTGGCCTCTCGGGAGGCCCGGTCTCGGGCTGCCGAGGAAGCTCGGGAAGCTGACCGGCGGCGAACGGCTGCGGAGGAGCGGGATCGGGAGCTCCTGTCCTGGTGCCACTCGCTGGAGGAGCAGGTGGAGCTGCGCGAGGCAGCCCTCGTGTCGATGAAGGTGGCCTCAGGTGACTCGGCGGAGCTCCAGAAGTGTGAGGAGGCGCTGACGCTAGAAGCCGCTGAACGTACCCATGAGTACGAGCGTCTGCAGACGAGGGAGTGCTAGGTGACGCAGGCAGAGGACGATGTCGCTGCACAGGAAGCCCGTGTCCAAGAGGAGGTCGGACGTCGGGTGGCGATGGCGCACTTGAACCTCAAGCACGAGTTCGAGGAGAAGCTGGGGTTGATCCGGGCCGAAGCCGAAGGCAGGACTGCTGCCCTGAGGGCCAAGCTGGAGGAGGTGACGCAGCGGGCCGCCCTTGAGGTGGCGCAAGGTGAGCTAACCACCTCCCAGGCCGAGGTGCTCCTTCTTCGCCAGCGGGTGGAGGAGGCTGAGGCCGTCGCGCGCCAGAATGCGGATGAGATACGTCAGCGGCGGCTCCTGGAGCATGAGCATGGCCCTATGCTCTCCACGCACCGGGAGAGAGCCAACGCGGCCTTGGGCAACATCTGCGAGGAGGCCGTCAGCGAGCCGCATGCAGTCAACTATGCGGGCAATCTTCAGTTTTCACTGATGTGGTGACGCAGCTAGAGGCGCGGTCGATCAGGGCTGACAGGTTGGTGGAGGAGAGGAGCCGCGCCCTGCTCAGGCGCGCCTTTTCTCGCGTCTTCAGCCATCTCTGGAGCATGGATCCCCACTTCGATTTCGACGCCGCCATCGCCCCAGTCCCCCAGGCCGTCCAAGGCGAGCTGGCGCACTGGGTGGAAGACAATGTGGAGGCTCTTATCAGGGCCTTCGCCTCGGAACACGACGACGCGATCGTGGCGGCCGACGAGGGCGGCGTGATGGGCGGCCCTGACGCCGCTGGTGGCAACACGGACATCGATGGCGAGTTCAGCGACGCCAGCAACGGCCCCGGTGGTGCTCCTTAGGACGCATTGGGAGATTCATCCGACTGATTGTGCACCGTTCCTGCTTACCCTGCATGAATAGAACTCAGGTTTTGGCCTGATAGCTGTGAGAGCATTTTGGAGGGGGAGCCCCTCATGTAAAACTTGTGTTTATCGTATCAGTAGGAGCTACATTGCCTATGCGCCCGCGCCAAGTGGTTGGCTTAAGTGACGCGCTGGTCGGCTAGTTTACCTTTGTCTCGTGCTGGCCCTGGGGCAGCCCGCGGGAGGCTATGGTGCCCTGAGTGTTTCCTGATTGATTCCGTTGGATCTGCAGTAAAATGCCCTCCTGAGAGGACGCGGCGGCGGCAGTCTGGGCTGCGCGCAAGCTAGGCCTGACCCGGCTCGCGAGGGGCTCACGAGGGGAGGCAGCTGAGGCGAAGTGGTAACCGAAACACGAGAAATTGCTCGAGCGAGACTAAGCACCCCTTCCCTGAACACACGCAAATCTCAAATTCGAATCCAACTTGAATCCAGCGGGGGAAAACGACAACCAAAGGGAAGAGCAACGAAAGAAAACAAAAGGCCGCGTCCGGCACCTAGTCTAGTCTTGGACGTCTTCTCACCAGCGCGGAGCTAAGGGCTGCCACTGAGTGTGGGAGGGAGCCCCAGGGCCTGAGGCCGGCACCCCTGAGACTCCAGGGCGTGTACAACCCCACTCATTATTACGTGAGAGTGTCACGGGGCGGCGAGCTTCACAGGCACTGGGCCTTCTTCATAGGTACTGGCCTTGCTTCATATCGCCAGATGAGGGCCCCACCTTGCGCCACACTCTAGTGCCATCAGCAATGACCGGAAACCAGGACGCCGGCCGATGGGGTAGAGCGGTCGCCAGCGGTTCCCCCGACGACCACGGGTCCTCCGCCGGGGGCAGGCCCTGGGGCACCTCCCCAGCGGAGGGCCTACCTCCTGAGAACGCCTTGCTCCGAACGCTGCGGTGGTGGTGTCGGATCACTGCCCCTCTCCTGCAGCCCCCTGCGCCCTCCTCCCGAGGGGTAGGACACTGTAGGAGCGGGGCAGCTGCTCGTTGTGGCTGCACCTCCTGGGATCCATGGTTAGTGTATACCTGCCACTGAAGAATTAGCGGTACCCGATACTTGTTGCCTCTAGCGTGGCCAGTGGGACCGTCCCGGGGCTCCTGGAAAGGCTCAACTTCTAGTGCCTCGTCCCCCCAGCTTGGGCTGAGGAGCGAGCCTTGCCCGTTCTCGTGAGGGTGTCCTTGGTCCATCATGAGGGGCACTTATTCCTCCGGCGTCGTCATTCCGAATGCCACACCGTTGTCGGATTTCGGGTTCCGGCAGACCCTTAAGGTTCGAACACTAGGGTGCGCGCGGAAATCACGTCTTCAACCTCCCCGTCTCACAAAGGTCTAAACTACCAAAGGAATCACACAAGAGACACAAGATTTATACTGGTTCGGGCCACCATTGCGGTGTAATACCCTACTCCAGTGTGTGGTGGATGGATTGCCTCTTGGGGCTGATGATGATGAACACTACAAGGAAGAACAGCCTCGCGAGGGTCTATTCTTGGCTGGGGCGACGAACTACTGGGAGGAGTTCAGTCACCTCCCTCTCTCTCTCTCTCTCTCTCTCTCTCTCTCTTCCTGCTGGCCGGATCCACGCACCGAACCGAACCCTTCTAAGACCAGCCGCTCGAACCAACCCCTTGCTACGTGGGTGGCCAGTCCCTATTTATAGAGGCCCTGGTCCTCTTCCCAAATATTGAGCGGGAAGGGAGCCAACAATGGCGGGCTAATTTGAAGGGGGACAGCAAGTACTCTTATCCTGACTAAAGGTGGTCTTCGCATGCGAAAGACTCTGCGGTGACGCCGTGCTGGGCTCCATGGTGACCTCCATCTCGTAGTCCTCTTGGTCCTAGTCTCGTTGCACCAAAATGGCAACCTTTGCCTGATGCCTCGGTACTCCGCGGATGCGCTTGCCCCCTTTGCACCAAAGAGGAAAGAAGGACGCTGCGCGCGCTGGCGCCCGCCTGGCGCCCTCGATCGTCATGGCTTGCGTCACTGGCACCTCGCGAGGTACCCCACCTTGACATCTCCGTCTCCTCGCGAGCCAGCCTGACGAGGCTACGCCTGAGGATGCGCCGTGTCGTCCGCCTCGCGAGGCTTGGCCCCTCGCAAGGGTCTTGAGTCTTGTGTTGGTGAAGATGGGCCATGTTGGGCCCTCACTTGAGCCACGCCGCAGGCCGCAGGCAGGCAAGTCTGGGGACCCCCGTTCCTAGAACGCCGACAGTAGCCCCCGGGCCCAAGGTGCGTATGGGCTTGGCCGTGCCGCGAGGCGAAAGGGCAAGGGCGAAGCGCCGCGGGCCCTAACAGCCTCCGGCCTTGGACGCCGCATGGCGGTTGACTGGGCGCGGGTGCCTTAGCAACTGCGTGGGTTGACAAGGGAGAGGCATCTTCCCAGACTTCGCCCCTGCTCTCTCCGGTTGCTGCTCAGATCCCCTTTCTAGCGCCTCCCCTTTCTTCCTCCAAACTTCCAGATCTGCTCCGGCCGCGTGACCTAGGAAGCCATGGTGCCTCGCCAGCCTTCGGCCGAAGCTTGGTATTCTCGTGCTCTGGACCTGCCGAATGTGCCCAAGGCGAGCCTTGCTCGGTTGCGCCGGATGGTGGCGGCGCAGGGCATCGACGGGACGGAGGTGTTCAAGACCGGCTCCGCCACCCTTGATTACCGAGGGATCACCTTTTATCCTCTCTTTGTAAGCTCCATTGCTGCGGGCCTGGTGCCTCCCTTCTCCGAATTCTTCTCCTCTATCCTCCACCACTACAACTTGCAGGCTCTGCATCTCCATCCCAAATCTGTCCTTCTCCTGGCGATCTTCGCTTACTACTGCGAGGCCCACGTAGGGGTGCAGCATTCGGTGGCCTTGCTGCGCCACTACTTCTCCCTTCGGGTCTCCGGCAACTCTCTTTCTGGGTGCACGGGCTTCGTTGCGTACGGCAGCACCATTGCCATCTCGAATCCCGGGAAGAGGATTGAGGGCTTCAGGAGCAAGTGGGTCTTGGCAGATGTCGGGCGCATCCACCCTCGGCTGATCTTGCCCACGGAGCAACCCGTGAGCACCAGCGACTGGTGCTGAGCGGAGCTCACCGACCCCCGCGCGAAACTGGTGTTGGAGAAGATGGCCGCGGACCTGAGGCCGGCCAACATGGCGACGGCGAAGTTGACCGGTGCGTCGCTATTGAAGGAATTCCTGGAGCACCAGCTGGCCCCGCTCTGGGAGTACTCTCCTCCAATGTGGAGGCCTCATCCGTGCCCGAGGCTGTGGACAAAGAGGATGTGACCGCGGTTCTCCAATCTCTGGTCGGGGGCGAGGTGACAAGGCCGAAGGGCGCTCCCAAGCCCTTGTTCCTTCGTGACGACTGGAAGCGGGTGGTGAAGTCCATGCCTGTATTTAACGGGGACGGGCTCGTGCCCGTGGTGGCTTCTGAAGGACCGGTGGACGTGCCCTCCGGCGACTCCAGCGAGGAGGAGGGCGAAGAGGAGCGGGAAGAGGGGCCCGACTCTGGGGCGACCGATGGAGAGTTGAGGGCTCCCCTCCCTCGGCGCTCGCCCCGTACTCTCCGCCTTTCGCCGAGCGATGATGATGATGATGATGATGATGATGATGATGTGCGGGGCAGCGGGAGCTCACCCCCGATCCCGAAGAAGGACATGACCGGGCTGATCCCCCGCGGGTCTGCCCCTACCCCGAGGCAGTCCGCAGTCGGGCCTTTTGCTTCCAAGGTCGACCCTTCCAGCCTGCTATCAGGCTTCAAGTTAGGCCAGAGGTTGCCCGAGCTTGCCGGCGAAGACCCGTAAGTGCTGGATCCTTTCTCTTTTGTTTCTCGTTCCGCCGACGAGGCTTGATGGTTGCTTCTCTTGAACAGGCTCGCGCTCGCGGCGAAGAAGCCGAAGGGAGCTCCTGAGGTCCCACCTGCAGCGACGCCTTCGCCTGCAGGGGAGGGAGATCGTGACGCGCGGGCCTCTCCTGCCCGCACATCCTTGCAAGGTTTGGCCGAGCTGGCCGGGGCGAGCTCAGCCCCCATGGCCCAAGTGATTCCTGGGGTGCCCTCGTCTGGCGCCACTGCTACGGCCATGGAGGCGCAGCGGGCTCCGCCCCGGGACACTACGGCCTCGCCGCCCTTACCTTCTCCTCTTGTTCTACTGGCCGTTGCTTCCTCAGCTCCTCCTGTTGTCCTGGAGCGTGCCGATGCTACTCCGTCTTCTTCTTCCATCTTGGAGTGTGCCGCTGCT
Organism: Triticum monococcum; assembly: GCA_034509565.1. Classification (NCBI taxonomy): domain Eukaryota; kingdom Viridiplantae; phylum Streptophyta; class Magnoliopsida; order Poales; family Poaceae; genus Triticum; species Triticum monococcum. The sequence goes on along the minus strand of CM067843.1, from coordinate 662,627,106 downwards.
GAACTGGACCGGCTGCGGCAGGACCTTCTTGGCGCCGACCCTCGCCTGGTGGCCGGGCGCCTGGAACTGGCTTCGGGGTGGATTCGCTCTGATGCTTCGATTCGGGCGGCATTGGTTTAGGCCTCAATGGCCTGTGACGGAGAGAGGGAGGCCGTCCTCGAGGCGAAGGCTGCTCGTGACGCAGCCCTGGGGGAAGTGGTCAAAATTCGCGATCACTGCAAGGCGCTGGAGGACGAGCTGCACGGCTTGCGGGGCCAGCTCGCGGAGGAGGTTCGCCTTCGCCAAGAGCAGGAGAAGGGGGCGAAGGCGCGTGAGGCGGCGCTCGAGGACTTGGGGGCCAAGCTCAAGAAACACCGCGACCACCTAGGCGCGTTGAAGAAGGAGCTGGAGGTGACGAAGGCCGAGCTGGACGCCAAGGCTCAGGTCCTTGCCGAGGATCGCGTGGCCTTCGCAGACATGGAGAAGGACGCCCGCGCTTCGCTGAAGATGCTTTACGAGAGCGGCCTGGACAGCCCGCTAGCTGGTGACGAGGACGGCCCCGCGAAGCTGCTTCCCTTCCTGGTTAAGGCTCTTGGGGATGTCGCCCTTGGCATCGGCCCTGCGGCCGAGGCCGAGGCGCATGTCTTGTCTTCTGCTGCGCTGACGCGGGTCTTCGCCCACATCTACCTCCACGATCCCAACGCCGACCTCGATGGCCTGCTGGAACCGGTGAGCGGTGAGGGTGCTGCCGCCGCTATTGAAGCCGTGAAGGGGCGCACGGAGGCGCTGCTGGAGAAGTTCCGGGCCTTCAGCACCAGGCCGAAGCAAGACGCTGCTGACCCTGCCGTTCCACGAGGCGAAGCCACCGCTGACAAGTGACTCCGTTCCATCCCTGCTCTTCTTTCAATTCCTGCACATGCATCACGCCTCGGGGAGGCATTTAAACTTGCGTTTGGCATTGAGATGACAGTATGGACTGTAATATTTGCTTTTAAATTCCTTGGATTTTATGCTTTTCTTCCCTACTTGCTTGTGTTCTACGCCGGCAGAGCCCGGCCCCGCGCATGCCTCACCCAGCATTAGCCCCGACCGGAAGCCAGGACGGGACCAAAGGAGTGAGGGGCCACGTGACAAGTTAGGCTCTTGAGTCGCGATGCTCAGGAGTCCCCCTTGGCGCGCGAATAACAAGTAGGGAAGCGTGATGTAGGCGTGTCTTCCGTTCTACGTCTGTAGAGCCCGAATCCGCGTGTACCTCACCCAGCATAGCCTTTCGGAACTAAGGAGTGAGGGGCTACGGAACCAGTTAGGCCCCTGAGTCGCGATGCTCAGGAGTCCCCCTTGACGCGTGAACAGCGGGTGATGAGGCGAGATGTAAGCGTGGCTACCGTTCTACGTCTGCAGAGCCCGGCCCCGCGCGTACCTCACCCAGCATAGCCTTTCGGAACTAAGGAGTGAGGGGCTACGGGACCAGTTAGGCTCCTGAGTCACGATGCTCAGGAGTCCCCCTTGACGCGCAAACGGCCTTCATACCTTGGCTCCGCTCGGGGAGAGACGCGCGACGGACCAGGCCCAAGGGGCCTGGCCGGGCGGCGTACGTCTGGGCGTGACCCAGCCGTAGCCCCCGTGCCCAGCCCCCTCGCGCGGCACTCCCGAGGGGAGGCGTTGCGATGGGGCCAACTGAAGGAAATATGCCCTAGAGGCAATAATAAAGTTATTATTTATTTCCTTATATCATGATAAATGTTTATTATTCATGCTAGAATTGTATTAACCGGAAACATAATACATGTGTGAATACATAGACAACCAGAGTGTCACTAGTATGCCTCTACTTGACTAGCTCGTTAATCAAAGATGGTTATGTTTCCTAACCATGGACAAAAGAGTTGTTATTTGATTAACGAGGTCACATCATTAGTTGAATGATCTGATTGACATGACCCATTCCATTAGCTTAGCACATGATCGTTTAGTATGTTGCTATTGCTTTCTTCATGACTTATACATGTTCCTATGACTATGAGATTATGCAACTCCCGTTTGCCGGAGGAACACTTTGGGTGCTACCAAACGTCACAACGTAACTGGGTGATTATAAAGGAGCATTAAAGGTGTCTCCAAAGGTAGATGTTGGGTTGGCGTATTTCGAGATTAGGATTTGTCACTCCGATTGTCGGAGAGGTATCTCTGGGCCCTCTTGGTAATGCACATCACTTAAGCCTTGCAAGCATTGCAACTAATGAGTTAGTTGTGGGATGATGTATTACAGAACGAGTAAAGAGACTTGCCGGTAACGAGATTGAACTAGGTATTGGATACCGACGATCGAATCTCGGGCAAGTAACATACCGATGACAAAGGGAACAACGTATGTTGTTCTACGGTCTGACCGATAAAGATCTTCGTAGAATATGTAGGAGCCAATATGGGCATCCAGGTCCCGCTAATGGTTATTGACCGGAGACGTATCTTGGTCATGTCTACATTGTTCTCGAACCGTAGGGTCCGCACGCTTAAGGTTTCGATGACAGTTATATTATGAGTTTATGAGTTTTGATGTACCGAAGGAGTTTGGAGTCCCGGATGAGATTGGGGACATGACGAGGAGTCTCGAAATGGTCGAGACGTAAAGATCGATATATTGGACGACTATATTCGGACATCGGAAAGGTTCCGAGTGATTCGGGTATTTTTCGGAGTACCGGGTAGTTACGGGAGAGGTAATGGGCCTTGATGGGCTTTAGTGGGAAGAGGAAAAGGCTGCTGCGCCCCCCCTCCCCTTTGGTCCGAATTGGACTAGGGAAAAGGGGGCCGGCCACCTCTCTTTCTCCTCCTATTCCTTCTCCCTTCCTCCCCTTTTGGTGGACTCCTACTAGGACTTGGAGTCCTAGTAGGACTCCTTATCCTGGCCGCACCTTTGCCTTGGCCGGCCTCCTCCTTCTCCATCCTTTATATACAGGGGCAGGGGGCACCCCATAGACACACAAGTTGTTCATTGTTGATCTTTCCTTAGCCGTGTGCGGTGCCCCCTGCCACCAAATTCCACCTCGGTCATATCGTTGTAGAGCTTAGGCGAAGCCCTGCATCGGTAGAACATCAAGATCGTCACCACGCCGTCGTGCTGACAGAACTCTTCCTCGACGCTTTGCTGGATCGAAGCCCAAGGATCGTCATCGAGCTAAACGTGTGCTAAGAACTCGGAGGTGCCGGAGTAACGGTGCTTGGATCGGTCGGATCGGGAAGAAGACGTACGACTACTTCCTCTATGTTGTGTGATCGCTTCCGCAATCGGTCTGCGTTGGTACGTAGACAACACTCTCCCCTCTCGTTGCTATGCATCACCATGATCTTGCGTGTGCGTAGGAAATTTTTTTAAATTACTACGTTCCCCAACAGTGGTATCAGAGCCTAGGTTTTATGGTTTGATGTTGTTTGCATGAGTAGAACACAAGTGAGTTGTGGGCGATACAAGTCATACTGCCTACCAGCATGTCATACTTTGGTTCAGCGGTATTGTTGGATGAGACGACCCGGACCAACCTTACGCGTACGCTTACGCGAGACCAGTTCCCTCGATGTGCTTTGCACATAGATGGCTTGCGGGAGACTGTCTCACCAACTTTAGTTGAACCGAGTATGGCTACGCCCGGTCCTTGAGAAGGTTAAAACGGAGTCTATTTGACAAACTATCGTTGTGGTTTTGATGCGTAGGTAAGATGAGTTCTTGCTTAAGCCCGTAGCAGCCACGTAAAACTTGCAACAACAAAGTAGAGGACGTCTAACTTGTTTTTGCAGGGCATGTTGTGATGTGATATGGTCAAGACATGATGCTGATTTTTATTGTATGAGATGATCATGTTTTGTAACCAAGTTATCAACAACTGGCAGGAGCCATATGGTTGTCGCTTTATTGTATGCAATGCAATCGCGATGTAATGCTTTACTTTATTGCTAAGCGGTAGTGATAGTCGTGGAAGCGTAAGATTGGCGAGACGACAACGATGCTACAATGGAGATCAAAGTGTCGCGCCGGTGACGATGGTGATCATGACGGTGCTTCGGAGATGGAGATCACAAGCACAAGATGATGATGGCCATATCATATCACTTATATTGATTGCATGTGTTGTTTATCTTTTATGCATCTTATCTTGCTTTGGTTGACGGTAGCATTATAAGATGATCTCTCACTAAATTATCAAGAAGTGTTCTCCCTGAGTATGCACCGCTGCGAAAGTTCTTCGTGCTGAGACACCACGTGATGATCGGGTGTGATAGGTTCTACATTCAAATACAACTGGTGCAAAACAGTTGCACACGCGGAATACTCAGGTTATACTTGACGAGCCAAGCATATACAGATATGGCCTCGGAACACGGAGACCGAAAGGTCGAGCGTGAATCATATAGTAGATATGATCAACATAACGATGTTCACCATTGAAAACTACTCCATCTCACGTGATGATCGGTTATGGTTTAGTTGATTTGGATCACGTGATCACTTAGAGGATTAGAGGGATATCTATCTAAGTGGGAGTTCTTAAGTAATATGATTAATTGAACTTAAATTTATCATGAACTTAGTCCTGGTAGTATTTTGCAAATTATGTTGTAGATCAATAGCTCGCGTTGTTGCTTCCCTGTGTTTATTTTGATATGTTCCTAGAGAAAATTGTGTTGAAAGATGTTAGTAGCAATGATGCGGATTGGATCCGTGATCTGAGGTTTATCCTCATTGCTGCACAGAAGAATTATGTCCTTGATGCACCGCTAGGTGACAGACCTATTGCAGGAGCAGATGCAGACGTTATGAACGTTTGGCTAGCTCAATATGATGACTACTTGATAGTTTAGTGCACCATGCTTAATAGCTTAGAATCGGGACTTCAAAGACGTTTTGAACATCATGGAACATATGAGATGTTCCAGGAGTTGAAGTTAATATTTCAAGCAAATACCCGAGTTGAGAGATATGAAGTCTCCAACAAGTTCTATAGCTAAAAGATGGAGGAGAATCGCTCAACTAGTGAGCATGTGCCTAGATTGTCTGAGTACTACAATCGCTTGAATCAAGTGGGAGTTAATCTTCCAGATAAGATAGTGATTGACGGAATTCTCTAGTCACCATCACCAAATTAGTAGAACTTTGTGATGAACTATAATATGCAAGGGATGACAAAAGTAATTCCTAAGCTCTTCGTGATGCTGAAATCAACGAAGGTAGAAATCAAGAAAAACATCAAGTGTTGATGGTTGACAAGACCACTAGTTTCAAGAAAAGGGCAAAGGGAAGAAGGGGAACTTCAAGAAGAACGGCAAGAAACTTGCTGCTCAAGTGAAGATGCCCAAGTCTGATCCTAAGCCTGAGACTAAGTGCTTATACTGCAAAGGGACTGGTCACTGGAAGCGGAACTACCCCAAATGATTGGCGAATAAGAAGGATGGCAAAGTAAACATAAGTATATTTGATATACATGTTATTGATGTGTAATTTACTAGTGTTTATAGCAACCCCTTAGTATTTTATGCTAGTTCAGTTGCTAAGAGTAGTAACTCGAAACAGGAGTTGCAGAATAAACAGAGACTAGTTAAGGGTGAAGTGACGATGTGTGTTGGAAGTAGTTCCAAGATTGATATGATCATCATCGCACACTCCCCTATACTTTCGGGATTAGTGTTGAACTTAAATAAGTCTTATTTGGTGTTTGTGTTGAGCATGAATATGATTTGATCATGTTTATTGTAATACGGTTATTCATTTAAGTAAAAGAATAAATTGTTGTTCTGTTTACATGAATAAAACCTTATATGGTTACACACCCAATGAAAATAGTTCATTGGATCTCGATCTTAATAATACACATATTCATAATATTGAAACCAAAAGATGCAAAGTTAATAATGATAGTGCAACTTATTTGTGGCACTGCTGTTTAGGTCATATTGGTATAAAGCGCATGAAGAAACTCCATGCTGTTGGGCTTTCGGAATCACTTGATTATGAATCACTTGATGCTTGCGAACCATGCCTTTTGGGCAAGATGACTAAAATGCCGTTCTCCGGAACAATGGAGCGAGAAAAGATTTGTTGGAAATCATACATACTGATGTATGTGGTCCAATGAATATTGAGGCTCGCGACAGGTATCATTATTTTCTGATCTTCACAAATGATTTGAGCAGATATGAGTATATCTACTTGATGAAACATAAGTCTGAAACATTTGAAAAGTTCAAAGAATTTCAGAGTGAAGTGAACAACATCGTGACAAGAAAATAAAGTTTCTACGATTTGATCACGAAGAGGAAAAGGCTGCTGCGCCCCCCCCCCCTCCCCTTCGGTCAGAATTGGACTAGGGAAAAGGGGGCCGGCCACCTCTCCTTCTCCTCCTATTCCTTCTCCCTTCCTCCCCTTTTGGTGGACTCCTACTAGGACTTGGAGTCCTAGTAGGACTCCCTATCCTGGCCGCACCTTTGCCTTGGCCGGCCTCCTCCTTCTCCATCCTTTATATACAGGGGCAGGGGGCACCCCATAGACACACAAGTTGATCATTGTTGATCGTTCCTTAGCCGTGTGCGGTGCCCCCTGCCACCAAATTCCACCTCGGTCATATCGTTGTAGAGCTTAGGCGAAGCCCTGCGTCGGTAGAACATCAAGATCGTCACCACGCCGTCGTGCTGACAGAACTCTTCCTCGACGCTTTGCTGGATCGAAGCACGACGATCGTCATCGAGCTGAACGTGTGCTAAGAACTCGGAGGTGCCGGAGTAACGGTGCTTGGATCGGTCGGATCGGGAAGAAGACGTACGACTACTTCCTCTATGTTGTGTGATCGCTTCCGCAGTCGGTCTGCGTTGGTACGTAGACAACACTCTCCCCTCTCGTTGCTATACATCACCATGATCTTGCGTGTGCGTAGGAAATTTTTTGAAATTACTACGTTCCCCAACACCAGCCACTGAGCTCTGGGCTCCCTGAGGTTAATGCGGCCCGGAGGCCACCCTCAGTTGTTTATCACCCGCGTGGAGCATAGCGCTTCCATATGTGTACGGGCATAGCCGCTCCTCGGCAGTGTCGTCAGCCAGCGCGGAGCATGGTGCTTCCACTGGTACGTGGGAGGGGGCTCCCCTCCGGGAGGAGCCCCCGGGGCGTATACAGCCCCGCCCTGACACGTGACCGGCACGGTAGGGCTAGGTGAGGTGTCTCTGGGCACCCGTGAGCCAGCACGGGACTCACGAGGCCCTACCTCTGGGCGGGCTACGCCCGGCACTGGGCCGTATCTTGAGATGTGTCCCTGCAAAATTTGGTTAGATGCCGGTACTCTACGTCCTCGGGTCCTGGCCCTCGAGCTTGTCTCAGCCGTCACCGGTATGCCAGGTCGCGATGCCGTGGACAAGGCCAGAGGGTGAGGGCTGGAGAGCCAGTAATAGCCCTGAGTCGCGATGCTCAGGCACCCCCCTTTAACATGCAAGTAGTCGACATGGAGAAGAAGGGATGCCGCGGACGGCATCATGCAATCAAGCGTGATAGGCAAATGCACAGTTGGAAATAAACGCGATGGAGATACGCGCCGCTGGGCCTGGCTCCAGCGGCTTGGGGATGATGCAGCCCAAGGGGCGCCCCGAATCAAGGCAAACTAACGACCGAAAAGTAAATGCAGATACATGCCGCGGGGACGGACACACGCGGCCTGGGAGTGACGCAACCCTGGGAGGGCGCTCCCAGCTGGCAATGAGGCTCGGAAGATGTCACCTGAGAATGTCGTTGGCAAAGTGGCGTTGGTGCAGTAGGCTCGGCGGGCTGCGGAAGCCTATCCTCACGAGCCCCCAGGCCCCGGGGCCTCGGGAGGCTCCGGAGGCACTGGTGACTCCTCGCGACCTGTCTTCATCTTCGCCATGGCCGCGGAACGCCTGTCTTCTTGAGCCTCCATGATGCCCCTCATGAGGCGCTGGTACGCCGCAGCCATGCTCGGCAGGCCGTAGGGCATGCGAACATAGCTGTGGGGTGGGCCCCCGCAGCGCCCCACTCATGAGGGCCGGAGACGCTCCGTCGTGGCGATCCGATTGAGCCCCGGTACGTCGACGCAGACGCGCAGCCCGCCATCCTCGCCTGGATGTGGGGCCACAGCTGGTAGGCGGCGGCAACCTCTCATGATCCTTGACTCCTGTAGTTCTTGAATGGCCTTGTCAACGAACCCCTACGGGTCTGACCTTGCTTGCTTGGCTCCTCCCGGGGGAAACGTGCCGCGAAGCACGCTTCCACATGGTGCCCAAGCGCCTCCCTCGTGACCCTGGCTAGGTCGGTGGCCCTCCGGGTGAGAGCCCCCGAGCCCTGCCTAAGGAGGGCGCCGGGCGCGCTTCCCTATGCGATGGAAGGAGGGTCCCCCTGGGCAGGCACAGGCCCTGAGGGGCCTACCTCCTGAGGGGCCGAGCCTGACGATGTCTTCTTCTTCTTGGGGGTGGCCTCAGGAAGCCTCCTGCTTCCGCGATCTGGGTCTTCTAGCGACGCAGCCTGATAGGCTCTCTCCAGGGAACACACTGCATCCTTCTCTTCACAGGGCACTGTGATGACTCCGCCACTTCCTGGCATCTTGAGGACGTTGTAGCTGTGGTGAGTCGCAGCTAGGAACTTGGCCAGCGCTGGGTACCCGAGGATGGCGTTGTACGGCAGGCGGATGTGTGCGACGTCGAAGTCAATGAGCTCAGTGCGGTAGTTGCTGCGAGCCCCGAAGGTGACAGGGAGGCGGACCTTCCCGATCGGGACTGTGGAACCGTCGGTGATCCCGGAGAAAGGCTTGGTTGGCTGAAGCTGGTCATAGGGCACTTGGAGGTTGTTGAAGGTCTCCACGGACAGGACACTGAGCCCTGCCCCTCCATCGATGAGGGTCTTGATGACCAGCACGTTGCTAATGACTGGGGAGCAAAGCATCGGGAGGACTCCTGTCGTGGCTGCGCACTTCAGCTGGTCTGCCGAGCTGAACGTGATGGCGCACGCCGACCACCTGAGGAGGCGCGTTGCTTCGAGCTTGGGGAGAACTGCATTCACTTCACGGGCAAACTGCTTGAAGATGCGTTGGGAGGCTGGGGCTTGAGCTCCACCCAGGATGCAGGCGATTGCGCGCGGCTCCTGGAAGCCCCCAGCCCCCTCGTCTTGATGGCGGTCTTCGTTCCTTCTTGGTGGAGGCGGCAGAGGAGGTAGGCCTGCGTTGCCATGAGGGCGATTCTCACGAGTCTGATCCCTCCAGTCTCCCTCGCGAGGCAGGTCCCGCCAGCGGTCCTCGCGAGGCTGGTCGCGCCACCCCTGGCGCGGGCCGTGATCTTCCCAGCGCCCTGGGTTTCTTCCTCCTCCTCGGCCGTAGCCCCGGTCAGCACGGTCAGGGCGACGGCCGATCCTTCCTTCTCGCATGGCGCGGAGTTCTTGACATTCGTTGGTGTTGAGGGTGTGGAGGTCATGGTACACACAATACCGGCTGCCTCTGGAGGGTTCGGGAAGATCCTTGCCCCATTTTGTGTCTGGTTCTGCCGCGAGTACGGCAGCCCCCTTGCGCTTCACGTCCTTGGCCTTGGGCTTCTTCTCTTCTGGATCTGCGGCTGGTAGCTCGAGGAGGGAGAGGCGTCCCTCCTCAGCCCTGGCGCACCTGTTCGCCAAGTTGAACAACTCCAGGGAGGTGCAGAGGTCTTCGTGCATCGCCAGCTCCTCCTTCACCTTGACGTCGCGCACGCCGTCGGAGAAGGCCGAGATGATGGCCTCTTCGGACACCTTGGGGATCTTGAGGCACGCGCTGTTGAAGCGCTGGATGTATTTTTGCAGGGTCTCTCCGGGTTGTTGCTTGATGCGGCGCATGTCGCTCACGGCGGGTGGCCGGTCGCGAGTACCTTGGAAGTTGGCGATGAACCGGGTGCGCATCTGGTCCCAGGAGGAAATCGTGCCTGGAGCCAGATTCGGGAGCCAGGTTCGAGCTCCTTCCTTGAGCGCCATGGGGAACCAGTTCGCCATGACCTTCTCATCCCCGCCGGCAGCCTCGATGCCCAGCTCATAGAGCTGGAGGAACTCTGCGGGATCAGTTGTGCCGTCGTAGCAAGGTGGCAGGTCAGGCTTGAACTTGCCGGGCCACGCGACGCTGCGCAGCTCAGTGGTGTAGGCGTGGCAGCCCGCGGTGGCCACGTAAGGCTTCGGTTGGTGGAGAGCTTGGTCTTGAGGGTCCCCACGCGTTGCAACTAGGAGCAGGGCGGGGTCTTGGCGCGCCGGAGCTAGAGCAGGGTCGCGGCGTGCCGGAGCAGGGAGCGCCCTGGCAGCCCCTTGCGGGCGAGGAACTTCTTGGCAGCTCCGCTCTTGCTGCGCTGGCGCCTGATGGAGCGGGTTCCGCCCAGGGGCCAAGCGCCTTGGAGCCATGGCATCTTCTTGGAGGGGAGGCGGCTGGTGCGCCTCTGGAGCTTCGTTGCCCGCGCGGGGCGGAGTGTGGCGCAGAGGGACGGAAGGCGCAGAAGAGCCCCCTGCGGCGCGGACAAGCTCGGCGACGCGGTCGATCCACTCCTCGTAGACGTCGTTGACGGGGCGGTAGCGCAGGAGCTCGTTTGCCGCGAGGAGCGCAGCTCGAGCCTCCAAGGGTGCGCGGAGCGCGCGGGGCGAAGAACCGGCCGGTGCGAGCGATGGAGTGGCGGTGCGGCCGTCTTGCCGCACGGACGGGTGCTGAGACGATGCTTGCTGCTCGCCCCCCGCCGGGCCGGTGGCGGCCTTGACGGCGGGTGATGGGGAACGACGAGGACGCCCACCGACGGGGGCCGTCTGGGCGACGCGAGAAGCGATGGCGGCCCGGCGCTCGGCGCGGGCCCGACGAGCGTCAGACATGGATGCGACGGTCGGAGGAGAATGGAGCGGTGGAAGACGAATTCCGGCACACCCCCACCTGGCGCGCCAAATGTCGGATTTCGGGTTCCGGCAGACCCTTAAGGTTCGAACACTGGGGTGCGCGCAGAAATCACGTCTTCAACCTCCCCATCTCACAAAGGTCTAAACTACCAAAGGAACCACACAAGAGACACAAGATTTATACTGGTTCGGGCCACCATTGTGGTGTAATACCCTACTCCAGTGTGTGGTGGATGGATTGCCTCTTGGGGTTGATGATGATGAACACTACAAGGAAGAACAGCCTCGCGAGGGTCTGTTCTTGGCTGGGGCGACGAACTACTGGGAGGAGTTCAGTCACCTCTCTCTCTCTCTCTCTCTTCCTGCTGGCCGGATCCACGCGCCGAACCGAACCCTTCTAAGACCAGCCGCTCGAACCAACCCCTTGCTACGTGGGTGGCCGGGCCCTATTTATAGAGGCCCTGGTCCTCTTCCCAAATATTGAGCGGGAAGGGAGCCAACAATGGCGGGCTAATTTGAAGGGGGACAACAAGTACTCTTATCCTGACTAAAGGTGGTCTTCGCCTGCGAAAGACTCTGCGGTGACGCCGTGCTGGGCTCCATGGTGACCTCCGTCTCGTAGTCCGCTTGGTCCTGGTCTCGTTGCACCGAAATGGCAACCTTTGCCTGATGCCTCGGTACTCCACGGCTGCGCTTGCCCCCTTTGCACCAAAGAGGAAAGAAGGACGCTGCACGCGCTGGCTCCTGCCTGGCACCCTCGATCGTCATGGCTTGCATCACTGGCACCTTGCGAGGTACCCCGCCTTGATATCTCCATCTCCTCGCGAGCCAGCCTGACGAGGTTACGCCTGAGGATGCGTCGTGTCGTCCGCCTCGCGAGGCTTGGCCCCTCGCGAGGGTCTTGAGTCTTGTGTTGGTGAAGATGGGCCATGTTGGGCCCCCACTTGAGCCACGCCGCAGGCCGCAGGCAGGCAATTCTGGGGACCCCTATTCCCAGAACGCCGACAGCCGTAATGCCCCGCGTGCCACGCGGTCCTGCCTGACGCGCCTACCGTGGGGTGGCAGCGTGGCCGCCCACTGGGGCCGCGGGTCGCGTTGAGTCCTTCTTCTTCGCGGACCGGGGGCGAGGGCAGCGCCGTCGCCGGTCCGGCACTGACAGCTTCGCTGGCGTCGGGGTAGCCTTGGAGCCCGCGGGCGCGCGCGGAGCCCCCGCGCGGGTCGCCCTGGGCTTGAGATAGGAGCTGGGTGGAGAAGGGGCGAGCCCCCGAGGCGGCGAAGCCCAGGAGCTCTGCCACTCGCTCCAGCAGCACGTCGTGGCTGCCCTCCAGCAGTCTACACTGCAGCAGCTCCCGGGCAACCGTGAGCGCGGCCCTCGAGTTCTCCTGCTCCCGGCGGGTGTACGGTGTCGTGGTCGCGGCGTGATTGGAGGCCCTTGCTGCCGACCGCGCCTGCCGTGGTGTGAGAACTGTCGAAGCCTGTCCGCATCCTGCCTGGGGCACGGGGTCGCCCGAGGCGAGCGACTCTGCGTGGGCGGACCACGCCGCCCATGGGTCTGGGTTGCCCACCTGGTCGCCGGGCATGGTGATGACGATGCGACGGGGCACGAAGCGGTGGAAGACGAATTCCGGCGCGCCCCTACCTGGCGCGCCAAATGTCGGATTTCGGGTTCCAGCAGACCCTTGAGGTTCGAACACTGGGGTGCGTGAGGAGATTTCGTCTTCTACCTACCTGCACCCCTCCGCCGCGCTAGGATCTAAACTACGGGAAGAACAACCCAAGAGACACAGGGTTTATACTGGTTCGGGCCACCATTGTGGTGTAATACCCTACTCCAGTGTGTGGTGTGGTGGATTGCCTCTTGGGCTGATGATGATGAACAGTACAAGAGAGTACAGCCTCGCGAGGGTCTGTTCTTGGCTGGGGTGATGAACTGCTGGGAGGAGTTTAGCCACCTTTCTCTCTCTCTCTCTCTCTCTCTCTCTCTCTCTATCTCTCTCTGTTTCTAACCTCTCTAACGAGCCTCTTTCTTCCTACTTCCCAACCCAGAGACCTTTCCACCTCCTGCTATGTGGGTGGCTGGTCCTATTTATAGAGGCCCTGGTCCTCTTCCCAAATATCAACCAGGAAGGGAGCCAACAATGGCGGGCTAATTTGAAGGGGGACAGCAAGTATCAGCTATCCTGACAAAAGTAGTCTTCGCCTGTGCAAAGCTCTGGCGATGACGCCGTCTTGGGCTCCACGGTGACCTCTGTCGGTGTCAAAACCGGCGGATCTCGGGTAGGGGGTCCCGAACTTTGCGTCTAGGCCGGATGGTAACAGGAGGCAGGGAACACAATGTTTTACCCAGGTTCGGGCCCTCTTGATGGAGGTAAAACCCTACGTCCTGCTTGATTAATATTGATGATATGGGTAGTACAAGAGTGGATCTACCACGAGATCAAGGAGGCTAAACCCTAGAAGCTAGCCTATGGTATGATTGTTGTCTATGGAGTTGATGTAGTTGTCCTACGGACTAAAACCCTCCGATTTATATAGACACCGGGTAGGGTTAGGGTTACATAGAGTCGGTTACAATGGTAAGAGATCTTGAATATCCGCATCGCCAAGCTTGCTTTCCACGCCAAGGAAAGTCCCATCCGGACACGGGACGTAGTCTTCAATCTTGTATCTTCATAGTCCTGGAGTCCGGCCAAAGGTATAGTCTGGCTACCCGAACACCCCCTAATCCAGGACTCCCTCAGTAGCCCCTGAACCAGGCTTCAATGACGACGAGTCCGGCGCGCAAATTGTCTTCGGCATTGCAAGGCGGGTTCCTCCTCCAAGCCCTTCGTAGAAGATTGTAAACACCAAGAGTAATGTCCGGCTCTGCAAAATAAGTTTCCACATATTGCCATAGAGAGAATAATATTAACACAAATCAAATCGGCTGACGTATTCCGCAGTGCGCCATCACACTATGGCCAAGTCTTTTACGAATCATTTTTACTTTTTCACCTCAGCGTGTTTTGCGAGGCGGTTTCCTTGGCACATCTTGTCAAAGCAGAGATCGTGTACCCCCCTTTTACGGGATTCTCATCGATACAGACGTGGGTAACCCAATCGTGCCCGTTAGCATGTTTCCTCGATTAAAGACGAGTCCCAAACGGTTACAGGGAGGGCTCCTGGTATTCAGCCTCTTATAAAGAGACCAGGGCCTTATCTTTTCTCCAATCCAAAACAAGTTCGCCCGTCGCCTCGAGTTCCAACACCCTAGGCTCTAGATTCCGGGCGCCTCAGACCTTCGACAATGTCCGGTTCCGACCTTCAAGGCCGATGGATGCCCTCCTCTGTCATGGAGGAGGACGTGCTAAAGTTGAGAGAGGCTAAGTTCCTGACCGGCGAAATTCGGCATAGGTTGCCTGCTCAAGGGCAGGTCATTCCCAGCCCCCAGCCCGGTGAGAGCATGGTGTTCATGTCTCACTTCCTTCGGGGGTTGGGCTTCCCAATGGATCCCTTTGTGAGGGGAATGCTGTTTTATTATGGGCTGGAATTCCATGACTTAGCTCCAGAGTCCATCCTCCATATCTCCTCGTTTATCGTTATGTGCGAAGCGTTCCTCCGTTTTACCCCTCACTTCGGACTATGGCTCAAGACCTTCAAAGTGGAGCCGAAGATGATCGAGGGATGACACGCAGAGTGCGGAGGTGCTGTTATAAGCAAAAATGCTGATGTTCCATGGCCCGAGGGCTCTTTTCAAGAGGAGCCAGGCTTGTGGCAATGAGAGTGGTTTTATATCACCGCTCCCCGGAGCACCAAATGGGTGGCGCCTCCTGCCTTTCGCTCGGGTCCCCCACCACGGCTAGCGTCATGGGTCAACGGAGGACTAAATTGGGGCTTGCCCAAAGACGTGCCCTTGTTACATGGCCGAATTAAGGATCTCTTGGAAGGAGACCTCAGCTTGGTCAAGGTGATGTAGGTCATGCTGATTCGCCGAATATTGCCCGGCAAACGACGCCCCCTTCGCCTATGGGAGTTTAATCCAGAGGGACCACGAGCTCTCCAGAACTTTATGGGCGCAACGCCCACGGAGATGTACAAACTGTTCTTCGGATCACAAGACATGTGTCTGGATTTAACCGAGGACGCAGGCCTAAGCCGCAATCGCCCGGATACTCAAGTAAGCAACCTTGTGCCCGGACCTTCTATCCGTATAATTGTCATAAACTTGCCCCTAAAAGAGCCGTCCTTTTAAACAGGAGTGGATAGCGAAGGCAAAGCTGATCAGGTGTCCGGCTCCCCTTCCGGAAACCAGGCCGGATCCCGTGCTAGTCAGGATGCTGGAGATAATGCCTTTGGAGGGGGAGGACAAGGAAGCTATGGCCTCCTCAAAGGAGGCTGCTCCGAAGGGAGGAATCGACGATTCCTCTCCTGAGGGGAAGAAGAGAGTCGCCTCTGATGACCCGGAAACCATGGCCGCAAAGCGGGGGAGAAAATCCTCGTCAGAGGGTCCGACGCCGGGGAGTTCCTCGGCCAGACTATGCCCTCAAGGGGATCAGCCCTCCAGCGAGCCGTAAGTAGAGAAAGATTTTCCTTTTGAGGGATGAAGGAAATCCTTGATTTATGTCTGAGAAGATTAACCAAACTTTTAGCTTGTAGCACGGACCTCAGCCCTTCTTTGTAGAGCTCGTCTTCGGGGGATCTTCTTCCGAAGATGATGGAGAGCGGGACGCCTCCTCCTGCCGTGCCGCCTAGCGAGGCGGGCGATCCTGAGGTGTCGTCGCGGAGGGTTTCTCCGAATCCGGCAGGAGCGGAAGATAGTGTGCCCCCCCGAGGTTCTCCGCGTCCGGACTTTGAAAGAGGTCAAGGGACGAGCCCGGCACCGTCTGGTGCTCGGGCGGAGGAGCTAAAGATTCTACTGGGGCGAGCTTGCATCTCAGAGGAGCACCGTGCCTTGATGGGCATGGTGATTGAAAGGATTTCATCCGCAGAAAGTGGATTGCATGAGGCCGTCAAAAGTTTACTGGCGGGTTTCGAGGTATATTAGATAATGTACACTTTTGGCAATTGCGCATGAATAAGATGCGCCCTGTGTAGATAGTAGCCCCTGAGACTCTGCGTGTCGTCAAGAAATGACGGCACGCGGAGGATCATAATCCCAGGTCTAAGATGTCGCCTTTGAATGTAGGCGGTAGGGTGTCCGGAATTGAGCCGAACTGACGATTTTGCCGAACTAAAGCGCCAACTGGACGTGGTAGAAGCCGATATCACGCTTGTCAACAAGCGGCTTGAGGAAGCTCAAGGTATGCAATTCCCCGAGCGACATGAGGTAAGAACAGTTTGATGCCTGTGTCTTACAATGTGTGTGGTTGACGTAGATGGTGTGGCCGCCATGGAGAGTCTTAGGGCAGAACTTGCCCGAGCTAAAGAGCAAGCCAGAAAAAGTGATGCGGCCGCCAAAAAAGCCCTTGAAGAGCTGAGAGCCGAACAGGCTGCCCATTGCCGAAGCAAGGAAGAGATGGCCAAGATGGCCGAAAATTTAAAAAGCACTACAGACCGTTGCAGACTTCTTGAAGAAGAAGACCAGGCAAAACAGACGGACTTAGAGAAGGCCGCTGCCAATGCTAAGGACGCGCGCTCTGCGATGAGAGCTGTGTCAGGCCGAACAGATTGCGGCTGGAAAGCCCTTTATGCTGCGAAGGAAATTTTGCGACCCAAAGTTTGCTCCGTTGGACCGGATGTGGAGTGTGGAGGATACCTATCTGGATTTGGCAGCGAGTGCTGCTGATGCGACCGAACACTTTCGATATCAGAAAGATCACGAAGTGGAAAAGCTTTTCTGGTCGCAGTTTCACAATCCAGAGCGTCCACTGGCAGTGGACGATCGTTTGGCTCAATGGGCCGAACTGAATAGATTGTCTGGACTTGCCATGAAGTACGTCATGGGTCATCTGTGGCCGGGGAGATCGGAGCCGAAGAGTTATTTCAGCTTGGTGCAGCAATTCCTTGACGCGGTGCCACGTATAAATGCAATGAAGAAGTCAGCATGCATAGAGGGCGCAAGGATGGCTCTTGCCCGTGTTAAGACATACTGGGCGGAGATGGAGACCACCGTTGTTGCGTCCCGTGAATCGGACAAAAGCCGAGTACCCTCCGAGCACTATTTTCAGGAAGTCCTTGAAGGCGCTCGTGTAATAGAGACACAGTGCTCGAAAGATGCTATGTTATGATAGCACATGTAAGTATAAAGTAATATTTTGATAAACTGTAGTGGTCTTTTTTATACTTGTGCCTCAAGTATTGTAAACACCTTCTATGCGGCCGTTTTAAGATATATATATATATATATATATATATATATATATATATATATATATATATATAGAATCTGAAAGATCGCAGTCGTTGGCTTCAGCCCCCACGCACATAGTGCGGGGGTGCTCGCAGAAAACGCATTTTCACACTTAACCCAACGTCTTGGTCCTACAAAGCAGGTGATAGCGCAGCGGGCCAGGCAACCGGACTATAATGCTTTAACACTTTCACTTAGCCATAGGAGTTTGAAAATGAGACTCTTTAGGTAGCTCCTTGGTGGCAACTGCGCTCGTCCGATTTCGGGGCGCGTATGTGCCTGACCGGGAAACGGCCCTTCGTTAAAGCGGAGGAATCCGATAGATTCCGATAGGTCATCGAGTGGCTGACCAGTCTCACGCTACATCATGATAGTCAGTTTTCGGCTTTCTCTACTGAGGTGCTCGCCCTGGCCGAACCGGGGGCACAATCGCAGTAGTTCTCCTAGTGCTACCTTAGCCGATAGAGCGGAACGTAAGGTAGCCTAACTCAGGAGCTGGGCAACCCAACATTTGACCAAAGACATGATTCGGAGCTGATGCATATAATGCCAAAACTCGCGACGCCGAACACTCCCTAAGGCGTTCGGTCTTTATGAGTGCGTGCCAAACAACACTCTTCATTAAAAAAGCCCCTAGTGTCTAGGTACGCGCACAAAATTCTGACATGGCCACATGCCAAGACGCCAGCCTCCTCCTTGGTTATACTGGAAAGAAAAAACCAGGGGAGGTGTAGCAACAAGAGGCAGTAAGAAAGGTTTACGCAGGGTCTTAATCTAAAAAGAATCCTTTAGGACGGGTCCCTACTGCACGTCTGCGCATGTGTCTCCATTGTGTCGTATCCTGGACGGGCGCCGCACGACATTCATCTGTTAAAGAGAGGAACTGAGTTTGGGTCGTGCTGGAAAAGGTAAAAATAAGAAAAATATAAAGTAAAATATGGAAGTTTGAGCTTTATTGTCTCTTATTGTATATGCGTGGAGCCCCTAGTGCGGGGGTATATGGCTACTAAGCCTGCATCAATGATGATTTTGTACCGAACTCGTCTATCCGCGTTCGTGATCTTTAATGACCTATTTTGAAGTTTTTTGGCCGGTGAGGCCATTTTGCTGTGGGGCTGTCAAGGCGGCCGCACAGTCCTCCTCTTGGGGAGGTGCACTTTAGTGCTTCCCCTTCAAACAGATGATGTCTCATGGACCGGGCATCTTAAGCGTAAGAGATGCATAATGCGGTATTGCGTTAAAGCAAGCGAAAGGTTCACGTCCCAGTAGTGCTTGATAGTGACTTGAGAACGGGACGATATGGAAGGTCAGCTTTTCGCGGCGGAAGTTATCAGCAGAGCCGAATATGACTTCGAGCCGGAGAGAACCCATACAACGGGTGTCCGGACCAGGTATTACCCCTTGAAAGGAGGTTTTGCTGCGGCGGATTCTTGCTGGATTTATCCTCATGTGCTGGATTGTATCCTGATATATCAGGTTTAGTCCACTGCCGCCGTCCATAAGGACATTTGAAAATTGGAGTCCGCCAATTATTGGATCGAGTATCAAGGCAGTCCAGCCTGCATTCTTGATATTTCTAGAATAATCTAGCTGATCGAAGATGATCGGTTTTGACAACCAGTGGCCGGACCCTTTGGGGATGGGCCGTGTGGTGTGTACCTTTACGGGCGCCGCATGTTTTGTTATGTGAAGTGAGTTCACTATTTTTACTTCCTGTGGGAAGTTCTTTTGTTTCCTGGTACTCTGCTTTTGGGGTCCGTCCTCGTCTTCGCTTGGTATGCCGAGCCCCTTGTGTTCGGCATTGACTCTGCCGGATTATTTGAAAACCCAACAGTCTCTATGGGTATGGTTAGCAGGCTTCCCGGGAGTACTGTGTATCTGACATATCCTGTCCAGGATTTTATTTAGGTTGGATGGATCGTCCCTGTTATCCTAGGGGGGCGGTTTTTCCTGATTTTGTCGTGAGCCTTTGAATCCGGCATTGACTGCCGTGCTCTTCGGACTTTTGTCCTTAGTTCGGCGACGGTCCTTGTTGCGTCGCGGTTTTCCGTTTCCATCCCTAGTTTCGGATGTACATGGTTCGCTGGGGCTGCACCTTGCCAACCAGCTGTCCTCCCCTGCACAAAAGCGGGTCATGAGGTTTGTCAGTGTGGCCATTGTTCTTGGCTTTTCTTGGCCGAGGTGTCTGGCGAGCCATTCGTCTCGGACGTTATGCCTGAAAGCTGCTAAGGCTTCGGCGTCCGAATAGTCGACTATCTGATTCTTTTTAGTGAGGAATCTATTCCAGAACTGTCGAGCTGATTATCCGGGTTGTTGAGTTATGTGACCGAGATCGTCTGCATCCGGGGGGCGTACATAGGTCCCTTGAAAGTTTGCTCAGAAAGCATCCTCGAGCTCTTCCCAACTTCCAATTGTGTTTTCGGGAAGGCTTTTAAGCCAATGCCGGGCTGGCCCTTTAAGCTTAAGGGGTAAATATTTTATGGCGTGGAGATCATCTCCTCTAGCCATGTGTATGTGGAGGATATAATCCTCTATCCATACTCCAGGGTCTGTTGTTCCATCGTATGCCTCTATGTTTATGGGTTTGAATCCCTCTAGAAATTCTTGGTCCAGGACCTCATCGGTGAAACATAGAGGGTGTGCAGCGCCCCTGTATTTGGGTGTGCCGGATTCTGATGATGGCTTCATAGTATTGCTTACGAGAGCTTGCTTTCTTGGCCCATAAATGGACCTTACTGGGCCATGATGCGTATCCTTAAGTGGGTCGCATGCCAATTTAAGTGCGGCGCCGTTTGCCGCTTTATGGGGTCGTCTATCCGACCGTGTGGCTTTCTCATTTTTTTTGAATGCGAGGGCTCTAGGGCCTCTTCGTCGAATTCAGGCAGTAGCTTTCTTTTTGGATAGCTTTTAGTGCGGCGACTGTCGCCGTATTTATCTGTGGTATTGATTACTTTGCTCCATCTAATCCGGAGTGCATCTTCTGCTGTTTTTAGCTTCCGCTTCTGCTTTTTTAGGCTGCGTGCAGTTGCAACGAGCCTCTCATGGAGATTCTTCTGCTCCATAGTGAAGGAAATATGCCCTAGAGGCAATAATAAAGTTATTATTTATTTCCTTATATCATGATAAATGTTTATTGATCATGCTAGAATTGTATTAACCGGAAACATAATACATGTGTGAATACATAGACCAACACAGTGTCACTAGTATGCCTCTACTTGACTAGCTTGTTAATCAAAGATGGTTATGTTTCCTAACCATGAACAAAGAGTTGTTATTTGATTAACGAGGTCACATCATTAGTTGAATGATCTGATTGACATGACCCATTCCATTAGCTTAGCACCCGATCGTTTAGTATGTTGCTATTGCTTTTCTTCATGACTTATACATGTTCCTATGACTATGAGATTATGCAACTCCCGTTTACCGGAGGAACACTTTGGGTACTACCAAACGTCACAACGTAACTGGGTGATTATAAAGGAGTACTACAGGTGGCTCCAAAGGTAGATGTTGGGTTGGCGTATTTCGAGATTAGGATTTGTCACTCCGATTGTCGGAGAGGTATCTCTGGGCCCTCTCGGTAATACACATCACTTAAGCCTTGCAAGCATTGCAACTAATGAGTTAGTTGCGGGATGATGTATTACAGAACAAGTAAAGAGACTTGCCGGTAACGAGACTGAACTAGGTATTGGATACCGACGATCGAATCTCGGGCAAGTAACATACCGATGACAAAAGGAACAACGTATGTTGTTATGCGGTCTGACCGATAAAGATCTTCGTAGAATATGTAGGAGCCAATATGGGCATCCAGGTCCCACTATTGGTTATTGACCGGAGACGTGTCTCGGTCATGTCTACATTGTTCTCGAACCGTAGGGTCCGCACGCTTAAGGTTTCGATGACAGTTATATTATGAGTTTATGAGTTTTGATGTACCGAAGGAGTTCGGAGTCCCGGATGAGATTGGGGACATGACGAGGAGTCTCGAAATGGTCGAGACGTAAAGATCGATATATTGGACGACTATATTCGGACATCGGAAAGGTTCCGAGTGATTCGGGTATTTTTCGGAGTACCGGGTAGTTACGGGAGAGGTAATGGGCCTTGATGGGCTTTAGTGGGAAGAGGAAAAGGCTGCTGCGCCCCCCCTCCCCTTTGGTCCGAATTGGACTAGGGAAAAGGGGGCCGGCCACCTCTCCTTCTCCTCCTATTCCTTCTCCCTTCCTCCCCTTTTGGTGGACTCCTACTAGGACTTGGAGTCCTAGTAGGACTCCTTATCCTGGCCACACCTTTGCCTTGGCCGGCCTCCTCCTTCTCCATCCTTTATATACAGGGGCAGGGGGCACCCCATAGACACACAAGTTGATCCTTGAGATCGTTCCTTAGCCGTGTGCGGTGCCCCCTGCCACCAAATTCCACCTCGATCATACCGTTACAGTGCTTAGGCGAAGCCCTGCGTCGGTAGTACATCAAGATCGTCACCATGCCGTCGTGCTGACGGAACTCTTCCTCGACGCTTTGCTGGATCGGAGCCCGAGGATCGCCATCGAGCTGAACGTGTGCTAATAACTCGGAGGTGCCGGAGTAACGGTGCTTGGATCGGTCGGATCGGGAAGAAGCCGTACGACTACTTCCTCTACGTTGTGTGATCGCTTCCGCAGTCGGTCTGCTTTGGTACGTAGACAACACTCTCCCCCTCGTTGCTATGCATCACCATGATCTTGCGTGTGCGTAGGAAAATTTTCGAAATTACTACGTTCCCCAACAGTGGCATCCGAGCCTAGGTTTTATGGTTTGATGTTATTTGCACGAGTAGAACACAAGTGAGTTGTGGGTGATACAAGTCATACTGCCTACCAGCATGTCATACTTTGGTTCGGCGGTATTGTTGGACGAGACGACCCGGACCAACCTTACGCGTACGCTTACGCGAGACCGGTTCCCTCGACGTGCTTTGCACATAGATGGCTTGCGGGAGACTGTCTCTCCAACTTTAGTTGAACCAAGTGTGGCTGCGCCCGGTCCTTGAGAAGGTTAAAACGGAGTCTATTTGACAAACTATCGTTGTGGTTTTGATGCGTAGGTGAGATGAGTTCTTGCTTAAGCCCGTAGCAGCCACGTAAAACTTGCAACAACAAAGTAGAGGACGTCTAACTTGTTTTTGCAGGGCATGTTGTGATGTGATATGGTCAAGGCATGATGCTAAATTTTATTGTATGAGATGATCATGTTTTGTAACCGAGTTATCGGCAACTGGCAGGAGCCATATGGTTGTCGCTTTATTGTATGCAATGCAATCGCGATGTAATGCTTTACTTTATTACTAAGCGGTAGTGATAGTCGTGGAAGCATAAGATTGGCGAGACGACAACGATGCTACGATGGAGATCAAGGTGTCGCGCCGGTGACGATGGTGATCATGACGGTGCTTCGGAGATGGAGATCACAAGCACAAGATGATGATGGCCATATCATATCACTTATATTGATTGCATGTGATGTTTATCTTTTATGCATCTTATCTTGCTTTGATTGACGGTAGCATTATAAGATGATCTCTCACTAAATTATCAAGAAGTGTTCTCCCTGAGTATGCACCGTTGCGAAAGTTCTTCGTGCTGAGACACCACGTGATGATCGGGTGTGATAGGTTCTACGTTCAAATACAACGGGTGCAAAACAGTTGCACACGCGGAATACTCAGGTTATACTTGACGAGCCAAGCATATACAGATATGGCCTCGTAACACGGAGACCGAAAGGTCGAGCGTGAATCATATAGTAGATATGATCAACATAACGATGTTCACCATTGAAAACTACTCCATCTCACGTGATGATCGGTTATGGTTTAGTTGATTTGGATCACGTGATCACTTAGAGGATTAGAGGGATATCTATCTAAGTGGGAGTTCTTAAGTAATATGATTAATTGAACTTAAATTTATCATGAACTTAGTCCTGGTAGTATTTTGCAAATTATGTTGTAGATCAATAGCTCGCGTTGTTGCTTCCCTGTGTTTATTTTGATATGTTCCTAGAGAAAATTGTGTTGAAAGATGTTAGTAGAAATGATGCGGATTGGATCCGTGATCTGAGGTTTATCCTCATTGCTGCACAGAAGAATTATGTCCTTGATGCACCGCTAGGTGACAGACCTATTGCAGGAGCAAATACAGACGTTATGAATATTTGGCTAGCTCAATATGATGACTACTTGATAGTTTTGTGCACCATGCTTGATAGCTTAGAATCAGGACTTCAAAGACGTTTTGAACGTCATGGAACATATGAGATGTTCCAGGAGTTGAAGTTAATATTTCAAGCAAATACCCGAGTTGAGAGATATGAAGTCTCCAACAAGTTCTATAGCTAAAAGATGGAGGAGAATCGCTCAACTAGTGAGCATGTGCCCAGATTGTCTGAGTACTACAATCGCTTGAATCAAGTGGGAGTTAATCTTCCAGATAAGATAGTGATTGACAGAATTCTCTAGTCACCATCACCAAGTTAGTAGAACTTTGTGATGAACTATAATATGCAAGGGATGACAAAAGTAATTCCTAAGCTCTTCGTGATGCTGAAATCAACGAAGGTAGAAATCAAGAAAAACATCAAGTGTTGATGGTTGACAAGACCACTAGTTTCAAGAAATGGGCAAAGGGAAGAAGGGGAACTTCAAGAAGAACGGCAAGCAAGTTGTTGCTCAAGTGAAGAAGCCCAAGTCTGATCCTAAGCCTGAGACTAAGTGCTGATACTGCAAAGGGACTGATCACTGGAAGCGGAACCACCCCAAATGATTGGCGGATAAGAAGGATGGCAAAGTAAACATAAGTATATTTTGATATACATGTTATTGATGTGTACTTTACTAGTGTTTATAGCAACCCCTTAGTATTTGATGCTAGTTCAGTTGCTAAGAGTAGTAACTCGAAACGGGAGTTGCAGAATAAACAGAGACTAGTTAAGGGTGAAGTGACGATGTGTGTTGGAAGTAGTTCCAAGATTGATATGATCATCATCGCACACTCCCCTATACTTTCGGGATTAGTGTTGAACCTAAATAAGTGTTATTGGGTGTTTGTGTTGAGCATGAATATGATTTGATCATGTTTATTGTAATACGGTTATTCATTTAAGTAAAAGAATAAATTGTTGTTCTGTTTACATGAATAAAACCTTATATGGTTACACACCCAATGAAAATAGTTCATTGGATCTCGATCTTAATAATACACATATTCATAATATTGAAACCAAAAGATGCAAAGTTAATAATGATAGTGCAACTTATTTGTGGCACTGCTGTTTAGGTCATATTGGTATAAAGCGCATGAAGAAACTCCATGCTGATGGGCTTTCAGAATCACTTGATTATGAATCACTTGATGCTTGCGAACCATGCCTTTTGGACAAGATGACTAAAACGCCATTCTCCAGAACAATGGAGCGAGAAAAGATTTGTTGGAAATCATACATACTGATGTATGTGGTCCAATGAATATTGAGGCTCGCGACAGGTATCATTATTTTCTGATCTTCACAAATGATTTGAGCAGATATGAGTATATCTACTTGATGAAACATAAGTCTGAAACATTTGAAAAGTTCAAAGAATTTCAGAGTGAAGTGAAAAACATCGTGACAAGAAAATAAAGTTTCTACGATCTAATCACGGAGACAAATATTTGAGTTACGAGTTTGGTCTTCAGTTAAAACAATGTGAAATAGTTTCACTACTCACGCCACCTGGAACACCACATCATAATGGTGTGTCCGAACGCCATAACCGTACTTTATTGGATATAGTGCAATCTATGATGTCTCTTACCGATTTACCACTATTGTTTTTGGGGTCATGCATTAGAGACAGCTGCATTCACGTTAAAAAAGGGGCACCATCTATATCCGTCGAGACGACGCCTTATGAACTATGGTTTGGCAAGAAACCAAAGTTGTCATTTCTTAAAGTTTGGGGTTGCAATGCTTATATGGAAAAGTTTCATCCTGATAAGCTCAAAACTCAAATCGGAGAAGTGCATCTTCATAGGATATCCAACGGAAACTATTGGATACACCTTCTATCACAGATCCGAAGGCAGGACTTTTGTTGCTAAATTCGGAAACTTTCTGGAGGAGGAGTTTCTCTCGAAAGAAGTGAGTGGGAGGAAAGTAGAACTTGACGAGGTAACTGTACCTGCTCCCTTATTGGAAAGTAGTACATCACAGAAAAATGTTTCTGTGACACCTACACCAGTTAGTGAGGAAGCTAATGATGATGATCATGAAACTTCAGAACAAGACACTACTGAACCTCGTAGATCAACCAGAGTAAGATCCGCGCCAGAGTGGTACGGTAATCCTGTTCTGGAAGTCATGCTACTAGATCATGATGATCCTACGAACTATGAAGAAGCGATGGTGGGCCCAGATTTCGCAAAGTGGCTTGAAGCCATGAAATCTGAGATATGATCCATGTATGAGAACAAAGTATGGACTTTGGTTGACTTGCCCGATGATCGGCAAGCCATAGAAAATAAATAGATCTTCAAGAGGAAGACGGACGCTGATAGTAGTGTTACTATCTACAAAGCTAGAATTGTCGCAAAAGGTTTTCGACAAGTTCAAGGTGTTGACTACGATGAGATTTTCTCACTCGTATCTATGCTTAAGTCTGTCCGAATCATGTTAGCAATTGCCGCATTTTATGAAATCTGGCAAATGGATAAACAAAACTGCATTCCTTAATGGATTTGCTAAAGAAGAGTTGTATACGATGCAACTAGAAGGTTTTGTCGATCCTAAAGGTGTTAACTAAATATGCAAGCTCCAGCGATCTATCTGTGGCTGGTGCAAACATCTCGGAGTTGGAATATACGCTTTGATGAGTTGATCAAAGCATATAGTTTTATACAGACTTGCGGTGAAGCCTGTATTTACAATAAAGTGAGTGGGAGCACTACAACATTTCTGATAAAGTATATGTGAATGACATATTGTTGATCGGAAATAATGTAGAATTATTCTGTAAAGCATAAAGGAGTGTTTGAAAGGAGTTTTTCAAAGAAAGACTTCGGTAAAGCTGCTTACATATTGAGCTTCAAGATCTATAGAGATAGATCAAGACGCTTGATAAGTTTTTCAATAAGTACATACCTTGACAAGATTTTGAAGTAGTTCAAAATGGAACAGCCAAAGAAAAGGTTTCTTGCCTGTGTTACAAGGTGTGAAGTTGAGTAAAGACTCAAAGCCCGACCATGGCAGAAGATAGAAAGAGAATGAAAGTCATTCCCTATGCCTCATTCATAGGTTCTATAAAGTATGCCATGCTGTGTACCAGATCTATTGTATACCCTGCACTGATTTGGCAAGGGAGTAAAATAGTGATCTAGGAGTAGATCACTGGACAGCGGTCAGAATTATCCTTAGTGAAATAAGGATATGTTTCTCGATTATGGACGTGACAAAAAGGTTCGGCGTAAAGGGTTACGTCGATGCAAGTTTTTGACACTGATCCAGATGAATCTAAAGTCTCAATCTAGATACATATTGAAAGTGGGAGCAATTAGCTAGAGTATCTTCGTGTAGAGCATTGTAGACATAGAACTTGCAAAATACTTACGGATCTGAATGTGACAGACCCGTTGACTAAAATTATCTCAGAAGCAAAACATGATCACACCTTACTACTCTTTGGGTGTTAATCACATAGATATGTGAACTAGATTACTGACTCTAGTAAACCCTTTGAGTGTTGGTCACATGACGATGTGAACTATGGGTGTTAATCACATGGTGATGTGAACTATTGCTGTTAAATCACATGGCGATGTGAACTAGATTATTGACTCTAGTGCAAGTGGGAGACTGAA
Organism: Triticum monococcum; assembly: GCA_034509565.1. Classification (NCBI taxonomy): domain Eukaryota; kingdom Viridiplantae; phylum Streptophyta; class Magnoliopsida; order Poales; family Poaceae; genus Triticum; species Triticum monococcum. The sequence continues at coordinate 662,600,042 of CM067843.1, read as the reverse complement.
GGAAATATGCCCTAGAGGAAATAATAAAGTTATTATTTATTTCCTTATATCATGATAAATGTTTATTATTCATGCTAGAATTGTATTAACCGGAAACATAATACATGTGTGAATACATAGACCAACACAGTGTCACTAGTATGCCTCTACTTGACTAGCTCGTTAATCAAAGATGGTTATGTTTCCTAACCATGAACAAAGAGTTGTTATTTGATTAACGAGGTCACATCATTAGTTGAATGATCTGATTGACATGACCCATTCCATTAGCTTAGCACCCGATCATTTAGTATGTTGCTATTGCTTTTCTTCATGACTTATACATGTTCCTATGACTATGAGATTATGCAACTCCCGTTTACCGGAGGAACACTTTGGGTACTACCAAACGTCACAACGTAACTGGGTGATTATAAAGGAGTACTACAGGTGGCTCCAAAGGTAGATGTTGGGTTGGCGTATTTCGAGATTAGGATTTGTCACTCCGATTGTCGGAGAGGTATCTCTGGGCCCTCTCGGTAATACACATCACTTAAGCCTTGCAAGCATTGCAACTAATGAGTTAGTTGCGGGATGATGTATTACAGAACGAGTAAAGAGACTTGCCGGTAACGAGACTGAACTAGGTATTGGATACCGACGATCGAATCTCGGGCAAGTAACATACCGATGACAAAAGGAACAATGTATGTTGTTATGCGGTCTGACCGATAAAAATCTTCGTAGAATATGTAGGAGCCAATATGAGCATCCAGGTCCTGCTATTGTTTATTGACCGGAGACGTGTCTCGGTCATGTCTACATTGTTCTCGAACTGTAGGGTCCGCACGCTTAAGGTTTCGATGACAGTTATATTATGAGTTTATGAGTTTTGATGTACCGAAGGAGTTCGGAGTCCCGGATGAGATTGGGGACATGACGAGGAGTCTCGAAATGGTCGAGACGTAAAGATCGATATATTGGACGACTATATTCGGACATCGGAAAGGTTCCGAGTGATTCGGGTATTTTTCGGAGTACCGGGTAGTTACGGGAGAGGTAATGGGCCTTGATGGGCTTTAGTGGGAAGAGGAAAAGGCTGCTGAGCCCCCCCTCCCCTTTGGTCCGAATTGGACTAGGGAAAAGGGGGCCGGCCACCTCTCCTTCTCCTCCTATTCCTTCTCCCTTCCTCCCCTTTTGGTGGACTCCTACTAGGACTTGGAGTCCTAGTAGGACTCCCTATCCTGGCCGCACCTTTGCCTTGGCCGGCCTCCTCCTTCTCCATCCTTTATATACAGGGGCAGGGGCACCCCATAGACACACAAGTTGATCCTTGAGATCGTTCCTTAGCCGTGTGTGGTGCCCCCTGCCACCAAATTCCACCTCGATCATACCGTTACAGTGCTTAGGCGAAGCCCTGCGTCGGTAGTACATCAAGATCGTCACCACGCCGTCGTGCTGACGGAACTCTTCCTCGACGCTTTGCTGGATCGGAGCCCGAGGATCGTCATCGAGCTGAACGTGTGCTAAGAACTCGGAGGTGCCGGAGTAACGGTGCTTGGATCGGTCGGATCGGGAAGAAGCCGTACGACTACTTCCTCTACGTTGTGTGATTGCTTCCGTAGTCGGTCTGCGTTGGTACGTAGACAACGCTCTCCCCCTCGTTGCTATGCATCACCATGATCTTGCGTGTGCGTAGGAAAATTTTCGAAATTACTACGTTCCCCAACACATAGGTGTATCCGGCGTGAGGTCGTCCGGAATGTCATTTTCGCCAGAGGAGGGGCGTTCGGTTTCTCTATCCGTATTGCCCTGTTCGGACGGCTGCTCTAAGGCCTGCTCGTCGTCTACCGGCTCATCCTGCTCTATGGCTAGGTTTTTATCGAGGCGGGGCTTGGGTCGGTGTTTACACTGACGCTTCGATTTCTTTTCGAGGGGTCGAACTCCCGTTCCCTCCCCTTTTTCCTCGTTGTCGCTTCCTTTAGGGGTATCCACCATGTACACATCGTGAGATGAGATGGTTGTCCAATGCCCTATGGGCATTGGTTCGTCGGTATCTCCTGCATCGTCATCCATACTGTCGATGTCTCCGGATTCGAAGTTGAGCACATCGTTTAAATTGTCGACAGTGGCTACCAAGTGGGTGCTGGGTGGGCTTGGAATTTCTTCGTCGTCCGTATCCCATCCTTGCTGACCGTAATCCAGCCAGGGCTCTCCTGATAAAGAGAGAGACTTCAGAGAATTCAGGATGAGACCAAAAGGCGAGTGCTGAAAGATGTCTGCGGCGGTGAGCTCCATTGTCGGCGCCCAATTGGATTCGATCGGTAGGGGCATGGGGGGTTCGGAGTCCGGGAAGGAGTCCGGATCCTCGGAGTCACGGGTCATGCAGAGTGCGGGGCTAGCGTTCGGCTCGATCGCCTTTGAGATCGCAGCCCCCAAGGTGGCGTCCAACCGCTCGTCCTCGATTGGCGCAATAGGCTCCGAGTTAGAGGTCGGAACCGATGCGTGAGCGGCCTCCAGGACACTGCCCGGAGGCAGAGCTAGATCATGCCCCTCGAGATAGTGCGGCGCGCTTGGCCATGGCTCGAACCCGTCGAAGGTTAAGTCTCCGCGGATGTCAGCTGTGTAGTTTAAGCTTCCAAACCTGACTTGATGGCCAGGGGTGTAGCTTTCAATCTGCTCCAAGTGGCCAAGAGAATTGGCCCGCAGAGCGAAGCCACCGAAGACGAAGATCTGTCCGAGGAGAAAAGTCTCACCCTGGACTGCATCGTTGTTCATGATCAAAGAAGCCATCGGACCTAACGGCGACGGCACAGAGGAACTCTCAATGAAAGCACCAATGTCGGTGTCAAAACCGGCGGATCTCGGGTAGGGGTCCCGAACTATGCGTCTAGGCCGGATGGTAACAGGAGGCAGGGAACACGATGTTTTACCCAGGTTCGGGCCCTCTTGATGGAGGTAAAACCCTACGTCCTACTTGATTAATATTGATGATATGGGTAGTACAAGAGTGGATCTACCACGAGATCAAGGAGCCTAACCCTAGAAGCTAGCCTATGGTATGATTGTTGTATGATGATGTTGTCCTACGTACTAGAACCCTCCGGTTTATATAGACACCGGATAGGGTTAGGGTTACATAGAGTCGGTTACAATGGTATGAGATCTTGAATATCCGCATCGCCAAGCTTGCCTTCCACGCCAAGGAAAGTCCCATCCGGACACGAGACGAAGTCTTCAATCTTGTATCTTCATAGTCCAGGAGTCCGGCTGAAGGTATAGTCCGGCTACCCGAACACCCCCTTATCCAGGACTCCCTCAGTAGCCCCTGAACCAGGCTTCAATGACGACGAGTCCGGCGCGCAAATTGTCTTCGGCATTGCAAGGCGGGTTCCCCCTCCATGTCCTTCATAGAAGATTGTAAACACTAAGAGTAGTGTCCGGCTCTGCAAAATAAATTTCAACATATTGCCATAGAGAGAAGAATATTAACACAAATCAAATCTGCTGACGTATTCCGCAGTGCGTTATCACACTACGGCCAAGTCCTTTACCCGAATTGTTTTTACTTTTCCATCTCAGCACGTTTTGCGAGGCGGTTCCCTTGGCACATCTTGTCAAAGCAGAGATCGTGTACCCCCTTTTTACGGGATTCTCACCAATACGGACGTGGGTAATCCAACCGCGCCACTTATCACGGCACTGGGGAAGCAAGTGAGTTTTACTAGCCAGGTGGGGACGCACAACCGCATCCGCCCATATAAGGGGATAAGGATCCACCTTTTTACCTACGCCTTCTTCCTCCTCTGCCTATCCATCTCCTGCACACTCGAGCTCCAGCGCCCAAGCCCGCACTTCCCACCTGAACCTCCTCCAGCAATGTTCGGAGTGGGAGGCAAGTGGATGGTCTCCACCGTTATGGAGGGCCAAGTCAAAAAGCTAAGGAAGGCCGGATACTTGTCCAAGGACATCGCGCACCGGCTTCCCGAGGAGGGGTAGCTTCTCCCCACCCCAAGGCCCCGTGAGAGGGTAGTATTCCTTCCCCACTTCCTCCATGGACTAGGCTTTCCACTCCACCCATTTGTCCGGGGGCTCATGTTCTACTACGGCCTGGATTTCCACGATCTAGCCCTGAACTTCATCCTCAACATCTCGGCATTTATCGTCGTGTGCGAGGCTTTTCTCCGCGTCCGCCCTCATTTTGGCCTCTGGCTCAAGACCTTCAACGTCAAGCCCAAGGTGGTGCGCGGCAGCCAGGCGGAATGCGGAGGCCCCATGGCGGGCAAGATGGCCAACGTCCTATGGTTCGAGGGCTCTTTTGTGGAGACCCTAAAGGGATGGCAAGCCGGGTGGTTTTATATCACCGAACCGCGCGATCCGAAATGGACCGCAGCCCCTGAGTTTTGATCCAGACCCCCCACTTGGCTTATGTCCTGGAAAGAGACGGGCCTGTCGTGGGGTGACGAAAAAGAGGTGACCGGATTGCAAACATGCATCCAGTCCCTGGTGAACAAGCCAGTCCGACTTGTTAATGTAATCCAGGTTATGCTCGTCCGCCGGATCCTCTCGTGCCAACAACGAGATTTTAATCTGTGGGAGTTCAACCCAGCGCAGCATCAAACCCTCAGCAGGCTCTTCGACATGACGTACGAAGACGCCTGGAGGTTGCTATTTAAGGGTGCCGAGGCTCCTGCATCCACTTCCGAGGATCGCGGATACAGCTCGCAGCATCACGCTAACGAGGTAAGCCATCTACACCTTTTACAGGATGTTAAGCTTTTTCCATAGTTTGACTCTATGAGGGATCTAAACTCCCTTACCTTTGACAGGCTTGGCGGGCGATATCCGGATCGATTAACTGTCCGGCTCGGCAGTCCGAAGACCCAGCCCCAGCTCTACTAGTGAAGCTGCTGGCTCCGGCGCCTTATGTGGTGCCGGAGAAGAAGGCCAAGAAGAAGAAGGCCACGGGGACTCGAAAGAGTTCCTATAATATGGTGGTGTCGGACTCATCATCCGATGAGTCCGAGACGCACTCCTCCCGTGAGAACGAGGAGGGGGAAGAAGAAACCTCTCCCCCTCCAGCGGGAGAAGGAAAGAAGAGGAAGGCCGCCCCAACGGGGGAGGCCGAAGGGTCCAGGAAGAGGAAGACCCCTCCGCCGGACTACTCCCCCGACGCCGAAGAGGACAAAGAGGAGTGGCCAGACAGGGCCAAGCGTCCGGCGAAATCGTAAGTTCGGATATCAGAGTAACTCATGACATTCCTTTGTTGCACATCTTTCCCTAATGTTGAATATAATTATGCAGCCCGCCCCGGACCGGACTCGACGAATCATCGGGCGGCTCCCTGGACTCATCGGACATGAACTCAGTTCTGCCCGCTGCTTCCCCCCGCACTTCAGATGACGCCAAAGTGGCGTCGCGACAAGCTCCGGGGCAGGAGGAGGTGGTCCCAGAGGAGCCGCAAGGCAACCTCCCGGACTCCAGGAGTGAAGGGGACAAGACCCCCTAGGGCTCCAAGTCCGGCTTTGAGCCGGACACCGCACCGGAATCTACAACAGTTCCGGGCCATGGTAGGCGAACTCCTTCCAAGAGGGGTAAGCCTTCTGAGCCGGCAGCCTCCGTCCAACCTGAGGTGCTGGACAATCTGCTGGAGGTGCTTGACGGCGCCTCCATCGATGAGGAGACCGTACTATTATGAGTACGGTGATCCAGAAGGTTCAGTCCGCCAAGAGCGGACTGACTGAAGCTTGCGCTAGCCTTCTGACAGGCTTCGAGGTAAGTAAAAATATGTAAAAATATAACCGCATAGACAGTAGCCCCTGATGCTCTGTTTGGCGTTCGGAAAGAAAAGCCGAATAGAGGATCTATTAAATTTCCCAGGAGTCTAACAACAAAGAGTCAATATGCGTATGCAGGCTTCGCTGCTAGCCACCGCCGCACTGACTGCGGAGGTGGGTGCCCTGAAACAGGGCCTCGAGCAGACCGAGCAAGAGCTCGGCCTTGCCAAACGGTAGCTCGAGGAGAAAGAAGGTAGGAAATACCTTACAGAAAAAGTGCCTATAAAAAGACGTGATTGCAAGAAATAACAGGATTGTACTGCTTATTGTAGGGGCCACGACTGAGGTGGCGACCCTCAAGCAGGCGCTGTCTGAGGCTGAAAAGAAAACGGCCGTGGAGTGCACCGAGCGAGAGAAACTTGAGGCCCAGGTCGGCGACGTGCAGCAGGAGCTTTAGGTTCTCATGAAAAAACATGAGGGTTTGGAGCTTGAGTCCAAGACGCAAGCGTCCGAGCTCGCGGCGGCCCTTGAGACTGCCAAGTCCGCCAAGGCCGAAGCCCAAAGGGCCCTCCAAGAGTTGGAGGAGATGAAGAAGATAGCGGCAGGTAAGGCATTCTTTATGCAAAGCAGAAGTATAAAAGTAAAGTACTTGTTACTTACCTGAATCCGGAGCTCTCCAGGGGCATTCGCAGATCTTCCCCGCAGCGTATCCGACGCCGCCGCATTCTACCGAGCCGAAGAGGGCAGCTCGATGGAGAAGGTGTTCTGGTCTTAGTATGCTGAGGCCAGACACCCTGTGCCCTTGAGCGACCAGCTGAAACAGCTAGTCGAGCTCCACAAGGCGGCCGAACAGGCCATGAAGGGCTTCATAGTTTGGCTGTGGCCCGGAGAGGCCCTGCCTGGGAGCTACTTCAGACTGGTGCGGCGACTGGTGGAGGCCTGTCCAAGGCTCGAGGTCATCAAGCGCTCCGTCTGCATCGAAGGTGCCCGTAGGGCCCTAGCCCGTGCAAAGGTGCACTGGGGTAAGCTGGACGGTGAGAAGCTTGTGAGGGACGGGCTGCCGCCGGGGAAGGAGCATCGCAAGCCCGAGAACTACTATAAGGATGTTCTTGCGGGTGCCCGCCTAGTGGCGGATGAATGTACCAAGGATGTAATTTTTGAATGAACTCGCTCGTGTTTATCCTGTGCGCTGAAAACTTGTTCATGTGCGCTAAGCAATGCTTATTGAATTTAAAATATTACTTTCTGTGCGGCCGTTTATCAAAAATTGAGAGATGGCCAGTCGTCGGCTTCTGCCCCGTGCCACTAGTGCTAGGGTGTTCGGGATAAACCTGAGCGCTCTTTTTCCCATAGTTGGGTCCTTTGAGTGAGGCGCTCAGCACAATGAACCAGGCAATCAGACTATAATGCTTGAACACTCTCACTTAGCCATAGAACTCTATAATTTTAAATTTCGGCGAAGCCCCTAGTTCAGAAGACCGAGTTCTGGGCCCTATCCATGCCTTGGCCGGACAAAGCCAGCTCCTTGCTCGAAGCGGCATAAGCCTTTAGGGGCTCGAAAAACCTCTCGGACAGCGACCGGTCTCTCGCCACATCATGACAGTCAGTTTTAGCTTTCTCCACTGAGGTGCTTAGCCCAGCTCAACCGGGGCACAATCGCAGTGGTTCTCCTAGTGCTACCTTAGCCGATATAGCGGAACGTAAGGCACCAAAACATAGGAGCCGGGCAAACCCAACTATTGACCCAAATCATGATTCGGAGCCGATGCATATAGTGCTATAAGTTCGGGGTGCCGCACTTGTGAAAGTGTACGGACTTCTCACGCCATATTAATGGGTATTAAAGCCCCTGGCGTATTTTGCCGTACCACAGTGTACGGGTGAGACACGTCATAAACATATATATGAAAAGATGATAATGCAAAAAATAGACAGAAAGCTATGCATTGTTTATGAAGAGGCTATTTATCAAAGCCGAACGATACAAGTGGTGCGATAAGCAAAAAGATATTGGACTATTTAGTATGTCCTGACCAGGGGTAGGCCGCGGAGTTGTAGTTAAAACAGGTATACCGCTCATAATAGAGACCACCTGGGAGTTCTATAATACGGCATGGCTTGTCTGCCTCCTGGATCTTGCATCGTTTGTGCGGCAATCGAATTGCCGAACAGGTCATCCGAAGTATGGAGTCCTAAAAGTAAGAAAAAGTTGAAAAAAAGAATCTGGCAGCCCCTAGTACGTTTTAAGTCGTATTTTGGGCAGGCCGTTATTGTGCCCCTTCCCCTATGCCCATGGTATCTCAAGGGCATAGTTATGTACGCGAGGTACTGGTTTCTCTATGTCGCGAGAGCTGGGGTTGGGGCCGCATTGCTACGCTTGCTCATAGTGTGCCAGGCAGTGCTACTGTGGGTTACTCCGGGTGTGCTTGGCAGTGTCTGGCTTTTTAACAGCCGGAGTGGAGAATTGCCTAAGAAGGCTACTTTGTACTTCCGTTGCGAGAGCCGCCGTGTGCTCCTCCGTACGGAGGGAGCGTTCGGTGTTTCCATTGAACGTGATTACTCCTCGAGGGCCTGGCATCTTGAGCTTGAGATATGCGTAGTGCGGCACCGCACTGAACTTTGCGAATGCGGTTCGTCCGAGTAGGGCGTGATAGCCACTGCGAAACGGGACTATATCAAAGATTAACTCTTCGCTTCGGAAATTGTCCGGGGATCCGAAGACCACGTCAAGTGTTACTGAGCCTGTACAGTTGTCCTCTACACCTGGTATAACGCCTTTAAAGGTTGTTTTTGTGGGCTTAATCCTTGAGGGATCTATGCCCATTTTCCGCACTGTATCCTGATAAAGCAGGTTCAGGCTACTCCCGCCGTCCATGAGGACTCTTGTGAGATGAAATCCGTTGATGATTGGGTCGAGAACCAATGCGGCGAAACCACCATGACGGATGCTAGTGGGATGGTCCCTTCGATCAAAAGTGATCGGGCAGGAGGACCATGGGTTGAACTTTGGGGTGACTGGCTCTATCGCGTATACGTCCCGTAGCGCACGCTTCCGCTCCCTCTTGGGAATGTGGGTTGCGTATATCATGTTCACTGTCCGCACTTGTGGGGGAAAGCCCTTCTGTCCATTGTTGTTCGGCGGCTTGGCTCCTCCTCGTCGTCGCTGTGCAGCCCCTTGTGTTTGTTTTCGGCTCTTAACTTGCCTGCCTGCTTGAACACCCAACAATCCCTGTTAGTGTGATTAGTTGGCCTTTCGGGGGTGCCATGTATCTAGCACAAGCTATCGAGGATTCGGTCCAAACTGGACGGGCCCTGAGTATTCTTTTTGAATGGCTTTTTCCGCTGACCGGATTTATAGCCTTTGAATCCGGCATTGACTGTCGTGTCTTCATTGCTATCGCTGCTAACGTGGCGTTTTTGCTTATGCCGACATGTCCTGCCACTTTTGTCCTTGGTATCCGAGCTACCAGGGTTCTTTGATAAGTTGTTACTGCGAGCTAGTCAGCTGTCTTCTCCCGCGCAAAAGCGGGTCATGAGTGTTGTGAGGGCTGCCATAGATTTCGGCTTTTCCTGTCCCAGGTGCCGGGCAAGCCACTCGTCGCGGATGTTATGCTTGAAGGCTGCTAGGGCCTCTGCGTCCGGACAGTCGACTATCTGGTTTTTCTTTGTTAGGAACCATGTCCAGAATTGTCTGGCCGATTCCTCTGGCTGCTGAATTATGTGGCTTAAGTCGTCGGCATCCGGTGGTCGCATGTAAGTGCCCTGGAAGTTGTCGAGGAATGCGGCTTCCAGGTCCTCCCAAGAACCGATTGAGTCTGCTGGCAAGCTGTTAAGCCAATGCTGGGCCGGTCCTTTAAGTTTGAGCGGGAGGTATTTGATGGCGTGTAGATCATCGCCGCGTGCCATGTGGATGTGAAGGAGATAATCCTCGATCCATACCGCCAGAACTGTTGTGCCATCGTATGATTTGATGTTTACGGGATTGAAACCCTCTAGGATTTTATGCTCCATTACTTCATTCGTGAAGCATAGTGGGTGTGCGGCGCCTCTGTACTGGGCTATATCACGACGCAGCTCAGAAGAGCTATGTCCGTTGTGTTCGGCCCGGCCGGATTTGCTGTATCCGGAGTGAAGATCATCCTCACGTGCCGTAGGGCGCCTGCGCGATCCATAGATCGATCTTGTTTGTCTTGCCTTATCCTCCAGTACGTCTCGTAGGTCTGGCGCATTTTCCCGTGCCTTAGTTGAGCGGCGTCGGGGCATGGCTTGGGTGGAGGGCCGAGAGGCCTCTCTGTCGCGGCCGCGAGGTGGCCGGTCTACCATGTCATGCGCTGGTGATGTAGGTGCTTCCTCCTCTGATCGGGGTAGCGGTCTGCGCTTTGGGTAACTCTTGGAAGGGCGTTCGAGTTCATACTCTTCGGCCGCAAGGACTTCAGTCCATCTGTCAGCTAGCAAATCTTGGGCAGCTCTAAGCTGTTGCTGCTTTTTCTTGAGGCTGCTTGCCGTGGCTAAAAGTCTGCGTTTGAAACGCTCTTGCTCGGCGGGGTCTGATGGTATGACGAATTCGTCATCATCGAGGCTTGCCTCGTCTTCGGAGGGAGGCATATAGTTATCATCCTCAACCTCCTCGTCTGCCGCTCTCTCATGAGGGCTGGCTTCTCCATCTTCCTGTGCCGAATCTTGCTGAGGTGGGTGTTCTTCGGCGCTGTTCGGGGTAGTATTATCTCCCGTGCCGAAATCACCATTTTTGCTTTGGCGGGATTTAGAGCGGCGCCGCTGACGCCGGCGCTTTGGCTGTTTCTTGGGGGTGTCCTCCCCCACTGTTCCATCGCCATCTCCATCTTTCGGAGTATCCACCATATATATGTCATATGACGAGGTGGCCTTCCAGCGCCCTACAGGTGCTGGTTCCTGTTCGTCTCCTACATCGTCATCCATACCGTCGATGTCTTCGGAGCCGAAGTCAAGCATGTCGGTCAAATCGTCGACTGTGGCTACAAAGTGGGTGGTGGGTGGGCTTTGAATTTCTTCGTCGTCCGTATCCCATCCTCGCTGACCGTAATCCGGCCAGGGCTCTCCTGATAAAGAGAGAGACTTAAGAGAATTCAGGATGACGCCAAAAGGCGAGCGCTGAAAGATGTCTGTGGAGGTGAACTCCATTATCGGCGCCCAATCGGATTCGATTGGCAAGGGCGCGGGGGGTTCGGAGTCCGGGGAGGAGTCCGGATCCTCGGAGTCACGGATCATGCAGAGTGCGGGGCTAGCATTCGGCTTGATCGCCTTTAAGATCGCAGCCCCCGAGGTGGCGTCCAACCACTCATCCTTGATTAGTGCAACAGGCTCCGAGTTAGAGGTCGGAACCGATGCGTGTGCGGCGTCCAGGACACTACCCGGAGGCAGAGCTAGATCATGCCCCTCGAGATGGTGCGGCGCACTTGGCCGTGGCTCGAACCCGTTGAAGATCAAGTCTCCGCGGATGTCAGCCGTGTAGTTTAAGCTTCCAAACCTGACTTGATGGCCAGGGGCATAGCTTTCGATCTCCTCCAAGTGGCCAAGAGAATTGGCCCGCAGAGCGAAGCCGCCGAAGACGAAGATCTGTCCGGGGATAAAAGTCTCACCCTAGACCGCATTGTTGTTGATGATCAAAGGAGCCATCAGGCCTAAAGGCGACGACGCAGAGGAACTCTCAATGAAAGCACCTATGTCGGTGTCAAAACCGGCAGATCTCGGGTAGGGGGTCCCGAACTGTGCGTCTAGGTCGGATGGTAACAGGAGGCAGGGAACACGATGTTTTACCCAGGTTCGGGCCCTCTCGATGGAGGTAAAACCCTACGTCCTGCTTGATTAATATTGATGATATGGGTAGTACAAGAGTAGATCTACCACGAGATCGAGGAGGCTAAACCCTAGAAGCTAGCCTATGGTATGATTGTTGTATGATGATGTTGTCCTATGGACTAGAACCCTCCGGTTTATATAGACACCGGATAGGGTTAGGGTTACATAGAGTCGGTTACAATGGTAGGAGATCTTGAATATCTGCATCGCCAAGCTTGCCTTCCACGCCAAGGAAAGTCCCATCCGGACACGGGACGAAGTCTTCAATCTTGTATCTTCATAGTCCAGGAGTCTGGCTGAACGTATAGTCCGGCTACCCGAACACCCCCTTATCCAGGACTCCCTCTGTCCTCCTGGTCTTGGTCTTGTTGCACCGAAATGGCAACCTTTGCCTGATGCCTCGGTACTCCGCGGCTGCGATTGCCCCCTTTGCACCAAAGAGGAAAGGAGGATGCTGCGCGGGCTGGCACCCGCCTGGCACCCTGAGTCGTCATGGCTTGCGTCGCGGGCACCTCGCGAGGTACCCTGCCATGATCTCTCCGCCTCCTCGTGAGCCAGCCTGACGAGGCCGTGCCTGAGGAGGCTCCGCGTCGTCTGCCCCGCGAGGCTTGGCCCCTCGCAAGGGTCTTGAGTTTGTGTTGGTGAAGATGGGCCGTGCTGGGCCCCCCTTTGAGCCACGCCGCAGGCCGCGGGCAGGCAAGTCTGGGGACCCCCGTTCCCAGAACACCGACAATACCCTAGTGTCATCATAACAACTCCAACATATATGTCAAGGCAATAGAGTACCTCAACTCACCGAATAGTGTGCCTAATTTGGCCCAAAAGGACATCAGGAATGGGAGGAAGGGATTTGCAGATGCATGAGACTGTTTAGAAACCTGGGATGACTCGGAAAGCATAACAGTTGTAAATGCTCAAAATGATTTGAGACATCCTGCAAAATGGTGGCATAACCACTCAACATCACAATATCAAGGTTCTGAGGCTAGCTATGAACATATGGAAGTAGTAGGAACTAAACTGGGGCTTGAACTCAACAAATCTAGGCAACTACGGTTTAGTAACATGTCATCCTGAGAGATAGAAGAGAAGCCTAGTTCTTAACCCCGTAGAAAAGATAAGATGACTCAGATCAGAAGGTCATGAGGATAAGGAGTAAAAAGAGCCTTACTTTCCCATCCACAATCAATTCCCTTATATAACTAAAGCATTTCTAGACACGACTTTGACCAGCTTGGCTTGGTAATCCTACAGGCAGTCAGGCTCTGATACCAAAGCTATCAGGACCCCGATTCCAAGTCACATTGATCTAGCCAGTAACACCTCATATCACTTTGCGGCCTCACGCACGGTATTCCCACGGGTGTCGCCTTAGCATGGCCCGGGACCGTTTGCGCCTTTTGGCTCACATAGATGATAGTGTCGCTAGCATCCAGATGACAGAGATCCCGGGCCAACATGACTAGTCGTGAATCCAAAGTGGCACTAACTTACGGAAACAGGCATACATGAATCAACATCGAGCATGTCGGTCAGCAGCGTGCGAATCCGGGCTGTAGCACTAGGCTAACAGGACTCCGGTGCACCGGGCTGTAGTAGGCTAGGCAGGACTCCGGATGTCACCGCGTGACATTTCCCCGAAGGGACAGGCACAGGAACGAAGTGAATCACATGCCGGCCAGTCAAGTGTTCGGGAGCAGTAGTGCTGGGCTAGCAGGACTCCGGTGAACCAGGCTGTAGCTGACTACTATGGCTCATGGAGGCACAAGACTACATTTCCCCATAAGAGAGTCTACCAAGGATAAACAACTAGGTTGTCGGATCCCACACATACCAAGCATTTCAATCATACACACAATATGCTCGATATGTGTAAATACAACATGGCATCACAACAAGACTCTACGACTCAAAGTATTTATTCATTAGGCTCCAAGGAGCAAGATATTACAAACATGGGTCTCATGACCCAACATTCAGAGCATACAAGTCAAAGCACATGCGGAAGCTTAACATGTCTGAGTACAGACATCTACAAATGAAAAAGGCTGAGAAGCCTGACTATCTACAAGACCCTGCCGAGGGCACAAGATCATAGGTGAGGTATCAAGCTTAACGTCGAAGTCCACGCGGAACTACTAGTGAGACTGAAGTCTCTCTGCAAAAACTTAAATTAAGCAAACGTGAGTACAAATGTACCCAGCAAGACTTACATCCGAACTAGCTACATATGCATCGATATCAACAAAGCGGGTAGTGGAGTTTAACTACAGCAAGCCAGCTCTGACTCGGTGGCTATCCTGAGCTACGTCTGCAAGTAACTCTTTTGAGGTGGCGCACAAGAGTCCACATATTCACCATACCAACACACCACTATGGATCCGCTCCCGTCTCCCTACAAGGACGCTATCCGTAGCACTCACGCTTATCTTGCGCATTTTAGAGTATCCACTTTCACTTGTCTATGAACTATGCAAGTGGTCCAAGTTTCCATATCCGAGGAATCCGGCTATTCGAATAGATAATGATAACCCTGCAGGGGTGTACTTCTTCACACACGCTCTTACCACTTATCACCATGTACACATCATGTATCTTGGCAACCTTCAAGCGGAAGCCTGGCGAGGGTGTCGGCCACGACCAGACTAACCACACAAGTCTCTCATCCAGGTTTATCGCCTATTCGAGTTCCATCCACAAGGAGATCCGGCCGGGGTGTCGCTCACAGCCCCAAACGATGTGTACAGGGTTCCCAACCCCACCATCCAGGTGCCACTTGGTACACCGGGCCACTGTGCCTAGTCTGTCCCAAGCCCACCTGTATCGGGTGCCACTTGGTAGACTACTAACACTACCTACAAACACTAGAAACTAGTTGCAACTCCTGGACAGAGATCGAGTTGATTAATAAGTCGAGAGAGCTTGGAGCGCCCGGATCCCAATGTGTGGCAGTAACTGTTCATGGATCACAAACACAGAACTCAGTTCCTGAGGACGACTGCAATGAGACAACCCACCATGTACTCCTACATGGCCTCTCACCGCTACCTTTACCAAATCATGTTCACACTTAGCTCTCAACGGTAGGACATGTTCACCACATTCCAATTCATCCCCGATGAATCAGACCTGACTCAACTCTAAGCAGTAGCAGGCATGACAAACAAGCATGAATGAGTAGGCACATCAGGGCTCAAACAACTCCTACTCATGCTAGTGGGTTTCATCTATTTACTGTGGCAATGACAGGTCATGCAGAGGAAAGGGGTTCAACTACCGCAGCATGTAACAATTGAATCGTTGTTGTCCTAATGCAGTAAAAGAGAGCAAGAGTGAGAGAGTGGGATTGAATCGGAATGAACAAGGGGGTTTTGCTTGCTTGGCACTTCTAAAGATAGTATAGCTCTTCATCGGTGTCATCGAACTCATCATCGAAACCACGTCTATCGAGAGGGGACAACTAGCGTCAACAGAGTAGGAGAGCACAATCAATGCAATGCACAATATGATGCATGATCATGACATGTCAATATGTTGTGTTTTGAGCTAATGCAACTAGCAACATGTTAAATGGAGTTGGTTTGAACCCTTGGTTCAAATTCAAACTCCATATGTGAGGGTTTAAATGCCATTTATATGATTTGGCCTAAACAGCAGCCATAAGTTGTTCTAACATGCATGAAAATGGTACAGATGGATAGATTGGATTTTTTTTGATCATTTTTCATATATAATTTATTTCATTCTGAGCTACGGTTGATTTTATATGATTTTTAGAAGTTTAAAACATTTTCTAGAATTTCCTGTGAAAGAATAAATCCAGAAAAAGTGTTATTGCGTCAGCATGACGTCGGGGTGACGTAAGCAGGTCAAAGGCGCCAGCCCAGGTCAAACCTGACGGCTGGGACCCACATGTCAGTGTAACAACTAACTAACAGAGTAGTTAGTGTTACGTTAGTACTAATCTAGGTTAATTAGGGCCTGGGCCCACTGGTCAGTGTCTAAACTAACTGTCAGGGTTAATTAGCACTAATCTAAATCTAACTAAAGATTAACAAAGACGGGCCCGCACGTCAGTGACACAGGGGCTAAACCCGGTCAAACCCAATGCTGACTGGGTTTGACCCTGCAGTAGGGCCTGCTGTCAGTGGCTATTAGGGTTGCTTAGGTGGCGGGGTTAGCGTCTAATGAGGGCCACGTCGACACTCGCCGGAGCATGGCCGGCGACGACCACAGCCGACGGCGGAGGCACGCCGGAATCGCGGCTCCGGCGTCCATTCGACGCGCGGATGGGTGCTGAGGGTGGCTGGCGCTCGCGCATCTAATAGAGCAGGTGGGAGGCCGTGGGGTGGACAGAGCTCGCCGGAAGTGAGCTCGCGGCGGCGCTGGTGTTCGGGTTAGTGCGGGGTTGCGCTACGGGGGGCTAGGGGGATAAACTGGCAGGTGCTACACGCTCCTGGGGGTTTACCGAGCACGGTGACGCAGTTAGGCGCGGGCTGCGGTGGCCCTGGCCACGGCGGTGAAGAACCATGGCGGCAGTGAGCTTTCGGCTCCGGTGGACAGCGGGGCTAGAGGAGGAGAACGACGGTGGGGAGAGAGGGGTTCAGTAGAGGAGCTCACGGCGGGGTCGTCGGTGATCTCAGCATGCTCGGGGATGGCCTGGTGACGACGAATCGGTCGACGACGGCCGTCGGTGCAGACGGTGAAGATGGCGTCGATGACGGCGCTCCAGGGCGTCCAGCGTCATGTGGCTTGGCGGAGAGGACCGGGGCGTCACGGCGAAGCTCGGGGGTGCGTCGGAGAGGCTCGGAGATGGCTGTGGCCGTGGGGGAGCTCGTCGGCGGCGACGACTGCGTTCGGTCGCGCTCGTGGAAGGGACTAGAGGGCGAAGGAGAGAGCAGAGAGTGAGGGAGAGGAGCGAGGGGCCATGAGGCGTCTCCATGGCATCACTAGAAGGTCCGGGGAGGAAGCAGGAGGTGGCCAGAGCAGCGTCGGCGCTCGCCACGCACCTGGTTGTCCTCCTGACAGAGGAGGAAGATGACAAGGGGCGCTGGGGGGCTGGGTCGGCCACTTGGGCCGCTAGATGGGCTGCACAGATGAGTTGGCCCAGGTTAGTCTCTCTCTCTCTCTTTTATTTCTGTTTTTTATTTTTTTGCTATCTGTTTTGATTTAGTAATAATACTAAAGCATTTCATAAAATCCTGGAAACAATTATTTGTGCTTTCTGAATTATTCCAGTGACCCTTAACAATTTCTAAAATATGTTTGAATTAATTCAGAGTCCAAATATGTCCTGCAAAAATGTGAACCATTTTCGGTAGATGCTTCCACCTTGATCCAGAAATGATGAACATTTTTTACGGGCATTTTGAAATCATTGAAAAATATTTTGGTTGAACCTATTTGAATTCCTTTTGATGCTAGGGTTTGAACATCCCCATTTAAAATTTCCATGAAAGTTAAACATGATGCAAACAAGATGCAAACACTAGGCAGCACCATAAGCTAGGGATGTGACAAAATGTAAGCGGTTTAAGAGCAGTTTTGAAAACAGTTTTTTCTTCATACAAAAAACGTGAATTGTATTTTCGATCGCATTTCTAAACCGTTTATCAGAATGAGGCAAATAATATGGCGTTGGAAAGCTGCTGCAAAACCGCTCCTTCCACATGTTGAAAGTTTTCTCTAATTCCCTACGATTAAATAGTAATTTGGAAAATCATAAAATTTCGCAAACCGAACAACCGAGTTCGTATTTTCGTTTTCATTTCTAAATGGCTAATCCAATTGAGGCACATGATATGGCGTTGGAAAGCTTATGAAAATGCGCTACTTTTCATGTGGAAAGTTTTTTCTAATTTTTTTACAGTTTAAGAGTAATTTAGAAAATGGTACAAGTTCCACCGAGTTCGTATTTTCGATCTATTTTTTTAACCGTATGTCCGAATGTAGCAAATGATATGGCGTTGGAAGCTTGAGGAAATGCGAAACGTTTTAGTATAATATTGTTTCTCCCAATTCCTTACTATTTTAAGTTCGTTTTGAAAATGGCTAAAAACATATTTTTGCCGTAATTTCTACAAAATTTATCGAAATGGGGCAAATAATATACTACTGAAAAGCTACGGAAAATATGAAAAAATTTCATGTTGATGGTTTTCTGTGATTCCTAGCCGTTTTCAAGTAATTTTGAAAATGAAGAGATCATTCGTTCTGTCTTTATCGCGAAACAGATTCTTCAAAAATGCACCACGTGAAGAACCTGAACTTCTCGGCATGTCTACTTAAACTTCACTCTGTTTTTCACGTGCTTTTTTTGTAGATCTCCATCCACTGCTCATAGCTCTCCATCCAATCACCGAAATTGAGCAAGTGATATACCGATGGAAAGCTGTTGTAAACACGCAACCTTCCCGTGTTGACCATTTTTTCATACTCGTGACGATTTTAAAAGTTTTTCATCTGATATTCATTCAGTATAGTAGGTGAACTTCCTTCTATTTTCACGTTGAACTTCTGTGACGTATTTTTCATTTGTAATTTTCTGATCCATTCGTCAAGTGTTACACAAATGGTTTTTCTTTTGTATAAACCTCTCACAATATTTTTTAACTTTCTCCGACGGAGGACTTGAACTTATATCTACAAACTTTTAGTCTTTGCTTTTTTTATTCTTTTTAATACAAAATGCACAATGTGTACTACGTGAACTTCTGGCAGTTATCAAGCTGAACTTCTCTCGGTTATGTGAAAATATCTGAGTCTTTTTTTGAATATTAATCTGAATTTCTTAAAAAAATTGAAATTTTGAAGCGCTCTATTTTTAAAAGTTGAACTTCTTGTTTCCATTCTTTAACAACGAGGAAAATCTGAGTTTTCTATAGTCATCGAACTTCTCCATCTTTTTAATTTGGACTTCTTGGTTTTATTTCTTAATCTTTTTTATGAAATTTTGAAGCGCTCTATTTTTAAAAATTGTACTTCTTGTTATTTAATTTTTTAACTTTGTCCGACGGAGGACTTGAACTTATATCAACAAACTTTTAGTCTTTGCTTTTTTATTCTTTTTAATACAAAATGCACAATGTGTACTACGTGAACTTCTGGCAGTTATCAAGCCGAACTTCTCTCGGTTATGTGAAAATATCTGAGTCTTTTTATGAATATTAATCTGCATTTCTTAAAATTTTATGAAATTTTGAAGCACTCTATTTTTAAAAGTTGAACTTCTTGTTTCCATTCTTTAATAATGAGGAAAATCTGGGTTTTCTATAGTCATCGAACTTCTCCATCTTTTTAATTTGGACTTCCTGGTTTTATTTCTTAATATTTTTTATGAAATTTTGAAGCGCTCTATTTTTAAAAATGGAACTTCTTGTTATTTAATTTTTGAACTTCTAGTTTCCATTCTTTAATAACGAGGAAAATCTGAGTTTCTATAATCATCAAACTTCTCCATCTTTTTAATGTGGACTTCCTGGTTTTATTTCTTAATCTTTTCTTTGAAATTTTGAAGCGCTCTATGTTTAAAAGTCAAACTTCTTGTTATTTAATTTTTGACCTTCTTGTTTCCATTCTTTAATAACGAGGAAAATCTGAGTTTTCTTTAATCATCGAACTTTTCCATCTTTTTAATTTGGACTTCCTGGTTTTATTTCTTTTAGTAATGAAAAAATCCAACGTTTTGATAGACGTCGAGCCACTCCATTTTTAAATTTGAACTTCCTTTATGTATTTTTAGAAATGTGAAAATTGGAGTTTTGTTAGAAACATCGAACTTCTTCATTGTTTCGAATTGAACTTATTGGTTTTATTCTTTATTAACTAGAAAATTTTGTTTTTCTAAATAAATATCAAACTGCTCCGCTTTCTCAAATTGAACTTCTTTGTTTTATTCTCGATTAACGAGATAACCTGAGTTTTATTTATATATATTGAATTACTCTTTATTTATTAAATTGAACTTTCTTAATTTTAATCTTTAGTATTGGGGAAATCTATGTCTTCTAGGTTTGTTTAGAAATGGAAAAAATATCTTTTTTATAAACTTTTTTAATTTCCCTATTTATGTAATATGAGCTTCTTTGTTTTGTACTAAATATTTGAACTTCCCCATTATTCAAATTTGGAGAGAATTCGGACAATAATATTTGAACTTCCCCATTAATCTCCGAATGTTCTCCATCTTTTTAATAAGTGCACTGAAAATGCTCTCTGAATGTACTAAAAAAATATATCTTTCAACCTTGTTTCCCCATTATCTCTGAATTGCATTCCGCCTAAAAACTTTTGTGTGATTTTCTTGTGCAGAATAGGCCGAGCTGGTCCGTCATGGTGGTGAAGCACCCAAGAGAAATTAGCACTCCACGGCGTTGATGCATTTTGGAGAAGAAAACTCATGTTTTCCGATATTGAAGGACCTGTGAAAATGAACAACATATCACAACACCAACTTTTTTGCATCTACAAGTACGTCTGAACTTCACACAAGAAAATCACTTAGAAAATGGACCTTGGGGGCATCATGTGCTGGGCAGCGTCAGATGAGTTTTTTGGACGACGCCAGATAGTGTAGTTGAACGGCTGGCTAGTCCTTGAGGTAGAAAATCGGTGCCTGATCCCAGGCAGTAGAGGGGACTAGGAGAGGCTGGACTGCAGCCACATCGGCGGTTGGACTGATTGGCGTGGTGCTCGATCGAGGGACGCCGTCGTCGAGCTTCTCACAGGGGGTTGCGACTTGACCAATCCGGCGGTTACCTGGGTCGCGGGAACCGACTGTGAGGTGTTGGCCAGTTTGTTGAACGGCCGCACATGGCTAGAATGGAGGAACCGGGGTGAGGTACAGCACCGGCGGCTGGCGGCGGTGGGAGAGCACGACGTCTGCATGCGGGTCCTGTGATGGGGATCCAGGACTCCAGCCGGCGCCGGTGAGGCTAGCTGGATGATGGCGGAGTCGCAGAGCTTTGGGATCCAGGAGGCGGCGGCATCGTGAGGGGATCCGAGGGCGGCTCCGGGATGGGGCAGGTGCCGGGGGGGGGGGGGGGGGGGGGGGGGGGGGGGGGGGGGTTGCGGGAGGAGGCGTTGGGCCGGTTTGCTGCCGCGGGAGGAGGCCGATGGATGGCTGCGACTCGCGAGGTTGCCGGGAGCAGAGGCGCGCGGGGTTCCGGGGCCTCTGACGCAGTTCGGGCTTGTGGCGGCGGTGCGTCGGGTGGGTGGGAGAGGCGCCTGCGATCCTGGCGGGAGGTGCGCCAGCGGCGACTGTGGAGGGGGCGGGGAGGGTGGGGATAAGGTGAGGATGGGGATCGTGGAGTGGAGTGGTCAGGAGGTGGGTGGAGATCGTTTTTTTATTTCTTTTTTCATCCATCGTATCGGTTCGGGAGTTCGGCAGGATCCTGTCGGCTCACACTGTGATCCAAATAGTTATTCTAATCCTAGGATTAGAATAGTGTTGTTCTATATATATATATATATATATGTTGTTGTTCTGTATGCAATACCATCGCACAACACACATGTCTTATTAGCAGTAATTGTTTGTGTTATAATCGGTATTCACATACATTTCTGATTACAGACCTGTTTGCCGCATATCACACACATCTTGTTCATTTGAACCGTTTCTATTCTCATGTCTCAACGCAAACAGTTCATCCGAGTGAACCGCATGCCGTATATCGCAGACACCTTTGATCTGGCTGACCGTTTCCATTGTGTTGCCTAATCACAAACAGTTCACCCGAGTGAACTGTATGTTGTACATTGCACACGCCTTCATCTGGCTGCCCATTTCTTTTGTTCCTCCTCATCGCAAACAGTTAATTGAGATGAACCGTATGCCCTGCATCGCACACGCAACTAAAATCTGAACCGTGTTTGATGCATCCTCCATCGCAAACATTTTGCACCTTTTTTGATGGTTTTTTACACCACCGTTTGTGATTATGGCTTCGCACACAGTTTCGTCGAAGGGTCTCTGGTCATAGTGTCGCATTAGCAGCATCCTGCAGTAGTGCTTGATGCCTAATATATAAGCAACTTCACCGAGGTCTTTCATTGAAAAATTCTTATTCAAGTATCCTTTTATGTTATTCAGAAATTCAGTATCATTTCCGATCAACAATATGTCATATATATATATAATATCAATAAAGCTACAGAGCTCCCACTCACTTTCTTGTAAATACAGACTTCTCCAAAAGTCTGTATAAAACCATATGCTTTGATCACACTATCAAAGCGCATATTCCAACTCCGAGAGGCTTGCACCAGTCCATAAATGGATCGCTGGAGCTTGCACACTTTGTTAGCACCTTTTGGATTGACAAAACCTTCTGGTTGCATCATATACAACTCTTCTTTAAGATATCCATTAAGGAACGCAGTTTTGACATCCATTTCCCAAATTTCATAATAATAAAATGAGGCAATTGCTAACATGATTCGAACAGACTTAAGCATCGCTACGGGTGAGAAGGTCTTATCGTAGTCAACTCCTTGAACTTGTCGAAAACCTTCTGCAACAAGTCGAGCTTTGTAGACAGTAACATTACCGTCAATGTCAGTCTTCTTCTTGAAGATCCATTTATTCTCTATGGCTTGCCGATCATCGAGCAAGTCAACCAAAGTCCACACTTTGTTCTCATACATGGATTCCATCTAAGATTTCATGGCCTCAAGCCATTTCACGGAATCTGGGCTCATCATCGCTTCCTCATAGTTCGTAGGTTCATCATGGTCAAGTAACATGACCTCTAGAACAGGATTACCGTACCACTCTGATGCGGATCTTACTATAGTTGACCTAGGAGGTTTGGTAGTAACTTGATTAGAAGTTTCATGATCATCATCATTGGCTTCCTCACTAATTGGTGTATTTATCACTGGAACTGATTTCTGTGATGAACTACTTACCAATTCTAGAGAAGGTACAATTACCTCATCAAGTTCTACTTTCCTCCCACTCACTTCTTTCGAGAGAAACTCCTTCTCTAGAAAGGATCCATTCTTATCAACAAATATCTTGCCTTCAGATCTATGATAGAAGGTGCACCCAACAGTCTCCTTTGGGTATCCTATGAAGACACATTTCTCCAATTTGGGTTCGAGCTTATCAAGTTGAAGCTTTTTCACATAAGCATCGCAGCCCCAAACTTTAAGAAACCACAACTTGGGTTTCTTGCCAAACCACAGTTCATATGGTGTCGTCTCAACGGATTTAGATGGTGCCCTATTTAATGTGAATGCAGTCGTCTCTAAAGCATAACCCCAAAATGATAGCGGTAAATCAGTAAGAGAGATCATAGATTGCACCATATCTAATAAAGTGCGGTTACGATGTTCGGACACACCATTACGCTGTGGTGTTCCAGGTGGCATGAGTTGCAAAACTATTTCGCATTCTTTCAAATGAAGACCAAACTCATAACTCAAATATTCACCACCAGGATCAGATCGTAGAAATTTTATTTTCTTGTTACGATGATTTTCCACTTCACTCTGAAATTCTTTGAACTTTTCATATATTTCAGACTTATGTTTCATGAAGTAGATATACCCATATCTGCTCAAATCATCTATGAAGGTCAGAAAATAATGATACCCGCCGCGAGCCTTAACACTCATCGGACCGCATACATAGTATGTATTATTTCCAACAAGTCTTTTGCTTGCTCCACTCTTCCGAAGAACGGAGTCTTAGTCATCTTGCCCATGATGCATGGTTCGCAAGCATCAAGTGATTCCAAAAGTCCACCAGCATGGAGTTTCTTCATGCGCTTTACACCAATATGACCTAAATGGCGGTGCCACAAAAAGTTGCACTATCATTATTAAACTTGTATATTTTGGCTACAATACTATGAATATGTGTATCACTACTACCGAGATTCAGAAAAAATAGACCACTCATCAAGGGTGCATGAACATAAAAGATATTACTCATATAAATAGAATAACCATTATTCGCTGATTTAAATGAATAACCGTCTCGCATCAAACAAGATCCAGATATAATGTTCATGCTTAACGCTGGCACCAAATAACAATTATTCAGGTCTAAAACTAATCCTGAAGGTAGATGTAGAGGTAGCGTGCCAACGGTGATCACATCGACTTTGGAACCATTTCCCACATGCATCGTCACCTCGTCCTTAGCCAATCTTCGTTTAATCCGTAGCCCCTGTTTCGAGTTGCAAATATGAGCAACAGAACTAGTATCAAGTACCTAGGCGCTACTACGAGCATTAGTAAGGTACACATCAATAACAAGTATATCAAATATACCTTTCACTTTGCGATCCTTCTTATCTGCCAAATACTTGGAGCAGTTCCGCTTCTAGTGACCAGTCCCTTTGCAGTAGAAGCACTCAGCCTCAGGCTTAGGTCCAGACTTGGGACTCTTCACTTGAGCAGCAACTTGCCTGCCATTCTTCTTGAAGTTCTCCTTCTTCCATCTGCCCTTTTCTTGAAACTAGTGGTCTTGTTAACCATCAACACTTGATGCTCCTTCTTGATTTCTACCTCCGCAGCCTTTCGCATTGCGAAGAGCTCGGGAATTTTCTTATCCATCCCTTGCATATTATAGTTCATCACGAAGATTTTATAGCTTGGTGGCAGTGATTGAAGAACTCTGTCAATGACACTATCATCAGGAAGATTAACTCCCAATTAAGGCAAGTGGTTGTGGTACCCAGACATTCTGAGTATATGCTCACTGACAGAACTATTCTCCTCCATTTTGCAGCTGTAGAACTTATTGGAGACTTCATATCTCTCAATCCGGGCATTTGCTTGAAATATTAACTTCAACTCCTGGAACATCTCATATGCTCCATGACGTTCAAAACATCATTGAAGTCCCGGTTCTAAGCCGTAAAGCATGGCACACTGAACTATCGAGTAGTCATCAGCTTTGCTCTGCCAGATGTTCATAACATCTGGAGTAGCTCCTGCAGCGGGTTTTTGCACATAGCGGTGCTTCCAGGACGTAATTCTTCTGTGCAACATGAGGATAATCCTCAAGTTACGGACCGAGTTTGTGTAATTGCTACCAGGATCTTTCAACTTAGCTTTCTCTAGGAACGCATTAAAATTCAAGGGAACGGTAGCACAGGCCATTGATCTACAACAACATAGACATGCAAAATACTATCAGGTACTAAGTTCATGATAAATTAAAGTTCAATTAATCATATTACTTAAGAACTCCCACGTAGATAGACATCCATCTAGTCATCTAAATGATCACGTGATCCATATCAACTAAACCATGTCCGATCATCACATGACATGGAGTAGTTTTCAATGGTGAACATCACTATGTTGATCATATGTACTATATGACTCACATTCGACCTTTCAGTCTTCGTGTTCCGAGGCCATATCTGCATATGCTAGGCTCGTCAAGTTTAACCCGAGTATTCTGCACATGCAAAACTGGCTTGCACCCGTTGTATGTGAATGTAGAGCTTATCACACCCGATCATCACGTGGTGTCTCGGCACGACGAACTGTAGCAACGGTGCATACTCAGGGAGAACACTTATACCTTGAAATTTAGTGAGAGATCATCTTATAATGCTACCGTCGTACTAAGCAAAATAAGATGCATAAAGGATAAACATCACATGCAATCAAAATAAGTGATATGATATGGCCATCATCATCTTGTGCCTTTGATCTCTATCTCCAAAGCACCGTCATGATCACCATCGTCACTGGCTTGACACCTTGATCGCCATCATAGCATCGTTGTCGCCTCGCCAACTATTGCTTCTACGACTATCGCTACCACTTAGTGATAAAGTAAAGCAATTACATGGCAATTGCATTTCATACAATAAAGCGACAACCATATGGCTCCTGCCAGTTGCCGATAACTATTACAAAACATGATCATCTCATATAACAATTTATATATCATCACATCTTGACCATATCACATCACAACATGCCCTGCAAAAACAAGTTAGACGTCCTCTACTTTGTTGTTACAAGTTTTACGTGGCTGCTACGGGCTTCTAGCAAGAACCGTTCTTACCTACGCATCAAAACAACAATGATTTTTTGTTAAGTGTGTTGTTTTAACCCTCAACAAGGACCGGACATAGTTAAACTCGATTCAACAAAAGTTGGAGAAATAGACACCCACCAGCTACCTGTGTGCGAAGCACGTCGGTAGAACCAGTGTCATGAACGCGGCCATGTAATGTCGGTCCGGGCCGCTTCATCCAACAATACCACCGAATCAAAGTAATACGTCGCTGGTAAGCAGTAAGACTATTATCGCCCGGAACTTTTTGTGTTCTACTCGTGCATATAACATCTACGCACAAACCTAGCTCAGATGTCACTGTAGGGGAACACAGTATTTCAAAAAATTTACCTACGATCACGCACGATCTATCTAGGAGATGCAAAGCAACGAGCAGGGAGAGTGTGTCCATGTACCCTCGTAGATCGAAAGCGGAAGCGTTTAGTAATGCGGTTGATGTAGTCGAACGTCTTCGCGATCCAACCGATCCAAGAACCGAATGTACGGCACCTCTGCGTTCAGCACACGTTCAGCTTGATGACATCCCTCAAACTCTTGATCCAGTTGAGGCTGAGGGAGAGTTCCGTTAGCACGAAGGCGTGGCGACGGTGATGATGAAGTTACCGACGCAGGGCTTCGCCTAAGCACTACGACGATGTGACCGAGGTGTGTAACTGTGGAGGGGGCATCGCACACGACTAAGAGAAGACTTGGTGTGTATTTGGGGTACCCCTCCCACGTATATAAAGGGGGGAAGGAGAGGTGGCCGGCCCAAGGGGGAAGTGCCATGGGGGGAGTCCTACTTGGACTCCCGGTCCAAGTAGGATTCGTCCCCCTTTCCTATTCCCACTAGGAGAAGGAGGGAAGGAGGAGGAGAAGAGAAGGAAAGGGGTCCGCCCCCCAACCCTAGTCTAATTCAGATTGGGCTTGGGGGGCACCACCTGGCTGCCGCCTCCTCTCTCCACTAGGGCCCATGAAAGCCCATGAACTCGGGGGGGGGGGGTCCTGTAACCCCCAGTACTCCGGAAAATGCCCGAACCTTTCCGAAACCATTCCGGTGTCCAAACACAACCTTCCAATATATCAATCTTTATGTCTCGACCATTTCGAGACTCCTCGTCATGCCCGTGATCTCATCTGGGACTCCGAACAAACTTCGGTTCATCAAACCACATAACTCATAATACAAATCGTCATCGAACGTTAAGCGTGCGGACCCTATGGGTTCGAGAACTATGTCGACATGACCGAGACACATCTCCAGTCAATAACCAATAGCGGAACCTGGATGCTCATATTGGCTCCTACATATTCTATGAAGATCTTTATCGGTGAAACTGCATAACAACATACGTTGTTCCCTTTGTCATCTGTGTGTTACTTGCCCGAGATTCGATCGTCGGTATCATCATACCTAGTTCAATTCGTTACCGGCAAGTCTCTTTACTCGTTCCGTAATGCATCATCCCATGTCTAACTCATTAGACACATTGCTTGCAAGGCTCATAGTGATGTGCATTACCAAGTCGGCCCAGAGATACCTCTCCGATACACGGAGTGACAAATCCTAATCTCGATCTATGCTAACTCAAGAAACACCATCGGAGACACCTGCAGAGCATCTTTATAATCACCCAGTTTTGTTGTGACGTTTGATAGCACACAAGGTGTTCCTCCAGTATTCGGGAGTTGCATAATCTCATAGTCAGAGGAACATGTATAAGTCATGAAGAAAGCAATACAATAAAACTAAACAATCATTATGCTAAGCTAACGAATGGGTCTTTTCCATCACATCATTCTTTAATGTTGTGATCCCGTTCATCAAATGACAACACATGTCTATGGCTAGGAAACATAACCATCTTTGATTAATGAGCTAGTCAAGTAAAGGCATACTAGGGTCACTCTGTTTGTCTATGTATTCACACATGTACTAAGTTTCCGGTTAATACAATTCTAGCATGAATAATAAACATTTATCATGATATAAGTATATATAAATAACAACATTATTATTGCCTCTAGGGCATATTTCCTTCAGTTTGCGCGAGAACGGAGGGCACCGTAGGACAATGATACGTCTCCGTCGTATCTATAATTTTTGATTGTTCCATGCCAATATTATTCAACTTTCATATACTTTTTGGCAACTTTTTATATTATTTTTGGGACTAACATATTGATCCAGTGCCCAGTGCCAGTTCCTGTCTGTTGCATGTTTTTGGTTTTTGCAGAATATCCATATCAAACGGAGTCCAAACGGGATAAAAACGGACGGAGCTTATTTTTGGAAAATATGGAAAATTCGGAAGGAAAATCAATGCGAACCAGTGCCCGAGGTGGTCACGAGGCAGGGGGGCGCGCCCCCTTATGGCGCGGGACGTGCCCCCTACCCTTGTGAGCCCACCGTAAGGCGGCTGACGCTCTTCTTTTGCCGCAAGAAAGCTAATATTCGGAAAAAAATCACGGCAAAGGTTTCAGGCCAATCGGAGTTACGGATCTCCATATATATACAAAACGGTGAAACAGAGCCAGAGAGAACGCAGAAACAGAGAGAGACAGAGAGATAGATCCAATCTCGGAGGGGCTCTTGCCCCTCCCACGCCATGGAGGCCATGGACTAGAGGGGAAACACTTCTCCCATCTAGGGAGGAGGTCAAGGAAGAAGAAGAAGAAGGAGGGGCCCCCTCTCCCCCTTGCTTCCGGTGGCGCCGGAGCGCTGCCGGGGCCATCACCATCACCGCCATCTTCACCAACAACTTCACCGCCATCATCACCAACTCTTCCCCCTCTATGCAGCGGTGTAACCTCTCTCTTACCCGCTGTAATCTCTACTTAAACATGGTGCTCAACGCTATATATTATTTCCCAATGATGTATGGCTATCCTATGATGTTTGAGTAGATCTGTTTTGTCCTAATGGCTATTTGATCATCGTGTTTGGTTTGAGTTGTATGTTTTATTATTAGTGTTGTCCTATGGTGCTCTCTGTGTCGCGCAAGCATGAGGGATTCCCGCTGTAGGGTTTGCAATATGCTTATGATTTGCTTATGGTGGGTGGCGTGAGTGACAGAAGCACAGACCCGAGTAAGTAGGCTGTTTGCGTATGGGATAAAGGGGGCTTGATACTTTAATGGTATGGTTGGGTTTTACCTTAATGAATCTTTAGTAGTTGCGGATGCTTGCTAGAGTTCCAATCATAAGTGCATATGATCCAAGTAGAGAAAGTATGTTAGCTTATGCCTCTCCCTCAAATAAAATTGCAATAATGATTACCGGTTTAGTTATCGATTGCCTAGGGACAAATAACTTTCTTGTTGACAAAGGCTCTCTACTAAAACCAATTTAGTTGTGTCTTCATCTAAACAGCCCCTAGCTTTTATTTTCTTGCTCTTTACTTTCTTGCAAGCCTATCCAAAAACCCTACAAAGTACTTCTCGTTTCATACTTGTTCTAGGTAAAGCGAATGTCAAGTGTGCGTAGAGTTGTATCGGTGGTCGATAGAACTTTAGGGAATATTTGTTCTACATTTAGCTCCTCATTGGGTTAGACACTCTTACTTATCAAAAACTATTGCGATCCCCTATACTTGTGGGTTATCAAGACCTTTTTCTGGCGCCGTTGCCGGGGAGCAATAGCGTGGGGTGAATATTCTCGTGTGTGCTTGTTTGCTTTATCACTAAGTAATTTTTATTTTCTATTCTTAGTTGTTTCCTATCTTTAGTTATGGGTAGGAAACGCAAAATACCAAAAAAAATTAGTTGTACCTACTGAACGAATGGTTGAAGAACCAATGAAAATCTATCACACTGCTGAACCTTATTACTTGGATCATCTTCGATCCCTATGTGCTCGTGCTGAAACCCTAACTAGCTTAGTTGAGGGCAAATCTTTAGATGAGCATGCTTGTTATGTGCGACACCGTATATCTCAAAAAGGGAAACTTTTACAACATCAAATTAATACTATGCAATGTTATGCTTGGAATTTATGCTATTATTATGATTTTACTTGTTGTTCTGAAAACCCTAAGAAACACCTTCCCTACCAATGTGAGTTTAGTGATAATGGAATCGTATCTTCGTATGCTAAAGGTGCTTATAGTTACTATGATGTTCAACAAATTGAAGAATTTGTTGCTTTTAAGGGTGCTTTTGAAATTGCTTCTTTGGTTGAAAAGTATGATGCTACTCTTTACAAATCCGAAAATTTTGCCATACTTGAATATTGTTATGAGAATTATGCTTCTAATGCCTATGTTAAACAATATATTGAGGAGTACTCCGCTGCCCAAGAAGAAACTAATATTTTGCAGGAGTCTATGGAAGAAGAAATTGATGAAACTGTGAGCTCATTGGATGAAAAAGATGAGGAAGAGAGCGAAGAACAAAAGGAGGAAGAGTGGATTAGCTACCTGTTCGCACCTTATAATGAGAGTAACTCTTCAATACATACATTGTTTAATTTCCCTTCGTGCTTACCGGAGGATGATTGCTATGATGATTGTTATGATACCATTGATTCTTTTGAAATATCCCTTTTTGATGATGTTTGCTATGCTTGTGGCCAAGATCCCAATATGAATTATGCTTATGGAGATGAACTTGCCATAGTTCCTTATGTTAAACATGAAATTGTTGCTATTGCACCCACACATGATAGTCCTATTATCTTTTTGAATTCTCCCGACTACACTATATCGGAGAAGTTTGCCCTTATTAAGGATTATATTGATGGGTTGCCTTTTACCGTTACACATGATGATTTTGATAGATATAATATGCATGTGCTTGCTGCTCCTACTTGCAATTATTATGATAGAGGAACTATATCTCCACCTCTCTATGCTTCCCACATGATAAAATTGCAAGAAACTGTTTATACTATGCATTGGCCTTTACTAGGTGTGCATGAATTGTTCTTTTATTACATGCCGATGCATAGGAAGAGAGTTAGACTTCGTAATTGCTTGATATATGATACTTTGTGCTCACTACTAAATGCTAAATCATTGTTAATTAAAATTGGCTTTGATATACCATGGGATCCGGGTGGATTCACTACTTGAGCACTATATGCCCAGATTAATGGCTTTAAAGAAAGCGCTGCCAGGGAGACAACCTAGAAGCTTTAGAGAGTCATTTATTTCTGTTGAGTGCTTTCATATAGTTTAAAAACAACAAAAATAAAGAGGGGAACCCAAAACTTTTTCAAAAAGAAAAGCGAAAGTGAGAAAGACAAACACTGTTGAAGTGGGAGAGCTCCTTGAACTTTGTTCATGCTCACGACAACTTTGTGAATCTTGATTACAGAAACATTTCAACAAAAATATTTATCCCCTTGTACAATTCCATTGTATTATAAAAATAATGTGCCAAGATTTGCCTTTAGGATGTTTACGATGCTTGTTGGTTTGTGCGGTGCAGGACAGAAACTTTGGCTGTAGTGCGTGAATTTTAATTTTTTTTACTGGAACGTAAAATGGTTCTGATTCTTTTTGCACTGTCTTGCTGTACAATTTTTTTATTTTTCCTAATTTTGTCAGAATTTTTCATGTATCATAAATATGGTGAATGTTCAGATTGCTACAGACTATTCTGTTTTAGACAGATTCTGTTTTTGATGCATAGTTTGCTTGTTTTGATGAAACTATCAATTTATATCAGTGGATTAGGACGTGGAAAAGTTATATTACAGTAGACACAATGAAAAAACAAAATATGAATTGGTTTTCAACAGTACTTAGAGTAGCAATTTGCTTTATTATACTAACGGATCTTACCGAGTTTTCTGTTGAAGTTTTGTGTGGATGAAGTGTTCGATGATTGAGAAGGTTTCGATGTGAGAAGAAGGAAGAGAGGCAAGAGCTCAAGATTGGGGATGCCCGAGGCACCCCAAGTAAATATTCAAGGAGACTCAAGTGTCTAAGCTTGGGGATGCTGGGGAGGCATCCCCTCTTTCTTCAACAAATATCGATATGTTTTCGGATTCGTTTCGTTCATGCGATATGTGCAAGTCTTGGAGCGTCTTTTGCATTTAGGTTTTTATTTTTCTTTTTATGCACCATGCTGGTATGAGATAGTACTTGGTTGATTTATAGAATGCTCATTGCACTTCACTTATATCTTTTGAGTATGGCTTTATAGAATGCTTCATGTGCTTCACTTATATCATTTGAAGTTTGGGTTGCCTGTTTCTCTTCACTTAGACAACCGCCATTTGTCGAATGCTCTTTTGCTTCACTTATATTTGTTAGAGCGTGGGCATATCTTTTGTAGAAAGAATTAAACTCTCTTGCCTCACTTATATCTATTTAGAGAGATGACAGGAACTGGTCATTCACATGGTTAGTCATAAAATCCTACATAAACTTGTAGATCGCTGAATATGATATGTTTGATTCCTTGCAATAGTTTTGTGATATAAAGGTGGTGATATTAGAGTCATGCTAGTCGAGTAATTGTGAATTGTAGAAATACTTGTGTTGAGGTTTGTGATTCCCGTAGCATGCACATATGGTGAACCGTTATGTAACGAAGTCGGAGCATGATTTATTTATTGATTATCTTCCTTATGAGTGGCGGTCGGGGACGAGCGATGGTCTTTTCTTGCCAATCTATCCCACTAGGAGCATGTGCATAGTACTTTGTTTCGATGACTAATATATTTTTGCAATAAGTATGTGAGTTCTTTATGACTAATGTTGAGTCCATGGATTATACGCACTCTCACCCTTCCACCATTGCTAGCCTCTCTAGTACTACGCAACTTCCGCCGGTTCCATAAACCCACCATATACCTTCCTCAAAACAGCCACCATACCTACCTATCATGGCATTTCCATAGCCATTCCGAGATATATTGCCATGCAACTTTCATCATCATCATATACATGACTTGAGCATCATTGTCATATTGCTTTGCATGATCGTAAGATAGCTAGCATGATGTTTTCATGGCTTGTCCGTTTTTTGATGCCATTGCTACGCTAGATCATTGCACATCCCGGTACACCGCCGGAGGCATTCATATAGAGTCATATCTTTGTTCTAGACATTGAGTTGTAAGTAAATAAAAGTGTGATGATCATCATTATTAGAGCATTGCCCCAGTGGGGAAAGGATGATGGAGACTATGATTCCCCCATAAGTTGGGATGAGACTCCGGACTTTACAAAAAAATAAAAGAGGCCAAAGAAGCCCAAATAAAAAAAAAGAGGCCAAAGAAGCCCACCAAAAAAATAACAAAAAAGGGAAAAAATGAGAGAAAAAGATAGAAGGGGCAGTGCTACTATCCTTTTTCCACACTTGTGCTTCAAAGTAGCACCATGTTCTTCATATAGAGTGTCTCTTGAGTTATCACTTTCATATACTAGTGGGAATTTTCATTATAGAACTTGGCTTGTATATTCTGATGATGGGCTTCCTCAAATGCCCGAGGTCTTCATGAGCAAGCAAGTTGGATGCACACCCACTTAGTTTCAGTTGGAGCTTTCATACACTTATAGCTCTAGTGCATCCATCGCATGGCAATCCCTACTCACTCACATTGATATCTATTGGTGGGCATCTCCATATCCCGTTGATACGCCTAGTTGATGTGAGACTATCTTCTCATTTTTGTCTTCTCCACCATCATATTCTATTCCACCTATAGTGCTATGTCCATGCCTCACGCTCATGTATTGCATGAAAGTTGAAAAGGTTTGAGAACGTCAAAAGTATGAAACAATTGCTTGGCTTGTCATCGGGGTTTCCATGATGTGAGTATTTTGTGTGGTGAAGATGGAGCATAGCCAGACTATATGATTTTGTAGGGATAACTTTCTTTGGCCATTTTATTTTGAAAAGACATGATTGCTTTATTAGT
Source organism: Triticum monococcum (assembly GCA_034509565.1). Classification (NCBI taxonomy): domain Eukaryota; kingdom Viridiplantae; phylum Streptophyta; class Magnoliopsida; order Poales; family Poaceae; genus Triticum; species Triticum monococcum. The sequence goes on along the minus strand of CM067843.1, from coordinate 662,566,544 downwards.
AGGCTTGAAGTATTATTGGTTTTATGTCAAATGATAGACTATTGCTTGAATCACTCGTGTCTTAATATTCATGCCATGATTAGACATATGATCAAGATTATGCTAGGTAGCATTCCACATCAAAAATTATCTTTTTTTATCATTTACCTACTCGAGGACGAGTAGGAATTAAGCTTGGGGATGCTGATACGTCTCCGCCGTATCTATAATTTTTTATTGTTCCATGCCAATATTATTCAACTTTCATATACTTTTTGGCAACTTTTTATATTATTTTTGGGACTAACATATTGATCCAGTGCCCAGTGCTAGTTCCTGTCTGTTGCATGTTTTTGGTTTCGTAGAATATCCATATCAAACGGAGTCCAAACGGGATAAAAACGTATGGAGATTATTTTTGGAAAATATAGAAAATTCAGAAGGAAAATCAACGCGAACCAGTGCCCGAGGTGGTCACGAGGCAGGGGGGCGTCCCCCCTTAGGGCGCACCCCTACCCTCATGAGCCCACCGTAAGGTGGTTGACACTCTTCTTTTGCCGCAAGAAAGCTAATATTCGGAAAAAATCACGGCGAAGATTTCAGGCCAATCGGAGTTACGGATCTCCATATATATATGAAATGGTGAAACAGAGCCAGAGAGAACGCAGAAACAGTGAGAAACAGAGAGATAGATCCAATCTCGGAGGGGCTCTCGCCCCTCCCACGTCATGGAGGCCAAGGACCAGAGGGGAAACCCTTATCCCATCTAGGGAGGAGGTCAAGGAAGAAGAAGAAGGAGGGGGGCCCTCTCCCCCTTGCTTCCGGTGGCGCCGGAGCACCGCCGGGGCCATCACCATCACCGCCATCTTCACCAACAACTTCACCGCCATCATCACCAACTCTTCCCCCCTCTATGCAGCGGTGTAACCTCTCTCTTACCCGCTGTAATCTCTACTTAAACATGGTGCTCAACGCTATATATTATTTCCCAATGATGTATGGCTATCCTATGTTTGAGTAGATCTGTTTTGTCCTAATGGCTATTTGATGATCGTGATTGGTTTGAGTTGTATGTTTTATTATTGGTGCTGTCCTATGGTGCTCTCCGTGTCGCGCAAGCGTGAGGGATTCCCATTGTAGGGTTTGCAATATGCTTATGATTTGCTTATGGTGGGTGGCGTGAGTGACAGAAGGACATACCCGAGTAAGTAGGTTGTTTGCGTATGGGATAAAGGGGACTTGATACTTTAATGCTATGGTTGGGTTTTACCTGAATGAATATTTAGTAGTTGCGGATGCTTGCTAGAGTTCCAATCATAAGCGCATATGATCCAAGTAGAGAAAGTATGTTAGCTTATGCCTCTCCCTCAAATAAAATTGCAATAATGATTACCGGTCTAGTTATCGATTGCCTAGGGACAAATAACTTTCTTGTTGACAAAGGCACTCTACTAAAACCAATTTAGTTGTGTCTTCATCTAGACAGCCCCTAGCTTTCATTTTCTCGCTCTTTACTTTCTTGCAAGCCTATCCAAAAACCCCTACAAAGTACTTCTAGTTTCATACTTGTTCTAGGTAAAGCGAACGTCAAGCGTGCGTAGAGTTGTATCGGTGGTCGATAGAACTTTAGGGAATATTTGTTCTACCTTTAGCTCCCCGTTGGGTTCGACACTCTTACTTATCGAAAACTGTTGCAATCCCCTATACTTGTGGGTTATCAGACAACACCATAAATAAAATATACAATCATACCAACCAAGATCACGATTAAACCACAGGACAAAACGGATCTACTCAAACATCATAGGATAACCATAGATCATTGGGAAGTAATATATGGAGTTGAGCACCATGTTTAAGTAGAGATTATAGCGGGGAGAAGGGGTGTTAGACCGCTGCATAGAGGGGGAGAAAGTTGGTGTTGACAGTAGCAAGATTGTTGATGTAGATCACCGTCCCGATCGTTGCCCCAGCGTCACTCCGGCGCCACCGGAAGCGAGGGGGAGAGAGCACCCCTCCTTCTTCTTCCTTGGCCTCCCCCTAGATGGGAGGAGAGTTCCCCCTCTGGTCCCTGGCCTCCATGGCGGTGGAGGGGCGGGAGCCCCTCCAAGATTGGATCTCCCTCTATGTACTCTTCTGTTTCGCGCTCCCCAGATCTGGCCCTTCACAGTTTCTTAAATTCCCTGATATCCGTAAATCCGATTGCGCTGAAAAATTTTACATGATGTTTTCCATAAATTGTCTTTCTTGCGCTAGAAGAAGGGCTCCAACCAACCTTCGAGGAGGGCACAAGACACCTGGGCGTGCCAGGGGTGCCTGGCGCGCCCTGGTGGGCTGTGGGCACTATGGGCCCCCGTTTGCGTTGATTCCACCTCCTAAAAATCACATATATTCCAAAATAATTCTCCGTAAAGTTTTATTGTGTTTGGACTTCTTGATATGGATTTTCTGTGAAACAAAAACATGCAACACACATGAACTGGCACTGGGCACTGGATAAGTAAGTTAGTCCAAATAAATCATATAAAAAGTTGCCAAAAGTATGTAAAAGTTGAATAATATTGGCATGAAATAATAAAAAATTATAGATACGACGGAGACCTATCAGCATCCCCAAGCTTAATTCCTACTCGTCCTCGAGCAGGTAAATGATAAAAAAGATAATTTTTAATGTGGAATTGTCGGAGTAATGGGCCACAGGTTGGCTAACCCGAGGCCCAGAACCTTTCAAGACATCAGGGCTGACTGCGCCCCTCAGGACACCAGGGTGGAGAGCCGCCTTCCAGAGGCCGGCTAAAGGTGTAGCCGACTGCCCGCCTGCGGCTGAGTCCTGAAGGCAAGGTCAAGACGGGCCGACTCCCGCCTGGCGGCTCCCAGAGAAACCGACCACGGGGAGTCGGCCCACGACACCAACAAAGCCCATGCCCTCGTAAGGGGGGATGGGACGGGAGTGACAACAGTAAAGCCCACTCCCTCCCCTTTTCATGGGATGGCTAGGCCACAGTGCGCCGTACCAGTGGAGATCTTCGTCCGGCGAGGCACTGTTGCCGTGCCATCCCTGACATCAGCAACAGCGGGCGGAGTCCTGCGCCCACGACGGCATGTCGGTACGGTCCACGGATGATGGGCCCTACCGGTCAGGGAGAGTCCAGAAGACGGCAAGAGCGCCACCAGTCAGACCCGAAGGGAGTCGGCCCCTGGAAGTCGGCCTGCCCCTCCCATGGGTCCCACACGCCATTAACCAGATGAGACGGGGAGTGGCTACAGTAATCGCCCGCCAGGTAGCAGGGCTGTAACCACGACCCCATGATCATGCATGCGTCATTAGAGGCACGACTATAGTAATCAGCAGCCGGCAAGACCCTCAAGCGACGGGTACGGCCTGTCGACTCCGTACCAGACCAGTCGACGGGGCCCACCAGCCGGCAGGCCCCAACAGTCGGCATAGAGGCCAGCAGGCGAAGAGACTGACGGCTAGGCCCTGTGCCCAGTCGGTTTACCATTGTACCCCTGGGGGGTAGGCCTATATAAACCCCCCAGGGCACCCATGCAAAGGGTTCCGATCCATTAGAACTAGATCAGACCTTAGAGAAGGGGGAGAGCTTGGCCTAGTCTCCTCCTGTCCACAGATACAGCTCGAGGAGCACCATTGTACTCACTTTTGCCTTAGTGATCATGTGGAGACCCCGCAGAGCAGGACTAGGGGTGTTATCTCCTAGGAAGGCCCCGAACCTGGGTAAAGTCCGCCGGTGTTCGTGTCTACGCCTCATCCCGTTTCCAGGCACCGGCGACGTTCTACTCGCCCCCACCATGATAAGCCATCCATTAGCATATGTCGCACCCAACCCCTGACATTTGGCGCCCACCGTGGGGCCTGGTGCACCGTCGTCCGGAGACCTATTCTGGACGGGAACCCTTTTCCTCCCTGGCGAGCGCAGCCAGCCCGGCACGCCAGACGGAGTCTGCGCCGATGCACTGCATGGCGCTGAAATCGCCTGCGCGGCCAGTTGCCTCGCCGATCTTGTAGGCGAGGTCCGCCTCTCCAACGAGCCCGCATCCGACGCGGGCACAGGCGGCCCCGAGAGCCTCCTCGCGGGCCTCCATGATCAACTTCACGTTGCCAGCGAGCCAGCTGGGGTCTTGGAGTCCATAGGCTCCACTGACCCGATGTTGGTCGACTCCGACACCGTGTCGCTTGACACGTTCCCCACCAACATGGTGGTCTACGATGAGCCGCTTCCTCCTGCGGAGAGCGGCGGAAGCACCGTCATGGAAGTGCTTGTCATCGATCATGACGAGCACTCCGGCGGGGGTGATTACGACCCGCTCCACGCGGTGCTGCAAGACCTGGCAGCGCCCATCCCTGAAGATGCCAATGCCGAGACGCTGGAGGCACGCCGCCTTCAGCTAGTCGAAGGCGCCAAAAAGATGGCTAGCATGAGACGCCTGTCACAAGCCTACCAGCGCGAGATGGACCGCGCGGTGAGCGGCACGCCGGCTCCAGCTGGGCCTAGCCGCCTTGGCACGGTCCAGCAGCGCGGTGCGGCTATCGCCGATCTGTTCGGAGCGAATCGCCCCGTCTACGCCACACCCGCGGAGAATATTCGAGCCGCCCAAGCGGCGGCGGACGAGCTGGACAAGTTCGAGGGCGAAGAGCATGGCTTGATGACGGAGCGCGTCCAGCGACTCCTTGACGCGGCTGCTAAGCAGAACGAGGCTGGCTGCCACACTGATGCATCGCGCCGACAGAATGACAACCTGCTTTCGTGCCAAGACCAAGGCGCGGAGTCTCGGACGCCGACTAGCGGCGTCCGCGGAAGAAAAGACAAGGAGCCGGCTGCCAGCCGCAGTCGGACTCGCATCACCATAGAGCGCGATCGAGATGGCCACCCAAGAACAGTGGAACGACAGGACGACTGTCCGCCTCCTCCCCCTCGGAGGGAAAGGCGAGTCTTCCCGCCACCTGTTGATCACCCAACGCTCGGCGACCGCCTTGGCCGCCGAGAGGGAGTCGGTGAGAACGACACCCGCCATCGGATCGACCATCTCCACCGATCCCTGGCGCTTGAGGAAGAAGATGAGTTGGCTCCGCCGTGTTTTGGCCCCCGCATCCGAGATGAGCCCTTCCCCAAAGGGTTCGCGCTCCCAGAGACACACCCAAGTACACCGGCTCCGTGAAGCCGGAGGACTGGCTGGTCGACTACTTGATGGCCGTCAGCATAGCAAACGGCAACAAGCATGTTGATGTGAAGTACGTTCCACTCATGCTCCAAGGCACGGCCCGGACGTGGCTGAACAGCTTAAGGCCCCGCAGCATCAACAGTTATGTCGACTTCACCGACGCCTTCGTCCGCAACTTCACCAGCATGTACAAGCGACCTCCCAAACCCCGCCAGCTCTCCTTGTGCGTGCAAGGCCCCAACGAGTCAACTCGCGACTACCTCACGCGCTGGGCCGAGCTCCGCAACTCGTGTGAGGGCGTGCACGAGGTGCAGGGTATTGAGTACTTCACTGCAGGATGCCGAGAGGGCACCCTCCTCAAGCACAGGCTTCTTTGCAATAAGCCGGAAACCCTCGACGAGCTGCTGATCATAGCAGACAAATACGCCACGGCCGATTCCTCCATGAAGACGGAGATTCAAGTCAGCGCAACTGGAAAAGTGGCTCCTCAGGGCCCCCGAACCCCAGCCGGAGACACCAGTCGGCGTCAACAGCAGAACGACCACAAGCGTAAAGCCCCCCCCCCCTCCGCTCAGACGTCAGAATGGCGGCAAGTCCAACTGGCAGCCGGCTTTCTCATATGAGCAGACTCTGGATGGACCCTGCAAGTTCCACAGTGGCGCGAAGCCGTCCAACCACACCACTCGGAAATGCCACTGGCTCACCAGGATCGCAAAGGGAGACGGCCTTTTGCCTCCCCCACCTGCCGGGCAGCTGCCTCCCCCTCCGCCCAAGCAGCCAGCGGTCAGACCAGTCGGCGCAGTGCAAGACGAGTACCCAGAAGAGCAGGGAGCATACGTCGTGTTCACCAGTGTGGCCGACGATCGACGCAGCAGACGGCTACAGCAGTAGGAGGTGAATGTAGTAGCTTCTGACACACCGGAGTTCATGCACTGGTCTGAGAAGCCCGTTAGCTGGAGTCGGGCTGACCACCCCGAAGAAATGCCCAGACCCAGCTCCTATGCTTTGGTTTTGGACGCCACCTTTGCCATGGACAAGCGAGCTGCTTGTTTTTCCAGATTCCTGATAGACGGCGGCAGCAGCATCAACATCTTATACAAAGACACCATGGACATGTTGGGAATCAGGCAGAGGCAACTGCAGTCCAGCCGGACGATGTTCCACGGCATAGTCCCTGGCCTTTCCTGCTCGCCAATCGGCAATATCTTGATCGACGTCCTCTTCAGAGACAAAGATCATCTCCGCCGTGAGTCAATATGGTTCGAGGTGGTGGACCTAGAGAGCCCATACCATGCACTGCTTGGCCGGCCAGCCCTGGCCAAGTTCATTGCCGTCCCCCACTATGCCTACCTCAAGATGAAGATGCCGAGTTCCAAAGGGATTCTGACCATAACTGGCGACTACAAGAAGTCGTCCGCATGAGCATCAGAGAGCAGTCGGCTGGCCGAGTCCCTCGTGATCGCAGTTGAGAAGCGGCTGCTAGATCGAGTTGTGGCGATGGCAAGTAAGCAGCCAGGGATGTCGCCTGATCCCAAAGAGTCGGAAGCTGAGGGCTCGTTCAAGCCGGCCAAGGAAACAAAAAAGATACCTTTGGACCCGGAGCACCCAGAGAGGTACGCTGTCGTAGGCGCCCACCTCGACAGCAAATAGGAAGGCGAGCTCGTCGATTTCCTCCATGAGAATCGAGACATCTTAGCATGGTCCCCCAAGGACATGCCAGGTGTCCCGACGGTATTCGCCGAGCACAAATTACACGTCCGATCTGATGCCAAACCAGTCAGACAGCCTTTACACCGCTTGTCAGAAGAGAAGAGGGGAGTTGTTGGAGAAGAGATAGCCCGGCTGCTCGTAGCCGGCTTCATCATGGAAGTATTCTTCCCAGAATGGCTGGCCAACCCGGTCTTGGTACTGAAGAAGAACAAGCAGTGGCTAATGTGTATTGATTACACAAGCCTCAACAAAGCATGCCCCAAGGACCCGTTCACCTTGCCAAGGATCGACCAAGTGATAGACTCCACCACCGGATGCGAGCTGTTGAGTTTCTTGGATGCATATTGATACGTCTCCAATGTATCTATAATTTTTTATTGCTCCATGCTATATTATCGACTGTTTTGGACTATATTGGGCTTTATTTTCCACTTTTATATTATTTTTGGGACAACCTATTAACCGGAGGCCCAGCCCAGAATTGTTATTTTTTTCCTATTTCAGTGTTTCAAAGAAACGAAATATCAAACGGAGTCCAAACGGAATGAAACCTTCGGGAACGTGATTTCTCACTGAACGTGATCTAGGAGACTTGGACCCTATGCCAAGGCATCAGAGAGGCGGTCACGAGGGTGGGCCCCCCCTAGGGCGCGCCCCCTGCCTAGTGGGCCCCTCGGAGCTCCACCGACGTACTCCTTCCTCCTATATATACCTACGTACCCCCAAACGATCAGAACAGGAGCCAAAAACCTAATTCCACCACCGCAACTTTCTGTATCCACGAGATCCCATCTTGGGGCCTGTTCTAGAGCTCCGCCGGAGAGGGCCGTCATCATGGAGGGCTTCTACATCATCATAGCCTCTCCGATGAAGTGTGAGTAGTTTACCTCAGACCTTCGGGTCCATAGTTAGTAGCTAGATGGCTTCTTCTCTCTTTTTGGATCTCAATACAAAGTTCTCCCCCTCTCTTGTGGAGATCTATTCGATGTAATCTTCTTTTTGCGGTGTGTTTGTTGAGACCGATGAATTGTGGGTTTATGATCAAGTCTATCTATGAATAATATTTGAATCTTCTCTGAATTCTTTTATGTATGATTGGTTATCTTTGCAAGTCTCTTCGAATTATCCGTTTGGTTTGGCTAACTAGATTGGTAGTTCTTGCCATGGGAGAAGTGCTTAGCTTTGGGTTTGATCTTGCGGTGTCCTTTCCCAGTGATAGAAGGGGCAGCAAGGCACGTATTGCATCATTGCCATCAAGGATAACAAGATGGGGTTTATTTCATATTGCATGAATTTATCTCTCTACATCATGTCATCTTGCTTAAACCGTTACTCTGTTTTTAACTTAATACTCTAGATGCATGCTGGATAGCGGTCGATGAGTGGACTAATAGTAGTAGATGCAGAATCATTTCGGTCTACTTGTCACGGACGTGATGCCGATATACATGATCATGCCTAGATATTCTCATAACTATGCTCAATTCTGTCAATTGCTCAACAGTAATTTGTTCACCCACCATAGAATACTTATGTTCTTGAGAGAAGCCACTAGTGGAACCTATGGCCCCCGGGTCTATTCTCATCATATCAATCTCCATCACTTTAATCTTGTTTTGCTTTTTTACTTTACCTTTACTTTTTACTTTGCATCTTTATACCAAAAATACCAAAAATATTATATCTATCAGATCTCACTCTCGTAAGTGACCGTGAAGGGATTGACAACCCCTAATCGTGTTGGTTGCGAGTAGCTATCGTTTTGTGCAGATACGAGGGACTTGAGCATGGCCTCCTACTAGATTGATACCTTGGTTCTCAAAAACTGAGGGAAATACTTACGCTACTCTGCTGCATCATCCCTTCCTCTTCGGGGAAAACCAACGCAAGCTCAAGAGGTAGCAAGAAGGATTTCTGGCGCCGTTGCCGGGGAGTCTACGCAAAAAGTCAACATACCAAGTACCCATCACAATCCCTATCTCTCGCATTACATTATTTGCCATTTGCCTCTCGTTTTTCTCTCCCCCACTTCACCCTTGCCGTTTTATTCGACCTCTCTCTCTCTCTATCCTACCTCTCCTTTCTCGCTTGCCTTTTTGTTTGCCCGTGTGTTGGATTGCTTGTTTGTCGCGATGGCTCAACCAAGATTCGGTGATCTTCACCTTAAAAGGTTAGAGGAGATCAAAAACAACGTTAGGAAATTTATGGTTTTGCAATTTGAGCATAATAATTTCTTTAGAAATGAGCTTAAGGAACAAAAAAGTTTTATGAGTTATATGAATAAAGAGTTTGATGATATGTCTAAAGAATTTGATGGTATAAGATCCCAAATTGCTCGTCTAGAAAAGATGACTGCTTAAATTTCGGATATGCAAGCCACCTTAGTCAATAAGATGGCCGCTAAACCGAATTCCTATGAAAATCAAGATGAAGATATAAAAGTTATTGATGTGTCCCCTATTAAATCTTTGTTTTGCAATATGAATCTTGATGAAACTGAATATGATCTTCCTTTACCTAGAAAGCGTTCTAAAAATTCGGAGTATTTAGATCTTTATGATGAAATTGATGAAAGTGGGATTGAAAGAAATAAAAATCTAGATGTTGCTAAACCCAATATATTGGATTTCAAGGAATTTAATTATGAAAGTTGCTCTTTAATTGATTGTATTTCCTTGTTGCAATCCGTGCTAAATTCTCCACATGCTTATAGTCAACATAAAGCCTTCACCGAACATATTGTTGATGCCTTGATGCAATCTTATGAAGAAAACTTGAGTTAAAAGTTTCTATCCCTAGAAAACTCTATGATGAGTGGGAACCAACTATTAAAATTAAAATTAAAGATCATGAGTTTTATGCTTTCTGGGATTTGGGTGCTAGTGTCTCTACTATTCCCAAGACTTTGTGTGATTTGCTAGATTTCCGTAATTTTGATGATTGCTCTCTAAACTTGCATCTTGCGGATTCTACTATTAAGAAACCTATGGGAAGGATTAACGATGTTCTTATTGTTGCAAATAGGAATTATGTGCCTGTAGATTTCATTGTTCTTGATATAGATTGCAATCCTTCTTTTTGAGCTATGTAGTTTTGCTCTATGTGCTTCACTTATATATTTTGAGCGTTATAATTTTGCTCTATGTGCTTCACTTAGATCTTTTAGAGCATGGTGGTGGATTCGTTTTAAAGAAACTATTGATCTCTCATGCTTCACTTAAATTATTTTGAGAGTCTCTTAATAGCATGGTAATTTGCTTAATAATAATATGCTTGGTATTCAAGATTTGTGAAACTTTCTTTTGAGTGTGTTGAATACTAAGAAAAGATTGAAGCATGATAATTGTTTTGAGATATGGAGGTGATAATATTAGAGTCATGCTAGTTGAGTAGTTGTGAATTTAAAGAATACTTGTGTTAAAGTTTGTGATTCCCGTAGCATGCACGTATGGTGAACCGTTATGTGATGAAGTCGGAGCATGATTTATTTTTTGATTGTCTTCCATATGAGTGGCGGTCGGGGACGAGCGATGGTCTTTTCCTACCAATCTATCCCCCTAGGAGCATGCGCGTAATACTTTGCTTTGATAACTTCTAGATTTTTGCAATAAGTATATGAGTTCTTTATGACTAATGTTGAGTCCATGGATTATACGCACTCTCACCCTTCCACCTTTGCTAGCCTCTCTAATACCGCGCACCTTTCGCCGGTATCATACACCTACCATATACCTTCCTCAAAACAGCTACCATACCTACCTATTATGGCATTTCCATAGTCATTCCGAGATATATTGCCATGCAACTTTCCACCGTTCCGTTTATCATGACACATTCATCATTGACATATTGCATATCCCGGTACACCGCCGGAGGCATTCATATAGAGTCATATTTTGTTCTAAGTATCGAGTAGTAATTGTTGAGCTGTAAGAAAAATAAAAGTGTGATGATCATCATTTTTTAGAGCATTGTCCCAAGTGAGGAAAGAATGATGGAGACTATGATTCCCCCATAAGTCGGGATGAGACTTCGGACGAAAAATAAATAAAAGAGGCCAAAGAAGCCCAAATAAAAAGAGACCATAAAAAAAGAGAAAAGGCCCAAACAAAAAAATGAGAGAAAAAGAGAGAAGGGACAATGTTACTATCCTTTTACCACACTTGTGCTTCAAAGTAGCACCATGATCTTCATAGTAGAGAGTCTCTCATGTTATCACTTTCATATGCCAGTGGGAATCTTTCATTATAGAACTTGGCTTGTATATTCCAATGATGGGCTTCCTCAAATTGCCCTAGGTCTTCATGAGCAAGCAAGTTGGATGCACACCCACATAGTTTCTTTTTGAGCTTTCATATACTTATAGCTCTAGTGCATCCGTTGCATGGCAATCCCTACTCACTCACATTGATATCTATTGATGGGCATCTCCATAGCCCATTGATACACCTAGTTGATGTGAGACTATCTTCTCCTTTTTGTCTTCTCCACAACCACCATTCTCTTCCACCTATAGTGCTATATCCATGGCTCACGCTCATGTATTGCGTGAAGATTAAAAAAGTTTTGAAAAAGTTAGAGTATGAAACAATTGCTTGGCTTGTCATCGGGGTTGTGCATGATTTGAATACTTTGTGTGGTGAAGATAGAGCATAGCCAGACTATATGATTTTGTAGGGATAACTTTCTTTGGCCATGATATTTTGAGAAGACATAATTGCTTTGTTAGTATGGTTGAAGTATTATTATTTTTATGTCAATATAAACTTTTGTCGTGAATCTTTCGAATCTGAATATTCATATCACAATTAAGAAGATTTGCATTGAAATTATGCCAAGTAGCACTCCGCATCAAAAATTCTCTTTTTATCATTTACCTACTCGAGGACGAGCAGGAATTAAGCTTGGGGATGCCTGATACGTCTCCAATGTATCTATAATTTTTGATTGCTCCATGCTATATTATCTACTGTTTTGGACTATATTGGGCTTTATTTTCCACTTTTATATTATTTTTGGGACTAACCTATTAACCGGAGGCCCAGCCCAGAATTGTTGTTTTTTGCCTATTTCAGTGTTTCGAAGAAACAGAATATCAAACGGAGTCCAAACGGAATGAAACCTTCGGGAACGTGATTTTCTCACCGAATGTGGTCCAGGAGACTTGGACCCTACGCCAAGGCATCAGAGAGACGGTCACGAGGGTGGGGGCGCAAACCCCCTAGGGCGCGCCCCCTGCCTCGTGGGCCCCTTGGAGCTCCACCGACATACTCCTTCCTCGTATATATACCTACGTACCCCCAAACAATCAGAACAGGAGCCAAAAACCTAATTCCACCGCCGCAACTTTCTGTATCCATGAGATCCCATCTTGGGGCCTGTTCCGGAGCTCCGCCGGAGAGGTTCGTCATCACGGAGGGCTTCTACATCATCATAGCCTATCCGATGAAGTGTGGGTAGTTTACATCAGACCTTCGGGTCCATAGTTAGTAGCTAGATGGCTTCTTCTCTCTTTTTGGATCTCAATACAAAGTTCTCCCCCTCTCTTGTGGAGATCTATTCGATGTAATCTTCTTTTTGCGGTGTGTTTGTTGAGACCGATGAATTGTGGGTTTATGATCAAGTCTATCTATGAATAATATTTGAATCTTCTCTGAATTCTTTTATGTATGATTGGTTATCTTTGCAAGTCTCTTCGAATTATCTGTTTGGTTTGGCCAACTAGATTGGTAGTTCTTGCCATGGGAGAAGTGCTTAGCTTTGGGTTCGATCTTGCGGTGTCCTTTCCCAGTGACAGAAGGGGCAGCAAGGCACGTATTGCATCATTGCCATCGAGGATAACAAGATGGGGTTTATTTCATATTGCATGAATTTATCTATCTGCATCATGTCATCTTGCTTAAAGCGTTACTCTGTTTTTAACTTAATACTCTAGATGCATGCTGGATAGCGGTCGATGAGTGGAGTAATAATCGTAGATGCAGAATCGTTTCGGTCTACTTGTCACGGACGTGATGCCTATATACATGATCATGCCTAGATATTCTCATAACTATGCTCAATTCTGTCAATTGCTCAACAGTAATTTGTTCACCCACCGTAGAATAATTATGCTCTTGAGAGAAGCCACTAGTGAAACCTGTGGCCCCCGGGTCTATTCTCATCATATCAATCTCCATCACTTTAATCTTGTTTTGCTTTTTTACTTTGCCTTTACTTTTTACTTTGCATCTTTATACCAAAAATATTATATCTATCAGATCTCACTCTCGTAAGTGACCGTGAAGGGATTGACAACCCCTAATCGCGTTGGTTGCGAGTAGCTATCGTTTTGTGCAGGTACGAGGGACTTGAGCGTGGCCTCCTACTGAATTGATACCTTGGTTCTCAAAAACTGAGGGCAATACTTACACTACTCTGCTGCATCATCCCTTCCTCTTCGGGGAAAACCAACGCAAGCTCAAGAGGTAGCACATATTCAGGGTATCACCAGATCAAGTTAAACCCGGCCGACAGGCTGATGACTGCCTTCATCACGCCGTTTGGAGCTTTCTGCTACCTAACCATGACGTTCGGCTTGAGGAACACCGGTGCCACCTTCCAACGATGCATGCAGAAGTGTCTCCTCAAGCAGCTCGGCAGAAATGCCCATGTTTACGTGGATGATGTGGTGGTAAAGACGGAGAAGCGTGGACCACAGCTGGAAGACCTCAAGGAGACGTTCGACAACTTGCGCCGATTTCAGATCAAGCTCAACCCGGAGAAATGCATCTCCGGAGTACCAGCCGGCCGGCTCCTTGGTTTCCTGGTCTCCGAACGCGGCATAGAATGCAACCCTGTGAAGATCAAGGCAATTGAAAGGATGGAGGTACCCAGCCGATTACTGCACGTACAAAAATTCTCTGGCTGTTTGGCGTCCATCAGCCAATTCATCAGTCGGCTGGGCGAGAAGGCCCTTCCCCTGTACCAACTCATGAAGAAGACCACTTTTTTCGAGTGGAACCACAAGGCGGACGAAGCATTTGTCCAACTAAAAAAGATGCTAGCGACTCCACATGTTCTGGCGGCTCCGACTCCTACGGAGCCCATGCTCCTCTACATCGCGGCCACCAGCCGAGTGGTCAGCACAGTCATTGTAGTAGAACGCAAGGAGGAAGGCAAAGCACTACCAGTTCAGAGACCGGTATATTATTTGAGTGAAGTACTGTCGACCTCCAAGCAAAACTACCCCCACTACCAGAAGATGTGCTATGGTGTGCATTTTGCCGCCAAGAAATTGAAGCCTTACTTCCAAGAACACCCAATCACTGTGGTCTGCACGGCTCCTCTAGCCGAGATCATCGGCTGCCGAGACACTTTGGGACGAGTGGCCAAGTGGGCCATAGATTTGGCCCCCTACACCATCTACTACCAATCTCGCACTGCCATCAAGTCACAAGCGCTGGCCGACTTCCCCGTCGACTGGGCCGAAACCCAGTATCTACCACCAGCGCCCGACTCCACCCATTGGCGAATGCACTTCGACGGCTCCAAGATGCGCACCGGCTTGGTAGCCGGCATCGTCCTCACCTCTCCCAAGGGCGACAAGCTCAAGTATGTGCTGCAAATCCATTTTGCCGCCTCCAACAACGTCGCCGAGTACGAGGCACTCATTCACGGGCTCCGACTAGCCAAAGAGCTCGGCATTCGCCGGATCCTGTGTTATGGTGACTCCGACTTGGTGGTCCAGCAGTCGTCAGGCGATTGGGATGCTAAGGACGCAAACATGGCAAGCTACTGCTTCCTCGTACAAGAACTCAGTGGGTATTTCAAGGGATGCGAGTTTCTCCACGTACCAAGAAACGGCAACGACCAAGCAGACGCCCTGGCGCAAATCAGCTCCATCCATCAGGCGATAACGTCCGGCATCGCCCTCCAGCACCTCCTCAAGCCATCAGTCAAACCATCACCGGAGTCAGACTCCATCTTCGTGCCGGATCCTCCTGAAGTAGTCGGATCCGACTCAAGAGCCCCCGCAGACGGCGCGAGTATTCCGGCAGGTGGCGCGGGGATCATGGCAGTCGCACCCGGCCCGGGGACTGCGGAGCCCGGCCCGAAGACTTCGGTGCCCGGCCCAGGGACTGCGCCATTCTACATGGGGACTTCATCGACACAGCAAGCGGTTGCCGACTCCAACCGGCCACCTCCCGGCCCAGCCACCCTTGTCCAAGTCACAGTCTTGGCGGTTGCAGAAATTGCAGCACCTTCATGGGCCCAGCCCATCCTCAAATTCATGGTGAACAAAGAGCTGCCAGCCGATGAGATCTCGGCTCGGCAAGTACAACGCCGGGCGGCAGCGTACGCCATCATCAATAGAGAGCTCGTAAGTCGCAGCTTCACTGGTATTCACCAGCGGTGTGTGGAGCCAGAGCAAGGCCAGGCAATCCTCAAAGACATCCATCAAGGCGAATGTGGCCATCACGCGGCTTCAAGAGCACTCATCGCCAAAGCTTTCCGCCATGGTTTCTTTTGGCCGACTGCTGTTGAAGACGCCAAGTCTCTAGTCCAAAAATGCAAGGGGTGCCAGAAGTTCCGCTCTAAGCCTCATCAGCCGGCTTCGGCACTCAAAACTATTCCTATTGCCTAGCCCTTTGCTGTTTGGGGCCTGGACATGGTCAGACCATTCAAGACGGCGCGAGGTGGTTTGACTCATTTACTTTTTGCAGTGGACAAGTTCACCAAGTGGGTAGAAGCAAAGCCAATCAAGAGTTTGAATGGTCCGACTGTTGTGACCTTCATCTCCGACATCACAATTTGATACGGCATATCGCACAACATCATCACCGACAACGACACAAACTTTGCCAAGGGTGCCTTGGCCCATCGAGCCTCTGGAGCGCTCGGCAGGCTGCTGGCTTGATGAGTTGCTGGCCGTCCTGTGGAGCCTACGCACGACTCCAAACAAGTCAACCGGCTTCACGCCCTTCTTCCTCATCTACGGTGCCGAAGCCGTCATCCCAACGGACACAGAGCTCGACTCCCCTCGAGTAACCATGTACACTGAGGAGGAAGCAGAGGAAGCACGTCAAGACGGCATCGATCTGCTGGAAGAGGGCCGGCTGTTGGCACTCAGCCGGTCCAGCATCTACCAGCAGAGCCTACGCCGATACTACAATCGGAAGGTCAAGCCGCGATCTTTCCAAGAAGGAGACCTTGTGCTTCGGCTGATTCAGTGAACAGCTGGCCAGCACAAGCTCTCAGCACCTTGGGAAGGCCCCTTCATCATCAGCAAGGTCTTGGGCAATGACTCCTACTACCTGATCGACGCATAGAAGCCCTGAGTGCGCAAAAGGGACGACTCCGGCAAAGAGACGGAGCGGCCATGGAATGCAAATCTCCTCCGAAGATTTTACAGTTAATGCAGTATGTATCATGCTACCTTTTGTATTAAAGTACGAAGACTTCGGGCCCCTCGAGAAGATCTCGGGGACTTCCTTCTTTTATGTATATGATAAAGAGTTATGCCTATGAGTATGTTATTCTTTACTGCTTGGCACCGGGTTCGACTAGTCCGCCCGGGGACTTGCCGTCTTGAGCTATGAAATGACTTCCTGCAGTCGAACAAATAGTGTGTGGCACTCAAGCCGTCTCCTGTTAGAAGCCGCAGATCGCAGAGCGACTGACCGGCAAGCAGGAGTAAGGTAGAATGGGTGTCCATACGAAAAATGGCTAAGGACTCAAAGCATGCACATAGCTTAAGCCTGTTTCCAGCCTTTTGCAACCAACTCTTGAGCAGCCGGCTCGCCGTTTTCTAAATTAACTTGCTAAAAACTCTAATGGCTAAGTACTTGCCTCTCAAAGAAGCCAAGTATTTGATATAGCGGCAGTCCGCGGAGAGGCTGTCCGACTAGCCAAACGGCAACCAAGGGAAGGCAGCAAAGGAAAAAAGCCAAAGAGCAATAAGCAAGAAGAAATAGAACGCGGATAAATATTTACATAGAAAGGCCCTTGGCTGAGTCATCAAATAGGAGTCAGGATACACCCACACCAAGTGGGTGGAATTGTGCAAAATAACAAGTTCATTGAGACTACTAAGCAGGTAAAACAAAGATAAAGTGGCAGCCTAGGAAGCCGTGGACGGACTTGGAGGACCAGAGGGGTCGGCGGTGCCAGTTGGCGGGGCAGTCAGCTGGTTGGTCTCTGCCTGATCACCCCTGGCGACAGCTGGCTCAGTTGAGCGCGGCTCGTTGCTAGAGGCGCGGTCGGGCTAGGGCGGGCCGTCTGCCTCGACCTCTGGCACCTCCTCCTCGTCTCCTTCCTTCTCCTCGCCTTCCTCTTCGCCACCAGAGTCGATCACCTCCGCTGAGTCCTCGCCGTCGTCCAGGTTCAGCCCGAACCACTCCGGCGGCGCCTCCTCATTGTTCTTAGCCCGCTTTGGGATGAAGACACTAGTGTCGGTGTACTCAGCGATAGATGCGGTGCGCCTGACGAGATCGTCCTCCACCGTTGCCAGCTCCGCCTGAGCTTCCAGCCGGAACGTGGCTAACTGGGCTAAACTCAGCCCAGGATACCATGCCTTGGCGAATTCCAAGGCCCGGCGGGCTCCAGCCCGGGCTGCAGAACCCTTCCAGGCCTCAAGACGGCCGGCTGCCACCTCCAACCAGTCGGCAGTCCGACTGGGGGTGCGTGGCGCCTGCATGTCCGGCCATAGGGCGGCAATCACCTGGGCGCCGACACGTTGAAGCCGGCACAGCATCCGGTGGGCTGGCCGAAGGTGGGCCTCGATGCTGAGGACCTGCTCGCCAAGAGTTCGGGGGGCGTGGGCGGCGATCTGTGCACCGTCCGCCCTCCGTGCTTCACGATCAGCCTCGATGGCTTGATTGGCGGCGTACGAATGGCCGGGGAAGAAGTCTGCTAAGGAAGACTTCCAGGGAGAATAGTTCCGTTAAGGGTTCCTTTCCCTGGGTGTGAATGCATTTCATGTGCATGTCCGAACTGTGGTTGAAAGAATCGCAGTATAAGTAATTTCTGGGGGTTCACGATGGAGTGAATGCAGAAACATCTTTAATTCACCGAGCGTATATTCCCTTAAGAACGCTAGCTTTCGGCTTGGCCAAAACTTAAGTCATATTGATGCATATAATGGCGAAGAAAAGGTACATATAGGGAAGGACGCATATGTGATGAGCTTAATGCTCAGAAAATAATAATAGCAAGCTTCTGTCCAAGAAGCCCCCAGGTGGAATGGACGCACATATTTGAAGATGTATGCATTAGGGGTGTATGGTCTAGACGCACAAAAGCTTTAAAGCTAAATAGAAAAAACAAAAAGAGAGAAAAAATAATGGAAACAACAGGAAGAAGGAGATGAACACAAGGTTCGGCACTAGGCATAAAATCATTGGAGTCTGGCCGCGTTCCAGGGGTTCGGCTCTAAGCGATTGTCTGACGCATCATGCAAGCGGTACGCTCCTCCTTTGAGAACTTTGTCAATGATGAATGGACCCTACCACTTGGGCTTGAGCTTGTCCTTTTTCTTCTCCGACAGGCGTAGAAGGAGTTCGCCAACATTATAAGTCTTGGCTCGCACTTCTCTGCTTTGATACCTGCGAGCCTGCTATTGATAAAATGCAGAACGTGCTTTTGCGATGTCGCGGTCCTCCTCCAGGACATCTAAACTGTCATGCCGATCGATCTCGGCCTCTCTCTCTTCATACATGCGCACTCGAGGCGAGTCATGAATGATATCGCAGGGTAACACTGCCTCTGTGCCATACACCATAAAGAAAGGTGTGTATCCGATAGTGCGATTGGGCGTGGTCCGCAGCCCCCAGAGTACGGAGCCTAGCTCCTCAACCTAGTCCTTATCTGATTCTTTCAAAGACCGCACTAGTCTAGGCTTGAAGCCGCTCATAATAAGACCATTAGCTTGTTTGACTTGACCGTTTGTCTGCGGATGATAGATAGAGGCGTAATCGAGCTTGATGCCCAGATTAGCGCACCAGGTTTTCACTTCGTCGGCTGTGAAGTTGGAGCCATTATCAGTGATGATGTTTGTGTGGAACACCATAACGGTGTAAGACGCCGGATATGAATTCTATCATCGGCCCGGACTCGGCCGTTTTAACTGGTTTGGCCTCTATCCACATAGTGAATTTATCCACCATGACCAGCAGATATTTTTTCTTCTGGCTTCCTCCTTTAAGGGGTCCAACCATATCCAGTCCCCAGACCGCAAAAGGCCAAGTGATGGGGATTGTTCGTAGGGCAGTGGGGGGGGGATATGGCTTTGGTTTGCGAATAGTTGGCAACCAACGCAACGTTGGACAAGGTCATGTGCATCTGCTCGGGCCGTCGGCCAATAAAACACTATGCGGAAGGCCTTGCTAACAAGGGCCCGAGCTGCGGCATGGTGCCCGCCAAGACCGGCATGAATCTCAGCCAGGAGCTGCCGCCCCTCCTCCTCGGAGATACATCTTTGAAGGACTCCGGTAGCACTTTTATTATAGAGCTCTCCATCGTGAACCTTGTAGGCCTTCGAACGCCGGACAATGCGGCGGGCCTCATTCTGATCCTCGGGAAGTACCTTCCTATTAAGGTAGGCCAAGAAGGGTTCGGTCCATGGGGCAATGACTTCCATAATGAGTGGGCCGACGATGTTATTTCGGTGGCTAAGCCTCTGATGATATCGGTGGGTTCGGAATCTGGGGTTGTGTTCGGATCCGGACTAGTGTTTCCACTCTCCTCCTGCCACACCATGGATGGCTTAAAAAGCCTTTCCAAAAAGATATTGGGTAGGACGAGGTCGCGCTTGGCGTCGATACGAGCAAGAACGTCCGCCGCTTGATTACTTTCACGGGCCACGTCATGGAACTCGAGCCCCTCGAACCGAGCCGACATTTTTAGGATGGCATTATGATAAGCTGCCATCTTTGGATCTTTGGCATCAAAGTCTCCATTTATTTGAGATATTGCAAGGTTTGACTCCCCGCGCACTTCCAGGCGTTGTATGCCCATGGAGACAGCCATCCGGAGACCATGCAATAAGGCCTCGTATTCGGCTGCGTTGTTGGAGTCTGTGTATAGTATTTGGAGTATGTATTGAATGATGTCTCTAGTGGGGGACGTCGAAATGACGCCCGCTCCTAGCCCTGCCAGCATTTTGGAGCCATCGAAATACATAACCCAATTGGAACATGTGCCATACTCTTTAGGGAGTTCGGCCTCTGTCCATTCGGCGACAAAGTCAGCCAGTACTTGGGATTTAATAGCTCGACATGGTTTGTATGTAATATCAAATGGAAGGAGCTCAATGGCCCATTTGGCAATCCGGCCCGTGGCATCGCGGTTGTTTATTATGTCGTTGAGTGGTACTTCGGAAGCCACCATGATCGAACACTCCAGGAAGTAGTGTCGTAGCTTTCGGGATGCCATGAAGACCGCGTATGCTATCTTTTGATAATGGGGGTGATAACCCACAAGTATAGGGGATCGCAACAACTTTCGAGGGTAGAGTATTCAACCCAAATTTATTGATTCGACACAAGGGGAGCCAAAGAATATTCTCAAGTATTAGCAGCTGAGTTGTCAATTCAACCACACCTAGAAACTTAGTATCTGAAGCAAAGTGTTTAGTAGCAAAGTAATATGATAGTGATGGTAACGGTAACAAAAGAGTAATTAAAGCAAAGTAATGTTTTTGGTATTTTGTAGTGATTGTAACAATAGCAACGGGAAAGTAAATAAGCGTAAACCAGTATATGGAAAGCTCGTAGGCATCGGATCAATGATGGATAATTATGCCGGATGTGGTTCATCATGTAACGTTCATAACATAGGGTGACACAGAACTAGCTCCAATTCGTCAATGTAATGTAGGCATGTATTCCGAATATAGTCATACATGCTTATGGAAAAGAACTTGCATGACATCTTTTGTCCTACCCTCCCATGGCAGCGGGGTCCTAATGGAAACTAAGGGATATTAAGGCCTCCTTTTAATAGAGAACCGGAACAAAGCATTAGCACATAGTGAATACATGAACTCCTCAAACTACGGTCATCACCGGTAAGTATCCCGATTATTGTCACTTCAGGGTTAACGGATCATAACACATAATAGGTGACTATAGACTTGCAAGATAGGATCAAGAACTCTCATACATTGATGAAAACATAATAGGTTCAGATCTGAAATCATGGCACTCGGGCCCTAGTGACAAGCATTAAGCATAGCAAAGTCATAGCAACATCAATCTCAGAACATAGTGGATACTAGGGATCAAACCCTAACAAAACTAACTTGATTACATGGTGAATCTCATCCAACCCATCACCGTCCAGCAAGCCTATGATGGAATTACTCACGCACGGCGGTGAGCATCATTAAATTGGTGATGGAGGATGGTTGATGATGACGACTGAAGGAGTCCTGGATTATGGGGTGTCCAGATGGCCGGACTATACCTTCAGCCGGACTCCTGGACTATGAAGATACAAGATTGAAGACTCCGTCCCGTGTCCGGAAGGGACTTTCCTTGGCGTGGAAGGCAAGCTTGGCGATACGGATATGAAGATCTCCTACCATTGTAACCGACTTTGTGTAACCCTAACCCTCTCCGGTGTCTATATAAACCGGAGGGTTTTAGTCCGTAGGACAACGTACACATCAAAAATCATACCATAGGCTAGCTTCTAGGGTTTAGCCTCCTCGATCTCGTGGTAGATCTACTCTTGTACTACCCATATCATCAATATTAATCAAGCAGGACGTAGGGTTTTACCTCCATCGAGAGGGCCCGAACCTGGGTAAAACTTCGTGTCCCTTGCCTCCTGTTACCATCCGGCCTAGACACACAGTTCGGGACCCCCTACCCGAGATCCGCCGGTTTTGACACCGACAATGACGGCGACGAATCCCCCTCTCCGGAGCCTCGAACGGACTCCAGATCAGCCCTCCCGAGAGGTTTTAGGGCTTGGCGGCGGCTCCGTATCGTAAAACGCGATGATTTCTTCTCCCTGATTTTTTTCTCCCCGAAAGCTTTTATATAGAGTTGGAGTTGGAGTCGGGGGGTCTCCAGGGGGCCCAAGAGGTAGGGGGCGCGCCCTAGGGGGGCGCCCCCCACCCTCGTGAGAAGGGTGTGGGCCCCCTGGTCTTCATCTATGGTGAGGATTTTTTATTATTTATTGTAAGATATCCTATGGAGTTTCAGGTCATTCCGAGAACTTTTATTTTCTGCACATAAAACAACATCATGGCAATTCTGCTGAAAACAGCGTCAGTCCGGGTTAGTTCCATTCAAATCATACAAGTTAGAGTCCAAAACAAGGGCAAAAGTGTTTGGAAAAGTAGATACGATGGAGACGTATCAACTCCCCCAAGATTAAACCCTTGCTTGTCCTCAAGCAATTCAGTTGACAAACTGAAAGAAATAAAGAAAAACTTTTACAAACTCTGTTTGCTCTTGTTGTTGTAAATATATCAAGCTAGCATTCAAGTTTTCAGCAAAGATTATAACTAACCACATTTGCAATAATTCTCAGGTCTCATGATTACCCATATCAATAGCATAATCAACTAGCAAGCCATAATAATAAATCTCGGATGACAACACTTTCTCAAAACAATCATAATATGATATAATAAGATGGTATCTCGCTAGCCCTTTCTGGGACCGCAAAACATAAATGCAGAGCACCTTTAAAGATCAAGGACTGACTAGACATTGTAATTCATGGTAAAAGAGATCCAATCATAGTCACATCCAATATAAATTAACAGTAATGAATGCAAATGACAGTTGCGCTCTCCAGCTAGTGCTTTTTAATAAGAGGGTGATGACTCAACATAAAAGTAAATAGATAGGCCCTTCGCAGAGGGAAGTAGGGATTTGTAGAGGTGCCAGAGCTCGGTTTTGAAATAGAGGTGAATAACATTTTGAGCGGTATACTTTCATTGTCAACATAACAACCAAGAGATGGCGATATCTTCCATGCTACACACATTATAGGCGGTTCCCAAACAGAATGGTAAAGTTTATACTCCCCCCTCCACCAACAAACATCAATCCATGGCTTGCTCGAAACAACGAGTGCCTCCAACATACATCAGGTCCCAAGGGGAGTTTTGTTTGCAATTATTTTGATATAGTTTGCATAAAGCATGGGACTGGGCATCCCAGTGACCAGCCCTTTATCTCGTGAGTGAGGAGCGGAGTCCACTCCTCTTGAGAATAACCCGCCTAACATGGAAGATACAGACAGCCCTAGTTGATATATGAGCTATTCGAGCATACAAAATAGGATAATTATTTGAAGGTTTAGAGTTTGGCACATACAAATTTACTTGGAATGGCAGGTAAATACCGCATATGGCAAGGTATAGTGGACTCATGTGGAATAACTTTGGGGTTTTAAGGAGTTTGGATGCACAAGCAGTATTCCCGCTTAGTACAGGTGAAGGCTAGCAAAAGACTGGGAAGCGGCCAACTAGAGAGCGACAACAGCCATGTACATGCATTAAAATTAATAAACATTGGATGCAAGCATGAGTAGGATATAATCCACCATGAACATAAATATCGTGAAGGCTATGTTGATTTGTTTCAACTACATGCGTGAACATGTGCCAAGTCAAGTCACTTAAATCATTCAGAGGAGGATACCACCCTATCATACCACATCATAACTATTTTAATAGCATGTTGGCACGCAAGGTAAACCATTATAACTCATAGCTAATCAAGCATGGCATAAGCAACTATGATCTCTAATTGTCATTACAAACATGTTTATTCATAACGAGCTGAATCAAGAACGATGAACTCATCATATTTACAAAAACAAAAGAGGTCGAGTTCGTACCAGCTTTTCTCATCTCAGTCAGTCCATCATATATCATCATAATTGCCTTTCACTTGCACGACCGAATGATGTGAATAATAATAAGAGTGCACGTGCATTGGACTAAGCTGGAGTCTGCAGGCATTTAATAAATAGGAGAAGACAAGGCAATATGGGCTCTTCTGTCAGGTAAACAATAATGCATAAAAGAGCCACTTCAACAATTTGATCATGATCTTCTCCTACTACCCCCCAAAGAAAGAAATAAAATAAAACTCTTTACATGGGAAAGCTCCCAACAAGCAAAAGAAGAACAGGAAATATTTTTGGGTTTTCTTTTTAATTACTACTACAGGCATGGAAAGTAAATTAATTAAAAGCTACAACTAATTTTTTTGGTTTTCTTAAGGTTTATTAAATACACAAGAAGAAAGCATAAAAGGAAATAAACTAGCATGGATGATACAATGAAAAAGTATGAGCAACGACATCTAGCAATGAGTGTGTGTGAACATAAATGTAATGTCGGTGGGAAATATGTACTCCCCCAAGCTTAGGCTTTTGGCCTAAGTTGGTCTGTGGCCACGGCTGGCCTGGCTGATATCCATAATAATAGTTGTTGGGGTCGTACTGTGATGAGGAAGAAGAAGGCTCCGATTGCCATTGGCTGGCAATCATCTCCGAATCCCACTATAGTTAGACTGTCGTGAAGGATCAAATTGTGGTTCCGGTTCTGGCTCCTCGGCTGGTGCAGGGTTCCGGTAGGCGTGGATAGCCGTCAATGGAACAAGGTACTTGCCTACAGTCAAATCAAACAAAGCAGGAGGAGGCAAGGTAATATTTTCAGGATGATGTTAATTAAAGAACAATTGATATTTAAGCTCTTGTGCCCTATTCTTAACAATGAAATCATGTGCCACCATACTTTTATAATCTAAATAAACACGAGGCAACACTTTTTCTTCCTTCTCAGCATGCCTAATAGGTATGTTAAAATGTGCAGCTAGGCGTGTAGCATAGATGCCTCCAAAGATAGGACCCTTAGTACGGTTCATACTTAACCGTCTAGCAATAATGCCGCCCATACTAAAAGTGTTGTCACTTTATAAACCTTGGAGCAAAATAATAATATCAGGGATACTAAGGTTTCCACAGTTTCCGCAACCAATTAAGCAATGACTAGCAAATAATGCAAAGTAACGTAAAACAGGAAAATGTATGCTAGTGATTCGTGCATCAGAAACCTTCCTTGTTTCCCCTACAGTGATAGTATTAATAAATCCCTCCACATCATCATGATGTGGTTCTTCTGTCTTGCCCCCAAAAGGGACTAAACAAATCCGACAGAAATCATAAAGTGACATCTCCTTATGCTCATCATATAAATGAAACTCCACTGTAGGTGGTGAGTTCCTAGAATGAAAATGAAATTTTTGCACAAAGGTATTTGTGAGTAAGAGATACTGATCGCATTGGTCGTGGAGGAAAGCGGTGAGGCCTGCATTATGAGCCAACTCATGAAAATCTTCATAAATCCCAGCTGCTCTCAAGAAATCCTTGGAAGGCCATTCACACGCCCGAACCTCCGCGGTGCGCAGCAAATTATACTTAGGCTTCGGTGCCTTTTCCTTCGAGCTTTGGCTCGATGAGCCCCTCAATAATATCCTCATCATTTTTTGAAAAATTCTGAAATTTTTAGTAACTTCAAAATAAAAGTAAACCAAACTCAATAATATTGATAGAAACTACTCCTACAAGTGCCTAGGGCCTATATCATGCATCAAAACTACTTTTGACCATATAAATTTGACATGCAAGCTCAGGAACAGGGTCACCTAAGCAACAGAAATTTGCAATGAATAAAGAACTAGAACAAAAACTAATTGGACCAATGGAGGAGTCACATACCAAGGAACAATCTCCCCACGCAGTTTTGTGAGAGGTACTTTGAGCAAGGAGATCGAAAATGGCAGCAAAACGAGCTTGGACTCGGGTTTGAGCTGGTTTTTCGTGTTTAGGGGAGGAAGATGAAGTGTGTGGCTGAAAGAATAAGTGGAGGAGGGCCACCGTGGGCCCATGAGGCAGGGGGCGCGCCCTAGGGGGGTGGGCGCGCCCTCCACCCTCGTGGCAAGGTGGTTGGCCCCCCTGGTGTGTTCTTTGTTCCATAAATCCTCAAATATTCTCTAAAAAATCATATTTAATTTTCAGGGCATTTGGAACTTTTATTTTTGAGGTATTTTTATATTACACAGATAATCAGATAACATACAGAAAATTATTTATTTTTATTTTATTTCAACTAAATAACAGAAAGTATAGAGAGGCTATAGAAGGTTGTGCTTCTAGTTTCATCCATCTCATGCTCGTCAAAAGGACTCCACTAACAAGGTTGATCAAGTCTTGTTAACAAACTCATTCCGATTAACATGAAACTGGAGAAATTTCGAATAACACTAGGTTACCTCAACGGGGATATGCACATCCCCAATAATAAGTATATCATATTTCTTCTTGACAGTAGGAAGAGGAAATTCAAAACCTCCAAATATAATCAATGGAATTTTCCCGATAGAATTGATACTATGAACTTGAGGTTGTTTCCTCGGAAAGTGTACCGTATGCTCATTACCATTAACATGAAAAGTGACATTGCCTTTCTTGCAATCAATAACAGCCCCTGCAGTATTAAGAAAAGGTCTTCCAAGAATAATAGACATACTATCGTCCTCGGGAATATCTAGAATAACAAAGTCCGTTAAAATAGTAACGTTTGCAACTACAACAGGCACATCCTCACAAATACTGACAGGTATAGCAGTTGATTTATCAGCCATTTGCAAAGATATTTCAGTAGGTGTCAACTTATTCAAATCAAGTCTACGATATAAAGAGAGAGGCATAACACTAGCACCGGCTCCAAGATCACATAAAGCAGTTTTAACATAATTTCTTTTAATGGAGCATGGTATAGTAGGTACTCCTGGATCTCCAAGTTTCTTTGGTATTCCACCCTTAAAAGTATAATTAGCAAGCATGGTGGAAATTTTAGCTTCTGGTATCTTTCTTTTATTTGTAATAATATCTTTCATGTACTTAGCATAAGGATTTGTGTTGAGTATATCAGTTAATCGCATACGCAAAAAGATAGGTCTAATCATTTCAGCAAAGCGCTCAAAATCCTCATCATCCTTTTCTTGGATGGTTTGGGAGGAAAAGGCATGGGTTTCTGAACCCAAGGTTCTCTTTCTTTACCATGTTTCCTAGCAACAAAATCTTTCTTATCATAACGTTGATTCTTTGATTGTGGGTTATCAATATCAACAGCAGGTTCAGTTTCTACATCATTATCATTACTAGGTTGAGCATCATTATGAACATCATCATTAACATTTTCATTAGGTTCATGTTCATTGCCAGATTGTGTTTCAGCATCAGACATAGAGATATCATTTGGATTATCAGGTGGTTCAGCAATAGGTTCACTAGAAGTTTGCATAGTTCTATCATTTTTCTTTTTCTTCCTTTTAGAAGAACTGGGTGCATCAATATTATTTCTCTGAGAACCTTGCTCAATTCTCTTAGGGTGGCCTTCAGGATACAAAGGTTCCTGATTCATTCTACCAGTTCTAGTAGCCACTTTAGCAGCATAATAATTTTTCTTACTATTCATCTCATTGAGCAATTCCTTTTGAGCTTTAAGTACTTATTCTACTTGAGTGGTAACCATAGAGGCATGTTTGCTCACAAGTTTAAGTTCACCTCTAATATTAGCCATATAATCACCCAAGTATTTAATCATATCAGCATCCTGTTTTAAATATCTACCAAAATAAGCATTGAAGTCTTCTTGTTTAAACATAAAATTATCAAACTCATCCAAGCATTGACTAGCAATTTTAGCAGGAGGGATTTCAACTTTATCATATCTATAGAGAGAATTTACCTTTCCTACCTGTGTCGGGTTATCGGGGTCTGGAGGTTCTTTAATAAATAAAGGATTAAGATCATATGTTTCTTCAACAGGCGGTAAATTAAGACCTTGTATTTCTTCAATAGGAGGTAAATTCTTAACATCCTCAGCTTTAATACATTTTTCTTTCATAGATTTCTTTGCCTCTTGCATATCTTCAGGACTGAGAAATAGAATACCTCTCTTCTTCGGAGTTGGTTTAGGAATAGGATCATCAATTGGAGTAGGAGCTGGCTCCGGAGGTGTCCAATTATTTTCATTTGTCAACATATTATTCAATAAGATTTCAGCTTCATCCGGTGTTCTTTCCCTGAAAAGAGAACCAGCACAACTATCCAGGTAATCTCTGGAAGCATCGGTTAGTCCATTGTAAAAGCTATCAAGTATTTCATTTTTCTTAAGAGGATGATCAGGCAAAGCATTAAGTAACTTGAGAAGCCTCCCCCAAGCTTGTGGGAGACTCTCTTCTTTAATTTGCACAAAGATGTATATCTCCTTTAAAGCAGCTTGTTTCTTATGAGCAGGGAAATATTTAGTAGAGAAGTAATAGATCATATCCTGGGGACTACGCACACAACCAGGATCAAGAGAATTAAACCATATCTTAGCATCACCCTTTAATGAGAACGGAAATATTTTAAGGATATAAAAGTAGCGAGATCTCTCATCATTAGTGAACAAGGTGGCTATATCGTTTAATTTAGTAAGATGTGCTACAACAGTTTCAGATTCATAGCCATGAAAAGGATCAGATTCAACCAAAGTCGTTATATCAGGATCAACAGAGAATTCATAATCCTTATCAGCAACACAGATAGGTGAAGTAGCAAAAGCAGGTTTAGGTCTCATCCTAGCATTTAGATATTTCTTATTCCATTTAGCTAATAACCTTTTGAGTTCATATCTATCTTTGCAAGCTAAAATAGCTAAAGAAGCTTCTTGATCAAATAAATAACCCTCAGGAATAACAAGTGATTCTTCATCATCATTTCCATCTTCATAATCACATTCAATATTTTCAATCTCTCTAGCCCTAGCAAGTCGTTCCTCGAGAAAATCACTAAGTGGCATAGTAGTATCAGGCATAGAGGTAGTTTCATCATAAGTATCATGCATAGCAAAAGTAGCATCATCAATAACATGCGACATATCAGAACGAATAGCAGAAGTAGGTTTAGGTGTCGCAAACTTACTCATAACAGACGGTGAATCAAGTGCAGAGCTAGATGGCAGTTCCATACCTCCCCTCGTAGTTGAGGGATAGATCTTAGTTTTTGGATCTCTCAAGTTCTTCATAGTGATAAACAGATATAAATCCCAAGTGACTCAAAGAATAGAGCTATGCTCCCCGGCAACGGCGCTAGAAATTAGTCTTGATAACCCACAAGTATAGGGGATCGCAATAGCTTTCGAGGGTAAAGTATTCAACCCAAATTTATTGATTCGACACAAGGGGAGCCAAAGTATATTCTCAAGTATTAGCAGCTGAGTTGTCAATTCAACCACACCTAGAAACTTAGTATCTGCAGCAAAGTGTTTAGTAGCAAAGTAATATGATAGTGATGGTAACGGTAACAAAAGAGTAATGAAAGCAAAGTAATGTTTTTGGTGTTTTGTAGTGATTGTAACAATAGCAACGGGAAAGTAAATAAGCGTAAACCAGTATATGGAAAGCTCATAGGCATCGGATCAATGATGGATAATTATGCCGGATGTGGTTCATCATCTAACAGTCATAACATAGGGTGACACAGAACTAGCTCCAATTTGTCAATGTAATGTAGGCATGTATTCCGAATATAGTCATACGTGCTTATGGAAAAGAACTTGCATGACATCTTATGTCCTACCCTCCCGTGGCAGCGGGGTCATAATGGAAACTAAGGGATATTAAGGCCTCCTTTTAATAGAGAACCGGAACAAAGCATTAGCAGATAGTGAATACATGAACTCCTCAAACTACGGTCATCACCGGTAAGTATCCCGATTATTGTCACTTCGGGGTTAACGGATCATAACACATAATAGGTGACTATAGACTTGCAAGATAGGATCAAGTACTCTCATATATTGCTGAAAACATAATAGGTTTAGATCTGAAATCATGGCACTCGGGCCCTAGTGACAAGCATTAAGCATAGCAAAGTCATAGCAACATCAATCTCAGAACATAGTGGATACTAGGGATCAAACCCTAACAAAACTAACTCGATTACATGGTGAATCTCATCCAACCCATCACCGTCCAGCAAGCCTACGATGGAATTACTCACGCATGGCGGTGAGCATCGTGAAATTGGCGATGGAGGATGGTTGATGATGACGGCGGCGACGAATCCCCCTTTTCGGAGCCCCGAACGGACTCCAGATCAGCCCTCCCAAGAGGTTTTAGGGCTTGGCGGCAGCTCCGTATCGTAAAACGCGATGATTTCTTCTCCCTGAAAGTAGTTATATAGAGTTGGAGTTGGAGTCGGGGGGTCTCAGGGGGCCCATGAGGTAGGGGGCGCGCCCTAGGGGGCGCCCCCCACCCTCGTGCGAAGGATGTGGGCCCCTGGTCTTCATCTTTGGCGAGGATTTTTTATTATTTATTGTAAGATATCCCGTGGAGTTTCAGGTCATTTCGAGAACTCTTGTTTTCTGCACATAAAACAACATCATGGCAATTCTGCTGAAAACAGCGTTAGTCCGGGTTAGTTCCATTCAAATCATACAAGTTAGAGTCCAAAACAAGGGCAAAAGTGTTTGGAAAAGTAGATACGTTGGAGACGTATCAGGGGGTACCGGGATTTGCATGGTGTAAGGATAGAGGATACGTAGTATACTGGCTTGTGAAGCTGGAATTTGTGTCCGTCATGTTCTCGTTCAACGACGAGCACGGCGCTCACCACTTGATGTGTTGCCGATATGTATAGCAACATGAGTTCGCCGACGTTTGGCGCGGCCAGGATTGGGTTGCTCGCTAGAAGGGTTTTTTTTCTTCCAGTCCGGCTATTGCCGCGTCCGTCCACTCGAAGTGATTGGTTCGTCGTAGAAGGCGATAGAGTGGCAGTGACTTTTCTCCCAATCTAGAGATAAAGCGGCTTAGAGCTGCCACACAACCTGCGAGTTTTTGGACTTGTTTAAGGTCTGTTGGCGTAGCCAATTGTGACAGAGCTCGGATTTTGGCTGGATTTGCTTCAATTCCTCTATTGGAAACGATGAAGCCTAGCAGCTTTCCTGCGGGAACGCCAAAAACACACTTTTCTGGATTGAGCTTAATGTCATATGCGCGGAGGTTGTCGAATGTGAGACGTAGGTCGTCTATTAGTGTTTCGACGTGCCTTGTCTTGATTACGACATAGTCCACATAGGCTTCAACTATCTTTCCGATATGTTTCTCCAGACATGTTTGGATCATGCGTTGGTAGGTGGCGTCAGCGTTCTTGAGCCCGAAGGGCATGGTGTTGAAGCAGAATGGCCCATATGGGGTGATGAATGCTGTTGCAGCTTGGTCGGACTCCTTCATTTTGACTTGACGGTATCCGAAATATGCGTCGAGGAAACACAGTGAGTCGTGTCCTGCGGTAGCATCAATGATTTGATCAATGCGGGGGAGGGGGAAGGGATCCTTAGGGCAAGCCTTATTGAGGTCTTTAAAATCGACGCACAGGCGCCAGGATTTATCCTTCTTTGGTACCATCACCAGGTTTACCAGCTAGTCCGGATGTTTTATTTCTCTAATGAATCCGGCCTTGATTAGCTTGGCTAGCTCCTCTCTCATGGCTTGACGTTTGGGTTCGGAAAAGCGCCGCAGTGTTTGTTTGACCAGTTTGTATCCCTTTAATATGTTCAGGCTGTGTTCGGCCAGTTGCGTGGGATTCCTGGCATGTCAGAAGGGTGCCAGGTGAATATATCCTAGTTTTCGCGAAGAAAATTCCGTAGCACGGTGTCGACCATTGGGTCTAACTGTTCCCCAATAGATGTTGTCTTCTTGGGGTCCGTTGGATGGACCTGGAATTTGACGATTTCTTCCGCTGGCTTGAAGGAGGTGGATTTGGGGCGTTTGTCTAAGATCACATCGTCCCTGTCCACCATGGAACGCAGTGCGGTTAATTCTTCGGCCGCGAGGGCTTCAGATAATGCCTCAAGGGCCAGGGATGGGGTTTTATTTTCGGCACGGAGTGCTATGTCCGGATCACTGGCGGGAGTGATTATGCCATTGGGTCCGGGCATCTTGCGCTTCATGTACCCGTAATGAGGTACATCTTGGAAGCGTGTAAATGCCTCTCGCCCCAAGCAGGCGTGATATCCGCTATTGACAGGGGCCACTTGGAAGGTTATTTCTTCGGACCGATAATTCTCCGGCGTGCCGAATACCACGTCGAGTGTTATTTTTCCCGCACACCGCGCCTCCCGATTGGGAATGATTCCTCGGAAGGTCGTGCTGCTTTGCTAGGTGCGGCTCCTGTCTATTTCCATTTTGTGGAGTGTATCTTCATAGATGAGGTTTAGTCCGCTGCCGCCGTCCATGAGAACCTTGGTGAGCCGAAAGCCGTCCACGATTGGACTGAGGACCAAGGCGGCTGGTCCTCGGACTGTCCTGTATTTTGGTTCATCACCAGCATTAAAATTCGTTTCGTTCCAAGGGTTTATTGCTGCTATTTGACAGACTTCGGCGAGTCCGCGTAGTGCTCTTTTACGCCTATTATTTGAGGCGAATGTCTCGAAGACCGTTAGTATTGTGGGGTCGTCATCTTCGGGGGGTGTTGCTCTGGGGTATTCTTGGTGAGGATATCCTCGCTGCTCCTGGCCACTTGCCGGAGTATCCAACATGCTCTAAGGCTATGTGTTGGTATGTTATCCGGTGTTGCGTGTATTTTGCATGGCCCATCGAGCCATCCTTCCAGAACAGTTTCGCGCCCCGTACTGGACTTATATTTTTTTACCATTGAACTGGGCGTGTTACAAGGGTGTGCCCTTTTCGCCTGAATGAGGGGTTGAGTGGGGACCGATGGTTCCCAACGGGCTGCTTGAGTTTTCTAGACGCTTTCCATTGCGTTGTACTTCTGTACGATAGTTGCTAAGTCAGCGAACTGTAGTATGAGATCACTTCCTCGTCGCGGCAATCTTTAATCTTGTCTTTGACAAGAAGGAATCTGGCCCAGAAGTGGTGGCCCGTTTCCTGAGACTGCTATTGTATGCTCATGAGAGCGCTTATATTTGGGTGGGTGGGTCGTTTTAAATCTGAACCCTGACCAAATTTTGGATCCGGAGTCTGAAAGACTTCCGAACTTAACAGATCGGGCACCGGGATATCCACTGATTTCTTAGGACCGTCGTCCGACTCTATGTTCGGAGGGCAGGATGCATCTCCTCGCAGGTCCGGCTCTTCGGAGTCGGAGATCCGGACATAGTCCGTCCTTAGTATGGAGGAAGAGTTGTCGTCTTGCCCCTCGACTACCGCTATCTGGTGGGTGATCGGTGGAGATTTGATTTCTCTCTGATCGGGTTTAAGCCCAATTCAATCGTAGTCTGTAGCGACCCCCAAGGCGGCGATGCGATCTAGGAGCTCGTTTAAAGACGAAATCTCCACTAGATCCATCTGCTTGGAGTGTTCGGAGTCGATACGAAGGGGATTTTCGATGACCCGGGAGGTCATCATCGGCTTAACGACCAAACGGGCGGTCATGGTAAAGTCGCCCAGCCGGAGGGTTTGTCCTTGGGCCAATGCTCCTCCGGCGGTGATATTGTCCTTGAGAACAAGGCGAGCCATCGATCATGTCATCGACGTCATAGTGGAACTCTCAATGAAAGCACCAATGTTGGTGTCAAAACTGACGGATCTCGGGTAGGGGGTCCCAAACTATACGTCTAAGGTCGATGGTAATAGGAGACAGGGGACACGATGTTTACCCAGGTCCGGGCCCTCTCTATGAAGGTAATACCCTACTTCCTGCTTGATTGATCTTGATGAATATGAGTATTACAAGAGTTGATCTACCACAAGATTGAGATGGCTAAACCCTAAAAGCCTAGCTTGTATAACTATGGTAATGATTGTCCCCCCTTCGGACTAAGTCCTCCAGTTTATATAGACACCGGGAGGATCTAGGGTTACACAAGGTCGGTTACAAAGAAAGGAATCTACTTATTTGATCGCCAAGCTTGCCTTCCACGCCAAGGAGACTCCCGTCGGACACGGGTGTAGTCTTCGGTCTTCGTATCTTCACAGCCCATCAGTCCGGCCCATGATTAACAGGCCGGACGCCCGAGGACCCCTTAGTCTAGGACTCCCTCAACCGGCTCGACACTTTGATCTCAATCGTTGCGTCGTGCTCATCTCACCAACTATTGCTTCTACAATTATTGCTAACTCATAGCGATAAAGTAAAGCAATTACATGGCGTTTGCATTTCATACAATAAAGAGACAACCATAAGGCTCCTGCCGGTTGCCTGATATCTTACAAAACATGATCATCTCATACAATAACATATATCACATCATGTCTTGACCATATCACATCACAACATACCCTGCAAAAACAATTTAGACGTCCTCCACTTTGTTGTTGCAAGTTTAACGTGGCTGCTATGGTTTTCTAGAAAGAACCGTTCTTACCTACGGCAAAAACCACAATGGTGATTCATCAAGTTTGCTGTTTTAACCTTCTTCAAGGACAGGCCATAGTCAAATTTGATTCAATTAAAGTAGCAGAAACAGACACCCACCAGCCACCTTTATGAAAAACTAGTTGCATGTCAGTCGATGGAACCGGTCTCATGTGCGTGGACATGTAAGGTTGGTTCGGGCCGCTTCATCCCACAATACCGCCGTATCAAAATAAGATATTGGTGGTAAGCAGTATGACTATCACCGCCCACAACTCTTTGTGTTCTACTTGTGCATATCATCTACGCATAGACCTGGCTTTGATACCACTTTTGGGAATCGTTGCATGGAAAACAAGAAAAATCTACGCACACGCAATGATCTATCCATGGAGATGCATAGCAACAAGGGGAGAGTGTGTCTATGTACCCTTGTGGACCGTAAGCAAAAGCGTTTCACAACGCGGTTGATGTAGTCGAACTTCTTCACGCTTCAATCGATCAAGTACCGAACGCACAGCACCTCCGCGTTCTGCACACGTTCAGCTCGGTGACGTCCCTCTCTTTGATCCAGCAAGACATCGAGGTAGTAGATGAGTTCCATCAGCATGATGACATGGTGACGATGATGGTGAAGTGATCTCTGCGGGGGTTCGCCTAAGCACTATGAAAGTATGACCGAGGGTGTAAGTGGTGGACGGGGACGCCACGCATGGCTAAGACAATGTTGTGTCCTTGTGTGGCACCCCCTCCCCACATATATATAGGTGGCAGGGAGGGAGGAGCAGCCAAAGGAGGCTCCCAAGTAGGAGGAATCCTACTTGGGGTCCCTCCCAAGCCGTGCCCCCCTTTCCTTCTTTGGAGTGCGAGAAAGGCAAGGGAGGGTGGCGCCCCCCTTCCTTTATCCAATGAGAGGGAAAGGTAGGAGGGGCCAGCCCTCCCACTTTTCCTTCCCTAGGTGTAGGATCGAAAGTATGTCTAGAGGGGGGGTGATTAGACTACTTGACCAAATAAAAATCTATCCTTTTCCCAATTTTAGTCTTTTGGCAGATTTTACCTATCTTAGCACAAGTCAAGCAATCTTAACACAATTCAAGCAAGCATGCAAAGAGTCTATGAGCAGCGGAAAGTAAAGCATGCAACTTGCAAGAATGTAAAGGGAAGGGTTTAGAGAATTCAAACGCGATTGGGGACACGGATGTTTTGTCGTGGTTCCGATAGGTGGTGCTATCGTACATCCACGTTGATGGAGACTTCAACCCACGGAGGGTAACGGTTGCGGGAGTCCACGGAGGGCTCCACCCATGAAGGGTCCACGAAGAAGCAACCTTGTCTATCCCATCATGGCCATCGCCCACGAAGGACTTGCCTCACTAGCGGTAGATCTTCACGAAGTAGGCGATCTCCTTGCCCTTACAAACTCCTTGGTTCAACTCCACAATCTTTGTCGGAGGCTCCCAAGTGACACCTAGCCAATCTAGGAGACACCACTCTCCAAGAAGTAACAGATGGTGTGTTAATGATGAACTCCTTGCTCTTGTGCTTCAAATGATAGTCTCCCCAACACTCAACTCTCTCACACAGGATATGGATTTGGTGGAAAGAATGTTTGAGTGGAAAGCAACTTGGGGAAGGCTAGAGATCAAGATTCATATGGTAGGAATGGAATATCTTGGCCTCAACACATGAGTAGGTGGTTCTCTCTCAGAAAATGTGTATTGGAAGTGTAGGTATGTTCTGATGGCTCTCTCTTCGAATGAAGAGTGGGTGGAGGGGTATATATAGCCTCCACACAAAAACTAACCGTTACACACAATTTACCAATCTTGGTGAGACCGAAGTGAAAAACTCGGTCGGACCGATTTAGCAAACCTAGTGACCGTTAGGATTTTCGGTGGGACTGAGATGCAACTCGGTAGGACTGATATTGTTAGGGTTAGGGCATAACATAATCTCGATGTGACCGATTACACAAACTCGGTGGGACCGATTTTGGTAATAAGCTAACCAGAGAGTTGGTTAGGTAAACTCGGTGGGACCGATCGCTCATTTCGGTGGGACCGAAATGTTACGAAAGAGAAACAGAGAATTTACATTGCAATCTCGGTGGGACCGATCGCTCATCTCGGTAGGACCGAAATGTTACGAAGGGAAACAGAGAGATTACAACCCCATCTCGGTGTGACCGAAATCCCTATCGGTGAGACCGATTTGCCTAGGGTTTGTGGCAGTGGCTATGACATTTGAAACTCGGTGGCACCGGATAGAAAGAATCGGTAGGGCCGAGTTTGACTTTTGGTTTAGGTCATATGTGGATGTGGGAAGGTAGTTGAGGGTTTTGGAGCATATTACTAAGCACTATGAAGCAAGAACCTCATTAAACAACACCTCATCCCTCCTTGATAGTATTGGCTTTTCCTATAGACTCAATGTGATCTTGGATCACTAAAATATAAAATGTAGAGTCTTGAGCTTTGAGATTGAGCCAATTTGTTTGTCCTTAATATTTTGAGGGGTCCACATTCCTCATTCATGCCATGCCATTCATTGAGCTTTTCCTGAAATATTAATCTTGTAATAGCATTAGCTCAATGAGCTATATGTTGTTAGGAATTCCAAAACCACCTAGGGATAGCTGCACTTTCAATCTCCCCCTTTTTGGTAATTGATGACAACATATAGATCAAAGCTTCGACAAATGATAATAAGAGTGAAAAACATTGTCGCTTTGAGAAGCATGTGAAAGGCAAGAGCTCCCCCTAAATTTGTGCATAGTTTATGGTTTGCTTTGGACTGCAAATGCACAAAGAGTTAGGCTCATGGGTTACTCTTCCATGTCACATACATCTTGGTGGATCGCTTAAAATGATAATAATTAAATGCATGCACTCATCACCAAGCAAAGTGAATGATTATATAGGGATAAAAAGATAATGTCATCCAACAAGCATTAATGTAGCATATGATCAAACACATGATCATCCAAGTATCACATAGACAAAAGGTATCTCAAACAAGCAAAGCAAATAAAGTTCAACCACCAAAGCAAGAGAGAATAAAAGGCAACGCTCTCTCTCGAAGCCTATGATCTATAAATTTTTCTCCCCCTTTGGCAACAAGTTACCAAAAAGTTCCTACAAAATGCATAGCACTAAATCGTCTCTCAGGCTTGGTCTCCAGGTGGTGGTGTCCGGATAACTCCAAGAACGAAGGCTTCAGTCGAAGTAGATGGAGCTGATGGAGTAGGTGCTGGAGCTGGTGGGCACTGAAGCTGTAGCTGGTGTAGATGACGTGGCTCTGGTGTCTGGAACAGGCACTGCAGCAGACCTCTGAGCTCTAGGCACTCTGGCAAATGCATCAGTGGTTGTCTTGCCCTTCCTCTCTTGCATATCATCTTCAAGTTGCTCCACAACAGACTGAATCTCAGTTACCTTCACATCCAAGTCATAGAATTTTTGCTCCACGATTCTTTCCAAGCTCTCCTGGTTTTGAGTCACGGTGGCCAGTCCCTTCTCAATCCTCAGAGTGGATGCAATCAGGTAGCCAAGCTGATCTTGCTTGCTCTTCAGGAGATACTGAGATGCTTCTTCAGTAGTTGGCATCCTTGCAGCCTTTTCAGCTTTTGCCTTCTCCTTCTTGGCTTGTGCATGCACAGAAGATGGTTCATCCTCATTCATAACCACAGTGTTGTCCTCGAAGTCTGGATAGATAGGCATGTGCTCCTTGTCCAGCAAATATGTACCAATGCCCATCTTGGAGTTGATTAGCTCCTGGATCTGTGGGGCATACCCACAACTCCTCTTCTGATCTGCAGCTGTCCTCTTGATAGTTTCAACTATTAGGCTCATGACTTTGAACTTCTGTGGGACATAAAAGATGTGAAGCAAGTTAATTGCATGGCCTCTGATCATCTTGTGATCACCTGAGTTTGGCAAGAGAGTGTGCCTGAGGATCCAGTTGATGGTTGGCAAGCCTGATAGAAGGTAATGTACAGATCCAAACTTATGTGTCTGAAGAGCAGCATCTGGGATCTCCTTGTACATGTGTGCCATTGTGTTGTGATCCTTCTTCCTGTTGGCATAGACATCCAAGTCATCTTCACTCTCTTTTGGGCATTGATCAACTTCGCCCATTCAGTAACCGTGGACTGGTACCTCGTACCTTCAGACATCCAGACAATCCTTCCATCTGGGTAGAAATGAGCTGTGGAGTAGAACTGCATGATGAGCTCATCATTCCATTTTGTGAGCTTCTGAGCCACTAACTCATCGACTCCACAAGCCTTGAAACTGTCATGTACACCTGGATAGTGATCCTCATTCTCCTTGATGTAGTCCTAGTCGACCCATCTCATGTCACACACTATGGGCTTCTTGTCAAGCAACACTGTCTCATAGAAGTCCTGTTGTTCCTTTGTATGGAACCTGTAATCCACAACAGTCCTCCTCCTGGTGGCATATGGATTAGACTTTCTCCATAGCCTCATACCTGAGTCCTTCCTTATCTTCATGTTCTCAGCTACTGGATGAGCATCATTGTGATCTGGGATTTTTGGCTTCAGCTTCCTCAATACATGTGACTCATCATCTTCTTCTTCCATTTCAGCTTCAGGCACTGGGGCCTTGTTCTTTTCCTCAGCAGGGATGTTCCCGATGCTCTTCTTCGGTTTTGGCTTTGGAACTAGAGCAGCAGCCTTTGGAGCAGTCTTAGGCTTAGATGAAACAGCCCATGCCCTGATGGCATGACCCACAAGCTTCTGAGCTTTGGGTGCTGGTGCAACATCTTCTTCCTCTTCCTCTTCAGAATCTCTCATGATTGAGTATCTCCCAAGCACTCTAGCAGTGGTCTTTTTTACCCTCTCCTTCCTCTTCTTCCCTTCTGCAGCAGCCTCTTTGGGTTCATATTCCAAAGGGACTTGAGTAGATGCTCTGGCCTTAGACATTGGAATTCTCTTTGCAGGAACCTTTTGCTTCATGCCTGGCTTGGTGGCAGCAGCAGTGCTATATTCCTTCTTAACCACTTTCTTCTTGGAAGTGGCCTCATCCTCAACTGCCACATAGTCTTCATCCTCAGATTCAGAGGTCTTCTTCTTTCTGGCCCTGGTGCCAGCTTTGGGTAAGTTGCTTGGGGTGCTCCTGCTACCATCATCTGAGCTGCTAGAGGGACTAGTGCCCTCACTCGGGTGAACCTGCTCCTCTGACCTGTTCTGGCTGTCACTCTGATCAGACATATTGCAAACACTGACAGCAGACCCCGTGAATAGATATAGATGAGAGAGAGTGGATGAGCATCACAAAATGCAGAGGTTTTTGCAAAAGAATGAGTCAAAAACTTAGTTTTAGTTTTCCATAGAAAGCATTTCGGATCAACCGATTTGTAATCTCGGTGATACCGAAGCAGCTGTTGGAACCTAAACTAGTGAAATCGGTTAGACCGAGTCACAGTTCGGTGGGACCGAGACTGCTAGGGTTTCACAAAGTCCTGAAGTCGGTCACACCGTATAGCAATTCTCGGCCAGACCAAAAATTACATGTGCAATGGCCTGAGCCGAATCGGTGGTACCGAGTTCCACAACTCGGTGGGTCCGAGATGGTTTCGGCGGAAACCTAACCCTAAATTTTCAATTCATGACTAAACTATGGAGTGTTTTGACTGGATAAGAATGATCTCAATCGTGGCAAGATACATGGCGAACACAATGTGCTCGGAATCAGATAGGGATAGCACAGTGATCGAGTTCATACCCTAGTTCGGCGAAGAACTCGCTACGGCGGCAACGGCGGGGATGATTCCCATTGACGGCGGTGGAGACCAGCGGCAGGAGGTGGCTGGTGACGAGGAAGACGATCCGGAGACCCTGGAGGCAGAGCGGGCTAAGCGCGGGTCGAGGAGGTTCGGAAAGTTTTCCAAAATTTGACCCGTGGGTATATATAGCCCGACCCTATCGGTGTGACCGAGTGGAACAACTCGGTGGCACCGAGATTCATAACTGCAAGCAGTTACTGAAACTCGGTGTGACCGAAAGGTTCGAATCGGTTGCATCGAGGTAGAAAACCTAGATCGACTTAGTGATCTTGGTATGACCGAAATGGGTGAATCGGTCAGACCGAAACACACAAAGAAGTTTTGGAAGTTTAAGTCTATGACGAATCGGGGACTCCGAGTGCTCCTCACACAGAGTGGTTCAAATCTGACTTGATCAAATTTTGTGATGCAACATGAATAGAGTTTGAGATGAGAAAAGCATAGATAGCTAGAGAAGGTTCTTAGGCATTCTTGTCCATCCACTTGGCCAAAAGAAAAGGAAACCAATCAATCAAAACAACAAGTGGATGTCCTCGAATGAGTAAATTATGCAACCAACATGCTCACACAATAAAATGGCAAATCAAATATGTGGCAAAGCATGCACAAACAATTCTAGCATCTATCAAGCAATTGGCGATGACTAGGTCATCTATATATGAGTATATTGACTTAGGAGTCAAATGAGAACATTTGATCATAGGTCATACCCATCGTTTAAGCACAAGTGGGGCTACCACTTTTACATAAAGCGTTGTTGTGTTCACACCATTAGAGTTGCTTTAACTCAATTGTTAGAGTAAAGCTCCCCCTATATGTGAGATCCCCCCTAAGAGGGGTGAACTAACCTTGGGTTTTGTCGATGATGACTTCATGTAGGTGTTGAAGATGTGGATGCTCTATGTTGATGTAGATCATTTGGAGCTATCCTCTGGAGTGAGTTGCACTTTCAATACCTACACGGGTTAGTCCCACAAGGAACAAACAAGGGTATCCATAGACATAGAGTGATGCACAAACAAGATGATGTCTATGAAAGCTTTAGGTTACCTTGTCCCTTGTCTTACCAACAAGTTGGTTTGTGACTCCTTGAACTAGTGCAAGATTTGGAAGTTGATTGCACTTGTTCTTGCCAAAATGATAAGAGTGAAGTTTATTGGCAGAGTCACCCTCAAGAACTCTTCTAGTTCTTCTTCTTCGGGATCCACACCATCTTGATGGGAATCCTCGTAATTGTAGTTGTACTTGATGAAGTGGCACTTGATGTAGTCTTGGGAACCCACTTGACCAAGGCCTTAGGAGCTTCTTCAAATGCATCAATTTCCTCTTGAAGCTTGTCCTTGCCTTTTTGCTTGTGGTCTTGTGGTGGAAGATCATCTTGAGCTTGTGTCCCTTTGGATGAAGTGGGATCATACTTCTCTTGTTGAGGAACAAAGTTCATCTTGGGGTATTGATCTTCTTCCCACTCAACTCCATTGGCATTGAACTTTCGTTCAAAACCAATACCTTGATTCTTCCGGTGCCTTCCTTGCTTGCGTACAATTTCCTCGAATTGCTTACTCCCGGCAAGGCTCTTGTAAACATCTTTCTCTATAATTCCCTTCAATAAGCTATTTTCTTGCTCAAGTGTAACTTGGCTAAGAGAATCATTAGTGGAATCAAGAGAATTACTAGAAGCAACAACATTGGATTTAGCATGATTATCGTTACTACTAGAAGAAGAATCCTTCTTGTTCTTGTTACTAGACTTGACTTGAGGCATGTAAGTGGATAAGAGTAAACACTTGGCAATGTAAGAAGAACTTTTCTTGCAAAGATCATCATTGATTGCCTTTAAGAACTCATGCTCTTGCTCGAGGTTGAGCTTTTCAAAACGTAATTTCTCATGAGTCCTTAAAAGTTCTAGATGATCTCCTAAGATAGTTTCATGACCTAACTTAAGAGTGTTTAGTTCTTTAGTTAGAGACTCAATCTTCTCCTTATCATTGTCATTCGTTTCATCATAGTATTCATCACTATAGTTGTCAACAAGTAACTCATCATCACCTAACAAGTCATCTTCATCACTATTGAAATCAACATACTCGGGGTGTGATACCTTTGGACCTTTGGCCATCAAGCATCTTCCAATTCCTTCATTTGGTGAATCAAATATGTCGTAGGAGTTGGTTGACACAAGTGCTAGTCCGGCAACACCTTCATCTTGAGTATATTCGGAGTCGGAGTGATAGCTTCTCTTGGAGTCATTGTCGGAGTCGGAGCCGGATACCCAATCACCAACATGAGCTTGATGTCTTCGTTTTGTGTAACTCCTTGATGACTTGTCCTTCCTTTCCGAATCCTTGCTTCTCCGAGGGTGTCTTCATTCATATCGATCATCCCTACTCCTTCTCTCCCTTGGTGGTGATTCTTCTCTTCTACTTCTTCTTTTGGGAGAATATTCTCTTCTCTTGTGGGGAGTTGTACACTCATTGGAGTAGTGTCCGGGTCTTCCACAATTGTAGCAGTTTCGCTCTCGACTAGAAGATCTTTTGTCATTGTAGGACCTTGACTTGGAACTTCTTTCCTTGCTTCTACTCTTGTAGAACTTGTTGAAGTTCTTCACCATTAGGCTCAATTCTTCATTGAAGGTTTGTTTCTCACTTGATGATGTGGGAGCTTCACATGAGGCTTTGTAAGCACCACTTGACTTGTTATGGAGCTCCTCCTTATCCTTGAGTGACATCTCATGAGCAACAATTCTTCCAATGACTTCCGTTGGCTTGAGATCTTTGTAATTTGGCATCGTTTGGATCAATGTGCATATGGTATCGTATTTTCCATCCAAGGCTCTTAGGATCTTCTTGATGATGAATTTGTCTGTCATCTCTTCACTTCCTAAGCCGGCAATCTCATTTGTGATAAGAGCAAGCCTAGGGTACATTTCAGCGACACCTTCACCATCCTTCATTTTGAACTTGTCAAGTTGACTTTGAAGCACATCCAACTTGGATTCCTTGACGGAGTTGGTACCTTCATGCATATCAATCAAAGTATCCCAAATTTCCTTTGCATTCTCAAGACGGCTGATTTTGTTGAATTCTTCGGGGCACAATCCATTGAAGAGGATATCACAAGCTTGAGCATTGTATTGTAGCATCTTCAACTCATCCAC
The DNA here is from genome assembly GCA_034509565.1 of Triticum monococcum. Classification (NCBI taxonomy): domain Eukaryota; kingdom Viridiplantae; phylum Streptophyta; class Magnoliopsida; order Poales; family Poaceae; genus Triticum; species Triticum monococcum. Next base: position 662,523,334 of record CM067843.1, on the reverse strand, counting down.
GGTAGCTTCATGATTCGGTTCTCTCCCATCAAAGAATTCACATTGCAAGCCAACACACATAATAGCCCAAACGGCGGGGTTATGTCCAAGAATATGCATTTTCATCTTATGCTTCCAACTAGCAAAATTTGTACCATCAAAGTAAGGACCTCTACGGTGATAATTTCCCTCGCTAGATGCCATACTCTCCTAGGTTGTGAAACCAAGGCTATGACCACCAAAAGCTATGAAAATCAAAGCAAATGGAGACCAAAGCTCTGATACCACTTGTAGGATCGAAAGTATGTCTAGAGGGGGGTGATTAGACTACTTGACCAAATAAAAATCTATCCTTTTCCCAATTTTAGTCTTTGGCAGATTTTACCTATCTTAGCACAAGTCAAGCAATCTTAACACAATTCAAGCAAGCATGCAAAGAGTCTATGAGCAGTGGAAAGTAAAGCATGCAACTTGCAAGAATGTAAAGGGAAGGGTTTGGAAAATTCAAACGCAATTGGAGACACGGATGTTTTTGTCGTGGTTCCGATAGGTGGTGCTATCGTACATCCACGTTGATGGAGACTTCAACCCACGGAGGGTAATGGTTGCGCGAGTCCACGGAGGGCTCCACCCATGAAGGGTCCACGAAGAAGCAACCTTGTCTATCCCATCATGGCCATCGCCCACGAAGGACTTGCCTCACTAGCAGTAGATCTTCACGAAGTAGGTGATCTCCTTGCCCTTACAAACTCCTTGGTTCAACTCCACAATCTTTGTCGGAGGCTCCCAAGTGACACATAGCCAATCTAGGAGGCACAACTCTCCAGGAAGTAACAGATGGTGTGTTGATGATGAACTCCTTGCTCTTGTGCTTCAAATGATAGTCTCCCCAACACTCAACTCTCTCTCACAGGATATGGATTTGGTGGAAAGAAGGTTTGAGTGGAAAGCAACTTGGGGAAGGCTAGAGATGAAGATTCATATGGTAGGAATGGAATATCTTGGCCTCAACACATGAGTAGGTGGTTCTCTCTCAGAAAATGTGTATTGGAAGTGTAGGTATGTTCTGATGGCTCTCTCTTCGAATAAAGAGTGGGTGGAGGCGTATATATAGCCTCCACACAAAAACTAACCGTTACACACAATTTACCAATCTTGGTGAGACCGAAGTGAAAAACTCGGTCGGACCGATTTAGCAAACCTAGTGACCGTTAGGATTTTCGGTGGGACTGAGATGCAACTCGGTAGGACCGATATGGTTAGGGTTAGGGCATAACGTAATCTCGGTGTGACTGATTACACAAACTCAGTGGGACCGATTTTGGTAATAAGCTAACCAGAGAGTTGGCCAGGTAAACTCGGTGGGACCGATTGCTCATTTTGGTGGGACCAAAATGTTACGAAAGAGAAACAGAGAGTTTACATTGCAATCTCGGTGGGACCGATCGCTCATCTCGGTAGGACCGAAACGTTACGAAGGGAAACAGAGAGATTACAACCCCATCTCGGTGTGACCGAAATCCCTATTGGTGAGACCGATTTGCCTAGGGTTTGTGGCAGTGGCTATGACATTTGAAACTCGGTGGCGCCGGATAGAAAGAATCGGTAGGGCCGAGTTTGACTTTTGGTTTAGGTCATATGTGGATGTGGGAAGGTAGTTGAGGGTTTTGGAGCATATCACTAAGCACTATGAAGCAAGAACCTCATTAAAAAACACCTCATCCCTCCTTGATAGTATTGGCTTTTCCTATAGACTCAATGTGATCTTGGATCACTAAAATATAAAATGTAGAGTCTTGAGCTTTGAGCTTGAGCCAATATTTTTGTCCTTAATATTTTGAGGGGTCCACATTCCTCATTCATGCCATGCCATTCATTGAGCTTTTCCTGAAATATTAATCTTGTAATAGCATTAGCTCAATGAGCTATATGTTGTTAGGAATTACCAAAACCACCTAGGGATAGTTGCACTTTCACTAGGGCTAGCCAAACAAGGGAGGGGCGCACTAGCCCCCTTGTCGAATGGTGTGTCCCCTCCTTTGGCCCATAAGGCCGATATCTTGTCTGGGGGGGTGACCGGAACCCCTTCCGGTGACCTAATTCCTTCCCGGTATGTCCCGAAACACTTCCAATGTCCTAATACCATCAAAATACACTTCTACTTTACTCTCTTCTTCTTCACTGCTCCCCCAAGTTTCGTGATTAGCAAGTTTCCCTTCTAACAATTCCAAAGCTTTCGTGACCTCTATTGTAATAAAAGAACAAGCAGATGCTAAATCTAGTTCTTCTTTTGAGTAATATTGCAGTCCTCCATAAAAAAGATTTAATACTAGCCATTCAGGGAGCTTATGATAAGGGCAATAATTCAATAAAATTTTGTTCCTTTGATATTCTTTTACCAGACTTCTCCAGGCCTCTGTCGGAATTTTAAGATCCTTCTCCTTGCTTCATACGATTTCTTCTCTAGATAAAAATATGATAGAAAACTTCCTGCTAATTTACTCCATGTATCAAAAGTTCCTGCAGGGTGAGACACTAACCAATTCCTTGTCTTTTTAGCCAGAGTGTGAGGAAATAATTCCAGTTTCATATCATCTCGACTAAAGGCATTTAATTTAAATGTCGCACATACATCTTCAAAAAATTGCAAATGTTGGTAAGGATCCTCATCTTCCTCGAACACCTTTAAATTGTGTACCATGCAATAATTCGAGGACACTTGAGTTTACCTCATAAACTATACTGGTGGGATTAGGATCCAACGATGTGAACATTTATCGAATAGGTGGACATGTAAGCCGCATGGCAACATGTTCATAATTGTGTCCATACTCAGCCATGATTGTTCGAGACTTGCAAACAACTTAGTACACATGATTCAAACCAAACTCGGAACTAGGACGAAAAGCGCGTAGCTCCCCGGCAACGGCGGCAGAAAAATCTTGATCGCCTACAAGTGCACATGGTTTAGTTGTAGCCTTTTCGAAGTAAGAGTATCGACTCCACAGGGGCACATGAATTAGTCTTTGGTCCTTTGCAAGGTAAAAATGATGTGCCTATAAATTATAAGTGATCCAAAATAGGAATAATAATAAAGTTGCAAGTGTAAAGGTGAATAAATAAGATGGAATAAATAATAAGTAAAATGACTTGACTTGAGACAAATGATTAAAAGAGTTCCCAGGGGTCCGGATTCCCCACTAGTGTGCATCTACGGTGGTGCCTAAACACAAAGCTATTCTGGATTCCCTAAGCAACTTTACAAGTTTCTATTTGTGGGCGGACCTAGTACAAATACGTTTATACTTGTGGTATCTCCGTATCCCATATGCCACCACCGTTCTTCCCCACTCCGGTTATCAAACGGTGATTAGGGGGGAAAAGGTCCCCGTGGACGCGGCCAAATGCTCTCCATTATACCCCATGTTGCAACTATCCGCTACGAAGGGAAAAGGGTCCAGTCACGTCACCCAACTCCACAACCACACAGTTAGCCAACAGTAATAACCTTCCGTCCAGATTCGGCATATGTTGGATGGTCGACTTCACCCAACGTCAAGAAGATTATCAACATAAACATGCAACGAGGATATTAAATCCTAATATCAAACATCCTATTACACACTAGGGTTTGTCCATACCCCGAGAACAAAGGATCTACTCGCACATGGGAACAACAATCATCACGGAAATGGTAAATGAATACATGGATGAATAGATCAACCGATACACCATAGGATCCACTAGAGTTCTTGGTGTTACAGATGATAAGGATGTGGATGATGATGATGAGGAAGACGGTGATGATGAAGAAGACGATGATGATTGTGTTCCCCTCATGATGAGAAGAATCCCCTCCTTCTCCGCATTAATCCCCTTACCGGATGGGCTCCGGCGGCTAGGGTTCTTCCTTCGGGATGAGTTTCTGGAGGCTCTGAACGTCTCATCCCCAATCCGCTTCGACATGGTGAAAATAGCTGATCTCCCAGAGGCAGCGGCACATCAAACGACCGCTCATGCGAGCGCTTGTGGTCGCATGGAACACCGTCGTTCGCTCTGGAAGTGCGGCGACGATGGTTTCTTCGGTCTTCTTGCTTGATTCCTTTATGGAAAGTTTTTATCACCTTTAATACGTGATTCCACTGCCATTTTTAGGGATTTCTCAAATAAATGAATATTGCTCCATAAACCACAAGCGGAGGGATTATCAACAAAAAGAAGTGCACGAACTTAGTAAAATTCCACAAAGCCTAACTAGTAGGCAAAATAACGGTGAAAAATGCCTCGTAATTTGGACTCATCATTCACTATAAGAAATATGTCAACTTGTGACCACCACTATTGGTCACTGAATGGTCACAAATTTCCATTTGTGACCTTTTTGTGACCAAAAACATAAGGTCGAAAGCTGGCCATCATAAACTGACTATAGCGACCTTTCTTCTGGAATGGTCATAGACGTTTATGACCAAAATACGTCTACTGTGGCATTTTGGTCACTAGCAACCTCCCTAGGCCACGTAGGCATCCAGCGTGGCAAGCTGATGTGGCACAAGATTCAGCCCGGTCCAATTCCGTGTTTATATGGGCCGAGCCCATTAATTCAGCCCATTTAATGTATTTTTTCCTATGAATTTTTTGTCAGCTTCATGGACCAAGCCCAACATTGCAGCCTTTTTAGTTTTGGGCCATGGCCTTTTTGTCTCAATAGTTTCATTTTTTCTTTTTTTATAAAGTGGGTTCACTAGTCAGGTGCGTCCCCATTGTCAGGTTCTAGTACTGGGTCCTAGCCGTCAGGGAAATATTCTTCAATTTTTTAATTGAACGCAAATAAATACCTAGTATTTAAATTGGCACACAAAACTCACATAATACTTCAAATATTATCAACCATCAAAGTGTTACATCAGATAACAAGCATCAAGTTTACAATCACATAACAAGCTCCACAAGTGTGATCAGCATCAAGTTTACAATCAGATAACAAGCTCCACAAGTGTACAATCAGATCATTTAACACACAGGGCTTCATTACTCTCAGAACTAGCTCCAATGAGCTAGAACTATTCTTCCTCCACTTCTTTGTCTTGATGCTCACGAAGAAACATGAAAGCCCAGCATCTACATGTTACAGAACAAAATGTTTAGGAACAAAATAGAAGTGATTAGATGGCATTGGAAAACTCAAAAGATAAGCCATATAGCTTTGTTTAATATTACTAAGATATATAGCCATTAGTTTGTTTTAACATGGAACCCAAGAGTATGTGACTCTAGCACCCTGAGAAAGATGTTAATATGCCATCATACTAGCTGATAGACAAACATTCCAGGAAGAATAGATGCTTGTTTAACAGGTACAATCAATACTGCTATCTCTAACAGACAAATTTAAAGTTTTTAATACATTTATTTTCTATTAGCAAAACTGAATATGCTACTTCCTGATTCATGGCTGCATAGTCCAGCTAGCTACACCAGTTTGCTCTCATGCAAAAATTAGAAAGAAAAAAAAGAACAAATAAATCAACACTGATTTCTCTAACACGTACAGTAACTTGCTGATATAACTTTCTCCTAATTGCATTCTCATATGACTGGGCCAACATGTGATGTTACTATTCGATGTGCTATTGGCCGAAGCAAAGGAAGCCTCACCCACGCCTTTTACTAATGCAACTAGCTTAATTGATTTTTCCTACTTAGAAATAGTACTACACTTTGACTTGCTTCAACTCAGCCGGAAGCTTCATACTAGCACAACCAGCAACAAACTAGCACTACCCAGAACGAATCAGGAGGCCAGCGCAAATTAATCAACAGCCTCAGGTTCACATCATCTAGAGGAATATAAGCCATATCCAAAGGAAAGATCCGAAACATCAAGCATGATACTACTTTGTCCATAAGAAGGTCGTACTTACATCAAGCATGAAGCACCAAAATGCTCTGCGAACGAGATCAAATATATCAGGTTGTCTATATCAAACCCAGCAGCTACTGCACGTGCAAAGGCCATAGCCTGCTCTTTACGTAAGATAGTCTTGTGAGTCTCCGGCACTCTGAGAAGTTGAACTCTGCAAAACATTGTAAAAACAGAATAATCAGCTTCCAATATCATGAGAAAACATGTATAACTCCCACTGGAATTTTTAAATGCAGTTGCGAATTGTCCTGAAAACTTGTGCACTTAATGATGGTTAGATCCATCTTATAGAATAATCAGCTTCCAATATAAGTTAGGTAAAACAGAACAGAATGTATAAGCACGAATTAAGATAGGCCATGCATCAAACACAGAAATACTTTTGAGCCGTTCACTGTCATGTACTACTACCTAACTGGCTAACTCAGCAGGTGTGACTGATGGTACACTGCACCAAATTCCATAATGAATTCCATAACGAATGATAGATTCTAAAGAAGCAGCACTGCATTTCCAGCTAATAATAAGCATTGCCTAAGATTTCTTTGTAGAAATGAAGTCAGTAGCATTGTACCTTCCATGGAGGAGTCCACATTATGGGCTTCTGCCTGGCAAATCGGCCAGAGTAGTGTCATGGCTACCCGAGGAATCACCTAAACACGGCCTTGAAGAGGATGGCCAACGCTGCCTGCACTAGAGTCACCATGTTGCCTGTAATTCCATCAAGACAAATACAATCAGTATCAAGATCAGAGGTTCAGAGCAAGAATAGTGAAGGCGTTTATGCTATAAACGACGAGGAGATGATGCTAACTCTAACAAAGTAGGCATAGAGTAACAAAACAACTCCATTACACTTAAGTTGCTGCTACCTGCATACACTAAATGGAACCAGAAGTATGTCGACTACTAGACATCCATGAATGATGCCTAGGAGTATTGATTTGAAAACAATCAATCCTCCAATACTAATAAATTTCGGAGTATTAATTCGAAAATGACCTATACTACAGTACAGTGCAGTGCGTAAGAAGGAATGAATCCATTTTCAGTCAACACTAGCAGTAGTACACTGAAGAAATCGACACTGGACAGAGTCAATTAATATGTACAGCTAGCACCCATTTGCATATATTCTACACTTGAATTCAAACCAATCACTCTATTTCAGAAGATGCATGTACATGCATGCAGCTAGCGGTTTTGTGATGCAGATGCTTTGCAGCTTGGTCATAGCAAATAGTGTTGTGCATTACTGAAACACAGGCTGGAGTTGGGCATAAAGACCGAAACACAAGCCCATTTTCTGGTATTTTTTTGAATAGGTCATTCCTGGTTTCTAGTTTATATGTATGTAGGTGCCATCTCCACTGAAGATGGTTCAAACTACTACTCCAGTACATACTAATAAAACTTGAAACAGGCTAGTTCAAACTACATACTAATAAAACTAGATCAAGTTGGTGATAGACATCAGATGCTTCTAAACAAGCAAGGGGCATCACTTCCTACTCCTAAAATGAAGAGAACACACATGTGGCGCTATGATTGATGCGGCAAAAATAAAGCATCGGTGCAGTCTGTTTCATCCTACTGATTGTGCCGCTTGTGAGGCACCAATTTCAATTTGTAGGCACGCTGGTGTTCTGCAGTTTGCGAAAACAGAGGAGGAGGCCGAACAGAGCACCTTTGTTGTCTCCGGCATTGACATTCACGCGAAGCTTCTCGACCAGGTAGACGCACACCAGCATCCTCCCGTGGCCGGCAGTGGCGTGCAGCGCCCCTGATCATCCGTCCTTGGCGGCCTCCACCGCCTCCTTGATGCGGCCCTTCCCACCATCCAGCACGCTCGTGATGCCCGACGGGAAAAAAATCGCGCCCAAATCAGGATCGAGCACAAACAAACACTGAAGCGGAAAACCAGCATGGGAAGAGGGAGGCACGGGCGTACTCTTGAAGCGGCCGAGGTCGCCGTCGACCGCCGCCTTGTGGAGCCGGTGCTGCTGCCGGCCTACAACTGCAGGGGGGAGGAAAGGGGACGGGGTTAGGGCCAGTGCGGGGTAGGAGGCTGGGTCGGGGGTACTTACCGGAGGTGGGGGCGGCGCCATGGCTGGAGGGGTGGAGGTGGGTAGGATTTTGGAGGCCGTCCACCTATTGGCCGCCCTTTGGACGCTAGCGCCGCCGCCCTCCATGCCGGAGCCGGCGGCCCCGGCGACAGCGGCAGACTCCTCCTCTTGGACGTGGCCGTTGTCCGCGTCGAGCGACGGGTGCGGGCGCTTCTGCGCGGGCATTCCGGCCGCCTGGCTGCCCTCCCCGCTCCTTGGCGTGGCGCTCGTCGCGGGGGAGAGGACGGTCGGGCGCGTGCGGGCGGGCGGCAGAGTGAGAGGGAGGAGGCGGGAGGTGGGTGGAGGCGGCTCGAGTCGAGGGGGAGGCGGATCGAGACGGATCTAGGGAGCGCATGGGGGAGGCCATGGACGGCGGGGAGCTCCGTCGGAGGGAGGTGGCGGCCGCGATCTGGAAGGGAGGAGGTGGAGGCTGCGATCTGGAAGGGATGAGCGCGGATTCGACCGCGGCCGTGGGAGAGAAGGGAAGAGAGGGGTTGTCGGCGATCGGGGTTGGGGGAGAGGACGGAGGACGGCGGCGGCTGGGTGGTTGGGGATCCAGAGATTGAGACGTAGGGTTGGGGGTGGCGGCTGTGGGACGAGAGGGGGAGAGTGGATCGGGGAAGTTAGGGTTTGGGTGAGAGGGTGAGGGGGTGAGGGCTGCCGTTGGATCCAGAAGCATCGAACGGTGGTTGAGGCATGATCCGCGTGATATGCCTATGGACCAATCAGAGCGCACCAAACAATTTGCAGATTTTTTGACCATATAAATTGGTCATGATTGATTACATACAAATTTTTCATTTCATTTTTCAATGCTCAAATGAGTTTTTTTATGAAAGACCTATCAAATATTTGTTCAAATGATGCCATATTTTGCACAAGTTTACATCTTAGATTGGCAAACAACATTGACAAAGGGAGTTTTTATTTCTTTTGCATGAAAAAACAATTTTCCATTTTTTGAGTGCTCAAAATAAGTTTTTTTGTAAAGAACCTACCAAATATTTTTTGTAAAATTTTACCAAATCAATTTTCTAAAATACTAGGCCATATTTAATGCACAATTGACCAAATGGTTAGGTGTAAAAAGTTTTGATCCACCTCTCGTGAAAAAGACAAATTTCCGCCGATTTAGTTGGAAGCGGGTCAAATTTGAACTATAGCTGCCATGTAGTTTGCTCTTTATTTTTCCCAAAAATCATTTCTAGGTACATAAGTATCTATTTAATCAGAGAAACACCAATAAAATTCCAAGATTCAACCACTAGCTAGGAACGGTCATTCCCGCCGTTTTGACCGCATTTTGAAACGGGCATAAAAAATTCAAAAAAATCAAAAAATTGGGAAACCTTCGCATTGTGTCATTATATGTGGCCAAGTTCCTAGGAAAAATAACAAACTTGTAATACGGCAATTATTTTAAAAAAGTGTTCTCAGAAACGAGCTATCACGTGTGGAGATCAATGGCTTTCAAGCCAAATGATCAATCTTATGGCCACATTCATGGCATAGTTTGTTCAAATGATCTCATATTGTGCACAACGGTACATATTGAAATGACAAACAATATTGCCTAAGGAAGTTTTCACTTTCCTTGGACGGAAAAACCATTTTCAATTTTTCGAGTGTCCAAAAGGGGTTTTTTTGTGAAGGACCTCCCAAATAATTGTTGCAAAATTGGACCAAATCATTTTTCTAAAATATTAGGACATATTTAATGCACAATTGACCAAATGGTTGGGTGTAAAAAGTTTTGATCCTCCTCTGGTGAAAAAGACAAATTTTCGCCGATTCAGCTGGAAGCGGGTCAAATTTGAACTGTAGCTGCCTTATAGTTTGCTATTTATTTTTTACAAAAATCATTTCTAGGTACATAAGTATCTATTTAATCAGAGAAACACCAATAAAATTCCAAGATTCAACCACTAGCTAGGAACGGCCATTCCCGCCGTTTTGACCGCATTTCGAAACGGGCATAAAAAATTCAAAAATTTTCAAAAAAAATTGGGAAACCTTCGCATTGTGTCATTATATGTGGCCAAGTTCCCAGGAAAAATAACAAACTTGTAATACGGCAATTATTTTAAAAAAGTGTTCTCAGAAACGAGCTATCACGTGTGGAGATCAATGGCTTTCAAGCCAAATGATCAATCTTATGGCCACATTCATGGCATAGTTTGTTCAAATTATCTCATATTGTGCACAAGGGTGCATATTGGAATGACAAACAATGTTGCCTAAGGAAGTTTTCATTTTCCTTGGACGAAAAAACCATTTTCCATTTTTCGAGTGCCCAAAAGGGTTTTTTTTGTGAAGGACCTCCCAAATAATTGTTGCAAAATTGGACCAAATCATTTTTCTAAAATATTAGTCCATATTTAATGCACAATTGACAAAATTATTGGGTGTAAAAAGTTTTGATCCTCCTCTCGTGAAAAAGACAAATTTCCGTCGATTTAGTAGGAAGCGGGTCAAATTTGAACTGCAGCTGCATCATAGTTTGCTATTTATTTTTTACAAAAATCATTTCTAGGTACATAAGTACCTATTTAATCATAGAAACACCAATAAAATTCCAAGATTCAACCACTAGCTAGGAACGGTCATTCCTGCCGTTTTGACCGCATTTTGAAACAGGCATAAAAAATTCAAAAAATTGGGAAACCTTCGCATTGTGTCATTATATGTGGCCAAGTTCCCAGGAAAAATAACAAACTTGTAATACGGCAATTATTTTTAAAAAGTGTTTTCAGAAACGAGCTATCACGTGTGGAGATCAATGGCTTTCAAGCCAAATGATCAATCTTATGGCCACATTCATGGCATAGTTTGTTCAAATGATCTCATATTGTGCACAAGGGTGCATATTGGAATGGCAAACAATGTTGCCTAAGCAACTTTTCATTTTCTTTGGACGAAAAAACCATTTTCCATTTTTCGAGTGCCCAAAAGGAGGTTTTTTTTGTGAAGGACCTTCCAAATAATTGTTGCAAAATTGGACCAAATAATTTTTCTAAAATACTAGGCCATATGTAATGCACAATTGACAAAATGGTTGGGTGTAAAAAGTTTTGATCCACCTCTCGTGAAAAAAGACAAATTTCCGCCAATTTAGTAGGAAGCAGGTCAAATTTGAACTGCAGTTGTCTCATAGTTTGCTATTTATTTTTTCAAAAAATCATTTCTAGGTACATAAGTACCTATTTAATCATAAAGACATGGTGTGGTGGCGATACGTCGAGGTTTGGGCGGTGGCTGAGGGCCCCAACTCTAGAGCGCGTAAAGTCGCATGCCCGTCGCGTGGTCACCGCGTGACCCTGGCATTACCATGTGTTCTGGGTGGCATAGGTATGTCTAGTGTGTTGGGCACTCCCAAGGTAGGTGCTAGGAAGAAAATTACAACATAAGATTCTCACGAGGAGACCGATCGATGCTCAAACATGAATAAGTAGCCAAGTGTTTGATTAGCGGTACGGGAAATGCACATGGCCAATGGGTGTGAGTTTTGGCTGAGGATGATCATCTACTAAGGAGAATGTATTCACAAATTTTCAGCTCAAAAGGAGGATTCTAGGTGGTACTTGCTTTGCAAAGTACCACACTGGACAAAAATATGAATGTTGAAGCTGGGCTCAAAATAATGAATGGATTGAGCTGAAATTTGGTGGAGGATGGTTACTTGGGAATAGGAAGGCATTGTAGGAAATTTATATCATTTTGAAATTCCAAAGTAGTACTTCCTTCACAATGCTCTTCTATGGACAAAAATTTGGGAAAACTAGTGAGAGAGATTGGATGAATTAAATGAGCTAAAAATTGGTGTAGGTAAGTTACATAGGTATGGTCATGCGCTGGTAAATTTTCAGATCATTTGGGTAAGCCTAGCTAGTACTTACTTCACAAAGCTTCTCTCGAGGTAGAAACTTTGGAAATTTCCTGAGAAAGATTTACTAGGAAAATTGAGTTGAATATTATCATGTGGCAATGATTTGGGTATGGAAGAGTGCCCGAAAAGTTTGAGGGTGATAGGAGGGGTCTATATAACACTTGCTTTGCAACATGCCAATTTGGCCATAAAATATAAATTGAACCTGGGCTTACATAGATGATTTGACTGAGCTGCAATTTAGAGGAGGGTGAAAATTTGGGCATATGAAGGAACTGTATAAATTTCATGTCATTTAGAGGTATAAAAAAGGTACTTCCTTCACAATGCTTCTAGGTAGACAAAAACTTTGGAAATTTGCCGAGGAAGATTTGCTAGGCAAATGGAGCTGAATTTTGTCATGCGGTAATGATTTCGATAGGAAAGAGTGCCCAAAAATTCCGAGGGCAATCAAGAATATATAAATAGCACTTCCTTCATAAAGTGTTGTTGTGAACAGAATAGGAAAATGAATATTGTTGAATTAGTTTTGAACTAGGTAAGGAAGGATTTTTACATATTTGATGAAGATATGCCCCAAAGAATTTATGAGATTTTTTTGGAAATTTTGGGAATGATAGAAATATAGGTTGCTTCACAACCTAGGGCAAAAACTGCCACATGGACATGACACATAGGCAAAACTGATGAGATGGCGCCTAGTCATCACAACCCACCACAATCTACAAGGCTATGACCATCTATATTAGTCATTAACAACTAGAAATAAGGCAGCGGACTAGCACTGTTTGCTTTGTGACCATTTCGTGTAAGGAAATTACGACCTTTCTGACCAAAATGGTCGCAATGGTTTAGGGTTTGGAGCCCCTGAACAGCTTTTGACCAATTGGTCTAAAATGGTCATAAATTTATGACCAATTCTTCGAGGGTCACTGACAGAAAGTCATAAGTTGACATATTTCTTATAGTGATTGTGTCGCTATAAGCGAGACATAGGAAGCAACTAACGAAGGAGTACTCCTTCAGGAGCCCCCGCAAGGGTCACGTGAGGTGGGCTTAGAGCGCGCCACTTGGCGGCTCTCTGCCCTCTGGGCGCTCCCTCCGATTCTTCTTTTTCACACGTGTTTTAGGCTTTTTAGATGGTTTTTTTTCTTCTGCTTCTTGGTTTTTCTCATGTTTTTCTTAGGTTTTGGACCCCAAAATATCATATTTTTCCGTGAAAAAACGCATTTTCTTATTTTCCTACCGCGAGAGGCATGAATTTGCTTTCACGAGAAGTACAACCGTGCCTTTTGGAAACGAAAAAAACGCGATTCCTTTTTTTTCCTTTCGTGATAAGCACGGATTTGCTTCTGCGAGAGGCACAATCGTGTCGCCGAAAATGAAAAAAAAACACGTTTTTATTTTGTTTTCCTTTCGCCAGACGCATAGTCATGCCTTTGCAAACAAAATCCTTCCGCGAGAGGCACATATTTACTTTCGCGAGAGGCACAGTCGTGCCTCTCAGAAATGAAAAATAAACGTGTTATCTCTTTTTTCTGCGAGAGACACACATTTACTTTTCGTGGAGGCACAATTTTGCTTCTGCGAGAGGCACAATTTTTTCATCCGGCTTTTTCGTGAAAAAGGGTTTGTGAAACCTATCAATATAGGATGTAGTTTTGAAGATATCGATGCGAGAAATTAACGGTGAAAACGGTTCAAGATTTGAACGCACGGTTTAAGAGATAAAACATTTTGAATAAACAGGTTAAAAAAACTATCAAGTTGCGACGAGTGGCGTAAATGACTTTTGCAAAGAGTGTTCGATTTCGCGAGACATAGCGCTCACTATATTTTACATGTGTTTTGGGCGCCAAAACAACGAACCAAGCGGGGCCTCACATTATTTTTATCGTGGTATTCTGCACTCCCAAGTCGTACACTAGGACAATTGTGGACCAATTGATTTTAGCACTAAAAAAAGACTAAGGGCATGTGTAATGGTGCTATGAGTGCCACGTAGAATAAATAATGATGTGAAAAAGAGAAGACTCGTAAGTAAAGGTTTGTCTTTTCTAAAATTAAGAGAAGACAAAAGATGGTTTCTTAGCATATTTGTTTCACCACGTTTTTAAGAAATACCAGTTTTGAATATATGATTACGAGATGACCAATTGTAAATATTATTTTGTCATTTCTAAATTACATATAAAACTTAAATAAGATTATCTTATCTGCTAGTACCATTGCACATGCCCTAATTGATTCGAGTACGACGCACATCATCATCGGTCGGGTACAATTATAATTCCCGCGCGGTGGGAATCCATTTGTGCAATGCCAAAGTCGCCGCCGCAGCAGAAAGCAATCGTCTGCGTAGTGATCACGACTCGCGAGCATCCGCTACAGGAACGGCTGACCTGCGCGACCTGCTTGGATGGCAGCCATGGCGCCAACAAAGAACGACGACCAGCCGCTGCACATCCTCTTCTTCCCTTTCCTCCTTCCTGGCCACCTTATCCCGATGGCCGACATGGCCACTGTCTTCGCCGCTCGCGGCGTCAGGTGCACCGTCCTCACCACGCCCGTCCAAGCCTCCACCATCCGCTCCGTCGTGGACCGTGCGAACGACAGCAGCGCCACCGGCACCCCGATGTCCATCTCCGTCGTGCCTTTCCCCGACGTCGGGCTCCCGCCGGCTGCCCAGAGCGAGAGGGACCTTGCTACCTCCGGGGACTACCACGACAGGTTCCTCCAGACGGCGGAGCTGCTCCGTGAGCCCTTCCGCCGGTTCCTGTCAGACCACCACGCCGACATCGACGCCGTGGTCTCCGACAGCCTCTTCCACTGGTCCGCTCACGCCGCCGCGGAGCACGGCCTCCTGCGCATCGCGTTCCTCGCCACCAGCATGTTCGCCCGTGCCTGCACCGACACCCTGCTGCGGTGCAACGTGTTTGAGTCGTGCTCTGACGACCCCCGTGCCGTCGTATCCCTGCCGGGGCTGCCGCACCGTGTCGAGCAGCGCGGAGCCAGATGATGGACCCCGCGAAGCGACCACATGAGTGTGCGATGTTCCAGCTCGTCCAGGCCGCGGACCGGTCGACCTACGGCGAGCTCTTCAATAGCTTCCGCGAGCTGGAGCCGGGCTACGCCGAGCACTACCGTGCCACGCAGCTCCGCCGCCGCGCGTGGCTTGTCGGGCCGGTCGCGCTCGCCAGCGGCAGCGTCGAGGACGTGGCGTCAAGAGGCGCCGTCGCCGGCGCGCTCTGGCCAGACGCCGCCGGGTGCCTGCGGTGGCTCGACGCCAAAACAGCCAGCTCGGTGCTGTACGTCTCCTTCGGTACGATGACCAACTTTTCGCCAGAGCAGATGGGGGAGCTCGCCCGCGGCCTCGACCTCTCCGGCAAGAACTTCGTGTGGGTCATCGCCAAGGGCAGCACCGCCGCGTCGTCTGACCCGTCTACGCCAGAGGCGAACCGTGGGTACATCATCCAAGGTTGGGCGCCGCAGGTGCTCATCCTAAACCACCCTGCCATCGGCGGGTTCGTGACGCATTGCGGGTGGAACTCGACGCTGGAGGCCGTGAGCGCCGGCGTGCCGATGGTGACGTGGCCGCGGTACGCCGACCAGTTCTACAACGAGAAGCTCGTGGTGGAGGTGCTCGGCGTGGGCGTGGGCGTCGGCGCCGAGGACTACGCGTCGTGCTTGGAGACCCACCGGGTGATCGCCGGCGAGGCGATCGCCGAATCCATCCGGAGAGTGATGGGGGAGGAGGGCGACGGCATGGTCATGCGGAAGAAGGCCAAGGAGCTCGGCTTGATGGCGAGGGGCGCGGTGGAGAAGGGCAGGTCGTCGTACGACGACGTCGAGCAGCTCATGGAGGAGTTGATCGCCCGCCGGAGTTCCGTCGGATGTACCGCCAATGGGTAACGGTGATCCTCTAGCTATCACTCGATGTCACTGTGAATTTGTTGTAACATCATTCCCGTTGTGTATGTGTATGCTATCTCTATCTGGATTCTGGAGCGGCAGTGTGCATTTGCTGTACAAGCACCTGAAATTGTTTGAGTTCCTGGGGAAATTTAGATTTGTTACTGGTGTCGAAGAACTGGACCCCGGGCCGTACATGTATGTATACTAGATGTTTACGCGCGCTTCGCTGCGCCGATTTTCATTGTCGCGTTTGCTGTATAGTTCTTTGTCATTTTCCTATTGCCGATATTTGTTGTATGCCATGTGTTTCGTTGTTTGTTTTTATTAGCACATATGCCCGTGCATTACAACGGGAAAGACAATTGGATGTTACCAAAACGCTCATCAACGCGACACTAATAAAACATACAAACGGTGCAACCTGGCAGCAATGGGGAGGCGCATGCTAAGGTCTAGTAGAAATGCACATTAGTCTGGCGTTGAAAACCGTGGTAGACATGCAATATTTTTGGTATGATTTTTGTACCACAATCTATTAAGACCATCCATGAATAAATCAAAGTTGAACAAAACCATTAGATTGAAATCTACTTCATCCATCCCTTTAAGTTTCTTGGGGCTATCTCAAGAATTTGAACCAGCCTACTGTCCAATTAACACACTTGCTTTTTCTCTTAAAAAATAGTTAGATGTGTTAAAAAATGGATGAACTCGCTTGCAACAACAACGAACCAGCCCACTGTCCAATTAACACACTTGCTTTTTCTCTTAAAAAATATTTTAGTTCTGTTAAAAAAATGGATGAACTCGCTTGCAGCAACAACCCGAACGCATGCACCAGCGCCCCTCGTTGAAGCTTCTTGGAGATTTAAACATATCGCCCACAAATTCGTCTGGGGTTCATTCACGTAAAATTTAGAAAATCCGTTCAAGATTTTAGAAGAAAAAATCTCAAGGGAGCAACATAATTTAATGGGCGGAATTGATCTCTCACCGGAGCTCGCATGCATCCACGGCCGGGGTTCCATTTGTCTTTCCTTCCCGCTGATCCTGCATGCAACGCTGACTTAATTCCTTAAGATACCATTTACAATAATTAGCCAGCGAATCAGTAGTCGTGCATTGACCACTCAATTTCTGGAGTTGATTTATTTGATCCCTTATTTCTTGCTTCTGGAGGCTTGTTGATAGGCAACTTGTGAAGGTATATAAATTAGTAGAATTTGGTAAAAATAATAGAGGTGGGACTATTGGAAAGCAAACCATGTTATGAACCAAAAGTGTTTGCTTTCCTAACTGGTTGCGCCCTTATTTTTGAGTGGGATGGTCCAGTGTTCGAATCCCACAAAAGCTCTATTAACTTTTTGCTGATTGTTGCCTTTCACTGAAAAAAGGATGTGTAGCCTGCCAGCTCGGCTAGGGAAGCACGCCGGCCCAGGCCAGACCGCGCAGGAAGATGCGTAGCTGGCCCAGCTCGGTTATATTGCGATTTTGTCTCTACAAATTGTAAAAACGTATTATGATATGAGAAAAAAGCGTATTATGACGGTAAACCCACTGAGTCAACCCGTGCTTTATTATTACAGCGTGTTTGGCAAAAAATGGGAAGGGGAATGGGAGTTTAATGTAGGGAGTTTTATTGAGATTAGACATAGGATGAGTCGTTTTATTCCCAATCCTTTGTTTGGCGCATGATGAAAATTATGTGTGAGAGTTTTGCTGATTGTTGCCTTTCACTGAAAAAAGGATGTGTAGCCTGCCAGCTCGGCTAGGGAAGCACGCCGGCCCAGGCCAGACCGCGCAGGAAGATGCGTAGCTGGCCCAGCTCGGTTATATTGCGATTTTGTCTCTACAAATTGTAAAAACGTATTATGACATGAGAAAAAAAGCGTACTATGACGGTAAACCCACTGAGTCAACCCGTGCTTTATTATTACAGCGTGTTTGGCAAAAAATGGGAAGGGGGATGGGAGTTTAATGTAGGGAGTTGTATTGAGATTAGACATAGGATGAGTCGTTTTATTCCCAATCCTTTGTTTGGCGCATGATGAAAATTATGTGTGAGAGTTTTGCTGATTGTTGCCTTTCACTGAAAAAAGGATGTGTAGCCTGCCAGCTCGGCTAGGGAAGCACGCCGGCCCAGGCCAGACCGCGCAGGAAGATGCGTAGCTGGCCCAGCTCGGTTATATTGCGATTTTGTCTCTACAAATTGTAAAAACGTATTATGACATGAGAAAAAAGCATATTATGACGGTAAACCCACTGAGTCAACCCGTGCTTTATTATTACAGCGTGTTTGGCAAAAAATGGGAAGGGGAATGGGAGTTTAATATAGGGAGTTGTATTGAGATTAGACATAGGATGAGTCGTTTTATTCCCAATCCTTTGTTTGGCGCATGATGAAAATTATGTGTGAGAGTTTGATGAGAAATTATATTCCCGTGTTTGGTTCGTGGGAATTGACAAGGAAATAGACAAGGGAAATTAATGTAAGTTATGATGAAGGGCTAAGATTGACTCACTAAAACAATTCCCTTCCAACTTCCACCCCCTCCTCTGTTAATAAAATGGTGGGAGTTGGAGTCTCAAGTCCCATGATTATTTCCTTATCAATTCCCAATCCCCCTAACCAAACAATAGATTTGAAGTCTCGTACCCCTTCAATTCCCATTCCCTAGCTCTAACTACCCCCAACCAAACATGTTGTTAGGGAAAGATTTCATAGGCTGTTGATGTGGCTGCCTTAGTCCTGGACTTTTTATTGGACATGGAATTTTCCTATCAGCGTGTTTGGTTCAAGGGAATTAGAGATGGGAAATGGGAGTTGAGGGATAAGGAGATTAAAAATCCACTGTTTGATTAGAGGGAATGGGAGTTTAAGTGGGAAGGGGACTGGGAATTGGGGAAGCTAATTCCCACCGATTTCTTCGCAGGAGGTACCCTGTTAATTCGTGAGGAGAGTTTTATCCAACGCCAATTCCCATCATATGCCAAACAAGGGAATGGGAGTAAAAATCTACTTCCCATGCCTAATCCCTTCATAAATACCCTTATGCAAACTCTCATTCCCTTGCTCAAATGTTTATCAAACAAGCTGTATGTGTATGAATGGTGGGCGGTTGAGTTCCTACACGTGTCAGCCAAGAAATCTACACGGGCCTCACATATCCAATAGCCAGACCCAAGCGACAAATGCCCCGTAACAACCGGGACGTACATATCTAATCTAGTGCACCAAAGAGCGAGCTCCCTTTGTAGGCAGCTTTATTATCTTTAGGTGACTGATAGGCGCCGGTGCGCCGGCCCAAATTTGGACCGGTCGCATCGGTACCGTACGATCTGCAAAACCAAAACCGTACGATCTCCTATCCTTCCTCCTTTGTCTTGTTTTCTGGAAAAAAAATCCCATCACGCCGCCAGAGATGAGTGACGCGCCCGATCTAGAAGCTTTGCCCGGCGTGTCTCGCCTGTCGCCGCCCTCGCCGGCCGTCGTCGTCTCTTTTGTTTCTCGACAACTCTGTGAGTGCAGCAGCTTGTCCCTGTAGTTGCAGGTCCCCATTACGACAGTCGCAGCTCCGGTGGCGGCCGCCCGCATCCCCGGCGCAGCAGCTCCTCTGATGAGCTCGCAAAAAACCTATACTCTCCCTCAGATTGCCGGTAGGAGCAAAAATGTCATCCAGTTGTAGCAAAAAAAGATATCGGTTCCAGCAAAAAGAAGCTCGTCAATGTCGCCCACCGTCACCATTGTAGCAAAATTGTTAACCGGTGTAGCTTCCGTGGCTGCTGGTTCCAGCAAAAATGCTTCAACAAAAAAAGGTTTTCGCTAGTGGTAGCATAGACCAAAAACTATTCCAGCAAAAAAGTAACACAGTTCCAGCAAAAAAATGCGCTGCCGCCAATGGTCTTAGAAAAAAATCTCACCAGTTCCAGCTGTGCTTTCGGCTGGATGTAGCAAAAATAATTGTTAGTTCCAGCCAAAAAATCGATGCAGCAAAATGCATGGCAGCCACCGTCCTAGCATTGTAGCAAAGTCGAGCTCTGGTTCCAGCAAAAAATGAAGCGGTTCCAGCAAAAAAATGGATGTAGCAAAAAATCATACAGCGAAGGCACCACCATCCTCTCAATATGCAGCAAAAACCAATTGTGGTTCCAGCAAAAATTATGCAGCAAAAAATCATGGCGGAACCGCGGTGGCGGCGAACATGATCTACACTGCGACATGGGAGAGGTTGGGCCGAGCATGGCAACAAAAAATCGACAGCGGTACGCACTGTCTCTGCGTGAAGCATGAGATGCCATGGATGAAGTGATTTGAGAAAGAAGAAGCAGAGGAGGGAATGCGTATGGAGAAGGATAGAACGAGTGGATGACAGAATGAGAGGGTGTTTGTTTCCAGGGACTTATTGGTTTAGGGACTTAAAAAAGCCCCTATAAATCCCACCTAAACCAAACATAAGGGACTTATTGGAACTTATTGTGGTGATTTGGGACTTATTGTGATGATTTGGGACTTATCAAATAAGACTCTCAGGGAGGAGCTTATTGGGACTTATCCCGGGCCGGACCTACCCCGTGTCGCTCCAGGCTCGTTCCCCACACGCCGCCTGCCTCTCGGTCCAATCGCCGCCGCCGCCCGGCCTCTCACCCCGTCGTCGCCCCGCCGCCGCCCCACCTCGGTTCGTTCTGCCTCGGTTCGCCGCCCCGTCGCCGCCCCGTCGTCGCCCTGTCGCCGCCCCGCCTCGGTTCGCCGCCCCGTCACTGCTCCGCCTCGGTTCTGTCTGCATCAGTTTGTTGCAGCAGTGCCTCCAATCGCCGGACAGGCCCTTTCCTGAGCCTCGTTGCAGCGGTGCAACATGAACTTATAAGTCCCTGTAAACAAACAGATAGAGACTCGGAACTTATAAGTCCCTGTAAACAAACATGTAGGGACTTATGACTTATAAGTTGGGACTTAAAAAAAGTCTTAGGACTTATGAAACAAAAGGGCCTGAGTGGAGAAGCTTCGTCCTGAGAAGATAAGGTGAATGGCAGGAAGCGGTGCATGGGACCAGAGCAACGTGGTTGCGTGTACGAGCGTAACCCGCGTTGTGAGCGATTCCGCTGGCACGCCGATTTTAAACATTTCCCTTATCTTTAGAGACATGCAAGTAGCAGGATCATACTTCTTAGGCCCTGTTTGGTTCATAAGTCCTAGGACTTTTTTTAGTCCTAACTTATAAGTCCTAAGTCCTTAAAAAGTCCCTATCTGTTTGGTTCCTGGGACTTATAAGTCTCTATAAGATCATATTTCAACTATAAGTCCCTATAAGTTCCTCCTTAAGAGTCTTATTTCATAAGTCCCAAATGCCCACTTTAAATCCCTATAAGTCCCTCCTGTTTGATTTAGATGGGACTTATAGGGACTTATTTAAGTCCCTAAACCAATAAGTTCCTCAAAACAAACACCCTTTCTACAGGTTCCTCAAAACAACCAATAAGTCCCGCACGTCTTCCCCCACCGACCTCCCCTGATTTCCTTCCTAATTTAGGTAATCGTCAATTATGGCTCCACGTGCCTTTCTAATTTTTGGCAAAAATAATGCTTGGACAAGAATTTGATCTCTGGTCTACAGGTAATCAACAAAGGGAGCTAACCACCTCACCTATGACACTCATTGTTGAACAAGCTAAGGGAAATATTGTTTTTGACATGTTTTTGCCTTTAATATGTTAGCACTGAAAAACTTTTTGTTTCAAGCATCGTGGTAACTTTGATCATTGGGAATAAATTTGTTGACCCCCCCCCCCCCCGGTAATTTATGTAAATAGCATGATAACATTCACGCCATAGATCTGATAATTTAAATACAAACATCGTGGTAACTTTAACCATTGGGGATGACAAATGTGAAAAGATACCCGATAATTTATGTGTAAATAGATGGTAATATACGCAGCGCACATCTGATAACTGAGGTAGAAACACCATGGTAACTTTGACCGTAGGAAATATTTTTTTTTTGAAAAGATAATCCGGTATCTTCTGTGTAAATAGCACGGTAGTATACCTCCCTCCCCTGGCATTTTTATGTGTATATAGCATGAAAATATATGCACTGCGAGAACTAAACACCATGATAAGTTTTTGACCCGTGGGGGGAATTTGTTGCTGAAACATACCCCTGATAAATTTTGTGTAAATAGCATGATATTTTAAGCACTACGGGCTTGATAGGTTACCTAGAATCACCATGATAACTTTGTGTTCCGGGAAAAAGTTGTTCAAAATATCCCCAATAATTTTTGTGTAAATAACATGATAATACAAGCACCGCATAATTGATAACTTGCAATATAAACATGATGGTAACTTTTTTACCAAAGGAAAATAAGTTGTTAAAACCATACATCCGCCTCGCGCGTGGGCCTCTTGGATGAACACAACACATGGCGTGCCACGGGAAAGTCACATAATGTTTAGTGTCATAAGGGGCACACGTGCTATAGGCGTGATAAGTTACGCAAAAACATCGTGGTAATTTTTGACCTATGGAAAAAGCTACCGAAACACACCCAGGTTTTTAGGTGCAAGTACCATGATAATATATGAACTGTAGACCCGGTAACTCATGTACAATCCCCCATGATAACTTTGACCGGGGAGAGGTTGATGTACATATACCCTGATAACTTATGTGTAAGTACCACGGTATTTTACACATCGAAGACCTTATAACTTGTGTACAAAACACAGTGGTAACTTTGAAGGGGTATAGTTGTTGAAGCATAGTACATGATACGTTCTATGTAAATAGTACGGTAAGTTATGCAACACAGGCCTGATAACTTGCATACGAATACAATGGTAACTTTGTCCTGGGGAGAAATCATGTGGTAGACGTGAATAAGTGGCAGTTTCTCGGGGGTGGGCGCCCGAAATGTGCGGGAGAAGCAGGTTTCTCGGGCGAGCCTGCGGGGTCGTTTGGGAGGAGGCGAGGTCAAAGAACGAGGAATCGTGTGCTACTTTAGAATGAAAAAACTAGAGGTGTGACAGTTTTGCTTATATGATACACTGTGCCAAATATCACAGTCCATAAACAAATGGTGTTGGATCTACTCTGTCCAAATTGATGGCTAATGACCATTTTCCTGATCTTTTCACTGGAAGTGATTGTCCTCCTGGTATATAATACAGCGAGCACAAAATCTAATGGCAAATATCTTGGTTCCCAGGTTGAAAGTGTTGGATTATGGATGGGCTTAGGCCCATATAAGACACTAATCCCTGGTTAATCTTGAGGCCCATGTATGAGATGGCAGGTGGTGGGAAGTTTAGTCCCACCTTGCTAGTTGAGGAGAGTTGAGACCCCTTTTAAAGGGCTGCTCAACCACTTGCCATTGGGAGCTTGGGAATGTTGGGGAACGTTGCAGAAAACAAAAAATTTCCTACGGTTTCACCAAGATCCATCTATGAGTTCATCTAGCAACGAGTGATCGGATGCATCTACATACCTTTGTAGATTACGAGCAGAAGCGTTCAAAGAACGGGGATGAGGTAGTCGTACACGACGTGATCCAAATCACCGATGACCAAGCGCCGAACGGACGGCACCTCCGCGTTCAACACACGTACGGAGCGGATGACGTCTCCTCCTTCTTAATCCAGCAAGGGGAGAGGACAGGTTGAGGAAGATGGCTCCAGCAGCAGCATGACGGCGTGGTGGTGATGAAGCTTGCAGTACTCCGGCAG
The DNA here is from genome assembly GCA_034509565.1 of Triticum monococcum. Taxonomy (NCBI): domain Eukaryota; kingdom Viridiplantae; phylum Streptophyta; class Magnoliopsida; order Poales; family Poaceae; genus Triticum; species Triticum monococcum. The sequence continues at coordinate 662,499,794 of CM067843.1, read as the reverse complement.
GGCTTCGCCAAGTTCTATGGAGGAGGAGGAGGTGTTGGAGAGGGAGAGGGAGGCACCAAAGGCGTGGTCTGAGAGGCCCTCCTTCCCTCACTATATATAGGGGGGCCTAAGGGGGGGCGCCGGCCCTAGGAGATCCAATCTCCTAGGGGGGCGGCGGCAAAGGGAGGAGTCCCTCCCCCCAAGGCACCTAGGGGGTGCCTTCCCCCTTTGGGACTCTTCCCATCTTAAACCCTAGGCACATGGGCATCTTGGGGCTGGTGCCCTTGGCCCATGTAGGCCAAGGCGCACCCCCTACAGCCCATGTGCCCCCCCGGGGTAGGTGGCCCCACCCGGTGGACCCCCGGGACCCTTCCGGTGGTCCCGGTACAATACCGGTGACCCCGAAACTTGTCCCGATGGCCGAAATAGCACTTCCTATATATAATTCTTTACCTCCGGACCATTTCGGAACTCCTCGTGACGTCCGGGATCTCATCCGAGACTCCGAACAACATTCGGGTTACTGCATATACATATCCCTACAACCCTAGTGTCACCGAACCTTAAGTGTGTAGACCCTACGGGTTCGGGAGACATGTAGACATGACCGAGACGACTCTCCGGTCAATAACCAACAGCGGGATCTGGATACCCATGTTGGCTCCCACATGCTCCTCGATGATCTCATCGGATGAACCACGATGTCGAGGATTCAAGCAACCCCGTAGACAATTCACTTTGTCAATCGATATGTTACTTGCCCGAGATTCGATCATCGGTATCCCAATACCTCGTTCAATCTCGTTACCGGCAAGTCACTTTACTCATACCGTAATGCATGATCCCGTGACCAGACACTTGGTCACGTTGAGCTCATAATGATGATGCATAACCGAGTGGGCCCAGTGATACCTCTCCGTCATACGGAGTGACAAATCCCAGTCTTGATCCGTGTCAACCCAACAGACACTTTCGGAGATACCCGTAGTCTACCTTTATAGTCACCCAGTTACGTTGTGACGTTTGGTACACCCAAAGCACTCCTACGGTATCCGGGAGTTACACGATCTCATGGTCTAAGGAAAGGATACTTGACATTAGAAAACTCTAGCAAACGAACTATACGACCTTGTGCTATGTTTAGGATTGGGTCTTGTCCATCACATCATTCTCCTAATGATGTGATCTCGTTATCAATGACATCCAATGTCCATAGTCAGGAAACCATGACTATCTGTTGATCAACGAGCTAGTGAACTAGAGGCTTACTAGGGCCATGTTGGTGTCTATTATTCACACATGTATTATGATTTACGGATAACACAATTATAGCATGAATAAAGACAATTATCATGAACAAGGAAATATAATAATAATGCTTTTATTATTGCCTCTAGGGCATATTTCCAACAGTCTCCCACTTGCACTAGAGTCAATAATCTAGTTACATTGTGATGAATCGAACACCCATGGAATTCTAGTGTTGATCATGTTTTGCTCTAGGGAGAGGTTTAGTCAATGGATCTGCTACATTCAGGTCCGTATGTACTTTACAAATATCTATGTCTCCATCTTGAACATTTTCACGAATGGAGTTGAAGCGACGCTTGATGTGCCTGGTCTTCTTTTGAAACCTAGGCTCCTTGGCAAGTGCAATAGCTCCAGTGTTGTCACAAAAGAGTTTGATTGGCCCCGACGCATTGGGTATGACTCCGAGGTCGGTGATGAACTCCTTCACCCAAATTGCTTCATGTGCTACCTCCGAGGCTGCCATGTACTCCGCTTCACATGTAGATCCCGCCACGACGCTCTGCTTGCAACTGCACCAGCTTACTGCCCCACCATTCAAAATATACACGTATCCGGTTTGTGACTTAGAGTCATCCAGATCTGTGTCGAAGCTAGCGTCGACGTAACCCTTTACGACAAGCTCTTCATCACCTCCATAAACGAGAAACATTTCCTTAGTCCTTTTCAGGTACTTCAGGATATTCTTGACCGCTGTCCAGTGTTCCTTGCCGGGATTACTTTGGTACCTTCCTACCAAACTTACGGCAAGGTTTACATCAGGTCTGGTACACAGCATGGCATACATAATAGAACCTATGGCTGAGGCATAAGGGATGACACTCATCTCTTCTATATCTTCTGCCGTGGTCAGACATTGAGCTGAGCTCAATTTCACACCTTGCAGCACAGGCAAGAACCCCTTCTTGGACTGATCCATATTGAACTTCTTCAATATCTTATCAAGGTATGTGCTTTGTGAAAGACCTATGAGGCGTCTTGATCTATCTCTATAGATTTTGATGCCTAATATATAAGCAGCTTCTCCAAGGTCCTTCATTGAAAAACTCTTATTCAAGTAGGCCTTAATGATGTCCAAGAGTTCTATATCATTTCCCATCAAAAGTATGTCATCTACATATAATATGAGAAATACTACAGAGCTCCCACTCACTTTCTTGTAAACGCAGGCCTCTCCATAAGTCTGCATAAACCCAAACGCTTTGATCATCTCATCAAAGCGAATGTTCCAACTCCGAGATGCTTGCACCAGCCCATAAATCGAGCGTTGGAGCTTGCACACCTTGTTAGCATTCTTAGGATCGACAAAACCTTCTGGTTGCATCATATACAATTCTTCCTTAAGGAAACCATTAAGGAACGCCGTTTTGACGTCCATTTGCCATATCTCATAATCATAGTATGCGGCAATTGCTAACATGATTCGGACGGACTTCAGCTTTGCTACAGGTGAGAAAGTCTCATCGTAGTCAAACCCTTGAACTTGTCGATAACCCTTAGCGACAAGCCGAGCTTTATAGATGGTCACATTACCATCCGCGTCTGTCTTCTTCTTAAAGATCCATTTATTTTCTATGGCTCGCCGATCATCGGGCAAGTCAGTCAAAGTCCATACTTTGTTTTCATACATGGATCCTATCTCGGATTTCATGGCTTCTAGCCATTTGTCGGAATCCGGGCCCGCCATCGCTTCTTCGTAGTTCGAAGGTTCACCGTTGTCTAACAACATGATTTCGAGGACAGGGTTGCCGTACCACTCTGGTGCGGAACGTGTCCTTGTGGACCTACGAGGTTCAGCAACAACTTGATCTGAAGTTTCATGATCATCATCATTAACTACCTCTCTAGTCGGTGCAGGCACCTCAGGAACATTTTCTTGAGTTGCGCCATTTTCCGGTTCAAGAGGTAATACTTCATCAAGTTCTACTTTCCTCCCACTTACTTCTTTCGAGAGAAACTCCTTCTCCAGAAAGGATCCATTCTTGGCAACCAAGATCTTGCCTTCGGATCTGAGGTAGAAGGTATACCCAATAGTTTCTTTAGGGTATCCTATGAAGACGCATTTTTCTGACTTGGGTTCGAGCGTTTCAGGTTGAAGTTTCTTGACATAAGCATCGCATCCCCAAACTTTTAGAAACGACAGCTTAGGTTTCTTCCCAAACCATAATTCATACGGTGTCGTCTCAACGGATTTCGACGGAGCCCTATTTAAAGTGAATGCGGCAGTCTCTAAAGCATAGCCCCAAAAAGATAGTGGTAAATCGGTAAGAGACATCATAGATCGCACCATATCTAATAGAGTGCGATTACGACGTTCGGACACACCATTACGCTGAGGTGTTCCAGGCGGCGTGAGTTGTGAAACTATTCCACATTTCCTTAAGTGTGTGCCAAATTCATGACTCAAGTATTCTCCTCCACGATCTGATCGCAAAAACTTGATTTTTCTGTCACGTTGATTCTCAACCTCACTCTGAAATTCCTTGAACTTTTTCAAAGGTTTCAGACTTGTGTTTCATTAAGTAGATATACCCATATCTACTCAAGTCATCAGTGAGGGTGAGAACATAACGATAGCCACCGCGAGCCTCAACACTCATTGGACCGCACACATCAGTATGTATGATTTCCAACAAGTTGGTTGCTCGCTCCATTGTTCCTGAGAATGGAGTCTTGGTCATTTTACCCATGAGGCATGGTTCGCACGTGTCAAATGATTCATAATCAAGAGACTCTAAAAGTCCATCTGCATGGAGCTTCTTCATGCGTTTGACACCTATGTGACCAAGGCGGCAGTGCCACAAATATGTGGGACTATCATTATCAACCTTACATCTTTTGGTATTCATACTATGAACATGTGTAGCATTACGCTCGAGATTCATTAAGAATAAACCATTCACCATGGGAGCATGACCATAAAACATATCTCTCATATAAATAGAACAACCATTATTCTCGGATTTAAATGAGTAGCCATCTCGAATTAAATGAGATCCCGGTACAATGTTCATGCTCAAAGCTGGCACTAAATAACAATTATTGAGGCTTAAAACTAATCCCGAAGGTAAATGTAGAGGTAGCGTGCCGACGGCGATCACATTGACTTTGGAACCATTCCCGACGCGCATCGTCACCTCGTCCTTCGCCAGTCTCTGCTTATTCCGCAGCCCCTGCTTTGAGTTACAAATGTGAGCAACCGCACCGGTATCAAATACCCAGGAGCTACTACGAACACTGGTAAGGTACACATCAATCACATGTATATCACATATACCTTTCGTTTTGCCGGCCTTCTTGTCCGCTAAGTATTTGGGGCAGTTCCGCTTCCAGTGACCACTTCCCTTGCAATAAAAGCACTCAGTCTCGGGCTTGGGTCCATTCTTTGGCTTCTTCCCGGCAGCTTGCTTGCCAGGCGCGGCAACTCCCTTGCCGTCCTTCTTGAAGTTCTTTTTACCCTTGCCCTTCTTGAACTTAGTGGTTTTATTGACCATCAACACTTGATGTTCCTTCTTGACTTCTACCTCTGCTGATTTCAGCATTGCAAATACCTCAGGAATGGTCTTTTCCATCCCCTGCATATTGAAGTTCATCACAAAGCTCTTGTAGCTTGGTGGAAGCGACTAGAGGATTCTGTCAATGACCGCGTCATCCGGGAGATTAACTCCTAGCTGAGTCAAGCGGTTATGTAACCCAAACATAGTGAGTATGTGCTCGCTGACAGAACTATTTTCCTCCATCTTACAGCTGAAGAATTTGTCGGAGACTTCATATCTCTCGATCCGGGCATGAGCTTGAAAAACCATTTTCAGCTCTTCGAACATCTCATATGCTCCATGTCTCTCAAAACGCTTCTGGAGCCCCGGCTCTAAGCTGTAAAGCATGCCACACTGAACGAGGGAGTAATCATCAATACGTGTCTGCCAAGCGTTCATAACATCTTGGTTCTGTGGGACGGGAGCTTCACCTAGCGGTGCTTGTAGGACATAATCTTTCTTGGCAGCTATGAGGATGATCCTCAGATTCCGGACCCAGTCCGTGTAGTTGCTGCCATCGTCTTTCAGCTTGGTTTTCTCTAGGAACGCGTTGGAGTTGAGGACTACGTTGGCCATTTGATCTACAAGACATATTGTAAATATTTTAGACTAAGTTCATGATAATTAAGTTCATCTAATCAAATTATTCAATGAACTCCCACTCAGATAGACATCCCTCCAGTCATCTAAGTATAACATGATCCGAGTTAACTAGGTCGTGTCCGATCATCACGTGAGACGAACTAGTCAACGTCGGTGAACATCTTCATGTTGATCGTATCTTCTATACGACTCATGCTCGACCTTTCGGTCTTCTGTGTTACGAGGCCATGTCTGTACATGCTAGGCTCGTCAAGTCAACCTAAGTGTTTTGCATGTGTAAATCTGTCTTACACCCGTTGTATGTGAACGTCGGAATCAAACACCCGATCATCACATGGTGCATTGAAACAACGAACTGTCGCAACGGTGCACAGTTAGGGGAAACACTTTCTTGAAATTATTATGAGGGATCATCTTATTTACTACCGTCGCTCTAAGTAAACAAGATGCAAAACATGATAAACATCACATGCAATCAAATAATAATAGTGACATGATATGGCCAATATCACATAGCTCCTTTGATCTCCATCTTGGGGATCCATGATCATCTTGTCACCGGCTTGACACCATGATCTCCATCATCGTGTCTCCATGAAGTTGCTCGCCAACTATTACTTCTACTACTATGGCTAACGCGTTTAGCAATAAAGTAAAGTAATTTACATGGCGTTTCTCAATGACACACAGGTCATATAAAAATAAAGACAACTCCTATGGCTCCTGCCGGTTGTCATACTCATCGACATGCAAGTCGTGATTCCTATTACAATAGCATGAACATCTCATACATCACATATAGATCATTCATCATTCATCACAACTTTGGCCATATCATATCACAAAGCACTTGCTGCAAAAACAAGTTAGACGTCCTCTAATTGTTGTTGCAAGTTTTACGTGGCTGAATTAGGGTTCTAGCAAGAACATTTTCTTACCTACGTGAAAGCCACAACGTGATTTGTCAACTTCTATTTACCCTTCATAAGGACCCTTTTCATCGAATCCGCTCCAACTAAAGTGGGAGAGACAAACACCCGCCAGCCACCTTATGCAACTAGTGCATGTTAGTCGGTGGAACCGGTCTCACGTAAACGTACATGTAAGGTTGGTCCGGGCCGCTTCATCCCACAATACCGTTGAAGCAAGATAAGACTAGTAGCGGCAAGAAAGTTGACAACATCTACGCCCACAACAAATTGTGTTCTACTCGCGCAAGAAGAACTACGCATAGACCTAGCTCATGATGCCACTGTTGGGGAACATTGCAGAAAACAAAAATTTTCCTACAGTTTCACCAAGATCCATCTATGAGTTCATCTAGCAACGAGTGATCGGATGCATCTACATACCTTTGTAGATCACGAGCGGAAGCATTCAAAGAACGGGGATGAGGTAGTCGTACACAACGTGATCCAAATCACCGATGACCAAGCGCCGAACGGACGGCACCTCCGCGTTCAACACACGTACGGAGCGGATGACGTCTCCTCCTTCTTGATCCAGCAAGGGGAGAGGACAGGTTGAGGAAGATGGCTCCAGCAGCAGCACGACGGCGTGGTGGTGATGAAGCTTGCAGTACTCCGGCAGGGCTTCGCCAAGCTCTATGGAGGAGGAGGAGGTGTTGGAGAGGGAGAGGGAGGCACCAAAGGCATGGTCTGAGAGGCCCTCCTTCCCTCACTATATATAGGGGGGCCGCCGGCCCTAGGAGATCCAATCTCCTAGGGGGGCGGCGGCCAAGGGAGGAGTCCCTCCCCCCAAGGCACCTAGGGGGTGCCTTCCCCCTTTGGGACTCTTCCCATCTTAAACCCAAGGCGCATGGGCCTCTTGGGGCTGGTGCCCTTGGCCCATGTAGGCCAAGGCACACCCCCTACAGCCCATGTGGCCCCCCGGGGTAGGTGGCCCCACCCGGTGGACCCCCGGGACCCTTCCGGTGGTCCCGGTACAATACCGGTGACCCCGAAACTTGTCCCGATGGCCGAAATAGCACTTCCTATATATAATTCTTTACCTCCGGACCATTCCGGAACTCCTCGTGACGTCCGGGATCTCATCCGGGACTCCAAACAACATTTGGGTTACTGCATATACATATCCCTACAACCCTAGCGTCACCAAACCTTAAGTGTGTAGACCCTACGGGTTCGGGAGACATGTAGACATGACCGAGACGACTCTCCGGTCAATAACCAACAGCGGGATCTGGATACCCATGTTGGCTCCCACATGCTCCTCGATGATCTCATCGAATGAACCACGATGTCGAGGATTCAAGCAACCCCGTATACAATTCCCTTTGTCAATCGATATGTTACTTGCCCGAGATTCAATCGTCGGTATCCCAATACCTCGTTCAATCTCGTTACTGGCAAGTCACTTTACTCGTACCGTAATGCATGATCCCGTGACCAGACACTTGGTCACTTTGAGCTCATAATGATGATGCATTACCGAGTGGGCCTAGTGATACCTCTCCGTCATACGGAGTGACAAATCCCAGTCTTGATCCGTGTCAACCCAACAGACACTTTCGGAGATACCCGTAGTCTACCTTTATAGTCACCCAGTTACGTTGTGACGTTTGGTACACCCAAAGCACTCCTACGGTATCCGGGAGTTACATGATCTCATGGTCTAAGGAAAGGATACTTGACATTAGAAAACTCTAGCAAACGAACTATACGACCTTGTGCTATGTTTAGGATTGGGTCTTGTCCATCACATCATTCTCCTAATGATGTGATCTCGTTATCAATGACATCCAATGTCCATAGTCAGGAAACCATGACTATCTGTTGATCAACGAACTAGTCAACTAGAGGCCTACTAGGGACATGTTGGTGTCTATTATTCACACATGTATTACGATTTCCGGATAACACAATTATAGCATGAATAAAGACAATTATCATGAACAAGAAAATATAATAATAATGCTTTTATTATTGCCTCTAGGTCATATTTCCAACAGGGAAAAGGAGTGATACACGCGCACTCCTCCTCCGCCGCCGCCTGCCTCGCCTCGTCACGACGCGCGCGCGCTGCGGGTTGCGGGAATGAGCCGAGCCAAAGCTTATTTTTGCCGCTCAGGAATGAATAAATTAATCAGGGATTAATTAACAAGTCACTAACAGGTGGGCCACTGTCCAAGACGTTGGACTGTGGGCTGACCCGCATTGCCGGGAGTGGGCCGACTCGGTCGTGGGCCTCGGCAAGGCCCACGACTTTCCCCTTGCGGACTATATAAGAAGGCTCTGGCCAGTGAAGTAACCTAGTTCGGTTCACTCACTCCCTCTCGCGTGACCTAGCCGTCATCTACTGTTCCTCACTCTGTGGTTCATTCACTCCCTCTCGCGTGACCTAGCCGTCATCTACTGTTCCTCACTCTGTGCTGCCTCTGGCGATCCCATCCCGACGACCGCGTGCACGGCTGGTCGGGAGAACAGGTGCCTCCGGAACCCTGTCGTTCGAGATCCTGCCCGAGAGAACGGCAATAAGGTTTTTGGGGAGCGTCTCGACGCGATTGTGCCTGATCCGTCCCCAACTCTGTTCGCCTATGCTTCCACTACTTCCTTTGCATCGACACCATGGCCGACGACGCCGCCGCTAAGAAGAAGGCCACGGACGACGCCGAGGCTGCTGCTGCAGCCGCCGCGTTGGCCTGGCCAACCGGAGGGTATGATATGTTCATCCCTCGTTTACTCGTACTTATGCTAGCCGTATATGTGCTGCTCATAGAAGGTTCGATTCTATGTTCTGCACGTGCTAGTATGCTTAGGTATCGCTATGAGATGCATACCTTTTATGCTATGCTTACTATTTACTCATGGGTAAGTCTAATCGGAAAAGTGCTAATATTTTCAACAATCCAAAAACCTTATTTTAGGCACTTTTCGATTCAAGGCTTTGCTGCTACTCTAAAACCGGAAAAGTTTACCGGGACGCATTTTAAGCGTTGGCAGACTAGGACCACCTTGTGGCTCACATCGATGAATGTGTTCTGGGTTGGTGGTGTGTCGCTCACAGAAACGATTGCTCCTGAACAGGAGAAGGCGTTTAGGGAGGCAACCACAATCTTTCTGGGAGCAGTTCTGAGTGTGATTGGAGACAAGTTGGTTGATGCCTATATTCATATGGGCGTTGCCAAAAACCTGTGGGATGCGCTCGAAGTCAAATTCGGCGCAACTGATGCTGGCAGTGAGCTGTATGCCATGGAGCAGTTCCATGATTATAGTATGGTTGATAACCGTTCTATATTGGATCAGGCTCATGAGATACAGTGCATTGCTAAGGAGCTGGAGCTCCTGAAGTGTGAGTTACCAGACAGGTTTGTCGCGGGTTGCATTATTGCAAAACTCCCTCCTAGTTGGAGGAACTTTGCTACTTCTCTCAAGCACTTGAGACGTGAATTCTCTGTTGAGCATGTCATTGGTCATCTCAGTGTTGAGCAGAACTCGAGAGCAAAGGACTCACACGTGAAAGGGGCAGAGGGTTCTTCTAGCGCCAATGTGGTGCAGAAGAACTTCCACAAGTTCAAGGGAAAGAACTCTGTCCAGCAGAATACTACCTTTAAGAAGAAGGGTAAGAAGAAAGACAAAAAGAGAGATGGCTGCTTTACTTGTGGTTCAGATGAACATTGGGAAAACAAGTGTCCAAACAAGTACAAGAAGCCAGCACAGGACTCCAAGTCTGTGAATGTCACTCTGAGCAACAATGATGCAGCATCAGGGTATGGCAATCTGTTTACCATACTTTCAGTTTGTCGGTCCACCGATTGGTAGATTGACACTGGGCCAATATTCATGTGTGTGCTGATGTGTGTTTGTTTTCTTCCTACTAGGTTGCACGAGATTGTTCCATCCTGATGGGGAATGGCTCGCATGCTTCTATTCATGGTGTTGGCACGGTAGATCTGAAGTTTACTTCGGGAAAGACCGTGCAACTGAAGAACATGCAGCATGTCCCCGCCATAAAGAAGAATCTCGTTAGTGGCTCCCTTCTATGTAAAGAATGGTTTAAGTTAGTGTTTGAGTCTAACAAAGTAGTCGTATCTCAGTATGGACTATTTGTTGGAAAAGGATATGATTGTGGTGGTTTGTTCCGCCTTTCCCTGGAGGATTTCTGTAATAAAGTCGTGAACCAAATTCATTCTAATGTGAACGAATCTGAGGTTTGGCACTCACGTCTTTGTCACATAAATTTCGGTTGTATGACACGGCTAGCTAAGATGGATTTAATTCCGAGTTTCACTTTAGCCAAAGGCTCTAAGTGTCATGTGTGTGCAAGCTAAGCAACCTCGTAAGCCTCACAAGCCTGCGAAGGAGAGACACCTGGCACCTCTAGAGCTCATACATTCAGATCTCTGTGAGATGAATGGTGTGTTGACTAAAGGTGGAAAGAAATACTTCATGACTCTGACTGATGATTCCACTAGATTCTGCTATGTGTATTTGTTAAATACGAAGGATGAGGCTCTACACTACTTTAAAGTCTATAAGGCTGAAGTTGAGAACCAACTTGAGAAGAAAATAAAACGAGCCCGGTCTGATCGTGGTGGAGAGTACTTTTCTAATCAGTTTGATTTATTCTGTGCGAAACATGGTATTATTCATGAGAGGACGCCTCCCTACTCACCCTAGTCAAACGGGGTTGCCGAACAGAAAAACCCTACTCTAACTGATTTGGTTAACGCCATGTTAGATACATCGGTTTTATCCAAGGCATGGTGGGGGGAGGCTGTATTGACATCTTGTCATGTCCTGAATAAAGTTCCCACAAAGGATAATGAGACTACTCCCTATGAGCAATGGGAAAAGAAAAGAACTACACTCTCTTACTTGCGCACTTGGGGCTGTTTGGCGAAAGTCAATGTGCCGATAACCAAAAAGCGCAAGTTGGGACCAAAGACCGTGGACTGTGTTTTTCTTGGCTATGCCAAGCATAGCGTTGGCTATAGATTTCTAGTGGTGAAATCTGAGGTACCTGACCAGAAGGTCGATACAATTATAGAGTCTAGGGATGCTACATTCTTTGAGGATATTTTCCCCATGAGATATATGCAAAGCAATTCTAGACTGGAATCTGATGAGACTCCTGAACCTGCTATTCCGATGGAATATTATGAACATAAAAGTGATAAGATTTCCACGGAGGATGATGAGGAAGCTCCTGTTAGGAGCAAGAGACAGAGGACTGCAAAGTCCTTTGGTGATGATTTCCTCATGTACCTCATGGATGATGATACTCCCAGCTCCATTTCAGAAGCTTATGCATCTCCGGATGCTGACTACTGGAAGGATGCGGTCCATAGTGAGATGGATTCCATCTTGGATAACGGGACATGGGAGATCACTGATCGTCCTTATGGTTGTCGACCATTAGGATGTAAGTGGGTGTTCAAAAGGAAGCTTAGGCCCGATGGTACTGTTGATAAGTACAAGGCTAGGCTTGTGGCCAAGGGTTATACCCAGAAAGAAGAGGATTTCTTTGACACTTATTCACCTGTGGCTAGACTGACAACCATTCGAGTGTTACTCGCTTTGGCTGCCTCGCATGGTCTTCTCATTCATCAGATGGACGTTAAGACGGCTTTCCTTAACGGAGAGCTAGACGAGGAAATTTGCATGCAACAGCCGGATGGCTTTGTAGTAAATGGTCAGGAAGGAAAGGTGTGTAAGCTAGTGAAATCTTTGTATGGCCTGAAACAAGCGCCTAAGCAATGGCATGAGAAGTTCAATACTACTATGACATCTGCTGGCTTTGTTGTGAACGAAGCTGACAAATGTGTATACTATCGCTATGGTGGGGGCAAAGGAGTTATACTGTGCCTATATATCGATGACATACTGATATTTGGGACCCACCTCAAGGTCATTGAGGAGGTCAAGTCTTTTCTATCTCACAACTTTGAGATGAAGGACCTGGGTGTGGCTGGTGTTATCCTGAACATCAAGCTACTGAGAAATTCTGAGGGTGGAATTACACTTTTGCAATCCCACTATGTTGAGAAGATTTTGAGCCGTTTTGGATATTCGGACTGCAAACCTTCTGCAACACCATATGATCCTAGCGTGCGGATTCGAAAGTTCGAAGGCACGGCTTGTTGGAAATATGCCCTAGAGGCAATAATAAAAGCATTATTATTATATTTCCTTGTTCGTGATAATTGTCTTTATTCATGCTATAATTGTGTTATCCGGAAATCGTAATACAAGTGCGAATAACAGACACCAACATGTCCCTAGTAAGCCTCTAGTTGACTAGCTCGTTGATCAATAGATAGTCATGGTTTCCTGACTATAGACATTGGATGTCATTGATAACGGGATCACATCATTAGGAGAATGATGTGATGGACAAGACCCAATCCTAAACATAGCATAAAGATCGTGTAGTTCGTTTGCTAGAGTTTTGCAATGTCAAGTATCTTTTCCTTAGACCATGAGATCGTGTAACTCCCGGATACTGTAGGAGTGCTTTGGGTATACCAAACGTCACAACGTAACTGGGTGACTATAAAGGTATACTACGGGTATCTCCGAAAGTGTCTGTTGGGTTGACACGGATCAAGACTGGGATTTGTCACTCCGTATGACGGAGAGGTATCACTGGGCCCACTCGGTAATGCATCATCATATTGAGCTCAAAGTGACCAAGTGTCTGGTCACGGGATCATGCATTACGGTACGAGTAAAGTGACTTGCCGGTAACGAGATTGAACGAGGTATTGGGATACCGACGATCGAATCTCGGGCAAGTAACATACCGACAGACAAAGGGAATTGTATACGGGGTTGATTGAATCCTCGACATCGTGGTTCATCCGATGAGATCATCGTGGAGCATGTGGGAGCCAACATGGGTATCCAGATCCCGCTGTTGGTTATTGACCGGAGAGTCGTCTCGGTCATGTCTGCTTGTCTCCCGAACCCGTAGGGTCTACACACTTAAGGTTCGGTGACGCTAGGGTTGTGAAGATATGTATATGCAGTAACCCGAATGTTGTTCGGAGTCCCGGATGAGATCCCGAACGTCACGAGGAGTTCTGGAATGGTCCGGAGGTAAAGAATTATATATAGGAAGTGCTATTTCGGCCATCGGGACAAGTTTCGGGGTTATCGGTATTGTACCGGGACCACCAGAGGGGTCCCGGGGGCCCACCGGGTGGGGCCACCTGTCCCGGGGGGCCACATGGGCTGTAGGGGGTGCGCCTTGGCCTAGATGGGCCAAGGGCACCAGCCCCAAAAGCCCATGCGCCTAGGGTTCCACATAAGGGAAGAGTCCCAATGGTGGAAGGCACCTCTAGGTGCCTTGGGGGGAGGGAAACCTCCCCTTGGCCGCCGCACCTAGGAGATTGGATCTCCTAGGGTGGCGCACCACCCCCCCTTGGCCCTCCTATATATAGTGGGGGAGAGGAGGGACTTCATACACCAGCCCCTGGCGCCTCCCTCTCTCCCCGTTACGTCTCTCTCTCTCGTAGTACAGGCGAAGCCCTGCTACTGTGACGCCCTGGATCCACCACCACGCCGTCGTGCTGCTGGATCTTCATCAACCTCTCCTTTCCCTTTGCTGGATCAAGAAGGAGGAGATGTCTCCTGTCCCGTACGTGTGTTGAACGCGGAGGTGCCGTCCGTTCGGCGCTTGGTCATCGGTGATTTGGATCACGTTGTGTTCGACAACATCAACCCCGTTCTTTGAACACTTCCGCTCGCGATCTACAAAGGTATGTAGATGCAATCTGAATACTCGTTGCTAGATGAACTCATAGATGGATCTTGGTGAAACCGTAGGAAAATTTTGTTTTCTGCAATGTTCCCCAACACGGCTGTAGATCAATTGAGATATTCTCAAGTGGTTGGTTCACTGATGTACCTAGCATGTGCTACTCGTCCTGACATCTCATTTGTTGTGTGCAAACTGAGCCGGTTTGTTTCCAATCCGGGAGATGTGCACTGGCATGCTGTTGAGCGAGTGATGCGTTATTTGCAAGGTACTGCGAACTATGGAATTCACTATTCTGGGTACCCGACGGTACTTGAGGGGTATAGTGATTCGAATTGAATATCTGATGCTGATGAGATGAAAGCCACAAGTGGACATGTCTTCACACTTGGTGGTGGTGCTGTTTTCTGGAAGTCTTGCAAGCAGACGATCTTAACCAAATCGACTATGGAAGCAGAACTCGCAGCATTAGACACATCATGCGTCAAAGCAGAATGGCTTCGAGAGCTTTTGATGGATTTGCCGGTGGTTGATAAACCAGTGCCGGCTGTCGTTATGAACTGTGACAATCAAACAGTGATTGCCAAGGCTAAGAGTTCAAAGAACAACATGAAATCCAGAAAGCACATAAGGAGAAGATTGAAATCTGTCAGAAAATCAAGAAACTCCGGAGTAATAGCGTTGGATTACATCCAAACGGCTAAGAATCTGGCAAACCCTTTTATGAAAGGGCTATCACGGATTGTGATAGAAAATGCATCGAGGGAGATGGGTATGAGACCCACGTAAGTTGCCATGGGGGTAACCCAACCTATGTGACCGGAGATCCCGTGAATTAGGACCTGGGAAAACAATCCAGCGGTCAACTGAGGAGAGTATCCTTAATTAACCCACTCCGTTGGATATGCACAGTACTCTCAATTCTGTAAGGCAGGCTGACTTTTGTCTTAATGTGTTCCAAAGCTTGTGTAAGCAAGATGCTAATCTACATAGCATTCTTTGGAGGAACAAACCTATGTGAGCCCGACTGCTGGTCACAGTCTATGAGATTCGGTAATCTCTATTAAGCTCATGAGAAGGTACGGAGTATGACTAATAAGCTCCACCCGTGGGGTTTAGCCTTCGGCAGCCATGTATCAGCTGACAATAGGTGAAAGCCGCGAAACTTCTGCACGCCAAACTAACAATTCAAGGCATAGTCCATTGTTTAGTTGTGAAGAAGTCTAATCCTGTTGCTCTAGGTGGAAGTTCAACTTAACAGTCTCCACTGAAAATTCTGGTATATCAAATATTGTTTGGAATAGTTGACAAACTTTTGTGCCTCGAGATCTGGTAGGGGATTGTTGGATTATGGATGGGCTTAGGCCCATATAAGACACTAATCCCTGGTTAATCTTGAGGCCCATGTATGAGATGGCAGGTGGTGGGAAGTTTAGTCCCACCTTGCTAGTTGAGGAGAGTTGAGACCCCTTTTAAAGGGCTGCTCTACCACTTGCCATTGGGAGCTTGGGAAGAGGAGTGGTACATGCACGCTCCTCCTCCTCCGCCGCCCGCCTCGCCTCGCCTCGTCACGATGCGCGCGCGCCGCGGGTTGCGGGAATGAGCCAAGCCGAAGCTTATTTTTGCCGCTCAGGAACGAATTAATTAATCAGGGATTAATTAACTAGTCGCTAACAGGTGGGCCACTGTCCAAGACGTTGGACTGTGGGCTGACCCGCGTTGCCGGTATTCGTCGACTCCCTTGCCGGGAGTGGGTCGACTCGGTCGTGGGCCTCGGCAAGGCCCACGACTTTCCCCCTTGCGGACTATATAAGAAGCCTCTGGCCAGTGAAGTAACTTAGTTCGGTTCACTCACTCCCTCTCGCGTGACCTAGCCGTCATCTACTGTTCCTCACTCTGTGCTGCCTCCGGCGATCCTATCCCGACGACCGCGTGCACGGCTGGTCGGGAGAGCAGGCGTCTCTGGAACCCTGTCGTTCGAGATCCTGCCCGGGAGAACGGCAATAAGGTTTTTGGGGAGCGTCTCGACGCGACTGCTTCCGATCCGTCCCCAACTCTGTTCGCCTCTGCTTCCACTATTTCCTCTGCATCGACACCATGGCCGACGACGCCGCCGCTAAGAAGAAGGCCATGGACGACGCTGAGGCTGCTGCTGCAGCCGCCGCGTTGGCCTGGCCAACCTGAGGGTATGATCTGTTCATCCCCCGTTTACTCGTACTTATACTAGCCGTATATGTGCTGCTCATAGAAGGTTCGATTCTATATTCTGCACGTGCTAATATGTTTAGGTATCGCTATGAGATGCATATCTTTTATGCCATGCTTACTGTTTATTCGTGGATAAGTCTAATCGGAAAAGTGCTAATATTTTTAACAGTACGTTATGGGCTTATACTGCAGGCATCCATGAATCGCTCATCTCATGCAAGAAACATTTTCAAGTACTTCCTGTAATTTGGTATACCAAATTCAAGCCAAGGTTTTAAATTACCATTGTCGTGCAATGGTTCGATTCCGTTGTAATGGCCCAATCCAGATAAAGCTGACTTCTCATCAAGAGGATACATAAGATTCTGGAAGGAAATCAAGCTTACTCACAGTGAGTCATCATCATTGTTCTGGAACTGTATCAGAATAAGAGTAGAAGCAATAATAAGATAATCACTATATACAATTTCCTTGGGCTAAAATTATGTATTTTCGAAAGAAGGCACTGAGATTAAAGAGTTTAAGCTACTAAGAGCCTGTTCGGCCCTCCTCCGCTCCACACTCTTGCTCCTGGAGCTGGCGGAGCGCAAGTTAAAAATCCCGGAGCGAGGGAATAGGTGCTTAGCAGATCCTCAAATTTAGTGAAGCTAGTGGATCACCGAACAGCTCCTAAGAAACTTGTAGATTAGCTTTACGCCAATAAAATCACCACGCCAGACAACACAAAATAAGTATTGTCTCTGGTTTTATCTCTGTCTACGCGGTCATGGATCTGAACATCATAGCAGCCCTCCAAGCACTATCCAACGGACATCAGAGACTCAAAGCAAAAAAACTTCCACACTTGACGAACCACGCATCCAGTGCCGTGGGACAAAGACAAACAACAGTTTTTCAGGCATCCCAATGCAGCATATTTTTCAGCCTGTTTTTAGTCATTAGAAAACACAAAGATCAGTTTTTCAGTCCGTTAAAAATACAAACAGTGGCATTGTATACATACTGAACAAAACAACGTTGCACAGAAGCATTTTTACTGCTGAAATAAGCTACAGAGATAGACAGTTTTGCAGAGAAGCTTTTTTGTTGAAGCTTTAGCAGCTTTCATGCAATACTTCTCTTCAGATTTGTGCAAAGATAAGCTACAGTTTTAGGCAAAGAATGAACCAAACATTGCAGAGAACACGACAACAAACTAATCAAGGTAGAAATCGGCGAATAGGACAGGGGACTTGTGAAGAGGCTACGCTGCAGCCGACCACTGGGACATCAGGCGTCGTCAGTGCAATAGGGAGCTTGGTCTGCGCATCACAGCGCACATGAGAGTTATCAGGAGGACAAAAGAGAATTACCGAACCGCTAGTAGAGGAAGGTGAAGAGCACCTTGTTTTTCACTAATCCGGGCATTTTTGTACACATTCGTGGTTATCCCGAAGGCTTTCCTTACCTTGAGCTCGGCGGCGCCAGAATCGAGCTTCGAGCACCGGCGCCCATCTCCGAGCTCACCCAACATGAGCTCCGCCACCCTCGGCCCGTTCCCACCTCGACCTCGCCCCGGGCCCGTCCCCACCTCGACCTCCGCCCCTCGCCGAGCTCCACCGCTGGCTACTGCCATGCCCGTTCTATGAGGAGGAGGTGGAGGCGGCGAGGGAATGGAAACGGAAGAGGGAGCGGTGGAGCCGCGTGGGTGACGGCGGCCCGACGGCAGGAGGGCGGCGCGGGATTGACCATGCCCTTGCATGCGAGGGAAGTGGAAATCGAGATGAGGATTGGGGCGGCGGCTGCAGAAGTAGTTTTTTTTTTCTTGTCGGGCGGTTGTGATGGTCTTTTCACCGTGATCGTACGACCAAAGGTCTGTATCGTCTACGGGCGCCACGTAATGGACCAAAGAAAACACACAGCCATCGACCCACTTACAGATGGGGCCTCCAGCGAGAACTACATCCCCGATTCACCAGGGGTCTGCAAATCCTGGGAGCTTAGTATCTAGACTGATACTGGTGTCAACAAGCATTCAACAATGGCGAATTCGACACGGAGTATGTATGTCGTTTCAAAAGAATCTGGTGATCTTAAGCTGTTCTGACTAAAGTGCTCTCCAGCATACACACTTGGAGTCACATCATTCAATCATAGGCCACATCCAACACCACTATTCCACTAATTATGCACGACCGAAGGACCCTCAGGCCTTGTGCTCACGAAAGCTGTGCGTCCAGCCTCCAACCTGTGCTCCGTCTTCTTCGACCTTGCCATGGGCATCAACCTTCGCGGCGGTGAAGGTGATGCCGATTTTGATCTCGCCGTGGTACGAGTTGTCGGCGGTGACCACCCTGTACTTGGCCGGGTTCAGCTGCGACTTGCCGCTCTCCATGCCCATGCTGATCAGGTCAGTCACATTGATCCTGCATCACGGAGACATATTCAGTAATTGAATTAGAACCTTTCCTTTTTCTTTAATTTGCCCTTTTAGTTATCTGGTGATGCTGATGCATCGCAGCTGGGGGAGTAGGAGTTCACTCACGTTGCTTGGCCGAGGAAATCATCGCGGGAGAAGTTGTCGTGGTCCATGATCCGGAAGACCAGCTTATCTTGCCCGTTGGTAGCGGAGGAGTTGATCTGGAACCTCAACACCTCGTTCCAGCTCGGGTTCCTCCCAGCATCTGCATTACAGGGCAACGTGGGTTCATTCATGAAATCGCCATATCCATAGGTATGCTGTCGAAGTCAACGGTGGACCAGGTCGAGCGAGATTGTGGAAGCAGCGACTGACCTCGGGCGGTGCTGCTCTTGCGCTCCTGGCTCCGGTACTGCACGATCACGTACGGGTCTATCTTCCCTGCACGTATAGAGGTAAACTCAGATGAATCTCCATCCACAGCCGAACGCAAATAACCGAGCAACCCGAAGCCAACCCAAGTTGGACGGAATGCGTGCAGTGGAGTACTCTACTCACCGAGGAAATCGGTGCCGGAGAGGCCCTTGGCCTCGACCAGATGCACCTCCAGAAGGCCGCGCGCCATTGCTCTGTCAATCTCGCCGCAAAGCTAACCAATATAGCTTCTCCCTCTCCCGCGGACACGCCCGGCCGGCTGCTCTCTCTGCCCTTTCTGACTGTATTGCTCTGTTTCGTCTGGGACTGGGAGGCCTGTCGCTCTTGTTCTCCTGCGGCCGGCGTTCGGAATTGAGGTGCCGTAACCGACGCGCGCCGGCGTATTTATATAGTACAACTTGGTTCCTCGGATGGGTGGCGGCTGCCGCTGTACGGGTCAATTCAAAACTCTGGAGTTGAGGAAGCTCGCGACATTCTAGCCGGTTTGGACCGGTTCAAGAGCCCCCTTCACGTGCCATCACTGACGTCGACCGCTTCTATGCGAGAAACCGAGTGTTGCTACGGCCCCTGCTGACGCCTACGAAGATTTCCACGCGGTGAGATGGAAGGAGAAACGTACTTGGAGTTGGACCGTGGTCTCGCATGAATCGGCGTGCGTAGATCCATAGCAACGTAGCAGGACTTGGTCTCGACACCACATATTTAAGCGATAGGTGCCGTTGGCCTCTGACCTCGGCTAAGCTTAGGCTCGTCTTATACAAGCGCCTAAGAGAGGATGAAAAGGATTGTTCATCAAACACAAGAAAAATTCAAACGTGCGTGAAAACAAAAGCGACAAGAAGCCTACTTTACCGGCCTGAACTTGTACTAGTTTTACTTTATAACCTTGGAATTTGATCTGGTTCAATCTACTTTATAACAAGTCTACTCACACCGTTGCCTTGTTGAAGGCGTTGCCTCCTTGTCTCCTTACCGATGTATTGGCCTTTATTGGCCGGTCTCAGCAACTAGAATGAAAATCCTTGTGCTTACCGTCTCCGGCTGGTCAGGGCGACGATGACGTGAGGTTGTGTATCCCTTCTTGTAGGTGTTGTTGCAGAAAAAGTTGACTTAATCGTGGGTGTTAAACTCATGTCTTGTAATGGGTCTATCATAATTGTGCTTGTTATGTACTCCATTTGTTGATGTCTTTGGTCTTGTTGCCTTGCATCAGCTCTAATAAAATTGGTTGTGGGCATCACATTGATGCAGAGGCTTGGGGTTTCAACCTCCTTTTCGACCCCCCCCCCCCCCTCCCGAACCTCAAAATCATTTAATACTTGATTGCCCGTTGGGTCCTTGGCGGAAAGACCAATTACTACCATGAAGCCACACAACTTATGAACAACATGTGTTATGAATGAGCTGTAAAAGGTTTTTGGTTCCCTACATGACCACTGGTAGAAAAAGGGCCTACAGTCCCGGTTCATAAGGGCCTTTAGTCCCGGTTCCTGAACCGGGACTAAAGTGTCGATACTAATACCTCCCCCCTTTAGTCCCGGTTCAATCCAGAACCGGGACTAAAGGGCGCGGCCACGTGGAGCTCCACCTTTAGTCCCGGTTGGTAAAAAAAAATTTGGATTTTTTTATTTTCAAATTTCTGAATTATTTTAACCTCTAGTCTGTAATCACCACCCCTCATCACTTCTCAATTTATCCTTTAATCACCCCTCACCATTCCAAATCATCTAACTTCCCGACCGGTCACCCATCCCTCTCACTACTCCAGCCCAAGCACGCTTAACTTCCGGATTCTATTCTCCCTCGCTCCAAGTCTGCACTTGTTGTTTTCCTGACAATAGTAAGATGTCAATCCTATTAACCTTCAGGAATTTTGCTTGAGCATGAAGTGACACATTTCACTGTTTGAGTTTGAAACTATTGTTTTAAAAAACAATAATTATTTAGTAACACTAATATTTCTTGAATAATTAGTTTGACCATTGTTTGACCACAGTTTGACCAGATTTGACCAAAATTGAAATAACTAAAATAATTATTTAGTAACACTAATATTCTAGAATAATTAGTTTGACCATTGTTTGACCACAGTTTGCCCACTGTTTAAATATTTTTCAATTTTTTCCACTCTAGATCTTAAAAGCCCCGTAACTTTTTTTCTATTAGGTTTTTGAGGATTTTGAAAATGTTTAACGGGGTTCCCCCGTTAAATTTGGATGTAACATTTCGAGTAGATGATTTTTTATATAAAAAACTTTTTCATCCGAGTTAGTATGCAAAAGTTATGCCCATTTTTACAAATTTCAGAGAGATTTTGCAAATAAAGTCAAAATTCACATTTGCAAATTTTCCCAACAACTAGACCACATATCACATGAGAAACTTATTTTCTTTTATTTTTTTTGACATTTCCATTATTTTCTTTTATTTTTTTTTAAACTGAAAAGGCGATCCATGGGGGGGGGGGGTAGAGTTTGAAAATGGGACCTTTAGTACCGGTTCGTGGCACGAACCGGGACTAAAGGTCTCAACCCCATTAGTTCCGGTTCGTGCCTCAAACCGGGACTAAAGGTCTAATCTTTAGTCCCGGTTTAAGCCACGAACCGGGACTAAAGGTCATCGCACCCTTTAGTCCCGGTTCGTGGCTTAAACCGGGACTAAAGGGCCCGAGTGAACCGGGACTAATGCCTTAGCCGCACGAACCGGGACCAATGCTCACATTAGTCCCGGTTCTAGACTGAACCGGGACTAATGAGCTAAGCCGGCCTGGACCATAGCCCTGTTTTCTACTAGTGGACTATGAATAACCACAAATACAACTACAATAAGAAGCATATGCACAACCACATTAGTAAATATACCCATAACAACATTAACATGTGTGTATAGCAATGC
Organism: Triticum monococcum; assembly: GCA_034509565.1. Lineage (NCBI taxonomy): Eukaryota > Viridiplantae > Streptophyta > Magnoliopsida > Poales > Poaceae > Triticum > Triticum monococcum. The sequence continues at coordinate 662,477,711 of CM067843.1, read as the reverse complement.
GGTGAGGAGTCGATAATCAAGAATACTAAAATAACAACATTACTATTTATTTTCATGATCAAGCACGCTATACTACAATCATGTCTTACAATTGTTTATGAAAGGTCATGACACCCATTACATTCAAAAGTTTAACAAATAAAAGTTTATTGATTATAAAAAACCATGTTCTCGGTTATTAAACAATTGCATTCCTCTTATTTCTTTCATAAGGGTCTATATTAGAGTTGTTTGATCAACAAATATCACATGCTCAATTATCTTTTAGTCTTTGCATAAATAGCAAGCACTTCGGAGCAATTTTTTAGAACAAATGTGTTTTAACTAGACACAAAGGAGGTTTTAAAGTTTAGCAAGTGCTTAGCTTCTAAAATCTATTTATCTCACGGATAAACAGTAATGAATCAATCATAATTATACACATCAGTAGTTTATATGTTCACGGTTCTTTCTCCAGCATGTTATGTTTACTTTAAGAGATCAGGGAGGATAAACAAAACTAACTCGACATAAAAGTAAAAGATAGTCTCTTCGCGGAGAGAAGCAGAAGTTGACATACGGCTTTTGGGTTTTGATTGCATAAGAGTTTACTGGAAAGGAACTTTACTTTACATTGCTTTACATTACCCCTTATGATGGTGACCATTTGCGTTATTATTATGATTTTAGGCTCCCATCACAAGTTTGTATAAAGGTTGAATTTTCTCCCAATAAAAAGATCATGCTTAATTAAATGATAACTTTGATGCCCGCACTGATGACAACTTACTTGGAAGGTTTTCTTGACCCATAGATAGGTATAGTGGGTACTTATGGAAGAGCCCGGGTTTCAGGGTTTTGGATACACATTCAGAATTCATGCTTAGTACATGATTTTAGGCTCGCAAAGGTTGAAGTAAACCATATCTTAGAAACCCACTTTGGCGCCCGCATTGGTACAACCCGCTGCTTCGCATGGCTGGCGCCCGCTATTTAAACGCGGCCTTGCCCGACACCATCCGCACCACAACACACACCATCCAATCCTCCTTTGTGAACCACCTCCGTCATGACCACGAGCTCGAGAGTGATGTGGAAGAGCCTCTCAATGGAGAAGAAGCATGTGGTGGCCGGCCTTGTGGCCCGCTGGCAGGGCCGTCGCGCACAGAGGATACAAGCAGGCTTGCCAGTAAGCTCGCCGGAGGTGAGCGACAACGACTCGATGATGGAGGAAGCCTCCGACGAAGATCCGGCACCCTTGCCCGTGCTGATCTATGCTAGCCTCACCATGGAGCAGATGGAGGCGCACTTCAACGCCATCATGATGGACGTGAAGTCCGTGCCAGCATTCTGGCAGGCGCAGGAGCGGTATTACAACCTCGCCCTCTGGTAGAGGGCCAAATCTAAAATGAGTTCACCAGTTAGGAGGCCGTGGTGGCCATGGCCACGGAGAAACCAAACTCCGTCGAGGAGCAGCGGACGCTCTACGTGGCCGCGCACAGTGCTCGCTTGACGACGTCGACGCGCAGGTAGGCACGCCGACAGCTGTGCACCATTTGCGCTGCTACGACCACAATGTTGGCTCATCCAAATCCATTGTCGACCTCACCTCCACGGCGATGGCCAGGTCGCAGACTCCGACGAGGAGGAGTAGAGCATGGCAGACGGAGGTGCTTCATGTCCCATGTGTGCCAGTTCGTGCCCATGTCCTACTCTTCCTCGCCGACGGCGCACCTTCACTTCCCGTGGCTCACAGCTGTCGGACATGGACACGAAGGGGAACAATAAGGACTTGGATGACGGGCGCCGACGGAGATGTAGTCTAGGTTAGGGTCCGGACGCTTTTGTTTAAATGTGTTGAAAATATAATGAATGTGGTCTTGTTTAAATTAAAATCATCCGATTTGCATGAAAATCGTCCCGGTCTATTCAAATCTCGTTCGAAATGTATGAGGACATGGTTCGATTACCGACTCACGTATCATTGTCCATGGATGCGTCCACGCAAATACCGTATCTGTTTTGAGGTCCAGAGATGCCCTAACAGCATCTACAGCCACAAGTTGCAAATTTGGGCCCTCAAACATCTGCGGACGCGCCCACGGATAGTGACCAGGCATGTCTCAAATTTTACCATTTGCAATTACATATCCTATTTCCAAAACATCTATTACATGCAAGGCCATGCATGACGATCATCATGTACATCTTGGGCCTGCTGGGCTATCAAAACACACCGAAAATTGCTCATACTTAAGCTTTTTACGCATGTATTAGTCCCACCTTACGGCTTGACGAGCTAGTCGACCGGCTTAAATAGCCTGGCCATCTAGAAGTTTATAAGCAATAAGCTTCTGACATCATTGCATCCTTTGTTAAGAAGATATACTATCACTATGAATCTTCTATGTTTATCAATTAGAAGATTTATAGTCACGGTCTATCTCCTTGACAAGGGAAACATTCATATCAGTACTGCTTTTTATGAACCATAATGTGGCGATAAAAACCGATGAACAAAATAAAAATCTACTATCATTGTAACAGGGGTATCAACGTACATGAATGAGACGAATTTGACACTCGATGAACAACCATAGGTTGATGAAATGCACTCTAATGTCAAGTTATCTCGTTCACATAGCGCGGATTGATAGACCTACACAACAACAGAGAAGCATGCCGCCATCCCCCGTCTCGGCTATTTAAGCCGGTCGCCGTTCGCCTTGCGTGGCGATGTAGGACTAAAATTTGGGTGCACCGATAAGAGAAGAAGGAGTTTCTGTCGCTGCAAGTGGGACCGCTATGTGACCTGCAGCGAGGTCGGCGGACGTGCCCGAGCGTTCCCATATCCGCCTCATATTTAGGCTGGATGTGAGGGGCGCCGGTCAGCCCGGCCATTTGAGACCCGTTTGAGACGTCCGTCTAATCGATTTTTTGTGACCGGTCAATGGCTGGGCCGTCTGCCCGGGCGTATAGGGCGGTTTTGGGGCATGCGGCTGTAGATACTCTAAGTCGTCCGCTTAATCTTGTCTGATGTACCGCTCCCATGTGCATTACCTTGTAGGAGTACTGCAACATAACTTGAAACCACGCTTTGGCAGAGCATCTTCAACAGGCGCACAAAAGCTGTTCCACGCGCTAAAATTTAGGATTTTTGGGCACCAAATAGCTCCAATAAAAGCTGTAAAATAGTGAACGCGCAAAAAATGTTTGGGCATGTGCTAAAAAGCGCTATTAAAAGCTGCAAATTTGGAGTGTCGGATTATGCGCGCTTCATAATTTGTACTGCGTGTTTTTAGACATCTGCTAAGCAATGTTGGGTACGGCGTGTTAAAAGTGATATAATGGCGCGCTAAAATAATTTTAAGGCCCGGAATTTTTATGCGTCTGTTGTAGATGCTCTCACAATAATAAAATCTTGAAACATGCATGCATGTGAGTGGAGGCCCCACATGCAAGCTAGTATCTCAGATCATTGACCATGCATCGCATGCAAACTCCTTTTTTGAATCTTATCCTCACGACCATGCATGAAAACGTACATGCTAGCAATTAACTTCGCCTAGTCAAGGCAAAGAGAGACAAAGGGAAACTAGAAACGAAATTAAAGAGTTCTCCACCCAATTGTTCGTTCACGCCAACGGCAATGCCACAATTGCCAATCTTGCGAACTGGCTATAACGGATTGAAGCTACAAACCTAACCTACCTGCTGCCTCTCCTCTCCCCACCAATAACTCCTCTCTGAATTTTCCGTCGCTGCACGTTCGGCACACACAGACACAGGCCACACTCCGCGCGCGCGCACACACACAGGCCACACTACAAACCACACTCCACACACACAGCCCGAAGTGTGGCGCCGGCGATGGATGCTGGTGGAGGTGGTGCTGCTGCCGGTGGCGGCGAAGCAGCAGCTGCAGGTGGAGATGGCGCCAGGGCGGGGATGGGAGCCATCCGTGCGGTGGCGAAGGTGCACCTCGCCCTCGGCTGGGCGGCGGCGACTTTCGCCCTCTGCGCCGTCACCCTCCAACCCCAGCTGAAGCCGCAGGGAGGCCAGTGCGCGGCCACCGAGGTGGACGCGGCGACCATGCGCGCCAAGGGGCTGCTGCTGCTGCTCCCCGCCGGCGCCCAGGCAGCGGCGGCCACGGTGGCCGCCTTCGCGCCGGACGCCTGGAGATGGGGGCGGCTGCACGTCGGCTGGACCTTCGCCGCCTTCACGCACGTCGTCAGCGTCTTCACCTACTTCCACCTCGAGGACGCCTTCACTGCTGCGGCCGCCGTCGCCTTCGGCGGCTGCCCCGCCCACATGTACGTGGAGACGGCCATGTTCATCGCCCACAACGTCCTGCTCTTCCTGCCCTTCTTCGTCTTCTTCTTTGTAGGCATCGCCGCACTCGCCGCCGCCGTGTGGTAGCCCTTTGATTCCTACATATATATCGATCCATCCGTCCATGCCTAGCGAAGCTTGTCCGGTACTATGCTATGTCGTCCAGCACTCCAGTCTAGGCTACTAGCTAATGATTGATCAATGTGGCAAATTAGGGTTAATTGTGTACATGCTGCTGTGTTGGAATGCTAGATCGATGCATGATGCATATGGTGGGATCAAGCTGAGAATGAGATCGAGTTTATACTCTTTAGAGCTAGTTATTCTATGCGTGCATGCATGGAGCTTAGTTATTATATGCATGATGTGTTTCTGTTGATTCTGTCTTAGTTAATCGGAAATCTGTGCTAAAACTGCAGCTGATGTGATGTGTTTGTGCCTTGTTTTCTTCTTCTTTATTCTCCGAGATTAGTTTGATGAAAAATGTGCGTTGTGTGGCTCAATAAATATTTCTTATCTTATTAAGGATCGAGTTACCAAAGTCGTCAGCCTTTTGTCACCCCAGACTGTAATGGTGCCGAAATGTTCCAATTAATGTTTTTACCTAAAAAATTAGCACGAAAAATATATATAAGCAAAATGACCGGACTTGACTCATGCGTGCAGTAGTTTTCATATTGCAGTAGATGATAAGATACTAAGATGGGTGCTGCCACGTACGACGTACAGTTTACACCAAAATGGACGTCTCCTACCCAAATGCGCGCAGCTACCTAGCTAGCTACCCAAAATGTGCATTGCATGCTGCCATCTCTCACTGCCAGACCGCGAGACAGAGACCTAGGCCGGTCCAACCATCTCGCTACCGTAACGGGTTTGTGCTAGCTAGTACTATACATTGATCTCGATGGTAGGTCACTTCCTCTTTCGTGCTGCGGTACGCGCAGGCAATGGAATCGATGCACATGATGCAACGCTAGCATAGCAAGCAGCCAGAGAGTGAAGCTGAAACCGAACTATTGTGGGAGAGGCGCATGTGCATAGATCCAACGGCGGAGCCAGGAATTATGCACAAGGGGGGCCGAACATTGAGCAAAACTTTAAAATACAATAAGATGTACGGAATATGCAGGAAAAATGTAGGAAAAATATATTTGAATGAGCGATGAGTACAGCGAAGTATGCACTATTTTTACTGATAAGGTGCTGATAATGTAATCCTATCATATAGATAGTATGAAAGCAAAATATGCAATTAGATGAGTAGATGATGATGAACTGACAATTATCAGTCGAATTGCATAGATGTTTCATCGTATTTAATCCAGCAATAGTTGAATTTTATTGTAGGCTGTTAAGTGGAATAAAATGACAGCCTGAACTTTTTCATTATTTTGAAAACAAACTAATAAAGAGTTATTTATAGATTACAACACCAGATTTTTTTTTGGAGGAAACAACACCACCGCAACATCAGATTTTGCCAATCCGTGTGTATTTAACGATGTGCTTCATTTTTGTCTTGAAAGTAATAGTAAAGACTAAAAACTAGGAAGCTGTAGGTATAAAGAAAGATGCACAAGGGAATGGCTCGTGTGTGTGTGTGTGTGTGTGTGTGTGTGTGTGTGTGTGTGTGTGTGTGTGTCACTTTTCACCATAGTTTCCAGCGGGATCTTCTGCAAGCAACGCATATACTTCTGTTTGCCAACATGATGTGCGAAAGAAGAATGTACAAGAAGCCATATAACTCTTTACATATATAATCCTACTAGGTCTTCAAAAATATTCTGCATGTTGGAGGGAGCCGTGGCCCCTGCTGGTCCCCCTGGATCCGCCGTTGCATAGATCCAAAAGTGCGACTTGACCCAGATATGGCAACTCATCTTCATTGGTGCCATGGGTATGAACCAACATCAGTGCCATGGGTGCAACTTGAGTTGAGCATCTTTCTTGAGATATACGATTGGTGATTGGATTCTCAATAGGTCTAGTTTATACCGAGTACTCAGTTTATACCGATAAGGAAAATGTGTGTTTCAAATAAGTAATTGTGTAGCGTTTGTACCAACCTAACGTAAAAAATCGTTGACATTACCAAAGTCATGCGGATGCTAAACGAATACATACCCCTCACCAGCGAAATTGCTTCACTTACGGACGTAATTGCGTAGCGTTTGTACCAACCTAATGTAAAAAGTCGTAGACATTACCATAGTCATGCGCATGCTAAACGAATACATACCCCTCACCAGTCATAGCAAAGTTCTGATGGTCATGTTGGACAACATCTATGTAGTGGAAAAGGGACATGTGCTCCGACCCAAGTAGTTTCCATTGGTCAAAAAAGCAGCTGACACGGACTGAAATCATTGGTTTTGTCGAACATGGCGATTACTATCCGGCATATATAGACGGGGGTTGATTTGCATCTATTCATGCCATCCAATATATTGCAGCCATTACTACAAAAACAGCTATAGCCAATATGGATACTACTGGCGCACTGTACATATGATACGCCATTACTAAATACTAATGTCGCAACATGTGTTGATGCATCATTAGTGTGCAAATACTAATGGCGCACCACATCCACGATGCGCCATTAGTAATTTTTTTTAATTTTTTCAAAACTATTAATGGCGCATAGTGGGATGGTGCGCCATTACTAGTTTAACTAGTAATGCCGCACCACTCCTACGGTGCGCCATCAGTAATATGTTTCAAAAAAAAATTTAATTTTTTTTGTTTTTATTTTTTACACTAGTAATGGCGCACCATCCCACGGTGCGCCATTAGTAATTTAGCCCAAACATTCCACCGAATGCACCCCCTCCTCCCTCATGGACCGCCTTTTCAGTTTTTAAAAAAATAAAAAAAATGATAGAAATGTCAAAAAAATAAAAGAAAATAAGATTCTCATGTGATATGTGATCTAGTTGTTAGCAAAATTTACAAACATGAATTTTCAACTTTTTTACAAAATCTCTAAAGAATTTGTAAAAATGGGCATAACTTTTGCATACGAACTCGGATGAAAAAAAATTATATGAAAAATCATCTACTCGAAAAGTTACATCCGAATTTAACACCCGTTAAACATTTTCAAAATCCTCAAAAACCTAACAGAAAAAAATATGGGACTTTTAAGATCTGGAGAGGCAAAAAATTTTTAAAAAAATCAAACTTACTAATGGCGCACCTGCCCATGGTACGCCATTACTATCTTCCCGCCTTCAAAATTCAAAAAAAATAAAAAAAATAAAAAAAGTTACTAATGACGCACCTGCCCATGGTGCGCCATTAGCATCTTCCCGCCTTCAAAATTCAAAATAAATAAAAAAATAGTAATGACGCACCTGCCCACAGTGCGCCATTACTATGCCGTATATATGGCTGGGCGTGTCCTCTCCTCCTTACCTCTTCATTGTTCTCCTCCACTCCACCTCTCCTCCACTCCATCTCCTCCTCTCTCCACTCCGTCTTTCCTTCTCTCCTCCACCATACTATCCTCCTCCTCTCCGGCGACCTCCTCCTCCTTCTCTCCGACGACCTCCTCCTCTTCCTCCTCTCCGGCGACCTCCTCCTCCCTCCTCTCCTCCCCTTCCCTCCCCTCACGGTTTCTCCTCCCTCCTCTCCGGTGAGCTCCTCCTCCCTCCTCTCTGGTGAGCTCCTCCTCTCTCATCTCCGGTGAGCTCCTCCTCCCTCCTCTCCTCCCATCCCCTCATGGTTTCTCCTTCCTCCTCTCCGATGCTTCGGTGAACTCCTCTCCGGCGACCTCCTCCTCCTCTCCGGCGATGTAGGCGAGCGCCTCTCCGGTCAACTCCTCCTCTCCGGCGAACTCCTCTACGGCAAAAGAACGTACAAGATCCAAAAACGGGAACAAAATTTGAAATAATATCGTGCAAAAAAAAAGCAAAAAAATGAGCAAAAAATTCGCGATCCAGATCCAAATTCAAAATTCAAAAATAGCAATGGCGCACGGTGGGGGTTAGATGGTGCGCCACTACTATTTTCCCGCCTTCAAAATTCAAAAATATTAATGGCGCACCAGTGGTGCGCCATTAGTAAAAAATACTAGTGGCGTGGTACCAGTGGCGCACCAGTAGTGCGCCATTATTAGGCAAAACTGGTGCGCCACTAGTAGGCCTTTTCCTATTAGTGAGCTTGGGGTCACGGCCCGTGTCGCCCCCTCGTGGGCTACCAGGGGAAACCCTAGCCGCCGCCGTCGTCGGGCGTCTCTTCCCTGCCTCCCTCACCCTCGCCGCCGCCAGCAGGGCCGCCGGGCGAAGCCTGGCTGGCAAGGGCGGCGACGAGGTATCTCTCCCCTACGTGCGATCCGGCTGGCACATGACGTCCTGTGTGTGAAGTGGCGCCGGACTACCGTGGGGTTCGGCGGCGCTGCGGGCGGATCCTGGCGGCGGCGTGCACGACGAGCCGATGGCTGGAGTCCATGTTTGCAGCGCGGTTTGGCGGCTGCAGGAGCGCCAGGATCTGGTGGCTGCGTGAGCCGTCGCGTTCGGGTCAGATCTTTCACGATCTGGCGCTTGGGCGCCGGCGGCCAGTGCGGGGTGGTGGTACTCGTCGTTGCCCAAGGTGGATTCTCTGGATCTGGAGCCTGGACGGATCTGCACTAGAGTCGCCCCATGGTGCTTTCTTCTCCGGATGGTTTCGTTTCTCGGTTTGTGGCCAGATCCGGAGCAGACAGAGGTTGGTGTGACAGGTTGGGGACCGGAGGAAACTTTGGTCGGCTAGCTCGACCTGGCATCGGCGACGGCTTTGGCGTCGTTACCCTCCTTGGAGGCGAAGCCGAGGTCCCTTCCTATCCACCTCTGACCCACTCCCGGACGAATGTCCGAAATCTTTCTTGGATTGGGCGGCGGCAGCGCCCTGAGCGTCGTGTCCTCCATGGAGGCGCCGTCTTGAGAGGCTTGGGTGTTCGGGGGAGAGGTACTGTGGGTGGTGGGCCCTACATGGCAGCTCCTGCAGCGGCGACGGTGTGGAGGTCGGCAGGTGGAGTGGCGTTGGATCTACCGCGTTGACGACGACGAGTATTGGCGGCATGGTGTAGCTGATTCTCGACGACGGATGTGTCTAGATGGACGTGCGCAGGAGGAGGAAGCTGTCTGGCGTCATGGTGGCGTTGACGGCAGACAGGCCTGGCAAGTTCGGTACATCATTTTGCTCTGAGGATGGACCGAGGGATGATGGAGGTGACGCCCTTGCAGCTGCGGTGCTCACTGGGAGTGTGCCAAATCGGGGTGGGACCCAATCCAGGTAGTGGCTTGGATGGGACACCCGGCTTTAAATGTTAGACTTTGGTGCGATGTCTGTTCGGTATTAGGCCCGGACATTCGGCACACCTTCATCAAGGGAATATGAGTAGCAACAGCATTGTCAAGATGGTGACTTCAGGCTTATTGATGTGTCACCTTTTATGATCTTTGTGAATAATTAATAATATGACTGCATACATTGTCCAGATGCAGAGGCCACGGTACATCCTCCTTTAAAGAAAAAAAAAAGTCCGTGTCACCCTGGGGTGGAGCAACGCAGGACGAAAAAAGAAAGATACAAGGGCGAATAGGATTACAGTCCTCTATAGCGCAGCTAGATTATCATAAATTATTAAAGCATGTCGTTTGTGGTACATAAAATACTGGGATGCTCCCGTGTAAGAGTGCCCCAGGCTGAGGCTGGCAGGAAAACCTAACGCACCCCTTATACAAACTACCAAGTTATCAAGGCATCAACAAGCATTCAACAATGGAGAATCCAACAATGTAGAATGTATGGTGTTTCAAAAGAATCTTAATCACAAAAGAATTTGGCTAAGTTAAGCTGCTCTGACTATACATTTAAAGTGCTACAAAATGTAGTATACATACACTTGCAATCACATCATGCGATCATAGGCATGTGATGCGGTTGGCATAGTAGCCACGCAGGCTGCCACATCCAACACCACTAGTTATGTACGACCGAAGGACCCCGACCGGACCCTCAGACCTTCTGCTCACGAAAGCTCTGCACCCAGCCCCCAACCTGTGCTCCGTCTTCAACCTGGCAATGGGCATCAACCTTTGTGGCGGTGAAGGTGATGCCGATCTTGATCTCGCCGTAGTACGAGTTGTCGGCGGTGACCACCCTGTACTTGGCCGGGTTCAGCCGCGACGTGCCGCTCTCCATGCCCATGCTGATCAGATCAGTCACATTGATCCTGCATCACACAGATAAATTCAGTAATTTGATCCAGATCTTGCTTTCGTCTTTTATCTGCCACTTCAATTCAATTAGCTGCTGAAGTGCCGATGCTTGGCAGCTAGGAGTAAGCAAGAGTTTACTCACGTTGCTTGGCCGAGGAAGTCGTCGCTGGAGAAGTTGTCGTGGTCCATGACCCGCAAGAAGAGCTTGTCTTGCACGTTGGCCGCGGAGGAGTTGATCTGGAATCTGAAGACCTCGTTCCAGCTCGGGTTCCTCCCCGCATCTGCATTACAGAACGCGACTGTTTCGTTCAGCAAAAATATACTTTCGTGGAGCAGGGTAGAGACGAGGAAGAGGAACCAAGAAAACAGAGCTGTGTGGAAGGGAAGCAGGGACTGACCTCCGGCGGTGCTGCTCTTGCGCTCCTGGCTCCGGTACTGCACCACCACATACGGGTCTATCTTCCCTGCACATACATGGCAAGCACAAAACTCAATCTCCGTCCACAACCGAACACAGAACGGAGCAAATCGAAGCCAAGAACACCCGTGCAGTAGAGTACTCTACTCACCGAGGAAATCGGTGCCGGAGAGGCCCTTGGCGTGGACCAGATGCACCTCGAGGAGACCGCGCGCCATTGTATTGCTCACTCGTTCTCGCCGGAAAGCTAACCAACACTCGATCCTCTCCCACGGCCGGTTGGTGGTAGGCTGCTCTGCCCTTCTGAATGAACGTCTCTCTCTCTCTCTCTCTCTCTCTCTCTCTTTTTCGTCTTTGTTCTCAGGAAGCTCGCGTTTGGAATTGAGGTGCTATAACTGACGCGCGCCGGCGTATTTATATACCATCTGGTTCCTTGAGTGCAGTACAGGAGCTGGTCGTCGCCAACGTGAGGAAGCTCGCGCCATTTGGACAGGTTCAAGTGTCCCCCTTGGCTTCCACTCTCCTTCCCTTCCCTCTCCGTTTCCTTAACCCAAGTTGACAACTACTGTGCTTTACTGGTTGAGCGAGCCTCGAGACACGACAACTAGGGTCCTTCGTTTCGCCCGGACTACGTCTTCACTTGCCAATCACCAACTTTACCAGGGGCCGTGCGTGCGTGCTCTGTTTGACGTCTATGAAATTCTCTACGCGGTGACATGGAACAAAGAAACGTATTTGGATCGCGGTCTCGGGTCAATTCACGTATAGTATCTGCAGAAACGTAACTCGACCGGGTCTTAGACACCTCATTTTTTTCGAAAAGGGAAACACAGCCATTTTTATTAAAAGGAAATAAATAGATTTGAAATGTGCATAGTATCAACTAAAACGGCAAAAAAAAAAGAAAACATCACAAGTAGTGGCCACAAACGAAAAATTACATGACTTAACCACATAATCTATTAGTGACATGCCCGCCAAACCGGTTGAATAATGCCTGTGAAACCATCTTCAGACGGTTGCACTCAAAGGCCATGAGCCCCCTAGTGTCCCACGCTGAAGTGATGACCACATACGAATCGATGCGGTGGCTCTGAAGATTATCTGCAAAAAGTTAATAGAGCGAGACCTGTTAAAAACACAGTCATTCCGGCAATTCCAAGTTGCCCAAAGTAAGGCACAAACCCCTACACGGATATGACCCTTAAGTATTTTGTTGATACCAACCAACCAGTTTCCAAACAAATTTGGGATACTTGTTGGTGGTGGAAAATTATATGCAACATAAACTGTGCGCCAAATCAAAGTCGCGAAAGGGCAGGAAATAAAAAGATGTTGAATTGTTTCATCCTTATCACAAAAACAACACTTCTTACATCCATTCTAGATTCATTTAGCCAAATTATCTTTGGTGACGATCACCTCCCTATGAGCAAATCACATAATTTTTTTAATCTTTAAAGGTACTTTGATTTTCCATATATGCTTTCTACGAAACGCAGGCCCCGTATTAATAAGATCTTCATACATAGACTTGACAATAAACACCCCATTGGTATTTAGTCTCCATCTAAAGACGTCAGGCGCATGAGATAGGTTGACCAACATCAACCTACAAACTAAATGGAGCCACGCCATCCATTTATCGCCAATCAAGGCCCTCCTGAATTGGATGTTCAGAGGTGTTGAACCAAGGACTGATTGAACTGTATCATCTTTCTTACGCACAATATTATACAAAGATGAGTACTCAACCGCAAGAGGATTGTCCCCTAGCCAGGTATCTTCCCATAAACTAGTGGATTAACCATTACCAACTTAAAATGAACCTCTCGTAAAGAAAGAAGACTTGACCTTCATCAAGCCCTTCCAAAATGGAGAGTCAGCTGGTTTGGCTTCCACCTAGGATAAGGTCTTCGAATATAAGTATTTATTGTGGAGGAGCTCTTGCCAGACCCCTTCCTCATTTTGTAACTTGAATATCCATTTGCTAAGCAAGCACCTATATTTGATTCCCAAGTTTTCAATGCCCAATCCGCCTTGGTCCTTAGGTCTACACAAGATATCCCATTTTGCTAGTCGATACTTCGTGTGTGCTCATCACACTGCAAGAAGAACCTAGACCGATAGAAATCAGGTCTCTTTGATACCCCTTTGGGTATTTCAAAGAAAGACAACATAAACATCGGCAAACTTGTGAGAACTGCGTTAATTAGAGTTAACCGTGCCCCATATGACATGAGTTTACCCTTCCAAGAACTTAGTTTTTTTTTCAAAACGATCTTCTATAATTTTCCATTCTTTGTTAGTGAGTTTTCGATGATGAATGGGTATACCAAGATAAGTAAACGGTAGTGTGCCGACCTCACACCCGAATAACTGTCTATATTGGTCTTCATTTTCTTTGGCTCTACCAAAGCAAAAAAGCTCACTCTTATGAAAGTTTATCTTGAGGCCAGAAAGTTGCTCAAAAAGACATAGTATCAGTTTCATATTTGCCGCTTTCTGCAAATCATTCTCCATAAAGATAATTATATCATCAGCATATTGAAGAATAGAGACGCCTCCCTGCACCATGTGCGGGATGAGCCCACCAATCTGGCCATCCTCCTTAGCGCGTGCTATGAGGATGGCTAACATATCGGCTACAATGATAAAAAGCATAGGAGACATTGGGTCATCTTGTCTTAAACCTTTCAGGGTTTGCAAATAATGACCAACATCATCATTTACCTCGACCCCAACACTCCCACCCTGGACAAAATATTGCACTTGTTGATGCCATTCGGCTGCGAACCCTTTCATTCGCAAAACTTGTTGAAGAAAAGGCCATTTGACTTTATCGTATGCCTTTTCAAAATCAACCTTAAAGACAACTCCATCAAGTTTCTTTTTGTGAAGCTCATGGATAGTTTCGTGTAGAACAACTACACCCTCCAAGATGTTTCGTCCAGGGATGAAAGCAGTTTGAGTAGGGTGGACAAACGATTGAGCAATCATGGAGAGCCTATTAGTACCCACTTTGGTGAATATTTTAAAGCTGACATTCAACAAACAAATAGGTCTGAATTGCTCGATCCGAATGGCCTCATCTTTCTTAGGAAGTAAAGCGATAATCCAAAAATTGAGGCGAAACAAAGATAAATCTTCATTAAAAAGATCGTCAAACATAGGGAGCAGGTCACCTTTGATAGTCTCCCAACACTTATGGTAGAATTCAGCAAGGAACCCATCCGGTCCCGGAGCTTTATTCCTTTTCATCTGTGAAATAGCGTAAAACATTTCCTTCTCCGAGAAAGGTGCTGTCAAAATAGCATTTTCCTCTCGAGAAAGTTGGAGTATATCCTCAGACATATCCTCATCCATCATGAAGAAATTGGAGTCTGGGTGCCCAAACAAACGTTTATAATAATTGGTAACATACGCCTTTAGCATATCTTGACTAACAATAGTTCCTTCATCTTGTTCTAGTTGATGAATTTTGTTTTTCCTATACTTTCCATTTGCAATCAAATGGAAAAACTTAGTATTATTGCCCCTCCACGAACATATTTTACTTTAGCATGACGGGACCATTTTAACTCTTCCTCTCGCATAACCTTGGCCAGAAACGCATCCGCCTCCCGCTTGGCAGCACGATCTGCCATGCAGAGTGGTGAAGATTCAGCCTTGATATCTAAAGTGTTAACAATATCCATCAGACGTTCTTTTTCTTTTTTATATTCACCACTCAAATTCTTCGCCCAACCCCGAAGAAATTGTCTAAGATGACGTATCTTGAACTGCCAATGTTCAATATTTGTTGCACCTCTCGTTTCCTTAGACCATTCTCGAGCTACTAATGAAGGAAATATGCCCTAGAGGAAATAGTAAAGTTGTTATTTATATTTCCTTATATCATGATAAATGTTTATTATTCATGCTAGAATTGTATTAACCGGAAACTTAGCACATGTGTGAATACATAGACAAACAGAATGTCACTAGTATGCCTCTACTTGACTAGCTCGTTGAATCAATGATGGTTATGTTTCCTAACCATAGACATGAGTTGTCATTTGATTAATGAGATCACATCATTAGAGAATGATGTGATTGACTTGACCCATCCGTTAGCTTAGCACGATGATCGTTTAGTTTGTTGCTATTGCTTTCTTCATAACTTATACGTGTTCCTATGACTATGAGATCATGCAACTCCCGAATACCGGAGGAACACTTTGTGTGTTACCAAACGTCACAACGTAACTGGGTGATTATAAAGGTGCTCTACAGGTGTCTCTGATGGTGTTTGTTGAGTTGGCATAGATCGAGATTATGATTTGTCACTCCAATTGTCGGAGAGGTATCTCTGGGCCCTCTCGGTAATGCACATCACTATAAGCCTTGCAAGCAATGTGACTAATGAGTTAGTTGCGGGATGATGCATTATGGAATGAGTAAAGAGACTTACCGGTAATGAGATTGAACTAGGTATTGAGATACCGACGATCGAATCTCGGGCAAGTAACATACCGATGACAAAGGGAACAACGTATGTTGTTATGCGGTTTGACCGATAAAGATCTTCGTAGAATATGTGGGAACCAATATGAACATCCAGGTTCTGGTATTGGTTATTGACCGGAGAAGTGTCTCGGTCATGTATACATAGTTCTCGAACCTGCAGGGTCCGCACGCTTAACGTTCGATGATGATTGGTATTATGAGTTTATGTGTTTTGATGTACCGAAGATAGTTCGGAGTCCCGGATGTGATAACATACATGATGAGGAGTCTCGAAATGGTCTAGACATAAAGATTGATATATTGGACGGCTATATTCAGACACCGGAAGTGTTGCAGGTGATTTCGGTTCATGAACTTAGTACCTGATAGTATTTTGCATGTCTATGTTGTTGTAGATAGATGGCCCGTGCTATTGTTCCGTTGAATTTTAATGCGTTTCTAGAGAAAGCTAAGTTGAAAGATGATGGTAGCAACTACACAGACTGGGTCCGTAAGTTAAGGATTATCCTCATTACTGCACAAAAGAATTATGTCCTGGAAGCACCGCTAGGTGACAAACCCGCTACAGGAGCAACGCCAGATGTTGTGAACACCTGGCATAGCAAAGATGATGACTACTCGATAGTTCAGTGTGCCATGCTTTACGACTTAGAACCGGGACTTCAACGACGTTTTGAACGTCATGGAGCATATGAGATGTTCCAGGAGTTGAAGTTAATATTTCAAGCAAATGTCCGGATTGAGAGATATGAAATCTCCAATAAGTTCTACAACTGCAAAATGGAGGAGAATAGTTCTGTCAGTGAATATATACTTAGAATGTCTGGGTACCACAACCACTTGACTCAGCTGGGAGTTAATCTTCTTGATGATAGTGTCATCGACAGAGTTCTTCAATCACTGCCACCAAGCTACAAGAGCTTCGTGATGAACTATAATATGCAAGGGATGGACAAGACGATTCCTGAGCTCTTCGCAATGCTAAAAGCTGCGGAGGTAGAAATCAAGAAAGAGCATCAAGTGTTGATGGTCAACAAGACCACCAGTTTCAAGAAAAAGGGTAAAGGGAAGAAGGGGAACTTCAAAAAGAACAGCAAGCCAGCTACTGCTCAAGTGAACAAGCCCAAGTCTGGACCTAAGCCTGCGACTGAGTGCTTCTACTGCAAAGGGACTAGTCACTGGAAGCGGAACTGCCCCAAGTATTTGACGGAGAAGAAGGATGGCAAAGTAAAAGGTATATTTGATATACATGTTATTGATGTGTACCTTACTAATGCTCGCAGTAGTGCATGTGTATTTGATACAGGTTCAGTTGCTAACATTTGCAACTCGAAACAGGGGCTACAGATTAAGCGAAGATTGGCTAAGGATGGGTTGATGATGCGTGTGGGAAATGGTTCCAAAGTCGATGTGCTCGCCGTCGGCACCCTGCCTCTACATCTACCTTCGGGATTAGTTTTAGACCTAAATAATTGTTATTTGGTGCCAGCGTTGAGCATGAATATTATATCTGGATCTTGTTTGATGCGAGACGGTTATTCATTTAAATCATAGAATAATGGTTGTTCTATTTATATGAGTAATATGTTTTATGGTCATGCACCCTTGATGATTGGTCTATTTTTACTAAATCTTGTTAGTAGCGATACACATGTTCATAGTATTGAAACCAAAAGATACAAAGTTGATAATGATGGTGCAACTTATTTGTGGCACTGCCGTTTAGGTCATATTGGTGTAAAGTGCATGAAGAAACTCCATTCCGATGGACTTCTGGAATCACTTGGTACTTGCGAACGATGCCTCATGGGCAAGATGACTAAAACTTCATTCTTCGGAACAATGGAGCGAGCAACAGAGTTATTGGAAATCATACATATTGATGTATGTGGTCCAATGAACATTGAAGCTCGCGGCGGATATCGTTATTTTCTCACCTTCACAGATGATTTGAGCAGATATGGGTATATCTACTTAATGAAACATAAGTCTGAAACATTTGAAAAGTTCAAAAAAATTCAGAGTGAAGTGGAAAATCATTGCAACAAGAAAATCAAGTTTCTACGATCTGATCGTGGAGGTGAATATTTGAGTTATGAGTTTGGACTTCATTTGAAACAATGCGGAATAGTTTCGCAACTCACGCCGCCTGGAACACCACAACATAATGGTGTGTCTGAACGTCGTAACCGCACTTTATTAGATATGGTGCGATCTATAATGTCTCTCACTGATTTACCGCTATCATTTTGGGGTTATGCTTTAGAGACGGCTGCATTCACGTTAAATAGGGCACCATCTAAATCCCTTGAGACGACACCTTATGAAGTGTGGTTTGGCAAGAAACCCAGGTTGTCGTTTCTTAAAGTTTGGGGCTGCGATGCTTATGTGAAAAAGCTTCAACCTGATAAGCTCAAACCCAAATCGGAGAAATGTGTCTTCATAGGATACCCAAAGGAGACTGTTGGGTACACCTTCTATCACATATCCGAAAGCAAGATATTCGTTACTAAGAATGGATGACATAGAGATTTGCAAGATACATACGGATCTGAATGTTGCAGACCCATTGACTAAGCCTCTCTCATGAGCAAAACATGATCAACACCAAGACTCCATGGGTGTTAGAATCATTACAATGTAATCTAGATTATTGACTCTAGTGCAAGTGGGAGACTGAAGGAAATATGCCCTAGAGGCAATAATAAAGTTGTTATTTATATTTCCTTATATCATGATAAATGTTTATTATTCATGCTAGAATTGTATTAACCGGAAACTTAGTGCATGTGTGAATACATAGACAAACAGAATGTCACTAGTATGCCTCTACTTGACTAGCTCGTTGAATCAATGATGGTTATGTTTCCTAACCATAGACATGAGTTGTCATTTGATTAACAGGATCACATCATTAGAGAATGATGTGATTGACTTGACCCATCCGTTAGCTTAGCACGATGATCGTTTAGTTTGTTGCTATTGCTTTCTCCATAACTTATACATGTTCCTATGACTATGAGATCATGCAACTCCTCAATACTGGAGGAACACTTTGTGTGCTACCAAAAGTCACAACATAACTAGGTGATTATAAAGGTGCTCTACAGGTGTCTCCGATGGTGTTTGTTGAGTTGGCATAGATCGAGATTAGGATTTGTCACTCCGATTGTCGGAGAGGTATCTCTAGGCCCTCTCAGTAATGCACATCACTATAAGCCTTGCAAGCAATGTGACTAATGAGTTAGTTGCGGGATGACGCATTACGGAACGAGTAAAGAGACTTACCGGTAACGAGATTGAACTAGGTATTGAGATACCGACGATCGAATCTCAGGCAAGTAACATACCGATGACAAAGGGAACAACGTATGTTGTTATGCAGTTTGACCGATAAAGATCTTTGTAGAATATGTGGGAACCAATATGAACATCCAGGTTCCGCTATTGGTTATTGACCGGAAACGTGTCTCGGTCATGTCTACATAGTTCTCGAACCCGTAGAGTCCGCACGCTTAACGTTCGGTGACGATCGGTATTATGAGTTTATGTGTTTTGATGTACCGAAGATAGTTCGGAGTCCCGGATGTGATCACGGACATGACGAGGAGTCTCGAAATGGTCGAGACATAAAGATTGATATATTGGACGGCTATATTCGAACATAGGAAGTGTCCTGGGTGATTTCGAAGAAAACCAGAGTAGAGAGGGCCAGCCAGGGCAGGCTGCGCGCTCCCTCCCCCTCTGGTCCGAATTGGACTTGGGAAGGGGGCGGCGCCCCCCTTTCCTTCTCCATCTCCTCCTTCCTTTCCCCCTCCTAGTAGGAGTAGGAAAGGGAGTCCTACTCCAATAGGAGGAGGACTCCTCCTCTGCTGGCATGCTCCAAGGGCCGGCCGGCCTCCCCCTTGCTCCTTTATATACGGGGGCAGGGGGCACCCTAGGACACATAAGTTGATTGTTTCTAGCCGTGTGCGGTGCCCCCCTTCACCATAATCCACCTCGGTCATATCGTAGTGGTGCCCTATTCCGGTAGCATCATCATCATCGTCATCACGCCGTCGTGCTGACGAAGCTCTCCCTCGACACTCTACTAGATCGTGAGTTCGTGGGACATCACCGAGCTAAACGTGTGCAGATCGCGGAGGTGTCGTACTTTCGGTACTAAGATCGGTCGATCGTGAAGACGTACGACTACATCAACGACGTTGTCATAACACTTTCGCTTACGATCTACGAGGGTATGTAGACATCACTCTCCCTTCTCGTTGCTATGCATCACCATGATCTTGCGTCTGCGTAGGATTTGTTTTGAAATTACTGTGTTCCCCAACAACTAAATCATGGAAACCTTCCCTCTCAAACCAATATGTTTCATTAGACACCGCATAGGGGTTTGTCTAGGGTACTTATATATATGTGCCATTGGTATTGCACATTTGAGAATAAAAATACCTACACGATGTTGGGAAACATAGTAATTTCAAAAAAATTCCTACGCACACACAAGATCATGGTGATGCATAGCAACGAGAGGGGAGAGTGTTGTCTACGTACCCTCGTAGACCGTTCGCGGAAGCGTTATATCAACGCGGTTGATGTAGTCGTACGTCTTCACGTCCGACCGATCCAAGTACCGAAAGCACGGCACCTCCGAGTTCTGCACACGTTCGGCTCGGTGACGTCCTTGCCTTCTCGATCCAGCAAGAGGGGCGAAGTAGTAGATGAGTTCCGGCAGCACGACGGCGTGGTGACGGTGTTGGTGAAGAACAATCTCCGCAGGGCTTCGCCTAAGCATTACGAAAACTATGACGGAGGATAAACTAGAGGGAACGGGGTTGCCGGCACACGGCTTGGTGTTTCTTGATGTGTCTTTGGTGCTAGCCCTGCCCCTCTATTTATATGTTGAGCCCTGGGGTCGAAACATGGAGTAAAAGCCTTCACAAAGTCGGTTTCACCCGAAAGGCAAAAGTCCTTCTCGGACTCCAGGGCGAGACGCCAGGGTTTCCGGCGTCTGGACCCAGACGCCAGGGACCCTGGCGCCTGGCCCCTGGACTCCGCAAAACTTCCTTTTGCGCTTTCCAAAAACCTTGTGGGCTTTCCCCTTTGGCCCAAATAAAGTGTTCTCATACCCAAACATTTCGGGAAACATCCGGAATCCCTTCCGGTGACCAAACACTATTATCCCATATATCAAACTTTGTCTCCGGTGTTGGAAATATGCCCTAGAGGCAATAATAAATTGGTTATTATTATATTTCCTTGATCATGATAATCGTTTATTATCCATGCTAGAATTGTATTGATAGGAAACTCAGATACATGTGTGGATACATAGACAACACCATGTCCCTAGTAAGCCTCTAGTTGACTAGCTCGTTGATCAATAGATGGTTACGGTTTCCTGACCATGGACATTGGATGTCGTTGATAACGGGATCACATCATTAGGAGAATGATGTGATGGACAAGACCCAATCCTAAGCATAGCACTAGATCGTGTAGTTCGTATGCTAAAGCTTTGCTAATGTCAAGTATCATTTCCTTGGACCATGAGATTGTGCAACTCCCGGATACCGTAGGAGTGCTTTGGGTGTGCCAAACGTCACAACGTAACTGGGTGGCTATAAAGGTACATTACAGGTGTCTCCGAAAGTGTCTGTTGGGTTGGCACGAATCGAGACTGGGATTTGTCACTCCGTGTAAACGGAGAGGTATCTCTGGGCCCACTCGGTAGGACATCATCATAATGTGCACAATGTGATCAAGGAGTTGATCACGGGATGATGTGTTACGGAATGAGTAAAGAGACTTGCCGGTAACGAGATTGAACAAGGTATCGGGATACCGACGATCGAATCTCGGGCAAGTATCGTACCGATAGACAAAGGGAATTGTATACGGGATTGATTAAGTCCTTGACATCGTGGTTCATCCGATGAGATCATCGTGGAACATGTGGGAGCCAACATGGGTATCCAGATCCCGCTGTTGGTTATTGACCGGAGAACGTCTCGGTCATGTCTGCATGTCTCCCGAACCCGTAGGGTCTACACACTTAAGGTTCGATGACGCTAGGGTTATAAAGGAAGTTTGTATGTGGTTACCGAATGTTGTTCGGAGTCCCGGATGATATCCCGGACGTCACGAGGAGTTCCGGAATGGTCCGGAGGTAAAGATTTATATATAGGAAGTCCTATTTCGGCCATCGGGACAAGTTTCGGGGTCATCGGTATTGTACCGGGACCACCGGAAGGGTCCCGGGGGCCCACCGGGTGGGGCCACCTACCCCGGGGGGCCACATGGGCTGTAGGGGGTGCGCCTTGGCCTACATGGGCCAAGGGCACCAGCCCCAAGAGGCCCATGCGCCTGGGGAAACCCTAAAGGAAGAGTCCCAGCAGGGGAAGGCACCTCCTAGGTGCCTTGGGGGGGAAGGACTCCTCCCCTTGCCGCCGCCCCTAGGTGATTGGATCTCCTAGGGATGGCGCACCCCCCCTTGGGATCCCTATATATAGTGGGGGGGTAGGAGGGCCTCTAAGATACAACTTTTTCCTTTGGTGCAGCCCCTCTCTCTCTCCCAAGTTCTTCTCCTCTCCCGTGGTGCTTAGGCGAAGCCCTGCAGGATTGCCACGCTCCTCCACCACCACCACGCCGTTATGCTGCTGTTGGATGAAGTCTTCCTCAACCTCTCCCTCTCTCCTTGCTGGATCAAGGCGTGGGAGATGTCACCGGGCTGTACGTGTGTTGAACGCGGAGGTGCCGTCCGTTCGGCACTAGGATCATCGGTGATTTGGATCACGACGAGTACGACTCCATCAACCCCGTTCTCTTGAACGCTTCCGCTTAGCGATCTACAAGGGTATGTAGATGCACTCTCCTTCCCCTGTTGCTAGTCTCTCCATAGATAGATCTTGGTGACACGTAGGAAAATTTTGAATTTCTGCTACGTTCCCCAACAGTGGCATCATGAGCTAGGTCTATTGCGTAGATTCTATGCACAAGTAGAACACAAAGTAGTTGTGGGCGTTGATTTTGTTCAATATGCTTGCCGTTACTAGTCTTATCTTGATTCGGCGGCATCGTGGGATGAAGCGGCCCGGACCAACCTCACACGTACTCTTACGTGAGACTGGTTCCACCGACTGACATGCACTAGCTGCATAAGGTGGCTAGCGGGTGTCTGTCTCTCCCACTTTAGTCTGATCGGATTCGATGAACAGGGTCCTTATGAAGGGTAAATAGAAATTGGCATATCACCTTGTGGTCTTTGCGTAGGTAAGAAACGTTCTTGCTAGAAACCCATAGCAGCCACGTAAAACATGCAAACAACAATTAGAGGACGTCTAACTTGTTTTTGTAGGGTGTGCTATGTGATGTGATATGGCCAAAGGATGTGATGAATGATATATGTGATGTATGAGATTGATCATGTTCTTGTAATAGGAATCACGACTTGCATGTCGATGAGTATGACAACCGGCAGGAGCCATAGGAGTTGTCTTAATTTATTTATGACCTGCGTGTCAACATAAACGTCATGTAATTACTTTACTTTATTGCTAACCGTTAGCTGTAGTAGTAGAAGTAATAGTTGGTGAGACAACTTCAAGAAGACACGATGATGGAGATCATGATGATGGAGATCATGGTGTCATGCCGGTGACGATGATGATCATGGAGCCCGGAAGATGGAGATCAAAAGGAGCAAAGTGATATTGGCCATATCATGTCACTATTTGATTGCATGTGATGTTTATCATGTTTATACATCTTATTTGCTTAGAACGACGGTAGTAAATAAGATGATCCCTTACAACAATTTCAAGAAGTGTTCTCCCCTAACTGTGCACCGTTGCGACAGTTCGTGTTTCGAAGCACCACGTGATGATCGGGTGTTAGATTCTAACGTTCACATACAACGGGTGTAAGACAGATTTACACACGCAAAACACTTAGGGTTAACTTGACGAGCCTAGCATGTATAGACATGGCCTCGGAACACAGAAGACCGAAAGGTCGAGCATGAGTCGTATAGAAGATACGATCAACATGAAGATGTTCACCAATGATGACTAGTCCGTCTCACGTGATGATCGGACATGGCCTAGTTGACTCGGATCATGTAATCACTTAGATGACTAGAGGGATGTCTATCTGAGTGGGAGTTCATAAGATGAACTTAATTATCCTGAACATAGTCAAAAGGATTTTACAAATTATGTCGTAGCTCGCGCTTTAGTTCTACTGTTTAGATATGTTCCTAGAGAAAAATTAGTTGAAAGTTGATAGTAGCAATTATGCAGACAGCAGAAGGCTTATGTCCTTAATGCACCGCTCAGTGTGCTGAACCTCGAACGTCGTCTGTGGATGTTGCGAACATCTGACATACACATTTTGATAACTACGTGATAGTTCAGTTAACGGTTTAGAGTTGAGGCACCGAAGACGTTTTTTTTTGAAATGTCGCGAAACATATGAGATGTTTCGAGGGCTGAAATTGGGATTTCAGGCTTGTGCCCACGTCAAGAGGTATAAGACCTCCGACGATTTTCTTAGCCTGCAAACTAAGGAGAAAAGCTCAATTGTTGAGCTTGTGCTCAGATTGTCTGAATACAACGATCATTTGAATCAAGTGGGAGTTGATCTTCCAGATGAGATAGTGATGTTTCTCCGAAGTCATTACCACCAAGCTGCTAGAGCTTCATGATGAACTATAATATATCAGGGACATATATGATGATCCTTGAGATATTCGCGATGTTTGACACCACAAAGTAGAAATCAAGAAGGAGCATCAATTGTTGATGGTTGGTGAAACCACTAGTTTCAAGAAGGGCAAGGGCAAGAAGGGATACTTCATGAAACGGCAATTTAGCTGCTGCTCTAGTGAAGAAACCCAAGGTTGAACCCAAACCCGAGACTAATTGCTTCTGTAATAAGGGGAACAGTCACTGGAGCAGAATTACCCTAGATACTTGGTAGATGAGAAGGCTGGCAAGGTCGATAGAAGTATATTGGATGTACATTGTGTTAATGTGTACTTTACTAGTACTCCTAGTAGCACCAGGGTATTAGATACCAGTTCGGTTGCTAATTGTTAGTAACTCGAAATAAAAGCTGCGGGATAAACGGAGACTAGCTAAAGGTGAGATAACGATATGTGTTGGAAGTATTTTCAAGGTTGATCAAATATCGTACGCTCCCTCTACCATCGAGATTGGTGTTTGCGTTGAGCATAGACATGATTGGATTATGTCTATCGCAATACGGTTATTCATTTAAGGAGAATAATGGTTACTCTGTTTATTTGAATAATACCTTTAATGGTCTTACATCTAAAATGAATGGTTTATTGAATCTCGATCGTAGTGATACACATGTTCATGCCAAAAGATAGTAATGATAGTACCACCTACTTGTGGCACTGCCACGTAAGTCATATCGGTATAAAACGCATGAAGAAGCTCCATGTTGATGGATCTTTGGACTCACTCATTTTTGAAAGGATTGAGACATGCGAACCATGTTTGTTGGTAGATATGCATGAAGAAACTCTATACAGATGGACCGTTTGGACTCACTTGATTTTGAATCACTTGAGACATGCAAATCATACCACTTGGGCAAGATGACTGAACGCCTCGGTTTCAGTAAAATGGAACCAGAAAGCAACTTGCTGGAAGTAATACATTTTGATGTGTGCAGTCCAATGAGTGCTGAGGCATGAAGTGGATATCGTTATGTTTTAACTTCACAGATAATTTGAGTAAATGTTGAGTATATTTACTTGATGAATCACGAGTCTGAATTATTGAAAGGTTCAAGTAATTTCAAGGTGAAGTTGAAAGATCGTCGTGACAAGAGGATAAAATATCTATGATATGATCATAGAGATGAATATCTGAATTACGAGTTTGGCATAGAATTAAGACATTGTGGAAATTGTTTCACAACTGATACAGCCTGGAACACCATAGTGTGATGGTGTGTCCGAACATCATAACTACACCCTATTGGATATGATGCATACCATGATGTCTCTTATCGAATTACCACGATAGTTTATGGGTTAGGCATTAGAGACAACCACATTCACTTTAAAAAGGGGCACCACATAATTCCGATGAGGTGACACCGTATGAACTATGGTTTAGAGAAACCTAAGCTGTCATTTCTTAAAGGTTTGGGGTTGCGATGCTTATGTGAAAAGTTTCAGGCTGATAAGCTCGAACCCAAAGCGGATAAATGCATCTTCATAGGACACCCAAAACAGTTGGGTATACCTTCTGTCTCAGATCCGAAAGCAATAAGGGATTGTTTCTAGAATCGGGTCCTTTCTCGAGGAAAAGTTTCTCTCGAAAGAATTGAGTGGGAGGATGGTGGAGACTTGATGATCGGATCAAGTCACTCCCAAACCTCGTCGGATGACAAGGATGCGTACTACTTCAGAGTGGTACATAATCCTGTCTTGGAAGTCATGTTGCTAGACAACAATGAACCTACGAGCTATGGAGAAGCGATGGTGGGCCCGGATTCCGATAAATGGCTCAAGACCATAAAAATCCGAGAGAGGATCCATGTATGAAAACAAAGTGTAGACTTTGGCAGAACGGCTCGATGGTCGTAAGGCTATTGAGTACAGATGGATTTTAAAAGCAAGACGGACAATGGTGGTAAGTATCACCATTAAGAAAGCTCGACTTGTCGTTAAGATGTTTTCCGACAAGTTCAAAGAGTTGACTACGATGAGACTTTCTCACACGTAGCTAAAAATCTGTTGGAATTATATTAGCGATTACTGCATTATTTATGAAATCTTGCAGATAGGATGTCAAAAACATTGTTTCCTCGACGATTTTCTTGAGGAAAGGTTGTATGTGATACAACCAGAAGGTTTTGTCAATCCTGAAAGGTGCTAATAAGTATGCAAAGCTCCAGCAATCCTTCTAAGGACTGGAGTAAGCATCTCGGAGTTGGAATGTATGCTTTGATGAGATGATCAAAGATTTTGGGTGTATACAAAGTTTATGAGAAACTTGTATTTCCAAAGAAGTGAGTGGGAGCACTATAGAATTTCTGATGAATATATGTTGTTGACATATTGTTGATCAGAAATGACGTAGAATTTCTGGAAAGCATATAGGGTTATTTGGAAAGTGTTTTTCAATGGAAAGCCTGGATTAAGCTATTTGAACATTGAGCATCAAGATCTATAAGGATAGATCAAAACGCTTAATGGTACTTTCAAATGAGCACATTCCTTGACATGATCTTGAAGGTGTTCAAGATGGATCAGTCAAAGAAGGAGTTCTTGCCTGAGTTGTAAGGTATGAAGTTAAGACTTAAAGCTCGACCACGGCAGAATAGAGAGAAAGGACGAAGGTCGTCCCCAATGCTTAAGACATAGGCTCTACAGTATGCTATGCTGTGTACCGCACCTAAAGTGTGCCTTGCCATGAGTCAGTCAAGGGGTACAAGAGTGATCCAAGAATGGATCACAGGACAACGGTCAAAGTTATCCTTAGTAACTTGTGGACTAAGGAATTTTTCTCGATTATGGAGGTGGTAAAAGAGTTCGTCGTAAAGGGTTACGTCGATGCAAGCTTAACACCTATCCGGATAGCTCTGAGTAGAGATACCGGATACATATAATGGAGCAACAATTTAGAATAGCTCCAAGTAGAACAGTTATTTGGAATAGCTCCAAATAGAACGTGGTAGCTACATCTAGGAGATGACATAGAGATTTGTAAAGCACACACGGATCTGAAAGGTTCAGACCCGTTGACTAAAACCTCTCTCACACGCAACATGATCAAACCTAGAACTCATTGAGTGTTAATCACATAGTGATGTGAGCTAGACTACTGACTCTAGTAAACTCTTGGGTGTTAGTCACATGGCGATGTGACCTGTGAGTGTTAATCACATGGCGATGTGAACTAGATTATTGACTCTAGTGCAAGTGGGTGACTGTTGGAAATATGCCCTAGAGGCAATAATAAATTGGTAATTATTATATTTCCTTGATCATGATAATCGTTTATTATCCATGCTAGAATTGTATTGATAGGAAACTCAGATACATGTGTGGATACATAGACAACACCATGTCCCTAGTAAGCCTCTAGTTGACTAGCTCGTTGATCAATAGATGGTTACGGTTTCCTGACCATGGACATTGGATGTCGTTGATAACGGGCTCACATCATTAGGAGAATGATGTGATGGACAAGACCCAATCCTAAGCATAGCACTAGATCATGTAGTTCGTATGCTAAAGCTTTGCTAATGTCAAGTATCATTTCCTTAGACCATGAGATTGTGCAACTCCCGGATACCGTAGGAGTTCTTTGGGTGTGCCAAACGTCACAACGTAACTGGGTGGCTATAAAGGTACATTACAGGTGTCTCCGAAAGTGTCTGTTCGGTTGGCACGAATCGAGACTGGGATTTGTCACTCCGTGTAAACGGAGAGGTATCTCTGGGCCCACTCGGTAGGACATCATCATAATGTGCACAATGTGATCAAGGAGTTGATCACGGGATGATGTGTTACGGAACGAGTAAAGAGACTTGCCGGTAACGAGATTGAACAAGGTATCGGGATACCGACGATCGAATCTCGGGCAAGTATCGTACCGATAGACAAAGGGAATTGTATACGGGATTGATTAAGTCCTTGACATCGTGGTTCATCCGATGAGATCATCGTGGAACATGTGGGAGCCAACATGGGTATCCAGATCCCGCTGTTGGTTATTGACCGGAAAACGTCTCGGTCATGTCTGCATGTCTCCCGAACCCGTAGGGTCTACACACTTAAGGTTCGATGACGCTAGGGTTATAAAGGAAGTTTGTGGTTACCGAATGTTGTTTGGAGTCCCAGATGAGATCCCGGACGTCACGAGGAGTTCTGGAATGGTCCGGAGGTAAAGATTTATATATAGGAAGTCCTATTTCGGCCATCGGGACAAGTTTCGGGGTCATCGGTATTGTACCGGGACCACCGGAAGGGTCCCGGGGGCCCACCGGGTGGGGCCACCTACCCCGGGGGGCCACATGGGCTGTAGGGGGTGCACCTTGGCCTACATGGGCCAAGGGCACCAGCCCCAAGAGGCCCATGCGCCTGGGGAAACCCTAAAGGAAGAGTCCCAGCAGGGGAAGGCACCTCCTAGGTGCCTTGGGGGGGAAGGACTCCTCCCCTGGCCGCCGCCCCTAGGAGATTGGATCTCCTAGGGCTGGCGCTGTTGGGGAACGTAGTAATTTCAAAAAATTTCCTACGCACACGCAAGATCATGGTGATGCATAGCAACGAGAGGGGAGAGTGTTGTCTACGTACCAACGCAGACCGACTGCGAAAGCGATCACACAACGTAGAGGAAGTAGTCGTACGTCTTCCCGATCCGACCGATCCAAGCACCGTTACTCCGGCACCTCCGAGTTCTTAGCACATGTTCAGCTCAATGACGATCCTCGGGCTCCGATCCAGCAAAGCGTCGAGGAAGAGTTCCGTCAGCACGACGATGTGGTGACGATCTTGATGTACTACCGACGCAGGGCTTCGCCTAAGCACTACAACGGTATGATCGAGGTGGAATTTGGTGGCAGGGGGCACCGCACACGGCTAAGGAACGATCTCAAGGATCAACTTGTGTGTCTAGAGGTGCCCCCTGCCCTTGTATATAAAGGATCCAAGGGGAGGGGCTGGCCGGCCAAGGTGGGAGGCGCAGGAGGAGTCCTACTGCTACCGGGAGTAGGACTCCCCCCTCCAATCCTAGTCCAACTAGGTTTTCTCAAGTGGGAAAGAGAGAGGGGGTGGCCGGCCACCTTCCCTAGTCCTAATAGGACTAGGGGAAGGGGGGAGGCGCGCAGCCCATGGGGCAGCCCTTTCACCTTTCTACCAAGGCCCATGTTGGCCCATTTGGCTCCCGGGGGGTTCCGGTAACCCTCCCGGTAATCCGGTAAAATCCCGATTTCACCCGGAACACTTCCGATGTCCAAACATAGGCTTCCAATATATCAATCTTTATGTCTCGACCATTTCGAGACTCCTCGTCATGTCCGTGATCACATCCGGGACTCCGAAAAACCTTCGGTACATCAAAATGCATAAACTCATAATAACTGTCATCGTAACGTTAAGCGTGCGGACCCTACGGTTCGAGAACAATGTAGACATGACCGAGACACGTCTCCGGTCGATAACCAATAGCGGGACCTGGATGCCCATATTGGCTCCTACATATTCTACGAAGATCTTTATCGGTCAGACCGCATAACAACATACGTTGTTCCCTTTGTCATCGGTATGTTACTTGCCCGAGATTCGATCGTCGGTATCCAATACCTAGTTCAATCTCGTTACTGGCAAGTCTCTTTACTCGTTCCGTAATACATTATCTCACAACTAACATCTTAGTTATAATGCTTGCAAGGCTTATGTGATGTGTATTACCGAGAGGGCCCAGAGATACCTCTCCGACAATCGGAGTGACAAACCCTAATCTCGAAATACGCCAACCCAACATCTACCATTGGAGACACCTGTAGTACTCCTTTATAATCACCCAGTTACGTTGTGACGTTTGGTAGTACCCAAAGTGTTCCTCCGGTAAACGGGAGTTGCATAATCTCATAGTTATAGGAACATGTATAAGTCATGAAGAAAGCAATAGCAACATACTAAACGATCGGGTGCTAAGCTAATGGAATGGGTCATGTCAATCAGATCATTCAACTAATGATGTGACCTCGTTAATCAAATAACAACTCTTTGTTCATGGTTAGGAAACATAACCATCTTTGATTAACGAGCTAGTCAAGTAGAGGCATACTAGTGACACTCTGTTTGTCTATGTATTCACACATGTATTATGTTTCCGGTTAATACAATTCTAGCATGAATAATAAACATTTATCATGATATAAGGAAATAAATAATAACTTTATTATTGCCTCTAGGCCATATTTCCTTCAGTCTCCCACTTGCACTAGAGTCAATAATCTAGATTACACAGTAATGATTCTAACACCCATGGAGCCTTGGTGCTGATCATGTTTTGCTCGTGGAAGAGGCTTAGTCAACGGGTCTGCAACATTCAGATCCGTATGTATCTTGCAAATCTCTATGTCTCCCACCTGGACTAGATCCCGGATGGAGTTGAAGCGTCTCTTGATGTGTTTG
Source organism: Triticum monococcum (assembly GCA_034509565.1). Taxonomy (NCBI): domain Eukaryota; kingdom Viridiplantae; phylum Streptophyta; class Magnoliopsida; order Poales; family Poaceae; genus Triticum; species Triticum monococcum. The sequence goes on along the minus strand of CM067843.1, from coordinate 662,447,083 downwards.
GTCCTTTTGTGAAATCTGGATTCCTTTGCCAAAGCAATTGCACCAGTATTGTCACAAAAGATTTTCATTGGACCCGATGCACTAGGTATGACACCTAGATCGGATATGAACTCCTTCATCCAGACTCCTTCGTTCGCTGCTTCTGAAGCAGCTATGTACTCCGTTTCACATGTAGATCCCGCTACGACGCTTTGTTTAGAACTGCACCAACTGACAGCTCCACCGTTTAAAGTAAACACGTATCCGGTTTGCGATTTAGAATCGTCCGGATCAGTGTCAAAGCTTGCATCAACGTAACCTCTTACGGTGAGCTCTTTGTCACCTCCATATACGAGAAACATATCCTTAGTCCTTTTCAGGTATTTCAGGATGTTCTTGACCGCTGTCCAGTGATCCACTCCTGGATTACTTTGGTACCTCCCTGCTAAACTTATAGCAAGGCACACATCAGGTCTGGTACACAGCATTGCATACATGATAGAGCCTATGGCTGAAGCATAGGGAACATCTTTCATTTTCTCTCTATCTTCTGAAGTGGTTGGGCATTGAGTCTGACTCAACTTCACACCTTGTAACACAGGCAAGAACCCTTTCTTTGCTTGATCCATTTTGAACTTCTTCAAAATCTTGTCAAGGTATGTGCTTTGTGAAAGTCCAATTAAGCGTCTTGATCTATCTCTATAGATCTTTATGCCTAATACGTAAGCAGCTTCCCCGAGGTCTTTCATCGAAAAACTTTTATTCAAGTATCCCTTTATGCTATCCAGAAATTCTATATCATTTCCAATCAGCAATATGTCATCCACATATAATATCAGAAATGCTACAGAGCTCCCACTCACTTTCTTGTAAATACAGGCTTCTCCAAAAGTCTGTATAAAGCCAAATGCTTTGATCACACTATCAAAGCGTTTATTCCAACTCCGAGATGCTTGCACCAGTCCATAAATGGATCGCTGGAGTTTGCACACTTTGTTAGCTCCCTTTGGATCGACAAAACCTTCTGGTTGCATCATATACAACTCTTCTTCCAGAAATCCATTCAGGAATGCAGTTTTGACATCCATCTGCCATATTTCATAATCATAAAATGCGGCAATTGCTAACATGATTCTGACGGACTTAAGCATTGCTACGGGTGAGAAGGTCTCATCGTAGTCAACCCCTTGAACTTGTCGAAAACCTTTTGCGACAAGTCGAGCTTTATAGAAAGTAATATTACCGTCAGCATCAGTCTTTTTCTTGAAGATCCATTTATTCTCAATTGCTTGCCGATCATCGGGCAAGTCAACCAAAGTCCATACTTTGTTCTCATACATGGATCCCATCTCAGATTTCATGGCCTCAAGCCACTTTGCGGAATCTGGGCTCACCATCGCTTCTTCATAGTTCGTAGGTTCATCATGATCTAGTAGCATGAATTCCAGAATTGGATTACCGTACCACTCTGGTGCGGATCTCACTCTGGTTGATCTACGTGGTTCAGTAGTATCTTGTCCTGAAGTTTCATGATCATCATCATTAGCTTCCTCACTAATTGGTATAGGTGTCGCAGAAACAGTTTTCTGTGATGTACTATTTTCCAATAAGGGAGCAGGTACAGTTACCTCGTCAAGTTCTACTTTCCTCCCACTCACTTCTTTCGAGAGAAACTCCTTCTCTAGAAATGATCCATTCTTAGCAACGAATGTCTTGCCTTCGGATCTGTGATAGAAGGTATACCCAACAGTCTCCTTTAGGTATCCTATGAAGACACATTTCTCCGCTTTGGGTTCGAGCTTATCAGGTTGAAGCTTTTTCACAGAAGCATCGCAGCCCCAAACTTTAAGAAACGACAACTTTGGTTTCTTGCCAAACCATAGTTCATAAGGCGTCGTCTCAACGGATTTTGATGGTGCCCTATTTAACGTGAATGCGGCCATCTCTAAAGCATAACCCCAAAACGATAGCGGTAAATCAGTAAGAGACATCATAGATCGCACCATATCTAGTAAAGTACGATTACGATGTTCGGACACACCATTACGCTGTGGTGTTCCGGGTGGCGTGAGTTGCGAAACTATTCCATAATTTTTCAAATGTACACCAAACTCGTAACTCAAATATTCTCCTCCACGATCAGATCGTAGAAACTTTATTTTCTTGTTACGATGATTTTCAACTTCACTCTGAAATTCCTTGAACTTTTCAAATGTTTCAGACTTATGTTTCATTAAGTAGATATACCCATATCTGCTTAAATCATCTGTGAAGGTGAGAAAATAACGATATCTGCCACGAGCCTCAATATTCATCGGACCACATACATCGGTATGTATGATTTCCAATAAATTTGTTGCCCTCTCCATAGTACCGGAGAACGGTGTTTTAGTCATCTTGCCTATGAGGCACGGTTCGCAAGTACCAAGTGATTCATAATCAAGTGGTTCCAAAAGCCCATCAGTATGGAGTTTCTTCATGTGCTTTACACCGATATGACCTAAACGGCAGTGCCACAAATAAGTTGCACTATCATTATCAACTCTGCATCTTTTCGCTTCTACATTATGAATATGTGTATCACTACTATCGAGATTCAACAAGAATAGACCACTCTTCAAAGGTGCATTACCATAAAAGATGTTACTCATATAAATAGAACAACCATTATTCTCTGATTTAAATGAATAACCGTCTCGCATTAAACAAGATCCAGATATAATGTTCATGCTCAATGCTGGCACCAAATAACAATTATTTAGGTCTAATATTAATCCCGAAGATAGATGTAGAGGTAGCGTGCCGACCGCGATCACATCGACTTTGGAACCGTTTCCCACGCGCATCGTCACCTCGTCCTTTGCTAGCGTCCGCTTATTCCGTAGTCCCTGTTTCGAGTTGCAAATATTAGCAACAGAACCAGTATCAAATACCCAGGTTCTACTGCGAGCTCTAGTAAGGTACACATCAATAACATGTATATCACATATACCTTTGTTCACCTTGCCATCCTTCTTATCCGCCAAATACTTGGGGCAGTTCCGCTTCCAGTGACCAGTCTGCTTGCAGTAGAAGCACTCAGTTTCAGGCTTAGGTCCAGACTTGGGTTTCTTCTCCTAAGCAGCAACTTGCTTGCTGTTCTTCTTGAAGTTCCCCTTCTTCTTCCCTTTGCCCTTTTTCTTGAAACTAGTGGTCTTGTTGACCATCAACACTTGATGCTCCTTCTTGATTTCTACCTCCGCAGCTTTCAGCATTGCGAAGAGCTCGGGAATAGTCTTGTTCATCCCTTGCATATTATAGTTCATCACGAAGCTCTTGTAGCTTGGTGGCAGTGATTGGAGAATTCTGTCAATGACGCAATCATCTGGAAGATTAACTCCCATCTAAATCAAGTGATTATTATACCCAGACATTTTGAGTATATGCTCACTGACAGAACTGTTCTCCTCCATCTTGCAGCTATAGAACTTATTGGAGACTTCATATCTCTCAATTCGGGCATTTGCTTGAAATATTAACTTCAACTCCTGGAACATCTCATATGCTCCATGACGTTCAAAACGTCATTGAAGTCCCGATTCTAAGCCGTAAAGCATGGCACACTGAACTATCGAGTAGTCATCAGCTTTGCTCTGCCAGACGTTCATAACATCTGGCGTTGCTCCAGCAGCAGGCCTGGCACCCAGCGGTGCTTCCAGGACGTAATTCTTCTGTGCAGCAATGAGGATAATCCTCAGGTTACGGACCCAGTCCGTCTAATTGCTACCATCATCTTTCAACTTTGCTTTCTCAAGGAACGCATTAAAATTCAACGGAACAACAGCACGAGCCATCTATCAACAATCAACATAAAAAAGCAAGATACTATCAGGTACTAAGTTCATGATAAGTTTAAGTTCAGTTAATCAAATTACTTAGGAACTCCCACTTAGATAGACATCCCTCTAATCCTCTAAGAGATCACGTGATCCAAATCAACTAAACCATAACCGATCATCACGTGAGATGGAGTATTTTTCAATGGTGAACATCGTCATGTTGATCATATCTACTATATGATTCACGCTCAACCTTTCGGTCTCTGTGTTTCGAGGCCATATCTGCATATGCTAGGCTCGTCAAGTTTAACCTGAGTATTCTGCGTGTGCAAAACTGGCTTGCACCCGTTGTAGATGGACGTAGAGCTTATCACACCCGATCATCACGTGGTGTCTGGGCACGACGAACTTTGGCAACGGTGCATACTCAGGGAGAACACTTCTTGATAATTTAGTGAGAGATCATCTTATAATGCTACCGTCAATCAAAGCAAGATAAGATGCATAAAAAATAAACATCACATGCAATCAATATAAGTGATATGATATGGCTATCATCATCTTGTGCTTGTGATCTCCATCTCCGAAGCACCGTCATGATCACCATCGTCACCGGCGCGACACCTTGATCTCCATCGTAGCATCGTTGTCGTCTCGCCAATCTTATGCTTCCACGACTATCACTACCGCTTAGTAATAAAGTAAAGCATTACATCGCGATTGCATTGCATACAATAAAGCGACAACCATATGGCTCCTGCCAGTTGCCGATAACTTGGTTACAAAACATGATCATCTCATACAATAAAATCAGCATCATGCCTTGACCATATCACATCACAACATGCCCTGCAAAAACAAGTTAGACGTCCTCTACTTTGTTGTTGCAAGTTTTACGTGGCTGCTACGGGCTTAAGCAAGAACTCATCTCACCTACGCATCAAAACCACAACGATATTTTGTCAAATAGACTCCGTTTTAACCTTCTCAAGGACCGGGTGTAGCCACACTCGGTTCAACTAAAGTTGGAGAGACAGTCGCCCGCAAGCCATCTATGTGCAAAGCACGTCGAGGGAACCGGTCTCGCGTAAGCGTACGCGTAAGGTTGGTCCGGGTCGTCTCGTCCAACAATACCGCCGAACCAAAGTATGACATGCTGGTAGGCAGTATGACTTGTATCGCCCACAACTCACTTGTGTTCTACTCGTGCAAATAACATCAAACCATAAAAACCTGGCTCTGATACCACTGTTGGGGAACATAGTAATTTCAAAAAATTTCCTACGCACACGCAAGATCATGGTGATGCATAGCAACGAGAGGGGAGAGTGTTGTCTACGTACCAACGCAGACCGACTGCGGAAGCGATCACACAACGTAGAGGAAGTAGTCGTACGTCTTCCCGATCCGACCGATCCAAGCACCGTTACTCCGGCACCTCCGAGTTCTTAGCACATGTTCAGCTCGATGACGATCCTCGGGCTCTGATCCAGCAAAGCGTCGAGGAAGAGTTCCGTCAGCACGACGGCGTGGTGACGATCTTGATGTACTACCGACGCAGGGCTTCGCCTAAGCACTACAACGGTATGATCGAGGTGGAATTTGGTGGCAGGGGGCACCGCACACGGCTAAGGAACGATCTCAAGGATCAACTTGTGTGTCTAGAGGTGCCCCCTGCCCCCGTATATAAAGGATCCAAGGGGAGGGCTGGCCGGCCAAGGTGGGAGGCGCAGGAGGAGTCCTACTCCTACCGGGAGTAGGACTCCCCCCTCCAATCCTAGTCCAACTAGGTTTTCTCAAGTGGGAAAGAGAGAGGGGGTGGCCGGCCACCTTCCCAAGTCCTAATAGGACTAGAGGAAGGGGGGAGGCGCGCAGCCCATGAGGCAGCCCTTTCACCTTTCTACCAAGGCCCATGTTGGCCCATTTGGCTCCCGGGGGGTTCCGGTAACCCTCCCGATAATCCGGTAAAATCCCGATTTCACCCGGAACACTTCCGATGTCCAAACATAGGCTTCCAATATATCAATCTTTATGTCTCGACCATTTCGAGACTCCTCGTCATGTCCGTGATCACATCTGGGACTCCGAACAACCTTCAGTACATCAAAATGCATAAACTCATAATAACTGTCATCGTAACGTTAAGCGTGCGGACCCTACGGTTCGAGAACAATGTAGACATGACCGAGACACGTCTCCGATCAATAACCAATAGCGGGACCTGGATGCCCATATTGGCTCCTACATATTCTATGAAGATATTTATCGGTCAGACCGCATAACAACATACGTTGTTCCCTTTGTCATCGGTATGTTACTTGCCCGAGATTCGATCGTCGGTATCCAATACCTAGTTCAATCTCGTTACTGGCAAGTCTCTTTACTCGTTCCGTAATACATCATCTCACAACTAACATCTTAGTTATAATGCTTGCAAGGCTTATGTGATGTGTATTACCGAGAGGGCCCAGAGATACCTCTACGACAATCGGAGTGACAAACCCTAATCTCGAAATACGCCAACCCAACATCTACCATTGGAGACACATGTAGTACTCCTTTATAATCACCCAGTTACGTTGTGACATTTGGTAGTACCCAAAGTGTTCCTCCGGTAAACGGGAGTTGCATAATCTCATAGTTATAGGAACATGTATAAGTCATGAAGAAAGCAATAGCAACATACTAAACGATCGGGTGCTAAGCTAATGGAATGGGTCATGTCAATCAGATCATTCAACTAATGATGTGACCTTGTTAATCAAATAACAACTCTTTGTTCATGGTTAGGAAACATAACCATCTTTGATTAACGAGCTAGTCAAGTAGAGGCATACTAATGACACTCTGTTTGTCTATGTATTCACACATGTATTATGTTTCCGGTTAATACAATTCTAGCATGAATAATAAACATTTATCATGATATAAGGAAATAAATAATAACTTTATTATTGCCTCTAGGGCATATTTCCTTCAGGCACACCCCCCCTTGGGATCCCTATATATAGTGGGGGTAGGAGGGCCTCTAAGATACACCTTTTGCCTTTGGTGCAGCCCCTCTCTCTCCCAAGTTCTTCTCCTCTCCCGTGGTGCTTAGGCGAAGCCCTGCAGGATTGCCACGCTCCTCCACCACCACCACGCCGTTATGCTGCTGTTGGATGAAGTCTTCCTCAACCTCTCCCTCTCTCCTTGCTGGATCAAGGCGTGGGAGACGTCACCGGGCTGTACGTGTGTTGAACGCGGAGGTGCCGTCCGTTCGACACTAGGATCATCGGTGATTTGGATCACGACGAGTACGACTCCATCAACCCCGTTCTCTTGAACGCTTCCGCTTAGCGATCTACAAGGGTATGTAGATGCACTCTCCTTCCCCTCGTTGCTAGTCTCTCCATAGATAGATCTTGGTGACACGTAGGAAAATTTTGAATTTCTGCTACGTTCCCCAACATCCGGACCATTCCGGAGTTCCTCGTCATGTCCGTGATCTCATCCCGGACTCCGAACAACATTCGGTCACCAACATACATAACTCACATAGTACTATATCATCAACGAACGTTAAGCGTGCAGACCCTACGGGTTCGAGAACTATGTAGACATGACCGAGACACCTCTCTGGTCAATAACCAATAGCGGGACCTGGATGCCCATATTGGCTCCTACATATTCTACGAAGATCTTTATCGGTCAGACCGCATAACAATATACATTGTTCCCTTTGTCATCGGTATGTTACTTGCCCGAGATTCGATCGTCGGTATCTCAATACCTAGTTCGATCTCGTTACCGGCAAGTCTCTTTACTCGTTCCGTAATACATCATCTTGCAACTAACTCATTAGTTGCAATGCTTGCAAGGCTTGTGTGATGTGCATTACCGAGAGGGCCCAGAGATACCTCTCCGACAATCGGAGTGACAAATCCTAATCTCGAAATACGCCAACCCAATATTCACCTTTGGAGACACCTGTAGAGCTCCTTTATAATCACCCAGTTACGTTGTGACATTTGGTAGCACACAAAGTGTTCCTCCGGTAAACGGGAGTTGCATAATCTCATAGTCATAGGAACATGTGTAAGTCACGAAGAAAGCAATAGCAACATACCAAACGATCGAGTGCTAAGCTAACGAAACGGGTCAAGTCAATCATATCATTCTCCTAATGATGTGATCTTGTTAATCAAATAACAACTCTTTGTCTATGGTTAGGAAACATAACCATCTTTGATTAACGAGCTAGTCAAGTAGAGGCATACTAGTGACGTTTGGTTTGTTTATGCATTCACACAAGTATTATGTTTCCGGATAATAAAATTCTAGCATGAATAATAAAAATTTATCATGATATAAGGAAATAAAATAATAACATTATTATTGCCTCTAGGGCATATTTCCTTCAGTCTCCCACTTGCACTAGAGTCAATAATCTAGATTACACAGTAATGATCCTAACACCCATGGAGCTTTGGTGCTGATCATGTTTTGCTCATGGAAGAGGCTTAGTCAACGGGTCTGCTACATTCAGATCCGTATGTATCTTGCAAATCTCTATGTCTCCCACCTGGACTAGATCCCGGATGGAATTGAAGCGTCTCTTGATGTGCTTGGTTCTCTTGTGAAATCTGGATTCCTTTGCCAAGGCAATTGCACCAGTATTGTCACAATAGATTTTCATTGGACCCGATGCACTAGGTATGACACCTAGATCGGATATGAACTCCTTCGTCCAGACTCCTTCGTTTGCTACTTCTGAAGCAGCCATGTACTTTGCTTCACATGTAGATCCTGCCACAGCGCTTTGTTTAGAACTGCACCAACTGACAGCTCCACCGTTTAATGTAAACACGTATCCGGTTTGCGATTTAGAATCGTCCGAATCAGTGTCAAAGCTTGCATCAACGTAACCATTTACGATGAGCTCTTTGTCACCTCCATATATGAGAAACATATCCTTAGTCCTTTTCAGGTATTTCAGGATGTTCTTGACCGCTGTCCAGTGATCCACTCCTGGATTACTTTGGTACCTTCCTGCTAGACTTATAGCAAGACATACATCAGGTCTGGTACACAACATTGCATACATGATAGAGCCTATGGCTGAAGCATAGGGAACATCTTTCATTTTCTCTCTATCTTCTGCATTGGTCGGACTTTGAGTCTTACTCAATTTCACACCTTGTAACACAGGCAAGAATCCTTTCTTTGCTTGATCCATTTTGAACTTTTTCAAAACTTTGTCAAGGTATGTGCTTTGTGAAAGTCCAATTAAGCGTCTCGATATGTCTCTATAGATCTTGATGCCCAATATGTAGGCAGCTTCACCGAGGTCTTTCATAGAAAAACTTTTATTCAAGTATCCTTTTATGCTATCCAGAAATTCTATATCATTTCCGATTAGTAATATGTCATCTACATATAATATCAGAAATGCTACAGAGCTCCCACTCACTTTCTTGTAAATACAGGATTCTCCAAAAGTCTGTATAAAACCTAATGCTTTGATCACACTATCAAAGCGTTTATTCCAACTCCGAGAGGCTTGCACCAGTCCATAAATGGATCGCTGGAACTTGCACACTTTGTTAGCTCCCTTTGGATCGACAAAACCTTCCGGCTGCATCATATACAACTCTTCTTGCAGAAATCCATTCAGGAATGCAGTTTTGACATCCATTTGCCAAATTTCATAATCATAAAATGTGGCAATTGCTAACATGATTCGGACAGACTTAAGCATCGCTACGGGTGAGAAGGTCTCATCATAGTCAATCCCTTGAACTTGCCGAAAACCTTTTGCGACAAGTCGAGCTTTGTAGACAGTAACATTACCGTTAGCGTCAGTCTTCTTCTTGAAGATCCATTTATTCTCAATTGCTTGCCGATCATTGGGCAAGTCAACCAAAGTCCATACTTTGTTCTCATACATGGATCCCATCTCAGATTTCATGGCTTCAAGCCATTTCACGGAATCTGGGCTCACCATCGCTTCTTCATAGTTCGTAGGTTCATCATGATCTAGTAGCATGACTTCCAGAACAGGATTACCGTACCACTCTGGCGCGGATCTTACTCTGGTTGATCTATGAGGTTCAGTAGTATCTTGATATGAAGTTTCATGATCATTATCATTAGCTTCCTCACTAATTGGTGTAGATGTCACAGAAACAGGTTTCTATGATGTACTACTTTCCAATAAGAGAGCAGGTACTGTTACCTCGTCAAGTTCTACTTTCCTCCCACTCACTTCTTTCAAGAGAAACTCCTTCTCCAGAAAGTTTCTGAATTTAGCAACAAAAGTCTTGCCTTCGGATCTGTGATAGAAGGTGTATCCAATAGTTTCCTTTGGATATCCTATGAAGACACATTTCTCCGATTTGGGTTCGAGCTTATCAGGTTGAAGCTTTTTCACATAAGCATCGTAGCCCCAAACTTTCAGAAACGACAACTTTGGTTTCTTGCCGAACCACAGTTCATAAGGCGTCGTCTCAACGGATTTTGATGGTGCCCTATTTAACGTGAATGCGGCCGTCTCTAGAGCATATCCCCAAAATGATAGCGGTAAATCAGTAAGAGACATCATAGATCGCACCATATCTAGTAAAGTATGATTACGATGTTCGGACACACCGTTACGCTGTCGTGTTTCGGGTGGCGTGAGTTGCGAAATTATTCCACATTGTTTCAAATGTACACCAAACTCGTAACTCAAATATTCTCCTCCACGATTAGATCGTAGGAATTTTATTTTCTTGTTATGATGATTTTCAGCTTCATTCTGAAATTCTTTGAACTTTTCAAACGTTTCAAACTTATGTTTCATTAAGTAGATATACCCATATCTGCTTAAGCCATCTGTGAAGGTGAGAAAATAACGATATCCGCCACGAGCCTCAACATTCATCGGACCACATACATCTGTATGTATGATTTCCAATCAATCTGTTGCTCTCTCCATAGTACCGGAGAACGGTGTTTTTGTCATCTTACCCATAAGGCACGGTTCGCAAGTACCAAGTGATTCATAATCAAGTGGTTCCAAAAGTCCATCAGTATGGAGTTTCTTCATGCGCTTTATACCAATATGACCTAAACGGCAGTGCCACAAATAAGTCGCACTATCATTATCAACTCAGCATCTTTTGGCTTCAACACTATGAATATGTGTGTCACTACTATCGAGATTTAATAAGAATAGACCACTCTTTAAGGGTGCATGACCATAAAAGATATTACTCATATAAATAGAACAACCATTATTCTCCGATTTAAATGAATAACCGTCTCGCATCAAACAAGATCCAGATATAATGTTCATGCTTAACGCTGGCACCAAATAACAATTATTTAGGTCTAATACTAATCCTGAAGGTAGATGTAGAGGTAGCGTGCCGACTGCGATCACATCGACTGTGGAACCATTTCCCACACGCATCGTCACCTCGTCCTTAGCCAATCTTCGCTTAATCCGTAGTCCCTGTTTCGAGTTGCAAATGTTAGCAACAGAACCAGTATCAAATACCCAGGTGCTACTGCGAGCATTAGTAAGGTACACATCAATAACATGTATATCACATATACCTTTGTTCACCTTGCCATCCTTCTTATCCGCCAAATACATGGGGCAGTTCCGCTTCCAGTGACCAGTCTGCTTGCAGTAGAAGCACTCAGTTTCAGGCTTAGGTCCAGGTTTGGGTTTCTTGTCTTGAGTAGCAACTTGCTTGCTGTTCTTTTTGAAGTTTCCCTTCTTCTTCCCTTTGCCCTTTTTCTTGAAACTAGTGGTCTTGTTGACCATCAACACTTGATGCTCCTTCTTGATTTCTACCTCCGCAGCTTTCAGCATTGCGAAGAGCTCGGGAATAGTCTTATTCATCCCTTGCATATTATAGTTCATCACGAAGCTCTTGTAGCTTGGTGGCAGTGATTGGAGAATTCTGTCAATGACAAAATCATCTGGAAGATTAACTCCCAATTGAATCAAGTGATTATTATACCCAGACATTTTGAGTATATGCTCACTGACAGAACTTTTCTCCTCCATCTTGCAGCTATAGAACTTATTGGAGACTTCATATCTCTCAATCCGGGCATTTGCTTGAAATATTAACTTCAACTCCTGGCACACTAAACTATCGAGTAGTCATCAGCTTTGCTCTGCTAGACGTTCATAACATCTGGTGTTGCTCCAGCAGCAGGCCTGGCACCCAGCGGTGCTTCCAGGACGTAATTCTTCTGTGCAGCAATGAGGATAATCCTCAAGTTACGGACCCAGTTCGTGTAATTGCTACCATCATCTTTCAACTTTTCTTTCTCAAGGAACTCATTACAATTCAACTGAACAACAACACGGGCCATCTATCTACAATCAAACATAAACAAGCAAGATACTATCAGGTACTAAGTTCATGATAAATTTAGGTTCAATTTAATCATATTACTTAAGAACTCCCACTTAGATAGACATCCCTCTAATCCTCTAAGTGATTACGTGATCCAAATCAACTAAACCATGTCCGATCATCACGTGAGATGGAGTAGTTTCATTGGTGAACATCACTATGTTGATCATATCTACTATATGATTCACGCTCGACCTTTCGGTTTCCGTGTTCCGAGGCCATATCTGTATATGCTTGGCTCGTCAAGTATAACCTGAGTATTCCGCGTGTGCAACTGTTTTGCACCCGTTGTATTTGAACGTAGAGCCTATCACACCCGATCATCACGTGGTGTCTCAGCACGAAGAACTTTCGCAACGGTGCATACTCAGGGAGAACACTTCTTGATAATTAGTGAGAGATCATCTTATAATGCTACCATCAACCAAAGCAAGATAAGGTGCATAAAAGATAAACATCACATGCAATCAATATAAGTGATATGATATGGCCATCATCATCTTGTGCTTGTGATCTCCATCTTCGAAGCACCGTCGTGATCACCATCGTCACCGGCGCGACACCTTGATCTCCATCGTAGCATCGTTGTCGTCTCGCCAATCTTATGCTTCCACGACTATCGCTACCGCTTAGTGATAAAGTAAAGCATTACAGCACGATTGCATTGCATACAATAAAGCGACAACCGTATGGCTCCTGCCAGTTGCCGATAACTCAGTTACAAAACATGATCATCTCATACAATAAAATTTAGCATCATATCTTGACCATATCACATCACAACATGCCCTGCAAAAACAAGTTAGACGTCCTCTACTTTGTTGTTGCAAGTTTTACGTGGCTGCTACGGGCTTAAGCAAGAACCAATCTTACCTACGCATCAAAACCACAACGATAGTTTGTCAAGTTGGTGCTGTTTTAACCTTTGCAAGGACCGGGCGTAGCCACACTCGGTTCAACTAAAGTTGGAGAAACTGTCACCCGCAAGCCACCTATGTGCAAAGCACGTCGGGAGAACCGGTCTCGCGTAAGCGTACGCGTAATGTCGGTCCGGGCCGCTTCGTCCAACAATACCGCCGAACTAAAGTATGACATGCTGGTAAGCAGTATGACTTATATCGCCCACAACTCACTTGTGTTCTACTCGTGCATATAACATCAACACATAAAACCTAAGCTCGGATGCCACTGTTGGGGAACGTAGTAATTTCAAAAAAATTCCTACGCACACGCAAGATCATGGTGATGCATAGCAACGAGAGGGGAGAGTGTTGTCTACGTACCCTCGTAGACCATTCGCGGAAGCGTTATATCAACGCGATTGATGTAGTCGTACGTCTTCACGTCCGACCGATCCAAGTACCGAAAGCACGGCACCTCCGAGTTCTGCACACGTTCGGCTCGGTGACGTCCTCGCCTTCTCGATCCAGCAAGAGGGGCGAAGTAGTAGATGAGTTCCGGCAGCACGACGGCGTGGTGACGGTGTTGGTGAAGAACAATCTCCGCAGGGCTTCGCCTAAGCACTATGAAAACTATGACGGAGGATAAACTAGAGGGAACGGGGTTGCCGGCACACGGCTTGGTGTTTCTTGATGTGTCTTTGGTGCTAGCCCTGCCCCTCTATTTATATGTTGAGCCCTGGGGTCGAAACTTGGAGTAAAAGCCTTCACAAAGTTAGTTTCACCCGAAAGGCAAGAGTCCTTCTCGGACTCCAGGGCCAGACGCCAGGGTTTCCGGCGTCTGCACCCAGACGCCAGGGACCCTGGCGCCTGGCCCCTGGACTCCGCAAAACTTCCTTTTGCGCTTTCCAAAAACCTTGTGGGCTTTCCCCTGAAGGAAATATGCCCTAGAGGCAATAATAAAGTTATTATTTATTTCCTTATATCATGATAAATGTTTATTATTCATGCTAGAATTGTATTAACCGGAAACATAATACATGTGTGAATACATCGACAAACAGAGTGTCACTAGTATGCCTCTACTTGACTAGCTCATTAATCAAAGATGGTTAAGTTTCCTAACCATGAACAAAGAGTTGTTATTTGATTAACGAGGTCACATCATTAGTTGAATGATCTGATTGACATGACCCATTCCATTAGCTTAGCACCCGATCGTTTAGTATGTTGCTATTGCTTTCTTCATGACTTATACATGTTCCTATGGCTATGAGATTATGCAACTCCCGTTACCGGAGGAACACTTTGTGTGCTACCAAACGTCACAACATAACTGGGTGATTATAAAGGAGCTCTACAGGTGTCTCCAATGGTAGATGTTGGGTTGGCGTATTTCGAGAATAGGATTTGTCACTCCGATTGTCGGAGAGGTATCTCTGGGCCCTCTCGGTAATACACATCACTTAAGCCTTGCAAGCATTGCAACCAATGAGTTAGTTGCGGGATGATGTATTACGGAACGAGTAAAGAGACTTGCCAGTAACGAGATTGAACTAGGTATTGGATACCGACGATCGAATCTCGGGCATGTAACATACCGATGACAAAGGGAACAACGTATGTTGTTATGCGGTCTGGCCGATAAAGATCTTCGTAGAATATGTAGGAGCCAATATGGGCATCCAGGTCCCGCTATTGGTTATTGACCGGAGATGTGTCTCAGTCATGTCTACATTGTTCTCGAACCGTAGGGTCCGCACGCTTAACGTTACGATGACAGTTATTATGAGTTTATGCATTTTGATGTATTGAAGGTTGTTCGGAGTCCCGGATGTGATCACGGACATGACGAGGAGTCTCGAAATGGTCGAGACATAAAGATTGATATATTGGAAGCCTATGTTTGGACATCGGAAGTGTTCCGGGTGAAATCGGGATTTTACCGGAGAACCGGGAGGTTACCGGAACCCCCCGGGAGTCATATGGGCCATAGTGGGCCTTGGTGGAAAGGAGAAAGGGGCAGCCCAAGGTGGCCGCGCGCCTCCCCCCTTCACTAGTCCTATTAGGACTAGGAGAGGTGGCCGGCCCCCCTCTCTCTCTTTCCCCCCTTGATGAATCCTATTCCAACTAGGAGTGGAGGGGGAATCCTACTCCCAGAGGGAGTAGGACTCTCCTGGCGCGCCTCCCTTGGTCGGCCAGCCCCTCCCCCTAGGATCCTTTATATACGGGGGCAGAGGGCACCTCTAGAGACACAAGTTGATCATTGAGATCGTTCCTTAGCCGTGTGCGGTGCCCCCTGCCACCATATTCCACCTCGATAATACCGTTGTAGTGCTTAGGCGAAGCCCTGCGTCGGAAGTACATCAAGATCGTCACCACGCCGTCGTGCTGATGGAACTCCTCCCCGAAGCTTTGCTGGATCGGAGCCCGGGGATCGTCATCGAGCTGTACGTGTGCTAAGAACTCGGAGGTGTCGGAGTAACGGTGCTTGGATCGGTCGAATCGGGAAGAAGACGTACGACTACTTCCTCTACGATGTGTCAACGCTCCCGTTGCGATCTACAAGGGTACGTAGATCAGACTCTCCTCCTCGTTGCTATGCATCACCATGATCTTGCGTGTGCGTAGGAATTTTTTTGAAATTACTACGTTCCCCAACATCCCCTTTGGCCCAAATAAAGTGTTCTCGTACCCAAACATTTCGGGAAACATCCGGAATCCCTTCCGGTGATTTCCGGAACCCTTCCGGTGACCAAACACTATTATCCCATATATCAAACTTTGTCTCCGGACCATTCCGGAGTTCCTCGTCATGTCCGTGATCTCATCCCGGACTCCGAACAACATTCGGTCACCAACATACATAACTCACATAGTACTATATCGTCAACGAACGTTAAGCGTGCGGACCCTACGGGTTCGAGAACTATGTAGACATGACCGAGACACCTCTCTGGTCAATAACCAATAGCGGGACCTGGATGCCCATATTGGCTCCTACATATTCTACGAAGATCTTTATCGGTCAGACCGCATAACAATATACATTGTTCCCTTTGTCATCGGTATGTTACTTGCCCGAGATTCGATCGTCGGTATCTCAATACCTAGTTCAATCTCGTTACCGGCAAGTCTCTTTACTCATTCCGTAATACATCATCTCGCAACTAACTCATTAGTTGCAATGCTTGCAAGGCTTATGTGATGTGCATTACCGAGAGGGCCCAGAGATACCTCTCCGACAATCGGAGTGACAAATCCTAATCTCGAAATACGCCAACCCAACATTCACCTTTGGAGACACCTGTAGAGCTCCTTTATAATCACCCAGTTACGTTGTGACGTTTGGTAGCACACAAAGTGTTCCTCCGGTAAACGGGAGATGCATAATCTCATAGTCATAGGAACATGTATAAGTCACGAAGAAAGCAATAGCAACATACTAAATGATCGAGTGCTAAGCTAACGGAACGGGTCAAGTCAATCATATCATTCTCCTAATGATGTGATCCCGTTAATCAAATAACAACTCTTTGTCTATGGTTAGGAAACATAACCATCTTTGATTAACGAGCTAGTCAAGTAGAGGCATACTAATGACGTTTGGTTTGTCTATGTATTCACACAAGTATTATGTTTCCGGATAATACAATTCTAGCATGAATAATAAATAGTTATCATGATATAAGGAAATAAAATAATAACATTATTATTGCCTCTAGGGCATATTTCCTTCACACGAATCATCGCGTAAAATTAATGGCATAGGACTGAGATGTGCAATACTTATGGCACATCTACATGTGCTTTAACAAAACTGTTATGGAAAACATTGTATAAGACCATATGGACGAGGTTTCTGAATGAGAGCGGCTATTCTACATGGGGGGTAACAATAAATTTGAAAAAATAGTAAAAAGCTTAAAAAAGAAAAATATATGCATTGAAGATGCTCATATGTGCAAGGCTTGTGTAAAATTCCGTGCTGTTTGGACATGTGAGGAGCTCGTACAAAAAAATCGAGTGTGTGAAAAACTTTGAAAAGAAAACTATTTATAGCCTGGTTTTGTTTGTGCGAGCTCCTTAGATGTCTAAACACCATAAAAAATCACGCACTTTGCGGACATGAGCATCTTCAATGCCTAAAACTTTTGGTGGTTTTTACTATTTTTCCTGAATTTGTTGTTCACACAATGTAGATAAGCCGGGCACTGTTTTGAATTATCGTCTACTTCTATGTATGCCTTTTAGAAAAGGAGGTTAAAATTCAAGGCCTCCACATAAAAAATGCACATATCCATCTTTGTTGAATTATTCAACAAAATCTGTGGCAAAAATATGTATCAAACAACCAAAAGCCATCACTTGCACACCTACAAACTCGACAATGGAGGATGCCATCACAACGCCTCATCATCTAGAACCGGGGTCACATGGTGTATGGGAGCACACATCCGGTCTAGCAAACCCTAAGCATGCACCACATGCACACGCTTCAAAAGTTGCCACCATCATCAAATAGTCGACCTATCTTCAGGGTAGAGATCCGCATTGTCCTTGCCAGGCTAGCCATTGATGTTGCCACCGCCCCATGGTCATCCATCAAGACACATCCGCCACGGAGACTTCTGCACCATGCCGTCGAGACCCGTCATTGTCTGCGTGGTATATACGACGCCGCTCCGCCTCTTGACCCCTCCAGAAGCTGCTCCAAAATGATGCCCCCAAGAGAGAGAACACCGCCAACGTCGCCATCGCTTGATCCGAGGGACCCAAATCTAGGGTTTCTCCCGAATTTGCCTGAGCGAGGAGACAAGACATGCAATGACAATGCAGTCATCAGGGTAACGATGTTTAGACGCCGCCATCCTCCACTATGACCGAAGTTGACATAGTTTTCACCGGTAGTCGAGCCCCCCCTTCCTCGGCGCCAGCAGTAGCCGACGTGCCTGATATCCGCCTGACTGACTACCGGTCACCATGTGGCCACACAACAGCAGCCGCGGTAGCTACCACCTCCCCGTCACGAGTTGCATCTGACCCAGGTCAATAGGCCCGTCGGCTCGAAGAACGAGGGTGTCGTGACCACAATACCATTGTCAGCTAACCTAGCAGCCGCCGATAGCTTGACCACCACCGTCATGAGGCCGCCTCTAGGATTCAAGATCCTCCTCAGGAACGACCGACGTCTAGGACAGCAGCCGCACTCCAGGCCAGAGATCTCCCATGAGGGCGAGGAGACGATGGCCCGCCATCCGCCGGATAGGGATTTGTGTGATGGCCTCCTCTCGTGGTTATAAGATATTGATGGGAAAGAGGAGTGTGTGCGACAGCAGCGATTAGGGTTTGACCGAGCCGCCCCCTCCCTCAGGGAGTGACACGGTGTTGTACGTGAGTCTCTCTATATTATTGTGATGTATATTTTTTAAACCATCCATTACATTGATTAATAATATTTCTACAATCGTAATCAACACCGCTTGTCACACAGGACGACACACTATCTAAAAGAAACCCATCTTATTCAATGTTGTGGCAACTCTATTAGCATATCTACGCACCAAAGTAGCCTTAAATCTTGGGGGCAACTCCACAACTCCAAAATCCATATCAAGGAGGTAGCCGTTAGGACAATATTTGCCTTCATCAATCGCGCACATAAAGAGTCGGGGTTCACAAATAAAGCCAATTATGTCTAGCGAAGAGCCATACTTCCTTGCCCCCTAGGCTTCACAATTTTATCTAATGCTACCCAATGCACCACCATAGTCTGTCTGCAAAGTTTGAAATCCTCGACCACCCCTCTTCGCATGGCATCATTGAGAAGAAGAGACTGACCATCAATAACTAATAAAAGGAGGCAGGGTAATGACAATCACCTTGCCGGATTCCTCGAGAAGGAGCAGAGAAATCCAAATGTGTTTCGTTAAAGTGAAACACGGAGTACATAACATAGACAACTACCGCATAACCATTACAAGGTCAAGGTCATGAACAAGCATAGTACATAACATAGACAAGTACCGCATAACCATTACAAGATGTGGTTCTAACAACTACAACTAAGTGGACTTCTCCGACAGCAACCCCACTGAGCCGTTGTTGATTTTCATCCTGGTTGCCGAGACCAACCATTGAAGTTAGTACATCAACATGGGGACAACATCTTCCACAAGGTAATGACACAAGTTCATCGTTGTTGGGGTTGTTTAGTGAAGAAACAAGCGACTTTATTCTAAACTTGTGTTCCAGTCCTCAACATTATGGAGGGATAGAGCGAACGGAGTTGGTATTTACCGTGATCACATGTAGTTCCTCTTGAGCATGACGCCAACCATAGGATGCCCGTTTGAGCTATGAACACCATGCTGTCTATTGAAAACACAACCGTTCGACAAAACTGGCACCATGTGGTCATTATCTCTTGCTTTTTGGTAAACCATAATTGTACTATTTAGACCTGGGAACATAGACTACACCCAAGATTGTACCTCCTTTGGCACTGTTTTATGTCGAGATTTCTAGCCATTCCATTCATCTCGGAAACCAAGCAATGCATAGATCCATAAGTGCGAATAATGTGATCTAGATATGGCAACTCCAATTCATCTTCGTTGGTGCCATGGGTATGAACCAACATCGGTGTATGAGGAACCCGTACCACAGAATAACCAGAGCATCTTTCTCGAGATATGCAAACACTGGTGATTGGATTCTCAATGGGTCTAGTTTATAACGACAAGGAAAATGTGTGTTTCAAATAAGTAGTTGGATAGCGTTTGTACTAACATAACATAAAAATCACATTACCTTTGTCATGGGGATGCTAAACGAATACATACCCCTCACCAGTCATCGCAGAGTTCTATTGGTCATGTTGGACAATATCTACGTAATGAAAAAGGGACATGTGCTCCGACCCAAGTAGTTTCCATTGGTCAAGAACATAGTTGACACAGACGACATCAATGGTTTTGTGTGGAATCAATGGTTTTGTCGAACATAGAGATTGCAAAGTATTGGCTGTATCATACTTAAATGGGGGTTGAGAGATTAGAATCTTATTTATGTAATCAATGTCGAATTGCATCTATTCATGCCATCCGACATGTTGCAACTCTATGTTGTTAATGGGGGGAGGGTGCATCGGCGATGGTAAGGGGGGGGGGAGGGGTTGGAGGGGCCGGCCACCTCGTCGGCTTTGGGTCATCGCCTGTTTCGCCCTGGGGATGGAGCCACGCGGGACGAAAAAAGAAAGATACAAGGAAGAACAAAATTACAGTCCTCTAGTGCAGCTAGATTATCATAAATTACTAAAGCTTGTCGTTTGTGGTACATAAAATACTTAGTCAGGGCTGCTCGCATGTGAGGAGCGCCCCAGGTTGAGGCTGGCAAGAAAACCCAAACACGGGTTCGTACATGAACACACGTCTTGTACAAACTACCAAGTTAGAGCATCTACAGTCATACCTCTCAAACCCGTCTCATACGTCCGGACAGGCCGCCTAGTTACGATTTTTTTTATCTAGACGGACCCCTCAAACGGCACTCAAACATCCGGACTAACCGGCACCCCATATCCAGTCTAAATATGGAGCGGATAAATTGGTGCCCGGGCGCGTCCGGACACGCCCACCACGTCGGACCTGACAGCCCTCCCCCACCCCAAACTCCACTAAATGCACCCCGAAGACCAGCCGGATCCATTTGCTATCACCTCTTTTCTTCCTCCTCCGCGTCGTCCATCTCGCGCTCTGCCGCCATGCCCGCTCCGCAGCCGTTCCCAGGCGCTCTGCCGCTAGCTCTAGAAGAGCCCTCCCGTCCTCGCCGTGGGGGACGTCGTCGCCGGCCCGGACGCTACCGTGGTACGTCCCGTAACTCTCCGGCGCCGCCTTGCGCTTGATGCGTTCGACACATTGTCCGACCAGATTTTTTGTGATTTTGTTAGATAAAACGATGGATTCCGATGCTTCGTCGAACAAGGAGTATGGACCGACGGAGCTTGACCAAATGATTCAAGATAGTTCTTCTATTCGTCAGATTCAGACGAAGAAGTGGACATGATCATGCTCATGAGCATGAAAGAGGAAATGGACTGGCAAGTGAAGCATATTCTCAACTTCATGGGTTCAATCAAAGGGAGAAGAGTGATCAGCCGGGACAGGGTGTCCGGAGCAAAGCTACTGCATAATGACTATTTTGCTCCCAAACCTGCTTTCTCGGATGATCCATAGTTTCATCGCCGTTTTCGCATGCGGAAACCATTGTTTGCGCATTGTGGAGGGAGTGGAGGCAAACGATGACTACTTCAAGCTCAGAAGGGATTGTTGTGGCCAACTCTCTTTCTCGGCCAAGCAGAAGTGCACGACTGCTCTAAGGATGCTTGCACTTGGTACTGCTGCAGACGCCGTTGGTGAGATGGTCAGGATGGGGGAGAGCACGTGCCTGAAGACTACTATCAAGTTTGCCCGCGCATGGTGGAGGTGTTTGGATCTGAGTATCTCAGAGAACCAAATGTGCAAGACACGAAGAAGTTGTTAGCTATTGGAGAGGCAAGGGGGTTTTCAGGAAGGGTACCCTTCCAGGAATGCTCGGATCAATTGATAGCATGCACTGGCAATGGAAGAACTGTCCCAAAGGTCTGTGAGGAATGTATCAAGGTCACACCAGAGAGGCCACCATCTTACTAGAAGAGGTGGCATCACATGACTTATGGATTTGGCATGCTTTGTTGGGAATACCCGGCTCGCACAACAACATCAACGTTCTTCAACAATCTCTGGTGTCCAGGAGGCTATGCAATGGGGAATCACCGCCGTGCAACTACAACCTCAACGACCGAGACTACAACATGGGGTACTATTTTGCTGATTGTATCTATCCTCAGTGGGCGGCGTTTGTGAGACCGTATCCGAGCCGTGTGGCAATAAACAGAGACACTTTGCAACAATGCAGGAAGCGGCTAGGAAGGACGTGGAGAGGGCATTTGGTGTGCTTCAGGCTCGTTGGGAAACTGTGCAGAGCGCTGCAATGATGTGGAAATCAAAAACTTTGTGGCAGCTGATGACATGTTGTGTTATTCTACACAATATGATTGTTGAGGATGAGAATGATGGTGTAGCCCAAACCCATGATTTCGAAGCACCTGGAGAACAAGTTGAAATCCCGAAAGATCAAGATGCGGCTCAGCCTATAAACTTTCTGCAGATGCATCAGAATCTTCGAGATCAGCAGGTGCACATGTAACTACTCAGTGATCTTGTGGAGCACATGTGGGTTCAGAATGGCAACCAAGGAGGCAATGCTTGAATCTGGCACTCAAAATAAATTTTATGTAAACGCTATCTATCCTTGGTACCAACAATTGCTATTTACGTGTGATATTGTGTTGCATGATCGACGTGCATGGATTTGCATGGATTTGAGAAATGTGGATACTCGACAGAAAATATTAGGGCCTGTCCGGATGCGTTCGTGGACGTGTCCGGTCGCTTTGAGGGGCCGTGTTTTTGCCAAGTCCGGTGGTAGATGCTTTTATCAAAGCATCAACAATGGAGAATCCAACAATGTACTGTAGAATGTATGGTGTTTCAAAAGAATCTTAATCATAAATGAATTTGGCTAAGTTAAGCGGTTGTGATTACACATCTAAAGTGCTACAAAATGGAGCGTACATACACTTAAAATCACATCAGTTAATCAAAGGCATATGATGCGGTTGGCAGAGCAGCCACGCCCACAACCAGCACGACTAATTATGCACGACCGAGGGACCGTCAGACCTTCTGCCCACGAAAGCTCTGTACCCAGCCCCCAACCTGTGCTCCGTCTTCTTCAACCTGGCAATGGGAATCAACCTTTGCGGCGGTGAAGGTGATGCCGATTTTGATCTCGCCGTGGTACGAGTTGTCGGCGGTGACCACCCTGTACTTGGCCGGGTTCAGCCGCGACGTGCCGCTCTCCATGCCCATGCTGATCAGATCAGTCACATTGATCCTGCATCACACAGATATATTCAGTAATTTGATCCAGATCTTGCTTTCGTCTTTGATTTGCCACTTCAATTCAATTAGCTGCTGAAGTGCTGATGCTTGGCAGCTGGGAGTAGGAGTTTACTCACGTTGCTTGGCCGAGGAAGTCGTCGCTTGAGAAGTTGTCGTGGTCCATGATCCGGAGGAAGAGCTTTTCTTGCACGTTGGCCGCGGAGGAGTTGATCTGGAATCTCAACACCTCGTTCCAGCTCGGGTTCCTCCCCGCATCTGCAGTACAGCAAGCAGTTGTTTCGTTCAGCAAAACTATATTTCGTGGACCGGGATGGAGACGAGGAACCAAGAAAACAGAGCTGTGTGGAAGGGAAGCAGGGACTGACCTCCGGCGGTGCTGCTCTTGCGCTCCTGGCTCCGGTACTGCACCACCACATACGGGTCGATCTTCCCTGCACACACATACACGGCAAACACAAAATTCAGTCTCCGTCCACAACCCAACACATAACAGAGCAAATCGAAGCCAAGAACACGCATGCAGTGGAGTACTCACCGAGGAAATCGGTGCCGGAGAGGCCCTTGGCGTGGACCAGATGCACCTCGAGGAGACCGCGCGCCATTGTATTGCTCCCTCGTTCTCGCCGGAAAGCTAACCAACACTCGAAGTCGATCCTCTCCCACGGCCGGTCGGCGGCCGGCTGCTCTTCCCTTCTGAATGAATGTGTTTCTCTCTTTCGTCTTTGTTCTCCTGCGGCCGGCGTTCGGAATTGAGGTGCCGTAACCGACGCGCGCCGGCGTATTTATATAGTACAACTTGGTTCCTCGGATGGGTGGCGGCTGCCGCTGTACGGGTCCATTCAAAACTCCGGAGCTGGTCGTCGCCAACGTGAGGAAGCTCGCTCCATTCTAGCCGGTTTTTTGACCGGTTCAAGTCTCCTACAGTACCCGCTTCCACTCTCCTTCCCTTCCCGCACGAAAACAAGGTGGAGCCCTCTCCGTTCTTTAACCCAAGTTGCCAACTTCCCTCAATAAAAAAAAAAGCCCCAAGTTGTCAACTAGTAGTACTGTGCTTTACTGGTTGGGCCTCGAGACACGACAACTCCTTCGTTTCGCCCGGACTGCGTCTTCACTTGCCAATCACCAACTTTACCATGGGCCGGGCGCGCGTGCTCTGTTGACGTCTATGAAATTCTCTACGCGGTGACATGGAATGGAAGTAAGGAACGTATTTGGATCGCGGTCTCGGATGAATTCGCGTATATCTGCAGATACGTAACTGGACAGGGTCTCGACAACGCACAATTAAGAGGGCCCGTTTGGCTCTCACATCAGCCAAGCTTGTCTGGTTTTAATACCTACAACTAAATTGACTTCTTCCACAATATTTTAATCGTGTCGTTCTTGATTTCCATCGTGGTTGTCGAGACAAACCACTGAAAGTCAGTACACCAGCAAGGAGACAACGTCTTCCACATAACGACGCAAGTTCGTCGTTGCCGAGCGTGATTAATGAAGAACAAAAGTTCATGATCCGGAGGAAGAAGAGTTTACTCATGTTGTTGTGGTCCATGCTGAAGGAAACACATTTTTTCCTCCCTAAAAATGCCCAAATTTACCTATATTCTTAATGTTTTGGCCATGAGCTGGGCGGGCTATGACCCATCTAGCCTTGCTATAGCTGTGCCAGTGGTCTCGATCATCGTAACCCTTGCGGACTTTCCCAACCATGTCCTTCATGTACCCCATACTTCTCCACACCTAGATTGGGCCCAACCGGCACTTAATAGTTAATACCAGCAAAAATCGTGATCGGAACGTCATGTGTTTGCCTCAACTAGTCTCTTCCCCACCTCAGGTCTGCTCCAGCCATGCCCTAAGCCCATTGTGGCTCATGCACTGGACACCCCTCTACCACGGCAGCTGCCGCTACATCCCAACACTCATCGGCTATTGCATCCCCTCCTCCTCTCAAGCCACTATCTAGGTGGAAGCACATTAGTAAGCCTTTTCCCCTATTACCTATCTGTACTTCACACCGTGTACATTTTTTGGTATAATCTGGAAATTTCTAAATTGCAAAATGTTGAATGATTTGGTTTATTTCTTTATGTTTTGAAAGGACTATCTTGCCAGTTCAGTTTCACTTTGATGGAAATTTTTATCATTGACGACCAGCCATTGTGATATGTGTGAGAAGAAGATTGTTTGTTTGTGATTCTCCATGGGAGATGTGGAATGGAATAGACTCAATGTCACTTAAGGCTACACCATACTATTTTAGATGGAGAGATCGATGTTGCACTTATCGATGTTCGGGGAAGGTTTGTTTGATGGCACTGGTTATCTTGTGAGTAACGAGGCATGCATGGTACAGTTAGAGCATATCCCTTTTGATGGCGGTGTGGACATTTACGTTGAAGAACTGGGAGAAGAACCAACATAGCCGAATTAGGCAATGGATGATGGTTTTTCTTGAGGATGAGATACAAGGAATGCTTGTAGATAGTGGAGGTAGTGGCATCCGATTTCTAGAACCAGATTTGATGATCAAGTGTAGGCTATAGCAAGGATGGTCAAAATATTTCTTAACTTAGTGACGAAATAAAGAAAAAAATTGCAATGCATAGGGCAACACAAGTCACACCCTTCAAGATAAAATTGACATACTTCTTGAGAGAAATTGGTTTTAGTTTTAACTTCAAGTTTTGGGTTTGAAATTCAAGCTAGACACATGATGTGAACAAAATTAAGTAAATCAGCCATAAACCAGGGGCCAATCTTGTAAATTGTTGGCTAAAATTAATTATAGTGTGAGTTAAACTTTTGTTTTAGTTTCAAATTCAAATATCAAAATTTACGGTGCATGGGAACATTTGAAAACTAGTATCCATTGACTAATCTGGTAAATTTTTTGCTAAAATTAAAATAGGTTTAAGATAAACTTGTTGTTTCAGTTTCACATTCAGATTTTAGGTTCAAAATCTAAATTGTAGAAAAAATTAAAGCAAATCTACTAAACCAGGCATCATTTGGTGACTATTATGGTAAAATGTCAGCTAAAAATTAAATTGTATACAAACTTATTGTTTTAGTTTGGATTCGAAATTAATGTTCCAAAGATAATTTTGAAATATTCATAATTCAATGAACAGTCTTGTAAAGATTCATCTATAACCAATATGAGATTTGGGAGAAGTATGTTACCCTACTTCCAACGGCAAGTAGAGAGAAAAGCCTTAACATGGCAAAATGATGGGGTTGGAACTATGTGATATGGCAGTATTGACTAGAACAACTAGTCAAACATGTGAAAACTGGTAAAAGAGAAGGATGGTCATGGTGTCGATGATTTGCCAAGTTTGAGGGGTAACCAAATAGAAGTGTGAGAGTTGTAAAGTGAAACCTATGACAAATTTACAAAGGGTAAGATGCCATTGACTATGATTTTGTTAAGCAACCAAGTATCGTTGTATGGAATATATGAAAGGTTAGCTATTTATAGAAGTAGATGGCGGTTAGGTTGATTTGTTTGCTCAATAATTTTTGGGTATGCCTACAGTGACTGAAAAAGCCTCAAGGTCTGTTCAACTTTTCTGTCTAATTTAAAGTATAGTTGCACCAAAAAGTGTAATTGCGACCAATACAAAGGAAATGCAAAGCTAAATATATATTTCAAAAATTACAAAGAAGTAGTAAATATAAATATAATTGGGCTAAAAATTTATATAATTGACTGACAACTTCATAAAGTTAACCAAAAATTTACAAACATATCAAGAAACTTCACATGAGTATCTAAAACACCATTAAAAATGACTAAAACTTCACCAAATTTGATACTTACATTTTAGCGATATGCCCATGATCATTTATCTTTGAAATGAGGCAAAAGCTTTGCACCTGTGCCTATTCATTAATTTGGAAGGATGCTGTTTGATTAATCCTGAAAAACTGGCTAAAACCACAGTTGCAACCGTCCATATTACACCTGTTAAATCAAGGACATCACCAACTAGCACAATCACAACAACACAAACTCGACGCATTGAAGGATGCAAAGAGGCCACACATTCTAACCACAACGCATGCAAGCAAAAGCGACATATCGATTTAACTTAGGCTGGGCCGTGTGCACTGTGGCTGTGTAGAGCCCAGTGACGCAGTTGTTTTCAGTCTTTTTCCTTTTTCTTTATTTCTTTTTCTTTTTCTGTTTTGTTTTTCTTTTATGCTTTTGTATTTTCTTTTTTCACTAATTTGCTTTTGTAAAATATGACACTTGTCATATAGTTACCAATGCATTATATAGTACTGCCACAGAAAGTTTTGGAAGACTTTAAAATTAGTTTGGAATTATTATTATTTTAAAAGTAAATAAAATATTGTTTTGGCTCCCTGTTTTAATTATTTTAGGGCATTTACATACTTTATAAAAAGCTGGTTTCACCATGAAAATTCTCCAGTGATTATTTTTCACATTATGAACTATTTTTCTTGCATGTTTGAAGAAATAATAATTTGACTTTATTTTAAATTTGAACTTGGGGTTGAAATATTTCTTAATTGTTTTTCTTAGGGCATAACGATGATGACCTAGCATCATTAGTGTGGAGTTACCGTAGCATGATTCTCGGGGTGTTACATTGGCACTAACGTCCACTGCTGCCGAGCAGCGACTGAAGGGTTAGTTAGACGACGGGATATCGATGTAGAGCAGGTGCACCGCATAGAGCTGTGTGTGGTGTGTGATGGGCCCGCTCCGGTATCGGCGCTGCAGTGGGCGACATGGGACGAAGCAGAGCCGGAGCTGTTGCCTGTGTCCACCTGTGAGCACTGTAGTGCGATGCAGAGGGCTAGCTCATCATCTTCGCCCTCCACATCACGGAAGAAGGCATCCCAATTGTCGCTGGATCTGTCACCTCCCTCGTTGTCGGAGCTGGACATGGTAGACGAAGAGAAGGAGGAGATCGAATGGGGATTGAGAGCGGAGCAAGAGTGTAGGTACGGTTTGCTTCGAGTGGGGAATTTAGTGTGGACAAAATAGGGTCGGGGTGGGGCAGCATGTGCCGGACTGACGTGATAGACGAGCCCGGGTGTGCCTGGGCCTCCCATATCCACCTCAGATTTGGACCAGATATGAGGGGCGCCGGACAATCTATGCTTGGCGCCGGTTTAAGGCGTCCGGATGGATCGGCTATTTTAACCGATTAGTAAGGCATTTAGGGTCAATTTAAGGCATCCGGCTGTAAATGCTGCGACCCTTCAATGGCGCTGACGCCTTTACTCTTTCCGTTTCTCCGGTTACCTTCGACATGACAGCAACATCATCAGTTTCGTCAGGCGCATCACTGCTTGGCACCGGAGGTGTGACAGTGCGTCACGCCCGCGGCACCTCCAGATATATTGGCGGCAGCTCCGCGCATGCGTCATCCGTGCTTGGCTCGGCCCCAACGGCATGGCGTCCCCCAAGTTTCAGCCCGGCAATTTGACAATATTTTTGCCGAAGCAGGCGACCTTGCTGTCCCGGAGCCGGGACTAGCAACGCCACCTTTCCTTCTCCGATCACCTCCGTTCCGTGGAGTACCGCCGTCGATCGAGCAGACGAAGGCTGCTCCGAGCGTCTCAAGAGACGAAAGCCATGTAGTACAGAAAACCAGAACGAATAAAGCAAGCCATCTGTCCATCAAAGGCACCAACAAGCATTCAGCAACGGACAAGTTTCTGTTGTTCGCAATCAGTATCACAATTTCCCCTAGAAAAAGAACCACAGATCGACAATTAATCAACGGACTTGACGCCTATAACCTGTCTGACTTCTGGCTACTGGTACTATATACATCTTCTAAAAGGCTACAGATGCAACGTACAAACACTTGGAACCACATCATTCAGTCACGGGCATCATAACATCCAACACTAGAGCTACGAGCGAAGTACTTGGCATCACATGCTCTACTCGCGAGAGCTGTGCGTCCAGCCTCCGACCTGCCCTCCGTCTTCTTCAACCTGGAAGTGCATGGGCATCGAGGGTGAGCCACGAGAAATCAATGGAGGCCAGTCACTGCACGTAATCATGCTTGCATCTCTTTAGTCTTTGGTCTTTACCTTGGTGGCGGTGAACGTGAGGCCTACTCTGATCTCGCCGTGGTATGAGTTATCAGCCGAGACAACGCTGTACTTTGCCGCGTTCAGCTGCGACGCGCCGCTCTCCATGCCGGTGCTGATCAGATCGGTCACGTTGATCCTGCATCACGGATGGTTTCGAGATTTAGACTTGGCACTTCTCTTTCTGTTCTTTAGGTAGCATGAACTAGGAAACACGTGAGTAAGCAAAACACAACAACAAAACGTCACGTTTGTGCCGGATCTCGAAAAGCATGATTATTTTTAAGTTTTTTCTTAGAATGAGAAAAGAGAGTAGAAAGAGACTGCATTTGACTTCTTGCCAGAAAAATATGATAGGTATGAGCTCATGATGGGGTGCATAATATCGCATTCCACATAGGAAATTGACAGTTCTAATCTTCCAATTATTTTTATGAAAATCCTACACAACAAGGAGGAGGAGGAGCACTCACGTTGCTTGGCCGAGGAAGTCGTCGCTGGAGAAGTTGTCGTGGTCCATGATCCGGAGGAAGAGCTTGTGCTGCCCGTTGGCCGCGGAGGAGTTGATCTGGAACCGGAACACCTCGTTCCAGCTCGGGTTCCTCCCCTCATCTGCATCATTTTACAGCGCACGGTTAGCCACAGCCTCGCAGGGTATCGACGGCTCCTGGATCTATTGCGCCAGAGTCAACGGCCGTTGGATGCTCCGTTCTTCCAATATCACCATTTGCAGCTGGAAAATCATGAAGAGGAAAACAAAACCAGGGAGCTGACCTCGGGAGGTGCTGCTCTTTCGCTCCTGGCTCCGGTACTGCACGATCACATACGGGTCGATCTTCCCTGCACGCACGTACATGGCCAGCACAAAGATCAATCAAACTCCACCCACAATCGAACGCAAGAACGGCGCAAAACGAAGCCAAGCCAAGAAGGTACCACATCATCAGTTCCTTCTTATACAATTCAACAAAGAAGGAGGGGGTACTCTACTCACCTAGGAAATCGCTGCCGAAGAGGCCCTTGGCGTCGACGAGATGCACCTCCAGAACGCCCCTACCCATCGTCGCCGGATCTAGCTGGAGACCTGAACAAGCACCTCCTCTGTCCTTTTGCCTTGTCGCAGGCCGCTCCGCCCTCTCCTTGTTTCCTCCGGGTCTTGCTGTGATGAGGTCGCGTTTGGAAGCAAGATACCAAACCACGGCCGCCTCCTACCTGCCTGCCTATGTATTTGTATGCATTCGCTGCCTTGGCTAGCCGCTCCAGCGGGCAGGTCAAAGCTCTGGAGCGGTCGCCAGCGTGAGAAAGGGGTGCCTGCCGGTGGAGAAAGCTCCTGTTTGGACCGGACCGGTTCAAGGCTCTTCACACGCTTCCTCTCTCCTTCGTTCACTTCCCACACGAAAAGGTGGAGCCATCCATCCCCACCAACTGGTCATTCTTTTCTCCGCGAGAAGAGTAGATCTGCTCTTACACTTTTAACGTCTTCCTGGAAACGGGATCATTACTGTAATACCAGTTGGTTAGTTGGCCACTGGCTTGAGTAGTAGAACTAGTCACCGCTAGCACGAACATGGTTTGATCCCTCCCAGTCCCGGTTCAGGACTAGCAGCTAATCGTGCTGATTGGATGGTTCGCTCTGGATCCCCATCCGCGATGGAAAGGAGACGAAACGTAGTTCGTGGACTACGGCAGGGAGGTGAGCAACAGACCCGGCCGGCTTCTCAGATCTGGGTCAGGGTCACGTTTCTTAGGTTCTAGATTTATACTACTTGCCTCTGACCTCGGCCTGAATGCTGCCGTTACGCAAGGTTGATGGCACGGCTGAGAGCGATTTGTTAGTAGTATTCAAATGAATGACAAAAGTGTAGTACTATTCAAACAGGTAGTGATGTCTGTGTACCAACAGGAATTCTGTTACTTCACCTGGTTCAAGCAAGAAGTTCATAAAAAGGCAACAGGTAACAGAGTATTCAATATACGGCACTTCAGAACTTCAAGAAACAAGAAAATTGGTTTCAACTGTTATGGTGTCAACAGGCCTCTGCGAATTTTGTCGAATTTGTGCATGGTTGGCACATATAAGTAATCCGATCATCGTTCCGGACAAAAACAAGCAAACATAAGCATGCATCACCTTGAAGATAAGATGGTCAATGCGACATAACAGTGCACTCGAATTAGAACAAGATGGTCAAACAGTCTTCTAAAGATAGGCAGAATCCACTTCTACAAGCAACTGCATGCATCTCAAAAACAACTAAGCAGAAGAAGACTTCACGGTGGCAGACTTGATGATGTCCACAAACTCTGGCTGCACAACACACAAAAATAAAAAGTAAAGGTCATGATCCATAAGCATTGTATAAAGCTTTGACATAATGTCTTTTATTGACTTCATTTGTATACGAATTAAGACCTTGAGTGAAGCGCCGCCAACAAGGAACCCGTCAAGATCAGGTTGAGCCGCAAGCTCTTTGCAGTTTGCCCCATTTACAGAGCCTGGAAAGAGATTCAAGGAGAACGTAAAGGGTGAGGTCCAGTTCACAGCAGTACGAGGTAAAATGGAAGATTGTACGAAGAAATCAGCATTCCAGTGAAATTCAGTTCATGATTCACTGTCAGTTTCGCGGCAGAATGTAAACTATTGCAGGCAGTAGTACCTCCATAGATAATCCTAGTAGATTCAGCAACTGCAGGACCAACATTAGCGTGGAGCCACTTCCTCAGACCATCGTGAACCTAGTACCATTGGAGTTTCAAGATGTCAGAATTACAACAAGAAGGAACTATTGAGAGTGATTCGTCGGTATCAGATATGGGGAGAGGCCCAACTGTCTTATGGAAGCAGGCAAGCAGTAACGTGTGAACAAAAATGTCTTATAGAAACAGCAATCTGTCAAAAGAAGTGCTTATTGCTTTATTGAAGACAGTATACCTCCTGTGCTTGAGCAGGGGAAGCAACCTTGCCGGTTCCAATGGCCCAAACTGGTTCATATGCCAGCACGACGTTTGTCCAGTCTGATATTTTCTCTGAAAAAATAAGGCACAAACAAAAATGAAACAGGCAAAAGGTAATAATCCCTCCATTTCAATCTATTGCAAAAAATGCACAGTACAGCTAAGCTATAAATGGATTCAATTAGTATTTATTCCATTAGTATAGTAACAAAGTTCAGAAGTAGTTTAGTACTATCTTTTTGCTTGTATGACCTAGCTCCTACATCAAGTAATAGATCCAGTACTAATTTACTACAGCATTAGCCTTTATGAATACTGCACATAAACAACAAATAGTTTTCAGACTTCTATCAGGGTATTATATTCCCTAATATGCTGTACTAATCTTCAAGGGAAGAGGTCACAAAGATATATATTCCAGTTTTTGCTATTTTAATATTATAAGGTAATTAAGGAATGAAAGAGCATTTGCAGAATGAAGCCTATATGTCATTAGTAGGAAAATTAATGAACCATCTAATTGTTTGATAATTAGGAAGAATGTCCAAATCATTTCTGTATCCATGACCAAAACGACATATGCGACAGATATGGGCCTCATAGGCCTAGATATGACATTGGCCTAAGGCCATACATATATACTAGAGCAATACTCTGAAGTCTCAACACATTTTTCGAAAGAAAAAATCATAACACAGATGGTGTTTAAGCAAAGCACCATATCCAACTGGGGATAGAAGTTATAAATGTATCAAAATCTCCTTGAATATCAGTGAGTAAAAGTTACCTGCAATAGCTTTAGTCTGAGCAGCAACGACTTCCATTGTCGTCCCTGCTTCTCTCTGTTCAAGGGTTTCACCAATGCAAGCAATTACCTTGAGTCCTTGGGCGAGTGCGTAAGCCACTTTATCAGCAACGAACTGTCGTGGAATAATAAAGCTGTTACTGAAACAATACTACTCCCTCCGTTCCGAAATATAAGTTGTTGGGGGAGTGTAAACTGAACTCCCCCAACGACTTATATTTCGGAACAGAGGTAATAGAAGACTTCTGATGAAGTAAAAGAAATGAAAACAATGGTTCAGACATCTTGATTGAGAAACTAATTGCAAAAAGATTCAGGAACTGGTTATATTTGACAAACTTGCTGGCTTCATGTTAAAATCTTTATGGGTTGGTCAGGCACAATTTTTCCTGGACGCAAATAAAAAGGGCAGCCCAAGTGCATGTAGCTCCTGCTTGCGCAGGGTTTGGGGGAGGGTCCGACCACTTTTGGGTCTATTGTACGCAGCCTTTCCCTACATTTCTGTAAGAGGCTGTTTCCAGGACTTGAACCCGTGACCTTATGGTCACAAAGCAGCAGCTTTACCACTGCGCCAAGGCTCCCCTTCTTTTCCTGGACGCAAATGGTGAAAGTAAAACCAAAACCCATCTGGCCTGGCCTAGTTTTGCCTCGGCAGAAAGGGGATTGACACCTGGCAAGTAGTTCTCCAAACATAAAACACGGAATATCATATAAATTAATTTCAACCATTGAGTTGAGCGACTCAAGCAGATCTGACATCCAATGTTTCTATCAGTCTATCTTTTCTACACACCTTACTAACTATACTACTAGTACTAAAATTCCCGGCCTACCTACTTGGACACCAAAGACAACTGATCAACCAAGTAGTATTAGTTGAACGAACAAGGTTAGAATTAAAAGGTACTCACATCATTTGATTCATTCAACAGTGCTCTCCTCTCAGAGTGCCCCAAAATGACCCAAGGCACCTGCAGGTTCACCAGCATCTCAGCACTGCAATGAGAAGATGACATACGTCAGAGACTTGGCACGCACAGAGCAGAGTCTTATTCACAGTTCCAATACCATGTGAGTATATCTAGAAAGCCGTACGAAATCATATTTCCACGAAGTAAAACTACTCCCGCAACTTTGAAAGTGGAAATTTGGGTGCTCGCGAACAAATTTGATCACTTTGATTCGTCCAAATCCGCTCTCATTGCGAAATCGAACAAGAGGGGAAGCGAGGGGGCAGAGTTAAAAGTGGCACTTGACCTGATCTCGCCGGTGAAGGCGCCGCCCTTGCGCACCCAGCAGTTCTGCGCGGCGACGGCGAAGTCGGGCCGCAGCAGCCCCTTTGCCTGCTGCAGGAACACGAACGGCGGGCTCACCACCACCTCTGCATCCAAAACCAAACACCGCAATACATCAGCAGTTCAGCACAGCAAATCGAGTCGATCCCGAAGGGAAACAAAGCCGCATGCGGCGCTCACCGACGGCGTCCTCGGAGGGCACCTCGGCCTCGTTGAGGACGGTGACGATCTTCTTCACGTCGTCGCCGGTCCCGTTCTGCACGCACCGCGGCAAACGCCGTTATTACAAATCAAAAGCTTCAAGCTTGGGGACCGAAACGGGTGGCGGGCGGGAGAGCTTACGCATTTCCAGTTGCCGCCGACGAAGAACTTCCTGGGAGCCATTGGTCGGGCCGGGCGGCGTCTCGGAGGGAGGGAGGATGTGGTTTTCACTTTTTTTTGGTGTGTGCGATGCGCCTGAGGTTTGAGACGGGCGGTTTATATGGAGAGGGCGGAGGAGGCAAACCGGCGGAGGAAACAGGCGGCTCGCCTTCTTGGGGCGGAAGAAAGAAGAAGGGGGATCCCTCGATGCTGCGGGCGCCGCAGCGGAGCGCCGGAGCCTACGTTTTCTGCTCTTTTCCAAAGGCGAGCCGCAACTTGTGTTTGAGCCCAAGCAGTTGGCTCATGGGGAACTGGCCATCGTCTTCCACCCTGATGTGCTGATGGCGAGCCGCCGATGCCCTTCCCACACCAGAGTCAGGCTAACCTTGTAGTTCACGCGGACGGGAAGTCATCGAAGCACCGATCCTACTGGACCATCGCCTTGGTGGAAAGATCGCTAAAGCTGAAGCCGAAATCACAGATCCATGTGCTCCTCCATACCAGGAACAACCATACCTAAAGCACCAAAGCTCAACGAATCCATGGATCCAAAAGCACACACCGCGGGGAAAGGAAACCGTAATCGTCCTCAAATTTGTTGTCGCGTGCCGTCACATTGAGTCTCCTTTTTGCGTAAAGGCGCATCACTTTTCTGGAAATTAACCCACGCCCCATGTCTCGTCAGGTCTCACTGTCCCACATGTCAGGTAAATCCACCAGGACAACCATTCTAACTTGACGGGTCTCGCTCTCCCTCGTGCTCACCCTCTATTGCTCAATGCCATCGTCGTTCGCGCCATGGTATCCTGGAACTAGGACGAGACCTATGATCACTCCATGGAGGAGTTCGACTCAACTGTAAGCCCCTCTTTCTTCTGTCTCATGTGCTAGCTTTAGGGTTAGGGTTCTTGCTGGTTTGAGGATTTTTTAACAGAATCTAGTCGATTCGACTTGCTCCATTCAATTTGGACCGAATCCAGGCCCATCTCACCATTGAAGACTTGGACTTTAAGGGCACTGTGGAGTATGAAGACGTCCCTGTCTTGTGCTACCACAAGAAAAATCCTATAAAATTGGTATCATTCGAAGGTTGCCCCACTCGAAGGAGGTTTTATGTGTGTCCTAAGAATATAGGCTGTTTCTCTCTCTGCATGCATGGCTGCTCTTCAACTCTCTTTCCATGCTCTTTTGACATCATGATCTATGTGAGTAGTTACATGTGAATGTAGTGCCCTCTGTCCTTTTTTTATCTATGTTCATGTGCTCGAAATGCGTACTCT
This sequence comes from Triticum monococcum, assembly GCA_034509565.1. Lineage (NCBI taxonomy): Eukaryota > Viridiplantae > Streptophyta > Magnoliopsida > Poales > Poaceae > Triticum > Triticum monococcum. The sequence goes on along the minus strand of CM067843.1, from coordinate 662,411,202 downwards.
AAATGATATGTAAGAATATAATTTTAGGGACATCTCAGTTTTAATCGAGTGAACTTACTACTCTCTTCCAACTATACATTTTGTTTTCTGCATTCAAGATCTCATTCTATAACTTGTAGTTTTATGCTATTTGTCAATTATATCTTGTGGTGTAAGTAGGCAAATGTAATCATTATCCTTTTTGCTAAACAAGGTGTCTTCTGGAGTTTTGGGTTTCTAGGAACATGGCATAATTATCAACAAGATTCTTCCCTTTCCTGATAATTGTGATGGTACATAACTGAGCGTACTTCCATTACATTACAATTGCTTCACCTACTATTTACAGCTCAAGTGAAATACATTTCACTATATCTACTCTTGCATGATTTCCTCTGTTGCACGCCTTCTATCTCCCCAGGCCCTTCAACTGCTCTATCTTCTGTTGGTGTGGTTCTCTTGGCTTCTCTTAAGTGGATTTGGCATCTCTCCAATCCTCTTATGTGGCTCAAGGCAATGTCTGACGTAATGCCATGGGTTCTTGCAGAGTAAAGACATTACCATGCTCATATCCTTCCTGGGTGGCGGTGTGTTATACGAGTTATACTTCTCGCTTGTTGCCCTTGTTCTACTTGTCGTGTGGATTACTCTGGTAATAAGAAGTAGGGGTATGAACAAAGGCTGGACCTAGCTACGATGCAAGTGTGGCACACAAATTTTATGAGTTCAAGGCCCTCAAGGAGGAGGTAACAACCCTATGTATCGAGCCCTGAGGGCTAAGGCTATGCTTCCTCTAATGTCTGAAGATTACAAAGGATGCGAACCCTTGTTCGTGAGCTACCGGGCGGCTTATATAGAGTTCCTCGGGCCTTTGTCTAGCTATGTTACAAGGGATTTAAATGGTAGTGTTGATGACGAGTATTCCACATGGTAACGAATGCAATAACTGCTAGTAACACACGGATGTGCGCCTCCTGACGCTCCGGATTCCACGTCGGCGTTCGCCTTCCCTTGTGCGAGTAGTCGTGAGGCAGCCAAGTGGACTTGATGCGTCCGAGTGGATGAGCTCCGTCTGAGTGGAGGGGGGGATCTTGGTTGGCGCCTCATAAAGGATAGTAACATTGCCCCTCCTCTCTTTTTCTTTCTTTTGATTTTTTGATATTTTTTCTTTTTTCTCTCATTTTTGAGAACAATATCATGAACCTCATCCCCACTTCTTTGAGGACTCATCAGTCTCCATCATTCTTTTCCTCACTGGGACAATGCTCTAATAATGATGATCGTCACACTTATATTTACTTACAACTCGATAAAACTAAATGATATGACTACATCTGAATGCATCCGTCAGTGTACCAGAATGTGCAATGATTTAGTGTAACATGTATAACAATGATGAACGGTGCCTGCTACTTCTTGAGCTTGCGTTGGTTTTTTCCTTGAAGAGGAAAGGGTGATGCAACAAAGTAGAGATAAGTATTTCCCCCGGTTAAGAACCAAGGTATCAATCCAATAGGAGGCACAAGCAAGTCTCCAATCTATGCACCTACACAAACTAACAAACACTTGCACTCAACGCGAAAAAGGGGTTGTCAATCCCTTCACGGTCTCGAACAAGAGTGAGATCTAATAGAGATAGGTATCAAAGATAAATAAAAAGGCAAACTAAAGTAAATATAAATAAATTGCAACAGGGTATTTTTGGGTTTTTTGTTTATAGATCTGAAAATATATGATGGAAAATAGACCCGGGGCCCGTAGGTTTCACTAGAGGCTTCTCTCTTGAAGATAGCATACGGTGGGTAAACAAATTACTGTCGAGCAATTGATAGAAACGCGCAAAGTTATGACGATATCTAAGGCAATGATCATGAATATAGGCATCACATCCATGTCAAGTAGATCGAAATGATTCTGCATCTACTACTATTACTCCACACATCGACCGCTATCCAGCATGCATCTAGAGTATTAAGTTCATAAGAACGGAGTAACGCCTTAAGTAAGATGACATGATGTAGCGGGATAAACTCAAGCAATATGATATAAACGCCATCATCTTATCCTTGATGGCAACAATACAATACGTGCCTCCCTACCCCTTCTGTCACTGGGTGAGGAGACCACATGATTGAACCCAAAACTAAGCACCTCTCCCATTGCAAGAAAAACCAATCTAGTTGGCCAAACCAAACCGATAGTTCAAAGAGAAATACAAAGATATCTTAATCATGCATAAAGAGTTCAGAGAAGACTCAAATAATATTCATAGATAATCTGATCATAAATCCACAATTCATCGGATCTCGACAAATGCACCGCAAAAGAATATTACATCGGATAGAACTCCAAGAACATCGAGGAGAACATTGTATTGAAGATCAAAGAGAGAGAAGAAGACATCTAGCTACTAGCTATGGACCCGTAGGTGTGTGGTAAATGACCCACGCTTCATCAGAAGGGCAGCAAGGTTGATGTAGAGGCCCTCCGTGATCGAATCCCCCTCCGGCAGATCGCCGGAAAAGGCCCTGATACGTCTCCAACATATGTATACTTTTTGATTGCTCCATGCTATATTATCTACTGTTTTGGACATTATTGGGCTCTATTATCCACTTTTATATTATTTTTGGGACTAACCTATTAAACGGAGGCCCAGCCCAGAATTGCTGTTTTTGCCTGTTTTAGGGTTTCGAAGAAAAGGAATATCAAATGGAGTCCAAACGGAATGAAACCTTCGGGAACGTGATTTTCTCATCGAATACAACTCAGGAGACTTGGACCCTACGTCAAGACACGTAACAGGAGGCCACGAGGTAGGGGGCGTGCCTACCCCCCCCCCCCCCCCCCAAGCGCGCCCTCCACCCTCGTGGGCCCCTTGTTGCTCCACCGACGTACTTCTTCCTCCTATATATACCCATGTACCCCCAAATGATCAGATATGGAGCCAAAACCCTAATTCCACTGCCGCAACTTTCTGTATCCACGAGATCCCATCTTGGGGCCTGTTCTGGAGCTTCGCCGGAGGGGGCATCGATCACGGAGGGCTTCTACATCAACACCATAGCCTCTCCGATGAAGTGTGAGTAGTTTACCTCAGACCTACGGGTCCATAGTTAGTAGCTAGATGGCTTCTTCTCTCTTTTTGGATCTCAATACAATGTTCTCCCCCTCTCTTGTGGAGATCTATTCGATGTAATCTTCTTTTTGCGGTGTGTTTGTTGAGATCGATGAATTGTGGGTTTATGATCAAGTCTATCTATGAATAATATTTGAATCTTCTCTGAATTCTTTTATGTATGATTGGTTATCTTTGCAAGTCTCTTCGGATTATCAGTTTGGTTTGGCCTACTAGATTGATCTTTCTTGCAATGGGAGAAGTGCTTAGCTTTGGGTTCAATCTTGTGGTGTCCTTTCCCGGTGACAGTAAGGGCAGCAAGGCACGTATTGTATTGTTGCCATCGAGGATAACAAGATGGGGTTTTCTTCATATTGCATGAGTCTATCCCTCTACATCATGTCATCTTGCTTAAGGCGTTACTCTGTTTTTAACTTAATACTCTAGATGCATGTTGGATAACGGTCGATGAGTGGAGTAATAGTAGTAGATGCAGGCAGGAGTCGGTCTACTTGTCTCGGACGTGATGCCTATATACATGATCATACCTAGATATTCTCATAACTATGCTCAATTCTGTCAATTGCTCAACAGTAATTTGTTCACCCACCGTAGAATACTTATGCTCTCGAGAGAAGCCACTAGTGAAACCTATGGCCCCGGGTCTATCTTTATCATATCAATCTCCTACTACTTTGTTATTTACTTTGCCTTTATTTTACTTTGCATCTTTATCATAAAAATACCAAAAATATTATCTTTATCATATCTATCAGATCTCACTCTCGTAAGTGGCCTCATAGGGATTGACAACCCCTATTTGCGTTGGTTGCAAGGATTTATTTGTTTTGTGCAGGTATGAGGGACTCGCGCGTAGCCTCCTACTGGATTGATACCTTGGTTCTCAAAAACTGAGGGAAATACTTACGCTACTTTGCTGCATCCACTACAAAAAAAAGACACATCCGTGACATTTTGGGCCGAACGAAATTTTTTCTGTCATACATATGACACTTCTATGACGATAATTGTGACAAAACCCGGTATCATCATAGATGTGGTGGGCTCCTACTTCTATGACAAAAAATCATGATAGAAAATGGGCTTTTCGTCCTGGGCGGGCCGGAGACGCAGCTGCATGACATTCTTTGGGCCGTCCATGACGGAAAAAACCGTGGTAGAAGCGAGGGGGAGGAAAATTTCGGGGAGTTCCCGGTTACGGTGGGAGGTCGGGGGCCGAGCGATGCGCGCTTCTCTCGTACACGTACGCGCGTGTGTGCGAGGCGTTGACTCTAACTGAACCCGAGCGAGGCGTTGGGCTCTAACTGAACCCGAGCAATTGCACTGCAGGCTACGCGTTACTGAACCCGAGCGATCGATCGATGGCTGTTAACTGAACCCGATCGAGCGACTCCTTCACTACTGCTGCTAACTGAAGCCGATCGATGCTGCCCCTGGATGAACAGTGAGCATTGTGGGGGGGGGGGGGTGGATGAACAGTTCCCGGTGGGGGTGGATGAACAGGACCCCATGGTGTTGCCTCTGGATGAATAGGACCCCGATCGATCGAGCCGGTTGGGGCTGGATGAACAGGACCCCGTGGAGGGCTGGATGAACAGGACCACCCCTTAGAGGGCAGGATGAACAGTAGACGGTGGAGGGCAGGATGAACAGTAGCCCGTGGAGGGGTGGTTGAATAGGAGCCCGTGGAGAGGGCTGGTTGAACAGTAGCCGGTGGAGTAGCGCGCGGTGGAGGCTAGATGAACAGGAGCCCGTGGATGAACAGTCGCAGGTGGAGGCTGGAGGAGGTCGATGGTGGATGAATAGTAGCTCGTGGAGGCTAGAGGGGGTCGATGGTGGAGATGAACAGTATCCCGTGGAGTCCCGTTTTGCGGTACACCACACCCCTCCCAATGAACAGGACCCCTGTTTCGACCGTAGCGCTCCAACACAAGTCCGTTTCCTCCGTTTTGCGGTATGCCAGACCCCTCCCGATGAACAGGGCCCCCGTTTTGACCGTAGGAGGTCCGTTTCCTCTGTTTTGCGGTACGCCAGACCCCTCCCGATCAACAGGATCCCGTTTCAAACGTGGCCGGTCGAACACAAGGCTGTTTTCTCCGTTCTGCGGTACACCAGGATTCGTTTCCATCGCCTGTTCTGTCCAAGCCCTCTTGATGAACACGACGCATTCCGTTACCTCACCATGAACACGACGCATTCCGTTGCCTCCCCATGAACACGACGACGAGGCTGTTTCTCCGTTCCGACCCAGCCATGTACACGAGCCCTGACCGTACGTATGCGTGAGTAGGCGTTCGAGACCCCGCCCGTATGTACACATACGTGGTCGTATTTTATTTCTTGCACCCTGGCCGCTGTATGTACGTGTACATGCTACGTGCGCGCCTCTACATCCACCAGTATATATGTACGTACACGTTCGCGACCAGAATGACAACGTTACGTACGCTTCGACCAGATGGGTCCCGACTGTCAGGCACTTCCTTGCGTGCGAAGATGTAGCTGGTGGGTCCCAGTAGTTAGGGTCAAATGTTTTTTTGTGAAATACGGTGGCCCGTCTGGTAGGTCCCCGCTGTCAGGTGGAGGAATAATTATTTTGCACGTAATAAGGAGGCACTTCCTTGTTGCGGCCGTGGACCCAGCTGTCAGCCTCTCCACGTACAGTCCACGTCCGATGGAAGCCGTTCCTTGACCATGTTGACCACGCCGCGCTAAGAGCACCAGGGTGGTGGACGACGGCGAGGCCTAGGAAGGGGACGACGCGGAGCCGGGGAAGACGCGGCAGTGGATGCCCATGCGTAGAGGAATACGAGGGTTCACTGGTTCGCTGCGGTGTGAGGCTGCCGTCGCCGCAGAATAACAGGGGGTGTGGGTGAGTAGAGGGATGGCCTGGCCAGCGGTGGGAGTAGTAGGGGGCGGTGAGGCCTCCGCCGCATTGCAGCCGGCCATGGGAGGCAGGATCACGAGGCACGATCGGCGCTGGTTTGGGCGGCTGGAGCAAGAAGACCAGAGGTTGAAGAAGCACTACGGCCGTTGGATGGACATCGTACGGTCACTGGAGCTAGAATCGTGCATATTGACTAAGTTGACAAAGCCCTCCATCCCCGTCAACTTAGTAGGCCCACAAGTCAGCCTCCCACCAAGGTGGGTCCTAGCTACAAGGGGGGTATTCATTTTTTTGTGCGTAATAAGGAGGCACTTCCGGTGGGTCCGAGCTGACAGCAGGGGGAACGTTTTTTCATGAAATACGGTGGCCCGTCGGTTGGGTCCCAGTAGTCAGGGGCAAACGTTTTTTTCGCGATATACTGGTGGGCGTCCGGTGGGTCCCTGCTGTCAGGTGGAGGAATACTTATTTTCCGCGTAATAAGGAGGCACTTCCTTGCGGCTGCTGTGGACCCAGCTGTCAGCCTCTCCATGTACAGTATTCTTCTGATGGAATTCGGTCATTGACCACATTGACCACGCCGCGCCGACAGCACCACGGCAGTGGACGACGGTGAGGCCTAGGAAGGGGACGACGCGGAGCCGGGGAAGACGCGGCAGTGGATGCCCACGCGGAGAGGAGTATGAGGGTTCACTGGTTCGGCTGCGCTGCCGTCGCCGCAGAATAACAGGGGGTGTAGGTGAGTGGAGTGGAGGGATGGCCTGGCCAGCGGTTGGAGTAGTATGGGGGCGGCGAGGCCTCCGCAGCAGTACAGCCGGCCACGGGAGGCAGGAGCAGGCGGCACGACCGGTGCTGCTTTGGGCGGCTGGAGCAAGAAGACCAGATGTTGAAGAAGCACTACGGTCGTTGGATGGACATCGTACGGTCAGTCGAGCTAGAATCGTGCATATTGACTAAGTTGACAAAGCCCTTCGTCCCCGTCAACTTAGTAGGCCCACTATACTGGGTCCCAGCTAGTAGGGGGAGTATTCATTTTTTTGTGCGTAATAAGGAGGCACTTCCTTGCGTGCGAAGATATAGCTGGTGGGTCCGAGCTATCAGCGGTGGTAACGTTTTTTTTCATGAAATACAGAGGCCGTTTCGGTGGGTCGCAGATGTTAGGTGGAGGAAATCATTATTTTGCGCGTAATAAGGAGGCATTTCCTTGCGTGCGGCCGTGGACCCAGCTGTCAGCCTCTCCACGTACAATCCACTTCAGATGCATGTCGGTCGTTGACCACGCTGACCACGCCACGCCGAGAGCACCAGGGTGGTGGACGACGGCGAGGCCTAGGAAGGGAATGACACGGAGGCAGGGAAGACTCGACCGTTGTTTTTGTTTCCCACGCGGAGGGGAGTACGACTGTATGAGGGTTTACTGGTTCGTCTGCCGTCGCCGGAGAATAACAGCAGGTGTGGGTGAGTAGAGGGATGGCTAGGCCAGCGATGGGAGTATGGTGGGGCGGTGAGGCCTGCGCGGCAGCATAGCCAGCCGCGGGGAGGAGGGAGCAGGCAGTCCCGCCGATGCTTGTTTGAGCGGCTGGAGCAGGAAGAACAGAGATTGAAGAAGCACGACGGCCATTGGATGGACATCCAATAGTATACAGGCCATCTGTGGAGAGTCTCAAATCCGTGGAAAACAGCATACAACCCATCTGCCATTATTTCAAATAATTTACAGCCCATTTGCTAATTCTTACGGGGTTTTTTGGAGCCCATATTCTTTATGTTAGCATTACAGCCCATATTGTGGCCATGGTTAAAAAATTATACGAAATTTTCATATGTCGGTGCGGTCTGAACTGTTTTTAATCCTGAAATTTCGAGTCACATTCAGACTGATTTTAAAAATAAATGTATATCAATATAAAATCCAATAAATTGTCCACGCATAAAAATCAATGCAATTTAAAATCTCAAAATGAAAAAAAGATATTTGAAAATAATTGCCGATTTGATGTGTTTTAAAAATGTACAACCCATTTCTCATTACTGATAGGCCATTTTCTCGGCCAGCCGAATGAAGCTCTCCTCGTCTTGAAAGATTTGCAGCCCAACAGGCATGATAAAGCGACTTACTTGACAAATCACAAAAGAACTGGGCTAGCCATTTTCAGAAAGAAAAAAAAACTACTGGGCTGGTCTGTGGTAAACATAAAAGAAAAGGCTGTCTAGACAGGCCAGAGTGTCCCACACAGCCCAGTTGACACCCTGCTTCCGTCTCAAATTTTTTTTAGATAAATGCCACTCCAATTATGACGATTTATAAAAATGCCACTGCAATTTCCAAACTTTGAAAAATGCCACTGCAATTTTTGCTAACTTTGAAAAACACCGCTGTAGTTTGCAAACTTTGAAAAACGCCACTCCAGACTTCGAAAAATGCCACTAGAAATGGCATGAAATGACATTTTTCAACGTTTGGAAATTGCAGTGGCATTTCTCGGATACACCAGATTTGGAGTGGCATTTATCAAATTAACCCAAAACAAAAATAACTGGGCGAGCTGCTGGGTCCTTGGTGTCTGCCGCTCGTTGTGCAATTCTCTCGTTTATTGACTACATTGACAATGGCATGAGACCCAGATGTCAGAAATCCACTAGGAGGAGCCATTTGTTTATTGGCTTGAAATAAGGAGGCACTTGCTTGTGTACTGCCATGACCTTGGAGGGTCCCTGGTGTCATCCTCTCCATGTACAATCATCTCCTGATTGTGTACGTGTCAACTTGCTAGGCCCACAAGTCAGCCTCTAAACCGTGGAGGACAAATACAACCCATTTAAAAAATAACAGCCCATTCCATACGTTCAAACGGAAAGTTCAACATTCAGGGCAAAGTAACAGGTTTGATCCACATATAGAGTACTGAACTTCCACGTTGACAACCATCATAGCCAAGTTAACTATCTACTCCCACTAACACTCTAGTAGCGTACAAGTACTAACTTACTCTTAGCTAACTAGACGATGCCAGCCGCCATCTGCTGTCCATGCTAAACACCGGCACCGGCGTCCTCCGCCTTGCCTCGGACTTGCCAGAGGTGCGATAGGGTGCGTTGCTCACGCGCGTTGGCCCTTTCCATGCCGGCGTGGTCCACCGAAGCTTCGGCTTCCAAGCGGGAAACCCACTTGACGAGCTGGTAGTAAAAATTGGCGTCGCGAACGCGTGTGTGCCCGACAACCTCTAGGGCTATTTGCCGAGCGCCGGCCTCCACGTAGTCGGCCCAGTTGCGGGTGCTCTGCTCGCGACTCAGAGCGTCGGTGCGCTGCTGCTCCATGTCCCGCTGGCGGTGCAAATCAGCGATACGCTGCTCCTCCGCCAGGCGGTCGCGCTCCAACAACTCCTGCTCCTCCGCCATGCGGTTGCGCTCCAACAAGTCCTCGATCTCTGCATTGCCATCTAAAGACAGATAGAATGCCTCCTCCCTCCGTCTGCCTTCCGGTGAAAATACGAACACTAGTTTCGGCGGTGACCGCCTCCGGCATCGCCTACCGCGGACGGGCGGGGGCATGGTGGACGTGGCGAGCGACGTCGGGCCGGTGGGGGCTTATGAGGATATGGCGAGTTGGGTCACGGTGGCACCTGAGAAGGCTGGGAAATAGTACTTATAGGCGGAAGGTAGCGCGACGGTCATCGGAATTCAATGCATAATGGCTTAGCACGCCAGCTTGCTGTGGAAAACTAGAGAAACTGAAATTATGTCTGTGCCGTCCCGTCCCGTCTGGGTCGCACGCCGGCATGGCGGTCAAACGAGTGCACTCGAATCATCTCCCTCCTTGTCAATAATGATTCCACGGATTTAAAGCGTATCTTTTTTCGCATCAGTTAGCTGCCTTAATTACGGCCGGCTGCATGCAGGCACCCAGAATCGCTCGCAGGCAGTACGCGAAGCAGCATGCAACGAGTCGTAGCCGAGGGCACGCATGTAGCCACTTAAATCACTGGAATTAATTAGGCTTAAACTTCTGCATGTCATTAATTATTGCCATGCCTTGGTCTTGCTGCTTTGCTCACGGGACTAATAAATCCCGGACGGAGGGTGTACCTTGGTTGGTGAGAGGTTTGAATTAAGCCCTGCAAACCGGAAAGGAGGTACTAGTACGTGCGTGATCTGCTATTTATTCGTGTAGGATCGAGTAGGTCGTTTCTTGAATTGAGCCCTGCAAACCGGAAAGGAGGTAGTACGTGCGTGATCCGCTATTTATCCGTGTAGGATCGATAGTGTAGCTTGTCAGTTTCTTCAGAGGTAGGCATTTTTATCCATGTAGGATCGATAGTGTAGCCTGTCAGTTTCTTCAGAGGTAGGCATTTTTATTCAAAAAACTGCCACTTCGCATCTTGCGTCGCAAATAAAACTGTCAGGAGCACATTTGTAGGCTAGCTAGTGATCGATCAGTAACTTGTAAACACCGAGTGAACAGAAATAAGTAACTATTAATGCATCTCAATGATTCACAGATCATATACAAATATGTAGCTCCAAAAGCAAAGCTCAGCCACTTCGGATCTCGCGTCGCAACTAAAACTAACTAGTACGATTCCCATACATAAGATCAACATGTTAATGCATCTCAATGATTCACAGATCATATACAAATATGTAGCTCCAAAAGCAGAGATCTAGAAAAAACATCTGTTCTTCCTACTAACATGGATGCTTCTCTTGGCCAACATTCAGTACAGACTGAAAGACAAATTTGTTTGTGAAGTCTACAATTCCTCTTGCAAACTAAGTGGTCTCACCAACAGCTGGAACCATGAGAATGAACCACACATGATGGAGGAACATCCACTGCAATATGATTTGGTCTTCTCTCGATCACACCACGAGACTACTTTCGGAATACAAACTTTAACTTAAGCAAAATGATGCCCATTGTATAATTAGACCAAAGCAATTAAGCACCTAGTGTTGGCCAATAAATAGTACAATACTACTTTTCTGTAGTCCATGAAGTGACTATCCAATCTTTCTGTGTCTATTTTCAAATGGCACTGCATGCAGTGACTATACTATTCTCTTGTGCAGTTCAACCAAAATTGCGGACACTTTGTTTGTTTGCCAAATAGCAACGGGCAGACATCTCTGTCTGCACAAATATCAAGCAACTAGTAAACATATACCACACCTTGTATTTTCGGTTTAAACATGTCTCTTCCGCTTAGCATCTGTCATGTTCTGCACTGGACAATCTGATACAGTTATGTTTTTCCCTGGACAATTTCATACTGAATTGATTTGCTGGTTCAGAGCAGAAATATAGCGCCTATTCTTCATGAGACCAAGGATATCATGTTCGTAGTGATGGAAGAGGTGAAATCAATACAACCGAAATTGAGCATCCAATCATTGAATCCTGTCCCGCACCTCCAATGTAGGTCCACCCTGCCAATAAATTCACTTGCAAACCACTAGCATTACTATCTAATGACAGTACAAAAGAGTAGCAAGATAGTAGCAAACCATGTACCTTCGTAATGAACAGCTCATAGTGCCACCAATTGGATATAAAGGTTTGGAAAAAAACATGCTCCTAATGTTGAACCAGTTGGACTTTTTGTGCAGTTCCACTAAGATCGAGCATCCCTGTTTGCATAGATATTGGAAGTGTGATTACTCTAAAAGTGGCACTAGTTGAAGCATAGACTCACAAATATAAGCATTCCAATTTCATAATGGGAAAAGGTAGCAAGACTGTTTCTAACCACCTGTTTGAAGGAATAAATAAAGCAACAACGGCTGATGTCAGGAAGGCATACATAGTTTTTTCTGAAAAACTGAGCCATTCCTGATCTTTCCTCTTCTTTTAAGCAAATTTTGTGCAGTTCTACTAAAATAAAATGCCATCACCGCCTTGACAATTCAGTGACACTGTACAAAAGGAAATGACTTAACATTACATCATGATGTCAGGTATGTAGTCGATAGGCATTAGAGACAAACATATAGACCTCCTCCGATAACATAATGAACATTAATTTTAACAAAGTTGTGACTAGCTTTACGAGATAATTTGAGTGAACTCTACACCCTTTGTTCCTTAATATAAGACGTTTTCGCGGTTCAATTTAAAGTACCCAAACGTCTAGTATTTAGAAAAACAGGTAGTAGTTTTCTTGAGCACATATCTGGGAAAGCTTGCCACATTTTATTTATGTCCATACGCTAATGCAACACCATTTGAATACTACAAATATACACTAATCCAGTGGCTAGTGCAACAGTAGAGTAGTTAGTTTATTACAGGGTATAGTACAATGGTTTTACTGAACAGATTTCAATAAACTCTAGCACTGGAAGGTTTCTATAAGAATTAACAATACAAAATGTAAAGGTAACAAGTTTCAGCATTGGTATACTAGCTCTGCATGAGCATTAAACCAAATACAAAAGTCTGAAGGTAACTAGCATTATTAACTAATGACAGTATAAGAAAATTGCAAACCATGTACCTCCAAGGTAAATATCATTTCGAACTCGGGGGGACCTTAAAAATTGCTATCCCAATCTTGATAATCGATCAAACATAAAAACTTGATTGAACGAATCAAGGGAACAACCGGAGGAGGAGGTGCCCACTCTTGACCTTTCCCCTTGTCTTCATAATTGTCTGTGCAGTTTAACTGAAATAAAATGACATCAGCGCCTTGGCATTTTGGTGACATTGTACAAAAAAGTTAACTTATCTCATGAAAGTGAGGTATGTAATCTATAAGCATTAACAGTGCAAAAATCTGAAGGTAGTAACAAGTTTCATCGTTGGTATACTGGCTGTGCAACAGCATTAGAATGCCTTAGCTAAAAAATCTTTAATACATCCACAATCAACAGCTAACCCTGAAATAATCTAGTGACATTAAATGGCATTGCTTAAATTTATTGGTGGCTTTAGACTGAGAGCGGCATTAGTTAAATGTGGCATCACTTTAGCAGTAGCATTGCTTGACTTGACTGCTGGCGTTATACTAACAGCAAAAAAAGTTGCAATAAGAGCATGGGAGGCCCATTCGGACAGTGGGCGCACCAGTACGATGTACCTCCACGTAAGCAGAGTGGTGAGGGAGGTATGGTTGCCTAGAGCAACAAATATCCAGGCAGCATATGTGGATTACGTCCCATTTTTGCTCTCTTTAGCCACCTTTTTCCTATGCGAGGACAACAAACTGATCGACCTGGTCATTCTCTATTACGTTGTCATGCCTTTCTACACTGCTTCAACCAAGAGACATGAGACTCGTTCCTTAGCTATTGATTTTCCCCTTTTCAACCTAGATGAGGGTTCGATGCCTACTCTCTTGGACAGTACAACCTCCCTTCCTTTCCTTATTCAACCCAGACATGGATTAGTCTGCATGAAGTAGGGTTTCCTTTAATAGTGCAAATTATGGTTTTCATCTGTGTGGCCAGCAGAGCAGAGGATAGCAAATTGGGAAGATGGTGGAGTGGAAAAAGATCCACATGAAATGACATGGAAGAGGGGGCAATAGAACAAGGTTATGGTTCAAAAAGAGGTAGCATACCCAAGGGTCGGCGGGAAGTGGCTTCGCTCATGGTCGTCGTCCTCCGCACACACTACGGCAGCAAGGTTGGGAACGGAGGCCATCCCGCGCGGGCGCTAGGTCTGAGAGGACGGCCTTGTCATCAGTGTGTGACCTCGCTCGCCGACGACGAGTGCGTCAATGCTGCATGTCCTTTTCTTCCCCGGCGGATCTATGACCACCGATGAGGAGGGAGAGAGGGGCCGTCTTTTTTAGATCTGGAGAGAGGGTGGTAGTGTGAGAAGCAAGTGGGCAGCCCTTAGCAAGAAAGCGCTCAAGCTCCAGCCTATATATCTTTTTTATACTACTAGTACTGGAGGTGGAGTAGTGGTAAAGTAGTTTATATTTTCTCTGCATACAGTACCAGTTAGTCGTGCTTCAAAACTGATTGGCACGCCATTAAAAAAATAAAGGCCGATAACTAATGCGGCACCTCGGGCCAACGTGGCCAGATCGCATTTTGCATGAGAAATTACACACCATGTTTCGTTGACATGTGGTCCCGTTCCAACATATCAGTGAGACGACGGCGAGTAGTAGGAGTATTTCCGAACGGACGTGTAGGCCGGGGCGCCTCTTCGTGAACCGTGGCAAACTTGCAACCGTCCACCGACTCTTCGCCTTTCCCTCTCGATTTGGAACTGCTGTCGCACGCTCTTCCTCTCCCTCCTCCGTTTTCCTTCAGCCCTTCACCCTTTCTTCTGCCATTGTTCGATCGTCTTCTCCATGGAAGGAACAGGCCGGAAACGACCCCGTTATTCTTGCCCCGATCTGAAAGATGACGTGGTGGAGGAACTCATTGATCGGTGCGACATCATCACCTCGGCTAGCATGGCAGGTTCATTCAAGCCCATTCTCGACTCAACTAATAACATCATTACAAAGAACCCAAGAGTCAAGGAGCGGTTTGATCTCCCTTATCTTCTCCGCCGTGACCCTGATGATGACTGGCGCCGACACGACGGAGGCCTCGCCCTGTGCAAGTTGATGCCGCTTGATAATGATATGTATGATGTTAAGATGCCATCGCTTGAGGGCAAGGTTTGGGCGGGCGCAAATGGAGATTGGGTTGTTTACATTTGGTCCAACTGCGAGTGGGAACTTGTGAATGTGTACACTCGTCACTGGGTTCCACTTCCAAAAATCTCAGCACACTGCCCAGAGGTTGAGCACACCGGTAATGTATGCATGTTCAAATACGATCATGGTGACTGTATTCTACGGAAGATAGCAATTTGTCGAGTTCCCAACCGCTCTTGGAATTACAACAACTATGATGTTGTTGCTATCTTCGACAAGCTTGTTGCCGTCCTTGATGGTTTCACTCGATGGATATTGCTCAAAAATCAGTTTCTATACACGGATGAGTATTGTGATGCAATTCAATACGAGGGCCTTCTGTTTGCTGCCACCACTCGTGGCACTGTTTTTGCATGGCATCCTCATAGTTTCGGTACGTTTGTCTTCCACCGTAATTATAATTGTTTCATCCACATGCATGCGGGTTAGCAAGTTTCCCTTTACTAATTAACCTTCTTCTTGTGTTTCCAAGGTCCTGTGAACATCCCACCACCTATACTTGAAAATTTTTATAACCAAGGGGGAGATGACGATGGTGATGATCATGATCATGAGGACGAGCAACGCCCATATACTCTGTGGTGCCTGGCAACTAATTCCGATGGATCACCTCTTCTTGTGTGTATACAGCCCACTGATGATGTTACTGCTAAGGAAGCAGGTGTCTCCCATGGTCGCACTCTCCGGACCTATTCCAACACCCGTTGCATGGTATTCGGGATGGATACTAGTGTGCTAGCGCCAACTCCTTCTCCCTGGTATAGAATTGATAGTCTTGGAGAAAACACGCTCTTCCTTGGACAAAACTATCCGATGATGGTGAAAGGCGATCCAACTGCTGTTGACACAACGTTAATAGTTCCATTTATGAAAAGCAACTGTGTCTATACCTCGGAAATTTGTTTGGTTCCCTACCCTGGTAGGGATATAGTAGGCCGCTTCAGCCTGGATGATCAGTCCTGCGTTGGTTCCCAGATCAACAATCGATGGCCCGTCCCAGAGAATCACTTGTGGTTCAAAGCAAGTGTTTCCAATGCTGAGGAATGGTTGAGTTGAAGTTCATCTCATTGCTTGTTATTTGTTGTGTGGTGAAAACTTTAGTATTTATAATGTATCCTCGTTGTCGATGTGGGTTGATGACCTGTTGTATGTAATAAAATGATATGCCTGTGATAAACTTACTAAATTCATGAATGGCTTTCGAGTCGCTTCTCTGAGTGAGTGGTGCGACGAGGCAAAAAATATTTTCCGAATACATAATTGTACGTGCATTGCAACAGGTTATCGGATGAGGCCAATCAACAATAGCAGTACACTATTTGTACTAGCTTCACATGCTTCGCGCGTCAGGCGGGTGTTTTTACTGTAGCCATATGTTAATGTGTTCGCTATACGTAACCAGCACCTCGAATCCTCGATACTAGTACTATATAGTAGGAGTAAGTAGTAGGAGTAGTAGGGTGGCATGGGCCAGAACAAGCATTCATGTCCAGGAGTACGGCACACGCCACCACCACGACATCCATCTGACACCATATTATTTCTTGGAGTCCATGCTAGAGCAATCTCTTCAACCTCGTCGTTTCTCTAACTTCAGCCATCGCACGGCAGGCGAGGTGGGGGTTTGCCGATAGTCGGTTTCCTTAACTATGGTCCCACTTGTAAGGCCAACTCCAATGCACGATCCCAAACGCACCTCCGTTTTGCACGAACTCCAACAATAATTTTGACTAGAAAAGCAAGACCAAAGATAACAAGAACCACAAGAATACATTTTACTACTCCTGTAAGTTGGATTAGTGCCTTCTTGATGCATTCATTATTGATCTGCGGAGGCTCGATCTTCTGTGCTTCTTTCTTCTTCGAGTGTAAAGAAGTAGACGTTGCTTCCTCGCATCTAGTCTCATGTCTAGCCTGTATTCTAGTAGGAGTATCAACAAGTGCACTAATCTCATCTCTAGCCTCTGTGCTAGCTAAAAGTGATAGAACATCTACTAAATTGCACTCTATCAATATATGGATGTACTCTTCTTCCCAATACAAAAACTTGCATCCATTCTACTCCCTTCATTGCACAATACATGCCTTCTATTTGTCAAAATATATATGTATCTAGACATGTATTAGTATATAGGTACATCCATTTTTGGACAAATGGAAGTCAAGTATTTTGGACCGGAGGGAGTACACAATAAAATTTTTAAGTTAGCACAACTAGTCTAATCCGAGAGCAGAACCGAAGATTTGGTCGGGTTCCTCCTTTTTCCGACACGTGGGACATCCAGCATCCAGGTCATGTCATGAAAGAAAATAGAGTGGTAGTTGAAGCCACGAGATGTGCATCTTGGGTTAAACTGTAAATAGAATCTTACTACTCTTGAGTAACTCCAAAAGCGGCCACCGAAGATCTTTATTGGATTTGTTTTTCATCACCAGCACATCGAGGTGAAAGATGTGCAGGTTCAGTGGGTCCTCTTGCGTTTTCACTGACATGTGGGGCCGCATGTGAGCAAACAGACGATGGGCTCCGCGCGTCCGCTGGCTGGCTGAGAAGAGAGATAGAGGAGGGATGAGCACGGACTGCAGGAAATTTGTTCTATGTACCTCGATATAGGCTCGATATAGTGGGGTGGCATGGGCCATAACTAGCATTCATGTCTAGCAGTACGTCACACGCCACCCACACAAGTCCCATCCGACACCAATTTTCTTGGAGTCCGTGCTACATCCATGTCTTCTCCCTCCTGTTTTCTCAGCCATCGCGCGGTGGGAGGGGTGGGGGTTTGCCGATAGTCGGTTTGATCAACTGTGGTCCCACTTGTAAGTGAAAATGCAACACCGCACGCATTCCCGCTTGAGTGGCGTGCCGGACCAACCGTGTGGGGGTGCGACGCGAACACAGCAGGCTTTTCCTTTTGAACTCGTAACTTGTAACATTTGGTTCTGCTCCATGGCGCGATCGATAGATAGAAAATAACGATTTTGCCTAGAGTAATGAGAAGTTTGGTTCTGGCGCCGTTCATGCATGGAGTACGTACGAAAATTATGAAGTTGATGCGAAAGGTAAGATAATTACTGTAGTATCATATACTACTACATGGATTTGATGGAAAGATAAAAATACATACGGTTCCATCAATGTTCAACGACATCCTCACGCCCTAGTGCGCCGGGTCACCAACCGACATGCGAGGAGCAGCAGCGTTGGCGGCGAGCTCAACGTGCTTCTGAACAGTGCCGTCCAAGGTTGCCCTGCGTTCCAAGAAGGCCAGCATCCTATCGTCCTCCTCTTGCATGTAGTAGTCCTTGTGGACGATTTGCACGTAGACGTGAGTGATTATGTCGATGGTGTCTTGCTACGCCAGGTGCTGCGCGGCGAGCGTGACCTCGAGGTGGACATTCTCCGGCGCGACGGCGGGCAGTTGCAGGGCCACTAGTGCGTCAAAGAGGTTGTTACCATAGTGGCCGTTGAGGGTGGCGGGCATCGCAGAGCCTGGGCGCGTCGGCTGGAGGCTTACGTCAAAGTCGTCCACAAGCTTCTTGACGACGGTGAACTTGTTGAGGAAACCGACGAGGACCTCGTCGAACAAGGAGACGAAGCTGTCGTCCAAGCGGCCCCTCGCCCTAGCGGCCTCAAGCAATACTACCTAGAGACGTTCCTCGGTATCGGGCCGCAGGCTGGCATCGTGGACCATCTGGCACAGCCGGCTGATGCTCGCGCTCATCGCCTCCATGGGTCTAGCATAACTTCTAGTCAACTGATCTTGCGATTCGAGTGATCACTCAGCCCTTGGTTAGCGTGCATAGGTGCGTAGGATTTCGTACTACTCCTCGGCCCTCTACTGCACCTGCCTTTGGCTGCATGATAGGTGGGCCAGCCACCCCCTGGGGCCACGTGTCATTCACCCAAAGGCAGTTGCCGTAAGTCAATGAAGCTGCGTCCCCCTCCGTGCCGGTGCAGTATAGTCATCTCACCGGACCTCTAGTTGGGGCCAAACGAGAGAAGTTTGATGTTTACTGGTTTATTGGCCCCCTTTGCATTTTGCGCCAAGTTTTGACCTTTGATTTAACTAATAAAATGTTAATGCATGTAAACAAAAATGTTGTGTAAGTCACCTTACGAAAACCAAATAATCCCAAAATACTTAGGCACGGTGCATTAACTCCCTCCTTGTTTCTTATTTCGTGACATATCAACCAATGAGAGATGTGGGTTGTGCATGCTTTCAATGACTTGAGACTACCAAACATGGCATGCAGTGTTTAGTTCATTGCATGTAATCCTATTAGTACTCTAGTTAGGAGTAGCAAAAAAACATTAAGTTCTCTCGCCGATAGGAATAAAACACCATGTATTTATTTACAGAGGGAGTAGTACATTTTTGGTGACATGCATTACTAGATATTGCTAGTCAAATACTAAAATCCAGATGGACGTGGTAGTACTCCTAAATCCAGACGGTGGTGCTACTAGTACTAGTAGTAGTACTACCAATGTAGGAGTAGTAGTAGGAGTACTAGCACTGTACTATCTGTTGGCCAAATTATTACGTGCTGCTCCTCACAGTGAAGTGACAAGACCCTGCGCCGGAGATGACACCTGAGTATAGGCGCCGTGTTTGGCATACCATAGTCAGCCTCACCGTCTGCAGTCACTATCATCATGGCTGTAGAGCTAGCCTGCTTACAACTAGCCCTGTTCGACATAATTTCCCCTGCGTAGATGCCCGTGCATTGCACAGAACGCCAAGATTGGGGGTGGACGGCTCCGGCAGCGGCCATCACGCCAGATTTTCCCACGGCCTTCTACTCCTAGATGTGGTGGGGAGGAGATGAGGCTGATTGTGAGAGACAAGGAGTTGTTTGTAAATAGGGAACAAGTGCGGGCATCTTTTTTGCAAAAATGGAGAAGCTTGGTTTGTATGCGTCAGATCTAGATCCGACGGCTATTGGTGAAAGATGGGAGGCACAACATCATCACCAACTCAGGACCTGTTTGATTCGCAGGATTTTGAAAATGCAGGAATAGGACACGGCAATATTACAAGTTTCAAACTGATATTACAAATGTTAGGAGTAATGCTGCACCTACGAAGAGGGAATTACTAGGAAGTTTACGTAAGAACTTTCGTTACTTTAGGTGGATGCAGCATTATCATACAAACTAAAATCCACCGCCCTGACAAGTCACTAATGGGCAAATAAGTTTTCGAGTCTCTGGCCACTTGATGTTTCAAAAACAAATTCAGCTTTTACGAAGACTTTGTCATTTAGGCTTAGACGCTTGCGGTGATCAGCACGCCATTCATTATTGCGCCAGAGAACGCCAAACCTCATTACCTTGAGCACACTTGCCTCCAGAACAAAGAACCCGGCCAATTTAATCTCAGATGTGCTGCCTCGGTAGTCGATCAAATCAATTTCTGTAAGATGGAGATCAAGGCATTCGATGAGATTGTTATAGTGCAGCACATTTTTCACTTTCGGGTCTTTTTTTATCTGCAAAAGAAGAGAACATATTAGAGCAGCTGGCTGCATAAGATTGTCGTGTCATCAAGAGGTACCAATATCATTCGCTCATACGATAGGGTTGGCTGGCTAGTGATATTTTTTCACTCTCTCTCTCTCTCTCTCTCTCTCTCTCTCTCTCTCTTTCTGTTTCCTCTCATTTAACTAGGAGCATGTGAAGAGCTTGGGCATTTGTTGCCTTCCACTATGTGGCCGATGCCATATTTTGCAAAAGTACGCCACATAACACACATCAATGTCAAATCAAAAGATTTTGGCACCGCTCTCGCGATGTGAGAGAGTTGGCACCGCTGTGCACACAGACCCACATGTATAAACAAATCAATCAAACCAACTACACCAGCCTCTCACTCTCCCAAACAAGTGTTTTTTATTGCCTTAGTCCTCTCTCTCTCCCACGCAGTGTTTTTTCATTGCGTGAGTTAATTTGGCACCGAAGCAAAGTAGGTGATCCAGATTGGGACACCAGGTGAGCAATGGAGGGCCATCGATGCCAAATGCATCACAAGTGAATTTGGCACATGTTTTGGCCTACATAGCCCACTTTTGTAATACTACCTCGTATTTAGTATAAAATTTTGACCATAGATTTACCTAAGAAAATGCCAATGCATGTCACTAAAAATTACACCATTTGAAATTATATTCAAATACGAATCCAACGATATAGTTCTTAGTGACATGCATTAACATTTTGTCAGTTAAATCTATGGTCAAATTTTGATACTACAAAATTGGAAGAGTAAACCAGGAGAATTTGGCAGACGAGTACACCAACGCTGTCAATTTCAGCGCGTCAATGACCCTGATTTTTGTTGGACCTTCTAGATCCGATACAAGCAATCTCTCAAGGAAAGGCGCATTCTCAATGACCATAACATGGAACAACTGGAGTGATCTCTTCCCAATTTATGTCTTGTTGCGGGGCCAGCAAGACACATAAATCCATCGAAGATTCGTCGATGCGATGTGGAGGCTAATGAACCCGTGGATCTGCTCAAGACGAAGGTACTCGAGCGCAGTACAGCTGCGGACCAGGTGCTCCATAGCCTTCTTCGAGATGACAACGTCGAAGAGGTCGAGCTGCTTGAGTTGAGGGAGACGAAGAGCGGGTGCGACATTAATCTGGGGAAGATAGCAGGAGCTGAAGCTGGCGTGGCGCAGCGTTGGCATGATGCGGAGTGCGGACGGCGGCAGAGAGCGACATCGTCCAGCTTCAAAGCTGAGCTCCTCGAGCTAATCTAGGGCAGGGGATAAGAACCACTCGTCGAACTTGGGTTGGACCTTGCAGTTGGTACTGAACATGCGGATGTTAAGGCGTTTGGCTGGCCCAGGGTGCGATGAAAGGATCTTGGAGACTGCGACCATGCATTTGCAATCCCCGTCGCAGAGGCAGCTGTCGACGGTGAGGTTGAGGGGGACGCGGCGCCAGAGGGGGCGCCACCACCGGGAGAGCAGGGCGGTACGCACGGCAGATTTGGTGGGGAGGAGGCCGATGATGACGAGCAGCGTGTCGTCGGGAAGGCTGCTGATGAAGTCCAGGCTCGCCGGATGCGATTTTGGCTCGAGCCGCCTCCGCTTGTTGGCTGCCTCGCCGTCCATTTCAACCGGTGGCGACGCCGGTGTACACGTGTGCTGGTGTGTGTTGTGTGCTGGGTGTGCGCGAGTGCGTCCTTCTGTGCATGCCGCTGCGCAATGATGAATTGTGTGCGAGTGCGTCCTTCGCGCGCAAGAAGTTTGTCCTCAATGCACCCTCAATTTACTAGCATGCGGGGTGCTACCCCGAGTGGTTTCAACTTTGTTTACTTCATCGCGTGTCAGATGGGCCTCTAGTTTACTTATTTTCACCCACTGCCACATGGGACAGCACACGAAGATACAGAACACGAGCTGACAAGGCAGCATGTGGATTGGTTGACCGGTCAACTAAACAATATACGGAGCTATACGCTGACACAGTGAGCGTATAATTCGTCGGTATAGAGAGTTCGAGTGAGAGGGGAGGCCCGTGAGAGATAGCAGAGAGAGAGAGAAAGAGCTACTCCCTCCGTTCGATAATGTAGTTCCAACATTTTTTAAGTCAAACTTTTGAAACTTTGACCAAGTTTATAAAGAAATTACTTATATCTAAAATACCAAAGATAAATTATAGTATGAAGTAAGTACATGTTGTGATGAATCTAATGATCATTCCAGATGTAAATGTTTTTCTCCACATATACCTGGTCAAACGTTTCTGAGGTTTGACTTTTCAAAACATCCATATGCTTATGGACGTGACAGAGTCCCTAACAAGAGAGAGAGAGAGAGAGAGAGAGAGAGTGAGTGAAAAAAGTGAGTGTGCGTGTGTGAAAGAGACATGGACAACAGACGATAAAAGTAGAGAAAAAGCGTGCGTGTCTTATGCAAACATATCACACATGCATCTTCGACAACGGAGGCAAGGTGAGGAGATAGTGTGTGGTTGTTTGGAACCGAGAGAGCAAGACCCCTATCACGTGGCCAAGAGGGGTCTGACAAACAAGGGAGAGAGGTTGAGAGAGACGTACAGAGAAAATGCAGACATGGGGAGGAGAGAGTGTATGTTTGTCATAGAGAGATCCCCTGGAGATCGTGATGGGACTACATGGGTGGGAGATAGACGTATGGATGGAAGGATACAATACGTGTGTTCCTGTTGGCTAGTAAGAGATAATCATACTTAGGAGGGGGGGAGTGCTTGCGCCTATGATGGATTGATGGAATATGGTACATAGGGGGATGCGTGTCACATGGAGAGAGAACAAGGGCAGAGAGTGTTGGATGGGTCTATATGTATAGCGCGAGCGAGACATGTGTATGTGTGAACCGGGGAGATATAAGGCCAATTTGGCTTGCGTCCTGAGCATCTTTTCCCTGGCCTGGGGTTGTGGCTGGATTTCATGCACGCTTGTTTGGTTGCTACCCTGTGAAAAAGAAAGCCCGCCTGGCCCGGGTTCCCTTGCACTTTAATTAGCCTGGCTGAACTCCAGACACTGCAAGTAGCCTGGCCCAGGATACCGATTTCGAACGCCTGGTCATGCCTGGTCATGTGGCCATGAGGCTAACAGCAACATGGATGGATATTAGCATTAAATAATTGATGCATGGATTGATTGATGGGACGTTGATGCTTTGCCTGGCCCAGGCATGAACCAAACGCTTCAGCACCACACAAGCCTGGCCAGGCAGAAATATTTTACATCTCATGTCTACACCAGGCAGTACCGGCCATCAAGGCATGAGGGTCAGGTCACGAACCAAACTGACCAATAAAGTTTGAGAGAGATTGAGGAGCCCCGATAAGGCTAAGTGGTGCGTCAGATAGCTGAGAGGGGGAAAGAGATATTCCATCCGCTCAATAATGTAGTGCATGTAAATTTTTTAGAAGTCAAACTTCGGAAGCTTTGATCAGGTTTACACAAATGTTATTTATATCTACAATACCAAAGATACATCATACAAAACTACATCTCATGGTGAATCCAATGGTATATGTTTGCCGTACTAGATGTAATTCTTTTTCTCCACGTACATGGTCAAACTTTGTGATGTTTGACTTTTCAATAAATCTATATGCTATGGACCGAGGAGAGTGCCTCAGTCGAGACAGATCAAGTGCGTGTGAAGGAGAATGAGTAAGTGTGCAAAAAGAGTATGTGTGTGAAAGAGAAAGTGACAACAAACAATAAATTAGAGAGAGAGTGTGTGTTTTTTCGTTTCTTATGCGAAGATATCACTCATGCATCTCCGAGATGGAAAAGTGAGGCGAGGACATACACGAAGATAGCTAGTGTGTGATTGTTTGCAACGGAGAGAGACACCCCTGTAGCACATGTCCAATAGAGGTGTGGCCAACAAGGAACAAAGGTCGAGAGGGGCACATGGATGGCATGGACGCATGGGGAGGGAGAGAGGGTGTGTTTGTGATAGAGAGATCCCGTCGAGATCGTGAGGGGACTATATGGGTGGGAGATCAAGGGAGTGCGTGCGCGATAGAAAGATGCCCCGAAAGAAATCGAGATAGACCATGCACATGTTTGTGATGGAGACTAAGATTAGCTAGTCATATACATATAGGGGGGACTGCGTGTGCCTACAATTGAGTGAGAGACCATCATACTTGGCTAGCTGGGCATGAGATTGTGTGTGTGCGCATGTGAGATGGAGAGAGAACGAGGGGGAGAGATAGAGTTTTAGATGGGCCTATCGAGTGCGAGTGAGATATGCATGTGTATGTGTGACCCAGGTGGATGGAGAGTTTGAGAGAGGGGGGGAAGAGCTCCGAAACGACATAGTGGTGCGTGAGAGAGTTACAGGCAAAGAGCCAAGGAATCTGTGTGCGTACGATGAGTGCACCCAAGATATCTAGCTTGGACTAGCTAGAGTATCATACATAGTGTGCGAGAGAGAGCTATAGATGGTGTATATATGCATGCGAACTAGAAAGACCCCCCGCACACACACACAAAGAGAGAGAGATGGAGAGAAAGGGAGAGGGACGAACAAGGTTTTTGTGTAGGATGTGTGTGACAGAATTGAAGATTGTCGGCGAGAGAGAGAGAGAGAGAGAGAGAGAGAGAGAGAGAGAATAGGAGTCCGGGAGAGGGGGAGGTCGCGTTTTATGCATCAAGGACTGATATAAACCATGTTTCGATATAAACTTGCATTCAAATATTTAAATTGGAGAATATGTTGTCTGCAATCCACACATGAACGGATATATGCGTATATCAAACAAGTTCATTAATTTGACTTTGAACATGTTCATGGAGTACTATAATACTGTACAACATGCTACTCGATTGAGGTGTTCAATTTTGGATTTAATTCACTATTTTGACCTACTGAACGAGCTATTTCATTGAATCGAGATATTTCATTTTGAGTTTGATTTGCGTTTTTGAGTGGGTCAACTATTTGTCATATAGTAAATCGCTAGCAACGAGCATGTAAAAACACATTATTCCCAAGCATCATCTCTCCATCTAAAAAATAAGTGGCAAGCTAATATTTCAAAATTTGATCCGAATCGACTTGGTAAGGTAGACGTGGATGCTCGTTCTCCCAAAATTTGAACGAACCGTTAAACATCCTCTCTGCTCGATGGAATTCGCCCGAGCAAATAAATGGGAGACACGAAATTACCGTCCTATGTGGGACACACATCAATTGGCCCGTTGTACATCGAGGGTAGGTTCATAACTTCATCCAAGCGCGCCTTCTCCTCGGCCAAAATGACATGTGCTGAATAATTCATAAACCATGGTCGGCAAAACACGCTCTCCTCGCCCGAAATAGCTCGCGCCCACTATTTCAAAACACGCTCTCCTCGCCCGAAATCGCTTGTGCCCACTATAGTTCAAAACACGCCCTCCTCGCCCGAAATCGCTCCCGCCCAGAGAAGTAAAATTACTCTACTATCCCCGACCCTCAGTACACAGACCCATGCCGAGAAGCCTATAGGCAAGGGTAGAACTTTAACCCCCCCTCACATTTCAGACAAATGCGTCCATAAGACATGGTTCCACTCCCTTCCCAATTCCCCCCGCCCACCCACATTCATACCTCGTGGGCGCCAAATCACCTTCTCCCCGGGAAGCTCCCTTCTCCCGAGCCGTGAAACCTCAGCCCCACCTCCATGGCGCCCCCATCGCACCAATTTCACAGCCTGCCCTCCTCCCTAATGCCGGAGACGTTGTCCATTTGCCGTCATGCACTGGGCCATGTGCCTCTTACTCCGTGCTGCTGGTGCTGCCTCGACGACGGCCGCGTGAACCGTACCGAAGCCGATTCACCCCCGCCGTTGTTCACGGTGCCGGAGCGGCTCCAACTTCAGATCCGTCCAGAGTCCTGGCGCTGCTTCGGCGTAGCCGTCGACCGTCGCGACATTGCTCTTTCCCTGGCGCCGGTCGCCACCGCAACCGTGCCGGCCTCACCGACTCGGCAGCTGGACCTGCCTACTTCACCATGCCGCTAGATAGGTCGCACCCTCATCTCAAATCACTTTATTTGGGCATCAGTTGTCTGAATTTTTATTCTAGGCCAATTGATTTGTAATGGGAAGCAGCACCCCTCGAGGCGGCGGAGCTCCTAGGCTGCCGGTTGGCTGGTGTCTAACGTAAGGGTGCGGGGCCGCAAAGTTCGCCGCGGAAGCAGCGCTTAGATGGCTATCTTTTAGAGTTGCGTCGGTTGAAGGTACTGCCACCCCCAGATCTGGATGACGGGGAGTCTTTGTGGATTGGCCCGGGGGCGGCGCAACCACGACAGTGCGGTGGGCTGGGGAGCAGGGTTTTGGCCGGGGCCACGGACGGCGGAGGTAGGCTGCTCTGCCGTTGGTCACTGGCTCTTCGGGGAAGATTCCGAACAGTGTCAGCCGGGAGGCACAAGACGGCCAGCCATCCGGCGTAGATCGGACAGTACCAAAATAAAATAAAATCATGTGACCCCAATTTAGTCTTCAGTCAACAGATGTGTGACCACTCTCGTACCTTGCTGTTGATCTCTTAGTGTATTTCTTCAGATCAAAGAGATATGTCATTCTTAACATATGCGTTATCTGCATCTTCAGACACACCGTATTCCGACTCACCGCAGCTGCTCCAACAAGGGAAGCATACACCAGAAGGGAGCTATAGTCCCCACTCAACAGTTCCCTGCATCGAATGCGCGTGCCCGACATGCACAGCCACAACAACTGCAGGGCCATCGACAAGTCAGCACATGATGCTCACTCCTATGGATGGCAGCCAGATAGGTTGTACCCTCATCTTACTTGTGTGCAACATTTATGGCTTTGTTATTCATCTAAGCATGGAAAATAGATCATCACATTTCACTGTATATTCATGTTGATCTCTTACGGGTCTTGGTCAGGAGTTAACGTTGTTCCATAGTTCAGCTAAGATACTTGTTCTTTAGGTAACACTGTTCCATAGTTATCATCCATCAGCCAATGCTGTCCCACAGGCTGGTGATTATAGTATTATACCACTTCTAGTATTTCCTATGTTGTTCTTTAATACTTTTGTGTGCCATCTAGTTAATCTCGAGTACAAACGATACATATTCTGTAGCTTTCATCTGTGTTCTCCCTTTAGTTTATGAGACCTGTTGCTGCTAGTTAACCCCAGTCCTACTATTTATATCATCTCCTACAGGCACTCATTACATAAATCTAACTACTAGTTGTCTTCCATGCATGTCAGATATAATTGCACACACTGATATATCCACAAGAACCTCACGGAGCAATGCAAAGTCCAATAAACTTGATGTCAATGATACCCAATATGATGGAACATGTAAAGGCAGTTCTTCAGAAGACTTGCAGAAAGATGATGAATCCTCTTCACCCCACAAGGTCCTTGCTCTAACTTGGCCTGTGATATGGGTACAACATGCATATAATGTCCTGGAGTGTATCTACTCTGTTGCAATGCCATGTGCTTAGCATGCTGATCATGCATGTAAATATGTCATGCCTTCCTGTTTTTCAGTACCTATTCCATTCATGATAACATGTTTTCAAATTCAAGTACTGTCATTCTACTCTATCGCAATGCCATCTGCTTAATTTGGACATCATGCTTCTAAATATCTTATGCATTGTTATTCATCAGTATGTACTTCATCTGTCTACCATACCATGTTTTTTTACATTGAAGTGTTGTTCTAGTGCTCTGTTGCAATGCCATCTTATTTTCCCAATCATACACGTGTATGTTGCCTTAGTTATTTCTGTACGTATTCCGCTAGCATACAGTTTTACATTCAACCAGTGTTTTTTGCTGTGTTGTCCTGTCGTATCCCTAGCTCTTACACCATACTCCCTCCGTCCGGATTACATGTTGCCGAAATGGATAAAAAAGGATGTATCTAGAACTGAAATACGCCTAGACCCATCCATTTTTTCCGGATGGAGGCATACATGTCAATATGTCATGCCTTTCTATTCTTCAGTACCTATTCCATCTCTCTGCTGCCGCATGTTTTATAATTAAAGCACCATTCTTCTATACAAGGCATGCAAGGGGAAGACGACTATGTTAGAATATGAAGGGTTACAAACAAGGCCTTTGCAAAAGATCCAAACGCCAGGAGATAATAAACCAACTCCAATTTTTATAGATACTGCTCCAGCACAGAGAAACCCAACTCCTACTGATAATAAGCAGATTCCAGTGGCCAAAGAACTAGTCCGCTCTAGTCCAGCAAAAATATGTCAACTCAATTCTAAGAAGCGTGTGCGTATCCTTGCATCATGAAATTTTATAGCATGCTGATCATATTTTCTACATGTTTCTTACCCATCTCTCTTTTAGAAAATAAGCTTAACAGATAGAAGATTTTCTGCAATGGTATCGTTTATGAGGAAAGATTCTTGCAGGAATTCTCTGTGCTCCAATGTAGATGTAAGTACCTGTATATCACTATATTTTTACATCAGCATGTATTTTGTTAATCGGCGTGAATCCAACCTTTATCTGATCTAAGTTTAGTTGTAGCAAAATGTATGATTAAAGGCCACAATGTTGATTTTTGCAAGGAAAACTGCCTGGTAGTTTTGCATCCTGAGCTGCATGAGTGTACTATCTCATATCAGTGGGTTTGAATACTTTGGTTCTGCAGTGGGGTTTTTAGTGTTTTTTTACTCTGTTGTCCTGTCGTATCCCTAGCTCTTACATCATACTCCATCCGTCCGGATTAAATGTCACAGAAATGGATAAAACTGGATGTATCTAGAACTGAAATACGCCTAGACCCATCCATTTATTTCTGGATGGAGTGAATACATGTCAATATGTCATGCCTTTCTATTCTTCAGTACCTATTCCATCTCTGTTGTAGCATGTTTTATAACTGAATCACCATTCTTCTATATAAGGCAGGCAAGGGGAAGATGGCTATGTTAGAATCTGAAGGGTTACAAACCAGGTCTTTGCAAAAGATTCAAACGCCAGGACATAATAAATCAACTCCATTTTTCATAGATACTGCTCCAGCACAGAGAAACCCAACTCCCACTGATAATAAAAGATTCCAGTGGCCAAAGAACTAGTCCGCTCCAGTCCAGCAAAAGAATGTTAACTCCATTCTAAGAAGCGTGTGTGTATCCTCGCATCATGAAATTTTATTGCATTCTGATCATATTTTCTACATGTCTCTTACCCGTCTCTCTTTTAGAAAATAAGGTTAAACGATACAAGACTTCCTCCATTGGGATTGTATTCGAGGAAAATATCTTGCGGGAATTCTCTGTGCTCCAGTGCTGATGTAAGTACCTGTTGTATATCACTATATTTTTACATCAGCATGTATTTTGTTAATCGGCCTGAATCTAACCTTTATGTGATCTAAAATTAGTTATAGCAAAATGTTAAAGGCGCAAATGTTGATTTTTGTAAGGAAAACTGCCTGGTAGTTTTGCGTCCTGAGCTGCATGAATGTGCTATCTCATATCACGCACATTACTGAATTGTAGTGCTTCCCTGGTTGCCCATTCATTCATTGTGTCAATGTTGCTTTCGTATTACCTTACATGGCTGATGATAGCTGTGCCATATTGTGTTAATTTGGTGTAGGCTAGTTGCCCAAACGTTTGTTGTGTCAATGTTGCTTTCCTATTATCTGACTTGGCCAATGATAGCAATGCTAGTGTGTTAATTTTGTGGAGGTTGCTGAAGATAAGAAGACAAACTCTGAAAACAGCAAGGCAACCCCATTGTTTCTTTCCAGTAAATCTAGGCCAGGTAATATGGAAATAACTCATGGTTAATCTGTTTGGTACCTATCCTAATTTATGTTATGATGCAGTGGTTAAGACACTCTCCACTATAAATAATACAAGCCTGCCAAAATCGCCATCTGAATCTGTTAAGTATCCTCTGTCTCGAATGCGACGGAATAAATGTATGTTTGTGAACCAATTAATGGCTGAATCAATGATGGAAATGGTGGATGAATCAGAGGTTCAGAGTCGTGCGACACAACAACTGATCAATGTTTTCAGAGACAGTGTGGCAAAGCAGCAAGAACTTGCCCACATGCTTATGGGCGTCATCTATGCTGAGGTTGCAGATTGTGACGTTGTAGATGGTTAGGTTCTGCTCATTTATTTGCACTGGCATCAATCTTTGATTGCCCAGTGGATGTAATTTCCTGTAATATATTCTGGATGTGCAACGTTATTCCCTGTATGCCGTACCTTTGCTCATCGTAATGGGCTCAAATTATCTAATTTGGCCTAAAGACATGAACTAACTTTAGTGGGCCCATTAAGTTAATGGGCCGTTACTAGGCCGAAAGTTAATGGTTGGCCCTCTTACCTCCCGGATTATTAACAGGCCGACATCGAAGCGGGCAACAGGTGGCCCCAATTTATTTCACGGGCCGTTAACAGGCCGTTACTAAGTTTGGGCTACATATGGCCCAACTATACTATAGGCCTTTAGCAGGCCGAAAGAGACAGCGTGCTTGTATTGGACCATGAAGAGCATGGGGCGCTAAGAGTCCGAAAGTCAGGTCGTATTGTAAACGACCCAACTGTGTTGTGGGCCTTTAGCAGGCCGAAAGAAAAACCAGGCTGGTATTGGACCATGAAGGGCATGGGTCATTAAGAGGCCAAAACTAAGGTCCGACTACAAATGGCCCAACTCATTTATGGTCCGTTAACAGGCCGAAAGGCACACAGGGCCGGGAATTGGCCCAACACTTAAATGGGTCGCTAAAAGGCCAAAACTCAGGTCCGACTACAATTGGCCCAACTGATTTATGGGCCGTCAACAGGCTGAAAGTGACACCGGGCCAGAAATTGGCCCAACACTTAAATGGGCCGCTAAAAGGCCGAAACGCAGGTCCGACTACAAATGGTCCATCAGATTTATGGGCCGTCAACAGGCTGAAAAACACACCGGGCCAGAAATTAGCCCAACATTTAAATGGGTCGCTAAAATTATCTAATTTGGCCTAAAGACATGAACTAACTTTAGTGGGCCCATTAAGTTAATGGGCCGTTACTAGGCCGAAAGTTAATGGTTGGCCCTCTTACCTCCCGGATTATTAACAGGCCGACATCGAAGCGGGCAACAGGTGGCCCCAATTTATTTCACGGGCCGTTAACAGGCCGTTACTAAGTTTGGGCTACATATGGCCCAACTATACTATAGGCCTTTAGCAGGCCGAAAGAGATAGCGTGCTTGTATTGGACCATGAAGAGCATGGGGCGCTAAGAGTCCGAAAGTCAGGTCGTATTGTAAACGACCCAACTGTGTTGTGGGCCTTTAGCAGGCCGAAAGAAAAACCAGGCTGGTATTGGACCATGAAGGGCATGGGTCATTAAGAGGCCAAAACTAAGGTCCGACTACAAATGGCCCAACTCATTTATGGTCCGTTAACAGGCCGAAAGGCACACAGGGCCGGGAATTGGCCCAACACTTAAATGGGTCGCTAAAAGGCCAAAACTCAGGTCCGACTACAATTGGCCCAACTGATTTATGGGCCGTCAACAGGCTGAAAGTGACACCGGGCCAGAAATTGGCCCAACACTTAAATGGGCCGCTAAAAGGCCGAAACGCAGGTCCGACTACAAATGGTCCATCAGATTTATGGGCCGTCAACAGGCTGAAAAACACACCGGGCCAGAAATTAGCCCAACATTTAAATGGGTCGCTAAAATTATCTAATTTGGCCTAAAGACATGAACTAACTTTAGTGGGCCCATTAAGTTAATGGGCCGTTACTAGGCCGAAAGTTAATGGTTGGCCCTCTTACCTCCCGGATTATTAACAGGCCGACATCAAAGCGGGCAACAGGTGGCCCCAATTTATTTCACGGGCCGTTAACAGGCCGTTACTAAGTTTGGGCTACATATGGCCCAACTATACTATAGGCCTTTAGCAGGCCGAAAGAGACAGCGTGCTTGTATTGGACCATGAAGAGCATGGGGCGCTAAGAGTCCGAAAGTCAGGTCGTATTGTAAACGACCCAACTGTGTTGTGGGCCTTTAGCAGGCCGAAAGAAAAACCAGGCTGGTATTGGACCATGAAGGGCATGGGTCATTAAGAGGCCAAAACTAAGGTCCGACTACAAATGGCCCAACTCATTTATGGTCCGTTAACAGGCCGAAAGGCACACAGGGCCGGGAATTGGCCCAACACTTAAATGGGTCGCTAAAAGGCCAAAACTCAGGTCCGACTACAATTGGCCCAACTGATTTATGGGCCGTCAACAGGCTGAAAGTGACACCGGGCCAGAAATTGGCCCAACACTTAAATGGGCCGCTAAAAGGCCGAAACGCAGGTCCGACTACAAATGGTCCATCAGATTTATGGGCCGTCAACAGGCTGAAAAACACACCGGGCCAGAAATTAGCCCAACATTTAAATGGGTCGCTAAAATTATCTAATTTGGCCTAAAGACATGAACTAACTTTAGTGGGCCCATTAAGTTAATGGGCCGTTACTAGGCCGAAAGTTAATGGTTGGCCCTCTTACCTCCCGGATTATTAACAGGCCGACATCGAAGCGGGCAACAGGTGGCCCCAATTTATTTCACGGGCCGTTAACAGGCCGTTACTAAGTTTGGGCTACATATGGCCCAACTATACTATAGGCCTTTAGCAGGCCGAAAGAGATAGCGTGCTTGTATTGGACCATGAAGAGCATGGGGCGCTAAGAGTCCGAAAGTCAGGTCGTATTGTAAACGACCCAACTGTGTTGTGGGCCTTTAGCAGGCCGAAAGAAAAACCAGGCTGGTATTGGACCATGAAGGGCATGGGTCATTAAGAGGCCAAAACTAAGGTCCGACTACAAATGGCCCAACTCATTTATGGTCCGTTAACAGGCCGAAAGGCACACAGGGCCGGGAATTGGCCCAACACATAAATGGGTCGCTAAAAGGCCAAAACTCAGGTCCGACTACAATTGGCCCAACTGATTTATGGGCCGTCAACAGGCTGAAAGTGACACCGGGCCAGAAATTGGCCCAACACTTAAATGGGCCGCTAAAAGGCCGAAATGCAGGTCCGACTACAAATGGTCCATCAGATTTATGGGCCGTCAACAGGCTGAAAAACACACCGGGCCAGAAATTAGCCCAACATTTAAATGGGTCGCTAAAATTATCTAATTTGGCCTAAAGACATGAACTAACTTTAGTGGGCCCATTAAGTTAATGGGCCGTTACTAGGCCGAAAGTTAATGGTTGGCCCTCTTACCTCCCGGATTATTAACAGGCCGACATCGAAGCGGGCAACAGGTGGCCCCAATTTATTTCACGGGCCGTTAACAGGCCGTTACTAAGTTTGGGCTACATATGGCCCAACTATACTATAGGCCTTTAGCAGGCCGAAAGAGACAGCGTGCTTGTATTGGACCATGAAGAGCATGGGGCGCTAAGAGTCCGAAAGTCAGGTCGTATTGTAAACGACCCAACTGTGTTGTGGGCCTTTAGCAGGCCGAAAGAAAAACCAGGCTGGTATTGGACCATGAAGGGCATGGGTCATTAAGAGGCCAAAACTAAGGTCCGACTACAAATGGCCCAACTCATTTATGGTCCGTTAACAGGCCGAAAGGCACACAGGGCCGGGAATTGGCCCAACACTTAAATGGGTCGCTAAAAGGCCAAAACTCAGGTCCGACTACAATTGGCCCAACTGATTTATGGGCCGTCAACAGGCTGAAAGTGACACCGGGCCAGAAATTGGCCCAACACTTAAATGGGCCGCTAAAAGGCCGAAACGCAGGTCCGACTACAAATGGCCCATCAGATTTATGGGCCGTCAACAGGCTGAAAAACACACCGGGCCAGAAATTAGCCCAACATTTAAATGGGTCGCTAAAAGGCCGAAAGATGTACATCCTAAAAATTGGCCCATCCATTAAATGGGCCGTTAACAGGCCGAAATCTCATCGGGCCGATATTGAGCCCAAATATATAGCGGGTTATTAACGGGCTCGAACTAACGATGGGCTGCAATGGTGTCAAATCTTTAACGGGCCGAATTGGCACATCTCGTATGAGCCGTGGGCTTAAATGGACCTCACACAAGTAGGCCTTATATGGGCTGACCTGCTAATTTTTACTGGGCCGGCCTGCTAATTTTTACCGGGCCGACCTTTTTCACCGGAATGGGCCATTGTTGGGCCGTGCCATGTGTCGACCTATCATAGGCGTCTCCTGTCCAATGAGTGGATGACATCTGTCCCAACGATGAGCCGACACGTGTTTCCTCTAGCCAATGATGATTTTACATGTGGAAAATCCCCATTGGTCAGTGCTGTTAATGGGTTATTGGATCCAAAACCCGACCCGATAGCTTAACGGCGTTCCGTTATGGTGGATGCCACGTGTCGGTCACCCTTGACGAAAGCACTTCTGTGACGCGCGATTTATCATCATGGAAGTGGACACTTCCGTGATGATAATTTTGGTAATGTCATGGAACACTTCTACGACAGCACAGGTATGACTATCTTGATCCTATCATAAATTTGTCATGGATGTACATGCATGACAAAAAACGCGACCTACTGTGACAAATAGGTATCATCACGGAAGTGTATTTTTTCTAGTGATCATCCCTTCTTCTTCGGGGAAAACCAACGCAGTGATAAAAGAGGTAGCAAGAAGGATTTCTGGCGCCGTTGCCAGGGAGTCTACACAAAAGTCAATATACCAAGTACTCATCACAATCCCTATCTCCCGCATTACATTATTTGCCATTTGCCTCTTGTTTTCCTCTCTCCCACTTCACCCTTGCCGTTTATTCGCCCTCTCCCTCTCTATCCTCCCTCTCTTTCTCTATTTGCCTCTTTTTGCCCGTCTCTTGTTTGCTCGTATGGTTGGAATAGTTGTTTATTTATTACTAAACAGAGAACCTAAGATCTATGGATCCTCATCCACTTGCTAATCTTTTTAAGAGATCCAATTATGATGAACCAATTGCTAGTGAGTTTTGTGCACTAGATTATCTTTATGAAGTTTTGCTTGAAATTTGTGAATCTGAAAATTGTGATGAAGTACCTTATGGAGTGATTCACGATAGATCTTTGAATAAAAAGCATGATTGCAATGATTTTACTATAAACTCTCTTGATGTCAATTGTGCTAATAATATGCAAAACCCTAAGCTTGGGGATGCTAGTTTTTCTATGTCCTCTACTTGTTGCAATGATCATGATTGGGGTGATTCTTCTTATGATCTTGAAAATTTATTTAAGCCCCATGATGAATATGAGATTGATAATAGTGTTTCCAATATTATTGAAAGTGGGTTTGGAAGAGTGTCAACTTTAGATCCCACTATTTTGGAAGAGTGACAACTTTGCATGCATATGGATTGTGTTGAAAATATTTTGTGTAATAGCTATTTTGATGAATTTGCTTATGATCCCACATGCAATTATTATGAGAGAGGAAAATATGGTGGT
The DNA here is from genome assembly GCA_034509565.1 of Triticum monococcum. Taxonomy (NCBI): domain Eukaryota; kingdom Viridiplantae; phylum Streptophyta; class Magnoliopsida; order Poales; family Poaceae; genus Triticum; species Triticum monococcum. The sequence continues at coordinate 662,375,562 of CM067843.1, read as the reverse complement.
AGAAATTTTCATGTTACTAAATTACCTCTTGTTATGTAGAGATTTCTATTGTTTCTTTCCGCTTCCTTGCATATGCTAGTTTTTGCTTGCCTTGATAATTTGTTTGCCTATAAGATGCCTATGCATAGGAAGTATGTTGGACTTAGATGTGTTTGTCACATGTTTTATGATGCTCTCTTTATGCTTCAATTCATGTCTTTCATGTGAGCATCATTAAAATTATCAATGCCTACCTTTAAGGATTTAAAGAAAAGCGCTTGTTGGGAGACAACCCAATATTTATCCTTACTGTTATTCAATAAATAATTTAACTAGCCTCTGTCTTGGTTGTGTTTTTTGTGTTTAATTAGTGTTTGTGCCAAGTAGAACCGTTGGGAAGACTTGGGGAAAGTCTTGTTACACTTGCTGTAAAAAACAGAAACTTTAGCGCTCACGAGAACTGCTGTCATTTTTATTTGGAAAGTGATATTTAGTTAATTCTTTTTTCTGAGGATTAATAGAAAATTAATCACATCCAGAAATTTATTTTAGAATTTTTGGGTTCCAGATCTTGCGCTAGCTACAGATTACTACAGACTGTTCTGTTTTTGACAGATTCTGTTTTTCGTGTGTTGTTTGCTTATTTTGATGAATCTATGGCTAGTAAAATAGTTTATAAACCATAGAGAAGTTGGAATACAGTAGGTATAACACCAATATAAATAAAGAATGACTTCATTACAGTACCTTGAGGTGGTCTTTTGTTTTCTTTCGCTGACGGAGCTCACGAGATTTTCTACTTTAAGTTTTGTGTTGTGAAGTTTTCAAGTTTTGGGTAAAGATTTGATGGATTATGGAACAAGGAGTGGCAAGAGCCTAAGATTGGGGATGCCCATGGCACCCCCAAGATAATCTAAGGACACCTAAAAGCCAAAGCTTGGGGATGCCCCGGAAGGCATCCCCTCTTTCGTCTACTTCTATCGGTAACTTTACTTGGAGATATATTTTTATTTACCACATGATATGTGTTTTGCTTGGAGCGTATTGTATTATTTGAGTCTTTTCTTGTTAGTTTACCACAATCATCCTTGCTATACACACCTTTTGAGAGAGCCATACATGATTTGGAAATTTTTAGAATACTCCATGTGCTTCGCTTATATCTTTTGAGTTATATAATTTTGCTCTAGTACTTCACTTATATCTTTTAGAGCACGGTGGTGGATTTGTTTTATAGAAACTATTGATCTCTCATACTTCACTTAGATTATTTTGAGAGTCTTAATAGCATGGTAATTTGCTTAAAATCCTAATATGCTTGGTATACAAGATTAATAATAAAACTTTCTTATGAGTGTGTTGAATACTATGAGAAGTTTGATACTTGATAATTGTTTTGAGATATGGAGATGGTGATATTAAAGTTGTGCTAGTTGAGTAGTTGTGAATTTGAGAAATACTTGTGTTGAAGTTTGTGATTCCTGTAGCATGCACGTATGGTGAATCGTTATGTGATGAAGTCGGCGCATGATTTATTTATTGATTGTCTTCCTTATGAGTGGCGGTCGGGGACGAGCGATGGTCTTTTCCTAGCAATCTATCCCCCTAGGAGCATGCACGTAATACTTTGCTTTGATAACTTGTAGATTTTTGCAATAAGTATATGAGTTCTTTATGACTAATGTTGAGTCCATGGACTATACGCACTCTCACCCTTCCACCTTTGCTAGCCTCTCTAATACCGCGCACCTTTCACCGGTATCATACACCCACCATATACCTTCCTCAAAACAGCCACCATACCTACCTATTATGGCATTTCCATAGTCATTCCAAGATATATTGCCATGCAACTTGCCACCGTTCCATTTATTATGACACACTCCATCATTGTCATATTGCTTAGCATGACCATGTAGTCGACATCATATTTGTGGCAAAGCCACCGTTCATAATTCTTTCATACATGTCACTCATGAGTCATTGCATATCCTGGTACACCGCCGAGGCCTTCATATAGAGTCATATTTTGTTCTAAGTATCGAGTTGTAAGAAAAATAAAAGTGTGATGATCATAATTATTAGAGCATTGTCCCAGTGAGGAAAGGATGATGTTGACTATGATTCCCCCACAAGTCGGGATGAGACTCCAGACGAAAAATAGAAAAAAGTGAAAGAAAAGAGGCCGTAAAAAAGAGAGAAAAGGCCCAAATAAAATAAAGAAAAAAGAGAAAAAAAATGAGAGAAAAAGAGAGAAGGGACAATGTTACTATCCTTTTACCACACTTGTGCTTCAAAGTAGCACCTTGATCTTCATAGTAGAGAGTCTCTCATGTTATCACTTTCATATACTAGTGGGAATTTTTCATTATAGAACTTGGCTTGTATATTCCAATGATGGGCTTCCTCAAAATGCCCTAGGTCTTTATGAGCAAGCAAATTAGATGCACACCCACTTAGTTTCTTTTTAAGCTTTCATATACTTATAGCTCTAGTGCATCCGTTGCATGGCAATCCCTACTCACTCACATTGATATCTATTGATGGGCATCTTCATAGCCCGTTGGTATGCCTAGTTGATGTGAGACTATCTTCTCCCATTTTGTCTTCTCCACAACCACTGTTCTATTCCACCTATAGTGCTCTATCCATGGCTCACACTCATGTATTGCGTGAAAATTGAAAAAGTTTTGAGAATGTCAAAAGTATGAAACAATTGCTTGGCTTGTCATCGGGGTTGTGCATGATTTAAATATTTTGTGTGGTGAAGATGGAGCATAGTCAGACTATATGCCTTTGTAGGGATAACTTTCTTTAGCCATGTTATTTTGAGAAGACATAATTGCTTAGTTAGTATGCTTGAAGTATTATTATTTTTATGTCAATATGAACTTTTGTCTTGAATCTTTCGGATTTGAATATTCATACCACAATTAAGAAGAATTACATTAAAATTATGCCAAGTAGCACTCCGCATCAAAAATTCTGTTTTTATCATTTACCTACTCGAGGACGAGCAGGAATTAAGCTTGGGGATGCTTGATACGTCTCCAGCGTATCTATAATTTTTGATTGCTCCATGCTATATTATCTACTATTTTGGACATTATTGGGCTTTATTATCCACTTTTATATTATTTTTGGGACTAACCTATTAACCGGAGGCCCAGCCCAGAATTGCTATTTTTTGCCTGTTTCAGGGTTTCAAAGAAAAGGAATATCAAACGGAGTCCAAACGGAATGAGACCTTCGGAAACATCATTTTCTCACTGTCGGTGTCAAAACCGGTGTCGGGTGGTAGGTGCGACATATGCCAACGGGTGGCTTATCATTGTGGGAGCCAATAAAACATCGTCGGTGCCTGGAAACGGGATAAGGCGAAGACATGCACGCCGGCGAATCTTACCCAGCCTCGGGGCTCTCCGGGGAGATAACACCCCTACTGCTGCTCTGCGGGGTCTCCACATGGTTGCTAAATGAACAAGTAGCTACACAATGCTCCTCGAGCTGTTTGGGTGGAAGGAGGAAGAAGGGCACAGCTAGCTTGCTTCCTCTCCTTGTATGGTGTCTAGGTCTAGCTTGAGAGTCCAACCCTTTGCATGGGTGCACCGGGGGGTTTATATAGGCCTACCCCCCGGGGGTACAATGGTAATCCAGCTGGGTGCGGGGCCCAGCTGTCTGTGACTGTGCTCGCCGGCTTCTGCGCCGGCTGCTGGGGCCCGCCGGCTGCCGGCACCTTGGTCGACAGGCAGGCCCCACTGTCCAGGGCCTGGTCGGTGGCTGGTTACTGTTGCTCCGTATTGTTGACGCAGGCTTGGTCGGGGTAAGCGTGGCTACAGTACCGCCGCCCTGGCGGGCGATTACTGTAGCCCCGCCGTATCTTGTCTCCTTAATGGGCGTCTCCTTCGAGGAGGATAGCGAACCGGCTATGGGGGGCCGGCTCTCCATCAGGCCGACTTGGGAGGAGGTGCGACCGCCTTCGGTATCTCTCTGCCCGAAGGGGCCCACCGCCTCGGGGGCCATGCTGGTGGCCCGTCGTGGACGGCGTCAGAGCCGCCGTGGCTACAGTGCCACGCCAGGCGGGTCGTGGCTGCCCGTACGGCGCACTGTACCAGGCGTGCTCCGGGTTTTGGGGGTGGCAGGCTTTACTGTAGCCACGCCCCGCTTCATCATCGCGGGGAGGACGCGTACTTTGCGGGTACGACCTTGACTGCTTTATGGGAGCCGGCTCCTTGGAGTCGGCCTCTTTGCAGCCGGCTTCTCGCAGCCGGCCTTCCCACAGCTTTCTTCATGAGGGTAAAGGGCGGGCCGCCCTCGAAGCCGGCCTAGAAGATAGCCGGCAGGGGGGAGACGGCCCCAGGTCTTGAGTCCTCTTGAGAGCCGGATGGGCTCGTAATTTTTTCAGAAGGGCCAGGGGAAGCCGGCTAGGCCACCCATGGCTATTTACTCCGACAGTAGTCCCCGAAGCTGAGCGAGCTTCGCGGCGGACAGAGGGACGAGAAGCTTGGTCAGCTTCTTACCCTGAGGAGCCGACCTCGCCGTCGTAGGCCGACTTCGGAGAATTTCTTTGTGTTATCATCATGACCGTGGTTGACCCACGCACTGACCGCGGGCCCCATGACGGGCCACGTGGCGGCAAAGTCCTGTCGTCGCACGCGCGCGACGGGACGCCGCCGCAGGCCCGGGCCCGCCACTCCTTGGCCTTGGCCCGAGCGCAGATCTTCTGTGGCCCGAGGGGACGGCTCGCCTTCTCGTGGCTGTTTCTTCTTGTCTTTAATGCGCAATAATCGCGGGGCGTGGGGGAAGTGGGCACGATTGATCCCCACGGTCCCCCACGCCGCGCCTCCTCGGCTCCGGGGCATGAGCCTACAAGTAGGAGGGGGAGGGGGAGAGGCAAAGGCTCGGTCGCTCCCCCGCTCCCCGTCCCTCCTCGTTCTCTTTTATCTTCTTCTTCCTCTCGCGCCCAACGCAGCTTCCCGTCGCAACTCCCCCACGCCTCCATGTCCATGACGTTGTCGAGCTCGTGGGACGGCTCCAACTTCCACGACGATCACATAGAGTTCCTCCGCCGGACCCGGCGCCTACCCGCCGCCAACCTCGTGCAGGTTCGTCTGGCGCCGGAGAAGGAAATCTCGCCGGTGCCGGAGGAAGGCGAGCGGGTCGTCTTCCGCGCGCATTACCTGCGTGGCTTCGGCCCCCGGTGAGTGGGTTCATGCGCTCCTTCCTCGAGTTCTACCACCTCCAGCCGCATCACCTCACGCCCAACGCGGTGATGCTGCTGTCGGCCTTCGTCTCCCTCTACGAAGGCTTCTTGGGAGTGCTGCCCACGCTGGAGCTCTGGGCGGAGCTCTTCCAGAACAAGCTCGGCACTGTCATCGCCGGCCTGCCCGCCCCCTGCGGGGCCTTCATCGCTATGAAGAGGACAGGCGAGAGCAACCCCTTCCCGCACATCCCTTTAATCCAGTCGGTGAAGCTCTGGCAAAAATCATACTTCTACGTGAAGAATATCGCCTCGCAAGGAGACCACGTCAATCTGCCGGCTGGAAGGCAGCCGTCTTGGGGCTTCAGATCCAAGTCCTTGTCTCCGGCTGGGAACGCCGCCCTCGCCCGGCTTTGGGTAATGATCCAATCGGAAGGCCTGCACGGAGCCGACTTGGTGGCCGCCTTCGTGGAGCGCCGGATCCTTCCTCTCCAAAGCCGGCCCCACATGATGTGCCAGATGAGCGGCCTCCGCGACCCATGCCGGCTGAGCACATGGGAAATGCCCCATGCCGAGGTGGCGCTCATGGTCAACTACATCGCCAACCTCAAGCTCGCCGATGACTGGCAATACGGCAAGGCGCCGTACTCTCGCGCCCATCCACCGCCCGTGGTAGGTCTTTCTTTCTATCTTCTTTCTGCCATCAGCCGGCTTTATACCGGCCGGCTTCTGACCAGGCGGTTCCTTTTTATCAGAACCCTCTTCTTCCGCCGCCAGCCGAGGCGGCAGGAGTCGAACGCCGGTATGCCCCCGACCGTGCGGTAGATGATATTGACGACCCGGACCTGGGGGCGGCCGCCATGGAAGACGCCGCCACGGGGGACGTCGCCGAGCCCGGAGGCACGGGGCTCTCAGCCAGCTTTGACGACTGGCCGGATGACGCCGACGCCGAAGAAATCCCGCGCCGCCAGCCGGTAGCTGATCGTCACAGCGCGGGCTCGTCCACCGCGCCGGCTGCCGGTGGTGGAACGTTGAAGCGCAGGGCCGCGCTTCCTTTCTTCGGCAGTCGGCCGAAGAAGACGAGGGCCTCCCCCGCGGCAACGAAGCGAGACGAGGCGGCGGCGAAGGCGGCCTGCTTCCGGAGGGCGGTGAAGCAGCCTCCGGCGGTTTTATCGTAAGTCTTTGGCTACTTGCGTGCCTGTTTTTTGTTGTCTTCTTTGGTTCTAACCCTCCTCCATTTTCTGGGCAGGGCGCCGCTTTCCCTTGAGCGGGGCCCAGGTGGCTCTGTGGTTGGGCCGGGTGCCGGATCTTCAGGGCCCCGCCGCGTGGACCCCTGCGCCGATCTTGCGGAAGCCACGGAGCGGAATGCCCGCGAGGCGCGAGAGGAGAGGGAGGCCGCGGAGCGGGAGGCCGCCCGGGCGGCGAAGGAGCGGGCTGACGCGGCAGCCGAGACTCCGATGGAGCGGGTAACCACGGAAACGGAGGCGGAAAGCACGTGTAGCCGGCCTCCGCTGCTCGCCATCCCCCTTTGCATCATGGACCCGGACATCCCGCTGCCCTTGGCGGAGGAGATCACCCCAGATCAGCCGTCGGTGCAAAGGGAGGAGCTCTTCGAGGTCTTCGCGGAGAGGACGCCGCCGGCAGCGCCAACCGGAGCGGGTAAAGGCGGCCAGTCATTGGCGGCGCCGGAGGAGCCGGCCCGGGGCGCACCCGAGGCCGGAGCCGGTCTTGAGATTCAGCTGGCGGCGAACCAGCGCGCCGGAGAGAACACGGCCCCGCCAGACACGCGCCAAGCCACGGGTGCCAACCAGTCGGCGGAAGCCTTGGAGGCGGCCAACTCGGCCACGTCCGGGTGGACTCCCACCGGAGGGAGTGGCGAGCTGAACGTGGCGGCCCAAGGGGTTCGGAGCCGGCTGCAGGCTCAGGCCGCCCTCCTGCAGCAATATACTCAGGAGTTCTTGTTGACGCGGGCTGCTATCCGGGTAAGTTTTTCACTTGTCGACCGCTCTGGTCCTCTGATTTCTTCCGTGGGGGCGCGCCAGCGCACCCACTGGGTGTAGTCCCCGAGATCCGGGCCGACTGCAGCGCAGTCGGGTCGGATCTTTCTTGACGACCATCCTAACTCTGTTTTCTGTCTGAACCTTAGGATTATCACAACTCTCGCGCCGCCGCCTTCAACTCCCAGGCTCGGGAGCTGAGCCGGAGGACCGATGACCTGGCCAGCAGCCGACGTAAGTATTTTGCTCTTATCTGTCTCTTGTGGGGGCGCGACAGCGCACCCACTGGGTGTAGTCCCCGAGATTCGGGCCGACTGCTGAGCAGTCGGGTTGGATCTTCCTTGACGACCTTTCCCTTATTGATTTTTTCTCTTTGTCTTTTGCTCATGCAGGGGCCAACGCCGACTTGCGGAAGGAGCTTGGCGAGGCGCAGACCGCTCATCGCGCCAGGGATGCCGAGTACGCCGCCTTGGTCCAGGAGCACGACCGCCTGGTCAAGAAACTGGCCGACCAGGAAGAAAGCCACAAGGCGGCCCTGCAGAAGGCGCAGGACAGCGAGGCTGCCCTGAAGGCGGAGTTTGATACCAAGGCGGCGAGCTGGGCCGAGACACGTCAGGCGCTGGAGGAAGGCTTCGGCCGAATCGAAGACCTGATCGATGGTAAGCCACTTTTCTTGCCCTTCCTCCATCTGCTAGCCGCCTGGACCTTTATTCTGACCTGTGCTTGTTACTTTGCGCAGATTACTTTCCCGGCCATTCCGTCCTCGCCACCCAAGCCATCGAGTCCCATCGCGAGGCGCGCCGTCAGGCTGGAGCTGACATTGCGCCGGATGCAAATCGGACGTTGGCGGAGCAGCTCATTGCCGTCCAGGCGTGACTGCAGCCGGCCCATCGGATGCTCCGCCGGCTCCAACGTGCCAGGGCGTATGTGCTGGCCGCCCTCTGGCCCGGCCAGATGATCCCCCGCACCCCAAGCCGGACCGCCGACTGGCTGGAAGTCGCAGTCGGCCGCTTCGAAGCTTGGAAGGCGTCGGCAGCCCATCTTGGAGACGGGCGAGCGTTGGAGTTCGTCCGCGCATGGTACCCAGGGCTAAGCCTGGACCAGCTGCGAACTTGGTGGCTGGAGGCCGACGCAGAGCTGGAGGAGGTACGGCCGGCGATCGCCCAGCGCGCCTCGACGATCGCCGAGTGCACCGACACCAGCGTCTTTGTGCCCGAACTTAATGACGACGGCGTCACCTAGCCGGAGGAGTGGTTCGGGCTGAACCCGGCGGTGGGCGAGGACTCGGCCGAGGAGATCGCCTCCAGCGACGAGGGCGAGGATGACGAGGAAGAGGACGGTGAAGACGCCGAGCCGGCCAATGGAACGACCGACCGTCCTCAAGCCGACCGTGCCTCCAGCAACGAGCCGCGCGGAAGCGCGCCCTCTGCCGGAGGCGGTGATCAGGCCGAAGTTGGTCAGCCGACCGCTCCTTCAGCCGGCGCGACCGTCTCCACCGCCCAGCCCAGTTCGTCAGCTGCCCCGCCGGCTTGATCTGCCGTCCTTGTTGTTCCTGCTTTTGTCTTTTCGAACAACTTTAAGTTTTCGCAATTCCACCCACTGGGGGTGTATCAAACTATGTTGGATGCTGACCTCTCTGGAGGTCCTTTGTGTAAATATTGTTGTGTGCATGTTTTGGTTTCCATTCGAGTGCACTTTTTATCCTTAGGCCTTTTCCTTTGCCGCCTTCCCTCTTTGGGAAGGTAAGTACTCGAGCTTTCTTGGATTTGAAGTGAACTGAATGCAAGCCGGCCGGCCGGCTACTCTGGTAGTCGGTCGGCGGGAGGCGGCAAGCCGGCTTTTGTTATATAAGTCCGTTAGTCCCTAGCCGTTTTTCGTGTGCACATCCTTTCCGGCTTGTGGCTCTTGCCAGCCGGGCAGCCGGTTCTTCGAACTGCGATTTTGGCAAGAGCGAAGCCTGGGTGTCGGCACATTACTTGTCTGACCGCGGGTAGGACTCCTAATATAACTCCAGTCGGCTAGTCCCCGGGCCGACTCGTCGAACCCGGTGCCGGACGAAATAAATAAATGAAAAGACGATATCATACGCATGATAACTTTCATTCACAAATGAAAGATGGCAGTCCCCGAGTCCTCCTCGGGGAGCCTATTGTCTCGTACTTAATACAAAAGTTGACGTGATACATACTGCATTTCAATTGTAAAATCTTCGAAGGAGATTGGCATTCCATGGTCGTTCCGACTCCTTGCCGGAGTCGTCTCTCTTGCGTGCCTTGGGCTTCTGCGCGTCGATGAGGTAGTAGGAATCATTGCCTAGCGCTCTGCTGACGACGAAGGGGCCTTCCCAGGGGGCTGCGAGCTTGTGCTGGCCGGCTGTTCGCTGGATCAGCCGGAGCACAAGGTCGCCCTCCTGGAAGGATCTTGGCCTGACCTTCCGGCTGTGGTAGCGGCGCAAACCCTGCTGGTAGATGGCAGACCGGCTGAGGGCTAACAGCCGGCCTTCTTCCAGCAGGTCGACGCTGTCTTCTCATGCTTCTTTGGCCTCCGCCTCCGTGTACATGGTTACCCGAGGCGAGTCGAACTCGATGTCTGTTGGGATGACTGCCTCAGCACCGTACACGAGGAAGAAAGGAGTGAAGCCAGTTGATCTGTTTGGGGTAGTACGCAGACTCCATAGGACAGCCGGCAGCTCATCGAGCCAACAGCCGGCTGAACGCTCCAGAGGTATGACCAGTCGGGGCTTGATGCCGAAGAGGATGAGGCCGTTTGCTCGCTCGACCTGGCCATTTGACTGAGGGTGGGCGACGGACGCAAGGTCCAGCCGGATACCTTGTGTAGCGCAGAATCATGCCAAGGCTCCTTTGGCAAAATTTGTGCCGTTGTCGGTGATGATGCTGTGCGGTATGCCGTGCCGGGTTGTTATATCTGTGATGAAAGTCACCGCAGTCGGCCCATTCAGCTTCTTTATCGGCTTTGCCTCGATCGACTTGGTGAATTTGTCCACGGCGACGAGTAAATGTGTCATGCCGCCGCGCGCCGTCTTGAATGGGCCCACCATGTCCAATCCCCAGACGGCAAAGGGCCAGGTGAGGGGAATGGTCTTGAGTGCTGAAGCCGGCATGTGTTGCTTGGAACTGAAAAGCTGGCAGCCTTTGCAGTGTTTGACTAACTCTTTGGCATCGTCCAAAGCAGTCGGCCAGAAGAAACCGTGGCGGAAGGCTTTGGCGACAAGTGATCTTGAGGCGGCGTGGTGGCCGCACTCTCCCTGGTGTATATCTCTGAGGATTGTGATGCCCTTCTCCTGCTCGACGCATCGCTGGAGGACTCCGGTGACACCGCGCTTGACAAGTTCTTTGTTGACGATCGTGTATGCTCCGGCTCGACGTTGGACTTGTCTCGCTTCTGTTTCGTCAGCCGGCAGATCTTGGTTCACTAAGAAGTTGAGGATGGATTGGGCCCATGATGGAGCTGCGACCTCCCCCGCCGCCAATGTGGCTACTGCCACCAGGGTGGGCGGGCTGGGTGATGAATTGCTGGATTCGGCCGCCACTTGCTGTGCGGAAGAAGTCCTCGGGCCGACTACCGCAGTCCTCGGGCCGGCTACCGCAGTCCCCGGGCCGGCTACCGCAGTCCCCGGGCCGGCTACCGCAGTCCCCGAGCCGGGTGCGGCAATCCCCGAGCCGGCTACTGCAGTCCCCGAGCCGAGTACTGAAGTCCTTGGGTCGCCTGCTTGGTTCTTCGAGCCGGACCCGGCCCTGTCGAGGTCAAGTGGCACGAAGATGGAATCGGATTCCGGAGACGGCTTGATGGACGGCTTGAGGAGGCGTTGTAGAGCGACGCCGGTTGGTATTGCTTGCCGCATGGAGCCTATTCGGGCCAGGGCATCTGCTGGCTCGCTGTTGGCTCGCGGTACGTGGAGGAATTCGCATCCATCAAAGTACCCACTGATTTGCTGTACTAGGAAGCGGTAGCTTTCCATGTTTGTGTCTTTGGCATCCCAGTCGCCAGATGATTGCTGAACCACCAGATCCGAGTCGCCATAACACAGGATCCGGCGGATGCCGAGTTCCTTGGCAAGCCGGAGCCCATGTATGAGCGCCTCGTACTCGGCTACATTGTTGGAGGCGGCGAAGTGGATCTGCAGCGTGTATCTGAGCTTGTCGCCCTTAGGAGAGGTAAGGACGACGCCGGCTCCCAAGCCGGTGCGCATCTTGGATCCGTCAAAGCGCATGCGCCAATGGGTGGAGTCAGGAGCTGGTGGTAAGTACGGGGTCTCGGCCAGTCGACGAGGAAGTCGGCCAGTGCTCGTGATTTGATGGCGGTGCGGGGTTGGTAGAAGATCGTGTACGGGGCCAGCTCGATGGCCCACTTAGCCACCCGGCCGGACGCATCCCGGCTGCCTATGATCTCGGCCAGCGGGGCAGTGCATACGACCGTGATGGGATGTTCTTGAAAGTAGGGCTTCCGCTTCTTGGCGGTGAAGTACACGCCGTAGCACATCTTCTGGTAGTGCGGGTAGTTCTGCTTTGAGGCAGACAGCACCTCGCTCAAATAATACACCGGCCTCTGGACCGGCTGGGCTCGGCCTTCTTCGGGGCGTTGGACTACAATGACGGTGCTGACCACCCGGCTAGTAGCGGCAATATAAAGGAGCATGGGCTCTTTCTCAGTCGGCGCCGCCAGGACAGGCGGCGTGGCCAGCATTTTCTTCAGCTCGTGGAAAGCTTGGTCGGCCTGGTCATTCCACTCGAAGTGAGTGCTCTTCTTCATGAGGCGGTAGAGAGGGAGAGCTTTCTCTCCAAGCCGGCTGATGAAGTGGTTCAAAGAGGCCAGGCACCCGGTGAACTTCTGGATTTCTCGAAGCTTGGTTGGGATCGCCATCCTCTCGATGGCCTTGATCTTCACTGGGTTGCACTCGATACCGCGTTCGGAGACCAGAAAGCCTAGGAGCTGGCCGGCTGGCACTCCGAACACGCATTTCTCGGGGTTGAGCTTGATTCGGAACCGGCGCAGGTTCTCGAATGTTTCTTTCAGGTCTTCCAGCAAAGTGCCGCGCTTCTCCGTCTTCACCATGATATCGTCCATGTAGATGTGGGTGTTTTTGCCGAGCTGCGTGAGGAGGCACTTCTGCATGCAACGCTGAAAGGTGGCGCCAGCATTCCTCAAGCCGAACGTCATGGTCAGGTAGCAGAAGGCTCCAAATGGCGTGATGAAGGCGGTCTTCAGGCGGTCATCCGGGTTCAGTTTTATTTGGTGGTATCCTGAATAAGCATCCAAAAAACTCAATATCTCGCATCCGGCTGTGGAGTCTATCACTTGGTCAATTCTTGGCAGGGCGAAGGGATCTTTGGGGCAGGCTTTGTTGAGGCTTGTGTAGTCTATACACATGCGCCACTTGTTATTCTTTTTCAGCACGAGAACCGGGTTGGCGAGCCACTCCGGGAAGAAAACTTCCATGATGAAGCCGGCTGCAAGAAGCCGGGCTATCTCCTCCCCTACGATCCTTCTCTTCTCCTCTGACAGTCGGCAGAGAGGTTGCTTGACTGGTTTTGCGTCCTCCCGCACATGTAATTTGTGCTCGGCGAAATCCTTCGGAACACCCAGCATGTCCTTGGGGGACCATGCAAAGATATCCCGATTCTCACGGAGGAAATCGATGAGCTCGCCTTCCTATTTGCTGTTTAGGCTTGCCCCAATGACGGCAAACCTTTCGGGGTGCTCGGGGTCGAGCTGTATTTTCTTGGTCTCCTTGGCCAGCTGGAAGGATCCTTGGGCATCATACTCCTTGGAGTCGGCGGGCTGGCTCAGCTGCTTGCTGGCCAGGGCCACGACCCGGTCCAGCGTCTTCTTTTCTTTGGCAATCACGAGGGACTCGGCCAGCCTGCTGCTGGCCGCGGCGCAGTCGGCGGATTTCTTGTAATCGCCGGTGATGGTGATGATGCCCTTGGAGCTTGGTATCTTCATCTTGAGGTATGCGTAGTGGGGGACCGCCATGAACTTGGCCAAGGCGGGTCGGCCAAGCAAGGCGTGGTAAGGGCTCTCCAGGTCCACCACCTCGAACCAGATCGCTTCCCGGCGGAAATGCTCCTTGCCCCCAAAGAGTACGTCGATCTTGATCTTGCCAATGGGGGCGCAGGACAAACCGGGTACGATGCCGTGAAACACCGTCCGAGTCGGCATGAGCTGTTTTGTCTTGACACCCAACTTCTCCAGGGTGTCGCGGTACAGGATGTTGATGCTGCTTCCGCCATTGATCAGCACGCAGGAGAAGCGGGCGGCGTGTGTGTCCATCGCGAGGGTGGCCTCCAGGACCAAAGCGTAGGAGCCGGGGGACGGCATCACCTCTGGGTGGTCGGCCCGGCTCCAGCTGATGGATTTCTCTGACCAATGCATGTGTCCGGCTGGGCTAGCGGCGACCACATTGACTTCTTGATGCTCTCGGCGCTTGCTGCGCCGGTCTTCGGGCTGGCTCGTAAAGACGACGTAAGATGCTTGCTCGTCGGGGAACTCATCCTGCACGACGTCGACCGCGGGCCGAGCGGCCTTGGGCGGCGGAGCCGAAGGCGGCGGGCCGGTAGGCGGAGTCGGCGTGAGCCCTTCGCCCTTGGAGATTCGGGCGAGCCAGTTACACTTTCGGGTCGTGTGGTTGGACGGCTTCGCGCCGCTATGGAACTTGCACGGGGCGTCAAGAGTTTGTTCGTAGGAGAAAGCCGGCTGCCAAGCCGGCCGGCCGCCCTTGGGCTTCTTGGGCGCGGGCCGCCCCTCAGGCGGCGTGTCTTCAACCATGGCCACCTGCCGGCTAGCGGGAGGCGGCGCAGGGCCTTTGCGCTTCTGGTCATTCGGGTGTTGGCGTCGGCCGGAATCTCCCACCAGCGTGTTGGGCGCCGGATTAAGCACTTTTCCAAACGCGTCCACCCGGAGCTCGGTCTTCATCGAAGAGTCGGTGGTGGCGTACTTGTCGGCGATGTTCAGGAGCTCGTCGAGGGTAGTCGGCTCGTCGCAAAGGAGCTTGTGCTTGAGGAGGGTGCCCTCTCGGCCCCCGACAGTGAAGTATTCGATGGCTTGCACCTCGTGCACCCCTTCGCAAGAATTGCGGAGCTCGGCCCAGTGCGTGAGGTAGTCGCGGGTGGACTCGGCTGGGCCCTGTACGCACAGGGAGAGCTGCCTGGGCTTGGGAGCCCGCTTGTAGGTGCTGGTGAAGTTGCGAACGAAGGCTTCAGTGAAATCTACCCAGCTGTTGATGCTGAGAGGCTTGAGGCTGTTAAGCCAAGTCCGTGCCGTGCCTTGCAGCATGAGGGGCACGTACTTCACGGCAACGCGCCGGTTGCCGTTGGCGATGCTGACGGCTGTGGAGTAGTCGGTCAGCCAGTCTTCCGGCTTCACCGAGCCGTTGTACTTGGGCGTGTCTGTTGGGAGCGAGAACCCTTTGGGGAAGGGCTCGTCGCGGATGCGGGGGCCAAAATAGGGCGGGCCGACATCGTCTTCTTCTTCTAGCACCAGGGATCTGGCCAGGCGGTCGATCCGGTGGCGGGCGTCGTTCTCCCCGACTCCTTCGCGGCGACCTAGCCGGCCGCTGAGAGTCGGGTGCGCCACTAGAGGCGGGGTGGGGTATCTCTCTCCACGAGCTCGAGGCGGAGGCGGGGTGCCCCGCCATTCCATGGCTCGGGGACGGCCGTCAGCGTCTCGCTCGATGGAGATTCGGGTCCGGCTTCGGCTGGAAGCTGGCTCTTTCTCGCGCCGCGCGCGGGTGTTGCTCGTAGTTGGCGACCGGGAAGTCGCGCCGTGATCGCGGCGTGGGGGAGGGCTTCCCGCGCGGGCGTCGGCTTCGTGCCGCTGAGCGGCCGCGTCAATTAGTTGCTGTATGCGCCGCGTCATTTGGGGGAGGTCTTCGGCCTCCAAGCCGTCTAGCTCGTCTACGGCCTCCTGGGCGGCGCGCAGGTTCTCGAGCGGAGTGGCGTAGACCGGGCGATCGACTCCCAGCGTGTCGGCGATGACGGCGCCGCGTTGCCTGACAGCACCAGCCCGGGTTGGGCCAGCCGGGGCCGGCGTGCCGAAGGCGGCGCGGTCAGCTTCGCGCTGGTAGGCCTCGGTGAGGCGTCTTACGGAAGCCAGCCGCCAGCCCTCCGCGAGGAGGGCGAGGCGGTGTGCCTCCAGTACTTCGTCGTCGGCGTCAGTCGGGAGGGGGTCGGACAAGTCGTGGGCCGCTGCGCGCGGGGCGTCATGGGCGCCCTCGTCGGCCGGGCCATCATGGCCGATAACCATCACCTCAGTGGTGACAGTATCGCAATCGCCGGCCGGAGAGAGCGGGTCGTTGTAGATCGTGACGTTGGTGGGGAAGGTGTCGTAGGATGCCGTGTCGGAGTCGACAGGCATCGGGTCGGTGGAGCCAACCGACTCCAGGTCTGCAGCAGGCTCGCTGGAGACGTGGAGCTGGCCAAGGAGGTTGGCGAGGTGGTCGGTGCCCGCATCGGAGGCAAGCTCGTCGGAGATGCGGGCCTTGTTGAAGAGATCGGCGAGGCCGCTCGCCGCGCAGATGTCGGTGACTCTTTGTAGCGCGTCGTGGCAAGCGCCATCAGGCGAGCCGGGCTGGCTACGCTCGCGGGGGAGGAAGAGGGTTCCCGTCCAGAACAGGTCTCCGGACGACGGTGCACCTGGCCCCACGGTGGGCGCCAAATGTCGGGTGGTAGGTGCGGCATATGCCAACGGGTGGCTTATCATTGTGGGAGCCAATAAAACATCGCCGGTGCCTGGAAACGGGATAAGGCAAAGACATGCACGCCGGCGAATCTTACCCAGCTTCGGGGCTCTCCGGGGAGATAACACCCCTACTGCTGCTCTGCGGGGTCTCCACATGGTTGCTAAATGAACAAGTAGCTACACAATGCTCCTCGAGCTGTTTGGGTGGAAGGAGGAAGAAGGGCACAGCTAGCTTGCTTCCTCTCCTTGTATGGTGTCTAGATCTAGCTTGAGAGTCCAACCCTTTGCATGGGTGCACCGGGGGGTTTATATAGGCCTACCCCCCGGGGGTACAATGGTAATCCAGCTGGGTGCGGGGCCCAACTGTCTGTGACTGTGCTCGCCGGCTTCTGCGCTGGCTGCTGGGGCCCGCCGACTGGTGGGTCCCGCCGGCTGCCGGCACCTTGGTCGACAGGCAGGCCCCACTGTCCAGGGCCTGGTCGGTGGCTGGTTACTGTTGCTCTGTACTATTGACGCAGGCTTGGTCGGGGTAAGCGTGGCTACAGTACCGCCGCCCTGGCGGGCGATTACTGTAGCCCCGCCGTATCTTGTCTCCTTAATGGGCGTCTCCTTCGAGGAGGATAGCGAGCTGGCTATGGGGGGCCGGCTCTCCATCGGCCGACTTGGGAGGAGGTGCGGCCGCCTTCAGTATCTCTCTGCCCGAAGGGGCCCACCGCCTTGGGGGCCACGCTGGTGGCCCGTCGTGGACGGCGTCAGAGCCGCCGTGGCTATAGTGCCGCGCTGGGCGGGTCGTGGCTGCCCGTACGACGCACTTTACCAGGCGTGCTCCGGGTTTTGGGGGTGGCAGGCTTTACTGTAGCCATGCCCCGCTTCATCATCGCGGGGAGGACGCGTACTTTGCGGGTACGGCCTTGACTGCTTTATGGGAGCCGACTCCTTGGAGTCGGCCTCTTTGCAGCCGGCTTCTCGCAGCCGGCCTTCCCACAGCTTTCTTCATGAGGGTAAAGGGCGGGCCGCCCCCGAAGCCGGCCTAGAAGATAGCCGGCAGGGGGGAGGCGGCCCCAGGTCTTGAGTCCTCTTGAGAGCCGGACGGGCTCGTAATCTTTTCAGAAGGGCCAGTGGAAGCCGGTTAGGCCACCCATGGCTATTTACTCCGACAACCAGCGGATCTCGGGTAGGGGGTCCCGAACTGTGCGTCTAGGCTGGATGGTAACCGGAGGAAAGGGACACAAAGTTTTACCCAGGTTCGGGCCCTCTCGATGGAGGTAAAACCCTATGTCCTGCTTGATTAATATTGATGATATGGGTAGTACAAGAGTAGATCTACCACGAGATCGAGGAGGCTAAACCCTAGAAGCTAGCCTATGGTATGATTGTTGATGTGTATGTTGTCCTACGGACTAGAACCCTCCGGTTTATATAGACACCGGGTAGGGTTAGGGTTACATAGAGTCGGTTTCAATGGTAGGAGATCTGCATATCCGTATCGCCAAGCTTGCCTTCCACGCCAAGGAAAGTCCCTTCCGGACACGGGACAGAGTCTTCAATCCTGTATCTTCATGGTCCAGGAGTCCGGCTGAAGGTATAGTCCGGCCATCCGGACACCCCCTAATCCAGGACTCCCTCAGTAGCCCCCGAACCAGGCTTCAATGACGATGAGTCCGGCGTGCAGATTGTCTTCGGCATTGCAAGGCGGGTTCTCCTCCAAATTCCATGCATTTGTCGAATAAAGTACGGTTTCTTGTAGATGTTGCACTCCTTGGCTTCTGCGCCCAACAATGGTCGCTTCCCACGTGTCAAACGAATATGAAAGGTCTAAGTGTTTTTACATTCGCACCCCTAGCCGCGTAAATGAGTAGACCTATTTAAGGAGACGAGGATTTAGATCCAAACCACACCTTCCCCCCTTCGCGAGTGTTCATCAGAGTGCATTCGACAAAAGTCCATTTCACCATGACCAGCCGTCGCGACTCCTCCTCCCTCCCTTCCAGCCCTAAGCCTGGATATTGGGAAAGATGCTCCATCCTGCATAGCGAGCTAGTGACGCTCCAGAACAAGGGATTTCTCCCCCAGCCTATATGATCCCAGTTCGAGCCGGTCTTGCCATTTATAACGGCGGAGAGCAAGCGGAGAGCGCCCCGAATCCCTCCAAAGGAGAGCGGGTGTGCCTCGTCCCTTATTTAATAAGGGGGCTCGGATTTCCAATCCATGCATTTCTCCGGGGGCTGCTGGAGTTCTACGGCCTCCAGCTACACCATCTCATGCCTGCCTTAGTATTGCATATCGCGGGCCTTGTAGCCCTCTACGAGCTGTTCTTGGGTGTCGAAGCTCATTTTGGACTGTGGAAGGAGCTATTTTGCCTCGTGCCCCGTTCCAAGAAGGGGTCTATGTATCAAGTGGGCGGAGCCGAAGTATGGCGCATTACCGGGACCGGATATCTGTCCGGAACCCCAAAGAAGGCGTCCGAAGATTGGCGCTCGGAACTGCTTTATATAGAAGACGTCCCGCTGCCGGATCCTGTCTGGATCGGCCTCCCTGAATTCAACAGCGCTCCGTTAAAGAAGCGCCTAAGCTGGCGCCCACGGAGCCCTCAGAGGGAAAGTGACAGGGACGTTGTTTACCTGATGGGCCGGATAAGATTGTTAGCTCATTGCGGACTAACCATGACCGGGGTCATGGCCGCATGCATCATGCGAGGGGTGCAGCCGCTACAGTATAGAAGCCACCCCATGTGGGATTTCAACGGGGAGGACCACACCACCCGCTACGGCCGTAAGGGGCCGGATTCGGCTGCGGCTCTAATAAAGACCTTGTCCGCTTTGTACAAGGGAGAAGAGGAGGATTTTCTCCGCGTCGACCCAAAGGGTGGATTTTCCATGTACAATCCTCCAAGCTGGGTGAGTGGTCACATCTTGCCCATCCGTTTTATGTCCCCATTGTTAAATATTCAATCTTAGTGATTTCGACGCAGGAACTGCGCCAGACTGTTAAAGAAATAAACAGCCCTCCTCCACAACCCGAGGACCCAGGACGGTCCCTCGACCCGGACTCTCAAGAGGATCCGGACCTTTCGGTGGATCTGATTGATGGAGTGTTCCATCAATTGAGCAAGGACAACGCCCTGGTGGCTATTACGGCTGATTATCCAGGGCTAATCCCGGCCTCCGAGAAACAGGATGCCGAATCTGCGGCGACAAGCCAACGAGGGGCCGCAGGGCCCCGTGGGCAGAAAAGAGGTGCAGTCCGGACCGGGGCGTCAGCGCAAAGGTATGGCGCACCCCCTTATCCCAGGTGTTATACCTTCAAGGCATATTAACACTTGTGCTCTCTTCAAGACAAAGAGACCTCGCCGAACTATATTCGGAGTGACCGCCAATCGTGCCTCCACCAGCCAGGCTCCAAAGCCTGGCCCAGAAGCGAGGCCGAACACAAGGCGTGCACCGAACGCTCCTCCGATGGAGGATGTGGACGGGTTGTCTGCCACCAACTCTGAGGTGGAGAGTGCCATGAACCACAGGCATCACCGGACAATTCTTCGCGATGCTTGTTTCTCCCAAGAGGCGTTAGAATCCTTCAAGCCGGGAGATGCGTTCCTCCGTGCCGCTCAAGATGGTCTAGCCAGAGCCACAGAGCAATATGTAAAAGACATACGGGTAAGTAAATTTTGGTAATTATATATATATACCAGTAGCCCCCGAGACTTGAAACAGTTAAAACAACTGATTTAAGGATCATTTGATATGCAGGTTCTTACAGAAAAGAATTCCCTACTGTCCAAGGAGCTGGAAGAGTGCAAAGCCCAACTGGAGGCCGCACTAGCCGTGGCAGGGGAGCCTAAGGAGACCCCCTCTGGTAATATACACTTCGAAAGATAAGTATTTTGTGAAGCACGACTTTGGTGCGAATCTGACAAATAAAATTGTAGATGGCGCCGGATTGAATCCGGAAAGGAAACACCTCCTACGGCAGCTAAAGGCTGGTGAGAGGGTGCTGCTAAAGGTGATGGGGGAGAAGAACAATCTCCAAGATGCCAACACCAAGCTAGGCGTCAAGCTGAAAGATGTTCGTGCCCAGCTGTCAGACTCCGTGAAGGAGAATCAGCGGCTTCGGCGTGGCATATTTAGTAAGTGCTTGAACGAACCTTTTGAAAGAAAGTTCGGCGGGGAAGTCGACTAACAAAGCAATGTCTGTAGGTTTGCTAACAGGTCGTCCTGCAGAGGAGATGCCCGGTTCTACGGGTGACGTTCTTCCCGAGCTCTCGCAACTGCTCGATCGAGTTCGGCAGGCGATGCGGGGCGTCGCCCAGGCCCTGTGGCCATCCATCTCCATGCCCGAAGGTCTTGGAGAGCTTGTGGAGAAGCTAAAGGGAGCACGGTGGCGTTTCCGATTGTGGAAGATATCAGCCTGCCGTCAAGGCGCTAGGGAGGCCTGGGCCATGGTGAAGACGCGGTACGCAAAGGCTGACCCCAACCACATGGCCGAGGTCGGTCCTGTAGGGCCCGATGGGAAGGAGATCCCTGTAAGCTTAGTATATGGCCAAGTAGAGTTGGCCGCAAAGTATTCCCAGCAGGACTGTAAATTAGACATCCCGTTAGATGGTATTGAAGAGGAATACAACCAGTCAAAATGACTATGTAATTTAATTGACATTTATAATGCCTTCTAACCGGATTTTAGATCATTTGTCATGGCCGACCTTTTTGCTTCAGCCTCGGGACCTGACGGTCCGGAGTGTGCCCGAATTCCCATGCGGTTATATAAGAACCGGGGAATGCATGGAGACCAGGCATAGGGGTCACTAGGGTGTGACAGACAAGTGCCCGACTAGGTATGTTATATTACATGGTTAGTAAGAAACATCTTCCAGGGAGAATAGTTCCGTTAGGGGTTCCTTTCCCTGGGAGGCATGCTCTAAGGTGCATGTCCATGCTACGAAAAGGAATGCAGGAAAAACATCTGGGGGCGTATAGATAAAAATAAAAAAGATCATCTTTAGCTCACCGACCGAATATTCCCTTAAGAACGCTAGCTTTCGGCTTCACCCAGTCTGAGGTACATGTCCGGCTGACCCGGCAGTAACAATCGCAGAGGTGCTCCCTTTACCACCTAGCCGAACAATCGGGAACGTAGGGGTAAGCACAGGAGCCAGGCAACCTAGCTTGGCCAAAACTTAAGTCATATCGATGCATATAATGGTGAATAAAAGGTACATGCGGAAGTGTGACACATGTGTTGGGCATGAAGCCCGCATGAATAAGCTTCTGTTTAAAGAAGCCCCCAGGTTTAATGAGCGCGGATAGCGCGTCAATTTATGAGCCTTTAGAGGCTATAAGAGAGAGAGAGAGAGAGAGGGAGAGAGAGAGAGAGAAGGAAAATGTAAGACAGAAAGTATAAAAAATGGACAGAGGAAGGAGACGAACACAGAGTCCGGCGCTAGGCATAGAATCTTCGGAGACGGGCTGCCTTCCATGGGTTTGGCTCGAGTCGGTTATCCGATGCATCCCGCAGGCGGTATGCTCCACCAATCAGGACTTGGTCAATTATGAAGGGACCTTCCCACTTGGGCTTGAGTTTGTCCTTTTTCTTGTCCGATAGCCGTAGAACTAATTCGCCAATGTTGTAATTTTTGGCCCGTACATCTCTGCTTTGGTATCTTCGAGCCTGCTGTTGATAGAATGTGGAACGGGCTTTTGCCACGTCACGCTCCTCCTCCAATGCATCCAAGCTGTCCTGCCGATCGAGCTCGGCTTCTCTTTCTTCGTACATGCGCACTCGAGGTGAGTCATGAATTATGTCGCAAGGCAAAACTGCCTCTGCGTCGTACACCATAAAGAATGGTGTGTATCCTGTGGTGCGATTCGGCATGGCCCACACCCCCCAGAGTACGGAGTCGAGCTCCTCTACCCAGTGCGTGTTAGATTCCTTGAGGGACCGCACTAATCTGGGTTTGATGCCGCTCATGATAAGACCATTTGCATGTTCGACCTGGCCGTTAGTTTGTGGGTGATAGACGGAAGCATAATCGAGCTTGATGCCCATGTTTTTGCACCAGAGTTTTACCTCGTCGGTCGTGAAGTTCGTGCCGTTATCAGTGATGATGGTGTGGGGGACGCCGTAACGGTGTACAACCCCGGATATAAAGTCTATCACCGGTCCGGATTCGGCCGTCTTAACAGGCTTGGCTTCTATCCATTTGGTGAACTATCCACCATGACCAGTAAGTATTTTTGCTTGTGGGTTCCGCCTTTAAGGGGTCCAACCATGTCAAGCCCCCAGACCGTGAAGGGCCAAGTAATGGGGATGGTTTGGAGGGCGGTGGGTGGCATATGGCTTTGGTTTGCAAAGAGCTGGCAACCGGTGCATCGTTGGATTAAGTCCTGAGCGTCTGCCCGGGCTGTCGGCCAATAAAAGCCTATATGGAAGGCCTTGCTTACAAGGGACCGGGCTGCAGCGTGATGACCGCCGAGTCCGGCATGAATTTCAGCCAGGAGATTCCGCCCCTCCCCTTCGGAGATGCACCTTTGAAGGACTCCGGTAGTGCTTTTCTTATAAAGCTCTCCCTCGTGGACTCTGTAGGCTTTGGATCGCCGCACTAGGCAGCGTGCCTCATTTTGGTCCTCGGGGAGTTCCTGCCTAGTAAGGTAGGCGAGGAATGGTTCTATCCACGGGGCGATGACGGCCATTATTACGTGGGCTGAAGGTGTTATTTCATTGGCAGAGCCTCCGATTGTGTCAGAATGTTCGGTGTCGGGCAGTGCGGTTGGGTCCGGGCTGTTATTGTTCGACTCCCCTTCCCATGCTACGGATGGCTTGAACAGCCTTTCCAAGAAGATGTTGGTGGGGGGGGGGACTACATCGTGTTTTGCGCCGATGCGTGCTAGGACATCTGCCGCCTGATTATTTTCCCGGGCTATATGGTGAAATTCAAGCCCCTCGAACCGAGCTGACATTTTTAGGAAGACGTTGCGGTAAGCTGCCATTTTTGGATCCTTGGCATCGAAGTCTCCATTTATTTGGGATATTGCGAGGTTCGAGTCCCCGCGCACCTCTAGGCGTTCGATGCCCATGGATACTGCCATCCGGAGACCATGTAAAAGGGCCTCATATTTGGCTGCATTGTTGGAGTCCGTGTACATAATCTGTAGTACGTATTGAACTGTGTCTCCTGTGGGGGACGTCAAAACGACGCCAGCCCCCAGCCCGGCCAACATCTTGGAGCCGTCGAAATGCATGATCCAATTTGAATATGTGCCGTACTCTTCAGGGAGTTTGGCCTCCGTCCATTTTGCGACGAAGTCGGCCAAGAGTTGTGACTTGATGGCTCGTCGTGGCTTATAAGTTATGTTGAACGGGAGGAGCTCGATGGCCCATTTCGCAATCCGGCCCATTGCGTCACGGTTGTTTATAATATCGTTAAGTGGTACTTCCAAGGCTACTGTTATTGAACACTCTTGAAAGTAGTGTCGTAGCTTCCGGGATGCCATGAATACCGCGTACACAATCTTTTGACAATGCGGGTACCGTGATTTGCAGGGAGTGAGGACAGTGGACACATAATAGACCGGTTTTTGAAGGGGGAATTTGTGTCCGTCCGCTTCTCGTTCGACGACGAGCACTGCGCTTACAACCTGATGTGTTGCTACAATGTATAATAGCATTGGTTCGCCAATGTTTGGCGCAGCCAGGACTGGGTTTGTTGCCAGTATGGCTTTTATTTCGTCGAGTCCGGCCGTGGCTGCGTCCGTCCATTTGAAGTGTTCGGTGCGCCGAAGGAGGCGATAAAGGGGTAGGGCCTTTTCTCCCAAGCGGGAGATAAAGCGGCTTAGAGCCGCCACGCATCTGGTTAACTTTTGTATTTGTTTGAGATCCTTTGGGATATCCAGTTGCGACAGAGCTCGGATCTTGGCTGGATTTGCTTCAATTCCTCTACCGGATACAATGAAGCCCAAGAGCTTTCCGGCTGGAACGCCGAAAATGCATTTTTCCGGGTTGAGCTTGATGTCGTATGTTCGGAGGTTATCAAATGTGAGCCTCAAGTCGTCTACTAGAGATTCAACATGTCTTGTTTTGACGACCACATCATCTACATATGCCTCCACTGTTTTGCCGATCTGGCTTGCCAGACATGTCTGAATCATGCGCTGATATGTTGCGCCGGCGTTTTTGAGCCCAAAGGGCATCGTGTTGAAGCAGAATGGCCCGTATGGTGTGATAAATGCCGTTGCGGCTTGGTCTGGTTCTGCCATCTTGATTTGATGGTAGCCAGAATATGCGTCGAGGAAACACAACGAATCGTGTCCTGCGGTAGCGTCAATAATTTGGTCGATGCGGGGAAGGGGGAAGGGATCCTTTGGGCAAGCCTTGTTAAGGTCTTTAAAATCAACACACAGGCGCCAGGATTTGTCTTTCTTTGGTACCATCACCAGGTTTGCTAGCCAGTCCAGATGTTTTATATCTCTGATGAATCTGGCCTCCAATAGCTTTGCTAGCTCCTCTCCCATGGCCTGTCTCTTAGGTTCAGAAAAACGCCGAAGAGCCTGTTTGACAGGTTTGAATCCTGTTTGGATATTTAAGCTGTGCTCGGCCAGCCTGCGTGGGATTCCTGGCATGTCTGAAGGGTGCCAGGCAAAAATGTCCCAGTTCTCTCGTAGGAACTCTCGCAATGCGGCGTCGACATCAGGGTTTAACTGTGCCCCGATGGAAGCTGTTTTATTGGGGTCCGTTGGATGGACTTGGAATTTGACTATTTCGTCTGCCGGTTTAAAGGAGGTGGACTTGGATCTTTTGTCGAGTACCACACCGTCCCTATTCACCGTAGAGCACAGCGCAGTCAGCTCCTCAGCCGCTAGGGCTTCGGATAGTGCCTCGAGGGCCAGTGCGGCTGTCTTGTTTTCGACGCGGAGTGCTATGTCCGGATCACTAGCGAGAGTGATGATCCCGTTAGGCCCGGGCATCTTGAGCTTCATGTACCCATAATGGGGTATTGCTTGGAAGATTGTAAATGCTTCCCGCCCTAGCAGAGCGTGATAACCGCTGCTGAACAGAGCCACCTGGAACGTGACCTCTTCGGACCTATAATTATCCGGCGTGCCGAACACCACATCTAGTGTGATTTTTCCTGTACAGCGCGCCTCCCGACTGGGGATTATTCCTCTAAATGTTGTGCTGCTTCGCTCAATGCAGTTCCAGTCTATTTCCATTTTTTGAAGAGTCTCCTCGTAAATGAGGTTCAATCCACCGCCGCCGTCCATGAGT
Source organism: Triticum monococcum (assembly GCA_034509565.1). Classification (NCBI taxonomy): domain Eukaryota; kingdom Viridiplantae; phylum Streptophyta; class Magnoliopsida; order Poales; family Poaceae; genus Triticum; species Triticum monococcum. The sequence goes on along the minus strand of CM067843.1, from coordinate 662,350,434 downwards.
ACCTTGGTAAGACGAAAGCCGTCCACTATTGGACTGAGGACCAATGCGGCTGGTGCTCGGGCTGTTCGGAATTTAGGTTCATCACTGGCGTTAAAGGTAATAGCCGTGTCACTCCATGTGTTTATTGTTGCTACTTGGTAGACTTCAGCAAGGCTGCGGAGTGTCCTTTTTCGCATATTATTTGATGCGAAAGTCTCGAAGACTGTTAATACCGTATTGGTGTCTCTGGGGTCGCTTTCTGTGGCCTCCGGAATTAGGAGATTTTTGCCAATTCTGGCCACCTGCTGGAGTATCCAACATGCTCTGAGGCTATGAGTTGGTGTGGCATCCTCTGTACTGTGAATTTTACAGGGTCCATTAAGCCACCCTTCCAGTACGGTTCCATGCCCTATAGAGGGTTTTTGCTTTTTAGTGCTTGACCCGGGTGACTGGTGATGATGCACCCTTTTATTTCGGACTGGATTTGTATTCAGGGCCGGATTGTCCCAACACTTTATTTCGGTTTTCCAGGCGCTTTCCATCACACAGTACTTTCGTACAATGGACGCCAAGTCAGCGAAGCGTGTAATATCACGGCGACTTATGGCATTGAGTATTCCCTTTTCCATGCAATTATTGCAGAAGATTGAGATTGCGTCTTCCTCGCGGCAGTCCCTTAGCCTGTTCTTAACCAGGAGGAATCTGGCCCAGTAATGATGTACTGTTTCATCGGGTTCTTGCCTGATTTTGGATAGATCGCTTATGTTGGGGTGGGTGGGTGGAATTAAATCCGAAGCCTCGCCCCATCTAAGGCTCAGAGGGCGAGGAATTTCTGAACTCGACAATTTGGATTCCTGGATGTTGTCTAATGAATCTAGCCCGTCGCCTGACTCTAAGTCCAGGTCTTGAGTGATATCCTCCCCTCCGCGGGTATCAGGCTTGGAGGGATCGGGAATCCAGACGTAGCGAGTCCTTAAGATAGATGAAGGGTCACCACACTGTCCCTCTACCACGACAACGTGATGGGTGACTTGGGGAGAGTTAATCTCTCTCAGATCGGTTTTAGGCCCGATCTGGTCGTAATCCGTAGCGACTCCGAGGGCGGCGAAGTGATCCAAGATCTCGTTTATGGAGGAAAGCTCTATTGGATCTAACTGCTCGGCGAGTTCCGAGTTGACATGAAGATTGTTTTCGATGGCTCGAGAGGTCATCGTCAGCGCAGAAGCCGAACATGCGGTCATAAGAAAGAAACCTAACTGGAGGGTTTGGCGACAGCCAAAGCTCCCTTAGCAACGGTGCCGTCTTTAAAGATGGGGCGAGGCATCCTTCCTGATGGCGACGACACAGAGGAACTCTCAATGAAAGCACCAATGTCGGTGTCAAAACCGGCGGATCTCGGGTAGGGGGTCCCGAACTGTGCGTCTAGGCTAGATGGTAACAAGAGGCAAGGGACACGAAGTTTTACCCAGGTTCGGGCCCTCTCGATGGAGGTAAAACCCTACGTCCTTCTTGATTAATATTGATGATATGGGTAGTACAAGAGTAGATCTACCACGAGATCGAGGAGGCTAAACCCTAGAAGCTAGCCTATGGTATGATTGTTGATGTGTATGTTGCCCTACGGACTAAAACCCTCCGGTTTATATAGACACCGGGTAGGGTTAGGGTTACATAGAGTCGGTTACAATGGTAGGAGATCTGCATATCCGTACCGCCAAGCTTGCCTTCCACGCCAAGGAAAGTCCCTTCCGGACACGGGACGGAGTCTTCAATCTTGTATCTTCATGGTCCAGGAGTCCGGTTGAAAGTATAGTCTGGCCATCCGGACACCCCCTAATCCAGGACTCCCTCACTCACCGAACATGATCCAGGGGACTTGGACCCTATGTCAAGAAACAAAAGAGGATGCCATGAGGTAGGGGGGACGCCTACCCCCCCAGGCGCGCAATCCACCCTCGTGGGCCCCATGTTGCTCCACCGATGTACTTCTTCCTCCTATATATACCCACGTACCACTAAACGATCAGATACGGTGCCAAAACCCTAATTCCACCGCCGCAACTTTCTGTATCCACGAGATCCCATCTTGGGGCCTGTTCCGGAGCTCCACCGGAGGGAGCATCGATCATGGAGGGCTTGTACATCAACACCATAGCCTCTCCGATGAAGTGTGAGTAGTTTACCTTAGACCTACGGGTCCATGGTTAATAGCTAGATGGCTTCTTGTCTCTTTTTGGATCTCAATATAATGTTCTCCCCCTCTCTTGTGGAGATCTATTCGATGTAATCTTCTTTTTGCGGTGTGTTTGTTGAGACCGATGAATTGTGGGTTTATGATCAAGTCTATCTATGAATAATATTTGAATCTTCTCTGAATTCTTTTATGTATGATTGGTTATCTTTGCAAGTCTCTTCAAATTATCAGTTTGGTTTGGCCTACTAGACTGATATTTCTTGCAATGGGAGAAGTGCTTAGCTTTGGGTTCAATCTTGCGGTGTCCTTTCCCGTTGACAGTAAGGGCAGCAAGGCGCGTATTGTATTGTTTCCATCGAGGATAACAAGATGGGGTTTTCTTCATATTACATGAGTCTATCCCTCTACATCATGTCATCTTGCTTAAGGCGTTACTCTGTTTTTAACTTAATACTCTAGATGCATGCTGGATAGCGGTCGATGAGTGGAGTAATAGTAGTAGATGCAGGCAGGAGTTGGTCTACTTGTCTCGGACATGATGCCTATATACATGATCATACCTAGATATTCTCATAACTATGCTCAATTCTGTCAATTGCTCAACAGTAATTTGTTCACCCACCGTAGAATATTTATGCTCTCGAGAGAAGCCACTAGTGAAACCTATGGCCCCGGGCCATCTTTATCATATCAATCTCCTACTACTTTGTTATTTACTTTGCCTTTATTTTACTTTGCATCTTTATCATAAAAATACCAAAAACATTATCTTTATCATATCTACCAGATCTCACTCTCGTAAGTGGCCTCATAGGGATTGACAACCCCTATTTGCGTTGGTTGTGAGGATTTATTTGTTTTGTGCAGGTATGAGGGACTCGTGCGTAGCCTCCTACTGGATTGATACCTTGATTCTCAAAAACTAAGGGAAATACTTACACTACTTTGCTGCATCATCCCTTCCTCTTCGGGGAAAACCAACACAGTGCTAAAAGAGGTAGCAGGCCCCAAGATGGGATCTCACGGGAACCAAGGCTTGGGGCAGCAGAAAAGTATTTTGGTGGATGCCTCTGATGGTTTGGGAATATTAGGGAATTTATAGTGCAAAGATTAGGGTTGGAAGACCTCTGAGGGGCCCACAAGCCCTCAGGGCGCCTCCCCCCAAGGGCGTGCCTGGAAGGCTTGTGGCCTCCTCGGGAACCTTCTAGCCTCCTCGCCAAGTCCTTTGGGTGTCTTCTGGTCCAAGAAAAATCATCTCACAAGTTTTATTCCGTTTGGACTCCATTTCATATTCCTTTTATGTAAAACTCAAAAACGATGAAAAAGTGAAACTGGCACTGGGCTCTAGGTTAATAGGTTAGTCCCAAAAATAATATAAAAAAGCATATTAATGCATATAAAACATCCAAAACAGATAATATAATAGCATGGAACAATAAAAAATTATAGATACATTGGAGACGTATCAAGCATCCCCAAGCTTAATTCCTGGTCGTCTTCGAGAAGGTAAATGATAAAAACAGAATTTTTGATATGGAATGCTACCTAACATATTTATCAATGTAATCTTCTTTATTGTGGCATGAATGTTCAGATCCATAAGTTTCAAAACAAAAGTTTAATATTGACATAAAACAGTAATACTTCAAGCATACTAATAAAGCAATCATGTCTTCTCAAAATAACATGGCCAAAGAAAGTTATCCCTACAAAATCACATAGTCTGGCTATGCTCCATCTTCATCAACAAAGTATTTCATCACGCACAACCCCGATGACAAGCCAAGCAATTGTTTCATACTTTTGGTTTTCTCAAACTTTTTCAACTTTCACACAATACATGAGCGTGAGCCATGGATATAGTGAAGGAAAAATGCCCTAGAGGCAATAATAAAGTTATTATTTATTTCCTTATATCATGATAAATGTTTATTATTCATGCTAGAATTGTATTAACTGGAAACATAATACATGTGTGAATACATAGACAAACTTAGTGTCACTAGTATGCCTCTACTTGACTAGCTGATTAATCAAAGATGGTTATGTTTCCTAACCATGAACAATGTGTTGTTATTTGATTAACGAGGTCACATCATTAGTTGAATGATCTGATTGACAAGACCCATTCCATTGGCTTAGCACCCGATCGTTTAGTATGTTGCTATTGCTTTCTTCATGACTTATACATGTTCCTATAACTATGAGATTATGCAACTCCCGTTTACCGGAGGAACACTTTGGGTGCTACCAAACGTCACAACGTAACTGGGTGATTATAAAGGAGTACTACAGGTGTCTCCAAAGGTAGATGTTGGGTTGGCGTATTTCGAGATTAGGATTTGTCACTCCGATTGTCGGCGAGGTATCTCTGGGCCCTCTCGGTAATGCACATCACATAAGCCTTGCAAGCACTGCAACTAATATGTTAGTTATGATATGATGTATTACGGAACGAGTAAAGAGACTTGCCGGTAACGAGATTGAACTAGGTATTGGATACCGACGATCGAATCTCGGGCAAGTAACATACCGATGACAAAAGGAACAACGTATGTTGTTATGCGGTCTGACCGATAAAGATCTTCGTAGAATATGTAGGAGCCAATATGGGCATCTAGGTCCCGCTATTGGTTATTGACCGGAGACGTGTCTCGGTCATGTCTACATTGTTCTTGAACCGTAGGGTCCGCACGCTTAACGTTACGATGACAATTATTATGAGTTTATGCATTTTGATGTACCGAAGTTAGTTCGGAGTCCCGGATGTGATCACGGACATGACGAGGAGTCTCGAAATGGTCGAGACATAAATATTGATATATTGGATGACTATATTCGGACACCGGAAGTGTTCCGGATGATTTCGGAGAAAACCGGAGAGCCGGAGGGGTTACCAGAACCCCCCGGGGAAGTAATGGGCCTTATTGGGCCTGAGGGGAGAGAGAGGGCAGCAGCCCAAGAGGTGGCGCGCCCCCCCTCAAGGGAGTCCGAATTGGACTAGGAGGGGAGGGCGCGGCCCCCCCTTTCCCTCTCCTTCTCCCTCTCTTTCCTTCCCCCCAAGTCTCCTAGTTGGACTAGGAAAGGGGAGTCCTACTCCCACTAGGAGGACTCCCCCTCCCTTGGCGCGCCCCATAGGCCGGCCGGCCTCCCCCTTGCTCCTTTATATACGGGGGCAGGGGGCACCTCTAGACACACAAGTTGATCGTTCCTTAGCCGTGTGCGGTGCCCCCTGCCACCATATTCCACCTCGATCATATCATTGTAGTGCTTAGGCGAAGCCCTGCGTCGGTAGAACATCAAGATCGTCACCACGCCGTCGTGCTGATGGAACTCCTCCCCGAAGCTTTGCTGGATCGGAGCCCGGGGATCGTCATCGAGCTGTACGTGTGCAAAGAACTCGAAGGTGCCGGAGTTACGGTGCTTGGATCGGTCGGATCGGGAAGAAGACGTACAACTACTTCCTCTATGTTGTGTCAACGCTTCCGTTGCGATCTACAAGGGTACGTAGATCAGACTCTCCCCCTTGTTGCTATGCATCACCATGATCTTGCGTGTGCGTAGGAAAATTTTGAAATTACTACGTTCCCCAACAGTGGCATCCGAGCCTAGGTTTTATGGTTTGATGTTATTTGCACGAGTAGAACACAAGTGAGTTGTGGGCGATACAAGTCATACTGCCTACCAGCATGTCATACTTTGGTTCAGCAGTATTGTTGGACGAGACGACCCGGACCAACATTACGCGTACGCTTACGCGAGACCGGTTCCCTCGACGTGCTTTGCACATAGATGGCTTGCGGGCGACTGTCTCTCCAACTTTAGTTGAACCGAGTGTGGCTACGCCCGGTCCTTGAGAAGGTTAAAACAGAGTCTATTTGAGAAACTATCGTTGTGGTTTTGATGCGTAGGTGAGATTGGTTCTTGCTTAAAGCCCGTAGCAGCCACGTAAAACTTGCAACAACAAAGTAGACGACGTCTAACTTGTTTTTGCAGGGCATGTTGTGATGTGATATGGTCAAGGCATGATGCTAAATTTTATTGTATGAGATGATTATGTTTTGTAACCGAGTTATCGGCAACTGGCAGGAGCCATATGGTTGTCGCTTTATTGTATGCAATGCAATCGCGATGTAATGCTTTACTTTATTACTAAGCGGTAGTGATAGTCGTGGAAGCATAAGATTGGCGAGACGACAACGATGCTACGATGGATATCAAGGTGTCGCGCCGGTGACGATGGTGATCATGACGGTGCTTCGGAGATGGAGATCACAAGCACAAGATGATGATGGCCATATCATATCACTTATATTGATTGCATGTGATGTTTATCCTTTATGCATCTTATCTTGCTTTGATTGACGGTAGCATTATAAGATGATCTCTCACTAAATTATCAAGAAGTGTTCTCCCTGAGTATGCACCGTTGCGAAAGTTCTTCGTGCTGAGACACCACGTGATGATCGGGTGTGATAGGCTCTACGTTCAAATACAACGGGTGCAAAACAGTTGCACACGCAGAATACTCGGGTTATACTTGACGAGCCAAGCATATACAGATATGGCCTCGGAACACGGAGACCGAAAGGTCAAGAGTGAATCATATAGTAGATATGATCAACATAATGATGTTCACCGATGAAACTACTCCGTCTCACGTGATGATCGGACATGGTTTAGTTGATTTGGATCACGTGATCACTTAGAGGATTAGAGGGATGTCTATCTAAGTGGGAGTTCTTAAGTAATATGATTAATTGAACTTAAATTTATCATGAACTTAGTACCTGATAGTATCTTGGTTGTTTATGTTGATTGTAGATAGATGTCCCGTGCTGTTGTTCCGTTGAATTTTAATGCGTTCCTTGAGAAAGCAAAGTTGAAAGATGATGGTAGCAATTACACGGACTGGGTCCGTAACTTGAGGATTATCCTCATTGCTGCACATAAAAATTACGTCCTGGAAGCACCGCTGGGTGCCAGGCCTGCTGCTGGAGCAACACCAGATGTTATGAACGTCTGGCAGAGCAAAGCTGATGACTACTCGATAGTTCAGTGTGCCATGCTTTACGGCTTAGAATCAGGACTTCAACGACGTTTTGAACGTCATGGACCATATGAGATGTTTCAGGTGTTGAAGTTAATATTTCAAGCAAATGCCCGGATTGAGAGATATGAAGTCTCCAATAAGTTCTATAGCTGCAAGATGGAGGAGAACAGTTCTGTCAGTGAGCATATACTCAAAATGTCTGGGTATAATAATCACTTGATTCAATTGGGAGTTAATCTTCCAGATGATTGCGTCATTGATAGAATTCTCCAATCACTGCCACCAAGCTACAAGAGCTTCGTGATGAACTATAATATGCAAGGGATGAACAAGACTATTCCCGAGCTCTTCGCAATGCTGAAAGCTGTGGAGGTAGAAATCAAGAAGGAGCATCAAGTGTTGATGGTTAACAAAACCACTAGTTTCAAGAAAAAGGGCAAAGGGAAGAAGAAGGGGAACTTCAAGAAGAACGGCAAGCAAGTTGCTGCTCAGGAGAAGAAACCCAAGTCTGGACCTAAGCCTGAAACCGAGTGCTTCTATTGCAAGCAGACTGGTCACTGGAAGCGGAACTTCCCCAAGTATTTGGCGGATAAGAAGGATGGCAAGGTGAACAAATGTATATGTGATATACATGTTATTGATGTGTACCTTACTAATGCTCGGAGTAGCACCTGGGTATTTGATACTGGTTCTGTTGCTAATATTTGCAAATCGAAACAGGGACTACGGATTAAGCGAAGATTGGCTAAGGACGAGGTGACGATGCGCGTGGGAAACGGTTCCAAAGTCGATGTGATCGCAGTCGGCACGCTACCTCTACATCTACCTTCGGGATTAGTATTAGACCTAAATAATTGTTATTTGGTGCCAGCGTTGAGCATGAACATTATATCTGGATCTTTTTTAATGCGAGACGGTTATTCATTTAAATCAGAGAATAATGGTTGTTGTATTTATATGAGTAATATCTTTTATGGTCATGCACCCTTGAAAAGTGGTCTATTCTTGTTGAATCTTGATAGTAGTCATACACATATTCATAATGTAGAAGCCAAAAGATGCAGAGTTGATGATGATAGTGCAACTTATTTGTGGCACTGCCGTTTAGGTCATATCGGTGTAAAGCGCATGAAGAAACTCCATATTGATGGACTTTTGGAACCACTTGATTATGAATCACTTGGTACTTGCGAACCGTGCCTCATGGGCAAGATGACTAAAACACCGTTCTCCGGTACTATGGAGAGAGCAACAGATTTGTTGGAAATCATACATACAGATGTATGTGGTCCGATGAATGTTTAGGCTCGTGGCTGAAAACGTTATTTTCTCACCTTCACAGATGACTTAAGCAGATATGGGTATATCTACTTAATGAAACATAAGTCTGAAACATTTGAAAAGTTCAAAGAATTTTAGAGTGAAGTTGAAAATCATCGTAACAAGAAAATAAAGTTTCTACGATCTAATCATGGAGGAGAATATTTGAGTTACGAGTTTGGTGTACATTTGAAAAATTGTGGAATAGTTTCGCAACTCACGCCACCCGGAACACCACAGTGTAATGGTGTGTCCAAACGTCGTAATCGTACTTTACTAGATATGGTGCGATCTATGATGTCTCTTACTGATTTACCGCTATCATTTTGGGGATACGCTCTAGAGACGGCCGCATTCACGTTAAATAGGGCACCATCAAAATCCGTTGAGACGACGCCTTATGAACTATGGTTTGGCAAGAAACCAAAGTTGTCATTTCTGAAAGTTTGGGGCTGCGATGCTTATGTGAAAAAGCTTCAACCTGATAAGCTCGAACCCAAATTGGAGAAATGTGTTTTCATAGGATATCCAAAGGAAACTATTGGATACACCTTCTATCACAGATCTGAAGGCAAGACTTTTGTTGCTAAATTCGGAAACTTTCTTGAGAAGGAGTTTCTCTCGAAAAGTTGAGTGGGAGGAAAGTAGAACTTGAAGAGGTAACTGTACCTACTCCCTTATTGGAAAGTAGTACATCACAAAAAACTGTTTCTGCGACACCTACACCAATAAGTGAGGAAGTTAATGATAATGATCATGAAACTTCAGAACAAGATACTACCGAACCTCGTAGATCAACCAGAGCAAGATCCACGCCAGAGTGGTACGGTAATCCAGTTCTGGAGGTCATGCTACTAGATCATGATGAACCTACGAACTATGAAGAAGCGATGGTGAGCCCAGATTCCGCAAAGTGGCTTGAAGCCATGAAATCTGAGATGGGATCCATGTATGAGAACAAAGTATGGACTTTGGTTGACTTGCCCGATGATCGGCAAGCAATTGAGAATAAATGGATCTTCAAGAAAAAGACTGACGCTGACGGTAATGTTACTGTCTATAAAGCTCGACTTGTCGCAAAAGGTTTTCGACAACTTCAAGGGGTTGACTACGATGAGACCTTCTCACCCGTAGCGATGCTTAAGTCTGTCCGAATTATGTTAGCAATTGCCGCGTTTTATGATTATGAAATTTGGCAGATGGATGTCAAAACTGCATTCCTGAATGGATTTCTGGAAGAAGAGTTGTATATGATGCAACCGGAAGGTTTTGTCGATCGAAAGGGAGCTAACAAAGTGTGCAAGCTCCAGCGATCCATTTATGGACTGGTGCAAGCCTCTCGGAGTTGGAATAAACACTTTGATAGTGTGATCAAAGCATTTGGTTTTATATAGACTTTTGGAGAAGCCTGTATTTACAAGAAAGTAAGTGGGAGCTCTGTAGCATTTCTGATATTATATGTGGATGACATATTATTGATTGGAAATGATATAGAATTTCTGGATAGCATAAAGGGATACTTGAATAAGAGTTTTTCAATGAAAGACCTCAGTGAAGCTGCTTACATATTAGGCATAAAGATCTATAGAGATAGACCAAGACGCTTAATTGGACTTTCACAAAGCACATACCTTGACAAAATTTTGAAGAAGTTCAAAATGGATCATGCAAAGAAAGGGTTCTTGCCTGTGTTACAAGGTATGAAGTTGAGTCAGACTCAATGCCCGACCACTGCAGAAGATAGAGAGAAAATGAAAGATGTTCCCTATGCTTCAGCCATAGGCTCTATCATGTATGCAATGTTGTGTACCAGACCTGATGTGTGCCTTGCAATAAGTTTAGCAAGGAGGTACCAAAGTAATCCAGGAGTGGATCACTGGACAGCGGTCAAGAACATCCTGAAATACCTGAAAAGGACTAAGGATATGTTTCTCGTATATGGAGGTGACAAAGAGCTCACCGTAAAAGGTTACGTTGATGCAAGCTTTGACACTGATCCGGACGATTCTAAATCGCAAACCGGATACGTGTTTACATTAAATGGTGGAGCTGTCAGTTGGTGCAGTACTAAACAAAGCGTCGTAGCGGGATCTACATGTGAAGCGGAGTACATAGCTCCTTCGGAAGCAGCAAACGAAGGAGTCTGGATGAAGGAGTTCATATCCGATTTAGGTGTCATACCTAGTGCATCGGGTCCAATGAAAATCTTTTGTGACAATACTGGTGCAATTTCCTTGGCAAAGGAATCCAGATTTCACAAGAGGACCAAACACATCAAGATACGCTTCAATTCCATCCGGGATCTAGTCCAGGTGGGAGACATAGAGATTTGCAAGGTACATACGGATCTGAATGTTGCAGACCCGTTGACTAAGCCTCTTCCACGAGCAAAACATGATCAGCACCAAGGTTCCATGGGTGTTAGAATCATTACTATGTAATCTTGATTATTGACTCTAGTGCAAGTGGGAGACTGAAGGAAATATGCCCTAGAGGCAATAATAAAGTTATTATTTATTTCCTTATATCATGATAAATGTTTATTATTCATGCTAGAATTGTATTAACTGGAAACATAATACATGTGTGAATACATAGACAAACTTAGTGTCACTAGTATGCCTCTACTTGACTAGCTCATTAATCAAAGATGGTTATGTTTCCTAACCATGAACAATGTGTTGTTATTTGATTAACGAGGTCACATCATTAGTTGAATGATCTGATTGACATGACCCATTCCATTAGCTTAGCACCTGATCGTTTAGTATGTTGCTATTGCTTTCTTCAGGACTTATACATGTTCCTATAACTATGAGATTATGCAACTCCCGTTTATCGGAGGAACACTTTGGGTGCTACCAAACGTCACAACGTAACTGGGTGATTATAAAGGAGTACTACAGGTGTCTCCAAAGGTAGATGTTGGGTTGGCGTATTTCGAGATTAGGATTTGTCACTCCGATTGTCGGAGAGGTATCTCTGGGCCCTCTCAGTAATGCACATCACATAAGCCTTGCAAGCACTGCAACTAATATGTTAGTTGTGAGATGATGTATTACAGAACGAGTAAAGAGACTTGCCGGTAACGAGATTGAACTAGGTATTGGATACCGACGATCGAATCTCGGGCAAGTAACATACCAATGACAAAAGGAACAACGTATGTTGTTATGCGGTCTGACCGATAAAGATCTTCGTAGAATATGTAGGAGCCAATATGGGCATCCAGGTCCCGCTATTGGTTATTGACCGGAGACGTGTCTCGGTCATGTCTACATTGTTCTCGAACCGTAGGGTCCGCACGCTTAACGTTACGATGACAGTTATTATGAGTTTATGCATTTTGATGTACCGAAGTTAGTTCGGAGTCCCGGATGTGATCACGGACATGACGAGGAGTCTCGAAATGGTCAAGACATAAAGATTGATATATTGTATGACTATATTCGGACACCGGAAGTGTTCCAGATGATTTCGGAGAAAACCAGAGAGCCGGAGGGGTTACCGGAACCCCCCGGGGAAGTAATGGGCCTTATTGGGCTTGAGGGGAGAGAGAGGGCAGCAGCCCAAGAGGTGGCGCGCCCCCCTCAAGGGAGTCCGAATTGGACTAGGAGGGGAGGGCGCGGCCCCCCCTTTCCCTCTCCCTCTCCCTCTCTTTCCTCCCCCCAAGTCTCCTAGTTGGACTAGGAAAGGGGAGTCCTACTCCCACTAGGAGGAGGACTCCCCCTCCCTTGGCGCGCCCCATAGGCCGGCCGGCCTCCCCCTTGCTCCTTTATATACGGGGGCAGGGGGGCACCTCTAGACACACAAGTTGATCGTTCCTTAGCCGTGTGCGGTGCCCCCTGCCACCATATTCCACCTCGATCATATCGTTGTAGTGCTTAGGCGAAGCCCTGCGTCGGTAGAACATCAAGATCGTCACCACGCCGTCGTGCTGACGGAACTCCTCCCTGAAGCTTTGCTGGATCGGAGCCCGGGGATCGTCATCGAGCTGTACGTGTGCTAAGAACTCGGAGGTGCCGGAGTAACGGTGCTTGGATCGGTTGGATCGGGAAGAAGACGTACGACTACTTCCTCTACGTTGTGTCAACGCTTCCGTTGCGATCTGCAAGGGTACGTAGATCAGACTCTCCCCCTCATTGCTATGCATCACCATGATCTTGCGTGTGCATAGGAAAATTTTGAAATTACTACGTTCCCCAACATATAGCACTATGGGTGGAATAGAATATGGTGGTTGTGGGGAAGACAAAAAGAAGGAGAAAGTCTCACATCAACTAGGAAAATTAATGGGATATGGAGATGCCCATCAATTCATATTGATGCAAGTGAGTAGGGATTGCCATGCAACGGATGCACGAGAGCTATAAGTGTATGAAAGCGAAAAAAGAAACTAAGTGGGTGTGCATCCAAATTTCTTGCTCATGAAGACCTAGGGCAATTTTAGGAAGCCCATCATTGGAGTACACAAGCCAAGTTCTATAATGAAAAGTTCCCACTAGTATATGGAAGTGAAAAAATAGGAGAGTCTCTATTATGAAGATCATGGTGCTACTTTGAAGCACAAGTGTGGAAAAAGGATAGTAACATTCTCCCTTCTCTCTTTTCTCTCATTTTTTTGTTTGAACTTCTTTGGCCTCTTTTTTCACTTGGTCTTCTTTGGCCTATTTTATTTTTTTGTAAAGTCCAGAGACTCGTACCAACTTGTGAGGGAATCATATCTTCCATCATCCTTTCCTCACATGAGACAATGCTCTAATAATGAAGATCATCACACTTTTATTTACTTACAACTCAAGAATTAGAACTCGATACTAGAACAAAATATGACTCTATATGAATGCCGCCGGCGATGTACCGGGATGTGCATTGATCTAGCGTAGCAATGACATCAAAAAACGGACATGCCATGAAAACATCATGCTAGCTGTCTTATGATCATGCAAAGCAATATGACAATGATGGTGCGTGTCATAATAAACAGAACGGTGGAAGTTGCATGGTAATATATCTTAGAAGGGCTATGGAAATGCCGTAATAGGTAGGTATGGTGGCTATTTTGAGGAAGGGTATATGGTGGGTTTAATGCACCAGCGAAAGTTGCGCGATACTAGAGAGGCTAGCAACGGTGGAAGGGTGACAGTGCGTATAATCCATGGACTCAACATTAGTCATAAAGACCTAACATACTTATTGCAAAAATTTATTAGCCATCGAAACAAAGTACTACATGCATGCTCCTAGGGGGTAGATTGGTGGGAAAAGACCATCGCTCATCCCCGACCGCCACTCATAATGAAGACAATCAAAAAATAAATCATGCTTCGACTTCATCACATAACGGTTCACCATATGTGCATCCTACGGGAATCACAAACTTTAACACAAGTATTTCTACCAATCCAAAATTACTCACTAGCATGACTCTAGTATCACCATCTTTATATCTCAAAACAAATGCAAGGAATCAAACTTCTCATCTATTCAATGCTCTTTATATGAAAGTTTTTATTATATCCCTCTTGGATCCTCATCATATTAGGACCAAATCCATAACCTAGGAAAATTACCATGCTATTTAAGACTCTCAAAGTAATATAAATGAAGCATGAGAGTTCAAAAATTTCTATAAAATAAACCCACTGACGTTTTGTAAAAAGATATAAGTGAAGCACTAGAGTAAACTGCCTAGCTCAAAAGATATAAGTGAAGCACATAGAGTATTCTAATAAATTCATGATTAAGGCGTGTCCCTCTCAAAAGGTGTGTAAAGAAAGGATGATTGTGGCAAACTAAAAAGAGAAGACTCATATCATACAAGTCGCTCCAAGGAAAACACATATCATATGGTGAATAAAAATATAGCCTCAAGTAAATTTACCGATGGATTGAAGACAAAAGAGGGGATGCCATCCGGGGTATATCCAAGCTTAGATGCTTGGTTTTCCTTGAATATTACGTTGGGGTGCCTTGGGAATCCCCAAGCTTTGGCTCTTGCCACTCCTTATTCCGTTGTCCATCAAATCTTTACCCAAAACTTGAAAAATTGACAACACAAAAAACTCAACAGAAAACTCATGAGATCCGTTAGTATAATAAAATAAATCACCACTTTAGGTACTGTTGTGAACTCATTCTAAATTTATATTGGTGTAATATCTACTGTATTCCAACTTCTCCATGGTTCATACCCCTCGATACTACCCATAGATTCATCAAAATAAGCAAACAACACATAAAAAAATAGAATCTGTCAAAAATAGAACAGTCTGTAGTAATCTGAAAACTTTGCATACTTCTGTAACTCCGAAAATTCTGAAAAATTAGGACGACAGAGGAAATTCATATATCAATCTTGTGTAAAAAAATCAGGATTTTATCATGTTCCAGCAGCTCAGATCAATTCTGTTACTGGATGCAAAAGTTTCTGTTTTTCAGCAAGATCAAATCAACGATATACCAAAGTATCCCAAAGGTCTTACTTGGCTCAAACACTAATTAAAACACCAAAACACAATTAATATAGAGGTAATAATGTGTATTCTCATAAAAACAGAAAATAAAAATATTGGGTTGTCTCCCAGTAAGCGCTTTTCTTTAAAGCCTTTTGATACGTCTCCAATGTATATATAATTTTTGATTGTTCCATGTTGTTATATTATCATTCTTGGATGTTTTATAATCATTTTGTAGTCATTTTATGGTACTAACCTATTGACATAGTGCCAAGTGCCAGTTGCTGTTTTCTGCATGTTTTTTACATCGCATGAAATCGATATCAAACGGAGTCCAAACGCAGCGGAACTTTTTGGAGATTTTTTTGGACCCGAAGACATCCAGTGGGCCTTAGAAGCACCTAGGGGGTGCTCCGAGGGGAGCACAACCCACCAGGGCGCGCCTGGGGGGCCAGGTGCACCCAGGTGGTTGTGCCCACCTCGGGTGCCCCCCGAACCGCCTCTTTGCTCTATAAATACCCCAATATTCCAGAAACCCTAGGGGAGTCGATGATAATCAATTCCAGCCGCTGTAGAGTCTAGAACCACCAGATCCAATCTAGACACCATCATGGAGGGGTGCATCATGTCCATTGGTGCCTCTCCGATGATGTGTGAGTAGTTCTTTGTAGACCTACGGGTCCGTAATTAGTAGCTAGATGGCTTCCTCTCTCTCTCTTTTGATTATCAATACAATGGTCTCTTGGAGATCCATATGATGTAACTCTTTTTGCGGTGTGTTTGTTGGGATCGGATGAACTTTGAGTTTATGATCAGATCTATCTTTTTATCCATGAAAGTTATTTGAGTCTTCTTTGATCTCTTATATGCATGATTGCTTAAAGCCTCGTATTTCTTCTCCGATATTTTGGTATTGTTTGGCCAACTTGATCTATTTATCTTGCAATGGGAAGATGTGCTTTGTAGTGGGTTCGATCTTACGGTGCTTGATCCTAGTGATAGAAGGGGAACCGACATGTATGTATCGTTGCTACTAAGGATAGAACAACGAGGTCTATTTCTACATAAATAGATCTTGTCTACATGATGTCATCGTTCTTATTGCATTTCTTCGTTTCTCCATGAACTTAATACACTAGATGCATGTTGGATAGTGGTCGATTTGTGGAGTAATAGTAGTAGATGCAGGCAGGAGTCGGTCTACTAATCTTGGACGTGATGCCTATATAATGATCATTGCCTGGATATCGTCATGATTATTTGGAGTTCTATCAATTTCCCAACAGTAATTTGTTCACCCACTGTTTGCTATTTTCTCGAGAGAAGCCACCAGTGAAACCTATGGCCCCTGGGTCTCTTTCTCACATTATTTGCCTTTGCGATCTATTTTTCCTATGCTTTTATTTTCAGATCTATTAAACCAAAAATACCTTGCTGCAATTTATTTTATTTGGCATTCGATCTATCAATATTAACAACTCTCTCATGTCTGTCTGCCTATCTCTAGGCGTCGTTACCCAAAAGGGATTGACAACCCCTTTTACACGCCGGGTTGCGAGTATTTGTTATTTGTGTGCAGATGTTGTTTACATTGTGTTGCTTGGTTCTCCTACTGGTTTGATAACCTTTGTCTCATCAGCGAGGGAAATACCTACCGTTGTTGTGCTGCATCATCCCTTCCTCTTTGGGGAAATACAGACGTAGCTCAGGAAAACATCACCTTTTAGCTAGGCATTGATAATTTTAATGATGCTTAGATGAAAGATAGCAATTGAAACACGAAGAGAGTATCATGTAGCATGTGAAAAACAAGTTTAAGTCTAACACACTTCCTATGCATAGGCATTTTATAAGCAAACAAATTATCAAGACAAGCAAAAACTAGCATGTGCAAGGAAGAGGAAAGAAACAATAGCAATCTCAACATAACGAGAGGTAATATAGTGACATGAAAATTTCTACAACCATATTTTCCTCTCTCATAATAATTACATGTGGGATCATATTCAAATTCAACAGTATAGCTATCACATAACATATTATCTAGTTGTTCCACATGCATGCAAAGTTGACACTCTTCCAAAATAGTGGGATTATCATCAAATAAAGTCACGACCTTTCCAAGCCAACTTTTATCAAAAATTTCATAAGATTGATCATTCTCCAAAGTAGTGGGATCATTATTACCTAGAGTTAACAATCTTCCAAACCCACTTTCAATATTATTGCAAACATTATTATCAATATCATATTCATCATGAGGCTTAAATAAATTTTCATGATCATAAGAAACATTATCACCCCAATCATGATCATTGCAATAAGTAGTGGACATAGAAAAATTTGTTGGGGAACATAGTAATAATTCAAAAAATTCCTACATGTCACCAAGATCAATCTAGGATATACTAGCAATGAGAGAGAGGGAGTGCATCTCATACCCTTGAAGATCGCTAAGTGGAAGCGTTGCAAGAATGCGGTTGATGGAGTCGTACTCGCGGCGATTCAAATCGCGGAAGATCCGATCCAAGTGCCGAACGGATGACACCTCCACATTCAACACATGCACAACACGGGGACGTATCCTCCTTCTTGATCCAGCAAGGGGAGAGGAGAAGTTGAGGGAGAGCTCCGACAGAACGACGACGTGGTGGTGGAGCTTGTGGTTCTCTGGCAGGGCTTGGCCAAGCACTACGGTGGAGGGGAAGGTGTTGGAGGGGGGAGGGCTGCACCAGTGGAAGAGGTGTGGCTTCCCTCCCACCCCCATTATTTATAGGGTGAAGGGGAAGTGGGCCGCCCCCCTTAGATGCATCTAGAGGGGGGGGGGCAAGGAGGGGGGACTTGCCCCCAAAGCAAGGGGGAGGCGCCCCCACCCCCTAGGGTTTTCAACCCTAGGCGCCTTGAGCCCTTAAGGGGGGGAACCAGACCACTAGGGGGCTGGTTCCCATCCATATTCAGCCCACTAAGTCCTCCGGGGCAGGTGGCCCAACCCAGTGGACCCCTGGACACCTTTTGGTGGTCCCGATACAATACCGATAACCACCGAAACCATTCCGGCGACTAAAACTGGACTTCCCATATATAAATCTTCACCTCCAGACCATTCTGGAACTCCTCGTGTTGTCTAGGATATAATCAGGGACTCTGAACAACCCTCGATAACCACAAACATTTTCCCATAACAACTCTAGCATTACCGAACCTTAAGTGTGTAGACCCTACTGGTTCAGGAACCATGCAGACATGATCGAGACATCACTCCGGCCAATAGCCAACAACAGGATCTGGATACCCATGTTGGCTCCCACATGTTCCACTATGATTGAGGGAGTCCTGGATTAGGGGGTCTCCGGACAACCGGACTATATCCTTTGGCCGGATTGTTGGACTATGAAGATACAAGATTGAAGACTTCATCTCATGTCCGGATGGGACTCTACTTGGCGTGGAAGGCAAGCTAGGCAATACGGATATGTATATCTCCTCCTTTGTAACCGACCTTGTGTAACCCGAGCCCCCTCTGGTGTCTATATAAACCGAAGGGTTTTAGTCCGTAGGACAACATACAATCATACCATAGGCTAGCTTCTAGGGTTTAGCCTCTCCGATCTCGTGGTAGATCAACTCTTGTAATACTCATATCATCAAGAATAAATCAAGCAAGACGTAGGGTTTTACCTCCATCAAGAGGGCCCGAACCTGGGTAAAACATCATGTTCCCTGCCTCCTGTTACCATCCGCCTTAGAGGCACAGTTCAGGACCCCCTACCCGAGATCCGCCGGTTTTGACACCGACATTGGTGCCTTCATTGAGAGTTCCTCTGTGTCATCGCCGTTAGGCTTGATGGATCCTACTATCATCGATAGCGATGCAGTCCAGGGTGAGACTTTTCTCCTCGGACAGATCTTTGTGTTCGGCGGCTTCGCACTGCGGGCCGACTCGCTTGGCCATCTGGAGTAGATCGGAAATTACGCCCCTGGCCACCAGGTCAGGTTTGGAAGCTTAAACTACATGGACGATATCCGCGGAGACTTGATCTTCGACGGATTCGAGCCGCTGCCTTGTGCGCCACGCGGTCATGATGAGTACGATTTAGCTCTACCATCAAACCATATTCAGGAGATCGCACCGGCAGCCTCTCTGAGCCTCAATTCGGAGCCAGTTGCGCCATCCATGGACGGGTGGATAGACCCCGTCACGGAGGCCGTATCCTCAGCGGTGATCGAGCCGAATATCGACCTTACCCTTCACGAGAGCCGTGTTGCCAAACTGCCGGATCCTTCTCCGTCCGCGGACTCCGAACCGCCTGCACCCGTTCCTATTGAATCCGATTGGGCGCCAATCATGGAGTTTACCTCCACAGATATTTTTCAGCACTCGCCCTTCGGCTACATACTGAACTCATTAAGGTCTCTCTCCTTGTCAGGAGGATCCTGGCCGAACCACGTCCGGCAGGATTGGGATGCGGATGATGAAGAAATACACCGCCCACCCACCACCCACTTAGTAGCCACTGTCGATGACTTAACCGACATGCTCGACTTCGACTCCGAAGACATCGACGGTATGGACGAAGATGCGGGAGTCAAAGAGGAACCACTGCCCACAGGGCACTGGACAGCCACCTCATCATACGATATATACATGGTGGACACACCCAAAGAAGGCAATGGCGATGAGACAACTGAGGATGACCCCTCCAAGAAGCAACCCAAGCGCCAGCGTCAGCGGCGCTGCTCTAAGTCCCGCCAAGGCAAAAGTGGTGATACCGGCACCAGAGATAATAGCACTCCGGACAGTGCCGAAGACAACAACAATCCCCTCCAGCAAGATTTAGAGCAGGAGGATGGAGGAGCCAGCCCTCCTGAGAGAGCGGCAGATGGAGAGGCGGAGGATGATAATTACATGCCTACCTCTGAAGACGAGGCAAGCCTCGGCGATGACGAATTCGTCGTGCCAGAGGATCCCGTCGAACAAGAGCGCTTCAAGCGCCGGCTTATAGCCACGACAAATAGCCTTAAGAAAAAGCAGCGGCAGCTTCAAGCTGATCAAGATTTGCTAGCTGACAGATGGACTGAAGTCCTGGCGGCCGAGGAATATAAACTCGAACGCCCCTCCAAGAGTTACCCAAAGTGCAGGTTGCTACCCCGACTGGAGGAGGAAGCACCGAAACCTACATCCCCGGCGTATGACGCGGCTGATCGGCCACCTCGTGGCCGCGACAGAGAGACATTCTAGCCAAAAGCTCAGCCCGCACCCCGACGTCATTCAAATAAAAAGGCATGGGGAAATATGCCAGACCTGCGAGACGTATTGGAGGACAAAGCAAAACATGCAAGATCGATCTACGGATCACGAGGGCGCGGCACTACGCGAGATGATAATCATCACGCCGGATACAGTAAAAGTAAGTCCGGCCGGGCCGAACATTGCGGGCAAGACTCATTCGAGCTGCGTCGCGATATAGCCTAGTACAGAGGAGCCGCACACCCCTTATGCTTCACAGACAAAGTAATGGATCATCAAATCCCAGAGGGTTTCAAACCCGTAAATATAGAATCATATGACGGCACAACAGATCCTGCGGTATGGATCGAGGTTTTCCTCCTGCACATCCACATGGCCCGCGGTGATGACCTACACGCCATCAAATACCTCCCACTCAAACTCAAAGGACCATCTCGGCATTGGCTCAACAGCTTGCCAGTAGAGTCCATTGGCTGTTGGGAAGATCTGGAAGCCGCATTCCTCGACAACTTTCAGGGCACTTACGTGCGACCACCAGATGCCGATGACTTGAGCCGCATAATTCAGCAGCCAGAGGAATCGTCCAAGCAATTCTAGACACGGTTCCCAACAAAGAAAAATCAAATCGTCGATTGTCAGGATGCAGAGGCCCTAGCAGCTTTGAAGCACAACATCCGCGACGAGTGGCTAGCCCGGCACCTTGGTCAGGAAAAGACGAAATCTATGGCAGCCCTCACGACACTCATGACCCGCTTTTGTGTGGGAGAAGACAGCTGGCTGGCTCGCGGTAATAACATATCAAAGAACCATGGTACTTCGGACACCAAGGACGGCAATGGCAGGTCACGTCGCAACAAACATAAGCGCCGCATTAACATCAACAATATCGAGGATACGACAGTCAATGCCGGATTCAAAGGCTCTAAACCCGGTCAGCGGAAAAAGCCATTCAAAAGAAGCACTCCGGGCCCGTCCAATTTGGACCGTATACTCAATCGCTCGTGTCAAATACACGGCACCCCCGACAAGACAGCCAACCACACCAACAGGGATTGTTGGGTGTTCAAGCAGGCCGGCAAGTTAAATTCTGAAAATAAAGACAAGGGGTCACATAGCGATGACGAGGAGGAGCCCCGGCAGCCGAACACCGGAGGACAGAAGAGGTTCCCCCCTCAAGTGCGGACGGTGAACATGATATACGCAACCCACATCCCCAAGAGGGAACGGAAGCGTGCGCTCAGGGATGTATATGCGTTGGAGCGAGTCGCCCCAAAATTCAACCCATGGTCTTCCTGTCCGATCACCTTCGACCGCAGGGACCACCCCACTAGTATCCGTTATGGCAGATTTGCCGCATTGGTCCTAGACCCAATCATTGACGGATTTCACCTCACTCAAGTCCTTATGGATGGCGGCAGGAGCCTGAACCTGCTTTATCAGGACACAGTGCGCAAAATGGGTATCGACCCCTCAAGGATCAAACCCACAAAAGCGGCCTTTAAAGGCGTCATACCAGGTGTAGAGGCCCATTGCACAGGCTTAGTCACACTGGAAGTGGTCTTCGGATCCCTGGATAACTTCTGAAGTGAAGAGTTAATCTTCGACATAGTCCCGTTCCGCAGTGGCTACCATGCACTACTCGAGCGAACCGCATTCGCAAGATTCAATGCGGTACCACATTATGCATATCTCAAGCTCAAAATGCAAGGACCTCGGGGGGTCATCATAGTCAATGGAAACACAGAGCGCTCTATCCGCACGGAGGAGCACACTACGGCCCTTGCAACAGAAGCACAAAGCAGCCTCTTAAGGCAATCCACTAGTTCGGCGATTAAGGACCCGGACACCTTCAAGTGTGCCCGGAGTAATCGGCAACATGACCGCCTAGCACGTTCCGAGCTCGCATAGCAATGCGGCCCCCACCCCGGTCCTAGTCAAATAGCGAAATCCATGCCACGTGTACATAATTACGCATTAAAAATACCATGGGCACATGCGGGGAGGGGGGCACGACTGCGGCACGCCGCAAGTCGTGGCTTAAACCGCACTAGGGGCTTCCCGCTTTGTTATTTTTCTCTTTCCGGACATTAATCTCTAGAAACCCTGTCCAGCAGCATGATTGCCGAACACATGATGCAGCAACCAAGGAGGCAGAAAGCTACGTCACACCACGGAACTCCCAGGTGGATTATGATAACGAGTGAAATATTTGCTTTAATACTATTCCTCAGCTTGCGCTTGGAAGGGACATGTCGAACAGTCCTACTTTTTGCTTATCGCATTACTTGTATCATTCTGCTTTAACGCACCTTTTTGAATAAACAATGCATAGCATTAAGACTATTATTGCATTCTTACTTTTCATATATATGTTCATTCACGACATCTAGCACCCGTACACTCTGGTACGGCCAATACGCTAGGGGCTTAAGCATACCCCATAATACAGCGTGAGAAGTCCGAACACTTTCGACAGTGCGGCACCCCGAACTTATAACATTATATGCATCAGCTCCGAATCATGTCTTGGGTCAATAGTTGGGTTTGCCCGGCTCCCATGTTTTGGTACCTTACGTTCCGCTATATCGGCTAAGTTAGCACTAGGAGAACTACTGCAATTGTGCCCTGGTTCTGCTAGGCTAAGCACCTCAGTAGAGAAAGCTAAAACTGACTGTCATGATAAGACGAGAGACTGATCGCTGTCCGAGAGGTTTCAAGTCCCTAAAGACTTATGCCGCTTAGAGCGAGGAGTCGGCCCTGTCCGGCTTAAGGTGTGTATCGCGCCCCGAATACGTCCTTCCGAATACTAGGGGCTTCGCCGAAATTTAAAATTATAGAATTCTATGGCTAAGTGAGAGTGATAACGCATTATGGTCCGATTTCCTTGTTCGTTGTGCTGAGCACCTCCCTCGAAGGACCCAACAATGGGAACAAGAGTGCTCAGGTTTATCCTGAACACCCCAGCACTCGTGGCGTGGGGGCAGAAGCCGACGACTAGCCATCTCTCAGATTTGATAAATAGCCGAACAGAAGGTAATATTTTAAATTGAGACAAGCATTGCATAGTGCATATGAACAAGTTCTCATAATACAGGATCGCACGAGCAAGTTTACTCAAATATTACATCTTTCGTACACTCATCCGCTACGAGACGGGCACCATTCAGGACACCCTCATACTACATCTCGGGGTGGCGATGCTCCTTGCCCTGCGGCGGCCCTTCCTCCACCAGCTTCATGGCGTCCATCTTGGCCCATTGCACCTTCACACGGGCGAAAGCCCGGTGTGCACCTTCGATGCAGACGGACCGCTTGATAACTTCCAGCCATGGGTAGGCATCCACAAGCCGCCTCACCAGGCCGAAGTAGCTGTTGGGAAGGGTGTCGCCAGGCCACATCCAAACTATAAAGCCCTTCATGGCCTGTTTGGCCGCCTTGTGCAGCTCGACCAGTTGCTTCAGCTGGTCGCTCAGAGGCATCGGGTGTTCGGTCCCAGTATACTGAGACCAGAACAGCTTCTTCGTTGAGCTTCCCTCCTCGGCCTGGTAAAACTATGCGGCATCCGACACGCTGCAGGGCAAATCTGCGAATGCTCCTGGAGAGCTCCGGATTCGGGTAAGTAACAAGTAATTTACTTTCACATGCTTTCTTTGCATATAGAATGTCTTACCCGCCGCTATCTTCTTCATCGCATCAATCTCCTGGAGGGCCTTTTGGGTTTCGGCCTTGGCATTATTTGCGCTCTCGAGGGCCACGACAAGCTCGTACTCTCACGTCTTCAAGTCAAGCTCCAACGCTTCGTGCTTCGTCACAAGAGCGTGGAGCTCTTGTTGCACGTCGCCCACCCGTGCCTCCTGCCTTTCCCGCTCGGTGCGCTCCTTGGCCGCTTTGTTTTCAGCCTCGGATAGCGCTTGCTTCAGGGTCACCACCTCGGTCATGGCCCCTGGCAATCCTGTCATTTCGCAATCGCATTCTTTTTATATATCCATAGACTAGGTATTACTTACCTTTGTTCTCCTTGATCTGCCTCTTGGCAAGGCCGAGCTCTTCTTTGGACCCTTCGAGGTCCTGCTTCAGTGCGGCGACCTCCGCAGTCAGTGCGGCAGAGGCCAGCAGCGAAGCCTGCATACGCATATACACATATTTATATTAGACTCCTGCGATATTGTTTGATCCTCTGTTCGGCTTTTCTTTGTGAACACCGAATAGAGCATCAGGGGCTACTGTCTATGAGGTAATATTTTTCCTATATTTCAAATACTTACCTCAAAGCCTGTTAGAAGGCTAGCATAGGATTCAGTCAGTACGCTCTTGGCGGACTGAACCTTCTGGATCACCGCACTCATAATAGTGCGGTGCTCTTCGTCGATGGAAGTGCTGCGAAGTGCTCCCAGCATATTGTCCGGTGCCTCTGGATGGACAGAGGTCACCGGCACAGGTGTCTTGCCCCTTTTGGAAGGAGGACGCCTGCCTGAGTTCGGAACCACTGGAGGTTCCGGCGCGGTGTTCGGCTAAGGGTCGAACTCGGAGCCCTCGGGAGCCTTGCTCCCTCTGCTCCTGGAATCCGGAAGGTCACCTTGAGGTGCCTCCGGGACTGTCTCCCCTCGACCCGGTGCCTCTTGAGACAATACCTCGATATTGTCCGTAGGGCAAGGGGAGGTGGCGGTCGGAAGTGGATCGCTATCCATATCCGACGAGCCCAGGGAGCCGTTCGACGAAGATACGTCGATACGGGCTCGTGGCGGTCTGTATAATCATAATTCAACATTAGGAGAAGCAGTGCGACAAAGTTATGCTATGAGTTACTCTGGCATCCGAATACTTACGACTTCGCCAGGGGCTTGGCCCTGAGCAGCCACTCATCTTCGCCTTCGGCGGCGGTGGTGGAGTAGTCCGGAAGGAGAGTCCTTCCCTTCTTGGACCCTTCACCCCCCCGGTTGGGGCGGCCTTCCTTTTCTTGTCTTCCCGACTGGAGGGGGAGCATCTTCATCTTCCTCCTCGTCTTTGGGGGAGGAATGCGTCGCGGAGTTATCAGACGATGAGTCCGATAACACCTGGCGTTAGGAACTCTTTCGGGTTCCCTTGGCCTTCTTGGTCTTCTCCGGCACCTTGTAAGGAGCCGGAGTCAGCATCTTCGTCAAGAGAGCGTCCGCAGTGTCTTCGGGCAGAGGGGCCAGACAGTTAATCTGCCCCGACGTCTCCACCCAGTCCTATCAAAGGTATGGAGCTCAGACCCCGCACGTGGTTAAGCTAGGGGAAATAAATATCCTACCAGATGTATAGAACTCACCGAATGCGCTAGGCGCTTCGCGCTTAGCCTGCGGTCCTCGGTGAGAGAGGGAGGGACCTCGGCGCCCTTGAACAGCACCCTCCAGACGTCCTTGTGCGTTGTGTCGAAGAGCTCGCTCAGAGTCTGGTGCTGGGCCAGGTAGAACTCCCACAAGTTGAAATCCCATTGTTGACATGGGAGGATCCGGCGGATGAGCATGACCTGGACTATGTTGACAAGCTTGAGCATCTTGCCTGCCATATTCCAGATACATTTCTGGAGTCCGTCCAGCTGCACCGATGAACCCCAGGACAGACCCTTCTCTTTCCAGGAGGTGAACCGCGTGGGGATTCCGGATCGAAACTCGAGTGCAGCCACCCAGTTGGTGTCGCGCGGCTCGGTGATGTAGAACCACGCTGATTGCCACCCCTTTATGGTCTCCATGAAGGAGCCTTCAAGCCATATAACATTGGGCATCTTGCCCACCATGGCCCCGTCGCATTCTGCTTGTTGGCCTCCCACCACCTTCGGCTTGATATGGAAGGTCTTTAACCACATGCCGAAGTGGGGACGGATGCAGAGGAAAGCCTTACACACGACGATGAATGCCGAAATGTTGAGGATGAAGTTCGGGGCCAGATCATGGAAGTCCAGCCCGTAGTAGAACATGAGACCACAGACGAATGGATGGAGGGGAAACCCCAGTCCGCGGAGGAAGTGGTGGAGGAAAACTACCCTCTCGTGAGGTTCAGGGGTAGGAACGATCTGCCCCGCAGCGGGCAGCCGATGTGCGATATTCGCGGCTAAGTATCCGGCTCCGCACAACTTCTTGATGTGTCCCTCCGTAACGGAGGAAGCCATCCATTTGCCTCCCGCTCCGGACATGATTGGAGAAGGTTGAGGGGAAGGATGTGGACTTGGGTGTTGGAGCTTGAGTGCGCAAGAATGGATGAGCAAGGAGGAAGAAGGCGTGGGTAGAAAAAGGTTAAACCTTGTCCCTTTATAAGGGCGGCCGAAACTATGCGCCCCCACTAGCCTGGTAAAACTCTCTTATCCCCAAGCGCCGTAATCGATGGCACGGTTGGGTTACCCACACCCGTATTGATGAGAATCCCGTAATAAGGGGGACACGATCTCTGCTTTGACAAGACGTGTCAAGAAACTGCCTCACGTTATGTGCGGGGCTAGTTAAAGGAAACGATTCGAATAATCACCGGGCCATGGCATAATGTCATGTTGCTAAAACGTGTCAGCAGATTAGATTTGTGGAAATATTTTTTTTTGACCATGAAGACTGCAGGGCTTGCACCCCACAGCATTTTATTAATAAAGCCAAAATAAATACAAGGTATCCTCAAGATGAGGATGAAGAGGGAAAAGAAAGAGAAAATCCCTAAGAAAAGCTATACAGGGAAAGGGAAAACTATACCTAATAATTACAGAGGAAAAGAAAGCAACTCTCCTCAAGGAGGAAGAAAGTCAATCCACTTAAGAAGGGCTTCTCTCTATTTCCGTTTGATCCGATGAGAGAGCAGAGTAAGATTGTGAATGAAACCATTCCTCCATGCCCTGAAAGTAGGTTGGATGTTCCGGAAAGCTGTATCATTCCTGACCTTCCAAATATTCCACCATGCCGTAAACACGACCTCCCCAAAGAAAGGCTTGTTGAAATCCTTCCTAGCTTGACGAGCAATACCCGCCATATCATTACCACCTGTCCATTCAATTTGTAGATAGTTCCACACACGAGCGCTATAATTGCACTGGAAGAAAAGATGATTTCTGTCTTCCAGAATTCCAGTGGGACAAAGAACACATTCTGGTCCTTCATTAATCTTCCAATGCCTCCTCTGAATCATGTCTTTAGTGTTAACCCTGTCCATAAAGCCAAGCAAACATCTTGATCGACATTGTGTAGCAACTTTTCCATATCCACCCCAGAATGGGGTTTGATACCATTGGCTGATAGACAAAATCATAAAACCTCTTTGCAGTAAAATCTGCTTTCTTGCCATGTCTCCAGCTCCAGCTGTCCTTGGAGGTATTATCCAACTGGAAAGACCTCATTAGGGAAGAAAGTTGCTGTAATTCCTGAAAGGCTTGTGCAGTGAGAGGTAAGTAGAGAAGGTCCTGGAAACTACTAGCCGCAAAGACTTCCTTGACTGAGAGATTTTTGTCAAGACAAAAGGAGTAGAGCCTAGGAAATCGATCTTGCAGTGGGACTGAACTGCCGCCAATTTGCCAATAGTCAGACCAGAACAAAACCGTATCGCCAGTAGAAACCTCAACCGAAGTAATTGACCGAAAATTATCCATCAACTTACATACATCTCTCCACCAAAAGGAGCCACAAAGAACAGTGTCATGTGGAATCCTCTGAAAATAGTAAGAATCCCAAACTAACTGCACCCAGGGCACATCCATCTTGTTGTAAAATTTATTGAGATGTTTCAGCAGAAGAGCATCGTTCTGTAAACCTAGGTTCAGTATTCCAAGCCCTCCCTTGGACTTAGGCCTACAGACAAGCGGCCAAGCCGCCAGTGAGTGCCCCCTTTCCTGACCATACTTCCTCCATAAACACTGCCTCTGAATTCTTTCCAGTTGTTTCAAAATACCCTGAGGAATTGACAAACTGCAAAGGAAGAAGATAGGCAATGAAGAGATGACAGAATTAACTAATTGCAATCTGCTCCCTTGAGGTAAAAACCAAGAGCTTGCTGTCAATCTTCTCTCCATACAATCCACAAGGGGAAGAAGATCCACAATTTTTGGCCTGGTGGTCCCCACTGGCAGACCCAGATAAGTAAAAGGCATCTTGCCTAAATTACAACCAAAATAGGCAGCCAGATCTGAAGCATCTTGGTCAGTCACATTGATGGGATACATGGAGGATTTGTGGAAATTAATTTGAAGTCCAGTTGCCTGAGAAAAGGAGTGTAAAAGTCGTTTCAAAGCCCCCAATTGATATTTATCAGCATTGAAGAAAAGCAGTGTATCATCAGCATATTGGACAACAGGGAAATTAGGGTCATGTGTAGGCAGAGGCCTACTAATAAGACCTTGCTGAAGAAGATCATTTATCAATGTTTGCAAGAGATCCGCTGTAATAACAAAGAGCAAGGGGGAAATGGGATCCCCCTGCTTTACTCCACATTTGCACTTGAAGTGATTCCCAGGAACTCCATTCAAAAGAACAGAAGAAGTGCCAGAGGACAGCAACTGTTTAATCCAAATGATCCATCTATCATCAAAACCTTTTGCAATTAAAATCTTTATGATAGCCTCATGCTGGATAGAATCAAAAGCCTTTTCGAAATCCAGTTTAAGCAAAATGATGGGCCTCTTAGACTGATTACACTGGTGAATGTACTCAAAAGTCCAAGCAAGACAATCCTGGATTGTTCTTGATTTTATGAAACCATATTGATTTTTATGCACACATTTGGTGATCTCCTATTGGAATCTGTTAGCAGCCAGTTTTGTAAGAAACTTCAAACCCACAGAGGTAAGAGAAATTGGCCTAAAGTCCCCTACACACTCAGGTGACTGCTTCTTAGGAATCAGGGTAATGTATGCGTCATTCAAGTTCTCTAACTGAACTGCTCCAGCATGAAACTCCTTAACCAACTGGATGAAATCAGCAGAAATTATGTGCCAACACTTTTTCAAAAAAAGCCCATTAAAGCCATCAGGCCCAGGGGCCTTGTCAATGGGCATTTCCTTGATAACCTGCTCAATTTCTTTTAGATCAAATGGTTTTGTGAGCACCGCCAAACCCTGGACCCTAGGAATAAGGGACAAGATGTTTTCATCCAAACAAATTGACCTCACTGTCCCCATTCTGCTTCTGAAGGCTGACAAGAATTCCTTGGCCATTTCGTCATGGTTTGACGTTGTTGATCCATCAGACAGCAAAAGACTAGCAATAGAGTTTTTTCTGTATCTCTTAGTTGCCATAGCCTGAAAGAATTTTGAGTTTTCCTCTCCCACTTTGATATACCTAATTGTACATCTCTTCCTCCAGTACAGATATTGCATGTGCAACAGGCGCTCATGATGTAATTTTGTGATTTTTTTGAAATTAAACTCAGGCCTGGACAGAGATCTTCTGTCCTCAAGATTGTCCAACCAAAGAATTACCCAGTTACACTTCTCAAGCAACCTTTTGATGTGTGATAACCCTTTCTGCCACTTTTTCAGTGCAAACCTCAACGCCTTTAGTTTGTCCACAATTATTGCTGAAATATGAGTCTTATGAGAGGGTCGATTCCAGACCTCCTGAACACACTCCATAAAACCAGCCTGATGGATCCAAAAGTTTTCAAACCTAAAGATATGTGCTTTTGGAATTGCTGTACTGATGGTCACCAGACAAGGCACATGATCAGACGCAGTTTTGGCCAAGGGGGTCAGTTGTGTCATGGGGTAAGTGTGTATCCAACTCGCCGATGTGAAAACCCAATCCAACTGCTCCAAAAGAGGTCTGTCCTACATATTAGACCAAGCAAATTTTCGTCCTTTCAAGGGAAGTTCCAGTAGTCCCAAATGGCCAATTATCTCATTGAAAATAAACATGTCGTTTATATCACCCCCGGGTAAGTTCCTATTATCAATGGAACGGATGAAGTTGAAGTCTCCCATCAACATCCACAACTGATCCGGATCAATATCTAAGTTGTAAATCCAAGAAACAAACTCATCATGTAACTCACCCTGACAAGGGCCATACACATTCACCAGGAACCATTTTTCATTATTGTGAACCGAGGTAAACTGCATAACTATAGCGTAAGGTTTAACTTCAAGCAAGGTGCCACGGAACACATCTGAACGCCACACTGTTAATAGACCCCCAGACGCTCCACTAGAGGGAGACTCCACAAATTGATCAAAGCCATGGGGACAAATGCTTTTAATGATTGAACGTGAGCAAGTGGAAAGCTTAGTTTCCTGCAAACAAAGCACTGAACACTGACTCTCTATCACTTTTTCCCTGACAGAACGCTGTCTAGCATCCGAATTCAGACCGCGAACATTCCAACATAACTCTTTCCAGCTACGCGTTGTAACACGATTCATAAAAAACCATAGCGTCTAGTAGCAAAAGAAATATGGCACTTAATGCCATACCATCCATAATGAAAGAAAGTTCAGAACCCCAAAGTGTCTCGTCGCAGACCGAACTCAGTTCAACAGAAAAGAAAACAGCCATAATAGGCACCTTCGAGATAGAAGATAACATAAGAAACTACGCTGTGGATGCAGACGAGTCCTCCTGTGGATTAGCCATAAGCTTGTCCACCGATATAAGCGCAGGGTCAATCTCCAATTCCTCTCCCACAGCTTGCAGAACCTGAATCGGGGTGTGAGGTGGTGCGGCAGGTAGACCATCTTCAGAATCATCCACTGAAGTGGGCTGGGCCTTGTCCTCCATGGGCTTTGCACGGGGACGCTTCTTAGATGGCTGCAGTGACAGCTGCTCGGAAACCACGTTCTTGTAGCCATCCAACTTTGTCTCGCTCCTTGTGCAGCGCCTTAGAGATGTATCAACCACCGAAGCTTTCTTCTTCTCTCGCCGTTTACGCGCAGTTGACTTCTCAACAGAAAAGACCAAACTAGATTGAACTGAGACAGGAACAGCAGAACTATCTGACACCACTTCTTCAGAAACAGAGGCTTGGGCATTGGCAACAGGCAGCTCCTCAAATAAAGCTCTGGCCACCGGGCGCTTGACCAAGACAGACTGTCTGGTCGCAGGTACCATAGGCAGAGAGGCAGCTAAGCAAGAAATCATCCTTGATTCATCAAAGGCAATGGATCAAGACCTCTTCGAGTAAATGACTGTGCCCAGCGGCTTGAAGAAAATGGACCTGGGCACTTCCTTAACCGAGAAATCGACCATAAGATTCTCAAAATATCTTTTCCAAACCATCTCCGGAGGAAGGGGAGGACCAGCCACAATGCGTGCCATGCCAATAAAGACTTCATGATGCTGAATCACCGGATGCTGGTAGGGCACAATGGCAAGCTGATTTTCTTCAAAAACCGGATACTGAGCTTCGGGGAGTGGTAAATCATGTTGCTGTTGGATATCGTCCTCTTGTTGAAGCTGCTCGACAGAGGCAGACCCTTCCGGTTGATCAATGACTATTGAAACTTGATCCTGTTCGGGAGCAGCAGGGTGTGGGGCCTGCTCGATCCCTGCATCATCTCCCACATGGCATTTCCCCAACCAGGGGCATTTCCCCAACCAGGAGTGTTGTTGTTCACAGGTGGAGGGGGTGGAGCGAGGGGAGCATCATTCCAACCCAGCATTGGGTAGGGAGGCAAAGCAAACATCAAGTTATCCTGCACCAGATTACCAGGTAAAGGATGAGGATTTCCATCCAAGGGCATGGGGTCTTCGTCATGTGGCATCTGATCTACAAAGTCTGCACCTAGAACATAGCAAGCAGCAGTCCAAGATACTTGGGTATCTCCATACTCCGCATAATCACGAAAGACAACGTCTCTTGGAACCAACGGCGTATCCGGAAAATAAGCTTCCACTAGGGTCCGAACCAGATAAGGATCCTCACTATCCCAAGAGATAAATTTTCCAAAAGTGCCTACCGCCTGCGAGATATATTCAGTGGTGCGGTAATCCAGAGGAATCCCAATGAACATTAACCAGCCCTTGCGAAAACCCTGTGTCCCTTTGAATTTTTCTCCATCATCATGCTTCGTAAATCTGATAGAGCGAACATTACCCAAAGGAAATGGTGCATGCTGAATCAAGGTGTATCTCACTGACGGATCCCTGACTTGAAACAGCCCAACCCCATGAAACCATGGCTGCGCAGATTGAACAAAAATACCTCTGTTTTGCAGAAACTGGACCACTTCTTCCCGCACTGGGCCGAACGGCCCCTTCGGCTCCGGCATCACCTCTGCAACCATGAAGTCCTCATGCCGACGAGTCGGACGCGCAGCGGGCGTGAAGAAGGTGCGAGGTAGCCGACGATCGCCCCCATAAATGATGTGATGACCCGGGGGCGCAAAGCGCTGAGGATCGAGCTCATAGTTCGCCATGGAATCGCCAGAAGCAGGTCGGGGGTTTTCTTTGGCTTGAGGAGAGGGAAGATGTAATGTGGGCGGCGGCGATGGGACTGGACAGTCTATGCCAATAACTCCGGCTATGTTCCCATGAGAAGCAGCAGATTCCGATAAACTCGTTTTTTGTTGCACCAAAATTGGCCTCCAAACCAGACCATTGGAGCGCGCGAAATCATTACAGTCCCGGCTAGAGTGACCAGGACGAGAGCAACCTGTGCAGACCGCTCGCATTCCACAAGTCGCTAACAAGTGGCCCCTTTGAGAGCAAATTGTGCAGGTAATCACGCGGTCCACCATGTCATCGACCATGGCCTCAAACTGCCTCGCGGCCTCTTGAGATGAAGGGATATCTGGACAGTGGCCCAAAGGAGTTGGGATCATAGGCGTGGATGGCCCAGAGGCAGATGGGCTGGGCCTAGTGATCGGGCGGGCCTCCAGAGGAACTAGGTCGGGAGGTAGACAATTCATTTGAATGGGCGGCAATCCCGCCCCTGCGAAACGTACGGGCGAAATCCCAGCATGCACAGGGGATAGGTCCTCCTAAACCGGATCAGGCACCAGTGAAGATGAATCCGGCCGGCTCAACGCCGGCAACGGAGTGACTGTACCAAAAACAATGGGTGGACGCACCACCGTGCAACACAAGTCCGCATGTGGCAATTGATGAATGACCACACGTTCATGAGCAGGGAGATCATACCCCGCATCACACATGGTATCAATGCATTCTTGCGTAGCCGGATATCTATATCCCTTGCAAGCCGAGTATCGCTCAAAAGTGGCAAAAGAAAGCTTTTTCTGTGCAGAAGTGACAGATTTTATAGCTGATCTAGCCGGAGGCTTGTTCATGGCTAAAAGGCCTAAAGTTGATCGACGCTTGGTAGGACTAACTAGAATCCATGCAGCATCACATTCCTTCCTCCAGATACGGAGTTCTCTAGTCCAATTAGGTCCCCCGTTACCCCACAAATGAAAATAGCACTTGAATAGATCGCATGCATATGAACGAAGATCCATAATAAGAAAACCAACTTGTTGGCAAGAGACATGGAAGGAATAAACCTTATCCTTGATATGCTCAACATGAAGATCAATTGCCGAACCTCCAATTGCTGCTTCTAGAGCCGCCGCCACAGAATCCTCCGTGAGACGAAAGACATGGCGGCTAAATGAAACCACTAATTTAAATGACCTCTTGTGCCCTGAAGGATGGATCGTAAGGCTAGTAGATCTGAAAACCTCATCTGCAAAAACCCTACCCTTGGAGAAATCCAAGCCAAGGGTAGATCCACCAGAAGAACCCATAGGAGATGGGTATTTCCAAGATCCTGAGAGGACGCCGGAGCTGAGGAGCGGTGGGAATCCGCAGATTAGTGGAGAAAGAGGGAGATCGCCGGAGAGGGTAGGAGCGCCGTGGGGGGTGGAAGCGCCATCCTCGCCAGTTTGAGTGATTTCTTATTTGTGGAAATATTATTCTCTCTACGGTGGTATGTGGAACTTATTTTGCAGGGTCGGACACTATCCTTGTATTCAAATTCTTCCGTGGTGTATTCGGAGGAGGAACCCGCCTTGCAATGCCGAAGACAATACTGCGCGCCGGACTCATCGCCATTGAAGCCTGGTTCAGGGGCTACTAAGGGAGTCCTGGATTAGGGTGTCTCTGGACAGCCGGACTATATCCTTTGGCCGGACTGTTGGACTATGAAGATACAAGATTGAAGACTTCGTCTCGTGTCCGGATGGGACTCTACTTGGCGTGGAAGGAAAGCTAGGCAATACGGATATGTATATCTCCTCCTTTGTAACCGACCTTGTGTAACCCTAGCCCCCTCTGGTGTCTATATAAACCAGAGGATTTTAGTCCGTAGGACAACATGCAATCATACCATAGGCTAGCTTCTAGGGTTTAGCCTCTCCGATCTCATGGTAGATCAACTCTTGTAATACTCATGTCATCAAGAATAAATCAAGCAGGACGTAGGGTTTTACCTTCATCAAGAGGACCCGAACCTGGGTAAAACATCATGTTCACTGCCTCCTGTTACCATCCGCCTTAGATGCACAGTTCGGGACCCCCTACCCGAGATCCGCCGGTTTTGACACCGACAATGATCTCATCGGATGAACCACAATGTTGGTGATTCAATCAATCCCGTATACAATTCCCTTTGTCCATCGATATGTTACTTGCCCGAGATTCGATCGTCGGTATCCCCATACCTCTTTCAATCTCGTTACCGACAAGTCTCTTTACTCGTTCCGTAATGCATGATCCCGTGGCTAACTCCTTAGTCACATTGAGCTCATTATGATGATGCATTACCGAGTGGGCCCAGAGATACCTCTCCGTCATACGGAGTGACAAATCCCAGTCTCGATTCATGACAACCCAACAAACACTTTCGGAGATACCTGTAGTGCACCTTTATAGCCACCCCGTTACGTTGTGACGTTTGATCCACCCAAAGCATTCCTACAGTGTCCAGGAGTTTCACAATCTCACGGTCTAAGGAAATAATACTTGACATTAGAAAAGCTCTAGCAAACGAACTATACAATCTTGTGCTATGCTTAGGATTGGGTCTTGTCCATCACATCATTGTCCTAATGATGTGATCCCGTTATGAACGACATCTAATGTCCATGGTCAGGAAACCATAACCATGTATTGATCAATGAGCTAGCCAAATAGAGTCTCGCTAGGGACATGTTGTGGTCTATGTATTCACACATGTATTACGGTTTCCGATTAATACAATTATAGCTTGAACAATAGAAAATTATCATGAACAAGGAAATATAATAATAACCATTTTATTATTGCCTCTAGGGCATATTTCCAACAGTCTCCCACTTGCACTAGAGTCAATAATCTAGTTACATTGTGATGAATCGAACACCCATAGAGTTTTGGTGCTGATCATGTTTTGCTCGTGAAAGAGGTTTAGTCAACGGATCTACGACATTCAGATCCGTATGTACTTCACAAATATCTATGTCTCCATCTTGAATATATATTCACGAATGGAGTTGAAGTGACGCTTGATGTGCTTGGTTTTCTTGTGAAACCTGGGCTCCTTGGCAATGGCAATAGCTCCAGTGTTGTCACAGAAGAGAGTCATTGGGCCCAACGCACTAGGAATCACTCCTAGGTTAGTGATAAACTCCTTCATCCAGACTCCTTCCCGAGGTTCTTCTGAAGCAGCTATGTACTCTGTTTCACATGTAGATCCCACCATGACGCTTTGCTTGCAACTGCACCAACTGACTGCCCTACCATTCAAAAAATACACGTATCCGGTTTGTGACTTGGAGTCATCCAGATCTGTGTCGAATCTAGCATCGATGTAACCCTTTACGACGATCTCTTCTTCAGCTCCATAAACAAGAAACGTATCCTTAGTCCTTTTCAGGTACTTCAGGATATTCTTGACCACTGTCCAGTGTTCCATACCGAGATCACTTTGGTACCTCCCCACCAAACTTATGGCAAGGTTCACATCAGGTCTGGTACACAGCATGGCATACATAATAGAGCCTATGGCTGAGGCATAGGGGATGACACTCGTATTTTCTCTTCCTTCTGCTGAGGTTGGGTGTTGAGCTGCGCTCAATCTCACACCTTGCAATATAGGCAAGAACCCCTTCTTGGACTGATCCATATTGAACTTCTTCAATATCTTGTCAAGGTATGTGCTTTGTGAAAGACCAATGAGGCATCTTGATCTATCTCTATAGATCTTGATGCCTAATATGGAAGCAGCTTCTCCAAGGTCCTTCATTGAAAAACACTTATTCAAGTAGGCCTTTATGCTTTCCAAAAGTTCTATATCATTTACCATCAATAGTATGTTATCCACATATAATATGAGAAATGCTACAGAGATCCCACTCACTTTCTTGTAAATACAGGTGATACGTCCATTTTGCATCATGCTTTTATATCAATATTTATTGCATTATGGGCTGTTATTTCACTTTATGTCACAATAATTATGGCTATTCTCTCTTCTTTTACAAGGTTTACATAAGGAGGGAGAATGCCGACACCTGGAATTCTGGGCTGGAAAAGGAGCAAATATTAGAGACCTATTCTGCGCAACTCCAAAAGTCCTGAAACTCCACGGAACATCTTAGAATAAATAAAGAAAAATCCTCGCCAAAGATGAAGGCCAGGGGGCCCACACCCTTCTCACGAGGGTGGGGGGCGCCCCCCCTAGGGCGTGCCCCCTACCTCGTGGGCCCCCTGGTGGCTCTCCGACGTCCATCTTCTCCTATATGAAGTCTTTTGATGAGAAAAAAAACTAGAAGGAACTTTTCGGCATGAGACTCCGCCGCCACGAGGCTGAACCTTGGCGGATCCAATCTAGAGCTCCGGCAGAGCCATTCTGCCGGGGAAACTTCCCTCCGGGAGGGGGAAATCATCACCATCGTCATCACCAACACTCCTCTCATCGGGAGAGGGCAATCTCCATCAACATCTTCACCAGCACCATCTCATCTCCAAACCCTAGTTCATCTCTTGTATCCAATTCTTGTCTCAAAGTGCGGGATTGGTGCTAGTAGGTTGCTAGTAGTGTTGATTACTCCTTGTAGTTGATGCTAGTTGGTTTATATGGTGGAAGATCATATGTTCAGATCCTATATGCATATTATTACCCCTCTGATTATGAACATGAATATGCTTTGTGAGTAATTACGTTCATTCCTGAGGACAAGGGAGAGGTCTTGCTATGAGTAGTCATGTGAATTTGGTATTCGTTTGATATTTTGATAAGATGTATGTTGTCTAGCCTCTAGTGGCATTGTGAAGTAATAAGTAGATGATGGGTTGCTAGAGTGACAGAAGCTTAAACCCTAGTTTATGCGTTGCTTCGTAAGGGGCTGATTTGGATCCATATGTTTCATGCTATGGTTAGGTTTACCTTAATACTTTTGTTGTAGTTGCAGATGCTTGCAATAGAGGTTAATCATAAGTGGGATGTTTGTTCAAGTAAGAACAGCACCCAAGCACCGGTCCACCCACATATCAAATTATCAAAGTATCGAACACGAATCATATGAACGTGATGAAAACTAGCTTGACGATATTCCCATGTGTCCTCGGGAGCGCTTTTCCTATTATGAGAGTTTGTTCCGGCTTGTCCTTTGCTACAAAAGGATTGGGCCACCTTTCTGCACTTTATTTACTTTTGTTACTTGTTGCTCGTTACAATTTATCTGATCACAAAACTATCTGTTACCACTTATTTCAGTACTTGCAGAGAACACCTTGCTGAAAACCCTTATCATTTCCTTCTGCTCCTCGTTGGGTTCGACACTCTTACTTATCGAAAGGACTACGATAGATCCCCTATACTTGTGGGTCATCAAGACTCTTTTCTGGCGCCGTTGCCGGGGAGTGTAGCGCCTTTGGTAGGTGGAATTTGGTAAGGAAAAATTTATATAGTGTGCTGAAATTTACTGTCACTTGTTACTATGGAAAGTAATTCTCTGAGGGGCTTTTTCAGGGTATCTTCACCCCGTCCAGTAGAGCAAAGAGTTGCTCCTCAACCTATTGAACCTATAGAAAATGAAACTCCTTTTGAATTTCCTTCGGGTATGATGAAAAAACTGCTAGCTAACCCTTTTATAGGAGATGGAACAAAGTATCCTGATGAGCACTTAATATATGTGGATGAAGTTTGTGGATTATTTAAGCTTGCAGGTATACCCGATGATGTTGCTAAGAAGAAGGTCTTCCCTTTATCTTTGAAGGGAGACGCATTGATATGGTATAGGCTATGTGATGATATGAGATCATGGGACTATAAAAGATTGAAGTTGGAATTTCATCAAAAGTATTACCCTATGCGTCTTGTTCATCGTGATCACAATTATATATATAATTTCTGGCCTCGCGAAGGAGAAAGCATCACTCAAGCTTGGGGGGGGGGGGCTTAAATCAATGTTATATTCATGCCCCAATCATGAGCTCCCGAGAGAAATAATTATGCAAAGTTTTTATGCTCAGCTTTCTGATAACAATCGCACCATGCACGATACTTCTTGTGCTGGCTCTTTTATGATGAAGACTATTGAATTCAGATGGAATTTATTAGATAGAATTAAACGCAACTCTGAAGATTTGGACCTCGACGAAGGTAAGGAGTCAGGTATGACACCTAAGTTTGATTGTGTTAAATCTTTTATGGACACCGATATTTTCCGTAAGTTTAGCACTAAATATGAACTTTGACTCTGAGATAGTAGCTTCTTTCTGCGAATCTTTTGCTATTTATGTTGATCTCCCTAAGGTGAAGTGGTTTAAATATCATCCTCCCATAGAAGTAAAAGTAGCTGCACCTATTAAAGTTGAAGAAAAGACTGTCACTTATAATGATCCTATTGTTCCTACTTCTTATATTGAGAAACCACCTTTCCCTGTTAGAATAACTAGTCATCAACCCGTGCACCCGCACGGGCTAGCACTTTAAATATTTATTGCTTGAGAAAGTTTATATCAAGTTTGTGATAGAAAATAATAGACATATATTGTTTAACTGTTTTTGATTAAATATGCATGTACAATGGTTTCCTTTGTTTACCATACACGATATGAGTTAGATACCTTCACCTAGTATTATTTAGATTGTATGTATGCATTGCGTCTAAATAGTCAATTCTGTTACATGGTACATCCTCAGGTTTATCAAGGGATTTGAAAATATAAGTCTGCGACCTTTATTACGGTTAAAAAGCAGTGTATTCATGAAAAAATAGCTTCAAATGCATATTTACTCATAAACCATAATTCTATAGAAGCTGCCGAAATGGCATGATTAGTTGTAGCATATGTTGTCAATTTCGGCACGGCAACATGTTGGAGTTTGCTGGAGTTCATTTGATCTTATAATTTGCAGTTACAATGAACATACTTTTAATGGTAATTAATACTGACTTACAACATTCATATGCAGAAGTGCACAATAGAGAACAAAGAAGAGCATTTAATTTTGGTTGATTGTGAAAGGCTTTTAAAATAGTGGTCGATGCACAGTGTTCCATCCTTCCATGTTATTGGTAAAATTGATTTTAAGTTCTTTTCCTTATCATGAAAATTCTAGATTCATGATGTCCAGGTTAATGTAGACTTTTTTTACATTTACTAGAAGGGCGGTACTTTGGACTCCACACTTGGAGACAATTAGGAGAATAGAAGAGATCATACCACACAAATCAAAATTGCATGCAGAAAAATAAAAGAACCTGGTCTAGTCGGTGCATGAACCAAACATACATGATTATTACTTTGCATCTTGGACATTGTATGTAGCTGTTGCCTGTAGGCATATAGGAGGTGCTCGTGAGCTACTCACCGTCGCCTCATAACATTTCTCAAGTATATATGATGGATTACTTGTACTTTCTCATGAGGATTAACGTGAGACCTCAAAAGGTGCCTCCAATTAGTATATATATATATATATATATATATATATATATATATATATATATATATATATATATATATATATATATAAGATACACATCCTATTACAACTGAGGGATTTGTGAGTATTGTTACAGAAAGTAAGGATAAATTAATAGTTGTAACACCTTGAAGGGAGAACCGAAGTATATGAGTTTTACTCATGTATATATGCACGTTTTTTAATTAATCTGAAGTTCAATTTTCATCTTATATATGGATAAGAAACTGTAAATTCAAATATTGAACAAACCATGGCTATATGAAAAAATAATTGAGCAAATATTACTTATCCAAAATAGACGCATTAAATGGTTAAAGTAGAAACCAACGACATCATTGTTTATGTACATATGAATCCTCTTGTGTGTATATAGCCTCCAAGTAGCGAGTACTAATGACACCATTCTCTCAAAAGAAGAGACTACTAACCTGAAAGTGTTGGATACATCAGTTGCTATGTGACCTTTAAACCAGCAGGATGCACAAAACCTACCTATTCATTTGTAATAACACATAAACATGTTGCTCCAATTTCTTCATATATTTTTTGTATGAACCTGTTTATTCCCAATATATAGAGTCAACATTCATTTGTAAATGCCAAAAAAATTCCAAAAGCCCTATGTCACGCACTGTATGGATCACATTAGACAAATAAGTGAACTTATTTATGTTTCTTAGAGCCATCGAATGAGAGAAAATTCATTTTGAAATATTTGTCGATTGGTCTACTTAACCCAAAGGTATTCATTGGCCATAGATAGGCAATACTAATCACGACATATTCTGTCCTATATATATTAATGTCTCACATGAAAAATATTAAATTCAGAGAAGCTTTTGTGAACTAAGATGACATCTCATTATTATCTTCTAATTAAGAACTTTTTTGGAGAATAAGAAAAGGAGCTTTGGCTTGAGGAGAAAGCTAATTGGAGAGGTCGTACTCGTACCATGGAGTATGTAGGTGATTGGATGATTTGTCCACATAGCTGTGTGTGCGTTCATGAGTAGATTACATGGCGTGTATGTGTGTTCATAAGTAGTAGATTATAGGTGGTGGAGGCAGGATTCGGTGGCCATGGGCAACAGCTCTTTTGTTGTATGGGCCAGGGAGATCATCCGAGCCCAAGGCCGGCAAGCAGCCTGGGGTCTCGTCAGTCCAGGCGTCGCTGGCAGATGTTGGCATCCTGGACGGCGCCTTGTCCTCCGAACGCCCACACGCGACGCAGGAGTGCAGTCTCGCATCACATCCCTCCGCATGCCCATGCCCGAGGCCAGAGTCATTGAGTAGCCCGTGCAGTCCTGCTGTTGCATGTCCACATTATATCAACTCCATCCACTCCGACGTCTGTGTTGAGAGCTGTAGTGCATGCATGCGATGGGAAAGATTGGTGTCCAATCCCATGGCCATCCAGTCCATGCCTCCATGGTGTACGTCTGTGTTAAGGACATCTAAGGACCGTGTTCTGTGGATGGAACTCCAAAATTTAGGACAACGTCAAGAATTACAATGCTAGGGTTCTCTTGAGGAATCAACAAATCTTCAAGGGAGCTGTTTCTTTTCTGTATACACATGAAAGAAGTCTACGATCTTTGTGCGGAAGACAACTCACTATGTATTTAATCCAACTGTTGTAATAACTAAAACAAAGATTGAATGGAGGATTTGTAAAATAAATTGTCTACAAATCATTGAAATTGTCATATGAAATAGCAGTTAATTAGTACTCGGGAGGATGTCTACAAATCATTGAAATTCTGTATAGCTGCAAAATTGTCCCTAACAAAATCTAGTCCCTCTAGCAACATGGCACATTCAATTAAGTTACACCAGTTCTGTATATGTACTAAAATCATGAAGATAGAAGACAAAACCTGAGTTCAATTTGGCAGAAAAGCTAGTTGTCTTACATAGGACAGGAGCACTGTTGTGTATCTCTTACTGTTTTCTGAATAGCTGCGCCATCGGTACACAATAGCTCCTTTGCTTCGCGGACTCATGGACGGCCGATGAACAGCTGCTGCCTGATGTGCTTCAAACTGTCCTTGTACACTACTCCTCCTGTTAGATCCGATTCATCTGCTGACCAAAAATATATGGCCATGGGAATCCATAGGTTATTGAGGAAGGGAATTGCAGAGACCTGAAGAGGCTGGAGTGGATCATACCTTTTACACAATCAGATCCAATTTTGATGTAATATTGAAGCTGATTATGGCATGGAGATTGATCAACTGCAGCAACCATCAGGGGAGAATTCATCAACTGAATACATTAGACTGATGCGTGTTCAGATCTTGGAAAGTTGGGAGAGTCAAAGTATGAAATCTAGGTACTTTAAGCTTTGTACGTTAGACCTATGCGTGCTTCCGGAGAAGATGCAGACCACCTCTGCTGGTTCCCCTCGTTCCCAAGAGTTCCTGATCTAGTCACGAACTGTGCTGATAGATCGACATCAACAATAACAATTTTTTCTTGATTCTACGTTATGGATTAGTCAGAGTATATGGGTAGGGGAGTTCTTTGATTAATTAAACATGCTATAGAGATCACAGAATCATGGCTTACCTACTTGCTTTGTGAGGATAGTAGTGGCCGACGAAGAACTCTAGTGTATGGTTGGTAAGCCATGGCGCCATTACTCTACCATAGGTACAGAACGGGATGAGTAAGAGCAGCGCGAGGGTTCGGTGCGCCCCTGGGTTCATTGGTAGATGAGAAACAACAGATTCGATGGGAGGAGGACCGGATTAGGAGAAGCGCTAGGGCTCGATGCGTGGGTATTCTTTTATTGAAGTGGTGCCTTGGAGGGGTTGGATCAGATGAGGAAGGAGACTGTTGTAGGATGGTTTTTTTGCTGAAGATACTTTAAGGTGGGACATCCGATGAGGACTCTCGACACATCACATCCGACGGTGCACGATAATTAATTCGAAGATCATACGGCTAATTTTCTTTGGTTATGAGGATTAACGTGGAGGCTCGTATGATGCCTCCAATTAGTAAATATAAGAAGGATCATGCTAAAGCTTCAACTGTTGTTCGTAAAAGCAATATTAGAACTTATACACCTCCTGAGCAAGTTAAAGTAGAATCTAATATTGCTATTGTTAAAGATCTCTTGTCTGATAATATTGATGGGCATGTTATTCAGTTCGAAGATGAAACTGCTAGAATTGCTAAACCTTGTGCTAAAGATAAACATAGACATGTGGTAGGCGTGCCTGTTATTTCTGTTAAAATAGGAGATCATTGTTATCATGGCTTATGTGATATGGGTGCTAGTGCTAGTGTAATACCTATTGATTTATATGAAGAAATTAAGAATGAAATTGCACCTGTTGAGTTAGAAGATATTGATGTTAATATTAAACTTGCTAATAGAGATACTATTGCACCAATTGGAATTGTTACAGATGTCGAAGTCTTGTATGGGAAGACTAAATATCCTGCTGATTTTCTTTTCTTGGTTCCCCACAAGATAGCTTTTGTCCGATTATATTTGGTAGACCCTTCTTAAATACTGTCAATGCTACCATAGATTGCAAAAAGAATGTTGTTACTATTGGCTTGGATGATATGGTTCATGAGTTTAATTTCTCTAAATTTAGTAAACAACATCGTGATGAAGAATTACCTAGTAAGGATGAAATTATTGGTCTTGCTTCTATTGCCATACCTCCTATTGATCCTTTAGAACACTATTTGCTAGACCATAAAAATGATATGTTCATGAATGAAAGAAGGGAAATAGATGAAGTATTCTTTAAACAGGAACCTATTCTGCAACACAATTTGCCTATTGAAATCTTAGGGGATCCTCCTCCACCCAACGGTGATCCCGTGTTTGAGCTTAAACCTTTGCCTGATAATCTTAAATATGCTTATCTTGATAAAAAGAAGATATATCCTGTTATTATTAGTGCTAACCTTTCAGAGCATGAAGAAGAAAGATTATTGAAAACTCTGAAGAAGCATCGTGCTGCTATTGGATATACTCTTGATGATCTTAAGGGCATTAGTCCCACTCTATGTCAACATAAAATAAATTTGGAAGCAGATGCCAAACCAGTTCGTGATCCTCAACGACGTCTGAATCCTAAAATGAAAGAAGTGGTAAGAAAATAAATACTAAAGCTTCTGGAGGCAGGTATAATCTATCCCTTCGCTGATAGTGAGTGGGTGAGTCCTGTCCATTGTGTCCCTAAGAAGGGAGGTATTACTGTTGTTCCTAATGATAAAGATGAATTGATTCCACAAAGAATTATCACAGGTTATAGGATGGTAATTGATTTCCGCAAATTAAATAAAGCTACTAAGAAAGATCATTACCCCTTACCTTTTATTGATCAAATGCTAGAAAGATAATGCAAACATACACACTATTGCTTTCTAGATGGTTATTCCGGTTTCTCTCAAATACCTGTGTCAGCTAGAGATCAATCAAAGACTACTTTTACATGCCCTTTTGGTACTTTTGCTTATAGACGTATGCCTTTTGGTTTATGTAATGCACCTGCTACCTTTCAAAGATGCATGATGGCTATATTCTCTGACTTTTGTGAAAAGATTTGTGAGGTTTTCATGGACGACTTTTCCGTCTATGGTTCCTCTTTTGATGATTGCTTGAGCAATCTTGATCGAGTTTTGCAGAGATGTGAAGAAACTAATCTTGTCTTGAATTGGGAAAAGTGCCACTTTATGGTTAATGAAGGTATTGTCTTGGGGC
This sequence comes from Triticum monococcum, assembly GCA_034509565.1. Taxonomy (NCBI): domain Eukaryota; kingdom Viridiplantae; phylum Streptophyta; class Magnoliopsida; order Poales; family Poaceae; genus Triticum; species Triticum monococcum. The sequence goes on along the minus strand of CM067843.1, from coordinate 662,305,611 downwards.
ATAAAGTTTCTGAAAGAGGTATTGAAGTTGATAAAGCCAAGGTTGATGCTATTGAAAAGATGCCATGTCCCAAGGACATCAAAGGTATAAGAAGTTTCCTTGGTCATGCTGGATTTTAAAGGAGGTTCATTAAGGACTTCTCAAAAATTTCTCGGCATCTGACTAATTTATTGCAAAAAGATATACCATTTGTCTTTGATGATGATTGTGTAGAAGCATTTGAAATACTTAAGAAAGCATTAGTCTCTGCACCTGTTGTTCAGCCACCTGATTGGAATTTACCAATTGAAATTATGTGTGATGCTAGTGATTATGTTGTAGGTGCTGTTCTAGGGCAAAGAGTTGATAAGAAATTAAATGTTACTCATTATGCTAGTAAGACTCTAGACAATGCTCAAAGAAATTATGCTACTACTGAAAAAGAGCTTTTAGCAGTTGTATTTGCTTGTGATAAGTTCAGATCTTATATTGTTGATTCTAAAGTAACTATTCAAACTGATCATGCTGCTATTAAATATCTTATGGAAAAGAAAGATGCTAAACCTAGACTTATTAGATGGGTTCTCTTGCTACAAGAATTTGATTTGCATATTGTTGATAGAAAGGGAGCTAAGAACCCCGTTGCAGACAACTTGTCTAGGTTAGAAAATATTCTTAATGACCCACTACCTATTAATGACAGCTTTCCTGATGAACAATTAAATGTTATAAGTTCTTCTCGTAGTACTCCATGGTATGCTGATTATGCTAATTATATTGTTGCTAAATTTATACCACCTAGCTTCACATATCAGCAAAAGAAAAAGGTTTTCTATGATTTAAGACATTACTTTTGGGATGACCCACATCTTTATAAAGAAGGAGTAGATGGCGTTATTAGATGTTGTGTACCTGAGCATGAACAGGAACAGATCCTAGGCAAGTGTCACTCCGAGTCTTATGGAGGACACCACGCTAAAGATATTACTGCACATAAGGTATTGAAATCTGGGTTTTATTGGTCTACTCTCTTCAAGGATGCCCGTAAGTTTGTCTTGTCTTGTGATGAATGTCAAAAATTGGTAATATTAGTAGACGTCAAGAAATGCCTATGAATTATTCTCTTGTTATTGAACCGTTTGATGTTTGGGGCTTTGATTATATGTGACCTTTTCCTTCCTCTAATGGATACACACATATTCTAGTTGCTGTTGATTACGTTACTAAGTGGGTAGAAGCTATTCCAACTAGTAGTGCTGATCATAAAACTTCTATTAAAATGCTTAAAGAAGTTATTTTTCCGAGGTTTGGAGTCCCTAGATATTTAATGACTGATGGTGGTTCACACTTTATTCATGGTGCTTTCCGTAAAATGCTTGCTAAATATGATGTTAATCATAGAATTGCATCCCCTTATCACCCACAGTCTAGTGGTCAAGTAGAGTTGAGCAATAGAGAGCTCAAATTAATTTTGCAAAAGACTGTTAATAGGTCTAGAAAGAATTGGTCCAAGAAACTTGATGATGCATTATGGGCTTATAGAACTGCATACAAAAATCCTATGGGTATGTCTCCGTATAAAATGGTTTACGGAAAAGCATGTCACTTACCTCTCGAACTAGAACATAAGGCATATTGGGCTATTAAAGAGCTCAACTATGATTTTAAACTTGCCGGTGAGAAGAGGTTATTTGATATTAGCTCACTTGATGAATGGAAAACCCAAGCTTTTAAAATGCCAAGTTGTTTAAAGAAAAAGTTAAAAGATGGCATGGCAAAAGGATACAAAAGCGTGAGTTTAATGTAGGTGATTATGTATTGTTATACAACTCTCGTTTAAGATTTTTTGCAGGAAAACTTCTCTCTTAATGGCAAGGCCCCTATGTTATCGAAGAGGTCTATCGTTCTGGTGCCATAAAAATCAACAACTTCTAGGGCACAAATCCGAAAGTGGTAAACAGTCAAAGAATCAAACATTATATCTCAGGTAATCCCATAAATGTTGAAACCAATATTATTGAAACCGTAACCCCAGAGGAATACATAAGGTACACTTTCCAGACTGTTTCAGACTCCGAAAAGGAATAGGTATGTGGTATGGTAAGCAAACCGACTCCAAAACAATTTTTAAGGCAACATTTCTCAGTTTTGGAATATTTAGAAAAATATAAAAATAAGTAGCAGTCCGGGAAGGACACGAGGGCCCCACGAGGGTGGTGGGCGCGCCCCCTACCTCGTGAGCACCTCGTGTGCCTTCCGGACTCCGTTTTCTTGCATGTTACGTATTTTGGTCGGTAAAAATTCATTATATAACCTCCCGAAGGTTTTGACTCCCGAATCACGCAAACGTCCTCTGTTCTTGTTTCGAGCTGTTTTCTGTCAGGGTTTTCCAGGCTAGGCATCATGTCGTATCCCTCCTCCAACAATGGTGACAACGATGCTTGGCTAATGAAGATGGATCTGAAGAGGGAAGAACCCACGAGGGTCAACAAGGATGAAAGGATCAAGAAGGCCACGGAGGATCAAGCTCCAGCAGCAAAAGACACCCTCCAACTTGATCATAACCTTCTTACCCCAACTGAGATCGAAGCTTTCAAGACGATTGAGTTAGCTCGTATACAAAACAAGTATCTCACACAAAAAAATATTTTGTTGACGAGCATATTGTTGCACTCAAGGACATTATTCGCAAGCTGGAGGACCTCTTACGCTTAACGTGCGATTATCCGTCACCTCCACCTTCTTCACCAACAAAGGAGATATAATCACTTGGGTAGGGGCACTCCCCTTGGCAACTGCCAAGCTTGGGGGAGGTGCCCCGGTATCGTATCACAATCACAACTCCTATCTTTACCGTTTTTCTTAGTTCGATCCTATTAGTAGTATCTTGATCTAGTAGAATAAAGTTTATGGCATGATCTAGTTTTGAGTTTTGCTTTATTATCTCTCCATGTAATCGAGTCCGTGAGCTATATATAATAAAGATTAGTGTTGAGTCAAGGGCTTGATTATTTTGCCATGATCTTGGGTGAATAAAAGAAAGAGAAAAAGAATAAAAAGAAACAAAGAGTTCATATTGATCTTATTGAGAGTAATGACTTCACATAGAAAGAGTATGATGATTAAAAGTTGTTGGGAGTTGGCAGACATAGCTTTGGTCATTGTTGCAATTAATAGGAAGTAATAAGGAAAGAGAGGTTTTCAGATATAGATATATTATCATTGACATCTTTTACGATTGGGAGCACTCATTAAAATATGACATGCTAAAGAGTTGATGTTGGACAAGGAAGACAACGTAATGAGTTATGTATTTCTTATATCTGAGATAAAGTATGTTGTCATGGATCCTCTAACTTGTTGATCTTGCCTTTACCCCTCATGCTAGCCAAATTCTCAGCACTAAGTAGAAATACTACTTGTGCTTCCAAAATCCCAAAACACATTTTTTCCATGAGAGTCCACCATATCTACCTATGGATTGAGTAAGGTCCTTCAAGTAAGTTGTCATCGGTGCAAAGCAATAAAAATTGCTCTAAATATGTATGATTGATTGGTGTGGGAGAAATAAGCTTTATACGATCTTGTGATGTGGAAGTAATAGAAGAGACGGACTGCATAATAAAGGTTCATATCACAAGGGGCAATATAAAGTGACGTTCTTTCGCATTGGGATTTTATATATCCAACCATAAAAGCGCATGGCAACCTCTGCTTCCCTCTGCGAAGGTCCTATCCTTTATTATTATCTTCTACCTTATGCAAGAGTCATGGTGATCTTCACCTTTTCTTTTTCATTTTATCCTTTGGCAAGCTCAGCATGTTGGAAAGAACATGATATATATATATATATATATATATATATATATATATATATATCTAATTGGATGTAGGGGGGCATGAACCATTATTGTTGACATTACCCTTGTGGTAAAAGGTTGTGGGGCAAACCTATAAGCTCCTATCTTTCTCTATGTCCGATTAAAACTCCGTAACCACAAGTATCGCGTGAGTGTTAGCAATTATGGAGGACTAAATGATAGTTCAGTATGTGGGCTTGATTTTTAGCTCTGACATAGACTCTTTCCGATGTTATGATAAATTGCAATTGCTTCAATGGCTGAGATTATAGTTTGTTGGAGCCCAATAAGGTTTATGATTTATACTCTTGCATTATGAATAGATCATCACTTGAATATAAGTAATCATATGACAAAAGCTATATATGTTGTTGTTATGAGAATAATCATGATGCCTTCATGTCCGTATTTTATTTTTTATCGATGCCTCTACCTCTAAACATGAGGACATATTTATTGTTATCGGCTTTTCGCTTGAGGACAAGCGAAGTCTAAGCTTGGGGGAGTTGATACGTCCATTTTGCATCATGCTTTTATGTCGATATTTATTGCATTATGGGATGTTATTTCACTTTATGTCACAATACTTATGGCTATTCTCTCTTATTTTACAAGGTTTACATAAGGAGGGAGAATGCCGGCAGCTGGAATTCTGGGCTAGAAAAGGAGAAAATATTAGAGACCTATTCTGCGCAACTCCAAAAGTCCTGAAACTCCATGGAACATCTTAAAATAAATAAATAAAAATCCTCGCCAAAGATGAAGGCCAGGGGGCCCACACCCTTCTCACGAGGGTGGGGGCGCCCCCCCTAGGGCGCGCCCCCTACCTCATGGGACCCCTGGTGGCTCTCCGACGTCCATCTTCTCCCATGTGAAGTCTTTTGATGAGAAAAAAAATCAGAAGGAACTTTTTGGGATGAGACTCCGCCGCCACGAGGCGGAACCTTGGCGGATCCAATCTAGAGCTCGGGCAGAGCTGTTCTGTCAGGGAAACTTCCCTCTGGGAGGGGGAAATCATCACCATTGTCATCACCGAAGCTCCTCTCATCGGGAGAGGGCAATCTCCATCAACATCTTCACCAGCACCATCTCATCTCCAAACCCTAGTTCATCTCTTGTATCCAATTCTTGTCTCAAAGTGCGGGATTGGTGCTAGTAGGTTGCTAGTAGTGTTGATTACTCCTTGTAGTTGATGCTAGTTGGTTTATTTGGTGGAAGATCATATGTTCAGATCCTATATGCATATTATTACCCTATGATTATGAACATGAATATGCTTTGTGAGTAATTACGTTCGTTCCTGAGGACAAGGGAGAAGTCTTGCTATGAGTAGTCATGTGAATTTGGTATTCGTTTGATATATTGATAAGATGTATGTTGTGTAGCCTCTAGTGGTGTTATGTGAACGTCGACTACATAACACTTCACCATTATTTGGGCCTAGAGGAAGGCATTGAGAAGTAATAAGTAGATGATGGGTTGCTAGAGTGACATAAGCTTAAACCCTAGTTTATGCGTTGCTTCGTAAGGGGCTGATTTGGATCCATATGTTTCATGCTATGGTTAGGTTTACCTTAATACTTTTGTTGTAGTTGCAGATGCTTGCAATAGAGGTTAATCATAAGTGGGATGTTTGTTCAAGTAAGAACAGCACCCAAGCACCGGTCCACCCACATATCAAATTATCAAAGTATCGAACACGAATCATATGAACGTGATGAAAACTAGCTTGACGATATTCCCATGTGTCCTCGGGAGCGCTTTTCCTATTATGAGAGTTTGTTCCGGCTTGTCCTTTGCTACAAAAGGATTGGGCCACCTTGCTGCACTTTATTTACTTTTGTTACTTGTTGCTCATTACAATTTATCTTATCACAAAACTATCTGTTACCACTTATTTCAGTACTTGCAGAGAACACCTTGCTGAAAACTGCTTATCATTTCCTTCTGCTCCTCGTTGGGTTCGACACTCTTACTTATCGAAAGGACTACGATAGATCCCCTATACTTGTGGGTCATCAACAGGCTTCTCCATAAGTCTTTATGAACCCAAACGCTTTGATAATTTTTCAAAGCGAATGTTCCAACTCCGAGATGCTTGCACCATCCCATAGATGGAGCGCTGGAGCTTGCATACCTTGTCAGCATTCTTAGGAACAACAAAACCTTTTGGCTGAATCATATACAATTCTTCCTTATGGAAACCATTAAGAAATGCCGTTTTGACGTCCATTTGCCAGATCTCATAATCATAGAATGCGGCAATTGCTAACATGATTCGGACGAACTTCAGCTTCGCTACGGGTGAGAAGGTCTCATCATAGTCAACCCCTTGAACTTTTCGGTAACCATTAGGGCCAAGCCGAGCCTTATAGACGGTCACATTACCATCCACGTCAGTCTTCTTCTTAAAGATCCACTTATTCTCTATGGCTTGCCGATCATCGAGAAAGTCTATCAAAGTCCATACTTTGTTTTCATACATGGATCCTATCTCGGATTTCATGGCTTCAAGCCATTTGTTGGAATCCAAGCCCGCCATCGCTTCTTCATAGTTCGAAGGTTCACCATTGTCTAACAACATGATTTCCAGGACAGGGTTGCCGTACCACTCTGGTGCGGAACGTGTCTTCGTGGACCTATGATGTTCAGCAGCAACTTGATCCGAAGTTTCATGATCATCATCATTAACTTCCTCTCTAGTTGGTGCAGGCACCACAGAAACATCTTCTTGAGCTGCGCTACTTTCCGGTTCAAGAGGGAGTACCTCATCAAGTTCTACTTTCCTCCCACTTACTTCTTTCGAGAGAAACTCTTTCTCCAGAAAGGATCCATTTTTGGCAACAAAGATCTTGCCTTCGGATCTGAGGTAGAAGGTATACCCAATAGTTTCCTTAGGGTATCCTATGAAGACAAATTTTTCCGATTTGGGTTTGAGATTTTCAGGTTAAAGTTTCTTGACATAAGCATCGCATACCCAAAATTTCAGCAACAACATCTTAAGTTTCTTTCCAAACCATAATTCATATGGTGTCATCTCAACGGATTTCGACGGAGCCCTATTTAAAGTGAATGCGACAGTATCTAAAGCATAACCCCAAAATGATAGCGGTAGATCGGTAAGAGATATCGTAGATTGCACCATATCCTATAGAGTGCGATTACGACATTCGGACACACCATTACGCTGAGGTGTTCCAGGCGGCGTGAGTTGTGAAACAATTCCACATTTCCTTAAGTGCATGCCAAAATTGTGACTCAAGTATTCTCCTCCATGATCTGATCGTAAGAACTTTATTCTCCTGTCACATTGATTCTCTACCTCGCCCTAAAATTCCTTGAATTTTTTAAAGGTCTTAGACTTGTGTTTCAATAAGTAGACATACCCATACCTACTTAAGTCATCAGTGAGGGTGAGAACATAACGATAGCCACCGCGAGCCTCAACGCTCATTGGACCGCATACATTAGTATGTATTATTTCCAACAAGTTGGTTGCTCGCTCCATTATTCCCAAGCAAGGGGGAGGCGCCCCCACCCCCTAGGGTTTTCAACCCTAGGCGCCTTGGGCCCTTGGGGGGTGCACAAGCCCACTAGCACTACAAAAAAATACACTTCCGCGATGATACGTGTTTGTCACAGTAGGTCACTTTTTTGTCATGCATGTACATCCATGACGATTTTATGACAGAATCAAGATAGTCATACCTGTGCTGTCGTAGAAGTGTTCCATGACATTACCAAAATTATCATCACGGAAGTGTGCACTTCCATGATGATAAATCGCGCATCACAGAAGTGCTTTCATCAAGGGTGACCGACACGTAGCATCCACCGTAACGGAACGCCGTTAAGCTATCGGGTCGGGTTTTGGATCCGATAACCCGTTAACAGCCCCGACCAATGGGGATTTCCACGTGTAAAATCATCATTGGCCGGAGGAAACACATGTCAGCTCATCGTTGGGACAGATGTCATCCACTCATTGGACAGAAGGCGCCTATGATACGTCGACACGTGGCACAGCCCAACAGAGGCCCATTCCTGTGAAAAGGCCAGCCCGTTTGACTTGGTCAAAAGGTGGCGGGCCAGCCCATGGAAAGCCTGTTAACGGCCTGTTCGCATATAGCCCATTTACAGCCGGCTAACCCAAGGCCCGTTACGCCCTATCCGAATTAGGCCTAGCAGTGTCATCTGGGCCATCCAATATGATTCCAGCCCGTTTTCACTTCTGGCCCATGTATGGCCCATGACGTCTTTCGGCCCATGTGAGGCCCTATGTAACTCTTGGCCTATTAACGGCCCGTGGTGAAACTGGCCCGTAATGAACAGTGTATCACTTTACACCCATTAACGGCCCGTGGTGAAACTGGCCCGTAATGAACAGTGTATCACTTTATACCCATTAACGACCCGTTATTCCGTTGGGTCGTTTCCAGCCCATGTTATCTTTCGGCCTTCTCAGAGCCAATTTATTCTTGGGATCATTTCCAGCATTTGTTTACTTAGGGCCCATTACTGTCATTTTATGCTTGTGGACCAAATTCAGCCCGTGGTTACAGTCAGCCCGTTTGTGGTCCGTTAATACGTTGGGCTGTTTTCATAGCGTCATCAAATACGGCCTATTAACGATGGCCCGTTATGGTCGGCCCATGAACGGATGATTCCAACTCTAGCCCGTTTACGGCCATAATGCGGCCTGTTATTGGCCCATGTTTGGCCAATTGATCATACGACCCGTATAAGGCCCATTGATGATACGACCAGTAGAAGGCCCATTGTTTCTATGGCCCGTAGAAGGCCCATTGTTTGTATGACCCGTAGAAGGCCTACTATTTCTATGGCCCATAGAAGGCCCACTGTTTCTACGGCCCATAGGAGGCCCAGTGTCACTACAGTAAATATTAGCCCATGGTTATTGTGGCCTAGTTTTAAAAAAATAGGTTATTGCAGCCACTAGCAAACTGCAGAAAAAGAACTGCACTGACTACAAGCAAACAAATAAACAAGACAACAAGGAAATAAATAAGCAAGCAACGTATGCTAGGCTATCACGGCTATTACATATATTACATCCACTGGGCATCAAAGTTCGCCACCAGTGCAAATATAGGGAACCAAGCAGCATATAAACGCCGCAGCAAAACAAGTCCAGAACCGAAACCACTTCAAAAGAGTTCAAGAAACAATATCCTAGGTACCCATAATGCTGGCAAGATGCTTAGCAAGCTTATTAACTTTCTCTTGTTTGGCGCTTAAATCCTCCAGCGCTTACTGTTGCACAAGAAAGTACGCATCTAAATTTTGCAGGGACTTCCTCAGTCCTTCGACTTCTTGCCGTAGCACAGCTGACTGATGCCTTTCAGCTTGTAGCTGAGACTGAAGAAGCCGAAGTGATTCAGGCAGCGAGTTCGAAGAGCTTGTGCCAGCGGTACTGGCCAGTAACTCGAACAATACATCAACGCAAGACTGTGGGGTTTTCTCACTGTCTCCAAGATTGTTTTTATCACCTTCTTGGAGACCAACAGGGTTGTCTCACTATCTTGAACCTTATCTGCATTACTTTCTCTACCATTGCATAGTGGGGTGCTCTTCTCCAATATTCTTTTTGCATACTACAAGAGAAACAAGTAGACACCTCACAGGTTTAGCTTGTAATATACGAAACATATTTTGGTAAACCGGTTCAGTAGTAAGGTGGACAGGATAACGGCATGAAACGAACATATATCTATGTACTATGGTCACTGTATTGTCCATATCATTCTAGTTTATGTTCCCTAATCAAGACAGAGACACAGTTCAACTCATATATTTTTAAGACACAACAGCATAGACAGAATATAAGTGTGAGAAACTACACAGCATTGGCAGCACTTGTAATGTGCATCACATGAGAACATAACTATTTATACAACTTAAACTGAAATCAACATAGAGCAAGAAGTTAGAACAACAATCCAGTTAAAGAAATAGGTTTAAAACATACCTGTTGCGCCATTGGAGTTTCAATTGGATCCTTCAAATTCGAAAGTAGTTGGTATGAGTAAATACAGTGATGCACATCAAAGGAGTATGGACCAAAGCTATGAAATCTGACCTGAGAACAGTTGCTCTTCTGCTTTAAACGTGGAGTTTGGGTTAGCTGTGGTGGTCTTCGTGCTTTGGGCACTGCAGTAGCTTTACAAACTGCTCGTGTGGGGGTACTCTGTGGTGGACATGGTGCTTTGTGAACTATAAGTGGGTTACTATCCGCTGGGGTTGCGGTTAGATGGGTTGTAGCTGGTTCTTTGCCCAACGGTGTAAGTGTGCAATCTAGAAGAGTCTCGGTTATGTGTGGTGGGGCTAGTTTGTGGGCCAGTACAACCATGGTTCTATCTGCATCGACGGGTAGCACTGTCTTTTGTGAAGAATGAGTTTTTGCTCCCTTAGATACTGCCATCACCCCCTCCAATTCAAATGGCTGATAAACAAGAAGAAAAATTGGACGTACAGACATTGTATGATAGACAAATGTGGTAATTCACATATATGTTGTCTAACCAAACATGACAGCATGACACAATTTCACATATATGATGCCTAACTAAACAGGATAGCATGACACAGTTGCAAATATATGATGGATAACTTAACAGGATATAATGGCATAATTCAACATATGATGAGTACGTAAACAGGATGACATGACAAAACTATATGATGTCTTTCTAAAATTGGTTGGGATGAAATAATTCACATACATGTTGTCTAAGTATACAGGATGACATGATATAATTGACATAATTGATTCATATACTAAGCAGCTGGCACTCACATGTATGATCTCTAAACTAAGCAGATAGAATTCAATAATGTGCATATGATGTCTAAACTAAGCAATGCAAGACACCATATGCATCATATGAGAAATATAAACATTGCAACTTAGAGCATACACCTCAGGTGGGATATAGGACTGGTCATCTGTCTTTGAATCCTCCTCTGAGGAGCTCCCTGTAACCATCGAGATATATGCTTCAACAGGTACCATTGCCTGCTCTGAAGACCTTGTTTTCGCTCCAAATTTTTCCATAACCGGCTCAAATGGCTGATACACATGAAGAGTAGTTCAATATACACAGATTGTCGACAAATGGAATACGTAATGAAAAAAAAGATGGCATGAGATAATTCACATATATGATGCCTGGCTTCATGGCGGTGCATAATTCACATATATGATAACTGGTTGAAAAACATGGCATTGCATAATTCACATATCTGATATAGAAAGCAAACGGGAGGCATTCACACAAAGCATGTCTAATCTAAGTAGATGGCATGGCAATGCAAGACACCATATGCATGATATGAGCAATATAACCCAGCCAAGTTAGAGCATGCACCTCGGGGAGGAGGGGGGATACGACTGGTCTTCTCTCTCTGAATCCTCCTCTGAGGGGCTATCTGTAACCAGTAAGAAATCTGCATCGACAGGTAGCACTGACTACTCAGAAGACCTTGTTTTCACTCCAGATTTTCCCATGACCGACTCAAATGGGTGATGCACAGGAAGAGTAGATGAATATATAAACATTGTTGACAAATGGAATACATTATGGAAAAAATATGGCACGATACAATTCACATATACGCTAACTAGCTAAACAGGATGGCATTGCATGATTCACGTATATGATGCCGGGCTAAAGAAGATGGCATTGCATAATTCCCATATACTCCCTCCGTTCCTAAATATTTGTCTTTTTAGAGATTTCAAATGGACTACCACATATGGATGTATATAGCATATTTTAGAGTGTAGATTCACTCATTTTGTTCCGTATGTAGTCACTTGTTAAAATATCCAAAAAGACAAATATTTAGGAATGGTGGGAGTATGATATAGAAACCAAATAGGTGGCATTCACACAAAGCAAATCTAAACTAAGATGATGACATATAAGATGTATAATGTAAGCAATGCAAGGCGCCATATGCATGATATGACCAACATCAGCAAGCCAGGTTAGAGCAAACACCTCAGGTGGTAAACAGGCGTGGTCGGCTCCTTCTGAATCTCCATCTGAATAGTTATCTTCCTCTAGAATACAATCTGGAAATGCAGGAGGGGGGCACTTCGCCCACCATGGAGCGGCGTCTGCATGACATTATACTCACACGCAACGGTCTTCTCTTTTTCTCTACAAGTTCAGTATGATTGTGTACAATATCTGACATGCATAATAAAAAATAGTTAGATTTTGTAAGGCCTAAGGGTGCATGCAAAAATCAAGACTGATTGTAGCAAACGAGTGGATGGATCAAAAACTAATGATAGTAGGGAGATTGTAGCTTCAGTTTAAAAAGATAGACAATGGAGCATCTATTGTTTGTTGCCCACCCAACATGAACCACATAGAAGACCCCAGATGAACCAGATAGTAGACATATACTATTAGTTGCTGGCTCGATATGAGACCCATGGGCAATTCAAAACTCAATATTGAACGATAAAGTAGCAAGTAATAATAACCGATGTATAACATAAGCAAACACGAAAGACTGCGACGTCTCTTCCAGAACTGTGTTGTCCTCAGGTTCATCTGCTCAGTCGATGATCGTAATGTAGTTGGCATGGCTGCCGGCAACGGGGAAGATGATCTGAGGCAGCGAAAGGAATTCTGCAGGGGGGATCTCTGCTGCAGTGAACGCTTCTATCGATGGTGCACCTTAGGTGGGGTGGATGACGACACGGCAGGAGCAGGACATAACACACAGAGTTTTCTTTGACGCCTACCTGAAAATGAAGTAAATTTGTAAGGGCTCCTTAGAATTGGAGGATTCTATAAATGCAGGGACAGGAAAAACACAGGAATAGGATAGGAATGCACGGGCAAAACAGAGCATTTGGAAACACAGGATTTCAGTCAACCTGTGTGTTTGGCTCACATGAATTGGAAGAACAGAGGAATGGAGAAACAAAGTGATGCGACGAGTGTACAAGCTCTTTGGCATAGCCTTCTGGACCTCACTATCATTGGGTTAGACGTGGAGGATGGTGATGATGCTGGTGTGACTGTCGGAGGCGGGGAAGAAGATCCGAGGTCTCTGGAAACGGCGCCGAGGGTACTGCTCCGCTGTGATGGACGGTTCCATCGTTGGAGCAGCTCCGCTAAGGTGTACGGCGACAAGGCTGAAGCATGACAAGACAGACAACGTTAATCTGAAGTGGGACCCTAATACCATATGCAACAGATGATGTAAAATACATCACCAAAAAGTGCTAGATGTAAAACGCATCAGCCGCGCCACGGCCGCTCCGACAGATGCTGTAAGTACTGTTCACTCTGAACTTAACTGAAGTAAATGAACTTCACAGTCGAAACTGAATTTTACTGTCGAAACTGATTGAACTAGTAACAGAGCATTGCAATAGATGTTTAGGGCGTTCGAGCACTAGTAGCTGAGAAGTAGTGATCTAAATCAGCAGACACTCGAGCAGGGAACGCACTAGCAGAGAGCAAGTCATGCAATAGCACCGTGACCGAGTGCTAAAGCAGCAACTCCTGTAGCTCCCGGAGGTCGTGCAGCAGCAGCAGCAACAGCGCAAGCGAGAGCAAGAGCAGAGCAGCAGCACGAACGAAAGCAGGAGTAGTGCAACAGCGCGACCGACAGCAAGAACAGAGCCGCAGCGCGAGCGAGAGCCGGAGCAGCTGCAGTTAGTGTTGTTGTGGAAGTCGCCACCGAGGAAGCAACGACATGGGGGAGAGATGCCATGGATGTTGTGGCCGGCGACGGCACCGTCGATGGAGACATGCCATGTCTGCTCGGTATCGAGCACCGGAAGCCCCGTGAGATCGAATAAAAGATAAAATGCAGCGGTGAGTGCAGAACCTCGTTGGTGGCGCCGAGTTGGCCTCGGCTTCATCGGAGGAATTGGTGAGGGTGCTGTGGTTCTGGTGGGGCAGGTCAAGACGGCGCTGTGGGGATTGAGGTGGCATGATAGACGAGGCAAACGTCGGGCAGCTCCTTGGAGGTGGAGGACGGGGCGGCTGATCCGGTGGCACGACGAGATCAACAACGGATCCTCATCCGGTGCGGTGGATGAGGGACGGCGAGCTGTTGTGGTGGACGACGTAGTCGGGGAAGAGTCTCCGGCTGGGTGGCCGTCGGGAGGCCAACGGAGGAGCGTGGGGTTTCGCGGGTTTTGGCGGCCTCGGTGTATGAATGGGGGGCGAAGGGGGAGGGGGAGCCAAGTTTAGGGACGCGCTTGTCTGAAATGTAGGGTAAGTTACCAGCATACCCCCACTGGTTTTGACACCGCGATGTGGAGCTTCATTTCCGGCTAAGGGGTAGATGGGGGATTTTCGCGTGTCTGGGCTGCGGGAGCGATTTCGGATGAGGAGGGAGTTCTCACGCGCGTCCAAATTTCGGGATAACAAGGCGCGGCGTGGGTTGAAGAAGCGAGAGTTTCAAAGCAGGCGAGACAAAAGATAATCAAGCTTGAAAAATTCGGGATAACAAGGTGCGGATTTCTTGTTCGGCAGAACAAACTTAACGTGTAAAAATAATAATTCATACAAGACACAAGAGAGTCATGTCTCCTTTTACTATATTGCTATAGATGCCATTAAAAAAACTACAAGGAAAATGTAAAAAAAATCGGGAGAACAAGTTTACCCTGCACAGTACCAAATCGATTCGCACTTCCCTCAACAACAACAAAAAACAAATCAATTCCCACCAAAGAAAGAGTAATGTCCATTTTTATATGATTACAGACGCCATGATCTCAAATTTCAATTTTTGAATCCACGTTATGTTGAATCCGAATATATCGTTAGGTGACCTTGCAGTTTATAATTGTGTAGTTGTACATTTTGATCTTCCATCATATATGAACATTTTACTCCACCATGTGAACATATATATTGTCGTCTACCATATGGACTAAATTTGAATCAATTTTCCTTATTTGAATACGATTGTTGTCAAGTTATACAATAATTTAAATATTATCTTCATATTTCACTATGAACTACATGTACCATACGCTCTCCAATTCAAATATTTGTATCCATTTTATGTTGAATTCAAATCATAGTACATTATTGGTCTAGGTAACGAGATGTTTGGGATAATCTAAACCCTGTGTTCATACGTATAATTTTTGGCTGAATTGGGACAAGTTTTGGTATAAGCCTCTTGCAAAACCGGAGATTCTCTCAACAAGCCTCGTGGCTCCGAGAGGGAACGTGTCACCTTTGTGTGCGAAGCGATATACGCTGCCCCCCCCCCCGATTTTATTTATAGAGGCAACATAGAACTATATGAGTGCCCTGTTAAATTTTGGACTTATTTCGGGTTCATTTGGCCTTTTTATACATTAATTGAGTTTCTGGACTTTTAATTTTCATAATATAAATATGAATTGCACGCACATGCTCCGGTGCACCAAAGTGGGTTGAAAAATCACATGTGTGTCCTTGGTTGAATTTCTAGGTCCCATGGAACAAATGAGAATGAAATTCAAACATCTGGGCGTCATGACTCGGCCGAGAACATCGAGAAACTTTTATTTTAAATTCATGTAAATCCAAAACTCGCCTGGAAATCATGAAACTTGGCATGGTGTCATGTCATGGCACTAACATGTTGTGGTAAAAAATTGGGCCAATTTGGAAGCTCATGGTTCTAAGAGGGAACATGCCACCTTTGAGTGTGAAACGATATACGCTGCCCCCCCCCTTGAGTTTCTTAACAAAGGCAACATAGAACTAGATTAGTGCCCTATTAAATTTTGGAATTATTCCGGGTTCGTTTGTCGTTTTTTATACTTTAATTGAGTTTCTGGTCATTTAATGTGCATAAGTCAAATTTGAACTACAAGAACATGCTCTCGTGCACCAAAGTTGGTTGAAAAATCACATTTGTGTCCTCGGGTGAATTTCTAGGTCCCATGCAAGAAATCAGAATAAAACTAAACCTCTGGGCATTGTGGCTCGGCGGAGAACATTGAGAAACTTGGTTTTAAAATTCTTGTAAATCCAAAACACTTCTGAAAATCATGAAACTTGGCATGGATGTCATGTCATGGTACTACCATGTTGTGGTAAAAAAATTGGCAGAATAGGAACATATTTTGGTATAAGCTTTTGCAAACCGAAGCTTCTCTCAAGAAGGCTCGTGGTTCTAAGAGGGAACGTGCCACCATTGAGTGCGAAATGATATACGTTGTCCCCCTTGAGTTTATTTACAAAGGCAACATAGAACTACATGAGTGCCCTGTTAAATTTTGGAATTATTCCGGCTTCGTTTGGCCTTATTTACACATTAATTGAGTTTTTGTTCATTTAATGTGCATAATTCAAATTTGAACTAGAAGCACATGCTCCCGTGCACCAAAGTTGGTTGAAAAATCACATTTGTGTCCTCGGGTGAATTTCTACTCCCTCCTTTCATCTATATAGGTCCTAATGCATTTTTCGAGGCTAACTTTGACCAAACGTTAGATCATAATATATGACAGGCAACTTAGACAAAGCATACCTTCAATTTTGTATGTCAAAGGAGCTTCCAATAATATAATTTTCATAGTATACATCTCATGTGCTATTAATCTTGTCAATAGTCAAAGGCTATCTTGAAAAACACATTAGGCCCTATATAGATGGAAGGAGGGAGTAGGTCCCATGCAAAAAATGAGAATAAAATTCAAACATCTGGGCATCGTGGCTCGGTCGAGAACATTGAGAAACTTGGTTTTAAAATCATGAAACTTGGCATGGTGTCATGTCATGGTAGTACCATGCCGTGGTAAAAACAATTGGCCGAGTAGGAACAAATTTTGGTATATGCTTCTTGCAAATCGGAGCTTCTCTCAAGAAGGCTCGTGGTTCTAGGAGGGAACGTGTCACCTTTGTGTGCATAATTCAAATTTGAAAGACAAGCACATGTTCCAGTGCACCAAAGTTGGTTGAAAATCACATGTGTGTCCTCGGGTAAATTTCTAGGTTCCATGCAAGAAATGGGATTGAAACTCAAAATTCTGGGCGTCGTGTCTGGGTTGGAAACATTGAGAAACTTAGTTTTTTAATTCCTCTAAATCCAAAACACGCATGAAAATAATGAAACTTGGGTTGGTGCCATGACATGGCACAAACATGTTGTGGTAAATTTGCAGTCCGATTTGCGAAGGCGCACACATTCACAATCAACAAAGTCATTTTGGAACAAGTGTTGTCACGTTTCAATCGGAAACACAAGTATTATTGAAACCGTGGGCATTCTACTTACTAGTACCATTTACGTGCCGCCACGCGTCCCCATTTTTTATTATCTAGGAGGCGCCATGCAGGGTAGCTATTTGAGTACGTTAGGCTTGCGATCAGAACCCTGCGCGTGCTTATCGGGAGGAGAGCCCTTTGACCTCCATCTGCCGTCCACCTCTCTCCCAAGGTCTCCATTAATGGTGCCCGAGCCTCTGTTTAATGGCGTGGCTATATCTCACTCGACTAAGATTTAAGAGAGAAAAAAGAAAATCTGAAAGCACGGATCTTGATGTAAGATTCGACGGACCTATATAGCATCTATTGCGACTTATAGCAAGATTGATGAATATATAAGAATGATAAAAAAATTTGATCAAAGAAGGGCTTGCCCCTTCCGATTTTCATTACTGATAACCACCACAATTCACAAGAAGTTCAGCACAACTCCAGCCTAACACGAAGGACTAAAAGCTACCAGATTGAAATCGCAACATCCCAAGAGGCCAACAAAGGCCAAACATCCGCGCTAGAACCCAACATTTCACAACCGACGACACAACCCACATCCTAAACCGATTATTACATCAAAAGAAACCAGGCAACTACTCTCCGCGGTGAGCGGCGATGAGCTCCTTCGTGTCCTCAAGACGCTGCTTGAGAACATCCACGGATTCCTCCACCAGGCTTTGGCGCTCATTGCGGAGCATGTCATTCTCGTCCATAAGTTTCTTGACAATGTCGCCAGTCCTCTTCAACAAGGCACTGGTATCCTCCTGCTGGTCTGCACTTCGGACGATCTTCTCCCTCAGCAGGTCGCGCTCGGCCCAGAGCCTCTCATTGCCCTCCCTTAGTTGTGGGATGACGCCGGTAGCCTGTTCAAATGAGGCTATCATGTCGTCCTGCAACCTCGCCGAGCCGGAGATCTGATCCATCTGGCTATGGACGATCGCATCCATGCGACCGTAATAGTCGTCGCCTGCCCGCGAGAAATTTCCCCAGGCCGCCACAGCGCGGCGGGACATCTCTGCTACATTCGTGGCGCGTCGGGACATCTCTGTTGCTTCAGCGGCGTGGCGGGACCTCTGTGCTGCTACTTCCGCGCGGCGGGACATGTCGACTGCTCTCGCAGCGAGGCGGGACATCTCTCGTGCTTCCGCTTCCATGCTCGCCTCTCCCTGGTGGCAATCTCTCAACCCAGAACTCACGCTGGCCATGGCAGACGCAAGGGGAGGATGCTGAATGACTTGTTTGTTTTTGTGGATGAGGAGTTAAGGAGGAATGTGCAGTCATCTTGGCATACTAGTATTTATAACCGAGTACTAATAGGCTCCTAAGTGGGAAACCGTTTAGGTTGTGATCGGTGTGAATAGGTTTGCAATTCAATATAGCGTGGAGTAATTTGGAATGTGACGAGACACAAGCTCAAAATTTATTGACGGTTCTAGTTTCGAAGTGCGGCACTATTCCCGGATGGAATACTTCTTTTTCTACTCCCTCCTTTCCAGTTTTATAGGGCTTATCTCAAAATTTTAGTTTTTCCATTTTATAAGGCTCAATTTGGTTGTTCCCCAACACATGGTCAGATTCCAAGGTGCATTAAATCATTGCATGCAAGTATTAAGAGAAAATTGACCAATGCATGTACTTTATGCATGCATGCATGCATTGCAATTAATGCATTGATAAACATAATTTTTTGAGAAAAACAATAGCCACGTGGCGAGCTCTAGGCTAGTCTTTTTTTCAGATGCATTAAACCTATCTCTCGGGACTTCTCGCACACACCATCATGCCACCCACAAAAACTTGTACTCTGAGTTTAGTAGTACGTTACACAGGAAGAGAAGAGGTGCATGCCCGCACTCGTCCTCTCACACATGCGTCTATTTTTTCTCGAAAAGGAGGATGATGAACCCCGGCCTCTGCATCTGGGAGTCACACACGCAAATTATTGAAATATATCGAGTGTAGTGCTTTGATGTGTCGCGTCAACTCGTACATCAACGAGAAGTTTGATTATCCTCTCCCTCGCGGACTTAACTGCACCTGCCTTTGGCTGTATGAGAGGTTGGCCACACACCTGTCAGGCCCGCCTGTCATACACGCAAAGGCAGGAGCGTCACTCCCTCGCCCACGAGCGTGGTGGCTGGCAAGACTAGGAGAAGCTTTCGCTACACGCTCTCCCTCCCGCACACGGTGGACATGCAGCAGTTCAATCGGTGTCAGATGGCTAGAAGCATACTGTAGTACTCCTCTAGTGCAGTAGTATTCCATCATTGTTCAACTTCCCGAAGAGGCAAAGAGCCAAGCGTAGCCCGGACGCTCGTGTGAAGTTTCATGTGTAGAGTAGTCTAGGATAGCGTGTACCGTGCCTGTAAGCTTAAAATCGTTGGGGTCGGCTCCATGCTATGTGGCCGTCTCGAAGTTTAAAAAAAATTAAAATAGTCTTCTAGACCTACCTGAAAACTGCCGGGCGTATTGCCCGGGAAAAGCCCCGCCCTCAACTTTTAACTACGCGAAAATAGTTCGAGCTTGTTCGTTCTATATAAATATAGTACTTACTGTATGTTTATTCACCCGTGGGGTTGTTCAATGAATGGAGGGGCGGGGAGCACAAGTGAACAATACTATAGTACTACTAGTAGTAAGTAGGAGTCGTACAGTAGTCACCTTAAATAGAGATTTTCTTTTCTTTAATGCCACGTACACAAATTGAAACACTTGTTGTGGAGAGAAAAAAGATAATCACTCCACTATATATGGATGCAGGGGCCTGAGCGCTTGCTTTACTAGGGTTGCTCTCTTCATTCTCTCATCCTCTCCAGATATAAACAAGACGACGGTAGCGACATTTTCTCTCTGCTCACCGCTGGTCATAGAGCCGGCCGGATCCCTTCAGCCGGTGTGTGTAGAGGACTAAGAGGTGCATCATTCACGCGGTCATCGCCGCCGGGGGAGGAAACCCATAGCTGACGGAGGGGCCCGGTCCTCTGCCCATGCCGTTCTCTCCGACACATGGCCGGCTCGGGAGGTCCTCCGACCCTTCTTCCTCCCTGCCATATTGTCCACAGATCCGACCTGCCGCCGCCGACATCCCGGCGACCCTCAGGTATAAGTTCTTCGAAAGCGGCCTTGCTCTACTGCCCCAGCTCCCCATGTGTCTGCATGTGCATCTTTTTCTACTCCCATCAGCTCTTCCAAAGCCACCTAAATTTTTAGTATTATTAGAGGTAAAGCTACTTCATGCATTCGGATCTAGGGCTTTGTTCAAACAATGAAGAAAGGGGGGAAAGTTGTAGCATGAATCTAGGACTTGATTCAAAGAGGAAATAATATGGTTAGAGTAGTAGAGACCGGATCCTCAACCGGTCTCTTGGTTGAAAAAGGAAATAATGGGAAAACGCAGTACAAACTGGATAAGGAACAGATCTATTATTGGTTGAAAAAATGATAGAAAGTGGCGGTTGGTGGACAAGTCAACAGAGTATGTCCAGGATTAGATTTGCTGCCATCACATAGTAAAAGGTCTCCAGGATTAGATTTGCTGCCCTCACATAGTAAAAGGTCTCAGGATTAGATTTGCTACCCTCACATAATAAAAGGTCTCCAGGATGAGATTTGCTGCCCTCACATAGTACAATGGCACTCCTGCTGTTTCCCCCAGTATGATAAGTAAGTTGCTCCTTTACGCTGCTGAGTGTCCTGGTGTCCCCACGGACCCATGCCCTTAAACCAACTCTTTAGCTGCTGTTGATTTACTGTTTCTGGTAAACAAGCAATGCCACCATTAAAGTAATCCCATATTTGAGGAATCTCATTGTTGATCGTAATGCTTCTGGTAACATGAAGCATTGCTGACGTTTTAAAATTTCTACTGTCCTTGCATGATTGCCATGAACATAATTAAGATGCTTCTTTTCATTTTGTATATGTTACGTATATTCTTATTGACCAGCAACTGTTTACTTTCTATCTTTTTGTGCAGATAGGGATATCCATTTCATCTTGTTGCTATTGTGACCTTTTGGTGAACTGCACAAAACACTTTTTTTGGAATGAGTGTCTTTTGCAGTTCAACTGAAATGTCACGTGGGCAACATCTCTCAATTTTGGTGGAACTGCACAAAATGGTGATTGGAGTTTCCAAAATCTCTGTCAAGTTCTGCTGGTAAACTCGTGCAACATTTTATTAGCTTTGCAAGATGGAGCCGTCACTGTCACCACAATGGCACTTTATTTTAGTGGAACTGCACAAAAGGATAAGAAAATTATAGCTGCACCTTACATGAGCCGGACAGCCAACCTTAATGTTCCTCAATTTTAGTGCAACTACTAAAGAAGAACCTGCCAGCTCACAAGAGCAAGTACTTCTTGCTAGTTGAATGATGCAATCTTTGCTTCATTTCAGGTGAACTGTAGAAAAAGGCGCACGAATTGAATCATGGAACTCTAGGCAGACCTCATCCAAGTAGAGCTGGAGGTTGAGTTCAAGGAGGCCGCTATTAAAGCGAAATCATGCTCTCCTGTCTCCTTGTTTGTGCTGTGCAAACATGAATACTCAACTACAGATGTTGTGACAGTCAAGAGCATTCGCCAAGTTCTTCGATTGTATAACATGGCTAGCCAAGATGGATTTAATCTCGATATTCACTTTATCAAAAGGCTCCAATGGGTTGGTTCTGAATCTTGCAAGCTGGGAATCAGTGAGATGTGTAGGCATCTTTGTTGTACTTATTATTTGAATCTTATTTGTTGGTTCTGAATCTTGCAAGCTGGGAATCAATGAGATGTGTAGGCATCTTTGTTGTACTTATTATTTGGATCTTATTTGTTGGTTCTGAATCTTGCAAGCTGGGAATCAATGAGATGTGTAGGCATATTTGTTGTACTTATTATTTGGATCTTATTTGTTGGTTCTGAATCTTGCAAGCTGGGAAACATGACATGATGATGCAGAGGACAACAACCATAACAAACAGTTCAAACTTGGTAGTATTATCTTTGTGAAAGTGCGACAAATGTGCTGATCGTGTGCGTCCTGAGAATAATAATTATAATTGTTGTGCATGTTAATCATGTGGCACTGATAGAACGAGCGAATGCATTACTTGTTTTAAGTATAAATTTCTATTAAAGCTAATTAAATTTAAGTAAAGTGACCACTAACTCCTGTTATTATAGTACCAATACAGACCCGCTCGTGAACCGACGTGTGGCCGAGGGTGCATCTTCTGCCGGGTGTGCAGCGGACGAGGGAGGGGTAGTAACTGTTGTCGCCTGTACACACTCAGCTTATTGTTGTCGCGTGCTGGATATGGACTTCAGCAAGGAGTTCCCCTTTGAGTTCGCCGTTCATCCCTATGGCTGCACCAAGTTGAATGTGATGTACACCAACGATACAGACTCGGTGAGGCTCTGCCTCGCCTCAGTCCTATGGCTGCACCAGGTTCTGGAGCATTCGCCCGTTTCATCGGCAGCGCTGACTGCACCTTCACTATGGCCGAGAGAAGGAAGAATGCGACGATTTGGCCATCTGGTGCAACAAGCTTGTCGACATCCAGAAGCAATACACGATCATCAGCAACGGGCAGGAGAAGGACTCCGTGGTTGACCTCGCTGAGACCATCATCGACCCCTAATACGCCAACATGAAAGAAGACGACCTGAACACACACTACTAGGAAAAGGCCTACTAATGGCGCACCTAATTTGGCCATTAATGGCGCATTTGTGGTGCGCCATTAGTAGCACGCCATTAGTATATTTTACTAATGGCACACCACTGGTGCGCCATTAGTATCTGGTATACTAATGGCGCACCATGCGGTGCGCCATTAGTATAGTCCACGGTGCGCCATTAGTATGCCTCCCAGGGGGCCATGTATACCCAGGTGCTTCGGCATACTAATGGCGCACAGCAACAGTATGCGCCATTAGTAACTTCGGCATACTAATGGCGCACTGTTTTATGATGCGCCATTAGTATACTTTGGCACACTAATGGCGCACTATGATGTCATGCGCCATTAGTATGAATATTAGGTCTTTTTTGTTTTTTAATTTTCTATTTTTTGCACAGGTTACAAAATGTATAATTGGACAAAATATAGACATCACACATCAACAACAGATTCGATTAGTCTCTGAATACAATTCATCATATTAGCCTCTGAATTGAAAAGACCGAACAAAGATAGAACATTATATTACAAGTCTCGAGACCGCGAGTTTGTCTTCACATTACAAGTCGATATCGATCATCTAAACTACCATCACATAGAAGAGAGCTGCGGTCATCACGATGAGCATCATCACAATGAAACTCGTCTTCATCCGGTTCCTCCAACGCTCCCTCCCCTCTCCCGCTAGATAGCGGGCGTATCTAGATTCGGCCTCGGCCCTAGTGGCGTACCCTTTGTAACTGTTACCACTGAATCGGTGAACCTGTCTCCAACACTCCTCCCAGTCGTTGTAGACTCCGGGAACCTTACCCTTGTACACGACATACCACGGCATCGCTATGAAGTAGCCAAACGAAACGTTAGTACCAATTCACAGACAATACATAAGCAACATATAAGTATGCAACAGAATGATCGGAAGAGAAAAGCAAAACATTAATAGCATCGATTACATCTAAGTTGAATGACTCTCGAAACCAAAGAGACATACTACAATTTCATTAAAGTTTAATTACAACATATGAGCCAATCGATGTTTCAGAACTAGACACAGCATCACTGTTTTCGACTCGACTCAAGGGACCGGAGCGTGGATGAAGCCGCCGTCTATCGTGGGAGTCATGAAACAATGGGCGTTGTCAGCCTGCATTTGTAGGATTGTGTCGATGTCACTGTTGGACGGTTGATTTCTGAGGTAGAACTGCCCCGAGGTACGAAGGACATCTTGATGGATGATTTCCGCAAACTTCGACTGGATGCGAAATTATTCTTGTCTGATGTCCGCGTCCTGGATTGCCGACACGCTCGCGGCCCAATCTTTGAGTCTACTCGGTAGCAGAAGTTGATGATGGTCCCGTACGATCGCCCGCATGTGATGGATGGCGTAGTAGGCACCCTTCTGACCGCCAGTTGGCTGCTTGACGCAGCAGAATGTCGTATTGTGGGAGAAGACGTGCTTGCCGTACTTACGAATAGGCCTGGTGAAGGTGCCTCCAGATTTGACGTAGCCGGGGAGAACATCATCAAGAACCTTCTTGACATTTGTGTAGTCTACGTTCGACTGACGGTCCGGGTCGAAATATGTGGCCATGGAATATTTGGGGCTTAGGAGGATGAGCGTGCAACGTGTGTCACTGCAGAAAACACGGAATGTTAAAAGAAAAACGATCGAAATCTAAGAATTCATATGTTACGGGGCGGTTGAGGGGAGGACTTACTCGGGAAAGTAAGGCACGAGGAAGTTATCCTTATCTTGGTTTGCCAGAATGACGCCTTCGAGGTAAGAACTCGCGACTTTCCGGTCCCCAGTGCTGCCCAAGATCTTGGCACGCATGTAGAAGGGGTCGACTATCACGATGTCCGGGGTCTTGTCGCGAATGATCCGCATCTCCATACTCAGCGAAAATAGCCGAACGAAGGTGTAGTGCAGCGGATGAAGGTTCAACATAGCATGGATGTCATCAAACCGCAGGACGATCGTACCCCCGATGGAGTTATCCACAAAGCCCTTGCCCTCTGGCACCTTGGCCGCGAAAACCGGGTATGCCACATCCTTCTCTCTGAGACGCCGCTTCTCCAAAGAAAGAACATTGTCATGCAGACTCCGCATAGCACCGGTTGCAGCATCGAGCATATTTCTCGGTAGCATCGGCCTACCCGCCACATGCACCCTCCTCGAGATATCCTCAGGTGCAGGTGGCCCGTCCTGAGCACGGATTGTACTCGGTGCCGGCTGGCCCGCACCCTTGTTAGTCTTTCTTTTGCGTGCCTTCTTCTTCTCCTGTAATGGGATTGAGTTCTGCTCACAGACCGCCTTCTGGAGTGTGTTGGGGCTGATAATATTTCGCTCCTCGCCTATCTGAGGCTCGGTGAAGTCGGCAGCTGGAGGCGTCTCCTGAGAGCTGAACGCTAGACGACGCCTGTTGCAACTTGGCTTCTCCGGGTACCAGCTAGATCGCGCATGTCTTTTGTTGGGTTGGGTTCTTGAGAAGGCCCCATGAAGTCGGCAGCTGGAGGCCCCATGAAGTCGCCACCATACCCATGATCGGAAAAGTACTGATCGACGTTGGCAAATGTATCATCGTCGTCGTCATTCTGATCCTGTGCCATATGCATGTTTGGATCCAGTGGCATAGGGATGTCCGGCACCGTTGCGGCGGTCTTGCCATGGGGCCGACTTGGCGCCGGCACGACTGGCGGTGTTGTCTTTGGGGTGGTGTCCCCCGCCCCCAAACGAATCTGGCTCTTCGGCCAAAGCAGGGGCCAGCTCAGGCAGGCGCTGAGGGTCATCACGTCATCATCGTCGGCCCCGACGGGTCGAATCGGAGGTAACAACTCGTCGCAGCCTGGCAGCACCCGAACCAGTTGAACCCTAAACAAGTTGGGTGGCATCTGGGTACCGTGGAACAAGGGGTTGCCTGGTTGAACGATTTTGCCCTTGGCGACATCGACCAACTCGTTGTTCACGAAGTGCAGGAAAGTGCACGGAACGTCGGCGGCGCCCTGCGAAAACATGTAGGGCGTCAGGGATGCCCAGTCAAAGGCAAGGAGATGAAGTCCTCGGCCGAGAGAGGCTTAATTAGTTACCGTGATGATGGCGTCGAGCTCGGCTAATGTCGAGGCACCGCCAACGGCGGGCGTGCAGTTGACGGAGGGGCCGCTTGCTGCAGAGGTGCCGGCCGACGTACACCCGGGTGCATTAAGCTCCCGTGCCGGCGTCGGAGACACCAATGCCGCCTCCGTCGGAGACACCAATGGCCCGGCCACCGCGTTCTGCGAGTTGCTGGACGTGAAGCTAGGATCGGGAGGGGCCCCTGTTGGCCGCCCGCAATCCACGCACTAATCCCCTGGATCAAGGTAGGCACAATGGCGGTCATCGTCCTTCCGAGTTGTTGTTCCACTTGCTCTTGGACCATCTCTGGAATCCAGGCCACCTGTGCCCTGAGTTCTTGAACCTCGCGCGCCTGGCTTTCTGAGCTGGTCTTTTTCTCCTTTCGCCCACTAGTGTCATAGTATGACGACCATTTTGTCGACAAGCCTTTGCCGGCCACACGACCAGCTGACGTCGGCTTACTGAGCTTATCCTTGTTCTTCATTACATTCAACGCCCTATTTAGAGTGGTGTCCCAAGGGTTGCTCTTAGTCGACCCCGCGCTACTGCTTTCAGTCGCCTGCGGAAGGAATGTGAACCATTTAGAAATTTGGCTTCATTAATTAGAATGCAACCATATGAAGCTAATTACGCGGGGGTGTATTCCTTACCAGAACAAGCTCAAGCTCCCTGGTCTTCGGATCCGTGGTAAGCTCCTTTGTTTTCGGGTCCTTCTTGTACCGGGCCCTGACAAAGTTCCTGGTCTGCTTGTCACCGTATTTATCAAAGAGGGGCGGTAGGCCTTGCTCGGTACGGTCCGCATCCTCCTTGTCCCATATAGGCTCCGCCACTCTGTAACCGCCGGGACCAAGTGTGTGTTCCCCTAAGTTCAGCTCCCGCATTTCTTTCCCCCACTTACTTGATTCGGAGCTTGCGGTGCTCGAGCAAGTGATCTTGAAGTCGTTGTAGTCATCTTCGGTGATCGAAGGATTTTTCTCCTTGATCTTCTCATAACTCTCACCTTTCTCGATCATTCTCTTCACATTGCTTTTCCAAGTAGACAGGGCCGTGCTCATCTTCGTGAGGGCAGTACTGTTCACTTTATTCCCTTTGAGGCTTGTGTTTTCAAATTCAGCAGGGAACTTGTATCGATCGTGCAGCTTCGTGAATAGGAGGTTGCGCAAATTCCCGTGGTTAGGATGCCTGAGGTTCTCGGTGTTGATCGAGACGGTGCTCCGGAGAATGCACCCGAGCTGAAGCGAGTACCCCTTGACTATTCGTTCGGGCGCCGTTGGATTCCCGTCGGAGTCCACTTCAGTAACTTCCTCCTTGCGGGTGCGGAGCACGGTCGGGCGCCGGTCCTTCCGTTGCCTCTTCGGTTGGCTACCATCTGTGCGTGCGCCGCCATCATCAGTGGTGGCATCCTCGGCGGCACCATCAGTGGTGGCATCAGTGGGGTCATCCTCGGCGGTACCATCAGTGGTCTCATGATCGGTGGGGAAGGCGGCGGCCTCATATAAGTGAGGTTGTTCCTCCATCTCCTGGGATAGCTCCCAGAATGCCTTGACGCCCGAATCCCCGGCCTCATCGTTGTTGGCCATGTTTCTCTCTAAATAGGAACAAAGTTTGGTCAAAAAGTTGGTTATTGTCAAGGAACAAGATCTCTAAGTTGACCAAATAACCTAATTCTCGAGGAATGTCGCCAAAAAGTTGGTTATTGTCAAGGAACAATTGAGAGATGTTTATGTATATTGCCTAGGTGTTTTGGCATAGAACCTGTTAGTGTGTTGTTGCTAAGGTCCAAGTCCACGTTCTCAGGGTAACCTAGTTCTTGAGGGGTAACCTAGTTCTTGAGATGCTGAGGATATGCCATAATACCATCATTTTTGAATCTGTTCAAGTGAGCCAAAAAGCTTCATGATACAAATGGTTATGGTCACAATATTGATTAGCCTTCAAAAGGGATTTGGAAGAAATAGCTAGAGAATTTCAAAATCCAATTTATCAAGCTAGATAGGAAGTATATATTATGTAGAGGAGATCTAGGAACGTGCATTGCCATATAGACAAGTTTTAATAATTCTGGTAAGCCTCTCAAAAGGCAATCTTTAAACAGAAGTGAAGACAGGTCTAGAGCTCAAATTTGAATTTCTACTCTGAAGAAAAACAAGTCATGAGTGGATTTTTAGTTTGGTACACACACCCACACAAACAATCATATAATAGGAATTCAAAGCAAGCAACCAATGTAATTACCCCAAAATTGGGTATTACAAACAAACACAAAATGGCTCCACATACTAGCAAGTCATAACCTAAGTCAAGAAAGTCATTTCAAGCAATTGAAGTTTCACCCAAAACCCAAAGTGTTCAGAGGTGCATTTGTGAATCGGGCACCTTCTAGGTCAAGAAAATTGGGCATGACCTTTGCTAATTTTCTTGACCTAGGAGTGCCCCATTCTCAACCGAAACGGAAATTAATCAACATTTCAGGAGAAAGGGATCATTTCACATCAGGAGAAATAGATCATTTCATCTAGCTCATGCCAGGCAATCAACCAAACCAAATATGTACTCCATCTTACAGAGTTATTCCATCACATCACAAACAGGAACTCACGGTGACCCAACTCACTAGAGAAGAGAAAGTTACAGAAAAATTACAGTTGCTGCTGCTGTGAATCAAATAAACTTGCATGTGAGAAACCTAAACAAGCCATATCCAAATGACAACGGGAAGGCATCAATGCAAATTAAGGTTTGCATCAGAAACATGAAAAAATAGCTGTGCAGGGGTTCTATGGATCCAAAAAAACTTGCATATCAGAATCCTACAGTAACAGTCAACACATATCTAGTGAATACGTATGTGGATACCACCGTCGATCTACTAGCCATGCAAAGTTCCAGGGGTCAAGATATGCTTTCACATTCAGAAACACAGGAAACCTAACAGTAGGAATGCAAATATCACCAACGACCAGCATGACTAGAGTCCTAGTAATCTAGATATGCTTGCACATCAGAAACATTCAGAAATCAAAATTTAACAGAAGTGACATGTTGCTGTGCAGAATTAGTCACTTGACTATCATAATTAAGGAGGGGAAGGTAGATCTAATGAGGTGCAGCTCACCTTAGCAGCAGGTTGGATTCAATGGAGCTTGGAGGGGAGGAGACGATGCCGACGCTGTGTGGGATGTGACGGCGCTGCGCAGGTTTCTCCTCTCCTCTCCTCCTCGAGAGGAGTGTGGCGGGCTGCTGCAATGGAGAAGGGGCTAGGCATGGTCAGACTGGATTGGATCTTGTAGCATAGAATCATCACAAACGAGGGAGGGGGCAGCAATGCAACCAACCTAGGGTTAGGATGGATAGAAGCAAGCAGCCGAGGGGGGAGGGGGCAGCTCAGCTGGCTTGGCGTCGAGGGAGAGGAGGAGCCGCTCTACTTGCTTGGCGTCGAAGGGGAGGAGAAGCCCCTCTGCTTGCGTCGAGGCGGTGGTTGGAGACGTCGGGCGTCGAGGCGCAGGGGCAAGGGGCGGCGTCGAGGCGTCGGGGCAAGGGGCGCAGGGGCAAGGGGCGGCGTCGAGGCGTCAGGGCAAGGGGCGGCGTCGAGGCGGCGGGGCAGCGGCGTCGGGGCGGCGTTGAGGCGGCGTCGGGAGAGGAGAGGGGAAGGGGATCGAGGGAGAGAGAGGGGATCGATAGGTTTGGGCCGGGAGGAAGTATGGATGGGCGGGGGCGGCACAATACTAATGGCGCACCACCCCTCGGTGCGCCATAAGTACATTCATGCTAATGGCGCACCTCACCCTGGTGCGCCATTAGTATTTTGCTCGAGCCAACAGGTTATCTACCACCTGAGCTGATCCACATCAAGTCCCCTCTACTAGCTCAACTGGTCAGCAGCCAGTCTCACACCAGGAGGTCCTGGGTTCGATTCCCAGGCTCCACAATTTTTTTATGCATTAAAATGATGTTTGATACTTATTTGTGTTTAAATATGTTCAAACTTGTTTAAATCATAACAATAATATATATTTTTTATAATACAGTAATAATTTTTTAAATAATATCATCAAACAGTAATGCCGATGGAGCGGGGGAGGGTGCGCGGGGTGCGGGGGGTCGGCGGCGGCGGTTGAGTAGGGGAATCGAGGGTGCGGGGGGCCGGCGGCGGCAGTTGAGTAGGGGAATCGAGGGTGCGGGGGGCCGGCAGCGGCGGGTGGTGGACCGGGGGGTGCTCGGTAGCGAGGAGGACCGGATCTGGCGAGGTGGGATAGCGATCGAGATGGAGGGGGATCGAGATCGAGTGTCCATGAGATTTAAAAATATTCATGATAGTTCAAAAAGTGCCCATGAAATACAATCGAGAAATGAAGGCTCCGATTTAAATACAATCGATCTTAGCTAGCTATCTGTTCACAATCTTCTTGCCCTTCTTTTTCGCAAATGGAGTTCTTCTATGGAACAGACGTCCTTTAGGTAGGGTGGTCCTGCTTCTTCTTGTGGTGTATGCTGCTACTTCATCATCATCGTCATGTTCGATCCTCGGGTCGCCGTACTTGTCGAAGTCTTGCTCATTGGCTACTCCAACCATTCCGATGATCTTCCTTTTGCCTCTCCTCACGACAACACGACTGTGCTTTGACGGGTCGGTAATGAAGAAGCATTGATCCACTTGGGAAGCCAGTACCCATGGCTCATTTTTCGCGGTGACGTTTGCGCCCGCGGTCTTGGATTTGGCTTCGGGTATAACCATGGTGGTGAAATACCGGTCTTCTTTTAGGACGCTCTTGGCCCATCTGACACGGAACATCGGGACCTTCTCTCCAGCATAGCTCAGCTCCCAGATCTCCTTGATCCTTCCGTAGTATCTGTCCTTGTCGTTACCGGTGTAGGATTCCATCGTTACCCCGGAGTTCTGATAACCATCGCTCTTCATGTCCTTGGCCTCGGTGTAGAATTTGTAGCCGTTGATATCATACGCCTCATAGGTCATCAGGTTGTGCTCGGCGCCCTGTGACAAGGCGAATATGAGTTGTTCTTCCGCGGAAGAATCCTCATGTAAAGGGTACGACAGAAGCTTCTGCTTGAACCAACGCGTGAAACATGAGTTGTGCTCTTTGAGTATATCTCCGTCCGTCCTCTGTTGGCCTCGGTCATTGTACGTCTTCTTAATAAAGGTTTTGTGCTGTACCACCCAAGGATCGACCACGTCTATGTGTTGTAGCGCGACTAGGTTTGCTCTTTCAAAGTCGGCGAGTCGACCCTCGAAGTCGACATGCATTTTGCGACGACCCTCACGGTGACCCCATCCAGCGAGCCTGCTGAGGTGCCTGTTCACGGGCAGACCAACGGGGTTCTCGATGCCTAGATAATTCGTGCAGTAGGAGATGCACTCTTCGGTCAGAAAGCCCCTGGCTATGCTTCCCTCTGGATGTGACATGTTGCGAACGTATCCTTTGATGACACCATTCATCCTTTCGAACGGCATCATGCTGTGCAGGAACGTCGGCCCGAGTTGGATGATATCGTCCACGATATGGACCAGCAGATGCACCATAACGTCGAAGAATGCGGGCGGGAAGTACATCTCAAGCTCGCATAGTATCACCACGATCTCTTCCTGTAGCCTTCTGAGTTGCCTCACGCCAACAGACTTCCGAGAGATGACGTCAAAAAAATTGCATAGGCCAAATAGGGTTTCACGGACGTGCGCGTCCATGATCCAACGGATTGCAACTGGAAGTATCTGCGTCATCAGCACATGACAGTCGTGAGACTTCATCCCGCTGAATTTCTGCTTCGCTGGGTCTAGGTATCTGCTTATCTTCCCCGCGTAACCGTAAGGAAGTTTTACTCCTATGAGGCAGGTGAAAAACTGCTCGATCTCCTCCTGACTTAGAGTGAAGCACGCGGGAGGGTAGTCATTTCCGGTCTTCTTGGCCTTCTTGCCTTTGCGACGACTTTCCGTGTCCTGCTTCGCCTCATCATCATCATCATCATCATCATCATCATCATGATCATCATATATAGTGTGAAGCTCCTGCCTGATGCCCATTGATTTCAAGTCTGCCCTTGCTTTCGGCCCATCTTTGGTCCTCTCTGGCATGCTGAGCAGGGTACCAAGCAGACTCTCGCACACGTTCTTCGTGATATGCATGACATCAAGGCTGTGAGGCACACGGTGGATCTTCCAGTACGGCAAGTCCCAGAAAACAGACCTTGTTTTCCATACCTTCAGCAGCAGCTCTGGCGCCTTTCGCTTTTTTCCCGGCTCTGACGCCTTTTGCTTCTTTCCCGGTAGTGGGCAGTCTTTCCAATTTTTCAATAGCTCGTCTATTTCCTCGCCGCTCCTCGTACGCGGGCGTCCTCAGGGTTCGGTTTCACCATCGAACAGATCCTTGCGTTTTCTCCATGGGTCATCGTCGTGAAGCCACCTTCGATGTCCCATGAACACGGTTTTCGAAGACCCGGGATCTCTATCTAGCTGGCGATACGTTGTGTCATCCATGCACCTGGCGCATCCAGAAAATCCGTGGACCACCTGCCCCGCGACATATCCGTAACCGAGATAGTCGTGCACCGTCGTGAGCAGCGCGTCTCTCATAGGGAAATATTCTTTCTCTGCGGCGTCCCACGTATTGGCTGGAGTTTTCCACAGCGTGTCAAGCTCCTCTTTTAGCAGCCCCAGATACAGATTGATGTCATTCCCTGGTTGTTTCGGTCCTTCAATTAGCATACTCATGTGAATGTACTTCCTCTTCATGCACAACCAGGGGGGAAGGTTGTACATCCACACAAACACAGGCCAGGTGCTATGTGTGCTTCTCTGGCTGCCAAACGGATTGACTCCATCGGTGCTCGCGCCCAGCACGGTGTTCCTTGGATCGTTCCCAAATTCTGGGTCTTCGAAGTTCAACGCTTGCCGCTGGCTCGCATCCTTAGGGTGACTCAGCATCTTGTCTTTTTTATCTATCTCCGGATCATTTGCGTCATCTTCTCGCTTCTTCTCCTCCCTATCCACGTGCCAACGCAGGAGCTTTGCTACCTTAGGGTCCACAAAATACCGCTGCAGACGAGGAGTGATCGGAAAGTACCACACCACTTTTCGAGGAGCTTTCTTCCTCTTCTTGTATCGAGTGACGCCGCACACCGGACATATGGTAGACTCCGCGTGCTCCTCCCGATAAATGATGCAATTGTTCATGCACACATGGTATTTCACGTGCGGTAAATCCAGAGGACACACGATTTTCTTCGCCTCCTCCAAACTAGTCGGGCACTTGTTCCCCTTGGGAAGACATTCGTGCTAGAATGACATGTTCTTGTCGAAGCATGCGTCGGTCATTTTGTGTTTTACCTTCATCTCCAGAGCCATGAGCGTTACTTTCAGGCGGGTATCCTCAGGCTTGCATCCTTCATACAATGGAGTGACCGCGTCTAACTCAAGTTGATCCATCTTGGCTTTCTCTCGGGCGGCAGCTCTTGCGTTATCCGTCTGCTTGAGAAGCAGCTCTTGAATATGAGGGTCCTGCACCCAGCCCATCGATGGTCCAGCGTCGTCTGCTCCGGCATCTTCCTCATCATCATGTCCTGCATCTTCTACATGATGACTGTGTACAGCATCACCGTCGTGATCATCTCCTGGGGATTCTTCGTCTTCTCGCCCACCCGAGCCGCGGTGGTTGTCTTGCTGCCCTTCCTCATTTCTTGCCCGGCCCCCTTGAACGACTTCGTAGTCATCTTCATCACCTTGCCACCGATAGCCATCCATGAAACCATGCAAGAGCAGGTGGTCCCGCACCTGCCCGGATTCCGGGTCCGCAATAAGGCTCTTCAGCTTGCATCTTCGACACGGACATCTTATCTCCGTCTCGTTCTTTTGAAGCATCTCGGCCTTCGCGGACCTCAAAAACCTATTCACGATGCCTTCGGTCATCATGCGGACCATGGTCACCTGTGGGGTAGAGAAAAATGATATTTTAGAACCAAGAAAAAATTTGGCATGACTTCCCCTAAACATAGGACCAAAAAGAATGCTTAATGCCAAAATTCTCGCCGAAACGGAAATGAATCAACATTCCGGCAAAATATTGGCAACTATCGCATTTCAAATACCGGTACACCTCCAAACACAAACACATATGCAACACCACGAACATACATATAGCTTCCCCCATTACTTACCTATCAAAACAAGGTAATTTAACCACTTAAATTGAATGAATCTATGGTGGAAATGAGGTGAAAAAGAGGAGGCACCCGAGACAAGGAGGAGGTGGAGAGAATGAAGTGGAGAGAAAGTGAGTGTGGGTAGGAGAGGCTCCCCAAAATATCTTGTTGCTGCCCACTTACTAATGGCGCACCAACTCCAAATGCGCCATTAGTAATCTAGGTTACTAATGGCACACCTTCTGGTGGTGCGCCATTATTAGTTTTGCAAAAAAAAAATTTACTAATGGCGCACTGCCCTCCAGTGCACCATTACTAGTTTGAACTAGTAATGGCGCACGGTGGAACAGTGCTCCATTAGTAGTTTTGCAAAAAAAGGAATAAAAAATATAATAAAAAAACAACATTAGTGGCGCACTATCCCACAGGTGCGCCATTACTAGTTACAACTAGTAATGGCGCACCCTCTCTGGATGCGCCATTAGTATGTTTGGACAGGCGCACTAGTTCAAAAAAAAATTTGATACTAATGGTGCACCATGGGCAAGGTGCGCCATTAGTAGTTTCAACTCTAATGGCGTACCAGATTCTGGTGCGCCATTAATATATACTAATGGCGCATCCCTTGTCAGGTGCGCCATTACTGTCAATCCCATCTATAGCCCTTTTTCTAGTAGTGACATGGGAGGTACCTCTGAATCTAGCCTACATAACCTACGCGGCCAAGGACGCATACGCATGCTACGACATGTACAGGCAAATCATGGACATGAGGGTGTGTCTGCTTCCCGTAACCGACGAGTACACGGCCAACTACAGCGTCATGATTAAGCGTGCCAGGAAGGTCTAGATGTTGTACTTTATCTGTTTATAAGTACCTTTATCATCTGAGTGTTTCATGCATTAGCCTATGTGTCGTAATTATCTATTTTGTCTGAAATATTTCTTTTAAGAACCCATTAACCTGATTGCTTTTTAGTGGCTATTTGCTTATGTATGTAAACTAGTTCACTTGTCCGTAAAAAAACTAGTTCACTCAGCTGTCGTGCTTTGAATCTCCTTCCTCCCAACATATTCTCATCCTCAGGTGGACCCAGCAGGTCTCTGAATTATCTCCCACTTTCTTTTTCAATGTAAACCGAGTTTTCTCCCAGTACTTTCCCCTAGAACCAACTCAACTGTCCCACGTCTAGCCTAAAAAATAATAATACCCCACGTACTATTAACTCATCAAATTAAAATGATACTTTATTTCATAAGTTGAAAGTTCTTACAAAATAATAATAATAATTGTTTATATATAACATGGCAAGTTAACTCCTAGTGATTGCATACGTAAGCTTGCAAAGATTTTACTGACGTGCAATCATGTGTTTATGTTTTTATAACATTTCTCCGTCTAGCCCAACATGATTTTTTCACCCGGCCCAGCAAGTCCGCGGATTTCAAGAAAAGTACAAATGGATTTAAACGGGCTGCATAGATGCTACATCATTGTTTCACCCAGCCCACCAAATGGACTAAAAAACAAATGGACTGATAGCTGGGTCCACGGCCACAACCCAGTTTTTGTGATTTGCCAAGTAAGTCGCTTTGTCAGGCCTGTTGGGCTGCAAATCTTTCAAGACGAGGAGAGCTTCATTCGGCTGGCCGAGAAAATGGCCTATCAGTAATGAGAAATGGGCTTTACATTTTTAAAACACATCAAACCGGCAATTAGTTTCAAATATCTTTTTTTCATTTCAAGATTTTAAATTACATTAATTTTTATGCGTGGAGAATTTGTTGGATTTTATATTGATATACATTTATTTTTAAAATCAGTTTGAATGTGAGTCGAAATTTCGGGATTAAAAACAGTTCGGACCGCACCGAAATATGCAAAATTTCCTATAATTTTTTAACCGTGGCCACAATATGGGCTGTAATGCTAACAAAAAGAATATGGGCTCAAAAAAAACCTGAAGAATTAGCAAATGGGTTGTAAATTATTAGAAATAATGGCAGATGGGATGTATGCTGTTTTCTATAGATTTGAGGCTTTCCTAAATAAAAAGGTTGACGCACAAGCACTGACTGTTGGATGGCCATCCAACGGCCGTCGTGCTTCTTCAATCTCTGCTCTTCCGGCTCCAGCCGCTCAAACAAGCGTCGGCGGGACTGCCTGCTCCCTCCTCCCCGCGGCCGGCTCTCCTGCCGTGTAGGCCTCACCGCCCCACCGTACTCCCATCGCTGGCCTAGCCATCCCTCTACTCACCCAGACCTGCTGTTATTCTCCGGCGACGGTAGACGAACCAGTAAACCCTCATTAAGTCGTACTCCCCTCCGCGTGGGAAACAACTGCCAATTCTTCCCTGCCTCCATGTCGTTCCCTTCCTAGGCCTCGCCGTCGTCCACCGCCCTGGTGCTCTCGGCGCGGCCTGGTTAACATGGTCAATGACCGACATGCATCTGAAGTGAACTGTACGTGGACAGGCTGACAGCTGGGTTCACGGCCGCACGCAAGGGAATGCCTCCTTATTACGCGCAAAATAATGATTCCTCCACCTGACATCAGGGACCCACCGAAAGGGCCTCTGTACTTCGCGAAAAAAACGTTACCGCCGCTGACAGCTCGGACCCACCAACTATATCTTCGGACGCAAGGAAGTGCCTCCTTATTACGAACAAAAAAAATGAATACTCCCCCTGTTCGCTGGGACCCAGTATAGTGACAGGTTGACTTGTGGGCCTACTAAGTTAACGGGGACGGAGGGCTTTGTCAACTTTGTCAATATGCACGATTCTAGCTCTAGTGACCGTACGATGTCCATCCAACGGCCGTAGTGCTTCTTCAACCTCTGGTCTTCTTGCTCCAGCCGCCCAAACCAGTGTCGGTCGTACCTCGTGCTCCTGCCTCCCGTGGCCGGCTGCGATGCGGCGGAGGCCTCACCACCGCCTACTACTCCCACCGCTGGCCAGGCCATCCCTCTACTCAGCCACACCCCCTGTTATTCTGCGGCGACGGCAGCCTCACACCGCAGCGAATCGGTGAACCCTCATACTCCTCTACGCATGGGCATCCACTGCCGCGTCTTCCCGGCTCCGCGTCGTCCCCTTCCTAGGCCTCGCCATCGTCAACCGCCCTAGTGCTCTCGGTGAGGCGTGGTCAACGTGGCCAAGGAACGGCTTCCATAGGACGTGGACTGTACGTGGAGAGGCTGACAGCTGGGTCCACGCCCGCAGTAAGGAAGTGCCTCCTTATTACATGCAAAATAATTATTCATCCACCTGACAGCGGGGACCCACCGGACGGGACACCGTATTTCGTGAAAAAAACGTTTACCCCTGACTGCTGGGACTCACCAGCTACATCTTCGCCTGCAAGGAAGTGCGTCCGAAAAAAAAACGATTCGCCCCCCTGACTGCTGGGACCCACCAG
This sequence comes from Triticum monococcum, assembly GCA_034509565.1. Lineage (NCBI taxonomy): Eukaryota > Viridiplantae > Streptophyta > Magnoliopsida > Poales > Poaceae > Triticum > Triticum monococcum. Next base: position 662,268,151 of record CM067843.1, on the reverse strand, counting down.
CTACATCTTCGCACGCAAGGAAGTGCGTCCGGCAAAAAAAAAACGATTCGCCCCCTAACTGCTGGGACCCACCAGCTACATCTTCGCAGGCAAGGAAGTGTCTGACAGTCGGGACCCACCTGGTCGAAGCATACGTAGCGTTGTCATTCTGGTCGCGAACGTGTACGTACATATATACTGGTGGATTTAGAGGCGCGCACGTGTCGTAGTAGAGGCGCGTACGTGTCGTAGTAGAGGCGCGCACGTGTCGTAGTAGAGGCGCGTACGTGTCGTAGTAGAGGTGCGCACATAGCATGTACACGTACGTACAACGGCCAGGGTGCAAGAAAGAAAATACGGCCACGTATTTGTACATACGGGCGGGGTCTCGAACGCCTACTCGCGCATACGTACGGTCAGGGCTCGTGTACATGGCTGGGTCGGAACGGAGAAACAACGTCATCGTCGTGTTCATGGGGAGGCAAAGGAATGTGTCATGTTCATGTGGAGGCAACGGAATGCGTCGTGTTCATCGAGAGGCAACAGAACGCGTGGGAGTCAACCGGCTATGTCAGAACGGAATGCGTGGTCGTGTTCATCGGGAGGGCTTGGACGGAACAGGCGATGGAAACGAGGCCTGGCGTATCGCACAAGGGAGGAAATGGACCTCCTATGTTCGGAACGGGGTCCTGTTGATCGGGAGGGGTCTGGTGTACCGCAAAACGGAGGAAACGGACCTCCTACGGTCGAAACGGGGGTCCTGTTGATCGGGAGGGGTGTGGCGTACCGCAAAACGGATGAAACGGACCTCCTACGGTCGAAACAGGGGTCCTGTTGATCGGGAGGGGTGTGGTGTACCGCAAAACGGACGAAACAGACCTCCTACGGTCGAAACGGCGGTCCTGTTCATCGGGAGGGGTGTGGCGTACCGCAAAACGGGACTCCACGGGATACTGTTCATCTCCACCGTCGACCTCATCCAGCCTCCACGGGCTACCGTCGACCTCCTCCAGCCTCCACGGGCTCCTGTTCATCCAGCCTCCACCGCGCGCTACTCCACCGGCTACTGTTCAACCACCCCTCCACCATCTACTGTTCATCCAGCCCTCCACACCACGGGGTCCTGTTCAACCACCCCTCCACCATCTACTGTTCATCCAGCCCTCCACACCACGGGGTCCTGTTCAACCACCCCTCCACGGGCACCCCTCCACCGTCTACTGTTCATCCAACCCTCCACCACACCACGGGATCCTGTTCATCCAGAGGCAACGCCACCGCTCACTGTTCATCCACCCCCCCCCCCGCGCAACGCTCACAGCTCATCCCACAGGCAGCATCGATCAACTTCAGTTAGCAGCAGTAGCGAAGGAATCGCTCGATCGGGCTCAGTTAACAGCCATCGATCGATTGCTCGGGTTCAGTAACACATAGCCTGCAGTGTAATCGCTCGGGTTCAGTTAGAGCCCAACACCTCGCTCGGGTTCAGTTAGAGCCAACACCTCGCACACACGCGCGTACGTGTACGAGAGAAACGCGCATCGCTCGGCCCCCGACCTCCCACCGTAACCAGGAACTCCCCGAAATTTTCCTCCCCCTTGCTTGTAGTGTAGGGGGCTTGTTCCCACCCATATTCAGCCCACTAAGTCCTCCGGGGCAGGTGGCCCCACCCGGTGGACCCCCGGACACCTTTCGGTGGTCCCGGTACAATACCGATAACCCCCGAAATCATTTCGGCGATTGAAACTGGACTTCCCATATATAAATCTTCAGCTCCGGACCATTCCGGAACTCTTGGTGACGTCCAGGATGTCATCCGGGACTCCTAACGACCTTCAGTAACCACATACCATTTCCCATAACAACTCTAGCGTTACCGAACCTTAAGTATGTAGACCCTACGGGTTCGGCAACCATGCAGACATGACCGAGACATCTCTCCGGCCAGCAACCAACAGCGGGATCTGGATACCCATGTTGGCTCCCATATGTTCTACGATGATCTCATTGGGCCATGATGTCGGGGATTCAATCAAGCCCGTATACAATTCCCTTTGTCCATCGGTATGTTACTTGCCCGGGATTCAATCGTCGGTATCCCCATACCTCATTCAATCTCGTTACCGGCAAGTGGTACCTCTTGAGCATGCGTTGGTTTTCCCTTGAAGAGGAAAGGGTGATGCAGCAAATCAGCGTAAGTATTTCCCTTAGTTTTTGTGAGCCAAGGTATCATTCCAGTAGGATACCATGCGCGATTCACCTCGTACCTACACAAACAAATAAGAACCTCGCAACCAACGCGATAAAGGGGTTGTCAATCCCTTCACGGCCACTTGCAAGAGTGAGATCTGATAGAGATAATAATAATAAGATAATTTTTTTGCTATTTTTATGATATAAATTGAAAGTAAAGATTGCAAAATAAAATAGATCGGAAACTTGTATGATGGAAAATAGACCCCGGGGGCCATAGGTTTCACTAGTGGCTTCTCTCAAGATAGCATAAGTATTACGGTGGGTGAACAAATTACTGTCAAGCAATTGATAGAAAAGTGAATAATTATGAGAATATCTAGGCATGATCATGTATATAGGCATCACGTCCGTGACAAGTAGACCGAAACGATTCTGCATCTACTACTATTACTCCACACATCGACCGCTATCCAGCCTGCATCTAGAGTATTAAGTTCATAAGAACAAAGTAACGCCTTAAGCAAGATGACATGATGTAGAGGGATAAACTCAAGCAATATGATATAAACCCCATCTTTTTATCCTCAATGGCAATAATACAATACGTGTCGTTTCCCTTTCTTTCACTGGGACCGAGCACCGCAAGATTGAACCCAAAGCTAAGCACTTCTCCCATTGCAAGAAAGATCAATCTAGTAGGCCAAACCAAACTGATAATTCGAAGAGACTTGCAAAGATAAACCAATCATACATAAAATAATTCAGAGAAGATTCAAATATTGTTCATGGATAGACTTGATCATTAACCCACAATTCATCGGATCTCGACAAACACACCGCAGAAAGAGTTACATCAAATAGATGTCCAAGAGAATTGAGGATAACTTTGTATTGAGATCCAAAGAGTGAGAAGAAGCCATCTAGCTACTAGCTATGGACCCGAAGGTCTGAGGTAAACTACTCACACATCATCGGAGGGGCCATGGAATTGATGTAGAGGCCTTCTGTGATCAATTCCCTCTCCGGCAGAGCTCGGAAAAAGGCCCCAAGATGGGATCTCTTGGGTACAGGGTTTCGTGATGCTCCTGGATGTTTGCGGGGTATGTGAATATATATAGGAGGAAGAAGTAGGACGGTGGAGCAACAAGGGGCCCACGAGGGTGGAGGGCGCGCCCAGGGGGGTAGGCGCGCCCCCTGCCTCGTGGCCACCTCGATGATTGCTTGACGTCCACTCCAAGTCCTCTGGATCATGTTTGTTCCAAAAATCACGTTCCTGAAGGTTTCATTCCGTTTGGACTCCGTTTGATATTCCTTTTCTATGACACACTGAAATAGGCAAAAAACAACAATTTGGGCTGGCCTCCGGTTAATAGTTTAGTCCCAAAAATAATATAAAAGTGTAAAATAAAGCCCATTAACATCCAAAACAGGTAATATAATAGCATGGAACAATGAAAATTATAGATATGTTGGAGACGTATCAAGCATCCCAAGCTTAATTCCTACTCCTCCTCGAGTAGGTAAATGATAAAAACAGAATATTTGATGTGGAATGCTTTCTAGAATATTCTTCAATGTATTTTTCTCTATTGTGGCATGAATGTTCAGATCCGAAATATTCAAGATAAAAGTTTATTGTTGACATAAAAATAGTAATACTCCAAGTATGCTAATCAAGCAATTATGTCTTATCAAAATACCATAACCAAAGAAAACTTATCCCTACAAAGTCATATAGTTTGGCCATGCTTCATTTTCATCACACAAAATGCTCTCATCATGCACAACCCCGATGACAAGCCAAGCAATTGTTTCATACTTAGCCTTTTCAAACTCTTTCAACTTTTACGCAATATATGAGCGCTAGCCATGGACAAAAAGGGAGAAAGTCTCACATTGACGCAGCTAATCAATGGGCTATGGAGATGCCCACCGATTGATGTCAATGCAAGGAGTAGGGATTGCCATGCAACGGATGCACTAGAGCTATAAATATGTGAAAGCTCATCAAAGAAACTAAGTGGGTGTGCATCCAACTCGCTTGCTCATGAAGACCTAGGGCATTTGAGGAAGCCCATCATTGGAATATACAAGCCAAGTTCTATAATGAAAAATTCCCACTAGTATATGAAAGTGACAAAATAAGATCATGGTGCTACTTTGAAGCACAAGTGTGGAGAAAGGATAGTAACATTGTCCCTTCTCTATTTTTCTCTCATTTATATTTTTTTCCTTTTTTTATTTGGGCCTTCTTTCTTTTTCTTCTCTTTTGGCCTCTTTTCTTTCTTTTCGTCCGGAGTCTCATCCCGACTTGTGGGGGAATCATAGTCTCCATCATCCTTTCCTCACATGGGATAATGCTCTAATGATGATCATCACACTTTTATTTTCTTACAACTCAAGAATTACAACTCAATACTTAGAACAAAATATGACTCTATGTGAATGCCTCTGGCAGTGTACCAGGATTGCGATGAATCAAGCGTGACATGTATGAAAAAATTATAAACGGTGGCTTTGCCACAAATACGATGTCAACTACATGATCATGCAAACCAATATGACAATGATGATGCGTGTCATAATAAATGGAACGGTGGAAAGTTGCATAGCAATATATCTCGAAATGGCTATGGAAATGCCATAATAGGTAGGTATGGTGGCTGTTTTGAGGAAGATATAAGGAGGCTTATGTGTGATATGGCGTATCATATCACGGGGTTTGGATGCACCGGCGAAGTTTGCACCAACTCTCAAGGTGAGAAAGGGCAATGCACGGTACCGAAGAGGCTAGCAATGATAGAAGGGTGAGAGTGCGTATAATCCATGGACTCAATATTATTCATAAAGAACTCACGTACTTATTGCAAAAATCTACAAGTCATCAAAACCAAGCACTATGCGCATGCTCCTAGGGGGATAGATTGGTAGGAAAAGACCATCGCTCGTCCCCGACCGCCACTCATAAGGAAAGCAATCAAAGAACACCCCATGCTTCAAATTTGTCACATAACATTCAGCATACGTGCATGCTACAGGACTTGCCAACTTCAACACAAGTATCCATCAATTTCATAATTACTCAACTAGCACACTTCTAATATTCCCACCTTTACCATCTATCAAGCATCCAACTTATCCTAGCATTTAAAATTTATAACCAAAGTGAATTACCATGCTGTTCTAAAGGATTCTCAAAATGATATAAGAGAAGCATGATAGATCAATTATTTCTATAAAATAGAACCAACGCCGTGCTCTAAAAGATATAAGCGAAGCACTATAGCAAAAACTATATAGCTCAAAAGATATAAGTGAAGCACATAGAGTATTCTAATAAATTCCAATTCATGTGTGTCTCTCCCAAAAGTTATGTACAGCAAGGATGATTGTGGTAAACTAAAAAGCAAAGACTCAAATCATACAAGACGCTCCAAGCAAAAAACATATCATGTGGCGAATAAAAATATAGCTCCAAGTAAAGTTACCGATGGACGAAGACGAAAGAGGGGATGCCTTCTGGGGCATCCCCAAGCTTAGGCTTTTTGGTGTCCTTGGATTTTACCTTGGGGTGCCTTGGGCATCCCCAATCTTTGGCTCTTGCCACTCCTTGTTCCATAATCCATCAAATCCTTACCCAAAACTTGAAAACTTGACAACACAAAACTTAAAAGAAAATCTTTGTGAGCTCCGCTAGTAAAAGAAAACAAACCACCACTTAAAGGTACTGTAATGAACTCATTGTTGATTTATATTGGTGTTAAACCTACTGTATTACAACTTTTCTATGGTTCATAAACTCTATTACTAGCCATAGATTCATCAAAATAAGCAAACAACACACGAAAAACAGAATCTGTCAAAAACAGAACAGTCTGTAGTAATCTGTAGGTTTCGAAAACTTCTGGAACCCCAAAAATTCTAAAATAAATTTCTGGACATGAGGAATTTATCTATTAATCATATGAAAAATAAATTAACTAAATAGAACTCTCCAGTAAAAAATGGCAGCAATTCTCGTGAGCGCTAAAGTTTCTGTTTTTTACAGCAAGATCAAAAAGACATTCCCCAAGTCTTCCCAACGGTTCTACTTGGCACAAACACTGATTAAACACAAAAAACACAACCAAAACAGAGGCTAGAAAAATTATTTATTACTAAACAGGAGCAAAAAGCAAGGAATAAAAATAAAATTGGGTTGCCTCCCAACAAGCGCTATCGTTTAACGCCCCTAGCTAGGCATAATAGCAAGGATAGATCTAGGTATTGCCATCTTTGGTAGGCAATCCATAAGTGGATCTCATAATAGATTCATGGTAATTTAATTTTATTTCTAGGGAAGTGTTCCATGCCTTTCCTTAATGGAAATTGGAATTTAATATTCCCTTCCATCATATCAATAATTGCACCAATCATTCTAAGGAAAGGTCTACCAAGAATAATAGGACATGAAGGATTGCAATCTATATCAAGAACAATGAAATCTACGGGCACATAATTCCTATTTGCAACAATAAGAACGTCATTAATCTTTCCCATAGGTTTCTTAATGGTGGAATCCACAAGGTGCAACTTTAAAGAACAATCATCAAATTCATGGAAACCTACCAAATCACACAAAGTTTTTGGGATCGTGGAAACACTAGCACCCAAATCACACAAAGCATAGCACTCATGATCTTTAATTTTAATTTTTAATTTTAGGTTCCCACTCAGCATAAAGTTTTCTAGGGATAGAAACTTCCAACTCAAATTTTTCTTCATAAGATTGCATCAAAGCATCAAAGATATGTTTAGTAAAAGCTTTATTTCAACTATAAGCATGACGAGAATTTAGCATGGATTGAAACAAGGAAATACAATCTATCAAAGAGCAATTATCATAGTTAAATTCTTTGAAATCCAAGATAGTGGGTTCGTTGCTATCTAAAGTTTTGACGTCCTCAATCCCACTTTTACCAATTTTTGCACCAAGATCTAAGAACTCCGAATTTTTGGGATGCCTTCTAACTAAAGTTGACTCATCTCCAGTCCCATCATTATCAAGGTTCATATTTCAAAACAAGGATTTAATAGGGGACACATCAATTACTTTTAGATCTTCATCTTTATTATCATGAAAACTAGAAGAACAGGCTTTCACAAAGCAATCTTTCTTAGCACGCATCCTAGCGGTTCTTTCTTTGCACTCATCAATGGAAATTCTCATGGCTTTGAGAGACTCATTGACATCATGCTTAGGTGGAATAGATCTAAGTTTCAAAGAATAAACATCAAGAGAAATTCTATCAACGTTCCTAGCCAACTCATTAATCGTAAGCAATTTTTCTTCAATCAAAGCATTGAAACTCTTTTGCGAACTAATAAATTCTTTAATACTAGATTCAAAATCAGAGGGCATCTTATTATAGTTTCCATAAGAATTGTTGTAGGAATTATCATAATTATTAGAGGAATTACTAGGAAATGGCCTAGAATTAAAATTACCTCTATACGCGTTATTACCAAAATTGTTCCTACCAACAAAATTCACATACATAGATTCATTATTATTCTCAATCAAAGTAGAGAAAGGAAAATCATTAGGATAAGTAGGAGCGCTCTTATTAACAAACAATTTCATAAGTTCATCCATCTTTCCACCCAAAAAATTAATCTCTTCAATTGCATGCACCTTTTTACTAGTAGATCTTTCAGTGTGCCATTGAGAATAATTGACCATAATATTATCTAGGAGTTTGGTAGCTTCTCCTAAAGTGATTTCCATAAAAGTGCCTCCTGTGGCTGAATCTAAAAGATTTCTAGAAGCAAAATTCAATCCGGCATAATTTTTTTGTATAATTATCCATAAATTCAAACCATGTGTAGGTCAATTACGTATCATTAATTTCATACTCTCCCAAGATTGTGCAACATGTTCATGATCAAGTTGCTTAAAATTCATAATATCGTTTCTAAGAGAGATGATCTTAGCGGGAGGAAAATACTTAGAGAAAAAAAGCAAAGCAAGATTAAAGTGATGACCACCCCTCCCCCTGGCATCCTAGGATCTCCGGCGATCTCCCTCTCCAACCAGTAAATCTTGGTCCTTCTCCACCCATCATCTCCGGCGTTCTTCGATCTCTCTCCCTATACCCATCTCCCATGGGTCATCATGGGGGATCAACTTTGGATCTGGATTTTTCTAAAGGTTTGGCTTTTGCGGAGGAGGTTTTTAGGTCGTGTGGGAAATGCATTCATCCAGTGGATGGCACGAGCCATTTTATTTTGGTCGTGTCTTTTAGCAGGCATAATTTTCGTCTTACTAATGATTCAGTGGCAGCGGCTTTGGAATCTGCAATTGGTGGATCTGCAATTGATCTGTGTGTTCAGCTCATTAAAGACAAGGTATTCTCATTTATTGTCTCATGCAAACGTGTTGGCCTTCTTGTTCTTCAATTGAGATCTTTTGCGTGCCCCCAATTCAAATGTTTCTTCCATCTATGGGGGAATGGTGGCCCTAATTGGAAACGGGAGTTTCTGATTTGGAAGAAGGAATGTGATGCTGAGTGGATCTTAATCAGTCCCTCTAAGAGGCGTGCTTCTCTTGGTTTGATTGTGATGCACAAACCACCATCTAAGTCCGCTCTGTGTTCGGGTTCTGGATCTTCAAAGAAAATTTCGTTTGCAACGTTTCAACAATACAATGTTTGCAAGGGGTATAGTTATCCTGCTTCGCCTGGTTTGGTTGATACTGTTGCTCATGCTGGATATTCTGTTCTTCCTCGTGAACAGCTAATTTTGCCTCCGCCGCCGGCGACTGAACTCCGATGGACGGTGGCTGAGCTAGCCATCACTTTCGGAACAGTTAACGTTCGTGAGATTTCTTCGGCGGGGTCTTCTGTGGCTGCGCCAACAACCCTCGACGTCAATCTGCATGTGCTTGGGGGTGAGCTGGTTGAACCAGATGCAATTCCAGCCCAAGATGTTTCCCCGGCCCAATCAGCAGATCCGGTGCTTCCCATGGCCCAGGTTGTTTCTCCGGCCCTTTCAAACTGGGATTTCTCTGATATATCTCCATCTGTTATTGAAAATGAGGCGAATATTGAATTGCAACCAACTGACTTATCTGGAAATTATTCTGATTTGAATGAAGTCATTGATGACATGGTTTTTAATGTGTGGAAATGTCAGAATTGCTTATCCATGGCTCATTTAACCAAAGCATGTACCAGCAGGGTTCGTTGCCGTAGATGCTTTCGGTTGGGGCACAAGGCAAAGGGTGTTCGGATTCTACTCCTTCACCAACTTACAAGTGGGTCCCACGAATCATATCGGGCGATTCCAGCTGGACAGCGGGTTTTTCTACGCTGGACGCCTCGATTCCCTCCATCCCTAGTCCTGCTGGGTCTCTGCCCAGTTCCGTCGAGCCTGCCACCACATCTATTCCACCTCTGCCTGCAGAGCCACCGCCCAGCACGCCTCAACCTCCCTCCTCGCCGTCTGCATCGTCTCCTCCGCCACGCCCATCGCCCACTGCATCGCCGCCCATCTGCTCTTCTTCGGCATCAGCAATGGCGAACTTTGTGTTGGACCCCATGGAGTTTGTTCCACAAGGCTTCGACATCATCGATGGTGGTGAGCTGCGTCTGCCCCGTACCTTCTTCGCGCCTGCGGTGGCTCCAGATCGGCAGCATGAAGATTATGCCATCGCCATCGTCGAGCCTGCTCCCCTGCCTGAAGAAGTCGCCATCTTTCGGAACATGGTCAGTAACTTTGTTGTCAATGATCTGGGAAGAGCAGTTCTAGATGCCCAACCTTGGATACAAGGAGTTGGGCTCTTTCGTTTCCATAGTGCTTTGGCTCGTCAAGCTCTTGTGGATCATCCGCCTTTCAATCTGGGCAATGATAGATTTGTTAGGTTCATCCCGCATGATGAAGGTGTAAATTACAGAGCTACTCAGGGTTTTCACCATGGATGGGTTATGTTGCTTGGTGTTCCATTGGATTATAGGCGCACACAGTATCTTGCGGACGTAATTAGCACCTTCGGAAGATTTCATCATTGGCACCAAGATGACCCCATGCTTGTTTGCTCGCTGGCTTATGTTTCCTTTCCAGCGCCGACTCTGGTTCCTCGCTCTGTGACCTACAGAGAATATGCAGACTTTGGTGGTGCTAGGATCTCTTGGTCTGCACCTGTGTATATCCTTTCAGCGGATTTTGCAGATGTTCTTCCAGCAGATGAGGACCCCATGCCCTTCAATGGCAACCCGCACCCCCTCCCTGGCAATCTGCACTTTGAGAACCACAACTAGGTTATGCCAGAATTTCCTGAACTGGGATGGAATGATGTGCCGCAGCCAGCCAATGAACAGCAAAACAATGAAGAGCATCAGGTTCAGGAGGATGTGCAGCATGAGGAAGTGCAAGAAATTCAGTCCCAGGAGTCCATTGTTCTACAACATTCAGATGTTTCAGTGAACAATGTTGACAATGATGCTGAAGTGACTCTCTTCCAGCCCCCAATGGGTCCACAGCACCCTCCTCTTATGATTGGGAAAGTTCTCACCATCTATGGACCTGTTTTGCCGCCTGTGATGCAGTGGCAGCGTTCCTTTCAGAAGATGTTGCCGTTTATATGGTCTTCAAACATTCCTCATGTTGTTTTCAAATCTGACATAGGTGCTTTGCTCAACAAGCATTCCTCTGAAGCTTTTTGTAGTGGCCAAGTTTCAAATCTTAAGCTCTTGCCTGCTCCTGAATCTTCAATCAGCATTGTTTCGGATGGGCCAAATGCTCCTGTTAAAAGGCCAGTTGCAAGAGCTCTCTGCTTTGATGATGTTGATGCCCCAGTTTCTAAAACTTTTGAATTCTCTGTTGTGCCTAAGGTATCTCTGAAGAGGGCAAAGAAGTCTCAAGCCTCAAGAATTATTGTGGATACTGAGGTTCGGCGCAGTGCGCGGCTGAGCGCACTCCGTGATGGTTACCGCAAAGTAACTAATGGTATTTCTCCCAAGAGGTCTCGTGCTTAGAAGAAGCGCGAGACCAGTAGCCCTCAGTCTGAGAACAATCCTTCTGTGCCACCACCAACTGCTATTGCAGATCTTCAACACATTGGCGCTCGTCTTCGCATCGCACCTGAGAAGATCTCCACGGATAAGCTTGTTGCTGATCCAGCCAAGTGAAGCAGTAGCCGGGGTTCTGATGATTAGTTACATCATGCAGGGATCTGGTCTATGGCGTACCAAAATCGCCATTTATCTTTATTTTCTTGTTCAGAACTATGTGATGCTTGTCTGCTGTGTGGGTTAGTATAGGTCATTGCGTGGCCTATTTACTATGCTTTTACTTTTGGTTTGTAATGAATCAGACAAGTTTTAAGGAGTGGAAGGTGTTATGTTGGAATGTTTGTGGCCTCAATTCTAAAGCGCGTCAGCTTGCTGTTAGGCAGAAGATCGATGAAAGTGGTTGTTTTGTTGTCTGTCTCCAGGAAACTAAATGCATGCAAATGGATCAGCGATTCATTAGGAAGTTTTGCCCAAGGCGTTTTGATAATTTTGTTTTCGTACCCTCTGCTGGTACATCTGCTGGGATGGTATTTGTTTGGAATTCATCCTTTTCAATGGTTCTTTAATCGAATCCAAACATTATGGAATAATTGTGGACTTTAAATCCAAACATACCTCAGAAACTTGGACTCTAGTCTCTGTTTATGGCCCGTGTTAAGGCCCTGCCCGTGATGAATTTGTTTAATGGTTATATAGTCTTGATATTCAGTTTGGTCAGAACTGGCTGCTTTTGGGCGATTTCAACTTCTTGCGGTCATTGGAGAACCGCAATCTTCCGGGAGGTGATGTTAACGATGTCTTTCTGTTTAATGAGATAATTGGTCATTTAGGTCTCATTGAGTTGCCGATCAATGGGCGTCAATATACTTGGTCGAATATGCAAACTTCACCGCTCCTAGAACAGATAGATTGGTTTTTCACTTCGGTCACTTGGACATCTGACCACCCCAACACAATGGTATATCCTCTTGCACGCACTGCCTCTGACCATGTTCCGTGCGTGGTCTCGATCGCCACTTGTATCCCCAAGGCAAAGGTTTTCCGCTTTGAGAATTATTGGGTGGCTTTGCCCGGGTTTGCGGACTGTGTTGCTGAGGTTTGGAATAGACCAGTGTTCAAATCATCGATTGCGTTAACAATTTCGGCGAAGTTTAAGTCCCTCCGTTACGCGCTTAAGAAATGGCATTTAAATCTATCTACAGTTAAAGCTTTAATTGCTTATTGTAATAAAGTGATTATTTTCCTGGATAATCTTGAGGAAATTAGGCCTTTAAGTTGGCCAGAGTTCAACTTTCGCAGAATTGTTAAATTACATCTTGAGGATGTCTTACATTGGCAATTTATATATTGGAAGCAGCGTTGCACGATCAGAAACATCAAAGTTGGAGAAGAGAATTCAAAATTTTTTCATGCCATGGATACGGAGAGATTCCGTAGGAATACTATCTCCTCGATCAAGTCGGTGGAGGGGGATGTGGTCACGGACCATCAGCAATTGGCTGGAATGTTCTAGGCAGATTTTAATCAGCGTATGGGCCAATCAAAAGGCATTCAAATGGGTTTTGATCTGGGCACATTAATTACCCGAATTGATGGTCTAGAGGAGTTGTCTTTACCATTCATTGATGCTGAGGTGGATGCAGTAATTAAGAATATGCCTGCTGATCGCGCTCCGGGACCAGACGGGTTTACTGGGCTTTTCTTAAAGAAATGTTGGTCTATTTTAAAGGATGACTTTATGAAACTTGTGCAAGAGTTCTATGAAGGAAAGTGTAATTTGGAGTGTCTTAACACGTCTCTTATCACCCTCATTCCGAAGAAGCTAAGCCCTGGATATGTTGGTGATTTTAGGCCCATTTCGTTGACTAATACTTGTTTAAAGTTATTAACCAAGCTCTTGGCAAATCGTCTTCAGGGTGTGATCCTCAAATGTATTCACCGCAACCAATATGGTTTTCTTCGGTGTCGATCAATACAAGACTGTTTGGCGTGGTGTTTTGAATACATTCACCAATGCAAAGCTTCCAAGAGACCTATAGTTCTTCTTAAACTGGACTTCACAAAGGCGTTTGACACCATTGAACATGAGTTGATTCTTAGGATTTTGAAATGTAAGGGATTTGATGACCGTTGGAGAAATTGGATTGACAGCATTGACGGGGTAAATAGCCATGGGTAGCCCAGCCGGCTTCCCCTGGCCCCTCAGAAAAAATTATGAGCCCGTCCGGCTCATAAGAAGACTCAAGATCTGGGCCGCCTCCCCCCTAGCCGACTACCTTCCCAGCCGGCTTCGGGGGCGGCCCGCCCTTTACCCTCATGAAGAACGCTGTGGAGGGCCGGCTACGAGAGGCCGGCTACGACAAGGCCGGCTACAGCCAGGCCGGCTCCCATAAAGCAGTCAACGCCGTACCCGCAATGTACGCGTCCACTCTGCGATGATGAAGTGGGGCGTGGCTACAGTGGAGCCTGCCACCCCCAAAACCCGGAGCACGCCTGGTACCGCGCGCCGTGCGGGCAGCCACGGCCCGCCCGGCGCGGCACTGTAGCCACGGCGGCTCTGACGCCGTCCATGACGGGCCGCCAGCGTGGCCCCCGAGGTGGTGGGCCCCTTCGGGCAGAGAGATGCCGAAGGCGGCCGCACCTCCTCTCAAGCCGGCAAGATAGAGGGCCAGCTTCCCATAGCCGGCCTGCTACCCTCCTCGAGGGAGATGCCCATTAAGGAGACAAGATGCGGCGGGGCTACAGTAATCGCCCGCCCAGGCGGCGTTACTGTAGCCATGCTTACCCCGACCAAGCCTGTGTCAACAACACGGAGTAACAGTAACCAGCCGCCGACCGGGCCCTGGCCGGTGGGGCCGGCCTGTCGACCCAGGAGCCGGCAGCCGGCGGGACCCACCAGCCGGCGGGCCCCAGAAGCCGGCGTAGAAGCCGGCGAGCATAGTCACAGACAGATGGGCCCTGCGCCCAGTCGGATTACCATTGTACCCCCGGGGGGTAGGCCTATATAAACCCCCCGGTGCACCCATGCAAAGGGTTGGACTCTCATTCTAGACCTAGACACCATACAAGGAGAGGAAGCAGGCTGAGCTGAGCCCTTCTTCCTCCTTCCAACCAAAACAGCTCAAGGAGCATTGTAGCTACTTGTTCACTTAGTAACCATGCGGAGACCCAGCAGAGAAGCAGTAGGGGTGTTATCTCCCCGGAGAGCCCTGAAGCTGGGTAAGATTCGCCGGCGTGCATGTCTTCGCCTCATCCCGTTTCCAGGCACCGACGGTGTTCTATTGGCCCCCACAATGATAAGCCACCCGTTGGCATATGTCGCTCCTACCACCCGACAAGCATTCTCTCCACAGGCTCTTCTTCGATCCTTTTGAATGGAGTGCCTGGTAATCATTTTGTCTGTCGTTCAGGTGTTCGTCAAGGTGATCCGTTATCTCCATTGCTTTTTGTGATCGCGGTGGATTTACTTCAATCGATTGTAAATGAGATGTGCTCCAGGAATATTCTCACCTTGCCAATCCCAACTAACTCGATGGACTATCCGATCATACAGTATGTTGACGATACACTCATCGTCCTTCCCGCTGTTGATAGTCAACTCATTGCATTCAAAGAAATGCTTGAAGTCTTTGCCAAGTCAACTAGGCTTAGGGTGAACTTCAGTAAGTCCTCTTTGATACCAATCAATATGACTGATGATGAGGGCACGGGGGTTGCTTCCCTGCTTGGATGTGATGTTGGTTCCATGCCATTCACTTACCTCGGCCTGCCAATGGGTACTTCCCGTCCTACAATTTATGATTTGTTGCCTCTGGTGGATCGTATTGAGAGACGATTATCTGCGTCTTCTTGTCTCTTGAATCAAGGAAGCCGGCTCCAACTTCTGCAGTCCGTCCTCAGTTCTATGCCAGTATATTTCTTGTGTACCCTTTCGTTACCACAGGGTATCTTGAAACAGATCGAACAGATTATGCGTCAATGCTTGTGGAGAGGAAACACGGATATACCTCGGCAATCTTTGGCAGCTTGGGACTTGGTATGTCACCCTAAATCTTTTGGCGATCTGGGAGTTACGGACTTGAGTATTCAAAACGATGCCTTGCTCATCAAGCATCTTTTCAAGTTCTTCAATAAGATGGACATACCTTGGGTATCTCTTATCTGGGACACTTATTACGCCTCTGCGCCCCCCAAGTTACGCAAAGCTGCGGTTCTTTCTGGTGGAGAGATGTATGCAAGCTGTATGATAAGTTTTGTAAGTTGGCTGTTCCACAAGTTGGATCGGGGGATATGGTGATTTTCTGGCTTGACCATTGGCAATTTGGCAACAATACGGTTAACATGCAGCATCAGTTTCCGAGGCTCCACTCCTTTGTGATCGATGACACTTTGACTGTCAAGGACATTCTGGAGCTGCAAGACCCAACTGACAACCTCCATCTGCCTCCGTCTGCTGAAGCCTTTGAGGAGTTTAGTCAACTTCAAGCATTCCTTAATATGGTTAATATTCAAGATGGGGAAAAGGACGTCTGGAAATGGCGTTCCAAGACTGGTAATTACCAACCCAGGATTTATTACTTGTCTTGCTTTTCGGGCATAGTGGTTGATCCCATATTCAGGTGGATTTGGAAATGTTCTTGTACTTTGAAGTTCAAGGTTTTTGGGTGGCTTCTTCTGATGGATCGCCTAAACACTAGGGACATGATGCAGCGGTGGCACTGGATTATCCAGGATGACACTTGTGTTCTATGTCACTTGGCATCGCATGAGGACAGAGAACATCTCTTCTTCGCTTGCAATTTTGGCCAGCGTATCTGGAACTACCTGGGTGTTTCATGGAATCCACAACCAAACCAGACTACTTATGACATGGCTTCTGATGCTAGGAAGGATTTTGGGCATCCTTTTTTCTCTGAGGTTGTATTCACTGCCGCTTGGAATATTTGGACGCAAAGAAATGGGAAGATCTTCAGGAATGAATCACCTCCTTTTAGGGCATGGAGGAGGAATTTTTTGCATGACATATCTCTTTTAGCCCATAGAATCAAATGTAAATATAGGAATAGCCTAGTCTCTTGGATAGCCTCCTTAACCTAGTCACTTCTTTTGTAAGTATTCCTTTTCCTTCTCTCTCTTAACTTTGTAACTCTGTACTCTTTGGCTCTGTGATTTAATAAAAGACTGTGAGGCTGTTGTCTTGCAGTACATAGTCAAAAAAGATACTATTTTTAGCCAAAGACAAAAACCAAGCTTTAGCACGATTTCTAAGCAAAAACGGAAATAGCTTAAGCTTAACAATATCATTATCCACATCTTTCTTCTTTTGCATATCACATAAATCAACAAAGTTGTTTACATGGGTAGCGGCATCTTCACTAGGAAGGCCAGAAAATAGATCTTTCATGACAAGATTCAGCAAAGCAGTATTAATATCACAAGATTCAGCATCGGTAAGAGGAGCAATCGGAGTGCTAATAAAATCATTATTGTTGGTATTGGCAAAGTCACATAATTTAGTATTATCTTGAGCCATCGTGACAAGTAGGCAATCCAACACACAAGCAAACAAGTAACATGCAAAAGAGGCAAACTGGAAAAGAGAAGGGGAACGGAAAAAGAGGGCGAATAAAACGGCAAGGGTGAAGTGGGGGAGATGAAAACGAGAGGCAAATGGCAAATAATGTAATGCAAATGAAAAGAGTTGTGATGGGTACTTGGTATGTCTTGACTTGGCGTAGATCTCCCTAGCAACGGCGCCAGAAATCCTTCTTGCTACCTCTTGAGCATGCGTTGGTTTTCCCTTGAAGATGAAAGGGTGATGCAGAAAAGCAGTGTAAGTATTTCCCTTAGTTCTTGAGAACCAAGGTATCAATCCAGTAGGAGACCACGCGCGAGTCACCTTGTACCTACACAAACAAATAAGAACCTCGCAACCAATGCGATAAAGGGGTTGTCAATCCCTTCACGGCCACTTGCAAGAGTGAGATCTGATAGAGATAATAATAATAAGATAAATATTTTTGGTATTTTTTTGATATAAATTGAAAGTAAAGATTGCAAAATAAAATAGATTGGAAACTTGTATGATGGAAAATAGACCCAGGGGCCATAGGTTTCACTAGTGGCTTCTCTCAAGATAGCATAAGTATTATGGTGGGTGAACAAATTACTGTCGAGCAATTGATAGAAAAGCGAATAATTCTGAGAATATCTAGGCATGATCATGTATATAGGCATCACGTCCACGACAAGTAGACCGAAATGATTCTGCATCTACTACTATTACTCCACACATCGACCGCTATCCATCATGCATCTAGAGTATTAAGTTCATTAGAACAGAGTAATGCCTTAAGCAAGATGACATGATGTAGAGGGATAAACTCATGCAATATGATATAAACCCCATCTTTTTATCCTCGGTGTCAACAATACAATACATGTCATTTCCCTTTCTGTCACTTGGATCGAGCACCGCAAGATTGAACCCAAAGCTAGGCACTTCTCCCATTGCAAGAAAGATCAATCTAGTAGGCCAAACCAAACTCATAATTCGAAGACACTTGCAAAGATAAATCAATCAAACATAAAAGAATTCAGAGAAGATTCAAATATTGTTCATAGATAGACTTGATCATAAACCCACAATTCATCGGATCCCGACAAACACACCGCAGAAAGAGTTACATCGAATAGATCTCCAAGAGAATCGAGTAGAACTTTCTATTGAGATCCAAAGAGAGAGAAGAAGCCAACTAGCTACTAGCTATGGACCTGAAGGTCTGAGGTAAACTACTCACACATCATCGGAGGGGCCATATGGAGTTGATGTAGAGGCCCTCCGTGATCAATGCCCCCTTCGGCGGAGCTTCGGAAAAGGCCCCAAGATGGGATCTCTTGGGTACAGAAGGTTACGGCGGTGGAAATAGGGTTTCGTGGTGCTCCTGAATGTTTGCGGGGTATGTGAATATATATAGGAGGAAGAAGTAGGTCGGTGGAGCAACGATGGGCCCACGAGGGTGGAGGGCGCGCCTAGGGGGGTAGGCGCACCCCCCTGCCTCGTGGGCGCCTCGTTGATTGCTTGACATCCACTCCAAGTCCTCTGGATCACGTTTGTTCCAAAAATCATGTTCCCGAAGGTTTCATTCCATTTGGACGCCGTTTGATATTCTTTTTCTACGAAACACTGAAATAGGCAAAGAAACAACAATTTGGGCTGGGCCGCCGGTTAATAGGTTAGTCCCAAAAATAATATATAAGTGTAAAATAAAGCCCATTAACATCCAAAACAGATAATATAATAGCATGGAACAATAAAAAATTATAGATACATTGGAGACATATCAGCAAGTCTCTTTAGTTGTTCCATAATGCATGATCCCGTGGCTAAATCCTTAGTCACATTAAGCTCATTATGATGATGCATTACCGAGTGGGTCCAGAGATACCTCTCCGTTATACGGAGTGACAAATACCATTCTCGATTCGTGCCAACCCAACAGACACTTTCAGAGATACCTGTAGTGCACCTTTATAGCCACCCAGTTACGTTGTGACATTTGATACACCCAAAGCATTCCTACGGTGTCCGGGAGTTGCACAATCTCATGGTCTAAGGAAATAATACTTGACATTAGAAAAGCTCTAGCAAACGAACTACATGACCTTGTGTTATGCTTAGGATTGGGTCTTGTCTATCACATCATTCACCTAATGATGTGATCCCGTTATCAACAACATCTAATGTCCATGGTCAGGAAACCACAACCATCTATTGATCAATGAGCTAGTCAACTAGAGGCTCACTAGGGACATGTTGTGGTATATGTATTCACACATGTATTCCGGTTTCCAATTAATACAATTATAGCATGAACAATAGACAATTATCATGAACAAGGAAATATAATAATAACTATTTTATTATTGCCTCTAGGGCATATTTCCAACAAAATTAGCATCCCCAAGCTTGGTGTTTTGCATGTTATTAGCACAATTGACATTAATAGAATTTATAATAACATCATTGCAATCATGCTTTTTATTCAAGGAGCTATCATGAATCACTTTATAAATTTCTTCTTCTAGCACTTCATCACAATTTTCAGATTCATGAATTTCAAGCAAAACTTCATAAAGATAATTTAGTGCACTCAACTCACTAGCAATTGGTTCATCATAGTTAGATCCCTTAAGAATATTAGCAAGTGGATGAGGATCCATAAGCTTTTTGTTCTTGATTTCCAACAAGTGCACAATTATGCCAAGCGAACAAGCAAACAAACCAAGTAAGACATAATGGCGAACAAAAAGAAGGCAAATATAAAGGCAAATATTTTTGTGTTTTTCTGAAAACGTTTTAGAAGTGGGGGAGAGGAAAACAAGAGGCAAATGGCAAATAATGTAATTCAAGAGATTTGAGTTTACAATGGGTACTTGGTGTCGTGGTTCTAAGTCTGACAGTAGTGTAGGGGGGTAAGTATGGAGAGACAAGATCTTAGCTATGGAGAAGTTGTAAGGACGCAAGGTTTACGACTTTAGGCGCTTCTCAGAGGAAGTAATAGCCCTACGTCTCAGGGCCTGGAGGCGGTCGACTGGATTATGTGGGTATGAGTTACAGAGGTGCGAACCCGTATCTCAAGGGAGGGGGTGGCTTATATAGAGTGCGCCAGGACCCCGGCCGGCCCACGTTACGAAGGGTTCAATGTACATTAAGGCCGGTCGTTATTGATAACGCTAGTAATAAAGTGTTATGATGACCATAAAAGCTACTTAATGACCGACCGTTAGCGTGCGGAGTGACTTTAGGTCTTCTGGCCGTCGAGTGGTTGGATCTTGGTCGAGTGATTGCTTCTTGGTTGAGTGTCTTCGAGTATGTTGAGTGGAACATCTCCAAGTCGATTGAAAGGTGATTTCTTCTAGAGATGTCCTAGGGTAGGGCAGTTAGGACAGGTCCGTGACCCTACCCTAGGTACATAGCTCCATCATTAGCCCCCGAATGGATCGAGGTTTGAGTGGGGAAGGAGTTGAGGACTTCTCCGACTCGTTTTCCATGCCGTGAGCATATCTTGTTTCGGATCAACGGACCTGAGTGAGGACAGCAACTTCCTTTTCAGTCACCTTGATCCATTCTTAATTCTTCGTCGAGTGAGTTTCTTTACTTGTAAGGCTCCGAGTGACAGTGCAGAGGAGATCTTTTGTCTGACAAGTTGTTTGCTGCCCACGGATTTCGTGGGATCCGAATTTTGGGAAGCGCGCGGGATGGGGGAGACCGCAGTAATCGGATGGGATAGAGAGGAGCCGCCTCGATCCCCGCGCCACCTTTTTCGCCACGTATCGCTCGTGTGGTCGTTACGGGATTTGACAGAGCCATCTGGGCCTACCTGTCAGCCACTCGGAAGCGGCCTCATATAAGGCGTTGGACCGGAGTCTCCCGAACAGTGCGCCCCATTACCTCTTCTCCTCCTCATGCCTCTCCGCTGCGCTCGCTCTCGCCCCAACGTCACCGCACCGCACACGTCTCGTCGGCGACAATGGTGAAGGAGAAGACAGCGGCTCTGGAGTGGGCAAAGAAGGCGACGGCGAGGTCGAAGGGGAAGGCGATGAGCCGGGGCGGATCTTCCTCACGGACTGGCCTACCGAAGGGTTGTATCCAAGGCGACTGGATCCACTCGAGGATCTCCCAAGAAGACCTCGACGACCTGGCCGAGGGAGAGCTGATCCCCTATGACTCGGCATGGCTTCCGGGGAAGGAATCCGAGCCGCAACCCCGGGAGGGCGAGCGCGTTCTTCTTGCCACCCATGTCGACCGTGGGTTTTCTTTGCCTCCTCATCCTTTCTTCCGAGGGTTTCTGAACTTCTTTGGGGCTCAACTCCACCATTTTACCCCCAACTCAATCGTTTATCTTGCTGCGTTCATTTCCTTGTGTGAGAACATCCTGGGTTGTCGGCCTCACTAGGGTCTTTTCAAGCATATTTTCACTTGTCGCTCCCAGACAGTGAAAAAGGCTAATCCGACTGACGAGAGGACCCAAGTGATCCAAATGTGTGGGGGTCTTGGCATCCAGACGAGGGGAAAAAGCTCCATTTCGGCCATGATTCTTCCCGACTCAGTTCGCGGATGGCAGTCGACCTGGTTCTATTGTAAAGACCAGCCGACGCCAGGGCAATTGACTGGCCTCCCTTCCTTTACCATGGACCGAGTGGAAAAACCCTCCCCTTTGAAGGTGCTCCCGGAGGAGAAGGCGCACGTGAAGGTGTTGGTCAACCGAGTGGTCCAGCTCATTCGTGACGGGGTCACTGCCATGGATCTCTTGGAGGTCTTCCTTCAGCGGTGCATCCAGCCTCTCCAAGCCCGAGACCATCCGATGTGGATGTATTCAGGTCTAGAAGACTCCACTCGGATCCACCCGGAGGAGGTCGACGACAACACACTGGAGAAGTGGCTGTCAAGCATTACCGGGAACAAGGACAATCCCAGAGGAGCCAGGAGAGTTCCCCCATTCGACCAGTCGCGTGCACCAGAGCAGGTCTGATTCTGAGTCTTTGCTTGTAATCTGAATTCACTCGCGCAGCTGTCTATATTGCGTCGACTGACTTTGTCCTCCCTGCTTTCTTTCAGGCCATTATCGAAATGTATTCGATGCCCAACGGGGCGCAAGAGCAAGCTCTGGAAGGTGAGGCGAGCGGTGGCGAAAGCGGCGAGTGGACTTCCGATGGTGAAGGGGATGGAGGAAGCGACGACTCAAGTGATGGGGAAGAAGTCGAGTCGCCTCCTCGCATAGAGAGACGATCCAAGCTTGACCAGGATCGGCCGAGTGCCCATGACAAGGCAACTGCTTAGGCTGGTCAGTCTTCGAAGCGTCCTTGGATCTCTTCACCAACCACGACTGAGAAGGCGCCAAAGCACCCCAAAGTTGCAGAACCGAAGACTCGGAAGGCGCTGCAGAAGATCAAGATCGATATCCCCGTCGCCTCCGCGTGAGTGTCTCTCCTTGTATTCACTCGACGCTCCGCGCTGTTTGTTTTTCTTGTTTTAACTGGACGAACTTTGGAATTGTCAGTGCCGCCACTTCCGGGACCTCAGCTTACAGGGATGATGATGAGGTGATGGAGGATGCGGTCACTTCTAATCTGGGTATGACTTCTGCCATACTGTCTTTGTTCAGTCGATTCAACTGCAATGCGCACCATTGGGTGACGTGATTTTGGCAATTGAACTTTGCATAGCTCCCAACATTATTGACCTCCTTGATGATGATGAAGAGCCCGAGAGGCCTTTGACGAGGAAGAATAGGCGAGCTCCTGCAAGCGAGGCGCCACAGTCGACAACGAGGGCGGAACCAGTCGTTCAGGACACTGGTGACGTCAATCGGGGTTCTGTTACCTTCGCCGAGCCCCTGTCGAGTGCCTTGCCTTCTTTGTCGGCTGCTCAGGCCCCTGTCGACCCGCCTTTAGTTTTTGCGACCCATCATGTCCCAGAGGACGAGGTGAATGCTGCTAGGGAAGCCATACGCCAAGCGGGCATTATGATGGAGAAGATGAAGATGGCGCGGGACGCCAGCCAAGCCGCCTATGATGCCAGCTCGGCTCTCCAGAGCAACGTTCAGGTTAGTCGGCTATCTGAAGATTATTTTCAAAAATCTTTGCATCTATACACCCACTGGGTGCGTCGATTGAAGTTTTGGACTAGTGGGGGCACGCTGAGTGCACCCACTGGGTGTAGTCCCCGAGGCTACGGTGGACTGCTGGCAGTCGACTGTAGTCTTTGTATTTTGTCGAGTAAAAACCGAACTGGTAGTTTGTTTCTTCCGCTCGATCCGGTCGAGTGGAATCAGAACCGGTGGGGGCACGTAAAGTGCACCCACTGGGTGTAGTCCCCGAGACCGCGGTCGACTGCTGGCAGTCGACTGTGGTCTGAGTTCTACTTTGTCTCTCTTTTTTTTGAACTCGACTCCGGCGGACCGGCCGAGTGGAATTAGAACCGGTGGGGGCACGCAAAGTGCACCCACTGGGTGTAGTCCCCGAGACTATGGTGGACTGCGGGCAGTCGACCGTAGTCTTAGCACTTAATGTCTTTGAAGTTTTTTGCTGTGGAATAATTTCTCCCCTTTGATTTCAGAAATCTTGTGATCTTGGAGCTCGCTTCACTGATTTGGAGAGGCAGCAGATTCAACTGAAACTTGACTTGGAGCTGGCCAGGACAGAACTGCAGACGGTCAGAGACGGCGCCGCTGGTAAGACAAGTTTGTCGACTGGTAGGTTTTCGGCTCGAGCATCCTTCTGCTATTTCTGAATCAATCATCATTTCTTTGCAGAAAAAATAAGGGAAGCTTTGGCGAAAAAGGATCAGGATTTGGCTGCTGCCCAGAAGGAGGCTGACGATAGGACCGCTCTGGCCGAACAGAAGCTGGCTTCAGTCAGCCAGTTGGAAGAAGAGAATACCAGGCTGAAGACTGCTCTGAATGACTCCAACAAGGAGTGCTCGCGCTGGAAGAAGGCGAATCTCGTTCAAGGCAAGAAAATGGAAGGCATTGCTCGCAGGAGGGATGACCTGGAGAGCTATCTGAGGAGTCTTCCCAACAAATTGTACATCAAGCTTGAAGGTGCACATTCTGTTCCGACTGATTTTTTTTGTGTCGATTCAATGTATGAAAATTGACTTATCCTTGGATCGTGAATGCAGAGTTTTGCCAGAACTTTGAAGAGGAGACTGGGCGGATCGAACCAGGTTTGGATCCATTCAACTCTCCTGTGAAAGATGAAACTGCCAAGAATCTGCTCCGACTGGAATCTCGCATCGACGGTGCCGTGGATTACCTGGCTCGTCTGAAGGTCGCCATGTCACGGATCGACCCAGCGCTTTGGCCAGAGGCTATGCTCCAAAATGATCTTGAGTCTCTGATGAATCAACTTAACGGAATCCCTGACCGAGTGCAGGAGTGCAAGAAGTCTTATGCTCGGTGTGGCGCGGATGTGGCTCTGTCCTTGGTTCGTGTCCACTGCAAGGAGGTGCGACAAGACAAGCTGGCCGCAATCAAGGTCGCCAACACCCAGAAGCACGACTTCCGAACTTTCATGGAGACTTTCATAGCTGCCGCCACTCGGATTGCCGATGGCGTCGACCTGGATGAGTTCGTCGAGCCTGCCAGCCCTCCTCCCGTGGAGTGAACAAACTCTTATGTCCCACCTTAAATTTGCCTCGGAATGCCGAGTGGTTTTTATAACCGCTAAACTTTTTCGGGCTGCATGCCCGAGTACTTTGACCTGTGTTCCGGAACTTTTAGGTTTTATTTGAACTTGGTTTACCATTGAATATCTTTATGAATCTCCTGCCGAGTGAACCCATTCTTCATTCGAGACAACTTTCTATACTCGCAGCGCAGCCCCGAAGGAGAGGGAGCAGTCGACCCATGTCTTGTATTTGTGGCGAAGCTCCCCAGGGGATGGCGGCGGTCGACCCACACCTTGTTACTGCAGAGTGGGACGGAGCGCACATTGTATTTGTGGCGAAGCTCTCTAGGAGAAGGTGGCAGTCGACCTGCCCCTCGTCGTCCTTGAGGATTGAGATGTGTTTCGTACTTAGGCGAGTACTGGACTGCAGCTAAGCCCCCGAGTGGGAGGATGTCTCTCCACTCGGTAGGATTTTTTCAAACTTAGGCGAGTGCCGGACTGCAGCTAAGTCTTCTAGTGAGAGAACTTAGGCGAGTACTGGACTGCAGCTAAGCCCCCGAGTGGGAGGATTGCTCTCCACTCGGTAGGATTTTTCAAACTTAGGCGAGTGTTTGACTGCAGCTAAGTCTCTAAGTGGGAGAACTTAGGCGAGTACTGGACTGCCGCTAAGCCCCCGAGTGGGAGGATTCCTCTCCACTCGGTAGGATTTTTCAAACTTCGGCGAGTGCCTGACTGCAGCTAAGTCTCTAAGTGGGAGAACTTAGGCGAGTACTAGACTGCAGCTAAGCCCTCGAGTGGGAGGATTGCTCTCCACTCGGTAGGATTTTTCAAACTTAGGCAAGTGCCTGACTGTAGCTAAGTCTCTAAGTGGGAGAACTTAGGCGAGTACTGGACTCCAGCTAAGCCCCCGAGTGGGAGGATTGCCCTCCACTCGGTAGGATTTTTCAAACTTAGGCGAGTGCCTGACTGCAGCTAAGTCTCTAAGTGGGAGAACTTAGGCGAGTACTGGACTGCAGCTAAGCCCCCGAGTGGGAGGATTTCTCTCCACTCGGTAGGATTTTTCAAACTTAGGCGAGTGTCTGATTGCAGCTAAGTCTCTAAGTGGGAGAACTTAGGCGAGTACTGGACTGCAGCTAAGCCCCCGAGTGGGAGGATTGCTCTCCACTCAGTAGGATTTTTCAAACTTAGGCAAGTGCCTGACTGCAGCTAAGACTCTAAGTGGGAGAACTTAGGAGAGTACTGGACTACAGCTAAGCCCCCGAGTGAGAGGATTGCTCTCCACTCGGTAGGATTTTTCAAACTTAGGCGAGTGCCTGACTGTAGCTAAGTCTCTAAGTGGGAGAACTTAGGCGAGTACTGGACTGCAGCAAAGCCCCCAAGTGGGAGGATTTCTCTACACTCTATAGGATTTTTCAAACTTAGGCGAGTGCCTGACTGCAGCTAAGTCTCTAAGTGGGAATACTTAGGCGAGTACTGGACTGCAGCTAAGCCCCCGAGTGGGAGGATTGCTCTCCACTCAGTAGGATTTTTCAAACTTAGGCGAGTGCCTGACTGCAGCTAAGTCTCTAAGTGGGAGAACTTAGGCGAGTACTGGACTGCAGCTAAGCCCCCGAGTGGGAGGATTGCTCTCCACTCGATAGGATTTTTCAAACTTAGGCGAGTGTCTGACTGCAGCTAAGTCTCTAAGTGGGAGAACTTAGGCGAGTACTGGACTGCAGCTAAGCCCCCGAGTGGGAGGATTGCTCTCCACTCGGTAGGATTTTTCAAACTTAGGCGAGTGCCTGACTGCAGCTAATTCTCTAAGTGGGAGAACTTAGGCGAGTACTGGACTGCAGCTAAGCCCCCGAGTGGGAGGATTGCTCTCCACTCTCTAGGATTTTTCAAACTTAGGCGAGTGCCTGACTGCATCTAAGTCTCTAAGTGGGAGAACTTAGGCGAGTACTGGACTACAGCTAAGCCCCCGAGTGGGAGGATTGCTCTCCACTCGGTAGGATTTTTCAAACTTAGGCGAGTGCCTGACTGCAGCTAAGTCTCTAAGTGGGAGAACTTAGGCGAGTACTGGACTGCAGCTAAGCCCGCGAGTGGGAGGATTGCTCTCCACACGTTAAGATTTTTCAAACTTAGGCGAGTGCCTGACTGCATCTAAGTCTCTAAGTGGGAGAACTTAGGCGAGTACTGGACTACAGCTAAGCCCCCGAGTGGGAGGATTTCTCTCCACTCGGTAGGATTTTTCAAACTTAGGCGAGTGTCCGATTGCAGCTAAGTCTCTAAGTGGGAGAACTTAGGCGAGTACTGGACTACAGCTAAGCCCCCGAGTGGGAGGATTGCTCTCCACACGGTAGGATTTTTCAAACTTAG
This sequence comes from Triticum monococcum, assembly GCA_034509565.1. Lineage (NCBI taxonomy): Eukaryota > Viridiplantae > Streptophyta > Magnoliopsida > Poales > Poaceae > Triticum > Triticum monococcum. The sequence goes on along the minus strand of CM067843.1, from coordinate 662,241,395 downwards.
GCAAGTGCCTGACTGCAGCTAAGTCTCTAAGTGGGAGAACTTAGGAGAGTACTGGACTACACCTAAGCCCCCGAGTGAGAGGATTGCTCTCCACTCGGTAGGATTTTTCAAACTTAGGCGAGTGCCTGACTGCAGCTGAGTCTCTAAGTGTGAGAACTTAGGCGAGTACTGGACTGCAGCTAAGCCCCCAAGTGGGAGGATTTCTCTCCACTCTATAGGATTTTTCAAACTTAGGCGAGTGCCTGACTGTAGCTAAGTCTCTAAGTGGGAATACTTAGGCAAGTACTGGACTGCAGCTAAGCCCCCGAGTGGGAGGATTGCTCTCCACTCGGTAGGATTTTTCAAACTTAGGCGAGTGCCTGACTGCAGCTAAGTCTCTAAGTGGGAGAACTTAGGTGAGTACTGTACTGCAGCTAAGCCCCCGAGTGGGAGGATTGCTCTCCACTCGATAGGATTTTTCAAACTTAGGCGAGTGTCTGACTGCAGCTAAGTCTCTAAGTGGGAGAACTTAGGCGAGTACTGGACTGCAGCTAAGCCCCCGAGTGGGAGGATTGCTCTCCACTCGGTAGGATTTTTCAAACTTAGGCGAGTGCCTGACTGCAGCTAAGTCTCTAAGTGGGAGAACTTAGGCGAGTACTGGACTGCAGCTAAGCCCCCGAGTGGGAGGATTGCTCTCCACTTGTTAGGATTTTTCAAACTTAGGCGAGTGCCTGACTGCATCTAAGTCTCTAAGTGGGAGAACTTAGGCGAGTATTGGACTACAGCTAAGCCCCCGAGTGGGAGGATTGCTCTCCACTCGGTAGGATTTTTCAAACTTAGGCGAGTGCCTGACTGCAGCTAAGTCTCTAAGTGGGAGAACTTAGGCGAGTACTGGACTGCAGCTAAGCCCCCGAGTGGGAGGATTGCTCTCCACTCGTTAGGATTTTTCAAACTTAGGCGAGTGCCTGATTGCATCTAAGTCTCTAAGGTGGAGAACTTAGGCGAGTACTGGACTACAGCTAAGCCCCCGAGTGGGAGGATTGCTCTCCACTCGGTAGGATTTTTCAAACTTAGGCGAGTGTCTGATTGTAGCTAAGTCTCTAAGTGGGAGAACTTAGGCGAGTACTGGACTGCAGCTAAGCCCCCGAGTGGGAGGATTGCTCTCCACTCGGTAGGATTTTTCAAACTTAGGCAAGTGCCTGACTGCAGCTAAGTCTCTAAGTGGGAGAACTTAGGAGAGTACTGGGCTACAGCTAAGCCCCCGAGTGAGAGGATTGCTCTCCACTCGGTAGGATTTTTCAAACTTAGGCGAGTGCCTGACTACAGCTAAGTCTCTAAGTGGGAGAACTTAGGCGAGTACTGGACTGCAGGTAAGCCCCCGAGTGGGAGGATTGCTCTCCACTCGATAGGATTTTTCAAACTTAGGCGAGTGTCTGACTGCAGCTAAGTCTCTAAGTGGGAGAACTTAGGCGAGTACTGGACTGCAGCTAAGCCCCCGAGTGGGAGGATTGCTCTCCACTCGGTAGGATTTTTCAAACTTAGGCGAGTGCCTGACTGCAGCTAATTCTCTAAGTGGGAGAACTTAGGTGAGTACTGGACTGCAGCTAAGCCCCCGAGTGGGAGGATTGCTCTCCACTCGCTAGGATTTTTCAAACTTAGGCGAGTGCCTGACTGCATCTAAGTCTCTAAGTGGGAGAACTTAGGCAAGTACTGGTCTACAACTAAGCCCCCGAGTGGGAGGATTGCTCTCCACTCCGTAGGATTTTTCAAACTTAGGCGAGTGCCTGACTGCAGCTAAGTCTCTAAGTGGGAGAACTTAGGCGAGTACTGGACTAAAGCTAAGCCCCCGAGTGGGAGGATTTCTCTCCAATCGGTAGGATTTTTCAAACTTAGGCGAGTGTCTGATTGCAGCTAAGTCTCTAAGTGGGAGAACTTAGGCGAGTACTGGACTACAGCTAAGCCCCCGAGTGGGAGGATTGCTCTCCACTCGGTAGGATTTTTCAAACTTAGGCAAGTGCCTGACTGCAGCTAAGTCTCTATGTGGGAGAACTTAGGAGAGTACTGGACTACAACTAAGCCCCCGAGTGAGAGGATTGCTCTCCACTCGGTAGGATTTTTCAAACTTAGGCGAGTGCCTGACTGCAGCTAAGTCTCTAAGTGGGAGAACTTAGGCGAGTACTGGACTGTAGCTAAGCCCCCAAGTGGGAGGATTGCTCTCCACTCGTTAGGATTTTTCAAACTTAGGCGAGTGCCTGACTGCATCTAAGTCTCTAAGTGGGAGAACTTAGGCGAGTATTGGACTGCAGCTAAGCCCCCGAGTGGGAGGATTGCTCTCCACTCGGTAGGATTTTTCAAACTTAGGCGAGTGCCTGACTGCAGCTAAGTCTCTAAGTGGGAGAACTTAGGCGAGTACTGGACTGCAGCTAAGCCCCCGAGTGGGAGGATTGCTCTCCACTCGTTAGGATTTTTCAAACTTAGGCGAGTGCCTGACTGCATCTAAGTCTCTAAGTGGGAGAACTTAGGCGAGTATTGGACTACAGCTAAGCCCCCGAGTGGGAGGATTGTTCTCCACTCGGTAGGATTTTTCAAACTTAGGCGAGTGCCTGACTGCAGCTAAGTCTCTAAGTGGGAGAACTTAGGCGAGTACTGGACTGCAGCTAAGCCCCCGAGTGGGAGGATTGCTCTCCACTCGTTAGGATTTTTCAAACTTAGGCGAGTGCCTGACTGCATCTAAGTCTCTAAGTGGGAGAACTTAGGCGAGTATTGGACTACAGCTAAGCCCCCGAGTGGGAGGATTGCTCTCCACTCGGTAGGATTTTTCAAACTTAGGCGAGTGCCAGACTGCAGCTAAGTCTCTAAGTGGTAGAAACTTAGGCGAGTACTGGACTGCAGCTAAGCCCCCGAGTGGGAGGATTGCTCTCCACTCGTTAGGATTTTTCAAACTTAGGCGAGTGCCTGATTGCATCTAAGTCTCTAAGGTGGAGAACTTAGGCGAGTACTGGACTACAGCTAAGCCCCCGAGTGGGAGGATTGCTCTCCACTCGGTAGGATTTTTCAAACTTAGGCGAGTGTCTGATTGCAGCTAAGTCTCTAAGTGGGAGAACTTAGGCGAGTACTGGACTGCAGCTAAGCCCCCGAGTGGGAGGATTGCTCTCCACTCGGTAGGATTTTTCAAACTTAGGCAAGTGCCTGACTGCAGCTAAGTCTCTAAGTGGGAGAACTTAGGAGAGTACTGGGCTACAGCTAAGCCCCCGAGTGAGAGGATTGCTCTCCACTCGGTAGGATTTTTCAAACTTAGGCGAGTGCCTGACTACAGCTAAGTCTCTAAGTGGGAGAACTTAGGCGAGTACTGGACTGCAGGTAAGCCCCCGAGTGGGAGGATTGCTCTCCACTCGATAGGATTTTTCAAACTTAGGCGAGTGTCTGACTGCAGCTAAGTCTCTAAGTGGGAGAACTTAGGCGAGTACTGGACTGCAGCTAAGTCCCCGAGTGGGAGGATTGCTCTCCACTCGGTAGGATTTTTCAAACTTAGGCGAGTGCCTGACTGCAGCTAATTCTCTAAGTGGGAGAACTTAGGCGAGTACTGGACTGCAGCTAAGCCCCCGAGTGGGAGGATTGCTCTCCACTCGCTAGGATTTTTCAAACTTAGGCGAGTGCCTGACTGCATCTAAGTCTCTAAGTGGGAGAACTTAGGCGAGTACTGGTCTACAACTAAGCCCCCGAGTGGGAGGATTGCTCTCCACTCCGTAGGATTTTTCAAACTTAGGCGAGTGCCTGACTGCAGCTAAGTCTCTAAGTGGGAGAACTTAGGCGAGTACTGGACTACAGCTAAGCCCCCGAGTGGGAGGATTTCTCTCCAATCGGTAGGATTTTTCAAACTTAGGCGAGTGTCTGATTGCAGCTAAGTCTCTAAGTGGGAGAACTTAGGCGAGTACTGGACTACAGCTAAGCCCCCGAGTGGGAGGATTGCTCTCCACTCGGTAGGATTTTTCAAACTTAGGCAAGTGCCTGACTGCAGCTAAGTCTCTAAGTGGGAGAACTTAGGAGAGTACTGGACTACAACTAAGCCCCCGAGTGAGAGGATTGCTCTCCACTCGGTAGGATTTTTCAAACTTAGGCGAGTGCCTGACTCCAGCTAAGTCTCTAAGTGGGAGAACTTAGGCGAGTACTGGACTGCAGCTAAGCCCCCAAGTGGGAGGATTTCTCTCCACTCTATAGGATTTTTGAAACTTAGGCGAGTGTCTGACTGCAGCTAAGTCTCTAAGTGGGAATACTTAGGCGAGTACTGGACTGCAGCTAAGCCCCCGAGTGGGAGGATTGCTCTCCACTCGGTAGGATTTTTCAAACTTAGGCGAGTGCCTGACTGCAGCTAAGTCTCTAAGTGGGAGAACTTAGGTTAGTACTGGACTGCAGCTAAGCCCCCGAGTGGGAGGATTGCTCTCCACTCGATAGGATTTTTCAAACTGAGGCGAGTGTCTGACTGCAGCTAAGTCTCTAAGTGGGAGAACTTAGGCGAGTACTGGACTGCAACTAAGCCCCCGAGTGGGAGGATTGCTCTCCACTCGGTAGGATTTTTCAAACTTAGGCGAGTGCCTGACTGCAGCTAAGTCTCTAAATGGGAGAACTTAGGCGAGTACTGGACTGCAGCTAAGCCCCCGAGTGGGAGGATTGCTCTCCACTCGTTAGGATTTTTCAAACTTAGGCGAGTGCCTGACTGCATCTAAGACTCTAAGTGGGAGAACTTAGGCGAGTATTGGACTACAGCTAAGCCCCCGAGTGGGAGGATTGCTCTCCACTTGGTAGGATTTTTCAAACTTAGGCGAGTGCCTGACTGCAGCTAAGTCTCTAAGTGGGAGAACTTAGGCGAGTACTGGACTGCAGCTAAACCCCCGAGTGGGAGGATTGCTCTCCACTCGTTAGGATTTTTCAAACTTAGGTGAGTGCCTGACTGCATCTAAGTATCTAAGTGGGAGAACTTAGGCGAGTACTGGACTACAGCTAAGCTCCCGAGTGGGAGGATTGCTCTCCACTCGGTAGGATTTTTCAAACTTAGGCGAGTGTCTGATTGCAGCTAAGTCTCTAAGTGGGAGAACTTAGGCGAGTACTGGACTGCAGCTAAGCCCCCGAGTGGGAGGATTGCTCTCCACTCGGTAGGATTTTTCAAACTTAGGCAAGTGCCTGACTGCAGCTAAGTCTCTAAGTGGGAGAACATAGGAGAGTACTGGGCTACAGCTAAGCCCCCGAGTGAGAGGATTGCTCTCCACTCGGTAGGATTTTTCAAACTTAGGCGAGTGCCTGACTGCAGCTAAGTCTCTAATTGGGAGAACTTAGGCGAGTACTAGACTGCAGCTAATCCCCCGAGTGGGAGGATTGCTCTCCACTCGATAGGATTTTTCAAACTTAGCCGAGTGTCTGACTGCAGCTAAGTCTCTAAGTGGGAGAACTTAGGCGAGTACTGGACTGCAGCTAAGCCCCCGAGTGGGAGGATTGCTCTCCACTTGGTAGGATTTTTCAAACTTAGGCGAGTGCCTGACTGCAGCTAAGTCTCTAAGTGGGAGAACTTAGGCGAGTACTGGACTGCAGCTGAGCCCCCGAGTGGGAGGATTGCTCTCCACTCTATAGGATTTTTCAAACTTAGGCGAGTGCCTGACTGCAGCTAAGCCCCCGAGTGGGAGGATTGCCCTCCACTCGGTAGGATTTTTCAAAATTAGGCGAGTGCCTGACTGCAGCTAAGTCTCTAAGTGGGAAAACTTAGGCGAGTACTGGACTGCAGCTAAGCCCCCGAGTGGGAGGATTGCTCTCCACTCGATAGGATTTTTCAAACTTAGGCGAGTGTCTGACTGCAGCTAAGTCTCTAAGTGGGAGAACTTAGGCGAGTACTGGACTGCAGCTAAGCCCCCGAGTGGGAGGATTGCTCTCCACTTGGTAGGATTTTTCAAACATAGGCGAGTGCCTGACTGCAGCTAAGTCTCTAAGTGGGAGAACTTAGGCGAGTACTGGACTGCAGCTAAGCCCCCGAGTGGGAGGATTGCTCTCCACTCGTTAGGATTTTTCAAACTTAGGCGAGTGCCTTACTGCATCTAAGTCTCTAAGTGGGAGAACTTAGGCGAGTACTGGACTACAGCTAAGCCCCCGAGTGGGAGGATTGCTCTCCACTCCGTAGGATTTTTCGAACTTAGGCGAGTGCCTGACTGCAGCTAAGTCTCTAAGTGGGAGAACTTAGGCGAGTACTGGACTGCAGCTAAGCCCCTGAGAGGGAGGATTGCTCTCCACTCGGTAGGATTTTTCAAACTTAGGTGAGTGCCTGACTGAAGCTAAGTCTCTAAGTGGGAGAACTTAGGAGAGTACTGGACTACAGCTAAGGCCCCGAGTGAGAGGATTGCTCTCCACTCGATAGGATTTTTCAAACTTAGGCGAGTGTCTGACTGCAGCTAAGTCTCTAAGTGGGAGAACTTATGCGAGTACTGGACTGCCGCTAAGCCCCCGAGTGGGAGGATTCCTCTCCACTCGGTAGGATTTTTCAAACTTCGGCGAGTGCCTGACTGCAGCTAAGTCTCTAAGTGGGAGAACTTAGGCGAGTACTGGACTGCAGCTAAGCCCTCGAGTGGGAGGATTGCTCTCCACTCGGTAGGATTTTTCAAACTTAGGCAAGTGCCTGACTGCAGCTAAGTCTCTAAGTGGGAGAACTTAGGAGAGTACTGGACTACAGCTAAGCCCCCGAGTGAGAGGATTGCTCTCCACTCGGTAGTATTTTTCAAACTTAGGCGAGTGCCTGACTGCAGCTAAGTCTCTAAGTGGGAGAACTTAGGCGAGTACTGGACTGCAGCTAAGCCCCCAAGTGGGAGGATTTCTCTCCACTCTATAGGATTTTTCAAACTTAGGCGAGTGCCTGACTGCAGCTAAGTCTCTAAGTGGGAATACTTAGGCGAGTACTGGACTGCAGCTAAGCCCTCGAGTGGGAGGATTTCTCTCCACTCTGTAGGATTTTTCAAACTTAGGCGAGTGCCTGACTGCAGCTAAGTCTCTAAGTGGGAGAACTTAGGCGAGTACTGGACTGCAGCTAAGCCCCCGAGTGGGAGGATTGCTCTCCACTCGATAGGATTTTTCAAACTTAGGCGAGTGTCTGACTGCAGCTAAGTCTCTAAGTGGGAGAACTTAGGCGAGTACTGGACTACAGCTAAGCCCCCGAGTGGGAGGATTGCTCTCCACTCGGTAGGATTTTTCAAACTTAGGCGAGTGCCTGACTGCAGCTAAGTCTCTAAGTGGGAGAACTTAGGCGAGTACTGGACTGCAGCTAAGCCCCCGAGTGGGAGGATTGCTCTCCACTTGGTAGGATTTTTCAAACTTAGGCGAGTGCCTGACTGTAGCTAAGTCTCTAAGTGGGAGAACTTAGGCGAGTACTCGACTGCAGCTAAGCCCCCGAGTGGCAGGATTGCTCTCCACTCGATAGGATTTTTCAAACTTAGGCGAGTGGCTGACTGCAGCTAAGTCTCTAAGTGGGAGAACTTAGGCGAGTACTGGACTGCAGCTAAGCCCCCGAGTGGGAGGATTGCTCTCCACTCGATAGGATTTTTCAAACTTAGGCGAGTGGCTGACTGCAGCTAAGTCTCTAAGTGGGAGAACTTAGGCGAGTACTGGACTGCAGCTAAGCCCCCGAGTGGCAGGATTGCTCTCCACTCGGTAGGATTTTTCAAACTTAGGCGAGTGCCTGACTGCAGCTAAGTCTCTAAGTGGGAGAACTTAGGCGAGTATTGGACTGCAGCTAAGCCCCCGAGTGGGAGGATTGCTCTCCACTCGTTAGGATTTTTCAAACTTAGGCGAGTGCCTGACTGCATCTAAGTCTCTAAGTGGGAGAACTTAGGCGAGTATTGGACTACAGCTAAGCCCCCGAGTGGGAGGATTGCTCTCCACTCGGTAGGATTTTTCAAACTTAGGCGAGTGCCTGACTGCAGCTAAGTCTCTAAGTGGGAGAACTTAGGCGAGTACTGGACTGCAGCTAAGCCCCCGAGTGGGAGGATTGCTCTCCACTCGTTAGGATTTTTCCAACTTAGGCGAGTGCCTGACTGCATCTAAGTCTCTAAGTGGGAGAACTTAGGCGAGTACTGGACTACAGCTAAGCCCCCGAGTGGGAGGATTGCTCTCCACTCGGTAGGATTTTTCAAATTTAGGCGAGTGTCTGATTGCAGCTAAGTCTCTAAGTGGGAGAACTTAGGCGAGTACTGGACTGCAGCTAAGCCCCCGAGTGGGAGGATTGCGCTCCACTCGGTAGGATTTTTCAAACTTAGGCAAGTGCCTGACTGCAGCTAAGTCTCTAAGTGGGAGAACTTAGGAGAGTACTGGGCTACAGCTAAGCCCCCGAGTGAGAGGATTGCTCTCCACTCGGTAGGATTTTTCAAACTTAGGCGAGTGCCTGACTGCAGCTAAGTCTCTAAGTGGGAGAACTTAGGCGAGTACTGGACTGCAGCTAAGCCCCCAAGTGGGAGGGTTTCTCTCCACTCTATAGGATTTTTCAAACTTAGGCGAGTGCCTGACTGCAGCTAAGTCTCTAAGTGGGAATACTTGGGCGAGTACTGGACTGTAGCTATGATCCCGAGTGGGAGGATTGCCTCCACTCGGTAGGATTTTTCAAACTTAGGCGAGTGCCTGACTGCAGCTAAGTCTCTAAGTGGGAGAACTTAGGCGAGTACTGGACTGCAGCTAAGCCCCCGAGTGGGAGGATTGCTCTCCACTCGATAGGATTTTTCAAACTTAGGCGAGTGCCTGACTGCAGCTAAGTCTCTAAGTGGGAATACATAGGCGAGTACTGGACTGCAGCTAAGCCCCCAAGTGGGAGGATTGCTCTCCACTCAGTAGGATTTTTCAAACTTAGGCGAGTGCCTGACTGCAGCTAAGTCTCTAAGTGGGAGAACTTAGGCGAGTACTGGACTGCAGCTAAGCCCCCGAGTGGGAGGATTGCTCTCCACTCGATAGGATTTTTCAAACTTAGGCGACTGTCTGACTGCAGCTAAGTCTCTAAGTGGGAGAACTTAGGCGAGTACTGGACTACAGCTAAGCCCCCGAGTGGGAGGATTGCTCTCCACTCGGTAGGATTTTTCAAACTTAGGCGAGTGCCTGACTGCAGCTAAGTCTCCAAGTGGGAGAACTTAGGCGAGTACTGGACTGCAGCTCAGCCCCCGAGTGGGAGGATTGCTCTCCACTCGGTAGGATTTTTCAAACTTAGGCGAGTGCCTGACTGCAGCTAAGTCTCTAAGTGGGAGAACTTAGGCGAGTACGGGACTGCAGCTAAGCCCCCGAGTGGGAGGATTGCTCTCCACTCGATAGGATCTTTCAAACTTAGGCGAGTGGCTGACTGCAGCTAAGTCTCTAAGTGGGAGAACTTAGGCGAGTACTGGATTGCAGCTAAGCCCCCGAGTTGGAGGATTGCTCTCCACTCGGTAGGATTTTTCAAACTTAGGCGAGTGCCTGACTGCAGCTAAGTCTCTAAGTGGGAGAACTTAGGCGAGTACTGGACTGGAGCTAAGCCCCCGAGTGGGAGGATTGCTCTCCACTCGGTAGGATTTTTCAAACTTAGGCGAGTGCCTGACTGCAGCTAAGTCTCTAAGTGGGAGAACTTAGGCGAGTACTGGACTGCAGCTAAGACCCCGAGTGGGAGGATTGCTCTCCACTCGATAGGATTTTTCAAACTTAGGCAAGTGTCTGACTGCAGCTAAGTCTCTAAGTGGGAGCACTTAGGCGAGTACTGGACTGCAGCTAAGCCCCCGAGTGGGAGGATTGCTCTCCACTCGGTAGGATTTTTCAAACTTAGGCGAGTGCCTGACTGCATCTAAGTCTCTAAGTGGGAGAACTTAGGCGAGTACTGGACTGCAGCTAAGACCCCGAGTGGGAGGATTTCTCTCCACTCGTTAGGATTTTTCAAACTTAGGCGAGTGCCTGACTCCATCTAAGTCTCTAAGTGGGAGAACTTAGGCGAGTACTGGACTACAGCTAAGCCCCCGAGTGGGAGGATTGCTCTCCACTCGGTAGGATTTTTCAAACTTAGGCGAGTGCCTGACTGCAGCTAAGTCTCTAAGTGGGAGAACTTAGGCGAGTACTGGACTGTAGCTAAGCCCCCGAGTGGGAGGATTGCTCTCCACTAGATAGGATTTTTCAAACTTAGGCGAGTGCCCGACTGCAGCTAAGTCTCTAAGTGGGAATAATTAGGCGAGTACTGGACTGCAGCTAAGCCCCCGAGTGGGAGGATTGCTCTCCACTCAGTAGGATTTTTCAAACTTAGGCGAGTGCCTGACTGCAGCTAAGTCTCTAAGTGGGAGAACTTAGGCGAGTACTGGACTGCAGCTAAGCCCCCGAGTGGGAGGATTGCTCTCCACTCGATAGGATTTTTCAAACTTAGGCGACTGTCTGACTGCAGCTAAGTCTCTAAGTGGGAGAACTTAGGCGAGTACTGGACTACAGCTAAGCCCCCGAGTGGGAGGATTGCTCTCCACTCGTTAGGATTTTTCAAACTTAGGCGAGTGCCTGACTGCAGCTAAGTCTCTAAGTGGGAGAACTTAGGCGAGTACTGGACTGCAGCTAAGACCCCGAGTGGGAGGATTGCTCTCCACTCGATAGGATTTTTCAAACTTAGGCAAGTGTCTGACTGCAGCTAAGTCTCTAAGTGGGAGCACTTAGGCGAGTACTGGACTGCAGCTAAGCCCCCGAGTGGGAGGATTGCTCTCCACTCGGTAGGATTTTTCAAACTTAGGCGAGTGCCTGACTGCATCTAAGTCTCTAAGTGGGAGAACTTAGGCGAGTACTGGACTGCAGCTAAGACCCCGAGTGGGAGGATTGCTCTCCACTCGTTAGGATTTTTCAAACTTAGGCGAGTGCCTGACTCCATCTAAGTCTCTAAGTGGGAGAACTTAGGCGAGTACTGGACTACAGCTAAGCCCCCGAGTGGGAGGATTGCTCTCCACTCGATAGGATTTTTCAAACTTAGGCGAGTGCCTGACTGCAGCTAAGTCTCTAAGTGGGAGAACTTAGGCGAGTACTGGACTGCAGCTAAGCCCCCAAGTGGGAGGGTTTCTCTCCACTCTATAGGATTTTTCAAACTTAGGCGAGTGCCTGACTGCAGCTAAGTCTCTAAGTGGGAATACTTGGGCGAGTACTGGACTGTAGCTATGATCCCGAGTGGGAGGATTGCCCTCCACTCGGTAGGATTTTTCAAACTTAGGCGAGTGCCTGACTGCAGCTAAGTCTCTAAGTGGGAAAACTTAGGCGAGTACTGGACTGCAGCTAAGCCCCCGAGTGGGAGGATTGCTCTCCACTCGGTAGGATTTTTCAAACTTAGGCGAGTGCCTGACTGCATCTAAGTCTCTAAGTGGGAGAACTTAGGCGAGTACTGGACTGCAGCTAAGACCCCGAGTGGGAGGATTTCTCTCCACTCGTTAGGATTTTTCAAACTTAGGCGAGTGCCTGACTCCATCTAAGTCTCTAAGTGGGAGAACTTAGGCGAGTACTGGACTACAGCTAAGCCCCCGAGTGGGAGGATTGCTCTCCACTCGGTAGGATTTTTCAAACTTAGGCGAGTGCCTGACTGCAGCTAAGTCTCTAAGTGGGAGAACTTAGGCGAGTACTGGACTGTAGCTAAGCCCCCGAGTGGGAGGATTGCTCTCCACTAGATAGGATTTTTCAAACTTAGGCGAGTGCCTGACTGCAGCTAAGTCTCTAAGTGGGAATACTTAGGCGAGTACTGGACTGCAGCTAAGCCCCTGAGTGGGAGGATTGCTCTCCACTCGATAGGATTTTTCAAACTTAGGCGACTGTCTGACTGCAGCTAAGTCTCTAAGTGGGAGAACTTAGGCGAGTACTGGACTACAGCTAAGCCCCCGAGTGGGAGGATTGCTCTCCACTCGGTAGGATTTTTCAAACTTAGGCGAGTGCCTGACTGCAGCTAAGTCTCTAAGTGGGAGAACTTAGGCGAGTACTGGACTGCAGCTAAGCCCCCGAGTGGGAGGATTGCTCTCCACTCGGTAGGATTTTTCAAACTTAGGCGAGTGCCTGACTGCAGCTAAGTCTCTAAGTGGGAGAACTTAGGTGAGTACTGGACTGCAGCTAAGCCCCCGAGTGGGAGGATTGCTCTCCACTCGATAGGATCTTTCAAACTTAGGCGAGTGGCTGACTGCAGCTAAGTCTCTAAGTGGGAGAACTTAGGCGAGTACTGGATTGCAGCTAAGCCCCCGAGTTGGAGGATTGCTCTCCACTCGGTAGGATTTTTCAAACTTAGGCGAGTGCCTGACTGCAGCTAAGTCTCTAAGTGGGAGAACTTAGGCGAGTACTGGACTGGAGCTAAGCCCCCGAGTGGGAGGATTGCTCTCCACTCGTTAGGATTTTTCAAACTTAGGCGAGTGCCTGACTGCAGCTAAGTCTCTAAGTGGGAGAACTTAGGCGAGTACTGGACTGCAGCTAAGACCCCGAGTGGGAGGATTGCTCTCCACTCGATAGGATTTTTCAAACTTAGGCAAGTGTCTGACTGCAGCTAAGTCTCTAAGTGGGAGCACTTAGGCGAGTACTGGACTGCAGCTAAGCCCCCGAGTGGGAGGATTGCTCTCCACTCGGTAGGATTTTTCAAACTTAGGCGAGTGCCTGACTGCATCTAAGTCTCTAAGTGGGAGAACTTAGGCGAGTACTGGACTGCAGCTAAGACCCCGAGTGGGAGGATTGCTCTCCACTCGTTAGGATTTTTCAAACTTAGGCGAGTGCCTGACTCCATCTAAGTCTCTAAGTGGGAGAACTTAGGCGAGTACTGGACTACAGCTAAGCCCCCGAGTGGGAGGATTGCTCTCCACTCGGTAGGATTTTTCAAACTTAGGCGAGTGCCTGACTGCAGCTAAGTCTCTAAGTGGGAGAACTTAGGCGAGTACTGGACTGCAGCTAAGCCCCCAAGTGGGAGGGTTTCTCTCCACTCTATAGGATTTTTCAAACTTAGGCGAGTGCCTGACTGCAGCTAAGTCTCTAAGTGGGAATACTTGGGCGAGTACTGGACTGTAGCTATGATCCCGAGTGGGAGGATTGCCCTCCACTCGGTAGGATTTTTCAAACTTAGGCGAGTGCCTGACTGCAGCTAAGTCTCTAAGTGGGAGAACTTAGGCGAGTACTGGACTGCAGCTAAGCCCCCGAGTGGGAGGATTGCTCTCCACTCGATAGGATTTTTCAAACTTAGGCGAGTGCCTGACTGCAGCTAAGTCTCTAAGTGGGAATACATAGGCGAGTACTGGACTGCAGCTAAGCCCCCGAGTGGGAGGATTGCTCTCCACTCAGTCGGATTTTTCAAACTTAGGCGAGTGCCTGACTGCAGCTAAGTCTCTAAGTGGGAGAACTTAGGGGAGTACTGGACTGCAGCTAAGCCCCCGAGTGGGAGGATTGCTCTCCACTCGATAGGATTTTTCAAACTTAGGCGACTGTCTGACTGCAGCTAAGTCTCTAAGTGGGAGAACTTAGGCGAGTACTGGACTACAGCTAAGCCCCCGAGTGGGAGGATTGCTCTCCACTCGGTAGGATTTTTCAAACTTAGGCGAGTGCCTGACTGCAGCTAAGTCTCTAAGTGGGAGAACTTAGGCGAGTACTGGACTGCAGCTAAGCCCCCGAGTGGGAGGATTGCTCTCCACTCGGTAGGATTTTTCAAACTTAGGCGAGTGCCTGACTGCAGCTAAGTCTCTAAGTGGGAGAACTTAGGCGAGTACGGGACTGCAGCTAAGCCCCCGAGTGGGAGGATTGCTCTCCACTCGATAGGATCTTTCAAACTTAGGCGAGTGGCTGACTGCAGCTAAGTCTCTAAGTGGGAGAACTTAGGCGAGTACTGGATTGCAGCTAAGCCCCCGAGTTGGAGGATTGCTCTCCACTCGGTAGGATTTTTCAAACTTAGGCGAGTGCCTGACTGCAGCTAAGTCTCTAAGTGGGAGAACTTAGGCGAGTACTGGACTGGAGCTAAGCCCCCGAGTGGGAGGATTGCTCTCCACTCGTTAGGATTTTTCAAACTTAGGCGAGTGCCTGACTGCAGCTAAGTCTCTAAGTGGGAGAACTTAGGCGAGTACTGGACTGCAGCTAAGACCCCGAGTGGGAGGATTGCTCTCCACTCGATAGGATTTTTCAAACTTAGGCAAGTGTCTGACTGCAGCTAAGTCTCTAAGTGGGAGCACTTAGGCGAGTACTGGACTGCAGCTAAGCCCCCGAGTGGGAGGATTGCTCTCCACTCGGTAGGATTTTTCAAACTTAGGCGAGTGCCTGACTGCATCTAAGTCTCTAAGTGGGAGAACTTAGGCGAGTACTGGACTGCAGCTAAGACCCCGAGTGGGAGGATTGCTCTCCACTCGTTAGGATTTTTCAAACTTAGGCGAGTGCCTGACTCCATCTAAGTCTCTAAGTGGGAGAACTTAGGCGAGTACTGGACTACAGCTAAGCCCCCGAGTGGGAGGATTGCTCTCCACTCGGTAGGATTTTTCAAACTTAGGCGAGTGCCTGACTGCAGCTAAGTCTCTAAGTGGGAGAACTTAGGCGAGTACTGGACTGCAGCTAAGCCCCCAAGTGGGAGGGTTTCTCTCCACTCTATAGGATTTTTCAAACTTAGGCGAGTGCCTGACTGCAGCTAAGTCTCTAAGTGGGAATACTTGGGCGAGTACTGGACTGTAGCTATGATCCCGAGTGGGAGGATTGCCCTCCACTCGGTAGGATTTTTCAAACTTAGGCGAGTGCCTGACTGCAGCTAAGTCTCTAAGTGGGAGAACTTAGGCGAGTACTGGACTGCAGCTAAGCCCCCGAGTGGGAGGATTGCTCTCCACTCGATAGGATTTTTCAAACTTAGGCGAGTGCCTGACTGCAGCTAAGTCTCTAAGTGGGAATACATAGGCGAGTACTGGACTGCAGCTAAGCCCCCGAGTGGGAGGATTGCTCTCCACTCAGTCGGATTTTTCAAACTTAGGCGAGTGCCTGACTGCAGCTAAGTCTCTAAGTGGGAGAACTTAGGGGAGTACTGGACTGCAGCTAAGCCCCCGAGTGGGAGGATTGCTCTCCACTCGATAGGATTTTTCAAACTTAGGCGACTGTCTGACTGCAGCTAAGTCTCTAAGTGGGAGAACTTAGGCGAGTACTGGACTACAGCTAAGCCCCCGAGTGGGAGGATTGCTCTCCACTCGGTAGGATTTTTCAAACTTAGGCGAGTGCCTGACTGCAGCTAAGTCTCTAAGTGGGAGAACTTAGGCGAGTACTGGACTGCAGCTAAGCCCCCGAGTGGGAGGATTGCTCTCCACTCGGTAGGATTTTTCAAACTTAGGCGAGTGCCTGACTGCAGCTAAGTCTCTAAGTGGGAGAACTTAGGCGAGTACGGGACTGCAGCTAAGCCCCCGAGTGGGAGGATTGCTCTCCACTCGATAGGATCTTTCAAACTTAGGCGAGTGGCTGACTGCAGCTAAGTCTCTAAGTGGGAGAACTTAGGCGAGTACTGGATTGCAGCTAAGCCCCCGAGTTGGAGGATTGCTCTCCACTCGGTAGGATTTTTCAAACTTAGGCGAGTGCCTGACTGCAGCTAAGTCTCTAAGTGGGAGAACTTAGGCGAGTACTGGACTGGAGCTAAGCCCCCGAGTGGGAGGATTGCTCTCCACTCGTTAGGATTTTTCAAACTTAGGCGAGTGCCTGACTGCAGCTAAGTCTCTAAGTGGGAGAACTTAGGCGAGTACTGGACTGCAGCTAAGACCCCGAGTGGGAGGATTGCTCTCCACTCGATAGGATTTTTCAAACTTAGGCAAGTGTCTGACTGCAGCTAAGTCTCTAAGTGGGAGCACTTAGGCGAGTACTGGACTGCAGCTAAGCCCCCGAGTGGGAGGATTGCTCTCCACTCGGTAGGATTTTTCAAACTTAGGCGATTGCCTGACTGCAGCTAAGTCTCTAAGTGGGAGAACTTAGGCGAGTACGGGACTGCAGCTAAGCCCCCGAGTGGGAGGATTGCTCTCCACTCGATAGGATCTTTCAAACTTAGGCGAGTGGCTGACTGCAGCTAAGTCTCTAAGTGGGAGAACTTAGGCGAGTACTGGATTGCAGCTAAGCCCCCGAGTTGGAGGATTGCTCTCCACTCGGTAGGATTTTTCAAACTTAGGCGAGTGCCTGACTGCAGCTAAGTCTCTAAGTGGGAGAACTTAGGCGAGAACTGGACTGGAGCTAAGCCCCCGAGTGGGAGGATTGCTCTCCACTCGTTAGGATTTTTCAAACTTAGGCGAGTGCCTGACTGCAGCTAAGTCTCTAAGTGGGAGAACTTAGGCGAGTACTGGACTGCAGCTAAGACCCCGAGTGGGAGGATTGCTCTCCACTCGATAGGATTTTTCAAACTTAGGCAAGTGTCTGACTGCAGCTAAGTCTCTAAGTGGGAGCACTTAGGCGAGTACTGGACTGCAGCTAAGCCCCCGAGTGGGAGGATTGCTCTCCACTCGGTAGGATTTTTCAAACTTAGGCGAGTGCCTGACTGCATCTAAGTCTCTAAGTGGGAGAACTTAGGCGAGTACTGGACTGCAGCTAAGACCCCGAGTGGGAGGATTTCTCTCCACTCGTTAGGATTTTTCAAACTTAGGCGAGTGCCTGACTCCATCTAAGTCTCTAAGTGGGAGAACTTAGGCGAGTACTGGACTACAGCTAAGCCCCCGAGTGGGAGGATTGCTCTCCACTCGGTAGGATTTTTCAAACTTAGGCGAGTGCCTGACTGCAGCTAAGTCTCTAAGTGGGAGAACTTAGGCGAGTACTGGACTGTAGCTAAGCCCCCGAGTGGGAGGATTGCTCTCCACTCGATAGGATTTTTCAAACTTAGGCGAGTGCCTGACTGCAGCTAAGTCTCTAAGTGGGAATACTTAGGCGAGTACTGGACTGCAGCTAAGCCCCCGAGTGGGAGGATTGCTCTCCACTCAGTAGGATTTTTCAAACTTAGGCGAGTGCCTGACTGCAGCTAAGTCTCTAAGTGGGAGAACTTAGGCGAGTACTGGACTGCAGCTAAGCCCCCAAGTGGGAGGATTTCTCTCCACTCGATAGGATTTTTCAAACTTAGGCGACTGTCTGACTGCAGCTAAGTCTCTAAGTGGGAGAACTTAGGCGAGTACTGGACTACAGCTAAGCCCCCGAGTGGGAGGATTGCTCTCCACTCGGTAGGATTTTTCAAACTTAGGCGAGTGCCTGACTCCAGCTAAGTCTCTAAGTGGGAGAACTTAGGCGAGTACTGGACTGCAGCTAAGCCCCCGAGTGGGAGGATTGCTCTCCACTCGGTAGGATTTTTCAAACTTAGGCGAGTGCCTGACTGCAGCTAAGTCTCTAAGTGGGAGAACTTAGGCGAGTACTGGACTGCAGCTAAGCCCCCGAGTGGGAGGATTTCTCTCCACTCGATAGGATCTTTCAAACTTAGGCGAGTGGCTGACTGCAGCTAAGTCTCTAAGTGGGAGAACTTAGGCGAGTACTGGATTGCAGCTAAGCCCCCGAGTTGGACGATTGCTCTCCACTCGGTAGGATTTTTCAAACTTAGGCGAGTGCCTGACTGTAGCTAAGTCTCTAAGTGGGAGAACTTAGGCGAGTACTGGACTAGAGCTAAGCCCCCGAGTGGGAGGATTGCTCTCCACTCGTTAGGATTTTTCAAACTTAGGCGAGTTCCTGACTGCAGCTAAGTCTCTAAGTGGGAGAACTTAGGCGAGTACTGGACTGCAGCTAAGACCTCGAGTGGGAGGATTGCTCTCCACTCGATAGGATTTTTCAAACTTAGGCAAGTGTCTGACTGCAGCTAAGTCTCTAAGTGGGAGCACTTAGGCGAGTACTGGACTGCAGCTAAGCCCCCGAGTGGGAGGATTGCTCTCCACTCGGTAGGATTTTTCAAACTTAGGCGAGTGCCTGACTGCATCTAAGTCTCTAAGTGGGAGAACTTAGGCGAGTACTGGACTGCAGCTAAGACCCCGAGTGGGAGGATTGCTCTCCACTCGTTAGGATTTTTCAAACTTAGGCGAGTGCCTGACTCCATCTAAGTCTCTAAGTGGGAGAACTTAGGCGAGTACTGGACTACAGCTAAGCCCCCGAGTGGGAGGATTGCTCTCCACTCGGTAGGATTTTTCAAACTTAGGCGAGTGCCTGACTGCAGCTAAGTCTCTAAGTGGGAGAACTTAGGCGAGTACTGGACTGCAGCTAAGCCCCTCAGAGGGAGGATTGCTCCCCACTCGGTAGGATTTTTCAAACTTAGGTGAGTGCCTGACTGAAGCTAAGTCTCTAAGTGGGAGAACTTAGGAGAGTACTGGACTACAGCTAAGCCCCCGAGTGAGAGGATTGCTCTCCACTCGATAGGATTTTTCAAACTTAGGCGAGTGTCTGACTGCAGCTAAGTCTCTAAGTGGGAGAACTTAGGCGAGTACTGGACTGCCGCTAAGCCCCCGAGTGGGAGGATTCCTCTCCAATCGGTAGGATTTTTCAAACTTCGGCGAGTGCCTGACTGCAGCTAAGTCTCTAAGTGGGGGAACTTAGGCGAGTACTGGACTGCAGCTAAGCCCTCGAGTGGGAGGATTGCTCTCCACTCGGTAGGATTTTTCAAACTTAGGCGAGTGCCTGACTGCAGCTAAGTCTCTAAGTGGGAATACTTAGGCGAGTACTGGACTGCAGCTAAGCCCCCGAGTGGGAGGATTGCTCTCCACTCAGTAGGATTTTTCAAACTTAGGCGAGTGCCTGACTGCAGCTAAGTCTCTAAGTGGGAGAACTTAGGCGAGTACTGGACTGCAGCTAAGCCCCCAAGTGGGAGGATTGCTCTCCACTCGATAGGATTTTTCAAACTTAGGCGACTGTCTGACTGCAGCTAAGTCTCTAAGTGGGAGAACTTAGGCGAGTACTGGACTACAGCTAAGCCCCCGAGTGGGAGGATTGCTCTCCACTCGGTAGGATTTTTCAAACTTAGGCGAGTGCCTGACTGCAGCTAAGTCTCTAAGTGGGAGAACTTAGGCGAGTACTGGACTGCAGCTAAGCCCCCGAGTGGGAGGATTGCTCTCAACTCGGTAGGATTTTTCAAACTTAGGCGAGTGCCTGACTGCAGCTAAGTCTCTAAGTGGGAGAACTTAGGCGAGTACTGGACTGCAGCTAAGCCCCCAAGTGGGAGGATTGCTCTCCACTCGATAGGATCTTTCAAACTTAGGCGAGTGGCTGACTGCAGCTAAGTCTCTAAGTGGGAGAACTTAGGCGAGTACTGGATTGCAGCTAAGCCCCCGAGTTGGACGATTGCTCTCCACTCGGTAGGATTTTTCAAACTTAGGCAAGTGCCTGACTGCAGCTAAGTCTCTAAGTGGGAGAACTTAGGCGAGTACTGGACTAGAGCTAAGCCCCCGAGTGGGAGGATTGCTCTCCACTCGTTAGGATTTTTCAAACTTAGGCGAGTGCCTGACTGCAGCTAAGTCTCTAAGTGGGAGAACTTAGGCGAGTACTGGACTGCAGCTAAGACCCCGAGTGGGAGGATTGCTCTCCACTCAATAGGATTTTTCAAACTTAGGCAAGTGTCTGACTGCAGCTAAGTCTCTAAGTGGGAGCACTTAGGCGAGTACTGGACTGCAGCTAAGCCCCCGAGTGGGAGGATTGCTCTCCACTCGGTAGGATTTTTCAAACTTAGGCGAGTGCCTGACTGTATCTAAGTCTCTAAGTGGGAGAACTTAGGCGAGTACTGGACTGCAGCTAAGACCCCGAGTGGGAGGATTGCTCTCCACTCGTTAGGATTTTTCAAACTTAGGCGAGTGCCTGACTCCATCTAAGTCTCTAAGTGGGAGAACTTAGGCGAGTACTGGACTATAGCTAAGCCCCCGAGTGGGAGGATTGCTCTCCACTCGGTAGGATTTTTCAAACTTAGGCGAGTGCCTGACTGCAGCTAAGTCTCTAAGTGGGAGAACTTAGGCGAGTACTGGACTGCAGCTAAGCCCCTCAGAGGGAGGATTGCTCCCCACTCGGTAGGATTTTTCAAACTTAGGTGAGTGCCTGACTGAAGCTAAGTCTCTAAGTGGGAGAACTTAGGAGAGTACTGGACTACAGCTAAGCCCCCGAGTGAGAGGATTGCTCTCCACTCGATAGGATTTTTCAAACTTAGGCGAGTGTCTGACTGCAGCTAAGTCTCTAAGTGGGAGAACTTAGGCGAGTACTGGACCGCCGCTAAGCCCCCGAGTGGGAGGATTCCTCTCCAATCGGTAGGATTTTTCAAACTTCGGCGAGTGCCTGACTGCAGCTAAGTCTCTAAGTGGGGGAACTTAGGCGAGTACTGGACTGCAGCTAAGCCCTCGAGTGGGAGGATTGCTCTCCACTCGGTAGGATTTTTCAAACTTAGGCAAGTGCCTGACTGTAGCTAAGTCTCTAAGTGGGAGAACTTAGGCGAGTACTGGACTCCAGCTAAGCCCCCGAGTGGGAGGATTGCCCTCCACTCGGTAGGATTTTTCAAACTTAGGCGAGTGCCTGACTGCAACTAAGTCTCTAAGTGGGAGAACTTAGGCGAGTACTGGACTGCAGCTAAGCCGCCGAGTGGGAGGATTTCTCTCCACTCGGTAGGATTTTTCAAACTTAGGCGAGTGTCTGATTGCAGCTAAGTCTCTAAGTGGGAGAACTTAGGCGAGTACTGGACTGCAGCTAAACCCCCGAGTGGGAGGATTGCTCTCCACTCAGTAGGATTTTTCAAACTTAGGCAAGTGCCTGACTACAGCTAAGTCTCTAAGTGGGAGAACTTAGGAGAGTACTGGACTACAGCTAAGGCCCCGAGTGAGAGGATTGCTCTCCACTCGGTAGTATTTTTCAACTTAGGCGAGTACTGGATTGCAGCTAAGCCCCCAAGTGGGAGGATTTCTCTCCACTCTATAGGATTTTTCAAACTTAGGCGAGTGCCTGACTGCAGCTATGTCTCTAAGTGGGAATACTTAGGCGAGTACTGGACTGCAGCTAAGCCCCCGAGTGGGAGGATTGCTCTCCACTCAGTAGGATTTTTCAAACTTAGGCGAGTGCCTGACTGCAGCTAAGTCTCTAAGTGGGAGAACTTAGGCGAGTACTGGACTGCAGCTAAGCCCCCGAGTGGGAGGATTGCTCTCCACTCGATAGGATTTTTCAAACTTAGGCGAGTGTCTGACTGCAGCTAAGTCTCTAAGTGGGAGAACTTATGCGAGTACTGGACTGCAGCTAAGCCCCCGAGTGGGAGGATTGCTCTCCACTTGGTAGGATTTTTCAAACTTAGGCGAGTGCCTGACTGCCGCTAAGTCTCTAAGTGGGAGAACTTAGGCGAGTACTAGACTGCAGCTAAGCCCCCGAGTGGGAGGATTGCTCTCCACTCGTTAGGATTTTTCAAACTTAGGCGAGTGCCTGACTGCATCTAAGTCTCTAAGTGGGAGAACTTAGGCGAGTACTGGACTACAGCTAAGCCCCCGAGTGGGAGGATTGCTCTCCACTCGGTAGGATTTTTCAAACTTAGGCGAGTGCCTGACTGCAGCTAAGTCTCTAAGTGGGAGAACTTAGGCGAGTACTGGACTGCAGCTAAGCCCCCGAGTGGGAGGATTGCTTTCCACTCGTTAGGATTTTTCAAACTTAGGCGAGTGCCTGACTGCATCTAAGTCTCTAAGTGGGAGAACTTAGGCGAGTACTGGACTACAGCTAAGCCCCCGAGTGGGAGGATTGCTCTCCACTCGGTAGGATTTTTCAAACTTAGGCGAGTGTCTGATTGCAGCTAAGTCTCTAAGTGGGAGAACTTAGGCGAGTACTGGACTGCAGCTAAGCCCCCGAGTGGGAGGATTGCTCTCCACTCGGTAGGATTTTTCAAACTTAGGCAAATGCCTGACTGCAGCTAAGTCTCTAAGTGGGAGAACTTAGGAGAGTACTGGACTACAGCTAAGCCCCCGAGTGAGAGGATTGCTCTCCACTCGGTAGGATTTTTCAAACTTAGGCGAGTGCCTGACTGCAGCTAAGTCTCTAAGTGGGAGAACTTAGGCGAGTACTGGACTGTAGCTAAGCCCCCAAGTGGGAGGACTTCTCTCCACTCTATAGGATTTTTCAAACTTAGGCGAGTGCCTGACTGCAGCTAAGTCTCTTAGTGGGAATACTTAGGCGAGTACTGGACTGCAGCTAAGCCCCCGAGTGGGAGGATTGCCCTCCACTCGGTAGGATTTTTCAAACTTAGGCGAGTGCCTGACTGCAGCTAAGTCTCTAAGTGGGAGAACTTAGGCGAGTACTGGACTGCAGCTAAGCCCCCGAGTGGGAGGATTGCTCTCCACTCGATAGGATTTTTCAAACTGAGGCGAGTGTCTGACTGCAGCTAAGTCTCTAAGTGGGAGAACTTAGGCGAGTACTGGACTACAGCTAAGCCCCCGAGTGGGAGGACTGCTCTCCACTCGGTAGGATTTTTCAAACTTAGGCGAGTGCATGACTGCAGCTAAGTCTCTAAGTGGGAGAACTTAGGCGAGTACTGGACTGCAGCTAAGCCCCTCAGAGGGAGGATTGCTCTCCACTCGGTAGGATTTTTCAAACTTAGGTGAGTGCCTGACTGAAGCTAAGTCTCTAAGTGGGATAACTTAGGCGAGTACTGGACTGCAGCTAAGCCCCCGAGTGGGAGGATTGCTCTCCACTCGTTAGGATTTTTCAAACTTAGGCGAGTGCCTGACTGCATCTAAGTCTCTAAGTGGGAGAACTTAGGCGAGTACTGGACTACAGCTAAGCCCCCGAGTGGGAGGATTTCTCTCCACTCGGTAGGATTTTTCAAACTTAGGCGAGTGCCTGACTGCAGCTAAGTCTCTAAGTGGGAGAACTTAGGCGAGTACTGGACTGCAGCTAAGCCCCCGAGTGGGAGGATTGCTCTCCACTCGGTAGGATTTTTCAAACTTAGGCGAGTGCCTGACTACATATAAGTCTCTAAGTGGGAGAACTTAGGCGAGTACTGGACTACAGCTAAGCCCCAGAGTGGGAGGATTGCTCTCCACTCGGTAGGATTTTTCAAACTTAGGCGAGTGTCTGATTGCAGCTAAGTCTCTAAGTGGGAGAACTTAGGCGAGTACTGGACTGCAGCTAATCCCCCGAGTGGGAGGATTGCTCTCCACTCGGTAGGATTTTTCAAACTTAGGCAAGTGCCTGACTGCAGCTAAGTCTCTAAGTGGGAGAACTTAGGAGAGTACTGGACTACAGCTAAGCCCCCGAGTGAGAGGATTGCTCTCCACTCGGTAGGATTTTTCAAACTTAGGCGAGTGCCTGACTGCAGCTAAGTCTCTAAGTGGGAGAACTTAGGCGAGTACTGGACTGTAGCTAAGCCCCCAAGTGGGAGGATTTCTCTCCACTCGGTAGGATTTTTCAAACTTAGGCGAGTGCCTGACTGCAACTAAGTCTCTAAGTGGGAGAACTTAGGCGAGTACTGGACTGCAGCTAAGCCCCCGTGTGGGAGGATTGCTCTCCACTCGTTAGGATTTTTCAAACTTATGCGAGTGCCTGACTGCATCTAAGTCTCTAAGTGGGAGAACTTAGGCGAGTACTGGACTACAGCTAAGCCCCCGAGTGGGAGGATTGCTCTCCACTCGGTAGGATTTTTCAAACTTAGGCGAGTGCCTGACTGCAGCTAAGTCTCTAAGTGGGAGAACTTAGGCGAGTACTGGACTGCAGCTAAGCCCCTGAGAGGGAGGATTGCTCTCCACTCGGTAGGATTTTTCAAACTTAGGTGAGTGCCTGACTGCAGCTAAGTCTCTAAGTGGGAGAACTTAGGAGAGTACTGGACTACAGCTAAGCCCCCGAGTGAGAGGATTGCTCTCCACTCGATAGGATTTTTCAAACTTAGGCGAGTGTCTGACTGCAGCAAAGTCTCTAAGTGGGAGAACTTAGGCGAGTACTGGACTGCCGCTAAGCCCCCGAATGGGAGGATTCCTATCCACTCGGTAGGATTTTTCAAACTTCGGCGAGTGCCTGACTGCAGCTAAGTCTCTAAGTGGGAGAACTTAGGCGAGTACTGGACTGCAGCTAAGCCCTTGAGTGGGAGGATTGCTCTCCACTCGGTAGGATTTTTCAAACTTAGGCAAGTGCCTGACTGTAGCTAAGTCCCCGAGTGGGAGGATTGCCCTCCACTCGGTAGGATTTTTGAAACTTAGGCAAGTGCCTGACTGCAGCTAAGTCTCTAAGTGGGAGAACTTAGGCGAGTACTGGACTGCAGCTAAGGCCCCGAGTGGGAGGATTTCTCTCCACTCGGTAGGATTTTTCAAACTTAGGCGAGTGTCTGATTGCAGCTAAGTCTCTAAGTGGGAGAACTTAGGCGAGTACTGGACTGCAGCTAAGCCCCCGAGTGGGAGGATTGCTCTCCACTCAGTAGGATTTTTCAAACTTAGGCAAGTGCCTGACTGCAGCTAAGTCTCTAAGTGGGAGAACTTAGGAGAGTACTGGACTACAGCTAAGCCCCCGAGTGAGAGGATTGCTCTCCACTCAGTAGGATTTTTCAAACTTAGGCGAGTGCCTGACTGCAGCTAAGTCTCTAAGTGGGAGAACTTAGGCGAGTACTGGACTGTAGCTAAGCCCCCAAGTGGGAGGATTGCTCTCCACTCGGTAGGATTTTTCAAACTTAGGCGAGTGCCTGACTGCAACTAAGTCTCTAAGTGGGAGAACTTAGGCGAGTACTGGACTGCAGCTAAGCCCCCGTGTGGGAGGATTGCTCTCCACTCGTTAGGATTTTTCAAACTTATGCGAGTGCCTGACTGCATCTAAGTCTCTAAGTGGGAGAACTTAGGCGAGTACTGGACTACAGCTAAGCCCCCGAGTGGGAGGATTGCTCTCCACTCGGTAGGATTTTTCAAACTTAGGTGAGTGCCTGACTGCAGCTAAGTCTCTAAGTGGGAGAACTTAGGCGAGTACTGGACTGCAGCTAAGCCCCTGAGAGGGAGGATTGCTCTCCACTCGGTAGGATTTTTCAAACTTAGGTGAGTGCCTGACTGCAGCTAAGTCTCTAAGTGGGAGAACTTAGGAGAGTACTGGACTACAGCTAAGCCCCCGAGTGAGAGGATTGCTCTCCACTCGATAGGATTTTTCAAACTTAGGCGAGTGTCTGACTGCAGCAAAGTCTCTAAGTGGGAGAACTTAGGCGAGTACTGGACTGCCGCTAAGCCCCCGAATGGGAGGATTCCTATCCACTCGGTAGGATTTTTCAAACTTCGGCGAGTGCCTGACTGCAGCTAAGTCTCTAAGTGGGAGAACTTAGGCGAGTACTGGACTGCAGCTAAGCCCTTGAGTGGGAGGATTGCTCTCCACTCGGTAGGATTTTTCAAACTTAGGCAAGTGCCTGACTGTAGCTAAGTCCCCGAGTGGGAGGATTGCCCTCCACTCGGTAGGATTTTTGAAACTTAGGCAAGTGCCTGACTGCAGCTAAGTCTCTAAGTGGGAGAACTTAGGCGAGTACTGGACTGCAGCTAAGGCCCCGAGTGGGAGGATTTCTCTCCACTCGGTAGGATTTTTCAAACTTAGGCGAGTGTCTGATTGCAGCTAAGTCTCTAAGTGGGAGAACTTAGGCGAGTACTGGACTGCAGCTAAGCCCCCGAGTGGGAGGATTGCTCTCCACTCAGTAGGATTTTTCAAACTTAGGCGAGTGCCTGACTGCAGCTAAGTCTCTAAGTGGGAGAACTTAGGCGAGTACTGGACTGCAGCTAAGCCCCCGAGTGGGAGGATTGCTCTCCACTCGATAGGATTTTTCAAACTTAGGCGAGTGTCTGACTGTAGCTAAGTCTCTAAGTGGGAGAACTTAGGCGAGTACTGGACTGCAGCTAAGCCCCCGAGTGGGAGGATTGCTCTCCACTCGGTAGGATTTTTCAAACTTAGGCGAGTGCCTGACTGCAGCTAAGTCTCTAAGTGGGAGAACTTAGGCGAGTACTGGACTGCAGCTAAGCCCCCGAGTGGGAGGATTGCTCTCCACTCGTTAGGATTTTTCAAACTTAGGCGAGTGTCTAACTGTAGCTAAGTCTCTAAGTGGGAGAACTTAGGCGAGTACTGGACTACAGCTAAGCCCCCGAGTGGGAGGATTGCTCTCCACTCGGTAGGATTTTTCAAACTTAGGCGAGTGCCTGACTGCAGCTAAGTCTCTAAGTGGGAGAACTTAGGCGAGTACTGGACTGCAGCTAAGCCCCTGAGAGGGAGGATTGCTCTCCACTCGGTAGGATTTTTCAAACTTAGGTGAGTGCCTGACTGCAGCTAAGTCTCTAAGTGGGAGAACTTAGGAGAGTACTGGACTACAGCTAAGCCCCCGAGTGAGAGGATTGCTCTCCACTCGATAGGATTTTTCAAACTTAGGCGAGTGTCTGACTGCAGCAAAGTCTCTAAGTGGGAGAACTTAGGCGAGTACTGGACTGCCGCTAAGCCCCCGAATGGGAGGATTCCTATCCACTCGGTAGGATTTTTCAAACTTCGGCGAGTGCCTGACTGCAGCTAAGTCTCTAAGTGGGAGAACTTAGGCGAGTACTGGACTGCAGCTAAGCCCTTGAGTGGGAGGATTGCTCTCCACTCGGTAGGATTTTTCAAACTTAGGCAAGTGCCTGACTGTAGCTAAGTCCCCGAGTGGGAGGATTGCCCTCCACTCGGTAGGATTTTTGAAACTTAGGCAAGTGCCTGACTGCAGCTAAGTCTCTAAGTGGGAGAACTTAGGCGAGTACTGGACTGCAGCTAAGGCCCCGAGTGGGAGGATTTCTCTCCACTCGGTAGGATTTTTCAAACTTAGGCGAGTGTCTGATTGCAGCTAAGTCTCTAAGTGGGAGAACTTAGGCGAGTACTGGACTGCAGCTAAGCCCCCGAGTGGGAGGATTGCTCTCCACTCAGTAGGATTTTTCAAACTTAGGCGAGTGCCTGACTGCAGCTAAGTCTCTAAGTGGGAGAACTTAGGCGAGTACTGGACTGCAGCTAAGCCCCCGAGTGGGAGGATTGCTCTCCACTCGATAGGATTTTTCAAACTTAGGCGAGTGTCTGACTGTAGCTAAGTCTCTAAGTGGGAGAACTTAGGCGAGTACTGGACTGCAGCTAAGCCCCCGAGTGGGAGGATTGCTCTCCACTCGGTAGGATTTTTCAAACTTAGGCGAGTGCCTGACTGCAGCTAAGTCTCTAAGTGGGAGAACTTAGGCGAGTACTGGACTGCAGCTAAGCCCCCGAGTGGGAGGATTGCTCTCCACTCGTTGGGATTTTTCAAACTTAGGCGAGTGCCTGACTGCATCTAAGTCTCTAAGTGGGAGAACTTAGGCGAGTACTGGACTATAGCTAAGCCCCCGAGTGGGAGGATTGCTCTCCACTCGGTAGGATTTTTCAAACTTAGGCGAGTGCCTGACTGCAGCTAAGTCTCTAAGTGGGAGAACTTAGGCGAGTACTGGACTGCAGCTAAGCCCCCGAGTGGGAGGATTGCTCTCCACTCGTTAGGATTTTTCAAACTTAGGCGAGTGCCTGACTGCATCTATGTCTCTAAGTGGGAGAACTTAGGTGAGTACTGGACTACAGCTAAGTACCCGAGTGAGAGGATTGCTCTCCACTCGCTAGGATTTTTCAAACTTAGGCGAGTGTCTGATTGCAGCTAAGTCTCTAAGAGGGAGAACTTAGCCGAGTACTGGACTGCAGCTAAGCCCCCGAGTGCGAGGATTGCTCTCCACTCGGTAGGATTTTTCAAACTTAGGCAAGTGCCTGACTGCAGCTAAGTCTCTAACTGGGAGAACTTAGGAGAGTACTGGACTACAGCTAAGCCCCCGAGTGAGAGGATTGCTCTCCACTCGATAGGATTTTTCAAACTTAGGCGAGTGCCTGACTGCAGCTAAGTCTCTAAGTGGGAGAACTTAGGCGAGTACTGGACTGTAGCTAAGCCCCCAAGTGGGAGGATTTCTCTCCACTCTATAGGATTTTCCAAACTTAGGCGAGTGCCTGACTGCAGCTAAGTCTCTAAGTGGGAATAATTAGGCGAGTACTGGACTGCAGCTAAGCCCCCGAGTGGGAGGATTGCCCTCCACTCGGTAGGATTTTTCAAACTTAGGCGAGTGCCTGACTGCAGCTAAGTCTCTAAGTGGGAGAACTTAGGCGAGTACTGGACTGCAGCTAAGCCCCCGAGTGGGAGGATTGCTCTCCACTCGATAGGATTTTTCAAACTTAGGCGAGTGTCTGACTGCAGCTAAGTCTCTAAGTGGGAGAACATAGGCGAGTACTGGACTGCAGCTAAGCCCCCGAGTGGGAGGATTGCTCTCCACTCGGTAGGATTTTTCAAACTTAGGTGAGTGCCTGACTGCAGCTAAGTATCTAAGTGGGAGAACTTAGGCGAGTACTGGACTGCAGCTAAGCCTCCGAGTGGGAGGATTGCTCTCCACTCGTTAGGATTTTTCAAACTTAGGCGAGTGCCTGACTGCGTCTAAGTCTCTAAGTGGGAGAACTTAGGCGAGTACTGGACTACAGCTAAGCCCCCGAGTGGGAGGATTGCTCTCCACTTGGTAGGATTTTTCAAACTTAGGCGAGTGCCTGACTGCAGCTAAGTCTCTAAGTGGGAGAACTTAGGCGAGTACTGGATTGCAGCTAAGCCCCTGAGAGGGAGGATTGCTCTCCACTCGGTAGGATTTTTCAAACTTAGGTGAGTGCCTGACTGCAGCTAAGTCTCTAAGTGGAAGAACTTAGGCGAGTACTGGACTGCAGCTAAGCCCCCGAGTGGGAGGATTGCTCTCTACTCAGTAGGATTTTTCAAACTTAGGCGAGTGCCTGACTGCAGCTAAGTCTCTAAGTGGGAGAACTTAGGTGAGTACTGGACTGCAGCTAAGCCCCCAAGTGGGAGGATTGCTCTCCACTCGGTAGGATTTTTCAAACTTAGGCGAGTGTCTGACTGTAGCTAAGTCTCTAAGTGGGAGAACTTAGGCGAGTAATGGACTGCAGCTAAGCCCCCGAGTGGGAGGATTGCTCTCCACTCTGTAGGATTTTTCAAACTTAGGCGAGTGCCTGACTGTAGCTAAGTCTCTTAGTGGGAGAACTTAGGCGAGTACTGGACTTTTACTAAGCCCCCGAGTGGGAGGATTGCTCTCCACTCGGTAGGATTTTTCAAACTTAGGCGAGTGCCTGACTGCAGCTAAGTCTCTAATTGGGAGAACTTAGGCGAGTACTAGACTACAGCTAAGCGTCTGAGTGGGAGGATTGCTCTCCACTCGGTAGGATTTTTCAAACTTAGGCGAAACGGATTCGCAGCTAAGCCCCCGAGTGGGAGGCTGGCTCGCCACTCGATAGGAAACTGTTTTTACAAACTTAGGCGTAGCGGATTCGCAGCAATTCACCCACTGGGGGATTTCTTATGCAAACAAAAAGAATAATAATCACTGGGAAAATTATAACGCTCTTGTCTTTGATAAATAAACTATAGGAGTTTTTCTTATTACATCTCATCTGAGTGAGAATTCAATTATAAAAGGGGCGGAGTAGCTCCACATTCCAGGCTCGTGGCTCATCAATCTGGCGATCGATATTGTAGAGGTGGTATGCTCCATTGTGGAGGACCCTGGTGACTATGAAGGGGCCTTCCCAAGTAGGAGCGAGCTTGTGTGGTTTCTGCTGATCCACTCGGAGGTCTAAGTCTCCTTCTTGGAAGGCTCGACTCTTCACGTTTCTGGCATGGAATCGACGCAAGTCTTGCTGATAGATGGTCGATCGAATCAAGGCCATTTCTCTTTCTTCTTCTAGGAGGTCAACTGCGTCTTGCCGGGCTTGTTCTGCTTCATCTTCAGAGTAGAGCTCGACTCGGGGAGCATTGTGAAGCAAGTCACTCGGTAAGACTGCCTTGGCTCCATAGACCAGAAAGAATGGGGTTCTTCCGGTAGATCGATTCGGGGTTGTCCTCAATCCCCAAAGGACTAATGGGAGCTCGTCGACCCATGCACCTGCTGCGTGCTTCAGTCGGGGTTTCAGCCCTTTAAGAATTAGGCCGTTTGCCCTTTCTGCTTGACCATTCGACTGGGGGTGAGCGACCGAAGCATAGTCGACCCGAGTGCCCTGAGAGGCGCAAAAGGCCCTGAACTTGTCGGAATCGAAGTTTGACCCGTTGTCCGTGATGATACTGCGCGGAACTCCATATCTGAATATCAACTCTCTGATGAAGCTGATAGCGATGCAAGCATCGAGATTCTTGATAGGCTTGGCTTCAATCCATTTGGTGAACTTGTCGACTGCTACCAGCACATGAGTGAAGCCGCTCCTGCCTGTTCTCAGTGGTCCAACCATGTCCAGCCCCCAAACAGCGAAGGGCCAGACGGGTGGAATGGTTTTCAGGGCTGACGCGGGCTTGTGCCGCATATTGGAGTAATACTAACATCCGTCACATTTGTCGACTATCTCTTTTTCCATCTCATTGGCCCTTGGCCAGTAGAACCCCGCTCGGTATGCTTTAGCCACAATGGTCCGAGAGGACGCATGATGACACTACAAGAAATATGTCAACTTATGACCTTTTGTCAGTGACCCTCGACGAATTGGTCATAAATTTATGACCATTTTAGACCAATTGGTCAAAAGCTGTTTAGGGGGCTCCAAACCCTAAACCATTGCGACCATTTTGGTCAGAAAGGTCGTAATTTCCATACACGAAATGGTCACAAAGCAAACAGTGCTAGTCCACTGCCTTATTTCTAGTTGTTAATGACCAATATAGATGGTCATAACCTTGTAGATTGTGGTGGGTTGTGATGACTAGGCGCCATCTCATCAGTTTTGCATATGTGTCATGTCCATGTGGCAGTTTTTGCCCTAGGTTGTGAAGAAACCTATATTTCTATCATTCCCAAAATTCTCAAAAAAATCTCATAAATTCTTTGGGGCATATCTTCATCAAATATGTAAAAATCCTTCCTTGCCTAGTTCAAAACTAATTCAACAATATTCATTTTCCTATTCTGTTCACAACAACACTTTATGAAGGAAGTGCTATTTATATATTCTTGATTGCCCTCGGAATTTTTGGGCACTCTTTCCTATCCAAATCATTACCGCATGACAAAATTCAGCTCCATTTGCCAAGCAAATCTTCCTCGGCAAATTTCCAAAGTTTTTGTCCACCTAGATGCATTGTGAAGGAAGTACCTTTTTATATCTCTAATTGACATGCAATTTATACAGTTCCTTCATATGCCGAAATTATCAACCTCCTCCAAATTGCAGCTCAGTCAAATCATCTATGTGATCCCAGGTTCAATTTATATTTTATGGCCAAATTGGCACGTTGCAAAGCAAGTGTTATATAGACCCCTCCTATTACCCTCAAACTTTTCGGGCACTCTTCCATACCCAAATAATTGCCACATGATAATATTCAGCTCAATTTTCCTAGTAAATCTTTCTCGGGAAATTTCCAAAGTTTCTACCTCGAGAGAAGCTTTGTGAAGTAAGTACTAGCTAGGCTTACCCAAATGATCTGAAAATTTACCAACGCATGACCATACCAATGTAACTTACCTACACCAATTTTTAGCTCATTTCATTCATCCAATCTCTCTCACTAGTTTTCCCAAGTTTTTGTCCATAGAAGAGCATTGTGAAGGAAGTACTACTTTGGCATGTCAAAATGATATCAATTTTCTACAATGCTTTCCTATGCCCAAATAACCATCCTCCACAAAACTTCAGCTCAATCCATTCATTATTTTGAGCCCATCTTCATCATTCATATTTTTGTCCAGTGTGGTACTTTGCAAAGAAAGTACCACCTAGGATCCTCCTTTTGAGCTGAAAATTTGTGGATACATTCTCCTTAGTAGATGATCATCCTCGGCCAAAACTCACGCCCAGTGGCCATGTGCATTTCCCGTACCGCTAATCAAACACTTGGCTGCTTATTCATGTTTGAGCATCGATCGGTCTCCTCATGAGAATCTTATGTTGTAATTTTCTTCCTGGCACCTACCTGGGGAGTGCCCAACCCACTAGACATGCCTATGCCGCCCAGAACACATGGCAATGCCAGGGTCACGTGGTGACCACGCGGCGAGCATGCGAGCTTACGCGCTCTAGAGTTGGGGCCCTCGGCCACCGTCCAAACCTCGATGTCTCTCCATCAAACCATGTATTTTTGATTAAATAGATACTTATTTACCTAGAAATGATTTTGGAAAAAATAAATAGTAAACTATGACGCAACTGCAGTTCAAATTTGACCCGCTTCCAGCTGAATCGACGGGAATTTGTCTTTTTCACCAGAGGTGGATCAAAAAATTTGACACCCAACCATTTTGTCAATTATGCATTAAATATGGCCTAGTATTTTAGAAAATTGATTTGGTCCAATTTTGCAACAAATATATGGTAGGTCCTTCACAAAAAAACTCATTTCAGGCACTCGGAAAATGGAAAATGGTTTTTTCGTCCAAAGAAAATGAAAACTTCCTTAGGCAACATTGTTTCTCATTCCAATATGCACCCTTGTGCACAAAATGAGATCATTTGAACAAACTATGCCATGAATGTGGCCATAAGATTGATCGTTTGACTTGAAAGCCATGAATCTTCACACTTGATAGCTCATTTCTGAGAACACTTTTTTAAAATAATTGCTGTATTACAAGTTTGTTATTTTTCCTAGGAACTTGGCCACATATAATGACACAATGCAAAGGTTTTCCAATTTTTTGATTTTTTTTGAATTTCTTATGCCCATTTCAAAATGCGGTCAAAACGGCGGGCTTGACCGCTCCTAGCTAGTGGTTGAATCTTGAAATTTTTTTGGTGTTTCTATGATTAAATAGATACTTATGTACCTAGAAATGATTTTTGGAAAAAATAAAGAGCAAACTATGAGGCAGCTACAGTTCAAATTTGACCCGTTTCCAACTAAATCGACGGCAATTTGTCTTTTTCACCAGAGGTAGATCAAAACTTTTTTCACCCAACCATTTTGTCAGTTGTGCATTATATATGGCCTAGTATTTTACAAAATGATTTGGTCCAATTTTGCAACAATTTTTTGGTAGTTCCTTCAAAAAAAACCCTCCTTTTGGGCCCTCGGAAAATGAAAAATGAATTTTCCGTGCAAAGAAAATGAAAACTTCCTTAGGCAACATTGTTTGGAATTCCAATATGCACCCTCGTGCACAATATGAGATCATTTGAACAAACTATGGCATGAATGTGGCCATAAGATTGATCATTTGGCTTGAAAGCCATGAATATTCACGCATGATAGCTTATTTCTGACAACACTTTTTTAAAATAATTACCATATTATAAGTTTATTATTTTTCCTGAAAACTTGGTCACATATAATGACATAATGCGAAGGTTTTCCAATTTTTTAATTTTTTTTGAATTTTTTATGCCCGTTTCAAAATGCGGTCAAAACGGCGGACTTGACCGTTCCTAGCTAGTGGTGGAATCTTGGGATTTTTTGGTGTTTCTATGATTAAATAGATACTTATTTACCTAGAAATGATTTTTGGAAAAAATAAAGAGAAAACTATGAGGCAGCTACAGTTCAAATTTGACCCGTTTCCAACTGAATCGACGACAATTTGTCTTTTTCACCAGAGGTGGATCAAAACTTTTTTCACCCAACCATTTTGTCAATTGTGCATTATATATGTCCTAGTATTTTATAAAATTGATTTGGTCCAATTTTGCAACAATTATTTGGTAGGTCCTTCACAAAAAAACCTCATTTGTGGCACTCAGAAAATGGAAAATGAATTTTCCGTGCACAGAAAATGAAAACTTCCTTAGGCAACATTGTTTGCCATTCCAAGATGCACCCTTTTTGCACAATATGAGATCATTTGAAGAAACTATGCCATGAATGTGGCCATAAGATTGATCATTTGTCATGAAAGCCATGAATCTTCACGCATGATAGCTCGTTTTTTAGAACACTTTTTAAAAATATTTCCGTATTACAAGATTATTATTTTTCCTGGAAACTTGGTCACATATAATGACACAATGCGAAGGTTTTCCAATTTTTTGATTTTTTTTGAATTGTTTATGCCCGTTTCAAAATGCGGTCAAAACGGCGGGCTTGACCGTTCCAAGCTAGTGGTTGAATCTTGGAAAATTTTGATATTTCTCTGATTAAATAGATACATATGTACCTAGAAATGATTTTTGGAAAAAAATAAAGAGCAAACTATGAGGCAGGTACAGTTCAAATTTGACCCGCTTCCAACTGAATCGGTGGGAATTTGTCTTTTTCACCAGAGGTGCATCAAAACTTTTTTCACCCAACCATTTTGTCAATTGTGCATTATATATGTCCTAGTATTTTATAAAATTGATTTGGTCCAATTTTGCAACAATTATTTGGTAGGTCCTTCACAAAAAAACCTCATTTGTGGCACTCAGAAAATGGAAAATGAATTTTCCGTGCACAGAAAATGAAAACTTCCTTAGGCAACATTGTTTGCCATTCCAAGATGCACCCTTTTTGCACAATATGAGATCATTTGAACAAACTATTCCATGAATGTGAACATAAGATTGATCATGTGTCTTGAAAGCCATGAATCTTCATGCATGATAGCTCGTTTTTAGAACACTTTTTAAAAATAATTTTCGTATTACAAGATTATTATTTTTCCTGGAAACTTGGTCACATATAATGACACAATGCGAAGGTTTTCCAATTTTTTGATTTTTTTTTGAATTGTTTATGCCCGTTTCAAAATGCGGTCAAAACGGCGGGCTTGACCGTTCCAAGCTAGTGGTTGAATCTTGGAAAATTTTGATATTTCTCCGATTAAATAGATACATATGTACCTAGAAATGATTTTTGGAAAAAATAAAGAGCAAACTATGAGGCAGGTAAAATTCAAATTTGACCTCCTTCCAACTGAATCGGCGGGAATTTGTCTTTTTCACCAGAGGTGGATCAAAACTTTTTTCACCCAACCATTTGGTCAATTGTCCATTATATATGTCCTAGTATTTTATAAAATTGATTTGGTCCAATTTTACAACAATTATTTGGTAGATCCTTCACAAAAAAACCTCCTTTCAGGCACTCAAAAAATGGAAAATGAATTTTCCATGCAAAGAAAATGAAAACTCATTTCTCATAACACTTTTTAAAGATATTTGTCTTATTCCAATTCCAAGTTTGTTCGTTTTCCTAAAAAGTAGGTCAGATTTGCTGACACAATGAGAATGTTTTTTTTGAATTTTTCATATCATAAAACTGTTTATATGATTCAACACCTTATTTTGACCAATTTAGGTGGTCATAACGTTTACTGGGTTCTGATTGGTCCATAGGCATGTCACGCGGATCGCGCCTCCAATGCCGTCGGATGGCCCCGGATCCGACGGCAGCCCTCGTCCCCCTCACACTCTCATCCCTCTCACCCCCTCGTCCAAACTCCAAACCCTAGCGCCCCCGCACGCCGCCCCTTGTCGCACCCTTACTCCCTCGTCCCCATCTCCACCACCGCCAACGCGCCCCTCCCGATCCAACCCGCGCGGCAACCTACCTCGCCGCCCCCACACGCCGCCCCTACCTCGCCGCCCCCACCCGCTCCGCTCCGGGATCCATCCACCCAGTCATCTTCCTCCTTGTCCTCTCTGTCTCTCGATCCAACCCAATCACTGCCGCCGACCCTTCCCAACCCCGACCTCGTCCAGCGCCGGCGACCCCTTCTCTCCCTCCCTCCCTCCACCTCCAGCAGCGGATCCACTGGAGCAGCATCTCAGGCCGCCGTCAGATCCACCCTCCTCGCGCTGGACGGAAACCCTAGCCGCCCGTCCATGGCGACCCACCGCAGCACCCAAAGGCCTCGACGACGGCGGTATGGTATGAACCCCCCTCCCCCTCCCCCTCCCCCACTTCTTCTTCTCCTTCAAACTCCCTCTGTCTCACCCCCGTCTCTGTCTTTGCCTCTTCAGGTAGGAGCAACGGCGACCAGCGACGGCCATGGCGACCCACCGCAGCCTCCAAGACCTCGACAACGGTCGGTGCTACGGTATGAATCCCTCCTCCCCCTTCTCTTCTACTTCTCCTTTTTCTCAACGTCTCCCCCTAACCCCAATCTTGTTTCGTCCCTTCCCTTCTTCTTTGTAGGTGAGGTACAGCAACCAGCGACGGGACGACGCCTAAATCCACCGGTACAGGAGAGCAGCCATGGAATGGAAGGTCCGTTCCACCCGTTCTTCCCCGCTTGATTGACTCTATCTAAGAGTTCTTCGGTTTCAAGTGGATTTTCTTCTGGGCTCCATAAGTCAAAATGGAGACCGCCACCACATGGTATGTGCTGCCGTTTTGCTTTCATGCGTGTGTGGCCATGGCCTTCTTTAGAATAGGGGTGCCACTGATCTACTAGAACTGAATTGCTCCCCTGTTTTGCTGTGGTCGTATGCTTTGTGGTCACTGATGCGTGCTGCATACCTGTAGATTAGGACCAAAATTTGAGCAGTTTCAGTCGTGCAGATTATAACTGAATCATGCCCTGCTTTGTTGTAGTTGTATGATCTTACTGCTGAATTGATTACTGTATTGTTCAAACTGAAGTCTTCCAGTTGGCTTGCTACAATGTAGTATATCACTGTACTTCAGACTTATTGTAGTATTTAGGCCTGGGCGCTTTGGAATTTAGCTGTAGTCTGTCCCTTAATTTACTCCGCACTTTGCTCTGCTTGGTGATCGGCCTGCCATGCTACTCCATGGTCACTGATGCGTGCTGTATATACAGATTAGGACCAAAACTGGAGTAGTTATGACAACATTTTGATATTCCTTTGCTAGCACATGTCCTTTATCTCTTAGCATATACTGTGATTATGACATGTGGGCTCTTGGAAAAGCCATCTGTCTGTGTTTCTGTAGTTATTTGTATTAAGTGCTCCACATTTGTTTTTCAACATGGACAATCCACAATCAGCTTGGTTGTTATAAGTGTAATATAATTTATCTTTGCTTAATTTGTATCTGATTCCACTGTTTGATTCCTCCCTATATTTGTGTCTAGTTTAAACATTACATGGAATATTTTTCAGCAGTCTGGTAGGCAACGATGATATCAATATAAGAGGTTATCTTAGCTTGTTAGTGTGTGCTTAGTGAACTATATGAGCTCTCTTTATTGCATCTTGTATGCTCATACATTAGCATGAAATAGTATTGCTCATACAGTACATGGAATATTTATGAGCATAGTTTTTGTGCCATATCCATTTCACACCTGGCATCTGCCATTGTAACTTCATGCTGATGTAACATGTGAATCTGTTGGTCCTTCTTATTGTCTTTAAAGAAGTCAATGTACCTACCAATTTTTATGCTCTGTTATTATCTTTGATCAGTGTCAGTTGTGTCTCTTAGAGATACACTCCTACCTTTTCTGACTTGAGTTGTTAACTATTGTTCCATACTTCTGTTAGTTATAACAAAAAATCTTTGAATTTGGTACTGCATGAGTTTTTACTACTGCTAACAGGGAGTATTTGCTACCACTAAAACAGCGATGTTGTATGCACTGCTACCTGATGAGTGATGAGTGCTTTCTTGGTAATATTTCACCTTGGCATGCATACGTTTGTTCGGTTTGAACTTTGCATAACATGATATAATTATTTCCAGTGTTTTTCTCAACTTATTTTCATTGCCACTTGATATATAGTTAGCTTGTACTTGAAGCTGTGGGTTAATGTGGTGATTTTGTTCTACTTGGATGCATCGGTACCCCCATAATCGAGTGCATGGATGAAATGGCAAGAAGATCATGGCTGTACGCATCATCAAGCACACCATGGAGATAATCGACCTCCTCACCGATGGTAACTCAATCTAGATCATCACTTTATACTCTCCTACTTTTGTGATGTTAGTTTGCTTCTGCTGACTAGTATTGTTAGATCTTGCCAGTAGTAGAATGGTATTTTGTTTTAGGCACAATGTGTTGCAGTGAAGTCTTTTAAATGATCTGCACTTGCGCAATGCATATTTGTCTCTGTTTTCTTGTATGAATGAGTACCTCATTTTAAGTAGCTGGAGAACAAAAAGCATGGTACTAGCTGAATTTATGTTGTCATTCTAAATAACTGTCCTTTTTTGAATGGTTAATTCATACTATATATTGGCATCTGTCCTTTTTATAATGGCCAATTCATAGTATATTTGGCTTTTGTTTTCTAATTCTTCTCTGCTAATTCATGACAGGAGCAGGTGCCTAGTTTGTGATCGCTATTGAAGGAGCTCAATGCTGAAGAACATAACACTTGTAGAGTTCTGATGGCTATCTTGTATTACACTTGTAGAGCTTGTAACTGTTATTACACTTGTAGAGTTTTAATGTCTATCTTGTATCACGAGTTATTTGTACAACTAAGAAGTATTATGTGGTCTGTACTGAAACGAGCTTCTAAGATCTCTGTACTGAAACGAGCTGATATTATTTGAAGTATTATGTGGTCTGTTCCAATTTAAATACTGGTTATTTATTTACTGTTAAATTGAAATAAGAAGAATATGACTCTGACATCTGGGACCCATTGATTAGCATTGATTAGAACCTGACAACTGTGGCCCAATCTGACTAGTGGACCCCTTTAAAAAAAGAAAAACTGAGTATTAAGAAAGAAGGCCATGGCCCAAAAACAAAAAGGCTGAAATATTAGGCCATGCCCATGTAGCCGACTAGAATGACAAAAAATGATGACTAAAAAGGCTGAATTAATGGGCTTGGCCCATGTAAAAGACAGAATTGGACCGGGCTCATTCTAAGTAACGACCTTTTCAATTCGTCGCAATTTTGCCACGTCAGATTGCCACGTCAGATCCGACGTGGCCTGGGCAGACAGCCAGTGACCAAAACAAAAGGTCATGGGTTCCATGACCTTTTGTTTTGGTCGTAAACGTCTACGACCTTATCCCGAAGAAGGTCGCTATAGTCAGTTTACGACCGCCAGCTTTTGACCTTCTGTTTTTGGTCACAAAAAGGTCGTAAATGAAAAACTATGACCTTTCAGTGACCAATAGTCGAGGTCACAAGTTGACATATTTCTTGTACTGTGACCACAGGTCCCCGAGTGGATATCGTTAAGGATCATCTAACCTTCTTCTGGTGTGATACACTTCTGGCCGACCCTGGTCGCGCTTTCTCTATATAACTGTCCCTTTATGACTGTAAAGGCCTTGGATCGATGGACGATCTGTCGAGCCTCTTCTTCGTCTTCTGGGAGTTCTTTCCTTAGGATGTACGCGATATACGGTTTTGTCCAGGCGGGCGTGATAACCAACACTTCCATGATCAGATCGACCACAGCTGGAATTTCAACTTCCGTCGGATCCGTGGCACTCTTTGGTTGCGGGGCCTCTTCAGTGAAGGGATCCTCCTGGACTGATGGTGTGTGGATGTGTTCCAAAAACACATTACTGGGAATGGCTTCTCTTTTGGAACCTATCTTTGCCAAATCATCAGCTGCTTGATTTTTCAGTCGGGGTATGTGATGAAGCTCTAACCCCTCGAATTTCTTCTCTAGCTTTCTCACTGCATTGCAATAACCAGTCATGGCTGGACTTCTGACATCCCATTCCTTCATCACCTGATTAACCACCAAATCTGAGTCGCCATAGACCATGAGGCGACGGACGCCGAGTGAGATGGCCATGCCCAACCCATATAAAAGTGCTTCGTATTCTGCCTCGTTATTGGAGGAATCAAAGTGGATTTGGAGAACATATATGAGTTTATCTCCTCTGGGGGAGACCAACACCACTCCGGCACCGGAACCACTCAGCATCTTGGGCCGTCGAAGAACATAGTCCAATGCTTCGAGTGAATCTGGGTCGGCAGCTGCTGTTCAATCCACTCGGTGACGAAATCTGCGATTGCCTGGGACTTGATAGCTTTCTTTGCCTCAAACTTGATATCTAGGGGAAGGAGTTCAATCGCCCATTTTGCCACTCGACCAGTTGCATCCCTATTATGTAGGATCTCTGACAATGGAGCGTCGCTGACGACTGTAATGGAATTATCAGAGAAGTAGTGAGCAACTTTCTTTGTGGTCATATAAATCCCATATACAAGCTTCTGATAGTGAGGATATCTTTGCTTTGATGGGGTCAAGACTTCAGAAATATAATATACTGGGCGCTGAACTTTGAAGGTTTTCCCTTCCTCTACCCGCTCGACCGTAAGTACCGTACTAACGACTTGTCCTGTGGCTGCAATGTAAAGCAGCAAAGGCTCCTTGCTGATTGGGGCAGCAAGCACCGGCTGGATGGAGAGTAGAGCTTTGAGCTCTGCAAACGCTGCATCAGCTTCAGGAGTCCACTCAAACTTGTCGGACTTCTTCATCAATCAGTAAAGAGGCAATGCCTTTTCACCGAGACGAGATATGAATCGACTTAGGGTGGCCAAGCAACCAGTAAGCTTCTGGACGTCGTGCACTCGCACAGGGCTTTTCATTCAGAGTATAGTGCCAACTTTTTCTGGATTGGCGTTGATTCCTCGTTCGGAAACGAGAAAACCGAGTAACTTTCCGCCAGGGACTCCGAATGTACACTTTGATGGATTAAGCTTGATATGATACCTCCTGAGGTTGGCAAAGGTTTCAGCAAGGTCAGGCAGCAGGTCGGAACCCTTCCGTGACTTGACTACAATATCATCCATGTACGATTCCATGTTCCGACTGATTTGAGTGAGTAAACACTTCTGAATCATCCTCATGAATGTGGCTCCGGCATTCTTGAGGCCGAATGGCATGGTAACATAAAAGAAGCACCCGAATGGAGTGATGAAAGCTGTCTTGATCTCGTCAGGTCCATACGGACGGATCTGATGGTACCTGGAATAGGCGTCTAAGAAAGACAGTCGCTCACATCCCGCAGTCGAGTCGACTATCTGGTCGATGCGGGGGAGGGGAAAATGATCTTTCGGGCAGGCCCGATTGATATGTTTAAAGTCAATGCACATGCGAAGTGACTTGTCCTTCTTGGGGACCATGACAACGTAGGCGAGCCACTCGGAGTGGTAGATTTCCTGGATGAACTCCGCTGCTAAGAGCCGAGCCACCTCCTCGCCAATAGCTTTTCTCTTTTGGACGGCGGACCGTCGAAGATGTTCCTTGACAGGTTTTACTTTTGAGTTGACTCTCAGGCGATGCTCGGCCAGCTCCCTAGGAACACCTGGCATGTCAGAAGGCTTCCATGCGAAGATGTCCCAGTTCTCACGGAGGAACTGGATGAGTGCTTCTTCCTATTTGGAGTCGAGTGTTGTCGAGATATGAGTCGGGGCGGAGCTGGGGTCGGTCGGGTGCATGTGAGCTGTCTTCGTCTCGCCAGTCAACTGGAAAGCTGACTCTGTAGCAGGCTTCTTGGCTCGTAACAGATCACTCGGGTCTGCAGTCTTCTGGTATTCCTGCAACTCCACCACTGCCATCTGTGCGTCGGCGATCTTCGAACCCTTCTGAAAACATTCTTCCGCTTTCTTCCGGTTGCCCGTAATGGTGATCACACCTTTGGGGCCAGGCATCTTCAATTTGAGATACACGTAACATGGTCGGGCCATGAAGCGTGCATAAGCCGGCCTGCCCAAAATAGCATGATAGGCACTCTGGAAGTCTACAACTTCAAATGTCAACTTTTCTTTGTGGTAATTCTTGGAATCACCGAAAACCACATCAAGAGCAATCTGGCTGAGTGATTCAGCCTTCTTCCCAGGAATGACTCCATGGAAACTCATGTTGCTGGCACTGAGTCTGGACATCGGAATGCCTATCCCCTTCAACGTCTCAGCGTATAATATGTTCAAACCACTGCCACCATCCATCAGGACTTTGGTCAGTCGAGTGCCTTCAACAACTAGGTCGACCACCAAAGCTTGCCTCCCGTGGGTGGCGATGTGCGTTGGGTGGTCGGACTGGTGAAATGTTATGGTAGTATGAGACCATTTCAGGTAACTAGGTGTCGCCGGAGCGACCATATTCACCTCTCGGTTAATAACTTTCAGTCAACTTTTCCTCTCAACATCAGCAAAAATCATCAGGGTGGAATTGACTTGAGGGTATACGTCATCACTGTCTTCTTTGTCCTCGACCTTGTCTGACTCCTTTTCCTTACCCTTGGGCTGCTTGCCCTGGAACTGCTGGATCAAGAGTCAACACTACTGAGTGGTATGTTTCGGGTAAATAAAATTACCCTCTTCATCTTTCTTTGTGTGGACGAGACATGGTAAGTCCAACACATCATTTCCCTCCTGATCTTTAACCTTTTTGGGGTTCCATGGCCCTTTAGGTTTCCCTTTAGACTTTCCTTGGGCCAAAGCTAAGGCTTCCCCGGGAACCGCTGGCTCGGCTTTCCGCTTCTGTTTTCGATTGGAATTGCCTCCGGTTTCTTGGGCGACTGACTTGAGCTTGCCGCTCCTGAGTCGATCCTCGTCTTCACCATTAGCGTACTTGGTGGCAATCTCCAGCATCCGATTCAGGGACATATCTCCGGTTCGACCGAATTTCAGATTCAGTTCTCTGTACTTGACGCCTTCCTTGAAGGCACAAACTACTTGGTGGTCAGGCACATTCTCCACCGAGTGATGTAACGTGATCCATCTCTGGATGTAATCCCTCAAAGTTTCATTTGGCTTTTGCACACAAGACCGCAGTTCCGTCAGTCCTGCCGGTCGCTTGGATGTGCCTTCAAATGTGGTGACGAACACTCGGGAGAGATCTTCCCAAGTGTAAATGCTGCTAGGCGCTAACTGGTTTAGCCACGCTCTGGCCGAGCCCTCCAACATGAGAGGCAGGTGCTTCATGGCCACTTCATCATTCCCGCCGCCAATCTGGACGGCCACTCGGTAGTCCTCAAGCCAAGTATCGGGCTTGGACTCGTCAGTGAACTTACTGACTCCAGTCGCCAACCTGAAATTGGGAGGAATCACAGCAGCCCTGATGGCTCTACTAAAGCACTCTGGCCCCGAAACATGTACTCTGCTGCTGGCAGGCGCATCTCTGTCGTGGCCTTCTCGATGAGCTCTGTTCCTGTCGACCAGACCTTGGACGAGGATGGATCTCGCGTCAAAGCCTGGCCTTCTGGGGTCGACTGGAATCCTTCGCCCACCACTATGAGGGCGCCTGCCATCCTGCTGGCGAGGCACATACGACCCGCTCCTCGGGGGAGGCGTGGGCACTCGACGTCGGCCGTCACGATCGACTCGGTGATCATATTGCTCATGGTTCCCATACTGGTCACGCCGGTCTCCATGTCCCTCACGCCTCGGGGGCGATCTCGGGCTGTGAGCCGACTGGACTGTGTTCGCGGCAACGGATCTGCTGTGAATTCTATTCCGCGACTAAGAAACAGCGGAATTCTGATCTCCTGCTGCCCGGAGTAACGCTCTGATCTGCAGCAAGCCTCTGCCAGCCTCTGACTGGGAAGGCTGAATCGACTCCGCTATACGGGCCGCAGCTGCTAGATTCTGAATCGGAGTCTGATATACCTGCGGGGGCGGGAAGAGCTGACGTCGACTGGATTCGGGAACTCGTTGTCGCGCACGCTCGTCGAGTGCTCGCTGGAGGTTCTCCAGTCGAGTGCGCTCGGTGAAGTTTGCCAGGCGCGTGTCCTCCAAGGCGCGAGCCTCGGGGGTTTCTCCAACGATAGGAGTGTGCAGCGCATCCACGTTCCGGCGGCGAAGTTCTTCCCTCAGCAGCGACGTGAGAGGCTCGGGAAGATACTCCTCATGGGGATGCGACGGGTCGCCTCCTCCTGCGTCTCCGTCGGTGCGGGTAAAACCGGGAGGACTGGACGGTCCATCGATCACCAGAACCTCCGCCGCCGGATCGCTGTTGTCGCACTCGGATGCAGTCTCTTAGGAGCCAGTCGAACAGGCCATAGAGGGATTCGTCGGGCTCGATCGCCGCGACTTGAGGGGTGGCCGACTGACGGGCCACCGCGTGTCTCACCCACCGCTGAAGTCTCGACCAACCGGAGCGCTTGCGCCGGCAGGAAACGGGGAGGGAGGACAACACAGGAGCCGACTGGTAGGGGGTCGACGGTTGCCGCAGGAGAACGCCGCGGACGCATGCGCTAAAGTGCGTTGCCCCGCGGATAGGGAGTGCGTCCACGTCGAGCGGAGCCTCCTGAAGCCAGGCAGAGTCGTCGGCGATGAACGTGAGCGCGCCGAGACGGATCTCGCAGCCCTCCACCAAAACTCCATCGAAAACCATGATGATTCGGGTCGGAAAAGATCGCAACTCCTCCAACAAAACGCTAAAATACCTGCCCCACGGTGGGCGCCAACTATCGTGGTTCTATGTCTGAAAGTAGTGAA
The DNA here is from genome assembly GCA_034509565.1 of Triticum monococcum. Lineage (NCBI taxonomy): Eukaryota > Viridiplantae > Streptophyta > Magnoliopsida > Poales > Poaceae > Triticum > Triticum monococcum. Next base: position 662,197,197 of record CM067843.1, on the reverse strand, counting down.
GGGGGGTAAGTATGGAGAGGCAAGATCTTAGCTATGGAGAAGTTGTAAGGACGCAAGGTTTACGAGTTCGGGCCCTTCTCGGAGGAAGTAATAGCCCTATGTCTCGGGGCCCAGAGGCGGTCGACTGGATTATGTGGGTATGAGTTACAGAGGTGCGAACCCTTGTCTCGGAGGAGGGGGTGGCTTATATAGAGTGCGTCAGGACCCCGGCAAGCCCACGTTACGAAGGGTTCAATGTACATTAAGGCAGGGCGTTACTAATAACACTAGTAATAAAGTGTTATGATGACCATAAAAGCTACTTAATGGCCGACCGTTAGTGTGCGGAGTGACTTTAGGTCTTCTGGCCGTCGAGTGGTTGGATCTTGGTCGAGTGATTGCTTCTTGGTCGAGTGTCTTCGAGTCTGTTGAGTGGAACATCTCCAAGTCAATTGAAAGGTGATTTCTTCTAGAGATGTCCTAGGGTAGGGCAGTTAGGACAGGTCCGTGACCCTACCCTAGGTACATAGCTCCATCACTTGGTAGGCTTGATGTAGAACCTCCCGGGCAATGGTGCCAGAAATTCTTCCTTCTAGTTCTTGAGCTTGCATTGGCTTTTCCCTTGAAGAGGAAAGGGTGATGCAACAAAGTAGAGATAAGTATTTCTCTCAGTTAAGAACCAAGGTATCAATCCAGTAGGAGGCACAAGCAAGTCTCCAATCTATGCACCTGCACAAACTACCAAACACTTGCACTCAACGCGAAAAAGGGGTTGTCAATCCCTTCACGGTCTCGAACAAGAGTGAGATCTAATAGATATAGGTAACAAAGATAAATAAAAAGGCAAACTAAAGTAATTACAAATATATTGCAATAGGGTATTTTTGGGTTTTTTGTTTATAGATCTGAAAATATATGATGGAAAATAGACCCGGGGGCCATAGGTTTCACTAGAGGCTTCTCTCTTGAAGATAGCATACGGTGGGAAACAAATTATTGTCGAGAAATTGATAGAAAAGCACAAAGTTATGACAATATCTAAGGCAATGATCATGAATATAGGCATCACGTCTGTGTCAAGTAGATCAAAACGATTCTGCATCTACTACTATTACTCCACACATCGACCGCTATCCAGCATGCATCTAGAGCATTAAGTTCATAAGAATGGAGTAACGCCTTAAGTAAGATGACATGATGTACAGGGATAAACTCAAGAAATATGATATAAACCCCATCTTTTTATACTTGATGGCAACAATACAATGCGTGCCTCGCTACCCGTTCTGTCACTGGGTGAGGACACCGCAAGATTGAACCCAAAACTAAGCACGTCTCCCATTGCAAGAAAAACCAATCTAGCTGGCCAAACCAAACCGATAGTTTGAAGAGAAATACAAAGATATATGAATCATGCATAAAAGAGTTCAGAGAAGACTCAAATAATATTAAATTCATCGAATCTCGACAAATGCACCGCAAAATAACATTACATGGGATAGAACTCCAAGAACATTGAAGAGAACATTGTATTGAAGATCAAAGAGAGAGAGAAGAAGTCGTCTAGCTACTAGCTATGGACCCGTAGGTGTGTGGTAAACTACTCATGCTTCATCGGAAGGGCAACAAGGTTGATGTAGAGGCCCTCCATGATTGAATCCCCCTCCGACAGATCACCAGAAAAGGCCCCAATATGGGATCTCATGGGAAGAGAGGCTTGCGGTGGCGGAAAAGTATTTTGGTCGATGCCTCTGATGGTTTGGGAATATTTGGAAATTTGTAGTGCAAAGATTAGGGTTGGAAGACCTTTGAGGGGCCCACAATCTCTCAAGGCGCCCCCAGGGTCCCACCTGGCAGGCTTGTGGCCTCCTCAGGAACCTTCTGGCCCCCTCTCCAAGTCCTTTGGATGTCTTCTGGTCCAAGAAAAATCATCACGAAAGTTCTATTCCGTCTGGACTCTGTTTGATATTCCTTTTTTGTAAAACTCAAAACAAGGAAAAAAAACAAAAACTGGCAGTGGGCTAGCTATAGGTCAATAAGGTTAGTCCCAAAAATAATACAAAATGGCATATTAATGCATATAAAACATCCAAAACAAATAATATAATAGCATGGAACAATAAAAAATTATAGATACACTGGAGACGCATGAGTGCCCGCGCTACAAATTTCATGTGAGTTGTATGACCACGCAAAGCAAAGTGACAATGAATACTCAAGTCATGTGAATAGTAACCGTGGAAGTTGCGCGACAATATAGCTCAAAATGACTATGAAAATGCCATGATAGGCAGGTATGGTGGCTATTTTGATGATGGATATAATAAGGCTTATATGTGATAGAGCGTATCATATCAGGGGGTTTGGATACACCGGCAAAGTTTGCACCAAGTCTCGGGGTGAGAACGGGTAATGCATGGTACCGAAGAGGCTAGCAAAATATGGATAGATAGAAGTACTTATAGTCCACTTATACATCTCCATCGTATCTACTTTTCCAAACTCTTTTGCCCTTGTTTTGGAATCTAATTTGCATGATTTGAATGGTACTAACCCGACTGACGCAGTTTTTAGTAGAACTGCCATGGTGTTTTTTTCTGCAGAAATCAAAGTTCTCAGATTGACCAGAAAAATTACGATGATTTTTTGTGGAATATATAAAAAATACTAGCGCAAAAAGATACCAGAGGGGGGCCACTCAGAGGCCAGAAGCCCTGGGGGCACGCCCACCCCCTGGGGCGCGCCCTGTAGGCTTGTGGGCCCCCTGGACCTCCTCCGACCCTAACTCCAACTCTATAAGTACCTATTCGGAGAAAAAAAATCAGAGAGAAGGATTCATCGTGTTTTACGATACGGAGCCGCCGCCGCCTCATGTTCTTCATCGGGAGGGCTTATCTAGAGTCTATTCGGGGCTCCGGGGAGGGGAGTCCATCACCATCATCATCATCATCATCATCATCAACCTTCCTCCATCACCAATTTCATGATGCTCACCGCCGGGAGTGAGTAATTATATCGTATGTTTGCTGGACAGTGATGGGTTGGATGAGATTATCATGTAATCGAGTTAGTTTTCTTAGGGTTGATCCCTAGTATCCACTATGTTCTGAGATTGATGTTTCTATGACTTTGCTATGCTTAATGCTTATCACTAGGGACCAAGTGCCATGATTTTAGATCTGAAGCTATTATGTTTTCATGAATATATTTGAGTTCTTGATCCTATCTTGCAAGTTGTAGACACCTATTACATGTTATGATCCGCATACCCCAAGGTGAAAATAATTGGGATTCTTTCCGGTGATTACCTTAGTTTGAGGAGTTCATGTATTCACTAAGTGCTAATGCTTTGGTCCGGTTCATATCCCGTATTTCCATTAGGACCCTGCTGCCATGGGAGGGTAGGACAAAAGATGCCATGCAAGTTCCTTTCCATAGGCACGTATGACTATACACAGAATACATGCCTACATTATATTGATGAATTGGAGCTAGCTCTATGTCACCCTAGGTTATGACTACTCCATGATGAATAATATCCAACACAATTATCATTGCTGATCCAATGCATACGAGCTTTTCACATATTGATCTTTGCTAAGTTACTTTCGTTGCGACTGCTGTTACAATCACTACAAAACCGCTACTGTTACTTTTGCCACCATTACTGTTACTTCCATACTACTTTGCTACTAAATACTTTACTGCAGATATTAAGTCTTTTAGGTGTGGTTGAATTGACAACTCAACTACTAATACTCGTGAATATTCTTTGGCTCCCCTTGTGTCGAATTAATAAATTTGGTTTGAGTACTCTACCCTCGAAAACTGTTGTGATCCCCAATACTTGTGTGGCACCCCGGATCAGAGAAAACCGGAACGCCCTGTATTCCAGCCCAGAGATCGAGGTGAAGTCTTCTGGAATACGGCACTTCTTAGTATAGAACAAAATAGCTCTCTATTACAACACAAATATGAATACAAGGGTTCTGATATTACAATGAATAACATCGGCATGACGACACTACGCCAACCACGTTGCTCTATACAAGCAGCATAACAACTCGAAGCAGCGGAACAACTACTGGCAGCGGAACAACGAATGGTGACGATGGACTCCAATCCGCAGTTACTCTGGCTAGAACGTTTATCCTAGCTCGCGAACACAGGAACAAGACCAAACAAGCAAGAAATCCAGGCACGACCTGCAAGCTGGCATGACACGCCAGGTCAATACATTGAATGTACTTGCAATCTCACAATAACCAGAAGCATTCAAGACAAACAACAGCATGACAATTATAGGTTAAGCAGGAATTATCATGAGATCATCAGGATAACATGGCATGAACAACATAAACATAATATCGCTAGAACAATAGGAGCATGGCATGTACATATAAACATGATGACACTATCATGCAACATGATGACATTATATGCACCACTTATTCTGCTCAAGTTACCATCATATGCATCACTTACCAACCTCGGACATTACACGATCATCTCAGGATCAAATCAAGCTTGGTATAAACAATGCCGTAGTAATCATTAAATGACCACAAGGAGCTTGATCTTTGCCCATGATCACTACTAGGGAAAAGGCTAGCAGCAGCGCGGGTTTTAGGTGTATCAGTAGCGCGGGGACTGGCGCTACTAATAAGGCGCTACAGCTAACACGTAGCAGTAGCGCATGCTCACTCGCGCTACTGCTACACAAGTTTAGCAGCAGCGCGCTTAAAGGAAGCTCGCTACTGCTAATAGCTAAAGCGCGCTTCTCCTGTGCGCGCTACTGCTACTACCGCGCTACTGCTAACTTTTCTCCACTCGCTATTGCTAATTTAGTAGTTTTTTTGTTTTTTGGCATATTTGTTTTGTATTTGAACATGTTTAATAGAAGAATCTTTAGCACATACAAATGTCATCATGATACACATACAAATGCCTGCGAGACCACAAATGTAATCATAGCATATACATACAAATAGTCTCGTCATAATCATCATCCAACACAAAGTGGTATCTTGTCATCATCTCGAAAATAGCAATACATGCAAGTCCCGAATACTTGCAACTACAACGTGATCCATCTAAACAAAGGTATACGCAGGAAGAGCTATCACTATGAGTGAGAGTGGAACTATGCAGTAAATGAGATGGCGGTTACGAGTCCTCTCTCGCGCTAGCGTGAACCTCAAGTAACTAGCTTCTCCTTCTTGTCTGCTTTTGAAGCCTTTATGGCTGGCGTCCGAGAACCCATTCACTTGCGCCTGACACTCATGCCACTCGTTGTACACCCCCGGAACCTTCCCTTTGTACATGACATAGCAGTTCCATCTCGCCATCAAGAAACTAGGTACCTGTTAGAGATGCATGTTCATGAAGAGGATGTACAATCATATATATGCAACAAAATATACTAGAGAACACTGAAAAAGAAAGGGTTAGCAACTAGATGCAACATACAGTACGCAAATTAATTAACTAGAGGTACGCAGGTCATCGTACGCAAACTAACAAAGTAGCGTTACACAAGTTCGGCAGGGATCGTGGACATCACAAAGTTTCATCACTACAAATAGTATACAAGTTCAACCGACACATATCATCATCATCGGCATCATAAATCACTAGAAGTTCCATCCTTCCATATCATCGAGGATGGACCCTAGCTTCTTGAACGGCATGAGGTCTAGACGTTGCATGCCTATGCGAGTTCGGACGTCAGCTCGCGATATATGGCCGTGGTGGAACATCCCCTTCTCATCAACGACTTCTTTCATGATGATCGTCGCAATGTCGCTTTGGATGCAAAAGAAGTCATCTCTAAGTTTATAATCCGCTTCTCCATGAGATTCTAGCCACTTGTGGATATGATCATCATTTCTGCTTCTCATGCGAAGCTTTTGGTGATCCGTGTTGAGCTGAATCATGAGATGGAGGATGTATAATCCATCCTTCTTGCTTGGTTTTGGGACATGGATGCAGGAGAAGTTAGTTTTATGCACGAAACCCATCTTCTTGTTCCTTTGTTTCTTGATCTGCATGTGGCCACCTCTAAAGCTGAAGCCTTGGAGAACATCATCTAGAATATTCATTATGTGGGTGTAGTCTTTTTTCTCGTAGTCTCTGGAAGGGTCCAAATACACGGCGTGGGAGACTTGCGGGTAAAAAACGATAAGGACGGCGCGCTTGTTGCTGCCGGGAAAAGACACCTCAAATTATTCCCCATAGAGAGAGAAGGAATGATTGAAATGTATGAAAGGGTTGTTCGAAACTAACTTACTTTGGATGATAAGGCACGAGGACAATTTCCCGGTCCTTATTCTGTACCATGAAGTTTTGGAGGTAGTCCCTAGCAGTTTCACGCTGAAAGTCACCGAGACTCAAGAAAGACTCGTGCATGTAGTACGGATCCGCCACACAGATTTGCGAGACTTCTTCACTCTTCATGACGGAGCTCACATGTAGCGCAAAAAGGCGAACGATTGTAAAATCGAGCCGCCTTGTCAGAAACATCTCAAAGATATGGTCAAACTACAGGAAGAACACCTCCGCGGGCCGTGTCTCGACGTAGCACTTCCCCTCAGGCACACGAGCCGCGTATGTCGGTTATCCTGGATCCTTTGAGGCTAGTAGGCTTTTCTCAGTCGACAGCACATGGTCGTGCAGTCTCCTGAGATCCCCTGATAGTGCCTCCAGCGGTTTCGGCGGTAGCATCAGCTCGCCCGTGAGATGGAACATGGCCGCACCTTTCACGGGTACACGCTCTTCAGAATGCATCGTCTAGCTGCTACGTGCTCTGGCTTGTTTGGAGGCAGCTATCTTCCCCGATCTCTTTCTCTCCTTTTTCTTGGGCACACTTTCTAGACCCTTCCTTAACCCCTGCCCCAGTGTTCCCGGGCTAAGTACTATACGACCCTCGCGCCCGGATAGTTGAGCCTGTGTTGAGGTGGCATCTTCAGGCGTGTCCTGTGAGGATTTCATGAAGAGAGACTTTTTGCAATCCCTGCTACGACCTTCCTGCCCAGGCATATCATCCATATCCTCATTAGCAAGATGATAGCCCAATTCGTCATATGGTTGACTCATCAATTCTATGTCACAGTCATACGCGTTTGTATTGAGGAAATCCATAGGGTCGACCTCTGTCTCATCATCCATTCTCTATTCTACAGGACAAATTACATCAGCCGGCATTATTGCACCCCCTTCATCATGTCATCCGCCGCTCTCACCCGGCACTATAGGAGCTAGTAATTGGGTAGGCGGGGTGGTGGTCTCTGCACATGCTTGTTGATGTGTGGTTATTGGTGTGCTCTCGGCCGTCTCCCGACGAATAAGATTCTTCGGCCATAGCAGCACCCAACCCTTGCAGCTTCCAATCCGCGGCGGGGTCTCGTCGTCCGCTCCCACATGCTGTACTGGAGGAGGCAAATCCTCGTGCCCCGATTTCACACTGGACAAGCTAACCCTGAAGTGCCCAGCAGGGATCGGCTGGTTGTGGAACGTGGGTTGCTAGGGGTCCATTATCATCCCCTTTTCCACGTCCACCTTCTGGCCTTTGATCAAGTAGAGTATGGTGCACGGGGTTTCTTTCGCCTGCAAACACATATGTCTGTGGCGTAAAACATTCGAAAGGCAACAAAAATGGAATATTCTATATATATGGTGGTGCGACATGTAATTACCGTGATGGCGTCGAGCTCAGCCAAAGACGAAGGCCCACCGAGCGCGCCAGAGACTGAGGACGGGCTGCTATGAGCGGGAGCGGCTGCGAGAGGAGGCCCGATTGCGTGGGCAAGTGATGGTGTGATGATGTTGTTGTTCATGGAGTTGCTCCCGATGAAACTGGGCAACGGGAAATCATGTACCGTCTTGTCAGGATTTTCCTTCGTCCAGTTGATGATAACTGGAACAAAGTTAGTAGCGAAATCATTTCTGCAGGCAGTTACAGCTGCATTGACTGCCTGCTGTAACAACTCATATTTGTCCTCGGCTGCTTTTTTCGCGTCCTTAGCTAATTTTTTCTCGACCGCAAGCTTCACCTTCGCGTCGATGCCCGCCTGACTAAACTTCTTTTTCTGCTTCTTGGCCTCCGGTCCCTCGTTGTAAAACACCTTCCACGTGGCGCCGTCTCCAGCGCCGTGCACGCGACCATATTGCGGCCGCTGGCCCAAAGGGAGTCCCTTAAGTTCGTTCAAGGCCCGGTTGAGAGGGGTGTCCCACTTGGGCCTCATCGGAGAAGTAGGGCTTTCGGCTGCAAGCTGGTGTTGCTTCTCCAGTAGTCTAATCAATTTCCTTGTGATCTGGTCCTTGTAAAAAACCTTTTTCTCCTTATCCCACTTGTGGCGGGCCCTGATGATGTCACGCTCCAAGGGGTTGGTGAACTTTGCGAAGGGGCCTGGGAGACCCGCGGCTTCACGTTCCGTGTCCTCCTTATCCCATATGGGCCTTTTACCGAGGTAGCCACGGCTTCCGAGGCGATGCTTCCCCATGTTCCTTTGCTGAAGGCTCTTGAATTTCGTAGCCTTAGCCTTGGCGTCATCGGTAGCGCAAGTGTCCTTGAACTTTTCGAACTCCTCTTCCGTAAGTGTCAGATTTTCATCTAGAATCTTGGACAAGGGTTCCTCAGCCTCAATAGCTCATTTCACCCTCCCTTTCCAGGAGGCCAAATCATTGCTGAACATGCCCATGGCATGATTGTTAATCTTTTTCATCTTCGGATCATCCCACAGTTGTTCTATGTTATCATCCCGGTCGGGGAACTTGAATCTCTTGTGCAACTTCGTTAGGAGCAACTGGGCAGTATGTTCTTTACTCCTTAAGTCATCGTCGTTGATGCTCGCGCATTCCTGTAGGATGCATCCTACTTGGTTCCCATAGCACTTGCAAGGTTCTTCCGGCTCTAACGGCTCAAACTTGCCAGGTGCCATCTTTGTGATCACAAGTCGTCCAATCCCTAGTTTGTTAGGTTTTCGTATCCTCTACTGCTTATGCTTCCTCTTTTCGGTACTGGCATCGGCGCCGGTACCTTCCCCGCCGGTATCTTCCCCACCGGTCTCGGCGCCGCCATCGGTGCCGACGCCGTCGGCGTCGATGTCGGTGTCAGTACCATCATCGAGGCGGACCTGCAAACCTTGCTTAGCAGTCAAAAAGTCGAGGTAGTCTTGTTCACCCTGATAATCCATCTCGTATGCATCTTGGTCAGAAGGCCCATTTTCTTTGTTGTTCGACATGTTTCCTATGATGAAGTGTCCTCATTTATTTCTAAAAGTATGAATAAATGAGAAATGACATCAAAAAGAAATCTATGTGCCAGCACTCGATATGCCAACTATGTAGCACAAATCATGCCTTTATTCACGGGAAATTTCGGCATGACCTTTGCTAAAAAAAATGGACATATCGAGCACCTGAAATTCACCGGAACAGAAATGAATCAACATTCCGGCGTAACATAGGCCACTCGGATCATTTACCAAAACATGACATGTCCAAAACATGACATATCCACATATCACATGTCCAGTTCAAATTTGCATATAAATTCAGCTAATTTTGAAACCTATCTAAATTCATAACTAAATAGATAACCTAATTAACATAACTAAAACCTAAGTAAATTAACCGAAGAACCCTAGCTTGCAGAGAGAGAGGGGGGTGGTTTACAGAGGGTGCAGGGGCGAGGAGGCAGGCCCGACGACGGCCGAGGTTGGGAGGGGAGGAAGCAGAGGAGGGAGGCGAGGGCCGACGGGTCGGGGCGAGCGCGCCGGGGTCGGGGGTGAGCGCCAGTGCCGGGGGCGAGCGCGCCTGGGTCAGGCGCGACGGGGTCGGGGGCGAGCGCGCCGGGGTCGGGCACGGCAGTGCGACGGGGCCGGGTAAGAGAGTGGGGATTTGGGGGAACAGAGGCGGGATGAAGCAGGGAGAGTGAGAATTTTGGGTTAACTGGACGTAGCAGTAGCGCATTTACACGAAGCATGCTACTACTATTACGGGCAGCTATAGCGGTTTTCTACAGAAACCGCTACTGCTACCTTCACTAGCTGTAGCTCTTTTTCAGTAAAGCGCTACTGCTATAACCAGTTTGCCTTTTTCTTTTCCTCAGCGGTGAATGAAGGGAAGGCGATATATATTGCATCATTTAATGGTTAAATATGTATGCAAAATAGGAACATATATATTACATCATTGGACCCTTGCTGAATAATTGCTAAGTGTGTATACAAAATAGGAACATATATATATTACATCATTGGACCCATGCATAATAATGGCTAAGTGTGTATACAAAATAGGAACATATATATATATTACATCATCTGACCGATTCCTCTGCACTGACGTTTTCGTTTTTGAGGCAGCTTCTTTCCCTTCTTGTTCGTCGAAGAATAATTGAGCCCCTCATTATGACTTTGCCTTTTCCATGGAGTACGATTTTTCTTTGGTAATGTAGTATTGATTCTTCTTTTGACGTATACTTCATCATCATCGTCATCTTCCCTCATTGGGTTGCCGTACTGATCATAGTCTTCCTCGTTGGCGACTCCATCCATTCCAATGATGTTTCTTTTGCCTTTCCTCACGACAACACGACTGGGATTGCATGGGTCGGTTATGAAGAAGCATTGTGTCACGTGCTTAGCGTGTACCCATGGCTCGTTTTTTGCGATGGCGTTCACGGTAGTGCTCTTGGCGTCGGGTATAGTCATGGTAGTGAAAATCCGGCTTTCTCTTTCAATATTCTTAGCCCATCTAACACGGAACATCGTCGTGTTGTGCAGTCCAGAGTAGTCAAGCTCCCAGATCTCCTCGACCCTTCCATAAAATCGTTCAGTTGCGCCGTTGTCACTGCCGGTCATGCATTCCATCGTCACCCCTGAGTTCTGATCATCACTATCCATATCTTTGGCCTCCGTGTAGAACGTGTATCCGTTGATATCATATGTCTGATAGGTTACGAGGTTGGGTGAGGGGCCATGTGCTAAGGAGTATATGAGCAATCCGTCCTTAGAGCCCTCCTCCGGGGGATTAGCAATAATATGCTCTTTGAACCAATGCAGAAAAGTGGAGTTGTGCTCTATAGTAACTTCGGCGTCCGTCCTGCATACCCCCCGGTCACGATACTTCTTTGCGATAATTTCTTTGTGCAGTGCCACGAAAGGATCTACCTCATCTAGGTGTTGTAGAACTACCAAGTTTGCTCTATCAAAGTCATTGCGTCGATCTGAGTATGCCACGTGCAGTTCCCTGCGACTGTTGCAGTGACCTTCTCCTTCGAGCCTCCCATCGTGCTTGTTAACGGGCAAACCAACACTAACACTAGGCGGCTGGTCTGCGCCATATAGAAAATTCTCACAGAAAGAGATGCACTCTTGTGTCAAATAGCCCTGGATGATGCTTCCATCCGGACGGGACATGTTACGAACGAATCCTTTGATGATCCCATTCATCCTCTCAAACGGCATCATGTTGTGCAGGAATGACGGCCCTAGGTCTATTATGTCATCCACAATATGGACACATAGATGCACCATCACGTCAAAGAACGCGGGCGGGAAGTACATCTCAAGCTCATTCAGAATCACAACGATCTCTTCCTGTAGCCTTCGGAGCTTCTTCACACTGATCGACTTTCGAGAGATGACATCAAAAAAGTTGCAGAGACCAATAAGCGTGTCACGGACGTGCTTGTCCATTATCCCTCTAAGGGCAATGGGTAGTATCTGCGTCCTCATCACATGACAGTCATGAGACTTCATCCCGCTGAACCTTTTCTTGTGCGTGTCTGGATATCTACTTATCTTGCCACAGTAACCGGAACTAACTTTGACTCCGGTAAGGCACTTAAAGAATTGATTGATGTCAGCTTGACTTAAGGTGAAGCAAGAAGGGGGGCAATAATCCTCATTCTTTATTTTCTTGCCCTTCTTCTCCCGTACCTCTGTCTCCGTCTCTGTCTCGTCTGACATTTTACGGGGCGGCATGTGCAGATCTTCCCTGATTTTCAAATCTTGCAAGTCTTTTCTTGCCTTCGTCCCATCCTTCGTCTTATCCGGCATGTTTATCCGTGTTGCGAGCAAGCTCTCAAGGACATTCTTATAGATATGCATTTGATCAAGGCAATGAGGTGTATCGAGTTTGTGTCAGTACTCCAAGTCCCAGAACACAGACCTCGTCTTCCATACCTTCAGCAGCGGCTCCGGCGCCTTTCTCATTGTCTTTCCCGGCGCGGGGCACTCCTTCCAGTTTTTCAACAGCTCATCGATTTCGGCACCGCTCCGCTTACGTGGAGGTCCTTGATGCTCAGCGTGACCATTGAATAGATCTCCATGGTTTCTCCATGGGTCGTCCTGTTCGAGCCATCTTCGATGCCCCATGTACACGATTTTCCTAGACCCGCCATCTTTCCTTGACGTTAGCTGCTGAGGCGTTGTATCATCCATGCACCGCGTGCATATGCAATATCCATGGCACACCTGGCCTGCCACATATCCGTAACCGAGATAGTCATGCACTGTCATGATTAGCGCGGCTCTCATGTTGAAATACTCGCCTTTGCTGGCGTCCCATGTCTTGGTCGATGTTTTCATAACATGTCTAACTCCTCCTGAAGTAGCCCCAGATACAAATTAATATTATTTCCTGGTTGTTTTGGACCTTGAATAAGCATGCTCATGTGAATGTACTTCGATTTCATGCACAACCAGGGGGAGGTTGTACATCCATACAAACACGGGCCATGTGCTATGGTTGGTGCTCTGGTTGCCAAACGGATTCATGCCATAGGTACATGCGCCAAGCACGATGTTCCTTGCGTCACATTCAAAATACTGATAGAAGTTGTTCAACGCTCTCCACTGGCTTCCGTCCTTGACGTGTCTCAGCTTCGTATCATCTCCATCGTCGGGCTCCTTCCTCTCCGCGTGCCAGCGCATTAGCTTTGCTTCCTTGGGATCTACAAAATACCTCTGGAGACGAGGAGTGATTAGTAAGTGCCATACCACTTTCTGGGGACATTTCTTCCCGGCCTTCTTGTATCGAGAAGCATTGCACACCGGACAACTTGTTTTTTCCGCGTGCTCCTTCCGATAAATTATGCAATCATTGATGCATGCATGGTATCTAACGTGTGGCAGATCAAGAGGGCACACGATCTTCTTGGCCTCATCAGCACTACTAGGACATAAATTACCCTCGGGAAGAACATCCTTTAGGTACTTGAGATGCTCATCGAGGCTAGTGTCGGTCCATTTGTTTTTAGCCTTCGTCTTCAGGAGTTGGGGCGTGAAACTCAAGCAGGTCACCTCAGGATTGCAACCATCATACAATGGAGTGTTCGAGTCTACCACCAGTTGCTCCAGCTTAGCCTCCTCTCTAGAAGCAGCTCTCTCAGTACTCGTCTCCTTGCGAAGCAATGCTTGAACATGAGGGTCCCGCACGATTGAACTTAGTACCGACGAACTCTGCTGCGTGGAGTCCATGTCGTTCTCTCTGCCGCCATGTCCGGCCCCTTCTCCGCCGCCATATCCAGCCTCTTCCCCGCTGCCATTATCGATCATCTCTTCGTATTGCCCCGTGTCATCATTGCCTGCGCCGTCGGCATCCTCAACATCGTCATCCTCATCTTCAATTATCCACCGAGTATAGCCATCCATGAAACCAGTCATGAGCAGGTGCGCGTTGACACGACCATCGTCATGGGGGTCAAGCCAAACTATTCCTTTGCATTTTCGACACGGACATAAAACCTCTGTCAGGTTTTTTTCCATCATGTCCTGCACCGCCGACCGCAACCACCTGTCCACCATCGTTCCACTGACCATCGTCAACTCTGCACGGTAATAATAAACAAATTGATTATAAAAATGCGTGCATTCATCAAAGTCATACAAAAATTCGGCATGACCTTCCTTAAAAATAGGACATATATAGATCTAGAGTTTGCCCAGAATTCATCGAAACGGAAATAAATCGACATTTCGGCAAAACATAGGCAACTCAAAAGCACAATTTCGCGTCAACTCATGCCACACACACAATTTCCATAAACATATCACACACACATAAACATATTTCCATTTTGCAAAAGCATGAAATATTAATCACACCTCTATCTCGAGATCGAGCACACGGTGGAGATGATGATGTATGGAGGTCAAAAGTGCACAAAGCTCTTCTTGACAAAGAAAGATCTAGTTAGGGGGCAAATAGGTCACTTAACTAAATGCTACATCTACCTAGCTAGCTAATTTGGGAGGAGACAACTTCAACTAGTGGAGGGGGGAGGAAAAAGAGAAAGGAGATGAATTAATGGAGGTGGTGTAGTTATAGCTAGGAGTAATGAAGAGAGAGAAAGGTAGGTAGAGGAGGATGAGTAATGGGGGGAGAAGTATTGAGGAAGAAGAAGAGTGAGAGAGGGAGGATGTGGGAGGTAGGGGAAAGGGAGGAGAGCAGATGGGGAGGGGGAGGTGGAAAAAGGTGGTGGGTGTTGCGTCTTAGCAGTAGCGCGGGAGCAAAAGCGCGCTGCTGCTAAGAGCGTAGCAGCAGCGCGCTTTCCTGTCACATGCTACTACTAAACGGGCCAACCCTGTGCACAATTTCAAAATTAGCAGCAGCGAAGTGACAAAAAAGCGTGCTACTACTATGGCATTAGTAGCAGCGCGCATCCTGATGCCGCGCTACTGGTAAACTTATGTCGTTGTGTACTGTCGGTGGATTTTTGTCGCATCGCGGTTTAAGCATCACGCGCTACTGCTAAGTTTGCACCAGTAGCGAGCTTTCCATAGCCACACTGCTACTATTTAGCAACAGCGCCTCTTTTTATGCCGCACTGCTGCTAAGATAATGTGTATAAGGTTTTCCCTAGTAGTGGATTCTCGCACAACATCACGAATATCCAACAACTCGGTATCCTCGATACCACGGTGATGATCTCATGATCATGAACGGAACCACTCTTGGTTCAACGGGTTACCTCATAACCAAACGGTGATCATTTCACGATCATCACCAATCTCTTTCTCATCATCGAACCAGGGTTGTTATTAAGCAAGTTATTATTATTATTATTGACCCATAGTGTGACCGACACAAACTGGGCCCTTATCCGCGGGCATGACTATCGATAGATTTAATACACACTCTGCAGACGTTAGTACACTGTACCCACACCACAGAACCCATGGGCTCTCGCTCCCATTTGGGTGGACCAACCACATCCGACAAAACCGATCTACTGCCATACCACTCTCCCGGCCACTCCGACCAACTCCCCTCTAGGCTAGGTCATGGGTGGCCCCGTGCCTACCAAAGGCACCAACGACCACCGTCGTGGCAAAATGGCCACCATTGTGGCAAAATGGTCCCAAACAGGGACAATCCGGATGTAATGACAATGGGCACACAAGGTTATGTCTGCTTACCGGGCCAGGGTACATCACGCCCATAACCTTCCCTCGTTAGAGGCACCGACGAGAGGCACAACAATAGACCCAGTTAGGACCTTCCCATAAAGGCAAGTGTGATTGCACTAGTTAGCTCGATATGGTGGCACCATGACTCAGCCAACAGTTGTTCAAGTTCAGTTTAATCCGGTTAAACTTGAATGCAAATATGCCAAGCCATGATAAAATAACATGATGCAAATTACAATGCATGAACATGATATCAACATAAGCATGGAGGTGCAACATAACTATTAACCATGTCATCAACGAATCATATCCAACTGAGCATGGCATACTGACTAGCATGAACATCACAAGTACATACTTCTCAGAAACATAGCATGACCACTAGCATCAACAATAAATATCATGCAAGAACATATCAACAATGTCATCATGGAAGCATTTAACCAACTGGATGCAATGGAACATGCATAACAATAGTACTCGGGACAGACGGCAGTCATGCACCGAAGACCATCACCAACATCGACATGTACTACTAGCAAGCATAAGCATATGAAAGGAATACTAGCAACTAGCAGGGAATGATAACCAGGTGCATAACAACATAGCCAGAAAGTAAGCACTAACCCAGAAGCATTGCCGAAACAACGATAACCATATTTTAAACAAGCAAACATTTAATAAATATTCAAGTTGAAAACCATGGCTACTGCATGACTATCATGCAAGTGGGTATTGTGGCTTCCCTGGGGTGACGGAGACTCTGGGAAGAAGTGCGGTGAAGCCGCAGAACGAAATGTCAGACAGTACTTTCTTGGAGGGGCTGATTAGAGGAAAGGGCAAAATGGTCATTTTCACTGTGAGACCACCTAGTGAAAATGTTACCAAAAGATAGAGCTCGACGATACGAAGAAGTGAGCGTTGGTTTCACCTCAATCGGAGTTATGGTTGCAGAGTTATGAGGTGTAGAAGATCAGGGCTAATTTGTAAAAATATCATCACAAACAAGTCCCTGAGTGGATAAGTGAAAGAACATGCGGTGCCCCCATGTTTGGTTTTGGTAATTGATGACAATCTCTATGGACTAATGGTTGCCTTGAGTTATATTTGAAGGTTTTGTCCATAGGCTTTTCTTCGAGTACATGTGTTGGTTTCAAGGAGAGTTTGTGTTGACCAAGGTGCTATTAAGGAATTATCCAAAGCTTGGTCATGTGACAGTTGAGCTTATTGCAATCATGTCTTGAAGAAGAAGATTGTGTGATCAGAGTACATGTGTTGGTTTCAAGGATAGTTTTTGTTGACCAAGGTGCTATTAAGGAATTATCCAAAGCTTGGTCATGTGAGAGTTGAGCTTATTGCAAGCATGTATTGAAGAAGAAGATTGTGTGGTCATTCATGTTTACCTTCAAGACATCATCCAAATGAAGAGAGTTGGAAATATTCAAGGTTGATCAAGACTAAGTCAAGAGTGAATCAAGTTGATCAACTCAGAAAGCGTAGAAGATGTACCGAGAGGGATCTAGTGATCCCATGGTTTGGTAAGCATTGTCCATTGTGCTTTGTGTACTAACCCATGGTCTATGTGAGAGCTCTTCGTGGGGTTAGGTACGTGTTCATGGGCTTGTTTCAAGAGGAAGATATCACTCAACCCATGGAGAGGATGACATCAAGTGGTGATCATCATCAAGATTGCCGTGTGCAAGTTCAAGTGGATCATCGCGAAGAGATCAAGTGCTTGAAGCTTGCCGTCCATTGTGGTGACAATGGACTTTTGAATATGTGCCGAAGAGTGGCTCACCCATAGTGGACTATGGGGGAGCAATCATCTAGTCTTAATCAAGCCAACGCAATCAAGAAAGGTGGTCCAACTTGAGGGAGTCAAGATCGTAATCATCTAGCTCAAGTGGACCATGTGCAAGGCAAAGGTTTGCCCTTGAAAGGTTTTCTATTTTACCGGTCTCATGGTGGTAGTATGGAGACCGGGTTATAGGATCGTTTGCCGTACTATCAAGGGGGGCTCTCAAGTTGGCAGCTTGATCGTATCGTTAGTAGAGAGCTCAAACCATTGCATCCTTGCATCATGTTTCTTGGTTGTTGTTTGGTCCTCTTTGTCAGTCTTAGAGCTTATGGTCATCTTGATGACAAGCTTGAGTTCATCGAAAACGGAGTTTGCATGCGTCTTCTATGATGTTTTCGGTACTGGAGGTTTTACGGGTATTATCCGAGGAAGGGTTCTCACCATTTTCTTTTGGAACTTTTCTCATTTGCTTCTTATTGATACTTATTTGAAGATTGTGTTAGCCCTTGTCGCTAGCTTTCCAAAAAACTTGGTTTCATCAAATTCAGTGTCCGTTTGCAAAAGTTGTTGCAGTTTTGGTGTTCTGAAAAGGCTGCACCGGTACTACCGCGAATTAGAGCGGATGTAATTTTTTACTACCGCTCCAGAGCGGTACTACCATGGCTCCTACAGCGATAGTACCACTCTGTACCAAAAACTCGTCCCAAGTCTTGCGGTGGTAGGCCCGTATGTATTTTTTTAGTACCGCTCGCAAGCAGTAGTACCGCTACCATTTGCGGTAGTACCGTGAGGTTGAGCGGTAGTACTGTGGGGATGAGCAGTAGTACCGCTCCGGCGGTTCTACTGACCTTTTGCCTCCTCGCTGTTGTTTTTCAAAGGGGTACTATCGCCCTTGCGGTAGTACCGCTCCTTGGAGCGGTAGTACAGCTCTGTGCGGGCTATGAGCATAACGGTTGGATTTTTCCCCACCTATAAAAGGGGGTCTTCTTCCCCAATGAACCTTATCTCGTTAGCTCGTGTTCTTCCCCCATTGTTGACCTTCTTCGAGCTTTCTAACTCTCAATCCCTCCAATGATTCTTGCTAGTTCTTGAGGGAAAAGAGAGAGGAGATCTAGATCCACGTTTCCACCAATCACTTTCTCCTCTATGTGAGGGGAACCCCTTGGATCTAGATCTTGGAGTTTTCGTGTTCTCTTCTTCGTTCTTCCTCTCATTTTCCTCCCTAGAATTTGTTGCTTCGGTGGGACTTGGGAGACAAGGACTGGGGCACTCCGTGTGCCCTTGCCATTGCATTTGGTGCATCGGTTTGAGTTCTCCACGGTGATACGTGGAGGTTACAAGTTGAGAAGCTTATTACTCTTGGGTGCTTGGTACCCTTGAGCTTGTTCCTCTTGGGTGCTTGGGCGCCCTAGACAGTTGAGGTCACCTCAGAGCCATATTCCATTGTGGTGAAGTTTCATGGTGTCGTTGGGGAGTTAACCCCAACCTTTGTGGTGTTCGGAGCTCAATCATTGTGGTGTAAAGCTCCAGGCAAGCATCAGGGTCTCCAATTAGGTTGTGGAGATCGCCCCGAGCAATTTGACGGGTTCCAGTGACCGCTCCCAAGGGTTGCCAAAGTGTATAGGTTCGGTAACCGCCCCCAAGGGTTGCCATTTGTACGGGTTCGGTGACCGCCCTCAAGGGTCCCTTAGTGGAATCACGGCATCTTGCATTGTGCGAGGGCGTGAGGAGATTACGGTGGCCCTAGTGGCTTCTTGGGGAGCATTGTGCCTCCACACCGCTCCAAATAGAGATTAGCTTCCGCAAGGGTGTGAACTTCGGGATACATCATCGTCTCCGCGTGCCTCGGTTATCTCTTACCCGAGCCCCTTTACTTATGCACTTTACTTTGTGATAGCCATATTGTTTCTTGTCATATATCTTGCTATCACATAGTTTCTTATCTTGCTTAGCATAAGTTGTTGGTGCACATAGGTGAGCCTAGTTGTTTTAGGTTTTGTGCTTGACAAATTAACCGCTAGGTTTATTCCGCATTTGTTCATGCCTAAACCGTAATTATTTTAAAAACACCTATTCACCCCCCTCTAGGAGACATCCACGATCTTTTAATTGGTATCAGAGCCTCATCTCTCTTTATAGGGCTTAACCGCCTAGAGAGTAAGGATGTCGACTAGGGGTTTAGGATTCTCTGACACTCTTAGTTTCGATGGCACAATTTTTGATGTTTGGGTAATTCACATGCTTAATCTCTTTAGGGTCATGGACCCAAATTTAGAGCGAATTGTAGATATGGCTTTTTCTCCTCCAAAGGATCCCCAAAGATTTATCTTTAGAGGATGAGAAAAACTCTTATCTCAATGCTCAAGCTTCTAATGTGCTTTTCGATGCTTTGAGCAATGTAGTTATATTTCAACTCATGCCGTTCTGGGATGCTCATGAGTTGTGGACAAAACTTCAAGATAAATATGGCGTGTCCAAGTTTTGTGGGGATGATTGTTCTCCCTCCACATCCAGCCGTATAGTCTTCTCAACTTCTTCTACTTCACCTACATGTGGTTTGCTACAAGGTAATGATATGGTGAGTAGTGTTGGTCATTGCAATGAAGATAGTATGTTTATTATGGATGATCATTCATCACTATCTTATTGCAATGCTCCTTCTTTGGGCTTTAACACTTCGAGCACTCCAAATGTTTCACATGCTTGTGTTGATAGTCCTTGCATATCATGTAGAAATTGCTTGACTAAATCTCATGATGATATGTTTACTATGTCTTGTTGCCATAATAAAAATGCATATATGTCCTCGAATTGTTGTGCTAGCAATGTAGAGGAAACCCAACACCCCATGGAACAATATGTGGTCTTGAATGGTGCTTCAACGGATCCTACATCATCATCTATCGCATTTTGCCTTATGGCCAAGGCCTCAAAGGTATCTCCCACTTTGAATCCCAATATATCTTGTGATGATATTGATGATGGCAAGAATGATGATGATGTTGATTATGATGAAGAGAATGATAATGTTGCCTCCTTAAATATGAAGGGGGAAATGGTTTTTAAAGCTCTTCATAAAAATAAAATTGCTCGTTTCAACTTCATGGAAATTATGTCCATTGCCATTGAGGGCAAGAAATATATTGAGGAGTTGGAATCTCATCTCGACGAGCATGAGGTCACCATTGAGAAAATGGAAGGTCATGAGTGTGATTACGCTAATGACATTGCGGACCTCTCTCAAGCTCTTGAACTTGAACAAACCACCAAGGAATCTCTTGAGGAGACCTTTGCTCTAGAATTATCTAGAGTAAGGGAATCTCGTGATAGAGCCCTTGAGGTGGCCAATGATTTTGAAACTAAAAATGAGTAGCTTGAAGTTGCGCATGCTAAACTCCTTGAGGACTTTGAGCACCTCAAAAATGGCTCAAGGGTCATTAAGAGTGAGCTCATCAAACTCACCGAGTCTCATGCTCAACTTAAATCTTCATATTCAAAAGAGCTTGCCAAGTTGTCTTCTCCTCTTGTTGCTAATGATGATGCTTGTGCTACTAACTCTATCTCCTGTGAAGCATCCATATTAAAGGAGAATGTTGAGCTAAGGGCTCAACTTGAGTTGCTATCTAGCAATTATGGGATGTTGGAAGAAAATCATGTAAAGCTCACAATCTCTCATGATGATCTTCTAGTATCCCATAATGTGCTAAAGATAGCTCATGAGGCCATGATTGCTAAGGTAACATCTAGTGAGCCTCATGTGGATACTAGCACTACTTCTAGTCAAAATGCTATGTTGCCATGTGCTAGTCCTTGTAATTCATCTACTCACAATGTTGGTACATCTCGTGATGAATTGCTTTCCTTGCCTTGTTGCTCTAACAATGAAGCTTATACTTCCTCTAGTACTTGTGTTGAGACTAACCATGTAGAGGAAATCAAAGAGCTCAAGGCCCAAGTCACTTCTTTGAAGGAAGACTTGGAAAAGAGTCATGAAGGGAAATTCACACTCAACAATACCTTGAGTGTGCAAAAATCCCCCAATGTCAAAGGTGGACTTGGATTCAACTCGAAGAAGAAGAAGAAGTCCAATATGAACAAAAAGAAGGGCCAAGAACAAGTCAAGAATTCGGCCAAGATTGTTTGCTTCAAGTGCAAAGTAGAAGGGCATCATGTTAGATCTTGCCCATTGAAGAAGAAGGCCATTAGTGACAAGCAACAAGGGAAGCAGCCACAAGTTCGATCTCATGCTCAACCACAAGTTGAAGAAAGTACTCTTCCCAAGAATCCTCAAGCTAATGCTTCTCAAGTTGAGAAATCAAGTGAGAAGAAAGTGAAGAGTAGATGTTGCTACTTATGTCGTGAGAAAGGTCACCTCGCCTCTTCATGCACTAGTGGTAACTTATCCAACCCAATTATTATTGATGATATCTATTCTCTTGGGAAGGATAAGGTTGGCAATGTGTTTTCCAAAGTTGTTGGTACTCAAAGTGGTGTCAAGAAGAGAACCATTTGGGTAGCCAAGCCTATCATGACTAACCTCTTAGGACCCAACTTGGTTGGGGACCAACAAGCTCAAACTTGATCAATAGGTGTTGTTGGAGGGCATTGGAGACTTGGCTACTTTATGAAGAATTAAGGGAACTTCATCATTCTAATTGTCTCAAGCCAAGTTATTCGAATTATCAAGTTTCTATCTTATATCCAATGTTTCTCCATGCAGTAACTCGTGCTTAAAGTGTTTACATTGATAGTTACTTACCCCTTTGCATGCTTGGTTTTGTTCCTTGCATGTGTTTGTATATGTTGTGCTTCCAACTTGATTATCTTGAGCAATCAAGTATGTGTGTGTTGGTTTGCACATCATGTACGTGTGTGTCATGCATTGAGCCTTTTGCATATTGTTTGTATCTTAGTTGGCTCTTGTGAGAGATTAATGGAATATCCTATTATGGGGGAGTACTGTGCTTTGTGCACCTCACTATCCTATAAATGTGTGTACATGATTAATACCATATAGTATTTATATTTCAAGATTATCTAGTCGCTATGTGTTATGTCTTCTCATAAGAAATTCAAATTCTAAATAGTCCATTAATTATCTCTTGTTGGATTCTCTTATTGCCTCTTGTTAAGTTTTTATTGGTATCACATTATGGGGGAGTAATATGCTATGTGCATATTACAAGCCTAGAAAATGTGTACATTTGAGATATTGTCACCTAGAATTGATATTGTAAATTATCTTGTTCCTAGGTGGCATGTTAGCTCTACAAGTTGCAATTTGCTTTTTGTTTGGTGTGAAGATGATGTCGGATATCCTTGTTATCTACCACTGGGAATTATTTCCAAATACTTCTTGTCTTTTGACAATTGGTACTCACTTATGTGTGGTAGAAATTATTGATCATCTTTACATTGGCCTTTGCTTTTATTTGCTTTATCTCTTGCCTTGGATTGTGTCAACTCCCATTGTATTCCATACCACTTGTGGATCTTGTTAATTTCTTGACCTTGTCTAGTGTTTTCTAGATATAGTGAAAGTGGTGATCCCACCTCGTGCATTTTGTATTCAAATGCAAATTCTCTATAATGCACTAGTCTTGGGGGAGCTATCCTATTCTCTATAAAACACTCATCTTGTGATCCTTATCAAGTGTGTGTTTGTGGAAGGCAAGCCGTTTCTTTTTGGTGCTTTGTGCCATCATGAAACTTTGTAGAGGGCTTGGTCTGTTTGGAACCATTCTCTCTTTTGGGAGCTTGACATCTTTCTTTTTGAGTTTATCAATGGATATCTCATTCCTTGATGTATCTTTTATGGATATCCTCCAAGTGATGATTTATTCATTTGGTATCTTTTCTTCGCTTGGTATTTCTTTGTCTTTTGGTCTTGGTTCTTCAAAGTCTTGAGCATGCATATTTACTTCTTGTAGTTTCTTTGGCATGTTTTCTTTCTTTGACCCAATATATAGGGGGAACTCCACCAAGTCTCAAATTGGATGAGATGTGCATGAAATTCATTTTCATATCTATATGCACATATTTATGTGGAGTTTGTCCTATGTATTGTTGGTGTTTCTAACTCTTTGGTCCCAATGAGTTTGGGTACCATTTTGTTTGTGTTGTTGTTCTAGGAACAATTCGAGATGCATTGGATGCTCGGCTCACTCACAACGAAGGTGTTTCCACCATGTGCTTATTGGAGTCAAGCTAGGATGATCAATGAACTACCATCTACCTTCAATTGGTATCTACTACATCCTTCCAATGGTATCTCGGTAACAAGTATCATCATCTACTTCATGCACACATTTCTTGCATCAACCTTGTGTAGGTTGTATCATGGCATGCTATCCATTCTTTCTTGATATACTTATTTCCTTTCTCAAAGCATCCCAACAATGATGTCTTGTTGCTAGTTGTGATGTCTTTGATGTTCGTGTGGTTGGAATTCATTTATGTACAATAACACCATATCTAGCCATGTGCTATGCTTCCAAGCGAATATCTTATTGGTATATATATGTATGACTTCCTTTTGGATATCTTGTTCCTTCGTGTTGTAACTATTTCGGGTGTACATCCTTCTTTGTAGATATATATCATCATGATTTCATCTACCTAGAATCTTATACACTTGAGAGAAATTACATCTCTAGATGATATCCTTTCTTTCACGTCCACCTTGTCTTTCTTGTTATTTCTTTGGTGGCTCCGTGAAAGCTTTTGCCTTGAGTGTGTGTCTTATCTCGTTGCATCTTGTTGCACTCTTGTGTGGTGAAGATTTTTTTTCCTCATGCTTGTCTTTACGAGGCTTTTGCCATCATAATTGGTATCCCTCGTCTTGATGAAGCTTTCTTTTATATCTTCACCGTGGGTTGTCACAAGCATAGTTTTTCTTATATGCTTATTAGTGAACTTGTGACCCCTTTTGCTAGTTGTGTGTGGGAATGACAGGCCTTCCACCATGTATCTCATTAATTCAAGACTATATTGATGCTTAATGCTCTTCTGTACATTAGTCTTCGCAAGTGCATTGCCTTGACACACACACATCTTTTTGGTTGAGCCCACTCTTAAGTTGCCTCTCTTACTTGTTGCTCAACCATGTGTTTGTTGCAAGTACTAGGCTTAGTTTCCTATATGCTCTCTTGCACTTTCTGTAAGTTTCTATTGATTTTGGGGGAGCTATGATCCTATTTTGTGCACTTTGTATCCAAGTACAAAAATTCTTAATGTGCACAAATCATGGGGAGCTTCTCTAGTTTCTTTAGAACACTGCTCCGCTCTTATCATAATATCCTTTATTCATGTGGCTCGTAGGATCATTGGCCTAGTTGGTTCATTTGGTATCTTTTGATAGCTTGCTTCAATTGGTATCTTTTGATTGCTTGATTGCTTGTTTCTCTCTTTGATTATGTCTTTGTGGCATATCTTCCTTTTGCAATCTTTGGGCCTCAATATAGTTTGTCTTCCTCCAAGTATTTACTGTTGGATGTGTGTATTGCATTCCACTCTCTTGTTGAGAAATACAGAATTTATGGAGGACCACAATCTATATTGGCCCTCTAAGCTTTTCGCCCATTTTGGCAATCGATACCAATGGGGGAGAAGTTTCAAAGAGTTTTGTGGAGAAGCTTTGGTTTATGTTTCCTTAGCTTTTGCATCTCATTCGCATGCATTATTGGTTGTTGCATTGCATGGTGATGCATAATTCCTTGTATAAACTCTCTTGAAAGTGATTGTCATCAATTATCAAAATGGGGGAGATTGAAAGAACATGCGGTGCCCCCATGTTTGGTTTTGGTAATTGATGACAATCACTATGGACTAATGGTTGCCTTGAGTTATATTTGAAGGTTTTGTCCATAGGCTTTTCTTGGAGTACATGTGTTGGTTTCAAGGAGAGTTTGTGTTGACCAAGGTGCTATTAAGGAATTATCCAAAGCTTGGTCATGTGAGAGTTGAGCTTATTGCAAGCATGTCTTGAAGAAGAAGATTGTGTGATCAGAGTACATGTGTTGGTTTCAAGGAGAGTTTGTGTTAGGTGCTATTAAGGAATTATCCAAAGCTTGGTCATGTGAGAGTTGAGCTTATTGCAAGCATGTATTGAAGAAGAATATTGTGTGGTCATTCATGTTTACCTTCAAGACATCATCCAAATGAAGAGAGTTGGAAAGATTCAAGGTTGATCAAGACTAAGTCAAGAGTGAATCAAGTTGATCAACTCACAAAGCATAGAAGATGTATCGAGAGGGATCAAGTGATCCCATGGTTTGGTAAGCATTGTCCATTGTGCTTTGTGTACAAACCCATGGTCTATGTGAGAGTTCTAAGTGGGGTTAGGTACCTGTTCATGGGATTGCGTCAAGAGGAAGATATCACTCAACCCATGGAGAGGATGACATCAAGTGGTGATCGTCATCAAGATTGCCGTGCGCAAGTTCAAGTGGATCATCGCGAAGAGATCAAGTGCTTGAAGCTTGCCATCCATTGTGGTGACAATGGACTTGTGAAGATGTGCCAAAGAGTGGCTCACTCATAGTGGGCTATGGGGGAGCAATCATCTAGTCTTCATCGAGCCAACTCAATCAAGAAAGGTGGTCCAACTTGAGGGAGTCAAAATCGTCATCATCTAGCTCAAGTGGACCATGTGCAAGGCAAAGGTTTGCCCTTGATAGGTTTTCTATTTTACCGGTCTCATGGTGGTAGTTTGGAGACCGGGTTATAGTATCATTTGTCGTACTATCAAGGGGGGCTCTCAAGTTGGTAGCTTGATCGTGTCGTTAGTAGAGAGCTCAAACCATTGCATCCTTGCATCATGTTTCTTGGTTGTTGTTTGGTTCTCTTTGTGAGTCTTAGAGCTTATGGTCATCTTGATGACAAGCTTGAGTTCATCGAAAACGGAGTTTGCTTGCATCTTCTATGATATTTTCGGTGTTGGAGGTTTTGCGGGTCTTATCCGAGGAATGGTTCTCACCATTTTATTTTGGGCCTTTTCTCATTTGCTTATTATTGATATTTCTTTGAAGATTGTGTTAGCCCTTGTCACTAGCTTTCCAACAAACTTGGTTTCATCAAATTCGGTGTCCGTTTGCAAAAGTTGTGGAAGTTTTGGTGTTCTGAAAAGGCTGCAGCGGTACTACTGCGAATTGGAGCGGATGTAATTTTTTACTACCGCTCCAGAGCGGTACTATCGCGGCTCCTACAGCGGTAGTACCGCTCCGGACCAAAAACCCATCCCAAGTCTTGCGGTGGTAGGCCCGGATGTATTTTTTTAGTACCACTCGCAAGCAGTAGTACCGCCACCATTTGCGGTAGTACCGTGAGGTCGAGCGGTAGTACCGTGAGGACGAGCGGTAGTACCGCTCCGGCAGTTCTACTGGCCTTTTGCCTCCTCGATGTTGTTTTTCAAAGGGGTACTACCGCCCTTGCGGTAGTACCGCTCCTTGGAGCGGTAGTACCGCTCTGTGCGGGCTGTGAGCATAACAGTTGGATTTTTCCCCACCTATAAAAGGGGGTCATCTTCCCCAATGAACCTTATCTCTTTAGCTCGTGTTCTTCCCCCATTGTTGACCTTCTTCGAGCTTGCTAACTCTCAATCCCTCCAATTATTCTTGCTAGTTCTTGAGGGAAAAGAGAGAGGAGATCTAGATCCACGTTTCCACCAATCACTTTCTCCTCTATGTGAGGGGAACCCCTTGGATCTAGATCTTGGAGTTCTTCGTGTTCTCTTCTTCGTTCTTCCTATCATTTTCCTCCCTAGAATTTGTTGCTTCGGTGGGATTTGGGCGAGAAGGACTTGGGCACTCCGTGTGCCCTTGCCATTGCATTTGGTGCATCGGTTTGAGTTCTCCACAGTGATACGTGGAAGTTACAAGTTGAGAAGCTTATTACTCTTGGGTGCTTGGTACCCTTGAGCTTGTTCCTCTTGGGTGCTTGGGCGCCCTAGATGGTTGAGGTCACCTCGGAGCCATATTCCGTTGTGGTGAAGCTTCATGGTGTCGTTGGGGAGTTAACCCCAACCTTTGTGGTGTTCGGAGCTCAATCATTGTGGTGTAAAGCTCCGGGCAAGCGTCGGGGTCTCCAATTAGGTTGTGGAGATCGCCCCGAGCAATTTGACGGGTTCCGGTGACCGCCCCCAAGGGTTGCCAAAGCGTACGGGTTCGGTAACCGCCCCAAGGGTTGCCATTTGTACGGGTTCAGTGACCGCCCTCAAGGGTCCCATAGTGGAATCACGGCATCTTGCATTGTGCGAGGGCATGAGGAGATTACGGTGGCCCTGGTGGCTTCTTGGGGAGCATTGTGCCTCCACACCGCTCCAAACGGAGATTAGCATCCGCAAGGGTGTGAACTTCGGGATACATTGTCGTCTCCGCGTGCCTCGGTTATCTCTTACCCAAGCCCCTTTACTTATGCACTTTACTTTGTGATAGCCATATTGTTTTTTGTCATATATCTTGCTATCACATAGTTGCTTATCTTGCTTAGCATAAGTTGTTGGTGCACATAGGTGAGCCTAGTTGTTTTAGGTTTTGTGCTTGACAAATTAACCGCTAGGTTTATTCCACATTTGTTCGTGCCTAAACCATAATTATTTTAAAACGCCTATTCACCCCCCCCCCCTCTAGGAGACATCCACGATCTTTTAATAAGGCAGAGGCGCAGAATTAGAAATACGCTTTCTGACTCAGAAAACATATTCTGAACCGAAGTAGAAGCAAAGTACGCTTTCAAAAAAGAGGAAACGTACTCTGGCAAAAACGTCTCCACTTGCCACGTGGGCAGAGGTGGTTGGGCCACCGACGCATGGGGACCACGGGCAGGGGGGCGATCGATTTTCGTCTTCTTCCTGCCGTGCTCGCTCGTGATAGAAAAGAGGGGAGGGAGACAGAGGCGCTGCCGGCGACGGGGCGGGTTGCTCCGGCCAGGACCAGCCAAGCAGAGGCCACCGGCGAGCACGGCTCAGTCCCCTGCGTCCATCCCCGCAGAGAGGGAGCAACCGGGCGGCTGGGAGTGACGACGGTGAGTGGCGGCATGGAGGAGCAGAGGCGGGCGGCCGATGGTGATGCTCAGCGAAGCAAAGCACTCCGACGAGAGATGAGGGGTGGGGCGGTTCGCCGGGACGTGGGGAAGACATTGGTGGAGTCGGGGAGGCGAGGCAAGGCTCGGCTAGCACGATTGCTGCGGTGGCTGAGAGGAGTAGGCGGCGGCCGAACGAGGGGCACGTGGCCACGGGTGGACTCCGGTGAGGGCGAGGGGATGGGGCGAACCGCCAGAGTGAGGAGGAGGCGTAGGTGGAAACGGGAGGGAGAGAGGAGCGCCGGAGGGCTCGGTTGGGGTGGTGGCAGAGAACAGCGGTGACAACCAAGCTCCGGGAGGCGCGGCCAAAGGACTCTAGCGACGAACTGGTGGGGTGGAGATGCTCTCTGGGAGGAGGGGAACAAGCTGGAGGGGTCAGGAGGTGGAGAGGAGGACTAGGCTCGCCGGAAACGAGAAGACCGGCGATGGCCGAGGCGAACTCTGGCGAAAAGAGGAGGGGGCTGATAACCCACAAGTATAGGGGATCAATTGTAGCCTCTTTCGATAAGTGAGAGTGTCAAACCCAACGAGGAGCTAAAGGTAGAACAAATATTCCCTCAAGTTCTATCAACCACCGATACAACTCTACGCACGCTTAACGTTTGCTTTACCTAGAACAAGTACGAAACTAGAAGTACTTTGTAGGTGTGATAGGATAGGTTTGCAAGATAATAAAGAGCATGCAAATAAAAGCTAGCGGCTATTTAGATAAAGACACAACTAAATTAGTTTCAATAGAGAGCTTTTTGCCATGAGAAAGTTATTTGTCCCTAGGCAATCGATAACTAGACCGGTAATCATCATTGCAATTTTATTTGAGGGAGAGGCATAAGCTAACATACTTTCTCTTCTTGGATCATATGAAATTATGATTGGAACTCTAGCAAGCATCCGCAACTACTAAAGATCATTAAGGTAAAACCCAACCATAGAATTATAAGGCATCAAGTCCTCTTTACTCCCATACGCAAACAACCTACTTACTCAGGTATGTGCTTCTGTCACTCACGCCACCCACCATAAGCAAATCATGAACATATTTCAAACCCTACAGCGGGGATCCCTCACGCTTGCGGGATACGGAGAGCACCATAGGACAACAACAATAATAAAACATGCAACTCAAACCAATCACGATCATTAATTAACCCATAGGACAAAACAGATCTACTCAAACATCATAGGATAGCCATACATAATTGGGAAATAATATATAGAGTTAAGCACCATGTTTAAGTAGAGATTACAACGGGTAAAAGAGGGGTTACACCGCTGCATAGAGGGGGGGAGAGTTGGTGATAATGGCGGTGAAGTTGTTGGTGTAGATTGCGGTGATGATGATGGCCCCGGCGGTGTTCCGGTGCCACCGGAAGAGAGGGGGAGAGAGAGCCCCCCTTCTTCTTCTTCTTCCTTGACCTTCTCCCTAGATGGGAGAAGAGTATCCCCTCTGGTCCATGGACTCCATGGCATGGGAGGGGCGAGAGCCCCTCCGAGATTGGATCTATCTCTCTGTCTCTCTCTGTTTCTGCGTTTCTGATTCTGCCCTTTCACCGTTTCTTAAATTCCCGGAGATCCGTAACTCCGATTGGGCTGAATTTTGGACAGGCTTTTTATCCGGATATTAGCTTTCTTGCAGCGAAAGAAGGGCACCAACCGCCTTATGGGGTGGCCACGAGGCCCCAGGGCGCGCTTGACCCCCTGGGGCGCACCCCCTACCTCGTGGCCCCCTCGGGCATCGTCTCGCGTTGATTCTTCTTCCCAAAAATCACATATATTCCAAAAAAATCTCCGTCAGTTTTTATCCTGTTTGGACTCCATTTGATATGGATTTTCTACGAAACAAAAAAATGCAATAAACAGGAATTGACACTGGGCACTGGATCAATATGTTAGTCCCAAAAATAGTATAAAAAGTTGCCAAAAGTATATGAAAGTTGTAGAATATTGGCATGGAACAATCAAAAATTATAGATACAACGGAGACGTATAAGCATCCCCAAGCTTAATTCCTGCTCATCCTCGAGTAGGTAAATGATAAAAAGATAATTTTTGATGTGGAATGCTACCTAGCATAATCTTGATCATGTAATCTAATCATGGCATGAATATTAAGACACGAGTGATTCAAAGCAATAGTCTATCATTTGACCTCAAGACAATAATACTTCGAGCATACTAATGAAGCAATCATGTCTTTTCAAAATAACATGGCCAAAGAAAGTTATCCCTACAAAATCATATGGTCTGGCTATGCTCCATCTTCACCACACAAATCATTCAAATCATGCACAACCCCGATGACAAGCCAAGTAATTGTTTCATACTTTTGATGTTCTCAAACCTTTTCAACTTTCACACAATACATGAGCGTGAGCCATGGACATAGCACTATAGGTGGAATATAATATGATGGTGAAGTTTGTGTGGAGAAGACAAAAGGAAGAAAGTCTCACATCGACACGGCTAATCAACGAGCTATGGAGATGCCCATCAATTGATGTCAATGCGAGGAGTAGGGATTGCCGTGTAATGGATGCACTAGAGCTATAAGTGTATGAAAGCTCAAACTGAAACTAATTGGGTGTGCATCCAACTTGCTTGCTCATGAAGACCTAGGGCATTTAAGGAAGCCCATCATTGGAATATACAAGCCAAGTTCTATAATGAAAATTCCCACTAGTATATGAAAGTGATAACTCAAGAGACTCTCTATATGAAGAACATGGTGCTACTCTGAAGCACAAGTGTGGTCCAAGGATAGTAACATTGTCCCTTCTTTTTTTTTTCTTTTTTTTCTTTTTTTGTAGTCTTCTTTGGCCTCTCTTTTTTTTGGGGGGGGGGCTTCTTTGGCCGCTTTTATTTTGATCATGGGACAATGTTCTAATAATGATGATCATCACACTTTTATTTACTTACAACTCAATATTACAACTCGATACTAGAACAAAGATATGACTCTATATGAATGCCTCCGGCGGTGTAACGAGATGTGCAATGATCTAGCGTAGCAATGACATCAAAAAACAGACAATCCATGAAAACATCACACTAGCTATCTTACGATCATGCAAAGCAATATGACAATAAATGCTCAAGTCATGTATTTGATGATGATGGAAGTTGCATGGCAATATATCTCGGAATGGCTATGGAAATGCCATAATAGGTAGCTAAGGTGGCTGTTTTGAGGAAGATATAAGGAGGCTTATGTGTGATAGAGCATATCGTATCACGGGGTTTGGATGCACCGGTGAAGTTTGCACCAACTCTCGAGGTGAGAAAGGGCAATGCACGGTACCGAAGAGGCTAGCAATGATGGAAGGGTGAGAGTGTGTATAATCCATGGACTCAACATTAGTCATAAAGAACTCACATACTTATTGGAAAAATCTATTAGTCATCGAAACAAAGTACTACGCGCATGCTCCTAGGGGGATAGATTGGTAGGAAAAGACCATCGCTCGTCCCCGACCGCCACTCATAAGGAAGGCAATCAATAAATACCTCATGCTCCAACTTCGTTACATAACGGTTCACCATACGTGCATGCTACGGGAATCACAAACCTCAACACAAGTATTTCTATAATCCACAACTACCCACTAGCATGACTCTAATATCACCATCTTTATATCGCAAAACTATTGCAAGGAATCAAACATATCATATTCACTGATCTACAAGTTCTATGTAGGAATTTATGACTAACCATGTGAATGACGAATTCCTATCATCTCTCTAAATAGATATAAGTGAAGCAAGAGAGTTTAATTCTTTCTACAAAAGATATGCCCACGCTCTAACAAATATAAGTAAAGCAAAAGAGCATTTGACAAATGGCGGTTTTCTATGTGTAGGGAAACAGGCAATCCAAACTTCAAATGATATAAGTGAAGCACATGAAGCATTCTATAAAGCCATACTCAAAAAATATAAGTGAAGTGCAATGAGCATTCTATAAATCAACCAAGGACTATCTCATACCAGCATGGTGCATAAAAGAAAAGTGAAAACTAAATGCAAAAGATGCTCCAAGATTTATGCATATCATGTGACGAATAAAAATATAGCTCCAAGTGAAATTACCGATGATCATTAGAAGAAAGAGGGGATGCCTTCTGGGGCATCCCCAAGCTTAGGCTCTTGCCACTCCTTATTCCTTCTCCATCGTGATCTCTCCCAAAACTTGAAAACTTCAATCACACAAAACTTAATGGAAAGTTCGGTAAGATCTGTTAGTATAATAAAGCAAATCACTACTCTAAGTACTATTGCAAACCAGTTCATATTTTGTTTTTGCATTGTAGCTACTGTAATATAAATTTTCCATGGCTTAATCCACTGATATAAATCGATAGTTTCATCAAAACAAGCAAACTATGCATCAAAAATAGAATCTGTCTTAAACAGGACAGTCTGTAGTAATCTGAACATTCAACATACTTATGGCACTCCAAAAATTCTGAAAAAAAAGGAAAAATAAAAAAATTGTATAGAAATACAGTGAAAAGTTTCAGAACCGCTTGACGTTCCTGTAGAAAAATGTAAAATCATGCACTACAGCCAAAGTTTATGTTTTGCACTGGACAAACCAACAAGCAATGTAAACATCCTAAAGGAAAATCTTGGCACATTATTTTTATAATACAATGGAATTGTACAAGGGGATAATTATTTTTTTGATAAGTTTCTGTAATCAAGACTCACAAAGTTTCCGTGAGCATGAACAAAGTTCAAGGAGCTCCCCTACTTCAACAATGCTTGTCTCTCTCACTTCCCTTTTTGAAAAGTTTTTGGTTCCCCTCTTTATTTTTATTTTTTTAACTATATAAAAGCACTCAACAGAAAAAAATGACTCTCTAAAACTTCCGGGTTGTCTCCCTGGCAGCGCTTTCTTTAAAGCCATTAAGCTAGGCATATAGTACTCAAGTAAAGAATCCACTCGGATCCCAAGGTATATCAAAGCCAATTTTAATTAACAAAGATTTTTGATTTAGTAGTGAGCACAAAGTAACATATATCATGCAACAACTAAGTCTAACTGTCTTCCTATGCATCAGCATGTCATAAAAGAACAATTCATGCACACATAGTAAAGGCCAATGCATAGTATAAACAGTTTCTTGCAATTTTATCATATTGGAAACATGGAGAGGCGGAGATGTAGTTCCTCTCTCATAATAATTGCAAGTAGGAGCAGCAAGCACATGCACGTTATATCTATGAAAATCATCATGTGTAGTAGTGAAACGCAACCCATCAATATAATCCTTAATAAGGGCAAACTTCTCCGATATAGTGTAGTCGGGAGAATTCAAATAGATAATAGGCTATCATGCGTGGGTGCAATAGCAATAATTTCATGTTTAACATAAGGAACTATAGCAAGTTCATCTCCATAAGCATAAGTCATATTGGCATCTTGGCCACAAGCATAGCAAGCATCATCAAAAAGGGATATTTCAAAAGAATCAACGGGATCATAACAATCATCATAGCAATCATCCTTCGGTAAGCACGAAGGGAAATTAAACAATGTATGAGTTGAAGAGTTAGTCTCATTAGAAGGTGGGAATGGGTAGCTAATCCGCTCTTCCTTCTTTTGTTTTTCGCTCTCCTCGTCATCTTTTTCATCCAATGAGCTCACAGTTTCATCAATTTCTTCTTCCATAGACTCCTGCAAAATATTAGTCTCTTCTCGGACAGTGGATGCTTTCTCAATAAATTCATCAATATCATAATTGTATTTATAATTATCATAGCAATATTTAAGGATAGCTAAATTTTTAGGTCTATAAACTGAATCATCAAAATCTTCAAACTCTTTAAACAAAGATTCAATTTCATAAGCACCCATAAAAGCAACGAATTCTTCGATTCAATCCACATCATAATAATCATATATACCATTAGCATAAGAAGCCAAGGTTTCATCATCATTAAATTCACATGAAAAGGGAAAGTGTGGAGCCTTCATCCTAGAGCAACAAGTTTAATCATATCTCAAGCATAGTTGCCGAGCATACCAATGTAACATATAAATTTGATCCCATAATAGTTTCCCTTTTTAGTCAAGAGATAATCCCTAAAGTATTCACGTTGATCCAACGTTACTCCCATTATAAAGTTGAATGGGTTTTTCTCAGGATTATCAAAGTAGTACATAATATATTTCACATAATGAGCATCGAGGGTTTTAGGAGGTTCAACATCTCCATGAGGAGCAAGTACACCTAATTTTTTGGTATTTCGTGTTCCATATTCATAACTAAAGATAGAGAACAACTCAGAACAGAAAATAAAAGCTACTTTGTGATAAAGCAAACAAGCACACACGAGAATATTCACCCCACACTATAACTCCCTGGCAACGGTGCCAGAAAAAGGTCTTGATAACCCACAAGTATAGGGGGTCAATTGTAGCCTCTTTCGATAAGTAAGAGTGTCGAACCCAACAAGGAGCTAAAGGTAGAACAAATATTCCCTCAAGTTCTATCGACCACCGATACAACTCTATGCATGCTTAACGTTTGCTTTGCCTAGAACAAGTATGAAACTAGAAGTACTTTGTAGGTGTGGTAGGATAGGTTTGCAAGATAATAAAGAGCATGTAAATAAAATCTAGGGGCTATGTAGATAAAGACACAACTAAATTAGTTTCAGTAGAGAGCTTTTTGTCACGAGAAAGTTATTTGTCCCTAGGCAATCGATAACTAGACCGGTAATCATCATTGCAATTTTATTTGAGGGAGAGGCATAAGCTAACATACTTTCTCTTCTTGGATCATATGCACTTATGATTGGAAATCTAGAAAGCATCCGCAACTACTAAAGATCATTAAGGTAAAACCCAACCATGGCATTATAAGGCATCAAGTCCTCTTTACTCCTATATGAAACAACCTACTTACCCGGGTCTGTGCTTCTGTCACTCACGCCACCCATTATAAGCAAATCATGAACATATTGCAAACCCTATAGCGGGGATCCCTCACGCTTGCGTGACACGGAGAGCACCATAGGACAGCACCAATAATAAAACATGCAACTCAAACCAATCACGATCATCAATTAACCCATAGGACAAAACAGATCTACTCAAACATCATAGGATAGCCCTACATAATTGGGAAATAATATATAGAGTTGAGCACCATGTTTAAGTAGAGATTACAGCGGGTAAAAGAGGGGTTACACCGCTGCATAGAGGGGGGAAGAGTTGCTAATTATGGCGGTGAAGTTGTTGGTGTAGATTGCGGTGATGATGATGGCCCCGACGGCGTTCCGGCGCCACCGGAAGAGAGAGGGAGAGAGCCCCTGTCGTGGAATTGTCACGACAGATGTCCAAGTGTGAGGCTAACACATCTTTGTAGTAGCTTCAGAGGGGTTGAACGTAATCAAGAGATGCAACAGAAGACAAGGATTTAGACAGCTTCGGGCCCCGGGAAATATCATCCGGTAATAGCCCTACATGTTGTTTGTGGCTAGATCTCATTATGCTCATGAGAGAGTCATCGCATAAGCCGGCTCCCCCTTTGTGTCTATCCCTAGAGATTGTTTCTTGTCCCCCTTGGGGTGCCCTGCCCCTCCTTATATATGTTGAAGGGGCGGGTTAAATGACTAGTCCTAGCAGGATTAGGATTACTCTGTTACAAGTGGAGTCCTAGTCTTGCTTCCTTTGTAAAGGAATATTCCTTATGCTTTCCTCTTAAGCTGGCCCACCATCACATGAACCGGCCAACTGGGCCTTGGGCCTTGTAGTCCGTCCGACCCATCTGTCGGGTCTCCAGTGAGTCGTAATGATCAGGCGGGTTACCCATAAATCGCCAAGTCCGGGCGGGTTGCCTGTGAGTCGCCAAGCTCCAGCCCGATCATACATCCGGCGGGTTACACCGCGGGGTATATCCCCGACATTACCCCCCCCCCCCCAGTTTAATTTGGATTTATCCATGTCAAACTGATCTGCATCATAAACGCAAGAACAAATTTGACAGGTTGTGCCCCGGGTTAAATATTCTTATAAGTCGGCACCTAATTGATAACCCACAAGTATAGGGGATCTATCGTAGTACTTTCGATAAGTAAGAGTGTCGAACCCAACGAGGAGCATAAGGAAATGATAAGCGGTTTTCAGCAAGGTATTCTCTGCAAGTACTGAAATAAGTGGTAACAGATAGTTTTGTGATAAGGTAAATTGTAATGAGCAACAAGTAACAAAAGTAAATAAAGTGCAGCAAGGTGGCCCAATCCTTTTTGTAGCAAAGGACAAGCCGGAACAAACTCTTATATAAGTAAAAGCGCTCCCGAGGACACATGGGAATATCCTCAAGCTAGTTTTCATCACGTTCATATGATTCGCGTTCAATACTTTGATAATTTGATATGTGGGTGGACCGGTGCTTGGGTGCTGTTCTTACTTGAGCAAGCATCCCACTTATGATTAACCTCTATTGCAAGCATCCGCAACTACAACAAAAGTATTAAGGTAAACCTAACCATAGCATGAAACATATGGCTCTAAATCAGCCCCTTACGAAGCAACGCATAAACTAGTGTTTAAGCTTTTGTCACTCTAGCAACCCATCATCTATTTATTACTTCCCATTACCTTCCTCTAGGCCCAAATAATGGTGAAGTGTTATGTAGTCGACGTTCACATAACACCACTAGAGGCTAGACAACATACATCTTATCAAAATATCAAACGAATACAAAATTCACATGACTACTAATAGCAAGACTTCTCCCTTGTCCTTAGGAACAAACGTAATTACTCACAAAGCATATTCATGTTCAGTAATCAGAGGGGTAATAATATGCATATAGGATCTGAACATATGATCTTCCACCAAATAAACCAACTAGCATCAACTACAAGGAGTAATCAACACTACTAGCAACCTACTAGCACCAATCCCGGACTTTGAGACAAGAATTGGATACAAGGGATGAACTAGGGTTTGGAGATGAGATGGTGCTGGTGAAGATGTTGATGGGGATTCCCTCTCCCGATGAGAGGAGCGTTGGTGATGACGATGGTGATGATTTCCCCCTCCCGGAGGGAAGTATCCCCAGCAGAACAGCTCTGCCGGAGCTCTAGATTGGTTCCGCCAAGGTTCCGCCTCGTGGCGGCGGAGTCTCATCCCGAAAAGTTCATTCTTAGTTTTTTCTCATCAAAAGACTTCATATAGGAGAATATGGACGTCGGAGACCACCAGGGGGGCCCACGAGGTAGGGGGCGCGCCCTAGGAGGGGGGCGCGCCCCCACCCTCGTGAGCAGGGTGTGGGCCCCCTGGCCTTCATATTTGGCGAGGATTTTTCTTTATTTTTCTTTGAAGATCACCGTGACTCTTGCATAAGGTAGAAGATAATAATAAAAGATAGGCCCTTCGCAGAGGGAAGCAAAGGTTGCCATGCGCTTTTATGGTTGGATGCACAAAATCTCAATGCGAAAGAACGTCACTTTATATTGCCCCTTGTGATATGAACCTTTATTATGGAGTTCGTCGCTTTTATTACTTCCACATCACAAGATCGTATAAAGCTTATTTCTCCCACACCAATCAATCATACATATTTAGAGCAATTTTTATTGCTTTGCACCGATGACAACTTACTTGAACACTACTAGGGAAAAGCCTATACACAGAATTTTACCAGTAGCGCTGTACAAAATCAAGCATTGCTGCTACTTAGTAGCAGCGCGCGTAAATAAACCGCGCTACTGCTATGACTTTAGCAGTAGCGCGTACTAGCGAAAAGCACCGCTGCTACGTTTGAACTGGGCGCACATGGCTAGCCCAACCTACCAGTAGCGCGTATAATGGCCCAGTGCTACTGCTAATCTCCTTAGCTGCAGTGCGCTTACGTGTAAAGCGCTGCTGCTAACGGAAATAAAATAAAGTGAAAAACAAGTAGAAAAGTAAATGAAAATGAAAGAAATAGAAAACGGAGAAAGGGAAAAAATAAAATGTAAAGAAAAATAAAAGAAAATAGGGAAAAAGGAGAAAGGAATAGCAGTAGCGGGTTTCAGTAAACGCGCTATAGCTAACTTAGCTATAGCGCGTTTCCGGAAACGCGCTGCCATTACGTTTCACTTAAACAGCGGTTTCCCCCCACCCCGCCCCCCGGCCAACAATTCTTCCCCAAATCGTCCCTCGCCCTCGCCGCCGCCGCCTGAGGCCGCCCTCAGCCTCGCCGCCGCCGCCCGAGGCCGCCCTCAGCCTCACCGCCGCCGCCCCTCGGCCACCGCGCACTCTCCCCACGCCGCCCCCGACCCCAGATTCAACGCTGGCCCCGCCCCCGACCTCGACGCCGCCCGGGACGCCGCCCCCGACCCCGACCTCAACGCCGCCCCCGCCCCCCGACCTCAATGCCGCCCCGGAGCCCCGACCACGACCTCGACGCCGCCTGCCCCTCCCTTGTCGCTGGCACCCGAGGTGAGCACGCCTGCTCCTCCCTCTCCCTACCTCTGCCTAGGGTTTCTACCTCCATCAAATTAGTTAGGGTAATTAGGGCAGTAGTTCTTAGGTACTAATTGTTTAGTAAGAACTAGGTACTAATTAGGTACTAGAATATTTTTATTTATAGTAAGTTTATTTTTAGTAAGAACTAGTTGAATTAATAGAGCTAGTTAGTAAGAACTTGTTGCTATTTTTTTAGTTAAAGCAATTTTCTCGCATCAACGTGGACGATGCCTATCCCGCATCCTCGTCGTCGAGTCGGCGGAGGATGACACCTGCTTGACCAGATGGGCCATGTCCGGGACAGGGCTCCGCCGGGGTGGTACTGGGAGGCGCTACCTACCGGGGGGCACAGGTTGGTAAGGAGCCAGCCTGTCATTGACCCGAACCTTCTTTGGTGGCGGTCGCGTGGGCCAGTGATGGTCCAGAGGCTCGAGGACTCTGCGGAGGTGGTGCGTCACCGTGTCAGTGAGGAGGACGCGCACGTCCGTCGCTACTTGTTTGCATTGGAGCACAGGTTCTCCAATACCTGGCAGGTTCTCCAGGGATCTCACTGGAGCTATGATCCTGTGATGGTTCCTTCTCTGTGGGTGTCCACCGTCCGCGCTGATACCCGTCGTGTGCTAGGGTTTTAGTTGTACTAGTGATGTTATATGTATGACACTATTCAGGATGTATTAGTGATAATATTCGACGATGTACGGACGCATGAGATGATTTACTTTTGCTTATTGAATGCATGCTAATTTGAGTCTTATAAGATATTTTGAAATGTATATCTTGTGTTGCTCAATATCCAAGTGGCCGGTCATGTTTGCAGGTTACACCTCCGAGTGGCCTATGTTTTGCCGGAGTGTTGATTCATTTCCGTTCCGGCAAATTTCAGGCGCTCGATATATCCTATTTTAGCAAAGGTCATGCCTGATTTTTCCGTGAATTTTGGCATGACTTTTGCCAGAATATGTAGGAAATATCGAGTGCCCCGGATTTGTGTGTTGAGTATCCTGGTAGTTGTCTTCTATCGATTTTCAATTAATGTTTTAACTATGAACATAGGAAATGTCTGACAACAAAAAGGAATTCGGTATTTGCAAATACTGCAAAGACGAGTGCGGCCTGTGCGACGGAATCTTCCTAGATGATGATAGGCGCTTCAGCATCAAGCTGGACGAGAACTTCGAAGTGGATACAGTAAGTCACAACGACAAGTCTTTTTTTGTAATTAAGCATGACATCTACTTCATTTGCTTGAACTTCTTTTTTTTTACTATTCTACTAGCGTATCCCCTGCCATGCAAGAGTTTTTGTATTGGATAAGATAGGTTTCAGTCATACTACGGAGGTAAAGAAAGTTTATTTGAAGACCGAGCATGGTTATATTTTCCACGCAAAATTATACAATTCAGACGACTACACCTATTTTGGATGCAAAACATGGCGAGCACTATGCAAGACTTATGCATTTCAGCCTGATATGGTTATCACCTTTGATATTCGTCCGGAAGATGATATTGAAGGTAATACTGACATCTGGGTCGATGTGCAGACGCCTCCAGTTACACCAAAATGTAAGTTTCTCAACCATATTTATGTCTTTGATATTGTTTATTCAAAAATAGTTGACAACTAATTTGTATTGTCAGCTTATTTCGGTGCAAGCAAACATGTCCAGCGCTTGGTAGACAGGACCTACTACTGTCCCGGGGCTGAACTAAACTGCGAGGAGCTAAGTCATTATGTTTCATGGCTTGAGGATCTTGATACCGTCAAGACAAATTTTCTTCCTGGACTTAGAAATCTTAGTACTGAAAACGTGCGACCAATAGTGTTCGTCATGAACTACGGTCACATCTATTTAGGAAGGATGGTAAGATTTTTACTATTTGTCCTTAGTGCATCTTTTCCATACATTATTTGTGAAGCTAAACTTCATTGCTAAGTATGTGACCATACGATGTTCTTCAACAGGGACTCCCGATGAATGTTGTGCCTTATGGGATCGAGACTAAAGGTACCATGAGTATTATTAGCTTACGGCCAAGATATCCTACATGTTACTTTAGTGCATTCAAGATCAGCGATGAATGCTTAATAGTGCAAGACTGGACCATATATGTGATGGGGGAGCGCAGACAAGTACTAGGGGGCAGCAAACAGATGTGCTACCCAAAATTAGGAGACTGGTTCATCTGCATGCTCCAACTTGATCAAGGAGGAGAGCTACACATGTTTTATGTTGTTTTACCTAAGAGAGAGCATCAGGAGTGATTAGCTAGAAATGAGTTTGAGGATGATGATGTGCTACACTATTACTATGATGATAAAATAGCTAGTGTTGGTGGTAATGACTAATGATTATTATTAGCTAGTGTTAGTGGTGATTAAATAAATATTGTTGGTGCTAATGATTATGATGATGATTAAATAGCTTGTGCTGGCGGATTAGATTCAAGTGGAGGCAACATGTGGTGCACATCGAAAGTACTACTAGTCCAAACTAGATCAAGTTTGGATTAGTAGTATACTTTTGACATGCACCACATATTGCCTCCACTTGAACCTAATCCACCTTCATTTGACACACTGTTATGGACATAATGATGTAAACCTCATAACTGGTATTGTACCAATATTTGTACGATGGCGCATAAATACACTAAAATAAAAAAATAAAAAAACAATACTAGTAGCGATGGAAAGAAAACACGCTGCCAGTAGTTACATTAGCAGCGGCGTGGGAGTGAACAAGTGCTGCAGCTATTTGTCCTAGCAGTCGCGCGTGCGGCACGCGTTACTGCTAAGCAATAGCTGTAGCACCTTATTAGTAGCGCGCCTACCCACGCTACTAGTGAGCACAAAACCAGCGCTACTGCTAGGGTTTTCCCTAGTAGTGGAAGGATCTTACTCAATCCATAGGTAGATATGGTGGACTCTCATGGCAAAACTGGTTTAAGGGTATTTGGAAGCACAAGTAGTATTTCTACTTGGTGCTGAGAATTTGGCTAGCATGAGGGAGAAAGGCAAGATCAACAAGTTAGAGGATCCATGACAACATACTTTATCTCAGATATAAGAAAGACATAACTCATTACGTTGTCTTCCTTGTCCAACATCAACTCTTTAGCATGTCATATTTTAATGAGTGCTCCCAATCACAAAAGATGTCAATGATAATATATCTATATGTGAAAACCTCTCTTTCCTTATTACTTCCTATTAATTGCAACAATGATCAAAGCTATGTCTGCCAACTCCCAACAACTTTTAATCATCATACTCTTTCTATGTAAAGTCATTACTCTCAATAAGATCAGTATGAACTTTTTGTTTCTTTTTATTCTTTTCTTCTTTCTTTTATTCACACAAGATCATGGCAAAATAATCAAGCCCTTGACTCAACACTAATCTTTATTATATATAGCTCACGGACTCGATTACAAAGAAAGATCTTAAAGCAAAACTCAAAACTAGATCATGCCATAAACATTATTCTACTAGATCAAGACACTACTAATAGGATCGAACTAAGAAAAAGATAAAGATAGGAGTTGTGATGGTGATACGATACCGGGGCACCTCCCCCAAGCTTGGCAGTTGCCAAGGGGAGTGCCCATATCCATGTGATTATATCTCCTTTGTCGGTGAAGAAGGTGGAGGTGACGGATAATCGCACATCGAGCGTAAGAGGTCCTCCAGCTTGCGAATAATGCCCTTGAGTGCGACAATATGCTCCTTCAAACAAATATTTTCTTGTGTGAGATACTTGTTTTGTATACGAGCTAACTCAATCATCTTGAAAGCTTCGATCTCAGTTGGGGTAAGAAGGTTATGATCAAGTTGAAGGATGTCTTTTGCTGCCGAAGCTTCATCCTTCGTTGCCTTCTTGATCCTTTCATCCTTGTTGACCCTTGTGGGTTCTTCCCTCTTCAGATCTATCTTCATTAGCCAAGCACCGTTGTCACCATTGTTGGAGGAGGGAGACGACATGATGCCTAGCCTGGAAAACCCTGACAGAAAATAGCTCGAAACAAGAACAGAGCAGATTTGCGTGATACGGGAGTCAAAACCTTCGGGAGGTTATATAATGAATTTTTACCGACCAAAATACGTATCGTGCAAGAAAACGGAGTCCGGAAGGCACACGAGGTGCTCACGAGGTAGGGGGCACGCCCAAAGGGGTAGGGCGCGCCCACCACCCTCGTGGGGCCCTCGTGTCCTTCCCGGACTGCTACTTATTTTTCTATTTTTCTAAATATTCCTAGACAGAGAAATATTGCCTTAAAATTGTTTTGG
Source organism: Triticum monococcum (assembly GCA_034509565.1). NCBI lineage: Eukaryota > Viridiplantae > Streptophyta > Magnoliopsida > Poales > Poaceae > Triticum > Triticum monococcum. The sequence goes on along the minus strand of CM067843.1, from coordinate 662,154,166 downwards.
AGTCGGTTTACTTACCGTACCACCTACCTATTCCTTTTCGGAGTCTGAAATGTTCCGGAAAGTGTCCCTTATGTATTCCTCCGGGGTTACGGTTTCAGTAATATTTGTTTCAACATTTATGGGATTACCTGAGATATAATGTTTGATTCTTTGACCATTTACCACCTTTGGATTTGTTCCTTCGAAGTTGTGGATATTTATGGCACCGGAACGATAGACCTCTTTGATAACATAGGGGCCTTCCCATTTAGAGAGAAATTTCTGCAAAAAATCTTAAACGAGAGTTGTATAGCAATACATAATCACCTACATTAAACTCACGCTTTTGTATCCTTTTGTCATGCCATCTTTTAACTTTTTCTTTAAACAACTTGGGATTTTCATAAGCTTGGGTTCTCCATTCATCAAGTGAGCTAATATCAAATAACCTATTCTCACCGACAAGTTTAAAATCATAGTTGAGCTCTTTAATAGCCCAATATGCCTTATGTTCTAGTTCGAGAGGTAAGTGACATGCTTTTCCATAAACCATTTTATACGGAGACATGCCCATATGATTTTTGTATGCAGTTCTATAAGCCCATAATGCATCATCAAGTTTTTTGGACCAATTCTTTCTAGACCTATTAACAGTCTTTTGCAAAATTAATTTGAGGTCTCTATTGCTCAAATCTACTTGACCACTAGACTGTGGGTGATAAGGAGATGCAATTCTAAGATTAACATCATACTTAGCAAGCATTTTACGGAAAGCACCATGAATAAAGTGTGAACCACCATCAGTCATTAAATATCTAGGGACTCCAAACCTCAAAAAATAACATCCTTAAGCATTTTAATAGAAGTGTTATGATCAACACTACTAGTTGGAATAGCTTCTACCCACTTAGTAACGTAATCAACAGCAACTAAAATATGTGTGTATCCATTAGAGGCAGGAAAAGGTCCCATATAATCAAAGCCCCAAACATCAAACGGTTCAATAACAAGAGAATAATTCATAGGCATTTCTTGACGTCTAGTAATATTACCAATTCTTTGACATTCATCACAAGAAAAGACAAACTTACGGGCATCCTTGAAGAGAGTAGGCCAATAAAAACCAGATTGCAATACCTTATGTGCAGTTCTATCTCCAGCGTGGTGTCCTCCATAAGCCTCGGAATGACACTTGCGTAGGATCTGTTCCTGTTCATGCTCAGGTACACAACGTCTAATAACACCATCTACTCCTTCTTTATAAAGATGTGGGTCATCCCAAAAGTAATGTCTCAAGTCATAGAAAAACTTTTTCTTTTGCTGGTATGTGAAGCTAGGTGGTATAAACTTAGAACAATATAATTAGCATAATCAGCATACCATGGAGTACTACGAGAAGTACTTATAACATTTAATTGTTCATCGGGAAAGCTATCATTAATATGTAGTGCGTCATCAAGAACATTCTCTAACCTAGACAACTTGTCTGCAACGGGGTTCTCAGCTCCCTTTCTATCAACAATATGCAAATCAAATTCTTATAGCAAGAGAACCCATCTAATAAGTCTAGGTTTAGCATCTTTATTTTCCATAAGGTATTTAATAGCAGCATGATCAGTGTGAATAGTTACTTTAGAATCAACAATATAAGGTTTGAACTTATCACAAGCAAATACAACTGCTAAAAGCTCTTTTTCAGTAGTAGCATAATTTCTTTGAGCATTGTCTAGAGTCTTACAAGCATAATGAATAACATTTAATTTCTTATCAACTCTTTGCCCTAGAATAGCACCTACAGAATAATCACTAGCATCACACAAAATTTCAAAGGGTAAATTCCAATCAGGTGGCTGAACAACAGGTGCAAAGACTAATGCTTTCTTAAGTATTTCAAATGCTTCTACACAATCATCATCAAAGACAAATGGTATATCTTTTTGCAATAAATTAGTCAGAGGCCGAGAAATTTTTGAGAAGTCCTTAATGAACCTCCTGTAAAATCCGGCGTGACCAAGGAAACTTCTTATACCTTTGATGTCCTTGGGACATGGCATCTTTTCAATCGCATCAACCTTGGCTTTATCAACTTCAATACCTCTTTCAGAAAATTTATGCCCCAAGACAATACCTTCATTAACCATAAAGTGGCACTTTTCCCAATTTAAGACAAGATTAGTTTCTTCACATCTCTACAGAACTCGATCAAGATCGCTCAAGCAATCATCAAAAGAGGAACCATAGACGGAAAAATCGTCCATGAAAACCTCACAAATCTTTTCACAAAAGTCAGAGAATATAGCCATCATGCATCTTTGAAAGGTAGCAGGTGCATTACATAAACCAAAAGGCATGCATACGTCTATAAGCAAAAGTATCAAAAGGGCATGTAAAAGTAGTCTTCGATTGATCTCTAGCCGACACAGGTATTTGAGAGAAACCAGAATAACCATCTAGAAAGCAATAGTGTGTATGTTTGCATAATATTTCTAGCATTTGATCAATAAAAGTTAAGGGGTAATGATCTTTCTTAGTAGCCTTATTTAATTTACGGAAATCAATTACCATCCTATAACGTGTAATAGTTCTTTGTGGAATCAATTCATCTTTATCATTAGGAACAACAGTAATACCTCCCTTCTTAGGGACGCAATGGATAGGACTTACCCACTGACTATCAGCAATGGGATAAATTATACCTGCCTCCAGAAGCTTGAGTATTTCTTTTCTTACCACTTCTTTCATTTTAGGATTCAAACGTCGTTGAGGATCACGAACTGGTTTGGCATCTGCTTCCAAATTTATTTTATGTTGACATAGAGTGGGACTAATGCCCTTAAGGTCATGAAGAGTATATCCAATAGCAGCACGATGCTTCCTCAGAGTTTTCAATAATCTTTCGTCTTCATGCTCTGAAAGGTTAGCACTAATAATAACAGGATATATCTTCTTTTCATCAAGATAAGCATATTTAAGATTATTAGGCAAAGGTTTAAGCTCAAACACGGGATCACCCTTGGGTGGAGGAGGATCCCCTTAAATTTCAACAGGCAAATTGTGTTGCAGAATAGGTTCCTGTTTAAAGAATACTTCATCTATTTCCCTTCTTTCATTCATGAACATATCATTTTCATGGTCTAGCAAATAGTGTTCTAAAGGATCACTAGGAGGTACGGCAATAGAATCTAGACCAATAATCTCATCCTTACTAGGTAATTCTTCCTCACGATGTTGTTTACTAAATTTAGAGAAATTAAACTCATGAACCATATCATCCAAGCCAATAGTAACAACATTCTTTTCTCAATCTATCCTAGCATTAACAGTGTTCAAGAAGGGTCTACCAAATATAATGGGACAAAAGCTATCTTGAGAGAAGTAAGAACAAGAAAATCAGCAGGATATTTAGTTTTCCCACACAAGACTTGAACATCTCTAACAATTCCCATCGGTGAAATAGTATCTCTATTGGCAAGTTTAATTGTGACATCAATATCTTCTAATTCAGCAGGTGCAATTTCATGCTTGATTTCTTTATAAAAGTCATGAGGTTTAACACTAGCACTATCACCCATATCACATAAGCCATGATAACAATGATCTCCTATTTTAACAAAAATAACAGGCACGCCTACCACAGGTCTATGTTTATCTTTAGCACAAGGTTTAGCAATTCTAGCAGTTTCACCTTCGAACTGAATAACATGCCCATCAATATTATCAGACAATAGATATTTAACAATAGCAATATTAGGTTCTACTTTAACTTGCTCAGGAGGTGTATAAGTTCTAATATTGCTTTTACGAACAACAGTTGAAGCTTTAGCATGATCCTTTACTCTACCAGGGAAATGTAGTTTCTCAACATAAGAAGTAGGAACAATATGATCATTATAAGTGACACTCTTTTCTTCAACTTTAATAGGTGCAGCTACTTTTACTTCTATGGGAGGATGATATTTAAACCACTTCTCCTTAGGGAGATCAACATAAGTAGCAAAAGATTCACAGAAAGAAGCTACTATCTCAGAGTCAAGTCCATATTTAGTGCTAAATTTATGGAAAATATCGGTATCCATAAAATATTTAACACAATCAAACTTAGGTGTCATACCTGACTCCTTATCTTCGTCGAGGTCCCAATCTTCAGAGTTGCATTTAATTCTATCCAATAAATTCCATCTGAATTCAATAGTCTTCATCATAAAAGAGCCAGCACAAGAAGTATCGAGCATGGTTTGATTATTATGAGAAAGCCGAGCATAAAAACTTTGCATAATTATTTCTCTCGAGAGCTCATGATTGGGCCATGAATATAACATTGATTTAAGCCTCCCCCAAGCTTGAGTGATGCTTTCTCCTTCGCGAGGCCAGAAATTATATATATAATTGCGATCACGATGAACAAGATGCATAGGGTAATACTTTTGATGAAATTCCAATTTCAATCTTTTATAGTTCCATGATCTCACATCATCACATAGCCTATACCATATCAATGCGTCTCCCTTCAAAGATAAAGGGAAGACCTTCTTCTTAGCAACATCATCGGGTACACCTGCAAGCTTAAATAATCCACAAATATTAAGTGCTCATCAGGATGCTTTGTTCCATCTCCTGTAAAAGGGTTAGCTAGCAGTTTTTCCATCATACCCGAAGGAAATTCAAAAGGAGTTTCATTTTCAATAGGTTCGGTAGGTTGAGGAGCAACTCTTTGCTCTACTGGAACGGGTGAAGATACCCCGAACAAGCCCCTCACAGAATTACTTTCCATACTAGCAAGTGACAGTAAATTTCAGCACACTATATAAATTTTTCCTTACCAAATTCCACCTACCAAAGGCGCTACACTCCTCGGCAACGGCGCCAGAAAAGAGTCTTGATGACCCACAAGTATAGGGGATCTATCATAGTCCTTTTGATAAGTAAGAGTGTCAAACCCAACGAGGAGTAGAAGGAAATGATAAGCGGTTTTCAGCAAGGTATTCTCTGCAAGTACTGAAATGAGTGGTAACAGATAGTTTTGTGATAAGGTAAATTGTAACGAGCAACAAGTAACAAAAGTAAATAAAGTGCAGCAAGGTGGCCCAATCCTTTTTGTAGCAAAGGACAAGCCGGAACAAACTCTTATATAAGGAAAAGCGCTCCCGAGGACACATGGGAATATCGTCAAGCTAGTTTTCAAACGTTCATATGATTCACGTTCGATACTTTGATAATTTGATATGTGGGTGGACCGGTGCTTGGGTGCTGTTCTTACTTGAACAAGCATCCCACTTATGATTAACCTCTATTGCAAGCATCCGCAACTACAACAAAATTATTAAGGTAAACCTAACCATAGCATGAAACATATGGATCCAAATCAGCCCCTTATGAAGCAACGCATAAACTAGGGTTTAAGCTTCTGTCACTCAAGCAACCCATCATCTATTTATTACTTGCCAATGCCTTCCTCTAGGCCCAAATAATGGTGAAGTGTTATGTAGTCGATATTCACATAAGACCACTAGAGGCTAGACAATATACATCTTATCAAAATATCAAACGAATACCAAATTCACATGACTACTAATAGCAAGACTTCTCCCTTGTCCTCAGGAACAAACGTAATTACTCACAAAGCATATTCATGTTCATAATCAGAGGGGTAATAATATGCATATAGGATATGAACATATGATCTTCCACCAAATAAACCAACTAGCATCAACTACAAGGAGTAATCAACACTACTAGCAACCTACTAGCACCAATCCCGGACTTTGAGACAAGAATTGGATACAAGAGACGAACTAGGGTTTGGAGATGAGATGGTGCTGGTGAAGATGTTGATGGAGATTGCCCTCTCCCGATGAGAGGAGCGTTGGTGATGACGATGGTGATGATTTCCCCCTCCCGGAGGGAAGTATCCCCGACAGACCAGCTCTGCTGGAGCTCTAGATTGGTTCCGCCAAGGTTCCGCCTCGTGGCGGCAGAGTCTCGTCCCGAAAAGTTCCTTCTTATTTTTTTCTCATCGAAAGACTTCATATAGGAGAAGATGGACGTCGGAGACCCACCAGGGGGCCCACGAGGTAGGGGGCGCGCCCTAGGAGGGGGGCGCGCCCCCACACTCGTGAGTAGGGTGTGGGCCCCCTGGCCTTCATCTTTGGTGAGGATTTTTCTTTATTTATTTTAAGATGTTCCATGGAGTTTCAGGACTTTTGGAGTTGCGCAGAATAGGTCTCTAATATTTGCTCCTTTTCCAGCCCAGAATTCCAGCTGCCGGCATTCTCCCTCCTTATGTAAACCTTGTAAAATAAGAGAGAATAGCCATAAGTATTGTGACATAAAGTGAAATAACAGTCCATAATGCAATAAATATCGATATAAAAGCATGATGCCAAATGGACGTATCACTAATCATCCTTAAGTCCTTGTCATTTCCTCCTTCTAGGAAATCCGGGTCATTAGGCCAGCTTCATAATCAATTTGCTTGTAGAATAAATATTGTAAATAAAGAATCCATTTGAATCGGCCTTTAATGCTCTGACTTGACAAAATATTGGTCTTTTAAATATTCAACTGATATCCAGCCGGCTTGAAAATATAGAACTTGCCGAGTTATGATTTCCAAAATCACAGGGTTATAAAAACTGATAATTCCGGGTCGTGATTGTTGCCAACGCTGGTTCATGATTGTTGCAACACCGGGTCACACATTTGATCTCCCTGTTTTACTCAAAACCGAGAATTTGAAGATGTTCCTCCATTATATTCATATCACCTGTAGCCCCCCAAGTCTTAAGAAGGGAGCGTAGTAACATCTTAAGACTTGTTTCAATATAAATGTTGCAATGTTGAAGAAATCCAGGTTGTTCATCTCAGTCACTAGTCAAAACTGAATATTCCACACATGTAGCCCCCAAGTGTCGGGTTGTCATGCTTGCAGCAACCTGGGACTTGTAATTGCCTTATATTCATAAAAACTTTAACCAGTGTAGCCTCCAAGGGCTTGGTCATTATGCAATAATGAGCAGGGACTTTATAAATATGATCATGTATACATGAGCAGCGACGTGTAGCCTCCAAGGGCCGGCTCAGTAAGATAATACTGAGCTGGGACTTTATATATACTTTATTGAAAATAACATCATATGATGTAACCCCCATCATGGGGCTTGAACCCACGTCCACAAGGTTAAGAGCTTTGTGCTTTACCAACTGAGCAGTGGATCCTTCAATATAATGGATTAAGGCTTGTTACCTTAAATTTTTAACAGGAGCAATTGGTAGCCCCCAAGGGCTGGTTCATTACGATGTGATGAGTCGGGTCTTCAATAAGGCCAGTAAAATGACTTCGCATTAGCCCCCCAAGTGTCATGGTGCATGCTTTCAGCGACATGAGACTTGCATATTTGATGTAACCTCAACTTGAATAATGTAGCCCCCAAGTGCCAGGTCGTAAGCCTGCAGCGACTCGGGACTATTCCCTCCATTGTAGAATAAAACATATCCATTGATAAATAATAGCCGTTGCACTTGAAGTGACTTTGAAAACCTCAATCATAAAATTGGTTATTGATAACCATAATAAAAATCCAGCCATGTTGGCTATTAAAGATTTGAATAATATAACCTGGCCTAAAAACCGATTACTGCCATATAAACCAGTATATCCATGCACATATGATGTATGCTATGATGATGTAATAATGATGCAATGTATGATGATGTAACGATGATGCAATGTATGATGTAATATATGATGATGTATGTGTATGTGGCATTGAGCCGGTCAAGAGGGTTTAAGCTATGGTTCGGATACGACCAGAGACCCCAAGTGATCATCCTGGTGGCCTTATGCCGATCAAGAGGGTATAAGTTATGGTTCGGATACGACCAGAGCCCCCAAGTGATTATCCTGGTGGCCTTACGCCGATCAAGAGGGTATAAGCTATGGTTCAGATACGACCAGAGCCCCCAAGTGATCATCCTGGTGCCTGACACCAATCAAGAGGGTATAAGCTATGGTTCGGATACGACCAGAGCCCCCAAGTGATCATCATGGTGGCCTTATGCCGATCAAGAGGGTATAAGCTATGGTTCGGATACAACCAGAGCCCCCAAGTGATTATCCTGGTGGCCTTACGCCAATCAAGAGGGTTTAAGCTATGGTTCGGATACGACCAGAGCCCTTAAGTGATATTGTGAGTTGTGCTCAAGGGGCACCTATGTTTGAGTTGTGCTTTTCCAACAGACTCTCTTTGGTCCCTTTAATATTTCCTGAGAACTCGAACTTGCGAGAGATTATTCTTTTGAACCGGAAATTTTTAAACTGGATATTGAGAGTTTCAAAGTTTTGTGGGAGACAGCTTTCCCTTGAGCCTGATTTTAAACCGAAATCCTTCTTTTTAAGCCGGAAATTTTCTGACGGCCTTTAAATTTGCATCAATATGGCAGCAGCCTTCGAGACCGGGTTATCTTTTCCTACAATGACCCGGGCTTCTTGAATTTGCTGGAACTAGCAAGATTTGCCGAGTCATGTCATTGTAGCCCCGAGTCTCAAGATGACTCGAGGAGTTGGTTTGAGATTCTTCATACTTGGCCATGATATAAACCAGCATATAGCTGAACAACGGACCGCTGTCATATGTTGAAGCTGGAAGCAAGGTGGCGAGTTAATGATCTTCGCAACACTCATTGTATATCCTTGGCATTGATAACGCAATGTGAATCCACGGAAACTTGATGTCGATCGTGGCGGGTTATAAATGACTCCGTATGATTTGTGTCAGTAATCCGGCCAGCGGTTCATCCCAGCTGGTTGTTTAACCAAAACGCAGTGGCGGTGATTTGTACGCCTATCTAATGAACCATCTGGTGGAGGCAGTGGCTGACACTATGACCTTCTTTAGAGTTGTTGTAATAGACCGGGCAACAGGAGCGGTGACTTGCACACACTTGTTAAGCAAACTTATGCACACAGGTGCGGCCCGGTGTGTTGATGTAGACCAGACCGCGAGGGCCGGACGGGAAAGACAACCATAGAATCAAAGGCGGTACAGACAGATGAGTCGTCACGATATTGTAAATGGCACGGATGCAGGCGAGTCGGCCGCAGACGCGGACGACGAGCCAGTCACATGTGTTGATGTAGCAGGGGCGACGACTCACTTTCGTATCCATCGAGCAGCACAACACGGATAAGCGCTAGTGCAAAAGTGATGTTGGCGCGCGCCCCTTCTACGACATCTTTGTAATGAATAATGATCCTGCGAAAAAATATCACAAACCAGAATAATTATTCTCAAATGATTTAATATGTGCTGAAAAAATACTTAGAAAGATAGCACCTGGTGATTTGTTGGATGAATGCGGCCGCTGATAATGCATAATGCTCCACATGGAGTAGTAGTCCACCAATAAGTAATGAAATCAGCCTTGAAGTAATTGATCTAATAGTGTACTTTGCTTCTGGCCTTTGGGATTTAATCCAGCATCCCTATCGACCTGTTGTAAATTGAATAGCAATACTCGCCCACTGGGACTCCTGCTCCATTATTGTCGGCTGGCTAGACTTCCAACCATTATGCGTGCATGCATTGCTTCAGCACCCTCCGGCTGAAACCCCCAATTTTCTTTTTGTTTTGTACTGGCGAGACAAGACCACACCAGCAAGGGTGCCTTGGCAAAACGGCAGGCGGGTTAAAAATTCTTGTTAAGCATTGGGAGTGTGGCGACTCACGATGGCATGTTGGTACGAACACAGCAGAGGCGAAGAACAGGGACGGCTCAGCGACGAGGTGTAAGGTAGCAAGGCGGCTATGTGGCAGATGCGCTCTGTGGCGACTCACGGTGGAGCGAGGCAGCTTGAGATCACTGCGATTAGGTGGCTTAAAGGCGCGGTGGTCGCTGCAGACGTAGAGGTACTCGACGAGGTGACGACTTGACAGGTGCTTGCGACAGAGGCGAACGAGGGGCGCAGAGGCAGAGGAGGCGTCCGGAGCGGCGGCTTGCAGTCGTACCGGTGAGTCATGGCGATGGAAGCGGCTCAGGGTGAGCGACTCTTGGCAGTTTAGGCAACGAAATCCGGCTCGTAGCCATGTATTTGCAGGCGCTGACTTGGGTCGTGGGTGAGCCGGCGTCGGCGGCTCAGAGGCGGGCGAGTTCGAGGTAGAGCCGGCTCATGTAGGAGCGGCGGGTTGAAGCACGGCCACAACGACTGAAAGGCCACGCGGCTCAAGGATGTCCCCAACGATTCGTGGTAGCGCGAGGCAGCAGCAGCATCAAGGCCAGGCCGCGGGGCGGCCTGGAGGTAAGTCCGCGCCGACGGGTCTCACGCAAGGCGAAGCAGCAGTGGCAAGGGCCCGACGCGGGCGACTCGGAGGGCTCAGCGACAGAGGTGGAGATTCGCAGAGGGTCATGGTGACTGCGGAGGCGAGCACCAGCAGCCCCGACCAGCGGCGGCTTCGGCGTGCGAGAAGAGGGCGGCTCGGACCACGGTGGTTTGGAGTAGGCGACGGCGAATCCACAGTGCAGCAAGAGTCGTCCGAGTCCGTGTTCATACCTGGGTCCTTCTCCAAGTGGTGACTGGCTTTGACCAATCTGTCCGAGTCGTGGTTGATTTCCAATTTTGACTACGCGCGTGTGGATCCGAACAACAGCGTGGCTTCCTGACGAATGGTAGTATTACTAGATTGATCTTGACGGGAATAGTCGGCCTGTGTTTGATCTTCTCCTGGAGTAAATTGTAGCAGGCTAGCAGCAGTTTCGATTGATGGCCCCTGGAGTCCTCCTCCAAGTCGTGGAGGTTTTATTCCTAATTGATTGGTGTGTCAAGTTTTTCCAGTGCCTTCACGTGAGTACTACACCGGCCACTAGTAGTAGTACTGATTCTGATTTGATACTTGGACGTAGTGCGTAGTAACAGCAACACGGTAGCAGCCTCGGGATTTGAAGCGAATCTGCATATGTCAACTGCCTCGGGATGCAATTTTCTTCACATGCACCAGCTCTTGCAGTAAAAACGGCAATTAAATAGCGGAGTACTCTGAATCGGTCCTGGTTTCGTGGGATCTAATTATTTTGATGGAAATCAACCATACTCAGACGAACCGACTGACCGGCCGCGTTCGGCAACTCGCACGGAACCCTAACTTCTTTGATCTGAAACCTTGTACTGCCAGCTCCAAACTTAATCACGTTCCCGATTCATAGAACAACGAACTTGCCGGTTTTTCCTCATATGACAAAAACGCGAGCTCTTCGATCCCTAGATGAGATCACTTTAAAAATTCAACACCACCGTGCGTAAGCCTCACGATGGACGCTAACTGTCATGGAATTATCACGGTAGATGTCCTAACGTGAGGACTTAGTCGTGAGGCCAACGCATCTTTATAGTAGCTTGAGAGGGGTTGAACGGAATCGAGAGACGCAACACAAGACAAGGATTTAGACAGCTTCGGGCCCCGGGAAATATCATCTTTATAGTAGCTTAAGAGAGTCGCCGCATAAGCCGGCTCCCCATTTGTGTCTAGCCCTAGAGATTGGTTCTTGTCCCCCTTGGGGTGCCCTGCCCCTCTTTATATATGTTGAAGGATTAGGATTAGGATTAGGATTAGGATTACTCTATTACAAGTGGAGTCCTAATATTACTTCCTTTGTAAGGGAATATTCCTTATGCTTTTCTCTTAAGCCGACCCACCATAACATGAACCGGCCTACTAGGCCTTGGGTCTTGTAGTCCGTCTGACCCATCTGCCGGGTCTCCAGTGAGTCGTAATGATCAGGCGGGTTACCCGTAAATCGCCAGGTCCGGGCGGGTCGCCTGTGAGTCGCCAAGCTCCAGCCGGGTCATACATCCGACGGGTTACACTGCGGGGTATATCCCCGACAGCCCCCCTTCTTGTTCTTCTCCCTTGACCTTTTCCCTAGATGGGAGAAGGGTTTCCCCTCTGGTCCATGGCCTCCATGGCATGGGAGGGGTGAGAGCCCCTCCGAGATTGGATCTGTCTCTCTCTGTTTCTGCGTTCCCGATTATGCCCTTTCACCGTTTCTTAAATTCCTGGAGATCCGTAACTCCGATTGGGCTGAATATTGGACACGATTTTTATCCGGATATTAGCTGTCTTGCGGCGAAAGAAGGGCACCAACCGCCTTACGGGGTGGCCACGAGGGCCCAGGGCGCGCCCCCTACCTCGTGGCCCCCTCGGGCATCGTCTCGCGTTGATTCTTCTTCCCAAAAATCACATATATTTCAACAAAATCTTTGTCAGTTTTTATCCTGTTTGGACTCCGTTTGATATGGATTTTCCGCGAAACAAAAAACATGCAACAAACAAGAACTGGCATTGGGCACTGGATCAATATGTTAGTCCCAAAAATAGTATAAAAAGTTGCCAAAAGTATATGAAAGTTGTAGAATATTGGCCTGGAACAATCAAAAATTATAGATACGATGGAGACACATCAGGGGCCGAGGACTCCGGTGGACTAGAGAGGCGAGGGAGGAGTGAATGAGCTGCGGAGGGGTTCGGGCATGCTATATATAGCCGCGGGGAGGGTCTAGAGCTCACGAGCGAGCTCTCGACCTAGCTTTAATGGCGGGCAGAGGCTGGACGCGGCACGGGCATGGCGCTAGCGGCGCATTTAAGGCGAACGATGATGAGGCAGAGGCACAGGGCGATGCAGGAGCTCACGGGGCAGCTACTAGACATGAATGGAGGTCGACACGAGGAGGGAGGAGACGGGCACAGTGGCTGGAACAAGCCAGAGCACCCGTTCAGCTATGACGCAAGCGTGATCACCACCCGCACTGGCGCAAGCGGCGCGCTTTGGCATGGCCGACCATGTCCAGTAGATGGACCCTGGTGCCCTTAGTCCAACTGAAGAAATAATTGGGTCCTGGGGCAAAGAAGAGATTTGTAGATGGCTCCAAAGTAAATTAACAGGAAGGTGCTTGTAACTTGATGTGGTTAAACCAACTTGGTAACATGGCAAATAATTTTTATGGTCATGATCACACACTAAGGTGATTAAGATGGCAAAGTTTCAGCTCAAGAATAGGAGTTTAGATGAGGGTTGTTGTAGGAAGTGCAAAACTGGACAGAATTAGGGATTTGGATGATACACTCACATACTTGATTGTCATGAGCTGAAATTTGGCGTAGAGGGGTTATATGATGATACGAAGCTGCTGTAAAAGCTTCATGCCATTTGGAAATACCAAAGTGGCACTTGCTTCACAAAGCTTCATTCTGGACAGAAACTTGGAAAAATTGCGCAGGGCAATTGGATTAACTAATTGAGCTAAAACTTGATGGAGGGAGTTGATATAGGTAGAAGCATGTCCTGGTAAAGTTTCAGCTTAATTGAAGCAATATAAAATATAGTTGCTTCACAAACTGAAAATCGGACCAGAAACTAAGATTTGGGGCTGGGCTCACATAGATAAGTCACATGAGCTCAAATTTGGTGGAGAGTCATGATTTGATCATACGAAGGACCTTGCAAAATTTAACTCATTTGTATATGCCTAGCTTGTACTTCCTTCACAATCACTTTGTCAGGACCCCGATTCCAAGTCACATCGATCTAGCCGGTAACACCTCATATCACATTGCGGCCTCACGCACGGTATCCCCACGGGTGTCGCCTTACCATGGCCCGGGACCGTTTGCGCCTTTTGGCTCACGTATATGATAGTGTCGCTAGCATCGATATGACAGAGAACCCGGGCCGACATGGCTAGTCGTGAACCCAAAGCGGCACAGACCTATGGAGACAGGCATACGTGGATCATATCGAGCATGTCGGCCATCAGCGTGTGAATCCGGGCTGTAGCACTGGGCTAACAGGACTCCGGGGAACCCGGGCTGTAGCAGGCCAGGCAGGACTCCGGAAGTCACCGCGTGACATTTCCCCGAAGGGACAGACATAGGAACGAAGTGAAACACATGCCGGCCAATCAAGTGTCCTGAGCAGTAGTGCTGGGCTAGCACGACTCTGGTGAACCGGGCTGTAGCGGACTACTATGGCTCGAGGAGCACTAGACTACATTTCCCCATAAGAAAGGCTGCCAAGGATAAACAACTAGATTGTCGGATCCCACACATACCAAGCATTTCAATCATACACATAATATGCTCGATATGTGCAAATACAACATGGCATCACAATAAAACTCTACAACTCAAGTACTTTATTTAAAGGCGCCAAAGAGCCATACATAACATGTTCATACAGGTAGGGGTCACATGACCCGACACTCAAGTCAGACAAGCATACAAGCACATGCGGAAGCAAATAGTCCGAGTATCACCCGACACTAGAAAGCAAGAAGGCTTCTCGAAGCCTGTTTATCTACATAGGGCCCTCCATGGCCAGGATCACCACCTGGGTGGCAAGTCATTCATCGACGTCAAGATTTACATAAAACCCATCGGAGGGGGCGGTGTTGTCGTTTGAAAATAGTAATAAAGCAAACATGAGTACAAAGATACTCAGCAAGTCTTACATTAGAACCTACTATACATGCTCATTCTCAAGAAGGTGGTGGAGTTATTGCAGCAAGCCAGCTTTGACTCTTGGCTAAGCTATCCTATGAGACTCCACTAGTAAAATAGTTTTCGCACACGAGTCTGCTAATCACCAACACAATACTCCACCGGGGATCCTCCCTCGTCATCCTACGAGAGGGCCATCCTCGGTACTCACACTTATCTTGAGTCTTTTAGTAGTATCCATTAACTTGTCTATGAACTGTATACGCAACCAAGTAGTCCTTTACCGCGGACGCGGCTATTCGAATAGTTTTGTACCCTGCAGGGTGTAGTTCTTCATACACGCTTTCACCACTTACCACCGTTTACACGACATGTACTCGGCAACCTTCAAGCGGAGGCCCAACGAGGGTGTCGGCCACGGCCTACCTAAACACTCTAGTCTCTAGTCCAGGTTTATCGCCTAACCAGGTTCCATCCACAGGGAGTCCGGCCAAGGTTTCCACAGACGGCCCCGAACGATGTGAACGGGGTTCCCGAGACACCAAACGGGTGACATCGGTACACCGTGCCACGGTGTATCTACCGCAACATAGCCCACCCCTAGGGTCAGCGCTACGCACGGCCGCCAACACATAACCTACAAACAGCAGAAACTAATTGCAACTCCTGGACAGAGTACTAGGGTGATTAAGAAGCCAAGAGGGTCCATTGGTTTCGGGCCCAATGTATGGTAGTAACTTAATCTTAAATCACACATACAGATCTCAGTTCTTAGGGACGGCCCCAATGAAACAACCACCATGTACTCCTACATGGCCTCTCATTGATACCTTTACCAAAACATGTTCAACACATTCCTCACATTACCGACATAATCATTTCACTCTAGCCCATCACCCAGATGAACCAGACCTGACACAACTCTAAGCATAGCAGGCATAGCAAGGTAGGAAACACAAACATGGCTCAATAAACTCCTACACATGCTAGTGGGTTTCATCTAGTTATTGTGGCAATGACATGTCATGCAGAGGATAAGGGTTCAACTACCATAGCACACAGCAGTTTGAAACGATGTTGTCTTAATGCAATAAATGAGAGTAGAGGCGAGAACATGGGATTGTATCAATATGATCAATGGGGTTGCTTGCCTGATGGAGTGGTAGTAGGGTACTGCCCTTCAGTTGGATACTCGGAGATATCCTCGGAGGCAGAACCTACCATGAAGGACACACAACACGTAATCAACACATGACAATATGCAACAATATGATGCATGCTATGACATGGAAAAATGATGTGTCCTGCCTAATGCAATGTGAAACAAGTTGAAATGGGTCCATTTGAATCAAAGATTCAAATGAAGGTTAAAGTTCTTATGCATAAAAAGTGTATTAGCTTGTTTCACCTAAACAACAAGGTTAAAGTGGTTTGTCATGCATGAAACCATTACAGATGGATAGATTGAATTTTTCTGATCATTTTTCATATATAACTTTTTTGATTTGGAGCTATGGTTGATTTTCTATGATTTTTAGAAGTTTTGGCTATTTTCTGGAATTTCCTATATAAAAATAAATCCAGGAAATGAATAATTGCGTCAACACTATGTCACTGTGACGTGAGCTAGTCAACAGCGCCTAGTCAGAGTCAAACCTGACAGTGGGACCAATATGTCATTGACTCAGCTGATTAATATGGTTAATTAACCTTAAATTAAGACTAACTAAAATGTCAGTGGGGCCGGGGCCCACATGTCAGCGGCTAACCTAACTAAATTAGTGTTAGCTTAACTCCTAATCTAGGTTTGACCAGGGGGCGGGGCCCACATGGTCAAATGGGTCAAACCCATCGGCGACATGACGCCGGCGAGGCCCGAGACGGCGGCGCGGCTCGGAAACGCAGCACATGCGATGAAACGAGCGGCGGTTTGGCTTGGTGTGAAGCTGGCGCTCGTCTGCATCCAACGAAGCCATCAGCTCGCGCCGGGGTGGACCGTACTACGGCGGCGATGGCAAGCGCAGCGGCCGGAGCTCGGACAAGCTCGGCAACGACGCTGTGGTGCACGAGAGGACTAGCTGATGGTGGTGTTGGGTTTCTGGGATGAGCGCAGCGGCGGTGAGTTCTTGGGTCCGGTGGCTAGCACGCATATAGCACGCAAATGAACATGGGAGATGGGGGAAAGATGGCGGGGCTCACGACGAGTCTTCTGGTGCAGCCGTTGAGCTCGGGGAGGCACGGACGGCGACGTATCGACGGGCGGCAATCGTCAGGGCAGAGGACGATGATGAGCTCGATGGCGACGGTCCTGGCCGTCCAGCGTCGTGTGACTTGGTGAAGAGGAAGAGGTCGTCGCGGCGGAGCTCTCGGGCACGTCAGAGGGGCGAGGGGGAGGCGGTGGTCGCGACAACGATGAGTGGCGGCGACGGCTGCGCTCGGCAGGGGATGGGGAGAGAGCCAGAGGAGGAAGAGGGGCACGGGAAGAGTGGGGAAAGTGGGAGGGGGCGGGGGGAGTGCGTGGCACTTGTAGACGACGTCCTGGTTATCGGCAGAAGCAGGAGGTGGCCGGCGTGTGGCTGCGGGCGCCGACCACGCGCCTCTCATCCTCCTGGCGAGAGGAGGGGGATGACTGGCTGGAGCCAGTGGCTGGGCCGAGCTGGGCCAGGCCAGGGCGACAGGTAAGTCCTCTGTTCCCTTGTTTTCTCTTTTTTTTATTTGCTCTGCTCTGTGTATTGAAATGATTAAAATACCATTCCATTTTTAAAAATCCTGGAAATATTCAGAGGCACATTTGAAAATATTCTCAACTGCCTAAAAATACTTCCAAGAGTATTTGAGCACTTTAAAATATTTATAGTATTTAAAATGCCCAAATTCAAATACTTATGGCTTGTTCAAAAATCCAGAATGGCTCCATAATTTGCAAGGCCATTTTTGGCAGAGGTTTAAACCAGAACCAAAAATGGTGGGCTTTTATGAAGGGCATTTTGGGTTCATTGAAAATCCAATTGTTGGAAATTAGCATTTTCAGGGGGGTGCTGGTGTTGATTAGGCCCCATTTCAAGTTTAAAAGAAATTTAAACATGATGCACATGTTCATCCAATCCTAATTCATGACTAAAAGCAGGGATGTGACAACTCACCCCCACTCAAAAGAATCTCGTCCCGAGATTTAGGATCCTCCGGGAAGAAGGTGGGGTACTCGAGTCAAAGACGATCCTCCCTTTCCCAAGTGGCTTCTTTCTCGGAATGGTGTGACCATTGAACCTTGAGAAACTTGATGTTATGGCATCGAGTGGTACGCTTGGCTTGATCAAGGATACGAATGGGATATTCCCGATATGAGAGGTTATCCTGTAGATCAAGCGTTTCGTGGTCTACTCCACGGATAGGATCCGCGAAGCAACGCCTGAGTTGAGAAACGTGGAAGACATCGTGAACTCGGGAAAGATGCGAAGGTAGTTCCAATTGGTAGGCAACTTCTCCTCGTTTGGCAAGAATGCGAAAGGGTCCAATGTAACGAGGAGCCAATTTGCCTTTGATACCGAAACGATGGGTTCCCTTTAACGGAGTAACCCGAAGGTAAGCCTTCTCGCCGACTTCATAAGTCATGAGCTCATGTTTACGATCATATTGGCTCTTTTGACGATATTGGGCTGTTTTCAATTTCTCACGAATAACGCGAACCTGCTCTTCTGCTTCCTGAATCACATCCGGACCAAAGAGTTGTCTTTCTGCGGTTTCTGACCAGTTAAGAGGCGTTCGACATTTTCGTCCATAGAGAACTTCGAAAGGAGCTTTGCCCAAGCTAGCTTGATAACTATTGTTATAGGCAAACTCCGCGAATGGAAGGCATTTCTCCCACCCCATTCCGAATGAGATGACAGAAGCTCGGAGCATATCTTCCAAAATTTGATTGACTCGCTCTACTTGACCACTTGATTGAGGATGGAAGGCGGTGCTAAAAGAGAGACAAGTTCCCATAGCATTTTGGAAACTTTCCCAAAATCGAGAGGTGAAGAGACTCCCACGGTCTGAGTTAATTTCCAATGGGACACCATGAAGATATACTATTCGGGAGATGTATAATTCAGCTAGCTGGCTAGCAGTGATACTCTCACGAACAGGTAGAAAGTGGGCTACTTTGGAAAGACGATCGATCACGACGAAGATGGCTTCCCTCTCTTGGTCCTGGGAAACCCAGTAATGAAATCCATACTGATTTTATCCCATTTCCACTCAGGAATAGCCAAAGGTTGAAGGGTGCCAGCAGGCCGTTGATGCTCTACTTTAACACGACGACAAACTTCGCAACTAGCAATGTATTTAACAATTTCCCTCTTCATCCTAGTCCACCAAAACCTCTGGCGTAGGTCTTGATACATTTTAGTACTACCGGGATGAATGGTGAGAGGGGATTCATGAGCTTCCTTAAGGATCAGCCGCCTCAGGTTTCGTGCCTTGGGAACCACTAAGCGGTTTCCAAAGTATACGACACCTTGATCATCAACGGAGAAACAATTTGCGACTCCTTTCTTAATGTTTCTCTTAATACGGGAGATTCCCGGATCTACCTTCTGTGCCTTGATGATCTGATCCGTAAGGGTAGGTTTCACCACTAGGGTGGATAGGAATCCTCGAGGAACAATGTGAAGATTAAGCTTACAAAATTCCTCATGGAGAAGTGGTTGACTTTGTTGTAACATCAGGTTGTTACAATAGGATTTACGACTTAGTGCATCAGCCATGACATTGGCTTTGCCCAGGGTGTAAGTTATTCCTAAGTCGTAATCCGAGATCAACTCGACCCAACATCGTTGTCTGAGATTCAAATCCGGTTGGGTGAAGATATATTTCAAACTTTGGTGATCGGTGAAGATCTCGCAACGATTACCGAGGAGGTAATGTCGCCAAGTTTTATGTGCATGGACTACAGCTGCAAGCTCTAGATCATGTGTGGGATAATTTTCCTCATGTGGGTGTAATTGCCGTGAGGCATAGGCAATTACCTGACGATCTTGCATGAGTATGCAACCTAGTCCTTGTCGTGAGGCGTCACAATAGATAATAAAGTCCTTGGAGAAATCTGGTGGTACCAGTACGAGAGCAGATGCCAGGCGTCTTTTCAGTTCCTGAAAGCTGAACTCGCACTGTGGGGTCCACTTGAACTTTTTATCTTTCTTGAGGAGTTCAGTTAGAGGTTTAGCAACCTTGGAGAAATTCTCGACGAAGCGGCGGCAATAGCTCGCTAAGCCAAGGAAGCTCCAAACTTGCTTGACCGTCTCAGGTGGAGTCCAATCAAGGACGACTTGAACTCGCTCGGGATTGACAGCAATACCCTTACCAGAGATTACATGGCCTAGATAGGTCACTTCTGGCAACCAAAATTCACACTTGGAGAATTTCGCATAAAGGCGATGCTCTCGAAGTTTCGTAAATACCAACCTTAGATGTTTGGCATGTTCCTCTTCATTCTTGGAGTAGATGAGTATGTCATCGAGGTATACTACGACGAATTTATCCAAATACTCCATGAAGACCGAGTTCATTAACCGAGAGAAGGTGGCTGGGGCATTGGTTAAACCGAAGGACATAACGGTGTACTCGTATTGGCCATAGCGAGTAACAAAGGCCGTTTTGGGAATGTCCCCGTTTCTGATTTTGATTTGATGGTAGCCCAACCTCAAATCCATCTTGGAAAAGACTGAGGATCCAGCGAGCTGGTCATACAAATCGTTGATCCTGGGAAGCGGATACTTATTCTTGATAGTGACCAAGTTGACAGGTCGGTAATCTACAACCATCCGACCCGTTCCATCCTTCTTCTTGACAAAGAGGATGGGGCAAGACCAAGGAGAGGAACTAGGACGGATGAAACCCTTTTTTAAGGACTCATCGAGTTGGTTCTTAAGCTCGGCTAGTTCTAAGGGTGCCATCTTATAGGGTCTTCTAGAAATTGGAACGGTTCCTGGGACAAGGTCTATCATGAACTCGACATCCCTGTCAGGTGGAACACCTGGCAGTTCTTCTGGAAAGACATCCGGAAAGTCTCGGACTACCGGAATATCTTCAAGGTCTAGAAGGGGGTTGGCATTTAGGGAGTAAAGCTGGCGCTTGGCCACTCGAGTTAAGACATTGACTGTCTTGCCTGATGGGTGAGTAAGTTGAACGGTTCTAGTGGCACAATCAATCTTAGCATAATGAGCTAACATCCAGTCCATACCCAAGATGATGTTAATTTCCGAGGACTTGAGAGCTATTAAGGATGCAAGGAAGACAAGTCTATCGACAAGAATTTCGTTCACATGGCTTACTCTAGAAGTTTGCCATTTGGAACCCGGAGTTTGAATTACCATGGAAGTGGGCATGTGACAGAATGTCGTGTTATGCAATTGAGCATAGTTCTCGGATATGAATGCATGAGATGCTCCAGTATCGAAAAGAATAGATGCCGGATGGCAATTAACAAGGAGCGTACCAAGGATGACGTTAGGATCCTCATGAGCCTCCTCGGCTGTGACATAGTTGACATGGCCACGTGTGGTGGTGACCGGCTTGGCGTAGAATGTCTTTCCCGCTGGCTTACCACGACCAACGGACTTTCCAGACTGATTGGGGTTGTTGTTCTGGGGACACTCTCGACTATAGTGACCCGGCTCTCCACACTTGAAACATGTCACAACATTGGGGTGTGGAGCAGCATTAGCAGTGGGGCCACCATAGGGCTTGGGCGGTGCAAACTGCTGGTTGGGACGAGGCGCCTCAAAGGATGGCCTCGGAATGAACCTGGGTGGCAGTGCCGTGCTTGGAATCCACACCCGACGCTTCTGAGATCCAGAGCCGGATGAAGAGCCAAAATCACGGGAGTGCTTGCGTGAAGCGTCATAGTCAGACTGGTATGTCTCAGCACTGATGGCTTTATTGACCAACTTCTGAAAGGAGGTGCACTCGTGCAGACGAAGATCGCGGCGAAGCTTAGGGCTAAGTCCTTTGCGGAACCTTGCCTGCTTCTTAGCATCGGTGAATACCTCTTCAGGAGCATATCGTGCCAGATTCCCAAATTCACGACTATATGCATCCACAGTCTATCTTCCTTGGGTGAAATTGCAGAACTCTTCCCTCTTGCGATCTATGAGACCTTCCGGGATGTGATGCTCACGGAAAGCTTCACTGAATTCAGCCCAAGTAGTGATTTGGCCGACCGGGCGCATAGCTTCAAAATTTTCCCACCAAAGGCTAGCAGGGCCTTCGAGGTGATAGGCAGCATAGGTAAGCTTATCAGTTTCGGCTACGTTGGCAGAACGTAGCTTGTGGGTGATGCTGCGAAGCGAGTCATCCGCGTCGAGGGGCTCGACAGAATGGTTAAACTTTGGTGGGTACGGCTTGATAAAGTCATTGATTGACACCAAGTCATTTTGCTGATGGCGGGCAGTGTTCTGCTCAATCCGCTCCAGCAAGCGGTTAGTCTCACGCTTGTTTCTTTCCGGCTCCAGCATCACTTCGGCCAAAGAAGGCGGGTGAGGCAGATTTTCACCCCTAGCTGCACTGGCTTCCCCCTACTCCGGGGCAGCAGGGTTGCTGCGGGTGTTGACCATCCTAGAAGAAAACAAGACAACGGTTTAGATATGGATGGCACAAACTTAGCAACGAAGTGCAGAATGTAATGGATCACATGGAATGCTAAGATGTTCATTGCACGACATGGTAATATAGAAACTGCCATATACTCCCTCCGTTCCTTGATATAAGGTGTATAGATTTTTGAGAAAAAATCCGAAATATAAGGTGTATTGCGTTGCACGACTCGTTTGGATAACTTTTTTAGGGATTTGATTACATTTCCTTATATCAACCAAGCTCCTCTATTTTCTCATGTCAATTAGTCAGGTATAATCTCACCCAAAAGTTGTGAAATTTTCCCTCCACGTGCGTTCTTTAATTTCTATGCCAAAAACTATACACCCTATATTCAGGAATGGAGGGAGTATATACCATTGGTCATACACACCGTACATAGTTTGGTACAAGCCCAGGCTAGAGTACAACTACGGTGGAAGACATTACATCTCATCGGAGGCATTCCAAGCTCCTATACATTATTTTTTCTACACCTCCGGAGCATGATACACACCAAGTCGTATCCCACGGTCACGCAGGACTGTGGAGAATACAACTACTACAATACTAGTGAAACTACTACTAGCTCAAACGGCTCCATAGTAATCCTCATAGAAGTTGCCACCAAAGCCTGGAAGTGGAACATGATCATCTGGGAACAGACGGTCCTGTGGAGCCTGCGGACCATAGGGACTCGGATGTGGCCTTGGTCCCACAGGTGGTGGCAGACGGGGACCATGAGGGGGGGTGATGCCTCCTACATCGCGCCACTCCATACAATCTGGCAATCCAGACCGTACAGGGTACAGATCCCTCAGATCCATGTATCCTGCCTGTACTGCCGGTGCAAACCAAGTCAAAGTGGCCCAGTGATCAGCATGAGAGTTGAAAAGCTCCATATGCAAGGCCCGATTTTCGCGGTCCTTATCCTCGAGCATCTCGGCAGTGGTGCGGAGTAGTGACTCCTCATGTGTGGAGTCAGCGTAGATAGCCTGGAGATACCCTTGCGCTCCCGGAAGTGAAGCTAGCATATAATGGATGTCGGTGTTCCGAAGCAGGCCAGTCCGGACTCGCATGATGGTCATCATGGAATAGGAAGCATCCTGCACAGCCATCTCAATAGTAACCCCGAGTCCATAGGAACAGTGAAGGGGCTCAGTGGCTCCAGGATAAGAGGGATATATCCTGACGGTACAGAGGTACTGGCTCTGGTTGAAGTCTCAGAATTGCTCTTTGACAGTGTATTCGGGATTCCAACGGTAACCCGTCTCGATCATTACCCAGACTAACATAGCAGTATGACCGGGCACATCGAGGCACCGGGTCAGGCGAACCACTTGGTTTTGAGCACGAGTGGCCATCTGAAAGCACAACCACAATGCAAAGACATTAGAATTTCTAGGGAAAATTGGACAGCATAACAGCTGTAAATGCTCAGAAAAAGATTTGAGACATCCACAACAGTTTGCAATACCACTCAACAACATCATATCAAGGTTCTGATTCAACTGGCAACATACTAAAAGTAGTAGAAACTGTACTGAGGCTTGTAACAACAATCCTATAAGCTACTACAGATTAGCAACACGTGAACCTTATAGAAGAAGAGAGCCTAGTCCTTAACCCACGTTGAATGAGAAGAGAATGACTCAGTTCAGAGGGCATAAGGTAAAGGAGTAAAAGAGCCTTATGTTCCCTCCCACAATCAATTCCCCTACATATAACTAAAGCATTTCTAGACTCGACATCGACCAGTTTGGCTCAACGAACCTACAGGCAGTCCGGCTCTGATGCCAACGCTGTCAGGACCCCGATTCCAAGTCACATCGATCTAGCCGGTAACACCTCATATCACATTGCGGCCTCACGCACGGTATCCCCACGGGTGTCGCCTTACCATGGCCTGGGACCGTATATGATAGTGTCGCTAGCATCCATATGACAGAGAACCCAGGCCGACATGGCTAGTCGTGAACCCAAAGCGGCACAGACCTATGGACACAGGCATACGTGTATCATATCGAGCATGTCGGTCATCAGCATGTGAATCTGGGCTGTAGCACTGGGCTAATAGGACTCCGGGGAACCCGGGCTGTAGCAGGCTAGGCAGGACTCCGGAAGTCACCGTGTGACATTTCCCCGAAGGGACAGACATAGGAACGAAGTGAAACACATGCCGGCCAGTCAAGTGTCCTGAGAAGTAGTGCTGGGCTAGCAGGACTCCGGTGAACCGGGCTGTAGCGGACTACTATGGCTCGAGGAGCACTAGACTACATTTCCCCATAAGAAAGGCTGCCAAGGATAAACAACTAGATTGTCGGATTCCACACATACCAAGCATTTCAATCATACACACAATATGCTCGATATGTGCAAATACAACATGGCATCACAACAAAACTCTACAACTCAAGTACTTTATTTAAAGGCTCCAAAGAGCCATACATAACATGTTCATACAGGTAGGGGTCACATGACCCGACACTCAAGTCATACAAGCATACAAGCACATGCAGAAGCAAATAGTCTGAGTACAGACACTAGAAAGCAAGAAGGCTTCTCGAAGCATGTTTGTCTACATAGGGCCCTCCATGGCCAGGATCACCACCTGGGTGGCAAGTCATTCATCGACGTCAAGATTTACATAAAACCCATCGGAGGGGGCGGTGTTGTCGTCTGAAAACAGTAATTAAGCAAACATGAGTACAAAGGTACTCAGCAAGTCTTAGATCAGAACCTACTATACATGCTCATTCTCAAGAAGGTGGTGGAGTTATTGCAGCAAGCCAGCTTTGACTCTTGGCTAAGCTATCTTACGAGACTCCACTAGTAAAATAGTTTTCACACACGAGTCCACTAATCACCAACACAATACTCCACCGGGGATCCTCCCTCGTCATCCTATGAGAGGGCCATCCTCGGTACTCACACTTATCTTGAGTCTTTTAGTAGTATCCATTAACTTTTCTATGAACTGTATAGGCAACCAAGTAGTCCTTTACCGTAGACGCGGCTATTCGAATAGTTTTATACCCTGCAGGGGAGTACTTCTTCATACACACTTTCACCACTTACCGCCGTTTACACGACATGTACTCGGCAACCTTCAAGCGGAGGCCCAACGAGGGTGTCGGCCACGGCCTACCTAAACACTCAAGTCTCTAGTCCATGTTTATCGCCTATCCAGGTTCCATCCGCAGGGAGTCCGACCGAGGTTTCCACAGACGGCCCCGAACGATGTGAACGGGGTTCCCGAGACACCAAACGGGTGACATCGGTACATCGTGCCATGGTGTATCTACCGCAACATAGCCCACCCCTAGGGTCAGCGCTATGCACGGCCGCCAACACATAACCTACAAACACCAGAAACTAATTGCAACTCCTGGACAGAGTACTAGGGTGATTAAGAAGCCGAGAGGGTCCATTGGTTTCGGGCCCAATGTATGGTAGTAACTGAATCTTAAATCACACATACAGATCTCAGTTCTTAGGGACGGCCTCAATGAAACAACCCACCATGTACTCCTACATGGCCTCTCATCGATACCTTTACCAAAACATGTTCAACACATCCCTCACATTACCGAGATAATCATTTCACTCTAGCCCATCACCCAGATGAACCAGACCTGACACAACTCTAAGCATAGCAGGCATAGCAAGGTAGGAAACACAAACATGGCTCAATCAACTCCTACACATGCTAGTGGGTTTCATCTAGTTACTGTGGCAATGTCAGGTCATGCAGAGGATAAGGGTTCAACTACCGTAGCACACAGCAGTTTGAAACGATGTTGTCTTAATGCAATAAATGAGAGTAGAGGAGAGAACATAGGATTGTATCGATATGACCAATGGGGCTGCTTGCCTGATGGAGTGGTAGTAGCGTACTGCCCTTCATTTGGATACTCGGAGATATCCTCGGAGGCAGAACCTACCATGAAGGACACACAACACATAATCAACACATGACAATATGCAACAATATGATGCATGCTATGACATGGCAAAATGATGTGTCCTGCCTAATGCAATGTGAAACAAGTTGAAATGGGTCCATTTGAATCAAAGATTCAAATGAAGGTTAAAGTTCTTATGCATAAAAAGTGTATTAGCTTGTTTCACCTAAACAACAAGGTTAAAGTGGTTTGTCATGCATGAAACCATTACAGATGGATAGATTGAATTTTTCTGATCATTTTTCATATATAACTTGTTTGATTTGGAGGTATGGTTGATTTTCTATGATTTTTAGAAGTTTGTTCTATTTTCTGGAATTTCCTATATAAAAATAAATCTAGGAAATGAATAATTGCGTCAGCCCTACGTCACTGTGACACCAGCTGGTCAACATCGCCTAGTCAGAGTAAAACCAGACAGTGGGACCCATATGTCATTGACTCAGCTGATTAATATGGTTAATTAACCTTAAATTAAGACTAACTAAAATGTCAGTGGGGCCGGGGCCCACATGTCAGTG
Source organism: Triticum monococcum (assembly GCA_034509565.1). Lineage (NCBI taxonomy): Eukaryota > Viridiplantae > Streptophyta > Magnoliopsida > Poales > Poaceae > Triticum > Triticum monococcum. The sequence goes on along the minus strand of CM067843.1, from coordinate 662,127,601 downwards.
GCTAACCTAACTAAATTAGTGTTAGCTTAACTCCTAATCTAAGTTTGACCAGGGGGCGGGGCCCGCATGGTCAAATGGGTCAAACCCACCGGCGACATGACGCCGGCGAGGCCCGAGACGGCGGCGCAGCTCGAAAACGTAGCACATGCGATGAAACGAGCGGCGGTTTGGCTTGGCGTGAAGCTGGCGCTCGTCCGCATCCAACGGAGGCATCAGCTCGCGCCGGGGTGGACCGTACGACGGCGGTGATGGCAAGCGCGGCGGCCGGAGCTCGGACAAGCTCGGCAACGATGCTGTGGTGCACGAGAGGACTAGCTGATGGTGGTGTTGAGTTTCTGGGAACATGCTGAGCACGTAGCAATGCTCGGACGTGAAGGTTGCTAGCCTATTCGCCGGCGACGACGAGCGCGGCGGCGGTGAGCTCTCGGGTCCGGTGGCTAGCACGCATATAGCACGCAAATGAACATGGGAGATGGGGGGAAAGATGGCGGGGCTCATGGCGAGTCTTCTGGTGAAGCCGTTGAGCTCAGGGAGGCACGGACGGCGATGTATCGACGGACGGCGATCGTCGGGGCAGAGGACGATGATGAGCTCGATGGTGATGTTCCTGGCCGTCCGGCGCCATGTGACTTGGTGAAGAGGAAGAGGTCGTCGCGGCGGAGCTCTCGGGCACGTCAGAGGGGCGAGGGGGAGGCGGTGGTCGCGGCAACGACGAGTGGCAGCGACGGCTGCGCTCGGCAGGGGATGGGGAGAGAGCCAGAGGAGGGAGAGGGGCACGGGAAGAGTGGGGAAAGTGAGAGGGGGACGGGGGGGGGGGGGGGAGTGCGTGGCTGTAGGATCGAAAGTATGTCTAGAGGGGGGGGGGTGATTAGACTACTTGACCAAATAAAAACTTAACCTTTTCCCAATTTTAGTTCTTGGCATATTTTAACTATCTTAAGACAAGTCAAGCAATCATCACACAATTCAAGCAAGCATGCAAAGAGTATATTGGCAGCGAAAAGTAAAGCATGCAACTTGCAAGAATATAAAGGGAAGGGTTTTGAGGATTCAAACGCAATTGGAGACACGGATGTTTTTCCCGTGGTTCGGATAGGTGGTGCTATCCTACATCCACGTTGATGGAGACTTCAACCCACGAAGGGTAACGGTTGCACGAGTCCACGGAGGGCTCCACCCACAAAGGGTCCACGAAGAAGCAACCTTGTCTATCCCACCATGGCCATCGCCCACGAAGGACTTGCCTCACTAGCGGTAGATCTTCACGAAGTAGGCGATCTCCTTGCCCTTACAAACTCCTTGGTTCAACTCCACAATCTTGTCGGAGGCTCCCAAGTGACACCTAGCCAATCTAGGAGACACCACTCTCCAAGAAGTAACAAATGGTGTGTTGATGATGAACTCCTTGCTCTTGTGCTTCAAATGATAGTCTCCCCAACACTCAACTCTCTCTCATAGGATTAGGATCTGGTGGAAAGAAGATTTGAGTGGAAAGCAACTTGGGGAAGGCTAGAGATCAATATTCATATGGTTGGAAAGGAATATCTTGGTCTCAACACATGAGTAGGTGGTTCTCTCTCAGAACATATGAGTTGGAATGGTGTATGTGTTCTGATGGCTCTCACTACGAGTGAAGAGGAGGTGGAGGGGTATATATAGCCTCCACACAAAATCCAACCGTTACACACAATTTACCAATCTCGGTGGGACCGAATCAGAAAACTCGGTCAGACCGAAATAGTAAACCTAGTGACCGTTAGGAATTTCGGTGGGACTGACAGGCAACTCGGTAGGACCGATTCGGTTAGGGTTTGGGCATAACGTAATCTCGGTGAGACCGATTGCACAAACTCGGTGAGACCGAGTTTGGCGATAAGCTAACCAGAGAGTTGGTCAGGCAAACTCGGTGGGACCGACTCACTCTTTCGGTGAGACCGAAAAGTTACAAGAAGGAAACACAGAGTTTACATTGCAATCTTGGTGGGACCGATTCGCTCTTTCGGTGAGACCGAAAAGTTACGAAAGGGAAACAGAGAGTTTGCAATCCCATCTCGGTGAGACCGAGATCCTTATCGGTAGGACCGAATTGCTAGGGTTTGGCAGTGGCAAATGACAAGTGAAACTCGGTGGCGCCAGATTGAAAGAATCGATATGACCGAGTTTGGCTTAGTGTTTAGGTCATTTCTGGCTATGGAAAAGTGGTTGAGGATTTTGGAGCATATCCCCAAGCACATAAAGCAAGAGGCTCATTAAGCAACACCTCATCCCTCCTTGATAGTATTGGCTTTTCCTAAAGACTCAATGTCATCTTGGATCACTAAAATATAAAATGAAGAGTCTTGAACTTTTGAGCTTGAGCCAATTCTTTGTCCTTAGCATTCGCTCTTTCGGTGAGACCGAAAAGTTACGAAAGGGAAACAGAGAGTTTGCAAGCCCATCTCGGTGAGACCAAGATCCTTATCGGTAGGACCGAATTGCTAGGGTTTGGCAGTGGCAAATGACAAGTGAAACTCGGTGGCGCCGGAATGAAAGAATCGGTATGACCGAGTTTGGCTTAGGGTTTAGGTCATTTGTGGATATGGGAAAGTAGCTGAGGATTTTGGAGCATATCATTAAGCACATAAAGCAAGAGGCTCATTAAGCAACACCTCATCCCTCCTTGATAGTATTGGCTTTTCCTAAAGACTCAATGTGATCTTGGATCACTAAAATATAAAATGAAGAGTCTTGAACTTTTGAGCTTGAGCCAATTCTTTGTCCTTAGCATTTTGAGGGTTCCACTTTCACATCCATGCCATGCCAATCATTGAGCTTTCCTGAAATAATCATCTTGAAATAGCATTAGCTCAATGAGCTATATGTTGTTACGAATTACCAAAACCACCTAGGGATAGTTGCACTTTCAGTGGCACTCGTAGACGACGTCCTGGTTGTCGGCAGAAGCAGGAGGTGGCCGGCGTGTGGCTGCTGGCGCCGGCCACGCGCCTCTCGTCCTCCTGGCGAGAGGAGGGGGATGACTGGCAGGAGCCAGTGGCTGGGCCGAGCTGGGCCAGGCCAGGGCGACATGTAAGTCCTCTGTTCCCAATAAAAATAATATTGGGTTAGGTCAGGGATGGAAATGACATGATCTTGGGATGATGATGAGGGTGACAAGCCACTATAAAACCTAGGAATACATGATCTTCCCAAGTTTCAGAACCACATAGCCACAGAAAAGCAAATCAAAACAAGAAATCCAAGAAAATCAAAGGAAAAAAGAAAAGGGCAAAAATCCAGGCTGTTACAAACCTCTCCCCCTTTAAGAAATCTCATGCTCGAGATTTGGTTGCTCAGGGTTAAATAATTTTTCTGACTTGAAGAAACCTTTTCCAACTTAGGTTTCTTTTATTCATTCTCATATAATATTTCCAATGAATTGGATCTGATTGACTCTCTTTTCTGGGGTGGTTTGCTTCGCCATATCTGACATTCTGATCGGACGTACCTCATATGTTCCTGTTTATACCAACTCAAATTTTCTTTTCATATCTATTGGCTGAGCTAGCATCCGAAATTTTATGGACATACTTGTCCTTCTTGATATTGATCCTTGCTGGAAATGTTATTCTCGTATCGAGTACCGAGAATATTCCACGGAGTGGGGGAACATACCTTCCCATGGAACAAAGAATCTCTTCTATCCAGGCATCGGGTTCCTTGAATATATGCATGCCTTCTAGGTACAAAACAGTGATGTGGATTATATCTGTTTTGCTAATGGATGCTGACATCTTGCAGGAGTTTCTGACTTATCTTGACTGGCTTCATGTCTTGAGCCTAGGTATATTTATCCGGCCCACGTGTGGTTATACAAATCTCAATACTGTTGTTGATTCCGTCGGACAGTGCCGGGGTTAATAATATCATCTTGCGCGGCTGATTTTTATAATCACTGCTAAGACTATTGCCCCAATGTTGTCTTTCCATGAATTCTTCCTTATGCGGAGACTTGCATGGACTTGGCAGCATACTCATATAATGAACAAATATTTGATTCTTGAGGCATACCTTTGTTCTGACTGATTTTTTTTCCAGACCAAATTGTCGCAGATCAACCACTTGGAAACACTATCATATGCTGACAATTCATAATTTAATGTCTTGTATTAGTGCCGTACAGAAGAAGACTGGGCACGTTGCGTTCGGAAAGAACCGGGGTATCATGCTGACGAAGACTGGATGATTTGTGCCTGAAGCCTCTGGTGGATATCTTAACGGGGTACCGTACCCCATAAGCTTTCCCCCTTAAAGACTTTGCTAGGAAGACTCGGTACCTTATGTTAGAAGCTTTTGTAGTATTTTATTGAGAAGACTGAATATCTTGCATGGGAATCCATTCATTCCCTACCGATGCAGACTGGGAACCTTATCTTCGTACACTTCGTCAATAAATTTTGGAGAAGGACGGGACTGATTTTCTTGGTGAATGGAATGACATATATATATATATATTTGTCAGTCCGGGAGCTGATTATCTATATGACAAGAATTGTCTGACTGTCCTTACTGAATTCACCGTGCATTTGGACTGACTTCTGGGTGTCGCAATGTTTTAATTTTGACTTACGGCATATTCGATCATTGTGCATAGCCTATTCCTTTGACTTGAAATGCATTGTTGACCCAATTTTGTTCTCTTGCTGATTTAATCATTGCTGTGATAAAGTGTATCTCTGACAGGTACTTGTTACTGATAGTCTGATCAAAATACAGTTTCTATCCAGACGGATGTCTGTGATACAATGCTGTTAGCTGAAAACCTCATTGATTTTAATTGAATTCCTTGGTGTATATCTGTACTACTTATGGCTTCTTCTGATTCGGTGTCGGTTGAAGAGCAATTTCCATAAGGGGCAACACTGAGGATTCAAAGCAAAGAAGCACGAGAAAATGATTTATTGCAACAAAGCACACAACAAACAAGATACAAAGCTGCTCCACACAAGCATGATACTACAGCAGATGCACAGGCACTACACGAAGGACTACACCCTACGCTTGAGCAAACGCTCGCGCACTGACGAGGAAGCTAAGGGAGTAGCGAGTGGAACCGCTAACTCTGAAACTCTGGATGGACGAGGTGGAAGATTTGGAGAAGCTGGCGGAGACTGAGGTATAGCGACACCAAGCAATCTCCTGGCTCGAATGGCGTCTCGGACTAACTCAGAAATAAGTAGACACTTGGCTGTCATGTAACGAGACATGGCGAGGATAGCCGGGTCATCTTGAGGGTTGGCAGACAGAAACCGGATCCGCCTAGGATTCTCGACGATGGTGGGATAATATTGATAAGCACGGTTCTCTTGCACCATGCTCTCTTGATGACGAAGACCGGTGATTCCTGCCATTGCGGCAAGCTGAATGGCATGCTCGGGGGTAGGGCCGTAACCACCGTGGAAACTATAGGTGCGCTTACCGACAGGAATCAGGGCTGATAGATGAACCTGAGCAACATATTCCTGAATTATTCCTCTAGCAGAAGATTGGAATACTTGATAATGAGGTGGATCTCCGAGGGGATAAATGCTATGCCACATGTCGCCAAGGAGGGCGGCAAAGCTGAGAGGTGCAGGAGTGGGACTGAACTCAATAGGAACAACACCGGGAGCTGTGGGAAGGGCACTGAACTCATGGAAGTTGACCGCCATCTACGCATGAAACAGGGGTTAACGACAACCGAAATAAGACTATATGCAGGAAACAAATGCAACAACCGAATGCAGCCAGCAAGGGTAACAACCAAACCCTATACTATTGTTTTCTAACATTCCAGCGAACTAGGACACTCTACAGCCAGACCTGCTCTGATACCAAGCCTGTGGCACCCCGGCTTAGAGAAAACCGGAACGCCCCGTTTTCTAGGCCAGTGATCAAGGTGAAGTCTTCTGGAATACGACACTTCTTAGTATAGAACAAACCAGCTCTCTATTACAACACAAATATGAATACAAGGGTTCCGGTATTACAATGAATAACATCGGCACGGCGACACTACGCCAACCACGCTTGCTCTATACAAGCAGCATAACAACTCGAAGTAGCGGAACAACTACTGGCAGCGAAACAACGAACGGCGATGATGGACTCCAAACCGCAGGGACTCTAGCTGGAACGTTTATCCTAGCTCGCGAACATAGGAACAACACCAAACAAGCAAGAAATCGAGGCACGACCTGCAAGCTGGCATGACATGCCAGGTCAGTACATTGAATGTACTTGCAACCTCACAATAACCAGAAGCATTCAAGACAAACAACAGAATGGCAATTACAGGTTAAGCAGGAATTATCATGAGATCATCAGGATAACATGGCATGAACAACATAAACATAATATCACTAGAACAATAGGAGCATGGCATGTACATATAAACATGATGACACTATCATGCAACATGATGACATTATATGCACCACTTATTCTGCTCAAGTTATGATACGTCTCCGTCATATCTACTTTTACAAACACTTTTGCCCTTGTCTTGGACTCTAACTTGTATGATTTGAATGGAACTAACCCGGACTAACATTGTTTTCAGCAGAATTGCCATGATGTTCTTTTATGTGCAGAAAACAAAAGTTCTCAGAATGACCTGAAACTCCACGGAATATCTTACAATAAATAATAAAAAATCCTCGCCAAAGATGAAGACCAGGGGGCCCACACCCTTCTGACGAGGGTGGGGGGCGCCCCCTTTAGGGCGCGCCCCTACCTCGTGGGCCCCCTGGAGACCCCCCGACTCCAACTCCAACTCTATATAAGTGCTTTCGGGGAGAAAAAAATAAGGGAGAAGAAATGATCACATTTTACGATACAGAGTCACCGCCAAGCGCTAAAACCTCTCGGGAGGGCTGATCTGGAGTCCGTTCGGGGCTCCGGAGAGGGGGATTCGTCGTCGTCATCATCATCAACCATTCTCCATCACCAATTTCATGATGCTCACCGCCGTGCGTGAGTAATTCCATTGTAGGCTTGCTGGACGGTGATGGGTTGGATGAGATTCACCATGTAATCGAGTTAGTTTTGTTAGGGTTTGATCCCTAGTATCCACTATGTTCTGAGATTGATGTTGCTACGACTTTTCTATACTTAATTCTTGTCACTAGGGCCCGAGTGCCATGATTTCAGATCTGAACCTATTATGTTTTCATCAATATATGAGAGTTCTAGATCCTATCTTGCAAGTCTAAGTCACCTATTATGTGTTATGATCCGTTAACCCCGAAGTGACAATAATCGGGATACTTACCGGTGATGACCGTAGTTTGAGGAGTTCATGTATTCACTATGTGCTAATGCTTTGTTCCGGTTCTCTATTAAAAGGAGGCCTTAGTATCCCTTAGTTTCCATTAGGAACCCGCTGCCACGGGAGGGTAGGACAAGAGATGTCATGCAAGTTCTTTTCCATTAGCACGTATGACTTTATTCGGAATACATGCCTACATTACATTGACGAATTGGAGCTAGTTCTGTGTCACCCTATGTTATGATTGTTACATCATGAACCGCATCCGGCATAATTATCCATCATTGATCCGATGCCTACGAGCTTTCCATATACTGGTTTACGCTTATTTACTTTCCCGTCGCTATATTTACAATCACTACAAAATACCAAAAACATTACTTTGCTTTCATTACTCCTTTGTTACCATTACCATCACTATCATATTACTTTGCTACTAAACACTTTGCTGCAGATACTATGTTTCCAGGTGAGGTTGAATTGACAACTCAGCTACTAATACTTGAGAATATTCTTTGGATCTCCTTGTGTCGAATCAATAAATTTGGGTTGAATACTCTACCCTCAAGAGCTGTTGCGATCCCCTATACTTGTGGGTTATCAAGACTAATTTCTGGCGCCGTTGCCGGGGAGCATAGATCTACTCTTTGAGTCACTTTGGATTTATATCTGCTGGACACTATGAAGAACTTGAGAGATCCAGAAACCAAGATCTATCCCTCAACTACGAGGGGAGGTAAGGAACTGACATCTAGCTCTGCACTTGATTCACATTCTGTTATGAGTAAGCTTGCGACACCTACACCTGCTTCTGCTATTCGTTCTGATATGTCGCATGTTATTGATGATGCTACTTCTGCCACTACAGGAAACAGGAGATTTGCCGTCTGTACTGCTCTTTGCCATCAACATTTCATCGGGGCAGACGGCAAAAAGACATTTTACCGACAGCGGCTGACGGCAAAGAATGGATGATGACAAATACATACTTTGCCGTCTGCAAAAGAAATAACAGACGGCAAAAACACTTTGCCGTCTGCACATTTTTTTGTAGACGACAAATCACATACTTTGCCGTCTGTACATAAAATTGCATACGACAAAAACACTTTGCCGTCTATGGTTTTTTTGCAGATGGCAAAATATGCTCTTTGCCGTCTGTAAATAAAATCGCAGATGGCAGAGAGAAAGCACAACCCATGGATCGATCTCGCGGATCGATGACGTGGCAGCAGATCCGCGGCCCACCCAGAAATCCCAACCAACGGCCACACCACGATCTCTCTCGCGGCCCCACCACTCACCACGATCCATCCCCACCACAAACCCCTTCGCTCTGCCTTATCCTCTCACACACCTCTCTCTCTCTTGTACATGTCTCTCTTCGCGCAGGTATTGTCCGCCGCTCGCCTCACCGGCCCCGGCCACCGCTCGCCCCGCCGGCCTGGCCGCAGCTCAGCCACTCACCGTCCAGACGCCGCCACGCCACTGCCTCCTCCCGCCTCTCCGTCGGTGCCCGCCACGGCCGACCTCAGCGCTCCTACCCCGTCGCCCCCGTCGGCCGCCGGCTCCGGCCCCGTCCTCCGCAGGCCGCCAGCTCCGTCCCCCGCAGGCTCCGGCCGCGTCCCCCGCAGGCTCCGACCGCGTTCCCCGCAGGCTGCGTCGGCCGCCGCCCCATCCCCCGTCCCCCGTCGGCCGCTGGCCCCTTTCCTCTCCGCCTCCGGTGCCGCCAAGGCCGCACCGTCCCGCTTCGCCCCTCGGCCGCCGACCCCATCCGTCGATGCTGCAGCGCCGCACCACCTCACGAATGAGCGTGGCAAGCTCCGTTGCGGTGGTGGACGCCTTGAGCCCCATCCCTCTTGTAATTTTTTGTGAGATATTCCTCTTGTATTCTCTGCAATTCATTTGTGTGTACTAATTCATTTGCATCTACTCTGTGTAATCTGTTTATTTTGTGAAATGGAACAGTTTTGTATTGTGAAATTCATCCATGGAGTCTTGGAACAACAAGTGTATGGATATTGTGGTTTTAGTTGTGGTCTGTTTTTTAATATAAAAAATTATTTGCCGTTAGTGATTTTTGAGGCAGACGGCAAAGACACAGATTCTAGATGACGGCAACGACACTTTTCTTTGCCATCTGGGGTATATGTGTAGTACGGCAACGGTGGTTCGGCTAATGGCAAAATCTTTGCCGTCTGCCCGATTAAAAGCTGACGGCAAAGCGGTCTTTGCCGGCATCCTCTTTGCCGTCTATGTTTGCCGTCAGCCGGCTGACGGCAAACTCTTTGCCATCTGTATTTCGCTCTTTGCCGTCTGTAACAGCCAGACGGCAAACTAACTAATTCTTGTAGTGTGCTATGCATGATACTTATGATGAAACTACCTCTATGCCTGATACTACTATGCCACTTAGTGATTTTCTAGAGGAACGACTTGCTAGGGCTAGAGAGATTGAAAATATTGAATCTGATTATGAAGATGAAAGTGATGATGAAGAATCACTTGTTATTTCTGAGGGTTATTTATTTGATCAAGATGATTCTTTAGCTATTTTAGCCTGCAAAGGTTATTAGCTAAATGGAATAAGCAATCTCCAAATGCTAGGATGAGACCTGACCCTGCTTTTGCTACTTCACCTATATGTGTTGGTGATAAGGATTATGAATTCTCTGTTGATCCTGATATAATTACTTTGGTTGAATCTGATCCTTTTCATGGCTATGAATCTGAAACTGCTGTAGCACATCTTACTAAATTAAATGATATATCCACCCTGTTCACTAATGATGAGAGATCTCACTACTTTTATATCCTTAAAATATTTCCGTTCTCATTAAAGGGTGATGCTAAGATATGGTTTAATTCTCTTGATCCTGTTTGTGTGCGTAGTCCCCAGGATATGATTTATTACTTCTCTGCTAAATATTTCACTGCTCATAAGAAACAAGCTGCTTTAAAGGAAATATACAACTTTGTGCAAATTAAAGAAGAGAGTCTCCCACAAGCTTGGGGAGGCTTCTCAAGTTACTTAATGCTTTGCCTGATCATCCTCTTAAGAAAAATGAAATACTTGGTATCTTTTATAATGGACTAACTGATGCTTTCAGAGATTACCTGGATAGTTGTGCCGGTTCTCTTTTCAGGGAAAGAACACCGGATGAAGCTGAAATCTTATTGAATAATATGTTGACAAATGAAAATAATTGGGCACATCCTGAGCCAACTCCTGAGGCAGCTCCTGCTCCAATTAATGGTCCTATTCCTAAACCAACCCCGAAGAAGAGAGGTGTTCTATTTCTCAGTCCTGAAGATATGCAAGAGGCAAAGAAATCTATGAAAGAAAAAAGGTATTAAAGCTGAAGATGTTAAAAATTTACCTCCTATTGAAGAAATACATGGTCTCAATTTACCGCCTGATGAAGAAATATATGATCTTAATCCTTTATTTATTGAAGAACCTCTAGACCTCGATAACCCGACACAGGTAGTAAAGGTAAATTCTCTCTATAGATATGATAAAGCTGAAATCCCTCCTACTAAAATTGCTAGTCAATGCTTGGATGAGTTTGATAATTTTTTGTTTAAGCATGAAGACTTCAATGCTTATTTTAGTAGACAATTAAAACAAGATGCTGATATGATTAAATACTTAGGTGATTATATGGCTAATATTAGAGGTGAACTTAAACTTGTTAGCAAACATGCTTCTATGGCTACCACTCAAGTATAACAAGTACTTAAAGCTCAAAAAGAATTGCTTAATGAGATGAATAGTAAGAAAAATGATTATGCTGTTAAGTGGCTACTAGAACTGGTAGAATGACTCAGGAACCTTTGTATCCTGAAGGCCACCCTAAGAGAATTGAGCAAGATTCTCAAAGAAATAAAATTGATGCACCTAGTTCTTCAAAAAGGAAGAAAACGAAAAATGATAGAACTGTGCAAACTTCTAGTGAACCTATTGCTGAACCACCTGATAATCCAAATGATATTTCTATTTCTGATGCTGAAACTCAATCTGGTAATGAACATGAACCTAATGAAAATGTTAATGATGATGTTCATAATAATGCTCAACCTAGTAATGATAATGATGTAGAAATTGAACCTGCTGTTGATCTTGATAACCCACAATCAAAGAATCAACGTTATGATAAGAAAGACTTTGTTGCTAGGAAACATGGTAAAGAAAGAGAACCTTGGGTTCAGAAACCCATGCCTTTTCCTCCCAAACCATCCAAGAAAAAGGATGATGAGGATTTTGAGCGCTTTGCTGAAATGATTAGACCTATATTTTTGCGTATGCGATTGACTGATATGCTTAAAATGAATCCTTATGCTAAGTACATGAAAGATATTCTTATAAATAAAAGAAAGATACCGAAAGCTGAAATTTCCACCATGCTTGCTAATTATGCTTTTAAGGGTGGAATACCAAAGAAACTTGGAGATACAGGAGTACCTACTATACCATGCTCCATTAAAAGAAACTATGTTAAAACTGCTTTATGTGATCTTGGAGCCGGTGTTAGTGTTATGCCTCTCTCTTTATATCGTAGACTTGATTTGAATAAGTTGACACCTACTGAAATATCTTTGCAAATGGCTGATAAATGAACTGCTATACCTGTCAGCATTTGTGAGGACGTGCCTGTTGTGGTTGCAAACATTACTATTTTAACAGACTTTGTTATTCTTGATATTCCCGAGGACGATAGTATGTCTATTATTCTTGGAAGATCTTTTCTTACTACTGCAGGGGCTGTTATTGATTGCAACAAAGGCAATGTCACTTTTCATGTTAATGGTAATGAGCATACGGTACACTTTCCGAGGAAACAACCTCAAGTTCATAGTATCAATTCTATTGGAAAAATTCCATCGATTATATTTGGAGGTTTTGAATTTCCTCTTCCTACTGTCAAGAAGAAATATGATATACTTATTATTGGGGATGTGCATATCCCTATTGAGGTAACCTAGTGTTATTCGAAATTTCTCTGGTTTCATGTTAATCGGAATGAGTTTGTTAACAAGACTTAATCAACCTTGTTAGTGGATTCCTTTTGACGAGCATGAGATGGATGAAACTAGAAGCACAACCCTCTGTACCCTTTCTATACTTTCTGTTATTTAGTTGAAATAAAGTAAAAATAAATAATTTTCTGTCTGTTATCTGATTATCCATGCAATATAAAAATGCCTCGAAAATAAAAGTTCTCCAAATGCCCTGAAAATTAAATATGATTTTTATAGAATATTTGAGGATTTATGGAACAAAGAACACACCAGGGGGGCCAACCACCTTGCCACGAGGGTGGAGGGCACGCCCACCCCCTAGGGCGCGCCCCCTGCCTCGTGGGCCCATGGTGGCCCTCCTCCACTTATTCTTTCAGCCAAACACTTCATCTTCCTCCCCCAAACACGAAAAACCAACTCAAACCTGAGTCCAAGCTCGTTTGGCTGCCATTTTCGATCTCCTTGCTCAAAGCACCTCTCACAAAACTGCTTGGGGAGATTGTTCCTTGGTATGTGACTCCTCCATTGGTCCAATTAGTTTTTGTTCTACTGCTTTATTCATTGCAAATTTATGTTGCTTAGGTGACCCTGTTATTGAGCTTGCATGTCAAATTTATATGGTCAAAAGTAGTTTTGATGCATGATATAGGCCCTAGGCACTTGTAGGAGTAGTTGCTATCAATATTATTGAATTTGGTTTACTTTTATTTTGATGTTACTAAAAATTTTCAGAATTTTTCAGAGGAATAAATATGCTTAGGAAAATGTTCCAAGGTGGTTCTTCAACGAAGCAAGGACCCAGGCTTGCAATGCGTGATGCTGACGAAGAGCCACCAAGAGACGCTCCAGTGCGTCCTTGTGAGTGGCCTTCTGAAAATTTTATGGATCGAGCGGGAATCAAAGAAGAATTTAACGCATATTTGCGTAATGCTGATCTTGAGGACTTTGAGGCAGAGAAATGCCCCCAGTATCATGAGCTCACAAGCTCTTTTGCGAGGAGGTTTGAGTACTCATCTTAGCGTAATTCTCCTTCAGTCATGTTTGATCTTTATGAGAAATCTTATACCATGGACTTAGAGGATTTCACTTTCGCTTGCGAACTTCCACAATGGGGTAGTGTTAGGGATCCCCCTAAATCTGAATTTAGAAATTTTCTTGCTAGTATAACTGTTGGGGAATCCAGAGATATAACGCAAGCTACCATAGGGAGCATTCACTTTCCTGCTATACATTATTTTGCTCTCTTCATAGGTAGGTGCATAAATGCTAAGGATGAAGCATGTCACATGTGTGTCCCTGACCTTAGCATTCTCAGGAGTGCTGTGTCAGGAGACCAATCTTATCATATGGGAGCCATTGTAGCTCGTAGGTTGCATCATAATAGACATAATGGAGATTTCTATGGAGGAATTTATGGAACCCGCTTAGCTAAATTTCTTGAGATAGACATTTATGAAGGAGACATGGAGTTGCCTCCTACTTATTTAGATTTTGATTCTATAGTTTCCCACCATTTTGTCGAGAGGAACGAATCACCTCTCCAGTACCGACTAATCTTTGACAGACGTCGTGCTGTCCATATTGCTCTCACTGCTCTTGCTTTCTTTGATTATCAGACAAGAGGAGGATATACTATTACTAGAGAGGAGGCAGATGAGTATGAGAGGAGAGCGGAGGCCGCTCGTTGCCACGCTGCAGCTCAGGAGGCGATAGCCGCTGCATCACAATATGATCCCAACAACTATTATTATGGATATCAGCCAGGCCAGCCATAGCCACAGACCAACTTAGACCAAAATCCTAAGCTTGGGGGAGTACATATTTCTCACCGGCATTACATTTATGTTCACACACACTCATTGCTAGATGTCGGTGCTCATACTTTTGTTGGTGAACATAGTAATTTCAAAAAAATTCCTACGCACACGCAAGATCATGGTGATGCATAGCAACGAGAGGGGAGAGTGTTGTCTACGTACCCTCGTAGACCGTAAGCGGAAGCGTTATATCAACGCGGTTGATGTAGTCGTACATCTTCACGATCCGACCGATCCAAGTACCGAAAGCACGGCACCTCTGAGTTCTGCACACGTTCGGCTCGGTGACGTCCTCGCCTTCTCGATCCAGCAAGAGGGGCGAAGTAGTAGATGAGTTCCGGCAGCACGACGGCGTGGTGACGGTGTTTGTGAAGAACAATCTTCGCAGGGCTTCGCCTAAGCACTACGAAAACTATGACGGAGGATAAACTAGAGGAGACGGGGTTGCTGGCACACGGCTTGGTGTTTCTTGATGTGTCTTTGGTGCTAGCCCTACCCCTCTATTTATATGTTGAGCCTTGGGGTCGAAACTTGGAGTAAAAGCCTCCTCAAAGTCGGTTTCACCCGAAAGGCAAGAGTCCTTCTCGGACTCCAGGGCTAGACGCCAGGGTTCCCGGCGTCTACCCCCTAGACGCCAGGGTTCCTGGCGTCTAGCCTCTGGTATCCGAAAACTTCCTTTTGCACTTTCCAAAAGCCTCATGGGCTTTCCCCTTTGGCCCAGATAAAGTGTTCTCGTGCCCAAACATTTCGGGAAACATCCGGAACCCCTTCCGGTGAATTCTGGAACCCTTCCGGAGATCAAACACTACTATCCACATATCAATCTTTACTTTCAGACCATTTCGGAGTTCCTCGTCATGTCCGTGATCTCATCCCGGACTCTGAACAACATTCGGTCACCAACATACATAACTCATAGTACTATATCGTCAACGAACGTTAAGCGTGCGGACCCTATGGGTTCGAGAACTATGTAGACATGACCGAGACACCTCTCTTGTCAATAACCAATAGCAGGACCTGGATGCCCATATTGGCTCCTACATATTCTACGAAGATCTTTATCGGTCAGACCGCATAACAACATACGTTGTTCCCTTTGTCATCGGTATGTTACTTGCCCGAGATTCGATCATTAGTATCTCAATTCCTAGTTCAATCTCGTTACCGGTAAGTCTCTTTACTCGTTCCGTAATACATCATCCCGCAACTAACTCATTAGTTGCAATGCTTGCAAGGCTTATAGTGATGTGCATTACCGAGTGGGCCCAGAGATACCTCTCCGACAATCGGAGTGACAAATCCTAATCTCGAAATACGCCAACCCAACAAGTACCTTTGAAGACACCTGTAGAGCACCTTTATAATCACCCAGTTACGTTGTGACATTTGGTGGCACACAAAGTGTTCCTCCGGTAAACGGTAGTTGCATAATCTCATAGTCGTAGGAACATGTATAAGTCATGAAGAAAGCAATAGCAACAAACTAAACGATCAAGTGCTATGCTAACGGAATGGGTCAAGTCAATCACATCATTCTCCTAATGATGTGATCCCGTTAATCAAATGACAACTCATGTAAATGGTTAGGAAACTTAACCATCTTTGATCAACGAGCTACTCAAGTAGAGGCATACTAGTGACACTCTGTTTGTCTATGTATTCACACATGTATTATGTTTCCGGTTAATACAATTCTAGCATGAATAATAAACATTTATCATGAAATAAGGAAATAAATAATAACTTTATTATTTCCTCTAGGGCATATTTCCTTCAACTTTTTCATTGTATCATCCATGCTAGTTTATTTCCTTTTATGCTTTCTTCTTATGTGTTTAATAAACCTTAAGAAAAACCAAAAAAATTAGTTGTAGCTTTTAATTAATTTACTTTCCATGCTTGTAGTAGTAATTAAAAAGAAAACCCAAAAATATTTCTCGTTCTTCTTTTGCTTGTTGGGAGCTTTCCCATGTAAATAGTTTTATTTCTTTTGTTTTCTTTGGGGGTCAGTAGGAGAAGACCATGATTAAATTGTTGAAGTGGCTCTTACATGCATTATTGTTTATCTGACAAAAGAGCCCATATTGCCTTGTCTTCTCCTGTTTATTGAATGCTCGCAGATTCCAGCTTAGTCCAATGCACGTGCACTCTTATTATTATTCACATCGTTCGGTCGTGCAAGTGAAAGGCAATTATGATGATATATGATGGACTGACTGAGATGAGAAAAGCTGGTATGAACTCGACCTCTTTTGTTTTTGTAAATATGATGAGTTCATCGTTCTTGATTCAGCTTGTTATGAATGAACATGTTTGCAATGACAATTAGAGATCATAGTTTCTTGTGCCATGCTTGATTAGCTATGAGTTATAATGATTTACCTTGCGTGCCAACATGCTATTAAAATGGTTATGATGTGGTATGATAGGGTTGTATCCTCCTCTGAATGATTTAAGTGACTTGACTTGGCACATGTTCACGCATGTAGTTGAACAAATCAACATAGCCTTCACGATATTTATGTTCATGGTGGATTATATCCTACTCATGCTTGCATCCAATGTTCATTAATTTTAATGTATGTACATGGCTGTTGTCGCTCTCTAGTTGGTCGCTTCCCAGTCTTTTGCTAGCCTTCACCTATACTAAGCGGGAATACTGCTTTTGCATCCAAACTCCTTAAACCCCAAAGTTATTCCACATGAGTCCACTATACCTTCCTATATGCGGTATCTACCTGCCGTTCCAAGTAAATTTGTATGTGCCAAACTCTAAACCTTCAAATAATCATCCTGTTTTGTATGCATGCTCGAATAGCTCATGTATCAACTAGGGATGTCTGTATCTTCCATGTTAGGCGGGTTATTCTCAAGAGGAGTGGACTCCGCTCCTCACTCACGAGATAAAGGGCTGGTCACCGGGATGCCTAGTCCCATGCTTTATGCAAACTAAATCAAAATAATTGCAAACAAAACTCCCCCCTGGGACTTGATGTATGTTGGAGGCACTCGTTGTCTCAAGCAAGCCATGGATTGATGTTTGTTGGTGGAGGGGGAGTATAAACTTTACCATTTTGTTTGGCAACCGCCTATAATGTGTGTAGCATGGAAGATATCGCCATCTCTTGGTTGTTATGTTGACAATGAAAGTATACCGCTCAAAATATTATTCACCTCTATTTTAAAACCGAGCTCTGGCACCTCTACAAATCCCTACTTCCCTCTGCGAAGGGCATATCTATTACTTTTATGTTGAGTCACCACCCTCGTATTAAAAAAGCACTAGCTGGAGAGCGCAGCTGTCATTTGCATTCATTGCTGTTAGTTTACATTGGGTGTGACTATGATTGGATATCTTTTACCATGAATTACAATGTCTAGATAGTCCTTGATCTTTAAAGGTGCTCTGCATTTATGTTTTGCGGTCTTAGAAAGGGCTAGTGAGATACCATCTTGTTATATCATATTATGATTGTTTTGAGAAAGTGTTGTCATCCGAGATTTATCATTATGGCTTGCTAGTTGATTATGTTATTGATATGAGTAATCATGAGACCTGAGAACTATTGCAAATGTGGTTAGTTATAATCTCTACTGAAAACTTGAATGCTAGCTTGACATATTTACAACAACAAGAGCAAACAGAGTTCGTAAAAGTTTTTCTTTATTTCTTTCAGTTTGTCAACTGAATTTCTTGAGGACAGGCAAGGGTTTAAGCTTGGGGGAGTTGATACGTTTCCGTCGTATCTACTTTTCCAAACACTTTTGCCCTTGTTTTGGACTCTAAACTATGATTTGAATGGAACTAACCCGGACTGACGTTGCTTTCAGCAGAATTGCCATGATGTTGTTTTATGTGCAGAAAACAAAAGTTCTCGGAATGACCTGAAACTCCACGGAATATCTTACAATAAATAATAAAAATCCTCGCCAAAGATGAAGACCAGGGGGCCCACACCCTTCTCACGAGGGTGGGGGCGCCCCCCCCTAGGGCGCGCCCCCTAACTCGTGGGCCCCCTGGAGACCCCCTAACTCCAACTCCAACTCTATATAACTGCTTTCGGGGAGAAAAAAAATAAGGGAGAAGAAATCATCGCGTTTTACGTTACGGAACCGCCACCAAGCCCTAAAACCTCTCGGGAGGGCTGATCTCGAGAGGGGGATTCATCGCCGTCGTCATCATCAACCATCCTCCATCACCAGTTTCATGATGCTCACCACCGTGCGTGAGTAATTCCATCATAGGCTTGCTGGACGGTGATGGGTTGGATGAGATTCACCATGTAATCGAGCTAGTTTTGTTAGGGTTTGATCCCTAGTATCCACTATGTTCTGAGATTGATGTTGCTATGACTTTGCCATGCTTAATGCTTGTCACTAGGGCCTGAGTGCCATGATTTTGGATCTGAAACTATTATGTTTTCATCAATATATGAGAGTTCTAGATCCTATCTTGCAAGTCTATAGTCAGCTATTATGTGTTATGATCCGTGAACCCCGAAGCGACAATAATCGGGATACTTACCGGTGATGACCGTAGTTTGAGGAGTTCATGTATTCACTATGTGCTAATGCTTTGTTCCGGTTCTCTATTAAAAGGAGGCCTTAATATCCCATAGTTTCCATTAGAACCCCGCTGCCACGGGAGGGTAGGATAAAAGATGTCATGCAAGTTCTTTTCCATAAGCACGTATGACTATATTCGGAATACATACCTACATTACATTGACGAATTGGAGCTAGTTCTGTGTCACCCTATGTTATGATTGTTACATGATGAACCGCATCCGGCATAATTATCCATCATTGATCCGATGCCTATGAGTTTTCCATATATTGGTTTACGCTTATTTACATTCCCGCCGCTATTTTTACAATCACTACAAAATACCAAAAACATTACTTTGTTTTCATTACTCCTTTGTTACCGTTACCATCACTATCATATTACTTTGCTACTAAACACTTTACTGCAGAAACTAAGTTTCCAGGTGTGGTTGAATTGACAACTCAGCTGCTAATACTTGAGAATATTCTCTGGCTCCCCTTGTGTCGAATCAATAAATTTGGGTTGAATACTCTACCCTCGAAAGCTGTTGCGATCCCCTATACTTGTGGGTTATCAGGTTACCATCATATGCATCACTTACCAACCTCGGACATTACACGATCATCTCAGGATCAAATCAAGCTTGGTATAAACAATACCGTAGTAATCATTAAATGACCACAAGGAGCTTGATCTTTATCCATGATTCTCGCGAACATCATGAATATCCAACAACTCAGTATCCTCGATACCACGGTGATCATCTCATGATCATGAATGAAACCACTCTTGGTTCAATGGGTTACCTCGTAACCAAACGTTGATCATTTCACGATCATCACGAATCTTTTTCTCATCATCGAACCAGGGTTGTTATTAAGCAAGTTATTATTATTACTGTTGACCCATAGTGTGACCGACATGAACTGGGCCCTTATCCGCGGGCATGGCTATCGATAGATTTAATACGCACTCTGCAGAGGTTAGTACACTGTACCCACACCACAGAACACATGGCCTCTCGCTCCCATTCGGGTGGACCAACGACATTCTGACAAAACCGATCTACTGCCATGACACTCTCCCGGCCACTCCGACCAACTCCCCTCTGGGCCAGGTCATGGGTGGCCCCATGCCTACCAAAGGCACCAACGACCACCGTCGTGGCAAACGGCCACCATCGTGGCAAAACGTTCCCAAATGGGGACAATCCGGATATAATGAAAACGGGCACACAAGGTTATGTCTGCTTACCAGGCCAGGGTACCGCACGCCCATAACCTTCCCTCATTGGAGGCACTGGCGAGAGACACGACAATAGACCCAGCTAGGACCTTCCCATAAAGGCAAGCGTGGTTGCACTAGTCAGCTCGATATGGTGGCACAATGACTCAGCCAACAGTTGTTCAAGTTCAATTTAATCTAGTTAACTTGAATGCAAATATGCTGAGCCATGATAAAATAACATGATGCAAATTACAATGCTTGAACATGATATCAACATAAGCATGGAGGTGCAACATAACTATTAACCATATCATCAACGAATCATATCCAACTAAGCATGGCATACTGACTAGCATGAACATCACAAGTACATACTTCTCACAAACATAGCATGACCACTAGCATCAACAATAAATGTCACGCAAGAACTTATCAACAATGTCATCATGCAAGCATTTAACCAACTGGATGCAATGGAACATGCATAACAACGGTACTCGGGACAGACGGTAGTCATGCACCGAAGACCATCACCAACATCAACATGTACTCCTAGCAAGCATAAGCATATGAAAGGAATACTAGCAACTAGCAGGGCATGATAACCAGGTGCATAACAACATAGCCAAAAAGTAAGCACTAACCCAGAAGCATTGCCGAAACAACGATAACCATATTTTAAAAAAGCAAACAGTTAATAAATATTCAAGTCTAAAACCATGGCTACTACATGACTATCATGCAAGTGGGTATTGTGTCTTGCCTGGGGTGACGGAGACTCCGGGAAGAAGTGCGGTGAAGCTGCGGAACGAAACGTCGGACGGTTCTTTCTCGGAGGGGGCTGATTAGAGGCAAGGGCAAATGGTCATTTTAACTATGATACCACCTAGTGAAAATTTTACCAAAAGATAGAGCTCAACGATACGAAGAAGTGAGCGTTGGTTTCACCTCAATCAGAGTTATGGTTGCAGAGTTATGAGGTGTAGAAGATCATGGACTAGTGTGTAAAAATATCATCACAAACAAGTCCCTGAGTGGATAAGGCAGAGGCGCAGAATTAGAAATATGCTTTCTGACTCAGAAAACATGTTATGAACCGAAGTAGAAGCAAAGTACGCTTTTAAAAAAGAGGAAACATACTCTGGGAAAACCGTCTCCACTTGCCACGTGGGCAGAGGTGCACTACAAAAAAAATACACTTCCTTGATGATACGTGTTTGTCACAGTAGGTCATGTTTTCTGTCATGCATGTACATCCATGACAATTTTATGACAGAATCAAGATATTCATACCTGTGCTGTCGTAGAAGTGTTCCATGACATTACCAAAATTATCATCATGGAAGTGTCCACTTCCATGACGATAAATCGCGTGTCACAGAAGTGCTTTCGTCAAGGGTGACTGACATGTGGCATCCACCGTAACGGAATGTCGTGAAGCTATCGGGTCCGCTTTTGGATCCGATAAACCGTTAACAGCCCCGGCCAATGGGGATTTTCCACGTGTAAAATCATCATTGGCTGGAGGAAACACGTGTCGGCTCACCGTTGGGACAGATGTCATCCACTCATTGGACCCAAAGCGCCTATGATACGTTGACATGTGGCACGGCCCAACAGAGGCCCATTCCTGTGAAAAGGCTGACCCGTTTGACTTGGTCAAAAGGTGGCGGGCTGGCCCACGGCAAGCCTGTTAACGGCTTGTTCGCATATAGCCCATTTACAGCCCGCTAACCCAGGGCCCATTTACGGCCTATCCGAATTAGGCCCAGTAGCATCATCTGGACCGTCCAATATAATTCCAGGCCATTTTAACTTCCGGCCCATGTATGGCCCATGACATCTTTTGGACCATATGAGGCCCTTATTACTCTCGACCCATTAACGGCCCGTGGTAAAACTGGCCCGTAATGAACAGTGTATCACTTTATACCCATTAATGTCACGTGGTGAAATTGGCCTGTAATGAACAATGTATCACTTTATAACCATTAACGGCCCATTATTCTGTTGGGCCGTTTCTAGCCCATGTTATCTTTCGGCCTTCTCAGGGCCCATTTATTCTTGGGCTCATTTCCAGCATTCATTTACTTACGGCCCGTTACTGTCATTTTCTGCTTGTGGGCCAAATTCAGCCCGTGGTTATGGTCGGCCCGTTTGTGGCCCGTTAATATGTTGGGCCGTTTTCATGGTGTCATCACATACGGCTGATTAACAATGGCCCGTTATGGTCGGCCCATGAACAGATGATTTCAACTCTAGCCCATTTACGGCCATAATGTGGTCTATTATTGGCCCATGTTTGGCCAACCGATCATACGGCCCGTAGAAGGCCCATTGATGATACGGCCCGTAGAAGGCCCATTGTGTCTACAGCCCATAGAAGGCCCATTGTGTCTACGGCCCGTATAAGGCCCATTGTTTCTATGCCACGTAGAAGGCCCATTGTTTCTATGGCCCTTAGAAGGCCCATTGTTTCTACGGCCCGTAGGAGGCCCATGTTAACTATAGCTGGTGGGCATCAAAGTTCGCCACCAGTGCAAATATAGGGAACACCCTACACTATACAAAAATGGCTTGCTATTTTCTTCAGCCGGTGGCTGCACGTTAAGAACAAATTTTGTGTCGCACTAAAACAAATTACAACTATAAAACAAAGGGAAGGTTGGCATAAAAGTTAACAGTCTAGCAGATAAATGCACCACCAGAAGTTCAGAAGCTCAGTTCATTTTACCTGACTGTTACGTTTTCATGTTGTATTGTCCGATGGAGCACCATAACCTTCACCTTCAGTTCTCCTAGGCTCCTGAACAACATAGCAAATGTCTGATAGTCTAGTTTCAAAACCATGCATATCTTGACAACATCGAACAATGTCTCTCCTTGTTTCACAAAGGGTCTCTGTTAGGGAATGGACTTGTGTCTGGAGCACAGAGACAACATTCTTTTGAGCTTGCATATCTTGATCATGAGGCAGTTTGGACGAGATTGCCTTAACAACCAACCTAGTATTACGCAGGAACGTGCTTTTGGCACTGTGAGTGGACAGGTACTGACCCACTGCAGCAAGAGCTGACATTGTGGTTATAGTTGCCTCACCACCTTCAGAAGGTGGTGGTTGCACCATTTTTTCCATAGCTCGCTAAAAAGTTGAGGTTTTACATTAGTAGTACCAGAACAGAAGATATTAAGGAGGTAGCAAAACCAAACAAAATAGCTTTGCTCTATATATAGAACTTATTCTGGTGAACCCATGTAAAATATTAGTTGTATTTTATTGCAAAGTACATAATAAAACCAGGTTCCAAACATATGACCATGTACCATCGCTAATGTATTCTCTATTTCTTCACATTGTATTGAGGGCTAAGGATAAAGAGGCGAAGTTTATAATACAGTAAGCATCGTATGACATCATTCATATCACAAAACAAATGAGAACAGACAAACAGGCAATTGTAACGATGTGTGGGCAAGTCCAGCACGGAACTAGATTACAGGTCAAGATCAAAGGAACATCACTCCTCTCTTTTAAACCTTGTAAGGTGCAATGATACGCTAAGACAATTGTGTATAAAATTGAAAAGAGTAATAGACATTGGCTGCAAACCATGCAGTTCAAGGCACAAGTCAGAGTAAGTAGTAGTTAAAAGGCATGAGGATTAAGGACTTACAACAGCGGCTTTGACTGGTGTAGTCATGCCCTTCTTCTTGCTGGTGTGATAGTCCTTGAAGATTTCCACAGCATTTGGTTTAGGTACTTTTTTGTCCTCGCGGTCTTTCCTCTGCATTTCGAACAAGTCAATATAGATCTGATAAATATGGTACAACGAAAAGAGTGAAACAACAGCTAATTACAAGAGCCTCGCAGTGTGCAATATATCTACGAGATCATGTCGTCTGTTGGAATTTCACTTTCATACGGTTGGCCTTGTCCTTTGAACAGTTCACCTACAAGAAGATAGATTTGTGTGGCACATGCGTAAATGGGACTTCAACATGTGATCTGATCACATATATATAATGTACCTGATACTTCGGATCAGACCAGTGTTTAACGAGGCCCCTCCAGTCTTCATCCGATATATTTTCCACTGGAGATGTTTGGGAAAGTTCACTGTTAGCCTTGCCTTCAAAGTGAGTTTTCCTCAAGTTATATCGATACTATCGCAGAGCAGACTTGAAAACATGGGTGCAAGCTTGTCTGGTTGCATCATCTTGGCTATCCAACTTGAACCTCATCTGTTGAAAATTATGGGAGTCTCATTATCAGCAACCTAGAAAGTATGGGACAGAGCAAGGCGATATTACTAGTTTCCATACATAACCAGACTTACAGATAAATGGTCGAGGAAGGTGTTGAACTGGGTTTCGTCTTTGTCATTCCTGTACTGAATCCATGTTGGCAGGACATGTACATGACACCTAACGGCAACCACTGCCTTTGATACTAACTTGGCTGACTCTGTAGCATCACGTGGCCTTTTTAAACCTGCCTCAAAACGGATCTCCATTCTTCCTCCTCTAGATTTAGTTAACCTATCGAGCATTATCCCTAATGTTTGTTTCCTCTTGCGCCTAGGTGCTAGTCCAACAACGAACATAGGAAGTGTTAGTGTACATCAAACTGTGAGACTACATATAAAGAAGCGTGCAACTGTAACTTGACTCCAGCAACTGCCTTCTTGCTGTTGAAGCTACCTTGGTGAAGCATGCAACTGTAACTTGACTCCAGCAACTACCTTCTTGCTGTTGAAGCTACCTTGGTGAAGCATGCAACTGTCATAAGTACACTAACACTAACACTAACATCAACTGTAACTTAACACTAACATCCATTTTGATGAAGCATGCAACTGTAACTTGACTCCAGCAACTACCTTCTTACTCCAGCAACTACCTTCAACTGTAACTTGGAAGTGTTACTGTACTTATGACGATATTACTACCTTGGTAGAGTGATATTCGTTGCATCTTTCATATGGTGTCTAGCTCGTCATAAGTGCCATTTCAAAAAATTAGTAGTACAAGCTAGAAATGAATGCGAGATGTAACCTATATCACACTCCGAAGTCAAACGTGTCTTATGATAAGTGATTGTCACAGGTTACACAACAATAGTAATTTGATGTAAGAACATGGTGTGATAGACAGATATTATATGTTCTAGAAACAGGAACATGTGTCTTATTCAAGTATAATGTGTAAAGTAAGCAGATGGAATTCAACAAAATTAGAAGCAATACAAGCTAGACATCACACATAACATGCAACCACATATAACGGTGCCAAGTTAGAGGGAGCATCGGTGATGGTGCACTAGGGGAGACGTGCTCATCATAAACACAACTACGTTGAGTGTCTATGCATGTGTTGTCTTGGAAATCATATTGGGGGGATGGAGGAGTAGAAACTGTAGAGGCCCTCCATTTGGAAGGAGCACCTTTATCCGCTTCCTTGCTAACTTCCTTCTGCTTTATTGATTTTGAATTGTCAAGAAAATTGACAAGAAAAGCAATAAAATTCTCTCTTCAGAACTCATTCATGCATGATACTGACAGTCACTACTTTGATGTAAGGCAAACACATGATACCAGGATGGAATATGTATGAAAAACAGGACGGCATGGCACGTTCACAACTGTTTGTGTAAACTAAGCAGAAACCATTCCAACAAATAAGAAGCAATGCAAGCTAGACACCACATGAAAGATGGAACCAATATGACTCTGCCAAGTTAAAAGCGTCCCATCATAAATGGAATTTCAACAAATTAGAAGCAGCGCATGCTATAAATCATATGAAAGATGCAACTAATATCGCACATACTAAAGGTGTCTCATCATATTGATTGATGCGGGATACAAAAAAACAATAGTTTTATGTAAGGACATGCTTAATAGACTGATGTACTATGTACTAAATACAGGAAGGCATGTCACATTAACAGGAATAATGTATAACCTAGCAGAATAGCACATGCAGTTTAACCGGATTGGAAGAATTACAATCTAGACACCATATGCAATATGCAACCACATATCATGCTGCCAAGTTAGAGCAAGCACCTGCGATGCTAGTGTAGGGGAAATGTGGTAATCAACTATAGAGCTACGTTCACTATCTTCATCTAGCCTTGCTGTTTCTTGAGAATCATGTCGGGAGGCTGACGCTGCATTCTTTAAATGAGGAGTAGTCCACTTGCCTGACTGCCTCATCATAAGTGATTGATGAGGGATACACAAGAACCTTAGTTTGAAGTAAGAACATGGTTAATACATAGATGTACTAGTATGTACCAAAAATAGAAAGGCATGTCATATTCAAAGGTATAATGTGTAAGCTAAGCAGATGCAATTTAACCAAATTGGAATCAATACAAGCTAGACATCCGGCTGGAGTGGTGAGCATGATCATCTAGGACCTGAGAGCCTGGTGGGAGGTGGGCTGTATCGCCACCATCACGACTTTTTAGTTGGCTTCCAGGTGATGCATGTCTTTGCTGGGCTTGTCACTGGCTTGGCCAGTGCCCTGACTAGCTATTTGTCTTCTGGTGCTCACGGGATGGTGGTTCATGTAAAAAATATCTTTCCTTATTTTAATAAAGACCGACTTTGGCCTTTCGAATACAAGCTAGACACCATATGGAACATGCAACAACATATGACACCGCGAAGTTAAACCAAACACCTAGCATGGTGGTTCATTGTGAGCGAGGTCATCAACTCCAGAGCTACATTTACCGTCTCCATCTGCTGACACTGCACCCTTTGTAGTGCTGTAACGTGTCGTGCTTACCCGCGTAGAAAGCTGGAGCAACTTCTCTCTTTTCTTTTCTGCTTCTCTCGAGGCAGACTCTGAAATACCGTTGCATAAAAACACAATAGTGAGAGTGTGTGTGAAGTGTGTGCAGAACTAGTGCACTGTAAAAGTAGCAGATAGCAGGTAGCTGAAAAATAAATGACAGGAGACATATGATAGCTCTACAACATTGCATGGCAAACAAAATTCGATTCTACTCCGTATGATTTTGTAATATATGAGCAAAGGAAATGCAGGTACTCCTCCAGCACACCACCACATGTGGTCATATCAAGATAACAGTCGACTAAAAATAAATAGGTCAGTCGATTTTTTAATGAACCGTTCGATCTATAAGGAACGGGCAGATGGCCTTCGTCTACCTCCCGCCGGCACTGTTGACGATCCTTCTCGAACCGCCAGCGACCACCGGCCCAAACCCCTGCCTCTGCCCCCCCGCCCTCCCCTCGATTTCACACCACCGCCGTGCTTGGCAGCACCCCCAGGCCATCCTTTTAATCCCGGTCGACCTCCAGATCAGGTGCCAGTAGCTCTAGGCCCCACATGCCCCTAAGATAAACAGCGAGGCACTGCTTCCCCGGCGTAATAGGAAGACCAGCGCCTCTTACTCCGGGGAATGCTTCCGTTAGTTGGGAATCAAATGACCAGGAATTGAAATTCAGGTGGGTGACAGACCTCTAGATAAGTTGAAATAGTATATGAGGAGAAACCTTGTGCATCGCGAGTTACTAGGAACATCTAGTATCAAGAAGAAGCGGTCAACTAGTGTCTTCTGTGGGATGAATACCGTGCAAGCAGACACGTAAGATTTGCACGAATAAGGGAAGAGGAGTACCCTTATCGGTTGCTAGTGTGGTCTCCTCCATATGTTGCGGTGATCTTCTTTTTTCTCCCAGGGGAACCGATGTTTTGGATAACCGTGGATCCTTGGACAAACCCATGGCCAAATTGTTGACTGTGCTACCGTGGCCGTATATCAGCGGAGGGGAAGCAGATCCGAGGCGGCGAAGGATGGTGTAGCAGGAACAACTCTGGTGCGGTGGAGGGTGGCGAAGTTGGAGAGCCAGCGGTAAGGCGCAGGACGGCGTGGTTGAACTGGCTCGGGTATGGATGACTCGGCCTTGGCTTTAACTACTAGCCATGGAGGGCGTTGCGGTTGAGGTTGCGGTGGACGACGACGTCAGGGTATGGGCTCCAGCGTGATGGAGGAGGGCGGCGGTTCATGGGTGGGATGGGGTGGCGGACGGAGGACGCCGGGGTTTCGCGGCTGGTGGAGAGGTAGTTTTTGCGCCCACGGAGTATGAATGGGGAATCAGACGGGTGGGCGGGGGGAGGGGGAGAACCATGTTTCAGTTTGGGACGCGCTTGTTTTTGGCTTTTTTGAACAGAATGGGACGTGCTTGTTTGAAATTTGGGGAAAGTACAAACTTTTCCCCCTCTTAAATTTCAGACCTACCGCGGGTCGGGGGTAGGATGGTAATCCCAGGTGTCCCAAATAGTGGGCGGGAGCGATTTCGGCTGCGCGCATGTGTGCTTAGGCGGCCATTGTGTATGGATGTTTTTCGGAGGCAGTTGCGTGGCGTCTAGATGAAGCTACAAACCTACCCCGGTTTAGACCTTTGGACGTCGGGCCGGTAGGTTTCACCGGTCGGAGTTATTAGAAAGTAATTTCCTTGTACTACCAAACATTGGTCTCGCACGGTTTCGGGTGAGTAGAGGCTCTTTTGGCGCTTCGTTCGAAATTATGAAACACAAGCATTCACGTTTAGAGTACGCTTGAACTTTGAGGATTGACCTAAATAGACAACATTAAACTTGACCTTGTATGTTTGAAAACCTCATTAAATTATTTGCTTTTTTTGAATTTTTGACACTTGAAAATCCTATAACTACAATTATTTTGGAATGGAGGAGCTAAATTTGAATCTATTTTGTACACGACTACATATGCTATTATGTACAAAATCAGAGCAAAGATTTGTGCCCCCATAATTTAGGTATGATTTACAAATGACATGATATCAAATTCAAATAATTGAATGGACTTCATGTTGAATTCGATTTTTTAAACCACCTTAAGTTGAATTCAAATGTATGCTAGTTCATAGGTAGCTACTTATAATGTTCATTGTGTAACTTTCGTATGTATAATGTGCTTTACACACACAACATGAACTATACTCACATTTATATTCGATTGATAAAGTGATGCATTGTCTGGAGTTCAAAATACTAACTATGTGGATCAATTGTGTCGAATAATAACATAGACATGCTCAAATTTGATAGAATCTAGATGTCTGATGGATCAATGACTGTTCCTTACGCGAACTGCAAATATCATGATCCCATCCTAATATTTGGATACAATTTATATCTTTAATCAATGTGTACATCAGTCTTTTACGTGTAGTTTCACTCTCCATCGGTGGTCTCTCACACATGCTCACACACTCTCTCCCGAGGTGTCTTTCTCACACTCATGCTCTCGATATAACCCTCCCTCCCTCTCGTAACCATTTACGACTATTTTCACTAACCTTTATCACAAGCACTCTTTCTCTCACAAGCATACACACGGACAATCCCCATCGACCCTTTCTATATACATAGACCTGCCTACGTGTCTCCTGTACGCACATTATCTTTAGGCTTGTCTCTCACGCATTGTCTCATACCTCTCTTCCTAATCGACGAGTATGGTTCTAGCAGAGCATTCTGTAGGATGCCCCTTAAAGCTAGGTTGGATGAATAGTAATATCAGAGATAAAGGGGTTACCTTAGTCCAAGAACCTAGGGTTACAAATCCTAGCCGGCTTCCTTCACAATTATGCTATCTTTGTCTTGTACGACTAGTCATCCATGGGTATCCCTAAATGCGTCACGGGCCAACCAATGTGGCGCAGGACGTAACCGAACGAAGGGCCTCACCTCGACCCACCGGACCTCATGCGATGACAAACCCTCTGCCCCCACGTCTCGTTATCTTCTCACACCCACACATACCAACACAGACACCACACACACAAAATATTCTCCTGGTGCCTCTATCCACTCCCCCCTTGCATATACACACTCAAGGGAATCTCTCGCCGTGACGTGATATTCGTCTCTCTCTCCCTAGACCACTCTCATTTCTCGTGCTATCTCTCCCATGCCCCCCCGCCGGCCCCTCTATCCATGCCTCTCTCGAATACGTAATACAAACACATACCTCTCTAGGCCCTGCCAAATGCATCAACTACACATTCACACATGTTACATCACGTACCCCATTGATCTAAAAAGCCCTCTCTTCACGTTTATTTCACATACAACATTCCTTTTGAATAAAGTGTGGCCAAAAAATTATTTTAGAATTTCTGCATATATACAACATTACAAAGTTATATGGAGGAGTATGCACGCTAATTTGCATTGCATGGTGCCCACAATGATATTTATTCCGCACTGTGAATTTGTATATTTTTATACTATATATAAATTTAGTCATAATAAAGAGAAACGAAGAGCATCTCTCTCTCCATCGCATACCCGCCCTCTACGCCCCTTTCACCTACGCACAAAACTATCTGCAGGTCCTCTAAAAGTAAGCCCCCAGCACATTCACGCATGTTTCATCTTTCTCTCACAATACGTACATTGGACTTCAGAATCCACTCATTACGGTCACCATTTATGTTTTGTGGTTATTATACAGTCACGGGCTCACCGTACAACTCTGTATTTTCTCTAGACACGACTAGTTGACCAGTTAAACGCTCCACGTGGCACCTCTAGTGTTGCATCACATTACCTCACTACCATCGGGCCCACCTGTCAGCTTGTATCTACTCTACATCTATACTCTTATAAAATACACTCTTATAAAAAATAGAGTTGGTGATGATGGTGTGCCTGCCATCCTGCAATATAGGCCGTCTGATTTATATCTGACGGATGGGAAAGAAACTATGGCAATTTTGCAAAAACATACCCACACACCTCTCCACATTTGCAAATAAGGCCTTCCCTCGTTCATCCTTTTCTCTCACAAGATAAACTATTCATACAAATGCATCTTGATGTTACGTGCAACGCATGGGCATCTTGCTAGTAAGAATTAAAAAATGACAAAAAAATATTGGATGGTGTCATACAAATGCATCTTGATGTTACGTGCAACGCATGGGCATCTTGCTAGTAAGAATGAAAACAAATGACAAAAAATATTGGACGGTGGTTCGAAGTCCTGACCGCGGGCACAGCAAACAAGGTGGCCTTGTATTGGTATGCTGAGCCGTCTGTTTTAACACAAAGGAGCTGGTGTGGTGATTATACACACACACGCATGCACACGAACTGCATGCATGCAACACTCGCACGAACACATGCACCCACGCACGCACGCAACACTCACACGTACACACGCAGCCACGCACGCACGCAACACTCACATGCACACACGCACGCATGCATGCACACAACAGTACACCACACGACCAACACACACTCTCATGCTCAAGTGCTCAACCTACAAGTGCATGCGCACACATCAAGCCCTGACAGACACATACACAACTAGGTGATTCCCGCGCACAGGTTGTAGTCTTGTCGCGCCTACGTAAATTTGTGTTTATCTGACCTTTTCCCTATGCGAACTGACAGGTGGGACCCACAAGGAACGTGGTCAATTTAACTAGTCAACAAGGTGCCACGCAGACTATTTGGCCGGTCAACAGAATGCAATCCGATGCTGAACCGTGAGCAAGTGACCGTATAATCACCGCAAAACGTATATAGTGACCGTAATCAGCTTATTCTGAAGTTCGGTGAACGTATTACGCTTTTCTCTCTGTAGGCCCGCCAAAACTACATCTCTACACGTTCTCGCATGTTACATCTAACAACTATGCAATACAGCACTACTACTACACTCTAACACAATAAATCATATGTGTTTTTAGTTTTACTAGATATCATATTGTTACTTAATTATTCAGTTTGCATACATTAAAATTGCCTTTGAAATGTATGGCCAGTATCATATACCGCACGGGAAAAATCCCGCCCTTTCCTGTTTAATCGGGTTTGTATCGATGGATCGTGCGAAACAGCAAAACTATAGTACTATACAGTACAAGTGACAGTTCACTGGGCCGTTGTGTCGTGTACTCCTCCGTCGGAAGAGTGGAGCGCTCGCTTTCATAAATCTTCTAGTCCCTTTCGCCGACATGTGGGACATCAAGCTACCGGGCATGTGCCATACCGAAATACAGTGCAGAGCAGCCGGGGTGAAGCACCCAATCATGGCGCCGGCGTAGTAATGAGCAATGAGGCATCAAATCACATAGCTGCACCTTTCCCGCAGTTAAGTTGGAGGGACGAAGTAATAATGCTAAAAAAAGAAGTTGGAGGGACGAAGCAACCATCATTTCACTCGTTGCTGAATCCGCTTCTCCCTCATCTTCTTCAAGTTAACCACGTGTTGCTTCTGTCGTTGTTCTGCCTCATGTGGGACGCAGATCGGCTTAGTAAAGCACTGACACGTGGGACCACATGTTAGCAAACAGCCAGGACAACGTCCTCTAAAGATAAGAAACATCCCCCACCATCCGCGCGGCAAAATCACCTCCTTTTTACTAATCTTGATTCTATAATTTTTTAGATCAATATAATTAAGATTTGTATAGATAGCACACAGGAGCAAAACCAAGTGGTACGGTTAAGGGCATCCACAATGTGTAGCCAAATGTGAAAATAGCTTTTGGCATCATGGGAACCATTGTGGACGGTGTTGCCAAAGCCAAAAGGATGGAACCGAAGCTCCCTGATTTACTGATTGAAGGAATAGAAAAATGCAACGTCTCTCCTATTTCTCCCGTGCTTGGACGCATGTACAGTATAGAGCACAGAGTCTACTCCCCTATCCCTTCTATCACAAATCACAAAGCAGTGAGGCGTCAAATCACAAAGCACGGACGAAGCAACCATCATTTCACTCTTCGCTGACTCCGCTTCTCCATCGTTTTCTTCGAGAAACCATCTCACCGCACTAAGCTGGACGGACGACGCTATTGTGTACTAGTAGTACTAGTACATTTACGCGTCCTTTAGTTCAACGAACTTCCTAGATGCAAATAAGGCGGTTGTCTCGGCTTGCAGGCGGCACTTGCGAACGACTTACCATGGTCTCCCTCAATGGTGTTCTCCGTCGAACGCACTTCGCCAAACCACAACGTTTGAGATATCATCGATGTCACCACAATGGGGAAGGAAGTCAAAAATAAGAAGTACTACCTCCATTTTCTGTACACAATGCCAATCTATCAAAATTACAATTTGCAAAAGGCCACTACACTAATCGAGGTGAAATTGATGGGTTTTTTACCCTTCCTTTATAGCTGTGCATGCAGCCCGGGAGTGATGACAGACCAAACGCATGCATGCAACATGCATATAAGAGGCAGGGGAAGCGCGAGGAAGAAGTAGGTCGGTGGAGCCACAAGGGGCCCACAAGGGTGGAGGGCGCACCCCCTGCCTCGTGGCTTCCTTGCTGGTTGCTTGACGTCCACTCTAAGTCCTCTGGATCATGTTTGTTTCAAAAATCACGCTCCCGAAGGTTTCATTACGTTTGGACTCCGTTTGATATTCTTTTTCTGCGAAACACTGAAATAGGCAAAAAAACAGCAATTTGGGCTGGGCCTCCGGTTAATAGGTTAGTCCCAAAAATAATATAAAAGTGTATAAATAAGCCCATTAAACATCCAAAACAAAATATATAATAACACGGAACAATAAAAAATTATAAATACGTTGGAGACGTATCAGAGAGGAATGAGAAATAAGCAAATGCAACATGATTGTACTTGAACGGCTCAAATAAACAATAAGTTGTCTGACTTGGCCTACATAGTGAAAGGCCTAATGCGCAACGCGGAGCACTGACGCTCGAATATGGCCGGGAAAACAGGGAAACCGACATGTGGGGCACTGCTACCTCTTGAGCACTTGCGTTGGTTTTCCCTTGAATAGGAAAGGGTGGTGCAGCAAAGTAGCGTAAGTATTTCCCTCAGTTTTTGAGAACCAAGGTATCAATCCAGTAGGAGGCCACGCACGGGTCCCTCGTACCTACACAAACAAATAAATCCTCGCAACCAACGCGATAAGGGATTGTCAATCCCTACATGGTCACTTACGAGAGTGAGATCTGATAGGTATGATAAGATAATATTTTTGGTATTTTTATGATAAAGATGCAAAGTAAAATAAAAGGCAATAAAAATAACTAAGTATTGGAAAATAGACCCGGGGGCCATAGGTTTCACTAGTGGCTTCTCTCGAGAGCATAAGTATTCACGACAGGTAAACAAATTACTGTTGAGCAATTGACAGAATTGAGCATAATTATGAGAATATCTAGGTATGATCATGTCTATAGGCATCACGTCCGAGACAAGTAGACCGACTCCTGCCTGCATCTACTACTATTACTCCACACATCGACCGCTATCCAGCATGCATCTAGAGTATTAAGTTCAAGAGAACAGAGTAACGCTTTAAGCAAGATGACATGATGTAGAGCGATAAACTCATGCAATATGATGAAAACCCCATATTGTTATCCTGGATGGCAACAATACAATATGTGCCTTGCTTCCCCTACTGTCACTGGGAAAGGACACCGCAAGATTGAACCCAAAGCTAAGCACTTCTCCCATTGCAAGAAAGATCAATCTAGTAGGCCAAACCAAACTGATAATTCGAAGAGACTTGCAAAGATAACCAATCATACATAAAAGAATTCAGAGAAGATCCAAATATTGTTCATAGATAAACTTGATCACAAACCCACAATTCATCGGACTCAAGAAACACACCACAAAATAAGATTACATCGAATAGATCTCCACAAGAGAGGGGCAAAACTTTGTATTGAGATCCAAAAAGCGAGAAGAAGCCATCTAGCTAAGAACTATGGACCCGTAGGTCTGAGGTAAACTACTCACACTTCATCGGAAGGGCTATGGTGTTGATGTAGAAGCCCTCCATGATCGATGCCCCCTCCGGCGGAGCTCCGAAACTGGCCCCAAGATGGGATCTCGTGGATACAAAAAGTTACGGCGGTGGAATTAGGGTTTTGGCTCCGTATCTGGTAGTTTGGGGGTACGTAGGTATATATAGGAGGAAGGAGTACGTCGGTGGAGCAACAGGGGCCCCACGAGGGTGGAGGGCGCGCCCAGGGGGGTAGGTGCGCCCCCTACCTCGTGGCCTCCTGGTTGATGTCTTGACGTAGGGTCCAAGTCATCTGGATCATGTTCGTTCATCAAATCACGTTCCCGAAGGTTTCATTCTGTTTGGACTCCGTTTGATATTCTTTTTCTGCGAAACCCTAAAATAGGCAAAAAAGCAATTCTGGGCTGGGCCTCCGGTTAATAGCTTAGTCCCAAAAATAATATAAAAGTGTATAATAAAGCCCAATAATGTCCAAAACAAAATATAATATAGCATGGAACAATCAAAAATTGTAGATACGTTGGAGACGTATCAAGCATTCCCAAGCTTAATTCCTGCTCGTCCTCGACTAGGTAAATGATAAAAACAGAATTTTTGATGTGGAATGCTACTTGGCATAATGTCAATGTAATTCTCTTAATTGTGGTATGAATATTCAGATCCGAAATATTCAAGACAAAAGTTTAATATTGGCATAGAAATGATAATACTTCAAGCATACTAACTAAGCAATTATGTCTCTTCAAAATAACATGGCAAAAGAATGTTATCCCAACAAAATCATATAGTCTGGCTACGCTCCATCTTCACCGCACAAAGTATTCAAATCATGCACAACCCCGATGACAAGCCAAGCAATTGTTTCATACTTTTAATGTTCTCACACTTTTTCAATCTTCACGCAATACATGAGCGTGAGCCATGGACATAGCACTATAGGTGGAATAGAATGGTGGTTGTGGAGAAGACAAAAAAGGGGGAAGATAGTCTCACATCAACTAGGCGTATCAACGAGCTATGGAGATGCCCATTAATAGATATTAATGTGAGTGAGTAGGGATTTCCATGCAACGGATGCACTAGAGCTATAATTATATGAAAGCTCAACAAAAATAAACTAAGTGGGAGTCCATCCAACTTGCTTGCTCACGAAAACCTAGGGCATTTTGAGGAAGCCCATCATTGGAATATACAAGCCAAGTTCTATAATGAAAAATTCCCACTAGTATATGAAAGTGATAACATAGGAGACTCTCTATTATGAAGATCATGGTGCTACTTTGAAGCACAAGTGTGGAAAAAAGGATAGTAGTATTGCCCCCTTTTTTTGGGCCTTCCCTTTTTTTCTTTGGCCTTTCTCTTCTTTTTTTGGGACAATACTCTATGAATGATGATCATCACACTTCTATTTATTTACAACTCAATGATTACAACGCGATACTAGAACGAAGTATGACTCTATATGAATGCCTCCGGCGGTGTACCGGGATAGCAATGATGCATGAGTGACTTATATGAAAGAATTATGAACGGTGGCTTTGCCACAACTAAAATGTCAACTACATGATCATGCAAAGCAATATGACAATGATGGAGCGTGTCATGATAAACGGAATGGTGGAAAGTTGCATGGCAATATATCTCGGAATGGATATTGAAATGCCATGATAGGTAGGTATGGTGGCTGTTTTGAGGAAGGTATATGGTGGGTGTATGATACCAGCGAAAGGTGCGCGGTATTAGAGAGGCTAGCAATGGTGGAAGGGTGAGAGTACGTATAATCCATGGACTCAATGTTAGTCATAAAGAACTCACATACTATTGCAAAAATCTATGAGTTATCAAAGCAAAGTACTACGCGCATGCTCCTAGGGGATAGATTGGTAGAAAAGACCATCGCTCGTCCCCGACCGCCACTCATAAGGAGGACAATCAATAAATGCATCATGCTCCGACTTCTTAACATAACGGTTCACCATATGTTCATGCTACGAGAATCACAAACTTCAACACAAGAATTTCTCAAATTCACAATTACTCAACTAGCACGACTCTAATATCACCATCTCCATATCTCAAAACAATTATCATGTTTCGAACTTCTCATAGTATTCAACACACTTGAGGCAGTCCTGGATTAGGGGGTGTCCGAATGGCCGAACTATACCTTCGGCTGGACTCCTCGACTATGAAGATACAAGATTAAAGACTTCGTCTCGTGTCCGGAAGGGACTTTCCTTGGCGTGGAAGGCAAGCTTGGCGATACGGATATGTAGATCTCCTACCATTGTAACCGACTCTGTGTAACCCTAGCCCTCTCCGGTGTCTATATAAACCAGAGAGTTTTAGTCCGTAGGACGAACAACAATCGTACCATAGGCTAGCTTCTAGGGTTTAGCCTCTCCGATCTCATGGTAGATCTACTCTTGTACTACCCATATCATCAATATTAATCAAGCAGTACGTAGGGTTTTACCTCCATCAAGAGGGCCCGAACCTAGGTAAAACATCGTGTCCCCTGCCTCCTGTTACCATCCGGCCTAGACGCACAGTTCAGGACCCCCTACCCGAGATCCGCCGGTTTTGACACCGACATTGGTGCTTTCATTGAGAGTTCCTCTGTGTCGTCACTTTTAGGCCCGATGGCTTCTCCGATCATCAACAGCGATGCGATCCACGGTGAGACTTTTCTCCTCGGACAGATCTTCGTATTCGGCGGCTTTGCACTGCGGGCCAATTCGCTTGGTCATCTGGAGCAGATCAAAGCTACGCCCCTGGCCATCAGGTCAGATTTGGAAGTTTGAACTACACGGCCGACATCCGCGGAGACTTGATCTTCGACGGATTCGACCCACAACCGAGCGCGCCGCACTGTCACGATGGGCATGATTTAGCTCTTCCGCCGAATAGTGCCTTGGAGGCCGCACCTATGTCCGCTCCGACCCCTAGCTCAGAGCTGATCACACCAACCGAGGATGGGTGGTTAGACACCGCCTCGGGGGCTGCAATCTCTACGATGATCGAGCTGAACACCAGCCCTATTCTCTGCAAAGCCCGTGACTCCAAGGAGCCGGACTCCTCTCCAGACTCCGAGCCCTTCGCGCCCCGACCGATCGAACCCGATTGGGCGCCGATCATGGAGTTCACCGCAGCGGACATCTTTCAGCACTCCCCCTTCGGCGATATTCTGAATTCACTAAAGTCTCTCTCATTTTCAGGAGAGCCCTAGCCGGACTATGGTCAGCAAGGTTGGGATGCGGATGATGAAGAAATTCAAAGCCCACCCACCACCCACTTCATAGCCACTGTCGATGATTTAACCGACATGCTCGACTTCGACTCAGAAGACATCGACGGTATGGACGCCGATGCAGGAGACGATCAAGAACCAGCGCCTATAGGGCACTGGAAAGCCACCTCGTCGTATGATATTTACACGGTGGACATCCCAAAATAAGGCAATGGCGATGGAACAGTGGAGGATGACCCCTCCAAGAAGCAGCCTAAGCGTCGGCGTCAGCGGCGCCGCTCTAAATCCCGCCAAAACAAAAACGGTGATTGCGGCACGGGAGATAATAACAACCCGGACAGTGCCGAAGACAACCACCTCCAGCAAGATTCAGCACAGGAGGATAGAGAAGCCAGCCCTCATGAGAGAGCGGCAGACAGAGAGGTCGAGGACGATACTTATATGCCTCCCTCCGAAGACGAAGCAAGCCTCGACCACGACGAATTTGTCGTGCCAGAGGATCCCGTCGAACAAGAGCGTTTCAGACGCAGGCTTATGGCCATGGCGAGCAGTCTCAAGAAAAAACAGCAACAGCTTAGAGCTGATCAAGATTTGCTAGCCAACAGATGGACTGAAGTCCTTGCGGCCGAAGAGTATGAACTCGAACGCCCCTCCAAGAGCTACCCAAAGCGCAGGTTGCTACCCCAATTAGAGGAGGAAGCACCTAAACCTACATCACCAGCACATGATGCGTCCGACCAGCCACCTGGAAGTGCAACTATCCCTAGGTGGTTTTGGTAATTCATAACAACATATAGCTCATTGAGCTAATGCTATTCCAAGATGATTATTTCAGGATAGCTCAATGATTGGCATGGCATGGATGTGAAAGTGGAACCCTCAAAATGCTAAGAACAAAGGATTGGCTCAAGCTCAAAAGCTCAAGACTCTTCATTTTATATTTTAGTGATCCAAGATCACATTGAGTCTTTAGGAAAAGCCAATACTATCAAGGAGGGATGAGGTGTTGCTTAATGAGCCTCTTGCTTCATGTGCTTAATGATATGCTCCAAAATCCTCAGCTACTTTCCCATATCCACAAATGACCTAAACCCTAAGCCAAACTCGGTCATACCGATTCTATCTATCCGGCGCCACCGAGTTTCATATGTCATAAGCCACTGCCAAAACCCTAGCAATTCGGTCCTACCGATAGGGATCTCGGTCTCACCGAGATGGGGTTGCAAACTCTCTGTTTCCCTTTCGTAACTTTTCGGTCTCACAGAAAGAGCGAATCGGTCCCACTGAGATTGCAATGTAAACTCTGTGTTTCCCTTTTGTAACTTTTCGGTCTCACCGAAAGAGCAAATCGGTCCCACCGAGTTCACCTGACCAACTCTCTGGTTAGCTTATTACCAAACTCGGTCTCACCGAGTTTGTGTAATCGGTCTCACCGAGATTACGTTATGCCCAAACCCTAACAGAATCGGTCCTACCGAGTTGCATGTCAGTCCCACCGAAAATCTCTAACGGTCAATAGGTTTACCTTTTTGGTCTGACCGAGTTTATTTATTCGGTCCCACCGAGATTGGTAGACTGTGTGTAACGGTTGGATTTTGTGTGGAGGCTATATATACCCCTCCACCTCCTCTTCATTCATGGAGAGAGCCATCAGAACACATACACCATTCCAACTCATTTGTTCTGAGAGAGAACCACCTACTCATGTGTTGAGACCAAGATATTCCATTCTTACCATATGAATCTTGATCTCTAGCCTTCCCCAAGTTGCTTTCCACTCAAACCTTCTTTCCACTAGATCCAAATCCTATGAGAGAGAGTTGAGTGTTGGGGAGACTATCAGTTGAAGTACAAGAGCAAGGAGTTCATCATCAACACACCGTTTGTTACTTCTTGGAGAGTGGTGTGTCCTAGATTGGGTAGGTGTCACTTGGGAGCCTCCGACAAGTTTGTGGAGTTGAACCAAGGAGTTTGTAAGGGCAAGGAGATCGCCTACTTCGTGAAGATCTACCGCTAGTGAGGCAAGTCCTTCGTGGGGATGGCCATGGTGGGATAGACAAGGTTGCTACTACGTGGACCCTTCGTGGGTGGAGCCCTCCGTGGACGCGCGCAACCGTTACCCTTCGTGGGTTGAAGTCTCCATCAATGTGGATGTAGGATAGCACCACCTATCCGAACCACGGGAAAAACATCCGTGTCTCCAATTGCCTTTGAATCCTCCAAACCCTTCCCTTTACATTCTTGCAAGTTGCATGCTTTACTTTCCGCTGCCAATATACTCTTTGCATGCTTGCTTGAATTATGTGATGATTGCTTGACTTGTCCTAAAATAGCTAAAATCTGCCAAGAACTAAAATTGGGAAAAGGTCGAGTTTTTATTTGGTCAAGTAGTCTAATCACCCCCCTTCTAGACATACTTTCGATCCTACAAGTGGTATTAGAGCTTTGGTCTCCATTTGCCTTGATCTCCATAGCTTTTGGTGGTCATAGCCTTGGTTTCACAACCTAGGAGAGTATGGCGTCTAGCGAGGGAAATTATCACCGTAGAGGTCCTTACTTTGATGGTACTAATTTTGCTAGTTGGAAGCATAAGATGAAAATGCATATTCTTGGACATAACCCCACCGTTTGGGCTATTGTGTGTGTTGGTTTGCAAGGTGACTTCTTTGTTGGTAGAGAACCGAACCGTGAAGCTACCGCGGATGAGTTGAAGATGTTGCAATACAATGCTCAAGCTTGTGATATTCTCTTCAACGGATTATGCCCCGAAGAATTCAACAAAATCAGCCGTCTTGAGAATGCAAAGGAAATTTGGGACACTTTGATTGATATGCACGAAGGTACGGACTCCGTCAAGGAATCCAAGTTGGATGTGCTTCAAAGTCAACTTGACAAGTTCAATATGAAGGATGGTGAAGGTGTCGCTGAAATGTACTCTAGGCTTGCTCTCATCACAAATGAGATTGCCGGCTTAGGAAGTGAAGAGATGACCGATAGATTCATCATCAAGAAGATCCTAAGAGCCTTGGATGGAAAATATGATACCGTGTGGATGTTGATCGAAATGATGCCCAATTACAAAGATCTCAAGCCAACGGAAGTGATTGGAAGAATTGTCGCTCATGAGATGTCACTTAAGGATAAAGAGGAACTTCACAATAAATCAAGTGGTGCCTACAAAGCCTCATGTGAAGCCCCTACATCATCAAGTGAGAGACAAAACTTCAACGAAGAATTGAGCTTAATGGTGAAGAACTTCAACAAGTTCTACAAGAGTAGAAACAAAGATAGAAGCTTCAAGTCAAGGTCCTACAATGACAAGAGATCTTCTAGTCAAGAGCAAAACTGCTACAATTGTGGAAGACCCGGACACTATTCCAATGAGTGTACGGCTTCCTACAAGAGAAGATTCCCAAAAATAAGAAGCAAAGATTCACCACCAAGAGAGAGAAGGAGTAGAGATGATCGTTATGAACGAAGGTACTCACGGAGAAGCAAGGATTCAGAAAGGAAGGAAAAATCATCAAGGAGCTACACAAAACAAAGACATCAAGCTCATGTCGGTGAATGGGTATCCGGCTCCGACTCCGGCAGCCACTCCGAGAGAAGTTATCACTTCGACTCCGAAGATAATCAAGATGAAGGTGTTGCCGTTCTAGCACTTGTGTCATCCAACTCCTACGACATATTTGATTCACCAAATGAAGGAATTGGAAGATGCTTCATGGCCAAAGGTCCTAAGGGAATTATAGAGAAAGGACTGTACAAAAGCCTTGCCGGGAGTAAGCAATTCGAGGAAATTGTGCGCAAGCAAGGAATGCACCGGAAGAATCAAGGTGTTGGTTTTGAACGAAAGTTCAATGCCAATGGAGTTGAGTGGGAAGAAGATCAATACCCCAAGACAAAGTTTGTTCCTCAACAAGAGAAGTATGATACTTCCTTCAAGGGGACACAAGCTCAAGATGATCTTCCACCACAAGACTACAAGCAAAAAGGCAAGGACAAGCTTCAAGAGGAAATTGGTGCATTTGAAGAAGCTCCTAAGACCTTAGTCAAGTGGATTCCCAAGACTACTTCAAGTTCCACTTCGTCAAGTACGACTACAACTCCAAGGATTCCCATCAAGATGATGTGGATCCAAAAGAAGAAGAACTAGAGAGTTATTGAGGGTGACTCCGCCAACATACTTCACTCTTATCATTTTGGCAAGAACAAGTGCAATCAACTTCCACATCTTGCACTAGTTCAAGGAGTCACAAACCCTCTTGTTGGTAAGACAAGGGACAAGGTAACCTAAAAGTTTTCATGGACATCATCTTGTGTGTGCATCACTCTATGTCTATGGATATCCTTGTTTGTTCCTTGTGGGACTAACCCATGTAGGTATTGAAAGTGCAATTCACTCAAATGGATAGCTCCAAGTGATCTACATCAACATTGAACATCCACATCTTCAACATCTACATGAAGTCATCATCGACAAAACCCAAGGTTAGTTCATCCCTCTTAGGGGGATATCACATCTAGGGGGAGCTTTACTCTAAGACTTGAGCTAGAGCAACTCTAAAGATGTGAACACAACAATGCTTTATGTAAAAGTGGTAACCCCACTTGAGCTTAAACGATGAGTATGACCTATGATCAAGTGTTCTCACTTGACTCCTAAGTCAATATACTCATATATAGATGACCTAGTCATCGCAAATTAATTGATAGATGCTAGAATTGGTTGTGCATGCTTTGTCACATATTTCATTTGCCATCTTATTGTGTGAGCATGTTGATTGCATAGTTTACTCATTCGAGGACATCCACTTGTTGCTTTGATTGTTTGGCCTTATTTCTTTTTGCCAAGTGGATGGACAAGAATGCCTAAGAACCTCCTCTAGCTATCTATGCTTTTCTCGTCTCAAACTCTATTCATGCTACATCACAAAATTTGATCAAGTCAGATTCGAACCACTCTGTGTGAGGAGCGCTCGGAGTCCCCGATTCGTCATAGACTTAAACTTCCAAAACCTCTTTGTGATTCTCGGTCTGACCGATTACCCACTTTCGGTCCTACCGAGATCATTAAGTTGATCTAGGTTTTCGATCTCGGTGCAACCGATTTGAACGTTTCGGTCACACCGAGTTGTAGTAACTGCTCGCAGTTATGCATCTCGGTGCCACCAAGTTGTTCCACTCGGTCACACCGACAGGGTCGGGCTATATATAGTCATGGGCAAAAATTTGGAAATTTCTCCGAACCCCTTCACTCGCGCGATAGCCTGCTCTGCCAACTTGGTCTCCGGATCATCTCCTCGCCGCCAGCAGCCTCCTATCGCTGGTCTCCGTCGCCGTCAACGGGAATTCTACCCCGCCG
Source organism: Triticum monococcum (assembly GCA_034509565.1). Classification (NCBI taxonomy): domain Eukaryota; kingdom Viridiplantae; phylum Streptophyta; class Magnoliopsida; order Poales; family Poaceae; genus Triticum; species Triticum monococcum. The sequence goes on along the minus strand of CM067843.1, from coordinate 662,084,266 downwards.
TTGCCGCCGTAGCGAGTCTCCGCCGCACTAGGGTATGGACTCGATCTTTGTGCTATTCTCCAATCCGATTCCTAGCACATTGTGATCATCATGATTCTTGCCACATTTGATAAACTCCTATCCAGTCAATGAACTCATAGATTAGGTTTAATTCGAAAATTTTAGGGTTAGGTTTCCGCCGAAACCATCTCGGACCCACCGAGTTGAAAAACTCGGTCCCACCGATTTGGCTTATGCCATTGCACAAGTGAGACTTGGTCTGACCGAGAATTACATATCGGTGTGACCGATTTTGGAATTCTGTGAAACCCTAGCAGTCTCGGTGCCACCGAACTGTGACTCGGTCTGACCGAGTTCACTAGTTTAGGTTCCAAAACTGCTTCGGTATCACCGAGTTTAAAAATCGGTAGATCCGAGATGCTTTCAGTGGGAAACTAAAACTAAGTTTTTGGATTATTCTTTTGCAAAAATCTCTGCATTTTGTGATGCTCATCTACTATATCTCGTCTATAACCTATTCACAGGGTCAGCAGTCAGAATTTGCATCATGTCAGACCAAAGTGATAGCCAAAACCTGTCAGAACAGCAAGTGTAGCTGAGTGAGGGCACTAGTCCCTCAAGTTGCTCAGATGATGGCAGCAGAAGCACCCCTAGCAATCTGCCTAAGGCTGCCACACGCCAGAGAAAGAAGAGAACCTCAGACTCCGAAGATGAGGATTATGTGGCAGAAGAGGAAGCAACCTCCAAGAGAGTTGAGCCAGCACCAGTTACAAAGCCAGGGTTCAAGTTCAAAAGGCCAGCAGGCAGGCAGCCTATGTCCAAGGCAAGATCTTCAACTGAGAAGCCCACTCCCATTGAGCCAGTTGCTGCTGAGGGCAAGAAGAGGAAAGAAAGGGTGAAGAAAACTATAGGCAGAGTGCTTGGCAAAGCTTCCATCATGGAAGATGAGGAGGAAGAAGAAGAGGTGGCTGCACCAGCACCAAAAGCACCCAAGCTGATGGGTGATGCCATAAAGTCAGGGGGAGCTGCTTCCAAGGCCAAGCCTCCTCCAAAGCCCAAGCCAAAGAGGAATACAAGAAGCATCCCAGCTGTTGAGAAGAACAAGGCCCCAGTGCCTGAAGTTGCGGAAGAAGAAGAAGAAGAGAATGTCCTCAGAAAGCTCAAGCCCAAGATCCCAGACCACAACGATGCTCATCCTGTGGCTGAGGATATGAAACTCAGGAGAGATTCAGGGCTCCGGAAGTGGAGAGAAGCAAATCCGTATGCTTCAAGGAGAAGGACTGCAGTGGACTACAGGTTTCATACCAAGGAGCAGCAAGACTTCTATGAGACAGTGCTGCTAGACAAGAAGCCCATTATCTGTGACATGAGATGGGTCGATTGGCAATATATCAAGGATAACGAGGAGTACTTCCCTGGAGTGCAGGACAGCTTCAAGGCATGTGGAGTAGAGGACTTTGTTGGGCAGAAGCTCACAAAGTGGAACGAGGAACTAATCATGCAGTTCTACTCCACATCCCACTTTTATCCAGATGGTAGGATAACTTGGATGTCAGAGGGTACGAGGTACCAGTCCACAGTTGCTGAATGGGCTCAGCTGATAAATGCCCCAGAGGAGCAAGCAAATGACTTGGACGTTTATGCTAGGAAGAAGATGGACCACAACTCCATGTCCAACATGTACAAGGAGATTCCAAATGAAGCACTTGACACTTTCAAGTTTGGCTCAATACATTATCTTCTATCAGGGCTGCCCACTATCAACTGCATACTAAGGCACACCTTATTGCCCAAGTCTGGAGATCACAAGATGATCAGAGGCCACGCGATCAACTTGCTTCATATCTTTGACATGCCTTAGAAATTCAAGGTGATGAGCCTAATGGTAGAGACCATTAAGAGGACAGCAGCAGACCAGAAGAGGAGCTGTGGATATGCCCCACAGATTGAGGAGCTCATCAACTCCAAGATGGGCACGGGCATATACCTCTTGGACAAGGAACACCTGCCTATCCGTCCGGACTTTGAAGATAACCAAGTGGTCATGACTGAGAATGAGCCATCATCTGCCCAAGCACAAGCCAAGAAGGAGAAGGCTAGGAAGGAGAAAGCTGCCAAGATGCCTACTCAAGCGGAGGCATCTGAATATTTCCTGAAAACCAAACAAGAGCAGCTTGGTTACTTGATTGCATCCACCCTGCGGATTGAGCAAGGACTAGCCACCCTAACTCAAAACCAGGCAAGCTTAGAGAGGATCATGGAACAAAAGTTCTATGACTTGGATGTCAAAGTGATAGAGATTCAGTCTGTAGTGGAGCAGCTCCAGGATGACATGCAGGAGAGGAGAGGCAAGACTATAACTGATGCCTTTGCCAGAGTGCCCCGAGCTCCGAGGTCGTCTGCACTGCCAGTTCCTGACACAAGGGCAACCTCCTCAGCTCCAGCCGCAGCATCAGCTCAAACTCCAGCATCTACTTCAGCTCCAGCGTCTACTTCAGCATCTACGGAAGCCTTCGTCCTTGGACTGATCCGGACTCCACCACCACCTGAAGATCAAGCCTGAGTGTCGACTTAGCACTATGCATTTTCTAGGAACTTTTTGGTAACTTGTTGCCAAAGGGGGAGAAAATGTATAGATCATAGGCTTCGAGAGACAGTGTTGCTTTTATTCTCTCTTGTTTTATTTGGAGGTTTTTCGAACTTCGTTTGCTTTTGTGTGAGATACTACATCATTATCTGTGTGAGACATCGATGATCATGTGTTTGATCATAAGCTACACTTAATGTTTGCTTAATGCTATTTTTATCCTATCTATCCTATGTGATCACTTACTATTCTTGGTGATGAGTGCATGTATTTCATTCTTATCATTTTAAGCGCTCCACCAAGATGTATGTGACATGGAAGAGTAACCCATGACTCTAACTCTTTGTGCATTTGTAGTCCAAAGCAAATTTTAAATATGCACAAATTTAGGGGGAGCTCTTACTTTTCACATACTTCTCAAAGCGACGATATATTTCATGCTTATTATCATTTGTCGAAGCTTTGATCTATATGTTGTCATCAATTACCAAAAAGGGGGAGATTGAAAGTGCAACTATCCCTAGGTGGTTTTGGTAATTCATAACAACATATAGCTCATTGAGCTAATGCTATTCCAAGATGATTATTTTAGGATAGCTCAATGATTGGCATGGCATGGATGTGAAAGTGGAACCCTCAAAATGCTAAGAACAAAGGATTGGCTCAAGCTCAAAAGCTCAAGACTCTTCATTTTATATTTTAGTGATCCAAGATCACATTGAGTCTTTAGGAAAAGCCAATACTATCAAGGAGGGATGAGGTGTTGCTTAATGAGCCTCTTGCTTCATGTGCTTAATGATATGCTCCAAAATCCTCAGCTACTTTCCCATATCCACAAATGACCTAAACCCTAAGCCAAACTCGGTCATACCGATTCTATCTATCCGGCGCCACCGAGTTTCATATGTCATAAGCCACTGCCAAAACCCTAGCAATTCGGTCCTACCGATAGGGATCTCGGTCTCACCGAGATGGGGTTGCAAACTCTCTGTTTCCCTTTCGTAACTTTTCGGTCTCACCGAAAGAGCGAATCGGTCCCACCGAGATTGCAATGTAAACTCTGTGTTTCCCTTCTGTTACTTTTCGGTCTCACCGAAAGAGCAAATCGGTCCCACCGAGTTCACCTAACCAACTCTCTGGTTAGCTTATTACCAAACTCGGTCTCACCGAGTTTGTGTAATCGGTCTCACTGAGATTACGTTATGCCCAAACCCTAACAGAATCGGTCCTACCGAGTTGCATGTCAGTCCCACCGAAAATCTCTAACGGTCACTAGGTTTACCTTTTCGGTCTGACCGAGTTTATTTATTCGGTCCCACCGAGATTGGTAGACTGTGTGTAACGGTTGGATTTTGTGTGGTGGCTATATATACCCCTCCACCTCCTCTTCATTCATGGAGAGAGCCATCAGAACACATACACCATTCCAACTCATTTGTTCTGAGAGAGAACCACCTACTCATGTGTTGAGACCAAGATATTCCATTCTTACCATATGAATCTTGATCTCTAGCCTTCCCCAAGTTGCTTTCCACTCATACCTTCTTTCCACTAGATCCAAATCCTATGAGAGAGAGTTGAGTGTTGGGGAGACTATCATTTGAAGCACAAGAGCAAGGAGTTCATCATCAACACACCGTTTGTTACTTCTTGGAGAGTGGTGTCTCCTAGATTGGCTAGGTGTCACTTGGGAGCCTCCAACAAGTTTGTGGAGTTGAACCAAGGAGTTTGTAAGGGCAAGGAGATCGCCTACTTCGTGAAGATCTACCGCTAGTGAGGCAAGTCCTTTGTGGGCGATGGCCATGGTGGGATAGACAAGGTTGCTACTTCGTTGACCCTTCGTGGGTGGAGCCCTCCGTGGACTCGCGCAACCGTTACCTTCGTGGGTTGAAGTCTCCATCAACGTGGATGTAGGATAGCACCACCTATCCGAACCACGGGAAAAACATCCGTGTCTCCAATTGCGTTTGAATCCTCCAAACCCTTCCCTTTACATTCTTGCAAGTTGCATGCCTTACTTTCCGCTGGCAATATACTCTTTGCATGCTTGCTTGAATTATGTGATGATTGCTTGACTTGTCCTAAAATAGCTAAAATCTGCCAAGAACTAAAATTGGGAAAAGGTCAAGTTTTTATTTGGTCAAGTAGTCTAATCACCCCCCCTCTAGACATACTTTCGATCCTACACCACCCCGTGGCCGCGACAGAGAGGCCTCTCGGCCCTCCACTCAAGACGCACCCCGATGCTGCGCAAAAAATACCAAGGCATGGGAAAATGCGCCAGACCTGCGAGACATATTGGAGGACAAGGCAAGGCAAACAAGATCGATCTACGGATCACGTGGGCGCCCCACAGCATGAGACAGTACTCATCACGCCGGATATAGTAAATCCGGCCGGGCCGAACACATTAGACAAAGCTCGTTTGAGCTGCGTCGTGATATAGCCCAATACGGAGGCGCCGCACACCCAGTATGCTTCATAGGTGAAGTAATGGATCATCAAATCCCCGAGGGTTTCAAACCCGTGAACATCGAATCATACGATGGCACAACAGAAGCTGCGGTATGGATCGAGGACTATCTCCTTCATATCCACATGGCCCGCGGTGATGACCTACACACCATCAAATGCCTCCCACTCAAGCTTAAAGAACCAGCTCGGCATTGGCTTAACAGCTTGCCAGCAGAATCGATTGGTTGTTGGGAGGCCCTGGAAGCCGCATTCCTCGACAATTTCCAGGGCACTTATGTGCGACCACCAGACGCCGATGACCTAAGCCACATAATTCAGCAGCCAGAGGAATCGGCCAGACAATTCTAGACACGGTTCCTAACCAAGAAAAATCAAATCGTCGATTGTCCGGATGTAGAGGCCCTAGCAGCCTTCAAGCATAACATTCGTGACGAGTGGCTTGCACGGCACCTAGGACAGGAAAAGCCGAAATCCATGGCACCTAGGACAGGAAAAGCCGAAATTCATAACTTTTGTGCCGGAGAAGACAGCTGGCTAGCTCGCATCAATAACATGACCAAGAGCCCTGGTAATTCGGATACCAAGGACAACAGTGGAAGGTCGCGTCACAACAAGCAAAAGCGTCGCATTAACGGCGACAATGCTGAGGATACGGCAGTTAATGCCGGATTCAAAGGCCCTAAACCCGGTCAGCGGAAAAAGCCATTCAAAAGAAATACTCCGGGCCCGTCCAGTTTGGACCGAATACTCGACCGCTCATGCCAGATACATGGCACCCCCGAAAAACCAGCCAATCACACCAACATGGATTGTTGGGTGTTCAAGCAGGCAGGCAAGTTAAATGCCGAAAGTAGAGACAAGGGGCTGCATAGCGATGACGAGGAGGAGCCCCGGCCGCCGAACAACAGTTGATAGAAAGGTTTTCCCCCACAAGTGCGGACTGTGAACATGATATACGCAACCCACCTCCCTAAGAGGGAGCGGAAGCATGTGCTAAGGGACGTATACGCGATGGAGCCAGTCGCCCCAAAGTTTAACCCATGGTCTTCCTGCCCGGTCACTTTTGATCGAAGGGACCACCCCACTAGCATCCGTCATGGCGGATTCGCCGCATTGGTTCTAGACCCAATTATTGACGGATTTCACCTCACTAGAGTCCTTATGGACGGCGGCAGCAGCCTGAACCTGCTTTATCAGGATATAGTGCGTAAAATGGGCATCGATCCCTCGAGGATTAAACCCACCAGAACGACCTTTAAAGGCATCATACCAGGTGTAGAAGCCAACTGTACAGGCTCAGTTACACTTGAGGTGCTCTTCGGATCTCCGGATAATTTCCGAAGCGAGGAGTTAATCTTCAACATAGTCCCGTTCCGCAGTGGCTATCACGCACTGCTTGGGCGAACCGCATTTGCCAAGTTCAATGCGGTGCCGCACTATGCATACCTCAAGCTCAAGATGCCAGGCCCTCGAGGCGTCATCACGGTCACCGAACGCTCTCTCCGAACGGAGGAGCATATGGCGGCTATCGCTGCGAAAGTACAAAGCAGCCTCTCAAGGCAATTCTCTAGTCTGGCCATTAAACGTCTGGACACCGTCAAGCGCGCCCGGAGTAACCTACACCAAGACCGCCCGGCACATTCAGAGCAAGCGTAGCAATGCGGCGCCAACCCCAGCCCTCGTGAACTTGCGAAACCAGTGCTGCGCGTACATAACTACGCTCTGGAAATACCATGGGCACAGGGGGAGGGGCACCATCATGGCATGCCCGAAACGCGGCTTAAACCGCACTAGGGGCTGCCGATTTCTTAATTTTCTCTTATTTTCAGGACTCCATTCTTCGAAAGGCTTGTCCAGCAGTACAATTGCCGCACAAACGATACAACCAGGGAAGCAGAAAGCTACGCCACACTACGGAACTCTAAGGTGGTCTCTATAACGAGCAGTATACCTGTTTTGCATAACATCCCGTAGCTCGCCCCTGGAAAGGACACATTTGATAGTCCCATCTTTTGCTTATTGCACTATTTGTATCATTCTGCTTTGATCGCAGCTTTTTTAAATAAACAATGCATAGCTTCTGTCTATTATTGCATTACCCTTTTTTATGAATATATGTTCATTAATGACATGTTGCACCCGTACACTTTGGTACGGCCAATACGCCAGGGGCTTAAGTACCCCACAATACGGTGTGAGAAGTCCGAACACTTTCACAAGTGCGGCACCCCGAACTTATAGCATTATAGGCATCAGCTCCGAAACATGTCTTGGGTCAATAGTTGGGTTTGCCCGGCTCCTATGTTTTGGTACCTTACGTTCCGTTATATCGGCTAAGGTAGCACTAGGAGAACTACTGCGATTGTGCCCCAGTTGAGCTGGGCTAAGCACCTCAGTAGAGAAAGCTAAAACTGACCATCATGATGAGGCTAGAGCTGGTCGCTGTTCGAGAGGTTTTCGAGTCCCTAAAGACTTATGCTGCTTAGAGCGAGGAGTCAGCTTTGTCCGGCCTAGGCGTGGATAACGCCCTGAACTCGGTCTTCCGAACACTAGGGGCTTCGCCGAAATTTAAAATTATAGAATTCTATGGCTAAGTGAGAGTGTTCAAGCATTATAGTCCGATTTCCTTGTTCGTTGTGTTGAGCGCCTCCCTCGAAGGACCCAAGAATGGGAAAAGGAGCACTCATGTTTATCTTGAACACCCCAGCACTCGTGCCATGGGGGCAGAAGCCGACGACTCACCATCTCTCAAATTTGATAAACGGCCGCACAGAAGGTAATATTTTAAATTCAAAAGGCATTGCTTAGCGCACATGAACAAGTTTTCAGCGCACAGGACAAAATGAGCGAGTTTACTGAAAAATTACATCCATGGAACATTCATCTGCCACAAGGCGGGCACCCTTCAGAACACCCTCATAATACATCTCGGGCCTTCGAAGCTCCTTGCCCGGCGGTGGCCCGTCCTTCACAAGCTTCTCAGCATCCAGCTTGCCACAGTGCACCTTCGCACGGGCAAGCGCCCTACGGGCACCCTCGATGCATACGGAGCACTTGATGACTTCGATCCTTGGACAGGCCTCCACCAGCCGCCTCACCAGCCTGAAGTAGCTCCCATGCATGGCCTCTCCAGGCCACAGCTGGACTATGAGGCCCTTCATGGCCTGTTCGGCCACCTTATGGAGCTCGACCAGCTATTTCAGCTAGTCGCTTAAGGGCACCGGGTGTTCGGCCTGAGCATACTGAGACCAGAACACCTTCTCCGTCGAGCTTCCCTCCTCGGCTCGGTAGAAGGCGGCGGCATCCGACATGCTACGGGGCAAGTCTGCGAATGCTCCTGGAGAGCTCCGTATTCGGGTAAGTGACAAGTAATTCACTTTTACGTGCTTGCTTTGCATAAAGAATGCCTTACCCGCCGCTATCTTTTTTATTGCCTCAACCTCCTGGAGGGCCTTCTGGGCTTCGGCCTTGGCAGACTTGGCATCTTCAATGGCCGCCGCAAGCTCAGACTCTCGCGTCTTCGAGTCAAGCTTCAAACTCTCATGTTTTTTCATGAGAGCCTGGAGCTCTTGCTGCACCTCACCAACCTGCGTCTCATGCTACTCCCGCTCGGTGCGCTTCGTGGCCGCCCTCTTTTCGGCCTCGGACATCGCTTGCTTAAGGGTCGTCACCTCAGTTGTGGCCCCTACAATAGCCGCGTTAATCCTGTCACTTTTTGCAATTGCACCTTTCACATATTTCGATAAGGTATTTCTTACCTTCCGTCTCCTCGAGCTGTTGCTTGGCTAGGCCGAGCTCTTGCTCGGACCGCTCGAGGTTCTGCTTCAGCGTATCCACCTCCGCAGTCAGTGTGACGGAGGCCAGCAGCGAAGCCTGCATACGCATATTGACTTGACTATGTTAGACTCCTGCGAATGTTATTAGATCCTCTATTCGGCTTTTCTTTCCGAACGCTGAATAGAGCATCAGGGGCTACTGTCTATGCGGTAATATTTTCACATATTCTTTACTTACCTCAAAGCCTGTTAGAAGGCTGGCACAGGCTTCAGTCAGTCCGCTCTTGGCGGACTGAACCTTCTGGATCACCACACTCATAATAGTGCGGTGCTCCTCATTGATGGAGCCGTCGTTAAGCGTCTCCAGCAAATTGTCTGGTGCCTCCGGTTGGATGGAGGTCACCGGCTTGGTAGGCTTGCTCCTCTTCGAAGGAGGCTGCCTACCAGAGTCCGGAACCATTGAAGGTTCCGGCGCGATGTCCGGCTCAAGGCCAGACTTGGAGCCCTTGGGGGTTCTATCCCCTTTACGCCTGGAGTCCGGGAGGCTGCCTTGCGACACCTCCAGGACCACCTCCTCCTGGCTTGGAACCTGTTGGGACGCCACCTCGGCGCCGTCCGTAGGGTGGGGGGAGGAAGCCGTCGGAAGCAAATTCACATCCGACGAGTCCAGGGAGCCGCTCGACGACTCGTCGAGCCCGGCCTTGGGCGGACTACACAATCATGTTCGGCGTAAGGAAAAGCTGTGCAATGGGGGAATACTATGAATCACTCTGGTATCCGGATACTTACGATTTCGCCAGGGGCTTGGCCCTGTGCGGCCACTCCTCTTCGCCGTCGTCGGCGTTGGTGGGGTAGTCTGGAGGAGTGGTCTTCCCCCTCTTGGACCCTTTGGCCTCCCCGGTTGGGGTGGCCTTCCTTTTCTTCCCTTCTTCCTCATCCTCGTCTTCATGGGAGGAGTGCGCCTTGGAGTCGTCGGATGAAGAATCCGACACCTCCTGGCGCCGGGCACTTTTTCGAGTCCTCGTGGCCTTCTTCTCCAGCACCACGTAGGGTGCCGGAACCAGCAGCTTCACCAAGCGAGCGTCCGCTGGGCCTTCAGGCAAAGGAGCCGGACAGTTGATCTGTCCGAACGTCTCCTGCCAATCCTGTCAAAGGTAAGGGGGCTTAGATCCCATATGGAGTCAAACTATGAAAAACTAATACCCTGTAAAAGGTGAAAACAGCTTACCGCACGAGCGTGACGCTGCGTGCTGAATCCGTGATCCTCGGTAGCGGATGCGGGGGCCTTGGCGCCCTTGAAAAGCACCTTCCAGGCATCTTCGTACGTCGTGTCGAAGAGCCTGCTCAGAGTTCGGTGCCGCGCCGGGTCGAACTCCCACAGGTTGAGAGCTCATTGTTGACACGGGAGGATCCAGCGGATGAGCATAACCTGGACTACGTTGACTAGTTTGAGCTTCCTGTCCACCAGGGTTTGGACGCATGTTTGGAGTCCGGTCAGCTCTCCTTTTTCACCCCACGACAGGCCTATCTCTTTCTAGGAGGCGAGCCACATAGGGGGTCCGGATCAGAACTCGAGGGCTGCGACCCATTCAGGGTCGCGCGACTCAGTGGTGTAAAACCACCCCGATTGCCATCCCTTTAGGGATTCCACGAAGGAGACCTCAAACCATAGGACGTTGGGCATCTTGCCCACCATGGCGCCTCTGCACTCCGCTTGGGTGCCGCGCACCACCTTCGGCTTGACATTGAAAGTCTTGAGCCATAGGCCGAAATGGGGCGGATGCGGAAGAAAGCCTCGCACACGACGATAAACGCCGAGATATTGAGGACAAAGTTCGGGGCCAGATCGTGGAAATCCAGGCCATAGTAGAACATGAGCCCCCAAACAAATGGGTGGAGAGGGATGCCCAGTCCGCGGAGGAAATGGGGGAGGAACACCACCCTCTCATGGGGCCTAGGGGTGGGGATGAGCTGCCCCTCTTCGGGAAGCCGGTGCGCAATGTCGTTAGACAAGTATCCGGCCTTACTCAGTCTTTTGATGTGTCCCTCCGTGACGGAGGAGACCATCCACTTGCCTCCCGCTACGGACATGGCTAGAGAAGGTTGAGGTGGGGTGTGCGGACTTGGGCGCTGGAGCTCGAGTGCGCGGAAATGGATAGGCAAAGGAGGAAGAAGGCGTGGATGAAAAGGTGGATCCTTATCCCCTTATATGGGCGGACACGACTAATGCGCCCCCACCAGCCTGGTAAAACTCGCTTATCTCCCAAGCGCCGTAGTCAATGGCGCGGTTGGGTTACCCACACCCGTATTGATGAGAATCCCGGAATAAGGGGACACGATCTCTGCTTTAACAAGACGTGCCAAGGAAACTGCCTCGCTAAACGCGCTGAGGGGGGACAATAAAACAATTCGAATAAAGACTTGGTCGTGCTGTTATGTCACGCTACGGAATACGTCAGCAGATTAGATTTGTGTAAATATTATTCTCTCTTTGGCAATATGTGGAAACTTATTTTGCAGAGCCGGACACTACCTTTGTGTTCAAAATCTTCTATGAAGTACTTGGAGGAGGAACCCGCCTTGCAATGCCGAAGACAATCTGCGCGACGGACTCGTCGTCATTGAAGCCTGGTTCAGGGGCTACTAAGGGAGTCCTAGATTAGGGGGTGTCCGGATGGCCGGACTATACCTTCGACCGGACTCCTGGACTATGAAGATACAAGATTGAAGACTTCGTCCCGTGTCCGGAAGGGACTTTCCTTGGCGTGGAAGGCAAGCTTGGCGATACGGATATGTAGATCTCCTACCATTGTAACTGACTCTGTGTAACCCTAGCCCTCTCCGGTGTCTATATAAACCGGAGAGTTTTAGTCCGTAGGACGAACAAAAATCATACCATAGGCTAGCTTCTAGGGTTTAGCCTCTCCGATCTCATGGTAGATCTACTCTTGTACTACCCATATCATCAATAGTAATCAAGCAGGACGTAGGGTTTTACCTCCATCAAGAGGGCCCGAACCTAGGTAAAACATCGTGTCCCCAGCCTCCTGTTACCATCCGGCCTAGACGCACAGTTCGGGACCCCCTACCCGAGATCCGCCGGTTTTGACACCGACAACACACATAAGAAATTTTTATTTATTTAATATTGAATGCCACAAATAATTAAAGCAAATTACCATGCTGTTTTGTAGGACTCTAAAAATAATCTAAGTGAAGCATGAGAGAACAATGGTTTCTATAAAACAAATCCACCGACGCGCTCTAAAAGATATAAGTGAAGCACTAGAGCAAAAACTATATAACTCAAAAGATATAAGTCAAGCACATAGAGTATTATAATAATTTCTGAATCATGTGTGTCTCTCTCAAAAATATGTGTGCAGCAAGGATGATTGTGGAAAACTAACAAATAAAGACTCAAGTAATGCAAGACGCTCCAAGCAAAACATATATCATGTGGTAAATAAAAATATAGCCCCAAGTAAAGTTACCGATAGAAGTAGACGAAAGAGGAGATGCCTTCCGGGGCATCCCCAAGCTTTGACTTTTAGGTGTCCTTAGATTATCTTGGGGGTGCCATGGGCATCCCCAATCTTAGGCTCTTGCCACTCCTTGTTCCATAATCCATCAAATCTTTACCCAAAACTTGAAAACTTCACAACACAAAACTTAAAGTAGAAAATCTCGTGAGCTCCGTTAGCGAAAGAAAACAAAACACCACTTCAAGGTACTATAATGAACTCATTATTTATTTATATTGGTATTAAACCTACTGTATTCGAACTTCTCTATGGTTTATAAACTATTTTACTTGCCATAGATTCATCAAAATAAGCAAACAACACACGAAAAACAGAATCTGTCAAAAACAGATCAGTCTGTAGTAATCTGTAGCTAACGCAAGATCTGGAACCCCAAAAACTCTAAAATAAATTGCTGGGCGTGAGGAATTTATCTGTTAATCATCTTCAAAAAGAATTAACTAAATAGCACTTTCCAAATAAAAATGGCAGCAGTTCTCGTGAGAGCTAAAGTTTCTGTTTTTTACAGCAAGATTAACAAGACTTTCCCCAAGTCTTCCCAACGGTTCTACTTGGCACAAACACTAATTAAACACAAAAAACACAAACAAAACAGAGGCTAGATAAATTATTTATTACAAAGGCCTCCTTTGGTTTGTAGGATTTTTGTAGGAATTCTATAGGATAGGATTTGCAAAGGAAAAATTCCTTTGAAGCCCTTTGGTTTGTAGGAATGGATTCCTATTCCTATGTAGGATAGGAATCCATCCTTCACGTTTTGGAGGAAAAAAACATTAGCCTAGACTCAATGGAAAAAATCTTATCCTATGCACCAAATGACATCTCTTTCTCTATAGGAATTGACATGCATGTCATCTCACTTCCTATGATTTTCCTATTCCTATAAAATCCATATCCTGTGAACCAAAGAAGGCCAAAACAGGAGCAAAAAGCAAGGAATAAAAATAAAATTGGGTTGCCACCCAACAAGCACTATCGTTTAACGCCCCTAGCTAGGCATAAAAAGCAAGGATAGATCTAGGTGTTTCCATCTTTGGTAGGCAATCCATAAGTGGCTCTCATAATAGATTCATAAGGTAATTTAGTTTTCTTTCTAGGGAAGTTTTCCATGCCTTTCCTTAACGGAAATTGGAATCTAATATTCCCCTCCTTCATATCAATAATTGCACCAATCGTTCTAAGGAAAGGTCTACCAAGAATAATAGGACATGAAGGATTGCAATCTATGTCAAGAACAATAAAATGTACGGGCACATAATTCCTATTTACAACAATAAGAACATCGTTAATTCTTCCCATAGGTTTCTTAATAGTGGAATCCGCAAGGTGCAAGTTTAAAGAGCAATCATCAAAATCATGGAAACCTAACAAATCACACGAAGTCTTTGGAATCGTGGAAACACTCGCACCCAAATCACACAAAGCATAGCATTCATGATTTTTAATTTTAATTTTAATTTTAATAGTAGGTTCCCACTCATCATAAAGTTTTCTAGGGATAGAAAATTCCAACTCAAGTTTTTCTTCATAAGATTGCATCAAAGCATCGACGATATGTTTAGTAAAAGCTTTATTTTGACTATAAGCATGAGGAGAATTTAGCACCGATTGCAACAAGGAAATACAATCTATCAAAGAGCAATTGTCATAATTAAATTCCTTGAAATCCAAAATAGTGGGTTCATCAATATTTGAAGTTTTGACTTCTTCAATCCCACCTTTAACAATTTTAGCATCAAGATCTAAAGACTCCAAATTTTGGGAACGCTGTCTAGGTAAAGGTGGATCATATTCAGTCCGATCATTATCAAGATTCATATTGCAAAACAAAAATTTAATAGGGGACACATCAATAACTTTTAGATCTTCATCTTTATTATCATGGAAACTAGAAGAACACGCTTTTATAAAGCAATCTTTCTTAGCACGCATCCTAGCGGTTCTTTCTTTGCACTCATCAATGGAAATTCTCATGGCTTTGAGAGACTCATTGATATCATGCTTAGGTGGAATAGATCTAAGTTTCAAAGAATCAACATCAAGAGAAATTCTATCAATGTTCCTAGCCAACTCATCAATCTTAAGCAATTTTTCTTCAATCAAAGCATTGAAATTCTTTTGCGAAGTAATAAATTCTTTAATATTAGATTCAAAATCAGAGGGCATCTTATTATAATTTCCATAATAATTGTTGTAGGAATTACCATAATTATTAGAGGAATTACTAGGATACGGCCTAGGGTTAAAGTTTCCTCTATATGCGTTGTTACCAAAATTATTCCTTCCAACAAAATTCACATCCATAGATTCGTTATTATTCTCAATCAAAGTAGACAAAGGCATATCATTAGGATCAGAAGAAACACTTCTATTAGCAAATAATTTCATAAGTTCATCAATCTTTCCACTCAAAACATTAATTTCTTCTATCGCATGCACTTTCTTATTAGTAGATCTTTTAGTGTGCCACTGAGAATAATTAACCATAATATTATCTAGGAGTTTAGTAGCTTCTCCTAAAGTGATTTCCATAAAAGTGCCTCCCGCGGCCGAATCTAAAAGATTTCTAGAAGCAAAATTCAATCCGGCATAAAAATTTTGTATAATCATCCACAAATTCAAACCATGCGTAGGGCAATTACGTATCATTAATTTCATCCTCTCCCAAGCTTGTGGAACATGTTCATGATCAAGTTTCTTAAAATTCATAATATCGTTTCTAAGAGAGATGATCTTGGCGGGAGGAAAATACTTAGAGATAAAAGCATCTTTGCACTTATTCCACCAATCAATGCTATTTTTCGGCAAAGACGAAAACCAAGCTTTAGCACGATCTCTAAGCGAAAAAGGAAATAGCTTCAATTAAACAATATAATTATCCACATATTTCTTCTTTTGCATATCACACAAATCAACGAAGCTATTTAGATGGGTAGCGGCATCTTCACTAGGAAGTCCGGAAAACGGATCTTTCATGACAAGATTCAGCAAGGCAGCATTAATTTCACAAGATTCAGCATCGGTAAGAGGAGCAATCGGAGTGCTAATAAAATCATTGTTGTTGGTATTGGTAAAGTCACACAATTTAGTGTTATCTTGAGCCATCGTGACAAGCAAGCAATCTGACACACAAGCAAATGAGGAACAGGCAAAAAGAGGCAAATAGAGAAAGAGACGGAGGATAGAGAGAGGATGGGCGAACAAAACGGCAAGGGTGAAGTGGGGGAGAGAAAAACGAGAGGCAAATGGCAAATAATGTAATGCGGGAGATAAGGGTCGTGATGGGTACTTGGTATGTTGACTTTTGCGTAGACCTCCCCGGCAACGGCGCCAGGAATCCTTCTTGCTACCTCTTGATCAGTTGCGTTGGTTTTCCCCTGAAGAGGAAAGGGTGGTGCAGCAAAGTAGTGTAAGTATTTCCCTCAGTTTTTGAGAACCAAGGTATCAATCCAGTACGAGGCCATGCACGAGTCCCTCGTACCTACACAAACAAATAAATCCTCACAACCAACGCGATAAGGGGTTGTCAATACCTACATGGTCACTTACGAGAGTGAGATCTGATAGATATGATAAGATAATATTATTGGTGTTTTTATGATAAAGATACAAAGTAAAATAAAAAGGCAATAAAAATAACTAAGTATTGGAAGATTAATATGATGGAAGATAGACCCGGGGGCCATAGGTTTCACTAGTGGCTTCTCTCGAGAGCATAAGTATTCATGGCGGGTAAACAAATTACTATTGAGCAATTGATAGAATTGAGCATAATTATGAGAATATCTAGGTATGATCATGTATATAGGCATCACGTCCGAAACAAGTAGACCGACTCCTGCCTGCACCTACTACTATTACTCCACACATCGACCGCTATCCAGCATGCATCTAGAGTATTAAGTTCCAGAGAACAGAGTAACGCTTTAAGCAAGATGACATGATGTAGAGGGATAAACTCATGCAATATGATGAAAACCCCATCTTGTTATCCTCGATGGCAACAATACAATACATGTCTTGCTGCACCTACTATCACTGGGAAAGGACACCGCAAGTTTGAACCCAAAGCTAAGCACTTCTCCCATTGCAAGAAAGATCAATCTAGTAGGCTAAAACAAAATGATAATTCGAAGAGACTTGCAAAGATAACCAATCATACATAAAAGAATTCAGATAATATTCAAATATTGTTCATAGATAAACTTGATCATAAACCCACAATTCATCGGTCTCAACAAACACACCGCAAAAGAAGATTACATCGAATAGATCTCCACAAGAGAGGGGGAGAACTTTGTATTGAGATCCAAAAAGAGAGAATAAGCCATCTAGCTAATAACGATGGACCCGTAGGTCTGTGGTAAACTACTCACACTTCATCGGAAGGGCTATGGTGTTGATGTAGAAGCCCTACGTGATCGATGCCCCCTCCGGCGGACCTCCGGAACAGGCCCCAAGATGGGATCTCATGGATATAGAGAGTTACGGCGGTGGAATTAGGGTTTTGGCTCCGTATCTGGTAGTTTGGGGGTACATAGGTATATATATAGGAGGAAGGAGTACGTCGGTGGAGCAATAGGGGGCCCACGAGGGTGGAGGGCGCGCCCAGGGGGTAGGCATGTCCCCCTACCTCGTGGCCTCCTGGTTGATGTCTTGACATAGGGTCCAAGTCCTCTGGATCATGTGCGTTCCGAAAATACGTTCCCGAAGGTTTCATTCCGTTTGGACTCCGTTTGATATTCTTTTTCTGCGAAACCCTAAAATCGGCAAAAAAACAGCAATTCTGAGCTGGGCCTCGGGTTAATAGTTTAGTCCCAAAAATAATATAAAAGTGTATAATAAAGCTCAATAATGTCCAAAACAAAATATAAGTTAGCATGGAACAATAAAAAATTATAGATACATTGGAGACATATCAGGCACACCTGTCGGGACGACGTAGCGCAGACTAGTCCAATGGAGGAGCTGGCCCACGACCTCCTCGCCACCGACAACCATTCATGTGGGTCGTGGGGGCCAACAACGTGGCGCAGCTCCAGCACCACCTCTGGACACGGCGACCGCGGTGAGCGACACGCTCATCGTTGCTAGACACGGTCGGTTTCAATGTGTCGAGGGTGGCGTTAGTGCGGTGGCACGACCAATAGTATGTTTGGTTTATGCCCAAGGTTGCCCAATCAAAGCATTGGGTAGCCAAAAGTTTGGTTGAGGTTTTGGTTGCTGATGATTTTGCCAACATTGGCAAGAAAGATGAACTAGAGTTGGCTAGAGTTCATTGGCATGCCAAAAAAATGGCAACCATCCAAACAAAGAACAATCTTTGGGTCATGACCAAAATTTTGGTAAGGTGCACTTTGGCCACAATCCAAGCACACCCCAATAGCCGTCTCGTCGAGGATGCACGGGGCGCCGGGAGGCGTCCGCGGAGTGGTGTAGCGCAGCCAACTGCATCCTCAGGACCTTAGACCATGTCGGGTCGTCTTTCTTTTACAATGACATGCGGGGATCGCATGTGAGAAAAGGGCATATCCAACGTTGCCACGACCGCCGCTGACTACCCTGGCACACCAAAAACCCTCGTCCCTCGCGTCGTCACGTGGTGCGTTCCCAGCTGGGACCAGCTGCCCGCATTCATGCTGTCTGTCCGTATGCCGTCGTTAAGAGGCTCGGTGCCCGAGGAACCAACTCCGGCGATTTAATGACGCACCAGGATGCTTGGCCTCACCGGAATGCGCTACTTAAAGCGGCAATGCCCAGCTAGCCTCCACACCATAGTGCATCGTCCTCCTACCTAGCACCACATCCGCCATGACCGCAAGCGCGAACGCTCTGTGAGAGAGCTTGTCTTCGGGGATGAAGCTCGAGGTCGCCGCCCTCACTCAAGTCGCCTCTCGCGATGCAATAGCGGCGTAGCCGGACGCGGACGCGACCACACAAGCGGTGGCCACACTGGCGGCCGATGACGGGAGCACCGTTAGCCACACGTCCTACTTCCCGCGCTCCAACGTCCGGCACCGCTGAGGGCGGGGACTCCTTCGAGGATGAGTAGGAAATGGGAGGCGGCATGGCATGGTGTACCAACTGGCCGGTTCATATCCCATGTTCTACTCTTCCTCGCCGAAGACCGCACCTTCACTTCATGGGTCTTGAACCCCGCCCCCGTACATAGAGATCGCAGATGGACGACGTCGGTCTCCGCCATAGAATAGGTTTAGGGTCGGGTTTCTTTTATTTTTTCTGTCATATAAAAGTTCGAAGTGTAATGAAAATGTACCGTGTTTGCATTAATCTCGGCCGGTGTATATGGACTTTCACAATAATATAGTATATAGTAGGAGTACTAGCAAGATGCCCGTGCGTTGCACGGAAGATCAAGATCTTGTGGGAGAAAAGGATGAACGAGGGAAGGCATTATCTACAAATGTGGAGAGGAGTGCGGGTAAATTATCATAGTTTCCTTCCTATCCGTCAGATATAGATCGGGCGGCCTATATTGCAGGATGACAGGCACACCATCATCACCAACTCTGCTTTTTATTGAACCGATACAAAGCTAACTTGCGAAGTAAAATAAGCACATAGGGTCTATACATACACAATTTATCTTAGGCACTCCAATAGTACGTCCACTACACATTCACGCATTTCACATCTTTCTACATCTACGGGAACCTATGAAAGGGTTAATGTAAATTGCCTCTATCTCTCCTCCCCTGATTTTCATGGTGGTGGGCCCCTCCCTCCCCCCCAATCTACAATCAATAGCTCACACGTTTCACATTACGTTAATTACGTAACTGGGATTACGTAGGTGTAGCATTACTCGTCCTAAAAAACCTAACTAAGCCAACCTCCCGGCATATCGCGCGGGAAAAGACCTAGCCGTGCCGTTTTAGTCGGGATTACCGGATTAATAGTAGTAGTATTGATGGATCACGCGAAGCAACAAGTTTTTTTAGGGGGCGAAGCAACTAGTTTAAAAGGAAAAAAGGCGGTACACTCACAGCACCCCTGTCGCGGTCGCATTGCACCCCACACACGGCTCACGCAAACGGAACACGCTTTTGGCTTGCCTATGCAGTGACACGTGGGACTGCACTTGGAGAAACCGACCATGCGCCAAACTCCCCCCACCCACCACGCAAAAATCCTCCCCCCCCCACCCAAAAATTCCCCCAAATCCTAGATTCGACCGCCCTTCGGCCAACTAGCCAATAATATTCCCAAAACCCCCTCCCCCAGCCCCCTCCACTCCATTCGCTCCGCCAAAGCCGCCCTCCCTGCCGCGCCGATACGCCGGCGTCGCGGTTCGTCGAGGGGACGCACGGCGATCCTCTCGCTCCCACAGTACGCTCTCGTAGACTGCCGTCCCCTAGCCGCGCCGCCACCGCTGGCGACGTTCTTGTGAAGGCGCACGGCGGTCAGCGCTGCCATCGCTGGCGACGTTCGTGTGGAGACGCACGGCGGTCAGCGCTGCCACCGCTGGCGACGTTCGTGTGGAGACGCACGGCGGTCAGCTTCTCCCACGGTACGCGCATTCTAGACTGAGGAACCGTGCATGTCAGTGTAGCGCTGAATGTTAGCTGATAGACGTTGTTAATCTCACTGTTTGTCGAAGTAGTTTACAGTCAATATGCTCTACTTAAGAAGCTTCCTTGCCCTATTATGCACTCAATCTGCTTAGCTGAGATGGCATGCCAAGGCCGATTAGTTGCTAAAATATCATGCCATATGTTTATTGTGATGTAGATTTCCATGGTCTAGTAGCCAATCTGTTAGGTGAAATAGCTCTACACCGTTTTATACTTGATCTTTGTTGCTGCGATGGCCTTCGATAGTTTGATGGCTGTGTGCTCGGCCTCATTGACTGTTGAAACAACCTGCCATAATTTAGCACTCAAATCTATTTGCTGAATCAGCTTTACATATATTTCGTTACTTAGATCTGCTCGTCGAAATATCTTGCCATAGCTCTAGACATCGACCTAGGTATTTTTTCTGGACTTCATAAAAAAGCATATATGTTTTTCCTATAATATCTAGTAGAAGAACTAATTTTTATGTCTAACAGATGGACAGGACTTGGATAACTTTTGCTCAAATATTCTCCGCTGCATATGTCGAGGGGGTTGAAAACTTCATGAACTTTATCAGAGCAGAGTACGGTGGTCCGAAATCAGATGTGCTCTGCCCGTGTAGCAGTTGTATGAATTCAGTTACAAGACCCCAGTCAACTGTGCAAAATCATCTACACTTGTATGGGATGTCGGTCACATATACTAGGTGGGTTCATCATGGTGAAGCTGTGAACGCCAATGTTATTGACTACGTGGAAGCAGTAGATCACCATCTTGATCTGCCTGATGCTCAGGTGGAAGAGGAGGAGGAGGAGGAGGTGGTGGTGGCGGAGCCAATGATTTTGACCAACATTGGAACAATGCTACGAAATGCTCGTGCATTCCGTGAACTTTCACCTGTAGAAGAAAAACGGTGGGCCCGCATGTTGGAACAATGCAACGTGGCTATCACCCCAGGAAATAAGCTGTCAGTATTCTCAGCTATGGTCACCTTTCTTCAAGTGAAGACATGCGTATGACCAACAAATCATTCGATGCGATGTTGGCTGCTTTCCGCAAAGCTTTCCCAGATTCGTCTAAGCTTCCACACACCTACAGTAAAATGAAGAATTTCCTTCGTGCAGTTGGAATTGGATATGATATGATCCATGTTTGTAAGAATAATTGTGTTTTGTTCCAGAAAGATTATGCCAACTTAAGTGAATGCACAAAATGCAAATCATCAAGATGTAAATATGGCAATGCTATGAAGAGGATTCCTCGTAATGTTCTGAGACATTTTACAATTACACCAAGATTGCAGAGGTTGTTTCATGATGCTGAAACAAGAGAGGATGTATTGTGGCATTCTAGGAACCAGGAGTACAGATATCAGAATGTAATGATCCATCCATCACATGGTAGTGAGTGGAAAAGCTTCAATCACAAACACAAAAAGTTTGCTGCTGACCCGAGAAACATTAGACTTGGCTTAGCTTCAGATGGATTTAACCCATTTGGCCACTAGAGCGCCACATATAGCATGTGGCCAGTGCTTGTTATCCCTTACAACATGCCTCCAAATGTCTGCACCAAAGAATCAAACTACATGATGGCCTTGCACATCCCAGGTCCAAAAAGTCATGGAAAGGATTTTGATTTGTTCATGGAGCCTCTTGTGGAGGAACTTCAACAACTATGGATGGGTGTTCTCACTTGAGACCTATATACCAGCCCACCAGCTGATTTCTTTCTGCGTGCTATTATAATTTGGTGCATCCATGATTATCCGGCTTTGGGCACTATGTCAGGGTGAACGACACATGGTTACCATGCATGTGTTCGATGTGACAGGAATCCGCTGTCATACGCAATACTTAGGAAGATCTGTTACATTGGACACCGGCGTTTCCTTGCCAAGGAGAAGCCGCATCCTAGAAAATACCGAAGACATGTGTTCAATGCAAAGCATGAAAACCGTGATGCGCCAAAGAGGCTCACCGCCGATGAGTTGCAAGTGGAATTAGAGAAGGTCATGCTTATTACACCAAGAAACCATCCTAGTAAAGGTAGTGGGGAAAGGAAGCGTGGCAGGGCAGAAGAGAGATTATTGTTTACCCGCAGGTTCACTTTGTGGGACTTGGAGTATTGGAAAGATTTGGATCTGTGACATAATCTTGATGTGATGCAATCGAGAAAAATATATGTGACAGCATTATCGGCACACTTCTTAATATTGAAGGCAAGACGAAAGACACCTTAAAATCTAGGATTGATTTGACACACCTAGGTATCAAACAGGATTTGCAGGTGCAAGATGAAGGTAAACCACGGGATATGGCACCAGCTGTGTACGTCTTGGACAAGGTAAAAAGAAAGAATTCTACGAGGTCCTATCACATGTGAGATTCCCACATGGATTTGCTTCCAACCCTGAAAGGAGAGTCAGTGCAGATGGAAACATGGTACAAGGGTTGAAAACTCATGACTGCCACATCCTACTTCAATGGGTTTTACCTGTTATCCTTAGAGGATTGGGCTGCCCTGACTTATATAGAGATGTTAGAGAGTTGGGACAATTCTTCAAGGAACTCTGCATTAGAAATATCAGGATAGATGCTTTGGAGCGTCTTAGAGACAAGATACCAACTATCCTATGCGACCTTAAGAAGATATATCCTCCAGCCATCTTTGATGTGATGGTGCATTTGGCTGTTCATCTACCTGATGAGGCACTACTTAGAGGTCCAGTACAGTATGGCTGGATGTACCCTATTGAAAGCCGGCTAGGAACTTTCAAGAGCTATGTTAGGAACAGAGCTAGACCCGAGGGTTCCATTGCAGAGGCCTACATTGCAACAGAAATGTTGACATTCTGCTCAAAATACATTGAAACGGTTGATCAGCTTAGCAAAGAGGTGGGTGAAGACAATCCCGGGCTGAATATTTTCGATTATTCTGTTCGAGTTATAGGGAAGAGTCGACAAGAGGACAAACCTAAAGATTTGGACAAAATGGTTTGGTATGTGTTTTATAACTGTCCTGAGATACTACCTTATATCAAGTAAGTGCTAAGTACTGCAGCTTATACATCATAATCTACTAAACTTGCAACACATTCTTATATATTTAGATGTTTGACGCGATCACTATGTTGTGCAGCATCTACAAAAAGGAGTTACTGCCGCAAAATCCAAGAAACATTGACAAACTTGTTATGGCAGGATTTCCGAAACGGTTCAAGAGCCATGTAAGATTTTGAATTGCACTGTCAGTTTTTTTAATATATTGAGTACATAAGATGATCAGCTTGTCTATTTTCTAACCATAGGTTAAGAAGATGCGGGAGGATGGGTAGGCAGTTGATGATGCCCTTTACTCACTAGCAATGGGTCCTGATACTCGGGTAAGACATTATGAATCTTGCGTTGTTGGAGATGTGCGCTACAACACCCTTGCACGAGACGAAGGTAGGAAGACACAGAACAGTGCCATCATGAGCACGGATACGTATGACAAAGAGATAACTGAAATGTATGCTAACATAACAGACATTGTTCAGTTGTAGTATATCTCCAGTTTCGAGGATCATCGGTGTGTGGTTCTGTTGTGCTGTCGTTAGTACAACCTGTTTTCCAGGATCGCAAAACCCAGAGCTGATGATTATTTCAAATCCATCAATGTCAAGGTGGCATACCAGACCAATGATCCTTTTATTTTGGCAAATCAAGCAACACAAATATTTTTCTTGTAGGACTCATTTGCTCGTAGCGATGACTGGAGAGTATTGCAAAGGTTTGAGCAGAGGAATTCGTTTATTGAAGTTGCATGACAAGATGATGCGTACACTACTCCTGATGTACAAGACAACACAGATGTTCCTAATATCTTTGAGAACTATCGACGCCGGCGAAAAGATTGCTTGTCGTGCTGTGGACATACAAGAGTTGACCAAGAAGAAGCCAACGTTCGAGGACGAAGAAGAAGATGACACCATGGGGAATTACGATTCAGACTGATACACATGGCGAAGATGTTGACGCTACTGCTGCGGATGATGATTACATTGCTTTTGTCGTATTTTCCTGTCAGAAGACGTTTTTTTATCTACTATGTGAAATTGTGTTTGCTATGACAACTGAAACCTGATGAACATGTTGTTTAGTATATTCCTGTGAGAACATCACTTGTTATGTATGCTGATTTGTGTTAGGTGATTGTATGACGAATAAAATATGATGACATTGTTATTTAGTTGTACTCATATTTGGCTGTGAAACTTGAATTTGATGACATAGTTTGATGTTGGATTGCAATTTGCTCGACGTCTTCGAATGAGAACAAAGCTGACCCGGCAAGGCCTCTGCTAATTTATTTATTTATTACCAAAAGGGTCTCTTGTAACGCCCCAGATATAACTTTCCCAATTTGTACTCCAACTCTTGCCGTTTCCGGCATTAAGTTATATTTATTTCTCGGGTTCGGGTCTTTGTCTCCATGTGTTGTTTTCGTTTTCATGCATCTCATATCATGTCATCTCGTGCATTGCATTTCCATACATGTTCATCTCATGCATTCGAGCATTTTCCCCGTTGTCCGTTTTGCATTCCGGCGCTTCGTTCTCCTCCTCCAACGGCCTTGGTTTACTACCGGTAGACCGCCTGTCAAGTTTCGTACCATTTGGACTTCGTTTGATACTCCAACGGTTAACCGAGGGACCGAAAAGGCCTCGTGCGTGTTGCAGCCCAACACCCCTCCAATTTGGCCCAAAACCCACCAAACTCTGCTCCATGTCCTAGAGCGTTCGATCACGATCGCGTGGCCGAAAACCGCGCCTCATTTGGACTCTCCTAGCTCCACTTATGCCTATATATACATCCCCCTCCAAATTCGGATCTCCTCCTCCCCGAAACCCTAGTCTTCCCCTTCCTCGCGCCGGCCGGACCAATCGCCACACGCCACTGCTGCCACGTGGCGCGTCCTCGTTGGCCCGTGCCTCAGGCCCACTTCGCCGCCGCCCCCAGCCCGTGGAGCCCGGGGAGGGCCCTCCCGGCCCGAAGCCGCCGCCTCCCGTGCCCGCTCACCCCGCCGCCAGGGTCCGACCGCGTCGCCGCCCTCTTCCCCGCCGGCCACCGCCGCCATTGCAGGCGCCACCGAGCTCCCTCGCCGGCGGACTCGGCGCCCGAAGGCTCCGGCGACCTCCGGGGCCGCGCCCTCGCCCGCGCGCCGCCTCTCCGGCTCCCCGCCGGCCGGATCCGGCGAGATCCAGTCCGAGAGCACCTCACCGCTGTCTTCCCGCTCCGGTGAGCCCCGGCAACTCCCGCGTGAACAGTGCAGCGCCGCCGTCCTCGGAATCTGTGCAGATCTGAGATCCAATCTCGCCTCGGTTGACTTTTGTCTCTCCGAACCCTAATTTTCGAGCAAACTTTGACTGATGATATCTTTGCATCCGTGGCTCCATTTTGGACATATTATATATCAAAATGTTCGTCTTGACATGTACATCATTTCATTCCATTGCGTCATTTTCATTTGAGTTCATCTTGATGCCCAAAATGCTGCTAGAAGGAGGCTTCGTGAGATAATTGTCAGATCCGTTAGTTCATCATAGACTTTTGTCATTTTTGCCATGTTTATTGTGTGCATGATATGCCTGTGAGGCTTTGGGATGAATTGTTAAGCATTTTGTCTTCTTTCCAGAGGTGCCACCCATGCATTTTTAGGATGTGTGTGGTGACTTGTGCAAGCTTGCAAAGTGAGGCACTTGGTAGATCTGTTTTCAGGGACTTAGTGGATTTCACTAAGTCTGGGATATTTTAGTTCATGATGCCATGTGTTCAGCTTGTTTCCTAATGATCCGTGCCTCTTTTGAGGATGATCAGTAAGGGAGTTTTGTTATTCATGTTATGCTCTATCCATCCATGTCTTTGTTTGCATATGTGGAGTGCTCTACCTTGAGTCAATCGAGCTCTACTTTTGCTTCGTGGTAAATCTGGGCAGATCGTCAACTTGTTTGCAATTTTGCTGATGCTATTGTTAGTGATCCGTGCATGCTATGCCATTGTTCTTGCCATGTCTAGCTAGAATTTTGTGCCTTCTTTATGGATGTATGCTTGCCTTGCTATGACTTGCACCATGGTGAGTGCATCGAGCTCGTTTACATGCCTTCGTGACTTAAATTTCAGCATGTCTCAGTTTTCACTAAGTCTGAAAACTGATTGTGCGTGAGCTATGTTCGTGTGCTCATTTGAGTATTTTGTGAACCCTTTTGGCCCCAGGTCACTTTGGGTGTTTTGTTAAGCTTGTTGAGTATCTCCATGCCATGTTCTTACTTGTCATAATCAGGCTATGTATCATGTTGTTTTGCTGCTCCGAAGAGAGCATCGTGGTCTGAAATTTCAGACTAGTGTTAATTTCACCAAGTCTGAAATCTGTTTTGCATTTGCGTTTTTGCCATGCTTGTTTGAACCTCATAATGGATGAATTTGGCCGTGTCTCAGTGCTAGTGTTTTGTTAAGCATCTTGTTTACATCCCTGCCATGTATTTTGTTATCATGTTTGGTGGCTGTAGCATGTTCATTTCGTTGCATTTAGGTGCCTACTTGCTGTAAATCGCAGACCGGTTCATTTCTTAAAACGCTTGCCATTTCCAAACCGTAACTCCGATTCCTATGATCTTTATATCGTTTTCAAGTGATTTCATCCCCTCTATCCAGTGGAACACTTGGTTTTCCAAGTTGAGGACAGGTTCATGCATTTCCTGTCACGTCTTGCATTTTGCATCCCGCATCGCATCCCGCATAGCATACCATCATTGCATCTTATTGCTTGAGTTTGCACGTGGTTGATTGTATCCTTGTTGCTTGTTTGTGTCGTTGGGTAGAGCCGGGAGACGAGTTTGCTAACGAGGAGCCCATTGAGTTTGCTTTTGAGGATCCAATCAACTCTGACAACTGTGCAGGCAAGATGATCATACCCTCGAAATCACTACTATCTTTGCTATGCTAGTTTGCTCGCTCTTTGCTATGCCAATGCTACGATGCCTACCACTTTCTTGTCAGCCCCCCAATTGCCATGTTGAACCTCTAACCCACCATTGTCCTAGCAAACCGTTGATTGGCTATGTTACCGCTTTGCTCAGCCCCTTCTTATAGCGTTGTTAGTTGCAGGTGAAGATTGGAGCCGTTCCTTATTGGAACATTTATTTACTTGTTGGGATATCATTATATTGCCATGTTATCTTAATGCATCTATATATTTGGTAAAGGGTGGAAGGCTCGGCCTCTCGCCTAGTGTTTTGTTCCACTCTTGCCGGCCTAGTTTCCTTCATATCGGTGTTATGTTCCCGGATTGTTGCGTCCCTTACGCGGTTGGGCTATAATGGGAACCCCTTGACAGTTCGCCTTGATTAAAGCTTTTCCAGCAATACCCAACATTGGTTTTACCATTTGCCACCTAGCCTCTTTTTCCCTTGGGTTTCCGGAGCCTGAGGGTCATCTTATTTTAACCCCCCCCCCCCGGGGCCAGTGCTCCTCTGAGTGTTGGTCCAAACCGTCAGCCGCCGGTGGCTACCAGGGGCAACTCTGGGCTGGCCTACCGGAAGTTTACACAATCTGAGTGTGCCCTGAGAAAAAGATATGTGCAGCTCCTATCGGGATTTGTCGGCACGTCCGGGCGGTGTTGCTGGACTTGTTTTAACCTGTCGAATCGTCTTGTTGTACTGAGATACCGAGTCTGATCGGTGTGTCTTGGGTGGAGGTCTATTCCTTCGTTGACCGTGAGAGCTTGTTATGGGCTAAGTTGGGACCCCCTTGCAGGGATTGATCTTTCGAAAGCCGTGCCCGCGGTTATGGGTAGATGGGAATTTGTTAATGTCCGGTTGTAGATAACTTGAACCTTAATTAATTAAAATGAATCAAGTGAGTGTGTTGCCGTGATGGCCCCTTCTCGGCGGAGTCCGGGAAGTGGACACGGTGTTGGAGTTATGTTTGCGCAGGTTGCTCCCTAGTTTCTCGCTCGTGCTTTGCCTCCTCTTCTCGCTCTCTTTTGCGAATAAGTTAGCCACCAGATATGCTAGTCGCTTGCTGCAGCTCCACTTATACATTACCCCCTTTCTTACCTATTAAGCTTAAATAGTCTTGATCGCGAGGGTGCGAGATTGCTGAGTCCCTGTGGCTCACAGATTACTATTACACCAGATGCAGGGACATATGATACAGCTCCAGATGGCGCGCTTGAGCTCAAGTGGGAGTACGACGAGGATTCTCAGTGTTATTATGTGTCTTTTCCTGATGATCAGTAGTGGTGCCCAGTTGGGGTGATCGGGACCTATGTCGCTTGTTGGGTTGTCTTTTATTTTGGCGCCGTAGTCGGGCCATGAGTGTTTGGATGATGTATGTTATTTATGTACTTTGATGTGACGTGGCGAGTGTAAGCCAACTATGTACCTCCCCTTTATATTATTTATGTACATGGGATGTGTGATGATTTCCTAACTTGCGACATTGCTTTCAATGCGGTTATGCCTCTAAGTCGTGCCTCGACACATGGGAGATATAGCCGCATCGAGGGCGTTACAAGTTGGTATCAGAGCCTTCCCCGACCTTAGGAGCCCCCACTGATTGATCGTTTTTAGCAGCCGAGTTGTGTCTAGAAAAATGTTTTGAGTCATTTAGGAATTATATATCGGAGAGCTTAGGAATTCTCTTTACTTCCGAGTCTCCTCATCGCTCTGGTAAGGCATCCTGACGTAGGGTTTTGACTCTTCTCTTCTCAAATTTCACTAAAAAAAATTTAGGATCACGCGAGTATCTTGGATTTGTTCCGATGGCTTATGATGAGAATACTGTCTTGGTGCCTCCTGTCAGGGGTTTAGTGGAAGTGTCCCGGGGAGTTGAGCTCTGAGGTGTTGTCATCATAATTTTATCGTTGCAATTCTGGAATACTTGAGATATGTTTGCCGACATCGAAAATCACATTTATGCAGTTCGTTGGTGAGATAACCTCGACGCCACCCAGTACTAGGGCGGGAGTTCGGGAGTATCGCCATAACTTGTATAACGGATGCTTTTCGAAGGTTGAGGTAGATGGTTTCCGAAGGTTTCTTGGTTATGTGTTGAAGGATGGATACAGCTGGATGTAGGATTTGCTAGTTTGGGTGAGATATTATGCTTCCCCTGTATCCCCAACACCTGATTGCATAACCGGAAAGTTTCGGGAGTTTCATAGGTGGGAATTCAAGTAGCTCTTAGGATATCTTTTTCCGACAGATGTATGATATGAAATTGGGGTTCGACGTCTAGTGGTTCGCCTATTCACGGTCGATTTTACAATGGTCTCGTTGTGTCTTAAAGAGTCCTTGGCTATGCTGACTCGGGGACGCTTCGTATGTCATGTGCACTGCCTTGTACATGATGGTGTTGTACGATCGAGCCCGTGTAGGTCCCACCACGAAAACTTCAGACGAAATCTCTATCATATGTTTCTTCCGGCTTATTTCGCAAGCTAGTCCTTGGTTTTATTTTGAGTTGTGGTATTCGAATTGCTTCGAAGTCATATGTTGATTCCATCCCTCGTTGATTTACCTCTTCTACCTAATTCTTCGTGGCTTCGCAATTTAGGAATATGTGACCACTTCAAAAGAAGTGCATTCGTTCATCTTGTTCGGATGTGAAGACTTTATGTTGCAATTTTCATTCTGTTGGATTCAGCTTCAATATTTGTCTTTCTATGTGCCAATGGTGCTCAACCTCTTCAGGATGGCTCCTCCAACGCGCACGACTCCGAATCCTGATCCGCCACCACCTCCACCTCCTCCGGAGGCTTGGCAACCTGTGATGGCCGCAACCAATGCAAATACATAGTTGATCATGCAAATCCTCCAAGAGCGCAATCAAGGCAGTCAAGGGAATCAAGGCAACAATCAGAACCATTTTGCTACTCTGAACCAGTTCCTCGCTAATGGGCCGAAGATGTTCAGCAATTGTGTTGAGGCTACCGATGCTGACGATTGGCTAGTGGATCTGGGCAAGCATTTTGAATGCAGCAACGTCAGGCCTGAAGATTTCGTCAAGTTCGCTTCTTTCTAGCTCAAAGATCAGGCTGCAGAGTGGTTCCAGCAGTACAAGGATTCCAGAGGTGGACGTTTGATCACTTGGGATGATTTCCGTCGAGATTTCCGAGCTCATCACATCCCTCAGAGTGTGACTGAAAGCAAACGTGAGGAATTCCGCAATCTGAAGCAAGGCTCTTTGTCTGTCTAGGACTACAACAAGTTGTTCCAGAAGCTCGCCCATTTTGCCAAGCAGGATGTTCCTGATGAGAAGAGCATGATATACCAGTTTAGGGGTGGTCTCAGAGAAGAAATTCAGCTCGCTCTTGTCCTCTTTGAGCCGTTGAGGTACGATGAGTTCTACAACATGGCACTGAAGCAAGAGGCTGCTCAGTTGAGGTGTGATGCTTCCAGGAAGCGAGTCAGAGACACTACGCCTTCTTCCTCTACTCAAGTGGCCAAGCAACAGAAGTATTGGCTTCCTCCTCCTCCGTTCCATCAGCCGTATCAGCAGAAGAGCAAAGGTGGCAGTGGTTCTTCCCACCCACCCAACCCAGGCTTTCAGAACAAGACTTCGTCTCAAGCTCCAAGATCGAGTGCTCCGTACCACCGTACGCTTTCAGAGGTCACGGGCAACAAGTGCCAACAGAAGGGTCACTACACCAACAAGTGTTTCAACCAGAGGCATCTTCCTCCTCCTCCTCCTGTGAGATCGGCAAGTACAGCAGTGGTCAAGCATAACCCCAAGCACGCCAAGGTCAATATGGTGAATGCAGCTCAGGCAGAGGATTCGTCAGATGTGATTATGGGTAACCTCCCTATTAATGATGTTCCCGCAAAAGTACTTTTTGATACTGGTGCATCACATTGTTTTATCCCGAGACCTTTCGCATCCAAGCACGGGTGGTTTTCTCAAGTTATGCATAAGCCATTAGCAGTTGTCTCGCCGAGTAGATGCTTGCTTGCTAACTATGAAGTTCCGGATATTTCTATCTCGTTGGGTGACTTCAAGTTTCTGGCTTCCCTGATGATCCTTGGTAATTCCGATATTGATCTTATTCTTGGGATGGACTAGCTCTCTAAGCATAAAGCTCAGCTTGATTGTGCAGCCAAGCAGATTCAACTGACTCATTCGTCCGAGGATGTAATTGTCTTTGCTGCTCGGGATAATACAATCCGGTTGTTTTCTCTTAATGAGAAGGGTGAATTGGATGCTATTTCGTAGATTCCAGTCGTATGTGAGTATCAAGACGTCTTCCCAGAAGAACTCCCAGGAATGCCTCCGCACCAACCCGTTGAATTTGTTATTGAACTTGAGCCCGGTACGGAACCCGTGTGCAAACATCCCTACAAGCTTGGCCCTGAAGAGTTGAAGGAGTTGAAGAAACAACTCGATGTTCAAGAAAGAATGGGTCTCATTCGGGCTAGTTCTTCTCCGTGGGGTTGTGGTGGTCTTTTTGTAAAGAAGAAGGATGGAACGGACCGACTTTGTGTTGATTATCGTCCATTGAACAAGAAGACCATCAAGAACAAATACTCACTTCCCAACATCAATGAGTTGTTCGAACAACTCAAGGGTGCCCAAGTATTCTCCAAGCTTGATCTCCGTATGGGTTATCATCAGATTCGAATTCGTGAGCAAGATATTCCCAAGACGGCTTTCAGGACAAGCTATGGGTCATATGAATACACTGTCATGTCTTTTGGCCTTGCCAACGCTCCTCCGACGTTCTCTCGCATGATGAACTTCATCTTCAACCCCTACACCAATGACTTTGTTTTGGTCTATCTTGACGACATTCTAGTTTTCTCCAAGAACAAGGAAGATCATGCCAAGCACTTGCGTTTGGTTCTTGACAAGCTCAGGGAACATCAGTTCTACGCCAAGTTCTCCAAGTGTGAATTTTGGCTCGATGAGGTGCTTTATCTTGGCCATATCATCTCTGCCAAGGGCATTGCCGTGAATCCTGAGAAGGTGTCTGCAATTGTTAATTGGGAACCTCCTTAGAACGTGAAGCAACTTCGTAGCTTCCTCGGTCTCGCAAGCTACTGCCGAAGATTTGTTGAAAACTTTTCTAAGATCGCGAAGCCTCTCTCAAATCTTCTTCAGAAGCACGTCAAGTACGTTTGGTCTCCGGAGTGTGATATTGCTTTCAACACTTTGAAAGAGAAATTGATCACTGCTCCAGTTCTGACTCCGCCTGATGAAACCAAGCCGTACGAGGTCTTTTCTGATGCCTCTCTCCAAGGTCTCGGTGCTGTACTGATGCAAGAGAAGAAAGTTGTTGCTTATACCTCTCGCCAGTTGAAGCCTAATGAGAAGAACTACCCCACTCATGATCTCGAGTTGGCAGCAGTTGTGCATGCTTTGTTGACTTGGAGACATCTTCTATTAGGAAGGAAAGTGGATATTTTCACTGATCACAAGAGTCTCAAGTACATCTTCACCCAGTCTAATCTCAACCTTAGGCAAACTCGATGGGTCGAAATGATTCAAGAGTACAATCCGAGTATCGAGTATACTCCAGGCAAGGCCAATGTGATTGCTGACGCTTTGAGCAGGAAAGCATATTGCAACAGTCTGATTCTGAAGCCTTATCAACCCGAGCTTTGTGAAGCTTTTCGCAAACTTAATCTGCAAATTGTTCCTCAAGGTTTCCTCGCCAACCTTCAAGTTTCTCCTACCTTGGAAGACCAGATTCACCAAGCCCAGCTTCTTGATGCTATGGTGAAAAAGGTGAAGATTGGGATTGCAAAGAGTCAGTCCAAGTACAAGTGCTACCGCCTTGATGACAAGGACACTCTCTTCTTCGAGGATCGAATTGTGGTACCCAAAGGTGACCTCCGTAAAGTAATCATGAACGAGGCTCACAATTCTCTCCTCTCCATCCACCCTGGGAGCACGAAGATGTATCAGGATCTCAAGAAAACTTATTGGTGGACTCGAATGAAGCACGGGATCGCTCAATTCGTGAATGAATGTGATGTCTGCAGAAGAGTGAAGGCAGAACACCAAAGGCCAGCAAGTCTCCTCCAACCTCTTGCCATTCCAGAATGGAAGTTTGACCACATTGAAATGGACTTCGTGACTGGGTTTCCAAAGTCCAAGCGTGGCAATGATGCTATATTCGTTGTCATCGACAAGCTCACCAAAGTGGCTCACTTTCTGCCTATCAAAGAGTCGATCACCGCAGCTCAATTGGCGGAACTCTACACCTGCCGAATTGTCTCTCTGCACGGTATTCCTCAAGTGATATCTTCAGACCGTGGCAGCATCTTTACCTCCAAGTTTTGGGATTCTTTTCAGAAGGCCATGGGCACCAACATCCGCTTCAGCACTGCTTTCCATCCTCAAACAAGCGGTCAAGTCGAGCGTGTCAACCAAATTCTTGAAGATATGCTCAGGGCTTGTGTTATCTCCTTCGGCATGAAGTGGGAGGGTTGTCTTCCTTATGCTGAATTCTCATAGAACAATAGTTTTCAAGCAAGTTCGGGCAAGGCCCCATTTGAAATTCTGTATGGTAGGAAATGTCGTACCCCTCTCAACTGGTCTGAAACCGGTGAACGTCAGCTGCTGGGTAATGACCTAATCACAGAGGCAGAAGAAATGTGCAAGGCCATTCGTGATAACCTCAAAGCAGCCCAATCCCGCCAAAAGAGCTACTATGATAGTAAGCACCGTGATTTGGCTTTCGAGATCGGAGATCATGTTTACCTCCGCGTCTCTCCTATAAAAGGGACTCGTCGATTCGGTATCAAAGGGCAGCTTGCCCCTAGATACGTCGGACCTTTCAAGATTGTCAGCATGAGAGGCGACCTCGCCTATCAACTCGAGCTTCCTTCAAACTTTGCAAATGTTCATGATGTGTTCCATGTCTCCCAACTCCGAAAGTGCTTCAAGACGCCTGAACGCACCGTCAACTTCGAGGACATTGAGCTCCAAGAAGATCTCTCCTATCGTGAGCACCCAGTTGCAATCCTTGAAGAGACTGAACGCAGGACTCGCAACAAGTCAATCAAATTTCTCAAAGTCAAGTGGTCACACCATTCCGAACGTGAAGCTACCTCGGAACGCGAGGATCACCTCCGTTCTGAGTACCCGGAGTTCTTCCAGTCCTAGATCTCGGGACGAGATCTTTTCGTAGTGGTGGAGTGTTGTAACGCCCTAGATATAACTTTCCGAATTTGTACTCCAACTCTTGCCGTTTCCGGCATTAAGTTATATTTATTTCTCGGGTTCGGGTCTTTGTCTCCATGTGTTGTTTTCATTTTCATGCATCTCATATCATGTCATCTCGTGCATTGCATTTGCATACATGTTCATCTCATGCATTCGAGCATTTTCCCCGTTGTCCGTTTTGCATTCCGGCGCTTCGTTCTCCTCCGGTGGTCAAATCTAGCTTTCTTTCGTGTGTGGGGATTAAACATTTCCGGATTGGACTGAGACTTGCCATGCGGCCTTGGTTTACTACCGGTAGACCGCCTGTCAAGTTTCGTACCATTTGGACTTCGTTTGATACTCCAACGGTTAACCGAGGGACCGAAAAGGCCTCGTGTGTGTTGCAGCCCAACACCCCTCCAATTTGGCCCAAAACCCACCAAACTCTGCTCCATGTCCTAGAGTGTTCGATCACAATCGCGTGGCCAAAAACCGCACCTCATTTGGACTCTCCTAGCTCCACTTATGCCTATATATACATCCCCCTCCAAATTCGGATCTCCTCCTCCCCGAAACCCTAGTCTTCCCCTTCCTCGCGCCGGCCGGACATTGTCCGACCCGGCCGGACCAATTGCCACCCGCCACCGCTGCCACGTGGCACGTCCTCGTTGGCCCGCGCCTCAGGCCCACTTCGCCGCCGCCGCCAGCCCGTGGAGCCCGGGGAGGGCCCTCCCGGCCCGAAGCTGCCGCCTCCCGTGCCCGCTCACCCCGCTGCCAGGGTCCGACCGCATCCCCGCCCTCTTCCCAGCCGGCCACCGCTGCCATTGCAGGCGCCACCGAGCTCCCTCGCCGGCGGACTCGGCGCCCGAAGGCTCCGGCGACCTACGGGGCCGCGCCCTCGCCCGCGCGCCGCCTCTCCGGCTCCCCGCCGGCCGGATCCGGCCCAGGAGCACCTCGCCGCTCTCTTCCCGCTCAGGCGAGCCCCGGCAACTCTGACGTGAACAGTGCAGTGCCGCCGTCCTCGGAATCCGTGCAGATCTGAGATCCAATCTCGCCTCGGTTGACTTTTGTCTCTCCGAACCCTAATTTTCGAGCAATCTTTGACTGATGATATCTTTGCATCCGTGGCTCCATTTTGGACATATTATATATCAAAATGTTCATCTCGACATGTACATCATTTCATTCCATTGCGTTATTTTCATTTGAGTTCATCTTGATGCCCAAAATGCTGCTAGAAGGAGGCTTCGTGAGATAATTGTCAGATCCATTAGTTCATCATAGACTTTTGTCATTTTTGCCATGTTTATTGTGTGCATGATATGCCTGTGAGGCTTTGGCATGAATTGTTAAGCATTTTGTCTTCTTTCCAGAGGTGCCACCCATGCATTTTTAGGATGTGTGTGGTGACTTGTGCAAGCTTGCAAAGTGAGGCACTTGGTAGATCTGTTTTCAGGGACTTAGTGGATTTCACTAAGTCTGGGATATTTTAGTTCATGATGCCATCTGTTCAGCTTGTTTCCTAATGATCCGTGCCTCTTTTGAGGATGATCAGTAAGGGAGTTTTGTTATTCATGTTATGCTCTATCCATCCATGTCTTTGTTTGCATATGTCTAGCTAGAATTTTGTGCCTTCTTTATGGATGTATGCTTGCCTTGCTATGACTTGCACCATGGTGAGTGCATCAAGCTCGTTTACATGCCTTCGTGAGTTAAATTTCAGCATGTCTCAGTTTTCACTAAGTCTGAAAACTGATTGTGCGTGAGCTATGTTCGTGTGCTTGTTAGAGTATTTTGTGAACCCTTTTGGCCTCAGGTCACTTTGGGTGTTTTGTTAAGCTTGTTGAGTAGCTCCATGACATGTTCTTACTTGTCATAATAAGGCTATGTATCATGTTGTTTTGCTGCTCCGAAGAGAGCATTGTGGTCTGAAATTTCAGACTAGTGTTAATTTCACTAAGTCTGAAATTTGTTTTGCATTTGCGTTTTTGCCATGCTTGTTTGAACCTCATAATGGATGAATTTGGCCGTGGCTCAGTGCTAGTGTTTTTTTAATCATCTTGTGTACATCCCTACCATGTATTTTGTTATCATGTTTGGTGGCTGTAGCATCTTCATTTCGTTGCATTTAGGTGCCTACTTGCTGTAAATCGCAGACCGGTTCATTTCTTAAAACGCTTGCCATTTCCAAACCGTAACTCCGATTCCTATGATCTTTATATCGTTTTCAAGTGATTTCATCCCCTCTATCCAGTGGCACACTTGGTTTTCGAAGTTGAGGCTAGGTTCATGCATTTCCTGTCACGTCTTGCATTTTGCATCCCGCATCGCATCCCGCATAGCATACCATCATTGCATCTTATTGCTTGAGTTTGCACGTAGTTGATTGTATCCTTGTTGCTTGTTTGTGTTGTTGGGTAGAGCCGGGAGACGAGTTCGCTAACGAGGAGCCCACTGAGTTTGCTTTTGAGGATCCAGTCAACTCTAACAACTGTGCAGGCAAGATGATCATACCCTCGAAATCACTACTATCTTTGCTATGCTAGTTTGCTCGCTCTTTGCTATGCCAATGCTATGATGCCTACCACTTGCTTGTCAGCCCCCCAATTGCCATGTTGAACCTCTAACCCATCATTGTCCAAGCAAACCGTTGATTGGCTATGTTACCGCTTTGCTCAGCCCCTTCTTATAGCGCTGTTAGTTGCAGGTGAAGATTGGAGCCGTTCCTTATTGGAACATTTATTTACTTGTTGGGATATCATTATATTGCCATGTTATCTTAATGCATCTATATATTTGGTAAAGGGTGGAAGGCTCGGCCTCTCGCCTAGTGTTTTGTTCCACTCTTGCCTCCCTAGTTTCCGTCATATCGGTGTTATGTTCCCGGATTGTTGCGTCCCTTACGCGGTTGGGCTATAATGGGAACCCCTTGACAGTTCGCCTTGATTAAAGGTTTTCCAGCAATACCCAACATTGGTTTTACCATTTTCCACCTAGCCTCTTTTTCCCTTGGGTTTCCGGAGCCTGAGGGTCATCTTATTTTAACCCCCCCGGGCCAGTGCTCCTCTCAGTGTTGGTCCAAACCGTCAGCCACCGGTGGCTACCAGGGGCAACTCTGGGCTGGCCTACCGGAAGTTTAGACAATCTGAGTGTGCCCTGAGAAAGAGATATGTGCAGCTCCTATCGGGATTTATCGGCACGTTCGGGCGGTGTTGCTGGACTTGTTTTAACCTGTCGAATCGTCTTGTTGTACCGAGATACCGAGTCTGATCGGTGTGTCTTGGGTGGAGGTCTATTCCTTCGTTGACCGTGAGAGCTTGTTATGGGCTAAGTTGGGACCCCCTACAGGGATTGATCTTTCGAAAGCCGTGCCCGCGGTTATGGGCAGATGGGAATTTGTTAATGTCCGGTTGTAGATAACTTGAACCTTAATTAATTAAAATGAATCAACTTAGTCTGTTGCTGTGATGGCCCCTTCTCGGCGGAGTCCGAGAAGCGGACACGGTGTTGGAGTTATGTTTGCGCAGGTTGCTCCCTAGTTTCTCGCTCGTGCTTTGCCTCCTCTTCTCGCTCTCTTTTGTGAATAAGTTAGCCACCATATATGCTAGTCGCTTGCTGCAGCTCCACTTATACATTACCCCCTTTCCTACCTATTAAGCTTAAATAGTCTTGATCGTGAGGGTGCGAGATTGCTGAGTCCCTGTGGCTCACAGATTACTATTACACCAGATGCAGGGACAGATGATACAGCTCCAGATGGCGCGCTTGAGCTCAAGTGGGAGTACAACGAGGATTCTCAGCGTTACTATGTGTCTTTTCCTGATGATCAGTAGTGGTGCCCAGTTGGGGTGATCGGGACCTATGTCGCTTGTTGGGTTGTCTTTTATTTTGGCGCCGTAGTCGGGCCATGAGTGTTTGGATGATGTATGTTATTTATGTACTTTGATGTGACGTGGCGAGTGTAAGCCAACTATGTACCTCCCCTTTATATTATTTATGTACATGGGATGTGTGATGATTTCCTAACTTGCGACATTGCTTTCAATGTGGTTATGCCTCTAAGTCGTGCCTCGACACGTGGGAGATATAGCCGCATCGAGGGCGTTACATCTCTGCTGTTTATTTATTTATGAGCAAAAGGGGATACCCCCTGATTTCCGTTAATAGAAATCATTAGATGTGCACAACACTACACCCAGCCTGCTAGACAGGTTTCATTCATTACTAGTTTCAACAAAGTGCTCATTTCATAGCCACTGAATACATCACGAGTGCTACATACACTGCAAATAAAGAGACAATCCTCCTAGAGAGCACATCGATTTTTCCCATTATCTTCACAAGCTCTTTCATCTCCTCATTGTTGTCAAGGTCGTTCAGCAGATGTTGCTTGGCCATGATCAGAGGAACTGCATCTTTAACCTTCTGCTATGCATCTTCCTCTTCTGTCGTTCCTTCAGTTACTTGTCCAACACCCCAATCTGCTGGTATTGGGATTCCTCGGCTAACCAAATAATCAGCGTAGTTGCGCTCCCCCACATCAGCAACTTCCCAAAAATACAAATCACACGAATCTTCCCTTTTTGCATGAATAAAATTGGAAGATCATCAACCATACTATTAAAAAAATCAGCAACTGGAAGAAGCAGAACAACACTTAAGCATATTATTACCCCGTGATTCAGGCATTTGTAGAAGACTCGACCAGGGTTGAGGATTGTGGTTGAGACGCGATGGATGACTCTGCGTGATTTGCAGCAGTGGCACCACACCAACGGCAGCGGGTTGCGATGAGCAACCGGCTGCGGTGCGCGTGCCGGTGGGGTGTGATGAGACCCACAGGCGATGGTACGGGTGGCGACTTGGCGCATATTTGGTTGTTTCCTGCTGAAGAGGCGGTGGACGAGCAGTCAGCAGACATGGTTGCTGCGGCCAGAGCTTCTGATGCTAGGCAGAGTAAGTAGAGAAGAGGAGAAGTGAATGTTGGATATGTCAGTTTCATTACTTGCAGAGTAGCATAGCACCATATATAGTCATAGTCTAGGTTTGGATTTGAACCAGCTACAGGAGCACGTCTCTATTTTTTCTAAAACTCAGCAACGTCTCTTTACTGGTACACTAGCTTGTTCTATACGCCTTCTCAAGTCTTTGATTCCTCCAGCTAACATCTGGGACCCACCATAAGGGCCTCTATATTTTGCGAAAAAAACGTGCCCCCCGCTGACAGGTCGGACCCACCAGCTATCTTCGCACGCAAGGAAGTGCCTCCTTATTATTACGCACAAAAAATGAATACTCCCCCTGCTAGCTGGGACGCGTGCATCCTGTCCACCTCACAGGCTCGACAGGACACGTGCGAGTAGCAAGGACGCCCATGCTCACCGGGAAGCGAGCTCTTTGACCTCCATGCACCAGCCGCCACCCGCCTCATTCACAACTTCTCCATTAATGGGTTAATTAAAGCACCTGGATGGAGAGGGTTTGCTTGTGATCCCATGGCAGCATCTGCTTTCTTCGTGTTTTCAACTCGTATTCCGCCCTAATTTAAATTGCCACATAGGGCAACGGATAATATGACCACAAATAAAATGGCAACAGATAATACGACGACAAATTTACAATGGAGAAGATAATAATTGTCTTACATATTCTGGATAATTTAAAACGCCACATGCGGAAAAGCCCGAAAGACACGGGGGCAAGAGAAGAAGGAAATTGTAGACAACGATCTGGGTCACTACTGTCTCTACTCGACGATGGATCACCGGACGACGAAATCCTTTAGCTCCTTCTTCAATTCCTCACGACTTTGCTTGAAAGTAGTCATGGATTCCTCCACCTCCTACTCGCGCTTGATCCGGAGCTTCCTCAAGCCACCCATCAGTTCCTCGATGACCGCTTTCAGTGTCATCTCCGAGGCACTGCTTTGCTCATGCAGCATCTTCCAGCCGGCGGCCTCCTCCTCCTTCTCTGCGACCAACTTGAGGAGCTTCGCATTGTCACACATGAGTTGCTCGATGAGGCCGGTCTCCTTGTCAACCGAGGCATCGCTGATCTTGGGCAGCTTCATCAAGCCGTCGACCAGCTCCTGCTGCGTATTGACGCCAGCGCGAAGGTCTTCGTCACTGGTGAAGGACTTCAAGAACGCTGGCTCGTCGTGATGGCCAACGCTGCGAATGCGCTTGTGAGAGCCCTCGCGTGCCTGTGAGAGCTCTTTCGAGGGCTCTGCAGCACGCCGGGACATCTCTGCTACGGCTGCGGCTTGGCGGCAGGACCTCTCTAGTGCTTCCGCGGCCTTGGTCTTTGTTGCATGGTTACATGTCCACCCTAAACTCCTCCTACCGGTTATGGTGGAATGACTTGACATGAAAGACCAGTTTTGTGGGTGAGGAG
Source organism: Triticum monococcum (assembly GCA_034509565.1). Taxonomy (NCBI): domain Eukaryota; kingdom Viridiplantae; phylum Streptophyta; class Magnoliopsida; order Poales; family Poaceae; genus Triticum; species Triticum monococcum. The sequence goes on along the minus strand of CM067843.1, from coordinate 662,043,721 downwards.
GAGAGGAACTGTCAAGTAATTTTCGAGTGGGCAGTTTTTATAGCCCGGTGCTAAGTGTGAACACATATTAGTTTGATAGGTGTGAACAGATTTGCAATTACTTATTGCGTTGTAATATGTAATGTGACGAGAAACAAGGTCAAAATTTATTGATGGCACAAGGTTGACCACGTGGTTGCTCGCCGTTGAGGCGGCCGCGGGACGCCCTGCTCATGTCCGTCTGCGCATTTTGCTCACCGTTGAGGCGGCCGCGGCGCGCTCCGCTCTGGCGTCCCTGCACGTGCTCTGCTTGTGGTTGAGGCAAATTTACAATTCAATGGTTAATAATTCTTAATAATTTTCGTACATATTCAAGATAATTCAAAATGCCACATGCGGCAAGGCCCAGAACACTCACGACCTACACATGCATACAATTATAATAAAATATAAGCTAAAAGGCTGAGTTGGCGGCCTTCCGACGATGGTCTTCTCGCACTCCAAGCATAGCACCGTTGCGGTCGTTCACTCCAAGTGTCCCGACTCGCCTCCGCCTACGGAGCTGCTGGCGCTGGGAGGCTCTTGGGGCTGTTGGGCCTCTTCCAGAAGAGCTTGACAACGTGCAATCACATGCATGACAACTCCACGGAACCGCTCCATTTCCATGTCTCTGGCCCAGTAGCAAATTCCTGCCTTCACCTGCATCCTCAAGATATCACGTTGGCGATGTTCTACTTCATCGGGGATGTCAACTCCGCCAAGGATGCACTCGAGCCTAGCCACCACATCATCGGTATTGAGGTTGACACGGCCGCCGCGGGCAATGATGAAGCCGTAGGCTGCCTGTGTCTTGACTGAATCACAGAGGTCCTCTGCCCATTCCTTGCGGGGCATCAGGCTCTCGTTGAGCACCGGTGATGGCGGCTCTTCGGGTTGGTCATCGACCATCCCGCCGAGGAGCTCTGGATCTTTTGCACGATGGATAGCAAACTACTCATCACACCTCCTCTGCAATATGTCGATTGTGCTCCCAAGGACTGTCACACCGATATCGCTGCCGATGGGCCATGGTGCCTGCACCAGCCGATGAAGCTCTTCCTCCCCGACCTGCTCCGGCTTGTTCTCCTTGTCGAAGATGTAATGCAGGTAGGCGTCGACGTCGAAGCTTTGGTCGTTGCCTGGCATGTTTGGAATAACTAATGGTAGATGGGTGAGGACTAGATCTGCGCAGAGTGTCGCGACGGTGCGTTGCCGCCTAGGTTATATGCAGCAAGCCATTAGCTGGTGGCGGGAAACTGGCGAGGGAAGAGGCGTGGATTTTACAATTCACCCATGTGGAGCACGGGAAGCATTTGCTGGAGTGCGGGAAGACTAAGTGGAGCACACACACAACCCGAATATCGTATCCGGTGCCACGTGTTATTTATCACACAAGTGTTAACATAAGGAAACATATGTGTAACTTACTAATCATCACACACGTGTACTCACAGACGCATCATGTGCGATACTCCTAGCCACCGCAAGCAACTAGTTTACATTTTTCAATTTTTTATACACACAAAATCGCAAATGAACAAACTATATTAACCGTTTGTGTTGTAATTTTTCATCGCAAATAGTTCACCCGAGTCGGCTGTTTGCCACGTATCACACACATCTTGTTAAGTTGAGCCGTTTCTGTTGTGTTCGCTAATCGAAAACAGTTCGTCTGAGTGAACTGTATGCCCTATATCACACACACCTTGATCTGGCTAACCGTTTCTGTTGCACTCCCTAATAGCAAACAGTTCATCGAAGCAAACTGTATGTCGTATATCACAAACACATTGATATGGTTGCCCGTTTCTATTGTTCTACCTCAACGCAAACAGTTCAAATGGGTTAACCGTGTGCCCTGAATCGCACATGCAACTATAATCTAAACCGTGTTTAATGCATCCTCCATCGCAAACGTTTTGCACCTTTTTGACGGGTTTTTACACCACCTTTTGCGGTTAATGCATCACACACAGTTTTGTCGAAGGGTCTCTGATTGTAGTGTCGCGTTAGCAGCAACCTGTAGTAGTGAACTACAACCAAAAGAAAGAACAAATGCAGCCTTTGTGATTCAATTGACCACAATGCTCAAAGGTGCACTGAGAAATTGAAGTGACGTGGAACAGAGGAAATGACCCCCCCCCCCTTGGTCTAGGTGACATACACTGGAAGCAACTAGTGAACTTATTTTTGAGTAGATGATGAGGCAATTTAAAGCAACTGTGCCACTGGTTTTAGGTCAAAAAGTTGTCGATCAATTTGGAGAAGCTTGTAATAATTTATATCTGTTTCTATCTTCGCTATAAATTCATAATTGCAGACATATACCCCAAATGGTGTTTGGTTGAAACAACATGTGCCAATCTATATGCTTATCATTCTGTGGTTTTGATTCTTCTTGCCAAATAGTTATAAGCAGTGGTGATTGAAAAAAAGCAACTGGTGAGCAGTTTTTGGGCAAACAATGGGGCAATATGAAGCAACTTGTGATCTGATTTTCGGCAGGTGATGTGAAATAATTAATACCTACTTCTTTGCTTTAAGTTCATAACTGGATCCATGTAGCTCAATGATAATAAATCAAAAATTGATTGATTCATAGAAAGAAAAACAAGTTCGCCACACTTATTTCATTTCCATTTCACACATCTGATGTCAGGTTGTTTCGTTTGATGTACTGGAAAAAAGAAGAAGTATGTACCGCTCTCCTTTCACTTTTTGACTGGTTTGAGAATCTCCTGCCACAACTCCTTGTTCAGGTCACACTTGATCATGGAGATGGTCATTCGCTTACTGATATTTTGTATGTCAGCTTGGCCGTAGTTTGGAAGCCATGTCGCATTCCACAATAGTATGTTCATCAGCGCAAAAATCCCACAGTCACCTCTGCATTAACAAATAAAAAAGAAAAAGAGAATCCTTTATGCCAGAAGAACACTTGAAAAAAACCATATCTCCTATAAACAAACATCTCTGCAAGTAAGTAGTTCTTTAAGTAGTGCTTATGCTATGATTTGCTTTGGTGCATCAATATCAACTAGTGGGAATTTCTCCATCAATTTTGCCTACCCTAGATAATGTGTATCCCACAATGTCCGAACATATGCTACAATGCACCTTGCTACCGCATCCAACCTTTTGCCTTTCTTGATGAGTCCCAGTGAGTCAAACACCTCAAACATTTCGTCCCTCAAATTTATGTTGAAAACCCAGTAGTGGCCTATGCCATTAGGTTTCTCTGGTTCTAGGTTTTCAAGCACAGGGATCATGACCTGTAGAAAAAAATGGTTATAATCAACAAAACTTGAGGCAACTCTGAGACTGGTTATAGGCAACTTTAATATAAAAAGAGCAAGTGATAAACAAACAATGCTGCAAATCCTATGAAACTTACATTTATTGTGCTTAGAATTTGAGTGTGGTTATAAGCAACTAGCAAAAAATCTTTTGAGTGTGGTTGTAAGCAACTCTGGAGGTAGCTGTGGCCAGTTACTAATTTTCTTTGAGTCTAGTTTTGAGCAATTCTGCCTGTGGGTGTAGGCAACTTAGGTACTCCCTCCGTCCCAAAATTCTTGTCTTAGATTTGTCTAGATACGGATGTATCAATTCACGTTTTAGTATTAGATACATCCGTATCTAGACAAATCTAAGACAAGAATTTTGGGACGGAGGGAGTATTTAACTAAAGCAACGCTAGATATAGTTGAAAGCAACTTGGATATCTAAAAAAATAGTAGTTGTTGTTGTGGTGGTAAGCAACTCTATGTGGAAACATACCATGTCTTGCTCATCCAGAAGGTTTTCTGCCTTAAACCTGTTCATCAACTCAGCCCCACTCAAATCAACATTTTGAAGCGCAATCTGGGTAGAACAAGGAGCAATAAAATATCAGTGCCAAAATAAAAAAACAAAGAAAAACAATTTGAAAAAAGATACTAGAAGTTTATTATTCTTGCCGCTTGGACCCCAGCCGTCTGTTAAACATGATTGCCTCGATCGCTAACTCGAAGACATGGGTCTTCAGCCACCCATTCCTCCTCATTGATTGAGCTAGCTCTTCATTATGCAAAAACAGCCGCGGTAATTTATGATATGCGTCATGTAGAAACAAAAAAAGGTTGTATTTTAGAAAGACCAACAGAGAAGATAGTGTGATGCCAAAACATGTTATTACTGAAAAAAGGAAAACGTATGTTTTATCCTCCCCACTTGATGTCCTTGTTGTCCCCGTTCCTGCTCCTTCAAGCAAGAGAACCAATGATACAACATGTTTACTTCTGCTGAACAATTGAAGTCCTTTTTTACTTCTAAGTTCACATACGGCGACCTTTGTGATGGAGGTGGTTTTATTATTCCCCTCTCATGCTTCTGGACAATGGGCTCACCATGGTTGCTGGCACCACCTTGGATAGACTCCCTTCACTAGAATTTTTTGCCTCTCCGATTGGCGTGCAAAATCCGAAAGATGAAATGTGCCCCGACCCCTCATCTGCAACACTTTTCACTGCCCCTTCAACAACTCCTTCAAAATCCAAGTTGGCCTAGTCAATTCCCCACTCAAAGTCAGCAGTGGCAAGTTCGTTTGCCACCCCTTTGTCCTTTGACATCTCCATGTCCTCCTCCACTTTGTTTTCTGGCATTTCATCTATTCCAAGATTGAAAGATGGGGTTGGGCAATAATTATCCCAAACAGCGCTTCCATACTTTGTTATTTGGAGTGATTGTGGTGCTTCGCCTGAATCAGAAACTTCTTTGCTTGTTGCGTGATTAAGATCGGGAGACGACTGTATTACAAGTATAGTGTTGGCAGACTTACTTCTCATGAGTGGTGGCCTTGACCCTGGAGTCACACACTTCTCCAGCAGCTCGTTGATGCCCCTGATATCAGCAAATGCTATTTCTTTTCTTTGTCCAAAGCAAGCTTGCTTGGTGGGAACAACATGATGCTTCTTTGTTAACTGGGCTGCAACTTCCTCTGAAGTTGCCTGGTTTAATATAGGAGTTTCTTTCTTCAGCACATCAGTTGCTTCCCCCTTGATATCCTCTTCGGCACTGCCGGTGACTCCTGGTTGTTTTGACTGCTCACAAGTCTGTGTTGGCCATGTTTTTCCGGGCTCTGCTGGTTCTGAACCTTTCTCTCCATGCTTGTCCTGTCCAGATACAAGTGCACTCTTTGCCGCTGACTCTATATGTTGCTTGCGAGGGGCTTCTGCCTACATGCTGACCATAGTTGCTTGAGATGTAGTTGTAGTTGCTTGCAAAGTGTCAACAGTCCTTTTTTGCTTGTTTGCTGCTTTTTTCTAACACACCTTGTGTTTTGGAGCTGTCGTGACTGTCCGATTTTCTAAATCGGCTGCCAAGCTCTACACATGTGTGGGATCTTGCTGCTTAGTTGTATGGCTTGCTTCCGGGGATGCAACGCTAACCTTCACCGTCCTGTGGGTTACTTTCTTGACCTTCTTCCCACCCCCACCCCCACGGCTCCTTTTGCAAACTGTGTGCAACTACCCTCTTTTGGGACATCGGTAAAACGTTTCAACCCATCTTCCACAATCATTTCTTCGCAGCAAAAGTTCGTACGTGGCAAGAAATCTTCATGTGGCAGCACGGGTAGCGGGAATAAAGGGATATCTCGCATCTCATGCACTCTCTTCTTCGGCTTGAAAGCTAAATCTCCAATTCGACCACCCCTGCAGCAGTCACAACGGGCGCGCTGTCTACCTCGAACGGTTCCTTTTGAATGTCCATCTTAACAAACTCGCTGCGAAAAAAAACTGCCAGCACTTTGCATGCTCCCCTGTGTTCCACTGGTGGACATGCACGGTTGTGATTGCTCCTGATCCTTGGCAGCACGCTTCAGCTTCTCCATGATAGTGCTCAGCGAGACCTCATCATCATCACTGCCATTTCGCCACCCCGGTGTTTTTGCACCTCCATCGTGGCCGCTCCTCCCAGTGGTGTTGTGCTACCTCTTGAGCACTGCGTTGGATTTCCCCGAAGAGGAAAGGATGATGCAGCAAAGTAGCATAAGTATTTCCCTCGGTTTTTGAGAACCAAGGTATCAGTCCAGTAGGGGCTACGCGCGAGTCCCTCGTACCTGCACAAAGCAAATAACTCCTCGCAACCAACGCGATAAGGGGTTGTCAATCCCATTACGGTCACTTACGAGAGTGAGATCTGATAGATATGTGTGACGCCCCCGATTTAGTCGTACACTAATCATACACGCAAACGTGTACGATCAAGATCAGGGACTCACGGGAAGATATCACAACACAACTCTACAAATAAAATAAGTCATACAAGCATCATATTACAAGCCAGGGGCCTCGAGGGCTCGAATATAAGAGCTCGATCATAGACGAGTCAGCGGAAGCAACAATATCTGAGTACAGACATAAGTTAAACAAGATTGCCTTAAGAAGGCTAGCACAAACTGGGATACAAATCGAAAGAGGCGCAGGCCTCCTGCCTGGGATCCTCCTAAACAACTCCTGCTCGTCGTCAGCGGGCAGCACGTAGTAGTAGGCACCTCCGATGTAGTAGGAGTCGTCATCGACGGTGGCGTCTGGCTTCTGGGCTCCAACATCTGGTTGCGACAACCAGGTAGAAGGGATAGAGGGAAAAGAAGGAGAAAGCAACCGTGAGTACTCATCCAAAGTACTCGCAAGCAGGGAGCTATACTACATATGCATGGGTATCAAATGGAATAAGGGTATCATATGTGGACTGAACTGCAGAATGCCAGAATAACGGGGGGATAACTAATCCTGTCGAAGACTACGCTTCTGGCAGCCTCCGTCTTGCAGCATGTAGAAGAGAGTAGACTGAAGTCCTCCAAGTAGCATCGCATAGCATAACCCTAACCGATGATCCTCTCCTCGCCACCCTGTGACAGAGCGATCATCGGTTGTCTCTGGCACTTGGGAGGGTGTGTTTTATTAAGTATCCGGTTCTAGTTGTCATAAGGTCAAGGTACAACTCCGGGTCGTCCTTTTACCGAGGGACACGGCTATTCGAATAGATAAACTTCCCTGCAGGGGTGCACCACATACCCCAACATGCTCGATCCCATTTGGCCGGACACACTTTTCTGGATCATGCCCGGCCTGGGAAGATCAACACGTCGCAGCCCTACCTAGGCACAACAGAGAGGTCAGCACGCCGGTCTAAATCCTATGGCGCAGGGGTCTGGGCCCATCGCCCTTTGCACACCTGCATGTTGCGTACGCGGCCGGAAGCAGACCTACCCTAGTGGCTTTCCAGTCCAATCCGGCGTGCGCCACTCAGTCGCTGACGTCACGAAGGCTTCGGCTGATACCACGATGCCGGGATACCCATAACTACTCCCGCGTAGATGGTTAGTGCGTATAGACCAAATGGCCAGACTCAGATCAAATACCCAGATCTCGTTAAGCGTGTTAAGTATCCGCGAACGCCGACCAGGGCCAGGCCCACCTCTCTCCTAGGTGGTCTGAACCTGCCCTGTCGCTCCGCCACAAAGTAACAGTCGGGGGCCGTCGGGAACCCAGGCCCACCTCTACCGGGATGGAGCCACCTGCCCCTTCAGCCCCCATCTCCGAACAGTATCACAGGTAATGTAACAGTGTATAGTATAAAGTATATGCCCGTGATCACCTCCCGAAGTGATCACGGCCCAGTAGTATAGCATGGCAGACGGACAAGAGTGTAGGGCCACTGATGGAACACTAGCATCCTATACTAAGCAGTAGGATAGCAGGTAATGGTAACAACAGTAGTAGCAAGGACAGGCTATGCATCAGGATAGGAATAACAGAAAGCAGTAACATGCTACACTACTCTAATGCAAGCAGTATAGAGAAGAGTAGGCAATATCTGGTGATCAAAGGGGGGCTTGCCTGGTTGCTCTGGCAAGAGAGAGGGGTCGTCAACTCCGTAGTCGTACTGGGAAGCAGCGGCGTCGGTCTCGGTGTCTATCGACAGAAGAGGGGGGGAGAAACAATAAATATTTAAACAAGCATATGCATAGTGATGCATGACATGACAAGTAACGGCGTTAGAGGTGCCTAAGCGGTAGTAGGTGATACCGGTGAAGGGGGATGACATCCGGGAAAGTATCCCCGGTGTTTTGCGTTTTCGGGCAGAGGACCGGAGGGGGAAAGTTGCGAGTTCGATAGGTTAGGGAGGTGTGGCGGACGATCGGGTTGCGTATCCAGAATCGTCCCGTCGTTCTGAGCAACTTTCATGTTGAAAATATTTTAATCCGAGTTACGGATTAAAAGATATGATTTTCTAAAGATTTTATTAATTTCTGGAATTTAATCAATTATTTAAATTAATTTGAAAAACAGATTAATGACATCAGCATGATGTCATGCTGACATCAACAGTCAACAGGGTTGACTTGGTCAAACTTACGCGTGGGTCCCACTTGTCATACTCTGTTAGTTAATTAACAGTAGTTAATTAGGTTAATTAGTCATTAGGTTAATTAACCTTAATTAGTTGATTTAATCAGAATTAATTAAGTTAATTAATTAATTAATTAATTGTATTATGAATTATTTATTTATTATACATTTATATATTTTTAAAATTCTTTTTTTTAAACGTTCTGGGCCAGGGGCCCATATGTCATTGGCCCATAGGCCTTAACGGGCGGGCACACGGGTGCGGATCCCTGGGCGCGGGCGCACCCGAGCGGTTACTGGGCGCGCACGACGCACGCCGGCGCCGGCGGCCAGGGCAAGGGGAGGCGGGGCTCCAGCGAGTCACCGGAGTGGCGGCGGCTGGCGTTAGGACGAGCGGGGCGGCGTGTGGGCAGCGGGGCAAAGCGAGACCAAGAGGGCGCGGGCCGGCGCGGGGGCACGCGCGAGCGCGGCCAGGGGCGCGGTAGCGACTCAGCGCGGGCGCGCAGAGGCGGCCGCGGCGTGCACGGCGGCAGCGTGCGGGCGCGCGCGGGGAGGTGCCGCGGGGCGGGCGACGGAGCGGGTGGCGCGCCGGCGTGGATCTGCGGGACGAGGGAGCCGCGGGGGTGGGAAAGGGGGCACGGTCACGACGCGTGCTCGGGCACGGGACGGCGCGGGCGGTGCGTAGGCGGGGCAAACGGGAGCAGCGGCGGGGGTCCTCACCGGAGATCATGGGGTCTAGGAAACGGGCGCGGGGCGGTTCGAGGAGGTCGACGGGGACGATACAGCGGAGCGGGAGGCAGTCCGGCGGGGGGAAGCGTTCCGGCGAGGTCCCGGGCGACGGCGTCCGACGGCGTGGGGCGGCGCGGTCGTCGCGAGCCCCGACCCGATCTAGATCGGGGGGAAAGGGGAGGAGGAGCGAGAGGAACGTGGGGGGGGGGGGGGGAGTGGGGTTGACCGGTTAGGGTTCGGTCGTGGGGGGGGGGCTAAGTGGTGCGGGGGTGGGTCAATTGGGGCCAGTTGGGCTGGCCAGCAGCTGGGCCGGCCTGGCTAGCTGGGCCGAATGGCCCAGGGGGAGGTTTTGTTTTATTCCTCTTCTTTTTTTTTCTGTTTCCTTCTTTTGTATTTATTTGTTTTCTGTTTATTAGTTTTCTATTTTATTTTCTATATATTTTTGTTTTATAAAATATACAAGTAGTACCTAAATTAGTGTTACAAAATACCCCAATGCCACAAAAAGTGTGGTGACAAAATAAAATAGTTTAGTAATTTATTAATTAAAAAGGACATTTAAGTAATTGTTTTTGCTACTGTTTAAACCCTTATAGTTCATTTAAGCATTTATTTTAACAGCTTGGTTTCTCCACCATAATTGCTTATGATTTATTTGAAACAACCCGAACATTTTAGTTTTGATTTTTTTTGTTACTTTTGTTGTTTGCTTGATTTTTAAATTGAATTTGAAATGATTTTGAACTAACGGGAGATTATCAACAGTAACCGGAGTGATGTGGTATCGTTAACGTGGGATTACTGTAGCCTAATTATCCGGGCGTCACAATATGATAAGATAATATTTTTGGTATTTTTATGATAAAGATGCAAAGTAAAATAAAAGCAAAGTAAAAGCAAAGGAAATAACTAAGTATTGGAAGATTAATATGATGAAGATAAATCCGGGGGCCATAGGCTTCACAAGTGGCTTCTCTCAAGAGCATAAGTATTTTATGGTGGGTGAACGAATTACTATTGAGCAATTGACAGAATTGAGCATAGTTATGAGAATATCTAGGTATGATCATGTATATAGGCATCACGTCCAAGACAAGTAGACCGACTCCTGCCTGCATCTACTACTATGACTCCACTCATCGACCGCTATCCAGCATGCATCTAGAGTATTAAGTTCATGAAAACAGAGTAACGCCTTAAGCAAGATGACATGATGTAGAGGGATAAACTCATGCAATATGATGAAAACCCCATCTTGTTATCCTCGATGGCAACAATACAGTACGTGCCTTGCTGCCCCTACTGTCACTGGGAAAGGACACCGCAAGATTGAACCCAAAGCTAAGCACTTCTCCCATTGCGAGAATGATCAATCTAGTAGGCCAAACCAAACCGATAATTCGAAGAGACTTGTAAAGATAACCAATCATACATAAAAGAATTCAGAGAAGATTCAAATATTGTTCATAGATAGACTTGATCATAAACCCACAATTCATTGGTCTCAACAAACACACCGCAAAAAGAATATTACATCGAATAGATCTCCACAAGAGAGGGGGAGAACATTGTATTGAGATCCAAAAAGAGAGAAGAAGCCATCTAGCTAATAACTATGGACCCGTAGGTCTAAGGTGAACTACTCACACTTCATCGGAGGGGCTATGGTGTTGATGTAGAAGCCCTCCGTGATGGATACCCCCTCCGGCGGAGCTCCGGAACAGGCCCCAAGATGTGATCTCGTGGATACAGAAAGTTGCGGCGGTGGAATTAGGGTTTTGGCTCCGTCTCTGATCGTTTGGGGGTACGTAGGTATATATAGGAGGAAGGAGTATGTCGGTAGAGCAACAGGGGGCCCACGAGGGTGGAGGGCGCACATGGGGGGTAGGCGCACCCCCCTACCTTGTGGCATCCTCCTTTGTTTCTTGACATAGGGTCCAAGTCTCCTGGATCATGTTTGGTGAGAAAATCACATTCCCGAAGGTTTCATTCCGTTTGGACTCCGTTTGATATTCCTTTTCTTCGAAACCCTAAAATAGGCAAAAAAACAACAATTCTGGGCTGGGCCTCCGGTTAATAGGTTAGTCCCAAAAATAATATAAAATTGGATAATAAAGCCCAATAATGTCCAAAACAGTAGATAATATAGCATGGAACAATCAAAAATTATAGATACGTTGGAGACGTATCAAGCATCCTCAAGCTTAATTCCTGCTCGTCCTCGAGTAGGTAAATGATAAAAACAGAATTTTTGATGCGGAGTGCTACTTGGCATAATTTTAATGTAATTCTTCTTAATTGTGGTCTGAATATTCAGATCCGAAAGATTCAAGATAAAAGTTCATATTGACTTAAAAATTATACTTCAAGCATACTAACTAACCAATTATGTCTTCTCAAAATAACATGGCCAAAGAAAGTCCATCCCTACAAAATCATATAGTTTAGTCATGCTCCATTTTCGTCACACAAGAATGTTCTCATCATGCACAACCCCGATGACAAGCCAAGCAATTGTTTCATACTTTAGTAATCGCAAACCTATAAACTTTCACACAATATATGAGCGCGAGCCATGGATATAGCACTATGGGTGGAATAGAATATAATGAGGGGGTTATGTGGAGAAGACAAAAAAGGATAAAGTCTCACATCAACGAGGCTAATCAATGGGCTATGGAGATGCCCATCGGTTGATGTTAATGCAAGGAGTAGGGATTGCCATGCAACGGATGCACTAGAGCTATAAATGTATGAAAGCTCAACAAAAAAACTAAGTGGGTGTGCATCCAACTTGCTTGCTCACGAAGACCTAGGGCACTTGAGGAGGCCCATTGTTGGAATATACAAGCCAAGTTCTATAATGAAAATTTCCCACTAGTATATGAAAGTGACAAAACAAAAGACTCTCTATCATGAAGATTATGGTGCTACTTTGAAGCACAAGTGTGGCAAAGGATAGTAACATTGTCCCTTCTCTCTTTTTCTCTCATTTTTTTTCATTTGGGCCTTCCTCTTTTTATGGCATTTCTCCCTTTTTTCCTCACTTGGGAAAATGCTCTAGAAAATGATGATCATCACACTTCTGTTTATTTACAACTCAATGATTACAACTCGATGCTAGAACAAAAGATGACTATATGAATGCCTCCGGTGTTGTACCGGGATATGCAATGAACCAAGAGTGACATGTATGAAAGAATTATGAACGGTGGCTTTGTCACAAATACTATGTCAACTACATGATCATGCTAAGCAATATGACAATGATGAATGTGTCATGATAAACGGAATGGTGGAAAGTTGCATGGCAATATATCTCGGAATGGCTATGGAAATGCCATAATAGGTAGGTATGGTGGCTGTTTTGAGGAAGATATAAGGAGGTTTATGTGTGAAATAGTGTATCATATCACAGGGTTTGGATGCACCGGCGAAGTTTGCACCAACTCTCAATGTGAGAAAGGGCAATGCACGGTACCGAAGAGGCTAGCAATGATGGAAGGGTGAGAGTGCGTATAATCCATGGACTCAACATTAGTCATAAAGAACTCACATACTTATTGCAAAAATCTACAAGTCATCAAAAACCAAGAACTACGCGCATGCTCCTACGGGGATAGATTGGTAGGAAAAGACCATCGCTCGTCCCCGACCTCCACTCATAAGGAGGACAATCAAATAACACCTCATGTTTCAAATTGGTTACATAATGTTTACCATACGGCATGCTACGGGACTTGCAAACTTCAACACAAGCATTTCTCAAATTCACAACTACTCAACTAGCATGACTTTGATATTATTACCTCCATATCACAAAACAATCATCAAGCATCAAACTTCTCTTAGTATTCAAAACACTCATAAGAAAAAATTTACTAATCTTGAACACCTAGCATATTAGGATTATTTAAGCAAATTACCATGCTATTTAAGACTCTCAAAATAATCTAAGTGAAGCGGGATAGATCAATAGTTTCTATAAAACAAATCCACCACCGTGCTCTAAAAGATATAAGTGAAGTACTAGAGCAAAATTATATTACTCAAAAAGATATAAGTGAAGCACATAGAGTATTCTAACAAATTCCAAATCATGTATGGCTCTCTCAAAAGGTGTGTACAGCAAGGATGATTGTGGTAAACTAAAAAGCAAAGACTCAAATCATAGAAGACGCTCCAAGCAAAACACATATCATGTGGTGAATAAAAATATAGCTCCAAGTAAAGTTACCGACAGAAGTAGACGAAAAGAGTTAGGTGTCCTTAGATTATCTTGGGGGTGCCATGGGCATCCCCAATCTTAGGATCTTGCCACTCCTTGTTCCATAATCCATCAAATCTTTACCCAAAACTTGAAAACTTCACAACACAAAACTTAAAGTAGAAAATCTCGTGAGCTCCGTTAGCGAAACAAAACAAAAGACCACTTCAAGGTATTGTAATGAACTCATTATTTATTTATATTGATGTTAAACCTACTGTATTCCAACTTCTCTATGGTTTATAAACTATTTTACTAGTCATAGATTCATCAAAATAAGCAAACAACACGCGGAAAACAGAATCTGTGAAAAACAGAACAGTCTGTAGTAATCTGTAGCTAGCGCAAAATATGGAACCCCAAAAATTATAAAATAAAATTCTGGACATGAGGAATTTATCTATTAATCATCTTCAAAAATAATTAACTAAATATCACTTTCCAAATAAAAATGGCAGCAGTTCTCGTGAGCGCTAAAGTTTCTGTTTTTTACAGCAAGATATCAAGACTTTCCCCAAGTCTTCCCAACGGTTCTACTTGGCACAAACACTAATTAAACACCAAAAACACAACCTAAACAGAGGCTAGATAAATTATTTATTACTAAACAGGAGCAAAAAGCAAGGAATAAAAACAAAATTGGGTTTCCTCCCAACAAGCGCTATCGTTTAACGCCCCTAGCTAGGAATAAAAGGCAAGGATAGATCTAGGTATTGCCATCTTTGGTTGGCAATTCTTCAATGAGGCATCTACCATTTTTAGGAATTTCTTTCTTTTTATTTATTATCAAACTTTTAGGCACAAGATCGAAAAATTCATTTGTAACAAATGGTTCCTTAATGATGGCAAAAAGATTGCGATGAATACTTATAGATTTGAGGTCCGCAGTTTCCTTACTAGAGGATTCACCCTTATTTTTAGGAACATACATAAGTTTGGCAATTTTAGTGGGAGGACTTGGAGTATTCTTTACGGAAGAAAAAATGGTTCCCAAGTTGGTAATAATATCCTCAAGTTTATCGATCCTAGTGGAATCGTGATTTATTTTCTCATTAACTATGGGTTCCTTCTCTCTAATATTTTTCAAAGTGACTCCTACTTTAGATCCATATTGAGAGATTTGGTTGTGGATCTTTTTATCCAAATTTTCAATTAACTCTATGGTGACAACCTTATTTCAATGATTTCGAGCCTTTGCATTACATGCTCCAAAGTTAATACAGTCCCATTAACCAAAAGAGGGGGTGAGCCAAACAAATCTACCATAGCATTATAAGAATCAAAAGTATGGCTACCCAAGAAGTTCCCTCCGGTAATAGTATCAAGGACATATCTGTGCCAAGGAGTAGCGCCTACATTAAAATTGCGAAGAAGTACGGAAGTAGATTGCTTCCTGGTAGATCTATTTTGAGCATTGCAAATTCTATACCAGGCGTCTTTTAGATTTTCTCCCTCCCTTTGCTTAAAATTTAGAATTTCATTCTCGAGAGACAACGGAGAAGATAAGGGACTAGCCATCCCGACAAGCAAACGGAAAAGAGGCGAATAGAGCAAGAGAGGGAGGATAGAGAGAGAGAGAGGGCGAATAAAACGGCAAGGGTGAAGTGGGGAGAGGAAAACGAGAGGCAAATGGCAAATAATGTAATGCGGGAGATAAGGATTGTGATGGGTACTTGGTATATTGACTTTTGCGTAGACTCCCCGGCAACGGCGCCAGAAATCCTTCTTGCTACCTCTTGAGCACTGCGTTGGATTTCCTCGAAGAGGAAAGGATGATGCAGCAACGTAGCTTAAATATTTCCCTCAGTTTTTGAGAACCAAGGTATCAATCCAGTAGGAGGCTACGCGTGAGTCCCTCGTACCTGGACAAAGCAAATAACTCCTCGCAACCAACGCGATAAGGGGTTGTCAATCCCTTCACGGTCACTTACGAGAGTGAGATCTGATAGATATGATAAGATAATATTTTTTGTATTTTTATGATAAAGATGCAAAGTAAAATAAAAGCAAAGTAAAAGCAAAGGAAATAACTAAGTATTGGAAGATTAATATGATGAAGATAGACCCGGGGGCCATAGGCTTCACTAGTGGCTTCTCTCAAGAGCATAAGTATTTTACGGTGGGTGAACGAATTACTTTTGAGCAATTGACAGAATTGAGCATAGTTATGAGATTATCTAGGTATGATCATGTATATAGGCATCACGTCCAAGACAAGTAGACCGACTCCTGCCTGCATCTACTACTATTACTCCACTCATTGACCGCTATCCGGCATGCATCTAGAGTATTAAGTTCATGAAAACAGAGTAACGCCTTAAGCAAGATGACATGATGTAGAGGGATAAACTCATGCAATATGATGAAAACCCCATCTTGTTATCCTCGATGGCAACAATACAATACGTGCCTTGCTGCCCCTACTGTCACTGGGAAAGGACACCGCAAGGTTGAACCCAAAGCTAAGCACTTCTCCCATTGCAAGAAAGATCAATCTAGTAGGCCAAACCAAACTGATAATTCGAAGAGACTTGCAAAGATAACCAATCATACATAAAAGAATTCATAGAAGATTCAAATATTGTTCATAGATAGACTTGATCATAAACCCACAATTCATCGGTCTCAACAAACACACCGCAAAAAAAGATTACATCGAATAGATCTCCACAAGAGAGGGGGAGAACATTGTATTGAGCTCCAAAAAGAGATAAGAAGCCATCTAGCTAATAACTATGGACCCGTAGGTCTGAGGTGAACTACTCACACTTCATCGGAGGGGCTATGGTGTTGATGTAGAAGCCCTCTGTGATGGATACCCCCTCCGAAGGAGCTCCGGAACAGGCCCCAAGATGGGATCTTGTGGATACAGAAAGTTGCAGAGGTGGAATTAGGGTTTTGGCTCCCTCTCTGATCGTTTGGGGGTACGTAGGTATATATAGGAGGAAGGAGTACGTCAGTGGAGCAACAGGGGGCCCACGAGGGTGGAGGGCGCGCCTGGGGGGGTAGGCGTGCCCCCCTACCTCGTGGCCTCTTCCTTTGTTTCTTGACGTAGGGTCCAGGTCTCCTGGATCATGTTCGGTGAGAAAATCGCGTTCCCGAAGGTTTCATTCCGTTTGATATTCCTTTTCTTCGAAACCCTAAAATCGGCAAAAAATACAGCAATTCTGGGCTAGGCCTCCGGTTAATAGGTTAGTCTCAAAAATAATATAAGAGTGGATAATAAAGCCCAATAATGTCAAAAAGAGTAGATAATATAGCATGGATCAATAAAAAATAATAGATACGTTGGAGACGTATCATGTTGTCAGCACTAGCATTGCCGCCCATCCCGCCATCATCCTTGTCGTCTTCCCTCTTCTTTCCCTCCCACACCACCTTCTTCATCCTCATCCTTCTCTTCTTCATCTTCACATTCGTACTTCTGAGCTCATCCTTCTCTTCCTTCTCATCCTCCTTCTTTTCATCCTCCTATTTCTCCTCTTTTTCAACCTCTTCCTTCTCTTGTTCCTCATTTCCCTTATTGTGTTCCTCATTTTTGTCCTTGTCTTCATTATTTTCCTCTTCCTCCTCCTCCTCCTCCTCCTCATCCTCCGCGTCATCCTCCTCTTCCTCCTCCTCGTCATCCTCCTCTTGCTCCTCCTCATCATCATCTTTTCCTCCTCATCATCACCCCCCTCTTACCCCTCCTCCTCAACCCCCTCTCCCTCCTTTTCATTCTCGTCGACATCCATGAGCTCATTGTCACTAGGTTCTGTTGTTGTTGGTGGGCTGCTCTACAAACTGTCATCATCTTCTTCTTCTTCAACGATGTTGTCATCATCACCTTCCCCATCAGATGCGTCCTCATCTCCAGATTTTTCGTCGTAATCTCCTTCCTCCTCTTCCTCTTCATCTGAAAGTCCTAGTTCCTCTTCCTCCGTTTCCTCCTCATCATCATCAGACAACAAAAGCCTCTCCTCATCACGAGTTCTGTTGCCCTTTCCTTTCTTCTTCCTTGCAACATCTTTCACTTTAGGAGTTGCCACTGCTCTTCTATGCCTTTCCTTCATAATTGGTTGACGTGCATCTGGAACCCTGGAAGCACTCGTGGCTGGCACATCATCCCCCTCATCCAGCTTGCCAACACCTAGCACAAACTTCCCCACTTGGGAAGATATTTCATAGCACGTGTTGTGTACCAACACCGACAACTTCTTCTGTTTCTGCAAAACAACAAAACAAGAGCAGTATAAATGATGAGTACATAGAAAAACATACATTTCATTATCAACTTCGCATAAAAAAGTGTCGGATACTAGAAAGCAAAAGAAAAGAACATACATTGATCTCATAATTCTTGGGCAACTTGGCAGCAACAAACTTCTGGATATGATCCATGCTCCCAAACAGGCTATCTTGAGCACACCTTGAGAACTCAGTTTTCATCTATTTGTGTTCATAGGCAGGTGTCAGAAATCAACAGCCAGGAAAAAAGTGGGAACATTTAAAATCAATAGATAAACAAAAATGATCTTTATTGTGAGGTTTAGCAATTGCCTTACTAAATTAGGGCAATAGCATGCATATTGTTGGGCAACTCCAAGGAAACTTGGTACATGGACAAGGACACTAACAACTGGAAAACCCCATAAGTAACTCTTTGGATTGAACAACATACAACTCCAAATGTATCCTGCTGATGAGCAACTACAAAAAATAGGGCAACTACAACTATGCAGATGGGCGACTCCCAACCGTAATTAGAGCAAGTCCACCTCTGATTATGGGCAACTACAAAACCTACTAGTGAGCAAGTCCACCTCCAAAACTACATGCCTACTTGATAAACATGAGGCTCTACATGCTGAACAACCATGAAAAAATGTGCATGGGAAAAACAGGAAAAAACTTACTCACAGCTTCCCATATACACCCTTTTTGATCATGTCCTTCTTCATGACTGCCCTGATGAGACCCTCGTTCCATGCTTTAACCCATGGATGAATATTCGGTGTGCTCTCATCCGCAAAGTCCTTGGAAATGGACTTGTAGTCCGCATCTAGCGAGTCGAGGTAAACGAGTTGTCTCGCAGACCAAAACACAAACAAAAGAAAAGAAGGACACATGTTAGTTTCCTGAAACTATTGAAGAATAAAAACAATGAAAAGAAAGGCAATGAACCAGAAAAAAAGGGGGATCCAGATCATTTTACCACTAGGTGGAATAGATCCTTCTTGTCTAGAAAACCCATGAAAGTAATTCTAAGCTGGTCAACAATGAACTGGCAAACATCTGAATTCACAATGTCACGTGGGTTCAACGCAGCTGAATAGGCAGGCGGTGACACCTTCAAGCTGGTTGTCGGTGCAAGAAAACAACTGAAAACAATGACAAGCCAGGCGCTTAAGAACACGTCATCATGAGAAACTCCCATCTCCTTTATCATCTCCACCCACCTGGTCACTGTTGGCACAGGCCCTGAAGGAATGTTGAACATCCCATTGAAAAACTTTACTATGTCTGGATCAATTTCATATCCAACCTTGTTCCGCCCCCTTGGCAGACCCCATATCCTTTCAACACTGTCTATGTCGACCGGGATCTTACCCCTCTCAAGTATAACAAGCTGGGACAACTCCGGGTCATAAGAATCCATGACAAACTTCATGATATCTCCTTTCATTGTTATCGTGCCGATATCAAGTACGCCGCCAAAACTTATATCACATATGGCTCCCCTTTGCAGGTCTTCGAGGGAAGCCTTTAGAGTGAATAGTCTTGAAAAGGTGATGCCATGTTCCTTGGTGGCGGTGCACTAGTACCAATCTGTGGAGAAAAACAGAAGAATTCAAAACTAAAAATAAGGCAAGGTTGTTGTGCCTGGTAAACTGAGCAACTACATCTACATTAAAAAGCAACTAGTACTTCTATACTAGGCATCTGGTGGTGAAAAAATACATGAAAATGATTGTTTTTTTATATAAAGCGGAAATAACAACAAAAGAACAAAAATAGTAATCCCAGTATTCAAAAAACCTAGCAAGCGTTGAGCAATACATATTCAAGGAAAAGACATACCTAATGTCCCTGCCTTGAGATAAACTACAACAAAAACATCCCCCCTAGCCCCCCTACCGAATTCAAGTTTTTTTAATAAAATACCTCGTCTCTGCTTTTCTTCACATTTTTCGTCTGCCTCCCTTCTTCATCACGAGGAACGGAATCAGTGGCCCGTTTCCCAGCCCGTCCACCTCGGACAGGATTCTCATCGTTCGCTCGCGCTTGCGTCGAACATTCCTTGTTGTTTGGACCAGCTCCTCGTTTCCCTCATTTCCAGCTTCGCCATCAGCCCTCCCCGCAATCCTCTTGCTTTTTCGGGCCATTCTGTAAAACAAAATGTGCAACACCCAAAAAATAAAAAAATTGTCATTTGGGTGGAAAAAATACAAGACCTAGAAGAACAATTATACTTGCACATAAAAAATGAGTGAATTCAACAATATCATTGGTGAGTACAGAAAAATGTGCCTCTGTTTAACATCACCTAACTTCATTCACCATGACTACTGCAAAACAAATGCCTATTATTCCTAATGACATCTCGTCTGCTATTCAGGCCAACTAGGTGGTGAATCTAGGCAACTGCAGGATGTTGGGTAGGCAACTTATAGCAACAAGACAATAAAAATAACTAATTACCCAAAAAAGCAACTAATGTTATATTTCCTTGCAAAATGAGTAGTAAAATTGAGCAACTACTATCATATACATATACAACTACCCCTGCAAATCCAAGCAACCCCAAAAAGCAGCCAAAAACTGATAAGCAACTTTAAAAATATATTGTAACCAACTATTTTAAAAAAAAAGATTGAGCAACTACCGTCTCATGGCTACACAATGCCGCCATCAGATCCAGGCGACTCAAAACAGCGCCCGATGGGGTGAGAAAAAACAGCAACAGTTGCGCAAAAAATTCATGGCAACTGTGTGAGAAAAAAATGAGCAACTACTTCGCCTAGCTACACAATGCTCCCATTAGGTTCAATCCAGGCACTCAAAACAGCACCCGATAGGTGTGAGAAAAATACAGCAACTGCTGCACAAATTCATGGCGACTGTGTGAGAAAAATTGAGCAACTACTGTCACCTGGCTACACAATGCCCCCATTAGATCCAGGCAACTCAACGTCGCCGATGGCTGAGACAAAAATCAGAAATTGATTCGCAAAATCATGGCAACTATGTGACAATAATTGAGCAACTGTTGTCGCCTGACTATACAAATCCCCTCGTAGATCCACGCGCTCAAACGGCACCGAAAACACCCTAAATCTCGACGGGATCTCAAACCCCAACCTCCCTCACCATATCGCCAACCTCAACATTCAGATCTCGACCCCCCTACAGAAACACGACCGTTGTAGATGCAATGCACAGGCCCCGCAGATGCCATGGACAACCCGTGCCCGCCCTCCTCGCCCTCTGTGCTCACCCCGACACCTCACCCAAACCCTAGCCCTCGCCCTCACCAAGCCAAACTAGGAAAAAAGCAAGTACGAGATGCGGGACTACCTCCGCCTGTAGCCGCAGCCGCCCCGTGCCGACGAACGGCCTCCCACGCCGGTGAATCCACGACTGCAGTCCCCTGCAGGTCGTCGTCGGGAGAGGAAGAGGCAGGGGCAGATGCCGTTTCAAAAATGGAGGGGCAGAGGATTTCAAATGGAAAGGGAAGGGGAGAGCGTGCGAGCAGCGGTTTTGCTTGAATTAATGAGGCGGGGCCCACCACTACGCCCTGGTTGGAACCGTTACAAACAGGCGGTCGCAATCTCGCGCATCGTACGATACGAGCGGCATGCGCTCGTGCGCGCCGAATCGTGCGACTGCACGATTAAGCAATTTAGGAAATAAGAAATAGAAGGAAAGAAACGTACGTACGTGAGGCAACTAATTGTGCCAAGGTTCTTGGCTACACCCAACAGCAGGCCTAGCACTCATTCTTTAACCCTTGCCTAATAAAAACACGAAGCCGAACGTGGCCATAAAATGCTGGAGCATGCTTGTAAATTTACGCTTATACGCGTGACAGCTCACAGGCAGAGAATACCGGATAATACCTCCTTGCCAATCATGAGTTGTCAACGTTAGGGCAAGCGATCCCTCCATCCTCATCCAGTCATCCTCCTCTCACCACTGCTATATATATAAGCACATACGACCCCGAGGCCAAGACGTAGCGAGAACCAGACACACATCTACCTCCTCTCCCCTTCCTTTCTCTGAGCCACCGAGCGAGCGACGAGGGAACAATGGTCGGGCGAGCGGCGGCGCCAAAGCGGAGGGCCGGCAATGGGCGGATGAAGATCGCCATCCGGCGGATCGAGAAGAAGGGCGCCCGACAGGTATGCTTCGCCAAGCGCCGGCAGGGCCTGTTTAACAAGGCCAAGGAGCTGGCGGTGATGTGCGGCGCCCAGGTGGCCGCCATCACCTTCTCGGACGGTGGAAAGGCCTTCTCCTTTGGGCACCCCTCCGCCGAGGCCGTCGTCGACCGCTTCCTGGCGGGGGGAGGCGCATTGGTCCAGGGCGCCGCCGCCGCCGACGACGAGCTGAAGAAGCTGCACCAGCTGCACGGTGAGCTGCGCACGCAGTTGAAGGAGGTGAAGGCGCAGAAAGGGCGCATGGTGGAGGCCATGGCAAAGGAGCGCGCCGCGGGGGATCAATTTGCGGTGTGGCTCGACCCCGAGTTGGGCGACATTGGGGAGGAGGAGCTGATGGCCTTCGCCGCCGAGCTGATGGTGGCGCGGGCCGCCGTCTCGGACCGCGCATACCAGGTGCTCTTGGAGGCGCAGAACGTCAGCCGCAAGCTGCAGGCGCCCCCGCCGCCACAGCAGCAGCTCTTCGGTTGTAGCACCTTTGAGTTTGGTGGCAGCAGCAGTGGCTGTCGTGGTTCTAAGTCTGACAGTGAGGTAGGGGGGTATGTATGAAGAGGCTAGGCCTTATCTGTTGGGAAGTTGTAAGCACGCAAGGTTTACGAGTTCAGGCCCTTCTCTGAGGAAGTAACAGCCCTACGTCTTGGTGCCCGGAGGCGGTCGATTGGATTATGCATGAGTAAGATTACAGGGGTGCGAACCCTTCATACTGAGGAGGGGGGTGGCTTATATAGAGTTCGCCAGCCCTCTCTTGTCCTCAGTAATGTAGGGTTTAAGGTACATTTAAGGTGGGCGTTACTGATAACGTCCCTAATAAAGCGTCATGATGATCATAAAGACTACTTAATAGCTGACCGTTTGCCTGGGAGTGATTTGAGGTCTCCTGGTGGTCGAGTGGTTGGCTTGTTGGTCGAGTGACAGCTTCTTGGTCGAGTGCCATGGCCCCGTCGAGTGGGATATCTTCAAGTTGTCTGAAAGGTGACTTCCTCTAAGGACGTCCTACGGTAGGGCTCTTAGGACGGGTCCGTGTCCCTACCGTAGGTATATGACTACATCATTAGCCCCCGAATGGATCGAGGCTGGAGTGGAAAAAGAGGTTAGGGACCTTTTCATCCGACCCCTCGGGTTATCATGGGTGCTTCATTCTGGGTCGACTGTCACGGATGACGTCATTAACCTTTTTCAGTCGACTTGATCCGTTCCAAGTCTTTCGTCGAATGGATTTCTTCACTTGTGAGGCATCGAGCGCTGGCGTGCGCGGGATTGCCGTTTCGCCAAGTTGTTCTGCAGCTGGCGGAGATCGCGGGATTCGGATTTTTTGGGAAGCGCGCGGAACGGGGGCGGCCGCAGTAATCAGGAGTGACAGTGCGAAGGCTCCTCGATCCCCGCGCCGCCTTTTTCGCCACGTACAGCGCGCGCGCCTGCCGAGGGATTTGACTGGATAGCTCGGGCCTACCTGTCAGCCACTCGGGGGTGGCCCCTTATAAATAGTTGGCCCGGAGTCCTTCTTCAGTACGCGTGCTCATCTCTTCTGCTCCTCTCTCTGTCTCTCTGTCGTCTCCTCCGCTTCCTTCGCTCTCGCCCCGTCACCACAAGAACCAGCCCGAGACCCTGCCGGCGGCGATGGTGAAGAGCAAGATGACCGCACTGGAGCGCGCGAAGAAGGCGGCGGCGGCCGGGAAGGGGAAGAAGTCTGCGCGCGGGGGCTCTTCTTCTCGGACGGCCCTGCCCAAGGGGTGGATCCAGGGCGACTGGATGCCCACGGTGCTTCGTCAGGAGGACCTCGACGATATGGTCGAGGGAGGAGTCATCCTCCACAAGGCGGCGCATCTTCCGGGGAGAGAAATCGAGCCGCAGCCACGTGACGGTGAGCGCGTCCTCCTGGCGACTCAACTTGATCGTGGTTTCTCCTTGCCGCTCCACCCTTTTTTCCGCAATTTCCTGAATTTCTTCGGGGCGCAGCTCCACCACTTCACTCCGAACTCCATAGTCTATCTCGCCGCTTTCATTTCTATGTGCGAGTCGTTTCTGGGGTGCCGCCCGCACTGGGGACTTTTCAAGCATATCTTCACCGTTCGCTCTCAGTCGGTGAAGAAGGCTAAGTCGAGTGACGAGAGGACACAGGTGATCCGGTTGTGCGGAGGCTTGGCGATCCAGACATGGGGGAAAAGTTGTTTTCCCTCCATCACTTTCCCGGAGTCGGTTCGAGGGTGGCAGGCGACTTGGTTCTACTGCCAGGATCAAGTGACCCCGGGGCAGTCGACTGGACTCCCACCCTTCACCCTCGACCGAGCTGAAAAGCCGGCTTCTCTAAAGGTGACGCCCGAAGAAAAGGCCCATGTCAAGATATTGGCGGGTCGAGTGGTCGAACTCGTCCGTGAGGGCCTGACGGGGATGGACCTGCTCGAAGTCTTCCTCAGGAGGAGAATCCAACCCCTCCAGGCTCGGGATCACCCGATGTGGTTGTACTCCGGCCTTGAGGACTCCACTCGGGTCCACCCAGAGGAGGTCACCGACGAGATGCTGGAGGGGTGGCTGTCAAGCATTACAGGGAACACGGACAACCCCCGAGGAGCCAGGAGGGTCGTTCCACTCGACAGCTCTTACGAGGTCGACCAGGTGTGTATTTGCATTTTCGACTGAAATCTTGCTTTCTGCACTGGTCTTCTTTTGAGCGAGTCGACTGACTTTCTATTTTGCCTGCTGCCTTTTAGGCAACCACTGAGATGTATTCGACGCCCAACGGGGCGCAGGGGTCGACTGAGGAAGGTGAGGGGAGCGGAGGTGAGAGCGGCGACGACCAGGGCGAGTGGGAGTCAGACGGCGAAGGAGAGGAAGGCGACGACATCTTCTCCAGCGAGGAGGAGGAGGAAGAAGCCGAACCTCCCCGCCCAGAGAGACAATCCAAGCTCGTGCATGACCCGGCGCAGGGACGTGGTCAGGCGACTGCCTCTACCGGGCCATCGTCGAAACGCCCTCGGACCTCCTCTCCGACACCGACTGGGAAGGTTCCCAAGCAACCGCGCACGACGCAGTCCAAGCCGCCCAAGACTCTGCCGAAGATGAAGATAACTGTCCCTGTCATCTCTGGGTAACAAGCTTTGACTTCTTTCGTCGATTGGAGGACAGATCCTGAGTCGACTCATTATGCTGAACTGGTTGATTCTTCGAAATTTGCAGTGCTGCTACCTCCGAGGTCTCAGCCAAGGATGACGACCAAGAGATGGGGGACGCTGCAACCTCCAACCCTGGTACGATCATCGACGTTTTGTTTTTGAGTTGACTTGGTCGTTTCTTGCAATTCTTGTCGATTGAAAGTTCTTCCTGCAGCTCCTCCTCAAGTTATCGACCTCCCGGATGATGATGACAATGAGCCGCTGAGGATAGGGAGGACCAGGAGGCCGTCGACTGACAAGGCTCCCCAGCCTGCTCTGGCGCCTGAGGCCGTGGCACGGGACGGCGGCGATGCCCCTCGGGCCTCTGTGTCCTTCGCCAATCCCCTGTCGAGTGCGCAGCCCTCGGCGTCGGCTGCCGATCCGACTGCCAATCCTCCGTCGAGTGCGCAGCCCTCAGCGTCGACTGCCGATCCGACTTCACTCTTTGTCTGACTGTAGCTAAGTCTCTTCGTGGAGAACTTAGGCGAGTGCTGAACTGCAGCTAAGCCCCCGAGTGGGAGGATTGCTCTCCACTCGGTAGGATTTTTTTAAACTTAGGCGAGTGTCTGACTGCAGCTAAGTCTCTTCGTGGAGAACTTAGGCGAGTGCTGAACTGCAACTAAGCCCCCGAGTGGGAGGATTGCTCTCCACTCGGTAGGATTTTTCAAACTTAGGCGAGTGTCTGACTGCAGCTAAGTCTCTTCGTGGAGAACTTAGGCGAGTGCTGAACTGCAGCTAAGCCCCCGAGTGGGAGGATTGCTCTCCACTCGGTAGGATTTTTCAAACTTAGGCGAGTGTCTGACTGCAGCTAAGTCTCTTCATGGAGAACTTAGGCGAGTGCTGAACTGCAGCTAAGCCCCCGAGTGGGAGGATTGCTCTTCACTCGGTAGGATTTTTCAAACTTAGGCGAACTGGATTCGCAGCTAAGTCACCCACTAGGGGATTTCGGATATATACAATAGTGGCAACAATTATTGGAACACTCTTATTTCTGATAAAAATGGTCCTTAGGAGTTTTTCTTATTACATCTGGTTTAAGAGTGGACTTAAGTGTAAAAGGGGCGGAGAAGCTCTGCGTTCCAAGCTCGAGGTTCGTCGATTTGTCGATCAACATTGTAAAGGTGATATGCTCCATTGTGGAGGACTCTGGTGATGATGAATGGGCCTTCCCAAGTGGGAGCGAGCTTGTGAGGTTTCTGTTGATCCACTCGGAGGACCAAATCTCCTTCTTGAAAGGCTCGACTCTTCACATTCCGGGCATGGAATCGACGCAAGTCCTGCTGGTAAATGGTTGATCTGATCATTGCCATCTCCCTTTCTTCCTCCAAGAGATCGAGTGCGTCTTGCCGGGCCTGCTCTGCTTCATCTTCGTTGTAAAGCTCAACTCGAGGCGCATTGTGAAGGAGATCGCTTGGCAGGACAGCTTCGGCTCCATAAACCAGAAAGAACGGGGTCCTTCCGGTCGACCGGTTAGGGGTAGTCCTTAATCCCCATAGTACTGACGGAAGCTCATCGACCCAAGCGCCTGCCGCGTGCTTGAGATCACGCATCAGCCGAGGTTTTAGCCCTTTGAGAATCAGACCATTTGCTCTCTCAGCTTGTCCATTCGACTGGGGATGAGCGACTGAGGCGTAGTCGACTCGTGTGCCTTGAGAAGCGCAAAATGCCCTGAAATCGTCCGAATCAAAGTTTGACCCGTTATCAGTGATGATGCTGTGTGGGACTCCATATCTGAATGTCAACCCTCTGATGAAACTGATAGCGGTGCTAGCGTCAAGGCTCTTTATGGGCTTAGCTTCGATCCATTTGGTAAACTTGTCGACTGCCACAAGCACGTGAGTGAACCCACTCCTGCCCGTTCTCAAGGGGCCAACCATGTCCAATCCCCAGACGGCAAAGGGCCAGACGAGCGGAATGGTTTTCAGGGCCGACGCGGGCTTGTGTGACATGTTGGAGTAGAATTGGCAGCCCTCGCACCTGTCGACTATCTCTTTCGCCATCTCATTTGCCCTTGGCCAATAAAATCCAGCTCGGTATGCTTTAGCCACAATGGTCCGAGAGGACGCATGGTGACCACAAGTTCCCGAGTGGATATCGTTGAGGATTATTTGACCTTCTTCTGGCGTTATGCATTTCTGGCCGACCCCGGTCGCACTTTCTCTGTACAACTGTCCCCTTATGACTGTGAAGGCCTTAGATCGGCGGACGATCTGTCGAGCCTCCTCTTCGTCCTCCGGGAGTTCTTTCCTTAGGATATATGCAATGTATGGTATCGTCCAGTCAGGGGTGATTGCCAAGACTTCCATGATCAGGTCGACTACTGCAGGTACTTCAACTTCAGTCGGGTCCGCGGCACTCTTCGGCTGCGGGACTTCTTCTGTGAAAGGATCTTCTTGTACTGACGGCGAGTGAATGTGTTCCAAGAACACGTTGCTTGGAATGGCTTCTCTCTTGGAGCCTATCTTTGCCAAGTCGTCAGCTGCTTGGTTTTTCAATCGAGGGATGTGGTGGAGTTCCAACCCCTCGAACTTCTTCTCTAGCTTCCGTACTGCATTGCAGTATCCAGTCATTGCCGGACTCCTGACGTCCCATTCCTTCATCACTTGATTAACCACCAGATCTGAGTCGCCATAGACCATGAGGCGACGGACGCCGAGTGAAATGGCCATGCGCAATCCATACAAAAGTGCTTCATATTCTGCTTCGTTATTGGAGGAATCGAAGTGAATCTGGAGAACGTATCTGAGCTTATCTCCTCGGGGGGAGACCAGAACTACCCCTGCGCCCGAACCATTCAGCATCTTGGATCCATCAAAGAACATAGTCCAGTGTTCCGAGTGAACTTGAGTCGGAAGTTGCTGTTCAATCCACTCGGCGATAAAATCCGCGATTGCTTGAGACTTAATGGCTTTCTTTGCTTCAAACTTGATGTCTAAAGGAAGGAGTTCAATCGCCCACTTGGCCACTCGACCAGTTGCATCTCTGTTATGCAGGATCTCCGATAATGGAGCGTCGCTGACGACTGTAATGGAGTGGTCAGAGAAATAGTGTGCAACTTTCTTCGTGGTCATGTAAATCCCATATACAAGCTTCTGGTAGTGGGGGTATCTTTGTTTTGAAGGGGTCAAAACTTCAGACACATAATAGACAGGGCGTTGAACTTTGAAGGCCTTCCCTTCCTCTTCTCTCTCGACCGTAAGTACTGTACTGACAACTTGTCCCGTGGCTGCAATATAAAGCAGCAGAGGCTCTTTGCTGATTGGAGCAGCTAGCACCGGCTGGGTGGAGAGCAGAGCTTTGAGCTCCACAAACGCTGCATCAGCTTCTGGAGTCCATTCGAACTTGTCAGACTTTTCATCAGTCGGTAAAGAGGCAACGCTTTTTCACCGAGTCGAGAGATGAATCGACTTAAGGCGGCCAAGCAGCCTGTAAGTTTTTGGACATCATGCACACGTACAGGATGCTTCATCCAGAGTATGGTTCCAATTTTTTCAGGATTGGCGTCGATTCCCCGTTCGGAAACGAGAAAACCGAGTAGCTTGCCACCTGGAACTCCAAAAGTGCATTTTGACGGATTGAGCTTGATATCGTACCTCCTGAGGTTGGCGAAGGTTTCAGTAAGGTCAGCCCGTAGGTCGGAACCTTTCCGAGACTTGACTACGATATCGTCCATGTACGCCTCCACATTCCGACTGATTTGAGTGAGTAAACACTTCTGGATCATTCTCATGAATGTGGCTCTGGCGTTCTTGAGGCCGAACGGCATGGTGACGTAACAGAAGCATCCGAATGGAGTGATGAAAGCTGTTTTGATTTCGTCGGGTCCATACAGACGGATCTGATGGTACCCGGAGTAGGCATCTAGAAAAGACAATCTCTCACATCCCGCAGTTGAGTCGACAATTTGGTCGATGCGAGGGAGAGGAAAATGATCTTCCGGGCAGGCCCGATTGATATGCTTGAAATCAATGCACATGCGGAGTGACTTGTCCTTCTTGGGGACCATGACAACATTGGCGAGCCACTCGGAGTGGTATATCTCTCGAATGAACTCAGCTGCTAAGAGCCGAGCCACCTCTTCGCCGATAGCTTGTTTTTTCTGGACGGCGGACCGTTGCAGATGTTCCTTCATGGGTTTGAACTTTGAGTCGACTCGTAGGCGGTGCTCAGCCAGCCCCCTGGGAACTCCGGGCATGTCAGAGGGTTTCCATGCGAAGATGTCCCAGTTCTCATGGAGGAGCTGGATGAGCGCTTCTTCCTATTTGGAGTCGAGCATCGTTGAGACGTGAGTCGGAGCTGCGTCGGGGTCGGTCGGGTGAATGTGGACTGTCTTCGTTTCGCCGGCCGACTGAAAAGCTGATTCGGAGGCAGGCTTCTTAGCCCGCAACAATTCACTCGGGTCGGCAGTCTTCTGGTATTCTTTCAGCTCGACTACTGCCATCTGAGCGTCAGCGATCTTCGATCCCTTTTGGAAACATTCTTCTGCCTTCTTCCGGTTGCCTGTAACAGTGATCACACCTTTGGGACCAGGCATCTTTAATTTAAGATACACGTAGCATGGTCGAGCCATGAAGCGTGCATAAGCCGGTCTGCCCAAGATGGCGTGATAAGCACTCTGGAAGTCCACAACTTCAAACGTTAACTTTTCCTTGCGGTAATTCTTTGAATCACCGAAAACCACATCAAGAGCAATTTGGCCGAGTGACTCGGCTTTCTTCCCAGGAATGACTCCGTGGAAGCTCATGTTACTGGCGCTGAGTCTGGACATCGGAATGCCCATTCCTTTCAAGGTTTCCGCGTACAGTATGTTCAGGCCACTGCCACCGTCCATTAGGACTTTGGTCAGTCGAGTGCCTTCGACAACTGGGTCGACCACCAAAGCTTGCCTCCCAGGGGTGGCAATGTGTGTTGGATGATCGGATTGGTCGAACGTGATGGCCGTCTGGGACCACTTTAGGTAACTGGGAGTTGCAGGGGCAACCATGTTCACCTCTCGGTTAATGACTTTCAATCGACTTTTGCTTTCGACATCGGCAAAAATCATCAGGGTGGAATTGACCTGGGGGTATCCATCGTCACTATCATCCCTGTCCTCAACTCTGTCCGGCTCTTTCTCTTTATCTTTTGGCTGCTTGCCCTGAAACTGTTGGATCAGGAGCCGGCATTGTCGAGTGGTATGTTTGGGGTAAATAAAATTACCCTCTTCGTCTTTCTTGGTGTGGATGTGACATGGCAAATCCAAAACATCATTCCCATCCTGATCCTTGACTTTCTTGGGCTTCCAAGTGCTCTTGGGTTTCCCCTTGAAGTTTCCCTGAGCCACAGCTAGGGCCTCCCCGGGAGCGGCTGGCTCGGCCTTCCGCTTTTGCTTCCGACTGGAGTTTCCTCCGGTTTCTTGGGCGACTGACTTAAGTTTGCCACTTCGGAGTCGGTCTTCGTCTTCTCCATTAGCGTACTTGGTGGCAATATCCATCATCCGATTAAGGGACATCTCTCCGGTCCGGCCAAATTTCAGATTCAACTCCCTGTACTTGACCCCTTCCTTGAAAGCGCAGACTGCTTGATGGTCAGGCACGTTCTCGACCGAGTGGTGCAGTATGATCCACCTCTGGATGTATTCCCTCAGTGTTTCATTCGGCTTCTGTACGCAAGACCGCAGCTCTGTAAGGCCTGCAGGGCGCTTGCATGTTCCTTCGAAGGTTGTAACAAACACTCGGGAGAGATCCTCCCAAGTGTAAATGCTGCTGGGCGCCAGCTGATTCAGCCACGCCCTAGCTGAGCCTTCCAACATGAGGGGTAAATGCTTCATGGCCACCTCGTCGTTGCCGCCACCGATCTGCACAGCCACTCGGTAATCTTCGAACCACGTGTCAGGCTTGGACTCGCCGGTGAACTTGCTGATTCCAGTCGCCAGCCGGAAGTTGGGTGGGATCACCGCGGCTCTGATGGCTCGACTGAAACACTCAGGCCCCGAGGCGTGTGCCCTGCTGTCGGTAGGCGTATCTCTGCTGTGGCCCTCTCGATGAGCCCTGTTCCTGTCCACCAGACCTTGAACGAGGATGGATCTCGCGTCAAAGCCTGGGTCTCTGGGGTCGACTGGGACCCTCTGCCCAGTGTGATGAGGGCGCCTGCCGTCTCGATGCCGAGGTGCATATGATCCACTCCGTGGAGGAGGGGACGGCACCCGACGCCCATCATCATGGTTGAGTCGGTGATCGTATTGCTCGTTCCCCCTATACCGATCGTGCCGGTCTCCACGCCCCTCACGCCTCGGGGGCGATCTCGGGCTGTGAGCCGACTGGACGGTCTCCGTTGCGACGGATCGACTGTGGATCCTGTCTCGCGACTGAGAGACGGCGGAATTCTGATTCCCCGCTGCTCGAAGCAATGCTCTGATCTGCAGCAATCCTCTTCCGGCCTCCGACTGGGAGGGCTGGATCGACTCTGCTATGCGGGCCGCGGCAGCCAGGTTCTGAACCGGAGTTCGGTACACCTGTGGTGACGGGAAGAGTTGCCGTCGACTGGGTTCGGGTGCCTGCAGGCGTCGACTGGAGTCGGGAGCCCGCTGACGTCGACTGGACTCGGGAGCCCGCTGACGCGTCTGCTCGTCGAGAGCCCGCTGTAGGTTTTCCAATCGAGTGCGCTCGGCTAGATTAGCCAAGCGCGCATCCTCCAAGGCCCGGGCCTCGGGGGTTTCTCCAACAATAGGTGTGTAAAGCGCGTCCATGTTCCGGCGACGAAGCTCCTCCCGCTGCAACGACGTAAGAGGTTCGGGGAGGTATTCGTCGTGAGGGTGCGACGGATCGCCCCTGTCGGCACTATCGTCAGCATGAGGGAATCCGGGGGGACTGCGCGTCCCCTCGACCGCCAGGACCTCTGCCAGGGGGTCGCTGCTGTCGCACTCGGAAGCGGACTCCATGGAGCCAGTCGACAGATCAAACAGGCTGCAGAGGGATTCATCAGGCTCGATTGCAGCGACCTGCTGGGTCGCCGACTGGCGGGCCAAGGCGCGCTTCATCCACCGCTGGAGCCTCGACCGACCCGAGCGCTTGCGCTGGCGGGAGACAGGACGGGGAGATGGCACGGGAGTCGACCGATATGGGGTCGACGGCTGCCTCAGGAGGACGCCACGGACGCACGCGCGGAAGTGCGTCGCACCGCGGACGGGGAGTGCGTCGACGTCAAGCGGCGCCTCCTGGAGCCAAGCGGAGTCGTCGGCGATGAAAGTAAGTCGGCCGAGGCGGATCTCGCGGCCCGCCGCCAAGGCTCCGCAGGAAAACATGATCGAGTGGATCGACGAAAATCGCAACTTCTCCAAATTAGGCGCTAAGACTACTGCCCCAAGGTGGGCGCCAACTGTCGTGGTTCTAAGTCTGACAGTGAGGTAGGGGGGTATGTATGAAGAGGCTAGGCCTTAGCTATCGGGAAGTTGTAAGCACGCAAGGTTTACGAGTTCAGGCCCTTCTCTGAGGAAGTAACAGCCCTACGTCTCGGTGCCCGGAGGCGGTCGATTGGATTATGCGTGAGTAAGATTACAGGGGTGCGAACCCTTCATACTGAGGAGGGGGGTGGCTTATATAGAGTTCGCCAGCCCTCTCTTGTCCTCAGTAATGTAGGGTTTAAGGTACATTTAAGGTGGGCGTTACTGATAACGTCCCTAATAAAGCGTCATGATGATCATAAAGACTACTTAATAGCTGACCGTTTTCCTGGGAGTGATTTGAGGTCTCCTGGTGGTCGAGTGGTTGGCTTGTTGGTCGAGTGACAGCTTCTTGGTCGAGTGCCTTGGCCCCGTCGAGTGGGATATCTTCAAGTTGTCTGAAAGGTGACTTCCTCTAAGGACGTCCTACGGTAGGGCTCTTAGGACGGATCCGTGTCCCTACCGTAGGTATATGACTACATCAGTGGCAACGCCGGGATGGGGATGCAACAGATGCAGATGGTGATGCCTTCGACGCAGGGGTTCGCCGTCGGGATGCATATGCACCAGATGTCAATGGCAATGCCTCCGCCGCCGGGCTTGGCCTACGGGGTGGATTTGCAGTAGATGCATATGTCGGTTCCTCCATCGCCCGTTTTTGGCGCCGGGACGGAGATGCAGCGGATGATTATGGCGATGCAGCCGCAACCAGTGTTCGCCGCCGAGACGGAGATGCAGCAGGCGACTATGGCGATGCCGCCGCCGCCGGAGTTTCCTGTTGGGATGGCGATGCCTCCGCCGCCGGGGGTCGCCGCCGGGATGAAGATGGTGCAGCAGGGGCCCGGGATGAACATGGGCTTCCCCTACTGAGGAGAAGAAGACAAGATCCATACCAAGTCTGAGTCTGTGAGAGTCAGACTCTATGACACCGATCTCTTAGTTCGTTATCAATCTATTTATATTATACACCGATCTCTTAGTTCGTTATCAATCTATTTATATGATCCTGGGTGCAAGATTCATTATCCTAGTAGTATCAATTAAATTAATGGCTTGTAATCTATTTGTATCAGTGGCATCGAGACAGAAAATTAAAGAATGAAATACTGTTAGTAGGCATTTCCTTTGGTTCTCTCTGGTGGCAACAGAACAAAAGATTTATGCGTCTTAATTGTTCAAAAATCCTATGGAAATTTGTGGGCTGGACCATGCCTTTAACGCGAGAGCGCCATCCAACAGCTAGCCTATGGATCGGCGCCTATCTAATGAGCCATCAGCATCTAACATTTTTTAGGAAAATACATATGGCTAAATGTTGATCTCCAATGTTACTTCATAGTAGCCTTTGTTCTAAGCAAAATATGCTTATTAGTATTATGTTATTTTGCAGGCTTTTTCTCAACTTTGTTCTCGGGGCCTTGCTCATGGTTTTGTTTAAATAAGGTATTTCATCAGAAATCATATGGCATGCATGGATTAAATCTTGAATTTTGCTAGTACTAAATATTGGTACTAAACATGGTGTACGTAGCTTGTCAGTTTTACCTCATAATCCTAGCCCTCATTGGTTGATTTTCATGATGTTGCTTAAATTTTATTGAGGTAGCCCTCCAAATAAAATGGCATGCATGCTTACAGAAGTATAATATGGTGGACAATCATGATTGATGGCAAGAGGTATGGTGTTAGTTAACTACACATTTAGCTTCCTATTATCTTGAACAGCGTGTTTTGAAATAAATTGACATAGTAACACGCTATCTCGCCCTTCTCACTAATTCTATGGCCATAGATTATATCTATTTTGCCGGTCAGAATCGGTTGCAGCTATTTCAAAGCATGGTGTTCTATCCTTCATTTATTCTTAATTTTTTGGAATAGATCAAGACGACAATTCATGATGCTCCAGATTATACATCTTTTATTTATTTGTGCTTACCAGGGAAGCAGGTTATATGTGGCACATAAAGTATTTTTTTTGTTTTAACCATTGGTGAAGTCATTTCTAGATCTTTTCACCCAGCTGGTGGAATCACTACAAGAAACAAACAAAGGTACTTATTCGTACAAATGATATTATTGGAATGGAAGTGTATAGTAGCAAAACTCAAATTAGTTCTTTAATATTTGGGCACACAGTACAAATGTTCATGTAGAACATCTTGAACCCAAATCTTTTTGTAGAAAGTGGTTTGCTAATTTAACCAACCATTATTCAGGTATGTCCATGCATTTTTTCATTAGGCTTGGACTTAGACCTGAAATTGAGCTTGGCCAAAGTTACATTAATAGAATGGAGCAAATATGTGATTTAAATATATTGGAAGAACAATTCACTTATTTTTCAGGGGTTAGCAACCTTTTTTTGCTGGTTCATGTCAACATGGATAAATAGGTTCTTCAGTTGGTGCACTAGCATTTTATTTCAATTGAGATATATAATTTCAGATTGCTAGCTATAACGAAAGTAACATGGCTGAATAGGTTCTTGGGTTGGTGCACTAACCATGTCGTATTATATATGAATGTAATCTTGTCTGGCTTTTGTCGTTATAATTTACTTACACTGGCACTAAATACTAAATGTATATGGCAATATCAGACATGCTTGTGAAGCGTCATCTATTATTGTGATTTACTATGAAACTATTGCTCTCCAATGTTGTGTGCAGACCAATGGGCAGCTTAATAACTTCGGAGAACAAAATCTTGGTGAAGACATTTCAGAGTAGATGCAACAGTGTTGTACAAGTGGATTTATTGTTTGGTTTCTGTATCACCTTTCCAGTTTATGATTATCCATTAGCACATTGTTATAGAAGATATCTCACAATGAGATTTGAAGTGAGTCTAAGTAAGTCAAGAGATGGTTGGCCATTGTTGTCCAAAACATGATGTTTGATTTTCTCAACCACAATTGGCCCTTTATTTGTAGTCATATGTCTTTTTACCAATCGTTTATGTATTTTAAAATTTTAATACATATAATTCCTGCTCATAGTTTGTTTCACGAGCAAAATATGGACCCTTGGCCGATTGTTGATCTAACAATCGGTACTTTAAATGCATGTTTGTCATGGTTTACTTAGGCATGTGCAAATCAAGACGTGTTGTTGAGTATAATGTTTATTAGGAAAGACGAGATAGAATAGGATTTGTTCTGGCTTGTCTTGTACTTTAAGTAGATGATTGTACTCCTATATATATGCCCACGAAGCTTAAGCAATACAACGAATATTTCATCAAATCCCTTTCTCCCTTCTAACATGGTATCTATCGCAAGTCGATACTAAACCCTAGCCGCCGCCGCTTCCGCACCGGCGCGCCGCCCCCGGGGCGGTCGGCCTCCATGACCGCCGCTGGGGGCCGCGCCGCCCGTACCTAGGGTTCGTCCGTCGGTCGTGTTGACCGGCTGCCCTAGAGAGTCTTTTTCCCGATCCTTTGATCCGGGCTTTCTCTCTCTTGCCGGTCGCTTTGATCAGCGTCTACTTTTTGGTTTTCCAGTCTATGTGATTCGGTTTGCGTCGCCCACCGCTGCTGTCGACCCCGTGCGCCTCTACTCCAACACCGGCGCGATCGGCCGGCTTCTTCACCGACTCGGCGGCCTCGTGCGTCGTCCGCGCGTCTGCCCGCGTCGCCCCGACCCGGTGGCCTCGCGCGTCGTCCGCGCGTCGGCCCGCCGGTCACCCCGACCCGGCGGCCTCACGTCATGCGGCGGCCCTTCGCCGCCGCCATTCGCGCGCCGGCCCGCCCGTCGATCTACGCTGGCCGTCACCGCCCTGCTCCGACCGGGACTCCTGCATCACCCCGACCCGGCTGCCTCGCGTCATGCAGCGGCCAATCATAGCCGCCCTGCTGACCGCCGCCGCCGGCTTCATCTCGGACTCCGTCGCCACCACGCCTCCACCGAGCGGCGTCCCCGACCTTGCGCGCGATCGGCTTGATCACCCGCTTGCCGCCACGATCCGACTCATCTACGCCGCGCGACCGACCTGGCTCGTCGGTTACGCGCGCCTCCACAGGTCCCATGAAAATCGTCCCCGAGTTCAGCGCGCCTCTCCACCGATCGAGCATCAGGCTGCCACTGCGTCGCCCCGTCGGGCTGCAGCGCCGCCGCCCCGTGGTTCTTCTCCCGGCTGCACCGACCCGCGTCAGCGCTGCGTCGCCCCTTCGGGCCGTAGTGCCGCGGCCCGCGGTCCCCCGCCGCCCCGAGGGCATCCGCTCTAGGCCGTCCCGTGGCTGCATCGACCCTCGCGCCGCCGCTGCGTCGTCCCGTCGGGCCGTAGCGAGCATGGCACGCGGACCACGCCGCCGTCCCGAGGCCGTCCCCGCGGCTGCACCGACTCGCGAACCGCCGTTGCGTCGCCCCTTCGGGCCGCAGCGGCGCGGCCCGCGGTTCCCGCCGTCGCCCCGACCCGCATGCCGCCGTTGCGTCGCCCCTTCAGGCCGTAGCGCGGCGGGCCACGGTCCACTTCGTCGTCCACGCGCGTTGACTTCCTGTGGTATGCGCCGCGCCGTCTCCCTTGGCGCGGGAACGCCACTGTCCGCGCCGGTCTTCGTCATGCTGTTAGGGTTCTTCGCCTACTTCGAACATCGCCGCCGCGTTTCTAACCTAGCCGCCGCCGCCGTCAGGCCGCCGCCGCTGCTTTTCTTTGGTCGCCGCCGCTGCTACCCACATAGCCGTCGCCGCCGCCCGTCCACCTTCTTCGTCTTCGTCCAGCATCAGCCCGTCGCCAGCGTCACCGTCATCTACCACGACCACTTCGTCTACTCCGACAACCGCGGGCGACACCGGCCCCGCGCTGATTGGCGCCGCAACCGTCGTCGAGTCCTTCTCTGCTGGCCTCTCCGACTTCTTCGACATGGCGTACAGCTCGTGCAGGTCCCAGTCCACGCATGCCCGGTACTGGCAACACCGCCGCGTGCATTCGTCCACAACGTGTCCCCGGGCCTGGCAAGCCTGGTGCGGCGCTTCGTCAACTTCGTCTTCGTCCGTCTATGCATGCCCGGTGCTGGCAACACCGACGCGTGCCTTCGTCTACGATGTGTCCCCGGGTTTGGCAACCCCGCCGCGACGCGTCGTCAGCAACATCTTCTTCCCGACGCACCACTACTTCGACACCACTGCGCCCATGCTAACTCGGCGTCTTCTTGCGCCCGCGGCTCCACGGCGACTTCATCGACACCGGCTACCCCGACTCGACATCGACCACGACATTTTCCGCACGGCTACCTCGACCACGGCTCCACCACCATACGCTCTCGGCTACCTCGACAAACGGCACAAAGGGCTACCGCCTTGCTTGAGCAACCTCGTCGGTTGCCACTCCAGCCACGACTCCGCGATGCGTCGACCGTTATGACTGTGGGGGGGTGCCGTCGGCTTGCCTTCGGATTCTTCTCCAGTCTCACCGTCTGCGTCGCTACCGTTGTGACTGTGGGGGATGTTGAGTATAATGTTTATTAGGAAAGACGAGATAGACTAGGATTTGTTCTGGCTTGTCTTGTACTCCAAGTAGATGATTGTACTCCTATATATATGCCCACGAGGCTCAAGCAATACAACGAATATTCCACCAAATCCCTCTCTCCCTTCTAACACGTGTGTTGCACGTGCAACCTTACTAGTATATAAAAAAGGCACTTATGCCAAAGGGTATGTAGATGCCACCATGCCTGTGTATCACCTCTCTAAACTTGAAAGAGAAGGAAAGCACAATTCGAAACCTCGGGACAAAAATAACCCTTGCATACGCCAGTACAGAAGATGTATCACTAGTCAATTAGAAGCAACAAGCATGCAAGGACTGCTCGGGAAGCTTAGCAGATGAAACAATGTATAGCACTACGCAGATGAACTAAAAGAACACCAAGTTACACATTACAGAAGTGAAAACGGCTATGAGCAATAAGAGAGGGGGGTCCAAAATATAATATGGTTGATCGGCAATCCCCTGTGTAGTTCACAAGTACACCCATGGGGTCACATTCTCACACCACAAGCATTTTGAAATTAAAGTTTTGTAAGACAAATTTATTAGGCAGAAATATATCTGTACATTGGCCAAGCGAACATCAACAGATTCATAGATTGGCTGAAACAAAGAAAAGTTAAGAACCACACTAAAATATAAAATGATTACTAGACCATAGTAGCGCGCGTTGCCCACCCGTCTATTTTGGCAATAAATTGATAGTCATTTACATAAATGTATATGCAGAGGCACTGAGTATGAAAGTAAAATTTTATTAAACCAACTTCTTTGTTAGTAGTAAAAAAAGTGTTTTGTTATTGTGCCCTGAGAACGGATGGTAAAAATATTCAAGAACATTTGAACAGTATAGTGGACGACATCAGTGTTAAGGAAATTATTTAGATTCAAACCCGATCTGCCGACATGCAAATTTTTTGTATGTAACAAATAATGATGATGTTTCATTGAACCATCTCAAAATAAGAACTCCAATAAGCTTCTCTCCTTCGCTAGCTAGTGAACCCATATACATACATGAATTTCAGCATTTTCAGTATGTAGAATTTAATTGCAGAGCAGTGCTTATTTTGCCCTTCTTTTAGTTTTATCACATAATTCTTGAGCAAAAAGTACATTGTGAAATTTAGCTTCTTTTCCTATATAAGTTAGCAAGCTCTTTTAGTGTGATTAGTAAAAACTAAGCACGTCATCAAGTTGTAAGTGTTGAAATAACTAAGCAGAAGGAATAATATCACATAATAGCATGTTTATCGGAAACAAAATATGTGCCGCCTTGCAACATCATGTCAATATTGTACTTCTTCCTCAAAATGATAAGCATCATATAATTTATACATGCAATCCACTGTTGCTACCAGATCTAAATAACTTCACCTTCTATTGAGCTAATTGAAAGCAATAGAAGACCGGGAAGGTGTAACTTGGAGGTTACATGGGATGAATTTTCAGATGTGAAACAATTACACAAATTTTTGCAAGAACCAGGAACAAGCATAAAGAAAATCATGCGCTAACAATGATACTCTCCATAGATAATTAGAAAACAAAGACGTAGTAGATAAGTGTTCATACTGTGCTAATCTTTTTTTAAAGGAGGATATACCCCCGGCCTCTGCATCTGGACGATGCATGCAGCCATTTTATCAATTATTCACATAGACCATACAATGTAATACATCAGTTAACCTGAAGCCACCATCTAGGCAACACCTGTTGCTACTCCTATTCCTTGATGATGGTGTGCCGAATATCCGTGCCAAATACCAAGCAAACATCGCATCAAATCCTAACATCTATAGCCGGATGCCCCAGCCCAGCCACACATCCGGACTGGGTCCCACACCGGTCTGGCGCACTCTCAGAGGTTGTCGCCGACATCTTCCATCGGTCCATCTCCAGAGCAGGAATAGGCGCATCCACCTTGCCAGGCATGTCGTCGACGCCACCACGGCACCAGAGAACGCCACCATCATGTGTGTATCCATCCACACACGCCTGTTGCCGAACCTCCGCAACGCCATGCCGCCGGGATCCAGCATCGAGCATGCGGTAGATGTAACACCGCTCCTCCTCTTGTCCCATCCAACCAACGCTTGCTCCAAAACCATGCCCCCAGGAGGAAAACAACTCCAAAGGTGCCATCATCGTCCGGTCCGGTTTATCCAAATCTAGGGTTTCCCTCGAAGCATCACGAGTGGGATGCCACGACCTGCAACAAGATGCCTCGAGAAGGGAATGACATCATAGATGCCGCCATCATCCGCCATGACCGAAGTCGGAGCTATTTTCAATGAAAGTCGCTCCCCCACCCCCTCCCCGATATCGCAGTTGGCTGGAACCAAGCGGAGCCTGCCATGGAGACGAGAGCTGTCGTCGGCGCACCGATGAGAAGTTGATCCATTGATCCTACTGTCGACGACACAATGGAACTCTCAATGAAAGCACCAATGTCGGTGTCAAAACCGGCAGATCTCGGGTAGGGGGTCCTGAACTGTCTGTCTGAGGATTGATGGTAACAAGGGACAAGTGGGACACAATGTTTACCCAGGTTCGAGCCCTCTTAATGGAGGTAAAACCCTACGTCATGCTTGATTGTATTCGATGAGTATAGGGGTTACAAGAGTTGATCTACCTCGAGACCGTAATGTCTAAACCCTAGATGTCTAGCCTATGAGAATTATAATAGCCTCTACGGACTAAACCCTCCGGTTTATATATACACCGGAGGGACCTAGGGTTGTACAGAGTCGGTTGATGGGGAAGGAAATAACATATCCGGACACCAATCCTGCCATCCACGCATAGGGGAGTCCTACCCGGACACGGGGGGGAAGTCTTCTACTTGTATTTTTACAGCCCATCAGTCCGGCCCATATCAAATAGCCCGGAAACCCGAGGACCCCTAATCCAGGACTCCCTCAGTAGCCCCTGAACCAGTCTTCGATGACGATGTGTTCGGCACGCGGATTGTCTTCGGCATTGCAAGGCGGGTTCCTTCTCTCAAACACTTTAGTATAGCTCCCTGCACAAAGGAATTGTATCCGCTCTGTATAATTAATACAACCCATAGCCACGGGGGCAAGATGTCAAAATAAAACGATGTCTTTTACTAACAACTTTTTTGGTGAAGCGTCGGACTTGTCTCTTTATCATTTCGAACCGTCCCCCCCTGTTTCGCATTTCGAGGCTTAGACTCCATCGGTATGTCTTATCAAAACAGAGTTCATGCCCGCCCATTGTGGGATTCTCATCAATACGGTTTTGGGTAATCCAACCACATCTTTCACACGATCCCTCTGGGAACAGGCGAGTTGTAAGGCTTGAGTGGGGGGCGTTTGGTATTTCACTGCCTATAAGAGGGTAAAAGATCCCTTCTTTTTTTCCCACGCCTTCTTCTAGCTCCTGCCTTCCTACCTTTGAGCTCCAGCACCCAAAACTTCAACCTTTCTCGCCACCAACAACCTCCCTAGCCATGTCTGGATCCAGTTCCAAGGACAAGTGGGGGGCCTCCTCCGTCACCGAGAAGGACATCAAGGAGCTCCGGGGCGCGGGTTATCTGTCCGCGGATATCGCGCACAGCCTCCCAGCCAAAGATCGGGTCATCCCCACTCCAGAGCCCGGCAAGAAGGTCGTATTCATTCCTCACTTCCTCTGAGTGTTGGGGAACGTAACATGCAATTTAAAAAAATCCTACGCTCACACAAGATCTATCTAGGAGATGCATAGCAATGAGAGGGGGAGAGTGTGTCCACGTATCCTCGTAGACCAAAAGCGGAAGCGTTAGTTTAGCGCAGTTGATGTAGTCGAACGCCTTCTCGATTCAACCGATCAAGTACCGAACGTACGGCACTTCCGAGTTCTGCACACTTTTAGCTTGATGATGTCCCTCGAACTCTTGATCCAGCAAAGTGTCAAGGGAGAGTTTCATCAGCACGACGGCATGGTGACGATGATGGTGAAGTGATCCGCCCAAGGCTTCGCCTAAGCACTACGAAAATATGACTGGAGGAGTAAACTGTGGAGGGGGGCGCCGCACACGGCTTGGAACAATTGATCTGTGTTAGAGGCGCCCCCACCCCCGTATATAAAGGAGGGAGAGGGGACGAGGCTGGCCTAGGCTTGCCTCAAGTGGGAGGAGTCCCACTTGGGCTCCTAGCCCAATCCCCCCCCCCTTCCTTTTACCGGAAGGGAAAGGGGGAAGGAGAGAGAGAGAAGGAGAAGGAAAGGGGGCGCCGCCCCCTCCCCTTGTCAAATTCGGACGCCTCCCTTGGGGGGTGCGCGCCATCCCTTATGGGTTGGCCTTCCTCCCTCCTATGGCACATATCTTCCCCCGGGGAGTTCCGCTACCCCTCCCCCCCCCCCCCCCCCGTACTCCGATACGTACCCGATACATTTTGAAACACTTCCGGTGTCCGAATACTATCGTCCAATATATCAATATTTACCTCCCAACCATTTTGAGACTCCTCATCATGTCTGTGATCTCATCCGGGACTCCAAACAATCTTAGGTCACCAAAACAGATAACTCATAATACAAATCGTCATCGAACGTTAAGCGTGCGTACCCTACGAGTTTGAGAACTATGTAGACATGACCGAGACACCTCTTCGGTCAATTACCAATAGCGGAACCTGGATGTTCATATTGGTTCCCGCATATTCTATGAAGATCTTTATCGATCAAACCGTAATGACAACTCGTTCCATTTGTCATCGGTATGTTACTTGCCCGAGATTTCGTCGTCGGTATCTCCATACCTAGTTCAATCTCATTACCGGCAAGTCTCTTTACTTGTTTCGTAATACATCATCCCGCAACTAACTCATTAGTCACATTGCTTGCAAGGCTTATCATGATGTGCATTACCGAGAGGGCCCAGAGATACCTCTCCGATACTCGGAGTGACAAATCCTAATCTCGATCTATGCCAACCCAACAAAAACCTTTGGAGATATTTGTAGAGCATATTTATAATCACCCAATTACATTTTGACGTTTGATAGCACACAAGGTATTCCTCCGGTATTCAGGAGTTGCATAATCTCATAGTTAAAGGAAAATGTATAAGTCATGAAGAAAGCAATAGCAATAAAACTTAACAACCATTATGCTAAGCTAACGGATGGGTCTTGTCCATCACATCATTCTCCTAATGATGTGATCATGTTCATCAAATGACAACACATGTCTATGGTTAGGAAACTTGACCATCTTTGATTAACGAGCTAGTCTAGTAGAGGCATACTAGGGACACTGTGTTTTTTATATGTATCCATACATGTATCAAGTTTTCGGTTAATATAATTCTAGCATGAATAATAAACATTTATCATGATATAAGGAAATATAAATAACAACTTTATTATTGCCTCTAGGGCATATTTCCTTCGTTTCCAAAATGCTTTTATATCGATATTTATTGCATTATGGGCTGCTATTACACACTATGTCACAATACTTATGCCTATTCTCTCTTATTTTACAAGGTTTACATGAAGAGGGAGAATGCTGGCAGCTGGACTTCTGGGCTGGAAAAGGAGCAAATATTAGAGACCTATTCTGCACATCCCCATAAGTCCTGAAACTTCACGGGAGCACGTTTTAGAATAAATAAAAAAATATTGGGCGAAAGAAGTACCAGAGGGGTGCCACCCACCATCCACGAGGGTGGGGGCATGCCCTACCCCCTGGGCGCGCCCCTGCCTCGTGGGGCCACTGGCAGCCCTCTGGTACCCATCTTCTGCTATATGAGATCTTTCATCGAGGAAAAAATCATAAGCTAGCTCACGGGACGAAACTCCGCCGCCACGAGGCGGAACCAATCTAGGGCTCCGGCGGAGCTGTTCTGCCTGGGAAACTTCCCTCCGGGAGGGGGAAATCATCATCATCGTCATCACCATCGACCCTCTCATCATGAGGGGGTCAATCTCCATCAACATATTCACCATCACCATCTCATCTCAAACCCTAGTTCATCTCTTGTATCCAATCTTTGTCCCAAAACCTTAGATTGGTACTTGTGGGTTGCTAGTACTGTTGATTACTCATTGTAGTTTACGCTAGTTGGTTTATTCGGTGGAAGATCATATGTTCAGATCCTTTATGCATATTAATACCCTCTGATTATGAACATGAATACGATTTGTGAGTACTTACATTTGTTCCTGAGGACATGGGAGAAGTCTTGCTATAAGTAGTCATGTGAATTTGGTATTCGTTCGATATTTTGATGAGATGTATGTTGTCTTTCCTCTAGTGGTGTCATGTGAACGTCGACTACATGACACTTCACCATTGTTTGGGCCTAGAGGAAGGCATTGGGAAGTAATCAGTAGATGATGGGTTTCTAGAGTCACAGAAGCTTAAACCCTAGTTTATGAGTTGCTTCGTAAGGGGCTGGTTTGGATCCATATGTTTCATGCTATGGT
Organism: Triticum monococcum; assembly: GCA_034509565.1. NCBI lineage: Eukaryota > Viridiplantae > Streptophyta > Magnoliopsida > Poales > Poaceae > Triticum > Triticum monococcum. Next base: position 661,999,402 of record CM067843.1, on the reverse strand, counting down.
TAGGTTTACCTTAATACTTCTTTTGTAGTTGCGGATGCTTGCAATAGGGGTTAATCATAAGTGGGATGCTTGTCCAAGGAAGGGCAGTACCCAAGTACCAGTCCACCCACATATCAAATTATCAAAGTACCGAGCGCGAATCATATGAACGTGATGAAAACTAGCTTGACGATAATTCCCTTGTGTCCTCGGGAGCGCTTTCCTTTATATAAGAGTTTGTCCAGGCTTGTCCTTTGCTACAAAAGGGATTGGGCCATCTTGTTGCACCTTATTTACTTTTATTACTTGTTACCTGTTACAAATTACCTTATCACAAAACTATCTGCTACCAATAATTTCAGTGCTTGCAGAGAATACCTTACTGAAAACTGCTTATCATTTCCTTCTGCTCCTCGTTGGGTTCAACACTATTACTTATCAAAAGGACTATGATAGATCCCCTACACTTGTGGGTCATCAAGACTCTTTTCTGGCGCCGTTGCCGGGGAGTGAAGCGCCTTTGGTAGGTGGAATTTGGTAAGGAAAATTTTATATAGTGTGCTGAAATTTACTGTCATTTGTTACTATGGAACATAATCCTTTGAGGGGCTTGTTCAGGGTATCTTCACCCCGACCAGTAGAGCAAAGAGTTGCTCCTCAACCTACTGAACCTACTGAAAATGTTTACTTTGAAATTCCTTCGGGTATGATAGAGAAACTACTAGCTAATCCTTTCACAGGAGATGGAACATTGCATCTCGATTTGCGCCTAATCTATGTGGATGAAGTTTGTGGATTATTTAAGCTTGCAGGTATGCCCGAGGATGTTATCAAGAACAAGGTCTTCCCTTTATCTTTGAAGGAAAAGGCATTGACATGGTTTAGGCTATGTGATGATATGGGATCATGGAACTACAACCGATTGAAATTGGAATTTCATCAGAAGTTTTATCATATGCATCTTGTTCATCGTGATCGTAATTATATATATAATTTTTGGCCTCGCGAAGGAGAAAGCATCGCTCAAGCTTGGGGAGGCTTAAGTAAATGTTATATTCATGCCCCAATCATGAGCTCTCAAGAGAAATTATTATTCAAAATATTTATTCTCGGCTTTCTCTCGATAATCGCTCCATGCTCGATACGTCTTGTACTGGCTATTTTATGATGAAGACTATTGAATTCAAATGGGATTTATTGGAAATAATTAAACGCAACTCTAAAGATTGGATCTCGACGAAGGTAAGGAGTCAGGTATAACACCTAAGTTTGATTTTTATAAATCTTTTATGGATACCGATGCTTTCCGTGAATTAGCACTAAATATGGACTTGACTCTGAGATAGTAGCTTCTTTCTGTGAATCCTTTGCTACTCATGTTGATCTCCCTAAGGAGAAGTGGTTTAAATATAATACTCCCATTGAAGTAAACGTAGTTGCACCTATTAAAGTTGAAGAAAAGACCGTCACATATAATGATTCTGTTGTTCCTACAGCTTATATTGAGAAACCACCTTTCCCTGTTAGAATATAGGATCATGCTAAAGATTCAACTGTAGTTCGTAAGGGTAATACTAGAACAACTACTCCCTCTGAGCAAATTAAAGTTGAACCTAGTGTTGCTATGGTTAAAGATCTCTTGGATGATAATATTGATGGGCATGTTATTTACTTTTGTGATGAAGCTGCTAGAATTGCTAGACCCGATATTAAAAATAAACATAGACCTGTTGTAGGCATGCCTGTTATTTCTGTTAAAATAGGAGATCATTGCTATCATGGCTTATGTGATATGGGTGCTAGTGCAAGTGCAATACCTCATTCCTTATACAAAGAAATTATGCATGATATTGCACCTACTGAGATAGAGGAATCGATGTTACAATTAAGCTGGCCAATAGAGACACTATTTCACCAGTTGGGATTGTTAGAGATGTTGAAGTCTTGTGTGGGAAAAGTTAAATATCCTACTGATTTCCTTGTTCTTAATTCCCCACAAGACGACGTTTGTCCCATTATATTTGGTAGACCCTTCTTGAATACTGTCAATGCTAAGATAGACTGCAAAAAGGATGTAGTTACTATTGGTTTGGGGGATATGTCTCATGAATTTAATTTTGCTAAATTCTGTAGACAATCCCATGATAAAGAATTGCCTAGTAAAGATGAAATTATTGGTGTTGCTTCTATTGTCGTGCCTCCTAGTGATCCTTTAGAACAATATTTGGTAGATCATGAAAATGATATGTTTATGAATGAAAGAAGGGAAATAGATGAAGTATTCTTTAAACAGGGGCCTATTTTGAAACACAACTTGCCTGTTGAAATCCTAGGGGATCTTCCTCCACCCAAGGGTGATCCCGTGTTTGAGCTTAAACCTTTGCCTGATACTCTTAAATATGCTTATCTTGATGAGAAAGAGATATATCATGTTATTATTAGTGCTAACCTTTCAGAGCATGAAGATAAGAAATTATTGAAAACTCTGAAGAAGCACTGTGCTGCTATTGGATATACTCTTGATGATCTTAAGGGCATTAGTCCCACTCTATGCCAGCACAAAATAAAATTGGAGAAAGACGCGAAACCGGTTGTTGATCACCAACGACGGTTAAATCCTAAGATGAAAGAAGTGGTAAGAAAAGAAATACTAAAGCTCCTGGAGGCAGGTATAATTTATCCCATTGCTGATAGTCAGTGGGTAAGTCATGTCCACTATGTCCCTAAGAAGGGAGGTATTACTGTTGATCCCATAAAGAATTGTTACGGGTTATAGAATGGTAATTGATTTCCGCAAATTAAATAAAGCTACTAAAAACGATCATTAGCCTTTACCTTTTATTGATCAAATACTAGAAAGATTATCCAAACATACACATTTTTTCTTTCTAGATGGTTATTCTAGTTTCTCTCAAATACCTGTGTCAAAAGGGGAACAAGAAAAGACAACTTATACTTGCCCTTTCGGTACCTTTGCTTATAGATGTATGCCTTTTGGTTTATGCAATGCACCTACTACCTTTCAGAGATGTATGACTGCTACATTCTCTGACTTTTGTGAAAAGATTGTTGAGGTATTTGATACGTCTCCAACGTATCTATAATTTTTGATTTCTCCATGCTATATTATCTACTGTTTTGGACATTATTGGGCTTTATTATCCACTTTTATATTATTTTTGGGACTAACCTATTAACCGAAGGCCCAGCCCAGAATTGTTGTTTTTGCCTATTTTAGGGTTTCGCTCATTATGCTGAATTGGAGAAGCAGAAGATTCAGCTGGACCTTGATTTAGAGCTGGCCAGGACGGAGTTGCAGAAGGTCAGGGAGGGCGCCGCAGGTAAAGCAACTTTGTCGACTGGTTCTGTTTTCAGGCTCGGGCATTCCTTTGCTGTTTCTGATTCAATCACCGTTTCTTTGTAGGTGAATTGGAAAGAGCGTTGGCGAGGAAGGACCAGGACCTGGCTGTCGCCCGTAAGGCGGCTGACGACAAGATGGTTCTGGCCGAACAGAAGCTGGCTTCGGTCGGCCAGTTGGAGCAAGAGAACGTTAGGTTGCAGGCCGCTCTGACTGATGCCAACAAGCTGGCTGCCAGTTGGAAGAAGAAGCACCTCCTCTTGGGTGAGGAGATGGAAGGCGTCGCCCGTAGGAGGGACGATCTGGAGAGCTTCCTGAGGAGCCTCGCCAAGAGGTTGTACATCAAACTTGAAGGTGCACCTCTAATTTTGATTATTTTGTACTTTTTGTGTCGACTCAATCCTGTGGTCGTTGGCTTATCTTTAGGTCTTGTGTGCAGAATTCTATCAGAACTTCGAAGAGGAGACCGGGCGGATCGAAACGGGTCTTGACCCAATCAATTCCCCGGTGAAAGACGACACTGCCATGAACTTGCTCCGACTGGAATCCCGAATCGACGGCGCCGTGGATTACCTGGCTCGACTAAAGGTTGCCGTGTCGCGGATCGACTCGACGCTTTGGCCAGAATCTGCGCTCCAAAATGATCTTGAGTCTCTTATGGCTCGACTTGACAAAATCCCCGATCGAGTGCAGGAGTGGAAAAAGTCCTCTTCCCGGTGCGGCGCTGACGTGGCTCTATCCTTAGTCCGTGTTCATTGCAAGGAGGCGCGAGAAGAAAAGCTGGCCGCCATCCAAGTCGCCAATACCAAGAGGCACAGCTTCCAGGACTTCATGGAGACCTTCATTGCTGCAGCTACTCGCATTGCGGACGGGATCGACTTGGATGAGTTCGTCGCTCCTGCCAGCCCTCCTCTTGAGGAGTGAGAAAACTTTTTATACCTTTCCTTAAATTAGCCTCGGGATGCCGAGTGGATTTGTAGTCGTTCAAACTCTGCCGAGCTGAGAGCTCGAGTACTTTGATTCGGGGCCCGAGGCCTTTTGAGTTTTATCCGAACTTTATTTTTGCTGAATGTCTCCATGGTCTGGAACTGTCGTGAGAGGCTTGATGGCCGGCCCCCACCCGTCGTTGTACATTGTATTTGTGGCGGAGCTCTCGGGAGAAGGCGGCAGTCAACCCACACTCCGTTGTTGTACATTGTATTTGTGGCGGAGCTCTCGGGAGAAGGCGGCAGTCGACCCACAACCAACACCCAGTTGTTGTACATTGTATTTGTGGCGGAGCTCTCCACTCAGTAGGACTTTTCAAATTTAGGCGAGTGTCTGACTGCAGCTAAGTCTCTTCGTGGAGAACTTAGGCGAGTGCTGAACTGCAGCTAAGCCCCCGAGTGGGAGGATTGCTCTCCGCTCGGTAGGACTTTTCAAACTTAGGCGAGTGTCTGACTGCAGCTAAGTCTCTTCGTGGAGAACTTAGGCGAGTGCTGAACTGCAGCTAAGCCCCCGAGTGGGAGGATTGCTCTCCGCTCGGTAGGACTTTTCAAACTTAGGCGAGTGTCTGACTGCAGCTAAGTCTCTTTATGGAGGACTTAGGCGAGTGCCGAACTGCAGCTAAGCCCCCGAGTGGGAGGATTGCTCTCCACTCGGTAGGATTTTTCAAACTTAGGCGAGTGTCTGACTGCAGCTAAGTTTCTTTGTGGAGAACTTAGGCGAGTGCTGAACTGCAGCTAAGCCCCCGAGTGGGAGGATTGCTCTCCACTCGGTAGGATTTTTCAAACTTAGGCGAGTGTCTGACTGCAGCTAAGTTTCTTTGTGGAGAACTTAGGCGAGTGCTGAACTGCAGCTAAGCCCCCGAGTGGGAGGATTGCTCTCCACTCGGTAGGATTTTTCAAACTTAGGCGAGTGTCTGACTGCAGCTAAGTCTCTTCGTGGAGAACTTAGGCGAGTGCTGAACTGCAGCTAAGCCCCCGAATGGGAGGATTGCTCTCCACTCGGTAGGATTTTTCAAACTTAGGCGAGTGTCTGACTGTAGCTAAGTCTCTTCGTGGAGAACTTAGGCGAGTGCTGAACTGCAGCTAAGCCCCCGAGTGGGAGGATTGCTCTCCACTCGGTAGGATTTTTTTAAACTTAGGCGAGTGTCTGACTGCAGCTAAGTCTCTTCGTGGAGAACTTAGGCGAGTGCTGAACTGCAACTAAGCCCCCGAGTGGGAGGATTGCTCTCCACTCGGTAGGATTTTTCAAACTTAGGCGAGTGTCTGACTGCAGCTAAGTCTCTTCGTGGAGAACTTAGGCGAGTGCTGAACTGCAGCTAAGCCCCCGAGTGGGAGGATTGCTCTCCACTCGGTAGGATTTTTCAAACTTAGGCGAGTGTCTGACTGCAGCTAAGTCTCTTCGTGGAGAACTTAGGCGAGTGCTGAACTGCAGCTAAGCCCCCGAGTGGGAGGATTGCTCTTCACTCGGTAGGATTTTTCAAACTTAGGCGAACTGGATTCGCAGCTAAGTCACCCACTAGGGGATTTCGGATATATACAATAGTGGCAACAATTATTGGAACACTCTTATTTCTAATAAAAATGGTCCTTAGGAGTTTTTCTTATTACATCTGGTTTAAGAGTGGACTTAAGTGTAAAAGGGGCGGAGAAGCTCTGCGTTCCAAGCTCGAGGTTCGTCGATTTGTCGATCAACATTGTAAAGGTGATATGCTCCATTGTGGAGGACTCTGGTGATGATGAATGGGCCTTCCCAAGTGGGAGCGAGCTTGTGAGGTTTCTGTTGATCCACTCGGAGGACCAAATCTCCTTCTTGAAAGGCTCGACTCTTCACATTCCGGGCATGGAATCGACGCAAGTCCTGCTGGTAAATGGTTGATCTGATCATTGCCATCTCCCTTTCTTCCTCCAAGAGATCGAGTGCGTCTTGCCGGGCCTGCTCTGCTTCATCTTCGTTGTAAAGCTCAACTCGAGGCGCATTGTGAAGGAGATCGCTTGGCAGGACAGCTTCGGCTCCATAAATCAGAAAGAACGGGGTCCTTCCAGTCGACCGGTTAGGGGTAGTCCTTAATCCCCACAGTACTGACGGAAGCTCATCGACCCAAGCGCCTACCGCGTGCTTGAGATCACGCATCAGCCGAGGTTTTAGCCCTTTGAGAATCAGACCATTTGCTCTCTCAGCTTGTCCATTCGACTGGGGATGAGCGACTAAGGCGTAGTCGACTCGTGTGCCTTGAGAAGCGCAAAATGCCCTGAAATCGTCCGAATCAAAGTTTGACCCGTTATCAGTGATGATGCTGTGTGGGACTCCATATCTGAATGTCAACCCTCTGATGAAACTGATAGCGGTGCTAGCGTCAAGGCTCTTTATGGGCTTAGCTTCGATCCATTTGGTAAACTTGTCGACTGCCACAAGCACGTGAGTGAACCCACTCCTGCCCGTTCTCAAGGGGCCAACCATGTCCAATCCCGAGACGGCAAAGGGCCAGACGAGCGGAATGGTTTTCAGGGCCGACGCGGGCTTGTGTGACATGTTGGAGTAGAATTGGCAGCCCTCGCACCTGTCGACTATCTCTTTCGCCATCTCATTTGCCCTTGGCCAATAAAATCCAGCTCGGTATGCTTTAGCCACAATGGTCCGAGAGGACGCATGGTGACCACAAGTTCCCGAGTGGATATCGTTGAGGATTATTTGACCTTCTTCTGGCGTTATGCATTTCTGGCCGACCCCGGTCGCACTTTCTCTGTACAACTGTCCCCTTATGACTGTGAAGGCCTTAGATCGGCGGACGATCTGTCGAGCCTCCTCTTCGTCCTCCGGGAGTTCTTTCCTTAGGATATATGCAATGTATGGTATCGTCCAGTCGGGGGTGATTGCCAAGACTTCCATGATCAGGTCGACTACTGCAGGTACTTCAACTTCAGTCGGGTCCGCGGCACTCTTCGGCTGCGGGACTTCTTCTGTGAAAGGATCTTCTTGTACTGACGGCGAGTGAATGTGTTCCAAGAACACGTTGCTTGGAATGGCTTCTCTCTTGGAGCCTATCTTTGCCAAGTCGTCAGCTGCTTGGTTTTTCAATCGAGGGATGTGGTGGAGTTCCAACCCCTCGAACTTCTTCTCTAGCTTCCGTACTGCATTGCAGTATCCAGTCATTGCCGGATTCCTGACGTCCCATTCCTTCATCACTTGATTAACCACCAGATCTGAGTCGCCATAGACCATGAGGCGACGGACGCCGAGTGAAATGGCCATGCGCAATCCATACAAAAGTGCTTCATATTCTGCTTCGTTATTGGAGGAATCGAAGTGAATCTGGAGAACGTATCTGAGCTTATCTCCTCGGGGGGAGACCAGAACTACCCCTGCGCCCGAACCATTCAGCATCTTGGATCCATCAAAGAACATAGTCCAGTGTTCCGAGTGAACTTGAGTCGGAAGTTGCTGTTCAATCCACTCGGCGATAAAATCCGCGATTGCTTGAGACTTAATGGCTTTCTTTGCTTCAAACTTGATGTCTAAAGGAAGGAGTTCAATCGCCCACTTGGCCACTCGACCAGTTGCATCTCTGTTATGCAGGATCTCCGATAATGGAGCGTCGCTGACGACTGTAATGGAGTGGTCAGAGAAATAGTGTGCAACTTTCTTCGTGGTCATGTAAATCCCATATACAAGCTTCTGGTAGTGGGGGTATCTTTGTTTTGAAGGGGTCAAAACTTCAGACACATAATAGACAGGGCGTTGAACTTTGAAGGCCTTCCCTTCCTCTTCTCTCTCGACCGTAAGTACTGTACTGACAACTTGTCCCGTGGCTGCAATATAAAGCAGCAGAGGCTCTTTGCTGATTGGAGCAGCTAGCACCGGCTGGGTGGAGAGCAGAGCTTTGAGCTCCACAAACGCTGCATCAGCTTCTGGAGTCCATTCGAACTTGTCAGACTTTTCATCAGTCAGTAAAGAGGCAACGCTTTTTCACCGAGTCGAGAGATGAATCGACTTAAGGCGGCCAAGCAGCCTGTAAGTTTTTGGACATCATGCACACGTACAGGATGCTTCATCCAGAGTATGGTTCCAATTTTTTCAGGATTGGCGTCGATTCCCCGTTCGGAAACGAGAAAACCGAGTAGCTTGCCACCTGGAACTCCAAAAGTGCATTTTGACGGATTGAGCTTGATATCGTACCTCCTGAGGTTGGCGAAGGTTTCAGTAAGGTCAGCCCGTAGGTCGGAACCTTTCCGAGACTTGACTACGATATCGTCCATGTACGCCTCCACATTCCGACTGATTTGAGTGAGTAAACACTTCTGGATCATTCTCATGAATGTGGCTCTGGCGTTCTTGAGGCCGAACGGCATGGTGACGTAACAGAAGCATCCGAATGGAGTGATGAAAGTTGTTTTGATTTCGTCGGGTCCATACAGACGGATCTGATGGTACCCGGAGTAGGCATCTAGAAAAGACAATCTCTCACATCCCACAGTTGAGTCGACAATTTGGTCGATGCGAGGGAGAGGAAAATGATCTTCCGGGCAGGCCCGATTGATATGCTTGAAATCAATGCACATGCGGAGTGACTTGTCCTTCTTGGGGACCATGACAACATTGGCGAGCCACTCGGAGTGGTAGATCTCTCGAATGAACTCAGCTGCTAAGAGCCGAGCCACCTCTTCGCCGATAGCTTATTTTTTCTGGACGGCGGACCGTTGCAGATGTTCCTTCATGGGTTTGAACTTTGAGTCGACTCGTAGGCGGTGCTCAGCCAGCCCCCTGGGAACTCCGGGCATGTCAGAGGGTTTCCATGCGAAGATGTCCCAGTTCTCATGGAGGAGCTGGATGAGCGCTTCTTCCTATTTGGAGTCGAGCGTCGTTGAGACGTGAGTCGGAGCTGCGTCGGGGTCGGTCGGGTGAATGTGGACTGTCTCCGTTTCGCCGGCCGACTGAAAAGCTGATTCGGAGGCAGGCTTCTTAGCCCGCAACAATTCACTCGGGTCGGCAGTCTTCTGGTATTCTTTCAGCTCGACTACTGCCATCTGAGCGTCGGCGATCTTCGATCCCTTTTGGAAACATTCTTCTGCCTTCTTCCGGTTGCCTGTAACAGTGATCACACCTTTAGGACCAGGCATCTTTAATTTAAGATACACGTAGCATGGTCGAGCCATGAAGCGTGCATAAGCCGGTCTGCCCAAGATGGCGTGATAAGCACTCTGGAAGTCCACAACTTCAAACGTTAACTTTTCCTTGCGGTAATTCTTTGAATCACCGAAAACCACATCAAGAGCAATTTGGCCGAGTGACTCGGCTTTCTTCCCAGGAATGACTCCGTGGAAGCTCATGTTACTGGCGCTGAGTCTGGACATCGGAATGCCCATTCCTTTCAAGGTTTCCGCGTACAGTATGTTCAGGCCACTGCCACCGTCCATTAGGACTTTGGTCAGTCGAGTGCCTTCGACAACTGGGTCGACCACCAAAGCTTGCCTCCCAGGGGTGGCAATGTGTGTTGGATGATCGGATTGGTCGAACGTGATGGCCGTCTGGGACCACTTTAGGTAACTGGGAGTTGCAGGGGCAACCATGTTCACCTCTCGGTTAATGACTTTCAATCGACTTTTGCTTTCGACATCGGCAAAAATCATCAGGGTGGAATTGACCTGGGGGTATCCATCGTCACTATCATCCCTGTCCTCAACTCTGTCCGGCTCTTTCTCTTTATCTTTTGGCTGCTTGCCCTGAAACTGTTGGATCAGGAGCCGGCATTGTCGAGTGGTATGTTTGGGGTAAATAAAATTACCCTCTTCGTCTTTCTTGGTGTGGATGTGACATGGCAAATCCAAAACATCATTCCCATCCTGATCCTTGACTTTCTTGGGCTTCCAAGTGCTCTTGGGTTTCCCCTTGAAGTTTCCCTGAGCCACAGCTAGGGCCTCCCCGGGAGCGGCTGGCTCGGCCTTCCGCTTTTGCTTCCGACTGGAGTTTCCTCCGGTTTCTTGGGCGACTGACTTAAGTTTGCCACTTCGGAGTCGGTCTTCGTCTTCTCCATTAGCGTACTTGGTGGCAATATCCATCATCCGATTAAGGGACATCTCTCCGGTCCGGCCAAATTTCAGATTCAACTCCCTGTACTTGACCCCTTCCTTGAAAGCGCAGACTGCTTGATGGTCAGGCACGTTCTCGACCGAGTGGTGCAGTATGATCCACCTCTGGATGTATTCCCTCAGTGTTTCATTCGGCTTCTGTACGCAAGACCACAGCTCTGTAAGGCCTGCAGGGCGCTTGCATGTTCCTTCGAAGGTTGTAACAAACACTCGGGAGAGATCCTCCCAAGTGTAAATGCTGCTGGGCGCCAGCTGATTCAGCCACGCCCTAGCTGAGCCTTCCAACATGAGGGGTAAATGCTTCATGGCCACCTCGCCGTTGCCGCCACCGATCTGCACAGCCACTCGGTAATCTTCGAACCACGTGTCAGGCTTGGACTCGCCGGTGAACTTGCTGATTCCAGTCGCCAGCCGGAAGTTGGGTGGGATCACCGCGGCTCTGATGGCTCGACTGAAACACTCAGGCCCCGAGGCGTGTGCCCTGCTGTCGGTAGGCGTATCTCTGCTGTGGCCCTCTCGATGAGCCCTGTTCCTGTCCACCAGACCTTGAACGAGGATGGATCTCGCGTCAAAGCCTGGGTCTCTGGGGTCGACTGGGACCCTCTGCCCAGTGTGATGAGGGCGCCTGTCGTCTCGATGCCGAGGTGCATATGATCCACTCCGTGGAGGAGGGGACGGCACCCGACGCCCATCATCACGGTTGAGTCGGTGATCGTATTGCTCGTTCCCCCTATACCGATCGTGCCGGTCTCCACGCCCCTCACGCCTCGGGGGCGATCTCGGGCTGTGAGCCGACTGGACGGTCTCCGTTGCAACGGATCGACTGTGGATCCTGTCTCGCGACTGAGAGACGGCGGAATTCTGATTCCCCGCTGCTCGGAGCAATGCTCTGATCTGCAGCAATCCTCTTCCGGCCTCCGACTGGGAGGGCTGGATCGACTCCGCTATGCGGGCCGCGGCAGCCAGGTTCTGAACCGGAGTTCGGTACACCTGTGGTGACGGGAAGAGTTGCCGTCGACTGGGTTCGGGTGCCTGCAGGCGTCGACTGGAGTCGGGAGCCCGCTGACGTCGACTGGACTCGGGAGCCCGCTGACGCGCCTTCTCGTCGAGAGCCCGCTGTAGGTTTTCCAATCGAGTGCGCTCGGCTAGATTAGCCAAGCGCGCATCCTCCAAGGCCCGGGCCTCGGGGGTTTCTCCAACAATAGGTGTGTAAAGCGCGTCCATGTTCCGGCGACGAAGCTCCTCCCGCTGCAACGACGTAAGAGGTTCGGGGAGGTATTCGTCGTGAGGGTGCGACGGATCGCCCCTGTCGGCACCATCGTCAGCATGAGGGAATCCGGGGGGACTGCGCGTCCCCTCGACCGCCAGGACCTCTGCCAGGGGGTCGCTGCTGTCGCACTCGGAAGCGGACTCCATGGAGCCAGTCGACAGATCAAACAGGCTGCAGAGGGATTCATCAGGCTCGATTGCAGCGACCTGCTGGGTCGCCGACTGGCGGGCCAAGGCGCGCTTCATCCACCGCTGGAGCCTCGACCGACCCGAGCGCTTGCGCTGGCGGGAGACAGGACGGGGAGATGGCACGGGAGTCGACCGATATGGGGTCGACGGCTGCCTCAGGAGGACGCCACGGACGCACGCGCGGAAGTGCGTCGCACCGCGGACGGGGAGTGCGTCGACGTCAAGCGGCGCCTCCTGGAGCCAAGCGGAGTCGTCGGCGATGAAAGTAAGTCGGCCGAGGCGGATCTCGCGGCCCGCCGCCAAGGCTCCGCAGGAAAACATGATCGAGTGGATCGACGAAAATCGCAACTTCTCCAAATTAGGCGCTAAGACTACTGCCCCAAGGTGGGCGCCAACTGTCGTGGTTCTAAGTCTGACAGTGAGGTAGGGGGGTATGTATGAAGAGGCTAGGCCTTAGCTATCGGGAAGTTGTAAGCACGCAAGGTTTACGAGTTCAGGCCCTTCTCTGAGGAAGTAACAGCCCTACGTCTCGGTGCCCGGAGGCGGTCGATTGGATTATGCGTGAGTAAGATTACAGGGGTGCGAACCCTTCATACTGAGGAGGGGGGTGGCTTATATAGAGTTCGCCAGCCCTCTCTTGTCCTCAGTAATGTAGGGTTTAAGGTACATTTAAGGTGGGCGTTACTGATAACGTCCCTAATAAAGCGTCATGATGATCATAAAGACTACTTAATAGCTGACCGTTTTCCTGGGAGTGATTTGAGGTCTCCTGGTGGTCGAGTGGTTGGCTTGTTGGTCGAGTGACAGCTTCTTGGTCGAGTGCCTTGGCCCCGTCGAGTGGGATATCTTCAAGTTGTCTGAAAGGTGACTTCCTCTAAGGACGTCCTACGGTAGGGCTCTTAGGACGGGTCCGTGTCCCTACCGTAGGTATATGACTACATCAGTGGCAACGCCGGGATGGGGATGCAACAGATGCAGATGGTGATGCCTTCGACGCAGGGGTTCGCCGTCGGGATGCATATGCACCAGATGTCAATGGCAATGCCTCCGCCGCCGGGCTTGGCCTACGGGGTGGATTTGCAGTAGATGCATATGTCGGTTCCTCCATCGCCCGTTTTTGGCGCCGGGACGGAGATGCAGCGGATGATTATGGCGATGCAGCCGCAACCAGTGTTCGCCGCCGAGACGGAGATGCAGCAGGCGACTATGGCGATGCCGCCGCCGCCGGAGTTTCCTGTTGGGATGGCGATGCCTCCGCCGCCGGGGGTCGCCGCCGGGATGAAGATGGTGCAGCAGGGGCCCGGGATGAACATGGGCTTCCCCTACTGAGGAGAAGAAGACAAGATCCATACCAAGTCTGAGTCTGTGAGAGTCAGACTCTATGACACCGATCTCTTAGTTCGTTATCAATCTATTTATATTATACACCGATCTCTTAGTTCGTTATCAATCTATTTATATGATCCTGGGTGCAAGATTCATTATCCTAGTAGTATCAATTAAATTAATGGCTTGTAATCTATTTGTATCAGTGGCATCGAGACAGAAAATTAAAGAATGAAATACTGTTAGTAGGCATTTCCTTTGGTTCTCTCTGGTGGCAACAGAACAAAAGATTTATGCGTCTTAATTGTTCAAAAATCCTATGGAAATTTGTGGGCTGGACCATGCCTTTAACGCGAGAGCGCCATCCAACAGCTAGCCTATGGATCGGCGCCTATCTAATGAGCCATCAGCATCTAACATTTTTTAGGAAAATACATATGGCTAAATGTTGATCTCCAATGTTACTTCATAGTAGCCTTTGTTCTAAGCAAAATATGCTTATTAGTATTATGTTATTTTGCAGGCTTTTTCTCAACTTTGTTCTCGGGGCCTTGCTCATGGTTTTGTTTAAATAAGGTATTTCATCAGAAATCATATGGCATGCATGGATTAAATCTTGAATTTTGCTAGTACTAAATATTGGTACTAAACATGGTGTACGTAGCTTGTCAGTTTTACCTCATAATCCTAGCCCTCATTGGTTGATTTTCATGATGTTGCTTAAATTTTATTGAGGTAGCCCTCCAAATAAAATGGCATGCATGCTTACAGAAGTATAATATGGTGGACAATCATGATTGATGGCAAGAGGTATGGTGTTAGTTAACTACACATTTAGCTTCCTATTATCTTGAACAGCGTGTTTTGAAATAAATTGACATAGTAACACGCTATCTCGCCCTTCTCACTAATTCTATGGCCATAGATTATATCTATTTTGCCGGTCAGAATCGGTTGCAGCTATTTCAAAGCATGGTGTTCTATCCTTCATTTATTCTTAATTTTTTGGAATAGATCAAGACGACAATTCATGATGCTCCAGATTATACATCTTTTATTTATTTGTGCTTACCAGGGAAGCAGGTTATATGTGGCACATAAAGTATTTTTTTGTTTTAACCATTGGTGAAGTCATTTCTAGATCTTTTCACCCAGCTGGTGGAATCACTACAAGAAACAAACAAAGGTACTTATTCGTACAAATGATATTATTGGAATGGAAGTGTATAGTAGCAAAACTCAAATTAGTTCTTTAATATTTGGGCACACAGTACAAATGTTCATGTAGAACATCTTGAACCCAAATCTTTTTGTAGAAAGTGGTTTGCTAATTTAACCAACCATTATTCAGGTATGTCCATGCATTTTTTCATTAGGCTTGGACTTAGACCTGAAATTGAGCTTGGCCAAAGTTACATTAATAGAATGGAGCAAATATGTGATTTAAATATATTGGAAGAACAATTCACTTATTTTTCAGGGGTTAGCAACCTTTTTTTGCTGGTTCATGTCAACATGGATAAATAGGTTCTTCAGTTGGTGCACTAGCATTTTATTTCAATTGAGATATATAATTTCAGATTGCTAGCTATAACGAAAGTAACATGGCTGAATAGGTTCTTGGGTTGGTGCACTAACCATGTCGTATTATATATGAATGTAATCTTGTCTGGCTTTTGTCGTTATAATTTACTTACACTGGCACTAAATACTAAATGTATATGGCAATATCAGACATGCTTGTGAAGCGTCATCTATTATTGTGATTTACTATGAAACTATTGCTCTCCAATGTTGTGTGCAGACCAATGGGCAGCTTAATAACTTCGGAGAACAAAATCTTGGTGAAGACATTTCAGAGTAGATGCAACAGTGTTGTACAAGTGGATTTATTGTTTGGTTTCTGTATCACCTTTCCAGTTTATGATTATCCATTAGCACATTGTTATAGAAGATATCTCACAATGAGATTTGAAGTGAGTCTAAGTAAGTCAAGAGATGGTTGGCCATTGTTGTCCAAAACATGATGTTTGATTTTCTCAACCACAATTGGCCCTTTATTTGTAGTCATATGTCTTTTTACCAATCGTTTATGTATTTTAAAATTTTAATACATATAATTCCTGCTCATAGTTTGTTTCACGAGCAAAATATGGACCCTTGGCCGATTGTTGATCTAACAATCGGTACTTTAAATGCATGTTTGTCATGGTTTACTTAGGCATGTGCAAATCAAGACGTGTTGTTGAGTATAATGTTTATTAGGAAAGACGAGATAGAATAGGATTTGTTCTGGCTTGTCTTGTACTTTAAGTAGATGATTGTACTCCTATATATATGCCCACGAAGCTTAAGCAATACAACGAATATTTCATCAAATCCCTTTCTCCCTTCTAACATGGTATCTATCGCAAGTCGATACTAAACCCTAGCCGCCGCCGCTTCCGCACCGGCGCGCCGCCCCCGGGGCGGTCGGCCTCCATGACCGCCGCTGGGGGCCGCGCCGCCCGTACCTAGGGTTCGTCCGTCGGTCGTGTTGACCGGCTGCCCTAGAGAGTCTTTTTCCCGATCCTTTGATCCGGGCTTTCTCTCTCTTGCCGGTCGCTTTGATCAGCGTCTACTTTTTGGTTTTCCAGTCTATGTGATTCGGTTTGCGTCGCCCACCGCTGCTGTCGACCCCGTGCGCCTCTACTCCAACACCGGCGCGATCGGCCGGCTTCTTCACCGACTCGGCGGCCTCGTGCGTCGTCCGCGCGTCTGCCCGCGTCGCCCCGACCCGGTGGCCTCGCGCGTCGGCCCGCCGGTCACCCCGACCCGGCGGCCTCACGTCATGCGGCGGCCCTTCGCCGCCGCCATTCGCGCGCCGGCCCGCCCATCGATCTACGCTGGCCGTCACCGCCCTGCTCCGACCGGGACTCCTGCATCACCCCGACCCGGCTGCCTCGCGTCATGCAGCGGCCAATCATAGCCGCCCTGCTGACCGCCGCCGCCGGCTTCATCTCGGACTCCGTCGCCACCACGCCTCCACCGAGCGGCGTCCCCGACCTTGCGCGCGATCGGCTTGATCACCCGCTTGCCGCCACGATCCGACTCATCTACGCCGCGCGACCGACCTGGCTCGTCGGTTACGCGCGCCTCCACAGGTCCCATGAAAATCGTCCCCGAGTTCAGCGCGCCTCTCCACCGATCGAGCATCAGGCTGCCACTGCGTCGCCCCGTCGGGCCGCAGCGCCGCCGCCCCGTGGTTCTTCTCCCGGCTGCACCGACCCGCGTCAGCGCTGCGTCGCCCCTTCGGGCCGTAGTGCCGCGGCCCGCGGTCCCCCGCCGCCCCGAGGGCATCCGCTCTAGGCCGTCCCGTGGCTGCATCGACCCTCGCGCCGCCGCTGCGTCGTCCCGTCGGGCCGTAGCGAGCATGGCACGCGGACCACGCCGCCGTCCCGAGGCCGTCCCCGCGGCTGCACCGACTCGCGAACCGCCGTTGCGTCGCCCCTTCGGGCCGCAGCGGCGCGGCCCGCGGTTCCCGCCGTCGCCCCGAGGTCTTCCCGCCGTCGCCCCGACCCGCATGCCGCCGTTGCGTCGCCCCTTCAGGCCGTAGCGCGGCGGGCCACGGTCCACTTCGTCGTCCACGCGCGTTGACTTCCTGTGGTATGCGCCGCGCCGTCTCCCTTGGCGCGGGAACGCCACTGTCCGCGCCGGTCTTCGTCATGCTGTTAGGGTTCTTCGCCTACTTCGAACATCGCCGCCGCGTTTCTAACCTAGCCGCCGCCGCCGTCAGGCCGCCGCCGCTGCTTTTCTTTGGTCGCCGCCGCTGCTACCCACATAGCCGTCGCCGCCGCCCGTTCACCTTCTTCGTCTTCGTCCAGCATCAGCCCGTCGCCAGCGTCACCGTCATCTACCACGACCACTTCGTCTACTCCGACAACCGCGGGCGACACCGGCCCCGCGCTGATTGGCGCCGCAACCGTCGTCGAGTCCTTCTCTGCTGGCCTCTCCGACTTCTTCGACATGGCGTACAGCTCGTGCAGGTCCCAGTCCACGCATGCCCGGTACTGGCAACACCGCCGCGTGCATTCGTCCACAACGTGTCCCCGGGCCTGGCAAGCCTGGTGCGGCGCTTCGTCAACTTCGTCTTCGTCCGTCTATGCATGCCCGGTGCTGGCAACACCGACGCGTGCCTTCGTCTACGATGTGTCCCCGGGTTTGGCAACCCCGCCGCGACGCGTCGTCAGCAACATCTTCTTCCCGACGCACCACTACTTCGACACCACTGCGCCCATGCTAACTCGGCGTCTTCTTGCGCCCGCGGCTCCACGGCGACTTCATCGACACCGGCTACCCCGACTCGACATCGACCACGACATTTTCCGCACGGCTACCTCGACCACGGCTCCACCACCATACGCTCTCGGCTACCTCGACAAACGGCACAAAGGGCTACCGCCTTGCTTGAGCAACCTCGTCGGTTGCCACTCCAGCCACGACTCCGCGATGCGTCGACCGTTATGACTGTGGGGGGGTGTCCGTCGGCTTGCCTTCGGATTCTTCTCCAGTCTCACCGTCTGCGTCGCTACCGTTGTGACTGTGGGGGATGTTGAGTATAATGTTTATTAGGAAAGACGAGATAGACTAGGATTTGTTCTGGCTTGTCTTGTACTCCAAGTAGATGATTGTACTCCTATATATATGCCCACGAGGCTCAAGCAATACAACGAATATTCCACCAAATCCCTCTCTCCCTTCTAACACGTGTGTTGCACGTGCAACCTTACTAGTATATAAAAAAGGCACTTATGCCAAAGGGTATGTAGATGCCACCATGCCTGTGTATCACCTCTCTAAACTTGAAAGAGAAGGAAAGCACAATTCGAAACCTCGGGACAAAAATAACCCTTGCATACGCCAGTACAGAAGATGTATCACTAGTCAATTAGAAGCAACAAGCATGCAAGGACTGCTCGGGAAGCTTAGCAGATGAAACAATGTATAGCACTACGCAGATGAACTAAAAGAACACCAAGTTACACATTACAGAAGTGAAAACGGCTATGAGCAATAAGAGAGGGGGGTCCAAAATATAATATGGTTGATCGGCAATCCCCTGTGTAGTTCACAAGTACACCCATGGGGTCACATTCTCACACCACAAGCATTTTGAAATTAAAGTTTTGTAAGACAAATTTATTAGGCAGAAATATATCTGTACATTGGCCAAGCGAACATCAACAGATTCATAGATTGGCTGAAACAAAGAAAAGTTAAGAACCACACTAAAATATAAAATGATTACTAGACCATAGTAGCGCGCGTTGCCCACCCGTCTATTTTGGCAATAAATTGATAGTCATTTACATAAATGTATATGCAGAGGCACTGAGTATGAAAGTAAAATTTTATTAAACCAACTTCTTTGTTAGTAGTAAAAAAAGTGTTTTGTTATTGTGCCCTGAGAACGGATGGTAAAAATATTCAAGAACATTTGAACAGTATAGTGGACGACATCAGTGTTAAGGAAATTATTTAGATTCAAACCCGATCTGCCGACATGCAAATTTTTTGTATGTAACAAATAATGATGATGTTTCATTGAACCATCTCAAAATAAGAACTCCAATAAGCTTCTCTCCTTCGCTAGCTAGTGAACCCATATACATACATGAATTTCAGCATTTTCAGTATGTAGAATTTAATTGCAGAGCAGTGCTTATTTTGCCCTTCTTTTAGTTTTATCACATAATTCTTGAGCAAAAAGTACATTGTGAAATTTAGCTTCTTTTCCTATATAAGTTAGCAAGCTCTTTTAGTGTGATTAGTAAAAACTAAGCACGTCATCAAGTTGTAAGTGTTGAAATAACTAAGCAGAAGGAATAATATCACATAATAGCATGTTTATCGGAAACAAAATATGTGCCGCCTTGCAACATCATGTCAATATTGTACTTCTTCCTCAAAATGATAAGCATCATATAATTTATACATGCAATCCACTGTTGCTACCAGATCTAAATAACTTCACCTTCTATTGAGCTAATTGAAAGCAATAGAAGACCGGGAAGGTGTAACTTGGAGGTTACATGGGATGAATTTTCAGATGTGAAACAATTACACAAATTTTTGCAAGAACCAGGAACAAGCATAAAGAAAATCATGCGCTAACAATGATACTCTCCATAGATAATTAGAAAACAAAGACGTAGTAGATAAGTGTTCATACTGTGCTAATCTTTTTTTAAAGGAGGATATACCCCCGGCCTCTGCATCTGGACGATGCATGCAGCCATTTTATCAATTATTCACATAGACCATACAATGTAATACATCAGTTAACCTAAAGCCACCATCTAGGCAACACCTGTTGCTACTCCTATTCCTTGATGATGGTGTGCCGAATATCCGTGCCAAATACCAAGCAAACATCGCATCAAATCCTAACATCTATAGCCGGATGCCCCAGCCCAGCCACACATCCGGACTGGGTCCCACACCGGTCTGGCGCACTCTCAGAGGTTGTCGCCGACATCTTCCATCGGTCCATCTCCAGAGCAGGAATAGGCGCATCCACCTTGCCAGGCATGTCGTCGACGCCACCACGGCACCAGAGAACGCCACCATCATGTGTGTATCCATCCACACACGCCTGTTGCCGAACCTCCGCAACGCCATGCCGCCGGGATCCAGCGTCGAGCATGCGGTAGATGTAACACCGCTCCTCCTCTTGTCCCATCCAACCAACGCTTGCTCCAAAACCATGCCCCCAGGAGGAAAACAACTCCAAAGGTGCCATCATCGTCCGATCCGGTTTATCCAAATCTAGGGTTTCCCTCGAAGCATCACGAGTGGGATGCCACGACCTGCAACAAGATGCCTCGAGAAGGGAATGACATCATAGATGCCGCCATCATCCGCCATGACCGAAGTCGGCGCTATTTTCAATGAAAGTCGCTCCCCCACCCCCTCCCCGATATCGCAGTTGGCTGGAACCAAGCGGAGCCTGCCATGGAGACGAGAGCTGTCGTCGGCGCACCGATGACAAGTTGATCCATTGATCCTACTGTCAACGACACAGTGGAACTCTCAATGAAAGCACCAATGTCGGTGTCAAAACCGGCAGATCTCGGGTAGGGGGTCCTGAACTGTCTGTCTGAGGATTGATGGTAACAAGGGACAAGTGGGACACAATGTTTACCCAGGTTCGAGCCCTCTTAATGGAGGTAAAACCCTACGTCATGCTTGATTGTATTCGATGAGTATAGGGCTTACAAGAGTTGATCTACCTCGAGACCGTAATGTCTAAACCCTAGATGTCTAGCCTATGAGAATTATAATAGCCTCTACGGACTAAACCCTCCGGTTTATATATACACCGGAGGGACCTAGGATTGTACAGAGTCGGTTGATGGGGAAGGAAATAACATATCCGGACACCAATCCTGCCATCCACGCATAGGGGAGTCCTACCCGGACACGGGGGGGGGGGGGGGGGGGGGGGAAGTCTTCTACTTGTATTTTTACAGCCCATCAGTCCGGCCCATATCAAATAGCCCGGAAACCCGAGGACCCCTAATCCAGGACTCCCTCAGTAGCCCCTGAACCAGTCTTCGATGACGATGTGTTCGGCACGCGGATTGTCTTCGGCATTGCAAGGCGGGTTCCTTCTCTCAAACACTTTAGTATAGCTCCCTGCACAAAGGAATTGTATCCGCTCTGTATAATTAATACAACCCATAGCCACGGGGGCAAGATGTCAAAATAAAACGATGTCTTTTACTAACAACTTTTTTGGTGAAGCGTCGGACTTGTCTCTTTATCATTTCGAACCGTCCCCCCCTGTTTCGCATTTCGAGGCTTAGACTCCATCGGTATGTCTTATCAAAACAGAGTTCATGCCCGCCCATTGTGGGATTCTCATCAATACGGTTTTGGGTAATCCAACCACATCTTTCACACGATCCCTCTGGGAACAGGCGAGTTGTAAGGCTTGAGTGGGGGGCGTTTGGTATTTCACTGCCTATAAGAGGGTAAAAGATCCCTTCTTTTTTTCCCACGCCTTCTTCTAGCTCCTGCCTTCCTACCTTTGAGCTCCAGCACCCAAAACTTCAACCTTTCTCGCCACCAACAACCTCCCTAGCCATGTCTGGATCCAGTTCCAAGGACAAGTGGGGGGCCTCCTCCGTCACCGAGAAGGACATCAAGGAGCTCCGGGGCGCGGGTTATCTGTCCGCGGATATCGCGCACAGCCTCCCAGCCAAAGATCGGGTCATCCCCACTCCAGAGCCCGGCAAGAAGGTTGTATTCATTCCTCACTTCCTCTGAGTGTTGGGGAACGTAACATGCAATTTAAAAAAATCCTACGCTCACACAAGATCTATCTAGGAGATGCATAGCAATGAGAGGGGGAGAGTGTGTCCACGTATCCTCGTAGACCAAAAGCGGAAGCGTTAGTTTAGCGCAGTTGATGTAGTCGAACGCCTTCTCGATTCAACCGATCAAGTACCGAACGTACGGCACTTCCGAGTTCTGCACACTTTTAGCTTGATGATGTCCCTCGAACTCTTGATCCAGCAAAGTGTCAAGGGAGAGTTTCATCAGCACGACGGCATGGTGACGATGATGGTGAAGTGATCCGCCCAAGGCTTCGCCTAAGCACTACGAAAATATGACTGGAGGAGTAAACTGTGGAGGGGGGCGCCGCACACGGCTTGGAACAATTGATCTGTGTTAGAGGCGCCCCCACCCCCGTATATAAAGGAGGGAGAGGGGACGAGGCTGGCCTAGGCTTGCCTCAAGTGGGAGGAGTCCCACTTGGGCTCCTAGCCCAATCCCCCCCCCCTTCCTTTTACCGGAAGGGAAAGGGGGAAGGAGAGAGAGAGAAGGAGAAGGAAAGGGGGCGCCGCCCCCTCCCCTTGTCAAATTCGGACGCCTCCCTTGGGGGGTGCGCGCCATCCCTTATGGGTTGGCCTTCCTCCCTCCTATGGCACATATCTTCCCCCGGGGAGTTCCGCTACCCCCCCCCCCCCCCCGTACTCCGATACGTACCCGATACATTTTGAAACACTTCCGGTGTCCGAATACTATCGTCCAATATATCAATATTTACCTCCCAACCATTTTGAGACTCCTCATCATGTCTGTGATCTCATCCGGGACTCCAAACAATCTTAGGTCACCAAAACAGATAACTCATAATACAAATCGTCATCGAACGTTAAGCGTGCGTACCCTACGAGTTTGAGAACTATGTAGACATGACCGAGACACCTCTTCGGTCAATTACCAATAGCGGAACCTGGATGTTCATATTGGTTCCCGCATATTCTATGAAGATCTTTATCGATCAAACCGTAATGACAACTCGTTCCATTTGTCATCGGTATGTTACTTGCCCGAGATTTCATCGTCGGTATCTCCATACCTAGTTCAATCTCATTACCGGCAAGTCTCTTTACTTGTTTCGTAATACATCATCCCGCAACTAACTCATTAGTCACATTGCTTGCAAGGCTTATCATGATGTGCATTACCGAGAGGGCCCAGAGATACCTCTCCGATACTCGGAGTGACAAATCCTAATCTCGATCTATGCCAACCCAACAAAAACCTTTGGAGATATTTGTAGAGCATATTTATAATCACCCAATTACATTTTGACGTTTGATAGCACACAAGGTATTCCTCCGGTATTCAGGAGTTGCATAATCTCATAGTTAAAGGAAAATGTATAAGTCATGAAGAAAGCAATAGCAATAAAACTTAACAACCATTATGCTAAGCTAACGGATGGGTCTTGTCCATCACATCATTCTCCTAATGATGTGATCATGTTCATCAAATGACAACACATGTCTATGGTTAGGAAACTTGACCATCTTTGATTAACGAGCTAGTCTAGTAGAGGCATACTAGGGACACTGTGTTTTTTATATGTATCCATACATGTATCAAGTTTTCGGTTAATACAATTCTAGCATGAATAATAAACATTTATCATGATATAAGGAAATATAAATAACAACTTTATTATTGCCTCTAGGGCATATTTCCTTCGTTTCCAACATGCTTTTATATCGATATTTATTGCATTATGGGCTGCTATTACACACTATGTCACAATACTTATGCCTATTCTCTCTTATTTTACAAGGTTTACATGAAGAGGGAGAATGCTGGCAGCTGGACTTCTGGGCTGGAAAAGGAGCAAATATTAGAGACCTATTCTGCACATCCCCATAAGTCCTGAAACTTCACGGGAGCACGTTTTAGAATAAATAAAAAAATATTGGGCGAAAGAAGTACCAGAGGGGTGCCACCCACCATCCACGAGGGTGGGGGCATGCCCTACCCCCTGGGCGCGCCCCTGCCTCGTGGGGCCACTGGCAGCCCTCTGGTACCCATCTTCTGCTATATGAGATCTTTCATCGAGGAAAAAATCATAAGCTAGCTCACGGGACGAAACTCCGCCGCCACGAGGCGGAACCAATCTAGGGCTCCGGCGGAGCTGTTCTGCCTGGGAAACTTCCCTCCGGGAGGGGGAAATCATCATCATCGTCATCACCATCGACCCTCTCATCATGAGGGGGTCAATCTCCATCAACATATTCACCATCACCATCTCATCTCAAACCCTAGTTCATCTCTTGTATCCAATCTTTGTCCCAAAACCTTAGATTGGTACTTGTGGGTTGCTAGTACTGTTGATTACTCATTGTAGTTTACGCTAGTTGGTTTATTCGGTGGAAGATCATATGTTCAGATCCTTTATGCATATTAATACCCTCTGATTATGAACATGAATACGATTTGTGAGTACTTACATTTGTTCCTGAGGACATGGGAGAAGTCTTGCTATAAGTAGTCATGTGAATTTGGTATTCGTTCGATATTTTGATGAGATGTATGTTGTCTTTCCTCTAGTGGTGTCATGTGAACGTCGACTACATGACACTTCACCATTGTTTGGGCCTAGAGGAAGGCATTGGGAAGTAATCAGTAGATGATGGGTTTCTAGAGTCACAGAAGCTTAAACCCTAGTTTATGAGTTGCTTCGTAAGGGGCTGGTTTGGATCCATATGTTTCATGCTATGGTTAGGTTTACCTTAATACTTCTTTTGTAGTTGCGGATGCTTGCAATAGGGGTTAATCATAAGTGGGATGCTTGTCCAAGGAAGGGCAGTACCCAAGTACCAGTCCACCCACATATCAAATTATCAAAGTACCGAGCGCGAATCATATGAACGTGATGAAAACTAGCTTGACGATAATTCCCTTGTGTCCTCGGGAGCGCTTTCCTTTATATAAGAGTTTGTCCAGGCTTGTCCTTTGCTACAAAAGGGATTGGGCCATCTTGTTGCACCTTATTTACTTTTATTACTTGTTACCTGTTACAAATTACCTTATCACAAAACTATCTGCTACCAATAATTTCAGTGCTTGCAGAGAATACCTTACTGAAAACTGCTTATCATTTCCTTCTGCTCCTCGTTGGGTTCAACACTATTACTTATCAAAAGGACTATGATAGATCCCCTACACTTGTGGGTCATCAAGACTCTTTTCTGGCGCCGTTGCCGGGGAGTGAAGCGCCTTTGGTAGGTGGAATTTGGTAAGGAAAATTTTATATAGTGTGCTGAAATTTACTGTCATTTGTTACTATGGAACATAATCCTTTGAGGGGCTTGTTCAGGGTATCTTCACCCCGACCAGTAGAGCAAAGAGTTGCTCCTCAACCTACTGAACCTACTGAAAATGTTTACTTTGAAATTCCTTCGGGTATGATAGAGAAACTACTAGCTAATCCTTTCATAGGAGATGGAACATTGCATCTCGATTTGCGCCTAATCTATGTGGATGAAGTTTGTGGATTATTTAAGCTTGCAGGTATGCCCGAGGATGTTATCAAGAAGAAGGTCTTCCCTTTATCTTTGAAGGGAAAGGCATTGACATGGTTTAGGCTATGTGATGATATGGGATCATGGAACTACAACCGATTGAAATTGGAATTTCATCAGAAGTTTTATCATATGCATCTTGTTCATCGTGATCGTAATTATATATATAATTTTTGGCCTCGCGAAGGAGAAAGCATCGCTCAAGCTTGGGGAGGCTTAAGTAAATGTTATATTCATGCCCCAATCATGAGCTCTCAAGAGAAATTATTATTCAAAATATTTATTCTCGGCTTTCTCTCGATAATCGCTCCATGCTCGATACGTCTTGTACTGGCTATTTTATGATGAAGACTATTGAATTCAAATGGGATTTATTGGAAATAATTAAACGCAACTCTAAAGATTGGATCTCGACGAAGGTAAGGAGTCAGGTATAACACCTAAGTTTGATTTTTATAAATCTTTTATGGATACCGATGCTTTCCGTGAATTTAGCA
Organism: Triticum monococcum; assembly: GCA_034509565.1. Classification (NCBI taxonomy): domain Eukaryota; kingdom Viridiplantae; phylum Streptophyta; class Magnoliopsida; order Poales; family Poaceae; genus Triticum; species Triticum monococcum. Next base: position 661,973,832 of record CM067843.1, on the reverse strand, counting down.
CTAAATATGGACTTGACTCTGAGATAGTAGCTTCTTTCTGTGAATCCTTTGCTACTCATGTTGATCTCCCTAAGGAGAAGTGGTTTAAATATAATACTCCCATTGAAGTAAACGTAGTTGCACCTATTAAAGTTGAATAAAAGACCGTCACATATAATGATTCTGTTGTTCCTACAGCTTATATTGAGAAACCACCTTTCCCTGTTAGAATATAGGATCATGCTAAAGATTCAACTGTAGTTCGTAAGGGTAATACTAGAACAACTACTCCCTCTGAGCAAATTAAAGTTGAACCTAGTGTTGCTATGGTTAAAGATCTCTTGGATGATAATATTGATGGGCATGTTATTTACTTTTGTGATGAAGCTGCTAGAATTGCTAGACCCGATATTAAAAATAAACATAGACCTGTTGTAGGCATGCCTGTTATTTCTGTTAAAATAGGAGATCATTGCTATCATGGCTTATGTGATATGGGTGCTAGTGCAAGTGCAATACCTCATTCCTTATACAAAGAAATTATGCATGATATTGCACCTACTGAGATAGAGGAATCGATGTTACAATTAAGCTGGCCAATAGAGACACTATTTCACCAGTTGGGATTGTTAGAGATGTTGAAGTCTTGTGTGGGAAAAGTTAAATATCCTACTGATTTCCTTGTTCTTAATTCCCCACAAGACGACGTTTGTCCCATTATATTTGGTAGACCCTTCTTGAATACTGTCAATGCTAAGATAGACTGCAAAAAGGATGTAGTTACTATTGGTTTGGGGGATATGTCTCATGAATTTAATTTTGCTAAATTCTGTAGACAATCCCATGATAAAGAATTGCCTAGTAAAGATGAAATTATTGGTGTTGCTTCTATTGTCGTGCCTCCTAGTGATCCTTTAGAACAATATTTGGTAGATCATGAAAATGATATGTTTATGAATGAAAGAAGGGAAATAGATGAAGTATTCTTTAAACAGGGGCCTATTTTGAAACACAACTTGCCTGTTGAAATCCTAGGGGATCTTCCTCCACCCAAGGGTGATCCCGTGTTTGAGCTTAAACCTTTGCCTGATACTCTTAAATATGCTTATCTTGATGAGAAAGAGATATATCATGTTATTATTAGTGCTAACCTTTCAGAGCATGAAGATAAGAAATTATTGAAAACTCTGAAGAAGCACTGTGCTGCTATTGGATATACTCTTGATGATCTTAAGGGCATTAGTCCCACTCTATGCCAGCACAAAATAAAATTGGAGAAAGACGCGAAACCGGTTGTTGATCACCAACGACGGTTAAATCCTAAGATGAAAGAAGTGGTAAGAAAAGAAATACTAAAGCTCCTGGAGGCAGGTATAATTTATCCCATTGCTGATAGTCAGTGGGTAAGTCATGTCCACTATGTCCCTAAGAAGGGAGGTATTACTGTTGATCCCATAAAGAATTGTTACGGGTTATAGAATGGTAATTGATTTCCGCAAATTAAATAAAGCTACTAAAAACGATCATTAGCCTTTACCTTTTATTGATCAAATACTAGAAAGATTATCCAAACATACACATTTTTTCTTTCTAGATGGTTATTCTAGTTTCTCTCAAATACCTGTGTCAAAAGGGGAACAAGAAAAGACAACTTATACTTGCCCTTTCGGTACCTTTGCTTATAGATGTATGCCTTTTGGTTTATGCAATGCACCTACTACCTTTCAGAGATGTATGACTGCTACATTCTCTGGCTTTTGTGAAAAGATTGTTGAGGTATTTGATACGTCTCCAACGTATCTATAATTTTTGATTTCTCCATGCTATATTATCTACTGTTTTGGACATTATTGGGCTTTATTATCCACTTTTATATTATTTTTGGGACTAACCTATTAACCGAAGGCCCAGCCCAGAATTGTTGTTTTTGCCTATTTTAGGGTTTCGAAGAAAAGGAATATCAAACGGAGTCCAAACGGGATGAAACCTTTGGGAACGTGATTTTCTCACCGAACATGAACCAGGAGACTTGGACCCTACGTCAAGAAACAAAGGAGGAGGCCACGAGGTAGGGGCGCGCCTACCCCTCCCCCCCAGGCGTGTCATCCACCCTCGTGGGCCCCCTGTTGCTCCACCGACATACTCCTTCCTCCTATATATACCTACGTACCCCCAAACGATCAGATATGGAGCCAAAACCCTAATTCCACCATCGTAACTTCCTGTATCCATGAGATCCCATCTCGGGGTCTGTTCCGGAGCTCCGCTGGAGGGGGCATCTATCACGGAGGGCTTCTACATCAACACCATAGCCTCTCCGATGAAGTGTGAGTATTTTACCTCAGACCTTTGGGTCCATAGTTATTAGCTAGATGGCTTCTTCTCTCTTTTTGGATCTCAATACAATGTTCTCCCCCTCTCTTGTGGAGATCTATTCGATGTAATCTTCTTTTTGCGGTGTGTTTATTGAGACTGATGAATTGTGGGTTTATGATCAATATTATCTATGAACAATATTTGAATCTTCTCTGAATCCTTTTATGTATGATTGGTTATCTTTGCAAGTCTCTTCGAATTATCAGTTTGGTTTGGCCTACTAGATTGATCTTTCTTGCAATGGGAGAAGTGCTTAGCTTTGGGTTTAATCTTTCGGTGTCCTTTCCCAGTGATAGTAGGGGCAGCAAGGCACGTATTGTATTGTTGCCATCGAGGATAACAAGATGCGGTTTTCATCATATTGCATGAGTTTATCCCTCTACATCATGTCATCTTGCTTAAGGCGTTACTCTGTTTTCATGAACTTAATACTCTAGATGCATGCTAGATAGCGGTCGATGAGTGGAGTAATAGTAGTAGATGCAGGCAGGAGTCGGTCTACTTGTCTTAGACGTGATGCCTATATACATGATCATACGTAGATATTCTCATAACTATGCTCAATTCTGTTAATTGCTCAACAGTAATTCGTTCACCCACCGTAAAATACTTATGCTCTTGAGAGAAGCCACTAGTGAAACCTGTGGCCCCCGGGTCTATCTTCATCATATTAATCTTCCAATACTTAGTTATTTCCTTTGCTTTTTACTTTGCTTTTATTTTACTTTGCATATTTATCACAAAAATACCAAAAATATTATCTTATCATGTCTATCAGATCTCACTCTTGTAAGTGACCGTGAAGGGATTGACAACCCCTTATCGCATTGGTTGCAAGGAGTTATTTGCTTTGTGCAGGTACGAGGGACTCGCGCATAGCCTCCTACTGGATTGATACCTTGGTTCTCAAAAACTGAGGGAAATACTTACGCTACTTTGCTGCATCATCCTTTCCTCTTCAAGGAAATCCAACGTAGTGCTCGAGAGGTAGCAAGAAGATTTCTGGTGCCGTTGCCGGGGAGTCTACGCAAAAGTCAACATACCAAGTACCCATCACAACCCTTGTCTCCCGCATTACATTATTTGCCATTTGCCTCTCGTTTTCCTCTCCCCCACTTCACCCTTGCCGTTTTACTCGCCCTCTCTCTCTCTATCCTCCCTCTCTTTCTCTATTTGCCTCTTTTTCCCCGCTTTCTTTTTGTTTGCTTGTGTGTTGGATTGCTTGCTTGTCACGATGGCTCAAGATAACACTAAATTGTGTGACTTTACCAATACCAACAACAATGATTTGATTAGCACTCTGATTGCTCCTCTTACCGATGCTGAATCTTGTGAAATTAATGCCGCTTTGCTGAATCTTGTTATGAACGATCCGTTTTCCAGCCTTCCTAGTGAAGATGCCGCTACCCATCTAAATAGCTTCATTGATTTGTGTGATATGCAAAATAAGAAAGATGTGGATAATGATACTGTTAAATTAAAGCTATTTCCTTTTTCTCTTAGAGATCTTGCTAAAGCTTGGTTTTCGTCTTTGCCTAAAAATAGTATTGATTCTTGGAACAAGTGCAAAGATGCTTTTATCTCTAAGTATTTTCCTCCCGCTAAGATCATCTCCCTTAGAAATGATATTATGAATTTTAAGCAACTTGATCATGAACATGTTGCACAAGCTTGGGAGAGGATGAAATTAATGATACGTAATTGCCCTAGTCATGGTTTGAATTTGTGGATGATTATACAAAAAATTTATGCCGGATTGAATTTTGCTTCTAGAAATCTTTTAGATTCGGCCGCGGGAGGCACTTTTATGGAAATCACTTTAGGAGAAGCTAATAAACTCCTAGATAATATTATGCTTAATTATTCTCAATGGCATACTGAAAGATCTACTAATAAAAAGGTGCATGCGATAGAAGAAATTAATGTTTTGAGTGGAAAGATGGATGACCTTATGAAATTATTTGCTAGTAAAAGTGTTTCTTCTGATCCTAATGATATGCCCTTGTCTACCTTGATTGAGCATAATAATGAATCTATGGATGTGAATTTTGTTGGTAGGAACAATTTTGGTAACAATGCGTATAGAGGAAAATCCCTCTAATAATTATGGTAATTCCTACAACAATTCTTATGAAAATTATAATAAGATGCCCTGTGATTTTGAATCTAATATTAAAGAATTTATTACTTTGCAAAAGAATTTCAATGCTTTGATTGAAGAAAATTTGCTTAAGATTGATGAGTTGGCTAGGAACGTTGATAGAATTTCTCTTGATGTTGATTCTTTGAAACTTAGATCTATTCCTCCTAAGCATGATATCAATGAGTCTCTCAAAGCTATGAGAATTTCCATTGATGAGTGCAAAGAAAGAACCGCTAGGATGGGTGCTAAGAAAGATGCCTTTATAAGAGTGTGTTCTTCTAGTTCCTATGAAAATAAAGATGAAGATCTAAAAGTTATTGATGTGTCCCCTATTAAATCTTTGTTTTGCAATATGAATCTTGATAATGATGGAACTGAATATGATCCACCTTTACCTAGAAGGCGTTCCAAAAATTCGGAGTTTTTAGATCTTAATGCTAAATTTGATAAAGGTGGGATTGAAGAAATTAAAACCCTAGATGTTGCTAAACGCACTATTTTGGATTTCAAGGAATTTAATGATGAAATTTTCTCTTTGATTGATTGTATTTCCTTGTTGCAATCCATGCTAAATTCTCCTCATGCTTATAGTCAAAATAAAGTGTTTACAAAACATATCGTTGATGCCTTGATGCAATCTTATGAAGAAAAACTTGAGTTGGAAGTTTCTATCCCTAGAAAACTTTATGATGAGTGGAAACCATCTATTAAAATTAAGATTAAAGATCATGAGTTCTATGCTTTATGTGATTTGGGTGCTAGTGTTTCCATGATTCCAAAGACTTTGTGTGCTTTGTTAGGTTTCCGTGATTTTGATGATTGCTCTTTAAACTTGCACCTTGCGGATTCCACTATTAAGAAACCTATGGGAAGAATTAATGATATTCTTATTGTCGCAAATAGGAATTATGTGCCCGTAGATTTTATTGTTCTTGACATATATTGCAATCCTTCATGTCCTATTATTCTTGGTAGACCTTTCCCTAGAACGATTGCTGCGATTATTGATATGAAGGAAGGAAATATTAGATTCCAATTTCTGTTAAGGGAAGGCATGGAACACTTTCCTAGAAATAAAATTAAATTACATTATGAATCTATTATGAGAGCCACTTATGGATTTCCTACCAACGATGGCAATACCTAGATCTATCCTTGCTTTTTATGCCTAGCTAGGGGCGTTAAACGATAGCGCTTGTTGTGAGGCAACCCAATTTTATTTTTATTCCTTGATTTTTGATCCTGTTTAGTAATAAATAATTTACCTAGCCTCTGTTTTGGTTGTGTTTTTTGTGTTTAATTAGTGTTTGTGCCAAGTAGAACCGTTGGGAAGACTTGCGGAAAGTCTTGTTAATCTTGCTGTAAAAAACAGAAACTTTAGTGCTCACGAGAACTGCTGTCATTTTTATTTGGAAAGTGATATTTAGTTAATTCTTTTTGAAGATGATTAATATATAAATTACTCACGTCCAACAATTTATTTTAGAATTTTTGGGGTTTCACATCTTGCGCTAGATACAGATTACTACAGACTGTTCTGTTTTTCACAGATTCTGTTTTTCGTGTGTTGTTTGCTTATTTTGATGAATCTATGGCTAGTAAAATAGTTTATAAACCATAGAGAAGTTGGAATAAAGTAGGTTTAACACCAATATAAATAAAGAATGAGTTCTTTACAGTACCTTGAAGTGGTATTTTGTTTTCTTTCGCTAACGGAGCTCACGAGATTTTCTACCTTAAGTTTTGTGTTGTGAAGTTTTCAAGTTTTGGGTAAAGATTTGATGGACTATGGAAGAAGGAGTGGCAAGAGACTAAGCTTGAGGATCCCCATGGCACCCCCAAGATAATCTAAGGACACCTAAAAGCCAAAGCTTGGGGATGCCCCGGAAGGCATCCCCTCTTTCGTCTACTCCTATCGGTAACTTTACTTGGAGCTATATTTTTATTCACCACATGATATGTGTTTTGCTTGGAGCGTCTCGTATTATTTGAGTCTTTATTTTTTAGTTTACCACAATAATCCTTGCTGTACACACCTTTATAGAGAGCCATACATGATTTAGAATTTGTTAGAATACTCTATGTGCTTCGCTTATATCATTTGAGTTATATAGTTTTGCTCTAGTACTTCACTTATATCTTTTAGAGCACGGTGGTGGAATTGTTTTATAGAAACTATTGATCTATCATGCTTCACTTAGATTATTTTGAGAGTCTTAAATAGCATGGTAATTTTCTTAAATAATCCAATATGCTTGGTATTCAAGAATAGGAAAAACTTTCTTATGAGGGTGTTGAATGCTATGAGAAGTTTGATGCTTGATAATTGTTTTGAGATATGAAGATGGTGATATTAAAGTTGTGCTAGTTGAGTAGTTGTGAATTTGAGAGATACTAGTGTTAAAGTTTGTGATTCCCGTATCATGCACGTATGGTGAACCGTTATGTGATGAAGTCGGAGCATGATTTATTTTTTGATTGTCTTCCTTATGAGTGGCGGTCGGGGACGAGCGATGGTCTTTTCCTACCAATCTATCCCCCTAGGAGCATGCGCGTAATACTTTGCTTTGATAACTTGTAGAATTTTGCAATAAGTATATGAGTTCTTTATGACTAATGTTGAGTCCATGGATTATACGCACTTTTCTTCCTTCCACCATTGCTAGCCTCTCTAAAATACCGTGCACCTTTCGCCGGTATCATACACCCACCATATACCTTCCTCAAAACAGACACCATACCTACCTATTATGGCATTTCCATAGCCACTCCGAGATATATTGCCATGCAACTTTCCACCGTTCCGTTCATCATGACACACTCCATCATTGTCATATTGCTTAGCATGATCATGTAGTTGACATCGTATTTGTGGCAAAGCCACCATTCATAATTCTTTCATACATGTCACTCTTGATTCATTGCATATCCCGGTACGCCGCCGGAGGCATTCATATATTGTCATATTTTTTTCTAAGTATCGAGTTGTAATTGTTGAGTTGTAAGAAAATAAAAGTGTGATGATCATCATTATTAGAGCATTGTCCTAGTGAGGAAAGGATGATGGAGACTATGATTCCCCCACAAGTCGGGATGAGACTCCAGACGAAAAATAAAAAAAGAAAGAAAAGAGGCCATAAAAAAGAGAAAAGGCCCAAATAAAAAAATGATAGAAAAAGAGAGAAGGGACCATGTTACTATCCTTTTACCACACTTGTTCTTCAAAGTAGCACCATGATATTCATATTAGAGAGTCTCTCATTTCGTCACTTTCATATACTAGTGGGAATTTTTCATTATAGAACTTGGCTTATATATTCCAATGATGGGCTTCCTCAAAATTCCCTAGGTCTTCATGAGCAAGCAAGTTGGATGCACACCCACTTAGTTTTTTTTGTTGATCTTTCATATACGTATAGCTCTAGTGCATCCGTTGCATGGCAATCCCTACTCACTCACATTGAGATCTACTGATGGGCATCTCCATAGCCCGTTGATACACCTAGCTGATGTGAGACTATCTTCTCCCTTTTTGTCTTCTCCACAACCACCATTATATTCGACTTATAGTGCTATATCAATGGCTCACGCTCATGTATTGCGTGAAGATTGAAAAAGTTTGAGAATGTCAAAAGTATGAAACAATTGCTTGGCTTGTCATCGGGGTTGTGCATGATTTAAATACTTTGTGTGATGAAGATAGAGCATAGCCAGACTATATGACTTTGTAGGGATAACTTTCTTTGGCCATGTTATTTTGAGAAGACATGATTGCTTTGTTAGTATGCTTGAAGTATTATTATTTTTACGTCAATATTAAACTTTTATCTTGAATCTTTCGGATCTAAATATTCATACCACAATTAAGAAGAATTACATTAAAATTATGCCAAGTAGCACTTCGCATCAAAAATTATGTTTTTACCATTTATCTACTCGAGGACGAGCAGGAATTAAGCTTGGGGATGCTAGATACGTCTCCAACGTATCTATAATTTTTGATTGCTCCATGCTATATTATCTACTATTTTGGACATTATTGGGCTTTATTATCCATTTTTATATTATTTTTGGGACTAACCTATTAACCGCAGGACAAGCCCAGAATTGCTATTTTTGCCTATTTTAGGGTTTTGAAGAAATGGAATATCAAACAGAGTCCAAACGGAATGAAACCTTCGGGAACGTGATTTTCTCACCGAACATGATCCAGGAGACTTGGACCCTACGTCAAGAAACAAAGGAGGAGGTCACGAGGTAGGGGGCGCGCCTACCCCCCCCCTCCCAGGCGCGCCCTCCACCCTCGTGGGCCCCATGTTGCTCCACCGACGTACTCCTTCCTCCTATATATACCTACGTACCCCCAAACGATCAAATACGGAGCCAAAACCCTAATTCCACCGCCGTAACTTCCTGCATCCACGAGATCCCATCTTGGAGCCTGTTCCGGAGCTCCGCCGGAGGGGGCATCTATCATGGAGGGCTTCTACATCAACACCATAGCCTCTCCGATGAAGTGTGAGTAGTTTACCTCATACCTTCGAGACCATAGTTATTAGCTAAATGGCTTCTTCTCTCTTTTTGGATCTCAATACAATGTTCTCCCCCTCTCTTGTGGACATCTATTCGATGTAATCTTCTTTTTGCGGTTTGTTTGTTGAGACCGATGAATTGTGGGTTTATGATCAAGATTATCTATGCACAATATTTGAATCTCCTCTGAATCCTTTTATGTATGATTGGTTATCTTTGCAAGTCTCTTCGAATTATCAGTTTGGTTTGGCCTACTAGATTGACCTTTCTTGCAATGGGAGAAGTGCTTAGCTTTGGGTTCAATCTTGCGGTGTCCTTTCCCAGTGACAGTAGGGGCAGCAAGGCACGTATTGTATTGTTGCCATCGAGGATAACAAGATGGGGTTTTCATCATATTGCATGATTTTATCCCTCTACATCATGTCATCTTGCTTAAGGCATTACTTTGTTTTCATGAACTTAATACTCTAGATGCATGCTGGATAGCGGTCGATGAGTGGAGTAATAGTAGTAGATGCAGGCAGGAGTCGGTCTACTTGTCTTGGACGTGATGCCTATATACATGATCATACGTAGATATTCTCATAACTATGCTCAATTCTGTCAATTGCTCAACAGTAATTCGTTCACCCACCGTAAAAAACGTATGCTCTTGAGAGAAGCCACTAGTGAAACCTATGGCCCCCGGGTCTATCTTCATCATATTAATCTTCCAATACTTAGTTATTTCCTTTGCTTTTTTACTTTGCTTTTATTTTACTTTTCATCTTTATCACAAAAATACTAAAAATATTATCTTATCATATCTATCAGATCTCACTCTTGTAAGTGACTGTGAAGGGATTGACAACCCCTTATCGCGTTGGTTGTGAGGAGTTATTTGCTTTGTGCAGGTACGAGGGACTCGCGCGTAGCCTCCTACTAGATTGATACCTTGGTTCTCAAGAACTGAGGGAAATACTTATGCTACTGTGTTGCATCATCCTCTCCTCTTCAAGGAAATCCAACGCAGTGCTCAAGAGGTAGCAGTATTCATGGATGATTTTTCTCTGTATGGAACTTCTTTTGATGATTTCTTAAGCAACCTTGATCGAGTTTTGCAGAGATGTGAAGAAACTAATCTTGTCTTGAATTGAGAGAAGTGTCACTTTATGGTTAATGAAGGTATTGTCTTGGGGCACAAAATTTCTGAAAGAGGTATTGAAGTCGATAAAGCTAAGGTTGATGCTATTGAAAAGATGTCGTGTCCTAAGGACATTAAAGGTATAAGAAGTTTCCTTGGTCATGCCAGTTTTTATAGGAGGTTCATTAAGGACTTCTCTAAAATTTCTAGGCCTCTGACTAATCTCTTAAAAAAGATGTTCCTTTTGTCTTTGATGATGATTGTGTAGAAGCATTTGAAATACTTAAGAAAGCTTTGATTTCTGCATCTATTGTTCAGCCTCTTGACTGGAATTTACCATTTCAAATTATGTGTTATGCTAGTGATTATGCTGTAGGGGCTATTCTAGGACAAAGGGTTGATAAGAAATTAAATGCTATCCAATATGCTAGTAAAACTCTAGACAGTGCCCAAAGAAATTATGCTACTACTGAAAAAGAGTTTTTAGCGGTTGTATTTGCTTGTGATAAGTTCAGACCTTATATAGTTGATTCTAAAGTAACTGTTCACACTGATCATGCTGATATTAAATATCTTATGGAAAAGAAAGATGCTAAACCTAGACTTATTAGATGGGTTCTCTTGCTACAAGAATTTGATTTGCATATTGTTGATAGGAAGGGAGCTGAGAACCCCATGGCAGACAACTTGTCTAGGTTAGAGAATGTTCTTGATGACCCACTACCTATTGGTGATAGCTTTCCTGATGAACAATTAGCTGTCATAAATGCCTCTCATATTGCTCCTTGGTATGCTGATTATGCTAATTACATTGTTGCTAAATTTATACCACCTAGTTTCACATACCAGCAGAAGAAAAAGTTCCTCTATGATTTAAGACATTACTTTTGGGATGACCCACACCTTTATAAAGAAGGAGTAAATGGTGTCATTAGATGTTGTGTACCTGAGCATGAACAGGAACAGGTCATACGCAAGTGTCACTCTAAGGCTTATGGAGGACACCATGCTAGAGATAGAACTACACATAAGGTATTGCAATCCGGTTTTTATTGGCCTACTCTCTTCAAAGATGCCCGTAAGTTTGTCTTATCTTCTGATGAATGTCAAAGAATTGGTAATATTAGTAGATGTCAAGAAATGTCTATGAATTATTCACTTGTTATTGAACCATTTGATGTTTGGGGCTTTGATTATATGGGACTGTTTCCTTCCTCTAATGGGTATACACATATTTTAGTTGTTGTTGATTACATTACTAAGTGGGTAGAAGCTATTCCAACTAGTAGTGCTGATCATAACACCTCTATTAAGATGCTTAAAGAGGTTGTTTTTCCGAGGTTTGGAGTCCCTAGATATTTAATGACTGATGGTGGTTCACATTTTATTCATGGTGCTTTTCGTAAAATGCTTGCTAAGTATGATGTTAATCATGGAATTGCATCTCCATATCACCCACAGTCTAGTGGTCAAGGAGAATTGAGTAATAGAGAGCTTAAATTTTTTGCAAAAGACTATTAATAGATCTAGAAAGAATTGGTCCAAGAAACTTGATGATGCATTATGGGCTTATAGAACTGCATACAAAAATCCTATGGGTATGTCTCCATATAAAATGGTTTGTGGAAAAGCATGTCACTTACCTCTTGAACTGGAACATAAGGCATATTGGGCCATTAAAGAGCTCAACTATGATTTCAAACTTGCCGGTGAGAAGAGGCTTTCTAACATTAGCTCACTTACTGAATGGAGAACCCAGGCTTATGAGAATGCCAAACTGTTTAAAGAAAAAGTTAAAAGATGGCATGATAAAAGGATACAAAAATGTGAGTTTAATGTAGGTGATTATGTATTGTTATACAACTCTCGTTTAAGATTTTTTTGCAGGGAAACTCCTCTCTAAATGGGAAGGTCCTTACATCATCGCGGAGGTCTATCATTCCGGTGCCATAAAAATCAACAAGTTCGAAGGCACAAATCCGAGGGTGGTGAACGAGGCGTCCACGAGGGTGGAGGGCGCCCCCTGCCTTGTGGGCACCTTGTGTGCTCTCCGGACTCCGTTTTCTTGCATGATACTTCTTTTGGTCAGTAAAAATTCATTATATAATCTCCCGAAGGTTTTGACCACCGTACCACGCAAACATCCTCTGTTTTTGTTTCGAGCTATTTCTGCTGCAGATTAGAGCAATATGTCATCCCAAGATTCGGAGGGAGAAAGCTATGTGGTTGATTTCCTTGCAGATCATAAGGACTATGGGGACTTGGAGCATTGTGGTTGGACCACGGAGGAAGAAGAAGACTGTCGGTGTCAAAACCGGCGGATCTCGGGTAGGGGGTCCCGAACTGTGCGTCTAGGCGGATGGTAACAGGAGCCAGGGGACACAATGTTTTACCCAAGTTCAGGCCCTCTTGATGGAGGTAAAACCCTACGTCCTTCTTGATTAATATTGATGATATGGGTAGTACAATAGTAGATCTACCACGAGATCAGAGAGGCTAAACCCTAGAAGCTAGCCTATGGTATGATTGGTGTTCCTACGGACTAAAACCCTCCGGTTTATATAGACATCGGAGAGGGCTAGGGTTACACAGAGTCGGTTACAATGGTAGGAAATCTACATATCCGTACCGCCAAGCTTGCCTTCCATGCCAAGGAAAGTCCCTTCTCGACACGGGATGAAGTCTTGAATCTTGTATCTTCATAGTCCAGGAGTCCGGCCGAAGGTATAGTCCGGCTATCCGGACACCTCCTAATCCAGGACTCCCTCAGTAGCCCCTGAACCAGGCTTCAATGACGACGAGTCCGGCGCGCAAATTGTCTTCGGCATTGCAAGGCGGGTTCTCCTCCAAATTCCGTGTACCTATTGAATAGTGTTCGGTTTCTTGTAAATGTAGTGCTCCTTGGCTTCTATGCCCAATAATGGCCGTCTTCCACGTGTCAAATGAATACGAAAAGTCAGGGTGTTTTCTTTATATTTACACCCCTAGTCGCGTGAATGAGCCGCCTATTTAAGGGGACGAGGATTTAGATCCAAACCACACCTTCTCCCCTCCGCGAGTATTCATCAGAGCATATCCGACAGAGGTCCATTCTATCATGGCCGGCCACCGCAGCTCCTCCTCTCGCCCTTCTAGCCCTCAGCCTGGAGATTGGAAGAGGTGCTCCATCCCGCACAGCGAGCTAGCGACGCTCCAGACCAAGGGATTTCTCCCCCGGCCTATATGGTCCCGGTTCGAGCCGGACTTGCCACCTATAATGGCGGAGAGCAAGCGGAGAGCGCCCCCAATCCCTCCAAAGGAGAGCGGGTATGCCTTGTCCCTTACTTAATAAGAGGGCTCGGATTTCCAATTCATCCGTTTCTCCGGGGGCTCTTGGAGTTCTATGGCCTCCAGCTGCACAACCTCACGCCTGCCTCCATATTGCATATCGCGGGCTTCGTAGCCCTTTGCGATCTGTTTTTGGGCTGCGAGGCTCATTTCGCGCTGTGGAAAAGGCTATTCTGCCTTGTGCCCCGTTCTCAGAAGGGGTCAATATATCAAGTGAGCGAAGCCGAAGTGTGGCGCATCGCCGGGACCGGATATCTATCCGGAACCCCAAAGAAGGCGTCCGAGGACTGGCCTTCAGAATGGTTTCATATAGAGGACGTCCCGCTGCCGGATCTTGTCCGGATCGGCCTCCCTGAGTTCGACGGTGCTCCCCTCAAGAAGCGCCTAAGCTGGCGTCCATGGAGCCCTCAGAGGGAAAGCGACAAGGACGTTCTTTACCTGATGGGCCGGATAAGATTGTTAGCCCATTCCGGACTGACCTTGATCGGGGTCATGGCCGCATGCATCATGCGAGGGGTGCAGCCGCTCCAGTATAGAGGCCACCCCATGTGGGACTTCAACGGGGAGGACGACGCCACCCGCCACGGCCGTAAGGGGACGGATTCGGCTGCCGCACTAATAAAGACCTTGTCCGCTTTATACAAGGGAGAAGAGGAGGAATTTCTCCGTGTCAACCCACAGGGTGGATTTTCTATGTATAATCCCCCAAGTTGGGTAAGTGGACACTTTTACTTGCCCATCCGTTTTATATTCCCATCGTTAAATATTCAGTCTAACGACTTCAACGCAGGAACTGCGCCAGGCTGTTAAAGAAATAAACAGCCCTCCTCCACAACCCGAGGATCCGCGACGGTCCCTCTGAAGGAAATATGCCCTAGAGGCAATAATAAAGTTATTATTTATTTCCTTATATCATGATAAATGTTTATTATTCATGCTAGAATTGTATTAACCGGAAACATAATACATGTGTGAATACATAGACAAACTTAGTGTCACTAGTATGCCTCTACTTGACTAGCTCATTAATCAAAGATGGTTATGTTTCCTAACCATGAACAATGTGTTGTTATTTGATTAACGAGGTCACATCATTAGTTGAATGATCTGATTGACATGACCCATTCCATTAGCTTAGCACCCGATCATTTAGTATGTTGCTATTGCTTTCTTCATGACTTATACATGTTCCTATAACTATGAGATTATGCAACTCCCGTTTAACGGAGGAACACTTTGGGTGCTACCAAACGTCACAACGTAACTGGGTGATTATAAAGGAGTACTACAGGTGTCTCCAAAGGTAGATGTTGGGTTGGCGTATTTCGAGATTAGGATTTGTCACTCCGATTGTCGGAGAGGTATCTCTGGGCCCTCTCGATAATGCACATCACATAAGCCTTGCAAGCACTGCAACTAATATGTTAGTTGTGAGATGATGTATTACGGAATGAGTAAAGAGACTTGCCGGTAACGAGATTGAACTAGGTATTGGATACCGACGATCGAATCTCGGGCAAGTAACATACCAATGACAAAAGGAACAACGTATGTTGTTATGCGGTCTGACCGATAAAGATCTTCGTAGAATATGTAGGAGCCAATATGGGCATCCAGGTCCCGCTATTGGTTATTGACCAGAGACGTGTCTCGGTCATGTCTACATTGTTCTCGAACCGTAGGGTCCGCACGCTTAACATTACGATGACAGTTATTATGAGTTTATGCATTTTGATGTACCCAAGTTAGTTCGGAGTCCCGGATGTGATCACGGACATGACGAGGAGTCTCGAAATGGTCGAGACATAAAGATTGATATATTGGATGACTATATTCAGACACCGGAAGTGTTCCGGATGATTTCGGAGAAAACCGGAGAGCCGGAGGGGTTAACAGAACCCCCTAGGGAAGTAATGGGCCTTATTGGGCCTGAGGGGAGAGAGAGGGCAGCAGCCCAAGAGGTGGCGCGCCCCCCTCAAGGGAGTCTGAATTGGACTAGGAGGGGAGGGCGCGGCCCCCCCTTTCCCTCTCCCTCTCCCTCTCTTTCCTTCCCCCCAAGTCTCCTAGTTAGACTAGGAAAGGGGAGTCCTACTCCCACTAGGAGGAGGACTCCCCCTCCATTGGCGCGCCCCATAGGCCGGCCGGCCTCCCCCTTGCTCCTTTATATACGGGGGCAGGGGGGCACCTCTAGACACACAAGTTGATCATTCCTTAGCCGTGTGCGGTGCCCCCTGCCACCATTTTCCACCTCGATCATATCGTTGTAGTGCTTAGGCGAAGCCCTGCGTCGGTAGAACATCAAGATCGTCACCACGCCGTCGTGCTGACAGAACTCCTCCCCGAAGCTTTGCTAGATCGGAGCCCGGGGGTCGTCATCGAGCTGTACGTGTGCTAAGAACTCGGAGGTGCCGAAGTAACGGTGCTTGGATCGGTCGGATCGGGAAGAAGACGTACGACTACTTCCTCTACGTTGTGTCAACACTTCCGTTGCGATCTACAAGGGTACGTAGATCATACTCTCCTCTCGTTGCTGTGCATCACCATGATCTTGCGTGTGCGTAGGAAAATTTTAAAATTACTACGTTCCCCAACAGTGGCATCCGAGCCTAGGTTTTATGGTTTGATGTTATTTGCACGAGTAGAACACAAGTGAGTTGTGGGTGATACAAGTCATACTGCCTACCAGCATGTCATACTTTGGTTCAGCGGTATTGTTGGACGAGACGACCCGGACCAACATTACGCGTACGCTTACGCGAGACCGGTTCCCTCGACGTGCTTTGCACATAGATGGCTTGCAGGCGACTGTCTCTCCAACTTTAGTTGAACCGAGTGTGGCTACGCCCGGTCCTTGAGAAGGTTAAAACGGAGTCTATTTGACAAACTATCGTTGTGGTTTTGATGCGTAGGTGAGATTGGTTCTTGCTTAAAGCCCGTAGCAGCCACGTAAAACTTGCAACAACAAAGTAGAGGACGTCTAACTTGTTTTTGCAGGGCATGTTGTGATGTGATATGGTCAAGGCATGATGCTAAATTTTATTGTATGAGATGATCATGTTTTGTAACCGAGTTATCAGCAACTGGCAGGAGCCATATGGTTGTCGCTTTATTGTATGCAATGCAATCGCGATGTAATGCTTTAGTTTATTACTAAGCGGTAGTGATAGTCGTGGAAGCATAAGATTGGCGAGACGACAACGATGCTACTATGGAGATCAAGGTGCCGCGCCAGTGACGATGGTGATCATGACGGTGCTTCGAAGATGGAGATCACAAGCACAAGATGATGATGGCCATATCATATCACTTATATTAATTGCATGTGATGTTTATCCTTTATGCATCTTATCTTGCTTTGATTGACGGTAGCATTATAAGATGATCTCTCACTAAATTATCAAGAAGTGTTCTCCCTGAGTATGCACCGTTGCGAAAGTTCTTCGTGCTGAGACACCACGTGATGATCGGGTGTGATAGGCTCTACGTTCAAATACAATGGGTGCAAAACAGTTGCACACGCAGAATACTCAGGTTATACTTGACGAGCCAAGCATATACAGATATGGCCTCGGAACACGGAGACCGAAAGGTCGAGCGTGAATCATATAGTAGATATGATCAACATAATGATGTTCACCGATGAAACTACTCCATCTCACGTGATGATCGGACATGGTTTAGTTGATTTGGATCATGTGATCACTTAGAGGATTAGAGGGATGTCTATCTAAGTGGGAGTTCTTAAGTAATATGATTAATTGAACTTAAATTTATCATGAACTTAGTACCTGATAGTATCTTGCTTGTTTATGTTGATTGTAGATAGATGGTTGGTGCTGTTGTTCCGTTGAATTTTAATGCGTTCCTTGAGAAAGCAAAGTTGAAAGATGATGGTAGCAATTACACGGACTGGGTCCGTAACTTGAGGATTATCCTCATTGCTGCACATAAAAATTACGTCCTGGAAGCACCGCTGGGTGCCAGGCCTGCTGCTGGAGCAACACCAGATGTTATGAACGTCTGGCAGAGCAAAGCTGATGACTACTCGATAGTTCAGTGTGCCATGCTTTACGGCTTAGAATCGGGACTTCAACGATGTTTTGAACGTCATGGACCATATGAGATGTTTCAGGAGTTGAAGTTAATATTTCAAGAAAATGCCCGGATTGAGAGATATGAAGTCTCCAATAAGTTCTATAGCTGCAAGATGGAGGAGAACAGTTCTGTCAGTGAGCATATACTCAAAATGTCTGGGTATAATAATCACTTGATTCAATTGGGAGTTAATCTTCCAGATGATTGCGTCATTGGCAGAATTCTCCAATCACTGCCACCAAGCTACAAGAGCTTCATGATTAACTACAATATGAAAGGGATGAACAAGACTATTCCCGAGCTCTTCGCAATGCTGAAAGCTGCGGAGGTAGAAATCAAGAAGGAGCATCAAGTGTTGATGGTTAACAAAACCACTAGTTTCAAGAAAAAGGGCAAAGGGAAGAAGAAGGGGAACTTCAAGAAGAACGGCAAGCAAGTTGCTGCTCAGGAGAAGAAACCCAAGTCTAGACCTAAGCCTGAAACTGAGTGCTTCTACTGCAAGCAGACTGGTCACTGGAAGCGGAACTGCCCCAAGTATTTGGCGGATAAGAAGGATGGCAAGGTGAACAAAGGTATATGTGATATACATGTTATTGATGTGTACCTTACTAATGCTCGCAGTAGCACCTGGGTATTTGATACTGGTTCTGTTGCTAATATTTGCAACTCAAAACAGGGACTACTGATTAAGCGAAGATTGGCTAAGGACGAGGTGACGATGCGCGTGGGAAACGGTTCCAAAGTCGATGTGATCGCAGTCGGCACGCTACCTCTACATCTACCTTCGGGATTAGTATTAGACCTAAATAATTGTTATTTGGTGCCAGCATTGAGCATGAACATTATATCTAGATCTTGTTTAATGCGAGACGGTTATTCATTTAAATCAGAGAATAATGGTTGGTCTATTTATATGATTAATATCTTTTATGGTCATGCACCCTTGAAAAGTGGTCTATTCTTGTTGAATCTCGATAGTAGTGATACACATATTCATAATGTAGAAGCCAAAAGATGCAGAGTTGATGATGATAGTGCAACTTATTTGTGGCACTGCCGTTTAGGTCATATCGGTGTAAAGCGCATGAAGAAACTCCATACTGATGGACTTTTGGAACCACTTGATTATGAATCACTTGGTAGTTGTGAACCGTGCCTCATGGGCAAGATGACTAAAACACCGTTCTCCGGTACTATGGAGAGAGCAACAGATTTGTTGGAAATCATACATACAGATGTATGTGGTCCGATGAATGTTGAGGCTCGTGGCGGATATCGTTATTTTCTCACCTTCACAGATGACTTAAGCAGATATGGGTATATCTACTTAATGAAACATAAGTCTGAAACATTTGAAAAGTTCAAAGAATTTCAGAGTGAAGTTGAAAATCATCGTAACAAGAAAATAAAGTTTCTACAATCTGATCGTGGAGGAGAATATTTGAGTTACGAGTTTGGTGTACATTTGAAAAATTGTGGAATAGTTTCGCAACTCACGCCACCCGGAACACCACAGCGTAATGGTGTGTCCGAATGTCGTAATCATACTTTACTAGATATGGTGTGATCTATGATGTCTCTTACTGATTTACCGCTATCATTTTGGGGATACGCTCTAGAGACGGCCGCATTCACGTTAAATAGGGCACCATCAAAATCCGTTGAGACGACGCCTTATGAACTATGGTTTGGCAAGAAACCAAAGTTGTCGTTTCTGAAAGTTTGGGGCTGCGATGCTTATGTGAAAAAGCTTCAACCTGATAAGCTCGAACCCAAATCGGAGAAATGTGTCTTCATAGGATATCCAAAGGAAACTATTGGATACACCTTCTATCACAGATCCGAAGGCAAGACTTTTGTTGCTAAATTCGGAAACTTTCTTGAGAAGGAGTTTCTCTCGAAAGAAGTGAGTGGGAGGAAAGTAGAACTTGACGAGGTAACTGTACCTACTCCCTTATTGGAAAGTAGTACATCACAGAAAACTGTTTCTGCGACACCTACACCAATAAGTGAGGAAGTTAATGATAATGATCATGAAACTTCAGAACAAGATACTACTGAACCTCGTAGATCAACCAGAGCAAGATCCGCGCCAGAGTGGTACGGTAATCCAGTTCTGGAAGTCATGCTACTAGATCATGACGAACCTACAAACTATGAAGAAGCGATGGTGAGCCCAGATTCCGGAAAGTGGCTTGAAGCCATGAACTCTGAGATGGGATCCATGTATGAGAACAAAGTATGGACTTTGGTTGACTTGCCCGATGATCGGCAAGCAATTGAAAATAAATGGATCTTCAAGTAAAAGACTGACGCCGACGGTAATGTTACTGTCTATAAAGCTCGACTTGTCGCAAAAGGTTTTCAACAAGTTCAAGGGGTTGACTACGATGAGACCTTCTCACCCGTAGCGATGCTTAAGTCTGTCCGAATTATGTTAGCAATTGCCGCGTTTTATGATTATGAAATTTGGCAGATGGATGTCAAAACTGCATTCCTGAATGGATTTCTGGAAGAAAAGTTGTATATGATGCAACCGGAAGGTTTTGTCGATCCAAAGGGAGCTAACAAAGTGTGCAAGCTCCAGCGATCCATTTATGGACTGGTGCAAGCCTCTCGGAGTTGGAATAAACGCTTTGATAGTGTGATCAAAGCATTTGGTTTTATACAGACTTTTGGAGAAGCCTGTATTTACAAGAAAGTGAGTGGGAGCTCTGTAGCATTTCTGATATTATATGTGGATGACATATTACTGATTGGAAATGATATAGAATTTCTAGATAGCATAAAGGGAGACTTGAATAAGAGTTTTTCAATGAAAGACCTCGGTGAAGCTGCTTACATATTAGGCATAAAGATCTATAGAGATAGATCAAGACGCTTAATTGGACTTTCACAAAGCACATACCTTGACAAAATTTTGAAGAAGTTCAAAATGGATCAAGCAAAGAAAGGGTTCTTGGCTGTGTTACAAGGTGTGAAGTTGAGTCAGACTCAATGCACGACCACTGCAGAAGATAGAGAGAAAATGAAAGATGTTCCCTATGCTTCAGCCATAGGCTCTATCATGTATGCAATGCTGTGTACCAGACCTGATGTGTGCCTTGCAATAAGTTTAGCAGGGAGGTACCAAAGTAATCCAGGAGTGGATCACTGGACAGCGGTCAAGAACAGCCTGAAATACCTGAAAAGGACTAAGGATATGTTTCTCGTATATGGAGGTGACAAAGAGCTCACCGTAAAAGGTTACGTTGATGCAAGCTTTGACACTGATCCGGGCGATTCTAAATCGCAAACCGGATACGTGTTTACATTAAATGGTGGAGCTGTCAGTTGGTGCAGTTCTAAACAAAGCGTCGTACTGGGATCTACATGTGAAGCGGAGTACATAGCTGCTTCGGAAGCAGCAAACGAAGGAGTCTAGATGAAGGAGTTCATATCCGATTTAGGTGTCATACCTAGTGCATCGGGTCCAATGAAAATCTTTTGTGACAATACTGGTGCAATTGCCTTGGCAAAGGAATCCAGATTTCACAAGAGGACCAAACACATCAAGAGACGCTTCAATTCCATCCGGGGTCTAGTCCGGGTGGGAGACATAGAGATTTGCAAGATACATACGGATTTGAATGTTGCAGACCCGTTGACTAAGCCTCTTCCATGAGCAAAACATGATCAGCACCATGGTTCCATGGGTGTTAGAATCATTACCATGTAATCTAGATTATTGACTCTAGTGCAAGTGGGAGACTGAAGGAAATATGCCCTAGAGGCAATAATAAAGTTATTATTTATTTCCTTATATCATGATAAATGTTTATTATTCATTCTAGAATTGTATTAACCGGAAACATAATACATGTGTGAATACATAGACAAACTTAGTGTCACTAGTATGCCTCTACTTGACTAGCTCATTAATCAAAGATGGTTATATTTCCTAACCATGAACAATGTGTTGTTATTTGATTAACGAGGTCACATCATTAGTTGAATGATCTGATTGACATGACCCATTCCATTAGCTTAGCACCCGATCGTTTAGTATGTTGCTATTGCTTTCTTCATGACTTATACATGTTCCTATAACTATGAGATTATGCAACTCCCGTTTACCGGAGGAACACTTTGGGTGCTACCAAACGTCACAACGTAACTGGGTGATTATAAAGGAGTACTGCAGGTGTCTCCAAAGGTAGATGTTGGGTTGGCGTATTTCGAGATTAGGATTTGTCACTCCGATTGTCGGAGAGGTATCTCTGGGCCCTCTCGGTAATGCACATCACATAAGCCTTGCAAGCACTTCAACTAATATGTTAGTTGTGAGATGATGTATTACGGAATGAGTAAAGAGACTTGCCGGTAACGAGATTGAACTAGGTATTGGATACCGACGATCGAATCTCGGGCAAGTAACATACCGATGACAAAAGGAACAACGTATGTTGTTATGCGGTCTGACCGATAAAGATCTTCGTAGAATATGTAGGAGCCAATATGGGCATCTAGGTCCCGCTATTGGTTATTGACCGGAGACGTGTCTCGGTCATGTCTACATTGTTCTCGAACCGTAGGGTCCGCACGCTTAACATTACGATGACAGTTATTATGAGTTTATGCATTTTGATGTACCGAAGTTAGTTCGGAGTCCCGGATGTGATCACCGACATGACGAGGAGTATCTAAATGGTCGAGACATAAAGATTGATATATTGGATGACTATATTCGGACACCGGAAGTGTTCCGGATGATTTCGGAGAAAACCGGAGAGCCGGAGGGGTTACCCGAACCCCCGGGGAAGTAATGGGCCTTATTGGGCCTGAGGGGAGAGAGAGGGCAGCAGCCCAAGAGGTGGCGCCCCCCCCCCCCTCAAGGGAGTCCGAATTGGACTAGGAGGGGAGGGTGCGGCCCCCCTTTCCCTCTCCCTCTCCCTCTCTTTCCTTCCCCCCAAGTCTCCTAGTTAGACTAGGAAAGGGGAGTCCTACTCCCACTAGGAGGAGGACTCCCCCTCCCTTGGCGCGCCCCATAGGCCGGCCGGCCTCCCCCTTGCTCCTTTATATACGGGGGCAGGGGGGCACCTCTAGACACACAAGTTGATCGTTCCTTAGCCGTGTGCGGTGCCCCCTGCCACCATATTCCACCTCGATCATATCGTTTTAGTGCTTAGGCGAAGCCCTGCGTCGGTAGAACATCAAGATCGTCACGACGCTGTCGTGCTGACAGAACTCCTCCCCGAAGCTTTGCTGGATCGGAGCCCGGGGATCGTCATCGAGTTGTACGTGTGCTAAGAACTCGGAGGTGCCGGAGTAACGGTGCTTGGATCGGTCGGATCGGGAAGAAGATGTACGACTACTTGCTCTACGTTGTGTCAACACTTCCGTTGTGATCTACAAGGGTATGTAGATCATACTCTCCTCTCGTTGTTGTGCATCACCATGATCTTGCGTGTGCGTAGGAAAATTTTAAAATTACTATGTTCCCCAACACCCTCGACCCGGCCTCTCAAGAGGATCCGGACTTATCTGTGGAGCTGATTGATGGGGTGTTTCATCAATTGAGCAAGGACAACGCCTTGGTGGCCATCATGGCCGATTACCCAGGGCTACTCCCAGCCTCACAGGTAACTGAGACCGAAGTCCCAGCACTTTGAAAAGGGATCTATCCTCGCGTATTTTCGATTGCCGTATGACAACCGTGTTTTGCAGGGGAGGTCCTTGAGACGGGAGGCCGAGCCTGCAGCGACTAGCCAACGAGGGGCGGCAAGGCCCCGCGGGCTAAAAAGTAGTGCGGTCCGGACTGAGATGCCGGCACAAAGGTATAGCGCGCCATCTTATTCCCAGGTATTACTCCTTCAAGGCATACTAACGCTCGTGCTCTCTTCAGGACGAAGAGACCTCGCCGGACTATATCCGGAGAGGTTGCCAATCACGCCTCCACCAGCCAGGCTCCAAAGTCTGGTCCGGAAGCGGAGGAGAACACGAGGCGCGCACCGGACGCTCCTCCAACAGAGGATGCGGACAGGCTGTCTGCCACCAATTCCGAGGTGGAGAGTGCCATGAACCACAGGCGTCGCCGGACAGTTCTTCGCGACGCTTGTTTCTCCCAAGAGGCATTGGATGCCTTCAATTAGGGAGATGCGTACCTCCGTGCCTCTCAAAATGGTTTAGCCAGAGCCACGGAGCAATATGTAAAAGACATATGGGTAAGAAAGTTTTGGTAATTATATATATACCAGTAGCCCCCGAGACTTGAAACGGTTAGAATAACTGATTTAAGGATCATTTGTTATGCAGGTTCTTACAGAAAAGAATACCCTACTGTCCCAGGAGCTGGAAGAGTGCAAAGCCCAACTTGAGGCCGCACTAGCCGCGGCAGGGGAGCCCAAGGAGACCCCCTCTGGTAATATACGCTTCGAAAGATAAATATTTTGCGAAGTGCGGCGTGGGTGCAAATCTGACAAATGAAATTGCAGATGGCGCCGGATTAAATCCGGAAGAGCAACAACTCTGACGCCAGCTGAAGGCTGGTGAGAGCGTGCGGACAAAGGTGAGGCAGGAGAAGAACGATCTCTAAGATGCCAACACCAAGCCGGGCGTTGAAATGAAGGATGTTCGTGCCCAGCTATTGGACTCTGTGAAGGAGAATCAGCGGCTTCGACGCGGCATATATAGTAAGTGCTTAAACGAACTTTGAAAAAAGAGTTCGACGAGGAAGTCGACTAACAGAGTAATGTCTGTAGGTATGCTAACAGGTCGTCCTGTAGAGGAAATGCCCGATTCTACGGGTGACCTTCTTCCCGAGCTCTCACAACTGCACGAGCGAGTTTGGCAGGTGATGCAAAGCGTCACCCAGGCCTTGTGGCCATCCGTCTCCATGCCCGAAGGCCTTGGAGAGCTTGTAGAGAAGCTGAAGGGAGCGCGCCGGCGCTTCCGATTGTGGAAGATGTCGGCCTGCCGTCAAGGCGCCAGGGAGGCCTGGGCCATGGTGAAGACGTGGTACACGAAGGCTGACCCGAACCACATGGCCATGGTCGGACCCGTGGGGCCCGATGGGAAGGAGATCCCTGTGAGCTTAGTATACGGCCAAGTAGAATTGGCCACAAAGTATTCCCAACAGGACTGTAAACTAGACAGCCTGTTAGATGGTATTGAAGAGGAATACAATCAGTCAGATTGACTATGTAATTATAATTGACATGTGTAATGCCTTCTAGCCGGATTGTAGACCGTTTGTCATGGCCGACCTTTTCGATTCAACCTCGGGACCTGATGGTCCGGAGTGTGTCTGAATACCCTCGCGGTTATATAAGAACCGGGGTGTGCATGGAGACCAGGCGTAGGGGTCATTAGTGCTTGAATAGACAAGTGCCCAACTAGTTATGTTATATTACATGGTTAGTAAGAAACATCTTCCAGGGAGAATAGTTCTGTTAGGGGTTCCTTTCCCTGGGAGGCATGCCCTAAAGTGCATGTCCATTCTGCGAAAAGAGACGCAGGAAAAACATCTGGGGGCGTATAGATAAATAAGTGAAAAAAAGATCATCTTTAGTTCACCGACCGAATATTCCCTTAAGAACGCTAGCTTTCGGCTTCACCCAGTCTGAGGTACACATCCGGCTGACCCGGCAGTAACAATCACAGAGGTGCTCCCTTTACCACCTAGCCGAACAATCGGGAACGTGGGGGTAAGCACAGGAGCCAGGCAACCCAGCTTGGCCAAAACTTAAGTCATATCAATGCATATAATGGTGAATAAAAGGTACATGCGGAAGTGTGACACATGTGTTGGGCATCAAGCCCGTATAAATAAGCTTCTGTTTAAAGAAGCCCCCAGGTTTAATGAGCGCGGATAGCGCATCACTGTATGAGCCTTTAAAGGCTATAAGAGAGAGAGAGGGGAGAAGGAGAGAAATGTAAGACAGAAAGTATATAAAAATGGACAGAGGAAGGAGACGAACACAGAGTCCGGCGCTAGGCGTAGAATCTTCGGAGACGGGCTGCGTTCCATGGGTTCGGCTCGAGTCGGTTATCCGATGCATCTTGCAGGCGGTACGCTCCACCAGTCAGGACTTGGTCAATTATGAAGGGACCTTCCCACTTGGGCTTGAGTTTGTCCTTTTTCTTGTCCGGCGGGCGTAGAACTAATTCGCCAACATTGTAATTTTTGGCCCGTACTTCTATGCTTTGGTATCTTCGAGCCTGCTGTTGATAGAATGCGGAACGGGCTTTTGCCACGTCACGCTCTTCCTCCAAGGCGTCCAAACTGTCCTGCCGATCGAGCTCGGCTTCTCTTTCTTCGTACATGCGCACTCGAGGTGAGTCATGAATTATGTTGCAGGGTAAAACTGCCTCTGCGCCGTACACCATGAAGAATGGTGTGTATCCGGTGGTGCGATTCGGCGTGGTCTGCCGCCCCCAAAGGAAGGAGTCGAGCTCCTCTACCCAGTGCGTATTAGATTCCTTAAGGGACCGCACTAATCTGGGTTTGATGCCGCTCATGATAAGACCATTTGCACGTTCGACCTGGCCGTTAGTTTGTGGGTGATAGACGGAAGCATAATAGAGCTTGATGCCCATGTTTTTGCACCAGAGTTTTACCTCGTCGGCCGTAAAGTTCGTGCCGTTATCAGTGATGATTCTGTGGGGGACGCCGTAATGGTGTACAACCCCGGATATAAAGTCTATCACCGTTCCGGATTCGGCCGTCTTAACAGGCTTGGCTTCTATCCATTTGGTGAACTTATCCACCTTGACCAGTAAGTATTTTTTCTTGTGGGATCCGCCTTTAAGGGGTCCAACCATGTCAAGCCCCCAGACCGCGAAGGGCCGAGTGATGGGGATAGTTTGGAGGGCGGTGGGTGGCATATGGCTTTGGTTTGCAAAAAGCTGGCAACCGACGCATCGTTGGACTGAGTCCTGGGCGTCTGCCCGGGCCGTCGGCCAATAAAAGCATGTACGGAAAGCAGCGTGATGACCGCCGAGTCCGGCATGAATTTCAGCCAGGAGGTTCCGCCCTTCCTCTTCGGAGATGCACCTTTGAAGGACTCTGGTAGTGCTTTTCTTATAAAGCTCTCCTTCATGGACTTTATAGGCTTTAGATCGCCACACTATGCAGCGTGCCTCATTTTGGTCCTCGGGGAGTTCCTACCTGGTAAGGTAGGCGAGGAATGGTTCTGTCCACGGGGCGATGACGGCCATTATTACGTGGGCTGAAGGTGTTATTTCATTGGCAGAGCCTCCAATTATGTCAGAGTGTTCGGTGTCGGGCAGTGCGGTTGGGTCCGGGCTATTATTGCCAGGTTCCCCTTCCCATACTACGGACGGCTTGAACAGCCTTTCCAAGAAGATGTTGGGGTGGACTACATCATGTTTTGTGCCGATGCGTGCCAGGACATCTGCCGCCTGATTATTTTCCCGGGCTATATGGTGAAATTCGAGCCCTTCGAACCGAGCTGACATTTTTAGGACGGCGTTGCGATAAGCTGCCATTTTTGGATCCTTGGCATCAAAGTCTCCATTTATTTGGGATATTGCGAGGTTCGAGTCCCCGCGCACCTCTAGGCGTTGAATGCCCATGGATACTGCCATCCGGAGACCATGTAAAAGGGCCTCATATTCGGCTGCGTTGTTGGAGTCTGTGTACATTATCTGGAGTACGTATTGAACTCTATCTCCTGTGGGGGACGTCAATACGACGCCAGCCCCTATACCGGCCAACATTTTGGAGCCGTCGAAGTGCATGACCCAGTTTGAATATGTGTCGTACTCTTTAGGGAGTTCGGCCTCCGTCCATTCTGCGACGAAGTCGACCAAGACTTGCGACTTGATAGCTCGCCATGGCTTGTAAGTTATGTCGAACGGGAGGAGCTCAATGGCCCATTTTGCAATCCAGCCCGTCGCGTCGCGGTTGTTTATAATATCGTTAAGTGGCACTTCCGAGGCTACTGTTATTGAACACTCTTGAAAGTAGTGTTGCAGCTTCTGGGATGCCATAAATACCGCGTACGCAATCTTTTGATAATGCAGTACCATGACTTGCACGGAGTAAGGATAGTGGACACATAGTAGACCGGCTTTTGAAGGGGGGATTTGTGTCCGTCCGTTTCTCGTTCGATAACGAGCACTGCGCTTACGACCTGATGGGTTGCTGCAATGTATAATAGCATTGGTTCGACAATGTTTGGCGCAGCCAGGACTGGGTTTGTTGCCAAGATGGCTTTTATTTCATCGAGTCCGGCCATGGTTGCATTCGTCCACTCGAAGTGTTCGGTGCGCCGAAGGAGGCGGTAAAGTGGTAGGGCCTTTTATCCCAAGCGAGAGATAAAGCGGCTTAGAGCCGCCACGCATCCGGTTAATTTTTGTATTTGTTTGAGGTCCTTCAGGATATCCAATTGTGACAGAGCTCGGATCTTGGCTGGATTTGCTTCAATTCCTCTACCGGATACAATGAAGCCCAAGAGCTTTCCGGCTGGAACGCCGAAAACGCATTTTTCCGGGTTGAGCTTGATGTCGTATGTTCGGAGGTTACCGAATGTTAGCCTCAAGTCGTCTACTAGAGATTCGACATGTCTTGTTTGAACGACCACATCATCTACGTATGCCTCCACTGTTTTGTCGATCTGGTTTGCCAGACATGTCTGAATCATGCGCTGATATGTTGCGCCGGCGTTTTTGAGCCCGAAGGGCATTGTCTTGAAGCAGAATGGGCCGTATGGTGTGATAAATGCCGTTGTGGCGTGGTCTGACTCTGCCATCTTTATTTGATGGTAGCCGGAGTATGCGTCGAGGAAACACAACGAATCGTGTCCTGCGGTAGCGTCGATAATTTGATTGATGCGGGGGAGAGGGAAGGGATCCTTTGGGCAAGCCTTGTTAAGGTCTTTAAAATCAACGCACAGGCGCCAGGATTTGTCGTTCTTTGGTACCATCACCAGGTTTGCTAGCCAGTCCGGGTATTTTATATCTTTGATGAATCCGGCCTCCAATAGCTTGGCTAGTTCCTCTCCCATGGCCTGTCTCTTAGGTTCGGAAAAACGCCGAAGAGCCTGTTTGACTGGCTTGAATCCTTTTAGGATATTTAAGCTGTGTTCGGCCAGCCTGCATGGTATTCCTGGCATGTCTTAAGGGTGCCAGGCGAAAATGTCCCAGTTCTCTCGTAGGAACTCTCGCAGTGCGGCGTCTACATCAGGGTTTAACTATGCCCCGATGGAAGCTATTTTATTGGGGTCCGTTGGATGGACCTGGAATTAGACAATTTCGTCCACCGGTTTAAAGGAGGTGGACTTGGATCTTTTGTCGAGTATCACATCGTCCCTATTCACTGTGGAGCGCAGCGCAGTCAGTTCCTCAGCCGCTAGGGCTTTGGATAGCGCCTCGAGGGCCAGTACGGCTGTCTTGTTTTTAGCACGGAGTGCTATGTCCGGATCACTAGCGAGAGTGATGATTCCATAAGGCTCGGGCATCTTAAGCTTCATGTACCCGTACTGGGGTATTGCTTGGAAGATTGTAAACGCTTCCCGCCCGAGCAGAGCGTGATATCCGCTACTGAACGGGGCCACTTGGAACGTGACCTCTTCGGACCTATAATTATCCGGCGTGCCGAACACCACATCTAGTGTGATTTTTCCTGTATAGCGCGCTTCCCGACTGGGGATTATTCCTCTAAAGGTTGTGCTACTTCGCTCAATGCGGTTCCAGTCTATTTCCATTTTTTGAAGGGTTTCCTAATAAGTGAGGTTCAATCCGCTGCTGCCATCCATGAGTACCTTGGTAAGACGAAAGCCATCCACTATTGGACTGAGGACCAATGCGGCTGGTGCTCGGGCTGTTCGGAATTTAGGTTCATCACTGGCGTTAAAAGTAATAGTCGTGTCATTCCATGGGTTTATTGTTGCTACTTGGTAGACTTCGGCAAGGCTGCGGAGTGTTCTTTTTCGCATATTATTTGATGTGAAAGTCTCGAAGACTGTTAATACCGTACTGGTGTCTCTGGGGTGGCTTTCTGTGGCTTCTGGAATTAGAAGACCTTCGCCAATTTTTGCCACCTGTCGGAGTATCCAACATGCTCTAAGGCTATGAGTTGGTGTGGCGCCCTCTGCACTGTGAATTTTACAGGGTCCATTAAGCCATCTTTCCAGCACGGTTCCGTGCCCTGTAGACGGCTTTTGCTTTTTGGTATTGAACCCGGGTGTCTGGCGATGATGCACCCTTTTATTTCGGACTGGGTTTGCATTCAAGGCTGGATTGTCCCAAAATTTTATTTCGATTTTCCAGGCGCTTTCCATCGCATAGTACTTTCTTACTATGGACGCCAAGTCAGCGAAGCGTGTAATATCACGGCGACTTATGGCGTTGAGGATTCCCTTGTCTGTGCAATTATTGCAGAAGAATGAAATTGCATCTTCCTCGCGGTAGTCCTTTATCCTGTTCATAACCAGGAGGAATCTGGCCCAGTAATGATGTACTGTTTCTTCGGGCTCTTGCCTAATTTGGGATAGATCGCTTATGTATGGGTGGGTGGGTGGAATCAAATCCGAAACCTCACCCAATCCGAGACCCAGGGGCCAAGCAGTTTCCGAACTTGGAAATTTGGATTCTTGGATGCTGTCCAATGAATCTAGCCCATTGCCTAACTTTAAGTTCAGGTCTTGAGTGATGTCCTCCCCTCCGCGGGTATCCGGCTTGGAGAGATCGGGAATCCGGACATAGCTAGTCCTTAAGATAGATGAAGGGTTGCCGCACTGTCCCTCTACCATGGCAACGTGATGGGTGACCTGGGGAGAGTTAATCTCTCTCAGATCGGGTTTAGGCCCAATCTTGTCGTAATCCATAGCGACTCCCAGGGCGGTGAAGCGATCCAAGAGCTCGTTTATGGAAGAGAGCTCCATTGGATCTAGCTGCTTGGCAAATTCCGAGCTGACGTGAAGATTGCTTTCGATGACCCGAGAGGTCATTGTCGGCGCAACAGCCGAACGGGCGGTCATAAGGAAACCACCTAGCCTGAGAGTCTGGCCGACAGCCAAAGCTCCCTTAGCAACGGTGTCGTCTTTAAAGACGGGATGAGACATCCTTCCTGATGGCGATGGCACAGAGGAACTCTCAATGAAAGCACCAATGTCGGTGTCAAAACCGGCGGATCTCGGGTAGGGGGTGCCGAATTGTGCGTCTAGGCGGATGGTAACAGGAGGCAAGGGACACAATGTTTTACCCAGGTTCAGGCCCTCTTGATGGAGGTAAAACCCTATGTCCTGCTTGATTAATATTGATGATATGGGTAGTACAAGAGTAGATCTACTACGAGATTAGAGAGGCTAAACCCTAGAAGCTAGCCTATGGTATGATTGTTGTTCCAACGGACTAAAACCCTCTGGTTCATATAGACACCAGAGAGGGCTAGGGTTACACAGTGTCGGTTACAATGGTAGGAAATCTACATATCGGTATCACCAAGCTTGCCTTCCACGCCAAGGAAAGTCCCTTCCGGACACGGGACGAAGTCTTCAATCTTGTATCTTCATAGTCCAGGAGTCCGGCCGAAGGTATAGTCCGGCTATCCGGACACCCCCTAATCCAGGACTCCCTCAAAGACTATGAGCCTAGGGGAAAGGAGGAGATGGGCTTAGATGATGAAGTCCCATTACCTCAACCTGGGGACATGCATGTGGAGTTCAAAAAGTCAAGCCTCCCCGATAGAGCAAAGAAACCTAAGATCGAGTTTATCCCTTTTCGCCTCTTGCAGGAAAACAAACAAGAACTATGCAAAAGGGTATTAAACCTTGAGCAGGAGATCGATGACCTAAGGGAGCAAAATTCTACGATCTAGCGCAAATTAACGAAGAAGCACACGCCACCAAAAACTCCATCATCACCACCTCCGAAGAAGGATACATAAACACATGGGTATGCGCACTCCCCTTGGCAACTGCCAAGCTTGGGGGAGTGCCCCGGTATTGTATCACCATCACACTTTTATCTTTACCATTTTTCTTAGTTCGATCCTTTTGGTAATATCTTGATCTAGTAGAATAAAGTTTTAGTATGATCTAGTTTTGAGTTTTGCTTTATGATCCTTCTATGTAATCGAGTCCATGAGCTATATATAATAAAGATTAGTGTTGAGTAAAGGGCATGATTATCTTGCTATGATTTTGAGGGAATAGAATAAAAGAGAAAGAATAAAAATAAATAACGAGATCATATGGATCTTATGGAGAGTAATGACTTCACATATAAAGAGTATGATGAATAAAAATTGTTGAGAGTTGACAAGCATAGTTTTGGTCATCGTTGCAATTAATAGGAAGTAATAAAGAAAGAGAGGTTTTCACATATAAATATACTATCTTGGACATCTTTTATGATTGTGAGCACTCACTACAATATGACATGCTAAAAGGTTGAGGTTGGACAAGGAAGACAACGTAATGGGTTATGTTTTCTTACATCTGAAATAAATTATATCATCATGGATCACCCAACATGTTGAGCTTGCCTTTCCCTCTCTTTCTAGTATCAAGTTTAGCAATTCTAGCAGCTTCATCGCAGAAGTAAATAACATGCCCATCAATATTATCAACCAAGAGATCTTTAACCATAGCAACACTAGGTACAACTTTAATTTGCTCAGAGGGTTTGGGTGTTCTAATATTACTTTTGTTGACCACAGTTGAAGCTTTAGCATGATCCTTTATTCTAATAGGGAAAGGTTGTTTATCAATATAAGCGGTAGGAACAATAGGATCAACATTATAAGTGATAGTCTTTTCTTCAACTTTAATAGGTTCAACTACTTTTACTTCAATGGGAGGATGATATTTAAGCCACTTCTCCTTAGGGAGATCAACATGAGTAGCAAAGGATTCACAGAAAGAAGCTACTATCTTAGAGTCAAGACCATATTTAGTACTAAATTCATGAAAAGCATCGGTATCCATAAAAGATTTAACACAATCAAACTTAGGTGTTATACCTGTTGGGGAACGTAGTAATTTCAAAATTTTCCTACGCACACGCAAGATCATGGTGATGCATAGCAACGAGAGGGGAGAGTGTTGTCTACATACCCTCGTAGACCGGCAACGGAAGCGTTGACACAACGTAGAGGAAGTAGTCGTACGTCTTCCCGATCCGACCGATCCAAGTACCGAACGCACGGCACCTCCGAGTTCAGCAAACGTTCAGCTCGATGATGTTCCGCGAACTCCGATCCAGTAGAGCTTCACGAGAGAGTTCCGTCAGCACAATGGCGTGATGACGGTGATGATGTTCCTACCGACGCAGGGCTTCGCCTAAGCACCGCTATGATATGACCGAGGTGGAATATGGTGGAGGGGGCACCGCACACGGCTGGGAGAGATCAACAGATCAACTTCTGTGTCTATGGGGTGCCCCCTGGCCACGTATATAAAGGAGTGGAGGAGGGGGGGCCCTCTCTATGGCGCGCCCTAGGGGAGTCCTACTCCCACTGGGAGTAGGATTCCCCCTTTCCTAGTAGAACTAGGAGCCCTTCCAAGTAGTAGGAGTAGGAGGGAAGGAAAGGGAAAGGAAAAGGAGAAGGAAGGGGGCGCCCCCCCTCCCTAGTCCAATTCGGACCAGGCCATGGGGAGGGGTGCGGCCACCCTTTGAGGCCTTTCTCTACTTTCCTGTATGGCCCATTAAGGCCCAATACGAATTCCCGTAACTCCCTGGTACTCCCGAAAATACCTGAACCACTCGGAACCTTTCCGATGTCCGAATATAGTCATCCAATATATCTATCTTTACGTCTCGACCATTTCGAGACTCCTCGTCATGTCCCCAATCTCATCCGGGACTCTGAACTACCTTCGGTACATCAAATCACATAAACTCATAATACAATCGTCACCGAAACTTTAAGCGTGCGGACTCTACGGGTTCGAGAACTATGTAGACATGACCGAGACACGCCTCCGACCAATAACCAATAGCGGAACCTGGATGCTCATATTGGCTCCCACATATTCTACGAAGATATTTATCGGTCAAACCGCATAACAACATACGGTGTTCCCTTTGTCATCGGTATGTTACTTGCCCGAGATTCGATCGTCGGTATCTCAATACCTAGTTCAATCTCGTTACTGGCAAGTCTCTTTACTCGTTCCGTAACACATCATCCCGCAACTAACTAATTAGTTGCAATGCTTGCAAGGCTTATAGTGATGTGCATTACCGAGTGGGCCCAGAGATATACCTCTCCGACAATCGGAGTGACAAATCCTAATCTCGAAATACGCCAACCCAACAAGTACCTTCGGAGACACCTATAGAGCACCTTTATAATCACCCAGTTACGTTGTGACGTTTGGTAGCACAAAAAGTGTTCCTCCGGTAAACGGGAGTTGCATAATCTCATAGTCATATGAACATGTATAAGTCATGAAGAAAGCAATAGCAACAAACTAAATGATCAAGTGTTATGCTAACGGAATGGGTCAAGTCAATCACATCATTCTCCTAATGATGTGATCCCGTTAATCAAATGACAACTCTTTGTCTATGGCTAGGAAACATAACCATCTTTGATCAATGAGCTAGTCAAGTAGAGGCATACTAGTGACACTCTGTTTGTCTATGTATTCACACATGTATCATGTTTCCGGTTAATACAATTCTAACATGAATAATAAATATTTATCATGATATAAGGAAATAAATAATATCTTTATTATTGCCTCTAGGGCATATTTCCTTCAGTCTCCCACTTGCACTAGAGTCAATAATCTAGTTCACATCGCCATGTGATTTAACACCAATAGTTCACATCACCATGTGATTAACACCCATAGTTCACATCGTCATGTGACCAACACCCAAAGGGTTTACTAGAGCCAATAATCTAGTTCACATTGCTATGTGATTAACACCCAAAGAGTACTAAGGTGTGATCATGTTTTGCTTGTGAGAGAAGTTTAGTCAACGGGTCTGCCACATTCAGATCTGTTAGTATTTTGCAAATTTCTATGTCAACAATGCTCTGCATGGAGCTATTCTAGCTAATTGCTCCCACTTTCAATATGTATCCAGATTGAGATTTAGAGTCATCTGGACCAGTGTCAAAATTTGCATCGACGTAACCCTTTACGACGAACCTTTTTGTCACCTACATAATCGAGAAACATATCCTTATTCCACTAAGGATAATTTGACCGTTGTCCAGTGATCTACTCCTAGATCACTATTGTACTCCCTTGCCAAAAACAGTGTAGGGTATACAATAGATCTGGTACACAGCATGGCATATTTTATAGAACCTATGGCCAAGGCATAGGGAATGACTTTCATTCTCTCTCTATCTTCTGTCGTGGTCGGGTTTTGAGTCTTACTCAACTTCACACCTCGTAACACAGGCAAGAACTTTTTCTTTGACTCTTCCATTTTGAACTACTTCAAAATCTTGTCAAGGTATGTACTCATTGAAAAACTTATCAAGCGTCTTGATCTATCTCTATAGATCTTGTTGCTCAATATGTAAGCAGCTTCACCGAGGTCTTTCTTTGAAAAACTCCTTTCAAACACTCCTTTATGCTTTGCAGAATAATTCTACATTATCTCCGATCAACAATATGTCATTCACATATACTTATCAGAAATGTTGTAGTGCTCCCACTCACTTTCTTGTAAATACAGGCTTCACTGCAAGTCTGTATAAAACTATATGCTTTGATCAACTTATCAAAGCGTATATTCCAACTCTGAGATGCTTGCACCAGTCCATAGATGGATCGCTGGAGCTTGCATATTTTGTTAGCACCTTTAGGACTGACAAAACTTTCTTGTTGCATCATATACAACTCTTCTTTAATAAATCCATTAAGGAATGTAGTTTTGTTTATCCATTTGCCAGATTTCATAAAATGTGGCAATTGCTAACATGATTCAGACAGACTTAAGCATAGATACGAGTGAGAAACTCTCATCGTAGTCAACACCTTGAACTTGTCGAAAACCTTTTGCGACAATTCTAGCTTTGTAGATAGTAACACTACTATCAGCGTCCGTCTTCCTCTTGAAGATCCATTTAATCTCAATGACTCGCCGATCTTTGGGCAAGTCAATCAAAGTCCATACTTTGTTCTTATACATGGATATCATCTCAGATTTCATGGCCTGAAGCCATTTCCCGGAATCTGGGCTCATCATCGCTTCCTCATAGTTGATAGGTTCGTCATGGTCAAGTAACATGACCTCCAGAATAGGATTACCATACCACTCTGGTGCAGATCTCACTCTGGTTTACCTACGAGGTCTGGTAGTAACTTGATCTGAAGTTACATGATCATCATCATTAGCTTCCTCAGTAATTGGTGTAGTAGTCACAGGAACAGATTTCTGCGATGAACTACTTTCCAATAAGGGAGCAGGTACAGTTACCTCATCAAGTTCTACTTTCCTCCCGCTCACTTCTTTCGAGAGAAACTCCTTCTCTAGAAAGGATCCATTCTCAGCAACGAATATCTTGCCTTCGGATCTGTGATAGAAGTTGTACCCAACAGTTTCTTTTGGGTATCCTATGAAGATTTACTTCTCCGATTTGGGTTCGAGCTTATCATGTTGAAACTTCACATAAGCATCGCAGTCCCAAACTTTAAGGAACGACAGCTTAGGTTTCTCGCCAAACCACAGTTCATACGGTGTCATCTCCATGGATTTAGACGGTGCCCTATTTAACGTGAATGTAGCTGTCTCTAATGCATAACCCCAAAACGATAGTGGTAGATCAGTAAGAGACATCATAGATCGCACTATATCTAATCAAGTACGGTTATGACGTTCGGACACACCATTACACTGTGGTGTTCCAAGTGGCGTGAGTAGTGAAACTATTTCACATTGTTTTAACTGAAGGCCAAACTCATAACTCAAATATTTTACTTCTGCGATCATATCGTAGAAACTTTTGTTTTTGTTACGATGATTCTCCACTTCACTCTGAAATTCTTTGAACTTTTCAAATATTTCAGACTTGTGTTTCATCAAGTAGATATACTCATATCTTCTCAAATCATCGGTGAAGATCAGAAAATAATGATACCTGCCGTGAGCCTCAATATTCATCGGAACACATACATCAGTATGTATGATTTCCAACAAATCTGTTGCTCGCTCCATTGTTCCGGAGAATGGAGTCTTAGTCATCTTGCCCATGAGGCATGGTTCGCAAGCATCAACTGATCCACAATCAAGTGATTCCAAAAGCCCATCAGCATGGAGTTTCTTCATGCGCTTTACACCAATATGACCTAAACGGCAGTGCCACAAATAAGTTGCACTATCATTATTAACTTTGCATATTTTGGCTTCAATATTATGAATATGTGTATCACTACGATCGAGATCCAATGAACCATTTTCATTGGGTGTATAACCATAGAAGGTTTTATTCATGTAAACAGAACAACAATTATTCTCTAACTTAAATGAATAATCGTATTGCAAAAAATGATCAAATCATATTAGTGCTCAACACAGACACCAAATAACATTTATGTAGGTTCAACACTAATCCCGAAAGTATAGGGAGTGTGCGATGATGATCATATCAATCTTGGAACCACTTCCAACACACGTCGTCACTTCACCCTTGACTAGTCTCTGTTCATTCTGCAACTCCCGTTTCGAGTAACTACTCTTAGCAACTGAACCAGTATCAAATACCGAGGGGTTGCTACGAACACTAGTTAAATACACATCAATAATCTGTATATCAAATATACCTTTGTTCACTTTGCCATCCTTCTTATCCGCCAAATACTTGGGGCAGTTCCGCTTGCAGTGACTAGTCCCTTTGCAGTAGAAGCACTTAGTCTCAGGCTTAGGTACAAACTTGGGTTTCTTCTCCTAAGCAGCAACTTGCTTGCATTTCTTCTTGAAGTTACCCTTCTTCCCTTTGCCCTTTTCTTGAAGCTAGTGGTCTTGTCAACCATCAACACTTGATGCTTTTCTTGATTTCTACCTTCATTGATTTCAGCATCACGAAGAGCTTGGGAATTGTTTTCGTCATCCCTTGCATACTATAGTTCATCACGAAGTTCTACTAACTTGGTGATGGTGACTAGAGAATTCTGTCAATCACTATTTTATGTGGAAGATTAACTTCCACTTGATTCAAGCGATTGTAGTACCCAGACAATCTAAGCACATGCTCACTACTTGAGCTATTCTCCTCCATCTTTTAGCTATAGAACTTGTTGGAGACTTCATATCTCTCAACTCGGGTATTTGCTTGAAATATTAACTTCAACTCCTAGAACATCTCATATAGTCCATGACGTTCAAAACGTCTTTGAAGTCCCGATTCTAAGCCGTTTAAGCATGGTGCACTAAACTATCAAGTAGTCATCATATTGAGCTAGCCAAATGTTCATAACGTCTGTATCTGCTCCTGCAATAGGTCTGTCACCTAGCGGTGCATCAAGGACATAATTCTTCTGTGCAGCAATGAGGATAAACCTCAGATCACGGATCCAATCCACATCATTGCCACTAACATCTTTCAACTTAGTTTTCTCTAGGAACATATAAAAATTAAACGGGGAGCAACATCGCGAGCTATTGATCTACAACATAGATATGCTAATACTACCAGGACTAAGTTCATGATAAATTAAAGTTCAATTAATCATATTACTTAAGAAATCCCACTTAGATAGACATCCCTCTAATCATCTAAGTGATCACGTGATCCAAATCAACTAAACCATAACCGATCATCACGTGAAATGGAGTAGCTTTCAATGGTGAACATCACTATGTTGATCATATCTACTATATGATTCATGCTCGACCTTTCGGTCTTAGTGTTTCGAGGCCATATCTGCATATTCTAGGCTCGTCAAGTTTAACCTGAGTATTTTGCGTGTGCAAAACTGGCTTGCACCCATTGTAGATGGACGTAGAGCTTATCACATCCGATCATCATGTGGTGTCTGGGCACGATGAACTTTGGCAACGGTGCATACTCAGGGAGAACACTTTTTATCTTGAAATTTAGTGAGAGATCATCTTATAATGCTACCGTCAATCAAAGCAAAATAAGATGCATAAAAGATAAACATCACATGCAATCAAAATATGTGACATGATATGGCCATCATCATCTTGTGCCTTTGATCTCCATCTCCAAAGCATCGTCATGATTTCCATCGTCACCGGCATGACACCATGATCTCCGTCATCTTGATCTATATCAATGTGTCGTCACATGGTCGTCTCACCAACTATTGCTCTTGCAACTATTGCTATCGCATAGCGATAAATTAAAGCAATTATTTGGCGCTTGCATCTTATGCAATCTTATGCAATAAAGAGACAACCATAAGGCTTCTGCCAGTTGCCGATAACTTCAACAAAACATGATCATCTTATACAACAACTTATATCTCATCATATCTTGACCATATCACATCACAACATGCCCTGCAAAAACAAGTTAGACGTCCTCTACTTTGTTGTTGCAAGTTTTACGTGGCTGCTACGGGCTTAGCAAGAACCATTCTTACCTACGCATCAAAACCACAACGATAGTTTGTCAAGTTGGTGTTGTTTTAACCTTCTCAAGGACCGGGCGAAGCCACACTCGGTTCAACTAAAGTTGGAGAAACTGACACCCGCTAGTCACCTGTGTGCATAGCACCGCGGTAAAACCAGTCTCGCGTAAGCGTACGTGTAATGTTGGTCTGGGCCGCTTCATCCAACAATACCGCCGAACCAAAGTGTGACATGCTGGTAAGCAGTATGACTTATATCGCCCAAAACTCACTTGTGTTCTACTCGTGCATATTATATCAACGCATAAAACCTGGCTCGGATGCCACTGTTGGGGAACGTAGTAATTTCAAAATTTTCCTACGCACATGCAAGATCATGGTGATGCATAGCAACGAGAGGGGAGAGTGTTGTCTACGTACCCTCGTAGACCGGCAACGGAAGCGCTGACACAATGTAGAGGAAGTAGTCGTACGTCTTCCTGATCCGACCGATCCAAGTACCGAACGCACGGCACCTCCGAGTTCAGCACACGTTCAGCTCGATGACGTTCCGCGAACTCCAATCCAGCAGAGCTTCACGGGAGAGTTCCGTCAGCACAATGGCGTGATGACGGTGATGATGTTGCTACCGACGCAGGGCTTCGCCTAAGCACCGCTACGATATGACCGAGGTGGAATATGGTGGAGGGGGGCACCGCACACGGCTGGGAGAGATCAACAGATTAACTTGTGTATCTATGGGCTGCCCCCTGGCCACGTATATAAAGGAGTGGAGGAGGGGGAGGGCCGGCCCTCTCTATGGCGCGCCCTAGGGGAGTCGTACTCCCACTGGGAGTAGGATTCCCCCTTTCCTAGTAGAACTAGGAGCCCTTCCAAGTAGTAGGAGTAGGAGGGAAGAAAAGGGAAGGGAAAAGGAGAAGGAAGGAAGGGGGCGCCCCCCCCCCCTCCCTAGTCCAATTCGGACCAGACCATGGGGAGGGGTGTGGCCACCCTTTGAGGCCTTTCTCTCCTTTCCCGTATGGCCCATTAAGGCCTAATACGAATTCCCGTAACTCCCCGGTACTCCCGAAAATACCCGAATCACTGGGAACCTTTCTGATGTCCGAATATAGTCGTCCAATATATCGATCTTTACGTCTCGACCATTTCAAGACTCCTCGTCATGTCCCCGATCTCATCCGGGACTCCGAACTACCTTCGGTACATCAAATCACATAAACTCATAATACAATCGTCACCGAAAATTTAAGCGTGCGGACCCTACGGGTTCGAGAACTATGTTGACATGACCGAGACACGTCTCCGGCCAATAACCAATAGCGGAACCTGGATGCTCATATTGGCTCCCACATATTCTATGAAGATCTTTATAGGTCAAACCGCATAACAACATACGTTGTTCCCTTTGTCATCGGTATGTTACTTGCCCGAGATTCGATCGTCGGTATCTCAATACATAGTTTAATCTCGTTACCCGCAAGTATCTTTACTCGTTCCGTAATACATCATCCCGCAACTAACTTATTAGTTGCAATGCTTGCAAGGCTTTAAGTGATGTGCATTACCGAGAGGGCCCAGAGATACCTCTTCGACAATCGGAGTGACAAATCCTAATCTCGAAATACGCCAACCCAACAAGTACCTTTGGAGACACCTGTAGAGCACCATTATAATCAACCAGTTACGTTGTGATGTTTGGTAGCACACAAAGTGTTCCTCCGGTAAACGGGAGTTGCATAATCTCGTAGTCATAGGAACGTGTATAAGTCATGAAGAAAGCAATAGCAACAAACTAAACGGTCAAGTGCTATGCTAACGGAATGGGTCAAGTCAATCACATCATTCTCCTAATGATGTGATCCCGTTAATCAAATGACAACTCTTTGTCTATGGCTAGGAAACATAACCATCTTTGATCAACGAGCTAGTCAAGTAGAGGCATACTAGTGACACTCTATTTGTCTATGTATTCACACATGTATCATGTTTCCGGTTAATACAATTCTAACATGAATAATAAACATTTATCATGATATAAGGAAATAAATAATAACTTTATTATTGCCTCTAGGGCATATTTCCCTCAATACCTGACTCCTTACCTTCGTCGAGTTCCCAATCTTCAGAGTTGCGTTTAATTCTTTCCAATAAATCCCATCTGAATTCAATAGTCTTCATCATCAAAGAACCGGTATAGGAAGTATCGAGCATGGAGCAATTATTGAGAGAATGTCGAGCATAAAAATAATAATAATTTCTCTTGAGAGCTCATGATTGGGGCATGAATATAACATTGAATTAAGCCTCCCCCAAGCTTGAGCGATGCTTTCTCGTTCGCGAGGCCAAAAATTATATATATAATTATGATCACGATGGACCAGATGCATAGGATAAAACTTCTGATGAAATTCCAATTTCAATAGGTTGTAGTTCCATGATCCAATATCATCGCATAGCCTAAACCATGTCAATGGCTTTCCCTTCAAATATAAAGGGAAGAACTTCTTCTTGATAACATCATCGGGCATACCTACAAGCTTAAATAATCCACAAACTCCATCCACATAGATTAGGTGCAAATCGGGATGCAATGTTCCATCTCCTGTAAAAGGATTAGCTAGCAGTTTCTCTATCATACCCGAAGGAATTTCAAAGTAAACATTTTCAGTAGGTTTAGTAGGTTGAGGAGTAACTCTTTGATCTACTGGTCGGGGTGAAGATACCCCGAACAAGCCCCTCAAAGGATTACTTTCCATAGTAACAACTGACAGTAAATTTCAGCACACTATATAAATTTTTTCTTACCAAATTCCACCTACCAAAGGCGCTTCACTCCCCGGCAATGGCGCCAGAAAAGAGTCTTGATGACCCACAAGTATAGGGGATATATTGTAGTCCTTTCGATAAGTAAGAGTGTTAAACCCAACGAGGAGCAGAAGGAAATGACAAGCGGTTTTCAGTAAGGTATTCTCTGCAAGCACTGAAATTATCAGTAACAGATAGTTTTGTGATAAGGTAATTCATAACGGGTAACAAGTAACAAAAGTAAACAAGGTGTAGGAAGGTAGCCCAATCCTTTTTGTAGCAAGGGACAAGCCTGGACAAACTCTTATATAAAGGAAAGCGCTCCCGAGGACACATGTGAATTATCGTCAAGCTAGTTTTCATCATGCTCATATGATTTGCATTCGTTACTTTGATAATTTGATATGTGGGTGGACCAGTGCTTGGGTACTGCCCTTCCTTGGACAAGCATCCCACTTATGATTAACCCCTCTTGCAAGCATCCGCAACTATAAAAGAAGTATTAGGGTAAACGCAACCATAGCATGAAACGTATGGATCCAAATCAGCCCCTTACAAAGCAACACATAAACTAGGGTTTAAACTTTTGTCACTCTAGCAACCCATCATCTACTTATTACTTCCCGATGCCTTCCCATAGGCCCAAACAATGGTGAAGTGTCATGTAGTCGACGTTCACATGACACCACTAGAGGAGAGACAACATATATCTCATCAAGATATCGAACGAATACCAAATTCACATGACTACTGTTGACACACGAACACGTCCCGTGTACCCTCGACGCCGGGGGTGATGCACCGCAGCTCACGTCGAAGGAGACCCGACCGACAGTGCGATACGCAGGACAGTCGGCGGGCACTTTTGCAGACCCGAAGCCCCGCGCACCCGGGAGGGACCCCGTCAGGGATTGCGGCGGCTATGGGCTGCCCAAGGTCGATTCGCTTGCCCCTAGAGCCTCATGGATCGCTGCCCTCCAACGCGAAGAATGAACGAAGAATGAGAAAGAACGATACAAGGGTAAGGGATAAATGTAGATGAACACAAAAGTGTAATTGATAGATTGGTTCGATTGGTGTTTTTCAATCGGCCGTCACCCCCAACATATATAAGAGGCGGCTGGACTTCCCGTATAAGAAAAGGATTCATCTAGGCTTTCCTTACAAGAAAATTACATCAATTCACAACCTAGAGTCCTAGTTATGGTCCCACTTAGATTCAGCCCGAATCTGGTCCAATCTTCTGTCTTGCTCCTTGCGCGGGCCGTGGAATCTGCATATGACTTCCGATGGAGACGGTTCAAATATCAGTTTTGTACGCTTCAATGAGGCCAACAATCCGTATGTTGATCACTTTTCCAAATAAGGCCATCTTGAATACTCCATGGGGTCATCTTTAATTTCGAGTCGGACTCGGTCATATAGCTGACTGGACCGTCCGACTCTTGTAGCATCTCTGCAGGTCGTATACTATGTTGGATTATGATGACTCCAAAAGTAAAGTTGACTGTTTCGATGTTACGAATAACTCTCATGTTGAACACTTCTTCATCTGAGTCCATCTAGATAATCATTTGAGCCCATCTTCAGCTTCTGGTCGGATTGGCCTTGACAGTTTCCGCCCCAGCAAGCTTTTTCCGGCAAGCTTTTCAGCCCCGGCAAGGTCTTCGCCCGGCAAGCTTTTCCCGGCAAGCTTTCCTCCCCGGCAAGGTCTTCCCCCGGCAAGGTCTTTGCCCCGCAAGCTTTTCACCCGGCAAGCTTTTCACCCGGCAATCTTTCCAAAACGGTTAAAACTGGTTGCATCTTGTGGGGTTTTTTGTGGTAGTAAATGACCTCG
The DNA here is from genome assembly GCA_034509565.1 of Triticum monococcum. Classification (NCBI taxonomy): domain Eukaryota; kingdom Viridiplantae; phylum Streptophyta; class Magnoliopsida; order Poales; family Poaceae; genus Triticum; species Triticum monococcum. Next base: position 661,930,105 of record CM067843.1, on the reverse strand, counting down.
GATGAAAATGCGCCCAAAAGCACTTTTACTTGTTTCGACGAGACGAACAACTTTCATGTTGAACGTTTTTCGATTCAAGGCCGTATTGATGGCCGAATTACTCGCGCAACCTATCAGACAAGTGTCTGGCGCCTCGCGCCATATTTCCGTTGAGGTTCGGTCTGCAGTGTATTGCCTCTAACTTTTGCATATGAACTCGGATTGAGATGATTTATATATCAAAATCGATTGCCTCGACGAGACAAAGACAATTCCTTAAGAGTGCTCCTTCATCCGAGGTCATATTGAAGACGTGATTGGCCAAAAACCACTCGGAACATTGAATTATGCTACTCGGAGTATAGTTTCGGTCCGTAAGATAAAGTCGAATGAATATAACTGAAACATCAAAGTGGTTCCAATCGGCGACGTGAATCTTTTCATGCTGAAAACTTGTTCACTCGAGACCATCTTCATTGCAATCTGTATCTTGCCAAAATCAGGTGTCAACACATGCCCCGCTGTTTTCTGGCAGAGCTTGCGTGCCAGAAAATACCTTGCTTAGGGTAATCTTTAAGCACGATGTCAACACTCCATCGGCTGTGCATGTTGAGTATGATAATTTTAATCGTCCATATGCTCATGTTTGTTGCTTCTTTGGTAGACCATCTTGGATAATAGTTGTCTGAAAACAACAATTGGGTGTCACAAAGGCTTCCACGTAAGTTTCTTATGTCAACCCAGACCTTGCATTTTTCCAGGCATTCCCTGGGAATATTAGAACCCTTAACGAAGACGGTTGCCGAACAATTATGACCATGCACCTCAAAGGAATACCGTCAACTGTTCGGCGACTCAACTCGTTATCAAAGTACACCATCAAGCCTCCGCCGAACAATGTCTGTCTCCTGACTTGGATCCTGCAAATAAATAACATTTGGAGTCGGGGCTCTTTTATGCACTAGACCCTTGATCAGTGGTCGAATCAATAATTAAGTTGGCCTCGCCGGTATTGGCAAACACTAAGCATCGACTATAGGAGTAGGAAATCAACCATGGTGAACACAGTCAGCCAGATGCCGGGTTTGCCAACACAATGAATTCTGAGGGCAATATGCAAATATCAGCCATGCGTTCTTATCTCAAAAGTGTTCGGGAGTTCGTCCACCAAAGTGTGAATAGCCGAAATAAGTCAGATGTTTCGGCTGAGGATAAATTCCATAGCGTTGATTTTGATGGTACGATTGAACAATATGGATGAGACGCCTCCTGGAGTCTCCTGTATGAAAATTGCCGTCCTCGCCTACGGGCTTTACACTTGTACTCCCTTATTTCTGCTGGCTTCGCAACAGGAGATGTGATGCCGCTCTTGACTCGAGGATTTCCCTTAGGAACCCAGGCCATGTTCTTCTTCTCCAGCTCTTTGGCCCTAAGCCGTTTTATATTCTTCTATTGCGAATATGGTAAGCCGAGTGGGCGTCCCGGCTGGGACTTTGGTTTATGTACTGGCAAATTCTTCCTGACTATTGGATCCTTGAAATTTACTTGCTTCACTTTCTTGTCCTTAGCAGCCAACATAGGCTCGGCTGGCTTTTTGTCATTTGGAGTCGGATCTGAAATTGCACTCTTGCGTCCATCCTTTTCGTTCTTCTCCTTTTTAACACTTGTTGCAATAGAAGGTCGGACACCATTTCTATTTTGACTGCTCCTCTTGGGAACCCATGCCATGTTCTTATTTCTCAACTCATGTGCACTAAGTCTTTGTAATTCCTTCTCTTGCCAATGTGCTAAGCTGAGTGGGCACCTCGGCTGTGATTTTGTTTCAACCAATGCCAACTCTTTTTTGGCCTTGTGCACTCTCAACTTCTTCCCTTCAGATTTGGCACTTGATTGACTTGCCTCGTTGCCTTTTGTAGCCAATGTCAATACTTTAACTGGCTCTTTGTTATTTGAGAACAAATCTGAAGTAGCACACTTACGACCATCTTTATTGACCTGGTACACTTGCTTGACCACCTCTTTCTTGTTCCTTGAGCTCCGGACCGATTCCTTATGATTGAAACGGTCTTTGACGTGTGATTGTTCATCAAATGTTAATCTTTTTGGAGCTGCATAATGTTGGCGAGATGATCTAAAATAAGATGGATAATTTGCCCTTGTATCATACCTGCCCCATGATGGATATGGATTTACATGAGCGTAGGGAGGCATCCACGACATTGGCATTGGCGGCCCAAAAGCAGGATATGAAGTCTGCTTGCTCAACGTCTTCCTTTGCCAATCCAAGTCTTCAGATTTATGCCTTGGGATGACTTCGATGCTTTTGCTTCACTCGGCCGATAAGCACTCTTTGCCTCACTTATCTTTTGGTACTTTTCTAATAACTGTGCGAAAGTGACTTTCGGCTTTTTACCTTTGTGCTTACCGTTGCCTTTGCTTTCTTTAACTGTGCATGCATCGCGGTCTTTGAATTTTCTTGTTGCCCCCCAGTGATAGATGTCACCATTGTAGCTTTGATGGAATTCCCATCTTCAAGATTATTGTTGATGCACTTTTTAACCATATCCTTGCTCGAAGGCTTGACCCCATAATCATTGCTGTGTACCTGTTGACCTTTAGGTGAATCGGCTTGAGATAGCCGAGTCAACATTTGATCGCCATCAAAACCAATCTGATCCGACTGGTCATATGATCGTGCCTCAACAAACTTCAATCGTCTCGATTGTGCGGCTTGATGATCACGTTGTTGTCTTCGATATTCTCTTCAAACAAACATTGCATTTGTTCTTGTCCTGATGGCTCGACATCATGATCAATTATAATAGGATTAGTTGACGACGCACCAACGATGTGATCAACTATGCCCCGACTGAAGGTACACTTCTCATCCATTAACTGATATTGTGATACTAGCTCTGAAACAAAACAACCGAGCAGCGCTGGCTTAGCGTCATCCGACTCGGCTATGCATTGATTTTCATCCTCTTTTCCTGATGCTTTTGAATCGGCTTCGAAGGACTTTGGACCTGGCTTTATGTTTCTGCAACCAAAATAATTACAGAATATACGTCTCATACGAGTCCAAATGTTAGCCAGGCATGAAACAAACAAAGTTGTCCATATGAATACAAAGTTCAGTTGGCATGACAAGAACAACTTTGGTTTTGATAAGTTGTCACTATTAGCCTCTATGAATGATACCATGTGTTGACTATCATGATTAGTGACAAGATCCTTCCTAACAAATAGATTACTCATTTCAATTGGTCTTTCAAAATTAATTAGACCCTTACTAATAGGTGCATCAACAATATGATCGTGACCGAATTGAAAATTGAGTAAACTATCTGCTAGGTGTACCTTTGTGAAGACGTTGGAAGGAGAAGATGGTTGCACCACTGGAACAATACATTGCTCCACTCCTGAATAATTCTCCAACGCCTCTTCCTCTTTTCCTGGATCTGTTGCCTCATCACTCAGATTGCCCGAGTATATTTCAGTCGGATTGCCCGAGTGGATTTCACTCGGACGCTCTTTGTCAGTTGAACTTTGCTCGGCCGCATTTTCTTGGTCTTGATGTTCATCGTTAACTGAACTGTGTTTAGCCATATTACTGTGTTCTTGATGCTCATCAATATCTTTAGCACGAAACTCATAAGGTAGCATGTAAGCTCCCTTACATCCAAAAAATCGAGCACAACCAATTTGTTGCGTTTGTCATTCCTTTGCTCAGCCAAGCTTGCATCTTCTATTTTGGTACATGAGGCAATAGTTGGCTTGATGCACTCGCCTTTAGCTGGTGATGCACTCATCTGGAACGATGCACTTGGCTGGCACGATGCAACGCACTCGGCCTTAAACATCCCGTTGCTCAATCCGGTTTCAACCGAATCCATTGTATTAGCCGAGTGAATCCTTTTTTGCTGGTTTGCTTGCAAAGCTTCTTTTTTATCTTGCCTCAATAGTGTAGAAGGGCCAACATGGTTGCTACATGGAGGAAGGCACTTGACGTATTCTTGCAAATATCCCTCTCCACGCTTCTTCTTGAGTGCTTCGTAGGCCTGTCGATATTCTGCTGGTAATTCCTCAAGGGTAGGTGTAGTAAATTCGTTGACTCTATTCCCTGTGAGCTTTGGCTTGATCCTGTCCACTTGGGCCAAATATTTTTCTTTAAACTCAACCCTGCTTGGATCGGCTTGCCCCCCAATACTTTTAGGATCTTTCGGCAATGAATTGATGTTGCCGACATCTTGCGCTTGTATAGGGGGTGTATAACATGCTGCAATGATAGGTGAAGGCATGTGCATCGTTGTTGAATATTTTCTCTCGACAATTTGATCAATCGGCAACACTTGATCTTCTTTCAAAACCCTAGCTTTTATTGCCTCATAATCAGGAACCAATCCCTTGTCGTGTTGCTCAAGGCAAATAGCACTAATCTTCTTATTTTGGGCTAAAAATTTTAATGCAGCCAGAGCCACCTCATCTCCTGCAATATTAGGCACATATGCTCCTATAGAATCCCCATTCACTCGGCCATGACCATGAAGGTGAGCCGAGTCACGAATATTTTTAGTTTCATACGCCACTGAACAATTAATCTGATGAGGTGTAGTATATGATGCTTGAGGATAACCGGCCAAATAGCTAACAGAAGCATGGCCGATTCCCCCATTCATGGGCATGTTTGGGGATGAACCCGCATATTGCGAGTCGGCTACCGATGGATAAAACTATGAGATGCCCTCCTGTACATGAGGGGTCCTATATTGATCACTCGAACAAATCGTGTTGTTCACTGGCATATTGAAAGATGATGCCGATGCACGAAAATTCAGATTCATAAGTTGCATGTCACGATTCTGTAAATTCCAAGTTTCTCCAATGGAATAACTAGTCGGCCTTTGCTCATTAGGGCTGGCCGACATCACATGTCCATTGAAAGATCTAGCAACATCAACATAATGGCTACTTGCATCTACGCAAGGAGATTGACGATACATGTTACCGTTGTAGATTGCAGCCGCTTGATGACGCTCTCCTCGTAGCAAGAACAGGCTGGAGACTGTTCAAGGCTTCGTCCCCAGCAGAGTTGCCAAAAAGTGTGTTGACACACGAACATGTCTCGTGTACCCGCGACGCCGGGGGTGATGCACCGCAGCTCACGTCGAAGGAGACCCGACCGACAGCACGATACGCAGGACAGTCGGTGGGCGCTTTTGCAGACCCGAAGCCCCGCGCACCCGGGAGGGACCCCGTCAGGGATTGCGGCGGCTATGGGCTGCCCTAGGTCGATTTGCTCTCCCCTAGAGCCTCGTGGATCGCTGCCCTACAACGCGAATAACGAACAAAGAACGAGAAAGAATGATACAAGGGTAAGGGATAAAAGTAGATGAACACAAAAGTGTAATTGATAGATTGGTTCGATTGGTGTTTTTCAATCGGCCGTCACCCCCAACATATATAAGAGGCGGCTGGACTTCCCGTATAAGAAAAGGATTCATCTAGGCTTTCCTTACAAGAAAATTACATCAATTCACGACCTAGAGTCCTAGTTCTGGTCCCACTTAGATTCAGCCCGAATCTGATCCAATCTTCTGTCTTGCTCCTTGCGCGGGCCGTGGAATCTGCATATGACTTCCGATGGAGACGGTTCAAATATCAATTTTGTATGCTTCAATGAGTCCAAAAATCCGTATGTTGATCACTTTTCCAAATAAGGCCATCTTGAATACTCCACGGGGCCGTCTTTCATTTCGAGTCGGACTCGGTCATATAGCTGACTGGACCGTCCGACTCTTGTAGCATCTCTGCAGGTTGTATACTACGTCGGATGATGATGACTCCAAAAACAAAGTTGACTGTTTCGATGTTACGAATAACTCTCATGTTGAACACTTCTTCATATGAGTCCCTCTAGATAATCATTTGAGCCCATCTTCAGCTTCTGGTCGGATTGGCCTTGACAGTTTCCACCCCAGCAAGCTTTTTCCAGCAAGCTTTTCAGCCCCGGCAAGGTCTTCGCCCGGCAAGCTTTTCCCAGCAAGCTTTCCTCCCCGGCAAGGTCTTCGCCCGACAAGCTTTTCCCCCAGCAAGCTTTCCTCCCCGGCATGGTCTTTGCCCGGCAAGCTTTTCACCCGGCAATCTTTCCAAAACGGTTAAAACTGGCTGCATCTTGTGGGGTTTTTTGTGGTAGTAAATGCCCTGGGATGAAAATGCGTCCAAAAGCACTTTTACTTGTTTCGACGAGACGAACAACTTTCATGTTGAACATTTTTCGATTCAAGGCCGTCTTGATGGCCGAATTACTCGCGCAACCTATCAGACAAGTGTCTGGCACCTCGCGCCATATTTCCGTTGAGGTTCGGTCTGCGGTGTATTGCCTCTAACTTTTGCATATGAACTCAGATTGAGATGATTTATATATCAAAATCGATTGCCTCGACGAGGCGAAGACAATTCCTTAAGAGTGCTCCTTCATCTGAGGTCATCTTGAAGACGTGATTGGCCAAAAACCACTTGGAACATTGAATTATGCCACTCGGAGTATAGTTTCGGTCCGTAAGATAAAATTGAATGAATATAACCGAAACATCAAAGTGGTTCCACTCGGCGACGTGAATCTTTTCATGCTGAAAACCTGTTCACTCGAGACCATCTTCATTGCAATCTGTATCTTGCCAAAATCAGGTGTCAAGAACTACTTATAGCAAGACTTCTCCCGTGTCCTCAAGAACAAACATAACTACTCACAAATCATATTCATGTTCATAATCAGAGGGGTATTAATATGCATAAAGGATCTGAACATATGATCTTCCACCAAATAAACCAACAAGCATCAACTACAAGGAGTAGTCAACACTACTAGCAACCCACAGGTACCAATCTGAGGTTTTGAGACAAAGATTGGATACAAGAATGAACTAGGGTTTGAAATGAGATGGTGCTGGTGAAGATGTGATGGAGATTGACCTCCTCCCAATAAGAGGATCGATGGTGATGATGGTGGTGATGATTTCCCCCTCCCAGAGGGATGTTTCCTCGGCAGAACAGCTCCGTCGGAGCCCTAGATTGGTTCCGCCAAGGTTCCGCCTTGAGACAGCGGTGCTTCGTCCCGAAAGCTTCCTCCTGATTTTTTTTCCAGGGCGAAAGACTTCATACAGCAAAAGATGGGCACCGGAGGCCTGCCAGGGGGGCCAAGGGACAGGGGGCGCGCCCCCATACTCGTGGATGGTTGGTGGCCCCCCTCTGGTGCTTTCTTCGCCCAATATTTTTTTATTTCAAAACTGACTTCCGTGGAGTTTCAGGACTTTTGGAGTTGTGCAGAATAGGTCTCTAATATTTGCTCCTTTTCAAGCCCAGAATTCCAGCTGCCGGCATTCTCCCTCTTCGTGCAAACCTTATAAAATAAGAGAGAAAAGGCATAAGTATTGTGACATAATGTGTAATAACAGCCCATAATGCAATAAATATCGATATAAAAGCATGATGCAAAATGGAAGCAGCCATCATTTCACTCCTCGTTGTTTGACCGAGGAAGCAGCCATCATTTCACTCCTCGTTGAATATCCATCCACTGCTACCTCCGCGGATAAATAAAAATCCTCTTGTACCTCCGTAGCATGGTTAATAATATAGACATGTCAATCACGACGTAGAAATATCATTCAATGATACAATAGGGCTGGATCTAAGGCTAGTGATTTTTTTTACTTTGTCTCTTTCTCTTTTGTCTCATTTATTCATTTTACATAGGAGCACGTGTAGAGGATGGCTATACCTTTCGATGGGACTTCTTCATGGGGTTTAAGACTAAGCAGCTCCGAATTATGCCCGCTGCCCACCACTCTGAATCGTGCCATCTATGATAGGGAGTAGTCCCATTGCAACAATGAGTTCCACTAGGTCTAGCACATCCTCTAAAAACAGACTGTCACACAAAACATACATCTTGTTGCCTTATTCATCATATAGTACGTACTACTAGTACTACTACTACTCGTTCTCCTATAAACCTTGCGCTTGGCATCTCCAAAATATTAACCTTGCGCTTGGCTCTTTGCCTCTTCGAGAAGTCGAGCAATAATGGTACTGCAGTATATATCATTCTGGCTATTTGAGACCGAATGAATTGCTACACGTCCACCACGTGGGTGAGGGTCGGGCGAGGGTCGAGGGGCGAGGGAGTACATACGGAGCAAAATGAGTGAATCTACACTCTAAAATACGTCTATATACATCAGTGTTTGGAGTATGTACTAGTAGTTCATATTGAAATCTACTAAAGGATGTATATTTCAAACAATAAGATAATCTCTCTAACCAAGGTAGGGATGAGGAGTAAACAGAGGGAGTAGTAAAATTTTCTCCTCGTCCTGCGAGACACCGCGCGCGTGGGCGAGGGAGCGGGTGTAAGGCGTAGTAAGCAAGCTTCACCTCATCCCGCGAGCCACCGCGCCCGTGAGCGGGGGAGATGGCGTACTAAGCAAGCTTTTCCTCATCCCGCGAGTTGACGGGGCACATCAAAAGTAATACGTACAGAGCATCTCCAGTGTATAGAGCCTTGCCTCTAAGGTAGGCCCCACATGGTTTGCCTCTTTTTTAACATAATGCGTCAAGTCGCAATTTGTTTGTTCACCCGTGGTAGACGATCCTCCATCAAATGGACAACCAGTACACATGTCAACTTACCAAGTGGGCTGCCTTTTCGTACAGAAATGAGATCCACCGTGTACCCGCACGGGTGTGGTTGGGAAGAGACGGGAGTGCGTGCGTCGTGTGTGCGCCTCTTCTCTTCGTGCACGTCCCCCACCTACGTGGGTGTGTGAGAGAGATATACAAACATAGACAGATGGCGTGTGCGTTCATGAGTGTTTTTTGTTGGGAGGGAGGGGGTGTGATTTCGTGAATGTATTTGTGGGAATATGTGTCGATGACATCTCAAACAAAAATTTGACACATGCAATGTGTGTGAAATAGAGGCCTATCTATATCATATATAGAGGGGGCGATCCATGAGAAGAGAGGGAGGGGTCATAGATATCGATAGAGTCGAAGAGAGGATCAAGTGGGTGGATGCAAGATCAATGAAGAGAGCCATCGAAATTGTGTGTGTGCAAGTCAAAGATATAGGGTGACTGACCTACCGGAACGTCAGAGGGCATAGGGCAAGTTTGTGTGTGGCAGGGATACATGACTAGAGCGCTCGATGTATCAATGTGTGTGTGTGGTGGGGGGAGGGGGGAGGCAGAGACCTAACTAGAGAGGTAGAACGACCCGTGTGTATATATATATATGTGTGTGTGTGTGTGTGCGTGCGTGTGTGCGTGTGTGTGTGTGTTGAGAAGGAGAGACCCAGCTATGTATTGAGGGAGATCGGTCGACATCCATACATAAGTGAAGGACAAGAAATAGGTTGGGACACAGAGAGAGAGAGACACACACACACACACACAGAGAGAGAGAGAGAGAGAGAGAGAGAGAGAAGAGGGAGAGGGAGGGAGAGGGGTAGAGTGTTGGATGGGTGATGGAGTTGCTTCTCAAAGATGGTGGGAGAGGCCTACTAGACAAACTGAGGGTAGAACTGCAATATTATCAATAAGAGTGAGGATGTGTTTCTGTGTGTGCGTGTGTGTGATAGATGTGTCGGGACGCATGCATGGATGATGAAGGGGAACCATGTGTTTGGTAAGCAAACCTAACTAGATCGGTAGATCAATTGTTATTTGTCGGAAGAAGGGAGAGACATAACTAATGAGGTAGATTGATCGACGCGTGGGAAAACGAGTTATAACGACCTAGCTAGCTAGCTATACGTATAGCGGGAGATCGATCGGTGTACATCCATTTCTTAGAGGCAAATAAGGCCCAGCGAGACGGATAGATAGAGAGAATGGAGCTAGGAGGTGGTGCGAGAGGCCTAGCTACTAGCTAGATAGGGGGAGGAGTGTGTGATTGTGAGATCAATAAAAAGATGGGCGAGAGTTTACACGTGTGTGGGACCGTATGAGAGACACGAGGCATGGACACAGAAAGAGGAGATGGAAGGTGCGTGTGTATGTTGTAGGCAGACATCGTTGGAGAGGTTTATCAATCGGTGTGTGTCGGAAAGGAGTTGTGGAGACTATGAGAGAACGACCTAAAGAAAAAATGAATGTACACGATGGATAGAATGCTGAGGGAGGGGGCGGGGAGGGCGTGCGCATGCACGAGAGAAAGTTAGTGCTAGATACAAAGGTTAGAGGATTGTGTAGGTGTAAGAGACTAACAAAGATCATAATTTGGTTTGAAAGTGGATTCATATATTTGAATAGGAGATCATAGTGTTATAAACATATGCATGCATGAATATAGCGGTGATACGCGTGCTGTGGTTTTGCACATGTTATACCATACTGTGATAATGCATGGTGTTTGCAACTCACAGCTAAATATCGAACAATCTAAACCATACTGTACATCGAACAATCTCACATTTTATTTGAATTTGTGATAATGTCTGGCATTTGCAGCTTACAACTAAATATCAAACAATCTAAACAATACTATATATGGAACAATCTTACATTTTATTTGAATTTGTGGTAATGTGTGGCGTTTGCAACTCACATCTAAATACTTGTAGGCATAGGGCGGGGCACCATACATTATGTGATAAACACATTATACATATGAGACATGGTTTAGATTATGAAGATCTAGCTAGAGCTTGAAATGTACTGTGATTTGAAATCAACATAAAGTGGATTCAAAAAATCGAGTTCGAGTTCATATAGTACACATAGTTCATATCTAACTCGACGGTAATCATATGGTGTGCTGTGAAGATAATACACAAACGATGGTTTAACTTGACAATAATGATAATTGTAGATCTTTTAAAATAGAGAATCAAATTCAAATGGTCTGATTTCACAACAATCATGACTGTGGATCTTATTCAAATAGAGAAATGAATTCAAATTTAGTTCATATTGAAGCAGTAGTATATGCATTTGGAATGCAATAAAACATTCATTTGAGTAGCAGGTTGCATGCATTATACACGTAGCGAAATATTTTAATTGATCATAACATGAATTCAAAGTTTTGAATGACATTTGTAATGCGAATTGATTTGATACAGTACACGGGACTAGACTCTCTTGTGTGGTGCGAATTGATTTCTTTTTGTTTTTTCATCGACGGAAGTGCCAATTGATTTGGTACAGTACACGTTAGGCTTGTTCGGAAATTTCAACCCACGCCTTGTTACCCCGAAATATTTATGATATATCTTTGTCTCGTTGTTCTATGAAAACTCCCTCCATCTCAACCCGTGCCTTGCTATCCCAAAATTACAACGCGCGCGAAAACTCCCACCTCCTGCGAAATTCCGACACATGAAATGCCCGTGATACCCTGAACCGAAAGAACCTCCTAGCTCAAATCGGTGGGGGTACTTTCGTAACTTACCCCATATTTCGGACAAGCGCGTCCCTAAGCCATGGTTCCCCACTCTCATCCCATTCGCCCACCCATTCGTACACCGAGGCCGCGAAATCCTGCGAAGCTCCACACCCTCCTCCATCCGCCACCCAGCCGGAGCCTCTTCCCCAACGATGACGTCCATAGCAACACCTCGACGTCGCTCATCCACCGTACCGGATGAGCATCCATCGTCGATCTCGTCGTCCCGCCGATTCAGCCACCCCGTCCTCCACCTCCAAGGAGTTGCCCCGATGTTCCCCTCGTCTTTCATGCCACCTCCATTCCCACACTGTCATCTTCACCTGCACCACTGGAAGAGCAGTGATACGTCTCCAATGTATATGTAACTTTTTATTGTTCCATGCTATTATATTATCAATCTTGGATGTTTTATAATCATTTTATAGTCATTTTATATCATTTTTGGTACTAACCTATTGACATAGTGCCAAGTGCCAGTTTTTGTTTTTCCATGTTTTTTACAACGCAGAAAATCAATATCAAACGGAGTCCAAATGCCACAAAACTTTACAGAGGATTTTTATGGGCCAAAACGAACACAACGGGCCCTGGCTGCGTCTGGGGGTGCCCCGTGGGAGGCACAACCCACCAGGGCGCGTCAGGAGGCCCAGGCGCGCCCTCGTGGGTTGTGCCCACCTCGGGTGCCCCGGGGGCCATCTCTTTGCTCTATAAATACCCCAATGTTTCTAGAAGCTAGGGGAGTTGATGAAATATTCATCCAGCCGCCACAGAGTCCAGAACCACCAGATCCAATCTAGACACCATCTCGGATGGGGTTCACCACCTCCATTGGTGCTCTCCGATGATGCGTGAGTGGTTCTTTGTAGACCTTCGGGTTCGTAGTTAGTAGCTAGATGGCTTCATGTCTCTCTCTTGATCCTCAATACAATGGTCTCTTGGAGATCCATATGATGTAACTCTTTTACGGTGTGTTTGTTGGGATCGATGAACTTTAAGTTTATGATCAGATCTATCTTTTTATATCCATGAAAGTATTTGAATTTCTTTGATCTCTTTTATGCATGATCTCTTATAGCCTCGTATTTCTTCTCCAATATTTGGGTTTTGTTTGGCCAACTTGATCTATTTATCTTGCAATGGGAAGAGGTGCTTTGTAGTGGGATGAATCTTGTGGTGCTTGATCCCAGTGACAGAAAGAGAACCGACACGTATGTATCGTTGCTACTAAGAATAAAACGATGGGGTTTATCTCTACATAGGTAGATTGCGTCTACATCATGTCATCGTTCTTATTGCATTACTTCGTTTCTCCATGAACTTAATACACTAGATGCATGCTGGATATCGGTCGATATGTGGAGTAATAGTAGTAGATGCAGGTAGGAGTCGGTCTACTAATCTTGGACGTGATGCCTATATAATGATCATTGCCTGGATATCGTCATGATTATGAAGTTATATCAATTGCCCAACAGTAATTTGTTCACCCACCGTTTGCTATTTTTCTCGAGAGAAGCCACTAGTGAAACCTACGACCCCCGGGTCTCTTTCTCATATTATTTGCCTTTGCGATCTACTTTTATTTGCTTTTATTTTCAGATCTATTAATCCAAAAACCAAAAAATACTTTGCTGCACTTTATTTTATTTGCGATCTATTTATTCAAACTATTACAACTTTTCCCGTCACGCACCAATTTGAGGCACCGTACCCGAAAGGGATTGACAAGCCCTTTAACACGCCGGGTTGCGAGGATTTGTTATCTATGTGCGTGTGCTATTTATGTTGTGTTGCTTGGTTCTCCTACTGGTTCGATAACCTTGATTTCATATCTGAGAGAAATACCGACGGCCGTTGTGCTGCTCATCCCTTCCCTCTTTGGGGAAATACCGACATAGCTTCAAGCGACATCAAGTAGCAGCATCACCGTTTTCTCGGATGAAGCTGAGGCCTAATCAGCACCACCAAAGATGTTGTACACTAATCGCCGCATTTTCTTCTTGATTCGATCTCACGGTGCTGTCAGCGCTCGGTCTCAAGCCGACATGGCGCGGCTCCATCTATGGCGCTGTCGCCGGCCACTTCCTCCACGGCGTCGCTCCCTTGGTGGCGACGTCCACATCAGTAGGAGCTCTTGCTGGTTTAGCTCTCGCTCGCGCTGCTGCTCTGCTCTTGCTCTCGGTCCCCTACCTGGTCTGCTCTTGCTCTTGCTCGCACTGTTGTTGTCGCTCTAGCTCTTGCTTGCGCTGCTACTCTCGCTCTTGCTCTTGCTTGCGCTGCAGCTCTACTTTTGCGTGTGCTGCTGCTGCTCTACTCTTGCACACGCTGCTGCTGCACGACTAGCAGATCCTGCTCTCCCTCGATCCCCTACAGCTGCTACCCGAGATACTGTGAAAGGACCAGCTGCCCCGGCTCTCGCATGCGCTGCTGTTGCTACTGCTTTTCTGCTACTAGTGCGTTCAGTTTTGACAGTAAAATTTAGTTTCGACAGCAAAATTCAGTTTCGACAGTTAAATTCAATTTCGACAGTTAAGTTCATATATGAGCGGCTGATGTATTTTACATCTAGCACTTTGTGATTATGTATTTTACGTCATCTATTGGAGATGCTATTAGAATTCCACTCAGGTTAACATTGTCTTTCTTGTCCTGCTTCAGTCTCGCCGTCATACAACTCACCGGAGCTGCTCCAACGACGAAACCCTCCATCACATTGGAGCAGTACCCCGGGCTCCATCTCTAGACGCCTAAGATCTTCTTCCCCTCCTCCGACAGCCAAATCAGTCGGAGCATCCTCACCGACCAACCCAATCATGCTGAGATCGACATGGCTGCATCGCTTTTTTACTCTATAGATAGGGTCGCGCTATTCGTCACCCTGGTTGAGAAATAGTTATTCTTCACCCCCCTCTATTTTACCATCAATGCACCGTAATTTTACATTCCGTAAGTTTTGTCTTATTTCCGACATAAAAGGAGACCGTAAGAAAATATATAATCGCTGTAAAAAAATATTTTATGTTATGTAAAATTACAAACGTAAAAACATAGTCTAAAATACACATAAACTACAAATTTTCTTGTCTTATGACCTATATTTTTATTTTCTTATGTCAAATTTTACGTAATGAATCAATAGGAATGTAACTATTTGAATTCTAAACGTAATTTAATTATGAAATGATCGTAAGATTACCTCGGGTGAAGAATAACTTATTCTGCACCCTGGATGATGAATAGTAACACTATATATATATATATATTGTCCACTGAGCACACGTAGTAACGTGAAATACGATTAGTTTCTCCTACTATATGACAAGCAGTGAGGTACCAGGCAACTTAGCTATCTGTGATGGACTCTCTTGAACGCCATCATTATCTATCTCTGCGTGTTTGAGTTGCGCATTTGTAGATGAGCCTGGGAGTTGAGCTAGTAGGGCAGTGGCCTGAGTTCAAATTAGTAGAAGTAGCATAGAAACTTTTTTTGAGTGCAGGCTTTTCCCTTCTCATGTCTGCCTACTAGAATCACCAGTGCTTGAAAGGAAAACTGAAGGAAAAACACAGGTATTCGAAAGTTTCCTATGCTACTACTATTTATGCATTTGGTTCAAAGGAACGGAGCAAAGGAAAACTGTAGGATTTGTTTCTTTAGTGTCTCCTTGAAAGAAAAACCATAGGAATTTTAATATCCACTTGTCCTCCTTTTCAAATTCCTATTCATGAAGCACAAGACTAAGAGATAGTAGCATAATAGCATTATAACCGTGCATTTTCTTGTGGTTTGACTTAATATCACCATGCTTCTTTGCATCATGTGATCTTCCAATTCTTGTGAACCAAACACCTAGATTGGCAGAAATCCTGTGTTTTTAAATTCTCTGTTCTGCATGTGCATTCCTATCCCAATTACTGTGTATTTCCTATCCCTGCGTTGTTAGAATCCTCCAATTGAAATGAGTCCTTATAGAATTACTTCTCTTACAGATAGTTGTCAAAAAACCTTGTGTGGTTTGTCTCGCTCCTGCTGCGCCGTTGTCCACCCCAGCTTAGCTGCTCCAACGAAAGAAGGGTCCAACACAGCAGGGGCCCGGCCTCCAGACTATCTTTCGCCGCCTCAAATCTTCTTCCCCACCGCCAGCAGCCACGGCAACTGCATTACCATCATCAACCGAGTACATGACCTCAAGGACTACACGGGCCCGCAAGAGAGTCGCACTCTTTCGTGTCTACTTACGTTATGCATCGTTTAATATTACATGCTACTTTATCGTCCTGTTCACCGATTAGACTCTGAGTAAGCTCCAAACTAATGGTCAAACTTGAGTTTTTAAATGGTTGTGGGGTACATATCGGGGCCGCAATCAATAGTATCTATCTACTATCTGGTTAATATCTGGTGTCTATTATGAGTTTCGTGTTGGGTGGGAAACAAACAGCAAAGAAGCTATTATCTGTATTTTTTACCTGAAGCCATTATCTTTCTGCTATCATTGGTTTTGGGTCTATCCACAGTTTGCTACCATCACTCTGGATTTCTGCATGCACTCCTTACATAATCTCACTATGTTTTATTCCTATACATGTCAGTTATTGTACACAATGTAACTGAACATGTAGAGCAAAAGAGACGAGCCTTGTGTGGCAATAAAATTTCATGCAAACGTCGCTCCATGGTAGGTGCAAAGGCATCCCCCCTCCACCCATTTTAGATTGTAATTGAGAGGGAGATAACTGTTCTGAGGGGGATTCAGAAAGAGAAGACCACTCCTATTTACCCCCTGAGGTCTTCGCTCTAACTTGGCATGCTGATGTTGGTTATATCATGCATATGGTGCCTTGCATTGCTTACTTTATAGATCAAATATGTCATCTGCTTAGTTCAGACATGCATTGTGTGAATGCCATCTGTTTAGTTTCTTCATCATATATGTGAATTATGCAACGCCCTCTTGTTTAGCCAGGCATCATACATGTGAATTTTGCAATGCCATCCTGCTTAGCCAATCATCTTATATGTGAATTATATCAGTTCATCCCTTTTTTCATTACGTATTAGATTTGTCAACAATGTTAGTACATTCAACTACTCTTCGTGTGCATCAGCCATTTGACACGGTGATGGAAAATTCTGGAGTGAAAACAAGGTCTTCAGAGCAGACTATGCTATCTGACGAAGCGCATATCTCGCTGGTTACGGATAGCTCCTCAGAGGAGGATTCAGAGACAGATGAGCAGCCCTATCCCTCCCCCCCAGTGTATGCTCTAACTTGGTAGGGTTGTGTTGTTCATATCATGCATATGGTGTCTTGCATTGGTATGTCATTTGACTAGTTTAGACATGCTTTGTGTGAATGCCACATGGTTAGTGTCTAATTACCATATATGTGAATTATGCATTGCCATCTTGTTGCAAAACATTATATATGTGAATTATGCAATGCTATCTTGTTGCAAGGCATTATATATGTGAATTATGCAATGCCATGTTGTTTAGCCAATCATCATGTATGTGAATTATATCATGCTATCATTTTTTGTATTACATGTTCCATTTGTCGACAATGTTTGTATATTCAACTACTCTTCCTGTGCATCAGCTATTTGAAGCGGTGATGGAAGTATCTGGAGTGAAAACAAGGTATTCAGAGTAGACAATGCTACCTGCTGAAGCAGACATCTTGCTGGTTACAGAGAGCTCCTCAGAGGAGGATTCAGAGACTGATGACCAGTCCTATTTCCCCCCTGAGGTCTATGCTCAAACTTGGCAGGGTTATATTACTCATGTCATGCATGTTGTCTTGCATTGATTAGTTTTTACATCATATATGGATTGCCATCTGCTTACTTGCTTACTATATAAATCGTATATTTGAATTATATCATGCCATCATGTTTACATACACAACATCTATCTGAATTATGGCATGGCAACCCATTTAATAAAGACATCATATAGTTATGTCATCGCATCATATTTAGTGTTTACAGTCATCATATTTTGAATTATGTCATTCTATCCATGAATTATATCATGTTATCATGTTTCCATAGGCGGCATGTATATGAATTATGGCATGCCAACCTATTTAATAAACACATTATATAGTTATATCATGTCATCATGTTTACATAGTCATCATATTTTGAACTATGTCTTTCCATCTTTTTTAGTTAGCCATTATATATGTGAAATTGTGTCATGTTATCCTATTTAGTTAGCCATCATATATGTGAAATTCTGTCATGCTATCCTATTTGGTTAGACAACATAACTGTGAATTATTTCATGCTCTCTTTTATTCCCCAATATCCATTGCACCTGTCTATCATACAATGTCTGTACATTCAATCACTTTTCATGTTTATCGGCCATTTGATTTGGAGAGGGTGATGGCAGTATCTAAGGGAATAACAACACGGTCTTTAGAAAAGATAGTGCTACCAGTTGATGCAGATAGAACCACGGTTGTACTTGCCCAAGAACCAACCCCACCACACATAACCCAAACTCTCATAGATTGTACCCCTATCCAGTTGGACAGAGAACCAGCTACACCCCTTCTAACCCCAACCCCAGCAGATAGTAATCCAGTTCTAGTTGACACGGCACCGTCTCCACCATAGAGCACCCAAACACGAGCAGTTAGTAAGGGAACTGCAGTGCCTAAAGCACGAGGACCACCACTCCGAATCCCAACTCAAGGCTTAATGCAGAAGAAGAATTGTTCTCAGGTCAGGTTCTGTAGCTATGGTTCATACTCCTTTGCTCTTGCATCACTGTATTTACTCATACCAACTATTTTCAAATTTGAAGGATGGAATTGAAACTCCAATGGCGTAATAGGTATGTTTTAAACCTGTTTCTTTAACTGGTTTGTTGTTGTAACTTGCTCTATGTTGATTTCAGTTTCAATTGAATAAAAAGTTATGTTCTCATGTCATGCACATTACAAGTGTTTTTATTGCTCTGTAGTTCCCCACACTTATATTCTGTCTACTTTGCTTTGTCTTGAACAGATATTATTTGAATTGTGTCTCTATCTTGATTTGGCAACAAAAACTAGAATGATATAGACCATAAAGTGACCATGGTACATAGATATATGTTTGTTTCATGTTGTTATCCTGTCCACTTTACTACTGAACTGATTTACCAAAATGAGTTTCATATACAACATGGTAAACCTGTGATGTGTTTGCTTGTTTCTCTTTTAGAATGCGGACAAAATATTGGAGAACAGTACCCCATTATGCAATGGTAAAGTAAGTAATGCAGATAAGGTTCAAGATAGTGAGACATCCATGTTGATCTCCAAGAAAGCTGATAAAAACTATCTTGACGACAGTGAGAGAACCCAAAAGTCCTGTCTTGATGTAGTGTTCGAGTTACTGGCCACTACTGCTGGCACAAGCTCTTCAAACCCGCTGCCTGAATTAGTTCGTCTTCTTGAGTCTCAACTTCAAGTTGAAAGACATCGATCAGATGTGCTGTGACAGGAAGCTGAAGGACTGAGGAAGTCCCTGCAGAATTTAGATGCATACTTTCTGGTGCAATAGCAAGCGCTGGAGGATTTAAGCGCGAAACAAGAGAAAGTTAATAAGCTTGCTAAGCATCTAGCCAGCATTATGGGTACCCAGGATATTGTTTCTTGAGCTCTTCTGAAGTGGTTTCAGTTGTGGGCTTGTTTTGCTACGGCGTTTATTTGCACTGGTCGCCAACTTTGACAACCAGTGTATATGATATGCTGCTTTGTTCCCTATATTTGCACTGGTGGCGAACTTTGATCCCGAGTGGATGTAATATGTGTAATAGTCGTGATAGCCTAGCGTAAGTTGCTTGCTTATTTATTTCCTTATTGTCTTGTTTATTTGTTTGCTTGTAGTCAGTGCAGTTCTTTTTCCATGGTTTACAAGTGGCCGCAATAACCGATGTTTTAAAGCTAGGCCACAATAACCATGGGCTACATATTTACTGTAGTTACCATGGGCCTCCTACGGGCCGTAGAAACAATGGGCCTTCTAAGGGCCGTAGAAACAATGGGCCTTCTATGGGTCGTAGTATCAATGGGCCTTCTACGGGCCGTATGATCGATCGGCCAAACATGGGCCAATAATAGACCGCATTATGGGCCATAAACGTGCTAGATTTGGAATCATCCGTTCATGGGCCGACCATAAGGGGCCGTCATTAATAGGCCATATTTAATAATGCTATGAAAACGGCCCAACGAATTAACGGTCCGCAAACGGGCCGATTGTAACTACAGGCTGAATTTGGCCCGCAAGCAGAAAAGGACAATAATGGGCTGTAAGTAACCAAATGTTGGAAATGAGCCCAAGAATAAATGGGCCCTGAGAAGGCCGAAAGATAACACAGGTTGGAAACGGCCCAATGGAATAATGGGCCGTTAATGGGTATAAAGCGGTACACTGTTCATTGCGGGCCAGATTCACCACGGGCTGTTAATGGGCCAAGAGTTACAAATGGCCTCGTATGGGCTGAAAAACATCATGAACCATACATGGGCCGGAAGTTACAACGGGCTGGAATCATATTGGACGGCCCAGATGAAGCTACTGGGCTTAATTCCGATAGGCCATAACGGGTCGTGAGTTAGCAGGCCGTAAATGGGCTATATACAAATAGGTCGTTAACAGGCTTTCCGTGGGCCGGCCCGTTACCTTTTGACCAAGTCAAACGGGCCGGCCTTTTCACCGAAATGGGCCTCTGTTGGGCCATGTCACGTGTCGACGTATCATAGGAACCTCCTGTCCAATGAATGGATGACATCTGTACCAACGGTGAGCCAACACGTGTTTCCTCCGGCCAATGAGAATTTTACACGTAGAAAATCCTCATTGGTCTGGGTTGTTAATGGGTTATCGGATCCAAAACCGGGCCCGATAGCTTAACGGCGACCCGTTACGGTGGATGCCACATGTCGGTCACCCTTGACGAAAACACTTCCATGACGCGTCATTTATCGTCATGGAAGTGGACACTTCTGTGATGATAATTTTGGTAATGTCATGGAACACTTCTACGACAGCACAGGTATGACTATCTTGATTCTGTCATAAAATCGTCATGGATGTACATGCATGACAGTAAACGTGACCTACTGTGACAAACACGTATCACCACCTCCGTGTATTTTTTTGTAGTGAAAAAAAAACATCCCCCCTAGCCCCCTACCGAATTCAAGTTTTTTAAGAAAATACCTCGTCTCTGCTTTTCTTCACACGTTTCGGCTGCCTCCCTTCTTCATCACGAGGAGCGGAATCAGTGGCCCATTTCCCAGCCCGTCCACCCCGGACAGGATTCTCATTCGGACGTCCACGCTTGCGTCGAACATTGCTTGTCGTTTGGACCAGCTCCTCGTTTCCCTCATTTCCAGCTTCACCATTAGTCCTCCTCGCAATCCTCTTGCTTTTTCAGGCCATTCTGTAAAACAAAATGTGTAACGGCAAAAAAAAAGAAAAAAATGTCATTTGGGTGGAAAAAATACAAGACTTAGAAGAACAATTATACTTGCAGATAAAACAATTAGTGAATTCAATATCATTGGTGAGTACAGAAAAATGTGCCTCGGTTTAACATCCCCTAACTTCATTCACCATGACTACTACAAAAAAATGTCTATTATTCCTAATGACATCTCGTCTGCTATTCGGGCCAACTAGGTGATGAATCTAGACAA
Organism: Triticum monococcum; assembly: GCA_034509565.1. NCBI lineage: Eukaryota > Viridiplantae > Streptophyta > Magnoliopsida > Poales > Poaceae > Triticum > Triticum monococcum. Next base: position 661,908,968 of record CM067843.1, on the reverse strand, counting down.
CTGCAGGATGTTGGGTAGGCAACTTATAGCAACAAGCCAATAAAAATAACTAATTACCCAAAAAAGCAACTAATGTTATATTTCCTTGCAAAATGAGTAGTAAAATTGAGCAACTACTGTCATATACATATACAACTACCCCTACAGATCCAAGCAACCCCAAAAGGCAGCCAAAAACTGATAAGCAACTTTAAAATATATTGTAGCCAACTATTTTAACAAAAAGATTGAGCAACTACTGTCACATGGCTACACAATGCCCCCATCAGGACCAGGTGACTCAAAACAGCGCCCGATGGGGTGAGAGAAAAAAAACAACAGTTGCGCAAAAAATTCATGGCAACTGTGTGAAAAAAATGAGCAACTACTGTCGCCTAGCTACACAATGCCCCCATTAGGTTAGATCCAGGCACTCAAAATAGCACCCGATGGGTGTGAGAAAAATGCAGCAACTGCTGCGCAAATTCATGGCGACTGTGTGAAAAAAAATTGAGCAACTACTTTCGCCTGGCTACACAATGCCCCCATTAGATCCAGGCAACTCAACAGCACCGATGGCTGAGACAAAAATCAGCAACTGCTTCGCCAAATCGTGGCAACTATGTGATAATAATTGAGCAATTGATGTCGCCTGACTATACAAATTCCCTCGTAGATCCACGCGCTCAAACAGCACCCGAAAACACCCTAAATCTCGATGGGGATCTCAACCCCCAACCTCCCTCACCATATCGCCAACCTCAACATTCAAATCTCGACCCCCCTACAGAAACACGACCGTTGTAGATGCAATGCACAGGCCCCGCAGATGCCATGGACAACCCGTGCTCGCCCTCCTCGCCCTCTGTGCTCGCCCCAACACCTCACCCAAACCCTAGCCCTCACCAAGCCAAGCCAAACCAGGAAAAAAGCAAGGACGAGATGCGGGATTACCTCCGCATGTAGTCGCAGCCGCCCCGCATCGACGAACGGCCTCCCACGTCAGCGAATCCATGATGGCAGTCCCGTGCAGGTCGTCGTCACGAGAGGAAGAGGCAGAGGCCATTTCGAAAATGGAGGAGAGGGCAGAGGATTTCGAATGGAAAGGGGAGGGGGAAGGCATGCGAGCAGCGTTTCGCCTGAATTAATGGGGCAGGGCCCCCACTACGCCCTGATCGGAATCGTTACAAACGCGCGGTCACGATCTCGCGCATCGTACGGTCGAGCGGCGTGCCTCGCGCGCGCCAAATCATGCAGCTGCACGAATAAGCGATTTAGGAAATAAGAAATAGAAGGAAAGAAACATAGGTACGTGAGGCAACTAATTGTGCCAAGGTTCTCAGCTGCACCCAACAGCAGGCCTGGCACTCAATCTTAATCCTTGCCTAATGAAAACGTGCAGCAAAACGGGGCCACAGAAAAAACTTGCTTGAAATGCTGGAGCATACTGGTAAATTTACGCTTATACGCGTGACAGCTCGCAAGCAGAGAATACCGAATAATACCTCCTTGCCAATCATGAGTTGTCAACGTTAGGGCAAGCGATTCCTCCATCCTCATCCTCCTCTCACCACTGCTATATAAGCACATACGTGACACGACCCCGAGGCCAAGACGTATCCAGACACACATCTACCTCCTCTCCCTCTAATTCCTTTCTCCGAGCCACCGAGCGAGCGACGAGGGAGCAATGGTCGGGCGAGCGGCGGCGCCAAAGCGGAGGGCCGGCAATGGGCGGACGAAGATCGCCATCCGGCGGATCGAGAAGAAGGGCGCCCGGCAGGTATGCTTCGCCAAGCGCCGGCAGGGCCTGTTTAACAAGGCCAACGAGCTGGCGGTGATGTGCGGCGCCCAGGTGGCCGCCGTCACCTTCTCGGACGGCGGAAAGGCCTTCTCCTTCGGGCACCCCTCCACCGAGGCCGTCGTCGACCGCTTCCTGGCGGGGGGAGGCGCGTTGGTCCAGGGCGGGGGCGCCGCCGACGACGACGAGCTGAAGAAGCTGCACCAGCTGCACGGCGAGCTCCGCACGCGGTTGAAGGATGTGAAGGTGCGGAAAGGGCGCGTGGAGGAGGCCATGGCAAAGGAGCGCGCCGCTGGGGATCAATTTGCGGTGTGGCTCGACCCCGAGTTGGGCGACATTGGGGAGGAGGAGCTGATGGCCTTCGCCGCCGAGCTGATGGTGGCGCGGGCCGCTGTCTCGGACCGCGCATGCCAGGTGCTCTTGGAGGCGCAGAACGTCAGCCGCATGTTGCAGGCGCCCCCGCTGCCGCAGCAGCAGCTCTTCGGTGGTAGCACCTTTGAGTTTGGTGGCAGCAGCAGTGGCAACGCCGGGATGGAGATGCAACAGATGCAGATGGTTGTGCCTTCTACGCAGGGGTTCGCCGACGGGATGCATATGCACCAGATGCTAATGGCAATGCCTCCGCCGCCGGGCTTGGCCTACGGGGTGGATATGCAGCAGATGCATATGTCCATTCCTCCATCGCTCGTTTTTGGCGCCGGGACGGAGATGCAGCAGATGGTTATGGCGATGCAGCCACAACCAGAGTTCGCCGCCGTGACGGAGATGCAGCAGGCGGCTATGGCGATGCCGCCGCCGCTGGAGTTTCCTGTTGGGATGGCGATGCCTCCGCCGCCGCTGGAGTTTTCTATTGGGATGGCGATGCCTCCGCCGCCGCTGGAGTTTCCTGTTGGGATGCCAGGGGTCGCCGCCGGGATGAAGATGGTGCAGCAGGGGCCCGGGCCGAACATGGGCTTCCCCTGCTGAGGAGAAGAAGACAAATCACTACCGAGTCTAAGTCCGTGAGAGTCAGACTATCTATTAATCCATTTTTGTCTCAAAAAAAATATTAATCCATTTATATGCATGGATGGACACCGATCTCTTAGATCATTATCAATCTATTTATATTATACATCGTGCTTGCAGGGGATGATCCTGGGTGCAAGATTCATTATCATAGTCTTGTAATCTATTTATATGGATTGCACCGAGACAGAAAAATAAAGAATAAAATACTATTAGGCATTTCCTTTGGTTCTCTCTGGTGGCAACAGAACCAAAGATTTATGCGTCTTAATTGTTCAAAAATCCTATGAAAATTTGTGCACTGGATCATGCCTGTAACGCGAGAGCGATACCCAACAGCTAGCCTATGGACCGGCGCCTATCTAGTGGGCCATCAGCATCTAACATTTTTTGTTAGAATTCGATTTTAATGCGCAATAATTTCTTGTTTAGTCCTCCCTTGTGCCATGGGCTTTGTTAGCCAAGACTCGAGTCAGCGCATTTGTAGAAACTATATAAATATATATTCTATTTTAAGTTCCATAGAAATTTGTTTCTGAATCAAACAGAGAAAGGCAAATTCTTTCTTTGCATTTTGGATCATGACATTATACTGGTATTAATATGGACGCCAAAACACATATGACCTTTCCCCATGGGGGTGGCCAAAGTGAACGGTTGTTGCCGAGCGAAGAGGGAACGAGTGAAAACCAGCATCAGTGTATAGAACTCAAACATAGAGCAAAACACACCAAAAAACACCCAAAATGTCATAATTTAGAGAAATAAATGTTCTAAAAAGTTTGCGATGTGGCAGTTAGAAAAATGTTGTAGAAAGCCGCCATGCGACAATTCCAAAAGGTAGTCTTAAAGTTGCCATGTGACCATAACAGAAATTGAGGATTTCCAAAAGTTAGAAATTAGGGCATGGCACGCATGATGATAATCTACTAGTAAAAAGCATAGTACACGTGAAATGGCAAAGTTTTTTTGTCTGTAGGGCATGGCAAAAAAAGAAACAATGTATGATTACATGGGAATTTGGGAGGAAATCTTCAATGAACATGGCAACTACATATGTTTGTAAGAAAAAACACACGGCTAACTTTCAAAAAATAGCCGACATGTGACAATTTGGGGGGGGGGGGGGGGGGTGGGGGGTGGGGGGGGGATGCAAGACATGGCAAATTCTAGGGGGAATCTATTGGTGACATGGCAAAACATACAAAAAAATGTTAAAAAAAGTCACATGGGCAAACTTCAAAAAGATGTTTTTATCTTAAATTTGCCATGGAAATTGTTGAAAAACAAAATTCTTGATTTGCCATGTGAGTACTACACATGATGGCAATCTAGTAAAAACATAGTACAAATGACATGGAAATTGTTTTAAAATTTTGCTCCATAGGGCATGGCAAATGGAGAAAAAATATGGAAAGTTACATGGCAAATATATATTTTTTTGGAGGGGGGGGGGGGGGTCCATATGTGTACAAATTTTTCCTGTATATAGATGATAGCAAAGGTAGGAAAATCATAGATGAGTGGCAACTTTTTGAAGAAAGAGACACATGGTCACATGGCAAATTCAGAAATATTGCTATATAGATCGTGACAATTGTAGGATAATTTGTACTACTTGATACATGGCAACTTAACAATTTTGTTGTTTCTTAGCAATCATAGCAAATTTGCAGTGGGAATACATTTGAACTGGCTATCACTAAAGAAGGGCCAAAAATTTACTTTGAAAAAAACATGGCAACTTTATACTCTGAATCATGGCAAAAATAATGTACTCTGAAGCATGGCAAAATATACTCTTAAGCCGCCATGCCCATGTGCTACTGCTTCGCCGACGACCGCGACCCCTGCTACTGCTCGTCTTACCCTCTAATCTCCCACCAACTTGCAGATCGTGACACTCCATTGAAAGGGCGAGCTTTCTCCAACCAGAAATCCTACATTCCTCAGCCTCGATATGAGCTTCTCTCATGGCTGATCACACCCCACCCCTTGCCCCGTCCTCCATCGACGATGACGACTTGCTCTCCCGGTGCTCAAGTAGAAGAATGGCGTCGCTTACCTCCTTGTGTTCGCTGAAGAGGAGGAAGGAGAAGTCGTGGCCCTTGCTGGCGATGGAGAGGACACATGCCTGAGCTCAAAGAGTGAGAGGGAGTGGAATGAGGAGGGAGAACCAACTAGAGCGTTGGTGATGTTTTCGAAGTGGAGGCGCCGCTCTTTCGTCTCGCTCCGCTAGTCAACCGAGATACCGGTTGTAGTTGCGCAAGTGCGATAGGGAACGAACAAATACGCCGGGGTGTTGTCATGCTGTCACGCACGGACGCATCGGACATCGCTTGTGTTCGCTCAAAAAATGTTGTGTGCTGACATCACTTGTATAGCATTTCAAATTAATTTTAGTTTAATATATACAGCCCAAACTATGCTTTGTATTTTGTTTGTTTACTAGCAAGATGCCCATGCATTGTACGGAACATCAAGATGCATTTTTATGAGTAGTTTATTTTGTGAGAGAAAAGGATGAACGGGGGAAGGCCTTATTTGCAAATTTGGAGAGGTGTGTGGTTACTTTTTTACAAAATTACCATAGTTTCCTTCCTATCCGTCAGATATAAATCGTACGGCTTATATTGCAGGATGTCAGGCACACCATCATCACCAACTCTGTTTTTTTTATCTCTGCTCCTAATGGAGCAGTTGGTGAATCGTCTCCACGGTTTATTTTTGCTGGTTTATTTTCGCTGGATTTTTTCGTCTCTCCTCCCACCACCCCCTCCCACCCTGGTCCATCGGTTTATTTTTCTCTCCACTCTTTATTACAACCAGAACTTTCCTAACGTATAACAAATCACGAATCTAACTTACTTAAATTATACAAATCAATCGATTCCTTTTATTGGTTCAATTTGTCTTAGAAAACAAATAATAGATTTTTAGGAAACAAATAATATATTTTAATCTAACTTTCCTAACTTATCTAAATCAATCAATTTTTCTCATTAGTGAAATTTGTTTTAGGAAACAAATAACAGACACGTCACAAACTTTTCTCCCAATAAATAGTTTCTTAACATTTGCAAACTTTCCTAATCAGACACGTCAGAACGGACAGGTACTGATATCACGTTACCAAACACTAAAACCCCATTTGCATAGAAATCAGTTCAAAATCCTAATTTTTCTAAATTTTTACCTTTCCTTGATAACAAAAAATATTTCCTATGTTTTCCACCTATAGAAGGAAATCACCCCTCCATCGATATTAGCATTTTTTGGAATGAGATCTCCAGGTTATGATTATTATTATTTTTGCAATTCTTTCCAATTGTGACCTCTCCTTCCGCTTTGGCTCCTTCTCGCAGTTGGTGAATAGTCTCCATCATTTATTTTCGCTGATTTTTTTCGTCTTTCCTCCCACCACCCCCTCCCACCCTGGTCTATAGGTTTATTTTTCTCTCCACTCTTTATTACAACCAGAACTTTCCTAACATATAACAAATCACGGATCTAACTTCCTTAAATTATACAAATCAATTGATTCCTTTTATTGGTTCAATTTGTCTTAGAAAACAAATAACAAATTTTTAGTAAACAAATAATATATTTTAATCTAACTTTCCTAACTTATCTAAATCAATCGATTTCTCTCATTAGTGAAATTTGTTTTAGGAAACAAATAACAAACATGTCACAAACTTTCCTTCCAATAAATAGTTTCTTAACATTTACAAACTTTTCTAATCAGACACGTCACAAACGGGCAGGTACTGATATCACGTTACCAAACAATGAAACCCTATTTGCATAGAAATCAGTTCAAAATCCTAACTTTCCTAAATTTTTACCTTTCCTTGATAACAACCAATAATTCCTATTTTTTCCACCTATAGAAGGAAATCACCCCTCCATCGATATTAGTATTTGTTTGGAATGAGATCTCCAGCTTATGATTTTTTTGCGATTCTTTCCAATTGTGACCTCTCCTTCCGTTCCGAGTCCTTCTCGCATAAACACTTCCACCACAGCCAGCTGACGCCACCCCAGACCTCCTGCCTCTCCACACCTTCTCCGCCACCTCCTCCTCGTACTCCATTGACAATCCCTCTGCCATGTTTGTCCATGGCGGTGTTGAGGACATGGCGCAGCAGCGTACCAGCGGTAGAGCAGCGCATAGCAGCAGGAAGCAGCACGCAGCAGGCGAGGCAAGCGGCCAGCGTGGCTGAGGGGGCGGCTGGTAGAATATGGCCATGACAGGAGGGGGCGCGAGCCAGGGGCGCGACTGCGGGGCGAGCAAAGGGATAGGCGGAAGCAGACGGGGCGAGTGCGGCTAGCGAGAGTGTGGCGCGTGGCCAGGGTGTGCGTTGCGCGGGTCACAGTGGTGCGGTGGCTGCGGCGAGCGCGACGGCAGTGGCGGGCGCGATCGATGCGGTGTGGCACAGGCGTGGGCATGGAGAGGAAGTGGCCCCGCGGGCGCGGAAGAAGAGCAGCAGGCTCGGGCATGGGCGTGCATAGGAGCGGGCATGTGCCACGGGGTTGATCCGAGGAGCTCGGTGGCTACCCCTGCAATGGCCATGGCGGGCGGCGGTTCTCGGCCACGGCGAAATACCTAACAAGAGCAAACGAGAGGGGAAACAGGGAAAGGCAAGAGGAGATCACGACGGTGTCAATGGCGCCCTAGGAGAAGACAGGGGAGCTGATACGTCTCCAACGTATCTATAAATTTTATTGCTCCATGCTATATTATCTACTGTTTTGGACATTATCGGGCTTTATTATCCACTTTTATATTATTTTTGGGACTAACCTATTAACTGGAGGCCCAGCCCAGAATTGATGTTTTTTGCTTGTTTTAGTGTTTCGAAGGAAAGGAATATCAAACGGGGTCCAAACAGAATGAAACCTTCGGGAACGTGATTTTCTCAACGAACAAGACCCAGGAGACTTGGACTCTACGTCAAGACGCAAAAGAGGAGGCCACGAGGTAGGGGGCGCGCCTACCCCCACCCCAGGCACACCCTCCACCCTCGTGGGCCCCCTGTTGCTCCACCGACGGACTCCTTCCTCCTATATATACCTACGTATCCCCAAACGATCAGATACGGAGCCAAAAACCTAATTCCACCAACGCAACTTTCTGTATCCACGAGATCCCATCTTGGGGCCTGTTCCGGAGCTCCGTCGGAGGGGGCATCGATCACGGAGGGCTTCTACATCAACACCATAGCCCCTCCGATGAAGTGTGAGTAGTTTACCTCGGACCTACGGGTCCATAGTTATTAGCTAGATGGCTTCTTCTCTCTTTTTGGATCTCAATACAATGTTCTCCCCCTCTCGTGTGGAGAATTATTCGATGTAATCTTCTTTTTGCGGTGTGTTTGTTGAGACTGATGAATTGTGGGTTTATGATCAAGTCTATCTATGAACAATATTTGAATCTTCTCTGAATTCTTTTATGTATGATTGGTTATCTTTGCAAGTCTCTTCGAATTATCAGTTTGGTTTGGCCTACTAGATTGATCTTTCTTGCAATGGGAGAAGTGCTTAGCTTTGGGTTCAATCTTGAGGTGTCCGTTCCCAGTGACAGTAGGGGCAGCAAGGCACGTATTGTATTGTTGCCATCGAGGATAACAAGATGGGGTTTTCATCATATTCCATGAGTCTATCCCTCTACATCATGTCATCTTGCTTAAGGCGTTACTCTGTTTTTAACTTAATACTCTAGATGCATGCTGGATAGCGGTCGATGAGTGGAGTAGGAGTAGTAGATGCAGGCAGGAGTCGGTCTACTTGTCTCGGACGTGATGCCTATACACATGATCATACCTAGATATTCTCATAACTATGCTCAATTCTGTCAATTGCTCAACGGTAATTTGTTCACCCACCATAGAATACTTATGCTCTCGAGAGAAGCCACTAGTGAAACCTATGGCCCCCAGGTCTATCTTTATCATATTAATCTCCTACTACTTAGTTATTTTCTTTGCTCTTTACGTTGCCTTTATTTTACTTTGCATCTTGATACATCCATTTTGCATCATGATTTTATATCGATATTTATTGCATTATGGGCTGTTATTTCACATTATGTCACAATACTTATGGCTGTTCTCTCTTATTTTACAAGGTTTACATAAGGAGGGAGAATGCCGGCAGCTGGAATTCTGGGCTGGAAAAGGAGCAAATATTAGAGACCTATTCTGCACAACTCCAAAAGTCCTGAAACTCCACGGAACACCTTATAATAAATAATGAAAAATCCTCGCCAAAGATGAAGACCAGGGGGCCCACACCCTGCTCACTAGGGTTGGGGCGCCCCCCCCCCCTAGGGCGCGCCCCCCTACCTCGTGGGCCCCCTGGTGGCTCTCTGATGACCATATTCTCCTATATGAAGTCTTTCGTCGAGAAAAAAAGAAGAAGCAACCTTTTGGGACGAAACTCCGCCGCCACGAGGCGGATCCTTGGCGGATCCAATCTAGAGCTCCGGGAGAGCTGTTCTGCCGGGGAAACTTCCCTCCCAGAGGGGGAAATCATCGCCATCGTCATCACTAACGCTCCTCTCATCGGGAGAGGGCAATCTCCATCAACATCTTCATCAGCACCATCTCATCTCAAAACCCTAGTTCATCTCTTGTATCCGATTCTTGTCTCCAAGTCCAGGATTGGTGCTAGTAGGTTGCTAGTAGTGTTAATTACTCCCTGTAGTTGATGCTAGTTGGTTTAATTGGTATTCGTTCCTTTATGCATATGTTCAGATCCTTTATGCATATTAATACCCCTCTGATTATGAATATGAATATGCTTTGTGAGTAGTTACGTTTGTTCCTGAGGACAAGGGAGAAGTCTTGTTATTACTAGTCATGTGAATTTGGTATTCATTCGATATTTTGATGAGATGTATTTTGTCTAGCCTCTAGTGGTGTTATGTGAACGTCGACTACATAACACTTCACCATTATTTGGGCCTAGAGGAAGGCATTGGGAAGTAATAAGTAGATGATGGGTTGCTAGAGTGACATAAGCTTAAACCCTGGTTTATGCGTTGCTTCGTAAGGGGCTGATTTGGATCCATATGTTTCATGCTATGGTTAGGTTTACCTTAATACTTTTGTTGTAGTTGCGGATCCTTGCAATAGAGGTTAATCATAAGTGGGATGCTTGTTCAAGTAAGAATAGCACCCAAGCACCGGTCCACCCACATGTCAAATTATCAAAGTACCGAACGCAAATCATATGAACGTGATGAAAACTAGCTTGACGATATTCCCATGTGTCCTCGGGAGCGCTTTTCCTTATATAAGACTTTGTCCAGGCTTGTCCTTTGGTACAAAAAGGATTGGGACACCTTGCTGCACTTTATTTACTTTTGTTACTTGTTGCTCGTTACAAATTATCTCATCACAAAACTATCTGTTACCACTTCTTTTAGTAGTTGCAGAGAATACCTTGCTGAAAACCGTTTATCATTTCCTTCTGCTCCTCGTTGGGTTCGACACTCTTACTTATCGAAAGGACTATGATAGATCCCCTATACTTGTGGGTCATCAAGACTCTTTTCTGGCGCCGTTGCCGGGGAGTGAAGTGCCTTTGGTAGGTGGAATTTGGTAAGGAAAAATTTATATAGTGTGCTGAAATTTACTGTCACTTGTTACTATGGAAAGTAATCCTCTGAGGGGCTTGTTCGGGGTATCTTCACCCCGACCAGTAGAGCAAAGAGTTGCTCCTCAACCTACTGAAACTATTGAAAATGAAATTCCATATGAGTATCCTTCGAGTATAATAGAAAAACTGCTAGCTAATCCTTTTACAGGAGATGGAACAAAGCATCCTGATGAACACCTAATATATGTGGATAAAGTTTGTGGATTATTTAAGCTTGCAGGTATTCCCGATGATGTTGCTAAGAAGAAGGTCTTCCCTTTATATTTGAAGGGAGACGCATTGACATGGTATAGGCTATGTGATGATATGGGATCATGGAACTATAGAAGATTGAAATTGGAATTTCATCAAAAGTATTACCCTATGCATCTTGTTCATCGTGATCGCAATAATATATATAATTTTTGGCCTCGCGAAGGAGAAAGCATCGCTCAAGCTTGGGGGAGGCTTAAATCAATGTTATATTCATGCCCCAATCATGAGCTCCCAAGAGAAACAATTCTTCAAAAAATTTATGCTCGGCTTTCTAAAAATAATCGCACCATGCTCGATACTTCTTCTGTTGGCTCTTTTATGATGAAGACTATTGGATTTAGATGGGATTTATTGGATAGAATTAAACGCAACTCTGAAGATTGGGACCTCGACAATGGTAAGGAGTCGGGTATGAAACCTAAGTTTGATTGTGTTAAATCTTTTATGGATACCGATATTCTCCATAAGTTTAGCACTAAATATGGACTTGATTCTGAGATAGTAGCTTCTTTCTGTGAATCTTTTGCTACTTATGTTGATCTCCCTAAGGAGAAGTGGTTTAAATATCATCCTCCCATAGAAGTAAAAGTAGCTGCACATATTAAAGTTGAAGAAAAGACTGTCACTTATAATGATCCTATTGTTCCTACTTCTTATCTTGAGAAACCACCTTTCCCTGTTAGTATAAAGGATCATGCTAAAGCTTCAACTGTGGTTCATAAAAGCAATATTAAAACATATACACCTCTTGAGCAAGTTAAAGTTGAACCTAATATTGCTATTGTTAAAGATCTCTTGTCTGATAATATAGATGGGCATGTTATTTATTTCTTTGATGAACCTGCTAGAATTACTAAACCCCGTGATACAGATAAACCTAGACATGTGATAGGCATGCCTGTTATTTATGTTAAAATAGGAGATCATTGTTATCATGGCTTATGTGATATGGGTGCTAGTGCTAGTGCAATACCTATTGACTTATACAACGAAATTATGCATGATATTGCACCTATTGAGTTAGAAGATATTCATGTCACTATTAAACTTGCTAATAGAGATACGATTTCACCAATGGGAATTGTTAGAGATGTTGAAGTCTTGTGTGGGAAAAGTAAATATCCTGCTGATTTTCTTGTTCTTGGTTCCCCACAAGATATCTTTTGTCCCATTATATTTGGTAGACCCTTCTTCAATACTATTAATGCTACCATAGATTGCACAAGGGATGTTGTTACTGTCGGCTTGGATGATATGGCTCATGAATTTAATTTCTCTAAATTTAGTAAACAACATAGTGAAGAAGAATTGCCTAGTAAGGATGAAACTATTGGTCTTGCTTCTATTGTCGTACCTCCTAGTGATCCTTTAGAACAATATTTGCTAGACCATGAGAATGATATGTTTATGAATGAAAGAAGGGAAATAGATGAAGTATTCTTTAAACAGGAACCTATGCTGAAACACAATTTGCCTGTTGAAATCCTAGGGGATCCCCCTCCACCTAAGGGTGATCCCGTGTTTGAGCTTAAACCGTTGCCTGACAATCTTAAATATGCTTATCTTGATGAAAAGAAGATATATCCTGTTATTATTAGTGCTAACCTTTGAGAGCATGAAGAAGAAAGATTATTGAAAACTCTGAAGAAGCACCGTGCTGCTATTGGATATACTCTTGATAATCTTAAGGGCATTAGTCCCACTCTATGTCAACATAAAATAAATTTGGAAGTAGATGCCAAACCAGTTCGTGATCCTCAACGACGTCTGAATCCTAAAATGAAAGAAGTGGTAAGAAAAGAAATACTAAAGCTTCTGGAGGCAGGTATAATTTATCCCGTTGCTGATAGTCAGTGGGTATGTCCTGTTCATTGTATCCCTAAGAAGGGAGGTATTACTGTTGTTCCTAATGATAAAGATGAATTGGTTCCACAAAGAATTATTACAGGTTATAGGATGGTAATTGATTTCCACAAATTAAATAAGGCTACTAAGAAAGATCATTACCCCTTACCTTTTATTGATCAAATGCTAGAAAGATTATGCAAACATACACATTACTGCTTTCTAGATGGTTATTCTGGTTTCTCTCAAATACCTGTGTCGGCTAAAGATCAATCAAAGACTACTTTTACATGCCCTTTTGGTACTTTTGCTTATAGACGTATGCCTTTTGGTTTATGTAATGCACCTGCTACCTTTCAAAGATGCATGATGTCTATATTCTTTGACTTTTGTGAAAAGATTTGTGAGGTTTTCATGGACGACTTTTCCGTCTATGGATCTTCTTTTGATGATTGCTTAAGCAATCTTGATTGAGTTTTGCAGAGATGTGAGGAAACTAATCTTGTCTTGAATTGGGAAAAGTGCCACTTTATGGTTAATGGAGGTATTGTCTTGGGGCATAAAGTTTCTGAAAGAGGTATTGAAATTGATAAAGCCAAGGTTGATGCTATTGAAAAGATGCCATGTCCCAAGGACATCAAAGGTATAAGAAGTTTCCTTGGTCACGCCGGATTTTATAGGAGGTTCATTAAGGACTTCTCAAAAATTTCTCGGCCTCTGACTAATTTATTACAAAAAGATATACCATTTGTCTTTGATGATGATTGTGTAGAAGCATCTGAAATACTTAAGAAAGCATTAGTCTATGCACCTATTGTTCAGCCACCTGATTGGAATTTACCCTTTAAAATTATGTGTGATGCTAGCGATTATGCTGTAGGTGTTGTTCTAGGGCAAAGAGTTGATAAGAAATTAAATGTTATCCATTATGCTAGTAAGACTCTAGACAATGCTCAAAGAAATTATGCTACTACTGAAAAAGAACTTTTAGCAGTTGTATTTGCTTGTGATAAGTTCAGACCTTATATTGTTGATTCTAAAGTAACTATCCACACTGATCATGCTGCTATTAAATATCTTATGGAGAATAAAGATGCTAAACCTAGACTTATCAGATGGGTTCTCTTGCTACAAGAATTTGATTTGCATATTGTTGATAGAAAAGGAGCTGAGAACCCCGTTGCAGACAACTTATCTAGGTTAGAGAATGTTCTTGATGACCCACTACCTATTGATGATAGCTTTCTTGATGAACAATTAAATGTCATAAGTACTTCTCGTAGTACCCCTTGGTATGTTGATTATGCTAATTACATTGTTGCTAAGTTCATACCACCTAGCTTCACATACCAACAAAAGAAAAGGTTCTTCTATGATTTGAGACATTACTTTTGGGATGACCCACATCTTTATAAAGAAGGAGTAGATGGTGTTATTATACGTTGTGTACCTGAGCATGAACAGGAACAGATCCTACGCAAGTGCCACTCCGAAACTTATGGAGGACATCACGCGGGAGATAGAATTGCACATAAGGTATTGCAATCCGGTTTTTATTGGCCTACTCTCTTCAAGGATGCCCGTAAGTTTGTCCTATCTTGTGATTAATATCAAAGAATTGGTAATATTAGTAGACGTCAAGAAATGCCTATGAATTACTCACTTGTTATTGAACCGTTTGATGTTTGGGGCTTTGATTATATGGGACCTTTTCCTGCCTCTAATGGATATACACATATTTTAGTTGCTGTTGATTACGTTACTAAGTGGGTAGAAGCTATTCCAACTAGTAGTGTTGATCATAACACTTCTATTAAAATGCTTAAAGAAGTTATTTTTCCGAGGTTTGGAGTCCCTAGATATTTAATGACTAATGGTGGTTCACATTTTATTCATGGTGCTTTCCGTAAAATGCTTGCTAAATATGACGTCAGTCATAGAATTGCATCTCCGTATCACCCACAGTCTAGTGGTCAAGTAGAATTGAGTAATAGAGAACTCAAATTAATTTTGCAAAAGACTATCAATAGGTCTAGAAAGAATTGGTCCAAGAAACTTATTGATGCATTATGGGCCTATAGAACTGCATATAAAAATCCTATGGGTATGTCTCCGTATAAAATGGTCTATGGAAAAGCATGTCACTTACCTCTCGAACTAGAACACAAGGCTTATTGGGCTATTAAAGAACTAAATTATGATTTTAAACTTGCCGGTGAGAAGAGGTTATTTGATATTAGCTCACTAGATGAATGGAGAACTCAAGCTTATGAAAATGCCAAGTTGTTTAAAGAAAAGGTTAAAAGATGGCATGATAAAAGGATACAAAAGCGTGAGTTTAATGTAGGTGATTATGTATTGCTATACAACTCTCATTTAAGATTTTTTGCAGGAAAACTTCTCTCTAAATGGGAAGGCCCATATGTTATCGAGGAGGTCTATCGTTCTGGTGCCATAAAAATCAACAACTTCGAAGGCACAAATCCGAAGGTGGTAAACAGTCAAAGAATCAAACATTATATCTCAGGTAATCCCATAAATGTTGAAACAAATATTATTGAAATCGTAACCCCGGAGGAATACATAAGGGACACTTTCCAGAACATTTCAGACTCCGAAAGGGAATAGGTATGTGGTACGGTAAGTAAACCGACTCCAAAACAATTTTTAAGGCAATATTTCTCTGTTTTGGAATATTTACAAAAATAGAAAATTAAGTAGCAGTCTGGGAAGGACACGAGGGTGGAGGGCGCGCCCTACCCCCCTGGGCGCACCCCCTACCTCGTGAGCTCCTCGTGTGCCTTTCAGACTCTATTTTCTTGCACGATACGTATTTTGGTTGGTAAAAATTCACTATATATTCTCCCGAAGGTTTTGACTCCAGTATCATGCAAAAATCCCTTGTCTTTGTTTTGAGCTGTCCTGCTGCAGACAGAGCAACATGTCGTCCCAGGATTCGGAAGGAGAAAGCTATGTGACTGATTACCTTGCAGATCCTAAGGTCTATGGGGATGTGAAGCATTGTGGTTGGACTACGGAAGAAGAAGAAGACTATGAACCCAAGGGAAAGGAGGAGACGAGCTCAGATGAAGATGAAGTCCCACTACCTCAACCTGGGGACATGCATGTGGAGTTCAAAAAGTCAAGCCTCCCGGATAGGGTAAAGAAACCTAAGATCGAGTTTATCCATTTTCGACTCTTGCAGGAAAACAAGCAGGAACTATGCAAAAAGATACTGAGCTTGGAGCAGGAGAGCGAGGACCTAAGGGACCAAAATTCTGTCCTCAAGCGCAAATTAAGGAAGAAGCCTACGCCATCAACAAAATCACCACCATCTCCACCAACAAAGAATAATTGAGTATCTAGTATGGGAACTCCCCTTGGCAACCGCCAAGCTTGGGGGAGGTGCCCCGGTATCCTATCACCATCACTTTTATCTTTGCTGTTTTTCTTAGTTCGATCCTTTTGGTAGTATTTTGATCTAGTAGAATAAAGTCTATGGCATGATCTAGTTTTAAGTTTTGCTTTATGATCTCTCTATGTAATCGAGTTTGTGAGCTATATAATAAAGATTAGTGTTGAGCTAAGGGCTTGATTTTCTTGCTATGATCTTGGGTGAATAAAAGAAAAGAGAAGAAGAATAAAAGAAACAAAAGTTCATATTGATCTTATTGATAGTAATGACTTCACATAGAAAGAGTGTGATGATTAAAAGTTGTTGGGAGTTGGCAGACATAGCTTTGGTCATCGTTGCAATTAATAAGAAGTAATAAGGAAAGAGAGGTTTCACATATAAATATACTATTATTGACATCTTTTATGATTGGGAGCACTCATCAAAATATGACATGCTAAAGAGTTGATGTTGGACAAGGAAGACAACGTAATGGGTTATGTTTTCTTATATCTGAGATAAAGTATGTTGTCACGGATCATCCAACATGTTGAGCTTGCCTTTCCCCCTTGTCGGTGTCAAAACCGACGGATCTCGGGTAGGGGGTCCCGAACTGTGCGTCTAGGCCGGATGGTAACAGGAGGCAGGGAACACGATGTTTTACCCAGGTTCGGGCCCTCTTGATGGAGGTAAAACCCTACGTCCTGCTTGATTAATATTGATGATGTGGGTAGTACAAGAGTAGATCTACCACGAGATCAGAGAGGCTAAACCCTAGAAGCTAGCCTATGGTATGATTGTATGTTGTGGTTGTTGTGTCCTACGGACTAAAACTCTCCGGTTTATATAGACACCGGAGAGGGTTAGGGTTACACAAGGTCGGTTACAAAGGAGGAGATATCCATATCCGTATTGCCTAGCTTGCCTTCTACGCCAAGTAGAGTCCCATCCGGACAAGAGACGAAGTCTTCAATCTTGTATCTTCATAGTCTAACAGTTCGGCCAATGGAGATAGTCCGGCTGTCCGGAGACCCCCTAATCCAGGACTCCCGCAGTAGCCCTTGAACCGGGCTTCAATGACGATGAGTCCGGCGCGCAGTATTGTCTTCGGCATTGCAAGGCGGGTTCCTCCTCCGAATACACCACGGAAGGATTTGAATATAAGGATAGTGTCCGACCCTGCAAAATAAGTTCCACATACCACCGTAGAGAGAATAATATTTTCGCAAATCTAATTTGCTGACTTGTTTTGGTAGCATGACATTATGTCATGGCCCAGTGATTATTCGAACCGTTTCCTTAAACTAGCCCTGCACATAACGCGAGGCAGTTTTTTCACACGTCTTGTCAAAGTAGAGATCGTGTCCCCTTATTATGGGATTCTCATCAATACGGGCATGGGTAACCCAACCGCGCCATCAATTACAGCGCTTGGGGGACGAGCGAGTTTTACCAGGCTGGTGGGGACGCGTAGTTTCATCCGCCCATATAAAGGGATAATGATTCACCTTTTCATCCACGCCTTCTTCCTCCTTTGCTCATCCGTTTTCGCACACTCGAGCTCTAGCGCCCAAGTCTGCACTTCCCACCTCAACCTTCTCCAACCATGTCCGGAGCGGGAGGCAGGTGGATGGTCTCCTCCGTCACGGAGGGAGACATCAAGAAGCTGCGCAGAGCCGGATACTTAGCCGTGAATATCGCGCATCGGCTGCCCGCTGCGGGGCAGATCGTCCCTACCCCGGAACCTCATGAGAGGGTAGTTTTCCTCCACCACTTCCTCCGCAAACTGGGGTTTCCCCTCCATCCATTCGTCTGTGGTCTCATGTTCTACTACGGGCTGGACTTTCATGATCTGGCCCCGAACTTCGTCCTCAACATTTTGGCGCTCATCATCGTGTGTGAGGCTTTCCTCCACATCCGGCCCCACTTCGGCCTGTGGTTAAAGACCTTCAATATCAAGTCGAAGGTGGTACGAGGCCAACAAGCAAAATGTGGCGGAGCCATGGTGGGCAAGATGCCCAATGTTATATGGCTTGAAGGCTCCTTTGTGGAGAAAATAAAGGGATGGCAATCGGCGTGGTTCTACATCACCGAGCCGCGCGACGCCAAATGAGCGACAGCCCTCGAGTTTCGATCCGGATTCCCTACACGGATCACTTCCTGGAAAGAGAAGGGCTTGTCGTGGGGTTCATCGGTGGAGCTAGATGGACTCCAGAAATGTATCCGGAGTATGGCAAGCAAGAAGCTCAAGCTTGTCAACATAGTCCAGGTTATGCTCATCCGCCGGATCCTCCCGTGTCAACAACGGGATTTTAACTTGTGGGACTTCGACCCGGCCCGGCACCAGACTCTAAGCGAGCTCTTTCATACGACGCACAAGGACGTTTGGAAGGTGCTGTTCAAGGGCGCCGAGGTCCCTCCTTCTCTCGCCGAGGACCGCGGACTAAGCGCAAAGCGCCTAGCGCGTTCGGTGAGTTTAATACGTATCGTAGTACATTTATTTCCCCTAGCTTAATCATGCGCGGGGTCTAATCTCCATGCCTTTGACAGGACTGGGTGGAGACGTCGGGGCAGATTAACTGTCCGGCCCCTTTGCCCGAAGACACTGCGGGCGCTGTCCTGACGGAGATGCTGACTCCGGCTCCTTACAAGGTGTCGGAGAAGACCAAGAAGGCCAAGGGAACCCGAAAGAGTTCCCGGCGCCAGGTGTTATCGGACTCATAGTCCGCTAACTCTGCGGCACACTCCTCCCCCGAAGACGAGGAGGAAGAAGAAGATGCTCCCCCGCAGGGCGGGGGAGACAAGAAAAGGAAGGTCGTCCCAACTGGGGGGGCTAAGGGTCCAAGAAGGGAAGGACTCTCCTTCCGAACAACTCCACCGCCGCCGACGAACACGAAGACGAGTGGTTGCCCAGGGCCAAGCCCCTGGGGAGATCGTAAGTATTCGGATACCAGAGTAACTCATAGCATTCCTTTGTCGCACTGCTTTCCCTAACGCCGAACATAATTATGTAGGCCGCCACAAGCCAGTATCGATGTATCATCGGACGGCTCCCTGGGCTCGTCGGACATGGATAGCGATCCAGTCCCGACCGCCCACCTCCCCTCATCCTGCTGACGATGCTAAGGTGCTGTCTCAAGAGGCACTGGGTCAAGGGAGATAGTCTTGGAGGCGCCTCAAGCGACCTTCCGGACTCCATGAGCCGAGGGGAAGGGGCCCCTGAGAGCTCCGAGTTCGGCCCTCAGCCGAACACCGCGCCGGAACCTCCAGTGGTTCCGGGCTCGGGCAGGCGGCCTCCTTCTAAGAGGGGCAAGACGCATGTGCCGGTGACCTCTGTCCATCCAGAGGCGCCGAACGATCTGCTGGAGGCGCTTCACAGCGCTTCCATCGACGAGGAGCACCGTACTGTTATGAGTGTGGTAGTCCAGAAGGTTCGGTCTGCCAAGAGCGGATTGACTGAAGCCTGTGCCAGCCTTCTAACAAGCTTTGAGGTAAATGTTTTAAAATATAGGAAAAGTATTACTACATAGACAGTAGCCCCTGATGCTTTGTTCGGTGTTCACAAAGAAAAGCCGAACAAAGGATCAAATAATATCGCAGGAGTCTAATATAAGTATGTCAATATGCGTATGCAGGCCTCGCTGCTGGCGTCCGCCGCACTAACTGCGGAGGTTGCCGTACTGAAGCAGGACCTCGAGGGGTCCAAGAAAGAGCTCGGCCTTGCCAAGAGGCAGCTCGAGGAGAACAAGGGTAAGTAATACCCTGTCTATAGATATGTATATATAAAAGAAGACGCGATTGCAAAATGACAGGATCATCGTATATTTGCCAGGGGCCACGACCGAGGTGGCGACCCTGAAGCAAGTGCTAACCAAGGCCGACGATAAAGCGGCCAAGGAGCGCACCGAGCAGGAAAAACAAGAGGCTCGTGTGGGCGAGGTGCAGCAAGAGCTCCAGGCTCTCGTGACGAAGCACGAGGCGTTGGAGCTTGACTCGAAGACACGAGAGTCTGAGCTTGCCGCGGCCCTCGAGAGCGCAAAGAGTGCCAAGGCCGAAGCCCAAAAGGCCCTCCAGGAGATCGATGCAATGAAGAAGATAGCGGCGGGTAAGGCATTCTATATGCAGAGCAAGCATGTAGAAGTAAATTACTGATTACTTACCCGAATTCGGAGCTCTCCAGGAGCATTCGCAGATTTGCCCTGCAGCGTGTCGGATGCCACACAATTTTACCAGGCCGAGGAGGGAAGCTCAACGGAGAAGCTGTTCTGGTCTCAGTATACTGTGACTAAACACTTGATGCCTCTAAGCGACCAGCTAAAGCAGCTGGTCGAGCTGCACAAGGCGGCCGAACAGGCCATGAAGGGCCTTATAGTCCGGCTGTGGCCTGGCGACGCCCTTCTGAACAGCTACTTCGGCCTGGTGAGGCGGCTTGTAGATGCCTGCCCACGGCTGGAGGTCGTCAAGTGGTCCGTCTACATCAAAGGTGCACGCCGGGCTTTCGCCCGTGTGAAGGTGCAGTGGGCCAAGCTAGACGCCATGAAGCTGATCAAGGAAGGGCCGCCGCAGGGCAAGGAGCATCGCACCCTCGAAATTTATTATGAGGGTGTCCTGAAGGGTGCCCGTCTTGTAGCGGACGAATGTTCAAAGGATGTAATATTTGAGTAAACTTGCTCGTGTGATCCTGTATGATGAAAACTTGTTTCATATGCGCTATGCAACGCTTGTGTGAATTTAAAATATTACCTTCAGTTTGGCCATTTATCAATCTGAGAGATGGCTAGTCCTCGGCTTCTGCCCCCATGCCACGAGTGCTGGGGTGTTCGGGATAAACCTGAGCACTCTTGTTCCCATATTTGGGTCCTTCGAGGGAGGTGCTTAGCACAACGAACAAGGCAACCGGACTAATAATGCTTTATCACTCTCACTTAGCCATAGAATTCTATAATTTTAAATTTTGGCGAAGGCCCTGGTATTCGGAAGGCCGAATTCGGGGCGCGATACACGCCTTTAAGCCGGACAGGGCCGACCCCTCGCTCTAAGCGGCATAAGTCTTTAGGGACTCGAAAACCTCGCCGAACAGCGACCAGTCTCTTGCCTTATCATGACAGTCAGTTTTAGCTTTCTCTACTAAGGTGCTGAACCCAGCAGAACCGGGGCACAATCGCAGTAGTTCTCCTAGCGCTACCTTAGCCGATAGAGCGGAACGTAAGGTACCAAAACATAGGATCCGGGCAAACCCAACATTTAACCAAAGACATGATTCGGAGCTGATGCATATAATGCTATAAGTTCGGGGTGCCGCACTTGTGAAAGTGTTCGGACTTTTCACACCGTATTGTGGGGTACGTGAGCCCCTGGTGTATTGGCTGTACCAAAGTGTACGGTTGCAAGGCGTCATTAATGAACACATAGATATATATATATATATATATATAACAAGAATGCAATAATAGTCATGATGTTATGCATTGTTTATTCAAAAAGGTGTGTTAAAGCAGAATAATACAGATAGTGCGATAAGCAAAGAGTGGGACTATGTCCCTTCCAAGGGCAAGCTGAGGAATAGTATTAAATCAAATATTTCGCTCGGTATTGTAACCCACCTGGGAATTCCGTGGTGTGACGTAGCTTTCTGCCTCCTTGGTTGCTGCATCATGTGTTCGGCAATAGTGCTGCCGGACAGGGTTTCCAGAGATTAAGGTCCTGAAAGAAGAGAAAAATAACCAAACGGG
Organism: Triticum monococcum; assembly: GCA_034509565.1. Classification (NCBI taxonomy): domain Eukaryota; kingdom Viridiplantae; phylum Streptophyta; class Magnoliopsida; order Poales; family Poaceae; genus Triticum; species Triticum monococcum. The sequence goes on along the minus strand of CM067843.1, from coordinate 661,887,289 downwards.
AAGCCCCTAGCGTGGTTTAAGCCGCGTCTTGGGGCGTGCCGCAGTGTGCCCCCCTCCCCACCTATGCCCATGGTATTTTTAATGCGTAATTATGTACGCGTGGCACAAGCTTCCCCGTTTGGCTGGGACTGGGGTGGGGGCCGCATTGCTACGCGAGCTCAGATCGCGCCAGGCGGCCTATTTGCCGATTGCTCCAAGTGCGCTTGAAGGTGTTCGGGTCTTGAAACGCCGAACTAGTGGATTGCCTTGAGAGGTTGTTTTGCGCTTCTGCTGCGAGGGCTGCAGTGTGCTCCTCTATTCGGAGAGAGCGCTCTGTGTTTCCATTGACTGTAATAACCCCGCGAGGTCCTGGCATCTTGAGTTTGAGATATGCATAATGCGGTACCGCATTGAATCTCGCAAATGCGGTTCACCCGAGGAGTGCATGATAACCACTATGGAACGGGACTATATCAAAGATTAACTCTTCGCTTCGGAAGTTATCTGGGGATCCGAAGGCCACTTCCAGTGTGATTGAGCCTGTACAATGGGCCTCTACGCCTGGAATGACGCCCTTAAAGGTCGTTTTTGTGGGTTTGATCCTTGAGGGGTCTATACCCATTTTGCGCACTGTGTCCTGATAAAGCAGGTTCAGGCTGCTGCCGCCATCCATAAGGACTCGAGTGAGGTGAAATCCGTCAATGATTGGGTCCAGAACCAGTGCGGCGAATCCGCCATGACGGATACTAGTGGGATGGTCCCTGTGATCGAAAGTGATCGGATAGGAGGACCACGGGTTGAACTTTGGGGTGACTGGCTCCAACGCATATACGTCCCTGAGCGCATGCTTCCGCTCCCTCTTGGGGATGTGGGTTGCGTATATCATGTTCACCGTCCGCACTTGTGGGGGAAACCTCTTCTGTCCTCCGGTGTGTGGCTGCCGGGGCTCCTCCTCGTCATCGCTATGTGGCCCCTTGTCCTTGTTTTCGGCAATTAGCTTATCGGCCTACTTGAACACCCAACAATCCCTGTTGGTGTGATTGGCTGGCTTTTCTGGGGTGCCGTGTATTTGACACGAGCGATTGAGTATACGGTCCAAGCTGGACGGTCCCGGCGTACTTTGTTTGAATGGCGTTTTCCGCTGACCGGGTTTACAGCCTTTGAATCCGGCATTGACTGTTGTATCCTCATTATTATCATTGTTAATGCGACGCTTATGTTTGTTGTGACGTGACCTGCTATTCCCGTCCTTGGTATCCGAAGTACCATGGTTCTTTGATATGTTATTACTGCGAGCCAGCCAGCTGTCTTCCCCCGCACAAAAGCGGGTCATGAGTGTCGTGAGGGCTGCCATAGATTTCGGCTTTTCCTGACCAAGGTGTCGGGCTAGCCATTCGTCGCGGATGTTGTGTTTGAAAGCCGCTAGGGCCTCTGCATCTGGACAGTCGACAATTTGATTTTTCTTTGTTAGGAACCGAGTCCAGAATTGCCTGGCCAATTCTTCTAGCTGCTGAATTATGTGGCTCAAGTCATCGGCATCTGGTGGCCGCACGTAAGTGCCCTGGAAGTTGTCGAGGAATGCGGCTTCCAGATCTTGCCAACAGCTGATGGACTCGGCTGGCAAGCTGTTAAGCCAATGCCACGCTGGTCCCTTGAGCTTTAGTGGGAGGTATTTGATGGCGTGTAAGTCGTCACCGCGGGCCATGTGGATGTGGAGGAGGAAATCCTCGATGCATACTGCGGGTTCTGTTGTGCCGTCGTATGATTCAATATTTACAGGTTTGAAACCTTTTGGGATTTGATGATCCATTATTTCATCTGTGAAGCATAAGGGGTGTGCGGCGCCTCTGTATTGGGCTATATCGCGACGCAGCTCGAGTGGGTCTTGCCCGCTGTGTTCGGCCCGGCCGGATTTGCTTTTGCCGTATCCGGCGTGACGTTTATCGTCTCGCAGAGTGGCGCGCCCTCGTGATCTGTAGATCGATCTTGCATGCTTTGCTTTGTCCTCCAATATGTCTCGCAGGTCTGGCGTATCTCCCCATGCCTTCTTATTTGAATGGCGTCGGGGCGGAGGCTGAGTTTTTGGCTGGAATGCCTCTCTATCGCGGCCATGAGGTGGCCGATCAGCCATATCATATGCTTCTTCCTCCAGTCGAGGTAGCAACCTGCACTTTGGGTAACTCTTGGAGGGGCACTCAAGTTTATATTCCTCGGCCGCGAGGACTTCAGTCCATCTGTCAGCTAGCAGATCCTGATTAGCTTGAAGCTGCTACTGCTTTTTCTTAAGGCTATTTGCCGTGGCTATAAGCCGGCGTTTGAAGCGCTCTTGTTCGACGGGATCCTCTGGCACAACGAATTCGTCGTCGCCGAGGCTTGCCTCGTCTTCATAGGGGGGCATGTAATTATCATCCTCCTCCTCTCCATCTGCCGCTCTCTCAGGAGGGCTAGCTCTTCCATCCTCCTGCTCTAAATCTTGCTGGAGGGGATTGTTGTTGTCTTCGGCACTATTCGGAGTGTTATTATCTCCTGTGCCGGTATCACCACTTTTGCTATGGCAGGACTTAGAGCGGCGCCGCTGACGTCGGCGCTTGGGTTACTTCTTGGAGGGGTCATCCTCCGCTATCTCGTCGCCATTGCCTTCTTTGGGTGTATCCACCATGTATATATCGTATGATGAGGTGGCTGTCCAGTGCCCTGTGGGCAGTGGATCCTCTTCGTCTCCTGCATCGTCGTCCATACCGTCGATGTCTTCGGAGTCAAAGTCGAGCATGTCGGTTAAGTCATCGACAGTGGCTACTAAGTGGGTGGTGGGTAGGCCGCAAATTTCTTCGTCGTCCGCATCCCAGTCCTGCCGGTCATAATTCGGCCAGGATCCTCCTGACAAGGAGAGAGACCTTAATGAGTTCAATACGTCGCCAAAGGGTGAGTGCTGAACAATATCCGCGGAGGTAAACTCCATGATCGGCGCCCAATCGGATTCGATAGGAACGGGCGCAGGTGGTTCAAAGTCCGTGGCCGGAGAAGGATCCGGCAATTTAACGACACGGCTCTCGTGCAAGGTAAGGTCGATGTTTGGCTCGATCACCGTTGAGGGTAAGGCCTCTGTGGCGGGGTCCATCCACCCGTCCGCAGAAGGCGCACCTAGCTCCGAATTGAGGGTCGGAGCGGCTGCCTGTGCGATCTCTTAAACACTATCCAATGGTAGCGCTAAACCGCACTCATCGTGACCGCGTGACGCACAAGGCAGAGGCTCGAATCCGTCGAAGATCAAGTCTCCGCGAATATCGGCCGTGTAGTTTAAGCTTCCAAACCTGGCCTGGTGGCCAGGGGCGTAACTTTCAATCTGCTCCAGATGGCCAAGCGAATTGGCCCGCAGTGCAAAGCCGCCGAATACAAAGATCTGTCTTGGAGAAAAGTCTCACCATGGACTGCGTCGCCCTCGATGATATTAGGAGCCATCAAGCCTAACGGCGACGACACAGAGGAACTCTCAATGAAAGCTGGAGGAAATATGCCCTAGAGGCAATAATAAAGTTATTATTTATTTCCTTATTTCATGATAAATGTTTATTATTCATGCTAGAATTGTATTAACCGGAAACATAATACATGTGTGAATACATAGACAAACAGAGTGTCACTAGTATGCCTCTACTTGACTAGCTCATTAATCGAAGATGGTTATGTTTCCTAGCCATAGACATGAGTTGTCAATTGATTAACGGGATCACATCATTAGGAGAATGATGTGATTGACTTGACCCATTCCGTTAGCTTAGCACTTGATCGTTTAGTTTGTTGCTATTGCTTTCTTCATGACTTATACATGTTCCTATGACTATGAGATTATGCAACTCCCATTTACCGGAGGAACACTTTGTGTGCCACCAAACATCACAACGTAACTGGGTGATTATAAAGGTGCTCTACAGGTGTCTCCAAAGGTACTGGTTGAGTTGGCGTATTTCGAGATTAGGATTTGTCACTCCGATTGTCGGAGAGGTATCTCTGGGCCCACACGGTAATGCACATCACTATAAGCCTTGCAAGCATTGCAACTAATGAGTTAGTTGCGGGATGATGTATTGCGGAACGAGTAAAGAGACTTGCCGGTAACGAGATTGAACTAGGTATTGAGATACCGACGATCGAATCTCGGGCAAGTAACATACCGATGACAAAGGGAACAACGTATGTTGTTATGCGGTCTGACCGATAAAGATCTTCGTAGAATATGTAGGAGCCAATATGGGCATCCAGGTCCCGCTATTGGTTATTGACCAGAGAGGTGTCTCGGTCATGTATACATAGTTCTCAAACCCGTAGGGTCCGCATGCTTAACGTTCGTTGACGATATAGTACTATATGAGTTATGTATGTTGATGACCGAATGTTGTTCGCAGTCCGAGATGAGATCACGGACATGACGAGGAACTCCGGAATGGTCCAGAGATAAAGTTTAATATATGGGATAGTAGTGTTTGATCTCCGGAAGGGTTCCGAAATTCACCGGAAGGGCTTCTGGATGTTTCCCGAAATATTTGGGCACGAGAACATTTTATCTGGGCCAAAGGGGAAAGCCCACAAGGCTTTGGGAAAGTGCAAAAGGAAGTTTTGCGGAGACCAGAGGCTAGACGCCAGGAACCCTGGCGTCTAGGGGGTAGACGCCGGGAACCCTGGCATCTAGCCCTGGAGTCCGAGAAGGACTCTTGCCTTTCGGGTGAAACCGACTTTGAGGAGGCTTTCACTCCAAGTTTCAACTCCAGGGCTCAACATATAAATAGAGGGGTATGGCTAGCACCAAAGACACATCAAGAAACACCAAGCCGTGTGCCGGCAACCCCGTCCCCTCTAGTTTATCCTCCGTCATAGTTTTCATAGTGCTTAGGCGAAGCCCTGCGGAGATTGTTCTTCACCAACACCGTCACCATGCCGTCGTGCTGCCAGAACTCATCTACTACTTTGCACCTCTTGCTGGATCGAGAAGGCGAGGACGTCACCGAGCCGAACGTGTGCAGAACTCGGAGGTGCCGTGCTTTCGGTACTTTGATCGGTCGGACGTGAAGACGTACGACTACATCAACCGCGTTGATATAACGCTTCCGCGAATGGTCTACGAGGGTATGTAGACAACACTCTCCCCTCTCGTTGCTATGCATCACCATGATCTTGCATGTGCGTAGGAAATTTTTTGAAATTACTACGTTCCCCAACAGTGGCATCCGAGCCTAGGTTTTATGCGTTGATGTTGTGCACGAGTAGAACACAAGTGAGTTGTGGGCGATATAAGTCATACTGCTTACCAGCATGTCATACTTTGGTTCAGCGGTATTGTTGGATGAAGCGGCCTGGACCGACATTACGCGTACGCTTACGCGAGACTGGTTCTACCGACGTGCTTTGCACACAGGTGGCTGGCGGGTGTGAGTTTCTCCAACTTTAGTTGAACCAAGTGTGGCTACGCCCGGTCCTTGCGAAGGTTAAAATAGCACCAACTTGACAAACTATCATTGTGGTTTTGATGCGTAGGTAAGAACGGTTCTTGCTTAAGCCCGTAGCAGCCACGTAAAACTTGCAACAACAAAGTAGAGGACGTCTAACTTGTTTTTGCAGGGCATGTTGTGATGTGATATGGTCAAGACATGATGCTAAATTTTATTGTATGAGATGATCATGTTTTGTAACCAAGTTATCGGCAACTGGCAGGAGCCATATGGTTGTCGCTTTATTGTATGCAATGCAATCACCCTATAATGCTTTACTTTATCACTAAGCGGTAGCGATGGTCGTAGAAGCATAAGATTGGCGAGACGACAACGATGCTACGATGGAGATCAAGGTGTCGCACCGGCGACGATGGTGATCTTGATGATGCTTCGGAGATGGAGATCACAAGCACAAGATGATGATGGCCATATCATATCACTTATATTGATTGCATGTGATGTTTATCTTTTATGCATCTTATCTTGCTTTGATTGACGGTAGCATTATAAGATGATCTCTCACTAAATTTCAAGATAAAAGTGTTCTCCCTGAGTATGCACCATTGCCAAAGTTCGTCGTGCCCAGACACCACGTGATGATCGGGTGTGATAAGCTCTACGTCCATCTACAACGGGTGCAAGCCAGTTTTTGCACACGCAGAATACTTAGGTTAAACTTGACGAGCCTAGCATATGCAGATATGGCCTCGGAACACTGAGACTGAAAGGTCGCGTGAATCATATAGTAGATATGATCAACATATTGATGTTCACCATTGAAAGCTACTCCATTTCACGTGACGATCGGTTATGGTTTAGTTGATTTGGATCACGTGATCACTTAGAAGATTAGAGGGATGTCTTTCTAAGTGGGAGTTCTTAAGTAATATGATTAATTGAACTTAAATTTATCATGAACTTAGTACCTGATAGTATTTTGCTTGTCTATGTTGATTGTAGATAGATGGCCCGTGCTGTTGTTCCGTTGAATTTTAATGTGTTCGTTGAGAAAGCAAAGTTGAAAGATGTTGGTAGCAATTACACGGACTGGGTCCGTAACTTGAGGATTATCCTCATTGCTTCACAGAAGAATTACGTCCTGGAAGCACCGCTAAGTGCCAAGCCTGCTGCAGGAGCAACACCAGATGTTATGAACATCTGGCAGAGCAAAGCTGATGACTACTCCATAGTTCAGTGTGCCATGCTTTACGGCTTAGAACCGGGTCTTCAACGATGTTTTGAACGTCATGGAGCATATGAGATGTTTCAGGAGTTGAAGCTAATATTTCAAGCAAATGCCCGGATTGAGAGATATGAAGTCTCCAATAAGTTATATAGCTGCAAGATGGAGGAGAATAGTTCTGGCAGTGAACATATACTCAAAATGTCTAGGTATCATAATCACTTGACTCAACTGGGAGTTAATCTTCCTGTTGATAGTGTCATTGACAGAGTTCTTCAATCACTGCCACCAAGCCACAAGAGCTTCGTGATGAACTATAACATGCAAGGGATGGATAAGACGATTCCCGAGCTCTTCGCAATGCTAAAGGCTACGGAGGTAGAAATCAAGAAGGAGCATCAAGTGTTGATGGTCAATAAGACTGCCAGTTTCAAGAAAAAGGGCAAAGGGAAGAAGAAGGGGAACTTCGAGAAGAACAGCAAACAAGTTGCTGCTCAGGAGAAGAAACCCAAATCTGGACCTAAGCCTAAAACTGAGTGCTTCTACTGCAAGCAGACTAGACACTGGAAGCGAAACTGCCCCAAGTATTTGGCGGATAAGAAGGATGGCAAGGTGAACAAAGGTATATGTGATATACATGTTATTGATGTGTACCTTACTAGAGCTCATAGTAGCACCTGGGTATTTGATACTGGTTCTGTTGCTAATATTTGCAACTCGAAACAGGGACTACGGATTAAGCGAACACTAGCAAAGGACGAGGTGACGATGCGCGTGGGAAATGGTTCCGAAGTCGATGTGATCGCGGTCGGCACGCTACCTCTACATCTACCTTCGGGATTAGTTTTAGACCTAAATAATTGTTGTTTCGTGCCAGCCTTGAGCATGAACATTATATCTGGATCTTGTTTGATGCGAGACGGTTACTCATTTAAATCAGAGAATAATGGTTGTTCTATTTATATGAGTAATATCTTTTATGGTCATGCACCCTTGAAGAGTGGTCTATTTTTGATGAATCTCGATAGTGAAGGAAATATGCCCTAGAGGCAATAATAAAGTTATTATTTATTTCCTTATATCATGATAAATGTTTATTATTCATGCTAGAATTGTATTAACCGGAAACATAATACTTGTGTGAATACATAGACCAACAAAGTGTCACTAGTATGCCTCTACTTGACTAGCTCGTTAATCGAAGATGGTTATGTTTCCTAACCATAGACATCAGTTGTCATTTGATTAACGGGATAACATCATTAGGAGAATGATGTGATTGACATGACCCATTCCATTAGCTTAGCACCCGATCGTTTAGTATGTTGCTATTGCTTTCCTCATGACTTATACATGTTCCTATGACTATGAGATTATGCAACTCCCGTTTACCAGAGGAACACTTTGTGTGCTACCAAAACTCACAACGTAACTGGGTGATTATAAAGGTGCTCTACAGGTGTCTCCAAAGGTACATGTTGGGTTGCCGTATTTCGAGATTAGGATTTTTCGCTCCGATTGTCGGAGAGGTATCTCTGGGCCCTCTCGGTAATACACATCACTTAAGCCTGGCAAGCAATGCAACTAATAAGTTAGTTGCAAGATGATGTATTACGGAACGAGTAAAGAGACTTGCCGGTAACGAGATTGAACTAGGTATTGAGATACCGATGATCGAATCTCGGGGAAGTAACATACCGATGACAAAGGGAACAATGTATGTTGTTATGCGGTCTGACCGATAAAGATCTCCGTAGAATATGTAGGAGCCAATATGAGCATCCAGGTTCCGCTATTGGTTATTGACCGGAGACGTGTCTCGGTCATGTCTACATTGTTCTCGAACCCGTAGGGTCCGCACGCTCAACGTTACGATGACAGTTTCATTATGAGTTTATATATTTTGATGTATCGAAGGTTGTTCGGAGTCCCAGATGTGATCACGGACTTGACGAGGAGTCTTGAAATGGTTGAGACATAAAGATTGATATATTGGATGACTATATTTGGACACCGGAAAGGTTCCGGGTAAGATTGGGACAATACCGGGTCACCGAGAGGTTATCGGAACCCCCGGGGAGGTATATGGGCCTTAGTGGAAAGGAGGGGAAAGGAGCAAGGGAGCCCCCCCCCCAAGCCCAATCCGAATTGGGAAGGGGGGCGCCCCCCCCCCCCCCCCTTTCCTTCCTCCCTCCTTCCTCTTCCTTCCCTCTCCTACTCCTAATAGGAAAAAGGGGAGTCCTACTCCCGGTGGGAGTTGGACTCCCCCCCTTGGGCGCGCCACCCTCCTTGGCCGGCCCCCTCCTCCACTCCTTTATATATGGGGGCAGAGGGCACCCCAGAGACACAACAATTGATCATTGATCTCTTAGCCGTGTGCGGTGCCCCCCTCCTCCATAATCCTTGATAATATTGTAGCGGTGCTTAGGCAAAGCCCTGCGACGGTAGAACATCAAGATCGTCACCACGCCGTCGTGCTGACGGAACTCATCCCTGACACTTTGCTGGATCGGAGTCCGGGGATCGTCATCGAGCTGAACGTGTGCAAAAACTCAGAGGTGTCGTAGTTTCGGTGCTTGATCGGTCGGGCCGTGAAGACGTATGACTACATCAACCGCGTTGTTATAACGCTTCCGCTTCCGGTCTACGAGGGTACGTAGACAACACTCTCCCCTCTCGTTGCTGTGCATCATCATGATCTTGCGTGTGCGTAGGAAAAATTTTGAAATTACTACGTTCCCCAACAGTGGTATCCGAGCCTAGGTTTTAGGTGTTGATGTTATATGCACGAGTAGAACACAAGTGAGTTGTGGGCGATATAAGTCATACTGCTTACCAGCATGTCATACTTTGGTTCGGCGGTATTGTTGGATGAAGCGGTCCGGACCGACATTACGCGTACGCTTACGCGAGACTGGTTCTACTGACGTGCTTTGCACACAGGTGGCTGGCGGGTGTCAGTTTCTCCAACTTTAGTTGAACCGAGTGTGTCTACGCCCGGTCCTTGCGAAGGTTAAAACAGCACCAACTTGACAAACTATCGTTGTGGTTTTTGATGTGTAGGTAAGATTGGTTCTTATTAAGCCCGTAGCAGCCACGTAAAACTTGCAAAAAACAAAGTAGAGGACGTCTAACTTGTTTTTGCAGGGCATGTTGTGATGTGATATGGTCAAGACATGATGCTAAATTTTATTGTATGAGATGATCATGTTTGTAACCAAGTTATCGGTAACTGGCAGGAGCCATATGGTTGTCGCTTTATTGTATGCAATGCAATCACCCTGTAATGCTTTACTTTATCACTAAGCGGTAGCGATAGTCGTAGAAGCATAAGATTGGCGAGACGACAACGATGCTATGATGGAGATCAAGGTGTCGCACCGGTGATGATGGTGATCATGACGATGCTTCGGAGATGGAGATCACAAGCACAAGATGATGATGGCCATATCATATCACTTATATTGATTGCATGTGATGTTTATCTTTTATGCATCTTATCTTGCTTTGATTGATGGTAGCATTATAAGATGATCTCTCACTAAATTTCAAGATAAAAGTGTTCTCCCTGAGTATGCACCGTTGCCAAAGTTCGTCGTGCCTAGACACCACGTGATGATCGGGTGTGATAAGCTCTACGTCCATCTACAACGGGTGCAAGCCAGTTTTGCACACGCAGAATACTCAGGTTAAACTTGATGAGCCTAGCATATGCAGATATGGCCTCGGAACACTGAGACCGAAAGGTCGAGCGTGAATCATATAGTAGATATGATAAACATAGTGATGTTCACCATTGAAAGCTACTCCATTTCACATGATGATCGGTTATGGTCTAGTTGATTTGGATCACGTGATCACTTAGAAGATTAGAGGGATGTCTTTCTAAGTGGGAGTTCTTAAGTAATATGATTAATTGAACTTAAATTTATCATGAACTTAGTACCTGATAGTATCTTGCTTGTTTATGTTTGATTGTAGATAGATGGCACGTGTTGTTGTTCCGTTGAATTTTAATGCGTTCCTTGAGAAAGCAAAGTTGAAAGATGATGGTAGCAATTATACGGACTGGGTCCATAACTTGAGGATTATCCTCATTGCTGCACAGAAAAATTACGTCCTGGAAGCACCGCTGGGTGCCAGGCCTGCTGCTGATGCAACTGACGACGTTAAGAACGTCTGGCAGAGCAAAGCTGATGAGTACTCGATAGTTCAATGTGCCATGCTTTACGGCTTAGAATCGGTACTTCAAAGACGTTTTGAACGTCATGGATCATATAAGATGTTCCAGGAGTTGAAGTTAATATTTCAAGCAAATACCCGAGTTGAGAGATATGAAGTCTCCAACAAGTTCTATAGCTAAAAGATGGAGGAGAATAGCTCAAACAGTGAGCATGTGCTCAGATTATCTGGGTACTACAATCACTTGAATCAAGTGGGAGTTAATCTTCCAGATAAAATAGTGATTGACAGAATTCTCTAGTCACCAACACCAAGTTAGTAGAACTACGTGATGAACTATAGTACTCAAGGGATGACGTAAATGATTCCCGAGCTTTTCATGATGATGAAATTGATGAAGGTAGAAATCAAGAAAAACATCAAGTGTTGATGGTTAACAAGACCACTAGTTTCAAGAAAAGGGCAAAGGGGAAGTAAGGGGACATCAAGAAGAACGGCAAGCAAGTTGCTGCTCAAGTGAAGAAGCCCAAGTCTGGACCTAAGCCTGAGACTAAGTGCTTCCACTGCAAAGGGACTGGTCACTAGAAGCGGAAATGCCCTGAATGTCTAGTGGATAAGAAAGATGGCAAAGTGAACAAGGGTATATTTGATATACATGTTATTGATGTGCACTTTACTAGTGTTTATAGCAACCCCTCGGTATTTGATACTGGTTCAGTTGCTAAGAATAGTAACTCGAAACGGGAATTGCAGAATGAACAGAGACTGGTTAAGGGTGAAGTGACGATGTGTATTGGAAATGGTTCCAAGATTGATATGATCATCATCGCACACTCCCTATACTTTCGGGATTAGTGTTATACCTAAAATAAATGTTATTTAGTGTTTTCGTTGAGCATGAATATGATTGGATCATGTTTATTGCAATACGGTTATTCATTTCAGTAAGAGAATAAATTGTTGTTCTGTTTACATGAATAAAACCTTATATGGTTACGCACCCAATGAAAATGGTTCGTTGGATCTCGGTCATAGTGATACACATATTCATAATCTTGAAACCAAAAGATGCAAAGTTAATAATGATAGTGCAACTTATTTGTGGCACTGTCGTTTAGGTCGTATTGGTGTAAAGCGCATGAAGAAACTCCATGCTGATGGACTTTTGGAATCACTTGATTATGAATCACTTGATACTTGCGAACCATGCCTCATGGGCAAGATGACTAAGACTCCGTTCTCCGGAACAATGGAGCGAGCAACTGACTTATTGGAAATAATACATGCTGATGTATGCGGTCCGATGAGTGTTAAGGCTCACGACAAGTATCATTATTTTTTGACCTTCATAGATGATTTGAGCAGATATGGGTATATCTACTTAATGAAACACAAGTCTGGAACATTTGAAAAGTTCAAAGAATTTCAGAGTGAAGTGGAGAATCATTATAACAAGAAAATAAAAGTTTCTACGATATGATCGCAGAGGTAAAATATTTGAGTTAAGAGTTTGGCCTTCAGTTAAAACAATGTGAAATAGTTTCACTACTCACGCCACCTGGAACACCACAGTGTAATGGTGTGTCCGAACGTCATAACCATACTTTATTAGATATGGTGCGATCTTTGATGTCTCTTACCGATCTACCCTATCATTTTGGGGTTATGCTTTAGAGACGGCCGCATTCACGTTTAATAGGGCACCATCAAAATCCATTTAGATGACGCCTTATGAACTATGGTTTGGCAAGAAACCAAAGTTGTCGTTTCTGAAAGTTTGGGGATGCGATGCTTATGTGAAAAAGCTTCAACCTGATAAGCTCGAACCCAAATCGGAGAAATGTCTCTTCATAGGATACCCGAAGGAGACTATTGGGTACACCTTCAATCATAGATCCGAAGGCAAGACATTTGTTGCTAAGAATGGATCCTTTCTAGAGAAGGAGTTTCTCTCGAAAGAAGTGAATGGGAGGAAAGTAGAACTTGATGAGGTAACTGTACCTGCTCCCTTATTGGAAAGTAGTACATCACAGAAACCGGTTTCTGTGACACCTACACCAATTAGTGAGGAAGCTAATGATGATGATCATGAAACTTCAGAACAAGTTACTACTGAACCTCATAGATCAACCAGAGTAAGATCCGCACCAGAGTGGTACGGTAATCCTGTTCTGGAAGTCATGCTACTAGATCATGATGAACCTACGAAATATGAAGAAGCAATGGTGAGCCCAGATTCCACAAAATGTCCTGAAGCCATGAAATCTGAGATGGGATCCATGTATGAGAACAAAGTGTTGACTTTGGTTGACTTGCCCAATGATCAGCAAGCAATTGAAAATAAATGGATCTTCAAGAAGAAGACTGATGTTGACGGTAATGTTACTGTCTACAAAGCTCGACTTGTCGCAAAAGGTTTTCGACAAGTTCAAGGGATTGACTACAATCAGACCTTCTCACCCGTAGCGATGCTGAAGTCTGTCCGAATCATGTTAGCAATTGCCGCATTTTATGATTATGAAATTTGGCAGATGGATGTCAAAACTGCATTCCTGAATGGGTTTCTGGAAGAAGAGTTGTATATGATGCAGCCGAAAGGTTTTGTCGATCCAAAGGGAGCTAACAAAGTGCGCAAGCTCCAGTGATCCATTTATTGACTGGTGCAAGCATCTCGGAGTTGGAATAAACGCTTTGATAGTGTGATCAAAGCATTTGGTTTTGTACAGACTTTTGGAGAAGCCTGTATTTAAAAGAAAGTGAGTGGGAGCTCTGTAGCATTTCTGATATTATATGTGGATGACATATTGCTAATCGGAAATGATATAGAATTTCTGGATAGCATAAAGGGATACTTGAATAAGAGTTTTTCAATGAAAGACCTCGGTGAAGCTGCTTACATATTGAGCATTAAGATATATAGAGATAGATCAAGACGCTTAATTGTACTTTCACAAAGCACATACCTTGACAAAGTATTTCAAAATGGATCAAGCAAAGAAAGGATTCTTGCCTGTATTACAAGGTGTGAAGTTGAGTAAGACTCAATGCCCGACCACTGCAGAAGATAGAGAGAAAATGAAAGATGTTCCCTATGCTTCAGCCATAGGCTCTATCATGTATGCAATGCTGTGTACCAGACCTGATGTGTGCCTTGCTATAAGTCTAGCAGGGAGGTACCAAAGTAATCCAGGAGTGGATCATTGGACAGCGGTCAAGAACATCCTGAAATACCTGAAAAGGACTAAGGATATGTTTCTCGTATATGGAGGTGACAAAGAGCTCATCGTAAATGGTTACGTTGATGCAAGCTTTGACACTGATCCGGACGATTCTAAATCGCAAACCGGATACGTATTTACATTAAACGGTGGAGCTGTCAGTTGGTGCAGTTCTAAACAAAGTGTCGTGGCGGGATCTACATGTGAAGCGGAGTACATAGCTGCTTCAGAAGCAGCAAACGAAGGAGTCTGGATGAAGGAGTTCATATCAGATCTAGGTGTCATACCTACTGCATCGGGTCCAATTGCCTTGGCAAAGGAATCCAGATTTCACAAGAGAACCAAGCACATCAAGAGACGCTTCAATTCCATCCGGAATCTAGTCCAGGTGGGAGACATAGAGATTTGCAAGATACATACGGATCTGAATGTAGCAGACCCATTGACTAAGCCTCTTCCACGAGAAAAAAAATGATCAGCACCAAGGCTCCATGCGTGTTAGAATCATTACTATGTAATCTAGATTATTGACTCTAGTGCAAGTGGGAGACTGAAGGAAATATGCCCTAGAGGTAATAATAAAGTTATTATTTATTTCCTTATATCATGATAAATGTTTATTATTCATGCTAGAATTGTATTAACCGGAAACGTAATACTTGTGTGAATACATAGACAAACAAAGTGTCACTAGTATGCCTCTACTTCACTAGCTCGTTAATCGAAGATGGTTATGTTTCCTAACCATAGACATGAGTTGTCATTTGATTAATGGGATCACATCATTAGGAGAATGATGTGATTGACATGACCCATTCCATTAGCTTAGCACCCGATCGTTTAGTATGTTGCTATTGCTTTCTTCATGACTTATACATGTTCCTATGACTATGAGATTATGCAACTCCCGTTTACCGGAGGAACACTTTGTGTGCTACCAAACGTCACAACGTAACTGGGTGATTATAAAGGTGCTCTACAGGTGTCTCCAAAGGTACATGTTGGGTTGGCGTATTTTGAGATTAGGATTTGTCGCTCCGATTGTCGGAGAGGTATCTCTGGGCCCTCTCGGTAATACACATCACTTAAGCCTTGCAAGCAATGCAACTAATAAGTTAGTTGCAAGATGATGTATTATGGACGAGTAAAGAGACTTGCCGGTAAGAAGATTGAACTAGGTATTGAGATACCGACGATCGAATCTCGGGCAAGTAACATACCAATGACAAAGGGAACAACGTATGTTGTTATGCGGTCTGACCGATAAATATCTTCGTAGAATATGTAGGAGCCAATATGAGCATCCAGGTTCCGCTATTGGTTATTGACCGGAGACATGTCTCGGTCATGTCTACATTGTTCTCGAACCTGTAGGGTCCGCACGCTTAACGTTACGATGACAGTTTCATTATTAGTTTATATATTTTGATGTACCGAAGGTTGTTCGGAGTCCCGGATGTGATCACGGACTTGACGAGCAGTCTCAAAATGGTCGAGACATAAAGATCGATATATTGGATGACTATATTTGGACACCGGAAAGGTTCCGGGTAAGATTGGGACAATACTGGATCACCGAGAGGTTATCGGAACCCCCCAGTAGGTATATGGGCCTTATTGGGCCTTAGTGGAAAGGAGGGGAAAGGAGCAAGGGAGGGGCGCCCCCCCCCAAGCCCAATCCGAATTGGGGAGGGGCCCCCCCCCCCTTTTCCTTCCTCCCTCCTTCCTCTTCCTTCCCTCTCCTACTCCTAATAGGAAAAAGGGGAGTCCTACTCCCGGTGGGAGTTGGACTCCCCCCCTTGGGCGTGCCACCCTCCTTGGTCGGCCCCCTCCTCCACTCCTTTATATACTGGGGCAGGGGCACCCCAGAGACACAACAATTGATCATTGATCTCTTAGCCGTGTGCGGTGCCCCCCTCCACCATAATCCTCGATAATATTGTAGCGGTGCTTAGGCGAAGCCCTGCGACGGTAGAACACCAAGATCGTCACCACACCATCGTGCTGACGGAACTCATCCCCGACACTTTGCTGGATCGGAGTCCGGGGATCGTCATCGAGCTGAACGTGTGCAAAAGCTCGGAGGTGCTGTAGTTTCGGTGCTTGATCGGTCGGGCCGTGAAGACGTACGACTACATCAACCGCGTTGTTATAACGATTCCGCTTCCGGTCTATGAGGGTACGTAGACAACACTCTCCCCTCTCGTTGATGTGCATCACCATGATCTTGCGTGTGCGTAGGAAAATTTTTGAAATTACTACGTTCCCCAACAGATAGTAGTGATACACATATTCATAATGTTGAAGCCAAAAGATGCAGAGTTGATAATGATAGTGCAACTTATTTGTGGCACTGCCGTTTAGGAAATATTAGTGTAAAGCGCATGAAGAAACTCCATACTGATGGACTTTTGGAATCACTTGATTATGAATCACTTGGTACTTGCGAACCGTGCCTCATGGGCAAGATGACCAAAACGCCGTTCTCCAGTACTATGGAGAGAGCAACGGATTTGTTGGAAATCATACATACAGATGTATGTGGTCCGATGAATGTTGAGGCTCATGGCGGATATCGTCATTTTCTCACCTTCACAGATGATTTAAGTAAATATGGGTATATCTACTTAATGAAACATAAATCTGAAACATTTGAAAAGTTCAAAGAATTTCAGAGTGAAGTTGGAAATCATTGTAACAAGAAAATAAAATTTCTACGATCTGATCGTGGAGGAGAATATTTGAGTTACGAGTTTGGTCTACATTTGAAACAAAGCGGAATAGTTTCGCAACTCACGCCACCCGGAACACCATAGCGTAATGGTGTGTCTGAACGTCGTAATCGTACCTTATTAGATATGGTGCGATCTATGATGTCTCTTACTGATTTACCGCTATCGTTTTGGGGTTATGCTTTAGAGACGGCCACATTCACGTTAAATAGGGCACCATCGAAATCCATTGAGACGACACCTTATGAACTGTGGTTTGGCAAGAAACCAAAGTTGTCATTTCTTAGAGTTTGGGGCTGCGATGCTTATGTGAAAAAGCTTCAAGCTGATAAGCTCGAACCCAAATCGGAGAAATGTGTCTTCATAGGATACCCAAAGGAGACTGTTGGGTACACCTTCTATCACATATCCGAAGGCAAGACATTCGTTGCCAAGAATGGATCCTTTCTAGAGAAGGAGTTTCTCTCGAAAGAAGTGAGTGGGAGGAAAGTAGAACTTGATGAGGTAACTGTACCTGCTCCCTTATTGGAAAGTAGTTCATCACAGAAACCGATTTCTGTGACACCTACACCAATTAGTGAGGAAGTTAATGATGATGATCATGGAACTTTAGATCAAGTTATTACTGAACCTCGTAGATCAACCAGAGTAAGATCCGCACCAGAGTGGTACGGTAATCCTGTTCTAGAAGTCATGCTACTAGATCATGATGAACCTACGAACTATGAAGAAGTGATGGTGAGCCCAGATTCCGCAAAATGGCTAGAAGCCATGAAATCTGAGATGGGATCCATGTATGAGAACAAAGTGTGGACTTTGGTTGACTTGCCCGTTGATCGGCAAGCAATTGAGAAAAATGGTGTTGGGGAACACAGTAATTTCAAAAAATTTCCTACGCACACGCAAGATCATGGTGATGCACAGCAACGAGAGGGGAGAGTGTTGTCTACGTACCAACGCAGACCGACTGCAGAAGCGATCACACAACGTAGAGGAAGTAGTCATACGTCTTCTTCCCGATCCGACCGATCCAAGCACCGTTACTCCGGCACCTCCGAGTTCTTAGCACACGTTCAGCTCGATGACGTTCCTCGGGCTCCGATCCAGCAAAGCATCGAGGACGAGTTTCGTCAGCACGACGGCGTGATGACGATCTTGATGTACTACCGACGCAGGGCTTCGCCTAAGCACTACAACGGTACGACTGAGGTGGAATTTGGTGGCAGGGGGCACCGCACACGGCTAAGGAACGATCTCAAGGATCAAGTTGTGTGTCTATGGGGTGCCCCCTGCCCCCGTATATAAAGGCCAGGGGCAAGGGGGTCGGCCGGCTAGGAGGGAGGCGCAGGGAGGAGTCCCACTCCTACCGGGAGTAGGACTCCTTCCCTCAAATCCTATTCCTAATAGGACTCTTCGGGAGAAAGAGAAGAGAGGGGGGCCGGCCCCTTCTCCTAGTCCTAATAGGACTAGGGAAGGGGGGTTCGGCCGGCTAGCCTGTGGGCTGCCCCTTCTCTCTTTTCCACTAAGGCCCAATAGGCCCATTTGCCTCCCGGGGGGTTCCGGTAACCCTCCCGGTAATCCGGTAAAATCCCGATTTCACCCGGAACACTTCCGGTGCCCAAACATAGGCTTCCAATATATCAATCTTTACGTCTCGACCATTTCGAGACTCCTCGTCATGTCCGTGATCTCATCCGAGACTCCGAACAACCTTCGGTACATCAAAATGCATAAACTCATAATAACTGTCATCGTAACGTTAAGCGTGCGGACCCTACGGTTCGAGAACAATGTAGACATGACCGAGACACGTCTCCGGTCAATAACCAATAGCGGGACCTGGATGCCCATATTGGCTCCTACATATTCTACGAAGATCTTTATCGGTCAGACCGCATAACAACATACGTTGTTCCCTTTGTCATCGGTATGTTACTTGCCCGAGATTCGATCGTCGGTATCCAATACCTAGTTCAATCTCGTTACCGGCAAGTCTCTTTACTCGTTCCGTAATACATCATCTCACAACTAACTTATTAGTTGCAGTGCTTGGAAGGCTTATGTGATGTGCATTACCGAGAGGGCCCAGAGATACCTCTCCGACAATCGGAGTGACAAACCCTAATCTCGAAATACGCCAACCCAACATCTACCATTGGAGACACCTGTAGTACTCCTTTATAATCACCCAGTTACGTTGTGACGTTTGGTAGTACCCAAAGTGTTCCTCCGGTAAACGGGAGTTGCATAATCTCATAGTTATAGGAACATGTATAAGTCATGAAGAAAGCAATAGCAACATACTAAATGATCGGGTGCTAGGCTAATGGAATGGGTCATGTCAATCAGATCATTCTACTAATGATGTGACCTCGTTAATCAAATAACAACTCCTTGTTCATGGTTAGGAAACATAACCATCTTTGATTAACGAGCTAGTCAAGTAGAGGCATACTAGTGACACTATGTTGGTCTATGTATTCACACATGTATTATGTTTCCGGTTAATACAATTCTAGCATGAATAATAAACATTTATCATGATGTAAGGAAATAAATAATAACTTTATTATTGCCTCTAGGGCATATTTCCTTCAGTCTCCCACTTGCACTAGAGTCAATAATCTAGATTACACTGTAATGATTCTAACACCCATGGAGCCTTGGTGCTGATCATGTTTTGCTCGTGGAAGAGGCTTAGTCAACGGGTCTGCAATATTCAGATCCGTATGTATCTTGCAAATCTCTATGTCTCCCACCTAGACTAAATCCCGGATGGAGTTGAAGCGTCTCTTGATGTGTTTGGTTCTTTTGTGAAATCTGGATTCCTTCGCCAAGGCAATTGCTCCAGTATTGTCACAGAAGATTTTCATTGGACCCGATGCACTAGGTATGACACCTAGATCGGATATGAACTCCTTCATCTAGACTCCTTCGTTTGCTGCTTCCGAAGCAGCTATGTACTCCGCTTCACATGTAGATCCCGCTACGACGCTTTGTTTAGAACTGCACCAACTGACAGCTCCACCGTTTAAAGTAAACACGTATCCGGTTTGCGATTTAGAATCGTCCGGATCAGTGTCAAAGCTTGCATCAACGTAACCTCTTACGGTGAGCTCTTTGTCACCTCCATATACGAGAAACATATCCTTAGTCCTTTTTAGGTATTTCAGGATGTTCTTGACCGCTGTCCAGTGATCCATTCCAGGATTACTTTGGTACCTCCCTGCTAAACTTATAGCAAGGCACACATCAGGTCTGGTACACAGCATTGCATACATGATAGAGCCTATGGCTGAAGCATAGGGAACATCTTTCATTTTCTCTATATCTTCTGCAGTGGTCGGGCATTGAGTCTTACTCAACTTCACACCTTGTAGTACAGGCAAGAACCCTTTCTTTGCTTGATCCATCTTGAACTTCTTCAAAATTTTGTCAAGGTATGTGCATTGTGAAAGTCCAATTAAGCGTTTTGATCTATCTCTATAGATCTTTATGCCTAATATGTATGCAGCTTCCCCGAGGTCTTTCATCGAAAAACTTTTATTCAAGTATCCCTTTATGCTATCCAGAAATTCTATATCATTTCCAATTAGCAATATGTCATCCACATATAATATCAGAAATGCTACAGAGCTCCCACTCACTTTCTTGTAAATACAGGCTTCTCCAAAAGTCTGTATAAAGCCAAATGCTTTGATCACACTATCAAAGCATTTATTCCAACTCCGAGATGCTTGCACCAGTCCATAAATGGATCGCTGGAGTTTGCATACTTTGTTAGCTCCTTTTGGATCGACAAAACCTTCTGGTTGTACCATATACAACTCTTCTTCCAGAAATCCATTCAGGAATGCAGTTTTGACATCCATTTGCCATATTTCATAATCATAAAATGCGGCAATTGCTAACATAATTCTGACGGACTTAAGCATCGCTACGGGTGAGAAGGTCTCATCGTAGTCAACCCCTTGAACTTGTCGAAAACCTTTTGCGACAAGTCGAGCTTTATAGACAGTAACATTACCGTCAGCGTCAGTCTTTTTCTTGAAGATCCATTTATTCTCAATTGCTTGCCGATCATCGGGCAAGTCAACCAAAGTCCATACTTTGTTCTCATACATGGTTCCCATCTCAGATTTCATGGCCTCAAGCCACTTTGCGGAATCTGGGCTCACCATCGCTTCTTCATAGTTCGTAGGTTCATCATGATCTAGCATCATGACTTCCAGAACTGGATTACCGTACCACTCTGGTGCGGATCTCACTCTGGTTGATCTACGTGGTTCAGTAGAATCTTGATCTGAAGCTCCATGATCATCATCATTAGCTTCCTCACTGATTGGCATACGTGTCGCAGAAACAGTTTTCTGTGATGTACTATTTTCCAATAAGGGAGCAGGTACAGTTACCTCGTCAAGTTCTACTTTCCTCCCACTCACTTCTTTCGAGAGAAACTCCTTCTCTAGAAATGATCCATTCTTAGCAACGAATGTCTTGCCTTCGGATCTGTGATAGAAGGTATACCCAACAGTTTCCTTTGGGTATCCTATGAAGACACATTTCTCCGCTTTGGGTTCGAGCTTATCAGGTTGAAGCTTTTTCACATAAGCATCGCAGCCCCAAACTTTAAGAAACGACAACTTTGGTTTCTTGCCAAACCATAGTTCATAAGGCGTCGTCTCAACGGATTTTGATGGTGCCCTATTTAACGTGAATGCGGCCGTCTCTAAAGCATAACCCCAAAATGATAGCGGTAAATCAGTAAGAGACATCATAGATCGCACCATATCTAGTAAAGTACGATTACGACGTTCGGACACACCATTACGCTGTGGTGTTCCGGGTGGTGTGAGTTGCGAAACTATTCCACAATTTTTCAAATGTACACCAAACTCGTAACTCAAATATTCTCCTCCACGATCAGATCGTAGAAATTTTATTTTCTTGTTACGATGATTTTCAACTTCACTCTGAAATTCCTTGAACTTTTCAAATGTTTCAGACTTATGTTTCATTAAGTAGATATACCCATATCTACTTAAATCATCTGTGAAGGTGAGAAAATAACGATATCCGCCGCGAGCCTCAATATTCATCGGACCACATACATCGGTATGTATGATTTCCAACAAATCTGTTGCTCTCTCCATAGTACCGGAGAACGGTGTTTTAGTCATCTTGCCTATGAGGCACGGTTCGCAAGTACCAAGTGATTCATAATCAAGTGATTCCAAAAGCCCATCAGTATGGAGTTTCTTCATGCGCTTTACACCGATATGACCTAAACGACAGTGCCACAAATAAGTTGCACTATCATTATTAACTTTGCATCTTTTGGCTTCTACATTATGAATATGTGTATCACTATCTTCGAGATTCAACAAGAATAGACCACTCTTCAAAGGTGCATGACCATAAAAGATATTATTCATATAAATAGAACAACCATTATTCTCTGATTTAAATGAATAACCGTCTCGCATTAAACAAGATCCAGATATAATGTTCATGCTCAACGCTGGCACCAAATAACAATTATTTAGGTCTAATATTAATCCCGAAGGTAGATGTAGAGGTAGCGTGCCGACTGCGATCACATCGACTTTGGAACCGTTTCCCACGCGCATCGTCACCTCGTCCTTTGCTAGTGTCCGCTTATTCCGTAGTCCCTGTTTCGAGTTGCAAATATTAGCAACAGAACCGGTATCAAATACCCAGGTGCTACTGCGAGCTCTAGTAAGGTACACATCAATAACATGTATATCACATATACCTTTGCTCACTTTGCCATCCTTCTTATCCGCCAAATACTTGGGGCAGTTCCGCTTCCAGTGACCAGTCTGCTTGCAGTAGAAGCACTCAGTTTCAGGCTTAGGTCCAGACTTGGGTTTCTTCTCCTGAGCAGCAACTTGCTTGCTGTTCTTCTTGAAGTTTCCCTTCTTCTTCCCTTTGCCCTTTTTCTTGAAACTAGTGGTTTTGTTAACCATCAACACTTG
Source organism: Triticum monococcum (assembly GCA_034509565.1). Classification (NCBI taxonomy): domain Eukaryota; kingdom Viridiplantae; phylum Streptophyta; class Magnoliopsida; order Poales; family Poaceae; genus Triticum; species Triticum monococcum. The sequence goes on along the minus strand of CM067843.1, from coordinate 661,864,510 downwards.
ATGCTCCTTCTTGATTTCTACCTCCGCAGCTTTCAGCATTGCGAAGAGCTCGGGAATAGTCTTGTTCATCCCTTGCATATTATAGTTCATCACGAAGCTCTTGTAGCTTGGTGGCAGTGATTGGAGAATTCTGTCAATGACGCAGTCATCTGGAAGATTAACTCCCATCTGAATCAAGTGATTATTATACCCAGACATCTTGAGTATATGCTCACTGACAGAACTGTTCTCCTCCATCTTACAGCTATAGAACTTATTGGAGACTTCATATCTCTCAATTCAGGCATTTGCTTGAAATATTAACTTCAACTCCTGGAACATCTCATATGCTCCATGACGTTCAAAACGTCGTTGAAGTCCCGATTCTAAGCCGTAAAGCATGGCACACTGAACTATCGAGTAGTCATCAGCTTTGCTCTGCCAGACGTTCATAACATCTGGCGTTGCTCCAGCAGCAGGCCTGTCACCCAGCGGTGCTTCCAGGACGTAATTCTTCTGTGCAGCAATGAGGATAATCCTCAGGTTACGGACCCAGTCCGTGTAATTGCTACCATCATCTTTCAACTTTGCTTTCTCAAGGAACGCATTAAAATTCAACGGAACAATAGCACGAGCCATCTATCTACAAGCAACATAAATAAGCAAGATACTATCAGGTACTAAGTTCATGATAAGTTTAAGTTCAGTTAATCAAATTACTTAGGAACTCCCACTTAGATAGACATCCCTCTAATCCTCTAAGTGATCACGTGATCCAAATCAACTAAACCATAACCGATCATCACGTGAGATGGAGTAGTTTTCAATGGTGAACATCGTCATGTTGATCATATCTACTATATGATTCACGCTCGACCTTTCGGTCTCTGTGTTCCAAGGCCATATCTGCATATGCTAGGCTCGTCAAGTATAACCTGAGTATTCTGCGTGTGCAAAACTGGCTTGCACCCGTTGTAGATGGACGTAGAGCTTATCACACCCGATCATCACGTGGTGTCTGGGCACGACGAACTTTGGCAACGGTGCATACTCAGGGAGAACACTTCTTGATAATTTAGTGAGAGATCATCTTATAATGCTACCGTCAATCAAAGCAAGATAAGATGCATAAAAGGATAAACATCACATGCAATCAATATAAGTGATATGATATGGCCATCATCATCTTGTGCTTGTGATCTCCATCTCCGAAGCACCGTCATGATCACCATCGTCACCGGCGCGACACCTTGATCTCCATCGTAGCATCGTTGTCGTCTCGCCAATCTTATGCTTCCACGACTATTACTACCGTTTAGTAATCTAGTAAAGCATTACATCGCGATTGCATTGCATACAATAAAGCGACAACCATATGGCTCCTGCCAGTTGCCGATAACTTAGTTACAAAACATGATCATCTCGTACAATAAAATCAGCATCATGCTTTGACCATATCACATCACAACATACCCTGCAAAAACAAGTTAGACGTCCTCTACTTTGTTGTTGCAAGTTTTACGTGGCTGCTACGGGCTTAAGTAAGAACTCATCTCACCTACGCATCAAAACCACAACGATAGTTCGTCAAATAGACTCCGTTTTAACCTTCTCAAGGACCGGGCGTAGTCACACTTGGTTCAACTAAAGTTGGAGAGACAGTCTTCCGCAAGCCATCTATGTGCAAAGCACGTCGAGGGAACCGGTCTCGCGTAAGAGTACGCGTAAGGTTGGTCCGGATCGTCTCAACCAACAATACCGCCGAACCAAAGTATGACATGCTGGTAGGCAGTATGACTTGTATCGCCCACAACTCACTTGTGTTCTACTCGTGCATATAACATCAAACCATAAAACCTAGGCTCGGATGCCACTGTTGGGGAACGCAGTAATTTCAAAAAATTTCCTACGCACACGCAAGATCATGGTGATGCACAGCAACGAGAGGGGAGAGTGTTGTCTACGTACCAACGCAGACCGACTGCAGAAGCGATCACACAACGTAGAGGAAGTAGTCGTACGTCTTCTTCCCGATCCGACCGATCCAAGCACCGTTACTCCGGCACCTCCGAGTTCTTAGCACACGTTCAGCTCGATGACGTTCCTCGGGCTCCGATCCAGCAAAGCGTCGAGGAAGAGTTTCGTCAGCACGACGGCGTGATGACGATCTTGATGTACTACCGACGCAGGGCTTCGCCTAAGCACTACAACGGTATGACCGAGGTGGAATTTGGTGGCAGGGGGCACCGCACACGGCTAAGGAACGATCTCAAGGATCAAGTTGTGTGTCTATGGGGTGCCCCCTGCCCCCGTATATAAAGGCCAGGGGCAAGGGGGTCGGCCGGCTAGGAGGGAGGTGCAGGGAGGAGTCCCACTCCTACCGGGAGTAGGACTCCTTCCCTCAAATCCTATTCCTAATAGGACTCTTCGGGAGAAAGAGAAGAGAGGGGGGCCGGCCCCTTCTCCTAGTCCTAATAGGACTAGGGAAGGGGGGTTCGGCCGGCTAGCCTGTGGGCTGCCCCTTCTCTCTTTTCCACTAAGGCCCAATAGGCCCATTTGCCTCCCGGGGGGTTCCGGTAACCCTCCCGGTAATCCGGTAAAATCCCGATTTCACCCGGAACACTTCCGGTGCCCAAACATAGGCTTCCAATATATCAATCTTTACGTCTCGACCATTTCGAGACTCCTCGTCATGTCCGTGATCTCATCCGGGACTCCGAACAACCTTCGGTACATGAAAATGCATAAACTCATAATAACTGTCATCGTAACGTTAAGCGTGCGGACCCTACGGTTCGAGAACAATGTAGACATGACCGAGACACGTCTCCGGTCAATAACCAATAGCGGGACCTGGATGCCCATATTGGCTCCTACATATTCTACGAAGATCTTTATCGGTCAGACCGCATAACAACATACGTTGTTCCCTTTGTCATCGGTATGTTACTTGCCCGAGATTCGATCGTCGGTATCCAATACCTAGTTCAATCTCGTTACCGGCAAGTCTCTTTACTCGTTCCGTAATACATCATCTCACAACTAACTTATTAGTTGCAGTGCTTGGAAGGCTTATGTGATGTGCATTACCGAGAGGGCCCAGAGATACCTCTCCGACAATCGGAGTGACAAACCCTAATCTCGAAATACGCCAACCCAACATCTACCATTGGAGACACCTGTAGTACTCCTTTATAATCACCCAGTTACGTTGTGACGTTTGGTAGTACCCAAAGTGTTCCTCCGGTAACGGGAGTTGCATAATCTCATAGTTATAGGAACATGTATAAGTCATGAAGAAAGCAATAGCAACATACTAAACGATCGGGTGCTAGGCTAATGGAATGGGTCATGTCAATCAGATCATTCTACTAATGATGTGACCTCGTTAATCAAATAACAACTCCTTGTTCATGGTTAGGAAACATAACCATCTTTGATTAACGAGCTAGTCAAGTAGAGGCATACTAGTGACACTATGTTGGTCTATGTATTCACACATTTATTATGTTTCCGGTTAATACAATTCTAGCATGAATAATAAACATTTATCATGATGTAAGGAAATAAATAATAACTTTATTATTGCCTCTAGGGCATATTTCCTTCAAATGGATCTTCAAGAAGAAGACCGACGCTGACTACGATGAGACCTTCTCACCCTAGCGATGCTTAAGTCTGTCCGAATCATGTTAGCGATTGCCGCATTTCATGATTATGAAATTTGGCAGATGGATGTCAAAACTGCATTCCTGAATGGATTTCTGGAAGAAGAGTTGTATATGATGCAACCGGAAGGTTTTGTCAATCCAAAGGGAGCTAACAAAGTGTGCAAGCTCCAGCGATCCATTTATGGACGGGTGCAAGCCTCTCGGAGTTGGAATAAACGCTTTAATAGTGTGATCAAAGCATTTGGTTTTGTACAGACTTTTGGAGAAGCCTGTATTTACAAGAAAGTCAATGGGAGCTCTGTAGCATTTCTGATATTATATGTGGATGACATATTACTAATTGGAAATGATATAGAATTTCTGGATAGCATAAAGGGATACTTGAATAAAAGTTTTTCTATGAAAGACCTCGGTGAAGCTGCTTACATATTGGGCTTCAAGATCTATAGAGATAGATCAAGACGCTTAATTGGACTTTCACAAAGCACATACCTTGACAAAGTTTTGAAAAGGTTCAAAATGGATCAAGCAAAGAAAGGGTTCTTGCCTTTGTTACAAGGTGTGAAGTTGAGTAAGACTCAATGCCCGACCACTGCAGAAGATATAGAGAAGATGAAAGATGTTCCCTATGCTTCAGCCATAGGCTCTATCATGTATGCAATGCTGTGTACCAGACCTGATGTGTGCCTTGCTATAAGTCTAGCAGGGAGGTACCAAAGTAATCCAGGAGTGGATCACTGGACAGCGGTCAAGAACATCCTGAAATACCTGAAAAGGACTAAGTATATGTTTCTCGATTATGGAGGTGACAAAGCACTCATGTAAATGGTTACGTTGACGCAAGCTTTGACACTGATCCGGACGATTCTAAATTGCAAACCGGATACGTGTTTATATTAAACGATGGAGCTGTCAGTTGGTGCAGTTCTAAACAAAGTGTCGTGGCGGGATCTACGTGTGAAGCGGAGTACATAGCTGCTTCGGAAGCAACAAATGAAGTAGTCTGGATGAAGGAGTTCATATCCGATCTAGGTGACATACCTAGTGCATCGGGTCCAAAGAAAATCTTTTGTGACAATACTGGTGCAATTGCCTTGGCAAAGGAATCCAGATTTCACAAGAGAACCAAGCACATCAAGAGACGCTTCAATTCCATCCGGGATTTAGTCTAGGTGGGATACATAGAAATTTGCAAGATAGATACGGATCTGAATGTTGCAGACCCGTTGACTAAGCCTCTTCCACGAGCAAAACATGATAAGCACCAAGGCTCCATGGGTGTTAGAATCATTACTGTGTAATCTAGATTATTGACTCTAGTGCAAGTGGGAGACTGAAGGAAATATGCCCTAGAGGCAATAATAAAGTTATTATTTATTTCCTTATTTCATGATAAATTTTTATTATCCATGCTAGAATTGTATTAACCCGAAACATAATACATGTGTGAATACATAGAAAAACAGAGTGTCACTAGTATGCCTCTACTTGACTAGCTCATTAATCGAAGATGGTTATGTTTCCTAGCCATAGACATGAGTTGTCATTTGATTAACGGGATCACATCATTAGGAGAATGATGTGATTGACTTGACCCATTCCGTTAGCTTAGCACTTGATCGTTTAGTTTGTTGCTATTGCTTTCTTCATGACTTATACATGTTCCTATGACTATGAGATTATGCAACTCCCGTTTACCGGAGGAACACTTTGTGTGCCACCAAACGTCACAACGTAACTGGGTGATTATAAAGGTGCTCTACATGTGTCTCGAAAGGTACTTGTTGGGTTGGCATATTTCGAGATTAGGATTTGTCACTCCGATTGTCGGAGAGGTATCTCTGGGCCCACTCGGTAATGCACATCACTATAAGCCTCGCAAGCATTGCAACTAATGAGTTAGTTGCGGGATGATGTATTACGGAACGAGTAAAGAGACTTGCCGGTAACGAGATTGAACTAGGTATTGAGATACCGACGATCGAATGTCGGGCAAGTAACATACCGATGACAAAGGGAACAACGTATGTTGTTATGCGGTCTGACCGATAAAGATCTTCATAGAATATGTAGGAGCCAATATGGGCATCCAGGTCCCGCTATTGGTTATTGACCAGAGAGGTGTCTAGGTCATGTCTACATAGTTCTCGAACCCATAGGGTCCGCACGCTTAACGTTCATTGACGATATAGTACTATATGAGTTATGTATGTTGATGACTGAATGTTGTTCGGAGTCCGGGATGAGATCACGGACATGACGAGGAACTCCGGAATGGTCCGGAGATAAAGTTTGATATATGGGATAGTAGTGTTTGATCTCCAGAAGGGTTCCAGAATTCACCGGAAGGGGTTCCAGATGTTTCCCGAAATATTTGGGCATGAGAACATTTTATCTGGGCCAAAGGGGAAAGCCCATGAGGCTTTTGGAAAGTGCAAAAGAAAGTTTTGCGGAGACCAGAGGCTAGACGCCAGGAACCCTGGCGTCTAGGGGGTAGACGCCGGGAACCCTAGCGTCTAGCCCTGGAGTCCGAGAAGGACTCTTGCCTTTCGGGTGAAAGCGACTTTGAGGAGGCTTTTACTCCAAGTTTCGACCCCAGGGCTCAACATATAAATAGAGGGGTAGGGCTAGCACCAAAGACACATCAAGAAACACCAAGCCGTGTGCCGGCAACACCGTCCCCTCTAGTTTATCCTCCGTCATAGTTTTCGTAGTGCTTAGGCGAAGCCCTGTGGAGATTGTTCTTCACCAACACCGTCACCACGCCGTCGTGCTGTCGGAACTCATCTACTACTTCGCCCCTCTTGCTGGATCGAGAAGGCGAGGACATCACCGAGCCGAACGTGTCCAGAACTCGGAGGTGCCGTGCTTTCGGTACTTGGATCGGTCAGACGTGAAGACGTACGACTACATCAACCGCGTTGATATAACGCTTCCACGAACGGTCTACGAGGGTATGTAGACAACACTCTCCCCTCTCGTTGCTATGCATCACCATGATCTTGCGTGTGCGTAGGAAATTTTTTGAAATTACTACGTTCCCCAACAAAAGCACCAATGTCGGTGTCAAAACCGGCGGATCTCGGGTAGGGGGTCCCGAACTGTGCGTCTAGGCCAGATGGTAACAGGAGGCAGGGAACACGATGTTTTACCCAGGTTTGGGCCCTCTTGATGGAGGTAAAACCCTACGTCCTGCTTGATTAATATTGATGATATGGGTAGTACAAGAGTAGATCTACCACGAGATCAGAGAGGCTAAACCCTAGAAGCTAGCCTATGGTATGATTGTATGTTGTGGTTGTTGTGTCCTACGGACTAAAACTCTCCGATTTATATAGACACCAGAGAGGGTTAGGGTTACACAAGGTCGGTTAGAAAGGAGGAGATATCCATATCCGTATTGCCTAGCTTGCCTTCTACGCCAAGTAGAGTCCTATCCAGACACGAGACGAAGTCTTCAATCTTGTATCTTCATAGTCTAACAGTCCGGCCAATGGAGATAGTCCGGCTGTCCGGAGACCCCCTAATCCAGGACTCCCACACCCCTCATGCTAGCCAAATTCTCAGCACCAAGTAGAGATACTACTTGTGCTTCCAAATACCCTTAAACCAGTTTTGCCATGAGAGTCCATCATATCTACCTATGGATTGAATAAGATCCTTCAAGTAAGTTGTCATCGGTGCAAAGCAATAAAAATTGCTCTCTAAATATGTATGATTGATTGGTGTGGGAGAAATAAGCTTTATACGATCTTGTGATGTGGAAGTAATAAAAGGGAGGGACTGCATAATAAAGGTTCATATCACAAGGGGCAATATAAAGTGACGTTCTTTCGCATTAAGATTTTGTGCATCCAACCATAAAAGCGCATGGCAACCTCTACTTCCCTCTACGAAGGGCCTATCTTTTATTATTATCTTCTACCTTATGCAAGTGTCATGGTGGTCTTCACCTTTCCTTTTTACATTTTATCCTTTGGCAAGCCCAGTGTGTTGGAAAGATCCTGATAGATATATCTAATTGGATGTAGGGGAGCATGAGTTATTATTGTTGACATTACCCTTGAGGTAAAAGGTTGTGGGGCGAAACTATAAGCCCCTATCTTTCTCTGTGTCTGACTAAAACTCCATAACCACAAGTATTGCGCGAGTGTTAGCAATTATGAAGGACTAGATGATAGTTGAGTATGTGGACTTGCTTTTTAGCTCTGACATAGACTCTTTCTGATGTTATGATAAATTGCAATTGTTTCAATGACTGAGGTTATAATTTGTTGGTTCTCAATAAGGTTTCTGATTCATACTTTTGCATTGTGAATAGATCATCACTTGAACATTAGAGATCATATGACAAGAATTATATAAGTTGATGTTCTAAGAATGATCATGATGCCCTCATGTCCGTATTTTATTTTTATCGACACCTTCATCTCTAAACATGTGTACATATTTTTTGATTTCGGCTTTTCGCTTGAGGACAAGCGAGGTCTAAGCTTGGGGGAGTTGATACGTCCATTTTGCATCATGCTTTTATATCGATATTTATTGCATTATGGGCTGTTATTTCACATTATGTCACAATACTTATGGCTATTCTCTCTTATTTTACAAGGTTTACATAAGGAGGGAGAATGCCGGCAGCTGGAATTCTGGGCTGGAAAAGGAGCAAATATTAGAGACCTATTCTGCACAACTCCAAAAGTCCTGAAACTCCACGGAACACCTTATAATAAATAATGAAAAATCCTCGCCAAAGATGAAGACCAGGGGGCCCACACCTTGCTCACGAGGGTGGGGGGCGCCCTCCCCCCCCCCCCTAGGGCGCGCCCCCTACCTCGTGGGCCCCTGGTGGCTCTCCGATGACCATCTTCACCTATATGAAGTCTTTCTCGAGAAAAAAAGAAGAAGCAACCTTTCGGGAGGAAACTCCGCCGCCACGAGGCGGAACCTTGGCGGATCCAATCTAGAGCTCTGGCAGAGCTGTTCTGCCGAGGAAATTTCCCTCCCGGAGGGGGAAATCGTCGCCATCGTCATCACCAACGCTCCTCTCATCAGGAGAGGGCAATCTCCATCAACATCTTCATCAGCACCATCTCATCTCAAAACCCTAGTTCATCTCTTGTATCCAATTCTTGTCTCCAAGTCCGGGATTGGTGCTAGTAGGTTGCTAGTAGTGTTAATTACTCCTTGTAGTTGATGCTAGTTGGTTTAATTGGTGGAAGATCATATGTTCAGATCCTTTATGCATATTAATACCCCTCTGATTATGAACATGAATATGCTTTGTGAGTAGTTACGTTTGTTCCTGAGGACAAGGGAGAAGTCTTGCTATTAGTAGTCATGTGAATTTGGTATTCGTTCGATATTTTGATGAGATGTATGTTGTCTAGCCTCTAGTGGTGTTATGTGAACGTCGACTACATAACACTTCACCATTATTTGGGCCTAGAGGAAGGCATTGGGAAGTAATAAGTAGATGATGGGTTGCTAGAGTGACAGAAGCTTAAACCCTAGTTTATGTGTTGCTTCGTAAGGGGCTGATTTGGATCCATATGTTTCATGATATGGTTAGGTTTACCTTAATACTTTTTTGTAGTTGCGGATGCTTGCAATAGAGGTTAATCATAAGTGGGATGCTTGTTCAAGTAAGAACAGCACCCAAGCACCGGTCCACCCACATGTCACATTATCAAAGTACCGAACGTGAATCATATGAACGTTATGAAAACTAGCTTGACGATATTCCCATGTGTCCTCGGGAGCGCTTTTCCTTATATAAGAGTTTGTCCAGGCTTGTCCTTTGCTACAAAAAGGATTGGGCCACCTTGCTGCACTTTATTTACTTTTGTTACTTTTTGCTCGTTACAAATTATCTCATCACAAAACTATCTGTTACCACTTCTTTCAGTACTTGCAGAGAATACCTTGCTGAAAACCGTTTATCATGTCCTTCTGCTCCTAGTTGGGTTCGACACTCTTACTTATCGAAAGGACTACAATAGATCCCCTATACTTGTGGGTCATCACATCTTTATCACAAAAATACCAAAAATATTATCTTATCATATCTATCAGATCTCACTCTAGTAAGTGGCCGTGTAGGGATTGACAACCCCTATTCGTGTTGGTTGCGAGGATTTATTTGTTTTGTGCAGGTACGAGGGACTCGTGCATAGCCTCCTACTGTATTGATACCTTGGTTCTCAAAAACTGAGGGAAATACTTACGCTACTTTGCTGCATCATCCCTTCCTCTTCGAGGAAAACCAACGCAGTGCTCAAGAGGTAGCAAGAAGGATTTCTGGCGCCGTTGCCGGGGAGGTCTATGCCAAAGTCAACATACCAAGTACCCATCACATACCCTTATCTCCCGCATTACATTATTTGCCATTTGCCTCTCGGTTTCCTCTCCCCCACTTCACCCTTACCATTTTATTCGCCCTCTCTCTCTCTCTCTCTATCCTCCATCTCTTTCTCTATTCGCCTCTTTTTGCCCGCTTGCTTTTTGTTTGCTTGTGTGTTAATTTGCTTGCTTGTCACGATGGCTCTACCTAAATTTGGTGATCTCCACCTTAAAAGGTTAGAAGAGATCGAAAGCAATGTCAGGAGTTTTATGGTTTTGCAATTTGAACATAATAGTTTCTTCAGAAACGAGCTTAAGGAACAGAAAAGTTTTATGAGTTTTATGAATAAAGAGCTTGATGATATGTCTAAAGAATTTGATGGTTTAAGATCCCAGATTGCTCTTCTTGAGAAATTGACTGCTGAAATTTTGGATAAGCAGGCCACCTTAGTTAATAGGATGGCCGCTAAGCCAGATTGCTATGAAAATAATGATGAAGATCTAAAAGTTACTGATGTGTCCCCTATTAAATATTTGTTTTGCAATATGAATCTTGATAATGATGGAACTGAATATGATCCACCTTTACCTAGAAGACGTTCTAAGAATTCGGAATTTTTTGATCTTGATGCTAAAATTGATAAAAGTGGGATTGAAGAAATTAAAACCCTAGATGTTGCTAAACCCACTATTATGGATTTCAAGGAATTTAACTATGAAAATTGCTCTTTGATTGATTGTATTTCCTTGTTGCAATCCGTGCTAAATTCTCCTCATGTTTATAGTCAAAATAAAGCATTTACTAAACATATCGTTGATGCATTGATGCAGTCTTATGAAGAAAAACTTGAATTGGAAGTTTCTATCCCTAGAAAAATCTATGATGAGTGGGAACAAACTATTAAAATTAAAATTAAAGATCATGAATGCTATGGTTTATGTGATTTGGGTGCTAGTGTTTCCACGATTCCAAAGACTTTGTGTGATTTGTTAGGTTTCCGTGATTTTGATGATTGCTCTTTAAACGTGCACCTCGCGAACTCCACTATTAAGAAACCTATGGGAAGAATTAATGATGTTCTTATTGTTGCAAATAGGAATTACGTGCCCATAGGTTTTTATTGTTCTTGACATAGATTGCAATCCTTCATGTCCTATTATTATTGGTAGACCTTTCCTTAGAACGATTGGTGCAATTATTGATATGAAGGACGGAAATATTAGATTACAATTTCCATTAAGGAAAGGCATGGAACACTTTCCTAGAAATAAAATTAAATTACCTTATGAATCTATTATGAGAGCCACTTATGGATTGCCTACCAAAGATGGCAATACCTAGATCTATCCTTTCTTGTTATGCCTAGCTAGGGGCATTAAACGATAGCACTTGTTGGGAGGCAACCCAATTTTATTTTTATTCCTTGCTTTTTGCTCCTGTTTAGTAATAAATAATTTATCTAGCCTCTGTTTTGGTTGTGTTTTTTGTGTTTAATTAGTGTTTGTGCCAAGTAGAACCGTTGGGAAGACTTGGGGAAAGTCTTGTTACACTTGCTGTAAAAAACAGAAACTTTAGTGCTCACGAGAACTACTGCCATTTTTATTTGGAAAGTGATATTTAGTTAATTATTTTTGAAGATGATTAATAGATAAATTCCTCACGTCCAGAAATTTATTTTAGAATTTTTGGGGTTCCAGATCTTGCGCTAGCTACAGATTACTACAGACTGTTCTGTTTTTGACAGATTCTGTTTTTCGTGTGTTGTTTGCTTATATTGATGAATCTATGGATAGTAAAATAGTTTATAAACCATTGAGAAGTTGGAATACAGTAGGTATAACACCAATATAAATAAATAATTAGTTCATTACAGTACCTTGAAGTGGTCTTTTGTTTTCTTTCGCTAACGGAGCTCACAAGATTTTCTACTTTGATTTTTGTGTTGTGAAGTTTTCAAGTTTTGGGTAAAGATTTGATGGATTATGGAACAAGGAGTGGCAAGAGCCTAAGCTTGGGGATGCCCATGGCACCCCCAAGATAATCTAAGGACACCTAAAAGCCAAAGCTTGGGGATGCCCCGGAAGGCATCCCCTCTTTTGTCTACTTCTATCGGTAACTTTACTTGGAGCTATATTTTTATTCGCCACATGATATGTGTTTTGCTTGGAGAGTCTTGTATGATTTGAGTCTTTAATTTTTATTTTACCACAATCATCCTTGCTGTACACACCTTTTGGGAGAGCCATACATGATTTGAAATTTGTTAGAATACTCTATGTGCTTCGCTTATATCTTTTGAGTTATATAGTTTTGCTCTAGTACTTCAGTTATATCTTTTAGAGCGCGGTGGTGGATTTGTTTTATAGAAACTATTGATCTCTCATGCTTCACTTAGATTATTTTGAGAGTATTAAATAGCATGGTAATTTGCTTAAAATCCTAATATGCTAGGTATTCAAGATTAGTAAAATTTTCTTATGAGTGTTTTGAATACTAAGAGAAGTTTGATGCTTGATGATTGTTTTGAGATATGGAGGTAATAATATCAAAGTCGTGCTAGTTGAGTAGTTGTGAAATTGAGAAATGCTTGTGTTGAAGTTTGCAAGTCCCGTAGCATGCACGTATGGTAAATGTTATGTAACAAATTTGAAACATGAGGTGTTATTTGATTGTCCTCCTTATGAGTGGCGGTCGGGGACGAGCGATGGTCTTTTCCTACCAATCAATCCCCCTAGGAGCATGCGCGTAGTGCCGAGGTTTTTGATGACTTGTAGATTTTTGCAATAAGTATGTGAGTTCTTTATGACTAATGTTGAGTCCATGGATTATACGCACTCTCACCCTTCCATCCTTGCTAGTGTTGGGGAACGTAGTAATTTCAAAAAAAATCCTACGCACACGCAAGATCATGGTGATGCATAGCAACGAGAGGGGAGAGTGTTGTCTACGTACCAACGCAGACCGACTGCGGAAGCGATCACACAACATAGAGAAAGTAGTCGTACGTCTTCCCGATCCGACCGATCCAAGCACCGTTACTCCGGCACCTCCGAGTTCTTAGCACACGTTCAGCTCGATGACGATCCTTGGGCTCCGATCCAACAAAGCGTCGAGGAAGAGTTCCGTCAGCACAACAGCGTGGTGACGATCTTGATGTACTACCAACGCAGGGCTTCGCCTAAGCACTACAACGGTATGATCGAGGTGGAATTTGGTGGCAGGGGGCACCGCACACGGCTAAGGAACGATCTCAAGGATCAACTTGTGTGTCTAGAGGTGCCCCCTGCCCCCGTATATAAAGGATGAAGGGGGGAGGCTGGCCGGCCAAGCTAGGAGGCGCAGGAGGAGTCCTACTCCTACCGGGAGTAGGACTCCCCCCCCCCCCCAATCCTATTCCTAATAGGATTCCCCAAAGGGGAAGAGAAAGAGAGAGGTGGCCGGCCCCTCTCCTAGTCCTAATAGGACTAGGGAGAGGGGCGGAGCCGCAGCCCTAAGTGGGCTGCCCTCTCACCTTTCCACTAAGGCCCATGTTGGCCCATTTGGCTCCCGGGGGGTTCCGGTAACCCTCCCGGTAATCCGGTAAAATCCCGATTTCACCCGGAACACTTCCGATGTCCAAACATAGGCTTCCAATATATCAATCTTTACGTATCGACCATTTCGAGACTCCTCGTCATGTCCGTGATCACATCCGGGACTCCGAACAACCTTCGGTACATCAAAATGCATAAACTCATAATAACTGTCATCGTAACGTTAAGCGTGCGGACCCTACGGTTCGAGAACAATGTAGACATGACCGAGACACGTCTCCGGTCAATAACCAATAGCGGGACCTGGATGCCCATATTGGCTCCTACATATTCTATGAAGATCTTTATCGGTCAGACCGCATAACAACATACGTTGTTCCCTTTGTCATCGGTATGTTACTTGCCCGAGATTCGATCGTCGGTATCCAATACCTAGTTCAATCTCGTTACTGGCAAGTCTCTTTACTCGTTCCGTAATACATCATCTCACAACTAACATCTTAGTTATAATGCTTGCAAGGCTTATGTGATGTGTATTACCGAGAGGGCCCAGAGATACCTCTCCGACAATCGGAGTGACAAACCCTAATCTCGAAATACGCCAACCCAACATCTACCATTGGAGACACCTGTAGTACTCCTTTATAATCATCCAGTTACGTTGTGACGTTTGGTAGTACCCAAAGTGTTCCTCCGGTAAACAGGAGTTGCATAATCTCATAGTTATAGGAACATGTATAAGTCATGAAGAAAGCAATAGCAACATACTAAACGATCGGGTGCTAAGTTAATGGAATGGGTCATGTCAATCAGATCATTCAACTAATGATGTGACCTCGTTAATCAAATAACAACTCTTTGTTCATGGTTAGGAAACATAACCATCTTTGATTAACGAGCTAGTCAAGTAGAGGCATACTAGTGACACTCTGTTTGTCTATGTATTCACACATGTATTATGTTTCCGGTTAATACAATTCTAGCATGAATAATAAACATTTATCATGATATAAGGAAATAAATAATAACTTTATTATTGCCTCTAGGGCATATTTCCTTCAGTCTCCCACTTGCACTAGAGTCAATAATCTAGATTACACAGTAATGATTCTAACACCCATGGAGCCTTGGTGCTGATCATGTTTTGCTCGTGGAAGAGGCTTACTCAACGGGTCTGCAACATTCAGATCCGTATGTATCTTGCAAATCTCTATGTCTCCCACCTGGACTAGATCCCGGATGGAGTTGAAGCGTCTCTTGATGTGTTTGGTCCTTTGTGAAATCTGCATTCCTTTGCCAAAGCAATTGCACCAGTATTGTCACAAAAGATTTTCATTGGACCCAATGCACTAGGTATGACACCTAGATCGGATATGAACTCCTTCATCCAAACTCCTTCGTTCGCTGCTTCCGAAGCAGCTATGTACTCCGCTTCACATGTAGATCCCGCTACGACGCTTTGTTTAGAACTGCACCAACTGACAGCTCCACCGTTTAAAGTAAACACGTATCCGGTTTGCGATTTAGAATCGTCTGGATCAGTGTCAAAGCTTGCATCAACGTAACCTCTTACGGTGAGCTCTTTGTCACCTCCATATACGAGAAACATATCCCTAGTCCTTTTCAGGTATTTCAGGATGTTCTTGACCGCTGTCCAGTGATCCACTCCTGGATTACTTGGTACCTCCCTGCTAAACTTATAGCAAGGCACACATCAGGTCTGGTACACAGCATTGCATACATGATAGAGCCTATGGCTAAAGCATAGGGAACATCTTTCATTTTCTCTCTATCTTCTGCAGTGGTCGGGCATTGAGTCTGACTCAACTTCACACCTTGTAACACAGGCAAGAACCCTTTCTTTTCTTGATCCATTTTGAACTTCTTCAAAATCTTGTCAAGGTATGTGCTTTGTGAAAGTCCAATTAAGCGTCTTGATCTATATCTATAGATCTTTATGCCTAATATGTAAGCAGCTTCCCCGAGGTCTTTCATCGAAAAACTTTTATTCAACTATCCCTTTATGCTATCCAAAAATTCTGTATCATTTCCAATCAGCAATATGTCATCCACATATAATATCAGAAATGCTACAGAGCTCCCACTCACTTTCTTGTAAATACAGGCTTCTCCAAAAGTCTGTATAAAGCCAAATGCTTTGATCACATTATCAAAGCGTTTATTCCAACTCCAAGATGCTTGTACCAGTCCATAAATGGATCGCTGGAGTTTGCACACTTTGTTAGCTCCCTTTGGATCGACAAAACCTTCTGGTTGCATCATATACAACTCTTCTTCCAGAAATCCATTCAGGAATGCAGTTTTGACATCCATCTGCCATATTTCATAATCATAAAATGCGGCAATTGCTAACATGATTCTGACGGACTTAAGCATCGCTACGGGTGAGAAGGTCTCATCGTAGTCAACCCCTTGAACTTGTCGAAAACCTTTTGCGACAAGTCGAGCTTTATAGACAGTAATATTACCGTCAGCGTCAGTCTTTTTCTTGAAGATCCATTTATTCTCAATTGCTTGCCGATCATCGGGCAAGTCAACCAAAGTACATACTTTGTTCTCATACATGGATCCCATCTCAGATTTCATGGCCTCAAGCCACTTTGCGGAATCTGGGCTCACCATCGCTTCTTCATAGTTCGTAGGTTCATCATGATCTAGTAGCATGACTTCCAGAATTGGATTACCGTACCACTCTGGTGCGGATCTCACTCTGGTTGATCTACGTGGTTCAGTAGTATCTTGTCCTGAAGTTTCATGATCATCATCATTAGCTTCCTCACTAATTGGTATAGGTGTCGCAAAAACAATTTTTCTGTGATGTACTATTTTCCAATAAGGGAGCAGGTACAGTTACCTCGTCAAGTTCTACTTTCCTCCCACTCACTTCTTTCGAGAGAAACTCCTTCTCTAGAAATGATCCATTCTTAGCAACGAATGTCTTGCCTTCGGATCTGTGATAGAAGGTATACCCAACAGTCTCCTTTGGGTATCCTATGAAGACACATTTATCCGCTTTGGGTTCGAGCTTATCAGGTTGAGGCTTTTTCACATAAGCATCGCAGCCCCAAACTTTAAGAAACGACAACTTTGGTTTCTTGCCAAACCATAGTTCATAAGGCGTCGTCTCAACGGATTTTGATGGTGCCCTATTTAACGTGAATGCGGCCGTCTCTAAAGCATAGCCCCAAAATGATAGCGGTAAATCAGTAAGAGACATCATAGATCGCACCATATCTAGTAAAGTACGATTACGACGTTCGGACACACCATTACGCTGTGGTGTTCCGGGTGGCGTGAGTTGCGAAACTATTCCACAATTTTTCAAATGTACACCAAACTCGTAACTCAAATATTCTCCTCCACGATCAGATCATAGAAACTTTATTTTCTTGTTACGATGATTTTCAACTTCACTCTGAAATTCCTTGAACTTTTCAAATGTTTCAGACTTATGTTTCATTAAGTAGATATACCCATATCTGCTTAAATCATCTGTGAAGGTGAGAAAATAACGATATCCGCCACGAGCCTCAATATTCATCGGACCACATACATCGGTATGTATGATTTCCAATAAATCTGTTGCTCTCTCCATAGTACCGGAGAACGGTGTTTTAGTCATCTTGCCTATGAGGCACGGTTCGCAAGTACCAAGTGATTCATAATCAAGTGGTTCCAAAAGCCCATCAGTATGGAGTTTCTTCATGCGCTTTACACCGATATGACCTAAACGGCAGTGCCACAAATAAGTTGTACTATCATTATCAACTCTGCATCTTTTGGCTTCTACATTATGAATATGTGTATCACTACTATCGAGATTCAACAAGAATAGACCACTCTTCAAAGGTGCATGACCATAAAAGATATTACTCATATAAATAGAACAACCATTATTCTCTGATTTAAATGAATAACCGTCTCGCATTAAACAAGATCCAGATATAATGTTCATGCTCAATGCTGGCACCAAATAACAATTATTTAGGTCTAATATTAATCCCGAAGGTAGATGTAGAGGTAGCGTGCCGACCGCGATCACATCGACTTTGGAACCGTTTCCCACGCGCATCGTCACCTCGTCCTTTGCTAGCGTCCGCTTATTCCGTAGTCCCTGTTTCGAGTTGCAAATATTAGCAACAGAACCAGTATCAAAAACCCAGGTGCTACTGCGAGCTCTAGTAAGGTACACATCAATAACATGTATATCACATATACCTTTGTTCACCTTGCCATCCTTCTTATCCGCCAAATACTTGGGGCAGTTCCGCTTCCAGTGACCAGTCTGCTTGCAGTAGAAGCACTCAGTTTCAGGCTTAGGTCCAGACTTGGGTTTCTTCTCCTGAGCAGCAACTTGCTTGCTGTTCTTCTTGAAGTTCCCCTTCTTCTTCCCTTTGCCCTTTTTCTTGAAACTAGTGGTCTTGTTGACCATCAACACTTGATGCTCCTTCTTGATTTCTACCTCCGCAGCTTTCAGCATTGCGAAGAGCTCGGGAATAGTCTTGTTCATCCCTTGCATATTATAGTTCATCACGAAGCTCTTGTAGCTTGGTGGCAGTGATTGGAGAATTCTATCAATGACGCAATCATCTGGAAGATTAACTCCCATCTGAATCAAGTGATTATTATACCCAGACATTTTGAGTATATGCTCACTGACAGAACTGTTCTCCTCCATCTTGCAGCTATAGAACTTATTGGAGACTTCATATCTCTCAATTCGGGCATTTGCTTGAAATATTAACTTCAACTCCTGGAACATCTCATATGCTCCATGACGTTCAAAACATCATTGAAGTCCCGATTCTAAGCCGTAAAGCATGGCACACTGAACTATCGAGTAGTCATCAGCTTTGCTCTGCCAGACGTTCATAACATCTGGCGTTGCTCCAGTGGCAGGCCTGGCACCCAGCGGTGCTTCCAGGACGTAATTCTTCTGTGCAGCAATGAGGATAATCCTCAGGTTACGGACCCAGTCCGTGTAATTGCTACCATCATCTTTCAACTTTGCTTTCTCAAGGAACGCATTAAAATTCAACGGAACAACAGCACGAGCCATCTATCTACAATCAACATAAACAAGCAAGATACTATCAGGTACTAAGTTCATGATAAGTTTAAGTTCAGTTAATCAAATTACTTAGGAACTCCCACTTAGATAGACATCTCTCTAATCCTCTAAGTGATCACGTGATCCAAATCAACTAAACCATAACCGATCATCACGTGAGATGGAGTAGTTTTCAATGGTGAACATCGTCATGTTGATCATATCTACTATATGATTCACGCTCGACCTTTCGGTCTCTGTGTTCCGAGGCCATATCTGCATATGCTAGGCTCGTCAAGTTTAACCTGAGTATTCTGCGTGTGCAAAACTGGCTTGCACCCGTTGTAGATGGACGTAGAGCTTATCACACCCGATCATCACGTGGTGTCTGGACACGACGAACTTTGGCAACGGTGCATACTCAGGGAGAACACTTCTTGATAATTTAGTGAGAGATCATCTTATAATGCTACCGTCAATCAAAGCAAGATAAGATGCATAAAAGATAAACATCACATGCAATCAATATAAGTGATATGATATGGCCATCATCATCTTGTGCTTGTGATCTCCATCTCCGAAGCACCGTCATGATCACCATCGTCACCGGCGCGACACCTTGATCTCCATCGTAGCATCGTTGTCGTCTCGCCAATCTTATGCTTCCACGACTATCACTACCGCTTAGTAATAAAGTAAAGCATTACATCGCGATTGCATTGCATACAATAAAGCGACAACCATATGGCTCCTGCCAGTTGCCGATAACTTGGTTACAAAACATGATCATCTCATACAATAAAATCAGCATCATGCCTTGACCATATCACATCACAACATGCCCTGCAAAAACAAGTTAGACGTCCTCTACTTTGTTGTTGCAAGTTTTACGTGGCTGCTACGGGCTTAAGCAAGAACTCATCTCACCTACGCATCAAAACCACAACGATAGTTTGTCAAATAGACTCCGTTTTAACCTTCTCAAGGACCGGGCGTAGCCACACTCGGTTCAACTAAAGTTGGAGAGACAGTCGCCCGCAAGCCATCTATGTGCAAAGCACGTCGAGGGAACCGGTCTCGCGTAAGCGTACGCGTAAGGTTGGTCCGGGTCGTCTCGTCCAACAATACCGCCGAACCAAAGTATGACATGCTGGTAGGCAGTATGACTTGTATCGCCCACAACTCACTTGTGTTCTACTTGTGCAAATAACATCAAACCATAAAACCTAGGCTCGGATGCTGCTGTTGGGGAACGTAGTAATTTCAAAAAATTTCCTACGCACACGCAAGATCATGGTGATGCATAGCAACGAGAGGGGAGAGTGTTGTCTACGTACCAACGCAGACCGACTGCGGAAGCGATCACACAACGTAGAGGAAGTAGTCGTACGTCTTCCCGATCCGACCGATCCAAGCACCGTTACTCCGGCACCTCCGAGTTCTTAGCACACGTTCAGCTCGATGACGATCCTCGGGCTCCGATCCAGCAAAGCGTCGAGGAAGAGTTCCGTCAGCACAACGGCGTGGTGACGATCTTGATGTACTACTGACGCAGGGCTTCGCCTAAGCACTACAACGGTATGATCGAGGTGGAATTTGGTGGCAGGGGGCACCGCACACGGCTAAGGAACGATCTCAAGGATCAACTTGTGTGTCTAGAGGTGCCCTCTGCCCCCGTATATAAAGGATGAAGGGGGGAGGCTGGCCGGCCAAGCTAGGAGGCGCAGGAGGAGTCCTACTCCTACCGGGAGTAGGACTCCCCCCCCCAATCCTATTCCTAATAGGATTCCCCAAAGGGGAAGAGAAAGAGAGAGGTGGCCGGCCCCTCTCCTAGTCCTAATAGGACTAGGGAGAGGGGGGGAGGTGCAGCCCTAAGTGGGCTGCCCTCTCACCTTTCCACTAAGGCCCATGTTGGCCCATTTGGCTCCCGGGGGGTTCCAGTAACCCTCCCGGTAATCCGATAAAATCCCGATTTCACCCGGAACACTTCCGATGTCCAAACATAGGCTTCCAATATATCAATCTTTACGTCTCTACCATTTCGAGACTCCTCGTCATGTCCGTGATCACATCCGGGACTCCGAACAACCTTCGGTACATCAAAATGCATAAACTCATAATAACTGTCATCATAACATTAAGCGTGCGGACCCTACGGTTCGAGAACAATGTAGACATGACCGAGACACGTCTCCGGTCAATAACCAATAGCGGGACCTGGATGCCCATATTGGCTCCTACATATTCTACGAAGATCTTTATCGGTCAGACCGCATAACAACATACGTTGTTCCCTTTGTCATCGGTATGTTACTTGCCCGAGATTCGATCGTCGGTATCCAATACCTAGTTCAATCTCGTTACTGGCAAGTCTCTTTACTCGTTCCGTAATACATCATCTCACAACTAACATCTTAGTTATAATGCTTGCAAGGCTTATGTGATGTGTATTACCGAGAGGGCCCAGAGATACCTCTCCGACAATCGGAGTGACAAACCCTAATCTCGAAATACGCCAACCCAACATCTACCATTGGAGACACCTGTAGTACTCCTTTATAATCACCCAGTTACGTTGTGACGTTTGGTAGTACCCAAAGTGTTCCTCCGATAAACGGGAGTTGCATAATCTCATAGTTATAGGAACATGTATAAGTCATGAAGAAAGCAATAGCAACATACTAAACGATCGGGTGCTAAGCTAATGGAATGGGTCATGTCAATCAGATCATTCTACTAATGATGTGACCTTGTTAATCAAATAATAACTCTTTGTTCATGGTTAGGAAACATAACCATCTTTGATTAACGAGCTAGTCAAGTAGAGGCATACTAGTGACACTCTGTTTGTCTATGTATTCACACATGTATTATGTTTCCGGTTAATACAATTCTAGCATGAATAATAAACATTTATCATGATATAAGGAAATAAATAATAACTTTATTATTGCCTCTAGGGCATATTTCCTTCAGCTAGCCTCTTCGGTACCGTGCATTTCCCTTTCTCACATTGAGAGTTGGCGCAAACTTCGCCGGTGCATCCAAACCCTGTGATATGATACGCTCTTTCACACATAAACCTCCTTATATCTTCCTCAAAACAGCCACCATACCTACCTATTATGGCATTTCCATAGCCATTCCGAGATATATTGCCATGCAACTTTCCACCATTCCGTTTATCATGACACATTCATTATTGTCATATTGCTTAGCATGATCATGTAGTTGACATAGTATTTGTGGCCAAGCCACCGTTCATAATTCTTTCATACATGTCACTCTTGGTCCATTGCATATCCCGGTACACCGCCGGAGGCATTCATATAGAGTCATCTTTTGTTCTAGTATTGAGTTGTAATCATTGATTTGTAAATAAATAGAAGTGTGATGATCGTCATTTTTTAGAGCATTGTCCCAAGTGAGGAATTATAAAAAAGGGGGGAAGAGAAAGGCCATAAAAAAGAGAAGGCCCAAAAAATGCGAGAAAAAGAGAAGGGACAATGTTACTATCCTTTGCCACACTTGTGCTTTAAAGTAGCACCGTAATCTTCATGATAGAGAGTCTCTTGTTTTGTCACTTTCATATACTAGTGGGAATTTTCATTATAGAACTTGGCTTGTATATTCCAACAATGGGCCTCCTCAAGTGCCCTAGGTCTTCGTGAGCAAGCAAGTTGGATGCACACCCACTTAGTTTCTTTTGTTGAGCTTTCATACATTTATAGCTCTAGTGCATAGGTTGCATGGCAATCCCTACTCCTTGCATTAACATCAATCGGTGGGCATCTTCATAGCCCATTGATTAGCCTCGTTGATGTGAGACTTTCTCCTTTTTGTCTTCTCCACAATAACCCTCCTCATTATATTTTATTCCACCCATAGTGCTATGTCCATGGCTCGCGCTCATATATTGCGTGAAAGTTTATAGGTTTGAGATTACTAAAGTATGAAACAATTGCTTGGCTTGTCATCGGGGTTGTGCATGATGAGAGCATTCTTGTGTGACGAAAATGGAGCATGACTAAACTATATGATTTTGTAGGGATGAACTTTCTTTGGCCATGTTATTTTGAGAAGACATAATTTCTTTGTTAGTATGCTTGAAGTATTATTATTTTTATGTCAATATGAACTTTTGTCTTGAATCTTTCGGATCTGAATATTCATACCACAATTAAGAAGAAAATTACATTAAAATTATGCTAAGTAGCACTCCGCATCAAAAATTCTGTTTATATCATTTACCTACTCGAGGACAAGCAGGAATTAAGCTTGGGGATGCTTGATACGTCTCCAACGTATCTATAATTTTTGATTGCTCCATGCTATATTATCTACAGTTTTGGACATTAATGGGTTTTATTATCCCGTTTTATATTATTTTTGGGACTAACCTATTAACCGGAGGCCTGGCCCAGAATTGTTGTTTTTTGCCTGTTTTAGGGTTTCGAAGGAAAGGAATGTCAAACGGAGTCCAAACGGAATGAAACCCTCGGGAACGTGATTTTCTCAACGAACAAGACCCAGGAGACTTGGACCCTACGTCAAGACACAAAAGAGGAGGCCACGAGGTAGGGGGCGCGCCTACCCCCCCCCCCCCAGGCACGCCCTCCACCCTCGTGGGCCTCCTGTTGCTCCACCGACGTACTCCTTCCTCCTATATATACATACGTACCCCCAACTGATTAGATACGGAGCCAAAAACCTAATTCCACCGCCGCAACTTTTTGTATCCACGAGATCCCATCTTGGGGCCTGTTCCGGAGCTCCGCCGGAGGGGGCATCGATCACGGAGGGCTTCTACATCAACACCATAGCCCCTCCTATGAAGTGTGAGTAGTTTACCTTGGACCTACGGGTCCATAGTTATTAGCTAGATGGCTTCTTCTCTCTTTTTGGATCTCAATACAATGTTCTCCCCCTCTCTTGTGGAGAACTATTTGATGTAATCTTCTTTTTGCGGTGTGTTTGTTGAGCCCGATGAATTGTGGGTTTATGATCAAGTTTATCTATGAACAATATTTGAATCTTCTCTGAATTATTTTATGTATGATTGGTTATCTTTGCAAGTCTCTTCGAATTATCAGTTTGGTTTGGCCTACTAGATTGATCTTTCTTGCAATGGGAAAAGTGCTTAGCTTTGGGTTCAATCTTGCGGTGTCCTTTCCCAGTGACATTAGGGGCAGCAAGGCACGTATTGTATTGTTGCCATCGAGGATAACAAGATGGGGTTTTCATCATATTGCATGAGTCTATCCCTCTACATCATGTCATCTTGCTTAAGGCGTTACTCTGTTTTTAACTTAATACTCTAGATTCATGCTGGATAGCGGTCGATGAGTGGAGTAATAGTAGTAGATGCAGGCAGGAGTCGGTCTACTTGTCTCGGACGTGATGCCTATATACATGATCATACCTAGATATTCTCATAACTATGCTCAATTCTGTCAATTGCTCAACAGTAATTTGTTCACCCACCGTAGAATACTTATGCTCTCGAGAGAAGCCACTAGTGAAACCTATGGCCCCCGGGTCTATCTTTATCATATTAATCTCCTACTACTTAGTTATTTTCTTTGCTCTTTACTTTGCCTTTATTTTACTTTGCATCTTTATCACAAAAATATCAAAAATATTATCTTATCATATCTATCAGATCTCACTCTCGTAAGTGGCCGTGTAGGGATTGACAACCCCTATTCGCGTTGGTTGCGAGGATTTATTTGTTTTGTGCAGGTACGAGGGACTCGCGCGTAGCCTCCTACTGGATTGATACCTTAGTTCTCAAAAACTGAGGGAAATACTTACGCTACTTTGCTACATCATCCCTTCCTCTTCGGGGAAAACCAACGCGGTGCTCAAGAGGTAGCAGGAGCTCGGGGCGGCGCGGATTGAACGGCAATGTTACGGTGGCCGAAGGTTGAGGAAGATGGCAGCGACGTCGATGCGGGGGTGCTGGACTTGATCTCGTTGGCGCAGACGAAGTAGCGGAGGAGTTCGGAGCTCCTCGACAAGCTCCTAGCCTGTAGGGAAAGCAGTGGTTGTGTGGACGGGGTCGGTCATGGTGGTCGTGGCGTCTGACTTCGTCCAGATCGACGGGGTCAAGCGAGCGAGGAGGAGAAGTGGATCTGGGAGGGGGCGTCAAGGAGTGAGGCCATAGGGGGCAGGGGAGGCAGGGCGTCACCCTTATCCATTCCCCTTCGATGCCGACGAGGTGGTCGGGCGGGAGCTCGGCTCTGTAGCGACGCAGCTCGGGGAAATATAAGTTGTGGTGGCAAATATAATACACATAATCCATATTGTTATGCACTAGCGCGTGTGCGTTTGAAATAGATGGATTATGATCCCGTACCCAATAAGATGGATATGTTTGTGTGTTAGAGAGAGAGAGAGAGAGAGAGAGAGAGAGAGGTAGAGGGGGAGAGAGAGTGGGGAAGAGGGAGGGAGAGAGTGTGTGTGAGAATTTGATGGTAAAAAATATCCCCAATGTCACTTGATATGAATGAGAATATTAAATGTAATATTAACATAACTGATATTAAACTCTTAAAGTTAATGTGGCCCCATTGCAATGCACGTGCGTTCTTCTAGTATATAATAATAACTAGCAAGATGCCCGTGCGTTGGACGGAACATCAAGATGCATTTGTATGAGTAGTTTATATTCTGGAAGAAAATGATGAACGAGGGAAGGCCTTATCTGCAAATGTGAAGAGGAGTGTGGGTCAATTGTCATACTTTCCATCCTATCCGTCAGATATAGATCGAACGGCCTATATTGCAGTATGACAGGCACACCATCATTATCAACTCTGCTTTTTATAAGAGTAGAGATTTATTTTGCAAGAGATTTGGAGTCAGGTCGGACAATGACACGATGTGAACTAATTGGATGTAAAGGAAAACATAAATTATGTTCAAATAATATCCACTGTAGCATGTCAATCTGACTTGATTACAATATAAATAATTTGGGGAGATAAAAGCCAAACATGATGACTCACACTAGCTTTTGAGTGTAATAAGTTTCCATGTTCGTCTCCTTTCATTCGTGGCACTGAAGGTACAATCAATAGTATTGAGGCCAAGAAGATATCATTGAGCTATGAAGTGTTCATTCATATCACTAGCGAAACCACATTCATCCTCCATAAGCAAAAGGAAAAGCATCTACCAGATATTCATCCTCACAAAGAAACACTGAAGCATAAGCCACAGAGAAAAGCATGGGACGCCTCAAATCAAGCAAACAGTTTCTCGACAAACAATTGCCAGATTGAAGACAGTAAAACAACCCCTATTATTATTATTACTATTACAAAGAGAAGAACAAACTAGACACCCCTTCCAATGAGACACTTATTCAGCTATGAGTTACTAGCTCTATGGTTTAAATCTTTCTACAGTTGGGCTTCTTCTATAGCTGAACTCCTATCTGTTAAGTATACAAGCTGCAACGAGCAAAGTAAAATCTTCTATAGAGCCACCATCAAATCAAATTTAAAGACCGTGTTTGTACACCCATTGTTAAGAGAGATGGCAGGGTGGGCATGCATTGGCCCTTCTCTGTTCAGTCCTTCGATCCGATTGCGCAAGTCGTTTTCCTCCAAGAGCTGTGTTCGATATGCGTTTTGGTTTGATTCTACATACACCAGAGCCGATCACATCGGCGAGCTCTCAAGGTCTTTCTGCTCTACTGTCATACTTCATCAGATTGGCATCAGCTCCTACAAGACAAGGGAGAAAGTCTATTATGCACGTGTTTGATGATCAGCATAAAACCAAGTGAACACTGCATCAAAGAAAATGCATTACATGAGTGCAATATTAAATATATCTGCGGTGGTATACCTGCACAATGTAGGATTAGGTTACATCCATGTTTGTCGTATATGCTATGTTCTTGGTTGAAGTTTCCAGCTGGGTAACATGCCCATTAAGTTCCTTTTCCTTCATTATTGAGGCTTCACTCAAACTATGTGTGCTTTGAGAAGTCTGGTGAGGTGAGTTCAGGACCTCAGAACCACAGGTGCCCAATCCATTTGATGAAAAATCTAGTTGTTTCTCAACAGATTTTGTGAGACACATTCTCTTTGCCCTTATCCGGTATGGAGGTGAAACATCAAAGCCCCTTGCAGAACTCGATAGCCCATCAAGAGAACCCAGTGACAGAAAGGATGCAGTTCTAAATGACTCTGGGGTGTCTGTAGCAGGGCGCTTCCCAGCAGGGGTGTAAAAGCCATCAGTGTTCGGTTCACTAAACTTCAAATCACTAGCAGGTGTCGGTCTTTCTCGTTTTCTTCTTCTTAATATTGAAGGGGTGACTGGGAAGCTGTCAGCAGCAATCTTCAATATTGAATCAACACTTAACTGGACTGACATTGTTCCCTTCGTTGGCGTCGTGCAACCATTGGGGGATAGTGCTCCATTCCTGCAATGCTCAGATGTCTGGTGCACGGTTTGATGTTCAGAAATGAGTGAGGAACTGGCAGGGGCTACATCATTCATGTTAGGAATCTGGTAACAAAGAGGACCAAGGCTAGACTGTGCATCATTCTTCAAAGATGATTCTTCACCTTTAGCTGGTACAGCTTCTAGCTGAGTGCTATCAGGTTCCCCCAGGGTATCAAGTGTGGAATCAACCTTGAGTCCCTTCTCATGAACAGAAACAATTTCCAAACCCTTGTCACGAACAGAATCACTTTCCAGACCTTGTGCCGCTGAAGTAACAGCAGAGCCATTAACCACCGATGACACTTCATATGGAGTTAGTGGCTGCACAGTTGGTAAAAAAGAAATGGATAGGAACCCTGAGCGGTCCTTGGCATGATCCAGTTTGTATGACTGTAGATGTGAGCTAAAATTAGAATGATGAGCTATTTCAGGCAGGTTTTTTGAAGTGATGCCGGGCACTGTGTTCAGATCAAGATGGCCCTCAGAAGCCAACGACTTCTGTTTATCCTTGAAGTCATCATGACCAACTAGTCTTGGAATTGCCAAAATATTTCTGGTGCCATAGACATCTAACTTCTTTCTCAAAGAACTATTCCAATGATTCTTTATAGAATTATCAGTCCTGGAAAGAGCAGCATACTATCAGCACGAATACATTATCTTGTGAAGTGAAGAAGGAAAACTAGGGTGTACAGGGCGCAGACAGTAAAGACACAACTCATAAGGAAACAATCAAGAGTTGATGACTTGATGACCATAACAAAGCTTTGCACAGTTATAAACAGAGAATCAAAAACAAACTAACTAAATAAGTGTCCATTCCTTCGAAATGGAATATTTGGCTACTTCAAAATGGAAGAATTTTCAGGCATGAAAGGGCATCCTTTGGAGCATGGAAAGGCAAATTTATTCATGATATAATGTTATTGTCACACAGGTTTAAAGCTACTGTGAAGCCCATTCTGCTGGCCTGGATCCAATCCTTGCCATAATCTGTTCATATTGTTGTACTCTTTTGTGTTTATGTACTATGTAAATAGGTAAGTGCCCTTGTACAGTAATTTACTTTTTAGACTTTTGTATGACTCTCAGTTTCTTTAATAAAGGACTGTGAGTCTTTTGCCTCACAGTGTTCAGTCGGAAAAAAAAATAAGTGTGCATTATGAGTAATACGCGTGCTTACAGATTTATCATCATTCAGCTACAGAAGCCTGTAGTTAGTTTTTGGAGAATTCAATTATTTATTCAAATTTGGCAGACCCATTCCATTTATCATAATCTTGTAACTGCAATTCTGTTTATCAGAACCAACAGTAGAGGGTTGAAAATAATTATTTAAAAGAATCCAATATTAAAAAGTTCAACATAGCAAGTTAACCCAAAAAAATACAAATGGCCCATGCTATTTTTACATCATGGCAGGTCTAGTAAAATGGGGTGATCATTGAATAATTAAAGTCATGAGATAGCATAGTTTGTTAGCAGCAGCTCAATGCCATTTCAACATTATGCCGCTAGGTTTACGCGGAAACATTCCAACAGGATGTAAGCTGTTTGGCAGTACCTTCCAGGAAGAACTTTTGCTATCTCTGCCCATTTATTTCCATATTCCCGATGGGCATTAATCAGTGCCTGTTCCTCCTCAGCAGTCCAAGCATCTTTCCGTATGTCTGGATTCAGATGATTATGCCACCTAAAATGTTTTGTATGAATTCAAAATCAGCTTCATATTTACCAATCAGCTCTTTATGTAACCAGTATGTTTCTGAATTAGCAAACTTCCCCCTGTTTGTCTTGCACAAAGGGGGGAATGCATTTCAGCAAACCATATAAAAATAAAACAATCAAAAGAATACCTCTCTCGACATTGCTTGCCTATACGTCCAGGTAGTGACCTTGCAATGACGGACCATTTTGTTGGTCCATACTTCTTTACAAGATCAATAATTTTATCATCTTCCTGTAGAAAAAAATATCATAAATATGTAAATATAACGATAAATGTGCAAAAGCCTTTTTTTTCAAGCAAAGTCAGGAGTGCAGAAACAAACCTCTTGAGTCCAAGGACCTTTAATGAGTTCAGGGTTAAGAACCTTCTGCCATCGATGTAAACATTGTACCTCTGTCCTATCCGGAAAGAATTCAGCTGTGTAGGTAGATAGCGACGCAACAAGTGAGCTCACCACACTTGCATATACAGTACAACGTCCAAAGAAGTATGGCATTACTATATTACTATATAACTGACTAAAATGTGGGATATGCATTCATAAGGTAACCAATATCATGCTTCAGCATTAAACAACTGGTCGAAAGAACTATAAGAGCACCAGTAACTACTCTTAATTTCTGCTACCCTTTTTCCTCAAATGATGCTGCAAATATGTAAGATGCAACAGGGCCCCACACCAGTGGAAAAAGTCACTAACAGTTTAGCCCCTTTTTGAGGTATTATACAGAATGGACAATGTAAAAACTTGTTTCAAAGTCTATCATGTTTGGTACAACGTCATACTGCAAATGACAGCAAATATAAATAGCAGTTTACAAATGCAAGGAGACCTGAGCATATGAGTTGGTACAGAGCAAAGAAGAGGCAAACCTATTTTCTTCCAGCTTCTACCATTGAAAGTTTCAACTGCCTTCCGCAATGTTTCATCCTGTTGTCATTTGTTGATGCCAAATTAGCAGCAATCCACATGTGTGTTGGAATCAAACAGTAAAAATACTTTTCAATAGGAAAAATGGAGAAATTTCTTGCGATATAAAAATCTAGTCTTCCAATAGCAAGACCAAGAATGACAGGCATGGCAAATTGATTGAAAAAATTACGCACTGGATGATTACAGCTGACTTTTTTTGCACTAGATAGATAAATTAGATATACAAACCAAACTATATAATATTGTACATTGGCATATATACATTATGAATACCGGACTATGAATATGGTTTTGCATTGCATGTAATAGACTGGTCTTGGTAACAGAGAAAGTGAGATAGTTACCTCTTGTGATGTCCAGCCACCCTTCGCTCTCCTTATAGGCCCACTTGTTCGCCTAATATAAGTAAGTTTTTGTCAGCAAAATTAAGGTGAAATATTGTCAGTTCAAGGTAATAAGGAACACCATACTATTCCAAGAAGATGGATATGAAGCACAATCTGCAGATATACACTAGCATACAATAACAACAAAAATGTGGTTTTTGCAGAAGAGGACTACATAAGGAAGCCGTGTGGTGTGCACCTGAAACAGGGACGCTAACTAATGTACTGCTAGTCCTACCATGTGAATCGCCCCTGTGGAGCCTTTTATCTTTATAAATTTGCAGGTATTTGATTCTCATGAACAATATGCTAATGTAAATTTCCCATAGATGAACACTCACATCCTACCTGGAACCTTAAAGATGCCAGGATCCTGAATATTCTGGTTGAGATATACCCAGTAAAGTCTGGCATACAAGTAATCATGGGAACCAGTTTTTGATGCCTGAGTGATCCAAGGCAGCAAATTTTGTGATCCGGTGTCACCACAAACAACACAAATGAATGCCCTCAGCTATGAACATGCATCACTAAATTCATACCAAAAGCTAGGAAGCTTTATCACAATTCCCATATAAGAAACTACATACCGGTGCTCAATCATGGAAACTGTTCCAGAGCACATTTCAATCAATAAAGACTTCCAATACAAGAAATTGCTTAGCAATATAGGCACACCATAGATGAAGCATTTCAAAATGGGACAGAAGGGTATTGGTGACTGCGACTACTAAAACCATGAAGCTAGTAAAGAAAAAAAAACATCCTTATTTTGTTGAAACAACTGCTGCCAAAGCACAACTAAACGGTATCTCCAGTTATACAAGCCGGGATACTAATACTAAAGCTACTAAATAAAAGTCTAAAACCTCAGCAACCATGACAAAACCCAAATAAACCTTCCCATCAAGATAACAGCTCCACGACCATGGTTAAACTAACTCCGCACTCAAAGCAGGCATCTTTTGCAAACTTCATCGATCTACACAAAGTCACAAACTAAACTAAGCCAAGCAAACAAATGGCTGAACCTTTAATAACAAGAGCATGCCAAACAAGAACATGTTTAACACGGAATTCACCACTACAACATGCTTAAGCCATGCTTGAAACTCTGGATGAAGACAGCATATGCTGACATAGTAGTTCATGGAACCTATAAGAACCCAGAATGCCTCGAGAACCTAACGGATTGCCCCGAAGAATCTATCTTTTGACACAAACAGCCACAAACACCACTCCTGTGCCATTCCTTGACCAAGAAAATCCACCTTTTCACAGAATTACAGCCAAAGCGCTCACCAAGCCAGGCAATTGTCGCTGATAGAGCCACAACCCACAACCAAATCCACAAAAAGGGTCAAATCCTCTCACCCCCAACAC
Source organism: Triticum monococcum (assembly GCA_034509565.1). Classification (NCBI taxonomy): domain Eukaryota; kingdom Viridiplantae; phylum Streptophyta; class Magnoliopsida; order Poales; family Poaceae; genus Triticum; species Triticum monococcum. Next base: position 661,833,021 of record CM067843.1, on the reverse strand, counting down.
CCACCGGGCCAGGACCACGACCCGAGCAAGCATCATCGAACCCAGGTAAAGCTAACGGTAACCCAACCGACCGGCCCAGATCCCTCCCGTCGTCGGGCCAATCAAGCGCAGCAGAGAGATAGCTTCCTCACCTGAGACCGGAGATGGAATTCACCGAGCCGGACACGGGCGGCGACATCCGCGCGGGCGCACCGGCGCCGCCATAGCTGCTGCCCTCCGACACCGACTCGCTCGACGCGGCGAGGGGCTGCCGGTTCTCCACGCAGCCCTCGTGCTCCGCCTCCTCCGCCATGGCCCCCATCTACCGCCCCCTCATCACCAGGAGAACCTGCCAGCAACAGCGCGGAATCACCACAAGAAAGAAGGGACAAGTTCAGATCAAGAAAGCCGCAGAAGGAACCGCCGCGGGCAGATCGAGCCCACGAATCTAACGAGGCGTACCAGATCGAGCGGGGCGGGGGATCGAATCCGGGAGGGGGCGAGCCGATCGGGGGGAGGGCGGGAGATGGCGCGAAGGGAAGGGAGGGAGGGAGCGAGGGCGCGCGGTGGCTCGAAACCCTAGGGGCGGGCGTTAAAGAGCAGAGCTTTTTATCCCCCCTCTCCTCGCTCGCGCTACGGCTGCCGTTGGGTGTCGGGGGCAGTTGTTGATGGAGAGGAGAGAGAGGACGCTTTCAAAAAACCTCGCCCGTTGAAGCGATGGGGGAAGGGAGGAGAGGAGGCGACGGCGGCATAAATTACTGGCCCGCGCCGTTTCCCGACTCGGTCCCTCGGTTTGTTGCGTATCAGATCACAAACTGGTCTGTTACAACTCTTCCCTGGTAGAGTACCGTACGCAGAAGGGCCCGATTTGGCTACAAATCCGTGAGCTTGTGCACAAAGAAGTTTTTTTAACACATGACAAAAAAAAGTTCTTTTTTTACAGATGTCAAAAAAAAAGTTTTATTTAACACAAACACTAATATACACTCACCCCTATGAATGTATGTACGCTCGCACAAATACTAATATAGACACCACGTAGTCGATGAGACCGATGCGACGTTTTCTTTCATTGAACGAGCATCGCCGGAAAGTCTGAAATAAATTCAGAAAAATACGAGCATCAGTCTATAACTCGTACAAAGAAGTTAATAATCATAGCATCGATCAAGAAAAATGCGTGTAACGCCACATGAAATGGAATAATCGCACAACCGTCGAGCATCTCTAGCAGATCCCGTATAACTCTGGCAAACTGGGATATACGGGACGCCATACGGAAAGGCCCAAAATAACCTGCTCGAGCAGATACCGCAAACAAGGCCCAGCCCGTAAAAAATTTAGAGGAGGCTCGTAAACCGCCCCCGGTTCCTCCATATATGTGGGTGCCGACAGGATTTAGGGTTCCCGTCCCGCAAATCCTCCGCCGCCCTCCGCTGCAATCCTCCCCCTTCGGCGTCAAATCCGCTCGGCTCCAGCCACGTTTTCCGTCACATTTCTTCGTCCTTTCTCGTGCGAAAATGTCGTCTGTTGGCTCTGGTCCTGGAGGCGGTGGGGGTTTCGGCCACCGCGGTGGATTCGGGTGCCGCGGCCACAAGCGCCTCCACGACGACAAGGTCGGCAGCTCCATCCTCCGACCTCCTGTGTCAGACAGGCAAAGGGAGGCGGCGCGAAGTCCCGTAGCGCCGGATCGAGGTCGCGCGCGTGGACGACCTTCTGCCGCCACAGCCGACTCTTCAACCCGGCGATCCAGCGGCAGCGTGCGCTGAGCGGGCGTTCTTTGCGGCATGGGTCGCTGCCGACGTCGGAGATGCGGTTGCGGCTGCGTAGCTGCCGGCGCTCTGGGAGGAGTACCAGCTCCAAACTTGGCCCTCCGGTTCGCTAATCTACAATATGCTGCATAGAGGCGAGCCGCTGCCCGCCGAGGTCATCTCCTGCGACGAGGACGATGACAGCGGCTCCGGCGAGGAGTAGACGGCTGCTCCAGTGACGGCAAGTTTATCTAGCTTTTAGCTAGTTTAATATATGTTTTATCTAAGTTTTATCTAGTTTGTCTGTGCTGTTTGTATGAACTCCGGTGAACTATCTAGTTTATCTAAGTTTAAATTTACAGTATATTTATACCTGATATATTCAGCTTGCGTGTACCCGCAAGTTGGTTTCACAGGATCCTGCATCTGAAAATTAGGGAATGGAGAGATACAGGATTTGTTAGAGATGTTTTAAGGCCTTATACAATGCAAGGTGCTTAGGTGAGGTGTTTGGAACCCTTCAAAAAAAGGAGACGTGCTTGGAGAAATAAATCAAGTTTTCCTTAAGCATTGGTGCCTATTTGTAAAGGGCAGATACTTAATTAGACAACTCTTCTATAGAAATAGGCGCTGGTGCTTCAGAAAAAACCGGTTTATTTTTTTAAGCATCTAGCATTGTACAAGGCCTAAATGCATCTCCAACGGCAATTCACATATTTCCTCCCACATCCGTCCGTGAATAGGGGGTACCAATCTGCGGGCACGGACACGGTAGGCCGCCATTCAACCATAGCTGCATAAATTTCAATATGTATTTTAACGAACTGAATGAAATTCATGCAAACCATCAATATGAAGGAAATATGCCCTAGAGGCAATAATAAAGTTATTATTTATTTCCTTATATCATGATAAATGTTTATTATTCATGCTAGAATTGTATTAACCGGAAACATAATACATGTGTGAATACATAGACCAACAGAGTGTCACTAGTATGCCTCTACTTGACTAGCTCGTTAATCAAAGATGGTTATGTTTCCTAACCATGAACAAAGAGTTGTTACTTGATTAACGAGGTCACATCATTAGTTGAATGATCTGATTGACATGACCCATTCCATTAGCTTAGCACCCAATCGTTTAGTATGTTGCTATTGCTTTCTTCATGACTTATACATGTTCCTATAACTATGAGATTATGCAACTCCCGTTTACCGGAGGAATACTTTGGGTACTACCAAACGTCACAACGTAACTGGGTGATTATAAAGGAGTACTACAGGTGTCTCCAATGGTAGATGTTGGGTTGGCGTATTTCGAGATTAGGGTTTGTCACTCCGAGTGTCGGAGAGGTATCTCTGGGCCCTCTCGGTAATGCACATCACATAAGCCTTGCAAGCACTGCAACTAATATGTTAGTTGTGAGATGATGTATTACGGAACGAGTAAAGAGACTTGCCAATAACGAGATTGAACTAGGTATTGGATACCGACGATCGAATCTCGGGCAAGTAACATACCGATGACAAAGGGAACAACGTATGTTGTTATGCGGTCTGACCGATAAAGATCTTCGTAGAATATGTAGGAGCCAATATGGGCATCCAGGTCCCGGTATTGGTTATTGACCGGAGACGTGTCTCGGTCATGTCTACATTGTTCTCGAACCGTACGCACGCTTAACGTTACGATAACAGTTATTATGAGTTTATGCATTTTGATGTACTGAAGGTTGTTCGGAGTCCCGGATGTGATCACGGACATGACGAGGAGTCTCGAAATGGTCGAGACGTAAAGATTGATATATTGGAAGCCTATGTTTGTACACCGGAAGTGTTCCGGGTGAAATCGGGATTTTACCGGATTACCGGGAGGGTTACCGGAACCCCCCGGGAGCCAAATGGGCCAACATGGGCCTTAGTGGAAAGGTGAGAGGGCAACCCACATAGGGCTGCGCCTCCCCCCCTCTCCCTAGTCCTATTAGGACTAGGAGAGGGGCTGGCCACCTCTCTCTCTCTCCCCTTTAAGGATTCCTAGTTGGACTAGGATTGGAGGGGGGAGTCCTACTCCCGGTAGGAGTAGGACTCCTCCTGCGCCTCCCTCCTTTGGCCGGCCAGCCTCCCTCCCTCCATCCTTTATATACGGGGGCAGGGGACACCCCAAGACACACAAGTTGATCCTTGAGATCGTTCCTGAGCCGTGTGTGGTGCCCCCTGCCACCAAATTCCGCCTCGGTCATATCGTTGTAGAGCTTAGGCGAAGCCCTGCGTCGGTAGTACATCAAGATCGTCACCACACCGTCGTGCTGACGGAACTCTTCCTCGACGCTTTGCTGGATCGGAGCCCGAGGATCGTCATCGAGCTGAACGTGTGCTAAGAACTCGGAGGTGCCGGAGTAACGGTGCTTGGATCGGTCGGATCGGGAAGAAGACGTACGACTACTTCCTCTACGTTGTGAGATCGCTTCCACAGTCGGTCTGCGTTGGTACGTAGACAATACTCTCCTCCTCGTTGCTATGCATCACTATGATCTTGCGTGTGCGTAGGAAAATTTTCGAAATTACTACGTTCCCCAACAGTGGCATCCGAGCCTAGGTTTTATGGTTTGATGTTATTTGCACGAGTAGAACACAAGTGAGTTGTGGGCGATACAAGTCATACTGCCTACCAGCATGTCATACTTTGGTTCGGCGGTATTGTTGGACGAGACGATCCGGACCAACCTTACGCGTACTCTTACGCGAGACCGGTTCCCTCGACGTGCTTTGCACATAGATGGCTTGCGGAAGACTGTCTCTCCAACTTTAGTTGAACCAAGTGTGACTACGCCCGGTCCTTGAGAAGGTTAAAACGGAGTCTATTTGACGAACTATCGTTGTGGTTTTGATGCGTAGGTGAGATGAGTTCTTACTTAAGCCCGTAGCAGCCACGTAAAACTTGCAACAACAAAGTAGAGGATGTCTAACTTGTTTTTGCAGGGCATGTTGTGATGTGATATGGTCAAGGCATGATGCTGATTTTATTGTATGAGATGATCATGTTTTGTAACCGAGTTATCGGCAACTGGCAGGAGCCATATGGTTGTCGCTTTATTGTATGCAATGCAATCGCGATGTAATGCTTTACTTTATTACTAAGCGGTAGTGATAGTCGTGGAAGCATAAGATTGGCGAGACGACAACGATGCTACGATGGAGATCAAGGTGTCACGCCGGTGACGATGGTGATCATGACGGTGCTTCGGAGATGGAGATCACAAGCACAAGATGATGATGGCCATATCATATCACTTATATTGATTGCATGAGATGTTTATCCTTTTATGCATCTTATCTTGCTTTGATTGACGGTAGCATTATAAGATGATCTCTCACTAAATTATCAAGAAGTGTTCTCCCTGAGTATGCACCGTTGCCAAAGTTCGTCGTGCCCAGACACCACGTGATGATCGGGTGTGATAAGCTCTACGTCCATCTACAACGGGTGCAAGCCAGTTTTGCACACGCAGAATACTCAGGTTAAACTTGACGAGCCTAGCATATGCAGATATGGCCTCGGAACATAGAGACCGAAAGGTCGAGCGTGAATCATATAGTAGATATGATCAACATGACGATGTTCACCATTGAAAACTACTCCATCTCACGTGATGATCGGTTATGGTTTAGTTGATTTGGATCACGTGATCACTTAGAGGATTAGAGGGATATCTATCTAAGTGGGAGTTCTTAAGTAATATGATTAATTGAAATTAAATTTATCATGAACTTAGTCCTGGTAGTATTTTGCAAATTATGTTGTAGATCAATAGCTCGCGTTGTTGCTTCCCTGTGTTTATTTTGATATGTTCCTAGAGAAAATTGTGTTGAAAGATGTTAGTAGCAATGATGCGGATTGGATCCGTAATCTGAGGTTTATCCTCATTGCTGCACAGAAGAATTATGTCCTTGATGCACCGCTAGGTGACAGACCTATTGCAGGAGCAGATGCGGACGTTGTGAACGTTTGGCTAGCTCAATATGATGACTACTTGATAGTTTAGTGCACCATGCTTAACGGCTTAGAATCGGGACTTCAAAGACGTTTTGAACGTCATGGACCATATGAGATGTTCCAGGAGTTGAAGTTAATATTTCAAGAAAATACCCGAGTTGAGAGATATGAAGTCTCCAACAAGTTCGATAGCTAAAAGATGGAGGAGAATTGCTCAACTAGTGAGCATGTGCTCAGATTGTCTGGGTACTACAATCACTTGAATCAAGTGGGAGTTAATCTTCCAGATAAGATAGTGATTGGCAGAATTCTCTAGTCACCATCACCAAGTTAGCAGAACTTCGTGATGAACTATAATATGCAAGGGATAACGGAAACAACTCCCAAACTCTTCGTGATGCTGAAATCAACGAAGGTAGAAATCAAGAAAAACATCAAGTGTTGATGGTTGACAAGACCACTAGTTTCAAGAAAAGGGCAGAGGGGAGAAGGGGAACTTCAAGAAGAACGGCAAGCAAGTTGCTGCTCAAGTGAAGAAGCCCAAGTCTGATCCTAAGCCTGAGACTAAGTGCTTCTACTGCAAAGGGACCGGTCACTGGAAGCGGAACTACCCCAAGTGATTGGCGGATAAGAAGGATGGCAAAGTGAACATAAGTATATTTGATATACATGTTATTGATGTGTACTTTACTAGTGTTTATAGCAACCCCTTAGTATTTGATGCTAGAGTAGTAACTCGAAACAGGAGTTGCAGAATGAACAGAGACTAGTTAAGGGTGAAGTGACGATGTGTGTTGGAAGTGGTTCCAAGATTGATATGATCATCATCTCACACTCCCTATAATTTCGGGATTAGTGTTGAGCCTAAATAAGTGTTATTTGGTGTTTGCGTTGAGCATGAATATGATTTGATCATGTTTATTGTAATACGGTTATTCATTTAAGTAAGAGAATAAATTGTTGTTCTGTTTACATGAATAAAACCTTATATGGTTACACACCCAATGAAAATAGTTCGTTGGATCTCGATCGTAGTGATACACATAATCATAATATTGAAACCAAAAGATGCAAAGTTAATAATGATAGTGCAACTTATTTGTGGCACTGCTGTTTAGGTCATATTGGTATAAAGCGCATGAAGAAACTCCATGCTGATGGACTTTCAGAATCACTTGATGCTTGCGAACCATGCCTTTTGGGCAAGATGACTAAAACGCCGTTCTCCGGAACAATGGAGCGAGAAAAGATTTGTTGGAAATCATACATACTGATGTATGTGGTCCGATGAATATTGAGGCTCGCGACAGGTATCATTATTTTCTGATCTTCACAAATGATTTGAGCAGATATGAGTATATCTACTTGATGAAACATAAGTCTGAAACATTTGAAAAGTTCAAAGAATTTCAGAGTGAAGTGAAAAACATCGTGACAAGAAAATAAAGTTTCTACGATCTGATCGCGGAGACAAATATTTGAGTTACGAGTTTGGTCTTCAGTTAAAACAATGTGAAATAGTTTCACTACACACGCCACCTGGAACACCACATCATAATGGTGTGTCCGAATGTCATAACCGTACTTTATTGGATATAGTGCAATCTATGATGTCTCTTACCGATTTACCACTATTGTTTTTGGGGTCATGCATTAGAGACAGCTGCATTCACGTTAAAAAGGGGCACCATCTATATCCGTCGAGACGACGCCTTATGAACTATGGTTTGGCAAGAAACCAACGTTGTCATTTCTTAAAGTTTGGGGTTGCGATGCTTATATGAAAAAGTTTCATCCTGATAAGCTCAAAACTCAAATCGGAGAAGTGCATCTTCATAGGATATCCAAAGGAAACTGTTGGATACACCTTCTATCACAGATCCGAAGGCAAGACTTTTGTTGCTAAATTCGGAAACTTTCTGGAGAAGGAGTTTCTCTCGAAAGAAGTGAGTGGGAGGAAAGTAGAACTTGACGAGGTAACTGTACCTGCTCCCTTATTGGAAAATAGTACATCACAGAAAACTGTTTCTGCGACACCTATACCAATTAGTGAGGAAGCTAATGATGATGATCATGAAACTTCAGAACAAGACACTACTGAACCTCGTAGATCAACCAGAGTAAAGATCCGCGCCAGAGTGGTACGGTAATCCTGTTCTGGAAGTCATGCTACTAGATCATGATGATCCTACGAACTATGAAGAAGCGATGGTGAGCCCAGATTCCGCAAAGTGGCTTGAGGCCATGAAATCTGAGATGGGATCCATGTATGAGAACAAAGTATGGACTTTGGTTGACTTGCCCGATGATCGGCATGGCATAGAAAATAAATGGATCTTCAAGAGGAAGACGGACGCTGATAGTAGTGTTACTATCCACAAAGCTAGAATTGTCGCAAAAAGGTTTTCGACAAAGTTCAAAGGTGTTGACTACGATGAGAGCTTCTCACTCGTATCTATGCTTGAGTCTGTCCGAATCATGTTAGTAATTGCCGCATTTTATGAAATCTGGCAAATGGATAAACAAAACTGCATTCCTTAATGGATTTATTAAAGAAGAGTTGTATATGATGCAACAGAAGGTTTTGTCAATCCGAAAGGTGCTAACAAAATGTGAAAGCTCCAGCGATCCATCTGTGGACTGGTGCAAGCATCTCGGAGTTGGAATATACGCTTTGATGAGTTGATCAAAGCATATAGTTTTATACAGACTTGCGGTGAAGCCTGTATTTACAAGAAAGTGAGTGGGAGCACTACAGCATTTCTGATAAGTATATGTGAATGACATATTGTTGATCGGAAATAATGTAGAATTATTCTGTAAAGCATAAAGGAGTGTTTGAAAGGAGTTTTTCAAAGAAAGACTTCGGTAAAGCTGCTTACATATTGAGCTTCAAGATCTATAGAGATAGATCAAGACGCTTGATAAGTTTTTCAATAAGTACATACCTTGACAAGATTTTGAAGTAGTTCAAAATGGAACAGTCAAAGAAAAAGTTTCTTGCCTGTGTTACAAGGTGTGAAGTTGAGTAAAGACTCAAAGCCCGACCACGGCAGAAGATAGAAAGAGAATGAAAGTCATTCCCTATGCCTCATTCATAGGTTCTATAAAGTATGCCATGCTGTGTACCAGATCTATTGTATACCCTGCACTGATTTGGCAAGGGAGTACAATAGTGATCTAGGAGTAGATCACTGGACAGCGGTCAGAATTATCCCTAGTGAAATAAGGATATGTTTCTCGATTATGGACGTGACAAAAAGGTTCGTCGTAAAGGGTTACGTCGATGCAAGTTTTTGACACTGATACAGATGAATCTAAAGTCTCAATCTGGATACATATTGAAAGTGGGAGCAATTAGCTAGAGTAGCTCCGTTTAGAGCATTGTAGACATAGAACTTGCAAAATACTTACGGATCTGAATGTGACAGACCCGTTGACTAAAATTATCTCACGAGCAAAACATGATCACACCTTAGTACTCTTTGGGTGTTAATCACATAGATATGTGAACTAGATTACTGACTCTAGTAAACCCTTTGAGTGTTGGTCACATGACGATGTGAACTATCGGTGTTAATCACATGGTGATGTGAACTATTGCTGTTAAATCACATGGCGATGTGAACTAGATTATTGACTCTAGTGCAAGTGGGAGACTGAAGGAAATATGCCCTAGAGGCAATAATAAAGTTATTATTTATTTCCTTATATCATGATAAATGTTTATTATTCATGCTAGAATTGTATTAACCGGAAACATAATACATGTGTGAATACATAGACCAACAGAGTGTCACTAGTATGCCTCTACTTGACTAGCTCGTTAATCAAAGATGGTTATGTTTCCTAACCATGAACAAAGAGTTGTTATTTGATTAACGAGGTCACATCATTAGTTGAATGATCTGATTGACATGACCCAATCCATTAGCTTAGCACCCGATCGTTTAGTATGTTGCTATTACTTTCTTCATGACTTATACATGTTCCTATAACTATGAGATTATGCAACTCCCGTTTACCGGAGGAATACTTTGGGTACTACCAAACGTCACAACGTAATTGGGTGATTATAAAGGAGTACTACAGGTGTCTCCAATGGTAGATGTTGGGTTGGCGTATTTCGAGATTAGGGTTTGTCACTCCGAGTGTCGGAGAGGTATCTCTGGGCCCTCTCGGTAATGCACATCACATAAGCCTTGCAAGCACTGCAACTAATATGTTAGTTGTGAGATGATGTATTACGGAACGAGTAAAGAGACTTGCCAGTAACGAGATTGAACTAGGTATTGGATACCGACGATCGAATCTCGGGCAAGTAACATACCGATGACAAAGGGAACAACGTATGTTGTTATGCGGTCTGACCGATAAAGATCTTCGTAGAATATGTAGGAGCCAATATGGGCATCCAGGTCCCGGTATTGGTTATTTACCGGAGACGTGTCTCGGTCATGTCTACATTGTTCTCGAACCGTAGGGTCCGCACGCTTAACGTTACGATAACAGTTATTATGAGTTTATGCATTTTGATGTACCGAAGGTTGTTCGGAGTCCCGGATGTGATCACGGACATGACGAGGAGTCTCGAAATGGTCGAGACGTAAAGATTGATATATTGGAAGCCTATGTTTGGACACCGGAAGTGTTCCGGGTGAAATCGGGATTTTACCGGATTACCGGGAGGGTTACCGGAACCCCCTGGGAGCCAAATGGGCCAACATGGGCCTTAGTGGAAAGGTGAGAGGGCAACCCACATAGGGCTGCGCCTCCCCCCCTCTCCCTAGTCCTATTAGGACTAGGAGAGGGGCCGGCCACCTCTCTCTCTCTCTCCCCTTTAAGGATTCCTAGTTGGACTAGGATTGGAGGGGGGAGTCCTACTCCCGGTAGGAGTAGGACTCCTCCTGCGCCTCCCTCCTTTGGCCGGCCAGCCTCCCTCCCTCCATCCTTTATATACGGGGGCAGGGGACACCCCAAGACACACAAGTTGATCCTTGAGATCGTTCCTTAGCCGTGTGCGGTGCCCCCTGCCACCAAATTCCACCTCGGTCATATCGTTGTAGAGCTTAGGCGAAGCCCTGCGTCGGTAGTACATCAAGATCGTCACCACGCCGTCGTGCTGACGGAACTCTTCCTCGACGCTTTGCTGGATCGGAGCCCGAGGATCGTCATCGAGCTGAACGTGTGCTAAGAACTCGGAGGTGCCGGAGGAACGGTGCTTGGATCGGTCGGATCGGGAAGAAGACGTACGACTACTTCCTCTACGTTGTGAGATCGCTTCCGCAGTCGGTCTGCGTTGGTACGTAGACAATACTCTCCCCCTCGTTGCTATGCATCACTATGATCTTGCGTGTGCGTAGGAAAATTTTCGAAATTACTACGTTCCCCAACACAATATTCATCGAAGTTCGAATAGAAAATAACACAAATTCTCCATACATAGCATGTAAATTAAGTTTAGTACAACAATGTCTCAAATTCGACTAGATTGACCGGACGTCCAACAAGTTTTTCATCAATGGAACATGTCGTTCCACACATACTCCCCCTTCAGCTTCATCCAACGGTGTGTGCATGTAAGTGGCTGTCACTTTGTCCTGTGGTACACCACAACAACACGTGCATGCTACATATAATATGTAGACCAACATTAAGTGAATGAATCAATCAACAAGTTGAGCAAGAGAAAGCAAAACTTACGATCTCATCCTCTGTCGTGTGCAATGGCCACATTGCCTCGAGTTGACGAACCACGTCACAAAACTTGGTGACCCTGGTCTGAATTGTATACCGGCGGTACGACACTGACCTCACGTTGCGTTGTTGAATGATGCACGTGTTGTAGGGCACAATGTGCTTTTGTGCGTGAAACTTTTCATACACTTACTCCCAGAAGGTTGCCCTCTACTCTTACTTATGAAATCTGTGGATACGGCCAACCGTGCATCACACAACAACAGAACAACTCATCATACATGGTCGAGTATCTCACCATCCTTCATACTCTAAGAAACAACATAATGTTTGAACAAAAGCTTAAATGGCATTTGACTGAACACCTGCTGAGCGTGGTGTCCGCCATGGAGGTCGCCGACAAGGCGGCGGAGTGTACCTAGGTACAAACGGCTCCAGAGTGGACAGCTCTGTCATAAAGGCGAGCGGGCGCGCCAGTGCTGGTTGTGGACGTCTGACAATGCCTTTGTGGTGGCTTGAGACGTACAACACGGGCGGCGAAAGTGGAGGGTGTGAATGCAAAGCAAAGGAGAGAAAGGGGAGAAGTGAAAGAAAATGGGACCGGGGGGATTGGGTGGGCCTGGGGTGTTGGACTCCAACGTGTCTGTTGTCCGGACTTCCGCAAATCTCCCCCACTTCGTCTCTAATTTGCGGGAGAAATCTGTTGGGGAACGTAGTAATTTCAAAAAAATTCCTACGCACACGCAAGATCATGGTGATGCGTAGCAACGAGGGCGAGAGTCTGATCTACGTACCCTTGTAGATCGCAACGGAAGCGTTGACACAACGTAGAGGAAGTAGTCGTACGTCTTCTTCCCGATCCGACCGATCCAAGCACCGTTACTCCGGCACCTCCGAGTTCTTAGCACACGTACAGCTCGATGACGATCCCCGGGCTCCGATCCAGCAAAGCTTCGGGGAGGAGTTCCGCCAGCACGACGGCGTGGTGATGATCTTGATGTTCTACTGTCGCAGGGCTTCGCCTAAGCACCGCTACAATACGACCGAGGTGGAATATGGTGGTAGGGGGCACCGCACACGGCTAAGGAACGATCACGTTGATCAACTTGTGTGTCTATGGGGTGCCCCCTGCCCCTGTATATAAAGGATGGAGGAGGATGTTGGGGAACGCGGTAATTTCAAAAAATTTCCTACGCACACGCAAGATCATGGTGATGCACAGCAACGAGAGGGGAGAGTGTTGTCTACGTACCAACGCAGACCGACTGCGGAAGCGATCACACAACGTAGAGGAAGTAGTCGTACGTCTTCTTCCCGATCCGACCGATCCAAGCACCGTTACTCCGGCACCTCCGAGTTCTTAGCACACGTTTAGCTCGATGACGTTCCTCGGACTCCGATCCAGCAAAGCGTCGAGGAAGAGTTTCGTCAGCACGACGGCGTGATGACGATCTTGATGTACTACCGACGCAGGGCTTCGCCTAAGCACTACAACGGTACGACCGAGGTGGAATTTGGTGGCAGGGGGCACCGCACACGGCTAAGGAACGATCTCAAGGATCAAGTTGTGTGTCTATGGGGTGCCCCCTGCCCCCGTATATAAAGGCCAGGGGCAAGGGGGTCGGCCGGCTAGGAGGGAGGCGCAGGGAGGAGTCCCACTCCTACCGGGAGTAGGACTCCTTCCCTCAAATCCTATTCCTAATAGGACTCTTCGGGAGAAAGAGAAGAGAGGGGGGCCGGCCCCTTCTCCTAGTCCTAATAGGACTAGGGAAGGGGGGTTCGGTCGGCTAGCCTGTGGGCTGCCCCTTCTCTCTTTTCCACTAAGGCCCAATAGGCCCATTTGCCTCCCGGGGGGTTCCGGTAACCCTCCCGGTAATCCGGTAAAATCCCGATTTCACCCGGAACACTTCCGGTGCCCAAACATAGGCTTCCAAAATATCAATCTTTACGTCTCGACCATTTCGAGACTCCTCGTCATGTCCGTGATCTCATCCGGGACTCCGAACAACCTTCGGTACATCAAAATGCATAAACTCATAATAACTGTCATCGTAACGTTAAGCGTGCGGACCCTACGGTTCGAGAACAATGTAGACATGACCGAGACACGTCTCCGGTCAATAACCAATAGCGGGACCTGGATGCCCATATTGGCTCCTACATATTCTACGAAGATCTTTATCGGTCAGACCGCATAACAACATACGTTGTTCCCTTTGTCATCGGTATGTTACTTGCCCGAGATTCGATCGTCGGTATCCAATACCTAGTTCAATCTCGTTACCGGCAAGTCTCTTTACTCGTTCCGTAATACATCATCTCACAACTAACTTATTAGTTGCAGTGCTTGCAAGGCTTATGTGATGTGCATTACCGAGAGGGCCCAGAGATACCTCTCCGACAATCGGAGTGACAAACCCTAATCTCGAAATACGCCAACCCAACATCTACCATTGGAGACACCTGTAGTACTCCTTTATAATCACCCAGTTACGTTGTGACGTTTGGTAGTACCCAAAGTGTTCCTCCGGTAAACGGGAGTTGCATAATCTCATAGTTATAGGAACATGTATAAGTCATGAAGAAAGCAATAGTAACATACTAAACGATCGGGTGCTAGGCTAATGGAATGGGTCATGTCAATCAGATCATTCTACTAATGATGTGACCTCGTTAATCAAATAACAACTCCTTGTTCATGGTTAGGAAACATAACCATCTTTGATTAACGAGCTAGTCAAGTAGAGGCATACTAGTGACACTATGTTGGTCTATGTATTCACACATGTATTATGTTTCCGGTTAATACAATTCTAGCATGAATAATAAACATTTATCATGATGTAAGGAAATAAATAATAACTTTATTATTGCCTCTAGGGCATATTTCCTTCAGTCTCCCACTTGCACTAGAGTCAATAATCTAGATTACACAGTAATGATTCTAACACCCATGGAGCCTTGGTGCTGATCATGTTTTGCTCGTGGAAGAGGCTTAGTCAACGGGTCTGCAACATTCAGATCCGTATGTATCTTGCAAATCTCTATGTCTCCCACCTGGACTAAATCCCGGATGGAGTTGAAGCGTCTCTTGATGTGTTTGGTTCTTTTGTGAAATCTGGATTCCTTCGCCAAGGCAATTGCTCCAGTATTGTCACAAAAGATTTTCATTGGACCCGATGCACTAGGTATGACACCTAGATCGGATATGAACTCCTTCATCCAGACTCCTTCGTTTGCTGCTTCCGAAGCAGCTATGTACTCCGCTTCACATGTAGATCCCGCTACGACGCTTTGTTTAGAACTGCACCAACTGACAGCTCCACCGTTTAAAGTAAACACGTATCCGGTTTGCGATTTAGAATCGTCCGGATCAGTGTCAAAGCTTGCATCAACATAACCTCTTACGGTGAGCTCTTTGTCACCTCCATATACGAGAAACATATCCTTAGTCCTTTTCAGGTATTTCAGGATGTTCTTGACCGCTGTCCAGTGATCCATTCCAGGATTACTTTGGTACCTCCCTGCTAAACTTATAGCAAGGCACACATCAGGTCTGGTACACAGCATTGCATACATGATAGAGCCTATGGCTGAAGCATAGGGAACATCTTTCATTTTCTCTCTATCTTCTGCAGTGGTCGGGCATTGAGTCTTACTCAACTTCACACCTTGTAGTACAGGCAAGAACCCTTTCTTTGCTTGATCCATCTTGAACTTCTTCAAAATTTTGTCAAGGTATGTGCATTGTGAAAGTCCAATTAAGCGTTTTGATCTATCTCTATAGATCTTTATGCCTAATATGTATGCAGCTTCCCCGAGGTCTTTCATCGAAAAACTTTTATTCAAGTATCCCTTTATGCTATCCAGAAATTCTATATCATTTCCAATTAGCAATATGTCATCCACATATAATATCAGAAATGCTACAGAGCTCCCACTCACTTTCTTGTAAATACAGGCTTCTCCAAAAGTCTGTATAAAGCCAAATGCTTTGATCACACTATCAAAGCGTTTATTCCAACTCCGAGATGCTTGCACCAGTCCATAAATGGATCGCTGGAGTTTGCATACTTTGTTAGCTCCTTTTGGATCGACAAAACCTTCTGGTTGTACCATATACAACTCTTCTTCCAGAAATCCATTCAGGAATGCAGTTTTGACATCCATTTGCCATATTTCATAATCATAAAATGCGGCAATTGCTAACATAATTCTGACGGACTTAAGCATCGCTACGGGTGAGAAGGTCTCATCGTAGTCAACCCCTTGAACTTGTCGAAAACCTTTTGCGACAAGTCGAGCTTTATAGACAGTAACATTACCGTCAGCGTCAGTCTTTTTCTTGAAGATCCATTTATTCTCAATTGCTTGCCGATCATCGGGCAAGTCAACCAAAGTCCATACTTTGTTCTCATACATGGATCCCATCTCAGATTTCATGGCCTCAAGCCACTTTGCGGAATCTGGGCTCACCATCGCTTCTTCATAGTTCGTAGGTTCATCATGATCTAGCATCATGACTTCCAGAACTGGATTACCGTACCACTCTGGTGCGGATCTCACTCTGGTTGATCTACGTGGTTCAGTAGAATCTTGATCTGAAGCTCCATGATCATCATCATTAGCTTCCTCACTGATTGGCATAGGTGTCGCAGAAACAATTTTCTGTGATGTACTATTTTCCAATAAGGGAGCAGGTACAGTTACCTCGTCAAGTTCTACTTTCCTCTCACTCACTTCTTTCGAGAGAAACTCCTTCTCTAGAAATGATCCATTCTTAGCAACGAATGTCTTGCCTTCGGATCTGTGATAGAAGGTATACCAAACAGTTTCCTTTGGGTATCCTATGAAGACACATTTCTCCGCTTTAGGTTCGAGCTTATTAGGTTGAAGCTTTTTCACATAAGCATCTCAGCCCCAAACTTTAAGAAACGACAACTTTGGTTTCTTGCCAAACCATAGTTCATAAGGCGTCGTCTCAACGGATTTTGATGGTGCCCTATTTAACGTGAATGCGGCCGTCTCTAAAGCATAACCCCAAAATGATAGCGGTAAATCAGTAAGAGACATCATAGATCGCACCATATCTAGTAAAGTACGATTACGACGTTCGGACACACCATTACGCTGTGGTGTTCCGGGTGGCGTGAGTTGCGAAACTATTCCACAATTTTTCAAATGTACACCAAACTCGTAACTCAAATATTCTCCTCCACGATCAGATCGTAGAAATTTTATTTTCTTGTTACGATGATTTTCAACTTCACTCTGAAATTCCTTGAACTTTTCAAATGTTTCAGACTTATGTTTCATTAAGTAGATATACCCATACTGCTTAAATCATCTGTGAAGGTGAGAAAATAACGATATCCGCCGCGAGCCTCAATATTCATCGGACCACATACATCGGTATGTATGATTTCCAACAAATCTGTTGCTCTCTCCATAGTACCGGAGAACGGTGTTTTAGTCATCTTGCCTATGAGGCACGGTTCGCAAGTACCAAGTGATTCATAATCAAGTGATTCCAAAAGCCCATCAGTATGGAGTTTCTTCATGCGCTTTACACCGATATGACCTAAACGGCAGTGCCACAAATAAGTTGCACTATCATTATTAACTTTGCGTCTTTTGGCTTCTACATTATGAATATGTGTATCACTATCTTCGAGATTCAACAAGAATAGACCACTCTTCAAAGGTGCATGACCATAAAAGATATTATTCATATAAATAGAACAACCATTATTCTCTGATTTAAATGAATAACCGTCTCGCATTAAACAAGATCCAGATATAATGTTCATGCTCAACGCTGGCACCAAATAACAATTATTTAGGTCTAATATTAATCCCGAAGGTAGATGTAGAGGTAGCGTGCCGACTGCGATCACATCGACTTTGGAACCGTTTCCCACGCGCATCGTCACCTCGTCCTTTGCTAGTGTCCGCTTATTCCGTAGTCCCTGTTTCGAGTTGCAAATATTAGCAACAGAACCAGTATCAAATACCCAGGTGCTACTGCGAGCTCTAGTAAGGTACACATCAATAACATGTATATCACATATACCTTTGCTCACTTTGCCATCCTTCTTATCCGCCAAATACTTGGGGCAGTTCCGCTTCCAGTGACCAGTCTGCTTGCAGTAGAAGCACTCAGTTTCAGGCTTAGGTCCAGACTTGGGTTTCTTCTCCTGAGCAGCAACTTGCTTGCTGTTCTTCTTGAAGTTTCCCTTCTTCTTCCCTTTGCCCTTTTTCTTGAAACTAGTGGTTTTGTTAACCATCAACACTTGATGCTCCTTCTTGATTTCAACCTCCGCAGCTTTCAGCATTGCGAAGAGCTCGGGAATAGTCTTGTTCATCCCTTGCATATTATAGTTCATCACGAAGCTCTTGTAGCTTGGTGGCAGTGATTGGAGAATTCTGTCAATGACGCAGTCATCTGGAAGATTAACTCCCATCTGAATCAAGTGATTATTATACCCAGACATCTTGAGTATATGCTCAATGATATAACTGTTCTCCTCCATCTTACAGCTATAGAACTTATTGGAGACTTCATATCTCTCAATTCGGGCATTTGCTTGAAATATTAACTTCAACTCCTGGAACATCTCATATGCTCCATGACGTTCAAAACGTCGTTGAAGTCCCGATTCTAAGCCGTAAAGCATGGCACACTGAACTATCGAGTAGTCATCAGCTTTGCTCTGCCAGACGTTCATAACATCTGGCGTTGCTCCAGCAGCAGGCCTGTCACCCAGCGGTGCTTCCAGGACGTAATTCTTCTGTGCAGCAATGAGGATAATCCTCAGGTTACGGACCCAGTCCGTGTAATTGCTACCATCATCTTTCAACTTTGCTTTCTCAAGGAACGCATTAAAATTCAACGGAACAATAGCACGAGCCATCTATCTACAAGCAACATAAATAAGCAAGATACTATCAGGTACTAAGTTCATGATAAGTTTAAGTTCAGTTAATCAAATTACTTAGGAACTCCCACTTAGATAGACATCCCTCTAATCCTCTAAGTGATCACGTGATCCAAATCAACTAAACCATAACCGATCAGCACGTGAGATGGAGTAGTTTTCAATGGTGAACATCGTCATGTTGATCATATCTACTATATGATTCACGCTCGACCTTTCGGTCTCTGTGTTCCGAGGCCATATCTGCATATGCTAGGCTCATCAAGTATAACCTGAGTATTCTGCGTGTGCAAAACTGGCTAGCACCCGTTGTAGATGGACGTAGAGCTTATCACACCCGATCATCACGTGGTGTCTGGGCACGACGAACTTTGGCAACGGTGCATACTCAGGGAGAACACTTCTTGATAATTTAGTGAGAGATCATCTTATAATGCTACCGTCAATCAAAGCAAGATAAGATGCATAAAAGGATAAACATCACATGCAATCAATATAAGTGATATGATATGGCCATCATCATCTTGTGCTTGTGATCTCCATCTCCGAAGCACCGTCATGATCACCATCGTCACCGGCGCGACACCTTGATCTCCATCGTAGCATCGTTGTCGTCTCGCCAATCTTATGCTTCCATGACTATTACTACCGTTTAGTAATCTAGTAAAGCATTACATCGCGATTGCATTGCATACAATAAAGCGACAACCATATGGCTCCTGCCAGTTGCCGATAACTTAGTTACAAAACATGATCATCTCATACAATAAAATCAGCATCATGCTTTGACCATATCACATCACAACATACCCTGCAAAAACAAGTTAGACGTCCTCTACTTTGTTGTTGCAAGTTTTACGTGGCTGCTACGGGCTTAAGTAAGAACTCATCTCACCTATGCATCAAAACCACAACGATAGTTCGTCAAATAGACTCCGTTTTAACCTTCTCAAGGACCGGGCGTAGTCACACTTGGTTCAACTAAAGTTGGAGAGACAGTCTTCCGCAAGCCATCTATGTGCAAAGCACGTCGAGGGAACCGGTCTCGCGTAAGAGTACGCGTAAGGTTGGTCCGGATCGTCTCAACCAACAATACCGCCGAACCAAAGTATGACATGCTGGTAGGCAGTATGACTTGTATTGCCCACAACTCACTTGTGTTCTACTCGTGCATATAACATCAAACCATAAAACCTAGGCTCGGATGCCACTGTTGGGGAACGCAGTAATTTCAAAAAATTTCCTACGCACACGCAAGATCATGGTGATGCACAGCAACAAGAGGGGAGAGTGTTGTCTACGTACCAACGCAGACCGACTGCGGAAGCGATCACACAACGTAGAGGAAGTAGTCGTACGTCTTCTTCCCGATCCGACCGATCCAAGCACCGTTACTCCGGCACCTCCGAGTTCTTAGCACACGTTCAGCTCGATGACGTTCCTCGGACTCCGATCCAGCAAAGCGTCGAGGAAGAGTTTCGTCAGCACGACGGCGTGATGACGATCTTGATGTACTACCGACGCAGGGCTTCGCCTAAGCACTACAACGGTACGACCGAGGTGGAATTTGGTGGCAGGGGGCACCGCACACGGCTAAGGAACGATCTCAAGGATCAAGTTGTGTGTCTATGGGGTGCCCCCTGCCCCCGTATATAAAGGCCAGGGGCAAGGGGGTCGGCCGGCTAGGAGGGAGGCGCAGGGAGGAGTCCCACTCCTACCGGGAGTAGGACTCCTTCCCTCAAATCCTATTCCTAATAGGACTCTTCGGGAGAAAGAGAAGAGAGGGGGCCGGCCCCTTCTCCTAGTCCTAATAGGACTAGGGAAGGGGGGTTCGGCCGGCTAGCCTGTGGGCTGCCCCTTCTCTCTTTTCCACTAAGGCCCAATAGGCCCATTTGCCTCCCGGGGGGTTCCGGTAATCCGGTAAAATCCCGATTTCACCCGGAACACTTCCGGTGCCCAAACATAGGCTTCCAATATATCAATCTTTACGTCTCGACCATTTCGAGACTCCTCGTCATGTCCGTGATCTCATCCGGGACTCCGAACAACCTTCGGTACATCAAAATGCATAAACTCATAATAACTGTCATCGTAACGTTAAGCGTGCGGACCCTACGGTTCGAGAACAATGTAGACATGACCGAGACACGTCTCCGGTCAATAACCAATAGCGGGACCTGGATGCCCATATTGGCTCCTACATATTCTACGAAGATCTTTATCGGTCAGACCGCATAACAACATACGTTGTTCCCTTTGTCATCGGTATGTTACTTGCCCGAGATTCGATCGTCAGTATCCAATACCTAGTTCAATCTCGTTACCGGCAAGTCTCTTTACTCGTTCCGTAATACATCATCTCACAACTAACTTATTAGTTGCAGTGCTTGCAAGGCTTATGTGATGTGCATTACTGAGAGGGCCCAGAGATACCTCTCCAACAATCGGAGTGACAAACCCTAATCTCGAAATACGCCAACCCAACATCTACCATTGGAGACACCTGTAGTACTCCTTTATAATCACCCAGTTACGTTGTGACATTTGGTAGTACCCAAAGTGTTCCTCTGGTAAACGGGAGTTGCATAATCTCATAGTTATAGGAACATGTATAAGTCATGAAGAAAGCAATAGTAACATACTAAACGATCGGGTGCTAGGCTAATGGAATGGGTCATGTCAATCAGATCATTCTACTAATGATGTGACCTCGTTAATCAAATAACAACTCCTTGTTCATGGTTAGGAAACATAACCATCTTTGATTAACGAGCTAGTCAAGTAGAGGCATACTAGTGACACTATGTTGGTCTATGTATTCACACATGTATTATGTTTCCGGTTAATACAATTCTAGCATGAATAATAAACATTTATCATGATGTAAGGAAATAAATAATAACTTTATTATTGCCTCTAGGGCATATTTCCTTCAGAGGAGGAGGCCGGCCAAGGCTACGCGCGCCAGGTGTGGAGTCCTACTAGGACTCCAAGTCCTAGTAGGAGTCCACCAAGACGGGAGGAAGGGAGAAGGAAGTGGAGGAGTAGGAAAGGTGGCCGGCCCCCTTTTCACTAGTCCAATTCGGACTAGAGGGGAGGGGGGGGGGGGCGCAGCAGCCTTTTTCCTCTTCCCACTAAAGCCCATCAAGGCCCATTACTTCTCCCGTAACTACCCGGTACTCCGAAAAATACCCGAATCACTCAGAACCTTTCCGATGTCCGAATATAGTCGTCCAATATATCGATCTTTACGTCTCGACCATTTCGAGACTCCTCGTCATGTCCCCGATCTCATCCGGGACTCCGAACTCCTTCGGTACATCAAAACTCATAAAGTCATAATATAACTGTCATCGGAACCTTAAGCGTGCGGACCCTACGGTTCGAGAACAATGTAGACATGACCGAGACACGTCTCCGGTCAATAACCAATAGCGGGACCTGGATGCCCATATTGGCTCCTACATATTCTACGAAGATCTTTATCGGTCAGACCGCATAACAACATACGTTGTTCCCTTTGTCATCGGTATGTTACTTGCCCGAGATTCGATCGTCGGTATCCAATACCTAGTTCAATCTCGTTACCGGCAAGTCTCTTTACTCGTTCCATAATATAACATCCCGCAACTAACTCATTAGTTGCAATGCTTGCAAGGCTTTAAGTGATGTGCATTACCGAGAGGGCCCAGAGATATCTCTCCGACAATCGGAGTGACAAATCCTAATCTCGAAATACGCCAACCCAACATCTACCTTTGGAGACACCTGTAGTACTCCTTTATAATCACCCAGTTACGTTGTGACGTTTGGTAGTACCCAAAGTGTTCCTCCGGTAAACGGGAGTTGCATAATCTCATAGTCATAGGAACATGTATAAGTCATGAAGAAAGCAATAGCAACATACTAAACGATCGGGTGCTAAGCTAATGGAATGGGTCGTGTCAATCAGATCATTCATCTAATGATGTGATCCCATTAATCAAATAACAACTCTTTGTCCATGGTTAGGAAACATAACCATCTTTGATTAACGAGCTAGTCAAGTAGAGGCATACTAGTGACACTCTGTTTGTCTATGTATTCACACGTGTATTATGTTTCCGGTTAATACAATTCTAGCATGAATAATAAATATTTATCATGATATAAGGAAATAAATAATAACTTTATTATTGCCTCTAGGGCATATTTCCTTCAGTCTCCCACTTGCACTAGAGTCAATAATCTAGATCACATCACCATGTGATTAACATCGATAGTTCACATCATCATGTGATTAACACCCATAGTTCACATCACCATGTGACCAACACCCAAAGGGTTTACTAGATTCAGTAATCTAGTTCACATCGCTATGTGATTAACACCCAAAGAGTACTAAGGTGTGATCATCTTTTGCTTGTGAGAGAATCTTAGTCAACGGGTCTGCCACATTCAGATCCACATGTATTTTGCAAATTTCTATGTCAACAATGCTCTGCATGGAGCTACTCTAGCTAATTGCTCCCACTTTCAATATGTATCTAGACCGAGACTTAGAGTCATCTAGATTAGTTTCAAAACTTGCATCGGCGTAACCCTTTACGACGAACCTTTTTATCACGTCCATAATCGAGAAACATATCTTTATTTCACTAAGGATAATTCTGACCGCTGTCTAGTGATCTACTCCTAGATCACTATTGTACTCCCTTGCCAAATCAGTGTAGGGTATACAATAGATCTGGTATACAGCATGACATACTTTATAGGACCTATGGCCAAGGCATAGGGAATGACTTTCATTCTCTTTCTATCTTCTGCCGTGGTCGGGCTTTGAGTCTTACTCAACTTCACACCTTATAATACAGGCAAGAACTCTATCTTTGACTGCTCCATTTTGAACTACATCAAAATCTTGTCAAGGTATGTACTCATTGAAAAAACTTATCAAGCGTCTTGATCTATCTCTATAGATCTTGAAGCTCAATATGTAAGCAGCTTCACCGAAGTCTTTCTTTGAAAAACTCCTTTCAAACACTCCTTTATGCTTTACAGAATAATTCTACATTATTTCCGATCAACAATATGTCATTCACATATACTTATCAGAAATGGTGTAGTGCTCCCACTCACTTTCTTGTAAATACAGGCTTCACCGCAAGTCTGTATAAAACTATATGCTTTGATCAACTCATCAAAGCGTATATTCCAACTCCGAGATGCTTGCACCAGTCCACAGATGGATCGCTGGAGCTTGCACATTTTGTTAGCACCTTTCGGATTGACAAAACCTTCTGTTGCATCATATACAAATCTTCTTTAATAAATCCATTAAGGAATGCAGTTTTGTTTATCCATTTGCCAGATTTCATAAAATGCGGCAATTACTAACATGATTCGGACAGACTCAAGTATAGATATGAGTGAGAAGCTCTCATCGTAGTCAACACCTTGAACTTGTCGAAAACCTTTTGCGACAATTCTAGCTTTGTAGATAGTTACACTACTATCAGCGTCCGTCTTCCTCTTGAAGATCCATTTATTCTCAATTGCTTGCCGGTCATCGGGCAAGTCAACCAAAGTCCAAACTTTGTTCTCATACATGGATCATATCTCAGATTTCATGGCCTCAAACCATTTCGCGAAATCTGGGCTCATCATCGCTTCCTCATAGTTCGTAGGTTCGTCATGGTCAAGTAACATGACCTCCAGAACAGGATTACCGTACCACTCTGGTGCGGATCTCACTCTGGTTTACCTACGAGATTCGGTAGTAACTTGATCTGAAGTTACATGATCATCATCATTAGCTTCCTCACTAATTGGTGTAGTAGCCACAAGAACAGATTTTTGTGATGAACTACTTTCCAATAAGGTAGAAGGTACAATTACCTTATCAAGTTTTCTACTTTCCTCCCACTTACTTCTTTCAAGAGAAACTCCTTCTCTAGAAAGGATCCATTATAAGCAACGAATGTATTGCCTTAGGATCTGTGATAGAAGGTGTACCCAACAGTCTCCTTTGGGTATCCTATGAAGACATATTTCTCCGATTTGGGTTTGAGCTTATCAGGATGAAACTTTTTCTCATAAGCATCGCAACCCCAAACTTCAAGAAACAACAACTTTGGTTTCTTGCCAAACCATAGTTCATAAGGCGTCGTCTCGACGGATATAGATGGTGCCCCTTTTTAACGTGAATGCAACTGTCTCTAATGCATGACCCCAAAAATGATAGTGGTAAATCGGTAAGAAACATCATAGATTGCACTATATCCAATAAAGTACGGTTATGACGTTCGGACACACCATTATGCTGTGGTGTTCCAGGTGGCGTGAGTAGTGAAACTATTTCACATTGTTTTAACTAAAGACCAAACTCGTAACTCAAATACTCTTCTCTACGATCAGATCATAGAAACTTTATTTTCTTGTTACGATGATTTTTCACTTCACTCTGAAATTCTTTGAACTTTTCAAATGTTTCAGACTTATGTTTCATCAAGTAGATGTACTCATATCTGCTCAAATCATTTGTGAAGATCAGAAAATAATGATACCTGTTGCGAGCCTCAATATTCATCGGACCACATACATCAGTATGTATGATTTCCAATAAATCTGTTGCTCGCTCCATTGTTCCGAAGAACAGAGTCTTAGTCATCTTGCCCATGAGGCATGGTTCGCAAGCATCAACTGATTCATAATCAACTGATTCCAAAAGCCCATCAGCATGGAGTTTCTTCATGCGCTTTACACCAATATGACCTAAACGGCAGTGCTACAAATAAGTTGCACTATCATTATTAACTTTGCATCTTTTGGTTTCAATATTATGATTATGTGTATCACTATGATCGAGATCCAACGAACTATTTTCATTGGGTGTGTAACCATATAAGGTTTTATTCATGTAAACAGAACAACAATTTATTCTCTTATTTAAATGAATAACCGTATTACAATAAACATGATCAAATCATATTCATGCTCAACGCAAAAACCAAATAACACTTATTTAAGTTCAACACTAATCCCGAAAGTATAGGGGAGTGTGCGATGATGATCATATCAATCTTGGAACTACTTCCAACACACATCGTCACTTCACCCTTAACTAGTCTCTGTTTATTCTGCAACTCCTGTTTCGAGTTACTACTCTTAGCAACTGAACCAATATCAAATACTGAGGGGTTGCTATAAACACTAGTAAAGCACACATCAATAACATGTATATCAAATATACTTTTGTTCACTTTGCCATCCTTCTTATCCGCAAAATACTTGGGGCAGTTCCGCTTCTAGTGACCAGTCCCTTTGCAGTAGAAGCACTTAGTCTCAGGCTTAGGACCAGACTTGGGCTTCTTCACTTGAGCAGCAACTTGCTTGCCGTTCTTCTTGAAGTTCCCCTTCTTCCCTTTTGCCCTTTTCTTCAAACTAGTGGTCTTGTCAACCATCAACACTTGATGTTTTTCTTGATTTCTACCTTCATCGATTTCAGCATCACGAAGAGCTTGGGAATCGTTTCCGTTATCCCTTGCATATCATAGTTCATCGCGAAGTTCTACTAACTTGGTGATGGTGACTAGAGAATTCTGTCAATCACTATCTTATCTGGAAGATTAACTCCCACTTGATTCAAGCGGTTGTAGTACTGAGACAATCTGAGCACATGCTCACTAGTTGAGCGATTCTCCTCCATCTTTTAGCTATAGAACTTGTTGGAGACTTCATATCTCTCAACTCGGGTATTTGCTTGAAATATTAACTTCAACTCCTGGAACATCTCATATGGTCCATGACGTTCAAAACGTCTTTGAAGTCCCGATTCTAAGCCATTAAGCATGGTGCACTAAACTATCAAGTAGTCATCATATTGAGCTAGCCAAACATTCATAACGTCTGCATCTGCTCCTGCAATAGGTCTGTCACCTAGCGGTGCATCAAGGACATAATTTTTCTGTGCAGCAATGAGGATAAACCTCAGATCACGGATCAATCTGTATCATTGCTACTAACATCTTTCAACACAATTTTCTCTAGGAACATATGAAAGCAACAACGCGAGCTATTGATCTACAACATAGATATGCTAATACTACCAGGACTAAGTTCATGATAAATTAAAGTTCAATTAATCATATTACTTGAGAACTCCCACTTAGATAGACATCCCTCTAATCCTCTAAGTGATCACGTGATCCAAATCAACTGAACCATAACCGATCATCACGTGAGATGGAGTAGTTTTCAATGGTGAACATCGTTATGTTGATCATATCTACTATATGATTCACGCTCGACCTTTCGGTCTCCGTGTTCCGAGGCCATATCTGCATATGCTAGGCTCGTCAAGTTTAACCTGAGTATTCTGCGTGTGCAAAAACTGGCTTGCACCCATTGTAGATGGACGTAGAGCTTATCACACCCGATCATCACGTGGTGTCTGGGCACGATGAACTTTGGCAACGGTGCATACTCAGAGAGAACACTTCTTGATAATTTAGTGAGAGATCATCTTATAATGCTACCGTCAATCAAAGCAAGATAAGATGCATAAAAGGATAAACATCACATGCAATCAATATAAGTGATATGATATGGCCATCATCATCTTGTGCTTGTGATCTCCATCTCCGAAGCACCGTCATGATCACCATCGTCACCGGCATGACACCATGATCTCCATCATCTTGATCTATATCAATGTGTCGTCACGTGGTCGTCTCGCCAACAATTGCTCTTGCAACTATTGCTATCGCATAGCGATAAAGTAAAGCAATTATTTGGCGCTTGCATCTTATGCAATAAAGAGACAACCATAAGGCTGTTGCCAGTTGCCGATAACTTCAACAAAACATGATCATCTCATACAACAACTTATATCTCATCACGTCTTGACCATATCACATCACAACATGCCCTGCAAAAACAAGTTAGACGTCCTCTACTTTGTTGTTGCAAGTTTTACGTGGCTGCTACAGGCTGAGCAAGAACCGTTCTTACCTACGCATCAAAAACCACAACGATAGTTTGTCAATTTGACTCTGTTTTAACCTTCGCAAGGACCGGGCGTAGCCACACTCGGTTCAACTAAAGTTGGAGAAACAGTCACCCGCAAGCCACCTTTGTGCAAAGCACGTCGGGAGAACCGGTCTCGCGTAAGCGTACGCGTAATGTCGGTCCGGGCCACTTCATCCAACAATACCGCCGAACCAAAGTATGACATGCTGGTAGGCAGTATGACTTATATCGCCCACAACTCACTTGTGTTCTACTCGTGCATATAACATCAAACCATAAAACCTAGGCTCGGATGCCACTGTTGGGGAACGTAGTAATTTCAAAAAAATTCCTACGCACACGCAAGATCATGGTGACGCATAGCAACGAGGGGGAGAGTCTGATCTACGTACCCTTGTAGATCGCAACGGAAGCGTTGGCACAACGTAGAGGAAGTAGTCGTACGTCTTCTTCCCGATCCGACCGATCCAAGCACCGTTAATCCGGCACCTCCGTGTTCTTAGCACACGTACAGCTCGATGACGATCCCCGGGCTCCGATCCAGCAAAGCTTCGGGGAGGAGTTCCGCCAGCACGACGGCGTGGTGACGATCTTGATGTTCTACTGTCGCAGGGCTTCGCCTAAGCACCGCTACAATACGACCGAGGTGGAATATGGTGGCAGGGGGCACCGCACACGGCTAAGGAACGATCACGTGGATCAACTTGTGTGTCTATGGGGTGCCCCCTGCCCCTGTATATAAAGGATGGAGGAGGAGGAGGCCGGCCAAGGCTAGGCGCGCCAGATGTGGAGTCCTACTAGGACTCCAAGTCCTAGTAGGAGTCCACCAAGAGGGGAGGAAGGGAGAAGGAAGTGGAGGAGTAGGAAAGGTGGCTGGCCCCCTTTTCCCTAGTCCAATTCGGACTAGAGGGGAGGGGGGGCGCAGCAGCCTTTTTCCTCTTCCCACTAAAGCCTATCAAGGCCCATTACTTCTCCCGTAACTACCCGGTACTCCGAAAAATACCCGAATCACTCGAAACCTTTCCGATGTCCGAATATAGTCGTCCAATATATCGATCTTTACGTCTCGACCATTTCGAGACTCCTCGTCATGTCCCCGATCTCATCCGGGACTCCGAACTCCTTCGGTACATCAAAACTCATAAACTCATAATATAACTGTCATCGAAACCTTAAGCGTGCGGACCCTACGGTTCGAGAACAATGTAGACATGACCGAGACACGTCTCCGATCAATAACCAATAGCGGGACCTGGATGCCCATATTGGCTCCTACATATTCTACGAAGATCTTTATCGGTCAGACCGCATAACAACATACGTTGTTCCCTTTGTCATCGGTATGTTACTTGCCCGAGATTCGATCGTCGGTATCCAATACCTAGTTCAATCTCGTTACCGGCAAGTCTCTTTACTCGTTCCGTAATACAACATCCCGCAACTAACTCATTAGTTGCAATGCTTGCAATGCTTTAAGTGATGTGCATTACCGAGAGGGCCCAGAGATATCTCTCCGACAATCGGAGTGACAAATCCTAATCTCGAAATACGCCAACCCAACATCTACCTTGGGAGACACCTGTAGTACTCCTTTATAATCACCCAGTTACGTTGTGACGTTTGGTAGTACCCAAAGTGTTCCTCCGGTAAACGGGAGTTGCATAATCTCATAGTCATAGGAACATGTATAAGTCATGAAGAAAGCAATAGCAACATACTAAACGATCGGGTGCTAAGCTAATGGAATGGGTCATGTCAATCAGATCATTCATCTAATGATGTGATCCCATTAATCAAATAACAACTCTTTGTCCATGGTTAGGAAACATAACCATCTTTGATTAACGAGCTAGTCAAGTAGAGGCATAGTAGTGACACTCTGTTTGTCTATGTATTCACACATGTATTATGTTTCCGGTTAATACAATTCTAGCATGAATAATAAATATTTATCATGATATAAGGAAATAAATAATAACTTTATTATTGCCTCTAGGGCATATTTCCTTCAAAATCACGTCTAGACCATCCCGCAAACCAATACAGGACCACGTTGGATGATTTCTGAGGTCCAAACAGCGCCGTCCAGACAGATGTAGGTGGTTTGAGGGTCGATGTTGAAGATGCCCTCAAGTGTCGTGTACACAATACTTCCGATTTGAGAACTACACAATTGCACACACCTAGTGGCGTTAGGGCATGTCCAATGCTAGCCGCAAATTTGCTTTGGCATCCATTCACAAACACGAATGCAGAAGACGGTCACCCAATGTTGCCCACATATATTTCAACCACTATTTAAACTAACCGGGTGAAATTCATCAAACACGACGGATTTCATCAAAGTTCGGATAGAAAATAGCACAAATCATCCATACATAGCATGCAAACAAGTCTAGTACAACGATAGTTCAAATTCAACTAGATTAACCGGATGTCCGTCAAGTTTTTTCATGAATAGATCCTCTCATCCCACACATAAAGCCCCTTCAGCTTCATCCAACAGTGTATGTATCTAAATGACCTTCCCTCTATCCTATGATACATCACGACAGCGTGTACGGACTACACAATATGTGGAGCAACATTGAGTGAATGAATAATTCAATTGACAAGTTGAGCAAGAAAAACAAAACTTACGGTCTCCTCCTCTGCCGCATGCAATGGCCAACTTGCCTCCAACTGACCAACCGCGCCACAAAACTTGGTGACAGAGGTCTGGATGACGTGCCATCGATACACAACGACCTCACATTGCATTGTTGGATGATGTGCATGTCGTAGGGCGCAACATGTGTTTCGCACGTGAAAGAATCATGCAGGCGTTGCCAGAAGGGACCTTCTCTGCTCCTGCCTGCAAAATCCGCGGATACGGCCAACCACGCATTGCAACAGCTCATCCTCCATGGTCGAAGACCCGCCATCATCCGTACTCTAAAAAACGACATGACATTTGAAAATAAGCTCAATGCCATTTTACCAAACACCTATCGGGGCGTGGTGACTGCCATGGACGAGTCGAAGGGGGGGGGGGGGGAGTGCACCTACCTCCCGACGGGTCCTGACTGGACGCCGTCGTCGTGAAAGGTGAGCGGGTGCGTCTGTGCTAGCTTTGGAGGTCCGGCAATGCCTGTGTGCCGGTCGGAGAGGTACAATGGTGGTGTTGGAAGAGGAGGGTGCGGATGCAAAGCAGGGGGGAGGGGGGAGGGTGGGCTCGGGGTGTTGGAGACCTACATGGATGTTGTCCGGACTCCGGGAAAGTCCCGCTAACTTTGTCTCGGTTTTACGGAAAAAGTGTATCCGAACCGCTCGACGGACCGATACAGATCCGTGTTGGATGACACAACATATACAGACATCACGGTCCAGACAGCATGGTCCAGATGTACCCGGATGGTCTTTTTTTAGGGTCGGTGTTGGAAATAGGCCTTCTCTTTCTTTCTTGCGAACAACATCCATTTAGGTGTCGAAACCAAAAACCCACAGAAGCCAGGGGTGAGGTAAGAAGAAGAAGAAAAGAAACGCAACACGAGTATAGGAGACCGAAGGAAGCTTGCAGCGGACGCCAGCGCGAGGGATCTGTGACGGCGGGTTGACGGTGCCGTGCCGCCGTGGTTGGGATTCGAGAGGAAGGAAGCGGCTGGCTGGCCGCCAACGTCGCCAGTTACCGTTGCTGGTTCGAGGCCCTAACGGCTCCCTGGATAGTGCGAGCGCGACACCGTGCGAGTGGGTTGACTAGCCGTCGAGGCACAACAATCATCTCAGCCGTCCGTTCTGGATCCTGGCATGGTGAACACAACAACTGCTGTTCCAAAAAAAAGAAAAACAGCAACCGCAACAAGCCAACTGTCACCGATATTTTTGGCAAATAATATGCACGAGATTGGTATTGTGCACCGTATAGCACGTGTAACAACTGATGAATTCACCTAGCCAACGTCGCCTCCCAACCCTAGTGGCGGCGGCCGCCGCCACAATTTCCACCATCGCCTCGGTCCCCTTTCTCTTCCCCGCCTGGTGGCCTTGTCGGCGGCAAGAGGTGTGGGGACTCGTCTGTCTTGTTATATTTTACTTAGGTTTTTGCTTCTCCGGCGACATTGATGAGGTAGTTGCGACGAATGGAGTGTTGGAATAAGTTCTCTTTGGTCTCTCACTACCTTGACAGCGTTCGGTCCGACACGGCAAATGACATGTGAAAATTTGTGTCCCCGGATCTATTGGTTCCCTCCATATCTTGACAGTTCGTGTGCCTTTCCATAAGAGCTTTTGGATGGATATTGGTGTAGCAACTTCGATGTCTTCCGTGTTGTTCTGTGGATTGGCCCAGTTCTTCAACCCTCTATGATGGCGGTGATGGATTACAAGTCTGTTCCGCGTGAGGTGATGCTCCAGTCGACGTAGCTTTAGCAATTTATAGATCTCGTCTTAAAGGGCGAGCGATATTACGGTCTTTAAAGCCTGGTATTGCAAGGGTGTTTACAGGTTCACTTTTCTTTGTTGTTGATTCATTGCAATTTTCAATCTTTGACATTCTTCAATCTCTGGCAGGCGACATACAATTGAAGGAAAAAGAAGACTAGTATACTCTTTAATGTAATTTTATTTTTTACTGGTCGTTCTACCTTCAGTTGTCTATCTATTGTATTGACCTTTGTTTTCCTCGATACTAATCAGATCTAAGATTCCCTTCGGGTGTTTTTATTAAAAGAAACTTGATGAATTCATGTCTAAGATCATTTTTTACGAAAATGATTTATTATTAAAGTTCAACGAAGTACAATTCACCTTAAACATAATAAAAATTACATTGAGATTTCAAGACCACCGAAATTACTACCGCACGCGCCGCTGTCGCCGCTTTCCTACCGGAGCAGGCTTGACCTTGTCGATGATAGTCAGGAAGTCTTCGTGCACGTGCTCCTAAGGACCAACGCCCTTGAGCCACAGTCGTCACCGTCGAACCCTTAAATAGATCTAAAACACTTGACACCAAATCTCGCCACACGACGAAAAACCCTAACCTCACTGCCCTGGACACGGTAGGAATCCATGCCAGAGCCCCATCGACTATGTCCAGATGAACGAACTCGAGAAAGATCAGGGCCTGAAGGACAAACTTGAAGAAGAAGTGTCGCCATTCGCTCGAGCGCTACACCTGCGAGGACTAAAAAAAATAACCTAAACTACTAAATTCTCCTCCCTACCACCGGCCGCCGGAGCGCGCAGAAGGCTGAGGGGAGGCAAATCTACAAACCCGTGGACGAAGTCTGGACTGAAGTGTTTACCCTAATCATCAAGAGTTATGGGAGGAACGAGAGGTCCTGTCCTTGTCTAAGGTCCTAATTTTGCATTGATGCTTTACCGAACGAAGTCAGATCTATGGTTTCTCTATAGATTCGGCTCGTCTGTCATTGAGCTTGAGTTTGTGTCCTCGCGGGCTCACAGCCGATCTTCCGGATTTGTTGGTTTTTTGTCAGTGTGTCATGGTGCTTTCGTTGGTTTGATTTTTGTGGAGCTGACAATTTTCCTCGGCGCTACGATGAAGATCTTGTGGTTCAGTCATATGCACTTCTACGGGATCATTTATGGGAGTCCATTCATCGCTCATGGCTATCATCTTCTTGGATAAGCGGCTCAAGATGGCTCTCTGAAGGATTATCAAGTTAGTGTCTTGAAATAGCGCCCCCCCCCCCCTCCTCCCCCGCTTTGTATTACAAAGGAACCATCATTGATACAACCCACGATAGATGCTGGGACGGAAGCAGTACATGCATGCCCAGAAGAAACGAAAAAAAATATATAAAAAAAACAAATACCGACAACGACAAAAAAAAAAAGAAGAATCATCGCGCCCACTGCGCCCGCCAGGGATCTTCCACCAAGCTCCGACTCCGAAGCGCTGGTACCACACAATACCTCCAAGAAAGAACGCGGCGATGACGACGTTGCTGCAAGGGTTTCCCCAGATACACGGCAAGGAGAAAGGAAGGATGACACCCAACGCCCTCCAGGAAGGTCCGGCGGCACCCTCAGACGCCACCGTGTCGGAGTCGAGGGATTTCTCCTGACCCCAACCATCACCCCGGGCGCTCCGGAGCACGCCACCATACCATCCATCACCATGTGTCAATACGGTCTTGAGTCTCCCACACTGTCTCACCACGACACCGCAAAGTGGGATCTGCACAGCGAAGAAGAGAAGCCGGGACTCGAAGCAGCGGCACCGTCAGCACACGGGAGGGCCCAACCTCCACCGTCACCAACGGGATCCGACTGGACGCAACAGTAGGAGCAATACCAGGCCCGTGGACCCATAGGCCCGGCCAGGCCCTCAAATGCCCGTAAAGCTCCACCGTCACGCTGCAGAAGGCATGCCATCGGCGTCGCTGCTTCCTGTCCGAGCCACTCCTCCACTTCATCATGCCGGAGGCAGCGAAGCCACGCCGTCGCCGGCCCGCTAGGACCCAGATGGGGCCCTAAGGGCCCAGATCTGGGCCGAGGTTGCGCCGCTGGCCACCCAGCGCCACCAGGCCGCCCCGCCGCCAAAAGGCTGCGGGGCCACCGTGCCAGCCGCCGGCCCCGGCGCCAGGACGCTGGACTGCCGCCAGGCGAGCTGCTCCCGCCGCCGAGCCCTGCCCCGAGAGGGGCGCCGCGCGCGGGGGAAAGGAAGGCCCGCCGCCGCCGAGACCACCCGGCCAGATTCGGGGGCGCCGTACGGTGGCGACGGGGGAGGGATGACAAAGGGGTGGGGGCAAGGAGAGGACGCGGGGGAGCCGCCCCGGCCGCTGCCCGGGGAGGCGGCGCGAGGCGGAGTCAGGAGAGGTAAGGGGGTCGGGAGCGTAGCGTTGGCAAAGTCAGATTGTCGGTTTTTGAGAAAATTCCTTATTTGACACTATCTTAAAATCTGCTTCCTTATTTGACATTGGAAAAAAAATTCTTCCCTATTTGACACAAGTTCTAAATTTTATTCCTTATATGACATTTCCGTTCATTTTAAGTCTAAATAACACCTGAAAAGACTCTTTTGCCCCTCATGTGGTATGTGTGCGGGGGGCAATAGCGCACACACGTAGCACTGGTGCGAGGGCAGGAACACACACGCAACAACACATACACATGCACCAACACACACGCACGCGCACACACACGCAACAACACGCACGCGCACGTGCACACACACACACGCAGCAACACACATGCACGCACACACACATGCATGCAGCACACACACACACATACACACGCGCAGCAGTAGTAGCACACACGCAGGCATCACATAGGCACGCAACAGCACACACACACGCACACACACAACAACACGCACGCGCACGTGCACACACACACACACGCACACACACGCAGCAACACACCTGCATGCGCACACACACGCACGCAACACACACACACACGCAGCAGCAGCACACACGCAGGCAGCACATAGGCACGCAACAGCACACACACGCGCGCGCACGTACACACGCAGTAGCAAACACACACGCAGCGGCACACACGCACACACACATGCAGCAGCAGCACACATGTGCGCGTGCACCCACACACGCAACAGCACACACGCGCGCACACACATACCGCATGGGGGGGGGGGGGGGCAAAATTGTCTTTCCAGGTGTCATTTAGGCTCAAAATGGACGGAAATGTCGTATAGAGAATAAAATTTAGGACTAGTGTCAAATAGGGAAGAAAAACTTTTCCAGTGTCAAATAAGGAACCAAATTTTAAGACAGTGTTAAATAAGGAATTTTCTCTCAGTTTTTCTAGCTGTAGTGCCTCCTTCGTAGAAATTCCTCTTTCAAAAAAAATATGATCACAAAGAGGATGTATATAAGAGATTTCACTGAAATTCTTGGTTTTAAGAGTTAGGAGTACTTTGTAGTTTTTAAATCTTCGATCCAAAGCATTGTTAGATTGTCGTGTTTGAATAAAGTTCATGTATTTCTTTAAAGAAGTGCATAGTTAACCTCGCCGTGGTTGATCCACACTCTTCACCCTAACACTAACCATTGTCTCCAGCGAAATCGACACCAACTCCGCCGGCTCACTGATCCTATCGCTGGCTAACCATCAAGACTGGACCGAGGGTCATAGTTTTCATGTCCGATACTAGGTGCCTCGGTCGCCAACCTATCATCGCTTCTTCTCGACGCTCATCACGCCTCCCCTCGTCTTCGACAATATCACTGCCACCACCTCCAGCGGCTCGCAGATCCTGCAACTGCACCTAGCTCCAACGAGGAGTGTCGATGGTCGTGACTGCGCCAACACCAACTTAGAAACACAACCAGGCCTCAGTTGATGCCAAAGCCCCCCGCAGCGACGGTCACAGGGACGCCCAAAGGGTGCCCTTTGATGAACTGGGGTTTCATCAGGAACGCTCATGTAATAATTGGCAGCCTGCAGAATCATTATTGGATGGGTTGGTATTTTTCTTTACCCCCATTCTTAGATTGTTCGAAGCTGATAAGTAAGCAATCCCTCGTTTTTTCAAGCATCGCCTCCAAACTCTAGCATGTTAAAAGCAACAAAAAATACCAGGGAAACCAGACATCCCCCATGTACATACCTGCACTAACATTTGACTACATCAAGGATGTGAGGCGCCAGCTACCAGGTCTCTCCAGAGGATGAATGCCTCAGCTGTCAAATCAGCATCACAGAGATAAGGAAAACTACGTTAATGTAAAGCTATTTTCCCTGTTGTCTAAAGAAGACCGCAATCAGTTGGTAAATAATTTGTCTTCAAAATAGCATGTCTATTTGCCTCAAAAACGAAAAACAGAAAGAAAGCATTCATATAGCATGTTTACTGTTAGCATCCAGAAAAGAAGAACCCGAATTATCCAACTTGCATATAACTTGGTCGCTGCTATACAACACAAATGTGTTTACACAACCAACATAAATTATACAAGTATGGATGCACTGACCTTTACCTCGCTGAGAGAGTGAGAATGCTCTGCACATACATCTACTTTTTGTTGCTTTAAAATTGCTTATCACTATCGTATCGCCCTTGGTTAAGTTTTGGCAATGTCCACTAAACCACTGAGCAGTGTTTCAGTTTACTAAAGAAATTTCCATCAGAGGGTGTGCTTCCTCTTCCCACTTTCTCAAGACAAATATACAACATATGAAGTGGCATAGAAACACAAAATGCATGCTTGACTGCCTAGGTAAAAAAGTTACTGGTCGAGCTTCCCTGTCTTGCCTTGGCATTCAGTAGTGCTTGGGAGACCGATTCGTTTGGTTGTAGACCAGCCCGCACCATGTCCTTGATAAGAGCTTCAGCTTCCGGACATTTACCATCATTACAAAGACTACGGATCGTCAGGCCATAGCTAGCGAAATTTGGAACCAAGCCATTCTTCCTCATCTCCGTGATTAATTTCATAGCCTTGTAGGAGTTCCCTTCTCGTCCATAGCCAAAAATCATCATGTCATAGATCACACCGTTCGCCTTAA
The DNA here is from genome assembly GCA_034509565.1 of Triticum monococcum. Taxonomy (NCBI): domain Eukaryota; kingdom Viridiplantae; phylum Streptophyta; class Magnoliopsida; order Poales; family Poaceae; genus Triticum; species Triticum monococcum. Next base: position 661,796,171 of record CM067843.1, on the reverse strand, counting down.
CGCCTTTCTCCTCCATCGACTGGAACAGCTTCCTGGCATCCTTCATGTTCCCTTCCATGCAGAGGGCATGCACCAGAACACCATAAGTGCGCACATCCACCTCCAAACCAGCCTTCCCCATGTCTGCAAACATCTCAAAAGCTTTGTCCATGTCACCATCCCGGGCCAATGCATCAATCAGTATGGTGTAGGTCGCATTTGTGGGTGTCAGTCCTCGCTCCTTCATGTCAGAGAACGCCCTGTTTGCACGGGCAATATCTCTAGCACGGCAGAACCCCGCAATGAGCGCATTGTACGTCAGAGCGCTGGGCTGGTGCCCGGCCGCCCTTATTTGGTTGGAGAAATGCAAGGCGTTGGACATCTGCCCAGCCTTGCCGTACCCGTCGACAAGGAGGTTGAACGTCACGATGCTCGGGCGGATGCCCTCCTTCCGCATCGTCTCCAGCAGCCGGGCGGCGTCCTTCATCCTGCCGTGCCTGCACAGCCCCGCGATCAGCGTGTTGTAGCTGACGGCGTTCCGGGCGACGCCCTTCGCGGGCATTTCGTCGAACAGGCGGCGGGCGCCCTCGAACTCCCCCGTCCTGCACCACTCCCCGATCAGCACGTTGTAGGTGTAGATGTTCGGCTCGACCCCGCCCCTCCTCATCTCGTCGAACAGGGCGAAGCCCTCGTCCCTGCGCCCGCGGACGAAGTGGCCGTGGATCAGGGCGGTGAAGGTGACCTCGTTCGGGGCCAGCCCCAGGCGCGGCATTGCGCCGAACACCCTCCGCGCCTCCGCCAGGTCGCCGGTCCTGCAGCAGGCGTGGACGAGCGCCGTGCACGCGGCCACGTCCAGCGCCCCGTCGCCCGCCTTCGCGCCGCGGGCGAGCTGCGCCAGCGCCGACCGCACCTCGCCGGCGGCGCAGAGCCGGCGCACGGCCTCGGCCGTGGTCGCGGACATCGGGTTTTTGTTTTGCTTCACCTGATCGGCTTTTTGCTACCCTTTCTGGAGTGGAGGTTTGAGTTGTTGGTGGGTCATCGATGCCGCGTTGCACACGGCCAGCAGAGCAGACGGTCGAATAGGGCAGCAGTTGGACGTATAGGATTCAAGGCCAGAAATGAGATTGTTCCTCCTGATCTGTTGTGTTTATGATGAGGAAGAAGCTTTGGGATTCGTTTCGAGCTGCGTCTCTAGCAGGTGCCCTGTGGTTGCCATTTCCAGTTCTGTGGAGCCTAAAGTTCATACTCACTCACCATTTTTGCAGTTCGTTTCAGGTAACGTGTACAGGAGTTTCAGGAAGGAAACAAAAAAGCCCGGAGGAAAAATAAAATGGTCGCCCACCGTGGGGCTCGAACCCACGACCACAAGGTTAAGAGCCTTGCGCTCTACCAACTGAGCTAGACGGGCTTGCTGAATAGAATGCACAGAAAATTTACTCGTTACTTGTCTCGCAAAAAAAGGTTACTCGTTGCGTGACCTTGAAATCTACTCCCTCCTTCCCAAAGAAAACTGGGCGTGTACAACCATATACTACTTTTTTTTTGCATGGTCCACCATATACTACTTGCTCAGTGAATACGAACTTCGGCACTACTAGTCGAATTCTTTCGTACGCATACATAAATGCCACCACGATCGAACGAGGAAAAATCTGGAAAGGAATATCGTCATCAACTATGCACGCGACAGCTTGCAAGGAGAAGAAGGAAACGTTTGTACCTGCCCTCCCCTTTGCAGCTTAGCATCTTTCCTTTCCGGAGGGGATTTGACGTTATTCAGCCAGCACACCCTTTTCGCAGCTACGAGCCTTGGAACCAAGGGAAAGCGATCAATCCAATCCGAGAGCGCAAAATCTTATGGAAGGATCCGGAATAAAGGGAAGCGTGTTATTGCCCTTGCCACTGGCCGATATTTATTTGCAGCACATTTCCGGATACTTCATACCACTACCAGTTAACGTCGCGGGCACACGTGGTGGGCGTGACGAGCGACTCGTCCCGATCGCCAATTTTGTCCGACGAATAACGTCCATCATCGCATCAGGTCCAATACCGATATACACGCTCGTCGTCACCAACCACGGCACACTCAAGGCGGTGGGACCGTCTTCCCACCACGGTCGTAGGCGAGCAAGCGAAGTGCAAGATCGCAACGTATCTCTCCCGCACACCCGCCTGTCGAGTGTCGACCGCCCCGCACGCTCGCTCACAAGCAGAGCAGTCCACCGGTCCGGAGTCCAAACCTCAGAGACCTTCCACTTCCACGTCATTCTATCCCGTACTGCTGCCCCACGCCCACCCGGCCGCCCCCGCAACCAGACGCCAGAAAATACCGAGTCAGCGACGGCCGAGCCCGCCTCCCTTCCCACGGACGGAGACGGGGACGGAGACGGGCCCCAGCGTCCAAAACCTCTCTTGAATTCCAACGCGCCCGAGCAGCAGGGGGAGAAGGAAGGAAGGAAGGAGGTCCACCGCCCACCCCCACGCCGTGCGCGTCCCCCCTCCCCTCCCCCTCTTTGAACAGTCGCACCACAGCAGCGCCTCCGCCTCCGCCTCCTTCCGTTCCCCCTCTCCCCTCCCTCGCCGCCGCGCGCCGCTCAGCTCAGACCCGATCGGCCGCGCGCCGCGAGTCCCGGCCCGACTGACACCGGCGGGCCGGCAGAGCTCTCCTGGCCCCGGCCAGCTCCGAGCCGTGCCTGCTGGGGGGTTCCGGAGGCGGCTTCGATGCAGCACCACGCGTACAGCCGCCTGGGGAGCTTGGGCGGCGGGGCGGGGGCGGCGGCGTCCCCGCCGTCGTCGCCGCGGCGGGCGTGGGGGAGGAGGGCGTCGGCCAAGGGCGGCGCGGGCGCGGGGAAGGCGGCGGGAGGGGGAGGCGCGGCGCGGCGGGCCGCGCGGGCGGTGCTGGCCGCGCTGCTGCGGCGGCAGGCCGTCTTCCTCTTCGCCCCGCTGCTCTACGTCGCCGCGATGCTGCTCTACATGGGCTCCATCTCCCTCGACGGCGTGCCCCGCATCATCTCCCGCCCCGCGCCCGGCTCGCTCTACCGCAGCCCGCAGCTGTACGCCCGGCTGCGCCCCGAAATGGACGCCGACAACGCCACGGACGCGGTGAGTGCCGCGCTGCCCCTCCCCCCTGCTCGTCTCTGGAAGTTTGTGTTTGCGATCGAAGTGTTTACTCGATTCGGGGGTGGGGCGAGTTCTGTCGATGCTCGGATTGTAGTGGGTGCGGCGGTGGGTGGTTGGATCATTGTGCGTGAGCTGACTTTCAGCGTGTCTTCAGAGACTGAACTATGTCGTTTTCTGCTTGTGGCCGTATACTCGTTTGCTTTATGTGGTGCGTGCTGGTTAGGACAGATATGGGTTAGTTTTACCCCCGATTGCTGCAGAATTACTACAATACAGTTGTGGGAATGTATGTGAGGGTGGATAACAGGGCAAACTAATGGTGTTTCACCAAGTTGTAACATACTTCAAATTTGTTGGGTTCCTAGTATTTTTAATCAACTGGGAGAAGACACATATCTTGGTCAGAATCAGATAATTGCGGTTTGAGAATTTGTCAGATTACCTGGTTCAAGCAATAGCATGTGCAGAAATGTTTGCAGAAATGTTGTAAATATTGCGGTATCACATAGTATTTGTTAATTGAACGGAATTATGGAAAACCCAATGCAAACTATCCATCCAACAGTCTGCAATTCTGCTGGTCTAAAACAATTGCTTTTAACAGTTGAATCTTATGAATGTGTGTACACAATACACATGGTTAGGAGCATCTGGTGAACATGGCTTTTCATATTAGTAGCGATGATGACAGATTGACAGGTTAATTTATGATTCAAGTGTATGAAACTTGTGTATACCTGATGGCCTCTCAACTCCGAAGGACTTGTTTTTCAGTAGTAGCTCATGTTCATGTTGTATGCTATAAGAGAATTAGTACATCGTTCTATAGTGTCTTTGAGATACGTTTTTTTGCCGCATTTTTTTACCTATTTGTGTCTCTTATTTAGTTCACATGCATGTGTTACTAGTATTCTCATATTGCTACATTTTTGTAGCTAGCAACTGTATGGCGGCATGCTTACAAAGGTGGTGTTTGGCAACCTTGCATAAGCAATAATACCTATGGTATGTCAATTCAAAACTTCTGAATATTTCTCTGCATTTCTAATTTCATGTACTGGTATCACTCTAATGATATATGACTTGATCAAGTTCAAAGAAACTTTTCTTTGTTTTTCTGCACATTTACAATTGAGCATTCTCTGATTTGTCGTAGGCACATTTTCTATGTTTGATTGCCCTGATATGAGTCCTTCAAAAGTTATAGTTGCAAAACGATATACTTAATGTATTTGACATATTTGGCCACAGTGTATGCATTGCTCTATTTTGCTACTTTAGTTTATGGCAGATGCCATTTCGCGCAAAGCATTTCATATTGAAGGAAGTTCAAATCAATAATTGGTTACTTCTGTACTTTGGTAGGTTTGCCCGAACCAAACGGCTACATATATGTGGAGGCAAATGGTGGTTTGAATCAGCAAAGGACATCGGTAGGTACCTTCCATCAGTTGCTCTTTGTGACAATTACCAAAATAAATTTGTATCGTAAAGTTTCCAATGTACAAAGTGTTGCTCACTGATATTTCCTATCATTCTGCAGATATGCAATGCAGTCGCAGTTGCTGGTTTTCTGAACGCAACTCTTGTAATCCCAAATTTTCACTACCACAGCATTTGGAGGGATCCTAGGTCTCTTTCTTTTTGATATGCATGATGTTGATTGTAATCCTTAATGATGGTGCTACTGGGTTTTCATACGCCGTACCACTATCTGTATATAGTCTTTTCGCATCATGTCTTTTTTTAGGGTTGACAAAAAATGAATTCATGGTTATTGATATCGTTTTCTGAACAATGACAGTTGCACTGTACTTAACTTCTACCATTCTCTACAATATAAAAGACTTTACAAAGGATGACTTGTATATTAACTTAACATTTTATTGAGCTAGATTCACACTAGAGAGCTCAGTTTGTTAGCTATGAGCTGTTATCCTTTTTTTTGGCTTGCTGTAGTGCCATGCTATGGTCAATGGATTCAAACATCAATATAACTACACAAATACACACTTAGTCATTTATGTTTAGGGAACTACTTAATATACTATTGTACTCCCTCTGTTTCTAAATATAAGCCTTTTTAGAGATTCCAGTACAGACTACATATGGATGTATATAGACGTATTTTAGAGCGTAGATTCACTCATTTTGCTCTGTATGTAGTCCATATTGGAATCTCTAAAAGGGCTTATATTTAGGAATGGAGGGAGTACACGATAGCATGTTTCCCATTTTCTAGTTCGGGACTGACGGGGCTCGAACCCGCAGCTTCCGCCTTGACAGGGCGGTGCTCTGACCAATTGAACTACAATCCCCGTGGGGTGTATGGCATACCCATTCTTAAATAGAACCATAAGAAGATAAATTTGTGATGGCATGTGTTTCATGCATGGGTCTTTTGTTAGCTATGCAGAACTTCAAGGTTCTGGCGATTCTGAAAAATAATGTGTTGTTCATAAAATGTAAATCTCAGGGGTGTGTTTGGATGAGGGGATTTCTCAGAACCTGTGGTTCTTAGGTCAACTTCAATATGAACGAATCCTATTAATTTTGCCTAGAATTGCCAAGGATTGATACTAATATTTATTTTTTGATACAGCAAATTCAGTGATATCTATGACGAGGACCACTTTGTCCAACGTTTGAAAAATGATGTTCGAGTGGTTGACAAGGTGCCTGGATTCGTAATGGAGCGGTTTAGTAACAATTTGAGTAATGTTCATAATTTCAAGATAAAGGCTTGGTCTCCTATTCAGTACTACAAAGATGTTGTTCTTCCGAAGTTAATTGAAGAAAAGTGAGTTAAAGCCAATTTGGTTATTGCAGCTCCGAAGAAAATGTTCTTCTGATATTATTGTGTTTAACTGTTATATGACCATTTAACACTATTGTCTGTGAATAAATTATAGGCTCATAAGGATATCACCTTTTGCAAATCGGCTTTCAGTTGATGCTCCGCCTGCTGTTCAACGACTGAGATGCCTGGCTAACTTTGAAGCCTTAAAGTTTTCTAAACCAATCACTGCTTTATCTGACACTTTAATTTCTCGAATGAGAGAAAAAAGTGTGGAAAACAACGGGAAATATGTAGCAGTGCATCTCCGTTTTGAAGAGGTTGGTTTTCTACTTCAAAAGACTGTTCTTCATTCTTCTGTCTGAATTTCATTTGTGAAATATGGGCATGAACATGGTTACCAGACGAGGACCGTCATCCATTGTTTTTGTTTATGCAGGATATGGTTGCGTTCTCTTGCTGTGTCTTTGATGGTGGTGATGAGGAAAAAAAGGAATTGGATGAGGCCAGGGAAAGAGGTTGGCGTGGAAAATTTACTAGGCCCGGACGTGTAATAAGGCCTGGAGCAATAAGGATGAATGGGAAATGTCCACTTACACCTTTGGAGGTACGCTAGTATGTAATGTTGGTGTTACTGCTTCAAAAGATGCTTCAGAAATTTCATTATGAAATGAATACAAACTATATTTCCAGCAAATCTTGTCTGATTTCAGCAGCAGTTGGTGCTGATTCTTTTTGTTACAGTCATTTACATGTCCATGCCGTGTGTTGTTTAGGTTGGATTAATGCTTCGTGGAATGGGTTTCAGCAATAAGACTTCAATCTATTTGGCTTCTGGGAGAATATATAAAGCAGAGAAGAACATGGCTCCTCTCCTTGAAATGTTCCCTCTCTTACAGACAAAAGAAACATTGGCATCAGATGAAGAACTTGCTCCGTTCAAGGTTTGTAGGAATTGGAGTTCTAAAGTCTTATTTACTGAACTTTGAAGTATGCTGCTCTAACATAGCGCAATGTTTTCCAGAATTTCTCCTCGAGGATGGCAGCTATTGACTACAGCGTTTGTGTCCATAGTGAGGTTTTCGTGACTACTCAAGGTGGAAATTTTCCTCATTTCCTTCTTGGTCATAGAAGATACTTGTATGGTGGGCATTCGAAGACAATTAAGCCTGATAAAAGAAGATTGGCCGTACTCTTTGACAGTCCACGTATCGGGTATGTTATTGTGGTTCATGGCCAGTAAAACATTACTTTTCACCATCTTTTTCAGTTTTGGAATCATAAATATTATTTGTTAAAAAAAACTGCACCCCGCTTTTATGCAGATGGAAGTCATTAAAACGTCAGCTGCTTAATATGAGGTCGCACAGCGATGCCAAGGGTATTCAGTTGAAAAGAGCAAATGAATCTGTATACACGTTTCCATGCCCTGACTGCATGTGCCATCCAAATAAACCAGAACACCCTAAATCCATCCAGGCTAGATAGCATCTGCCATGGCTGGTTTGACTGATCCTGATTCATTTTGGCATCATTGTATAGCATGATCATTCTTTGCGTGCAGTCTGGTGGTGTGATTTTCCGTCGTCAAGCACCCCCGTTGCAGTGTTGTTCATTCCATGGCCCTCATGTCGACCTTTGTAGAGACATGTTCAGGCTATTTTGATGTAGGCTAATTCTGGGGCTAACAATACACCGATCCTCATCATCTACAATAGATGACCCCTCTTAGGTCTTAACCATCTCTAGGCCTTCTTGGTGGGGTTGTAGACTTGTAGTGTTCCCTTGTACATTGCTAGGCTAGGAAGCAAACACAAATCATAATATATAATTCTTGAAGCGAAGACAGAATGTTCACTTTATTCTAATGTGTCGAGATTTTATTCTTTGGAGTAACCCAATGTGGGGTAGATTTGCATTAGTCTAGAGCCCTGATGGTTGCCTTCGTTGCTTTAACTTGTTGGCATTGCACTCCTACGAATTATTAGTTCGTCAGTTGAAAGGAGAGCACCAAAAGGTGAATTTCTGTCGTTGGCTTTTGTCTCATGTTGGAAACAGCATCTAGAGATTGTCTGAGCAATCATCAATCGAGTGCACAGGTAAACAAGTGAGGTACCTCATTTTTTTTAAAATTTCTTTGCGCTTGTTGAGTGAGGTGCTCTTATTTTATTATTATGCCGAGGACGTAAGCGGCAGTGATGTAAAGCAGCTTTCATAGTCGAGGCCGGTCACATGCCCGGTTTGGATGTTTGCAGTAGATGGAGCCTGTAGTCTGCTCGCGTCATTACGAGGATACTTTGTGAAAAGAAGCTGGCGGGCTGCTCTGCTCTTCCCCTGAAATCTCTGGCGGATTTCTGCTTCAGTTAGGCTGCCAATTGCGAGTAAATCAAGGGCTCAACGTTCTGCGCGGTCTGGAAGACGAGACCTCGCAAAGAAAAGTTCAGTCGCCTTGCTACTTTGGTAACATGAAAGTGCAGGGCATCACGCTTTCACCTAACAAAAGTACTGCTACCTCCATTAATACCACGCTTTCACCCAGTAAGGCCAACTCCAAGGCATGACCACAAATGATCCGCTCGCGTCCATTTGAGGTAAACATATGAGTACAAAACACGGTTCAACGTGCGGGAGTAAATGGATTAATGTCTGTTTTCTGTCCCCTTTTGACCCATTTTTTGTCCAAATTTAGGCCGTGTTTATGTCGAAACGGACAACAGGCGGGACACACACTCTTGTCCTCCTCTGTCCCGTCTGTCAGGGACACACCGTGCCCACTTTCCCTCCCATTTCCAAAAGCCCTCCCGCGCTCCATCTCTCCTCCCTCCTTCATGGTTGGCGCCTCGAAGAAACCCAGCGCCGCGGCGTCCCATGAGGAAGAAGAACGGCCCGAAGAAACCATGGCCGGACCTCACGCCGACGGTGCTTGCGCGGCTCGACCAGGAATCAACCAAGAGGAGGGCCCATGGACAAGGGAGGCGGAGAAGAAACCTGCTGTCGAATTCGACGCTAAGGCCGCGACCATGCAGCAGGCCGTGCAACACAAGGCCGTCGTCGACCAAAACGAGGCCATCCTCGCCAACGCCACGCAGGCAGCGATGACGCAGACCCTCGTCATGCTAGGGTTGTGCCGACCCAGGTCGGCCATTCTCTTCGCCGCCTCCATGGCCGCGGCAAGCATAGACTCGTCGGCCGTTCGCTCTCCGCAGTACCAGTCGTTGAGCTCCTCCATAACACCAGAGACGCCCGGGTTTCATCCGCCATGGCTGCGTGGCCAAACCCGGTTCTCCATGTCGCCGGACGACAACATGATCGCACCGGCCAACCCTGCCACCCTGGCCGTCATCGACCTCAACGTCATGCCTGGGTTCAGTGGCGCTGGCCAGTCGTCCGACGAGATGGAAAGGAAGCAGCTCCGGTCGATTCCTACGACCAACCTTCCCAGCGTCTGCAAACTGTTTGATGAAATGCCAATCCCGACGCCGACGGCGACGACTCTGACTACACCGTGTCAATGGAGAACGTTATCTACGAGGGCCGTGGCCAGGACTTCCACGTCGACGACCAAGGCCATGCCTACGAGGGCCGTGGCCAAGCCAAGGCCATGCCTACGATTCCGATGAGACCCAAAGCCAAGACGGCCATGGCCAAGATGGTGATGACCACTTCGGTGCCCATGAAAAGAAGAGGCCGACGACCGTGGCACCTCATGGCATGAAGATGATGACATGTATTGCGAAGATTAGGAAAAAGAGGTCGACATTGCGGAGGAGCCATTGTTTATCGACGAGCTTACCCAAAGAGTCGAGGCACAAAGGAGGAAGCAAAGCATTCACACGGGATCATACGACAAGGAAGAGGACACTTTGATTTGCGAGAGTTGGATGGAGATAGGCCAAGACCCCAAGACCGGTGCTGAGCAAAAATGATTTGTCTTTTGGACGGTAGTTCATAAAACTTTTCATGCGCGGAGGAAGTTTGCGAGCACCTGAGGCCTGATCTAGGGAGGCCTCGGCCGTGGACTATGGCCGTTCTTTTTGAAGGTTGGCAAGTGTGTAGCTTGTTCATTTTGAAGGCTAGCTAGTGTACCGACCGCTGACTTTGTTGCCTGTGTGAAACTTGGGGCTTGACCATTTTGTAGGTTGGCATATATTTGCCGACCGCTGGCTTTGTTGCCTGCATGAACTATGACCGACAAAATTACATTTGCAAAAATTTACATGCGGCCGAGATGCGCTCGCGTGTTGGACGAACGGCCGGCGCATCCAGAAAAACGGTCGGACACCACCCCATTGTCTGATCCAAATGGACAAATTCCAAACGATACAAATATCTGTTTGGGGGGAGTTGGCCTAATCATTCCTAAATTAGTACCAATAAATTTGTGTTCCAAGGTTTGGCTAACCAGAATCCATGGAGGCGAACTCGGACACTGTTTTATTGCGTGGATCCCACCATAGAGCATGCGCAATGTGCATTATGACTGGAACCAGAGATGAGACAGATTGCCTGGTTGCGGTACTGCACATTGCAACTAGGAGAAATGAAAAGGGAGAAAGGAAAATGTGGTAGGAGAAAGAAGTGATTTTGTTTCTTCTCTTGAAGAGAAAGTTTTAGACACTAGATACAAAGAGAAACTTTAGTGCGAAGCGTGATGTGGGAAATTTTAGCGCTGGCAAAGGCACCCACAATGTGCGTGCTAGGCCAAGGACCTCAAGGTAGAATAGTCATGATGACAACTCTTTTCACACCTTTGGAACCAAGGAATGATTGCAAGCTCATGCGCACTACAGGCATTTTGGAAGAATTAAGCTAGGATTTTATTTTCTATAGAAGCCATTCGCGGATCATACGATTGGGGCTGTCAAATTTTCTATTGAGAGCATACTTATGACCCGAAAATGCATAGGAGCACTCGCCCCTCTGATATCTTACCATTAAACAAGCATAGGGTTCCCGTATCACCCGAAAATGATCTCTGAGGGATATATTAGTCCGGGTGTATTCGTTATTTTAGTTCGACGTATATTTTTTTAAAAACAAGTATATGGTTGTATCCTTCTGCACACTTTTAATGATCTCTGAGGGATAATAAATGTGTTCATTGAGGACAGCTTGAATGACATCCGACAGTTGACAGCAGCCCACATGCATACAATCTTTCTTCACCTTCACGTTACAACACATCTAATATTCAGGTTGTCTAACTAGCAACTAACTAATCAAAAAAATCTTTCACAAGTTTATGCTTTTACCAAGTTTTAAAATATCATTTCAACTTAAAAAATATGCCCAGTTGATTTAAATCATTTCCAAGACTTAGATAATGTGAAACAAGTTCCATGAAGTTATGTGTCTTCTGTAAAAACCGAGAATCTCATCCTGATATAATAGAAATAAATGGTGGATTTCATGGTTGTAAAAAAATTAATTCCGTGAAAAGTCATGATACAAATTCCACAAAACTATGTTTTTCTAGGAAAATAAAATTTTACTACACTAATTTCTAGGATTAATGTTTTTTTATATTTAGCTGATATGTCTGTAATTCTTCAGTAAACAAACGAGGATCATCATCTGTGCGCGTGTGCCGGACTAGTATTTCTAACTACTTTGTAAAAAAAAATCTTGTAAGCACCGTATGTGGTTGTTGGGTGCTAGTGAACTTGTACCGTATACCATTAGTGTTAATATCAATCTTGTTCAAATGAATTTTTTGTCGACTCAAATTCGTCTTTACATACATTCATTTTTTTAGAGCGGACCATAGACGTGTCAGTGTACGCCGGACCTCCAGTTTCTTTTTACTTGCGGAAGTGAACCTTCACATCTTTTTCACTCCTGACACGACTAGTTTCCCGCGATGTGCACAAGTCTTTCATCCAGTCAATGTTTGCAGACTTTATCTGCCGAATTTACTATGATGTCCCGTCACGCTGTTCTGTACTCTAATGTAGGCGCTGCACATATTTTAAATGACGCAGCACAGGTACATATTGTTTGGTTCTACGCGTTGATGGTGCATTGACACATAACAAATCATTTTGTTGGAAGTGCCATGCATCGAGAGCGGACAAAGGATCGGCCGTGATTTCGGAGCGTTGCGCCGTCGAGTGCTCCTAGTCCACACCCCTTTTGACCTTAGTTTCACAGTACATTTAACATGAACTCTCATTTCATTTCCTTTTTCTTTTGAGAAGTCATGTCGATGATTGGTACACCATCAATCTTGTGCCCATAGTTACAGTTATAAAAAAGAGGAGAGTCAAGGATGTGCAAAATGTCTTGTTGAGTAAACACCAAAAGCGAATGAGCCTTTTTTTTGCATCGTCCTTGTGTGACAATACGAGGGGCGATTAGGTTTCTCAAGCCCGCCGCCACCCCCTTCGAGCGCCCACCTCGTCGTCAACTGGCCCACAGCGGCGGCCAGGTCTCTCAGCTTCCTTCCCTTCACTGCTCTCTCTCCACTCGGGGGTTGCTCCCTCCTTGACGCGACAGCACCCTCGACACATCCCTAGGCAGCACCTTCTCTGAGTGTGGGGGGTTTGGCCAGTCCTGTTGGCGTCGTCCCTGGCGGTGCGGTCGGTTGTCGGCTACCGACCGTCAACGAAGTAATGGGTCGAGTCGGTCCCTGTGTTGTCTTTGTTCGGCACCGCCGCTCCGCTGAATGTGACCAGGGTGGGTCAGTTCACGGACACATACGTTGGACCGACTTGTTGGCCTTGGGCTGCGTCACCACTAGGTTGGATTCAACCTGGTTATCCATGGACGTGGTTAGCCACCTCCTTCCACGACCTGATACACGGGTCGTGGGGGTTTGTGTGGATTTGAGCTTCCCGGAGTTGTCATCGCTTGTGTGGTTGTCGTCAGTGGAGGGTTTGCAGGATATTGAGGCGTGCTGGTGTGGCAGCTGTTAAAAATATGCCCTAGAGCCAATAATATTGTATTTATTATTTTTTCATGTTTATAATTAAGAGTTTATATTTCATGGTATAACTGCTATGATCCTTGAATATGTGATTCAGTGGAAAACTCATATGCACGTATGGAACGATAAACGGTAAAGAATAGGTTCTTAGTCTTGCCTCTAAGACTCGCTCAAGTGTTGTTGGTGATCATGTTTTCCAGATCTTAGGATATCGTTCAGCATAACAATAGTACTAAAACAACATTAACTGTATGACGTTAGAAGAAATCGTATTGAATGGATCTAATCTTGTTTGTTATACTTTGAGATAATATCATTAGAAATAAATTGTTATAAGATGGAGTGTTAACATATGTTTTAGTTTCTCTGACCATGAGAGTATCGTAGTCACTTCTTATCGTATGATGGACTTTGGGGTTGCTCAAACGCCATCAGTAACACGGTGATCATAATGACAACTTACAAATTCATCAGAAAGTTTGACAAGGGACTAGATAGCTCGAGAGTGGGATTTGCTCCTCCGACGATGGAGAGATATTCTTAGGGCCCTCGGTGTGACGGTATCCATCATTGTCTGGCCAGACACAGGTGAATACGTCACAAGGATGTCAGAACACTTCAACGAGAAAGAAGAACAAAATCGGTAATGAGGGTAACGATATAGTGAGCATGTGCATGACTCAGGAGGATACTGACACATCTTGGATTTTGTAAAGTATCACGAAGCAAAAAGAACATCACATGACAACCAAAGGTTCACTCTAATGACATCCGTGTAATCATAGGGATCGATATGGACGTACACAGTCCCACTATTAGTCATTGAACAAAGGAGTTTCATTCATCTCTATGTTTTACCGAACCTACATGGTCACATGCTTAAGGTAATCACTATCCTATAATCATCATAATTAGAAGCCCAGCCTGGTTCTAATCTCCTTCCTCTAATTCTCCAATGATGATTAGTTCTGGACCGCGAAGCGCTACCGGATCGTGAAGACCGTACGCTTGTAACCAATTAGAGAACCCATGCTTCCGGTCTTCCATTCGAGGGCGGTTCGCGGGATCATCATCAACGGTTCGAGGGACTCCAAGTACGATCTACACCGACTCGTCTTTTCCGTTGCAACTCTGGAGTCGGAAACGATCGTTGTTCCAAACCCTATATGCATCTTCATATTATTCTTGGGTGATCATAGGGCGGATTTTTTGTTTTCTAACAGCAGCGGGGTTGGCCGGATGCGCATCTACAAATCTGAAGGAAATATGCCCTAGAGGCAAAATTGTTATTTATATTTCCTTAAATCATGATAAATTTTTATTATTCATGCTAGAATTGTATTAACTAGAAACTTAGTACATATATGAATACATAGACAAACAAAGTGTCACTAGTATGCCTCTACTTGACTAGCTCGTTAATCAAAGATGGTTAAGTTTCCTAGCCATGGACAAAGAGTTGTCATTTGATAAACGGGATCACATCATTAGAGAATGATGTGATTGACTTGACCCATCCATTAGCTTAGCACTATGACCGTTTAGTTTATTGCTATTGCTTTCTACATAACTTATACATGTTCCTATGACTATGGGATTATGCAACTCCCGAATACCGGAGGAACACTTTGTGTGCCATCAAACGTCACAACAAAACTGGGTGACTATAAAGATGCTCTATAGGTGTCTCCGATGGTGTTTGTTGAGTTGGCATAGATCAAGATTAGGATTTGTCACTCCATGTATCGGAGAGGTATATCTGGGCCCTCTCGGTAATGCACATCACTATAAGCCTTGCATGTAATGTGACTAATGAGTTAGTTACGGGATGTTGCATTACGAAAAGAGTAAAGAGACTTGCCAGTAACGAGATTGGACTAGGTATTCAGGTACCGACGATCGAATCTCGGGCAAGTAACATACCGATGACAAAGGGAACAACGTATGTTGTTATGCGGTTTGGTCGATAAAGATCTTCGTAGAATATGTAGGAACCAATATGAGCATCCAGGTTCCGCTATTGGTTATTGACCGGAGATGAGTCTCGGTCATGTCTACATAGTTCTCGAACCCATAGGGTCCGCACGCTTAACGTTCGGTGACAATCGGTATTATGAGTTTATGTGTTTTGATGTACCGAAGATAGTTCGGAGTCCAGGATATGATCACGGACATGACGAGGAGTCTCAAAATGATCGATACATAAAGATCGATATATTGGAAGGCTATGTTTGGACATCGGAATGGTTCTGGATAAGTTCAAGCATTTACCGGAGTACCGGGGGGTTACCGGAACCCCCCGGGGATTGTATGGGCCTTATTGGGCCTTAGTGGGAGAGAGGAGGAGGCGGCCAAGGTGGAGGGCGCCCCCAAGCCCAATCTGAATTGGGGGGGGGGGCTTCCTTCACTACAAGAAAAGACACATCCGTGACATTTTGGGCCGAACAATTTTTTTCTATCATACTTATGACACTTCTATGACGACAATTGTGACAAAACCCAGTATCATCATAGATGTGGTGGGCTCCTACTTCTATGACAAAAAATCATGACAGAAAATGGGCTTTTCGTCCTGGGCGGGCCGGAGACGCGGCTGCATGAAATTCTTTGGGCCGTCCATGATGGAAAAAATCATGGTAGAAGCGAGGGCGAGGGAAATATCGGGGTGTTTCCGGTTACGGTGGGTGGTCAGGGCCGAGCGATGCACGGAGGTTTGCGCATTTCTCTCGTACACACACGTGCGTGGGTGCGAGGCGTTGGGCTCTGACTGAACCCGAGCGATTGCACTGCAGGCTACGCGTTACTGAACCCGAGCGATCGATCGATGGCTGTTAATTGAACCCGATCAAGCGATTCCTTCGCTACTGCTGCTAATTGAAGCCGATCGATGCTGCCTCTGGATGAACAGTGAGCGTTGCTTGGGGGGGGGGGGGTTGGATGAACAATTCCCGGCGGGGGTGGATGAATAGGACCCCGTGGTGTTGCCTCTGGATGAACAGGACCCCGATCGATCGAGCCGGTTGGGGCTGGATGAACAGGACCCCGTGGAGGGCTGGATGAATAGGACCATCCCGTGGAGCGCTGGATGAACAGTAGATAGTGGAGGGCTGGATGAACAGTAGCCCGTGGAGGGGTGGTTGAACAGGAGCCCGTGGAGAGGGCTGATTGAACAGTAGCCGATGGAGTAGCGCGCGATGGAGGCTGGATGAACAGGAGCCCGTGGATGAATAGTCGCAGGTGGAGGTTGGAGGAGGTCGATGATGGATGAACAGTAGCCCGTGGAGGCTGGAGGGGGTCGACGGTGGAGATGAACAGTATCCCGTGGAGTCCCGTTTTGCGGTACGCCACACCACTCCCGATGAACAGGACCCTCATCCGACCGTAGGAGGTCCGTTTCCTCCGTTTTGCGGTACGCTAGACCCCTTCAAATGAACAGGTGAAGGAAATATACCCCAGAGGCAATAATAAAGTTATTATTTATTTCCTTATATCATGATGAATGTTTATTATTCATGCTAGAATTGTATTAACCGAAAACTTAGTACATGTGTGAATACATAGACAAACAAAGTGTCACTAGTATGCCTCTACTTGACTGGCTCGTTGAATCAAAGTTGGTTAAGTTTCCTAGCCATAGACATGAGTTGTCATTTGATTAACGGGATCACATCATTAGAGAACGATGTGATTGATTTGACCCATTCCGTTAGCTTAGCACGATGATCATTTAGTTTGTTGCTACTACTTTCTTCATGACTTATACATGTTCCTCTGACTATGAGATTATGACACTCCCGAATACCGGAGAAACACTTTGTGTGCTACCAAACGTCACAACATAACTGAGTGATTATAAAGGTGCTCTACACGTGTCTCTGATGGTACTTGTTGAGGAGGCATCGATCGAGATTAGGATTTGTCACTCCGATTGTCGGAGAGGTATCTCTGGGCCCTCTCGGTAATGCACATCACTATAAGCCTTGCAAGCAATGCAAATAATGAGTTAGTTGCGGGATGACGCATTACAGAAACGAGTAAAGAGACTTGCCGACAACGAGATTGAACTAGGTATTGAGACATCGACGATCGAATCTCGGGCAAGTAACATACCGATGACAAAGGGAACAACGTATGTTGTTATGCGGTTTGACCGATAAAGATCTTCGTAGAATATGTAGGAGCCAATATGAACATCTAGGTTCCGCTATTGGTTATTGACCGGAGACGTGTCTCGGTCATGTCTACATAGTTCTCTAACCCGTAGGGTCCGCACGCTTAACGTTCGGTATTACGAGTTTATGTGATTTGATGTACCGAAGGTAGTTCAGAGTCCCAGATGAGCTCGGGGACATGACGAGGAGTCTCGAAATGGTCGAGACGTAAAGATCGATATATTGGACGACTATATTCGGACATCGGAAAGGTTCCGATTGATTCGGGTATTTTTCGGAGTACCGAGGAGTTACGGGAATACGGGGAAAAAGTATTGGGCCTCATGGGCCAAGTGGTGGAAGAGAGGAGGCAGGGAGCGCGCCCCCCTAGCCCAAACTGAATTGAACTAGGGGGCCGGCCCCCTTTCCTCCTTTCCTCCCTCTCCTTCCTTCTTCCCTTCCCCCTTCCTTTCCTCCTCCTAGTAGGAGTAGGAAAAGGGGAGTCCTACACCTACTAGGAGGAGGACTCCTCCTCCTAGCGCGCCCTAGGAGAGCCGGCCGGCCTCCCCCCTTGCTCCTTTATATACGGGGGCAGGGGGGCACCCTAGAACACAGAAGTTGATCATTGATCCCTTAGCCGTGTGCGGTGCCCCCCTCCACCATAATCCACCTCGATCATATCGTAGCGGTGCTTAGGCGAAGCCCTGGTCGGTAGCAACTGTTGGGGAACGTAGTAATTTCAAATTTTTTCCTACGCACACGCAAGATCATGGTGATGCATGGCAACGAGGGGGAGAGTCTGATCTACGTACCCTTGTAGATCGCAACGGAAGCGTTGACACAACGTAGAGGAAGTAGTCGTACGTCTTCTTCCCTATCCGACCGATCCAAGCACCTTTACTCCGGCACCTCCGAGTTCTTAGCACACGTACAGCTCGATGACGATCCCCGGGGTCTGATCCAGCAAAGCTTAGGGGAGGAGTTCCGTCAGCACGACGGCGTGATGACGATCTTGATGTTCTACCGACGCAGGGCTCCGCCTAAGCACTACAACGATATGATCGAGGTGGAATATGGTGGCAGGGGGCACCGCACACGGCTAAGGAACGATCTCAATGATCAACTTGTGTGTCTAGAGGTGCCCCTGCCTCCGTATATAAAGGAGCCAAGGGGAAGGGTGCGGCCGGCCAGGAGGAGGGCGCAGGAGGAGTCCTACTCCTACCGGGAGTAGGACTCCCCCCCAATCCTAGTTGGACTAGGATTCCCCGAGGGGGAAAGAGAGAGAGGGAGGCCGGCCACCTCTCCTAGTCCTAATAGGACTAGGGGAGGGGGGAGGCGTGCGGCCACCTTGGGCTGCCCCTTTCTCCTTTCCACTAAAGCCCATTAAGGCCCATATGGCTCCCGGGGGGTTCCGGTAACCTCCCGGTACTCCGGTAAAATCCCGATTTCACCCGGAACACTTCCGATATCCAAATATAGGCTTCCAATATATCAATCTTTATGTATCGACCATTTCGAGACTCCTCGTCATGTCCGTGATCACATCCGAGACTCCAAACTAACTTCGGTACATCAAAATGCATAAACTCATAATAATTGTCATCGTAACGTTAAGCGTGCGGACCCTACGGTTCGAGAACAATGTAGACATGACTGAGACACATCTCCGGTCAATAACCAATAGCGGGACCTGGATGCCCATATTGGCTCCTACATATTCTACAAAGATCTTTATTGGTCAGACCGCATAACAACATACGGTGTTCCCTTTGTCATCGGTATTTTACTTGCCCGAGATTCGATCGTCGGTATCCAATACCTAGTTCAATCTCGTTACCGGCAAGTCTCTTTACTCGTTCCGTAATACATCATCTCGCAACTAACTCATTAGTCACAATGCTTGCAAGGCTTATGTGATGTGCATTACCGAGAGGGCCCAGAGATACCTCTCCGACAATCGGAGTGACAAATCCTAATCTTGAAATACGCCAACCCAACATCTACCTTTGGAGACACCTGTAGAGCTCCTTTATAATCACCCAGTTACGTTGTGACGTTTGGTAGCACACAAAGTGTTCCTCCGGTAAACGGGAGTTGCATAATCTCATAGTCATAGGAACATGTATAAGTCATGAAGAAAGCAATAGCAACATACTAAACGATCGAGTGCTAAGCTAATGAAATGGGTCATGTCAATCAGATCATTCAACTAATGATGTGACCTCGTTAATCAAATAACAACACCTTGTTCATGGTTAGGAAACATAACCATCTTTGATTAACGAGCTAGTCAAGTAGAGGCATACTAGTGACACTAAGTTTGTCTATGTATTCACACATGTATTATGTTTCCGGTTAATACAATTCTAGCATGAATAATAAACATTTATCATGATATAAGGAAATAAATAATAACTTTATTATTGCCTCTAGGGCATATTTCCTTCAGTCTCCCACTTGCACTAGAGTCAATAATCTAGATTACACAGTAATGATTCTAACACCCATGGAGCCTTGCTGCTGATCATGTTTTGCTCGTGGAAGAGGCTTAGTCAACGGGTCTGCAATATTCAGATCCGTATGTATCTTGCAAATCTCTATGTCTCCCACCTGGACTAGATCCCAGATGGAATTGAAGCGTCTCTTGATGTGCTTGGTCCTCTTGTGAAATCTGGATTCCTTTGCCAAGGCAATTGCACCAGTATTGTCACAAAAGATTTTCATTGGACCCGATGCACTAGGTATGACACATAGATCGGATATGAACTCCTTCATCCAGACTCCTTCGTTTGCTGCTTCCGAAGTAGCTATGTATTCCGCTTCACATGTAGATCCCGCTACGACGCTTTGTTTAGAACTGCACCAACTGACAGCTCCACCGTTTAATGTAAACACGTATCCGGTTTGCGATTCAGAATCGTCCGGATCAGTGTCAAAGCTTGCATCAACGTAACCTTTTATGGTGAGCTCTTTGTCACCTCCATATACGAGAAACATATCCTTAGTCCTTTTCAGGTATTTCAGGATGTTCTTGACCGCTGTCCAGTGATCCACTCCTGGATTACTTTGGTACCTCCCTGCTAAACTTATAGCAAGGCATACATCAGGTCTGGTACACAGCTTTGCATACATGATAGAGCCTATGGCTGAAGCATAGGGAACATCTTTCATTTTCTCTCTATCTTCTGCAGTGGTCGGGCATTGAGTCTGACTCAACTTCACACCTTGTAACACAGGCAAGAACCCTTTCTTTGCCTGATCCATTTTGAACTTCTTCAAAATCTCGTCAAGGTATGTGCTTTGTGAAAGTCCAATTAAGCATCTTGATCTATCTCTATAGATCTTTATGCCTAATATGTAAGCAGCTTCACCGAGGTCTTTCATTGAAAAACTCTTATTCAAGTATCCCTTTATGCTATCCAGAAATTCTATATCATTTCCAATCAGCAATATGTCATCCACATATAATATCAGAAATGCTAGAGAGCTCCCACTCACTTTCTTGTAAATACAGGCTTCACCGAAAGTCTGCATAAAACCAAATGCTTTGATCACACTATCAAATCGTTTATTCCAACTCCGAGAGGCTTGCACCAGTCCATAAATGGATCGCTGGAGCTTGCACACTTTGTTAGCTCCCTTTGGATCGACAAAACCTTCCAGTTGCATCATATACAACTCTTCTTCTAGAAATCCATTCAGGAATGCAGTTTTGACATCCATCTGCCAAATTTCATAATCATAAAACGCGGCAATTGCTAACATGATTCGGACAGACTTAAGCATCGCTACGGGTGAGAAGGTCTCATCGTAGTCAACCCCTTGAACTTGTCGAAAACCTTTTGCGACAAGTCGAGCTTTATAGACAGTAACATTACCGTCAGCGTCAGTCTTTTTCTTGAAGATCCATTTATTCTCAATTGCTTGCCGATCATCGGGCAAGTCAACCAAAGTCCATACTTTGTTCTCATACATGGATCCCATCTCAGATTTCACGGCTTCAAGCCACTTTGCGGAATCTGGGCTCACCATCGCTTCTTCATAGTTCGTAGGTTCATCATGATCTAGTAGCATGACTTCCAGAACTAGATTACCGTACCACTGTGGCACGGATCTTACTCTGGTTGATCTACGAGGTTCAGTAGTATCTTGTTCTGAAGTTTCATGATCATTATCATTAACTTCCTCACTTATTGGTGTAGGTGTCGCAGAAACAGTTTTCTGTGATGTACTACTTTCCAACAAGGGAGCAGGTACAGTTACCTCGTCAAGTTCTACTTTCCTCCCACTCACTTCTTTCGAGAGAAACTCCTTCTCAAGAAAGTTTCCGAATTTAGCAACAAAAGTCTTGCCTTCGGATCTGTGATAGAAGGTGTATCCAATAGTTTCCTTTGGATATCCTATGAAGACACATTTCTCTGATTTGGGTTCGAGTTTATCAGGTTGAAGCTTTTTCACATAAGCATCGCAGCCCCAAACTTTCAGAAACGACAACTTTGGTTTCTTGCCAAACCATAGTTCATAAGGCGTCGTCTCAACGGATTTTGATGGTGCCCTATTTAACGTGAATGCGGCCGTCTCTAGAGCGTATCCCCAAAACGATAGCGGTAAATCAGTAAGAGACATCATAGATCGCACCATATCTAGTAAAGTACGATTATGACATTCGGACACACCATTACGCTGTGGTGTTCCGGGTGGCGTGAGTTGCGAAACTATTCCACAATTTTTCAAATGTACACCAAACTCGTAACTCAAATATTCTCCTCCATGATCAGATCGTAGAAACTTTATTTTCTTGTTACGATGATTTTCCACTTCACTCTGAAATTCTTTGAACTTTTCAAATGTTTCAGACTTATGTTTCATTAAGTAGATATACCCATATCTGCTTAAATCATCTGTGAAGGTGAGAAAATAACGATATCCGCCACGAGCCTCAATATTCATCGGACCACATACATCTGTATGTATGATTTCCAACAAATCTTTTGCTCTCTCCATAGTACCGGAGAACGGTGTTTTAGTCATCTTGCCCATGAGGCACGGTTCGTAAGTACCAAGTGATTCATAATCAAGTGGTTCCAAAAGTCCATCAGTATGGAGTTTCTTCATGCGCTTTACACCGATATGACCTAAACGGCAGTGCCACAAATAAGTTGCACTATCATTATCAACTCTGCATCTTTTGGCTTCTACATTATGAATATGTGTATCACTACTATCGAGATTCAACAAGAATAGACCACTCTTCAAGGGTGCATGACCATAAAAGATATTACTCATATAAATAGAACAACCATTATTCTTTGATTTAAATGAATAACTGTCTCGCATTAAACAAGATCCAGATATAATGTTCATGCTCAACGCTGGCACCAAATAACAATTATTTAGGTCTAATATTAATCCTGAAGGTAGATGTAGAGGTAGCGTGCCGATCGCGATCGCATCGACTTTGGAACCGTTTCCCACGCGCATCGTCACCTCGTCCTTAGCCAATCTTCGCTTAATTCGGAGTCCCTGTTTCGAGTTGCAAATATTAGCAACAGAACCAGTATCAAATACCCAGGTGCTACTGCGAGCATTAGTAAGGTACACATCAATAACATGTATATCACATATACCTTTGTTCACCTTGCCATCCTTCTTATCCGCCAAATACTTGGGGCAGTTCCGCTTCCAGTGACCAGTCTGCTTGCAGTAGAAGCACTCAGTTTCAGGCTTAGGTCCAGACTTGGGTTTCTTCTCTTGAGCAGCAACTTGCTTGCCGTTCTTCTTGAAGTTCCCCTTCTTCTTCCCTTTGCCCTTTTTCTTGAAACTAGTGGTTTTGTTAACCATCAACACTTGATGCTCCTTTTTGATTTCTACCTCCGCAGCTTTCAGCATTGCGAAGAGCTCGGGAATAGTCTTGTTCATCCCTTGCATATTATAGTTCATCACGAAGCTCTTGTAGCTTGGTGGCAGTGATTGGAGAATTCTGTCAATGACGCAATCATCTGGAAGATTATCCCAATTGAATCAAGTGATTATTGTACCTAGACATTTTGAGTATATGCTCACTGACAGAACTGTTCTCTTCCATCTTGCAGCTATAGAACTTATTGGAGACTTCATATCTCTCAATCCGGGCATTTGCTTGAAATATTAACTTCAACTCCTGAAACATCTCATATGCTCCATGACGTTCAAAACATCGTTGAAGTCCCGATTCTAAGCCGTAAAGCATGGCACACTGAACTATCGAGTAGTCATCAGCTTTGCTCTGCCAGACGTTCATAACATCTGGTGTTGCTCCAGCAGCAGGCCTGGCACCCAGCGGTGCTTCCAGGACGTAATTCTTCTATGCAGCAATGAGGATAATCCTCAAGTTATGGACCCAGTCCGTGTAATTGCTACCATCATCTTTCAACTTTACTTTCTCAAGGAACACATTAAAATTCAACGGAACAACAGCACGAGCCATCTATCTACAATCAACATAAACAAGCAAGATACTAAGTTCATGATAAATTTAAGTTCAATTAATCATATTACTTCAGAACTCCCACTTAGATAGACATCCCTCTAATCCTCTAAGTGATCACGTGATCCAAATCAACTAAACCATGTCCGATCATCACGGGAGATGGAGTAGTTTCATCGGTGAACATCATTATGTTGATCATATCTACTATATGATTCACGCTCGACCTTTCGGTCTCCGTGTTCCGAGGCCATATCTGTATATGCTTGGCTCGTCAAGTATAACCTGAGTATTCCGCGTGTGCAACTGTTTTGCACCCGTTGTATTTGAACGTAGAGCCTATCACACCCGATCATCACGTGGTGTCTCAGCACGAAGAACTTTCGCAATGGTGCATACTGAGGGAGAACACTTCTTGATAATTTAGTGAGAGATCATCTTATAATGCTACCGTCAATCAAAGCAAGATAAGATGCATAAAAGATAAACATCACATGCAATCAATATAAGTGATATGATATGGCCATCATCATCTTGTGCTTGTGATCTCCATCTCCGAAGCACCATCATGATCACCATCGTCACCGGCGCGACACCTTGATCTCCATCGTAGCATCGTTGTCATCTCGCCAATCTTATGCTTCCACGACTATCGCTACCGCTTAGTGATAAAGTAAAGCATTACATCGCGATTGCATTGCATACAATAAAGCGACAACCATATGGCTCCTGCCAGTTGCCGATAACTCGGTTACAAAACATGATCATCTCATACAATAAAATTTAGCATCATGTCTTGACCATATCACATCACAACATGCCCTGCAAAAACAAGTTAGACGTCCTCTACTTTGTTGTTGCAAGTTTTACGTGGCTGCTACGGGCTTAAGCAAGAACCAATCTCACCTACGCATCAAAACCACAACGATAGTTTGTCAAATAGACTCCGTTTTAACCTTCGCAAGGACCGGGCGTAGCCACACTCGGTTCAACTAAAGTTGGAGAGACAGTCGCCCGCAAGTCACCTGTGTGCAAAGCACGTCGGGGGAACCGGTCTCGCGTAAGCGTACGCGTAAGGTTGGTCCGGGTCGTCTCGTCCAACAATACCGCCGAACCAAAGTATGACATGCTGGTAGGCAGTATGACTTATATCGCCCACAACTCACTTGTGTTCTACTCGTGCAAATAACATCAAACCATAAAACCTAGGCTCGGATGCCACTGTTGGGGAACGTAGTAATTTAAAATTTTTTCCTATGCACACGCAAGATCATGGTGATGCATGGCAACGAGGGGGAGAGTCTGATCTACGTACCCTTGTAGATCGCAACGGAAGCGTTGACACAACTTAGAGGAAGTAGTCGTACGTCTTCTTCCCGATCCGACCGATCCAAGCACCGTTACTCCGGCACCTCCGAGTTCTTAGCACACGTACAGCTCGATGACGATCCCCGGGCTCCGATCCAGCAAAGCTTCGGGGAGGAGTTTCGTCAGCACGACGGCGTGATGACGATCTTGATGTTCTACCGACGCAGGGCTTCGCCTAAGCACTACAACGATATGATCGAGGTGGAATATGGTGGCAGGGGGCATCGCACACGGCTAAGGAACGATCTCAATGATCAACTTGTGTGTCTAGAGGTGCCCCCTGCCTCCGTATATAAAGGAGCCAAGGGGGAGGGTGCGGCCGGCCAGGAGGAGGGCGCAGGAGGAGTCCTACTCCTACCGGGAGTAGGACTCCCCCCCAATCCTAGTTGGACTAGGATTCCCCGAGGGGGAAAGAGAGAGAGGGGGGCTGGCCACCTCTCCTAGTCCTAATAGGACTAGGGGAGGGGGGAGGCGCGCAGCCACCTTGGGCTGCCCCTTTCTCCTTTCCACTAAAGCCCATTAAGGCCCATATGGCTCCCGGGGGGTTCCGGTAACCTCCCGGTACTCCGGTAAAATCCCGATTTCACCCGGAACACTTCCGATATCCAAATATAGGCTTCCAATATATCAATCTTTATGTCTCGACCATTTCGAGACTCCTCGTCATGTCCGTGATCACATCCGGGACTCCGAACTAACTTCGGTACATCAAAATGCATAAACTCATAATAATTGTCATCATAACGTTAAGCGTGCGGACCCTACGGTTTGAGAACAATGTAGACATGACTGAGACACATCTCCGGTCAATAACCAATAGCGGGACCTGGATGCCCATATTGGCTCCTACATATTCTACGAAGATCTTTATCGGTCAGACCGCATAACAACATACGTTGTTCCCTTTGTCATCGGTATGTTACTTGCCCAAGATTCGATCGTCGGTATCCAATACCTAGTTCAATCTCGTTACCGGCAAGTCTCTTTACTCGTTCCGTAATACATCATCTCGCAACTAACTTATTAGTCACAATGCTTGCAAGGCTTATGTGATGTGCATTACCGAGAGGGCCCAGAGATACCTCTCCGACAATCGGAGTGACAAATCCTAATCTTGAAATACGCCAACCCAACATCTACCTTTGGAGACACCTGTAGAGCTCCTTTATAATCACCCAGTTACGTTGTGACGTTTGGTAGCACACAAAGTGTTCCTCCGGTAAACGGGAGTTTCATAATCTCATAGTCATAGGAACATGTATAAGTCATGAAGAAAGCAATAGCAACATACTAAACGATCGGGTGCTAAGCTAATGAAATGGGTCATGTCAATCAGATCATTCAACTAATGATGTGACCTCGTTAATCAAATAACAACACCTTTCATGGTTAGGAAACATAACCATCTTTGATTAACGAGCTAGTCAAGTAGAGGCATACTAGTGACACTAAGTTTGTCTATGTATTCACACATGTATTATGTTTCCGGTTAATACAATTCTAGCATGAATAATAAACATTTATCATGATATAAGGAAATAAATAATAACTTTATTATTGCCTCTAGGGCATATTTCCTTCAGCAACATCATCACCGTCATCACGCCGTCGTGCTGATGGAACTCTCCCGTGAAGCTCTACTGGATCGGAGTTCATGGGACGTCATCGAGCTGAACGTGTGCAGATCGCGGAGGTGCCATACGTTCGGTACTAGGATCGGTCGATCATGAAGACATACGACTACATCAACCGCGTTGTCATAACGCTTCCGTTTTCGGTCTACGAGGGTACGTGGATGATACTCTTACCTCTCGTTGCTATGCATCACCATGATCTTGCGTGTGCGTAGGAAATTTTTGAAATTACTACGTGATACGTCTTCAATGTATCTATAATTTTTGATTGTTCCATGCTATATTATATTCTATTCTGGACATTATTGGGCTTTATTATACACTTTTATATTATTTTTGGGACTAACCTATGAACCGGAGGCCTAGCCCAGAATTGCTATTTTTTTGCCTATTTTAGGGTTTCGCAGAAAAAGAATATCAAACGGAGTCCAAACGGAATGAAACCTTCAGGAACGTGATTTTCGGAACGAACATGATCCAGGGGACTTGGACCCTATGTCAAGCAATCAATGAGGAAGGCACGAGGTAGGGGGCCGCGCCTACCCCCCAGGCGCGTCCACCACCCTCGTGGGCCCCCTGTTGCTCCACGACGTACTCCTTCCTCCTATATATACCTACCGTTGGGGAACGTAGTAATTTCAAAAAATTTCCTATGCACACGCAAGATCATGGTGATGCATAGCAACGAGAGGGGAGAGGGTTGTCTACGTACCAACGCAGACCGACTGTGGAAGCGATCACACAACGTAGAGGAAGTAGTCGTACGTCTTCCCGATCCGACCGATCCAAGCACCGTTACTCCGGCACCTCCGAGTTCTTAGCACACGTTCAGCTCTATGACGATCCTCAGGCTCCGATCCAGCAAAGCGTCGAGGAAGAGTTCTGTCAGCACGACGGCGTGGTGACGATCTTGATGTACTACCAACGCAGGGCTTCGCCTAAGCACTACAACGGTATGATCGAGGTGGATTTTGGTGGCAGGGGGCACCGCACACGGCTAAGGAACGATCTCAAGGATCAACTTGTGTGTCTAGAGGTACCCCCTGCCCCCGTATATAAAGGATCCAAGGGGAGGGGCTGGCCGGCTAAGGTGGGAGGCGCAGGAGGAGTCCTACTCCTACCGGGAGTAGGACTCCCCCCTCCAATCCTAGTCCAACTAGGTTTTCTCAAGTGGGAAAGAGAGAGGGGGTGGCCGGCCACCTTCCCTTGTCCTAATAGGACTAGGGGAAGGGGGGAGGCGTGCAGCCCATGGGGCAGCCCTTTCACCTTTCTACCAAGGCCCATGTTGGCCCATTTGGCTCCCGGGGGGTTCCGGTAACCCTCCCGGTAATCCGGTAAAATCCCGATTTCACCCGAAACACTTCCGATGTCCAAACAT
Source organism: Triticum monococcum (assembly GCA_034509565.1). Classification (NCBI taxonomy): domain Eukaryota; kingdom Viridiplantae; phylum Streptophyta; class Magnoliopsida; order Poales; family Poaceae; genus Triticum; species Triticum monococcum. The sequence continues at coordinate 661,768,350 of CM067843.1, read as the reverse complement.
AGGCTTCCAATATATCAATCTTTATGTCTCGACCATTTCGAGACTCCTCGTCATGTCCGTGATCACATCCGGGACTCCGAACAACCTTCGGTACATCAAAATGCATAAACTCATAATAACTGTCATCGTAACGTTAAGCGTGCGGACCCTACGGTTCGAGAACAATGTAGACATGACCGAGACACGTCTCCGGTCAATAACCAATAGCGGGACCTGGATGCCCATATTGGCTCCTACATATTCTACGAAGATCTTTATCGGTCAGACCGCATAACAACATACGTTGTTCCCTTTGTCATCGGTATGTTACTTGCCCGAGATTCGATCGTCGGTATCCAATACCTAGTTCAATCTCGTTACTGGCAAGTCTCTTTACTCGTTCCGTAATACATCATCTCACAACTAACATCTTAGTTATAATGCTTGCAAGGCTTATGTGATGTGTATTACCGAGAGGGCCGAGAGATACCTCTTCGATAATCGGAGTGACAAACCCTAATCTCGAAATACGCCAACCCAACATCTACCATAGGAGACACCTGTAGTACTCCTTTATAATCACCCAGTTACGTTGTGACGTTTGGTAGTACCCAAAGTGTTCCTCCGGTAAACGGGAGTTGCATAATCTCATAGTTATAGGAACATGTATAAGTCATGAAGAAAGCAATAGCAACATACTAAACGATCGGGTGCTAAGCTAATGGAATGGGTCATGTCAATCAGATCATTCAACTAATGATGTGACCTCGTTAATCAAATAACAACTCTTTGTTCATGGTTAGGAAACATAACCATCTTTGATTAACGAGCTAGTCAAGTAGAGGCATACTAGTGACACTCTGTTTGTCTATGTATTCACACATGTATTATGTTTCCGGTTAATACAATTCTAGCATGAATAATAAACATTTATCATGACATAAGGAAATAAATAATAACTTTATTATTGCCTCTAGGGCATATTTCCTTCAGTCTCCCACTTGCACTAGAGTCAATAATCTAGATTACACAGTAATGATTCTAACACCCATGGAGCCTTGGTGCTGATCATGTTTTGCTCGTGGAAGAGGCTTAGTCAACGAGTCTGCAACATTCAGATCCGTATGTATCTTGCAAATCTCTATGTCTCCCACCTGGACTAGATCCCGGATGGAGTTGAAGCGTCTCTTGATGTGTTTGGTCCTTTTGTGAAATCTGGATTCCTTTGCCAAAGCAATTGCACCAGTATTGTCACAAAAGATTTTCATTGGACCCGATGCACTAGGTATGACACCTAGATCGGATATGAACTCCTTCATCCAGACTCCTTCGTTCGCCGCTTCCGAAGCAGCTATGTACTCCGCTTCACATGTAGATCCCGCTACGACGCTTTGTTTAGAACTGCACCAATTGACAGCTCCACCGTTTAAAGTAAACACGTATCCGGTTTGCGATTTAGAATCGTCCGGATCAGTGTTAAAGCTTACATCAACGTAACCTCTTACGGTGAGCTCTTTGTCACCTCCATATACGAGAAACATATCCTTAGTCCTTTTCAGGTATTTCAGGATGTTCTTGACCGCTGTCCAGTGATCCACTCCTGGATTACTTTGGTACCTCCCTGCTAAACTTATAGCAAGGCACACATCAGGTCTGGTACACAACATTGCATACATGATAGAGCCTATGGCTGAAGCATAGGGAACATCTTTCATTTTCTCTCTATCTTCTGCAGTGGTCGGGCATTGAGTCTGACTCAACTTCACACCTTGTAACACAGGCAAGAACCCTTTCTTTGCTTGATCCATTTTGAACTTCTTCAAAATCTTGTCAAGGTATGTGCTTTGTGAAAGTCCAATTAAGCGTTTTGATCTATCTCTATAGGTCTTTATGCCTAATATGTAAGCAGCTTCCCCGAGGTCTTTCATCGAAAAACTTTTATTCAAGTATCCCTTTATGCTATCCAGAAATTCTATATCATTTCCAATCAGCAATATGTCATCCACATATAATATCAGAAATGCTACAGAGCTCCCACTCACTTTCTTGTAAATACAGGCTTCTACAAATGTCTGTATAAAGCCAAATGCTTTGATCACACTATCAAAGCGTTTATTCCAACTCCGAGATGCTTGCACCAGTCCATAAATGGATCGCTGGAGTTTGCACACTTTGTTAGCTCCCTTTGGATCGACAAAACCTTCTGGTTGCATCATATACAACTCTTCTTCTAGAAATCCATTCAGGAATGCAGTTTTGACATCCATCTGCCATATTTCATAATCATAAAATGCGGCAATTGCTAGCATGATTCTGACGGACTTAAGCATCGCTACGGGTGAGAAGGTCTCATCATAGTCAACCCCTTGAACTTGTCGAAAACCTTTTGCGACAAGTCGAGCTTTATAGACTGTAATATTACCGTCAGCGTCAGTCTTTTTCTTGAAGATCCATTTATTCTCAATTGCTTGCCGATCATCGGGCAAGTCAACCAAAGTCCATACTTTGTTCTCATACATGGATCCCATCTCAGATTTCATGGCCTCAAGCCACTTTGCGGAATCTGGGCTCACCATCGGTTCTTCATAGTTCGTAGGTTCATCATGATCTAGTAGCATGACTTCCAGAATTGGATTACCGTACCATTCTGGTGCGGATCTCACTCTGGTTGATCTACGTGGTTCAGTAGTATCTTGTCCTGAAGTTTCATGATCATCATCATTAGCTTCCTCACTAATTGGTATAGGTGTCGCAGAAACAGTTTTCTGTGATGTACTATTTTCCAATAAGGGAGCAGGTACAGTTACCTCGTCAAGTTCTACTTTCCTCCCACTCACTTCTTTTGAGAGAAACTCCTTCTCTAGAAATGATCCATTCTTAGCAACGAATGTCTTGCCTTCGGATCTGTGATAGAAGGTATACCCAACAGTCTCCTTTGGGTATCCTATGAAGACACATTTCTCTGCTTTGGGTTCGAGCTTATCAGGTTGAAGCTTTTTCACATAGCATCGCAGCCCCAAACTTTAAGAAATGACAACTTTGGTTTCTTGCCAAACCATAGTTCATAAGGCGTCGTCTCAACGGATTTTGATGGTGCCCTATTTAACGTGAATGCGGCCGTCTCTAAAGCATAACCCCAAAACGATAGCGGTAAATCAGTAAGAGACATCATAGATCGCACCATATCTAGTAAAGTACGATTACGACGTTCGGACACACCATTACGCTGTGGTGTTCCGGGTGGCGTGAGTTGCGAAACTATTCCACAATTTTTCAAATGTACACCAAACTCGTAACTCAAATATTCTCCTCCACGATCGGATCGTAGAAACTTTATTTTCTTGTTACGATGATTTTCAACTTCACTCTGAAATTCTTTGAACTTTTCAAATGTTTCAGACTTGTGTTTCATTAAGTAGATATACCCATATCTGCTTAAATCATCTGTGAAGGTGAGAAAATAACGATATCCGCCACGAGCCTCAATATTCATCGGACCACATACATCGGTATGTATGATTTCCAATAAATTTGTTGCTCTCTCCATAGTACCGGAGAACGGTGTTTTAGTCATCTTGCCTATGAGGCACGGTTCGCAAGTACCAAGTGATTCATAATCAAGTGGTTCCAAAAGCCCATCAGTATGGAGTTTCTTCATGCGCTTTACACCGATATGACCTAAACGGCAGTGCCACAAATAAGTTGCACTATCATTATCAACTCTGCATATTTTGGCTTCTACATTATGAATATGTGTATCACTACTATCGAGATTCAACAAGAATAGACCACTCTACAAAGGTGCATGACCATAAAAGATATTACTCATATAAATAGAACAACCATTATTCTCTGATTTAAATGAATAACCGTCTCGCATTAAACAAGATCCAGATATAATGTTCATGCTCAACGCTGGCACCAAATAACAATTATTTAGGTCTAATATTAATCCCGAAGGTAGATGTAGTGGTAGCGTGCCGACCGCGATCACATCGACTTTGGAACCGTTTCCCACGCGCATCGTCACCTCGTCCTTTGCTAGCGTCCGCTTATTCCGTAGTCCCTGTTTCGAGTTGCAAATATTAGCAACAGAACCAGTATCAAATACCCAGGTGCTACTGCGAGCTCTAGTAAGGTACACATCAATAACATGTATATCACATATACCTTTGTTCACCTTGCCATCCTTCTTATCCGCCAAATACTTGGGGCAGTTCCGCTTCCAGTGACCAGTCTGCTTGCAGTAGAAGCACTCAGTTTCAGGCTTAGGTCCAGACTTGGGTTTCTTCTCCCGAGCAGCAACTTTCTTGCTGTTCTTCTTGAAGTTCCCCTTCTTCTTCCCTTTGCCCTTTTTCTTGAAACTAGTGGTCTTGTTGACCATCAACACTTGATGCTCCTTCTTGATTTCTACCTCCGCAGCTTTCAGCATTGCGAAGAGCTCGGGAATAGTCTTGTTCATCCCTTGCATATTATAGTTCATCACGAAGCTCTTGTAGCTTGGTTGCAGTGATTGGAGAATTCTGTCAATGACGCAATCATCTGGAAGATTAACTCCCATCTGAATCAAGTGATTATTATACCCAGACATTTTGAGTATATGCTCACTTACAGAACTGTTCTCCTCCATCTTGCAGCTATAGAACTTATTGGAGACTTCATATCTCTCAATTCAGGCATTTGCTTGAAATATTAACTTCAACTCCTGGAACATCTCATATGCTCCATGACGTTCAAAACGTCGTTGAAGTCCCGATTCTAAGCCGTAAAGCATGGCACACTGAACTATCGAGTAGTCATCAGCTTTGCTCTGCCAGACGTTCATAACATCTGGCGTTGCTCCAGCAGTAGGCCTGGCACCCAGCGGTGCTTCCAGGACGTAATTCTTCTGTGCAGCAATGAGGATAATCCTCAGGTTACGGACCCAGTCCGTGTAATTGCTACCATCATCTTTCAACTTTGCTTTCTCAAGGAACGCATTAAAATTCAACGGAACAACAACACGAGCCATCTATCTACAATCAACATAAACAAGCAAGATACTATCAGGTACTAAGTTCATGATAGGTTTAAGTTCAGTTAATCAAATTACTTAGGAACTCCCACTTAGATAGACATCCCTCTAATCCTCTAAGTGATCACGTGATCCAAATCAACTAAACCATAACCGATCATCACGTGAGATGGAGTAGTTTTCAATGGTGAACATCGTCATGTTGATCATATCTACTATATGATTCACGCTCGACCTTTCGGTCTCTGTGTTCCGAGGCCATATCTGCATATGCTAGGCTCGTCAAGTTTAACCTGAGTATTCTGCGTGTGCAAAACTGGCTTGCACCCGTTGTAGATGGACGTAGAGCTTATCACACCCGATCATCACGTGGTGTCTGGGCACGACGAACTTTGGCAACGGTGCATACTCAGGGAGAACAGTTCTTGATAATTTAGTGAGAGATCATCTTATAATGCTACCGTGAATCAAAGCAAGATAAGATGCATAAAAGATAAACATCACATGCAATCAATATAAGTGATATGATATGGCCATCATCATCTTGTGCTTGTGATCTCCATCTCCGAAGCACCGTCATGATCACCATCGTCACCGGCGCGACACCTTGATCTCCATCGTAGCATCGTTGTCGTCTCGCCAATCTTATGCTTCCACGACTATCACTACCGCTTAGTAATAAAGTAAAGCATTACATCGCGATTGCATTGCATACAATAAAGCGACAACCATATGGCTCCTGCCAGTTGCCGATAACTTGGTTACAAAACATGATCATCTCATACAATAAAATCAGCATCATGCCTTGACCATATCACATCACAACATGCCCTGCAAAAACAAGTTAGACGTCCTCTACTTTGTTGTTGCAAGTTTTACGTGGCTGCTACGGGCTTAAGCAAGAACTCATCTCACCTACGCAAAACCACAACGATAGTTTGTCAAATAGACTCCGTTTTAAACTTCTCAAGGACCGGGCGTAGCCACACTCGGTTCAACTAAAGTTGGAGAGACAGTCGCCCGCAAGCCATCTATGTGCAAAGCACGTCGAGGGAACCGGTCTCGCGTAAGCGTACGCGTAAGGTTGGTCCGGGTCGTCTCGTCCAACAATACCGCCGAACCAAAGTATGACATGCTGGTAGGCAGTATGACTTGTATCGCCCACAACTCACTTGTGTTCTACTCGTGCAAATAACATCAAACCATAAAACCTAGGCTCGGATGCCACTGTTGGGGAACGTAGTAATTTCAAAAAATTTCCTACGCACACGCAAGATCATGGTGATGCATAGCAACGAGAGGGGAGAGTGTTGTCTACGTACCAACACAGACCGACTGCGGAAGCGATCACACAACGTAGAGGAAGTAGTCGTACGTCTTCCCGATCCGACCTATCCAAGCACCGTTACTCCGGCACCTCCGAGTTCTTAGCACACGTTCAGCTCGATGACGATCCTCGGGCTCCGATCCAGCAAAGCGTCGAGGAAGAGTTCCGTCAGCACGACGGCATGGTGACGAGCTTGATGTACTACCGACGCAGGGCTTCGCCTAAGCACTACAACGGTATGATCGAGGTGGAATTTGGTGGCAGGGGGCACCGCACACGGCTAAGGAACGATCTCAAGGATCAACTTGTGTGTCTAGAGGTGCCCCCTGCCCCCGTATATAAAGGATCCAAGGGGAGGGGCTGGCCGGCCAAGGTGGGAGGCGCAGGAGGAGTCCTACTCCTACTGGGAGTAGGACTCCCCCCTCCAATCCTAGTCCAACTAGGTTTTCTCAAGTGGGAAAGAGAGAGGGGGTGGCCGGCCACCTTACCTAGTCCTAATAGGACTAGGGGAAGGGGGGAGGCGCGCAGCCCATGGGGCAGCCCTTTCACCTTTCTACCAAGGCCCATGTTGGCCCATTTGGCTCCCGGGGGGTTCCGGTAACCCTCCCGGTAATCCGGTAAAATCCCGATTTCACCCGGAACACTTCCGATGTCCAAACATAGGCTTCCAATATATCAATCTTTATGTCTCGACCATTTCGAGACTCCTCGTCATGTCCGTGATCGCATCCGGGACTCCGAACAACCTTCGGTACATCAAAATGCATAAACTCATAATAACTGTCATCGTAACGTTAAGCGTGCGGACCCTACGGTTCGAGAACAATGTAGACATGACCGAGACACGTCTCCGGTCAATAACCAATAGCGGGACCTGGATGCCCATATTGGCTCCTACATATTCTACGAAGATCTTTATCGGTCAGACCGCATAACAACATACGTTGTTCCCTTTGTCATCGGTATGTTACTTGCCCGAGATTCGATCGTCGGTATCCAATACCTAGTTCAATCTCGTTACTGGCAAGTCTCTTTACTCGTTCCGTAATACATCATCTCACAACTAACATCTTAGTTATAATGCTTGCAAGGCTTATGTGATGTGTATTACCGAGAGGGCCCAGAGATACCTCTCCGATAATCGGAGTGACAAACCCTAATCTCGAAATACGCCAACCCAACATCTACCATTGGAGACACCTGTAGTACTCCTTTATAATCACCCAGTTACGTTGTGACGTTTGGTAGTACCCAAAGTGTTCCTCCGGTAAACGGGAGTTGCATAATCTCATAGTTATAGGAACATGTATAAGTCATGAAGAAAGCAATAGCAACATACTAAACGATCGGGTGCTAAGCTAATGGAATGGGTCATGTCAATCAGATCATTCAACTAATGATGTGACCTCGTTAATCAAATAACAACTCTTTGTTCATGGTTAGGAAACATAACCATCTTTGATTAACGAGCTAGTCAAGTAGAGGCATACTAGTGACACTCTGTTTGTCTATGTATTCACACATGTATTATGTTTCTGGTTAATACAATTCTAGCATGAATAATAAACATTTATCATGATATAAGGAAATAAATAATAACTTTATTATTGCCTCTAGGGCATATTTCCTTCACATACGTACCCCCAAACTACCAGATACTGAGCCAAAACCCTAATTCCACCGCCGTAACTTTCTGTATCCACGAGATCCCATCTTGGGGCCTGTTCCGGAGCTCTGCCGGAGGGGGCATCGATCACGGAGGGCTTCTACATCAACACCATAGCCCCTCCGATGATGTGTGAGTAGTTTACTTCAGACCTACGGGTCCATAGTTATTAGCTAGATGGCTTCTTCTCTCTCTTTTTGGATCTCAATACAAAGTTCTCCCCCTCTCTTGTGGAGATCTATTCGATGTAATCTTCTTTTTGCGGTTTGTTTGTTGAGACCGATGAATTGTGGGTTTATGATCAAGTTTATCTATGAACAATATTTGAATCTTCTCTGAATTCTTTTATGTATGATTGGTTATCTTTGCAAGTCTCTTTGAATTATCAGTTTGGTTTGGCCTACTAGATTGATCTTTCTTGCAATGGGAGAAGTGCTTAGCTTTGGTTCAATCTTGTGGTGTCCTTTCCCAGTGATAGTAGGGGAAGCAAGGCACGTATTGTATTGTTGCCATCGAGGATAACAAGATGGGGTTTATATCATATTGCATGAGTTTATCCCTCTACATCATGTCATCTTGCTTAAAGCGTTACTCTGTTATCTTGAACTTAATACTCTAGATGCATGCTGGATAGCGGTCGATGTGTGGAGTAATAGTTGTAGATGCAGGCAGGAGTCGGTCTACTTGTCTCGGACGTGATGCCTATATACATGATCATACCTAGATATTCTCATAACTATGCTCAATTCTGTCAATTTCTCAACAGTAATTTGTTTACCCATCGTGAGTATTTATGCTCTTGAGAGAAGCCACTAGTGAAACCTATGGCCCCCGGGTCTATCTTCCATCATATTAATCTTCCAATACTTAGTTATTTCCTTTGCCTTTTATTTTACTTTGCATCTTTATCCTAAAAATACCAAAAATATTATCTTATCATATCTATCAGATCTCACTCTCGTAAGTGACCGTGTAGGGATTGACAACCCCTTATCGCGTTGGTTGCGAGGATTTATTTGTTTGTGTAGGTGCGAGGGACTCGTGCGTGGCCTCCTACTGGATTGATACCTTGGTTCTCAAAAACTGAGGGAAATACTATGCTACTTTGCTGCATCTCCCTTTCCTCTTCAAGGGAAAACCAACACAAGTGCTGAAGAGGTAGCACTACGTTCCCCTACAGCGGCATCCGAGCCAGGTTTATGCGTAGATGTTATATGCACGAGTAGAACACAAGTGAGTTGTGGGCGATACAAGTCATACTGCTTACCAGCATGTCATACTTTGGTTCGGCGGTATTGTTGGATGAATCGGCCCGGACCGACATTACGCGTACGCTTACGTGAGACTGGTTCTACTGACATGCTTTGCACACAGGTGGCTGGCGGGTGTCAGTTTCTCCAACTTTAGTTGAATCGAGTGTGGCTACATCCATTCCTTGTGAAGGTTAAAACAGCACATACTTGATGAAATATCGTTGTGGTTTTGATGTGTAGGTAAGAACGGTTCTTGCTCAGCCCGTAGCAGCCACGTAAAACTTGCAACAACAAAGTAGAGGACATCTAACTTGTTTTTGCAGGGCTTGTTGTGATGTGATATGGTCAAAATGTGATATAAGTTGTTTTATGAGATGATCATGTTTTGTTGAAGTTATCGGCAACTGGTAGAAGCAAGTGCATAAGATGATCATGTTTTATGAGATGATCATGTTTTGTTGAAGTTGTCTATTTATTGCATAAGATGCAAGTGCCATGTAATTGCTTTACTTTATCGCTATGCGATAGCAATAGTTGCAAAAGCAATAGCTTGTGAGACGACCATGTGAAGACACGTTGATAAAAGATCAAGATGATGGAGATCATGGTGTCATGCCGGTAACAATAGAGATCATGACAGTACTTTGCAGATGGAGATCAAAAGTACAAGATGATGATGGCCATATCATGTCACATATTTGGAATGCATGTGATGTTTATCTTTTATACATCTTATTTTTGCTTAGTTCGACGGTAGCATTATAAGATGATCTCTCACTAAATTTCAAGGTACAAGTGTTCTCCTTGAGTATGCACCGTTGCCAAAGTTTGTCGTGCCGAGACACCACATGATGATCGGGTGTGATAAGCTCAACGTTCATCTACAATAGGTGTAAGATAGTTTTGCACACGCAGAATACTCGGGTTAAACTTGACGAGCCTAGCATATGCAGATATGGCCTCGGAACACTAAGACCGAAAGGTCAAGCGTGAATCATATAGTAGATATGATCAACATAGTGATGTTCACCATTGAAAACTACTCCATCTCAGGTGATGATCAGACATGGTTTAGTTGATTTGGATCACGTGATCATTTAGAGGACTAGAGGGATGTCTATCTAAGTGGGAGTTCTTAATTAATATGATTAATTGATCTTTAATTTATCATGAACTTAGTCCTCATAGTATTTGCATAACTATGGTGTAGATCAATAGCTCGTGATGTAGCTCCCCGTTTATTTTGATATGTTCCTAGAGAAAAACTAAGTTGAAAGATGTTAGTAGCAATGACGCGGATTGGATCCGTGATCTTAGGATTATCCTCATTGCTACATAGAAGAATTATGTCCTTGATGCACCGCTAGGTGATAGACCGATTGCACGAGCAGATGCAGACATTATGAACGTTTGGCGAGCTTGATATGATGACTACTTGATAGTTTAGTGCACCATGCTTTACGGCTTAGAATCGGGGCTTCAAAGACGTTTTGAACGCCACGGAGTATATCAGATGTTCCAAGAGTTGAAATTAGTATTTCAGACTCATGCCCATGTCGAAAGGTATGAGACCTTTGACAAGCACTTTGCCTACAAGATGGAGGAGAATAGCTCTGCTAGTGAGCATGTGCTCAGAATGTCTGAGTACTACAATCACTTGAATCAAGTGGGAGTTAATCTTTCAGATAATATAGTGATTGATAGAATTCTCTAGTCACTATCACCAAGTTACTGGAACTTCGTGATGAACTATAATATGCAAGAGATAACAGAAATGATTCCCAAGCTCTTCGTGATGCTGAAATCGACGAAGGTAGAAATCAAGAAAAGCATCAAGTGTTGATGGTCGACAAGACCACTAGTTTCAAGAAAAGGGCAAAGGGAAGAAGGGGAATTTCAAGAAGAACGACAAGCAAGTTGCTGCTCAAGTGAAGAAGCCCAAGTCTAGACCTAAACCTGAGACTAAGTGCTTCTACTGCAAAGGGACTAGTCACTGGAAGCAGGACTGCCCCAAGTATTTGGCGGATAAGAAGGATGGCAAAGTGAACAAAGGTATATTTGATATGCATGTTATTGATGTGTACTTTACTAGTGTTTATAATAACCCCTCAGTATTTGATACTAGTTCAGTTGCTGAGATTAGTAACTCGAAACGGGAGTTGCAGAATGAACAAAGAATAGTTAAGGGTGAAGTGACGATGTGTGTTGGAAGTGGTTCCAAGATTGATATGATCATCATCGCACACTCCCTATACTTTCGGGATTAGTGTTGAACCTAAATAAATGTTATTTGGTGTTTGCGTTAAGCATGAATATGATTTGATCATGTTTATTGCAATACAGTTATTCATTTAAAGTCAGAGAATAATTGTTGTTCTGTTTACATGAATAAAACCTTCAACGGTCATACACCCAAGGTGAATGGTTTATTTAATCTCGATCGTAGTGATACACATATTCATAATATTGAAGCCAAAAGATGCAAAGTTAATAATGATAGTGCAACTTATTTGTGGCACTGCCATTTAGGTCATATTAGTGTAAAGCGCCTGAAGAAAATCCATGCCGATGGGCTTTTGGAATCACTTGATTATGAATCAGTTGATGCTTGCGAACCATGCCTCATGGACAAGATGACTAAGACTCCGTTCTCCGGAACAATGGAGCGAGCAACAGACTTGTTGGAAATAATACATACTGATGTATGCAGTCCGATGAGTGTCGAGGCTCGCGACAAGTATCGTTATTTTCTGACCTTCAGAGATGATTTGAGTAAGATATGTGTATATCTTCTTGATGGAACATAAGTCTGAAACATTTGAAAAGTTCAAATAATTTCAGAGTGAAGTGGAAAATCATTGTAACAAGAAAAATAAAGTTTCTACGATCTGATCGTGGAGGAGAATATTTGAGTTACGAGTTTGGTCTTCATTTGAAACAATGCGGAATGGTTTCGCAACTCACACCACCTGGAACACCATAGCGTAATGGTTTGTCCGAACATCGTAACCGTACTTTATTAGATACGGTGCAATCTATGATGTCTCTTACCGATTTACCACTATCGTTTTGGGGTTATGCATTAGAGACAGCTGCATTCACGTTAAATAGGGCACCATCTAAATCCATTGAGACGACACCATATGAACTGCCACTACTAGGAAAAGGCCTGCTAGTGGCGCACCTGTTTTGCCTACTAATGGCGCACTACAGGTGCACCACTAGCATCACACCATTAGAAGTTTTTACTAATGGCGCACCACGGGTGCGCCATTAGTATCTGGTATACTAATGGCGCACCACGTAGTGTGCCATTAGTATATCCCACGGTGCGCCATTAGTACGCCTCCCAGGGGCCATATTTACCCATGTGCTCTGGCTTACTAATGGCGCACTAGTTGATGATGCACCACTAGTGTGCTCGGGCTTACTAATGGCGCACTAGTTGGTGTTGCGCCACTACTATGAATATTAGGGATTTTTTCTTTTTTGATATTTGCACAGGTTATAAAATATATTACTGGACAGAATATAGACAGCACCACACAGCAACAACAGTTTCATTGAATACAATAGAAGATTAGTCTCTAAATACAATTCATCATATTAGTCTCCGAATTCAAAAGACCGAACAAAGATAGAACATTACAAGTCTCGAGACCGCGAGTAGCGAGTTTGTCAAAAGTAATGTTGCATTCAGAGATATTTGAGAGATGTGTCCTCTCTTATCTCCGTGCTACTGCTACTGCTATGCCTAAACATGACCTAAATACCCTATTTAAGGTAAAATAGCATAAAACAAAATAGACCCCGACTCTCCATTATGGAGAATGGAGATCATCCGGCCTCCAATTCTTGCGCTTCGCTTCCTTTTGCTTCCAAGAACCTCCTTACGACTGTCCATACATTTTTCCATCCTTTGATTTGCATGTCTCCACTTTTTTTAGAAATCTGGTATGGACAGTTGAGATTCGTAGGATGACCTGGCTGTATGTTCAAAACATTAAGGCTACCTTTCTGATACATCAAATGAGGCACACAATTCTTTGGGATTATCTGTTGAAAAACATAGTAATAACTTCATAGTTAGCAATGATGTACTAGTTTTAGAAGTATGCAAAAGATGCACGGATGTCGTAATAGTAAAAAAATCTTACCAGGGTATCTCCATGGTAGTTACCGTAGTTCAACACATGCACTAGTGGCACGTATTGACCATAGTGCTGAGGAGTTTGATTGTAGATATTGTAATTCTCAATGTCAGTACAAAATTCGACCAGATGATTTTTCTCCTTGTAAGTTAATTCGGAGCCATCGGTGTAGTGGGTTTTGTCTACCATCTCCCGCACATTCTTTGAACAATGAAAATAAGCTGTCAATGGAAATAAGCTGTCAACTATTTTGAAATAAACAATATAAATTAGCTAATAACTATGTTTGAGAAACTCACACAGCGGTAGAATTGGAGGCGTATCAACAAGGACCCAAATGTCCATATTGTCTTGCTCGATTTTAGGATCACCAAGATCCATGGTGACAAGCATACCCTCATCAAAACCATACATCTTGCAAAATGCTTCCCAATTTTTGCAACCAAAATGGGTTACGCTCCCAGAATTATACAGATTTACTTCAAAATCCACATCGTGATGAGTCCTTAGGTGAATTTTCTTTGTTTCAGAATTTTCATGGTCTTCAAAATCCATCCTCTCCAAGACATAGCGTCTTGCATGGCATGGGATAAGCTATACTCGAATTGTAAAAGATGAAAATTACACGTTGATGTTGGGATCTACGGTAGGGTGCGTCGACTGCAAATTAAAATTTCCTACGCGCAGAACAACCAAGAACATGCTACGGGAGATGGATCATAGTTCGTTACCACTAGACGCACAGTGCCGTGCAGTGGAAGAAGAGTTGGGGCAGCGCGTCCGCGTGGATCGTCTCCTCCTCGTCCGATCTCCCTTGTACAATCGGTGGTTGGTTCCCACGTACAGGTTCACCGGAGTGGCGCAAGTGCACCGCCTCTAACGGTATCCGCGCGTGTAGGAGGAACATCGTGCGGCGGACTGCTAGGTCCGATCACACAACCAGCTGCGAGTGGAGGTGTCTATTCGCAACACATGCAAACCCTAGTGACAGCGCCGAAGCGATCAGCTCATGAGTGTTCCGCACCTCCACTATATATAGGCATCCGTCATGGGCTCAACACTTGGGCCTCGCACGGACCCTAAAGCCCATAAGTCTACTCGGCCACAATCCGAATACAGTTCGGATCACATCCGACCAGTGTCCTCGGATCCGACCTCATAGGTTCCTTCCCTTAAGTGCGCGACCCCTTAGGTTCAAGTTGGCTTGGTCGTAGTTCGGATCACCTCCGAACTGCACGGTTGGTAGCGGCCTCTAGAAAGGCATGCCGAACACCAAGCAGACTATGAAGCTGGTTAGCGAACCTGTACATCACACATCCATTCCTTTTGCCACACGATATATGTTGTCGAGCTCAAGGCGAGCCTGTCATCCTTGTGCTAGCCCGACCTCTTTCTCATTCCAGTGATGCCGACCACAAACCGGATTATCTCATAATCCTTGTCGCATGGCCATGCTTATCCTGGTCGGATCACACGAGGGGCCCAGAGTATATCTCTCCTGATCGGAGGGGCAAATCCCATCTTGCTCGACCACGTCTCGCAGCATGGTTCTGGACAAACCCGAAACCTACCTTTATAACTACCCAGTTACGGAGTAGCGTTTGGTCGGCCCAAAGCAAGTCTGTCACCATCCCGAGTACATGCGTCAGCTCAGGTCTTAGGACATAGAACATATGTTGTACTAGAGACTCACACATGACATATCGTTGCGTCTCATAGTTGGTTCTGTCCGACTTGGACCTTATCTCGACTCGGATCCGACTACGTCGAATCCGACCAGATCCTTCCATGTCCATATTATCCAGTTAGCATCCAATGCTCCATGGCTAGTGAGACCAAGCCATCGACCGTGTCATATGCTAGTCTAGTTGGCTGCGCGTACACACAGCCCTTTCGACTAGGGACCTTTTAGGACAGTCATCATACAATGCATAGTCCCACAAACAAATCACGTACTTGCTGATACACATCATTGATAATGTCCAAGGACTATCTTTATTCATAAACACATAGGAAATATCATCATACATGATTGCCTCTAGGGCATATCTCCAATAGTTGAAATAGTTGAAGTCATGCTTAATTATGAAAATAACACTTGTCATCATTGTGTACCGTTTCAACTTCGAAGGTCTCCTCGAGCTTAATGCTGAAGCGCCGATCATCGTCTAGGTGAGGCCTGTCGCACAGTCCTCGATCGTCGTGGCACCAGCCGCACTCCCCCGGGAGACTTTTGTCGTCCGATGACGACATATCCTACGTTCATAATTCAAAACTACATGATCTCTTGCGTTGGGTCCAATAAGATAATCCACAGTGTGGTGAAAACACGCCCTTCGAACTGGTTTGAGCTATTGGTGAATGGAGATGGTCTAAGATTTTCAGTAGTAAGAAGTGAAGTGGTAATTTTGAGAGCAAATGGTTAGGATGAGTGGTTCCTCTTTCCTGTTTAGCTTTACAATAGAATATTGTTAGTCATGCACACTTGTGCATTTTCAGCCAGGCCCAGTGGAGTTGGCCTAAAAACATTTCTTTCTTTAAGCGTGCTACATCCATCTCAAGTATTTATCGTCAAGGGTTAGCAAGGCCATCCAAATAGAATATGTGGTATGGGCTTTTTTAGTAGGTCATCCTACCAGATTAGGGTTTATCGATGACGAGCAACTGACATTAGTAATAACTATGAGTTGATATCACACTTCTATATGTATAACACAAGAGGCAGTTGATCCTACTTAATTAAGTACTAAGATACCCCATACCATGCATTAGTCGCAAGTACCCCATATGTCCTATTTTTAGCAAAGTCATGCTAAAATTCACGGAAAATTTCAGCATGACCTTTGCTGAAAATAGGACATTATGGAGTACCCGAATTTGCCGGAACGGAAGTTAATCGACATTCCGGCAAACTCAAGGGCCTCTTGGGGTACCTGCAAAATCATCACGGCACGATGGCCGGAGACAAAACCCAGCAAACTAGCAAAGTTACTGACGTGTTTACAGTAATTGTTTTCTGTAAAAGATGATGATCATCTTTACAAGTCTTTCTCAATGTGATCACAGGTAATTCAGAGCATCACAAGGCATTAAAAGATCATATTACTTGACTGTTGTAAGCAGTAAACACTAAACAACACTCGCTCGGAACAGGGGACGTGCAGAGTAATAAAAAACAGAGTTATCCATAAGCAGAAATGAAAAAATAGGTAAACAGTCTACAAACAAGTTTATCATCCCAGCAAGAAGATGCGAGTACATACTAAGTAGCATCAGGAGGAGATCAAAGGAAATGACAGTCCAAAAGCGGAAACAAGAAGAGTATGTAAATAACAAGGAACACATCTCCATTGTTGCTTCAGAAAATATGCCGTACATCATATAATCATAAGCACAAGATAGTTAGGTTACTAATAGACTTCCAAAGCTATTTCAGGTTCAGTTATTTCAAACCTGAAAAACTGAATTACTATAGGATACAAACTGAATTTGGTTCAGTTATTTCAAAGCATTTACAATATGCTAAATGAAACAAAAATCGGGAATACAGTAGGCTAATCAAACAGAAACTCGACTGATTTGTGTTTCCAAGTTCCAAAGTTTCTACTAGTACCAAACTTCTGCGGTATGGTAATCATGGACAGCAGTACGAAACCCAAAAAATTAGCTTCTTCGTCTGTACAACTAACGCAAATGCCAACTATTTCTATTCAACTTCTTCTACAATATACATTTACAATATGCTCTACGCGAGGGGCCATCCTCTAGGCTCTACGCGAGTGGGTGGCGCACGGCTACGCGAGAGGCGGCCGGCGCGGTGGGCACGAGCCCGCAGGGAAGTGGTGGGCGGCACAAACGGCGACTAAACAAGGAAAAGCGGGGGAATCGATGGAGACGCTCACCGCAGAGCTGGGGAAGGAGACGGCGAGGCGAAGGGTGGTCGGGGCAGCGCGGATAGACGCCGAGAAGCCGTGGTCGGTGATGAGGAAGAAGAGGTCGCAGCTCCTGGCGCAGCTCCTAGGAGATGCCGGCACGACGACGAAGCACGGGGCGATCGGTGGCCGCGGTGACGCGCGGCGGCCGCGCTCGGGGACGGTCTGGGCGGCGACACGTGGGTCGGGGTGGCGTCGCAGTGGGTCG
Organism: Triticum monococcum; assembly: GCA_034509565.1. Classification (NCBI taxonomy): domain Eukaryota; kingdom Viridiplantae; phylum Streptophyta; class Magnoliopsida; order Poales; family Poaceae; genus Triticum; species Triticum monococcum. The sequence continues at coordinate 661,750,820 of CM067843.1, read as the reverse complement.
GGGCAGCGGTGCAGTGGGTCGGGGGAGGGCGCGTGGATCTGGCGAAGGGAGGGAGAGAGGCCAGAGGGAGAGGGGAGCAAGTGGAGTGGGGATTTTAGTGGGGGGAAGGGTTAGCAATGGCGCACCACCCAGTGGTGCGCCATTAATAATTTTTTTGATAGCAATGGCGCACCTCCTGGCGGTGCACCATTAGTAATCTTTTTTTGGATAGCAATGGCGCATCACCTATAGGTGCGCCATTAGTAATCTTTTTTTGATAGCAATGGCGCACCCCCTAGCAGTGCGCCATTAGTAAATTTTTTAGGATTTTTTGTTGCCTAGGGGAGGGCCGGCAGCGGCGTCTTGAACCCTAGGTCTCGCTCGGGAGGGGGGGAGGGGGTGGGTGGTGCGCTCGGCCAATTCCGTTCAGGGGAACCGAGCGAGGAGACATGGGAGGGGTACGGGGGGTCGTCGCCGGCGGTGGAGCTAGCGGGGGAGGGTGCGGGGGTGCTCGACGGCGGTGGAGCGGGGGAGGGTGCGGGGGGTCGGCGGCGGTGGAGCGGGGGAGGGTGCGGGGGGTGCTCGGCGGCGAGGGGGATCTGGCGAGGGGGGATAGCGATCGAGATGGAGGGGGATCGAGATCGAGTGTCCTCATGAATATTCGATATTTTTTCAATTGAAAAAATATTCATGAATTCCAAAAGTGCCCATGAACTAAATTTAAAAATATTCATGAGTTCAAAAAATATTTTAAAAAATTGATAATAGTGGCGCACGGGTGGGTGGTGCGCCATTACTAGTTAAAACTAGTAATGGCGCACTGTGCCCTGGTGCGCCATTAGTATTTTTGAAAAAATTAAAAAAATATGTTAGTAGTGGCGCACCGTGGATGTGGTGCGCCATTAGTGTCTATCACACTAATGGCGTACCGACACATGGTGCGCCACTGCTATATAGTAGTGGCACACCACATGTCTCGTGCACCATTAGTGTCCATATTATCTATAGCCCTTTTCCTAGTAGTGTGTGGTTTGGCAAGAAACCAAAGTTGTCGTTTCTTGAAGTTTGGGGTTGCAATGCTTATGTGAAAAAGTTTCATCCTGATAAGCTTAGACCCAAATCGGAGAAATGTGTCTTCATAGGATACCCAAAGGAGACAGTTGGGTACACCTTCTATCACAGATCCGAAGGCAAGACATTCGTTGCTAAGAATGGATCCTTTCTAGAGAAGGAGTTTCTCTCGAGAGAAGTGAGTGGGAGGAAAGTAGAACTTGATGAGGTAACTGTACCTGCTCCCTTATTGGAAAGTAGTTCATCACAGAAATCTGTTCCTGTGACTCCTACACCAATTAGTGAGGAAGCTAATGATAATGATCATGTAACTTCAGATCAAGTTACTACCGAACCTCGTAGGTCAACCAGAGTGAGATCCGCACCAGAGTGGTATAGTAATCCTATTCTGGATGTCATGTTACTTGACCATGATGACCCTACAAACTATGAGGAAGTGATGATGAGCCCAGATTCCGCAAAATGGCTTGAGGCCATGAAATCTGAGATGGGATCCATGTATGAGAACAAAGTATGGACTTTGAATGACTTGCCCGATGATCGGTGAGTCATTAAGAATAAATGGATATTTAAGAGGAAGACGGATGCTGATAGTAGTGTTAGTATCTACAAAGCTCGAATTTTTGCAAAATGTTTTCGACAAGTTCAAGGTGTTGACTACGATGAGATTTTCTCACTCGTATCGATGCTTAAAAGTCTGTCCGAATCATGTTAGCAGTTAATGCATTTTACGAAATCTGGCAAATGGATGTCAAAACTGTATTCCTTCATGGATTTCTTAAAAGAAGAGTTGTATATGATGCAACCAGAAGGTTTTGTCGATCCTAAAGATGCTAACAAAGTGAGCAAGCTCCAGCGACCCATCTATGGACTGGTGCAAGCATCTCGGAGTTGGAATATATGCTTTGATAAAGTGATCAAAGCATATGGTTTTATACAAACTTGCGGTGAAGCCTGTATTTACAAGAAAGTGAGTGGGAGCACTACAACATTTCTGATAAGTATACGTGAATGACATATTGTTGATCGGAAATAATGTAGAATTTTCTGGAAAGCATAAAGAAGTGTTTGAAAAGAGTTTTCCAATGAAAGACCTCGATGAAGCTGCTTACACATTGAGCATCAAGATCTATAGAGACAGATCAAGACGCTTGATAAGTTTTTTCAATGAGTACATACCTTGACAAGATTTTGAAGTAGTTCAAAATGGAACAATCAAAGAAGGAGTTCTTGCCTATGTTGCAAGGTGTGAAGTTGAGTAAAGACTCAAAACCCGACCACAACAGAAAATAGAAAGAGAATGAAAAGTCATTCCCTATGCCTCAGTCATAGGTTCTATAAAGTATGCTATGATGTTTACCAGTCCTATTGTATACCTTAGCATCTCTCTGGCAAGGGAGTACAATAGTGATCTAGGAGTAGATCACTAGACAATGGTCAAAATTATCCTTAGAGGACTAAGGAAATATTTCTCGGTTATGGAGGTGATAAAAAGAGTTCGCCGTAAAGAGTTACGTCGATGCAAGCTTTTTACACCGATCTAGATGACTCTAAGTCTCGATCTGGATACATATTGAAAGTGGGAGCAATTAGCTAGAGTAGCTCCGTCCAGAGCATTATAGACATAGAAATTTGCGAAATACATACATATCTGAATGTTGCAGACCCGTAGGCTAAACTTCTCTCACAAGCAAAACATGACACTCTTTGGGTGTTAATCACATAGCAATGTGAACTAGATTACTGACTCTAGTAAACCCTTTGGGTATTAGTCGCATGGAGAAGTAAACTAATCACATAAAGATGTGAACTAGATTATTGACTCTAGTCCAAGTGGGAGACTGAAGGAAATATGCCCTAGAGGCAATAATAAAGTTATTATTTATTTCCTTATATCATGATAAATGTTTATTATTCATGCTAGAATTGTATTAACTAGAAACTTAGTACATGTGTGAATACATAGAAAAACAAAGTGTCACTAGTATGCCTCTACTTGACTAGCTCATTGAATCAAAGATGGTTAAGTTTCCTAGCCATAGACATGAGTTGTCATTTGCTTAACGGGATCACATCATTAGAGAATGATGTGATTGTCTTGACCCATTCCGTTAGCTTAGCACGATGATCGTTTAGTTTGTTGCTACTGCTTTCTTCATGACTTATACATGTTCCTCTGACTATGAGATTATGCAACTCCTGAATACCGGAGGAACACTTTGTGTGCTACCAAACATCACAACGTAACTGGGTGATTATAAAGATGCTCTACAGGTGTCTCCGATGGTACTTGTTGAGTTGGCATAGATCGAGATTAGGATTTGTCACTCCGATTGTCGGAGAGGTATCTCTGGGCCCTCTCGGTAATGCACATCACTATAAGCCTTGCAAGCAATGCAACTAATGAGTTAGTTGCGGGATGATGCATTACAGAAACGAGTAAAGAGACTTGCCGGTAACGAGATTGAACTAGGTATTGAGATACCGACCACTAGTATACACTCCCGCGACCACTAGTTGTACTCGTTGGAGTACAACGCAACCTATAATCGCCTTTTGTCGCTAGTAGAACATTGTTCCTTATAAGAAACCCCTAATAATGCAAGAAACCACAAATAATGCCAAGAAACTACTACCACTTGCATATGTGGCAGACTTAAGATAAGACTACATTATCAACCATTGTGCATGCTCTTACCTACCAGCCCTACCAAGAAACGACTACTCTACAAAGTGTCGTTATAGGCACGTTTCAACCCATGGCCCTGTTTGGATACATTTGTTGTCAATCTAACCCTGCCATCCAAACACCACTTTGGTTAGAGTTAGTTCAGGGTTAGAATCTAACTCTAACCTCTGACTTAGAGTATCCAAACAGGGCCCATGTTGCCCATTAAGTCAACGCCTTCTATTTGATGGGCGTTATGACTTGTGGGACCCACATGTCAGTCTGCACAAAAATCCCCGAGTGACCTCCTACCTCCGGCCCATCCACCTAGTCATCCTCGGCCATGGTTCGCAGCTACCGCCGCCAGCAGAAGGCGAGGTCAAAACCGCCGTCGGTGCGGAGCCCACCTTGCGGCAGCCCAGATGCCAGTTCCGTCCGGCACTCGCGGCCGCTAGCTAGCCAAGATAGCTCCGTCCAGCTGCTTGTCTGCAAGGTTTGCTAGCTTGATTGGCACGGCGGTGCGGCGGCTTGCTCGCGCGCGCCGCGCTAAGGCCAGCCATCTAGCTCGAGCGAAGGCCAGTGCGGCGGCTTGCTCGCTCGTGAGTCACGCTTCGGCCAGCCTGCCAACCCGTGCGGAGGCCAGCGCGGCGTCCGACCCGTCCGGTGGAGCGGCGGTCAACTCGCTCATCACCGGCGCCACCGACGAACATGCATCAGCACAGTTTGAAGTAATGTTCAGGAAAAATAATGATTTGAGGGGGAATAACAGGATAGAAGGTCAGATGTGGGTCCCTCGTGTCAACGGTCAAACAAAATGCGTTGGTTTAAGCTGCCTCGTCAGCACGGACGTGTGGGCCAACCCTGTCATAAATGGGTTTAAACTAACCTAATCGGTACCCCCTTTGTCCCATAATATAAGATGTTTTTGCTAGCTAAACTAGCTTGCAAAAACCTCTTACATTGTGGGACAGAGGGAGTACAAGGTAGTAGTTTTTGGCGTGGATTAAGAAATTTTGGGTATGTTTTTGCTATTTTTTGTACAATACATTCTTCCTAGGGCTGGTTGAAAGTGGTACTTTTTGTTAAATACTCTACATATTGTAAGTAGGAGTGAAAGTTAAGCTTTGGAACCCAATAAGCAAGGGTAGTTACATAGTGCATATGTGTACATGATTGAAAGTAAATATCAACCATGAGTGACTAATATCTTGATGGAAAACTCGAAACTATGGAATACTAGGGAAAAAAATGCATGGTTGGAAATACTAGCAATGTTCATGTGCGTTGCAACGAATCATAATTAGAATAATACTTATTCACAAACTTGATACAAAACACTCTAATTTTGATATACATATATCACTAGAGATATATTATGTTTCAATTAGAATATATTCCTTGGGATGTTTTGGTGAGGTGAGGGAGGGATGTGGTTGGTTTTAAGATACTAATTATGGGTTTTTCTGCAAATTGGTAGACCAGTGGGATGTTGGTGAGAAAAGGCAACAACTTACCTCACAGTCGTTAGATGTAGATCTAATGGTCACAAACGACGGATGGCAGACACACCATCATCACCAACTTAGTCTTCTGTAGGAGTACTAGCAAGATTCGTGCATTGCATGGAACATCAAGATGCATTTTTTATAAAACACTTGTTGTGATTGACCCATGCGGGAGTAATCCCATGTGTAAAAACTAATGATATCTCAAGAAATAGAAGATAAGGTGAAGAGGAGTGGGGCGTGGTGGTGATTGGTGGTCGGACTGAGCAAAGGCATGGGGATTGACGACACCGGCAGCGGCCACCAGGCCAGTTTGTTCTAGAGGCTTCCTTTCTTAATTGCTCAACAATGAGGTTGTTGGAGATAAGGATGAACGAGGGAAGGCCTTGTCTGCAAATGTGGAGAGGGGTGCGGGTATCTATTAGTTTAATTTCCATCCATCAGATATAGATCGGACGGTCCATATTGCAAGATGGCACGTGTACCATCATCACCAACTCGGTTTTTTTATAAGAGAAGAAATATAAGTATGGAGATACAAATGTATTATCGATACTTGTTTCCGTAAACTAGCATCTACATTCTATTCAACACCTCAGCATGTGAGGCCTTAGCACAATGACTTCTCGACTGTGTAAAACAAAGGTTTTCCCGTCGCCGATAAGGAGGGGGTGACGGCGGCGCGCTTTTTGGCTTGCTCTAGTCCTAGTAGTCATACTAGGTGGTCTAAGCACGTGTAGATTTATTCTTTTTCACATCTCGTGTTCTCCGTACTGCCACGACTGTTGATGAATAGATGGTAAGTTATTCACAGGGAAACCCTTGTTGAGCGTGTTTGCAAGAGAGAGAGAGAGAGTGCGTGTGTGATATGTCTAGAGACCGAGGCAATGATAACAAATTCTTTGTGTCTATGTGTGTGGAGGATAGAGAGAGACATGTAGATGGGGCTTTGTGTTGTGTAACGTGGAGACACATATACATAATTAGAGAGTGAGTGTGTGAGATACACATGCGGACATGAGGAGAGATGAGGATCCACATTAATGGGTGTTTGTGCGCGTTTGTGTGTGTTTGTGCGCGCGTTTGTGTGTGAGAGGGAGTGTGTGTATGTGGAGTAGAGAGACCACTAATGATCTAAACCTAGTATAAGGGAAGGGGGAATGGTGTGACATGTGTAGTAGCGGGATAGCATGGGTGCGGGCGGGGGGAGCAGACTATTTGGAAGAGACATCGAGTGTGTGTGGGAGAGGGGTGTGAGAGCGAGAGAGAGAGAGAGAGCTAGCGACGGAGAGAGAGAGAGAGAGAGAGAGAGAGAGAGAGAGGAAGAGAGGGGGCGAGAGAGGGGGCGTTTGTGTCCAGTATTGATAGGGAGACAATGTTGATGTTGATTGAAATTGGCATATGTACGGAGACGCAAGGGAAGCGAGTCATCGTGTGTGTGATAGGGACTTCATGAGAGATCTAAAATATATGGTGTAGAGAACAATGTGCGAGATTGAGAACGATGATACATTAGGGAGCTATGGAAAGAGTCACGACATATATGTATACAGGGAGGACCTGGGGCGGGTCCGCATGTGGGAGAGATAGAAAGAGGAGAGTGGTGCACAAGGAGACAAAGTGTGCTTGTTTGCAGTGGGGGTGGTGTGTGAGGTGAGTGTGCGAGAACCACATAACTAGGGAGATAGACATTTGGGGGCGATGTTTTGTGTGTATGGGAAAGATACACTCTACATAGTGCGTGTGCTTGGGAAAGAGAGATGCCGGGTGACCTAGCTAGAGAGTTGGGGAAGAGATGTGTGCATGCCCAAGAGACAAAGTGATAGAGACCTATATTGGGGTCCGGACTTTAGAAGAGAGAGGGGTGTTAATGTGCTCGTGTGTTGGTGTTTGGGGGAGAAAACGACTTCTCTGTGTGTGTGTGTGTGTGGGGGGGGGGGGGGCGACGCGCGCGGGGGGGTGGGGTTGGGTTCAGATAAAGAGTGAGGTGTCTATATTTGAGGGACTTTAGCGTAATTGAGATATACATGGTCAATAGTGTGTGCACTCATGGTTGATCAATTAGTTTCACAGTTTGGACTATGAGATAACGATACTTTTGAACATGCGTGATATACCTTGATGTACCAGAATTACAAACCTAAGATTGGAATTTTGGAATTCGACTCCATCATTAGCTTTGTAATTCATTTAAATGGAGGTACATTTTTTAAGCTGGGATTTTGTGATGTCAAATTTATATATCAAACCTAGAGAAATACACATACGGGCATGTTCAAACTTTATAATCATCCACTTTATCATACACATACACATTTTTGCTTTTGTCATCATATTTAGGATAAACACATTTGGAATTTCATTTGAATTGGACCGTATGATGGTATTTGCTTGTAGTAGCTCAATGATGCATATTTGAATTGAATGGACAATCTAAGTTTCGAGTTGGAGACATTGATTTTCAAAACTTGCACTTTTTTTTGCGTGCAAAACAAACAAATTCTCGGCCATGATATTATAGTCGGCCGTACAAGAGCAAAATATAATTTCAGGCGCCAAAAGCTTCCAAACTTCCCGCTCACATCGAAATATCTCGTGCCCGAAAGTTTAGCCCTGCGATATTCCTGTTTTACCCCTGCCACATGAACGAAATGGGCTGCTTTGGTAACTCCATTGTTTTCCCCTCTTTGCCCCCAACATTCTTCCCCAGAGCCCCTTCCCTTCCCCTCCCCGACCCCCCAACCACGGCAAGCCGCCAAATTTAGTCCTCCGCCACAGTGGTGCACCTCACACCTCGACGGATCTACCTTCCACACCTTGGAACCCCCAACTGCCAACTCACCACTTCACCGGAGCCGCTTCAGCGACTGGCTTGTCCACCGCTCTAGATCTCCTTGACTGCCATCATGGTCCATCGCACCGGATCTGCTTAACCGGCGCCCTCGTACACCACAGTGTAGGCCCTTTACTGACTCCCTCGTCCGTCCCTTCGCTGGCCCTTCATACAAGCCCTCGTCTGCCGCAACAGATCCGCCTCACCAAAAGCACTGTACAATGCGCCCGCCGAAGCCTTCGTCCACTGCACCGGACCCGCTCCACGGACGCCATATTCAACTCCACCGCCCTGCTTTACCAACGCCGTAGCCTCATCAGGTTATTTAGATTTGTACTCCTTCGAGTTTTCTCTTTATCATGGAACTGCTCACTTACCACATATGAGCTTTCTTGTATGTTGACATGCGCCGCAATCGTAGCACTGGAGTCACTTCAGCGACGGCGACAGCCGGCCCAAACTCAACCGCAACACGAGCACCATCGACGATCCTTAGCTATCAAGTATGCCAACGATACCCATATGTCGCCGAGAATCAGGTACTATTATCCAATGGCCGGCGCCTACGTTCACTTTCTTAGCATAAGCATCGCACCTTTGAATTTCTTCAGGGCATCATTTAGTTTTTCATGAGACGCGTTATTCTGCTTGCACCTGTAGGGACATACTACTGGCAGTGAACATGTTACATGTGCTAAATTACATACCAGTGCACATATAGTTAATACGCTTCAGTTTTTTCCTAAGTATTACTGTACTTCCTAGATATCACTGCCTACTATTTTACTTCTTGCATGCTATATTTATGATAATGGTGTTGTTCTGATGGCACATGTTGGTTCCATCAGACTGCTTCATGTTCTCTATGCTTAATTACACATCAGCAAACTAGCATGTGGTTCCACTGGATTTTGTTCGTTTTACCCTACATTTTCTGATGCTTGCTATTACATCACTGTTCCGAGCCTCTGTTCATTACTTTTTTGTGTGTTCTTGATCTTCCCAAGTTGCATGACTAATTTGATGCTTCTATTAATTATGGAGCTTCCAACCCCATCAAGCAAAATATTTGTTCTTTTGGGGCTGGCACCTCGAACAAGCATAAAAATAGAGGGAAGCAGATATATTGTCGTGTATGCACACACCCTTCTTTCATTAGTTTAGATGAACCATTGATGATCAATTCGAACCAGTGCATGTGATTAAAATTAATTTTACCTAAATAGAGGGTGCAGAATAAACTACAACAAGTAGATTTGCGACCATGGGATGCGGACAATATCTTTAAAGAACATTGCAACAGCAGCGAGGCTTCACAACAACATATGGTAAGCCAGTGTGTTTTAGTACATGTGGAATGTAATGCGTGTGGGCTGCTTTCTTGGCTTGTGCCCTCAACCTGTAATCCTACAGAATAACAAATAGTTCAGTTGTCTGCTTTGCTGTATTGCTTGATTTGAATGCTTGTTTGTTACTTGTTACGCTATACCTGAGTTGGCCAATATGTCAGCAGTGCCTACTGTACTATCGTAAAGAAATGCATGCCTAGTTCATTTGAGTCCTTAACTTTTCCTCTGAACTTCATCACAAGACTGTCTTCATAGTTTATATGAGGCCACACTGTTAAGTGCTTTCTCAGATTATTTCAACTGCTTATATGCCTTGGCAACTTAAATATAGCGGTGGTACACTCCCTTTCAACTAGGGATGTCAACTGGGTCCCGTTTAATCCCGATTAAAGTCCACTAGTGGTATGATAGTTCAAGAGAGTTTTTGTTTTTTTGAGAAAAATGAACCAGGGAGCTAGCAAAAACTAACTAGATGAGACTGGCGGATGTCGTTTATTTGCTAGTTACATCCCTAGTTTCATCTTACCATTTTAATTTCTTTTCGGCTGATGCTGCTTTGAACCATTTAAATATAGCTTGCCATGCTCGGTGATACGTCTCCAACATATCTATAATTTCTGATTGCTCCATGATATTATATTATCTGTTTTGGATGTTAATGGGCTTTATTTTACACTTTTATATCATTTTTGGAACTAACCTACTAATCGAAGGCCCAGCCCAAATTGTTGTTTTTTGCCTATTTTAGGGTTTTGCAGAAAAGGAATATCAAACAGAGTCCAAACGGAATGAAACCTTTGGGAACATGATTTTCTCAACAAACATGACCCAGGCGACTTGGAGTGGGCGTCAAGAAACGACCGAGGAGGGCACGAGGCAGGGGCGCGCCCTCCACCCTCGTGGGCCCCTTGTTGCTCCACCGACGTACTTCTTCCTCTTATATATATCCACGTACCCCCAAACATCCAGGAGCACCACGAAAACCAAATTCCACCGCCGCAACCTTCTATACCCAAGAGATCCCATCTTGGGGCCTTTTCCGGAGCTCCGCCGGAGGGGGCATTGATCACGGAGGGCCTCTACATCAACTCCATGGCCTGTCCAGTGATGTGCGAGTAGTTTACTTCAGACCTTCGGGTCCATAGTAATTAGCTAGATGGCTTCTTCTCTCTCTCTTTGGATCTCAATACAAAGTTCTCCTCGATCTTCTTGGATATCTATTCGATGTAATCTTCTTTTGCGGTGTGTTCGTCGAGATCCGATGAATTGTGGGTTTATGATCAAGTTTATCTATGAACAATATTTGATTCTCCTCTGAAGTCTTTTATGCATGATTGGTTTATCTTTGCAAGTCTCTTCGAATTATCAGTTTGGTTTGGCCTACTAGATTGATCTTTCTTGCAATGGGAGAAGTGCTTAGCTTTGGGTTCAATCTTGCGGTGCTCGATCCCAGTGACAAAAAGGGAACCGACACGTATTGTATTGTTGCCATCAAGGATAAAAAGATGGGGTTTATATCATATTGCATGAGTTTATCCCTCTACATCATGTCATCTTACTTAAAGCATTACTCTGTTCTTATGAACTTAATACTCTAGATTCATGCTGGATAGCGGTCAATGTGTGGAGTAATAGTTGTAGATGCAGAATCGTTTCGGTCTACTTGTCGCGGACGTGATGCCTATATACATGATCATACCTAGATATTCTCATAACTATGCTCAATTCTATCAATTGCTCGACAGTAATTCGTTTACCCACCGTAATACTTATGCTCTTGAGAGAAGCCACTAGTGAAACCTATGGCCCCCGGGTCTATCTTCCATCATATTAATCTTCCAACACTTAGTTATTTCTATTGCCATCTATTTTACTTTGCATCTTTATTTCTCTTTATCATAAAAATACCAAAAATATTATCTTATCATATCTATCAGATCTCACTCTCGTAAGTGACCGTGAAGGGATTGACAACCCCTTTATCGTGTTGGTTGTGAGGTTCTTATTTTTTTGTGTAGGTGCGTGGGACTCGAGCGTGATCTCCTACTGGATTGATACCTTGGTTCTTAAAAACTGAGGGAAATACTTATGCTACTTTACTGCATCACCCTTTTCTCTTCAAGGGAAAACCAACGCAGTGCTCAAGAGGTAGCAAGAAGGATTTCTAGCGCCGTTGCCGGGGAGATTCGCGCCAAGTCAAGATTTGACTCCCGACAAACGAGCCATTTCTGGCACTGTTGCCGGGGAGTCTACGCACAAGTCAAGACATACCAAGTAACCATCACAAACTCTTATCCCTCGCATTACATTATTTGCCATTTGCCTCTTGTTTTCCTCTCCCCCACTTCACCCATGCCTTTTCTTCGCCCTTCTTCGTTTTGTATTTTCATTTGCCTTGATGTCTTACTTGGCCCGTTTGCTCGTTTGGTTGGAATTGTTATTCATTTATTGCTAAATAGAGAACCTAAGATCTATGGGTCCTCATCCGCTTGCTAATCTTTTTAAGAGATCCAATTATGATGAACCAATTGCTAGTGAGTTTTGTGCACTAGATTATCTTTGTGAAGTTTTGCTTGAAATTCATGAATCTGGAAATTGTGATGAAGTACTTTATGGAGTAATTCATGATGGATCTTTGAATAAAAAGCATGATTGCAATGATGATAGTATAAATTCTATTAATGTCAATTGTGCTTATAATATGCAAAACCCTAAGCTTGGGGATGCTAGTTTTGCTATGACTACTATTTGTTGCAATGATCACGATTGGGGTCATTCTTCTTATGATCTTGAAAATTTATTTAAGCCCCATGATGAATATGAGATTGGTAATAATGTTTGCAATAATATTGAAAGTGGGTTTGGAAGAGTGTCAACTTTAGATCCCACATATTTGTAGAATGCTCAATCTTATGAAGTTTTTGATAAAAGTGGGTTTGGAGAGGTCATGACTTTAGTTAATGTTAATCCCACTATTTCGGAAGAGTGTCAACTTTGCATGAATGTGGATCATGTTGAGAATATTTTATGTGATAGCTATATTGTTGAATTTGCTTATGATCCTGCATGTAATTATTATGAGAGAGGAAAATATGGTTGTAGAAATTTTCATGTTACTAAATTACCTCTCGTTATTTTGAGATTGCTATTGTTTCTTTCCGCTTCCTTGCCTATGCTAGTTTTTGCTTGCCTTGATAATTTGTTTGCCTATAAGAGCATCTCCAGCCGCGCCCCAGAAAGGCCTCCCCAAGCATTTTTTTTCACGCCGACGCTGAAAAATTGGCCCAATCGTGCCCCCAGGAGCCCGATTTTTGCCGGCCTGGGCCGAATTTAGCGCCGGCAGACCCAGGCCGAACCCGGCATGCTGGGGGCGTCGGGGCGAGCGGTTTTGGTGCGAAAGAGCCACGGGCCCGCCGCGTCAGCAACACCGTGCGTCTTCTTCCCCGAACGCCTTGGTTTCCCATGGGGAATCGATGGCAAGGCTGTCGCCGGTCAGCCTTACCATTGATTCCTCACGGGTGGCGCGTCACGGGGCGGCGCGCCGACGCCTCCCCTCCCTCGCACGCGTACACACGGGGCGGCGCCGCTATATAAGCCGGTGGCCTCCCTCGCCTCTGGCCACACCAGCCATACCAGCCCTAGCCCGCCCTCTACCTCTCCCGAGCGCCGCCGCCGAGCCCTGGCTCTCCCTCCCTCCCTCTCCCAATGGCCGAGCGATTCCCCGGAGATGAGGCCGCGACCAATGGCTTCGGCCGCCGCTCGCTCCGCGAATAGGAGTCTTGGCTCCTGTTCCAGGCGAAAATCCCGGCGCCGCCGGACATGCGCGCCGGGCCAACGAGGTGGAGACTCAGCAAGGGGGGCGTGCCCATTCCCCCATTGCCCGACGTCGTGGCGAAACCGGGCTACTTCGCCGACGAGGTCGACGTCGTCTGCGCCTCCCTCACCGACGCCCAGCTCGCCCTCCCCGAGTATGCTGCTGACAACATAGCAGCATGGAAGGCGTACTTCCAGCATCGGCAGCAGCAGAGGATGGCATCCACCAACGGCGCACCGGTGGTGGCCGGACCAAAGAACAGCGACGGACGCCACCTGTGGTGGGGTGTCCCCGGCCGCACCCTCGAGGGCGTTCTGACGTACCTCGAGGGCGGCAACGACCCGCCGTTAGCATACCCCCCCGGCGAGGGCGGCCGCCACGGCCATGGCTCACCGCCGACGCGACGGGCAATTGTTGCCCAGGAGGTTCGGCGCCTCCTCTTCTTCCTCCTCCTCCCGCTCTTCCTCACACTCGTCCGGTGCTCCGGCGCCGCTCGGCGTCAAGGCCGAGCCCGCGGCGGAGACGCCGCTCGGCCGGCGCACTCGCACCGCCGGCATCGTCATCAATGAGGGCGGCCGGCGCGCCCCCTCGTCGGCTCCTCCGCACTTCGTCAAGCCCAAGACGGAGCCGGGCATGGAGCCGGTGAAGATGGAGCCGGGCCTCCCCGCGGTGAAGACGGAGCACGGCGGCGATGTCGAGCTCGACGACGACGCGACCCTAGAATGGGCGCGCACAAACTCCCTGAAGATGGCGAGGGAGCGCCAGTGCGCCGCCCTGCGGCGATTCGCGCAGCGCCACCGGGGCCGCGACGAAGGAGGAATCGTCATCATCGAGAACAACGACGACGCCGCCGTGCCGCCGCCACCAGCCCGCATAGGCGACGCTGGTCAGGGGTCCACCAAGGACGGTTGCGTCAACGAGGAGAAGCCGGACGACGACGACGACGGCGACTACTCCGCTTTTAGCCAATTCTTTTTTAATTATATATATTATGTAATAAAAACCCGCTTTTTAAATGTAATGAATGTCGAACTTCGCCGAACTTTGAACTTTGCTATATTTTTTTAATTTTTTTGAACGCGCCTGGGGACGGCTCTGGGGCCGGCGGCTCGGGACCAACTCGGCCCCAGGCCGATTTTTTGCGCCGGCTCACCCCCAGGGGGCGATTTTAGGCGCCCCCTGGGGGGCCAATGGCTGGAGATGCTCTAAGATGCCTATGCATAGGAAGTATGTTAGACTTATATGTGTTTCTCATGTGTTTTATGAGGCTCTCTTTGTGCTTCAATTCTTGTCTTTCATGTGAGCATCGTTGAAATCTTATGCCTAGCTATAAGGCATTAAAGAAAAGCGCTTGTTGGGAGACAACCCAATATTTTTCCTCGCTGTTATTCAATAAATAATTTATCTAGCCTCTGTTTTGGTTGTGTTTTTTTGTGTTTAATTAGTGTTTGTGCCAAGTAGAACCGATGGGAAGACTTGGGGAAAGTCTTTTTGATCTTGCTGTAAAAAACAGAAACTTTAGCGCTCACAAGAATTGCTTCCATTTTTATTTGGAAAGTGATATTTAGTTAATTATTTTTTCATATGATTAATAGATAAATTCCCCATGCACATCAATTTAGTTTAGAATTTTTGGGGTTCCAGAAGTGGTCGAAACCTATAGATTACTACAGACTATTTTGTTTTTGACAGATTCTGTTCTTCGTGTGTTGTTTGCTTATTTTGATGAATCTATGGCTAGTAAAAGAGTTTATAAACCATAGAGAAGTTGGAAAAAAATTAGGTTTAACACCAATATAAATAAATAATGAGTTCATTACAGTACCTTGAAGTGGTTTTTTTTCTTTCGCTAACGGAGCTCACGAGATTTTCTATTTTGAGTTTTGTGTTGTGAAGTTTTCAAGTTTTAGGTAAAGATTTGATGGATTATGGAACAAGGGGTGGCAAGAGCCTAATCTTGGGAAGCCCATGGCACCCCAAGGTAAAACTCAAGGACACCAAAAAGCCTAAGCTTGGGGATGCCCCGGAAGGCATCCCCTCTTTCGTCTTCGTCTATCGGTAACTTTACTTGGAGCTATATTTTTATTCACCACATGATATGTGTTTTGCTTGGAGCATCATGTATGATTTGAGTCTTTGATTTTTAGCTTACCACAATCAGCCTTGCTGCACACACCTTTTGAGAGAGACTCATATGATTTGAAATTTATTAGAATACTCTATGTGCTTCACTTATATCTTTTAAGCTATATAGTTTTTGCTCTAGTGCTTCACTTATATCTTTTAGAGCACGGCGGTGGTTTTATTTTATAGAAATAATTGATCTCTCATGCTTCACTTATATTATTTTTAGAGTCCTTTAGAACAACATGGAAATTTGCTTTAATATAAAAACTTTCATATAAGTGCATTGGATACTATGAGAAGTTTGATACTTGATAATTGTTTTGAGATATGGAGATGGTGATATTAGAGTCATACTAGTTGAGTAGTTGTGAATTTGAGAATTACTTGTGTTAAAGTTTGTGATTCCCATAGCATGCACGTATGGTGAACCGTTATGTGATGAAGTCGGAGCATCATTTATTTATTGATTGTCTTCCTTATGAGTGGCGGTCGGGGACGAGCGATGGTCTTTTCCTACCAATCTATCCCCCTAGGAGCATGCGTGTAATACTTTGTTTCGATAACTAATAGATTTTTGCAATAAGTATGTGAGTTCTTTATGACTAATGTTGAGTCCATGGATTATACGCACTCTCACCCTTCCACCATTGCTAGCCTCTTTAGTATCGCGCAACTTTCACCGGTACCATAAACCCACCATATACCTTCCACAAAACAGCCACCATACCTACCTATTATGGCATTTCCATAGTCATCCCGAGATATATTGCCATGTAACTTTCCACCGTTCCGTTATTATGACACGCTTCATCATTGTCATATTGCTTGCATGATCATGTAGTTGACATCGTATTTGTGGCAAAGCCACCGTTCATAATTCTTCATACATGTCACTCATGCATCATTGCACATCCCGGTACACCGCCGGAGGCATTCACATAGAGTCATATTTTGTTCTAAGTATTGAGTTGTAATTCTTCAGTTGTAAGTAAATAAAGTGTGATGATCTTCATTATTAGAGCATTGTCCCAAGTGAGGAAAGGATGATGGATACTATGATTCCCCCGCAAGTCGGGACGAGACTCCAGATAAAAAATAGAAAAGAGGCCAAAAAAAGAAGGCCCAAATAAAAAAATGAGAGAAAAAGAGAGAAGGGACAATGCTACTACCCTTTTTCCACACTTGTGCTTCAAAGTAGCACCATAATCTTCATGATAGAGAGTCTCCTATGATATCACTTCCATATACTAGTGGGAATTTTTCATTATAGAACTTGGCTTGTATATTCCAATGACGGGCTTCCTCAAAATGCCCTAGGTCTTCATGAGCAAGCAAGTTGGATGCACACCCACGTAGCTTCTTTTGTTGAGCTTTCATATACTTATAGCTCTGGTGCATCCGTTGCATGGCAATCCCTACTCACTCACATTGATATCTATTGATGGGCACCTCCATAGCCCGTTGATACGCCTAGTTGATGTGAGACTATCTTCTCCTTTTTGTCTTCTCCACAACCACCATTCTATTCCACATAAAGTGCTATATCCATGGCTCACGCACATATATTGCGTGAAGATTGAATTTTTTTGAGAACATCAAAAGTATGAAACAATTGCTTGGCTTGTCATTGGGGTTGTGCATGATTTAAATATTTTGTGTGATGAAGATAGAGCAAAGCCAGACTATATGATTTTGTAGGGATAACTTTCTTTGGCCATGTTATTTTGAGAAGACATAATTGCTTAGTTAGTATGCTTGAAGTATTATTATTTCTATGTCAATATTAAACTTTTATCATTAATCTTTCGGATCTGAACATTCATGCCACAATAAAGAAAAATTACATTGAGAAACATCTTAGAAAGCATTCCACATCAAAAATTCTTCTTTTATCATTTACCTACTCGGGGACGAGCATGAATTAAGCTTGGGGATGCTTGATACGTCTCCAACGTATATATAGTTTTTGATTGCTCCATGCTATTATATTATCTGTTTTGGATGTTAATGGGCTTTATTTTACACTTTTATATCATTTTTGGGACTAACCTACTAACCGGAGGCCCAGCCCAAATTGTAGTTTTTTTTGCCTATTTTAGGGTTTCGCAGAAAAGGAATATCAAACGGAGTCCAAACTGAATGAAACCTTCGGGAGCGTGATTTTCTCAACAAATATGATCTAGGAGACTTGGAGTGGGCGTCAAGAAATGATCGAGGAGGGCACGAGGTAGGGGGCGCGCCTACCCCCTGGGCGCGCCCTCCTCCCTCGTGGGCCCCTCGTTGCTCGACCGACGTACTTCTTCCTCCTCTATATATATATATATCCACGTACCCCCCAAACATCCAGGAGCACCACGAAAACCTAATTCCACCGCCGCAACATTCTGTACCCGAAAGATCCCATCTTGGGGCCTTTTCCGGAGCTCCGCCGGAGGGGGCATTGATCACGGAGGGCCTCTACATCAACCCCGTGGCCTCTCCGGTGATGTGTGAGTAGTTTACTTCAGACCTTCGGGTCTATAGTTATTAGCTAGATGGCTTCTTCTCTCTCTCCTCGATCTTCTTGGAGATCTATTCAATGTAATCTTCTTTTACGGTGTGTTTGTCGAGATCCGATGAATTGTGGGTTTATGATCAAGTTTATCTATGAACAATATTTGAATATCCTCTGAATTCTTTTATGTATGATTGGTTTATCTTTGCAAGTCTCTTCAAATTATCAGTTTGGTTTGGCCTACTAGATTGATCTTTCTTGCAATGGGAGAAGTGCTTAGCTTTGGGTTCAATCTTGCGGTGCTCGATCTGAGTGACAGAAAGGGAACCACCACGTATTGTAGTGTATTGTATTGTTGCCATCGAGGATAAAAAGATGGGGTTTATATCATATTGCATGAGTTTATCCCTCTACATCATGTCGTCCTACTTAAAGCATTACTCAGTTCTTATGAACTTAATACTCTAGATGATTGCTAGATAGCGGTCGATGTGTGGAGTAATAGTAGTAGATGCAGAATCGTTTCGGTATACTTGTCGCGGATGTGATGCCTATACACATGATCATACCTAAATATTCTCATAACTATGCTTAATTCTATCAATTGCTCGACAGTAATTCGTTTACCCACCGTAATACTTATGCTCTTGAGAGAAGCCACTAGTGAAACCTATGCCCCCCGTGTCTATCTTCCATCATATTAATCTTCCAACACTTAGTTATTTTTATTGCCGTTTATTTTACTTTGCATCTTTATTTCTCTTTATCATAAAAATACCAAAAGTATTATCTTATCATATCTATCATATCTCACTCTCGTAAGTGACCGTGAAGGGATTGACAACCCATTTATCGCGTTGGTTGCGAGGTTCTTATTTGTTTGTGTAGGTGTATGGGACTCGAGTGTGATCTCCTACTGGATTGATACCTTGGTTCTCAAAAACTGAGGGAAATACTTACGCTACTTTACCTCATCACCCTTTCCTCTTCAAGGGAAAACCAACGCAGTGCTCAAGAGATAGCACTCGGAAATAATTCGTATGTCGTTTACCATGTAAGCTTACTGCCTGGATCATGCGATAACTATCTCTTACTTATGTCCAGCGGAAACCTTTCAGGATACCATTCACACTAGGACACAATGTACAACCCCAGAATCTATTTGTGGAAGCAGTGCGCCATCCATGTTACCAGATGGTAGCAGTTCGGAGGCAACACCGCTGGAGAGCAGTTTGACCACAGATATTATAGTTCTTGAGGCTCTACTAGAGGCAGAAATAGATGGTGTGGCTGCCATGAATGAGGTAATCTCGATCTTGAAGCTGGAAATTATGCAATTAGCTCCACGCATTATGCAAGCAACCCAAGAATTGGAGGAAGTAAGAATGTTGCATTTGAAGACGGAGGAGGTCCTGCTGCTTCTGCTATCTAAAGCCCAGGGTAATCCCAGTTCTTCTTTAGATAGCAGTTGAAATTGTCATTAGATTATTGTACTTGCATGTTGTGTCATGTCACATAAGGTGAGTTGTTTTTCATGTGAGCATATTGTATTGGATGAAATAACTGTTTGACTCAAAGTGTATCCAACCTACTGAATTCGAAGATCACGACATTTCTAAATCATAATCATATATAAAGGTGGAATAAATCTTTGTTGTGGTTTTGAAGAAATAAATAACAAAACGTAGAATTATCTGGGGATATTCGTAATCGAATAAAAATGGATTTGGATTTAGTTGCCAGGGCCCAGGGCAAACGTGTATGTTAATTCTCCCAAGTTTTGAACGAAGCGGCTAAACACCCACTATCATTTGTGAGCTGCCCGAAGCAAGTGTTTGTGAGATGGAAATTACTATCTACCCCTGACACTTGACATCCTTATCGACCGGATTTACACTGCTGTCGATAGGGGTAGACTAATAACTTCAATCAGACGTGACACAACGGCCTCTGAGCACATTCAGACACAGTGGGCACCAAACGGGGGCGGCAAAACACATTTGATTCAAGCTCGTCCGTAAGACATGTGTCTCTCCCTCCATTTCCCCATTCATCCACGGTGGCCGGCAAAACAAACTCTCCTCGTCCGAAATCGATGTAGGCTAATATTTTAAATAGGGGCAGATGTGTAACTTCCCTCAGACGTGACACAACCGCCCTACCAGTCTGCCCCGTTCATACACCATGGGCGCCAACCGTGGGCGGCAAAACACCCTCTCCTCGCCCGAAATCGTTACCAGCAAATATTTGCGAGATGCGGGATTACCGTCCTATCCCCAACCGACGTGATGTCCAAAATTTTAAATGGGGGATAAGTTCATAACTTTCCCGCATTTCAGACAAGCGCGTCCCAAAGTTTGAGATCCCCCCTCCCCCTCCATTTCCCCATTCATACACTGTCGGCGCCACGACAACCTCCCCACTGCGGCCAGCCTCCTCCGTCCGCCACCCCATCCTCCACCTTGACGGAGCCGTTACCCCCCCCCCGTCGTCCACTGCAAGAGATGGACGTCTCTCATCCACGATGCCGGACCAGGATCCTTTCATCGCGTCGTCTTGCTTCATCGGCATCGTCGTCCACCTTGCCGTTGCCGCTCCTATGACCGCGTCGTCCACGACAACAGGATATATCCCCCGACCCGGTCATTTGCCATCTAAAGTCTTCTTCCCCGCCGCCGACAGCCATCGCACCCGCAGCACCCTCAACATATCAGTAGGGGGCTACATGGTGTCGCAAGAGAGGTGGTACTCTTCCATATGTGCTTAAGTTATTGATCTCACCGGGAAAATAGATCTTAAATTGTTTACTGTACTTTTCTTGTCCGTACCAAATCGTAGTGGCTAGTTGAATGCAAACATTGGTTGTGAAGTAGCTTTGTCCGGTTTGCACCTTCAGATCCGCCATGTCACGGTCACTATACTCGTAAAGCTTATGGTTTCCCCCCTTTATATTCACTACCATCATCATAGGTGCTTCACTGCTTCGTGTCGTGCTAGCACTGCTCCTCAAGACCTCAACCCATCAAGCGAAACAACATGCAACTCATAATTCCAAAGCTTACGTGTTGAAATACGAATCTGATATGATGCTCATATTACTAAAATAGAGAACATTTAATTGGTCACCTAATGTTCCTATATTCGTTTTGAAAAGCATGTGCGCCACCCAATGGTCCAGCAATTTCCACTTTCCCGATTTTACTCTTGATGCTTAGGGTTTCCCCCTTTTATCTACTCTACTATGATCTATGTAGGTGCTTTCTGTCATACTAGCATTACTCCACCCTTCAAGCTAAACAACACACCACTCAAAATTCCAAAGCTTAGTTGTTCAAATATGATTGTGATATGATACTGCTATTAGTTAATTGGTTAGCTAAAGGTCCCACTTGAGTTTCCAAATGCATGTCGCGACATATAGAGAGACAGCAGAATTGCATTTCTTTGTCACTCACTCACTTGTTGACTGTACTTTCTTGTCCATACCAAATCCTAGTTGTTATTTCAAAGCAAACATTGGTTGCTAACTACCCTTTGCGCGGTTTGCAGCTTTAGATCTGCCATCCCACTGCCACGGTCAACACTATACTCATCATGCTTATGGTTTCCCCATTTTATGATGACCACGATCAGCCTACGTGGTTCGTGTCGTAATAGCACTACTCCACCCATCGAGCTAAACAAGCTTAGTTGTAAAAATTCAAATATGATATTATGCTGATATTAGTAAAACTAAGAGATGTTTAATTGGTCAGCTAAATGTTCCTACTTTAGTTTCGAAATGCATGTGAGCCACATATGGAGAGACCAGAAGGAATAGTATTTCTCTGTGCGCTCTGGTTCATCATGGGTGGCCAACCGACATTGTATAGAAAGACTTGTAATATCTTCAATCAGCTTGCTTTTCTTCTCTTCTTTAAGACGATCCTCTTCTCTTGCATCGACTAGTCAGGTCGAGTTATTCTCCCGTAGTATATTTTGAATCTATCAGGCCAGGTCGACTTGTTCTTCTTTACTATATGTTGAAGCTCTCATCTGCGGAGTAACATAACTTCTGGAGCTCTCATATTTTGAGTAGTAGGCCACATTATATTAATGCACAGACCAAATTACCGCATGCATGGCACCTCTTAGAAGAATTGCAGAGATAGCACAAAGGGGTTTACAGGGAAGAAGTATTGGATTAGAATCACTTCTGCATTATAAAGATAATCTCACTTGTTTTTATGTTTTCATGCATGTCAGGTATTGAACATTATCAAAATGAATATGAGAATGGGCGCACGAGAGGAATATTGCGGAACAATCCACTCACTAACAAACTTGGCATGGTGGAGGATGGCCTATCTTATTCACCCATCAAGGTGCATGCTCTAACTTGGCAAGGTTCTATTGGTCGCACATATTTTTCATCTGACCTCTTGCATTACTTCTACTTTGTTACGCCATCTGCTTAGTTTAAGCATCATATATGAGTATATGCCATACCTATCCATTTTCTGTACCTATTCCATGTGTCATCATACTATGTTTTTCCAGTCAAATGTTGTTCTTTCATAATAGATGTCCAAAAGGAAGAGGGTGAGTGTAGATCCTCAAGGAGTACAAACTAGGTATTTGGAAAAGTTAGTGATACCTGTTAAATCAGATAGATCAGCAGCCACATAAAGCACATGCCCAACTGTACCAGACTTTACCCTTACTCCGGTGGCCAAACCCCTATAAGAACTGCTGAGAGCCCAGCGTCAGGTACTTTCTATGATATCAATTCAAAATTTGAACTCCTAAATTTCTGCATGTGCCTTACCTTCTCTCTTGTATGAAAACTAATTTCAGATGAATCTCCTTGCTCAAAGGATCAAAGGATCTCACGACAATACTGCACTCTGCATTGCTCTTGTCAGTACCTCTTGCCCTTTGTCAGCATACTTACACTCATTGCTGTTTGATTATGTAGCATCACTGTAAATGTTCGTTTCTTTATCCTCCCTTTGCTTGAAATTATAATATCTATATTTACTCTTAGATAAATGTAGAATTAACACAATGGTTATGAAGTTTTGGATTGCTCATGTAAGTACCTGTTGTCATGTACTCCCTCTGTATCAAATTAATTGTTGATTAATTGGACGTATTTAGAACTTAATAGTGCTAGATACATCCATTTGAGAAACAAGTAATAACGGATGGTGGTGGTATTACTGTACATGCATCGCGAGATAGTTGATTGTCTAGCATTACTCTGCATCTTATCTGCCCTGCTGATACGTCTCCAATGTATCTATAATTTTTGATTGTTCCATAATATTATATTATCTGTTTCGGATGTTAATGGGCTTTATTTTACACTTTTATTTTATTTTTTGGACTAACCTATTAACCCAAGGCCCAGTGCAAATTGCTGTTTTTTTGCATATTTCAGTGTTCCGCAGAAAATGAATATCAAACGGAATCCAAACGGAATGAAACCTTCCGGAACATGATTTTTGGAACAAACGTGATCCAGAGGACTTGGAGTGGACGTCAAGAAACAAACGAGGAGTCCACGAGGCAGGGGGCGCGCCTACCCCCTGGGCGCGCCCTCCCCCTCGTGGGCCCCTTGTGGCTCAACCGACCTACTTCTTCCTCCTATATATACTCATATACCCTAAAAACATTGGGGAGCACCACGAAACCCTATTTCCACTGCCGCAACGTTCTGTACCCAAGAGATCCCATCTTGGGGCCTTTTCCGAAGCTCCGCTGGAGGGGGCATCGATCACGAAGGGCCTCTACATCAACTCCATGGCCCCTACGATGATGTGTGAGTAGTTTACTTCAGACCTTTGGGTCCATAGTTATTAGCTAGATGGCTTCTTCTCTCTCCTTGAATCTCAACACAAAGTTCTCCTCGATCTTCTTGGAGATCTATTCGATGTAACTCTTTTTGCGGTGTGTTTGTCAAGATCCGATGAATTGTGGGTTTATGATCAAGTATATCTATGAACAATATTTGATTCTTCTTTGAAATCTTTTATGCATGATTGGTTATCTTTGCAAGTCTCTTTGAATTATCAGTTTGGTTTGGCCTACTAGATTGATCTTTCTTGCAATGGGAGAAGTGCTTAGCTTTGGGTTCAATCTTGCGGTGCTCGATCCCAGTGACAGAAAGGGAAACGACACGTATTGTATTGTTGCCATCGAGAATAAAAAGATGGGGTTTATATCATATTGCTTGAGTTTATCCCTCTACATCATGTCATCTTACCTAATGCGTTACTCTGTTCTTATGAACTTAATACTCTAGATGCATGCTGGATAGCGGTCGATGTGTGGAGTAATAGTAGTAGATGCAGGCAGGAGTCGGTTTACTTTTCACGGACGTGATGCCTATATACATGATCATGCCTAGATATTCTCATAATTATTCGTTTTTCTATCAATTGCTCGACAGTAATTTGTTCACCCACAATAATACTTATGCTATCTTGAGAGAATCCACTAGTGAAACCTATGGCCCATGGGTCTATTCTCCATCATATTAATCTTCCGTCAACAAGATATTTCTGTTACCTTTTATTTTGCAATCTTTACTTTTAATCTTTATCATAAAAATACCAAAAATATTATTTTATCATCTCTATCAGATCACACTCTCGTAAGAGACCGTGAAGGGATTGACAACCCCTTTATCGCGTTGGTTGCATGGTTCTTATTTGTTTTTGTAGGTACGAGGTACTTGCACGTGGCCTCATACTGGATTGATACCTTGGTTCTCAAAAACTGAGGGAAATACTTACGCTACTTTGCTGCATCACCCTTTCCTCTTCAAGGGAAAACCAACACAGTGCTCAAGAGGTAGCAAGAAGGATTTCTGGCGCCGTTGCTAGGGAGTCTACGCATGAGTCAAGACATACCAAGTACCCATCGCAAACTCTTATCCCTCGCATTACATTATTTTCCATTTGCCTCTTGTTTTCCTCTCCCCCAATTCACCTTTGCCTTTCCCTTTTCTTCGCCCTCTTCCCGTATGTATTTTTGTTTGTGTTTCCACGTGCTTTCTATTTGCTCGCTAAAAATCTATTGATATGGATCCACTTAATGTGTTCTACTTGGATCATCTTCGATCCTTCTGCGCTCGTGCTGAAACCCCAACTAGCCAACTTGATGGGAAATCTTTAGATTAGCATGCTCATTTTGTGCGTCACCGTTTGTCTGAAAAAGGGAGACTCCTATGGGATCAAACAAACAGATTGATGTTTTATGCTTGGAATCTTTGTGAAATTCGTGATTTTTCTTGTTGCTCTAAGAACCCTAAAAAACACCTCCCCTACCTATGTGAGTTTAATGATAATGAAATCTTATCTTCTTATGCAAAGGGTGTTTATAGTTACTACGATATCAAACAAATTGAAAAATTTGTTGCTTTTAAGGGTGCTTATGAAGTTGCTTCTTTGATTGAAAAGAATGATACCACTCTCTACGAATCTGAAAATTTTGACATACTTAAATATTTCTATGAAAACTATGCTCCTAATGTCTATGTCAAAGAATTTATTGAGAGAATGATCGTTCCTTTGGAAGAAAATAATGATATGCATGAATCTATAGATAATGATGATTCCGATGATTTGATTGAAATATCCCTTGATAAACATGATGCTTGCTATTCTTGTGGCCATGATGCCAATATTTATGAAGATGTATTTGCTATAGTTCCTTATGTTAAACATGAGATCGTTGCTATTGCACCCATACTTGATGGTTCCTTCGATGAAAAGCATGATTGCAATGATGTTATTATAAATTCTATTAACGTTAATTGTGCTAATAATATGCAAAACCTTAAGCTTGGGGATGCTAGTTTTGCTATAACTACTATTTGTTGCAATGATCATGATTGGGGTGATTCTTCTTTTGATCTTGAAAATTTATTTAAGCCCCATGATGAATATGAGATTGATAATAGTGTTTGCAATATTATTGAAAGTGGGTTTGGAAGAGTGTCAACTTTATATCCCACATATTTGGAGAATGTTCAATCTTATGCAATTTTTGATAAAAGTGGGTTTGGATGAAAGATCGTGGATGTCGCCTAGAGGGGGGGGGGGGTGAATAGGCATTTTAAAATAATTACGGTTTAGGCTTGAACAAATGCGGAATAAACCTAGCGGTTAATTTGTAAAGCACAAAACCTAAAACAACTAGGCTCACCTATGTGCACCAACAACTTATGCTAAGCAAGATAAGCAGCAATGTGATAGCAAGATATATGACAAGAAACAATATGGCTATCACAAAGTAAAGTGCATAAGTAAAGGGGCTTGGGTAAGAGATAACTGAGGCACGCAGAGACGACGATGTATCCCGAAGTTCACACCCTTGCGGATGCTAATCTCCATTTGGAGCGGTGTGGAGGCACAATGCTCTCCAAGAAGCCACTAGGGCCACCGTAATCTCCTAACGCCCTCGCACAATGCAATATGCCGTGATTCCACTAAGGGACCGTTGAGGGCGGTCACCGAACCCGTACAAATGGCAACCCTTGGGGGCGGTCACCGAACCCGTACACTTTGGCAACCCTTGGGGGCAGTCACCAAAACCCGTCAAATTGCTCGGGCCGATCTCCACAACCTAATTGGAGACCCCGACACTTGTCCGGAGCTTTACACCACAATGATTGAGCTCCGAACACCACAAAGGTTGGGGTTAACTCCCCAACGACACCACGAAACTTCACCACAATGGAATATGGCTCCGAGGTGACCTCAACCACCTAGGGCGCCCAATCACCCAAGAGGAACAAGCTCAAGGGTACCAAGCACCCAAGAGTAATAAGCTTCTCAACTTGTAACTTCCACGTATCACCGTGGAGAACTCAAACCGATGCACCAAATGCAACGGCAAGGGCACACGGAGTGCCCAAGTCCTTCTCTCCCAAATCCCACCGAAGCAACAAATGCTAGAGAGTAAAATGAGAGGAAGAACAAAGAAGAGAACACAAAGAACTCCAAGATCTAGATCCAAGGGGTTCCCCTCACATAGAGGAGAAAGTGATTGGTGGAAACGTGGATCTAGATCTCCTCTCTCTTTTCCCTCAAGAACTAGCAAGAATCATTGGAGGGATTGAGAGTTAGCAAGCTCGAAGAAGGTCAACAATGGGGGAAGAACACGAGCTAAAGAAATAAGGTTCATTGGGGAAGAAGACCCCCTTTTATAGGTGGGGAAAAATCCAACCGTTATGCTCACAGCCCGCACCGAGCGGTACTACCGCTCCAAGGAGCGGTACTACCGCTAGGGTGGTAGTAGCCCTTTGAAACACAACAGCGAGGAGGCAAAAAAGCCAGAAGAACCGTCGGAGCGGTAGTACCGCTTGACCTCACGGTACTACCGCTAGGGGTAGCGGTACTATTGCTAAGGGTAGCGGTACTACTGCTTACAAGCGGTACTAAAAAAATTACATCTATGCCTACCACCGCTGGACTTGTGGCGAGTTTTTGGTCCCGAGTGGAAGTAGCCACGGAAGTAGCCGCGGTAGTACTACTCCAAGCGGTAGTACCGCTCCCAAGAGCGGTAGTAAAAAAAATTACATCCGCTCCTGTCCGTGGTAGTACCGCTGCAGCCTTTTCAGAACACCAAAACTGACACAACTTATGCAAATGGACTCCGAATTCGACGAAACCAAGTTTGTTGGAAAGCTAGCGACAAGGGATAACACAATCTTGATAGAAATACCAATAAGAAGCAAATGAGAAAAGGCCCAAAAGAAAATGGTGAGAACCCTTCCTCGGATAAGACCGGTAAAACTTCCAACACCGAAAACATCATAGAAGACGCATGCAAACTTCGTTTTCGATGAACTCAAGCTTGTCATCAAGATGACCATAAGCTCTAAGACTCACAAAGAGAACCAAACAAGAACCAAGAAACATGATGCAAGGATGCAATGGTTTGAGCTCTCAACGAACGATACGATCAAGCTACTCACTTAAGAGCCCTCCTTGATAGTCCGGCTATCGATCCTATAACCCGGTCTCCCAACTACCACCATGAGACCGGTAAAATAGAAAACCTATCAAGGGCAAACCTTTGCCTTGCACATGATCCACTTGAGCTAGATGAAGACGATCTTGTCCTCCTCAAGATGGACCACCTTTCTTGATTGCGTTGGGTCGATGGAGACTAGATGATTGCTCCCCCATACTCCACTCTGGGTGAGCCACTCTTCGGCACATCTTCACAAGTCCATTGACACCACAATGGATGGCAAGCTTCAAGCACTTGATCTCTTCGTGATTCTCCACTTGAACTTGCATACGGCAATCTTGATGACGATCACCACTTGATGTCATCCTTCCCATGGGTTGTATGATATCATCCTCTTGACGCAAGCCCATGGACACGTACCTAACCCCACATAGACTCTCACATAGACCATGGGTTAGTACACAAAGTGCAATGGACAATGCTTACCATACCATGGGATCACGTGATCCCTCTCGGTACATCTTCTACTCTTTGTGAGTTGATCAACTTGATTCACTCTTGACTTAGTCTTGATCAACCTTGAATCTTTCCAACTCTCTTCGTTTGGATGATGTCTTGAAGGTAAACATGAATGATCACATAATCTTCTTCTTCAAGACATGCTTGCAATAAGCTCAACACTCACATGACCAATCTTTGGATAATTCCTTAATAGCACCTTGGTCAACCCATAAACTCCTTGAAACCAACACATGGACTTCAAGAAATGCCTATGGAAAAATCCTTCAAATATAACTCAATGCAACCATTAGTCCATAGAGAATGTCATCAATTACCAAAACCACACATGGGGGCACCGCATGTCCTTTCAATCTCCCCCATTTTGGTAATTGATGACAATCACTTTCAAGAGAGTTTATATAAGGAATTATGCATCACCATGCAATGCAACAACCAATAAAGCATGCGTAGGAGATGCGTATGCTTAGGAACAAACCAAAGCGAGAAGAGACAACTCTGTAAACTTCTCCACAAAACTCTTTGAAACTTCTCCCCCATTGGCATCGATTGCCAAAATGGGCTAAAAGCTTAGAAGGCCAATATAAAATGTGTTCCTCCATAAATCTTGTATTTATCAACAAGAGAGTGGAATGCAATACACATATCCAACGGTAAATACTTGGAGGAAGACAAACTATATTGATGCCCAAAGATTGCAAAAGGAAGATATGCCACAAAGACATAATCAAAGAGAGAAACAAGCAATCAAGCAATCAAAAGATACCAATTGAAGCAAGCTATCAAAAGGTACCAATTGAACCAACTAGGCCAATGATCCTACGAGCCACATGAATAAAGGATATTATGATAAGAGCAGAGCAGTGTTCTAAAGAAACTAGAGAAGCTCCCCATGATTTGTGCACATCAAGAATTTTTGTATTTGGATACAAAGTGCACAAAATAGGATCATAGCTCCCCCAAAATCAATAGAAACTTACAACAAGTGCAAGAGAGCATATAGGAAACTAAGCCTAGTACTTGCAACAAACACATGGTTGAGCAACAAGTAAGAGAGGCAACTTAAGAGTGGGCTCAACCAAAAAGATGTGTGTGAGTCAAAGAAATGCACTTGAGAAGACTAATGTACAGAAGAGCATTAAGCATCAATAAAGTCTTCAAAGAATGAGGCACACGGTGCAAGGCCTATCATTCCCACACACAACTAGCAAATGGGTTCACAAGCTTACTAATAAGAATATAGAGAACCTATGCTTGTGACAACCCGCAGTGAAGATAGAAGATGAAAGGCGCATCAAGACGAGGGATGCCAATTAAGATGGCAAAAACCTCATGAAGATAAGCATGAGGAAAATAATCTTCACCACACAAGAGCGCATTAAGATGCAACGATAGAAGACACGCACTCAAGGCAAAAGCTTTCACGGAGCCACCAAAGAAATAACATAAGAAAGACAAGGTGGACGTGAAAGAAATGATATCATCTAGATATGCAACTTCTCTCAAGTGTATAAGATTCTAGGTAGACGAAATCATGATATCTACAAAGAAGGATGTACTCCCGAAATAGTTACAACACGAAGGAACAAGATATCCAAAAGGAAGTCATACATATACCAATAAGATATTTTCTTGAGAGCATAACACATGGCTAGATATGGTCTTATTGTATATAAATGAATTCCAACCACACGAACATCAAAGACATCACAACTAGCAATAAGACATCATTGTTGGGATGCTTTGAGAAAGGAAACAAGTATCACAAGAAAGAATGGACAACATGCCATGATACAACCTACACAAGGTTGATGCAAGAAATATGTGCATGAAGTATATGAACATACTTGTTACCTAGATAACATTGGAAGGATGTAGTAGATACCAATTGAAGGTACAAAGTAGTTCATTGATCATCCTAGCTTGACTCCAATAAGCACATGGTGACAACACCTTCCTTGTGAGTGAGCCGAGCATCCAATGCATCTCCACTTGTTCCTAGAACAACAACACAAACAAAATGGTACCCAAACTCATTGGAACCCAAGAGTTAGAGAACCAACAATACATAGGACAAACTGCACATAAATATGTGCATATAGATATGAAAATGAATTTCATGCACATCTCATCCAATTTGAGACTGGGTGGAGTTTCCCCTATATATTGGGTCAAAGAAGGAAAGCATGCCAAAGTAACTACGTGAAGCTAATATGCATGCTCAATACTTTCAAGAACCGATACCAATTGACAAAGAATTACCAAGTGAAGAAGAGATACCAAATGAATAAATCAACACTTGGAGGATATCAAAAGAAAGATACATCAAGGAATGAGATATCCAATGATACACGCAAAAAGAAAGATGTCAAACTCCCAAAAGATATAATGGTTCCAAACAAACCAAGCCCTCTACAAAGTTTCATGATGGCACAAAGCACCAAAACGAAACGGCTTGCCTTCCACAAACACACACTTGATAAGGATCACAAGATGAGTGTTTTATAGAGAATAGGATAGCTCCCCCAAGACTAATGCATTATAGAGAATTTGCATTTGAATACAAAATGCACGAGGTGGGATCACCACTTTCACTATATCTAGAAAACACTAGACAAGGTCAAGAAAATAACAAGATCCACAAGTGGTATGGAAGACAAAGGGAGTTGATACAATCCTGGGCAAGACATAAGGCAAATAAAAGCAAAGGCCAATGTAGAGATGATAAAAAAATTCTACCACACCTAAGTGAGTACCAATTGTCAAAAGACAAGAAGTATTTGGAAATGATTCCCGTTGGTAGATAGCAAGGATATCCGACATCATCTTCACACCAAACAAAAAGCAAATTGCAACTTGTAGAGCTAACATGCCACCTAGGAACAAGATAATTTACAATATCAATTCTAGGTGACAATATCTCGAATGTACACATTTTCTAGGCTAGTAATATACACATAGCATATTACTCCCCCATAGTGTGATACCAATTAAAGATAAACAAGAGGCAAAATAACGATCCAACAAGAGATAATTAATGGACAATTTAGAATTTGAATTTCTCATGAGAAGACATACCACATAGCGACTAGATAATATTGAAATATCAATACTAGATGGTATTACTCATGTGCACACATATATAGGATTGTGAGGTGCACAAAGCACATCACTCCCCCATAATGGGATATTCTATTAATCTCTCTCAAGGGCCAACTAAGAAATGAACAAGATGCAAAAGCCTCAATGCATGAAACACACATACATGATGTGCAAACCAACACACACGTACTTGATTGCTCAAGATAATCAAGTTGGAAGCACAATATATAAAAACACATGCAAGGAACAAAACCAAACATGCAAAGGGGTAAGTAACTATCAATGTAAACACTTTAAGCACGAGTTACCGCATGGAGAAACATTGGATATAAGATAGAAACTTGATAATTCGAATAACTTGGCTTGAGACAATTAGAATGATGAAGTCCCCTTAATTCTTCATAAAGTAGCCAAGTCTCCAATGCCCTCCAACAACACCTATTGATCAAGTTTGAGCTCGTTGGTCCCCAACCAAGTTGGGTCCTAAGAGGTTAGTCACAATAGGCTTGGCTACCCAAATGGTTGTCTTCTTGACACCACTTTGAGTACCAACAACTTTGGAAAACACATTGCCAACCTTATCCTTCCCAAGAGAATAGATATCATCAATAATAATTGGGTTGAATAAGTTACCACTAGTGCATGAAGAGGCGAGGTGACCTTTCTCACGACATAAGTAGCAATGTCTACTCTTCACTTTCTTCTCACTTGATTTCTCAACTTGAGAAGCATTAGCTTGAGGATTCTTGGGAAGAGGAATTTCTTCAACTTGTGGTTGAGCATGAGATCGAACTGTGGCCGCTTCCCTTGTTGCTTGTCACTAATGGCCTTCTTCTTCAATGGGAAAGATCTAACATGATGCCCTTCTACTTTGCACTTGAAGCAAACAATCTTGGCCGAATTCTTGACTTGTTCTTGGCCCTTATTTTTGTTCATCTTGGACTTCTTCTTCTTCTTCTTCTTGGAGTTGAATCCAAGTCCACCTTTGTCATTGGGGGATTTTTGCACACTCAAGATATTGTTGAGTGTGAATTTCCCTTCGTGACTCTTTTCCAAGTCTTTCTTCAAAGAAGTGACTTGGGCCTTGAGCTTTTTGATTTCCTCTACATGGTTAGTCTCAACACAAGTACTAGAGGAAGTATAAGCTTCATTGTTAGAGAAACAAGGCAAGGAAAGCAATTCATCACAAGATGTACCAACATTGTGAGTAGATGAATTACAAGGACTAGCACATGGCAACATAGCATTTTGACTAGAAGTAGTGCTAGTATCCACATGAGGCTCACTAGATGTTACCTTAGCAATCATGGCCTCATGAGCTATCATTAGCACATTATGGGATACTAGAAGATCATCATGAGAGCTTGAGAGCTTTTCATGACTTTCTTCCAATTTCCCATAATTGCTAGATAGCAACTCAAGTTGAACCCATAGCTCAACATTCTCCTTCAAAATGGATACTTCACAAGTAATAGAGTTAGTAGCACAAGCATCATCATTAACAACAAGAGGAGAGGACAACTTGGAAAGCTCTTTTAAATAAGAAGCTTCAAGTTGAGCATTAGACTCGGTGAGTTTGATGAGCCCACCCTTAATGACCCTTGAGCCATTTTCGAGGTGCTCAAAATCCTCAAGGAGTCTAGCATGAGCAACTTCAAGCTTAGCATTTTTAGTTTCAAAATCATTGGCCACCACAAGAGCTCTATCATGAGATTCCCTCACTCTAGATAATTCTAGAGCAAAAGTCTCCTCAAGAGATTCCTTGGTGGTTTGTTCAAGTTCAAGAGCTTGAGAGAGGTTCGCAATCTCATTAGAGTAATCACGCTCATGACCTTCCATTTTATCAATGGTGACCTCATGCTCCTCAAGACGAGATTCCAACTCATCAATATATTTTTTGCCCTCAGTAGCAATAGACATGATTTCCATGAAGTTGAAACGAGCAATTTTATTCTTAAGAAGAGCTTTAAAAATCATTTCCCCCTTAATTTTTAAGGAGGCAACATCATCATTCTCTTCATCATAATCAACATCATCATCACTCTTGCCATCATCAATATCATCACAAGATATATTGGGATTCAAAGTGGGAGATACCTTTGAAGTCTTGGCCATAAGGCAAAATGCAATAGATGATGATTTAGGATCCCTTGAAGCACCATTCAAGACCACATCTTGTTCCATGGAGTGTTGGGTTTCCTCTACATTGTTAGCACAACAACTCAAGGAAATACATGCATTTTTATCATGGCAACAAGACATAGCAAGCATATCATCATGAGATTTAGTCAAGCAATTTGTACATGATATGCAAGGACTATCAACACAAGCATGTGAAACATTTGGAGTGCTCGAAGTGCTAGAGTCCAAATATGAAGCATCGCAACAAGAGAGTGATGAAGGATTATCAAGACTAAGCCCACTATCATCATTGCAATGAACACCACTACTCACCATGTCATTACCTTGTGGCAAACCACATGTAGGTGAAGTAGAAGAAGTTGAGAACACAACACGGCCGGAGGTGGAGGGAGAACAATCATCCCCACAAAACTTAGACACGCCATATTTATCTTGAAGCTTTGTCCACAACTCATGAGCATCCCGGAAAGGCATGAGTTGAAATATAACTAGATTGCTCAAAGCATCGAAAAGCACATTAGAAGCTTGAGCATTGAGATAAGATTTTTCTCATCCTCTAAAGATAATCTTTGGGGATCTTTTGGAGGAGAAAAACCCATATCTACAATTCGCTCTAAATTTGGGTCCATGACCCTAAAGAGATTAAGCATGCGAATTACCCAAACATCAAAAATTGTTCCATCGAAACTAAGAGTGTGAGAGAATCCTAATCCCCTACTCGACATCTTTACTCTCTAGGCGGTTAAGCCTAACAAAGAGAGACGAGGCTCTGATACCAATTGAAAGATCGTGGATGTCGCCTAGAGGGGGGTGAATAGGCGTTTTAAAATAATTACGGTTTAGGCTTGAACAAATGCGGAATAAACCTAGCGGTTAATTTGTCAAGCACAAAACCTAAAACAACTAGGCTCACCTATGTGCACCAACAACTTATGCTAAGCAAGATAAGCAACTATGTGATAGCAAGATATATGACAAGAAACAATATGGCTATCACAAAGTAAAGTGCATAAGTAAAGGGGCTTGGGTAAGAGATAACCGAGGCACGCGGAGACGACGATGTATCCCAAAGTTCACACCCTTGCGGATGCTAATCTCCGTCTGGAGCGGTGTGGAGGCACAATGCTCCCCAAGAAGCCCCTAGGACCACCATAATCTCCTCACGCCCTCGCACAATGCAATATGCCATGATTCCACTAAGGGACCGTTGAGGGCGGTCACCGAACCCGTACAAATGGCAACCCTTGGGGGCGGTCACCGAAGCCGTACACTTTGGCAACCCTTGGGGGCAGTCACCGAAACTCGTCAAATTGCTCGGGGCGATCTCCACAACCTAATTGGAGACCCCGACACTTGCCCGGAGCTTTAACACCACAATGATTGAGCTCTGAACACCACAAAGGTTGGGGTTAACTCCCCAACGAAACCACGAAACTTCACCAGAATGGAATATGGCTCCGAGGTGACCTCAACCGTCTAGGGCGCCCAAGAACCCAAGAGGAACAAGCTCAAGGGTACCAAGCACCCAAGAGTAATAAGCTTCTCAACTTGTAACTTCCACGTATCACCGTGGAGAACTCAAACCGATGCACCAAATGCAATGGCAAAGGCACACGGAGTGCCCAAGTCCTTCTCTCCCAAATCCCACCGAAGCAACAAATGCTAGGGAGTAAAATGAGAGGAATAAGGAAGAAGAGAACACAAAGAACTCCAAGATCTAGATCCAAGGGGTTCCCCTCACATAGAGGAGAAAGTGATTGGTGGAAACGTGGATCTAGATCTCCTCTCTCTTTTCCCTCAAGAACTAGCAAGAATCATTGGAGGGATTGAGAGTTAGCAAGCTCGAAGAAGGTCAACAATAGGGGAAGAACATGAGCTAAAGAAATAAGGTTCATTGGGGAAGAAGACCCCCTTTTATAGGTGGGGAAAAATCCAACCGTTATGCTCACAGCCCGCACCGAGCGGTACTACCGCTAGGGTGGTAGTAGCCCTTTGAAACACAACAGCGAGGAGGCAAAAAAGCCAGAAGAAGCGTCGGAGCGGTAGTACCGCTTGACCTCACGGTAATACCGCTAGGGGTAGCGGTACTACTGCTAAGGGTAGCGGTACTACTGCTTGCGAGCGGTACTAAAAAATTACATCTATGCCTACCACCGCTGGACTTGTGGCGAGTTTTTGGTCCCGAGCGGAAGTAGCCAAGGAAGTAGCCGCGGTAGTACTGCTCCAAGTGGTAGTACCGCTCGCAAGAGCGGTAGTAAAAATTACATCCGCTCCTGTCCGCGGTAGTACCGCTGCAGCCTTTTCAGAACACCAAATCTGACACAACTTCTGCAAACGGACTCCGAATTCGACGAAACCAAGTTTGTTGGAAAGCTAGCGACAAGGGCTAACACAATCTTGATAGAAATACCAATAAGAAGCAAATGAGAAAAGGCCCAAAAGAAAATGGTGAGAACCCTTCCTCGGATAAGACCGGTAAAACCTCCAACACCGAAAACATCATAGAAGACGCATGCAAACTCCGTTTTCGATGAACTCAAGCTTGTCATCAAGATGACCATAAGCTCTAAGACTCACAAAGAGAACCAAACGAGAACCAAGAAACATGATGCAAGGATTCAATGGTTTGATCTCTCGATGAACGATACGATCAAGCTACTCACTTGAGAGCCCCCCTTGATAGTACGGCTATCGATCCTATAACCCGGTCTCCCAACTACCACCATGAGACCGGTAAAATAGAAAACCTATCAAGGGCAAACCTTTGCCTTGCACATGATCCACTTGAGCTAGATGAAGACGATCTTGTCCTCCTCAAGATGGACCACCTTTCTTGATTGCGTTGGGTCGATGGAGACTAGATGATTGCTCCCCCATACTCCACTATGGGTGAGCCACTCTTCGGCATATCTTCACAAGTCCATTGACACCACAATGGATGGCAAGCTTCAAGCACTTGATCTCTTCGTGATTCTCCACTTGAACTTGCACACGGCAATCTTAATGAGGATCACCACTTGATGTCATCCTTCCCATGGGTTGGATGATATCATCCTCTTGACGCAAGCCCATGGAAACGTACCTAACCCCACATATACTCTCACATAGACCATGGGTTATTACACAAAGTGCAATGGACAATGCTTACCATACCATGGGATCACTTGATCCCTCTCGGTACATCTTCTACTCTTTGTGAGTTGATCAACTTGATTCACTCTTGACTTAGTCTTGATCAACCTTGAATCATTCCAACTCTCTATGTTTGGATGATGTCTTGAAGGTAAACATGAATGATCACACAATATTCTTCTTCAAGAAATGCTTGCAATAAGCTCAACACTCACATGACTAATCTTTGGATAATTCCTTAATAGCACCTTGGTCAACCCATAAACTCCTTGAAACCAACACATGGACTTCAAGAAATGCCTATGGAAAAATCCTTCAAATATAACTCAATGCAACCATTAGTCCATAGAGAATGCCATCAATTACCAAAACCACACATGGGGGCACCGCATGTCCTTTCATTGGAGATGTCACGACTTTAGTTAATGTTAATCCCACTATTTTGGAAGAGTGTCAACTTTGCATGCATGTGGATCTTGTTAAGAATATGTTTTGTGATAGCTATATTGTTGAATTTTCTTATGATACTACATGTAATTATTATGAGAGAGGAAAATATGGTTGTAGAAATTTTCGTGTCACTAAATTACCTCTCGTTATGTTGAGATTGCTATTGTTTCTTCCTCCTTCCTTGCATATGCTAGTTTTTGCTTGTCTTGATAATTTTGTGCTTATATAATGCCTATGCATAGGAATTATGTTAGACTTAGATGTGATTTTCATATGCATCATGATGCTCTCTTTGTGTCTCAATTGCTATCTTTCTTGTGAGCATCATTAAAATTTTAGATGCCTAGCTAGGGGCGTTAAACGATAGCGCTTGTTGGGAGGCAACCCAATATTATTTTTATTCCTTGCTTTTTGGTTCTGTTTATTAATAAATAATTCATATAGCCTCTGTTTAGATGTGGTTTTATGCTTTTAATTAGTGTATGTGCCAAGTAGAACCTTTGGGAAGACTTGGGGAAAGTCTTTTCGATCTTGCTGTAAAAAACAGAAACTTTAGCGCTCACGAGATTTGCTGCCATTTTTTATTGGAGAGTGCTATTTAGTTAATTCTTTTTGCAGATGATTAATAGATAAATTCCTCACGTCCGGCTATTTATTATAGAATTTTTGGGGTTCCATAAGTATTCGAAACCTACAGATTACTTTAGACTGTTCTGTTTTTGACAGATTCTGTTTTTCGTGTGTTGTTTGCTCATTCTGATGAATCTATGGCTAGTAATAGAGTTTATGAACCATACAAAGTTGGAATACAGTAGGTTTAACACCAATATAAATAAAGAATGAGTTCATTATAGTACCTGATACGTCTCCAACGTATCTATAATTTTTGACTGTTCCATGCTATTATATTATCTGTTTTGGATGTTTATAGGCTTTATTATGCACTTTTATATTATTTTTGGGACTAACATATTAACCCAGAGCCTAGTGCCAGTTTCAAAATTTTCCTTGTTTTAGTGTTTCGCAGAAAAGGAATATCAAACGGAGTCCAAACGGAATGAAGCCTTCGGGAGCGTGATTTTTGGAACGAACGTGATCCACGAGATTTGGAGTTGAAGTCAAGGAAGCTTCGAGGCGGCCACGAGGCAGGGATACGTGCATGCCCCACTGGGCGCACCCCCACCCTCGTGGGCCCCTCGTGGCTCCCCTGACCGACTTCTTTCGCCTATATATATCCATATACCCTAAAACACCAGAGAACAGAATAGATCGGGAGTTCCGTGGCCAAAGCCTCCGTAGCCACCGAAAACCAATCTAGACCCATTCCGACACCCTTACGGAGGGGGGAATCCCTCTCCGGTGGCCATCTTCATCATCCCGACGCTCTCCATGACGAGGAGGGAGTAGTTCTCCCTCGGGGCTGAGGGTATGTACCAGTAGCTATGTGTTTGATCTCTCTCTCTCTCTCTCTCTCTCGTGTTCTTGAGGTGGCACGATATTGATGTATCGCGAGCTTTGCTATTATATTTGGATCTTATGATGTTTCTACCCCTCTACTCTCTTGTAATGGATTGAGTTTTCCCTTTGAAGTTATCTTATCGGATTGAGTCTTTAAGGATTTGAGAACACTTGATGTATGTCTTGCACATGCTTATCTGTGGTGACAATGGGATATCATGTGATCCACTTGATGTATGTTTTGATGATCAACTTGCGAGTTCCATGACCTCGTGAACTTATGCATAGGGGTTGGCACACGTTTTCGTCTTGACTCTCCGATAGAAACTTTGGGGCACTCTTTAAAGTTCTTTGTGTTGGTTGAATAGATGAATCTGAGATTGTGTGATGCATATCGTATAATCATACCCACGGATACTTGAGGTGACATTGGAGTATCTAGGTGACATTAGGCTTTTGGTTGATTTGTGACTTAAGGTGTTATTCTAGTACGAACTCTATGATAGATTGAACGGAAAGAATAGCTTCATGCTATTTTACTACGGACTCTTGAATAGATCGACCAGAAAGGATAACTTTGACGTGGTTTCGTACCCTACCATAATCTCTTCGTTTGTTCTTTGCTATTAGTGACTTTGGAGTGACTCTTTGTTGCATGTTGAGGGATAGTTATATGATCCAATTATGTTATTATTGTTGAGAGAACTTGCACTAGTGAAAGTATGAACCCTAGGCGTTGTTTCAACAAATTGGAATACCGTTTGTGCTCACTTTTATCATTAGTTACCTTGCCATTTTTATATTTTCAGATTACAAAAACCATTTTCTACTATCCATATTGCACTTGTATCACCATCTCTTCGCCGAACTAGTGCACCTATACAATTTACCATTGTATTGGGTGTGTTGGGGACACAAGAGACTCTTTGTTATTTGGTTGCAGGGTTGCTTGAGAGAGACCATCTTCAGCCTACGCCTCCCACAGATTGATAAACCTTAGTTCATCCACTTGATGGAAATTTGCTACCATCCTACAAACCTCTGCACTTGGAGGCCCAACAACATCTACAAGAAGAAGGTTGTGTAGTAGACATCATGCTCTTTTCTGGTGCCATTGCCGGGGAGGTTAGCGCTTGAAGGTATATCTTTAGATCTTGCAATCGAATCTTTTTGTTTCTTGTTTTATCACTACTTTAGTTTACAAAAGAAAACTACAAAAAATGGAATTGAGTTTGCCGCATATGCTTCATCTTTTTAATATCCTTCGTGAGAATGATGGAAAGGAAAATTGTGCTCAAGTGCTAGAAGAAGAAGTCTATAAAATGTTTGGCACTAAATCTTTGAATGATGAGCATGATTGCAATGTTATTAGTATGAACTCTTTGAATATCCATAGTACTAATTATGATTGCACTAGTCATGATGAAAATATCTCTTATAAGCATCTCGATTTTTGTGGAGTGCATAGAGTTTGCAAGTACATACCAAACAGGGAAGATAGATTCTGCAAGAGACATAAGTATTTGGAAACTAAATGGTTGCAAGAAAGGCTAGATGTTTGTGCTGAAAATTTAAACTTTCTTAGCCGTACTTGTGAACTTTGCAATGAACGTGATCATTTCAGTACCCAATGCAAATTGTTTCATGATCGTATCATGTACAAAAATTGTGATGACTTGATTTCCCTTGAACATCATAATGAACTTAGTTTTCTCTTGGGTTATGAAGAAATGAAATGTATATCTAAGGTTATTCCAGAATTTTCCCTTGATAGAGTTCTTAATTTTGATCTAGAGGAAATTTATATGTATTGTGCGGTGAATTGCATTGAAAATCCTTATATTGCCAATTACATAAAGAAAAGAAAACAAATAGAAGATGAAGAGAATACTAACGAAAGGAAGAGACTTCCCAATATTCTCCTATTATTTCTTATGATGAATTAGGTAACAAGGAGGAGCCTTCTATTCAACCAATCTCATTAATAAGGAGCTTCAAAAAGAGGATTGAACCCACACATGATGTGAATAAGAAAAAGAAAAGACGGAGAAGTAAATGTAGAAAGGTATCTCTCCCAAATGATGTTGCTCCTATTTCTCATTGTGATGATGATAATTGCTATACTATTGGTGCTATCCATACTATTAATGATGAGAGTGATTATGCTTATGATATGAATAGGCCCAAGCTTGGGGATGCTATGTTTGATGAAGATGATGTTTTTGAGAATATATTTGCTGCAATCAATGTTTGTCCCAAGCTTGGGTATGCTACATTTAACGAAGATGATATTTTCAGTCTCTCAAGTTTTGATATGCAAATTTATAATGATGATAGCATGCCTCCTACTTATGATGATTATATTGATGAAAGTGGGTTTGGAAGAGTGTCAACTTTAGGAAGTAATGATCCCACTATTTTGGAGGATGTTGAATCTTATTATGATAATTATGGAAGTGGATTTGGAGAGGTGATGACTTTATTTAGTGATGATTCCACTATCTTGGAAGAGGTTTCAATCGATTATGATGAGAACAAAGTTGCTACTTATGATAATTATTGTGATGATACATATGCTATAAAAATAGTGATGATTATATTTATAAAACTTGTCATGATTATGATTACCCTTTTTCTGAACATTATTCTTTCAATGTGGAAACAATTTATTGTATTCAAGTCTCTTATGATACTCCACTATTCCGAATGAGAATAATTTTGCTTATGTGGAGAGTAGTAAATTTTCTATGCTTGTAGATCATGAAAAGAATGCTCTATGTGATGGTTATATTGTTGAATTCATTCATTATGCTACTGAAAATTATTATGAGGGAGGAATATATGCTTGTAGGAATTGCAATAATATCAAGTTTCCTCTCTATGTGCTTAAAATTTTGAAGTTATGCTTGTTTTACCTTCCTATGCAAGTTGATTCTTGTTCCCACAAGTTGTTTTCTCACAAAATCCCTATGCATAGGAAGTGGGTTAGACTTAAATGTGCTACTCATATTCTTCTTGATTCTCTCTTTATGATTCAATTCTTATCTTTTATGTGATCATCATTGAAATCATCATGCCTAGCTAGGGGCGTTAAACGATAGCGCTTGTTGGGGGGCAACCCAATTTTATTTTTGTTCCTTGCTTTTTGTTCCTGTTTAGTAATAAATAAATCATCTATCCTCTTTTATGATTGTGTTTTTAATGTTTTAATTAGTGTTTGTGCCAAGTAAAGCCTTTAGGGTCTTCTTGGGTAATTGTTATTTGATCTTCCTGTAAAAAACAGAAAGTATGCGCTCACGAGAATAATTTTCATTTTGTACCAGAGAGCGATAAAATACCAATTCCACTTGCAGTAGGTTAATAAACAAATTGCCTAGTACTTCCTAATTTCTCAGAATTTTATGAGTTCCAGAAGTATACGTTTGATACAGATTACTACAGACAGTTCTGTTTTTGACATATTCTGTTTTCTATGTGTTGTTTGCTTATTTTGATGAATCTATGAGTAGTATAGGAGGGTATGAACCATAGAGAAGTTGGAATACATTAGATATTACACCAATATAAATAAATAATGAGTTCACAACAGTACCTAAGTGGTGATTTATTTTCTTATACTAACGGAGCTTACGAGTTTTCTGTTAAGTTTTGTGTTATGAAGTTTTCAAGTTTTGGGTAAAGATTCGATGGACTATGGAATAAGGAGTGGCAAGAGCCTAAGCTTGGGGATGCCCAAGGCACCTCAAGGTAACATTCAAGTACAACCAAGAGCCTAATCTTGGGGATGCCCCGGATGGCATCCCCTCTTTCGTCTTCGTTCATCGGTAACTTTACTTGGAGCTATATTTTTATTCACCACATGATATGTGTTTTGCTTGGAGCGTCTTGTATGATATGAATCTTTGATTTTTATTTTACCACAATCATCCTTGCTGTACACACCTTTTGGGAGAGACACACTTGAATCGGAATTTATTAGAATACTCTACGTGCTTCACTTATACCTTTTGATCTAGATAATTTTGCTCTAGTGCTTCCCTTATATCTTTTAAGAGCATGGTGCTGGTTTTATTTTATAGAAATTATTGATCTCTCATGATTCACTTATATTATTTTGAGAGTCCCTTAGAAAAGCATGGTAATTTGCTTTGGTTATGAATTTAGTCCTAATATGATAGGCATCCAAGATCAATATAATAAAAACTTTCATAAAAAGTGCATTGAGTACTAGGAGAAGTTTGATCCTTGATAATTGTTTTGAGATATAAAGGTGGTAATATTAGAGTGTGCTAGTTGAGTAGTTGTGAACTTGAGAAATACTTGCGTTGAAGTTTGCAAGTCCCGTAGCATGCACGTATGGTGACCGTTGTGTAACAAATTTGAATCATGAGGTGTTATTTGATTGTCTTCCTTATGAGTGGCAGTCGGGGACGAGCGATGGTCCTTTCCTACCAATCTACCCCCCTAGGAGCATGCGCATAATGCTTGGTTTTGATGACTTGTAGATTTTTGCAATTAGTATATGAGTTCTTTATGACTAATGTTGAGTCCATGGATTATACATACTCTCACCCTTCATTCATTGCTAGCCTCTTCGGTACCGTGCATTGCCCTTTCTCACCTTCAGAGTTGGTGCAAACTTCGCCGGTGCATCCAAACCCCGTGATATGATATGCTCTGTCACACATAAACCTCCTTATATCTTCCTCAAAACAGCCACCATACCTACCTATTATGACATTTCCATAGCCATTTCGAGATATATTGCCATGCAACTTTCCACCGTTCCATTTATCATGACACACATTATCATTGTCATATTGTCTTGCATGATCATGTAGTTTACATCGTATTTGTGGCAAAGCCACCGTTCATAATTTATCATACATGTCACTCTTGATTCATTGCCCTTCGTGGTACACCGCCGAAGGCATTCATATAGAGTCATACTTTTTTCTAGTATTGAGTTGTAATTCTTGAGTTGTAAGTATCATCATTATTAGAGCATTGTCCCAAAAAAAGAAAGGCCAAATAATAAACGGAAGGCCCAAAAAAGAGAAATAAAAAGGGGCAATGCTATATCCTTTTTTCCACACTTGTGCTTCAAAGTAGCACCATGATATTTATGGTAGAGAGTCTCTTGTTTTGTCACTTTCATATAATAGTGGGAATTTTTCATTATAGAACTTGGCTTGTATATTCCAACAATGGGCTTCCTCAAATGCCGTAGGCCTTCGTGAGCAAGGAAGTTGGATGCACACCCACTTAGTTTCTTTAGTTGAGCTTTCATACATTTATAGCTCTAGTGCATCCGTTGCATTGCAATCCCTACTCCTTGCATTGACATCAATTTATGGGCATCTCCCTAGCCCATTGATTAGCCGCATCGATATGAGACTTTCTCCTTTTTTGCCTTCTCCACATAACCCCCATCATCATATTCTATTCCACCCATTGTGCTATATCAATGGCTCGCGCTCATGTATTGCGTGAAAGTTGAAAAAAGTTGGAGATTACTAAACAGTGAAACAATTGCTTGGCTTGTCATCGGGGTTGTGCATGATGAGAGCATTCTTGTGTGACAAAAATGGAGCATGACCAATCTATATGATTTTGTAGGGATGACCTTTCTTTTGCCATGTTATTTTGAGAAGACATAATTGCTTACTTAGTATGCTTGAAGTATTATTATTTTTATGTCAATATTAGAATTTTGTCTTGAATCTTTCGAGTCTGAATATTCATCCCACAATAAAGAGAATTACATTGAGAATTATGCTAGGTAGCATTCCACATCAAAAATTCTATTTTCATCATTTA
Organism: Triticum monococcum; assembly: GCA_034509565.1. Lineage (NCBI taxonomy): Eukaryota > Viridiplantae > Streptophyta > Magnoliopsida > Poales > Poaceae > Triticum > Triticum monococcum. The sequence goes on along the minus strand of CM067843.1, from coordinate 661,706,391 downwards.
CCTACTTGAGGACGAGCAAGAATTAAGCTTGGGGATGCTTGATACGTCTCCAACGTATGTATAATTTTTTATTGTTCCATGCTATTATATTATCTGTTTTGGATGTTAATGGGCTTTATTTTACAGTTTTATATTATTTTTGGGACTAGCCTATTAACCCAAGGCCCAGTGCAAATTGTAGTTTTTTTTGCCTATTTCAGTGTTTCGCAGAAAAGGAATATCAAACGGAATACAAATGGAATGAAACCTTCAGGAACGTGATTTTTGGAACAAACGTGATCCAGAGGACTTGGGGTGGACGTCAAGAAACAAATGAGGAGTCCACGAGGTAGGGGGCGTGCCTACCCCCTGGGTGCGCCCTCCCCCCTCGTGGGCCCTCGTGGCTCAACCGACCTACTTCTTCCTCCTATATATACTCATATACCCTGAAAACATTGGGGAGCACCACGAAACCCTATTTCCACCGCCGCAACCTTCTGTACCCAAGAGATCCCATCTTGGGGCCTTTTCCGAAGCTCCGCTGGAGGGGGCATCGATCACGAAGGGCCTCTACATCAACTCCATGGCCCCTTCGATGATGTGTGAGTAGTTTACTTCAGACCTTCGGGTCCATAGTTATCAGCTAGATGGCTTCTTCTCTCTCTTTGAATCTCAACACAAAGTTCTCCTCGATCTTCTTGGAGATCTATTCGATGTAACTCTTTTTGCGGTGTGTTTGTCGAGATCCGATGAATTGTGGGTTTATGATCAAGTCTATCTATGAACAATATTTGATTCTTCTCTGAAATCTTTTTTGCATGATTGGTTATCTTTGCAAGTCTCTTCGAATTATTAGTTTGGTTTGGCCTACTAGATTGATCTTTCTTGCAATGGGAGAAGTGCTTAGCTTTGGATTCAATCTTGCGGTGCTCGATCCCAGTGACAAAAAGGGAAACGACACGTATTGTATTGTTTCCATCGAGGATAAAAAGATGGGGTTTATATCATATTGCTTGAGTTTATCCCTCTACATCATGTCATCTTACCTAATGCGTTACTCTATTCTTTTGAACTTAATACTCTAGATGCATGCTGTATAGCGGTCGATGTGTGGAGTAATAGTAGTAGATGCAGGCAGGAGTCGGTCTACTTGTCACGGACGTGATGCCTATATACATGATCATGCCTAGATATTCTCATAATTATTTTCTTTTCTATCAATTGCTCGACGGTAATTTGTTCACCCACCGTAATACTTATGCTATCTTGAGAGAAGCCACTAGTGAAACCTATGCCCCTCGGGTCTATTCTCCATCATATGAATCTTTCATCAACAAGCTATTTCTATTACCTTTTATTTTGCAATCTTTACTTTTAGTCTTTATCAAAAAAATACCAAAAATATTATTTTATCATCTCTATCAGATCTCACTCTCGTAAGTGATCGTGAAGGGATTGACAACCCCTTTATCACGTTGGTTGTGAGGTTCTTATTTGTTTGTGTAGGTACGAGGGACTTGTGTGTGGCCTCCTACTGGATTGACACCTTGGTTCTCAAAAACTGAGGGAAATACTTACGCTACTTTGCTGCATCACCCTTTCCTCTTCAAGGGAAAACCAACGCAGTGCTCAAGAGGTAGCACCTGGCCTCCACTTTCTCCAAATTATCATATCTATATTTACTCTTACCAAAATGTTGAATAAAGCCAATTCCACTACACACATTGATGTCTCCATTCCTCTTGTCAGTGCCTTTTGCCTTGTAAGGCTGTACTTAATTAATTGCTATTTGATTATGTATCATCAGTTTGCACCTGAGCTTCATTATCCTCCATTTATTCCAATAATATTTGATCTATTTTTAGTCTTTGCAAAATGTAGAATAATGGCAACGCTTATAAAGAATTTTCTTTGGTGAATTTATTGAATTATCCTTCCATCAACATGGAGAAGGGCTTTGTCCAGCCCATGTTAACATGTAATGTAAGTTCATCCTTCTCAAGCCTTCAAACTTTGTTCTAGTATAGATTTGGATAGGCATCATTTCCTCCACTGCTGTTTACATCTGACTGGGTGTTTGCAACAATTACCAGTTTTAAATTGTAGTTGTAAAAACATGTTCCTTATGCAGAACAGATCCATTTATTTGCTTATATAATTGTGAAACGTGTTACGTGTCTCCATGTTTCTCTTTCAGAGTCGTATCTCTTATGCCAGGCAGAACTTTAGGAAAGATAGTGAGACAAACCATCTTGAGGACAGCGAGATGACCCCAAGGTCCTGTCTTGATGAAGATAGTGAGTTGAAGCTACTCACCAGCAGGTGTGAGACAACCTCTGTGCAGTCGCTGCCTCAATCAGTTCGACTTCTTCAGTCTCAACTTAATGCGGAAAGGCTAGCTTCAGCTCAGCTCTGACTTGAAGTCAAAGATGTAATGAAGATGCCAGGGGACTGCCTTGCGCACTATGGTACCATACAACTAGGGATGAAGCATCTATCATTGACACAACTGAGATCTCATCAGCTTGTTCGGCTGCTTGCAGGGCCCGACCTTGCCAGGTCTATTGTCTTCTGAAGTGCTCTCAGTTTTGTATCTTCTTTTGTCAGCGCATTTATATGCACTGGTGGCGACCTGTGATGCCCAGTGTATGTAATCCGCGGTCATGTTGCACTTTATTATCACCGATAGCGAACTTTGATTCCCAGTGGATGTAATATGTCGTAATTTCTTTATTGTATAGTCTAGGTTTATTCTTTGGTCGATATGCCGTAATTTAGGCCGAAAGGTTCAGTGGATCTCAGTGTTGTCGGTCTTCAGGCCGGCCCGTTACTCATATGGGCCAAAACGTGGGCCTATAATCATCTTGGGCCATTAGCAGGTCTAAACCTATAGTAGTTTCCCGCCTTTAACAGGCCATGGGCTACATATTTACTGTAGTGACACTGGGCCTCCTATGGGCCATAGAGACAATGGGCCTTCTACAGGCCATAGAAACAGTGGGCCTTCTACGGGTTGTATCATCAATGGGCCTTATACGGGCCGTATGATCGATTGGCCAAACATGGGCCAAAAACAGACCGCATTATAGTCGTAAACGAGCTAGAGTTGGAGTCTTCCGTTCATGGGCCGACCATAACGGGCCATCGTTAATAGGCCGTATTTGATGACGCTATGAAAACGGCCCAACGTATTAACGGGCCACAAACGGGCCGACTGTAACCATGGGCTGAATTTGGCCCAGAAGCAGAAAATTGCAGTAATGGGCCGTAAGTAACTGAATGGTGGAAATGAGCCCAAGAATAAATGGGCCCTGAGAAGGCTGAAAGATAACATGGGCTGCAAACGGCCCAATGGATTAACGGGTCGTTAATGGGTGTAAAGTGATACACTGTTCATTACGGGCCAGTTTCACCACGGACCGTTAATGGGACAAGAGTTACAAAGGGACTCATATGGGCCGAAAGACATCATGGGCCATACATGGGCTGGAACTTAAAATGGGCTGGAATCATATTGGACGGCCCAGATGACACTACTGGGCCTAATTCGGATAGGTCATAACGGGCCTTGGTTTAGCAGGCTGTAAATGGGCTATATGCGAACAAACCGTTAACAAGCTTTCCGTGGGCCGGCCCGCCACCTTTTGACCAAGCCAAACGGGCTGGCCTTTTCACAGGAATGGGCCTCTGTTCGGCCGTGCCACATGTCGATGTATCATAGGCGCCTTCGATCCAATGAGTGGATGACATATGTCCCAACGGTGAGCCGACACGTGTTTCCTCCAGCCAATGATGATTTTACACATGGAAAATCCCCATTGGTCGGGGCTGTTAGCGGGTTATTAGATCCAAAACCGGACCCGATAGCTTCACAGCGTTCCGTTACGGTGGATACCACGGGTCGGTCACCCTTGACGAAAGCACTTCTGTGACGCGCGATTTATCGTCATGGCAGTGGACACTTTCGCGATGATAATTTTGGTAATGTCATGGAACACTTCTACGACTGCACATGTATGACTATCTTAATTCTGTCATAAATTGTCATCGATGTACATGCATGACAAAAAACACGACCTATTGTGACAAACACATATCATCATGGTGTATTTTTTTTGTAGTGCTTCCCTCTCTCTCCCCTTCCTTTCTCTCCTACTCCAACATGGGAAAGGGGAATCCTACTCCCACCGGGAGTAGGACTCCCCCCTTGAGGCTCGCCATAGAGGGCCGGCCCTCCCCCTCCTCCACTCCTTTATATACGGGGGAGGGGGCACCCCATAGACACACAAGTTGATTGTTTAGCCGTGTGCGGTGCCCCCCTCCACAGATTTCCACCTCAGTCATATCGTTGTAATGCTTAGGCAAAGCCATGCGTCGGTAACTTCATCATCACCGTCATCACGTCATCGTGCTGACGAAGCTCTCCCTCGACACTCAGCTGGATTAGAGTTCGTGGGACATCACCGAGTTGAACGTGTGCAGATCGCGGAGGTGTTGTATCTTCGGTACTAGGATCGGCCGGATCGTGAAGACGTACGACTACATCAACCGCGTCGTCATAATGTTTCCGCTTACGGTCTACGAGGGTACGTGGACAACACTCTCCCCTATCATTGCTATGCATCACCTAGATGGATCTTGCGTGTGCATAGGTGATACGTCTCCAACGTATGAATAATTTTTGATTGTTCCATGCTATTATATTATCTGTTTTGGATGTTAATGGGCTTTATTTTACACTTCAATATTATTTTCGGGACTAACCTATTAACCCAAGGCCCAGTGCAAATTGTTGTTTTTTTGCCTATTTCAGTGTTTCGCAGAAAAGGAATATCAAACGGAATCCAAACGGAATGAAACCTTCGGGGATGTCGTTTTTGGAACAAATGTGATCCAGAGGACTTGGAGTGGACGTCAAGAAACGAACGAGGAGTCCACGAGGCAGGGGGACACCTACCCCCTGGGCGCGCCCTCCCCCTCGTGGCTCAACCGAGCTACTTCTTCCTCCTATATATACTCATATACCCTGAAAACAACCAGGAGCACCACGAAACCCTATTTCCACCACCGCAACCTTCTATACCCAAGAGATCCCATTTTGGGGCCTTTTTCGGAGCTCCGCCGGAGGGGGAATCGATCACGGAGGGCCTCTACATCAACTCCATGGCCCATCCGATGATGTGTGAGTAGTTTACTTCAGACCTTCGGGTCCATAGTTATTGGCTAGATGGCTTCTTCTTCTCTCTCTTTGGATCTCAATACAAAGTTCTCCTCGATCTTCTTGGAGATCTATTTGATGTAACTCTTTTTGCGGTGTGCTTATCGAGATCCGATGAATTGTGGGTTTATGATCAAGTCTATCTGTGAAAAATATTTGATTCTTCTCCGAAATCTTTTATGCATGATTGGTTATCTTTGCAAGTCTCTTCGAATTATCAGTTTGGTTTGGCCTACTAGATTGATCTTTCTTGCAATGGGAGAAGTGCTTAGCTTTGGGTTCAATCTTGCGGTGCTCGATCCCAGTGACAGAAAGGGAAACGACACGTATTGTATTGTTGCCATCGAGGATAAAAAGATGGGGTTTACATCATATTGCTTGAGTTTATCCATCTACATCATGTTATCTTACCTAATGTGTCACTCTGTTCTTATGAACTTAATACTCTAGATGCATGCTGGATAGCGGTCGATGTGTGGAGTAATAGTAGTACATGCAGGCAGGAGTTGGTCTACTTGTCACGGACGTGATGCCTATACATGATCATGCCTAGATATTCACATAATTATTCGCTTTTCTATCAATTGCTTGACAGTAATTTGTTCACCCACTGTAATACATATGCTATCTTGAGAGAAGCCACTAGTGAAACCTATGGCCCCCGGGTCTATCTTTTATCATATAAGTTTCCAATATATTTTATTTTGCAATATTTACTTTCAATCTTTATCATAAAAATACCAAAAATATTTATCTTATTATTATTATCTCTATCAGATCTCACTCTCGTAAGTGACTGTGAAGGGATTGACAACCCCTTTATCGCGTTGGTTGCGAGGTTCTTATTTATTTGTGTAGGTACGAGGGACTTGCGTGTGGCCTCCTACTGGATTGATACCTTGGTTCTCAAAAATTGAGGGAAATACTTACGCTACTTTGTTGCGTCACCCTTTCCTCTTCAAGGGAAAACCAACGCAGTGCTCAAGAGGTAGCAAGAAGGATTTCTGGCGCCGTTGCCGGGGAGTCTACGCACAAGTCAAGACATACCAAGTACCCATCACAAACTCTTATCCCTCGCATTACATTATTTGCCATTTACCTCTCATTTTCCTCTCCCCCACTTCACCCTTGCCGTTTTATTCGTCCTCTTTTTCATTCGCCTCTCTTTGTTTGCCTCTTGTTCGCTTGTGTGTTGGTTTGTTTGCCGTGATGGCTTTACCAAAAGGTTTTGATCCTCGCCTAAGAAGGTTGGAAGAAATTGAAAACAACGTTAGAAGTTTTATGTCCTTGCAGTTTGAGCATAATAATTTCTTCAGAAATGAGCTTGAAGAACAAAAAAGTTTTATGGGGTACATGAATAAAGAGCTCGATGATATGTCTAAAGAATTTTATAGTCTGAAATCTCAGTTTGCTCATCTTGAAAACTTAATAGCCCAAATTTCGGATAAGTAGGCCACCATAGTTAATAAGATGGCCGCCAACCGGAAGAATTTTATGGTAATAAAGACGAAGATCTAAAATTGACTGATGTGTCCCCTATTAAATCTTTGTTTTGCAATATGAATGTTGATAATGATGGGACTGCAGATGAGTTAACTTTAGTTAGAAGGCATCCCAATGATTCGGAGTTTTTAGATCTTGATGCAAAAATTGATAAAAGTGGGATTGGAGAGGTCAAAACTTTACATAGCAATGAACCCACTATCTTGGATTTCAAGGAATTTAATTATGATAATTGCTCTTTGATAGATTGTATTTCCTTGTTGCAATCAGTGCTAAATTATCCACATGCTTATAGTCAAAATAAAGCTTTTACTAAACATATCGTTGACGCTTTAATGCAATCTTATGAAGAAAAGCTTGAATTGGAAGTTTCTATCCCAAGAAAAATTTATGATGAGTGGGAACCTACTATTAAAATTAAAATTAAAGATCATGAATGCTATGCTTTGTGTGATTTGGGTGCTAGTGTTTCCACGATTCCTAAAACTTTGTGTGATTTCCTATGTTTTCGTGAACACTACAGGAATCAGCTAATTTGTCGTCCGCCTTGGCGGACGGCAAAGGCACGGATGGCGGACGGCAAAGGACTTTACCGTCTGCCGCAGAGGGCAAAATGCACCGGCAAAGAAAGGATCGGTAAAGAGCTTCTTTGCCGTCTGCTTTCCAAAGCGGGAGGCAAAGGGGCCTTTGCTATCCGTGGCGGACGGCAAAGAAACCCGACGACAATAAATTCACCGTTAGTCCGTTGGGTGGCTAACGGTAGTGTTTGCCATCCGCGGCTGACGGCATATAGCATCAGGCCTTTGCCGTCCGCCGCTGTAGCCAAAGGCTTTGCCGTCCACCACTGTAGGCAAACTGACCAAATGGGTCAGCTCCCAGGAAGTACAGTTAGCTCCCATGTGGCTGGTTTGCCGTCTGTCGCGGACAGCAAAGAGTCCATTGCCGTCGGTGGCTGACGGCAAAGAGCCTGCATTGGCTCTCCTTTTTCTGTTTTTTTAAATCCAACAATTTTCACGGCAAATAAATATGACATATATAGATATATTTCACAGGGTTATTTCACAGCAAACATATGACATATCCAACACATAAGTTTCATCGTACATACATATATAGTTCCATCCATTCATACATAACAAGTTGCACATACACATTGTTCCATCACAGCAAGCTAAGAATACTAGAAGAGAATGAAAGAAAAAACAAGCACTCCATCATAGCAAGCTAGCTTCCGTGAAGTGAATGAAATATGCAAAATGGCAAATAAGAAACTTAGAAAAAAGGTGACTAGAAGATGAAGTATATGTCATTTATGAGCTAACTTAGGTGAAATGGATCATTTATGAGCTAACTTAGGTGAAATGGATCGTTTATGAGCTAACTACGATGAAATGGATCGTTTATGAGCTAACTAAGGTGAAATGGATCATTTTAGAGCTAACCTAGGTGAAATGGATTGTTTATGAGCTACCTTAGGTGAAATGGATCATTTATGAGCTAACTTAGGTGAAATGGATCGTTTATGAGCTAACTAAGGCGAAATAGATCGTTTATGAGCTAACTAAGGTGAAGTGGATCATTTTAGAGCTAACCAAGGTGAAATGGATCGTTTATGAGCTAACTAAGGTGAAGTGGATCATTTTAGAGCTAACTTAGGTGAAATGGATCATTTATGAGATAACTAAGGCGAAATAGATCGTTTATGAGCTAACTAAGGTGAAATGGATCGTTTATGAGCTAACTAAGGTGAAATGGATCGTTTATGAGCTAACTAAGGTAAAATCGATCATTTTAGAACTAACCTAGGTGAAATGGATCATTTATGGGCTAACTTAGGTGAAATGGATCATTTATGAGCTAACTAAGGTGAAATGGATCGTTTATGAGCTAACTAAGGTGAAGTGGATCATTTTAGAGCTAACCTAGGTGAAATGGATCGTTTATGAGCTAACTAAGGTGAAGTGGGTCATTTTAGAGCTAACTTAGGTGAAATGGATCATTTATGAGCTAACTAAGGTGAAATGGATCGTTTATGAGCTAACTAAGGTGAAATGGATCGTTTACGAGCTAACTAAGGTGAAATGGATCGTTTATGAGCTAACTAAGGTGAAATGGATCCTTTATGAGCTAACTTAGTTGAAATGGATCGCTTATGAGCTAACCTAAGTAAGATGCATCATTTTAGAGCTAACCTAGGTAAGATGGGTCATTTTGGAGCTAACCTAGGTAAAATGGGTCATTTTAGGGCTAACTTGGGTAAAATGGATCGTTTATGAGCTAACTAAGCTAATTATGCCATTTTTGACATAAGTAAGCTAAGTACATGTCATTCTGGATGGTTTTGGAGGTCAGTAAGCTTATTATGTCATTTTGGAGGAAATAAAGCTAAGTCTAGGTCTTTATGCATTTGTTAAGCAAAACACTAGAGAAACTTACCGTGATCATGGAGGTGTAGGAGCGGGCTACTAATAATCTTGATCACTATCATCAATAAATGCATAATCATCATCATCACTATCATCAATGATGTGCTCAAAGGGTTTAGCGGCATCAAAATGTGGAAGACCACCTTGATGTAATCGGTCAAGCATTGACAGGTCATCCGCAGCAGTAACCTCTTCTTGTTTCGGCTCTTCTTGTTCCTCCTCTGGGGTGATGCCGGATTCACTGTCGCTGTCTACTTCAATGTTTTGGGGTGAAGTATAGCGGTTCTTGAAACGTTTTTTGGAAAGACGTGTCTCTTGGAAGAATTCTCCTTCATATGTGTCTGGGTTAATGTGAGGTTCATAATCCTCTTCCTTTGGGGGAGATAGTCTAGCACGTGGCGGCACTTCATAAACGACATCCCAACCTTTCAGATTTGGATTAGTTTGGCAGGCCCACGGTAGATAGAATACTTGGGTCGCCTATTGAGCCATAATATAGACATCAGGAACATCTAAATGGGTGTTTTGTTTGATTTCAACTAGCCCTATATGTTCATGAGTCCTTCTAGTCTCCTTCGGCTGAAACCAATAACATTTGAAGAGTACGACATTCGGTGGGTTGTCACCATAGAATAGAAGTTCATAAATTGCTTCAACTCACCCATAATACTCGGTACCTCCTTCGCTGATAGCAGATACACAACAATTTGTAGACTTTCGGTCGGCCATAGATAGCTCTTTGCCATAGGTACGAAAGTGATACCCGTTGATGTCGTATTTGTCAAATGAACAGACCTTATAGTCAAAACCATTAGCGACTTGTCTCAATTCGGCGTCCATAGACTCTGAATTAGCCTACAAGTTTAATACGAAAGGATTGTCGCATTAGGCAGAAATTAGTGAATGAAATGAAATGGTCTAATAGAAATTATCGTTTGTTTGAACTAAGAGATGAAACCGGGATAGCCTCCTCCTTGCTTTGCGAGAAGCTCATACTCTTCGACGGAATCCTTTTGGATTACTGCTCCATACGAGAATATGGCAATGTATCAACTGTATGAAATATCTAGGAATAAGAGCAGTTCAAAGGAAATAGAAGTTGCGAAACAATGTACCGAGAACTTACTCGATGTACGGCCACACTTCTGTCAGGTTGTTGAAGATATACAACATAATGGTCCACCATTCTTCGTTATCCAAAGATACTGGTTTTGAACCACTGGCTGGTGCGAGATGCTCTTTGAATAGGCTGAGGTTGGATCCACCCTTTTGAGGTTCGTCAGCATTGTACCGAGGCTTCGGATTATGCAAATGACGTTTTTTGGCTTCGTAGTGTGCTGTCACGAAGTTTGCCGCCTCCTCAGTGATGAATGCCTCAGCCATCGATGCTTCAATTCTACGTTTATTTTTGCATTTTTGTCGAAGCGTCTTCTGTATCCTCTCAGTTGGGTAGCACCAACGATTTTGCACGCCCCCCCCCCAAATCTTGCCTCGCCAAGGAGATGCAAAATCAAATGCTGCATTGGATTAAAGAAGCCCGGTGGAAAGATCTTCTCTAACTTGCAGATCAACTCTGGCGCCAACTCTTCCATTTCTTCTTGCACACAAGGAAATAGTTCTTTCGCACAAAGAACACGGAAGAAATAGCTGAGTTCTGCTAGTACTAGCCAGTCATCCTCAGGGATGAAGCCACACAACATCACCGGCATTACCCTCTCAATCCATATGTGCCAATCATGACTCTTGAGACCAAATATCTCCAATTTATCAAGATTCGCTCCCCTCTTTAGATTCACTGCATACCCATCGGGGAACATCAACTGCTGTTGCACCCACAAGATAATTTCCCTCATAGCTGGCCTTCCAAGATTGAACCATGCCTTTGGCTTCGTCCAGTTCTGCTTTCCTTTCGGTTCTTTCATGTTTTGTAATGGCCTATCACATCGTGCCTCCAGATCGACTCTAGCCTTAGTATTATCCTTTGACTTCCCATCTATGCCGAACAATGTACCAAAAAGTGCCTCGGCGATATTCTTCTCAGTGTGCATCACGTCGATGTTGTGTGGGCAAAGGAGGTCTTTGAAGTAAGGTAGTCCCATAAGCATGTCTTGTGAGTCCAGGCGTGTTTAGAATTATACCCCTTGAAGTACCCTGGACGCCCTGGATCTGGCTCGAGAGCGTTTAACTGATCCAGGGTCTGTTGGCCTGTCAACGCAGGTGGTGCAGAGTTTTTGACAACTCTACCTCTGATGAAGTTCTTCTTGTCTTTCCTGAACTTATGGCGAGGATCCAGGAACTGTCTATGCATGTCGAAGCAAGAAAACTTGCAACCGGCCTGAACCCAACGAAACTCAAGAGCTCCCTTGCATGCGGGGCACGGGAACCTTCCATGCACACACCAGCCAACGAATAGCGCATACGCCGGCAAGTCATGCGTCGAGTACATGTACTAGACACGTATTATGAAGTTCCGTTTTCTATTGGTGTCGTATGTCTTGAACCCATTATCCCAGGCATCTTGCAATTCGTCCTTAAGCGGCTGCATGTACACATTCATATTTTCCCCCAGATAGTTGGGCCCTAGAATTATCAACATCAGGAAAATGTTCTTTCTTTGCATAATCTGTTCGGGGGGGGGGGAGATTGAGTGGAAAGACAAATACGGGCCAACAACTGTATTGGGTTGCCGTCAGACCAAACACACTGAACCCATCCGTGCTGACGCCGACTCGAGGATGCCTCGGATATGCCGCTTTGTCATCATGTAATTCATCAAACTGCTTCCACGCAACACCATCCGATGTGTGTACCATCATCAGATTCCCATCTACATCTAGTTCGGTTCTTTTGCCCGTTTTGTGCCATGTTATCTGTCTAGCTGTATCTTCAACCATGAAAAGACGTTGAAGTCTTGGTACGATTGGCATATACCGAAGAACACTAACGGGGATTTTCGTCTGCCTTCTCACCCATACCGATGTCTACCACAACATACCTGGAAGACTTGCAAATGGGACAATAGTTCAAGTCCGCATATTCAAGACTAAATAAGGCACATCCTTTCTCACATGCATGTATCTTTTCATAGGGCATCTTCAGTGCACGGAGGATTTTGTCCGACTGGTACAGGTTTGCAGGCATTACATGGCCTTTTGGGTAGAAAGCGTCCAAATACTATCATAATTGTGCCGTAGCATTCTCTGCCCAAGTTGAACTGAGCCTTTAGAGCCATTACTTGTGAGATGGCATCCAATTGACAAAGCTTAGTGTGCCCGTGGAGCGGACATTTTGAAGACTCCAACATTTCATTGAAGGCCTTTGCAGATTCCTCCATCTCCTCGTCCGAATCCCGAGCATCATCCAAGTCTTGCACCATGTTTTCCATCCCGGTACCATGCTCGTCGGTGCGAGGACGAACCACCTTAGCTCGGTCACGTTGGGCAGACTCACCATGAAATGTCCACACCGTATAATTGGGCGTAAAACCACTCTTCTGCAGGTGTTTGCCCATTTCAGCCTCTGTCCTCTTTTCCCAATTGTCGCACCGAGAACAGGGACACCAGGTTTTCCTCTGGCCATTTGCAAATGCGGCTTGCACAAATGCCTTGGTTTTGTGAACCATTCAGTGCTCCATTTGTTCTGACCAGTGTGACCATTGTACATCCACGCACGATCACTCATCTTGACTTTGAGAGCTATTGGACACACAACAAATATATATATATATATAATTCACCATGTATATATTCATCAGTTGATCTAGTTTGTCAATTTTATTACGTCCATGCAACCTACACTCTAATAGGTAATGATAGGTCCTAATCCCACCAGAGTATGTGTAGATTGGGTTCCTTTTCCCATGCTATGCTCCGGATCCGACGCAAAATTTTGGCAGCACCTCCCTGTTGTTCTCCTGATACACGTCTCTGCAATAAACAGAGAGGATGTGTACCCGGAGAACAACAGGGGAGACACTGACGAAATTTATGCGTCGGATCCGGAGCAAAGCATATGGGAAAACGAACCCAATCTACACATACTCGGGCTGTCCATGGATAGCGTTGGACAATTCGAAAGAATCACAGTTATAAATATGCAAATGCATGCATATTTATAGATGTAACCCTTTCGAACGGGAGACGCATAGTGGTTACGCATACTGATGATTGACACCTATAGCTAGCAAGTTTCATCGGCACGAAGACCGGAACAGAGCAAATGAAGGGGCGGAGCTCGTCGAATGCACGGGGAGGTCGTCAAACACCACACCCTCGCAGCGACGAAACAACTGGACATTTTAATCCACCTGATAAACACAAATATGTATGATGTTTTTCATAACAAAATCGAAAAATATACTACCTAACTCATAATTCACAAATATATGACCCCGCCAGCCTCTGGAAGGCCAAAGAGCACCTTCTACATATTCTTCTTTTCTTCTTCTTCTTCTTCTTCTTCTTCTTCTTCTTCTTCTTCTTCTTCTTCTCCCCTCCTCTTGTTCTCCTACACCTACACTTTCTTCTTCTTCTTCTTCTCGCCTCCTCTTCTTCTACACTTTCTTCTTCTTCTTCTCCCCTCCTCTTCTTCTCCTACACTTTCTTCTTCTTCTTCTTCTTCCCCTTCTACATATTCTTCTTTCCTTCTTCTTCTTTTTTCATCTTTTTTCTACTTCTTTTAATTATATGACTAATTATCTAAAACCCATGCACTAAATCTAACACTAACAAATATATATCTAGCACTAAACCTAACACTAACAATTAAACAGCAAAAAAAGAAAAAAAAACTCACCGGACCGCGGTGGTGGGTGGCGGTGGCGGCGGTGACGCCGGGGTGGTGGGGCGGCGGGGCGGCGCGGTGGTGGGGCGACGGCACGGGGTGGGGGCGGCGGCGGGTGCTAGGGGCGGCGAGTGGTGGGGGTGGCGGCGGGTGACGAGGGAGGCTGGTGGGTGGCGGGGGCGGCGGCAGGTGGTGGGGGTGGCGGCGGCACGGGGTGGGGGCGGCGGCGTGGTGGCTCGGGGAGGAGAGAGGAGAGAAACGGAGAGATGGATCCAGGGCGGGGTGGGTCTCGCCGTTACGTAGGTTAGTTCTTTGCCGTCATCTTTTTTTCCTCCTTGCCGTGCGCTAGCTGACGGCAAAGAGGGGGGCCGTTAAGTTTTTTTAATCAGCTCATTAGTGGGGACCACCACCCTCTTTGCCGTCTGCTAGCTGACGGCAAAGAATCTTTGCCGTCAGCTAGTAGACGACAAAGAGTAGGCAGATGGCAAAGACCGTTCTTTGCCATCAGCTAGTTCATTGTCGTCCGTTTTCTGCAAGCGGACGGCAAAGACCTTCTTTGCCGTCAGCTAGCGGACGGCAAAGACTTGGCAGACGGCAAATTAGCTAATTCCAGTAGTGGAATTTGATGATTGTTCTTTAAACTTGCATCCTGCGGATTCCACCATTAAGGGATTGACAACCCCTTTATCGCGTTGGTTGCGAGGTTCTTATTTGTTTGTGTAGGTACGAGGGACTTGTATGTGGCCTCCTACTAGATTGATACCTTGGTTCTCAAAAACTGAGGGAAATACTTACGCTACTTTGCTGCATCACCCTTTCCTCTTCAAGGGAAAACTAACGCAGTGCTCAAGAGGTACCAATAGGATATTTTTTTTGAAATTACTGCGTTCCCCAACAGTGGCATCCGAGCCAGGTCTATGCGTAGATGTTATATGCACGATTAGAACAGAAAGGAGTTGCGGGCGTGGGTATATACATATTGCTTGTCGACACTAGTTAATTCTTGATTCAACGGTATTGTTGGATGAAGCGGCTCAGACCGACATTACGCGTACGCTTACGCGAGACTGGTTCTACCGACGTGCTTCGCACATAGGTGGCTAGTGGGTGTTAGTTTCTCCAACTTTAGTTGAATCGGATTCAATGAACATGGTTCTTTCTAAAGATCAAAAAGCAATCACAATACCACGTTGTGGTTTTTGATCCATAGGTAAGAACAGTTCTTGCTCAGCCCGTAGCAGCCACATAAAACTTACAATAACAAAGTAGAGGACGTCTAACTTGTTTTTGCAGGGCATGTTGTGATGTGATATGGTCAAGACATGATGCTAAATTTTATAGTATGAGATGATCATGTTTTGTAACAGAGTTATCGGCAACTGGCAGGAGCCATATGGTTGTCGCTTTATTGTATGAACTGCAATCGCCATGTAATTGCTTTACTTTATCACTGAGCGATAGCGATGGTCATAGAAGAAATAGTTGGCGAGACGACAACGATGCTTCGATGGAGATCAAGGTGTCAAGCCGGTGACGATGGTGATGATGATGGTGCTTTGGAGAAGGGGATCAAAGGCACAAGATGATGATGGCGATATCATATCACTTATATTGATTGCATGTGTAGTTTATCCTGAAGGAAATATGCCCTAGAGGCAATAATAAAGTTGTTATTTATATTTCCTCATATCATGATAAATGTTTATTATTCATGCTTGAATTGTATTAACCGGAAACTTAGTACATGTGTGAATACATAGACAAACAGACACTAGTTTGCCTCTACTTGACTAGCTCCTTGAATCAATGATGGTTATGTTTCCTGACCATAGACATGAGTTTTCATTTGATTAGTGGGATCACATCATTAGAGAATGATGTGATTGACTTTAACCATCCGTTAGCTTAGCACGATGATCGTTTAGTTTGTTGCTATTGCTTTCTCCATAACTATACATGTTCCTATGACTATGAGATCATGCAACTCCCGAATACCGGAGGAACACTTTGTGTGCTACCAAATGGCATGACGTAACTGGGTGATTATAAAGGTGCTCTACAGGTGTCTCTGATGGTGTTTGTTGAGTTGGCATGGATCAAGATTAGGATTTGTCACTCCGATTGTCGGAGAGGTATCTTTGGGCCCTCTCGGTAATGTACATCACTATAAGCCTTGCAAGCAATGTAGATAATGAGTTAGTTACGGGATGTAGCATTACGGAACCAAGTAAAGAGACTTCCTGGTAACGAGATTGAACTAGGTATTGAGATACCGACGATCGAATCTCGGGCAAGTAACATACCGATGACAAAGGGAAAAATGTATATCGTTATGCGGTTTGACCGATAAAGATCTTCATAGAATATGTAGGAACCAATATGAGCATCCAGATTCTGCTATTGGTAATTGACCGGAGACATGTCTCGGTCATGTCTACATAGTTCTCGAACCTGTAGGATCCGCATGCTTAACGTTCGGTGACGATCGGTATTATGAGTTTATGTGTTTTGATGTACCGAAGGTAGTTCGGAGTCCCGGATTTGATCACTGACATGACGAGGAGTCTCGAAATGGTCGAGACATAAAGATTGGTATAATGTACGACTATGTTTGGACATCGGAAGGGTTCCGAGTGAAGTTCGGGCATATACCGGAGTACCGGGGGGTTACGGGAACCCCCCGGGGAGTTTAATGGGCCATATGGGCCTTAGTGGAAAAAAGAGGAGGGGCTGCCAGGGCTGGCCGCGTGCCCCCTCCCCCTCTGGTCCGAATTGGACTAGGAAGGGGGTGCCCCCTTTCCTCCCTTCTCCTACTCCTACTACATGGAAAGGGGGATCCTACTCCCGATGGGAGTAGGACTCACCAAGAGGCGCGCCATAGGAGGGTCGGCCCTCCCCCTCCTCCACTCCTTTATATACGGGGGAGGGGGCACCCCATAGACACACAAGTTGATCATTGATCTTTAGCCGTGTGCGGTGCGCCCTCCACCATAATCCACCTCGGTAATATCATAGCGGTGCTTAGGCGAAGCCCTGTTCTGGTAGCAACATCATCACCGTCATCACGCCGTCGTGCTGATGAAGCTCTCCCTCGAAGCTCTACTGGATCGTGAGTTTGTAAGACGTCACCAAGCCGAACGTGTGCAGATCGCGGAGGTGCCGTATCTTTGGTACTATATCGGTCGATCATGTAGACGTACGACTACATCAAGCACATCGTCATAACGCTTTCGCTTACGGTCTATAAGGGTACGTTGACAATACTCTCCCCTCTCCCTGCTATGCATCACCACGATCTTGCGTGTGCGTAGTAAAATTTTGAAATTACTGCATTCCCCAACATATCCTTTATGCATCTTATTTTTCTTAGTTCAGCGGTAGCATTATAAGATGATCTCTCACCAAATTTCAAGGTATAAGTGTTATCCCTGAGTATGCACCGTTGCTACAGTTCATCGTGCTGAGACACCATGTGATGATCAGGTTGAAGGAGATATGCCCTAGAGGCAATAATAAAATTGTTGTTTATATTTCCTTATATCATGATAAATGTTTATTATTCATGCTAGAATTGTATTAACCGGAAACTTAGTACATGTGTGAATATATAGACAAACAAAGTGTCACTAGTATGCCTCTACTTGACTAGCTCGTTGATCAAAGATGGTTAAGTTTCCTAGCCATAGACATGAGTTGTCATTTGATTAATGGGATCGCATCATTAGAGAATGATGTGATTGACTTGACCCATCCATTAGCTTAGCAAGATGATTGTTTAGTTTGTTACTGTTGCTTTCTCCATAATTTATACATGTTCCTATGACTGTGAGATCATGCAACTCCCGAATACCGGACGAACACTTAGTGTGCTATCAAACGTCACAACATAACTGGGTGACTATAAAGATGCTCTACAGGTGTCTCCTATGGTGTTTGTTGAGTTGCCATAGATCGAGATTAGGATTTGTCACTCCGAGTATCGGAGAGGTATCTCTGGGCCCTCTCGGTAATGCACATCACTATAAGCCTTGCAAGCAATGTGACTAATAAGTTAGTTGCGGGATGATGCATTACGGAACAAGTAAAGAGACTTGCCGGTAATGAGATTGAACTAGGTATTGAGATACCGACGATCGAATCTCGGGCAAGTAACATATCGATGACAAAGGGAACAACATATATCATTATGCGGTTTAACCGATAAAGATCTTCGTAGAATATGTGGGAGCCAATATGAACATCCAGGTTCCGCTATTGGTTATTGACCGGAGACGTGTCTCGGTCATGTCTACATAGTTCTCAAACCCGTAGGGTCCGCACGCTTAACGTTCGGTGACGATCGATATTATGAGTTTATATGTTTTGATGTACCGAAGGTAGTTTGGAGTCCCGTATGTGATCACGGACATGATGAGGAGTCTCTAAATTGTCGAGACATAAATATTGATATATTGGACGGCTATATTCGGACACCGAAAGTCTTCCGGGTGATTTCGGAGAAAACCGGAGTGCCGGAGGGTTACCGGAACCCCCCCCCCCCCCCCCCCGAGAAACTAATTGGCCACATGGGCCTTAGTGGAGAGAGAGAGAGGGCCAGCCAGGGTTGGCCACACGCCCCCTCCCCCTCTGGTCCGAATTGGACTAGGGAAGGGGGGCGGCGCCCCCCTTTCCTTCTCCCTCTCCTCCTTCCTTTCCCCCTCCTAGTAGAACTAGGAAAGGGGAGTCCTACTCCTACTAGGAGGAGGACTCCTCCTCTCCAGGCGCGCCCCAAAGGCCGGCCGGCCTCCCCCTTGCTCCATTATATACGGGGGCAGGGGGCACCCTAGGAAACACAAGTTGATCATTGATCTCTTAGCCGTGTGCGGTGCCCCTCTCCACAATAATCCACCTCGGTCATATCATCGTAGTGCTTAGGCGAAGCCCTGTGCCGGTAGCTTCATCATCACCATCATCACATCGTCGTGCCGACGAAGCTCTCCCTCGACACTCAGTTGGATCAAGAGTTCGTGGGACGTCACCGAGTCGAACGTGTGCAGATCACGGAGGTGTCGTACTTTCGGTACTAGGATCATTCGGATCATGAGGACGTATGACTACATCAACCACGTTGTCATAATGCTTCCGCTTACTGTCTACGAGGGTAAATGGACAACACTCCTCCTTCTTGTTACTATGCATCACCATGATAGATCTTGCGTGTGCGTATGAATTTTTTTAAAATTACCATGTTCCCCAACAGTGTTATCACATCCAGGTCTATGCGTAGATGTTATATGCACGAGTAGAACACAAAGGAGTTGTGGGCATGGGTATATACATTTTGCTTGTCATCACTAGTTGAATCTTGATTCGGCGGTATTGTTGGATGAAGCAGCCCAGACCGACATTACGCGTACGCTTATGCGAGATTGGTTCTACTGACCTGCTTCGCACACATGTGGCTGGTGGGTGTCAGTTTCTCCAACTTTAGTTGAATCGGATTCAATGAACATGGTTCTTTCTGAAGATCAAAAAGCAATCACTATACCGTGTTGTGGTTTTTGATGCGTAGGTAAGAACGGTTCTTGCTCAGCCCTTAGCAGCCATGTTAAACTTGCAACAACAAAGTAGAGGACATCTAACTTGTTTTTGCAGGGCATGTTGTGATGTGATATGGTCAAGACATGATGCTAAATTTTATTGTATTAGATGATCATGTTTTGTAACACAGTTATCAGCAACTGGCAGGAGCCATATGGTTGTCGCTTTATTGTATGAAATGCAATCGCCATGTAATTGCTTTACTTTATCACTAAGCGGTAGCGATAGTCGTAGAAGTAATAGTTGGCGAGACGACAACGATGCTTCGATGGAGATCAAGGTGTCAAGCCGATGATGATGGTGATCATGACGGTGCTTTGGAGATGGAGATCAAAGGCACAAGATGATGATGACCATATCATATCACTTATATTGATTGCATGTGATGTTTATTCTTTATGCATCTTATTTTTCTTAGTTCGGTGGTAGCATTATAAGATGATCTCTCACTAAATTTGAAGGTATAAGTGTTCTCCCTGAGTATGCACCGTTGCTACAGTTCGTCGTGCCGAGACACCACGTGATGATCGGGTTTGATAAGCTCTACGTACACATACAACGGCTGCAAGCCAATTTTGCACACACAGAATACTCGGGTTAAACTTGACAAGCCTAGCATATGCAGATATGGCCTCGGAACACTGAGACCGAAAGGTCGAGCGTGAATCATATAGTAGATATGATCAACATAGTGATGTTCACCATTGAAAACTACTCCATCTCACGTGATGATCGGACATGGTTTAGTTGATATGGATCACATGATCACTTAGATTATTATAGAGATAACTATCTAAGTGGGAGTTCTTAAGTAATATGATTAATTGAACTTTAATTTATCATGAACTGAGTATCTGATAGTATATTGCATGGCTATGTTGTTGTAGATAGATGGCCCGTGCTATTGTTCCGTTGAACTTTAATGCGTTCCTAGAGAAAGCTAAATTGAAAGATGATGGTAGCAACTACACGGAATGGGTCCGTAACTTGAGGATTATCCTCATTGCTGCACAGAAGAATTATGTCCTGGAAGCACCGCTAGGTGACAAACCCGCTGCAGGAGCAACGCCAGATGTTATGAACACCTGGCAGAGCAAAGTTGATGACTACTCGATAGTTCAGTGTGCCATGCTTTACGGCTTAGAACCGGGAATTCAACGATGATTTGAACATCATGGAGCATATGAGATGTTCCAGGAGTTGAAGTTAATATTTCAAGCAAATTCCCGGATTGAGAGATATGAAGTCTCCAATAAGTTCTACAGCTGCAAAATGGAGGAGAATAGTTCTATTAGTGAACATATACTCAGAATGTCTGGGTACCACAATCACCTGAATCAACTAGGAGTTAATCTTCCTGATGATAGTGTCATTGATAGAGTTCTTCAATCACTACCACCAAGCTAAAAGAGCTTTGTGATGAACTATAATATGCAAGGGATGGATAAGATAATTCCCGAGCTCTTCGCAATGCTAAAGGCTGTGGAGGTAGAAATCAAGAAGGAGCATCAAGTGTTGATGGTCAACAAGACCACCAATTTCAAGAAAAAGGGTAAAGGGAAGAAGGGGAACTTCAAGAAGAACAACAAGCCAATTGCTGCTCAAGTGAAGAAACCCAAGTCTGGACCTAAGCCTGAAACTGAGTGTTTCTACTACAAAGGGAGTGGTCACTGGAAGTGGAACTGTCCCAAGTATTTGGCGGAGAAGAAGGATGGCAAAGTGAAAGGTATATTTGATATAGATGTTATTGATGTGTACCTTACTAATGCTCGCTATAGCGCCTGGGTATTTGATACTGGTTATGTTGCTAAAATTTACAACTCAAAACAGGGGCTACGGATTAAGCAAAGATTGGCTAAGGACGAGGTGACAATGCACGTGGGAAATGGTTCCAAAGTCGATGTGATCGCCGTCAGCACACTACCTCTACATCTACCTTCCGGTTTAGTTTTAGACCTAAATAATTGTTATTTGGTGCCAGCGTTGAGCATGAACATTATATCTGGATCTTGTTTGATGCGAGACGGTTATTCATTTAAATCAGAGAATAATGGTTGTTCTCTTTATATGAGTAATATCTTTTATGGTCATGCACCCTTGATGAGTGGTCTATTTTTACTAAATCTTGATAGTAGTGATACACATGTTCATAGTATTGAAGCCAAAAGATGTAGAGTTGATAATGACAGTATAACTTATTTATGGCACTGCCGTTTGGGTCATATTGGTGTAAAGTGCATGAAGAAACTCCATTCTGATGGACTTTAGGAATCACTTGGTACTTGCAAACCATGCGTCATGGGTAAGATGACTAAAACTCCATTCTCTAGAACAATGGAGCGAGCAATGGAGTTATTGGAAATCATACATACTGATGTATGTGGTCCAATGAACATTGAGGCTCGTGGCAGATATCGTTATTTTCTCACCTTCATAGATGATTTGAGCAGATATGGGTATATCTACTTAATGAAACATAAGTCCAAAACATTTGAAAAGTTCAAAGAATTTCAGAGTGAAGTGGAAAATTATCATATTAAGAAAATAATGTTTCTACGATCTGATCATGGAGGAGAATATTTGACTTACGAGTTTGATCTTCATTTGAAACAATGCGGAATAGTTTCGCAACACACGCCACCCGGAACACCACAGCGTGATGGTGTGTCCGAACGTCGTAATCGTATTTTACTAGATATGGTGCAATCTATGATGTCTCTTACTGATTTACCGCTTTCATTTTGGGGTTACGCTTTAGAGACGGCTGCATTCACGTTAAATAGGGCACCATCTAAATCCGCTGAGACGACACCTTATGAACTGTGGTCTGGCAAGAAACCCAAGTTGTCGTTTCTTAAAGTTTGGGGTTGCGATGCTTATGTGAAAAAGCTTCAACCTGATAAGCTCGAACCCAAATTGGAGAAATGTGTCTTCATAGGATACCCAAAGGAGACTGTTGGGTACACCTTCTATCACAGATCCGAAGGCAAGATATTCGTTGCTAAGAATGGATCCTTTGTAGAGAAGGAGTTTCTCTCGAAAGAAGTGAGTGGGAGGAAATTAGAACTTGAGGAGGTAATTGTACCTGGTCCCTTATTGGAAAGTAGTTCATCACTGAAATCAGTTCCGATGATTCCTACACCAGTAAGTGAGGAATCTAATGATGATGATCATGAAACTTCTGATCAAGTTACTACTAAACCTCGTAGTTCAACCAGAGTAAGATCCGCACTAGAGTGGTACGGTAATCCTATTCTGGAGGTCATGTTACTTGACCATGACGAATCTACGAACTATGAGGAAGCGATGATGAGCCCAGATTCCGCAAAATGGCTTGAGGCCATGGAATCTGAGATCGGATCCATGTATGAGAACAAAGTGTGGATTTTGGTTGACTTGCCCGTTGATCGGCAGGCCATAGAGAATAAATGGATCTTCAAGAATAAGACTGATGCTGACGGTAATGTTACTGTCTACAAAGCTCGACTTATTCAAAAGGTTTTTGACAAGTTCAAGGAGTTGACTACGATGAGACCTTCTCACCCGTAGCAATGCTTAAGTCCGTCCGAATCATGTTAGCAATTGTCGCATTTTATGATTATGAAATTTGGCAAATGGATGTCAAAACTGCATTCCTTAATGGATATCGTAAAGAAGAGTTGTATATGATGCAACCAGAAGGTTTTGTCGATCCAAAAGGTGCTAACAAAGTGTGCAAGCTCCAGCGATCCATTTATCGACTGGTGCTAGCCTCTCGGAGTTGGAATAAACGCTTTAATAGTGTGATCAAAGCATATGGTTTTATACAGACTTTTGGAGAAGCATGTATTTACAGGAAAGTGAGTGGGAGCTCTGTAGCATTTCTGATATTATATGTAGATGACATATTGTTGATCAGAAATGATACTGAATCGCATAAAAGGATACTTGAATAAGAATTTTTCAATGAAATACCTCGGTGAAGCTGCTTATATATTGGGCATCAAGATCTATAGAGATAGATCAAGACGCTTAATTGGACTTTCACAACGCACATACCTTGATAAAGTTTTGAAGAAGTTCAAAATGGATCAAGCAAAGAAAGGGTTCTTGCCTGTGTTACAAGGTGTGAAGTTGAGTCAGACTCAATGCCCGACCACTGCAGAAGATAGAGAGAAAATGAAAGTCACTCCCTATGCTTCAGCCATAGGTTCTATCATGTATGCAATGTTGTGTACCAGACCTAATGTGTGCCTTTCTATTAGTTTAGTAGGGAGGTACCAAAGTAATCCAGTAGTGGATCACTGGACAACGGTCAAGAACTTCCTGAAATACCTGAAAAGTACTAAGGATATGTTTCTAGTTTATGGAGGTGACAAAGAGCTCGTCGTAAAATGTGACATTGATGCAAGCTTTAACACTGATCCGGATGACTCTAAGTTAGAAACCGGATACGTATTTTTATTAAATGGTGGAGCTGTCAGTTGGTGCAGTTCCAAGCAGAGCGTCGTGGCGGGATCTACGTGTGAAGCGGAGTACATAGCTGCTTCGGAAACAGCAAATGAAGGAGTCTGGATGAAGGAGTTCATCTCCGATCTAGGTATAATACCTAGTGCATCAGGTCCAATGGAAATCTTTTATGAAAATACTGGTGCAATTTCTTTGGCAGAGGAATCCAGATTTCACAAGAGAACCAAGCACATCAAGAGACATTTCAATTCCATCCGCGATCAAGTCAAGGAGGGAGACATAAAGATTTGCAAGATACATACGGATCTGAATGTTGCAGACCCATTGACTAAGCCTCTCTCACGAGCAAAACATGATCAGCACCAAGACTCCATGGGTGTTAGAATCATTACAATGTAATCTAGATTATTGACTCTAGAGCAAGTGGGAGACTGAAGGAAATATGCCCTAGAGGCAATAATAAAATTGTTATTTATATTTCCTTATATCATGATAAATGTTTATTATTCATGCTGGAATTGTATTAACCGGAAACTTAGTACATGTGTGAATACATAGACAAACAGAGTCTCACTAGTATGCCTCTACTTGACTAGCTCCTTGATCAAAGATGGTTAAGTTTCCTAGCCATAGACATGAGTTGTCATTTGATTAACAGGATCACATCATTAGAGAATGATGTGATTGACTTGACCCATCAGTTAGCTTAGCACGATGGTCATTTAGTTTGTTGCTATTTCTTTCTCCATAACTTATACATGTTCCTATGACTATGAGACCATGCAACTCCCGAATACTGGAGGAACACTTAGTGTGCTATCAAACATCACAACGTAACTGCGTGACTATAAAGATGCTCTACAGGTGTCTCCGATGGTGTTTGTTGAGTTGGCATAGATAGAGATTAGGATTTGTCACTCTGAGTATCGGAGAGGTATCTTTGGGCCCTCTCGGTAATGCACATCACTATAAGCCTTGCAAGCAATGTGACTAAAAAGTTAGTTGCGGGATGATGCATTATGGAACGAGTAAAGAGACTTGCCAGTAACGAGATTGAACTAGGTATTGAGATACCGACAATCGAATCTCGGGCAAGTAACATACCGACGACAAAGGGAACAACGTATGTTGTTGTGCAGTTTAACCGATGAAGATCTTCGTAGAATATATGTAGGAACCAATATGAGCATCCAGGTTCCGCTATCGGTTATTGACCGGAGATGAGTCTTGGTCATGGCTACATAGTTCTCGAACCCGTAGGGTCCGCACGCTTAACGTTCGGTGACGACCAGTATTATGTGTTTATGTGTTTTGATGTACCGAAGGTAGTTCAGAGTTCCGTATATGATCACGGACATGACGAGGAGTCTCGAAATGGTCGAGATATAAATATTGATACATTGGACGGCTATATTCAGACACCGGAAGTGTTCCGGGTGATTTCGGAGAAAACCGGAGTGCCGGAGGGTTACCAGAACCCCCCGGTAAACTAATGGGCCACATGGGCCTTTGTGGAGAGAGAGATGGCCAGCCAGGGCTGGCCACGCGCCCCCTCTCCCTCTAGTTCGACTTGGACTAGGGAAGGGGAGGGAGCGGCCCCCCCTTTCATTCTCCCTCTCCTCCTTCCTTTCCCCCTCCTAGTAGGACTAGGAAAGGGGAGTCCTGCTACCTCTTGAGCACTACGTTGGTTTTCCCTTGAAGAGGAAAGGGTGATGCAGCAAAGTAGCGTAAGTATTTCCCTCAGTTTTTCAGAACCAAGGTATCAATCCAGTAGGAGATCACGCTCAAGTCCCACGCACCTACACAAACAAATAAGAACCTCGCAACCAACACGATAAGGGGTTGTCAAGCCCTTCACGGTCACTTACGAGAGTGAGATCTGATAGAGATAATAATAATAATAAGATAAATATTTTTGGTATTTTTATGATATAAATTGAAAGTAAAGATCGAAAAATAAAATAGATTGGAAACTTGTATGTGAACAGCATCCTGAAAGGTTTCTACTGGACATAAGTAAGAGATAGTTATCGCATGATCCATGCAGTAAGCTTACATGGTAAACGACATACGAATTATTTCCGAGTGCTACCTCTTGAGCACTGCGTTAGTTTTCCCTTGAAGAGGAAAGGGTGATGCAGTAAAGTAGCATAAGTATTTCCCTCAGTTTTTGAGAACCAAGGTATCAATCCAGTAGGAGATCACACTCAAGTCACACGCACCTACACAAACAAATAAGAACCTCGCAACCAACGCGTTAAAGGGGTTGTCAATCCCTTCATGGTCACTTGCGAGAGTGAGATATGATAGATATGATAAGATAATATTTTTGGTATTTTTATGATAAAGAGAAATAAAGATGCAAAGTAAAATAAATGGCAAATGAAATAACTAAGTGTTGGAAGATTAATATGATGAAAGATAGACCCCGGGGCCATAGATTTCACTAGTGGCTTCTCTCAAGAGCATAAGTATTACGGTGGGTAAACGAATTACTATCGAGCAATTGATAGAATTGAGCATAGTTATGAGAATATCTAGGTATGATCATGTATATAGGCATCACGTCCGAGACAAGTAGACCGAAACGATTCTGCATCTACTACTATTACTCCACACATCGACCACTATCCAGCATGCATCTAGAGTATTAAGTTCATAAGAACAGAGTAATGCTTTAAGGAAGATGACATGATGTAGAGGGATAAACTCATGCAATATGATATAAACCCCATCTTTTTCTCCTCGATGGCAACAATACAATACGTGTCGGTTCCCTTTCTGTCACTGGGATCGAGCACCGCAAGATTGAACCCAAAGCTAAGCACTTCTCCCATTGCAAGAAAGATCAATCTAGTAGGTCAAACCAAACTGATAATTCGAAGAGACTTGCAAAGATAAACCAATCATACATAAAAGAATTTAGAGGAGAATCAAATATTGTTCATAGATAATCTGGATCATAAACCAACAATTCATCGGATCTCGACAAACACACCGCAAAAGAAGATTACATCGAATAGATCTCCAAGAAGATCGAGGAGAACTTTGTATTGAGATCCAAAGAGAGAGAAGAAGCCATCTAGATACTAGCTATGGACCCGTAGGTCTGAAGTAAACTACTCACACATCACCGAAGAGGCCATGGAGTTGATGTAGAGGCCCTCCGTGATCAATGCCCCCTCCGGTAGAGCTCCGGAAAAGGCCCCAAGATGGGATCCCTCGGGTACATAAGGTTGCGGCGGTGGAATTAGGTTTTTGTAGTGCTCCTGGATGTTTGGGGGTATGTGGATATATATAGGAGGAAGAAGTATGTCGGTGGAGCAACGAAGAGCCCACGAGGGTGGAGGGCGCGCCCCCCTGCCTCGTGCCTTCCTCCCTTGTTTCTTAATGCCCACTCCAAGTCTCCTGGATCACATTTGTTGAGAATATCACGTCCCCGAAGGTTTCATACTGTTTGGACTCTGTTTGAAATTCCTTTTCTTCGAAACCCTAAAATAGGCAAAAAAACAACAATTTGGGCTAGGCCTCCGATTAGTAGGTTAGTCCCAAAAGTGATATAAAAGTGTAAAATAAAGCCCATTAACATCCAAAATAGATAATATAATAGCATGGAGCAATCAAAAATTATAGATACGTTGGAGATGTATCAAGTCCTACTCCTACTAGGAGGAGGACTCCTCCTCCCCAGGCGCGCCCCATGGGCTGGCCGGCCTCCCCCCTTCCTCCTTTATACACAGAGGCAGTGGGCACCCTAGGACACACAAGTTGATCATTGATCTCTTAGTCGTGTGCGGTGCCCCCTCCACCATAATCCACCGCGGTCATATTTGTTAGAAAAGGCCGTGCCTAGGAGGCGCTGAGGCACGCCTAGGCGCTAGTGAATGGCCCAACACCTTGCCTAGGGCATAAGCAGATGTCTAGGCAGAGAAAGTAAGAAATTGTCTACCCAAGCGAGAAATCATGCCATATTGCACTTATATGCCAAAAGGGCCATATTCCAATCATAGTAGCTGGTCGTTAACATACTTATATGCCTTAAATTAATAAAATACACATATAATGACCACATATATGCCCTAATAGTAAAAATTATATAATCTCCTAGGCTATGCCTCGAGCGCTTAAGCAACGCCTAGGCACTAGGCGAAGGCCAATCGCCTCGCTTACGCCTACCACGTTTTCCAACCTTCATATCGTCGTAGTGCTTAGGCGAAGCCCTGAGCCGGTCGCTTCATCATCACCATCATCACTATCTTGGATTTCAAGGAATTTAATTATGATAATTTCTCTTTGATAGATTGTATTTCCTTGTTGCAATCTGTGCTAAATTCTCCTCATGCTTATTGTCAAAATAAAGCTTTTACTAAACATATCGTTGATGCTTTAATGCAATCTTATGAAGAAAAACTTGAGTTGGAAGTTTCTATCCCTAGAAAACTTTATGATGAGTGGGAACCTAAAATTAAAAAATTTAAAGATCATGAATGCTATGCTTTGTGTGATTTGGGTGCTAGTGTTTCCATGATCCCAAAAACTTTGTGTGATTTGCTAGGTTTCCGTGAATTTGATGATTGTTCTTTAAACTGCACCTTGCGTATTCCACTATTAAGAAACTATAGGAAGAATTAATGATGTTCTTATTGTTTTAAATAGGAATTATGTGCCTGTACATTTCATTGTTCTTGATATAGATTGAAATCATTCATGTCCTATTATTCTTGGTAGACCTTTCCTTAGAACGATTGGTGCAATTATTGATATGAAGGAAGGGAATATTAGATTCCAATTTCCGTTAAGGAAAAGCATGTAATACTTCCATAGAAAGAAAATTAAATTACCATACGAATCTATTATGAGAGCCACTTATGAATTGCCTACCAAAGATGGCAATACCTAGATCTATCCTCGCTTTTATGCCTAGCTAGGGGCGTTAGACGATAGCGCTTGTTGGGAGGCAACCCTATTTTATTTTTGTTTCTTGATTTTTGATTCTGTTCAGTAATAAATAATTCATATAGCCTATGTTTATATGTGGTTTTATGTTTTTAATTAGTGTTTGTGCCAAGTAGAACCTTAGGGAAGACTTGGGGAAAGTCTTTGCGATCTTGCTGTAAAAAACAGAAACTTTAGCGCTCACGAGATTAGCTACAACTTTTTACTGGAGAGTGCTATTTAGTTAATTATTTTTGAAGATGATTAACAGATAAATTCCTCACGTCCATCAATTTATTTTAGAATTTTTGGGGTTCCATAAGTATGCATTTGATACAGATTACTACAGACTGTTCTGTTTTTGACAGATTCTGTTTTTCGTGTGTTCTTCGCTTATTTTAATGAATCTATGGCTAGTAATGGAGTTTATAAACCATAGAAAAGTTGGAATACAGTAGTTTTAACACCAATATAAATAAATAATGAGTTCATTACAGTACCTTGAAGTGGTGTTTTGTTTTCTTTCACTAACGGAGCTCACGAGATTTTCTGTTAAGTTTTGTGTTGTGAAGTTTCCAAGTTTTGGGTAAAGATTTGATGGATTATGGAACAAGGAGTGGCAAGAGCCTAAGCTTGGGGATTCCCAAGGCACCCCCAG
The DNA here is from genome assembly GCA_034509565.1 of Triticum monococcum. NCBI lineage: Eukaryota > Viridiplantae > Streptophyta > Magnoliopsida > Poales > Poaceae > Triticum > Triticum monococcum. The sequence goes on along the minus strand of CM067843.1, from coordinate 661,676,861 downwards.
GAAAAATCCAAGGACACCAAAAATCCTAAGCTTGGGGATGCCCCGGAAGGCATCCCCTCTTTTGTCTTCATTCATCGGTAACTTTACTTGGAGCTATATTTTTATTCACCACATGATATGTGTTTTGCTTGGAGCGTCTTGTATGATTTGAGTCTTTGCTTTTTATTTTACCACAATTATCCTTTCTGTACACACCTTTTGAGAGAGACACACATGAATCGGAATTTGTTAGAATACTCTATGTGCTTCACTTATATCTTTTGAGCTATATAGTTTTTGCTCTAGTGCTTCACTTATATCTTTTAGAGCACGGCGGTGGTTTTATTTTATAGAATTAATTGATATCTCATGCTTCAATTATATTATTTCGAGAGTCCTTTAGAACAGCATGGTAATTTTCTTTTAGGCATAATAAAAACTTTCATATAAGTGCATTGAATACTATGAGAAGTTTGATACTTGATAATTGTTTTGAGATATGGAGATGGTGATATTAGAGTCATGCTAGTTGAGTAGTTGTGAATTTGAGAAATACTTGTGTTGAAGTTTGTGGTTCCCGTAGCATGCACATATGGTGAACCATTATGTGATGAAGTCGGAGCATGATTTATTTACTGATTGTCTTCCTTATGAGTGGCGGTCGTGGACGAGCGATGGTCTTTTCGTACCACTCTATCCCCCTAGGAGCATGCACGTAGTACTTTGTTCGATAACTAATAGATTTTTGCAATAAGTATGTGAGTTCTTTATGACTAATGTTGAGTCCATGGATTATACGTACTCTCACCCTTCCACATTTGCTAGCCTCTCTATTACCACTTTTCGCCGGTATCATACACCCACCATATACCTTACTCAAAACAGCCACCATACCTACCTATTATGGCATTTCCATAGCCATTCCGAGATATATTGCCATGCAACTTTCCACTGTTTCGTTTGTTATGACACGCTTCATCATTGTCATATTGCCATGCATCATCAGGTAGTTGACATCGTATTTGTGGCAAAGCCACCATTCATAATTTTCATACATGTCACTCTTGATTCATTGCATATCCCGGTACACCGCCGGAGGCATTCACATAGAGTCATATTTTGTTCTAAGTATTGAATTGTAATTCTTGAGTTGTAAGTAAAAAGAAGTGTGATGACCATCATTATTAGAGCATTGTCCTAGTGAGGAAAGGATGATGGAGACTATGATTCCCCCACAAGTCGGGATGAGACTCCAGACGAAAAAAGAGGCCAAAAGAAAAAAAAAGGCCCAAATAAAAAAATGAGAGAAAAATAGAGAAGGGACAATGTTACTATCCTTTTTCCACACTTGTGCTTCAAAGTAGCACCATGATCTTCATGGTAGAGAGTCTCCTATGTTGTCAGTTTCATAAACTAGCGGGAATTTTACATTATAGAACTTGGCTTGTATATTCCAATGATGGGCTTCCTCAAATTGCCCTAGGTCTTCGTGAGCAAGCAAGTTGGATGCACACCCACTTAGTTTCTTTTGTTGAGCTTTCATACTCTTATAGCTCTAGTGCATCTGTTGCATGGCAATCCCTACTTACTCACATTGATATCTATTGATGGGCATCTCCATAGCCCATTGATATGCCTAGTTGATGTGAGACTATCTTCTCCTTTTTGTCTTCTCCACAACCACCATTTTATTCCACCTATAGTGATATGTCCATGGCTCATGCTCATGTATTGCGTGAAAGTTGAAAAAGTTTGAGAACATCTAAAGTATGAAACAATTGCTTGGCTTGTCATCGGGGTTGTGCATGATTTAATATTTTGTGTGCTGAAGATAGAGCATAGCCAGACTATATGATTTTGTAGGGATAACTTTGTTTGGTCATGTTGTTTTGAGAAGACATGATTGCTTAGTTAGTATGCTTGAAGTATTATTATTTTTATGTCAATATTAAAATTTTATCTTGAATCTTTCGGATTTGAACATTCATGCCACAATAAAGAAAATTACATTGAGAAATATGTTAGGAAGCATTCCACATCAAAAATTCTGTTTTTATCATTTACCTACTCGAGGACGAGCAGGAATTAAGCTTGGGGATGTTTGATACGTCTCCAACGTATCTATAAATTTTTTATGGTTCCATGCTATTATATATTCTGTTTTGGATGTTTAATGGGCTTATTTATACACTTTTATATTATTTTTGGGACTAACCTATTAACCGAAGGCCCAGCCCAAATTGCTGTTTTTTGCCTATTTCAGTGTTTCGCAAAAAAAGAATATCAAACGGAGTCCAAATGGAATGAAACCTTCGGGAGCATGATTTTTGGAACAAACATGATCCAGAGGACTTGGAGTGGACGTCAAGCAACCAACAAGGCAAGCCACAAGGCAGGGGGCGAGCCTACCCCCTGGGCACGCCCTCCACCCTCGTGGGCCCCTCGTGGCTCCACCGACCTACTTCTTCCTCCTATATATACCTACGTACCCTGAAACCATCGAAGAGCACCACGAAAACCTAATTCCACCGCCGCAACCTTCTGTACCCGTGAGATCCCATCTTGGGGCCTTCTTCGGCGCTCCGCCAGAGGGGGCATTGATCACGGAGGGCTTCTACATCAACACCATAGCCTCTCCGATGATGTGTGAGTAATTTACTTCAGACCTTCGGGTCCATAGTTATTAGCTAGATGGCTTCTTCTCTCTCTTTGGATCTCAATACAAAGTTCTCCTCATCTTCTAGGAGATCTATTCGATGTAACTCTTTTTGCGGTGTGTTTGTCAAGATCCGATGAATTGTGGGTTTATGATCAAGTCTATCTATGAACAATATTTGATTCTTCTTTGAAATCTTTTATGCATGATTGGTTATCTTTGCAAGTCTCTTCGAATTATCAGTTTGGTTTGGCCTACTAGATTGATCTTTCTTGCAATGGGAGAAGTGCTTAGCTTTGGGTTCAATCTTGCGGTGCTCAATCCCAGTGATAGTAGGGGAAACGACACATATTGTATTGTTGCCATCGAGGATAAAAAGATGGGGTTTATATCATATTGCATGAGTTTATACCTCTACATCATGTCATCTTCCTTAAAAAGCGTTACTCCATTCTTATGAACTTAATACTCTAGATGCATGCTGGATAGCGGTCGATGTGTGGAGTAATAGTAGTAGATGCAGGCAGGAGTCGGTCTAGTTGTCACGGACGTGATGCCTATATACATGATCATACCTAGATATTCTCATAACTATGCTCAATTCTATCAATTGCTCGACAGTAATTTGTTCACCCACCATAATACTTATGCTATCTTGCGAGAAGCCAGTAGTGAAACCTATGCCCCCTGGTCTATTTTCCATCATACAAGTGTCCAATCTATTTTATTTTGCAATCTTTAGTTTCAATTTATATCATAAAAATACCAAAAATACTTATCTTATTATTATTATCTCTATCAAATCTCACTCTTGCAAGTGGCCGTGAAGGGGATTGACAACCCCTTTATTGTGTTGGTTGCGAGGTTCTTATTTGTTTGTGTAGGTACGAGGTGACTCACGCGTGGTCTCCTACTTGATTGATACCTTGGTTCTCAAAAACTGAGGGAAATACTTACGCTGCTTTGCTGCATCACGCTTTCCTCTTCAAGGGAAAACCAACACATGCACAAGAGGTAGCAAGACGGAAGTGCCGTACTTTCGGTACTAAGATCGGTCGGATCGTGAAGACGTACGACTACATCAACCGCATTGTCATAACGCTTGTGCCTACGGTCTACGAGGGTACGTGGACAACACTCTTCCTTCTCGTTGCTATGCATCACCATGATAGATCTTGCGTGTGCGTAGGATTTTTTTTTTGAAGTTACTGCATTCCCCAACACGGGTGTGATAAGCTCTACCTGAAGGAAATATGCCCTAAAGGCAATAATAAAGTTATTATTTATTTCCTTATATCATGATAAAAGTTTATTATTCATGCTAGAATTGTATTAACCGGAAACATAATACATGTGTGAATATATAGACAAACAGAGTGTCACTAGTATACCTCTACTTGACTAGCTCGTTAATCAAAGATGGTTATGTTTCCTAACCATGGACAAAGAGTTGTCATTTGCTTAACGGGATCACATCATTAGTTGAATGATCTGATTGACATGACCCATTCCATTAGCTTAGCACCCGATCATTTAGTATGTTGCTATTGCTTTCTCCATGACTTATACATGTTCCTATGACTATGAGATTATGTAACTCCCGTGTGCCGGAGGAACACTTTGTGTGCTACCAAACGTCACAACATAACTGGGTGATTATAAAGGTGCTCTACAGGTGTCTCCAAAGGTACATGTTGGGTTGACGTATTTCGAGATTAGGATTTGTCACTCCGATCGTCGGAGAGGTATCTCTGGGCCCTCTCGGTAATGCACATCACTTAAGCCTTGCAAGCAATGCAACTAATGAGTTAGTTTCGAGATGATGTATTACGGAACGAGTAAAGAGACTTACCGGTAACGAGATTGAACTAGGTATTGGATACCGACGATTGAATCCCGGGCAAGTAACATACCGATGACAAAGGGAAAAACGTATGTTGTTATGCGGTCTGACCGATAAAGATCTTCGTAGAATTAGGAGCCAATATGGGCATCCAGGTTCCGCTATTGGTTATTGACCGGAGACATGTCTCGGTCATGTCTACATTGTTCTCGAACCCGTAGGGTCCGCATGCTTAAGGTTTCGATGACAGTTATATTATGAGTTTATACGTTTTGATGTACCGAAGGTTGTTCGGAGTCCCGGATGTGATCACGGACATGAAGAGGAGTCTCGAAATGGTCGAGACATAAAGATTGATATATTGGAAGCCTATGTTTGGATATCGGAAGTGTTTCGGGTGAAATCGGGATTTTACCGGAGTACCGGGAGGTTACCGGAACCCCCCGGGAGATATATGGGCCTTAGTGGGCCTTAGTGTAAAAGAGAAGAGGCAGCCTGAGATGGGCCGCGCGCCCCTCCCCTCCCTTGGTCCGAATAGGACAAGGAGAGGGGGCCGGCCCCCCTTTCTCTCCCCCCCCCCTCCGCGAATACTATTCCAACTAGGATTGGGGGGGGGGATCCTACTCCCAGAGGGAGTAGGACTCCTCCTGGCGCGCCACCTCTAGGCCGGCTGCACCACCCCCCCCCCTTGAGCCTTTATATACGGAGGCAGGGGCACCCCAGAGACACACAAGTTGATCCATGTGATCATATTCTTAGCCGTGTGCGGCGCCCCCTGCCACCATAGTCCTCGATAATATTGTAGCGGTGCTTAGGCGAAGCCCTACGACAGTAGTACATCAAGATCATCACCACGCCGTCGTGCTGATGGAACTCTTCCCCGACACTTTGCTGGATCGGAGTCCGGGGATCATCATCGAGCTGAACGTGTGCTAAAACTCGGAGGTGCCGTAGTTTCGGTGCTTGATCGGTCGGGCCGTGGAGACGTACGACTACATCAACCAAACACTTCTGTTGTCGATCTACAAGGGTACGTAGATCACACTCTCCCCTCTCGTTGCTATGCATCACCATGATCTTGCGTGTGCGTAGGATTTTTTTTGAAATTACTATGTTCCCCAACACTACGTTCACATACAATGGGTGCAAGCCAGTTTTGCACACGCGGAATACTCGGGTTAAACTTGACGAGCCTAGCATATGCAGATATGGCCTCAGAACACTAAGACCGAAAGGTCGAGCATGAATCATATAGTAGATATGATCAACATAGTGATGTTCACCATTGAAAACTACTCCATCTCACGTGATGATTGGACATGGTTTAGTTGATATGGATCACATGATCACTTAGATGATTAGAGGGATGTCTATCTAAGTTGCAGTTCTTAAGTAATATGATTAATTGAACTTTAGTTTATCATGAACTTAGTACCTGATAGTATTTTGCATATCTATGTTGTTGTAGATAGATGGCCCATGCTGTTGTTCCGTTGAATTTTAATGCGTTCCTAGAGAAAGCTAAGTTGAAAGATGATGGTAGCAATTACATGGCATGGGTCCGTAACTTGAGGATTATCCTCATTGATGCACGGAAGAATTACGTCCTGGAAGCGCCGCTAGGTGACAAACCCACTGCAGGACAAACACCATATGTTATGAACGTCTGGCAGAGCAAAGCTGATGACGACACGATAGTTTAGTGTGCCATGCTTTACGGCTTAGAACCGGGACTTCAACGATGTTTTGAATCTCATGGAGGATATGAGATGTTCCAGGAGTTGAAGTTAATATTTCAAGGAAATGCCCAGATTGAGAGACATGAAGTCTCCAATAAGTTCTACAGCTGCAAAATGGAGGAGAATAGTTCTCTTAGTGAACATATACTCAGAATGCCTGGGTACCACAACCACTTGACTCAGCTGGGAATTAATCTTCCTGTTGATAGTGTCATTGACAGAGTTCTTCAATCACTGCCACCAAGCTACAAGAGCTTTGTGATGAACTATAATATGCAAGGGATGGATAAGACAATTCCCGAGCTCTTCGCAATGCTAAAGGCTGCGGAGGTAGAAATCAAGAAGGAGCATCAAGTGTTGATGGTCAACAAGACCACCAGTTTCAAGAAAAAGGGTAAAGGGAAGAAGGGGAACTTCAAGAAGAACGACAAGCAAGTTGCTGCTCAAGTGAAGAAGCCCAAGTCTGGACCTAAGCCTGAGACTGAGTGCTTCTACTGCAAAGGGACTGGTCACTAGAAGCGGAACTGCCCCAAGTATTTGGCGGAGAAGAAGGATGGAAAAGTGAAAGGTATATTTGATATACCTGTTATTGATGTGTACCTTACTAATGCTCGCAGTAGCGCCTGGGTATTTGATACTGGTTCTGTTGCTAAAATTTGCAACTCGAAACAGGGGCTACAAATTAAGCGAAGATTGGCTAAGGGCAAGGTGACGATTGGCTAAGGACGAGGTGACGATACTAGTTCTGATCGCTGTCGGCACGCTACCTCTACATCTACCTTCGGGATTAGTTTTAGACCTAAATAATTGTTATTTGGTGCCAGCGTTGAGCATGAACATTATATATGGATCTTGTTTGATGTGAGACGGTTATATTTAAATCTGAGAATAATGGTTGTTATATTTATATGAGTAATATCTTTTATGGTCATGCACCCTTGATGAGTGGTCTATTTTTACTAAATCTTGATAGTAGTGATACACATGTTCATAGTATTGAAGCCAAAGGATATAAGTTCAATAATGATAGTGCAACTTATTTGTGGCATTGTCGTTTAGGTCATATTGGTGTAAAGTGCATGAAGGAACTCCATGCTGATGGACTTTTGGAATCACTTGATTATGAATCACTTGATGCTTCCGAAGCATGCCTCATGGGCAAGATGACTAAGACTTCGTTCCCCGGAATAACGGAGCAAGCAACAGACTTGTTGGAAATAATACATACTGTTGTATGCGGTCCGATGAGTGTTGATGCTCGCGGCGGGTATCGCTATTTTCTTACCTTCACAGATGATTTGAGAAGATATGGGTATATCTACTTGATGAAACATAAGTCTGAAACATTTGAAAAATTCAAAGAATTTCAGAGTGAAGTGGAAAATCATCATAACAAGAAAGTAAAGTTTCTACGATCTGATCGTGGAGGAGAATATTTGAGTTATGAGTTTGGTCTTAATTTGAAATGATGCGAAATAGTTTCGCAACTCACGCCACCTGGAACACCATAGCGTAATGGTGAGTCCGAACATCGTAACCGCACTTTATTAGATATGGTGCGATCTATGATGTCTCTTACCGATTTACCGCTATCAGTTTGGGGTTATGCTTTAGAGAGGGCTGCATTCACGTTAAATAGGGCACCATCGAAATTGTAAATGCATCTAGTGCCCCTTAGTGATTTTGGTGTATTGAAGACTTATAGGTTAAGGGACTAATGCATTCGTGAGTTTACACAGGTCTATAAGTCTATGAGGAGTTTGATATTTATAGAGAAAGTCGACCCCTAAAAATGAATGTCTTCAACTGAAGACTTTGGATTTTTGAAGACTTTCTGAAGACTTTGAAGTGAAGAAATTGGTGTGACCATGAAGACTTGATATTCATACGAGGAACATGAAGCGTGAAGACTTTTGTTTTTGTGGTTTCATTTTCTCTTTCTTGAGTCATAGGAAACACCATACTGTTAAAGGGAGTCGAGGTAAAACTAAGGAATAGTTTCCAAGTGATGCTCATCTCAAAATCCTACACCTACCAATCCCTTCAAGTGAAGCCATTGGAAATCTCATACAGTTCAGTCAATTTCTTCAGTGACAGAGACGAAGTTCTTATGGTCTCTGAGGAATTTGTTCTGACTAAGAAGTTAGGAATTCGCCAGTGCGGATTGCCTACAGCTGAGGAACATGATAGCCCTGAGGAATTTGATAGCCAAATTTCCGACCATTGTTGTGCTACGCGCCAGCTGTCCCAAAATATCTACCCACCTAACGGTCATATCATTGAAGGGCATTCATGTCTTATCATGTCGGGCTGCTCCCTAGGCTATAAATAGCCGCCCCTATAACCAATAGCTGGTTGGCTGCTCCACGAGAAACTGACACTTGTCATTGAGAGCATTTCATCCTCCGAGGTCTTTGAGCGAAAATCATCAAGTGAGGAAAAACCCCAAACCCCAAACCAAACACCTACAAACCCAAAGTGATTGAGCATCACTGAAGAGATTGTTCCTGTGTGGAACCGATGCTTGTTACCTTTGAGGATTGTGCATCCTCCAGACGGTTAGGCATCATGGTCTAGAGCATCCAAGAGGAAATTGTGGATCAGCGGGTGACCAAGTTTGTGAAGGTTTGGAAGTCACTTGAAGACTTACCACGAGTGATTGGACGAGGTCTGTGTGACCTTAGTTCAAGGAGAATACAGTGAGGACTATGTGTCCGAGACTGTGTGTCCTCAAGTTTAAATACCTACCCGCTCTAACCAGACGTACAACTGTCACAACAGTTCGAACTGGTCTACCAAATCATTGTCTTCACCAAGCTTATAGGTTCTATTTCCTCAACCCCTTCATTTCATCATTACTGTGTTATGTGCTTGTTCATATCTGTTTGAAGGCTTTGACTGAAGACTTCCTCAATTTCCTCAGTTCAATTTCTTCAGTCTGTTTGTCTTCATCCTGTTTTATCCTGTACTTACGCTTTCTGTACTCCGTGCTGGTTTCATTTCATCATGATATCCATGTCTATGTTATGTCATGTATGCATCTGAGTACTTATTCCGCTGCAAGTAGTTATTCGCTCAGGAATTTCCTCACCCTGAAATTCCTCAGCGAAGAAGTTATAAAAATCGCCTATTCACCCCCCCCCCTCTAGTCGACTTAACTCACTTTCAGAAATCCGTCGAGACGACACCTTATGAACTGTGGTTTGGCAAGAAACCCAAGTTGTCGTTTCTTAAAGTTTGGGGCTGTGATGCTTATGTGAGAAAGCTTCAACCTAATAAGCTCGAACCCAAATCGGAGAAATGTGTCTTCATAGGATACCCGAAGGAGACTGTTGGGTACACCTTCTATCACAGATCCGAAGGCAAGATATTCGTTGCTAAGAATGGATCCTTTCTAGAGAAGGAGTTTATCTCCAAAGAATTGAGTGGGAGGAAAGTGGAACTTGATGAGGTAACTGTACCTGCTCCCTTATTTGATAGTAGTTCATCACAAAAATCAGTCCTAGTGATTCCTACACCAGTAAGTGAGGAAGCTAATGATGATGATAATGAAACTTATGATCAAGTTACTACCGAACCTCATAGGTCAACCAGAGTAAGATCCGCACCAGAGTGGTATGGTAATCCTGTTCTGGAGGTCATGTTACTCGACCATTACGAACCTACGAACTATGAGGAAGCAATGATGAGCCCAGATTCCGCAAAATGGCTTGAGGCCATGAAATCTGAGATGGGATCCATGTATGAGAACAAAGTGTGGATTTTGGTTGACTTGCCTGTTGATCGGGGGGGCATAGAGAATAAATGGATCTTCAAGAAGAAGACCGACGCTGATGGTAATATTACTATCTACAAAGCTCGACTTGTTGCAAAAGGTTTTTGACAAGTTCAAGTAGTTGACTATGATGAGACCTTCTCACCCGTAGCAATGCTTAGCAATTGCCGCATTTTATGATTATGAAGTTTGGAAAATGGATGTCAAAACTGCATTCCTTAATGGATATCTTGAAGAAGAGTTGTATATGATGCAACCAAAAAGTTTTGTCGATCCAAAAGGTGCTAAAAAAGTGTGCAAGCTCCAGCGATCCATTTGTGGACTGGTGCAAGCCTCTCGGAGTTGGAATATATGTTTGATAGTGTGATCAAAGCATATGGTTTTATACAGACTTTTGGAGAAGCCTGTATTTACAAGAAAGTGAATGGGAGCTCTGTAGCATTTCTGATATTATATGTGGATGACATATTACTGAATTTCTGAATAGCATAAAAGGATACTTGAATAAGAATTTTTCAATGAAAGACCTCGGTGAAGCTGCTTATATACTGGGAATCAAGATCTATAGAGATAAATCAAGACGCTTAATTGGACTTTCACAAAGCACATGCCTTGATAAAGTTTTGAAGAAGTTCAAAATGGATCAAGCAAAGAAAGGGTTCTTGCGTGTGTTACAAGGTGTGAAGTTGAGTAAACACTCAAAACTCGACCACGACAGAAAATAGAAAGAGAATGAAAAGTCATTCCCTATGCCTCAGTCATAGGTTCTATAAACTATGCTATGCTGCGTACCAGACCTATTGTATACCTTAGCATGATTTTCGCAAGGAAGTACAATAGTGATCTAGGAGTAGATCACTGGACAGCAGTCAAAATCATCCTTAGAGGACTAAGGAAATATTTCTCGGTTATGGAGGTGATAAAAGAGTTCATCGTAAAGAATTACGTCGATGCAAGCTTTTGACACCGATCTGGATGACTCTAAATCTCGATCTAGATACATATTGAAAGTGGGAGCAATTAGCTAGAGTAGCTCTGTGTAGATTATTGTAGACATATAAATTTGCAAAATACATATGGATCTGAATGTTGCAGACCCGTAGACTAAACTTCTCTCACAAGAAAAACATGATCTCTCTTTGGGTGTTAATCACATAGCGATGTGAACTAGTTTATCGACTCTAGTAAACCCTTTGGGTATTAGTCACATGAAGATGTGAACTATTGGTGTGAAATCACATGACAATGTGAACTAGATTATCTCTAGTGCAAGTGGGAGACTAAAGGAAATATGCCCTCGAGGCAATAATAAAGTTGTTATTTATATTTCCTTATATCATGATAAATGTTTATTATTCATGATAGAATTGTATTAACCGAAAACTTAGTACATGTGTGAATACATTGACAAACAAAGTGTCACTAGTATGCCTCTACTTGACTAGTTCGTTAATCCAAGAAGGTTAAGTTTCCTAGTCATGGACAAAGAATTGTCATTTGATTAACGGGATCACATCATTAGAGAATGATGTGATTGACTTGACCCATCAGTTAGCTTAGCACGATGATCGTTTAGTTTGTTGCTATTGCTTTCTCCATAACTTATACATGTTCCCATGACTATGAGATTATGCAACTCCCGAATACTGGAGGAACACTTTGTGTGCTATCAAATGTCACAACGTAACTGGGTGACTATAAAGATGCTCTACAGGTGTCTCCGATGGTGTTTGTTGAGTTGGAATAGATCAAGATTAGGATTTGTCACTCCGTGTATCGGAGAGGTATCTCTGGGCCCTCTCCGTAACGCACATCACTATAAGCCTTGCAAGCAATGTGACTAATGAGTTAGTTACGAGATGTTGCATTACGGAACGAGTAAAGAGACTTGACGGTAACGAGATTGAACTAGGTATTGAGATACCGGCAATCGGATCTCGTGCAAGTAACATACCGATGACAAAGGGAACAACGTATGTTGTTATGCGGTTTGACCGATAAAGATCTTCGTAGATGTAAGTGCATCTAGTGCCACCCCTAGTTGGTTTTGGAGTATTGACGACAAACCTAGTTGAGGGACTAATGTGTTTGTGAGAATTGCAGGATAACACAGGTAGAAGTCCCTCATTGATTCGGTTTTCCTACCAGAGATGACCCCTAAAAATGTAAGAAGACATTGAAGACTAAGGTGGTATGTGAAGACATTCACATTGAAGACTATGACAAGAGAAGACATCGCATGAAGACTATGGAGCGCGAAAACTTAGATCTTTAGTAGTTCTTTTTCTTCTTTGTTGAGTCATAGGAACCACCGTACTGTTAAGTGGGGTCCAAGAGAACCAGTCAGAATGACTGAACTGATGCTTAACCAAAATCCTATGTCTTCGAGTGAAGACTATGAGAGTGAATCTTGTCCAGAGTTGGACAAGTCAACTTTGCTTGTAGCCCAAGTAAAGTTGTCGTGTTTGTTTGAAATCTGACCGTTGGAACACGTGTCAGTTCCTTAGTGACCCAGGGTCATTTCGGACAAATCAGGTTGGGTTGCCTAGTGGCTATAAATAGCCCACCCCCTACAACCATAAATGGTTGGCTGCTCAGAGTTAGAGTACGGCTTTTGTCGTTTGAGAGCAACCCACCTCGAAGCCTTTGAGAGAGAATTCCTTGCGAGGACAAAGCCCTAAACACCCAGAGCCAAAGAGTGTCAGGCATCACTTAAGTCTTCTTGTCTGTGTGATCTGAAGACTTATTACACTTGAGGACTATGAATCCTCCAGCCGGTTAGGCGTCGCGTTCTGAGCATCCAAGAGTCATTGTGGATTGCCGGTGAACGAAGTCTGTGAAGGTTTGGAAGTCTACCTTGAAGACTTACCAGAGTGATTGCGCGAGGTCTGTGTGACCTTAGCTCAAGGGGAATACGGTGAGGACTAAGTGTCCTGAGCTGCGTGTTCAGGACTAGGTGTCCGGGACTGTGTGTCCTCAGGTTTAAATACCTATCTGCCCTAACCAGACGTACAACTGTCACCGCAGTTGGAACTGGTCTACCAAACCTTTGTCTTCATCATGCACACTGGTTCTATCCTTCCCATCTCTTTATTTACAGTTGGCTCTTGTGAAGTCAGTGCCTATCAACATTATCCATTTGTCTTCACTGTGTACCTGATCTTTACTGCCTAGCTGCTATTAGTCATTGTGCTTTCACTTCATTGAATACTTGACTATGGTCTGCCTAGTGTAGTCTACCTTCCGCTGCATGGTAATAGGTTCATTACTATCATTTGTCTTTGAAACTTCCATGTTTTGAAGACTTCCATAAAAATTGCCTATTCACCCCCCTCTAGTCGATATAACGCACTTTCAATTGGTATCAGAGCAAGGTACTCCCTTGTTCTGTGTGATTTTGGTTTAACCGCCTGGAGTTTTAGTTATGTCGACCACAGGAATGAAGACTGTGTCATGACCCATCTTTGACGGTCACCAGTATCCCAAGTGGAAGGCCATGATGAAGAAACGCCTCATGGCGACAAACAGCGAGCTGTGGACTATCATTGAGATTGGTCTGACCGATCTGTGCAAGATGGCGGAAGCTGACGACATTCGCAAGTACACTCTTCTCAACCTCACGACGAAGGACGTCATCTGCTCTTGTCTGTCTCAAAATTAGTTTAGGAATATCATGCATCTCGATCATGCGAAGCTTATCTGGGACCGTCTCTCTGAGGTCTATGAAGGTCATCGAACTCGTCATGATCCTTGGTTTGAGGACTTGAAGGAGTCTCTCAAAGCGATGACATTCGAACCAGAATCATCATCTTCTGCATCATGCCTTATGGCAAAAGATGCTAAGGTAATTGAATGTTATCTATCTGAATCCAGTGATGATGAATCTGGTGATGAATTTGGACCCAGCTATGCAAAACTTGCTTCCCTTGTGAAAGTGCAACTATCCCTAGGTGGTTTTGGTAATTCATAACAACATATAGCTCATTGAGCTAATGCTATTTCAACATGATTATTTCAGGAAAGCTCAATGATTGGCATGGCATGGATGTGAAAGTGGAACCCTCAAAATGCTAAGGACAAAGAATTGGCTCAAGCTCAAAAGTTCAAGACTCTTCATTTTATATTTTAGTGATCCAAGATCACATTGAGTCTTTAGGAAAAGCCAATACTATCAAGGAGGGATGAGGTGTTGCTTAATGAGCCTCTTGCTTTATGTGCTTAATGATATGCTCCAAAATCCTCAGCTACTTTCCCATATCCACAAATGACCTAAACCCTAAGCCAGACTCGGTCATACTGATTCTTTCATTCCGGCGCCACCGAGTTTTACTTGTCATTTGCCACTGCCAAACCCTAGAAATTCGGTCCTACCGATAAGGATCTCGGTCTCCCCGAGATGGGCTTGCAAACTCTCTGTTTCCCTTTCGTAACTTTTTGGTCTCACCGAAAGAGCGAATCGGTCCCACCGAGAATGCAAGGTAAACTCTATGTTTCCTTCTTGTAACTTTCGGTCCCACCGAAAGAGCGAGTCGGTCCATCGAGTTTGCCTGACCAACTCTCTGGTTAGCTTATTGCCAAACTCGGTCTCACCAAGTTTGTGCAATCGGTCTCACCGAGATTACGTTATGCCCAAACCCTAACCGAATCGGTCCTACCGAGTTGCATGTCAGTCCCACCGAAATTCCTAACGGTCACTAGGTTTACTATTTCGGTCTGACCAAGTTTTCTGATTCGGTCCCACCGAGATTGGTAAATTGTGTGTAACGGTTGGATTTTGTGTGGAGGCTATAAATACCCCTCCACCTCCTCTTCACTCGTGGAGAGAGCCATCAGAACACATACACCATTCCAACTCATATGTTCTAAGAGAGAACCACCTACTCATGTGTTGAGACCAAGATATTCCATTCCAACCATATGAATCTTGATCTCTAGCCTTCCCCAAGTCGCTTTCCACTCAAATCTTCTTTCCACAAGATCCAAATCCTATGAGAGAGAGTTGAGTGTTGGGGAGACTATCATTTGAAGCACAAGAGCAAGGAGTTCATCATCAACACACCATTTGTTACTTCTTGGAGAGTGGTGTCTCCTAGATTGGCTAGGTGTCACTTGGGAGCCTCCGACAAGATTGTGGAGTTGAACCAAGGAGTTTGTAAGGGCAAGGAGATCGCCTACTTTGTGAAGATCTACCGCGAGTGAGGCAAGTCCTTCGTGGGCGATGGCCATGGTGGGATAGACAAGGTTGCTTCTTCGTGGACCCTTCGTGGGTGGAGCCCTCCGTGGACTCGCGCAACCGTTACCCTTCGTGGGTTGAAGTCTCCATCAACGTGGATGTAGGATAGCACCACCTATCTGAACCACGGGAAAAACATCCGTGTCTCCAATAGCGTTTGAATTCTCCAAACCCTTCCCTTTATATTCTTGCAAGTTGCATGCTTGCTTGAATTGTGTAATGATTGCTTGACTTGTCCTAAGATAGCTAAAAACTGCCAAGAACTAAAATTGGGAAAAGGTTAAATTTTTATTTGGTCAAGTAGTCTAATCACCCTCCCCCCCCCCCTCTAGACATACTTTCGATCCTACAAGTGGTATCAGAGCTTTGGTCTCCATTTGCCTTGATCTCCATAGCTTTTGGTGGTCATAGCCTTGGTTTCACAACCTAGGAGAGTATGGCGTCTAGCGAGGGAAATTATCACCGTAGAGGTCCTCACTTGGATGGTACTAATTTTGCTAGTTGGAAGCATAAAATGAAAATGCATATTCTTGGACATAACCCCGCCGTATGGGCTATTGTTTGTGTTGGCTTGCAAGGTGAGTTCTTTGATGGGAGGGAACCAAACCGTGAAGCTACCGCGGATGAGTTGAAGATGTTGCAATACAATGCTCAAGCTTGTGATATTCTCTTCAACGGACTGTGCCCCGAAGAATTCAACAAAATCAGCCGCCTTGAGAATGCAAAGGAAATTTGGGACACTTTGATTGATATGCACGAAGGTACCGACTCCGTCAAGGAATCCAAGTTGGATGTGCTCCAAAGTCAACTTGACAAGTTCAAGATGAAGGATGGTGAAGGTGTCGCCGAAATGTACTCTAGGCTTGCTCTCATCACAAATGAGATTGCCGGCTTAGGAAGTGAAGAGATGACCGATAGATTCATCATCAAGAAGATCCTAAGAGCCTTGGATGGGAAATATGATACCGTGTGCACATTGATTCAAATGATGCCCAATTACAAAGATCTCAAGCCAACGGAAGTGATTGGAAGGATTGTTGCTCATGAGATGTCACTCAAGGATAAAGAGGAACTTCACAACAAATCAAGTGGTGCCTACAAAGCCTCATGTGAAGTCCCCACATCATCAAGTGAGAAACAAACCTTCAATGAAGAATTGAGCTTAATGGTGAAGAACTTCAACAAGTTCTACAAGAGTAGAAGCAAAGATAGAAGCTTCAAGTCAAGGTCATACAATGACAAAAGATCTTCCAGTCGAGAGCGAAACTGCTACAATTGTGGAAGACCCGGACACTATTCCAATGAGTGTACGGCTCCCTACAAGAGAAGAGAAGATTCTCCAAAAAGAAGAAGCAAAGAATCACCACCAAGAGAGAGAAGGAGTAGAGATGATCGTTATGAACGGAGATACTCACGGAGAAGCAAGGATTCGAAAAGGAAGGAAAAATCATCAAGGAGCTATACAAAACA
Source organism: Triticum monococcum (assembly GCA_034509565.1). Classification (NCBI taxonomy): domain Eukaryota; kingdom Viridiplantae; phylum Streptophyta; class Magnoliopsida; order Poales; family Poaceae; genus Triticum; species Triticum monococcum. Next base: position 661,660,166 of record CM067843.1, on the reverse strand, counting down.
AAGACATCAAGCTCATGTTGGTGAATGGGTATCCGGCTCCGACTCCGACAGCCACTCCGAGAGAAGTTATCACTCCGACTCTGAAGATACTCAAGATGAAGGTGTTGCCGGTCTAGAACTTGTGTCAACCAACTCCTATGACATATTTGACTCACCAAATGAAGGAATTGGAAGATGCTTCATGGCCAAAGGTCCTAAGGTAACACACCCCGAGTATGTTGATTTTAATAGTGATGAAGATGACTTGTTAGGTGATGATGACTTGCTTGTTGACAACTCTAGTGATGAGTACTATGATGAAACATCAATTAATCATGCTAAAACGAATGGCAATGATAAGGAGAAGATTGAGGCTCTAAGTAAAGAACTAAACACTCTTAAGTTAGCTCATGAAACTATCTTTGAAGATCATCGAGAACTTTTAAGAGCTCATGAGAAATTACGCTTTGAAAAGCTCAATCTTGAGCAAGAGCATGAGTTCTTAAAAGCAATCAATGATGATCTCCGCAAGAAAAGTTCTTCTTACACTGCCAGGCATTTACTATTATCCACTTACATGCCTCAAGTCAAGTCTAGTAACAAGAACAAGAAAGATTCTTCCTCTAGTAGTAACAATAATCATGCTAAATCCAATATTGTTGCTTCTAGTAGTTCTCTTGATTCCACTGATGATTCTCTTAGCCAAGTTACACTTGAGCAAGAAAATATCTTATTGAAGGGGATTATAGAGAAAGGAGTGTACAAAAGCCTTGCTGGGAGTAAGCAATTTGAGGAAATTGTGCGCAAGCAAGGAATGCACCTGAAGAATCAAGGTGTTGGTTTTGAACGAAAGTTCAATGCCAATGGAGTTGAATGGGAAGAAGATCAATACCCCAAGACAAAGTTTGTTCCTCAACAAGAGAAGTATGATACTTCTTTCAAGGGGACACAAGCTCAAGATGATCTTCCACCACAAGACTACAAGCAAAAAGGCAAGGACAAGCTTCAAGAGGAGATTGATGCATTTGAAGAAGCTCCTAAGACCTTAGTCAAGTGGATTCCCAAGGCCACGTCAAGTTCCACTTCATCAAGTACGACTACAACTCCAAGGATTCCCATCAAGATGGTGTGGATCCAAAAGAAAAAGAACTAGAGAGTTCTTGAGGGTGACTCCGCCAACATATTTCACGCTCATCATTTTGGCAAGAACAAGTGCAATCAACTTCCACATCATGCACTAGTTCAAGGAGTCACAAACCCTCTTGTTGGTAAGACAAGGGACAAGGTAACCTAAAGTTTTCATGGACATCATCTTGTGTATGCATCACTCTATGTCTATGGATATCCTTGTTTGTTCCTTGTGGGACTAACCCATGTAGGTATTGAAAGTGCAATTCACTCAAATGGATAGCTCCAAGTGATCTACATCAACATTGAGCACCCACATCTTCAACATCTACATGAAGTCATCATCGACAAAACCCAAGGTTAGTTCATCCCTCTTAGGGGGGATATCACATCTAGGGGGAGCTTTACTCTAAGACTTGAGCTAAAGCAACTCTAAAGATGTGAATACAACAATGCTTTATGTAAAAGTGGTAACCCCACTTGAGCTTAAACGATGAGTATGACCTACGATCAAGTGTTCTCACTTGACTCCTATGTCAATATACTCATATATAGATGACCTAGTCATCGCAAATTGCTTGATAGATGCTAGAATTGTTTGTGCATGCTTTGCCACATATTTCATTTGCCATCTTATTGTGTGAGCATGTTGGTTGCATATTTTACTCATTCGAGGACATCCACTTGTTGTTTGATTGTTTGGCTTTATCTTCTTTTGCCAAGTGGATGGACAAGAATGCCTAAGAACCTCCTCTAGCTATCTATGTTTTTCTCGTCTCAAACTCTATTCATGTTGCATCACAAAACTTGATCAAGTCAGATTCGAACCACTCTGTGTGAGGAGCGCTCGGAGTCCCCGATTCGTCATAGACTTAAACTTCCAAAACCTCTTTTTGATTCTCGGTCTGACCGATACCATACTTTTGGTCCTACCGAGATCATTAAGTTGATCTAGGTTTTCGATCTCGGTGCAACCGATTTGAACCACTCGGTCACACCGAGTTGCAATAACTGCATGCAGTTTTGCATCTCGGTGCCACCGAGTTGTTCCACTCGGTCACACCGATAGGGTCGGGCTATATATAGTGACGGGCAGAATTTTGGAAATTTCTCCGAAACCTCTTCTCCCGCACATAGCTCGCTCCGCCTCCTGGGTCTCCGGATCGTCCTCCTCGCCGCCAGCAGCCTCCAGTCGCTGGTCTCCGCCACTGTCAACGGAATTCTGCCCCTCCGTTGCCGCCGTAGCGAGTCTCCGCCGAGCTAGGGTATGGACTCGATCTTTGTGCTACTCTCCAATCCGATTCCTAGCACATTGTGATCATCATGATTCTTGCCACGTTTGATAAACTCCTATCCAGTCAATGAACTCGTAGATTAGGTTTAATTCGAAAATTTTAGGGTTAGGTTTCCGCCGAAACCATCTCGGACCCACCGAGTTGAAAAACTCGGTCCCACCGATTTGGCTTATGCCATTGCACAAGTAAAACTCGGTCTGACCGAGAATTACTTATCGGTGTGACCGATTTTGGAACTCTGTGAAACCCTAGCAGTCTCGGTGCCACCGAACTATGACTCGGTCTGACCGAGTTCACTAGTTCTGGTGCCAAAACTGCTTTGGTGTCACCGAGTTTGAAAATCGGTAGATCTGAGATGATTTCAGTGGGAAACTAAAACTAAGTTTTATAATTATTTTTTGCAAAAATCTCTGCATTTTGTGATGCTCATCAACTCTATCTCATCTATAATCTATTCACAAGGTCAGCAGTCAATTTGCATCATGTCAGACCAGAGTGACAGCCAAAACTTGTCAGAGCAGCAAGTGCAGTTGAGTGAGGGCACTAGCCCCTCAAGTTCCTCAGATGATGGCAGCAGGAGCACACCCAGCAACCTGCCTAAAGCTGCCACTAGACAAAGGAAGAAGAGAACTTCTGATTCTGAAGATGAAGACTATGTGGCAGAGGAAGAGGCCACATCAAAGAGAGTTGAGCCAGCTCAAGGCACAAAGCCAGGCCTAAAAATCAAAAGGCCAGCAGGTAGGCAGCCCATGTCAAAGGCTAGAGCTTCAACTGTGAAGCCTGCTCCCATTGAGCCCGTTGCTGCTAAGGGCAAAAAGAGGAAAGAAAGAGTGAAGAAGACTGTAGCCAGAGTGCTTGGGAAGGCCTCCATCATGGTAGATGAGGAGGAAGAAGAAGAGGTTGCTGCACCAGCACCCAAGGCTCCCAAGCTAATGGGAGATGCCATAAAATCAGGGGGAGCTACTTCCAAGGCCAAGTCAGCTCCAAAGCCAAAACCAAAGAGAAACACACGAAGCATCCCAGCCACTGAGAAGAACAAGGCCCAGTGCCTGAAGCTGCAGAGGAAGAGGAAGAGAATGTCCTTCGGAAGCTCAAGCCCAAGATCCCAGACCACAACGATGCTCATCCTGTGGCTGAGGATATGAAGCTCAGGAGAGATTCAGGGCTGAGGAAGTGGAGAGAAGCAGATCCGTATGTTTCTAGGAGAAGGACTGCAGTGGACTACAGGTTTCATACCAAGGAGCAGCAGGATTTCTATGAGACAGTTTTGCTTGACAAGAAGCCAATTGTATGTGACATGAGATGGGTCGACTGGACCTACATGAAGGAAAATGAGGAACACTATCCTGGTGTATTTGACAGCTTTAGTGCGTGTGGAGTGGCAGACTTTGTTGGGAAGAAGCTCACAAAGTGGAACGAGGAGCTTATCATGCAATTCTACTCCACAGCACACTTCTACCCGGATGGCAGGATCACTTGGATGTCAGAGGGTACAAGGTACCAATCAACTGTTGAGGAATGGGCGAAGTTGATCAATGCCCCAGAGGAGCAAGCAGATGACCTGGACATTTATGCCAAGAAGAAGATGGACCACAACACTATGTCCAACATGTAGAAGGAGATTCCGAATGAAGCACTTGACACGTTCAAGTTTGGCTTAGTGCACCATCTTCTGTCAGGACTGCCCACTATCAACTGGATACTGAGGCACACCCTATTGCCCAAGTCTGGAGATCACAAGATGATCAGAGGTCACGCGATCAATTTGCTTCATGTCTTTGACATGCCTCAGAAATTCAAAGTCATGAGTCTCATAGTGGAAACAATCAAGAGGACAGCAGCAGACCAGAAGAGGAGCTGTGGATATGCCCCACAGATTCAGGAGCTCATCAACTCCAAGATGGGCACAGGCATATACCTCTTGGATAAGGAACACCTGCCCATCCGTCCAGATTTTGAAGATAACCAAGTGGTCATGACTGAGAATGAGCCATCATCTGTCCATGCACAAGCTCAGAAGGAGAAGGCGAAGAAGGAGAAAGCTGCCAGGATGCCTACTCAAGCGGAGGCATCTGATTACTTCCTAAAAACCAAACAAGAGCAGCTTGGTTACCAGATTGCGTCCACCCTGCGGATCGAGCAAGGACTTGCCACCCTGACTCAGAACCAGGCAAGCTTAGAGAGGATCATGGAACAGAGGTTCTATGACTTGGACATCAAGGTGACAGAGATATAGACTGCCGTGGAGCAGCTCCAGGAGGACATGAATGAGAGGAGAGGCATGACCACGACTGATGCTTTTGCCAGGGTGCCACGAGGTCCGAGGTCGTCTGCACTGCCAGTTGCTGACACCAGAGCTACAACGTCTGCGCCAGCCATAGCCTCAGTTCCACCAGCTCCAGCATCCACTTCAGCCTCAACTCCGACCACGTCTACCGAAGGCTTCGTCATTGGACTGCTCCGGACTCCACCACCACCTGAAGATCAAGCCTGAGCGTCGACTTAGCACTATGCATTTTCTAGGAACTTTTTGGTAACTTGTTGCCAAAGGGGGAGAAAATGTATAGATCATAGGCTTCGAGAGAGAGTGTTGCTTTTATTCTCTCTTGTTTTATTTGGTCGTTTTTCGAACTTTGTTTGCTTGTGTGTGAGATACAGTGCCCTTATCTGTGTGAGACATCGATGATCATGTGTTCGATCATAAGCTACACTTAATGTTTGCTTAATGCTTGCTTAAATTATCATTCTATCTATCTTATGTGATCATTCACTATTCTTGGTGATGAGTGCATGTATTTCAATCCTATCATTTTTTAGCGCTCCACCAAGATGTATGTGACATGGAAGAGTAACCCATGATTCTAACTCCTTGTGCATTTGCAGTCCAAAGCAAATTTTAAATATGCACAAATTTAGGGGGAGCTCTTATTTGTCACATACTTCTCAAAGCGACGATATATTTCATGCTTATTATCATTTGTCGAAGCTTTGATCTATATGTTGTCATCAATTACCAAAAAGGGGGAGATTGAAAGTGCAACTATCCCTAGGTGGTTTTGGTAATTCATAACAACATGTAGCTCATTGAGCTAATGCTATTTCAAGATGATTATTTCAGGAAAGCTCAATGATTGGCATGGCATGGATGTGAAAGTGGAACCCTCAAAATGCTAAGGACAAAGAATTGGCTCAAGCTCAAAAGTTCAAGACTCTTCATTTTATATTTTAGTGATCCAAGATCACATTGAGTCTTTAGGAAAAGCCAATACTATCAAGGAGGGATGAGGTGTTGCTTAATGAGCCTCTTGCTTTATGTGCTTAATGATATGCTCCAAAATCCTCAGCTACTTTCCCATATCCACAAATGACCTAAACCCTAAGCCAAACTCGGTCATACTGATTCTTTCATTCCGGCGCCACCGAGTTTCACTTGTCATTTGCCACTGCCAAACCCTAGAAATTCGGTCCTACCGATAAGGATCTCGGTCTCCCCGAGATGGGCTTGCAAACTCTTTGTTTCCCTTTCGTAACTTTTTGGTCTCACCGAAAGAGCGAATCGGTCCCACCGAGAATGCAAGGTAAACTCTATGTTTCCTTCTTGTAACTTTCGGTCCCACCGAAAGAGCGAGTCGGTCCACCAAGTTTGCCTGACCAACTCTCTGGTTAGCTTATTGCCAAACTCGGTCTCACCAAGTTTGTGCAATCGGTCTCACCGAGATTACGTTATGCCCAAACCCTAACCGAATCGGTCCTACCGAGTTGCATGTCAGTCCCACCGAAATTCCTAACGGTCACTAGGTTTACTATTTCGGTCTGACCAAGTTTTCTGATTCGGTCCCACCGAGATTGGTAAATTGTGTGTAACGGTTGGATTTTGTGTGGAGGCTATAAATACCCCTCCACCTCCTCTTCACTCGTGGAGAGAGCCATCAGAACACATACACCATTCCAACTCATATGTTCTAAGAGAGAACCACCTACTCATGTGTTGAGACCAAGATATTCCATTCCAACCATATGAATCTTGATCTCTAGCCTTCCCCAAGTCGCTTTCCACTCAAATCTTCTTTCCACGAGATCCAAATCCTATGAGAGAGAGTTGAGTGTTGGGGAGACTATCATTTGAAGCACAAGAGCAAGGAGTTCATCATCAACGCACCATTTGTTACTTCTTGGAGAGTGGTGTCTCCTAGATTGGCTAGGTGTCACTTGGGAGCCTCCGACAAGATTGTGGAGTTGAACCAAGGAGTTTGTAAGGGCAAGGAGATCGCCTACTTTGTGAAGATCTACCGCGAGTGAGGCAAGTCCTTCGTGGGCGATGGCCATGGTGGGATAGACAAGGTTGCTTCTTCGTGGACCCTTCGTGGGTGGAGCCCTCCGTGGACTCGCGCAACCGTTACCCTTCGTGGGTTGAAGTCTCCATCAACGTGGATGTAGGATAGCACCACCTATCCGAACCACGGGAAAAACATCCGTGTCTCCAATAGCGTTTGAATTCTCCAAACCCTTCCCTTTATATTCTTGCAAGTTGCATGCTTGCTTGAATTGTGTAATGATTGCTTGACTTGTCCTAAGATAGCTAAAAACTGCCAAGAACTAAAATTGGGAAAAAGTTAAGTTTTTATTTGGTCAAGTAGTCTAATCACCCTCCCCCCCTCTAGACATACTTTCGATCCTACAAGTGGTATCAGAGCTTTGGTCTCCATTTGCCTTGATCTCCATAGCTTTTGGTGGTCATAGCCTTGGTTTCACAACCTAGGAGAGTATGGCGTCTAGCGAGGGAAATTATCACCGTAGAGGTCCTCACTTGGATGGTACTAATTTTGCTAGTTGGAAGCATAAAATGAAAATGCATATTCTTGGACATAACCCCGCCGTATGGGCTATTGTTTGTGTTGGCTTGCAAGGTGAGTTCTTTGATGGGAGGGAACCAAACCGTGAAGCTACCGCGGATGAGTTGAAGATGTTGAAATACAATGCTCAAGCTTGTGATATTCTCTTGAACGGACTGTGCCCCGAAGAATTCAACAAAATCAGCCGCCTTGAGAATGCAAAGGAAATTTGGGACACTTTGATTGATATGCACGAAGGTACCGACTCCATCAAGGAATCCAAGTTGGATGTGCTCCAAAGTCAACTTGACAAGTTCAAGATAAAGGATGGTGAAGGTGTCGCCGAAATGTACTCTAGGCTTGCTCTCATCACAAATGAGATTTCCGGCTTAGGAAGTGAAGAGATGACCGATAGATTCATCATCAAGAAGATCCTAAGAGCCTTGGATGGGAAATATGATACCGTGTGCACATTGATTCAAATGATGCCCAATTACAAAGATCTCAAGCCAACGGAAGTGATTGGAAGGATTGTTGCTCATGAGATGTCACTCAAGGATAAAGAGGAACTTCACAACAAATCAAGTGGTGCCTACAAAGCCTCATGTGAAGTCCCCACATCATCAAGTGAGAAACAAACCTTCGATGAAGAATTGAGCTTAATGGTGAAGAACTTCAACAAGTTCTACAAGAGTAGAAGCAAAGATAGAAGCTTCAAGTCAAGGTCATACAATGACAAAAGATCTTCTAGTCGAGAGCGAAACTGCTACAATTGTGGAAGACCCGGACACTATTCCAATGAGTGTACGGCTCCCTACAAGAGAAGAGAAGATTCTCCAAAAAGAAGAAGCAAAGAATCACCACCAAGAGAGAGAGGAGTAGAGATGATCATTATGAACGGAGATACTCACGGAGAAGCAAGGATTCGGAAAGGAAGGAAAAATCATCAAGGAGCTATACAAAACGAAGACATCAAGCTCATGTTGGTGAATGGGTATCCGGCTCCGACTCCGACAGCCACTCCGAGAGAAGTTGTCACTCCGACTCTGAAGATACTCAAGATGAAGGTGTTGCCGGTCTAGCACTTGTGTCAACCAACTCCTACGACATATTTGACTCACCAAATGAAGGAATTGGAAGATGCTTCATGGCCAAAGGTCCTAAGGTAACACACCCCGAGTATGTTGATTTTAATAGTGATGAAGACGACTTGTTAGGTGATGATGACTTGCTTGTTGACAACTCTAGTGATGAGTACTATGATGAAACATCAATTAATCATGCTAAAACGAATGACAATGATAAGGAGAAGATTGAGGCTCTAACTAAAGAACTAAACACTCTTGAGTTAGCTCATGAAACTATCTTCGAAGATCATCGAGAACTTTTAAGAGCTCATGAGAAATTACGCTTTGAAAAGCTCAATCTTGAGCAAGAGCATGAGTTCTTAAAAGCAATCAATGATGATCTCCGCAAGAAAAGTTCTTCTTACATTGCCACGCGTTTACTATTATCCACTTACATGCCTCAAGTCAAGTCTAGTAACAAGAACAAGAAAGATTCTTCCTCTAGTAGTAACAATGATCATGCTAAATCCAATATTGTTGCTTCTAGTAGTTCTCTTGATTCCACTGATGATTCTCTTAGCCAAGTTACACTTGAGCAAGAAAATAGCTTATTGAAGGGGATTATAGAGAAAGGAGTGTACAAAAGCCTTGCCGGGAGTAAGCAATTTGAGGAAATTGAGAGCGGCTCATGAAGATCTTCAAAAGGAAAACGAGTCACTTCGCGCTGAACAAATCAGTCCCGCTCAGGAAGGATTTGAACCACCATGTCTTAAATGCCTTGAGCGTGATAACGCTACTTCTGTTGCTGAATGTTCTACTGCTTCTACTGTTGCAATATCTTCAACTGTTGATGTGGTAACTAACCCCTCTGCTGAGGATACCACTGTTATTGCTGATGAGAATGCTAGGTTGAAGACATTGCTTGAAACAGGGATGTACAAAAGTCTCAAAGGGCATCAGACACTATGTGATGTCCTCAAAAGGTAGATCCTGAACCGAAACCCTAGGAAAGAGGGTGTTGGGTTCGAAAGGAAAATGAATGCTGATGGCTCTTACTAGAAACCTGAGCAGTACCCCAAAACCACATGGGTTGCTACAAAGGAATCTTCAGCGGATCCATCCACCCTATCTGGCTTCACTTGTGCTAATCCCATTGTTATTGATGAATCCTTTGATGCAAACTATAAACTGTTTAAGAATCAGAATGGTGAAGTGTTTGCCAGGTACATTCGTACTAACTGCAGGAATGGGCCGCCTATGAAGAAGGTCTGGGTGCCAAAAAGGTGTTTGGAGAATCTTCCTGTGAATGTTGTCATGACACCACAAGTGAAGAAGACAAACCCCAGACCACAGGCTTCATATGGCCCAAAGGCTTCATACAGACAGAGGACTCACCTGAGTCGCACTAACGCAAATGTTTTGCAGGGAAACCTTACTCTGGCCTATGAATATGAGCGCATTTCATCAAACCGCCATGTTCATAAGACCAAGAACTACTCTGCTTATTCTTATGAGTACTATTGTCCACCTGCAAGACTTTTTGCTAGGGCTCCAAAGCCAAAGTTCTCGGATGCTGCACTTAGACTCATTGCTTCGAAGCCACCCTTGAAGATGTGGGTGGCTAAGAAAGCTTAACTCTCTTTTGCAGGGAAAGGTCTCCAGCCGAAAACCAAAATTGTCTGAAGCTATTGCTGGGGACCTTAAACATCTTGTAGGGCGCAAGATCAAATGCCCAAATGGTCTTATTATGTACTTTGTTCCTGAGTCGCTTGCTACTTGCCCTATCAGTCCTAATCTCGATCTAAGCTTTAATAATCTACTGGTTCGTCAAATGTTTTTGCTTCACAATTCTCTTCATGAAGCCTATCCCCCTAACTGCACTGTAGGGTACGACACCAGCAGCTTCAGAATGGATTATTGATAGTGAGTGTACTAATCACATGACTGGCAAGTGAAGTCTTCTCATGGACTCAACCTTACGTCCATCTGACAAAAGTCACATCACATTTGCTGACACTGGCAAAAGCAAGGTATTCGGTCTAGGTAGAGTTGCAATCTCAAAGGATCAACACATGGATAAAGTCATGCTTGTTGAATCCCTTGGTTTGAACTTAATGTCTGTCTCAATGCTTTGTGATTTAAACATGATTGTGATGTTTGGAAAATATCGTTGCCTTGTACTAATGGAATCTGACAAGTCTCTAGTGTTTGAAGGGTATTGGAAAGATGATTTGTATGTGGTAGATTTCTCAGCAGGACCACAACTTGCCGTATGTCTTCTAGCAAAAGCTTCTAAATGCTGGCTCTGGCATCGGAGGCTAGGGCATGCTGGCATGAGGAACCTCCACACCCTTGCAAGAAAGAAGCATGTCATAGGCATCGAGGGCGTCAAGTTCAAGAAGGATCACTTATGCGGTGCCTGTGAAGCAGGAAAGATGACGAGGGCCAAGCATCCCTCGAAGACAATCATGACAACGACTCAACCCTTCGAACTGCTCCACATGGATCTTTTTGGTCCCACTCATTACTCAACTCTTACTACTACTGCTTGTCTCTATGGCTTTGTCATTGTTGATGATTATTCAAGATATACTTGGGTGCATATAATCCTCTACAAGACTGAAGTGCAGGATGTCTTCAGACGCTTCGCCAGTCGAGCAATGAACAACTATGGCGCCAAGATAAAGCACATCAGAAGTGACAATGGCACTGAATTCAAGAACACTGGCCTAGATACATATCTTGATACCTTAGGCATCACACATGAATTCTCAGCTCCGTACACGCCACAACAGAATGGCGTCGTCGAACGCAAGAACAGAACACTTATTGAGATGGCCCGGACGATGCTTGATGAATACAAGACTCTAAAAAAATTCTGGCCGGAAGCCATTGATACTGCATGCCATATCATCAACCGTGTTTATCTTCACAAGCTTCTGAACAAGACATCCTATGAGCTCCTTACTGGCAAGAAGCCAAATGTCACTTACTTCAGAGTATTTGGCGCCACGTGCTGGATCAAGGATCCACATCACACTTCAAAATTTGCACCAAAAGCACATGAGGGTTTTATGCTTGGATATGGAAAGGATTCGCACTCCTACAGAGTCTTCAACCGTTTTCACTATAAAGTGGTTGAAACAGTGGATGTCCGGTTTGATGAGACGAACGGCTCACAAAGAGAGCACCTGCCAAATGTGCTAGATGAAGTTCCATCCAGTGAATCAGTCAAACTTATGGGAACTGGAGAAATCATACCGTCTGAAGCTCAACCTGAAGAGGAACTTATCATCTCCGCACCTGATCAACCTGAAGACAATCCCTCTAACGATGACAATGATCAGTAAGAGCAAGATCTTCGTCTTGTACATCCTCATGTTGCAAATGAAGTACAGATTGAGAGAATAATTGATAGCATCAATGCACCAGGTCCACTCACTCGTTCAAGGGCAACACAGCTAGCAAATTTCTGCGGGCACTTCGCATTCGTCTCAATATCTGAACCCAAGAAAGTTGAAGAAGCCTTCATGGAACCTGAATGGATTCAAGCTATGCATGAAGAGCTTCAACATTTGAGCTGAATAATGTATGGGAACTGGTTAAGCGTCCTGATCCTCGCAAGCACAATATAATAGGCACCAAATGGATATATCGCAACAAGCAAGATGAGCATGGTCAAGTTGTCAGAAACAAAGCTCGTCTCGTTGCTCAAGGATACACTCAAGTTGAAGGGATTGACTTCGATGAAACATTTGCTCCTGTGGCTAGACTTGAAGCCATACGCATACTGCTGGCCTATGCAAATCATCATAACATACTTCTATATCAAATGGATGTGAAGAGCGCTTTTCTCAATGGCAAGATTGAAGAAGTGTATGTTGCACAACCGCCTGGCTTTGAAGATCCAAAACATCCTGACATGGTGTACAAGCTCAACAAGGCATTGTATGGCCTCAAACAAGCCCCTCGGGCTTGGTATGACACACTCAAAGACTTCCTGAAGAGCAAAGGCTTCAAATCTGGTTCACTCGACCCGACTCTCTTCACGAAGACATATGATGGTGAACTGTTTGTGTGCCAAATATATGTGGATGACATTATCTTTGGCTGCACCAATCAGAAATATAATGAAGAGTTTGGATATATGATGCAAGAGCAATATCAGATGTCCATGATGGGTGAGCTGAAGTTCTTCCTTGGTCTTCAAATACGTCAGCAACGCAACGGCATCTTCATATCTCAAGAGAAGTACCTCAAAGATTGCTTGAAGAAATTTGGTATGCAAGACTGCAAAGGCTTCACGACGCCAATGCCAGCCAAACATCATCTGGGTCCCGACGACAATGGTAAAGAGTTCGATCAAAAGGTATACCGCTCCATGATTGGTTCTTTACTTTATCTATGTGCATCTAGGCCAGATATTATGCTTAGTGTTTGCATGTGTGCTCGATTCCAAGCGGCACCAAAGGAATCGCATCACTTAGCTGTGAAGCGAATTCTTCGATATTTGGCTTACACCCCAACACTAGGATTATGGTATCCAAAGGGCTCAGAATTTGATCTGGTTGGATTCTCGGATGCTGATTATGCTGGTGACAAGGTGGGTCGCAAGTCTACATCAGGCACATGTCATTTTCTGGGACGATCACTTGTATGTTGGTCTTCAAAGAAGCAGAACTGTGTATCTCTCTCCACTGCTGAATCTGAATACATTGTTGCTAGATCTTGCTGCGCTCAGCTTCTGTGGATGAAGCAAACACTCAAAGACTATGGCATTCATCTGAAGCAAGTGCCACTCTACTGCGACAACGAAAGCACCATCAAGATCGCCAACAACCCAGTTCAGCACTTGAAGACAAAGCACATTGAAATTCGTCATCACTTTCTCAGAGATCATGTTGTGAAGGAAGATATTGATATCATACACGTCAACACTGAAGAGCAATTGGCAGATATCTTCACCAAGCCCTTGGATGAGAAGAGATTGCAAGTTACGGTGTGAGCTAAATATCTTGGAATCCTCAAATGTCCCGTGATTAGGCACACATCCTAACATTTATGCATATTGATGACTTAGATTTGCAACACATGAAGTAAAGTATATCTTCAATCAATGAATACATACATTCTAAGTGTGAATACATTAATGTGGAATTTGACTTCGGAGCGCCACGATAATTGTGCGCCGTGTCTGGGTCTAATAGTTCCTATACGGTGGGTAACGCCACCACCAAATTCTTCTGTTTGAAGTGTTTTACCCATGGCGTTACATTTGCTATGTCTTCACATTTGGTTTGTCTTCAATTTCAACTTGTCTTCATGATTATCTTCACTATGTTGACTTGATTGTCTTCTGATATATACATACTAGTGTTCTGTCCTCTACAGCATTCACTTATAGCTACGTCTTCTTTGTTGAATCTTTTGAACTAAGTGAATGTGATCGGACCCTAATCTCTCTATGCTTTCTATCTCAAACTCTATCTGTCCAAATCATATGCATTCTATTGAAACTGTCGAATGTCTTCTCTGCGTCCTTGTCAGCAGAAGATACAGAGACAAACATTAAGTCCGTTTTCAATGCTAATTCCTCCACCTGAAACCCGGAGAAGTGGGAACGACCACCCGACAATCCAGGCATGCGTGGGAACGTGGAACAACCTCCGATATGTTGGATCATAGCCACATGTCCTTCAGATGTGAATCGCCAGGGGCACCTGTGTAATAACACTGTGTCGTCCCTATCCCTATAAATACACGCCTCACCACAGTCATTATCCCTTCTTCCACTCTCGCACAAACCCTAGCGCCACCGCTAGCCCTCGACGACGCCGGCGACGAAGCGCTTAGCTGCCACGACCTCTCCGACGCCGTCTTCACGCCGGCCGCGGACATCATCTTCTCCGCAGTCGCCGTAGGTGTCCTCCATCGCCAAGTTAGGGCACGGACGATCGAACTGCTCGGCCTCCTCTCCCACTCCGTCTAGCAGTTCTTTGTGTGGTAAATAAAACTTCCTTTTTACGGCCCCTTTGATCCTATAGATTCATCACTTTCTACCACAAGCAATTTCTGTTCACACAAGTTGGATCTATTTCATACTGCATTTCATAATATGCCTAGTATGTTCACTTGTGCTTCACAAAGTAGTTAGATTCCTCACTTGTACTTATTCGTGGATTCGTACAAATCTGGAACCAACTCTCTATCTATGAGTGAATGTCTTCGCACTATGAGGTCAATGTCTTCTAAACTGATTTATCTTCAAAATCTTCTGAGAATGCATATGACCTCTTCCCCTTCCCTCGCACCTTAATGCTGTCACAAGTACATGTCCGTGGGAGAATCCCTTGGTTCAAATAGTCTGCATTCATTTGCAGAATTCTTACAGCATCATATATATTCTCCCGAAGCCAGTTCCTGTTTGTCCAGTAAGCGAAAGCCTTTGAAGCCTTCGAACGTGTTGAAGCCATTCGGCTTGAAGTTCGTGGCTGCAGAGAAATCAGTAAGGAAGGGTGGCAGACAGCATCGTGGGGGAACGTCAAGAGATTTGCCTGATGACCTCTCAGAGCTTTACAAGACAGATCCTGAAGAGGATTACAATCAGCGCAAGACCCGAATCCAATGTATTCGAAGATATTGGGCTTAACAATGGTTCAAGTACAGGTTTATGACCCAGGAATATGCTGAGAAAACGCCATCAAGCGACCATGGGGAAACATCCTATACAAAAATCTTCAACCTAGGTCCAGAGATGAAGCCATTGAACAAGGCTTCTATCCCTGCATGGTCCGTGGACCACAGCCTGCGGATGCACACCCATCGTCATTACTATGGTGTCGTGACGACAATCTGTTCAAGCGCAACTTCTAGTTTGCCAAGAATTCGGGCAAGCAAAACAAGAAGTCATGGGGACTTGACTTTAACCCTGGCCCTTCTGCTCCCCGTGCCGATGGCACCCGCGAAGCTGAACCCAATCTCGTTGGGCCCTTCTACAACCTGGAAGGTCTCATCACTCATATCAAGGTTCAAGGGACAGCCGTGGATGAGCCTGCAAATGATGCTGAATCTGATGAAGTGCATGCACCGCCGAAGCCAAAGAAACTGAAGAATCCTAAAGCTTCAAAGCCTGCCTCAGCACCAAAAATCTCACGGGCGAAGCCACTAGCTACTGCACCTCCTGAAGATAGTGTGCAGTCTGAAGATTTGTCACGCATCTCCAAGCCCTCCAGAGTAAAGATGCCTTTGCAACACACCAGCCAAGAACTGACTGCTGCTGCTATTCTGCGCAACGATGCCATTGATCTGTCCAGTGATGACGATCTTGCAGATGACGCTCTTGAGCAACTGATCAAGAGCAAAGAAGAAGCAGAAATCTTCAATGATTTGCCTCTCTTTGACGTGGCAATCATCCACAATTTCATTGATGAGTGGTTTGACACGCCCAACCTTAGCTTTGAAGATCTGCAACTTCCAATTGGCCTCAGTGTCGCCTTCCATGGCGCCATTGCTTCAGAGCTAGCACTAGCTCAGCGCATCGTTGAACTGAAGCAAAAGATCGACTTTGAGAAAGCTCAGTTCAAGAAGCACATGGCCAAGCTCAGCGTGCAAGAGGTGAAAAACTTCAAGATTATGCTGCACGAGCTCAAGGAAGCCTTTCTCAAGAAACGTGCAGAAGCTCAAGGTTCTTGTGAACGCATGAAGAGCCTAGCTGACAAGTGTGTGCAAGCCTACAATGAGGTTGAGAAGCGCAAGGCTCTTGGTCGTCCTGGCATCGATCCCGGGATGGCTGCAAAGAAGAAGAAGAAGCCAGCTGTGGCCGAACCCGACGCATAAAGGCAGGAAGCACATCCCATTGTCTTCCCAGCCAGCATGACTGGCTCGAAGCCAAAGGTCAGGTCAACCGCTTTAGAACTGAAGAAGACGAGGACTGCTGAGGCTGAAGCCAGAAAGAGGAAACATCCTGAAGCCTCTGATGCTACTCCCTCCAAGAAGAAGCGCAAGACCAAGAAGGATCGGGCTGCTCCCACAGAGCCCTTAGTTGTTGAACCTATCTCAATGGTTCGCCCTACATCTACACACCAAGAGCGCCAACTGATTGTCCATGAGCCCGCTTCCATAGAGGCTCATACAGCTGAAGACATTCCAGCAGTTGATCCCACCGCTGCTAAAGACATTGGTCACCATGACAATGTTGAAGATGATGTAGTTCTTCCTCAGATTGAGCACCAATAGGTATCATCGCCTGTGCTTACGCACAGCGAACTCATCAGCATTGGTCGTCCTCTGACGACAATTGCTCAGGATGCATCATGGGCTGATCACCCACAACAACAAGTCACACCACCCCGGCAAGAAGAAGAAGATGACCTTGAGGCCCAGCCAACTCCATCTCCAAAGGCGTCGCCAGCGTTACGCAGGCTTCACAAAGGACCAAGGTCTCAAGTCCCTCCTTCAAGTGTTCCAGAAAGAGAAGTGCCTCACCAATCTGTTGCACGCCAAGTGTTTCCAGATGCCACTCCTACTATGAATGTCTCCGAGTCTGAGGCTAAAGCTGCTGAAGACATTCCGGCTGCATCAGCCGATGACACACAAGAAGAAGAACGTGTCCCTACTCCCCCCATTACTGAAGAAGTTGTTCTCGAGGAGAACGTGTCAGTGCCCAACCCTCCAGCTCATCAAGTGGAGGTTGAGAATCTTGAGGCTGCCACCCCCAACACAAATGAAGCCAATGACGTAGTCATGGCTGAAGCAAATGTGGAGCTTGCACCAATGCCAGAAGTCAATGAAGCCAATGATGCAACTGCTCCTGAAGCCTCTGTTGGGCAGCCCAATGCCTCTGTCACTGCTCCTGTTCCAGCACCTACTGCTGGTCCTTAGTTTGACTATCATGTTGAGCACAGGCCTCAGGTACAGAAGCCAATGCCAAGGTTGCCCAGGTTTCCAGGTCCTGCATCGGCACCCGGATCTTTTAATGTCAATGGCTTCAAAGCAGACAACACCTTCTTCAACAGCGCCAAGAACCCCTACTCAAGGGAAAGAATATCTTCTAATCAGTTTTGGAGCTATCCACAGCGAAGTTATTACTCATGCATTCTGTACAATCAAGGTCGCATTTTCCCTCATAAGCGTCTTGACACTGAAGCTATAACTGGTCTGCCTTGCTTGGAAGAAGCTCTGGATTGCTTCAAAGAGTCTAGATTGTTGCCTTTCGTCACCGACAAAGAGCACTGGAGCAAAGAATTGCTGCTCCAATTCTATGCCACTCTTCACATTCGTGGCTACAACAGAGATCCGAAGACTTGGGTCCTTGAGTGGATGACCGGCAATGTTCATCACGAAGCCAACGCCTTTGACATCATTGAGCTCACTGGTCTGCCCACTCCTGGAGATCTTTATGAACCTGGTTGTCAGCTTCATAGTGCAGCTATGGAGAGCATCTTTCAGAAACCTGAACCAAACATGAGTCAGATGCTTAGCATGATGAAGTCTTTGCCTCCAGATGCTGCATATCCTAAGGAGTTCTTTGTTGAAGACCTTGAGTATCTGCCACGCACTATCTATCACATTATAAGGCGAACTCTCTGGCCCATCAAAGGACATTCTCCACATGCAAAGCTGGAAGGTGCAATGAAGACTTTGGTCTTTTATATTCTTCATGGCAAATGCTTCAATGCACAAGACTTCTTCATCCGCCAACTTGCTGCATCAGGATCTGATCTTTTTGGCTTGAAGTTTTACGCTCCATGGAAATGCGGCTGATCAAACTACACTCAACGGTCTCATATCAGCCCTCTGCTCGCAATCATCGGATCTTTCTGCCTGACATTGATATGTCCGTTGAATTCATCTGTCCAGAGCCTGCCAAGGAGCCTCTTAGTCTTCAGAATGCTGAGCATCAAAGCTTCTCTCAAAACATTGAAGGAGTTGAAGCAGTCACTCGTGTTTATCCTCTGGCTGGTACTACACGTGCACCTCATCGTGCCCTCACTGAAGCCACTGAAAGCACCATTGCCCAACGGCCCAAGAAGCGATCTCGTGTTCTCAATGACCGAGAGCTTCTAGTTGCCCTTCATCAGAAATAGGATCAGCATCATGACTGGCTGAAGCACCAAATGCAAAGCCTCTTGGTGGATGTAAACATGATTCGCAATCTTCCACCAAGAATGCCTTTGTTGCCCATGAAACCTGTCGACGTACATGGAAAGGACTGACGCTTATGTGCTCTGAGAATGATCTTCAAGAGGATGGCTTCTCTGAACGCTTCAAGTTTGACTCCACACCTCCAAGAAGGACTGTGCTGCGATAAACTCCGTCTCTTGAAGACTCTGAGTTCTCTTCGTCCGCAACAACTGTGAATGCCAGAGTGATCGATGACGAAGACAATGCTACCTCACCGCCCCCTACTTCTGCACGCATCGACACTGCCACGAGTTCGTCTGCACCGCCGAACAACACCGACGACCTTGCTGCTTCACCTACTCCTCATGGGAACGAGTAGATGCTCTATGTCTTCAAACCTTTTTCGTCCTTACTGACAAAAGGGGGTGAAGCATATGAGTTTGATAGTCTTCAAGCGGGTCCATATGGGTGGTTGCTTTATGTTTTGCCTAGTGTTTACAACTCTCATTTTGATACATTTGGTTCTTTGAGTTGTAACACTTAAACTCGATGGTTGTCTGCTACTTCTGTACGCATCTAGTGCCACCCCTAGTTGGTTTTGGAGTATTGACGACAAACCTAGTTGAGGGACTAATGTGTTTGTGAGAATTGCAGGATAACACAGGTAGAAGTCCCTCATTGATTCGGTTTTCCTACCAGAGATGACCCCTAAAAATGTAAGAAGACATTGCAGACTAAGGTGGTATGTGAAGACATTCACATTGAAGACTATGACAAGAGAAGACATCGCATGAAGACTATGGAGCGCGAAGACTTAGATCTTTCGTAGTTCTTTTTCTTCTTTGTTGAGTCATAGGAACCACCGTACTGTTAAGTGGGGTCCAAGAGAACCAGTCAGAATGACTGAAGTGATGCTTAACCAAAATACTATGTCTTCGAGTGACGACTATGAGAGCGAATCTTGTCCAGAGTTGGACAAGTCAGCTTTGCTTGTAGCCCAAGTAAAGTTGTCGTGTGTGTTTTAAATCTGACCGTTGGAACACGTGCCAGTTCCTTAGTGACCCAGGGTCATTTCGGACAAATCAGGTCGGGTTGCCTAGTGGCTATAAATAGCCCACCCCCTACAACCATAAATGGTTGGCTGCTCAGAGTTAGAGTACGGCTTTTTTCATTTGAGAGCAACCCACCTCAAAGCCTTTGAGAGAGAATTCCTTGCGAGGATAAAGCCCTAAACACCCAGAGCCAAAGAGTGTCAGGCATCACTTAAGTCTTCTTGTCTGTGTGATCTGAAGACTTATTACACTTGAGGACTGTGAATCCTCCAGCCGGTTAGGCGTCGCGTTCTGAGCATCCAAGAGTCATTGTGGATTGCCGGTGAACAAAGTCTGTGAAGGTTTGGAAGTCTACCTTGAAGACTTACCAGAGTGATTGGGCGAGGTCTGTGTGACCTTAGCTCAAGGGGAATACGGTGAGGACTAAGTGTCCTGAGCTGCGTGTTCAGGACTAGGTGTTCGGGACTGTGTGTCCTCAGGTTTAAATACCTATCCGCCCTAACCAGACGTATAACTGTCACCGCAGTTGGAACTGGTCTACCAAACCTTTGTCTTCATCACGCACACTGGTTCTATCCTTCCCATCTCTTTATTACAGTTGGCTCTTGTGAAGTCAGTCCCTATCTGCATTATCCATTTGTCTTCGCTGTGTACCTGATCTTTACTGCCTAGCTACTATTAGTCATTGTGCTTTCACTTCATTGAATACTTGACTATGGTCTGCCTAGTGTAGTCTACCTTCCGCTGCATGGTAATAGGTTCATTTCTATCATTTGTCTTCGAAACTTCCATGTTTTGAAGACTTTCATAAAAATCGCCTATTCACCCCCCCTCTAGTCGATATAACGCACTTTCAGTAGAATATGTAGGAAAAAATATGAGCATCCAGGTTCCTCTATTGGTTATTGACTAGAGATGAGTCTCGGTCATGTCTACATAGTTCTCGAACCCATAGGGTCCGCACGCTTAACGTTCGGTGACGATCGGTATTATGAGTTTATGTGTTTTTGATGTACCAAAGGTAGTTCGGAGTCCCGAATATGATCACGGACATGACGAGGAGTCTCGAAATGGTCGAGACATAAAGACCAATATATTGGAACGCTATGTTTGGACGTCGGAATGGTTTCGAGTAAGTTCGGGCATTTACCGGAGTACCGGGGGGTTACCGGAACCTCCCGGGGATTGTATGGGCCTTATTGGGCCTTAGTGGGAGAGAGAAGGAGGCAGCCAAGGGGGAGGGCACGCCCCCCAATCCCAATCCGAATTGGGTAGGGGTCTGCCCCCCTTCCGTCCCTCTCTCTTCCCCTTCCTTTCTCACCTACTCCAACAAGGGAAGGGGGAATCCTACTCCGACCGGGACTAGGACTCCCCCCTTGAGGCGCGCCATAGAGGGCCGACCCTCCCCCTCCTCCACTCCTTTATATACGGGGGAGGGGGCACCCAATAGACACACGAGTTGATTGTTTAGCCATGTGCGGTCCCCCCCCCCCCTCCACAGATTTCCACCTCGGTCATATCGTTGTAATGCTTAGGCGAAGCCCTGCGTCGGTAACTTCATCATCACCGTCATCACGCCATTGTGCTGACGAAGCTCTCCCTCGACACTCAGCTGGATCTAGAGTTCGTGGGACGTCACCGAGCTAAACGTGTGCAGATCATGGAGGTGCCGTATCTTTGGTACTAGGATCAATCAGATCGTGAAGACGTACGACTACATCAACTGCGTTGTCATAACGATTTCGCTTACGGTCTATGAGGGTACATGGACAATACTCTCCCATCTTGTTGCTATGCATCACCTACATGGATCTTGCGTGTGCGTAGGAATTTTTTTTGAAATTACTGCGTTCCCCAACAGAATCGTCTCTCGGTGGAAGGCGGGCAAGGTTTGCTCTTCGGGCTCCGGAGTGGCGGCCTGGGTTGATGGGCTTGGCAGTGTCTCTCACAAGAACACGCATGCACTCCAGTTCGACATCAAAGAGTCCAAGCGCTAAGGTGAAAGGAGACACGGCTCATGAAGGAGCAGGCTCGCATCATCCGACGACTCGTTAGCACCATCTTGTTGTTGTCGAACAACAACAAGACGAGCACCGATGACGATGACACACCTCCTACTGTGGACGCCTGCACGGAAGACTACTAGCGCCGCTCTCGTGTCCTCAAAGGGAAGGGCCCGATGAGGAAATGGTGATGTTCAACACCCCTCTTTGTCTATCTAGTTTATTTTGTACTCCCTCATTTTGGAATTAATTATCGCTGAAATGCGTGAATCAACACATTAAAACGTCTCTAGATAGACTCCAGTGACAGTTAATTCCGGACGAAGGCAGCATATAGTTAAATCTGTCCAATGATGAACTAGGTCTTTTGGGTCCGACGTACAAAAATTTGCTCCGATTGCATCCGGATTATGCTCTATACTCCCTTCGTTCCTTAATGCAAGGTGTGTTGTTTTTGCTATAGTGACCAAGGCACATAATTATAGACAAGTTAGACGAAATTATCCTTGGCAAATTTGTTTGTTAGTGGCAACTAAACCAGTTAGTTCTGAAAAGTAAGAGATACATGCAATCAACACAGAGATAGTTTCCTTCTTCTCCTAGAAGGAAAGATACAAAAAATCAAAAGAGGGATACTTTATTTTTTTCTAGAGGGCTAACAAGGGAATTATGATGAATTCGAAGAAATACACCTTACATTTTGGGATTTTTTTATTAAACAAATACACCTTATATAAAGGAACAGATAGAGTATGTATGTTGATATACGTAATTGCATGGACTATATAGACTAGGGGGCGGGCATTTGAGTAGCCCCGCCATGGGGAAGGAAAATAGGGATTACCGGCCACTGTTGGCGGACACGATGGGTCGCGCGTCCGCAAATGTATAAGTGTCACGTTAGACAATCATAGTTGTAGATGCTCTTAACGAATAAATCACTAGAAGGCATTTCCGTAAAAGAAGAATATTTTTAACAAAAAAATATGAATAGAAGGACATTTGGGGGAAGCAACGATTTGGCTCTCGGACTCATCTGAACCTAGGCATTGACAATAAAATCATTTAAAACACTAGATTTTTTAAAAATCTGAATTTTTTACCGTGAAAGATGATTGAATGTGTGATATTCGTGCCAAATTTGAGAACATTTGGATCTCTGAGTAGCTCTCAGCAAAAAAGACAAATTTATGTTCTATGAAAAAGTTTACCGTTTTGTATTGTTTAGACCTGATTTTGTCATTTTTTGCTGAGAGTTGCTCAAATGCTCAAATGTTCTGAAATTCAACACGAATATCTCGTACTCATACATTTTTCACAAAAAACCTGGATTTTTTTTGAAAAAATTTCCTATTTTTTTATTTTTACTATTCATTGGTTGCATCTGAGCTAGGGTTCTGGATTGAATTATCGGACATTTGGGATACTACATAAGAGCATCTCCAACAGCCGCGCCAAACTAGCGCCGCGCCGCAAAATTGCCCATTTTAGCGCGCGCAACCGGTATAGTGGCTCCAGCGAGCGCGCAAAAACCGTGCGCGCGGCACATCTAGTTCAGCGCGCGGGCCGAAACTGCATCGCACGCCGCTTATTTGCCGTGCCCGCTCCCGCGCGCTCGCTCGCAATTCACACCCCCCCTCTCCAGCCGCGGCGCCGCCACCGCCCGCGCCATCCGGCGACCGTTCCGGCGCTTCCCCGGCCTATCCCGCGTCACGGCGGCTTCCTCCGCCCTCTCTAGTCACCGCCGCCCCTCGCGCGCGTCCGTCCTCCGACGAACAGTGCCCGGGCACTCGCTGCCGCTCGGCGCCCGCAAGGTGTTCAAGAAAATGCCTGCAAGGTATGTATTGCTCAAACTTCATGAATTTGGTGCATGTTGATTGTAGTTTTAAGCATAGCATTGAACATTGTAGATGAGCTCGTCGTATGATTATTCCGAAGAAGAATTTGATATGGAAGAGGAGGAGGATCTTGCAATGATCCTAGCTATGCACATCAATAAAAAACCAAAGCACGGTGGTTCGGTTATGGGTCGGCAGAAAAGTTGGAGGGATAGGATTGATGCCTATAACAGATTGATGAGGCACTATTTCGTGGAGAATCCCACATACCCGGAGTCGTACTTTCATCGCCGGTTTAGGATGAGCACCGAGTTGTTCAGGCGCATTGCAGAGAAACTAGCGAGCCATGACCGGTTTTTCCAGCAAAGGAGGAATGCCGTCGGAGAGCTCGGGCATAGCACCTTTCAGAAGGTGACAGCCGCTTTGCGTATGTTGGCATACGGTATCCCGGCTGATTTAGTTGATGATCACTTGTCTATGGGTGAGAGCCAAGCCATCATGTGTGTCAAGCGCTTCACAGTCGGAATTGTGCAAGTGTTTGGCCAGGAGTATTTGAGATCTCCCAATGCTGAAGACGCCGCAAGGCTATTGGAGATGAGCAAAGCTCGCGGCTTTCCTGGTATGCTTGGCTCAATAGATTGCATGCATTGGAGTTGGAAGAATTGTCCAAAGGCATGGCATGGGCAATTCCACGGCCAAAAAAGGGTTCCACTATAACCCTTGAAGCGGTGGCCGATCAAGAGACTTGGATTTGGCATGCATTCTTTGGAATGCCTGGATCTTTGAATGACATCAATGTTGTCAACCGGTCACCACTGATGAATAATATTGCAAATGGTGATTTGCCACCGGTGCAGTTTGTAGCAAATGGACGTACATACAACTATGGCTATTATCTAGCGGATGGCATCTATCCAAAGTGGCAAACCTTTGTGAAGCCATTGAAAAAGCCGGAAGGTAAGAAAAATCTTGATTTCCACAATGCTCAGGCGGCGGCTAGAAAAGATGTGGAGAGAGTTTTTGAGATTTTGCAAGCCCAATTTGCTATTGTGAGAGGGTCGGCTAGATTTTGGGATCAAAAAATTCTTTGGCACATCATGCACGCTTGTGTGATCATGCATAACATGATCATCGAGAATGAGCGTGGTCAAGATGTAGACCACTCTTAGTATGAGCTCTTGGGACATCCCGTGCGAGTGCGACGGAGGGCTGAAAGGGTGGCCCGTTTTGTTGCCTCCTATCATGCCATTCGACGTCCCGCGACGCATGATGATCTTCAGAAGGATCTCATTGAGGAGTGCTGGGCATGAAATGGACGACAAAGAACATCATGATTTGTGCGTTCGATATTGTATTTGTCAGCGTTCTGGGACGGGGGTCCCCAGACTTGCCTACCTGCGGCCTGCGGCGTGGCTCAAGTGGGGGCCCAGCGCGGCCCATCTTCATCAACTCAAGCTCAAGACCCTCGCGAGGGGCCAAGCCTCATGGGGCGGACTACAAGAAGCTTCCTTAGAGGCAGCCTCGTCAGGCAGGCTCACGAGGAGGCAGAGAGATCAAGGCAGGGGTACCTCGCGAGGAGCCCGTGACGCAAGCCATGACGTTCGAGACCAGGCGGGTGCCAGGCAGGCGCCGACCTGTGCAGTGTCCTTGTTTCCCCTTCGGTGCAAAGGGGGCAAGCACAGGCCAAGGCATCAGGCAAAGGTTACCATTCCGGTGCAACGAGACCAAGACCAGCAGAGCGGTAGGATGGAGGTCACCGTGGATCCCAAGACAGCGTCATCACCAGTACTTTTGGTAGCCGAAGACAACCTTTGGTCAGGATAACTTGTACTAGATGGTCCCCTTCAAAATGGCCAATTGTTGGTGCCCTTCCCGCTCGTTATTTGGGGAGAGGCCCAGGGCCTCTATAAATAGAGCTAGCCACCACAGAGTAGAGGGACGGCTAGAGATCTGGTAGAACCCCAGCAGAGAGAGAGAGAGAGAGAGAGAGAGGCGACTGAACTCACCCTAGCAGTTCATCGCACCAGCTCAAGAACACCTCTCGCAAGGCTGTTCTTCCCTTGTACTGTTCATCGTCAGCCCCTGAGGCAATCCACCACACCACACACTAGAGTAGGGTATTACACAACAATGGTGGCCCGAACCAGTATAAACCTTGTGTCCCTTGTGTTGTTCATTGTTTCCAGCTCAAATCACGTGAGGAGATCGGACGTAGATCGGTGGGGGAGAGATCTCCGCGCGCACCCCAGTGTTCGAACCTCAAGGGTCTGTCGGAACCCGAAATCCGACATTTGGCGTGCCAGGTAGGGGTGCGCCGGAGTCCTCCCTCCTGACGACCCGCTCTCCCACGACATCGCATCCCGCCCTCATGGCGGACAACGCGCCGTCCGCTCCAGCAACAGATGCCGACACTGGGGCCAGGGGGCTCCGAGCCTTGGCCACCGCCTTGCGATAGGTGCAGTGGCCGCGCAAGTTCAGGCCCGAGACGCCACCGCGCTACGACGGCGTGACGGACCCGATGATTTTCCTGCTGGCGTACGAGGAGGCTGTCCTCAGAGCCGGGGGCGACGACCGGGTGATGGCCAACTGGTTACCCATGGCCCTCACCGGCGTCCCGTGCGCGTGGCTCCTCCACCTGCCGACGGCCTCTGTCATCTCCTGGGAGGAGCTGCACGACCTCTTCCTCGCCCGTTTTGCCGCACCAGCGCCGCCCGTCGTCGCAGCTCTCCTGGGTGGCTCCCAGGCACCGCCCTCGAGCCATCACGTCAAGCCGTTAACCCGCCGGATCGGCACCGCCTCCAAGCACCAAGAAGCCCCCCCGGGCTGGGTGGCACCCGAGGCCGATCTAACCTTCGACTCGGACGGCCACCCCTTCAACCCCATTGGTTCGGGCGCGCTCCTGATGCTGTGCACCCCCACCATCTGCCAAGTGGCCGTCACCAAGACCCTCATCGATGGTGGTGCCGGCCTCAACGTGCTCTCGGTGGAGGCCTTCAGCCTCCTCCACGTGCTGCTGGAGCGGCTCCAACCCAACAGGCCTTTCTCGGGCGTCGGAGCCGGTTCCACCGCCTCCTTGGGACAGATCCGCCTCCCAGTGACCTTCGGCACCTGCGACAACTTCCACACGGAGATGATCGACTTCGACATCGCCCCCATTGGCCTCCCCTACAACGCCATCCTCGGCTATCCGGCCTTGGCTCGGTTCATCGCAGCAACTCACCCGGCGTACAACCACATGAAGATGCCCGGGAGGAGCGGCGTCCTCACCGTGTCAGGAGACACAAGGGATGCGCTACAGGTGCGCCAGCTTGTTTTCAGGGCGGCCGCGGTGGCGCAGCCCACTAGCACCGACGCTCTTGAGCCCAAGGGGGCTGCGCCGGCTAAAAATAAGCAACTGCTCATCCAAGACAAGGCGGAAACCAAGCATGTACCAGTCGACGAGGACGGGTCCACTAGCGCCACCTTCACCATAGGGGCCAACCTCGAGCCCGAGCATGAGAAGGCCCTGATCAGGTTCCTGCGTGCGAACAAGAAGGTGTTCACGTGGGAACCTGATCAGTTAGCAGGGGTCCCAAGGGAAGTAATTGAGCATCACCTCAACGTGTGCCCCAATGTGCGCCCCGTGAAGCAGAAGGCAAGGCGGCAGTCTACTGAGAAACAGGCTTTCATCGTTTAAGAGACCCGGAAGCTAGAGGCGGCAGGAGTTATCCATGAGGTCCGCTACCCTGATTGGCTGGCTAATCCAGTTGTTGTGCCAAAAAAGGGAGGAAAGGAGCGCATGTGCATCGACTTCACCAACCTCAACAAGGCCTGCCCCGCAGGATCCATTTCCGCTCCCCCGCATTGACCAGATAGTCGACTCCGCCGCAGAGTGTGACCTATTGTGCTTCCTAGATGCCTTCTCGGGCTATCACCAGATCAAGATGGCGGCAGAATACATGGAGAAGACGGCTTTCCTGACCCCGTGTGGAGTGTACTGCTATACGTGCATGCCGTTTGGGTTGCGCGACCTTTCAACGGCTGATGCACATCGCCTTAGGCCGGCAGCTCGGGAGGAACGCTGAAGCTTACGTCGATGACATTATGGTGAAGTCTCGTGAGGCAAGAACCCTGATACAGGACCTGGAAGAAACCTTTCCAAGCCTCAACGAAGTGGACCTACGGCTCAACCCAGAGAAGTGCGTGTTTGGAGTCCCCTCGGGCAAGCTCCTGGGTTTCCTCGTATCCCACAGGGGCATCGAGGCCAACCCAGAGAAGGTCAAGGCAGTCAAAGACATGAGCCCGCCAAGGACCCTCAGAGAAATGCAGAAGCTCACCGGGCGTGTGACTACACTGAGGCGCTTCATCTCCAACCTGGGGGAACGAGCGTTGCTCTTCTTCAAGCTGATGAAGAAAAAGGGCCCCTTCGAATGGACTGAAGAGGCCGACAAGGCATTCCAAGACCTCAAGAGGTACCTTACCAGCCCATCAGTGATGGTAGCTCCGCGTCCTCGGGAGCCCCTGGTGCTCTACCTTGCGGCCACCCCCTACTCCGCTAGCGTGGCCCTGGTGGCGGTCGGGGAGGAGCGATGTGCCAAGGCCGCATCGACCGTCCGAACTGAAGCAAAGCATAGCCAGGAGGGCCTCGCGAAGGCCGCAACCGCAGCCGGAAAGGAATAGCCGCAGCAGGAGAATGCACCCGGAGCAGGAGAGGCCTCTTCAGGCGACCAAGCACTGGGAGCTCCGTCGTCTCAAGAGATGCCTCAACCTCTGGAGGACACAAGTTGTGCCAGCACCCTCAACCTCGTTGAGCATCCCGTGTACTTCGTCAGCACGGTGCTACGGGACGCAAGGGCACGGTATCCCATGCCTCAAAAACTCCTCCTCGCGCTACTAGTGGCCTCGCGCAAGCTGCGCCACTACTTCCAAGGACATCCCATCAAAGTCGTCTCAGCATACCCCTTGGAAAGAGTGCTCAGGAGCCCCAACTCAGCTGGAAGGGTTGCTGAATGGAACATTGAGCTACACGCATTTTAGCTATAATTCAGTATGACCATAGTCATCAAGGGAGCCGCACTTGCGGATTTCGTGGCAGAATGGGCAGAAGCGCCGGGTCTCGAGGCAGGCGAAGACCGATCACTTTCCCCGGGAAGTGAAGCACTGGATGGCTGGGTCATGTACTTTGATGGGGCGTTCTCCCAACACGGTGCGGGATCTGGCGCAGTGCTCGTATCCCCTACCCAGGACAAACTCTACTACGCCGTACAACTTTGCTTCCAGCGTGGAGAAAAGGTCTCCAACAACATAGCGGAGTACGAAGGCCTAATAACAGGCTTGAAGGCCGCAATTGCCTTAGGGGTGAAGCGCCTCATCATCAAGGGCGATTCGCAGCTCCTCGTCAACTTCTCCAACAAGATATACGAGCCAAAGGACGAGCACATGGAAGCCTACCTCGCTGAGGTTCGCAAGATGGAGAAACAGTTCTGGGGGCTGGAGTTGCAGCATGTGCCTCGCGGCACCAATCAGGAGGCTGATGACATTGCCAAGAGGGCATCTAGGGGGCTGCCTCAGGAGCCTGGCGTCTTCGAGGAGCGGCTCTTCAAACCCTCGGCTGTGCCGTCACTGTCGAGCACGGCGCAACCAAGGGAGGAGCTCCCTCAGCCGCCTGCCTCAGGAGCCCCGGTCTACGGCCCAGCCTCAGGGGCACGCCTGCTCCTGGCGTTAGAGCCTTAGGAAGGGTGTTGGATCCCGGAGCTCAAGAACTACCTGATGCAAGGGACTCTGCCAGAGAATGAGGAGGAAGCGGAGCGTGTGGCGCGGCAGGCCACGGCTTATTGCATCAGGGATGGAGAGCTCTACAGGAAGCGACCAAATGACGTGTCCCTACATTGCATCTCCGGAGAGCAAGGGAAGGAGCTACTGGCGGACATACACGGCGGAGACTGCGGGCACCACTCGTCATCACAGACCCTCATTGGCAAGGCGTTCCCTAGTGGATTCTATTGGCCCACAGCGCTCAACGACGCCGTTGAGCTTGTGAAGGCTTGCGAGGCCTGCTAGTTTCACGCTACGCAGATCCATCAGCCTACGGGGGTTCTACAAACTATACCCCTCTCATGGTCGTTCGTAGTTTGGGAGATGGACATTCTGGGCCCGTTTCCTCGGGCGCCAAGGGGATATCGCTACCTCTACGTCGCCGTGGACAAATTCACCAAGTGGGCTGAGGTGGAAGCCGTCCGCACAATCCCGGCAGGCTCAGCGGTCAAACTCATCAAGGGCCTCATGAGCCGATTTGGGGTGCCCAACCGCATCATCATCGATAACGGTTCGCAATTCACCAGTAATCTCTTCAAAACGTACTGTGCTAACCTTGGAACGCAGATATGCTACGCTTTGGTAGCACACCCCCGGAGCAACGGCCAGGCCGAGCGGGCCAACGCGGAGGTCCTGAGTGGCCTCAAAGCCAGGACATTCAAGAAGAAGCTGGAAGCCTGCGGCAGGGGCTGGTACGACGAGCTCCAGTCCATGTTGTGGTCAATCCGCACAACTGCGACCAAGCCGACTGGCGAGACCCCGTTCTTCCTCGTCTACGGAGCAGAGGCTATTCCCCCTCAAGAGGTCAGGCGTCGCTCCGCACGGGTCCTGGCGTTCGATGAGACGCAGTAGGACGCCATGCGGGGGACGGATCTCGTGCTGGGGGAGGAACGCCGTCGAGAAGCCGCGCTGCGAGCGGCAAGGTATCAACAGGCGCTGCGACGATACCACTGTCGCAACATCCGCCCCAGAACTCTTGAGGTAGGGGATCTCGTGCTCAGACGGGTTCTCTCCAGGGAGGGGCTGCACAAGCTCTCTCCCATGTGGGAGGGCCCATTCAAGGTTGTTCATGTTTCCAGGTCTGGCTCCGCGCGCTTGGAGACCCCGGAGGGGGTACCCGTCCAGAACGCGTGGAACATTCAACATCTCCGGAGGTTCTATCCCTGAGCGAGGCCTAGCGCCTAGGAAAGGCCCGGTGCCTGTGAAGCTGCTGCGATTTGGGAAAGGCCCGGTGCCTGTGAAGAAGGCGAATGCCTGTGAAGCTGCTGCGATTTGGGAAAGGCCCGGTGCCTGTGAAGAAGGCGAATGCCTGTGAAGCTGCTGCGATTTGGGAAAGGTACGGTGCCTGTGAAGAAGGTGAATGCCTGTGAAGCTGCTGCGTTTTGGGAAAGGCCCGGTGCCTGTGAAGAAGGCGAATGCCTGTGAAGCTGTTGCGTTTTGGGAAAGGCCCGGTGCCTGTGAAGAAGGCAAATGCCTGTGAAGCTCGCCGCCCGTGACACTCTCACGTAATAATGAGTGGGGCTGTACACGCCCCGGAGTCTCCGAAGTGCTGCCCTCGGGCCTCGGGGGCTCTCGCCCGTGCCCAGTGGCAGCACTTAGCTCCGCGCTGGTAAGAAGACGTCGAAGACTAGAATAGGTGCCGGAAGCGGCTTTCCCATTTGCTTTCTGCAGTTGGCTTGTTTATTCCCGTTTGAAGTTTTATTTGAGTTGCTGACGTTCCTGGCTTGTAACTCTTTGTCTTTCTCGCTCGCTTGCCTCGTTTTCTGTCGCACAAGTCTCGTGAGGGAGGTTCGCGGGTGCCCTCGCGAGTGTTTTCTGCCCGGATCGTTTGGAGCTTTCCTATCCGAGTCCTTTGCCGGAGCACCCCTCCCAGTCCGTGCCCCACGGGCATCGCGACACGAGCGCGGGACCTGGGCCGATCGCCCCCACAACTAAGACCGTAAGTTACCCCTCCTACTGATCCTTGCAGGGCACGAAGCGCACGACAAGGCCACGGCCTCGGGAGGCGAGGACCGTGCCAAGCCCCACCGAGCTAAAATAGTTCCTGCACATGGGTGCACGGCATGGAAACACAGCGCAGAAATAGCGGAAACAGCGCGATGGTTAAACAGCAGCAGTTCTAACACGCCCCCGCGGGGCCCTACATTACTTTCTATTTCTATGCAGGATAAGGAAGAAAACAAAATGGGCGCGACTCGTCCTGCGCCAACCCACAGCGAAGGCTCAAGCTGCTCCTGGGGCTCAGGCGGATCCCTCCTCTCGCTTCACCGGGGCGCGACGGCGGGCTGACCCGCTACCTTCACCCAGGCGGGCGCGACGGCGCGGGGGCTGGCCGCGGCCACCGCTGGAGGAGCTGCTACCTGAGAGGGGGTCGCCCAAGCTCAGCGAACCCCGAGCACCTCCGCCTGTAC
Organism: Triticum monococcum; assembly: GCA_034509565.1. NCBI lineage: Eukaryota > Viridiplantae > Streptophyta > Magnoliopsida > Poales > Poaceae > Triticum > Triticum monococcum. The sequence goes on along the minus strand of CM067843.1, from coordinate 661,628,646 downwards.
GCCAGTCGCCCACGTCCAATTAATCGCCACACGGCGCCCAAGGCCGCAAGCTGTTAGTGCCCGCGGGGCTCCGCGCTTGCCCCTTCGCTTTCCTGCTAGGCCAAGCCCGGGCGCGCCTTGGGCCCTGAAAGTGCGTTATATCGGCTAGGGGGGTGAATAGGCGATTTTTATGAAAGTCTTCAAAACGTGGAAGTTATGAAGACAAACAGAGTGAACAAGCCTATTACTATGCAGCGGAAGTTAGATTACACAACGCAAGCCATGGTCAAGTATACAATATAGTGAAAGCACAGTGACAAATAGCTTCAGTGTAATGAGGATCAGGTTGGAAGAAGTTATGAAGCCAAACAGATCATACAGTCAAGTTGTGAAGACAGAAGATAAAGCAAGCATGCAATAGCTTCACAATGTGTACTGGTAAGTAAAGGGAGGCAAAGATGAAACCAGTGACATGTTGAAGACAATGATATGTTGGACCAGTTCTAGTTGCTGTGACAACTGTACGTCTGGTTGGAGCGGCTAGGTATTTAAACCAAAGGACACACAGTCCCGGACACCCAGTCCTGAACACGCAGCTCAGGACACCCAGTCCTCACCGTTTTCTCCTTGAGCTAAGGTCACACAGACCCCGCCCAATCACTCTGGTAAGTCTTCAAGGTAGACTCCCAAACCTTCACAGACTTTGTTCACCGGCAATCCACAATTCCTCTTGGATGCTCAGAACGCGACGCCTAACCGTCTGGAGGATGCACAGTCCTCAAGTGTAATAAGTCTTCAGATCACTCAGACAAGAAGAATTAAGTGATGCCCAATTACTCTGGCTCTGGGTGGTTAGGGCTTTTCTCCTCACTGAGGATTTTCTCTCAAAGGCTTCGAGGTGGGTTGCTCTCAAACGACAAAAGCCGTGCACTAAAATCTGAGCAGCCAACCGTTTATGGTTGTAGGGGTGGACTATTTATAGCCGCTTGGCAACCCTGACCTGATTTGTCCGAAATGACCCTGGGTCACTAAGGAACTGACACGTGTACTAACGGTCGGATTTTGAACTCTCACGGCAACTTTACTTGGGCTGCAAGTAAAGCTGACTTGTCTGACTCTGGACAAGATTTTCTCTCATTGTCTTCACTCGAAGACATAGGATTTGAATTAGGCATCACTTCAGTCATCCTGACTGGTTCTCTTGGACCCCACTTAACAGTACGGTGGTTCCTATGACACAACATGAATAAAGTAAAACTACGAAGGATCTAAGTCTTCGAGTTCCAAAGGCTTCATGGGGAGTCTTCATATGTCATTGTCTTCGACATGAATGTCTTCATGAACCACCATTGTCTTCAATGTCTTCGTACATTTTTAGGGGTCATCTCTGGTAACTAAACCGAATCAATGAGGGACTTCTACATGTGTTATCCTGCAATTCTCACAAACACATTAGTCCCTCAACTAGGTTTGTCGTCAATACTCCAAAACCAACTAGGGGTGGCACTAGATGCACTTACAATCTCCCCCTTTTTGGTGATTGATGACAAACTAGTTGAAGTTTTCAACGGGGAATATAATTTGTGAAATTGTAAAGGAATTGTCTTCATAAGCTGCAAGGGCTCCCCCTGAGGATGTGCATATAAGTGATTTGCTTCTGGAACGCGAATGCACATAGCAGGTTGTATTTGTGGGAATCCACTTCAACTTATGATGACAATCCATCATGCATGTAAAGATATAAGAAGATAATGATATGCATAATGAAAAATGGACGTCTGCGAAATGATATAAGTGCGGAAATTATCGTCTCCAAGTAGCAGACGACCATCGAGTTTAAGTGTTACAACTCAAAGAACCAAATGTAGCAAAACGAGAGTTGTAAGCACGAAGCAAAATATAATAAAGCACCCGCCCTTATTATTGACCCGCTTGAAGACTATAAACATCATATGCTTCTCCCCCTTTTGTCAGTGATGACCAAAAAGGTTTGAAGACATAGAGTTTTCTACGCGTTCCCAGGCGCAGCAGGGTCGATGGAGGCGTTTGGTGGAGCTGGCGAGCTTGGTGCAGTGACGACGCGCGCTGAAGAAGGTGGTGGTGATGTAGCGTCGTCTTCTTCCTCAATGATTTTTCTAGTCACTGTGGCAGCAGAGGAAGAGAACTCTAATTCTTCAAGCGACGGAGTTCCACGCAACACAGCTCTTCTGGGGGGTGTGGAGTCAAACTTGAATCTCTCTTTGAAGCCATCCTCTTGCAGTTCAGCTTCAGTGCACATCATTGTGAGGCCTTTCCAAGTGCGGCGACAGGTTTCATGTGCGACAAAGGCATTCTTGGTGGCCAGATTCCTGATGCGATTGACGTCTTGCATGATACTGCGCATCTGCCTTTTGAGCCAGTCGTGATGCCTATCTTGCTTTTGGTGCAGAGCCACAAGAAGTTCACGGTCAGTGAGTGTACGAGCGCGTTTCTTGGGTCTCTGTGCAGCTGTGCTGTCAGTGGCTTCAGTAGATGCAGGGGCACGTGTGGTGCCAGCCATTGGATAGACTTTGGAAATGGCTTCAACACCTTCATCATGCTGAGTGAAGCTCTGGTGTTCTGCATTCTGAAGACTTAATGGCTGCTTGGCAGGCTCAGGATAAATCGCTTCAGCAGAGGTGTCCACATCAAGTAAGAAGATTCTGTGGTTGCGGGCAGAGGGTTGATAGGATATGGCAGAGTGGAGCTTGATGAGCCTCAAACCCATGGAGCATAAATCTTCAGACCAAAGAGATCTGAGCCAGACGCTGCAAGTTGACGTATAAAGAGATCCTGGGCATTGAAGCATTTGCCATGCAGGATGCAGAAGATGAGAGTCTTCATGGCACCTTCAACCTTGGCATATCGAGAGTGCCCCTTAATGGGCCATAGAGTCCGCCTGATGATGTGATAGATAGTTCTAGGCAGGTACTCTAAGTCTTCAATGAAGAACTCGGTTGGGTAAGATGAGTCAGGAGGCAATGGCTTCATCATTGAGAGCATCTGACTCATATTTGGCTCAGGTCGCTGAAATATGCTCTCAACTGCTTCAGCATGGAGTTGGAAGCCTTCTTCGAAGAGTTCGCCTGGAGTGGGTAGGCCGGTGAGCTCAATGATATCAAATGCATTGGCTTCATGATGAACGTTGCCGGTCATCCACTCCAGGACCCAAGTCTTCGGATCTCTGTTGTAGCCTTTGATGTGCAGTGTGGCATAGAACTGGAGCAGAAGCTCTTCATTCCAGTGCTCTTCATCTGTGACAAACGGCAGCAGGCCAACTTGCTTGAAGCAGTCCAGTGCTTCTTCCAGACCAGGCAGACCAGCAATAGCTTCAACCTCAAGGCGCTGGTGTGGAAAGATACGGCCTTGGTTGTAGAGGACGCAGGAGTAGTAGCTGCGCTGTGGGTAGCTCCAGAACCTATCTGACACAATCCGTTCCCTTGAGTAAGGGTTCTTGGAGCGGTTGAAGAAGGTGTTATCTGCCCTGAAGCTATTGACATTAAAGGAGCCAGGAGCGGTGGCAGGACCTGGGAACCTTGGCAGTCGTGGGATTGGCTTCTGTACCTGGGGCCTGTGCACAACATGATAGTTGAACTGTGGACCGGCAGCAGACTCAGGCACAGAAGGGTCAGAGGCAGTAGCTTCAGTATCTCTTGAAGCTGTTGGTTGGTCGGGCTCCACAAATGCTTCAGTATTGGGTGTGGCAGCCGCAGTGGTGTCAGCCTCATCACGTGTAGTGAGAGGGATGGATTCAGGTACGTTCTCCTTGAGAACTTCTTCTTGTTGGTGTGGGGGAGATGGAGCTTGAGGTTCTTCGTGCTCTTCTTCATGTTCTTCGGCTGATGCAGCCGGAATGTCGTCAGCAGTCTGAGCCCTTGGCCCTTTGCGAAGCCTACGGAATGCAGGCGACGCCGGTGGAGTTGCAGTGGGCTGGGGCTCATCCTCTTCCTCCTGCGGGCGATCTGCCCATGATGCATCTTGGGTGATTGGCGTCAAGGGACGACCAATGCTGATCATTTCACTCGTTTCGAGCTGAGGAAGGACTGCATCACCTTGCACATTGTCTTGGAGACCAATGTCTTCAGCAGCGTTGGGGTCGGCTGCTGGAATGTCTTCAGCATGCGGAGCCTCTGTGAGAGCAGGCTCATGCACGGTCAGCTGACGATCTTCATGAGGAAAGCGAACGGAGAGGGGTTCGACTATCAAGGGCTCTGTGGGAGCAGCCCGAGACTTCTTGGTCTTGCGCTTCTTGATGGTGGGGTCTGAAGGAGAGGCTTCAGGGTGTTTCCTCTTCCTTGCTTCAGCTTCGGCTGTCCTTGTCTTCTTAAGCTCTGAAGCGGTTGAGCGGTGCTTTGGCTTCGAGCCAGGCTTGGCAGTGGGGAAGACAATCGGAACAGCTTCTTGTCGTGGGGCCTCTTGTTTAGCCACAGTGGGCTTCTTCTTTTTCATAGCGGCCATCCTGGGGTCGATGCCGGGACGCCCAAGTGCCTTTCGCTTCTCGGCCTCATTGTAGGCCTGCACATAGAGATCAGCCAAATTCTTCATGCGCTCACGTGAACCCTGAGCCTCTGCATGTTTCTGCATAAAGTTTTCCTTCAACTCGTGCAGCATGACTTTGAAGTCTTTGACTTCTTCGACGCTGAGCGTGGCCATGTTCTGCTTGAACTGAGCCTTTTCAAAATCTATCTTCTGCTTCGGTTCCACTATGCGCTGGGCAATTGCGAGTTCTGAAGCAATAGCTCCTTGGAAGGCTACGCTGAGGCCAATGGGCAGCTGCAGATCATCGAAGCTGATGTTGGGTGTATCAAACCACTCATCAATGAAGTTGTGGATGATTGCTGCATCGAACAGAGGCAGATTGTTGAAGATTTCAGCCTCCTCCTTGCTCTTGATTAGCTGCTCAAGAGCGTCATCGGCAAGATCGTCGTCACTTGACAGATCAATGGCCTCACAGCGCAGAACGGCAGCGGCAGTGAGCTCTTTGCCAGTATGTGGCTGATGCTTCTTGGCTTCTTGGGGCTTGGAGACTCGTGATAAGTCTTCAGACTGCACACTTGCTTCAGGAGGTGCAGTGGCCAATGGTTTCGCTCTGGAGATCTTGGGAGAAGCGGCTGGCTTGAAAGCTTTTGGCTTCTTCTTCATCTGCTTCGGCTCCGGGGCAGCAGGAGCGTCATCAGACTCAGTGTCTGCTGGAGGGTCGTTCACGGCAGTCCCTTGGACTAGAATGCGAGTGATGAGGCCTTCGAGATTGGCATACGGCCCGATGACATTGGGATTTGCGTCGCGTGTGCCATCCGTCCTTGGCTTAGAGGGACCAGGGTTGAAGTCCAGTCCAAACTCCTTCTTGTTTTGCTTCGCAGAGTTCTGAGCAAATTGGAAGTTGCGCTTGAAGAGATTGTCATCGCGACACCAGAGAAGTGATGACGGATGTGCTTCAGCTGGCTGTGGTCCTCTGACCATGCATGGATAGAAGCCTTGAGCAATGGCTTCGTCTCTGGACCGGGGTACGAGATTTTTGTACAAGACATCTCCCCATGGCCTCTGGATGGCGCACTTCTCTGCATATTCCTTGGTGACGAAGCGGTATTGGAACCACTGCTCTGCCCAATATCTTCGAATCCATTGGATTCATGTCTTGCGCTGACCATAGCTCTCTTCAGGATCAGTTTGGTACATTTCTGCCAAATCTTCAGGCAGATCTTTAGACGTTTCACCACGTCTCTGTCTGCCTCCCTTCCTTGCTGGTTTTTCTGTTGCCATGAAGCTTAACTTGGAAGGCTTCAAGAGATTCAAAGTTTTCAAAGGCTTCCTTTTGCTTGACCAACAGGAACTTGCTTCGGGTGAATTGATGTGACGCTGTAGGAACTCAGACTTGGAACTGCTAGACAAGGTGAGAGTTGAGGCCGAGCAGTTCGATCCTCCGTGCCCTAACTTGGCGACGGAAGACACCTAGGGCGACGGCAGAGAGACTGATGTCCGCTGTCGGCGTGAGAACGGTGTCGGAGAGGTTGCGGCAGTGAAGCACTTCGTCGCCGGCGTCGTTGAGAGTTAGCGGTGGCGCTAGGGTTTGTGCGAGGGTGGAAGAAGGGATAATGACCGCAGTGAAACGTGTATTTATAGGGATATGGGCGGCACGGCGCTATTACTCAGGTGCCCCTGGCGATTCGCATCTGATCAGTACGTGGCCAGCATGCGGAATTGTGGGGGCAGTTTCACCCCACGCACGCCTGGTTTGTCGGGAGCCGTTCCTACTTCTCCGGATTTCTTGTTGATGGAAAAACATTGAAAGCTATTTTAAAGTTTGTCTCTGTGTCTTCTTCTGACAAGGATGCAGTGAAGACATTCGACAGTTTCAATAGAATGCATATGACTTGGAGAGATAGAGTTTGAGGTAGGAAGCATGGAGAGGTTAGGGTCCGATCACATTCACTTAGTTCAAAAGATTCAAACAAGAAGACATAGCTATAAGTGAATGCTGTAGAGGACTGAACACCAGTACATATATAATCAACATAGTGAAGATAATCATGAAGACATGTTGAGATTGAAGCCAAACCAAATGTGAAGACATAGCAAATGTAATGCCATGAGTGAAACACTTCAAGCAGAAAAATTTGGTGGTGGCGCTACCCACCGTATAGGAAGTATTGGACCCAGACACGGCGCACAATTATCGTGGCGCTCCGAGGTCAAATTCCACGTTAATGTATTCACACTTAGAATGTATGTCTTCATTGATTGAAGATATACGTTACTTCGTGTGTTGCACATCTAAGTCATCATCATGCATAAGTGTTAGGATGTGTGCCTGATCACAGGACATTTGAGGATTCCAAGATATTTAGCTCACACCGTAACTTGCAAAATCTCTTCTCATCCAAGGGCTTGGTGAAGATATCTGCCAATTGCTCTTCAGTGTTGACGTGTATGATATCAATGTCTTCCTTTGCAACATGATCTCTGAGAAAATGGTGACGAATTTCAATGTGCTTTGTCTTCGAGTGCTGAACTGGGTTGTTGGCGATCTTGATGGCACTTTCATTGTCGCAGTAAAGTGGCACTTGCTTCAGATGAATGCCATAATCCTTGAGGGTTTGCTTCATCCATAGAAGCTGAGCGCAGCAGGATCCAGCAGCAATGTATTCAGATTCAGCAGTGGAGAGAGATACACAGTTCTGCTTCTTTGAAGACCAACAGACAAGTGATCGGCCCAGAAAGTGACATGTGCCTGATGTGGACTTCCGATCAACCTTGTCACCAGCGTAATCAGCGTCCAAAAATCCAACCAGATCAAACTCTGAGCCCTTTGGATACCATAACCCTAGAGTTGGGGTGTGAGCCAAATATCGAAGAATTCACTTCACAGCTAAGTGATGCGACTCCTTTGGTGCCGCTTGAAACCGAGCACACATGCAAACACTAAGCATAATATCTGGCCTAGATGCACATAAATAAAGCAAAGAACCAATCATGGAGCGGTATACCTTTTGGTCGAACTCTTTACCATTGTCGTCAGGACCCAGATGATGTTTGGCTGGCATTGGTGTTGTGAAGCCTTTGCAGTCTTGCATACCGAACTTCTTCAGGCAGTCTTTGAGATATTTCTCTTGAGATATGAAGATGCCATTGCGTTGTTGCCGTATCTGAAGACCGAGGAAGAATTTCAGCTCCCCCATCATAGACATCTGATATTGCTCTTGCATCATATATCCGAACTCCTCACTGTACTTCTGATTGGTGCAGCCGAAGATAATGTCATCCACGTATATTTGGCACACAAACAGTTCACCATCATATGTCTTTGTGAAGAGAGTGGGATCCAGGGAACCAGGTATGAAGCCTTTGCTCTTCAGGAAGTATTTGAGTGTATCATACCAGGCCCGAGGGGCTTGTTTGAGGCCATATAGTGCCTTTTTGAGCTTGTACACCATGTCAGGATGTTTTGGATCTTCAAACCCAGGTGGTTGTGCAACATACACTTCTTCTTCAATTTTGCCATTGAGGAAGGCACTTTTTACATCCATTTGATACAGGATTATGTTGTGATGATTTGCATAGGCCAGCAGTATACGGATGGCTTCAAGTCTGGCAACAGAGCAAATGTTTCATCGAAGTCAATGCCTTCCACTTGAGTATATCCTTGAGCAACGAGACGAGCCTTGTTTCTGACGACTTGGCCATGCTCATCTTGCTTGTTGCGGTATATCCATTTGGTGCCTATTATGTTATGCTTCCGTGGATCAGGACGCTTAACCAACTCCCATACATTGTTCAGCTCAAATTGTTGAAGCTCTTCTTGCATAGCTTGAATCCATTCAGGTTCCATAAAGGCTTCATCAATTTTCTTGGGTTCTATGATTGAAACAAATGTGAAGTGTCCGCAGAAGTTTGCAAGTTGAGTTGCCCTTGAACGAGTCAGTGGACCAGGTGCATTGATGCTATCAATTATTCTGTCAATCTGCACTTCATTGGCAACACGAGGATGTAGGGGTCGAAGACTTTGCTCTTGCTGATCTACGTTGTCATGGGGAGGAATGTCTTCAGGCTGAGCATTGTCTTCATGTGGATCGGGTGCTGAGATGATAAGTTCTTCTTCAGGACGAGCTTCAGAAGGTATAATTTCTCCAGTTCCCATTAGCTTGATTGATTCACTGGTTGGAACTTCATCTAGCACATCTGGTAGTTGCTCTCTTTGTGACCCATTGGTCTCATCGAACCGCACATCCACTGTTTCAACTACTTTGTAGTGAAAGAGACTGAAGACTCTGTAGGAGTGCGAATCCTTTCCATATCCAAGCATGAAGCCCTCATGTGCTTTTGGAGCAAATTTTGAGGTGTGGTGAGGGTCCTTGATCCAGCATCTTGATCCAAATACTCTGAAGTAACTTACATTTGGCTTCTTGCCAGTCAGAAGTTCATAAGATGTCTTGTTCAGCAGCTTGTGAAGATATACACGGTTGATAGTATGGCATGCAGTGTCAATGGCTTCAGTCCAGAATTTTCTTGGTGTCTTGTACTCATCTAACATTGTTCTGGCCATCTCAATGAGTGTTCTGTTCTTGCGTTCGACGATGCCATTCTGTTGTGGCGTGTATGGAGCTGAGAATTCATGAGTGATGCCCAATGTATCAAGATATGTGTCAAGGTCGGTGTTCTTGAATTCTGTGCCATTGTCACTTCTGATGTGCTTTATCTTGGCGCCATAATTGTTCATTGCCCAATTTGCGAAGCGTCTGAAGACATCCTGCACTTCAGTCTTGTAAAGGATTATGTGCACCCAAGTATATCTAGAGTAATCATCAACAATGACGAAGCCATAGAGGCAAGCAGTAGTGGAGAAAGTTGAGTAGTGAGTGGGACCGAAGAGATCCATGTGAAGCAGTTCGAAGGGTTGAGTAGTGGTCATGATTGTCTTCGAAGGATGTTTTGCCCTTGTCATCTTCCCAGCTTCACAGGCACCGCATAAGTGATCTTTCTTGAACTTGACGCCCTCGATGCCTATGACATGCTTCTTCTTCGCAAGGGTGTGGAGGTTCCTCATGCCAGCATGCCCAAGTCTTCGATGCCAAAGCCAGCATTCTGAAGCCTTTGCGAGAAGACAAACTGCAAGCTGTGGCCCTGCTGAGAAATCTACCACGTACAAATCATCTTTTCGATACCCTTCAAACACTAGAGACTTGTCAGATTCCATTAGTACCAGACAACGATATTTTCCAAAGATTACAATCATGTTTAAATCGCAAAGCATTGAGACAGACATTAAGTTGAAGCCAAGGGATTCAACAAACATGACTTTATCCATGTGTTGATCCTTTGAGATTGCAACTCTACCTAGACCCAGTACCTTACTTTTACCAGTGTCAGCGGATGTGATGTGGCTCTTGTCAGATGGACGTAAGGTTGAGTCCATAAAGAGACTTCTTTTGCCAGTCATGTGATTTGTACACCCACTGTCAATAATCCATTCTGAAGACTCTGAAGTCACTGGTGTCGTACCCTACAGTGCAGTTAGGGGGATAGGCTTCACGAAGAGTGTTGTGAAGCAAAAACATTTGACGAACCAGTGGATTATGAAAACTTAGATCCAGGTTAGGACAAGTAGGGAGAGTAGCATGCGATTCAGGTATGAAATACATAGTGATGCCATTCGGGCATTTGATCTTGCGCCCCACAAGATTTTTAAGGTCCCCAGCAATAGCATCAGAAGATTTTGGTTTTGTGCTGGAGACCTTTCCCTGCAAAAGAGAGTTAAGCTTTCTTAACCACCCACATCTTCAAGGGTGGCTTAGAAGCAATAAGTCTAAGTGCAGCATCTGAAAATTTTGGCTTTGGAGCCCTAGCAAACAGTCTAGCAGGTGGGCAATAGTACTCATAAGAATAGGCAGAATAGTTTTTGGTCATATGAGAATGACGGTTTGAAGAACCGCTCTCATATGCCTGAGCATGGTTTCCCTGCAAAACATTTGTGTTAGTGCGACTCAAATGAGTCCTCTGCCTGTATGAAGCCTTTGGACCATATGAAGCCTTTGGTCTGAGGTTTGTCTTCTTCATGTGAGGTGTCATGAGGACATTCACAGGAAGATTCTCAAGACACGTTTTTGGAACCCAGATCTTCTTCATAGGCGGTCCATTCCTGCAGTTAGTACCAATGTACCTGGCAAATACTTCACCATTCTGATTCCTAAACAGTTTATAGTTTGCATCAAAGGATTCATCAATGATAATTGGATTAGCACAAGTGAAGCCAGATAGATTGGATGGATCTGCTGAGGATTCCTTTGCAGCAACCCATGTGGTCTTGGGGTACTGCTCAGGTTTCCAGTAAGAGCCATCTGCATTAATTTTCCTCACGAACCCAACACCCTCTTTCCTAGGGTTTCGGTTCAGAATCTGCTTCTTGAGGACATCACATAATGTCTGATGTCCTTTGAGACTTTTGTACATCCCTGTTTCAAGCAATGTCTTCAACCTAGCATTTTCATCAGCAATAGCAGTGGTATCCTCAGCAGAGGGGTTAGTTACCACTTCAACAGTTGAAGATATTGCAACAGCAGTAGCAGTGGAACATTCAGCAACAGAAATAGCATTATCACGCTCAATGCATTTAAGGCATGGTGGTTCAAATCCTTCCTGAGCAGAACTGATCTGTTCGGCTCAAAGTGACTCGTTTTCCTTTTGAAGATCTTCATGATCCGCTCTCAACTTCTCAAGATCTTGCTTCTTTTGAAGATAATCATAGGAAAGCTTTTCATGAGTAGTTGAGAGAGTCTCAAGACGATCTTCGAGTTCCTGATACTTAACATGAAGATTTTTTATGTCTTCAATTAAGGATTCAGAACGAGTCATTTCAGCACCCAACAGATCATCGCTTCTGTCTAACAGTTTTTGAATATGTTCCATGGCCTTTTGTTGTTCAGTTGCAATTTTAGCAAGTGTTTTGTAACTGGGTTTTGAATCACAATCAGAGTCATTGTCACTAGATGTTTGATAGTGAGTAGTGCGTGTGTTTACCTTGGCACCACGTGCCATGAAGCAGTAGGTAGGAGTAGAGTCGTCCTTGTCATTTGCATCGGTGATGGTGATGGAGTCATTGTCTTTAGTGTTGAAGATGGACTTGGCGACGTAGGCTGTAGCCAGACTCGCAATGCCTGAATCAGACTCCTCCTCAGACTCCACCTCCGCCTCCTCAGAAGCGGACTCCTCCTCTGAATCCATTTCCTTGCCAACAAACGCACGAGCCTTGCCAGATGAACTCTTCTTGTGTGATGAAGACTTTGAGGAAGACTTGGACGAAGACTTTGAGTATTTCTTCGTCTTCTTATCATCAGAGTCATATTCCTTGCTCTTCTTCTTCTTTCTGTTCTCATTGTCCCACTATGGACACTCAGAGATGAAGTGTCCAGTTTTCTTGCACTTGTGACATGTTTTCTTCTTGTAGTCATGCGCAGAAGCTTCATCATTCCTTGAGCTTGATCGTGAAGACTTTCTGAAGCCTTTCTTCCTGGTGAATTTCTGGAACTTCTTCACTAGCATTGCAAGTTCCCTTCCAATGTCTTCAGGATCATCAGAACTGCTGTCAGATTCTTCTTCAGATGAGGACACGGCTTTTGCCTTCAAGGCACGAGTTCGCCCATAGTTTGGACCGTAGATATCTCTTTTCTCAAAAAGCTGAAACTCATGTGTGTTGAGCCTCTCAAGTATGTCAGACGGATCGAGTGTCTTGAAGTCTGGACGTTCTTGAATCATCAGGGCTAGGATGTCAAATGAACTGTCAAGTGATCTTAGCAGCGTCTTGACGTTTTCATGTTTGGTGATCTCAGTGGCGCCGAGGTCTTGAAGCTCATTTGTGATGTCAGTGAGCCGGTCAAATGTGTGCTGGACATTCTCATTGTCATTTCGCTTGAAGCGGTTGAAGAGATTGCGAAGAACACTGATTCTCTGATCTCTCTGGGTTGAGATGCCTTCGTTGACCTTGGAGAGCTAGTCCCAAACCAGCTTGGATGTCTTCAAGGCACTCACACGGCCGTACTGTCCCTTGGTCAGATGACCACAGATAATATTCTTGGCAGTGGAGTCCAGTTGAGTGAACTTCTTGACATCAGCCGCAGTGACACCTTCTCCAGCCTTGGGAACGCCGTTTTCGACGACATACCATAGGTCGACGTCAATGGCTTCAAGATGCATGCGCATCTTATTCTTCCAGTAGGGATATTCAGTTCCATCGAAGACGGGGCATGCAGCGAAGACTTTAATTATCCCTGCAGTCGACATAGCTAAAACTCTAGGTGGTTAAACCGAATCACACAGAACACAAGGGAGCACCTTGCTCTGATACCAATTGAAAGTGCGTTATATCGGCTAGGGGGGGTGAATAGGCGATTTTTATGAAAGTCTTCAAAACGTGGAAGTTATGAAGACAAACAGAGTGAACAAGCCTATTACTATGCAGCGGAAGTTAGATTACACAACGCAAGCCATGGTCAAGTATACAATATAGTGAAAGCACAGTGACAAATAGCTTCAGTGTAATGAGGATCAGGTTGGAAGAAGTTATGAAGCCAAACAGATCATACAGTCAAGTTGTGAAGACAGAAGATAAAGCAAGCATGCAATAGCTTCACAATGTGTACTGGTAAGTAAAGGGAGGCGAAGACGAAACCAGTGACACATTGAAGACAATGATATGTTGGACCAGTTCCAGTTGCTGTGACAACTGTACGTCTGGTTGGAGCGGCTAGGTATTTAAACCAAAGGACACACAGTCCCGGACACCCAGTCCTGAACACGCAGCTCAGGACACCCAGTCCTCACCGTTTTCTCCTTGAGCTAAGGTCACACAGACCCCGCCCAATCACTCTGGTAAGTCTTCAAGGTAGACTCCCAAACCTTCACAGACTTCGTTCACCGGCAATCCACAATTCCTCTTGGATGCTCAGAACGCGACGCCTAACCGTCTGGAGGATGCACAGTCCTCAAGTGTAATAAGTCTTCAGATCACTCAGACAAGAAGACTTAAGTGATGCCCAATTACTCTGGCTCTGGGTGGTTAGGGCTTTTCTCCTCACTAAGGATTTTCTCTCAAAGGCTTCGAGGTGGGTTGCTCTCAAACGACAAAAGCCGTGCACTGAAATCTGAGCAGCCAACCGTTTATGGTTGTAGGGGTGGACTATTTATAGCCGCTTGGCAACCCTGACCTGATTTGTCCGAAATGACCCTGGGTCACTAAGGAACTGACACGTGTACTAACGGTCGGATTTTGAACTCTCACGGCAACTTTACTTGGGCTGCAAGTAAAGCTGACTTGTCTGACTCTGGACAAGATTTTCTCTCATTGTCTTCACTCGAAGACATAGGATTTGAATTAGGCATCACTTCAGTCATCCTGACTGGTTCTCTTGGACCCCACTTAACAGTACGGTGGTTCCTATGACACAACATGAATAAAGTAAAACTATGAAGGATCTAAGTCTTCGAGTTCCAAAGGCTTCATGGGGAGTCTTCATATGTCATTGTCTTCGACATGAATGTCTTCATGAACCACCATTGTCTTCAATATCTTCGTACATTTTTAGGGGTCATCTCTGGTAACTAAACCGAATCAATGAGGGACTTCTACCTGTGTTATCCTGCAATTCTCACAAACACATTAGTCCCTCAACTAGGTTTGTCGTCAATACTCCAAAACCAACTAGGGGTGGCACTAGATGCACTTACAGGCCTGGGGGCTACTGTCGGCGTTCTGGGGACGGGGGTCCCTAGACTTGCCTGCCTGCGGCCCGCGGCGTGGCTCAAGTGGGGGCCCAGCGCGGCCCATCTCCATCAGCTCAAGCTCAAGACCCTCGCGAGGGGCCAAGCCTCGCGGGGCGGACTACAAGAAGCTTTCTCAGAGGCAGCCTCGTCAGGCAGGCTCGCAAGAAGGCGAAGAGATCAAGGCAGGGGTACCTCGCGAGGAGCCCGTGACGCAAGCCATGACGTTCGAGACCAGGCGGGCGCGAGGCGGGCGCCGGCCTGCGCAGTGTCCTTGTTTCCCCTTTGGTGCAAAGGGGGCAAGCACAGGCCAAGGCATCGGGCAAAGGTTACCATTCCGGTGCAACGAGACCAAGACCAGCAGAGCGGCAGGACGGAGGTCACCGTGGAGCCCAAGACGGCGTCATCACCAGTACTTTTGGCAGCCGAAGACCACCTTTGGTCAGGATAACTTGTACTAGATGTTCCCCTTCAAAACGGCCAATTGTTGGCGCCCTTCCCGCTCGTTATTTGGGGAGAGGCCCAGGGCCTCTATAAATAGAGCTAGCCACCACAGAGTAGAGGGACGGCTAGAGATCTGATAGAACCCCAGCAGAGAGAGACGACTGAACTCACCCTAGCAGTTCATCGCACCAGCTCATCGCGAGGCTGTTCTTCCCTTGTACTGTTCATCGTCAGCCCCTGAGGCAATCCACCACACCACACACTGGAGTAGGGTATTACACCACAACGGTGGCCCGAACCAGTATAAACCTTGTGTCCCTTGTGTTGTTCGTTGTTTTCAGCTCAAATCACGCGAGGAGATCGGACGTAGATCGGTAGGGAAGAAATCTCCGTGCGCACCCCAGTGTTCGAACCTCAAGGATCTGCTGGAACCCGAAATCCGACAGTATTGTTGAACTATTTGTTGTATTGAACGATAAACTGTTTGTTTGAGTTGTAATAACGAAATTAAACTATTTATTTTGATTTATTTTGTTTGTGTTTGATCTTTTTACTTTTATTTTGAAATGCATATGTTGTTTCTGCGTGCTGCATTTTAGCACGCCGCGTCAATCCAGACGATAGACACGTGGCAAAGTAATTTTTAGCACGGTAGGTTCGGCGGCTGTTGAAGATGCTTTAGAACAGGTTCATTTTTCGCAGTGCGTGACCCGGCCTAGAATGACGCCTCGAGCACCATCATTCTGTCGAGCAGTACCAACGCACACGTGACGCGACGCACGCAACACGCACAGCACTGCGCTACACACTTCGCAAAGAGAAAAAGCTCCCTTCCTTCCATGGTAGACTTTGCGAGCTGGCGTACGCAGCCGCGAGAATCCAACCCACGTACACACTCACACTCCCACGCCATTAATAAACTCGACAGTGAATCCTCACTCGTCAGATAACTCGCAAGAAAATCGCGGAAAATTCCCCCGCATCATCGTCACCTTCCTCCCGTGCCCCGCTTCACTCCTCGGCCATCTTCTCCCACCTCACTCCACTCCAGCCCACGAGGATGGGGAGAGGCTCCCCTCCCGCTCCCGCCCCGCGCCTCGCGCCCGGGCTGCCGGCCCTGCTCGCCGCCGCGCTGCTGCTGCTGCTGCTGCCCGCCCCGGCCGCCGGGGTCAACGTGACGGCCGTGCTCGCGGCGTTCTCCGGCTTCTCCGACTTCGCGCGGCTGCTGGCGTCCTCCCCGGTGGCCGCGGAGCTGGCGGGGCGGTCGTCGCTCACGCTGCTGGCCGTGCCCAACGCCAACCTGCCGCGCTCGCCCTCCGCCTTCGCCGCGGCCGCCGGCGCCGACCTCGCCGACGTGCTGCGCTACCACGTCCTCCTCGAGTACCTCTCCCCGTCCGACCTCGCCCGCGTCCCCGCCTCGGGCAGGCTCGTCACCACGCTCTTCCAGACCACCGGCCGCGCGCCCTCCGACCTCGGCGCCGTCAACCTCACGGCCACTGCCGCGGGCGGCGGCAGGAGCTCCGCCGTCGTCGTCCGCTCGCCGTCCCCGTCCCCGGGGTCGAACGCCACCGTCCTCGGCGCCGTCACCAGGGAGCCGTACAACCTCAGCGTGCTGGCCGTGGGCGGCCTCATCGTGCCGTCCGGCTTCGACATCGCCGCGTCGGGCTCCGAGACCCGCCCGTCCCCGGCGGTGAACATCACCCGCGTCCTCACCGACGCGCGCGGCTTCAACGTGGCCGCATCCATGCTCGAGGCCTCGGGCGTGGCGGACGACTTCGAGGCCGACGAGCGCGGCGCCGGCATCACCATCTTCGTCCCCACCGACGACGCCTTCGCGGCGCTCCCCGCCACCGACCGCCTCCAGTCCCTCCCCGCCGACCGCAAGGCCGTGGTGCTGCGCTTCCACGTGCTGCACTCCTACTACCCTCTCGGGTCCCTCGAGTCCATCGTGAACCCCGTCCAGCCCACGCTCGCCACCGAGTGCACCGAGGCCGGCCGCTTCACGCTCAACATCACGCGCTTCAACGGCTCCGTCGCCATCGACACCGGCGTCGTGCAGGCGTCCATCACCCGCACGGTGTTCGACCAGAATCCCGTCGCGGTCTTCGCCGTCTCCAAGGTCCTGCTGCCCAAGGAAATGTTCAGCCGCGGGAACACCATTAACCCCGGAGCCGCCGGCCCTCCGGCCGCCATGACACCAGACGTCTCCGATGGCCCGCGGACGCCGCCGACGAAGCTGTCGTCCCCGCCGGCCCTGCGTGGCCAGGACAGCAAGCCATCATCAGCACCAGCAAGAAACGCGAACTGGTGGTGTATAGGAATAGGGTTGGTCTGCCTGCTCCTACTACCTCTGGTATGAGATCCAGGTGGTGCCTTGCATTCTCAATTTTTCGTTCTTCTTCCACCATTTCCCCTCTCGTCTGATCGAAACCGAATGTGTACACCGGCATTGGATTGGATTGGGTTGGGGGGAGGATTCCGTAGAGGCCATTGTAGCAGTAGTAGCCATTATTTCTGGTTTCTTCACCTGATTAGGGAAATGATAATAATAATAATAATAATACCATGTGTAGAAATCTATGCATTCCCTTTGTTCAATTCCGTTGATCTTTGCGATTCCATTTTCCAAATGGGGTAGAGAATTAGCATGGCAGATCGGTGTCATGTTTACCTGCTTACCCGGGGCTAGAAGGTGGGTTCCTTCCCTGGGTATGAGGGGATAGAAAGAGACAGGTGAGTGGGAATGGGCTAGCCAGCTGAGCTGAGCTGCGAACGCGGTCTGGCCGTCAACCGCGCATTAGATTCTGCTGCTGACATTGCCCTACTCTACTCTGCTCTACTCATGGCGCGAATGAACCCTACCACATGTCAGTGCACGCCGATCTTGACCATGGTGCAGTGCAGGAACCAAAGTCTGACAGTGTGTTTTTTGGGCACTTTGTCTAAGGTTCAGACGCCAAAAACGGACTGATTGTGTGATCATATGTATAGTGTATTCTGATAGTAAGAAACTAAAATCTGATGCTTCAAGTTACTGATCATATGACTTACTGTTTGTGCGAGTTTTTGACTCCGCACTGCTAGCATTATGTGCCTAGCAGCGCTCGTTTGGAGTACATCCTTCCCTGCCACTACTGTATGAACACTTGACAACACACATGTACTCCCTCCGTTCCATATTACTCGTCGCAGAAATGGATGTATCTAAAACTAAAATACATCTAGATACATCCATTTCTATGACGAGTAATTCAGAAATGGATGTATCTAGAACTAAAATACATCTAGATACATCCATTTTTACGACGAGTAATTCGGAACGGAGGAAGTACTAGTGAGAGACCCCTGGTAGTGGTAGCTGTAGTCCTGTCCGGCTGTTCCTAACATTCAGTCAGAGTGATCATGTTCAGAATGATCTTATTTGCTTGTAGTTTTGCTATAATTTCCGAGCGGGGTGGGTCCAACGAAGATGGGCCTATTCCACCATGTGGCAGCTACCATTGAGCCATGGAATGGAACTGATAATTCATCCGGTTTTAAAGGGAATCTGCAATTATTTCTTGAATTTTATCCATGCAAGGATAAACTTAACCATTGTTTCCGAAGTTGCACCCTTGTGATATTTTGTGAGAGTTTCAAGTCTATTAAGGAAAATCCACCAAGAAAAAACATTTGGACTTTCACCCAACTCCTTTGGCCAGTTTGATATTCAATAAGTGAGCGTTATCTCTACCACAGTAAAACAGAGAAGAAGAAAAAAGATGCTCAGATCTGGGACGTACTGTTCAGATTGACGAAGCATTTACCATATGAACTGGGTGGTTTCGTGTCAGGGAAAAGAAATGAAGTGTAGCGCTGTGTGGACTGTTGTTGAGCGTCCAGATCTCTCTCCTGTTCAAGATAAGAGTCGAGGTCTTGGGCTGATGATGATGATGGTAGGTGTGCTGGAGAAGTGACAAATCGATGTTTCAGTTAATTGTTGTGGGGTTGGCCGTGGCCCATCTACAGCCTGCAATAAAACGAGAAGGCCCACAAAAGTACCGCCTCATGCATTTGCATCTACTGTATGTCTTCCTTGCACACCCTGAGGCTGAGGTCTTGCTCATGGAGTACTGTAGATTGTACAGCGCTGTTAACTCCGCCATTGCACTATTCATCTGCCTCCTATGCGTACTTGCCCAGTGCGAACTAATGGTGATACGTACAGCTTACATTTATGAGATTGTTGAAATTCACCAACGTCCCAGTTGAAATTCATCTATGCCGAATAAGTTAAGGAGGTTAATGTTTCCGAACTTTGTTGGTGAAGAATTTGATTTTGATTTTCTCAGGCTCCTTGTCTGAATTTTTGCCTCTTTTCTGTAAGCTCAGTTTAACCTCTTTTGTGTAGTTTTAACTACTTGAGTTGAGTACTGCAAGTGTGCAACAATGGGGTATGTGATGCCCATTTTTGTTGTTCCCTGTGCTATGATTCTGCCACATAAAATGGGCACAACAGAAATCTGGCATGTGCTCTCCAAAAGAAGAACTGCACACATGTGATGTATCTGCATGTACTTTGCATAGTTACTACAGGTGGTTGCAGAATTTTCTATACTTACTATATAGTTTACGTGTTTTGAATAGGAGCTGACCATCAATCCTAACCATTTATGTCCTAAATCCAACGGCTGAAAGTAGCGGGATTCGCAGTGAACAGTGCATGGTTGTTGCATCCACCATGTTCTAAAATGAACCGCCAGATACTTCTCAAGAGATGTGCCCCAAACTAATTCCTCTTGGGCCAGACATGTTGTAGCTTGAGGTTGGCAACGAGTTGAGCCTAAAAAAGTGGTTTCGAGGGAGAAACATAAAGTAAAATTAAATTACATTTTTTAATTCTTTTCTTTATTAACATTTTTTGCGGGATTCTTTGTTAACAAATTGTGGGGATTGCATATATTAATTCTGACTTTCTTTATAATATAATTTATTTTGGCATCTATAAATCAAGAATATTTTTTCTTCGAATTAATCAGCAAATCTATGTTTTTTCCTACCAAAAATCATCCCATAATGTTAAAACGTGCATTGCGCGTGCATACATACTAGTATAATTTGTTGACAAATGTAAAAACAGATTAAATCAGTGTTTTCGGTGATATATACTGCAATTTCTCGCTCTTATGCGAGTGGCGAAGAGTTACGGAGCAGTTGACATCACATTAGTGTAGGAAGTAATCTGTTTGTCAGTGGACTGGAGTCCAAGGAAAATTAGACATGCTTCTGTATTCTTAGCCATAATAGTTTTCCAGGATTGTTTACTGTGGCTTTTTGAGGATTTGAAAGATGTGGAAGAATACAACTTAGACACACCACATGCTAGTAATAATTAGATGGAGGAAAAGAGGCATGAGGCAAATTCAGATGATCCAAACTGGTAGGGCACATTTGGTGTGAGTGGAGACTCTTGACTGATACAGCAGTGGAAGTTAGTTTCTGGTCGCCCGGTAGCAAGTGCATATTATTGTAGCTCTGCCTTTCTTTTCATGATTATCTAGTTGGAAAATCAAATAGAATCGTCTTGGGGTAGCTGCAACAAGATCTGTAGTACTGCATGACATAAAATGTTTCATGTTCTTCGTCAGGGAAATCAAATACTCCCTCCAATCCAAATTAAATTAAATGTCTCAGCTTTAGTACAATTATGAAGGACTAACATTTTCCTTTTGCGAGGCAGCGAAATGCAAGAACTTTTACCATCTGATTGCTTTTCTTATCCCTTGGGCTGTGTGTTTGATGGCCACAAAATCCACTTGTCGACTGCTTTCTGAAGAAAGTAAATGGTTTATGGGGTGCCAGTTCACCACATGTTTCTGAACCCATGCAGCGCATTCTTTTCACCTCTTTTGCAACGATGGATGTCCAGTCATTCCGTTTCATTATCTTTCCTACTTTGCTGTATGTATGTTGCTTTCTTTCGGGGATTCACGCCTATGCCCTGGCCTTTTGGACTACTTTGGGACGTGCGTGCTTGATTTTCATTACAATTTTTATGTTTAACTGTCGGAAACTTGTACTTACATAACATAAAGTAGGCATTGTCAAAGTATTTTGATTTATATGCAGCCACGTATTTTGAACACTGAAACTTGGTAGCTTGTTGGCAGAGCCAAAAAGTGAAAAAAGGTAGTACTACCAAACAGTTGGTAATGCTGAACATTTGCTTTGCATATTGATCTTTGCCGTGCTATGCATTTTCTTGGGCAGCAGGTTCATTTGGCGCTCTCCTTTACCAGTACTAGCAAGTGTAGCAACTATTGCTGTAGTTGTATGGAAAGAGTAGGTTGGAAACGATCGGAGTCATGACCGTAAACCATGTGATGTGATGATGACTACCATTGGCATGAGAAAAGAAGAAGGCTTTTACGCGTGTCTGCACTGAACTGAAAGCGTCAAAAGCTAGGCTTTGATGAAGAGATTTTACACCGGGGTTTCTACAGAGAAACTGGCGTGTCTGCACTGAATCTGTGTTCTGTGATCTTCCTCTGCTGGGGTAAGCCCTGCCTGATTTTGCTCTGCTAGAGAACTGGAAGGAAGCACATAATTCGCAGTACATATTCAGTGAACTTCTGAGGATCTTTGATTCCACCCACCTATCTTCTACGGTAAATTATAATCAGATGTACGTAGTAGATCGCATGACGTGCTTGGAACCTGTTCATTTGTCAAGTTGAGAACTTTGCATCCTGGGTTCAGAAGTTCTTGTTCCGCGTTCATTCATGTACTATCAAATTCAGACAACAGGAACACAGTTCAGAGGGATACACTTTGAACGCAGTTCAGACGTTGCTCGAGGAACGGGGTCAAGAGAATGTACAAGGACGACACGAGAGAGGAAGAAAATTAGCTAAGCATTCAGCAACGTCAGCAAACCACTGACCTCGCACACGCTTTCCTCTTCTTCTTCTTCTTCTTCTTCTTCTTCTTCTTCTTCAGATTCAGATCACACGCTGACACCGACATACAGTACAGTACAGTGCAGGGGGGAGGCGACGGCGCTCATCCCTCTCCTGAAGCCCCGATCACTGGCTGAGCAGCAGCATCGCCTCCGGCTGCCGCTGCTGCCCGAAGCCGTGGAACGGGTGGCGGTGGTGCAGCTCCTCCACCGCCTCCTCGCACACGCTCCTCGGGTCTGGCCGGGACACCAGGTTCTCCTTGTCCTCGCCCTCGCCGTTCCCCTCCTTCCACGGCCGGTCCTCGTACCGCGAGTGGCTCCGCCCGTACAGCTGCGGCGCCGCGCGCGGGCCGCCGCCGCTGCTGCTGCTGAGGTTGAAGCTGCCGAAGCCCTTGATCTCGCGCGCCACCTTGCGCGCCCGCTCGCGCTCCTCCTCCAGGAACGGGCCCCGCTCCAGCAGCTTCAGCACCCGCTCCGACTTGCCCTTCACCGTCAGACCCCAGTTGAAACTGCACCGCAGATAACCCACAGGAACTTCATCAGGATTTCAACTCAGGGACTGAATATCGTGTGCAGGAAGAGGAGAAGATCGAGATCGAACCCTCGCTCGTCGATGTGCTGGAAGGCGGCCATCTGCTGGATGACGTCCCGGTCCTTCTGGAACTCCAGGGCCACGCTGCGGGGGCCGTGCGTCAGGAGGTGCTCCAGGAGCAGCAGCGCCTTGTACGGCTCCCGCCACTGCCTCCGGTCGAACGTCGCCAGCCTGAAGATCGATCTGCCCGAGTTAGACGACGGGCAGAGGAGAAGAGGAGAGCGTCGATCCGGGTGCGGGACTGAGGGGTGAAGGAGAGGGAGAAGGAGAAGGTGACCTGGTGTGGAGGATGTCGGAGATCCTGAGGTACTCGTCGATCTCGAACGCCTCCCGCGCGATGAGGCTCATCGTCTTGGCGTTCGGCGGCGACGCGTCGCCGTTCGTCGCCTCCTCCGTCATCCTGCATGGGCGGCCACTCTCTCTCTGTTAAGACCTTGGCAGAGCAACGGTGCACCAAGAAACGGAGAGCAGGAACGGATTGTCGATCGGGGAGGGGTCACGTACAGCTGCGTCGGGGTGACGTCGGTGAGCGCGAGCCGCGCGGAGCGGATCTTGCCGGTGAGGTAGGACGAGGCCTGCCGCCGGAGCTCGTGGAAGAAGGGCGCGTCCATGGCCGGCTTTCACGCACGCACCTACGAATTCTCTCTTACCCTCGAACCTCCCCGACCGCGCTCGTTGCCGCCGAGGAGGATCGGACCGGTGCAGGGTGGATAGATATAACAAGGCGACGCGCAGTGGTGTCACGTCACTCCCGCGACTATCCCGCGCGCCCGCGCGTGGGTGCGTCCGCCCGCCCCCCAGCGCCGGCCGGCAACGGCGATGGGCACAAAACCAGCAGCCAACCACTCCACCCCGCACAAGGGCGCAAGCCAACAAGCGGCACAGGGCCGGGCGAGCCGTTGGGCGGGGGCGCAACCACTCCTCTTCCGAGCGCCAGTGACGGGCGCACGCACGGAGCAAAAATGGATTTGTGAGAGCGCTGGACGGGACGAGCTTATTTGGAGGGGAGGGGGAGAGCGATGCGCTCCATGCGATCCGCGATCCGCGATCCGCTGGCGGACGTACGTGGATCCACCGCGGCTTCTTGTTTCTAGTGGCTTCGGACCGTTCGGGGGGGCAGCGAGTGGAGTGGGCGGGCGAGTGGCGAAACGTCAACCGGCTGGACGGGACGGCAGCGCGCTTGAATTTTGAATTCCGTGGTGCGAGGTCGGCAGGCGGGATGAGGTCGCGTGATGCGGCCCGGGTACTCGTGGCGCGTTGGCCGTGCGCCGGCGGCCCCGGTGCCGATATTATGCGTCGCGCCGTGACATGGTGCGCCACTCGCGTGGTGGCGCGGCGGCCAGCGGGGACGCCACGGATGCGTTTTGGAAGAGATGAGAACAAACACGTCGCCACGTTTCTCTATTCCCGTAGCAGTGTCACTAGCATCTACCATCACAATTAGTCTTGTCAAGTATCAGTCGACTTAGACTTGTTTGAGCAACTCCAACGGACCGACCCAAACAGACGGCGCATTTGTTCGTTTTTTGTTTGTTTGGGTCGGCCGTTCGTCCGGCGTCCGTTTAGTTTTGCATTTGGGTCGACAGTGTACCTAACGCGCCGACCCGCTTCATGTCCGCGCTCAACTTAAAAAAAAAACCCGCAGCCGATCATGCCAGCGGCCACGTCTCATAATGCCAGCATACCATGATATGCAAATGAACGCGCAAGCATGAACTTGATGACATAAAAGAAGGCGGCTTGCCAGCATACCATGTCTTGCATGCCGATGCCGCTCACGGGGCAGGCCTTGATGATCTCAAGAGTGGCGCAAAACTTGTTGCACTCTTGTTGGATCACCCCCATCGCTTGGAAATGGACACCCACCCGCGCGTGCTCACAATTTGGTAAGGCGGAAACTTCTTGCGCTCATGAAACTTCCGGTGGACACGAATCCAAAAAGTTGAATGCTTTTGTTCGGCGCCGGTCTTGGGGTCTTGTCCAATGTCTCAACAACACTCGCAAAGAAGCTTGTCCTCGGCCGCCGTGTATGCCTTCGTGTGCTTGCTCTTGCGCTTCGGCTTAGGACCGGCGGTTTGGTTGGCGAGCTCGTCCTCAGACAAGGGCTCCACTTCGATGTCACACTCGTCCTCTTCCTCTACCCGTAGTCATCCGGAAACTCGTGGTCGAGTGAGAAGCCGTCCAGGTCGATGCCGACCTGATCACGCATGAAGGCAGCCTGATCGGGATCATAGCCAGCGGCCGGCGTGAATGGCTGGCGGCCGTCCTGGCTTTGTGTCTCGTCGGGATCGTAGCCAGCGGTCGGTGCACCACCCTCGAAGATGAGGTTCTGCATGTAGTCCTCGTCGACGACACACAGCATTCCGTCAAACAGGTTGCGGGCCTCCGGGAGCACGCCGGACGGTGTCTGCCGCGCGCGTTTCTGTTGGAAATATGCCCTAGAGGCAATAATAAAAGCATTATTATTATATTTCCTTGTTCATGATAATTGTCTTTATTCATGCTATAATTGTGTTATCCGGAAATCGTAATACATGTGTGAATAACAGACACCAACATGTCCCTAGTAAGCCTCTAGTTGACTAGCTCGTTAATCAACAGATAGTCATGGTTTCCTGGCTATGGACATAAGATGTCATTAATAACGAGATCACATCATTAGGAGAATGATGTGATGGACAAGACCCAATCCTAAACATAGCATAAAGATCGTATAGTTCGTTTGCTAGAGTTTTGCAATGTCAAGTATCTTTTCCTTAGACCATGAGATCGTGTAACTCCCGGATACCGTAGGAGTGCTTTGGGTGTACCAAACGTCACAACGTAACTGGGTGACTATAAAGGTAGACTACGGGTATCTCCGAAAGTGTCTGTTGGGTTGACACGGATCAAGACTGGGATTTGTCACTCCATATGACGGAGAGGTATCACTGGGCCCACTCGGTAATGCATCATCATAATGAGCTCAAAGTGACCAAGTGTCTGGTCACGGGATCATGCATTACGGTACGAGTAAAGTGACTTGCCGGTAACGAGATTGAACGAGGTATTGGGATTCGGACGATCGAATCTCGGGCAAGTAATATATCGATTGACAAAGGGAATTACATACGGGGTTGATTGAATCCTCGACATCGTGGTTCATCCGATGAGATCATCGTGGAGCATGTGAGAGCCAACATGGGTATCCAGATCCCGCTATTGGTTATTGACCGGAGAGTCGTCTCGGTCATGTCTACATGTCTCCTGAACCCGTAGGGTCTACACACTTAAGGTTCGGTGACGCTAGGGTTGTGAAGATATGTATATGCAGTAACCCGAATGTTGTTCGGAGTCCCGGATGAGATCCCGGACGTCACGAGGAGTTCCGGAATGGTCCGGAGGTAAAGAATTATATATAGGAAGTGCTGTTTTGGCCATCGGGGCAAGTTTCGGGGTTACCGGTATTGTACCATGACCACCGGAAGGGTCCCGGGGGTCCATCGGGTGGGGCCACCTATCCCGGAGGGCCCCATGGGCTGAATTGGGAAGGGACCCAGCCCTTAGTGGGCTGGGGCGCCACCCCCTAAGGGCCCATGCGCCTAGGGTTAGGGGAAACCCTAAAGGGGGGGCGCCCCCTTGCCTTGGGGGGCAAGCCCCCCACCCTTGGCCGCCGCCCCCCCTAGGAGATCCATCTCCTAGGGCCGGCGCCCCCCCCTTGGCACCCCTATATATAGTGGGGAGAGGAGGGACTTGATGCTACGGCTTTTGGTGCATCCCTCTCTCCTTGTTACGTCTCTCTCTCGCGTAGTATAGGCGAAGCCCTGCTACTGTGACGCCCTGCATCCACCACCACGCCGTCGTGCTGCTGGATCATCATCAACCTCTCCTTCCCCCTTGCTGGATCAAGAAGGAGGAGACGTCTCCCGTCCCGTACGTGTGTTGAACGCGGAGGTGCCGTCCGTTCGGCACTCGGTCATCGGTGATTTGGATCACGTCGTGTTCGACTACATCATCCCCGTTCTTTGAACGCTTCCGCACGCGATCTACAAAGGTATGTAGATGCATCTGATGACTCGTTGCTAAATGAACTCCTAGATGGATCTTGGTGAAACGAGTAGGAAAATTTTTGTTTTCTGCAACGTTCCCCAACAGTGGCATCATGAGCTAGGTCTATGCGTAGTTCTTCTTGCGCGAGTAGAACACAATTTGTTGTGGGCGTGGATTTGTCAACTTTCTTGCCGCTACTAGTCTTTTCTTGCTTCAGCGGTATTGTGGGATGAAGCGGCCCGGACCAACCTTACACGTACGCTTACGTGAGACCGGTTCCACCGACTAACATGCACTAGTTGCATAAGGTGGCTGGCGGGTGTCTGTCTCTCCCACTTTAGTTGGAGCGGATTCGATGAACAGGGTCCTTATGAAGGGTAAATAGAAGTTGACAAATCACGTTGTGGCTTTCACGTAGGTAAGAAAACGTTCTCGCTAGAACCCTAATTCAGCCACATAAAACTTGCAACAACAATTAGAGGACGTCTAACTTGTTTTTACAGCAAGTGGTTTGTGATATGATATGGCCAAAGTTGTGATGAATGATGAATGATCTATATGTGATGTATGAGATGTTCATGCCATTGTAATAGGAATCACGACTTGCATGTCGATGAGTATGACAACCGGCAGGAGCCATAGGAGTTGTCTTTATTCTTTTATATGACCTGCGTGTCATTGAGAAACGCCATGTAAATTACTTTACTTTATTGCTAAACGCGATAGCCATAGTAGTAGAAGTAATAGTTGGCAAGCAACTTCATGGAGATACGATGATGGAGATCATGGTGTCAAGCCGGTGACAAGATGATCATGGAGCCCCAAGATGGAGATCAAAGGAGCTATGTGATATTGGCCATATCATGTCACGTTTATTATTTGATTGCATGTGATGTTTATCATGTTTTGCATCTTGTTTACTTAGAACGACGGTAGTAAATAAGATGATCCCTCATAACAATTTCAAGAAGTGTTCTCCCCTAACTGTGCACCGTTGCTAAAGTTCGTCGTTTCGAAGCACCACGTGATGATCGGGTGTGATAGATTCTTACGTTCACATACAACGGGTGTAAGACAGTTTTACACATGCAAAACACTTAGGGTTAACTTGACGAGCCTAGCATGTGTATAGACATGGCCTCGGAACACAGAAGACCGAAAGGTCGAGCATGAGTCGTATAGAAGATACGATCAACATGAAGATGTTCACCGACGTTGACTAGTCCGTCTCACGTGATGATCGGACACGGCCTAGCTAACTCGGATCATGTAATACTTAGATGACTAGAGGGATGTCTAATCTAAGTGGGAGTTCATTATAATTTGATTAGATGAACTTTATTATCATGAACATTAGTCTAAAATATTTTACAATATGTCTTGTAGATCAAATGGCCCACGTAGTCCTCAACTTCAACGCGTTCCTAGAGAAAACCAAGCTGAAAGACGATGGCAGCAACTATACGGACTGGGTCCGGAACCTGAGGATCATCCTCATAGCTGCCAAGAAAGATTACGTCCTACAAGCACCGCTAGGTGAAGCTCCCGTCCCACAGAACCAAGACGTTATGAACGCTTGGCAGACACGTGTTGACGACTACTCCCTCGTTCAGTGCGGCATGCTTTACAGTTTAGAACCGGGGCTCCAAAAGCGTTTTGAGAGACATGGAGCATATGAGATGTTCGAAGAGCTGAAAATGGTTTTCCAAGCTCATGCCCGGGTCGAGAGATATGAGGTCTCTGACAAGTTCTTCAGCTGTAAGATGGAGGAAAATAGTTCTGTCAGTGAGCACATACTCACTATGTCTGGATTACATAACCGCTTGACTCAGCTGGGAGTTAATCTCCCGGATGATGCGGTCATTGACAGAATCCTCTAGTCGCTTCCACCAAGCTACAAGAGCTTTGTGATGAACTTCAACATGCAGGGGATGCAAAAGACCATTCCTGAGTTGTTTTCAATGCTGAAATCAGCAGAGGTAGAAGTCAGAAAGGAACATCAAGTGTTGATGGTCAATAAAACCACTAAGTTCAAGAAAGGCAAGGGTAAAAAGAACTTCAAGAAGGACAGCAAGGAAGTTGCCGCGCCTGGCAAGCAAGCTGCCGGGAAGAAGCCAAAGAATGGACCCAAGCCCGAGACTGAGTGCTTTTATTGCAAGGGAAGCGGTCACTGGAAGCGGAACTGCCCCAAATACTTAGCAGACAAGAAGGCCGGCAAAACAAAAGGTATATGTGATATACATGTAATTGATGTGTACCTTACCAGTAATCGTAGTAGCTCTTGGGTATTTGATACTGGTGCAGTTGCTCACATTTGTAACTCACAGCAGGAACTACGGAATAAACGGAGACTGGCAAAGGACGAGGTGACGATGCGCGTCGGGAATGGTTCCAGAGTCGATGTGATCGCCGTCGGCACGCTACCTCTTCATTTACCTACGGGATTAGTTTTAAACCTCAATAATTGTTATTTAGTACCAGCTTTGAGCATGAACATTGTATCGGGATCTCGTTTAATTCGAGATGGCTACTCATTTAAATCCGAGAATAATGGTTGTTCTATTTATATGAGAGATATGTTTTATGGTCATGCTCCTATGGTGAATGGTTTATTCTTTATGAATCTCGAATGTAATGCTACACATGTTCATAGTGTGAGTACCAAAAGATGTAAGGTTGATAATGATAGTCCCACATACTTGTGGCACTGCCGCCTTGGTCACATAGGTGTCAAACGCATGAAGAAGCTCCATGCAGATGGACTTTTAGAGTCTCTTGATTATGAATCATTTGACACGTGCGAACCATGCCTTATGGGTAAAATGACCAAGACTCCGTTCTCAGGAACAATGGAGCGAGCAACCAACTTATTGGAAATCATACATACTGATGTGTGCGGTCCAATGAGTGTTGAGGCTCGCGGTGGCTATCGTTATGTTCTCACCCTCACTGATGATTTGAGTAGATATGGATATATTTACTTAATGAAACACAAGTCTGAAACCTTTGAAAAGTTTAAGGAATTTCAGAGTGAGGTTGAGAATCAACGTGACAGGAAAATTAAGTTTCTACGATCAGATCGTGGAGGAGAATACTTGAGTCATGAATTTGGCACACACTTAAGAAAATGTGGAATAGTTTCACAACTCACGCCGCCTGGAACACCTCAGCGTAACGGTGTGTCCGAATGTCGTAATCGTACTCTATTAGATATGGTGCGGTCTATGATGTCTCTTACCGATCTACCGCTATCTTTTTGGGGCTATGCTTTAGAGACTGCTGCATTCACTTTAAATAGGGCTCCGTCAAAATCCGTTGAGACGACACCGTTTGAATTATGGTTTGGGAAGAAACCTAAGTTGTCGTTTCTGAAAGTTTGGGGATGCGATGCTTATGTCAAGAAACTTCAACCTGAAAAGCTCGAACCCAAGTCGGAAAAATGCATCTTCATAGGATACCCAAAAGAAACTATTGGGTATACCTTCTACCTTAGATCCGAAGGCAAGATCTTTGTTGCCAAGAATGGATCCTTTCTAGAGAAAGAGTTTCTCTCGAAAGAAGTAAGTGGGAGGAAAGTAGAACTTGATGAAGTGTTACCTCTTGAACCGGAAAATGGCGCAACTCAAGAAAATGTTCCTGAGGTGCCTGCACCGACTAGAGAGGAAGTTAATGATGATGATCATGAAACTTCTGATCAAGTTGCTACTGAACTTCGAAGGTCCACAAGGACACGTTCCGCACCAGAGTGGTACGGCAACCCTGTCTTGAAAATCATGTTGTTAGACAACGGTGAACCTTTGAACTATGAAGAAGCGATGGCGGGCCCGGATTCCGACAAATGGCTAGAAGCCATGAAATCCGAGATAGGATCCATGTATGAAAACGAAGCATGGACTTTGACTGACTTGCCCGTTGAACGACGAGCCATAGAGAATAAATGGATCTTTAAGAAGAAGACAGACGCGGATGGTAATGTGACCATCTATAAAGCTCGGCTTGTCGCTAAGGGTTATCGACAAGTTCAAGGGGTTGACTACGATGAGACTTTCTCACCGGTAGCGAAGCTAAAGTCCGTCCGAATCATGTTAGCAATTGCCGCATTTTACGATTATGAAATATGGCAAATGGACGTCAAAACAGCATTCCTTAATGGTTTCCTTAAGGAAGAATTGTATATGATGCAGCCGGAAGGTTTTGTCGATCCTAAGAATGCTGACAAAGTGTGCAAGCTCCAACGCTCGATTTATGGGCTGGTGCAAGCATCTCGGAGTTGGAACATTCGCTTTGATGAGATGATCAAAGCGTTTGGGTTTACGCAGACTTATGGAGAAGCCTGCGTTTACAAGAAAGTGAGTGGGAGCTCTGTAGTATTTCTCATATTATATGTAGATGACATACTTTTGACGGGAAATGATATAGAACTCTTGGACAGCATCAAGGCCTACTTGAATAAGAGTTTTTCAATGAAGGACCTTGGAGAAGCTGCTTATATATTAGGCATCAAAATCTATAGAGATAGATCGAGACGCCTCATAGGTCTTTCACAAAGCACATACCTTGATAAGATATTGAAGAAGTTCAATATGGATCAATCTAAGAAGGGGTTCTTGCCTGTGTTACAAGGTATGAAATTGAGCTCGGCTCAAAGTCCGACCACGACAAAAGAAATAGAAGAGATGAGTGTCATCCCCTATGCCTCAGCCATAGGTTCTATTATGTATGCCATGCTGTGTACCAGACCTGATGTAAACCTTGCCGTAAGTTTGGTAGGAAGGTACCAAAGTAATCCCGGCAAGGAACACTGGACAGCGGTCAAGAATATCCTGAAGTACCTGAAAAGGACTAAGGAGATGTTTCTCGTTTATGGAGGTGACGAAGAGCTCGTCGTAAAGGGTTACGTCGACGCTAGCTTCGACACAGATCTAGATGACTCAAAGTCACAAACCGGATACGTGTATATTTTGAGTGGTGGGGCAGTAAGCTGGTGCAGTTGCAAGCAGAGCGTCGTGGCGGGATCTACGTGTGAAGCGGAGTACATGGCAGCCTCGGAGGCAGCACATGAAGCAATTTGGGTGAAGGAGTTCATCACCGACCTCGGAGTCATACCCAATGCGTCGGGGCCGATCAAGCTCTTCTGTGACAACACTGGAGCTATTGCACTTGCCAAGGAGCCCAGGTTTCACAAGAAGACAAGGCACATCAAGCATCGCTTCAACTCCATTCGTGAAAATGTTCAGGATGGAGACATAGATATTTGTAAAGTACATACGGACCTGAATGTAGCAGATCCGTTGACTAAACCTCTCCCTAGGGCAAAACATGATCAACACCAGAATTCCATGGGTGTTCGATTCATCACAATGTAACTAGATTATTGACTCTAGTGCAAGTGGGAGACTGTTGGAAATATGCCCTAGAGGCAATAATAAAAGCATTATTATTATATTTCCTTGTTCATGATAATTGTCTTTATTCATGCTATAATTGTGTTATCCGGAAATCGTAATACATGTGTGAATAACAGACACCAACATGTCCCTAGTAAGCCTCTAGTTGACTAGCTCGTTAATCAACAGATAGTCATGGTTTCCTGGCTATGGACATAAGATGTCATTAATAACGAGATCACATCATTAGGAGAATGATGTGATGGACAAGACCCAATCCTAAACATAGCATAAAGATCATATAGTTCGTTTGCTAGAGTTTTGCAATGTCAAGTATCTTTTCCTTAGACCATGAGATCGTGTAACTCCCGGATACCGTAGGAGTGCTTTGGGTGTACCAAACGTCACAACGTAACTGGGTGACTATAAAGGTAGACTACGGGTATCTCCGAAAGTGTCTGTTGGGTTGACACGGATCAAGACTGGGATTTGTCACTCCGTATGACAGAGAGGTATCACTGGGCCCACTCGGTAATGCATCATCATAATGAGCTCAAAGTGACCAAGTGTCTGGTCACGGGATCATGCATTACGGTACGAGTAAAGTGACTTGCCGGTAACGAGATTGAACGAGGTATTGGGATTCCGACGATCGAATCTCGGGCAAGTAATATATCGATTGACAAAGGGAATTGCATACGGGGTTGATTGAATCCTCGACATCGTGGTTCATCCGATGAGATCATCGTGGAGCATGTGGGAGCCAACATGGGTATCCAGATCCCGCTGTTGGTTATTGACCAGAGAGTCGTCTCGGTCATGTCTACATGTCTCCCGAACCCGTAGGGTCTACACACTTAAGGTTCGGTGACGCTAGGGTTGTGAAGATATGTATATGCAGTAACCCGAATGTTGTTCGGAGTCCCGGATGAGATCCCGGACGTCACGAGGAGTTTCGGAATGGTTCGGAGGTAAAGAATTATATATAGGAAGTGCTGTTTTGGCCATCGGGGCAAGTTTCGGGGTTACCGGTATTGTACCGGGACCACCGGAAGGGTCCCGGGGGTCCACCGGGTGGGGCCACCAATCCCGGAGGTCCCCATGGGCTGAAGTGGGAAGGGACCCAGCCCTTAGTGGGCTGGGGCGCCACCCCTAAGGGCCCATGCGCCTAGGGTTAGGGGAAACCCTAAAGGGGGGGCGCCCCCTTGCCTTGGGGGGCAAGCCCCCCACCCTTGGCCGCCGCCCCCCTAGGAGATCCATCTCCTAGGGCCGGCGCCCCCCCCTTGGCACCCCTATATATAGCGGGGAGAGGAGGGACTTGATGCTACGGCTTTTGGTGCATCCCTCTCTCCTTGTTACGTCTCTCTCTCGCGTAGTATAGGCGAAGCCCTGCTACTGTGACGCCCTGCATCCACCACCACGCCGTCGTGCTGCTGGATCATCATCAACCTCTCCTTCCCCCTTGCTGGATCAAGAAGGAGGAGACGTCTCCCGTCCCGTACGTGTGTTGAACGCGGAGGTGCCGTCCGTTCGGCACTCGGTCATCGGTGATTTGGATCACGTCGTGTTCGACTACATCATCCCCGTTCTTTGAACGCTTCTGCACGCGATCTACAAAGGTATGTAGATGCATCTGATGACTCGTTGCTAGATGAACTCCTAGATGGATCTTGGTGAAACGAGTAGGAAATTTTTTGTTTTCTGCAACGTTCCCCAACAGTTTCCTCGCGCCATCGATGACGAGCCACCGGCCACCGGGGGTGGCGTTGAGGTCGATGGGCGCAGGCGCGGGCGTGGAAGGCGCGACCACACTCACACCGGGCGAGCACTCCTTGAAGAGGCGGGAGGACTGCGGGTACACGTGGAAGCCGGGCACCGGGTTGCAAACTGACGCACGGGGCAAGTCGGGCAGCACCATCCGAGGAAACGCCGATAAGTCGGTGCTGGCCGCGGCATTGAGGAGGCTGTGTTGGCCAGGGTTTAACCCTAGCATGTAGAGCGCCTCCCTCGTTGTCGTCGTGACGCGGGTGTTGGTGACCTCCTGCTGCGCTGCGGCGACGACGGCGGCCTCATCCCTCGCGTCTGCGGCGTGCCTCCGATCCTTCCTCTTGGCTGACTCTTTGCCCGCTGTGCGGGCGTCAGCGGCTTCTTTGGCTTGACCGCGGCAGCGGTCTTGCATAGGGCACGAGCCTTGCCTTTCCCGGCGTGAGCGAGGCACCGGACGAGGCATGGGAGGCGACGCCGGCGGCGGCGTCGAGATCGATGGCGTCCTCCATGGCGGGGTGTGGGGCGCGAGCACACAAACGGGAGGATTTTTGGAAAAATGAGGGGAAATGGTAGTGGCTGCCATCGACCGGCGGACCCGGGAAAAGGAGTAGGCGCGCGCGCGTCCGTCTCGTGTCTGCGCCGACATAAATCCGGCTCAAAAATGAACCGAGAATGGGTCGGCAGGCGGACGTCAAGCGAACGCGCGGCTGTTTGGATCGACGTGTTGGGCCGACTTTTCTGTCGCCGCTGATCCAAACAGACGCCAACAGACGAAATGGGTTGCCTCATTGAAGTTGCTCTTGTGTCCGAGTCGGTGCTATATTTATGAGATCACATATTGTGTTTGTTTTTTTAGAATTTTCTTCTTCTTTCTTATTATGTTATATGTCATTTGATTGAGATTTGTTAAATCTTAATAGACTGAGACCCAACCACACCGATCTACAATCACAAAGCACGAATTTGGCCTCTTAAACATTCACGGACGAGTATGGCCAGTTTCTGGGCAAGTTTGTTTTGATTCTTATTTGCTCATGCACATAGCCGCGTTCTTTATATTTTTATGTCCAATCATATAAATATGATTGATGGTGATAAACAAAATATATAAAAAATGGCTTAGGGTGGGTCTAATTTACGTGGCGCACTACCCGCGCGTGTGCTTGCAACGGCACGCTCGCCCGGCTTTGGACTGTGATTTCTGAAAAAGGGTTTTTGATGTCTACTACACAACCTTCTTCTTGTAGATATTGTTAGGGCTTCAAATGCAGAGGTTTGTAGGACAGTAGCAAATTTCTCTTAAGTGGATGACCTAAGGTTTATCAATCCGTGGGAAACGTAGGATGAAGATGGTCTCTCTCAAGCAACCCTGCAACCAAATAACAAAGAGTCTCTTGTGTCCTCAACACACCCAATACAATGGTAAATTGTATAGGTGCACTAATTCGGCGAAGAGATGGTGATACAAGTGCAATATGGATAATAGATAATGGTTTTTGTAATTTGAAAACATAAAACAGCAAGGTAGCAAGTGGTAAAAGTGAACACAAACGGTATTGCAATGCTAGGAAATAAGGTCTAGGGTTCATACTTTCACTAGTGCAAGTTCTCTCAACAGTAATAACATAATTGGATCATATAACTATCCTTCAACATGCAACAAAGAGTCACTCCAAAGTCACTAATAGCGGAGAACAAACGAAAAGATTATGGTAGGGTACGAAACCACCTCAAAGTTATTCTTTCTGATCGATCTATCATAGAGTTCATACTAGAATAACACCTTAAGACACAAATCAACCAAAACCCCAATGTCACCTAGATACTCCAAGGTCACTTCAAGTATCCATAGGTATGATTATACGATATGCATTACACAATCTCAGATTCATCTATTCAACCAACACAAAGAATTTTAAAGAGTGCCCCATAGTTTCTACCGGAGAGTCAAGACAAAAACGTGTACCAACCCCTATGCATAAGTTCACGAGGTCATGGAACTCGCAAGTTGATCACCAAAACATACATCAAGTGGATCACGTGATATCCCATTGTCACCACAGATAAACACAGGCAAGACATACATCAAGTGTTCTCAAATTCTTAAAGACTCAATCCGATAAGATAACTTCAAAGGAAAAACTCAATCCATTACAAGAGAGTAGAGGGGGAGAAGCATCATAAGATCCAACTATAATAGCAAAGCTCGCGATACATCAAGATCGTATCATCTCAAGAACATGAGAGAGAGAGAGAGATCAAACACATAACTACTGGTACATACCATCAGCCCCGAGGGTGAACTACTCCCTCCTCGTCATGGAGAGCGCCGGGATGATGAAGATGGCCACCGGTGAGGGATCCCCCCTCCGGTAGGGTGCCGGAATGGGTCTAGATTGGTTTTTCGGTGGCTACGGAGGCTTCTGGCGGTGAAACTCCTGATCTATTCTGCTCCTCGATATTTTTAAGGTATATGGACATATATAGGCGAAAGAAGTCGATCAGGGGAGCCACGAGAGGCCCATGAGGGTGGGGGCGCGCCTCCTTGCCTTGTGGCTTCCTCGAAACTTTCGTGACGTCTACTCCAATTCTTCTGGATTACTTCCGTTCCGAAAATAACTCTCCCGAAGGTCTCATTCCGTTTGGACTCCGTTTGATATTCCTTTTCTCCGAAACACTGAAATAGGCAAGAAAACAACAATTTGGGTTGGGCCTCCGGGTAATAGGTTAGTCCCAAAAATAATATATAAGTGTTTAGTAAAGCCCATAAACATCCAAAACAGATAATATAATAGCATGAATACTTCATAAATTATAGATACAATGGAGGCGTATCAGCATCCCCAAGCTTAATTCCCGCCCGTCCTCGAGTAGGTAAATGATAAAAGAAAGAATTTATGAAGTGTGAATGCTTTCAGGTGCACAAGTTTGATCAATGGTAATTTCAATCACCTTTTCTAGCATCATTATATATCATAACAGTAGGTCGCCTCAACTCATAGGACTTCTCATGATCAAGTAACAAGCTATTCACATGTTAAAGTATAGATTATAAACTTTCTTGAAAACTAACAAACCGTGTTATTAGTCAACAAACAATTACAATTCATCTTAACTTTAGGAAGGGTCTATGTCAGAGCTTTGATTCAGCAAACTTCACATACTCAACTATCATTTAGTCTTTCACAATTGCTAACACTCACGTGATATTTATGGGTTCAAAATTTTAATCAGACACAGAGAAAGATAGGGGCTTATAGATTCGCCTCCCAACCTTTTACCTTAGGGGTAATGTCAACAATAATAGTTCATGATGCCTTACATCCAATTGGATATATATGTCAGGATCTTTCCAACACAATGTGCTTGCCAAAGGATAAAATGTAAAAAGGAAAGGTGAAGATCACCATGACTCTTGCATAAGGTATAAGACAAGAATAAAATATATGCCCTTCAGAGAGGGAAGCAGAGGTTGTCATGCGCTTTTATAGTCGGATGCACAAAATCTTAATGCGAAAGAACGTCACTTTATATTGCCACTTGTGATAGGGACCTTTATTATGCAGTCCATCGCCTTTATTACTTCCACATCACAAGATCGTATAAAGCTTATTTTCTCCACACTAATAGATCATACATATTTAGAGAGCAATTTTTATTGCATGCACCGATGACAACTTACTTGAAGGATCTTACTCAATCCATAGGTAGGTATGGTGGACTCTCATGGAAATACTGGTTTAAGGGATGTTTGGAAGCACAAGTAGTATCTCTACTTGGTGCAAAGAATTTGGCTAGCATGAGGGGAAAAGGCAAGCTCAACATGTTGGATGATCCATGACAATATACTTTATTTCAGATATAAGAAAACATAACCCATTACGTTGTCTTCCTTGTCCAACATCAACATTTTAGCATGTCATATTTTAATGAGTGCTCACAATTACAAAAGATGTCCAAGATAGTATATTTATATGTGAAATCTCTCTTCCCTCAATATTCTTTCACGAATTGTTTAAGTGACCAATACAATGTTTGCTAACCTTCAATAAATTTACCACCTCTACTTCTTATATGCGAAGTCATCACTCCCCATGGAATAAGCATACGAAACATATATAATTTCAGATTTATGATATTCAATTCATTCAACTATTTACTCATAGGATATATGTGAAGCACGTGAATGAATAACAAACTACTTCGAAAGATATAAGTGAAGATCAATGAGTAGTTAAATAATTATTTAGCTATGTAAAGACTCTCCCATTTAATAATTTCAGATCTTGATACTTTATTCAAACAGCAAGCAAAACAAAATAAAACGACATCTAAGAATAGCAAACATCATGTGAAGAAGCAAAAACTTAGGATCAACCGATACTAACCGATAGTTGTTGAAGAAGAAATGTGGGATGCCAACCGGGGCATCCCCAAGCTTAGACGCTTGAGACTTCTTGAAATATTATCTTGGGATGCCTTGGGCATCCACAAGCTTGAGATTTTGTGTCTCCTTAATTCCTCTCATATCACGGTCTCCCTAAATCTCAAAAGCTTCATCCACACAAAACTCAACAAGGACTCGTGAGATAAGTTAGTATAAACCAATACAAAAACCTTATCATACTCTTCTGTAGCAAATCACTAAAATTATTAATCAACATTGCATACTAAATTCCTCCACATACTCAAATAGAATCATTAAGCAAACAAACATATGCAAACAATGCAAACATAACAGCAATCTGCCTAAACAGGACATTATGTGAAGAGTGCAGCAAGATCCATACTTCCCTAGCTCCAAAAATTATGAAATAAAATTCCCACTGTAGTAAATTTATCAGATCTAAATATGAAAAAGGTTTCAACATTTTATCACATTCTTACTTTCTAGGGAATTTTTGCAACAGTGGTAAACTTTCTGTTTTCAAACAGCAACATGAAGACTTGTAAAATAGGCATAGTAAAGGCTATCAATGCCATTTTTATTGAAATAAAAGATGCAAAACATTGTTCTAAATAACAGAAAGAAAATCTTAACAAAATAAATTGACACTACAAGCAAAACACATGTCATGTGGTGAATAAAAATATAGCTCCAAGTAAAGTTACTGATGAACGAAGACGAAAGAGGGGATGCCTTCTGGGGAATCCCCAAGCTTAGGCTTTTTGGTGTCCTTGGATTTTACCTTGGGGTGCCTTAGGCATCCCCAAGCTTAGGCTCTTGCCACTCCTTATTCCTTAGTCCATCGAATCTTCACCCAAAACTTGAAAACTTCACAACACAAAACTTAACAGAAAACTCGTAAGCTCCGTTAGTATAAGAAAATAAATCACCACTTAGGCACTGTTGTGAACTCATTCTAAATTCATATTGGTGTAATATCTACTGTATTATAACTCATATATAGTTCATACCCTATGATACTACTCATAGATTCATCAAAATGAGCAAACAACACATAGAAAACAGAATCTGTCAAAAACAGAACAGTCTGTAGTAATATGTAGGTTTCGAATACTTCTGTCACTCCAAAAATTCTTAAATAAATTGCTGGAAGTGAGGAATTTATCTATTAATTATCTTCAAAAATTATTAACTAAATAGCACTATCCATTAAAAAATGGCATCAAATCTCGTGAGCGCTAAAGTTTCTGGTTTTTACAGCAAGATCGCAAAGACTTTCCCCAAGTCTCCCCAAAGGTTCTACTTGGCACAAACACTAATTAAAACATAAAAAACTCAATCATAACAGAGCATATATAAATTATTTATTACTAAACAGGAACAAAAAGCAAGGGACAAAAATAAAAATTGGGTTGCCTCCCAACAAGTGCTATCGTTTAACGCCCCTAGCTAGGCATGATGATTTCAATGATGCTCACATAAAAGATAATAATTGAAACATAAAGAGAGCATCATGAAGAAAATGACTAGCACATTTAAGTCTAACCCACTTCCTATGCATAGGGATTTTGTGAGCAAAAAACTTATGGGAACAAGAATCAACTTGCATAGGAAGATAAAACAAGCATAACTTCCGGATTTTAAGCACATAGAGAGGAAACTTGATATTATTGCAACTCCCACAAGCATACATTCCTCCCTCATAATAATTTTCAGTAGCATCATGAATGAATTCAACAATATAACTACCACATAAAGCATTCTTTTCATGATCTACAAGCATAGAAAATTTACTATTCTCCCCATAAAAAAAATTCTTCTCATTCAGAATAGTGGGAGTATCATAAGAAACTCGAATACTACAAATTGTTTCCACATTAAAAGAGTAA
Organism: Triticum monococcum; assembly: GCA_034509565.1. Classification (NCBI taxonomy): domain Eukaryota; kingdom Viridiplantae; phylum Streptophyta; class Magnoliopsida; order Poales; family Poaceae; genus Triticum; species Triticum monococcum. The sequence continues at coordinate 661,588,949 of CM067843.1, read as the reverse complement.
TATTCATGAAAAGGGTAATCATAATCATGACAAGTTTTAATATAATCATCACTACTTTTTATAGCATACGTGTCATCACAACAATCATCATAAGTAGCAACTCTGTTCTCATCATAATCAATTGAAACCTCTTCCAAGATAGTGGAATAATTACTAAATAAAGTCATGACCTCTCCAAATCCACTTTTATAATTGTCAAAATAAGATTCAACATACTCCAAAATAGTGGGATCATTACTTCCTAAAGTTGACACTCTTCCAAACCCACTTTCATCAATATAACCATCATACATAGGAGGCATGCTATCATCATAATAAATTTTCTCATCAAAACTTGGAGACTAGAAATATCATCTTCATTAAAGATATCATCCCCAAGCTTGGGACAAACATTAATTGCAGAAAATATATTCTCAAACATGTCATTCTCATCAAACATAGCATCCCCAAGCTTGGGCCTTTTCATATCATAAGCATAATCACTCTCATCATTAATAGTATGGATAGCACCAATAGTATAGCAATTATCATCATCACAATGAGTAATAGGGGCAACATCATTTGGGAGGGATACATTTTCACCTTTACTTCTCCGTCTTTTCTTTTTCTTCTTCACATTATGTGTCGGTTCAATCCTCTTTTTGGAGCTCCTTATTGATGAGATTGGTTGAATAGAAGGCTCCTCCTCGTTACCTGATTCATCATAAGAAATAATAGGAGAATATTAGGAAGTCTCTTCCCTTTTGTTAGTATTCTCTTCATCTTCTATTTGTTTTCTTTTCTTTGTGTAATTGGCAATATAAGGATTTTCAATGCAATTCACCGCACAATACATAAAATTTTCTTCTAGATCAATATCGAGGAATTTCTCAAGGTTATATTCTGGAATATGCTTAGTTATACGTTTAATTTCTTCATAGCCCAAAAGCAAAGTAAGTTCATTATGATGTGCAAGGGAAATCAAATCATCACAATTTTTGGACACGATACGATCATGAAACAATTTGCATTAGAGATTTAAATGACCATGTTCATTGCAAAGTTCATAAGTATGGCGAAGAAATTTTAAATTTTCAGCACAAACATCTAGCCTCTCTTGTAACCATTTGGTTTCTAAATACTTATGCCTCTTGCAAAATCTATCTTCCCTATTTGGTGTGTACTTGCAAACTCTATGCACTCCACAAAAGTTGATGTAGGACCTCGAAGTAGATGTGTCTAGAGGGGGGTGATTAGACACATAATGCTAAAGTTGCAATTTTTAAGCTTTTTCGGTTTAAGTGGAGTTTAAGCATAATTTCAACAATCACAATACATATCAAGCAAGTATGCAAAGAGTATGTAGGCAGCGGAAAGTAAAGCATGCAACTTGCAAGAATGTAAAGGGAAGGGTTTGGAGAATTCAAACGCAATCGGAGACACGGATGTTTTTCCCGTGGTTCGGATAGCTGGTGCTATCCTACATCCACGTTGATGGAGACTTCAACCCACGAAGGGTAACGGTTGCGGGAGTCCACGGAGGGCTCCACCCATGAAGGGTCCACGAAGAAGCAACCTTTTCTATCCCACCATGGCCATCGCCCACGAAGGACTTGCCTCACTAGCGGTAGATCTTCACAAAGTAGGCGATCTCCTTGCCCTTACAAACTCCTTGGTTCAACTCCACAATCTTGTCGGAGGCTCCCAAGTGACACCTAGCCAATCTAGGAGACACCACTCTCCAAGAAGTAACAAACGGTGTGTTGATGATGAACTCCTTGCTCTTGTGCTTCAAATGATAGTCTCCCCAACACTCAACTCTCTCTCATAGGATTTGGATCTGGTGGAAAGAAGATTTGAGTGGAAAGCAACTTGGGGAAGGCTAGAGATCAAGATTCATATGGTAGGAATGGAATATCTTGGCCTCAACACATGAGTAGGTAGTTCTCTCTCAGAAATAGGATGCTGGAAGTGTAGGCTTAGTCTGATGTCTCTCTCTACGAATGAAGAGGAGGTGGAGGGGTATATATAGCCTCCACACAAAATCCAACCATTACACACAATTTACCAATCTCAGTGGGACCGAATCAATAAACTCGGTCGGACCGAAAAGGTAAACCTAGTGACCGTTAGAGATTTCGGTGGGACCGACTGGATCAACTCGGTGGGACCGATGTGCTAGGGTTAGGGTAAATCCAAAACTCGGTTTGACCGATTACTCAAACTCGGTGGGACCGATTTGGGTAATAAGCGAAACAGAGAGTTGGCCAAGCAAACTCGGTGGGACCGATTACATATCTCGGTGGGACCGAGAATAATGCAATAGGTAACAGAGAGTTTGCAAGCCCATCTCGGTGAGACCGAGATCCCATCGGTGAGACCGAACTGATTAGGGTTTCTGGCAGTGGCTATGACAAGTGAAACTCGATGGCGCCGAATAGGAATAATCGGTAGGTCCGAGTTTGGCTTTAGGTTTAGGTCATATGTGGAAGTGGGAAAGTAGCTGAGGATTTTGGAGCATATCATTAAGCACATGAAGCAAGAGGTTCATTAAGCAACACCTCATCCCTCCTTGATAGTATTGGCTTTTCCCATGGACTCAATGTGATCTTGGATCACTAAAATGTAAAATGAAGAGTCTTGAGCTTCAAGCTTTAGCCAATCCTTTGTCCTTAGCTTCTTGGAGAACTTCCCACAACCTTTAGTCCATGCTACTCCATTGTTGAACTTATCTGAAACATACTAGATGAAAACGTTAGTCCAACAAGAGATATGTTGTCATCAATTATCAAAACCACCTAGGGAGCACTTGTGCTTTCAATCTCCCCCTTTTTGGTAATTGATGGCAACATACATCAAAGCTTTAGATAAAGATATAAAGAACAGCAAGTAAAGCTTTGGAAGGACATGTAACAAACATAGGCTCCCCCACATGTATGCAATCATATGAATATAAAATATAGAAGCATGTGAGAGCATAATCATGATAGAGTAGGCAATGTGTTACATGTATCTTGGCCATATGCATCAGAGTAAAAGATTATCAAGGAAAATACCTTCATGCTCATGAGTCCTTCTTGCAAACAGTATGTACATAAGCAAGAACTCATCATACTCATGATTTTGATGCATACACTTACCTTGTAGTTTTTGAGTTGGCTTAGGATAGAATGAACCTGCACAAACAAAGTTAGATAACACATGTACATCCACTAGCCAGGGCAAACAAAAGAAACCACAAGAGTACCAAGACTGGGATGACATGTAGAGAGTAAGTACTAGGTACTACATTGAATTCAACATGTCCCCAAGAGCAAAGATATGCAATGAATTTGACTGATTTCTTTCCCTTAGGTGTCTTGCTCCCCCTGAATCTTACATGGGATATTGGGAGAAGATAGGAAACAGAAAATCAGAGCTGAAAGATACAACTGGATAGAACTTAATGCAAATAAGCGTATATGAACATGTCTAAGTTATTATTTATTTCCTTATATCATGATAAATGTTTATTATTCATGCTAGAATTGTATTAACCGGAAACATAATACATGTGTGAATACATAGACCAACAGAGTGTCACTAGTATGCCTCTACTTGACTAGCTCGTTAATCAAAGATGGTTATGTTTCCTAACCATGAACAAAGAGTTGTTATTTGATTAACGAGGTCACATCATTAGTTGAATGATCTGATTGACATGACCCATTCCATTAGCTTAGCACCCGATCGTTTAGTATGTTGCTATTGCTTTCTTCATGACTTATACATGTTCCTATAACTATGAGATTATGCAACTCCCGTTTACCGGAGGAACGCTTTGGGTACTACCAAACGTCACAACGTAACTGGGTGATTATAAAGGAGTACTACAGGTGTCTCCAATGGTAGATGTTGGGTTGGCGTATTTCGAGATTAGGGTTTGTCACTCCGATTGTCGGAGAGGTATCTCTGGCCCCTCTCGGTAATGCACATAACATAAGCCTTGCAAGCACTGCAACTAATATGTTAGTTGTGAGATGATGTATTACGGAACGAGTAAAGAGACTTGCCAGTAACGAGATGGAACTAGGTATTGGATACCGACGATCGAATCTCGGGCAAGTAACATACCGATGACAAAGGGAACAACGTATGTTGTTATGCGGTCTGACCGATAAAGATCTTCGTAGAATATGTAGGAGCCAATATGGGCATCCAGGTCCCGCTATTGGTTATTGACCGGAGACGTGTCTCGGTCATGTCTACATTGTTCTCGAACCGTAGGGTCCGCACGCTTAACGTTACGATGACAGTTATTATGAGTTTATGCATTTTGATGTACCGAAGGTTGTTCGGAGTTCCGGATGAGATCACGGACATGACGAGGAGTCTCGAAATGGTCGAGACGTAAAGATTGATATATTGGAAGCCTATGTTTGGACATAGGAAGTGTTCCGGGTGAAATCGGGATTTTACCAGAATACCGGGAGGGTTACCGGAACCCCCCGGGAGACTAATGGGCCTATTGGGCCTTAGTGGAAAAGAGAAAAAGGGGCAGCCCACAGCCTGGCCGCGCGCCCCCCTTCCCCAAGTCCTAGTAGGACTAGGAGAAGGGGACGGCCCCCCTCTCTCTCCTTTCCCCCTTGAGAGTCCTAGTTGGAATAGGATTGGAGGGGGGAGTCCTACTCCCGGTAGGAGTAGGACTCCTCCTGCGCCTCCCTCTCTCTGTCCGGCCAGCCCCCCTCCCTCCAACCTTTATATACGGGGGCAGGGGACACCCCAAGACACACAAGTTGATCCTTGAGATCGTTCCTTAGCCGTGTGCGGTGCCCCCTGCCACCAAATTCCACCTCGATCATACCGTTGTAGTGCTTAGGCGAAGCCCTGCGTCGGTAGTACATCAAGATCGTCACCACGCCGTCATGTTGACGGAACTCTTCCTCGACGCTTTGCTGGATCGGAGCCCGAGGATCGTCATCGAGCTGAACGTGTGCTAAGAACTCGGAGGTGCCGGAGTAACGGTGCTTGGATCGGTCGGATCGGGAAGACGACGTACGACTACTTCCTCTACGTTGTGTGATCGCTTCCGCAGTCGGTCTGCGTTGGTACGTAGACAACACTCTCCCCTCTCGTTGCTGTGCATCACCATGATCTTGCGTGTGCGTAGGAAAATTTTCGAAATTACTACGTTCCCCAATAGTGGCATCCGAGCCTAGGTTTTATGGTTTGATGTTATTTGCACGAGTAGAACACAAGTGAGTTGTGGGCGATACAAGTCATACTGCCTACCAGCATGTCATACTTTGGTTCGGCGGTATTGTTGGGTGAGACGATCCGAACCAACCTTACGCGTACTCTTACGCGAGACCGGTTCCCTCGACGTGCTTTGCACATAGATGGCTTGCGGAAGACTGTCTCTCCAACTTTAGTTGAACCAAGTGTGACTACGCCCGGTCCTTGAGAAGGTTAAAACGGAGTCTATTTGACGAACTATCGTTGTGGTTTTGATGCGTAGGTGAGATGAGTTCTTACTTAAGCCCGTAGCAGCCACGTAAAACTTGCAACAACAAAGTAGAGGACGTCTAACTTGTTTTTGCAGGGTATGTTGTGATGTGATATGGTCAAGGCATGATGCTGATTTTATTGTATGAGATGATCATGTTTTGTAACCGAGTTATCGGCAACTGGCAGGAGCCATATGGTTGTCGCTTTATTGTATGCAATGCAATCGCGATGTAATGCTTTACTTTATTACTAAGCGGTAGTGATAGTCGTGGAAGCATAAGATTGGCGAGACGACAACGATGCTACGATGGAGATCAAGGTGTCGCGCCGGTGACGATGGTGATCATGACGGTGCTTCGGAGATGGAGATCACAAGCACAAGATGATGATGGCCATATCATATCACTTATATTGATTGCATGTGATGTTTATCCTTTTATGCATCTTATCTTGCTTTGATTGACGGTAGCATTATAAGATGATCTCTCACTAAATTATCAAGAAGTGTTCTCCCTGAGTATGCACCGTTGCCAAAGTTCGTCGTGCCCAGACACCACGTGATGATCGGGTGTGATAAGCTCTACGTCCAAATACAACGGGTGCAAAACAGTTGCACACGCAGAATACTCAGGTTATACTTGACGAGCCAAGCATATACAGATATGGCCTCGGAACACGGAGACCGAAAGGTCGAGCGTGAATCATATAGTAGATATGATCAACATAACGATGTTCACCATTGAAAACTACTCCATCTCACATGATGATCGGTTATGGTTTAGTTGATTTGGATCACGTGATCACTTAGAGGATTAGAGGGATGTCTATCTAAGTGGGAGTTCTTAAGTAATATAATTAAATTGAACTTAAATTTATCATGAACTTAGTCCTGGTAGTATCTTGCAAATCATGTTGTAGATCAATAGCTCGCGTTGTTGCTTCCCTATGTTTATTTTGATATGTTCCTAGAGAAAATTGTGTTGAAAGATGTTAGTAGCAATGATGCGGATTGGATCCGTGATCTGAGGTTTATCCTCATTGCTGCACAGAAGAATTATGTCCTTGATGCACCGCTAGGTGACAGACCTATTGCAGGAGGAGATGCAGACGTTATGAACGTTTGGCTAGCTCAATATGATGACTACTTGATAGTTTAGTGCACCATGCTTAACAGCTTAGAATCGGGACTTCAAAGACGTTTTGAACGTCATGGACCATATGAGATGTTCCAGGAGTTGAAGTTAATATTTCAAGCAAATACCCGAGTTGAGAGACATGAAGTCTCCAGCAAGTTCTATAGCTAAAAGATGGAGGAGAATCGCTCAACTAGTGAGCATGTGCTCAGATTGTCTGGGTACTACAATCGCTTGAATCAAGTGGGAGTTTATCTTCCAGATAAGATAGTGATTGACAGAATTCTCTAGTCATCATCACTAAGTTAGTAGAACTTCGTGATGAACTATAATATGCAAGGGATAACGGAAACAACTCCCAAGCTCTTCGTGATGCTGAAATCAACGAAGGTAGAAATCAAGAGAAACATCAAGTGTTGATGGTTGACAAGACCACTAGTTTCAAGAAAAGGGCAAAGGGAAGAAGGGGAACTTCAAGAAGAACGGCAAGCAAGTTGCTGCTCAAGTGAAGAAGCCCAAGTCTGATCCTAAGCCTGAGACTAAGTGATTCTACTGCAAAGGGACTGGTCACTGGAAGCGGAACTACCCCAAGTGATTGGCGGATAAGTAGGATGGCAAAGTGAACATAAGTATATTTGATATACATGTTATTGATGTGTACTATACTAGTGTTTATAGCAACCCCTTAGTATTTGATGCTAGTTCAGTTGCTAAGATTAGTAACTCGAAACGGGAGTTGCAGAATAAACAGAGACTAGTTAAGGGTGAAGTGACGATGTGTGTTGGAAGTAGTTCCAAGATTGATATGATCATCATCGCACACTCCCCTATACTTTCGGGATTAGTGTTGAACTTAAAATAAGTGTTATTTGGTTTTTGCGTTGAGCGTGAATATGATTTGATCATGTTTATTGCAATACAGTTATTCATTAAAGTTAGAGAATAATTGTTGTTCTGTTTACATGAATAAAACCTTCGATGGTCATACACCCAATGAAACAAGTTCGTTGGATCTCGATCATAGTGATACACATATTTATAATATTGAAACCAAAAAGATTCAAAGTTAATAATGATAGTGCAACTTATTTGTGGCACTGCCGTTTAGGTCATATTGGTATAAAGAGCATGAAGAAACTCCATGCTGATGGGCTTTCGAAATCACTTGATTATGAATCACTTGATGCTTGCGAACCATGCCTTTTGGGCAAGATGACTAAAACTCCGTTCTTCAGAACAATGGAGCGAGCAACAGATTTGTTGGAAATCATACATATTGATGTATGAGGTCCGATGAATATTGAGGCTCGCGACAGGTATCATTATTTTCTGATCTTCACAGATGATTTGAGCAGATATGAGTATATCTACTTGATGAAACATAAGTCTGAAACATTTGAAAAGTTCAAAGAATTTCAGAGTGAAGTGGAAAATCATCGTGACAAGAAAATAAAAGTTTCTACGATATGATCGCAGAGGTAAAATATTTGAGTTACGAGTTTGGTCTTCAATTAAAACAATGTGGAATAGTTTCACAAAATCATGCCACATGGAACACCACAGCATAATGGTGTGTCCGAACGTCATAACCATACTTTATTGGATATAGTGCAATCTATGATGTCTCTTACCGATCTACCACTATCGTTTTGGGGTTATGCATTAGAGACAGCTGCATTCACGTTAAATAGGGCACCATCTAAATCCGTCGAGACGACGCCTTATGAACTATGGTTTGGCAAGAAACCAAAGTTGTCGTTTCTTAAAATTTGGGGTTGCGATGCTTATATGAAAAAGTTTCATCCTGATAAGCTCAAACTCAAATCGGAGAAGTGCATCTTCATAGGATATCCAAAGGAAACTATTGGATACACCTTCTATCACAGATCCGAAGGCAAGACTTTTGTTGCTAAAATTCGGAAACTTTCTGGAGAAGGAGTTTCTCTCGAAAGAAGTGAGTGGGAGGAAAGTAGAACTTGACGAGGTAACTGTACCTACTCCCTTATTGGAAAGTAGTACATCACAGAAAACTGTTTCTGTGACACCTACACCAATTAGTGAGGAAGCTAATGATGATGATCATGTAACTTCAGATCAAGTTACTACCAAACCTTGTAGGTAAACCAGAGTAAGATCCACGCCAGAGTGGTACGGTAATCCTTCTCTGGAAATCATGCTACTAGATCATGATGAACCTACGAACTATGAGGAAGCGATGATGAGCCCAGATTCCGCGAAATGGTTTGAGGCCATGAAATCTGAGATATGATCCATGTATGAGAACAAAGTATGGACTTTGATGGATTTGCCCGATGATCGGCAAGCCATAGAAAATGAATGGATCTTCAAGAGGAAGACGGACGCTGATAGTAGTGTTACTATCTACAAAGCTAGAATTGTCGCAAAAGTTTTCGACAAGTTCAAGGTGTTGACTACGATGAGTTTTTCTCACTCGTATCTATGCTTAAGTCTGTCCGAATCATGTTAGCAATTGCCGCATTTTATGAAATCTGGCAAATAGATAAACAAAACTGCATTCCTTAATGGATTTATTAAAGAAGAGTTGTATGTGATGCAACTAGAAGGTTTTGTCAATCCAAAAGGTGCTAACAAAAATGTGCAAGCACCAGCGATCCATCTGTGGACTGGTGCAAGCATCTCGGAGTTGGAATATACGCTTTGATAAGTTGATCAAAGCATATAGTTTTATACAGACTTGCGGTGAAGCCTGTATTTACGAGAAAGTGAGTGGGAGCACTACAGCATTTCTGATAAGTATATGTGAATGACATATTATTGATCAGAAATAATGTAGAATTATTCTGTAAAGCATAAAGGAGTGTTTAAAAGGAGTTTTTCAAAGAAAGACTTCAGTGAAGCTGCTTACATATTGAGCTTCAAGATCTATAGAGATAGATCAAGACGCTTGATAAGTTCTTTCAATGAGTACATACCTTGACAAAGATTTTGAAGTAGTTCAAAATGGAGCAGTCAAAGAAAGAGTTCTTGCCTGTATTATAAGGTGTGAAGTTGAGTAAGACTCAAAGCCCGACCACGGCAGAAGATAGAAAGAGAATGAAAGTCATTCCCTATGCCTTGGCCATAGGTTCTATAAAGTATGTCATGCTGTATACCAGATCTATTGTATACCCTGCACTGATTTGGCAAGGGAGTACAATAGTGATCTAGGAGTAGATCACTGGACAGCGGTCAGAATTATCCTTAGTGAAATAAGGATATGTTTCTCGATAATGGACGTGATAAAAAGGTTCGTCGTAAATGGTTACGCCGATGCAAGTTTTGACACTAATCTAGATGACTCTAAGTCTCGGTCTAGATACATATTGAAAGTGGGAGCAATTAGCTAGAGTAGCTCCGTGTAGAGCATTATAGACAAAGAATCTTGCAAAATACTTACGGATCTGAATGTGACAGACCCGTTGACTAAAATTATCTCACAAGCAAAACATGATCACACCTTAGTACTCTTTGGGTGTTAATCACATACATATGTGAACTAGATTGCTGACTCTAGTAATCCCTTTGAGTGTTGGTCACATGACGATGTGAACTATGGGTGTTAATCACATGGTGATGTGAACCATTGCTGCTAAATCACATGGCGATGTGAACTAGATTATTGACTCTAGTGCAAATGGGAGACTGAAGGAAATATGCCCTAGAGGCAATAATAAAGTTATTATTTATTTCCTTATATCATGATAAATGTTTATTATTCATGCTAGAATTGTATTAACCGGAAACATAATACATGTGTGAATACATAGACCAACAGAGTGTCACTAGTATGCCTCTACTTGACTAGCTCGTTAATCAAAGATGGTTATGTTTCCTAACCATGAACAAAGAGTTGTTATTTGATTAACGAGGTCACATCATTAGTTGAATGATCTGATTGACATGACCCATTCCATTAGCTTAGCACCCGATCGTTTAGTATGTTGCTATTGCTTTCTTCATGACTTATACATGTTCCTATAACTATGAGATTATGCAACTCCCGTTTACCGGAGGAACGCTTTGGGTACTACCAAACGTCACAACGTAACTGGGTGATTATAAAGGAGTACTACAGGTGTCTCCAATGGTAGATGTTGGGTTGGCGTATTTCGAGATTAGGGTTTGTCACTCCGATTGTCGGAGAGGTATCTCTGGGCCCTCTCGGTAATGCACATCACATAAGCCTTGCAAGCACTGCAACTAATATGTTAGTTGTGAGATGATGTATTACGGAACGAGTAAAGAGACTTGCCAGTAACGAGATTGAACTAGGTATTGGATACCGACGATCGAATCTCGGGCAAGTAACATACCGATGACAAAGGGAACAACGTATGTTGTTATGCGGTCTGACCGATAAAGATCTTTGGACACGATACGATCATGAAACAATTTGCATTAGAGATTTAAATGACCATGTTCATTGCAAAGTTCATAAGTATGGCGAAGAAATTTTAAATTTTCAGCACAAACATCTAGCCTCTCTTGTAACCATTTGGTTTCTAAATACTTATGCCTCTTGCAAAATCTATCTTCCCTATTTGGTGTGTACTTGCAAACTCTATGCACTCCACAAAAGTTGATGTAGGACCTTGAAGTAGATGGGTCTAGAGGGGGGTGATTAGACACATAATGCTAAAGTTGCAATTTTTAAGCTTTTTCGGTTTAAGTGGAGTTTAAGCATAATTTCAACAATCACAATACATATCAAGCAAGTATGCAAAGAGTACATAGGCAGCGGAAAGTAAAGCATGCAACTTGCAAGAATGTAAAGGGAAGGGTTTGGAGAATTCAAACGCAACCGGAGACACGGATGTTTTTCCCGTGGTTCGGATAGGTGGTGCTATCCTACATCCACGTTGATGGAGACTTCAACCCACGAAGGGTAACGGTTGCGCGAGTCCATGGAGGGCTCCACCCATGAAGGGTCCACGAAGAAGCAACCTTGTCTATCCCACCATGGCCATCGCCCACGAAGGACTTGCCTCACTAGCGGTAGATCTTCACAAAGTAGGCGATCTCCTTGCCCTTACAAACTCCTTCGTTCAACTCCACAATCTTGTCGGAGGCTCCCAAGTGACACCTAGCCAATCTAGGAGACACCACTCTCCAAGAAGTAACAAATGGTGTGTTGATGATGAACTCCTTGATCTTGTGCTTCAAATGATAGTCTCCCCAACACTCAACTCTCTCTCATAGGATTTGGATCTGGTGGAAAGAAGATTTGAGTGGAAAGAAACTTGGGGAAGGCTAGAGATCAAGATTCATATGGTAGGAATGGAATATCTTGGCCTCAACACATGAGTAGGTAGTTCTCTCTCAGAAATAGGATGCTGGAATTGTAGGCTTAGTCTGATGGCTCTCTCTACGAATGAAGAGGGGGTGGAGGGGTATATATAGCCTCCACACAAAATCCAACCGTTACACACAATTTACCAATCTCGGTGGGACCGAATCAATAAACTCGGTCGGACCGAAAAGGTAAACCTAGTGACCGTTAGAGATTTCGGTGGGACCGACTGGATCAACTCGGTGGGACCGATGTGCTAGGGTTAGGGTAAATCCAAAACTCGGTTTGACCGATTACCCAAACTCGGTGGGACCGATTTGGGTAATAAGCGAAATAGAGAGTTGGCCAAGCAAACTCGGTGGGACCAATTGCATATCTTGGTGGGACCGAGAATAATGCAATAGGTAACAGAGAGTTTGCAAGCCCATCTCGGTGAGACCGAGATCCCATCGGTGAGACCGAACTGATTAGGGTTTCTGGCAGTTGCTATGACAAGTGAAACTCAGTGGCGCCGGATAGGAATAATCGGTAGGTCCGAGTTTGGCTTTAGGTTTAGGTCATATGTGGAAGTGGGAAAGTAGCTGAGGATTTTGGAGCATATCATTAAGCACATGAAGCAAGAGGTTCATTAAGTAACACCTCATCCCTCCTTGATAGTATTGGCTTTTCCTATGGACTCAATGTGATCTTGGATCACTAAAATGTAAAATGAAGAGTCTTGAGCTTCAAACTTTAGCCAATCCTTTGTCCTTAGCATCTTGGAGAACTTCCCACAACCTTTAGTCCATGCCACTCCATTGTTGAACTTATCTGAAACATACTAGATGAAAACATTAGTCCAACAAGAGATATGCTGTCATCAATTATCAAAACCACCTAGGGAGCACTTGTGCTTTCAGTTGACATGCTTATAAGAGACATTTTCATCATGACTAGTGCAATCATCATTAGTACTATGGATGCTCAAGGAGTTCATACTAACAACATTGCAATCATGCTCATCATTCAAAGATTTAGTGCCAAACATTTTATAGACTTCTTCTTCTAGCACTTGAGCACAATTTTCGTTTCCATCATTCTCCCAAAAAATATTAAAACGATGAAGTGTATGAGGCAAACTCAATTCCATTTTTTTGTAATTTTCTTTTATAAACTAAACGAGTGATAAAACAAGAAACTAAAATATTCGATTGCAAGATCTAAAGATATACCTTCAAGCACTCACCTACCCGGCAATGGCGAGAGAAAAGAGCTTGATGTCTACTACACAACCTTCATCTTGTAGATGTTGTTGGGCCTCTGCTACCTCTTGAGCACTGCGTTGGTTTTTGCTTGAAGAGGAAAGGGTGATGCAGTAAAGCAGCATAAGTATTTCCCTCAGTTTTCTAGAACCAAGGTACCAATCCAGCAGGAGACCACGCGTGAGTCACCTCGTACCTACACACACAAATAAGAACCTCGCAACCAACGCGATAAAGGGGTTGTCAACCCCTTCACGGCCACTTTCAAGAGTGAGATCTGATAGAGATGATAATGATAAGATAAATATTTTTGGTATTTTTATGATATAGATTGAAAGTAAAGATTGCAAAATAAAATAGATTGGAAACTTGTATGATGGAGAATAGACCCGGGGGCCATAGGTTTCACTAGTGGCTTCTCTCAAGATATCATAAGTATTACGGTGGGTGAACGAATTACTGTCGAGCAATTGATAGAAAAGCGAATAATTATGAGAATATCTAGGTATGATCATGTATATAGGCATCACGTCCGTGACAAGTAGACCGACTCCTGCCTACATCTACTACTATTACTTTGCACATCGACCGCTATCCAGCATGCATCTAGAGTATTAAGTTCATAAGAACAGAGTAACGCTTTAAGCAAGATGACATGATGCATAGGGATAAACTCATGCAATATGATATAAACCCCATCTTTTTATCCTCGATGGCAAAAATACAATACGTGTCGTTTCCCTTTCTGTCACTGGGATCGAGCACCGCAAGATTGAACCCAAAGCTAAGCAATTCTCCCATTGCAAGAAAGATCAATCTAGTAGGCCAAACCAAACTGATAATTCGAAGAGACTTGCAAAGATAAACCAATCATATATCAAAGAATTCAGAGAAGATTCAAATATTGTTCATAGATAAACTTGATCATAAACCCACAATTCATCGGATCTCGACAAACACACCGCAAAAGAAGATTACATCGAATAGATATCCAAGAGAATCGAGGAGAACTTTGTATTGAGATCCAAAGAGAGAGAAGAAGCCATCTAGCTACTAGCTATGGACCCGAAGGTCTGAAGTAAACTACTCACACATCATCGGAGGGGCCATGGAGTTGATGTAGAGGCCCTCCGTGATCAATGCCCCCTCCGGCAGAGCTCCGAAAAGGCCCCAAGATGGGATATCTTGGGTACAAAAGGTTGCGGCGATGGAAATATGGTTTCATGGTGCTCCTGGATGTTTGTGGGGTATATGGATATATATATATATAGGAGGAAGAAGTAGGTCGGTGGAGCAACGATGGGCCCACGAGGGTGGAGGGCACGCCCAGGGGGGGTGGGCGCGCCCCCCTTGCCTCGTGGCCTCCTTGATTGTTTCTTGACGTCCACTCCAAGTCTCCTGGATCATGTTTGGTCCAAAAATAATGCTCCCGAAGGTTTCATTCCGTTTGGACTTCGTTTGATATTCCTTTTCGGCGAAACTCTAAAATTGGCAAAAAACAACAATTTGGGTTGGGCCTCCAGTTAATAGGTTAGTCCCAAAAATAATATAAAAGTATAAAAATAAGCCCATTAACATCCAAAATAGACAATATAATAGCATGGAGCAATCAAAAATTATAGATACGTTGGAGACGTATCAAGCATCCCTAAGCTTAATTCCTGGTCGTCCTCGAGTAGGTAAATGATAAAAACAAACTTTTTGATGTGGAATGCTTCCTAACATATTTCTCAATGTAATTTTTCTTTATTGTGGCATGAATGTTCAGATCCAAAAGATTCAAGATAAAAGTTTAATATTGACATAGAAATAATAATACTTCAAGCATGCTAACTAAGCAATTATGTCTTCTAAAAATAACATGGCCAAAGAAAGTTATCCCTACAAAATCATATAGTCTGGCTATGCTCTATCTTCATCACATAAAATATTAAATCATGCACAACCCTGATGACAAGCCAAGCAATTGTTTCATACTTTTGATGTTCTCAAACTTTTTCAATCTTCACACAATAACATTGTCCCTTCTCTCTTTTTCTCTCATTTATTTTATTTTATTTGGGCCTTCTTTTTTTGGCCTCTTTTCTTTTCTTTCTTTTTTCATCCGGAGTCTCATCCCGACTTGTGGGGGAATCATAGTCTCCATCATCCTTTCCTCACCGGGACAATGCTCTAATAATGATGATCATCACACTTCTTTTTTACTTACAACTCAAGAATTACAACTCAATACTTAGAACAAAATATGACTCTATGTGAATGCCTCCGGTAGTGTTCTGGGATATGCAATGAATCAAGAGTGACATGTATGAAAGAATTATGAACGGTGGCTTTGCCACAAATATGATGTCAACTACATGATCATGCAAAGCAGTATGACAATGATGAAGCGTGTCATATCAAACGGAACGGTGGAAAGTTGCATGGCAATATATCTCGGAATGGCTATGGAAATGCCATAATAGGTAGGTATGGTGGCTGTTTTGAGGAAGGTATATGGTGGGTTTATGGTACCGGCGAAAGTTGCGTGGTACTAGAGAGGCTAGCAAATGGTGGAAGGGTGCGGGTGCGTATAATCCACGGACTCAACATTAGTCATAAAGAACTCACATACTTACTGCAAAAATCTATTAGTTATCGAAACAAAGTACTATGCGCATGCTCCTAGGGGGATAGATTGGTAGGAAAAGACCATCGCTCGTCCCCGACTGCCACTCATAAGGAAGGCAATCAATAAATAAATCATGCTCCGACTTCATCACATAACGGTTCACCATACGTGCATGCTACGGGAATCACAAACTTCAACACAAGTATTTCTCAAATTCACAACTACTCAACTAGCATGACTCTAATATCACCATCTCCATATCTCAAAACAATCATCAAGTATCAAACTTCTCTTAGTATTCAATCCACTTATATGAAACTTTTTATAAGGCCTAAAAGCAAATTGCCATGTTGTTCTAAAAGACTCTCGAAATAATATAAGTGAAGCATGAGATATCAATTATTTCTATAAAATAGAACCACCGCCGTGCTCTAAAGGATATAAGTGGAGCACTAGAGCAAAAACTATATAGCTCAAAAGATATAAGTGAAGCACATAGAGTATTCTAATAAATTCTAATTCATGTGTGTCTATCTCAAAAGGTGTGTACATCAAGGATGATTTTGGTAAACTAAAAAGCAAAGACTCAAATCATACAAGACGCTCCAAGCAAAACACATATCATGTGGTGAATAAAAATATAGCTCCAAGTAAAGTTACCGATGAACGAAGACAAAAGAGGGGATGCCTTCCGGGGCATCCCCAAGCTTAGGATTTTTGGTGTCCTTGGATTTACCTTGGGGTTCCTTGGGCATACCCAAGTTTAGGACCTTTCCACTCCTTGTTCCATGATCCATCAAATCTTTACCCAAAACTTGAAAACTTCACAACACAAAACTTAAAAGAAAATCTCGTGAGCTCCGTTAGCGAAAGAAAACAAAACACGACTTCAAGGTACTGTAATGAACTCATTCTTTATTTATATTGGTGTTAAACCTACTGTATTCCTACTTCTCTATGGTTTATAAACTCTTTTATTAGCCATAGATTCATCAAAATAAGCAAACAACACACGAAAAACAGAATCTGTCAAAAACGGAACAGTCTGTAATAAACGTAAGTAACACAAACTTCTGGAACCCCAAAAATTCTAAAATAAATTTCTGGACGTGAGGAATTTATCTATTAATCGTCTTCAAAAAGAATTAACTAAATATCACTCGCCAATAAAAAATGGCAGCAATTCTCGTGAGCGCTAAAGTTTCTGTTTTTTACAGCAAGATCAAAAAGACTTCCCCCAAGTATTCCCAATGGTTCTACTTGGCACAAACACTAATTAAACACAAAAAACACAACCAAAACAGAGTATAGATAAAATTTTCATTACTAAACAGGAGCAAAAATCAAGGAATAAAAATAAAATTGGGTTGCCTCCCAACAAGCGCTATCGTCTAACGCCCCTAGCTAGTCAAAAAAGTGAAGATAGATCTGAAGGAGATATGCCCTAGAGGCAATAATAAAGTTATTATTTATTTCCTTATATCATGATAAATGTTTATTATTCATGCTAGAATTGTATTAACCGGAAACATAATACATGTGTGAATACATAGACCAACAGAGTGTCACTAGTATGCCTCTACTTGACTAGCTCGTTAATCAAAGATGGTTATGTTTCCTAACCATGAACAAAGAGTTGTTATTTGATTAACGAGGTCACATCATTAGTTGAATGATCTGATTGACATGACCCATTCCATTAGCTTAGCACCCGATCGTTTAGTATGTTGCTATTGCTTTCTTCATGACTTATACATGTTCCTATAACTATGAGATTATGCAACTCCCGTTTACCGGAGGAATACTTTGGGTACTACCAAACATCACAACGTAACTGGGTGATTATAAAGGAGTACTACAGGTGTCTCCAATGGTAGATGTTGGGTTGGCGTATTTCGAGATTAGGGTTTGTCACTCCGATTGTCGGAGAGGTATCTCTGGGCCCTCTCGGTAATACACATCACATAAGCCTTGCAAGCATAATAACTAAGATGTTAGTTATGAGATGATGTATTACGGAACGAGTAAAGAGACTTTCCAGTAACGAGATTGAACTAAGTATTGGATACCGACGATCGAATCTCGGGCAAGTAACATACCGATGACAAAGGGAACAACGTATGTTGTTATGCGGTCTGACCGATAAAGATCTTCGTAGAATATGTAGGAGCCAATATGGGCATCCAGGTCCCGCTATTGGTTATTGACCGGAGACGTGTCTCGGTCATGTCTACATTGTTCTCGAACCGTAGGGTCCGCACGCTTAACGTTACGATGATAGTTATTATGAGTTTATGCATTTTGATGTACTGATGGTTGTTCGGAGTCCCGGATGTGATCACGGACATGACGAGGAGTCTCGAAATGGTCGAGACGTAAAGATTGATATATTGGAAGCCTATGTTTGGACACCGGAAGTGTTCCGGGTGAAATCGGGATTTTACCGGAATACCGGGAGGGTTACCGGAACCCCCCGGGAGGCAAATGGGCCTATTGGGCCTTAGTGGAAAAGTGAAAAGGGGCTGCCCACAAGGGCTGCGCGCCTCCCCCCCTTCCCTAGTCCTATTAGGACTAGGAGAAGGGGCCGGCCCCCCTCTCTTCTCTCTTCTCCTTGAAGAGTCCTATTAGGAATAGGATTGGGGGGGGGGAGTCCTACTCCCGGTAGGAGTGGGACTCCCCCTGCGCCTCTCTCCCAAGCCGGCCGAACCCCTCCCCCTGCTCCTTTATATACGGGGGTAGGGGCCACCCCATAGACACACAAGTTGATCATTGTTGATCGTTCCTTAGCCGTGTGCGGTGCCCCCTGCCACCAAATTCCACCTCGGTCATATCGTTGTAGAGCTTAGGCGAAGCCCTGCGTCGGTAGTACATCAAGATCGTCACCATGCCGTTGTGCTGACGGAACTCTTCCTCGACGCTTTGCTGGATCGGAGCCCGAGGATCGTCATCGAGCTGAACGTGTGCTAAGAACTCGGAGGTGCCGGAGTAACGGTGCTTGGATCGGTCGGATCGGGAAGAAGACGTACGACTACTTCCTCTACGTTGTGAGATCGCTTCCGCACTCGGTCTGCGTTGGTACGTAGACAATACTCTCCCCCTCGTTGCTATGCATCACCATGATCTTGCGTGTGCGTAGGAAATTTTTTGAAATTACTACGTTCCCCAACAGTGGCATCCGAGCCTAGGTTTTATGGTTTGATGTTATTTGCACGAGTAGAACACAAGTGAGTTGTGGGCGATACAAGTCATACTGCCTACCAGCATGTCATAGTTTGGTTCGGCGGTATTGTTGGGTGAGACGATCCGGACCAACCTTACGCGTACTCTTACGCGAGACCGGTTCCCTCGATGTGCTTTGCACATAGATGGCTTGCAGAAGACTGTCTCTCCAACTTTAGTTGAACCAAGTGTGACTACGCCCGGTCCTTGAGAAGGTTAAAACGGAGTCTATTTGACGAACTATCGTTGTTGTTTTGATGCTTAGGTGAGATGAATTCTTACTTAAGCCCGTAGCAGCCACGTAAAACTTGCAACAACAAAGTAGAGGACGTCTAACTTGTTTTTGCAGGGCATGTTGTGATGTGATATGGTCAAGGCATGATGCTGATTTTATTGTATGAGATGATCATGTTTTGTAACCGAGTTATCGGCAACTGGCAGGAGCCATATGGTTGTCGCTTTATTGTATGCAATGCAATCACGATGTAATGCTTTACTTTATTACTAAGCGGTAGTGATAGTCGTGGAAGCATAAGATTGGCGAGACGACAACGATGCTACGATGGAGATCAAGGTGTCGCGCCGGTGACGATGGTGATCATGACGGTGCTTCGGAGATGGAGATCACAAGCACAAGATGATGATGGCCATATCATATCACTTATATTGATTGCATGTGATGTTTATCCTTTTATGCATCTTATCTTGCTTTGATTGACGGTAGCATTATAAGATGATCTCTCACTAAATTATCAAGAAGTGTTCTCCCTGAGTATGCACCGTTGCCAAAGTTCGTCGTGCCCAGACACCACGTGATGATCGGGTGTGATAAGCTCTACGTCCATCTACAACGGGTGCAAGCCAGTTTTGCACACGCAGAATACTCAGGTTAAACTTGACGAGCCTAGCATATGCAGATATGGCCTCGGAACACAGAGACCGAAAGGTCGAGCGTGAATCATATAGTAGATATGATCAACATGACGATGTTCACCATTGAAAACTACTCCATCTCACGTGATGATCGGTTATGGTTTAGTTGATTTGGATCACGTGATCACTTAGAGGATTAGAGGGATGTCTATCTAAGTGGGAGTTCCTAAGTAATTTGATTAACTGAACTTAAACTTATCATGAACTTAGTACCTGATAGTATCTTGCTAGTTTATGTTGATTGTAGATAGATGGCTCGTGCTGTTGTTCCGTTGAATTTTAATGCGTTCCTTGAGAAAGCAAAGTTGAAAGATGATGGTAGCAATTACACGGACTGGGTCCGTAACGTGAGGATTATCCTCATTGCTGCACAGAAAAATTACGTCCTGGAAGCACCGCTGGGTGCCAGGCCTGCCGCTGGAGCAACGCCAGATGTTATGAATGTCTGGCAGAGCAAAGCTGATGACTACTCGATAGTTCAGTGTGCCATGCTTTACGGCTTAGAATCGGGACTTCAACGACATTTGGAACGTCATGGAGCATATGAGATGTTCCAGGAGTTGAAGTTAATATTTCAAGCAAATGCCCGAATTGAGAGATATGAAGTCTCCAATAAGTTCTATAGCTGCAAGATGGAGGAGAACAGTTCTGTCAGTGAGCATATACTCAAAATGTCTGGGTATAATAATCACTTGATTCAAATGGGAGTTAATCTTCCAAATGATTGCATCATTGACAGAATTCTCCAATCACTGCCACCAAGCTACAAGAGCTTCGTGATGAACTATAATATGCAAGGGATGAACAAGACTATTCCCGAGCTCTTCGCAATGCTGAAAGCTGCGGAGGTAGAAATCAAGAAGGAGCATCAAGTGTTGATGGTTAACAAAACCACTGGTTTCAAGAAAAAGGGCAAAGGGAAGAAGAAAGGGAATTTCAAGAAGAACAGCAAGCAAGTTGCTGCTCAGGAGAAGAAACCCAAGTCTGGACCTAAGCCTGAAACTGAGTGCTTCTATTGCAAGCAGACTGGTCACTTGAAGCGGAACTGCCCCAAGTATTTGGCGGATAAGAAGGATGGCAAGGTGAACAAAGGTATATGTGATATACATGTTATTGATGTGTACCTTACTAGAGCTCGCAGTAGCACCTGGGTATTTGATACTGGTTCTGTTGCTAATATTTGCAACTCGAAACAGGGACTACGGAATAAGCGGACGCTAGCAAAGGACGAGGTGACGATGCGCGTGGGAAATGGTTCCAAAGTCGATGTTATCGCGGCCGGCACGCTACCTCTACATCTACCTTCGGGATTAATATTAGACCTAAATAATTGTTATTTGGTGCCAGCGTTGAGCATGAACATTATATCTGGATCTTGTTTGATGCGAGACGGTTATTCATTTAAATCAGAGAATAATGGTTGTTCTATTTATATGAGTAATATCTTTTATGGTCATGCACCCTTGATGAGTGGTCTATTCTTATTGAATCTCGATAGTAGTGATACACATATTCATAATGTAGAAGCCAAAAGATGCAGAGTTGATAATGATAGTGCAACTTATTTGTGGCACTGCCGTTTAGGTCATATTGGTGTGAAGCGCATGAAGAAACTCCATACTGATGGGCTTTTGGAACCACTTGATTATGAATCACTTGGTACTTGCGAACCGTGCCTCATAGGCAAGATGACTAAAACACCGTTCTCCGGTACTATGGAGAGAGCAACAGATTTATTGGAAATCATACATACCGATGTATGTGGTCCGATGAATATTGAGGCTCGTGGCGGATATCGTTATTTTCTCACCTTCACGGATGATTTAAGCAGATATGGGTATATCTACTTAATGAAACATAAGTCTGAAACATTTGAAAAATTCAAGGAATTTCAAAGTGAAGTTGAAAATCATCGTAACAAGAAAATAAAGTTTCTACGATCTGATCGTGGAGGAGAATATTTGAGTTACGAGTTTGGTATACATTTGAAAAATTGTGGAATAGTTTCGCAACTCACGCCACCCGGAACATCACAGCGTAATGGTGTGTCCGAACGTCGTAATCGTACTTTACTAGATATGGTGCGATCTATGATGTCTCTTACTGATTTACCGCTATCATTTTGGGGTTATGCTTTAGAGACGGCCGCATTCACGTTAAATAGGGCACCATCAAAATCCGTTGAGACGACGCCTTATGAACTATGGTTTGGCAAGAAACCAAAGTTGTCGTTTCTTAAAGTTTGGGGCTGCGATGCTTATGTGAAAAAGCTTCAACCTGATAAGCTCGAACCCAAAGCGGAGAAATGTGTCTTCATAGGATACCCAAAGGAAACTGTTGGGTATACCTTCTATCACAGATCCGAAGGCAAGACATTCGTTGCTAAGAATGGATCATTTCTAGAGAAGGAGTTTCTCTCGAAAGAAGTGAGTGGGAGGAAAGTAGAACTTGACGAGGTAACTATACCTGCTCCCTTATTGGAAAATAGTACATCACAGAAAACTGTTTCTGCGACACCTACACCAATTAGTGAGGAAGCTAATGATGATGATCAAGAAACTTCAGGGCAAGATACTACTGAACCACGTAGATCAACTAGAGTGAGATCCGCACCAGAGTGGTACGGTAATCCAGTTCTGGAAGTCATGCTACTAGATCATGATGAACCTACGAACTATGAAGAAGCGATGGTGAGCCCAAATTCCGCAAAGTGGCTTGAGGCCATGAAATCTGAGATGGGATCCATGTATGAGAACAAAGTATGGACTTTGGTTGACTTACCCGATGATCGACAAGCAATTGAGAATAAATGGATCTTCAAGAAAAAGACTGATGCTGACGGTAATATTACTGTCTATAAAGCTCGACTTGTCGCAAAAGGTTTTCGACAAGTTCAAGGGGTTGACTACGATGAGACCTTCTCACCCGTAGCGATGCTTAAGTCCGTCAGAATTATGTTAGCAATTGCTGCGTTTTATGATTATGAAATATGGCAAATGGATGTCAAAACTGCATTCCTGAATGGATTTCGGGAAGAAGAGTTGTATATGATGCAACCAGAAGGTTTTGTCGATCCGAAGGGAGCTAACAAAGTGTGCAAACTCCAGCGATCCATTTATGGACTGGTGCAAGCATCTCGGAGTTGGAATAAACGCTTTGATAGTGTGATCAAAGCATTTGGCTTTATACAGACTTTTGGAGAAGCCTGTATTTACAAGAAAGTGAGTGGGAGCTCTGTAGCATTTCTGATATTATATGTGGATGACATATTGCTGATTGGAAATGATATAGAATTTCTGGATAGCATAAAGGGATACTTGAATAAAAGTTTTTCGATGAAAGACCTCGGGAAGCTGCTTACATATTAGGCATAAAGATCTATAGAGATAGATCAAAACGCTTAATTGGACTTTCACAAAGCACATACCTTGACAAGATTTTGAAGAAGTTCAAAATGGATCAAGCAAAGAAAGGGTTCTTGCCTGTGTTACAAGGTGTGAAGTTGAGTCAGACTCAATGCCCAACCACCGCAGAAGATAGAGAGAAAATGAAAGATGTTCCCTATGCTTCAGCCATAGGCTCTATCATGTATGCAATGTTGTGTACCAGACCTGATGTGTGCCTTGCTATAAGTTTAGCAGGGAGGTACCAAAGTAATCTAGGAGTGGATCACTGGACAGCGGTCAAGAACATCCTGAAATACCTGAAAAGGACTGAGGATATGTTTCTCGTATATGGAGGTGACAAAGATCTCACCGTAAGAGGTTACGTTGATGCAAGCTTTGACACTGATCCAGACGATTCTAAATCGCAAACCGGATACGTGTTTACTTTAAACGGTGGAGCTGTCAGTTGGTGCAGTTCTAAACAAAGCGTCGTAGCGGGATCTACATGTGAAGCGGAGTACATAGCTGCTTCGGAAGCAGCAAACGAAGGAGTCTGGATGAAGGAGTTCATATCCGATCTAGGTGTCATACCTAGTGCATCGGGTCCAATGAAAATCTTCTGTGACAATACTGGTGCAATTGCCTTGGCAAAGGAATCCAGATTTCACAAAAGAACCAAACACATCAAGAGACGCTTCAACTCCATCCGGGATTTAGTCCAGGTGGGAGACATAGAGATTTGCAGGATACATACGTATCTGAATGTTGCAGACCCGTTGACTAAGCCTCTTCCACGAGCAAAACATGATCAGCACCAAGGCTCCATGGGTGTTAGAATCATTACTGTGTAATCTAGATTATTGACTCTAGTGCAAGTGGGAGACTAAAGGAAATATGCCCTAGAGGCAATAATAAAGTTATTATTTATTTCCTTATATCATGATAAATGTTTATTATTCATGCTAGAATTGTATTAACCGGAAACATAATACATGTGTGAATACATAGACCAACAGAGTGTCACTAGTATGCCTCTACTTGACTAGCTCATTAATCAAAGATGGTTATGTTTCCTAACCATGAACAAAGAGTTGTTATTTTATTAACGAGGTCACATCATTAGTTGAGTGATCTGATTGACATGACCCATTCCATTAGCTTAGCACCCGATCGTTTAGTATGTTGCTATTGCTTTCTTCATGACTTATACATGTTCCTATAACTATGAGATTATGCAACTCCCGTTTACCGGAGGAATACTTTGGGTACTACCAAACGTCACAACGTAACTGGGTGATTATAAAGGAGTACTACAGGTGTCTCCA
The DNA here is from genome assembly GCA_034509565.1 of Triticum monococcum. Taxonomy (NCBI): domain Eukaryota; kingdom Viridiplantae; phylum Streptophyta; class Magnoliopsida; order Poales; family Poaceae; genus Triticum; species Triticum monococcum. The sequence continues at coordinate 661,564,324 of CM067843.1, read as the reverse complement.
ATGGTAGATGTTGGGTTGGCGTATTTCGAGATTAGGGTTTGTCACTCCGATTGTCGGAGAGGTATCTCTGGGTCCTCTCGGCAATACACATCACATAAGCCTTGCAAGCATAATAACTAAGATGTTAGTTATGAGATGATGTATTACGGAACGAGTAAAGAGACTTGCCAGTAACGAGATTGAACTAAGTATTGGATACCGACGATCGAATCTCGGGCAAGTAACATACCGATGACAAAGGGAACAACGTATGTTGTTATGCGGTCTGACCGATAAAGATCTTCGTAGAATATGTAGGAGCCAATATGGGCATCCAGGTCCCGCTATTGGTTATTGACCGGAGACGTGTCTCGGTCATGTCTACATTGTTCTCGAACCGTAAGGGTCCGCACGCTTAACGTTACGATGACAGTTATTACGAGTTTATGCATTTTGATGTACCGAAGGTTGTTCGGAGTCCCGGATGTGATCACGGACATGACGAGGAGTCTCGAAATGGTCGAGACGTAAAGATTGATATATTGGAAGCCTATGTTTGGACACCGGAAGTGTTCCGGGTGAAATCGGGATTTTACCGGAATACCGGGAGGGTTACCGGAACCCCCCGGGAGGCAAATGGGCCTATTGGGCCTTAGTGGAAAAGTGAAAAGGGGCTGCCCACAAGGGCTGCGCGCCTCCCCCCTTCCCTAGTCCTATTAGGACTAGGAGAAGGGGCCGGCCCCCCTCTCTTCTCTCTTCTCCTTGAAGAGTCCTATTAGGAATAGGATTGGGGGGGGGGAGTCCTACTCCCGGTAGGAGTGGGACTCCCCCTGCGCCTCTCTCCCAAGCCGGCCGAACCCCTCCCCCTGCTCCTTTATATACGGGGGCAGGGGGCACCCCATAGACACACAAGTTGATCATTGTTGATCGTTCCTTAGCCGTGTGCGGTGCCCCCTGCCACCAAATTCCACCTCGGTCATATCGTTGTAGAGCTTAGGCGAAGCCCTGCGTCTGTAGTACATCAAGATCGTCACCACGCCGTTGTGCTAACGGAACTCTTCCTCGACGCTTTGCTGGATCGGAGCCCGAGGATCGTCATCGAGCTGAACGTGTGCTAAGAACTCGGAGGTGCCGGAGTAACGGTGCTTGGATCGGTCGGATCGGGAAGAAGACGCACGACTACTTCCTCTACGTTGTGAGATCGCTTCCGCAGTCGGTCTGCGTTGGTACGTAGACAATACTCTCCCCCTCGTTGCTATGCATCACCATGATCTTGCGTGTGCGTAGGAAAATTTTCGAAATTACTACGTTCCCCAACAAGATCTAGGTATTGCCATCTTTGGTAGGCAATCCATAAGTGGCTCTCATAATAGATTCATATGATAATTTAATTTTCTTTCTAGGGAAGTGTTTCATGCCTTTACTTAACGGAAATTGGAATCTAATATTCCCTTCCTTCATATCAATAATTGCACCAATCGTCCTAAGGAAAGGTCTACCAAGAATAATAGGACATGAAGGATTGCAATCTATATCAAGAACAATGAAATCTATGGGCACGTAATTACTATTTGCAACAATAAGAACATCATTAATCTTTCCCATAGGTTTCTTAGTAGTGGAATCCGCAAGGTGCAAGTTTAAAGAACAACCATCAAATTCACGAAAACCTAGCAAATCACACAAAGTTTTTGGGATCGTGGAAACACTAGCACCCGAATCACATAAAGCATAGAATTCATGATCTTTAATTTTTATTTTAATAGTAGGTTCCCACTCATCATAAAGTTTTCTAGGGATAGAAACTTCCTACTCAAGTTTTTCTTCATAAGATTGCAACAAAGCATCAATGATATGTTTAGTAAAAGCTTTATTTTGACTATAAGCATGAGGAGAATTTAGCACGGATTGCAACAAGGAAATACAATCTATCAAATAGAAATTATCATAATTAAATTCCTTGAAATCCAAGATAGTGGGTTCATCGCTATTTAAAGATTTAACCTCTTCAATCCCACTTTTAACAATTTTTGCATCAAGATCTAAAAACTCTGAATCATTGGGACGCCTTCTAACTACAGTTGACTCATCTACAGTCCCATCATTATCAATATTCATATTGCAAAACAAAGATTTAATAGGGGACACATCAATTACTTTTAGATCTTCATCCTTATTATCATGAAAACTAGAAGAACATGGTTTCACAAAGCAATCTCTCTTAGCACGCATCCTAGCGGTTCTTTCTTTGCACTCATCAATGGAAATTCTCATGGCTTTGAGAGACTCATTGATATCATGCTTAGGTGGAATAGATCTAAGTTTCAAAGAATCAACATCAAGAAATTCCATCCACGTTCCTAGACAACTCATCAATCTTAAGCAAGTTTTCTTCAATCAAAGCATTGAAACTCTTTTGCGAAGTAATAAATTCTTTAATACTAGATTCAAAATCAGAGGGAATCTTATTATAATTTCCATAAGAATTGTTGTAGGAATTACCATAATTATTAGAGGAATTACTAGGAAATGGCCTACGATTAAAATTACCTCTATACACGTTGTTACCAAAATTGTTCCTGCCAACAAAATTCACATCCATAGATTCATTATTATTCTCTATCAAAGTAGACAAAGGCATATCATTAGGATCAGTAGGAGCACTCTTATTAGCAAACAATTTCATAAGTTCATCCATCTTTCCACTCAAAACATTAATCTCTTCAATTGCATGCACTTTTTTACTAGTAGATATTTGCGTGTGCCATTGAGAATAATTAACCATAATATTATCTAGGAGTTTGGTAGCTTCTCCTAAAGTGATTTCCATAAAAGTGCCTCCCGCAATCGAATCTAAAAGATTTCTAGAAGCAAAGTCCAATCCGGCATAAAAAATTGTATAATAATCCAAAGATTCAAACCATGTGTAGGGCAATTGCATATCATTAATTTCATCCTCTCCCAAGCTTGTGCAACATGTTCATGATCAAGTTGCTTAAAATTCATAATATCGTTTCTAAGAGAGATGATCTTAGCGGGAGGAAAATACTTAGAGATAAAAGCATCTTTGCACTTATTCCATGAATCAATGCTATTTTTAGGCAAAGACGAAAACCAAGCTTTAGCATGATCTCTAAGCGAAAACGGAAATAGCTTAAGTTTAACAATATCATTATCCACATCTTTATTATTTTGCATATCACACAAATCAACAAAGTTGTTTAGATGGGTAGCGGCATCTTCGTTGGGAAGGCCAAAAAACGGATCTTTCATGACAAGATTCAGCAAAGCAGTATTAATTTCACAAGATTCAGCATCGGTAAGAGGAGCAATCGGAGTGCTAATAAAATCATTATTGTTGGTATTGGCAAAGTCACACAATTTAGTATTATGTTGAGCCATCGTGACAAGCAAGCAATCCAACACACAAGCAAACAAGAAATAGGCAAAAGAGGCAAACTAGAAAAGAGAAGGGGAACGGAAAAGAGGGTGAATAAAACGGCAAGGGTGAAGTGGGGAAGAGGAAAACGAGAGGCAATTGGCAAATAATGTAATGCAAAGGATAAGAGTTGTGATGGGTACTTGGTATGTCTTGACTTGGCGTAGATCTCCCTTTGGATCAGTCCATAAATGGATCGCTGCAGCTTGCACACTTTGTTAGCTCCCTTTGGATTGATAAAACCTTCAGGTTGCATCATATACAACTCTTCTTCCAGAAATCCATTCTGGAATGCAGTCTTTACATCCATTTGCCAAATTTCATAATCATAAAACATGGCAATTGCAAACATGATTCGGACAGACTTAAGCATCGCTACGGGTGAGAAGGTCTCATCGTAGTCAACTCCTTGAACTTGTCGAAAACCTTTTGCAACAAGTCGAGCTTTGTAGATAGTAACATTACCGTCAGCGTCTGTCTTCTTCTTGAAGATCCATTTGTTCTTGATGGCTTGTCGATCATCGGGCAAGTCAACCAAAGTCCACACTTTGTTCTCATACATGGACCCCATCTTAGATTTCATGGCCTCAAGCCATTTTGCGGAATTTGGGCTCATCATCGCTTCCTCATAGTTCATAGGTTCGTCATGGTCAAGTAACATGACCTCCAGAACTGGATTACCGTACCACTCTGGTGTGGATCTTGTTCTGGTTGACCTACAAGGTTTGGTAGTAACTTGATCTGAAGTTTCATGATCATCATCATTAGCTTTCTCACTAATTGGTGTAGATGTCACAGGAACCGGTTTCTGTGATGAACTACTTTCCAATAAGGGAGCAGGTACAGTTACCTCATCAAGTTCTACTTTCCTCCCACTCACTTCTTTCAAGAGAAACTCCTTCTCTAGAAAGGATCCATTCTTAGCAACGAATATCTTGCCTTCGGATCTGTGATAGAAGGTGTACCCTATAGTTTCCTTTGGGTATCCTATGAAGACACATTTCTCCGATTTGGGTTCGAGTTTATCAGTTTGAAGCTTTTTCACATAATCATCACAGCCCCAAACTTTAAGAAACGACAACTTTGGTTTCTTGCCAAACCATAGTTCATAAGGCATCGTCTCAATGGATTTTGATGGTTCCCTATTTAACGTGAATGTAGCCGTCTCTAAAGCATAACCCCAAAACAATAGCGTTAAATCAGTAAGAGACATCATAGATCGCACCATATCTAGTAAAGTACGATTACAATGTTTGGACACACCATTATGCTGTGGTGTTGCGGGTGGCGTGAGTTGCGAAACTATTCCGCATTGTTTCAAATGTATGCCAAACTCGTAACTCAAATATTCCCCTCCACGATCAGATCGTAGGAACTTTATTTTCTTGTTACGATGATTTTCCACTTCATTCTAAAATTCTTTGAACTTTTCAAATGTTTCAGACTTATGTTTCATTAAGTAGATATACCCATATCTGGTTAAATCATCTGTAAAGGTGAGAAAATAATGATACCCGCCGCGAGCCTCAATATTCATCGGACCACATACATCAGTATGTATGATTTCCAACAAATCTGTTGCTCGCTCCATAGTTCCAGAGAACGACGTTTTAGTCATCTTGCCCATAAGGCATGGTTCGCAAGTACCAAGTGATTCATAATCAAGTGATTCCAAAAGTCCATCAGTATGGAGTTTCTTCATGCGCTTTATACCATTATAACCCAAACGACAGTGCCATAAATAAGTTGCACTATCATCATCAACTTTGCATCTTTTGGCTTCAACATTATGAATATGTGTATCACTACTATCAAGATTCAACAAGAATAGACCACTCTTTAAGGGTGCATGACCATAAAAGATATTACTCATATAAATAGAACAACCATTATTCTCAGATTTAATTGAATAACCGTCTCGCATCAAACAAGATCCAGATATAATGTTCATGCTTAACGCTGGCACCAAATAACAATTATTTAGGACTAAAACTAATCCCGAAGGTAGATGTAGAGGTGGCGTGCCGACGGCGATCACATTGACTTTGGAACCATTTCCCACACGCATCGTCACCTCGTCCTTAGCCAGTCTTCGCTTAATCCGTAGTCCCTGTTTCGAGTTGCAAATATTAGCAACAGAACCAGTATCAAATACCCAGGTGCTACTACGAGCTCTGGTAAGGTACACATCAATAACATGTATATCACATATACCTTTGTTCACCTTGCTATCCTTCTTATCCACCAAATACTTGGGGCAGTTCCGCTTCCAGTGACCAGTCTGTTTGCAGTAGAAGCACTCAGTCTCAGGCTTAGGTCCAGACTTGGGTTTCTTCTCTTGAGCAGCAACTTATTTGCCGTTCTTCTTGAAGTTCCCCTTCTTCTTCCCTTTGCCCTTTTTCTTGAAACTGGTGGTTTTATTGACCATCAACACTTGATGCTCCTTCTTGATTTCTAACTCCGCGGCCTTTAGCATTGCGAAGAGCTCGGGAATTGTCTTATTCACCCCTTGCATATTATAGTTCATCATGAAGCTTTTGTAGCTTGGTGGCAGTGATTGAAAAACTCTGTCAATGACACTATCAACAGGAAGATTAACTCCCAGTTGAGTCAAGTGATTATGATACCCAGACATTTTCAGTATATGCTCACTCACAGAACTATTCTCCTCCATCTTGCAGCTATAGAACTTATTGGAGACTTCATATCTCTCAATCCAGGCATTTGCTTGAAATATTAACTTCAACTCCTGGAACATATCATATGCTCCATGACGTTCAAAACGTCGTTGATGTCCCGGTTCTAAGCCGTAAAGCATGGCACACTGAACTATCGAGTAGTCATCAGCTTTACTCTTCCAAATGTTCTTAACATTGTCAGCAACATCTGCAGCAGGCCTGGCACCCAGCGGTGCTTCCAGGACGTAATTCTTCTGTGCAGCAATGAGGATAGTCCTCAAGTTACGGACCCAGTCCGTGTAATTGCTACCATCATCTTTCAACTTTGCTTTCTCAAGGAACGCATTAAAATTCAACAGAACAACAGCACGGGCCATCTATCTACAACAACATAGATAAGAAAAATACTATCAGGTACTAAGTTCATGATAAATTTAAGTTCAATTAATCATATTACTTAAGAACTCCCACTTAGATAGACATCCCTCTAATCATCTAAGTGATCGCGTGATCCATATCAACTAAACCATAACCGATCACTACGTGAAATGGAGTAGTTTTCAATGGTGAACGTCACTATGTTGATCATATCTACTATATGATTCACGCTCGACCTTTCGGTCTCAGTGTTCCGAGGCCATATCTGCATATGCTAGGCTCGTCAAGTTTAACCCGAGTATTCTGCGTGTGCAAAACTGGCTTGCACCCGTTGTAGATGGACATAGAGCTTATCACACCTGATCATCACGTGGTGTCTCGGCACGACGAACTTTGGCAACGGTGCATACTCAGGGAGAACACTTTTATCTTGAAATTTAGTGAGAGATCATCTTATAATGATACCGTCAAACAAAGCAGAATAAGATGCATAAAGGATAAACATCACATGCAATCAATATAAGTGATATGATATGGCCATCATCATCTTGTGCTTGTGATCTCTATTTCCGAAGCACCATCATGATCACCATCGTCACCGGCGCGACACCTTGATCTCCATGGTAGCATCATTGTCGTCTCGCCAACTATTGCTTCTACGACTATCGCTACCGCTCAGTGATAAAGTAAAGCAATTACAGGGCGATTGCATTGCATCCAATAAAGCGACAACCATATGGCTCCTGCCAGTTGCCGATAACTCCGTTACAAAACATGATCATCTCATACAATAAATATAGCATCATGTCCTGACCATATGACATCACAACATGCCCTGCAAAAACAAGTTAGACATCCTCTACTTTGTTGTTGCAAGTTTTACGTGGCTGCTATGGGCTAAGCAAGAACCGTTCTTACCTATGCATCAAAACCACAACGATAATTCGTCAAGTTGGTGTTGTTTTAACCTTCTCAAGGACCGGGCGTATGTAACATCCCAAAATTCTAAATTTTGGAATGTTATAATAAATAGATAGATTTGATTGATTGTTTGATTGACTGACTGAAAGTGAGTGAATTCGAAACTTTTTGAAAGTTAAATGAGAGAGAATAAAAGGACTTTCCCAAACTTTCATTTTTATGCTCTCCGCGAATTCAAATACTTTCCATCACAAAACCCTGGAGAGAAGATGACATGACTTCTTCCATTTATTTAAATGACAAGGGGTGTTGAAAATATTTGAATTTCATTTGAAAATATTTCCGATTCTGAAACTTTATGCAACTCAATGATTTTCATGAGAGAAGATAAAATGACTTCTTCAAAACATATGAAATATGAGTTGGGAGTTTCGAAGAATCAAATTCAAAGCCCTTTTGAATTTATTTTCAATTTGGTGTTATTTGAGTTTTATTCAAATTATTTTTCTCCAAAAATAAAATATATGGAAATTAGGGTAACATGATTCCCTACAATAGAAAATTGGAGAGAAATAAATTTGATTTCAATTTGGTATTTCTAAAATGATTTTTATTGGATTTTATTAGACCAGTGGCACTCTTTGGATTATTAGAATTTGTGTGTATTTTATTTAATGCTAGAAAAATGTTTATGTCGTAGAAAATATTATTCTGAAAATTTTGATATATAATATGCCTATATAAAGTGTTATTTTATTTTCGTTTTTCAGTTTATCGCATTCTGTAAAAAAAACTACACCACGCGGCCGGCCGAAAAAAAAACTGCACCGCGCGGCCGGCCGAAGGACTTTAGACCCATCGCCTCTTTTCTTCTCTGTTTCGTATATTTTCGTCTATGTTTACTCCCACATTGCCTAGCCTTTGACCCCTAAGCCTCTTTTCCACCAATAAATATAGACCCATAGAACCTCCAAAAATCATCCGATTCGGGTTAAATCAATATTTTGGTTTGACTAGATTCATTTAAAAAAAATATTTCTCCTCTCCGGCGCGACTTCTGGAAATTATCTCTTCTCTCCAAGGTCGTCTTTTCTCTGCCTTATAAAAGGTATCTTTCTTTGTTTTTTTTTCTTCTTATACCTCCGTAGTTTATTATTTTTAGACTAATATGATAAAATAATTAGATTATCAATTAGTCTACGTATTTATACATTAGACCCTAGCCCGTAGCTATTTTTTCTTCCGTAAAACAGCTTGGCCCAGATTTTTCAAATAGCCATAACTTTTTACTCGTTTGCCCAAATCCAACGAAACCAATGCTCACTTCTTCATTATGATCTCCTCTATCCAGTAATCCAACTCAAACATGTTTTTGAAAATTTTAAAATTTGAATTAGATCAGATTTGAATTCAAACTTCTTTTGATCATATCTTTTTATCCGTAACTCCGTTTCAGTTGATTCTTTTTGCAAATCAAAGCTCTTGACCTAAATTTTCTGATAAGGCCAAATTCACATAATTTTGGTACTGTTAGAAATTGTTTTATGTTGCAAGAGTTATTTGCTTGGTTTTGATGTTTTCCGAATCGTTTTCTTTGATCTTTCTGATCTTTTGAGTGATTGCTTATGTGTGGTTACTATTGCTTACTTATGATAGATTGACCGGAGTGTGACGAGTAGAGCTATCAAGAGTTTCGAGTGCGAATCATCTTCATCAACATTGTAGGCAAGTTCACACATTGATCATACCTTTTCTACAACCCAGTTTTTCTTGCATTAGATCAATCCTCACACATTCCATGATTAGGATCTAATTAAATTGTGGGATGGGAAGTAGATGAGGTAGTACCTATTACCTGTTTATTATCAAACCCCTGGGAGTTACTATTACGTTTGCTTATTATGCCATGCTATGCTCGTACACGTGGATTGGGTTTGAGAGTATTTCATGACAGATGTGAGATTTTTAATTAATGGTTTACTTAAGGTGGCAACTTAAACACACATCTGGGTGGACTGAGGCACCTGGGTATTCTAGGACTTGCCTGTTTTTCTTTTGGACCGCCACCCAGGCTCAAAGGGATCATGAGATTTTTCATACTAGAAACTTCCGTGTGCAGCCACAAGCCATTATGGGCTCTGGCATAGTTGATTAAGTCGTGCAAACTCTTACAGGGTAGAATAGCAGATGTAGGGGAAAGTAGGTGTACCGGTCTATCCAATGTAAGGTGCTAGCGCTTCTGAAAGACTATGTCTCGGTCATCCGTTTCTCAAACATCATGTAGTGCGAGAAATCTAACGGAGGCGATCGAGTCTTGTGGGGAAAAGTGCGCAAACCTCTGTAGAGTGTACAAACTAATCATGATTAGCCGTGTCCCCGGTTATGGACATCTTGAGTATCTAGTTCTTGGATTATCCTATTGATCTCATCATGTTACTTCTAAATTAATATTGTTGGGTTATTGATGACTATTTTTAATTGGGATTGAGAATGCTGTCAACCATTCTCAATGTTTAACAACCACCATGATAGTTAAATAAAATTTATTCCTTTGCAGTAGGGAAAAATTGGCTTTTCGCAAAAACCTAATAACCATAGAGCTTTTCCACCAGCCATATATGCATGTAGTGATAGCCATTGTTCATCATTTTCTCTCTATGGTGTGAATTTGCCAGTATATTCAATGTACTGACCCTCTGTGGCTGCAATGTCTCATGTTGCAGGATTTCTTACGACGAGTAAGTGATACGTTAGGGTTATGATTTCTACACTCAACTTTGCTGTTGGTGTTGATGGGAATCCACAACCTTGTTACTTCCGCTATTTGGATTGAGGTAATAGTATTTACGTTACTTTTACATGTGATTTACCTCTGTTATAAATCCTCGAGTACTGTGTGTCAGCATACCGATCCAGGGATGACACTTAAGCACAGAGACTTGACCCATTCGGGTCGGGTCGCTACAAGATGGTATCAGAGCACATGTTGACTGTAAGACGTGACCCTAGAAACTGGCAAGCCCATAGCAATGATTTTTCTCTACAACTTTCCCTTTCAAAAAGATCTTTTACCTCTCTTCTCTTCTGAGCTTATTCAAAAATTCCCTTTAGTGAGACCATACCCCTTTCCCCTTTTGACCACACGAAGATTTGACTGATGAGACCACTCCAAGAAGTACAAGATATCGGACAACTAAGACCACTTCGGAATGAAGAGTATTTTCCGTGCATCTGAATAATGGAAACTACAACGGTTGAAGACCGAAGACAAGTAGAATTTGAAGGATCTGAAGAATTCCCAGATTTGTATGACCTAGGAAGGCTACACTTATGGAACTTGGCAGACTATGGAAGTTGTCAATACCCGAGATCAAGGTGTATCGGAGAAAGACCAGAGCATGTAGAGTTAAGAACTCTAGGATTTGGCAAGAAAACCCTAAGGCAGGAGATATCAACTATGGAGAGATAGCTCATGGAAATGACAAGAGAAGAAACACGGTTATCCGTGATGTCATCACCCGCTGATGCTATTGTCACTGTGTTGAGTTAAGGATGCTTTCTTCAGAATGGATTTGATGGAAGAAGGCTGATGGAGCACCTATTAGTAAGATGAAGTTTTAACCTTAGCTAGTGTATCACCAGGATCTGGAGTAGTACATCAAGAAGTTTAAAATGGAGCTCCAGGAAGTCGTATTAGACAAGGAAGTATTTCATGAGGAACTCATGACCCTGAAGATGAGAGTAGCCAAGCTGGAGGAGTTACAACCTCGAGATACAGGAGATTCGTCAGGAACTGAAAGACAGTAGGACCGTGGTTCATACCAAGATTTTTAAACCCGGAAGTTTGGAATGCAACTCCAAAAATATTAAAGGATGTCACGAGGCAGAGATGATCTGGCAAAAGAACTTGAGAAAGACAAGCATGATCGGAAGAAGCCATTGGAGGCATGAACAAGACTTGAAGAGTTAGACAACGTTGAAGATTTATTGACTTTTAGAAGACCAAACCCCTGTTATATACCTACGTTAGATGCGATGTTTGTGAGCTATCATTTGTTTGATGTTTTTCCCGACATCCACAAATAAAATCTGTCTTTTCAAAACTTTTGTTTGTATTGTATGTATCCCTCTCCCTCTCTCTTATCTTACCCCAAACCCACATGGACCCAATAGAGGATGAATGAAGATGAGCTTATATTTTCTGGACTGATGGGTCAATTGGAGACGGACCGATGGATTCAGGACATGGAGGATCACATGAAGAATAACCCTATAGTTGGAAATGATATGACCCAACATGCTCTTCAGTGCTTTGAAAGAGGTGCCGCTACTTGGTGGAGGATGTACCAAACCACGAATGGATGGCAAGGAGTAACCACTTGGAGAGAATTTAAGTTGACTCTGCCAAAGTCTCGGTTTGTGTCCCAGAAGTTGAAGCCTTATGGAAAGGATATGAAGAAACCTTGTGCGTGCAAGATTTGTGGAGAAATAGGACACACCCATAAAGAACACAATGATGAATGCCCTAATTGTGAAGGAAGTCACCCAGTTGAAGAATGCCCAATTAGGCAGATTACTTGTTTCTTGTGTGAAGGGACTACCCACTATCCTGCTCAGTGTCACATTTACCCCATGGTACAACAAACCATCCAGCAGAAGAAAGAAGTAACGAAAGGAGCCCTCATGGAAATTTTAGAAGAACCTGTGATGAAGGAAGAGACGGAGGACACGCCCAAAGAAGAACCAATTAAACCCTGCACCAAGTCATGCTATTCATGTGGAGAAGAAGGACACATCTCCCAAAATTGTTTGAATGGGGATCTAGTAGAATTCCCGACAGAGGAAGTAGAATATGACCCACAGGAAATAGAAGCCATGATTGGCATGGAAAGGTCCAGGAAGAGAAGTAGATTGGATACCAGAAAGGACCTGAGTCATATCACCTGTTACAGGTGCAAGGAGTCAGGGCACTACCTCAACAATTGCCCAAAAAAGGAAACCTCGATACTTGTCAGAAGTAATATGTTTTAGTTGTAATGGAGCAGGGCACTTTGCCAGAGAATGCCCCAAGGAGAAGGAAACTTGTGCTAGATAGTTGAGTTTGCAACAAAAGAAATGGAGTAGTAGAAGAGAGGACGTTTTCTCTATATTGAGGTGTTGAGTTGAGACATGTAATGGAAAAGCGAGAGACTGTAATCAATTGAGAGTGAAATAAAGTTAGCATTGTTGGTACTGGTATGGATTTTATGAGTTGTTACTCTATGAAGAAGAATTTTGGCCATTCTAAGGATATGAGAAATATGGTCTATGGAAGATTTGTGCATTTTAAGGGTGGTAGTACCCTGTAAGAACCATTGAGCCCTGGAAAAGATAAGGATACTCCACTGAGTGGATTCCGGACAAAATGAATATGAGTTTTGTCTCGATATGTGTGATACCCCAAGAGTATGTGGGATGAAGTGGAGACCGTCAGTTGTTTGGACCAAATGTGATCAAGGAGTCAGAAGAGAATGTTAAGTTGATTTGAGATAGACTGAAGGTAGCTCAGTCCAGGCAGAAGAGTTATGTAGACTCAAAAACTCAAGGAGGTAGTCTATGAAATTGGAGACAGGGCATGTCTTCGCGTGTCCCCTATGCGAGGAGTTAAACGGATTGGAGTTAAGGGGAAATTAGCCCCGAGATTTGTAGGACCATACCGAGTTTTGGAGCATATGGGAGAAGTGGCGAACAAGTTGGAGTCACCCGAAGGACTGTCAGGAGTTCATGATGTGTTTCACGTTTCTGAGTTGAAGAAGTGCCATGTAGAGATGGCCAATATTCCCCTGTAAGAACGCTTGACCCTGGAAAGGATAATGATGTTCCACGAAGTGAATATGGACTTCATAAATATAAGTTTTTATCTTGGTATGTGGGATATCCCACGGGGATGAACAGATAAATTACTATTGGATATAAAGGAGGTATAATGTTGGAAATATGGATCAATGAAAATTCCATGATGAGTCTGAGTAATCATGTCCTAGTTTTGGTGCCAATAGAAGGAGGGAAGACAATACAATTGGATGGATTTTAAGTATGCTAGGAAGCTGGAAGTTGGATGTTGGAATAAGGATAAGTTGCCCAGAGGATAAGTTTAAGGTTTACAAGTGATGAGATGGGACATAACCCACAGGCCCCAGGACCTGCCAAGAAGCAAGCACATTCTTGCTGAAGGAAAAACCCTGGAGGAAGATACGACGTTTATCGGTAGACGATTTTATAGGAGTAACGCAAAACCTGAGAGTTGTGAAGGAACGATAGATGTTTGTTTGGCTTGCAGAATCAATGGATTATTCCGAATGCAGTTCATGGACAAGAGAAATTTTGCAATGCTTGTGAGGATGACTGAGTATTAGAATGCGAGATTCACTAAACCGTATACAGGGTAATGATTTGGGTGCGGGATGGATTGATCACCATACCGACTTACTCTTATTATTCGCCTTGCTATGTGGGATGGTAAATCTGAGTGACTTACCTATAGTAAGGAGAAGACGATCAAAACCCTGTTCAAACTTAGAATGGTATAAGTATTTTTCCCTTGTACAAGGCAGCTTTTGCCAACCGTAGGTTATACGGTGAGGTTCAACCCAGACCCATTTCCTGCAGGAGAAACCATAAATTGTTGACCACCATGAGATATCGATAGTCGTATAGTTTTGGCGCCAGACCCGTTAGCTAAAGAAGACCCAATCTCGGAATAACCTTACTTAGAGGAAAGGACAAAAGAATTGAGGAAAAGGTTATGCCACTACCGAAAGAGCCAGAGAAGGAATTTTCTCGAGGATCTGAGAAGACCGACACTGTCAATAAGAAGGATGGAGTATATGAGTTTGATGGAACAGTAACCATGCTTCTAAGGGTGGTAGCACCCCAGACACTATGTGATGATCGATGGATTTTGAGAAGACCCCAACCCTAACCTATTTCTTGCTAGCCTCTCCGAATCTCGAGGACGAGATTCATTTTAAGTGTGGTAGGTTTGTAACATCCCAAAATTCTAAATTTTGCAATGTTATAATGAATAGATAGATTTGATTGATTGTTTGATTGACTGACTGAAACTGAGTGAATTCGAAACTTTTTGAAAGTTAAATGAGAGGGAACAAAAGGACTTTCCCAAACTTTCATTTTTATGCTCTCCCCGAATTCAAATACTTTCCATCACAAAATCCTAGAGAGAAGATGACATGACTTCTTCCATTTATTTAAATGACAAGGGGTGTTGAAAATATTTGAATTTCATTTGAAAATATTTCCGATTCTGAAACTTTATGCAACTCAATGATTTTCATGAGAGAAGATAAAATGACTTCTTCAAAACATATGAAATATGAGTTGGGAGTTTCAAAGAATCAAATTCAAAGCCCTTTTGAATTTATTTTCAATTAGGAGTTATTTGAGTTTTATTCAAATTATTTTTCTCCAAAAATAAAATATATTGAAATTAGGGTAACATGATTCCCTACAACAGAAAATTGGAGAGAAATAAATTTGATTTCATTTTGGTATTTCTAAAATGATTTTTATTGGATTTTATTAGACCAGTGGCACTCTTTGGATTATTATAATTTGTGTGTATTTTATTTAATGCTAGAAAAATGTTCATGTCGTAGAAAATATTTTCCTGAAAATTTTGATATATAATATGCCTATATAAAGTTTTATTTTATTTTCATTTTTCAGTTTATCGCATTCTGTAAAAAAACTGCAGCGCGCGGCCGGCCGAAAAAAAAACTGCACCGCGCGGCCGGCCGATGGACTTTAGGCCCATCGCCTCTTTTCTTCTCTGTTTCGTATATTTTCGTCTATGTTTAGTCCCACATTGCCTAGCCTTTGACCCGTAAGCCTCTTTTTCACCAATAAATATAGACCCATAGAACCTCCAAAAATCATCCGATTCGGGTTAAATCAATATTTTGGTTTGACTAGATTCATTTAAGAAAAATATATTTCTCCTCTCCGGCGCGACTTCTGGAAATTATCTTTTCTCTCCAAAGTTGTCTTTTCTCTGCCTTATAAAAGGTATTTTTCTTTGTTTTTTTCTTCTTATACCTCCGTAGTTTATTATTTTTAGACTAATATGATAAAATAATTAGATTATCAATTAGTCTACGTATTTATACATTAGACCCTAGCCCGTAGCTATTTTTTCTTCCGTAAAACAGCTTGGCCCTGATTTTTCAAATAGCCATAACTTTTTACTCGTTTGCCCAAATCCAACGAAACCAACGCCCACTTCTTCATTATGATCTCCTCTATCCAGTAATCCAACTCAAACATGTTTTTGAAAATTTAAAATTTGAATTAGATCAGATTTGAATTCAAACTTCTTTTGATCATATCTTTTTATCCGTAACTCCGTTTGAGTTGATTTTTTTGCAAATCGAAGCTCTTGACCTAAATTTTCTGATAAGGCCAAATTCACATAATTTTGGTACTGTTAGAAATTGTTTTATGTTGCAAGAGTTATTTCCTTGGTTTTGATGTTTTCCGAATCGTTTTCTTCGATCTTTCTGATCTTTTGAGTGATTGCTTATGTGTGGTTACTATTGCTTGCTTACGATAGATTGACCGGAGTGTGACGAGTAGAGCTATCAAGAGTTTTGAGTGCGAATCATCTTCATCAACATTGTAGGCAAGTTCACACTTTGATCATACCTTTTCTACAACCCAGTTTTTCTTGCATTAGATCAATCCTCACACATTGCATGATTAGGATCTAATAAATTGTGGGATGGGAAGTAGATGAGGTAATACCTATTACCTGTTTATTATCAAACCCCTGGGAGTTACTATTACGTTTGCTTATTATGCCATGCTATGCTCGTAGACGTGGATTGGGTTTGAGAGTATTTCATGACAGATGTGAGATTGTTAATTAATGGTTTACTTAAGATGGCAACTTAAACACACATCTGGGTGGATTGAGGCACCTGGGTATTCCAGGACTTGCCTGTTTTTCTTTTGGACCGCCACCCAGGCTCAAAGGGATCATGAGATTTTTCATACTAGAAACTTCCGTGTGCAGCCACAAGCCATTATGGGCTCTGGCATAGTTGATTAAGTCGTGCAAACTCTTACAGGGTAGAATAGCAGATGTAGGGGAAAGTAGGTGTACCGGTCTATCCAACGTAAGGTGCTAGCGCTTCTGAAAGACTATGTCTCGGTCATCCGTTTCTCAAACATCATGTAGTGCGAGAAATCTAACGGAGGCGATCGAGTCTTGTGGGGAAAAGTGCGCAAACCTCTGCAGAGTGTACAAACTAATCATGATTAGCCGTGTCCCCGGTTATGGACATCTTGAGTATCTAGTTCTTGGATTATCCTGTTGATCTCATCATGTTACTTCTAAATTAATATTGTTGGGTTATTGATGACTATTTTTAATTGGGATTGAGAATGCTGTCAACCATTCTCAATGTTTAACAACCACCATGATAGTTAAATAAAATGTATTCCTTTGCAGTAGGGGAAAATTAGCTTTTCGCAAAAACCTTATAACCATAGAGCTTTTCCACCAGCCATATATGCATGTAGTGATAGCCATTGTTCATCATTTTCTCTCTATGGTGTGAATTTGCCAGTACATTCAATGTATTGACCCTCTGTGGCTGCAATGTCTCATGTTGCAGGATTTCTTACGACGAGTAAGTGATACGTTAGGGTTACGATTTCTACACTCAACTTTGCCGTTGGTGTTGATGGGAATCCACAACCTTGTTACTTCCTCTATTTGGATTGAGGTAATAGTATTTACGTTACTTTTACATGTGATTTACCTCTGTTATAAATCCTCGAGTACTGTGTGTGTCAGCATACCGATCCAGGGATGACACTTAAGCACAGAGACTTGACCCATTTGGGTCGGGTCGCTACAGCGTAGCCACACTCGGTTCAACTAAAGTTGGAGAAACTGACACCCGCCAGCCACGTGTGTGCAAAGCACGTCGGTAGAACCAGTCTCACGTAAGCGTACGGGTAATGTCGGTCCGGGCCGCTTCATCCAACAATAACGCCGAACGAAAGTATGACATGCTGGTATGCAGTATGAATTGTATCGCCCACAACTCACTTGTGTTCTACTTGTGCATATAACATCTACGCGTAAAAACCTGGCTCGGATGCCACTGTTGGGGAACGTAGTAATTTCAAAATTTTCCTACGCACACACAGGATCATGGTGATGCATAGCAACGAGAGGGGAGAGTGTTGTCCACGTACCCTCATAGACCGTTAAGCGGAAGTGTTATGACAACGCGGTTGATGTAGTCATACGTGTTCACGATCGACCGATCCTCAGTACCAAACGTACGGCACCTCCCCGTTCAGCACATGTTCAACTCGATGACGTCCCACGAACTCACGATCCAATAGATCTTGGGGAAGAGTTTCGTCAGCACGACGGCATGGTGACGATGTTGATGAAGTTACTGTAGCAGCACTTCGCCTAAACACCGCTACAATATGACCGAGGTGGATTATGGTGGAGGGGGGCACCGCACACGGCTGGGAAAGATCTTTGTGATCAACTTGTGTCTAGAGGTTCCCCCCTGCCCCTGTATATAAAGGAGCAAGGGGGAGGCCGGCCGAACCTTGTTGGCGCGCCTAGGAGGAGGAATCCTCCTCCTAGTAGGAGTAAGATTCCTCCCTTTCCTACTCCTACTAGGAGGGGTAAAGGAAAGGAGAGAAAGAGAAGGACAGGGGGCGCCGCCTGTCATGGTTCTAAGTCTGACAGTAAAATGGGGGGTAGGAATGTAGAGGCAAGATCCTAACTATGGAGGAGTTGTACACGCGAGTTTTACGAGTTCAGGCCCTTCTCGGAGGAAGTAACAGCCCTACGTCTCGGAGCCCGGAGGCGGTCGACTGGATTATATGCGCGTGTGTTACAGAGGGTGCGAACCCTTGTCCCTGAGGAGGGGGGTGGCTTATATAGAGTTCGCCAGACCCCTCCCGCCCTTAGTTACAAAGGGTTGAAGGTACATAAAGATGGGGACGTTACTGGTAACGCCTGCAATAAGGATACATAATGACCATTAAAGCTATGACTTAATTCTCGACCGTTGCAAAGTGGAGTGGCTCTAGATCTTCTGGTAGTCGAGTGATTGTCCATACGACCGAGTGTCTTCGAGACTGTCGAGTGGAACGTAGCTTCATGGTCGAGTGGATGATGATTTTTCTTCGAATGCTTCTGGCTCCTTTAGAGATGTCCTTGGGAAGGGTATATGGGACAGATCCATGACCCTACCCTAGGTACATAGCTTCATCATTAGCCCCTGAATGGATCAGGGTTTGAGTGAGGAAGGAGTTGTGAACACTTCCGACTCATTTTTCGTGCTATGAGTATGTCTTGTTCTGGATCAATGAACTGAGGTGATGACACCAACTTCTTTTTCAGTCGCCTTGATCCATTCTTAGTTTTTGTCGAATGAACTTTTACCGGAGAGTTCCGAGTGATGATGTGGAGGATGTCTTTCGTATGTCAAGTTGTTCTACTGTCTGCGGATTTCATGGGATTCGAATTTTGGGAAGCGCGCCGGGCGGGGGAGGCCACGGTAATCGGGACGGATTAGGCAGGTCGCCTCGATCCCCGCACCACCTTTTTCACCATGTATCGCGCGCGTGGCTGCTGCGGGATTTGATAAGATCATCCGGGCCTACAAGTCAGTCACTCAGAAGTGTCCTTATAAAAGGCACCGGACCGGGCTTTTGAACAGTGCACCCTCATTCTCCTTCTTCTTCCTCCGATTTCTCCGTTGCTCCTGCTTCCTCTCTTGGCGTCGTAGCCCCGCTTGGACTCGATTCACTGCCATGGGGAAGGAGAAGATGGTGGTGTTGGAGCGTGCAAAGAAGGCGACGGCAAAGGCGAAAGGGAAGAAGACCAGCCGGGGCAGATCTTCGTCGAGGTCCGGCCTGCCGCCTGGCTGGATCCAGGGCAACTGGATCCGCTCGACAATCAGTCAAGATGACATCAACGACCTGGTTGAGGGGGGACTGATCCCTCACCAATCGGCGCGGCTCCTGGGGAATGAGATCGAGCCGCAGCCGCAGGAGGGTGAGTGCGTCCTCCTCGCCACTCATGTCGACCGAGGATTTTCTTTACCTCCCCACCCTTTCTTTCGTGGTTTCTTGAACTTCTTCAGGGCTCAACTCCACCACTTTACTCAAACACCATCATGTATCTCGCTGCTTTCGTGTCCATGTGCGAGAACTTCTTGGGCTGCCAACCGCACTGGGGTTCTTCAAGCACATATTCATGTGTTGCTCCTAGACGGTCAAGAAGGCCAACCCGAGTGACGAGAGGACACACGTGATACAGATGTGCAGGGGCCTTGGAATTCAAATGAGGAACAAGAGCACCTTCCCAGCTATGATCCTTCCCGACTCGGTCCGGGGCTAGCAGTTGACCTAGTTTTACTGCAAGGACCAGCCGACCCCGGGTCAGTCGACTGGACTTCCTCCCTTTTCCTTGTCTCGAGTGAAGAAGCCCTCCTCCATGAGGGTGATCCCGGAAGAGAAGGCGCAGGTGAAGGTGTTGGTCGAGTGGATCGTCCAACCTGTCCGCGATGGAGTGACTGGTATGGACCTGCTGGAGGTCTTTCTTAGTCGACGCATCCAACCACTGCAAGCCCGTGACCATCCGATGTGGATGTACTCGGGACTCGAGGATTCCACTCGGATCCACCCGGAGGACGTTAGTGAAGACACGATGGAGAAGTGGCTGAGAGGAATCACTGGCAACAAAGATAATCCCCGGGGGTCTAGGAGAGTGATTCCATTCGACCATTTGTGCCAGCCGGAACAGGTATGATTCTGCATTGTCAAGTATCTTCTTGATTCACTGCGTAACATCTTGTTGATGGTCGACTGTATTTCTTTTGTTCATTGTCTTTTCAGGCTCTTATTGATATGTACTCGATGCCCAATGGAGTGCAGGAGCAAAATGTCGAGGAAGGGGTAAGCGGGGGCGAGAGTGGGGAGTGTCACTTGGATGCAGAGGAGGACGAGGAGAGCGACGACTCGAGTGATGAAGAAGAGGTCGACTCGCTGCCTCGTAGAGAGAGAAGGTCCAAGCACGCTCACGACCCGGCGAGCACCCCTGACCTGGTGGCTGCATCGACTGGGCAATCTTCGAAGCGCCCTCGGACATCTTCTCCGGTGCCGACTGAGAAGGTATCGAAACAACTCAAGACTGTGCCGCCTCCCACGCCGAAAGCATTGAAGGCCAGCTTCTCCAAACCACCAAAGGCTTTGCCCAAGATCAAAGTGACCATCCCCACCATCTCCAGGTAATCATCTGACCCGATCTTTTGCTCGACTCGAGCAACAGAACATAACCGACTGAATGTTGACATTAGCAGTGCTGCTACATCTGGAACTTAATACTGAGATGAGGAAATGGAAGACGCGGTTACCTCCAACCCAGGTAAAACTCTCATGATCTTGTTCTTGATTATTTGGTCGATTAAATTCTGGCGATTCATTTGGGGTCGACTGATTTATTTGCAGCCCCACCCAACATCATCGATCTTCCGGATGATGATGAAGATGTTGCCCCTACGCCTAGAAAGAACAAAAAAGTAGCAGCTGGCAAGACGTCTCAGCAGGGACCGATGACAAGACCAACCGTCCGGCAATCTGAAGACGCAGGTGGGGCCTCTGTAACTTTCGCTGTCCCATTGTCGAGTGAGCGTCCTACACCATCGATTGTACCAGTGTTTCCTTCAATCGTCCAACCTCATGCTTCGGAGCTCCAAGCTGCCGCACCTGGGTCGTCTGCCCCCTTCTTCACCAACTACCATGTTCCGGAAAACCAGTCGGATGCGGCTACAGAGGCCATCCGTCAGGCTAACGTGATGATGGAGCGGATGAAGACGGTGCACGAGAACAGCCAGGCTGCTTACGATGCCAGCGCGGCTCTTCGGGCCGATGTCCAGGTAAGTATACTTTCGACTGACCTTGTTCTATTAGGATATGCTACCTGAAATATTTTCTGCGTCGAATATGTACACCCACTAGGTGTTTTGTTATCTCTCACACTTGCGCTCTTCCACTCTGCCTGGGCGAGTGGGATCTGAACCGGTGGGGGCACGCTAAGTGCACCCACTGGGTGTAGTCCCCGAGACCGAAGTCGACTGCGGGCAGTCGACTGGGATCTGATTACTATTTACTTTCTTTTCTTCCACTCGACCCAGGCGGGCCGGCCGAGTGGGATCTGAACCAGTGGGGGCACGTCAAGTGCACCCACTGGGTGTAGTCCCCGAGAACGCAGTCGACTGCTGGCAGTCGGCCGGGGTCTGAATAGTTCCCCTTTCTTTTTTTCTTTAAAAAAAACTCGACCGGGGCAGACCGGTCGAGCAGGGTCTGAATCAGTGGGGGCACGCCAAGTGCACCCGCTGGGTGTAGTCGCCGAGATCGCAGTCGACTGCGGGCAGTCGACTAGGGTCTGAGTAAACTTTTAAAATTTATTCACTCGGAAGTAAATAATCTTTGATCTTGTCGATTGACACGTCTTTTACCTTCTGCAGAAATCTTGTACTCTCATTTCTAAGTTTGCCGAATTTGAGGAAAAGTAGAGGCAACTCAACCTCGACTTGGAGCTAGCCCAGCAAAAGTTGAAGAAAGCTCAAGATGAAGCAGGTGGTATGGAAGGTAACTGCCTATCGACTGTTCACGTCGATCGTCTTTTAAGATATTTCTTCGATCTCTTGTTTGATCCGATTGCTTCTTTTGCAGAGAAAATGAGGTTGGCTCTGGAGAAGAAGGACTTGGACCTTGTAGCCGCGCAGAAGGAAGCTCAAGATAAGACTGCCCTCGCAGACCAGAAGTTGGCTTTGGTCGGAGTGTTGGAAGGATAAGTAAACAAGCTGAAGTCCTCTCTCAATGAGTCCAACCAAGAGGTAACTCGTCTGAAGAAAGATAAGATTGCTCTGAATGAGAAGCTGGAGTCCGCGGTCCGTAAGAGAAATGGCATGGAAGCTTATCTGAGAACTCTTGCCAAGAAGCTCTATCTTATGCTAGAAGGTACTCCTTTTAGTCCGACTGCTTTACTGCTTGCAAGTCAATCCTGTCTAGTCGACTCACTAACTCTTTGACTACAGAATTCTGCCAAAACTTTGACGAGGAAACTAGACGGATCAAGACGGGTTTAGACCCTATCGTTTCTCCGGTCGGTGACGAGGCTGCCATGAATGTGCTTCGACTGGAATCCCGTGTCGCCAGCATCACAAGTTACCTCGCTCGTCTGAAGGTGGCAGTTTCACGGATCGACTCATCACTCTGGCCAGGGGCGATGCTTCAAAATGACCTCGAATCTCTGATGACTCGGCTCAACAAGATTCCTGGTCGAGTGCAAGAGTGGAAGAAGTCCTCTGCCCGGTGTGGTGCTGATGTGGCGCTGTCCTTGGTAAGGGTCCACTACAAGGAAGCTCGTGAAGACAAGCTGGCGGCGATCAAGGTCGCCAACACCAAAAGGCACGACTTTCAGTCCTTTATGGAGACTTTCATCGCTGCTGACACTCAGGTCGCAGATGGAATGGACTTGGACGAATTCGTCAAACCCGCCAGCCCTCCTCCTGCCGAGTGAACAAACTATGAGATTTAAACTTATCTTAAATTTGCCTCGGAATGCCGAGTGGTTGCTGTAACCATTAAACTCCTTCGGGCCTGATGCTCGAATACTTTTGATTTGTCGCTTGGAACTTTAGGATTTATCCGAACTGCTTTTGAGTATGCTTGCGATTGCTTTTGGAATCTGCTCCCTATTTGGAATGACCTTCGTGTTTGAGATGCAGCCTTGAAATGGAGACTTCAATCGAACCGTGCCTTGTCGTCCTTGCGGACAAGGATGGAGCGCACGTTGTATCTGTGGCGTAGCTCGAAGGAGAAGGTTGCAGTCGACTTGCGCCTCGTCGTCCTTGCGGACAAGGATGGAGCGTACATTGTATTTGTGGCGTAGCTCGAAGAAGAAGGTTGAAGTCGACCTGCGCCTCATCGTCCTTACGGACAAGGATGGAGCGCACGTTGTACTTGTGGCGTAGCTCGGAGAAGAGGGCCACGGTCGACCTGTACCTCGTCTCCCTTGCGGGTAGGGATGGAGCGTACATTGTACTTGTGGTGCAGCTCCAAAGGAGAAGGTTGTAGTCGACCTGCAACTCGTCATCCTTGCAGGTGAGGACTGGAATGCAGCTAAGCCTTCGAGTGGGAGGATTGCTCACCACTCGGTAGAATTTACAAACTTAGGCGAGTACTGGGCTGCAGCTAAGCCGCCGAGTGGGAGGGTTGCTCACCACTCGGTAGGATTTTACAAACTTAGGCGAGTACTGGGCTGCAGCTAAGCCGCCGAGTGGGAGGGTTGCTCACCACTCGGTAGGATTTTACAAACTTAGGCGAGTACTGGACTGCAGCTAAGCCCCCGAGTGGGAGGATTGCTCACCACTCGGTAGGATTTTACAAACTTAGGCGAGTACTGGACTGCATCTAAGCCCCCGAGTGGGAGGATTGCTCACCACTCGGTAGGATTTTACAAACTTAGGCGAGTACTGGACTGCAGCTAAGCCCCTGAGTGGGAGGATTGCTCACCACTCGGTAGGATTTTTTTTAAACTTAGGCGAGTACTGGACTGCAGCTAAGCCTCCGAGTGGGAGGATTGCTCACCACTCGGTAGGATTTTACAAACTTAGGCGAGTACTGGACTGCAGCTAAGCCCCCGAGTGGGAGGGTTGCTCACCACTCGGTAGGATTTTACAAACTTAGGCGAGTACTGGACTGCAGCTAAGCCTCCGAGTGGGAGGATTGCTCACCACTTGGTAGGATTTACAAACTTAGGCGAGTACTAGACTGCAGCTAAGCCCCCGAGTGGGAGGATTGCTCACCACTCGGTAGGATTTTTTAAACTTAGGCGAGTACTGGACTGCAGCTAAGCCTCCTAGTGGAAGGATTGCTCACCACTCCGTAGGATTTTACAAACTTAGGCGAGTACTAGACTACAGCTAAGCCCCCGAGTGGGAGGATTGCTCACCACTCATTAGGATTTTTTAAACTTAGGCGAGTACTGGACTGCAGCTAAGCCTCCGAGTGGGGGGATTGCTCACCACTCAGTAGGATTTTACAAACTTATGCAAGTACTGGACTATAGCTAAGCCCCCGACTGGGAGGATTGCTCACCACTCGATAGGATTTTTTAAACTTAGGCGAGTACTGGACTGCAGCTAAGCCCCCGAGTGGGAGGGTTGCTCACCACTCGGTAGGATTTTGAAAAACTTAGGCGAAACGGGTTCGCAGCTAAGCCCCCGAGTGAGAGGCTTGCTCACCACTCGGTAGGATTTTCTTTCGAACTTAGGCGAAACGGATTCGCAGCTAAGTCACCCACCGGGGGTTTTCAGACATAAACAAAAGCAACAACAATCGTGCCAGAGGATTGTAGAGCTCTTGTCTTTGATAAACAAATTACAAAGGTATTTCTTATTACATTTTATTCGAACAAGTACTTAAGTATAAAAGGGGCGGGGCAGCTCCGTGTTCCAAGCCCGTGGCTCGTCCTTCTTATGCTCGACACTGTAAAGGTGGTATGCTCCATTGTGGACCACTCTGGTGACAATGAAGGGACCTTCCCAAGCTGGGACGAGCTTGTGTGGTTTCTGCTAATCCACTCGAAGAACCAAGTCTCCCTCTTGAAAGGCTCGACCCTTCACGTGTCTAGCATGGAATCGACGCAAGTCTTGTTGATAAATGGTCGACCGGATCAAGGCCATCTCTCTTTCCTCCTCTAGGAGGTCGACCGCGTCTTGCCGAGCTTGTTCTGCTTCATCTTCAGAGAAGAGCTCAACTCGTGGTGCATTATGAAGCAAGTCACTCGGTAGAACAGCTTCAGCCCCATAGACAAAGAAGAATGGAGTTCGGCCAGTCGACGGATTAGGAGTTGTCCTCAATCCCCAGAGAACTGATGGAAGTTCATCAACCTAGGCGCCCGCTGCATGCTTGAGATCTCGCATCAGTCGGGGTTTCAGTCCTTTGAGAATCAGGCCATTTGCTCTTTCTGCTTGTCCATTCGACTGGGGATGGGCGACTGAAGCATAGTCAACTCGTGTGCCTTGTGAGGCCCAGAAGGTTCTGAACTCATCAGAATCGAAGTTCAATCCGTTGTCAGTGATGATGCTGTGTGGAACCCCATATTTGAAAATCAACTCTCTGATGAAGCTGACGGCAGTACTAGCTTCAAGATTCTTGATAGGCTTGGCTTCGATCCATTTGGTAAACTTGTCGACTGCTACAAGCACATGAGTGAAGCCGCTCCTACCAGTCCTCAGTGGACCAATGATACGTCTCTGTCGTATCTACTTTTCCAAACACTTTTGCCCTTGTTTTGGACTCTAACTTGTATGATTTGAATGGAACTAACCTGGACTGACGCTGTTTTCAGCAGAATTGCCATGGCGTTGTTTTATGTGCAGAAAACAAATATTCTCGGAATGACCTGAAACTCCACGGAACATCTTAGAAAAAATAATAAAAAATCCTCGCCAAAGATGAAGACCAGGGGGCCCACACCCTTCTCACGAGGGTGGCCCCCCTAGGGCGCGCCCCCCTGCCTTGTGGGCCCCCTGGAAACCCTCCGACGCCAACTCCAACTCTATATATTTGCTTTCGGAGAGAAAAAATCAGAGAGAAGAAATCATCGC
Source organism: Triticum monococcum (assembly GCA_034509565.1). Lineage (NCBI taxonomy): Eukaryota > Viridiplantae > Streptophyta > Magnoliopsida > Poales > Poaceae > Triticum > Triticum monococcum. The sequence goes on along the minus strand of CM067843.1, from coordinate 661,538,210 downwards.
GTTTTACGATACAGGGCCGCCGCCAAGCCCTAAAACCTCTCGGGAGGGCTGATCTGGAGTCCGTTCGAGGCTCCGGAGAGGGGGATTCGTCGCCGTCGTCATCATCAACCATCCTCCATCACCAATTTCATGATGCTCGCCGCCGTGCGTGAGTAATTTCGTCGTAGGCTTGCTGGAAGGTGATGGGTTGGATGAGATTTATCATGTAATCGAGTTAGTTTTGTTAGGGATTGATCCCTAGTATCCATTATATTCTGAGATTGATGTTGCCATGACTTTGCTATGCTTAATGCTTGTCACTAGGTCCCGAGTGCCATGATTTCAGATTGGAACCTATTATGTTTTCATGAATATATGTGAGTTCTTGATCCTATCTTGCAAGTCTATAGTCACCTACTATGTGCTATGATCCGGCAACCCCGAAGTGACAATAATCGGGACCACTCCCGGTGATGACCATAGTTTGAGGAGTTCATGTATTCACTATGTGCTAATGCTTTGTTCCGGTTCTCTTTTAAAAGGAGGCCTTAATATCCCTTAGTTTCCAATAGGACCCCGCTGCCACGGGAGGGTAGGACAAAAGATGGCATGCAAGTTCTTTTCCATAAGCACGTATGACTATATACGGAATACATGCCTACATTACATTGATGAATTGGATCTAGTTCTGTGTCACTCTATGTTATGACTGTTACATGATGAACCGCATCCGGCATAATTATACACCACTGATCCGGTGCCTACGAGTTTTCCATATACTGGTTCTCGCTTATTTACTTTCCGCTGCTACTGTTACAATCACTACAAAATACCAAAAACATTACTTTTGCTGTCTTTACTTTTGTTGCCGCTACCGCCAGTATCATATTACTTTGCTACTAAACACTTTGCCGCAGATACTAAGTTTCCAGGTGTGGTTGAATTGACAACTCAGCTGCTAATACTTGAGAATATTCTTTGGCTCACCTTGTGTCGAATCAATAAATTTGGGTTGAATACTCTACCCTCGAAACCTGTTGCGATCCCCTATACTTATGGGTTATCAAGACTAATTTCTGGCGCCGTTGCCGGGGAGCATAGCTCTATTCTTTGAGTCACTTGGGATTTATATCAGCTGGACACTATGAAGAACTTGAGAGATCCAAAAACCAAGATCTATCCCTCAACTACGAGGGGAGGTAAGGAACTACCATCTAGCTCTGCACTTGATTCACCTTCTGTTATGAGTAAGTTTGCGACACCTACACCTGCTTCTGCTATTCGTTCTGATATGTCGCATGTTATTGATGATACCACTTTTGCTATGCATGATACTTATGATGAAACTGCTTCTATGCCTGATACTACTGTGCCCCTTGGTGAATTTCTTGATGAACAAATTGGTAGGGCTAGAGAAAAAGAAATTATTGAATCTGAATACGATGATGATAGTGATGATGAAAATATGCCTGTTATTCCTGAGGGTTATCTTTTTGATATGGAATCTTCTGCCGCTATTTTAGCTTGCAAAGATAGATATGACCTTAAGAGGTTATTAATTAAATGGAACAAAGAATCACTTAGAGATAAAATGAAACCCGACCCTTCTTTTGCTACTTCACCTATTTGTGTTCCTGATAAGGATTATGAATTCTCTGTTGATCCTGATATAATTACTTTGGTTGAATCTGATCCGTTTTATGGCTATGAATCTGAAACTGTTGTGGCACATCTTACTAAATTAAATGATATAGCTGCCCTGTTTACTAATGATGAGAGATCGCGTTACTTTTATATACTCAAAATATTTCCGTTCTCATTAAAGGGTGATGCTAAGATATGGTTCAATTCTCTTGATCCTGGTTGTGTGCGTAGTCCTCAGGATATGATTTATTACTTCTCTGCTAAATATTTCCCTGCTCATAAGAAACAAGCTGCTTTGAGGGAAATATACAACTTCATGCAAATTAAAGAAGGGAGTCTCCCACAAGCTTGGGGGAGGCTTCTCAAGTTACTTAATGCTTTGCCTGATCATCCTCTTAAGAAACCTGAAATACTTGATATCTTTTATAATGGACTAACCGATGCTTCCAGAGATTACCTGGATAGTTGTGTTGGTTCTCTTTTCAGGGAAAGAACACCGGATGAAGCTGAAATTCTATTGAATAATATGTTGACAAATGAAAATAATTGGGCACCTCCTGAGCCAGCTCCTGAGCCATCTCCTGCTCCAATTACTGAACCTATTCTTAAACCAACTCCGAAGAAGAGAGGTGTTTTATTTCCCAGTCCCGAAGATATGCAAGAGGCAAAGAAATATATGAAAGAAAAAGGTATTAAAGCTGAAGACGTTAAGAATTTACCTCCTATTGAAGAAATACATGGTCTTAATGCACCGCCTGTTGAAGAAACATTTTATCTTAATTCTTTATTTATTGAAGAATCTCCTGATCCCGATATCCTGACACAGGTAGTAAAGGTAAATCCTCTCTATAGATATGATAAAGCTGAAGTCCCTCCTACTAAAATTGCTAGTCAGTGCTTGGATGAGTTTGATAACTTTATGTTTAAGCAAGACGACTTCAATGCTTATTTTGGTAGACAATTAAAAGAAAATGCTTATATGATTAGACGCTTGGGTGATTATATGGCTAATATTAAAGGTGAACTTAAACTTGTTAGCAAAAATGCTTCTATGGTTACCACTCAAGTAGAACAAGTACTTAAGGCTCAAAAAGAAGTGCTTGATGAAATGAATAGTAAGAAAAATGATTATGCTGTTAGAGTGGCTACTAGAACTGGTAGAATGACTCGGGAACCTTTGTATCTTGAAGGCCACCCTAAGAGAATCGAGCAAGATTCTCAAAGAAATAATATTGATGTTCCTAGTTCTTCTAAAAAGAAGAAAAAGAAAAATGATAGAACTGTGCAAACTTCTAGTGAACCTATTGCTGAACCACCTGATAATCCAAATGATATATCTATGTCTGATGCTGAAACACAATCTAGTAATAAACATGAACCTAGTAAAAATATTAATGATGATGTTCATGATGATGCTCAACCTAGTAATGATAATGATGTAGAAATTGAACCTGCTGTTGATCTTGATAACCCACAATCAAAGAATCAACGTTATGATAAAAGAGACTTTGTTTCTAGGAAACATGGTAAAGAAAGGGAACCTTGGGTTCAGAAACCCACACCCTTTCCTCCAAAACCATCCAAGAAAAAGGATGATGAGGATTTTGAGCACTTTGCTGAAATGATTAGGCCTATCTTTTTGCGTATGCGATTAACTAATGTGCTCAAAACAAATCCTTATGCTAAATATATGAAGGATATCATTACTAATAAAAGAAAGATACCTGAAGCTGAAATTTCCACCATGCTTGCTAATTATACTTTTAAGGGTGGAATACCAAAGAAACTTGGAGACCCCAGAGTACCTACTATACCTTGCTCCATTAAAAGAAATTATATTAAAACTGCTTTATGTGATCTTGGAGCCGGTGTTAGTGTTATGCCTCTCTCTTTATATCATAGACTTGACTTGAATAAGCTGACACCTACCGAAATATCTTTGCAAATGGCTGATAAATCAACTGCTATACCTGTCGGTATCTGTGAGGAAGTGCCTGTTGTGGTTGCAAATGTTACTATTTTAACGGACTTTGTTATTCTTGATATTCCCAAGGATGATAGTATGTCTATTATTCTTGGAAGACCTTTTCTTAATACTGCAGGGGCTGTTATTGATTGCAACAAAGGCAATGTCACTTTTCATGTTAATGGTAATGAGCATACGGTACACTTTCCGAGGAAATAGCCTCAAGTTCATAGTATCAACTCTATTGGAAAAATTCCATCGATTATATTTGGAGGTTTTGAATTTCCTCTTCCTACCATCAAGAATAAATATGATATTCTTATTATTGGGGATGTGCATATTCCCATTGAGGTAACTTAGTGTTATTCGAAATTTCTCCGGTTTCATGATTATCGGAATGAGTTTGTTAACAAGACTTGATCAACCTTGTTAGTGGATTCTTTTTGATGAGCATGAGATGGATGAAACTAGAAGCACAACCTTCTGTAACCCACTTTTACTTTCCGTTAATTAGTAGAAATAAAGTGAAAATAGTATTTTATGTCTATTTCCTGACTTATCCGTGCAATGTAAAAATATCCCGAAAATAAAAGTCCTCAGAATGACATGCCAATTTAATATGATTTGTCGGGAATATTTGAGGATTTACTGTGCTAAAATTACCGCGGGAGGAGCTGCCACCTGGCCATGAGGGTGGTGGGCACCCCCCCCCCCTATAGGGCGCACCCCCTTCCTCGTGGGCCCACGGTGGCCCTCCTCCACTTATCCCAACACCCATCTTCTTCCTCTGTCTCACACAAACCAGAAAAACCAACTCAAGCACGAGTTCCAGCCACTTGCTGTGATTTTCGATCTCCTTGCTCAAAGCACCTCTCGCAAAACTGCTTGGGGAGATTGTTCCTTGGTATGTGACTCCTCCATTGGTCCAATTAGTTTTTGTTCTAGTGCTTTATTCTTTGCAAATTTGTGCTGCATAGGTGACCATGTTCTTGAGCTTGCATGTCAAATTTATATGGTTCCAAGTAGTTCTAATGCTTGATTTAGGCTCTAGGCACTTGTAGGAGTAGTTGCTATCAATATTATTGAAGTTGGTTCATTTTTGTTTGAAGTTACTAAAAATTTCAGATTGTTTCAGAAAAAGAATGAGGAGATTTTTGAGGGGCTCGTCGAGCCAAAGCTCGAAGGAAAAGGCACCAAAGCCTAAGTATAATTTTCCGCGCACCACGGAGATTCGGGGGCGTGAATGGCCTTCTGAAGATTTCTTGAGAGCAGCCGGTATCTATGAAGATTTTCATGAATTGGCTCACAATGTAGGCCTCACCGCTTTCCTCCACGACCAATGCGATCAGTATCTCTTACTCACAAATACTTTTGTGCAAAACTTTCATTTTCATTCTAGGAACTCACCACCTACGGTGGAGTTTCATTTATATGATGAGCATAAGGAGATGTCACTTTATGATTTTTGTCAGATTTGTTTAATCCCTTTTGAGGGCAAGACAGAAGAACCACATCATGATGATGTGGCTGGGTTTATTGATACTATCACAGTAGGAGAAACTAGAAAGGTTTCCGATGCACGAATCACTAGCATACATTTTCCTGTTTTATGTTACTTTGCATTATTTGCTAGTCGTTGTTTAATTGGACGCGGAAACAGTGGAAACCTTAGTGTCCCTGATATAATTATTCTGCACCACGATTTATACAGTGACAACACTTTTAGTATGGGCAGTATTATTGCTAGACGGTTAAGTATGAACCGTACTAAGGGTCCCATCTTTGGAGGCGTCTATGCCACACGCCTAGCTGCACATTTTAACATACCTATTAGGCATGCTGAGAAGGAAGAAAAGGTGTTGCCCCGTGTTTATCTAGATCATAAAAGTATGGTGGCACATGATTTTATTGTTAAGAATAGGGCAGGAGAGCTTAAATATCAATTGTTTTTTAACAAACATCATCATGAGACTATTATCCTGCCTGCTCCTTCTTTGTTTAATTTTGTAGGACCCTACCTCATTACATGGGCTGCCATCCAAGCTTACAAGAATCATGCATCAGCCCCAGAACAGGAACCACAAGATGAGCCTCCACGACAATCTGTTTATTTTTGGGATCCAGAGATGACTGTCAGCCAGTGGCAGTCAGAGTCTTCTTCTTCATCATAGTATGATCCCAACTATTCCTCCTCATCACAGTATGATCCCAAAAACTATTATTATGGATATCCGCCAGGCCAGCCGTAGCCATAGACCAACTTAGGCCAAAATCCTAAGCTTGGGGGAGTACGTATCTCTCACCGACATTACATTTATGTTCACAGACACTCATTGCTAGATGTTGGTGCTCATACTTTTTCACTGTAATATCCATGCTAGTTTATTTTTTTCCTGCTTTCTTCTTGTGTGTTTGTTAAACCTTAAGAAAAAAATAGTAGTAGTTTATTTTTATGCTGTAGTAGTAATAATTAAAAAGAAAACCCAAAAATATTTCCCGTTCTTCTTTTGCTTGTTGGGAGCTTTCCCGTGTAAATAGTTTTATTTCTTTTCTTTTCTTTGGGGGTTAGTAGGAGAAGACCATAATTAAATTGTTGAAGTGGCTCTTATATGCATTATTGTTGATTTAACCAAGAGCCCATATTGCCTTGTCTTGTCCTGTTTATTGAATGCTCACAGATTCCAGCTTAGTCCAATGCACGTGCACTCTTATTATTATCACACCGTTCGGTCATGCAAGTGAAAGACAATTATGATGATATATGATGGACTGACTGAGATGAGAAAAGCTGGTATGAACTCGACCTCTTTTGTTTTTGTAAATATGATGAGTCCCTCGTTCTTGATTCAGCTTATTATGAATAAACATGTTTGCAATGACAATTAGAGATCATAGTTGCTTGTGCCATGCTTGATTAGCTATGAGTTATAATGATTTACCTTGTGCGCCAACATGCTATTGAGATGATTATGATGGGGTGGTATCCTCCTTTGAATGATTTAAGTGACTTGACTTGGCACATGTTCACGCATGTAGTTGAAACAAAATCAACATAGCCTTCACGATATTTATGTTCATGGTGGATTATATCCTACTCATGCTTGCATCCAATGTTTATTAATTTTAATGCATGTACATGGCTGTTGTCGCTCTCTAGTTGGTCGCTTCCCAGTCTTTTGCTAGCCTTCACTTGTACTAAGCGGGAATAATGCTTGTGCATCCAATCCCTTAAACCCCAAAGTTATTCCAGATGAGTCCACTATACCTTCCTATATGCGGTATCTACCTGCCGTTCCAAGTAAATTTGTATGTGCCAAACTCTAAACCTTCAAATAAACATTCTGTTTTATATGCTCGAATAGCCCATGTATCAACCAAGGTTGTCCTTATCTTCCGTGTTAGGCGGGTTATTCTCAAGAGGAGTGGACTCCGCTCCTCACTCACGAGAAAATGGCTGGTCACTGGGATGCCCAGTCCCATGCTTTATGCAAACTAAATCAAAATTAATTGCAAACAAAACCCCCCTGGGACCTGATGTATGTTGGAGGCACTCGTTATTTCGAGCAAGCCATGGATTGATGCCTGTTGGTGGAGGGGGAGTATAAACTTTACCATTCTGTTTGGGAACCACCTATAATGTGTTTAGCATGGAAGATATCGCCATCTCTTAGTTGTTATGTTGACAATGAAAGTATACCGCTCAAAATACAATTTATCTCTATTTCAAAACCGAGCTCTGGCACCTCTACAAGTCCCTACTTCCCTCTGCGAAGGGCCTATACATTTACTTTTATGTTGAGTCATCACCCTCTTATTAAAAAGCACTAGCTGGAGAGCACAACCATCATTTGCATTCATCACTGTTAATTTATATTGGGTATGACTATGATTGGATATCTTTTACCATGAATTATAATGTCTAGTCAGTCCTTGATCTTTAAAGGTGCTCTGCATTTATGTTTTGCGGTCTCAGAAAGGGCTAGCGAGATACCATCTTGTTATATCATATTATGATTGTTTCGAGAAAGTATTGTCATCCGAGATTTATTATTATGACTTGCTAGTTGATTATGCTATTGATACGAGTTATTATGAGACCTGAGAATTATTGCAAATGTGGTTAGTTATGATCTATGTTGAAAACTTGAATGCTGGCTTGACATAGTTACAACAACAAGAGCAAACAGAGTTTGTAAAAGTTTTTCTTTCTTTCTTTCAGTTTGTCATCTGAATTGCTTGAGGACAACCAAGGGTTTAAGCTTGGGGGAGTTGATAAATCTCCGTCGTATCTACTTTTCCAAACACTTTTGCCCTTGTTTTGGACTCTAACTTGTATGATTTGAATGGAACTAACCCGGACTGATGCTGTTTTTAGCAGAATTGCCATGGTGTTGTTTTATGTGCAGAAAACAAATATTCTCGGAATGACCTGAAACTCCACGGAACATCTTAGAAAAAATAGTAAACAATCCTCGCCAAAGATGAAGACCAGGGGGCCCACACCCTTCTCACGAGGGTGGGGGCGCCCCCCCAGGGTGCGCCCCCCTGCCTCGTGGGCCCCCTGGAAACCCTCCGACGCCAACTCCAACTCTATATATTTGCTTTCGAAGAGAAAAAATCAGAGAGAAGAAATCATCGTGTTTTACGACACGGAGCCACCGCCAAGCCCTAAAACCTCTCGGGAGGGCTGGTCTGGGGTCCGTTCGGGGCTCCGGAGAGGGGGATTCGTCGCCGTCGTCATCATCAACCATCCTCCATCACCAATTTCATGATGCTCACCACTGTGCGTGAGTAATTCCATCGTAGGCTTGCTGGACGCTGATGGGTTGGATGAGATTTACCATGTAATCGAGTTAGTTTTGTTAGGGATTGATCCCTAGTATCCATTATGTTCTGAGATTGATGTTGCTATGACTTTGCTATGCTTAATGCTTGTCACTAGGCCCCGAGTGCCATGATTTTAGATCTGAACCTATTATGTTTTCATGAATATATGTGAGTTCTTGATCCTATCTTGCAAGTCTATAGTCACCTACTATGTGTTATGATCCGGCAACCCAGAAGTGACAATAATCGGGACCACTCCCGGTGATGACCATAGTTTGAGGAGTTCATGTATTCACTATGTGCTAATGCTTTGTTCCGGTTCTCTATTAAAAGGAGGCCTTATATCCCTTAGTTTCCAATAGGACCCCGCTGCCACGGGAGGGTAGGACAAAAGATGTCATGCAAGTTCTTTTCCATAAGCACGTATGACTATATACGGAATACATGCCTACATTACATTGATGAATTGGAGCTAGTGAAGGAAATATGCCCTAGAGGCAATGATAAAGTTATTATTTATTTCCTTATATCATGATAAAAGTTTATTATTCATGCTAGAATTGTTTTAACCGGAAACATAATGCATGTGTGAATACATAGACAAAACAGAGTGTCACTAGTATGCCTCTACTTGACTAGCTCGTTAATCAAAGATGGTTATGTTTCCTAACCATGGACAAAGAGTTGTCATTTGATTAACGGGATCACATCATTAGTTGAATGATCTAATTGACATGACCCATTCCATTAGCTTAGCACCCGATCGTTTAGTATGTTGCTATTGCTTTCTTCATGACTTATACATGTTCCTATGACTATGAGATTATGTAACTCCCGCGTGCCGGAGGAACACTTTGTGTGCAACCAAATGTCACAACGTAACTGGGTGATTATAAAGGTGCTCTACAGGTGTCTCCAAAGGTACATGTTGGGTTGACGTATTTCGAGATTAGGATTTGTCACTCCGATCATCGAAGAGGTATCTCAGGGCCCTCTCGGTAATGCACATCACTTAAGCCTTGCAAGCATTGCAACTAATGAGTTAGTTGCGGGATGATGTATTACGAAACGAGTAAAGAGACTTGCCCGTAACGAGATTGAACTAGGTATTGGATATCGACGATCGAATCTCGGGCAAGTAACATACCGATGACAAAGGGAACAACGTATGTTGTTATGCGGTTTGACCGATAAAGATCTTCGTAGAATATGTAGGAGCCAATATGGGCATCCAGGTCCCGCTATTGGTTATTGACCGGAGACGTATCTCGGTCATGTCTACATTGTTCTCGAACCCGTAGGGTCCGCACGCTTAAGGTTTTGATGATAGTTATATTATGAGTTTATACGTTTTGATGTACTGAAGGTTGTTCGAAGTCCCGGATGAGATCACGGACATGACGAGGAGTCTCGAAATGGTCGAGACATAAAGATTTATATATTGGAAGCCTGTGTTTGGATATCGAAAGTGTTCCGGGTGAAATCAGGATTTTACCGGAGTACCGGGAGGTTACCGGAACCCCCCGGGAGCTATATGGGCCTTAGTGGAAGAAGAGGAGAGGCGGCCAGGGCTGGGCCGCGCGCCCCTCCCCCCTAGTCCGAATAGGACAAGGAGAGAGGGGGCCGGTGCCCCCCTCCTTCTCTCTCTCTCTCTCTCTCTTTTCCACCTCGCGAATCCTATTCCAACTAGGATTGGGGGAGAAGTCGGGAGTAGGACTCCTCCTGGCGCGCCCTATGATGGCCGGCTGGCCTCCCCCCTTGAACCTTTATATACGGAGGCAGGGGCACCCCAGAGACACACAAGTTGATCCACATGATCATATTCTTAGCCGTGTGCGGCGCCCCCTTCCACCATAGTCCTCGATAATATTGTAGCGGTGCTTAGGCGAAGCCCTACGACAGTAGTACATCAAGATCGTCACCACGCCGTTGTGCTGACGGAACTCTTCCCCGACACTTTGCTGGATCGGAGTCCGGGGATCGTCATCGAGCTGAACATGTGCTAGAACTCGGAGGTGCCGTAGTTTCGGTGCTTGATCGGTCGGGCCGTGGAGACGTACGACTACATCAACCAAACGCTTCCGTTGTCGATCTACAAGGGTACGTAGATCACACTCTCCCCTCTCATTGCTATGCATCACCATGATCTTGCGTGTGCGTAGGAATTTTTTTGAAATTACTACGTTCCCCAACAGTGGCATCCGAGCCTAGGTTTTATGTGTTGATGTTATATGCACGAGTAGAACACAAGTGAGTTGTGGGCGATATAAGTCATACTGCTTACCCGCATGTCATACTTTGGTTCGGCGGTATTGTTGGACGAAGCGGCCCGGACCGACATTACGCGTACGCTTACGCGAGACCGGTTCTCCCGACGTGCGTTGCACATAGGTGGCTTGCGGGTGACAGTTTCTCCAACTTTAGTTCAACCGAGTGTGACTATGCCCGGTCCTTGCGAAGGTTAAAACAGCACCAACTTGACAAACTATCGTTGTGGTTTTGATGCGTAGGTAAGATTGGTTCTTGCTTAAAGACCGTAGCAGCCACGTAAAACTTGCAACAACAAAGTAGAGGACGTCTAACTTGTTTTTGCAGGGCATGTTGTGATGTGATATGGTAAAGACATGATGCTAAATTTTATTGTATGAGATGATCATGTTTTGTAACCGAGTTATCGGCAACTGGCAGGAGCCATATGGTTGTCGCTTTATTGTATGCAATGCAATCGCGTTGTAATGCTTTACTTTATCACTAAGCGGTAGCGATAGTCGTGGAAGCATAAGATTGGTGAGACGACAACGATGCTACGATGGAGATCAAGGTGTTGCACCGGTGACGATGGTGATCACGACGGTGCTTCGGAGATGGAGATCACAAGCACAAGATGATGATGGCCATATCATATCACTTATATTGATTGCATGTGATGTTTATCTTTTATGCATCTTATCTTGCTTTGATTGACGGAAGCATTTTAAGATGATCTCTCACTAATTATCAAGAAGTGTTCTCCCTGAGTATGCACCGTTGCGAAAGTTCTTCGTGCTGAGACACCACGTGATGATCGGGTGTGATAGGCTCTACGTTCAAATACAACGGGTGCAAAACAGTTGCACACGCGGAATACTCAGGTTATACTTGACGAGACAAGCATATGCAGATATGGCCTCGGAACACGGAGACCGAAAGGTCGAGCGTGAATCATATAGTAGATATGATCAACATAGTGATGTTCACCAATGAAACTACTCCATCTCACATGATGATCGGACATGGTTTAGTTGATTTGGATCACGTGGTCACTTAGAGGATTAGAGGGATGTCTATCTAAGTGGGAGTTCTTTAAGTAATTTGATTAATTGAACTTAAATTTATCATGAACTTAGTACCTGATAGTATCTTGCTTATGTATGTTTGATTGTAGATAGATGGCCCGTCCTGTTGTTCCGTTGAATTTTAATGCGTTCCTTGAGAAAGCAAAGTTGAAAGATGATGGTAGCAATTACACGGACTGGGTCCGTAACTTGAGGATTATCCTCATTGCTGCACAGAAGAATTACGTCCTAGAAGCACCGCTGGGTGCCAGGCCTGCTGCTGGAGCAACACCAGATGTTATGAACGTCTGGCAGAGCAAAGCTGATGACAACTCGATAGTTCAGTGTGCCATGCTTTATGGCTTAGAATCGGGACTTCAACGACGTTTTGAACGTCATGGAGCATATGAGATGTTCCAGGAGTTGAAGTTAATATTTCAAGAAAATGCCCGGATTGAGAGATATGAAGTCTCCAATAAGTTCTATAGCTGCAAGATGGAGGAGAACAGTTCTGTCAGTGAGCATATACTCCAAATGTCTGGGTATAATAATCACTTGATTCAAATGGGAGTTAATCTTCCAGATGATTGCGTCATTGACATAATTCTCCAATCACTGCCACCAAGCTACAAGAGCTTCGTGATGAACTATAATATGCAAGGGATGAATAAGACTATTCCCGAGCTCTTCGCAATGCTGAAAGCTGCGGAGGTAGAAATCTAAAAGGAGCATCAAGTGTTGATGGTTAACAAGACCACTAGTTTCAAGAAAAAGGGCAAAGGGAAGAAGAAGGGGAACTTCAAGAAGAACAGCAAGCAAGTTGCTGCTTAAGAGAAGAAACCCAAGTCTGGACCTAAGCCTGAAACTGAGTGCTTCTACTGCAAGTAGACTGGTCACTGGAAGCGGAACTGCCCCAAATATTTGGCGGATAAGAAGGATGGCAAGGTGAACAAAGGTATATGTGATATACATGTTATTGATGTGTACATTACTAATGCTCGCAGTAGCACCTGGGTATTTGATACTGGTTCTGTTGCTAATATTTGTAACTCGAAACAAGGACTACGGATTAAGCGAAGATTGGCTAAGGACGAGGTGACGATGCGCGTGGGAAACGATTCCAAAGTCGATGTGATCGCGGTCGGCACGCTACCTCTACATCTACCTTCGGGATTAGTACTAGACCTAAATAATTGTTATTTGGTGCCAGCGTTGAGCATGAACATTATATCTGGATCTTGTTTAATGCGAGACGGTTATTCATTTAAATCAGAGAATAATGGTTGTTCTATTTATATGAGTAATATCTTTTATGGTCATGCACCCTTGAAGAGTGGTCTATTCTTATTGAATCTCGATAGTAGTGATACACATATTCATAATGTAGAAGCCAAAAGATGCAGAGTTGATAATGATAGTGCAACTTATTTGTGGCACTGCCGTTTAGGTCATATCGGTGTGAAGCGCATGAAGAAACTCCATACTGATGGGCTTTTGGAACCACTTGATTATGAATCACTTGGTACTTGCGAACCGTGCCTCATAGGCAAGATGACTAAAACACCGTTCTCCGGTACTATGGAGAGAGCAACAGATTTATTGGAAATCATACATACCGATGTATGTGGTCCGATGAATATTGAGGCTCGTGGCGGATATCGTTATTTTCTCACCTTCACAGATGATTTAAGCAGATATGGGTATATCTACTTAATGAAACATAAGTCTGAAACATTTGAAAAGTTCAAAGAATTTCAGAGTGAAGTTGAAAACCATCGTAACAAGAAAATAAAGTTTCTACGATCTGATCGTGGAGGAGAATATTTGAGTTATGAGTTTGGTGTACATTTGAAACAATGCGGAATAGTTTCGCAACTCACGTCACCCGGAACACCACAGCGTAATGGTGTGTCCGAACGTCGTAATCGTACTTTACAAGATATGGTGCGATCTATGATGTCTCTTACTGATTTACCGCTATCGTTTTGGGGTTATGCTTTAGAGACGGCCAAATTCACGATAAATAGGACACCATCAAAATCCATTGAGACGACGCCTTATGAACTATGGTTTGGCAAGAAACCAAAGTTGTCATTTCTGAAAGTTTGGGGCTACGATGCTTATGTGAAAAAGCTTCAACCTGATAAGCTCGAACCCAAATCGAAGAAATGTGTCTTCATAGGATATCCAAAGGAAACTATTGGATACACCTTCTATCACAGATCTGAAGGCAAGACTTTTGTTGCTAAGTTCAGAAACTTTCTAGAGAAGGAGTTTCTCTCGAAAGATGTGAGTGGGAGGAAGTAGAACTTGACAAGGTAACTATACCTGCTCCCTTATTGGAAAGTAGTACATCACAGAAACCTGTTTCTGCAACACCTACACCAATTAGTGAGGAAGCTAATGATAATGATCATGAAACTTCAGGACAAGATACTACTGAACCTCGTAGATCAACCAGAGTGAGATCCGCGCCAGAGTGGTACGGTAATCCTGTTCTGGAAGTCATGCTGCTAGATCATGATGAACCTACGAACTATGAAGAAGCGATGGTGAGCCCAGATTCCGCAAAATGGCTTGAAGCCATGAAATCTGAGATGGGATCCATGTATGAGAACAAAGTATGGACTTTGGTTGACTTGCCCGATGATCGGCAAGCAATTGAGAATAAATGGATCTTCAAGAAGAAGACTGACGCTGATGGTAATATTACTGTCTACAAAGCATGACTTGTCGCAAAAGGGTTTCGACAAGTTCAAGGGGTTGACTACGATGAGACCTTCTCACCCGTAGCGATGCTTAAGTTTGTCCGAATCATGTTAGCAATTGCCGCATTTTATGATTATGAAATTTGGCAGATGGATGTCAAAACTGCATTCCTGAATGGATTTCTGGAAGAAGAGTTGTATATGATGCAACCGGAAGGTTTTGTCGATCCAAAGGGAGCTAATAAAGTGTGCAAGCTCCAGCGATCCATTTATGGAGTGGTGCAAGCCTCTCGGAGTTGGAATAAACGCTTTGATAGTGTGATCAAAGCATTTGGTTTTATACAGACTTTCGGAGAAGCCTGTATTTACAAGAAAGTGAGTGGGAGCTCTGTAGCATTTATGATATTATATGTGGATGACATATTACTGATTGGAAATAATATAGAATTTCTGGATAGCATAAAAGGATACTTGAATAAGAGTTTTTCAATGAAAGACCTCGGTGAAGCTGCTTACATATTAAGCATAAAGATCTATAAAGATAGATCAAGACGCTTAATTGGACTTTCACAAAGCACATACCTTAACAAGATTTTGAAGAAGTTCAAAATGGATCAAGCAAAGAAAGGGTTCTTCCCTGTGTTACAAGGTGTGAAGTTGAGTCAGACTCAATGCCCGACCACTGCAGAAGATAGAGAGAAAATGAAAGATGTTCCCTATGCTTCAGCCATAGGCTCTATCATGTATGCAATGTTGTGTACCAGACCTGATGTGTGCCTTGCTATAAGTTTAGCAGGGAGGTACCAAAGTAATCCAGGAGTGGATCACTGGACAGCGGTCAAGAACATCCTGAAGTACCTGAAAAGGACAAAGGATATGTTTCTCGTGTATGGAGGTGACAAAGAGCTCATCGTAAATGGTTACGTTGATGCAAGCTTTGACACTGATCCGGGCGATTCTAAATCGCAAACCGGATACGTGTTTACATTAAACGGTGGAGCTGTCAGTTGGTGCAGTTCTAAACAAAGCGTCGTGGCGGGATCTACATGTGAAGCGGAGTACATAGCTGCTTCGGAAGCAGCAAACGAAGGAGTCTGGATGAAGGAGTTCATATCCGATCTAGGTGTTATACCTAGTGCATTGGGTCCAATGAAAATCTTTTGTGACAATACTGGTGCAATTGCCTTGGCGAAGGAATCCAGGTTTCACAAAAGAACCAAGCACATCAAAAGACGCTTCAATTCCATCCGGGATCTAGTCCAGGTGGGAGACATAGATATTTGCAAGATACATACGGAGCTGAATGTAGCAGACCCGTTGACTAAGCCTCTTCCACGGGCAAAACATGATCAACACCAAAGCTCCATGGGTGTTAGAATCATTACTGTGTAATCTAGATTATTGACTCTAGTTAAAGTGGGAGACTGAAGGAAATATGCCCTAGAGGCAATAATAAAGTTATTATTTATTTCCTTATATCATGATAAAAGTTTATTATTCATGCTAGAATTGTATTAACCGGAAACATAATACATGTGTGAATACATAGACAAAACAGAGTGTCACTAGTATGCCTCTACTTGACTAGCTCGTTAATCAAAGATGGTTATGTTTCCTAACCATGGACAAAGAGTTGTCATTTGATTAACGGGAGCACATCATTAGTTGAATGATCTGATTGACATGACCCATTCCATTAGCTTAGCACCCGATCGTTTAGTATGTTGCTATTGCTTTCTTCATGACTTATACATGTTCCTATGACTATGAGATTATGTAACTCCCGTGTGCCGGAGGAACACTTTGTGTGCAACCAAACGTCACAACGTAACTGGGTGATTATAAAGGTGCTCTATAGGTGTCTCCAAAGGTACATGTTGGGTTGACGTATTTCGAGATTAGGATTTGTCACTCCGATCGTCGGAGAGGTATCTCAGGGCCCTCTCGGTAATGCACATCACTTAAGCCTTGCAAGCATTGCAACTAATGAGTTAGTTGCAGGATGATGTATTACGGAACGAGTAAAGAGACTTGCCGGTAACGAGATTGAACTAGGTATTGGATACCGACGATCGAATCTCGGGCAAGTAACATACCGATGACAAAGGGAACAATGTATGTTGTTATGCGGTCTGACCGATAAAGATCTTCGTAGAATATGTAGGAGCCAATATGGGCATCCAGGTCCCGCTATTGGTTATTGACCGAAGACGTATCTCTGTCATGTCTACATTCTTCTCGAACCCGTAGGGTCCGCACGCTTAAGGTTTCGATGACAGTTATATTATGAGTTTATACATTTTGATGTACCGAAGGTTGTTCGAAGTCCCGGATGAGATCACGGACATGACGAGGAGTCTCGAAATGGTCGAGACATAAAGATTGATATATTGGAAGCCTATGTTTGGATATCGGAAGTGTTCCGGGTGAAATCGGGATTTTACCGGAGTACCGGGAGGTTACCGGAACCCCCCGGGAGCTATATGGGCCTTAGTGGGCCTTAGTGGAAGAAGAGGAGAGGCGGCCAGGGCTGGGCCGCGTGCCCCTCCCCCCTAGTCCGAATAGGACAAGGAGAGAGGGGGCCGGCGCCCCCCTCCTTCTCTCTCTCTCTCTTTTCCACCTCGTGAATCCTATTCCAACTCGGATTGGGGGAGAAGTCCTACTCCCGGAGGGAGTAGGACTCCTCCTGGCGCGCCCTATGGTGGCCGGCCGGCCTCCCCCCTTGAACCTTTATATATGGAGGCAGGGGCACCCCAGAGACACACAAGTTGATCCACGTGATCATATTCTTAGCCGTGTGCGGCGCCCCCTTCCACCATAGTCCTCGATAATATTGTAGCGGTGCTTAGGCGAAGCCCTGCGACAGTAGTACATCAAGATCGTCACCATGCCGTCGTGCTGACGGAACTCTTCCCCGACACTTTGCTGGATCGGAGTCCGGGGATCGTCATCGAGCTGAACGTGTGCTAGAACTCGGAGGTGCCGTAGTTTCGGTGCTTGATCGGTCGGGCCGTGGAGACATACGACTACATCAACCAAACGCTTCCGTTGTCGATCTACAAGGGTACGTAGATCACACTCTTCCCTCTCGTTGCTATGCATCACCATGATCTTGCGTGTGCGTAGGATTTTTTTTTGAAATTACTACGTTCCCCAACAGCTAGTTCTGTGTCACCCTATGTTATGACTGTTACATGATGAACCGCATCCGGCATAATTATCCATCACTGATCCGGTGCCTACGAGTTTTCCATATACTGGTTCTCGCTTATTTACTTTCCGCTGCTACTGTTACAATCACTACAAAATACCAAAAACATTACTTTTGCTGTCTTTACTTTTGTTGCCGCTACCGCCACTATCATATTACTTTGCTACTAAACACTTTGCCGTAGATACTAAGTTTCCAGGTGTGGTTGAATTAACAACTCAGCTGCTAATACTTGAGAATATTCTTTGGCTCTCCTTGTGTCGAATCAATAAATTTGGGTTGAATACTCTACCCTCGAAAGCTGTTGCGATCCCCTATACTTGTGGGTCATCAACGAACCATATCCAATCCCCAAACAGCAAAGGGCCAGACGAGTGGGATGGTCTTCAGGGCTGATGCAGGTTTGTGCGACATATTGGAGTAGAACTGGCAGCCTTCACATCTGTCGACTATATCTTTCGCCATTTCATTTGCTCGTGGCCAATAAAATCCAGCTCGGTATGCTTTAGCCACAATGGTCCGAGAGGACGCATGGTGACCACAGGTCCCCGAATGGATGTTGTGGAGGATCACTCGGCCTTCTTCTGGTGTCATGCATTTCTGGCTGACCCCAGTTGCACTTTCTCTGAACAGTTGACCCCTTATTACAGTAAAGGCCTTGGATCGACGGACGATCTGTCGAGCCTCTTCTTCATCCTCTGGGAGCTCTTTCCTAAGGATATATGCAAGGTATGGCACTGTCCAGTCGGGAGTGATGACCAACACCTCCATGATTAAGTCGACCACGGCTGGGACCTCGACTTCAGTCGGATCTGTGGCACTCCTAGGCTGCGGGGGCTCTTCAGCGAAGGGATCTTCTTGAACTGAAGGTGCATGAATGTGCTCCAGGAACACGTTGCTGGGAATAGCTTCTCTCTTGGAGCCCATCTTTGCTAAATCATCTGCTGCTTGATTTTTCAATCGGGGTACATGATGGAGCTCTAACCCCTCAAACTTATTTTCCAACTTCCTCACCGCATTGCAGTAACCAGTCATGGCTGGGCTTCTGACGTCCCACTCCTTCATCACTTGATTGACTACCAAATCTGAGTCGCCATAGACCATGAGGAGACGGACGCCGAGTGAAATGGCCATACACAACCCATACAAGAGTGCTTCATATTCTGCTTCGTTATTGGAGGAATCAAAGTGAATCTAGAGGACATATCTGAGCTTGTCTCCTCGGGGGGATACCAGTACCACCCCAGCACCGGAACCATTTAGCATCTTGGAACCATCAAAGAACATGGTCCAGTGCTTCGAGTGAACTTGAGTCGGCAGTTGTTGTTCAATCCATTCGGCGAGGAAATTTGCTATTGCTTGGAACTTGATAGCTTTCTTTGCCTCGAACTTGATATCTAAGGGAAGGAGTTCAATCGCCCACTTTGCCACTCGACCAGTTGCATCTCTATTGTTTAGAATATCTGATAATGGAGCGTGACGACTGTAATGGAGTGATCAGAGAAGTAATGTGCAACCTTCTTCGTGGTCATATAAATCCCATAAACAAGCTTCTGATAATGTGGATATCTTTGCTTTGATGGAGTCAAAACTTCAGAGACATAGTATACTGGGAGTTGAACTTTGTAAGCTTTTCCTTCTTCTTCCCGTTCGATCGTAAGTACTGTACTGACGACTTGTCCAGTGGCTGCAATATAAAGTAGTAAAGGCTCTTTGCTGATTGGAGCAGCAAGCACCGGCTGGGTGGAAAGCAGGGCTTTGAGCTCTGCAAATGCTGTGTCAGCTTCAGGAGTCCACTCGAACTTATCTGACTTCTTCATCAGTCGGTAAAGAGGCAGTGCCTTTTCACCGAGGCGAGAAATGAATCGACTTAGGGCGGCCAAACAACCAGAAAGCTTCTAGACATCATGCACACACACAGGGGGTTTCATCCGGAGTATGGCACCCACTTTCTCTGGGTTAGCGTCGATCCCCCGTTCGGAAACGAGAAAGCTGAGTAATTTTCCGCCTGGAACTCCAAACGTGCACTTTGATGGATTAAGCTTGATATCATACCTTCTGAGGTTGGCAAAGGTTTCAGCAAGGTCAACCAGTAGGTCGGAACCTTTTCGTGACTTGACCACAATGTCATCCATCTATGCTTCCACATTCCGACTGATTTGAGTGAGCAGACACTTCTGGATCATCCTCATGAATGTGGCTTCGGCATTCTTCAAACCGAATGGCATAGTGACATAACAGAAGCACCCAAATGGGGTGATGAAAGCTGTTTTTATCTCATCGGGTCCGTACAGACGGATCTGATGATACCCGGAATAAGCGTCCAAAAATGACAAACGCTCACACCCTGCAGCCAAGTCGACTATTTGGTCGATGCGAGGGAGAGGAAAGTGATCTTTCGGGCAGGCCCGATTGATATGTTTGAAGTCGATGCACATGCGAAGTGAGTCCTCCTTCTTAGGGACCATGACAACATTAGCTAACCACTCGGAGTGGTAAATCTCTCGGATAAATTCAGCTGCTAGAAGTCGAGCCACTTCTTCACCAATTGCCTTCCTCTTCTGTACGGCGGACCGTTGAAGATGTTCTTTGACCGGTTTCACCTTTGGGTCGACTCGCAAATGATGCTCACCAGTCCCCTGGGAACACCTGGCATGTCAGAAGGTTTCCATGCAAAGATGTCCCAGTTCTCACAGAGGAACTGGATGAGCGCTTCTTCCTATTTAGAGTCGAGTGTTGTTGAAATGTGAGTCAGAGCAGCATTGGGATCCGTTGGATGAATATGAATCGGCTTTGTTTCACCAGTCGACTGGAATGCTGAATCGGTGGCAGGCTGTTGGGGAACGTAGTAATTTCGAAAATTTTCCTACGCACACGCAAGATCATGGTGATGCATAGCAACGAGGGGGAGAGTATTGTCTACGTACCAACGCAGACAGACTGCGGAAGCGATCTCACAACATAGAGGAAGTAGTCGTATGTCTTCTTCCCGATCCGACCGATCCAAGCACCGTTACTCCGGCACCTCCGAGTTCTTAGCACACGTTCAGCTCGATGACGATCCTCGGGCTCCGATCCAGCAAAGCGTCGAGGAAGAGTTCCGTCAGCACAACGGCGTGGTGACGATCTTGATGTACTACCGACGCAGGGCTTCGCCTAACGTCTACAACGATATGACCGAGGTGGAATTTGGTGGCAGGGGGCACCGCACACGGCTAAGGAACGATCAACAATGATCAACTTGTGTGTCTATGGGGTGCCCCCTGCCCCCGTATATAAAGGAGCGGGGGGAGGGGTTCGGTCGGCTTGGGAGAGAGGCGCAGGGGGAGTCCCACTCCTACCGGGAGTAGGACTCCTCCCCCCCCCAATCCTATTCCTAATAGGACTCTTCAAGGAGAAGAGAGAAGAGAGGGGGGCCGGCCCCTTCTCCTAGTCCTAATAGGACTAGGGAAGGGGGGAGGCGCGCAGCCCTTGTGGGCAGCCCCTTTTCACTTTTCCACTAAGGCCCAATAGGCCCATTTGCCTCCCGGGGGGTTCCGGTAACCCTCCCGATTTCACCCGGAACACTTCCGGTGTCCAAACATAGGCTTCCAATATATCAATCTTTACGTCTCGACCATTTCGAGACTCCTCGTCATGTCCGTGATCACATCCGGGACTCCGAACAACCTTCGGTACATCAAAATGCATAAACTCATAATAACTGTCATCGTAACGTTAAGCGTGCGGACCCTACGGTTCGAGAACAATGTAGACATGACCGAGACACGTCTCCGGTCAATAACCAATAGCGGGACCTGGATGCCCATATTGGCTCCTACATATTCTATGAAGATCTTTATCGGTCAGACCGCATAACAACATACATTGTTCCCTTTGTCATCGGTATGTTACTTGCCCGAGATTCGATCGTCGGTATCCAATACTTAGTTCAATCTCGTTACTGGCAAGTCTCTTTACTCGTTCCGTAATACATCATCTCATAACTAACATCTTAGTTATTATGTTGCAAGGCTTATGTGATGTGTATTACCGAGAGGGCCCAGAGATACCTCTCCGACAATCGGAGTGACAAACCCTAATCTCGAAATACGCCAAACCAACATCTACCATTGGAGACACCTGTAGTACTCCTTTATAATCACCCAGTTACGTTGTGACGTTTGGTAGTACCCAAAGTATTCCTCCGGTAAACGGGAGTTGCATAATCTCATAGTTATAGGAACATGTATAAGTCATGAAGAAAGCAATAGCAACATACTAAACGATCGGGTGCTAAGCTAATGGAATGGGTCATGTCAATCAGATCATTCAACTAATGATGTGACCTCGTTAATCAAATAACAACTCTTTGTTCATGGTTAGGAAACATAACCATCTTTGATTAACGAGATAGTCAAGTAGAGGCATACTAGTGACACTCTGTTGGTCTATGTATTCACACATGTATTATGTTTCCGGTTAATACAATTCTAGCATGAATAATAAACATTTATCATGATATAAGGAAATAAATAATAACTTTATTATTGCCTCTAGGGCATATTTCCTTCAGTCTCCCACTTGCACTAGAGTCAATAATCTAGATTACACAGTAATGATTCTAACACCCATGGAGCCTTGGTGCTGATCATGTTTTGCTCGTGGAAGAGGCTTAGTCAACGGGTCTGCAACATTCATATCCGTATGTATCTTGCAAATCTCTATGTGTCCCACCTGGACTAAATCCCGGATGGAGTTGAAGCGTCTCTTGATGTGTTTGGTTCTTTTGTGAAATCTGGATTCCTTTGCCAAGGCAATTGCACCAGTATTGTCACAGAATATTTTCATTGGACCCGATGCACTAGGTATGACACCTAGATCGGATATGAACTCCTTCATCCAGACTCCTTCGTTTGCTGCTTCCGAAGCAGCTATGTACTCCGCTTCACATGTAGATCCCGCTACGACGCTTTGTTTAGAACTGCACCAACTGACAGCTCCACCGTTTAAAGTAAACACGTATCCGGTTTGCGATTTAGAATCGTCTGGATCAGTGTCAAAGCTTGCATCAACGTAACCTCTTACGGTGAGCTCTTTGTCACCTCCATATACGAGAAACATATCCTTAGTCCTTTTCAGGTATTTCAGGATGTTCTTGACCGCTGTCCAGTGATCCACTCCTGGATTACTTTGGTACCTCCCTGCTAAACTTATAGCAAGGCACACATCAGGTCTGGTACACAGCATTGCATACATGATAGAGCCTATGGCTGAAGCATAGGGAACATCTTTCATTTTCTCTCTATCTTCTGCGGTGGTCGGGCATTGAGTCTGACTCAACTTCACACCTTGTAACACAGGTAAGAACCCTTTCTTTGCTTGATCCATTTTGAACTTCTTCAAAATCTTGTCAAGGTATGTGCTTTGTGAAAGTCCAATTAAGCGTTTTGATCTATCTCTATAGATCTTTATGCCTAATATGTAAGCAGCTTCCCCGAGGTCTTTCATCGAAAAACTTTTATTCAAGTATCCTTTATGCTATCCAGAAATTCTATATAATTTCCAATCAGCAATATGTCATCCACATATAATATCAGAAATGCTACAGAGCTCCCACTCACTTTCTTGTAAATACAGGCTTCTCCAAAAGTCTGTATAAAGCCAAATGCTTTGATCACACTATCAAAGCGTTTATTCCAACTCCGAGATGCTTGCACCAGTCCATAAATGGATCGCTGGAGTTTGCACACTTTGTTAGCTCCCTTCGGATCGACAAAACCTTCTGGTTGCATCATATACAACTCTTCTTCCAGAAATCCATTCAGGAATGCAGTTTTGACATCCATTTGCCATATTTCATAATCATAAAACGCAGCAATTGCTAACATAATTCTGACGGACTTAAGCATCGCTACGGGTGAGAAGGTCTCATCGTAGTCAACCCCTTGAACTTGTCGAAAACCTTTTGCGACAAGTCGAGCTTTATAGACAGTAATATTACCGTCAGCGTCAGTCTTTTTCTTGAAGATCCATTTATTCTCAATTGCTTGCCGATCATCGGGCAAGTCAACCAAAGTCCATACTTTGTTCTCATACATGGATCCCATCTCAGATTTCATGGCCTCAAGCCACTTTGCGGAATCTAGGCTCACCATCGCTTCTTCATAGTTCGTAGGTTCATCATGATCTAGTAGCATGACTTCCAGAACTGGATTACCGTACCACTCTGGCGTGGATCTCACTCTGGTTGATCTACGTGGTTCAGTAGTATCTTGCCCTGAAGTTTCATGATCATCATCATTAGCTTCCTCACTAATTGGTATAGGTGTCGCAGAAACAGTTTTCTATGATGTACTATTTTCCAATAAGGGAGCAGGTACAGTTACCTCATCAAGTTCTACTTTCCTCCCACTCACTTCTTTCGAGAGAAACTCCTTCTCTAGAAATGATCCATTCTTAGCAAAGAATGTCTTGCCTTCGGATCTGTGATAGAAGGTATACCCAATAGTTTCCTTTGGGTATCCTATGAAGACACATTTCTCCGCTTTGGGTTCGAGCTTTATCAGGTTGAAGCTTTTTCACATAAGCATCGCAGCCCCAAACTTTAAGAAACGACAACTTTGGTTTCTTGCCAAACCATAGTTCATAAGGCGTCGTCTCAACGGATTTTGATGGTGCCCTATTTAACGTGAATGCGGCCGTCTCTAAAGCATAACCCCAAAACGATAGCGGTAAATCAGTAAGAGACATCATAGATCGCACCATATCTAGTAAAGTACGATTACGACGTTCGGACACACCATTACGCTGTGGTGTTCCGGGTGGCGTGAGTTGCGAAACTATTCCACAATTTTTCAAATGTATACCAAACTCGTAACTCAAATATTCTCCTCCACGATCAGATCGTAGAAACTTTATTTTCTTGTTACGATGATTTTCAACTTCACTCTGAAATTCCTTGAACTTTTCAAATGTTTCAGACTTATGTTTCATTAAGTAGATATACCCATATCTGCTTAAATCATCTGTGAAGGTGAGAAAATAACGATATCCGCCACGAGCCTCAATATTCATCGGACCACATACATCGGTATGTATGATTTCCAATAAATCTGTTGCTCTCTCCATAGTACCGGAGAACGGTGTTTTAGTCATCTTGCCTATGAGGCACGGTTCGCAAGTACCAAGTGATTCATAATCAAGTGGTTCCAAAAGCCCATCAGTATGGAGTTTCTTCATGCACTTCACACCGATATGACCTAAACGGCAGTGCCACAAATAAGTTGCACTATCATTATCAACTCTGCATCTTTTGGCTTCTACATTATGAATATGTGTATCACTACTATCGAGACTCAATAAGAATAGACCACTCTTCAAGGGTGCATGACCATAAAAGATATTACTCATATAAATAGAACAACCATTATTCTCTGATTTAAATGAATAACCGTCTCGCATCAAACAAGATCCAGATATAATGTTCATGCTCAACGCTGGCACCAAATAACAATTATTTAGGTCTAATATTAATCCCGAAGGTAGATGTAGAGGTAGCGTGCCGACCGTGATCACATCGACTTTGGAACCGTTTCCCACGCGCATCGTCACCTCGTCCTTTGCTAGCGTCCGCTTATTCCGTAGTCCCTGTTTCGAGTTACAAATATTAGCAACAGAACCAGTATCAAATACCCAGGTGCTACTGCGAGCTCTAGTAAGGTACACATCAATAACATGTATATCACATATACCTTTGTTCACCTTGCCATCCTTCTTATCCGCCAAATACTTGGGGCAGTTCCGCTTCCAGTGACCAGTCTGCTTGCAATAGAAGCACTCAGTTTCAGGCTTAGGTCCAGACTTGGGTTTCTTCTCCTGAGCAGCAACTTGCTTGCTGTTCTTCTTGAAGTTCCCCTTCTTCTTCCCTTTGCCCTTTTTCTTGAAACCAGTGGTTTTGTTAACCATCAACACTTGATGCTCCTTCTTGATTTCTACCTCCGCAGCTTTCAGCATTGCGAAGAGCTCAGGAATAGTCTTGTTCATCCCTTGCATATTATAGTTCATCACGAAGCTCTTGTAGCTTGGTGGCAGTGATTGGAGAATTCTGTCAATGACGCAATCATCTGGAAGATTAACTCCCATCTGAATCAAGTGATTATTATACCCAGAGATTTTGAGTATATGCTCACTGACAGAACTGTTCTCCTCCATCTTGCAGCTATAGAACTTACTGGAGACTTCATATCTCTCAATTCGGGCATTTGCTTGAAATATTAACTTCAACTCCTGGAACATCTCATATGCTCCATGACGTTCAAAACGTCGTTGAAGTCCCGATTCTAAGCCGTAAAGCATGGCACACTGAACTATCGAGTAGTCATCAGCTTTGCTCTGCCAGACGTTCATAACATCTGGCGTTGCTCCAGCAGCAGGCCTGGCACCCAGCGGTGCTTCCAGGACGTAATTTTTCTGTGCAGCAATGAGGATAATCCTCAGGTTACGGACCCAGTCCATGTAATTGCTACCATCATCTTTCAACTTTGCTTTCTCAAGGAACGCATTAAAATTCAACGGAACAACAGCACGAGCCATCTATCTACAATCAACATAAACAAGCAAGATACTATCAGGTACTAAGTTCATGATAAGTTTAAGTTCAGTTAATCAAATTACTTAGGAACTCCCACTTAGATAGACATCCCTCTAATCCTCTAAGTGATCACGTGATCCAAATCAACTAAACCATAACCGATCATCACGTGAGATGGAGTAGTTTTCAATGGTGAACATCGTCATGTTGATCATATCTACTATATGATTCACGCTCGACCTTTCGGTCTCTGTGTTCCGAGGCCATATCTGCATATGCTAGGCTCGTCAAGTTTAACCTGAGTATTCTGCGTGTGCAAAACTGGCTTGCACCCGTTGTAGATGGACGTAGAGCTTATCACACCCGATCATCACGTGGTGTCTGGGCACGACGAACTTTGGCAACGGTGCATACTCAAGGAGAACACTTCTTGATAATTTAGTGAGAGATCATCTTATAATGCTACCGTCAATCAAAGCAAGATAAGATGCATAAAAGGATAAACATCACATGCAATCAATATAAGTGATATGATATGGCCATCATCATCTTGTGCTTGTGATCTCCATCTCTGAAGCACCGTCATGATCACCATCGTCATCGGCGCGACACCTTGATCTCCATCATAGCATCGTTGTCGTCTCGCCAATCTTATGCTTCCACGACTATCACTACCGCTTACTAATAAAGTAAAGCATTACATCGTGATTGCATTGCATACAATAAAGCGACAACCATATGGCTCCTGCCAGTTGCCGATAACTCGGTTACAAAACATGATCATCTCATACAATAAAATCAGCATCATGCCTTGACCATATCACATCACAACATGCCCTGCAAAAACAAGTTAGACGTCCTCTACTTTGTTGTTGCAAGTTTTACGTGGCTGCTACGGGCTTAAGTAAGAACTCATCTCACCTACGCATCAAAATCACAACGATAGTTCGTCAAATAGACTCCGTTTTAACCTTCTCAAGGACCGGGCGTAGTCACACTTGCTTCAACTAAAGTTGGAGAGACAGTCTTCCGCAAGCCATCTATGTGCAAAGCACGTCGAGGGAACCGGTCTCGCGTAAGAGTACGCGTAAGGTTGGTCCGGATCGTCTCACCCAACAATACCGCCGAACCAAAGTATGAGATGCTGGTAGGCAGTATGACTTGTATCGCCCACAACTCACTTGTGTTCTACTTGTGCAAATAACATCAAACCATAAAACCTAGGCTCGGATGCCACTGTTGGGGAACGTAGTAATTTCGAAAATTTTCCTACGCACACGCAAGATCATGGTGATGCATAGCAACGAGGGGGAGAGTATTGTCTACGTACCAACGCAGACCGACTGCGGAAGCGATCTCACAACATAGAGGAAGTAGTCATACGTCTTCTTCCCGATCCGACCGATCCAAGCACCGTTACTCCGGCACCTCCGAGTTCTTAGCACACGTTCAGCTCGATGACGATCCTCGGGCTCCGATCCAGCAAAGCGTCGAGGAAGAGTTCCGTCAGCACAACGGCGTGGTGACGATCTTGATGTACTACCGACGCAGGGCTTCGCCTAAGCTCTACAACGATATGACCGAGGTGGAATTTGGTGGCAGGGGGCACCGCACACGGCTAAGGAACGATCAACAATGATCAACTTGTGTGTCTATGGGGTGCCCCCTGCCCCCGTATATAAAGGAGCAGGGGGAGGGGTTCGGCCGGCTTGGGAGAGAGGCGCAGGGGGAGTCCCACTCCTACCGGGAGTAGGACTCCCCCCCCCCAATCCTATTCCTAATAGGACTCTTCAAGGAGAAGAGAGAAGAGAGGGGGCCGGCTCCTTCTCCTAGTCCTAATAGGACTAGGGAAGGGGGGAGGCGCGCAGCCCTTGTGGGCAGCCCCTTTTCACTTTTCCACTAAGGCCCAATAGGCCCATTTGCCTTCCGGGGGGTTCCGGTAACCCTCCCGATTTCACCCGGAACACTTCCGGTGTCCAAACATAGGCTTCCAATATATCAATCTTTACGTCTCGACCATTTCGAGACTCCTCGTCATGTCCATGATCACATCCGGGACTCCGAACAACCTTCGGTACATCAAAATGCATAAACTCATAATAACTGTCATCGTAACGTTAAGCGTGCGGACCCTACGGTTTGAGAACAATGTAGACATGACCGAGACACGTCTCCGGTCAATAACCAATAGCGGGACCTGGATGCCCATATTGGCTCCTACATATTCTACGAAGATCTTTATCGGTCAGACCGCATAACAACATACGTTGTTCCCTTTGTCATTGGTATGTTACTTGCCCGAGATTCGATCGTCGGTATCCAATACTTAGTTCAATCTCGTTACTGGCAAGTCTCTTTACTCGTTCCGTAATACATCATCTCATAACTAACATCTTAGTTATTATGTTGCAAGGCTTATGTGATGTGTATTACCGAGAGGGCCCAGAGATACCTCTCCGACAATCGGAGTGACAAACCCTAATCTCGAAATACGCCAACCCAACATCTACCATTGGAGACACCTGTAGTACTCCTTTATAATCACCCAGTTACGTTGTGACATTTGGTAGTACCCAAAGTATTCCTCCGGTAAACGGGAGTTGCATAATCTCATAGTTATAGGAACATGTATAAGTCATGAAGAAAGCAATAGCAACATACTAAACGATCGGGTGCTAAGCTAATGGAATGGGTCATGTCAATCAGATCATTCAACTAATGATGTGACCTCGTTAATCAAATAACAACTCTTTGTTCATGGTTAGGAAACATAACCATCTTTGATTAACGAGCTAGTCAAGTAGAGGCACACTAGTGACACTCTGTTGGTCTATGTATTCACACATGTATTATGTTTCCGGTTAATACAATTCTAGCATGAATAATAAACATTTATCATGATATAAGGAAATAAATAATAACTTTATTATTGCCTCTAGGGCATATTTCCTTCACAGGCTTCTTAGCTCGCAACAAATCACTCGGATCTGCATTCTTTTGATACTCCTGCAACTCCACTACCGCCATATGTGCCTCGGCGATCTTTGAGCCCTTCTGGAAGCACTCTTCTGCCTTCTTTCGACTGCCAGTGATAGTGATCACCCCTTTAGGTCCAGGCATCTTTAATTTGTGGTACACGTAACATGATTGAGCCATGAAACGTGCATAAGCTAGCCTGCCTAGAATAGCATGATAAGCACTCTGGAAATCCACAACTTCAAATGTCGACTTTTCTTTGTGGAAATTCTTGAAATCACCGAACACTACATCAAGAGCGATCTGGCCGAGTGATGCGGCCTTCTTGCCAGGAATGATTCCATGGAAACTCATATTACTTTCGCTGAGTCTAGACATCGGAATGCCCATTCCTTTCAACATCTCTGCATATAGTATATTCAGACCACTGCCACCATCCATCAGAACCTTAGTCAATCGAGTGCCTTCGACTACTAGGTCGACCACCAGCGCTTGCCTCCCAGGGGTGGCTATGTGCGCTGGTTGATCGGACTGGTCGAATGTAATGGCAGCCTGAGACCACTTCAAATAACTGGGTGTCACCGGAGCGACCATGTTCACTTCTCTGTTGATGACTTTTAGTCGACTCTTACTCTCAACGTCAGCGAAAATCATCAGAGTGGAATTGACGTGGGGGTAACCATCATCGTCCTCCTCCTCATCCTCAACTTTGTCTGCTTCCTTCTCCTTTTCCTTGGGCAGTTTCTCTCGGAATTGCTGGATTAGGAGTCGCCACTGTCGAGTGGTATGCTTTGGGTAAATGAAATTACCCTCTTCATCTTTCTTGGTGTGAATGTGGCATGGTAAATCCAGCACATCATTCCCATCTTGATCTTTTACTTTCTTGGGGTTCCACGGTCCTTTGGGTTTCCCCTTGAACTTCCCTTGAGTTACGGCCAAGGCTTCTCCAGGAGCAGCTGGCTCGGCTTTGCGCTTTTGCTTCCGACTGGAGTTCCCCCCTCCGGTTTCGTGGGCGACTGTTTTGTGCTTGCCACTCCGGAGTCGGTTTTCTTCTTCACCATCGGCGTACTTGGTGGCAATCTCCATCATCCAAGTCAGAGTCATATCTCCTGTTCGACCGAATTTCAGATTCAACTCCCGATACTTAACGCCTTCTTTGAAGGCACAAATTGCTTGGTGATCTGACACATTCTCCACTGTGTGGTGCAACGTGATCCATCTCTAGATATAATCTCTCAAAGTTTCATTCGGTTTCTGAACGCAACACTGTAGTTCTGTCAGCCCTGCTGGCTGCTTGCAAGTACCTTCAAATGTTTTGTCAAATACTCGAGCAAGATCTTCCCAAGTATAAATACTACCAGGAGCTAACTGATTCAGCCACGCCCTGGCCGAGCCCTCTAGCATCAAAGGAAGGTGCTTCATGGCCACTTCATCATTGCCGCCACCGATCTGTACAGCCACTCGGTAATCCTCAAGCCAAGTGTCAGGCTTGGACTCACCAGTGAACTTACTGACTCTAGTCGCCAACCTGAAGTTGGGAGGAATCACTGCGGCCCTGATGGCTCTGCTGAAGCACTCTGGGCCTGAGACATGCACTCTACTGCTGGTTGGAAAATCTCTGTCGGGGCCTTCTCTGTGAGCTCTGTTTCTGTCGACCAGACCCTGAACGAGAATAGATCTCGCATCAAAGCCCGGTTCCCTGGGGTCGACTGGAATCCTTCGCCTACCACTGTGAGGGAGTCTATCATCTTGCTACCGAGGCATGTATGATCCACTCCTTGGGGGGGCATGGGCACTCGACGACGATCATCGTGATCGAGTCGGTGATCATACTGCTCACGGTTTCTATACTGATCTTGTCGGTCTCCACGTCCTTCACGCCTCGGGGGCGATCTTGGGCTGTGAGCCGACTGAACTGTGTCTGCAACCACGGATCTGCTGTGAATCATATTCCACGACTGAGATACTACTGTATTCTGCTCTCCCGCGGCTCAGAGCAAGGCCCGGATCTGCACCAAACCTCGACCAGCTTCTGACTAGGAAGGTTGAATTGACTCCGCTATTCGGGCCGCAGCTGCAAGATTCTGGATTGGAGTTCGCTATACCTGAGTCGGAGGTGGAAAAAGTTGACATTGATTGGATTCGGGAGCACGCTGCCGAGCACGCTCGTCAAGTGCGCGCTGGAGGTTATCCAGTCGAGTGCGCTCAGCCAATTGGCCAGGCGCGCCTCCTCCAAGACCTGAGCCTCGGGGGTTTCTCCAACGATGGGAGTGTGAAGTGCATCCATGTTCCGGCAGCGAAGTTCCTCCCTCCTCTGCGAAGAGAGGGGTTCGGGTCGGTACTCTTCGTGGACACGCGACGGATCACCGCCACCATCGCCTCCGTCCTCGCGGGTGAAGCCAAGAGGACTACGTGGTCCATTGACCATCAAAACTTCCGCCGCGGGGTCGCTGCTGTCGCACTCGGATGCAGTCTCTATGGAGCCAGTCGAACAGGACATAGAGAGTTTCGTCGGGCTCGATTGCCGCGACCTGGGGGGTGGCCGATTGGCGAGCCACCGCATGCCTCACCCACCGCTGGAGCCTCGACCGACCAGAACGTTTGCCCCAACGTGCTGTAAGGAGGGAGGTCGGCATGGGAGCCGACCGATACTGAGTCGACAGCTGCCGTAGGAGGACGCCACGGACGCACGCGCGAAAGTGCGTTGCCCGCGGACGGGGAGCGCCTCGACGTCGAGTGGTGCTTCCTGGAGCCAAGCGGAGTCATCGGCGATGAATACGAGCACACCGAGACGGATCTCGTGGCCCTTGGCCAAACCTCCGCCTGAAACCATGTTGATGGGGATCGGAAAAATCACAACTTCTCCAACAAGTCGCTAAGACACCTGCCCCACGGTGGGCGCCAACTGTCGTGGTTCTAAGTCTAACAGTAAAATGGGGGTAGGAATGTAGAGGCAAGATCCTAACTATGAAGGAGTTGTACACGCGAGTTTTACGAGTTCAGGCCCTTTTCGGAGGAAGTAACAGCCCTACGTCTCGGAGTCCGGAGGCGGTCGACTAGATTATATGCGTGTGTGTTACAGAGGGTGCGAACCCTTGTCCCTGAGGAGGGGGGTGGCTTATATAGAGTTCGCCAGACCCCTCCCGCCCTCAGTTACAAAGGGTTTAAGGTATATAAATATGGGGACGTTACTGGTAACGCCTGCAATAAGGATACATAATGACCATTAAAGCTATGACTTAATTCCCGACCGTTGAAGAGTGGAGTGGCTCTAGATCTTCTGGTAGTCGAGTGATTGTCCATACGGCCGAGTGTCTTCGAGACTGTCGAGTGGAACGTAGCTTCATGGTCAGGATGATGATTTTTCTTCGAATTCTTCTGGCTCCTTTAGAGATGTCCTTGGGAAGGGTATCTTGGACAGATCCATGACCCTACCCTAGGTACATAGCTTCATCACCGCCCCCCCCCCTTCTCCTAGTCCAATTCGGACAGGGGGAAAGGGGCGCACTGCCTACCCTAGGCCACCCCCTCTCTCTTTTCCTTATGGCCCAACAAGGCCCATTAGTCCCCGAGGGGTTCCGGTAACCCCTCCGGTACTCCGGTAAAATCCCGATTTCACCCGGAACTATTCCAATGTCCAAATGTAGGCTTCCAATATATCAATCTTTATGTCTCGACCATTTCGAGACTCCTCGTTATGTCCGTAATCAAATCCGGCACTCCGAACTACCTTCGGTACATCAAAACATATAAACTCATAAAAATGATCGTCACAAAACTTTAAGCGTGCGGACCCTATGGGTTCGAGAACTATGTAGACATGACCGAGACACGTCTCCGGTCAATAACCAATAGCGGAACCTGGATGCTCATATTGGTTCCTACATATTCTACGAAGATCTTTATCGGTCAAACCGCACAACACTATACGTTATTTTCTTTGTCATCGGTATGTTACTTGCCCGAGTTTCGATCATCGGTATCCCAATACTTAGTTCAATCTCGTTACCGACAAGTCTCTTTACTCGTTCCGTAATACATCATCCCGTAACTAACTCATTAGTTATCATGCTTGCAAGGCTTATAGTGATGTGTATTACCGAGAGGGCCCAGAGATACATCTCCGACAATCAGAGTGACAAATCCTAATCTTGATCTATGCCAACTCAACAAGTATCATCGGAGACACCTGTAGAGCACCTTTATAATCACCCAGTTACGTTGTGACGTTTGGTAGCACAGAAAGTGTTCCTACGGTATTCGGAAGTTGCATAATCTCATAGTCATAAGAACATGTATAAGTCATGAAGAAAGCAATAGCAGTAAACAAACGATCAAGTGCTAAGCTAACGGAATGTGTCAAGTCAATCACAGATCAAATAACAACTCATGTCTATGGTCAGGAAACTTAACCATCTTTGATCAATGAGCTAGTCAAGTAGAGGCATACTAGTAACACTATGTTTGTCTATGTATTCACACATGTATTATGCAACACAAATATGATGCCTCAGAAAAATAAAAGAAATGGACCTATTGTGGTCTTGAGTGATGGTTGTTGAGTTAAGAGCGTGTGTTATGTTTTCTCTCCCGTTACAACGCACGGGCTGTTTTGCTAGTCATATACTAAATGTAGAGATCCCTTCTACATGGTTGTGTTCCAAGCACAGACCCAGTCGGCCCTAGTCCATCCTAGATACATATTTTAGTGTTTTTCTTTACGTGTTTTATTGGGTTTCTTATGTTTTCCTGTTTGTTTCTCATTTTTCTTGTTCCTCTTTTCTAAAAATTTCGTGGTTTGCAAAAAAGGTGTAACTTTTTTTTATATGTTACGGATATTTTTCAAAATTGCACGAACAATTTCTTACATTTTCATGAATATTTTTGAATGTGTGAATATTTTTAAGTGTTATGAACAATTGATTTTTAGTGGAATGAACCTTTGTTTATATGTCATGAAATTGTTTATAAGATTGGACGACTTGTTTTTCATTTTCTTGGAACTTTTTCAAAAGTGTGAACATATTTAAAAACTGTGATAGCGCTCGACCCGGTGGAGTGCTCGCGACTGCACGCTCTCAAAATCAACACGCTCGCCCGGCTTTGGGCCGTGATTTTACTCGTCAGTTGTCAGTCCAGGATTCTACTTGCTTTCTCTGTCGAGCAATTTTGGCTCGCTGTTCATCATGCAGTTGGATCCATGATGCAGCTCAGGCCAACTCCACCGTGCAACCTCATTTTGTCCGGCCCGATCCGTTTGAGATAAAAGGGATAAACAAGGCGGCCCAGCGCGCGACGGCCAGGACCCATCTAATCCGTTTTATATCCGGGTCGATACATTTCGAGCGCAAAAATGCATCAGGTTTGGATCGCGGCGGACAGTGAACGGACGCTTCGAACGGACGCGTCGGGGTCGCGTGGCAGGCGGCCACCTACCTCCCACTCGCCAACATCAATGCACACGGGCGGGTGGCCCCACCTGTCATCCTCCCAGCGAGCAGTCGCCGTCCTTCTTAAATGGGAAGCCGTGGACCGGTCGCCGTCCACACTTTTCACTCCGGCCCCTCTTTGCCTCCTCGAAAACCGACACCCTCAAAACCCTAGCCGCTCCCCGTCCTCGACCTCGCTGGCCGGCCGCAACCATGGGGCTTTGGAACTACGGCCGTAAAGGGAAGCACGACCGCGAGACCGGCTCCTTCTCGGGACGCCGCCGCGGCTCCGTCAAGAAGGAGGAGGCCGCATCACCGCCGCGCTCCTCCAGGTCGAGCCCCCGTGCCTGGCCCCTTCACCATTGCCCCTAGGGCCGTCGGCGAGCGCGACCGGCGGTACCTGGCCGTGGACGCGTGCTGGGGAGACAAGGACGCCGGTCCCGTGGAGCGACGTGCACCTTCCCAACAACTGGCACCTCTCTGCGAACCGGGTCCTCATCCCGCCGGTGACGGCGAGCAGCCATGCGCGGCGTGATGAGATCGAGTGCCGCCGCCGCCTCCTCCCCGACGACCTCTACTACGACGAGAGGTACGCCCCCGAATCCATCATGTAGGACACATGGCTCCAGGACGAGCACGACGTGCGGCGCGCGTCCTACTTCACCGGCGCGGTGTCGGGGCCGCGGCGGCCATGGCGGGAGGTGCGCGGGCGTACGCGGTTGCGCGGCCTCACACCCACGCTGTCACCTTCCCCGTCGCCGTCACCACCTCCACCTCCTCGCATGACAACGAAGGAGAAGGCCCGTCTCATGGCGCGTGTCATGGAGGACTCCATGCGCATGCACAACGAGTGCCAATGGGAGGGCCTCGAGGAGATGACGGCCCTCTCCGCGGTCGGCGACGTCGCCATCCCTGAGCTCGAGATGATGCCGAAGGAGGAGGTGAGGGAGG
Source organism: Triticum monococcum (assembly GCA_034509565.1). Classification (NCBI taxonomy): domain Eukaryota; kingdom Viridiplantae; phylum Streptophyta; class Magnoliopsida; order Poales; family Poaceae; genus Triticum; species Triticum monococcum. The sequence continues at coordinate 661,502,633 of CM067843.1, read as the reverse complement.
AGCCGCCAGTGGCCGCCTTCCACCCGGGCCTGGTGGGCCAGGGGTGGAGCTGGTCGTGCACGACATAGCAGATGGCGGCCGCCGTGGGGGCGTGAACTGATGCCCCACGCCGTCGCGGTCGCCGGAGCGGGACGCCTTGCCTCGGGAGGAGGTGGTGCATGCACCGACCACCTTCCAGCCCGCCGCCCCCGTGCACCGCGGACCGCCGACCCATCTCTGAACGCCGCCGGACTACGTCGATCTCGTCAACGACGACGACGACACCGGCGACCACTAAAGATGGCGACGACGGCCACGGTATCGACGGGCGCGACAGGAGCGCGTGGGCGATGTTTTTTTTATTTTGTTTTATGTAAATTATGAAACTGGACCGTTTAAGTGGACCGTGAAACTGAGCCGCTTTGTGGCCGTGATCCCTAAATATGTTTTAAGTTTTTTTAACTACGTTTACTTACTTTTTAGGCATTTTATTTAAGTTTTTTTATCACATCCATTTCGAACATGATTTGGAACACGAACGCGCGTTGGGCACACCTACGATCCAACATACAAACACGGACATAAATGAATTTAGTATTGCCTTAAAAGGATAAAATCCAACTAAACCGAACGTGACAAACACGGACATCGTGCGGTGGAGTTGGCGTGACACGCCCGCTCCCATTGCCATGGTTTCGGGCGCCCTTTTTTTGTCCGCTGACACCGTCAATGATTCTTACCGTCTTTCTAGCCGTTCCTAGATTATCCTATGTACCCTCTGCCACACTCGCCCTTCCTCTTGACCGCTGCAAAGACTGGCATGGCAATGCGCTGCGCCCATGCCGTTGGATTGCAGACGAGACCTCTCTCGCAGCAGCATTGGAATCTCTTATCTGCCTCGAGGCCAGTCAAATAACTTTTCTACTGACCAACGGTTGGCTTTTTCACGTGTTACCACCATTGCCTTTCTCCATATAACCTTAAGCACATCTCTGCTCGCCTCCTTACTGTTACTGCTGATCTGATCTTCTCCTGCTCTTGATACGGGGAGCACTGCTCCGCTCATGGCCCATGAGGTGCGCCTGCCTAAGCTTTGTCCTACTTACAGTTCCTTGTTTCACACTTTTTACAATAACCATGCTCTGTTTGATAGTAGTACGAAAGATAGTGACAAATCTATGGTTGGAGATATGGCAGGACGGCTGGCCTCTCGGGCTGGGCACCCTGAATCCGGGTGCCGGGGCGGTCAGGAGCGTCGGCTCCTCCTCCTCCACCGCGGCCTTCACCCCGTCCCACTGCGTCTCCTCCGTCGCTTCGTCTGATCTAGACACAGAGGTCAGAATGTCAGAATCGATCAACTCCTACTATCTGTCTGCAACATAACAGTGTCACTAGGTCAGTTGGATTTGATGCTCCTGCTTATACTTTGTTTTGCTGCAGTCGGCATGGTCTTTGCCGCGCGCTGGCGGGGGCGGCGGCGGCATCACGCTGGCGGCCCTGATCAGCCTGGTGGACGCAATGGAGAGCCGGCGTAGCAGGCGCCGGGGCGAGAGGGCGAGCAGGAGCGGCAGGCTGCGGGCGCTGCTGCTCTCGCTCTGCCTCCGGAGCCACCTGGAGAACGGCGGCGGCGCGGCGCCGTCGCTCGGCCAGTTCCTCGAGATGGAGAGGAGGGCTAGCGGGAGCAGTGGCCATGTCCACAGGATGCTTCCGTGGAACCGTGACTGACGAGCCTGTATCCACGATGCAACCGACGGAGGAATAAGATTTGCATGTTGTTATTATTCTTAAAAAAAAGGATTTCCATGTTGTCGCTCATCTTTCTTCTTTTCTGAGGGACATGTTTTTTTTTTCGCATATACGCAAAGCTTGGGTATCATTCATCAATAAGTAGAAGCAAACAGAGTTCCGGACATTACACTTAAGGGCGTACACGGATAAACGGCGCAAAGGCGCCCGTGGTGGCCATTGTCCTGTTTGCCTGGCCCAGAGTGTGCCGGCCGCTTTCTTACGGCGGTCTGGGCGTCCGTGATCTGCACAGGGCCGGGATTGCGCTCCGCATCCGTTGGCTCTCGCTCCAGCGTACGGACGCTACGAGGCCAGGGCAACACCTCCATCTCCCCTCTGACCCCGAGGCTGCCGCGATGTTTCACGCGTCCACAACTTGGGCCATCAGTAATGGCCTGTCGTGCAGATTCTGGACGGACCACCGGATCAACGGTAGGACGGCGGCGGAGATCGCCCCCCAGTCTTTGATCTAGTCCCTCGTCGTCGTCGCAAAAACCAGCGGGTGTGGGTACAAGGCATCAAGGGCGCCCTTGGTCCTTTGGCGCTTCTTCAGTATGTCGAGCTCTGACGTCAGGTGCAGCTCGTTCACCTTTCAGTCTCCCCAGACGCGATCCGTTGGCGTTGGACCGACTCTGGCCACTACTTGGCCAAGTTCTGCTACGAGCAGATGTTTGCTGGCTCCATCCGTGACCCCCATTGACGCCCCATATGAAAATCTTGGGCACCTCTCCGGATGAAGGTGTTCCTCTGGCTCGCTGTCCTTGATCGCTGCTGGACAGCGGCCAGGCTTGGGCGTCACAACCTCCCGCACGATGAGTCTTGCCTGCTTTGTGACCAATAGTTCGAGTGCATCCAACACATCCTGGCCCGCTGCACCTTCTCCAGACAAATCTGGTTCGAGGTCCTCTCCTGGTGTCAGCTGCCCATCCTCCCGCCGCGCCCTGATGCGGATTTTACCCGTTGGTGGGAACAATCCCGCGGCCTGCTTCCTGCGAGCGCTCGCAAAGGCTTCAACATTCTTGTTATGCTCACATCTTGGGAGCTTTGGAATCATCGGAACAGCTGCGCCTTCGATGGGCTACGCCATTCCATCACCAGCTTGTTCAAGACCATCCGCCAGGAGGCTCTTCTTTGGGCTCGTGCTGGGGCCAACGGATTGCACAACATTATAGGCGTAGGCTGATTCTTTTCTATTTGGGTTGAGCAGCCCCATCTTGTTCTTGATGCTCAAGTATTGCGCTTAGGGACATGTTGTTGCAATGTTGCTCCTTTTGAATTGGGCGTGGCTAGAGACCAGGTGATCCAAAATATATTATTAGAATTTTGTCTATTTCAAGCCAGCCCAGTCATTATTTTCAGAATTCCTAATAAATCTTATAGGTCCATATAGTCCATTCATGCAAGGTAAAAGATGTGACTAAAGTTTAGTCCAATATTGCTAGTTTAGTAAGAAGTTAGGCATGCACTCCTCCTTTGCTGTCCTCCTCGGCATGACGCGCCGCCGGAATAAGCTGAGCCGTTGTCTAACTTTTTGTCGCACGTGACTGGGATATGAAATGTCATCCAAAATCTGTCTCGGTGCAAAATACTAGTGGTGCAAACTGTACGACCCGCACAGGGCCCATAAAATTGAGGGGCCCCAAAAAAGTTATACAGGCCTACGCACTGGGCCGCTGTCGCGTACTCCCCCGTTCGCTGGGCGCCTGGGCTGCTGTGGCGTTCGCTTGTGTCCGTGGATCGTACCCTAAAAAAATAGAAAGATCCATCGATTGTGGGTATGCCGTGCGCATCGCTCGCGATTTCCATCCAGGATGCAGCGCCGCCTGACTTGCGTCGTGAGTCGAGGCGATCGCGTCCCGGCGTCCCCGACTCCCGGCCCAAACGCAGGCACCAGGCCGCCGGACCTACCTCCAGTTCCTGATTCTAGAGCAAACCGAAGCGGCGAACAAAAAATCAACCCTCTATTCGTCTGCCTTGGCAGACGAATAGAGGGTTCAGGAACCGGGAGGCAGACGAATATGCGATCGTTCCAACCCAGCGATATGTGATCGTTCTCCAATCCAGTGCCTGGTCAGTCGATCCTTCTTTTGTCTTTTGACTACTAATTATACTAGTTAATTGCCCGTGCGTTGCAACGGGGACATATAAATTCTTGTGGATCAACACCGATCATGGGTAACCTATATCTTTAGATAGACCCCACATGCACAACAGATGATATTGTATATTTTTATATGAAAGCACAATACATACACATTAGTCTCTTTGTTTATCACATGCCTTCAAATGCTAGTTAACAACTAATCTCAAAATGACAACTTGCATGTTTTGCTAAAATTCTGAACTCATAGTAGTACTTTTCTGGAAACAGTGTCTTTCAAGAAGGAATAATTGGTTTGTAATTTATGTGCCGAAACGTAATCCTCATAGAATGTCATAATTTCATACTCGATTCTTATAATAAGACTATTTGACCTTCAAACAAAGGCTATCTGAAGATCTAACTAATATCAAAAATGCCAACAACACCACATTTATGCTCAACGAAAGCTTCTCTTCTCGACTTCACGTCAAGCCATTCCATGAACAGCATGGGCCAGCTCACCAATATAAATCTGACACTACAAAGTGGCGGCATCCGGTTGTATCTGATAGTCTGGATTTGTTAAATGAATAATTAGTTACCGTAATCATGAGAGGCTGGCACTTATTGTTTTCAAACAAAAGTATGTGTTCAAGTCTAAACCACAAACAAACAGTAACACACACTTAAGAGAAGTAACCATCTTGCATGAGCACCCGATCTAATAGCATGAGTATGAAATGGCAAGTTGGGTCAGTTAGAGGATATAATAGGAACAACCATAGCAATCAATAAAAAAGACCATAGGATCATATACACCAAAGTGAATCGTTCTCCCTTCTTAAGAAGAATAATCACCTTCAATTTAAACATCAGTGCTTGCATAGAATTGTAGTTGGAGAGTAACTTCACTTTTAACAAATTTAAAAATTTTAATTTTCAAATAATTCACTTCCAAAAGGCCTCTTCCCACATGTAACAGACTGACAATTTACTATTCAAATAATTCACTTGTTCCAGTAATCCACTTTCTCAAGTTCAGCATAACTAAAAAGGGATCAGAGGTATAGATGACAAATTCTTGACCTTAACATGTGTGTATTATGTGATGATGGAGTAGCGACTCCGTAAATAGATTGTTAACAAACTAAAGAGGGATACAACCTACATTTTCACTTGTTCTCTGAAGCGATCCGTAAATAGATTGTTAACAAACTAAAGAGGGATACAACCTACATTTTCACTTGTTCTCTGAAGCGATTAACAATGCAATTTTTCCAGTCAAATAATACATGGTAAATCTGAACACAGGTAGGCAATCTAAGGAACTGAACACGGATAAACTGGATTAAGTGGACGTGGTGATATGTCCCTGACAGTTCATGCAGAGAAATATTATGATGTATTCCACTTCATCCTGATTAACAAGCTGAAAATACATACCTCGTTCATGCACTCCCTGTCAGCATGAGGTGCTACCGCTAATTACCCCAGTGAACCACCCCATTCCCAAAGTCATTTCACAGGAACTACTTGACCTAGCAAAACAAAAAATACATCAGCGAAGATACCAAGTGTGATGGTCACAAACTCAAAGTTATTCAAATCTGGGCAAATATGCATAGATCTAGTGTAATTATACATCTTCAGATTTTGTAAATCTTCTCTTAATATACTGAAGCAGCGCTACTGCCTGGCATCTTCCAAAAAAAGTGCAAGCACACCCAATGAAGATCATGGCGGCATTGGCGGATGGGTTGACCACTTGACCACCAAAAATCCCCTGTGCTGCAGGAATTGACAACAAAAACATGTTTCATACCCTCATGCATAATAAAGAATATACATGCTCAGTACTTCGAAGCGATCAATTGGTGAGGCAGCTACTGCCGCCTACAAAGTGGAGACCAGCAGGTGAGCTGCTCCGCCATGAACCTGTGTTAGCTTGAGTCCATGTCCCGCGGCCGCTCGCTCTCGTCCCGCCTGTCGCACAACTCAAGGTTGCGTAGATCGATCAAACAACGTTGCCCAGCAAATTACCTCTCAGATCAACTACTATTGGTTACCTAAACCTGACGAAGGAGTAGGACAAGACCCGCTAGCGTGAGCGCTGGAGCAGAAGCCTCCGGAGGCCTCCACTCGCTGCACCAGCCGACGTCGGACTTCCGTCGCACCGAGAATCCCGTCCTCACGGAGTCCCCGCCGGTGGCGTTCCCTGCGGCCAACGGATCCGCCATGGCAAAGTCGTACGGGACGACCAAAATCGACCTGCACCTGCACACCACCCCTAGGCCCAGTACGTCCTCCGGCGCCGGCGTACGTTGGGCAGATTGTAGTACGATCACCCCTGACGATGCAGGCAAAGGCGGCGTACACCAACGACAGCTGCTTAGGAACTCTCCTTTAGCGCCGCCGCCAAGCTCGCCCATGGACGGACGCGATCAAGGGTTGTGCAAATAAGAGGGAGGAGTGAAGAATTTCTTGATGGGACTCGCTCCTACCGCCGATGGCCAGGACCGCGACCACGGCGGCAGACGAGGAGGAGGGAGTTAGAGAAAAAAAATTGGGAGCGGGCAGAGAGATGAGATCGGGACCAACCGAGTGCGGAAGATGGGGAGGCCGCGTGTGCGTGGGACGTGCTTTCGTGGGTTGTGGCCTCGTGGGTCTATTTTTTTTCCTTTTTTTCGGGCGGGGATGGGAGAAACAAGCGATGAGAGGAGAGATCGAGGAGGTCGAACCATCACGACATTCGATCCTCCTTTAATAGTAGAGATACTAACTAAATTTTTGATTGATTTTGGCTATTTAATCCTAACTAAATTTCGGCATGGATCTTTAGGCCTAGCAATCATTTCTTAACTTCTCAATGGACGATTGCTCTATAGACTAGGTGAGTTAGAATTAGCAATTTTTCATATTTCCAATAGTCCAATTTTATTTTATTCATCTCCGTGCAGTGCATTGGCAGAATGGAGATTTTTCTAATTTGAAGCTATTGAAGTCCTATATGTGTACTGCTAGTCTACTACGACACAACAAAAACTCAATATTTGGCCACAATATCACTTGAAAGCGAAGTGTTGGAGAGGATTGATTACGAGGTTATCATTGAAGATTTCACTTCAAAGAATACTAAAAGAAGGATGATGTTCAAATAAACACTATGCAACCTGGAGTTGAATAGGTATGATTTTTATATATCCAATTGTGTTACATAAGACATTATTATATCATATACATTATAATTACTTGTTAATTTTTTTCTAGTAAGATAGGGCCCTGTTTTTTAGTTTCGCACAGGGCCCCAGATTTTGCCGGCCCGGCCCTGAATACTACTACTACTCATAGTACAAGCTAGCTAGCTATAGTAGTAGTATATTTTTGTTGAACAGACCCTAAAAACTACAAACAAGTGTTGGAGTTCATATATGTCTTCTATGTGTAAGTTCCGATCCATCGATCCAATGCAGCTTAATTACAGTACAAGATATGTGTGTATACATGGATTTAGAGTTTAATTAATCTTCACATGAGAATGATGAGGAAAGGCATAGGTATGTGTATATATATGTGGAGATAGAGTACAACTAACCTTCCTGTATTATACGGAGTATAATATGTCTAGTTTCCTGTATGGAGATAATAAAATAAAAATTAAAACAAAATCAAATACCGAGGTTTTATAAGGAAAAATAAATTAGTGGCATTGATTTTACCTTTGAAAACAACAAATAAATCCACATATAATTTTCACAGAAATTCCGCTTTTTAATGATATAAGAATAAGCATATAACCGTGCATTGATTATGACCTTTAAAGAAATAAAAAGTCAAACAAAATCAGGCTGATGAAGTTTTCTGTGAAAGAACGATGGTTACATTGGTATTACCCTTCCAGAAGAAAACAAATGAAAAATTGATGATATTTGCACACAATTTACATAGAAAATACACTTAGAGAAGAAATAAAATAAAATAAAAACTGGATAGAATAAAAAAAAGAAGTTTTCTACAACAGAATGAATTAATGGCATTAGTATTACCCTTTAAGACGAAATAAAATAAAAATTAAACAATGAAAAAATTGCACATGATTTACACAGAAATTGCATTTTAATGTGCAATAATCATCATATAATAGTGAAATTTGAAAACAAAAAAGGGTTTCTTGAATTAGTGACATTGCTATTACTCTTTAAGAAGAATGAAAACAAGAAAAAATAAAATAAATAGTGATAATATTTGCACACAATTTGCATATAAATTTCTTTCTTTTATAATAGGCAAAATAATAATAAAGCAGTGGAATTCCGTCAAAAAAAGTTACTAAGAAGAAATGAATTAGTGGCATTGCCATTACCTTTAAAGAAGAAGCAAAACGAAACAAAAGAATATATAAATGAAGTTCATAGCTATATGCATCGTAATAGTGCAGAGGCCGGAGGTAAATCCTCCTTTCCTGAAAAAAAATAAAAATATATAAATGAAGTTCTATAAAGGACAATGAATTACTTTCATTGGTATTAACCTTTAAAAATAAAGAAAATAAAAAACCTTAAAAAAAACTTGCACACAACTTTGCGCTGAAATTGCACCTAAAATAAACATATAATAGTGCAATTTTCACACTACAATATAATTTAGACACATATTGTATGATACTTGTGTGTATACATTTTACACTCACCTAGCATCCCAAAATTACCCATTAAATAACCAACTAAAATAGAAAAAAAACAGAAGCGAAAACGCGTACAAACAAGCCAATAAGAAAACGTGTAACATGCTTCAGCCCAATAAGGAATCGACTGACCCAAGACAATGGTGAGTCAAAACATTTCCGCACAAAATATGACAATACACCAATGGAAAAAAAAAAGAAAGAGCACACATCTTGGAGCAGAGATCAATGGTAAAAAAATGACTGACCCAGATTAAAAATATCTAGCTAAAGTGTTTTGAATTAGTGTGAGTGGGAGATTTTTTTTTTGCTAAGCTTGTCGACTTTCATTAGACAATAACTATGTCTGCTACGATAGAGGGGATAAGGGAGTCAGTATGGTGTTCATACCATTCCTCATAAAGTTTCTCCGTATAACATGCTTGAGCCTGCGAATGCGCAATGACATTGCTCTCCCGGACACAATGCAACGTGAGTGGGAGATTGTTATGCGCCATCTCATCGATTTCTTATCTGTTTGTTTGTTCAGAGTGTTTTCGGTGAGGCACAAAATACTCTCTTCATTCCATAATTTTTGTTTGACTGAAACCACGACAAGAATTATAAAACGAAGGATTTTCGGCTTTGAGAAACAAAATGTAAACGGTTAGAGCAACTATAGCAGAATCATCATATTGACAACATCCATATCGTATATGGAGCGTGATCCGCAATGTTTTGAAGGTTGCGGAGACCGTGCACACACAATTGTCATAACACGACCCCTATATGGTCCTTGCAAGTAGAATCCATATGTCATTATGTCATACATTATTTCTAGCATTTTAGCTATATGTAAGTTTCCAGGAAATTAAATTTGGGTTAGTCAGTTTTTTCAACTGTTGGCTGCTCCTTCAAGATTCATGCTCCCTTTCCTCTGTTGGGGTGGCGTGTCTTGTTTTGGGGCGCCCCTATTCCTCGCGTTACGCGAGAGGGGATGCGCTCGCGTCGGGGCGAGCCCCAGACGCGCCGGCCTAGTCGCGCGGGCGCCATAGCCTGTTTTGTTTTTTCTCTATTTTCTATTTTCTGTTCTCATTTTTTATTTTTTTGTACTTTTCTTTATACTTTAAATTATTCTATATATATGTATATATTACAAAAAACACTGTTCAAGAACACATTCGGAAAAATTGTTGAATAAGTATTAAAAAATGTTGAATAAGAATTTGAAAAATATTGATCAAGTATTTGAAAAAATGTTGAAGAAGTATTAAAAACATTGAACATGTATATGAAAAATGTTGAACGGGTATAAAAAAATGTTGAGCGAGTATATGAAAAATGTTGAATAAGTATTACAAATGTTGAACAAGAATTTGAAAAAAGTTGAACAAGTATTTGAAAAATGTTGAATAGGTATTAAAAAATGTTGAACAGGTATTTGAAATTGTTGAATAAGTATTTGAAAATGTTGACCAAGTATTTGAAAAAATATTGAATAACTATTAAAATGTTGAACAAGTATTTGAAAAATGTTAAAATAGCGTTTGGACAATGTTGACCGTGTATACAAAAAATGTTGATCACTTGTTACAAAAAATGTTTTTGATATGTACAAAAATGTGGAGTGAAAACAAAAACAAACATAAGAAAACACAAAAGAAATAAGAAAAATGGAAAAGAAATAAGAAAACCATGACAAAAAAACCGAGAAGAAGAAAGAAAACCAAAAAAAATGGTGAAGAACAAAGAAAATACAAAAAAGAATGAAAAATAATGACAGAAGAACGGAGAAGAAAAAAGAAAACAAATAAAATAAAAAGGAAAGGGAAAAAACTGGAAGAAAACGGCTCGAGTAGGCTCAGGTAGGTGGTGCCCCTTTTTCTTCCCATGAAATTTTGTCAGGTGGAGTGGCTGGTGCAGCACGTGTTCAACCTGAAGACCAGGGATCGAATCCACCCCCTTCTTCCATTTCCTTTTTACGAACATACTAGTAAGTGTGCATGTGCAACGCACGTATAATTATTGGTTGCATTTCATGTAGATGCCAACATATGGTAGATAAAAGGTTGCTTTGCGTCTTGTGGCGTATAGGAAAACTTGACAACGCATGAAACGATGAATGTTCATGTCTGGTACACACAGTCACAAACATACATAAAACTGAAGAGTATAAATCAACCCATACAACTCGTTATTTTATGCCTCCGTTTACTCTTTATATGCATCAAGATGCTCTTGACATGTAAATGTTTAGTTCATTCTGTACGAAGTGTCAAAGCACTAAAAATCCAAAGCTAAACTTGACAGGCAACATACACAATTCTACAATGCTTCCCCTCTTTCATCTGTGTTCATCCTCCTCCAAGCCAGCAAGCTTTCATGCCAAAATGCGAAGAGAACAATGCGCTGAATAAATACAAGGGTAGACATAGGAAAACAATAGTACAAAATAACATCCCGAAACACAATGGGGACATATGGAGAAGCACCAGTTGTAGAAAATAAGAAAAAAAATGCAAGTCATGACCATTTTTGATAGTTTTTCTTTACACCCACTTGTGTGTAATACTATCAAACAATAAAAATAATTTGATGGTCATTAGTTCCAAACCATTAACCGAATGAACAGCGAAAGGACCTCAAAGTATTTATACGTAGAAGAATAGTAAAAAATATATTTATTTATAGATGGTTCATGTGAGAAAAAAAATCACATCTTGCAGTTTAGACCATCCAGCCCCTTTATGAAGTGAAAGGAGTTCCAATGTAACAACTTAAAATAAACCAACTCCAGCAGTACAAGTGTTACAAATTAAGAAAAAAATAATGTGTTGATGACACATGTAAACGACATCTGCTAAGAAACACCGAAAATATAAAGATAGCACACTCTGGTTAGTAATGCATAGAAACCTTATTTTGAAGTATACAAGTCAGCACAGGCATGCCGTGTAAGTTCGCAAGAAACCATAAATGTTGGCTGGGCAGTTGTCTTACAAGCAACATAAATTACCGGCACTCCAGCGGCATCCCCTGAGAAGGGGCGACCGGTGCGGCACCCTCGGCAGTTCACGAATTACCGGCACTCCGGCGGCGTCCCCTGAGAAGGAGTTGTTGGTCCTCGGCTCCTTGTCGCCATGCCAAGTGAAGGCCGGTTGTGGTGATTTTTCTTGGGAGAGATAGGATCGTGATCCAGGAGGTCGAGGTGATGGACGTGTCAATGTGTGTGAATACCCGATTAGTTTCCTAATAAAATGCGATCATGATCAGTTTCCTAATAAAACGCGATCATGATTAATTTCCTAATAAAACACGATCATGATTAGTTTCCTAAGAAGATGTGATCGTGATTAGTTTCCTAAGAAGACGCGATCATAATTATAGTTTCCTAATTGATCGGACTTGGAGTTTTATATGGTAAAGCACGGTCAGTCAATGTAAATTGTTAAGTGCAAATAGAGAATGGATTAGGTTAAGGCTAGCCGTTAGATTAAGTTTAGTGAGCTTAATCATGCGGTCATAATGAATCCATGTACGTTTTATGGGGTGCATGTAAGAAAGTTCTTATTTGATTGTTTAATAGTAATGGAGATGCATGTAAATGGGCCAACCCAAGACAACGCAAAGGGAGAAAAAGCTTCAGCAAGACTTCCTCTCTCAATTGCTTAATGCGATAAATAGCGTTCACGCTTGTTTTCGACTGTGAATTTTTGACTGACCTCTGTTTTGGGTCAATTAATTCCGTAATAGCTCTATCTAGCCAATGTGACGGCTCAGCCCTCCCCTCTCTCCTTTCTTCCTTTCTAGTTTTCTCTTTTTATTTATTTATTTAATTTTATTTTATTTTTTATTAGTTCTTTTGTGGAAATCTTTGGGATGTTGGGTGAGTGTAAACGCATACACCCAAATACAATATAATATGTGTGTTGCACTATTACATGATTATTCTTTGCATACTGCAAAAGTGCAATTACAGTGCAAAGTTGTAACAAACTCCTTTGTTCAATGTAAGCACTTGTGAGACATGTGTGTGGTTGGCTGCAAACACCAAAACAAGTTGAGCACATTGGTTGTGGAGGGCCGATCCATTCACAGCCATGCAGTATGTTTGGACTGTCGTGTAGTCCATGACACCGTCTGTGTTGGATTATAGATGGGTTTTGGCTCATACAAGACAATAATCCATAGTTAATCTCTAAGATCCATTTAGATGTATGGCAAATGATGGGAATTTTGGTACCATATTGCTATAGTAGTAAGAGTGAGACGCCTTTATAAAGGCCACTCTACCATATGCCATTAGGAGCTTGGGAAAATAAGTTATACACGCGCTCTCTTCCTCCTCTGCCGCCCGCCTTTCCATGCCATGCGGGTTGCGGGAATGAGCCGAGCCTTATTTTTGCCAGTCAAGAATGGTTAATTAAGTGCGCTGGATCGTGGAGTAAACCCTAACTCACTAACCCTAGCCATCATCTACTGTTCCTCTCTCTGTCCTGCTTCCGGCGATCCCACCCCGACGACCGCGTGCACGTTTGGTCGATCCTGCCGGGAGATTGTTAATAAGGATTTTGGGAAGCGTCTCGACATGACTGCTCCCGATTTGTCCCCGACTCCGTCCTCATCTGCTTCCACTACTTCTCCTGCATCGATACCATGGTTGAAGACGCTGACGCAAAGAAGAAGGCCACGGACGACGTCGAGGCTGCTGTCGCCGCCACCGCGTTAGCCTGGCCAACCGGAGGGTATGATTTGTTCATCCCTCGTTTACTCGTTCATGTGCTAGTCGTATATATTGTGTTCATAAATGCTTCGTTTCTATGTACTGTACGTGCTGACATGCTTAGGTATTGGTATGAGTTGCATACCATATTTGTCATGCTTACTATTTACTCGTGGATTAGTCTAATCGAAAAGGTGCCGGTATTTCCAACAATCCAAAACCCTTATTTTAGACACTTTTTGATTTAAGGCTTTGCCGCTACTCTGAAACTGGAAAAGATTACCGGAACGCATTTTAAGCATTGGCAGACAAGGACCACCTTGTGGCTCACAACGATGAATGTGATGGGTTGGTGACTTGGTGGCGTGTCTCCCATAGAAATGATTGGTCCTGATCAGGAGAAGGCATTTGGAGACGCAGCCGCCATCTTTGTGGTAGCAGTTTTGAGTGTGATCAGAGACAACTTGGTTGACGCATATATTCATATGCGCACCGCCAAAAACTTGTGGTATGCGCTCGAAGTTAAGTTCGACGCAACCGATATTGGAAGCGAACTATATGATATGGAGCAGTTCCATGATTACAGGATGGTTGATAATTGTTCTGTATTGGACCAGGCTCATGAGCTACAATGCATTGCTAAGAAGTTGGAGCTCCTGAAGTGTGAATTACTAGAGAAGTTTATCGCGGGTTGCATCATTGCAAAAGTTCCTCCTAGATGGAGGAACTTTGCTACTTCTCTCAAGCACTTGAGACGTGAATTCTCTGTTGAGGATGTCATCGGTCATCTAAGTGTTGAGCAGAACTTGGGAGCAAATGACTCAGACATGAAAGGGTTAGAGGGTTCTTCTAGCGCAAATGTGGTGCAGAAGAATTTTCACAAGTTCAACGGAAAGAACATTGTCCAGCAGAATACTGCCTTCAAGAAGAAGGGTAAGAAGAAAGACAAAAGGAGAGATGGTTGCTTTACTTGTGGGTTCAGAGGAACATTGAGCAAACAAGTTCTGAAACAACTACAAGAGGCCAGGCCTGGACTCCAAGTCTGTCAATGTGACTACGAGCAACAATGATGGTGCATCTGGGTATGGTAATATGTTTACCATACTTTCTGTTTGTCAGTCCACTGATTGGTGGGTTGACACAGGTGCAAATATTCATGTGTGTGCTGATATGTCTTTGTTCTCTTCTTACCAGGTCGCACGAGACTGCTCCGTTTGATGGGGAATGGCTCGCATGCTTCTGTTTATGGTGTTGCCACGACAAATCTGAAGTTTACTTAAGGAAAGATCGTGCAACTAAAGAACGTGGAGTATGTCCCCGCCGTCAAGAGGAATCTTGTTAGTGGCTCCCTTCTATGTAAAGAAGGGTTTAAGTTAGTATTTGAGTCCAATAAAGTAGTCGTATCTCGGTATGGACTGTTTGTTGGAAAAGTATATGATTGCGGAGCTTTGTTCCGCCTTTCCCTAGCGGATTTCCGTACTAAAGTTGTGAACCAAATTCATTCTAAGTGGAACGAATCTGAGGTTTGGCATTCATGTCTTTGTCACATTAATTTTGGTTGTATGACGGGCTAGCTAAGATGGATTTAATCCCGAGTTTCACTTTAGCCAAAGGCTCTAAGTGTCATTTGTGTGTGCAAGCAAAGCAACCTCGTAAGCCTCACAAGCCTGCGAAGGAGAGACATCTGGCACCACTAGAGCTCATACATTCATATCTATGCGAGATGAATGATGTGTTGACTAAAGGTTGAAAGACATATTTCATGATGTTGATTGATGAGTCCACTAGATTCTCCTATGTGTATTTGTTAAATACTAAGGATGAGGCTCTATACTAAGGCGGAAGTTGAGAACAAACTTGAAAATAAATAAATAACGAGTTTGGTCTGATCATGGTGGACAGTACTTTTCTAATGAATTAAATTTATTCTGTGCAGACCATGGTATTATTCATGAGAGTACGCTTCCCTATTCACCCCAGTCAAACGGGGTTTCCGAATAGAAAACCGTACTCTAATAGATTTGGTTAACGCCATGTTAGATACATCAGATTTATCAAGGGCATGGTGGGGGAGGCTCTATTGACATCATGTCATGTCCTGAATGAAGTTTCGATGAAGGATAATGAGACTACTCCCTATGAGCAATGGGAAAAAACTACACTCTCTTACTTGCGCACTTGGGGTTGTTTGGTTAAAGTCAATGTACCGATAAGTAAAAAGCGTAAGTTGGGATCAAAGACTGTGGACTGCATTTTTCTAGGCTATGCCAAGCATAGCGGCGGCTATAGATTTCTAGTGGTGAAATCTGATATACATGATGTGAAGGTCGGTACGATGATGGAGTCTAGAGATGCTACATTCTTTGAGGATATTTTCCCCATTAGATATATACAAAGCACTTCTAGACTGGAATCTGATGAGACTCCTGAACCTGCCATTCCGATGGAATATTATGAGCACACAAGTGATGAAAGTTCCATGGAGGATGACGAGAAAGCTCCTGCTAGGAGTAAGCGATAGAGGACTGCAAAGTCCTGTGGTGATGATTTTCTCTTGTACCTCATGGATGACAACACTCCCAGTTCCATCTTCAAAACTTATGCATCACCGATGTTGACTACTGGAAGGATGTAGTCCATAGCGAGATGGATTCCATCTTGGCTAACGGGACATCGGAAATCACTGATCGATGGTTGCAAACCATTGAGATGTAAGTGGCTGTTCGAAAAGAAGCTTAGGCTCGATGGTACTATTGAGAAGTACAATGCTAGGCTTGTGGCCAAGGGTTATACCTTGAAAAATGAAGAAGATTTATTCGATACTAACTTACATGTGGCTAGACTGACAACCATTCGAGTGTTACTCTCGTTGGCTGCCTTGCATGGTCTTCCCATTCATCAAATGGATGTTAAGATGACTTTCCTTAACGGAGAGCTAGTCGAGAAAATTTACATGTAACAGCCAGATGGCTTTGTAATAAATGGTCAGGAAAGAAAGGTGTGCAAGCTATTGATATGTTTGTATGGTTTGAAACAAGCACCTAAGCAATAGCATGAGAAGTTCAATACAACTTTGATATCTGCTGACTTTGTTGTTAATGAAGCCGACAAATGTGTATACTATCGTTATGGTGGGGCCGAAGTAATTATAGCGTGTCTGTATGTTGATGACATATTGATATTTGGAGCCCACCTCAAAGTCATTGAGGAGGTTAAGGCTTTTCTATCTCAGAACTTTGAGATGAAAGACCTGGGTGTGGCTGATGTTATCTTGGACATCAAGCTACTGAGAGATAATGAGGATGAAATTACACGTTTGCAATCCCACTATGTTGAGAAGATTTTGAGCCGTTTTGGATATTCAGACTGCAAACCTTCAGCAACACCATATGATCCTAGTGTGTAGATTCGAAAATTCGAAGGCACGACTGTAGATCAATTGAGATATTCTCAAGTGATTGGTTCACTCATGTACCTAGCTTGTGCTAATCGGCCTCACATATCATTTGCTGTGTGAAAACTGAGTCGGTTTGTTTCCAATCCGCGAGTTGTGCAGTGGCATGCTGTTGAGCGAGTCATGCATTATTTGGAAGGTATCATGAACTACAGAATTCACTATAGAATTCACTATTCTGGGTACCCGATGATACTTAAAGGGTATAGTGATTCAAATTGGATATCTGACGTTGATGAGATGAAAACTACGAGTGGATATGTCTTCACACTTGGTGATGGTGCTGCTTCCTGGAAGTCTTGCAAGCAGACGATCTTAATGAGATCGACTATGGAAGCAGAACTCACAACATTAGACACATCATGTGTCAAATCAGAATGGCTTCGAGAGCTTCTGATGGATTTGCTTGTGGTTGACAAGCCAATGCCGGCTATCATTATGAACCGTGACAACCAAACAACGATTGCCAAGGCTAAAAGTTCAAAGGACAACATGCAATCCATGAAGCACATATGAAGAATATTAAAATCTGTCAGACATTCTAGAAACTCCGGAGTAATAGTGTTGGATTACATCCAAGCGGCTAAGAATCTGGTGGATCCCTTTATGAAAGGGGTATCATGGATTGTGATAGAAAATGCATCGAGGGAGATGGGCATGAGACCCACGTAAGTTGCCATGGGGGTAACCCAACCTATGTGACCGGAGATCCCATGAATTAGGACCTGGGCAACAATCTAGCAGTCAACTGAGGAGAGTATTCTTACTAATCCACTCTGTTAGAGATGCAATACTCTCGTAATCTGTAAGGCAAGCTGACTTTGGTGTTCTAAGGTTGTGTGAGCAAGATGCTACCCTACAGAGCATTCTTTGGAGGAACACACCTATGTGGGCTAGACTGTTGGTCAGTGGTCACATCATATGAGATTGAGTGATCTCTAGGAAGCTCATGAGAAGGGAAGGAGTATGACTAATAAGCTCCACCAGTGGGGTTTAGCCTTAGGCAGCCACGTATTAGCTAACAATAGGTGAAACTTTTGCATGCTAAACTGACAATTCAAGGCATAGTCCATTTTTCAGTTGTGAACAAGTCTAATCCTGTTGCTCTAGGTGGAAGTTCAACTTAACAGTCTCCACTCAAAATTCTGGTATATCAAACATTGTTTGGAACAGTTGACAAACTTATGTGCCTCAAGATCTGGTGGGGGGTTGTTAGATTATAGATGAGTTTTAGCCCATATAAGACAATAATCCCTGGTTAATCTCTAAGACCCATTTAGGTGCATGGCAAGTGATGGGAAATTTAGTACCATACTGCTATAGTAGTAAGAGTGAGACCCCTTTATAAGGGTTGCTCTACCACATGCCATTGGGAGCTCAGGAACAGGAGTTGTACACATGCGCTCCTCCTCCGCCGCCCGCCTCACCTCGTCATGACTCACGCGCCACGGTTTGCGTGAATGAGCCGAGCCGAGCCTTATTTTTCCTCTCTCTGTGCTGCTTCTAGCGAGCCCAACCCGACTACCGCGTGCACGGTTGGTCGGGAAAGCAGGTGCCTCCGAAACCATGTCGTTCGATATCCTTCCCGAGAGAACGGCAATAAGGTTTTTGGGGAGTATCTCGATGCGACTGCTCCCGATCCATCCCGTCCTCCTCTGCTTCCACTACTTCCCCTGCATCGACACCAAGGTCGAAGACGGCACCGCGAAGAAGAAGGCCACGAACGACACCGAGGCTGTTGTTGACGCTGTCGCGTTAGCCTGGCGAACCATTAGGTATGATCTATTCATCCCTCGTTTACTCATTCATGTGCTAGCCGTATATGTTGTGTTCATAGATGTTTCATTTCTATGTACTATACGTGCTCACATGTTTAGGTATCAGTATGAGTTGCATACCGTATTTGTCATGCTTACCGTTTACTTATGGATTAGTCTAATCTAAAAGGTGCTGATATTTCCAACAGTCGGTTCCTATCTCCATCGTCTACTCCCATGACTAGAGGGGTTGGGGACCCCGGCAATTCGGCCCAACCCATGGGTAGGCAGCTTCGTGTGTGGGTGTCGTTGCCTCTGGCCATAATGACAACAATGCATCCAAGAATAATGCCCGAGTACAATCCCACCTCAACATCGTCCATGGCCGTGTCGAGGAGCCAGTGGGCTCAGTCTTCCATCGATCCTTCTAGCCGACGGTTTTATGTCTTTCCCCGAGGTTATCATCCATGTTGACATCACCGACAGATGAGAGCGGATGGTGGTTTGAGATCTGGGCCTGAGGATTGATGGTGGTAAATCTGGCGCTCGACTTTGACGATGCAGATGGCTGACAGTGGCTCCTCGGTGATGCGCTACAGTGGCAAAGGCCTTACCGACATCAGGCTTCTTCATAGACTCGTAACTCCCTTATTAGCTATGGTTCTCCTCCGAGCCTGACGATAAGTTAGGGGCGACGATGGCATACACAAGATTACCTAAGGACTCCTTTGTAATTTTATTTTCTTATTAGATGGGGTTCCCTACAAACTTCTAAAGACATGTGCCATCACTTCCTTCTCGTCAGTTCCACTTTCGTTCATTGTATTTTGCTTGTTTGTGATTAATGGTACACACATTTGCCTAAAAAACTTGTTTGGCAAAAACTCCATGAAATTGCCTTGTGAGAATACTTTAATAGATCAATTAAAATGTAAAAAATACTAGCCTATGAACTAAACTCGCGGGTATAATTTAGTCCAAAGGCAAGAAAACTCAGCCTTATCCTGCCTCATGGTTTTTTCAAAACTATGATATGTTTTATAGCATTTTCGGAAACTATACCATGATTTGCTTAAAAATCAAAAGTAGTAGCCCATCGGCCATCTCTGGGCCGAAGTAGGACTTTTCGGCCACAGCTAGGCCGAAGTAGAGTTTTCGGCCATCTCCTGGCCGAAGTATGACTTTTCGGCCACACATAGGCCGAAGTAGGACTTTTTGGTCAAGTCTTGGCCGAAATAGACTTTTTGGTCAAGTCTAGGCCGAAAAGTACTTTTTTGTCTCATGTAGGCCGAAGTTGCATGGCTCATGCAATACACTGAAATGTATTTTCTCGCCACCTGTTTCCTGCCAACCCCTTCCCGCCATATGTTCCCACCACTCGTTTCCCGCCAATTCCTTCCCGCCTTATTTTCCCGCCAATCCCTTCCCGCCTTATTTTCCCGCCATACCGCAGTTATTCTTTCCCGCCATTTTCTCCTCTGTATCTATAAAACCCCCTTCAGGCGGAGGTGGATAAGCATTCCAGTGTAGTGTAGTCGAGATGTCCCATTATCCATTCGATCGTAGTTTTCACCCTGAGATGAGTAGCACTCTGCTGAGTCTAGCTACCGATTTCAGGATGGACAATAGGATAGTTCCATGGGACGAACTCACCGGTAGTGACACCATAATGAATGAGTTGGCTCATGAATTATGTAGGTCTGGGTGGCCTGAAAGGACCTACGAGGAGGTACGTAAATAACTTCTTAGGTTGCATGAAAGGTGGAAGAAGGTGGTGGAGCCGAAGAGTGAAACTTTCAGAAGGACTGCAGAAAAGCATTCATTTTTATGGACTGAGGAGAGCGAGGACGACGATGATATCTTCATGCCGCCGCTTCCGGGTTCTGCATCGTCGAAGGGCAAGAGTTCTGCATCGTCCAAAGGAAAGAGTTCTGCATCCTCGAAGGGCAAGAGTTCTGCATCGACCAAGGGCAAGAGTTCTGCATCGACCAAGGGCAAGAGGACCGCATCGTCGAAGGGCAAGAGGGCTGCATCAACGGAGGATGACGATGATGACTTCATGTAGTATGTAAGATGTATTCTAGTTGTACCGTTTCATTCAGATGTATTTGCATTATTAGTTTGTATTGTATTATTGTAGGGCATTATGTTCTATCTGAATTTCATTTTGTAGTATGTAAGATGTATTGCACAAGTTCAGCCGCACCGTTTAATTCTGATGTACTTGTATCTTAATTATCGGTTGTAGTCTATTTGGAAATGTAACTGGAATAAGAGTGCGAATTAATAGTAATATGTCTCTCGCATACATAAAACAATATATGTCTCCTGATCACATAGAAGCAAGTGCGATAGTAACACATACATGAAGCATGTCTCATACATAAATACTGACACACAGCTGCGAATAGTCTAAAACTAACATAGATAATGAGTCATACATAGATAGATAAGCATATCACCACGGGGGACGACGACGAGTCTGGGTCTTCCTCGGGCGAGGACTGGAAGGCGATAAGCGCTGAGGCGGTGGACGAGGCTCGCGATAACCACAACCATAGTTAACCTCGTCTGTCACGGTCTGTGTCTCCTGCGTCGGTGGTGGTGGTGGAGTGTGAAACACTATCTGCGAGAAGCCATAAATGTTTGTAGCTTGGTCATCATCCTCGCGGTCGCCCTCAAAGCACGAAGCACCACCACTAAGGATCGGTGACTGCTCTGAATGCATGAACGGTTGCGACTGGTTGCCGCCTGCGGTAAAGTAAAACATGTAAAATTGATACAAATGCATGAACGAAGCACCACCGGTAAGCATCAGTGACTGCTGAGAATGCAAGAACGATTACTACACTGTTCAAAAGAATGTAGTGAGTAGTGTTACCTAGATTCATCTGCTGATGCCAGTAAGCGCTCCCTAGCCGTGAAGGAGGTGGCTCATGCCAGGAAGAGTTCCCTGGCTGTGAAGGAGGTGGCTCATGCCAGGAAGAGCTCCCTGGCTATGAAGGAGGTGGCTCATGCCAGGAAGAGCTCCCTGGCTGTGAAGGATGAGGTTCTGCACGATGCACAGAGGGTCGTGGTTCTGAACGGTGCATAGAGGGTCGTGGTTCTGAATGCTGTACAGAGGGACGTGGCGGACGATGTGCTGGAGGAGGAAGTGCAACATCCGAAGTCCATCTACACGTAACAGCTGCGTAAATCCCGCGTAGCTTGTCATCAAGACGCCTCAACCATGAGACGCCCTCTCGCGGTGGGATAGTTTCTCCCCTCTGAAAGCGCCGCATTAAAGCGGAAACCTCCTCTCGCGCCTCTAGTGTCAAGTCACCCTGTACACAAAGAGTTAACCAATTATATCCTCGTTGTATGATAGACACCACGAATAGACAACCAAGCGAATATGTCCAGATTAACAGAAGACTTAACATATGAGAACCAAGGCATTTACCGCGTGGTGTCTGGTTCCCACAACAGAGGCAGTTGGGTACATATCGCTGGTGAGAGGGGCTTCGATCTGATCAGGAGCAGCTGATGGGACCAAGTAGATCCTCGTTGTATGCCGGTAACGCTGCAGATACAACCCGAACATTTCCCAGTTAAAGGGCCGAACCTCACCCCAGATATTTGTCGCAGCGGTAGTCCATTCGTCAACGTAAGGGGTAATGCTCTGAAGCCAATAAGCCATGGACTTGTTTCCTCCTAGGCGACTATCCCTGAGATTGACATGCGCGATACATGATTAGGTATATTATGAATGCAGAGCTGCCAACTAAAATAGTATTAGTACTTACTTGTGCACGTGGTCTGGCAAGTGTGGAATATCTGGAATCTCAGGCTGTTGATATAGACCGAACTGTCTCATCACCCTATGAAGAGACATCTCCTCAACTGTCACGTCGAACACCAACTTGGCCTTGGTCATCCAAAAGTGTCGATCTCTAGTGCACAATCCAGAAATCCCAACTGGGTACCTCGATGATATAGCCTGAGGCGAGTATGGCTCCCAAATAACTTGATCCTCGTGCAAACTATCAAACTGCACCATGAAGGACGGGTAGCATCCACTAACCTGAGTATGCGCAAACTGTCTCTGTGCATGACAACAAATAAGCATTAGTAATACTATTGAATGGCAAGAAATAATTGAATTAATTGTTACTTAATATAAAAGTATCTCTTGCCGTGTCCAAACAGATCTCATAGTAGGTAAGTCGTCGATAGCAGGCACATAAGTCCCAGCTAAGTCCTCCAAACCAAAAGGTTTATCAACGTAGACATAAGGTCGTCCAATAGGGAATCTCTCGTATGACCAGAGTGTTGGGGAACGTTGCAGAAAACAAAAATTTTCCTATGGTTTCACCAAGATCCATCTATGAGTTCATCTAGCAACGAGTGATCGGATGCATCTACATACCTTTGTAGATCGCGAGCGGAAGCGTTCAAAGAACGGGGATGAGGTAGTCGTACACGACGTGATCCGAATCACCGATGACCAAGCGCCGAACAGACGGCACCTCCGCGTTCAACACACGTACGGTTAGCGTAACGTCTCCTTCTTCTTGATCCAGCAAGAGGGAAGAAGAGGTTGAGGAAGATGGCTCCAGCAACAGCACGACGGCGTGGTGATGGTGGAGCTGCAGTACTCCGTCAGGGCTTCGCCAAGCACTATGGAGGAGGAGGAGATGTTGGAGAGGGAGAGGGAGGCAACCAAAGGCGTGGGAGAAAAGCCCTCCCTCCCCCACTATATATAGGAGGGCCAAGGGGGGGCGCCGGCCCTAGGAGATCCAATCTCCTAGGGGGGGCGCCGGCCAAGGGGAGGTTTCCCTCCCCCCCAAGGCACCTAGGGGTGCCTTCCACAAGTGGGACTCTTCCCCTTTGGGAAACCCTAGGCGCATGGGCCCTTGGGGCTGGTGCCCTTGGCCCATGTAGGCCAAGGTGCGCCCCCTACAGCCCATGTGGCCCCCACGGGGCAGGTGGCCCACCCTGTGGACCCCCGGGACCCCTCCGGTGGTCCCGGTACAATACCGATAACCCCGAAACTTGTCCCGATGGCCAAAACAGCACTTCCTATATATAATTCTTTACCTCCGGACCATTCCGGAACTCCTCGTTACGTCCGGGATCTCATCCGGGACTCCGAACAACATTCGGGTTATTGCATATACATATCCCTACAACCCTAGCGTCACCGAACCTTAAGTGTGTAGACCCTACGGGTTCGGGAGACAAGTAGACATGACCGAGACGACTCTCCGGTCAATAACCAACAGCGGGATCTGGATACCCATGTTGGCTCCCACATGCTCCACGATGATCTCATCGGATGAACCACGATGTCGAGGATTCAATCAACCCCGTATGCAATTCCCTTTGTCAATCGGTATGTTACTTGCCCGAGACTCGATCGTCGGTATCCCAATACCTCATTCAGTCTCGTTACCGGCAAGTCACTTTACTCGTACCGTAATGCATGATCCCGTGACCAGACACTTGGTCACTCTGAGCTCATAATGATGATGCATTACCGAGTGGGCCCAGTGATACCTCTCCGTTTATACAGAGTGACAAATCCCAGTCTTGATCCGTGTCAACCCAACAGACACTTTCGGAGATACCTGTAGTGCACCTTTATAGTCACCCAGTTACGTTGTGACGTTTGGTACACCCAAAGCACTCCTACGGTATCCGGGAGTTACACGATCTCATGGTCAAAGGAAAAGATACTTGACATTGGAAAAACTCTAGCAAACGAACTATACGATCTTTAAGCTATGTTTAGGATTGGGTCTTGTCCATCACATCATTCTCCTAATGATGTGACCTCGTTATCAATGACATCCAATGTCCATAGTCAGGAAACCATGACTATCTGTCGATCAACGAGCTAGTCATCTAGAGGCTTACTAGGGACATGTTGGTGTCTGTTATTCACACATGTATTACGATTTCCGGATAACACAATTATAGCATGAATAAAGACAATTATCATGAACAAGGAAATATAATTATAATGCTTTTATTATTGCCTCTAGGGCATATTTCCAACACAGAGCTGCAACAATAATGGACATCCAACAAGACTAGATTTTCTAGACTTCAACAAGCAAGCTTTGCACAGGCCTCTGTACGTAGCCGCTAACACAGCAGAACCAAAACTCCTCTGTAGAATATCCGCAGGGCAACGTGCGTCAGCTATCTCTCGTGCAATACCGATGAGTCGTGCATCGACAGTGGTCACGTGGTTCTCCGTAAACATTGTCTTGCCGAATAGGCAAAGAATATATGCCTCTAGGGACCGGCCAATCTGTGCCTCCGACAACTGAACATCGGGATGTCCTAACGAGACAATCTACATAGAAACATAATAACTGTATGAACATCGGACAACTAAAAAACAACATTTGTTTAAGTGGCCGTGATGGTTACCTGAAACTGGCTCAACCATCTAAAAAGAGGGTCCATGAGGATCGTTGTCTATGGCCCTAGCAGTCGGCATCGCTGCTTGCCACCCAGATTCTGCCTCTAAGGGACCTATGGCAGCACCGACCAGAGGTAATCCCAACAAGTAAGACACATCTTGTAAAGTAGGCGCCATCTCTCCCCAGGGAAAGTGAAACGTATGTGTTTCTGGTCTCCATCTATCTACTAAGCAGGTAAGGAGTGACTTGTCGTAAGAGAAACGTTTCACTTGCCTCTTGTGTAACTGCAATTGTTCACCTGCCTCATCTAAGTCCGGACCATCAATCCACTCATCCAATGTACCCTCAACCAGCCGTGCCAAGGGTAGAAGTCCAGACCAACTTAACCTACAAAATAAAGAGATTGTTAGCGGTTATGAAAAGTATGTCAAACATAGTAAGTCATTATATGGACTCCATTATATGCACACATACCTATCAACCCATGAATCGTGTATCAGCCAGTTAGTCTTTGGGGTACGAGTGACCAACACGTCTAAGTTGTTGCCCGCTTCCGTAAGGGCGCCCCGGTGCTTTCTATCGATGTTACCATTAAGCAACGGATACGAAGACATATCTGCAATTTAAACAACAAATCTCAAGTGCAAATAAAACATAGTACGACATATTACAAATTATAACATAGTCCTAACATATTACGAATTAAAACATAGTCCTGACATATTACAAATTAAAACATAGTCCTGACATATTACGAATTAAAACATAGTCCTGACATATTACATATTAAAACATAGTCCTGACATATTACAAATTAAAACATAGTCCTGACATATTACATATTAAAACATAGTCCTGACATATTACATATTAAAACCCACTACGACACATTATATAGCTTGTGAGTTATTTCTTCCTCGTCCGCCCCTTCGGCCTCGACTGCCACGACCACGTCCGCCTCTTGCTCCTGTTGTCGCAGCCGTCGATGTGGAAGCACTCGTCGATGCGGAAGCACCATATTTGATCAGGTCGGGACAATATTTCATCCTATGCCCATAAGCCGCGCATAACAAATATTGTCTGGTTGCTCCACTAGCTTCAGACTGGTCCATATCGTTCCGGATGCGACGGGCCTTTCGTGTGCCCCTACTTGTTCGCCGAAGGTCTGGATGCGGGATGTATACTCTCTCACTGCCGTTTACCTTGTTGAAATTGCCGACGACTCTAAACCCTGTCATCTCGCTTGTCCAAGTGTTGAGCACTGCCTCTTTTAAATAGTATGGGGACACGAAGAATATAGCATCCAACTCAATCTAGCCACAGGCAGCCAACACATGAGAGCAAGGTAGGTGCAACAACTTCGGTTTGTTGCATGTACACTCACACGTTGGATAAAATTCCGTTCCAATTTTTACCTTGTGTGTCTTCACCTCATTTCCAGAACCAAAACCATCGGTAGGAAGCTGAACCTCATACCTCCTTTCTTGATTCCCTATGAGTCTGACAGTGTGCTTCTTTGCTTTCTCTATCTTCTTTGCCATGTATTCCATGACACGGCTACAATAAGGTGTGTTCTGATTATCTTCAATATGCTTCTTTGCTAACTCGTGCCTTTCTCTGAAATATCTCAAAGTGCCATGGAATACAGCCTCCACAATAGCTGTGAGTGGCAATGCTCTATTCCCTCTTAGCACAAAGTTATACACCTCTGCAAGATTGGTTGTCATGTGGCCATACCTAGCTCCATGTGTGTCATGCAGCAAAGACCAATTCATTGGAGGCTCTTTCTCTATCCACTCAGAAAAATCCTTTATTGCCCTTCCCTTCTTTCTCTTAGTATTAGGAGGGTCAATTGCTGGCAAGTCACAAAGACCTACTGGCTCCTCTAGCTCCGCGATGAGTGCTGCTAATTTAACCTGATCTTCTTCCATTTTCTTCCTCGCATGGACCTGCTTCTTAGTAAACTCATCTAGTTTTGACCAAATAAATTCGTATTTTCGCTGCTAGCTCTGCTTGCATAATTTTTTGAACAAGTTCATCAACCACTTGTTCTTGAACTGTGAGAAAAAATTAGCCCCAAGATGGCGCATGCACCACCGGCTCTGCAAGTCCCTCCAAGGTGTTGGTTCGTCATCTGTTGGATTACGAAGTGTCTTCACGGCCTTCAATATACCAACATGTCTGTCATGAATGACACACACGTTTGGTTGGTCCTTCACGATGGCAATTTTCACTTGGCGGAAGAACCATACCCAGCTGAGAAAGTTCTCACCCTCCACAAATGCCATGGCAAGTGGGATGATTTGATTGTTCCTGTCCACACCAATAGCAGTCAGGATTTGCCCTCTATACTGACCGGTCAGGAATGTACCATCCACAAACATAACAGGAGGACAATGCCGGAAAGCTTCAATGCACATAGCAAAAGAGAAGAACACTCGTTTCAACACCTTGAAATCTGGTATACTCAGCAACCTCATGTGTTGTACGTTCACATAAGTGTCGGGATTCCTCTCCTTTAGTATGCCCAGGAGACGGACAACATTATCATATGAGTCGAAGAACGTCCCAAACCTTTCCTCCATAGCCTTCTGCTTAGCCCTCCAAGCCTTCCCATAAGGAATGACATAATTCCATCTGACCTTCACTGCTGTCTGGATGTGTTTTGCTTCCATATCTTTCTTCTCTACTATCTCAGTATACATGAGTTGCGCAATGAGACTTGAAGTCAGGTTCGGATGCTTGACCAGCAGGTTCGTCCTCACACAATTATGTGGGACGACAATGGTGACAACCCAGTGGATGTCATACTTCGGCACGTGCCCGTGCACCTTCCCAGGACAACCTGTTACAACACATTTCACGGTATAGTTTGTCGGACTTGATATGTGTGTCCGGAAAACCCTCTGCGTAGACATAGCCCACTTTATCACCGCATACTTCAATTTTTTTCTTTGTATCAAACATAGCCCCTATCTGTACTTGGTTCAGATTATACTGCCATGGAGTCTCATGGCCATCGTTGACCGTAAGGCCGGTGGATATGTCCTGCTCCCATGCAGAAGGAATCGGTACCTCCACTTCATCCTCAAAATTTTCAGAATCCAGTTCCTCCACCAATCCATCCTCGTCCTCTTCCTTCATCATCCTCTGCATTTCATCCCCTTCCTCATCCCCATATATCAGCAATACCAGAACCAGCTAATATTATCGACTGGCTACTCTGCCCAGTATCAGGACCACAAACATTGTGTGGCATGTAGTCTGACTCTTTCTCGGGTTGGCTAGCATCCACATCTTGTGGTTGTGACCTGGATAAAACAATCTCGTTAGCCACTTCACTGCCTTGGCCGGGTTCATACCCCCTATGGAGTTGTACGATATTCTCCTCCTTCGGCACAGGTTGCACAAGTGCATATGGGTGGATTCTTCGGTCTCGGCACCGTCTTAACAAGGACAACCAATGCTGGCTCCTATCTACCGGCATCAACTCCCACTTGACATTTTTACAAGATTTGGTCCACAATGCATGAATACTGACAGAACATACTTCAGGATCCAGCCCGAAACTAGTTGTCAACCAGTACTTCAATTGTCTAATGTCCAGTCTGTCCGGGTCTGCTAGTGTCATGACGCCATTTTTAAACTCGCTAAGATCAACCCCCAACTCATTATATCGAACATTACCATCGCCGTAGTAAACATTCAGATTTACAGATTCGGACATTTTCACCTGTCAGACATTGGCATCTTCTCATTAATCACAACGAACACTAATATTATCCGCTACACTAACTAAAATCTGCTAAAATGCCACCACATACAAATTAACACTAACACAATTTTTATTATCCGCTAAACTAACACAATCATTATTATTCTGCTACACTAACACAATTATTACTCCGCTAAAATGCCACCACATACAAATTAACACTACAATTCGCAATATAATTTATCTACGCTAACTAAACTATGCAACTCAAAGAAAATTTGTCAGGAGATGATTATACCTTAGCAGAGGTGCTTGCACCACCGAACAACGACAGCACCACCGCCGCCCCCTCAACGACCGGACGTTCAACTCCAGTCACCCCAAGCCACACCTCCTCCTCCACATCTGCTGCTCCCCCACAACTCCTGCTCCTCCTCATCAACACCTCCTGCCCAACCGCATCTCCTCCTCCCCACCATGGCTCCTCCTCCCCACCATGGCTACTCCTCCCCAAACGCACAGAAAACTATCCCATAGTAAAAATGTAACATCCCAAATTTTCAATTTGGAATGTTATACACTAGATCATCATGCATATCATATTTTCTTGCATTTTGCCGATTCTAGAAATTTTACGCAACTCAAGGACCCTCGGAGAGAGTTGGAGATTTCGTCATTTTCATATTTGAGTCTTCTCAAATTATGAAAAGAGGATCATTGGTTTTGTCGGAGTTTCTTTTGCCTTTTATTTGGATAGGGAAAATGCGCCTTTTCAAAAATTTGCATTTTAGGCCCGGAGAAAAGTTCATTTTGTTCGACTCATTTTTAGGAGTCGGGGAAAATTGACTTTATTAATTTTGGAGTTCGTTAGATCTTTTTTCTATTTTTTCCGCGCGCGAAACCGTTTTAAAAAAAAAATCTCGCGCGCCCCTGGGCCAAAGGCCCAGCCGGCCGGCCAGGAGGCCAGCGCTGCGCCGCGCGAGCGCCCAGGCCAGGAGCCGCCGCCGCTGCCTTTTGGAGTCCTAGTAGGACTTTGTCCTACTCCGTTTTTTTCTAGATCTTTCCTATTCCTACTCTTATTCCTTGATCCCTCCTCCAAGCAAACCCCCCTCCCCAATATAAATACCCAAGCACCCCCCTCTCTAAATCATCAAACCAAACCCCAAGCCCCAAGCCTAGAGCCGCGCCACACCCTACGCCCTTGCCCACGCCGCGCCGCCGCCCTGTGCCCGCGCCGCCGCCGCACCTTGCCACCGCCGCCGCCGCCCTTGCTCGCCGCCGCCGGAGTTCCTCGCCGGAGATTTCGCCGGAGGTACCGCGCCGCATCTCTTTCTTTTCCTCGGATCGGTTTTCTTCTAAATCGTTCCGTTTCTTCTCTAAACCGTTCCGGTTTTCTAGATCGGTTTTTCGTTCGGTTTTCTTTTCTCGAAACCCTAGATCGGTTCCATTCTCTTTTCCGATTTAGTTGCCCCGAGACCGTTCGCCGGACCGTTCGTCCTAACGAACGTGATCACCGGATTCTCCTAGGTTAACGAACGTCCGTTCGTTTAACCGTTCTTCTTTTTCTTTTCGCCGGATTTATTCCGCGATCGCGATCTCAGATCCGATCTTATTTCTAGTTTATCTTCTCGCTCGTTTATCGGAATCAGGTGATTCAAGCGCCTGGAGTTTCGTTTCGAAACCGCCGTTCCGACTAATCAACTTAAACCAGTTTTTGCTACGGTAAAATTTGACCTAGTTTCAACTTGCTAGAACCGAGTTGTTTTCTTCCGCCGTTTGTTTTCGGTTTCTTTGTTCGGTTCTTTCTCTCTTTGCAACCGGAGTTCTTAAATTGAACTTTCTGGTTCGTTCTCTTGTTCGAGTTTTACCTGTGCATTAGATGAGTACTTATTGTATGCTTGTTGTTTGTCTGCGATAGATTACCAGGATTGCGCCGCCTGTTACTTCGAATCTCTAGGACTCGCGGATCATCAGCAAGGCAAGTAACACTTTGATCATACCTTTTCTACAACCCAGTTTTATTGCATTAGATCCATCCTCACACATTGCATGATTAGGATCTAATTAAATTGTGGGATGGGAAGTAGATGAGGTAGTACCTATTACCTGTTTATTATGAAACCTTTGGGAGTTACTTCTACATTTGCTTATTATGGCATGCTATGCTAGTAGACGTGGATTGGGTGAGTGATATCCATGACAGATGTGAGATTGATAATTTTAATGGTTTATCTAAGGTGGCAACTTAAACACACATCTGGGTGGATTGAGGCACCTGATGTCTATCAGGACTTGCCTGTTTTATTTTGGACCGCCACCCAGGCTCAAAGGGATCATAAGATTTTTCATGCTAAATACTTACGTGTGCAGCCACAAGCCATTATGGGCTCTGGCATAGTTGACTAAGTCGTGCGAACTCTTATAGGGGTAGACTAGCAGATGTAGGGGATGTAGGTGGTACGGTCTACTCCATCGTAAGGTGCTAGCGCTTCTGAAAGACTATGTCTCGGTCATCCGTTTCTCAAACACCAGTAGCGCGAGAAAACCAACGGAGGCGATCGAGTCTTGTGGGGAAAAGTGCGCAAACCTCTGCAGAGTGTAATAAACTAATCATGATTAGCCGTGTCCCCGGTTATGGACAATCTTGAGTATCTAGTATTTGAATATCATATGAATCTCATCATGTTACTTCTAATTAATATTGTTGGGTTATTAATGACTACTTTTAATTGGGATTGAGGATGCTGCCAACCATTCTCAATGTTTAACAACCACCATGATAGTTAAATAAATTTATTCCTTTGCAGTAGGGAAAAATTGGCTTTACGCAAAACAGTAACCATAGAGCTTTCCACCAGCCAAATATGCATATAGTATAGCTGTTTCATTCCATTACTCTCTATGTGTTACTTTGCCAGCATATTCCATGTGCTGACCCGTTTCGGGCTGCAACGTTAATGTTGCAGACTTTTCAGACGACGATTAAGGTGCTTTTAGGTCGTGGTTCTATACTCAGTGATGCCATTGGAATTGATGGACCCATTTATCTTCCAAGTCTTCCGCTGTTATCGATTCTAGATGGCCTTAAGCCATATTTGTGTAATAAGTTCTCTTCGAAGACACCGATGTAATAAGTGTGTGATTGCCACTCTGCTATAAATCCTTCGATGTACTGTGTGGTGTCAGCATTACTGATCCAGGGATGACACCGGAGCACAGTAGACTTGATCCATTCGGGTCGGGTCGCCACAGAGATGGTATCAGAGCACACGTTGACTATAGGACACGACCACTAAGTTAAAGCCATAGATCACTATTCTCTCCTCATTTTCTAACTCCTCATCTTTTCTACTCTTTAGGATGAAGGACGCGAAGATTAAGTACACTCAACCGGATGAAGGCACACCTTTTGGATTTCACTTGAAGGAAGTCACCAAGTACCTGAATATTGGATTACCAAGTTTCACGGGAACCTTCAACGCCACTTTGCCTGAAGAGGAGCGCTGGAAGATTCAAGCTCATGTTCCGGGAAGAACATTCGCGCCAATCACGAAGCCCATAGATAGTGTTTTCAATGCACCAACTTGGAGTCTAGGGAAGAGCATGGCAGCCCATATCACCATAGGACGCATTGGAGAAGTTTATCAAGAAGACCTCAAGGACACTATCTACCAGATTTGCGGACGCTGAGATGAACAATGGGAGTTAGTCACCACCAAGAAGGATAGATCCATTGCAGCTTTATCCAGGAGTTAAACCAGCACATTCGACGCCACGAGAACCATATGTGCAATGATATGATGGAGTTGAAGAATGCAAAGACAAGGATCATCGAGCTAGAAGGAGAACTGAAGGCTACACGCAAGGACTACATGGACGAGATCGTAGCTCTAGCAAGACACAACGTCGATCTTAAGCAGGAGATTGAAGAACTCAAGAGGGAGTTAGCATCCAGGAAGGAAGACATGTACGTCGCATGTCCGGACAACTACATCATCATCGACGACACCGATTCGGATCCAAGTGAACCCAACTTTGAAGACGAAGCTGGAGCGGACATCATGGAGTCTTCCACCGGTTCAAATTTCTAGATGACCACCAAATATTAGTAGTATTCCCCCCATGTAAACACTATAGTTCGAGCACTTTTGCGATAGCTAGATCGATTGTAATCCCTTGTTTGATTGAATGAAGTGATTTTGTGTGAATTTGCTCATGTGCATTGGGGTAGTGTTTTCTCTTTAGACCTCATTCTATTCTTATATCTCTTCTT
This sequence comes from Triticum monococcum, assembly GCA_034509565.1. Classification (NCBI taxonomy): domain Eukaryota; kingdom Viridiplantae; phylum Streptophyta; class Magnoliopsida; order Poales; family Poaceae; genus Triticum; species Triticum monococcum. The sequence continues at coordinate 661,469,791 of CM067843.1, read as the reverse complement.
TTCTAAACCCTCAGATGCCTCCGAGACGTGACAATGGATTTCCACCGGAGCTCACTCAGTTGATCCAACAGCAGAATCAATTGATGCAGATGTTAGTTCAGAATCAGCAGAACAACAACAACAACAACAACCCACCACCACCACCCCCTGTTGACCACTTAGCCCATTCCCTTAGGCTGAATCCACCGGTGTTTTCTAGTAGCATCGAGCCGATAGTAGCAGACGATTGGCTCCGCAAGATAGGAAGGGAGTTGACCACTGCAGGATGCACGGATGGTGAGAAAGTGAAGTTTGCCGCACATCAGTTAGAAGGACCCACGGCAGCATGGTGGGAGAATTTCACAGCCACTTTCCCAGTTGACACTGTCACATGGGATCAGTTCCAGCAAGCTTTCCGCACTGCACATGTTTCAGCCGGAGCTATGGCCATGAAGAAGCGTGAGTTTCGCAACTTACGCCAAGGAGGAAGGACAGTTGGCCAGTATGTTGATGATTTCAGCAAGTTAGCATGTTATGCCCCAGATGACGTTGCTACAGATGCAACTAAGCAGGAGAAGTTTCTGGAAGGACTGAATGATGAGTTGAGTATGCAGTTGATGGTAGCAAGTTTCAACAACTACCAGGAGTTGGTAGATCGTGCCATCATGATTGAAGGGAAGCAACAGCAGATTGAGAACCGCAAGAGGAAGTATGGACAGGGGAAGTATAACTCTGGAGCCCAGCAGAAGCCCCGTTTTACCCCTAAATCGGGATTTCAGTTTCAGCATACCCATGGAGGAGGTAGTTTGCACAACCACAATGGCCACAAGAATGGTAATGGGAACGGAGGAAGCAACGACCAGAACCGGACCACCCCATCAACCCCATCCAAGAGAGACCTGAGCCAAGTCACCTGTTTCAAGTGTTCCAAGACCGGACATTATGCCAATGAATGTCCTGAAGGCCAGAATGGAAATGGCAATGGAAGCTCAGGGAAGAAGCCGAACCCTTTCAATAGGGGACAGGTGAACCACGTTAGCGTGGAGGAGGTTGAAGATCAGCCTGATGCAGTGATCGGTAAGTTTTTGGTTAAGTCATTTACCGCACTCGTTCTTTTCGATACTGGTGCATCGCATTCATACATATCAAGGGGATTTGTGGATAAATATAACCTGCCAACCCAAGCCCTTAGGTCACCCATGTTAGTAAGCTCACCAGGAGCAGAGTTTATGGCTAGACGATGGTGTGATCGGTTACCATTAAGGATTGGTAACTATGTTTTTCCCTCAGACCTAATAGTACTGGAATCTCAAGGATTGGATGTGATATTAGGCATGGATTGGTTGTCAATGTATGGAGGAAACATTGATTGTGCTAGTAAGTCAATTTTGCTTACAACGCCAGAAGGAAGAAGGATCAAGTATGTATCCCGGCATGTGCCAAATAGGACACAAGTAAATTGCCTGACAGGAGTCGTGCAGAAAGAAGTACCAGTGGTAAAGGATTTTCCTAATGTATTTCCGGAAGAGTTGCCAGGCATGCCACCGGATAGATACATTGAGTTTTTGATTGAGTTATTGCCAGGTACAGGCCCAATATCAAAGAGACCGTACGGGATGCCAGCAAAGGATTTGGTAGAAATTAAGAATCAGATTAAGGAGTTATTGGAGAAGGGTTACATTCGCCCAAGTTCTTCGCCTTGGGGATCACCCGTACTTCTAGTGGAGAAGAAGGATGGATCATTAAGGATGGTTGTTGATTACCGTGGATTGAATGAAGTAACCATCAAGAACAAGTACCCACTGCCAATGATAAATGATCTGTTTGATCGTTTACAAGGAGCTAAAGTGTTTTCCAAGATCGACTTGCGATTAGGGTACCACCAGTTGATGATTCGAGAACAGGATATTCCTAAGACAACATTCACCACAAGATATGGACTGTATGAGTATACCGTTATGTCATTTGGATTGACTAACGCGCCTGCCTATTTTATGAACCTGATGAACAAAGTGTTTATGGAGTTTCTGGATAAGTTCGTCGTAGTGTTCATTGATGATATCCTGGTTTGTTCGAAGAATGAAGAATAGCATAAGGAACATTTGCGTTTGGTATTGGAGAAGCTAAGGGAACATCAGTTATATGCCAAATTTAGCAAATGTGAGTTTTGGTTGAAGGAAGTAGGATTCCTCGGACACGTTATATCCGGAGAAGGGATAGCAGTTGACCCCGCAAAGGTTGAGACCGTGACCGAATGGGAAGCACCAACGACAGTTGGAGAGATCCGGAGTTTTCTTGGACTCGCAGGATACTACCGGAAATTCATCGAGAACTTTTCAAAGATTGCGAAGCCTATGACGGAGTTGTTGAAGAAGGATACCAAGTTCAATTGGACTAAGGAGTGTGAGGCTAGTTTCCAGGAGTTGAAGAAACATTTGGTTACCTCACCGGTGTTGATTTTGCCAGATCAGACCAAGGATTATGAGGTGTATTGCGACGCTTCACGTCGAGGACTTGGAGCAGTGCTTATGCAGGAAGGAAGAGTTGTTTCGTATGCTTCACGACAACTGAAACCTCATGAGTTGAATTACGCCACGCATGATTTGGAGTTAGAAGCCGTAGTGCATGCACTGAAGACGTGGAGACATTTCCTCATTGGAAATCATTGTGAGGTGTACACGGATCACAAGAGTTTGAAGTACATTTTCACGCAGAAGGAGTTGAATCTCAAACAAAGGAGATGGTTGGAGCTCATCAAGGATTATGATATGAGATTGCATTACCATCCCGGTAAAGCTAATGTAGTAGTTGATGCATTGAGCCGTAAGAGCCATGTCAATACGTTAATGACGGGAGAAATACCCAAGGAGTTAGCAGAAAACCTTCATGAACTAAGTCTAGAGATAGTTCCGAAAGGCTATGTAGCAGCATTAGAGATTCAGTCAACATTGATGGATAAAATCAGAGAAGCTCAAAAATCTGACAAGGAGATTGCTTCTATAAAGGAGAAACTAAGCAAAGGAAAAGCAAAGGGATTTCGTGAGGATGAGCACGATACCCTATGGTTTGAGGACCGTGTTTATGTGCCCAATGACCCGGAGATCAGGAAGTTGATTCTACAAGAGGCACATGATTCACCCTATTCGATTCACCCAGGAAATACCAAGATGTACTTGGATTTGAAGGAAACATTCTGGTGGACCAGAATGAAGAAGGATATTGCCGCTTATGTAGTAGTTTGTGACGTATGTCATAGAGTAAAGGCAGAACATCAAAAGCCAGCCGGATTGTTACAACCATTGCCGATACCCGAATGGAAGTGAGATAAGATAGGCATGGACTTTATCACAGGACTGCCCAGGACGAAAGCAGGATATGACTCGATATGGGTAGTAGTTGATTGTTTGACGAAGGTAGCACATTTCATTCCAGTCAAGACCACTTACACCAGTGCTAAGTTGGCAAAGATATACATGACTAGGATCATTTATTTGCATGGAGTTCCAAGGAGTATTGTATCAGACAGAGGAACCTAGTTTACCTCAAAGTTTTGGAATCAGTTGCATGAGACTTTAGGAACCAGGCTAGAGTTCAGCACCGCTTTTCATCCGCAGACAGATGGACAGACCGAGAGAGTCAATCAGATTTTGGAAGATATGCTGAGAGCTTGTGCACTAGATTATGGATCTAGTTGGGACGATAACTTGCCATATGCGGAGTTTTCTTATAACAACAGTTACCAAACCAGTTTGAAGATGGCACCTTTCGAAGCTTTGTACGGAAGGAGGTGCAGGACACCGTTGTCATGGGATAAAGTTGGAGACCGTCAATTCTTTGGACCAGATTTGATTAAGGAGTCTGAACGGAAAGTTAAGTTGATTCGCGATAGGCTCAAGGTAGCCCAGTCCAGGCAGAAGAGCTACGCAGATTCTAAACGCAAGGAGACAGTTTACGAAACCGGAGACAGAGTGTATCTCCGAGTATCCCCACTTCGAGGAGTTAAATGCTTTGGAGTTAAGGGAAAATTAGCACCGCATTTCGTTGGACCATATAAGATCTTGCAACGTATGGGAGAAGTCGCTTATAAGTTGAAATTATAAGAGGGACTGTCAGGAGTTCATGATGTATTCCATGTTTCTCAGCTGAAGAAATGTCACGCCGAGATGGCGGAGGTACCATTAAGAGATACAGTGCCTCTAGAAGCGATTCAGTTGAAGGACGACTTAACGTATGAAGAGAAACCAGTCAAGATTCTCGATTATGCCAGCAGAGTTACCCGCAGTAAAGTTATCAAGTTTTGCAAAGTTCAGTGGAACCATCACTCAGAGGATGAAGCCACCTGGGAGAGAGAAGAAGATTTGCTCAAGGACCACCCTCACCTATTTTCTAGCCAACCCGAATCTCGAGGGCGAGATTCATCTTAAGGGGGGGTAGGTTTGTAACATCCCAAATTTTCAATTTGGAATGTTATACACTAGATCATCACGCATATCATATTTTCTTGCATTTTGCCGATTCTAGAAATTTCACGCAACTCAAGGACCCTCGGAGAGAGTTGGAGATTTCGTCATTTTCATATTTGAGTCTTCTCAAATTATGAAAAGAGGATCATTGGTTTTGTCGGAGTTTCTTTTGCCTTTTATTTGGATAGGGAAAAATGCGCGTTTTCAAAAATTTGCATTTTAGCCCCAGAGAAAAGTTAATTTTGTTCGACTCATTTTTAGGAGTCGGGGAAAATTGACTTTATTAATTTTGGAGTTCGTTAGATCTCTTTTCTGTTTTCTTTTCCGCGCGCAAAACCGTTTTAAAAAAAATCCCGCATGCCCCTGGGCCAAAGGCCCAGCCGGCCAGCCAGGAGGCCAGCGCCGCGCCGCGCGAGCGCCCAGGCCAGGAGCCGCCGCCGCTGCCTTTTGGAGTCCTAGTAGGACTTTGTCCTACTCCGTTTTTTTCTAGATCTTTCCTATTCCTACTCTTATTCCTTGATCCCTCCTCCAAGCAAACCCTCCCCCTCCCCAATATAAATACCCAAGCACCCCCCCCCCCTCTAAATCATCAGACCAAAGCCCCAAGCCCCAAGCCTAGAGCCGCGCCACACCCCACGCCCTTGCCCACGCCGCGCCGCCGCCCTGTGCCCGCGCCGCCGCTGCACCTTGCCACCGCCGCCGCCGCCCTTGCTCGCCGCCGCCGGAGTTCCTCGCCGGAGATTTCGCCGGAGGTACCGCGCCGCATCTCTTTCTTTTCCTCGGATCGGTTTTCTTCTAAATCGTTCCGTTTCTTCTCTAAACCGTTCCGGTTTTCTAGATCGGTTTTTCGTTCGGTTTTCTTTTCTCGAAACCCTAGATCGGTTCCATTCTCTTTTCCGATTTAGTTGCCCCGAGACCGTTCGCCGGACCGTTCGTCCTAACGAACGTGATCACCGGATTCTCCTAGGTTAACGAACGTCCGTTCGTTTAACCGTTCTTCTTTTTCTTTTCGCCGGATTTATTCCGCGATCGCGATCTCAGATCCGATCTTATTTCTAGTTTATCTTCTCGCTCGTTTATCGGAATCAGGTGATTCAAGCGCCTGGAGTTTCGTTTCGAAACTGCCGTTCCGACTAATCAACTTAAACCAGTTTTTGCTACGGTAAAATTTGACCTAGTTTCAACTTGCTAGAACCGAGTTGTTTTCTTCCACCGTTTGTTTTTGGTTTCTTTGTTCGGTTCTTTCTCTCTTTGCAACCGGAGTTCTTAAATTGAACTTTCTGGTTCGTTCTCTTGTTCGAGTTTTACCTGTGCATTAGATGAGTACTTATTGTATGCTTGTTGTTTGTCTGCGATAGATTACCAGGATTGCGCCGCCTGTTACTTCGAATCTCTAGGACTCGCGGATCATCAGCAAGGCAAGTAACACTTTGATCATACCTTTTCTACAACCCAGTTTTATTGCATTAGATCCATCCTCACACATTGCATGATTAGGATCTAATTAAATTGTGGGATGGGAAGTAGATGAGGTAGTACCTATTACCTGTTTATTATGAAACCTTTGGGAGTTACTTCTACATTTGCTTATTATGCCATGCTATGCTAGTAGACGTGGATTGGGTGAGTGATATCCATGACAGATGTGAGATTGATAATTTTAATGGTTTATCTAAGGTGGCAACTTAAACACACATCTGGGTGGATTGAGGCACCTGATGTCTATCAGGACTTGCCTGTTTTATTTTGGACCGCCACCCAGGCTCAAAGGGATCATAAGATTTTTCATGCTAAATACTTACGTGTGCAGCCACAAGTCATTATGGGCTCTGGCATAGTTGACTAAGTCGTGCGAACTCTTATAGGGGTAGACTAGCAGATGTAGGGGATGTAAGTGGTACGGTCTACTCCATCGTAAGGTGCTAGCGCTTCTGAAAGACTATGTCTCGGTCATCCGTTTCTCAAACACCAGTAGCGCGAGAAAACCAACGGAGGCGATCGAGTCTTGTGGGGAAAAGTGCGCAAACCTCTGCAGAGTGTAATAAACTAATCATGATTAGCCGTGTCCCCGGTTATGGACAATCTTGAGTATCTAGTATTTGAATATCATATGAATCTCATCATGTTACTTCTAATTAATATTGTTGGGTTATTAATGACTACTTTTAATTGGGATTGAGGATGCTGCCAACCATTCTCAATGTTTAACAACCACCATGATAGTTAAATAAATTTATTCCTTTGCAGTAGGGAAAAATTGGCTTTACGCAAAACAGTAATCATAGAGCTTTCCACCAGCCAAATATGCATATAGTATAGCTGTTTCATTCCATTGCTCTCTATGTGTTACTTTGCCAGCATATTCCATGTGCTGACCCGTTTCGGGCTGCAACGTTAATGTTGCAGACTTTTCAGACGACGATTAAGGTGCTTTTAGGTCGTGGTTCTATACTCAGTGATGCCATTGGAGTTGATGGACCCATTTATCTTCCAAGTCTTCCGCTGTTATCGATTCTAGATGGCCTTAAGCCATATTTGTGTAATAAGTTCTCTTCGAAGACACCGATGTAATAAGTGTGTGATTGCCACTCTGCTATAACTCCTTCGATGTACTGTGTGGTGTCAGCATTACTGATCCAGGGATGACACCGGAGCACAGTAGACTTGATCCATTCGGGTCGGGTCGCCACAAAAAAAACACCGTAGGCCATTTGAGATTGCTACGATCTACCGATTCAGTGGCTTATGTGAAAATGGGTGGCAAACGGAGAAGATCGGCTAGGGGTACTGAGGTACAGAGAAGAAACGAGAGAGAGAAAGAAGAAACAGAGGCGCACAGGCGAGAGGAAGGAGACGCCGCGCGGTGCCTTATCCGGCACTTTTCGGCCGATGCGTGGCCGAAAAGTACTTCGGCCGTCGCCTGGCCGAAAAGGCCCACTTCGGTCGGCCCCTGGCCGAAGCTACTATTTTCGGCCATACGCGGCCAGCTAGGCGTGTCTTCGGTCAACCGTGGGCCGAAAAGCCCATTTTGGCTGAGCTGCGATCGAAAAGTGCTACTTCGGCCAACACCTGGCCGACGGCTACTACTTTTGAATTTTAAGAAAATCATGGTATAGTTTCCGAAAATGCTATATAATATATCATAGTTTTGGAAAAACATGGTGTGCCACACTAGCTAGTCATTCACGCACGTCACACGTGTCAAATTCCTCCAATCCAAATTAATTGACACTCACCTAGCACAACTTTGTTATTTTGCAATTAACTCTGAATTTTTTTTGTCAAGTTGTGACCTTCGACCCTCACCTTAGTGTGACGAATCGGGTGCTGCCTAAGAGCCCTGCAATAACATGCTCTGTGCTCCCTCTTAACATACAGTCACCAAACAACTCTAATTATATATACTCACTATGTCTACACTTAGCATATCTCAGAGGAACAACCATACCAAAATTGTGCAGGCCACCAAACACACCCTATATGAACAAACATATAGGCTTTGCGTTAATGTGGATCTGAAGAAATAGTGAGGAAGAAACTCAGAGTACACAAACAGCCTAATCTAAAAACTAGTGCAGAATGTAGATAACTAAGCCAAGAGATACAAAGAACTGCCACCATACATAATCATAGTAAATTGCTTCACGGTATTATTTATCATTTCACAAGACAAACGCTAAAGTGATAGAATATTATGAACAAGAGCCTAAAATACACCACTAATTACATCAAAATTGTCTAAGAACGATCCACAATTGGCAGGTAGTTGTCACAAGGATTCTGTGGTACAACAATAGATGATGGTTGTCAGATAAGCTATTGTTAAATCATCTGCGACTACCGCTGCAATAGCAAGACTGGATGCAGCTTAGGTGTAATGGGAAGACATGATCTATGACATACCCTTTTCTCCGAGTGCTGCCTTTAATTGTTTTTTGTGTTGGCTGGTAGAAGAAAACAACGGAGTGAGTGGTGGGGAGGAAATTTCACTGCTCTCTCTGCTACTTCTGGCCTCAAGCAACTTATTGACTGTAATGAGGGGTGTTCTCTGGCTGTTCGAGGGTATGGAGAAACTACGAGCCAAGGAAGCAGGTGGCCGCGGAAGCGGCGAGGCTGTCTGCGACGCTGTTGGCGAGGCACGAACAGGTGTTGTAGGAGCTTGGCGCTTTGATACCAAAGGACCGGAGTAGCCAACTAGACCACAAGGCCGGAGGGGCTCAACATTGGCCGGAGGCCTAGGCAGCTCATGAACCTCACTGATTTTGGGGGATATTATTGAAGGTGGAAACATCTTGGGTGAAACTGGTGACGGCTGCCTAGCATGAACACACGACTTGGATATCATCGCATGAGGACGGCCCATGGATGACTTGGGATCAGGCTTGCTTGATCCTGCTTTGCTTGGAATCGGACCAGACCAGGACTCTCTCTTTAACTTCTTACTAAAATCAGAGTTTGATGGCAGTTTAATGGGACCACTATGCATGGTGCTCGCCTTGTAATCTTTTGCCGGTGGAGATGAATGCCACAAGTTGGCTGCAGCGCCATCTTTACTTCCGAAAAAATGCGCGGAATGATGAGACCTGTGAACAGCTGCTGATCTGGGATAGTCATCATCCGCTGGTGTTGGGAGTTTGTATGAGTGCCGGGCTGAAGATGGCCGGATTTGCCGAAGCCTCTCTGTTTGATCGACAAAATTGTCAGCAAACATTGGAGCTGAATGTGTGATGATCTCAGGCTTCACTTGTGGAGCTACTGCTTCTGCCTTCAGTAGCTTCACCTCTTCCTGCATATGAGCAGATAGGAATACTAAAAACTTCAGAGTATGTACACAGAACGATCTTTAAGCTGGTAAACGGTAGTAGTATAGGTCTGTTTGTCCAAGCTATAAATATGGACACGGCTAGGAAATTGCAATGTTTTACCAGTGAGCATTAGTAAGTGGAAGCTCACCTGCTTGATCTCTTTTATTGGCGTTGGGGAAGTCCTCAGGTCTCCTTTATCCAACTGTACATAGAAAGCAGATATATAAATTAAACAGATAGTACAAGATATTTATTTATACATATAACAAATAAATAATGTTGAAATATTAGAATTAACATGTATGAAATATCACCAAGGTGAATAGTGTTCTAATTGTAGCAACAACAACATTTATACGTTTGCACCATGCGGTTGGAGATTAACCTAACTCAAATGTTACAACTAGCTTACTTACACGTTGTGCTGCTTGTGCACCATGTGCGGCCAAATATTAATATCAGGAATATATTGGCACATACAGTATGTAATAAAATGGAAGCTCTAGATATGAGGCAGCGACATTGTGGAGAAGTGTAAGGCGCATAGAAACCGGGTGACTTACATCCATTGAACCTCTCGAAGCAATAAAATCTTGGTCTCTATCATTTATTTCATAGTCGAAACTCAGTTCTCTGTCATCACTACAAGTCTCTTGGTAAGAGCTGGAGCCATCGTTGTCAGATTCATTATCCTCAAGGCCGGTGAACTGATAGTCAATGTGCTGTTTCTCAGCTATTGCTTTTACATGGGGTTCAAGTGCCTCAAGGCACTTGAGTCCTCTCCTGAAAAAAATTAGCTGAATGTCCAAGCAATGTGCCTAGTTAGGTTATGTGCCACTCACTGTCAGGAACACAATGGACAGCTTTATGGAGAAAGGGTTAGCCCACCTGAGAAGCATGATGGCGAGCAGCCTGTGTTAAAAGACTATGAAATTGCCCCTGCTTCAGCGATTTCAAGCGAAATATGAACAACGCTGCATCCTCTTGGTATTCAACAAGTGAATCTTGCAGTTGTTCTGCAGAAAACGATTCGACTTTTGAATTCTTTGACTGTCCTTTTTGTCCATAAGATGCCCTCATGACTTCATACGCCTCCCTGTATGAAAAGGTAACACTTTAAAAGACGAGTCTCGATGATGAATGCAAAATAAGATCATGTTGGTTATGTTAAAACCTTTTCGTGTCACATTGGTGCTTCATTTCCTGCATCAATGTGAAGAAAACAAAAGGCATACCATGTCAAAAATTGATGTAAACTGAGATGTTTGTTCTGTATATGACAGATGTTTCCTCTGAACAAATTTGAGGATTTATGGTCTTGTAGAAGTTAACGAATATTAGTGGAGGTGTTGATAACATTTGTAATATTCAAACGAGTGTATCGAATTGCAGAAAGGTTGTAGAGGAAATTTAAAATGCCAAACCTCCACGGTTTGTAGCTCCTTGAGAAGAGATTCCGACGGGGTAGTGATTGTATGAATGATATGTGTACGCTGATAAGCAAATTTTGAAGCATGTCAGCAGATTATAAATTCTAACTGCATTAAACAAATCTAATGAATGTCAAATGTTCCTGCAAAAAGAAACATATTTTAATAGGAAAAGACTTACATAGTTATCCAGAGACTTTGTTAGTTCAAACTGGGCCTTTCCAAGCATCATCAGCACTCTGCCTGCAACATTTTGAATTAATATAAAGGCGTAATGCTTAAAGAGAGCAGTAATTACACAAATAAACACCAGTCTAATTTAGCTTACACAGTCAGAACTTGAAATCTTAAGATCAGAAAAACGAAGTTGTACCTGAACTATGTAGCACAATCAATACAAGAAAAATCACGCCTTAAAGAAATTAGAAACTTACACGGTATACGACTCCCTATCCCATCAGGAATAACAACTGGCGGGATCTAGACTCACCTAAACCAACACTGGTCATTCCTACACACTTTATCCTCACTCGAGCGTAATGTGCACCGACCCATTCCGCCCTTGGAGGGGTCTCGGCCTTCAGTTCTCGCCGCATCCACCAGGAAAAGAAAATGCACCTTGTTGATATGAGTGATTTATCATCCCTTCTAAGCTAGGATGTCACATTGATGCACTTTACCTTGGCCAAGTCAATCCAGGCCACAATGCCTCTGCATCAGTTGGTGGTCCTTGGCTTGAACAAGCCTCAAAACCGATGGATGCGCTTTACCTTGAACAAGCTTCAGACCTTCAGTTGTCGCCGCATCCACCAAGATGGTGGTTGGCAAAGAGGCATCTGCCTTATTCTGGGAGGATTGTTGGCTCGACAGTCGCTCTGTCTGAGCTTCTTCTACTAGTCTCAGAGTGCACTAGGAAGCGGCGGACCATCTGGGATGCCATGACCGACTTGAGATGGATTTCGGACATAGGAGGGACCCTTAGTCCCTTGGCCTTATGGCAGTACGTCCAGATCTGGCGGATGGTGCAGACAATGCAGTTGTCTACCTCTTCGGGAGTCCTCCTATAGCATTTGACTTCAGACACCCAGTACATGTCCAATAGCTGCTACGACACCCTTTCCCAGTGAGTAGTCAGTTCACTCTTGGAGGCTTATCTAGAAGCTGTGGGTTGTTCCGAAGGTCAATTTATTCATGTGGCTTGAGCGCCTTGTTGGGCGACGCCACCTACAATACACACTGAGTTGCGTGCTATGTGACCCGTCTGAGGAGACGATGACCCATCTCCTCTCTAGCTACTCCTTCTGGCACACGGTGTGGCCTGAGGTGCTCTCCTAGATCTGATCGGCGGCTCGCCACCCAACTGAGGGGGTGGGTTTCGTGGACTTTCTTGCCATTCCATCCAAAGCTCGGCTCGGAAGGGAGCGTCCTCTGCCATCATGCTAGTGGTTTGGTGCATCTGGGAGCACCACAACATGATCATCTTTGAAAACGCTCAGCTCAGCTTAGGTCGCCTCCTCGACATGATTAAGTCAGAGGAAAATGCACGATGGCAAGCGCGGGAGTGCTTGCGGTGAGGCAGTGCCTAGTGTCTAGTGCATCGTGTTGTATTACTGGGTGTGCCCTTCTTAGGGCTTGTACAAATTCTTCTTTCTATAAATGCATCAAAACCCAAGGCTTATGCGTTTTTACTGTATGTTTTACACCATATATTGCGATAATCTGCCTAGAGGACAACTCACCACTATCATCATCCTCATCATTTAGTGCATTTTTTGCAAGTAAGCAACTTCCCATTTCCTCCAAGGCCTCCGAAAACTCTGCATAATATATACAACCCATTAATGAAGGGTGGCATCGACAAACAAGCTATCAATGTCTTAAGTATTACGTATTCTGTAAACAAATGTAAGACTAGGTCACTACTTAGTGACCTAAAACGTCTTAGATTTGTTTACAGAGGGAGTAGAACAGTAAGTACCATAGACGCTATTTGTTGTAGCGGCTGCAGCTGAAAGCAAGCCGTCATAACACTTCCTCATTTGTTCCACATCCTGCAGTGAAGTTCGAAATGTATTTCAGTATCACAAAATGCATCATTGCAGAATATGAGTTCCCTGCTCTTCACCAAACTAAAAATGGTAGCAGTGTTTAACCGTGGGCCAGCAATAAATAGGGGGCTTTCGCGTGATTTTTGAATAAAGAGATATAACTCTTATAAATTTGTGATCGGTTTATAAATAATTTGTGTCGGTTGTGTTCATCAGATTGTTGCAGATTCCAGGGGCCTTTGTCTCGAGAACCAAGTAGTGTGGCAGTTTCAGCCATTAGAATATCACTATTCAGTGAATAGAAGATATGGTTGGATCATATTTGTCTATTTTTACCTGTGTCAAAGTGAACTACTCGAATGTTACATTTCAAGGTATTCTTCTGTGCTATCCATCATGTGAAAGAACAGAATGTAAGATACCTATGCCAGATAACTGAGCCACTCCAAGAATACCTTTCAAAGTGTTATTCAGTATCATCCCTCGTAAGGAACAACAGAATTTAAGATATCTACATCAGATAATTTGACTGCTCAAGGTTACATTTCAAGGTGTTATTCAGTGTTATCCCTTATCATATTGAAGTAGAACAATAATAATTTAAGATTAGGTTGTATATATATTCTAGAATTCAGAAATCATAACTTCACTATGACGCCGTTCAACCCAAGCCAGAATCGCTGAACAGCTACAACAGTAAGCATGATTATGACATCTAAATCGTGCTCAAATAACGTCACTATCCCACCAAACAGCTTATCCAGTCAAGATTATGTCTATTCAGCGTCCTTGCCGCATCAACGACCCGCAAAGTATCAGAACTGGAATATCTCTCAAAGATTAATGGCATGATGTTTTTTTTTTTGGTTGAATATAAGCTCCCATAGCTATGACAGAAAGAAACTTCGATGCTAAGTTATGGACCTTTATCTATCACATTACTTCCGGTCAAGATAATGCACTCTGTGTTGAAATTTTGAGTCAAAATTACGTCTAAAGGCTGGCATTTTTTATTGTAACAAGTTTCTCCGGTCGACGCTTCCATCCATAGACTTTGACCAGACAAAAAGGGCTTCTGCACAAATACCTAAAGGCAACTGCGGAGAAGTTGCATGTCCTTGTCATGGATTAGAGCCTAACAACTAAACTACCTACTGGCCAATATTTTTATGAAAAGAATTTCCTACTTGCATCAACGTGAGGCAACCTCAAACATTTTTTATCCTAAAGGTGGCTCGTATAGATTATTTAATCTCTCAATTAATGGAGAAACATTTGTATCATAGTGTTGATCATGATTCATTGACTGATTGATGCATGGACAGACAGTACATGACAAATTCTCAGCAATGACCATAATTCAGTTTTGCATGCGGATCGCCTCCTATTGAAATCAAATCAAATGACGATTGGCTCCATCCCTCCAGGCTCATTGAGAAAATAAAAATAGTAGTATAGTTTGATGATAACAAATAAGAACAGCCCATTCTTCCTGGAAAAAGGCGCCCGAGAAGATCACAAATTTCCAGGCGAGATCCGATTTTGACGCCGATTTCACGAGGAACCACGGAAACAAACCCCAAAATCGCACAAAGGAAAAAGGGCGGATGAGGAGACGGAGCGGGCGGACCTGGGCAGCTTCGTCGAGCTCGTCGAGCTTGGCGGGCGGCGGGGGGTGCGCCTTCCGCTCCTTGGGGTAGTGGTGGCCGAAGCCCCGGAGCCTCCGCAATGGCGATTTCATCTCCGGCCGATGCCTCCGAGACGCCACGCTGTGCGCGGGGGAATTGATCGGTCCCTGTATTGATCAAGAGGCTTATATGTTTGTCTCTCGGGTCTGTCTCTTGTTCTTCTTTGGCGGTTGTGTAACTGACTCGCGAGGGGGTCGTCTTTCCCAACGCCAAACCAAAGTCTGGTGACTCCTGCTCGCTTTCTTGTCAGGCCGTTGTACATATAGCAGCAGGGAGGGCTCACGATTATACTCCCTCCGTTCCTAAATATAAGTCTTTGGAGTGATTTCACTATGGACCACATACAGAGCAAAATGAGTGAATCTATACTTAAAATGCATCTATATACATCCGTATGTGGTTCATAGTGGAATCTCTACAAAGACTTATATTTAGGAACGGAGGGAGTATAAGCGAATTCTGAATAGTAAATGGTAAATAAAATCCCCTAAAAAAGAATATATACTAGTAAATAAAAACATGATACTCTATAAATTTTGTTTCTCCTTCTAATTTTCGCATCTACTTTTCATATATAGTCCACGAGAGTCTCAGCATGAATCTTCCGGGAAATGCATGGGAAGGAGGAGACACATGAGGTCGACGCTACCCTCTTTGGGGTCGACCTAGACACCTCACGCCAAGCTCTAGGACATTGACTCCTCCCTCTCATCCGGACGATCGACTGCAATGCACCGGTAATTTTCAGGAGTATGAACCAACCTGCATCAAATATCACGAAATTGAAGGTATGGATCATCGATATGATCTTGATACATATTATACGTGTATATGCATATGCACAAAAAATTTCGAATTTTTATGATGCAAAATAGTATCCGGTGAGAAGTAGGTAAAGTCACCCACAAAAAAAGTAGGTAAAGAGCTATGTGCTTTTAAATGTTATAAGACTCCATTTTTATTAATATCTACTTGAATCGAACGCCACGCCGCTCTTCGCTGTGAGCCTGCCTTTTCCCCGCGTTACTCTTGATCAGCAGTTGATCTTTGTTAACCGTTCTTTGCGACTCAGGCTTATTAAGCTAGGCACTTTTCTATGGCTTAATATCTTTATTTTTTTGTGAAATTTGGTGGAGAGTTCTACCGCCCGGTTTATTAGCCGGTTTCATGAGAAAACCGCCTGGTCTACTCACATGTCTAGTTACAGGATGGTCTTTTATGCTTAAAAAATCGACATGATCGCCGGTTCAGGTTTTTTCCGGTTCAACCGGCGGTCTGCTTTTGTTTTTTAACTATAGGTGAAACTCACCTAGCTGTTAAATGGGCCTAAGTAGAAAGGAAACCCGAAACATAAGCTAACAAAGGGGGGCCATGGGCTTTTCTGACCATGAAGCAAGGAGAGCGCTCTATTTGTAGGAAGCTTAGTATCTTTATTATAGATGTTCCTTATGTTGTACTGACGTCATTTGGATGTATATATCACATTCAGATTACGTGAATTCACAAAGAGTGCAAGGAAAAGAATTATGTGAACCATGAAGAGTAACTCTAAGAGAGTCGCCATATAGCCCCTACCACCTTAAATTTTGGAGGGCGCTCCGTATCGAGCCTGTGAGCCTCCATGCGACATCCTGGCTTAATAGTAATGATAGATTACTCATATCAACAAGGTACACCTTCTTTTCTGGGAGCCCGTTTGAAGAAAACCTCAAAGTTAAGCGTGCTTGGAGTTGGTGGACATGAGTGAAGACAAAGTGCACAGAAAAAGACTAGAGTTGATCTATGGGGATAGTATAGATCCTAGGCGCAACAACTTGAGTTGGTGGATGAACCAGTGGGTTTGGTGGGGGTGTTACACTTGGTATCAGAGACAACCCTCGCGATTACATGGGCATGTGCGGGACAATGATGCATACTTGGGGCACATGTGAATGCTGACACGATGCACACAGTTGTGTGCTAGGAGGGAACGTTTCTGCTGGACCAATGGAGACATCGGTTCCTTTGAGGAGGGGTGTATGTGGCATCCCAGATTAACAAGAATGATAGACTACTCATATTAACAAGGTGCATCTTCTTTCCGGGAGCCATTCGTCAATGGAACCTCAAAGTTAAGTGTGCTTAGTTTGGAGCAATTTGAGGATGAGTAGCTGACTGGGAAGTTGATCCGGGGTGCGTATGAGTGAGGACAAACTACGCATTAAAGACTAGTATTGGTTTATATGGACAACCTAGATCCTATGCGCAATAGCATAAGACCGGTGGGTGAACTAGTGAGTTTGGCTGGGGCGTTACACACCTTATTTTGAGGTTGGGCGAGGCGATAGCGTGCACGCTACATCTGCCCAAATAATGGTGCCAGAAACATTTTGTTGGGAAACGTAGTAATTTCAAAAAAAATTCTACGCACACGCAAGATCATGGTGATGCATAGCAACGAGGGGAAGAGCATGATCTACGTACCCTTGTAGATCGCAACGGAAGCGTTGACACAACGTAGAGGAAGTAGTCGTACGTCTTCTTCCCGATCTGACCGATCCAAGCACCGTTACTCCGGCACCTCCGAGTTCTTAGCACACGTACAACTCGATGACGATCCCCGGGCTCCGATCCAGCAAAGCTTCGGGGAGGAGTTCCGTCAGCACGACGGCGTGGTGACGATCTTGATGTTCTACCGACGCAGGGCTTCGCCTAAGCACTACAACGATATGATCGAGGTGGAATATGGTGGCAGGGGGCACCGCACACGGCTAAGGAACGATCTCAATGATCAACTTGTGTGTTCTAGGGTGCCCCCTGCCCCCGTATATAAAGGAGCAAGGGGGAGGCCGGCCGGCCCTATGGGGCGCGCCAAGGGGAGGGGGAGTCCTCCTCCTAGTGGGAGTAGGACTCCCCTTTCCTAATCCAATTAGGAAACCCTAAGGGGGAAGAAAAGAGGGGGAGAGTGAGAGGGAAAGAGGGGCCGCGCCCCCCTCCCTAGTCCAATTCGGACTCTCCATGTGTGTGTGGGGGGGGGGGCGCCACCTCCTAGGCCGCAGCCCTCTCTCTCCCCTAAGGCCCAATAAGGCCCATTACTTCCCCGGAGGGTTCCGGTACTCCGGTTTTCTCCGAAATCACCCGGAACACTTCCGGTGTCCGAATATAGCCGTGCAATATATCAATCTTTATGTCTCGACCATTTCGAGACTCCTCGTCATGTCCGTGATCATATCCGGGACTCCGAACTAACTTCGGTACATCAAAATGCATAAAATCATAATAACTGTCATCGTAACATTAAGCGTGCGGACCCTACGGTTCGAGAACAATGTAGACATGACCGGGACACATCTCCGGTCAATAACCAATAGCGGGACCTGGATGCCCATATTGGCTCCTACATATTCTACGAAGATCTTTATCAGTCAGACCGCATAACAACATACGTTGTTCCCTTTGTCATCGGTATGTTACTTGCCCGAGATTCGATCGTCGGTATCCAATACCTAGTTCAATCTCGTTGCCGGCAAGTCTCTTTACTCGTTCTGTAATACATCATCCCGCAACTTAACTCATTAGTTGCAATGCTTGCAAGGCTTATGTGATGTGCATTACTGAGAGGGCCCAGAGATACCTCTCCGACAATCGGAGTGACAAATCCTAATCTCGAAATACGCCAACCCAACATCTACCTTTGGAGACACCTGTAGAGCTCCTTTATAATCACCCAGTTACTTTGTGACGTTTGGTAGCACACAAAGTGTTCCTCTGGTAAACGGGAGTTGCATAATCTCATAGTCATAGGAACATGTATAAGTCATGAAGAAAGCAATAGCAACATACTAAACGATCGGGTGCTAAGCTAATGGAATGAGTCATGTCAATCAGATCATTCAACTAATGATGTGACCTCGTTAATCAAATAACAACACTTTGTTTATGGTTACGAAACATAACCATCTTTGATTAACGAGCTAGTCAAGTAGAGGCATACCAGTGACACTAAGTTTGTCTATGTATTCACACATGTATTATGTTTCCGGTTAATACAATTCTAGCATGAATAATAAACATTTATCATGATATAAGGAAATAAATAATAACTTTATTATTGCCTCTAGGGCATATTTCCTTCACATTTCAGGACGCACACTCAAGCCGCTGCTTACATCCCCACGCCTTCTTCCATTCCTGCCACGTCCAACCCTCGGTCCGCTGTAATTTGTCCCCTCTCACCTCTGCTGAGCCGTTCCTGGACCTCCAGCACTTCGCTGCAGGCCCGGGGCTTCTTCCCTCCATCCGGCCACGTCCTCCCTTCTGACATGCGACCTCGACGACTTGCCTGAGGTAAATTTCCCCAACCTTATCTCATAATTTAGCTAGTCATAAATTCGTGTAGATGACATAGGATTCAATAGATGGATCCGATTGCGTAGCTAATGTTTTTGATGATTCATCGTCGAATTTGAGCTCCGAGTCTGATAATGAAATCATGAATGCCAAAGAATACGAGGTGATATTGATGGTTGTTGAATGGATATCACCAAACATAGAGAAGAGGAAGCGCATGGGCTTGGCCGTGCTGACATTTCACCAGAACAGGCGCGTTGGCCACGAGCACCTCATGCTCGACTGCTTTTGTGTTAGGTTGTGCCTTCCCGACGTACGCGTTCTGGCATTGCTTCGCATGATAAAATGGTTGTTTCGTCGAATTGGCAACGACATGCATGCTAGTGAACCTTTCTTCCAGCAACGATGAAATGTTGCTGGTCTCCTGGGCTTTTCCCTTTCTCAAAAGGTGACCACGACACTTTAGATGCTTGCATATGGCTCTCATACAAAATCATGGATGACACTCTTTGAATGTTGAGGACACAACCATGCTCCTTGCGATGCATGAAGCAATAGGCTGGCCTGGCATGCTAGGGAGTATTTACTGTATGCACTGGAAGTGAAAGAATTGCCATGCGTCTTGGCACGACCAATTCACTGGGTATTGCAAAAGATCCAACCATAATTTTGGAAGTTATTGCCTTCAAAGATATATGGATCTTGCATTGCTACCTTTGGGTTACCTGGATATCACAATGACATGAAATTCTTGTAGAGATCTCATATGTTTGCATGGCTTCTCCACCTTGCAACTTTATGGTGAATGGCCATCAATATGACCAAGGCTACTTTCTAGCCTAGCTATGGCAACTATCCATCATATTCAACATTTGTGAAGTCATTTTCTAAGCTTGAGAGCATGAAACATAAACATTTTGCCAAGGCGCAAGAAGTTCAGAGAAAAGACAAATGAGAGGGCATTTGGAGCTGCAAGCAAGGTTGGCAATTTGTTGGGAGCCTGCTCGTTTCTGGAACAAGCATGTCTTACAAATATAATGACATGTTGTGACCCTACCCAATATGATCATAGAGGATGAGAGGGATATGCCAGGCCCCATGGACTATGAAGATGATGACAACCTGGCCAGGCCTTGCGGGAATGCAAACCACATCCAAGCTTTTATCGAGGCATAACAGAAGATTGAAGACATGGCCTCACATCATCAGCCGAAAGAACGATCTCATTGAGCATCATTAGGAGCTAGGTATGAGATAGTCTATCTAAATTGCTTTTAAACTTGTTTTATTTTTACTTGAACAATTGGTTTGATCGCATTATTTGTTGCATTTAGATTATTCTTTGAATTCAGAGATGGTTTGTAATAATATTTGTTGGAATATGCTCATTATTTTAAATTATTTTAAATAGGCTAGAAAGAACGTATGACCCATGATAGATGGATCCTACTTGTAGGAAAAATATGACAACCATATTATGATGATTGTATTTGCGCACAACCTTCACAATGTTCAAAACATTATAGAGAACACTATATATAAAGGTTGTTGTACTAAATCAGCAACAACTAATATGGATCAGAGGAAGAGTTTTATAATGGTTTATCAGAGAGAGAGAGAGAGATAGAAAAAAAACTAGAGGCAGTCCTTCTCTAGAAAAAGACAAAAGTGGACCAAAACAATTTAGACCTATCCAGTGACTTCGGTCCGATCATGACCCATCATCACCCAGCTATCAAAATGAGGCCTAGCAAGCCCACTCGCCAGGCCCATGTGTTTGGCAGGAGGCCTCGCGCACAGGCGAGCACATATAAAAGGGCGTCCGCCAATCTAGGGTTTCTTCTGGGACGCAGGCGGCGGCTTAGGGTTTTAACTCGCATCCATTCTCAAGGTAAGCCAGCAAGCACGCCGCCTCCTCCACGAATCTCGATTCAGACCGCCCTTCACCTCACCTTGGCTCCTGTTTGATTGTTCCGGCTTGTTCTTGTTCCATCGCGTCCGTCTCAGGTTAGCAGGAGACCGGCCATGGCGCCGTCGCAGCCCAAGTCAGGGCTCTTCGTGGGCATCAACAAGGGCCACGTCGTCACCAAGCGCGAGCTGCCGCCACGCCCGTCCGACCGCAAGGGGGTAAGCAGCCGCCCACCTCCACTGTCCTAGTTTCTCCCCCACGTTCTTTTTCTGCCACGTGGTCTCCTTGCGCAATTGATCTACCCATGCATATTATCATGTCTTGTGCTTGTTGTTTAGGCTTATTCAATAATAAATTGTGTTCAGGCTGGTGAGATGTCGACATTCAATTGCAGTGATTTGTGCTTGTTTGAATACTATCGTGGTGTACGTGTATCTTTGTTGTAGTTATGATCCAGAAGGGGTAGTGTTCTAAGTGTTACGAGCATTGTAGCATAGTTTGATTGATATTACTGAAGGTCCCAGGTTGTCTGGTTAAATGTGTGAGGGGTATCTTGCAATTACATGATAGCCTGCAAAACTGAGGACTAAGAACATATTGGGGTCAGCCTGGTGCCTGTAATTCTTGGAACTCTCAAGTTGCTAGCCCTTTAGGCTCAAATGTGCCAGCTTAATCAAGTACTGTGCTTCATAATTCTGCGTTAATAAATGCAGTTTTGAACATATTGTGGCCTTAGTTTTATTTTCCTATTGTTGCTCATGTTGATCTGGCTATTCTTTCTGACTTGATTACTGATACAGACATGTTGTATTTTCTTACCTTGCATATTATTTAATCAATTAGTACTATCTTGTCATGTTAAAACTCAAAATAGAACTTGCTAGTTTTGAAGCAAATTAACTATCTATACACGACATATAATGCCCAAACAAAAACAAAACTGAGTTATTTGGCCATTGTAGTTGGCTATTTTTAACAAAACTTGTGGGAAACTAAAAAAACAAGGTGAACTTTGCATTTGTATGTTTCTCTGTGCTTTTTCAAAAAATTATTCATGTCTATTCAGTTTGTATTTTCTTTACATTGTTATCTTGGACAATTTTTGCAGAAAGGTACCAAGAGGGTGCTGTTTGTCAGGAACTTGATTAGGGAGGTTGCTGGATTTGCTCCCTATGAGAAGCGTATCACTGAGCTTCTTAAGGTTGGAAAGGACAAGCGTGCACTCAAGGTCGCCAAGAGGAAGCTTGGTACTCACAAGAGAGCAAAGAAGAAGAGGGAGGAGATGTCAAGTGTCCTCAGGAAGATGAGGTGTGTAACCACTAGTCTTATTATTGCAGTTTATATTATGGACACTATGTTACTACTATGTTATCGCATAGTTCATTTTCCTTTTTGTTCTAGACGACTTGGTTACAAAGATCACTAGTGCATAATTTGTCCTCTTACATCATGAATGATGATTTGTTGATCACTATTTCTGCGGTGGCTTCCAACAATGTTTTTTAAATGTCCCTTTTCAAGCCAGTGACTTTTCTATATTGCAAGTAGTGTAGGCTGTAGACAACAGCATCAACTTGGAAGATGTCGGTGTTATGGTGCTGTAGACAATGGAGCAACCTTGGTCATAATCATTGTTGTTTATGTGCTTCTTTAATTGTTTCTTTTGCTTGACCAAAGTCCATTCATCCTACCAATCAGGAAACATAATAGCTCCTGTAATTTCTTTTTCCCTATAACGATAATATATATGAACGAGCTCATTGTTCTCTCCTGGTATGTAGGTCTGGTGGTGGTGGTGCTGCGGACAAGAAGAAATAGATTTTGCATGTTGGTGAAATTCTATTTATCTCAATGGTTTGCCCCGTATTTCCATATTATGCTAAGTTTGTAGCCTGTGGCAATTGGATACGAATGTAGCACATTGCACTTCAAGTTCAGAGTAAAACTATGAATTTTTGACACTATATCTGCAATTGGATTGACATGGTAGTACATTGCATTCTGAGTTCAGAGTAAAACCGTGAGTTTTTGGCACTATCTTTAGTGCGTGGTTTCTATTTGAGAACACCTATCACCTTTTCTTCACAGAAATCAAACGTCTTTGTTTTCTTACTTTTGTATCTGAGCTATCTGTATGGCGATGGTTGTATGTTCTTCCCAGACCTTATTGATCTGGGCAGTAAAGCAGGTTTGATTTTGTATCCTTTAGGACCTTGAGCTGTTTGTACCTAATGCCCCTTCGGTGGGGGAGTGTGCGGTTTTCATGGTCTACCAGCCCATTTAGTAATGGCCCCTTCGGTGGAGAAGTGTGCGCAGCATCGCTGGAAACAAAATCACCGAACCTGAAGCTAAAAACTGGTTGTTTTTCAATGCATGATGCATCATCAGACGAGTTTACACTCATGGTGGTCGGCATGGGAGCTATCTGGTCAGCACGGAGGAAATCAATTCATGAGAATATATACCATAGTGGCATAGTCCGTTTGCTTCGCATGGATTCGTCAAAGACGAAATTAATACTCTCTCCGGCCCTAGTGTCAAAAAAATGTCTTACATTATGGGATGGAGTAGTAGATGTGAGCATCAATACATCA
This sequence comes from Triticum monococcum, assembly GCA_034509565.1. Taxonomy (NCBI): domain Eukaryota; kingdom Viridiplantae; phylum Streptophyta; class Magnoliopsida; order Poales; family Poaceae; genus Triticum; species Triticum monococcum. The sequence continues at coordinate 661,446,546 of CM067843.1, read as the reverse complement.
ATAACATCTATTACTTCTGGGGCTCATGCATCTATTTTTTTTCATTATTCTTGTTCAAAACATTTATTTCTAGTAAAACAAAATGTATGATGTCAATGCTTTAATATGACACTTATAGATTCCCACTTTATTAACTTCTTGATTAAGAAACTATTAAGGAAAGATTCACAAAATCCTTACTCTATGATTAAAAACAATACTATATATATGCATTTGTATGAAAGATTATGCATGACTTTGATATATAATAAAGTTGTAAATGCATAATCTTATTTCACAACATTCTTATAAATAATTGTTGTCATATTTCCATCATTCTATATCAGTGGACATATCGGGCTAGATATCGGCCATAGCGGTCGATATTTCGGTCTGTATCATATGATATGTTTGAAAATTGATATTTACAAAATGATATGTTACCTTTATATCGGTAGAACCCCAAAAGTGATATATCGGTCGTATCAGCCTAGATTTAAAGGCTTGAATAAAACTTAGCGAGGTTGATCTAAAAAAAACTACCAAAACGTATTATATTAAGGAACAAAGGTAGTACCTGATAGGGATCATATATGAGGATAGGGATTATATATGAGGCATTGAAAGGAAACTCCCCAAGCTTTGCCATACTGATGTTCAAATTGGACATGATAAACTGTTTTGACAGGAAAAGTACAAGACCATGGTCACATACTAAATAAAACATGCTTTTACAAGAACTCATAAGAATAAGAACTACAAGCAAGTCCACAAAAACTTTCTTAGAAGAATAAGATATTACAAGAAAGTCCTTGAAGAAATCACCACCTTCTGAGTAAAAATCATCTACGACAAACATGCCCTTAGTTCTCCATGATCCTTTATGTAACTTGGTCTGTCCTTTCCATGCCACACATGAAGTGGATAGATGGTTATGCAAACTGATAGACTTGTGATGTGAGATGTGTAGATATCTTGAGGGGGACACAATTATTCTGGGAGTCATGGTTGTCCATAGAACTTTTTTTTGATAAAAAGACTGTAAGAGAACCTCCTACAGTATAATTGGTGCAACAAACCCAAATTGCAAGTACCATGCCTTGAACCTGGATGGATGGAAAGGCATCAGCCCCTTCCCACTAGGCTATGCCTTAGTCCATAGAACTTATTGCCTTCGTCCGGTCCTTGTGACATTAATATCTTTACGTTAGCCGCCGCAGGTACGGGACAAGAAGTAGGATGAATGGGCTATCTCAATATATTGCATCTTGAGAGATAACGTTATGTGAGGGACCGCCCATCAGACATAGATCACTGTATCATATACTGCAGGTACTGACTTAGCCACCACGTGGCATACTCACAAAACTAGACTCCATCTCGTGCCCGTACCGAACGGTACCGTACCTAGATGCCAGCAATCTCATCTAAAACATCACATACTTCTCATAGTTTATTTCCTCTGTTTAGTTTAGTATTTATATTTCGTCTCTCTAATTTAATTCTCCCTTTCTTTGTTCCTTAGTAACCTACTTAAATAAACTATTTCCAAACTCCGGTTTGGGTGTGAGCGTACTTGTGTTAAGTGAGAGTGCAGCTGTGGGGATTGTGGTGCCATCCTATTCGCTCCCTGTGGGATCGACAAACCTTACTTATCACGAAATTGCTACATAGCCATGTGCACTTGCAACAAGTATGTTGGTTTTACTTCTATTTTCGTAAACAACATAAACTCACATATATTTTCGTCTAGATCCAACAACCGAGCTCTAGGAGCACATGAGATGACTCTTTTAGTGAAATCCATAGGCAAGTCAGGGGTCATAGGAGGAGAACTTGTTGTGTCCCCTTCTCAACCTTATATATTTGCCTACCTCGTCCCCAATTAGCAGTGTGGGACTAAAGTTTCACACCTCTTGTAATACATGAATGGGCCAAGTGGGCCTATATGATTTATTCTAGGAATCATATGATTTATGTAATGGGCCTAGTACATGTAATTTCAACATTTTCTGCATCCCCAACACCGAGTTCTAGACTCTTTGATTCTAGTCCCTCGTCATCAAGAACCCGATCTTGCTCTGAATCATGTGCTAAGAGTTCGCGATAGACACAATTTATGTTTAGCTTACAAAAATGGAAATGCTGCCAATGGTAAGGTTTTATTTCCAAAAAAGGAATGCGATTAGTTTGACTTTGTTTTAGCAAGAAACATAAACTTTTTGAGTTGTCCATGGATACATAAAGAGCACGGATGATCGTGCACCATTTACATGCTATACTATTGCATTATAGATGGGCTTTGCCCCATATAAGACAATAATTCCTGGTTAATCTCTATGGTCCATTTAGGTGCATGACAAATGGTGCAAAGTTTAGTACCATACTGCTATAGTAGTAAGAGTGGGACATCTTTATAAGGACTGCTCTACCACATGTCATTAAGAGCTTGGGAAGAGGAGCTGTACACGCGCGCTCCTCCTCCTTCGCCGCCCACCTCGATTCGCCACGCCTCGTCATGACACGCGCACGTGATGCGGGTTGTGGCAACGAGCTAAGGTTTATTTTTGCCGGTCAAGAATGGTTAATTAATTAATTAATGAGTCGCTAACGAAAGTGCCAATGTTCGAGACATTGGACCATGGGCTGTTGGCGGACTGTCGTGGGCCTAAGCCCATGCCCATCTACCCGATGACCTATATAAGGAGGCGCTGGCCTGTGGAGTGAACCCAAACTCATTCACTCCTTCCTTCACAACCCTAGCCGTCATCTACAGGTCCTGTCTCTGTGCTACTTCTGGCGATCCCGTCCCGATGATCGCGTGCACAGTTGGTCGGGAGAGCAGGTGACTTTGGAACCCTGTCGCTCGAGATCTAGCCGGGAAAATGATAATAAGGTTTTTGGGGAGCGTCTCGGCGCAACTGCTCCTGATCCTTCCCCATCTTCGCCATCCTCTACTTACACTACTTCCCCTGCATTGACACCATGCTCGACAACACTGCCCCAAAGAAGAAGTCCACAGACGAAACCAAGGCAGCTGCCGCTGCCGCCACGTTGGCCTGGCCAACCGGAGGGTTGATACGTCTCCGTCGTATCTATAATTTTTGATTGTTCCATGCCAATATTCTACAACTTTCATATATTTTTGCAACTTTTTATACTATTTTTGGGACTAACATATTGATCCAGTGCCCAGTGCCAGTTCCTGTCTGTTGCATGTTTTTTGTTTCGCAGTAAATGTTGGAAATATGCCCTAGAGGCAATAATAAATTAAGTTATTATTATATTTCCTTGTTCATGGTAATCGTTTATTATCCATGCTAGAATTGTATTGATAGGAAACTCAGATACATGTGTGGATACATAGACAACACCATGTCCCTAGTAAGCCTCTAGTTGACTAGCTCGTTGATCGATAGATGGTTACGGTTTCCTGACCATGGACATTGGATGTCATTGATGACGGGATCACATCATTAGGAGAATGATGTGATGACCAAGACCCAATCCTAAGCCTAGCACAAGATCGTGTAGTTCGTATGCTAAAGCTTTTCTAATGTCAAGTATCATTTCCTTAGACCATGAGATTGTGCAACTCCCGGATACCGTAGGAATGCTTTGGGTGTACCAAACGTCACAACATAACTGGGTGGCTATAAAGGTGCACTGCGGGTATCTCCGAAAGTGTCTGTTGGGTTGGCACGAATCGAGACTGGGATTTGTCACTCCGTTTAACAGAGAGGTATCTCTGGGCCCACTCGGTAGGACATCATCATAATGTGCACAATGTGACCAAGGAGTTGATCACGGGATGATGTGTTACGGAACGAGTAAAGAGACTTGCCGGTAACGAGATTGAACGAGGTATCGGGATACCGATGATCGAATCTCGGGCAAGTATCGTACCGATAGACAAAGGCTCTTCCACGAGCAAAACATGATCAGCACCAAGGCTCCATGGGTGTTAGAATCATTACTGTGTAATCTAGATTATTGACTCTAGTGCAAGTGGGAGACTGAAGGAAATATGCCCTAGAGGCAATAATAAAGTTATTATTTATTTCCTTCTATCATGATAAATGTTTATTATTCATGCTAGAATTGTATTAACCGGAAACATAATACATGTGTGAATACATAGACAAACTTAGTGTCACTAGTATGCCTCTACTTGACTAGCTCGTTAATCAAAGATGGTTATGTTTCCTAACCATGAACAAAGTGTTGTTATTTGATTAACGAGGTCACATCATTAGTAGAATGATCTGATTGACATGACCCATTCCATTAGCTTAGCACCCGATCGTTTAGTATGTTGCTATTGCTTTCTTCATGACTTATACATGTTCCTATGACTATGAGATTATGCAACTCCCGTTTACCGGAGGAACACTTTGTGTGCTACCAAACATCACAACGTAACTGGGTGATTATAAAGGAGCTCTACAGGTGTCTCCAAAGGTAGATGTTGGGTTGGTGTATTTCGAGATTAGGATTTGTCACTCCGATTGTCGGAGAGGTATCTCTGGGCCCTCTCGGTAATGCACATCACATAAGCCTTGCAAGCATTGCAACTAATGAGTTAGTTGCGGAATGATGTATTACAGAACGAGTAAAGAGACTTGCCGGTAACGAGATTGAACTAGGTATTGGATACCGACGATCGAATCTCGGGCAAGTAACATACCGATGACAAAGGGAACAACGTATGTTGTTATGCGGTCTGACCGATAAAGATCTTCGTAGAATATGTAGGAGCCAATATGGGCATCCAGGTCCCGCTATTGGTTATTGGCCAGAGATTTGTCTCAGTCATGTCTACATTGTTCTCGAACCGTAGGGTCCGCACGCTTAACGTTACGATGACAGTTATTATGAGTTTATGCATTTTGATGTACCGAAGTTAGTTCGGAGTCCCGGATGTGATCACGGACATGACGAGGAGTCTCGAAATGGTCGAGACATAAAGATTAATATATTGGAAGCCTATATTTGGACATCGGAATTGTTCCGGGTGAAATCGGCATTTTACCGGAGTACCGGGGGGTTACCGGAAACCACCTGGGGGTTATTGGGCCTACATGGGCCTTAAGGGAGAAGAGGAGAGGAGGCAAGAGGTGGCCGCGTGCCCCTCCCCTTCCTAGTCCGAATAGGACAACGGAAGGGGGCGGCGCCCCCTTTCCTTCCTCTCTTCCTCCTCTTTCCCCCCTCTCTCTCCTTGTCCAACTAGGAGTCCTACTCGGTGGGAGTAGGACTCCCTCTTGGCGCACCACACCTGGCCGGCCGCCTCCTCCCCTTGCTCCTTTATATACGGGGGCAGGGGGGCACCTCTAGACACACAAGTTGATCCACGTGATCGTTCCTTAGCCGTGTGCGGTGCCCCCTGCCACCATATTCCACCTCGATCATATCGTTGTAGTGCTTAGGCGAAGCCCTGCGTCGGTAGAACATCATCATCGTCACCATGCCGTTGTGCTGGCGGAACTCATCCCCGAAGCTTTGTTGGATCGGAGCCCGGGGAGCGTCATCGAGCTGTACGTGTGCTAAGAACTCGGAGGTGCCGGAGTAACGGTGCTTGGATCGGTCGGATCGGGAAGACGTACGACTACTTCCTCTATGTTGCGTCAACGCTTTCGCTTCGGTGTACGAGGGTACGTAGACAACACTCTCCCCTCTCATTGCTATGCATCACCATGATCTTGCGTGTGCGTAGGAATTTTTTTGAAATTACTACGTTCCCCAACAGTGGCATCCGAGCCTAGGTTTTATGGTTTGATGTTATATGCACGAGTAGAACACAAGTGAGTTGTGGGCGATATAAGTCATACTGCCTACCAGCATGTCATAGTTTGGTTCGGCGGTATTGTTGGATGAAGCGGCCCGGACCGACATTACGCGTACGCTTACGCGAGACCGGTTCCCCAGACGTGCTTTGCACAAAGGTGGCTTGCGGGCGACTGTTTCTCCAACTTTAGTTGAACCAAGTGTGGCTACGCCCGGTCCTTGCGAAGGTTAAAACGGAGTCAAATTGACAAACTATCGTTGTGGTTTTGATGCGTAGGTGAGATTGGTTCTTACTTAAGCCCGTAGCAGCCACATAAAACTTGCAACAACAAAGTAGAGGGCGTCTAACTTGTTTTTGCAGGGCATGTTGTGATGTGATATGGCCAAGACATGATGCTAAATTTTATTGTATGAGATGATCATGTTTTGTAACCGAGTTATCGGCAACTGGCAGGAGCCATATGGTTGTCGCTTTATTGTATGCAATGCAATTGCGATGTAATGCTTTACTTTATCACTAAGCGGTAGCGATAGTCGTGGAAGCATAAGATTGGCGATACGACAACGATGATACGATGGAGTTCAAGGTGTCGCGCCGGTGACGATGGTGATCATGACGGTGCTTCGGAGATGGAGATCATAAGCACAAGATGATGATGGCCATATCATATCACTTATATTGATTGCATGTGATGTTTATCTTTTTATGCATCTTATCTTGCTTTGATTGACGGTAGCATTATAAGATGATCTCTCACTAAATTATCAAGAAGTGTTCTCCCTGAGTATGCACCATTGCGAAAGTTCTTCGTGCTGAGACACCGCGTGATGATCGGGTGTGATAGGCTCTACATTCAAATACAACGGGTGCAAAACAGTTGCACACACGGAATACTCAGGTTATACTTGACGAGCCAAGCATATACAGATATGGCCTCGGAACACGGAGACCGAAAGGTCGAGCGTGAATCATATAGTAGATATGATCAACATAGTGATGTTCACCAAATAAACTACTCCATCTCACGTGATGATCGGACATGGTTTAGTTGATTTGGATCACGTGATCACTTAGAGGGTTAGAGGGATGTCTATCTAAGTGGGAGTTCTTAAGTAATTTGATTAATTGAACTTAAACTTATCATGAACTTAGTACCTGATAGTATCTTGCTTGTTTATGTTTGATTGTAGATAGATGGCTCGTGCTGTTGTTCCGTTGAATTTTAATGCGTTCCTTGAGAAAGCAAAGTTGAAAGATGATGGTAGCAATTACACGGACTGGGTCCGTAACTTGAGGATTATCCTCATTGCTGCACAGAAGAATTACGTCCTGGAAGCACCGCTGGTTGCCAGGCCTGCTACTGGAGCAACACCAGATGTTATGAACGTCTGGCAGAGCAAAGCTGATGACTACTCGATAGTTCAGTGTGCCATGCTTTACGGCTTAGAATCAGGACTTCAACGACGTTTTGAACGTCATGGAGCATATGAGATGTTTCAGGAGTTGAAGTTATTATTTCAAGCAAATGCCCGGATTGAGAGATATGAAGTCTCCAATAAGTTCTATTGCTGCAAGATGGAGGAGAACAGTTTTGTCAGTGAGCATATACTCAAAATGTCTGGGGTATAATAATCACTTGATTCAGATGGGAGTTAATCTTCCAGATGATTGCGTCATTGACAGAATTCTCCAATCACTGCCACCAAGCTACAAGAGCTTCGTGATGAACTATAATATGCAAGGGATGAACAAGACTATTCCCGAGCTCTTCGCAATGCTGAAAGCTGCGAAGGTAGAAATCAAAAAGGAGCATCAAGTGTTGATGGTCAACAAGACCACTAGTTTCAAGAAAAAGGGCAAAGGGAAGAAGAAGGGGAACTTCAAAAAGAACGGCAAACAAGTTGCTGCTCAAGAGAAGAAACCCAAGTATGGACCTAAGCCTGAAACTGAGTGCTTCTACTGCAAGCAGACTGGTCACTGGAAGCGGAACTGCCCCAAGTATTTGGCGGATAAGAAGGATGGCAAGGTGAACAAAGGTATATGTGATATACATGTTATTGATGTGTACCTTACTAATGCTCGCAGTAGCACCTGGGTATTTGATACTGGTTCTGTTGCTAATATTTGCAACTCGAAACAGGGACTACGGATTAAGCGAAGATTGGCTAAGGACGAGGTGACGATGCGCGTGGGAAACGGTTCCAAAGTTGATGTGATCGCGGTCGGCACGCTACCTCTACATCTACCTTCGGGATTAGTATTAGACCTAAATAATTGTTATTTGGTGCCAGCGTTGAGCATGAACATTATATCTGGATCTTGTTTAATGCGAGACGGTTATTCATTTAAATCAGAGAATAATGGTTGTTCTATTTATATGAGTAATATCTTTTATGGTCATGCACCCTTGAAGAGTGGTCTATTCTTATTGAATCTCGATAGTAGTGATACACATATTCATAATGTAGAAGCCAAAAGATGCAGAGTTGATAATGATAGTGCAACTTATTTGTGGCACTGCCGTTTAGGTCATATCGGTGTAAAGCGCATGAAGAAACTCCATACTAATGGACTTTTGGAACCACTTGATTATGAATCACTTGGTACTTGCGAACCGTGCCTTATGGGCAAGATGACTAAAACACCGTTCTCCGGTACTATGGAGAGAGCAACAAATTTGTTGGAAATCATACATACAGATGTATGTGGTCCGATGAATATTGAGGCTCGTGGCGGATATCGTTATTTTCTCACCTTCACAGATGACTTAAGCAGATATGGGTATATCTACTTAATGAAACATAAGTCTGAAACGTTTGAAAAGTTTAAAGAATTTCAGAGTGAAGTTGAAAATCATCGTAACAAGAAAATAAAGTTTCTACGATCTGATCATGGAGGAGAATATTTGAGTTACGAGTTTGGTGTACATTTGAAAAATTGTGGAATAGTTTCGCAACTCACGCCACCCGGAACACCACAGCGTAATGGTGTGTCCGAACGTTGTAATCGTACTTTACTAGATATGGTGCGATCTATGATGTCTCTTACTGATTTACCGCTATCGTTTTGAGGATACGCTCTAGAGACGGCCGCATTCACGTTAAATAGGGCACCATCAAAATCCGTTGAGACGACGCCTTATGAACTGTGGTTTGGCAAGAAGCCAAAGTTGTCGTTTCTGAAAGTTTGGGGCTGCGATGCTTATGTGCAAAAGCTTCAACCTGATAAGCTCGAACCTAAATCGGAGAAATGTGTCTTCATAGGATATCCAAAGGAAACTATTGGATACACCTTCTATCACAAATCCGAAGGCAAGACTTTTGTTGCTAAATTCGGAAACTTTCTTGAGAAGGAGTTTCTCTTGAAAGAAGTGAGTGGGAGGAAAGTAAAACTTGACGAGGTAACTGTACCTGCTCCCTTGTTGGAAAGTAGTACATCACAGAAAACTGTTTCTGCGACACGTACACCAATAAGTGAGGAAGTTAATGATAATGATCATGAAACTTCGGAACAAGATACTACTGAACCTCGCAGATCAACCAGAGTGAGATCCGCGCTAGAGTGGTACGGTAATCCAGTTCTGGAAGTCATGCTACTAGATCATGATGAACCTACGAACTATGAAGAAGCGATGGTGAGCCTAGATTCCGCAAAGTGGCTTGAAGCCATGAAATCTGAGATGGGATCCATGTATGAGAACAAAGTATGGACTTTGGTCGACTTGCCCGATGATCGGCAAGCAATTGAGAATAAATGGATCTTCAAGAAGAAGACTGACGCTGACGATAATATTACTGTCTACAAAGCTCGACTTGTCGCAAAAGGGTTTCGACAAGTTCAAGGGGTTGACTACGATGAGACCTTCTCACCCGTAGCGATGCTTAAGTCTGTCAGAATCATGTTAGCAATTGCCGTATTTTATGATTATGAAATTTGGCAGATGGATGTCAAAACTGCATTCCTGAATGGATTTCTGGAAGAAGAGTTGTATATGATGCAACCAGAAGGTTTTGTCGATCCAAAGGGAGCTAACAAAGTGTGCAAGCTCCAGCGATCTATTTATGGACTGGTGCAAGCCTCTCGGAGTTGGAATAAACGCTTTGATAGTGTGATCAAAGCATTTGGTTTTATACAGACTTTCGGAGAAGCATGTATTTACAAGAGAGTGAGTGGGAGCTCTGTAGCATTTCTGATATTATATGTGGATGACATATTACTGATCGGAAATAATATAGAATTTCTGGATAGCATAAAGGGATACTTGAATAAGAGTTTTTCAATGAGAGACCTCGGTGAAGCTGGTTACATATTAGGCATAAAGATCTATAGAGATAGATCAAGACGCTTAATTGGACTTTCACAAAGCACATACCTTGACAAGATTTTGAAAAAGTTCAAAATGGATCAGGCGAAGAAAGGGTTCTTGCCTGTGTTACAAGGTGTGAAGTTGAGTCAGACTCAATACCCGACCACTGCAGAAGATAAAGAGAAAATGAAAGATGTTCCCTATGCTTCAGCCATAGGCTCTATCATGTATGCAATGCTGTGTACCAGACCTGATGTGTGCCTTGCTATAAGCTTAGCAGGGAGGTACCAAAGTAATCCAGGAGTGGATCACTGGACAGCGGTCAAGAACATCCTGAAATACCTGAAAAGGACTAAGGATATGTTTCTCGTATATGGAGGTGACAAAGAGCTCATCGTAAAAGGTTACGTTGATGCAAGCTTTGACACTGATCCGGATGATTCTAAATCGCAAACCGGATACGTGTTTACATTAAACGGTGGAGCTGTAAGTTGGTGCAGTTCTAAACAAAGCGTCGTAGCGGGATCTAGATGTGAAGCGGAGTACATAGCTGCTTCAGAAGCAGCGAACGAAGGAGTCTGAATGAAGGAGTTCATATCCGATCTAGGTGTCATACCTAGTGCATCGGGTCCAATGAAAATCTTTTGTGACAATACTGGTGCAATTGCCTTGGCAAAGGAATCCAGATTTCACAAGAGAACCAAGCACATCAAGAGGCGCTTCAATTCCATCCGGGATCTAGTCCAGGTGGGAGACATAGAGATTTGCAAGATACATACGGATCTGAATATTGCAGACCCGTTGACTAACGCTCTTCCACGAGCAAAACATGATCAGCACCAAGGCTCCATGGGTGTTAGAATCATTACTGTGTAATCTAGATTATTGACTCTAGTGCAAGTGGGAGACTGAAGGAAATATGCCCTAGAGGCAATAATAAAGTTATTATTTATTTCCTTATATCATGATAAATGTTTATTATTCATGCTAGAATTGTATTAACCAGAAACATAATACATGTGTGAATACATAGACAAACTTTGTGTCACTAGTATGCCTCTACTTGACTAGCTCGTTAATCAAAGATGGTTATGTTTCCTAACCATGAACAAAGTGTTGTTATTTGATTAACGAGGTCACATCATTAGTAGAATGATCTGATTGACACGACCCATTCCATTAGCTTAGCACCCGATCGTTTAGTATGTTGCTATTGCTTTCTTCATGACTTATACATGTTCCTATGACTATGAGATTATGCAACTCCCGTTTACCGGAGGAACACTTTGTGTGCTACCAAACATCACAACGTAACTGGGTGATTATAAAGGAGCTCTACAGGTGTCTCCAAAGGTAGATGTTGGGTTGGCGTATTTCGAGATTAGGATTTGTCACTCCGATTGTCGGAGAGGTATCTCTGGGCCCTCTCGGTAATGCACATCACATAAGCCTTGCAAGCATTGCAACTAATGAGTTAGTTGCGAAATGATGTATTACAGAACGAGTAAAGAGACTTGCCGGTAACGAGATTGAACTAGGTATTGGATACCGACGATCGAATCTCGGGCAAGTAACATACCGATGACAAAGGGAACAACGTATGTTGTTATGCGGTCTGACCGATAAAGATCTTCGTAGAATATGTAGGAGCCAATATGGGCATCCAGGTCCCGCTATTGGTTATTGGCCAGAGATTTGTCTCAGTCATGTCTACATTGTTCTCGAACCGTAGGGTCCGCATGCTTAACGTTACGATGACAGTTATTATGAGTTTATGCATTTTGATGTACCGAAGTTAGTTCGGAGTCCCGGATGTGATCACTGACATGACGAGGAGTCTCTAAATGGTCGAGACATAAAGATTAATATATTGGAAGCCTATATTTGGACATCGGAATTGTTCCGGGTGAAATCAGCATTTTACCGGAGTACCGGGGGGTTACCGGAAACCCCCCGGGGGTTATTGGGACTACATGGGCCTTAAGGGAGAAGAGGAGAGGAGGCAAGAGGTGGCCGCGCGCCCCTCCCCTTCCTAGTCCGAATAGGACAAGGGAAGGGGGTGGCGCCCCCCCTTTCCTTCCTCTCTTCCTCCTCTTTCCCCCCTCTCTCTCCTTGTCCAACTAGGAGTCCTACTCCCGGTGGGAGTAGGACTCCCTCTTGGCGCGCCACACCTGGCTGGCCGCCTCCTCCCCTTGGTCCTTTATATACGGGGGCAGGGGGGCACCTCTAGACACACAAGTTGATCCACGTGATCGTTCTTTAGCCGTGTGCGGTGCCCCCTGCCACCATATTCCACCTCGATCATATCATTGTAGTGCTTAGGCGAAGCCCTGCGTCGGTAGAACATCATCATCGTCACCACGCCGTTGTGCTGACGGAACTCATCCCCGAAGCTTTGCTGGATCAGAGCCTGGGGAGCGTCATCGAGCTGTACGTGTGCTAAGAACTCGGAGGTGCCGGAGTAACGGTGCTTGGATCGGTCGGATCGGGAAGACGTACGACTACTTCCTCTACGTTGCGTCAACGCTTTCGCTTCGGTCTACGAGGGTACGTAGACAACACTCTCCCCTCTCGTTGCTATGCATCACCATGATCTTGCGTGTGCGTAGGAATTTTTTTGAAATTACTACGTTCCCCAATAGTGGGAGCCTCGGCGCCCTTGAAAAGCACCTTCCAGGCATCTTCGTACGTCGTGTCGAAGAGCCTGCTCAGAGTCCGGTGCTGCGCCGGATTGAACTCCCACAGATTGAAGGCCCGTTGTTGACACGGGAGGCTCAGGCGGATGAGCATAACCTGGACTACGTTGACAAGCCTGAGCTGCTTGTCCACCAGGGATTGGATGCATGTTTGCAGTCCGGTCACCTCCTTTTTGCTGCCCCACGACAGGCCTGTTGGGGAACGTAGTAATTTCAAAAAATTTCCTACGCACACGCAAGATCATGGTGATGCATAGCAACGAGGGGGAGAGTCTGATCTACGTACCCTTGTAGATCGCAACGGAAGCGTTGACACAATGTAGAGGAAGTAGTCGTACGTCTTCTTCCCGATCCGACCGATCCAAGCACCGTTACTCCGGCACCTCCGAGTTCTTAGCACACGTCCAGCTCGATGACGATCCCCGGGCTCCGATCCAGCAAAGCTTCGGGGAGGAGTTCTGTCAGCACGACGGCGTGATGTCGATCTTAATGTTCTACCGACGCAGGGCTTCGCCTGAGAACTATAACGATATGATCAAGGTGGAATATGGTGGCAGGGGGCACCGCACACGGCTAAGGAACGATCACGTGGATCAACTTGTGTGTCTTGGGGTGTCCCCTGCCCCCGTATATAAAGGAGCAAGGGGAGGAGGCCGGCCGGCCAGGTGTGGCGCGCCAAGGAGGAGTCCTCCTCCTAGTAGGAGTAGGACTCCTACTAGAAGGGGGAAAGAGGTGGAGTGGGAGAAGGAAAGGGGGGCGCCGCCCCCCTTCCCTAGTCCAATTCGGACCAGGGAGGAGGTGGCGCGCAGCCCACCTCTGGCAGCCCTTCTCTCTCTCCACTAAAGCCCATATGGCCCATAACTTCTCCCGGTAGGGTTCCGGTAACCCTCCGGCTCTCCGGTTTTCTCCGAAATCACCCGGAACACTTCCGGTGTCCGAATATAGTCATCCAATATATCAATCTTTATGTCTCGACCATTTAGAGACTCCTCGTCATGTCCGTGATCACATCTGGGACTCCGAACTAACTTCGGTACATCAAAATGCATAAACTCATAATAACTGTCATCGTAACGTTAAGCGTGCGGACCCTACGGTTCGAGAACAATGTAGACATGACTGAGACACATCTCCGGTCAATAACCAATAGCGGCACCTGGATGCCCATATTGGCTCCTACATATTCTACGAAGATTTTTATCGGTCAGACCGCATAACAACATACGTTGTTCCCTTTGTCATCGGTATGTTACTTGCCCGAGATTCGATCGTCGGTATCCAATACCTAGTTCAATCTCGTTACTGGCAAGTCTCTTTACTCGTTCCATAATACATCATCTCGCAACTAACTCATTAGTCACAATGCTTGCAAGGCTTATGTGATGTGTATTACCGTGAGGGCCCAGAGATACCTCTCCGACAATCGGAGTGACAAATCCTAATCTCGAAATACGCCAACCCAACATCTACCTTTGGAGACACCTGTAGTACTCCTTTATAATCACCCAGTTACGTTGTGACGTTTGGTAGTACCCAAAGTGTTCCTCCGGTAAACGGGAGTTGCATAATCTCATAGTCATAGGAACATGTATAAGTCATGAAGAATAGCAACAGCAACATACTAAACGAGCGGGTGCTAAGCTAGTGAAATGGGTCATGTCAATCAGATCATTCAACTAATGATGTGACCTCGTTAATCAAATAACAAGACCTTGTTCATGGTTAGGAAACATAACCATCTTTGATTAACGAGCTAGTCAAGTAGAGGCATACTAGTGACACTAAGTTTGTCTATGTATTCACACATGTATTATGTTTCCGGTTAATACAATTCTAGCATGAATAATAAACATTTATCATGATATAAGGAAATAAATAATAACTTTATTATTGCCTCTAGGGCATATTTCCTTCAGTCTCCCACTTGCACTAGAGTCAATAATCTAGATTACATAGTAATGATTCTAACACCCATGGAGCCTTGGTGCTGATCATGTTTTGCTCGTGGAAGAGGCTTAGTCAACGGGTCTGCAACATTCAGATCCGTATGTATCTTGCAAATCTCTATGTCTCCCACCTGGACTAGATCCCGGATGGAATTGAAGCGTCTCTTGATGTGCTTGGTCCTCTTGTGAAATCTGGATTCCTTTGCCAAGGCAATTGCACCAGTATTGTCACAAAAGATTTTCATTGGACCCGATGCATTAGGTATGACACCTAGATCGGATATGAACTCTTTCATCCAGACTCCTTCGTTCGCTGCTTCCGAAGCAGCTATGTACTCCGCTTCACATGTAGATCCCGCTACGACGCTTTGTTTAGAACTGCACCAACTGACAGCTCCACCGTTTAATCTAAACACGTATCCGGTCTGCGATTTAGAATCGTCCGGATCAGTGTCAAAGCTTGCATCAACGTAACCTCTTACGGTGAGCTCTTTGTCACCTCCATATACGAGAAACATATCCTTAGTCCTTTTCAGGTATTTCAGGATGTTCTTGACCGCTGTCCAGTGATCCATTCCTGGATTACTTTGGTACCTCCGTGCTAAACTTATAGCAAGGCACACATCAGGTCTGGTACACAGCATTGCATATATGATAGAGCCTATGGCTGAAGCATAGGGAACATCTTTCATTTTCTCTCTATCTTCTGCAGTGGTCGGGCATTGAGTCTGACTCAACTTCACACCTTGTAACACATGCAAGAACCCTTTCTTTGCTTGATCCATTTTGAACTTTTTCAAAATTTTGTCAAGGTATGTGCTTTGTGAAAGTCCAATTAAGCGTCTCGATCTATCTCTATAGATCTTAATGCCCAATATGTAAGCAGCTTCACCGAGGTCTTTCATTGAAAAACTCTTATTCAAGTATCCCTTTATGCTATCCAGAAATTCTATATCATTTCCAATCAGCAATATGTCATCCACATATAATATCAGAAATGCTACAGAGCTCCCACTCACTTTCTTGTAAATACAGGCTTCTCCAAAAGTCTGTATAAAACCAAATGCTTTGATCACACTATCAAAGCGTTTATTCCAACTCCGAGATGCTTGCACCAGTCCATAAATGGATCGCTGGAGCTTGCACACTTTGTTAGCTCCCTTTGGATCGACAAAACCTTCCAGTTGCATCATATACAACTCTTCTTCCAGAAATCCATTTAGGAATGCAGTTTTGACATCCATCTGCCATATTTCATAATCATAAAACGCGGCAATTGCTAACATGATTCAGACAGACTTAAGCATCGCTACGGGTGAGAAGGTCTCATCGTAGTCAACCCCTTGAACTTGTCGAAAACCTTTTGCAACAAGTCGAGCTTTATAGACAGTAACATTACCATCAACGTCAATCTTTTTCTTGAAGATCCATTTATTCTCAATTGCTTGCCGATCATCGGGCAAGTCAACCAAAGTCCATACTTTGTTCTCATACATGGATCCCATCTCAGATTTCATGGCTTCAAGCCACTTTGCGGAATCTGGGCTCACCATCGCTTCTTCATAGTTCGTAGGTTCATCATGATCTAGCAGCATGACTTCCAGAACTGGATTACCGTACCACTCTGGCGCAGATCTTGCTCTGGTTGTTCTACGAGGTTCAGTAGTATCTTGTTCTGAAGTTTCATGATCATTATCATTAGCTTCCTCACTTATTGGTGTAGGTGTTGCAGAAACAGTTTTCTGTAATGTACTACTTTCCAATAAGGGAGCGGGTACAGTTACCTCGTCAAGTTCTACTTTCCTCCCACTCACTTCTTTCGAGAGAAACTCCCTCTCAAGAAAGTTTCCGAATTTAGCAACAAAAGTCTTGCCTTCGGATCTATGATAGAAGGTGTATCCAATAGTTTCCTTTGGATATCCTATGAAGACACATTTCTCCGATTTGGGTTCGAGCTTATCAGGTTGAAGCTTTTTCACATAAGCATCGCAGCCCCAAACTTTCAGAAATGACAACTTTGGTTTCTTGCCAAACCATAGTTCATAAGGCGTCATCTCAACAGATTTTGATGGTGCCCTATTTAATGTGAATGCGGCCGTCTCTAGAGCGTATCCCCAAAACGATAGCGGTAAATCAGTAAGAGACATCATAGATCGCACCATATCTAGTAAAGTACGATTACGACATTCGGACACACCATTACGCTGTGGTGTTCCGGGTGGCGTGAGCTGCGAAACTATTCCACAATTTTTCAAATGTACACCAAACTCGTAACTCAAATATTCTCCTCCACGATCAGATCGTAGAAACTTTATTTTCTTGTTACGATGATTTTCAACTTCAGTCTAAAATTCTTTGAACTTTTCAAATGTTTCAGACTTATGTTTCATTAAGTAGATATACCGATATCTGCTTAAATCATCTTTGAAGGTGAGAAAATAACGATATCCGCCACGAGCCTCAATATTCATCGGACCGCATACATCTGTATGTATGACTTCCAACAAATCTATTGCTCTCTCCATAGTACCGGAGAACGGTGTTTTAGTCATCTTGCCCATGAGGCACGGTTCGCAAGTACCAAATGATTCATAATCAAGTGGTTCCAAAAGTCCACCAGTATGGAGTTTCTTCATGCGCTTTACACCGATATGACCTAAACGGCAGTGCGACAAATAAGTTGCACTATCATTATCAACTCTGCATCTTTTGGCTTCTGCATTATGAATATGTGTATCACTACTATCGAGATTTAACAAGAATAGACCACTCTTCTGAAGGAAATATGCCCTAGAGGCAATAATAAAGTTATTATTTATTTCCTTATATCATGATAAATGTTTATTATTCATGCTAGAATTGTATTAACCGGAAACATAATACATGTGTGAATACATAGACCAACAGAGTGTCACTAGTATGCCTCTACTTGACTAGCTCGTTAATCAAAGATGGTTATGTTTCCTAACCATGAACAAGGAGTTGTTATTTGATTAACGAGATCACATCATTAGTAGAATGATCTGATTGACATGACCCATTCCATTAGCTTAGCACCCGATCGTTTAGTATGTTGCTATTGCTTTCTTCATGACTTATACATGTTCCTATAACTATGAGATTATGCAACTCCCGTTTACCGGAGGAACACTTTGGGTACTACCAAACGTCACAACGTACTGGGTGATTATAAAGGAGTACTACAGGTGTCTCCAATGGTAGATGTTGGGTTGGCGTATTTCGAGATTAGGGTTTGTCACTCCGATTGTCGGAGAGGTATCTCTGGGCCCTCTCGGTAATGCACATCACATAAGCCTTGCAAGCACTGCAACTAATATGTTAGTTGTGAGATGATGTATTACGGAACGAGTAAAGAGACTTGCCGGTAACGAGATTGAACTAGGTATTGGATACCGACGATCGAATCTCGGACAAGTAACATACCGATGACAAAGGGAACAACGTATGTTGTTATGCGGTCTGACCGATAAAGATCTTCGTAGAATATGTGGGAGCCAATATGGGCATCCAGGTCCCGCTATTGGTTATTGACCGGAGACGTGTCTCGGTCATGTCTACATTGTTCTCGAACCGTAGGGTCCGCACGCTTAACGTTACGATGACAGTTATTATGAGTTTATGCATTTTGATGTACCGAAGGTTGTTCGGAGTCCCGGATGTGATCACGGACATGACGAGGAGTCTCGAAATGGTCGAGACGTAAAGATTGATATATTGGAAGCCTATGTTTGGACATCGGAAGTGTTCCGGGTGAAATCGGGATTTTACCGGAATACCGGGAGGGTTACCGGAACCCCCCGGGAGCTAGATGGGCCATAATGGGCCTTAGTGGAAAGGAAAGGGGGCTGCCCTAGATGGGCTGCGCGCCCTCCCCCCTCCCCTAGTCCTACTAGGAGTAGGAAAGGGGGGGCCGGCCACCTCCTCCTCTTTCCCCCTCCCGGGAATCCTAATTGGACTAGGATTGGAGGGGGAGTCCTACTCCCGGTGGGAGTAGGACTCTCCTGCGCCCCCACCTTGGCCGGCCAGCCCCTCCTCCCTTGCTCCTTTATATACGGGGGCAGGGGGCACCCCATAGACACACAACTTGATCCTTGAGATCGTTCCTTAGCCGTGTGCGGTGCCCCCTGCCACCAAATTCCACCTCGATCGTACCGTTGTAGTGCTTAGGCGAAGCCCTGCGTCGGTAGTACATCAAGATCGTCATCACGCCGTCGTGCTGATGGAACTCTTCCTCGACGCTTTGCTGGATCGGAGCTAGAGGAACGTCATCGAGCTGAACGTGTGCTAAGAACTCGGAGGTGCCGGAGTAACGGTGCTTGGATCGGTCGGATCGGGAAGAAGACGTACGACTACTTCCTCTACGTTGTGAGATCGCTTCCGCAGTTGGTCTGCGTTGGTACGTAGACAACACTCTCCCCTCTCGTTGCTGTGCATCACCATGATCTTGCGTGTGCGTAGGAAATTTTTTGAAATTACTGCGTTCCCCAACAGTGGTATCAGAGCCTAGGTTTTATGGTTTGATGTTATATGCACGAGTAGAACACAAGTGAGTTGTGGGCGATACAAGTCATACTGCCTACCAGCATGTCATACTTTGGTTCGGCGGTATTGTTGGATGAAGCGGCCCGGACCAACCTTACGCGTACGCTTACGCGAGACCGGTTTCCCCGACGTGCTTTGCACACAGGTGACTTGCGGGTGACTGTTTCTCCAACTTTAGTTGAACCAAGTGTGACTACGCCCGGTCCTTGAGAAGGTTAAAACGGAGTCTATTTGACGAACTATCGTTGTGGTTTTGATGCGTAGGTGAGATGAGTTCTTACTTAAGCCCGTAGCAGCCATGTAAAACTTGCAACAACAAAGTAGAGGACGTCTAACTTGTTTTTGCAGGGTATGTTGTGATGTGATATGGTCAAGGCATGATGCTGATTTTATTGTATGAGATGATCATGTTTTGTAACTAAGTTATCGGTAACTGGCAGGAGCCATATGGTTGTCGCTTTATTGTATGCAATGCAATCGCGATGTAATGCTTTACTAGATTACTAAACGGTAGTAATAGTCGTGGAAGCATAAGATTGGCGAGACGACAACGATGCTACGATGGAGATCAAGGTGTCGCGCCGGTGACGATGGTGATCATGACGGTGCTTCGGAGATGGAGATCACAAGCACAAGATGATGATGGCCATATCATATCACTTATATTAATTGCATGTGATGTTTATCCTTTTATGCATCTTATCTTGCTTTGATTGACGGTAGCATTATAAGATGATCTCTCACTAAATTATCAAGAAGTGTTCTCCCTGAGTATGCACCGTTGCCAAAGTTCGTCGTGCCCAGACACCACGTGATGATCGGGTGTGATAAGCTCTACGTCCATCTACAACGGGTGCAAGCCAGTTTTGCACACGCAGAATACTCAGGTTATGCTTGACGAGCCTAGCATATGCAGATATGGCCTCGGAACACAGAGACCGAAAGGTCGAGCGTGAATCATATAGTAGATATGATCAACATGACGATGTTCACCATTGAAAACTACTCCATCTCACGTGATGATCGGTTATGGTTTAGTTGATTTGGATCACGTGATCACTTAGAGGATTAGAGGGATGTCTATCTAAGTGGGAGTTCCTAAGTAATTTGATTAACTGAACTTAAACTTATCATGAACTTAGTACCTGATAGTATCTTGCTTGTTTATGTTGCTTGTAGATAGATGGCTCGTGCTATTGTTCCGTTGAATTTTAATGCGTTCCTTGAGAAAGCAAAGTTGAAAGATGATGGTAGCAATTACACGGACTGGGTCCGTAACCTGAGGATTATCCTCATTGCTGCACAGAAGAATTACGTCCTGGAAGCACCGCTGGGTGACAGGCCTGCTGCTGGAGCAACGCCAGATGTTATGAACGTCTGGCAGAGCAAAGCTGATGACTACTCGATAGTTCAGTGTGCCATGCTTTACGGCTTAGAATCGGGACTTCAACGACGTTTTGAACGTCATGGAGCATATGAGATGTTCCAGGAGTTGAAGTTAATATTTCAAGCAAATGCCCGAATTGAGAGATATGAAGTCTCCAATAAGTTCTACAGCTGTAAGATGGAGGAGAACAGTTCTGTCAGTGAGCATATACTCAAGATGTCTGGGTATAATAATCACTTGATTCAGATGGGAGTTAATCTTCCAGATGACTGCGTCATTGACAGAATTCTCCAATCACTGCCACCAAGCTACAAGAGCTTCGTGATGAACTATAATATGCAAGGGATGAACAAGACTATTCCCGAGCTCTTCGCAATGCTGAAAGCTGCGGAGGTAGAAATCAAGAAGGAGCATCAAGTGTTGATGGTTAACAAAACCACTAGTTTCAAGAAAAAGGGCAAAGGGAAGAAGAAGGGGAACTTCAAGAAGAACAACAAGCAAGTTGCTGCTCAGGAGAAGAAACCCAAGTCTGGACCTAAGCCTGAAACTGAGTGCTTCTACTGCAAGCAGACTGGTCACTGGAAGCGGAACTGCCCCAAGTATTTGGCGGATAAGAAGGATGGCAAAGTGAGCAAAGGTATATGTGATATACATGTTATTGATGTGTACCTTACTAGAGCTCGCAGTAGCACCTGGGTATTTGATACTGGTTCTGTTGCTAATATTTGCAACTCGAAACAGGGACTACGGAATAAGCGGACACTAGCAAAGGACGAGGTGACGATGCGCGTGGGAAACGGTTCCAAAGTCGATGTGATCGCAGTCGGCACGCTACCTCTACATCTACCTTCGGGATTAATATTAGACCTAAATAATTGTTATTTGGTGCCAGCGTTGAGCATGAACATTATATCTGGATCTTGTTTAATGCGAGACGGTTATTCATTTAAATCAGAGAATAATGGTTGTTCTATTTATATGGATAATATCTTCTATGGTCATGCACTTTTGAAGAGTGGTCTATTCTTGTTGAATCTTGAAGATAGTAATACACATATTCATAATGTAGAAGCCAAAAGATGCAAAGTTAATAATGATAGTGCAACTTATTTGTGGCACTGCCGTTTAGGTCATATCGGTGTAAAGCGCATGAAGAAACTCCATACTGATGGGCTTTTGGAATCACTTGATTATGAATCACTTGGTACTTGCGAACCGTGCCTCATAGGCAAGATGACTAAAACACCGTTCTCCGGTACTATGGAGAGAGCAACAGATTTGTTGGAAATCATACATACCGATGTATGTGGTCCGATGAATATTGAGGCTCGCGGCGGATATCGTTATTTTCTCACCTTCACAGATGATTTAAGCAGATATGGGTATATCTACTTAATGAAACATAAGTCTGAAACATTTGAAAAGTTCAAGGAATTTCAGAGTGAAGTTGAAAATCATCGTAACAAGAAAATAAAATTTCTACGATCTGATCGTGGAGGAGAATATTTGAGTTACGAGTTTGGTATACATTTGAAAAATTGTGGAATAGTTTCGCAACTCACGCCACCCGGAACACCACAGCGTAATGGTGTGTCCGAACGTCGTAATCGTACTTTACTAGATATGGTGCGATCAATGATGTCTCTTACTGATTTACCGCTATCGTTTTGGGGTTATGCTTTAGAGACGGCCACATTCACGTTAAATAGGGCACCATCAAAATCCGTTGAGACGACGCCTTATGAACTATGGTTTGGCAAGAAACCAAAGTTGTCGTTTCTTAAAGTTTGGGGCTGCGATGCTTATGTGAAAAAGCTTCAACCTGATAAGCTCGAACCCAAAGCGGAGAAATGTGTCTTCATAGGATACCCAAAGGAAACTGTTGGGTATACCTTCTATCACAGATCCGAAGGCAAGACATTCGTTGCTAAAAATGGATCATTTCTAGAGAAGGAATTTCTCTCGAAAGAAGTGAGTGGGAGGAAAGTAGAACTTGACGAGGTAACTGTACCTGCTCCCTTATTGGAGAATAGTACATCACAGAAAACTGTTTCTGCGACACCTATGCCAATCAGTGAGGAAACTAATGATGATGATCATGAAGTTTCAGATCAAGATACTACTGAACCACGTAGATCAACCAGAGTGAGATCCGCACCAGAGTGGTACGGTAATCCAGTTCTGGAAGTCATGATGCTAGAGCATGATGAACCTACGAACTATGAAGAAGCGATGGTGAGCCCAGATTCCGCAAAGTGGCTTGAGGCCATGAAATCTGAGATGGGATCCATGTATGAGAACAAAGTATGGACTTTGGTTGACTTGCCCGATGATCGGCAAGCAATTGAGAATAAATGGATCTTCAAGAAAAAGACTGACGCTGATGGTAATGTTACTGTCTATAAAGCTCGACTTGTTGCAAAAGGTTTTCGACAAGTTCAAGGGGTTGACTACGATGAGACTTTCTCACCCGTAGCGATGCTTAAGTCCGTCAGAATTATGTTAGCAATTGCCGCATTTTATGATTATGAAATATGGCAGATGGATGTCAAAACTGCATTCCTGAATGGATTTCTGGAAGAAGAGTTGTATATGGTACAACCAGAAGGTTTTGTCGATCCAAAAGGAGCTAACAAAGTATGCAAACTCCAGCGATCCATTTATGGACTGGTGCAAGCATCTCGGAGTTGGAATAAACGCTTTGATAGTGTGATCAAAGCATTTGGCTTTATACAGACTTTTGGAGAAGCCTGTATTTACAAGAAAGTGAGTGGGAGCTCTGTAGCATTTCTGATATTATATGTGGATGACATATTACTAATTGGAAATGATATAGAATTTCTGGATAGCATAAAGGGATACTTGAATAAAAGTTTTTCGATGAAAGACCTCGGGGAAGCTGCATACATATTAGGCATAAAGATCTATAGATAGATCAAAATGCTTAATTGGACTTTCACAATGCACATACCTTGACAAAATTTTGAAGAAGTTCAAGATGGATCAAGCAAAGAAAGGGTTCTTGCCTGTACTACAAGGTGTGAAGTTGAGTAAGACTCAATGCCCGACCACTGCAGAAGATAGAGAGAAAATGAAAGATGTTCCCTATGCTTCAGCCATAGGCTCTATCATGTATGCAATGCTGTGTACCAGACCTGATGTGTGCCTTGCTATAAGTTTAGCAGGGAGGTACCAAAGTAATCCTGGAATGGATCACTGGACAGCGGTCAAGAACATCCTGAAATACCTGAAAAGGACTAAGGATATGTTTCTCGTATATGGAGGTGACAAAGAGCTCACCGTAAGAGGTTACGTTGATGCAAGCTTTGACACTGATCCGGACGATTCTAAATCGCAAACCGGATACGTGTTTACTTTAAACGGTGGAGCTGTCAGTTGGTGCAGTTCTAAACAAAGCGTCGTAGCGGGATCTACATGTGAAGCGGAGTACATAGCTGCTTCGGAAGCAGCAAACGAAGGAGTCTGGATGAAGGAGTTCATATCCGATCTAGGTGTCATACCTAGTGCATCGGGTCCAACGAAAATCTTCTGTGACAATACTGGTGCAATTGCCTTGGCAAAGGAATCCAGATTTCACAAGAGGACCAAACACATCAAGAGACGCTTCAACTCCATCCGGGATTTAGTCCAGGTGGGAGACATAGAGATTTGCAAGATACATACGGATCTGAATGTTGCAGACCCGTTGACTAAGCCTCTTCCACGAGCAAAACATGATCAGCACCAAGACTCCATGGGTGTTAGAATCATTACTGTGTAATCTAGATTATTGACTCTAGTGCAAGTGGGAGACTGAAGGAAATATGCCCTAGAGGCAATAATAAAGTTATTATTTATTTCCTTATATCATGATAAATGTTTATTATTCATGCTAGAATTGTATTAACCGGAAACATAATACATGTGTGAATACATAGACCAACAGAGTGTCACTAGTATGCCTCTACTTGACTAGCTCGTTAATCAAAGATGGTTATGTTTCCTAACCATGAACAAGGAGTTGTTATTTGATTAACGAGATCACATCATTAGTAGAATGATCTGATTGACATGACCCATTCCATTAGCTTAGCACCCGATCGTTTAGTATGTTGCTATTGCTTTCTTCATGACTTATACATGTTCCTATAACTATGAGATTATGCAACTCCCGTTTACCGGAGGAACACTTTGGGTACTACCAAACGTCACAACGTACTGGGTGATTATAAAGGAGTACTACAGGTGTCTCCAATGGTAGATGTTGGGTTGGCGTATTTCGAGATTAGGGTTTGTCACTCCGATTGTCGGAGAGGTATCTCTGGGCCCTCTCGGTAATGCACATCACATAAGCCTTGCAAGCACTGCAACTAATATGTTAGTTGTGAGATGATGTATTACGGAACGAGTAAAGAGACTTGCCGGTAACGAGATTGAACTAGGTATTGGATACCGACGATCGAATCTCGGACAAGTAACATACCGATGACAAAGGGAACAACGTATGTTGTTATGCGGTCTGACCGATAAAGATCTTCGTAGAATATGTGGGAGCCAATATGGGCATCCAGGTCCCGCTATTGGTTATTGACCGGAGACGTGTCTCGGTCATGTCTACATTGTTCTCGAACCATAGGGTCCGCACGCTTAACGTTACGATGACAGTTATTATGAGTTTATGCATTTTGATGTACCGAAGGTTGTTCGGAGTCCCGGATGTGATCATGGACATGACGAGGAGTCTCGAAATGGTCGAGACGTAAAGATTGATATATTGGAAGCCTATGTTTGGACATCGGAAGTGTTCCGGGTGAAATCGGGATTTTACCGGAATACCGGGAGGGTTACCGGAACCCCCCGGGAGCTAGATGGGCCATAATGGGCCTTAGTGGAAAGGAAAGGGGGCTGCCCTAGATGGGCTGCGCGCCCTCCCCCCTCCCCTAGTCCTACTAGGAGTAGGAAAGGGGGGGCCGGCCACCTCCTCCTCTTTCCCCCTCCCGGGAATCCTAATTGGACTAGGATTGGAGGGGGAGTCCTACTCCCGGTGGGAGTAGGACTCTCCTGCGCCCCCACCTTGGCCGGCCAGCCCCTCCTCCCTTGCTCCTTTATATACGGGGGAAGGGGGCACCCCATAGACACACAACTTGATCCTTGAGATCGTTCCTTAGCCGTGTGCGGTGCCCCCTGCCACCAAATTCCACCTCGATCGTACCGTTGTAGTGCTTAGGCGAAGCCCTGCGTCGGTAGTACATCAAGATCGTCATCACGCCGTCGTGCTGACGGAACTCTTCCTCGACACTTTGCTGGATCGGAGCTAGAGGAACGTCATCGAGCTGAACGTGTGCTAAGAACTCGGAGGTGCCGGAGTAACGGTGCTTGGATCGGTCGGATCGGGAAGAAGACGTACGACTACTTCCTCTACGTTGTGAGATCGCTTCCGCAGTCGGTCTGCGTTGGTACGTAGACAACACTCTCCCCTCTCGTTGCTGTGCATCACCATGATCTTGCGTGTGCGTAGGAAATTTTTTGAAATTACTGCGTTCCCCAACATCTTCAAGGGTGCATGACCATAAAAGATATTACTCATATAAATAGAACAACCATTATTCTCTGATTTAAATGAATAACCGTCTCGCATTAAACAAGATCCAGATATAATGTTCATGCTCAACGCTGGCACCAAATAACAATTATTTAGGTCTAATATTAATCCCGAAGGTAGATGTAGAGGTAGCGTGCCGACCGCGATCACATCGACTTTGGAACCGTTTCCCACGCGCATCGTCACCTCGTCCTTAGCCAATCTTCGCTTAATCCGTAGTCCCTGTTTCGAGTTGCAAATATTAGCAACAGAACCAGTATCAAATACCCAGGTGCTACTGCGAGCATTAGTAAGGTACACATCAATAACATGTATATCACATATACCTTTGTTCACCTTGCCATCCTTCTTATCCGCCAAATACTTGGGGCAGTTCCGCTTCCAGTGACCAGTCTGCTTGTAGTAGAAGCACTCAGTTTCAGGCTTAGGTCCAGACTTGGGTTTCTTCTCCTGAGCAGCAACTTGCTTGCCGTTCTTCTTGAAGTTCCCCTTCTTCTTCCCTTTGCCCTTTTTCTTGAAACTAGTGGTTTTGTTAACCATCAACACTTGATGCTCCTTTTTGATTTCTACCTCCGCAGCTTTCAGCATTGCGAAGAGCTCGGGAATAGTCTTGTTCATCCCTTGCATATTATAGTTCATCACGAAGCTCTTGTAGCTTGGTGGCAGTGATTGGAGAATTCTGTCAATGACGCAATCATCTGGAAGATTAACTCCCAATTGAATCAAGTGATTATTATACCCAGACATTTTGAGTATATGCTCACTGACAGAACTGTTCTCTTCCATCTTGCAGCTATAGAACTTATTGGAGACTTCATATCTCTCAATCCGGGCATTTGCTTGAAATATTAACTTCAACTCCTGAAACATCTCATATGCTCCATGACGTTCAAAACGTCGTTGAAGTCCTGATTCTAAGACGTAAAGCATGGCACACTGAACTATCGAGTAGTCATCAGCTTTGCTCTGCCAGACGTTCATAACATCTGGTGTTGCTCCAGCAGCAGACCTGGCACCCAGCGGTGCTTCCAGGACGTAATTCTTCTGTGCAGCAATGAGGATAATCCTCAAGTTACGGACCCAGTCTGTCTAATTGCTACCATCATCTTTCAACTTTGCTTTCTCAAGGAACGCATTAAAATTCAACGGAACAACAGCACGAGCCATCTATATACAATCAACATAAATAAGCAAGATACTATCAGCTACTAAGTTCATGATAAATTTAAGTTCAGTTAATCATATTACTTAAGAACTCCCACTTAGATAGACATCCCTCTAATCTTCTAAGTGATCACATGATCCAAATCAACTAAACCATGTCCGATCATCACGTGAGATGGAGTAGTTTCATCGGTGAACATCATTATGTTGATCATATCTACTATATGATTCACGCTCGACCTTTCGGTCTCCGTGTTCCGAGGCCATATCTGTATATGCTTGGCTCGTCAAGTATAACCTGAGTATTCCGCGTGTGCAACTGTTTTGCACCCGTTGTATTTGAACGTAGAGCCTATCACACCCGATCATCATGTGGTGTCTCAGCACGAAGAACTTTCGCAACGGTGCATACTCAGGGAGAACACTTCTTGATAATTTAGTGAGAGATCATCTTATAATACTACCGTCAATCAAAGCAAGATAAGATGCATAAAAAGATAAACATCACATGCAATCAATATAAGTGATATGATATGGCCATCATCATCTTGTGCTTGTGATCTCCATCTCCGAAGCACCGTCATGATCACCATCGTCACCGGCATGACACCTTGATCTCCATCGTAGCATCGTTGTTGTCTCGCCAATCTTATGCTTCCACGACTATCGCTACCATTTAGTGATAAAGTAAAGCATTACATCGCGATTGCATTGCATACAATAAAGCGACAACCATATGGCTCCTGCCAGTTGCCGATAACTTAGTTACAAAACATGATCATCTTATACAATAAAATTTAGCATCATGTCTTGACCATATCACATCACAACATGCCCTGCAAAAACAAGTTAGACGTCCTCTACTTTGTTCTTGCAAGTTTTACGTGGCTGCTACGGGCTTAAGCAAGAACCAATCTCACCTACGCATCAAAACCACAACGATAGTTTGTCAAATAGACTCCGTTTTAACCTTCTCAAGGACCGGGCGTAGCCATACTCGGTTCAACTAAAGTTGGAGAGACAGTCGCCCGCAAGCCATCTATGTGCAAAGCACGTCGAGGGAACCGGTCTCGTGTAAGCGTACGCGTAAGGTTGGTCCGGGTCGTCTCGTCCAACAATACCGCTGAACCAAAGTATGACATGCTGGTAGGCAGTATGACTTGTATCGCCCACAACTCACTTGTGTTCTACTCGTGCATATAACATCAAACCATAAAACCTAGGCTCGGATGCCACTGTTGGGGAACGTAGTAATTTCAAAAAATTTCCTACGCACACGCAAGATCATGGTGATGCATAGCAACGAGGGGGAGAGTCTGATCTACGTACCCTTGTAGATCGCAACGGAAGCGTTGACACAACGTAGAGGAAGTAGTCGTACGTCTTCTTCCCGATCCGACCGATCCAAGCACCATTACTCCGGCACCTCCGAGTTCTTAGCACACGTCCAGATCGATGACGATCCCCGGGCTCCGATCCAGCAAAGCTTCGGGGAGGAGTTCCGTCAGCACGACGGCGTGATGACGATCTTGATGTTCTACCGACGCAGGGCTTCGCCTGAGCACTACAACGATATGATCGAGGTGGAATATGGTGGCAGGGGGCACCGCACACGGCTAAGGAACGATCACGTGGATCAACTTGTGTGTCTTGGGGTGTCCCCTGCCCCCGTATATAAAGGAGCAAGGGGAGGAGGCCGGCCGGCCAGGTGTGGCGCGCCAAGGAGGAGTCCTCCTCCTAGTAGGAGTAGGACTCCTACTAGGAGGGGGAAAGAGGTGGAGTGGGAGAAGGAAAGGGGGGGCGCCGCCCCCCTCCCCTAGTCCAATTCGGACCAGGGAGGAGGTGGCGCGCAGCCCACCTCTGGCAGCCCTTCTCTCTCTCCACTAAAGCCCATAAGGCCCATAACTTCTCCCGGTAGGGTTCCGGTAACCCTCCGGCTCTCCGGTTTTCTCCGAAATCACCCAGAACACTTCCGGTGTCCGAATATAGTCATCCAATATATCAATCTTTATGTCTCGACCATTTCGAGACTCCTCGTCATGTCCGTGATCACATCCGGGACTCCGAACTAACTTCGGTACATCAAAATGCATAAACTCATAATAACTGTCATCGTAACGTTAAGCGTGCGGACCCTACGGTTCGAGAACAATGTAGACATGACTGAGACACATCTCCGGTCAATAACCCATAGCGGGACCTGGATGCCCATATTGGCTCCTACATATTCTACGAAGATTTTTATCGGTCAGACCGCATAACAACATACGTTGTTCCCTTTGTCATCGGTATGTTACTTGCCCGAGATTCGACCGTCGATATCCAATACCTAGTTCAATCTCGTTACTGGCAAGTCTCTTTACTCGTTTCGTAATACATCATCTCACAACTAACTCATTAGTCACAATGCTTGCAAGGCTTATGTGATGTGTATTACCGAGAGGGCCCAGAGATACCTCTCCGACAATCGGAGTGACAAATCCTAATCTCGAAATACGCCAACCCAACATCTACCTTTGGAGACACCTGTAGTACTCCTTTATAATCAGCCAGTTACGTTGTGACGTTTGGTAGTACCCAAAGTGTTCCTCCGGTAAACGGGAGTTGCATAATCTCATAGTCATAGGAACATGTATAAGTCATGAAGAATAGCAACAGCAACATACTAAACGATCGGGTGCTAAGCTAATGAAATGGGTCATGTCAATCAGATCATTCAACTAATGATGTGACCTCGTTAATCAAATAACAAGACCTTGTTCATGGTTAGGAAACATAACCATCTTTGATTAACGAGCTAGTCAAGTAGAGGCATACTAGTGACACTAAGTTTGTCTATGTATTCACACATGTATTATGTTTCCGGTTAATACAATTCTAGCATGAATAATAAACATTTATCATGATATAAGGAAATAAATAATAACTTTATTATTGCCTCTAGGGCATATTTCCTTCAAGGCCCATCTCTTTCCAGGACGTGAGCCGCGTTGGGGGTCCGGACCGGAATTCGGGGGCTGCGACCCACTTAGGGTCGCGCGGCTCGGTGATGTAAAACCACCCCGATTGCCACCCCTTCAGGGTGTCCACAAAAGGAGCCCTCGAGCCATAAGACGTTGAGCATCTTACCCACCATGGCGCCTCCGCACTCCGCTTGGTTGCCGCGCACCACCTTCGGCTTGACGTTGAAAGTCTTGAGCCCTAGGCCGAAATGGGGGCGGATGCAGAGGAAAGCCTCGCACACGACGATAAACGCCGAGATGTTGAGGACAAAATTCGGGGCCAGATCATGGAAATCCAGGCCATAGTAGAACATGAGCCCCCGGACAAATGGATGGAGAGGGAAACCCAGTCCACAGAGGAAATGGGGAAGGAACACCACCCTGTCATGGGGCCTAGGGGTGGGGATGAGCTGCCCCTCTTTGGGAAGCCGGTGCGCAATGTCGTTAGACATGTATCCGGCCTTCCTTAGTTTTTTGATGTGCCCCTCCATAACGGAGGAGGCCATCCACTTGCCTCCCGCTCCGGACATAGCTGGAGAAGGTGGAGATGGGGAATGCGGACTTGGGCGCTGGAGCTCGAGTGCGCGAGAATGGATAAGCAAGGGAGGAAGAAGGCATAGGTGAAAAGGTGGATCCTTATCCCCTTATATGGGTGGACGCGACTACATGTCCCCACCAGCCTGGTAAAACTCACCTATCTCCAAGTGCCGTAATCAATGGCGCGGTTGGGTTACCCACGCCCGTATTGATGAGAATCCCGGGATAAGGGGACACGATCTCTGCTTTAATAAGACGTGCCAAGGAAACCGCCTCGCATGACACACTGAGGTGGGATAATGAAACGACTCGGATAGAGGCTTGGCCGTGGTGTGACACGCTACGGAATACGTCAGCAGATTAGATTGGTGTAAATATTATTCTCTCTATGGAAATATGTGGAAACTTATTTTGCAAAGCCGGACACTATCTTTGTGTTCAAAATCTTCTATGAAGTACTTGGGGGAGGAACCCGCCTTGCAATGCCGAAGACAATCTGCGCGCCGGACTCGTCGTCATTGAAGCCTGGTTCAGGGGCTACTGAGGGAGTCCTGGATTAGGGGGTGTTCGGATAGCTGGACTATACCTTCAGCCGGACTCCTGGACTATGAAGATACAAGATTGAAGACTCCGTCACGTGTCCGGAAGGGACTTTCCTTGGCGTGGAAGGCAAGCTTGGCGATACAGATATGAAGATCTCCTACCATTGTAACCGACTTTGTGTAACCCTAACCCTCTCCGGTGTCTATATAAACCGGAGGGTTTTAGTCCGTAGGATAACATACACATCAACAATTATACCATAGGCTAGCTTCTAGGGTTTAGCCTCCTCGATCTCGTGGTAGATCTACTCTTGTACTACCCATATCATCAATATTAATCAAGCAGGGCGTAGGGTTTTACCTCCATCGAGAGGGCCCGAACCTGGGTAAAACTTCGTGTCCCTTGTCTCTTGTTACCATCCGTCCTAGACGCACAGTTCGGGAACCCCTACCCGAGATCCGCCGGTTTTGACACCAACAGTGGTGTTTCCTGCAAATCTCGCAAGCAGACGATCTTAATGAGATTGAATATGGAAGCATAACTCACAACGTTAGACACATCATGCATCAAAGTAGAATGACTTCAAGAGCTTCTGATGGATTTTCCAGTGCTTGGTAAGCTAGTCCCGCTATCCTTATGAACTGTGATAATCAAACAGTGATTGCCAAGGCTAAAAGTTCAAAGGACAACATGCAATCCATGAAGGACATAAGAAGAAGATTAAGAACTGTCAGACATTCCAGAAACTCGAGGGTAATAGCGTTGGATGATATCCAAATGGCTAAGAATCTGGCAGATCCCTTTAAGAAAGGCCATCACGGATTGTGATAGAAAATGCATCGGGAGAGATGGGCATGAGACCAACGTAAGTTGCCATGGGGGTATCCCAACCTATGTGATTAGAGATCTGTGAATTAGGACCCGAGAAAACAATCAGTGGTCAACTGAGAAGAGTATCCCTACTAACCCACTCCGTTGGAGATGTAATACTCTCGTAATCTGTAAGGAAGGTTGATTTTTGTCTTAATGTGTTCCAAAGCTTGTATAAGCAAGATGCTATCCTACAGAGTGGTCTTTGGAGGAACACACCTATGTGAGCCCGACTATTGGTCATACTCTACGAGATAGGGTAATCTCTAGAAAGCTCATGAGAAGGTCAAGAGGATGACTAATAAGCTCCATCTATGGGGTCTAGCCTTCGGCATCCACGTATCAGCTGAAAATTCACAAAACTTCTGCACACTAAACTGACAATTCAAGGCATAGTCCATTGTTTAGTTGTGAATAAGTCTAATCCGGTTGCGCTAGGTGGAAGTTCAAGTTAATTGTCACTGAAAATTCCGGTATACCAAAACATTGTTTGGAACAATTGACAAACTTATGTGCCTCGAGATCTGGTGGGGGATTGTTGGATTATAGATGGGTTTTGGCCCATACAAGACAATAATCCCTGGTTAATCTCTATGGTCCATTTAGGTGCATTACAAATGGTGGAAAGTTTAGTACCATATTGCTAAAGTAGTAAGAGTGAGACCTCTTTATAATGACTGCTTTGCCACAATGCCATTGGCAGCTTGGGAAGAGGAGTTGTACACACACACTCTTCCTCCTCTGCCGCCCGCCTCGCCTCACCACGCGTCACCTCGTCACGACACACGCGTGCACCGCGAGTTGTGGGAATGAGCCGAGCCGAGCCTTATTTTTGCCGGTCAAGAATGGTTGATTAATTTTTGATTCATTAATGAGTCACTAACGGAAGTGCCACTGTCTGAGATGTTGGACTGTGGGTTGTCCGTGGACTCGGTCATGGGCCTAAGCCCAGGCCCATCTATCTGATGACCTATACAAGGAGGCGTTGGCCTGTGACTAAACCCTAACTAACCCACTCCCTCGTGCACAACCCTAGTCGTCATCTACCGTTCCTCTCTCTGTGGTGCTTCTGGCGATCCCATCCCAACAATCGTGTGCGCGGTTGGTCGAGACAGCAGGTGCCTCCGGAACCATGTCGTTCGAGATCCTGCTCGGGAGAATGGCAATAAGGTTTTTGGGGAGTGTCTTGGTGCGACTTCTCCCGATCCATCTCCGTCTTCGTCCTCCTCTGCTTCCTCCCCTGCATCGACACCATGGTCAATGACGCCGCTGCCAAGAAGAAGGCCACAAACGACATCGAGGCTGCTGCCGCCGCTGCAGCGTTGGCCTGGCCAATCGGAGTGTATGATCTCTTCATCCCTCATTTACTCTTCCATGTGCTGGCCGTATATGCTATGCTCATAGATGCTTCGGTTCTATGTACTATACGTGTTCACAAGCTTAGGTATCAGTATGAATTGCATATTGTGATTGCCATACTTATTGTTTACTCATGCATTAGATTAAAATGTGCTTATATTTTCAACATTGACTTGGTACCAAAAACCCTAAACCATAAACCACAAACCCTAAAAGTGAGGATAACTACCACTGATGGTAGGAAACATTTGTCCTACATGATTGCGCTTTTAGAGAAGAAAAACGGAAACCGTTTGACCGTGTGAGTCACTAGATGGGCGAATAGATCCAGAGGGACCACAACTGGCCATGCGCCTTTTATGTGCTATAATTTGTGTAAAGTTAATTTTTCGTAATGATACCAGCTTGTACGTTACTATATGTGGGGTCGTATTGTTATCACACAAACACGGTGCATGACACATAGCTGGTACACGAGTCATGCCACATTGCGATGCTTCTTTAACTTATGTTCTGACTTTATAGTGACTGACATATGGGCCCACAAACATACTGACCCACTTTTCACTGCCTAGAGTCACCTGATGTATGTAAGACAATTTGAGCCCCTCTCCGCCCATTCCGTCATCACCTTTTGACCGCGCGGCAGCACGGCCAGCCTGGTGCCTTGTGGCGCTTGTGTGCACGCACTCCATGCCCCTTCTCCCCTTCAAACCCTTACCCTCCATGCGCCTTTTATGTTCTGTAATTGGTATGAAGTTAATTTTCCATAATGATACCAGCTTGTACGTTACTATATGTGGGGTCTTATCATTATCACACAAGCACGGTGCACGACACATAGCTGGCACACGAGTTATGCCACATTGCGGTGTTTCTTTGACTTATGTTAGCTGACTTTATAGTGACTGACATATGGGCCCACAAACAAACTGGTCCACTTGTCACTGCCCAGAGTCACTTGATGTACGTGACAATTTGAGCCCCTCTCTGGCCATCCCCTCAGCGCCTTTTGACCGCGTGGCAGCATGGCCAGCCCGTTCGGCGCCTGTGTGCACGCGCTCCACGCTCCTTCTCCCCTCCAAACCCTTACCCTCCAAGCACCTTTAAAACCCCCAGCACCCCGCCCGACTGCAAGCGCACACAATCGCAAAGGCTAGCCAAGCGCAAAGAAGATCCATATCCATCCTTCCTAGCTAGCCATGGAGAGCGTCGACCACCACGACGAAGCCGCCACCCGCTTGTCCCTTTCCCCTCCCCATCCGCCGGCACCGCTCTCCCTGACGCCATCGCCCAACTCGGCGGCGCTGTTGAACGCGCACTGGGTGCCGACCAGGGAGCAGCTCGCCGTGCTGGAGGGGCTGTACCGTCAGGGGATGCGCACCCCCACCGCCGAGGAGATACATCAGGTGACGACGAGGCTGCAGGGGCACGGCCCCATCGAGAGTAAGAACGTCTTCCACTGGTTCCAGAACCAGCAGGTCCGGCTGCGCCAGAGGGAGAAGCAGCAGCGATCTGACTACTTCGCCAGGCAGTTCCGCCGCCCCCATCCGCTACCCGTGCTCCACAGCCCCTCTGGCCACCCCATCTCCCCGGTCCAGCTCCAGGCGCCGCCGACGCCGAACACTCCTGCATGCAATGGAGAAGGTACGTCCGCACATGAACGCTCCATCTCTGCTTCGACACACCATTCAATTAAATATGCTTTTGGCAATTGGCATGCAATACGTCTTGATTGATTAGCTTCCAAAAGCGCTTGTGCGTTTCTTAGCCTAGCTTTATGTTTGGGGTTTAGCTGGAAGGGATATGCATCTACAACTTTCCGTTGCAACCCACGCGGCTTTCATGCGTCTGCTGGTCAAAGCTGGTCGATGTGATTGGATGGGATGGCATCCATCTGGGCAAATTACTAGCACACATGAATGTTGAGTCATCTATAGTCGTCGTTTCAGAAAGTGACATGATGGTAGTTTGGTTCGTATGCATGCATGCACAAGGTTGCTTTGCTTGCTTGGCTGTATTCTTTTTGCTCATGATGTGCACGCACGGATGCAAGGTAGCTCCATCTTTTCGCTTGTACTAGCACCTGCTATCCCACCCAAGTTCGAGTCTCGGCTTTGACGCAGGTGCTCGCGGAGTTTCTCCTATAAAAAAAATCAACAAGAGTTATCCCTTGGATTGGTCTTTTTTTTGATACTAGCACTTGCCGCTTATCGTCTTCGCCATCACTATGTGTCAACCGGCTGATCTTTTGCAAAGATCAGCCGGGTAGCTAGCTGGCCGTAAGAGTTGTACCTTGATAGATGTTGGATCAAGCAGTAGCCATCGCCCCACAACCTCGCTCATGTTGCGAGCCGGAGTCCCGGCAATATACCTGGCCATGGGTCGGGCCTTAAAAAGCCCATGACAGAAAACTGAGGCCCAGGCCTTCCTAGGCCCTACCATCGGGCCTACTTTTTAAGCCTAAGCCCGGCCCATCTGGTAAAAAGCCCTTAGGGCTTAGGGTCGTGGGCCGGACCTCTTCCTTAAAATGCCAATATGCCAAACCCAAACCCGTCCAGGCCCTGCAGCCGGGCTCAAAACTCAGGCCCAAGCCTGGCCCACGGGCAAGCCCATCGGGCCTAGGCCTTGGATTTTAGGGCCGGGCCTGGGTGGGCCGGCAGTTGGGGAGAAGCATTTTCCTTCTCATCTTGGCCATTGTTGTGTCGCTGCATAGAGTGTCAATGGAGCAGGGGAATCCTCGGAGTCATAGTCACAAGATTTAACGTGTTGTCGGGCTAGGCTATGTATCCTGCTGCTGCTACCTGATGTAGCTCTTTTAATCGTCTCTGCACTATACATGCATACGCGCATGCCCCAGATTGGATGGAATTAACCGTCCTACACCCACGTGTCCAGGCCTAGCGAGAAATTCCTCCCATGCTGTAGGAAGACAAAAAAAATAATTCTTGTGGGCCTAACAGTGCAACAACGCATGCCAGCCAATCCAGCAGCAAGTAGTTTGTGTTTGTACCATTTTTGATTTATCAACTTGTCTAAAATGACAATGATTGATTTATATTGCTCCTGTTTCTTTGAGTTTCAGCGCAACCAACTTTATTTATTTATTATCAAGAGAAATCTGTTTAGGTATTTAGCATAAGTTTGTGTGATTTCTGCCTCCCGATATTCTGCACGACGTTGAGCAAAATACGGGAAACACACAAAAGATACCCACAATCCAAACATACCCTAAAATTGTGGTTATACTGACATATTTTTTGTTGGATCCACATTCCTTTTTCTTGCAGCGATGTACATGCAGCAGCCATGCTACATGTCAGGGCCAGCAGCGCAGGCCGCGGCTAATGCAACCTACTACTCACAGATGCAGCCGCCGATAATGTATCCAAGTGCGGAGATGATGGGGCATGGCAATGTACATGCACAGGCGCATGCTGCCATGTACTACCAGGCAGCATCTCCGAACAACTCCAACACTCAACAAATGTGTGTGCTCCAGTTGCCCCCAACCGCCGGCAGCTACGATACCCCCGACGCGTACTCCCACAGCCCCGTGCTTCTGAATCTGTTCCCACAGTACCCCACCTTTACAAATCGCAAGAAGACCCGCCGCGTCGGGAGCGTTGGCTCCGCGAGGCCATCGACCTCTAGGTCGATCTCTTGGGAGACGAAGAGTCCCAAGATCCCCAACAGACACATTGTTGTCGATCTATGAATTCTTTGGTGAAGGATACTGAAGGTGATGCATGATTGCTGATATGCTCGACAAGTACTTTGTCAGTCTCAGATGTACCAGTTTTCTTTCATGGGATATTTATTTACAATGTTGATTTACTTAGGTAATTCGAAGTAAAATGTGTATTGCTTCATAAACTTGAAGCGTGCATCGGAAAACTTGTTAATTTCATCGAGTTAGTCCAGTTAAATCTTTTTATTGCAAGGTGCATGTTCTATTTTGGTTTTAGCTTGTTTCATCGTATCATACATCTAACCATGGGCGTGAAATAGCTGCCAATGTTCTCAATAGATTTCAGGCATCACCCCCCTTTCATAAGAAAATAATTTCCCTTTTTCTTTTAAAGGCCTATTTGAAATGATTGTAAGTGTTGAATGTCCACCAACATTTTGTTCTCGCTTGAGATAAGAATACATGTGGGTACACACAAACTATAACCGCTCCAAACATCCTCTTAGAGAAATTCAGAGGTGTATAGAATTTTCTGTTCTTGTGAGAAAAATAGGTATATTGTTCGATTAGTTGTTTAAGTCAGAAAGTGTGAAGCACACACAAGCGTCTCATGTATAAACATTGTAGACGAAATAGGTTTGTTTAAGTCCCAAAGTGTGAAGCACACACAAGCGTATCATGTGTAAACATTGTAGAAGACATAAGTATCATGCTCAAGCTCACATTACTATTTTGCCTGACATACCTAAGGTTTTAGGCTATTACTGTCACATACCAAATTTCACAAATTTGACCCTTATTAGCTTTGGATTTCTTTCTCTGGATTAATTCAAGAAAATGGTTAGCCCACTTTTTCAAAAGGAAAATGAGCTCGAGCTTAATTTGTCAAAACGTTTTCTAAATATATATGCTCTTCCAATATAAAGATTACAAGCCCAAGAATGTTCAGTAAGTATTTCTTTTTTATTTTTCAAAACAATCCCCTTTTTAAACCCCTTTGTGAAGAGGCACCTTTTTAGACAAAAAAAATATGCCAAGCAAATTGTAGTAGTATCTTATGACCATGTGTATTCCAAATACGCTAAAACATGAGATGCTCCAGTACAATTTTTATTTCCAAAATTCCCTAAAGTTTTTGTCAAAAACTTAACAAAAACCATTTTTGGAATCTAACCTTTGAGTTTTGACCCCAAACCTTTTGTGTATTCGCTACACCTCATTCAAAAGCTACTCTATTAGTTTCAGCCCCAAGGATTTCTATTTCATACCCATAATTGTTTTCTTCAAATCTGGGCAGTAGAAAATTTGCACCATGTTAGTGAAGTGCCATTTCATCTGATATCTTCCCAGATCCTACAAAACACCTAGGAACCTAACCATACCAAATTGCAGCCCCAAGATCGACTCCTAGGCTCGAAACATGTCTATGCCAATGATGGCGGCGGTGACCACACATGCTAGAGCGGCAATAGTGTAGAAACAACTTTCTGTTGCGCTACTGCTTCATGTCGTGGCACTGCTCCCATGTTGTTTCATGACTATGTACTCGTGGACGCATCTCGCACCACCCTGCACCCCTCCCTCACGGCCCCTCTTCCACTCACTGTCACAGTAACGCCGTGAGCTCCGCCTCAGGCACGTGTTGGGATAGAACTGCCACAATAATCTCCAAAGTGGCAAACTACCGTACCACCTAGAAATATCTACCAAGCACTCCTATGGACACCACTGCCTCAGTGCCGATCACTTGCCTCCTCGGGTGCACAAGCCACCTATTGTGGTTGTCCCACCTCCGAGGACAAGAGGAAGACCATGTCAGGAAAATCCCATGCCTATGGTAGGATGGGCTCTGACATGTCACATGTCTGAGTGAGTCATGTATGGTATTGTTACATCCCAGGTAATGGACGCGAGATGGGATGCTTCAAAGGAAGGTAAGCCCATGATGGCGTACGTCAGGAGAGGACGACTCTGAGAACAACTCTTGATGTCCTCTGGGATCCCCAAGGCTCTAATAAACCAGAAGTGTAGGGTATCTATTGTAGAATTTTCGATAAATAAGAGTTTCGAACCTAAGGAGGAGCTATATATTTGTATTCTCTAAGTTCTGTCAACCACAGATACAACCCTACATACACCAAATGTTTGCTTTACCTATAAACAAGAAATAAAACTACTTTACATTTGTAAAAGGGATAGTTTCCAAGAAAGTAAAGAACTTGGAAATAATGGTTAGTTGTTGCAACGCAAAGGAACAAAAAAGTAAAATATATGGAGTGTGGAATAGATACAACACGAGGTGCAGAATTGTCCCTAGGCAATTGGCTACAATAATGATATATTGCAGTTTTATATGTGAGAGAGGCCTATGCTAACATGCAACAAAATCCATTGATACCATGTACTTATGATTGAAACCCCAAGCACGCATCCACAAGTAATAAAGATTCATTAGGGTAAAAATCAACCATAGATATCTCAACATAGTACTAACCCTAAAGTGTGACCCACATACACACAAACTTGATAATATATGGCTCTCCTTCTGCTCTCTACATAGTTATCTCAACATACTACTAACCCTAAAGCGCGACCCACATACCTATGTGCTTATATGATGGGCACCAAAGGACAACATCACATCAACATACAACTCAAATCAATCATAATGTATCACGAATGAACAACATGACAAAATGAATGTACCCAGACACAACGAAGATGCAATAAGTCATTGGATAATAATTAATACCATGAAACACCATGTTTAAGCAGGGGATTAAAAATCTTAGGGGAGAGTGGACAAAACTATAGAGAGGGAGGAAGTAAATGGAGATGGTGTTGAAGTTGATGGAGGCGATGGAGACGATGACTACGATGATGGTTTCGCCGACGTCATTCTGACACAGCTGAAAGAGAGGGGGAGAGGGACCCACCCTCCTTGTTCTTCTTTGGCCTCCCTGCTAGGTAGGGAGAGGTTTCCTCCTCTGGTACAATGTGTCCATGGCCCCAGAGCGCGAGAGCCCCCTCCAACATTTGATATGTATTATGAGTTTCTCTCTATTTTCGCTACTTTCCTAAGTCATTCCATCGTTTCTTAAACTAGATGAGTTGTTGCTGTTGGAAATATGCCCTAGAGGCAATAATAAAGTGGTTATTATTATATTTACTTAATCATGATAAAGATTTATTATTCATGCTATAATTGTATTGATTGGGAACTTAAATACATGTGTGAATACATAAACAAATACCAAGTCCCTAGAAAGCCTCTACTAGACTAGCTCGTTAATCAAAAAAATGGTTAAGGTTTCCTAACCATAGACATGAGTTGTCATTTGATAATGGGATCACATCAATAGGAGAATGATGTGATGGACAAGACCCATTCGTTAGCATAGCATATGATCGTTCAATTTATTGCTACTCCTTTCTTAATGTCAAATACATGTTCCTTCGACTATGAGATCATGCAACTCCCGGACTCTGGAGGAATGCCTTGTGTATATCAAACATCACTTCGTAATTGGGTGATCATAAAGGTGCTCTACAGGTATCTCCGAAGGTGTCTGTTGAGTTGGCATGGATCATGATTGGGATTTGTCATTCAGTATGATGGAAAGGTATCCCTGGGCCCTCTCGGTAATACAACATCACAAGAAGCTTGCAAGCAAAGTGAATAATGAGTTAGTTAAAAGATGATGTGTTATAGAATGAGTAAAGGGACTTGCCGGTAATGAGATTTAGCTAGGTATGGAGACACCGATGATCGAATCTCGCGCTAGTAACATACAGACGGACAAAGGGAACTACGTATGTTGTCATAAAGGTTCGACCGATAAAGTTCTTTATAGAATATGTAGGAACCAATATGGGCTTCCAGGTCCCTATTGGTAATTGACCGTAGAAGCATCTCGGTCATGTCTACATCATTCTTGAACCCGTAGGTCCGCACGCTTAACGTTCATTGACGATATAGTATTATATGAGTTATGTATGTTGGTGACCGAATGTTGTTCGGAGTCCCAGATGAGCAAGGAGCTCCGGAATGGCACGGAGGTAAAGATTGATATATAGGATGATGGTTGGGCCAAGGGGTAAGGCCCACGGGGCTTTAGGTCGGTGCAAAAGGAAGTTTTGCGGAGGTCGGGGACCAGACACCAGGGACCCTAGCGTCAGGCCCAGGGCCATACGCCGAGGACCGTGGCGTCTAGTGCTGGAATTTGAGAATGACTCTTCCTTTCATTCCAAACTGACTTTGGGGTGGCCTTCTCCCCAAGTAACGACCCCAGAGCTC
The DNA here is from genome assembly GCA_034509565.1 of Triticum monococcum. Lineage (NCBI taxonomy): Eukaryota > Viridiplantae > Streptophyta > Magnoliopsida > Poales > Poaceae > Triticum > Triticum monococcum. The sequence goes on along the minus strand of CM067843.1, from coordinate 661,404,819 downwards.
AACATATAAATAGAGGAGAAGGCCTAGCCCCTAGAACACAAGTTTTTGAGCCTCCTCTAGTTGATCTAGTTCTAGTTCTAGTTGGTCCTAGTTGAATAATTAGAGCTACCCCTAGAAACCTCTAATCCTCATAATTAGAAGCCCAGTGTGGTTCTAATCTCCTCCCTCTAGTTCATCCTCCACTCTAAATCCATTGTGCTTGGCGAACCCTGCGAAAATAGTTCCACCATCGTCACCACGCCGTCGTGCTGCCGGAACTCATCTACTACTTGGCCTCTCTTGCTGGATAAAGAAGGCGAGGATGTCATCAAGCTGAACGTGTGCTGAAAGCGAAGGTGCCGTGCATTTGGTGCTTGATCGGAATGGATCGTGAAGGTGTACGACTACATCAACCGCATTGATAAACACTTCTGCTTAGCGATCTACAAGGGTATGTAGATGTTGTCCCCCTCTTGTAGCTATGCATCTTCATGGATAGTTCTTGCGTGTGCGTATAATTTTTTTTATTTTCCATGCAACGTTCCCCAAAAGTTGCTCCAATTGGCGTAGAGACCAACAGTAGCCCATAAGTTAGCGAACTACATGAAACATAAAAATGGATGTCAAGTGAACTATTTCAAGACACCAACAACAGCCATTGGCGCAAAGATCAATTGCAGCCAAGAAGAGAAGTGACCAATTGCTTAAAGCTAAGCGAATTATTTGGAAGTTTTTTCCCTCAACTGCATGCAAATGATTATGGCTATAATGTGTTTGTATTTTCCTTGACAATGATCATTCCCATCGCTGATACTGTGAGAAGGTTACTCTGAAGCTTTATTTATCGATACATAAACCACTTGAGAATGTGAACGTACTATGAGCATTTTTTAATACTTCGGCCTTTCCTCATCTCATAATTGTGAAGAAAAAACAACAAGGAAGAAATAAAAGTAATTAGTTGGCCGGCCAGGGCAAGCCAATGAGCATGAGGATAGAAAGGCGACCCCCCCCCCCCACAGAAAATGACTTGAACCATCTGAATCGTGCACCCCCACCCAAAAGCACATGGGTAGAAGGAAGCCAGGTGAGCTGACCAGATGGTTCAGAGGCCAAGGGAGAACCCGATCAACGAGAACCTGAAGAAGCATCATACTAGGGCTGAACAGAGATTCCAAAACACGCCATTCGGCCAGGCAACGTCCAAAGGTCGAGCAGACCACAATGTGCAAATCCCAAGCAGACAACCAAAACATGTAATCCGGACAAACCACAACATGCAATGGCCGGGTAGACAACCAAAACACGCCATCTGGGTAAACTGCAATGTGTAAAGGCCAGGAACACAGCGAAAACACGTCTTCCCGGCAGATCGCAATGTGGAAAGGTCGGGAATACAGATCAAGCCAGCCGCAACAAACAAAGCTAGATGATACCTCAAATGAAGTAACAAGAATACGAAATCTATAGGCGAACTTGTGTGCAAAGCGGGACCGCCTCATAAGTGCCTTAGCTAGGCATAAGACGATGAGACCAAATTCATCAATGGTGAGCAGCTAAGCCATATGTGTGTTTGATAACCCACAAGTATAGGGGATCAGTTGTAGCCTCTTTCGATAAGTACGAGTGTCGAACCCAATAAGGAGCTAAAGGTAGAACAAATATTCCCTCAAGTTCTATCGACCACCGATACAGCTCTACGCACGCTTAACGTTCGCTTTATATAGAACAAGTATGAAACTAGAAGTACTTTGTATGTGTGATAGGATAGGTTTGCAAGATAATACAGAGCACGTAAATACAAACTAGGGGCTATTTAGATAAACAAATAACTAAGTTAGTTTTAGTAGAGAGCTTTTTATCACAAGAAAGTTATTTGTCCCTAGACAATTGATAACTAGACCGGTAATCATTATTGCAATTTTATATGAGGGAGAGGCATAAGCTAACATACTTTCTCTCCTTGGATGATATGCACTTATGATTGGAACTCTAGAAAACATCCGTAAATACTAAAGATCATTAAGGTAAAACCCATCCATAGCATTAAAGTATCAAGTCCTCTTTATTTCCATACGCAAACAACCTACTTACTCGGGTTTAAGCTCTCTCACTCTAGTAACCCACCATAAGCAAATCATGAGCATATTGCAAACCCTACAGTGGGGATCCCTCATGCTTGCGCGACACAGAGAGAACCATAGGACAACACCAATACTAAAACATGCAACTCAAACCAATCATGATCATCAATCAACCCATAGGACAAAACAGATATACTCAAACATAATAGGATAGCCATGCATCATTGGGAAATAATATATAGCGTTGAGCACCATGTTTAAGTAGAGATTATAGCGGGGAGAAGGGGTGTTACACCGCTGCATAGAGGGGAAGAGAGTTGGTGATGACGGCGGCAAAGTTGTTGGTGTAGATCGCCGTCACAATGATGGCCCCGGCGGCATTTTGGCGCTACGGGAGAGAGGGGGAGAGAGCTCCCCTCCTTCTTCTTCTTCCTTGACCTCCCCCTTAGATGGTAGGAGGGTTTCCCCTCTGGTCCATGGCCTCCATGGCGGTGGAGGGGCGGGAGCCCCTCTGAGATTGGATCTCTGTGTGTGTGTGTGTGTGTGTGTGTGTGTGTGTGTGTTTGTGTGTGTGTGTGTGTGTGTGTTTCCTTCTGTTTCTGCGCTCTCTGATTCTGGCTTGTCATTGTTTCTTAAATTCCTGAAGATCTATAACTCTGATTCGGCTGAAATTTTAACACGATTTTTTCTAGATATTAGCTTTCTTGCGATCGAAGAAGGGACCAACCGCCTTATGGGGTGGCCACGAGGGCCCAGGGTGTGCCCTACCCCCTGGGGCGCGCCCCCTGCCTTGCCGCTGCCTTGGGCATCGTCTCGTGTTGATTCCACTTCCCAAAATTCACATATATTCAAAAAAAATCTCCGTAGGTTTTTATCCCGTTTGGACTCAGTTTGATATTGATTTTCTGTGAAACAAAAAACATGTAACAAACAGGAACTGACACTTGGCACTGGATCAATATGTTAGTCCAAGAAAATAATATAAATTGTTGCCAAAAGTATGTAAAAGTTGTAGAATATTGGCATGGAACAATAAAAAAATTATAGATACGACAGAGAAATATCAATGTTTCCAACTCATACGTCTTTCGTCATGATGTGCTCTGCCAGTCGACCATCGAAAAGGGCTTAGAAATGACCAGTCATCCCACGCTCAGTCGAGGGTCACTCCATTGATTGACCGACGAGGCAATCCAACACCCGACACATGGGAACATCAAGAAATGAAACCAAAATGTCAATCAAACAATTTCAAGGAGTTCTTTTTTGGGAATCGTCTTCAGTATAAGTTTGGTCAAAGTAGAGATACTTTGACTTCGGGTAAAACTTATATGCATACTAAAAAGGACCGGAGGGAGTAACTCACAAGAGATAACTCTACCTAAAATAAATTACTAAAAGTAATGCAGTAAGATAGAGAACCTCTGGTGCATGATGGCGACAATATACTTGTTCAACGAGTTCAAACTTCGGTAGAAGAACTATGTCTAGTTGAAGGGACTTGTGATTGCACATAGTAGCAAACCCCCTCCCTCCTATTCTCCTCAACGTGAAGTTATTACCTCGAACTTCAATTCATTTTACTCGTGGTAGATCCTTCATAGTGATCTCCAAACCTTCAGCAGACTTTGTCTTCGGTGACCACAATAACTCTTAGTCACTCAGACAGAAGCCTAACCGTCTAGAGAGTTAGCGGCTCTCAAAAGTAATAGGCTCAAAGCAATCTCAACTTAGATCTATGTGATGCCCAACCACTATCTAAGTTTTGGGCTTTGGGTTTTCTCTTAGCAGATTCACTCAAATCTTTCGTTGTGGAGTGCTTAGACAAACTTGTCAGAAATCAAAAAGAGTTATTATGGTCATAAGTAGTGTTGAGCAAACTGGGCATGCAAATTAGTGGATAAGGAAAATATAGCACATCCATCTCTATTGCCACGAGTAAGACAAAAAAGGGCCCTGCAAATTGGGTGTGTTTGGTAGCATGCGTGGAGAGTGCATGAGGGCAAAAGTTCCCAATCCGACCGACTTTTGCTTGTTTGGTAGGATGCATGGGCTCACGTGGGCTATGCCCATCTGAAGCAAAAAAGGGTCCTCAACAATGTCTATCTCATGCACCCCAGAAATGGTGCATGGAGGCAGCCATGCCGGCCCGACTCTCCAGACCACGTCCATATATGTTTAATTATTAAAAAAATGTTCATAATTTCATGTTTTGATTGAATTTTCAAAAAACTATTCAAATTTTCAAAAAAGTTCAAAATTTCAATTTTTTAAAATTTTTCGGAAATGTTCACAATTTCAAAATTGATTAAATTTTCAAAAAGTGTCCAAAATTTCAAATGTTGTTTAATTTTTTAAAAAATGTTCAGGATTTCAAATTTTGTATAAATTTCAAAAAATCTTCCGAATTTCAAAATTTGTTTAAGTTTTCAAAAAATGTATAAAATTTCAACAAAATGTTCAAATTTCGTTTATTAAAAAAATCAAGTTTCAAAATGGTGTTTAAATTTGATAAAAAAACAAACTTTCAAAATATGTTTAAATTTTCAAATAAGTTCAGAATTTGAAAATTGATTTGAATTTTTAAAAAATGTTTAGAATTTCAATTTTTTTAAAATTTTCAATAAAACTTCAATATTTCAAAATATATTGAAATTTTTGTTCATGTTTTTCCAGTTTTGTTCACCATCCAAAAAAATTATTGAGAATTCGAAATTGTTCAGCACATGCAGACTGCCAAAAAAATCATAGCTCAGCATGTCTCACTGCATACACCACTGTCAAACAATAGCAAATGCATGGACTCAGCATGTCTATATTTAGCATGGATCAGAGAAGAACAACTAGGCTAGGTCCATACAGGCTACCAAACACATTCTAAAAGCAACCCCTGGCAGTAGGGATACGAATACATACGAAACATATTATGAAGAAGCGTCATTGGATAACCACATGAAAGCCCCACAAAAGACACTTCATGAGGTATGCTCTTTCTCATGGTGCATGTCGAGAAGCACAAAATAAAAATTATTTAGTGATAAAGCAAACAAAAGCACACACGAGAATATTCACCCCACGCTATTGCTTCCTGGCAATGGCGCCAGAAAAAGGTCTTGATAACCCACAAGTATAGGGGATCAGTTGTAGCCTCTTTCGATAAGTAAGAGTGTCGAACCCAATGAGGAGCTAAAGGTAGAACAAATATTCCCTCAAGTTCTATCGACCACCGATACAACTCTACACACGCTTAATGTTCGCTTTACCTAGAACAAGTATGAAACTAGAAATACTTTGTAGGTGTGATAGGATAGGTTTACAAGATAATAAAGAGCATGTAAAACAAACTAGGGGCTGTTTAGATAAATAAATAACTAAGTTAGTTTTAGTATAGAGCTTTTTGTCACAAGAAAGTTATGTGTCCCTAGGCAATCAATAACTAGACCGGTAATCATTATTGCAATTTTTTATGAGGGAGAATCATAAGCTAACATACTTTTCTCTCCTTGGATCGTATGCACTTATGATTGGAACTCTAGCAAACATCCGTAACTACTAAAGATCATTAAGGTAAAACCCAACCATGGCATCAAAGTATCAAGTCCTCTTCATTCCCATACACAAACAACCTACTTACTCAAGTTTAAGCTTCTTTCACTCTAGCAACCCACCATAAGCGAATCATGAGCACAATGCAAACCCTACATCGGGGATCCCTCATGCTTGCTCGACACGGAGAGCACCATAAGACAACACTAATACTAAAACATGCAACTCAAGCCAATCATGATCATCAATCAACCCATAGGACAAAACAGCTCTACTCAAATATCATAGGATAGCCATACATCATTGGGAAATAATATATAGCGTTGAGCACCATGTGTAAGTAGAGATTACAGCGGGGAGAAGGTGTGTTACACCGCTGCATAGAGGAGGAGAAAGTTGGTGATGACGGCGGCGAAGTTGTTGGTGTAGATCGCCGTCACAATGATGGCCCCGGCGGCGTTCCGGCATCATCGGGGGAGAGGGGGAGAGAGCCCCCTCCTTCTTCTTATTCATTGATGCCCCCTAGATGGGAAGAGGGTTTCCCCTCTAGTCCTTGGCCTCCATGGCGGCGGAGGGGCGGGAGCCCCTCCAAGATTGGATCTCTCTCTCTCTCTCTCTCTCTCTCTCTCTCTCTGTCTCTCTCTCTCTCTCTCTCTCTCTCTCTCTCTCTCTCTCCGTTTCCTTCTGTTTCTACGCTCTTTGATTCTGGCCTTTCACCGTTTCTTTAATTCCCAAAGATCCGTAGCTCCGATTGGGCTGAAATTTCAACACAATTTTTATCCAGATCTAGATATTAGCTTTCTTGTGACTGAAGAAGGGCACCAACCGCCTTACGGGGTGGCCACAAGGGCCCAGGGCGCTCCCTACCCCTTGGGGTGCGCCCCCTCCCTTGCCGCCGCCTCGGGTATCGTCTCACGTTGATCCCACTTCCCAAAGTTCACATATATTCCATAAAAATCTCCGTAAGTTTTTATCTCGTTTGGACTCCGTTTGATATAGATTTTCTATGAAACAAAGAACATGCAACAAACAAGAAATGGCACTGGGCACCGTATCAATATGTTAGTCCAAGAAAATCATATAAATTGTTGCCAAAAGTATGTAAAAGTTGTAGAATATTGGCATGGAACAATAAAAAATATGGATACGACAAAGACGTATCAGCATCCCAAGCTCAATTCCTACTCATCCTCGAGTAGGTAAATGATAAAAAAGATAATTTTTGATGCAGAATGCTACCTAGCATAATCTTGATCATATAATCTAATCATGGCATGAATATTAAGACACGAGTGATTCAAAGCAATATTCTGTCATTTGACATAAATATAATAATACTTCAAGCATACTAATAAGGCAATCATGAGCTATAAGAGTATGAAAGCTCAAACTGAAAGTAAGTGGGTGTGCATCCAACTTGCTTGCTCATGAAGACCTCAGGTATTTGAGGAAGCCCATCATCGGAATATACAAGGCAAGTTCTATAATGAAAATTCCCACTAGTATATGAAAGTGATAACTCAAGAGATTCTCTATATGAAGAACATGGTGCTAATATGAAGCACAAGTGCGGTAAAAGGATAGTATCATTGCCCCTTCTCTCTTTCTCTCTCATTTTTTTGTTTTCTCTTTATTTTTTATTTTTTGGCTCTCCTTTTGTCGTCCGGAGTCTCATCCCGACTTGTGGGGGAATCATAGTCTCCATCATTCTTTCCTCACCTGGGACAATGCTCTAATAATGATGATCATCACACTTTTATTTACTTACAACTCAATATTACAACTCGATACTAGAACAAAGATACGACTCTATATGAATGCCTCCAGTGGTGTACTGGTATGTGCAATGATCTAGCGTAGCAACGATATAAGAAATGGACAAGCCATGAAAATATCATGCTAGCTATCTTATGATCATGCAAAGGAGTATGACAATGAATGCTCAAGTCATGTATATGATGATGATGGAAGTTGCATGATAGTATATCTCGGAATGGCTATGGAAATGCCATGATAGGTAGGCATGGTGGCTGTTTTGAGGAAGATATAAGGAGGATTATGTGTGATAGTGAAGGAAATATGCCCTAGACACAATAATAAAGTTGTTATTTTATATTTCCTTATTCATGATAAAGGTTTATTATTCATGCTAGAATTGTATTGATCGGAAACCTAAATACATGTGTGGATATATAAACATACACCGTGTCCCTAGTGAGCCTCTACTTGACTAGCTGGTTGATCAAATATGGTTAAGATTTCCAAACCATGGACATGAGTTGTCTTTTGATAACGGGATCACATCATTAGGAGAATGATGTGATGGACAAGACCCAACCGTTAGCTTAGCATAATGATCGTTCAGTTTTATTGCCATTGCTTTCTTCATGTCAAATACATGTTCCTTCGACTATGAAATTATGCAACTCCCGGATACCGGAAGAATGCCTTGTGTGCTATCAAATGTCACAACATAACTAGGTGATTGTAAAGGTGCTCTATAGGTATCTTTGAAGGTGTTTGTTGAGTTGGCATAGATCGAGATTAGGATTTGTTACTCCGAGTATCAGAGAGGTATCTCTGGGCCCTCTCGGCAATACACATCATAAGCTTGCAAGAAAATGACCAAGGAGTTGGTCACGAGGTGATGTATTACGGAACGAGTAAAGAGACCTGCCGATAACGAGATTGAACTAGGTATGTAGATACCGGCGATCGAATCTCGGGCAAGTAACATACCGATAGACAAAGGGAATAATGTATGTTGTCATAATGGTTCGACCGATAAAGATCTTCGTATGTAGGAGCCAATATGGGCATCCAGGTTCCGCTATTGGTTATTGACCGGAGAGGTGTCTCGGTCATGTGTACATAGTTCTCGAACCCGTAGGGTCCGCACGCTGATGACCCACAAGTATAGGGGATCTATCGTAGTCCTTTCGATAAGTAAGAGTGTCGAACCCAACGAGGAGCAGAAGGAAATGAGAAGCGGTTTCCAGCAAGGTATTCTCTGCAAGTACTGCAATAAGTGGTAACAAATAGTTTTGTGATAGGATAATTCGTAACAAGCAACAAGTAACAAAAGTAAATAAAGTGCAGCAAGGTGGCCCAATCCTTTTTGTAGCAAAGGACAAGCCTGGACAAACTCTTATATAGAGAAAAGTGCTCCCGAGGACACATGGGAATATTATCAAGCTAGTTTTCATCACGCTCATATGATTCGCGTTCGGTACTTTGATAATTTGGTATGTGGGTGGACCGGTGCTTGGGCACTGCCCTTACTTGGACAAGCATCCCACTTATGATTAACCTCCATTGCAAGCATCCACAACTACAACAAAAGTATTAAGGTAAACCTAACCATAGCATGAAACATATGGATCCAAATCAGCCCCTTACGAAGCAACGCATAAACTAGGGTTTACGCTTCTGTCACTCTAGCAACCCATCATCTACTTATTACTTCCCAATGCCTTCCTCTAGGCCCAAATAATGGTGAAGTGTCATGTAGTTGACGTTCACATAACACCACTAGAGGAGAGACAACATACATGTCATTAAAATATCGAACGAATATCAAATTCACATGACTACTAATAGCAAGACTTCTCCCATGTCCTCGGGAACAAACGTAACTATTCACAAAGCATAAACATGTTCATAATCAGAGGGGTATTAATATGCATATAGGATCTGAACATATGATCTTCCACCAATTAAACCAACTAGCATCAACTACAAGGAGCAATTAACACTACTAGCAACCTACTAGTACCAATCTCGGACTTGGAGACAAGAATTGGATACAAGAGATGAACTAGGGTTTTGAGAGGAGATGGTGCTAATGAAGATGTTGATGGAGATTGGCCTCTCCTGATGAGAGGAGCGTTGGTGATGGCGAAGATTTCCCCCTCCGGGAGGGAAGTTTCCCCGGTAGAACAACTCTGCCAGAGCCCTATATTGGATCCGCCAAGGTTCCACCTCGTGGCGGCGGAGTTTCGTCCGAGAAGATGGCTTCTTATTTTTTCCCATCGAAAGACTTCATATAGCAGAAGATGGATACCGGAGGGCCACCAGGGGGCCCACGAGGTAGGGGGGCGCGCCCAGGGGGGTAGGGCATGCCCCCACCCTCGTGGGCAGGGTGTGGCCCCCCTGGTGAATCTCTTCCGCTGAGTATTTTTTATATATTCTGAAAACGTCTTCCGTGAAGTTTCAGGACTTTTGGAGCTGTGCAGAATAGGTCTCTAATATTTGCTCCTTTTCCAGCCCAAAATCCCAGCTGCCGGCATTCTCCCTCTCCATGTAAACCTTGTAAAATAAGAGAGAATAGGCATAATTATTGTAACATAATGTGTAATAACAGCCCATAATGCAATAAATATCGATCTAAAAGCATGATGCAAAATGGACGTATCACACGCTTAACGTTCGATGACGATATTGTATTATATGAGTTATGTGAATTAGTGACCGAATGTTGTTCGGAGTCCCGGATGAGATCACAGACATGACGAGGAGTCTCAAAATGGTCGAGAGGTAAAGATTCATATATAGGACGATAGCATTCGGACACCAGAAGTGTTTTGAGGGTACCGGGTGCTTATCGGGTCACCGGAAGGGGTTCCAGGCACCCCCGACAAAAGATATGGGTCTAATGGGCCAAGAGGGGAAAGATACCAGCCACCAGTGGCTGGTGCGCCCCCATATGGGCCGAACCAAAGGGAGAAGGAAAGGGGGAAGAAAAAGGAAAGGGGGGATTCCCCCCCCCCCCCGCTTCCCTTTCTCCCCCTCCTCTTTCCTTCCCCCTCCGGTAAAAAAGGAAGGGGCGGCTAGCCTAGGAGCAACCCAAGTAGGATTCGGTCCTACTTGGGGAGCCTCCTAGCCTCTTCCCTCCCCCTCCCACCTATATATATGTGGGGGCGCCCCTAGCACACCCCAGACAATTGCCTAGCCGTTTGAGGCGCCCCCCTCCAACATTTACACCCTCGGTCATATTTTCGTAGTGCTTAGGCGAAGCGCTGCGAGGATCACTTCACCATCACTGTCACCACACCGTCGTGCTGACAGAACTCATCTATTACCTCGACGTCTTGCTGGATCAAGAAGGCGAGGGACGTCACCGAGCTGAACGTGTGTAGAACACGGAGCTGCTGTGCGTTCGCTACTTGATCAGTTGAAGCATGAAGAAGTTCGACTACATCAACTGCGTTGAGAAATGCTTTCGCTTATGGTCTACGAGGGTACATAGACACACTCTCCCCCTCGTTGCTATGCATCTCCATGGATAGATCATTGCGTGTGCGTAGAATTTTTATGTTTTCCATGCAACATTTCCCAACAGATAGAGCGTATCGCATCACGGGGTTTGGATGCATCGGTGAAGTTTGCACCAACTCTCGAGGTAAGAAAGGGCAATGCACGGTGCCGAAGAGGCTAGCAATGATGGAAAGGTGAGAGTGCGTATAATCCATGGACTCAACATTAGTCATAAAGAACTCACATACTTATTGCAAAAGTCTATTAGCGAGGGAAACAAAGCACTACGCACATGCTCCTAGGGGGATAGATTGGTAGGAAAAGACCACTGCTCATCCCCGACCGCCACTCATAAGGAAGACAATCAATAAATACCTCATGCTCCAACTTCGTTACATAATGGTTCACCATACGTGCATGGTACGGGAATCACAAACTTTAACACAAGTATTGTTACCAATCCACAATTACTCACTAGGATGACTCTAATATCACCATCTTTATATCGCAAAACTATTGCAAGGAATCAAACATATCATATTCAGTGATCTACAAGTTTTTTGTAGGATTTTATGACTAACAATATGAATGACCAATTCCCGATGACTCTCTAAATAGATATAAGTGAAGCAAGAGAGTTCAAGTCTTTCTACAAAAGATATGCCCACATTCTTACAAATATAAGTGACGCAAAAGAGCATTCTACAAATGGCGGTTTTCTCTGTGTAGGGAAACAAGCAATCCAAACTTCAAATGATATAAGTGAAGCACATGAAGCATTCTATAAAGCCATGCTCAAAAGATATAAGTGAAGTGCAAAGAGCATTCTATAAATCAACCAAGGACTATCTCATACCAGCATGGTGCATTTATTAAAATTAAAATAAAAAGGCACATGACGCTCCAAGATTTATGCATATCATGTGACGAATAAAACTATAGCTCCAAGTAAAATTACCGACGATCGTCAGAAGAAAGAGGGGATGCCTTCCGGGGCATCCCCAAGCTTAGCTGCTTGGGAGTCCTTGAATATTACCTTGGGGTTCCTCGGGCATCCCCAAGCTTAGAGAAACTCTAGCAGACCCCACATCCCACCCTGACCCGCAAAATAACCGCCAAAGTGTGGGTCGGGGCAGGAAAACCTGCCTGACCAGACCCCGCATCCCGCCCCGGCCCACAAATATTTTTGCGGGGCACGGCAAAACATCTCCCCCAACCTCTAGATTCACGGGCTAGGAGGACGACCCAAGCTCAGCCCCTATCCGCAACGAGATTTTGCGGGAGGGATATTTCCGTGAGCCCTTTCCCGCTTCCCCACCCTCCGCCATCATTGCCCCGCCACCGCATGCTTCGGTGCATCTTCCCCGGCCATCCTTCACCATCATGGACGACTCCATGTTGTCCCCTGTCACCGTCGAGGTCGCGCACGCTCCTTCCCCTCGAGCGGATCTCGTCACTGGCCATGTTGGCCTCGCCGTCGCCCAAGGCAACGCGGCGCCTGCCCGCAAGCGGCAGGGCAACGTGGTCGTGCAGGGCGGGAATCCGATAACCCCCGCCGCGAAGGCCCGCTCTTCGGGCGCCAACGCTGTTGCGCGATCTTGGCCGGTGGCAGAGAAGGTCGCCAAGGCCGTCGGCTGCAAGAGGAAGAGGGTTCTGGCTACAAAGAAGCCGCCTCCTTCATGTGCTCACTCCACCCTGGAAAGAGGTGCCCCGGCGATGCCGCTCAACGGTGTCGCTCCCCCTGCAAGCGAGGTGTTTGACAAAATGGCCGGTCATGGCAATTTTCTTTGCTTTACGCCATTTTTTTGGAGATGTTTTCTCTGCTCCATATGGTGGCAACATCGATGATTTCGGTGTGGGAGTTGGAACAAGCGTCGATGGTGGATTCGGTGGGGGCGATGAACTTCAAGATGGACTCGATGGTGCGGAGTGAAGATCGACCAAGATGATGCTGGACGTGGGCGTCACTTTTGCAAGGCCCTCTTTTGCGTTTGTCCTACTAAACTTGGCTTTTATTTCCGCGTAAACTGTGTTATGTTGTTTTAAATTTGAACTTATTTTGGGAACCTATGTCAAATGCGAGAATTGGGCGTTTTCTGTTTGCGGGTCGACGCGGCGATGTCCGAGCAGACCCCGCAAAAGCCAACCCGTAAAAAAGTATATTCCGCGCATATCCTTTTATACGGGTCCGTTTGGGGGGTCTGCATCTGCGGTCGTGCCAGCCAGCCTGCAAAGGCCGTTTTCCACGAACTACAAACGCGTTTTATGGGCCGGCCGAATGCAGGGTCTACTAGAGTTGCTCTTGGTCTCTTGCCACTCCTTATTCCTTCATCCATCGTCATCTCACCCAAAATTTGAAAACTTCAATCACACAAAACTTAACAAAACCCTCATGAGATCCGTTAGTATAATAAAACAAATCACCACTTTAAGTACTATTGCAAACCCATTCATATTTTATTTTTTCATTATAGCTACTGTATTATAACTTTTCCATGGATTATACCACCGATACAATCGATAGTTTCATCAAAATGAGCAAAACAATGCATCAAAAACAGAATCTGTCAAAAACAGGATAGTCTGTAGTAATCTGAACATTCATCATACTTCTGTAACTGCAAAAATTCTAAAAAATTAGGACAAAATAAAAAAAATTATATAAGTACTGTGCAAAAAGTTTGATAAGCTTTTGACATTCTAGTAAAAAATGTAAATTCACGTGCTACAGCCAAAGTTTCTATTTTTCCACTACACAAACCAAACAAGCAATCTAATCATCCTAAAGGCAAATCTTGGCACATTATTTTCATAATACAATGAATTTGTACAAGGGGATAATTATTTTTGTTGAGAAGTTTCTATAATCAAGGTTCACAAAATTTCCATGGGCATGAACAAAGTTCAAGGCCAAAGTTTCTGTACGTGTCGCCGCCGGAGCTCTCTGGACACACGGCGAACGGCGATGAGAAGCTCCAATGCGAGGGGGCAAACGCTCAACGTCAATGCAGGAGCTTGCCCACGCTCGCGGACGAGCACATGAGGCGGTGGAGGAAGTGGACAAGCGCACGCTCGCACTATGGCATTTTGGCCACGACGCGCCCGTGCTTGTTATGGCGGCTCCGGCATCGGCGAGCGCTAGGGAGCGGTCAAGGGTGATAGGTCGACGCTATTGGTGCGGCGTGGCAGGCGTCGGCGAGCGCTGGAACGAGCACGCGTGAAACAGAGAGGAAAGCGCCAGCCAGAGCGCGTCGAGACGTTGCCAGGCGCCGTGTCTTCACGCGGTCACCAAGGAAAATTCTAAAAAATTAGGACAAAATAAAAAAATTATATAAGTACTGTGCAAAAAGTTTGATAAGCTTTTGACATTCTAGTAAAAAATGTAAATTCACGTGCTACAGCCAAAGTTTCTATTTTTCCACTACACAAACCAAACAAGCAATCTAATCATCCTAAAGGCAAATCTTGGCACATTATTTTCATAATACAATGAATTTGTACAAGGGGATAATTATTTTTGTTGAGAAGTTTCTATAATCAAGGTTCACAAAATTTCCATGGGCATGAACAAAGTTCAAGGCCAAAGTTTCTGTACGTGTCGCCGCCGGAGCTCTCTGGACACACGGCGAACGGCGATGAGAAGCTCCAATGCGAGGGGGCAAACGCTCAACGTCAATGCAGGAGCTTGCCCACGCTCGCGGACGAGCACATGAGGCGGTGGAGGAAGTGGACAAGCGCACGCTCGCACTATGGCATTTTGGCCACGACGCGCCCGTGCTTGTTATGGCGGCTCCGGCATCGGCGAGCGCCAGGGAGCGGTCAAGGGTGATAGGTCGACGCTATTGGTGCGGCGTGGCAGGCGTCGGCGAGCGCTGGAACGAGCACGCGTGAAACAGAGAGGAAAGCGCCAGCCAGAGCGCGTCGAGACGTTGCCAGGCGCCGTGTCTTCACGCGGTCACCAAGGTGGCATGGTCAAGACGATGCCCAAGCGCAGCCAAACCTTGTCTGAGTTCGTTCATGCAGTGTTTAGTCTAGGAGTGGTGATAGCTCATGCTCAGGCCGACCAGATTTGACTTAACCAAGCTAGCAAGTTTCTCACCAGAAACTTGGTCGCCAAGTTAAGCCACCTTCTAGAAGGCCATTAGGGCTGATCTCCTGGGGTTTAGGGTTTCTTAGGAGGGTGTTTAAGCTCAAGAAAGATCAGGGCCAAAAGCCCAAGGGAAAATGTACTTGCTGTACAAACTGGAATTTTGGTCCAGAAGAGAAATGATTTTCTATAGCAAAAATATTCCAAAAGGCATGCAATATTTTTGCATGGGAAGGTGTGCCAAGGTTCTAAGAATATTCAGGAATTATTTCAGATTTTTCTGGGCAAGAAAAATTGGGGTTGCTTTGGAGCACAAGTTTCTGAATTGAATTTCAGAGAGAAGAATGAATATTTTTCTTTTATGAAAAATATTCATTTGATTATTTTGGGAATTTATTATAGGAATAAAGTAGATAGGTCACTTTGGTGAAAGTCAAGGATATGCCCAAGTGACAAGTCCATTTGACATGATTCCAAAATCCAAATCAAGTCAGGGCAAAAACCACGGTAAAAACCAAGTCCGGAAGAAGAGAGAAGGAAAGTTCGGAAAAGGAGAGAAGGCAAAATCCAGGCTGTCACAGACGCAACCCATCAATATAATCCTTAATAAGTGCAAACCTCTCCGATATAGTGTAGTCGGGAGAATTCAAAAAGATAATAGGACTATCATGTGAGGGTGCAATAGCAACAATTTCTTCCATAACATAAGGAACTATAGCAAGTTCATCCCCATAAGCATCATTTTTTTTGACGGAACCTCGTCAGAGGCGGGGAGCTCCCGCATTGCATATAGAAGAAGAGAGTTGGTCTAGTTAATAAGGGAAACCGGACCCAAAAACCATACATGACATCGGTTAATTAAGGGAAACCGGCAAAGACCACACACACACCGGACTATCACTCAAGGGACGTGGTCCGAGCCAGATACAAGGGTGCCAAGGCCCAATACCATCGTCAACACAACATACCCGACCAAGACAACCACTGCAACCTCAAGAACATGCCTGCAACTAGATGTGAACTCGCACCTAACCTTTTGAAAAGTGAGATCAACCATTGGCTTCCACCAATGCACGAATTGCCTGGGTCGCCGTCGGCATAAGCGGTTGCTTGTACATCCGAAGATAAGAGCTCATCTTCTGTTGCACATCCTCCTCGGAGCCTTTCTTAGATGTCATCCCCTTCAGCAGTTCCCCATAAGCCTCTGCCAACCTATATTCAGCGTGCTTGGCAGTAGGAATGTTGCAGTTTTTGTTCTTCTTATCCAAACATCCAGTCCGCCTCTCGAAACAAGTAGATGCCCCATCAATCTGCACATGGATCTGTTCTTCGAGCAAGGACCGCGGCGCTGCGCAACTGAAACCACTTAGGAACTCATCCAACAAGGAGGTTGATGGCGCACCAATATCACCAAGTGGCTCCTTGGACCCAGAAGACATCATGTTGGTAGTGTCCCCTGAAGCAAGCGTCCCCGAAGAGGAGACAAAGGGAGGCGCCTCGCCAGCCAAACCATCAGGCAAGGCCACCTCAATATGCTCCATATCAATGCTTGATGTGACTATCTCAGCAACCTTAGCTTGCTCTTCCTCACATTGAAATACCATCTCGTGCAGAACTACATCCACCGCAGGAAGAACATCTGCAGGTAGCGCCATAGTTGCCAGAACCTCAGACAAGCACCTGGCCACTCCTGCCTCACTGACATCCTTACCATCTGCGACAACAAAGGGCGCCGTCTTCTCATGCTCGCACCAGGGAGGAGGCAAACCCAAAGGTGCAAAGGAAGAAGATCCCCCACCATTCCCCATATTCCCTTCCTCTCGCACCTCAAGAGACTAATTAAAGGCCGGCAAATCGACAGCTTTGCCACTGATAGCATCCAGCCGCTCCAAGAGGCCCGAGACCTGGGCCGCCCAACCTTGCAGAGCAATGGCCATGTCACGAAGGGGTTGAACGACCTCCTCCACACGAGCGGAAACCAGAGCCTGCAACTCTACACGGAGCGCCTCGGTCTGAGCTGCAAAGAGGGGTTTCAGCAGCCCCAAATCAGCAGCCAAGGTCGACTCGTCGGGGTCGGCCAGACCCAAACATGGGGCGCCGGATTTGCTACAAGGGGCCCCTTGAACGAGCCCAGTCGGAGCGGCAACAACAGAGGCCCACGAGCGCTTCTGCAACCGCGGTGAAGGAGCTGTGGGCGGGTGGTTGGGGAGGCGAGGAGCAGCCGACGGCAACATGACGCTACGGAGATGACCATGGCTGGCAGGGAGGCGGTCCGGACAGCCACGCTCGTGATGCCCAGAGCCGCCGCAGCCCAGGCAAGTGATAGGCCCACAACAGTCGGCGACGAAGTGGTCCTCCGCCAAGCAACAGAAGCATAGCCCATAAGCTCTCCGCTTGAAAGCAAGGGCGCGGCCGGTGTCCTTCTTGCGGGGCAGGGCAGTTATCTTCTCCAACCTCTGGCGATGCTGGCTCCCGACCTCCACCCACCCCTTCTTTGTAGATGCCTGTGATGCGTCGGTCATGACCAGCGGCGTAAAATTTGGGGGGAGCTGATCTGGAGGTGGTGGCAGCTTGAGCGGAGTGATTCCAGGGCAACACTCGGCGCGCCAGAGAGTGTCCCCGTCTTCATCCTCAGCACCGGCAGTCAGCAACTCTGGATCTGGATTGGCAGGGGAGCTAGGACGGAGGGGAGGGGTGGGGGGTTGGTGGCTGGGGAGGGCTCAGAGGGGATGCGGTTGGTGGTGGAAGAGGAGGCCATGGTCAGGGGTGGAGGACGGGAGGCGAGCTAAGCCACAGCCGCAGCCGCAGCGGCGGTGGTGGAGTCGCAGCTAGGTCGCGGGAGCTAGGTGGTCGCGGGAGGATCAATTGGTACCGTCCTAATGTTATTCAAATTTTGATTGGCCAATTTTCCATAAGCATCATTCATATTGGCATCATGGCCACAAGCATAGCCAGCATCAATTTCATCAAAAAGGGATATTTCAAATGAATCCAAGGGATCATAGCAACTATCATATCATTCATCCTTCGGTAAGCACGAAGGGAAATTAAACAATGTATGAGTTGAAGAGTTACTCTCATTAGAAGGTGGGAACGGGTAGCTAATCCGCTCTTCCTCCTTTTGTTCTTCGCTCTCCTCGTCATATTTTTCATCCAATGAGCTCACAATGCCATCAGTTTCTTCTTTCATAGATTCCTGCAAAATAGTAGTCTCCTCTTGGATAGCGGAGGAGTCCTCGATATATTCTTTAACATAAGCATTAGAAGCATCATTTTCATAGCAATATTTGAGTATGGAAAATTTTTCAGATTTGTAAAGAGCAATTTCATAAGCACCCTTAAAAGCAACAAATTCTTCAATTTGTTCAATATCATAGTAATTATAAACACCCCTGGCTTAAAAAGATATGATTCCATTATCACTAAACTCACATTGGTAGGGAAAGTGTTTCTTAGGGTCTTCAAAACAACAAGTAAAATCATATAATTCGCATAAATTCCAAGCATATCATTGCATAGTATTAATAAAATTTTCCCTTTTTGAGATAACCAGTGTTGCACAAAATAAGCATGCTCATCTAACGATTCTCCCTCAAGTAAGCTAGTTGGGTTTTCAGCACGAGCACAAAGGGATCCAAGTAAAAAGCTTCAGGAGTATGATAGATTTGGGGTAGTTCTTCAACCATTGGTTTAGTAGGTACAACTAATTTTTTTGGTATTTTACGTTTCCTACCCATAACTAAAGATAGAAAACAGGAGCACAAAATAAAAAATATTTAGTGATAAAGCAAACAAGCACACACGGGAATATTCACCCCACGCTATTGCTCCCCGGCAACGGCGCCAGAAAAAGGTCTTGATAACCCACAAGTATAGGGGATCAGTTGTAGCCTATTTCGATAAGTAAGAGTGTTGAACCCAACGAGGAACTAAAGGTAGAACAAATATTCCCTCAAGTTCTATCGACCACCGATACAACTCTACGCACGCTTAGCGTTCGCTTTACCTAGAACGTGTATGAAACTAGAAGTACTTTGTAGGTGTGATAGGATAGGTTTGCAAGATAATAAAGAGCAAGTAAATAGAAACTAGGAGCTCATTAGATAAAGAAGTAACTAAGTTAGTTTTAGTAGAGAGCTTTTTGTCACAAGAAAGTTATGTGTCCCTAGGCAATCGATAACTAGACCGGTAATCATTATTGCAATTTTATATGAGGGAGAGGCATAAGCTAACATACTTTCTCTCCTTGGATCACATGCACTTATGATTAGAACTCTAGCAAACATCCGTAACTACTAAGGATCATTAAGGAAAAACTCAACCATATCATTAAAGTATCAAGTCCTCTTTATTCCCATACGCAAACAACCTACTTACTCGGGTTTAAGCTCTCTCACTCTAGCAACCCACCATAAGCGAATCATGAGCATATTGCAAACCCTACATCGGGGATCCCTCACGCTTGCGCGACACGGAGAGAACCATAAGACAACACCAATACTAAAACATGCAACTCAAACCAATCATGATCATCAATCAACCCATAGGACAAAATGGATCTACTCAAACATCATAGGATAGCCGTGCATCATTGGGAAATAATATATAGTGTTGAGCACCATGTTTAAGTAGATATTACAGCGGGGAGAAGGGGTGTTACACCGCTGCATAGAGGGGGAGAGAGTTGGTGATGACGGCGGTGACGTTGTTGGTGTAGATCGCCGTCACGATGATGGCCCCGACGGCGTTCCAACGCCACCGGGAGAGAGGGGGAGAGAGCCCCCCTCCTTCTTCTTCTACCTTGACATCACCCCTAGGTGGGAGGAGGGTTTCCCCTCTGGTATTTGGCCTCCATGGCGGTGGAGGGGCGGGAGCCCCTCCGAGATTGGATCTCTCTCTCTCTCTCTCTCTGTTTTTTTTCTATTTATGCGCTCTCTGATTTTGGCCTGTCACCGTTTCTTAAATTCCCGGAGATCCGTAACTCCAATTGGGCTGAATTTTAACACGATTTTTATCCAGATATGAGCTTTCGTGCGGCCGAAGAAGGGAACCAACTGCCTTATGGGGTGACCACAAGGGCCCAAGGCGCGCCCCTGCCTTTGCCGCCGCCTCGGGCATCGTCTCGCGTTGATTTCACTTCCCAAAATTCACATATATTCCAAAAACAATCTCTGTAAGTTTTTATCCCGTTTGGACTCAGTTTGATATGGATTTTTTGTGAAACAAAAAACATGCAACAAACAGGAACTGGCACTGGATCAATATGTTAGTCCAAGAAAATTATATAAATTGTTGCCAAAAGTATGTAAAAGTTGTAGAATATTGGCATGGAACAATAAAAAATTATAGATACGACGAAGACGTATCAGTGTTTCCAACTCATACGTCTTTCGTCATGATGTCCTCTACCAGTCGACCATCGAAAAGGGCATAGAAATGACCAGTCATCCCAGGCTCAGTCGAGAGGCACTCCATTGATTGACCCACGAGGCAATCCAACACCCGACACATGGGAACATCAAGAAATGAAACCACAATGTCAAACAAACAATTTCAAGGAGTTCTTTTTTGGGAATCGTCTTCAGTATAAGTTTGATCAAAGTAGAGATACTCTGACTTCGGATAAAACTTATATGCAGACTAAAAAGGACTGGAGGGAGTAACTCACAAGAGATAACTCTACCTAAAATAAATTATGAAAAGTAATGTGGTAAGAGAAAGAACTAGTGGTGCGCAACGGCAACAATATACTTGTTCGACGAGTTCAAACTGTGGCAAAAGAGCTATGTCTAGCTGAAGGGACTTGTGATTGCACATAGGAGCAAACCCCCTCCCTCCTATTCTCCTCAATGTGAAGTTATTTCCTCGAACATCAACTCATTTTACTCGTGGTAGATCCTTCTTGGTGATGTCCAAACCTTCAACAAACTTTGTATTTGGCGACCATAGTAACTCTTAGTCACTCAGACAAAAGCCTAACCGTCTAGAGAGTTAGCGGTTCTCAAAGGCTCAAAGCAATCTCAACTTAGATCTATGTGATGCCCAACCACTGTCTAAGTTTTGGGCTTTGGGTTTTCTCTTAGTGGATTCACTCAAATCTTTCAGAGTGGGGTGCTTAGACAAACTTGTCAGAAATCAAAAAGAGTTATTACGGTCATAAGTAGTGTTGAACAAACTGGGCATGCAAATCAGTGGATAAGGAAAATATAGCACATCCATCTCTATTGCCATCAGTAAGACAAAAAAGGGCCTGCAAGTGTGTTTGGTAGGGTGCATGGAGAGTGCATGAGGGCAAAAATTCCCAATCCGACCAACTTTTGCTTGTTTGGTAGGATGCATGGCTCTCGTGGGCTATGCCCATCTGAGGCAAAAAAGGGCCCTCAACCATGCCCATCTCATGCACCCTAGAAAGGGTGCATGGGGGCAGCCATACTGGCCCGACCCTTCAGACCACGTCCAGATATGTTTATTTTTTTAAAAAAATCATAATTTCAAATTTCAATTGAATTTTCAATAATTATTGAGAATTTCAAAATTTGTTTAAATTTTCAAAAAAGTTCAGAATTTCAAATTTTATTTATTTTTTTGAAAGTATTCAGAATTTCAAAATTGATTAAATTTTCAAAAAGTGTCTAGAATTTCAAATGTTGTTTAATTTTTCAAAAAATGTTCAGGATTTCAAATTTTGTATAAATTTTAAAAAATCTTTAGAATTTCAAAATTTGTTAAATTTTCAAAAAATGTGTAAAATTTCAAAAAAATATTAAAAAATTCAATCATTGTTTATTTTTAAAAGCAAATGTCAAAATTGTTTTTAAATTTTAGATAAAAACAAACTTTCAAAATATGTTTAAATTTTCAAATAAATTCAGAATTTTAAAATTAATTTAAATTTTCAAAAAATGTTTAGAATTTCAATAAAAGGTCAATATTTTAAAATATGTTTAAATTTTTGTTCATGTTTTTCCAGTTTTGTTCACCATTCAAAAAAATTTATTCAGAATTCGAAATTGTTCAGCATGTGTAAACACATGCAGACTTCCAAAAAAAAATCTTAGCTCAGCATGTCTTAGCGCATACACCGCTGCCAAAAATCTTAGCTCAGCATGTCTATACTTAGCATGTATCAGAGGAGAACAACTAGGCTAGGTCCATACTTGCTACCAAACACATCCTAAAAGCAACCCCTGACAATACGGAAACGATTACATACGAAACATATTATGAAGAAGCGTCATTGGACAACCACATGAAAGCCCCACAAAAGACGATTCATGATGTATGCTCTTTCTCATGGTGCATGTCAAGAAGCGGGATGGGAATGATCTAGAGGCAGTGCAAACTCTAGAACATAACGGGCGATTCTGTGTGGTGTGTATTTGTCCAGGATAGGGGCGATCTTAATATAGATTTTAGACCATGATCACTTAGTTTCATCCATTCCAACTTCTATCATGCTAAAAAAAGATAAACACACATAGGTCCTAGCACGGCTCGACTAGTTCACGAAACATGACACATGTTTGCGTATGTGCCCCCTTCTTAAGTTTCTACGGATGTATAGAAGATGAAACCTTTTATACTGGTCTAACTCACCCACCACTAAGGGTGTGTGACTAAAGTTTCACACCTCGTGTCACGCATGAACGGGCCAATTGGGTCTCTATGATTTATTTTAGATATTATATGATTTATTCAATGGGCCTAGCCCATATAATTCCCACATTTTCTACACCCACAAGATGGAGTTCTATACTCATTCTAATGTTACAGGGTCCTCATTATCAAAATCTTTGAATCATCCACCCGGGATTCGCTCTCAATGCAATTTATGTTTATATTTTGGAAATGGACATGGTAACAATGGTAAGGTTTTACTTCCAACGAAAAAAAGGAATGTGATTAATTTGAATTCCTTTTAGTAAGAAACAGAAACCGCTTGAGTTGTCAATGGACCGACAAAGAGCACAACTGGCCGTGCATCGTTTACACGCTATACTTGGAACCAAGTTATTGTCGAGTCATATGGTACCAAAAACATTGTCGTTGTATTGTAGTCTACATACAACTGTGTCCGGACAGGGTCGGTATAGATACCAACTACTAATTTGCGTTTCCTTCATTTTTTATGAAACACACAAACAAACTCATGCGTGTTTCACAGATACAAGAAATGAGAAACATTTTTGTGTTTTTATGGGAGAAAATAAAAACATAAACCGCTTGACCGAGTGATTTCCTAGACTATATCGAATCAATGGATTTAGAGGGAGCACAGTTGCACATGCCATGTTTACGTGCTATACTTAGAGCAAAGTTATTTTTTAGTCAAATGGTATCAGAGAACACCACCGGTATGGTGTATCCTGGTGTACATACAAATGTGTATGCACGTGATCGATCAGGACAAGGATAACAACTAATATGTTCACTTTTCATATATATTTTTTCTTCTGAAACACAAACTCACGTGTATTTCTATCTAGATCCAACAACTGAGAAATATGATTGCGTTTTTGGGGAAGAAAAACGAAAACCGTTGACCGTGTGAATTACTAAATGGCCGAATAGATCCAGAGGAAGCATAACTGGCCATGCGCGTTTAGATGGTATACTTGGTACAAAGTTATTTTCGGTATAGGTATCAGCCCGTATGTTACTATATGTGTAGTGTCTTATCATAATCACATGTGCGGTACACGGCAAATAGCTGGCACACGAGTCTCGCCACCCTGCCGCGCCTCTGCTGGCCCCATCGGCGACGGACTTTCACGAACACAGGTGCGTTCCCTTCTTTAATTGCCCCCACCCCTCCCCCCTGATTTTTAGTGGTGGGGCCCGCCTCACTTAATTAAACCTCAACCAATCAAATCGTAACCACCCGCTAAAACCCTCGTAAAAGCCCGTGTGTCTAGCATTACTCCTCGCCACCCTGCCGCGCCTCTGCTGGCCCCATCGGCACCGTGCGGCGACAGCGGCCAGCCTCTCCCCTCCAGTTCTCACCCTCCCACGCGCCTTTAAATACCCCAACACCCCGCCCGACTGCAACCGCACACAAACGCAAAAAACCATACTTTCCTAGCTAGCCATGGAGAACGCCGAACACCACGACGGAGCCACCACCATCCTCTCCCTTTCCCCTTCCCCTACGTTGGCGCCCCTCTCCCCGCCGATATCCCCCAACTCGGCGGCGCTGGCGAACACGCGCTGGGTGCCCACCAGGGAGCAAATCGCGGTGCTGGAGGGGCTGTACCGCCAGGAGATGCGCACCCCCACCGCCGAGGAGATACATCAGGTGACGGCGAGGCTGCAGAAGCACGGCCCCATCGAGGGCAAGAACGTCTTCTTCTGGTTCCAGAACCGGCTGCGCCAGAAGCAGAAGCAGCAGCAGAGATCCGACTACTTCGCCAGGCAGCTCCGCCGTCCCCAGCCGCTGCCCACGCTCCGCAGGACCCCCGGCCACGCCTTCTCCCCGGTCCAGCTGCAGGCGCCGCCGGCGCCGAACACTCCTGCGTGCAACGGAGAAGGTACGTCCGCACATGAACCCCTCCATCTCTTCCTTCGACACGCCATTCCATTAAATCTGCTTTTGGCAATTGGCATGTAGTACATCTTGATTGATTAGCTTCCAAAAGCGCCTGTGCGTTTCTTAGCCTAGCTTTACGTTTGGGGTTTAGCTGGAAGGGATATGCATCTATGACTTTCCATTGCAAACCCCCACGGCTTTCATGCGTCTGCTGGTCAAAACTGGTCATGTGATTGGATGGTATGGCATCCATCTGGGCAAATTACTAACACACGCATGGATGCTGACTCATCTATAGTCGTTCGTTTCTGAAAGTGAAATGAAGTAGCACGTACCTGTACTATCTGTTGTCTGTTTTGTGATGTCCCTTTGGTAGTTTGGTTCGTATGCATGCATGCACAAGGTTGCTTTGCTTGCTTGGTTATACTCCTTCCGTTCTTAAATATAAGTCTTTCTAAAGATTACAACAAGTGACTATATAAAAAGCAAAATGAGTGAATCTATACTCTAAAATATGTCTACATACATTCATATGTTGTAGTGTATTTAAAATGTCTAAAAAAACTTATATTTAGGAATGGGGGAGTATATATTCTTTTTGCTCACGATGTGCACGCAGGATGCAAGGTAGCTCCATCTTTTCGCTTGTAGTGGCACCTGTTGTTTATTGTCTTTGCCAGTACTATATGTCAACCGGCTCAAAGATCACGACACCCAGCCTTGCTCACAGCCGTAACTTGCAACAGCGCCTTCTGTTGCGGTCGTCACACCCACGACTCCGCCGCTCCTTCGCAGCTTTGGGGGTTGCCGCTCGCAGCATTGTTCGATGGTCTTCTCTGGCAGCGATGGTGTAGCGCCCCTGCACAAAAATTGCGGTGATGGTGCATGGCTCCAAGGAGATGCCATGCAGAACAACCTTGGAGCATCAGTGCGGTAGCTGCTTGGAGAGGAATTGGACAGGCATGACCTGCCAAAGAAAATTCAATTTGGGGAAAAGGGCATGTGTCGGGAAGAAGACGATGACCCGAGGAGATAAGGTTGCGTGTGTGGCTGATTTGTAGTATGCGTAGCGCTAGGCTGGTCAATCCGCAACACGCCCAGTATTGCGCTCGGCTGCCTGCAACACGACCAACATTGCAAACACCTCTGAGTGGTCAATTGAGAAGAAGCCTTTTCCTTCTCATCTTGCCCACGAAGTGTCGCTGCGTAGAGTGTCAATGGAGCAGGGAAACCCTTGCATCATGGTCACACGATTTTACGTTGCAGGGCTAGGCTATGCATCCTGCTGCTGCTACCTCCTGTAGCTCTTTTAATCTTTTCTGCATTGTACATGCATGCGCGCATGCCCCAGATTAGATGGAATTAACCATCCTGCACCGACGTGTCCAGACCTAGTGAGAAATCCTACCCATATTGTAGGAAGACGGAAAATTTCTTGTGGGCCTGACAGTGGAACGAGGCATGCCAGCCAATCCAGCAGCGAGTAGTTTCTGTTTGTACCATTTTTTATTTATCAACTTGATCAAAATGGCCATGATCGAGTTATATTGCTCCTGTTTCTGTGAGTTTCAACGAAACCAACTTTATCTATTATCAAGAGAAATCTGTTTGGATATTCAGCGTAAGTTTATGAGCTTTCTGCTTCCTGATATTTTGCTCGACGTTGAGCAAAATACGGGAAACACACAAAAGATACTCTCAATCCAAACATGCCTATTATTGTGGTTATACTGACATATTTTCCGTTGGATCCATATTCCTTTTTCTTGCAGCAATGTACATGCAGCAGCCATGCTACATGTCAGGGTCAGCAGCACAGGACGCGGCTAATGCAACCTACTACTCACAGATGCAGCCGCAGATAATGTATCCGACTGCGGAGATGATGGCGCATGGCAATGTACAGGCACAGGCGCAAGCCGCCATGTACTACCAGGCAGCATCTCCAAACAACTCCAACACTCAACAACTGCGCATACTCCAGTGCCCCCCGGCCGCCGGCAGCTACGGGGCGCCTGACGCCTACTCCTACCGCCCCGTGCTTCTGAATCTGTTCCCACAGTACCCCACCTTTGCAAATCGCAAGAAGACCCGCCGCGTCGGGAGCGTTGGCTCCGTGAGGCCATCGACCTCAGGGTCGATCTCTTGGGAGACGGAGAGTCCCAAGATCCCCAACAGACACATTGCTATCGATCTATGATATCTTTGGTGAAGGCCACTCAAGGTGATGCATGATTGCTGATATGCTCGACAAGTACTTTGTTGAAATCATATAGGCTATCTCTTAGTCTCATGGACAAGCCATTGAGTAGATGTACCGGTTTTCTTTCATGGGATATTTAGTTGGAATGTTGGTTTACTTAGATAATTAGGAGGAAAATGTGTATTGCTTCATAAACTTGAAGCGTGCATTGGAAACCTTGTTAAATTTCATTGAGTTAGTCCAGTTAATTTCTTTTATTGCAAGGTGTATGTTCTATTTTGGTTTTAGCTTGTTTCATCATATCATTCATCTAACCATGGGTATGAAACAATCGCCAATGTTCTCAATAGATTTCAGGTATCACCCCCTTTTCATAAGAATATAAGTTTCCTTTTACTTTTAAAGGTCTATTTGAAATGATTGTAAGTTTTGAATATCTATCGACGTTTTGTTCTCGCTTGAGATACAAATACATGTGGCTACATGCAAACTATAACCGCTCCAAACATCCCCTTAGAGAAACTCAGAGGTGTATATAATTTTCTTTTCTTGTGAGAAAAAGAGGTTTATTGTTCGATTAGTTGTTTAAGTTACGAAGTGTGAAGCACACACAAGCGTATCATGTGTAAACATTGTAGACGAGATAAGTATCATGGTCAATCTCACACTACAATTTTGCTCGACATACCTAATGTTTTAGGCGTTACTGTCACATACCAAATTTCACAAATTTGACCCTCATTAGCGTTGCATTCTTTCTCTGGATTAATTCCAGAAAATGGTTAGCCCATTTTCCATACGGAAAATGAGCTTGAGCTTAACTTGTCAAATCTTTTTCTAACTATATATTCTCTTCCTATGTAAAAATTACAAGCTCAAGATTGTTGAGTAAGCATTTTCTTCTTCAAAATAATCCCTTTTTAAACCCCTTTGTGAAGAGGCACCTTTTTAGACACGAATTTTTTGCCAAGAAAATTACGGTAGTATCTTATGACCATGTATATTCCAACTATGCTAAAACATGAGATGCTCCAGTACAATTTTTGAATTTCAAAACTCCCAAAGTAACCAAAAAAATTGGTATCTAACCTTTGAGTATTCACCCCAAACTTTTTGTGTAGTCTGTACACCTCATTCAAAAGCTACCCTATTAGTTTCAGCCCCAAGATTTTCCATTTGATACCCAAACTATTTTTTCTTCAAATCTCGGCAGTAGAAAATTTGCCCCATTTTAGTGAAGTATCATTTCATCTGAAATCTTCGTAGATCCTACAAAACACCTAGGGACCCGGCCATACCAACTTGCATCCCGAACATCGGGCCCTAGGCTCAAAACCATGTATATACTGATGATAGCGGTGGCAACCACACATGCCAGAGCGACAATAGTGCAGAAACAACTTTCTGTTGCGTACTACTCACGTTGTGGCACTTCTACCGTGTTGTTTCACGACTGTGCACTCATGGATGTATCCCGCACCACCCTGCACCCCTCCCCTCACGACCCCCTCTTTCACTCACCGTCTCGGTCAGGCCATGAGCTCTGCCTCAGGCACGTGTCGAGATAAATCTGTCACCACAATCTCCATAGTGGCAAACCACTGGTGCCACCTAAAAATATCTACCAAGCACTCCCATGGACACCATTACCTCTGGGAACACCGGAGATGTCTTCAATGATCCAACCCGAGCAGTCGGTCACCATGGCCACGAGCTTAGCTAGAAATAGAGCCCCTCCCTAGCCACTCAAAGCACCCGCGTCAGCGGGGATGGAGACAGGGTCCCCTCGACACCACCCCGAGAAGGTGGCCTCGGTGTCATCGAGTACAAGATCAAGCTTGGTTTGTGTAAAAGGGTGCTCGAGGGCTCGGTCTCGATCGCTTGCCTCCTCGGGTGCACAAGCCACCTATTGTGGTTGTCCCACCTCTAAGGACAGGAGGAAGAACATGTCAGAAAAATCCCATGCCCATGGTAGGATGGGCTCTGACATGTCCCATGCTGGAGTTAGTCATGTATG
This sequence comes from Triticum monococcum, assembly GCA_034509565.1. NCBI lineage: Eukaryota > Viridiplantae > Streptophyta > Magnoliopsida > Poales > Poaceae > Triticum > Triticum monococcum. The sequence goes on along the minus strand of CM067843.1, from coordinate 661,376,121 downwards.
GTCTTGTCGCATCCCAGGTAGGACGTGCGATGGGATGCTTCAAGCGGAAGCTAAGCCCATGATAGCATATGTCAGGAGAGGACGACTCTGAGAACAACTCTTGATGTCCTCTGGGATCCCTGAGGCTCTAATAACCCACAAGTGTAGGGAATCTATTGTAGCCTTTTAGATAATTAAAGAGTGTCGAACCCAATAAGGAGTTAAAGGTAGTATTTGTATTCTCTAAGGTTCTATCAACCATAGATACAACCCTATGTACACCAAACGTTTGCTTTACCAAGAAACAAGAAATAAAACTCTTTTACAGTTATAAAAGGGATAGTTGGCAAGAAAGTGACGAACTTGGAAATCATGGTTAGTTGATGTAATGCAAAGGAACAAAAAGTAAAAGATAGAGAGTGTGGAATAACTGCGATAGGAAGTGAAGAATTGTCCCTAGGAAATTGGCTACAATAATCATATATTGCTGTTTTATGTGAGAGAGACCTATGCTAACTTACAACAAAATCCATTAATAACATGTATGTATGATTGAAACCCCTATCAACCGTCCACAAATAGTAAAGATTCATTAGGGTAAAAACCAAGCATAGTTATCTCAACATACTACTAAGTACTAAACCTAAAGGTGATTCACATACACACAAACTTGATTATGTTTGGTACTCCGTCTGGTGACTGCATAGTTATCTCAACATACTACTAACCCTAATGTTTGACCCACATACCTGCGTGCTCATATGATGGGCACCAAAGGAAAACAACACATCAACATACAACTCAAATCAGTCATAATATATCGCCAATGAATAACATGACAAAACAAATCTGCTCAGACATAACGAAGTTGCAATAGATCATTGGATACTAATTAATAGCATGAAACACCATGTTTAAGCAGAGGATTACAAAGGTTTATGGGAGAGTGGACAAAACTATAGAGAGGGAGGAAGGCGGTGGAGATGGTGTTGAAGTTGATGGAGGCGATGGACGATGACTGTGATTTTGGTTTCCCCGGCATCATACCGGCGTTGTTGGAAGAGAGGGGGAGAGGGGCAAACCCTCCTTGTTCTTCCTTGGCCTCCCCAATAGGTGGCGATAGGTTTCCTCCTCTGGTACATTTTGTCCATGGCTCCAGAGGGTGAAAGCCCCCTCCGGCATTTGATCTCTATTATGATTTTCTCTCCATTTTTTCTACTTTCCTAAGTCGTTCCACCATTTCTTAAGCTAGATGAGTTTTTGTGCCAATTGGTGTGGAGACCAACTGTAGCCTAGAAGTTAAGGGAACTACATGGAACATAAAACGGAAGTCAGGTGAATTATTTGAAGAGACCAACAACAGCCATTGGTGCAAAGATCAATTGTAGCCAAGAAGAGAAGCGACCAACTGCTCGAAGTTAAGAGAATTATTTGGAAGTTTTTTCCCTCAGCTGCATGCAAATGATTATGGTTATAATATGTTTGTATTTTACTTGATGATGATCATTCCCATAGCTGATAGAGAAGGTTCTACGCGATACTCAGAAGCATTATTTATCGGTACATAAACCATTTTCTTGAGAAGGTGAATGTACTATGAGCATTTTTTAATACTTCGGCCTTTCCTCATCTCATAATTGCGAGGAAAAAACAAAAACAAAGAAATAAAGTAATTCATTGGCCAGTTAGAGCATGCCAATGACCGCAATGATAGAAAGGGGAACCGCACCCCCAACAACAAATGACCTAAACCATCTGAATCGTGCACCCCCACCCAAAAGCACATGTGTAGAAGGAAGCCAGGTGAACTTACCAGATGATTCAGAAGCCACGGGAGAGCCCAATCAATGAGAACATGCAGCAGCATCATACTAATGACATGCAGAGATTCCAAAACACGCCATCTAGCCAGGCACAACGTCCAAAGCTCGAGCGGATAAAAATGTGCAAAGTCTAGGCAGACAACCAAAACACGCCATCCGGGCAGACCGCAACATGTAATGGTCGGGTAGACAACCAAAACACACCATCCAGGCACACCACAACGTGCAAAGGCCATTAAGACAGCCAAAACACGCCTTCCAAGCAGACCACAATGAGCGAAGGCCGGGCAAACAGATCAAGCCGACTGCGGCAAACAAAGCTAGATGATACCTCAAACTAAGTAGAACAATGCATGATATAGGCGATATTGCATGCAAGGCTGGAAGTACACCATCTCGTCAGTGCCTTACCTCTGCGCAAGAAGATGGGACCAAATTCATCGATGGTGAGTAGCTAAGCCTTACGGGTGTTTCCAACGCATACGTCTTTTGTCATGATGTTCTCCACCAATCGACCGTCAAAAAGGGCATAGGAATGACCAATCATCCCAGGCTCGGTCAAGCATCAGTCCATTGGGTGCCCGACGAGGCAAACCAGCACCCAACGCATGTGAACATCAAGAATTGAAACCAAAATGCCAAATGAACCATTTCAAGGAGTTCTTTTTGGGAATCATCTTGAATATATGATGCAAATGAAAAGCAAAGGGGACACCCATTCCAACACCGGCCGGGACTTGCGACGAACCTGGGTTCTTTTTCTCCATGACTCTCGGGACTACCCGAGAGGTACTGATGCATCACCGACTTCTACAGAACCCAATTCTAATAAAAGACTATTACAGAATGCAGCAACCACTATGAACGCATCCACGAGACAAACACCATAGCTATCATTTAAAGAAGAGACAAATAAAATGAGCACGGAAGCGCTCCACAGGAGCTCCAAAAGCACCATGAATACAATCACATCACAGGAAAAATGAAAGACACGACAAACCAAAGGCATCAGGTTTATGAACATCTACTTTACAATCGTAAAAACAGGATATATTCCACCATCATTGAGACAATGGAAGAACACAAAAGAAATGCATCAAGGCATTGAATGCTATAGTCAACGACAAAACGACCTTTGATCTAAGACACCGCATACTCCCTCCAGTCCTTTTTACTCCGCATATAAGAATTGTCTGAAGTCAAACTTTGTAAAGTTTGACCATATTTATACAAAAAAATATTAACATATATAATGCTAAATTTATACAGTATGAGAACTAAAGTCATGACACATCTAATGTTGTTGATTTCACATTCTAAATGTTAGTATTTTTTCTGTAAACTTAGTCAAATTTTATGAAGCTTGACTTCAGACAAATCTTATATGCGAACTAAAAAGGACCGGAGGGAGTACTAAAATAACACAACAAACATTCCGGCAAACACCTCATGAAATGTCTAACATCTCCTCGTACTCGCAACACCTCTCTAAGCATAGCTAGGCAGAACACGAAGGTAAACATGTTTAGCATGATAGATAATCACGAGGTAAATGAAGAAACATAACACTAGTAGATAACTCACAAGAGATAACTCTACCGAAGGTAAATCTTCTATATCTAAATAGCTAGCCCCCACTAACCTATTTCTCTCAACATGCAAGTATGCCACCTCATCACACAACATGCATGGGGAAAGGCCCTCTCCAACTAATCTATTTCTTCCAACATGCAAGAATGCCACAATATCATGCAACATGTATGGGAAAAGACTCACCTCAACATGCAAACATACATAAGAATTGTCATTTCATTATGTTTTTATATTTAGTAAATAATTTACAACTACACAATAACTAATATGCATTATCACTTTTAGCTCTTATATTATTACTCCAAATATTCATGTTTCATGCGGTGAATCTCACTAAAAAGTGTTGCAAAATATTCCCGCAACAACGTGCAGGGCATCATCTAGTTACTAAAAGTAATGTGGTAAGAGAGAGAACAAGTGGTGCGCGATGGCGATAAGATATTTGTTTGGCGAGTTCAATCTTCGGTAGAAGAGCTACATCTAGTTAGAGGGACTTGTGATTGCACATAGGAGCAAACCCCCTCCCTTCTATTCTCCTCAACATGAAGTTCCTTGAACTTTAGTTCATTTTACTCGTTGTAGATCCTTCTCAGCGATCTCCAAACCTTCAGCAGACTTTGTCTTCGGTGACCATAATAACTCTTAGTCACCCAGACAGATGCCTAATCATATAGATAGTTAGTAGCTCTCAATAGTAATAGGATCAAAGCAATCTCAACTTAGATCTATGTGATGCTCAACCACTATCTAAGTTTGGGCTCTGGGTATTCTATCAGTGGATTCACTCAAATCTTTTAGAGAGGGGTGCTTAGACAAACTTGCTTGAAATCAAATAGAACAGTGAACCGACAACGGTTGATGGGGGTGGCTATTTATAGCCGGAGCAATCCCGGGGGTGAAATGATCAATCGGGGCCTAAGGCCCAGCCAATGGACAATCGACATGTTTTCAACGATCGGATTTCAAATGCACACGATAATTTGCTTGAGGAATAAATAAAGTTGACTCCATTGCTAGAGCATTTATCTCGAAGCCCAGAGGAACTTCGTCTCTGGCCTGCGAGTAATAACCCATTGCACATAGATATTTCTCTCAGCTCAGTTGAGATATAATTCGGTTAAGCATCAACGTAGACAGTCAAAACACTTGAACCCCTCTTAATAGCATTATAGCATGGTGGTCCTATGACTCAAATAAAAAATAAAACTATGAAGAAACTACGTCTTCACTTCCTCTTCATTCTTCTTTACTGCAATCATTTTCTCTGGGATGCCACATTTAGCAATTGCTTCAAATCAGTAATGTTTTTAGGGGTCAACAACACGCAATCTCATCGATAGCTTTAGCATTCTTCTTTATTGTTACACAGATAATCATCACATGAGTTTATAGCAAACTCCTCAATACTGCAGGGACCATATCTCTTTGTGTGCACTAGCAAACACATTAATCTGTCACCATTTTATCAAACAATATCCAAAACAGTCAAGGGGCACTAAATTGCACCAACAATTATCCTTCTATTTTTGTAGAACACGCAAACACACACATATTCCATCTAGATCAAACAACGGAGGCTGGGAGAACACGAGACTCCTTTTAGTAAAATTCATAGGTCACTATTTTCGAGCGATCTAACAAACACTCACATTCAAATCATATCTCCTTGCACCAACATTTTATTTTACAGCATATGGCATTGCACAAAAATCTATGGAAATACATAGTTTCATCGATTTGCAGGCATAACTAGAATTTCTTGGAATATAAGAGAAATTTTCTATTAATTTTAATCCAGAAAAGCATTAGATAAAACACAGTGAACATACTAGATAATTAGGCCATTGGTAGTGCTACACAAACTGGGCATGCAAATCAGTGGATAAGGAAAATATAGCATATCCATCTCTATTGCCATGATTAAGATACTAAAAGCAACACCTGGAAGTAGGGATATGAAGACATATGAAACATATGATGAAGAAGCGCCATTGGACAACCACGTGAACGCCCCCCCCCCTGAAAGACATTACCACCTCCCTCCCATGGATGCTCTCGAGGTAGATGGTTCCGGAGGTATGCTCTTTCTCATGGTGCATGTCGAGAAGCATGATGGGAATGATCTAGAGGCGGTGCAAACTCAGGAATGTAACAGGCTATTCTGTGTGGGCGCATTCATCTAGGATAGGGGTGATCTTAATATAGACTTTAGATGAGGATAACTGAGTTTCCTCCCTTCTAACTTCTATCATGCTAAAAAAGGATAAACACGCATAGGTCCCAGCATGGCTCGACTCATTCACAAAACATGATGCTAATGCTTGCATGAGGCAAGCCCAACGTCAGAGGTGGAGCATGTGCATGTGCCCCTTTCTCGACTTCCTAGTGATGTATAGAAGATGAAACCTTTTATATTGGTCTAACTCACTCTCCACTAAGGGTGTGGGACTAAAGTTTCAGACCTCGTGTCACGCATGAATGGGCCAATTGGGTCTCGATGATTTCTTCTAGAAATTATATGATTTTTTAATGGGCCTAGCCCATATAATTCCCACATTTTCTACATCCGCAAGATGGAGTTCTATACTTCTTTTTTCTAATGTTACATGGTCCTCATTATCAAAATCTCTCAATCATCCACCTAGGATCCGTTGTCAATGCATTTTATGTTCAGGTTTTGGAATTGGACATGGTAACAATTGTAAGGTTTTATTTCCAAACAAAAAGGAATGTGATTAATTTGATTTTGTTTTTGGCAAGAAACAGAAGCTGGTTGAGCTGTCAATGGATCGATAAAGAGCGCAGCTGGTCGTGCACTGTTTACAGGCTGTACTTGAAGGAAATATGCCATAGAGGCAATAATAAAGTTGTTATTTATATTTTCTTATATCATGATAAATGTTTATTTTTCATGCTAGAATTGTATTAACCGGAAACTTAGTACATGTGTGAATACATAGATAAACAGAGTGTCCCTAGTATGCCTCTACTTGACTAGCTCGTTAATCAAAGATGGTTAAGTTTCCTAGCCATAGACATGTGTTGTCATTTGATGAACGGGATCACATCATTAGAGAATGATGTGATGGACTAGACCCATCCGTTAGCTTTGCACTATGATCGTTTAGTTTATTGCTATTGCTTTCTTCATGACTTATACATGTTCCTATGACTATGAGATTATGCAACTCCCGAATACTGGAGGAACACTTAGTGTAATATCAAACATCACAACGTAACTAGGTGATTATAAAGATGCTCTATAGGTGTCTCCGATGGTGTTTGTTGAGTTGGCATAGATCGAGATTAGGATTTGTCACTCCGATTGTCGGAGAGGTATCTCTGGGCCCTCTCGGTAATGCACATCACTATAAGCCTTGCAAGCAATGTGACTAATGAGTTAGTTGTGGGATGATGCATTACAGAACGAGTAAAGAGACTTGCCAGTGACGAGATTGAACTAGGTATGATGATACCGACGATCGAATCTCGGGCAAGTAACATACCGATGACAAAGGGAACAATGTATGTTGTTGTGCGGTTTGATTGTTAAAGATCTTCGTAGAATATGTAGGAACCACTATGAGCATCCAGGTTCCGCTATTAGTTATTAACCGGAGATGTGTATCGGTCATGTCTACATAGTTCTCGAACCCGTATGGTCCGCACGCTTAACGCTCGATGACGATATGCATTATGAGTCATGTGATTTGATGTACTGAAAGTTTTTCGGAGTCCCGGATGAGATAACGGACATGACGTGGACACTCGAAATGGTCGAGACATAAAGATTCATATATTGGCGGGCTACATTCGGACACCGGAATGGTTCGGGTCGTTTCGGATAAGTTTTGGAGTATCGGGGGTTACCGGACCCCCGGGAAGTTATTGGGCCTAATGGTGGAAGAGAGGAGGCAGACCAAGGTGTGGCGCGCCCCCCCCTAGCCCAAACCAAATTGGACTAGGGCTTGGTGGCCGGCCCCCCTTTCTTTCTCTTCTTCCTCTCCATCCTTCTTCCCCTACTAGGCTAGGAAAGGGGGAAACCTACTCCTACTAGGAGTAGGATTCCCCCCTTGGGCGTGCCCCTTGTGGCCAGCCCTCCTCCTCCCCTCCTTTATATACGGGGGAGGGGGCACTCCATAGGCACACAAGTTGTTCTTTAGCTGTGTGCGGTGCCCCCCTCCACAGTTTTACACCTCGGTCATATTGTCGTAGTGCTTAGGCGAAGCCCTGCGTTGGTAACTTCATCATCACCATCGAAATGCCATCGTGCTGACGGAACTCACCCTCGGCCTTAGTTGGATCAAGAGTACGAGGGACGTCACCGAGCTGAACATGTGCAGATCGCGGAGGTGTTGTGCGTTCGGTACTTGATCGGTTGGATCGCGAAGACGTTCGACTACATCAACCATGTTACTAAACACTTGCGCTTTCGGTCTACGAGGGTACGTAGATACACTCTCCCCTCTCGTTGTTATGCATCTCCTAGATATATGTTGCGTGATCGTAGGATTTTTTTTTGAAATAATGCGTTGCCTAAAGTGGCATCCGAGCGAGGTCTATGCGTAGATGTTATATGCACGAGTAGAACACAAAGAGTTGTGGGCGAAAATAGTCATACTGCTTACCAGCATGTCATACTTTGATTCAACGGTATTGTTGGATGGAGCGGCCCAGACCGACATTATATGACCACGTTCATGAGACTAATTCTACCAACATGCTTCACACACAGGTGGCTAGTGGGTGTCTGTTTCTCCAACTTTAGTTGAATCGAGTGTGACTACGCCCGGTCCTTGTTGAAGGTTAAAACAACACACTTGATGAAAAATTGTTGTGGTTTTTGATGCATAGGTAAGGACGGTTCTTGCTAAGCCCGTAGCAACCATGTAAAACTTGCAACAACAAAGTAGAGGACGTCTAACTTGTTTTTGCAGGGCATGTTGTGATGTGATATGGTCAAGATGTGATTATATAAATTGTTGTATCAGATGATCATGTTTTGTAACAAAGTTACCGGCAACCGGTAGGAGCCATATGGTTGTCGCTTTATTGTATGAAATGCAATCGCCACGTAATTGCTTTACTTTATTACTAAGCGATAGTGATAGTTGTGAAAGAAATAGTTTGCGAGACGACAATGATGCTACGATGAGATCAAGGTGTCAAGCCGGTGACGATGGTGATCATGACGATGCTTTGGAGATGGAGATCAAAGGCACAAGATGATGATGGCCATATCATATCACTTATATTGATTGCATGTGATGTTTATCTTTTATGGATCTTATTTTGCTTAGTACGGCGGTAGCACTATAAGATAATCTCTCACTAAATTTCATGGTATAAGTGTTCTCCCTGAGTATGCACCGTTGCTACAGTTTGTCGTGCCGAGACACCACGTGATGATCGGGTGTGATAAGCTCTACATTCACATACAATGGGTGCAAGCCAGTTTTGCACAAGCAAAATACTGAGGTTAAACTTGACGAGCCAAGCATATGCAAATATGGCCTCGGAACACTGAGACCAAAAGGTCGAGCGCGAATCATATAGTAGATATGATCAACATAGTGATGTTCACCATTGAAAACTTCTCCATCTCACGTGATGATCGGACATGGTTTAGTTGATATGGATCATGTGATCATTTAGATGACTAGAGGGATGTCTATCTAAGTCAGAGTTCTTAAGTAATATGATTAATTGAACTTTAATTTATCATGAACTTAGTACCTGATAGTATTTTGCATGTCTATGTTGTTGTAGATAAATTACTCGTGCTACTGTTCCTTTCAATTTTAATGCGTACCTAGAGAAAGCTAAGTTGAAAGATGATGGTAGCAACTACACAGACTGGGTCCGTAACTTGATGATTATCCTCATTGCTTCATAGAAAAATTACGTCCCGGAAGCACCACTAGGTGCAAAGCCCGCTGCAGGAGCAACACCAGATGTTATAAACGTCTGGCAGAGCAAAGCTGATGACTACTCTACAGTTCAGTGTGCCATGCTTTACGGCTTAGAATCAGGACTTCAACGACGTTTTGAACGTCACGGAGCATATGAGATGTTCCAGGAGTTGAAGTTGATATTTCAAGCAAATGCCCGAATTGAGAGATATGAAGTCTCCAATAAGTTCTATAGCTACAAGATGGAGGGGAAGAGTTCTGTCGATGAACATATACTCAGAATGTCTGGGTACCACAACCACTTGACTCAACTGGGAGTTAATCTTCCTGATGATAGTTTCATTGACAGAGTTCTTCAATCACTGCCACCAAGCTACAAAAGCTTCATGATGAACTATAATATGCAAGGAATGGATAAGACAATTCCCGAGCTCTTCAGGATGCTAAAAGCTGCGGAGGTAGAAATCAAGAAGGAGCATCAAATGTTGATGGTTAACAAGACCACTAGTTTCAAGAAAAAGCGCAAAGGGAAGAAGGGGAACTTCAAGAAGAATGGCAAGCAAGTTGCTGCTCAAGTGAAGAAGCCCAAGTCTGGACCTAAGCCTGAGGCTGAGTGCTTCTACTGCAAAGGGACTGGTCACTGGAAGCGGAACTGCCCCAAGTATTTGGCAGATAAGAAGGATGGCAAAGCGAAAGGTATATTTGATATACATGTTATTGATGCGTACCTTACTAATGCTCGCAGTAGCGCCTGGGTATTTGATACTGGTTCTGTTGCTCATATTTGCAACTCTAAACAGGGGCTACGGATTAAGCGAAGATTGGCTAAGGACGAGGTGACAATGCGCGTGGGAAATGGTTCCAAAGTCGATGTGATCGCCGTCGGCACACTACCTCTACATCTACCTTCAGGATTAGTTTTAGACCTGAATAATTGTTATTTGCTGCCAGCGTTAAGCATGAACATTATATCTGGATCTTGTTTGATGCGAGACAGTTATTCATTTAAATCAGAGAATAATGGTTGTTCTATTTATATGACTAATATCTTTTATGGTCATGCACCCCTGATGAGTGGTCTATTTTTACTAAATCTTGATAGTAGTGATACACATATTCGTAGTATTGAAGCCAAAAGATATAAGTTTAATAATGATAGTGCAACTTATTTGTGGCACTGTCGTTTGGGTCATATTGGTGTAAAATGCATGAAGAAACTCCATGCTGGTGCACTTTTGGAATCACTTGATGCTTGCGAACCATGCCTCATGGGCAAGATGACTAAGATTCCGTTCTCCGGAACAATGGAACAAGCAACAGACTTGTTGGAAATAATATATACTGATGTATGTGGTCCAATGAGTGTTGATGCTCGTGGCGGGTGATACGTCTCCAACGTATCTATAATTTTTTATTGTTCCATGCTATTATATTATCAACCTTGGATGTTTTATATGCATTTATATGATTTTTGGGACTAACCTATTAACCTAGAGCCCAGTGCCAGTTTCTGTTTTTTCCTTGTTTTAGAGTATCGCAGAAAAGGAAAATCAAACGGAGTCCAATTGACCTGAAACTTCACGGAACTTATTTTTGGAACGGAAGCAACCCGGGAGACTTGGAGTCCACGTCAACGAAGCTTCGAGGTAGCCACGACGTAGGGGGCGCGCCCTCCACCCTCGTGGGCCCCTCATGGCTCCCCTCACGTACTTCTTCCTCCTATATATCTCCATATACCCTAAAATGATCAGGGAGCACAATAGATTGGGAGTTCCGCCGCCAGGAGCCTCCGTAGCCACTGAAAACCAATCTAGACCTGTTCTGGCACCCTGCCCGAGGGGGAATCCCTCTCCGGTGGTCATCTTCATCATCCCGGTGCTCTCCATGACGAGGAGGGAGTAGTTCTCCCTTGGGGCTGAGGGTATGTACCAGTAGCTATGTGTTTGATCTCTCTCTCACTCTCTCTCTCTAGTGTTCTTGAGGTGATACGATCTTGATGTATCGCGAGCTTTGCTATTATATTTGGATCCTATGATGTTTCTTCCCCCCTCTACTCTCTTGTACTGGATTGAGTTTCCCCTTTGAAGTTATCTTATCGGATTGAGTCTTTAAAGATTTGAGAACACTTGATGTATGTCTTGCCGTGCGTATCTGTGGTGACAATGGGATATCACGTGATTCACTTGATGTATGTTTTGGTGATCAACTTGCGGGTTCCGCCCATGAACCTATGCATAGGGGTAGGTACACGTTTTCGTCATGATTCTCCGATAGAAACTTTGGGGCACTCTTTGAGGTTCTATGTGTTGGTTGAATAGATGAATCTGAGATTGTGTGATGCATATCATATAATCATACCCACGGATACTTGAGGTGACATTGGAGTATCTAGGTGACATTAGGGTTTTGGTTGATTTGTGTCTTAATGTGTTATTCTAGTATGAACTCTAGGGTTGTTTGTGACACTTATAGGAATAGCCCAATGGATTGATTGGAAAGAATAACTTTGAGGTGGTTTCGTACCCTACCATAATCTCTTCGTTTGTTCTCCGCTATTAGTGACTTTGGAGTGACTCTTTGTTGCATGTTCAGGGATAGTTATGTGATCCAATTATGTTATTATTGTTGAGAGGACTTGCACTAGTGAAAGTATGAACCCTAGGCCTTGTTTCAACGCATTGCAATACTGTTTATGCTCACTTTTATCATTAGTTACCTTGCTGTCTTTATATTTTCATATTACAAAAACCTTTATCTACCATCCATATTGCACTTGTATCACCATCTCTTCGCCGAACTAGTGCACCTATACAATTTACCATTGTATTGGGTGTGTTGGGAACACAAGAGACTCTCTGTTATTTGGTTGTAGAGTTGCTTCAGAGAGACCATCTTCATCCTACGCCTCCTACGGATTGATAAAACTTAGGTCATCCACTTGAGGGAAATTTGCTACTATCCTACAAACCTCTACACTTGGAGGCCCAACAACGTCTACAAGAAGAAGGTTGTGTAATAGACATCAGCGGGTATCGTTATTTTCTAACCTTCACATATGATTTGAGCAGATAGGGTTATGTATACTTGATGAAACATAAGTCTGAAACATTTGAAAAGTTCAAAGAGTTTCAGAGTGAAGTGGAAAATCATCATAACAAGAAAATTAAGTTTCTAGATCTAATCGTGGAGGTGAATATTTGAGTTATGAGTTTGGTCTTCATTTGAAACAATGCGGAATAGTTTCACAACTCACGCCACCTGGAACACCACAGCGTAACGGTGTATCCCAACGTCGTAAGCGCACTTTCCTAGATATGGTGCGATCTATGATGTCTCTTACTGATTTGCCGCTATCATTTTGGGGTTATGCTTTAGAGACGGCTGCATTCACGTTAAACAGAGCACCATCAGAATCCGTTGAGACGACGCCATATGAACTGTGGTTTGGCAAGAAACCCGAGTTGTCGTTTCTTAAAGTTTGGGCTGCGATGCTTATGTGAAAAAGCTTCAACCTGGTAAGCTCGAACCCAAATTGGAGAAATGTGTCTTCATAGGATACCCAAAGGAGACTGTTGGGTACGCCTTCTATCACAGATCCGAAGGCAAGATATTCGTTGCTAAGAATGGATCATTTCTAGAGAAGGAGTTTCTCTCGAAAGAAGTGAGTGGGAGGAAAGTAGAACTTGATGAGGTAACTGTACCTTCTCCCATATTGGAAAGTAGTTCATCACATAAATTAGTTCCAGTGGTTCCTACACCAATTAGTGAGGAAGCTAATGACGATGATCACAAAACTTCTAATCTAGTTACTGCCGAACCTCGTAGGTCAACCAGAGTAAGATCCGCACCAGAGTTGTACGGTAATCCTGTTCCGAAGGTCATGTTACTTGACCATGACGAATCTACAAACTATGGGGAAGCGATGATGAGCCCAGATTCCGCAAAATGGCTTGAGGCCATGAAATATGAGATGGGATCCATGTATGAGAACAAAGTTTGGACTTTGGTTGACTTGCCCGATGATCGGCAAGCGATAGAGAATAAATGGATCTTCAAAAAGAAGACTGAAGCTGATGGTAATGTTACTGTCTACAAAGCTCAACTTGTTGTGAAAGGTTTTCGACAAGTTCAAGGAGTTGGCTACGATGAGACCTTCTCACCCGTAGTGATGCTTAAGTACGTCCGAATCATGCTAGCAATTGCCGCATTTTATGATTATGAAATTTGGCAAATGGATGTCAAAACTGCATTCCTTAATGGATATCTTAAAGAAGAGTTGTATATGATGCAACCAGAAGGTTTTGTCGATCCAAAAGGTGCTAACAAAGTGTGCAAGCTCCAGCGATGCATTTATGGACTGGTGCAAGCATCTCGGAGTTGGAATATACGCTTTGATAGTGTGATCAAAGCATATGGTTTTATACAAACTTTTGGAGAAGCCTGTATTTACAAGAAAGTGAGTGGGAGCTCTGTAGCATTTCTGATATTATATGTGGATGACATATTATTGATCGGAAATGATACTGAATTTCTGAATAGCATAAAAGGATACTTGAATAAGAATTTTCAATGAAAGACCTTGGTGAAGCTGCTTATATATTGGGCATCAAGATCTATAGAGATAGATCAAGACGCTTAATTGGACTTTCACAAAGCACATACCTTGATAAAGTTTTGAAGAAGTTCAAAATAGAACAAGCAAAGAAAGGGTTCTTGCATGTGTTACAAGGTGTGAAGTTGAGTCAGACTCAATGGCCGACCACTACAGAAGATAGAGAGAAAATGAAAGTCTATGCCTCAGCCATAGGTTCTATCATGTATGCAATGTTGTGTACCAGACCTGATGTGTGCCTTGCTATTAGTTTAGTAGGGAGGTACCAAAGTAATCCAGGAGTGGATCACTTGACAGCGGTCAAGAACATCCTGAAACAACTGAAAAGGACTAAGGATATGTTTCTCGTTTCTGGAGATGACAAAGAGCTCGTCGTAAATGCTTACATCGATGCAAGCTTTGACACTGATCCGGATGACTCTAAGTCACAAACTGGATAGGTATTTGTATTGAATGGTGGAGCTGTCAGTTGGTGCAGTTCTAAGCAGAGCGTTATGGCGGGATCTACGTGTGAAGGGGAATACATAGCTGCTTCAGAAGCAGCAAATGAAGGAGTCTGGATGAAAGAGTTCATAGCCGATCTAGGTGTAATACCTAGTGCATCGGGTCCAATGAAAATCTTTTGTGACAATACTGGTGCAATTGCCTTGGCAATGGAATCCAGATTTCACAAGAGAACCAACTACATCAAAAGACGCTTCAATTCCATCCGCGATCAAGTCAAGGAGGGAGACATACAGATTCGCAAGATACATACGGATCTGAATGTTGCAGACCCATTGAATAAGCCTCTATCATGAGCAAAACATGATCAGCACCAATTCTCCATGGGTGTTAGAATCATGACTGTGTAATCTAGATTATTGACTCTAGTGCAAGTGGGAGACTGAAGGAAATATGCCCTAGAGGCAATAATAAAGTTGTCATTTATATTTCCTTATATCATGATAAAAGTTTGTTATTCAAGCTAGAATTGTATTAACTATAAACTTAGTACATGTGTGAATACATAGACAAACAGAGTGTCCCTAATATGCCTTTACTTGACTAGCTCGTTAATCAAAGATGGTTAAGTTTCCTAGCCATGGACATGTGTTGTCATTCGATGAATGGGATCACATCATTAGAGAATGATGTGATGGACTAGACCCATCCGTTAGCTTAGCACTATGATCATTTAGTTTATTGCTATTGCTTTCTTCATGACTTATACATGTTCCTATGACTATGAGATTATGCAACTCCCGAATACCGAGGAACACTTAGTGTGCTATCAAACGTCACAACATAACTGGGTGATTATAAAGATGCTCTACAGGTGTCTCTGATGGTGTTTGTTGAGTTGGCATAGATCGAGATTAGGATTTGTCACTCCGATTGTCGGAGAGGTATCTCTGGGCCCTCTCGGTAATGCACATCACTATAAGCCTTGCAAGCAATTTGACTAATGAGTTAGTTGCGGGATGATGCATTAAAGAACGAGTGAAGAGACTTGCCAGTGAGGAGATTGAACTAGGTATGATGATACCGACAGTCGAATCTTAGGCAAGTAACATACCGATGACAAAGGGAACTGTCGTGGTTCTAAGTCTGACAGTGAGGTAGGGGGGTGTGTATGAAGAGGCTAGACCTTAGCTATTGGGAAGTTGTAAGCATGCAAGGTTTACGAGTTCAGGCCCTTCTTGGAGGAAGTAACAACCCTACGTCTCGGTGCCCGGAGGCGGTCGATTGGATTATGCGTGTGTAGATGACATGGGTGCGAACCCTTCATACTGAGGAGGGGGGTGGCTTATATAGAGTTCGCCGGCCCTCTCCTGCCCTCAGTAATGCAGGGTTTAAGGTACATTTAAGGGGGGGGCGTTACTGATAACGTCCCTAATAAAGTGTCATACTAACCATAAAGACTACTTAATAGCCGACCGTTTGCCTGCGGAGTGACTTCAGGCCTTTTGGTCAGTCAAGTGGTTGGCTTCATGGTCGAGTGATAGTTTCTTGGTCGAGTGTCTTGGACCCGTCGAGTGGGATACCTTCAAGTTGGTTGAAAGGTGACTTCTTCTAGGGATGTCCTCGGGTAGGGCTCTTTAGGACGGGTCCGTGCCCCTCCCGTAGGCACATAGCTTCATCATTAGCCCCCGAATGGATTGAGGCTAGAG
The DNA here is from genome assembly GCA_034509565.1 of Triticum monococcum. Taxonomy (NCBI): domain Eukaryota; kingdom Viridiplantae; phylum Streptophyta; class Magnoliopsida; order Poales; family Poaceae; genus Triticum; species Triticum monococcum. Next base: position 661,360,049 of record CM067843.1, on the reverse strand, counting down.
TGAGAAAAGGGGTTAGGGACCTTTCCGACTGCTTCTTCGGGTTTATATGAGTGCTTCGTTCTGGGTCGACCGTCACGGATGACGTCGTTAACCTCTTTCAGTCGCCTTGATCCGTTCCAGGCCTTTCGTCGAGTGGATTTCTTTACCTGTGAGGTACCGAGCGCCGGTGCATGCAGGATTTCTGTTTTGACAAGTTGTTCTGCAGCCTACGGATATCACGGGATTCGGATTTTTTGGGAAGCGCGCGGAACGGGGGCGGCCGCAGTAATCGGAAGTGACAATGCGAATGCTCCTCGATCTCCGTGCCGCCTTTTTCGCCACGTACTGCGCGCGCGCCTGCCACGGGATTTGACTGGATAGCCTGGGCCTACTGGTCAGCCACTCGGAAGCAGCCCCTTATAAGTTGCCAGCTCGGAGTCCTCCAACAGTGCGCGTGCTCCTCTCTTCTCCTTCTTCCTCTCTTTCTTCGCAATCTCCTCCGCTGCCTTCGCTCTCGCCCAACCACCGCAAACCAGTTCGAGATCTCGCCGGCGACGATGGTGAAGGGCAAGACAACCGCTCTGGAGCGCGCGAAGAAGGCAGCGGCGGCGGGGAAGGGGAAGAAGTCTGCGTGCGGCGGATCTTCCTCCAGGACGGCCCTGCCCAAGGGTTGGATCCAGGGCGACTGGATGCCATCAGTGCTCCGGCAGGAGGATCTCGATGACATGGTGGAGGGGGGAGCCATTCCCCACAAAGCCGCGCGTCTTCCGGGGGAGAGATCGAGCCCCAACCTCGCGACGGTGAGTGCGTGCTTCTGGCCACTCACATTGACCGAGGGTTTTCTCTGCCGCCCCATTCCTTCTTCCGAAACTTCTTGAACTTCTTTGGAGCGCAGCTCCATCACTTTACCCCAAACTCCATAGTCTATCTTGCCACTTTCATTTCTATGTGTGAGGCGTTCCTGGGTTGCCGCCCACACTGGGGGCTTTTCAAGCACATTTTCACCTGTCGCTCTCAGTCGGTCAAGAAGGCCAAGTCGAGTGATGAGAAGACACAAGTGATCCAGCTGTGTGGGGGCTTGGCGATCCAGACGAGGGGGAAGAGCTGTTTCCCATCCATTACTTTCCCGGAGTCAGTCCGAGGCTGGCAGGCGACTTGGTTCTACTGCCAGGATCAGGCGACTCCAGGGCAGTCGACTGGACTCCCACCTTTCTCTCTTGACCGAGCCGAAAAGCCTGCTTCTCTGAAGGTGACGCCTGAAGAAAAGGCCCAGGTCAAGGTACTGGCGGGTCGAGTGGTTGAACTTGTCCGCGAGGGCGTGACGGGGATGGATCTGCTGGAAGTCTTCCTCAAGAGGCGAATCCAACCGCTCCAGGCTCGTGACCACCCGATGTGGCTGTACTCTGGCCTCGAGGACACCACTCGGATCCACCCGGAGGAGGTCACCGACGAGATGTTGGAGGGGTGGCTGTCAAGCATCACGGGGAACAAGGACAACCCCCGAGGAGCCAGGAGGGTCATTCCACTCGACAGTTCGTATGAGGTCGACCAGGTGTGTCTTTATGCTCTCGACTAAAATCTTTGTTTTCTGCGTTGGTCTTCTTTTGAGTAGGTCGATTGACTTTCGTTTTGTCTGATGTTTTCCAGGCGACCACCGAGATGTACTCGACGCCCAATGGGGCACAGGGGTCGACTGAGGAAGGAGAAGGGAGCGGAGGCGAGAGCGGGGATGACCAAGGTGAGTGGGAGTCTGATGGTGAAGGAGAGGGAGGCGATGACGTCTTCTCCAGGGAAGAGGAGGAGGAGGATGTCGAACCCCCCCGCCCGGAGAGGCGATCCAAGCTCGCACACGACCCGGCGCAGGAACGTGGCAAGGCGACTGCCTCCGTTGGGCCGTCGTCAAAACGCCCTCGGACTTCTTCTCCAACACCGACTGGGAAGGTCCCCAAGCAACCACGCACGACGCTGTCCAAGCCGCCCAAGGCACTGCCCAAGATGAAGATAGCCGTCCCTATCATTTCCGGGTAATAAATCTTGTTTTTCCTTTGTCGACCATGGGCGGATCTTTGGTCGATTCATTGAGCCAATCAACTGTCTTTTCGAAATTTGCAGCGCTGCTACCTCTGAAGTCTCTGCCAAGGACGACGACCAAGAGATGGGGGACGCAGTTACCTCCAACCCAGGTACGTTTACTGACGTCCTGTTTTCGAGTCGAGTGGTCATTTCTTGCGATTTTGGTCGATTGAAAGTTTCCCTTGCAGCCCCTCCTCATGTTATCGACCTCCCGGATGACGATGACAACGAAACGCTGAGGATGAGGAGGACCAAGAGGTCGTCGGCTGACAGGACTCCCCAGCCTACTCCGGCGCCTGAGACCGTGGCTCGGGATGGTGGCGACGCCCCTCGGGCTTCTGTAACCTTTGCTAATCCCCTGTCGAGTGCGCAGCCTTCGGCGTCGACTGCAGATCCAACTTTGCTTTTTGTCGCATACCCTGTCCCTAAGGACGAAGTGGCTGCTGCGAAGGAGGCTATACGCCAGGCGGGGGTCATGATGGAGCAGGTGAAGAAGGCTCGGGAGGCCAGCCAGGCAGCCTATGACGCAAGTTCGGCGCTTCAGAGTAACGTCCAGGTCAGTCGACTTGATACTTGATCATTTGAAGAGTCTTTCTCCTCCTCTTTTTTTGAAGATCTTTGTATCTGTACACCCACTGGGTGTGTTTACTCCTTCTTGGACTAGTGGGGGCACGCTGAGTGCACCCACTGGGTGTAGTCCCCGAGACTATGGTGGACTGCTGGCAGTCGACTGTAGTCTTTACATTGTGTTTCTGTTTTCCTTTTCTTGGTCTCGTCGAGCCATGTCGAATGGATCTGTATCCGGTCGACTGCGGACAGTCGAGTTTTTTTTTCAAACCAGTGGGGGCACGCTGAGTGCACCCACTGGGTGTAGTCCCCGAGACTACTGTCGAATGTTTTTGATTCGGCTGTAGTCTTAGAAACGTCACCTTTTTCCCTCAGTTACTCGGAAGCAACTTATCTTGGATGTCTGTCGACTGATTTTTCCTTTTGCAGAAATCTTGTGAACTTGCGTCTCGCTATACTGAGTTGGAGAAGCAACGGATTCAACTGACCCTCGATCTGGAGCTGGCCAGAACGGAGCTGCAGAAGGTCAGAGATGGCGTTGCTGGTAAGACGACCTTGTCGACTGGTTTTGTTTTTAGGTTTGAGTACCCTTCTGCTGTTTCTAAACCAATCATCGTTTCTTTTGCAGGAGAACTGAGCAAGGCCCTGGCGAAGAAGGATCGGGACTTGGCTGCTGCCCACAAGGAGGCTGACGACAAGGTTGCTCTGGCTGAACAAAAGCTGGCTTCGGTCAGCAAAATAGAAGATGAGAATACTAGGCTGAAGACCGCTCTAAATGAAGCCAACAGGGAGTGCTCGCGTTGGAAGAAGGAGCACCTCTCCCTGAGCGAGCAGATGGAAGGCGTTGCTCACAGGAGGGATGACCTGGAGAGCTACTTGAGGAGCCTCGCCAAGACGTTGTACACCAAGCTCGAAGGTGCGCATTCAATTCTGACTTGTTTTCTTTTGTGTCGACTCAGTTTGTGTGAATTGACTTATCCTTGTGTCTGCAGAGTTTTGCTAGAACTTTGAAGAGGAGACCGGGCAGATTGAAACGGGTTTGGACCCAATCAATTCTCCGGTGAATGATGACTCTGCCATGAATCTGCTTCGACTGGAATCTCATATCGATGGCGCCGTGGATTACTTGGCCCGGTTGAAGGTTGTCATGTCGCAGATCGACCCGACACTTTGGCCAGAGTCTATGCTCCAGAACGATCTCGAGTCTCTGATGACTCGACTTGACAGAGTCCCTGACCGAGTGCAGGAGTGGAAGAAGTCTTCTGCTCGGTGTGGCGCTGATGTGGCTCTATCTTTAGTCCGCGTCCATTGCAAGGAGGCGCGAGAAGAGAAATTGGCCGCCATCCAAGTCGCCAATACCAAGAGGCACAGCTTTCAAGACTTCATGGAGACCTTCATTGCTGCTGCCACTCGTATTGCGGACGGAATCGACCTGGATGAGTTCGTCGCCCCTACCAGTCCTCCACCTGAGGAATGAAAAAACTTTTATGCTTCTCCTTAAATTTGCCTCGGAATGCCGAGTGGATTTGTAACCGTTTAAACTCTGCCGAGCCGAGGGCTCGAGTACTTTGATTTGAGGCCTGGGGTCTTTTAGGCTTTATCCGAACATGATTTCTTGCTGAATATCTTCATGGTTTTGATCTATCGTGTGGAACTTTGGTCTTGTATTCAGACGAGTGCTGGACTGCAGCTAAATCCCCGAGTGCGAGGTTGGCTCTCCACTCGGTAGGGTTTTTTCAAACTTAGGCGAGTGCTTGACTGTAGCTAAGTTTCCGAGTGGGAGAACTTAGGCGAGTACCGGACTGCAGCTAAGCCCCCGAGTGGGAGGATTGCTCTCCACTCGGTAGGATTTTTTCAAACTTAGGCGAGTGCTTAACTGCAGCTAAGTTTCCGAGTGGGAGAACTTAGGCGAGTACCGGACTGCAGCTAAGCCCCCCGAGTGGGAGGATTGCTCTCCACTCGGTAGGATTTTTTCAAACTTAGGCGAGTGCTTGACTGCAGCTAAGTTTCCGAGTGGGAGAACTTAGGCGAGTACCGGACTGCAGCTAAGCCCCCGAGTGGGAGGATTGCTCTCCACTTGGTAGGATTTTTTCAAACTTAGGCGAGTGCTTGACTGCAACTAAGTTTCCGAGTGGGAGAACTTAGGCGAGTACCGGACTGCAGCTAAGCCCCCGAGTGGGAGGATTGCTCTCCACTCGGTAGGATTTTTTCAAACTTAGGCGAGTGCTTGACTGCAGCTAAGTTTTCGAGTGGGAGAACTTAGGCGAGTACCGGACTGCAGCTAAGCCCCCCGAGTGGGAGGATTGCTCTCCACTCGGTAGGATTTTTTCAAACTTAGGCGAGTGCTTGACTGCAGCTAAGTTTCCGAGTGGGAGAACTTAGGCGAGTACCGGACTGCAGCTAAGCCCCCGAGTGGGAGGATTGCTCTCCACTCGGTAGGGTTTTTTCAAACTTAGGCGAGTGCTTGACTGCAGCTAAGTTTCCGAGTGGGAGAACTTAGGCGAGTACTGGACTGCAGCTAAGCCCCCGAGTGGGAGGATTGCTCTCCACTCGGTAGGATTTTTCAAACTTAGGCGAGTGCTTGACTGCAGCTAAGTTTCCGAGTGGGAGAACTTAGGCGAGTACCGGACTGCAGCTGAGCCCCCGAGTGGGAGGATTGCTCTCCACTCGGTAGGATTTTTTCAAACTTAGGCAAAACGGATTCGCAGCCAAGTCACCCACTGGGGGGTTTTGTATGCAAACAAAGTGACAGCCATTATTGGAACACTCTTGTCTTTGATAAAAATGAACTGTAGAAATTATTTTTCCTTATTACATCTTATCTAAGGGAGAACTCAGGTGTAAAAGGGGCGGAGCAGTTCCGCGTTCCAAGCTCGTGGCTCGTCGATCTGGCGATCGACGTTGTAGAGGTGGTATGCTCCATTGTGGAGGACTCTGGTGATTATGAAGGGACCTTCCCAAGTAGGAGCAAGTTTGTGCGGCTTCTGTTGATCCACTAGGAGGACCAGATCTCCTTCTTGGAAGGCTCGACTTTTCACGTTCCGGGCGTGAAAACGGCGCAAGTCTTGCTGATAAATGGTCGATCTGATCATGGCCATCTCCCTTTCTTCTTCTAAGAGGTCGACTGCATCTTGCCGGGCCTGTTCTGCTTCATCTTCGGTGTAAAGTTCAACTCGGGGTGCATTATGAAGAAGATCACTTGGCAGGACTCCTTCGGCTCCATAAACCAGAAAGAATGGAGTTCTTCCAGTCGACCGGTTAGGGGTGGTCCTTAATCCCCACAGAACTGACGGAAGCTCGTCGACCCAAGCGCCTGCCGCATGCTTGAGATCGCGCATCAATCGAGGCTTTAGCCCTTTGAGAATCAGACCATTCGCTCTCTCGGCCTGTCCATTCGACTGGGGATGAGCGACCGATGCGTAGTCGACTCGTGTGCCTTGAGAGGCGCAAAAAGCTCTGAACTCATCCGAATCAAAGTTTGACCCGTTATCAGTGATGATGCTATGCGAGACTCCATATCTGAAGGTTAACCCTTTGACGAAACTGATAGCAGTGCCAGCGTCGAGGTTCTTGATGGGCTTAGCTTCGATCCATTTGGTAAATTTGTCGACTGCCACAAGCACATGAGTGAATCCACTCCTGCCTGTTCTTAGTGGACCAACCATGTCCAATCCCCAAACGGCAAAGAGCCAGACGAGTGGAATGGTCTTCAGGGCTGATGCAGGCTTGTGCGACATGTTGGAGTAGAACTGGCACCCTTCACACTTGTCGACTATCTCTTTTGCCATCTCATTTCCTCTTGGCCAGTAAAATCCAGCTCGGTATGCTTTAGCCACAATAGTCCGAGAGGACGCATGGTGACCACAGGTCCCCGAGTAGATATCATTAAGGATTATCTGACCCTCTTCTGGTGTTATACATTTCTGGCCAACTCCGGTCGCGCTCTCTCTGTACAGCTGTCCCCTTATGACTGTGAAGGCCTTGGATCGGCGGACGATCTGTCGAGCCTCCTCCTCGTCCTCCAGGAGTTCTTTCCTTAGGATATACGCGATGTATGGTATTGTCCAGTCAGGGGTGATTGCCAAGACTTCCATGATTAGGTCGACCACTGCAGGCACTTCAACTTCAGTCGGATCTGTGGCACTTTTCGGCTGCGGGGCTTCTTCTGTGAAAGGATCCTCTTGGATTGAGGGTGAGTGAATGTGTTCCCAGAACACGTTGCTGGGAATGGCTTCTCTCTTGGAGCCTATCTTTGCCAAGTCGTCAGCTGCCTGATTTTTCAGTCGGGGGATGTGGTGGAGCTCTAACCCCTCGAACTTCTTTTCTAGCTTTCGCACTGCATTGCAATACCCAGTCATTGCCGGACTCCTGACGTCCCACTCCTTCATCACTTGATTAACCACCAAATCTGAGTCGCCATAGACCATGAGGCGACAGACGCCGAGTGAAATGGCCATGCGCAACCCATACAAAAGTGCTTCATACTCTGCTTCATTATTGGAGGAATCGAAGTGAATCTGGAGAACATATCTGAGCTTATCTCCTCGGGGGGAGACTAAGACTACTCCTGCGCCCGAACCATTCAGCATCTTGGATCCATCGAAGAACATGGTCCAGTGCTCCGAGTGAACTTGAGTCGGAAGTTGCTGTTCAATCCACTCGGCGATGAAATCCACGATTGCTTGGGACTTGATAGCCTTCTTTGCTTCAAACTTGATATCTAAGGGAAGGAGTTCAATCGCCCACTTGGCCACTCGACCAGTTGCGTCTCTGTTATGCAGGATTTCTGATAGTGGGGCGTCGCTGACGACTGTAATGGAGTGGTCAGAGAAATAATGTGCAACTTTCTTCGTGGTCATATAAATCCCATATACAAGCTTTTGGTAGTGGGGGTATCTTTGTTTTGAAGGGGTCAAAACTTCAGACACATAATATACTGGGCGTTGAACTTTGAAGGCCTTTCCTTCCTCTTCCCGCTTGACTGTAAGTACTGTACTGACAACTTGTCCTGTGGCTGCAATGTAAAGCAGCAGCGGCTCTTTGCTGATTGGGGCAGCTAGCACCGGCTGGGTGGAGAGTAGAGCTTTGAGCTCTGCAAACGCTGCATCAGCTTCTGGAGTCCACTCGAACTTGTCAGACTTCTTCATCAGTCGGTAAAGAGGCAACGCCTTTTCACCGAGTCGAGAAATGAATCGACTTAAGGCGGCCAAGCAGCCTGTAAGCTTTTGGACATCATGCACGCATACGGGACGCTTCATCCGGAGTATGGTGCCAATTTTTTCAGGATTGGCGTCGATTCCCCGTTCGGAAACGAGAAAACCGAGTAACTTTCCACCTGGAACCCCGAAAGTGCACTTTGATGGATTGAGCTTGATATCGTACCTCCTGAGGTTGGCAAAGGTTTCGGCAAGGTCAGCCCACAGGTCGGAACCTTTCCGGGACTTGACCACAATATCATCCATGTATGCTTCCATATTCCGACTGATTTGAGTGAGTAAACACTTCTGGATCATTCTCATGAATGTGGCTCCGGCGTTCTTGAGGCCGAATGGCATGGTGACGTAACAGAAGCATCCGAATGGAGTGATGAAAGCTGTTTTGATTTTGTCGGGCCCATACAGACGGATCTGATGGTACCCGGAATAGGCATCTAGAAAAGACAATCTCTCGCATCCTGCAGTTGAGTCGACTATTTGGTCGATGCGAGGGAGAGGAAAATGATCTTTCGGGCAGGCCCGATTGATATGTTTGAAATCGATGCACATGCGGAGTGACTTGTCCTTCTTGGGGACCATGACGACATTGGCGAGCCACTCGGAGTGGTAAATCTCTCGGATGAACTCAGCTGCTAAGAGTCGAGCCACTTCCTCGCCAATGGCTTGTTTCTTCTGGACGGCGGACCGTCGAAGATGTTCCTTCACGGGCTTGAACTTTGGGTCGACTCGCAGACGGTGCTCAGCCAGCCCCCTGGGAACTCCAGGCATGTCAGAGGGTTTCCATGCGAAGATGTCCCAGTTCTCACAGAGGAGCTGGATGAGCGCTTCTTCCTATTTGGAGTCGAGCGTCGTCGAGATGTGAGTTGGAGCAGCGTCAGGGTCGGTCGGGTGAATGTGGACTGTCTTTGTTTCACCAGCCGACTGAAAAGCTGACTCGGAGGCAGGCTTCTTAGCTCGCAGCAATTCACTCGGATCGGCAGTCTTTTGGTATTCTTTCAGCTCGACCACTGCCATCTGAGCGTCAGCGATCTTTGATCCCTTCTGAAAACATTCTTCTGCTTTCTTCCGGTTGCCCGTAACAGTGATTACACCTTTGGGGCCAGGCATTTTTAATTTAAGATACACGTAACATGGTCGAGCCATGAAGCGTGCGTAAGCTGGCCTGCCCAAAATGGCGTGATAAGCACTCTGGAAGTCCACAACCTCAAATGTCAACTTTTCCTTGCGGTAATTCTTTGAATCACCAAAAACCACATCGAGAGCAATCTGGCCGAGTGACTCGGCTTTCTCTCCAGGGATGACTCCGTGGAAGCTCATGTTACTGGTGCTGAGTCTGGACATCGGAATGCCCATTCCTTTCAAAGTTTTAGCATACAGTATGTTTAGGCCACTGCCGCCATCCATCAGGACTTTGGTCAGTCGAGTGCCTTCGACGACTGGGTCGACCACCAAAGCTTGCCTCCCTGGGGTGGCAATGTGCATCGGGTGATCAGACTGGTCGAATGTGATGGCGGTCTGAGACCACTTGAGGTAACTAGGTGTTGCCGGAGCAACCATGTTCACCTCACGGTTAATGACTTTCAGTCGACTTTTGCTTTCGACATCAGCAGAAATCATCAAGGTGGAATTGACTTGGGGGTATCCATCGTCACTATCATCCTTGTCCTCGACTCTGTCTGGTTCCTTTTCCTTATCCTTGGGCTACTTGCCCTGAAACTGCTGGATCAGGAGCTGGCACTGTCGAGTGGTATGCTTTGGGAAAATAAAATTTCCCTCTTCATCTTTCTTGGTGTGGTCCAAAACATCATTCCCATCCTGATCCTTAACTTTCTTGGGCTTCCATGTGCCCTTGGGTTTCCCCTTGAAGTTCCCCTGGGCCACAGCCAGGGCCTCCCCAGGGGCGGCTGGCTTGGCCTTCCGCTTCTGCTTCCGACTGGAATTTCCTCCGGTTTCTTGGGCGACTGATTTGAGCTTGCCACTTCGGAGTCGGTCCTCGTCTTCACCATTAGCATACTTGGTGGCAATCTCCATCATCCAATTCAGGGACATCTCTCCAGTTCGACCGAACTTCAGATTCAACTCTCTGTATTTGACGCCTTCCTTGAAAGCGCAAACTGCTTGATGGTCTGGCACGTTCTCGACCGAGTGGTGCAGTGTGATCCACCTCTGGATGTATTCTCTCAGTGTTTCATTCGGCTTCTGCACGCAAGACCGCAACTCTGTAAGGCCTGCGGGGCGCTTGCACGTTCCCTCGAAGGTTGTGATAAACACTCGGGCGAGGTCCTCCCAAGTGTAAATGCTGCCGGGTGCCAACTGATTCAGCCACGCTCTGGCTGAGCCTTCCAACATGAGAGGTAAATGCTTCATGGCCACCTCATCATTGCCACCGCCAATCTGCACAGCCACTCGGTAATCTTCGAGCCATGTGCCGGGCTTGGATTCACCGGTGAACTTGCTGACTCCAGTCGCCAGCCTAAAGTTGGGAGGGATCACCGCGGCCCTGATGGCTCGACTGAAACATTCAGGCCCCGAAGCATGCGCTCTGCTGCCGGTGGGCGTATCTCTGTTGTGGCCCTCTCGATGAGCCCTGTTCCTGTCTACCAAACCTTGAACGAGGATGGATCTCGCGTCAAAGCCTGGGTCCCTGGGGTCGACTGGGATCCTCTGTCCAACATTATGGGGGCGCCTGTCATCTCGACGTCGAGGTGCATATGACCCACTCCTCGGAGGAGGGGATGGCACTCGACGTTGATCATCGCGGTCGGGTCGGTGATCGTACTGCTCACTTCTTCTGTACTGATCGTGTCGGTCCCCACGTCCTTCACGCCTCGGGGGCGATCTCGGGCTGTCAGCCGACTGGACTGTTTCTGTCGCAACAGATCGACTATGGACCCTGTCCCGCGACTGAGAGACGGCGGAATTCTGATTTCCCGCCGCTCGGAGCAATGCTCTGATCTGCAACAAGCCCCTGCCAGCCTCCGACTAGGAGGGCTGAATAGACTCTGCTATGCGGGCCGCGGCGGCCAAATTCTGAACTGGAGTTCCGTACACCTGCAGCGGCGGGAAGAGCTGGCGTCGACTGGATTCGGGAGCTTGCTGTCGTCGACTGGACTCGGGAGCCCGCTGACGCGCTCGCTCGTCGAGTGCTCGCTGTAGATTTTCCAGTCGAGTGCGCTCGGCCAGGTTAGCCAAGCGCGCGTCCTCCAAGCCCCGAGCCTCGGGGGTTTCTCCAACAATAGGAGTGTGGAGCGCATCCATGTTCCGGCGGTGAAGCTCCTCTCGCTGCAATGACATAAGAGGTTCGGGGAGGTACTCGTCGTGGGGATGCGACGGATCGCCTCTATCCGCACCACCATCAGCGCGATGGAATCCGGGAGGACTGTGTGTCCCCTCGACCGCCAGAACCTCAGCCAAAGGGTCGCTGCTATCGCACTCGGATGCGGTCTCCGCGGAGCTAGTCGACAGATCGAACAGGCCGCAGAGGGATTCGTCGGGCTCGATTGCCGCGACTTGTGGGGCCGCCGACTGGTGGGCCACGACGTGCCTCACCCACCGCTAGAGTCTCGACCGACCTGAGCGCTTGCGCTGGTGGGAGACGGGGCGGGGAGATGACACGGGAGTCGACCGATATGGGGTCGACAGCTGCCGCAGGAGGACGCCACGAACGCATGCGCGGAAGTGCGTCGCACCGCAAACGGGGAGCGCGTCAATGTCGAGCGGCGCCTCCTGGAGCCAGGCGGAGTCGTCGGCGATGAAGGTGAGCGCGCCGAGACGGATCTCGCAGCCCTCTGCCAAAACTCCGCAGGAAACCATGATCAAATGGATCGGAAAAATCGCAACTTCTCCAATTAGGCGCTAAGATTAATGCCCCACGGTGGGCGCCAACTGTCGTGGTTCTAAGTCTGACAGTGAGGTAGGGGGTGTGTATGAAGAGGCTAGACCTTAGCTATTGGGAAGTTGTAAGCACGCAAGGTTTACGAGTTCAGGCCCTTCTCGGAGGAAGTAACAGCCCTACGTCTCGGTGCCCGGAGGCGGTCGATTGGATTATGTGTGTGTAGATGACAAGGGTGCTGACCCTTCATACTGAGGAGGGGGGTGGCTTATATAGAGTTCGCCGGCCCTCTCCTGCCCTCGGTAATGCAGGGTTTAAGGTACATTTAAGAGGGGAGGCGTTACTGATAACGTCCCTAATAAAGTGTCATAATAACCATAAAGACTACTTAATAGCCGACCGTTTGCCTGCGGGGTGACTTCAAGCCTTTTGGTCAGTCGAGTGGTTGGCTTCATGGTCGAGTGATAGTTTCTTGGTCGAGTGTCTTGGACCCGTCGGGTGGGATACCTTCAAGTTGGTTGAAAGGTGAGTTCTTCTAGGGATGTCCTCGGGTAGGGCTCTTTAGGACGGGTCCGTGCCCCTACCGTAGGTACATAGCTTCATCAGGAACAACGTATGTTACTGTGCGGTTTGACTGATAAAGATCTTCGTAGAATATGTAGGAACCAATATGAGCATCCAGGTTCGCTATTGTTTATTGACCGGAGATGTGTATCGGTCATGCCTACATAGTTCTCAAACCTGTAGGATCCGCGCACTTAAGATTGCGTATATGGCTGATATGTAGTATGTGTAGCGCTTGGCTGGTCAATCCGCAACACGCCCCGTATTACGCTCGGCTGCCTGCAACACGACCAACATTGCAGACACCTCTGAGTGTTCAATTGAGGAGAAGCCTTTTCCTTCTCATCTTGCCCACGAAGTGTCGCTGCGTGAAGTGTCAATGGAGCAGGGAAACCCTTGCAGTCATGGTCACACGATTCTACGTTGCGGGGCTAGGCTATGCATGTTGCTGCTGCTACCTCCTGTAGTTCTTTTAATCTTTTCTACACTGTACATGCATGCGCGCATGCCCTAGATTAGATGGAATTAACCGTCCTGCACTGACGTGTCCAGACCTAGCGAGAAATCCTGCCCATATTGTAGGAAGACGGAAAATTTCTTGTGGGCCTCACGGTGGAACGAGGCATGCCAGCCAATCCAGCAATGAGTAGTTTGTGTTTGTACCATTTTTTATTTATCAACTTGATCAAAATGACCATGATCGATTTATATTGCTCCTGTTTCTATGAGTTTAAATGAAACCAAATTTATCTATTATCAAGAGAAATCTGTTTGGATATTCAGCGTAAGTTTATGAGCTTTCTGCTTCCCGATATTTTGCTCGACGTTGAGCAAAATACGGGAAACACACAAAAGATACTCTCAATCCAAACATGCCTATTATTGTGGTTATACTGACATATTTTTTGTTGGATCCATATTCCTTTTTCTTGCAGCAATGTACATGCAGCAACCATGCTACATGTCAGGGCCAGCAGCACATGCCGCAGCTAATGCAACCTACTAATCACAGATGTAGCCGCGGATAATGTATCCGAGTGCGGAGATGATGGCGCATGGCAATGTACAAGCATAGGTGCAGGCCGCCATGTACTACCAGGCATCATCTCCGAACAACTCCAACACTCAACAAATGCAAGTACTCCAGTTCCCCCCGGCCGGCGGCAGCTACGGGGCGCCTGATGCCTACTCCCACCGCCTCGTGCTTTTAAATCTGTTCCCACAGTACCCCACCTTTGCAAATCGCAAGAAGACCCGCCGCGTCGGGAGCGTTGGCTCCGCGAGGCCATCGACCTCAGGGTCGATCTCTTGGGAGACAGAGAGTCCCAAGATCCCCAACAGACACATTGTTGTCGATCTATGACATCTTTGGTGAAGGCCGCTCAAGGTGATGCATGATTGCTGATATGCTCGACAAGTACTTTGTTGAAATCATATAGGCTATCTCTCAGTCTCATGGACAAGCCATTGAGTAGATGTACCGGTTTTCTTTCATGGGATATTTAGTTGGAATGTTGGTTTACTTAGGTAATTAGGAGGAAAATGTGTATTGCTTCATAAACTTGAAGCGTGCATCGGAAATCTTGTTAAATTTTCATTGAGTTAGTCCAGTTAATTTCTTTTATTGCAAGGTGCATGTTCTATTTTGGTTTTAGCTTGTTTCATCATATCATTCATATAACCATGGGCATGAAACAATCGCCAATGTTCTCAATAGATTTGAGGTATCACCCCCTTTTCATAAGGATATAAGTTTCCTTTTACTTTTAAAGGTCTATTTTGAAATGATTGTAAGTTTTGAATGTCTACCGACGTTTTGTTCTCGCTTGAGATACAAATACATGTGGCTACACACAAACTATAACCGCTCCAAACATCTCCTTAGTGAAACTCAGAGGTGTATAGAATTTTCTTTTCTTGTGAGAAAAAGAGGTATATTGTTCGATTAGTTGTTTAAGTCACGAAGTGTGAAGCACACACAAGCGTATCATGTGTAAACATTGTAGACGAGATAAGTATCATGGTCGAGCTCACACTATAATTTTTCTCAACATACCTAATGTTTTAGGCGTTACTGTCACATACCAAATTTCACAAATTTGACCCTCATTAGCGTTGCATTCTTTCTCTGGATTAATTCCAGAAAATTGTTAGCCCATTTTCCAAAAGGAAAATGAGCTTGAGCTTAACTTGTCAAATCTTTTTCTAACTATATATTCTCTTTCAATATAAAAATTACAAGCTCAAGATTGTTGAGTAAGAATTTTCTTCTTCAAAATAATCCCTCTTTAAACCCCATTGTGAAGAGGCACCTTTTTAGACACAAATTTTCTGCCAAGAAAATTACGGTAGTATCTTATGACCATGTATATTCCAACTATGCTAAAACATGAGATGCTCCAGTACAATTTTTGAATTCCAAAACTCTCAAAGTAACAAAAACAATATTGTTGGTATCTAACCTTTGAGTATTCACCCCAAACTTTTTGTGTAGTCTGTACACCTCACTCAAAAGCTACCCTATTAGTTTCAGCCCCAAGATTTTCCATTTGATACCCAAACTATTTTTTTCTTTAAATCTCGGCAGTAGAAAATTTGCCCCATTTTAGTGAAGTATCATTTCATTTGAAATCTTCGTAGATCCTACAAAACACCTAGGGACCCGACCATACCAACTTGCAGCCCGAACATCGGGCCCTAGGCTCAAAACCATGTATATGTTGATGATGGCGGTGGCAACCACACATGCCAGAGCGGTAATAGTGCAGAAACAACTTTTTGTTGCGTACTGCTCACGTTGTGGCACTTCTACCCCATTGTTTCACGACTGTGCACTCATGGACGTATCCCGCACCACCCTGCACCCCTCCCCTCACGACCCCCTCTTTCACTCACCATCTCAGTCAGGCTATGAGCTCCGCCTCAGGCACGTGTCGAGATAAAACTGCCACCACAATCTCCACAATGGCAAACCACCGGTGCCACCTAAAAATATCTACCAAGCACTCCCATGGACACCATTACCTTTGGGAACACCGGAGATGTCTTCAATGATCCAACCCAGGCAGTCGGTCGCCATGGCCACGAGCTTATCTAGAAATAGAGCCCCTCCCTAGGCACTCAAAGCACTCGCGTCAGCGGGGATGGAGATGGGGCCCCTCGACACCATCCCGAGAAGGCGGCCTCGGTGTCATTGAGTACAAGATCAAGCTTGCTGTGTGTAAAAGGGTGCTCGAGGGCTCGGTCTCGATCGCTTGCCTCCTCGGGTGCACAAGCCACCTATTGTGGTTGTCCCACCTCTAAGGACAGGAGGAAAAACATGTCAGAAAAATCCCATGCCCATGGTAGGATGGGCTCTGACATGTCCCATGCTGGAGTGAGTCATGTATAGTCTGGTCATCCCAGGTAGGACCTGAGATGGGATGCTTCAATGGGAAGTTAAGCCCATGATGGCATATGTCAGAAGAGGACGACTGTGAGAACAACTCTTGATGTCCCCTAGGATCCCCGAGGCTCTAATAACCCACAAGTGTAGGGAATCTATTGTAGCCTTTTAGATAATTAAAGAGTGTCAAACCCAATGAGGAGTTAAAGGTAGTATTTGTATAATCTAAGGTTCTATCAACCATAGATACAACCCTATGTACACCAAACATTTGCGTTACCTAGAAACAAGAAATAAAACTCTTTTACAGTTATAAAAGGGATAGTTGGCAAGAACGTGACGAACTTGGAAGTAATGGTTAGTTGATGTAATGCAAAGGAACAAAAAGTAAAAGATAGCGAGTGTGGAATAGCTGCAATAGGAAGTGAAGAATTGTCCCTAGGCAATTGGCAATAATAATCATATATTGCAGTTTTATGTGAGAGAGGCCTATGCTAACTTACAACAAAATCCATTGATAACATGTACGTATGATTGAAACCCCTATCAAGCATCCACAAATAGTAAAGATTCATTAGGGTAAAAACCAACCATAGTTATCTCAACATACTACTAAGTACTAAGGGCATCTCCAGCCGCGCCCCCAAGAAGGCCCCCCAGGCGTGTTTTCATCCGCCGGCGCCAAAAAATCAGCCCAGTCACGCCCCCAAGAGCCCAGTTTTCGCCGGCTCGGGCCGAAATTGGCCCTGGCGGACCCAACCCGAACCCGGCGCGCTGGGGGTCGCTCGGGGGCGCCAGGCGAATCATTTTTGGTGCGAAGAGCCGCGGGCCCGCTGCGTCAGCGACTCTACTCTCTTCTCGCCCCTTCGTCATCCTCATCGCCTCATTTCCCGCGGCGAATCAATGCCAAAGCTGCCGCGCGCTGCCACGCCGGTCAGCCTCCATTGATGCCTCACGGGCGGCGCAGTGAAGGCTAGGCGACGCGTCCCTCGGCCGCCACGCAATCACGCCACGCGTAACGCGCCGGCCAAGCCTACCACGCGGCGTCTCCGCCTATAAAAGCTGACTGCATGCGCGCCGGAGAGACTCACCCCGATCATCCACCGACGACGCGCTCATTTCTCCCCTTTTCCTCCTCTCGCCGTCACCAGTTGGGAAAGGATGGCCGAGCGTTTCCCAGGCGACGGCGCGGCGGTGAACAGATTTGGGTGCCGTCATCTGCATGAGGAGGAGGCTCGCATCCTTTTCGAGGCCGAGTACCCGGTCCTGCCGGACATGCGGGTGCCCGGGACGTGGAGGATTAGTGCCGGCGGCATGCTGGTGCCCCCGGTACCCACAGGCACGGCGCGGCGTGCGGAGATCGCACGCATCCGCTCGTCCCTGCCACGTGCGGCGAGGGAGGGGCCCCTGTACGTCCCTGACAGCCCAATCTAGGAGTCGTACTTCCGCCGCCGGCACGGTGAGCAGCTCGAGGCCACCAACGGCGTCGTGCCCTCCGGCAGGTTCAACGCCGCCGGCCGGCGTCGGTGGTGGGGCGTGCCCGGGCGCATGTTGGAGTCCGTCCTCGAGTACATCGAGGGCAGCAACACGCCGCGCCTCGAGTACCCCGCTCCCCCGTCCTTCTCATGCCGCCGCCGGGGAAGCTCCTGGACGCCGAGGCACATGGAGACTGGGGTGTCCTCCTCCTCGTCCGGTGGCTCTCCCTGCCTCCACCTCCGCCCCGTCAAGCCGGAGCCCCAGGACACGCCTGTCAGCGCGCGTACCCGCAGCTCCGGCGGCTCTCCCTGCCTCCACCTCCGCCCCGTCAAGCCGGAGCCCCAGGACACGCCTGTCAGCGCGCGCACCCGCAGCTCCGGCGCCCTCGTCGAGCCCAAGGTGGAGTCCAGCCTCCCCCGGGAGTACGAGGAGATAGCCCGGCGCGGCTTCTCCGACGAGGACGCCATGCGGTGGTCGCGCGACGACTACCTGCGCGAGGAGATGATCCGGTAGCGCCGGGCCCTGGAGGAGATCGCCGCCCGCAAACGTGGGCGCGAGGACGAGGACGGTGTCGTCGTCCTCGATAGCGACGACGACGCCCCCGGACCGTCCAACCCGCCGCGCCAACCGGGGGAGGGATGCAGCAGGGACGGCGGAGGCATAGGCGGGGGCGACGACGACAACGACGGTGACTACACGCGGTTCTACAGCCTCCTCGGCATGTAGAAACGTGTGGGCGGGTGGCGAGGCGGGCGGCGAGGGAGACGGCGGGGGTAGCCCGCGGTAGTTTTTTTCTTTTTTGTAAAATATGTTTAAATTTGAACGAACTCGCCTGTGTTTGTGTTGTGTTTGTGCCGAATTTGAACATTTTAAAAACCCGTGGGGGCCGCGACTGGGGGGCATCACGCCCCCAGTGCACGGTTTAGCGCCGGTGCGCCCCCAGGGGGCCATTTTTTGCCCCTCTTGGGGGGCCAACGGCTGGAGATGCCCTAACCCTAAAGTGTGATCCACATACACACAAACTTGTGTTGGGGAACATTGCAGAAAACAAAAATTTTCCTACTCGTTTCACCAAGATCATCTAGGAGTTCATCTAGCAACGAGTCACGAGATGCATCTACATACCTTTGTAGATCGCGTGCGGAAGCGTTCAACGAACGGGGATGATGTAGTCGTACACAACGTGATCCAAATCACCGATGACCAGCGCCGAACGGACGGCACCTCCGCGTTCAACACACGTACGGGACGGGAGACGTCTCCTCCTTCTTGATCCAGCAAGGGGAAGGAGAGGTTGACGAAGATCCAGCAGCACGACGGCGTGGTGGTGGATGCAGGGCGTCGCAGCAGCAGGGCTTCGCCTATACTACGAGGAAGAGAGACGTAACGGGGAGAGAGGGAGGCGCCAGGGGCTGGTGTGTCAAGTCCCTCCTCTCCCCCACTATATATAGGGGTGCCATGGGGGGGCGCCAGCCCTAGTAGATGGAATCTACTAGGGGGGGCGGCGGCCTAGGGTGGGGCTTGCTCCCCAAGGCAAGGGGGGCGCCCCCTCTAGGGTTTCCCCTTAGCCCTAGCCGCATGGGCCCCCTAGGGGCTGGCGCCCCAGCCCACTATGGGCTGGGTTCCCTCCTATTTCAGCCCATGGGGCCCTCCGGGATAGGTGGCCCCACCCGGTGGACCCCCGGGACCCTTCCGGTGGTCCCGGTACAATACCGGGTACCCCGAAACTTGTCCCGATGGCCGAAACTGCACATCCTATATATAATTCTTTACCTCCGGACCATTCCGGAACTCCTCGTGACGTCCTGGATCTCATCCGGGACCCCGAACAACATTTGGGTTACTGCATATACTTATCTTCACAACCCTAGCGTCACCGAACCTTAAGTGTGTAGACCCTACGGGTTCGGGAGACAAGCAGACATGACCGAGACGACTCTCCGGTCAATAACCAACAGCGGGATCTGGATACCCATGTTGGCTCCCACATGCTCCACGATGATCTCATTGGATGAACCACGATGTCGAGGATTCAATCAACCCCGTATGCAATTCCCTTTGTCAATCGATATATTACTTGCCCGAGATTCGATCGTCGGTATCCCAATACCTCGTTCAATCTCGTTACCGGCAAGTCACTTTACTCGTACCATAATGCATGATCCCGTGACCAGACACTTGGTCACTTTGAGCTCATTATGATGATGCATTACCGAGTGGGCCCGGTGATACCTCTCCGTCATACGGAGTGACAAATCCCTGTCTTGATCCGTGTCAACCCAACAGATACTTTCGGAGATACCCGTAGTCTACCTTTATAGTCACCCAGTTACGTTGTGACGTTTGGTACACCCAAAGCACTCCTACGGTATCCGGGAGTTACATGATCTCATGGTCTAAGGAAAAGATACTTGACATTGCAAAACTCTAGCAAACGAACTATACGATCTTTATGCTATGTTTAGGATTGGGTCTTGTCCATCACATCATTCTCTTAATGATGTGATCTCGTTATCAATGACATTCAATGTCCATAGCCAGGAAACCATGACTATCTGTTGATCAACGAGCTAGTCAACTAGAGGCTTACTAGGGACATGTTGGTGTCTGTTATTCACACATGTATTACGATTTCCGGATAACACAATTATAGCATGAATAAAGACAATTACCATGAACAAGGAAATATAATAATAATGCTTTTATTATTGCCTCTAGGGCATATTTCCAACAGTCTCCCACTTGCACTAGAGTCAATAATCTAGTTACATTGTGATGAATCAAACACCCATGGAATTCTGGTGTTGATCATGTTTTGCCCTAGGGAGAGGTTTAGTCAACGGATCTGCTACATTCAGGTCAGTATGTACTTTACAAATTTCTATGTCTCCATCTTGAACATTTTCACCAATGGAGTTGAAGCGACGCTTGATGTGCCTTGTCTTCTTGTGAAACCTGGGCTCCTTGGCAAGTGCAATAGCTCCAGTGTTGTCACAGAAGAGCTTGATCGGCCCCGACGCATTGGGTATGACTCCGAGGTCGGTGATGAACTCCTTCACCCAAATTGCTTCATGTGCTGCCTCCGAGGCTGCCATGTACTCCGCTTCACATGTAGATCCCGCCACGACGCTCTGCTTGCAACTGCACCAGCTTACTGCCCCACCATTCAAAATATACACGTATCCGGTTTGTGACTTTAAGTCATCCAGATCTGTGTCGAAGCTAGCATCGACGTAACCCTTTACGACGAGCTCTTCGTCACCTCCATAAACAAGAAACATCTCCTTAGTCCTTTTCAGGTACTTTAGGATATTCTTGACCGCTGTCCAGTGTTCCTTGCCGGGATTACTTTGGTATCTTCCTACCAAACTTACGGCAAGATTTACATCAGGTCTGGTACACAGCATGGCATACATAATAGAACCTATGGCTGAGGCATAGGGGATGACACTCATCTCTTCTATTTCTTCTGCCGTGGTCGGACCTTGAGCCGAGCTCAATTTCATACCTTGCAGTACAGGCAAGAACCCCTTCTTAGACTGATCCATATTGAACTTCTTCAATATCTTATCAAGGTATGTGCTTTGTGAAAGACCTATGAGGCGTCTTGATCTATCTCTATAGATCTTGATGCCTAATATATAAGCAGCTTCTCCAAGGTCCTTCATTGAAAAACTCTTATTCAAGTAGGCCTTGATGTTGTCCAAGAGTTCTATATCATTTCCCATCAAAAGTATGTCATCTACATATAATATGAGAAATGCTACAGAGCTCCCACTCACTTTCTTGTATACACAGGCTTCTCCATAAGTCTGCGTAAACCCAAACGCTTTGATCATCTCATCAAAGCGAATGTTCCAACTCCGAGATGCTTGCACCAGCCCATAAATCGAGCGTTGGAGCTTGCATACCTTGTCAGCATTCTTAGGATCGACAAAACCTTCCGGCTGCATCATATACAATTCTTCCTCAAGGAAACCATTAAGGAATGCCGTTTTGACGTCCATTTGCCATATTTCATAGTCGTAAAACGCGGCAATTGCTAACATGATTCGGACGGACTTCAGCTTCGCTACCGGTGAGAAAGTCTCATCGTAGTCAACCCCTTGAACTTGTCGGTAACCCTTAGCGACAAGCCGAGCCTTATAGATGGTCACATTACCATCCGCGTCTGTCTTCTTCTTAAAGATCCATTTATTTTCTATGGCTCGCCGTTCAACGGGCAAGTCAGTCAAAGTCCACACTTCGTTTTCATACATGGATCCTATCTCGGATTTCATGGCTTCTAGCCATTTGTCGGAATCCGGGCCCGCCATCGCTTCTTCATAGTTCGAAGGTTCACCGTTGTCTAACAACATGATTTCCAAGACAGGGTTGCCGTACCACTCTGGTGCGGAACGTGTCCTTGTGGACCTTCGAATTTCAGTAGGAGCTAGATCAGAAGTATCTTGATCATTATCATTAACATCCTCTCTAGTTGGTGCTGGCACCTCAGGAACATTTTCTTGAGTTGCACCATTTTCCGGTTCAAGAGGCAATACTTCATCTAGTTCTACTTTCCTCCCACTTACTTCTTTCGAGAGAAACTCCTTCTCTAGAAAGGATCCATTCTTGGCAACAAAGACCTTGCCTTCGGATCTGAGGTAGAAGGTATACCCAATAGTTTCTTTAGGGTAGCCTATGAAGACGCATTTTTCCGACTTGGGTTCGAGCTTTTCAGGTTGAAGTTTCTTGACATAAGCATCGCATCCCCAAACTTTTAGAAACGACAGCATAGGTTTCTTCCCAAACCATAATTCATACGGTGTCGTCTCAACGGATTTCGACGGAGCCCTATTTAAAGTGAATGCAGCAGTCTCTAAAGCATAGCCCCAAAAAGATAGCGGTAAATCGGTAAGAGACATCATAGACCGCACCATATCTAATAGAGTGCGATTACGATGTTCGGACACACCGTTACGCTGAGGTGTTCCAGGCGGTGTTAGTTGTGAAACTATTCCACATTTTCTTAAGTGTGTGCCAAATTCGTGACTCAAGTATTCTCCTCCACGATCTGATCGTAGAAACTTGATTTTTCTATCACGTTGATTCTCAACCTCACTCTGAAATTCCTTAAACTTTTCAAAGGTTTCAGACTTGTGTTTCATTAAGTAGACATACCCATATCTACTCAAGTCATCAGTGAGAGTGAGAACATAACGATAGCCACCGCGAGCCTCAACACTCATTGGACCGCACACATCAGTATGTATGATTTCCAATAAGTTGGTTGCTCGCTCCATTGTTCCTGAGAACGGAGTCTTGGTCATTTTACCCATGAGGCATGGTTCGCACGTGTCAAATGATTCATAATCAAGAGACTCTAAAAGTCCATCTGCATGGAGCTTCTTCATGCGTTTGACACCTATGTGACCAAGGCGGCAGTGCCACAAGTATGTGGGACTATCATTATCAACCTTACATCTTTTGGTATTCACACTAAGAACATGTGTAGCATTACGCTCGAGATTCATTAAGAATAAACCATTCACCATAGGAGCATGACCATAAAACATATCTCTCATATAAATGGAACAACCATTATTCTCGGATTTAAATGAGTAGCCATCTCGAATTAAACGAGATCCCGATACAATGTTCATGCTCAAAGCTGGCACTAAATAACAATTATTGAGGTTTAAAACTAATCCCGTAGGTAAATGAAGAGGCAGGGTGCCGACGGCGATCACATCGACCTTGGAACCATTCCCGACGCGCATCGTCACCTCGTCCTTCGCCAGTCTCCGTTTATTCCGCAGCTCCTGCTTTGAGTTACAAATGTGAGCAACTGCACCGGTATCAAATACCCAAGAGCTACTACGATTACTGGTTAGGTACACATCAATTACATGTATATCACATATACCTTTTGTTTTGCCGGCCTTCTTGTCCGCTAAGTATTTGGGGCAATTCCGCTTCCAGTGACCACTTCCCTTGCAATAAAAACACTCAGTCTCGGGCTTGGGTCCATTCTTTGGCTTCTTCCCGGAAGCTTGCTTGCCGGGCGTGGCAACTTCCTTGCCGTCCTTCTTGAAGGCTTTCTTACCCTTGCCCTTCTTGAACTTAGTGGTTTTATTGACCATCAACACCTGATGTTCCTTCTTGACTTCTACCTCTGCTGATTTCAGCATAGCAAATACTTCAGGAATGGTCTTTTCCATCCCCTGCATATTGAAGTTCATCACAAAGCTCTTGTAGCTCGGTGGAAGCGACTGGAGGATTCTGTCAATGACCGCATCATCCGGGAGATTAACTCCTAGCTGAGTCAAGCGGTTATGTAATCCAGACATCGTGAGTATGTGCTCACTGACAGAACTGTTTTCCTCCATCTTACAGCTGAAGAACTTGTCGGAGACCTCATATCTCTCGACCCGGGCATGAGCTTGGAAAACCATTTTCAGCTCTTCGAACATCTCATATGCTCCATGTCTCTCAAAACGCTTTTGGAGCCCCGGTTCTAAACTGTAAAGCATGCCGCACTGAACGAGGGAGTAGTCATCGGTACGTGCCTGCCAAGCGTTCATAACGTCTTGTTCAGCAGGGAGGACAGGTGCGTCACCCAGCGGTGCTTGTAGGACATAATCTTTCTTGGCAGCTATGAGGATGATCCTCAGGTTCCGGACCCAGTCCGTGTAGTTGCTGCCATCGTCTTTCAGCTTGGTTTTCTCTAGGAACGCGTTGAAGTTGAGGACTACGTTGGCCATTTGATCTACAAGACATATTGTAAATATTTTAGACTAAGTTCATGATAATTAAGTTCATCAAATCAAATTATTTATGAACTCCCACTTAGATAGACATCCCTCTTCTAGTCATCTAAGTATAACATGATCCGAGTTAACTAGGCCGTGTCCGATCATCACGTGAGACGGACTAGTCAACATCGGTGAACATCTTCATGTTGATCGTATCTTCTATACGACTCATGCTCGACCTTTCGATCTTCTGTGTTCCGAGGCCATGTCTGTACATGCTAGGCTCGTCAAGTCAACCTAAGTGTTTGCATGTGTAAATCTGTCTTACACCCGTTGTATGTGAACGTTAGAATCTATCACACCCGATCATCACGTGGTGCTTCGAAACAACGAACTGTCGCAACGGTGCACAGTTAGGGGGAACACTTCTTGAAATTATTATGAGGGATCATCTTATTTACTACCATCGTTCTAAGTAAACAAGATGCAAAACATGATAAACATCACATGCAATCAAATAATAAACGTGACATGATATGGCCAATATCACATAGCTCCTTTGATCTCCATCTTGGGGCTCCATGATCCAAATCACCGATGACCAGCGCCGAACGGACGGCACCTCCGCGTTCAACACACGTACGGGACGGGAGACGTCTCCTCCTTCTTGATCCAGCAAGGGGAAGGAGAGGTTGACGAAGATCCAGCAGCACGACGGCGTGGTGGTGGATGCAGGGCGTCGCAGCAGCAGGGCTTCGCCTATACTACGAGGAAGAGAGACGTAACGGGGAGAGAGGGAGGCGCCAGGGGCTGGTGTGTCAAGTCCCTCCTCTCCCCCACTATATATAGGGGTGCCATGGGGGGGGCGCCAGCCCTAGTAGATGGAATCTACTGGGGGGGCGGCGGCCTAGGGTGGGGCTTGCTCCCCAAGGCAAGGGGGGCGCCCCCTCTAGGGTTTCCCCTTAGCCCTAGCCGCATGGGCCCCCTAGGGGCTGGCGCCCCAGCCCACTATGGGCTGGGTTCCCTCCTATTTCAGCCCATGGGGCCCTCCGGGATAGGTGGCCCCACCCGGTGGTCCCGGTACAATACCGGGTACCCCGAAACTTGTCCCGATGGCCGAAACTGCACATCCTATATATAATTCTTTACCTCCGGACCATTCCGGAACTCCTCGTGACGTCCTGGATCTCATCCGGGACCCCGAACAACATTTGGGTTACTGCATATACTTATCTTCACAACCCTAGCGTCACCGAACCTTAAGTGTGTAGACCCTACGGGTTCGGGAGACAAGCAGACATGACCGAGACGACTCTCCGGTCAATAACCAACAGCGGGATCTGGATACCCATGTTGGCTCCCACATGCTCCACGATGATCTCATCGGATGAACCACGATGTCGAGGATTCAATCAACCCCGTATGCAATTCCCTTTGTCAATCGATATATTACTTGCCCGAGATTCGATCGTCGGTATCCCAATACCTCGTTCAATCTCGTTACCGGCAAGTCACTTTACTCGTACCGTAATGCATGATCCCGTGACCAGACACTTGGTCACTTTGAGCTCATTATGATGATGCATTACCGAGTGGGCCCAGTGATACCTCTCCGTCATACGGAGTGACAAATCCCAGTCTTGATCCGTGTCAACCCAACAGATACTTTCGGAGATACCCGTAGTCTACCTTTATAGTCACCCAGTTACGTTGTGACGTTTGGTACACCCAAAGCACTCCTACGGTATCCGGGAGTTACACGATCTCATGGTCTAAGGAAAAGATACTTGACATTGCAAAACTCTAGCAAACGAACTATACGATCTTTATGCTATGTTAGGATTGGGTCTTGTCCATCACATCATTCTCTTAATGATGTGATCTCGTTATCAATGACATTCAATGTCCATAGCCAGGAAACCATGACTATCTGTTGATCAACGAGCTAGTCAACTAGAGGCTTACTAGGGACATGTTGGTGTCTGTTATTCACACATGTATTACGATTTCCGGATAACACAAGTATAGCATGAATAAAGACAATTACCATGAACAAGGAAATATAATAATAATGCTTTTACTATTGCCTCTAGGGCATATTTCCAACAACTTGATCATATTTGGCACTCCGTATGGTCTCTGCATAGTTATCTCAACATACTACTAACCCTAATGTTTGACCCACATACCTGCGTGCTCATATGATGGGCACCAAAGGAAAACAACACATCAGCATACAACTCAAATCAATCATAATATATCGCCAATGAATAACATGACAAAACAAATCTACTCAGACATAACGAAGTTGCAATAGATCATTGGATACTACTTAATAGCATGAAACACCATGTTTAAGCAGAGGATTACAAAGGTTTATGGGAGAGTGGACAAAATTATAGAGAGGGAGGAAGACGATGGAGATGGTGTTGAAGTGATGGAGGAGATGGACTATGACTGTGATTTTGGTTTCCCCAGCATCATTCCGGCGTTGCTGGAAGAGAGGGGGAGGGGGGCCAACCTTCCTTGTTCTTCCTTGGCCTCCCCAATAGGCGGCGATAGGTTTCCTCCTCTGGTACATTCTGTCCATGGCCCCAGAGGGCGAAAGCCCCCTCCGGCATTTTATCTCTATTATGATTTTCTCTCCATTTTTGCTACTTTCCTAAGTCGTTCCACCATTTCTTAAGCTAGATTAGTTTTTGTGCCAATTGGTGTGCAGATCAACTGTAGCCCAGAAGTTAAGGGAACTACATGGAACATAAAACGGAAGTCAGGTGAATTATTTGAAGAGAACAACAACATCCATTGGCGCAAAGATCAATTGTAGCCAAGAAGAGAAGTGACCAACTGCTCGAAGTTAAGCGAATTATTTGGAAGTTTTTTCCCTCAGCTGCATGCAAATGATTATGGTTATAATGTGTTTGTATCTTCCTTGATGATGATCATTCCCATAGCTGATACAGTGAGAAGGTTCTATGCGATACTCAGAAGCATTATTTATCGGTACATAAACCATTTTCTTGAGAAGGTGAATGTACTATGAGCATTTTTTAATACTTCGGCCTTTCCTCATCTCATAATTGCGAGGAAAAAACAAAAACAAAGAAATAAAGTAATTAATTGGCTAGTTAGAGCAAGCCAATGACCGCAATGATAGAAAGGGGAACCGCACCCCCAACAAAAAATGACCTAAACCATCTGAATCGTGCACCCCCACCCAAAAGCACATGGGTAGAAGGAAGCCAGGTAAACTTACCAGATGATTCAGAAGCCAGGGAGAGCCCGATCAATGAGAACATGCAGTAGCATCGTACTAATGCCAGGCAGAGATTCCAAAACACGCCATCTAGCCAAGCGCAACGTCCAAAGGTTGAGCAGATAACAATGTGCAAAGTCTGGGTAGACAACCAAAACACGCCATCCGGGCAGACCGCATCATGTAATGGTCAGGCAAACAGCCAAAACAAACCATCCGGACACACCACAACATGCAAAGGCCAGGAAGACAGCCAAAACACGCCTTCCAAGCAGACCATAATGAGCAAACGCCGGGCAAACAGATCAAGCCAACTGCGGCAAACAAAGCTAGATGATACCTCAAACGAAGTAGAACAATACATGATCTATAGGTCATGCAAGGCTGGATGTACACCATCTCGTTAGTGCCTTACCTCCGTGCAAGAAGATGGGACCAAATTCATCGATGGTGAGTAGCTAAGCCTTACGGGTGTTTCCAACGCATACGTCTTTTGTCATGATGTGCTCCACCAATCGACCGTCAAAAAGGGCATAGGAATAACCAATCATCCGAGGCTCGGTCAAGCATCACTCCATTGGGTGCCCGACGAGGCAAACCAACACCCAACGCATGGGAACATCAAGAAATGAAACCAAAATGCCAAATGAACCATTTCAAGGAGTTCTTTTTGGGAACCATCTTCAATATATGATGCAAATGAAAAGCAAAGGGGACACCCATTCCAACACGGGACTTGTGACGAACCTAGGTTCTTTTTCTCCATGAGTCTCGGGACTACCCGAGAGGTACTGATGCATCACCGACTTCTACAGAACCCAATTCTAATGAAAGACTATTACAGAATGCAGCGACCACTATGAACGCATCCACGAGACAAACACCACAACTATCATTCAAAGAAGAAACAAATAAAATGAGCACGGAAGCGCTCCACAGGAGCTCCAAAAGCACCATGAATACAATCACATCGCAGGAAAAATGAAACACACGACAAACCGAAGGCATCGGGTTTATGAACATCTACTTTACGATCGTAAAAACAGGATTGGATTCCACCATCATTGAGACAACGGAAGAACACAAAAGAAATGCATCAAGGCATTGAATGCTATAGTCAGCGGCAAAACAACATTTGATCCAAGACACCACATACTCCCTCCGGTCCTTTTTACTCCGCATATAAGAATTGTTTGAAGTAAAACGTCATAAAGTTTGACCATATTTATACAAAAAAAATATTAACATATACAATGCTAAATTTATACAGTATGAGAACTAAAGTCATGACACATCTAATGTTGGTGATTTCACATTCTAAATATTAGTATTTTTTCTGTAAACTTAGTCAAAGTTTATGAGGCTTGACTTAAGACAAATCTTATATGCGAACTAAAAAGGACCGGAGGGAGTACTAAAATTACACAACAAACATTCCGGCAAACACATCATGAAATGTCTAACATCTCCTCATACTCGCAACACCTCTCTAAGCATAGCTAGGCAGAACACGAAGGTAAACATGTTTAGCATGATAGAGAATCACGAGGTAAATGAAGAAACATAACACTAGTAGATAACTCACAAGAGATAACTCTACCGAAGGTAAATCTTCTATATCTAAATAGCTAGCCCCCACTAACCTATTTCTCTCAACATGCAAGTATGCCACCTCATCACACAACATGCATGGGGAAAGGCCCTCTCCCACTAATCTATTTCTTTCAACATGCAAGAATGCCACAGTATCATGCAACATGTATGGGAAAATACTCACCTCAACATGCAAACATACATAAGAATTGTCATTTCTTTATGTTTTTTATATTTAGTAAATAATTTACAACTACACAATAACTAATATGTATTATCACTTTTAGATCTTATATTATTACTCCAAATATTCATGTTTCATGCAGTGAATCTCACTAAAAATGTGTTGCAAAATATTCCCGCAACAACGTGCAGAGCATCATCTAGTTACTAAAAGTAATGCGGTAAGAGAGAGAACTAGTGGTGCGCGATGGCGATAAGATATTTTTTTGGCGAGTTCAATCTTCGGTAGAAGATCTACACCTAATTGGAGGGACTTGTGATTGCACATCGGAGCAAACCCCCTCCCTTCTATTCTCCTCAACATGAAGTTCCTTGAACTTTAGTTCATTTTACTCGTTTTAGATCCTTCTCGGTGATATCCAAACCTTCAGCAAACTCTGCCTTCGGTGACCATAATAACTCTTAGTCACTCAGACAGAATCCTAATCATCTAGATAGTTAGTAGCTCTCAATAGTAATAGGATCAAAGCAATCTCAACTTAGATCTATGTGATGCTCAACCACTATCGAAGTTTGGGCTCTGGGTATTCTGTCAGTGGATTCACTCAAATTGTTTAGAGAAGGGTGCTTAGACACTTGTCTGAAATCAAATAGAATAGCGAACCGCCAACGGTTGGTGGGGGTGGCTATTTATAGCCGCAGCAATCCCGGGGGTGAAATGATCAATCAGGGCCTAAGCCCAGCCAATGGACAATCGACATGTTCTCAACGATCGGATTTCAAATGCACACAATAATTTGCTTGAGGAATAAATAAAGTTGACTCCATTTCTAGAGCATTTATCTCGAAGCCTAGAGGAACTTCGTCTCTGGCCTGCGAGTAATAACCCATTGCACATAGAGATTTCCCTCGGCTCACTTGAGATATAATTCGGTTAAGCATCAACATAGACAGTCAAAACAATTGAACCCCTCTTAATAGCATTATAGCATGGTGGTCCTATGACTCAAATAAAAAATAAAACTACGAAGAAACTACGTCTTCAATTCCTCTTCATTCTTCTTTACTGCAGTCATTTTCTCTCGGACGCCACATTTAGCAATTGCTTCAACTCAGCAATGTTTTTAGGGGTCAACGACACGCAATCTCATCGATAGCTTTAGCATTCTTCTTTGTTGTTATGCAGATAATCGTCACATGAGTTTATAGCAAACTCCTCAATACTGCAGGGACCATATCTCTCTGTGTGCACTAGCAAACACATTAATCTGTCACCATTTCATAAAACAATATCCAAAACACTCAAGGGGCACTAAATTGCACCAGCAATTTTCCTTCTATTTTTGTAGAACACGCAAACACACACATATTCCATCTAGATCAAACAACGGAGGCTGGGAGAACACGAGACTCCTTTTAGTAAAATTCATAGGTCACTATTCTCGAGCGATCTAACAAACACTCATATTCCAATCGTATCTCCTTGAACCAACATTTTATTTTACGGCATATGACATTGCACAAAAATCTATGGAAGAACGTAGTTTCATCGATTTGCAGGCAGAACTAGCATTTCTTGGAATATAAGAGAAATTTTCTATTAATTTTATTCCAGAAAAGCACTAGATAAAACACGGCGAACATACTAGATAATTGGGCCATAAGTAGTGCTAGACAAATTGGGCATGCAAATCAGTGGATAACAAAAATATAGCATGTCCATCTCTATTGCCATGAGTAAGACACTAAAAGCAACACCTGGAAGTAGGGATATGAATACATATGAAACATATGATGAAGACGCGCCATTGGACAACCACGTGACCCCCCCCCCCCCCCGAAAGACATTACCGTCTCTCTCCCATGGATGCTCTCGAGGTAGACGGTTTTGGAGGTATGCTCTTTCTCATGGTGCATGTCGAGAAGCATGATGGTAATGATCTAGAGGCGGTGCAAACTCTGGAATGTAACGAGCTATTCTGTGTGGGCGTATTCATCTAGGATAGGGGAGATCTTAATATAGACTTTAGATGACGATAACTGAGTTTCCTCCATTCTAACTTCTATCATGCTAAAAAGATAAACATGCATAGGTCCCGGCATGGCTCGACTCATTCACGAAAAATGATGCCAATGCTTGCATGAGGCAAGCCCAGCGTCAGCGGTGGAGCGTGTGCCTGTGCCCCTTTCTCGACTTCCTAGTGATGTATAGAAGATGAAACCTTTTATATTGGTCTAACTAACTCTCCACTAAGGGTGTGGGACTAAAGTTTCACACCTCGTGTCACGCATGAATGGGCCAATTGGGTCTCGATGATTTATTCTAGAAGTTATATGATTTTTTAATGGGCCTATCCCATATAATTCCCAAATTTTCTACATCCGCAAGATGGAGTTCTATACTCCTTTTTTCTAATGATACATGGTCCTCATTATCAAAATCTCTCAATCATCCACCCAGGATTCGTTGTCAATGCATTTATGTTCAGCTTTTGGAAATGGACATGGTAACAATTGTAAGGTTTTATTTCCAAACAAAAAGGAATGTGATTAATTTGATTTTGTTTTTGGCAAGAAACAGAAACCGGTTGAGCTGTCAATGGATCGATAAAGAGCGCAGCTGGTCGTGCACCGTTTACAGGCTGTACTTGAAGGAAATATGCCATAGAGGCAATAATAAAGTTGTTATTCATATTTCCTTATATCATGATAAATGTTTATTATTCATGCTAGAATTGTATTAACCGGAAACTTAGTACATCTGTGAATACATAGACAAACAGAGTGTCCCTAGTATGCCTCTACTTGACTAGCTCGTTAATCCAAGATGGTTAAGTTTCCTAGCCATAGACATGTGTTGTCATTTGATGAATGGGATCACATCATTAGAGAATGATGTGATGGACTAGACCCATCCGTTAGCTTAGCACTATGATCATTTAGTTTATTGGTATTGCTTTCTTCATGACTTATACATGTTCCTATGACTATGAGATTATGCAACTCCCGAATGAAAGAGGAACACTTAGTGTGCTATCAAATGTCACAACATAACTGGGTGATTATAAAGATGCTCTACAGGTGTCTCCGATGGTGTTTGTTGAGTTGGCATAGATCAAGATTAGGATTTCTCACTCCGATTGTTGGAGAGGTATCTCTGGGCCCTCTCGGTAATGCACATCACTACAAGACTTGCAAGCAATGTGATAAATGAGTTAGGTATGATGATACCGATGATCGAATCTCGGGCAAGTAACATACCGATGACAAAGGGAACAACGTATGTTGTTGTGCGGTTTGACCAATAAAGATCTTCATAGAATATGTAGGAACCAATATGAGCATCTAGGTTCCGCTATTAGTTATTGATCGGAGATGTGTATCGGTCATGTCTACATAGTTCTCGAACCCGTAGGGTCCACACGCTTAACGTTCGATGACGATACGCATTATGAGTTATGTGATTTGATGTACTGAAGGTTGTTCGGAGTCCCGGATGAGATCACGGACATGACGAGGAGTCTTGAAATGGTCGAGACATAAAGATTCATATATTGGATGGCTACATTCGGACACCGGAATGGTTCGGGTCGCTTCGGATAAGTTTCGGAGTACCGGGGGTTACCGGACCCCCCCCCCCCCCCCGAAGTTATTGGGCCTCAAGGGCCTAATGGTGGAAGAGAGGAGGCAGGCCAAGGTGTGGCGTGCACCCCCCCTAGCCCAAACTGAACTGGACTAGGGCTAGGGGGGTCGGCCCCCCTTTCCTTCTCTTCTTCCTCTCCTTCCTTCTTCTCCTACTAGGACTAGGAAAGGGGGAAACCTACTCCTATTAGGAGTAGGATTCCCCCCTTGGGCGTGCCCCTTGTGGTCAGCCCTCCTCCTCATCCCCTCCTTTATATACGGGGGAGGGGGCACTCCATAGACACACAAGTTGATCTTTAGCCGTGTGCGGTGCCCCCCTCCACAGTTTTACACCTCGGTCATATTGTCGTAGTGCTTAGGCGAAGCCCTGCGTCGGTAACTTCATCATCACCATCGAAATGCCGTCGTGCTGACGGACTCACCCTCGGCCTCAGTTGGATCAAGAGTACGAGGGACGTCACCGAGCTAAACGTGTGCAGATCGCGGAGGTGTCGTGCGTTCGGTACTTGATCGGTTGGATCGCGAAGACGTTCGACTACATCAACCGCGTTACTAAATGCTTCCGCTTTCGGTCTACGAGGGTACATAGATACACTCTCCCCTCTTGTTGCTATGCATCTCCTAGATAGATCTTGCATGATCGTAGGAATTTTTTTGAAATAACATGTTCCCCAACAGTGGCGTCCGAGCGAGGTCTATGCATAGATGTTATATGCACGAGTAGAACACAAAGAGTTGTGGGCGATAATAGTCATACTGCTTACCAGCATGTCATACTTTGATTCGGAGGTATTGTTGGATGAAGCGGCCTAGACCGACATTACATGACCGCGTTCATGAGACTGGTTCTACCGACGTGCTTCGCACACAGGTGGCTAGTGAGTGTCTGTTTCTCCAACTTTAGTTGAATCGAGTGTGTCTACGCCCGGTCCTTGTTGAAGGTTAAAACAGCACACTTGACGAAAAATCGTTGTGGTTTTTGATACGTAGGTAAGAACGGTTCTTGCTAAGCCCGTAGCAGCCACGTAAAACTTGCAACAACAAAGTAGAGGATGTCTAACTTGTTTTTGCAGGGCATGTTGTGATGTGATATGGTCAAGACGTGATTATATAAATTTTTGTATGAGATGATCATGTTTTGTAACAAAGTTATCGGCAACCGGCAGGAGCCATATGGTTGTCGCTTTATTGTATGAAATGCAATCACCATGTAATTGCTTTACTTTATCACTAAGCGGTGTCATGAAAGCAATAGTTAGCGAGACGACAACGATGCTACGATGGAGATCAAGGTATCAAGCCGGTGACGATGGTGATCATGACGGTGCTTTGGAGATGGAGATCAAAGGCACAAGATGATGATGGACATATCATATCACTTATATTAATTGCATGTGATGTTTATCTTTTATGATTCTTATTTTGCTTGGTACGGCGGTAGCATTATAAGATAATCTCTCACTAAATTTCAAGGTATAAGTGTTCTCCCTGAGTATGCACTGTTTCTACAGTTCGTCGTGCCGAGACACCACGTGATGATCAGGTGTGATAAGCTCTACGTTCACATACAATGGGTGCAAGCCAGTTTTGCACAAGCAGAATACTTAGGTTAAACTTGACAAGCCTAGAATATGCAGATATGGCCTCGGAACACTGAGACCGAAAGGTCGAGCGTGAATCATATAGTAGATATGATCAAAATAGTGATGTTCACCATTGAAAACTTCTCCATCTCACATGATGATCGGACATGGTTTAGTTGATATGGATAATGTGATCATTTAGATGACTAGAGGGATGTCTACCTAAGTGGGAGTTCTTAAGTAATATGATTAACTGAATTTAATTTATCATGAACTTAGTACCTGATAGTATTTTGCATGTCTATGTTGTTGCAGATAAATGGCTCGTGCTATTGTTCCTTTGAATTTTAATGCGTTCCTATAGAAAGCTAAGTTGAAAGATGATGGTAGAAACTACACGGACTGGGTCCGTAACTTGAGGATTATCCTCATTGCTGCACAGAAGAATTACGTCCTGGAAGCACCGCTAGGTGCAAAGCCCGCTACAGGAGCAACACCAGATGTTATGAACGTCTGGCAGAGCAAAGCTGATGACTACTCGATAGTTCAATGTGCCATGCTTTACAGCTCAGAATCAGGACTTCAACGATGTTTTGAACGTCATGGAGCATATGAGATGTTCAAAGAGTTGAAGTTACTATTTCAAGCAAATGCCCGAATTGAGAGATATGAAGTCTCCAATAAGTTCTATAGCTGCAAGATGGAGGAGAATAGTTCTGTCAGTGAACATATACTCAGAATGTCTGGGTACCACAACCACTTGACTCAACTGGGAGTTAATCTTCATGATTATAGTGTCATTGACAGAGTTTTTCAATCACGACCACCAAGCTACAAAAGCTTCATGATGAACTATAATATGCAAGGAATGGTTAAGACAATTCCTGAGCTCTTCGCGATGCTAAAAGTTGTGGAGGTAGAAATCAAGAAGGAGCATCAAGTGTTGATGGTTAACAAGACCACTAGTTTCAAGAAAAAGGGCAAAGGGAAGAAGGGGAACTTCAAGAAGAATGGCAAGCAAGTTGCTGCTCAAGTGAAGAAGCCCAAGTCTGGACCTAAGCCTGAGACTGAGTGCTTCTACTGCAAAGGGACTGGTCACTGGAAGCGGAACTGCCCCAAGTATTTGGCGGATAAGAAGGATGGCAAAGTGAAAGGTATATTTGATATACATGTTATTGATGTGTACCTTACTAATGCTCGCAGTAGCGCCTGGGTATTTGATACTGGTTCTGTTGCTCATATTTGCAACTCGAAACAGGGGCTACGAATTAAGCAAAGATTGGCTAAGGACGAGGTGATGATGCGCGTGGGAAATGGTTCCAAAGTCAATGTGATCGTCGTCGGCACGCTACCTCTACATATACCTTCGGGATTAGTTTTGGACCTGAATAATTGTTATTTGGTGCCAGCGTTAAGCATGAACATTATATCTGGATCTTGTTTGATGCAAGACGGTTATTCATTTAAATCAGAGAATAATGGTTGTTCTATTTATTTGAGTAATATCTTTTATGGTCATGCACCCTTGATGAGTGGTCTATTTTTACTAAATCTTGATAGTAGTGATACACATATTCGTAGTATTGAAGCCAAAAGATATACGTTTAATAATGATAGTGCAACTTATTTATGGCACTGCGGTTTGGGTCATATTGGTGTAAACGCATGAAGAAACTCCATGTTGATGGACTTTTGGAATCACTTGATGCTTGCGAACCATGCCTCATGGGTAAGATGACTAAGACTCCGTTCTCCGGAACAATGGGACGAGCAACAGACTTATTGGAAATAATACATACTGATGTATGCGGTCCGATGAGGTTGATGCTCGTGGCGAGTATCGTTATTTTCTGACCTTCACAGATGATTTGAGCAGATATGGGTATGTCTACTTGATGAAACATAAGTCTAAAACATTTGAAAAGTTCAAAGAATTTCAAAGTGAAGTGGAAAATCATTGTAACAAGAAAATTAAGTTTCTAGATTTGATCGTGGAGGTGAATATTCGAGTTATGAGTTTGGTCTTCATTTGAAACAATGTGGAATAGTTTCGCAACTCACGCCACCTGGAACACCACAGCGTAACGGTGTATCCCAATGTCGTAACCACACTTTCTTAGATATGGTGCGATCTAAGATGTCTCTTACTGATTTACCGCTATCATTTGGGGGTTATGCTTTAGAGACGGTTGCAAGCATGTTAAATAGGGCACCATCAAAATTTGTTGAGACGACACCATATGAACTGTGGTTTGGCAAGAAACCCAAGTTGTCGTTTCTTAAAGTTTGGGGTTGCGATGCTTACGTGAAAAAGCTTCAACCTGATAAGCTCGAACCCAAATCAGAGAAATGTGTCTTCATAGGATACCCAAAGGAGATTGTTGGGTACACCTTCTATCATAGATCCGAAGGTGAGATATTCATTGATAAGAATGGATCATTTCTAGAGAAGGATTTTCTCTCGAAAGAAGTGAGTGGGAGGAAAGTAGAACTTGATGAGGTAACTGTACCTTCTCCCGTATTGGAAAGTAGTTCATCATAGAAATTAGTTCCAGTGATTCCTACACCAATTAGTGAGGAAGCTAATGATGATGATCCTGAAACTTCTGATCTAGTTACTACCGAACCTCGTAGATCAACCAGAGTAAGATCTGCACCAGAGTTGTACGGTAATCCTGTTCTGGAGGTCATGTTACTTGACCATGACAAACCTACGAACTATGAGGAAGCGATGATGAGCCCAGATTCCGCGAAATGGCTTGAGGCCATGAAATCTGAGATGGGATCCATGTATGAGAACAAAGTTTGGACTTTGGTTGACTTGCTCGATTATGGGCAAGCCATAGAGAATAAATGGATCTTCAAGAAGAAGACTAACGCTGCCGGTAATGTTACTGTCTACAAAGTTCAACTTGTTGTGAAAGGTTTTCGACAAGTTTAAGGAGTTGACTACGATGAGACCTTCGCACCCGTAGCGATGCTTAAGTCCGTACAAATCATGTCAGCAATTGCTGCATTTTATGATTATGAAATTTGGCAAATGGATGTCAAAACTGCATTCCTTAGTGGATATGTTAAAGAAGAGTTGTATATGATGCAACCAGAAGGTTTTGTCAATCCAAAAGGTGCTAACAAAGTGTGCAAGCTCCAGCGATCCATTTATGGACTGGTGCAAGCATCTCGGAGTTGGAATATATGCTTTGATAGTGTGATCAAAGCATATGGTTTTATATAGACTTTTGGAGAAGCCTGTATTTACAAGAAAGTGAGTGGGAGCTCTGTAGCATTTCTGATATTATATGTGGATGACATATTGTGGATCGAAAATGATACTAATTTTCTGAATAGCATAAAAGGATACTTGAATAAGAATTTTTCAATGAAAGACCTCGGTGAAGCTGCTTATATATTGGGCATCAAGATCTATAGAGATAGATCAAGACACTTAATTGGACTTTCACAAAGCACATACCTTGATAAAGTTTTGAAGAAGTTCAAAATGGATCAAGCAAAGAAAGGGTTCTTGCATGTGTTACAAGGTGTGAAGTTGAGTCAGACTCAATGCCCGACCACTACAGAAGATAGAGAGAACATGAAAGTCATCCACTATGCCTCAACCATAGGTTCTATCATGAATGCAATGCTATGTACCAGGCCTGATGTGTGCCTTGCTATTAGTTTAGCAGGGAGGTACCAAAGTAATCCAGGAGTGGATCACTGGACAGCGGTCAAGAACATCCTGAAATACCTAAAAAGGACTAAGGATACATTTGACAAAGAGCTCGTTGTAAATGGTTACGTCGATGCAAACTTTGACACTGATCCGAATGACTCTAAGTCACAAACTGGATACGTATATTTATTGAATGGTGGAGCTGTCAGTTGGTGCGGTTCTAAGCAAAGCGCCCTGGCGGGATCTACGTGTGAAGGGGAATACATAGCTGCTTCGGAAGCAGCAAATGAAGGAGTCTGGATGAAGTAGTTCATACCCGATCTAGGTGTAATACCTAGTGCATCGGGTCCAATGAAAATCTTTTGTGACAATACTGGTGCAATTGCATTGGCAAAGGAATCCAGATTTCACAAGAGAACCAAGCACATCAAAAGACGCTTCAATTCCATCCGCGATCAAGTCCAGGAGGGAGACATACAGATTCGCAAGATACATACGGATTTGAATGTAGCAGACCCGTTGAATAAGCCTATATCATGAGCAAAACATGATCAGCATGAATTCTCCATGGGTGTTAGAATCATTACTGTGTAATCTAGATTATTGACTCTAGTGCAAGTGGGAGATTGAAGGAAATATGCCCTAGAGGCAATAATAAAGTTGTTATTTATATTTCCTTATATCATGATAAAAGTTTATTATTCATGCTAGAATTGTATTAACCGGAAACTTAGTACATGTGTGAATACATAGACAAACAGAGTGTCCCTAGTAAGCCTCTACTTGACTAGCTCATTAATCAAAGATGGTTAAGTTTCCTAGCCATGGACATGTGTTGTCATTTGATGAATGGGATCACATCATTAGAGAATGATGTGATGGACTAGACCCATCTGTTAGCTTAGCACTATGATCATTTAGTTTATTGCTATTGCTTTCTTCATGACTTATACATGTTCCTATGACTATGAGATTATGCAACTCCCGAATACCGGAGGAACACTTAGTGTGCTATCAAACGTCACAACATAACTGTGTGATTATAAATATACTCTACAGGTGTCTCCGATGGTGTTTGTTGAGTTGGCATAGATCGAGATTAGGATTTGTCACTCCGATTGTCGGAGACGTATCTCTGGGCCCTCTCGGTAATGCACATCACTATAGGCCTTTCAAGCAATGTGAGTAATGAGTTAGTTGTGAGATGATGCATTACGGAACGAGTGAAGAGACTTGCCAGTGACAAGATTGAACTAGGTATGATGATACCGACGATCGAATCTTAGGCAAGTAACATACCGATGACAAAGGGAACAACATATGTTGTTGTGCGGTTTGACCGATAAAGATCTTCGTAGAATATGTAGGAACCAATATGAGCATCCAGGTTCCCCTATTGGTTATTGACCGGAGATGTGTATCGGTCTTGTCTACATAGTTCTCGAACCCGTAGGGTCCGCACGCTTAACGTTCGATGACGATATGCATTATGATTTATGTGATTTGATGTACCGAAGGTTGTTCAGTGTACCTGATGAGATCATGGACATGACGAGGAGTCTCGAAATGGTCGAGACATAAATATTCATATATTGGAAGACTACATTCGGACACCGAAATGGTTCGGGTCGAGTTGGATAAGTTTCGGAGTACCGGGGGTTACCGGACCCCCCCCCCCCCCGGAAGTTATTGGGCCTCATGGGCCTAATGGTGGAAGAGCGGAGGCAGGCCAAGTTGTGGCGCCCCCCCCCCCCCCCTAGCCCAAACCGAATTGGACTAGGGCTAGGCCCCCCCTTTCCTTCTCTTCTTCCTCTCCTTCCTTCTTCTCCTACTAGGACTAGGAAAGGGGGAAACCTACTCCTACTAGGAGTAGGATTCCCCCCCTTGGGTGCGCCCCTTGTGGCCGTCCCTCCTCCTCCTCCCCTCCTTTATATACGGGGGAGGGGGCACCCCATAGACACACAAGTTGATCTTTAGCCATGTGCGGTGCCCCCTCCATAGTTTTACACCTCGGTCATATTGTCGTAATGCTTAGGCGAAGCCCTGTGTCGGTAACTTCATCATCACCGTCGACACGCCGTCGTGCTGACGGAACTCACCCTCAGCCTCAGCTGGATCAAGAGTACGAGGGACGTCACCGAGCTGAACGTGTGCAGATAGCGGAGGTGCCGGGCGTTCGATACTTGATCGGTTGGATCGCGAAGACGTTCGACTACATCAACGACATTACTAAACGCTTCTGCTTTCGGTCTACGAGATTACGTAGATACACTCTCCCCTCTCGTTGCTATGCATCTCCTAGATAGATCTTGCGTGATCGTAGGAAATTTTTTGAAATACTGTGTTCCCCAACAATACTCGGAACCAAGTTATTGTCGAGTCATATGGTACCAGAAACATTGCCGGTGTATTGTAGTCTACATACAACTATATCTGCACGGGGTTAGTATAGCTACGAGATACTAATTTGGGTTTTCTTCAATTTTTTAATGAAACACACAAACAAACTAATGCGTATTTCACAGATACAAGAAATAAGAAACATGTTTGTGCTTTTAGGGGAGAAAATAAAAACATAAACCGCTTGACCGAGTGTAGACTGTCAGATTAATAGATCTAGACATAGAGCACAACTTGCCATATGACGTTTATGTTGGGGAACGTTGCATGGAAAACAATAAAAGATCTACACACACGCAAGATCTATCCATGGACATGCATAGCAACGAGAGGGGAGAGAATGTCTATGTACCCTCGTAGACCGTAAAGCGAAAGCGTTTATTAACGCGGTTGATGTAGTTGAACTTCTTCGTGATCCAACTGATCAAGTACCAAACGTACGACACCTCCGCATTCAACACACGTTCAGCTCGATGACGTCCTCGCCTTCTTGATCAAGCAAGACGGGCGAAGTAGTAGATAAGTTCCGGTAGCACAACGGTGTGGTGACGGTGATGGTGAACTCGTTCTCGCAGGGCTTCGCCGAGCACTGCGAAGAAACTAGACGGAGGACTAAACTAAAGGAAATATGCCCTAGAGGCAATAATAAAGTTATTGTTTATTTCCTTATATCATGATAAATGTTTATTATTCATGCTAGAGTTGTATTAACCGGAAACATAATACATGTGTGAATACATAGACAAACAGAGTGTCACTAGTATGCCTCTACTTGACTAGCTCGTTAATCAAAGATGGTTATGTTTCCTAACCATGAACAAAGAGTTGTTATTTAATTAACGGGATCACATCATTAGTTGAATGATCTGATTGACATGACCCATTCCATTAGCTTAGCACCCGATCGTTTAGTATGTTGCTATTGCTTTCTTCATGACTTATACATGTTCCTATGACTATGAGATTATGCAACTCCCGTTTGCCAGAGGAACACTTTGTGTGCTACCAAACGTCACAACATAACTGGGTGATTATAAAGGAGCTCTACAGGTGTCTCCAAAGGTACATGTTGGGTTGGCGCATTTCGAGATTAGGATTTGTCACTCCGAATGTCGGAGAGGTATCTCTGGGCCCTCTCGGTAATGCACATCACTTAAGCCTTGCAAGCATTGCAGCCAATGAGTTAGTTGCGAGATGATGTATTACGGAACGAGTAAAGAGACTTGCCGGTAACGAGATTGAACTAGGTATTGGATACCGACGATCGAATCTCAGGCAAGTAACATACCGATGACAAAGGGAACAACGTATGTTGTTATGCGGTCTGACCGATAAAGATCTTCGTAGAATATGTAGGAGCCAATATGGGCATCCAGGTCCCGCTATTGGTTATTGACCGGAGACGTGTCTCGGTCATGTCTACATTGTTCTCGAACCGTAGGGTCCGCACGCTTAAGGTTTCGATGACAGTTATATTATGAGTTTATGAGTTTTGATGTACCGAAGGAGTTCGGAGTCCCGGATGAGATCGGGGACATGACGAGGAGTCTCGAAATGGTCGAGACGTAAAGATCGATATATTGGACGACTATATTTGGACATTGGAAAGGTTCCGAGTGATTCGGGTATTTTTCGGAGTACCGGGTAGTTACGGGAGAAGCAATGGGCCTTGATGGGCTTTAGTGGAAAGAGGAGAAAGGGCCAAGGGGATGCTGCGCCCCCCCTCCCCTCTAGTCCGAATTGGACTAGGGAAAAGGGGGCCGGCCACCTTTCCTTCTCCTCCACTTCCTTCTCCCTTCCTCCCCTCTTGGTGGACTCCTACTAGGACTTGGAATCCTAGTAGGACTCCACATCCTGGCCGCACCAAGCCTTGGCCGGCCTCCTCCTCCTCCATCCTTTATATACTGAGGCAAGGGGCACCTCTAGACACACAAGTTGATCCACGTGATCGTTCCTTAGCCGTGTGCGGTGCCCCCTGCCACCATATTCCACCTCGATCATATCGTTGTAGTGCTTAGGCGAAGCCCTGCGTCGGTAGAACATCAAGATCGTCATCACGCCGTCGTGCTGACGGAACTCCTCCCCGAAGCTTTGCTAGATCGGAGCCCGGGGATCGTCATCGAGCTGTACGTGTGCTAAGAACTCGGAGGTGCCGGAGTAACGGTGCTTGGATCGGTTGGATCGGGAAGAAGACGTATGACTACTTCCTCTACGTTGTGTCAACGCTTCCGTTGCGATCTACAAGGGTACGGAGATCACGCTCTCCTGTCGTTGCTGTGCATCACCATGATCTTGCGTGTGCGTAGGAAAATTTTAAAATTACTACGTTCCCCAACAGTGGTATCAGAGCCTAGGTTTTATGGTTTGATGTTATTTGCATGAGTAGAACACAAGCGAGTTGTGGACGATATAAGTCATACTGCCTACCAGCATATCATACTTTGGTTCGGCGGTATTGTTGGACGAGACGACCCGGACCAACATTACGCGTACGCTTACGCGAGACCGATTCCCCCGACGTGCTTTGCACACAGGTGGCTTGCGGGCGACTGTCTCTCCAACTTTAGTTGAACCGAGTGTGGCTACGCCCGGTCCTTGCGAAGGTTAAAACGGAGTCTATTTGACAAACTATCGTTGTGGTTTTGATGCGTAGGTGAGATTGGTTCTTGCTTAAGCCCGTAGCAGCCACGTAAAACTTGCAACAACAAAGTAGAGGACGTCTAACTTGTTTTTGTAGGGCATGTTGTGATGTCATATGGTCAAGACATGATGCTAAATTTTATTGTATGAGATGATCATGTTTTGTAACCGAGTTATCGGCAACTGGCAGGAGCCATATGGTTGTCAGTTTATTGTATGCAATGCAATCACGATGTAATGCTTTACTTTATCACTAAGCGGTAGTGATAGTCGTGGAAGCATAAGATTGGCGAGACGACAACGATGCTACGATGGAGATCAAGGTGTCGCGCCGGTGACGATGGTGATCATGACGGTGCTTCGGAGATGGAGATCACAAGCACAA
This sequence comes from Triticum monococcum, assembly GCA_034509565.1. Taxonomy (NCBI): domain Eukaryota; kingdom Viridiplantae; phylum Streptophyta; class Magnoliopsida; order Poales; family Poaceae; genus Triticum; species Triticum monococcum. Next base: position 661,316,868 of record CM067843.1, on the reverse strand, counting down.
GATGATGATGGCCATATCATATCACTTATATTGATTGCATGTGATGTTTATCTTTTATGCATCTTATCTTGCTTTGATTGACGGTAGCATTATAAGATGATCTCTCACTAAATTATCAAGAAGTGTTCTCCCTGAGTATGCACCGTTGCGAAAGTTCTTCGTGCTGAGACACCACGTGATGATCGGGTGTGAGGCTCTACGTTCAAATACAACGGGTGCAAAACAGTTGCACACGTGGAATACTCAGGTTATACTTGACGATCCAAGCATATACAGATATGGCCTCGGAACACGGAGACCGAAAGGTCGAGCGTGAATCATATAGTAGATATGATCAACATAGTGATGTTCACCAATGAAACTACTCCATCTCACATGATGATCGGACATGGTTTAGTTGATTTGGATCACGTGATCACTTAGAGGATTAGAGGGATGTCTATCTAAGTGGGAGTTCTTAAGTAATATGATTAAATTGAACTTAAATTTATCATGAACTTAGTCCTGGTAGTATTTTGCAAATTATGTTGTAGATCAATAGCTCGCGTTGTTGCTTCCCTGTGTTTATTTTGATATGTTCCTAGAGAAAATTGTGTTGAAAGATGTTAGTAGCAATGATGCGGATTGGATCCATGATCTGAGGTTTATCCTCATTGCTGCACAGAAAAATTATGTCCTTGATGCACCGCTAGGTGACAGACCTATTGCAGGAGCAGATGCAGACGTTATGAAACATTTGGCTAGCTCAATATGATGACTACTTGATAGTTTAGTGCACCATGCTTAACGGCTTAGAATCGGGACTTCAAAGACGTTTTGAACGTCATTGGCCATATGAGATGTTCCAGGTATTGAAGTTAATATTTCAAGCAAATACCCGAGTTGAGAGATATGAAGTCTCCAGCAAGTTCTATAGCTAAAAGATGGAGGAGAATCACTCAACTAGTGAGCATGTGCTCAGATTGTCTAGGTACTACAATCGCTTGAATCAAGTGGGAGTTAATCTTCCAGATAAGATAGTGATTGACAGAATTCTCTAGTCACCATCACCAAGTTAGTAGAACTTCGTGATGAACTATAATATGCAAGGGATAACGGAAACAACTCCCAAGCTCTTCGTGATGCTGAAATCAACGAAGGTAGAAATCAAGAAAAACATCAAGTGTTGATGGTTGACAAGATCACTAGTTTCAAGAAAAGGGCAAAGGGAAGAAGGGGAACTTCAAGAAGAACGGCAAGCAAGTTGGTGCTCAAGTGAAGAAGCCCAAGTCTAGTCCTAAGCCTGAGACTAAGTGCTTCTACTGCAAAGGGACTGGTCACTGAAAGCAGAACTACCCCAAGTGATTGGCGGATAAGAAGGATGGCAAAGTGAACATAAGTATATTTGATATACATGTTATTGATGTGTACTTTACTAGTGTTTATAGCAACCCCTCAGTATTTGATACTGGTTCAGTTGCTAAGAGTAGTAACTCGAAACGGGAGTTACAGAATAAACAGAAACTAGTAAAAGTCGAGGTGACGATGTGTGTTGGAAGTAGTTCCAAGATTGATATGATCATCATCGCACTCTCCCTATACTGTCGGGATTAGTGTTGAAACTAAATAAGTGTTATTTGGTGTTTGCGTTGAGCATGAATATGATTTGATCATGTTTATTGCAATACGGTTATTCATTTAAGTTAGAGAACAATTGTTGTTCTGTTTACATGAATAAAACCTTATATGGTTACACACCCAATGAAAATGGTTCATTGGATCTCGATCGTAGTGATACACATATTCATAATATTGAAACCAAAAGATGCAAAGTTAATAATGATAAGTGCAACTTATTTGTGGCACTGTCGTTTAGGTCATATTGGTGTAAAGCGCATGAAGAAACTCCATGCTGATGGGCTTTTTGAATCACTTGATTATGAATCACTTGATGCTTGCGAACCATGCCTCATGGGCAGGATGACTAAGACTCCGTTCTCCGGAACAATAGAGCAAGCAACTAACTTATTGGAAATAATACATACTGATGTATGTGATCCGATGAGTGTTGAGGCTCGTGGCAAGTATCATTATTTTCTGACCTTCACAGATGATTTTAGCAGATATAGGTATACCTACTTGATGAAACACAAGTCTGAAACATTTGAAAAGTTCAAAGAATTTCAGAGTGAAGTGGAGAATCATCATAACAAGAAAATAAAAGTTTCTACGATATGATCGCAGAGGTAAAATATTTGAGTTACGAGTTTGGCCTTCAGTTAAAACAATATGAAATAGTTTCACTACTCACGCCACCTGGAACACCACAGTGTAATGGTGTGTCCGAACATCGTAACCGTACTTTATTAGATATGGTGCAATCTATGATGTCTCTTGCCGATTTACCACTATCGTTTTGGGGTTATGCATTAGAGACAGTTGCATTCACGTTAAATAGGGCACCATCTAAATCCGTTGAGACGACACTATATGAACTATGGTTTAGCAAGAAACCAAAGTTGTCGTTTCTTAAAAAGTTTGGGGTTGTGATGCTTATGTGAAAAAGTTTCGTCCTGATAAGCTCAAACCCAAATCGGAAAAATATGTCTTCATAGGATACCCAAAAGTTACTGTTGGGTACACCTTCTATCACAGATCCGAAGGCAAGACCTTTCTTGCTAAATTCAGAAACTTTCTGGAGAAGGAGTTTCTCTTGAAAGAAGTGAGTGGGAGGAAAGTAGAACTTGATGAGGTAACTGTACCTCCTCCCTTATTGGAAAGTAGTACATCACAGAAACCAATTTTTGTGACACCTACACCAATTAGTGAGGAAGCTAATGATGATGATCATGAAACTTCAGATCAAGTTACTACCAAATCTCGTAGGTAAACTAGAGTGAGATCCGCACCAGAGTGGTACGGTAATCCTGTTCTGGAAATCATGTTACTAGACCATGACGAACTTGCGAACTATGAGGAAGCGATGATGAGGCCAGATTCCGCAAAATGGTTTGAGGCCATGAAATCTGAGATATGATCCATGTATGAGAACAAAGTATGGACTTTGATGGATTTGCCCGATGATCGGCAAGCCATAGAAAATAAATGGATCTTCAAGAGGAAAACGGACGCTGATAGTAGTGTTACTATCTACAAAGCTATAATTGTCGCAAAAGGTTTTCGACAAGTTCAAGGTGTTGACTACGATGAGAGTTTCTCACTCGTATCTATGCTTAAGTCTGTTCGAATCATGTTAGCAATTGCCACATTTTATGAAATCTGGCAAATGGATAAACAAAACTGCATTCCTTAATGGATTTATTAAAGAAGAGTTGTATACGATGCAACTAGAAAGTTTTGTCGATCCTAAAGGTGTTAACAAAATATGCAAGCTCCAGCGATCCATTTATGGACGGGTGCAAGCCTCTCGGAGTTGGAATAAACGCTTTGATAGTGTGATCAAAGCATTTGGTTTTATACAGACTTTCGGAGAAGCCTGTATTTACAAGAAAGTGAGTGGGAGCTCTGTAGCATTTCTGATATTATATGTGGATGACATATTGCTGATTGGAAATGATATAGAATTTCTGGATAGCGTAAAGGGATACTTGAATAAGAGTTTTTCAATGAAAGACCTCGGTGAAGCTGCTTACATATTAGGCATAAAGATCTATAGAGATAGATCAAGACGCTTAATTGGACTTTCACAGAGCACATACCTTGACAAGATTTTGAAGAAGTTCAAAATGGATCAAGCAAAGAAAGGGTTCTTGCCTGTGTTACAAGGTGTGAAATTGAGTCAGACTCAATGCCCGACCACTGCAGAAGATAGAGAGAAAATGAAAGATGTTCCCTATGCTTCAGCCATAGGCTCCATCATGTATGCAATGCTGTGTACCAGACCTGATGTGTGCCTTGCTATAAGTTTAGCAGGGAGGTACCAAAGTAATCCAGGAGTGGATCACTGGACAGCGGTCAAGAACATCCTGAAATACCTGAAAAGGACTAAGGATATGTTTCTCGATTATGGAGGTGACAAAAAGGTTCGTCGTAAAGGGTTACGTCAATGCAAGTTTTGACACCAATCTAGATGACTCTAAGTCTCAATCTGGATACATATTGAAAGTGGGAGCAATTAGCTAGAGTAGCACCATGCAGAGCGTTGTTGACATAGAAATTTGCAAAATACATGCGGATCTGAATGTGGCAGGCCCGTTGATTAAGATTCTCTCACAAGCAAAACATGATCGCACCTTAGTACTCTTTGAGTGTTAATCACATAGTGATGTGAACTAGATTACTGACTCTAGTAAACCCTTTGGGTGTTGATCACATATCGATGTGAACTATGGGTGTTAATCACATGCTGATGTGAACTATTGCTGTTAAATCACATGGCGATGTGAAACTAGATTATTGACTCTAGTGCAAGTGGGAGACTGAAGGAAATATGCCCTAGAGGCAATAATAAAGTTATTATTTATTTCCTTATATCATGATAAATGTTTATTATTCATGCTAGAATTGTATTAACCGGAAACATAATACATGTGTGAATACATAGACAAACAGAGTGTCACTAGTATGCCTCTACTTGACTAGCTCGTTAATCAAAGATGGTTATGTTTCCTAACCATGAACAAAGAGTTGTTATTTAATTAACGGGATCACATCATTAGTTGAATGATCTGATTGACATGACCCATTCCATTAGCTTAGCACCCGATCGTTTAGTATGTTGCTATTGCTTTCTTCATGACTTATACATGTTCCTATGACTATGAGATTATGCAACTCCCGTTTGCCAGAGGAACACTTTGTGTGCTACCAAACGTCACAACATAACTGGGTGATTATAAAGGAGCTCTACAGGTGTCTCCAAAGGTACATGTTGGGTTGGCGCATTTCGAGATTAGGATTTGTCACTCCGAATGTCGGAGAGGTATCTCTGGGCCCTCTCGGTAATGCACATCACTTAAGCCTTGCAAGCATTGCAGCCAATGAGTTAGTTGCGAGATGATGTATTACGGAACGAGTAAAGAGACTTGCCGGTAACGAGATTGAACTAGGTATTGGATACCGACGATCGAATCTCAGGCAAGTAACATACCGATGACAAAGGGAACAACGTATGTTGTTATGCGGTCTGATCGATAAAGATCTTCGTAGAATATGTAGGAGCCAATATGGGCATCCAGGTCCCGCTATTGGTTATTGACCGGAGACGTGTCTCGGTCATGTCTACATTGTTCTCGAACCGTAGGGTCCGCACGCTTAAGGTTTCGATGATAGTTATATTATGAGTTTATGAGTTTTGATGTACCGAAGGAGTTCGGAGTCCCGGATGAGATCGGGGACATGACGAGGAGTCTCGAAATGGTCGAGACGTAAAGATCGATATATTGGACGACTATATTTGGACATTGGAAAGGTTCCGAGTGATTCGGGTATTTTTCGGAGTACCGGGTAGTTACGGGAGAAGCAATGGGCCTTGATGGGCTTTAGTGGAAAGAGGAGAAAGGGCCAAGGGGATGTTGCGCCCCCCCTCCCCTCTAGTCGGAATTGGACTAGGGAAAAGGGGGCCGGCCACCTTTCCTTCTCCTCCACTTCCTTCTCCCTTCCTCCCCTCTTGGTGGACTCCTACTAGGACTTGGAATCCTAGTAGGACTCCACATCCTGGCCGCACCAAGCCTTGGCCGGCCTCCTCCTCCTCCATCCTTTATATACTGAGGCAAGGGGCACCTCTAGACACACAAGTTGATCCACGTGATCGTTCCTTAGCCGTGTGCGGTGCCCCCTGCCACCATATTCCACCTCGATCATATCATTGTAGTGCTTAGGCGAAGCCCTGCGTCGGTAGAACATCAAGATCGTCATCACGCCGTCGTGCTGACGGAACTCCTCCCCGAAGCTTTGCTAGATCGGAGCCCGGGGATCGTCATCGAGCTGTACGTGTGCTAAGAACTCGGAGGTGCCGGAGTAACGGTGCTTGGATCGGTCGGATCGGGAAGAAGACGTACGACTACTTCCTCTACGTTGTGTCAACGCTTCCGTTGCGATCTACAAGGGTACGTAGATCACGCTCTCCTCTCGTTGTTGTGCATCACCATGATCTTGCGTGTGCTTAGGAAAATTTTAAAATTACTACGTTCCCCAACATAAACTGTGGAGAGTGGCGTCGCACACGGCTAAGACATTGTCGTCGTCTTGTGTGGCGCCCCCTCCCTCATATATATATAGGGTGGAACTATTTAGAAACCCCCCTCTGGAGTTCCTAAATAAGTTTAGTTAGGAAGCACCCCTCCTAACCTATTTCTTTTCCCGAAGGGAGCGAGCGAGCTCGGGTCTGCATGCCATGGCCCAAACCCGCCGCCGCGCGCTGCCACCTAACCCGGCCGGCTCACTCGCGACCAACCACGGTCGCCTGCTGGATAAAAAGCGCTGGAAAAGAAAACCAAATCCCCAAATCCACCACCATCGCCACCCATCTCCTTCCTCGCCACCACTCTCTCTTCCCTCTGCATGCTAGCTGCGTCACCACCCATCCTCCCACCCCGCCGCCTACCACCATAGCCCCGCACCATCGCCCAACCCGATGGCCGTGGTATTTGGCCACCTCGAGCACTGCTACCCCGGCGAGCAGGGCAGCCACAAATCCTCCCTGAGAAAATCGACCCCACTGCTCGCCTTGGCACTCCTGCCATCCTCAGTCTTCCCAATGGCCCAGGAGGTGGGTGCCATGGATTCCGGCAACAGGCCTCGCTGGGCGCCCCGTGCCTTCCCTCTCCTCACCTACTTCCTCATCGGGCAGCCATCCATGGGATTCGAAGGTCCCAACCATTGATTGGATCCAGCGGAAGCTCGCAGGATCCAGCTGAGGCATTGCGCCCTACGGCACACCTCCCCCTTTCTAGTTGACGGCCACGGTCACATCTCCAGTGGGCAGTGCCTCTTCATCGGCCAACGAGAAAAAGCACCTGTTGTTCCCCTCCTTTCCTCATGTAGGTGTTGGTCACGGTTACGCATGGCTATTGCAGCAGTTACCAGATAGATGCGTGGGAGGGGGCATGTTGGGTGGTGCAACGAGGTTCCTGGTGGCAGCACACCGATGAGGTGGGCCGGGGTGGTGCACTGGCAGCCATCGTCGCCAGGGAGTGAGCGCCGGCTCTCCCACCTGGAAACTCCATCACCTCCTCTGCTCCACCCATCTCTTCCTCTGCCATCGTCCGGGGTGAGCTGATTCATGGCAAGCATGGCCAGATCTACTCCAACGCAGCTCGTCTGATCCACCAGTGCTCTCCTCCAATGCAGTTAGTGAACTAAAACTGTAGCAGTTGACTTGTGCTTAGATTAGTAGTTGACTATCCATGATACTGTAGCAGTTAACTATTAAAAAGGTGAAAAAGCTACTTAAGTAAATAGGGAAGTTAGTTTTTAGTGACGTGTCAGTTAAGTGCACGAAGTGCAATAGTTAAGTGTCTCAAAACTATAACATTATAACAAACTTTTTTTATACGGCTAGTCCATTTTTTATTGCATATGGCAGTTAAGTGGGCAAGTTCTGGAATTTAAATTGAACACTTAACTGCCATGCGCACTCGAGCAGTTAGCATGACCTTGGCAAAAAAAGAATGAAAGAAAAAAAGTTGATATCTTCAGCAGTTCACTAGTTCTTAATTGTCGCAGTCCTGGCAGTTAGCTATTTCAGGCCCCGCGGTTGGAATGACCTAGGGAAAATAAAAAAAATTAGTACCTTCAGTCCTGCAATTAACTTGTTGTTAACTGCCGCAATCCCCGACAGTTAGCTATTTCAATACCGGCAGTTAGCTTGATTCGGGAAGAACAAGGAAAAAAACAAAAAAAAGTGTCTTATGTCACGCCAGTTAGCTTGGTCGTCATTGTCAGTTAGCTATTCTGGTCGGGCAGTTAGCATGTACTATAGCAGTTCGGGAAAAAATGACAAAAATTTCGTTAGTTTTTTGAAAACTACTCTTAAACCATGGAGAATCTGAAAACGAGTTCTATATACCAAAGTTTGGGCTAATCCATAGCTTTCCAATGGTGTATCATATGTATCATTCTGACAAACGGTTTGAAAATTTCTTTCACAAAAACACCGAAAACGCGTTTGAAGAATTTCAAGTTTTTTGAATTTTGTTTAAAAACTATAAGGATTTTGGGAAATAATCAACATACAAAAGTTTCGCCTATTCAGTAGCTATCCAACGGTACGTCATGCATCATTCCGATAAACAGTTCAAAAATTATGATAAAAAATAGTGCGGAAAAATAGTGCCAGAAAAAGTCCGCCTGGCAGTTAACTAGTATATGACGCACAGTTAGCTTATCTGTTTTCGAGCAGTTAGGAACGGTTCCTGAATAGCTTATTTAGGAATGGGTTGCAGAATAGCTGGGATATATATATAGTGGGGGAGGGGAGGTGTCTAGGAGGCGCCCCAAGGGTGGCCGGCCGACCCCCTTGGGCTCTTGCCCTCTAGAGCCCCCTCCCCCTTCCTTGTAAGCCTGCGGGGGGGAGGCAGGAGGAGGTGGCGCCCCCCCCCCTTCCTTGTATGCCCGGCGGGGGAAGGCAGGAGGAGGTGCCCCCCCTTCCTTTCTCCTAGGTGGAGGGAAGGAAGGAGGAGCTAGCCCTCCCCTCTTTCCATCCCTAGGGCCAGCGGCCAAGGGAAGGGGCGCGCCAGCCCCTTCTGGGCTGGTGTGTTCCCCCCTCTTGGCCCATAAGGCCCATTAACCACCCGGGACTTCCCGGAACTCCTTCCGATGATCCGATGACTACCCGATACACTCTGAAACCTTTCTGGTGTCCAAATAGCATCGTAACTCCTGGATACCGGAGGAATACCTTATCAATTTTTACCTTCGGACCATTCTGGAGCTCCTCGTTATGTCTGTGATCTCATCCGGGACTCCAAACAACATTCGGTCCCCAGATCGCATAACTCATATAATACTATCGTCAACGAACGTTAAGCGTGCAGACCCTACGGGTTTGAGAATGATGTAGACATGACCGAGATGCCTCTCCGGACAATAACCAATACCGGAACCTGGATGCCCATATTGGTTCCTACATATTCTAAGAAGATCTTTATCAGTCAAACCTTATGACAACATATGTAATCCCCTTTGTCTATCGGTATGTTACTTGCTCAAGATTCGATTGTCGGTATCTTCATACCTAGTTCAATCTCATTACCGGCAAGTCTCTTTACTTGTTCTGTAATACATCATCTTGTAACTAACTCCTTAGTCACTTTGCTTGCAAGCTTCTTGTGATGTGTATTATCGAGAGGGCCCAGAGATACCTCTCCGATACATGGAGTGAAAATCCCGATCTCGATTCACGCCAACTCAACAGACACCTTTGGAGATACCTGTAGAGCATCTTGATGATCACCCAGTTATGTTGTGACATTTGATAGCACACAAGGCATTCCTCCGGTATCCAGGAGTTGCATGATCTCATGGTCGATGGAACATGTATTTGACATTAAGAAAGTAGTAGCAATAAACTAAACGATCATATGCTAAACTAACGGATGGGTCTTTTCCATCACATCATTCTCCTAATGATGTGATCCCGTTATCAAATGACAACTCATGTCTATGGTTAGGAAACCTTAACTATCTTTGATCAACGAGCTGGTCTAGTAGAGGCTCACTAGGGACACGATATTTGTTTATGTATCCATACGTGTACTTAAGTTTCCGGTCAATACAACTCTAGCATGAATAATAAACCTTGTTCAGGATTAAGGAAATATAATAATAATCATTTTATTATTGCCTCTAGGGCATATTTCCGTCAGTCTCCCTTTGCACTAGAGTCAATAATCTAGTTCACATTGTCATGTGATTAACACCCATAGTTCACATCGCCATGTGACTAACACCCAAAGAGTTTACTAGAGTCAATAATCTAGTTCACATCACCATGTGATTAACACCCAAAGATTTTACTAGAGTGTGATCATGTTTTGCGTGTGAGAGAGGTTTTAGTCAACGGGTCTGCAACATTCAGATCTGTGTGTACTTTGCAAATGTCTGTGTCTACAATGCTCTGCATAGATCTGCTCTAGCTAACTGTTCCCACGTTCAATACGTATCCAAATTGAGACTCAGAGTCATCTAGATCAGTGTTAAAGCTTAACCGAGAAACATTTCCTTAGTCCTCCGTAACCAACAACACTGCCGGTATGGTGTATCCTGGTGTACATACAACTGTGTATGCACGTGATCGACCAAGACACGGGTAACAACAAATATGTTCATTTACATTTTTCCTTCTGAAACACAAAACTCACGCGTATTTCTATCTAGATCCAATAACTCAGAAATATGCATGATTGCGATTTTGGGGGAGAGAAAATGAAAACCGTTGACCGCGTGAATTACTAAATGGCTGAATAGATCCAGAGGAAGCATAACTGACCATGCGCGTTTACATGTTATACTTGGTACAAAATTATTTCCGGTATAGGTACCAGCATGTATGTTACTACATGTGTACTGTCTTATCGTGATCACATGCGCGGTCGATTTATTTTGTTCTTGACGAACACGAATCTCGACCAGAATTATCGGAGTGTCTCGTCGGCTTGTTGTTTTACATAGATTAGGTCCCATACATCGGGAGGCCCTGAATTACTTGGGCAATACTCGACGTGAGGGTGGGTGGGATAAAAAAATTCAACCTGGTCGAGGGAGAATCTGAGGTTCCCCCATGTTTGCAAAAGCAGGTGTCCGAGCTCGGGTTAACATCCGATGCTCCCTCCTCTTCTAGTTGATTGATTTCACGCTTGTCCCTCAAACAGGAGCCTAGATCTGAGGCTTCCTCAAATGAGATTTCGTGGGCTGAACTCATCAAAGGAGTGCGAAGCTCCAGACAGAGTTCTCGATCGCACCCTAATACCTCGAGGAGGGAGTGTGGTTTGAGATATGTCAAGCCCTCAGGCGTCTCGTCAGAGGGGATTGTCGACGTGCAGGTGGCTCCGAGGGGCCAAACTCGTCAAAGGAGTGTGAAGCCATCGTTCCAAAGTGATCAAACATCGATCTCTCAATCAAAGCACCAGTGTCGGTGTCAAAACTGGAGATCTCAGGTAGGTGGCCCATGCTGTGAGATCGGATCGATGGGTAACAGGAGACAGAAGACACAACGTTTACCCGGGTTCGGGCCCTCTTGAGAAGGTAAAACCCTATGTCCTTCTCTTGCTTATAGTTTGGGTCTATCAAAGTATAGAGTTGATATACCTAGAGACCATAAGTTGTGGACTAAACCCTAAGGCTAATGATGATGATGAATAATGCATGCCCTCCTACAGGCTAAACCCTCCAGTTTATATAGGCACCGGGGGTATCTAGGGTTACACATGGTCGGTTGCCTCCTAAGGGTACATAGCGGTAGCCGAAGTAATACTTGGAGTACACAACAAGTCTTCGGCAAAGTCCCCCTTGATTACACCAGAGTGCCAAGCTACCGGAGTCCTTCCTTTATGAGAACGGTGGGTCATAAGCTTCGCCCATGGACTATGGGTCAACTAAGTTGATACCCCCTAGTCCAGGACACCATCACAAGGCTCTAAGGATCTTCTTGATGATGAACTTGTTGGTCATATCTTGACTTCCTAACCCAGCAATCTCATTTGTGATGAGAGCAAGCCTAGAGTACATTTTGGCGACTCCTTCACCATCCTTCATATTGAACTTGTCAAGTTAACTTTGAAGCACATCCAACTTGGATTCCTTAGCGGACTCGGTACCCTCGTGTATATCAACAAAAGTATCCCAAATTTCCTTTGCATTCTCGAGGTGGCTAATCTTGTTGAACTCCTTAGGGCATAAACCATTGAAGAGAATGTCACATGCTTGAGTGTTGTATTGTAACATCTTCAATTCTTCTGCGAGTGCTTCACAATCTGGTTCTTTGCCATCCTCAAAGAATTCACCTTGCAAGCCAACACGAACAACAGCCCAAAAGCAGGTTTATGACTAAGAATATGCATTTTCATCTTATGTTTTCCACTAGCAAAGTTTGTACCATCGAAATATGGACCTTGCGGTGATAGTTGCCCTTACTAGATGACATACTCTCCTAGGTTGTGAAACCAATGCAATGGAGACCAGAGCTCTAATGCCACTTGTAAGATCAAAGTATGTCTAGAGGTGGGAGTGATTAGACTACTTGACCAAATAAAAAATGATCATTTTCCCAATTTTAGTTGTAGGCAAGTTTTAGCAATTCTACCAATTCAAGTACACCATACACATGCAAGTCTAAGAGTTGAGCAGCGGAAAGTGAAGACTTTGCATGTGAACGTAAAAGGAGGGATCCGATGTTTACTGCGCAACTTTATTTTTGTAGACACGTGTTGGACCTCCAAGCGCAGAATTTTGTAGGACAGTAGCAATTTTCCCTCAAGTGGATGACCTAAGGTTTATCAATCCATGGGAGGCGTAGGATGAAGATAATCTCTCTCAAACGACCCTGCAACCAAATAATAAAAAGTCTCTTGTGTCTCCAACACACCAAATACAATGGTAATTTGTATAGGTGCACTAGTTGGACGAAGAGATGGTGATACAAGTGTAATATGGATAGTAGATGTTGATTTTTGTACTAAGAACAATAAAAAACAGCAAGGTAGTAATTGATAAAATGGAGCACAAACGGTATTGCAATGCTTGAAAATGAGGCATAGGGTCTATACTTTCGCTAGTGAAATCTCTCAACAATGCTAATATAATTGGATCATATAACCATCCCTCAACATGCGATGAAGAATCACTCCAAAGTTCCTATCTAGCGGAGAACATAAGAAGAAATCATTTGTAGGGTACGAAACCACCTCGAAGCTATTCTTTTCGATCGATCTATCCAAGAGTTCGTACTAAAATAACACCAAATAATTTCAGATTTATAATACTCAATCCAAGCAAAAAACCTCAAAGTGTGCCCCAAGATTTCTACCAGAGAAACAAAGACAAGAACGTGCATCAACCCCTATGCATAGATTACCCCAATGTCACCTCGGGAATCCGCGAGTTGAGTGCCAAAACATATAACAAGTGAATCGATATGATACCCCATTGTCACCACGAGTATTCATAGCAAGACATACATCAAGTGTTCTCAAATCCATAAAAGTATTCAATCCGATAAAATGAAATCTCAAAGGGAAAACTCAATTCACAACAAGATAGAGAGGGGAAAACACCATATGATCCAACTATATTAACAAAGCCCATGATACATCAAGATCGTGACATCTCAAGAACACGAGAGAGAGAGAGAGAGATTAAACACATAGCTACTAGTACAAACCCTTAGCTCCGAGGGTGGACTACTCCCTCCTCATCGTGGTGGCCGCCGGGATGATGTAGATGGCCGCCGGTGATGACTCCCCCCTTTGACAGGGTGCCGGAACGCGGTCTAGATTGGTTTCTCGTGGCTACAGAGCCTTGGGGCGGTAGAACTTCTGACCTCGGGTTCTCCCCAAGGGTTTTTGGAATATTTGGGAATTTATAGGGCGAAGAGGCGGTGCATGAGGCCACCGAGGTGGGCACAACCCACCTGGGCACGCCTGGGGGCCTAGGCATGCCCTGGTGGGTTGTGCCCCCCTCGGGGCACCCCCCCAGGTGCTTCTCTGGCCCACTAGATGTCTTCTAGTCCAAAAAAATCCACAAAAAGTTTCACGGTGTTTGGACTCTGTTTGATATTGATTTTCTGCGATGTAAAAAACAAGCAAAAAACAACAACTGGCACTGGGCACTGGATCAACAGGGCAGTCCCCAAAAATGATATAAAGTTGCTATAAAATGATTGTAAAACATCCAAGAATGATAATATAACAACATGAATACTTCATAAATTATAGATACGTTGGAGATGTATCAGGATCGGAGAAATAAAACACAATGAAGACACCATGATTTTTGCTGTGGTTCCGATAGATGGTGCTATCATACATCCACGTTGATGGAGACTTCAACTCACCGGGGGGTAACGGTTGCGCGAGTCCACAGAGGGCTCCATCCATGAAGTGTCCACAAAGAAGCAACCTTGTCTATCCCATCATGTCTTACGCCCATGAAGGACTAGCCTCACTTGGGTAGATCTTCATGAAGTAGGCGATCTCCTTGCCATCACAAACTCCTTAGTTCAACTCCACAATCTCTTGGAGGCTCCCAAGTGACACCTAACCAATCGAGGAGACACCACTCTCCAAAAGGTAATAGATGGTGTTATTGATGATGAAGTCCTTGCTCTTGTGCTTCAAATGATGGTCTCCCCAACACTCAATCACTCCTAAACAGATTTGGCTTTGGTAGGAGAGGGGATTTAATGGAAAGAAACTTGGGAAAGGCTAGAAATCAAAGTTCAAATGGTAGGATTGGAATATCTTGATCTCAACACATGAGTAGGTGGTTCTCTCTCAGAAAATGAGAGTGGAAGTAGTGTTTCGTTCTGATGGCTCTCTTAGAGAGTAAGGGGGGGTTGAGGGGTATATATAGCCTTCACCCAAAAATCCAACTATTACAAGCCTTTGACCCAACTCGATGACACCAGACCAAAATCTCAATGAGAACAGCTAGTGCAAAATATTCGAATGTGGGAAGTCTCGGTGAGACCGAAGTAGAATATCTCGGAGCGACCGAAGTGCAATGGCTAGGGCAAGACCTCGTTTCGGTAGTTCTGATCGTTTCATTTCGGTAATTCCGAAATGAAGCAACTTCATCATAGAAACTTGGCCATGCCATCTCGGTGAGACCGAGATCCATATTAGTAGAACTGAAATGGTTTTGGCTTAGGCAGTGTGTGTGATCAATGAGTCCGGGATAGGAAATTTTGGTGGGACCGAGATGATACTTCAGGGTTTTGGACAAATATGATGTGGAGAAGTGTTTAAGGATTTTTGGAGCAATATCACTAAGCACTTGAGCAATTGAGTCATGATCAAAACCTCATCCCCTTTAAATAGTATTGGCTTTCCTATGGACTCAATGTGATCTTGGATCACTTAACCAAAAATGAAGAGTTTTGTAGCTTTTCCAATTCTTGTCCTTAGCATTTTGAGCGGTTCACAATTACTAGTCCTTGCCATGCCAATCATTGATCTTCTCTAAAATCTATTATCAATGAGCATTAGATGAATGGCTTATATGATGTTATTAATTATCAAAACCACCCGGGGATTAGTTGCACTTTCACATATGGCATTGCACAAAAATCTATGGAAGGACATAGTTTCATCGTTTTTATTGGAATATAAGAGCAATTTCTATTAATTTTAATCAAGAAAAGCATCAGATAAAACACGGCGAACATACTAGACTTGATAATTGGACCATAAGTAGTGCGTATAAACTGGGCATGCAAATTGGATAAGGAAAATATAGCACGTCCATCTCTATTGCCATCAGTAAGACACTAAAGCGACCCCTGGCAGTAGGGATACGAATACGTATGAAACATATGATGAAGAAGTGTCATTGCACAACCACGTGAACACCCCACAAAGGACGTTACCATCCCTCTCCCATGGATGCTCTCGAGGGAGACGGTTCCATAGGTCTGCTCTTTCTCATTGTGCATGTCGAGAAGCGGGATGTGAATGATCTAGAGGCAGTGCAAGCTCTAGAATGTAACATGCAATTATGTGTGGTTTGTATTTGTCTAGGACCCTAACGATCCTAATATAGAATTTAGACGATGATCACTAAGTTTCCTCCGTACCAACTTTTATCATGCTAAAAAGGATAAACGTCCATAGGTCCTAGTATGGCTCGACTCGTTCACAAAACATGACACACATGTTTGCATGAGGCAAGACCAGCGTTAGAGGTGGAGCGTGTGTATGTGTCCCCTTCTCAAGTTTCTAGTGATGTATATAAGATGAAACCTTATATATTGGTCTAACTCACCCTCCACTAAGGGTGTGGGACTAAAATTTCACACCTCATGTCACCCATGAATGGGCCAATTGGGTCTCTATGATTTATTTTAGAAATTATATGATTTATGGGCCTAGCCCATATACCCAGGATTTGCTATTAATGCAATTTATGTTTAGCTTTTGAAAATGGACATGGTAACAATGGTAAGGTTTTATTTCCCAAGAAAAAGGAATGCGATTAATTTGATTTTGTTTTGAGCAAGAAACAGAAACCGCTTGAGCTGTCAATGGATCGATAAAGAGCACAGCTGGCCGTGCACTGTTTACATGCTATACTTGGAACCAAGTTATTGTCGAGTCATATGGTACCAGAAACATCGTCGGTGTATTGTAGTCTACATACAACTGTGTCTGCACGGGGTCGGTATAGGTACCAGCTACTAATTTGGGTCTTTTTTATTTTTTTATGAAACACACAAACAAACTCATGTGTATTTCACAGATACAATAAACGAGAAGCATTTTGTGCTTTTAGGGGAGAAAATGAAAACAGAAACCGCTTAACCGACTGATTTTCTAGAGTGTCTGAACTAATAGATCTAGAGGGAACACAACTGGATGTACAAAGTTTACATGCTACACTTGTGTGGAAGTTATTTTTCAGTCAAATGGTATCGGAGAACACCGCCGGTATGGTATACCCTGGTGTACGATACAACTGTGTATGCATGTGATTGACCAGGACACGAGTAACAACTAATATCTTCATTTTTCACTCACATTTTTTCTTCTAAAACACACAAACTCACGCGTATTTCTATCTGTTCCAAGAACCGAGAAATATGATTGCGCTTTTGGGGGAGAACAATGAAAACCATTGACCGCATGAATTAATAAATGACCGAATAGATCCAGAGGAAGCATAACAACGCGCGTTTACATGCTATACTTGGAACAAAGTTATTTCGGTATAGGTACCAGCCCGTATATTACTACATGTGTAGTGTTTTATCGTGATCACACACGCGGTACATGGCAAATAGCTGGCACACGAGTCTCGCCACCCTGTCGCGCCTCTGCTCGCCCCATGGGACCATCCACAGGTTTTGACCGCGCGGCGACAGCGGCCGGCCTCTCTCCCCCAGTCCTCCTCACCCTCCCACGGGCCTTTAAATACCCCCAACAACCCGCCCAATCGCAAGCGCACACAAACGCAAAACCCAAGCGTAAAGAAAACCCCTACTCCCCTAGCTAGCCATGGAGAGCGTCGAGCACCACGACGAAGCCGCCACCGGCCTCTCCCTTTCCCCTCCCCCTACGTCGGCGCCGCTCTCCCCACCAATATCCCCCAACTCCGCGGCGGTGGTGGCGCTGGCAAACGCGCGCTGGGTCCCTACCAGGGAGCAGATCGCGGTGTTGGAGGGGCTGTACCGCCAGGGGATGCGCACCCCCACCGCCGAGGAGATACATCAGGTGACGGCGAGGCTGCAGGAGCACGGCCCCATCGAGGGCAAGAACGTCTTCTATTGGTTCCAAAACCGGCTGCGCCAGAAGCAGAAGCAGCAGCAGCAGCAGAGATCTGACTACTTCGCCAGGCAGATCCGCCGTCCCCAGCCGCTGCCCACGCTCCGCAGGACCCCCGGCAACTCCTTCTCCCCGGTCCAGCTGCAGGCGCCGCCGGCACCGAACACTCCTGCATGCAACAGAGAAGGTACGTCCGCGCATAAACCCTCTCCATTTATGCGCTCAACACGCCATTTAATTAAATCCGCTTTTGGCAATTGGCATGCACGTCTTGATTGATTAGCTCCCGAATGTGTCTGTGCGTTTCTTGGCTGGCTTTACGTTTGGGGTTTTGTTGGAAAGGGTATGCATCTACGACTTTCCATTTGCAACCCCCGCGGCTTTCATGCGTCCGCACGGTAGTTGTACCATGTGTGGTGTGTTTTGCGCTGTTCCTCTTGCTCACGATGTGCGCGCATGCACATGTAAGAAAGAAAAAAGAAACATTTGAAAAGAAAATTTTATACGTATCTTAATATAAGATCTTACGAATATAACATCGACTGAGACTTGGATTTAGCAAAACTGTTTTCTTAACTCCTGATGATACCAGAGCAGTTGGCCGCCAGTAGCGAGCGAGAGAGTTTAGGAGTTTCCGGCCGCTGAACTTACCTTAACTGTTTTGTTCCTAACTACTCTGAAGTGGTCAGACCTCCAAAAAATGCCTCGGGCTGCCATCCCATAATGTAGGAAGACGAAAGCAATTTCGTGGGCCCCAAAATGTCATGATGCGTGTCAGCCGATCCAGCAACGAGTAGTGTGTATTTACCATTTTTTCAACTTGATTAAAATGAATTGAATTAATTTATATTCCTTCTGATTCGCCCATTTCATTGTGTTTCATCGATGCCAACTTTGTTGGTTATCAACAGAAATCGAGGAGGTGTTGGATATGGCTATGTTTGCATTGAGCGTAATTCTATGTGATTCTGCTTCTGTTATTTTGCCTAACCTTGAGCAAACTACCGGAAAGCACACAAAGGATACCCTTAATCCAAAATATGCCCTAAAGTTATGGTTGTACTAATATGTTTTCCATTGGATCCATGTTTCTTTTTGTTGCAGGGATGTACATGCAGCAGCCATGTTACATGACAGGGCAAGCGGCACAAGCCTCGGTGAATGCAGCCTACTACTCGCAGATGCAGCCATCGCTAATGCACCCAAATTTAGAGATGATGGCGCATGGCAACATCCAGGCACAGGCACAAGCCGCCATGTACTTCCAGACAGCAGCTTCAAACAACTCCAACACTCAACAACCGCGTGCGGTCCAGTTCCCTTCGACCAACAGCAGCTACGGGGCTCCTGAGGCCTACTCCCGTCGTCCCGTGCTTCTGAATCTGTTCCCGCAATACCCCACCTTCGCAAATCGCGAGAGGACCCTCCACACTGAGAGCGTCGGCTCCCCAAGGCCATCCACCTCAAGGTCGTTCTCTTTGGAGGCTGAGAGCTCGGAGGTCCCCAGCGGAGATGGCTCGAGATCGTTCTATGACTTCTTTGGTGAAGGCCACTGAACAAGCCACATGAATGTTGATATGCTCAACAAGAACCTTGTCCAAATCATCTAGGGTATCTCTCGATCTCATGACCATGCGATTGGGTGGATGTACCAATTGCCCTTTTGGGGATATTTATTAGCATTGTTGGTTTAATTCGTCAACTAGGCAGAAAATGTATTTCTTCACAAACTTGAGGCGGTTATCAGAAACATGTTGTTAAATTTGATTGAATTAATCTAGTTGATTTTTTTTATTGCAAGGTGCATGTTTCATTTTATTTTTAACCTAGAGATGGGCGTGAAACAGTTACCAAGGTTCCCAAAAGATTTTGGGTATCACCCCTTTTTATTGGAATATCTGGTTTTTTGTTTTCTTTAATTGTCCTATTTGCAATGGATGTAATGTTTGTGTGGCTATCGATATTGTGTTCTCACTTGAGCTAAAAATACCCATGGGCACACACAAATTATAACCGACCCAAACAAACACTTAGAGTAACATAGGGTAGTATATCATTTTCTTTTCTTTTGAGAAAAAGAGGAGTACTGCCTTTTTTAGCTGAAAAGAGGAGTACCATCGAATTAGTTGTTCAAGTTCACGAAGTGTGGAACACACAAATATATCTTATGTAAACTTTGTAGACTAAACAAGTATTGAGCTCAAGCTCGCGCTCCGTTTGTGCCTAATATACCAAAGGTTTTAGGTTGTCAATAATATAAGACCAGTGACAGTTCCTTATAAAGATGAAAACAGAGCAAAAACTTGTCGTCCTTTCAAAAATATGTGGAAATGTAGATAAGTTATGGAAACAGAACAAAATTTTATGGAATGGAAGTGGAAAATTTATCATGGAAATGGAAATAGAAACGAAACAACATTTTCTGGTGGAATGCTAGCAGGAACGAAATTTCCATATATGTACATGAAGATTTTTTTGTATAGCCCACTCCACCCCCAATCTATAAAAACTTTTGGCTCAACTCAATCATGTCACTAAGTAAGATAATCCTTTTCCTACTCGCATAATATTTATGGTAAATATACCTTACGTTGCAAAATTTCGAAACTTATGCACAATACTATACATTAAATATATCAATGATAATATCTCTAGTTAAATTAGCAATTGAATTTCCTGGTTTGGTTGTATTTTTCTTGATGGTTTAGGAAGTTTTGAGTTCCTGTTAACTTTCACTTTGTCTTTTAGTTTGTCCTATATTGGTATTGTATTCTTTTTTCAAGTATCCTCTTCCATACTCATTTCTGAGATTTCTGATTCATTTTTATTTCTGCTAAAAAATATGTAAAAAGATATGGAATACTCATTTTCAACCATTTTTGTTCCATTCTCATCCCTACTTTCAGAGAGCTCTTACCACAAAGACTCCTAGTGTTGTAGATGGAGCATATAACAACATAGGCCTCTTGAAGAGGAGTCTTCCATGCGAGTATGTAATGATGAAATACATCTATGGTGTGGTAACAATGGTTTCAGCAGACTACAATGACAACATCAGAGGCCGCTTACCGCTTGTGCATAAATCGGTAACTGCTAACATTTTTCACGCTCTATATAGCTTGGCATCTCTCTTAGCGAATTTTTGCAAAAAACTTATGTTTAACCTTTATAGTGCTATAACTTTTAGATGTACAATCTAGTTGTCCTTGGATTGAGTATAATTTTTGCATGCTTCTCGGTAGGTATGCTCACCTTGAGCTAAACCATGGGGAAGCACACACCAAATACCCCCAATCAAACATAGCCTAAAGGTGTGTTAACACTAAGATGTTTTACATTGGATCCATGTTCCTTTTTCTTGGAGTGATTTAGAGGCACCAGCCATGCTACATGCATAGGTCGCGGTGAATGCAACCTACTAGAAGAGACACAACCAATGGTGATGTCTCACCACAACCACTAGCATCCACATACTTGACTACACCTCCGTTCAACGTAAGCACTCAACAACCATGCCCTATCCATTCCCCTCCTGCCATCGTTAGATACGGGGTGCCTAATGCTTGCTCCTACTGCCCTTGACCCTAAATATGTCCCCACAACACCCTACCTTGGCGCAACGCAAGAATACGCGCCACGTCGATCAAGAGCACTAGTTCAAGGTCGTCGTCCACCTAGTGGTTGTTCCCTTTGGAGTAGGAGATCGAGCTCAAATAATCCTAATGGCTATGCCTCACTACGTACTATTTTTTACTTCTTCCTCGAAGCCAACAGAAGATTATGTATGATTGCTGGTTTGATCAACTTTTCAAAATTTATCTAACCATTTAGGACATCTCCCAATCTCATGACCAGGCATATCGAGTGGATGTATTTTTTGCATTATCAGAATATTTTTAGTTTGATGGTCATTTACTCATTTAATTGGAAGGCGGAACGTACCTCTTTTATCAACTTGTACCATGTATCACAAACTAGTTGTTAATTTCATTTGAGTAATCGAGTTAGAAAATAATTGCAAGGAGCATAGCCTATCTAAAATTTTGCTTGTTTCATCCTTTGATTCATTGACCTAGATTGTTCGACTTGCGTACACATATGTGTGGAACACTGGCCAAGGTTTGCATATCACCATTTTTCATAGGAATGTATATTTTCTCCTTTTGGAATTGTTGTAATTTTTTTCTGTGGCCTTCGGTACTTAGCTCTCACTTTAGAAATTTTTTGATGGCCAGAAAAGATTTAGAACCAATCCAAGCAACTCAATTGTGAAATTAAGAGTATTGCCTTTGATTTTCTTTTGAGAAATGGAGGCCTATTTCTGGACAATGGTTTAAGTTCACAAAGTGTGAAACACATAAATGTATCATGTGTAAACATTGTAGACTAGACATGTAGTGAGCTAAAGATCGCACTTCGATTGGGCCTAAAAGTCTAAAGGTTTTAGGTCGTTGATAACATAAGAACACTAACACTTCCATGGTGCTCTTAGCATTGCTACATAAACCACAAGGACACAGAACTGCCAAGGCTATTGATTTCTGGCCCCTACCTCGGACGTCGACGTCCTATCCAAGCTCACATCCACCTTTACATCGGTGTTCCATGAGGTCACATCTGCTATGTGATACGTCTTTGTCATATCTACTTTTTCTAACGTTTTTCCTCTTGTTTTGGACTTTAATTTACATGGTTTGAATGAAATTAACCCGGACTGACATTGTTTTCAGCAAAACTACCATGGTATTGTCTTTGTACAGAAATAAAAGTTCTTAGAATGGAACGAAACTTTTTGAAGATTTTTTATGCAATAAAAGAAAATTACTGGAGCCAAGTACCACCGGGGAGGCCCTGGGTGAGCACAACCCACCAGGCCCCCTCCTGGCGCCTAGGTGGGTTGTGCTCACCTGGTGGCCCCACTGACCTTATCTCCAACGCTATAAAATCCTATTTTCGGAGATAAAAAATCAGGGAGAAAGAATTATTGTGTTTCATGAGACGGGGCCGCCGCCACCTCATGTTCTTCATCGGGACGCCAGATCTAGAGTCCGTTCGGGGCTCCGGAGAGGGGGGGGGGGTCTTCGATCTTCGTCATCATCAACCATTCTCCATCGCCAATTCCATGATGCTCCCCACCGGGAGTGAGTAATTCCTTTGTAGGCTCGCTGGTCGGTGAAAGAGTTGGATGATATTCATCATGTAATCGAGTTAGTTTTGTTAGGGCTTGATCCCTAGTATCCAACCATTATGTTCTGAGATTGATGTTGCTATGACTTTGCCATGCTTAGGGCCTCTTTGATTCACAGGATTTTGAAAATGTAGGAATAGGAAAGTATAGGATTGCAGTGGCATGTCAACTTGAATCCTATAGTATTAGCAAAGAGTGTTTGATGCCACATGAAAAACAAAGGAATTGTAAAAGGAGGTTGGAGTGGATATTAGATTTCCTATGGGATCCAATGCTATGAATCAAAGTGCCGACATAGGAAAAATTCCTAAGGATTTCAATTCTCCAAAAATCCTAAAGAATTCCTTTGAATCAAATGAGCCCTTAATGCTTATCACTTTGGGCCCGGGTGCCATGATTTCATATCTGAACTGTTTATGTTATCATATCTATGTTCTAGATCTGATCTTGCAAGTTATAGTCAGCTATTACGTGTTATGATTCGTAAACCCCGGAGTGACAGTATTCAGGATACTTTCCGGTGATGATCGTAGTTTGAGGAGTTCATGTATTCACTATGTGCTAATGCTTTGCTCCGGTTCTCTATTAAAAGGAGGCCTTAATATCCCTTAGTTTCCTTATGGACCCCGCTGCCACACGAGGGTAGGACAAAAGATGTCATGCAAATTCTTTCCATAAGCATGTGTGAATATTTACGTAATACATGCGTACATTGTATTTATGGACTGGAGCTAGTGCCGTATCGCCCTAGGTTATGATTGCTATATGATGAATATCATCCAATGAATTCACCGATCCAATGCCTACGAATTTTCCACATATTGTTTCTACTAAGTTACTATTGCTATGACTGCTGTCACAACTGCTACAAAATCATTGCTATCACTGTTATTGTTACCGTTATTGTTACACTTCTATCAAAACTATCATATTACTGTGCTACTAATCATATTGTTGTGGATAATTAATCTCTAGGTGTGGTTGAATTGATAATTCAGTTTCTAATACTAGCAAATATTCTTTGGCTCCTCTTGTGTCGAATCTATAAATTTGGGTTAAATACTCTACCCTCGAAAACTGTTGCGATCCCCTATACTTATGGGTTATCACTATGTTTTCCATAGGCACATATGTCTTGAACACTTTACCAAGTGCCAAAATACCTCGTCGGCGGTTCACGCTTCACATGGCATGTGCATGACTACTCACCCTTCGGCCTGGCTCTAAACATGCATGTGCATCTCAGCCCTCAACGGTGCATGCTACCATGCTCCCATTGACCCAGAAGTATAAAGGATCACAACAGTCTTTGAGAGTTAGTATTTCACCCAAATATATTGATTCGACACAAGGGAAGCCGGATAATATTTATAAGCCTTACCAGTTGACTTATCAATTTAACCACACCCGAGAATCACTTCCTTGCACCAATTTTTTTTTTCAACCGGGCATTTCCCCCTTTCCATTAATTTCTTAATGGAAATATAAAGTCTGTCACCATAACCTAAAGCAGCGACCCACACCATGAGTAGGAGAATAAGGTAGAGGGGAGAAAGCGAGGTGGGGCACTAGCTGGAAACCTGCCACTTGGAGCTCGCTTTGAAACTCCGGTTCCAGGGCTAAAACCGGCTGACACCAATACTACAAAATAATACAGCCAAACCCACTTCATAGGAGACGGTTCTTCAGGGCGACAAAGAGAAAAACAAACCAACTACTTGGCTGATACGAAAATGCAATAGTATCAAAGGGTAGGAATGCTTGCTAGAATCATAGTTTAAAAAACCGACCGGAAATCAAACCGGAAAGATTGTTGGTTCAACTTTTTACTGATCAGACCGCCGGTTCACCGGTCCAATTGTCGGCTTTTTTAAGCAATAAAATAATACATGTTAAGTAACATATGCGCTAATATAGTATGAAACAATCGTCAAATAAAATTATTTCCATGTAGTGAACAACAAAGTGGCACATCCGAGTTGGTTATTGGGCCGTGAGCAGGCCCCGCGTACTGCTCACACGACATGGGATTGAATCCCACTTTCCCAATTCCTATTAAAACATTTTTCTGGTTTTTCGTGGTTCAATGGACCGGTTTTTTCACCGGTTTTCCAGAAAACCAGCCGGTTCGACCGGTTTTCTCTGGTCTGATTGCAGGACGGTCTTATTTTAGAAAACCGCTGAGGCCGCCGGTTCCCTTTTTTCCGGCTCGACCGCCGGTTCGGTATGGTTTTTTAAACTATGGCTAGAACACAAATAGTGAAGAATATCGCTGTGGCAAATGTATGGCTGATCTACAGTAATGGGCCGTACATTTTTACCCAGAAGGAGAAAAACACCCTTCAGTGAAAAATGAGACATGTACGAGAGTTGACAGGACAGACCCAGCACACTAAGAAAGCCCAGCAGCCGCAACATAGCCGTTCGCTGTAGAAGCTACGAGACAGGGTCAAAGGCTGGTCTCACCGGCCCGCGCCTTCCTCCTCCCCAACGCCAACCGTCAAACCGCGCTCGAGCGGCTTCCAGAACCGAGCGCGCCCCTCCCCGAACATTCTCGAAAAATCGCAGCATCCCAAATAAAACCCGCGCCCCGCCCGTCCCTCCCCATCAGTTCCATCGCGATTCCCAACTCGCAGCAAGCAATCAATCAAGCGATTTCTCTCAGATCTCGACTTCTCAGCTCCGATTTCGTGTTCGAGTTCCTGTTTCCCCGATCGAGCTTAGGGAGGAGGAGGAGAGGAGATGGCGAAGGGAGGAGAGGGCCCTGCGATCGGCATCGACCTGGGCACCACCTACTCGTGCGTCGGGGTGTGGCAGCACGACCGGGTGGAGATCATCGCCAACGACCAGGGCAACCGCACCACGCCCTCCTACGTCGGCTTCACCGACACCGAGCGCCTCATCGGCGACGCCGCCAAGAACCAGGTCGCCATGAACCCCACCAACACCGTCTTCGGTACGTCCTCCTGCACCGCTCCTCGCGTATGCATCGCCCAGATGCAGAGGTCAGGGTCATTCTCCTTTTCTAAAAAAGAAAAATCATCGCGTGTTCTTGCTTGTACTGCTACGATTGATACTGCCGCTCCTCTTTAGTTTTGAAGTGAATCATCTCCTGTTCATGCTTGGCTCGATTATGTGCGCGTATGCGTTTTTTACGTGATTATTGTACCGCAATGCAGATGATTGTAATCTGTAGTCTGAATTTTGTTTGTCTAAACTTGTTTGTTTATTGAGCTTAACGAGTAGCAAAGGAATGTAGAACCAACTGGAGATGCGTCTAAAGTTGGCGTTGTCCAAATCTGCATTCTCATGTATTCCAAGAACTGACGGAAATATATGCAATCAATCTGATCTAGAATTAGAAAACCCTTAGTTCCAGCAAGATTCTGTAAATGTTTACTGATTAAGATTTCTGTGCTGAACAATGGGAGGGAAGATAACTTGTTGAGTTAGCTGAACAATTTGTCTTGGGGTGCGGGTAAATTCCAGTTTCTTGTTTGGGCTTCTAAGCAGTTCCTTGACTTGTCAAAGCTCTGCTGCTGCTCTGCTTGTTTGCGTCAAAATTATCCAGTCGAACAGTTTTGACTGACATTGTTGCTTCATCTCCATCGCAGATGCCAAGCGGTTGATAGGCCGGCGGTTCTCGGACCCGTCCGTGCAGAGCGACATGAAGCTGTGGCCATTCAAGGTCATCCCCGGCCCTGCTGACAAGCCGATGATCGTCGTCCAGTACAAGGGCGAGGAGAAGCAGTTCGCGGCCGAGGAGATCTCCTCGATGGTGCTCATCAAGATGAAGGAGATCGGCGAGGCCTACCTCGGCACCACCATCAAGAACGCCGTCGTCACGGTGCCGGCCTACTTCAACGACTCGCAGCGGCAGGCCACCAAGGACGCCGGGGTCATCGCCGGCCTCAACGTGATGCGCATCATCAACGAGCCCACTGCCGCCGCCATCGCCTACGGCCTGGACAAGAAGGCCAGCAGCTCCGGCGAGAAGAACGTGCTCATCTTCGACCTCGGCGGCGGCACCTTCGATGTCTCGCTGCTCACCATCGAGGAGGGCATCTTCGAGGTGAAGGCCACCGCCGGCGACACCCACCTGGGCGGTGAGGACTTCGACAACCGCATGGTGAACCACTTCGTCCAGGAGTTCAAGCGCAAGCACAAGAAGGACATCAGCGGCAACCCTCGCGCGCTGCGCCGGCTGCGCACGGCCTGCGAGCGCGCCAAGCGCACCCTGTCGTCCACCGCCCAGACCACCATCGAGATCGACTCCCTGTACGAGGGCGTCGACTTCTACTCCACCATCACCAGGGCCCGGTTCGAGGAGCTCAACATGGACCTGTTCCGCAAGTGCATGGAGCCCGTGGAGAAGTGCCTGCGCGACGCCAAGATGGACAAGAGCACCGTGCACGACGTCGTGCTCGTCGGCGGCTCCACCCGCATCCCCAAGGTGCAGCAGCTGCTCCAGGACTTGTTCAACGGCAAGGAGCTGTGCAAGAGCATCAACCCCGACGAGGCCGTGGCGTACGGCGCCGCCGTGCAGGCCGCCATCCTCAGCGGCGAGGGCAACGAGAAGGTGCAGGACCTGCTCCTGCTGGACGTGACGCCGCTGTCCCTCGGCCTGGAGACCGCCGGCGGCGTGATGACGACGCTCATCCCGCGGAACACCACCATCCCGACCAAGAAGGAGCAGGTCTTCTCCACCTACTCGGACAACCAGCCGGGCGTGCTGATCCAGGTGTTCGAGGGCGAGCGCGCGCGGACCAAGGACAACAACCTGCTGGGCAAGTTCGAGCTGTCCGGCATCCCCCCGGCGCCCCGCGGCGTGCCCCAGATCACCGTCTGCTTCGACATCGACGCCAACGGCATCCTCAACGTGTCGGCCGAGGACAAGACCGCCGGGGTGAAGAACAGGATCACCATCACCAACGACAAGGGGCGGCTGAGCAAGGAGGACATCGAGAAGATGGTGCAGGAGGCGGAGCGGTACAAGGCGGAGGACGAGGAGCTGAAGAAGAAGGTGGAGGCCAAGAACGCGCTCGAGAACTACGCCTACAACATGAGGAACACCGTCAAGGACGACAAGATCGCGTCCAAGCTCCCCGCCGACGACAAGAAGAAGATCGAGGACGCGATCGACGGCGCCATCAGCTGGCTCGACACCAACCAGCTCGCGGAGGCGGACGAGTTGGAGGACAAGATGAAGGAGCTGGAGGGCGTCTGCAACCCCATCATCGCCAAGATGTACCAGGGAGCTGGCGCGGACATGGGCGGTGCCGCCGGCATGGATGAGGGTGCGCCGGCCGGCGGAAGCGGTGCGGGGCCCAAGATCGAGGAGGTGGATTAAGCTGGCATCGGGACTCTGAAGTCTGTGAACTCTGAAGTGTGATGGCTGTTTCCCAAGAGGGGTAGTTTTTGGATGGATATCAGCGTTGATGTATTCCTGAACTTTGATCGATTTATGTAGCCGGCGTTGTACCGGTGTTTGCTTGGATCCTGTTATCTTTCTTTCTTACTCATATTTTTGCGAAATGAGTCACCGGTTGAAGCACTGGTTTATTTATGTAGCTGAAACGTAACACCAACTGCAGATGTGTGTCTCTCAAAAAAAAAAACTGCAGA
The DNA here is from genome assembly GCA_034509565.1 of Triticum monococcum. NCBI lineage: Eukaryota > Viridiplantae > Streptophyta > Magnoliopsida > Poales > Poaceae > Triticum > Triticum monococcum. The sequence goes on along the minus strand of CM067843.1, from coordinate 661,288,641 downwards.
TGTGTGCAATTGCTAGCATTATTCTCTACTACACTGTTATGTGTTGAAGCACTGGTTTTAGCAGATGTAATTGTCTGGTCAAACCCATTTCTGTGGAAGTTTGACTGCTCATAATGTGTCGAGCGGTAGATCGATGGACGCAAAAAAAAAAAGGAGATTTCTGGGGCACGACTAGTATAGGATCGCTACTTGAGCTGCGATCGTGCGATCCAGCATCCTGCGCCATTGGATGCTGGACGCATGGTACAGATACGGTGAGGTGGGATTCCAGCCTCTTTGACCTTTGACAGTACATTTCGCATTTAGGCCCTGTATATTTTGTACTTCAAAGAAAACTCCCTTCGCGGAAAGGTCTAGTTCCATCCAGCATATTTCCCGTTCCTGAATCTAATCGCGGCGGCGGCGGCGGCGACGACGACGACGGCCTTGCCCTGCAGACTGCCGCTGCCAGCCAACACTTCCCGCCCACACCCCGGACCACAAAATACCCTCGTCGACGGCGGTGGCCTTGTCCACCCAGATCTTTCCGGCTCACATCTGGACCGTCGACTGCGGCGGCCTTGTTCCAGTCAGTTCTTCACCCTAACTAGGAAACTGCTTCCCCACATATCTCCCTGTCTATTGCCGACCGTACGCGCGCATACACCATTGCATGCTTGTTCTGGTGGTCATATTGGGGTCTAGCAACGGCAGTGGAGTCTTATCGGCGCCACAACATCTACTGTTCATTACTCTAAAGGGAGGCAGGTTAGTAGTAATTATAGTTTTTTTCACACAGAAAAGTAGTAGTACTGTGTGTCCAAATCGTCCCACATTAGAACGAGCTTGCAGTGAATTTTTTATTCAGTCGGCTCCAGTTTTGGTCCTTGCTACCATGAACTGTAATCAAGAGATTTCCGTCTGATTTTGGTGCTTATAATTTGTAATGCAATCAATTTAGTGGATGCTAATTTTCAGTGCATATTTGAATAAAAAATCAGTATAGGGCTGCTTCAGTTTCAGAAGCACTCCACAGTAGCCTGCACTTTCTTCAGACTGCATCCAGCTTGTGATATGAGCCTCCACCAAATTTTTGCTAAGAAAGTAGAGAAGAGAAGGCAATTGTTCTTCTAAATGGAGGGAACTAGCGCGAACTGGCATGCCAGACCAATCCGTGTAGTGTACCAGCCATCTCAGGTGAATTTAGTATCAAAATTGTTAATCTTTCAAGTTCTTCCTTACAAGAATTGTGATTCAGTTTGTTCTTTCTATTTTACAGAATCGGTCAATAGGCTTGCCGCCGCGGAATTAAGTGATGCTCACTGTTTTTCAGAGATTAATTCCACTATGCTTCCTTCTAATGAATTCTATACACCCAAGAAGAGAATGTTTTTTTTTTTGTAGATGTAAGTACAATGCAGATTGTAATATAATGGATGCATGCATTTCTGTGTGTATATACTTGTGACGTGAGTACATAATATCTCATAAATATTTTTCTCAAAATGGAATGTTATATAGTACTCACAACCAACGAATGAAAATGTCTTGAATCATCAGGCATGTTAAATTCACAAAACTTGCATCCATGCTCCAGGCTCCAGGCTCGATCTTTCCCAACTATGAAGGTTCTGTTTAATAAAGAAGTCCTTTTGATTTGCAGGGTTCATTGTATATACCTATATGTGATGAGGCACTCAGACCAGCCGCAAGCATTGCAATCTTCCCGTGTTGCATCTCAGACTACAGAAGAAGAGCAAGAATCATTCGTTGGTAGCACTATCCCCACCCAGGTTGACATCCTAACACCGACTAACGTCAATGCAAGGGGTACATGCTCGAGAATTAAGGATAATGATAAGAAGGCAGGGTCGAAGAAGATCAAATTAGGGATTACTGTACGGGATCCACGGACTTGCAGCTCATGCTAGGAAGTTGTGTTGCATGAATCTTGTACTTGTCTGAAGAAAAAATAAAAGTGTTTGTGTAAAATCATTAGGCTAAGTATATGTTAGCCATTGCATCTCTGACTACTATATGTTACCAAAGATACTATGGGATGGTTGTTCCTCTGGTTACATTATTAATTTTAGCTAACATGTACTCCCTCTATAGAGTAACGAGTTGAAGTACTGGTTCAATGGGCTAATTATATGTTAACCATTGCATATCTGGCGTGTATGTTGTAAATATAACTACTACATTTCCTGCTGACTTGATGTTTTCAATGGGTTGGCACAGTTCTCAGTGCTAACAGTGGGCTGGAAGAAAGATTTGCCACTTGTGATTCATCACATATATTTCTGAATTAGATGAAAACAACAGATTAGAAAAGTGTTTAACAGAGAGAGAGGATAGGTTTGGGTTACAGCTCTGTCTGCAATATTTCCGAATGACGAGGAGGTTCATGCAAAATGCCCACTTAATTCCACCTTTCTCGATCTGTACCATTGGCTGTTAATCCAATGGCTCATGTAGCCAGATCGCAAGATCTCACCTGATATGCTGATCTCATTCTAGTCTCCCCCGAGATTTCTGTGGAGTAGTTGTGTTGTGTTCTTCGCTAGTTTGTCGATTAAAGCCGGAAGAATTGACAAGTGAGACATAAAGAGATTAGTAGATAGTGACATAGTGTGATACTGTGATGTGTTAAATCTTGGCTAGTAGCCGGAAGAATTGACAAGTGAGGCAGTGTTAGAGTTGTGTCGAATATACTGTACGAGTTAGGTTACAGTTGGACTTGTAGTCTATTGTGTTTAGATAGGATATGAAGTCGTGTTCTAGTAGGACACCTGTATCCTAGGCCTCTCATATATAGCGGGGCTAGACACACGATGTAACCTATGCCAACATAATAGCACCGGAACGCAGGGGAAGCCGGCTGCATGTGCCGGTGTCCAGGGCGACTGGGTGCGGTATTGTGACGGTGTCACGGGGAGGAGCGCCCGTAGTCAAGCCCCGGGGATGTAGCCATATCGGTGAACCTCGTTAACAAATCTCGGTGTCGTGCCTCGTGTGATTGCTTGGTCCTCGGATGATCGATGGTATGCCTCGGATTCATTCTAACAAGTGGTATCATGAGCAAGGTTGAAAAGGTTTGAAGAGGCCCTTGATGTTGATCTAGAGGAGATGAAGCTTGTTTGCTGTTTATTTCGTCACGGCGGCGAACGGATCAGCGGATGGAAGCCTCGGTTGGTAAGCGAATCGGATTCGGCGGCATACGGCGCAAGCAGCAGGATTGATCTCGGAAGTTGACTAGAGGCGTGTGTGTGCGTGCCACGGAGACGTGCGGCGATCGATCTCCCGATCGGGCGAGCGTACAAGCGGCGGGCTTAGCGTACAGGCCTACGTACGAACTGGTGGGATCCGTTGGAACCTAGCAGCCCATGGCCGGAGGCCCATGGCGTGAGAAGGCCGAGGCAGAGGCCTTGGCAAGCCGAGCGCATGGAAGGCCCAGGCAACGGGTGGTGCTTGTCTGCTGGAACATAAAGATCGAGAAACTGTGCAACGAGATTTGTTTGAGACAGAAAAAGAATTGGCACAAGGACTCAAGAGTCAGATCGTGATGCTTATCAAGAAAGAAACAGAGAAGTTTGTTCAAAAGCTACGTATGTGTGGTAAATTAGGAGCTTGGCTTGCTTTGTTAATCTCCTTGAATGTTCACACGGGAAGGCTATGAAGGATTGTGCTTTGAGTTTTCTTTATTGGTACACATTTGTGTATGGATGGTGATTGTCACGATGACGGCTTGAGGAGTCTGGAGCGTGTCATGTAGCCGGACAAGTTCGGCTGGGTCGGACTAGGCAGTCTGACGGATCGACGTGAGTCGGTTGGTACAGAAGACGGTGGTGGGATCGGCGACGACGACATAGGAGCATGATGCTGATGGTGACCGACTTCTGGGGCGTGGAAACACGCGGCACAGGCCCGAGGCTTGTGTGACTTCGACAAGACTATGGCGCGGGGTTGATTCAAGATGGCGTACGCATGGGAGCTTGAAGTCGACGGGGCGCGAGGGTGGACTGATCATCTACCATGGAGTCATGTTGAAGGTGGAGCTGGATTGAGGGGCTACGGTGTAAGGATCCAGGGAATCGAAGCCTATTCAGCAAGGGGGGAAAAGCGAGTGACATGCAGTTCGGACTGGAGCCCAGTGGTCTGATGGAAGCGTGAAACTCGTCATCGGTCGGTGATGATCGATGGTACTCTGCAGTGGGGTTTGAGTGGTGTGGGTTCACGACCCTTGAGACTCGACCGGGACAGCGGAGGCTCGACGCGGTAATAGCGGCGAGGCGTGCGGCTAGCACGGGACATGCAGACGGGCCAAGGCTCTGGTGGTCATACATGTGGTGAGACAACTGCGAATTTGACTCGGGATAACTAAAAGCAATGGTGAAATTCCTTCAAGTTTCAGACAGGCGGTCAAGAAAGGAGCGGTGATGTTGAGTTCAGGTAACTCTTATGTGTGACACCCAATATGTGAGTTGTTCACTTTCACGCAGGTCAGTGATCAGTGTGTAATGGCGTTGGACTGATACTCTGGAAGTTGGGAGCACAAACTAAAGTAACAAGGAACTTAATCTTGCTCGAGTGTTGACTATGGTCAAGAAAAGAAGGGACTACAAGTTGCAGGTGGAGTCACATGGAGTCTTTGGAGTAGCAGCGGTACTCATGGGATAAGCTCAAGTCCAATGTACATGGAAGTTTGACGCATTGACGAATTCAAGGTGATGGAGAATATTCGCCAAAGTGGAGTTTGTTAGAGTTGTGTCGAATATACTGTACGAGTTAGGTTACAGTTGGACTTGTAGTCTATTGTGTTTAGATAGGATATGGAGTCGTGTTCTAGTAAGACACCTGTATCCTAGGCCTCTCATATATAGCGGGGCTAGACACACGATGTAACCTATGCCAACATAATAACACCGGAACGCAGGGGAAGCCGGCGGCATGTGCCGGTGTCCAGGGCGACTGGGTGCGGTATTGTGACGGTGTCACGGGGAGGAGCGCCCGTAGTCAAGCCCCGGGGATGTAGCCATATCGGTGAACCTCGTTAACAAATCTCGGTGTCGTGCCTCGTGTGATTGCTTGGTCCTCGGATGATCGACGGTATGCCTCGGATTCATTCTAACAGGCAGGATGCGTCGCGCCGCGACTAATTTCTTCATCTTAACAGAGTGGGAATGTTAGGATGACACTGCTTCTTGGTTCATTGGTCGAGTCAGTATGAATCTTGAACTAGTATTTATCTCAAGGAAGAATATTTAACTACCCCAATGAAATTGTTAACACCAAAAGTTGAAGACAAGCTTCAACTAATCGAGTCCGCTTGATAGAACTTCCTTTTTCTTCCCACTGTCAGGTGTTAATTTGCTCTTGGCACTTCTATTCTAGAAACACGGTATTCTAGAAAAAGATGGTATCACACAGATACCCTAATAGGAGAGAACTCTAATTCATAAGACAACTAATCAAATACTAACACAGTGAAGTATCATATTCACTTATCAGATATCCATGAGTTGAAGCAACTAACCCTGATCCACTATCAACATAAACACGAGAGTTACACACATATAATTTCCTACAAGGAGTGCTATAAATTCAGTGAAGTCCTGGAGCGCTCTCTTTCACTTCGCTTACCCTCTGATCTCACTTTTTAAGAGGGCGGTATAACTTGCAAAAAAATAATACTCTTTCCGTCCCAAAATAAGTGTCTCAAGCTTGAGACACTTATTTTGGGACGGAGGAAGTATTTTTTTGCAACATAGCATAACATGCAATTACAGCATTCACCAAAACAATCCTATCCTGACTCAACTTAAGCATTTTAATTACCCACTATTCTTATTGTTATAGTCAATAAACATTCTAGCACGATATTAAAGCGGGATTGTGTAAATTATGTTCTACATATAAGTCGGATTGACAACATTGGACATTCTGCTGAAACTTCATATGTGAGGGCAAACAGTTACCCAAATCCAACAACAAATAATTAAGGTGGCAAAGCAGAGTACTAACACCAGAGGCAAGTATCAGGGCACTAGTGACGTTATAATATAAACTGTTAGATAGGTTGAAAGATTTATTTGCTCGTGGATTTGTTATCCTACATTAACCATTTTACATACTGAAATACATGGAAAATTGAAACCAGTTGCATAATTCAAAGAAGTTATAAATAGCAGAGGTAATCAGCATTTACATGATTATGAGCACAAATTGTTGAACAAAACAGTACATCACAACATAACATTATTCAAACATACGAAAATATTCCGAAGAGAAAAATAGACTGACGACTACAGTAAATCCTGAATCCCAAATCCCCAGGACGTCCATGAAAACATCTCACCGAAAAAGTTCTGTGTTTGATGCATCTTCAAGTCATGAGTGCTGGTAGTTGTATCTGCTCCATTTCTAAAACTGGTTGCTTGTATATGTGGCCCAAACAAAAATGAATATTATGGGCCAAAATTCCATCAATATGCTGAAAAGGATTCTCGTTGTCACCATTACCAGTGTACGAGTTAACCCAATTCGGGTACATAATGGTTGTGCCAGAAGAGCCCACTTTAACCAAAGGTCCATTTGTTTGCATATAACAGCAAGAGGGCTAATGACGCAGATAGCAATGGCGGACTTGTGAGCAACCCGTGCTAGCACCATGTACAAACCTAATGCAAAAGTTGCTAGGAAGCATGTGCCCGATGTTGACCCAAAATACAAGGCAGCGATCAAGTAAATTCTACGAGTCTGTGGGTTTAAAATAGAGTATCCAGAATACATGAGACCTATCATAGCCATCACAGACAAGACGAAGGAGAATGTGCTGGCTATTATGAATGCATCAAATGCATACCTCCCGGCAAGTGTTGGTGTTCCTCCATTAATATGTTCATCAGCTCTGTAACCTCCAGGAAGGGCAAAAGTAACAGTAAACGTCGCAGTTGCAACTAGAGCCACACCAATACATAGTGTTTGTGCTGGTTCTTTCAACTTTTCTAATTGTTCCATTTCATCATATTTTAACTGACGAGTGTAGTTTTCTTCAAAGTGATCACGACGACTGCCACCACTCCTAGCATTAACAACTGTCAGTGCAAAGTGTATCTTCGCTTCACTGTTCTGAAAAAATGAAAAAGAAAAGAAGGTGCAGCCAAACCACACAAATCTCCATTATTTGCTTTCACATCAAACGTGGTGCTTAAAAGTACAATTTAGTACATTACCTGATCATCAAAAAATCCTGGGGGAACCCCATATGGTGATATATCTAGAGGAGTTTGGCCCATATTATTTGATAAATTCAAATGTGTTTGTCGATTCCCTAACAAAGCACAAAACATTCGAAGACTCCGTGCCTGGATAGCTAGGTGTAGTGCAGTGTTCCCATCATTGTCTTGGATATTAAGAATCCATAAGAGTGATCGATTTCTGCAAGCAGAACTGACTATTCTAACTTTCCTTTTCTCAGCAGCTACATGAAGGAATGTCCTTCCCATACTGTCCTGCAAACCAGCACTGCTTGGAGACTTGGTAAGAAACATAGTTATTGTCCCACTTTCACCAACAGAGGCAGCAACATGTATTGGAAATAATCCGTTGCAATCTGACTGATACAATGCAGCTGAGTTCGCTTCCAATACTTGCCAACATATACTTCCTCGCTGACTTTGCTGTGCCAGAGCTGCAGCAAAATGGAGAGGTGTACTCCCGTTTTCATCCCTTTGTGTAGTGAGATCACTGTTCCATTCCAAGAGCTTTCTTGTAAGCTCTGCAAATAGGTATTTCTGTTAAGTTCATCAAGGCGAGAAGAACTACTATGGAAATGACACACTCAATTATAACTGGCAAGTCTGGCAAGCAAAATAAAAATATCAAAATAGTCTCAATAATCTTTCAGAAGGCAATTTCATTGTGTGTATATTGTATCTTGTTCACGATTCATGGACACTTAAATTATAGTTTATACTACTATCACTACTCAGCTACTCAACTAATTACATGTGTCCGCACTTACTGTAAATCTACTCATAAATTCATATACTCATAAACTCATAAACCCCATACTATCACTACTCAACTAATTACATGTGTCCGTACTTCCTGTAAATCTACTCATAAACTCACATACTAATTACATGTGTCTGTAAAACTTACAGGTGTCCGTATTTCTGTTTAGTAGTTTATACTATATCCTAATTTATTTGTGGGAATGAAACAATACTACTATCACTACTCAACTACTCAACTAATTACATGTGTCCATACTTCCTGTAAATCTCCTTCTGCTAACTGCACTAGCCAAAGTACTAAGTTATAGCTTCACCTTTTTCTCAAACTGGTGCTGGTTTATCAGAGGAGTTAAATATGAGTCATGAGAAATGGATTGTATTATTTGAAAGGGAGATTTTTATAATACATTGGGAGCGGAACTATATTTGCAGCACAGGCTGCCTAGCGGAGGAACTTAATTGCAATACTGTGGCTTGGTACATACCTTTCCCGACACTTGGGTAACTACATACTGCATTGTTCAGTAATTGTTACAAGGCCAGACTAATATATAGCACTCCCTCTGTAAAGAAATATAAGAGCGTTTAGATCACTACTTTAGTGAGCTAAACGCTCTTATATTTCTATACGGAGGGAGTACTTCCCAACTAGCACAGCATACAAGAACATCAAGTAATAAGCCATTTACTCTTATCTACTATGAAGTTTGAGGCCCCTGTCATGGTTCGTGAATTTTATTCATCAATTCAGAATTACCTGCTGTTTCTCATGAAGAGATGATGTGCTGTACTCTTTCAGAGAAAATGTTGTAAACAAATTATGGCTAGGTGGAATGCACTAGTGGAAGTTTCCAAGTCATATAATGGTATAGAATACTTAAAGACCATTTTGAGCAGCATTTGTTATCTCAGGGGATTGTAGATCAAACTTTCCCATGCACACTGGAACAGGACTGGTTAGCTGAAAGTAAAAGGTATATGCTAGATGTTGCTCAATGCTTGATGCTTCAGATAAATTTAAAGAAATTTTACTGGGAAAAACTACACATGTACAAATCCAACTAGGAGGTATAAGAGGCGAAACCATGCTGAAAAACATGGAAAATATGTGCAGAAAATTGTAGCTTAATCTAGATTTATTACATGGGACGGAATGATGTCTGGTACCTGTGCCTCGGAGAACCGCAGCATGCAGCGCATTCTGTCCATTTTTCCCAGAGTAGGAAAGTTTCATGTGACTCGCATTATAAAGTGTCTCGACAATGATGTCCTCTTCCAGCAAGATGGCCAGGTACAGAGGTGAAGTGCCGTCTTTCGGAAAACTGGCCAACTCCGAGTTTTCCTCCATTAGCAGCTTGACTATATCATTATTTCCAATACGGACTGCTTGATGCAATGCTGTCTCCTTAAGGCTGTTTTCAATTTCTAGGAGTTCCTTCACTCTGTTAACACCTGTATTCTCGCCTCTGGCCAGAGTGATGAGATGACGGACCATTTGGGACATCCCGGCCCGTGCAGCGCAGTGCAGGGGCGTGTCACCGTTCTTGTTACGCACAAACAGGAGATGGCTTGCCTTACTATGGATGATGTCAGCACTCCTCAAGAATCCATCACTCTCGCCATATGTGGCCACCACATGGAGTGCAGTGGCCCCTTCAATGGTGACCCCGTCCAGAAGTGACACGGTAGAACCTGAAGGCAGGTTCAGAAGTGCTTCAACATCGTCAGAAGCTTTCTGCATCGATGTGCCTTTGTCGCTGCCGCTGTGGGAGCCATATGCCGTGAGAAGGTCATGAAATTTTGTACTAGAATTCATGGAAGGATGTGGCTGACCGTGTCCCCTGTTGAGAAGAAACTCCAAGTCTTGCCAGGCGCCAGAGCAAGCCGATGATAGCAGAAGGGGGCTCATGACCTCTGGGAGAGGCTTCACCGTGGAAGCCTGGATGCTCGGGGCCATCACAACCAGCATTGTCTTTGAATCCTCCGTGCTCAGCAGATCCTTCAACTGCTGACAGTTGCCACGGCCTGTGGCCACCGTCAGTTTGGCATCCACCGACACTTGCACAGCATTTTCCTTCGTGTCGTCGCCGCTGCTCCTTGACGCCATCAGCACCACTACGTGCAAGCTCTCTCTCCTCCACTTACTGCCCACAAGTAGGATGCGAGGTGTATCATGGCTGCCCTGCCCACGTCGACATGGGAATACTCTTCAGTGGTTGTACAGCTATGTAGAGAGCCGTCTCCCCCCAATGAGAATATGTCATCTTCTCCATTCCTAGCTTGTTTATCTTTAATCAGCCTGGTCCAAATCAACTAGCTAATTCTGCAACTAGATGGGCTAGCTAATTTAGTATCTTCACATCACACAGTTGCTGCTATAATATGCTATATGCTCCAAACGAAGTATTCAGCCTTGTCGTTTCTTGGTGATTATATGGTGGATCTTTCGTTGCAACCATACGCACTAAAATAAGGGAAGACAGCGAGATTTCAGATGCTAACCAGTCAAAACAATTCAACAAAGTTGGGATTAGATGGGCTTCGAATCTGTAGAGAGCAAACAAAAGTTGAGAGGGACTTATCAGATTCGCTGCCGAGCGTACGAGTTCCCGGCAGGCGGCGCGACAATGCCGGAGGCCGGCGACTTGCGACCGGCGGAGGAGACGACGCCAGAGCCTGACGAGATCCGCGCAGATGCGACCACATCTCCCGTGCGGCGTGAGGCGTGAGGAGCGGCAGGGGGAGGCGGGAGGCGGGGCGAAGACAGCGGCGGCAACCGGCGGAGAGTCGCCAACATGTGAGATGTGCCACCCCCTCGAAGTTTATTTGTCTCAAGTGAATAATTAGCTGCTCAAAAGTATGCCGAAGATGCAACGCTATTCCTGTCGCGAAACCATACTGAACTCTCCTTTGCTTTGTGTATGGCACTAGCACATACAGTAAATTTCATGTGTGGATGTGCTGTTACTTGTTTCTTGGACTTGGGGATGGGATTTAACGGAATGGTACACAGTTACAAGGATTGTGGGGGAAGGGATAAGTGGGGGATTAGTAGGGTTCGGGTGGGTGAACAATGCCTCGGGGGGTAAAACTTATTGATAGTAAGACACATCGTTGAACGTTGAACGGACACCAAGAGGGCGCTCTACTGAATTTTGCATGGATGCAACTTCCCTCTTATTTGAGGAAGCCAGTCGGTTTCACCTGCCGTTCAGTGCCTGACTTGGCAACATCTTCAGAGTTAGTAATTGCTTGTATGATTGCCGTGTTTCCAGAGGAGCAGGAAAATGGAGGTGCTCGAGAAACAGGGAGCTGTGGCTTGGAATCTCAGCAGCGCAGAGTGAGAGCAGGTTCAGGCCCAGAAGGTACAGCAGAATGTAGCACTTTAGTGTGCTTCCAAATTCTTGGTCCCCGTTGCTGAGCAGGCTTTTGTTCCTGTCTGTCTCCTGGTACCATGCTCAAGGTATGAGATTTTCTGAACCTAAAGCAGAACAGGCAAGTATAAGCAGCAGTTGCTAGGTGCAAGATAGACCTGATGTTAATAATATCTACTGCCTTGAAACTTCACTCATTTCTTGTTTTCCAGATATACCGGAGTAGATTTTCTATCGAAACGGATATACCAGAGTAGATAGAGATCAGCAGTCCACAGTAGAAGACTCAGGGCTATTGGAGATAGTAAGATGTAGTAAGACTCGGGGCTTATTGGAGATCAGCACAAAACAGCCTATGTTGAGCATGAGAATTCAGTTTTAAAACCCGGAAAAGATTGATACTACTGCCAAATAGCTATAGAAAAGAGGCATAGAAAAACCAGGTGCTCACCGGCTTCCCGGATGCCAAATCTGTCACAGTTCGGAGGAGCTTTATTTTTCTGTTGTGAAAATCCAGTTTCAAGAGCAAGAGATTCAGTGAGAAGGAGCCAGATGGAAGTTTAATGCAAGGGATGATGTTTCTGTTTTTCAGAAACCAAAGTAATGCTGCTGCATCAACAATTCCAGTATAGTGTATGCTGATTGGGACATGAAAGATGATTGTGACTTGGATACAGACACGTACAGTTCATCACCATAAGCTGAAGCACTGAATCAATTTCTTAACAGCAAAGAACATTGGAAATTTGGGAAGAAGTACAGACTTGTGCTAACAGAAGAACTAGTACTAATCAAGATCCAAAAATTGAGCAGTAACCCACCAATTATAAATTTTATTCTGTTAACTGAACATGGTACAGATTCAAGGACAAACAGGCCACCCACAATATGACGCTAGGAGAAGAGAACACGAGGGTTAAAAAGACACCCGTCACATACAAGCTAGAACCAACTAATCTTGAGCAAAAGCTTGTTGCTGAAGAGGCCTAGCACAGTAAGCAACAGCAACAGTCTCGGAACAAGATGCTAACAGTAGCCCCTTGGAGCATACCCACGATCTGGTGATCACAGACAAGAAAGATAGGCCTTCCATTACCTATGTCATAAGCAGGTCGTTCACTCCCAGGTGAGGAGGGCGCATGGAGACCCTGACTTCATGTTCTTCCGGCTCGTTTCCCCGTTTGGGGACCATGATCTCAAGAACCGCTGCGGCCTCGTCAAAGCATGCCTCAAGCTTGGCGTCTTCGGGGATACGGGTGGCTAGAGGTATTTCACGGATGAACTCCCCGGGAGGGCAGTGCTCCGGCATGGCGTCGGTGAGCTTGAAGACCCTGTCATGTCTCCTTATGTATGGCATCCGGGCCGTGCTAACACAGAAGATTTTAACTATGCCATGAGTGGGGGTGTTCTTCCATGAAACCTTTACCCTCTGCTGATCGACAAATGGTAAGCTGACCATTATCAAGTAGCCCTGGTCATCCTCGTAAATGGACTTGGCAGCAGTTGCCGGCCCGGAGGCCTTCCTCATCACCCCGGTGAACTCGTGCAGCCACGAAGGCTGCACTGCTGACTGCATATCGACATCTTGTTGTGTCCTCCCGTTGCAAGGGTTCAGAGGCAGGAAGCACTCCTCATCCATGGCATGTGGGAATGCCTCCTTCCGGCGCTTGCTGCTAACAGGGGAGAGATCCATGCCGTCTTCTCCTGAATGATTGGATGGCGATGACAAATTCAGGCCTGATCCATTAAGCGTCTTCTTGGGGGGCTGCTGCTGAACATTATTAGTATTGCTCTTCATGGCAGTGTGTGTGTGTGGCCTCTCCAGCTCGAGCTCTGAGCTTGGCATGGTCCTCCATGTCCCAAAATCACTGGCCTCCTGTGGGATGGAGAAATTGAGCTCCCTCCCTGTGAGCTCCGCCCACCTCCTCCGGTCGACATCGGTGATGCCCACGAGATTCGGCGAGCTCACCACCTCGATCCCATGGATGCACTGCGGGTTGGAGAGGCCCCGGTAGTGCTTGCGCTGCATCCGGTGCGACCGGACAAATCCCCTGTCGACGCTGAAAGGGAAATGCGGCTCGCCGGGGCGTGAGTGCCCATTCATGTAGCTCCTCAGCTGCATCTTGCCGAGGGCGTTGTCCGGCCTCTCCTTGAACACCCACATGTACATGTTCTCCATGTCGTGCTGCACCAGGAACATGTCGAGCCGGAGGTCCGACTTGTCGAAGCCCGACACGCCGTTGGCGTCCCGGACGACCTTGCTCTTGGCCTTGTCCGACAGCAGGGGCTTGAAGTAGAAGGTGAAGAAGAACCAGGCGCCCCAGATGCTGTCCCCGCGCTTGGTGGTCTTGCGGCTCCCGGCGGCGGCAGCCTTGGGCGCGGCGCTGAGCACGGCCTCGGCGTCGAACACCTGCGGGCCGAGGCCGACGCCCAGCATGTCGCAGGGCTCCGTCTGCCACGGCTGGTTGATGTCGGGCGGCGGGGCGCCGGAGAGGGACACGGCGTGGGCGTGGGGGCGGCCCCCTCCGGCGCGGGGCTGCACCATGACGCCGACGGCGCGGTCGTCGAGGTGGCCGGAGGGGTCCATGGAGAGCAGGGTGCATAGGCCGTGGTGGCCGCCACCGCCGCCGCCGTTCTCCATGGAGAGGGTGGTGACGAGGTCCTCCCCCATGGGCGTCCGGCTGGTGAGTGGCGAGTCGGGCGTCGGGGTGGTGGCAGGGTGGGTGCTAATGGCGGCCTCCTCCTCCTCCTCCTCCTGGTCCTCCGCTCCTCCCTCCTCCTCCCCGGCCGCTATCTAATCGGCGGCCTCCGGATCCCTCCGCATTCCAAGAAGGCGTCCCACAGCAGCCAGTCGTGCGACCACTCCATGTAACCCACCATCAGTTCCCCCGCGGGAACACGCCCACAAATCTGGACCAGCCTCCCTCCCCCTCCCTCCTCCCCCAGCCAAATCCGGAGTCCCGGGGAACTTCCTAACAGGAATCAAGGACTCATGGCGGACGCGATGACGGGTTACCCGACGGTCACCTCCATTAGGAAAGCTTGGCAATTTAGCGCGGGCGGGGCGGGGAGCAGGGGCGCGAGGACAGGGGCGGGGGTGGGGGTTGGGTGGGAGGTGGAAGAAAGGGAAGAGGTGGTTGTGGGGGGGCGGCCGCTTTTATTGGCCTCCGGGGCTCGGAAGCGGCCTCCACCGGATGCGGCTGGCCCTGAGACGGCGAGGCGGACGGTGCCGTCGTCTCCACGCCCACGCCGTTAGGGCACACGCCACCGCTGCGCTCACCTCCACGCGGACGGACGCCGCGCCGTGCCGCATGTGCCTTCTGCTTCGAGGAAATTGGAAATGCTTTCGTGTAAACAGTTTGTCTTCCTGTGATAACTTCATTTCCTTTCATTTGCTTGCTATTGATCTGTTGCCCGAAAAGTTGGTCGGCTCATGGCCTTTCTTCAGTGGCGTATTTGTTGCATTTCCAGTATGTTACGAAACCTTCCTATTGAGGGCTTGTTGTAGTTTTTTCTTTAGAATGTCGTCTGACGAACGTTCGTCAAGGACCTAATCATGACAAACGCCTCAAACGATCTGACGGGTGGCAGTTTTCTGCCCAAATCTCGGTGTGGTTAAACAAACTGCGACATCAGGGGTTCGCAAAATGCCACCCCTCTCCCTCCCCAACACACTAAAATGTCACCACGGGTTCTCAAAATGCTACCCCCCTCCCCTCACCCAACACACTAAAATGTCATCAAGGGTTCGCAAATGCCGCCCTAGGTGGCGAACTTTCGCCAGCTAGCGGAGGCCTTTTTTATATCAAAAGGGCAGCCCGAGGCATCCCCCGCGAGGCCCAGCGGGTAACGATGTGGCTGGTCGCGGCGTCGCCGACAGAGGGCAGTTTAAAGGGTTGATGCATGTGCGGCTAGGCCGCTAGTGTCAAACAAGAAGAGGGCTTTAGTGGGATGGTCAGGACCGCGGAGGACAAGAGTGAACGATTGACCAGGAAATGGCGGGCGCACGCCAAAGAGGCCTTGGAGAGGAGAAAGGCAATGGTATCAAACCGGGTGGCGCGAAATTGTTTTCTAGGCAACTCACATATAGTCAAGCCCTTTTCGTGTACTATTATTTCACAGTTTAGAAATATGAGCAGTACAAAAAGGGAATAAAATAATATTGTAGTTACAGAATAAGAAAAGGCTACGCACGACAGAGGTATCATGAGAAAAGCATTAGACTGAATGGATTCTATTTAGTTTAGCATAATATGATAATGGGTCAAAATTTAATATGAATTAGAAGAGGAGTTTATAAGCAACATAGCGAGGAACCACAAACTTCCAATGTTAGTGGAACAGTCGAGTTTGAGGGAGAGCTAACATCGAGACTCACCTCGACTCGAAGAGCCCGGTCCCCGGTCTGCTCCGATGTCGTCGCCGGTCATAGCCGAGACGGGTGAGGAGCTTGGGATAGTCGTGTACGGAGTAGGCCTAAGAATAGAGTTACCTTATGGGCATCTGGCGAGATGCCGATAGAGAGCATGTCGCTAACGCTTTCGAGCCACCCTCGATGGCTTCCGGTCGATGCACTGTTACCATTATCATTTTAGAGGGAGCTGTCAGACGATAGAGGCAAAGTCGATGTATCCCTAAATAAACTTAGTTAGTTCCTAACCTAACAGAGGGCCTTCTCCTCCTTAAGGACTCAAGTGAGAGGTGGAAGAAATGGAGGAGGTGGTTGTGCGTGGGGGGAGGGGGCTAGGGCTCGAAAGAGCCCTCCACGGGATGTGGTTGGGCTTGAGACAATGAGACAGACAGTGTCGTTATTTGTCGGAGTAAATGACCATGGGTAGCCTCATCTGCTCTCCGTGGCAACATCGGGGCCGGCTGCGCCCCTCAAACTCCAAGGACGGAGCACCGCCTTTCCTGGGCCGGCTGGTAGCACCGGACGGCTGACCAGAGGGCGGCACCCTTCAGAAGAAAGCCATGAGATGCGTCGACTCCTGGCAGGCAGCCTCCAGAGAGGTCGGCCTCTAGCAGGCAGCCCCTCATGCCCTCAAAGTTTGCACCACATTAAGGCAACGAGACGGGTGTGGCTACAACGCCATCTGCCACCCCCCAATCCAGGGCAGGGCGTGGCCATAGTGCACCGTACCGGACGGAAGCCCCCGTCCGGCGCGTCACTGTTGCCACACAGCCCGTGACATCACACCTGGCAGAGAAGACCACGCCTCCACTACGGGCTGTTTGTACGGCTCGCCAACGACGGGCCCTATCTGTCCGTGAGAAGCTAGAAGGCGGCATGCATCGACCAGTCGGTGCAAGGGGAGGCCGACTCCGAGCAGGCGACCCTTCCTTCCTTAGAGTTTGTGCGCCATTAAACCAGAAGAGATGGGGGTGGTTACAGTGAACGCCCGCCAGGCGGCGGCACTGTAGCCACACCTTCCCCGACAAAGCACACATCATCAATGGCATCACCACAGTATTAAGCTGCCAGCAGGGCCCGCAAGCGGCGGGCGCGGCCTGTCGACGAAGTACAAGACAGCTGGCGGGACCCACCAGACGACGGGCCCCAGCGGTCAGCAGAGAAGCCGACCACCATAGACATTGACAGCCGGGGCCTACACCCGGCTAGATTACCATTGTACCCCTAGGGGAGGCCTATATAAACCCCCGAGGACAGCCATGCAAAGGGTTCAGACTTTACACACATATCCACCCATATAGAGAGGGAGCTAGGGCTAGCCTTGTTCTTCTTCCCCTCTAGAGCAACAGTTCAAGGAGCAAGCTTGTAGCCACCATTGTTGCTTGAGTGATCACGCGGAGACCCCGTAGAGCAGGACTAGTGGTGTTATCTCTTAGGAGAGCCCCGAACCTGGGTAAAGTTTGTCGGCGTACGTGTCTACGCCTTATCCCGTTTCCTGGCACCGGCGACGTCTTACTATCCCCCACCATGACAATCCATCCTTTGGCATATGTCGCACAACACCCCCGACATTTGGCGCTCACTGTGGGGCCTGGCGCACCGTCGTCCGGAGATCTATTTTGGACGGGAACCTTATTCCTCCCTAGCAAGTGTAGCCAGCCTGGCACGCCCGATGGCGCTTGCGCCGACACGCTGCATGGCGCGAAGGTCGCCTGCGCGGCAGCCTGCCTCGCCGACCTTGTTGGAGAAATCCGCCTCTCCGACGAGCCCGCGTCCGTCACAGGCGCACTCAGCTCCGAGAGCTGCTTCATCGACCTCCTTGACAAGCTCCACATCGCCCATGAGCCTGCTACCGACTTGGAGTCGATTGGCTCTACTGACCCGATGCTTGTCGACACAGATACGACCTCCTTCGACTCCTTCCCCACCAACGTGGTGGTCATCGACGACCCGCTCCCTCACGCGGAGAGCGACGGCAGCACCGTAACAGAAGTACTTGTCATCAGCCGCAATGGGGCTTCCGGAGGAGCCGGCCAGGACTCATTTGCAGGCGTCAATGCGGGACTTGTCCACGCCCATTGCGGCAGATGCAGCTGTCGAGATGCTGGAAGCTTACCGCGTCTCGCTCGTGGAGAATGCCAAGAAGCTGGCTACCATGAGACGCCTCTCCGAGGCCTTCCAGTGCGAGGTTGACCGCGCTGTTGGCGGCACGCCGACTGCTGGCGGGCCTAGCCGCGTGGGCACGGTCCGGCAGCAAGGTGGCGCCGTCGCCAGCATGTTTGGAGTAGACCGCCCAGTCTACGCCACGCCTATGGAGAACATACACGCTGCACAGGCGGCAGCAGACGAGCTGGACCACCTGGAGGGCGACGAGCATCGCTACATGATGGAGCGTGTTCAACAGCTTATCGACACGGCGGCCGCCCTGCAAGAGGCCGGCTGCCGTGTGAAAGAACCCCGCCAGCGGGTGGAGAACCCGCCCCTTCGCCAAGAGCATGGCGCAACCTCCCGGACGCCGCAGGTGGCGTCCACGACAGACGAGACAAAGAGCCGGCTACCAGCCGCAGCCAGACTCGCATCACCATCAAGCTCGACCAGGACGGCCGCCCACAAGCAGTAGAACAACGGGGAGACTATCCGCCACCTCCACCTCCTCGAAGGGAGAGGCGCATTTCCCCGCTGCTTGTTGACCACCCGACACTCGGCGACCGCCTAGGCCGCCGAGAGGGAGTCGGAGAGAACGACGCCCGCCATCGGATCGACCGCCTGGCGTGATCCCTGGCGCTGGAAGAAGAAGATGCGATGGGCCCGCTTGCTTCGGCCTCCGCATTTGCGACGAGCCCTTTCCCAAAAGGTTCTCGCTCCCAAGAGACACGCCCAAATACAACGGCTCCGTGAAGCCGGAGGATTGACTGGTGGACTACTCCACAGCCGTCAGCATAGCAAACGGCAACAAGCGCGTTGCCGTGAAGTACGTCCCGCTTATGCTCCAGGGCATGGCCCGGACGTGGCTTAACAGCCGGAAGCCCTACAGTGTCAACAGCTGGGTGGATTTCACCGAAGTGTTCATCCGCAACTTCACCAACACCTACAAATGGCCGCCCAAGCCCACCAGCTCTCACTGTGCGTTCAAGGCCCGAACGAGTCCACTCGCGACTACCTGATGCGGTGGGCCGAGCTGCGCAACTCCTGCGAAGGGGTGCATGAGGTCCAGGCGATCGAGTACTTCACAGCCGGGTGCCGAGAAGGCACCCTGCTCAAGCACCGACTCCTCTGCGACGAGCCTGCTACGCTCGACGAATTGCTGATCATAGCAGACAAGTACGCCCTTGTCGACTCCTCCATGAAGTCGGAGCTCCGAGTGGACACTTCTGGAAAAGTGCTCCCTCCGGCCCCCAGAACGCCGGTGTGACGCCCCGAGTCCGATGCGCCAGTTGTCTTCCGGTTATTCGCTGTTGTTGCCTTGTCTTTCGCTTGTGTGTTGCATCTTGCCATGTCATCATGTGCATTGCATCATCATGTTTTCAAAACTTGCATTCGTCCGGGTTTACCAGTTCTTTCCGTTGCCCGTTCTGAGCCCAGACACACTTGCACGCGCTCACGGCATGTCCGAAATAGTATCTTATAAGTGGCCGGAAAATGTTCTTGGAATGGGATGAGAGTTGGCATGTGGTGTTGTTATGTTGTAGGAGGCCGCCTGCCAAGTTTCATCGCATTGGGAGTTCGTTTGATAGCCCAACCGTTAAACTATAGCGGCAATAGTAGCCGGTCTATCATCGGACGTTTTCGGTCTCCGGAACCTGTTGCCGGGCTTTCCCTCTCTTTCCTCGCTAGACCATCTACACGGCCCACTACCAACCGCCAGGTCCCGAAACCCCTCCTTGCACAGTGCATCAGCCCCTCGCGCGCGTCCGAAAGTTGTCCCGAACTCGACTCGGGCAGTCATCACCATTGGGTCCGGATCATCCCCAAACGTCTCTAAAACATCACTGTTTCCTTGTTTGGACTCCCTAACCTATTCATCTCCGACCGTCCGATTTTGATCGGATGATCCAAAATACTCCCTCCTATCTATATTCTGGTATATATAGCAGTCCACCCCTAGTCCAACCCTAAAATTTAGCTCCTTTGTCCCATCACCCGCCGCCACCTTCCAAATCCACCTCGGGATCCTCCCAGATCCGATCGAACCAACCCAGCGCCTCCACTGTTCTCCTCCCGATCCTAATCCTCTCCGACCCCTCCATGTTTTTCAGCACCGCCCAAATCGCAGCAGCAGCAACCGAGCCCCCCTGCTCCCTGCCTCCTCCCCGTCGCCTTTGAGCCCGAGCGCGCCACCACCTGCAGGCCGACCCCGTCGCCGCTCCTCCTCTGCTCCTTTCCTTCCCCTCATTTCCTCTCCCCTTTCTCTCATCCCTCTCTCATTCTGGACAGGAAGGCAACCATGGCTGCCCCTCCATGGAGATGAACTGCGCCGCCCGGGTCACCTGCGACCTCGGGTCGCCTCTGCTTCGTCCTCGCCACCTATTGGTGCTCCGGTGAGCCCTGTCGCTGCTCTCCTTCCCTCCATATCTCCATGCTGCTCCCTCCTCTCACATCTCTCTCTCTCTGAACCAGGACGCCACTGCCATGGCCTCCAGCTCTGCCCGCGCGCCACCTCGCCGGAGAACGTCGTGTGCCCTCTCCTTCTCGTCTCGCGTCGTCCCAGCCGCCGCCAAGTCTCGCTGTCGTGGCCTCCTGCATCGTCGGGGTCCTCTGCATCGAAGCAGTTGCAGAGGAGAACGAGTGCCTCAACCCCCCCCCGGCGTATCGCCGCGCGTTGACCGCGCGCCCTGCTTCTCGACCCATCCGAGGCCCAGCATCCCTCCTGCAGCCTCCCTTCCGACCGGGCCAGGCCCAATGTGAGGCCACCCCCAGCGCCTTTTTTTCTTTTCCTTCTGGTGGGCTAGCAGTTTCGGCCCGTGTCCTGTTTTTTTCCTGACGAACGAATTTGTCCATTTATCCAGAATTGCCAGTTTTATAGTATAGCCCCTCTAGTTCATGCATATCGTAACTCACAAACCGTGCATCGGATTAAAATAAGTTATATATGTAACATGAATAGAATTTAGTCTAGTTTCATAATATCCAACTTTCATGCAAGTTTAAAATGTTTAAAATGCTGTTTGAGTAAATTTGCCTATTTCCATGCTAAAATGATTTAATTCATAACTAAATAACCGCAGCTCCAAACTTAACAAACTTTATATGTAAATGGGGTAGAATAATGCCTAGTTTAACATGGTGGCATTACTTTGCATGTTTAACAACTCTAAAATTATGTTTAGGGCAGAACAGTATCAAACCTAATATATGCATATGAGGATTTTCCGGATTTGTTGTTTGTTGTTTTTGTTGGGGAACGTAGTAATTTCAAAAAAATTCCTACGCACACGCAAGATCATGGTGATGCATAGCAACGAGAGGGGACAGTGTGATCTACGTACCCTTGTAGATCAACAGCGGAAGCGTTGACACAACGTAGAGGAAGTAGTCGTACGTCTTCCCGATCCGACCGATCCAAGCATCGTTACTCCGGCACCTCCGAGTTCTTAGCACACGTACAGCTCGATGACGATCCCCGGGCTCCGATCCAGCAAAGCGTCGGGGAGGAGTTCCGTCAGCACGACGGCATGGTGAAGATCTTGATGTTCTACCGACGCAGGGCTTCGCCTAAGCACTATAACGATATGATCGAGGTGGAATATGGTGGCAGGGGGCACCGCACACGGCTAAGGAACGATCTCAATGATCAACTTGTGTGTCTAGAGGTGCCCCCTGCCTCTGTATATAAAGGAGCCAAGGGGGAGGGGGCCGCCGGCCAGGAGGAGAGCGCAGGAGGAGTCCTACTCCTACCGGGAGTAGGACTCCCCCCCCCCCCCCAATCCTAGTTGGACTAGGATTCCCCGAGGGGGAAAGAGAGAGAGGGGGGCCGGCCACCTCTCCTAGTCCTAATAGGACTAGGGGAGGGGGGAGGCGCGCGGCCAGCTTGGGCTGCCCCTTTCTCCTTTCCACTAAAGCCCATTAAGGCCCATATGGCTCCCGCGGGGTTCCGGTAACCTCCCGGTACTCCGGTAAAATCCCGATTTCACCCGGAACACTTCCGATATCCAAATATAGGCTTCCAATATATCAATCTTTATGTCTCGAGCATTTTGAGACTCCTCGTCATGTCCGTGATCACATCCGGGACTCCGAACTAACTTCGGTACATCAAAATGCATAAACTCATAATAACTGTCATCGTAACGTTAAGCGTGCGGACCCTACGGTTCGAGAACAATGTAGACATGACTGAGACACATCTCCGATCAATAACCAATAGCGGGACCTGGATGCCCATATTGGCTCCTACATATTCTACGAAGATCTTTATCGGTCAGACCGCATAACAACATACGTTGTTCCCTTTGTCATCGGTATGTTACTTGCCCGAGATTCGATCGTCGGTATCCAATACCTAGTTCAATCTCGTTACCGGCAAGTCTCTTTACTCGTTCTGTAATACATCATCTCGCAACTAACTCATTAGTCGCAATGCTTGCAAGGCTTATGTGATGTGCATTACCGAGAGGGCCCAGAGATACCTCTCCGACAATCGGAGTGACAAATCCTAATCTCGAAATACGCCAACCCAACATCTACCTTTGGAGACACCTGTAGAGCTCCTTTATAATCACCCAGTTACGTTGTGACGTTTGGTAGCACATAAAGTGTTCCTCTGGTAAACGGGAGTTGCATAATCTCATAGTCATAGGAACATGTATAAGTCATGAAGAAAGCAATAGCAACATACTAAACGATCGGGTGCTAAGCTAATGAAATGGGTCATGTCAATAAGATCATTCAACTAATGATGTGACCTTGTTAATAAAATAACAACACCTTGTTCATGGTTAGGAAACATAACCATCTTTGATTAACGAGCTAGTCAAGTAGAGGCATACTAGTGACACTAAGTTTGTCTATGTATTCACACATGTATTATGTTTCCGGTTAATACAATTCTAGCATGAATAATAAACATTTATCATGATATAAGGAAATAAATAATAACTTTATTATTGCCTCTAGGGCATATTTCCTTCAGTCTCCCACTTGCACTAGAGTCAATAATCTAGATTACACAGTAATGATTCTAACACCCATGGAGCCTTGGTGCTGATCATGTTTTGCTCGTGGAAGAGGCTTAGTCAATGGGTCTGCAATATTCAGATCCGTATGTATCTTGCAAATCTCTATGTCTCCCACCTGGACTAGATCCCGGATGGAATTGAAGCGTCTCTTGATGTGCTTGGTCCTCTTGTGAAATCTGGATTCCTTTGCCAAGGCAATTGCACCAGTATTGTCACAAAAGATTTTCATTGGACCCGATGCACTAGGTATGACACCTAGATCAGATATGAACTCCTTCATCCAGACTCCTTCGTTTGCTGCTTCCGAAGCAGCTATGTATTCCGCTTCAGATGTAGATCCCGCTACGACGCTTTGTTTAGAACTGCACCAACTGACATCTCCACCGTTTAATGTAAACACGTATCCGGTTTGCGATTTAGAATCGTCTGGATCAGTGTCAAAGCTTGCATCAACGTAACCTCTTACGGTGAGCTCTTTGTCACCTCCATATACGAGAAACATATCCTTAGTCCTTTTCAGGTATTTCAGGATGTTCTTGACCGCTGTCCAGTGATCCACTCCTGGATTACTTTGGTACCTCCCTACTAAACTTATAGCAAGGCACACATCAGGTCTGGTACACAACATTGCATACATTATAGAGCCTATGGCTGAAGCATAGGGAACTTCTTTCATTTTCTCTCTATCTTCTGCAGTGGTCGGGCATTGAGTCTGACTCAACTTCACACCTTGTAACACAGGCAAGAACCCTTTCTTTGCTTGATCCATTTTGAACTTCTTCAAAATCCTGTCAAGGTATGTGCTTTGTGAAAGTCCAATTAAGCGTCTTGATCTATCCCTATAGATCTTTATGCCTAATATGTAAGCAGCTTCACCGATGTCTTCCATTGAAAAACTCTTATTCAAGTATCCCTTTATGCTATCCAGAAATTCTATATCATTTCCAATCAGCAATATGTCATCCACATATAATATCAGAAATGCTACAGAGCTCCCACTCACTTTCTTGTAAATACAGGCTTCACTGAAAGTCTGTATAAAACCAAATGCTTTGATCACACTATCAAAGCGTTTATTCCAACTCCGAGAGGCTTGCACCAGTCCATAAATGGATCGCTGGAGCTTGCACACTTTGTTAGCTCCCTTTGGATCGACAAAACCTTCCGGTTGCATCATATACAACTCTTCTTCCAGAAATCCATTCAGGAATGCAGTTTTGACATCCATCTGCCAAATTTCATAATCATAAAACGTGGCAATTGCTAACATGATTCGGACAGACTTAAGCATCGCTACGGGTGAGAAGGTCTCATCGTAGTCAACCCCTTGAACTTGTCGAAAACCTTTTGCGACAAGTCGAGCTTTATAGATAGTAACATTACCGTCAGCGTTAGTCTTTTTCTTGAAGATCCATTTATTCTCAATTGCTTGCCGATCATCGGGCAAGTCAACCAAAGTCCATACTTTGTTCTCATACATGGATCCCATCTCAGATTTCATGGCTTCAAGCCACTTTGCGGAATCTGGGCTCACCATCGCTTCTTCATAGTTCGTAGGTTCATCATGATCTAGTAGCATGACTTCCAGAACTGGATTACCGTACCACTCTGGCGCGGATCTTACTCTGGTTGATCTACGAGGTTCAGTAGTATCTTGTTCGGAAGTTTCATGATCATTATCATTAACTTCCTCACTTATTGGTGTAGGTGTCGCAGAAACAGTTTTCTGTGATGCACTACTTTCCAACAAGGGAGTAGGTACAGTTACCTCGTCAAGTTCTACTTTCGTCCCACTCACTTCTTTCGAGAGAAACTCCTTCTCAAGAAAGTTTCCGAATTTAGCAACAAAAGTCTTGCCTTCGGATCTATGATAGAAGGTGTATCCAATAGTTTCCTTTGGATATCCTATGAAGACACATTTCTCCGATTTGGGTTCGAGCTTATCAGGTTGAAGCTTTTTCACATAAGCATCGCAGCCCCAAACTTTCAGAAACGACAACTTTGGTTTCTTGCCAAACCATAGTTCATAAGGCGTCGTCTCAACGGATTTTGATGGTGCCCTATTTAACGTGAATGCGGCCGTCTCTAGAGCGTATCCCCAAAACGATAGCGGTAAATCAGTAAGAGACATCATAGATCGCACCATATCTAGTAAAGTACGATTACGACATTCGGACACACCATTACGCTGTGGTGTTCCGGGTGGCGTGAGTTGCGAAACTATTCCACAATTTTTCAAATGTACACCAAACTCGTAACTCAAATATTCTCCTCCACGATCGGATCGTAGAAACTTTATTTTCTTGTTACGATGATTTTCAACTTCACTCTGAAATTCTTTGAACTTTTCAAATGTTTTAGACTTATGTTTCATTAAGTAGATATACCCATATCTGCTTAAGTCATCTGTGAAGGTGAGAAAATAACGATATCCACCACGAGCCTCAACATTCATCGGACCACATACATCTGTATGTATGATTTCCAACAAATCTGTTGCTCTCTCCATAGTATCGGAGAATGGTGTTTTAGTCATCTTGCCCATGAGGCACGGTTCACAAGTACCAAGTGATTCATAATCAAGGGGTTCCAAAAGTCCATTAGTATGGAGTTTCTTCATGCGCTTTACACCAATATGACCTAAACGGCAGTGCCACAAATAAGTTGCACTATCATTATCAACTCTGCATCTTTTGGCTTCTACATTATGAATATGTGTATCACTACTATCGAGATTCAACAAGAATAGACCACTTTTCAAGGGTGCATGACCATAAAAGATATTACTCATATAAATAGAACAACCACTATTCTCTGATTTAAATGAATAACCGTCTCACATTAAACAAGATCCAGATATAATGTTCATGCTCAACGCTGGCACCAAATAACAATTATTTAGGTCTAATACTAATCCCGAAGGTAGATGTAGAGGTAGCGTGCCGACTGCGATCACATCGACTTTGGAATCGTTTCCCACGCGCATCGTCACCTCGTCCTTAGCCAATCTTCGCTTAATCCGTAGTCCCTGTTTCGAGTTGCAAATATTAGCAACAGAACCAGTATCAAATACCCAGGTGCTACTGCGAGCATTAGTAAGGTACACATCAATAACATGTATATCACATATACCTTTGTTCACATTTCCATCCTTCTTATCAGCCAAATACCTGGGGCAGTTCCGCTTCCAGTGACCAGTCTGCTTGCAGTAGAAGCACTCAGTTTCAGGCTTAGGTCCAGACTTGGGTTTCTTCTCCTGAGCAGCAACTTGCTTGCCGTTCTTCTTGAAGTTCCCCTTCTTCTTCCCTTTTCCCTTTTTCTTGAAACTAGTGGTTTTGTTAAGCATCAACACTTGATGCTCCTTCTTGATTTCTACCTCCGCAGCTTATAGCATTGCGAAGAGCTCGGGAATAGTCTTGTTCATCCCTTGCATATTATAGTTCATCACGAAGCTCTTGTAGCTTGGTGGTAGTGATTGGAGAATTCTGTCAATGACGCAATTATCTGGAAGATTAACTCCCATCTGAATCAAGTGATTATTATACCCAGACATTTTGAGTATATGCTCACTGACAGAACTGTTCTCCTCCATCTTGCAGCTATAGAACTTATTGGAGACTTCATATCTCTCGATCCGGGCATTTCCTTGAAATATTAACTTCAACTCCTGAAACATCTCATATGCTCCATGACGTTCAAAACGTCATTGAAGTCCTGATTCTAAGCCATAAAGCATGGCGCATTGAACTATCGAGTAGTCATCAGCTTTGCTCTGCCAGACGTTCATAACATCTGGTGTTGCTCCAGCAGTAGGCCTGGCACCCAGCGGTGCTTCCACGACGTAATTCTTCTGAGCAGCAATGAGGATAATCCTCAAGTTACGAACCCAGTCTGTGTAATTTCTACCATCATATTTCAACTTTGCTTTCTCAAGGAACGCATTAAAATTCAACGGAACAACAGCACGAGCCATCTATCTACAATCAAACATAAACAAGCAAGATACTACCAGGTACTAAGTTCATGATAAGTTTAAGTTCAATTAATCAAATTACTTAAGAACTCCCACTTAGATAGACATCCCTCTAATCCTCTAAGTGATCACGTGATCCAAATCAACTAAACCATGTCCGATCATCACGTGAGATGGAGTAGTTTCATTGGTGAACATTGCTATGTTGATCATATCTACTATATGATTCACGCTCAACCTTTCGGTCTCCGTGTTCCGAGGCCATATCTGTATATGCTTGGCTCGTCAAGTATAACCTAAGTATTCTGCGTGTGCAACTGTTTTGCACCCGTTGTATTTGAACGTAGAGCCTATCACACCCGATCATCACGTGGTGTCTCAGCACGAAGAACTTTCGCAACGGTGCATACTCAGGGAGAACACTTCTTGATAATTTAGTGAGAGATCATCTTATAATGCTACCGTCAATCAAAGCAAGATAAGATGCATAAAAAGATAAACATCACATGCAATCAATATAAGTGATATGATATGGCCATCATCATATTGTGCTTGTGATCTCCATCTCCGAAGCACCGTCATGATCACCATCGTCACCGGCGCGACACCTTGATCTCCATCGTAGCATCGTTGTCGTCTCGCCAATCTTATGCTTCCACGACTATCGCTACCGCTTAGTGATAAAGTAAAGCATTACATCGCAATTGCATTGCATACAATAAAGCGACAACCATATGGCTCCTGCCAGTTGCCGATAACTCGGTTACAAAACATGATCATCTCATACAATAAAATTTAGCATCATGTCTTGACCATATCACATCACAACATGCCCTGCAAAAACAAGTTAGACGTCCTCTACTTTGTTGTTGCAAGTTTTACGTGGCTGCTACGGGCTTAAGCAAGAACCAATCTCACCTACGCATCAAAACCACAACGATAGTTTGTCAAATAGACTCCATTTTAACCTTCGCAAGGACCGGGCGTAGCCACACTCGGTTCAACTAAAGTTGGAGAGACAGTCGCCCGCAAGCCACCTGTGTGCAAAGCACATCGGGGGAACCGGTCTCGCGTAAGCGTACGCGTAATGTTGGTCCGGGTTGTCTCGTCCAACATTACCGCCGAACCAAAGTATGACATGCTGGTAGGCAGTATGACTTATATCGCCCACAACTCACTTGTGTTCTACTCATGCAAATAACATCAAACCATAAAACCTAGGCTCGGATGCCACTATTGGGGAACGTAGTAATTTCAAAAAATTTCCTACGCACACACAAGATCATGGTGATGCATAGCAACGAGAGGGGAGAGTATGATCTACGTACCCTTGTAGATCAACAGCGGAAGCGTTGACACAACGTAGAGGAAGTAGTCGTACGTCTTCCCGATCCGACCGATCCAAGCACCGTTACTCCGGCACCTCCGAGTTCTTAGCACACGTACAGCTCGATGACGATCCCCGGGCTCCGATCCAGCAAAGCGTCGGGGAGGAGTTCTGTCTGCACGACGGTGTGGTGAAGATCTTGATGTTCTACCGACGCAGGGCTTCGCCTAAGCACTACAACGATATGATCGAGGTGGAATATGGTGGCAGGGGGCACCGCACACGGCTAAGGAACGATCTCAATGACCAACTTGTGTGTCTAGAGGTGCCCCCTGCCTCTGTATATAAAGGAGCCAAGGGGGAGGGGGCCGCCGGCCAGGAGGAGGGCGCAGGAGGAGTCCTACTCCTACCGGGAGTAGGACTCCCCCCCAATCCTAGTTGGACTAGGATTCCCCGAGGGGGAAAGAGAGAGAGGGGGGCCGGCCACCTCTCCTAGTACTAATAGGACTAGGGGAGGGGGGAGGCGTGCGGCCACCTGGGGTGCCCCTTTCTCCTTTCCACTAAAGCCCATTAAGACCCATATGGCTCCCGGGGGGTTCCGGTAACCTCCCGGTACTCCGGTAAAATCCTGATTTCACCCGGAACACTTCCGATATCCAAATATAGGCTTCCAATATATCAATCTTTATGTCTCGACCATTTCGAGACTCCTCGTCATGTCCGTGATCACATCCAGGACTCCGAACTAACTTCGGTACATCAAAATGCATAAACTCATAATAACTGTCATCGTAACGTCAAGCGTGCGGACCCTACGGTTCGAGAACAATGTAGACATGACTGAGACACATCTCCGGTCAATAACCAATAGCGGGACCTAGATGCCCATATTGGCTCCTACATATTCTATGAAGATCTTTATCGGTCAGACCGCATAACAACATACGTTGTTCCCTTTGTCATCGGTATGTTACTTGCCCGAGATTCGATCGTCGGTATCCAATACCTAGTTCAATCTCGTTACCGGCAAGTCTCTTTACTCGTTCCGTAATACATCATCTCGCAACTAACTCATTAGTCGCAATGCTTGCAAGGCTTATGTGATGTGCATTACCGAGAGGGCCCAGAGATACCTCTCCGACAATCGGAGTGACAAATCCTAATCTCGAAATACGCCAACCCAACATCTACCTTTGGAGACACTTGTAGAGCTCCTTTATAATCACCCAGTTACATTGTGACGTTTGGTAGCACACAAAGTGTTCCTCTGGTAAATTGGAGTTGCATAATCTCATAGTCATAGGAACATGTATAAGTCATGAAGAAAGCAATAGCAACATACTAAACGATCGGGTGCTAAGCTAATGAAATGGGTCATGTCAATCAGATCATTCAACTAATGATGTGACCTCGTTAATCAAATAACAACACCTTGTTCATGGTTAGGAAACATAACCATCTTTGATTAACGAACTAGTCAAGTAGAGGCATACTAGTGACACTAAGTTTGTCTATGTATTCACACATGTATTATGTTTCCGGTTAATACAATTCTAGCATGAATAATAAACATTTATCATGATATAAGGAAATAAATAATAACTTTATTATTGCCTCTAGGGCATATTTCCTTCAGTTTCCGGCCTCATTTAAACTGGCCTAGATAGGTAGTTTTGTTGTGCTTCACCTCTTGCCATGCTAACCAACATTTAATTTTGTTGAGTACCTAAATGAGAGAGAACTAAATAAGTCACGTGGTGTTTCGTCAATATGCAACAGAGTTGCATATTGAGCTCCACTTAATTTGTAGGATTGTTTGTGCTTTTTGCCATGCCATGCCTCTTTAAACCGGACATGCATCATACTTGGTTGTGCATCATGCCATGCTTATGTGGTGGTTGTTTACTATGTTGTTTGCTTATTTCTGGTGTTGCTTCTTCTGGTTAGTTTCGATAATGTCGCGTTTGTGAGGATCCATTCGACTACGTCTGTTTGTCTTCTTCATGGACTCGTTCTTCTTCCTTGCGGGATCTCAGGCAAGATGACCATACCCTCGAAATCACTTCTATCTTTGCTTGCTAGTTGCTCGCTCTATTGCTATGCCGTGATACCTACCACTTGCTATATCATGCCTCCCATATTGCCATGTCAAGCCTCTAATCCACCTTTCCTAGCAAACCGTTGTTTGGCTATGTTACCGCTTTGCTCAGTCCCTCTTATAGCGTTGCTAGTTGCAGGTGAAGATTAAGTTTGTTCCATGTTGGGAAATCGATATGTTGGGATGTCACAATATCTCTTATTTAATTAATGCATCTATATACTTGGTAAAGGGTGGAAGGCTTGGCCTTATGCCTAGTGTTTTGTTCCACTCTTGCTGCCCTAGTTTCCATCATACCGGTGTTATGTTCCTTGATTTTGCGTTCCTTACACGGTTGGGTGTTATGGGGACCCCTTGACAGTTCTCTTTGAATAAAACTCCTCCAGCAAGGCCCAACCTTGGTTTTACCATTTGCCTCACCACCACCTATTTTTTCCTTGGGAGTCGCGCTCCCGAGGGTCATCTTTATTTTAACCCCCTCGGGCCAGTGCTTCTCTAAGTGTTGGTCCGAACTAGAGTCCTTTGCAGCGCCACCTCGGGGAAACTTGAGAGCTGGTTTTAGTTGTACGGAGTGCTCATCCGGTGTTGCCCTGAGAACGAGATATGTGCAGCTCCTATCGGGATGTCGGCGCATCGGGCGGTCTTGCTGGTCTTGTTTTACCATTATCGAAATGTCTTGTAACCGGGATTCCGAGACTGATCGGGTCTACCCGGGAGAAGGAATATCCTTTGTTGACCATGAGAGCTTGTGATGGGCTATGTTGGGACACCCCTGCAGGGTTTGAACTTTCGAAAGCCGTGCCCGCGGTTATGGATAGATGGGAATTTGTTAATATCCGGTTGTAGAGAACTTGACACGTAACTTAATTAAAATGCATCAACCGCGTGTGTAGCCGTGATGGTCTCTTCTCGGCGTGTCTGGGAAGTGAACACGGTTCTTGTGCCATGCTTGAACGTAAGTAGTTTCAGGATCACTTCTTGATCATTTCTAGCTTCTCGACCGCTGCATTGCTTCTCTTCTCGCTCTTATTTGCGTATGTTAGCCACCATATATGCTTAGTGCTTGCTGCAGCTCCACCTCACTACCCTTTCCTACCCATAAGCTTAAATAGTCTTGATCTCGCGGGTGTGAGATTGTTGAGTCCTCGTGGCTCACAGATACTTCCAAACAGTTGCAGGTGCCGATGATACCAGTGCAGGTGATGCAACCAAGCTCAAGTGGGAGCTCAATGAAGATGTTGATCGTTGTTTTGTTTCGTTTCCTGTTGATCAGTAGTGGAGCCCAGTTGGGACGATCGGGGATCTAGCATTTGGGGTTGTCTTCTTTTATTTTGGTTCCGTAGTCGGACCTTGATTGTATTCTGGATGATGTATGTTTAACTTGTATTTGTGTGAAGTGGCGATTGTAAACCAACTCTTTATCCCTTTCTTATTCAGTACATGGGATTGTGTGAAGATTACCCCTCTTGCGACAAACCTACCATGCGGCTATGCCTCTAAGTCGTGCCCCGGCACATGGGAGATATAGACGCATCGTGGGTGTTACAGCCGGCTGCTGACAACAGCCGGCGACAGCAGCTGAACGACAGCAAGCGCAAGGCCCCGCTGTCGGTTTCCACAAGCGGGCAGGTGGCGACAGTCGAAGATTAGTAGCCCGAAGGGTAACCCGGCCCCAAACGCCAAAAGGGAGGCAAGCCTGCTTGGCTACCCGTCTTCTCCTACGAGCAGACCCTTGATGCTCCCTGCAAGTTCCACAGCAGCGCGAAGCCGTCCAACCACACCATCCGGAAGTGCCATTGGCTCACCCGAATCTCCAAGGGCGAAGGACTGCTGGCCAGCCGCCTCCTCCTCCTCAGCAGCCGGCGGCCCGACCAGCAGTCGGTGCCATTCAAGATGACTACCCCGAATAGCATGGAGCCTATGTCGTCTTCACCAGCATGGCGGACGATCGGCGCAGCCGGCGTCAGCAGCACCGAGAGGTGAACGCCGTTGCTTCAAGTGCTCAAGAATTCATGCATTGGTCTAAGAAGCCTATCAGCTGGAGCCGGGCTAACCACCCGGAGGTGATGCCCTCTCCAGGTTCTTATGCTTTGGTGCTGGATGCCACCCTTGTAATGGAGAGGAGAGTTGCTCGTTTCTCCCAAATTCCGATAGATGGCGGCAGCAGCATCAACATCCTATATCACGATACATTGGAAAAGTTATGCATTAAAGAGAGGCAGCTCCAGCCCAGCCGGACTGTTTTTCATGGTATTGTGCCCGGCCTGTCCTGCTCACCAATCGGCAAGGTCAAGATAGATGTCATCTTCGGAGACAAGGATCACTTCCGCCGCGAAGCGATTTGGTTTGAGGTGGTGGACCTCGAGAGCCCTTCTCATGTGCTCCTGGGCCGGCCGGCTCTAGCCAAGTTCATGGCGGTGCCACACTATGCCTACCTCAAGATGAAGATACCAGGAACTAAGGGCATCATCACGATATCTGGAGACTATGGAAAGTCGGCCGATTGTGCCGCGGCCAGCAGCCGGCTGGCCGAGTCCCTTGTGATTGCTGCTGAGAAGAAGCTCCTGGACCGGGTGGTGGCCATGACCAGCAAGTAGCCGAACGTGTCCCCAGAGCCCAAAGAGTCGGAGACCCAGGGCTCCTTCCAGCCGGCCAAAGAGATGGAGAAGGTTCCCTTGGACCTTGAGCACCCGGAAAGGCACGTTGTCATAGGGGGCCAACCTTGACAGCAAATAGGAAAGCGAGCTCGTCGATTTCCTCCGTGAGAATCGGGACATCTTCGCATGGTCTCCCAAGGACATGTCGGGTGTCCTGACGGATTTTGCCGAGCACAAGCTACATGTCAGAGCAGATGCCAAGCCGGTCAAGCAACCCCTCTGCCGACTTTCGGAGGAGAAAAGAAGAATTGTTGGTGAGGAAATAGTCCAGCTCCTGGCAGCCGGCTTCGTCATGGAAGTATTTTTTCCAGAATGGCTCGCCAACCCAGTCCTTGTACTGAAGAAGAACAACAAGTGGCGCATGTGCATTGATTACACTAGCCTTAATAAAGCTTGTCCTAAGGATCCGTTTGCTTTGCCTTGGATTGACCAAGTGATAGACTCCACAGCCGGATGCGAGCTGTTGAGTTTTTTGGATGCTTATTCAGGATATCACCAGATCAAGTTAAACCCGGCAGACCGCCTGAAGACTGCTTTCATCACACCATTCGGAGCCTTCTGCTACCTTACCATGACATTCAGCTTGAGAAATGCTGGTGCCACCTTTCAGCGTTGCATGTAGAAGTGCCTCCTCAAGAAACTCGGCAGAAATGCCCATGTCTATGTAGACGATATTGTGGTGAAGACGGAGAAGCGCGGCCCCCTCTTGGAAGATCTCAAGGAAACATTTGAAAACTTGTGCCGGTTTCAGATCAAGCTCAACCCGGAAAAGTGCGTCTTTGGGGTACTAGCCGGCCAACTCCCTGGCTTCCTGGTCTCAGAACGCGACATTGAGTGCAACCCCGTGACGATCAAGGCCATTGAGAGAATGGAGAAGCCCACCGGAATGCGAGACATACATAAGTTCACCGGCTGCTTGGCATCCATCAGCCACTTCATCAGTCGGCTGGGTGAGAAGACTCTTCCCCTGTACCAACTCATGAAGAAAACCGCTCACTTCGAGTGGAACGACAAGGCGGACGAGACCTTTCTCCAGTTGAATAAGATGCTGACTACCCCTACTGTCCTGGCAGCACCGGCTGCCAAAGAGCCCATGTACCTCTACATCGCCGCCACCAGTCGGGTGGTCAGCACTGTCATAGTAGTGGAGTGCCTAGAGGCCGGCAGGGCACAGTGGTCCAGAGGCCTGTGTATTACTTGAGTGATGTGCTGTCCACCTCAAAACAGAACTACCCCCACTACCAAAAGATGTGTTACGGCGTGTACTTTGCCTCCAAGAAGCTAAAGCCCTATTTTCAAGAGCACCCCATCACGGTTGTCTGCACTGCTCCACTTGCCAAGATCATAGGCAACAGAGATGCATCTAGCCGGGTGGCCAAATGAGCCATCGAGTTGGCCCCCTACGCCATCTTCTACCAGCCGCGCACCGCCATCAAGTCCCAAGCACTGGCCGACTTCCTCGTCGACTGGGCTGAGACCCAGTACCTGCCGCCTGCTCCAGATTCCACCCATTGGCGGATGCACTTTAATGGCTCAAAAATGCGCATCGGCTTGGGATCCGACGTTGTCCTCACCTCTCCCAAAGGGGAAAAGCTCAGATACACTCTGCAAATTCACTTCGCCTCCACCAACAACGTGGCCGAGTATGAGGCGCTCATACACGACCTCCGACTAGCCAAAGAGACCGGCATCCGCCGGATCCTGTGCTACGACGACTCCGACTTGGTGGTCCAACAGTCGTCTGGGGACTGGGACGCCAAGGATGCAAATATGGCAAGTTACCGCTTCCTCGTTCAGCAACTCAGCGGATATTTTAAGGGGTGTGAGTTCCTTCACGTACCACGGAACGAAAACGAGCCAGCTAATGCCCTGGCACGGATCGGCTCTATCCGTCAAGCAATACCAGTCGGCGTCTCCCTTCAATGCCTCCACAAGCCGTCAATCAAGCCTTCTCCAGAATCCGAGTCTATCTTCATGCCGGCTGTTCCCGAAGCAGTCGGATCCGGCTCAAGAGCCGGCCCGGGGACTGCCGCAGTCGCACCCGGCCCAGGGACTTCACAGCCCGGCCCGGGGGCTGCGGCAACTAGCTCGGGGACTTCGCCAAATGGCTCGAAAACTGTGGCAGCCGCACCCGTCCCGGGGACTTCACAGCTCCGCCCGGGGGCTGCAACTGTTGGCCCAGAGACTTCAAAAACACAAAAAGCGGTGGCCGGCCCCAACCCACCACCTCCCAACCCAACCGCCCTAGTACAAGTGGCCGTAGTGGCAGTGGAACAAATTCAAGCACCATCATGGGCACAACCCATCCTCAAGTTTCTGGTGACCAGAGAACTGCCGGCTGACGAGATCTCGGCCCGACAAGTGCGGCGCCGAGCAGGAGCCTACACAATATAAACAGAGAGCTTGTCAGGCACAGCGTGACCGGAGTCTTCCAACGCTGCGTAGAACCAGAGAAGGGTCAAGCAATCCTCAAAGATATCCACCAAGGCGAGTGCGGCCACCACGCGGCCTCCAGATCCCTTGTCGCAAAGGCTTTCCGCCATGGTTTCTTCTGGCCGACTGCTTTGGAAGACGCCAAGGAGTTGGTCAAGCATTGCAAAGGGTGCCAGAAGTTCAGCTCCAAGCAACATCTACCGGCTTCTGCACTCAAGACCACCCCCCTTACCCGACCCTTTGACATGTGGGGGCTGGACATGGTGGGACCATTCAAGACAGCACGCGGCGGCATGACCCACCTGCTCATCGCCGTGGAAAAATTCACCAAGTGGATCGAAGCAAAACCAATCAAGAAACTGAATGGTCTGACTGCTGTGACCTTCATTGCCGACATCACCATCCGATACGGTGTACCACACAACATCATCACCGACAATGGCACAAACTTTTCCAAGGCAGCCTTGGTCTGTTTCTGCGTGACGCAGGGCATCCGACTGGACTTAGCGTCCGTTGCCCATCCGCAGTCAAACGGCCAGGTCGAGCAAGCAAACAGCCTCATCCTCTCCGGCATCAAGCCCCGACTGGTCGAGCCTCTAAAGCGATCGGCCGGCTGCTGGATCGATGAGCTACCGGCCGTCCTCTGGTGAAGGAAATATGCCCTAGAGGCAATAATAAATTTATTATTTATTTCCTTATATCATGATAAATCTTTATTATTCATGCTAGAATTGTATTAACCGAAAACTTAGTACATGTGTGAATACATAGACAAACAGAGTGTCACTAGTTTGCCTCTACTTGACTAGCTCATTGAATCAATGATGGTTATGTTTCCTAACCATAGACATGAGTTGTCATTTGATTAACGGGATAACATCATTAGAGAATGATGTGATTGACTTGACCCATCCGTTAGCTTAGCACGACGATCGTTTAGTTTGTTGCTATTGCTTTCTCCATAACTACATATCTTCCTATGACTATGAGATCATGCAGCTCCCGAATACCGGAGGAACACTTTGTGTGCTACCAAACGTCACAACGTAACTGGGTGATTATAAAGGTGCTCTACAGGTGTCTCCGATGGTATTTGTTGAGTTGGCATGGATCAAGATTAGGATTTGTCACTCCAATTGTCGGAGAGGTATCTCTGGGCCTGATGACCCACAAGTATAGGGGATCTATCGTAGTCCTTTCGATAAGTAAGAGTGTCGAACCCAACGAGGAGCAGAAGGAAATGATAAGCGGTTTTCAGCAAGGTATTCTCTGCAAGTACTGAAATAAGTGGTAACACATAGTTTTGTGATAGGATAAATTGTAACGAGCAACAAGTAACAAAAGTAAATAAAGTGCAGCAAGGTGGCCCAATCCTTTTTTAGCAAAGGACAAGTCGGAACAAACTCTTATAATAGGAAAAGCGCTCCCGAGGACACATGGGAATATCGTCAGGCTAGTTTTCATCACGTTCATATGATTCACGTTCGGTACTTTGATAATTTGATATGTGGGTGGACCGGTGCTTGGGTGTTGTTCTTACTTGAACAAGCATCTCACTTATGATTAACCTCTATTGCATGCATCCGCAACTACAACAAAAGTATTAAGGTAAACCTAACCATAGCATGAAACATATGGATCCAAATCAGCCCCTTACGAAGCAACGCATAAACTAGGGTTTAAGCTTCTGTCACTCTAGCAACCCATCATCTACTTATTACTTCCCAATGCCTTCCTCTAGGCCCAAATAATGGTGAAGTGTTATGTAGTTGACATTCACATAACACCACTAGAGGCTAGACAACATACATCTTATCAAAATATCAAACGAATACCAAATTCACATGACTACTCATAGCAAGACTTCTCCCTTGTCCTCAGGAACGAACGTAATTACTCACAAAGCATGTTCATGTTCATAATCAGAGGGTTAATAATATGCATATAGGATCTGAACATATGATCTTCCACCAATTAAACCAACTAGCATCAACTACAAGGAGTAATCAACACTACCAGCAACCTACTAGCACCAATCCCGGACTTTGAGACAAGAATTGGATACAAGAGATGAACTAGGGTTTGGAGATGAGATGGTGCTGGTGAATATGTTGATGGAGATTGCCCTCTCCTGATGAGAGGAGCATTGGTGATGACGATGGTGATGATTTCCCCTCCCGGAGGGAAGTTTCCCCGGCAGAACAGCTCTACCGGAGCTCTAGATTGGATCCGCCAAGGTTCCGCCTCGTGGCGGAGGAGTCTCGTCCCGAAAAGTTCCTTCCCATTTTTTTCTCATCGAAAGACCTCATATAGGAGAAGATGGGCATCGGAGAGCCACCAGGGGGCCCACGAGGTAGGGGGCGCGCCCTAGGGGGGGCGCCCCCACCCTCGTGAGCAGGGTGTGGGCCCCTTGGCCTTCATCTTTGGCGTGGATTTTTCTTTATTTCTTTTAAGACATTTCGTGGAGTTTTAGGACTTTTGGAGTTGCGCAGAATAGGTCTCTAATATTTGCTCCTTTTCCAGACCAGAATTCCCGCTGCCGGCATTCTCCCTCTTTATGTAAACCTTGTAAAATAAGAGAGAATAGCCATAAGTATTGTGATATAAAGTGAAATAACAGTCCATAAAGCGATAAATATCGATATAAAAGCATGATGCAAAATGGACGTATCAACTCCCCCAACCTTAGACCTCGCTTGTCCTCAAGTGAAAAGTCAATAACAATAAATATGTCCTCATGTTTAGAGGTAGAGGCGTCGATAAAAATAAAATACGAACATGAAGGCATCATGATTATTCTCATAACAACAACATATATAGATTTTGTCATATGATTACTTATGTTCAAGTGATGATCTATTTACAATACAAAAGTATAAATCATAAACCTTATTGGGCTCCGACAAACTATAATCTCAGTCACTGAAGCAATTGCAATTTATCATAACATCGGAAAGAGTCTATGTCAGAGCTAAAAAGCAAGTCCACATACTCAACTATCATTTAGTCCTCCATAATTGCTAACACTCACGCGATACTTGTGGTTACGGAGTTTTAATTGGACACAGAGAAAGATAGGGGCTTATAGTTTTGCCCCACAACCTTTTACCTCAA
Organism: Triticum monococcum; assembly: GCA_034509565.1. Classification (NCBI taxonomy): domain Eukaryota; kingdom Viridiplantae; phylum Streptophyta; class Magnoliopsida; order Poales; family Poaceae; genus Triticum; species Triticum monococcum. Next base: position 661,250,079 of record CM067843.1, on the reverse strand, counting down.
GGGTAATGTCAACAATAATGGTTCATGCTCCCCTACATCCAATTAGATATATATATCATGTTCTTTCCAACATGCTGAGCTTGCCAAAGGATAAAATATATAAAAAAAGGGAAAGATCACCCTGACTCTTGCATAAGGTAGAAGATAATAATAAAGGATTGGCCCTTCGCAGAGGGAAGCAGAGGTTGCCATGCGCTTTTATGGTTGGATATATAAAATCTCAATGCGAAAGAACGTCACTTTATATTGCCCCTTGTGATATGAACCTTTATTATGCAGTCCGTCGCTTTTATTACTTCCACATCACAAGATCGTATAAGCTTATTTATCCCACACCAATCAATCATACACATTTAGAGCAATTTTTATTGCTCGCACCGATGACAACTTACTTGAAGGATTCCATAGGTAGATATGGTGGACTCTCATTGCAAAACTGGTTTAAGGGTATTTTGAAGCACAAGTAGTATTTCTACTTGGTGCTGAGAATTTGGCTAGCATGAGGGGGAAAGGCAAGATCAACAAGTTAGAGGATCCATGACAACATACTTTATCTCAGATATAAGAAATACATAACTCATTACCGTTGTCTTCCTTGTCCAACATCAACTCTTTAGCATGTCATATTTTAATGAGTGCTCCCAATCATAAAAGATGTCAATGATAATATATCTATATGTGAAAACCTCTCTTTCCTTATTACTTCCTATTAATTGCAACAATGACCGAAGGTATGTCTGCCAACTCCCAACAACTTTTAATCATCATACTCTTTCTATGTGAAGTCATTACTCTCAATAAGATCAATATGAACTTTTTGTTTCTTTTTATTCTTTTCTCTTTTCTTTTATTCACCCAAGATCATGGCAAAATAATTAAGCCCTTGACTCAACACTAATCTTTATTATATATAGCTCAAGGACTCGATTACATAGAGAGATCATAAAGCAAAACTCAAAACTAGATCATGCCATAAACTTTATTCTACTAGATCAAGATATTATCAAAAGGATCGAACTAAGAAAACGGTAAAGGTAAAAGTGATGGTGATACGATACCGGGGCACCTCCCCCAAGCTTGGCAGTTGCCAAAGGGAGTGCCCATACCCATGTGATTATATCTCCTTGGTTGGTGAAGAAGGTGGAGATGACGGATAATCGCACATCGAGCGTAAGAGGTCCTCCAGCTTGCGAATAATGCCCTTGAGTGCGACAATATGCTCCTTCAACAAAATATTTTCTTGTGTGAGATACTTGTTTTGAACACGAGCTAACTCAATCATCTTGAAAGCTTCGATCTCAGTTGGGGTAAGAAGGTTATGATCAATTTGAAGGGTGTCTTTTGCTGCTGGAGCTTGATCCTCCGTGGCCTTCTTGATCCTTTCATCCTTGTTGACCCTCGTGGGTTCTTCCCTCTTCAGATCTATCTTCATTAGCCAAGCATCGTTGTCACCATTGTTGGAGGAGGGAGATGACATGATGCCTAGCCTGGAGAACCCTGACAGAAAACAGCTCGAAACAAGAACAGAGGAGGTTTGCGTGATACGGGAGTCAAAACCTTCGGGAGAATATATAATGAATTTTTACCGACCAAAATATGCAACGTGCAAGAAAACGGAGTCCGGAAGGCACACAAGGTGCTCACGAGGTAGGGGGGCACGCCCAGGGGGGTAGGGCGTGCCCACCACCCTCGTGGGGCCCTCGTGTCCTTCCCGGACTGCTACTTATTTTTCTATTTTTCTAAATAATCGAAAACAGAGAAATATTGCCTTAAAATTGTTTTGGAGTCGGTTTACTTACCGTACCACATACCTATTCCTTTTCGGAGTCTGAAACGTTCCGGAAAGTGTCTCTTATGTATTCCTCCGGGGTTACGGTTTCAATAATATTGGTTTCAACATTTATGGGATTACCTGAGATATAATGTTTAATTCTTTGACCATTTACCACCTTCGGATTTGTGCCTTCGAAATTGTTGATTTTTATGGCACCGGAATGATAGACCTCCTCGATAACATAGGGGCCTTCCCATTTAGAGAGAAGTTTTCCTGCAAAAAATCTTAAATGAGAGTTGTATAGCAATACATAATCACCTACATTAAACTCACGCTTTTGTATCCTTTTGTCATGCCATCTTTTAACTTTTTCTTTAAACAACTTGGCATTTTCATATGCTTGGGTTCTCCATTCATCAAGTGAGCTAATATCAAATAACCTTTTCTCACCGGCAAGTTTAAAATCATAGTTGAGCTCTTTAATAGCCCAATATGCCTTATGTTCTAGTTCGAGAGGTAAGTGACATGCTTTTCCATAGACCATTTTATACGGAGACATACCCATAGGATTTTTGTATGCAGTTCTGTAAGCCCATAACGCATCATCAAGTTTCTTAGACCAATTCTTTCTAGACCTATTAACAGTCTTTTGCAAAATTAATTTGAGCTCTCTATTGCTCAACTCTACTTGACCACTAGACTGTGGGTGATAAGGAGATGCAATTCTATGATTAACATCATATTTAGCAAGCATTTTACGGAAAGCACCATGAATAAAGTGTGAACCACCATCAGTCATTAAATATCTAGGGACTCCAAACCTCGGGAAAATAACTTCTTTAAGCATTTTAATAGAAGTGTTATGATCAGCACTACTAGTTGGAATAGCTTCTACCCACTTAGTAACGTAATCAACAGCAACTAGAATATGTGTGTATCCATTAGAGGCAGGAAAATGTCCCATATAATCAAAGCCCCAAACATCAAACGGTTCAATAACAAGTGAGTAATTCATAGGCATTTCTTGACGTCTACTAATATTACCAATTCTTTGACATTCATCACAAGACAAGACAAACTTACTGGCATCCTTGAAGAGAGTAGGCCAATAAAAACCAGATTGCAATACCTTATGTGCAGTTCTATCTCCAGCGCGGTGTCCTTCATAAGATTCGGAATGACACTTGCGTAGGATCTATTCCTGTTCATGCTCAGGTACACAACGTCTAATAACACAATCTACTCCTTCCTTATAAAGATGTGGGTCATCCCAAAAGTAATGTCTTAAATCATAGACAAACTTTTTCTTTTGCTGGTATGTGAAGCTAGGTGGTATAAATTTAGCAACAATATAATTAGCATAATCAGCATACCATGGAGTACTACGAGAAGTACTTATAACATTTAATTGTTCATCAGGAAAGTTATCATTAATAGGTAGTGGGTCATCAAGAATATTTTCTAACCTAGACAAGTTGTCTCCAACGGGGTTCTCAGCTCCCTTTCTATCAACAATATGCAAATCAAATTCTTGTAGCAAGAGAACCCATCTAATAAGTCTAGGTTTAGCATCTTTCTTTTCCATAAGATATTTAATAGCAGCATGATCAGTTTGAATAGTTACTTTAGAATCAACAGTATAAGATCTGAACTTATCACAAGCAAATACAACTGCTAAAAGCTCTTTTTCAGTAGTAGCATAATTTCTTTGAGCATTGTCTAGAGTCTTACTAGCATAATGAATAACATTTAATTTCTTATCAACTCTTTGCCCTAGAACAACACCTACAGCATAATCACTAGCATCACACATAATTTGAAAGGGTAGGTTCCAATCAGGTGGCTGAACAACAGGTGCAGAGACTAATGCTTTCTTAAGTATTTCAAATGCTTCTACACAATCATCATCAAAGACAAATGGTATATCTTTTTGCAATAAATTAGTCAGAGGCCGAGAAATTTTTGAGAAGTCCTTAATGAACCTCCTATAAAATCCGGCGTGACCAAGGAAACTTCTTATACCTTTGATGTCCTTGGGACATGGCATCTTTTCAATAGCATCAACCTTGGCTTTATCAACTTCAATACCTCTTTCAGAAACTTTGTGCCCCAAGACAATACCTTCATTAACCATAAAGTGGCACATTTCCCAATTCAAGACAAGATTAGTTTCTTCACACCTCTGCAAAACTCGATCAAGATTGCTCAAGCAATCATCAAAAGAGGAACCATAGACGGAAAAGTCGTCCATGAAAACCTCACAAATCTTTTCACAAAATTCAGAGAATATAGCCATCATGCATCTTTGAAAGTTAGCAGGTGCATTACATAAACCAAAAGGCATACATCTATAAGCAAAAGTACCAAAAGGGCATGTAAAAGTAGTCTTTGATTGATCTCTAGCCGACACAGGTATTTGAGAGAAACCAGAATAACCACCTAGAAAGCAGTAATGTGTATGTTTGCATAATCTTTCTATCATTTGATCAATAAAAGGTAAGGGGTAATGATCTTTCTTAGTAGCTTTATTTAATTTGCGGAAATCAATTACCATCCTATAACCTGTGATAATTCTTTGTGGAATCAATTCATCTTTATCATTAGGAACAACATTAATACCTACCTTCTTAGGGACACAATGGACAAGACTTACCCACTCACTATCAGCAACGGGATAGATTATACGTGCCTCCAAAAGCTTTAGTATTTCTTTTCTTACCACTTCTTTCATTTTAGGATTCAGATGTCGTTGAGGATCACGAACTGGTTTGGCATCTGCTTCCAAATTTATTTTATGTTGACATAGAGTGGGACTAATGCCCTTAAGATCATCAAGAGTATATCCAATAGCAGCACGATGCTTCTTCAGAGTTTTCAATAATCTTTCTTCTTCATGCTCTGAAAGGTTAGCACTAATAATAACAGGATATATCTTCTTTTCATCAAGATAAGCATATTTAAGATTATCAGGCAAAGGTTTGAGCTCAAACACGGGATCACCCTTGGGTGGAGGTGGATCCCCTAAAATTTCAACATGCAAGTTGTGATGCAGAATAGGTTCCTTTTTAAAGAATACTTCATCTATTTCCCTTCTTTCATTCATGAACATATCATTTTCATGGTCTAGCAAATAGTGTTCTAAAGGATCACTAGGAGGTATGGCAATAGAAGCAAGACCAATAATTTCATCCTTACTAGGTAATTCTTCCTCACGATGTTGTTTACTAAATTTAGAGAAATTAAACTCATGAACCATATCATCCAAGCCAACAGTAACAACATTCTTAGTGCAATCTATGGTAGCATTGACAGTATTTAAGAAGGGTCTACCAAATATAATGGGACAAAAGCTATCTTGCGGAGAAGTAAGAACAAGAAAATCAGCAGGATATTTAGTTTTCCCACACAAGACTTCAACATCTCTAACAATTCCAATTGGTGAAATAGTATCTCTATTGGCAAGTTTAATAGTAACATCAATATCTTCTAGTCAAACAGGCGCAATTTCATTCTTAATTTCTTCGTATAAAGTATGCGGTATAACACTAGCATTTGCACCCATATCACACAAGCCATGATAACAATGATCTCCTATTTTAACAGAAATAACAGGCACACCTACCACAGGTCTATGTTTATCTTTAGCACAAGGTTTAGCAATTCTAGCAGTTTCACCTTCGAAGTGAATAACATGCCCATCAATATTATCAGACAAGAGATCTTTAACAATAGCAATATTAGGTTCTACTTTAACTTGTTCAGGAGGTGTATAAGTTCTAATATTGCTTTTACGAACAACAGTTGAAGCTTTAGCATGATCCTTTATTCTAACAGGGAAAGGTGGTTTCTCAATATAAGAAGTAGGAACAATAGGATCATTATAAGTGACAGTCTTTTCTTCAACTTTAATAGGTGCAGCTACTTTTACTTCTATGGGAGGATGATATTTAAACCACTTCTCCTTAGGGAGATTAACATAAGTAGCAAAAGATTCATAGAAAGAAGCTACTATCTCAGAGTCAAGTCCATATTTAGTGCTAAACTTACGGAAAATATCGATGTCCATAAAAGATTTAACACAATCAAACTTAGGTGTCATACCTGACTCCTTACCTTTGTCGAGGTCCCAATCTTCAGAGTTGCGTTTAATTCTATCCAATAAATTCCATCTGAATTCAATAGTCTTCATCATAAAAGAGCCAGCACAAGAAGTATCGAGCATGGTGCGATTGTTATCAGAAAGCCGAGCATAAAAACTTTGCATAATTATTTCTCTCGGGAGCTCATGATTGGGGCATGAATATAACATTGATTTAAGCCCCCCCCCATGCTTGAGCAATGCTTTCTCCTTCGCGAGGCCAGAAATTATATATATAATTGCGATCACGATGAACAAGATGCATAGGGTAATACTTTTGATGAAATTCCAGCTTCAATCTTTTATAGTCCCACGATCTCATATCATCACATAGCCTATACCATATCAATGCTTCTCCCTTCAAAGATAAAGGGAAGACCTTCTTCTTAGCAACATCATCGGGTATACCTGCAAGCTTAAATAATCCACAAACTTCGTCCACATTAAGTGCTCATCAGGATGCTTTGTTCCATCTCCTGTAAAAGGATTAGCTAGCAGTTTTTCTATCATACCCGAAGGATACACATAAGGAATTTAATTTTCAATAGGTTCAGTAGGTTGAGGAGCAACTCTTTGCTCTACTGGACGGGGTGAAGATACCCCGAACAAGCCCCTCACAGAATTACTTTCCATAGTAACAAGTGACAGTAAATTTCAGCACACTATATAAATTTTTCCTTACCAAATTCCACCTACCAAAGGCGCAACACTCCCCGACAACGGCGCCAGAAAAGAGTCTTGATGACCCACAAGTATAGGGGATCTATCATAGTCATTTCGATAAGCAAGAGTGTCGAACCCAACGAGGAGCAGAAGGAAATGATAAGCGGTTTTCAGTAAGGTATTCTCTGCAAGTACTGAAATAAGTGGTAACAGATAGTTTTGTGATAGGATAAATTGTAATGAGCAACAAGTAAAAAAATTAAATAAAGTGCAGCAAGGTGGCCCAATCCTTTTGTAGAAAAGGACAAGCCGTAACAAACTCTTATAATAGGAAAAGCGCTCCCGAGGACACATGGGAATATCGTCAAGCTAGTTTTCATCACGTTCATATGATTCGCGTTCGGTACTTTGATAATTTGATATGTGGGTGGACCGGTGCTTGGGTGTTGTTCTTACTTGAACAAGCATCCCACTTATGAGTAACCTCTATTGCAAGCTTCCGCAACTACAACAAAAGTATTAAGGTAAACCTAAGCATAGCATGAAACATATGGATCCAAATCAGCCCCTTACGAAGCAACGCATAAACTAGGGTTTAAGCTTCTGTCACTCTAGCAACCCAGCATCTACTTATTACTTCCCAATGCCTTCCTCTAGGCCCAAATAATGGTGAAGTGTTATGTAGTCGACGTTCACATAACACCACTAGAGGCTAGACAACATACATCTTATCAAAATATCAAACAAATACCAAATTCACATGACTACTCATAGCAAGACTTCTCCCTTGTCCTCAGGAACGAACGTAATTACTCACAAAGCATGTTCATGTTCATAATCAGAGGGGTAATAATATGCATATAGGATCTAAACATATGATCTTCCACCAATTAAACCAACTAGCATCAACTACAAGGAGTAATCAACACTACTAGCAACCTACTAGCACCAATCCCAGACTTTGAGACAAGAATTGGATACAAGAGATGAACTAGGGTTTGGAGATGAGATGGTGCTGGTGAAGATGTTGATGGAGATTGCCCTCTCCCGATGAGAGGAGTGTTGGTGATGACGATGGTGATGATTTCCCCGTCCCGGAGGGAAGTTTCCCCGGCAGAACAGCTCTGCCGGAGTCTAGATTGGATCCGCCAAGGTTCCGCCTCGTGGCGGTGGAGTCTCATCCCGAAAAGTTCCTTCCCATTTTTTTCTCATCGAAAGACCTCATATAGGAGAAGATGGGCATCAGAGAGCCACCAGGGGGCCCACGAGGTAGGGGGCGCGCCCTAGGGGGGCGCCCCCCACCCTCGTGAGCAGGGTGTGGGCCCCCTGGCCTTCATCTTTGGCGTGGATTTTTCTTTATTTCTTTTAAGACGTTCTGTGGAGTTTCAGGACTTTTGGAGTTGCGCAGAATAGGTCTCTAATATTTGCTCCTTTTCTAGACCAGAATTCCAGCTGCCGGCATTCGACCTCTTTATGTAAACCTTGTAAAATAAGAGAGAATAGCCATAAGTATTGTGATATAAAGTGAAATAATAGTCCATAATGCAATAAATATCGATATAAAAGCATGATGCAAAATGGACGTATCAGGGCCCTCTCGTTAATGCACATCACTATAAGCCTTGCAAGCAATGTGACTAATGAGTTAGTTGCGGGATGATGCATTACGGAACGATTAAAGAGACTTGCTGGTAACGAGATTGAACTAGGTACTGAGATACCAACGATCGAATCTCGGGCAAGTAACTTAACGATGACAAAGGGAACAACGTATGTCGTTATGCGGTTTGACCGATAAAGATCTTCGTAGAATATGTAGGAGCCAATATGAGCATCCAGGTTCCGCTATTGGTTATTGACCGGAGATGAGTCTTGGTCATGTGTACATAGTTCTCAAACCCGTAGGGTCCGCTTGCTTAACGTTCGGTGACGATCGGTAATAGTATGAGTTTATGTGTTTTGATGTACCGAAGGTAGTTCGGAGTCCCGGATGAGATCGGGGACATGATGAGGAGTCTCGAAATGGTCGAGACGTAAAGATCGATATATTGTACAACTATATTCGGACATCGGAAAGGTTCCGAGTGATTCCAGTATTTTTTGGAGTACCGGAGAGTTACGGGAATTTGTCGGGGAGTATATGGGCCTCATTGGGCTTTAGGGGAAAGAGAGAGGGGAGGCTGCGCCCCCCAAGGCTTAGTCCGAATTGGACTAGGGGGAGGGGCGGCACCCCCTCCTTCCTTCTCTTTTTTCCCTTTCCTTCTCTCCTACTCCTACTACATGGAATTGGGGGTCCTACTCCCGGTGGGAGTAGGACTCCCCTTGGGGCGCGCCTAGGAGGGCCGGACTCTCCCCCTCCTCCACTCCTTTATATACATGGCCAGGGGCACCCCATAGAAACAAGTTGATAATTGATCCCTTAGCCGTGTGCGGTGCCCCCCTCCACCATAATTCACCTCGATCATATCGTAGCGATGCTTAGGCGAAGCCCTGCATCGGTAGCAACATCATCACCATCATCACACCGTTGTGCTGACGGAACTCTCCCGTGAAGCTCTGCTGGATCAGAGTTCGTGGGACGTCATCGAGTTGAACGTGTGCTGAACTCGGAGGTGTCATGCATTCGGTACTTGGATCGGTCGGATCGTGAAGACGTTCGACTACGTCAACCACGTTCTCATAACGCTTTCGCTTACGGTCTATGAGGGTATGTGGATGATACTCTTCCCTCTCGTTGCTATCCATCACCATGATCTTGCGTGTGCGTAGCAATTTTTGTGAAATTACTACATTCCCCAATAGTGGTATCAGAGCCAGGTTTATGCGTAGATATTATATGCACGAGTAGAACACAAAGGAGTTGTGGGCATGGGTATATACATATTGCTTCCCGTCACTACTTGATTCTTGATTCAGCGGCATTGTTGGATGAAGCGGCCCAGACCGACATTACACGTACGCTTACGCGATATTGGTTCTACCGACGTGCTTCGCACACAGGTGGTCAGTGGGTGTCTGTTTCTCCAGCTTTAGTTGAATCGGATTCAATGAACAGGATTCTTTCTGAAGATCAAAAAGCAATCACTATACTGTGTTGTGGTTTTTGATGCGTAGGTAAGAACGGGTCTTGCTCAACCCGTAGCATCCACGTAAAACTCGCAACAACAAAGTAGAGGACGTCTAACTTGTTTTTGTAGGGCATGTTGTGATGTGATATGGTCAAGACGTGATTAGATATAAATTGTTGTATGAGATGATCATGTTTTGTTAAAGTTATCGGCAACTGGCAGAAGCCTTATGGTTGTCTTTTTATTGTATAAGATGCAAGTGCCATGTAATTGCTTCACTTTATCGCTATGCGATAGCAATAGTTGCAAAAGCAATAGTTAGCGAGACGACCATGTGACGACACATTGATAGAGATCAAGATGATGGAGATCATGGTGTCATGCTGGTGACGATAGAGATCATGACAGTACTTTGGAGATGGAGATCAAATGCGCAAGATGATCATGGCCATATCATGTCACATATTTTGATTGCATGTGATGTTTATCCTTTATGCATCTTATTTTGCTTAGTTCAACGGTAACATTATAAGATGATCTCTCACTAAATTTCAAGGTACAAGTGTTCTCCCTGAGTATGCACCGTTGCCAAAGTTCGTCGTGCCGAGACACCACATGATGATCGGGTGTGATAAGCTCTATGTTCACATACAGCGGGTGCAAGCCAGTTTTGCACACGCGAAATACTCGGGTTAAACTTGACGAGCCTAGCATATGCAGATATGGCCTCGGAACACTGGAGACCGAAAGGTCGAGCGTGAATCATATAATAGATATGATCAACATAGTGATGTTCACCATTGAAAACTACTCCATCTCACGTGATGATCGGACATGGTTTAGTTGATTTGGATCACGTGATCATTTAGATGACTAGAGGGATGTCTATCTAAGTGGGAGTTCTTAAGTAATATGATTAATTGAACTTTAATTTATCATGAACTTAGTCCTGATAGTATTTGCATAACTATGTTGTAGATCAATAGCTCGCGATGTAGCTCCCCGTTTATTTTGATATGTTCCTAGAGAAAAAACTAAGTTGAAAGATGTTAGTAGCAATAATGCAGATTGGATCCATGATCTGAGGATTATCCTCATTGCTGCACAGAAGAATTATGTCCTTGATGCACCGCAAGGTGACAGACCGATTGCAGGAGCAGATGCAGACGTTATGAACGTTTGGCGAGCTCGATATGATGACTACTTGATAGTTTAATGCACCATGCTTTACGGCTTAGAATTGGGGCTTCAAAGACATTTTGAACGCCATAGAGCATATGAGATGTTCCAAGAGTTGAAATTAGTATTTCATACTCATGCCCATGTCAAGAGGTATAAGACCTCTGACAGTACTTTGCCTACAAGATGGAGGAGAATAGCTCAGCCAGTGAGCATGTGCTCAGAATGCCTGAGTACTACAATCACTTGAATTAAGTGGGAGCTAATCTTCCAGATAAGATAGTGATTGACAGAGTTCTCTAGTCACTATCACCAAGTTACTAGAACTTCGTGATGAACTATAATATGCAAGGGATAACAGAAATGATTCCCAAGCTCTTTGTGATGCTGAAATCGACAAAGGTAGAAATCAAGAAAAGCATCAAGTGTTGATGGTTGACAAGACCACTAGTTTCAAGAAAAGGGCAAAGGGAAGAAGGGAAACTTCAAGAAGAACGGCAAGCAAGTTGCTGCTCAAGTGAATAAGCCCAAGTCTGGACCTGAGCCTGAGACTAAGTGCTTCTACTTCAAAGGGACTAGTCACTGGAAGCAAAAGTTCCCCAAGTCTTTGGCGGATAAGAAGGATGGCAAAGTGAACAAACGTATATTTGATATGCATGTTATTGATGTGTACTTTACTAGTGTTTATAGCAACCCCTCAGTATTTGATACTAGTTCAGTTGCTAAGATTAGTAACTCGAAACGGGAGTTGCAAAATGAACATAGACTAGTTAAGAGTGAAGTGACGATGTGTGTTGGAAGTGGTTCCAAGATTGATATGATCATCATCGCACACTCCCTATACTTTCGGGATTAGTGTTGAACCTAAAATAAATGTTATTTGATGTTTGCGTTAAGCATGCATATGATTGGATCATGTTTATTGCAATACAGTTATTCATTTAAGTTAAAGAATAATTGTTGTTCTATTTACATGAATAAAACCTTCTATGGTCATACACTTAATATAAATGGTTTATTGAATCTCGATCGTAGTGATATACATATTCATAATATTGAAGCCAAAATATGCAAAGTTAATAATGATAGTGCAACTTATTTGTGGCACTGCCGTTTAGGTCATATTGGTGTAAAGCGCATGAAGAAACTCCATGCTGATGGGTTTTTGGAATCACTTGATGCTTGTGAACCATGCCTCATGGGCAAGATGACTAAGACTCCGTTCTCCGGAACAATGGAGCGAGTAACTGACTTATTGGAAATAATACATACTGATGTATGCGGTCCGGTGAGTGTTGAGGCTCACGGAGGGTATCGTTATTTTCTGACCTTCACAGATGATTTGAGTAGATATTGGTATATCTACTTGATGAAACATGAGTCTGAAACATTTGAAAAGTTCAAAGAATTTCAGAGTGAAGTTGAAAATCATCATGACAAGAAAATAAAGTTTCTACGATCTAATCGCGGAGACGAATATTTGAGTTACGAGTTTGGTCTTCAATTAAAACAATGTGGAATAGTTGCACAAATTCATGCCACCTGGAACACCACAACATAATGGTGTGTCCAAAAATCATAACCGTACTTTATTGGATATAGTGCAATCTATGATGTCTCTTACCGATTTATCACTATCGTTTTTGGGGTTATGCATTAGAGACAGCTACATTGACGTTAAAAAGGGCACCATCTAAATCCATTGAGACGACACCGTATGAGCTGTGGTTTAGCAAGAAACCTAAGCTTCTGTTTCTTAAAGTTTGGGGTTATGATGCTTATGTGAAAAAGTTCCAGCCTCATAAGCATAAACCTAAATCGGAAAAGTGTGTCTTTATAGGATATCCAAAAGAAACTGTTGGGTACACCTTCTATCATAGATCCGAAAGGCAATATCTTTGTTGCTAAAGAGTGGATCCTTTCTAGAGAAGAAGTTTCTCTCGAAAGAAGTGAGTGGGAGGAATGTAGAACTTGATGAGGTAATTGTACCTTCTCCCGAATTAGAAAGTAGTTCATCACAGAAATCAGTTCCAGTGATGTCTACACCAATTAGTGAGGAAGCTAATGATGATGATCATGAAACTTCAGATCAAGTTACTACCAAACCTCATAGGACAACCAGAGTATGGTCCACACCAGAGTGGTACGGTAATCCTTTATGGAAGTCATGTTACTAGACCGTGACGAACCTACAAACTATGAGGAAGCGATGATGAGCCTAGATTCCGCGAAATGGCTTGAGGCCATGAAATTTGAGATGGGAGCCATGTATGAGAACAAAGTATGGACTTTGATTGACTTGCCCGATGATCGGTGAGTCATTAATAATAAATGTATCTTCAAGAGGAAGATGAACGCTGATAGTAGTGTTACTATCTACAAAGCTCGAATTGTCGCAAAATGTTTTCAACAAGTTCAAGGTGTTGACTATGATGAGATTTTCTCACTCGTATAGATGCTTAAAAGTCTGTCTGAATCATGTTAGCAGTTGCCGCATTTTATGAAATCTGGCAAATGGATGTCAAAACTGTATTCCTTCATGGATTTCTTAAAAGAAGAGTTGTTTATGATGCAACCAGAAGGTTTTGTCGATCATAAAGGTGCTAACAAAGTGAGGAAGCTCCAGTGATCCATCTATGGACTGGTGCAAGCATCTCGGAAGTTGGAATATATGCTTTCATAAAGTGATCAAAGCATATGGTTTTATACAGACTTGCGGTGAAACCTGTATTTACAAGAAAGTGAGTGGGAGAACTACAACATTTCTTAGAAGTATATGTGAATGACATATTGTTGATCCGAAATAATGTAGAATTTTCTGGAAAGCATAAAGGAGTGTTTGAAAAGAGTTTTTCAAAGAAAGACCTCGATGAAGCTGCTTACACATTGAGCATCAAGATCTATAGAGATAGATCAAGATGCTTGATAAGTTTTTTCAATGAGTACATACCTTGACAAGATTTTGAAGTAGTTCAAAATGGAACAAACAAAGAAGGAGTTCTTGCCTGTGTTGCAAGGTGTGAAGTTGAGTAAAGACTCAAAACCCGACCACAGCAGAAAATAGAAAGAGAATGAAAAGTCATTCCCTATGCCTCGGTCATAGGTTCTATAAAGTATGCTATGTTGTTTACCAGTCCTATTGTATACCTTAGCATCTTTCTGGCAAGGGAGTACAATAGTGATCTAGGAGTAGATCACTGGACAGCGGTCAAAATTATCCTTAGAGGACTAAGGAAATATTTCTCGGTTATGGAGGTGATAAAAGAGTTCGTCGTAAAGAGTTACGTCGATGCAAGCTTTTTACATCGATCTAGATGACTCTTAGTCTCGATCTGGATACATATTGAAAGTGGGAGCAATTAGGTAGAGTAGCTCAGTGCAGAGCATTGTAGACATAGAAATTTGCTAAATACATACAGATCTGAATGTTGCAGACCCGTAGGCTAAACTTATCTCACAAGCAAAACATGATCACTCTTTGGGTGTTAATCACATAGCAATGTGAACTAGATTATTGACTCTCGTAAACCCTTTGGGTATTAGTCACATGGAGATGTGAACTAATCACATAAAGATGTGAACTAGATTATTGACTCTAGTGCAAGTGGGAGACTGAAGGAAATATGCCCTAGAGGCAATAATAAAGTTATTATTTATTTCCTTATATCATGATAAATGTTTATTATTCATGCTAGAATTGTATTAACCGGAAACTTAGTACATGCGTGAATACATAGACAAACAGAGTGTCACTAGTATGCCTCTACTTGACTAGCTCGTTGAATCAAAGATGGTTAAGTTTCCTAGCCATAGACATGAGTTGTCATTTGATTAATGGGATCACATAATTAAAGAATGATGTGATTGACTTGACCCATCCGTTAGCTTAGCACGATGATCATTTAGTTTGTTGCTATTGCTTTCTTCATGACTTATACATGTTCCTATGACTATGAGATTATGCAACTCCCGAGTATCAGAGGAACACTTTGTGTGCTACCAAACGTCACAACGTAACTGGGTGATTATAAAGGTGCTCTACAGGTGTCTCCGATGGTATTTGTTGAGTTGGCATGGATTGAGATTAGGATTTGTCACTCCGATTGTCGGAGAGGTATCTCTGGGCCCTCTCGGTAATGCACGTCGCGGGATGATGCATTACGGAACGAGTAAAGAGACTTGCCGGTAACGAGATTGAACTAGGTATGGTGACACCGACGATCGAATCTCGGGCAAGTAACATACCGATGACAAAGGGAACAACGTATGTTGTTATGCGGTTTGACCGATAAAGATCTTCGTAGAATATGTAGGAGCCAATATGAGCATCCAGGTTCCGCTATTGGTTATTGACCGGAGATGTGTCTTGGTCATGTCTACATAGTTCTCGAACCCGTAGAGTCCACACGCTTAACATTCAATGACGATTTGTATTATGAGTTATGTGATTTGATGTACAGAAGGTTGTTCGGAGTCCCGGATGAGATCACGGACATGACGAGGAGTCTCGAAATGGTCGAGATGTAAAGATCGATATATTGGAAGGCTATATTCGGACATCAGAAAGGTTTCGAGTGATTCGGGTATTTTTCAGAGTACCGGAGAGTTACGGGAATTCGCCGGGGGAAGTAATGGGCCATACATGAAAGGAGAGAAGGGCCTCAAGGGGTGGCCGCGCGCACCCCTATGGCAAGTTCGAATTGGACTAGGGAGGGGGCGGCGCCCCCTCTCTTTCCTTCTCCCTCTCCTACTCCTTCCCTCTTTTCCCTCTTGGAAAAGAAAGGGGACTCCAACTAGGATTGGGAATCCTAGTTGGACTCCCCCTATAGGCGCGCCCCTCCTAGGTCGGCCTCCTCTCCCCCCTCCTTTATATACATGGGCGGGGGGGGGGGGGGGGGTACCCCAAAGGCACGCACTCCAAGATTTGTCTTAGCCGTGTGCGGGGCCCCCTCCACAGTTACACACCTCAGTCATATTGTCGTAGTGCTTAGGCGAAGCCCTGCGCCGGTAACTTCATCATCACCGTCGCCACACCGTCATGGTGATGGAACTCTCCTTCGGCCTCAATTGGATCAAGAGCCTAAGGGACATCATCGAGCTGAACGTGTGCTGAACGCGGAGGTGCCGTACGTTTGGTACTTGGATCGGTTGGATCGAGAAGACGTTCGACTACATCAACCGCGTTACTAGACGCTTCCGCTTTTGGTCTACGAGGGTACGTAGACACACTCTCCCCTCTCGTTGCTATGCATCTCCTAGATAGATCTTGCGTGATCGTAGGTAATTTTTTTGAAATACTGCGTTCCCCAACAACTAGATGGCTTCTTCTCTCTCTCTTTGGATATCAATACAAAGTTCTTCTCGATCTACTTGGAGATCTATTCGATATAATTCTTTTTGCGGTGTGTTTGTCGAGATCCTATGAATTGTGGATTTATGATCAAGATTATCTATGAACAATATATTTTTCTTCTCTGAATTCTTATATGCATGATTTAATATCTTTGCAAGTCTTTTTGAATTATCAGTTTGGTTTGGCCTACTAGATTGATCTTTCTTGCAATGGGAGAAGTGCTTAGGATTGGGTTCAATCTTGCGGTGTCCTTTCCCGGTGACAGTAGGGGCAGCAAGACACGTATTGTATTGTTGACATCGAGGGTAAAAAGATGGAGTTTATATCATATTTCTTGAGTTTATCCCTCTACATCATGTCATCTTGACTAATGCGTTACCCTGTTCCTATGAACTTAATACTCTAGATGCATGCTGGATAGCGGTCGATGTGTGGAGTAATAGTAGTAGATGCAGAATCGTTTCGGTCTACTTGTCACGGACTTGATACATATGTTTATGATCATGCCTAGATATTCTCATAACTATGCGCTTTTCTATCAATTACTTGACAGTAATTTGTTCACCCACCGTAATATTTGCTATCTTGAGAGAAGCCACTAGTGAAACTTACGGCCCCGGGTCTACTTTACATCATATAAGTTTCCAATCTATAATTCTAGTTTACTATTTATTTTGTAATCTTTATTTTCCAATCTATACAAAAAAGTACCAAAAATATTTATCTTATTACCTTTATCATATCTCACTTTTGCAAGTGGCCGTGAAGGGATTGACAACCCCTTTATCATGTTTGTTGCAAGGTTCTTCATTGTTTGTGCGGGTACTAGGCGACTTGCGTGTAATATCCTACTGGATTGATAACTTGGTTCTTAAAAACTGAGAGAAATACTTACGCTACTTTGCTGCATCACCCTTTTCTGTTCAAGGGAAAACCAACGCATGCTCAAGAGGTAGCAAGAAGGATTTCTGGCGCCGTTGCCATGCTGACGGAACTCACCCTCGGCCTCAGCTGGATCAAGAGTATGAGGGACGTCATCGAGCTGAACGTGTGTATATCGCGGAGGTGCCGTGCGTTCGGTACTTGATCGGTTGGATCACGAAGACGTTCGACTACATCAATCGCGTTACTAAACGCTTCCGCTTTCGGTCTATGAGGGTACGTAGACACACTCTCCCATCTCGTTGTTATGCATCTCCTAGATAGATCTTGCGTGATCGTAGGAATTTTTTTGAAATACTGAGTTCCCCAACAGGTCGCTAGTGTCAGAGAAGAAGAGGGCTTTAGTGGGATGGTCAGGACCGTGGATGGCGGCAGCGAACGATTCAGCCGGAGGCGGCGGGCATGCGATAAAGAAGCCTTGGAGAGGAGAAAGAGACCAGTAGCAAACCGACTTGCGTGAAATTGTTTTCTAGGCAGCTAACATATATTCAAGCCCTTTTAATCTACTCTTGTTTCACGGTTTAGAAATATGAGCAGTACAAAAATGAAATACATGAGTGTTCTAGTTAACAAAACATGAAAAACTACACGTGGCAATATGACGAAGGTATCGTAAAGAAACATTAGATTGAATAGATTGCATTTAGTTTAGCATAATATGATATTTGATCAAAATTTAGTCTAAATTGAAAAAAGGGAGTTTATAAGGAGCATAGTGAGGAACCACAAATTAGTCTTATTAGTGAAACTATCGAGTTTGAGGGAGAGCCTTCACGAGAGAGCCAACATTAAGAGTCGCCCTGAAGAGCCCGGTCCTCGATCTGCTCTGAAGGCATCGCCGGTCATAGCTGAGACGGATGTGGAGCTTGGGATAGTCGTTTCCATGGTAGGTTTAAGAATAGAGTTACCTTATGGACGTCTGATGAGATGCCGGTTGAGAGCATGCCGCTGACGCTTTCGAGCCTTGCTCGATGACCAATGGTGGACGAACAGGGGGGCTGGCTGGCAGACCATGGAGGCAACGTCGGTGTATCCTTCAATAAGCTAGTTAGTTGCCTAACACAACAGATGACCTTCTCCTTGTTCATGACTTAGGTGACTGCTATGGTGGTTGAAACAAAGAAGAGAGAGAGAGAGAGAGAGAGAGAGAGAGAGGATCTGCAGATCCTGACGACTAGGAAGGATCTTATCTACATCGATGACTGCAGATGATCTATGACACCTGTCGTGGCCTTCAGGTAGCGTTATGATAGGGTTACAATTAAGAGGCAGTAATTTCACGATACATGGGGGATCGCTGGCCGAGCCACACAATAGTGCACATTTCGTATGATTATATAAAGCCAGTCGATCTGCTACCCTATTATGTTCTCGCCTAATCTTTTGAGGAATATGCTCCCAGTCTTGCATAAGTGACTTGATCTAAGCAACTAGGTGCCCATACATTGATCTACTTCACCTGTTGTCAAAGAGGCCTGACAATGCTTCAGAAGATCAGATTGACAATGATACGACCTTTCGAATGTTGCGAAGCCAGCGTCATTCCTTGCATCAAGGCATGCATTTCTGCCTTTAAAGCGTCATTGCAATTAAATATAAATTCATACGCTTGTCAACATGACGACGAAGAATCATGTATGCCTAAGCAATGCCATCTTGTGCCGGAAATGACCAATCCACGGAGAGTGCAACTGTGGTCCATTCACGATTGTAGCCTAAGTTTACACAACCCTACCATGTATAATATGCAATAATTTATACTTTTTGCAATTATCAAAATTTTGAGGCTGTGGACCGTTCTAAATTTGTTGTGCCGAAAATTTTGATAATCAGACCCAAATTTAATCTCACCTACCTTTATTGAGATTCCAACATAGTTATATTTTTTTACCTTTTTACGTGACATACCGTACACGTGTTTAAAACATAATAGTCCCTTTGATTCATATTAATTATCATTGATTTAGGATCCTCAAAAGAAAATTATCGTTGATTTAGTACAATAAGAAAATACTGTATCTTAGTGGGACCGGGATAAGAGAGCTTTGTATCTCCTCCTAGGTGCTTTTTCTGAAACAACATGATCAATCGGCCACAATTATGCAGGTTCTATTTTGTGGGTCAAGTCCGCGATACTTGTCCCCTTCCCATTACTTTTCAGCAAAGCGTGTGATCCCGCTCGCAAAAGCCATCGCTTTCTAGCGTGCCGTGACCAAAGCTGCGTATTTGGTCTAGCAGGTTGCTTAGCCCCCCATGAACCACCAAAGTTCACGTCATATCACCGTATGGCGTTCAGATATCTCTCCTAGATCAGATCCCATGTGAATATGTGATCCTTCTCGTGGCAGAGGTCAGTTAGCTAGACACGCATTGCTCTGCCTCCACGGATCCACTTCCGCTAGTTGCCAATTTGGTTAGGCCAAATATATCATTTTCGACTGGTTTTGGGGCTATGTATGCTGTTGGTTTCTGCTGGATATTTCAGCTGACTGGACAGACTTCCTCTGCATGCTTAGCTTCAGTTTCCTCCAAAAAGTTAAACGGATTTGCTCATTCTAATCTTAGATGAGAACAAACAATGCCTCGTCTAACACCCATACCACATGATAAATCAAACAAAAAATCCACACGCCTCTTCGTGAGATCAAATGGTGTAGGAGTTACATGAGACTTGGTTAACTCTCATCTAAAATTAAACTCCGTTCTACTAAAAAAAATGTCTGTTTTTGAATAAAAAAGGCTGGAAACATTTTGTCAAACAACTTCAAGCCTTACTTCGTATACTGAAATTTTTGCAAGGAAATGTAGACACGACTTCACACCAGTAAACAAGTCTAAGATGGTACTGATAAGCTCATGGTTTCATGTCCGTGGCTCCATTTCCGTGGTCCTTGTGGCAAGAGATTAGCTGTCTAATGCTAATAGAGTAGCACCGGCCACTACCAGCCATGCTCACACAGCTACGCAACACGGAAAAGTCATTGCTCGGCTGTTGGGATCTCGCTAGGGCCAGCACCAAAAGATTGAAAATTGTATATATTGCTTACACCAAGAGATGAGAAGCCTTCATCCTTGACTCGCATGGTGGTCTTATCTCCTTGGCCAAGGCTGCTGTCTGCTCGTTTATTTATCAAAGGGAAAAAACTAAAGCAACCTATCGCATCTCCCCGGCCCTCTCTTATCATGGTGGTTGGTAGGGTAGAGATTGGTGGTGGGTGGGTCTTCTCCTAATACCATGATTAACTTGTCATGGTACTAGGATTAAATTAACGGAATGATTTGCTTTATTCAAAGCCGGGGACAGTTCTTCTGTCTCAATTTTTTTGACGGATTAGCGGGGGGCTTGGCACAAATTCTCGATGACGGGTATGATGGCGATGTGTTCCACACTTCCATCAGAAACATGCCAACGATATATACGCATATGTTATGCAATTATGCAGCTGGAGGTGTGTTTTTCCCTGAGCAAAGTCACATTGGTGAAAATGTCAACGTAATGAAAAGGTCCTTACGAATCTCTCCCCTCCGCCGCCCCCGGCGCGGGCTGCCGAGGGCCCCCAACCTTAGCCGCCAGTCACTCCCCATCCCATCCCCCCCCCCCCCCTCCGCCGCCGCTGGAGGAAGACGTCGGGCTAAGCCTGGGCGGCTGACAGCGGTGGCGGAGGAGCCTCTCCTTCTCACGCACGAGGGTGGCGCGGGGCATCCGGACGAGCGGAAGTGTGCCCCAGATCCGAGCCTCTGCGACGATGGCTCGCTCCCGGCGGCAAACAATGGCGGATGACTAGTGGTGGAGCTGCTGCATTTGGCCACGGCGCTACGACACCTCGGATCAGAGGCGGCGTGGAGGGCTTTGGTGGGCTGGCCAGCTGCGAGCGTGGCTGGCTCTCCGGTCAAATCTGATCTGGCCAGAGTGGCTTGCTCGTTCCGCGGCGGTGAAGATCGGTGGTGGTCCGTGCGCATGATGCGAGACGGATGTTCGTTGAGCAGATCCGGGTGAAAACCTTGTTCTCGGCTTGTTGCCAAGACTGGCGATGGCGGCACTCTTTTGTGTCGTTACCTTCTTGAAGGGGTCGCCGTGGAGAAGCTCAAGACCTCTATCCGCTACCTCCGGAGAAAACCCTAGATCGGTAGATCGGATGACGGCGGCGCTCTGGTGTCGTCTCCCTCTTGGGGGCGTCATTCTTGAAGGTGTACACGGGTTCGAGGGACCAATGGACGACTTCTTTGATGGAGGTGCTTCATCTTACTCATTCATGGTGGCGGATATTGGGAGCATCATTCTTTGAGGTGTACACGGGTTCGAGGGACTAGTGGACGACTTCTTTGGTGGAGGTGGTTCATCTTACTCATTCATGGTGGCGGATCTCGGCGGCGTGGTGCAGTGGAGACTCGGCGTCCAATGCGCGGAGATGGGCTCGCGCAGAAGGAGGACGTTGTCTGGCATCATGGTGGCGTCGATGGCAGAGAGGTCTGGCAAGGTCAGTGTGTTAGTTTCTGCTTTGAAGATGGATTGGTGGAAGACAGCGGCGACGACACATGAGAGTGCGTCGGACCGGTTTGTACCCCAAACCCAGTATGTGGCTCGGTTGGGGCCTCCGGCTTTAGATGTTAGGCTTTGGTACGATGTCTGTTTGGTATTAGGCTCAGACTATCAGCGCCCGTTCATCAAATGGTTAGGAGTAGCGACAGTTGTTGCTAAGATGGTGATGTTGGACAAACTGATATACTACTTTGTAAGGTCTTTGTGAATAATTAATAAAATGGTTGCATGCATCGTCCAGATGCAGAGGTCGAGGGCGATCCTGCTTCTCTAAAAAAAGTTATTTTCTAGAAATAATGCTTTTCGTCTGGCTTCAAGTTAATGAAACTCTTAGCACTAAAAAGTACAACATAACACCACACATGGCACGACCGGATACAACATGTTGAACGAACAACAACAAAATTACAACAAGTAGACATCAAGTGAATCATGGAGAAAAATTAGAGTCATCCGAGACCTCATTCGTTACCAAGAACCGGAGCAAAGGAAGAGGCCATCTCAAGATGGAGACTAGCTCTCAAAGGAGAGCATGCCAATGTCATCGGTGTCACGCAAAGCAACGCTATCTAGTTCCATCGCTGAAAGGAGCCCCCTGTCCCTTCGCCTTGGATCGGAGGGTGTCACACCGTCGACTGATGAGGATGCTCATCAAAGAGCTTGGATGCAAACGGATACCGGGACCCTAAGGGGAGCTTCTCAGCACAATTACCTTGCCGAACCTAGCTCACCTTGAGAAGACCAACTTCGGGGCCATGAAACTATCAACTCGAAGAGCAGAAGTTGATGGATAGACCGATCAAGTAGACAAAGGGGACACATATGTGAGGATGGAAGAAAGCAGATGAAGCGGGACGGAATTTGCCGAAATAAGCATGTTGTTTTTCATCCCTTGACGCTGCTCTATTGCTAACGGTTGTAAGAATCCCTATCTCTAGTCGCCCGAGCTCATGAGCAGCGGACACCACCAATAAGGAAAGACCCACAACACAAACAAGGGCACTCAGGAAAAAAAAATACAATGACCTATTTGTCGTCGATGATGAAGTCGTGACTCGAACCACCCTCGTCCACAGTCCACCGTTCATACCCCACAAATCGGATGCCCACAATTGCACCTACGCTCTCAAGATGGCACCTTCAAGAAGATTGTGACACTTGATGGCGCGACATACATCTGATCTGGGCAATTAAGGGTTTTCACTCGGAAGGTGATAGGAGGGAGGGGTGTCATGTACCCCCTAGTGAGGGAAGCGACGCCTCGCTAGGGGTTTTCCCTGACTTAGATTCCCTCGACCAACACCCAAGCATGGGATCTCGCGCTGCTACGCCACCACAAGCCAGATCTCGCGGGGTGCGGGTGCAAAAGAGGGGTCGTTGCCTCGGCGGCCAAAGCCCTCCGTGTGAATGACAGAGTGGCGAGATCCCCCACCGCCATCTTCAACGACCCCGTGAGCTTCGGTGGCGGTGAGGAGGTGAGGCACGAAGGGAGACCGACGCGGGCTAGCCGGCTAGGGTTTAGCCGCCAAAAAGGGTTTTCAGCTCCACAATCACTGTTTTTCCTAAATACGTGTCTTCCTTTACCAAGTCCACAGTCCACACTAAAGGAAAAAAAACTTGAGCCTGAAAAATCGTGCACCCTCCGACGCACCGCATGACAATAGAAGCCACTCCCGGGCATGCATGCATATTCCGCTGGGCACTACAACCCCAAAGTGAAAACCACTCCACCTAGCTAGTTGAGTGAATTATTGCACTCGCGTGCCACGATAGGGCTAAGGGCTTGACTATCTTGCCCGCGATAGTAAACCATCGCCCCATCGGCCTCAATTATCATGCCCAGACAAGACCATATAACCACACTTTTGAGCAAACATGATAGACACGATCGCTGGTCCCGGTTCCGCTCCCAGCCATCCGATCACGAGCGGGAAAAAGGACTACCCTGAGCTCACCGGCCACCGCACATAGTTAACAGTTTTTTAGCCCCATAATTGAGCGCGGCCATTACATCAACCCGCCGTCGTGCCGTGCCATAAGCATCGCAGTCTTGGAATCTAGACGCTAGCTAGCTAGCTAACCGAGGGCATGCTGCTGGTCAACAAGTTCTTGTTTTTGCGTCTTCGTACTGGCGATCGCCAGGAAACAAGCGTTGATTAGGGCAGAAACAGTAATCTACTGCCTCGAATACGGTGGCAGGTGCAGACGACGGCCAATCTAAAATTCCATGTGTTTGCGTCTTGCGGGCTGGCACGTCCCGAGATTCTCTTCCTATCGAGCAAGTGGAGGGGACAGTGTCACGTTGCTCTCCGCTCCTCGGATAGTAGTATATCGGCAGCGGCAAGTGGAAGCGGGGCGTCAGCTAGCCATAGCTATAGCTAGCCCTCCGACGTGTCGTCCACCTGTGGACGGACGGAGCAGCTGCTGCTGCAGCGGTCGATCGCGGCGTGCATGTTGGGTGGACGGCGCGCGCCGGCGGCGACACATCGTCGTCCACTCCGGCTCGAAATAATGGAGCTGCAATTGCGCGTAGTTTTCAGCCCGGAATGATTTGCCCTAAAAGCGCCCGACGCCCACGGCCGGCGAAAGCGAAAAGCGCGGTGCGGTGCGGATCGCTCTCCGACATGCCCCCAAACAGAGCCCGGCACTCCCAAGAAATAATGAGCCGAATGCGGAGGGTGACCTGACCGGAGCTAGCTAAGCTAGAACGAGTGCGGTGCGCTAGGGTTTCTCTGAACCGTCGCCGCGTTCTTCTATCTATCTATAAACAAAGGGTGCATTATTGGCTAGTGGTGCTGCATGTGCATCTCGATGGAAGAAGCTTCAGGTTCAGATGATAGCTACCCCGGGTACGAACGAGCTATTGAGAGGGCAGGGCAGTGGGACTTGTGTGATCTGCGCTTTGTTTTCTCGCCTTCCCGCATTGCTGACCACGTCTCGTCTAGACTAGACTAGACGTCTGCTGATGGTTGGCTGATAGGTTTTCAGTGTCTTTTTTACCCCTTGGATTAGATTCGTGCGTTAACGTGCAGAGACGGCGTCTCTGCTTTCTCGCTGCCTGCAAGCGTTTGACGCTGTCCCAGAATGGTTATTTCTTCTCCTGTAAACATGGCAGATAATAGTAGAGTTCCGGCTATATATAAGTCGGTTCAAATTTCACAGGATATTGTTCCTTTCTGAATAAAAATATATATAGAAGATAAGTGTTGTTTTCAGATGCAAAGCTACATGGCTGCGTGGAATCAGATGCCGTGGCGATCCATCGCCATCGCAGATCGCAATTGCTTATGTCATGGCCCTCCTCTCTTTTCCTTGTGGAATATACCTATCAAAAATCTCAACAGCAAATCCCCTGGCGCAGCATCCACGGACACTTGAGAAGAGAAGAGAAGAGAAGAGTTCAAGTTGGACACGTTTTTGCCAAAGAAGCTGACACCGAAATGCACGCAGCTCCGAACAGGGGAACGGACGAATGGCCATTGTCGTTGCGGTTTGCGATCATGCTCCGTCTTTCCGCTTCTTTTTCTGTGGCCTTGAGATGATGGTGGGTTTTATATGGGCAATTATTGGGGAGAATCTTCCGCGCAGTGCTTGGCCGGGGGAGAAGGAGATGCAGTTGCAGTTGCCGCTGCAGCGTGCGTGCCCGCCAATGCCGTGGCCACACCACCGTTCAGGTGCTGCCAACGCCAAAGCAGGCAATAATTGCCTAGTTTATAACCACGCCGGTTGAATCTGATGATTTCATGAGACAGTGAGACCCCCAGCGACCCCTCCTTTTCTCTCTGGCCGTCTATCGTCTCGCCAGTTTTTGCCTCTGAAGAAAAGCTCTGCTCGGTTCGCGGTGGGGGTACCAAACTGCCAATCGCTTCTTAGTACTATTTCAGATGATTTTGGGTGTCAAACACCGACGATTTAGTAAATGAAACAAGTGTGCATACTATGGTTTTATTGCAAACTAGTATAGTAAATGAAACAAGTAATGGATTGTCTATAGTTCAGTCGTCTCAATTCATTTTTTCTGAAACCATGGTCGATTTTGATTGGACGTTACATCCAACGGCTTGCCTCTTTCTTCCTTCTCTCTTACTGATTACAACGGCTGCCACCACCGTCCTGTTAGGAAAAACCAACCGTGACTCAAGAAAATTTCAGTGAGCTCTAACAAACGTGAACCAGTAAGATGCAAAAGTAAAATAAAAGGAGAGGAAGATTTTCTCGCAATAAGTCCGCCATGGTGTCGATCATAAAAAAATGAAGCTAAGAATTGGATCATCTCGGGGCGAAGCACCTGAACTCTACAATGCCATGGGAGTAAGCTTTTTCTTTTTAAAAAGGAAGATATCCCCGGGCTCTGTGACAGGATGATGCATACATTCATATATTATTAATAGTATAAAATTCAGTAGCCGAACATCATCGATCTGAAAAAAAATAAAAAACAAACCCTAAGACCGTATACCTCGCGACAGTAACTTCCCCAAATAGCCATTAACCCTATGATACAAGCCACAATATAAACGAAAAATATACAACTACTAGGCTACGCCTTCAAAAAAGAATCGTCGCACGTGCGCTAATGATGGCGAGTCCATCACAAGGTTGAACTTCGGATTCTCATCCCCAAAGCAAAGCTTTAATCCATCACCTTCAGCAAGGATACAACGAAGGCGCGCGACGACATAGCCCGATCAGAGATCTTGTGTTTTCCATCAGAATGCAAAAGCTCGTCGTTGAAGCCGTCTGTACCATCCGCACTTATCCGGCTAGCGACGCCTTGATAGCTGGATACCTCTGGAGGAGACAACGGAAGACAAAGACGTCCCATACTGCATGCCTCCCGCTATTGACGCACCACCTTCAATCCAACAAAAACAAGCTAAACTTGACACCTTCGCCAGAGCCACTGTGCATCACCTGCCGACAACATGCATGACTTGACGTCTCCATATAAGACATCGTGCGTAGCATCCGCCGGTAGCATATCCACCGGTGACTTCACCTGCCAATGACAGGCACCGCCCGACAACTCCGAAAGAGGCACATGTGTTACCTGCCGAGCCGGATCAAACCCGATCTGTTGATGGAAGGGATGTCCCATACTGCCACCAGCCTCAGAAGCCCGTCACCATCTCGAGACCCACGCGACCCCGAGGGGCCGTCGCCCCGATTCCGGGTGTTATAGGGAGCACCCACCGCCGCGCCAGCAACTATCGTTACCCATACAACGACAACCGCCGCCGCGATCCCGCATCAAGCGTCGTCGATGCCGGAGGAAGCTTCGACCGCCACGCGCGTCCTGCGATGAGCCCGGACACGAGATCCCAAGATCCGCCGCCACCGGTGCCGCCACAAGGACCCACCACCTGGCCTGTCATCCTCGGCGGAGGGGACGCCGCCACCACCATGATCAAATCCGGGCCAGCTGTCGTTGTCGCCAGTGCCACCGCCAAGACTAGATCTGGGCTAAACGTCGTCGCCGCCGCCACCGGCACCGGCCATGCCCAGCCCCACCTTCATCTTCTAGCCACGTCCAGCCGACTGTCATGCCAAGCCCAACCGATCTCCACCCGCGCCGCCAATCGTCGCCGCCGTGCCTTGGATCCGCATGACGCAATCGCAGAAGCCATCACTCTTGTTTTGCCATTTGTTGGGGAGTAATAAACCTCGCCTAAAAACTTTGTTAACGAGGTGAGGCAAAACTTTTGCCTCCGTTCCGAGAATGAGAGACAAATATTACTATTCATTCCTAACATATCTGACAACCAAACCTGATCTTCGCCGTTACAATCGATATTTGCAGTGAAAAAGCATTGCCCTTTTTATTCTTTTATATATGATTCACGTCGTCGGCATTAACAAAAGCAGTGGAATATATTATCAACACTGTAGAATGGACTTTCCGCACATGAAGGGCACAAAAAATACTATATCTTGTGTACAATCTCTTGCTTTCTTTTCGGGAAGAAACATATCCTTATTTTAGTAACATGATTGAGGGGCACTCTAGCACGCAGAAGCTCCAGAAATGATGGAGATCTGAAGGCATCTCTGATGCCACTCTTTTTTCTTAAACAAAACGCATCAACTTCTGTTTTACTCCAAAGCAGATGCGCGCGCATGCAGGTCGGCAAGTACTGCTGACAGTACTAAACAATCATTAATTCCTGCCATTTTTGCTTGTCGACAATCTTTTGTCATTGTTCCCAGAAACAAATCTTGTTGCTCTACTACGATCGATGATGGCGGCTAGGCCAGTTGTCAGTTGTCACCCCCTCCCTGGCCCCTGATGCGATCCGTGTGCAGGGGAACTATTTTCATCAGACTGTTTACGCTTTGGTTTCTTGCTCAAAAAATCTTGTTCTCGCAGGAGTGGGATCAACGCAACGGAAAGTTGGACGGGAGCACATGCGCGCGGTCGGTTATTACGGCTTGATGTGGATGACACTGCACCGACGTCTCATTTGCTATACCTCTCTAGGAGAATCATCATGTGAGTGTCCCACTTGTTTCTGCTGTCTAGTTTTTCCTCTTGGAAACAAAACATCTTCAGGCCAGTTCAGTTCAGTCAGACAGTCGCAAAGTGCAGCATGCACCAGAATTTCTTCAGAGACAAATTAGACATGAGCAGGACAGCCGATGATCCAGGGGCCAATCTGAAACAGCCACGGGAGGCAATGCCATGAGCACGCAGAACCGGAAGGTGGTGGACATCGCGACACACTTTCAGTTTGGAAAGTACGTCGAGATTTTCTTGGCCCTGTCTTAGTTGGTCGTCCAACTCCAACGCGCGTGTCAGGAGAAGCCGAGAAGCGAAATACGGCTGCTCAGGTTAGGTTAGGTTCCCATCGCCGTCGCCGAAAGCTCTGCCTCCGCGTGCCCGTCTACCGCGCGACATTCGCGTCTCCCCGCCAATGCATGAAGAGGCCTCGTTTCTTTTGGCTCTCCTCCGGATACCACCTTCGGACCAACGGCAATCATGTCATGATGTCAACAACCAGCCCCCAACTAGCTACGCATCGACTAATAAGCGTGCTTCCTTTTCTCATCTCGTTTTCATTATATGGTTCATGTATGATGATGACTGTGTGGCGCGGCTGGTCCGGTGTCGTGCTTCACTTTGCGTTTACTGCTTTTGAGCATTTTGACCTGACCGGTGATCTGCAGTATCATTACAGGTGTTTCTCTTGTACTAGTAGTAATAGCCGTGGATACGAAGAATTCACAGCCACTGCAGTCGATCCGCGGCGCGGAATCTTCCCCTGCATCCGCAGCGGTGAATTATAGGCTAACTGGTTCGGTTGGTGGTGGAAGATCGATCGGTTGCGTCCGTCAATGGGCCCTGTTTGGATACTTTAACATAGTTAGAATTAGAGTTATTTTTTAACCCACTCTAACCCAAATAAACACCTCTTCACCGAGATAGTTGGGTTAGATGAAACTAACGCACTCTAACCCTTCATGTTTAGATACTTTTGGGTTATTTGATCCTCCAACTAACTCAAACTAGCTCTAACCCCATGATCCAAACAGGGCCAATGTCTTATGTCAGATAACTTATCGCAACAACAAAAAAGACCGACGCGTCTTTCAACTGCCGGGCACCATTTGACGTTAGGAGGACTACTCCTTGTCCGTTAGGGTGGATTATGCGAATGTGAAGCCGGGCCGCCTTAAACCCGTCTTAAACATCCGGGCGTACGGTCTGATCACTGACGAAGGAGTGGTCCTCCTATGCGTAATCGCATCTATCGAGTCTTTTCCCCTCAAAATTCTCGGAGCGCTCCACCAGGGGCGATTAGGGTTTGCGGGTGGAGTTTGGCGGCGCATGCCGATCTTCGGCGCGACGCACGGGATTTCTGGCTTGAAGATGGCAACATCGTCGGGCCATGGCAACGCGAAGGGGCCCTTGTCGCCCCGTGCAGCGAGGGCGAGGTTAGCGGAGGCTCTAGGTAAACTGGATATCACCGAGGAGGAGGCCACGCCGCTTGTTCTTGATGATAGGGATGAAGGGGGGTGCAAGAGAAGTGGATGCAGGCCGGAAAAGTGCTGCACAGGAAGATTCTACACATCCAAACAATCATCAGCGCACTCCGTCCAGCCTGGGGAAACATCACTAAAGGTTTGGTCTTTAGATCTATTGGAGAAAACATGTTTGTGGCTGAGTTTGCTAGTCAAAGAGATCGGGATCATGTGTGGGAAGGGGCATCGTGGCATGTTAGTAAAAACACCGTCGTCTTGGCGGAGTTTGATGAATGCATGCGACCATCTGAATTGAGGTTTGACAAGATTCATATATGGGCGAGGGTTGTTAATCTGCCCTTTAACCCGCGTGATGACAAGTGGTGTGGTGCTATAGCCAAGCAGATTGATAAGCAGGCATCTCGCATGCAGTTTGATCATGCTAATGGCTATCTTAGAACCAGAGTGTCAGTTGATGTGGAAAAACCACTAAGGCGTTGGATTCTGATTGAGTCAGCGCAGAGGAAGAGGACGGATCTCTATTATATTCAATATGAGAATGTTCCACACTTATGATTTTCATATGGACGTTTGGGCCACTCTGACTTGCCCTGTCTGTCCCCTGGGACGAGGGATGCTAATGGGGATCTCCCCTTTGGGAAAGGATTGTGGGTACCCGATGATCGTAAAATACCTGGCTCCAGTGAAAACATGTCCAAAGAGCACTCGTGCAACTATAATTATACAGTTGAGACAAAGGGTTCAAGTACTGCAGTCAAGAAAGGAACCGAGGTTACTTCCCCGACAAAGAATACAAATCAGAACAAAAGAAAGGGAGGGCCACAAAGAAAGAAACATGAGTACAGGAGGGTTTTACCCTTGCCGATGAACGAGTCACATGAGCAAGGGGGAGACAAGAAGGGTGCCGACGAGGACCCTACTGACTCCTCTGAGAAGATTGTAGATGGTGAGAGGATGCCAAAGAAAAAGAAACCCGCCCCGGTTAACTCCGGGGCATCGGTTGAGGCTGCGACGCAGCCCTGCCCAGCGCAATGAATTGCCTTAGTTGGAACTGCCGTGGGCTTGGGAACCCAGCGGCAGTTCGTGAGCTTCGCAGTTTAGTGAAGCAAGAAGGGCCCTGTCTTCTGTTTGTGATGGAGACAAAGATTGCGGCAAAGAGGGTGGAAAGCCTAAAGAATCAACTTGGTTTTCTAGACTGTTTTGTAGTGGACAGTGTGTTGGGCTGAGTGGAGGCATCAGTCTGTTTTGGTCAACCAAAGTTTAGGTTGATCTTAAGAATTATAGTTTTGGCCACATTGATGTAATGGTGCAGAAAAGTGATCAGAGTTCTAAAAAATGGAGACTCGCGGGTTTCTATGGAGCCCCACGAGCAGCTGATAGACACCATAGCTGGAGGTTTCTTCGAACTTTATTTTCCACCCAGCACCCAACATGGTTATGTGTTGCGGATTTTAATGAAACACTATATGCCTCGGAGCACTTTTCGCGGGCTACCCGTCCCGAGTGGCAGATGCTGGCGTTCCGAGACATAATAGATGAGTGCTTGTTCCAGGACCTAGGGTGGTCTGGAATGGAGTATACATGGGATAATGGCCAAGCAGGTGATGGCAATGTAAAAGCTCGACTGGATAGAGCCTTCGGGAATCCGGTGTTCATTAATCGTTTCGGTCATACTAGAGTTCGGTACATCAGTACCACGAAATCTGACCATTGCTTTGTACTGGTTGAGCTGCGGGAACATGTGGTTGACGGAAGAAGAAGAAGAGGAGCGAAACAATTTCGCTATGAGGATGTGTGGCAGACACATGCAGACTACGATAGTGTTGTCCTGAATAACTAGCAAAAGGGGGCCGATCTGCAGGGTCTGGTTGGAGTTCTTCATGCGCTCCATGGCATGCAGAGCTCGTTAACTGCATGGGGTGCACGAGAGTTTGGTAGCTTGACGACCACAGTTAGGAAATTTCATGAAAAGTTGAATCGTTTGAGGAGTCGAGCTGCTGGAAGAGGTCCCACTAATGAAGAAAAGGCCACAGTTAAAAAGCTTCGTGAGGCAATTCATCAAGAGGAAATATGGATGCGTCAATGGTCTACAGTGTCGTACCTGCGCGAAGGAGATCGAAATACGAAACTTTTTCACGCACAAGCAGCGCAACGAAGAAGAATGAATAAGATTGAACAACTTGTGCGTGAAAATGGGTCAGTTTGTCAAACACTGGAGGATGACAGGATTGAAGTGCAGCAGTTCTATCAGGAGTTGTACACATCTCAAGGGTTTAAACCACTTGACGAGCTGATGGATTTGGTTCCAACTCGGGTGACCTCCCCAATGAACGCACATCTTGATATGCCGTTCACGGAAAAGGAGGTGCGGACCGTGCTATTTCAGATGGCCCCGTTCAAGGCGCCTAGTGTGGATGGTTTTACTGTGGGATTTTTTTAGAGATACTGGTCCTTGTTGAAAGATGATATAGTCCCGACGGTGTTGGTTTTTTCGAATAGGGGTGAGCTACCTGCAGGCATGTAACACCCTCGATGCGACTATATCTCCCACGTGTCGAGGCACGACTTAGAGGCATAATCGCATTGAAGGCATATGTCGCAAATCAGGCAATCATCACAAACATCGCATGTAATATAGATAATAAAAGGGATAACATAGTTGGCTTACACTCGCCACGTCAATCAAGTAAATAAATAACATACATCATCCAAACACTCATGGCCCGACTACGGCGCCAAAATAAAAGATAACCCAACAAGCGACATGGTCCCGATCACCCCAACTGGGCACCACTACTGATCATCAGGAAAAGAAACATAATAACGCTGAGAGTCCTCATCGTACTCCCACTTGAGTTCAAGCGCGCTATCTGGAGCTGTATCATCTGGCCCTGCATCTGGTGTAATAGTAATCTGTGAGCCACATGGACTCAGCAATCTCGCACCCTCGCGATCAAGACTATTTAAGCTTAATAGGTAGGGTAAGGTAAATATATGTGGAGCTGCAGCAAGCGACTAGCATATATGGTGGCTAACTTATTCGCAATAGAGAGCGAGAAGAGGAGGCAAAGCGCGAGCGAGGAACTAGAGGACAACCTGCGCAAACATTAGTCCAACACCGTGTCCACTTCCCGGACTCCGCCGAGAAGAGGCCATCACGGTAACTCACACAGTTGGTTCATTTTAATTAAGTTTATGTTTAAGTTATCTACAACCGGACATTAACAAATTCCCATCTACCCATAACCGCGGGCACGGCTTTCGAAAGTTCAAATCCCTGCAGGGGAGTCCCAACTTAGCCCATGACAAGCTCTCACGGTCAACGAAGGAATAGACCTCCTCCCGAGACGTTCCGATCAGACTCGGTATCTTGGTTCTTCAAGACATTTCGACAGGTTAAAACAAGACCAACAACACTGCCCGAATGTGCCGACAAATCCCGATAGGAGCTGCACATATCTCGTTCTCAGGGCACACTCAGATTGTCTAAACTTCCGGTAGGCCAGCCCAGAGTTGCCCCTGGTAGCCATCGGCGGCTGACGAGTTGGACCAACACTCAGAGGAGCACTGGCCTGGGGGGTTTAAAATAAGATGACCCTCGGGCTCCGAAAACCTAAGGGAAAAAGAGGCTAGGTGGCAAATGGTAAAACCAAGGTTGGGCATTGCTGGAAAAGCTTTAATCAAGATGAACTATCAAGGGGTTCCCATTATAACCCAACCGCGTAAGGAACGCAAAATCCGGGAACATAACACCGATATGGCGGAAACTAGGGCGGCAAGAGTGGAACAAAACACTAGGCGAGAGGCCGAGCCTTCCACCCTTTACCAAGTATATAGATGCATTAAGATAACATGGCAATATAATGATATCCCAACAAGTAAATAAATGTTCCAACGAGGAACGGTTTCTAATCTTCACCTGCAGCTAGCAACGCTATAAGAGGGGCTGAGCAAAGCGGTAACATAGCCAATCAATGGTTTGCTAGGACAATGGTGGGTTAGAGGCTGAACATGGCAATTTGGGAGGCTTGAAGCAAGTGGTAGGCATCGTAGCATTGGCATAGCAAAAGAGCGAGCAAACTAGCATAGCAAAGAGAGTAGTGATTTCGAGGGTATGATCATCTTGCCTGCAAAGTTGTCAGAGTTGACTGGATCCTCGAAAGCAAACTCAACAGGCTCCTCGTTAGCGAACTCGTCTCCCGGCTCTACCCAAACAAGACAAATAAGCAACAAGAACACAATCAACCACGTGCAAGGATCAAAGAAGATGATGCAAACATGGTATGCTATGCGGGATGCGATGCGGGATGCATATGCAAGATATGACAGGAAATGCATGAACCTGGCCTCAACTTGGAAAACCAAGTGTGCCACTGGAAAGATGAGATGAAATCGCTTGAAAACGATATAAAGATCACCGGAATCGGAGTTACGGTTTGGAAATGGCAAGCGATTCAAATATGACACTGGTCTGCGATTTACAGCAAGTAGTCATCTAAATGCAATGAGATGAACATGCTACAACACCTAAACATGGCATCAAAATACATGGCAGGGATGCATTCAAGATGCTTAACAAAAGTCTAGCACTGAGCTACGGCCAATTCATCCATTAGGAGGTTCAAACAAGCATGGCAAAAATGCAAATGGTAAAACAGATCTCAGACTTAGTGAAATTAACACTTGTCTGGAATTTCAGATCAGGTAGCCCTCTTCGGAGCAACAAAACTATATGCTACATGACCTGAACATGGCAAAGTAAAACATGGCATGGAGCTACTCAAATAGCTTAACAAAAGTCCCTTAGTGACCTTGAGCCAAAAGGGATCACAAAATACATTTGCAAGCATGGCAACATAGCAAAAACATAATCAGTTTTCAGACTTAGTGAAAACTGGCACATGCTGAAACATAACTCAAGTAGGCATGTTTACAAGCTCGATGCACTCACTACGGTGCAAGTCATGGCAAGACAAGCATACATCCATTAATAAGGCACAAAATGCAAGCTAGACATGGCAAGAGCAATGACATAGCATGCACGGATCAACTACAACAACATCGGCAAAATCGTAAACAAGTTGACGATCTGCCCAGATTCAGAAAGTAGCAAAAGTAGAGCTCGATTGACTCAAGCTAGGGTTCTCCATAATTGCAAACACATACATGGATGGATAGAGCACTACAAGATTAACAAAACATCCTTACTGATCATCCTCAAAAGAGGCACGGATCACTAGGAAACAACATGAACATATGGCATCATGAGATAAACAATCCCATGACTTAGTGAAATTACTAAGTCCCTGAAAACAGAATTACCGGGTGCCTCACTTTGCAAGCTTGCACTAGTCACTACGCACATCACAAAAATACATGGGTTGCACCTCTGGAAAGATGACAAAACCCTTAACAAAACATATGTAGAGCTCATGGGCATATCATGCACACAATAGTCATGGCAAAAATGACAAATGTCTAAGATGGAGTAGCATATCTGACAATTAACTCAAGTAGCCCTCTTCTAACAGAATTTCGGGCATAAAGATGAACTCAAATGAAAATGATGCAATGGAATGAAATGATGTACTCTCTGAGACGAACATTTTGATATGCTATATGCCCAAATCGGAGCTACGGATGCGGAGATATAGCATGACGAAGCTGGCACATGGACTAGGGTTTCGGGCAAAAATTAGGTCAACCTCACGAGATTGGATCTCAGATCCGGTCGGCGCGGAAAACGAGGTCCGCCGGATCACTGTTCACCGGCGCCGGAGTTCATCAGGGAGGCGGTTGCCGGAGCGGGTTCCGGCCGGCGCGGGTCGCCGGAGCGGCGAGGGCGGTGGGCGCGGCGGCTTGGCGAGGCGGGGACGGAGCCGGCCGGCGAGCCCGTGCGGCGGCGGTGGAACACGGCGCCGGCGACGGGCGGCGATGGCGCCACGGCGGCGCGGCGAGGAGGGTCGGCGTCGGTCGCGGAGAAGAAAGGCGCAAGGCGCGCGCGGTGGAGAGGCCCGGTCGGGCGACGGAGAGGGCCGGCGTCGGCCACGGCGGCGAAGTTGGGCGCCCGAGCCACGTGGCGGTGCGGGATTGGCCCGGGTGGGGCGGCGGACGTGTCCGGCCGGCGCGAGGTGGATTTTTTTAGGGTTTCGGGGAGGGGATCCGAGATTTGGAATGGGGGTCTTTATATAGGCATAGAGGGAGCTAGGAGAGTCCAAATTGAGCACGGTTTTCAGCCACGCGATCGTGATCGAACGCTCTAGGTGATGGAGAAGAGTTAGGTGGGTTTTGGGCCAAATTGGAGGGGTGTTGGGCTGCAACACACACGAGGCCTTTTCGGTCCCTCGGTTAACCGTTGGAGTATCAAACGAAGTCCAAATGATACGAAACTTGACAGGTGGTCTACCGGTAGTAAACCAAGGCCGCTTGGCAAGTCTCGGTCCAATACAAAAATGTTTAATCCCCACACACGAAAGAAGGCTAGAAATGACCACCGGAGGAGAACGAAGCGCCGGAATGCAAAACGGACAACGGGGAAAATGCTCAGATGCAAGAGACGAACATGTATGCAAATGCAATGCACATGATGACATGATATGAGATGCATGACAACGATAACAACACACGGAGACGAAGACCCGAACCCGAGAAAATAAATTAACTTAAAGCCGGAAACGGCAAGAGTTGGAGTACAAATTGGGAAAGTCATATCCGGGGTGTTACAAGGCATGAATGACACCTCAATTACACTAATCCCTAAGGTACAACACCCACAGAGGATAAGCCAGTATAGACCTATCTCCCTATGTACTGTTTTATACAAAATCGCTGCCAAATGCATTGCCAATAGGATGAGGGAGTTTCTTCATGAAATAGTAAGTGAGGAGCAAAGTGCGTTTGTTCCTGGGCACTTCATAATGGATAATGTTCTTATTGCACACGAGAGTGTTCATGCAATGAAGAGGAAGAAAGGAAAGAATTGGGTTTGTGCTATAAAATTAGACATGATGAAAGCGTATGACCGTGTTGAATGGCATTACCTCGAGGCCATCATGACTAAATTGGGATTCAGCTCAACCTTTATCCGACTGATCTGAAATGTATTTCGTCAGTTCGGTTTGCAGTATGTGTGAATGGTGAATTATTACCCTTTTTTACCCCATCTAGAGGCTCTCGGCAAGGATACCCTGTTTCACCATATCTATTTCGTCTATGCGCGGAGGGCTTCACAACTCTGTTGAACAAGTTTTGTAGAGTCTATGTGGACAAAGGAATTCGAGTATGCACCCAATCACCATGGATTAACCATCTACTGTTTGCAAACGACGACCTTATCTTTATGCAAGCTAAACTGGAGAGTGCAATGCGTTTTAATAACATCCTAAGGATATATGGTTTGTTCAGGCCAATGTGTGAACAGAGAGAAGAGTTCCATCTTTTTTAGTCCAAACACACCACGTCCAGTCAGAGTAATGTTGAAAGGTGCGACGAGCATTGCGGTTGAGGCCTTCAACGAAAGATACTTAGGCCTCCCGACTACAGTTGGACGAATTACATCTGGTACTTTTGATTTCACCGGTGAGAGATCGAGATCAAAGTTGAATGGTGGAGCAGAATGTTTGGTTTCTTGTACGGTGAGGGAGGTGTTAATAAAGTCAAAGGCTCAGGCAGTCCCGACGCACACCATGAACTGCTTTAAGCTTATGAAAAAAGTTTACAAAAATATCTCCTCGCTGATGGCAAAATTTTGGTGGAGCAGTTCGATTGACCGGCGTTCCATGCACCGGATAGATTGGAAGTCCTTGTCACTCCCAAAAATTAGAGGAATGGGATTCCATGATCTGGAATGTTTCAATGTGGCTTTGTTAGGAAAACATGGTTAGAGGCTGATTACAAGTCCACATGCTTTATGCTCCAAGGTGCTAAAAGGCCGTTACTTCCCAATGACAGATTTCATGCATGCTACTGTTCCGCACAATTCTTTGGCTACCTGGCAAGCGATAGTTGCAGGGAGGGCAGCATTGGAGGCTGGACTACTAAAGAGGATTGGGGATGGCTCCTCTATAAGAATATGGGAAGATTGATGGCTTCCAGGGAGATTATCACTACGGCCTTCAGAGCAGGTTGGTACCGCCATACTCCATATGGTCGCAGATTTGATAGACAATGATAGTTGGTCCTAGAAAGCTGATTTACTCAGGAATAAGTCCATACACCCGGATGCTGATGCAATTCTAAATATCCCGCTCAGACAGGGTGGTGGTGATGATTTATGGGCTTGGGCTCATGAGCGGCCATGTTCCTACATTGTGGAATCCGCGTATCGTGCTCTAATGACTCGTAATGAGCAGTTAGCTCTAGAGGAAGGGACGAACACAAAATCTCCAGAGAATAATAAACAGGTGTGGACATGGCTATGGAAGCTCAAAGTGTTGCCCAAGGTCCGTGTGTTCTGGTGGCGAGTCCTTCGGGGTACCCTTCCAGTGGAAACAACACTACAACATAGACACATAGCGACCTTAGCTCGCTGCAAGGTCTGTATGGGTGCAGATGAAGATATGATTCATGCCTTAATTAAGTGTTCTCATGAGCAAACCTTCTGGACAGAGGCGTGAAGTTGGCTTCATCTCAAGCTGCCCAAGTTACACCCAAGTACGTGGTGCAAGGACATCCTCTGTGATTCACGTATTGCTGACGCGGATCGGGCGAAATAATCATTGTCATGTGGGCGATATGGACTTCCCGTAACAACATAATGCATGATAGAGTGAGCATGGATCCGGTCCAGTCCATGAAGCGTATAAGAGAAACTCTAGCTTTGTTGGAGCTTCCTTTGGAGCAGACCAGGATGTTGCCTGGGTTTGGATGGAGACCGCCTAAGACTGGTTGAGTCAAGATCAACACGGATGCTAGTGTCTCTTTGACTGAAAATAAGAGTGGAGTAGGAGGTTTAGCCAGAACTCCTTCTTCATTTGTTGCTGCCTGGAGCAAGCCTTGCCCCGATGTGATGGATCCACTTATTGCATAAGCTTTGGCGTTGTGAGATGGGGTGATTTTTGCAAAGCTCTGGGGGTTTTCACGAGTGCTAATGGAAACAGATTGCTTAGAGGTGGTACAGCTATGGCACTCGCGACGCTTTTTGTGCTCTATTGTAGCACCGTTACTTTTAGAAATTGATGAGCTAGCCTTATCCTTTCTTTCTTTCTTTCTTTTGATATTCAACATGTAATAAGAAATGTCAACCTGCCGGACCACTTGTGTGCGAAACATGCAAACACACTTGGGGTTACCGACTGTTGGATGGACTCCCTACCTGGTTTCTTCATGACCAGTGTGATGGCTGATTGTGTTGGTGTTGATGTTGTTTGAATACAGCTCAAAGTTTCCCGCAAAAAGAAAGTCCTCCTATGCATATGTGCCGGCGGTGGACGCATGTCACTCGCCGCAGCTTGTTCGGGCATGGATGAGCACGGCACTGGCGGCGTTCGAGCTGCCCACGACCTGTTCGACATAATGACACAACTAGAGTCTGCATGTTTCTGTTGCTCCTGTCCGTCCAAACAGAGCATGGTAAGGGCTTTTGATCTTAACCACCTCGAAGGTCAAAGTCTCAGATCTGGAATCATGCTCATCTCCAAAGGCAACCTCCAAAGATATCTTGCCCACTGGATATGCCGACTTACCAGGCACCACCCCATGAAAGACGGTGTTTGACGGCTTAAGATTTTTGTCAGTCAACCCCATGCGACGAAAGGTTTCATAATAAAGTATATTAATACTGATGCCTCCATCCATGAGTACCTTAGTAAACTTATAACCTCCGATCTAAGGTGCTACCACCAGTGCCAGGTGACACAGATTATCAACCCGGGGTGGGTGATCCTCACGGCTCCACACAATAGGCTGCTCTGACCACCGTAAGTAACATGGCACCGCCGGCTCAACAGCATTCACTACCCTCTCATGCAGCTTCTGATCCTGCTTACACAGGCTGGTGGTGATGTAACGCCCCATATGTAACCTTCCCAATTTGTACTCCAACTCTTGCCGTTTCCGGCATTAAGTTATATTTATTCCTCGGGTTTGGGTCTTTGTCTCCGTGTGTTGTTTTTGTTTTCGTGCATCTCATATCATGTCATCTCGTGCATTGCATTTGCATACATGTTCATCTCATGCATTCGAGCATTTTCCCCATTGTCCGTTTTGCATTCCGGCGCTTCGTTCTCCTCCGGTGGCCATTTCTAGCTTTCTTTCATGTGTGGGGATTAAACATTTCCGGATTGGACCGAGACTTGCCATGCGGCCTTGGTTTACCACCGGTAGACCGCCTGTCAAGTTTCGTGCCATTTGGACTTCGTTTGATACTCCAACGGTTAACCGAGGGACCGAAAAGGCCTCGTGTGTATTGCAGCCCAACACCCCTCCAATTTGGCCCAAAACCCACCAAACTCTTCTCCATCATCTCGGTCGTTCGATCACGATCGTGTGGGCGAAAACCGCACCTTATTTGGACTCTCCTAGCTTCACTTATGCCTATTTATACCCCTCCCTCGAAAATCCCGGATCCACTCCAACCCTAACCCTAGTCCCCGTCCATCCGGCGCGCTGGACACGTCCGGGCCGCACCGGACATCGCCGCCGCCCCAACCGCAGCGCGACACGTGGCAGGCGCCACCTCCTCGCCGCCGTCGGCCCGCAAGGCCCGCCGCGGGCCCTCCGCGCCGCCTCCCGGCCCACGTCGCCCGCCGCCCGCGACCCGACGCCCCGCCGCCTCCTTCGCCGGCTCCGGCCACCGGAAGCCGCGCCGCCGCCGCCGCCCTTCGCGAGCTCCGGCCGCCCGAGGCGCTCGGCTTGCCGCATCTCCGCCCCGCGCCGCGCCGCGGCTCCACCGGCGTCCTCATCGCCGGCCCGCGCCGCCCGGCGTCCTCCCCGCGCCGCCCGACGTCCTCTCCGGCCTCCCTCCTCCACGCCGGCCGCCGCCGTGGCCATTTCCGGCGAGCTCGGACCGGCCTGCTACAGTGCCCCGCGCGCCGTGAACAGTGCTGGATCTAGATCTGGGGTTGACCCCCTCTCCCCCGAAACCCTAATTTCCAGATTTTTATGCATTCTTTGTCGCATCATAACTTTGCATCCGTGGCTCTGTTTTGGGCATATGATATATCAAAATCTTCGTCTCGACGAGTACATCATTTCATTCCATTGCATCATTTGCATTTGAGTTCATCTTGATGCCCTAAATGCTGTTAGAAGGAGGCATCATGAGTTAAATTGCAGATCCGTTAGCTCTACATTGACTTTTGTCATCTTTGCCATGATTATTGTGTGCATGATATGCCTGTGCCCCTTTGGGATGAATTGTTAAGCATGTTGTCTTCTTTCCAGAGGTGCCTCCCATGCATTTTTAGGATGTGTGTGTTGTCTTGTGCAAGCTTGCAAAGAGGGGTACCTGAGATTGTTGATTTCAGGGACTTAGTGAAAATCACAAAGTCTGGGATGTTTTAGTTCACGATGCTATATGTCCAGCTTGTTTCCTAGTGATCCGTGCCTCTTTTGAGGATGATCAGTAAGAGTGATTTGTTATGCTTGTTGTGCTAAATCCATCCATGTCTTTACTTGTTATGTTGGAGCAACCTAGGTTGACTCAATCGAGCTCAACTTTTGCATAGTTGTTGTTTTGGGCAGATCGTGAACTCTTTTGCGATTTTGCCGGTGTTGTTGCTAGTGATCCATGCATGCTATGCCATTGTTCTTGCCATGTCTAGCTAGAATTTTGTGCCTTATTAATGGATATATGCTTGCCTTGCCATGACTTGCACCGTAGTGAGAGCATCGAGCTCGTTTACATGCCTCCGCGAGTTATAATTTCAGCATGTCCCAGTTTTCACTAAGTCTGAAAACTGATTGTGTTTCATCGATGTTCGTGTGCTTGTTTGAGTATTTTGTGAACCCTTTTGGCCCCAGGTCATTTTGGGGGTTTTGTTAAGCTTGTTGAGTAGCTCCATGCCATACTCTTACTTGCCATGTTCAGGTTATGCTTCATGTTGTTTTGCTGCTCCGAAGAGAGCATCGTGGTCTGAAATTTCAGACTAGCGTTAATTTCGCCAAGTCTGAAATCTGTTTTGCTTATTCAGTTTTGCCATGCTTGTTTGGACCCCTTAATGGATGAATTTGCCTATGCCTCAGTCCTGGTGATTTGTTAAGCTTCTTGTGTACATCCCTGCCATGCTATTTGTTTTCATGTTTGGTGGCTGTAGCATGTTCATTTCGTTGCATTGAGGAGCCTACTTGCTGTAAATCGTAGATCGGCTCATTTCGTAAATCGCTTGCCATTTCCAAACCGTAGCTCCGATTGCCATGATCTTTATATCGTTTTCAGGGGATTTCTTCCCCTCTATCCAGTGGCACACTTGGTTTTCCAAGTTGAGGCCAGGTTCATGCATTTCCTGTCACGTCTTGCATTTTGCATCCCGCATAGCATATCATCTTTGCATATTATTGGTTGCCCTTGCACGTGGTTGATTGTATCCTTTTTGCTTGTTTGTGTTGTTGGGTAGAGCCAGGAGACGAGTTTGCTAACAAAGAGCCCGTTGAGTTTGCTTTTGAGGATCCAGTCAACTCTGACAACTGTGCAGGCAAGATGATCATACCCTCGAAATCACTACTATCTTTGCTATGCTAGTTTGCTCGCTCTTTTGCTTTGCCATTGCTACGATGCCTACAACTTGCTTGTCAGCCTCCCAATTGCCATGATTGAGCCTCTAACCCACCTTTGACCTAGCAAACCATTGATTGGCTATGTTACCGCTTTGCTCAGCCCTTCTTATAGCGTTGCTAGTTGCAGGTGACGATTGGAGCCGTTCCTTGTTGGAACACTTATTTACTTGTTGGGATATCAATATATTGCTATGTTATCTTTATTCATCTATATACTTGGTAAAGGGTGGAAGGCTCGGCCTCTCGCCTAGTGTTTTGTTCCACTCTTGCCGCCCTAGTTTCCGTCATATCGGTGTTATGTTCCCGGATTGTTGCGTCCCTTACGCGGTTGGGCTATATGGAAACCCCTTGATAGTTTGCCTTGATTAAAGCTTTTCCCGCAATGCCCAACATTGGTTTTACCATTTGCCACCTACCCCTTTTTCCCTTGG
Source organism: Triticum monococcum (assembly GCA_034509565.1). Classification (NCBI taxonomy): domain Eukaryota; kingdom Viridiplantae; phylum Streptophyta; class Magnoliopsida; order Poales; family Poaceae; genus Triticum; species Triticum monococcum. The sequence continues at coordinate 661,207,297 of CM067843.1, read as the reverse complement.
GTTTCCGGAGCCCGAGGGTCATCTTTATTTTAGCCCCCCACGGGCCAGTGCTCCTCTGAGTGTTGGTCCGAACTAGAGTCCTGTGCAGCGCCCCCTCGGGGAAACTCGAGGTTTTGTTTTAGTTGTATGGAGCGCTCATCTGAGTGTGCCCTGAGATACCGAGTCTTGTTTTAACCTGTCGAATCATCTTGTTGTACCGGGATACCGAGTCTGATCGGTGTGTCCTGGGTGGAGGTCTATTCCTTCATTGACCGTGAGAGCTTGTTATGGGCTAAGTTGGGACCCCCCTGCAGGGATTGATCTTTCGAAAGCCGTGCCCGCGGTTATTGGCAGATGGGAATTTGTTAATGTCCCGTTGTAGATAACTTGAACCTTAATTAATCAAAAAGAATCAACTGCGTGTGTTGCCGTGATGGCCCCTTCTCGGCGGAGTCCGGGAAGTGGACACGGTGTTGGAGTTATGTTTGCGCAGGTTGCTCTCTAGTTCCTTGCTCGCGCTTTGCTCTCTCTTCTCGCTCTATTTTGCGAATAAGTTAGCCACCATATATGCTAGTCGCTTGCTGCAGCTCCACTTATACATTACCCCTTTCCCACCTATTAAGCTTAAATAGTCTTGATCGCGAGGGTGCGAGATTGCTGAGTCCCTGTGGCTCACAGATTACTATTACACCAGATGCAGGGACAGATGATACCGTTCCAGATGGCGCGCTCGAGCTGAAGTGGGAGTACGACGAGGACTCTCAGCGTTCCTATATGTCTTTTCCTGATGATCAGTAGTGGTGCCTATTCGGGGTTAGATTCAGGGCCTTGTCGCTTGTTGGGGGTCTCTTTTATTTTGGCGTCGTAGTCGGGCCATGAGTGATTGTATGATGGATGTTATTTATGTACTTTGATGTGACATGGCGAGTGTAAGCCAACTATGTTATTCCCCTTTATATTATATATGTACATGGGATGTGTGATGATTTCCCGACTTGCGACATTGCTTTCAATGCGCCTATGTCTCTAAGTCGTGCCTCGACACGTGGGAGATATAGTCGCATCGAGGGCGTTACAAGTTGGTAATCAGAGCCTTCCCCGACCTTAGGAGCCCCCATTGCTTGATCGTTTTTAGCAGCCGAGTTGTGTCTAGAAAAATGTTTTGAGTCCTTAGGAATTATATATCGGAGAGCTTAGGAATTCTTTTTACTTCCCAGTCTCCTCATCGCTCTGGTAAGGCATCCTGACATAGAGTTTTGACTCTTCTCTTCTTAAATTTCACAAAAATTTTTTTTAGGATCACGCGAGTATCTTGGTTTTGTTCCGATGGCTTATGACGAGAATACTGTCTTGGTGCCTCCTGTCAGGGGTTTAGTGGAAGTGTCCCGGGGAGTTGAGCTCTGAGGTGTTGTCATCATAATTCTATCGTTGCAATTCTAGTATACTTGAGATATGTGCGCGACATCGAAAATCTCCTTTATGCAGTTCGTTGGTGAGATAACCTCGACGCCACCCAGTACTGGGGCGGGAGTTCGGGAGTATCGCCATAACTTGTATAACGGATGCTTTTCGAAGGTTGAGATAGATGGTTTCCGAAGGTTTCTTGGTTATGTGTTAAAGGATGGATGCAGCTGGATGTAGGAATTGCTTGCTTGGGTGAGATATTATGCTTCCCCTGTATCCCCAACACCTGATTGCATAACCGGAAAGTTTCGGGAGTTTCATAGGAGGGAATTCAAGTAGCCTTAGGATATCTTTCCAACAGATGTATGATGTGAAATTGGGGTTCGACATCTAGTGGTTCGCCTATTCACGGTCGATTTTACGGTGGCCTCGTTGTGTCTTAAAGAGTCCTTGGCTATGCTGACTCGGGGATGCTTCGTATGTCATGTGCACTGCCTTGTACATGATGGTGGTGTACGGTCGAGCCCGTGTAGGTCCTACCACGAAAACTTCGGACGGAAATTGCTATCATATGTTTGTTCCGGCTTACTCCGCAAGCCAACCCTTGGCTTTATTTCGAGTTGTGGTATTCGTTCTGCTTCGACGTCATATGTTGATTCCATCCCTCGTTGATGTACCTCTTCCACCTGATTCTTCGTGGCTTCGCAATTTAGGAATATGTGACCACTTCAAGAGAAGTGCATTCGTTCATTTTGTTCGGATGTGAAGACTTTATGTTGCAATTTTCATTTCGTTGGTTTCAGCTTTATTTATCTGCCTATGTGCTAACGGTGGTCAACCTCTTCAGGATGGCTCCCGCTAAGAGCACCAGTCAGAACCAGAATCAAGCTCCGCCGCCACCTCCGCCTCCTCCAGAAGCATGGCAAGCTGTGATGGCCGCTACTAATGCAAATACACAGCTGATCATGCAAATCATCCAAGAGCGGAATCAAAGCAGTCAAGGAAATCAAGGCAACAACCAGAACCATTTTGCAACTCTGAATCAGTTCCTCGCAAATGGTCCAAAGACGTTCAGTAACTGCGTTGAGGCTACCGATGCTAATGATTGGTTAGTCGATCTGGGCAAGCATTTTGAATGCAGCAACGTCAGACCTGAAGATTTCGTCAAGTTCGCGTCTTTCCAGCTCAAAGATCAGGCCACAGAGTGGTTTCAGCAGTACCGGGATTCCAGAGGTGGACGTTTGATCACTTGGGATGATTTCCGTCGTGATTTCCGAGCTCATCACATCCCTCAAAGTGTGACTGAAAGCAAACGTGAAGAATTCCGCAATCTGAAGCAAGGCTCTTTGTCTGTCTATGACTACAACAAGTTGTTCCAGAAGCTCGCCCGTTTTGCCAAGAAGGATGTTCCTGATGAGAAGAGCATGATCTATCAGTTCAGGGGTGGTCTCCGTGAAGAAATTCAGCTCGCTCTTGTCCTCTTCGAGCCGCTGAGATACGATGAGTTCTACAACATGGCACTGAAGCAAGAGGCTGCTCAGTTAAGGTGTGATGCTTCCAGGAAGCGAGTCAGAGACACTACGCCTTCTTCCTCTACTCAAGTGGCCAAGCAGCAGAAGTATTGGCTTCCTCCTCCTCCGTTCCGTCAGCCGTATCAGCAGAAGAGCAAAGGTGGTAGTGGTTCATCCCACCCACCCAACCCAGACTTTCAGAACAAGACTTCGTCTCAAGCTCCAAGATCGAGTGCTTCGTACCACCGTCCGCTCTCAGAGGTCACGTGCAACAAGTGCCAACAGAAGGGTCACTACGCCAACAAGTGTTTCAACCAGAGGCGTCTTCCTCCTCCTCCTCCTGTCAGATCGGCAAGTACAGCTGTGGTCAAGCATAACCCCAAGCACGCCAAGGTCAACTTGATGAACGCAGCTCAGGCAGAGGATTCGTCAGATGTCATCATGGGTAACCTTCCCGTTAATGATATTCCTGCAAAAGTTCTTTTTGACACGGGTGCATCGCATTGCTTCATTTCCAAACCTTTTGCATCAAAGTATGAGTGTGATTATCAGTATCTGCAAAGTGCCTTGCAAATTGTGTCACCGGGCAAGCAGATGACAGCTAACACCTGCGTTCCAGAGGTTACTATCACTTTGGGCGACTACAAGTTCCTTTCTTCCCCAATTGTTCTTGGCGATTCCGATATTGATCTTATTCTTGGGATGGACTGGCTCTCTAAACACAAGGCTCACCTCGATTGTGCAGCCAGGCAGATTCAACTGACTCATTCGTCTGAAGATGTCATTGTTTTTGCTGCTCGGGATAATACCATCCGGTTGTTCTATCTCAATGAGAAGGGTGAATTGGATGCTATTTCGCAGATTCCGGTTGTTTGTGAGTATCAAGACGTCTTCCCAGAAGAACTCCCAGGCATGCCTCCAAACCGGCCGGTTGAATTTGTTATTGGACTTGAGCTCGGTACGGAACCTGTGTGCAAACGTCCCTACAAGCTCGGCCCCGAAGAGTTGAAGGAGTTGAAGAAACAACTCGATGTGCAAGAAAGAATGGGTCTCATTCGGCCTAGTACTTCTCCGTGGGGTTGTGGTGTTCTTTTTGTGAAGAAGAAGGATGGAACGGACTGACTTTGTGTTGATTATCGTCCATTGAACAAGAAGACCATCAAGAACAAATACCCACTTCCCAACATTAATGAGCTGTTTGAACAACTCAAGGGTGCCCAAGTATTCTCCAAGCTGGATCTCCGTATGGGTTATCATCAAATTCGCATTCGTGAGCAAGATATTCCCAAGACGGCGTTCAGAACAAGCTATGGGTCATATGAATACACTGTCATGTCTTTTGGCCTCGCCAACGCTCCTCCGACGTTCTCTCGCATGATGAACTTCATCTTCAACCCCTACACCAACGACTTCGTTTTGGTCTATCTCGACGACATTCTGGTTTTCTTGAAGAACAAGGAAGATCATGCCAAGCACTTGCGTTTGGTTCTTGACAAGCTCAGGGAACATCAGTTCTACGCCAAGTTCTCCAAGTGTGAATTTTGGCTCGATGAGGTTCTTTATCTTGGTCATATCATCTCTGCCAAGGGCATTTCCGTGGATCCTGAGAAGGTGTCTGCAATTGTTAATTGGGAACCTCCTCAGAACATGAAGCAACTCCGTAGCTTCCTCGGTCTCGCAAGCTATTGCCGGAGATTCGTTGAAAACTTCTCCAAGGTCGCGAAGCCTCTCTCAAATCTTCTTCAGAAGCACGTCAAGTACGTTTGGTCTCCGGAGTGTGATATTGCTTTCAACGCTTTGAAAGAGAAGTTGATCACTGCTCCAGTTCTGACTCCGCCTGATGAAACCAAGCCGTACGAGGTCTTTTGTGATGCCTCTCTCCAAGGTCTAGGTGCTGTACTGATGCAAGAGAAGAAAGTTGTTGCTTATACCTCTCGCCAGTTGAAGCCTAATGAGAAGAACTACCCCACTCATGATCTCGAGTTGGCGGCAGTTGTGCACGCTTTGTTGACTTGGAGACATCTTCTATTGGGAAGAAAAGTGGACATTTTCACTAATCACAAGAGTCTCAAGTACATCTTCACTCAGCCTAATCTCAACCTCAGGCAGACTCGATGGGTCGAAATGATTCAAGAGTACAATCCGAGTATTGAGTATACTCCAGGCAAGGCTAATGTGATTGCTGACGCTTTGAGCAGAAAAGCATATTGCAACAGTCTGATTCTCAAGCCTTATCAACCCGAGCTTTGTGAAGCTTTCCGCAAACTTAATTTGCAAGTTGTTCCTCAAGGTTTCCTCGCCAACCTTCAAGTCTCTCCTACCTTGGAAGACCAGATTCGCCAAGCCCAGCTTCTTGATGCTATGGTGAAAAAGGTGAAGATTGGTATTGCAAAGAGTCAGTCCAAGTACAAGTGCTACCGACTTGATGACAAGGACACTCTCTTCTTCGAGGATCGAATTGTTGTGCCCAAAGGTGAACTTCGTAAAGTGATCATGAACGAGGCTCACAACTCTCTCCTCTCCATCCACCCTGGGAGCACGAAGATGTATCAAGACCTGAAGCAAACTTATTGGTGGACTCGAATGAAGCGCGAGATCGCTCAATTCGTGAATGAATGTGATGTCTGCAGAAGAGTGAAGGCAGAACACCAAAGGCCAGCAGGTCTCCTCCAACCTCTTGCCATTCCAGAATGGAAGTTTGACCACATTGAAATGGACTTCGTGACTGGGTTTCCTAAGTCCAAGCGTGGCAATGATGCTATATTCGTTGTCATCGACAAGCTCACCAAAGTGGCTCATTTCCTGCCTATCAAAGAGTCAATCACTATAGCTCAATTGGCGGAACTCTATACCTCTTGAATTGTCTCTCTGCACGGTATTCCTCAAGTGATATCTTTAGACCGTGGCAGCATCTTTACCTCCAAGTTTTGGGAATCTTTTCAGAAGGCCATGGGCACCAGCATTCGCTTCAGCACTGCTTTCCATCCTCAAACAAGCGGTCAAGTCAAGCGTGTCAACCAGATTCTTGAAGATATGCTCAGGGCTTGTGTTATCTCCTTCGGCATGAAGTGGGAGGATTGTCTTCCTTATGCTGAATTCTCGTACAACAACAGTTTCCAAGCAAGTTCCGGCAAGGCCCCATTTGAAATTCTGTATGGTAGGAAGTGCCGTACACCTCTCAACTGGTCTGAAACCGGTGAACGTCAGCTGTTGGGTAATGACCTAATCACAGAGGCAGAAGAAATGTGCAAGGTCATTCATGATAACCTCAAAGCAGCCCAATCCCGCCAGAAGAGCTACTATGATAGTAAGCACCGTGATTTGGCTTTCGAGATCGGAGATCATGTCTACCTCCATGTCTCTCCTATGAAAGGGACTCGTCGCTTCGGTATCAAAGGGAAGCTTGCCCCCAGATACGTCGGGCCTTTCAAGATTGTCAGCAAGAGAGGCGACCTCGCCTATCAACTCGAGCTTCCTGCAAACTTTGCCAATGTTCATGATGTGTTCCATGTCTCCCAACTCCGTAAGTGCTTCAAGACGCCTGAGCGCACCGTCAACTTCGAGGACATTGAGCTCCAAGAAGATCTCTCCTACCGTGAGCACCCAGTTGCAATCCTTGAAGAGACTGAACGCAGAACTCGCAACAAGTCAATCAAATTTCTCAAAGTCAAGTGGTCACACCATTCCGACCGTGAAGCTACCTGGGAACGCGAGGATCACCTCCGTTCTGAGTACCCGGAGTTCTTTTAGTCCTAGATCTCGGGACGAGTTCTTTTCGTAGTGGTGGAGTGTTGTAACGCCCCATATGTAACCTTCCCAATTTGTACTCCAACTCTTGCCGTTTCCGGCATTAAGTTATATTTATTCCTCGGGTTCGGGTCTTTGTCTCCGTGTGTTGTTTTTGTTTTCATGCATCTCATATCATGTCATCTCGTGCATTGCATTTGCATACATGTTCATCTCATGCATTCGAGCATTTTCCCCGTTGTCCGTTTTGCATTCCGGCGCTTCGTTCTCCTCCGGTGGCCATTTCTAGCTTTCTTTCGTGTGTGGGGATTAAACATTTCCGGATTGGACCGAGACTTGCCATGCGGCCTTGGTTTACCACCGGTAGACCGCCTGTCAAGTTTCGTGCCATTTGGACTTCGTTTGATACTCCAACGGTTAACCGAGGGACCGAAAAGGCCTCGTGTGTATTGCAGCCCAACACCCCTCCAATTTGGAACAAAACCCACCAAACTCTTCTCCATCGTCTCGGTCATTCGATCACGATCGTGTGGGCGAAAACCACACCTCATTTGGACTCTCCTAGCTCCACTTATGCCTATTTATACCCCTCCCTCGAAAATCCCGGATCCACTCCAACCCTAACCCTAGTCCTCGTCCATCCGGCGCGCCGAACACGTCCGGGCCGCACCGGACATCGCCGCCGCCCCTACCGCAGCGCGACATGTGGCAGGCGCCACCTCCTCGCCGCCGTCGGCCCGCAAGGCCCGCCGCGGGCCCTCCGCGCCGCCTCCCGGCCCACGTCGCCTGCCGCCCACGACCCGACGCCCCGCCGCCTCCTTCGCCGGCTCCGGCCACCGAAAGCCGCGCCGCCGCCGCCGCCCTTCGCGAGCTCCGGCCGCCCGAGGCACTTGGCTTGCCGCATCTCCGCCCCGCGCCGCGCCGCGGCTCCACCGGCGTCCTCATCGCCGGCCCGCGCCGCCCGGCCTCCTCCCCGCGCCGCCCGGCGTCCTCTCCGGCCTCCCTCCTCCACGTCGGCCGCCGCCGTGGCCATTTCCGGCGAGCTCGGACCGGCCTGCTACAGTGCCCCGCGCGCCGTGAACAGTGCTGGATCTAGATCTGGGGTTGACCCCCTCTCCCCCGAGACCCTAATTTCTAGATTTTTATGCATTCTTTGTCGCATCATAACTTTGCATCCGTGGCTCCGTTTTGGGCATATGATATATCAAAATCTTCGTCTCGACGAGTACATCATTTCGTTCCATTGCATCATTTGCATTTGAGTTCATCTTGATGCCCTAAATGCTGTTAGAAGGAGGCATCATGAGTTAAATTGCAGATCCGTTAGCTCTACATTGACTTTTGTCATCTTTGCCATGATTATTGTGTGCATGATATGCCTGTTCCCCTTTGGGATGAATTGTTAAGCATGTTGTCTTCTTTCCAGAGGTGCCTCCCATGCATTTTTAGGATGTGTGTGTTGTCTTGTGCAAGCTTGCAAAGAGGGGTACCTGAGATTGTTGATTTCAGGGACTTAGTGAAAATCACAAAGTCTGGGATGTTTTAATTCACGATGCTATATGTCCAGCTTGTTTCCTAGTGATCCGTGCCTCTTTTGAGGATGATCAGTAAGAGCGATTTGTTATGCTTGTTGTGCTAAATCCATCCATGTCTTTACTTGTTATGTTGGAGCAACCTAGGTTGACTCAATCGAGCTCAACTTTTGCATAGTTGTTGTTTTGGGCAGATCGTGAACTCTTTTGCGATTTTGCCGGTGTTGTTGCTAGTGATCCATGCATGCTATGCCATTGTTCTTGCCATGTCTAGCTAGAATTTTGTGCCTTCTTAATGGATATATGCTTGCCTTGCCATGACTTGCACCGTAGTGAGAGCATCGAGCTCGTTTACATGCCTCCGCGAGTTATAATTTCAGCATGTCCCAGTTTTCACTAAGTCTGAAAACTAATTGTGTTTCATCGATGTTCGTGTGCTTGTTTGAGTATTTTGTGAACCCTTTTGGCCCCAGGTCATTTTGGGGGTTTTGTTAAGCTTGTTGAGTAGCTCCATGCCATGCTCTTACTTACCATGTTCAGGTTATGCTTCATGTTGTTTTGCTGCTCCGAAGAGAGCATCGTGGTCTGAAATTTCAGACTAGCGTTAATTTCGCCAAGTCTGAAATCTGTTTTGCTTATTCAGTTTTGCCATGCTTGTTTGGACCCCTTAATGGATGAATTTGCCTATGCCTCAGTCCTGGTGATTTGTTAAGCTTCTTGTGTACATCCCTGCCATGCTATTTGTTTTCATGTTTGGTGGCTGTAGCATGTTCATTTCGTTGCATTGAGGAGCCTACTTGCTGTAAATCGCAGATCGGCTCGTTTCGTAAATCGCTTGCCATTTCCAAACCGTAGCTCCGATTGCCATGATCTTTATATCGTTTTCAGGGGATTTCTTCCCCTCTATCCAGTGGCACACTTGGTTTTCCAAGTTGAGGCCAGGTTCATGCATTTCCTGTCACGTCTTGCATTTTGCATCCCACATCGCATCCCGCATAACATATCATCTTTGCATATTATTGGTTGCCCTTGCACGTGGTTGATTGTATCCTTGTGGCTTGTTTGTGTTGTTGGGTAGAGCCGGGAGACGAGTTCGCTAACGAGGAGCCCGTTGAGTTTGCTTTGAGGATCCAGTCAACTCTGACAACCGTGCAGGCAAGATGATCATACCCTCGAAATCACTACTATCTTTGCTATGCTAGTTTGCTCGCTCTTTTGCTTTGCCATTGCTACGATGCCTACCACTTGCTTGTCAGCCTCCCAATTGCCATGATTGAGCCTCTAACCCACCTTTGACCTAGCAAACCATTGATTGGCTATGTTACCGCTTTGCTCAGCCCTTCTTATAGCGTTGCTAGTTGCAGGTGACGATTGGAGCCGTTCCTTGTTGGAACACTTATTTACTTGTTGGGATATCATTATATTGCTATGTTATCTTTATTCATCTATATACTTGGTAAAGGGTGGAAGGCTCGGCCTCTCACCTAGTGTTTTGTTCCACTCTTGCCGCCCTAGTTTCCGTCATATCGGTGTTATGTTCCCGGATTGTTGCGTCCCTTACGCGGTTGGGCTATATGGGAACCCCTTGATAGTTCGCCTTGATTAAAGATTTTCCAGCAATGCCCAACATTGGTTTTACCATTTGCCACCTACCCCTTTTTCCCTTGGGTTTCCGGAGCCCGAGGGTCATCTTTATTTTAGCCCCCCACGGGCCAGTGCTCCTCTGAGTGTTGGTCCGAACTAGAGTCCTGTGCAGCGCCCCCTCGGGGAAACTCGAGGTTTGGTTTTAGTTGTATGGAGTGCTCATCTGAGTGTGCCCTGAGAAAGAGATATGTGCAGCTCCTATCGGGATTTGTCGGCACATTCGGGTGGTGTTGCTGGTCTTGTTTTAACCTGTCGAATCATCTTGTTGTACCGGGATACCGAGTCTGATCGGTGTATCCTGGGTGGAGGTCTATTCCTTCGTTGACCGTGAGAGCTTGTTATGGGCTAAGTTGGGACCCCCCCTGCAGGGATTGATCTTTCGAAAGCCGTGCCCGCGGTTATTGGCAGATGGGAATTTGTTAATGTCCGGTTGTAGATAACTTGAACCTTAATTAATTAAAAAGAATCAACTGCGTGTGTTGCCATGATGGCCCCTTCTCGGCGGAGTCCGGGAAGTGGACACGGCGTTGGAGTTATGTTTGCGCAGGTTGCTCTCTAGTTCCTCGCTCGCGCTTTGCTCTCTCTTCTCGCTCTATTTTGCGAATAAGTTAGCCACCATATATGCTAGTCGCTTGCTGCAGTTCCACTTATACATTACCCCTTTCCTACCTATTAAGCTTAAATAGTCTTGATCGCGAGGGTGCGAGATTGCTGAGTCCCTGTGGCTCACAGATTACTATTACACCAGATGCAAGGACAGATGATACCGTTCCAGATGGCGCGCTCGAGCTGAAGTGGGAGTACGACGAGGACTCTCAGTGTTACTATGTGTCTTTTCCTGATGATCAGTAGTGGTGCCTATTCGGGGTTAGATTCAGGGCCTTGTCGCTTGTTGGGGGTCTCTTTTATTTTGGCGCCGTAGTCGGGCCATGAGTGATTGTATGATGGATGTTATTTATGTACTTTGATGTGACGTGGCGAGTGTAAGCCAACTATGTTATTCCCCTTTATATTATATATGTACATGGGATGTGTGATGATTTCCCGACTTGCGACATTGCTTTCAATGCGCCTATGTCTCTAAGTCGTGCCTCGACACGTGGGAGATATAGTTGCATCGAGGGCGATACAAGTTGGTAATCAGAGCCTTCCCCGACCTTAGGAGCCCCCATTGCTTGATCGTTTTTAGCAGCCGAGTTGTGTCTAGAAAAATGTTTTGAGTCCTTAGGAATTATATATTGGAGAGCTTAGGAATTCTTTTTACTTCCCAGTCTCCTCATCGCTCTGGTAAGGCATCCTGACGTAGAGTTTTGACTCTTCTCTTCTCAAATTTCACAAAAAAGTTTTTTAGGATCACGCGAGTATCTTGGTTTTGTTCCGATGGCTTATGACGAGAATACTGTCTTGGTGCCTCCTGTCAGGGGTTTAGTGGAAGTGTCCCGGGGAGTTGAGCTCTGAGGTGTTGTCATCATAATTCTATCGTTGCAATTCTGGTATACTTGAGATATGTGCGCGACATCGAAAATCTCCTTTATGCAGTTCGTTGGTGAGATAACTTCGATGCCACCCAGTACTGGGGCGGGAGTTCGGGAGTATCGCCATAACTTGTATAACGGATGCTTTTCGAAGGTTGAGATAGATGGTTTCCGAAGGTTTCTTGGTTATGTGTTGAAGGATGGATGCAGCTGGATGTAGGAATTGCTAGCTTGGGTGAGATATTATGCTTCCCCTGTATCCCCAACACCTGATTGCATAACCGGAAAGTTTCGGGAGTTTCATAGGAGGGAATTCAAGTAGCCTTAGGATATCTTTCCAACAGATGTATGATGTGAAATTGGGGTTCGACGTCTAGTGGTTCGCCTATTCACGGTCGATTTTACAGTGGCCTCGTTGTGTCTTAAAGAGTCCTTGGCTATGCTGACTCGGGGATGCTTCGTATGTCATGTGCACTGCCTTGTACATGATGGTGCTGTACGGTCGAGCCCGTGTAGGTCCTACCACGAAAATTTCGGACGGAAATTTTTATCATATGTTTGTTCCGGCTTACTCCGCAAGCCAACCCTTGGCTTTATTTCGAGTTGTGGTATTCGTTCTGCTTCGATGTCATATGTTGATTCCATCCCTCGTTGATGTACCTCTTCTACCTGATTCTTTGTGGCTTGGCAATTTAGGAATATGTGACCACTTCAAGAGAAGGCCAACCGAGTCTGCACCCTCCGCATAAAACTTACAATGCTAAAAGCAAACATTTGATTATTTGCGTGGACTAACTTTGTCTTTTTCATGATCATTTCCATGAACACTCACCAAAAACCTCCGCCCAACTTTGCCAAATTGCCCGGAGGCTTGGGGGCTACTGTCGGAGTAATTGGACACGGATACCCCGAAGACGACGAGACAATAAATCAAGACATCGGGGCTAGGAAAGCCCCTCAGTCCTCCTGCCCGGCTGCTCCTACCGGCTCCCTGTCCGACTGCTCTGCCCGGCTGGCTGCCGACTGCCGGCTGCCCACTACGCCAACCAGCCGGCTGCCGATTGCAGCCCGACCCGACACCGACAAGACCCCGACGGGACGGCCATACCGCAATGTCATCTACAGTGTATCTATCCCTGGGCACCATTTTATAAAGTGCACCAGGGACAAGGAGGCATGCACGTCACATACACATCTCTCATGGGCATGGTGTCCCATGCCCACTTGCCCCCCACGCCACTACCTAGCTTAGATAGTAAGCTAGCTCACCTATATATAAGGCACCCATCCATCCATCCACCAGACACATAGCCACGCCACATGCACTTGGCCGGCCACAAGGCCACTCACGCATGCATGTTCAGGCACATGCAACCACTAGCTCATATGCATATATACCAAGTCAGATGCCTATGGCACTGACTCCAGATACAGCTCCAGGAGCACTTTGTAGTGCCTGATGTACAACCCAGATATACATCCAGACATGCAGGAGTAGGGGTGTTTTCTCTTCGAAGAGCTCCGAACCTGGGTAAACTAGCGCGTGCTACTCGCATACCCGTCCCTGAATATTCCGGCAGCAGTCTTGCCCTCACACAAAGCCACCTTGTGGCATATGTCATCTTGCACCCCCCGTGAGAATACTATGACATTTGGCGCCCATCGTGGGGTGGTACTATGCTACCGCGCTGCTGCTGGTTTCGCAGTCCGGGCGGGACCATCTTCGTCATCACCGCGGCGTCGTCGTCGTCTCTGCGGTAGCGCTCGGGGGCCCGACATTGATGCGCCCTCGAAGCGGCCGCGAGGGGCGGCACGTCCTCGCCGTCGGCCTCTTCGTCTTCACCACCACGGCGTCACGCTGTCTCTCCGATAGCGGTCGGGGGCTCGACATCGACATGCCCCTGGAATGGCCGTGAGGGACGGCGCGTCCTCGCCGTTGGCCTTGCCTTCTTCACTACTACCGCAACGCCGGCCGTCCATACGTGCGTGCGCCGCGCGCGGGGCCTCGCTTCGGTCAGCCATGTTCGTCCATGCGCCGCTCGCGTCTGCTTTCCTCCGTGCAGTGCCTTGCTCCGGCCGACACGCGCGTTCGCTCCTCCACACACCATCTTTGCAAGCTAGCTAGATGCTAGTCAACAATGGTCAAACCATTAGCCATACCACTACACACATACTACCCCGTACATGGCCACATAATCCTCATACATGCCTCGCGGGTTTCCTGTACAATGGCTAGATATTGCCTATACACTTCCCGTACCATGCCAATATACTAGTCCCAGACAAAAGTCAGATGGTAGTCGGACACTGGTCTGATAATGTTCAGGCGCTAGCTCCTCCTCTACTGATGATGCGGGCCGCTTCCTTCGACCCCGGGGCACTGCGCTCCGCACGCCGGCTCTATCTCCGATGCAGCCCCGCCTCACCCCCACCTCCGGCTCTGGCGTTGGGTGCCGCGGCCGGCTGCGCCCCGCGCGCGCACCGGCTCCTGCGCTGGCCGCAGCCCGGCTATCTCCGGCTCCGGGTTGATGCTCCCTCGTCGCCCAGTCGTCTCGCCGCGGCACCGGCTGCTGCGCCGTGCCCCTGGCGCGCGTCCGAGCACCCTCCTGCGACCGCTCCTCCTCTGGATACCTGCTCCACGCCTGCCGGCTTCAGCCGCCTGGCCCGCGCCGCGCTATTCGCCCCCATGCCGACTGGCCACTGCTGGCCCCGCCTCGCCTCGCGCGCGTCCTCGCGCCCGCCGGCTGGGCCCCGTCCGGCAGTCAGCTTCCCCGCGCGCGCCGAGTTGTCGACCCCACGCCTCCGCCTGCTCGTCGGGTCGCCTCCCAGCCGGCGTCCGCCTCCGCGCGCCAGCCAGCTCCGCCCCGTCCTGCCGCCTTCGCCCGTGGCGGGAGCTCTGCTTCCGCCGGGTCCGCCCGCGTGCTGGCTCCGTCCTCCCGTGCAATCGGCCGCTGCCGCGCCCCTTGCCGGCTCCGGCTCCCGAGCACCCGGCTGCTCCCCTCGCCGGCTCCGGCCCCCGAGCACCCGGCCACCGCAGCGCCCCTCGCCGGCTCCGGCTCCCGAGCACCCGACTCGGCTGCTCCACCCGCCCGCTCCGGCTCCTGCGCACCCGGCCCCTACCGCGTTCCTCGCCGGCCCCGGCCCCTGGGCGCCCGCGCAGCACCGGTTTTTGCCGCGCTCTGGCCGCCGGCTCCCGCCGCGTCCCGCTATGGCCGGCTGCTCCTGCAGGAGAAAGGCCGGTTGCCCATCTGGCTTTGGTAGAAAAAGATAAAGAGAAAAAAGAAAGAAGGGTCCGGCTCCCCGCATGGAGTCGGACAGAAAGAGAAAAAAAAAGAGAGAAAGGGGTTTCCGGCTGATCGCATGGATTCAGACACAATGAAAAAGAAAAGAGAGAAGAAAAAGACAGAAGGGCCGACTGCTCAGATGCCAAAGTAGCAAGCCGGCAACTAGAAAAAAAGAGGCCGGGTGCTAAAAAAGAAGAAGAAGAAGAAGAAAAAAAGAGGGATGATCTGACTAGCAGACTGCTGCCCAGCCGACTGCTCTAGTCGACCGCCCGCGTCGCTGCTCGGCCGGCTGGTTCGTCTGCCCGCTTTGCTGCCTAGCCGACGAGTCGGTCCGGCTGCGCACATCCGGCTGAAGAAGAAAAAGAAGAAGACAAAGTAGTTGCCGGAAGATCCGGCCTGACTGCTCAGCAATCGTCCTGAATCTCGGGGGTTACACCCAGTGGGTGCGCTGGCGCGCCCCCATGGAAGATTGCAAACAAGAAGAGTTTTGTCCGGCTGCCAGCAGCCGGTAGAAGAGAAAAGAAGAAAAAGGACGCTGTAAGATACCTCGCCACCTGGCCGGTCGAGCCTGACCGACTGGGCCCCCTTCGAGCACCCGAAGGCCGCACCTAGCAGGTGCGCCGACGCACTCCGCGAGCGTCGAGCCGCGCCGGCTGTCTTCGGCAAACTCCGCCTCGGCTACGCGAAAACCAATGTGAGCTCCTCACCCGCATATTTTTTGCACCACGCAAGCACGAATAACCCCGAACGATGCTCGGGGGATGTCTCCGCATTTTATTACAGTAGCATCACTGTTCGCCCTGGCGCCAGCCAGAGTTGGCCCGGGGGCTGGCCGCTTGGCCTAAAACGTTAGTTCCCGCAGACGTCTTAGTACCGTGCGCGGTACCAAAGGCCCACTCTTAGTCATAGACCGCAGAGCAGCTGTCCGACTAGCAAGAGTGAATGCTGGAGGCCACCCACGTGAAAAACGTCCCGGAAGAAAAATGGATTGGGCGATCCGGCCGTTTCCTTTACAAGTATCTACTCGGTTGAATCTGCTCCTAGACTCTGAGTACTGTACACTCCACTTTGCGGCCCACTCTCAGCCACAGACCGCAGAGTGGCTGTCCGGCAAGCAAGAGCACAAGCCAAAAAGCTGAGGGAACACGAAAAAGATTAAGGGGGCTCGGACGAAACTGAGTCCGCACCCTCCGCATAAAACTTGCAATGCTAAAAGCAAACATTTGATTATTTGCGTGGACTAACTTTGTCTTTTTCATGATCATTTCCATGAACACTCACCAAAAACCTCCGCCCAACTTTGCCAAATTGCCCGGAGGCTTGGGGGCTACTGTCGGAGTAATTGGACACGGATACCTCGAAGACGACTAGACAATAAATCAAGACATTGGGGCTAGCAAAGCCCCTCAGTCCGCCTGCCCGGCTGCTCCTACCGGCTCCCTGTCCGACTGCTCTGCCCGGCTGGCTGCCGACTGCCGGCTGCCGACTACGCCAACCAGCCGGCTGCCGACTGCAGCCCGACCCGACACCGACAAGACCACGACGGGACGGCCATACCGCAATGTCATCTACAGTGTATCTATCCCTGGGCACCGTTTTATAAAGTGCACCAGGGACAAGGAGGCATGCACGTCACATACACATCTCTCATGGGCATGGTGTCCCATGCCCACTTGCCCCCACGCCACTACCTAGCTTAGGTAGTAAGCTAGCTCACCTATATATAAGGCACCCATCCATCCATCCACCAGACACATAGCCATGCCACATGCACTTGGCCGGCCACAAGGCCACTCATGCATGCATGCTCAGGCACATGCAGCCACTAGCTCATATGCATATATACCAAGTCAGATGCCTATGGCACTGACTCCAGATACAGCTCCAGGAGCACTTTGTACTGCTTGATGTACAACCCAGATATACATCCAGACATGCAGGAGTAGGGATGTTATCTCTCCGGAGAGCCCCGAACCTGGGTAAACTAGCGCGTGCTACTCGCATACCCGTCCTTGGATATTCCGGCAGCAGTCTTGCCCTCACACGAATCTACCTTGTGGCATACGTCGTCTTGTACCCCCCGTGAGAATAGCACGACAGGGGCCGCCGAGCGCTATTCGCAGACGTGCCAGACGCACTCGTCCAGTTGTAGATGCTTTAACTGGCATTTAAATAGGAACAATATGTAAGGATTTGGTGTGGGCACAATTGCAAGATTAGTAATGATAGTTTTTCTTGGTTACAAATGAAGATGTTCACTCTACTGATATCAAATACTGAATTTAGGCAACATAATAACTAATTTTAGGTAGTAGCCGTAGTGTAGTTTGTAAGAAGCTGCATGCATGGTTGACGATGTAGCATATGAGGTTTGTAAGAGGAATAGAGGGGAAATTGGTGGAATTATTTGACGTATTGTTTGAGTCTTGTGAGCATATATATAGAAGTACATGAGCATGTTGAAGCAGAAGACAAACTAGTCTATCCTATATTTTCCAATAATTATGGTACTCGACATCTTCACAATGGTAGCGACGCAGACGGTGAGATGGGAGAAGAATCCGAAGGTAAGCCAATGGACCCCCCTGCCGTAATGATCTATGGATCGTGGAAGTCGTGGGTGGAGTGAAAACCAACGAGGTTGCTCAAGCAGCGCGGTAGCCCTTTGTGCCGGTGTCGATATAGCCAAGAGCGTAGGGTGGTGTAGCCGTGGTCGAGGTAGCCGTGCGAGGGATGCCGTGGTCGACGTCGAGTTGGGGTGGCCGGTGTCGAGGTAGTCACCGTTGAGCTGCGGGTGCAAGGAGGCGCAATGATGTCGAGATAGTGGTGCGCTGGGAAGAAAACAATGTTGACGAGACATCACGTCGGTGTTGCAAACAGTGGGCATGCATAGATGGACGAAGTCAACATTGACAAGGCGCCGCTTCAGGCTTGCCTGGTCCGGGGACACGGCGTGGATGAAGGCATGCGTCAATGATGTCAGCACCGGGCATGCGTAGACGGGGACTTGCACGAGCTGTACGCCACGTCGAGGGGGCTAGCAGAGAAGGACTCTACCACACTTGCTATGCCAATCTACTTGGGGCCAATGTCGCCAGCGGTGATCAGAGTAGATGAAGTGGTCGGATAAGATGATGACGACGCTGGTGACGAGCTAGACGAAGACAAAAAGGTGGAAGGCGACAGAGGCGATCAGCAACGTCAAGTGGAATTGGGGCGTCAGCTAGCTAGCTATCAAAGCCTCTGATGTGTCGTCGACCTGTGGAGGGACACGGAGCTGCTGTTGCAACTGACCAGGTAAAGCTTCTTTTAACTGCTGCCATTGCAGCGATCAATTGTGGTGTGCATGTTGGTTGGACGACGCGCGCCGAGGCGACCACCCATCGTCCACTCCGAGTCGAAATAGTGGAGCACGCTGCCATTTTCAGGGAGGCTCCACTCACCCCTGGAATGATTTGTCGCAAAATGGCCCAGCGCCACGGCCGGTGAAAGCAAAAAGCACGGTGCGATGCGGATAATAGCATCTCCAGCCGTTCGCCCCCAAGGAGCTTGAAATAGCGCCTCTTGGGGGCTAACCGGCGATATATTCGGCATGGGGGGGGGGACGGCTCGGGTTCCCAGCCTGATGGATATATGCCTAGAGACAATAAAAAATGGTTATTATTATATTTCCTTAATCATGATAAAGGTGTTGAGAAACGTTGCATGGAAAACAAAAAAAATTCTACGCACACGCAAGATCTATCCATGGAGATGCTGTTGGGGAACGTAGTATTCCAAAAAAAATTACCTACGATCACACAATATCTATCTAGGAGATGCATATCAACGAGAGGGGAGAGTGTGTCTATGTACCCTCGTAGACCGAAAGCGGAAGCGTTTAGTAACGCGGTTGATGTAGTCAAACGTCTTCACGATCCAACCGATCCAAGTACCGAACATACGACACCTCCGCGTTCAGCACACGTTCAACTCGATAACGTCCCTTGAGCTCTTGATCCAGTTGAGGCCAAAGGAGAGTTCCGTCAGCATGATGGCGTGTCAACGGTGATGATGAAGTTACCGACGCAGGGCGTCGCCTAAGCACTACGACGATATGACCGAGGTGTGTAACTGTGGAGGGGGGCACCACACATGGCTAAGACAAATCTTGGAGTGCCTTTGGGGTGCCCCTTGCCCACGTATATAAAGGAGGGAGGAGGAGGAGGCCGGCCTAGGAGGGGCGCGCCTATAGGGGGAGTCCAACTAGGATTCCCAATCCTACTTGGAGTCCACTTCCTTTTTCCAAGAGGGGAGAGAGGGAAGGAGTAGGAGAGGGAGAAGGAAAGAGAGGGGGGCGCCGCCCCCTCCCTAGTCAAATTCGGACTTGTCATGGGGGGCACGCGGCCAACCCTTGAGGCCCTTCTCTCCTTTCCCGTATGGCCCATTACGGCCCACTACTTCCCCCGGCGAATTCCCGTAACTCTACGGTACTCCGAAAAATACCCGAATCACTCGGAACCTTTACGATGTCCGAATATAGCCTTCCAATATATCGATCTTTACATCTCGACCATTTCGAGACTCCTCGTCATGTCCGTGATCTCATCCGGGACTCCGAACAACCTTCGGTACATCAAATCACATAACTCATAATACAAATCGTCATCGAACGTTAAGCATGCGGACTCTACGGGTTCGAGAACTATGTAGACATGACCGATACACATCTCCGGTCAATAACCAATAGCGGAACCTAGATGCTCATATTGGCTCCTACATATTCTACAAAGATCTTTATCGGTCAAACCGCATAACAACATACGTTGTTCCCTTTGTCATCAGTATGTTACATGCCCAAGATTCGATCGTCGGTATCATCATACCTAGTTCAATCTCGTTACTGGCAAATCTCTTTACTCGTTCCGTAATGCAACATCCCACAACTAACTCATTAGTCACATTGCTTGCAAGGCTTATAGTGATGTGCATTACCGAGAGGGCCCAGATATACCTCTTCGACAATCGGAGTGACAAATCCTAATCTCGATCTATGCCAACTCAACAAACACCATCAGATACACCTGTAGAGCATCTTTATAATCACCCAGATACGTTGTGACGTTTGATAGCACACAAGGTGTTCCTCCGGTATTCGGGAGTTGCATTATCTCATTGTCAGAGGAATATGTATAGGTCATGATGAAAGCAATAGCAATAAAACTAAACGGTCATTTATGCTAAGCTAACGGATGTGTCTTGTCCATCACATCATTCTCTAATGATGTGATCCTGTTCATCAAATGACAACACATGTCTATGGTTAGGAAACTTAACCATCTTTGATTAACGAGCTAGTCAAGTAGAGGCGTACTAGGGACACTCTGTTTTGTCTATGTATTCACACATGTACTAAGTTTCCGGTTAATACAATTCTAGCATGAATAATAAACATTTATCAAGATATAAGGAAATATAAATATCAATTCATTATTGCCTCTAGGGCATATTTCCTTCAGTCTCCCACTTGCACTAGAGTCAATAATCTAGTTCACATTGCCATGTGATTAACACCAATAGTTTACATCTTTATGTGATTAGTTCACATCTCCATGTGACTAATACCCAAAGGGTTTACTAGAGTCAATAATCTAGTTCACGTTGCTATGTGATTAACACCCAAAGAATAATCATGTTTTGCTTGTGAGATAAGTTTAGTCAACGGGTCTGCCACATTCAGAGCCGTATGTATTTTGCAAATTTTTCTATGTCTATAATGCTCTGCACGGAGCTACTCTAGCTAATCGCTCACACTTTCAATATGTATCTAGATCGAGACTTAGAGTCATCTAGATCGGTGTCAAAACTTGCATCAACGTAACTCCTTAAGATGAACTCTTTGTCACCTCCATAACCGAGAAACATTTCCTTATTCCACTAAGGATAATTTTGACCAATGTTCAGTGATCCACTCTTGGATCAGTATTGTACCCTCTTGCCAAACTCATGGTGAGGTACACAATAGGTCTGGTACACAACATAGCATATGATATGTCCATTTTGCATCATGCTTTTATATCAATATTTATTGCATTATGGGCTGTTATTACAAATTATGTCACAATACTTATGCCTTTTCTCTCTTATTTTACAAGGTTAACATGAAGAGGGAGAATGCCGGCAGCTGGAATTCTGGGCTGGAAAAGGAGCAAATATGAGAGACCTATTCTGCACAACTCCAAAAGTTTTGAAACTCCACGAAGGTCAGTTTTGGAATATATTAAAATGATTGGGCGAAGAAAGCACCAGAGGGGAGCCAGCTACTGTCCAAGAGGGTGGGGGCGTGCCCTACCCCCTGGGCGCGCCCCCTGCCTCATGGGCCACCTGGCAGGCCCCCGATGCCCATCTTTTGGTATAAGGTGTCTTTTGCCCTGGAAAAAATAAGGAGGAAGCTTTCGGGACGAAGCGCCACCGTCTCGAGGCAGAACCAATCTAGGGCTCCGGTGGAGCTGTTCTGCCGGGGAAACATCCCTTCGGGAGGGGGAAATCGTCACCATCGTCATCACCATCGATTCTCTCATCGGGAGGGGGTCAATATCCATCAACATCTTCACTAGCACCATCTCCTCTCAAACCCTAGTTCATCTCTTGTATCCGATCTTTGTCTCAAAACCTCAGATTGGTACCTGTGGGTTGCTAGTAGTGTTGATTACTCCTTGTAGTTGATGCTAGTTGGTTTATTCGGTGGAAAGTTATATGTTCAGATCATTTATGCATATTAATACCCCTCTGATTATGAACATGAATATGATTTGTGAGTAGTTACATTTGTTCCTGGGGACATGGGAGAAGTCTTGCTATAAGTAGTCATGTGAATTTGGTATTCGTTCGATATTTTGATGAGATGTATGTTGTCTTTCCTCTAGTGGTGTTATGTGAACGTCGGCTACATGACACTTCACCATTGTTTGGGCCTAGGGGAAGGCATTGTGAAGTAATAAGTAGATGATGGGTTGCTAGAGTGACAGAAGCTTAAACCCTAGTTTATGCGTTGCTTCGTAAGGGGATGATTTGATTCCACATGTTTCATGCTATGGTTAGGTTTTCCTTAATTCTTATTTCGTAGTTGTGGATGCTTGCGAGAGGGATTAATAATAAGTGGGATGCTTGTCCAAGTAAGGGCAGTACCCAAGCACCGGTCCACCCACATATCAAATTATCAAAGTAACAATCACGAATCATGTGAGCATGATGAAAACTAGCTTGACGATAATTCCCATGATGAAAACTAGTTTGTCCAAGCTTGTCCTTTGCTACAAAAAGGATTTGGCCACCTTGGTACACCTTGTGTACTTTTATTACTTGTAACCCGTTACGAATTACCTTATCACAAAACTATCTGTTACCGATAATTTCATTGCTTGCAGAGAATACCTTACTGAAAACTGCTTGTCATTTCCTTCCACTCCTCGTTGGGTTTGACACTTTTACTTATCGAAAGGACTATGATAGATCCCCTATACTTGTGGGTCATCAGGATTCTTTTCTGACGCCGTTGCTGGGGAGTGAAGCGCCTTTGGTAAGGAAAAATTTATATAGTGTGCTGAAATTTACTGTCACTTGTTACTATGGAAAACAATCCTTTGAGGGGCTTGTTCGGGGTATCTTCACCCCGACCAGTAGATCAAAGAGTTGCTCCTCAACCTACTAAACCTATTGAAAATGTTTACTTTGAAATTCCTTCGGGTATGATAGAGAAACTGCTAGCTAATCCTTTTACAGGAGATGGAACATTACATCCCGATATGCACTTAATCTATGTGGATGAAGTTTTTGGATTATTTAAGCCTGCAGGTATGCCCGAGGATGTTATCGATAAGAAGGTCTTCCCTTTATCTTTGAAGGGAAAGGCATTGACATGGTTTAGGCTATGTGATGATATTGGATCATGGAACTACAACCGATTGAAATTGGAATTTCATCAGAAGTTTTATCCTATGCATATGGTTCATCATGATCGTAATTATATATATAATTTTTGGCCTCACGAAGGAGAAAGTATCGCTCAAGCTTGGGGGAGGCTTAAGTCAATGTTATATTCATGCCCCAACCATGAGCTCTCAAGAGAAATTATTATTCAAAATTTGTATGCTCGGCTTTCTCTCAATAATCGCTCCATGCTCGATACTTCTTGTACCGGTTCTTTTATGATGAAGACTATTGCATTCAGATAGGATTTATTGGAAAGAATTAAAGCAACTCTGAAGATTGGAAAATAGATGAAGGTAAGGAGTCAGGTATAACACCTAGTTTGATTGTGTTAAATCTTTTATGGATACCGATGCTTTTCGTGAATTTAGCACTAAATATGGACTTGACTCTGAGATGGTAGCTTCTTTCTGTGAATCATTTGCTACTCATGTTGATCTCCCTAAGGAGAAGTGGCTTAAATATCATCCTCCCATTGAAGTAAAAGTAGTTGAACCTATTAAAGTTGAAGAAAAGACTATCACTTATAATGTTGATCCTATTGTTTCTACCGCTTATATTGAGAAACCACCCTTTCCTGCTAGAATAAAGGATCATGCTAAAGCTTCAACTGTGGTTCGTAAGAGTAATACTAGAACACCTACACCCTCTGAGCAAATTAAAGTTGAACCTAGTTAAGGATCTCGTGGTTCATAAGAGTATCGCTATGGTTAAGAATCTCTTGGTCGATAATATTGATGGGCATGTTATTTACTTCTATGATGAAGCTGCTAGAATAGCTAGAACTGATACTCAAGATAAACATAGACCTGTTGTTGGCATGCTTGTTGTTTCTGTTAAAATAGGAGATCACTGTTATCATGGCTTATGTGACATGGGTGCTGGTGCGAGTGCAATACCTCATTCCTTATATAAATAAATTATGCATGATATTGCACCTCCCGAGATAGAAGATATTGATGTTACTATTAAGCTTGCCAATAGAGATACTATTTCACCAGTTAGGATTGTTAGAGATGTTGAAGTCTTGTGTGGGAAAGTTAAATATCGTACTAATTTTCTTGTTCTTGGTTCCCCACAAGATGACTTTTGTCCCATTATATTTGGTAGACCCTTCTTGAATACTGTTAATGCTAAGATAGACTGCAAAAAGGATATTGTTTCTGTTGGTTTAGGGGATATGTCTCATGATTTTAATTTTGCTAAATTTCGTAGACAACCCCATGATAAAGAATTGCCTAGTAAAGATGAAATCATTGGTCTTGCTTCTATTGCCGTGCCTCCTAATGATCCTTTAGAACAATATTTGCTAGACCATGAGAATGATATGTTTATGAATGAAAGAAGGGAAATAGATGAAGTATTCTTTAAACAGGGACCTATTTTGAAACACAACTTGCCTGTTGAAATTCTTGGGGACCCTCCTCCACCAAAGGGTGATCCCGTGTTTGAGCTTAAACCATTACCTGATACTCTTAAATATGCTTATCTTGATGAAAATAAGATATATCCTGTTATTATTAGTGCTAACCTTTCAGAGCAGGAAGAAGAGAAATTATTGAAAATTCTGAAGAAGCACCGTGCTGATGATCTAAATGGCATTAGTCTCACTTTATGCCAGCACAAAATAAAATTGGAGAAAGACGCTAAACCGGTTGTTGATCACCAACGACGGTTAAATCCTAAGATGAAAGAAGTGGTAAGAAATGAAATACTAAAGTTTCTGGAGGCAGGTATAATTTATCCTGTTGCTGATAGTCAGTGGGTAAGTCTTGTCCATTGTGTCCCTAAGAATGAAGGTATTACTCTTGTTCCTAATGATAAAGATGAATTGATCCCACAAAGAATTGTTACATGTTATAGAATGGTAATTGTCTTCTGCAAATTAAATAAAGCTACTAGAAAGGATCATTACCCTTTACCTTTTATTGATCAAATGCTAGAAAAACTATCCAAACATACACATTTTTGCTTTCTAGATGGTTATTCTGGTTTCTCTCAAATACCTGTGTCGAAAGAGGATCAGGAAAAGACCACTTTTACTTGCCCTTTCGGTACCTTTGCTTATAGACGTATGCCTTTTGGTTTATGTAATCTGATACATCTTCGTCGTATCTACTTTTCCAAACACTTTTGCCCTTGTGTTGGACTTTAACTTGCATGATTTGAATGGAACTAACCCGGGCTGACGCTGTTTTCAGCAGAATTGCCATGGTGTTATTTTTGTGCAGAAATAAAAGTTCTTGGAATGACCTGAAAATCAACGGAGAATTATTTTGGAATATATATAAAATACTGGAAGAAGAATCCACGTTAGGGGGCCTCCACCTGTCCACGAGGGTGGGGGGCGCCCTACCCCCTGGGCACGCCCCCTGTTTCATGGTCCCCCTGACACTCCACCGACCTCAACCTTGACTCCATATATTCACTTTCGGGGAGAAAAAAATCCAGGGAGAAGGATTCATCGCGTTTTACGATACGGAGCTGCCACCAAGCCCTAAACTCTCTCGGGAGGGCTGATCTGGAGTCCGTTCGGGGCTCCGGAGAGGGGAATCCGTCGCCATCGTCATCATCAACCATCCTACATCACCAATTTCATGATGCTCACCGCCGTGTGTGAGTAATTCCATCGTAGGCTTGCCAGACGGTGATGGGTTGGATGAGATTTATCATGTAATCGAGTTAGTTTTGTTAGGGTTCGATCCCTAGTATCCACTATGTTCTGAGATTGATGTTGTTATGACTTTACTATGCTTAATGCTTGTCACTAGGGCCCGAGTGCCATGATTTCAGATCTGAACCTATTATGTTTTCATCAATATATGAGAGTTCTTGATCCTATCTTGCAAGTCTATAGTCACCTACTATGTGTTATGATCCGGCAACCCTGAAGTGACAATATTCGGGACCACTCCTGGTGATGACCGTAGTTTGAGGAGTTCATGTATTCACTATGTGTTAATGCTTTGTTCCGGTACTCTATTAAAAGGAGGCCTTAATATCCCTTAGTTTCCAATAGGACCCCGCTGCCACGGGAGGGTAGGACAAAAGATGTCATGCAAGTTCTTTTGCATAAGCACGTATGACTATATTCGGAATACATGCCTACATTACATTGATGAATTGGAGCTAGTTCTGTGTCACCCTATGTTATGACTGTTACATGATGAACCGCATCCGACATAATTCTCCATCACCGATCCAATGCCTACGAGCTTTCCATATATTGTTCTTTGCTATTTTACTTTTCCGTTGCTATTGTTACAATCACTACAAAACACCAAAATACTACTTTTGCTACCGTTACTTTTGCTATCGTTACCACTACTATCATATTACCTTGCTACAGATATTAAGTTTCCAGGTGTGGTTGAATTGACAACTCAGCTGCTAATACTTGAGAATATTCTTTGGCTCCCCTTGCGTCGAATCAATAAATTTGGGTTGAATACTCTACCCTTAAAAACTATTGCGATCCCCTATACTTGTGGGTTATCAAGACTATTTTATGGCGCCATTGCCGGGGAGCATAGCTCTATCCTTTGAGTCACTTGGGATTTATATCTGCTTATCATTATGAAGAATTTGAAAGATCCAAGATCCAAGATCTATCCCTCAACTATGAGGGGTGGTAAGGAACTGCCATCTAGGTCTGCATTTGATTCACCTTCTGTTTTGTGTAAGCTTGCGACACCTAGACCTGCTTCTGCTATTAATTCTGATATGTCGCATGTTATTGATGATGCCACTTCTGCTATGCATGATACTTATGATGAAACTACTTCTATGCTTGATACTATTGTGCCACTTGGTGAATTTCTTGATGAACAACTTGCTAGGGCTAGAGAGAATGAAATTATTGAAACTGATAATATTGATGAAAGTGATGATGAAGATTCTCCCCCTAGATATGAATTACATGTTGTGCCTGAGGGCTATGTAATGGATGAGGAAACTGCTAGAGACTTTCTTGCCTGCAATGATAAGAGTGATCTTAAGAAATTATTAGCTAAGCTGAAACAAAAAACTTTGAATGCTAGAATGAAATATGATCCTGCTTATGCTACTTCACCTATCTTTGTTACTGATAAAGATTATGAATTTCTTTGTCGACCCTGATATAATTACTTTGGTTGAATCTGATCCTTTCTATGGCTATGAATCTGAAACAGTTGTACCACATCTTACTAAATTAAATGATATAGCCACCCTGTTCACTAATGATGAGAAAACTCGCTACTATTATATCCTCAAGATATTTCCTTTCTCATTAAAGGGTGATGCTAAGATATGGTTTAATTCTCTTGATCCTGGTTGTGTGCGTAGTCCCCAGGATATGATTTATTACTTCTCTGCTAAATATTTCCCCGCTCATAAGAACAAAGCTGCTTTAAGGGAAATACATAATTTTGTGTAAATTGAAGAAGAGAGTCTCCCACAAGCTTGGGGGAGGCTTCTCCGATTACTTAATGCTTTGCCTGATCATCCTCTCAAGAAAAATGAAATACTTGATATCTTTTATAATGGACTAACCGATGCTTCCAGAGACCACCTGGATAGTTGTGCTGGTTGTGTTTTCAGGGAAAGAACACCAGATGAAGCTGAAATTTCATTGATAATGTGTTGACTAATGAAAATAATTAGACACTTCCGGAACCAACTCCTAAGCCAACTCCGAAGAAAAGGGGTATTCTATTTCTCAGTCTTGAAGATATGCAAGAGGCAAAGAAATCTATGAAGGAAAAAGGTATAAAAGCTGAAGATGTTAAGAATTTTCCTCCTGTTGAAGAAATACATGGTCTTAATTTACTGCCTGTTGAAGAAATACATGGTTTTAATCCATCACCTATTGAAGAAACACATGGTCTTGATAACCCGACACATGTAGTAAAGGTAAATTCTCTCTATAGATATGATAAAGCTGAAATCCCTCCTACTAAGTTTGCTAGCCAATGTCTGGATGAGTTTGATAACTTTATGGTTAAGCAAGAAGACTTCAATGCTTATGTTGGTAGACAATTGAAACATAATGCTTATATGATTGAACACTTGAGTGATTATATGGCTAATGTTAAAGGTGAACTAAAACTTATTAGCAAACATGTTTCTATGGTTACCACTCAAGTAGAACAAGTACTTAAAGCTCAGAATGATTTGCTCAATGAATTAAATAGTAAGAAAAATGATAATGATGTTAGAGTTATGACTAGAGGTGGTAAAATGACTCAGGAACCTTCGTATCATGAGGGCCATCCTAAGAGAATTGAGCAAGATTCTCAGAGACATAATAATGATGCACCTAGTCCTTCTAAGAAAAAGAAAAAGAAAAATGATAGGACCTTGCATGCTTCTAGTGAACCTGTTATTGACACACTTGAGAATCCCAATGATATCTCTATTTCTGATGCTGAAACACAATCTGGTAATGAGCATGAACCTAGTGATAATGTTAATAATGATGTTCATGTTGATGCTCAACCTAGTAATGATAATGATGTGGAGATTGAACCTGTTGTTGATCTTGATAACTCACAATCAAAGAATCAACGTTATGATAAGAGAGACTTTGTTGCTAGGAAGCACGGTAAGTAAAGAGAACCATGGGTTCAGAAACCCATGCCTTTTCCTCCTAAACCTTCCAAGAAAAAGGATGATGAGGATTTTGAGCACTTTGCTGAAATGATTAGACTTATCTTCTTGCGTATGCGTTTGACTAATATGCTTAAAATGAATCCTTATGCTAAGTACATGAAAGATATTGTTACTAATAAAAGAAAGAAACCGGAAGCTGAAATTTCCACCATGCTTGCTAATTATACTTTTAAGGGTGGAATACCTACGAAACTAGGAGATCCTGGAGTACCAACTATACCATGCTCCATTAAAAGAAACTATGTTAAAACTGCTTTATGTGATCTTGGAGCTGGTGTTAGTGTTATGCCTCTCTCTTTATATCGTAGACTTGATTTGAATAAGTTGACACCTACTGAAATATCTTTGCAAATGGCTGATAAATCAACTGCTATACCTGTAGGTATTTGTGAGGATGTGCCTGTTGTGGTTGCAAACGTTACTATTTTAACAGACTTTGTTATTCTTGATATTCCCAAGGATGATAGTATGTCTATTATTCTTGGAAGACCCCTTTTGAATACTATAGGGGCTGTTATCGATTGCACCAAAGGCAATGTCACTTTTCATGTTAATGGTAATGAGCATACGGCACACTTTCCGAGGAAACAACCTCAAGTCCACAGTATCAATTCTATTGGAAAAATTCCATCGATTATTTTTGGAGGTTTTGAATTTCCTCTTCCTACTGTCAAGAAGAAATATGATATTATTATTGTTGGGGATGTGCATATCCCCGTTAAGGTAACCTAGTGTTATTCGAAAATTCTCCGGTTCCATGTTACTCGGAATGAGTTTGTTAACAAGACCTGATCAACCTTGTTAGTGGATTCCTTTTGATGAGCATGAGATGGATGAATTTAGAAAACACAACTCTCTGTACCCTCTTTTTACTTTCTGTTATTTATATTAAATAAAGCGAAAATAGTATTTTTCTGTCTGTTTTCTGAATTATCAATGCAATAAAAAATGCCCCGAAAATAAAAGTTCTCCAAATGCCCTGAAAATTAAATATGATTTTTTCTAGAATATTTGAGAATATCTGGCATTGAGAACACAACAGGGGGAGCAAGCACCTGGCCACGAGGGTCCAGGGCGCGCCCCCTGCCTCGTGGGCCCACGGTGGCTCCCCTCCACTTATTCCAGCTACCACACACTCCTTCTTCCTCCCGAAAACATCACTAGCCAGCTCAAACCCGAGTCCAAGCTCATCTTGCCGCCATTTTCGATCTCCTTGCTCAAAGCTCCATTCACAAAACTGCTTTGAGGGACTGTTCTTTGGTATGTGACTCCTCCAATGGTCCAATTAGTTTTTGTTCTAGTGCTTTATTCGTTGCATATTTTTGCTGCTTAGGTGACCCTGTTCTTGAGCTTCCATGTCAAATTTATGTGGTCAAAAGTAGTTTTGATGCATGATATTGTCTCTGGACACTTGTAGGAGTAGTTGCTATCAATTTTGTGAGTTTGGTTCACTCTTATTTTGAAGTTACTAAAAATTTCAGAAATTTTTCAGAGGAAGAAATATGTTTAGGAAAATGTACCAAGGTGGTCCTTCAAGGAAGCAAGGACCCAGGCTCGCAATATGCGATGCCGATGATGAACCACCAAGGGAAGCTCAGGTGCGGGCTTGTGAATGGCCGCCAGAGGACTTTATGGATCGAGCAGGAATCAAGGAAGAATTTAATGCGTATGTGCATAATACCGATCTTGAGAGCTTCGAGGCAGATAAGTGCCGCCAATACCACTATCTCACTAATTCCTTTGTGAGAAGGTGTGAATTTTCATCATCACGCAATTCTCAAACTGTCCTATTTGATCTCTATGAAAATTCTTATGCTATGGACTTAGAGGATTTTAATACTGCTTGCAAACTTCCACAATGGGGCAGCACTAGTGAGCCTCGCAAATCTGAGTTTAGAGATTTTCTTGCTAGTATAACTTTGGGGGAATCTAGAGATATAACACAAGCTACCATAGGGAGCATTCATTTTCCTACTACACATTATTTTGCTCTCTTCATAGGTAGGTGCATAAATGGTAAGGATGAAGCATGTCACATGTGTGTCCCGACCTTAGTGTTCTCAGGAGTGTTGTATTAGGAGATAAACATTATAATTTGGGAGCCATTGTTGCACGTAGGTTGCATAATAATAGATTTAATGGAGATTTCTTTGGTGGAATTTATGCAACCCGCCTAGCTAATTCTCTTGATATACCCATACGTGGGTATGATATTGAGTTGCCTCTCTCTTATCTAGATTATGATGCTATGGTTCGTCATCAGTTTGTTGAGAGGAACAATCAGTTCCTCCAGTACTGACTAATCTTCGACAGACGATGCACCTATCACGTCGCTCTTCCTGCTCCTACTTTCTTTGTCTTTCAGGCAAATGGGAGATATGTTATAACCAGGGAGGAGGCGACCGAGTACGAGAGGAGGGCGGAGACAACTCGCCTCCAAGCTGCAGCTCATCAGGCAATTGCCGTTGCATCTCAGTACGACCCCAGCTACAACTTTGGATATCCGCCAGGCCAGCCGTGGCCATAGACCAACTTAGGCCAAAAGCCTAAGCTTGGGGATTAAGTATTTCTCACCGACATTACATTCATGTTCACACACTCATGCTAGTTGTCGGTGCTCATACTTTTCATTGTATCATCCATGCTACTTTATTTTCCTTTTTATGCTTTCTTCTTGTGTGTTTAATAAACCTTAAGAAAAACGAAAAAATTAGTTGTAGCTTTTAGCTAGTTTACTTTCCATACCTGTAGTAGTAATACTAAAAATAAAACCCAAAAATATTTCTCGTTCTTCTTTTGTTTGTTGGGAGCTTTCTCGTGTAAATAGTTTTATTTCTTTTCTTTCCTTTGGGGGTCGAGAGGAGAAGACCATGATTAAAATGTTAAAGTGGCTCTTATATGCATTATTGTTGATCTGACAAAAGAGCCCATATTACCTTGTCTTCTCTCTTGAATTGAATGCATGCATATTCCAGCTTAGTCCAATGCACGTGCACTATTATTATTTTCCACACTATTCGGTCGTGCAAGTGAAAGGCAATAATGATGATTATATGATGAACTTATTGAGATGAGAAAATATGGTATGAACTCGACCTCTCTTGTTTTTGTAAATATGATTAGTTCATCGTTCCTGATTTAGCCTATTATAACATGTTTGCAATGACACTACTGAAAAAGAATTTTTAGCAATTGTATTTGCTTGTGATAAGTTCAGACCTTATATTGTTGATTCCAAAGTAACTGTTCAGACTGATCGTGCTCCAATTAAATACCTTATGGAAAAGAAAGATGCTAAACCTAGACTTATTAGATGGGTTCTCTTGCTACAAGAATTTGATTTGCATATTATTGATAGAAAGGGTGCTGAGAACCCCGTTGCAGACAACTTGTCTAGGTTAGAGAATGGTCTTGATGACCCACTACCTATAGATGATAGCTTTCCTAATGAACAATTAACTATCATAAATGCTTCTCGTACAACTCCATGGTATGTTGATTATGCTAATTACATTGTTGCTAAATTTATACCACCTAGTTTCACATACCAGCAAAAGAAGAAGTTTTTCTATGATTCAAGACATTACTTCTGGGATGACCTACACCTTTATAAAGAAGGAGTAGATGGTGTTATTAGACGTTGTGTACCTGAGCATGAACAGGAACAGATCCTATGCAAGTGTCACTCCGAGGCTTATGGAGGACACCATGCTGGAGATAGAACTGCACATAAGGTATTGCAATCCGGTTTTTATTGGCCTACTCTTTTCAAGGATGCACGTAAGTTTGTCTTGTCTTGTGATGAATGTCAAAGAATTGGTAATATTAGTAAACGTCAAGAAATGCCTATGAACTATTCACTTGTTATTGAACCATTTCATGTTTGGGGCTTTGATTATATGGGACCATTTCCTTCCTCTAATGGGTATACACATACTTTAGTTGTTATTGATTACGTTACTAAGTGGGTAGAAGCTATTCCAATTAGTAGTGCTGATCATAACACTTCTATTAAGATGCTTAAAGAAATTATTTTTTCGAGGTTTGGTGTCCCTAGATACTTAATGACTGATGGTGGTTCTGAAAGTGCAACTATCCCTAGGTGGTTTTGGTAATTCATAACAACATATAGCTCATTGAGCTAATGCTATTTCAAGATGATTATTTCAGGAAAGCTCAATGATTGGCATGGCATGGATGTGAAAGTGGAACCCTCAAAATGCTAAGGACAAAGAATTGGCTCAAGCTCAAAAGTTCAAGACTCTTCATTTTATGTTTTAGTGATCCAAGATCACATTGAGTCTTTAGGAAAAGCCAATACTATCAAGGAGGGATGAGGTGTTGCTTAATGAGCCTCTTGCTTAATGTGCTTAATGATATGCTCCAAAATCCTCAGCTACTTTCCCATATCCACAAATGACCTAAACCCTAAGCCAAACTCGGTCATACCGATTCTTTCAATCCGGAGCCACCGAGTTTCACTTGTCATTTGCCACTGCCAAACCCTAGCAATTCGGTCCTATCGATAAGGATCTCGGTCTCACCGAGATGGGCTTGCAAACTCTCTGTTTCACTTTCGTAACTTTTCGGTCTCACCGAAAGAGCGAATCGGTCCCACCGAGAATGCAAGGTAAACTCTATGTTTCCTTCTTGTAACTTTTCGGTCTCACCGAAAGAGCAAGTCGGTCCCACCGAGTTTGCCTGACCAACTCTCTGGTTAGCTTATTGCCAACCTCGGTCTCACCGAGTTTGTGCAATCGGTCTCACTGAGATTACGTTATGCCCAAACCCTAACTGAATCGGTCCTACCGAGTTGCATGTCAGTCCCACCGAAATTCCTAACGGTCACTAGGTTTACTATTTTGGTCCAACCGAGTTTTCTGATTCGGTCCCACCGAGATTGGTAAATTGTGTGTAACGGTTGGATTTTGTGTGGAGGCTATAAATACCCCCCCACCTCCTCTTCACTCGTGGAGAGAGCCATCAGAACACATACACCATTCCAACTCGCATGTTCTGAGAGAGAACCACCTACTCATGTGTTGAGACCAACATATTCCATTCAAACCATATGAATCTTGATCTCTAGCCTTTCCCAAGTTGCTTTCCACTCAAATCTTCTTTCCACCAGATCCAAATCATATGAGAGAGAGTTGAGTGTTGGGGAGACTATCATTTGAAGCACAAGAGCAAGGAGTTCATCATCAACACACCATTTGTTACTTCTTGGAGAGTGGTGTCTCCTAGATTGGCTAGGTGTCACTTGGGAGCCTCCGACAAGATTGTGGAGTTGAACCAAGGACTTTGTAAGGGCAAGGAGATCGCCTACTTCGTGAAGATCTACCGCTAGTGAGGCAAGTCCTTCGTGGGCGATGGCCATGGTGGGATAGACAAGGTTGCTTCTTCGTGGACCCTTCGTGGGTGGAGCCCTCCATGGACTCGCGCAACTGTTACCCTTCGTGGGTTGAAGTCTCCATCAACGTGGATGTAGGATAGCACCACCTATCCGAACCACGGGAAAAACATCCGTGTTTCCAATAGCGTTTGAATTCTCCAAACCCTTCCCTTTATATTCTTGCAAGTTGCATGCTTTACTTTCCGCTGCCAATACACTCTTTGCATGCTTGCTTGAATTGTGTAATGATTGCTTGACTTGTCCTAAGATAGCTAAAATCTGCCAAGAACTAAAATTGGGAAAAGGTTAAGTTTTTATTTGGTCAAGTAGTCTAATCACCCCCCTCTAGACATACTTTCGATCCTACAAGTGGTATTAGAGCTGTGGTTTCCATTTCCCTTGATCTCCATAGCTTTTGGTGGTCATAGCCTTGGTTTCACAACCTAGGAGAGTATGGCGTCTAGCGAGGGAAATTATCACCGTAGAGGTCCTTACTTTGATGGTACTAATTTTGCTAGTTGGAAGCATAAAATGAAAATGCATATTCTTGGACATAACCCCGCCGTATGGGCTATTGTTTGTGTTGGCTTGCAAGGTGAGTTCTTCGATGGGAGGGAACCAAACCGTGAAGCTACCGCGGATGAGTTGAAGATGTTGCAATACAATGCTCAAGCTTGTGATATTCTCTTCAATGGATTGTGCCCCGAAGAATTCAACAAAATCAGCCGCCTTGAGAATGCAAAGGAAATTTGGGACACTTTGATTGATATGCACAAAGGTACCGACTCCGTCAAGGAATCCAAGTTGGATGTGCTCCAAAGTCAACTTGACAAGTCCAAGATGAAGGATGGTGAAGGTGTCGCCGAAATGTACTCTAGGCTTGCTCTCATCACAAATGAGATTGCCGGCTTAGGAAGTGAAGAGATGACCGATAGATTCATCATCAAGAAGATCCTAAGAGCCTTGGATGGGAAATATGACACCGTGTGCACATTGATTCAAATGATGCCCAATTACAAAGATCTCAAGCCAACGGAAGTGATTGGAAGGATTGTTGCTCATGAGATGTCACTCAAGGATAAAGAGGAACTTCACAACAAATCAAGTGGTGCCTACAAAGCCTGATGTGAAGTCCCCACATCATCAAGTGAGAAACAAACCTTCAATGAAGAATTGAGATTAATGGTGAAGAACTTCAACAAGTTCTACAAGAGTAGAAGCAAAGATAGAAGCTTGAAGTCAAGGTCCTACAATGACAAAAGATCTTCTAGTTGAGAGCGAAACTGCTACAATTGTGGAAGACCCGGACACTATTGCAATGAGTGTACGGCTCCCTACAAGAGAAGAGAAGATTCTCCAAAAAGAAGAAGCAAAGAATCACCACCAAGAGAGAGAAGGAGTAGAGATGATCGTTATGAACGGAAATACTCACGGAGAATCAAGGATTCGGAAAGGAAGGAAAAATCATCAAGGAGCTACACAAAAGAAAGACATCAATTAATCATGTTAATCATGCTAAAACAAATGACAATGATAAGGAGAAGATTGAGGCTCTAACTAAAGAACTAAACACTCTTAAGTTAGCTCATGAAACTATCTTCGAAGATCATCGAGAACTTTTAAGAGCTCATGAGAAATTACGCTTTGAAAAGCTTAATCTTGAGCAAGAGCATGAGTTCTTAAAGGCAATCAACGATGATCTCCGCAAGAAAAGTTCTTCTTACATTGCCAAGCGTTTACTATTATCCACTTACATGCCTCAAGTCAAGTCTAGTAACAAGAACAAGAAAGATTCTTCCTCTAGTAGTAACAATGATCATGCTAAATCCAATATTGTTGCTTCTAGTAGTTCTCTTGATTCCACTAATGATTCTCTTAGCCAAGTTACACTTGAGCAAGAAAATAGCTTATTGAAGGGAATCATAGAGAAAGGAGTGTACAAGAGCCTTGCCGGGAGTAAGCAATTCGAGGAAATTGTGCGCAAGCAAGGAATGCACCGGAAGAATCAAGGTGTTGGTTTTGAAAAAAAGTTCAACGCCAATGCAGCTGAATGGGAAGAAGATCAATACCCCAAGACAAAGTTTGTTCCTCAACAAGAGAAGTATGACACTTCTTTCAAGGGGACACAAGCTCAAGATGATCTTCCACCACAAGACTACAAGCAAAAAGGCAAGGACAAGCTTCAAGAGGAGATTGATGCATTTGAAGAAGCTCCTAAGACCTTAGTCAAGTGGATTCCCAAGACCACGTCAAGTTCCACTTCATCAAGTACGACTACAACTCCAAGGATTCCCATCAAGATGGTGTGGATCTAAAAGAAGAAGAACTAGAGAGTTCTTGAGGGTGACTCCGCCAACATATTTCACTCTCATCATTTTGGCAAGAACAAGTGCAATCAACTTCCACATCATGCACTAGTTCAAGGAGTCACAAACCCTCTTGTTGGTAAGACAAGGGACAAGGTAACCTAAAGTTGTCATGGACATCATCTTGTGTATACATCACTCTATGTATATGGATATCCTTGTTTGTTCCTTGTGGGACTAACCCATGTAGGTATTGAAAGTGCAATTCACTCAAATGGATAGCTCCAAGTGATCTACATCAACATTGAGCATCCACATCTTCAACATCTACATGAAGTCATCATCGACAAAACCCAAGGTTAGTTCATCCCTCTTAAGGTGGATATCACATCTAGGGGGAGCTTTACTCTAAGACTTGAGCTAAAGCAACTCTAAAGATGTGAATACAACAATGCTTTATGTAAAAGTGGTAACCCCACTTGAGCTTAAACGATGAGTATGACCGACGATCAAGTGTTCTCACTTGACTCCTAAGTCAATATACTCATATATAGATGACCTAGTCATCGCAAATTGCTTGATAGATGCTAGAATTGTTTGTGCATGCTTTGACACATATTTCATTTGCCATCTTATTGTGTGAGCATGTTGGTTGCATATTTTACTCATTCGAGGACATCCACTTGTTGTTTTGATTGTTTGGCTTTATCTTCTTTTGCCAAGTGGATGGACAAGAATGCCTAAGAACCTCCTCTAGCTATCTATGCTTTTCCCGTCTCAAACTCTATTCATGCCGCATCACAAAACTTGATCAAGTCAGATTCGAACCACTCTGTGTGAGGAGCGCTCGGAGTCCCTGATTCTTCATAGACTTAAACTTCCAAAACCTCTTTGTGATACTCGGTCTGACCGATACCATACTTTCGGTCCTACCGAGATCATTAAGTTGATCTAGGTTTTCGATCTCGGTGCAACTGATTTGAACCACTCGGTCACACCGAGTTGCAATAACTGTATACAATTTTGCATCTCGGTGCCACCGAGTTGTTCCACTCGGTCACACCGACAGGGTCGGGCTATATATAGTGACGGGCAGAATTTTGGAAATTTCTCCAAAACCTATTCGCCCGCGCATAGCTCGCTCTGCCTCCTGGGTCTCCGGATCGTCCTCCTCGCCGCCAGCAGCCTCCTATCATTGGTCTCCGCCGCCATCAACGGAATTCTGCCCCGCTGTTGCCGCCGTAGCGAGTCTCCGCCGAACTAGGGCATGGACTCGATCTTTGTGCTATTCTTCAATCCGATTCCTAGCACATTGTGATCATCATGATTCTTGCCACGTTTGATAAACTCCTATCGAGTCAATGAACTCGTAGATTAGGTTTAATTCGAAAATTTTAGTGTCAGGTTTCCGCCGAAACCATCTCGTACCCACCGAGTTGAAAAACTCGGTCCCACCGATTTGGCTTATGCCATTACACAAGTAAAACTCGGTCTGACCGAGAATTACTTATCGGTGTGACCGATTTTGGAACTCTGTGAAACCCTAGCAGTCTTGGTGCCACCGAACTGTGACTCGGTCTGACCGAGTTCACTAGTTCTGGTGCCAACACTGCTTCGGTGTCACCGAGTTTGAAAATCGGTAGATCCGAGATGATTTCAGTGGGAAACTAAAACTAAGTTTTTGAATTATTCTTTTGCAAAAATCTCTGCATTTTGTGATGCTCATCCACTCTATCTCATCTATAATCTATTCAGAGGGTTAGCAGTCAGCTTGCATCATGTCAGACCAGAGTGACAGCCAGAACTTGTCAGAGCAGCAAGTGCAGTTGAGTGAGGGCACTGGCCCCTCAAGTTCCTCCGATGATGGCAGCAGGAGCACGCCCAGCAACCTGCCTAAAGCTGCCACACGTCAAAGGAAGAAGAGGACTTCTGATTCTGAAGATGAGGACTATGTGGCAGAGGAAGAGGCTACATCAAAGAGAGCTGAGCCAGCAGCAGGCACAAAGCCAGGCCTGAAAATCAAAAGGCCAGCAGGCAGGCAACCCATGTCAAAGGCTAGAGCTTCAACTGTGAAGCCTGCTCCCATTGAGCCCATTGCTGCTGAGGGCAAGAGGAGGAAAGAACGAGTGAAGAAGACTGTGGCCAGAGTGCTTGGGAAGGCCTCCATCATGGTAGATGAGGAGGAGGAAGAAGAAGAGGTTGCTGCACCAACACCCAAGGCAGCCAAACTTATGGGAGATGCCATAAGGTCAGGGAAAGCTACATCCAAGCCCAAGGAAGCACCCAAGGCTGCATCTAAGCCTAAGAGTGCACCAAAGAGAAACACCAGAAGCATCCCAGCCACTGAGAAGAACAAGGCCCCAGTGCCTGAAGTTGCAGAGGAAGAAGAAGAAGAGCATGTCCTTAGGAAGCTCAAGCCCAAGATCCCAGACCACAACGATGCTCATCCTGTGGCTGAGGATATGAAGCTCAGGAGAGATTCAGGGCTGAGGAAGTGGAGAGAAGCAGATCCGTATGCTTCTAGGAGAAGGACTGTAGTGGACTACCGGTTTCATACCAAGGAGCAGCAGGATTTCTATGAGACTATTTTGCTTGACAAGAAGCCAATTGTGTGTGACATGAGATGGGTCGACTGGACCTACATGAAGGAGAATGAGGAACACTACCCTGGAGTATATGACAGCTTTAGTGCATGTGGAGTGGCAGACTTTGTTGGGCAGAAGCTCACAAAGTGGAACGAGGAGCTAATCATGCAATTCTACTCCACAGCACACTTTTATCCGGATGGCAGGATCACTTGGATGTCAGAGGGTACAAGGTACCAATCCACTGTTGAGGAATGGGCGAAGTTGATCAATGCCCCAGAGGAGCAGGATGATGACTTGGACATTTATGCCAAGAAGAAGATGGACCACAACTCTATGTCCAACATGTACAAGGAGATTCCGAATGAAGCACTTGACACGTTCAAGTTTGGCTCAGTGCACTATCTTCTGTCAGGATTGCCTACGATCAACTGGATCCTTAGGCACACTCTTCTGCCCAAGTCTGGAGATCACAAGATGATCAGAGGTCACGCGATCAATTTGCTTCATGTTTTTGACGTGCCTCAAAAATTCAAAGTCATGAGTCTCATAGTGGAAACAATCAAGAGGACAGCAGCAGACCAGAAGAGGAGCTGTGGATATGCCCCACAGATTCAGGAGCTCATCAACTCCAAGATGGGCACGGGCATATACCTCTTGGATAAGGAACATCTGCCCATCCGTCCAGATTTCGAGGATAACCAAGTGGTCATGACTGAGAATGAGCCATCATCTGTCCATGCACAAGCTCAGAAGGAGAAGGCGAAGAAGGAGAAAGCTGCCAGGATGCCTACTCAAGCGGAGGCATCTGATTACTTCCTGAAAACCAAACAAGAGCAGCTTGGTTACCTGATTGCGTCCACCCTGCGGATTGAGCAAGGACTTGCCACCCTGACTCAGAACCAGGCAAGCCTAGAGAGGATCATGGAACAGAGGTTCTATGACTTGGACATCAAGGTGACAGAGATACAGACTGCCGTGGAGCAGCTCCAGGAGGACATGAATGAGAGGAGAGGCAGGACCACAACTGATGCTTTTGTGAGGGTGCCACGAGGTCCGAGGTCATCTGCGCTGCCAGTTGCTGACACTAGAGCTACAACGTCTGCGCCAGCCAGAGCCTCAGTTCCACCAGCTCCAGCATCCACCTCAGCCTCGACTCCGACCACGTCTACCGAAGGCTTCGTCCTTGGAGTGCTCCGGACTCCACCACCACCTGAAGATCAAGCCTGAGCGTCGACTTAGCACTATGCATTTTCTAGGAACTTTTTGGTAACTTGTTGCCAAAGGGGGAGAAAATGTATAGATCATAGGCTTCGAGAGAGAGTGTTGCTTTTATTCTCTCTTGTTTTATTTGGTGGTTTTTTTCGAACTTTGTTTGCCTGTGTGTGAGATACTACGTCCTTATGTTTGTGAGACATCGATGATCATGTGTTTGATCATAAGCTACACTTAATGTTTGCTTAATGCTTGCTTAAATATTATCATTCTATCTATCGTTTGCGATCGTTCACTATTCTTGGTGATGAGTGCATGTATTTCAATCTTATCATTTTTGAGCGCTCCACCAAGATGTATGTGACATGGAAGAGTAACCCATGATTCTAACTCCTTGTGCATTTGCAGTCCAAAGCAAATTTTAAATATGCACAAATTTAGGGGGAGCTCTTACTTGTCACATACTTCTCAAAGCGATGATATATTTCATGCTTATTATCATTTGTCGAAGCTTTGATCTATATGTTGTCATCAATTACCAAAAAGGGGGAGATTGAAAGTGCAACTATCCCTAGGTGGTTTTGGTAATTCATAACAACATATAGCTCATTGAGCTAATGCTATTTCAAGATGATTATTTCAGGAAAGCTCAATGATTGGCATGGCATGGATGTGAAAGTGGAACCCTCAAAATGCTACGGACAAAGAATTGGCTCAATCTCAAAAGTTCAAGACTCTTCATTTTATGTTTTAGTGATCCAAGATCACATTGAGTCTTTAGGAAAAGCCAATACTATCAAGGAGGGATGAGGTGTTTCTTAATGAGCCTCTTGCTTAATGTGCTTAATGATATGCTCCAAAATCCTCAGCTACTTTCCCATATCCACAAATGACCTAAACCCTAAGCCAAACTCGGTCATACCGATTTTTTCAATCCGGCGCCACCGAGTTTCACTTGTCATTTGCCACTGCCAAACCCTAGCAATTCGGTCCTACCGATAAGGATCTCGGTCTCACCGAGATGGGCTTGCAAACTCTCTGTTTCCCTTTCGTAACTTTTCGGTCTCACCGAAAGAGCGAATCGGTCCCACCGAGAATGCAAGGTAAACTCTATGTTTCCTTCTTGTAACTTTTCGGTCTCATCGAAAGAGCAAGTCGGTCCCACCGAGTTTGCCTGACCAACTCTCTGGTTAGCTTATTGCCAAACTCGGTCTCACCGAGTTTGTGCAATCGGTCTCACCGAGATTACGTTATGCCCAAACCCTAACCGAATCGGTCCTACCGAGTTGCATGTCAGTCCCACCGAAATTCCTAACGGTCACTAGGTTTACTATTTTGGTCCAACCGAGTTTTCTGATTCAGTCCCACCGAGATTGGTAAATTGTGTGTAACGGTTGGATTTTGTGTGGAGGCTATAAATACCCCCCACCTCCTCTTCACTCGTGGAGAGAGCCATCAGAACACATACACCATTCCAACTCGTATGTTCTGAGAGAGAACCACCTACTCATGTGTTGAGACCAAGATATTCCATTCAAACCATATGAATCTTGATCTCTAGCCTTTCCCAAGTTGCTTTCCACTCAAATCTTCTTTCCACCAGATCCAAATCATATGAGAGAGAGTTGAGTGTTGGGGAGACTATCATTTGAAGCACAAGAGCAAGGAGTTCATCATCAACACACCATTTGTTACTTCTTGGAGAGTGGTGTCTCCTAGATTGGCTAGGTGTCACTTGGGAGCCTCCGACAAGATTGTGGAGTTGAACCAAGGAGTTTGTAAGGGCAAGGAGATCGCCTACTTCGTGAAGATCTACCGCTAGTGAGGCAAGTCCTTCATGGGCGATGGCCATGGTGGGATAGACAAGGTTGCTTCTTCATGGACCCTTCGTGGGTGGAGCCCTCCGTGGACTCGCGCAACCGTTACCCTTCGTGGGTTGAAGTCTCCATCAACGTGGATGTAGGATATCACCACCTATCCGAACCACGGGAAAAACAT
This sequence comes from Triticum monococcum, assembly GCA_034509565.1. Lineage (NCBI taxonomy): Eukaryota > Viridiplantae > Streptophyta > Magnoliopsida > Poales > Poaceae > Triticum > Triticum monococcum. The sequence goes on along the minus strand of CM067843.1, from coordinate 661,165,602 downwards.
CCGTGTCTCCAATAGCATTTGAAATCTCCAAACCCTTCCCTTTATATTCTTGCAAGTTGCATGCTTTACTTTCCGCTGCCAATACACTCTTTGCATGCTTGCTTGAATTGTGTAATGATTGCTTGACTTGTCCTAAGATAGCTAAAAACTGCCAAGAACTAAAATTGGGAAAAGGTTAAGTTTTTATTTGGTCAAGTAGTCTAATCACCCCCCCTCTAGACATACTTTCGATCCTACAGGTTCACATTTTATTCATGGTGCCTTTTGTAAAATGCTTACTAAGTATATTGTTAATCATAGAATTGAATCTCCATACCACCCACAGTCTAGTGGTCAAGTAGAACTAAGTAATAGAGAGCTTAAATTAATTTTGCAAAAGACTATTAATAGATCTAGAAAGAATTGGTCCAAGAAACTTGATGATGCATTATGGGCCTATAGAACTGCATATAAAAATCCTATGGGCATGTCTCCGTATAAAATGGTTTATGGAAAAGCATGTCACTTACCTCTCGAACTAGAACATAAGGCATATTGGGCCATTAAAGAGCTCAATTATGATTTGAAACTTGCCAGTGAGAAGAGACTATTTGACATTAGCTCACTTGATGAGTGGAGAACCTAGGCCTATGAGAATGCCAAAGTGTTTAAGGAAAAAGTTAAAAGATGGCATGACAAAATGATACAAAGGCGTGAGTTTAATATAGGTGACTATGTTATGTTATACAACTCTCGTTTAAGATTTTTTGCAGGAAAACTCCTCTCTAAATGGGAAGGTCCTGACGTTATCGAGGTGGTCTATCGTTCCGGTGCCATAAAAATCAACAACTTCGAAGGCACAAATCTGAGGGTAGTGAACGGTCAAAGAATCGAACATTATATCTCAGGTAATCCCATAAATGTTTAAACTAATGTTATTGACACCGTAACCCCGGAGGAGTATATAAGGGACACTTTCCAAAATGTTTCAGACTTCGAAAAGGAATTGGTAAGTGGTACGGTAAGTAAACCGACTCCAAAACAGTTCTAATAGCAATTTTTCTCCGTTTTGGAATATTTAAGAAAATAGGAAAACAAGAAGCAGTCTGAAAAGGACACGAGGCGTCCACGAGGGTGGAGGACTCGCCCCCTGCCTCGTGGGCACCTCGTGTGCCCTGGGGACTCTGATTTCTTGCACGATACTTGTTTTGGTCGGTAAAAATTCATTATATAATCTCCCGAAGGTTTTGACCACCGTACCATGCAAATATCTCTTGATTTTGTTTCGACCTATTTTTTGACAGATCTGATCACCATGACGTCTTCAAGCGCCCCCAAGGACAGTTTTTTCGAGAGGGTCATCAAACCCCTACCTCGCGGAGGTGCTGCAACACCCTCAAACCATTGAGTTGCGTTAGGGGGTTCTGCACATCTGCGATGTTGAGGGGCCAAGGAGGACCGGAAGCATGGAGACAAGACTCGAAGCAATGGAGCAACAAGTTTTCAAGTGCCAGGGGATGGTGGAACGCGGACTCGGCGCTAACTACATGATGACCACGGAGTTCACTAACAACCACAAGCTGGATGCCAAGAACATTGGTGAGACCATCTTCAAGCTTCACGAGAAAATCGAGCACCTCCAAGCCCAGATCTATGACCTGCAAAACCGAAATTGTGAGTATGAATATAGATTCAAGAGGATGAGTTTGGCTGCAGATTTGAGGATCCCGGAGACTCAATCATCCTTCTATGATGGTGAGCCTATGCCTTGGAAGATGGACGACAAGCCTACATCATCAACAACTCCATCATCACTACCACCAAAGGTGAATTGAGTATCGGGTATGGGCACTCCCCTTGGCAATTGCCATGCTTGGGGGAGTGCCCCGGTATCGTATCACCATCACACTTCTATCTTTACCCTTTTTCTTAGTTCGATCCTTTTTGTTATCTAGTAGAATAAATTTTAGTATGATCTAGCTTTCAGTTTTAGTATTGATCCTTATCTATGTAATCGAGTCCGTGAGCTATATATAATAAAGATTAGTTTTGAGTCAAGGGCTTAGTTATTTGGCTATGATCTTGAGAAAAAAGAGAAAGAATAAAAAGAAATAGAGAGATCATATTGATCTGATGGAGAGTAATGACTTCACATATAAAGATTATGATGAATAAAAGTTGTTGAGAGTTGACAAACATAGTTTTGGTCATCGTTGCAATTAATAGGAAGTAATAAAGAAAGAGAGGTTTTCACATATAAATATAGTATCTTGGACATATTTTATGATTGTGAGCACTCATTAAAATATGACATGCTAAAAAGTTGATGTTGGACAAGGAAGACAACGTAATGGGTTATGCTTTCTTATATCCGAAATAAATTATATTGTCATGGATCATCCCACATGTTGAGATTGCCTTTCCCCCTCATGCTAGCCAAATTCTTTGCACCAAGTAGAGATACTACTTGTGCTTCCAAATATCCTTAAACCCAGTTTTGCCATGAGAGTCCACCGTATCTACCTATGGATTGAGTAAGATCCTTCAAGTAAGTTGTCATTGTTGCAAGCAATAAAATTTGCTCTCTAAATATGTATGATTTATTAGTGTGGAGAAAATAAGCTTTATACGATCTGGTGATATGGAAAAAATAAAAGCAACGGACTGCATAATAAAGGTCCCTATCACAAGTGGCAATATAAAGTGACATTCTTTTGCATTAAGATTTTGTGCATCCAACCATAAAACCATATGACAACCTCTTCTTCCCTCTGCGAACGGCCTATCTTTTATTTTGTCCTATACCTTATACAAGAGTCATGGTGATCTTCACCTTTCCTTTTTACATTTTATCCTTTGGCAAGCACTGTGTGTTGGAAAGATCCTGATATATATAGCTAACTGGATGTGGGTTTTCATAAACTATTATTGTTGACATTACTTTCGGTGTCAAAACCGGCGGATCTCGGGTAGGGGGTCCAGAACTATGCGTTTAGGCCGGATGGTAACAGGAGGCAAGGGACACGATGTTTTACCCAGGTCCGGGCCCTCTTGATGGAGGTAAAACCCTACGTCTTGCTTGATTAATATTGAAGATATGTGTAGTACAAGAGTAGATCTACCACGAGATCAGAGAGGCTAAACCCTAGAAGCTAGACTATGGTATGATTGTTTGTTGTGATTGTTCTTCTACGGACTAAAACCCTTCGGTTTATATAGACACCAGAGAGGGTTAGGGTTACACAAGGTCGGTTACAGAGGAGATATCCATATACGTATTGCCTAGCTTGCCTTCCACGCCAAGTAGAGTCCCATCCGGACATGAGACGAAGTCTTCAATCTTGTATCTTCATAGTCCAACAGTCCGGCCAATGGAGATAGTCTGCCTATCCGGAGACCCCCTAATCCAGGACTCCCTCAGTAGCCCCCGAACCAGGCTTCAATGATGACGAGTCCGGCGCACAGTATTATCTTCGGCATTGCATGGCGGGTTCCTCTCCAAATTCTGTGTACCTGTCGAAATAATGCCCGGTTCCTTGTGACGGTTTGTACTCCTTGGCTTCTACCCCCAATAATGGCCACTTTCCACGTGCCGAGCGAATGTGAAGAGCCAGGGTGTTTTCACATTTACCCCCTAGCTATGTAAATGAGCCGCCTATTTAAAAAGACGAGGATTCAGATCCAAATCACATCATCCTCCCTTGTCAAGTCTTCATCGGAGCGTACCCGACAGAGATCCATTCCACCATGGCCGGTCGACGCAGCTCCTCCTCTCGCACCCCTAGTTCCAAGCCTGGAGATTGGGAGAGATGTTCCATCCCGCACATCAAATTAGTGATGCTTCAGTCCAAGGGATTTCTTCCCCCAGCGTACCTGGTCCCGGTTCGAGCCGGGCTTGCCACCTACAATGGCGGAGAGCAAGCGGAGAGCCGTCCCAATCCCTCCAAGGGAGAGCGGGTATGCCTTGTCCCTTATCTGGTAAGAGGGCTCGGATTCTCAATTCATCCGTTTCTCTGGGGGCTTCTAGAGTTCTATGGCCTCCAGCTGCACAACCTTACGCCTGCCTCCCTGCTGCATATCGCGGGATTCATAGCCCTTTGCGAGTTATTTTTGGGCTGTGAGGCTCATTTCGCTCTATGGAAGAAGCTGTTCTGCCTTGTGCCCCATTCTAAGAAGGGATCAATATATCATGTGGGTGGAGCCGAAGTGTGGCGTATTGCCGGGACCGGATACCTATCCAGGACCCCGAAGAAGACGTTCGAAGACTGGCTTTCAGAATGGTTTTATATAGAAGATGTCCCCCTTCCGGACCCTATTCGGATCGGCCTTCCTGAGTTCGACAACGCCCCTTTGAAGAAGCGCCGGAGCTGGCGTCCACGGAGCTCCCAGGAGGAAGACGACAGGGACATTCTTTATCTGATGAGCCAGATAAGTTCTTTAGCTCGATCCGGATTGACCATGATCGAGGTCATGGCTATATGCATTATGTGGGGGGTGCAGCCGCTCCAGTATAGAGGCCACCCCATGTGGGATTTCAACGGGGAGGATGACGCCACCCGCCACGGCCGCAAAGGGCTGGGATCGGCTGCTGATCTAATCAAGATCTTGTCCACTTTGTACAATGTAGAAGAGGAGGAATTCCTCCGTGTCAACCCGCAGGGCGGATTGTCAGGACCCCGATCCTAAGTCACACCGATCTAGCATGTAACACATCATATCACTTTGTGGCCTCACGCACGGTATTCCCACGGGTGCCACCTTACCTGGCCCGGGACCGTTTGCGCCTTTTGGCTCACGTATATGATAGTGTCGCTAGCATCCATATGACAAAGAACCCGGTCGGACATGGCTAGTCGTGAACCCAAAGCGGCACTAACCCATGGGGACAGTCATACATGAATCAACCTCGAGCATGTCGGTCAACAGCGTGTGAATCCGGGCTGTAGCACTGGGCTAACAAGACTCTGGTAACCCGGGCTGTAGCAGGCTAGGCAGGACTCCGGATGTCACCGCGTGACATTTCCCCGAAGGGACAGACACGGGAATGAAGTGAAACACATGCCGGCCAGTCAAGTGTCCTGAGCAGTAGCGCTGGGCTAGCAGGACTCCGGTGAACCGGGCTGTAGCGGACTACTATGGCTCAAGAAAGCACTAGACTACATTTCCCCATAAGAGAGGCTGCCAAGGATAAACAACTAGATTGTCGGATCCCACACATACCAAGCATTTCAATCATACACACAATATGCTCGATATGTGTAAATACAACATGGCATCACAACAAGACTCTATGACTCAAGTATTTATTCATTAGGCTCCGAGGAGCGAGATATTACAAACATGGGTCTCATGACCCAATATTCAGAGCATACAAGTCAAAGCACACGCGGAAGCTTAACATGTCTAAGTACAGACATCTACAAATGAAAAAGGCTGAGAAGCCTGACTATTTACCAGATCCTACCGAGGGCACAAGATCGTAGCTGAGGTAACAAGCTAAACGTCGAAGTCCACGTGGAACTACTAGCGAGACTGACGTCTCTCTGCAAAAACATAAAATAGGCAAACGTGAGTACAAATGTACCCAGCAAGACTTACATCAGAACTATCTACATATGCATCGGTATCAATAAAGGGGTGGTGGAGTTTGACTGCAGCAAGCCAGCTTCGACTCAGTGGCTATCCTGAACTACGACTGCAAGTAACTCTTTTGAGGTGGCGCACACGAGTCCACATATTCACCATATCAATACACAACTATGGATCCGCTCCCGTCTTCCTACGAGAACGCCATCCATAGCACTCATGCTTATCTTGCACATTTTAGAGTATCCACTTTCACTTGTCTATGAACTATGCAAGGGGTCCAAGTTTCCATATCCGAGGAATCTGGCTATTCGAATAGATAATGATAACCCTGCAGTGGTGTACTTCTTCACACACGCTCTCGCCACTTATCGCCCTGTACATGTCATGTACCTCGGCAACCTTCAAGCGGAAGCCGGGCGAGGGAGTCGGCCATGACCTGACTAACCAACAAGTCTCTAGTCTAGGTTTATCGCCTATTCGGGTTCCATCCGCAAGGAGATCCGGCCGGGGTGTCGCTCACTGCTACAAACGATGTGTGCAGGGTTCCCAAGCCCACCATCCAGGTGCCACTTGGTACACCGTGCCACTGTGCCTAGTCTGTCCCAAGCCCACCTGTACCGGGTGCCACTTGGTAGACTACTAACACTACCTACAGACACTAGAAACTAGTTGCAACTCCTGGACAGAGATCGAGTTGATTAATAAGTCGAGAGAGCTTGGAGCGCCCGGAGCCCAATGTGTGGTAGTAACTGTTCATGGATCACAAACATAGAACTCAGTTCCTGAGGACAGCTGCAATGAGATAACCCACCATGCACTCCTACATGGCCTCTCACCGCTACCTTTACCAAATCGTGTTCACACACTTAGCTCTCATCAGTAGGACATGTTCACCACATTCCAACTCATCCCCGATGAATCAGACCTGACTCAACTCTAAGCGGTAGCAGGCATGACAAACAAGCATGAATGAGTAGGCACATCAGGGCTCAAACAACTCCTACTCATGCTAGTGGGTTTCATCTATTTACTATGGCAATGACAGGTCATGCAGAGGAAAGGGGTTCAACTACCGCAGCAGGTAACAGTTGAATCATTGTTGTCCTAATGCAGTAAACGAGAGCAGGAGCGAGAGAGTGGGATTGTATCGGAATGAACAAGGGGGTTTTGCTTGCCTGGCACTTCTGAAGATAGTATAGTTCTTCATCGGTGTCATCGATCTCATCGTCGAAACATACATCTACCGAGGGGGAACAACACCGGCAAACAAGAGGGAACATAATCAATGAAATGCAACAATATGATGCATGATAATGAAATGGCAATATGCTATTGATTGGGCTAATGCAACTAGCAACTAGATTAAATGAAGTTGGTTTGAACCCTAGGTTCAAATTCAAACTCCATATGTGAAATTCAAATGCCATTTATATGATTTGTCCTAAACAGTAGCTATAAGTTATTCTAACATGCATGAAAATGTACAGATGGATAGATTGGATTTTTCTGATCATTTTTCATATATAAATTATTTCATTCTGAGCTACGGTTGAATTTCTATGATTTTTAGAAGTTTTAATTAATTTCTGGAATTTCCTTGATTATTTTTAATCCAGAAAACAATTAACTACGTCAGCAAGGTGTAAGCATGACGTCAGTGGGTCAAAGGGGCTGGTCCAAGTCAAACCTGACAGTGGGGCCCAGGTCAACGCTGAGGTGGCAAGGTCAAACTGACCAGTGGGCCATGGCATTAGCTTAATCTAAGCAGGGAATAAACCTGTGCTAATGACGGTGCCACATCGGCTGCCGCCGGGGTTGGTCGCCAGCGAGCACGCAGCACGGCAAAGGGCTTCGGGTTCGCGCTATAGGGCACGGATCGACGAGCGGTTTGCGGCTACGGGATGCTAGCGCTTGCGCGCATCCATTGGTAGCATCAAGAGGGTGAGAGGTGGCCTGAGTCGAGCGCAGCGTCGACTTCGGCGGCGGCCGGAGTTTGGTCGTGTACGGGCGGGGTGCTAGGGTGCGTCTCCGGACAATCTGGTGGGTGGAGCGGGATCCTGGGAGCACGCTGAGCTCAGGGGCGTTCTCGGACGCGTAGTGCGTGAGCTCTAGCCACGGCGACCTCATGGCCGGCGGCGAGAAGCTCGCGGTCATGGTGGGAGAGGCAGCTAGGGCATGAAAACGGAGGGGATGAGCAAGGGGGAGGAGAAGGAGCTCACAGGGATGTGGCAGGGTAGGTCAGCGGCCTCGCGGACGCGTCGGAGACGGCGAATCGACGGCAGTGAGCTTCGGCACCCGAGGAGGAAGACGATGGTGGTGACGGCGTTGCAGGGTGTTCGGCGATGTGTGGTTCGACAGAGAGGAAGAATAGGTCACGGCGGAGCTTCTGGTCACTTCGCGGGGCGTGGGGGGAAGGTGTGGCCGCGAGGCTCACAACGGCGAGCTCGCATGGCTCTCGGCCATGGCGATGAGAAGGTGGGGAGAGGGAGAGAGAAAGCATAGGAAGAGGGGAATGGCAGAGGGGGGTCGAGGCCATCTCGCTGGCGCTTCGGGTAGGCTCGAGGAGGGGAAATAGGCAGGGAGGAGGTGGCGCCTGCTGCGTGTGCTGTGGGCACGCAGCTGCTTCTCCTCCTAGAAGGGGAAGAAGACAGTGCTGCCCCTATTAGGATAACTGACTTAAGGATCATTTGTTATGTAGGTTCTTACAGAAAAGAATACTCAACTGTCCCAGGAGCTGGAAGAGTGCAAAGCCCAACTTCAGGCCGCACTGGCCGTAGCAGGGGAGCCCAAAGAGACACCCTCTGGTAACATATCCGTCAAATGATAAGTATCATATTAGAGTGCGGCTTTATATGCAGATCTGACGATAAAATTGCAGATGACGCTGGAGTGAATCCGGATAAGCAACCGCTCATACGCCAGCTGAAGGCCGGTGAGAGCGTGCTTACAAGGGTGAGGCAGGAGAAGAATGATCTCCAAGATGCCAACACCAAGCTGGGCGTGGAACTAAAAGATTTTCGTGCCCAACTGTCGGACTCTGTTAAGGAGAATCGGCGGCTTCGACGTGGCATATTTGGTAAGTGCTTGAACGAACTTTGAAAAAGAGTTCGGTGAGGAAGCTGGCTGACAGAGTTATGTTTGTAGGTATGCTAACAGGTCGTCCTGCCGAGGAGATGCCTAGTTCAACGGGTGATCTTCTTCCCGAGCTCGCACAGTTGCATGAACGAGTTCGACAGGTGATGCAAGGCGTTGCCCAGGCCTTGTGGCCATCCGTCTCCATACCCGAAGGCCTTGGAGAGCTTGCAGAAAAGCTAAAGGGAGCACGGCGGCGCTTCCAATTATGGAAGATATCGGCCTGCCGTCAGGGCGCCAGGGAATTTTGGGCAATGGTGAAGACACGGTACACAAAGGCTGACCCGAACCAGATGGCCGAAGTTGGACCTGTGGGGCCTGATGGCAAGGAGATCCCTGTGAATTTAGTGTACAGCCAAGTAGAATTGGCCGCAGAGTATTCCCAACAGGACTGTAGACTAGACAGCCTATTGGATGGCATTGAAGAGGAATTCAAGCAGTCAAATTGACTATGTAATTTTAAAGTGACATATATGATGCCTTCTAGCCGGATTGTAGATCGTTTGTCGTGGCGGACCTTTTCGCTTCAACCTCGGGACCCGACAGTCCAGAGTGTATCCGAATACCCTCTCGGTTATATAAGAACCGGGGCATGCGTGGAGACCAGGCGTAGGGGTCATTAGTGCTTTATCAGACAAGTGCCCAACTAGTTATGTTATATTACATGGGTAGTAAGAAACATCTTCCGGAGAGAATAGTTTCGTTAAGGGTTCCTTTCCCTGGGTAGGCATGCCCTAAAGTGCATGTCCGGACTGTGACAAGAAGCGCAGTGAAAACGTCTAGAGGCAGATATGGATAATAAATAAAAGTCATCTTTTGTTCACCGACCGAATATTCTCTTAAGAACGCTAGCTTTCGGCTTCACCCAGTCTGAGGTACACGTCCGGCTGACCCGACGGTAACAATCGTAGAGGTGCTCCCCTTATGCCCTAGCCGAATTAACGGGAACATAGGGCATAAATACAAGAGCCAGGCAACCCAGCTTGGCCAAAACTTAAGTCATATCTATGCATATAATGGTGAAAAAGGTACATGTGGAAGTATAACACATGTGTTGGGCGTGGGGCCCAGGTAAATAATTTAAGCTTCTATGAGAGAAGCCCCTAGGTATGAAGAGTGCAGATAGCGCATCTATGATGTATGAGTGAGGCACAAGGTGACCCTTGAAGGCCTAGGGAAAAAAGAAAGAAAAGGAAACAAGATAGATGATGCATATGCAGAAAATGGACGAAGGGAGGGGACTAACATAAAGTCCGGAGCTAGGCGTAGAATCTTCAGAGCCTGGCTGCGTTCCAAGGGTTCGGCTTGAGTCGACTGGTCGATGCATCCCGCAGTCGGTACGCTCTACCGGTCAGAACTTGGTCGATAATGAAGGGACCTTCCCATTTGGGCTCGAGCTTGTTCTTTTTCTTATCCGGCAGCCGTAGAACTAGTTCACCAACGTTATAAGTTTTGACCCGTACTTCTCTGCTTTGGTATCTGCGAGCCTGTTGCTGGTAAAATGCGGAACGAGCTTTGGCTACGTCGTGCTCTTCCTCCAATGTGTCCAGACCGTCCTGCCGATCGAGCTCGGCTTCTCTTTCTTCGTACATGCGCACTCGAGGTGAGTCATGAATTATGTCACAGGGCATGACTGCCTCTGCATCGTACACCATAAAAAATGGTGTATATCCGGTACTACGATTCGGCGTGGACCGCAGTTCCCAGAGTACGGAGTCGAGCTCCTCTACCCAGTGCGTATCGGACTCCGTTAAGGAGAGCACTAATCGGGGTTTAATGCCGCTCATTATAAGACCATTTGCTCATTCGACTTGACCGTTGGTTTGTGGGTGATAGAATGAAGCGTAATAGAGCTTGATGCCCATTTTGCTACACCAGAGTTTTACCTCGTCGGCCGTGAAGTTTGTGCCGTTATCAGTGATGATGCTGTGGGGGATGCCGTAACGGTGTACAACCCCGGATATGAAATCTATCGCCGGTCCGGATTCGGCTGTTTTTACCGGTTTAGCCTCTATCCATTTGGTGAATTTATCCACCATGACTAATAAGTATTTTTTCTTGTGGGTTCCCCCTTTAAGGGGTCCGACCATGTCAAGCCCCCAGACCGCGAAGGGCCATGTAATGGGGATCATTTGGAGGGCGGTGGGTGGCATGTGGCTTTGATTTGCAAAGAGCTGGCAACCGGTGCAACGTTGGACCAAGTCCTGTGCATCTGCCCGGGCCGTTGGCCAATAAAATCCTATGCGGAAGGCCTTGCTTACAAGAGCCCGGGCTGCGGCCTGATGACCGCCGAGTCCGGCGTGAATTTCTGCCAAAAGATTCCGCCCTTCCTCTTCGGAGATGCACCTTTGAAGGACTCCGGTAGCGCTTTTTTTGTACAATTCTCCCTCGTGGACCTTGTAGGCTTTGGATCGCCGCACTATGCATCGTGCCTCATTTTGGTCCTCCGGAAGTTCCTGTCTAATTAGGTAGGCCAGGAATGGTTCTGTCCACGGGGCAATAATGGCCATTATTTCGTGGGCTGATTGTGTTATTTCGTTGGCGGAGCCTCCGATTGTGTCAGAGATTTCGGTATCGGGTATTTTGGCCGGGTCTGGACTGTTGTTACCGGTGTCCCCTTCCCATGCTACGGATGGCTTGAAAAGCCTTTCCAGAAAAATGTTGGGAGGGACCACGTCGCATTTTGCGCCAATGCGGGCGAGGATATCCGCCACCTGATTGTTTTCCCGAGCCACATGGTGAAATTCGAGCCCCTCGAACCGAGCAGGCATTTTTAGGACGACATTGCGATAAGCGGCCATTTTTGGATCCTTGGCATCAAAGTCTCCATTTATTTGGGATATCGCAAGGTTTGAATCCCCGCACACCTCTAGGCGTTGAATTCCCATGGATACTGCCATCCGGAGACCATGTAGAAGGGACTCATATTCGGCTGCGTTGTTGGAGTCCGTATACATTATCTGCAGTATGTATTGAACGGTATCTCCTGTTGGGGACGTCAAAACGACGCCAGCCCCCAGACCAGCCAACATTTTGGAGCCGTCGAAGTGCATGATCCAGTTTGAATATGTGCCGTACTCTTTAGGGAGTTCGGCTTCCGTCCATTCAGCGACGAAGTCAGCCAAAACTTGCGATTTAATTGCTCGTCGTGGCTTGTAAGTTATGTCGAACGGAAGGAGCTCAATGGCCCATTTGGCAATCCGGCCCGTCGCGTCGTGGTTGTTTATAATATCGTTAAGTGGTACTTCCGAGGCTACCGTTATCAAACACTCTTGAAAGTAGTGTCGCAGCTTCCGGGATGCCATAAATACGGCGTACGCTATCTTTTGATAATGCGGGTACCGTGATTTGCACGGAGTAAGGGCAGTGGACACGTAGTAAACCGGCTTTTGAAGGGGAAATTTGTGTCCGTCCACTTCTCGCTCGACGACAAGCACTGCGCTTACTACTTGATGAGTTGCCGCAATGTATAATATCATTGGTTCGCCAATGTTTGGCGCGGCCAGGACTGGGTTTGTTGCCAATATGGCTTTTATTTCGTTGAGTCCGGCCGTGGCGGCGTCCGTCCACTCGAAGTGTTCGGTGCGCCGGAGGAGGCGATAAAGGGGTAATGCCTTTTCTCCCAAGCGGGAGATAAAGCGGCTTAGAGCCGCCATGCATCCAGTTAATTTTTGTATTTGTTTGAGGTCTGTTGGGGTAGCCAACTGTGACAACGCTCGGATTTTGGCCGGATTAGCTTCAATACCTCTACTGGAGACAATGAATCCCAGGAGCTTTTCTGCTGGTACACCGAAAACGCATTTTTCTGGATTGAGCTTGATGTCATATGTTCGGAGGTTGTCGAATGTGAGCCTCAAGTCGTCTACTATAGTTTCAACATGCTTGGTTTTAACGACCACATCATCCACGTATGCCTCCACTGTTTTGCCGATCTGGTTTGCCAGGCATGTCTGAATCATGCGCTGATATGTTGCACCGGCGTTTTTTAGCCTGAAGGGCATTGTGTTGAAGCAGAATGGGCCGTATGGTGTGATGAATGCCGTTGCGGCTTGGTCTGGCTCTGCCATTTTGATTTGATGGTAGCCGGAGTATGCGTCGAGGAAACACAATGAATCGTGTCCTGCGGTAGCATCGATGATTTGATCTATGCGGGGGAGGGGGAAGGGATCCTTTGGCAGGCCTTGTTAAGGTCCTTAAAATCGACGCACAAGCGCCAGGATTTGTCCTTCTTTGGTACCATCACCAGGTTTGCTAGCCAGTCCGGATGTTTTATGTCTCTGATGAATCCGGCCTCCAATATCTTGGCTAGTTCCTCTCCCATGGCTTGTCTTTTAGGCTCGGAGAAACATCAAAGAGCCTGCTTGACTGGCTTGAATCCTTTTAGGATATTTAGGCTATGTTCAGCCAGCCTGCGTGGGATGCCTGGCATGTCTGAAGGGTGCCACGCAAAAATGTCCCAGTTCTCGCGTAGGAACTCTCGCAGTGCGGCGTCGACATCAGGGTTTAATTGTGCCCCGATGGAAGCTGTTTTTGTAGGGTCCGTTGGATGGACTTGGAATTTGACTATTTCGTCCGCCGGCTTAAAGGAGGTGGACTTGGATCTTTTATTGAGTATCACGTCGTCCCTGTTCACCGTGGAGCGTTGCGTAGTTAGTTCTTCGGCCACTAGGGCTTCGGATAGTGCCTCAAGGGCCAGTGCAGCTGTCTTATTTTCGGCGCGGAGTGCTATGTCCGGATCACTAACAAGAGTGATGATTCCGTTGGGCCCGGGCATTTTGAGCTTCATGTACCCGTAATGAGGTATGGCTTTGAAGATTGTAAACGCCTCCCACCCTAATAGAGCGTGGTATCCACTGCTGAACGGGGCCACTTGGAATGTAATTTCTTCGGACCTGTAATTATCCGGCGTGCCGAATACCACGTCTAGTGTGATTTTTCCAGCGCAGCGTGCTTCCCGACTGGGGATGATTCCTCTAAAGGTTGTGCTGCGTTGCTTAATGCGGCTCCAGTCTATTTCCATCTTTTGAAGAGTTTCCTCATAGATGAGGTTTAATCCGCTGCCGCCGTCCATGAGTACCTTGGTGAGTCAAAAGCCGTCCATGATTGGACTGAGGACCAGTGCGGCTGGTACTCGGGCTGTTCAGAATTTAGGTTCGTCACTGGCATTGAAGGTAATATCCGTGTCGCTCAAGGATTTGTTTCTGCTATGTGGCAGATTTTGGACGTGCTGCGGAGTGTTCGCTTCTGTCTATTATTTGACGCGAAGGTCTCAAAGACGGTTAAGACCGTATTGTTGCCCTCGGGGTGGTGCTATGTGGTTTTTGGGAGGAGTAGATCCTCACCACTTTTGGCCACTTGCCGGAGTATCCAGCATGCTCTAAGGCTGTGTGTTGGTATCGCATCCGCTGTAGTACAAATTTTGCAGGGTCCGTTGAGCCATCCCTCCAGTACTGTTCCTTGCCCCGTAGAGAGCTTTTGCTTTTTGGTAGTTAACCCAGGTGTATTGTGATAATGCAACCTTTTATTTCGGACTGGGTTTGTATTCAGGGCGGGATTATCCCAAAATTTTATTTCGGTTTTCCAGGCGCTTTCCATCGCACAGTACTTTCGTACTATGGAAACCAAGTCGGCAAAGCGTGTAATTTTGCGACAACTTATGGCGTTGAGGATTCCCGTGTCCATGCAATTATTCCAGAAGAATGAAATTGCGTCTTCCTCACGGCAGTCCTTTATCCTGTTCTTCACCAGGAGGAATCTGGCCCAGTAATGGTGTACTGTTTGTTCGGGCTCTTGCCTAATTTGGGATAGATCGCGTATGTTTGGGTGGGTGGGTGGAATTGAATCCGAATCCTCACCCAATCTGAGGCTCAGTGGCCAAGGAGTTTCCGAACTCGAAAGTTTGGATTCTTGGATGTTTTCCGGTAAATCTAGCCCGTTGCCTGATTCTGGGTTCAGGCTTTGAGTGACATCCTCCCCTCCGCGGGTATCCGGCTTGGAGGGATCGGGAATCCAGACGTAGCTAGTCCTTAAGATGGATGAAGGGTTGCCACATTGTTCTTCCACCACTGCAACGTGATGGGTGACCTGGGGAGAGTTAATTTCTCTCAGATCGGGTTGAGGCCCAATCTGATCATAGTTTGTAGCGACTCCCAGGGTGGTGATGCGATCCAAGAGCTCGTTCAGGGAAGAGAGCTCCATTGGATCTAACTGCTCGGTGAGTTCCGAGTTGACGTGAAGATTGCTTTCGATGACCCGAGAAGTCATCATCGGCGCAGCGGCCGAACAGGCGGTCATAAGAAAACCACCTAGCCGGAGAGTTTGGCCGATAGCCAGAGCTCCCTCAGCGATAGTGCCGTTTTTAAAGATGGGACGAGACATCCTTCCTGGTGGCGACGGCACAACGGAACTCTCAATGAAAGCACCAATGTCGGTGTCAAAACCGGCGGATCTCGGGTAGGGGGTCCCGAACTGTGTGTCTAGGCCGGATGGTAACAGGAGGCAAGGGACACAGTGTTTTACCCAGGTTCAGGCCCTCTTGATGGAGGTAAAACCCTACGTCCTGCTTGATTAATATTGAAGATATGTGTAGTACAAGAGTAGATCTACCACGAGATCAGAGAGGCTAAACCCTAGAAGCTAGCCTATGGTATGATTGTATGTTGTGATTGTTCTTCTACGGACTAAAACCCTTCGGTTTATATAGACACGGGAGAGGGTTAGGATTACACAAGTTCGTTTACAGAGGAGATATCCATATACGTATTGCCTAGCTTGCCTTCCACGCCAAGTAGAGTCCCATCCGGACACGAGATGAAGTCTTCAATCTTGTATCTTCATAGTCCAACAGTCCGGCCAATGGAGATAGTCCGGCTATCCGGAGACCCCCTAATCCAGGACTCCCTCAATTACCCTTGAGGTAAAAGGTTAGGAGGCAAAACTATAAGCCCCTATCTTTCTCTATGTCCGATTAAAACTTCATACCCATAAGTATTGCAAGAGTGTTAGCAATTGTGAAAGACTAAATGATAGTTGAGTATGTGGACTTGCTGAAAATATCTTATATTGACTCTTTCCGATGTTATGATAAATTGCAATTTCTTCAATGACTGACATTATAGTCTGTTAGTTTTCAATGAAGTTTCTGATTCATACTTTACATTGTAAATAAGATTGTTACTTTAGCATAATAAACTATATGACTATATACATACATACATATATATATATATATATGTTGTTGTTGTTCTAAGAATGATAATGATGCCCTCATGTCTGTTTTTTATTTTATCGACACCTCTATCTCTAAACATGTGGACATATTTTTCGTTATCGGCTTCCGCTTGAGGACAAGCGAGGTCTAAGCTTGGGGGAGTTGATATGACCATTTTGCATCATTGTAACGCCCTCGATGCGGCTATATCTCCCATGTGTCGAGGCACGACTTAGAGGCATAACCGCATTGAAAGCAATGTCGCAAGTCGGGAATTCATCACACATCCCATGTACATAAATAAGATAAAGGGAGGAACATAGTTGGCTTACACTCGCCACGTCACATCAAAGTACATAAATAACATCCAACATACAACTCACTCATGGCCCGACTACGGCGCCAAAATAGAAAAGACCCCCAACATGCGACAAGGCCCTGAATCTAACCCCCGATTGGGCACCACTACTGATCATCAGGAAAAGACACATAGTAACACCGAGAGTCCTCTTCGTACTCCCACTTGAGCTCGAGCGCGCCATCTGGAGCTGTATCATCTGTCCCTGCATCTGGTGTAATAGTAAACTGTGAGCCACAGGGACTCAGCAATCTCGCACCCTCGCGATCAATACTATTTAAGCTTAATAGGTAGGAAAGGGGTAATGTAAGTGGAGCTGCAGCAAGCGACTAGCATATATGGTGGCTATCTTATTTGCAAAAGAGAGCGAGAAGAGGAGGCAAAGCACGAGCAGGAAACTAGAGAGCAACCTACGCAAACATAACTCCAACACCGTGTCCACTTCCCGATCTCCACCGAGAAGAGGCCATCACGGTAACACACTTAGTTGATTCATTTTAATTAATTAAGGTTCAAGTTCTCTACAACTGAACATTAACAAATTCCCATCTGCCCATAACCACGGGCACGGCTTTCGAAAGATCAATCCCTGCAGGGGGTCCCAACTTAGCCCATAACAAGCTGTCACGGTCAACGAAGGAATAGACCTCCACCCAAGACACACCGATCAGACTCGGTATCTCGGTACAACAAGATGATTCGACCGGTTAAAACAAGACCAACAACACCGCCCGAATCTGCCGACAAATCCCGATAGGAGCTGCACATATCTCGTTCTCAAGGCACACTCAGATGAGCTCTCCATATAACTAATACCAAACCTCGAGTTTCCCCGAGGGGGCGCTGCACAGGACTCTAGTTCGGACCAACACTCAGAGGAGCACTGGCCCGTGGGGGGCTAAAATAAAGATGACCCTCGGGCTCCGGAAACCCAAGGGAAAATGGGTAGGTGGCAAATGGTAAAACCAATGTTGGGCATTGCTGGAAAAGCTTTAATCAAGGCGAACTATCAAGGGGTTCCCATTATAGCCCAACCGCGTAAGGGACGCAAAAATCCGGGAACATAACACCGATATGACAGAAACTAGGGCGGCAAGAGTGGAACAAAACACTAGGCGAGAGGCCGAGCCTTCCACCCTTTACCAAGTATATAGATGAATTAAGATAACATAGCAATATAATGATATCCCAACAAGTAAATAAATGTTCCAACAAGGAACGGCTCCAATCTTCACCTGCAACTAGCAACACTATAAGAAGGGGCTGAGCAAAGCGGTAACATAGCCAATCAACGGTTTGCTAGGACTAAGGTGGGTTAGAGGCTCAATCATGGCAATTGGGAGGCTGACAAGCAAGTGGTAGGCATCGTAGCATTGGCAAAGCAAAAGAGCGAGCAAACTAGCATATCAAAGATAGTAGTGATTTCGAGGGTATGATCATCTTGCCTGCACAGTTGTCAGAGTTGACTGGATCCTCAAAAGCAAACTCAACGGGCTCCTCGTTAGCGAACTCGTCTCCCGGCTCTACCCAACAACACAAACAAGCAACAAGGATACAATCAACCACGTGCAAGGGCAACCAATAATATGCAAAGATGGTATGCTATGCGGGATGCGATGCGGGATGCAAAATGCAAGACGTGACAGGAAATGCATGACACTGGCCTCAACTTGGATAACCAAGTGTGCCACTGGATAGAGGGGAAGAAATCACCTGAAAACGATATAAAGATCATAGGAATCGGAGCTACGGTTTGGAAATGGCAAGCGTTTTACGAAACGAACGGATCTGCGATTTACAGCAAGTAGGCTCCTAAATGCAACGAAATGAACATGCTACAGCCACCAAACATGAAAACAAAATCCATGGAAGGGATGTACACAAGATTCTTAACAAATCACTAGGACTGAGCCATAGCCAAATTCATCCATTAAGGGGTTCAAACAAGCATGGCAAAACTGAATAATCAAAACAGATTTCAGACTTAGTGAAATTAACACTAGTCTGAAATTTCAGACCACGATGCTCTCTTCGGAGCAGCAAAACAACATGATGCACAACCTGAACATGGCAAGTAAGAACATGGAATGGAGCTACTCAACAAGCTTATCAAAACACCCAAAGTGACCTGGGGTCAAAAGGGTTCACAAAATACGCTAACGAGCACACGAACATAGATGAAACACAATCAGTTTCCAGACTTAGTGAAAACTGAGACATGCTGTGGAGGCATGTAGACGAGCTCGATGCACTCACTACGTTGCAAGTCATGGCAAGGCAAGCATATATCCATAAAGAAGGCACAAAATGCTAGCTAGACATGGCAAGAACAAAGGCATAGCATGCATGGATCACTAGCAATAGCACCGGCAAAATCGCAAAAGAGTTCACGATCTTCCCAAATTAACAACGATGCAGAAGTTGAGCTCGATTGACTCAACCTAGGGGGCTGCAACATAGCAAGTAAAGACATGGATGGATAGAGCATAACATAAATATCAAAACTCCCTTACTGATCATCCTCAAAAGAGGCACGGATCACTAGGAAACAAGCTGAACATATGGCATCATGAATTAAAATATCCCAGACTTAGTGAAAATCACTAAGTCCCTAAAAACAGATTACTCAGGTGCCCCTCTTTGCAAGCTTGCACAAGTCACCACACACATCCTAAAAATGCATGGGTGGCACCTCTGGAAAGAAGACGAAATGCTTAACAATTCATCCCAAAGGGGCACAGGCATATCATGCACACAACAATCATGGCAAAAATGACAAAAGTCAATGATGAGCTAACGGATCTGCAATTTAACTCACGATGCCTCCTTCTAACAGCATTTTGGGCATCAAGATGAACTCAAATGCAAATGATGGAATGGAATGAAATGATGTACATGACGAGAAGAAGATTTTGATATATCATATGTCCAAATCGGAGCTACGGATGCAAAGTTACGGGGCCTCGAACAGAGGCATATGGATCAAGAATTCTGGGACTTAGACGAAATTTATACCCTGTGCAAAAGTCAACGGGACGAGGATATCCCGGGACGGCGGGATCCGGGCGGCGGGGCTGCGTTTGGATCGGGGAGTGGGTGGATCTGATCCCACTCCCGATCGGATCCGGCCCGGGGCTGAGGAGGCCGGCGATGGCCTACGGCGGCGGCGGTGCGGGACGGCTCCGGCGACCCGGCCGGCGAAGTCCGGCGGGCGGGCGCGGTCGCCGGTGCGCCCCGACGGCGGCGAGGGCGCGGGTGGCGGCGGAGGAGCGAGGCGACGCGCGGCACGGCGAGCGGCGAGCGGCCGGGCGGCGGGCAGCGATCTCCGGCGGGCGGCGGCTGCTCCGGCCGCTGGAGCCGGAAGGGGCGGCGGCGCTAGAGGCGGAGAGGAGCGGGGGGCGCTCGGGCGGCGGCGTGGGCCTCGGGGGTCGGCCACGGGCCTGGCGGCGGGGACGTGGTCCGGTGCCACGTGGCGGCGTGGGAGTGGGCGAGGGGGCGCGGTGGATGTGTCCGGCTAGGCTCCGGACATGTCCGTCGGCGGCGGATCTGGCGGGGAGATGGTTTTTTAGGGTTAGGGGGAGAGGAACCGAGATTTGGAATGGGGGGAGATATATATAGGCATAGAGGGAGCTAGGAGAGTCCAAATGAGGTGCGGTTTTCGGCCACGCGACCGTGATCGAACGACCGAGACGATGGAGCAGAGTTTGGTGGGTTTTGGGCCAAATTGTAGGGGTTTTGGGCTGCAACACACACGAGGCCTTTTCGGTCCCTCGGTTAACCGTTGGAGTATCAAACGAAGTCCAAATGGCACGAAACTTGACAGGCGGTCTACCGGTAGTAAACCAAGGCCGCATGGAAAGTCTCGGTCCGATACGGAAATGTTTAATCCCCACACACGAAAGAAAGCTAGAAATGACCACCGGAGGAGAACGAAGCGCCGGAATGCAAAACGGACAACGGGGAAAATGCTCGAATGCATGAGATGAACATGTATGCAAATGCAATGCATGTGATGACATGATATGAGATGCATGAAAACGAAAACAACACACGGAGACAAAGACCCGAAACCGAGGAATAAATATAACTTAATGCCGGAA
The DNA here is from genome assembly GCA_034509565.1 of Triticum monococcum. Taxonomy (NCBI): domain Eukaryota; kingdom Viridiplantae; phylum Streptophyta; class Magnoliopsida; order Poales; family Poaceae; genus Triticum; species Triticum monococcum. The sequence continues at coordinate 661,145,234 of CM067843.1, read as the reverse complement.
ATGGCAAGAGTTGGAGTACAAATTGGGAAAGTAATATCTGGGGCATTACAACACTCCACCACTACGAAAAGATCTCGTCCCGAGATCTAGGATTGAAAGAACTCCGGTACTCAGAACGGAGGTGATCCTCGCGTTCCCAGGTAGCTTCACGGTCGGAATGGTGTGACCACTTGACTTTGAGAAATTTGATTGACTTGTTGCGAGTCCTGCGTTCAGTCTCTTCAAGGATTGCAACTGGGTGCTCACGATAGGAGAGATCTTCTTGGAGTTCAATGTCCTCGAAGTTGATGGTGCGTTCAGGCATCTTGAAGCACTTTCGGAGTTGGGAGACATGGAACACATCATGAACATTAGCAAAGTTTGAAGGAATCTCGAGTTGATAGGCGAGGTCGCCTCTCTTGCTGACAATCTTGAAAGGTCCGACGTATCTAGGGGCAAGCTTCCCTTTGATACCGAAGCGACGAGTCCCTTTCATAGGAGAGACGCGGAGGTAAACATGATCTCTGATCTCGAAAGCCAAATCACGGTGCTTACTATCATAGTAGCTCTTCTGGCGGGATTGGGATGCTTTGAGGTTATCACGAATGACCTTGCACATTTCTTCTGCCTCTGTGATTAGGTCATTACCCAGCAACTGACATTCACCGGTTTCAGACCAGTTGAGAGGTGTACGACACTTCCTACCATACAGAATTTCAAATGGGGCCTTGCCCGAACTTGCTTGAAAACTGTTGTTGTATGAGAATTCAGCATAAGGAAGACAATCCTCCCACTTCATGCCGAAGGAGATAACACAAGCCCTGAGCATATCTTCAAGAATCTGATTGACACGCTCGACTTGACCGCTTGTTTGAGGATGGAAAGCAGTGCTGAAGCGAATGTTGGTGCCCATGGCCTTCTGAAAAGAATCCCAAAACTTGGAGGTAAAGATGCTGCCACGGTCTGAAGATATCACTTGAGGAATACCGTGCAGAGAGACAATTCGAGAGGTATAGAGTTCCGCCAATTGAGCTGCAGTGATTGACTCTTTGATAGGCAGAAAATGAGCCACTTTGGTGAGCTTGTCGATGACAACGAATATAGCATCATTGCCACGCTTGGACTTTGGAAACCCAGTCACGAAGTCCATTTCAATGTGGTCAAACTTCCATTCTGGAATGGCAAGAGGTTGGAGGAGAATTGCTGGCCTTTGGTGTTCTGCCTTCACTCTTCTGCAGACATCACATTCATTCACGAATTGAGCGATCTCGCGCTTCATTCGAGTCCACCAATAAGTTTGCTTGAGATCCTGATACATCTTCGTGCTACCAGGGTGGATGGAGAGGAGAGAGTTGTGAGCCTCGTTCATGATCACTTTACGAAGTTCACCTTTGGGTACAACAATTCGATCCTCGAAGAAGAGAGTGTCCTTGTCATCAAGTCGGTAGCACTTGTACTTGGAGTGACTCTTTGCAATACCAATCTTCACCTTTTTCACCATAGCATCAAGAAGCTGGGCTTGGCGAATCTGTTCTTCCAAGGTAGGAGAGACTTGAAGGTTGGCGAGGAAACCTTGAGGAACAATTTGCAGATTAAGTTTGCGGAAAGATTCACAAAGCTCGGGTTGATAAGGCTTGAGAATCAGACTGTTGCAATATGCTTTTCTGCTCAAAGTGTCAGCAATCACATTGGCCTTGCCTGGAGTATACTCGATACTCGGATTGTACTCTTGAATCATTTCGACCCATCGAGTCTGCCTGAGGTTGAGATTAGGCTGAGTGAAGATGTACTTGAGACTCTTGTGATCAGTGAAAATGTCCACTTTCCTTCCCAATAGAAGATGTCTCGAAGTCAACAGAGCATGCACAACTGCCGCCAACTCGAGATCATGAGTGGGGTAGTTCTTCTCATTAGGCTTCAACTGGCGAGAGGTATAAGCAACAACTTTCTTCTCTTGCATCAGTACAGCACCGAGACCTTGGAGAGAGGCATCACAAAAGACCTCGTACGGCTTGGTTTCATCAGGCGGAGTCAGAACTGGAGCAGTGATCAATTTCCCTTTCAAAGTGTTGAAAGCAATATCACACTCCGGAGACCAAACGTACTTGACATGCTTCTGAAGAAGATTTGAGAGAGGCTTCGCGATCTTGGAAAAGTTTTCAACGAATCTTCGGCAGTAGCTTGCGAGACCGAGGAAGCTACGGAGTTGCTTCACGTTCTGAGGAGGTTCCCAATTAACAATTGCAGACACCTTCTCAGGATCCACGGAAATGCCCTTGGCAGAGATGATATGGCCAAGATAAAGCACCTCATCGAGCCAAAATTCGCACTTGGAGAACTTGGCATAGAACTGATGTTCCATGAGCTTGTCAAGAACCAAACGCAAGTGCTTGGCATGATCTTCCTTGTTCTTCGAGAAAACCAGAATGTCGTCGAGATAGACCAAAACGAAGTCATTGGTGTAGGGGTTGAAGATGAAGTTCATCATGCGAGAGAACGTCGGAGGAGCGTTGGCGAGGCCAAAAGGCATGACAGTGTATTCATATGACCGATAGCTTGTTCTGAAGGCCGTCTTGAGAATATCTTGCTCACGAATACGAATCTGATGATAACCCATACGGAGATCAAGCTTGGAGAATACTTGGGCACCCTTGAGTTGTTCGAATAGCTCATTGATGTTGGGAAGTGGGTATTTGTTCTTGATGGTCTTCTTGTTCAATGGACGATAATCAACACAAAGTCGATCCGTTCCATTCTTCTTCTTCACAAAAAGAACACCACAACCCCATGGAGAAGTACTAGGCCGAATGAGACCCATTCTTTCTTGAACATCGAGTTGTTTCTTCAACTCCTTCAACTCTTCGGGGCCGAGCTTGTAGGGACGTTTGCACACAGGTTCCGTACCGGGCTCAAGTTCAATAACAAATTCAACCGGCCGGTGCGGAGGCATGCCTGGGAGTTCTTCTGGGAAGACTTCTTGATACTCACAAACAACCGGAATCTGCGAAATAGCATCCAATTCACCCTTCTCATTGAGAGAGAACAACCGGATGGTATTATCCCGAGCAGCAAAGACAATTACATCCTCAGACGAATGAGTCAGTTGAATCTGCCTGGCTACACAATCAAGGTGAGCCTTGTGTTTAGAGAGCCAGTCCATCCCAAGAATAAGATCAATATCGGAATCGCCAAGAACAATTGGGGAAGAAAGGAACTTGTAGTCTCCCAAGGTGATAGTAACATCCGGGACACAGAAATTAGCTGTCATCTGTTTGCCCGGTGACACAATTTGTAAAGAATTTTGCAGGTGCTGGTAATCGCAGTCATACTTTGATGCAAAAGGTTTGGAAATGAAGCATTGCGATGCACCAGTGTCAAAAAGAACTTTTGTAGGGATATCATTAACAGGAAGGTTACCCATGATCACATCTGACGAATCCTCTGCCTGAGCTGCGTTCATCAAGTTGAGCTTGGCGGACTTGGGGTTATGCTTGACCACAACTGTACTTGCCGATCTGACAGGAGGAGGAGGAGGAAGACGCCTCTGGTTGAAACACTTGTTGGCGTAGTGACCCTTCTGTTGGCACTTGTTGCACGTGACCTCATAGAGCGGACAGTGGTACGGAGCACTTGATCTTGGAGCTTGAGACGAAGTCTTGTTCTGAAAGCCTGGGTTGGGTGGGTGGGAAGAACCACTGCCACCTTTGCTCTTCTGCTGATACGGCTGACGGAACGGAGGAGGAGGAAGCCAATACTTCTGCTGCTTAGCCACTTGAGTCGAGGAAGAAGGCGTAGTGTCTCTGACTCGCTTCCTAGAAGCATCACACCTCAACTGAGCAGCCTCTTGCTTCAGTGCCATGTTGTAGAACTCATCGTATCTCAACGGCTCGAAGAGGACAAGAGCGAGCTGAATTTCTTCACGGAGACCACCCCTGAACTGATAGATCATACTCTTCTCATCAGGAACATCCTGCTTGGCAAAACGGGCGAGCTTCTGGAACAACTTGTTGTAGTCATAGATAGACAAAGAGCCTTGCTTCAGATTGTGGAATTCCTCACGTTTGCTTTCAGTCACACTCTGAGGGATGTGATGAGCTTGGAAATCACGACGGAAATCATCCCAAGTGATCAAACGTCCACCTCTGGAATCCTTGTACTGCTGGAACCACTCTGCGGCCTGATCTTTGAGCTGGAAAGAAGCGAACTTGACGAAATCTTCAGGCCGGACGTTGCTGCATTTAAAATGCTTGCCCAGATCCACTAGCCAATCGTCAGCATCGGTAGCCTCAACACAATTGCTGAACGTCTTTGGACCATTTGCGAGGAACTGGTTCAGAGTAGCAAAATGGTTCTGATTGTTGCCTTGATTCCCTTGACTGCCTTGATTCCGCTCTTGGAGGATTTGCATGATCAACTGTGTATTTGCATTAGTTGCGGCCATCACAGCTTGCCAAGCCTCCGGAGGCGGTGGAGGTGGTGGCGGATCAGGATTCGGAGTCGTGCGCGTTGGAGGAGCCATCCTGAAGAGGTTGACCACCATTAGCACACAAATAGACAAATATTGAAGGTGAATCCAATGGAATGAAAATTGCAACATAAAGTCTTCACATCCGAACAAAATGAACGAATGCACTTCTCTTGAAGTGGTCACATATTCCTAAATTGCGAAGCCACGAAGAATCAGGTAGAAGAGGTACATCAACGATGGATGGAATCAATATATGACGTCGAAGCAACTCGAATACCACAACTCAAAATAAAACCAAGGATTGGCTTGCGGAATAAGCCGGAACAAACATATGATAGAAATTTCGTCCGAAGTTTTCGTGGTGGGACCTACACGGGCTCGATCGTACAGCACCATCATGTACAAGGCAGTGCACATGACATACGAAGCGTCCCCGAGTCAGCATAGCCAAGGACTCTTTAAGACACAACGAGACCACTGTAAAATCGACCGTGAATAGGCGAACCACTAGATGTCGAACCCCAATTTCATATCATACATCTGTCGGAAAGATATCCTAAGAGCTACTTGAATTCCCACCTATGAAACTCCTGGAATTTTCCAGTTATGCAATCAGGTGTAGGGGATACAGGGGAAGCATAATATCTCACCCAAGCTAGCAAATCCTACATCCAGCCGTATCTATCCTTCAACACATAACCAAGAAACCTTTGGAAACCATCTACCTCAACCTTCGAAAAGCATCCGTTATACAAGTTATGGCGATACTCCCGAACTCCCGCCCCAGTACTGGGTGGCGTCGAGGTTATCTCACCAACAAACTGCATAAAGGAGATTTTCGATGTCGCGAACATATCTCGAGTATACCAGAATTGCAACGAAAAAATTATGATGACAACACCTCAGAGCTCAACTCCCCGGGACACTTCCACTAAACCCCTGACAGGAGGCACCAAGACAGTGTTCTCATCATAAGCCATCGGAACAAATCCAAGATACTCGCGTGATCCTAAATTTTTTTAGTGAAATTTGAGAAGAGAAGAGTAAAAACACTACGTCAGGATGCCTTTCCAGAGCGATGAGGAGACTGGGAAGTAAAAAGAATTCCTAAGCTCTCCGATATATAATTCCTAAAGGACTCAAAACATTTTTTCTAGACACAAATCGAATGCTAAAAACGATCAAGCAATGGGGGCTCCTAAGGTCGGGGAAGGCTCTGATTACCAACTTGTAACGCGCTCGATGCGGCTATATCTCCCACGTGTCGAGGCACGACTTAGAGGCATAACCGCATTGAAAGCAATGTCGCAAGTCGGGAAATCATCACACATACCATGTACATAAATAAGATAAAGGGAGGAACATAGTTGGCTTACACTCGCCACGTCACATCAAAGTACATAAATAACATCCATCATACAACTCACTCATGGCCCGACTACGGCGCCAAAATAGAAAAGACCCCCAACATGCGACAAGGCCCTGAATCTAACCCCCGATTGGGCACCACTACTGATCATCAGGAAAAGACACATAGTAACACTGAGAGTCCTCGTCGTACTCCCACTTGAGCTCGAGCGCGCCATCTGGAGCTGTATCATCTGTCCCTGCATCTGGTGTAGTAGTAAACTGTGAGCCACAGGGACTCAGCAATCTCGCAACCTCGCGATCAAGACTATTTAAGCTTCATAGGTAGGAAAGGGGTAATGTAAGTGGAGCTGCAGCAAGAGACTAGCATATATGGTGGCTATCTTATTCGCAAAAGAGAGCGAGAAGAGGAGGCAAAGCACGAGCGGGAAACTAGAGAGCAACCTGCGCAAACATAACTCCAACACCGTGTCCACTTCCCGGTCTCCGCCGAGAAGAGGCCATCACGGCAACACACTCAGTTGATTCATTTTAATTAATTAAGGTTCAAGTTCTCTACAACCGGACATTAACAAATTACCATCTGCCCATAACCGCGGGCACGGCTTTCGAAAGATCAATCCCTGCAGGGGGGTCCCAACTTAGCCCATAACAAGCTGTCATGGTCAACGAAGGAATAGACCTCCACCCAAGACACACCGATCAGACTCGGTATCTCGGTACAACAAGATGATTCGACAGGTTAAAACAAGACCAGCAACACCGCCCGAATGTGCCGACAAATCCCGATAGGAGCTGCATATATCTCGTTCTCAGGGCACACTCAGATGAGCTATCCATACAACTAAAACCAAACCTCGAGTTTCCCCGAGGGGGCGCTGCACAGGACTCTAGTTCAGACCAACACTCAGAGGAGCACTGGCTCGTGGGGGGCTAAAATAAAGATGACCCTCGGGCTACGAAAACCCAAGGGAAAAGGGGTAGGTGGCAAATGGTAAAACCAATGTTAGGCATTGCTGGAAAAGCTTTAATCAAGGCAAACTATCAAGGGGTTCCCATTATAGCCCAACCGCGTAAGGGACGCAAAAATCCGAGAACATAACACCGATATGACGGAAACTAGGGCGGCAAGAGTGGAACAAAACACTAGGCGAGAGGCCGAGCCTTCCACCCTTTACCAAGTATATAGATGAATTAAGATAACATAGCAATATAATGATATCCCAACAAGTAAATAAATGTTCCAACAAGGAACGGCTCCAATCTTCACCTGCAACTAGCAACGCTATAAGAAGGGGCTGAGCAAAGCGGTAACATAGCCAATCAATGGTTTGCTAGGACTAAGGTGGGTTAGAGGCTCAATCATGGCAATTGGGAGGCTGACAAGCAAGTGGTAGGCATCATAGCATTGGCAAAGCAAAAGAGCGAGCAAACTAGCATAGCAAAGATAGTAGTGATTTCGAGGGTATGATCATCTTGCCTGCATAGTTGTCAGAGTTGACTGGATCCTCAAAAGCAAACTCAATGGGCTCCTTGTTAGCGAACTCGTCTCCCGGCTCTACCCAACAACACAAGCAAGCAACAAGGATACAATCAACCACGTGCAAGGGCAACCAATAATATGCAAAGATGGTATGCTATGCGGGATGCGATGCGGGATGCAAAATGCAAGACGTGACAGGAAATGCATGACCCTGGCCTCAACTTGGATAACCAAGTATGCCACTGGATAGAGGGGAAGAAATCACCTGAAAATGATATAAAGATCAAAGGAATCGGAGCTACGGTTTGGAAATGGCAAGCGTTTTACGAAACGAACCGATCTGCGATTTACAGCAAGTAGGCTCCTAAATGCAACGAAATGAACATGCTACAGCCACCAAACATGAAAACAAAATCCATGGCAGGGATGTACACAAGATGCTTAACAAATCACTAGGACTGAGCCATAGCCAAATTCATCCATTAAGGGGTTCAAACAAGCATGGCAAAACTGAATAATCAAAACAGATTTCAGACTTGATGAAATTAACACTAGTCTGAAATTTCAGACCACAATGCTCTCTTCGGAGCAGCAAAACAACATGATGCACAACCTGAACATGGCAAGTAAGAACATGGCATGGAGCTACTCAACAAGCTTATCAAAACACCCAAAGTGACCTGGGGCCAAAAGGGTTCAACAAATACTCTACCGAGCACACGAACATAGTTGAAACACAATCAGTTTCCAGACTTAGTGAAAACTAAGACATGCTGAAATTATAACTCACGGAGGCATGTAGACGAGCTCGATGCACTCACTACGTTGCAAGTCATGGCAAGGCAAGCATATATCCATAAAGAAGGCACAAAATGCTAGCTAGACATGGCAAGAACAAAGGCATAGCATGCATGGATCACTAGCAATAGCACCGGCAAAATCGCAAAAGAGTTCACGACCTGCCCAAATTAACAATGATGCAAAAGTTGAGCTCGATTGACTCAACCTAGGGGGCTCCAACATAACAAGTAAAGACATGGATGGATAGAGCATAACATAAATATCAAAACTCCCTTACTGATCATCCTCAAAAGAGGCACGGATCACTAAGAAACTAGCTGAACATATGGCATCATGAACTAAAATATCCCAGACTTAGTGAAAATCACTAAGTCCCTAAAAACAGATTACTCAGCTGCCCCTCTTTGTAAGCCGAACACAGGCATATGGATCAAGAATTCTGGGACTTAGACGAAATTTATACCCTGTGCAAAAGTCAACGGGACGAGGATATCCCGGGACGGCGGGATCCGGGCGGCGGGGCTGCGTTTGGATCGGGGAGTGGGTGGATCTGTTCCCACTCCCGATCGGATCCGGCCCGGGGCTGAGGAGGCCGGCGATGGCCTACGGCGGCGGCGGTGCGGGACGGCTCGGCGACCCGGCCGGTGATGTCCGACGGGCGGGCGCGGTCGCCGGTGCGCCCCGACGGCGGCGAGGGCGCGGGTGGCGGCGGAGGAGCGAGGCGACGCGCGGCGCGGCGAGCGGTCGGGCGGCGGGCAGCGATCTCCGGCGGGCGGCGGCGGCTGCTGCTCCGGCCACCGGAGCCGGAAGGGGCGGCGACGCTGGAGGCGGAGAGGAGCGGGGGGCGCTCGGGCGGCGGCGTGGGCCTCGGGGGTCGGCCACGGGCCTCCCGGGCCTGGCGGCGGGGATGTGGTCCGGTGCCACGTGGCGGCATGGGAGTGGGCGAGGGGGCGCGGCAGACGTGTCCGGCTAGGCTCCGGACATGTCCGTCGGCGGCGGATCTGGCGGGGAGATGGTTTTTTTAGGGTTAGGGGGGAGAGGAACCGAGATTTGGAATGGGGGGAGATATATATAGGCATAGAGGGAGCTAGGAGAGTCCAAATGTGGTGCGGTTTTCGGCCACGCGATCGTGATCGAACGACCGAGACGATGGAGTAGAGTTTGGTGGGTTTTGGGACAAATTGGAGGGGTTTTGGGCTGCAACACACACGAGGCCTTTTCAGTCCCTCGGTTAACCGTTGGAGTATCAAACGAAGTCCAAATGGCACGAAACTTGACAGGCGGTCTACCGGTAGTAAACCAAGGCCGCATGGCAAGTCTCGGTCCGATCCGGAAATGTTTAATCCCCACACACGAAAGAAAGCTAGAAATGACCACCGGAGGAGAACGAAGCGCCGGAATGCAAAACGGACAACGGGGAAAATGCTCGAATGCATGAGATGAACATGTATGCAAATGCAATGCATGTGATGACATGATATGAGATGCATGAAAACGAAAACAACACACGGAGACAAAGACCCGAACCCGAGGAATAAATATAACTTAATGCCGGAAACGGCAAGAGTTGGAGTACAAATTGGGAAAGTAATATCTGGGGCGTTACAATCATGCTTTTATATCGATATTTATTGCATTATGGGTTGTTATTACACATTATGTCACAATACTTATGCCTTTTCTCTCTTATTTTACAAGGTTTACATGAAGAGGGAGAATGCCGGTAGCTGGAATTCTGGGCTGGAAAAGGAGAAAATGTTTAGAGACCTATACTGCACAACACCAAAAGTCCTGAAAATCCATGAAAGTAAGTTTTGGAATATATTCAAAATATTGGGCGCAGAAAGCACCAAAGGGGAGCCAACCACCGTCCACAAGGGTGGGGGGCGCGCCCTACCCCCTTGGGCATGCCTCCTGCCTCATGGGCCACCTGACAGGCCCCCGATGCCCATCTTTTGGTATAAGGTGTCTTTTGCCATGGAAAAAAATAAGGAGGAAGCTTTCAGGATGAAGCGCCGCCGTCTCGAGGCGGAACCAATCTAGGGCTCCGACGGAGCTGTTCTGCCGGGGAAACATCCCTCCGGGAGGGGGAAATCATCACCATCGATCCTCTCGTCGGGAGGGGGTCAATCTCCATCAACATCTTCACCAGCACCATCTCCTCTCAAACCCTAGTTCATCTCTTGTATCCGATCTTTGTCTCAAAACCTCAGATTGGTACCTGTGGGTTGCTAGTAGTGTTGATTACTCCTTGTAGTTGATGCTAGTTGGTTTATGTGGTGGAAGATTATATGTTCAGATCCTTTATGCATATTAATACCCCTGTGATTATGAACATGAATATGATTTGTGAGTAGTTATGTTTGTTCCTGAGGACATGGGAGAAGTCTTGCTACAAGTAGTCATGTGAATTTGGTATTCGTTCGATATTTTGATGAGATGTATGTTGTCTTTCCTCTAGTGGTGTTATGTGAACGTCGACTACATGACACTTCACCATTGTTTGGGCCTAGGGGAAGGCATTGGGAAGTAATAAGTAGATGATGGGTTGCTAGAGTGACAGAAGCTTAAACCCTAGTTTATGCGTTGCTTCGTAAGGGGCTGATTTGGATCCATATGTTTCATGCTATGGTTAGGTTTACCTTAATTATTATTTCGTAGTTGCGGATGCTTGTGAGAGGCATTAATCATAAGTGGGATGCTTGTCCAAGTAAGGGTAGTACCCAAGCACCGGTCCACCCACATATGAAATTATCAAAGTAACGAACGCGAATCATATGAGCGTGATGAAAACTAACTTGACGATAATTCCCATGTGTCCTCGGGAGCGCTTTCCTTTATATAAGAGTTTGTCCAGGCTTGTCCTTTCCTGCAACAAGGATTGGTCCACCTTGTTGCACCTTGTTTACTTTTATTAATTGTAATCCCTTACGAATTACCTTATCACAAAACTATCTGTTACCGATAATTTCAGTGCTTGCAGAGAATACCTTACTGAAAACTGCTTGTCATTTCCTTCTGCTCCTCATTGGGTTCAACACTTTTACTTAGCGAAAGGACTATGATAGATCCCCTATACTTGTGGGTCATCAGCATACTTTGTAGAACCTATGACCGAGGCATAGGGAATGACTTTTCATTCTCTTTCTATTTTCTGCCGTGGTCGGGTTTTGAGTCTTTACTCGACTTCACACCTTGCAACACAGGCAAGAACTCCTTCTTTGACTGTTCCATTTTGAGCTACTTCAAAAACTTGTCAAGGTATGTACTCATTGAAAAATTTATCAAGAGTCTTGATCTATCTCTATAGATCTTGATGCTCAATATGTAAGCAGCTTCACCAAGGTCTTTCTTTGAAAAACTCCTTTCAAAAACTCCTTTATGCTTTCCAGAAAATTCTACATTATTTTCGATCAACAATATGTCATTCACATATACTTATCAGAAATGTTGTAGTGCTCCCACTCACTTTATTATAAATACAGGCTTCACCGCAAGTCTATATAAAACTATATGCTTTGATCAACTCATCAAAGCGTATATTCCAACTCCGAGATGTTTGCACCAGTCCATAGATGGATCGCTGGAGCTTGCACATTTTGTTAGCACCTTTAGGATTGACATAACTTTCTTGTTGTATCATATACAACTCTTCTTTAAGAAATCCATTAAGGAATGCAGTTTTGACATCCATTTGCCAGATTTCATAAAATGTGGCAATTGCTAACATGATTCAGACAGACTTAAGCGTCGCTACGAGTGAGAAAATCTCATCGTAGTCAACACCTTGAACTTGTTGAAATTTTTTTGTGACAATTCGAGCTTTGTAGATAGTAACACTACTATCAGCGTTCGTTTTCCTCTTGAAGATCCATTTATTCACAATGGCTTGCCGATCAACGGGCAAGTCCACCAAAGTCCACACTTTGTTCTCATACATGAATTATATCACAGATTTCATGGCCTCAAGCCATTTTGCGGAATCTGGGCTCATCATCGCTTCCTCATATTTCGTAGGTTCGTCATGGTCAAGTAACATGACCTCCAGAACAGGATTACCATACCACTCTGGTGCGGATCTTACTCTGGTTGACCTACGACGTTCGGTAGTAACTTGATCAGAAGTTTTCATGATCATCGTCATTAGCTTCCTCACTAATTGGTGCAGGAATCACTGGAACTGATTTATGTGATGAACTACTTTCCAATAAGGGAGCAGGTACAATTACCTCATCAAGTTCTACTTTCCTCCCCCTCACTTCTTGATTTTTTTTGAAACTATGATGATTTTTATAGCAAATCCGGAAACTATACACCCTAATGGAGAAAAATCAAAAGTATCACCCCGTCGGCCTCTTGTTGGCCGAAAAGGGACTTTTCGGCCTCCTGTTGGCAGAAGAGGGACTTTTCGGCCAACCGTTGGCCGAAAAGTACTTTTCGGCCAACAGTTGGCCAAAGAGTCCCTCTTCGGCCAACACCTGCTCTACTGTTTAAAAAAATTCATATCAAATAGGATTTTTAGTATTTTAATTTGAGTCTTTTTGCATTAGATTAGAAATTTTATGAAGTTTCTGTAGATATCAAGTTTGACTAGATTTGAAAGTTTGAATTCAATTTTTTCATGAATTTGCTCAAATAACTAGATTGCCTATAATTTGAGTTAGGAGTATTTTTTAAGATGATTCTTTTTGCTACTGGTTCTTTGTGAATTTTTTTATCAGTAGTAATTAATTGACGAATTTTATAATTATTTAAAATTAGGTTTTTATGAAAACAGATCTGTTTTAGTGTTTGTTAGGTTTTATGTTATTTCTTTTAATTTTAATTGCTTTAAATTTTTTTCTTTAGTTTTTTGACATATTCTTTTTGTTTCTGTTTAGTTATCAGTAGCTATTTTATTTGTAGTATTTTTTTGTATTTTATTTCTTTTATCCTACTAGAAAACTTGTTTTGAGCTTCATTTGAGTTTATATTTAAAAGTGCCTTGTAAATCCTGTACAACCATTTCCGTTTTATACATAAAAAAATACTTTCCCGCAAACTTTTTCCCTCCATTTTCTTTGCCGCCATTTTATTTACCGCCATTCTCTCCCGCCACACTAAGGAGTGTTGCATCGACGGAGGATGATGATGATGCCTTCATGTGGAGTGTGAAACACTGTGTGAGAGAAGTCATAAGTGTGAAACACTCTCCGATGATGATGACGAAGCTGCAAACACTTATGACTTCTCTTAGATAGTGTTTCACACTCCACCAGCAGCACCGACGCAGGAGACACATACCGTGTCAGACGATGTTATCTACGATCGTGGACACCATGAGGCTCGTTTTATAAGTTGAGAAGTGAAGATGGTGAGAAAGAAGATGGCGGGAAAGAAGATGGCGGGAGAGAATGGCGGGAAAGAAAATGGAGGGAGAGAATGGTGGGAAATAAAATGGTAGGAGAAAATGGAGGGAGAGAATGACATAAAAACCTAATTTTAAATAATCCTAAAATTCACCAATTAATTACTACTGACAAACAAAGTCACAAAGAACCAGTAGCAAAAAGAATCATCTAAAAAGAATACTCCTAGCTCAAATTATAGGCAATCTAGTGATTTGAGAAAATTCATGAAAATTAAAATTCAAACTTCCAAATCTAGTCAAACTTGATATCTTCAGAAACTTCATAAAATTTCTAATCTAATGCAAAAAGAATCAAATTAAAATACTAAAAATCCTATTTGATATGAATTTTCTAAAAAGTAAAGAGGGACTCTTTGGCCAACTGTTGGCCGAACAGTACTTTTTGGCCAACTGTTGGCCGAAAAGTCCTTTTTGGCCAACTGTTGGCCGAAAATTCCCTCTTCGGCCAACATGAGGCCGAAAAGTCCCTCTTCGGCCAACATGAGGCCGAAAAGTCCCTTTCGGCCAACAAGAGGCCGACGGGGTGATACTTTTGATTTTTCTCCATTAGGGTGTATAGTTTCCGAATTTGCTATAAAAATCATCATAGTTTCAAAAAAAATCTCACTTCTTTCGAAGGAAACTCCTCTAGAAAGGATCCACTCTTAGCAACAAAGATCTTGCCTTCGGATCTGTGATAGAAGGTGTACCCAACAATTTCTTTTGGGTATCCAATGAAGATGCACTTCTTTGATTTGGGTTTGAGCTTATTAGGTTGAAACTTTTTCACATAAGCATCGCAACCCCAAACTTTAAGAAACGACAGCTTACGTTTCTTGCTAAACCACAGTTCATACAGTGTCGTCTCAACGGATTTTTAGACGGTGCCCTATTTAACGTGAATGTAGTTGTCTCTAATGCATAACCCCAAAACGATAGTTGTAATTCAGTAAGAGACATCATAGATTGCACCATATCTAATAAAGTACGGTTATGACGTTCGGACACACCATTACATTGTGGTGTTCCAGGTGGCGTGAGTTGCGAAACTATTCCACATTGTTTCAAATGAAGACCAAACTCGTAACTCAAATATTTGTTTCCGTGATCAGATCATAGAAACTTTATTTTCTTGTTCCGATGATTTTCCACTTCACTCTGAAATTCTTTGAACTTTTCAAATGTTTCAGACTTATGTTTCATCAAGTAGATATATCCATATCTTCTGAAATCTTCTGTGAAGGTCAGAAAATAACGATACCCGCCGCGAGCCTCAACACTCATTGGACCGCACACATCAGTATGTATTATTTCCAACAAGTCTGTTGCTCGCTCCATTGTTCCGAAGAACGGAGTCTTAGTCATCTTGTCCATGAGGCATGGTTCGCAAGCATCAAGTGATTCCAAAAGTCCATCAGCATGGAGTTTCTTCATGCGCTTTACACCAATATGACCTAAAAGGCAGTGCCACATATAAGTTGCACTATCATTATTAACTTTGCATCTTTTGGCTTCAATATTATGAATATGTGTATCTCTACGATCGATATTCAATAAATCATTTATATTGAGTGTATGACCATAGAAGGTTTTATTCATGTAAATAGAACAACAATTGTTCTTTGACTTAAATGAATAACCGTATTGCAATAAACATGATCCAATCATTATGCTCAACGCAAACACCAAATAACATTTATTTTAGGTTCAACACTAATCCAGAAGGTAAAGCGAGTGTGTGATGGTGATCTTATCAACCTTGGAATCACTTCCAACTCACATCATCACCTCGCCCTTAACTAGTCTCTGTTTATTTTGCAATTCCTGTTTCGAGTTACTACTCTTAGCAATTGAACCAGTATCAAATACTGAGGGGTTGCTATATACACTAGTAAAGTACACATCAATAACATGTATATCAAATATACCTTTGTTCACTTTGCCATCCTTCTTATCCACCAAGTATCTAGGGCAGTTCCACTTCCAGTGACCATTTCCTTTGCAGTAGAAGCACTCAGTTTCAGGCTTGGGTCTAGCTTTGGGCTTCTTCATGGGAGTGGCAACTTGCTTGCCATTCTTCTTGAAGTTCCCTTTCTTCTCCTTGCCCTTTTACTTGAAACTAGTGGTCTTGTAAACCATCAAGACTTGATGCTTTTCTTGATTTCTACCTTCGTTGATTTCAGCATCGTGAATAGCTCGGGAATCGTTTTCGTCATCCCTTACATATTATAGTTCATCACGAAGTTCCAGTAACTTGGCGATAGTGACTAGAGAACTCTGTCAATCACTACCTTATCTAGAAGATTAACTCCCACTTGATTCAAGCGATTGTAGCACTCAGACATTCTGAGCACATGCTCACTGGTTGAGCTATTCTCCTCCATCTTGTAGGCAAAGTACTCGTCAGAGGTCTCATACCTCTCGACTCGGGCATGAGTCTGAAATACCAATTTTAGCTCTCTTGGAACATATTATATGCTCCATGGTGTTCAAAACATTTTTGAATTCCCGGTTCTAAGTCGTAAAGCATGGCGCACTAAACTATCAAGTAGTCATCATACCAAGCTTGCCAAAAGTTCATAACATCTTTATCTGCTCCTTCAATAGGTCTGTCACCTAGAGGTTCATCAAGGACATAATTCTTCTGTGCAACAATGAAGATAATCCTCAGATCACGGAGCTAGTCCGCATCATTGCTACTAACATCTTTCAACATAGTTTTCTCTAGGAACATATCATAAATAAAACGGGGAAGCTATACGCGAGCAATTGATCTACAACATAGATATGCAAATACTATCAGGACAAAGTTCATGATAAATTTAAGTTCAATTAATCATATTACTTAAGAGCTCCCACTTAGATAGACGTCCCCCTAATCATCTAAGTGATCACGTGATCCATATCAACTAAACCATGTCCGATCATCACGTGAGATGGAGTAGCTTTCAATGGTGAATATCATTATGTTGATCATATCTACTATATGATTCATGCTCGACCTTTCGGTCTTAGTGTTCCGAGGCCATATCTGCATATGCTAGGCTCGTCAAGTTTAACCCGAGTATTATGCGTGTGCAAAACCGGCTTCCACCCGTTGTATGTGAACGTAGAGCTTATCACACCCGATCACCACATGGTGTCTCGGCACAACGAACTGTCGCAACGGTTCATACTCAGGGAGAACACTTATACCTTGAAATTTTAGTAAGGGATCATCTCATAATGCTATCGTCGTACTAAGCAAACAGGATGCATAAAAGATAAACATCACATGCAATCAAAATATGTGACATGATATGGCCATTATCATCTTGTGCCTTTGATCTCCATCTTCAAAGTACCGTCATGATCTCCATCATCACCAGCATGACACCATGATCTCCATCATCTTGATCTTTATCAACGTGTCGTCACATGGTTGTCTCGCCAACTATTGCTTTTGCAACTATTGCTATCGCATAGCGATAAAGTAAAGCAATTATATGGCGCTTGCATCTTATGCAATAAAGAGACAACCATAAGGCTCCTGCCAGTTTCCGATAACTTTAACAAAACATGATCATCTTATACAACAATTTATATGTCATCACGTCTTGATCATATCACATCAGAACATGCCATGCAAAAACAAGTTAAACGTCCTCTACTTTGTTGTTACAAGTTTTACGTGGCTGCTATGGACTTAGCAAGAACCGTTCTTACCTACAGCATAAAAACCACAACATGGTATAGTGATTGCTTTTTGATCTTCAGGAAGAACCCTGTTCATTGAATCCGATTCAACTAAAGTTGGAAAAATAGACACCCGTCAGCCACCTATGTGCAAAGCACGTCGGTAGAACCAGCCTCATGAATGAGGTTATGTAATGTCGGTCCGGGCCGCTTCATCAAACAATACCGCCGAATCAAGAAACAACTAGTGACGGCAAGCAATATGTATATACCCACACTACAAAAAAAGACACATCCGTGACATTTTGGGCTGAACGAATTTTTTTCTGTCATACTTATGACACTTCTATGATGATAATTGTGACAAAACCCGGTATCATCATAGATGTGGTGGGCTCCTACTGCTACGACAAAAAATCATGACAGAAAATGGGCTTTTCGTCCTAGGCGGGCCGGAGACGCAGCTGCATGACATTCTTTGGGCCGTCGATGACGGAAAAAACCGTGGTAGAATCAAGGGCAGGGAAAATTCGGGGAGTTCCCGGTTACGGTGGGTGGTCGGGAGCCGAGCGATGTGCGTTTCTCTCATACATGTACGCGCGTGTGTGCGAGGCGTTGGGCTCTAACTGAACCCGAGCAAGGCGTTGGGCTCTAACTGAACCCGAGCGATTGCACTCGCTACGTTACTGAACCCGAGTGATTCCTTCGCTACTACTGCTAACTGAAGCCGATCGATGTTGCCTCTGGATGAACAGTGAGTGTTGCTGGGGGGAGGGGTTGGATGAACAGTTCCCGGTGGGGGTGGATGAACAGGACCCCGTGGTGTTGCCTCTGGATGAACAGGACCCTGATCGATCAAGGCGGTTGGGGCTGGATGAACAAGACCCTATGGAGGGCTGGATGAATAGGACCACCCCATGGAGGGCTGGATGAACAGTAGACGGTGGAGGGCTGGATGAACAGTAGCCCGTGGAGGGGTGGTTGAATAGGAGCCCGTGGAGAGGGTTGGTTGAACAGTGGCTGGTGGAGTAGTTCGCGGTGGAGGCTGGATGAACAGGGTCCCGTGGATGAACAGTCGCAGGTGGAGGCTAGAGGAGGTCGACGGTGGATGAATAGTAGCCCGTGGAGGTTGGAGGGGGTCGATGGTGGAGATGAACAGTATCTCGTGGATTCCCGTTTTCCGGTATGCCACACCGCTCCCGATGAACAGGACCCCCGTTTCGACCGTAGCGCTCCAACACAAGTCCGTTTCCTCCGTTTTGCGGTACGCCACACCCCTCCCGATCAACATGACCTTGTTTCGACCGTAGGAGGTCCATTTCCTCCATTTTGCGGTATGCCAGACCCCTCCCGATGAACAGGATCCCGTTTCAAATGTGACCGGTCGAACACAAGGCCGTTTCCTCCGTTCTGCGGAGCGCCAAGCCTCGTTTCCATCGGCTGTTCCATCCAAGCCGGTTGGCTCCCACGTGTTCCATTGCCTCCCTATGAACAGGATGCATTTCGTTGCCTCCCCATGAACACGACGACGATGCTATTGTTTTTTTGCGGGCGACGACGGCGTTGTTTCTTTGTTCCAACCCAGCCATGTACATGAGCCCTGTCCGTACGTATGCGCGAGTAGGCGTTCGAGACCCTGCCAGTATGTACGTACGTGGCCGTATTTTCTTTCTTGCACACTGGCAGCTGTACGTACGTGTACATGCTACGTGCGCGCCTCTACATCAACCAGTATGTACGTACATGTTCGTGACCAGAATGACAATGCTACGTACGCTTCGACCAGGTGGGTCCCGACTGTCACCCACTTCATTGCGTGCGAAGATGTAGCTGGTGGGTCCCTGCAGTCAGGGGGGCGAATTGTTTTTTTGCCCGGACGCACTTCCTTGCGTGTGAAGATGTCGCTGGTAGGTCCCAGCAGTCAGGGGGAAATGTTTTTTTCGTGAAATACGGTTGCCCGTCCGGTG
The DNA here is from genome assembly GCA_034509565.1 of Triticum monococcum. Taxonomy (NCBI): domain Eukaryota; kingdom Viridiplantae; phylum Streptophyta; class Magnoliopsida; order Poales; family Poaceae; genus Triticum; species Triticum monococcum. Next base: position 661,126,104 of record CM067843.1, on the reverse strand, counting down.
GGTCCCTGCTATCAGGTGGAGGAATCATTATTTTCTACGTACTAAGGAGGCACTTCCTTGCTGCGGCCGTGGACCCAGCTGTCGGCCTCTCCACGTACAGTCCATGTCCGATGGAAGCTGTTCCTTGACCACGTCGACCATGCCGCGCCGAGAGCACCAGGGCGGTGGACGACGGTGAGGCCTAGGAAGGGGACGACATGAAGCCGGGGAAGACGCGGCACTGGATGCCCACGCGTAGAGGAGTATGAGGGTTCACTGGTTCGCTGTGGTGTGAGGCTGTCATCACCGCAGAATAACAGTGGGTGTGGGTGAGTAGAGGGATGATCTGGCCAGCGGTGGGAGTAGTAGGGGCGGTGAGGCCTCCGCGGCATCGCAGCCGGCTACGGGAGGCAGGAGCACGAGGCACGACCAGTGCTGGTTTGGGCGGCTGGAGCAAGAAGACCAGAGGTTGAAGAAGCACTACGGCCGTTGGATGGACATTGTACGGTCACTGGAGCTTGAATCGTTCATATTGACTAAGTTGACAAAGCCCTCCGTCCCCGTCAACTTAGTTGGCCCACAAGTTAGCCTCCCACTATTGTGGGTCCCAGCTAGCAGGGGTATTCATTTTTTGTGCGTAATGAGGAGGCACTTCCTTGCGTGTGAAGATATAGCTGGTGGGTCCGACCTGTCAGCGGTGGGAATATTTTTTTTGCGAAATACAGAGGCCCTTCCGGTGGGTCCCAACTGTCAGGTGGAGGAATCATTATTTTGCGCATAATAAGGAGGCATTTCCTTGCGTGCGGCCGTGGACCCAGCTGTCAGCCTCTCCACGCACAGTCTACTTCTGATGGTGTCATTGGTTGACCATGTTGACCACTCCGCGCCGAGCGCATCCAATGTGGTGGACGACGGCGAGGCCCCAGACAACAACGAGCCGAAGATGGGAAGACGTGAGAGTAGAGTCACAGACGGAGAGGTGTACAAGGGTTAACTGGTTCTGGTGCGGTGTGGTTTGGGAGTCGGTGGAGAAGAATAGGAGGTGTGGAATGGTGGAGGGATGGCCTGGCCAACGATGGAGTAGCGCTTCACAACGATGTCGGATTTCTGGTTTCGGCGGACCCTTGAGGTTTGAACACTGGGGTGCGCGCGGAGATCTCTCCCCTACCGATCTACGTCCAATCTCCTCGCGTGATCTAAGCTGGAAACAACGAACAACACAAGGGACATGAGGTTTATACTGGTTCGGGCCACCGTTGTGGTGTAATACCCTACTCCAGTGTGTGGTGTGGTGGATTGCCTCAGGGGCTGATGATGAACAATACAAAGGAAGAACAGCCTCGTGAGAGGAGTTCTTGAGCTGGTGCGATGAACTGCTAGGGTGAGTTCAGTCGCCCCTCTCTCTCTCTACTAGGGTTCTACCAGATCTCTGGCCGTTTTCTTCGTGTCTCTACTGTGTGGTGGCTAGCTCTATTTATAGTGGCCCTGGGCCTCTCCCCAAATAATGAGCGGGAAGGGCGCCAACACTTGGCCATTTTGAAGGGGAACATATAGTACAGGTTATCCTGACCAAAGGTGGTCTTCGGCTGCCAAAAGCATTGGTGATGACGCCGTCTTGGGCTCCACGGTGACCTCCGTCCTGCCGCTCTGCTGGTCTTGGTCTTGTTGCACCGGAATGGTAACCTTTACCCAATGCCTCGGCCTATGCTTGCCCCCTTTGCACCAAAGGGGAAACAAGGACACTGCGCAGGCCGGCGCCCGCCTGGTCTCGATCGTCATGGCTTGCGTCACCGGTTCCTCGCGAGGTATCCCTGCCTTGATCTCTTCGCCTCCTCGCGAGCCTGTGGGATGAGGCTGCTTCTAAGGAAGCTTTCCGGCGTCTGCCCCGCGAGGCTTGGCCCCTCGCGAGGGTCTCGAGCTTGAGCTGATGAAGATGGGCTGCGCTGGGCCCCCACTTGAGCCACGCCGCAGGCCGCAGGCAGGCAAGTCTGGGGACCCCCGTTCATAGAACGCCGATAGTAGCCCCCGGGCCCAAGGGGCGCCCGGGCATGGCCTAGCAGGAAAGCGAAGGGGCAAGCGCGAAGCACTGCGGGCCCCAACAGCCTGCGGCCTTGGGCGCTGCATGGCGGTTGACTGGACATGGGCGTATGCACTTCCCCGTGATGCCTCAGTGACCGCATGACCTGACAAGTCCCTGCATGCAGAGAAACCGGTCATGATTACCTGCGATCGTGGGCTCGGGGCTGAGCGAGCCCCTTCAGTCCATCCCTTCTTGCTGCTCCTTTTCTTCTTCTTGGCCACTCGCCGTCCCCATGACCCAAAGAGATTCTCGGCCATGGAGAAAGGAAAGGTCCCCCGGGAAGGGCCTGATCCCCCCCAACCAAGTGCGGCCAAGGCCGCCCTCGCAAGTATACCACGGTCCTCGTGGTAGCCTCCCGCGGCCATGGAGGCGGTTCCCTGCGCAGTGGTGAGCGCCCGGTTGCCGACGGGGGGCACGCCGTGGGTGTGTGCCCCCCTAGGCCACGCTTTCGCTCTGCAGAGGTGCTGCCGGAGTTCGTCGTGTGGTCGGCGGACCCATCTAGCACCCGGCTCCAGCTCCCCCATTTCTTTGTAGATGAACTGCCGGCCAACGCTCGGTGCGGCTTCTGGCTCCAGGCAGACGGCTGCTGCATCAGGGCCTGCTGGGCTTCAGTGGAGGTCTCCGTCTCTGGGAACAGGGCTCTGACACGCGGCTGGAAAATGCTCACCCGCGCGCGCGGCCTGGCCCAGTGGTGTACCCTGTACTTCAAGTTTGATGGCGATGCCACCCTCTACGTGAGGGTGTTTGGGGAAGATGGTCGCCGTGCCGAGTGCTGCCCTAAAGACGAGGACCGCGGCCGTCTGCCCAGCCCTGGCACCGACCAGGATGAAGATGGCAACTGGCGTACAGGCGGCAGTGCTCGGGGTTCACTGAGCTTCGGCGACCCCCTCTCAGGCAGTAGCTCCTGCAGCGGTGGCCGCGACCAGCCCCCGCGCCGTCGCGCCCGCCTGGGTGAAGGTAGCTGTCGGTGTCAAAACCGACGGATCTCGGGTAGGGGTCCCGAACTGTGCGTCCAGGCCAGATGGTAACAGGAGGCAGGGGACACAATGTTTTACCCAGGTTCGTGCCCTCTTGATGGAGGTAAAACCCTACGTCGTGCTTGATTAATGGGAATTCTGCCCCGCCGTTGCCGCCGTAGCGAGTCTCCGCCGAACTAGGGTATGGACTCGATCTTTGTGCTATTCTCCAATCCGATTCCTAGCACATTGTGATCATCATGATTCTTGCCAGGTTTGATAAACTCCTATCCAGTCAATGAACTCGTAGATTAGGTTTAATTCGAAAATTTTAGGGTTAGGATTCCGCCGAAACCATCTCGGACCCACCGAGTTGAAAAGCTCGGTCCCACCGATTTGGCTTATGCCATTGCACAAGTAAAACTCGGTCTGACCGAGAATTACTTATCGGTGTGACCGATTTTGGAACTCTGTGAAACCCTAGCAGTCTCGGTGCCACCGAACTCTGACTCGGTCTGACCGAGTTCACTAGTTCTGGTGCCAAAACTGCTTCGGTGTCACCGAGTTTGAAAATTGATAGATCCGAGATGATTTCAGTGGGAGACTAAAACTAAGTTTTTGAATTACTCTTTTGCAAAATCTCTGCACTTTGTGATGCTCATCCACTCTATCTCATCTATAATCTATTCACAGGGTCAGCAGTCAGAGTTTGCATCATGTCAGACCAAAGTGATAGTCAGAACCTCTCAGAGCAGCAAGTGGTGATGAGTGAGGGCACTAGTCCCTCCAGCTCTTCAGATGATGGCAACAGGAGCACCCCCAGCAATTTGCCTAAAGCTGCCACTAGACAAAGGAAGAAGAGAACTTCTGATTCTGAAGATGAAGATTATGTGGCAGAGGAAGAGGCCACATCAAGGAGAGTTGAGCCAGCTCAAGGCACAAAGCCAGGGCTGAAAATTAAAAGGCCAGCAGGCAGGCAGCCCATGTCTAAGGTTAGAGCTTCAACTGAGAAGCCTGCACCCACAGAGCCAGTTTCTGCCGAGGGAAAAAAGAGGAAGGAAAGGGTCAAGAAGACTGTAGCCAGAGTGCTTGGCAAGGCCTCCATCATGGAAGATGAGGAGGAAAAAGAAGAGGTTGCTGCACCAGCACCCAAGGCACCCAAACTTATGGGAGATGCCATAAGGTCAGGGGCAACTGCATCCAAGCCCAAGGAAGCACCCAAGGCTGCATCTAAGCCAAAGAGTACACCAAAGAGAAACACAAGAAGCATTCCAGCCACTGAAAAGAACAAGGCCCCAGTGCCTGAAGCTGCAGAGGAAGAGGAAGAGGATGTCCTTAGGAAGCTCAAGCCCAAGATCCCAGACCACAACGATGCTCATCCTGTGGCTGAGAATATGAAGCTCAGGAAAGACTCAGGGCTGAGGAAGTGGAGAGAGACAGATCCCTATGCTACCAGAAGGAGGACTGCAGTGGACTACAGGTTTCACACCAAGGAGCAGCAGGATTTCTATGAGACAGTTTTGCTTGACAAGAAGCCAATAGTATGTGACATGAGATGGGTCGACTGGACCTACATGAAGGAAAATGAGGAACACTATCCTGGAGTGTATGACAGCTTTAGTGCGTGTGGAGTTGCAGACTTTGTTGGGCAGAAGCTCACAAAGTGGAACGAGGAGCTAATCATGCAATTCTACTCCACAGCACACTTCTACCCAGATGGGAGGATCACTTGGATGTCAGAAGGTACGAGGTACCAGTCCACAGTTGCTGAATGGGCACAGCTTATCAATGCCCCCGAGGAAAATGAAGATGACTTAGATGTCTACTCCAAGAAGAAGATGGATCAAAACTCTATGGCAAATATGTACAAGGAGATTCCAACAGATGATCTTGACACTCACCAGTTTGGGTCTGTGAAACACTTGCTATCAGGATTTCCTACGATCAACTTGATCCTTAGGCACACTCTTTTGCCCTAGTCTGGAGATCACAGGATGATCAGAGGTCATGCCATTAACTTGCTACATATCTTTGATGTACCTCAGAAATTCAAAGTCATGAGCCTCATAGTGGAAACAGTCAAGAGGACAGCTGCCGACCAGAAGAGGAGTTGTGGGTATGCCCCACAGATTCAGGAGCTCATCAACTCAAAGATGGGCACGGGCACATACTTGTTGGATAAGGAACACCTGCCCATCCGTCCAGACTTCGAAGATAATCAAGTGATCATGACTTTGAATGAGCCATCATCTGCCCAAGCACAAGCCAAGAAGGAGAAGGCGAAGAAGGAGAAAGCTGCCAGGATGCCTACTCAAGAGGAGGCATCTGAATATTTTCTGAAAACCAAACAAGAGCAGCTTGGTTACCTGATTGCGTCCACCCTGCGGATTGAGCAAGGACTAGCCACCCTAACTCAGAACCAGGCAAGCTTAGAGAGGATCATGGAACAGAGGTTCTATGATTTGGACATCAAGGTGACAGAGATACAGAGTGCCGTGGAGCAGCTCCAGGATGACATGAATGAGAGGAGAGGCAGGACTACGACTGATGCTTTTGCAGGGTGCCACGAGGTCCGAGGTCGTCTGGAATGCCAGTTGCTGACACCAGAGCTACCACGTCTACGCCAGCCACAGCCTCAGTTCCACCAGCTCCAGCGTCCACTTCAGCCTCAACTCCGACCACGTCTACCGAAGGCTTCGTCCTTGGAGTGCTCCGGACTCCACCACCTCCTGAAGATCAAGCCTGAGCGTCGACTTAGCACTATGCATTTTCCAGGAACTTTTTGGTAACTTGTTGCCAAAGGGGGAGAAAATGTATAGATCATAGGATTCGAGAGAGAGTGTGTTTCTTTTATTCTCTCTTGTTTTATTTGGTGGTTTTTCGAACTTTATTTGCTTGTGTGTGAGATACTACGTCCGTATGCCTGTGAGACATTGATGATCATGTGTTTGATCATAAGCTACACTTAATGTCTGCTTAATATTATCATTCTACCTATCTTATGTGATCACTCACTATTCTTGGTGATGAGTGCATGTACTTCTTTCTTATCATTTTTGAGCGCTCCATCAAGATGTATGTGACACGGAAGAGTAACCCATGACTCTAATTCCTTGTGCATTTGCAGTCCAAAGAAAATTCTAAATATGCACAAATTTAGGGGGAGCTCTTACTTGTCACATACTTCTCAAAGCGACGATGTATTTCATGATTATTATAATTTGTCGAAGCTTTGATCTATATGTTGTCATCAATTACCAAAACGGGGGAGATTGAAAGTGCAACTATCCCTAGGTGGTTTTGGTAATTCATAACAACATATAGCTCATTGAGCTAATGCTATTTCAAGATGATTATTTCAGGAAAGCTCAATGATTGGCATGGCATGGATGTGAAAGTGGAACCCTCAAAATGCTAAGGACAAAGAATTGGCTCAAGCTCAAAAGTTCAAGACTCTTCATTTTATATTTTAGTGATCCAAGATCACATTGAGTCTTTAGGAAAAGCCAATACTATCAAGGAGGGATGAGGTGTTGCTTAATGAGGCTCTTGCTTTATGTGCTTGGTGATATGCTCCAAAATCCTCAACCACTTTTCCATAGCCACAAATGACCTAAACACTAAGCCAAACTCGGTCATACCGATTCTATCAATCCGGCGCCACCGAGTTTCACTTGTCATTTTCCACTGCCAAACCCTAGCAATTCGGTCCTACCGATAAGGATCTCGGTCTCACCGAGATGGGATTGCAAACTCTCTGTTTCCTTTTCATAACTTTTCGGTCTCACCGAAAGAGCGAATCGGTCCCACCGAGATTGCAATGTGAACTCTCTGTTTCCTTCTTGTAACTTTTCGGTCTCACCGAAAGAGCGAGTCGGTCCCACCGAGTTTGCCTGACCAACTCTCTGGTTAGCTTATTGCCAAACTCGGTCTCACCGAGTTTATGCAATCGGTCTCACCGCGATTACGTTATGCCCAAACCCTAACCGAATCGGTCCTACCGAGTTGCATGTCAGTCCCACTGAAATCTCTAACGGTCACTAGGTTTACTATTTCGGTCCGACCGAGTTTGTTTATTCGGTCCCACCGAGATTGGTAAATTGTGTGTAACGGTTGGATTTTGTGTGGAGGCTATATATACCCCTCCACCTCCTCTTCACTCGTGGAGAGAGCCATCAGAACACATACACCATTCCAACTCATATGTTCTGAGAGAGAACCACCTACTCATGTGATGAGACCAAGATATTCCATTCCAACCATATGAATCTTGATCTCTAGCCTTCCCCAAGTCGCTTTCCACTCAAATCTTCTTTCCACCAGATCCAAATCCTATGAGAGAGAGTTGAGTGTTGGGGGGACTATCATTTGAAGCACAAGAGCAAGGAGTTCATCATCAACACACCATTTGTTACTTCTTGGAGAGTGGTGTCTCCTAGATTGGCTAGGTGTCACTTGGGAGCCTCCGACAAGATTGTGGAGTTGAACCAAGGAGTTTGTAAGGGCAAGGAGATCGCCTACTTCGTGAAGATCTACCGCTAGTGAGGCAAGTCCTTCGTGGGCGATGGCCATGGTGGGATAGACAAGGTTGCTTCTTCGTGGACCCTTCGTGGGTGGAGCCCTCCGTGGACTCGCGCAACCGTTACCCTTGTGGGTTGAAGTCTCCATCAACGTGGATGTAGGATAGCACCACCTATCCGAACCACGGGAAAAACATCTGTGTCTCCAATTGCGTTTGAATCCTCAAAACCCTTCCCTTTATATTCTTGCAAGTTGCATGCTTTACTTTCCGCTGCCAATATACTCTTTGCATGCTTGCTTGAATTGTGTGATGATTGCTTGACTTGTCCTAAGATAGTTAAAATCTGCCAAGAACTAAAATTGGGAAAAGGTTAAGTTTTTATTTGGTCAAGTAGTCTAATCACCCCCCCTCTAGACATACTTTCGATCCTACACCGGCCCTGGGCCGGACACCGCACCGGAACCTTCAATGGTTCCGGAGTCCGGCAGGCGCCCCCTAGAAAGAAGGGCAACCTACGACGCAGGTGACCTTCGTCCAACCGGAGGCACCGGATAATTTGTTGGTGGTGCTTAACGACACCTCCATCGACGAGGGGCACCGCACTATTATGAGTGTGGTGATCCAAAAGGTTCAGTCCGCCAAAAGCGGGCTGACTGAGGCCTGCGCCAGCCTGCTAACAGGCTTTGAGGTATGTGAAAAATATGTGAAAATATTACCGCATAGACAGTAGCCCCTGATGCTCTGTTTGGTGTTCGGAAAGAAAAGCCGAATAGAGGATCTAACAACATTCGCAGGAGTCTAACATAATTAAGTCAATATGTGTATGCAGGCTTCGCTGCTGGCCTCTGCCGCACTGACTGCGGAGGTGGATGTGCTGAAGCAAAGCCTCGAGCGGTCCGAGCAAGAGCTCGGCCTTGCTAAAAAGGAGCTCGAGGAAAAAGAAGGTAAGTAATACCTTGTGGAGTATATTTAAAAAGATGCAGTTGCAAAAAATGACAGGATCGCTATTGGTGTCCTAGGGGCCACAACTGAGGTGGTGACCCTTAAGCAAGCGCTTTCCGAGGCTGAAAAGAAGGCGGCCACGGAGCGCACCGAGCGGGAGAAACATGAGGCGCAGGTTGGCGAGGTGCAGCAAGAGCTCCAGGCTCTCATGAAAAAACATGAGAGTTCGGAGCTTGACTCAAAGACGCGAGAGTACGAGCTCGCGGCGGCCCTTGAAAGCGCCAAGTCTACCAAGGTCGAAGCCCAGAAAGCCCTCCAGGAAGTTGAGGTGATGAAGAAGATAGCGGCGGGTAAGGCATTCTTTATGCAAAGAAAGCACGTGAAAGTGAATTACTTGTTACTTACCCGAATCCGGAGCTCTCCAGGAGCATTCGCAGATTTGCCCCGTAGCATGTCAGATGCCGCCGCCTTCTACCAGGCGGAGGAGGGAAGCTTGACGGAGAAGGTGTTTTGGTCTTAGTATGCTGAGGCCGGACACTCGGTGCCCTTGAGTGACCAGCTGAAGCAACTGGTCGAGCTCCATAAGGTGGCCGAACAGGCCATGAAGGGCCTTATAGTTCGGCTGTGGCCTGGAGAGGCCATGCCTGGGAGCTACTTCGGGCTGGTGAAGCGGCTGGTGGATGCCTGTCCGTGGCTTGAAGTCGTCAAGCGCTCCGTCTGCATCGAAGGTGCCCGTAGGGCATTTGCCCATGCTAAAGTGCACTCGGGCAAGATGGATGCGGAGAAGCTTGTGAAGGACGGGCCACCGCAGGGCAAGGAGCATCGCCACCCCGAGATGTAATATGAGGGCATCCTGAAGGGCGCCCGCCTTGTGGCGGACGAATGTTCCAAAGATGTAATATTTGAGTGTACTTGTTCGTTTTATCTTGTGCGCTGAAAACTTCTTCATATGCGCTATGCAATGCTTGTTCTAATTTAAAATATTACCTTCTATGCGGCCATTTATCGAGTCTGAGAGATGGCGAGTCGTCGGCTTCTGCCCCATGCCATGAGTGCTGGGGTGTTCGGGATAAACCTGAGCACTCTTTTTCCCATTCTTGGGTCCTTCGAGGGAGGTGCTCAACACAACGAACAAGGCAATCGGACTATAATGCGTTATCACTCTCACTTAGCCAGAGAATTCTATAATTTTAAATTTCGGTGAAGCCCCTAGTGTTCGGAAGACCGAGTTCAGGGCGCTATACACGCCTAGGCCAGACAAAGCTGACTCCTCGCTCTAAGTGGCATAAGTCTTTAGGGACTCGAAACCTCCCGAACAGCGACCAGCTCTCGCCCTATCATGAAAGTCAGTTTTAGCTTTCTCTACTGAGGTTCTTAGCCCAACTCAACCGGGGCACAATCGTAGTAGTTCTCCCAACGCTACCTTAGCCGATATAGCGGAACATAAGGTACCAAAACATGGGAGCCGGGCAAACCCAACTATTGACCAAAGACATGATTCGGAGCTGATGCATATAATGCTATAAGTTCGGAGGGCCGCACTTTGTGAAAGTGTTCGGACTTCTCACGCCGTATTATGGGGTGCTTGAGCCCCTGGCGTATGGATCGTACCAAAGTGTACGGGTGCTAAATGTCATAACTGAACATCCGTATTGAAAAACAAATGAATAGAGAATGCAATAATAAGCTGAAGCTAAACATTGTTTATTTAAAAAGGCTGCTATGAAAGCGGAATGATACAAATAGTGCGATAAGCAAGAGATGGGACTATTTGACATGTCCCCCTCCAGGGGCGAGCTGCGAGACGGTATGTAAGACAGGTATTTTGCTCGTTATAGAGACCACCTGGGAATTTGACGTAGCTTTCTGCCTCCTTGGTTGTTGCATCGTGTGTTCGGCGGTTGTACTGCCGGACAGGCCTTCCGAAGAGTGGAGTCCTGAAAGTAGGAAATAATGACAAAATCGGGAGCCCCTAGTGCGGTTGAGCCGCATTTTTGGGCGTGCCGTGGTCGTGCCCCTCCCCCTGTGCCCATGGTATTTTCAGAGAGTAGTTATGTACGCGTAGTACTGATTTCGTAGTTTCACGAGGGCTGGGGTTGGGGCCGTATTGCTACGCGTGCTCTGAACGTGCCAGGCGGTCTTGTTGTAGGTTACTCCGGGCGCGCTTCACGGTGTCCGGACGTTTAATAGCCGGACTAGGGAATTGCCTTGAGAGGCTGCTTTGTACTTCCGCTGCGAGGGCCGCCGTGTGCTCCTCATTTTGGAGAGAGCGTTCGGTGTTTCCGTTGACCATAATGACTCCTCGAGGGCCTGGCATCTTGAGCTTGAGATATGCGTAGTGGGGCACCGCGTTGAACTTTACAAGTGCGGTTCGTCCGAGCAGTGTGTGATAGCCACTGCGGAACGGGACTATGTCGAAGATTAACTCCTCGCTTCAGAAATTATCCGGGGATCCGAAGACAACTTCAAGTGTAACTGAGCTTGTACAGTTGGCCTCTACACCTGGTATGACGCCTTTAAAGGTCGTTTTTGTGGGTTTAATCCTTGAGGGATCTATGCCCATTTTCCGCACTGTATCCTGATAAAGCAGGTTCAGGCTGCTGCCGCCGTCCATAAGGACTCTAGTGAGGTGAAATCCGTCAATGATTGGGTCTAGAACCAATGCGGCGAATCCGCCATGGCGGATGCTAGTGGGGTGGTCCCTTCGATCAAAAGTGATCGGGCAGGAGGACCATGGGTTGAACTTTGGGGCGACTGGCTCCAACGCGTATACGTCCCTGAGTGCACGCTTCCGCTCCCTTTTGGGGATGTGGGTTGCGTATATCATGTTCACCGTCCGCACTTGTGGGGGGAAGCCCTTCTGTCCACTATTGTTCGGCGGCCGGGGCTCTTCGTCCTCGTCGCTATGCAGCCCCTTGTCTCTGTTTTCGGCATTTAATTTGCCGGCCTGCTTGAACAGCCAACAACCCGTGTTGGTGTGATTGGCTGGTTTTTAGGGGGTGCCATGTATCTGGCACGAGCGATCGAGTATACGGTCCAAACTGGACGGGCCCGGAGTGTTCCTCTTAAATGACTTTTTCCGCTGACCGGGCTTAGAGCCTCTGAATCCGGCATTAACAGTCGTATCTTCAGCGTTGTCGCTGTTAATGTGGCGCTTGTGCTTCTTGCGACGCGACCTGCCATTGCTATCCGAATTACCAGGGCTCTTGGTCATGTTATTGCTACGAGCCAGCCAGCTATCTTCTCCCGCACAAAAGCGGGTCATGAGTGTCGTGAGGGCTGCCATAGATTTCGGCTTTTCTGGTCGAAGGTGCCGGGTAAGCCACTCGTCACGGATGTTATGCTTGAAGGCTGCTAGGGCCTCTGCATTCGGACAGTCGATGATTTGATTTTTCTTGGTTAGGAACCGTGTCCAGAATTGTCTGGCAGATTCTTCTGGCTGCTGAATTATATGGCTCAGGTCATCGGCGTCTGGTGGTCGCACATAAGTGCCCTGGAAATTGTCGAGGAATGCGGCTTCCAGGTCCTCCCAACAACCAATTGATTCTGGTGGCAGGCTGTTAAGCCAATGCTGAGCTGGTCCTTTAAGCTTGAGTGGGAGGTATTTGATGGCGTGTAGATCATCGCCACGGGCCATGTGGATATGAAGGAGATAGTCATCGATCGATACCGCAGGATCTGTTGTGCCATCGTATGATTCAATGTTTACAGGTTTGAAACCCTCTAGGATTTGATGATCCATTACTTCATCTGTGAAGCATAGTGGGTGTGCGGCGCCTCTGTACTGGGCTATATCACGAGGTAGCTCAAATGAGCTCTGTCTGTTGTGTTCGGCCCGGCTGGATTTACTGTATCCGGCGTGACGGTTATTGTCTCGTGTCGTGGGGCACCCGCGTGATCTGTGGATCAATCTTGTTTGCCTTGCCCTGTCTTCCAACATATCTTGCAGGTCTAGCACATTTCCCCATGCCTTGGTATTTTTTGAGCGACGCCGGGGTGCGGCTTGAGTGGAGGGCCGGGAGGACTCTCTGTCGCGGCCGTGAGGTGGCCGCTCAGCCGCATCATGCGCTGGGGATGTAGGTTTAAGTGCTTCCTCCTCTCAACGAGGTAGCAACCCGCGCTTTGGGTAGCTCTTGGAGGGGCGTTCGAGTTCATATTCCTCGGTCGCAAGGACTTCCGTCCATCTGTCGGCTGGCAAGTCTTGATCAGCTCTAAGCTGTTGCTATTTTTTTCTTAAGGCTACTCGCCGTGGCCATAAGCCTGCACTTAAAGTGCTCTTGTTCGACGGGATCCTCAGGCATGACAAATTCATCGTCATCGAGGCTTGCCTCATCTTCGGAGGGAGGCATGTAATTATCATCCTCTTCTTCTCTGTCTGCCGCTCTCTTAGGGGAGCTGGCTTCTCCATCCTCCAGCGCTGAATCTTGCTGGAGGGAATTGTCTTCGGCACTGTCCGGGGTGTTATTATCTCCTGTGCCGGCATCACCGTTTTTGCTTTGGCGGGACTTAGAGCAGCGCCGCTGACGCCGGCGCTTGGGTTGCTTCTTGGAGGGGTCATCCCCCGTTGTTCCGTCGCCATTGCCTTCTTTGGGTGTATCCACCATATATATGTCATATGACGTGGTGGCTTTCCAGTTCCCTATAGGCACTGGTTCATGTTCGTCTCCTACATCCTTGTCCATACCGTCGATGTCTTCGGAGTCGAAGTCGAGCATGTCGGTTAAATCATTGACAGTGGCTACGACGTGGGTGGTGGGTGGGCGTCGAATTTCTTCGTCGTCCGCATCCCAATCCTGTTGGCCATAGTCCGGCCAGGGCTCTCCTGACAAAGAGAGAGACCTTAGTGAATTCAGAATGTTGTCGAAGGGCGAGTGCTGAAATATATCCGTGGCGGTGAATTCCATGATCGGTGCCTAATCGGACTCAATTGGTAGGGGCGCGGAAGGTTCGGAGTCCGGAGAAGAGTCCGGCACTTTGGAGTCATGGACTTCGCAGAGGATGAGGCTGGTGTTCGGCTCGATCGCCATTGAGACTGCAGCCCCCGAGGCGGTGTCTAGCCACCCGTCCTCGATCGGCGCAGTTGGCTCCGAGCTAAGGGTCGGAGCTGATGCGGGCGCGGCCTCTAGGGTACTGTTCGGCGGTAGAGCTAGGTCATACCCATCGTGACAGTGTGGTGTGCCCGGCGGTGGCTCGAATTCGTCGAAGATCAAGTCTCCGCGGATGTCGGCCGTGTAGTTCAAACTTCCAAATCTGACCTGATGGCTAGGGGCGTAGCTTTCAATCTGCTCCAGATGGCCAAGCGAATTAGCCCGCAGTGCAAAGCCGCTGAACATGAAGATCTATTTGGGGAGAAAGGTCTCACCCTAGACCGCATCGTTGTTGATGATCAAAGGAGCCATCGGGCCTAAAGGTGACGACACAGAGGAACTCTCAATGAAAGCACCAATGTCGGTGTCAAAACCGGCGGATCTCGGGTAGGGGGTCCCGAACTATGCGTCTAGGCCAAATGGTAAGAGGAGGCAGGGGACACAATGTTTTACCCAGGTTCGGGCCCTCTTGATGGAGGTAAAACCCTACGTCCTGCTTGATTAATATCGATGATATGGGTAGTACAAGAGTAGATCTACCATGAGATCAGAGAGGCTAAACCCTAGAAGCTAGCCTATGGTATGATTGTTGTTCGTCCTATGGACTAAAACCCTCCGGTTTATATAGACACCGGAGAGGGCTAGGGTTACACAGAGTCGGTTACAATGAGAGGAGATCTACATATCCGTATTGCCAAGCTTGCCTTCCACGCCAAGGAAAGTCCCATCCGAACACGGGACGAAGTCTTCAATCTTGTATCTTCATAGTCTGAGAGTCCAGCTATCCGGACACCCCCTAATCCAAGACTCCCTCAGTAGCGCGTCAGCCCGCCGTCGTGCCCCGGTGAAGTGAGAGGAGGGATCCGCCTGAGCCCCAGGAGCAGCTAGAGCCTTCGCTGTGGGTTGGTGCAAGACGAATCACGCCCTTTTTGTTTTCTTTCTTATCCTGCGTAAAAATAGAAAGTAATGTAGGGCCCCGCGAGGGCGTGTTAGAACTGTTGTTGTTTAACCATCGTGTTGTTTCCGCTGTTCCTGCGCTGTGTTCCCGCGCCGCGCTCCCATGTGCGGGAACTATTTTAGCTTGGTGGGGCTTGGCGCGGTCCTCGCCTCCCGAGGCCGTGGCCTCGTCGTGCGCTTCCTGCCCTGCAAGGATCAGTAGGAGGGGTAACTTACGGTCTTGGTTGTGGGGGCGATCGACCTAGGTCCTGCACTTGTGTCGCGATGCCCATGGGGCATGGACTGGAAGGGGTGCTCCCGCAGAGGACTAGGATAGGAAAGCTCCAAACAACCGGGGCAGAAAACACTCGCGAGGGCGCCCGCGACTCCCTCGCGAGATCTGTGCGAGAGAAAACGAGGCAAGCGAGCGAGAAAGACAAAGAGTCACAAGCTAGGAACGTCAGCAACTTCAATAAAACTTCGAACGGGAATAAACAAGTCAACTGCAGAAAGCAAATGGGAAAGCCGCGTCCGGCACCTATTCTAGTCTTCGACGTCTTCTCACCAGCACGGAGCTAAGTGCTTCCACTGGGCGTGGGCGGGAGCCCCCAAGGCCCGAGGGCAGCACTCCGGAGACTCTGAGGCGTGTACAGCCCCACTCATTATTACATGAGAGTGTCACGGGCGGCGAGCTTCACAGGCATTTGCCTTCTTCACAGGCACCGGGCCTTTCCCAAAACGCAGCAGCTTCACAGGCATTCGCCTTCTTCACAGGCACCGGGCCTTTTCCAAAACGTAGCAGCTTCACAGGCATTCACCTTCTTCACAGGCACCGAGCCTTTCCCAAAACGCAGCAGCTTCACAGGCATTCGCCTTCTTGACAGGCATCGGGCCTTTCCCAAAACACAACAGCTTCATAGGCATTCGCCTTCTTCACAGGCACCGGGCCTTTCCTAGGTGCTAGGCCTCGCTCAGGGATAGAACCTCCAGAGATGTTGAATGTTCCACGCGTTCGGGATGGGTACCCCCTCCATGGTCTCCAAGCGCACGGAGCCAGGCCTGGAAACATGAACAACCTTGAATGGGCCCTCCCACATGGGAGAGAGCTTGTGCGGCCCCTCCCTGGAGAGAACCCGTCTGAGCACGAGATCCCCTACCTCAACTGTTCTGGGGCGGATGTTGCGGCAGTGATATCGTTGCAGCGCCTGTTGATACCTTGCCACTCGCAGCGCGGGTTCTCGACGGTGTTCCTCCCCCAGCACGAGATCCGTCCCCCACATGGCGTCCTGTTGCGTCTCGTCGAATGCCAGGACCCGTGCGGAGCGACGCCTGACCTCGTGAGGGAGAACAGCCTCTGCTCCATAGACGAGGAAGAACGGGGTCTTGCCAATTGACTTGGTCGCAGTTGTGTGGATTGACCACAACACAGACTGGAGCTCATCGTACCAGCCCCTGCCGCAGGCTTCCAGCTTCTTCTTGAAGGGCCTGGCTTTGAGGCCCCTCAGGACCTCCGCGTTGGCCCGCTCGGCCTGGCCGTTGCTCCATGGGTGTGCTACCGAAGCGTAGCATATCTGCGTTCCAAGGTTAGCACAGTACGTTTTGAAGAGATTACTGGTGAATTGCGAACCATTGTCGGTGATGATGCGGTTGGGCACCCCAAATCGGCTCACGAGGCCCTTGATGAATTTGACCGTTGAGCCTGCCGGGATTGTGCGGACGGCTTCCACCTCAGCCCACTTGATGAATTTGTCCACGGCGGCGTAGAGGTAGCGATAGCCCCCTGGTGCCTGAGGAAATAGGCCCAGATTGTCCAGCCTCCAAACTGCGAACGGCCATGAGAGGGGTATAGTCTGTAGACCCCCTGCAGGCTGATGGATCTGCTTAGCGTGAAACCGGCAGGCCTCGGAAGCCTTCACAAGCTCAACGGCGTCGTTGAGCGCTGTGGGCCAATAGAATCCACTACGGAATGCCTTGCCGACGAGGGTCCATGACGACGAGTGGTGTCCGCAGTCTCCGCCGTGTATGTTCGCCAGCAGCTCCTTCCCTTGCTCTCGGGAGATGCTTCGTAGGGACACATCATTTGGTCACTTCCTGTAGAGCTCTCCATCCCTGATGCAATAAGTCGTGGCCTGCCGCGCCACACGCTCCGCTTCCTCCTCATTCTCCGGAAGAGTCCCTTGCATCAGGTAGTTCTTGAGCTCCAGGATCCAACACCCTTCCCGAGGCTCTGACGCCAGGAGCAGGCGTGCCCCTGAGGCTGGGCCGCAGACCGGGGCTCCTGAGGCAGGCGGCTGAGGGAGCTCCTCCCTTGGTTGCGCCATGCTCGAAAGTGACAGTACCGCCGAGGGTTTGAAGAGCCGCTCCTCAAAGATGCCAGGCTCCTGAGGCAGCCGCCTAGATGCCCTCTTGGCGATGTCATCAGCCTCCTGATTGGTGCCGCGAGGCACGTGCTGCAACTCCAGCCCCCAGAACTGTTTCTCCATCTAGCGAACCACAGTGAGGTAGGCTTCCATGTGCTCATCCTTTGGCTCGTATATCTTGTTGGAGAAGTTTACGAGGAGCTGCGAATCGCCCTTGATGATGAGGCGCTTCACCCCTAAGGCCGCTGCGGCCTTCAAGCCTGCTATTAGGCCTTCGTACTCCGCTATGTTGTTGGAGACCTTTTCTCTGTGCTGGAAGCAAAGTTGTACAGCGTACTAGAGTTTGTCCTGGGTAGGGGATACGAGCACTGCCCCAGCTCCCGCACAGTGTCGGGAAAACGCCCCATCAAAGTACATGACCCAGCCATCTGGTGCTTCACTTCCCGGCAAAAGTGATCGGTCTTCGACTGCCTCAAGACCCGGCGCTTCTGCCCATTCTGCCACGAAATCCGCAAGTGCGGCTCCCTTGATGACTCTGGTCATACTGAATTCTAGCTGAAATGCCTGTACCTCAATGTTCCATTCAGCAACCCTTCCAGCTGAGTTGGGGCTCCTGAGCACTCTTTCCAAGGGGTATGCTAAGACGACTTTGATGGGATGTCCTTGGAAGTAGTGGCGCAGCTTGCGTGAGGCCACCAGTAGCGCGAGGAGGAGTTTTTGAGGCATGGGATACCGTGCCCTTGCGTCCCGTAGCACCGTGCTGACGAAGTACACGGGATGCTCGACAAGGTTGAGGGTGCTGGCGCTGCTTGCATCCTCGAGAGGTCGAGGCATCTCTTGAGACGACGGAGCTCCCAGCGCTTGGTCGCCTGAAGAGGCCTCTCCTACTCCGGGTGCGTTCTCCTTCTGCGGCTATTCCTTTCCGTCTGCGGTTGTGGCCTTTGCGAGGCCCTCCTGGCTCTGCTTTGCTTCTATTCGGACGGTTGATGCGGCCTTGGCACAACGCTCCTCCCTGACCGCTACCAGGGCTGCGCTAGCGGAGTAGGGGGTGGCCGCAAGGTAGAGCACCAGGGGCTCCCGAGGACGCAGAGCTACCATCACTGGTGGATTGGTAAGGTACCTCTTGAGGTCTTGGAACGCCTTGTCGGCCTCTTCAATCCATTCGAAGGGACCCTTTTTCTTCATCAGCTTGAAGAAGGGCAGCGCTCGTTCCCCCAGCTTGGAGATGAAACACCCCAGCACAGTCACACGCCCGGTGAGCTTCTGCATTTCTCTGAGGGTCCTTGGTGGGCTTATGTCTTTGACTGCCTTGACCTTCTCCGGGTTGGCCTCGATGCCCCTGTGGGATACGAGGAAACCCAGGAGCTTGCCCGAGGGGACTCCAAACACGCACTTCTCCAGGTTGAGCCATAGGTCCACTTTGTTGAGGCTCGCGAAGGTTTCTTCCAGGTCCTGTATCAGGGTTCTTGCCTCACGAGACTTCACCACAATGTCATCGACGTAAGCTTCAACATTCCTCCCGAGTTGTCGGCCTAAGGCGATGTGCATCAGCCGCTGAAAGGTCGCGCCTGCATTGCGCAACCCAAACGGCATGCACGTATAGCAGTACACTCCACACGGGGTCAGGAAAGCTATCTTCTCCACGTCTTCCACCGCCATCTTGATCTGGTGATAGCCCGAGAAGGCATCTAGGAAGCACAATAGGTCACACTCTGCGGTGGAGTCGACTATCTGGTCAATGCGGGGGAGCGGAAATGGATCCTGCGGGCAGGCCTTGTTGAGGTTGGTGAAGTCGACGCACATTCGCTCCTTTCCTCCCTTTTTCGGCACAACGACCGGATTAGCCAGCCAATCAGGGTAGCGTACCTCGCGGATAACTCCTGCCGCCTCTAGCTTCCGGGTCTCTTGAATGATGAAAGCATGTTTCTCAGTAGACTATCACCTTGCCTTCTGCTTCACGGGGCGCACATTGGGGCACACGTTGAGATGATGCTCAATCACTTCCCTTGGGACCCCTGCTAACTGATCAGGTTCCCACGCGAACACTTTCTTGTTCGCACGCAGGAACCTGATCAGGGCCTTCTCCTGCTCGGGCTCGAGGTTGGCCCCTATGGTGAAGGTGGCGCTAGCGGTCCCGTCCTTGTCGACTGGTACCTGCTTGGTTTCCGCCTTATCTTGGGTGAAAAGCTACTTCTTTTTGGCCGGCGCAGCCCCCTTGGGCTCACGGGCGTCGGTGCTAGTGGGCTGCGCCACCGCGGCCGCCTTGAAAATAAGCTGGAGCACCTGCAGTGCGTCCCTTGTGTCTCCTGACACGGTGAGGACGCCTCTGCTCCCAGGCATCTTCATGAGGTTGTACGCCGGGTGAGTTGCTGCCATGAACCGAGCCAAGGCCGGATAGCCGAGGATGGTGTTGTAGGGGAGGCCAATGGGGGCAATGTCGAAGTCGATCAGCTCCGTGCGGAAGTTTTCGCAGGTGCCGAAGGTCACTGGGAGGCGGATCTGTCCCAAGGAGGCGGTGGAACCGGCTCCGACGCCCGAGAAAGGCCAGCTGGGTTGGAGCCGCTCTAGCGGCACGGGGAGGAGGCTGATGGCCTCCACCGAGAGCATGTTGAGGCCGGCACCACTGTCGATGAGGGTCCTGGTGACGGCCACTTGGCAGATGGTGGGGGTGCACAGCATCGGGAGCGCGCCTGAACCAATGGGGTTGAAGGGGTGGTCCTCCAAGTCGAAGGTTAGATCGGCCTCGGGCGCCACCCAGCCCATATTAATAAAAGAATTAGGGAAATGCGAGGGAAAAGAATGCCAAAAGCATTTAGAGATTTGACTGGGATTCATCGGGGGGCTTCTCGATGCTTGGGGGTGGTGCTGATCCGGCGGGTGAACGACTTGACGTGATGGCTCGAGGGTGGTACCTGGGAGCCACCCAGGAGAGCTGCGATGACGGGCGGCGCATGTGCGGCGAAACAGGCGAGTAAGAGGTCGCGCAGCTCCTCCCAGGAGGTGACAGAGGCCGTCGGCAGGTGGAGGAGCCACGCGTGTGGGATGCCGGTGAGGGCCATGGGTAACCAGTTGGCCATCACCCGGTCATCACCCCCGGCTCTAAGGACGGCCTCCTCGTACGCCAGCACGAAAATCATCGGGTCCATCGCGCCGTCATAGTGCGGCGGCGCCTCGGGCCTGAACTTGCGCTGCCACTGCACCTGTCGCAAGGCGGGGGCCAAGGCCCGGAGCCCCCTGGCCCCAGTGTCGACGTCTATTGCTGGAGCGGGCGTCGCGTTGTCCGCCATGAGGGCGGGATGCGATGTTGGGGGAGAGAGGGTCGTCAGGAGGGAGGACTCCGGCGCACCCCTACCTGGCGCGCCAAATGTCGGATTTCGGGTTCCGGCAGACCCTTGAGATTCAAACCCTGGGGTGCGCGTGGAGATCTCTCCCCTACCGATCTACGTCCAATCTCCTCGCGTCATCTAAGCTGGAAACAACGAACAACACAAGGGACACGAGGTTTATACTGGTTCAGGCCACCATTGTGGTGTAATACCCTACTCCAGTGTGTGGTGTGGTGGATTGCCTCAGGCGCTGATGATGAACAGTACAAAGGAAGAACAGCCTCGTGAGAGGTGTTCTTGAGCTGGTGCGATGAACTGCTAGGGTGAGTTCAGTCGCCTCTCTCTCTCTACTAGGGTTCTACCAGATCTCTGGCCGTTTTCTCCGGGTCTCTATTGTGTGGTGGCTAGCTCTATTTATAGAGGCCTTGGGCCTCTCCCCAAATAATGAGCGGGAAGGGCGCCAACACTTGGCCATTTTGAAGGGGAACATATAGTACAGGTTATCCTAACCAAAGGTGGTCTTCGGCTGCCAAAAGCACTGGTGATGACGCCGTCTTGGGCTCCACGGTGACCTCCGTCCTGCCGCTGTGCTGGTCTTGGTATTTTTACACCGGAATGGTAACCTTTGCCCAATGCCTCGGCATGTGCTTGCCCCTTTGCACCAAAAGGGAAACAAGGACACTGCGCAGGCTGGCGCCCGCCTGGTCTCGATCGTCATGGCTTGCGTCACGGGTTCCTCGTGAGGTATCCCCGCATTGATCTCTCCGCCTCCTCGCGAGCCTGCCGGATGAGGCTGCTTCTGAGGAACCTTTCTATCGTCCGCCCCGCGAGGGTCTTGAGCTTGAGCTAATGAAGATGGGCCGCGCTGGGCCCCCACTTGAGCCACGCCACAGGCCGCAGACAGGCAAGTCTGGGGACCCCCGTTCCCAGAACGCCGACAAGCGAAGCGTGCTAAGTAGAGCTGCTAGCAGCAGGAGGCGGGAGCAGGTGGTCCCAGTGGCGCTGGAGGAAGAAGACGAGAGATTGAAGATGGATGCTGGTCGTTGGATGTAAATCCAATGGCTAACGATGTCAGAAGCATTTGTTGACTAAGTTGACAACGACTTGCATTGGCTTCGACCTATTGGCCCACATTTCAGCCTCCAAAAATATGGCATGTGTTCAACCCATTTTTTCAGAATTTACAATCTTGTTTTTGCGGGGTAGAATTAACAGTCAATTTGATCTTTTTTTAATACAGTCCATTAGCTGGGCTGGGTGAACAAATAATGTAGCATCCATGCGGCCCATTTATGTTTTTCCTAAAAAATGATAGGCCATTTGCACTTTCTCGAAATACACGATTTTGCTGGGCTGATTCTAATTATAATGTTGGGGCGGGCGCAGCAATATTATCAAAAAATAAACAGGGGCTGAGCATTTTTGTTATATATATATTTAAATAATAAGTAATTTATTATTACATTGGTCCTTAAATCTTACCAAGCTTTTGTACACAATCAACAGGATTTTCGTTGCCAAAACAATCCAGAATTTTATTGTTAAGAAATTATTTTTATAAGTTAATAAGATGTGGGATATTGTTTTCTTACATATGTAAGTATTTGTTAAATATATGATGACAATAACAATAATATATAATAACATATAAAATAATTTAAATATATATAATATAGTTAGAAGGGAAACATAAGTTGGACCAGGCCTTCCTATTCTTATATAGAAAAATAGAACAGACCTCTGTGTTTTCTTAAAAAAAACATAAATTGGGTTGTCGATGTTGCAGGAAAAATAAAACCTCGGATGCGAGGTCCATAGGCCGGTCGATACATGACGGGCCTCAAGAAAATACAAACAGGCATATGGACCTTCCATCCGAGGTCGCGGGCTACGCATGTTAAAAAAGAAAGCCTAGACGGGGCAGCCCAAAACCCAGCTGATACTTGCTTCCCCTGTTATAATAAATGATACCTGCCAGCTCCCCGACTTCGTGGTGAATTTATCTCCTATAGTAACTAAGTTGAAGCACCTAAAAATGTAACTATGTCGACAAACCCATGGGCCCCAATGTCAGTATAGCATTAGGAGGAAGTATTTTTCGATGAGGCACTTGCTTGCGTACAGCCATAGACCTGGTGGGTCCCGACTGTCTGCCTCTCCACGTACAGTCCTCTCCAGATTCCTCTCGTTTGTTCAGCATGTTCACAATGGCAGACAGCGGCGTCGCGGCGAGCGCACAAAGGCGCAGGAGGAGATCCTACCACCTAAGGAAGTGCCTTATTAGTAACGAAATAACTGAACTAGCCTACTGGCCGAGTGACACTACCCGACAGCTGTTTCGACCATGAATAAAACTTCCAACATGATGTTAACACTGCTTGAAAAGGACATGTTAATATAAATGCTCTGCCTCTGAAAGTTGTAGTTTCTTATCTGAAACTGAACTTGGAGTTTCTTATCTAAATGCTCTACTGGTTTGATTCCACCTATGCAGAGAAAATATCTCCAAAATTTTTGCCTCTGCCTTTATTGACATGTGGGTCCCAGTTGTCATCTAAGCACACCATGTCCTACACTTGCCAAAACTTCATCCCTCGTTTTCTCTGTTTTTCGCACACGACATTGTGTGGGCATTTTGAAAATAGCATATCTTTTTGACTATGTATCATATGAAGATGTGCTATGCATGAATGTTGATCAACATGATGTTAACTGGCTGGTAGTTCCAGTTGTTGGGGAACGTAGTAATTTCAAAATTTTCCTACGCACACACAAGATCATGGTGATGCATAGCAACGAGGGGGAGAGTGTTGTCTACGTACCAACGCAGACCGACTGCGGAAGCGATCACACAACGTAGAGGAAGTAGTCGTACGTCTTCTTCCCGATCCGACAGATCCAAGCACCGTTACTCCAGCACCTCCGAATTCTTAGCACACGTTCAGCTCGATGACGATCCTCGGGCTCCGATCCAGCAAAGCATCAAGGAAGATTTCCCTTCAGCACGACGGCGTGGTGACGATCTTGATGTACTACCGACGCATGGCTTCGCCTAAGCACTACAACGGTATGATCGAGGTGGAATTTGGTGGCAGGGGGCACCGCACACGGCTAAGGAACGATCTCAAGGATCAACTTGTGTGTCTTGGGGTGTCCCCTGCCCCCGTATATAAAGGATGAGAGGGGGAGGGCTGGCCGGCCAAGTGGAGGGAGGCGCAGGAGGAGTCCTACTCCTACCGGGAGTAGGACTCCCCCCTCCAATCCTAGTCCAACTAGGAATCCTTAAAGGGGGAGAGAGAGAGAGGTGGCCGGCCCCTCTACTAGTCCTAATAGGACTAGGGAGAGGGGAGGAGGCGCAGCCCTATGTGGGCTGCCCTCTCACCTTTCCACTAAGGCCCATGTTGGCCCATTTGGCTCCCGGGGGGTTCCGGTAACCCTCCCGGTAATCCGGTAAAATCCCGATTTCACCCGAAACACTTCCGGTGTCCAAACATAGGCTTCCAATATATCAATCTTTATGTCTCGACCATTTCGAGACTCCTCTTCATGTCCGTGATCACATCCGGGACTCCGAACAACCTTCGGTACATCAAAATGCATAAACTCATAATAACTGTCATCGTAACGTTAAGCGTGCGGACCCTACGGTTCGAGAACAATGTAGACATGACCGAGACACGTCTCCGGTCAATAACCAATAGCGGGACCTGGATGCCCATATTGGCTCCTACATATTCTACGAAGATCTTTATCGGTCAGACCGCATAACAACATACGTTGTTCCCTTTGTCATCGGTATGTTACTTGCCCGAGATTCGATCGTCGGTATCCAATACCTAGTTCAATCTCGTTACTGGCAAGTCTCTTTACTCGTTCCGTAATACATCATCCCGCAACTAACTCATTAGTTGCAATGCTTGCAAGGCTTAAGTGATGTGCATTACCGAGAGGGCCCAGAGATACCTCTCCGACAATCGGAGTGACAAATCCTAATCTCGAAATACGCCAACCCAACATCCACCATTGGAGACACCTGTAGTACTCCTTTATAATCACCCAGTTACGTTGTGACGTTTGGTAGTACCCAAAGTGTTCCTCCGGTAAACGGGAGTTGCATAATCTCATAGTCATAGGAACATGTATAAGTCATGAAGAAAGCAATAGCAACATACTAAACGATCGGGTGCTAAGCTAATGGAATGGGTCATGTCAATCAGATCATTCAACTAATGATGTGACCTCGTTAATCAAATAACAACTCTTTGTTCATGGTTAGGAAACATAACCATCTTTGATTAACGAGCTAGTCAAGTAGAGGCATACTAGTGACACTCTGTTTGTCTATGTATTCACACATGTATTATGTTTCCGGTTAATACAATTCTAGCATGAATAATAAACATTTATCATGATATAAGGAAATAAATAATAACTTTATTATTGCCTCTAGGGCATATTTCCTTCAGTCTCCCACTTGCACTAGAGTCAATAATCTAGTTCACATCGCCATGTGATTTAACAGCAATAGTTCACATCACCATGTGATTAACACCCATAGTTCACATCGTCATGTGACCAACACTCAAAGGGTTTACTAGAGTCAGTAATCTAGTTCACATATCTATGTGATTAACACCCAAAGAGTACTAAGGTGTGATCATGTTTTGCTTGTGAGATAATTTTAGTCAACGGGTCTGTCACATTCAGATCCGTGAGTATTTTGCAAGTTCTATGTCTACAATGCTCTATACGGAGCTACTCTAGCTAATTGCTCCCACTTTCAATATGTATCCAGATTGAGACTTTAGATTCATCTGGATCAGTGTCAAAAACTTGCATCGACGTAACCCTTTACGACGAACCTTTTTGTCATGTCCATAATCGAGAAACATATCCTTATTTCACTAAGGATAATTCTGACCGCTGTCCAGTGATCTACTCCTAGATCACTATTGTATTCCCTTGCCAAATCAGTGCAGGGTATACAATAGATCTGGTATACAGCATGACATACTTTATAGAACCTATGGCCAAGGCATAGGGAATGACGTTCATTCTCTTCCTATCTTCTGCCGTGGTCGGGCTTTTGAGTCTTACTCAACTTCACACCTTGTAATACAGGCAAGAACTCTTTCTCTGACTGCTCCATTTTGAACTACTTCAAAATCTTGTCAAGGTATGTATTTATTGAAAAAACTTATCAAGCATCTTGATCTATCTCTATAGATCTTGATGCTCAATATGTAAGCAGCTTCATCGAAGTCTTTCTTTGAAAAACTCCTTTCAAACACTCCTTTATGCTTTACAGAATAATTCTACATTATTTCCGATCAACAATATGTCATTCACATATACTTATCAGAAATGTTGTAGTGCTCCCACTCACTTTCTTGTAAATACAGGCTTCACCGCAAGTCTGTATAAAACACTATGCTTTGATCAACTTATCAAAGCATGTATTCCAACTCTGAGATGCTTGTACCAGTCCATAGATGAATCGCTGGAGCTTGCATATTTTGTTAGCACCTTTAGGATTGACAAAACCTTCTTGTTGCATCACATACAACTCTTCTTTAATAAATCCATTAAGGAATGCAGTTTTGTTTATCCATTTGCCAGATTTCATAAAATGCGGCAATTGCTAACATGATTCGGACAGACTTAAGCATAGATACGAGTGAGAAACTCTCATCGTAGTCAACACTTTGAACTTGTCGAAAACCTTTTGGGACAATTCTGGCTTTGTAGATAGTAACACTACTATCAACGTCCGTCTTCCTCTTGAAGATCCATTTATTTTTTATGGCTTGCCGATCATCGGGCAAGTCAACCAAAGTCCATACTTTGTTCTCATACATGGATCATATCTCAGATTTCATGGCTTCAAGCCACTTTGCGGAATCTGGGCTCACCATTGCTTCTTCATAGTTCGTAGGATCATCATGATCTAGTAGCATGACTTCCAGAACAGGATTACCGTACCACTCTGGCGCGGATCTTTACTCTGGTTGATCTACGAGGTTCAGTAGTGTCTTGTTCTGAAGTTTCATGATCATCATCATTAGCTTCCTCACTAACTGGTGTAGGTGTCACAGAAACATTTTTCTGTGATGTACTACTTTCCAATAAGGGAGCAGGTACAGTTACCTCGTCAAGTTCTACTTTCCTCCCACTCACTTCTTTCGAGAGAAACTCCTTCTCCAGAAAGTTTCCGAATTTAGCAACAAAAAGTCTTGCCTTCGGATTAGTGATAGAAGGTGTATCCAACAGTTTCCTTTGGATATCCTATGAAGATGCTCTTCTCCGATTTGAGTTTTGAGCTTATCAGGATGAAACTTTTTCATATAAGCATCGCAACCCCAAACTTTAAGAAACGACAATTTTTGTTCCTTGCCAAACCATAGTTCATAAGGCGTCGTCTCGACGGATATAGATGGTGCCCCTTTTTAACGTGAATGCAGCTGTCTCTAATGCATGACCCCAGAAACAATAGTGGTAAATCGGTAAGAGACATCATAGATTGCACTATATCCGATAAAGTACGGTTATGACGTTCGGACACACCATTATGATGTGGTGTTCCAGGTGGCGTGAGTAGTGAAACTATTTCACATTGTTTTAACTGAAGACCAAACTCGTAACTCAAATATTTGTCTCCGCGATCAGATCGTAGAAACTTTATTTTCTTGTCACGATGATTTTTCACTTCACTCTGGAATTCTTTGAACTTTTCAAATGTTTCAGACTTATGTTTCATTAAGTAGATATACTCATATCTGCTCAAATCATCTGTGAAGATCAGAAAATAATGATACTTGTCATGAGCCTCAATATTCATCGAACCACATACATCAGTATGTATGATTTCCAACAAATCTTTTGCTCGCTCCATTGTTCCGAAGAACAGAGTTTAGTCATCTTGCCCATGAGGCATGGTTCGCAAGCATCAACTGATTCATAATCAAGTGATTCCAAAAGCCCATCAGCATGGAGTTTCTTCATGCGCTTTACACCAATATGACCTAAACGGCAGTGCCACAAATAAGTTGCACTATCATTATTAACTTCGCATCTTTTTGGTTTTAATATTATGAATATGTGTATCACTAAGATCGAGATCCAATGAACTATTTTCATTGGGTGTGTAACCATATAAGGTTTTATTCATGTAACCAGAACAACAATTTATTCTCTTACTTTAATGAATAACCGTATTGCAATAAACATGATCAAATCATATTCATGCTCAACGCAAAAACCAAATAACACTTATTTAGGTTCAACACTAATCCCGAAAGTATAGGGAGTGTGCGATGATGATCATATCAATCTTGGAACCACTTCCAACACACATCGTCACTTCACCCTTAACTAGCCTCTGTTTATTCTGCAACTCCCGTTTCGAGTTACTACTCTTAGCAACTGAACTAGCATCAAATACTAAGGGGTTGCTATAAACACTAGTAAAGTACACATCAATAACATGTATATCAAATATACTTATGTTCACTTTGCCATCCTTCTTATCCGCCAATCACTTGGGGTAGTTCCGCTTCCAGTGACCAGTCCCTTTGCAGTAGAAGCACTTAGTCTCAGACTTAGGATCAGACTTGGGCTTCTTCACTTGAGCAGCAACTTGCTTGCCGTTCTTCTTGAAGTTCCCCTTCTTCCCTTTGCCCTTTTCTTGAAACTAGTGGTCTTGTCAACCATCAACACTTGATGTTTTTCTTGATTTCTACCTTCGTTGATTTCAGCATCACGAAGAGCTTGGGAGTTGTTTCTGTTATCCCTTGCATATTATAGTCCATCACGAAGTTCTACTAACTTGGTGATGGTGACTAGAGAATTCTGTCAATCACTATCTTATCTGGAAGATTAACTCCCACTTGATTCAAGCGATTGTAGTACCCAGACAATCTGAGCACATGCTCACTAGTTGAGCGATTCTCCTCCATCTTTTAGATATAGAACTTGTTGGAGACTTCATATCTCTCAACTCGGGTATTTGCTTGAAATATTAACTTCAACTCCTGGAACATCTCATATGATCCATGACGTTCAAAACGTCTTTGAAGTCCCGATTCTAAGCCATCAAGCATGGTGCACTAAACTATCAAGTAGTCATCATATTGAGCTAGCCAAACGTTCATAACGTCTGCATCTGCTCCTGCAATAGGTCTTTCACCTAGCGGTGCATCAAGGACATAATTCTTCTGTGCAGCAATGAGGATAAACCTCTGATCACGGATCCAATCCGCATCTTTGCTACTAACATCTTTCAACACAATTTTCTCTAGGAACATATCAAAATAAACACAGGGAAGCAACAACGCGAGCTATTGATCTATAACATAATTTGCAAAATACTACCAGGACTAAGTTCATGATAAATTTAAGTTCAATTTAATCATATTACTTAAGAACTCCCACTTAGATAGACATCCCTCTAATCCTCTAAGTGATTACGTGATCCAAATCAACTAAACCATAACCGATCATCACGTGAGATGGAGTAGTTTTCAATGGTGAACATCGTTATGTTGATCATATCTACTATATGATTCACGCTCGAACTTTCGGTCTCCGTGTTCCGAGGCCATATCTGTATATGCTTGGCTCGTCAAGTATAACCTGAGTATTCCGCGTGTGCAACTGTTTTGCACCCGTTGTATTTGAACGTAGAGCCTATCACACCCGATCATCACGTGGTGTCTCAGCACGAAGAACTTTTGCAACGGTGCATACTCAGGGAGAACACTTCTTGATAATTTAGTGAGAGATCATCTTATAATGCTACCGTCAATCAAAGCAAGATAAGATGCATAAAAGGATAAACATCACATGCAATCAATATAAGTGATATGATATGGCCATCATCATCTTGTGCTTTGTGATCTCCATCTCTGAATCACCGTCATGATCACCATCGTCACCGGCGCGACACCTTGATCTCCATCGTAGCATCGTTGTCGTCTCGCCAATCTTATGCTTCCACGACTATCACTACCGCTTAGTAATAAAGTAAAGCATTACATCGCGATTGCATTGCATACAATAAAGCGACAACCATATGGCTCCTGCCAGTTGCCGATAACTCGGTTACAAAACATGATCATCTCATACAATAAAATCAGCATCATGCCTTGACCATATCACATCACAACATGCCCTGCAAAAACAAGTTAGACATCCTCTACTTTGTTGTTGCAAGTTTTACGTGGCTGCTATGGGCTTAAGTAAGAACTCATCTCACCTACGCATCAAAACCACAACGATAGTTCGTCAAATAGACTCCGTTTTAACCTTCTCAAGGACCGGGCGTAGCCACACTTGGTTCAACTAAAGTTGGAGAGACAGTCTTCCGCAAGCCATCTATGTGCAAACCACGTCGAGGGAACCGGTCTCGCATAAGAGTACGCGTAAGGTTGGTCCGGATCGTCTCGTCCAACAATACCGCCGAACCAAAGTATGACATGCTGGTAGGCAGTATGACTTCTATCGCCCACAACTCACTTGTGTTCTACTAGTGCATATAACATCAAACCATAAAAACCTAGGCTCGGATGCCACTGTTGGGGAACGTAGTAATTTCAAAATTTTCCTACGCACACACAAGATCATGGTGATGCATAGCAACGAGGGGGAGAGTGTTGTCTACGTACCAACGCAGACCGACTGCGGAAGCGATCACACCACGTAGAGGAAGTAGTCGTACGTCTTCTTCCCGATCCGACCGATCCAAGCACCGTTACTCCGGCACCTCCGAGTTCTTAGCACACGTTCAGCTCGATGACGATCCTCGGGCTCCGATCCAGCAAAGCGTCGAGGAAGAGTTCCGTCAGCACGACGGCGTGGTGACGATCTTGATGTACTACTGACGCAGGGCTTCGCCTAAGCACTACAACGGTATGATCGAGCTGGAATTTGGTGGCAGGGGGCACCGCACACGGCTAAGGAACGATCTCAAGGATCAACTTGTGTGTCTTGGGGTGTCCCCTGCCCCCGTATATAAAGGATGAGAGGGGGAGGGCTGGCCGGCCAAGTGGAGGGAGGCGCAGGAGGAGTCCTACTCCTACCGGGAGTAGGACTCCCCCCTCCAATCCTAGTCCAACTAGGAATCCTTAAAGGGGAGAGAGAGAGAGAGGTGGCCGGCCCCTCTCCTAGTCCTAATAGGACTAGGGAGAGGGGAGGAGGTGCAGCCCTATGTGGGCTGCCCTCTCACCTTTCCACTAAGGCCCATGTTGGCCCATTTGGCTCCCGGGGGGTTCCGGTAACCCTCCCGGTAATCCGGTAAAATCCCGATTTCACCCGGAACACTTCCGGTGTCCAAACATAGGCTTCCAATATATCAATCTTTATGTCTCGACCATTTCGAGACTCCTCGTCATGTCCGTGATCACATCCGGGACTCCGAACAACCTTCGGTACATCAAAATGCATAAACTCATAATAACTGTCATCGTAACGTTAAGCGTGCGGACCCTACGGTTCGAGAACAATGTAGACATGACCGAGACACGTCTCCGGTCAATAACAAATAGCGGGACCTGGATGCCCATATTGGCTCCTACATATTCTACGAAGATCTTTATCGGTCAGACCGCATAACAACATACGTTGTTCCCTTTGTCATCGGTATGTTACTTGCTCGAGATTCGATCGTCGGTATCCAATACCTAGTTCAATCTCGTTACTGGCAAGTCTCTTTACTCGTTCCGTAATACATCATCCCGCAACTAACTCATTAGTTGCAATGCTTGCAAGGCTTAAGTGATGTGCATTACCGAGAGGGCCCAGAGATACCTCTCCGACAATCGGAGTGACAAATCCTAATCTCGAAATACGCCAACCCAACATCCACCATTGGATACACCTGTAGTACTCCTTTATAATCACCCAGTTACGTTGTGACGTTTGGTAGTACCCAAAGTGTTCCTCCGGTAAACGGGAGTTGCATAATCTCATAGTCATAGGAACATGTATAAGTCATGAAGAAAGCAATAGCAACATACTAAACGATCGGGTGCTAAGCTAATGGAATGGGTCATGTCAATCAGATCATTCAACTAATGATGTGACCTCGTTAATCAAATAACAACTCTTTGTTCATGGTTAGGAAACATAACCATCTTTGATTAACGAGCTAGTCAAGTAGAGGCATACTGGTGACACTCTGTTTGTCTATGTATTCACACATGTATTATGTTTCCGGTTAATACAATTCTAGCATGAATAATAAACATTTATCATGATATAAGGAAATAAATAATAACTTTATTATTGCCTCTAGGGCATATTTCCTTCACCGGTTTCAACCATGAATAAAACTTCCGACGTGATGTTAACACTACTTGAAAAGGACGTGTTAATATAAATGCTCTGCCTCTGAAAGTTGTAGTTTCTTATCTTAAACTGAAACTTGCATTTTCTTCTCTGAGAATCACATTGTCTGCACTTTTATATTCCTGTGAAACTACATTCTTTTAAGTGCTAGAAATAGATCTCTAGAATTTATAAAATACTTCATATGCTCAATACTGCAAATCTGAAATTCAAAAGACATTCATATCTGAAAGTACTCTCAAAATACACAACACAAAACACAATTCACAACCTACAAATACTGACAACCCTAAGCTCCTCCTGACAATTCACAACCTACCCGACTATTGGGCTGGGGGGCAGTCCCTCCTATTCGTTGGCGGCAGATAGCCACCTTGTGAGACGATGTGAACAGCGAGGGAGAGGATGGCGGGGAAGCATCGTCGGGCCAACTGTTTTTCTCCTCTTGCAGTTGGGTTCGGTCGATGATGGCTCGCTCTAGCACGACACCCTCACAAACGGCACCCTATAGACGCTCAATCCTTCAATCTCTGGTGGATGCTCCATCTGGGATCGATACTCCCACCACCGCTCCCTCGCGATCGGATTAGGTGAATCTGTTTGCTCCATGGCCCAGAGGAGCAGCTCTATGTACTCCCGCGCGACTCCCTCTGGGATTATCGCCGCCTTTTCGCTTTGTTGCAGATATTTGGCCATGGATGTCGCCGCTAGTTGGTCCTTGTTGTCAAACCAAGATTGTATCTCCAACATCCTATCTAGCTTCACAGGGTCGCCGTCTGCGATCCTCATGTATCGGTTGTACTCCTCCAACGATCTACTTCTCCATAGCACCTTCACTCGCCGGCGGTGGTTTTTGAATGAAAGAGGAGAGGAGCAGCGCTGGTTTTGGATTAGAACGGGAGAGGAGCGATGCTGGTTTTGGACTGGAACGGGAGAGGAGGGGCAGTGGTTTTGAAATGGAAGAGGAGAGGAGCAGCACTGGATTTAGATTGGAACAGGAGAGGAGTGGCGGTGGTTTAAGAGGAGAAGAGCGGAAGAACGACGCTGGTCTTGGAAGTATTTTTTGTTTTGCGTATTTTGGGTCAAAGTTTAACCACGTACTGTATTTGACAAGCAAAATGTGAATGCATGTCACCAAAAATTGTATCATTTTGTTCGTATTTGAATGTACTTTCAAATTATATTATTTTTGCAACATATAACATATATTTTATTTGCGAAAATCATGGTCAATTATGACCCAAAATAAAAGGGAGACTAGTTAATGTGGGGTCGCTTTCTTAATTGAAGGGTAAATTGATTTTGATTTTGATCCAGTCACAGAGCGCCGGCCCTCTCGTCCAATCCTAAATCGCTACCGCACGCTCCTCTCCCTCTTCTCCATTGCAAAACCACCTCCTCTCCTCTCCATCATCTCCATTAAAAAACCACCGTCTCGCCTCTCCCTCTTCTCCATTGCAAAAGCACCTCCTCTCCTCTCCATCATCTCCATTCCAAAACCAATGTGTCGCCTCTCCCTCTTCTCCATTGCAAAACCACCTCCTCTCCTCTCCATTATTTCCATTCCAAAACCACTGTCTTTTCTCTCCCTCTTCTCTATTGCAAGACCACCGTCTCTCCTCCCATCTTCCAAAGCTAGCACTGGACCACTCAGAAGGACATTTATGGAGAGGATGCAGCAGCGAATCAGGCAGATCGCCGGCGGCAACCAGGCAAAGTTAGCTAGGTTGAAGGAGATCCTTACTTGGTTTGACAATGAGTGGGAGATTTCGAGGACGGTGAGGGCCATGTGGAAATGTATGCGAAAGAGCGAGACTGCGGCGATGAGGGCGGCAATGTACATGTACTCCTTAGCGGCATTCACGCCGCAGTCCTTCGTGTTCATCGAGTATCTCCTTTGGGTGATGGAGCAGACAGATTCGCCCGAGGCGAAAATCAGGCGGAGGTGGTGGGCGTAGAGGTTGAAGGTCGAGCACCCAGAGGATAACAAATCGATCGAGTACGGTGTGCCGTTCGTGAGGGTGCAGAGCCAGCCAGAGCCACATGAGTATTCGTTCTCCCATCGCAAGAGGAGGCCGGATGGCGCGACATCACTTCCCCACCGTTCTCCACGGTTCCCTCGATGCTCGCCTCGTTTCAACGGCGGTGGTAGGGTTTAAGGTAAGCTTCGCACTAACCTAATCTTCCACCTGCTCCTGCTTACAATCAGTGTGACAGCTAATGAAAATCATGCTTACAATAAGTCTCTGAGTACTACGACAATCACCCTTAAATAGCTCTGGACCTTTGGGTCAAAGTTGTGACACTATGTACAAATAACGAAAAATAGATTGGTGCTTCTTTCAGAAAAGAGTACTCCCTAGAAAACTGCCAATATAAGCTACTAGTATTTGGTTAGAGGATTTGCTGCCGAGAAAGATCCGTCCACAGAGGGCGCCACACATACCACTGGTGGTGGTGGATTCCAATGCATGTATGGAGCATGGTTGGTGTCGATAATTTTTACTTGGCACACCTCGCACTCTGCATATATGCCAGTTCCATCCGTACATTTGTGCAGTTCCACCAAAATGCAGCTGAATAACCCTGTTTGCACAGATAATGAAAAAGCGTGATTACATTATGGTGGCACTAGTTGATGAAACACGCAAAATAAATAGAAGAAAATATTACGATGGTATCATAGTATGCCATGCTGCGAGGGCGAGATGGGCCCTTTGACGCCCCATACTGTACGCCACTCCTCATACTGGAAATCATCCCAAGTCTCCCCGATACACCTTCTGCCAGTGATGAACATCAGTGTACAACGGTAGTACAAGGAGGGGCCTTGAGACATTCAAATCTCTATTTTTGTGCAGATCAACTAAAATTAAGCACCCCAGTTTGCAGAAACACTTAAACATTAACAATGGGACTAGTTGATGAAACATACATTAACAAAGAGAAGCACGTTCTTTATCTACATTGGAAATGAAATGATAGAGAGGACATTCGCTCTATTTTAACTGTATTATTACTTCATTTTATCAGTGACACTAGGGTCGAGCAGGTGGCAAACGAGGTGTACCGTGCGTCGCAAGGATGAAGGCCGGGGGTGCTTAGACTAGGATGCTGAAGCTAGCTCTTTCAGTCCCTATCTTCCCCCTGATGTTTCTGTGGTAGCATTTGGGTTGTAATCCAAACTTGGTCGAGCTGGTGCTGCGTCCCCCTACCTGCCTAGCTTATGTGGCGAACTTGTCTCCTGCTAGTACTTAGTCCGTTCTAGTAGTAGTTGCATAACTACCCATTTACACTGGGATATTGTCGGATAATGGTTCTCTATGGTTGGGTTTCTTTAATGAAATCAGAGGGAACCCTCTCTTTCGATATATGAAAAACAATGGCACTAGCGGTGCCAAAACATTGCCTCAAATTAATAGTGCCACTAGATTAAGGTGCAAAATAATAACATTACTGCTTTATCATGGTAGTGCCAAAATAGTAGCACAAGAGCAGGATCAACATGCAGGATCTTTGGCAAACGGTCAGACCAAAAAGGAACATACCTCGTGATGGGAACCATATTTGCAGTCAACGCCATCGTAGAAGGGATGACACCAGTCACCAACATGGATGATTCAATTTATGGGACCTTTTGGTGAAGTTCACCTAAAATGAAGCAATGTCCCATGAGCTAGCAGCTTTTTTTAAGAAAAGGGCTCCAGCCCCGGTTCCATTTCCATCAGAAAACGAAACCCACAGAACTTCTTCTTCATTAGTTGCAATAAAATTGAGCAACATCAAGGTTGGTCGTGAAGCTCCTGGAATGTTCAACTATAATTTGGATATCATTTGTGCAGTTCAACTAAGATCAAGCGTGAAATGTATATCTCTGTTTACACAAAAAAGGTGGAAAGGAAGGTGACTAACAAGTGACGAAACATGCATCAAATGAAAACAAAGCATGTTCCTTATCTGAATGGAAATCATACAAGGACAATAGCAATTTCTAGTAGCATTGCTAGATATTAGTGTGGGCATTAGGATTAACTATGACAACCGTTAAATACAACATTACTTTAATGGTGCCATTGCTTCATTTTACCAGCAACATTACATTAACACCTGCTACAGAGTCAGTATTTGGGCACGGGAGAGTTGGCAGACTAGGACAGTTGCATCTCTAACGAAAAGAAGCAACTTATCTTAATGGGAAATTTAGCAGGACATGAAAAAAGTGCCGTTGATTCATATTACTGGAGGCATTACATTGAAAACAACATTGGTTTAACGCGTCCTTACTTTTAACAGTTTGACTCCTACATTTTACAAGTGGCATTACATAAGAGTGGCTCGGGGCAACAAACATCAGAAGAGGATATCTGGGTTGGTCCCATTTTTGTTCGGTATATAGCCACCTTATACTGTGTGAGGCTAGCAAATCTAGTGCTGGACTTACTCTATTGACTTGTCCCCCAGTCCCCACTTTCTTTCCTTTTTCAACCAATAGATCGGGTTTATATTGAGTTTGTACTGCATTCCCTTTATTTCCCTATTAGACCTAGAGACTAGTTGGACAACCAGTCTCTGCTACTTTTCGCCCCCATCATTTCCTCTTTTGACCAAGTCTTAGATTCAAGTAACAAATCTTCCCCCACCCTGCTACGTCTTGAGCTTGCATTGGTTTTCCCCGAAGAGGAAGGGATGATGCAGCAGAGTAGAAGTATTTCCCTCAGTTTTTGAGAACCAAGGTATCAATCCAGTAGGAGGCCACGCGCAAGTCCCTCGTACCTACACAACACAAAGAGCTCAATGCAACCAACGCGATTAGGGGTTGTCAATCCCTTCATGGTCACTTACGGAAGTGAGATCCGATAGATAATATTTTTGGTATTTTTGATATAAAGATGCCAAGTGAAAAGTAAAAGGCAAAGTAAAAACAAAACAACATTAAAGTGATGGAGATTGATATGATGATAATAGACCCGGGGGCCATAGGTTTCACTAGTGGCTTCTCTCGAGAGCATAAGTTTTCTATGGTGGGTGAACAAATTATTGTTGAGCAATTGACACAATTGAGCATAGTTATGAGAATATCTAGGCATGATCATGTATATAAGCATCACATCCGTGACAAGTAGATCGAAACGATTCTGCATCTACTACAATTACTCCACTCATCGACCGCTATCCAGCATGCATCTAGAGTATTAAGTTAAAAACAGAGTGACGCTTTAAGCAAGATGACATGATGTAGAGAGATAAATTCATGCAATATGAAATAAACCCCATCTTGTTATCCTCGATGGCAATGATACAATACGTGTCTTGCTGCCCCTTCTGTCACTGGGAAAGAACACCGCAAGATCGAACCCAAAGCTAAGCACTTCTCCCATGGCAAGAACTACCAATCTAGTTGGCCAAACCAAACGGATAATTCGAAGAGACTTGCAAAGATAACCAATCATACATAAAAGGATTCAGAGAAGATTCAAATATTGTTCATAGATAGACTTGATCATAAACCCACAATTCATCGGTCTCAACAAACACACCGCAAAAGAAGAAGATTACATCGAATAGATCTCCACAAGAGAGGGGGAGAACATTGTATTGAGATCCAAAAAGAGAGAAGAAGCCATCTAGCTACTAACTATGGACCTGAAGGCCTGAGGTAAACTACTCACACTTCATCAGAGGGGCTATGATGATGTAGAAGCCCTCCGTGATGATGGCCCTCTCCGGCGGAGCTCCGGAACAGGCCCCAAGATGGGATCTCGTGGATACAGAAAGTTGCGGTGGTGGAATTAGGTTTTTTGGCTCCTGTTCTGATCGTTTGGGGGTACGTGGGTATATATAGGAGGAAGGAGTACATCAGTGGAGCACCGAGGAGCCCACGAGGCAGGGGGCGCGCCCTATAGGGGGGGGGCGCCCCCTACCCTCGTGACCGCCTCCGGTACTTCTTGGAGTAGGGTCCAAGTCTCCTGGGTCTTATCCGAGAAGAAAATCACATTCCAAAAAGGATTTTTCTGTTTGGACTCCGTTTGATATTCTGTGTCTTCGAAACACTGAAATAGGCAAAAAAACAGCAATTCTGGGCTGGGCCTCCGGTTAATAGGTTAGTCCCAAAAATAATATAAAAGTGGAAAATAAAGCCCAATATAGTCCAAAACAGTAGATAATATAGCATGGAGCAATCAAAAATTATAGATACGTTGGAGACGTATCAGGCATCCCCAAGCTTAATTCCTACTCGTCCTCGAGTAGGTCAATGATAAAAAGAGAATTTTTGATGCGGAGTGCTACTTGGCATAATTTCAATGCAAAATTTCTTAATTGTGGTATGGATATTCAGATTAGAAAGATTCAAGACAAAAGTTCACATTGACATAAAGAATAATAACACTTCA
Source organism: Triticum monococcum (assembly GCA_034509565.1). Lineage (NCBI taxonomy): Eukaryota > Viridiplantae > Streptophyta > Magnoliopsida > Poales > Poaceae > Triticum > Triticum monococcum. The sequence goes on along the minus strand of CM067843.1, from coordinate 661,088,181 downwards.
AGCATACTAATAAAGTAATTATGTCTTCTCAAAATAACATGGCCAAAGAAAGTTATCCCTACAAAATCATATAGTCTGGCTATGCTCTATCTTCACCACACAAAATATTTAAATCATGCACAACCCCGATGACAAGCCAAGCAATTACTCTAACTTTTTCAAAACTTTTTCAATCTTCACGCAATACATGAGTGTGAGCCATGGACATAGCACTATGTGGAATAGAAGGGTGGTTGTGGAGAAGACAGAAAGAGGGGAAGATAGTCTCACATCAACTACGCATATCAACGGGCTATGGAGATGCCCATCAATAGATATCAATGTGAGTGAGTAGGGATTGCCATGCAACGGATGCACTAGAGCTATAAGTATATGAAAGCTCATCAAAAGAAACTAAGTGGGTGTGCATCCAACTCGCTTTCTCACGAAGACCTAGGGCAATTTGAGGAAGCCCATCATTGGAATATACAAGCCAAGTTCTACAATGAAAAATTCCCACTAGTATATGAAAGTGACATAACGAGAGACTCTCTATCATGGAGATCATGGTGCTACTTTGAAGCACAAGTGTGGTAAAAGGATAGTAACATTGTCCCTTCTCTCTTTTTCTCTCATTTTTTTATTTAGGCCTTTTCTCTTTTTTTATGGCCTCTTTTTTTCGTCCGGAGTCTCAACCTGACTTATGGGGGAATCATAGTCTCCATCATCCTTTCCTCACTTGGGACAATGCTCTAGAAAATGATGATCATCACACTTTTATTTTTCTTACAACTCAACAATTACAACTCGATACTTAGAACAAATATGACTCTATATGAATGCCTCCGACGGTGTACCGGGATATGCAATGAATCAAGAGTGACATGTATGAAAGAATTATGAATGGTGGCTTTGCCACAAATACGATGTCAACTACATGATCATGCTAGCAATATGACAATGATGGAGCGTGTCATAATAAACGAAATGGTGGAAAGTTGCAAGGAAATATATCTCGGAATGGCTATGGAAATGCCATGATAGGTAGGTATGGTGGCTGTTTTGAGGAATGTATATGGTGGGTGTATGATACCGGCAAAGGTGCGCGGTATTAGAGAGGCTAGCAATGGTGGAAGGATGGGAAAAAGTGCATATAATCCATGGACTCAACATTAGTCATAAAGAACTCATATACTTATTGCAAAAACCTAGAAGTTATCAAAGCAAAGTATTACGCGCATGCTCCTAGGGGGATAGATTGGTAGGAAAAGACCATCGCTCGTCCCCGACCGCCACTCATAAGGAAGACAATCAATAAATAAATTATGCTCCGACTTCATCACATAACGGTTCACGATACGTGCATGCTACGGGAATCACAAACTTTAACACAAGTATTCTTTAAATTCACAACTAATAAACTAGCATAACTCTAATATTATCACCTCCATATCTCAAAACAATTGTCATGCTTCAATCTTCTCTTACTATTCAACGCACTCAAAAGAAAATTTCACATATCTTGAACACCAAGCATATTTATATTAAGCAAATTACCATGCTATTAACACTCTCAAAATAATTTAAGTGAAGCATGAGAGATCAATAGTTTCTTTAAAACAAACCACCACCGTGCTCTAAAAGATCTAAGTGAAGCACATAGAGCAAAATTATAACGCTCAAAAGATATAAGTGAAGCACGTAGAGCAAAACTACATAGCTCAAAAGATATAAGTGAAGCACATAGAGTATTCTATCAAATTTCAATTCAAGTATGGCTCTCTCAAAAGGTGTGTACAGCAAGTATGATTGTAGCATACTAACAAACAAAGACACAAATAATACAAGACGCTCCAAGCAAAACACATATCATGTTGGTGAATAAAAATATAGCTCCAAGTAAATTACCGATGGAAGTGGACGAAAGAGGGGATGCCTTCCGGGGCATCCCCAAGATTTGACTTTTTGGTGTCCTTGGATTATCTTGGGGGTGCCATGGGCATCCCCAAGCTTAGGCTATTGCCACTCCTTGTTCCATAATCCATCAAAAGAACTCACCCAAAACTTGAAAACTTCACAACACAAAACTCAATAGAAATCTCGTGAGCTCCGTTAGAGAAAGAAAACAAAAAAAACCACTTCAAGGTACTGTAATGAACTCATTATTTATTTATTTTGGTGTTAAACCTACTGTATTCCAACTTCTCTATGGATTATAAACTATTTTACTAACCATAGATTCATCAAAATAAGCAAACAACACACGAAAAACAGAATCTGTCAAAAACAGAACAGTCTGTAGTAATCTGTAACTAACGCAAACTTCTGGAACTCCAAAACATCTACCAAAATTAGAAGACCTACATAATTTGTTTATTGATCAGCAGCAATTGGAATCAGTATTTTATCACGTTCTGATGATTTTTAGTAATTCGGGCACTGAACGCAAAGTTTCTGGAAATTACAGCAAGATCAAATAACTATCATCCAAGAAGATCCAATAGGTCTAGCTTGGCACAAACACTAATTAAAACACAAAACCACATCCAAACAGAGGGTAGATGGGTTATTTATTCCCTAACATAAGAAAAACACAAAAAACAAAAAATAAAATAAAATTGGGTTACCTCCCAACAAGCGCTATCGTTTAACGCCCCTAGCTAGGCATAAAAGCGAGGATAGATCTAGGTATTGCCATCTTTGGAAGGCAATCCATAAGTGGCTCTCATGATGGTTTCATATGGCAATTTTATTTTCTTTCTTGTAAAGTGTTCCATGCCCTTTTTTAATGGAAATTGGAATCTAATATTCCCTTCCTTCATATCAATAATCGCACCAACCGTTCTAAGGAAAGGTCTACCAAGAATAATAGGGCAAGAAGGATTGCAATCTATATCAAGAACAATGAAATCTACGGGCACATAATTCCTATTTGCAACAATAAGAACATCATTAATTCTTCCCATAGGTTTCTTAATAGTGGAATCCGCAAGATGCAAGTTTAGAGAGCAATCATCCAGATCGCGGAAATCTAGCAAATCACACAAAGTTTTGGGGATAGTGGAGACACTAGCACCCAAATCACACAAAGCATAAAACCCATGATCTTTAATTTTAATTTTGATAGTTGGTTCCCACTCATCATAGAGTTTTCTAGGGTACTTTCAACTCATGTTTTTCTCCATAAGATTGCATCAAGGCATCAACAATACGTTCGGTGAAGGCTTTCTTTTGACTATAAGCATGCGGAGAATTTAGCACGGATTGCAACAAAGAAATACAATCAATCAAAGAGAAACTTTCATAATTAAATTCCTTGAAATCTAATATAGTGGGTTTAGCAACATCTAAATTTTTATTTTTTTCAATCCCACTTTCGTCAATTTCATCATAAAGATCTAAATACTCCGAATTTTTGGAACGCCTTCTAGGTAAAGGAAGATCATATTCAGTTTCATAAAGATTCATATTGCAAAACAAAGATTTGATAGGGGACACATCAATAACTTTTAGACCTTCATCTTGATTTTCATAAGAATTAGAAGAACACACTTTAATAAAGGCATCTTTGGAAGCACGCATCCTAGCGGTTCTTTCTTTACAGTCATCAATTGAAATTCTCATGGCTTTTAGAGACTCATTAATATCATGCTTAGGTGGAATAGATCTAAGTTTCAAAGCATCAACATCAAGAGCAATTCTATCAATGTTCCTAGCCAAATCATCAATCTTAAGCAATTTTTCTTCAATCATAGCATTAAAATTCTTTTGCAAAGAAATAAATTCTTTAATATTAGATTCAAAATCAGAGGGCATCTTATTATAATTTCCATAAGAGTTGTTGTAGTAATTCCCATAATTATTAGAAGGATTACTAGGATAAGGCCTAGGATTAAAATTCCCTCTATAAGCATTGTTACCAAAATTATTCCTACCAACAAAATTCACATCCATAGATTCATTGTTATTCTCAATCAAGGTAGAGAAAGGCATATCATTAGGATCAGAAGAAATACTCTTAGTAGCAAATAATTTCATAAGTTCATCCATCTTTCCACTCAAAACATTGATTTCTTCTATCGCATGCACTTTTTTATTAGAAGATCTTTCAGTATGCCATTGAGAATAATTAACCATAATATTATCTAGGAGTTTAGTAGCATCTCCTAAAGTGATTTCCATAAAAGTGCCTCCCGCGGCCGAATCTAAAAGATTTCTAGAAGCAAAATTCAATCCGGCATAAAAATTTTGTATAATCATCCACAAATTTAAACCATGAGTAGGGCAATTACGTATCATTAATTTCATTCTCTCCCAAGCTTGTGCATCATGTTCATGATCAAGTTGCTTAAAATTCATAATATCATTTCTAAGAGAGATGATCTTAGCGGGAGGAAAATACTTAGAGATAAAAGCATCTTTGCACTTGTTCTAAGAATCAATACTATTTTTAGGCAAACACAAGAACCAAGCTTTAGCACGATCTCTAAGCGAAAAAGGAAATAGCTTCAATTTAATGACATCTTTTTTCTTTTGCATATCACATAAATCAACGAAGCTATTCAGATGAGTAGCGGCATCTTCACTAGGAAGGCCGGCGAATTGATCTTTCATAACAAGATTCAACAAAGCAGTATTGATTTCACAAGATTCAGTATTGGCAAGAGGAGCAATCGGAGTGCTAAGAAAATCATTATTGTTGGTATTGGTAAAGTCACACAATTTGGTAGATCTTGAGCCATCGCGACAAACAAGCAATCTAACACACGAGCAAACAAAAGCAAATGGGCAAAAAGAGGCAAATAGAGAGGGAGGATAGGGAGAGAGAGAGGGCGAATAAAACGGCAAGGGTGAATTGGGGGGAGGAAAACGAGAGGCAAATGGCAAATAATGTAATGTGGGAGATAGGGATTGTGATGGGTACTTGGTATGTTGACTTTTTGCGTAGACTCCCTGGCAACGGCGCCAGAAATCCTTCTTGCTACGTCTTGAGCTTGCGTTGGTTTTCCCCGAAGAGGAAGGGATGATGCAACAGAGTAGCGTAAGTATTTCCCTCAGTTTTTGAGAACCAAGGTATCAATCCAGTAGGAGGCCACGCGCAAGTCCTTCGTACCTACACAACACAAAGAGCTCAACGCAACCAACGCGATTAGGGGTTGTCAATCCCTTCACGGTCACTTACGGAAGTGAGATCCGATAGATAATATTTTTGGTGTTTTTGATATAAAGATGCAAAGTGAAAAGTAAAAGGCAAAGTAAAAACAAAACAAGATTAAAGTGATGGAGATTGATATGATGAGAATAGACCCGGGGGCCATAGGTTTCACTAGTGGCTTCTCTCGAGAGCATAAGTTTTCTACGGTGGGTGAACAAATTACTGTTGAGAAATTGACAGAATTGAGCATAGTTATGAGAATATCTAGGCATGATCATGTATATAGGCATCACATCCGTGACAAGTAGATCGAAACGATTCTGCATCTACTACTATTACTCCACTCATCGACCGCTATTCAGCATGCATCTAGAGTATTAAGTTAAAAATAGAGTAACGCTTTAAGCAAGATGACATGATGTAGAGAGATAAATTCATGCAATATGAAATAAACCCCATCTTATTATCCTCGATGGCAACGATACAATACGTGTCTTGCTGCCCCTTCTGTCATTGGGAAAGAACACCGCAAGATCGAACCCAAAGCTAAGCACTTCTCCCATGGCAAGAACTACCAATCTAGTTGGCCAAACCAAACGGATAATTCGAAGAGACTTGCAAAGATAACCAATCATACATAAAAGAATTCAGAGAAGATTCAAATATTGTTCATAGATAGACTTGATCATAAACCCACAATTCATCGGTCTCAACAAACACACCGCAAAAGAAGAAGGTTACATCGAATAGATCTCCACAAGAGAGGGGGAGAACATTGTATTGAGATCCAAACAGAGAGAAGAAGCCATCTAGCTACTAACTATGGACCCGAAGGTCTAAGGTAAACTACTCACACTTCATCGGAGGGGCTATGATGATGTAGAAGCCCTCCGTGATGACGGCCCTCTCCGGCGGAGCTCCGGAACAGGCCCCAAGATGGGATCTCATGGATACAGAAAGTTGTGGCGGTGGAATTAGGTTTTTTGGCTCTTATTCTGATCGTTTGGGGGTACATGGGTATATATAGGAGGAAGGAGTACGTCGGTGGAGCACCGAGGGGCCCATGAGGCAGGGGGCGCGCCCTGTAGGGGGGGCGCGCCCCTACCCTCGTGACCGCCTCCGGTACTTCTTGGAGTAGGGTCCAAGTCTCCTGGGTCTTATCCGAGAAGAAAATCACGTTCCAAAAAGGATTTTTCTGTTTGGACTCCGTTTAATATTCTGTTTCTTCGAAACACTGAAATAGGCAAAAAAATAGCAATTCTGGGCTGGGCCTCTGGTTAATAGGTTAGTCCCAAAAATAATATAAAAGTGGAAAATAAAGCCCAATATAGTCCAAAACAGTAGATAATATAACATGGAGCAATCAAAAATTATAGATACGTTGGAGACGTATCACACCCCCACCCCCTTTCATCCTTGTTTGAACCAAGTAGTACTAGATTCGAGTGCATGAACTAGTTTTACCTCTTAACAATAAAAAAGGTGGTTTTCGAACAACCAATCGATCCTATCTACGAGGGGGCCTTAGAAATAGTAAAAGATACAAATGCAGCGACGTCGGGAGCTCGGGAAGTAGAGCAAGGCCGGTTTAGAAGGAAGTTATACTTGAGGGTCACCGAGATGTCACTAGGTGGGCGTCGGGAGGCCGGATCTGCCCACTCTACGGCAGCGAGGAAGAATGGGTGGGAGGCCCTCCCTCGCCAGCGATGCTTGGGAGAGAACGGCAAGGCATGCTGATCGGGACGCGCCGGCAGCGGCTAAGAGCCGTCACCGAGGACGACCGCGTGAACATTGCACCTTCTCACCTTCCCCGGCGGAGAGGATCCGGCTGGATCTGTGACCAGCGGTGAGTAGAGAGAGAGAGTGTGTGTGGCCACCGCTGTCGTGTTTAGATCTGGAGAGGACGAGACAGTGTGAAGAGAGCAACACTAGCAAGCAAGCGCGGAGGCTCCTGCCTATATAGTGGAGTACTAGTTTTCTTTTGTCTACCGGCCAGAGCCGGTTTGACATCGGCAATGACTGTCGAGAAGTCTTGATGCACGTGCCCCGGAGGCGCAGTTGTCGTCATTTTGATCTGAAGCACCGGATTATAACATATAAAAAGAAAAAAATGCCACATGACAAGAAATCATAACCTCACTGTCCAAAGGAGACAAGATGAATCCCGACGGAAAAACTAGACGAGGATCAAAGCTCAAATTAAAGATAAACTCGTAGAAAATGGGTCCGTCGATAGATGTCTGTAATGCCCCGAGACCGTTGCGCCAGGTGTCTTCCAGTTATTCACTGTCATTGCCATGTCATTCGCTTGCGTGTTGCATCGTGGCATGTCATCGTGTGCATTGCATCATCATGTTTTCAAAACTTGTATCCATCCCGGCCTCCCCGTTCTTTCCGTTGTTCGTTCTGAGCCCAGACACACCTGCACGCGCCCGTGGCACGTTCGAAATATTATTTTATAAGTGGCCGGAAAATGTTCTCGGAATGGGATGAGAGTTGGTGTGCGGTCATGTTATGTTGTAGGTAGACGGCCTTCCAAGTTTCATCGCATTCGGAGCTCGTTTGATAGCCCAACCGTTAAACTATAGCGGCAATATAGCCGGTCTAACGTCGGACGTTTTCAGTCTCCGGAAACGGTTGTCGGGCTGCCTTCTTTCCTTTCCTCCCAGCCCAACCCATCTACACAGCCCACTAATCTTTCACCTAATCCCTCTCCACTCCGGAGCCATCCAATGGCAATCGAATGGTCGAAAAACCCCTCCAAACCCCCTCCTAACCCTAGCCTAGACCCCCTGCCTATTTAAACCCCTTCCCTGGCCATTTTGGGCGCCCCTAGCTGCTCCCTTATCCTCTAGCCACCGCCTTGTTTTTAGCACCGCCCAACCACCTCCCGCCACTTGGCACCGTCCCACATGTTGCGCCGCCGCCTGAGCCGCCGGCTCGGCCAACCGCAGCCAGCCACGTCGCCTCCCCACGCCTCCACTGCACCGGACCCGCTGAAGCCCGCAACCGACCCGTCGTGGGCCGAACTCGAACCGAACCCCGCCACCGCTCGTGCCCGACCAGCGCGCGCTCCGCTGCCTCTGATCCGGATCGAGAGAGCTCTGATCTCCCCTCCCTCGCGTCTCCACCGCCTGGCCTCCCGCCGGCGACCACCGCTGCCATGGTGAGCCCCGACCTCGCCGCCCTTCTTCTCCCCTACGTCACTAGCTCTCTTTCTCTCTCGCAGAAAGCCTCCGCCACCATGAATGCCCCCGCCGTGCTCGCAGATGCCATCGTTGCCGCGTCACCAACCCCCTCCCCTGGCCGGATCCGGGACCCCCATCGCCGGATCTACCCTTCCCCGCCGTCTACGGGTCAGCCCTGCCACCGGAGTGCCGTCCCTACGCCGGTCGCCGGCGCGATGACCTCCTGCCTCGTCCTCGTGCAAGCAGAGGACGAGGGCTTCCTCTTTGCACTCGTGGTCCATGCCTTCACCTTGCCTTCATGGGTCGGCCAACTGCAGCCTCCCCACGGCCCAGACCTTCAAGGCCTAGCGCCCTCCTCTGCTTTGCCATTGCCGTGGGCCGCCAGATCCGTCGGCCTGTTCCATTGACCGGGCCAGGCCCAGTGTGAGCACACCCCAGCGCCCTCCTCGTGTTTTCTTTGTCCATCTATTGTGCCAGCCTGTTGATTCGGCCCGTGACGTTTTTTTCCTGTTCCAGCGAATTTAGACTTTATTCCAAAGACAATAGTTTTGCAGAAAAACCCTTCTAGTTCATGCATTTAATTACTCCACAACCGTGCATCGGATTAAAAAGATTTATATATGAAAGTTGCTTAGAATCTTGTCTAGTTTCATAATATCCAACTTTCATGCATGTTTGAAATGTTTAAACTGTTGTTTGCATTAATTTGCTTAAATGCTATGTTAAAATGCTTTCATTCATAACTTAACAACCGTAGCTCCAAATTTAACAAACTTTATATATGAATGGGGTAGAAAAATGCCTAGTTTAACATGGTGGCATCATCTTGTATGTTCAACAACTATAAAATATGATTTAGGGCAGAACAGTACCAGATTCATAATATGCATATGGGGATTTTCCGAAATTGTTGTTTGTTATTTCCGGCCTCATTTAAATTTGACTAGATAGTTAGTTTACTTATGCTTCACCTCTTGCCATGCTAACCAACATTTAATATACATAAACGGGAGAGAACTAAATAAGTCATGTGGTGTTACGTTCGACTATGTCTGTTTGTCTTCTTCATGGACTCGTTCTTCTTCCTTGCGGGATCTCTGGCAAGATGACCATACCCTCGAAATCACTTATATCTTTGCTTGCTAGTTGTTAGCTCTATTGCTATGCCGCGCTACCTACCATTTGCTATATCATGCCTCCCATATTGCCATGTTAAGCCTTTAACCCACCTTTCCTAGCAAACCGTTGTTTGTCTATGTTACCGCTTTGCTCAGTCCCTCTTATAGCGTTGCTAGTTGCAGGTGAAGCTGAAGTTTGTTCCATGTTGGAACATGGATATTGTTGGGATATCATTATTATATCTTATTTACTTTAATGCATCTATATACTTGGTAAAGGGTGGAAGGCTCGGCCTTATGCCTGGCATTTTGTTCCACTCTTGCCGCCCTAGTTTCCGTCATGCCGGTGTTATGTTCCTTGATTTTGCGTTCCTTACACGGTTGGGTGTTATGGGGACCCCTTGACAGTTCGCATTGAATAAAACTCCTCCAGCAAGGCCCAACCTTGGTTTTACCATTTGCCTCACCACCACCTACTTTTCCCTTGGGAGTCGCGCTCCGAGGGTCATCTTTATTTTAACCCCCCCCCCGGGCCAGTGCTTCTCTAAGTGTTGGTCCGAACCGAGCTGCCTGCGGGGCCACCTCGGGGAAACTTGAGGGTTGGTTTTAGTCGTAGCTAGTCTCATATGGTGTTGCCCTAAGAACAAGATACACGCGACTCCTATCGGGATTGTCGGCACATCGGGTGGCTTTGTTGGTCTTGTTTTACCATTGTCGAAATGTCTTGTAACCGGATTCCGAGACTGATCGGGTCTTCCCGGGAGAAGGAATATCCTTCATTGACCATGAGAGCTTGTGATGAGCTAAGTTGGGACACCCTTGCAGAGTTTTGAAATTTCGAAAGTCGTGCCTGCGGTTATGGGCAGATGGGAATTTGTTAATGTCCGGTTGTAGAGAACTTGACATTTAACTTAATTAAAATGAATCAACCGCGTGTGTAGCCGTGGTGGTCTCTTTTCGACGGAGTCCGGGAAGTGAATAATTTCATAATTTCATCCATCTTTCCACTCAAAACATTGATTTCTTCTATCGCATGCACTTTTTTATTAGAAGATCTTTCAGTATGCCAATGAGGTGTAGCCGTGATGGTCTCTTTCTGGAGGAGTCTGGGAAGTGAACACGGTTCTTGTGTTATGCTTGAACGTAAGTAGGTTCAGGATCACTTCTTGATCACTATTAGTTTCTCGACCGTGCTTTGCTTCTCTTCTCGCTCTTATTTGCGTATGTTAGCCACCATATCTGCTTAGTGCTTGTAGCAGCTCCACCTCAATACCTTTCCACCCATAAGCTTAAATAGTCTTGATCTCACGGGTGTGAGATTATTGGGTCCTCGTGGCTCACAGATACTTCCAAACAGTTGCAGGTGCCGATGATACCAGTGCAGGCGATGCAAACCAGCTCAAGTGGGAGCTCGATGGAGATCTTGATCGTTGTTTTGTGTCTTTTCCAGTTGATCAGTAGTGGAGCCCAGTTGGGACGATCGGGGATCTAGCAATTGGGGTTGTCTTATTTTATTTTGGTTCCGTAGTCGGACCTTGATTGTATTCTGGATGATGTATGTTTAACTTGTATTTGTGTGAAGTGGCGATTGTAAGCCAACTCTTTATCCCCTTCTTATTCAGTGCATGGGATGTGTAAAGATTACCCCTCTTGCTACATGCCTACCATGTGGCCATTCCTCTAAGTCATGCCCCGACACGTGGGAGATATAGCCGCATTTTGGGTGTTACAATGTCCTAATTAACATAGCCGGCTTGACCTAGATGGCAGCCGAGTAGTCTTCGTGCATGTGCCCCCAATGACTAGCTCAACTCAGTTGTCGCTCTTTAACCCTCGCATTGATCCGAAGCACATGACACCTAATTTTGCGAGATGACAAGAAACCTTTTTTTAGATTTCTCACCAGAACTACAACCCTGTACAACACAACCTACATGATATGTAGACGATAGCCAATCTAGGCCTGTCTGTTGGAGTATGGTCACATGGATGGACGAACTGATCTTCCCTGTCTTGCAGGGATCGTCCAGGTACCAACGTATGTACTCCTACAACACTTCTCTAGTAGTACTATCGCTCATATCTCTCTTCTATTAACTCACCCGACTTGCGGGGCCGGGGAGTGTGCATATGGTCGGTTCTCAATTGTGGTCCCATATGTGTGTGCAAACGCAATATGACGCGCGTTCCATTTGGAGAGCGGCGTGCCAGACCAACCGACTGTCTGGGGTGCGATGCGAACGCGATGGGCGTGTTGTATACTCCGTACATGTGTGCTGCTGTTTTCTTGAGGCTTTGCTCCATGGCGCAATCCATGAATACAAAATTAGTATACTGTACTATTTAAAAGTCGAGGGCAGGGCTTTTCCCGCACGGTAGGCGGGGCAGTTCCGCCTAGTCGGTTCGACAGAGACGCGAGAAGATGAGGGAGTAGGCTGCTGCAAACATAGGGCTGTGTGATTTGATAGTGAGTTACTGCTGGACAGGTGGGGCCCAGTGATTTGACCTTACATTATCATTTTAACTGCGGCGCTACGACCGGCGTGAGTCCCCCGATTCCTGATGAAAGTGCAACTATCCCTAGGTGGTTTTGGTAATTCATAACAACATGATTGAGCTAATGCTATTTCAAGATGATTATTTCAGGAAAGCTCAATGATTGGCATGGCATGGATGTGAAAGTGGAACCCTCAAAATGCTAAGGACAAAGAATTGGCTCAAGCTCAAAAGTTCAAGACTCTTCATTTTATATTTTAGTGATCCAAGATCACATTGAGTCTTTAGGAAAAGCCAATACTATCAAGGAGGGATGAGGTGTTGCTTAATGAGCCTCTTGCTTTATGTGCTTGGTGATATGCTCCAAAATCCTCAACCACTTTTCCATAGCCACAACTGACCCAAACCCTAAACCAAACTCGGTCATACCGATTCTTTCAATCCGGCGCCACCGAGTTTCACTTGTCATTTGCCACTGCCAAACCCTAGCAATTCGGTCCTACCGATAAGGATCTCGGTCTCACCGAGATGGGATTGCAAACTCTTTGTTTCCCTTTCGTAACTTTTCGGTCTCACTGAAAGAGCGAATCGGTCCCACCGAGATTGCAATGTAAACTCTATGTTTCCTTCTTGTAACTTTTCGGTCTCACCGAAAGAGCGAGTCGGTCCTATCGAGTTTGCCTGACCAACTCTCTGGTTAGCTTATTGCCAAACTCGGTCTCACCGAGTTTGTGCAATCGGTCTCACCGAGATTACGTTATGCCCAAACCCTAACCGAATCGGTCCTACCGAGTTGCATGTCAGTCCCACTGAAATTCCTAACGGTCACTAGGTTTACTATTTTGGTCCGACCGAGTTTGTTTATTCGGTCCCACCGAGATTGGTAAATTGTGTGTAACGGTTGGATTTTGTGTGGAGGCTATATATACCCCTCCACCTCCTCTTCACTCGTGAAGAGAGCCATCAGAACACATACACCATTCCAACTCATATGTTCTGAGAGAGAACCACCTACTCATGTGTTGAGACCAAGATATTCCATTCCAACCATATGAATCTTGATCTCTAGCCTTCCCCAAGTTGCTTTCCACTCAAATCTTCTTTCCACTAGATCCAAATCCTATGAGAGAGAGTTGAGTGTTGGGGAGACTATCATTTGAAGCACAAGAGCAAGGAGTTCATCATCAACACACCATTTGTTACTTCTTGGAGAGAGGTGTCTCCTAGATTGGCTAGGTGTCACTTGGGAGCCTCCGACAAGATTGTGGAGTTGAACCAAGGAGTTTGTAAGGGCAAGGAGATCTCCTACTTCGTGAAGATCTACCGCTAGTGAGGCAAGTCCTTCGTGGGCGATGGCCATGGTGGGATAGACAAGGTTGCTTCTTCGTGCACCCTTCGTGGGTGGAGCCCTCCGTGGACTCGCGCAACCGTTACCCTTCGTGGGTTGAAGTCTCCATCAACGTGGATGTAGGATAGCACCACCTATCCGAACCATGGGAAAAACATCCGTGTCTCCAATTGCGTTTGAATCCTCAAAACCCTTCCCTTTATATTCTTGCAAGTTGCATGCTTTACTTTCCGCTGCCAATATACTCTTTGCATGCTTGCTTGAATTGTGTGATGATTGCTTGACTTGTCCTAAGATAGTTAAAATCTGCCAAGAACTAAAATTGGGAAAAGATTAAGTTTTTATTTGGTCAAGTAGTCTAATCACCCCCCCCCCTCTAGACATACTTTCGATCCTACAAGTGGTATCAGAGCTTTGGTCTCCATTTGCCTTGATCTCCATAGCTTTTGGTGGTCATAGCCTTGGTTTCACAACCTAGGAGAGTATGGCGTCTAGCGAGGGAAATTATCACCGTAGAGGTCCTTACTTTGATGGTACTAATTTTGCTAGTTGGAAGCATAAAATGAAAATGCATATTCTTGGACATAACCCCGCCGTATGGGCTATTGTTTGTGTTGGTTTGCAAGGTGAGTTCTTTGATGGGAGGGAACCAAACCGTGAAGCTACCACGGATGAGTTGAAGATGTTGCAATACAATGCTCAAGCTTGTGATATTCTCTTCAACGGATTGTGCCCCGAAGAATTCAACAAAATCAGCCGTCTTGAGAATGCAAAGGAAATTTGGGACACTTTGATTGATATGCACGAAGGTACCGACTCCGTCAAGGAATCCAAGTTGGATGTGCTCCAAAGTCAACTTGACAAGTTCAAGATGAAGGATGGTGAAGGTGTCGCCGAAATGTACTCTAGGCTTGCTCTCATCACAAATGAGATTGCCGGCTTAGGAAGTGAAGAGATGACCGATAGATTCATCATCAAGAAGATCCTAAGAGCCTTGGATGGGAAATATGATACCATGTGCACATTGATTCAAATGATGCCCAATTACAAAGATCTCAAACCAACGGAAGTGATTGGAAGGATTGTTGCTCATGAGATGTCACTCAAGGATAAAGAGGAACTTCACAACAAATCAAGTGGTTCCTACAAAGCCTCATGTGAAGTCCCCACATCATCAAGTGAGAAACAAAACTTCAATGAAGAATTGAGCTTAATGGTGAAGAACTTCAACAAGTTCTACAAGAGTAGAAGCAAAGATAGAAGCTTCAAGTCAAGGTCCTACAATGACAAAAGATCTTCTAGTCGAGAACGAAACTGCTATAATTGTGGAAGATCCGGACACTATTCCAATGAGTGTACGGCTCCCTACAAGAGAAGAGAAGATTCTCCAAAAAGAAGAAGCAAAGAATCACCACCAAGAGAGAGAAGGAGTAGAGATGATCGTTATGAATGGAGATACTCACGGAGAAGCAAGGATTCGGAAAGGAAGGAAAAATCATCAAGGAGCTACACAAAACGAAGACATCAAGCTCATGTTGGTGAATGGGTATCCGGCTCCGACTCCGACAGCCACTCCGAGAGAAGTTATCACTCCGACTTCGAAGATACTCAAGATGAAGGTGTTGCCGGTCTAGCACTTGTGTCAACCAACTCCTACGACATATTTGTCTCACCAAATGAAGGAATTGGAAGATGCTTCATGGCCAAAGGTCCTAAGGTAACACACCCCGAGTATGTTGATTTTAATAGTGATGAAGATGACTTGTTAGGTGATGATGACTTGCTTGTTGACAACTCTAGTGATGAGTACTATGATGAAACATCAATTAATCATGCTAATCAAGATAAAACGAATGACAATGATAAGGAGAAGATTGAGGCTCTAACTAAAGAACTAAACACTCTTAAGTTAGCTCATGAAACTATCTTCGAAGATCATCGAGAACTTTTAAGAGCTCATGAGAAATTACGCTTTGAAAAGCTCAATCTTGAGCAAGAGCATGAGTTCTTAAAAGCAATCAATGATGATCTCCGCAAGAAAAGTTCTTCTTACATTGCCAAGCGTTTACTATTATCCACTTACATGCCTCAAGTCAAGTCTAGTAACAAGAACAAGAAAGATTCTTCCTCTAGTAGTAACAATGATCATGCTAAATCCAATATTGTTGCTTCTAGTAGTTCTCTTGATTCCACTAATGATTCTCTTAGCCAAGTTACACTTGAGCAAGAAAATAGCTTATTGAAGGGGATTATAGAGAAAGGAGTGTACAAAAGCCTTGCCGGGAGTAAGCAATTCGAGGAAATTGTGCGCAAGCAAGGAATGCACCGGAAGAATCAAGGTGTTGGTTTTGAACGAAAGTTCAATGCCAATGGAGTTGAGTGGGAAGAAGATCAATACCCCAAGACAAAGTTTGTTCCTCAACAAGAGAAGTATGATACTTCTTTCAAGGGACACAAGCTCAAGATGATCTTCCACCACAAGACTACAAGCAAAAAGGCAAGGACAAGCTTCAAGAGGAGATTGATGCATTTGAAGAAGCTCCTAAGACCTTAGTCAAGTGGATTCCCAAGACCACGTCAAGTTCCACTTCATCAAGTACGACTACAACTCCAAGGATTCCCATCAAGATGGTGTGGATCCAAAAGAAGAAGAAGTAGAGAGTTCTTGAGGGTGACTCTGCCAACATATTTCACTCTCATCATTTTGGCAAGAACAAGTGCAATCAACTTCCACATCATGCACTAGTTCAAGGAGTCACAAACCCTCTTGTTGGTAAGACAAGGGACAAGGTAACCTAAAGTTTTCATGGACATCATATTGTGTATGCATCACTCTATGTCTATGGATATCCTTGTTTGTTCCTTGTGGGACTAACCCATGTAGGTATTGAAAGTGCAATTCACTCAAATGGATAGCTCCAAGTGATCTACATCAACATTGAGCATCCACATCTTCAACATCTACACGAAGTCATCATCGACAAAACCCAATGTCAGTTCATCCCTCTTAGGGGGGATATCACATCTAGGGGGAGCTTTACTCTAAAAAAACTTGAGCTAAAGCAACTCTAAAGATGTGAATACAACAATGCTTTATGTAAAAGTGGTGACCCCACTTGAGCTTAAACGATGAGTATGACCTACGATCAAGTGTTCCCACTTGACTCCTAAGTCAATATACTCATATATAGATGACCTAGTCATCGCAAATTGCTTGATAGATGCTAGAATTGGTTTTGCATGCTTTGCCACATATTTCATTTGCCATCTTATTGTGTGAGCATGTTGGTTGCATATTTTACTCATTCGAGGACATCCACTTGTTGTTTTGATTGTTTGGCTTTATCTTCTTTTGCCAAGTGGATGGACAAGAATGCCTAAGAACCTCCTCTAGCTATCTATGCTTTTCTCGTCTCAAACTCTATTCATGCTGCATCACAAAATTTGATCAAGTCAGATTCGAACCACTCTATGTGAGGAGCGCTCGGAGTCCCCGATTCGTCATAGACTTAAACTTCCAAAACCTCTTTGTGATTCTCGGTCTGACCGATACCATACTTTCGGTCCTACCGAGATCATTAAGTTGATCTATGTTTTCGATATCGGTGCAACCGATTTGAACCACTCGGTCACACTGAGTTGCAATAACTGTATACAGTTTTGCATCTCGGTGCCACCGAGTTGTTCCACTCGGTCACACCGACAGGGTCGGGCTATATATAGTGACGGGCAAAATTTTGGAAATTTCTCCAAAACCTCTTCGCCCGCGCATAGCTCACTCTGCCTCTAGGGTCTCCGGATCGTCCTCGCCGCCAGGCGCCTCCAGTCGCTGGTCTCCGTCGCCGTCAACGGGAATTCTACCCCGCCGTTGCCATCGTAGCGAGTCTCCGCCGAACTAGGGTATGGACTCGATCTTTGTGCTATTCTCCAATCCGATTCCTAGCACATTGTGATCATCATGATTCTTGCCACGTTTGATAAACTCCTATCCAGTCAATGAACTCGTAGATTAGGTTTAATTCGAAAATTTTAGGGTTAGGTTTCCGCCGAAAACATCTCGGACCCACCGAGTTGAAAAACTCGGTCCCACCGATTTGGCTTATGCCATTGCACAAGTAAAACTCAGTCTGGCCGAGAATTACTTATCGATGTGACCGATTTTGGAACTCTGTGAAACCCTAGCAGTCTCGGTGCCACCGAACTGTGACTCGGTCTGACCGAGTTCACTAGTTCTGGTGCCAAACCTGCTTCGGTGTCACCGAGTTTGAAAATCGGTAGATCCGAGATGATTCAGTGGGAAACTAAAACTAAGTTTTTGAATTACTCTTTTGCAAAATCTCTGCACTTTGTGATGCTCATCCACTCTATCTCATCTATAATCTATTCACAGGGTCAGCAGTCAGAGTTTGCATCATGTCAGACCAAAGTGACAGCCAGAACCTCTCAGAGCAGCAAGTGGTGATGAGTGAGGGCACTAGTCCCTCCAGCTCTTTAGATGATGGCAGCAGGAGCACCCCTAGCAATCTGCCTAAGGCTGCCACTAGACAAAGGAAGAAGAGAACTTCTGATTCTGAAGATGAAGATTATGTGGCAGAGGAAGAGGCCACATCAAGGAGAGTTGAGCCAGCTCAAGGCACAAAGCCAGGGCTGAAAATCAAAAGGCCAGCAGGCAGGCATCCCATGTCTAAGGTTAGAGCTTCAACTGTGAAGCCTGCACCCACAGAGCCAGTTGTTGCTGAGGGCAAAAAGAGGAAGGAAAGGGTCAAGAAGACTGTAGCCAGAGTGCTTGGCAAGGGCTCCATCATGGAAGATGAGGAGGAAGAAGAAGAGGTTGTTGCACCAGCACCCAAGGCACCCAAACTTATGGGAGATGCCATAAGGTCAGGGGCAACTGCATCCAAGCCCAAGGAAGCACCCAAGGCTGCATCTAAGCCAAAGAGTGCACCAAAGAGAAACACAAGAAGCATCCCAGCCACTGAAAAGAACAAGGCCCCAGTGCCTGAAGCTGCAGAGGAAGAGGAAGAGAATGTCCTTAGAAATCTCAAGCCCAAGATCCCAGACCACAACGATGCTCATCCTGTGGCTGAGGATATGAAGCTCAGGAGATATTCAGGGCTGAGGAAGTGGAGAGAAGCAGATCCGTATGCTTCTAGGAGAAGGACTAAAGTTGACTACAGGTTTCACACCAAGGAGCAGCAGGATTTCTATGAGACAGTGCTGCTAGATAAGAAGCCCATTGTCTGCGGTATGAGGTGGGTCGATTGGCAGTATATCAAGGACAATGAAGAGTACTTCCCTGGCGTGTATGATAGCTTTAGTGCGTATGGAGTTGCGGACTTTGTTGGGCAGAAGCTCACAAAGTGGAACGAGGAGCTAATCATGCAATTCTACTCCACAGCGCACTTCTACCCAGATGGGAGGATCACTTGGATGTCAGAAGGTACGAGGTACCAGTCCACAGTTGCTGAATGGGCTCAGCTAATTCATGCCCCAGAGGAGCAAGCAGATGACTTGGACATTTATGCCAAGAAGAAGATGGACCACAACTCAATGTCCAACATGTACATGGAGATTCCGAATGAAGCACTTGACACTTTCAAATTTGGCTCAGTGCATTATCTTCTATCAGGACTGCCCACTATCAATTGGATACTGAGGCACACCCTATTGCCCAAGTCTGGAGATCACAAGATGATCAGAGGTCACGCGATCAACTTGCTTCATATCTTTGACGTGCCTCAGAAATTCAAAGTCATGAGCCTCATAGTGGAAACAATCAAAAGGACTGCGGCAGATCAGAAGAGGAGTTGTGGGTATGCCCCATAGATTCAGGAGCTCATCAACTCAAAGATGGGCACGGGCACATACTTGTTGGATAAGGAACACCTGCCCATCCGTCCAGATTTCGAAGATAATCAAGTGATCATGACTGAGAATGAGCCATCATCTGCCCAAGCACAAGCCAAGAAGGAGAAGGCGAAGAAGGAGAAAGCTGCCAGGATGCCTACTCAAGAGGAGGCATCTGAATATTTTCTGAAAACCAAACAAGAGCAGCTTGGTTACCTGATTGCGTCCACCCTGCGGATTGAGCAAGGACTAGCCACCCTAACTCAGAACCAGGCAAGCTTAGAGAGGATCATGGAACAGAGGTTCTATGATTTGGACATCAAGGTGACAGAGATACAGACTACTGTGGAGCAGCTCTAGGATGACATGAATGAGAGGAGAGGCAGGACTACGACTGATGCTTTTGCCAGGGTGCCATGAGGTCCAAGGTCGTCTGCAATGCCAGTTGCTGACACCAGAGCTACCATGTCTGCGCCAGCCACAGCCTCAGTTCCACCAGCTCCAGCATCCACTTCAGCCTCAACTCCGACCACGTCTACCGAAGGCTTCGTCCTTGGAGTGCTCCGGACTCCACCACCACCTGAAGATCAAGCCTGAGCGTCGACTTAGCACTATGCATTTTCTAGGAACTTTTTGGTAACTTGTTGCCAAAGGGGGAGAAACTGTATAGATCATAGGCTTCGAGAGAGAGTGTTGCTTTTATTCTCTCTTGTTTTATTTGGTGGTTTTTCGAACTTTATTTGCTTGTGTGTGAGATACTACGTCTTTATGCCTGTGAGACATCGATGATCATGTGTTTGATCATAAGCTACACTTAATGTTTGCTTAATATTATCATTCTATCTATCTTATGTGATCACTCACTATTCTTGGTGATGAGTGCATGTATTTCAATCTTATCATTTTTGAGCGCTCCACCAAGATGTATGTGACATGGAAGAGTAACCCATGACTCTAACTCCTTGTGCATTTGCAGTCCAAAGCAAATTCTAAATATGCACAAATTTAGGGGGAGCTCTTACTTGCCACATACTTCTCAAAGCGATGATGTATTTCATGATTATTATAATTTGTCGAAGCTTTGATCTATATGTTGTCATTAATTACCAAAAAGGGGGAGATTGAAAGTGCAACTATCCCTAGGTGGTTTTGGTAATTCATAACAACATATAGCTCATTGAGCTAATGCTATTTCAAGATGATTATTTCAGGAAAGCTCAATGATTGGCATGGCATGGATGTGAAAGTGGAACCCTCAAAATGCTAAGGACAAAGAATTGGCTCAAGCTCAAAAGTTCAAGACTCTTCATTATATATTTTAGTGATCCAAAATCACATTGAGTCTTTAGGAAAAGCCAATACTATCAAGGAGGGATGAGGTGTTGCTTAATGAGCCTCTTGCTTTATGTGCTTGGTGACATGCTCCAAAATCTTCAACCACTTTTCCATAGCCACAAATGACCTAAACCCTAAACCAAACTCGGTCATACCGATTCTTTCAATCCGGCGCCACCGAGTTTCACTTGTCATTTGCCACTGCCAAACCCAAGCAATTCGGTCCTACCGATAAGGATCTCGGTCTCACCGAGATGGGATTGCAAACTCTCTATTTCCCTTTCGTAACTTTTCGGTCTCACCGAAAGAGCGAATCGATCCCACCGAGATTGCAATGTAAACTCTATGTTTCCTTATTGTAACTTTTCGGTCTCACCGAAAGAGCGAGTCGGTCCCACCGAGTTTGCCTGACCAACTCTCTGGTTAGCTTATTTCCAAACTCGGTCTCACCGAGTTTGTGCAATCGGTCTCACCAAGATTACGTTATGCCCAAACCCTAACCGAATCGGTCCTACCGAGTTGCATGTCAGTACCACCGAAATTCCTAACGGTCACTAGGTTTACTATTTCGGTCCGACCGAGTTTGTTTATTCGGTCCCATCGAGATTGGTAAATTGTGTGTAACGGTTGGATTTTGTGTGGAGGCTATATATACCCCTCCACCTCCTCTTCACTCATGGAGAGAGCCATCAGAACACATACACCATTCCAACTCATATGTTCTGAGAGAGAACCACCTACTCATGTGTTGAGACCAAGATATTCCATTCCAACCATATGAATCTTGATCTCTAGCCTTCCCCAAGTTGCTTTCCACTCAAATCTTCTTTCCACTAGATCCAAATCCTATGAGAGAGAGTTGAGTGTTGGGGAGACTATCATTTGAAGCACAAGAGCAAGGAGTTCATCATCAACACACCATTTGTTACTTCTTGGAGAGTGGTGTCTCCTAGATTGGCTAGGTGTCACTTGGCAGCCTCCGACAAGATTGTGGAGTTGAACCAAGGAGTTTGTAAGGGCAAGGAGATCGCCTACTTCGTGAAGATCTACCGCTAGTGAGGCAAGTCCTTCGTGGGCGATGGCCATGGTGGGATAGACAAGGTTGCTTCTTCGTGGACCCTTCGTGGGTGGAGCCCTCCGTGGACTCGCACAACCGTTACCCTTCGTGGGTTGAAGTCTCCATCAACGTGGATGTAGGATAGCACCACCTATCCGAACCATGGGAAAAACATCCGTGTCTCCAATTGCGTTTGAATCCTCAAAACCCTTCCCTTTATATTCTTGCAAGTTGCATGCTTTACTTTCCGCTGCCAATATACTCTTTGCATGCTTGCTTGAATTGTGTGATGATTGCTTGACTTGTCCTAAGATAGTTAAAATCTGCCAAGAACTAAAATTGGGAAAAGATTAAGTTTTTATTTGGTCAAGTAGTCTAATCACCCCCCCCCTCTAGACATACTTTTGATCCTACAAGTGGTATCAGAGCTTTTGTCTCCATTTGCCTTGGTCTCCATAGCTTTTGGTGGTCATAGCCTTGGTTTCACAACCTAGGAGAGTATGGCGTCTAGCGAGGGAAATTATCACCGTAGAGGTCCTTACTTTGATGGTACTAATTTTGCTAGTTGGAAGCATAAAATGAAAATGCATATTCTTGGACATAACCCCGCCGTATGGGCTATTGTTTGTGTTGGTTTGCAAGGTGAGTTCTTTGATGGGAGGGAACCAAACTGTGAAGCTACCACGGATGAGTTGAAGATGTTGCATTACAATGCTCAAGCTTGTGATATTCTCTTCAACGGATTGTGCCCCGAAGAATTCAACAAAATCAGCCGTCTTGAGAATGCAAAGGAAATTTGGGACACTTTGATTGATATGCACGAAGGTACCGACTCCGTCAAGGAATCCAAGTTGGATGTGCTCCAAAGTCAACTTGACAAGTTCAAGATGAAGGATGGTGAAGGTGTCGCCGAAATGTACTCTAGGCTTGCTCTCATCACAAATGAGATTGCCGGCTTAGGAAGTGAAGAGATGACCGATTGATTCATCATCAAGAAGATCCTAAGAGCCTTGGATGGGAAATATGATACCGTGTGCACATTGATTCAAATGATGCCCAATTACAAAGATCTCAAACCAACGGAAGTGATTGGAAGGATCGTTGCTCATGAGATGTCACTCAAGGATAAAGAGGAACTTCACAACAAATCAAGTGGTGCCTACAAAGCCTCATGTGAAGTCCCCACATCATCAAGTGAGAAACAAAACTTCAATGAAGAATTGAGCTTAATGGTGAAGAACTTCAACAAGTTCTACAAGAGTAGAAGCAAAGATAGAAGCTTCAAGTCAAGGTCCTACAATGACAAAATATCTTCTAGTCGAGAGAGAAACTGCTATAATTGTGGAAGACCCAGACACTATTCCAATGAGTGTACGGCTCCCTATAAGAGAAGAGAAGATTCTCCAAAAAGAAGAAGCAAAGAATCACCACCAAGAGAGAGAAGGAGTAGAGATGATCGTTATGAACGGAGATACTCACGGAGAAGCAAGGATTCGGAAAGGAAGGAAAAATCATCAAGGAGCTACACAAAACGAAGACATCAAGCTCATGTTGGTGAATGGGTATCCGGTTCCGACTCCGACAGCCACTCCGAGAGAAGTTATCACTCCGACTTCGAAGATACTCAAGATGAAGGTGTTGCCGGTCTAGCACTTGTGTCAACCAACTCCTACGACATATTTGACTCACCAAATGAAGGAATTGGAAGATGCTTCATGGCCAAAGGTCCTAAGGTAACACACCCCGAGTATGTTGATTTTAATAGTGATGAAGATGACTTGTTAGGTGATGATGACTTGCTTGTTGACAACTCTAGTGATGAGTACTATGATGAAACATCAATTAATCATGCTAATCAAGATAAAACGAATGACAATGATAAGGAGAAGATTGAGGCTCTAACTAAAGAACTAAACGCTCTTAAGTTAGCTCATGAAACTATCTTCGAAGATCATCAAGAACTTTTAAGAGCTCATGAGAAATTACGCTTTGAAAAGCTCAATCTTGAGCAAGATCATGAGTTCTTAAAAGCAATCAATGATGATCTCCGCAAGAAAAGTTCTTCTTACATTGCCAAGCGTTTACTATTATCCACTTACATGCCTCAAGTCAAGTCTAGTAACAAGAACAAGAAAGATTCTTCCTCTAGTAGTAACAATGATCATGCTAAATCCAATATTGTTGCTTCTAGTAGTTCTCTTGATTCCACTAATGATTCTCTTAGCCAAGTTACACTTGAGCAAGAAAATAGCTTATTGAAGGGGATTATAGAGAAAGGAGTGTACAAAAGCCTTGCCGGGAGTAAGCAATTTGAGGAAATTGTGCGCAAGCAAGGAATGCACCGGAAGAATCAAGGTGTTGGTTTTGAACGAAAGTTCAATGCCAATGGAGTTGAGTGGGAAGAAGATCAATACCCCAAGACAAAGTTTGTTCCTCAACAAGAGAAGTATGATACTTCTTTCAAGGGACACAAGCTCAAGATGATCTTCCACCACAAGACTACAAGCAAAAAGGCAAGGACAAGCTTCAAGAGGAGATTGATGCATTTGAAGAAGCTCCTAAGACCTTAGTCAAGTGGATTCCCAAGACCACGTCAAGTTCCACTTCATCAAGTACGACTACAACTCCAAGGATTCCCATCAAGATGGTGTGGATCCAAAAGAAGAAGAAGTAGAGAGTTCTTGAGGGTGACTCTGCCAACATATTTCACTCTCATCATTTTGGCAAGAACAAGTGCAATCAACTTCCACATCATGCACTAGTTCAAGGAGTCACAAACCCTCTTGTTGGTAAGACAAGGGACAAGGTAACCTAAAGTTTTCATGGACATCATCTTGTGTATGCATCACTCTATGTCTATGGATATCCTTGTTTGTTCCTTGTGGGACTAACCCATGTAGGTATTGAAAGTGCAATTCACTCAAATGGATAGCTCCAAGTGATCTACATCAACATTGAGCATCCACATCTTCAACATCTACACGAAGTCATCATCGTCAAAACCCAACGTCAGTTCATCCCTCTTAGGGGGGATATCACATCTAGGGGGAGCTTTACTCTAAAAAAAAACTTGAGCTAAAGCAACTCTAAAGATGTGAATACAACAATGCTTTATGTAAAAGTGGTGACCCCACTTGAGCTTAAACGATGAGTATGACCTACGATCAAGTGTTCCCACTTGACTCCTAAGTCAATATACTCATATATAGATGACCTAGTCATCGCAAATTGCTTGATAGATGCTAGAATTGGTTTTGCATGCTTTGCCACATATTTCATTTGCCATCTTATTGTGTGAGCATGTTGGTTGCATATTTTACTCATTCGAGGACATCCACTTGTTGTTTTGATTGTTTGGCTTTATCTTCTTTTGCCAAGTGGATGGACAAGAATGCCTAAGAACCTCCTCTAGCTATCTATGCTTTTCTCGTCTCAAACTCTATTCATGCTGCATCACAAAATTTGATCAAGTCAGATTCGAACCACTCTATGTGAGGAGCGCTCGGAGTCCCCGATTCGTCATAGACTTAAACTTCCAAAACCTCTTTGTGATTCTCGGTCTGACCGATACCATACTTTCGGTCCTACCGAGATCATTAAGTTGATCTATGTTTTCGATATCGGTGCAACCGATTTGAACCACTCGGTCACACTGAGTTGCAATAACTGTATACAGTTTTGCATCTCGGTGCCACCGAGTTGTTCCACTCGGTCACACCGACAGGGTCGGGCTATATATAGTGACGGGCAAAATTTTGGAAATTTCTCCGAAACCTCTTCGCCCGCGCATAGCTCACTCTGCCTCCTTGGTCTCCGGATCGTCCTCCTCGCCGCCAGCCGCCTCCAGTCGCTGGTCTCCGTCGCCGTCAACGGGAATTCTGCCCCGCCGTTGCCGCCGTAGCGAGTCTCCGCCGAACTAGTGTATGGACTCGATCTTTGTGCTATTCTCCAATCCGATTCCTAGCACATTGTGATCATCATGATTCTTGCCATGTTTGATAAACTCCTATCCAGTCAATGAACTCGTAGATTAGGTTTAATTCGAAAATTTTAGGGTTAGGTTTCCGCCGAAACCATCTCGGACCCACCGAGTTGAAAAACTCGGTCCCACCGATTTGGCTTATGCCATTGCACAAGTAAAACTCGGTCTGACCGAGAATTACTTATCGATGTGACCGATTTTGGAACTCTGTGAAACCCTAGCAGTCTCGGTGCCACCGAACTGTGACTCGGTCTGACCGAGTTCACTAGTTCTGGTGCCAAAACTGCTTCGGTGTCACCGAGTTTGAAAATCGGTAGATCCGAGATGATTTCAGTGGGAAACTAAAACTAAGTTTTTGAATTACTCTTTTGCAAAATCTCTGCACTTTGTGATGCTCATCCACTCTATCTCATCTATAATCTATTCACAGGGTCAGCAGTTAGAGTTTGCATCATGTCAGACCAAAGTGACAGCCAGAACCTCTCAGAGCAGCAAGTGGTGATGAGTGAGGGCACTAATCCCTCCAGCTCTTTAGATGATGGCAGCAGGAGCACCCCTAGCAATCTGCCTAAGGCTGCCACTAAACAAAGGAAGAAGAGAACTTCTGATTCTGAAGATGAAGATTATGTGGCAGAGGAAGAGGCCACATCGAGGAGAGTTGAGCCAGCTCAAGGCACAAAGCCAGGGCTGAAAATCAAAAGGCCAGCAGGCAGGTAGCCCATGTCTAAGGTTAGAGCTTCAACTGTGAAGCCTGCACCCACAGAGCCAGTTGTTGCTGAGGGCAAAAAGAGGAAGGAAAGGGTCAAGAAGACTGTAGCCAGAGTGCTTGGCAAGGCCTCCATCATGGAAGATGAGGAGGAAGAAGAAGAGGTTGTTGCACCAGCACCCAAGGCACCCAAACTTATGGGAGATGCCATAAGGTCAGGGGCAACTGCATCCAAGCCCAAGGAAGCACCCAAGGCTGCATCTAAGCCAAAGAGTTCACCAAAGAGAAACACAAGAAGCATCCCAGCCACTAAAAAGAACAAGGCCCCAGTGCCTGAAGCTGCAGAGGAAGAGGAAGAGAATGTCCTTAGAAATCTCAAGCCCAAGATCCCAGACCACAACGATGCTCATCCTGTGGCTGAGGATATGAAGCTCAGGAGAGATTCAGGGCTGAGGAAGTGGAGAGAAGCAGATCCGTATGCTTCTAGGAGAAGGACTAAAGTTGACTACAGGTTTCACACCAAGGAGCAGCAGGATTTCTATGAGACAGTGCTGCTAGATAAGAAGCCCATTGTCTGCGGTATGAGGTGGGTCGATTGGCAGTATATCAAGGACAATGAAGAGTACTTCCCTGGCGTGTATGAGAGCTTTAGTGCGTGTGGAGTTGCAGACTTTGTTGGGCAGAAGCTCACAAAGTGGAACGAGGAGCTAATCATGCAATTCTACTCCACAGCACACTTCTACCCAGATGGGAGGATCACTTGGATGTCAGAAGGTACGAGGTACCAGTCCACAGTTGCTGAATGGGCTCAGCTAATTCATGCCCCAGAGGAGCAAGCAGATGACTTGGACATTTATGCCAAGAAGAAGATGGACCACAACTCAATGTCCAACATGTACAAGGAGATTCCGAATGAAGCACTTGACACTTTCAAATTTGGCTCAGTGCATTATCTTCTATCAGGACTGCCCACTATCAATTGGATACTGAGGCACACCCTATTGCCCAAGTCTGGAGATCACAAGATGACCAGAGGTCACGCGATCAACTTGCTTCATATCTTTGACGTGCCTCAGAAATTCAAAGTCATGAGCCTCATAGTGGAAACAATCAAAAGGACTGCGGCAGATCAGAAGAGGAGTTGTGGGTATGCCCCATAGATTCAGGAGCTCATCAACTCAAAGATGGGCACGGGCACATACTTGTTGGATAAGGAACACCTGCCCATCCGTCCAGACTTCAAAGATAATCAAGTGATCATGACTGAGAATGAGCCATCATCTGCCCAAGCACAAGCCAAGAAGGAGAAGGCGAAGAAGGAGAAAGCTGCCAGGATGCCTACTCAAGAGGAGGCATCTGAATATTTTCTGAAAACCAAACAAGAGCAGCTTGGTTACCTGATTGCGTCCACCCCGCGGATTGAGCAAGGACTATCCACCCTAACTCAGAACCAGGCAAGCTTAGAGAGGATCATGGAACAGAGGTTCTATGATTTGGACATCAAGGTGACAGAGATACAGACTGCCGTGGAGCAGCTCTAGGATGACATGAATGAGAGGAGAGGCAGGACTACGACTGATGCTTTTGCCAGGGTGCCACGAGGTCCGAGGTCGTCTGCAATGCCAGTTGCTGACACCAGAGCTACCACGTCTGCGCCAGCCACAGCCTGAGTTTCACCAGCTCCAGCATCCACTTCAGCCTCAACTCCGACCACGTCTACCGAAGGCTTCGTCCTTGGAGTGCTCCGGACTCGACCACCACCTGAAGATCAAGCCTGAGCGTCGACTTAGCACTATGCATTTTGTAGGAACTTTTGGGTAACTTGTTGCCAAAGGGGGAGAAAATGTATAGATCATAGGCTTCAAGAGAGAGTGTTGCTTTTATTCTCTCTTGTTTTATTTGGTGGTTTTCCAAACTTTATTTGCTTGTGTGTGAGATACTACGTCTTTATGCCTGTGAGACATCGATGATCATGTGTTTGATCATAAGCTACACTTAATGTTTGCTTAATATTATCATTCTATCTATCTTATGTGATCACTCACTATTCTTGGTGATGAGTGCATGTATTTCAATCTTATCATTTTTTAGCGCTCCACCAAGATGTATGTGACATGGAAGAGTAACCCATGACTCTAACTCCTTGTGCATTTGCAGTCCAAAGCAAATTATAAATATGCACAAATTTAGGGGGAGCTCTTACTTGCCACATACTTCTCAAAGCGACGATGTATTTCATGATTATTATAATTTGTCAAAGCTTTGATCTATATGTTGTCATCAATTACCAAAAAGGGGGAGATTGAAAGTGCAACTATCCCTAGGTGGTTTTGGTAATTCATAAAAACATATAGCTCATTGAGCTAATGCTATTTCAAGATGATTATTTCAGGAAAGCTCAATGATTGGCATGGCATGGATGTGAAAGTGGAACCCTCAAAATGCTAAGGAAAAAGAATTGGCTCAAGCTCAAAAGTTCAAGACTCTTCATTATATATTTTAGTGATCCAAAATCACATTGAGTCTTTAGGAAAAGCCAATACTATCAAGGAGGGATGAGGTGTTGCTTAATGAGCCTCTTCCTTTATGTGCTTGGTGACATGCTCCAAAATCCTCAACCACTTTTCCATAGCCACAAATGACCTAAACCCTAAACCAAACTCGTTCATACCGATTCTTTCAATCCGGCACCACCGAGTTTCACTTGTCATTTGCCACTGCCAAACCCTAGCAATTCGGTCCTACCGATAAGGATCTCGGTCTCACCGAGATGGGATTGCAAACTCTGTATTTCCCTTTCGTAACTTTTCGGTCTCACCGAAAGAGCGAATCGATCCCACCGAGATTGCAATGTAAACTCTATGTTTCCTTCTTGTAACTTTTCGGTCTCACCGAAAGAGCGAGTCGGTCCCACCGAGTTTGCCTGACCAACTCTCTGGTTAGCTTATTGCCAAACTCGGTCTCACCGAGTTTGTGCAATCGGTCTCACCGAGATTACGTTATGCCCAAACCCTAACCGAATCGGTTCTACCGAGTTGCATGTCAGTCCCACCGAAATTCCTAACGGTCACTAGGTTTACTATTTCGGTCCGACCGAGTTTGTTTATTCGGTCCCACCGAGATTGGTAAATTGTGTGTAACGGTTGGATTTTGTGTGGAGGCTATATATACCCCTCCACCTCCTCTTCACTCGTGGAGAGAGCCATCGGAACACATACACCATTCCAACTCATATGTTCTGATAGAGAACCACCTACTCATGTGTTGAGACCAAGATATTCCATTCCAACCATATGAATCTTGATCTCTAGCCTTCCCCAAGTTGCTTTCCACTCAAATCTTCTTTCCACTAGATCCAAATCCTATGAGAGAGAGTTGAGTGTTGGGGAGACTATCATTTGAAGCACAAGAGCAAGGAGTTCATCATCAACACACCATTTGTTACTTCTTGGAGAGTGGTGTCTCCTAGATTGGCTAGGTGTCACTTGGGAGCCTCCGACAAGATTGTGGAGTTGAACCAAGGAGTTTGTAAGGGCAAGGAGATCGCCTACTTCGTGAAGATCTACCGCTAGTGAGGCAAGTCCTTCGTGGGCGATGGCCATGGTGGGATAGACAAGGTTGCTTCTTCTTGGACCCTTCGTGGGTGGAGCCCTCCGTGGACTCGTGCAACCGTTACCCTTCGTGGGTTGAAGTCTCCATCGACGTGGATGTAGGATAGCACCACCTATCCGAACCATGGGAAAAACATCCGTGTCTCCAATTGCGTTTGAATCCTCAAAACCCTTCCCTTTATATTCTTGCAAGTTGCATGCTTTACTTTCCGCTGCCAATATACTCTTTGCATGCTTGCTTGAATTGTGGGATGATTGCTTGACTTGTCCTAAGATAGTTAAAATCTGCCAAGAACTAAAATTGGGAAAAGATTAAGTTTTTATTTGGTCAAGTAGTCTAAT
The DNA here is from genome assembly GCA_034509565.1 of Triticum monococcum. Classification (NCBI taxonomy): domain Eukaryota; kingdom Viridiplantae; phylum Streptophyta; class Magnoliopsida; order Poales; family Poaceae; genus Triticum; species Triticum monococcum. The sequence goes on along the minus strand of CM067843.1, from coordinate 661,058,017 downwards.
CACCCCCCCCCCTCTAGATATACTTTCGATCCTACACCTGACCACCTCCATACAAGTGCCTCTCCCGATCCTCCACCATGTAGAGGCAAACTTAGCAACAAATAACTAAGCACCTATGCATTGGCGACTTGAGTTGCTAAGCCATTTAATGCCCATAGCACCTCATCTAAGCACCATTTCATTGGAAGAGGTCACTCCTTGGCAAATGCAATAAATACTACGAAGAAATACATAGAGAGAAGTAAACAAAAAAATACTCTTATAGCCTACCTTATAGCTAACCTTGTTGTATGAGTGACTAAGTGATGACTATGTATGACATGCCAACATCAGATAGCCTAATGCACCGTGTTAAATCTCCAAGGACGCGACCGTGCGAGCGAGGCGACGGTCGTGGTAGGCACGACCATGATACGAGCTTCTGGCAGCCCTTGGATCTGAGATCGAACGGTCGCATGCTAAGTTGCTAAAAATTTGCAGAATAACCCTCCAGGATAGGATATTTACCCATAGGTCTAGAATCATGCCATGCAACCATTCGATCTCAGATCCAAGGGCTCTCAGAAGCCCGTATCATGGGAGAATGGAAAGCTTTGTATCACCTGTAATTTTTCCGACGCTTGACATGACATCGAAGGCCATTTAATTTGGCGTCGAGTAGATATGACATCTAATTGGGCCCCCATAGTATTGTGCATGAATCCATTTATCCACCAGGCAAGCCACTACCCTGCCATTCGCATGTGCACCCCCCCACTCGACATTTTTACAATCGATAAACCGCTCCTAGTCATCATGTCCTTTCACATTACGGCAGTTCCACTAATCCCAACCCTCCTCCCAAATCCATGGCATCCCAAATCTCCATGATCGGCGGTGAGTACAAGGTTAGAACCATGACCGGCGATGAGTTCGACGTCATCTACACCCGTTCTTCCACAACGGTGAAAGAATGCCTTGCTCGCTTCAAATGCATGTTTGAAAACTCAAATGATGAGTGGGTTGCTGGGCTAGATGTTGAGTACACCACAGTCCTGGGAAGTGAGAAGAATCTAAAGGAGGCAGAGAAGAAGAAGCCCGCCGTGATCCAGGTTTGCGTGCATGACTTATGCTTGGTCTACCACATGTGCCATGCCGACGTTGAGTGCGAGGAATTTAAGAAGTTCCTCAAGGGCGACCGAGTCAAATTCGTTACTATAGACTTTAGGAACGACAAGGAAATCCTAGGTCAGATAGGCCCCGTTGTAGGCGACCCCTTCGACCTCCAGAATGAAGGGCTGGTGCCCTCCCTTGATCAGCCTTCAATTCTGACCCTGGCAGGAGCCATGGTTCATCCTTTGTACGGTGAACTGAAGAAACCTCCGCACACGTTTCATCGTGCATGGCAGTGGATTGTATTAGATATAGACCACATCCACTATGCTGCAATGGATGGTTACCTTTGTTTCAATATCTACAAGGGTTGGATGAAAGCGAGATCCAAGTGTGCGGTTCAAGCAAAGAAGTATCACCCAAGAGGAAGAGGGACAAGGACGAAGTCGAGGACGTGGACGAGGACTCCGAGTAAGGTGGCAGTGTCATTGCTCATGGTGGTTCTAATGCAGTGTCTACCGGATTAGTTGCTTAGTTTAATTTCTGGTGTGCTTAGTTTTATTTGAGGGGTGTGTTGTGTTGAGCCCCCAGCAAAACTATGTTATGTTTTTTTCTCGTTATATTTCGTACATTTCATCATTTAGTTGGTATAGTACTACCACTCGTTTCTTCACATTATATACGTACAATATATATGGCCAACATCATATAGCCAGCAGTTTAGTTGTCAAAGAATTTCAGGGTGCTTAGTTTTGTTAAAGAATTCCAGGGTGCTTAGTTTTATTTGAGGGGTGTGTTGTGCTGGACACCATTAACTTATCATTGTAAGAATCGTCTTATCTTTGCCATGTAACATGGTCAACGGGTTTGACGTGAAAATAACAATGTCTAATGGCATTTCTGAGCAAGCATCTAACTTAACGATGTCATTTTTTAGATATCTAATTGCATTTTTTGAGCAGGCATCTCACGGATCGATGGCATTTTTTGAGTAGTTTTAACTTCTAATGGCAAAACTGAGTAGTGATACACAACTAGTGGCATAAATAATAAGAACCCAAGAATTAAATAGGTATGCTAATTTCTTTATTTCTTTATACCTTTGTGTGTGAAACAATATACGATGCCTCCCCCCAGATTTTCTTTACAGAGGCAACATAGAACTATATGAGTGCCTTATTAAATTTTGGAATTATTCCGGGTTCGTTTGGCCTTTTTATACATTAATTGAGATTCTGGTTATTTAATGTGCATAATTCAAATTTCAACTACAAGCACATGCTCCCGTGTACCAAAGTTGATTGAAAAATTACATGTGTGTCTTCGGGTGAATTTCTAGGTCCCATGCAAGAAATCGGAATGAAATTCAAACATCTGGGCATCGTGGTTCGGCCGAGAACATTGAGAAGCTTGGTTTTAAAATTCTTGTAAATCCAAAACACGCCTGAAAATCATGAAACTTGGCATGGCGTCATGTCATGGTACTACCATGTTGTGGTAAAAAATTTGTAGAATAGGAACAAGTTTTGGTATAAGTTTCTTGCAAACCTGAGCTTCTCTCAAGAAGGCTCGTGGTTCTGAGAGGGAACGTGTCACCTTTGTGACATAATTCAAATTTTAAATACAAGCATATGCTCCAGTGCACCAAAGCTGGTTGAAAAATCACATGTGTGTCCTCGGGTAAATTTCTAAGTCCCACGCCAGAAATGGGAATGAAATTCAAACATCTGGGCATCATGGCTCGGCTGGAAACATTGAGAAACTTGGTTTTTTAATTCATGTAAATCTGAAACACGCATGAAAATCATGAAACTTGGCTTGGTGTCATGACATGGCACCAACATGTTGTGGTAATTTTGCTGTCTGATTTGTGAAGGCGCACACATTAACAATCAACAAAGTCATTTTGGAACAAGTGTTGTCACGTTACAATCGGAAACACGAGTATTATTGAAACCGTGGGCGTTCTATTTACCATTTACGTGCCACCATGCGTCCCCTTTTTTTATTAGCTAGGAGGCACCGTGCAGGGTAGCTATTTGAGTACGGGAGGCGTGCGATCAGACCCCTGCATGTGCTTATCGGGAGGAGAGCCCTTTGACCTCCATCTGCCGTCCACCTCTCTCCCAAGGTCTCCATTAATGGCGCCCGAGCCTCTGTTTAATGGCGTGGCAATGTCTCACTCGAGTGAGATTTAAGAGAGAAAAAAGAAAATCTGAAAAGAAAATTTTGCATGGATCTTGATGTAAGATCTGACGGACCTATATAGCATCTACTGCGACTTATAGCAAGACTGATGAATATATATAAGGATAACAAGAGTGGATAATAATTGTCTTACATAATTAGGAAGATAATTAAAAAACCACATGCGTCTACGCCCGAAATACACAAGGGAAAAAGAAGAAGGAAGACGCATACAACGATCTGGCTCGTTGATCTCTACTTTCTTTATGCACTGCAGCTCGCGGAGACTAGTTCTCGTGGCGCGCGATGATCTCTTTCATCAGTTTCATGTCCTTAATACGCTGCTTGGAAGCATCCATGGATCCCTCCACCAGCCTGTTGCACTCGATGCGGAGCATGGCATTCTCGTCCATAATTTCCTTGATGATGATTCCCGTCCTCTACAACAAGGCAGCGGTCTCCTCCTGCTTCACCCTTCCGGCGATCTTCGCCCTCAACTGGTCACGCTCGCCCCGGAGCTTCGCATTGCCCTCCCCTAGTTGCCGGATGACACCAGTAGCCTCGTCCTGCATCCTCGCCCAGTCGGAGATCTGATCCATCTGGCTATGGACCATCGCATGCATGCGCCTGTAAGAGTCCTCGCCTGCCCGCGAGAAATTTTCCCAGGCCGCCGAGGCACGGCTGGACCTCCGTGCTGCTTCGACGGTGCAGCGAGACATCTTTGCTGCTTCCGCGGCGTGGCCGGACCAGTCTGCTACATCGACGGCGCGACTGGACCTCCGTGCTTGAAAGTGCAACTATCCCTGGGTGGTTTTGGTAATTCCTAACAACATATAGCTAATTGAGCTAACTTTATTCCAAGAGTAATATTTCAGGAAAAGCTCAATTAATGGCATGGCATGGATGAGGAAAGTGGATCCCTCAAAATTCTAAGGACAAAAAGTTTGGCTCAAGCTTCAAGATCAAGACTCTATATTTTATATTTTAGTGATCCAAGATCACATTGAGTCTATAGGAAAAGCCAATACTATCAAGGAGGGATGAGGTGTTGCTTAATGGCTTGCTTGCTCAAATTGCTTAGTGATATGCTCCAAAATCCTCAACTACCTTCCCACATCCACATATGACCTAAACCAAAAGTCAAACTCGGCCCCACCGATTCTATCTATCCGGCGCCACCGAGTTTCAAATGTCATAGCCACTGCCACAAACCCTAGGCAAATCGGTCTCACCGATAGGGATGGGATTGTAATCTCTCTGTTTCCCTTCGTAACGTTTCGGTCTTACCGAGATGAGTGATCAGTCCCATTGAGATTGCAATGTAAACTCTCTGTTTCCCTTTTGTAACATTTCGGTCTCACCGAGATGAGCGAATCGGTCACACCGAGTTTACCTGACCAACTCTCTGGTTAGCTTATTACCAAAATCGGTCCCACCGAGTTTCTGTAATCGGTCACACCGAGATTACGTTATGCCCTAACCCTAACCATATCGGTCCTACCGAGTTGCACCTCAGTCCCACCGAAAATCCTAACGGTCACTAGGTTTGCTGAATCGGTCCGACTGAGTTTAACCATTCGGTCCCATGGAGTTTGGCAAATTTTGTGTAACGGTTAGATTCTGTGTGGAGGCTATATATACCCCTCCACCCACTCTTCATTCGTGGAGAGACAGCCATCAGAACATACCTACACTTCCAATACACATTTTCTGAGAGAGAACCACCTACACTTGTATTGAGGTCAAGATATTCCATTCCAACCATATGAATCTTGATCTCTAGCCTTCCCCAAGTTGCTTTCCACTCAAATCTTCTTTCCACCAAATCCAAATCCTGTGAGAGAGAGTTGAGTGTTGGGGAGACTATCATTTGAAGCACAAGAGCAAGGAGTTCATCATCAACTCACCATTTGTTACTTCTTGCAGAGTGGTGTCTCCTAGATTGGCTAGGTGTCACTTGGGAGCCTCCGACAAGATTGTGGAGTTGAACCAAGGAGTTTGTAAGGGCAAGGAGATCGCCTACTTCGTGAAGATCTACTGCTAGTGAGCCAAGTCCTTCGTGGGCGACGGCCATGATGGAATAGACAAGGTTGCATCTTCGTGGACCCTTCGTGGGTGGAGCCCTCCGTGGACTCGCGCAACCGTTACCCTCCGTGGGTTGAAGTCTCCATCAACGTGGATGTATGATAGCACCACCTATTGGAACCACGACAAAAACATCTGTGTCTCCAATTGCGTTTGAATCCTCCAAACCCTTCCCTTTACATTCTTGCAAGTTGCATGCTTTACTTTCCGCTGCTCATATACTCTTTTGCATGCTTGCTTGAATTGTGTGGAGATTGCTTGACTTGTGCTAAGATAGCTAAAATCTTCCAAGAACTAAAATTGGGAAAAGGCTACATTTCTATTTGGTCAAGTAGTCTAATCACCCCCCCCCCCTCTAGACATACTTTCGATCCTACAAGTGGTATCAGAGCTTTGGTCTCCATTTGCTTTGATTTTCATAGCTTTTGGTGGTCATAGCCTTGGTTTAACAACCTAGGAGAGTATGGCGTCTAGCGAGGGAAATTATTGCCGTAGAGGTCCTTACTTTGATGGTACTAATTTTGCTAGTTGGAAGCATAATATGAAAATGCATATTCTTGGACATAACCCCGCCGTTTGGGCTATTGTGTGTGTTGGCTTGCAAGGTGAATTCTTTGATGGGAGAGAACCAAATCGTGAAGCTACAACGGATGAGTTGAAGATGCTACAATACAATGCTCAAGCTTGTGATATCCTCTTCAACGGATTGTGCCCCGAAGAATTCAACAAAATCAGCTGTCTTGAGAATGCAAAGGAAATTTGGGGTACTTTGATTGACATGCATGAAGGTACCGACTCCGTCAAGGAATCCAAGTTGGATGTGCTTCAAAGTCAACTTGACAAGTTCAAAATGAAGGTTGGTGAAGGTGTCGCTGAAATGTACTCTAGGCTTGCTCTTATCACAAATGAGATTGCCGGCTTAGGGAGTGAAGAGGTGACCGATAGATTCATCGTCAAGAAGATCCTAAGAGCCTTGGATGGAAAATATGATACCGTGTGCACATTGATCCAAATGATGCCCAATTACAAAGATCTCAAGCCAACGGAAGTCATCGGAAGAATTGTTGCTCATGAGATGTCACTCAAGGATAAAGAGGAAGTTCACAACAAATCAAGTGGTGCTTACAAAGCCTCATGTGAAGCCCCCACATCATCGAGTGAGAAACAAACCTTCAATGAAGAATTGAGCTTAATGGTGAAGAACTTCAACAAGTTCTACAAGAGTAGAAGCAAAGAGAGAAGCTCCAAATCAAGGTCCTACATTGACAAAAGATCTTCTAGTCGAGAGCAAAACTGCTACAATTGTGGAAGGCCCGGACACTATTCCAATGAATGTACGGCCCCCTACAAGAGAAGAGAAGATTCTCCCAAGAGAAGAAGTAGAAGAGAAGAATCACCATCTAGAGAAAGAAGGAGTAGAGATGATCGTTATGAACGAAGACCCTCACGGAGAAGCAAGGATTCAGAAAGAAAGGACAAGTCATCAAGGAGCTACACAAAACGAAGACATCAAGCTCATGTTGGTGAATGGGTATCCGGCTCCGACTCCGACAACCACTCCGAGAGAAGCTATCACTCCGACTCCGAATATACTCAAGATGAAGGTGTTGCCGGTCTAGCACTTGTGAAAACCAACTCCTATGACATATTTGACTTACCAAATGAAGGAGTTGGAACATGCTTCATGGCTAAAGGCCCAAAGGTATCACACCCCGAGTATGTTGATTTCAATAGTGATGAAGATGACTTGTTAGGTGATGATGATTTACTTGTTGACAACTCTAGTGATGAATACTATTGTAGGATCGAAAGTATGTCTAGAGGGGGGGTGATTAGACTACTTGACCAAATAAAAACTTAACCTTTTCCCAATTTTAGTTCTTGGCAGATTTTAGCTATCTTAGGACAAGTCAAGCAATCATCACACAATTCAAGCAAGCATGCAAAGAGTATATTGGCAGCGGAAAGTAAAGCATGCAACTTGCAAGAATATAAAGGGAAGGGTTTTGAGGATTCAAACGCAATCGTAGACACGGATGTTTTTCCCGTGGTTCGGATAGCTGGCGCTATCCTACATCCACGTTGATGGAGACTTCAACCCACGAAGGGTAACGGTTGCGCGAGTCCACGGAGGGCTCCACCCACGAAGGGTCCATGAAGAAGCAACCTTGTCTATCCCACCATGGCCATCGCCCACGAAGGACTTGCCTCACTAGCGGTAGATCTTCACGAAGTAGGCGATGTCCTTGCCCTTACAAACTCCTTGGTTCAACTCCACAATCTTGTCGGAGGCTCCCAAGTGACACCTAGCCAATCTAGGAGACACCACTCTCCAAGAAGTAACAAATGGTGTGTTGATGATGAACTCCTTGCTCTTGTGCTTCAAATGATAGTCTCCCCAACACTCAACTCTCTCTCATAGGATTTGGATCTGGTGGAAAGAAGAGTTGAGTGGAAAGCAACTTGGGGAAGGCTAGAGATCAAGATTCATATGGTTGGAATGGAATATCTTGGTCTCAACACATGAGTAGGTGGTTCTCTCTCAGAACATATGAGTTGGAATGGTGTATGTGTTCTGATGGCTCTCTCCACGAGTGAAGAGGAGGTGGAGGGGTATATATAGCCTCCACACAAAATCCAACCATTACACACAATTTACCAATCTCGGTGTGACCGAATAAACAAACTCGGTCAGACCAAAATAGTAAACCTAGTGACCGTTAGGAATTTCGGTGGGACTGACATGCAACTCGGTAGGACCGATTCGGTTAGGGTTTGGGCATAACGTAATCTCGGTGAGACCGATTGCACAAACTCGGTGAGACCGAGTTTGGCAATAGGCTAACCAGAGAGTTGGTCAGGCAAACTCGGTGGGACCGACTCGCTCTTTCGGTGAGACCGAAAAGTTACAAGAAGGAAACATAGAGTTTACATTGCAATCTCGGTGGGACCGATTCGCTCTTTCGGTGAGACCGAAAAGTTACGAAAGGGAAACAGAGAGTTTGCAATCCCATCTCGGTGAGACCGAGATCCTTATCGATTGGACCGAATTGCTAGGGTTTGGCAGTGGCAAATGACAAGTGAAACTCGGTGGCGCCGGATTGAAAGAATCGTTATGACCGAGTTTGGCTTAGGGTTTAGGTCATTTGTGGATATGGGAAAGTAGCTGAGGATTTTGGAGCATATCATTAAGCACATAAAGCAAGAGGCTCATTAAGCAACACCTCATCCCTCCTTGATAGTATTGGCTTTTCCTAAAGACTCAATGTGATCTTGGATCACTAAAATATAAAATGAAGAGTCTTGAACTTTTGAGCTTGAGCCAATTCTTTGTCCTTAGCATTTTGAGGGTTCCACTTTCACATCCATGCCATGCCAATCATTGAGCTTTCCTGAAATAATCATCTTGAAATAGCATTAGCTCAATGAGCTATATGTTGTTATGAATTACCAAAACCACCTAGGGATAGTTGCACTTTCAATCTCCCCCTTTTTGGTAATTGATGACAACATATAGATCAAAGCTTCGACAAATGATAATAAGCATGAAATATATCATCGCTTTGAGAAGTATGTGACAAATAAGAGCTCCCCCTAAATTTGTGCATATTTAAAATTTGCTTTGGACTGCAAATGCACAAGGAGTTAGAGTCATGGGTTACTCTTCCATGTCACATACATCTTGGTGGAGCGCTCAAAAATGATAAGATTGAAATACATGCACTCATCACCAAGAAGAGTGAGTGATCACATAAGATAGATAGAATGATAATATTAAGCAAACATTAAGTGTAGCTTATGATCAAACACATGATCATCGATGTCTCACAGGCATAAAGACGTAGTATCTCACACACAAGCAAATAAAGTTCAAAAAACCACCAAATAAAAGAAGAGAGAATAAAAGCAACACTCTCTCTCGAAGCCTATGATCTATACATTTTCTCCCCCTTTGGCAACAAGTTACCAAAAAGTTCCTAGAAAATGCATAGTGCTAAGTCGACGCTCAGGCTTGATCTTCAGGTGGTGGTGGAGTCCGGAGCACTCCAAGGACGAAGCCTTCGGTAGACGTGGTCGGAGTTGAGGCTGAAGTGGATGCTCGAGCTGGTGGAACTGAGGCTGTGGCTGGCGCAGACGTGGTAGCTCTGGTGTCAGAAACTGGCATTGCAGACGACCTCGGACCTCGTGGCACCCTGGCAAAAGCATTAGTCATAGTCCTGCCTCTCCTCTCATTCATGTCATCCTGGAGCTGCTCCACGGCAGTCTGTATCTCTGTCACCTTGATGTCCAAATCATAGAACCTCTGTTCCATGATCCTCTCTAAGCTTGCCAGGTTTTTAGTTAGGGTGGCTAGTCCTTGCTCAATCCGCAGGGTGGACGCAATCAGGTAACCAAGCTGCTCTTGTTTGGTTTTCAGAAAATATTCAGATGCCTCCTCTTGAGTAGGCATCCTGGCAGATTTCTCCTTCTTCGCCTTCTCCTTCTTGGCTTGTGCTTGGGCAGATGATGGCTCATTCTCAGTCATGACCACTTGGTTATCTTCAAAGTCCGGACGGATAGGCAGGTGTTCCTTGTCCAAGAGGTATATGCCCGTGCCCATCTTGGAGTTGATGAGCTCTTGAATCTGTGGGGCATACCCACAACTCCTCTTCTGATCTGCTGCAGTCCTTTTGATTGTTTCCACTATGAGACTCATGACTTTGAATTTTTGAGGCACGTCAAAGACATGAAGCAAATTGATCGCGTGACCTCTGATCATCTTGTGATCTCCAGACTTGGGCAATAGGGTGTGCCTCAGTATCCAATTGATAGTGGGCAGTCCTGACAGAAGATAGTGCACTGAGCCAAATTTAAAAGTGTCAAGTGCTTCATTCGGAATCTCCTTGTACATGTTGGACATAGAGTTGTGGTCTATCTTTTTCTTGGCATAAATGTCCAAGTCATCATCCTGCTCTTCTGGGGCGTGAATTAGCTGAGCCCATTCAGCAACTGTGGACTGGTACCTCGTACCTTCTGACATCCAAGTGGTCCTCCCATCTGGGTAGAAGTGTGCTGTGGAGTAGAATTGCATGATTAGCTCCTCGTTCCACTTTGTGAGCTTCTGCCCAACAAAGTCTCCAACTCCACACGCACTAAAGCTGTCATACACTCCAGGATAGTGTTCCTCATTTTCCTTCATGTAGGTCCAGTCGACCCATCTCATGTCACATACTATTGGCTTCTTGTCAAGCAAAAATGTCTCATAGAAATCCTACTACTCCTTGGTGTGAAACCTGTAGTCAACTGCAGTCCTCCTTCTGGTAGCATAGGGATTTGTCTCTCTCCACTTCCCCAGCCCTGAATCTCTCCTGAGCTTCATATCCTCAGCCACAGGATGAGCATCGTTGTGGTCTGGGATCTTGGGCTTGAGCTTTCTAAGGACATTCTCTTCCTCTTCCTCTGCAGCTTCAGGCACTGGGGCCTTGTTCTTTTCAGTGGCTGGAATGCTTCTTGTGTTTCTCTTTGGTGCACTCTTTGGCTTAGATGCAGTCTTGGGTGCTTCCTTGGGCTTGGATGCAGTTGCCCCTGACCTTATGGCATCTCCCATAAGTTTGGGTGCCTTGGGTGCTGGTGCAGCAACCTCTTCTTCTTCCTCCTCATCTTCCATGATGGAGGCCTTGCCAAGCACTCTGGCTACAGTCTTCTTGACCCTTCCTCTTTTTGCCCTCAGCAACAACTGGCTCTGTGGGTGCAGGCTTCACAGTTGAAGCTCTAAGCTTAGACATGGGCTGCCTGCCTGCTGGCCTTTTGATTTTCAGCCCTGGCTTTGTGCCTTGAGCTGGCTCAACTCTCCTTGATGTGGCCTCTTCCTCTGCCACATAATCTTCATCTTCAGAATCATATGTTCTCTTCTTCCTTTGTCTAGTGGCAGCTTTAGGCAGATTGCTGGGGGTGCTCCTGCTGCCATCATCTGAAGAGCTGGAGGGACTAGTGCCCTCACTCATCACCACTTGCTGCTCTGAGAGGTTCTGGCTGTCACTTTGGTCTGACATGATGCAAACTCTGACTGCTGACCCCTAGTGAATAGATTATAGATGAGATAGAGTGGGTGATCATCACAAAGTGAAGAGATTTTGCAAAAGAGTAATTCAAAAACTTAGTTTTAGTTTCCCACTGAAATCATCTCGGATCTACCGACTTTCAAACTCGGTGACACCGAAGCAGTTTTGGCACCAGAACTAGTGAACTCGGTCAGACCGAGTCACAGTTTGGTGGCACCGAGACTGCTAGGGTTTCACAGAGTTCCAAAATCGGTCACACCGATAAGTAATTCTCGGTCAGACCGAGTTTTACTTGTGCAATGGCATAAGCCAAATCGGTGGGACCGAGTTTTTCAACTCGGTGGGTCCGAGATGGTTTCGGCGGAAACCTAACCCTAAAATTTTCGAATTAAACCTAATCTACGAGTTCATTGACTGGATAGGAGTTTATCAAACGTGGCAAGAATCATGATGATCACAATGTGCTAGGAATCGGATTGGAGAGTAGCACAAAGATCGAGTCCATACCCTAGTTCGGCGGAGACTCGCTACGGCGGCAATGGCGGGGCAGAATTCCCGTTGACGGCGATGGAGACCAGCGACTGGAGGCGGCTGGCGGTGAGGAGGATGATCCGGAGACCCAGGAGGCAAAGCGATCTATGCGCGGGCGAAGAGGTTTCGGAGAAATTTCCAAAATTTTGCCCGTCACTATATATAGCCCGACCCTGTCGGTGTGACCGAGTGGAACAACTCGGTGGCACTGAGGTGCAAAACTGTATACAGTTATTGCAACTCGGTGTGACCGAGTGGTTTAAATCGGTTGCACCGAGATCGAAAAACTAGATCAACTTAATGATCTCGGTAGGACCGAAAGTATGGTATTGGTCAGACCGAGAATCACAAAGAGGTTTTGGAAGTTTAATTCTATGACGAATCGGGGACTCCGAGCGCTCCTCACACAGAGTGGTTCGAATCTGACTTGATCAAATTTTGTGATGCAGCATGAATAGAGTTTGAGACTAGAAAAGCATAGATAGCTAGAGGAGGTTCTTAGGCATTCTTGTCCATCCACTTGGCAAAAGAAGATAAAGCCAAACAATCAAAACAACAAGTGGATGTCCTCGAATGAGTAAAATATGCAACCAACATGCTCACACAATAAGATGGCAAATGAAATATGTGGCAAAGCATGCACAACCAATTCTAGCATCTATCAAGCAATTTGCGATGACTAGGTCATCTATATATGAGTATATTGACTTAGGAGTCAAGTGAGAACACTTGATCGTAGGTCATAATCATCGTTTAAGCTCAAGTGGGGTTACCACTTTTACATAAAGCATTGTTGTATTCACATCTTTAGAGTTGCTTTAGCTCAAGTTTTAGAGTAAAGCTCCCCCTAGATGTGATATCCCCCCTAAGAGGGATGAACTAACCTTGGGTTTTATCGATGATGACTTCATGTAGATGTTGAAGATGTGGATGCTCAATGTTGATGTAGATCACTTGGAGCTATCCATTTGAGTGAATTGCACTTTCAATACCTACATGGGTTAGTCCCAGAAGGAATAAACAAGGATATCCATAGACATAGAGTGATGCATACACAAGATGATGTCCATGAAAACTTTAGGTTACCTTGTCCCTTGTCTTACCAACAAGAGGGTTTGTGACTCCTTGAACTAGTGCATGATGTGGAAGTTGATTGCACTTGTTCTTGCCAAAATGATGAGAGTGAAATATGTTGGCGGAGTCACCCTCAAGAACTCTCTAGTTCTTCTTCTTTTGGATCCACACCATCTTGATGGGAATCCTTGGAGTTGTAGTCATACTTGATGAAGTGGAACTTGACGTGGTCTTGGGAATCCACTTGACTAAGGTCTTAGGAGCTTCTTCAAATGCATCAATCTCCTCTTGAAGCTTGTCCTTGCCTTTTTGCTTGTAGTCTTGTGGTGGAACATCATCTTGAGCTTGTGTCCCCTTGAAAGAAGTGTCATACTTCTCTTGTTGAGGAAAAAACTTTGTCTTGGGGTATTGATCTTCTTCCCACTCAACTCCATTGGCATTGAACTTTCGTTCAAAGCCAACACCTTGATTCTTCCGGTGCATTCCTTGCTTGCGCACAATTTCCTCGAATTGCTTACTCCCGGCAAGGCTTTTGTACACTCCTTTCTCTATAATCCCCTTCAATAAGCTATTTTCTTGCTCAAGTGTAACTTGGCTAAGAGAATCATTAGTGGAATCAAGAGAACTACTAGAAGCAACAATATTGGATTTAGCATGATCATTGTTACTACTAGAGGAAGAATCTTTCTTGTTCTTGTTACTAGACTTGACTTGAGGCATGTAAGTGGATAATAGTAAATGCTTGGCAATGTAAGAAGAACTTTTCTTGCGGAGATCATCATTGATTGCTTTTAAGAACTCATGCTCTTGCTCACGATTGAGCTTTTCAAAGCGTAATTTGTCATGAGCTCTTAAAAGTTCTCGATGATCTTCGAAGATAGTTTCATGAGCTAACTTAAGAGTGTTTTGTTCTTTAGTTAGAGCCTCAATCTTCTCCTTATCATTGTCATTCGTTTTATCTTGATTAGCATGATTAATTGATGTTTCATCATAGTACTCATCACTAGAGTTGTCAACAAGCAAATCATCATCACCTAACAAGTCATCTTCATCACTATTAAAATCAACATACTCGGGGTGTGTTACCTTAGGACCTTTGGCCATGAAGCATCTTCCAATTCTTTCATTTGGTGAGTCAAATATGTCGTAGGAGTTGGTTGACACAAGTGCTAGACCGGCAACACCTTCATCTTGAGTATCTTCGAAGTCGGAGTGATAACTTCTCTCAGAGTGGCTGTCGGAGTCGGAGCCGGATACCCATTCACCAACATGAGCTTGATGTCTTCGTTTTGTGTAGCTACTTGATGATTTTTCCTTCCTTTCTGAATCCTTGCTTCTCCGTGAGTATCTCTGTTCATAACGATCATCTCTACTCCTTCTCTCTCTTGGTGGTGATTCTTTGCTTTTTCCTTTTGGAGAATCTTCTCTTCTCTTGTAGGGAGCCGTACACTCATTGGAATAGTGTTCGGGTCTTCCACAATTATAGCAGTTTCGCTCTCAACTAGAAGATCTTTTGTCATTGTAGGACCTTGACTTGAAGCTTCTATCTTTGCTTCTACTCTTGTAGAACTTGTTGAAGTTCTTCACCATTAAGCTCAATTCTTCATTGAAGTTTCGTTTCTCACTTGATGATGTGGGGACTTCACATGAGGCTTTGTAGGCACCACTTGATTTGTTGTGAAGTTCCTCTTTATCCTTGAGTGACATCTCATGAGCAACAATCCTTCCAATCACTTCCGTTGGTTTGAGATCTTTGTAATTGGGCATTATTTGAATCAATGTGCACATGGTATCATATTTCCCATCCAAGGCTCTTAGGATCTTCTTGATGATGAATCTATCGGTCATCTCTTCACTTCCTAAGCCGGCAATCTCATTTGTGATGAGAGCAAGCCTAGAGTACATTTCAGCGACACCTTCACCATCCTTCATCTTGAACTTGTCAAGTTGACTTTGGAGCACATCCAACTTGGATTCCTTGACGGAGTCGGTACCTTCGTGCATATCAATCAAAGTGTCCCAAATTTCCTTTGCATTCTCAAGACGGCTGATTTTGTTGAATTCTTCGGGGCACAATCCGTTGAAGAGAATATCACAAGCTTGAGCATTGTATTGCAACATCTTCAACTCATCCGCGGTAGCTTCACGGTTTGGTTCCCTCCCATCAAAGAACTAACCTTGCAAACCAACACAAACAATAGCCCATACGGCGGGGTTATGTCCAAGAATATGCATTTTCATTTTATGCTTCCAACTAGCAAAATTAGTGCCATCAAAGTAAGGACCTCTACGGTGATAATTTCCCTCGCTAGACGCCATACTCTCCTAGGTTGCGAAACCAAGGCTATGACCACAAAAAGCTATGGAGATCAAGGCAAATGGAGACCAAAGCTCTGATACCACTTGTAGGATCAAAAGTATGTCTAGAGGGGGGTGATTAGACTACTTGACCAAATAAAAACTTAACCTTTTCCCAATTTTAGTTCTTGGCAGATTTTAGCTATCTTAGGACAAGTCAAGCAATCATCACACAATTCAAGCAAGCATGCAAAGAGTATATTGGCAGCGGAAAGTAAAGCATACAACTTTGCAAGAATATAAAGGGAAGGGTTTTGAGGATTCAAACGCAATCGGAGACATGGATGTTTTTCCCGTGGTTCGGATAGGTGGTGCTATCCTACATCCACGTTGATGGAGACTTCAATCCACGAAGGGTAACGGTTGCGCGAGTCCACGGAGGGCTCCACCCATGAAGGGTCCATGAAGAAGCAACCTTGTCTATCCCACCATGGCCATCGCCCACGAAGGACTTGCCTCACTAGCGCTAGATCTTCACGAAGTAGGAGATCTCCTTGCCCTTACAAACTCCTTGGTTCAACTCCACAATCTTGTCGGAGGCTCCCAAGTTACACCTAGCCAATCTAGGAGACACCACTCTCCAAGAAGTAACAAATGGTGTGTTGATGATGAACTCCTTGCTCTTGTGCTACAAATGATAGTCTCCCCAACACTCAACTCTCTCTCATAGGATTTGGATGTGGTGGAAAGAAGATTTGAGTGGAAAGCAACTTGGGGGAGGCTAGAGATCAAGATTCATATGGTTGGAATGGAATATCTTGGTCTCAACACATGAGTAGGTGGTTCTCTCTCAGAACATATGAGTTGGAATGGTGTATGTGTTTTGATGGCTCTCTCCACGAGTGAAGAGGAGGTGGAGGGGTATATATAGCCTCCACACAAAATTCAACCGTTACACACAATTTACCAATCTTGGTGGGACCAAATAAACAAACTCAGTCGGACCGAAATAGTAAACCTAGTGACCGTTAGGAATTTCGGTGGGACTAACATGCAACTCGGTAGGACCGATTCGGTTAGGGTTTGGGCATAACGTAATCTCGGTGAGACCGATTGCACAAACTCGGTGAGACCGAGTTTGGCAATAGGCTAACCAGAGAGTTGGTCAAGCAAACTCGGTGCGACTGACTCGCTCTTTCGGTGAGACCGAAAAGTTACAAGAAGGAAACATAGAGTTTACATTGCAAGCTCAGTGGGACCGATTCGCTCTTTCGGTGAGACCGAAAAGTTACGAAAGGGAAACAGAGAGTTTGCAATCCCATCTCGGTGAGACCGAGATCCTTATCGGTAGGACCGAATTGCTAGGGTTTGGCGGTGGCAAATGACAAGTGAAACTCGGTGGCGCCGGATTGAAAGAATCGGTATGACCGAGTTTGGCTTAGGGTTTAGGCCATTTGTGGATATGGGAAAGTAGCTGAGGATTTTGGAGCATATCATTAAGCACATAAAGCAAGAGGCTCATTAAGCAACACCTCATCCCTCCTTGATAGTATTGGCTTTTCCTAAAGACTCAATGTGATCTTGGATCACTAAAATATAAAATGAAGAGTCTTGAACTTTTGAGCTTGAGCCAATTATTTGTCCTTAGCATTTTGAGGGTTCCACTTTCACATCCATGCCATGCCAATCATTGAGCTTTCCTGAAATAATCATCTTGAAATAGCATTAGCTCAATGAGCTATATGTTGTTATGAATTACCAAAACCACCTAGGGATAGTTGCACTTTCAACTATGATGAAACGTCAATTAATCATGCTAATCAAGATAAAACGAATGACAATGATAAGGAGAAGATTGAGTCTGTAACTAAAGAACTAAACACTCTTAAGTTAGCTCATGAAACTATCTTAGGAGATCATCCAGAACTTTTAAGGACTCATGAGAAATTGCACTTTGAAAAGTTCAACCTTGAGCAAGAGCATGAGTTCTTAAAAGCAATCAATGATGATCTTCGCAAGAAAAGTTCTTCTTACATTGCCAAGCATTTACTCTTATGCACTTACATGCCTCAAGTCAAGTCTAGTAACAAGAACAAGAAAGATTCTTCCTCTAGTAGTAACAATAATCATGCTAAATCCAATATTGTTGCTTCTAGTAGTTCTCTTGATTCCACTAATGATTCTCTTAGCCAAGTTACACTTGAGCAAGAAAATAGCTTATTGAAGGGAATTATAGAGAAAGGTGTTTACAAGAGCCTTGCCGGAAGTAAGCAATTCGAGGAAATTGTACGCAAGCAAGGAAGGCACCGGAAGAATCAAGGTGTTGGTTTTGAACGAAAGTTCAATGCCAATGGAGTTGAGTGGGAAGAAGATCAATACCCCAAGACGAAGTTTGTTCCTCAACAAGAGAAGTATGATCCTACTTCTCTCAAAGGGACACAAGCTCAAGATGATCTTCCACCACAAGACCACAAGCAAAAAGGCAAGCACAAGCTTCAAGAGGAAATTAATGCATTTGAAGAAGCTCCTAAGGGCTTGGTCAAGTGGGTTCCCAAGACTACTTCAAGTTCCACTTCATCAAGTACAACTACAACACCGAGGATTCCCATCAAGATGGTGTGGATCCCGAAGAAGAAGAACTGGAGGGTTCTTGAGGGTGACTCCGCCAACATACTTCACTCTTATCATCTTGGCAAGAACAAGTGCAATCAACTTCCACATCTTGCACTAGTTCAAGGAGTCACAAACCCTCTTGTTGGTAAGACAAGGGACAAGGTAACCTAAAAGCTTTCATAGACATCATCTTGTGTATGCATCACTCTATGTCTATGGATATCCTTGTTTGTTCCTTGTGGGACTAACCCGTGTAGGTATTGAAAGTGCAACTCACTCCAATGGATAGCTCCAAATGATCTGCATCAACATTGAGCATCCACATCTTCAACATCTACATGAAGTCATCATCGACAAAACCCAAGGTTAGTTCATCCCTCTTAGGGGGGATCTCACATCTAGGGGGAGCTTTACTCTAAGAATTGAGCTAAAGCAACTCTAATGGTGTGAACACAACAATGCTTTATGTAAAAGTGGTAACCCCACTTGTGCTTAAACGATGAGTATGACCTATGATCAAATGTTCTCATTTGACTCCTAAGTCAATATACTCATATATAGATGACCTAGTCATCGCAAATTGTTTGATAGATGTTAGAATTGCTTGTGCATGCTTTGCCATATATTTCAATTGCCATTTTATTGTGTGAGCATGTTGATTGCATATTTTACTCATTCGAGGACATCCACTTGTTGTTTTGATTGATTGATTTTCTTTTCTTTTGCCAAGTGGATGGACAAGAATGCCTAAGAACCCTCTCTTGCTATCTATGCTTTTCTCGTCTCAAAACTCTATTCATGCTGCATCACAAAATTTGATCAAGTCAGATTCGAACCACTCTGTGTGAGGAGCACTCGGAGTCCCCGATTCGTCATAGACTTAAACTTCCAAAACTTCTTTGTGTGTTTCGGTCTGACCGATTCCTCCATTTCGGTCATACCGAGATCACTAAGTCGATCTAGGTTTTCGATCTCAGTGCAACCGATTTGAACTTTTCGGTCACACCGAGTTGCTGTAACTGTCAACAGTTATGCATCTCGGTGCCACCGAGTTGTTCCACTCGGTCACACCAACAGGGTCAGGCTATATATATACTCACGGGCAAAATTATGGAAATTTCTCCGAAACCCCTTCGCCCGCGCATAGCTCGCTCTGCCTCCTGGGTCCCCGGATCGTCCTCCTCGTCGCCAGCCGCCTCCTGTCGCTGGTCTCCACCGCAATCAACGGAATTCTTCCCCGCCGTTGCCGCCGTAGCGAGTTCATCGCCAAACTAGGGTATGGACTCGATCACAGTGCTATCCCCGTCTGATTCCTAGCACATTGTGTTCATTATGATTCTTACCATGATTGAAACGCTTCTATCCAGTCAAAACACTCCATAGATTAGAGTTGAATCAAAAATTTAGGGTTAGGTTTCCAGCGGAACCATCTCGGACCCACCAGGTTGCAGAACTTGGTTCCACCAATTCGGCCAAGGCCATTGCACATGTGGTTCTCGGTCTGACCGAGAATTGCAAATCGGTGTGACCGAGTTTAGGACTTTGTGAAACCCTAGCAGTCTCAGTGCCACCGAACTATGACTCGGTCTGACTGAGTTCACTAGTTTAGGTTCCAATGGCTGCTTCGGTATCACCGAGTTTGCAAATCGGTTGATCCGAAATGCTTTATGTGGAAAACTAAAACTAAGTTTTTGACTCGTTCTTTTGCAAAAACCTCTGTATTTTGTGATGCTCATCCACTCTATCTCATCTATATCTATTCACAGGGTCTGATGTCAGTGTTTGCAACATGTCTGACCAGAGTGACAGCCAGAACAGGTCAGAGGAGCAGGTTCACCTGAGTGAGGGCACTAGTCCCTCTAGGAGTTCAGATGATGGTAGCAGGAGCACCCCAAGCAATTTGCCAAAGGCTGCCACTAGAGCAAGCAAGAAGAAAACTTCAGAGTCTGAGGATGAAGACTATGTGGCCATTGAGGATGAGGTCACATCAAAGAAGAAATTTGTTAATAAGGAGTACAGCTCAGCTGCAGTTAAGCCAAGAATGAAGATCAAAAGGCCAGCAGGAAGACAACCAATGTCTAAGGCCAGAGCATCCTCTCAAGCATCTTTGGAATCTCAACCCAAAGACCATGCTGCAGAAGGAAAGAAAAGGAAGGAAAGGGTCAAGAAGACCATGGCCAGAGTGATTGGAAAGGCTTCCATGATGGAAGAAGAAGAGGAAGAAGAGGTTGCTGCACCAGCACCCAAGGCACAGAAGCTTATGGGTGATGCTATCAGGACAAGGGCTGCATCATCAAAGCCCAAAGAAGCACCCAAAGCTGCCTCCAAGCCCAAGACTGCACCAAAGAGAAATACCAGAAACATACCAGCTGCTGAGAAGAACAAGGCCCCAGCGCCTGAGACTGTTGCTGAAGAAGAAGATGAAGAGCATGTTCTGAGAAAATTGAAGCCAAAAATTCCAGACCATAATGACGCTCATCCTGTGGCTGAGAACATGAAGATCAAGAGAGACTCAGGACTGAGGAAATGGAGAGAGACAGATCCATATGCTACCAGGAGAAGGACTGCTGTTGATTACAGGTTCCACACAAAGGAACAGCAGGATTTCTATGAGACAGTGTTGTTGGACAAGAAGCCTATAGTGTGTGATATGAGGTGGGTCAACTGGACCTACATGAAGGAAAATGAGGAACACTATCCTGGTGTGTTTGACAGCTTCAGTGCTTGTGGAGTTGCAGACTTTGCTGGGCAGAAGCTCACAAAGTGGAATGAGGAGCTCATAATGCAATTCTACTCCACAGCACACTTCTATCCAGATGGCAGGATAGTATGGATGTCTGAAGGTACAAGGTACCACTCAACTGTTGAGGAATGGGCAAATTTGATCAATGCTCCTAAGGAAGAAGAAGATGACTTGGATGTCTATGCCAAGAAGAAGATGGATCACAACTCTATGGCAAATATGTACAAGGAGATTCCTGAAGATGATCTTGAGACTCGCCAGTTTGGGTCAGTAAAACACTTGCTATCAGGGCTACCTACAATCAATTGGATCCTTAGGCACACTCTCTTGCACAAGTATGGTGATCACAGAATGATCAGAGGCCATCCAATTAACTTGCTACATATATTTGATGTGCCACAGAAGTTCAAGGTCATGAGCCTTATAGTTGAGACTATCAAGAGGACTGCAGCTGACCAGAAAAGAAGTTGTGGATATGCCCCACAGATCCAGGAGTTGATAAACTCAAAGATGGGCACAGGCACATACTTGTTCGATAAGGAACACTTGCCTATCTATCCTGACTTCGAGGACAACCAAGTTGTGATGAATGAAGATGAACCCTCTTCGGTGCAAGCACAAGCAAAGAAGGAGAAGGTAAAGAAAGAGAAGGCTGCCAAGATGCCAACTCAAGAGGAGGCATCTGAGTACTTTTTGAAAAGCAAGCAGGACCATCTTGGTTACTCGATAGCATCATCTCTGAGGATTGAGAAGGGGTTGGCCACCCTAACTCAAAACTAGGAGATCCTGGAAAGAATCGTGGAACAAAAATTCTGTGATTTAGATGTCAAAGTAACTGAGATTCAGTCTATTGTGGAGCATCTACAGGATGACATGCAGGAGAGGAAGGGCAAGACAACCACTGATGCATTTGCCAAAGTGCCTAGAGCTCAGAGATCTGCTGCAGTGCCTGTACCAGACACTAGAGCCACTTCATCTGCACCAGCTACAACTTCAGTGCCACCAGCTCCAGCACCTACCCCATCAGCTCCGTCTACTTCGACTGAAGCCTTCGTCCTTGGAGTTCTACGGACACCACCACCTAAAGACCAAGCCTGAGAGACGTTTTAGTGCTATGCATTTTCTATGAACTTTTTGGTAACTTGTTGCCAAAGGGGGAGAAAAATGTATAGATCATAGGCTTCGAGAGAGAGCGTTGCTTTTTATTCTCTCTTGCTTTGGTGGTTGAACTTTGTTTATCTTTTGATTGCTTGAGATACTATGCTATTATCTGTGAGACATTGATGATCATGTGGTTGATCATAAGCTACACTTATGCTTGTTAGATGATATTATCTTACTTATCCTTATATGATCATTCACTTTGCTTGGTGATGAGTGCATGTATTTAATTCTTATCATTTTGAGCGCTCCACCAAGATGTATGTGACATGGAAGAGTAACCCAAGATCCTAACTCATTGTGCATTTGCAGTCCAAAGCAACTCTTAAGATATGCACAAATTTAGGGGGAGCTCTTGCTTTTCACATACTTCTCAAAGCGACAATATCTTTCACTCTTATTATCATTTGTCGAAGCTTTGATGTATATGTTGTCATCAATTACCAAAAAGGGGGAGATTGAAAGTGCAACTATCCCTGGGTGGTTTTGGTAATTCCTAACAACATATAGCTCATTGAGCTAACATTATTCCAAGATTAATATTTCAGGAAAAGCTCAATGAATGGCATGGCATGGATGAGGAAAGTGGATCCCTCAAAATTCTAAGGACAAAAAGTTTGGCTCAAGCTTTAAGAACAAGACTCTACATTTTATATTTTAGTGATCCAAGATCACATTGAGTCTATAGGAAAAGCCAATACTATCAAGGAGGGATGAGGTGTTGCTTAATGGCTTGCTTGGTCAAATTGCTTAGTGATATGCTCCAAAATCCTCAACTACCTTCCCACATCCACATATGACCTAAACCAAAAGTCAAACTCGGCCCCACCGATTCTATCTATCCGGCGCCACCGAATTTCAAATGTCATAGCCACTGCAACAAACCCTAGGCAAATCGGTCTCACCGATAGGGATCTCGGTCTCACTGAGATGGGATTGTAATCTCTCTGTTTCCCATCATAACGTTTCGGTCTTATCAAGATGAGCAATCGGTCCCACCGAGATTGCAATGTAAACTCTCTGTTTCCCTTTTGTAACATTTCGGTCTCACCGAGATGAGCGAATTGGTCCTCCCGAGTTTACCTGACCAACTCTCTGGTTAGCTTATTACCAAAATCAGTCCCACCGAGTTTGTGTAATCAGTCACACTGAGATTACGTTATGCCCTAACCCTAACCATATCAGTCCTACCGAGTTGCATCTCAGTCCCACCAAAAATCCTAACGGTCACTAGGTTTGCTGAATCGGTCCAACAGAGTTTAACCATTCGGTCCCACCGAGTTTGGCAAATTTTGTGTAATGGTTAGATTCTGTGTGGAGGCTATATATACCCCTCCACCCACTCTTCATTCGTGGAGAGAGAGCCATCAGAACATACCTACACTTCCAATACACATTTTCTGAGAGAGAACCACCTACACTTGTGTTGAGGTCAAGATATTCCATTCCAACCATATGAATCTTGATCTCTAGCCTTCCCCAAGTTGCTTTCCACTCAAATCTTCTTTCCACCAAATCCAAATCCTGTGAGAGAGAGTTGAGTGTTGGGGAGACTATCATTTGAAGCACAAGAGCAAGGAGTTCATCATCAACATACCATTTGTTACTTCTTGGAGAGTGGTGTCTCCTAGATTGGCTAGGTGTCACTTGGGAGCCTCCAACAAGATTGTGGAGTTGAACCAAGGAGTTTGTAAGGGCAAGGAGATCGCCTACTTCGTGAAGATCTACCGCTAGTGAGGCAAGTCCTTCGTGGGCGACGGCCATGATGGAATAGACAAGGTTGCTTCTTCGTGGACCCTTCGTGGGTGGAGCCCTCCGTGGACTCGCGCAACCGTTACCCTCCGTAGGTCGAAGTCTCCATCAACGTGGATGTACGATAGCTCCACCTATCGGAATCACGACAAAAACATCCGTGTCTCCAATTGTGTTTGAATCCTCCAAACCCTTCCCTTTACATTCTTGCAAGTTGCATGCTTTACTTTCCGTTGCTCATATACTCTTTTGCATGCTTGCTTGAATTGTGTGGAGATTTCTTGACTTGTGCTAAGATAGCTAAAATCAACCAAGAACTAAAATTAGGAAAAGTCTAGATTTTTATTTGGTCAAGTGGTCTAATCACCCCCCCCCCTCTAGACATACTTTCGATCCTACAGTGCTGCGTCGGCGGAGCGGCGGGACCTCTGTGCTGCTACTGCTGCGCGGCTGGACATGTCGGCTACTTTCGCGGCAAGGCGGGACATCTCTCGTGCTTCCTCTTCCACGCTCACCTCTCCCTGGTGGAAATCTCTTGACCCAGAACTCATGCTGGCCATGGCTTGATTGACTTGATTGTTTTTTGTGGATGAGGAGTTGAGGAGGAATGTGCAGTCATCTTAGCATAGTAGTATTAATAACCGAGTACTACTAATATGCTCCTAAGTGGGAAACCGTTTAGTTTGTGATCGGTGTGAACAGGTTTGCAATTAAATATAGCGTGGTAGTAGTAGTAATTTGGAATGTGACAAGACGCGCTCAAAATTTATTGACGGTTCTAGTTTCGAAGTGTGGCACTATTCCCGGATGGCATAACGTCGGCACGTTTTCTCGGTCATGGTGTAGCATATGTCAGGTACTAGTTCTTTTTCTACTGTTGTGTACGTGCAAAAACTGGCACCGTCGGATACATATCTTACGCTTGGCGTTTGATAGGACTAGCCTCGTGGTGAGCTATAGACTAGTCTTTTTTCAGACGCATTACACCTATCTCTCGGGACTTCTCGCACGCACCATCACTGCTCCCTAGGTCGATGCCACCCACATACACTTGTACTCTGAGAAGAGGTGCATGCACGCACTCGTCCTCTCTCACACACGCATCTGTAGCTACGAATTGTAGTGTTCTCAACCATCCGATTGGCTCTATCATAGGTTCACATTGCTCCTTGGCCTTGAGATTGAGAAGTTTAAAATGCAAAGGCTAAGATGGAGGCGCGAGGTTTTGGTTAATGTGCGGGCCGCACACGACACCAACACGACACGAGCTTCATCTGCCTGGTGCGCATGCAGTCGGGTGAGTTGTCCAAGTATAGACACAACCAGGCCCTCATTGGTATCCGTGCCTCGACTTTGGCTGGTCATAGTGGAGAGTAACATAGACTAGTTACTAGTCTATGTTACTAGTACCTTCATAGTGGGTAGTGTCATATAGTATATGCATAATTTGGCGACGAGCGCTCTCTATATGTACCACCTTTTTTCTTTAGTTTCATCTTGTTAGTTTTGCTCCATGGCGCAATCAATCGATACTACTACTGTACGAATGTATACGTTTTTTAAAAGGCTAGAGAGTGGGGCAATCTAGCTTGGTCCTTTTCACGAGAGGCGAGGGCCTTTGTGATTTGATGGCTCATTACTGCTGGAAAGCAGGGCCTTGTGATTTGACTGCTCGTATAAATGTGCCAACGACCTGAGGAGGAGCAAAGAACCATGCGGTATACTCAAGTTTTCCACTGGAGTAGTACTATGACGGAGGAGCATGAAACACGGCAGCCCAGTGTCATATGGCGATAAAAAATGATCTAATTTGCTAGTCATCTCATTGTTAGAATTGTTCTATTCATGCATCGCAGAGAACGTGACACATGCGGTGAAACACCCAAAGCAAAAGAAGAAACACAAGAGCAAAAGAAAAAGGAAGATTATCACCCCAAATGATCTAATTCACCGTGGAGACATAACTGCTTCTTCATCGCCTCCACGACCTCCATCTCCTTGCGCGTCTCCTCCGCCATCTTCTTCATTCTATCCATGACACAGGATTTCTCGACGCGAGCCTTCATCATCTGTTCCACGGCCGCATTACGTACCTTGACAGCAGTCGGTTGCTCGATATAGAGCTTCGCCAACTCCTCCTTCTGTTCCATGATGAGGGCCTGCAGCATCTTCATCGAGGAACTACTACTCTCATGCAGCTTCTTCCAGCCGGCGTTCTTCTCCTTCAATAGGTCAAGCTCATGGCAAAGCTTCGCCTTGTCCTCCTGAAGTTGCAGGATTTCGCCGGTCGCCTTCTTCTCCGAGGCAATGCTCTTCTTCAGCAGCATCACCAAGCCGGCGGTCAACTCCCCCTGCTTATTGATCTCAGCGGGCATGTCATCGAGGCTCTCCTTCAGCAGCTCCACCAAGCCGTGGATGAACTCCTTCTGCTTATTGAGGTGCTTATTGAGCTGATCGGGCATGTCGTCGAGGGATAACGACTCCAACGCCGCCAGCTCGGCATGTTCTCTCCTGGGAGCCATTGCTAGCCCATGAGAGATCTTTCGAGATCTCTGTGTGGCGGCGAGCCCTCTCTTTTTTTCCGCAGCCTTGGTTGCCGCTCCCTTGTTACGAGTAGTTCTCGACCTAGAGCTCCGCACCAGACATGGCAAGGACGGACGAAGAAGAAGCACTTATGAGGAGGAAAGGTATAGTAATTTTCGGTTAGGTAGTTCCCCTTTTTATAACCTAAGTACTAGCACTAGTACTAATACCTGCATAGTGGGAACACGTTCGGGTTTGGTACGTACTAGTAGGTGTGAGCAGGCTTGCACTTAATTGTAGCACTAGTACTTTCGAATGTGATGGGAACAAGGTAAAGATAAATTGATGGGTTTTGGTTTCTAGGCCCGAAACGGCTCCCAATGAGTTTAGTGGAACATAAATTTAAAGTAGACCACACTGCTCAGATGCGAAATATTATGTTACTGTCAAAAATTGGCACAAAATACGAAGGAGACCAATGGAAGTACTACTAGCAACCCATGATTTAACTACTCGCATGCGCGCAGTGGAGTAGTAATGTCTTTCTTCCGCCCTCACGTCCACTCAATTTGCATGCGCTGTATTAATTGACCATCAATGAAGTGAAGGACTTTACACGCGTCAAATTATCACATGGGGTGGATCTTGGTAGAAAATTGCGTCCGCCCGTGTACCCGCGTGTGCGTGCGAGGGAATGAGTGTGTGTGTGTGTGTGGCGTGCATGCACATCTTTGCTTCGTGCATGTACCGCCAGTGTGGCTCAGGGAGGACGAGTACATTCTTCTGGAACCAGCAGCATGTCACTGTGATCAATCCACACAAGGATGTCGCGACAACGCCTCCACATGTGCCACGTGGCTTCATGAAATGTAAGAGAGACACTGTGTAGCGTGCCATTGTGTTTTGCACATACTCGAAGTACTAGTAAGGTACACGTGCATTGCATGCGTCAGATTTTGCAACCAAATTATGAATAAATACCACACTATAGCATGTAAGCTCTGAGTCATATATGCCTGATGTAGACCTCTGTTTAATTCTTATAGTTCATCTCATTCAAAATCAATTATTTTTTATAAAAAACCTAGGGCCTCTTTGATTCGTAGGATTTCCAAAACGCGGGAATAGGAAGAACATGGGATTAGAGTGGAATGTCATCTTGAATTCTACAGGATTGTACGAGTGTTTGATTGTGCATAGAAAAAATGCAGAATTATTTGGAAGAGGTTTGAGTGGACGGGATGTTTCCTATGAAATCTAGTACAAATGAATCATATGGAAAAATTCCTATGGTTTACAATCCTATGAATCAAACAACCAAGATAGGAAAAATTCCTAAGGATTAGAATCCTCCAAAATTCCTTTGAGAATCCTTTGAATCAAAGAAGCCCTTAATCTATTTTATGATTCATGGAATTGTGCGTTGTAAAGCATAAAGTAAAAACAAATAATGACAATTCAACTAGAAAAAAAGTTTGGGTAGTTATGATACGGAAGATTCTAGAACAAAGGAGAGCCACTGTTGTGTTGAGATTTGTGCATTATGTTTAAGTTCAACCATGGAGTCTGCTAGATTGTACACGTGGCAAAATCCGGTGGGGGCTAGAAGATGGTGTGAGGGCCGAGTGGAGGGAGACTATGAAGGAGTGCACAACTGCGAGATCGATATTTAGAGAGAGGGGGAGAGAACGTGCGCTGTTGTGCGCAGTGGCGGAGCCATGAAAAATGTCCCATGAGCTAGGGGGCCAAGAATTGTTAATCCTTTATGAGGAAGGCCAATTCATCAACTTAAACCATTTTTACCAGCAATTGTATAATGATGACATTCATATTAGCCTCGATACATAGTGATGTTAGGGGGGCAGGGCCCTTGCTGCCCCCTGTCTTCGCCATTGTGCGCGCATTTGAGAGATGAAGCGGAAGGCATGGATGATGAGAGGGGGGCGTTGGATATATAATTAATGTGGGTGTATTAGCTATATATGTAATCCTATATAGAGAAGTATAGATTGATCGATGTGGACGTGGGAGAGAGGGTGAGACCTCACTAGATATATAGATTGATCAGTTTATGTGGAAAACTATAAAAGACCTAGCTATACACACACACACACACATAGAGGAACATCGATCGTTGCGCATGCACGTGAGAGATAAAGAATGCCCGATATGATGGAGATGGGGATGTGTGTGTGTGCGCGCGCGCCTTCATGGCAGACCGACCTGAAGAAAAAGATTGCATGTGTGCGATGGATAATGCCGACTGGTAGTGTGTGTGCATGCATGCACGAGAGAAAGTTAGTGGTACAATTATAAAGAGAAGACCAATGTGTGGGTGTAAAAGACTAGGTGAGGTCATAATGAATGTAAAGTTGAATTCAAATATATGAATAAGAGATCATGATGTTTGAAACCCATGCATGCATGAATATAACGGAGATCTGTGCGGTGTGGTTTGGAAACGAGCATGTTGTAATGTATACACATTGAACAAGGTCAGTCTGGTTTGAATTTGAGATACCGATGGCAGACATCGTTTGGCCACATTGCATCCGTGCATGGACACACTATTCTAATTGGAGATGATGGGTGGCTTTTGAAGGAAATATGCCCTAGAGGCAATAATAAAGTTATTATTTATTTCCTTATATCATGATAAATGTTTATTATTCATGCTAGATGTATTAACCGGAAACATAATACATGTGTGAATACATAGACCAACAGAGTGTCACTAGTATGCCTCTACTAGACTAGCTCGTTAATCAAAGATGGTTATGTTTCCTAACCATGAACAAAGAGTTGTTATTTGATTAACGAGGTCACATCATTAGTTGAATGATCTGATTGACATGACCCATTCCATTAGCTTAGCACCCGATCGTTTAGTATGTTGCTATTGCTTTCTTCATGACTTATACATGTTCCTGTAACTATGAGATTATGCAACTCCCATTTACCGGAGGAACACTTTGGGTACTACCAAACGTCACAACGTAACTGGGTGATTATAAAGGAGTACTACAGGTGTCTCCAATGGTAGATGTTGGGTTGGCGTATTTCGAGATTAGGGTTTGTCACTCCGATTGTCGGAGAGGTATCTCTGGGCCCTCTCGGTAATACACATCACATAAGCCTTGCAAGCATAATAACTAAGATGTTAGTTATGAGATGATGTATTACGGAACGAGTAAAGAGACTTGCCAGTAACGAGATTGAACTAGGTATTGGATACCGACGATCGAATCTCGGGCAAGTAACATACCGATGACAAAGGGAACAATGTATGTTGTTATGCGGTCTGACCGATAAAGATCTTCGTAGAATATGTAGGAGCCAATATGGGCATCCAGGTCCCGCTATTGGTTATTGACCGGAGACGTGTCTCGGTCATGTCTACATTGTTCTCGAACCGTAGGGTCCGCACGCTTAACGTTACGATGACAGTTATTATGAGTTTATGCATTTTGATGTACCGAAGGTTGTTCGGAGTCCCGGATGAGATCACGGACATAACGAGGAGTCTCGAAATGGTCGAGACGTAAAGATTGATATATTGGAAGTCTATGTTTGGACATCGGAAGTGTTCCGGGTGAAATCGGGATTTTACCGGATTACCGGGAGGGTTACCGGAACCCCCCGGGAGCCAAATGGGCCTACATGGGCCATTGTGGAAAGGTGAAAGGGGCTGCCAAGGAGGGCTGCGCACCTCCCCCCCTCCCCTAGTCCTATTAGGACTAGGAGAGGTGGCCGGCCACCTCTCTCTCTTTCCCTCTCCCTTTTTCCCAAGGAGTCCTAGTTGGAATAGGATTGGAGGGGGGAGTCCTACTCCCGGTGGGAGTAGGACTCCTCCTGCGCCTCCCCCTCTTTGGCCGGCCAGCCCCCCTCCCTCCAACCTTTATATACGGGGGCAGGGGACACCCCAAGACACACAAGTTGATCCTTGAGATCGTTCCTTAGCCGTGTGCGGTGCCCCCTGCCACCAAATTCCACCT
The DNA here is from genome assembly GCA_034509565.1 of Triticum monococcum. Taxonomy (NCBI): domain Eukaryota; kingdom Viridiplantae; phylum Streptophyta; class Magnoliopsida; order Poales; family Poaceae; genus Triticum; species Triticum monococcum. The sequence goes on along the minus strand of CM067843.1, from coordinate 661,027,922 downwards.
CGATCATACCGTTACAGTGCTTAGGCGAAGCCCTGCGTCGGTAGTACATCAAGATCGTCACCATGCCGTCGTGCTGACGGAACTCTTCCTCGACGCTTTGCTGGATCGGAGCCCGAGGAACGTCATCGAGCTGAACGTGTGCTAAGAACTCGGAGGTGCCGGAGTAACGGTGCTTTGATCGGTTGGATCGGGAAGAAGACGTACGACTACTTCCTCTACGTTGTGTCAACGCTTCCGTTGCGATCTACTAGGGTACGTAGATCAGACTCTCCCCCTCGTTGCTATGCATCACTGCATGTGCGTAGGAAATTTTTTGAAATTACTGCGTTCCCCAACAGCTTTTGCATCACATATCTATACCTATACCCCTATATATATATATTATATTTTATATAGTGTGCGGATAACTTTAACTTTGAAAGATGGTCATTGGATGAGGCCAATCCGATGGTGCAGAGCTGGCAAATTTGAGCACTATTGGCCGTTGGATATCATCTAGATTCCACCAGATTTTGCCACATGTACAATCTAGAAGACTCTATGGTTGAACTTAAGCATAATGCACAAACCTCAAAACACAAGCACTTCTTCTTTGTTCTAGAATCTTCCGTATCATAATTGCCCAAATGTTTTTCTACATGATTTGTTTTTTACTTTATGTCTTACAGCGCACAATTCCATGAATCTTAAAATAGATTAGCTTTCTTATAAAAACTAGATGATTTTGAATGAAATGAATTATAAGAATTAAATGAACATCTACATCATGCATATATGACTCAAAGCTTACATGCTATAATGTGGTATTTATTCATAATTTGGTTGCCAAATCTTATGCGTGCAATGCACGTGTACCTTACTAGTCTAAATGGTGTCTGTGTGTGTTGTGCGTGTTAAACACATTGTATGTAGTATATCATACTAGTCTAAATTGTCTTTTTTGGTACACATTAAGCTTATTCTCCTGAAATTTCAAGCCGCGCCTTGTTATGCCGAAATTTCAAGCTAGTGTCTCTGTCTATCGTGCTACAAAACTCCCGCCTCTTCAACCCGCGCCTTGTTACCACGAAATATTTAAGATAAATCTTTGTCTCACTGTGCTCCGACAACTCCCTCCATCTCAACCCGCGCCATGCGATTCCAAAATTACAACGCGCGCGAAAACTCCCACCTCCTATGAAATCCCGGCACACGAAATGCCCGTGATATCCTTGACCGAAAGAACCGCCTCAAATCGGTGGGGGTACTTTCGTAACTTACCCCACATTTCAGACAAGTATGTCCCTAAGCCATGGTTCCCCACTCCCATCCCATGTGCCCACCCATTCGTACACCGAGGCCGGGAAAACCCGCGAAGTCCCACACCCTCCTCCGTTCGCCACCCAGCCGGAGCCTCTTCCCCGACGATGTCGTCCACAGCAACACCTCGACGTCCCTCATCCACCGTACCGGATGAGGATCTGTCGTCGATCTAGTCATCCCGCTGGTTCAGCCACCTCATCCTCCACCTCCAAGGAGCTGCCCCGATGTTCCCCTCGTCTTTCGTGCCACCTCCATTCCCACACCGTCGTCTTCACCTACACTAGTGGAAGAGCATCATCATCACCATTTCCTTAGATGAAGCTGCGGCCTAATCGGCGCCACCAAAGAGGTTGTACACTAATCGCCACATTTTCTTCTTGATTCGATCTCATGGTGCTGCCGGCGCTCGGTCCCGAGCCGACAAGGCACGGCTCCATCCATGGCGGCGTCGCCGGCCACTTCCTCCACGGTGTCACTCCCTCGGCGGCGACATACACATCAGTAGGAGCTGCTGCTGCCTTAGATCTCGCTCGCCCTGCTGCTCTGCTCTTGCTCTTGGTCCCCTGCCTTGTCTGCTCTTGCTCTTGATCTTGCTCGCGTTGCTGCTCTCGCTCTTGCTCTTGCTTGCGATGCTGCTCCGATTTAGCTACACTTCAGTCGACTGAATCGACTTATGGGTCAGTCGATTTTCAGGGGGTGGGGGGCTCGCCGGAGTTAAGGAAGAACCAGCCGCAGTGGGGAGGGAGGCTCACCGGAGAGGTACCCCACTATCTATCTTAGGGTTCAGGGTGGGGGCGGTGGTCGCCGACGGTGGTGGGCGGTGGCGTGGGGATCGCCAGAGAAAAAGCTCGGCATGGGGGGCCTAGAGGGATGGCCGGGACGGTGGCGGACTGGCGGCGGGGAGTGTTTTTGGGGCGGGCGGGGCAGCGCACCATCGGCCGCGGGCGGCTGTTTAGCCGGTGGTGGCTGGTGGCTCAGGGGAGTGGAGGTAGAAGATGAACTGCAGGCCCTTGATTTTGTATCCAACGGCTACAAAATCGGCTAACCAGAGATGAAAAAGTCAGTCGACTGACGTGTAGCCTCACCTCTAGTGCGTTCAGTTTCGATAGTAAAATTCAGTTTCGACAGCAAAATTCAGTTTCGACAGTCAAGTTCAGTTTCGATAGTCAAGTTCAGTTTCGACAGTTAAATTCAGTTTCGACAGTTAAGTTCAGAGATGAGCGGCTGATGTATTTTACATCTAGCACTTTGTGGTTATGTATTTTACGTCATCTATTGGAGATGCTATTAGAATTCCACTCAGGTTAACATTGTCTCTCTTGTCCTGCTTTAGCCTTGGCGTCGTACAACTCACCGGAGCTGCTCCAAGGACGAAACCCTCCATCACAGCGGAGCAGTACCTCGGGCTCCATCTCCAGACGCCTAAGATCTTCTTCCCCTCCTCTGACAGCCAAGTCAGCCGGAGCATCCTCACCGGCCAACCCAATCACGCTGAGATCGACATGGCTCCGCCAAAGAGGTTGTACACTTGTTGCATATCTTTTTTACTCTACATGTTATATATATTGTCCACTGAGCACACAGAGTAACGGGAAATATGATTATTTTATCCTACTATATGACAAGCACTGAGGTACCAGGCAACTTAGCTATCCGTGATGGACTCTCTTGAACACCATCATTATTTATCTCTACGCGTTTGAGCTGTGCATTTGTCGATGGCCCTGGGAGTTGAGCTAGTAGGGCAGTGGCCTGGGTCCAAAGTAATAGAAGTAGCACAAAAACATTTTTAGTGTAGGCTTTTCCTTGCTAAAGTCTGCCTAATAGAATCGCCAGTGCTTGAAAGGAAAAGTGAATGAAAAACATAGGAATTGGAAAGTTTCGTATGGTACTACTTTACATGAATTTAGTGCAAAGGAATGGAGCAAAGGAAAACTGTAGGATTTGTTCCTTTAGTGTCTCCTTGAAAGAAAAGCCATAGGAATTTTAATTTCCACTTGTCCTCCTTTTCAAATTCCTATTCGTGAAGCACAAGACTAAGAGATAGTATCATAATAGCATTATAACCGTACATTTTCTTGTGGTTTGACTTAATCTCACCATGCTTCTTTGCATCTTGTGATCTTCCAATTCTTGTGAACCAAACACCCAGATTGGCAGAAATCCTGTGTTTGTAAATTCTCTTTTTTGCACGTGCATTCCTATCCTATTCCTGTCTATTTCCTATCCCTGCATTGTTAGAATCCTCAAGTTTAAACAAGCCCTTACACAATTACTTCTGTTACAGATATGTGTCAAAGAAAACCTTGTGTGGTTTGTCCTGCTCCTACGGTGCTGTGTTCCACCCCAGCTCAGCTGCTCCAACGACGGAAGGGTTCACCACAGCAGGGATCCGCTCTCCAGACTATCTTTTGCCGCCTCAGATCTTCTTCCCCGCCGCCGGCAGCCACGACAACTGCGTTACCATCATCAACTGAGCAGATGACCTTGAGGACTACATGGGTCCGCAAGAGAGGTCACACTCTTCCGTGTCAGCTTATGCATCGCTTAATATGATGACATGCTACTTTATCGTCGTGTTCACCTATTAGACTCTGAGTTGGGTCCAAACTTATGCTAAAACTTGTGTTTTTAAATGGTTGTGGGGTATGTATTGGGGCAGCAATCAGTACTATATGTCTACTATCTGGTTAATCTTGGGTGTCTACTATGAGTTTCATGTTGGGTGCAAACAAACATTAAATGAGTCATTATTTGTATTTTTAACTAAAGCTATTATCTGCTTGCTATCATTGGTTTTGGGTCTATCCACAGTTTGCTACCATCTCTCTGGATTTGTGCATGCACTCCTTACATAACCTCACTATGTTTCATTCCTATGCATGTCAGTTATTGTACACAATGGAACTAAACATGTAGAGAAAAAGAGACGAGCCTTGCATGGTAATAACATTTCATGCAAACGTCGCTCCATGGTGGGCGCAAAGGCAGTCCCCCTCCACCAATTTCGGATCGTAATCAAGAGGAAGATAACTGTTCTGAGGGAGATTCAGAAGTAGAAGACCACTCCTATTTACCCCATGAGGTCTTCGCTCTAACTTGGCATGCTGATGTTGGTAATATCATGCATATGGTGCCTTGCATTGCTTACTGTATACATCAAATATGTCATCTGCTTAGTTTAGACATGCTTTGTGTCAATGCCATATGTTTAGTTTCTTTATCGTATATGTGAATCATGCAATGCCATCTTGTTTAGCCAGGCATCATATATGTGAATTTTGCAATGCCACCCTGGTTAGCCAGTCATCTTATATGTGAATTATATCATGACATCATTTTTTATTACGTGTTAAATTTGTCAACAATTTTAGTACATTCAATTACTCTTCCTGTGCATCAGCCATTCGGCATGGTCATGGAAAAATCTGGAGTGGAAACAAGGTCTTCAGAGCAGACAATGTTATCTGACGAAGCGCATGTCTTGCTGGTTACAGATAGCTCCTCAGAGGAGGATTCAGAGACAGATGACCAGTCCTATCCCCCCCCCGAGGTGCATGCTCTAACTTGGCAGGGTTATGTTGCTCATATCGTGCGTATGGTATCTTGCATTGCTATGTCATTTGCTTAGTTTAGACATGCTTTGTGTGAATGCCACCTGTTTAGTGTCTAATTACCATATATGTGAATTATGCAATGCCATCTTGTTGTAAGACATTATATATGTGAATTATGCAATGCTATCTTGTTGCAAGGCATTGTATATGTGAATTATGCAATGCCATGTTGTTTAGCCAAGCGTCATATATGTGAATTATATCATGCCGTCCTTTTTTTGTATTTCACATTGCTTTTGTCGACAATGTTTTTATATTCAACTACTCTTCCTGTGCATCAGCCATTTGAATTGGTGATGGAGAAATCTGGAGTGAAAACAAGGTCTTCAGAGCAGACAATGCCACCTACTGAAGCAGATATCTTGCTGGTTACAGATAACTCTTCAGAGGAGGATTCAGAGGCAGATGACCAGTCCTATTATCCCCCTGAGGTGTATGCTCAAACTTGGCAGGGTTATATTACTCATATCATGCATATGTCGTATTGCAATGCTTAGTTTTTACATCATATACACAATATTGGATGCCATCTCCTTAGTTGACACATCATATATGCGATTGCCCTCTGCTCACTTCCTTAGTATATAAATCATATATTTGAATTATATCATGCCATGATGTTTACATAGACAGCATGTATCTGAATTATGGCATGCCAACCCATTTTCTAAAGACATAATATAGTTATATCATCTCATCCTATTCACATAGTCATCATATTTTGAATTATGTCATTCTATCCGTGAATTATATCATGCCATCATGTTTCCATCGACGGCATGTTTGTGATTTATGGCATGTCAACCACTTTAATAGACACATCATATAGTTATATCATGTCATCCTGTTTACATAGTCAATCATATTTTGAAGTATGTCATTCTATCTTGTTTAGTTAGCCATCCTACATGTGAAATTGTGTCATGCTATCCTGTTTAATTAGCCATCATATATGTGAAATTATGTCCTGCTATTCTGTTTGGTTAGACAACATAACTATGAATTATTTCATGCCATGTTTTCTTCTCTACTATCCATTGCACCTGTCTATCTTACAATGTTTGTACATTCAATTACTTTTCTTGTTTATCAGCCATTTCAATTGGAGGGGGTGATGGCAGTATCCATGGGAGTAAAAACACGGTCTTCAGAAAAGATTGTGCTACATGTCAATGGAGATAGAACCACGATTGTACTTGCCCAAGTACCAGCCCCACCACACATAACTCAGACTCACGCAGATTGTACCCCTACCCAGCTGGACAGATAACTAGCTACACCCCTTCTAACCCCAACCCCAGCAAATAGTAAGCCAGTTCCTGTTGACACAACACCGTTTCCACCATAGAGCACCCAAACACGAGCAGTTAGTAAGGCAACTGCAGTGCCCAAAGCACGAGGACCACCACTCCGAACCCCAAGTCAATGCTTAAAGCAGAAGAAGAATTGTTCTCAGGTCAGGTTCCGTAGCTATGGTTCATACTACTTTGCTCTTGCATCACTGTATTTACTCATACTAACTAATTTCAAATTTGAAGGATGCAATTTAAACTCCAATGGCGCAACATGTATGTTTTGAACATGTTTCTTTAACGTGTTTGCTATTGTAACTTGCTCTATGTTGATTTCAGTTTCAATTAAATAAACAGTTATGTTCTCATGCCATGCACATTACAAGTGTTGTTATTGATGTGTAGTTTCCCACACTTATATTCCGTCTATGCTACTTTGTCTTAAATAGATATGATTCGAACTGTATCTATCTTGATTTGGCAACATAAACTAGAATGAGATAGACCATACAGTGACCATACTACATAGATATATGTTAGTTTCATGATGTTATCCTATCCAACTTACTACTGAACTGGTTTACCAAAATGAGTTTCATATACTACATTGTAAACATGTGATGTGTTTGTTTGTTTCTCTTTTAGAACATGGATAAAATATTGGAGAAGAGTACCCCGTTATGCAATGGTAAAGGAAGTAATGCAGATAAGGTTCAAGATAGTGAGACATCCCTGTTGGTCTCCAAGAAAGCTGATAAAAACTATATTGAAGACACTGAGACAACCCCAAAGTCCTGTCTTGATGTAGTGTTCGAGTTACTGGCTACTACTGCTCGCACCAGCTCTTCGAACTCGCTGCCTGAATCAGTTCGGCTTCTTGAGTCTCAACTTCAAGTTGAAAGACATCGATCAAATGTTATGCGACAGGAAGCCGAAGGACTGAGGAAGTCCCTGCAGAATTCAGATGCATACTTTCTGGTGCAACAACAAGTGCTGGAGGATTTAAGCGCCAAACAAGAGAAAGTTAATAAGCTTGCTAAGCATCTTGCCAGCATTATGGGTACCCAGGATATTGTTTCTTGAGCTCTTCTAAAGTGGTTTCAGTTCTGGATTTGTTTTGCTGCGGCGTTTATATGCTGCTTTGTTCCCTATATTTTCTCTAGTGGCGAACGTTGATGCCCAGTGGATGTAATATGTGTAATAGTCGTGATAGCCTAGCGTAAGTTGCTTGCTAATTTATTTACCTATTGTCTTGTTTATTTGTTTTCTTGTCGTCAGTGCAGTTCTTTTTCCGCGGTTTGCTAGTGGCCGCAATAACCTATTTTTTTAAAACTAGGCCACAATAACCATGGGCTACATATTTACTGTAGTTAACATGGGCCTCCTATGGGCCGTACAAACAATGGGCCTTCTATGGGGCGTAGAAACAATGGGCCTTATACGGTCCATAGACACAATGGGCCTTCTATGGGCCGTATCATCAATGGACCTTCTCCGGGCCGTATGATCGGTTGGCCAAACATGGGCCAATAACAGACCACATTATGGTCGTAAATGGGCTAGAGTTGAAATTGTCCGTTCATGGGCCGACCATAACGGGCCATCGTTAATCGGCCGTATTTGAGACGCTATGAAAACGACCCAACGTATTAACGGGCCACAAACGGGCCGACTGTAACCACGGGCTGAATTTGGCCCACAAGCAAAAAATGACAGTAACGGGCCGTAAGTAAACGAATGCTGGAAATGAGCCCAAGAATAAATGGGCCTTGAGAAGGCCGAAAGATAACATAGGCTGGAAACAGCCCAACGGAATAATGGGCCATTAATGGGTATAAAGTGATACACTGTTCATTACGGGCCAGTTTCACCACGTGCCGTTAATGGGTATAAAGTGATACACTATTCATTACGGGCCAGTTTTACCACGGGCCGTTAATGGGCCGAGAGTTACTAAGGGCCACATATGGATCAAAAGTCGTCATGGGACATACATGGGCCGGAAGTTAAAACAGGCTGGAATTATATTGGACAGCCCAGATGACGATACTTGGCCTAATTCAGATAGGCCGTAAACGGGCCCTGGGTTAGCGGGCTGTAAACGGGCTATATGCGAACAAGTCGTTAACAGGGTTGCCATGGGACGGCCCGCCACCTTTTGACTAAGTCAAATGGGCCGGCCTTTTCACAGGAATGGGCCTCTGTTGGGCCATGCCACGTGTCGACGTATCATAGACGCTTTGGGTCCAATGAGTGGATGACATCTGTCCCAGCGGTGAGCCGACATGTGTTTCCTCTAGCCAATGATGATTTTACATGTGGAAAATCCCCATTGGTCGGGGCTGTTAACGGGTTATCGGATCCAAAACTGGACCCGATAGCTTAACGGCGTTCTATTACGATGGATGCCACGTGTCAGTCACCCTTGACGAAAGCACTTCTGTGACGCGCGATTTATCACCATGGAAGTGGACACTTTCGTGATGATAATTTTGGTAATGTCATGGATCACTTCTACGACAGCACAGGTATGACTATCTTGATTCTGTCATAAAATTGTCATGGATATATATGCATGACAGAAAACGTGACCTACTGTAACAAACACGTATCATCACGGAAGTGTATTTTTTTGTAGTGCCACGCCCACAACTCCTTTGTGTTCTACTCGTGCATATAACATCTATGCATAGACCTGGCTCTGATGCCACTATTGGGGAACGCAGTATTTCAAAAAATTTACCTACGATCACGCAAGATCTATCTAGGAGATGCATAGCAACAAGAGGGGAGAGTGTGTCTACGTACCCTCGTAGACCGAAAGCGGAAGCGTTTAGTAACGCGGTTGATGTAGTCGAACGTCTTCGCGATCCAACCGATCCAAGTACCGAACGTACTGCACCTCCACGTTTAGCACACGTTCAGCTCGGTGACGTCCCTCGGGCTCTTGATCCAGTTGAGGCTGAGGGAGAGTTCCGTCAGCACGACGGCGTGGCGACAGTGATGATGAAATTACTTGCGCAGGGCTTCGCCTAAGCACGACGACGATATGACCAAGGTGTGTAACTATGGAGGGGGGCACCGCACACGGCTAAGACAAATCTAGGAGTTCCTTTGGGGTGCCCCCTGCCCACGTATATAAAGGAGGGAGGAGGAGGAGGTCGGCCTAGGAGGGGCGCGCCTATAGGGGGAGTCCAACTAGGATTCTCAATCCTAGTTGGAGTCCCCTTCTTTTTTCCAAGAGGGGAGAGAGGGGAGGAGTAGGAGAGGGAGAAGGAAAGAGAGGGGGCGCACGGCCAACCCTTGATGCCCTTCTCTCCTTTCCCATATGGCCCATTAAGGCCCACTACTTCCCCCGGCAAATTCCCGTAACTCTCCGGTACTCCAAAAAATACCCGAATCACTCGGAACCTTTTCGATGTCCTAATATAGCCTTCCAATATATCAATCTTTACGTCTCGACCATTTAGAGACTCCTTGTCATGTCTGTGGTCTCATCCGGTACTCCGAACAACCTTTGGTACATCAAATCACATAACTCATAATACAAATCGTCATCGAACATTAAGCGTGCGGACCCTACGGGTTCGAGAACTATGTAGACATGACCGAGACACATCTCCGGTCAATAACCAATAGCGGAACCTGGATGCTCATATTGGCTCCTACATATTCTATGAATATCTTTATCGGTCAAACCGCATAACAACATACATTGTTCCCTTTGTCATCGGTATGTTACTTGCCTGAGATTTGATCGCTGGTATCATCATACCTAGTTAAATCTCGTTACCGGCAAGTCTCTTTACTCGTTCTGTAATGCAACATCCCGCAACTAACTCATTAGTCACATTGCTTGCAAGACTTATAGTGATGTGCATTACTGAGAGGGCCTAGAGATACCTCTCCGACAGTTGGAGTAACAAATCCTAATCTCGATCTATGCCAACTGAGGGAGTCCTGGATTAGGGGGTATCCAGATAGCCGAATTATATCCTTTGGCCGGACTATTGGACTATGAAGATACAAGATTGAAGACTTCGTCCCGTGTCCGGATGGGACTCTACTTGGCATGGAAGGCAAGCTAGGCAATACGGATATGTATATCTCCTCCTTTGTAACCGACCTTGTGTAACCCTAGCCCCCTCTGGTGTCTATATAAACCGGAGGGTTTTAGTCCGTAGGACAATAGACAATCATACCATAGGCTAGCTTCTAGGGTTTAGCCTCTCCGATCTCGTGGTAGATCAACTCTTGTACTACTCATATTATCAAGAATAATCAAGCAGGACGTAGGGTTTTACCTCCATCAAGAGGGCCCGAACCTGGGTAAAACATCGTGTCCCCTGCCTCCTGTTACCATCCGCCTTAGACGCACAGTTCGGGACCCCCTACCCGAGATCCGTCAGTTTTGACACCGACATTGGTGTTTTCATTGAGAGTTCCTCTATGTCGTCACCGTTAAGCTTGATGGCTCCTCCGATCATCGATAGCGATGCAGTCCAGGGTGAGACTTTTCTCCCCGGACAGATCTTTGTATTCGGCGGCTTCGCACTGCGGGCCAACTCGCATGGCCATCTGGAGCAGATCGAGAGTTACGCCCCTGGCCACTAGGTCAGGTTTGGAAGCTTAAACTACACTGACGACATCCGTGAAGACTTGATCTTCGACGGGTTCAAGCCCCTGCCGAGTGCGCCACACGGTCACGATGAGCATAATTTAGCTCTACCATCGGACAGTGTTCAGGAGACCGCACCGGCAACCGCTCCGACCCTCAATTCGGAACCAATTGCGCCATCCATGGACGGGTGGATAGACCCCGCCACAGAGGCCATATTCTCAGCGGCGATCGAGCCGAGTGTCGACCTTACCCTTCACGGGAGCCATGATGCCGAACTGCCGGACTCTTCCCCGGCCACGGACTCCGAACCGCCTGCGTCCGTGCCTATCGAATCCGAATGGGCGCCGATCATGGAGTTCACCTGTGCGGATATCTTTCAGCACTCACCCTTCGGCGACATACTGAACTCATTAAGGTCCCTCTCCCTGTCAGGGGAGTCCTGGCCGAACTATGTTCGGCAGGATTGGGATGCGGATGACGAAGAAATTCGCCGCCCACCCACCACCCACTTAGTAGCCACTGCTGACAATTTGACCGACATGCTGGACTTCGACTCCGAAGACATCGACGGTATGGACGACGATGCGGGAGATGAAGAGGAACCACTGCCCACAGGGCACTGGACAGCCACCTCATCGTATGATATATACATGGTGGACACACCCAAAGAAGGCAATGGCGACGAGACAGCGGAGGATGACCCCTCCAAGAAGCAACCCAAGCGTCGGCATCAGCGGCGCCACTCTAAGTCTCGCCAAAGCAAAAGCGGTGACACCGGCATAGGAGATAATAGCACTCCAGACAGTGCTGAAGACGACAACAATCCCCTCCAGCAAGATTTAGAGTAGGAGGATGGAGAAGTCAGCCCTCTCAAGAGAGCGGCAGATGGAGAGGCAGAGGATGATAATTACATGCCTCACTCCGAAGATGAGGCAAGCCTTGACGATGACGAATTTGTCGTGCCTGAGGATCCCGTCGAGCAAGAGCGCTTCAAGCGCCGGCTTATAGCCACGGCAAATAGCCTTAAGAAAAAGCAGCAGTAGCTTCAAGCTAATCAAGATTTGCTAGCTGACAGATGGACTGAAGTCCTCACGGCCGAGGAATATGAACTCGAACGCCCCTCCAAGAGTTACCCAAAGCGCAGGTTGCTACCCCGACTGGAGGACGAAGCATTAAAACCTACATCCCCAGCGATGACGCGGCTGATCGGCCACCTCGTGGCCGTGACAGAGAGGCATTTCAGCCAAAAGCTTAGCCCGCACCCCGACGCCACTCAAATAAAAATGTCAAGGCATGGGGAAACATGCTAGACCTGCGAGACGTATTGGAGGACAAAGCAAAACATGCAAGATCGATCTACGGATCACGAGGGCGCGCCACTATGCGGGACGATAACCGTCACACCGGATATAGTAAAAGTAAATCCGGCTGGGCCGAACACAGCGGACAAGACTCATTTGAGCTGCGTCGCGACATAGCCCAGTACAGAGGCGCCGCACACCCCCTATGCTTCACAGAAAAAGTAATGGATCACCAAATCCCAGAGGGTTTCAAACCCGTAAATATCGAATCATACAACGGCACAACAGATCCTACGGTATGGATCGAGGACTTCCTCCTACACATCCACATGGCCCGCGGTGACGATCTACACGCCATCAAACACCTCCCACTCAAGCTCAAAGGACCAGCTCGGCATTAGCTCAACAGCCTGCTAGCAGAATCCATTAGCTGTTGGGAAGATCTGGAAGCTGCATTCCTCGACAACTTCGAGAGCACTTATGTGCGACCACCAGATGCCGATGACTTGAGCCACATAATTCAGCAGCCAGAGGAATTGGCCAGGCAATTCTGGACACGGTTCCTGACAAAGAAAAATCAAATCGTCGACTGTCCGGATGCGGAGGCCCTAGCAGCTTTTAAGCACAACATCCGCGACGAGTGGCTCGCCCGGCACCTTGGCCAGGAAAAGCCGAAATCTGTGGCAGCCCTCACAACACTCATGACCCACTTTTGCGCGGGAGAAGACAGCTGGCTGGCTCGTAGCAATAACATATCAAAGAACCACGGTACTTCAGATACCAAGGATAGCAATGGCAGGTCACGTCGCAACAAACATAAGCGCCGCGTCAATAGCGACAATACCGAGGATACGACAGTCAATGCCGGATTCAGAGGCTCTAAACCCGGTCAGCGGAAAAAGCCATTCAAAAGAAGCACTTCGGGCCCGTCCAGTTTGGACCGAATACTCGATCGCTCGTGCCAAATACATGGCACCCCCGAAAAGCCAGCCAACCACACTGTCGGTGTCAAAACCAGCGGATCTCTGGTAGGGGGTCCCGAACTGTGCGTCTAGGCCGGATGGTAACAGGAGGCAAGGGACACGAAGTTTTACCCAGGTTCGGGCCCTCTTGATGGAGGTAAAACCTTACGTCCTGCTTGATTAATATCGATGATATGGGTAGTATAAGAGTAGATCTACCACGAGATCAGAGAGGCTAAACCCTAGAAGCTAGCCTATGGTATGATTCTTGTGTATGAATGTGTTGTCCTACGGACTAAAACCCTCCAGTTTATATAGACACCGGATAGGGTTAGGGTTACATAGAGTCGGTTACAATGGTAGGAGATCTACATATCCGTATCGCCAAGCTTGCCTTCCATGCCAAGGAAAGTCCCTTCTGGACACGGGACGAAGTCTTCAATCTTGTATCTTCATAGTCCAGGAGTCTGGCTGAAGGTATAGTCCGGCCATCCGGACACCCCCTAATCCAGGACTCCCTCAGTAGCCCCTGAACCAGGCTTCAATGACGACGAGTCCGGCGCGAAGATTGTCTTCGGCATTGCAAGGTGGGTTCCTCCTCCAAGTACTTCATAGAAGATTTTGAACACAAAGATAGTGTCTGGCTCTGCAAAATAAGTTTCCACATATTGTCATAGAGAGAATAATATTTACACAAATCTAATCTGCTGACGTATTCCGTAGTGTGACATCACACCACGGCCAAGCCTTTATTCGAATCGTTTTACTGTCCCATCTCAGCGTGTTATGTGAGTCGGTTTTCTTGGCACGTCTTGTTGAAGCAGAGATCGTGTCCCCTTATTCCGGGATTCTCATCAATACGGGCGTCGGTAACCCAACCGCGCCATTGATTACGGCGCTTGGGAGATAAGCAAGTTTTACCAGGCTGGTGGGGACGCATAGTCGCGTCCACCCATATAAGGGGATAAGGATCCACCTTTTCACCTACGCCTTATTCCTCCTTTGCCTATCCATTTTCGCGCACTCGAGCTCCAGTGCCCAAGTCCACACTCCCCACCTCAACCTTCTCCAGCCATGTCCGGAGCGGGAGGCAAGTGGATAGTCTCCTCCGTTATGGAGGGACACATCAAAAGACTAAGGAAGGCCGGATACTTGTCCAACGACATTGCACACTGGCTTCCCGAAGGGGGGCAGCTCATCCCTACCCCTAGGCCCCATGAGAGGGTGGTGTTCCTCCCCCATTTCCTCCGCGGACTGGGTTTCCCTCTCCACCCATTTGTCCGGGGGCTCATGTTCTATTATGGCCTGGATTTCCATGATCTGGCCCCGAACTTTGTCCTCAACATCTCGGCGTTTATCGTCGTGTGCGAGGCCTTCCTCCGCATCCGCCCCCATTTCGGCCTATGGCTCAAGACTTTTAATGTCAAGCCGAAGGTGGTGTGCGGCAACTAGGCAGAGTGTGGAGGCGCCATGGTGGGCAAGATGCCCAACATCTTATGTCTCGAGGGCTCCTTTGTGGAGACCCTGAAGTCGCGCGACCCTAAGTGGGTCGCAGCCCCTGAGTTCCGATCCGGACCCCCAACGCGGTTCACGTCCTGGAAAGAGACGGGCCTATCATGGGGTAAAAAAGGAGAGCTGACCAGACTCCAAACATGCATGGACTCAAGCAGAGGCATCTAAAGGAGAAGGAGAGAGGGGAGGAGTAGGAGAGGGAGAATGAACCCTCATCTGCACATGCACAAGCTCAGAAGGGGAAGGCGAGGAAGGAAAAAGCAGCCAGGATGCCTACTCAAGCAGAGGCATCTGATTACTTCTTGAAGACCAAACAAGAGCAGCTCGGTTACCTGATAGCGTCCACCCTGCATATTGAGCAAGGACTTGCCACCCCGACTCAGAACCAGGCGAGCCTAGAGAGGATCATGGAACATAGATTCTATGACATGGACATCAAGGTGACAGAAATACAGACCACCGTGGACCAGCTTCAGGAGGACATGAATGAGAGGAGAGGCAGGACCACAACTGATGCTTTTGCCAGGGTGCCACGAGGTCTGAGGTCGTCTGCACTGCCAGTTGCTGACACCAGAGCCACAACGTCTGCACCAGCTACAGCCTCCGTTCCACCAGCTCCAGCATCCACTTCAGCCTCGACTCCGACCACTTCTACTGAAGGCTTCGTCCTTGGCGTGCTCCGGACTCCACCACCACCTGAAGATCAAGCCTGAGCGTCGACTTAGCACTATGCATTTTCTAGGAACTTTTTGGTAACTTGTTGCCAAAGGGGGAGAAGATGTATAGATCATAGGCTTCGAGAGAGAGAGTGTGTGTGCTTTTCTCTCTTGTTTTTATTTGGTGGTTTTTCGAACTTTGTTTGCTTGTGTGTGAGATACTATGTCATTATTCGTGAGACATCGATGATCATGTGTTTGATCATAAGCTACACTTAATGTTTTCTTAATGCTTGCTTAAATATTATCATTCTATCTATCGTTTGTGATCATTCACTATTCTTGGTGATGAGTGCATGTATTTCAATCTTATCATTTTTGAGCGCTCCACCAAGATGTATGTGACATGGAAGAGTAACCCATGATTCTAACTCCTTGTGCATTTGCAGTCCAAAGCAAATTTTAAATATGCACAAATTTAGGGGGAGCTCTTACTTATCACATACTTCTCAAAGCAACGATATATTTCATGCTTATTATCATTTGTCGAAGCTTTGATCTATACGTTGTCATCAATTACCAAAAAGGGGGAGATTGAAAGTGCAACTATCCCTAGGTGGTTTTGGTAATTCATAACAACATATAGCTCATTGAGCTAATGCTATTCCAAGATGATTATTTCAGGAAAGCTCAATGATTGGCATGGCATGGATGTGAAAGTGGAACCCTCAAAATGCTAAGGACAAAGAATTGGCTCAAGCTCAAAGTCCAAGACTCTTCATTTTATATTTTAGTGATCCAAGATCACATTGAGTCTTTAGGAAATGCCAATACTATCAAGGAGGGATGAGGTGTTGCTTAATGAGCCTCTTGCTTTATGTGCTTAGTGATATGCTCCAAAATCCTCAGCCACCTTTCGATATCCACAAATGACCTAAACCCTAAGCCAAACTCGGTCATACCGATTCTGTCAATCCGGCGCCACCGAGTTTCACTTGTCATTTGCCACTGCCAAACCCTAGCAATTCGGTCCTACCGATAAGGTTCTCGGTCTCACCGAGATGGGCTTGCAAACTCTCTGTTTCCCTTTCGTAACTTTTCGGTCTCACCGAAAGAGCGAATCGGTCCCACCGAGAATGCAAGGTAAACTCCATGTTTCCTTCTTGTAATGTTTCGGTCTCACCGAAAGAGCAAGTCGGTCCCACCGAGTTTGCCTGACCAACTCTCTGGTTAGCTAATTGCCAAACTCGGTCTCACCGAGTTTGTGCGACCGGTCTCACCGAGATTACATTATGCCCAAACCCTAACCGAATCGGTCCTGCCGAGTTGCATCTCAGTCCCACCGAAATTCCTAACGGTCACTAGGTTTACCATTTCGGTCAGACCGAGTTTGATGATTCGGTCCCACCGAGATTGGAAAACTGTGTGTAACGGTTGGATTTTGTGTGGAGGCTATATATACCCCTCCACCACCTCTTCATTCGAAGAGAGAGCCATCAGAACACAAACACCATTCCTACTCATATGTTCTGAGAAAGAACCACCTACTCATGTGTTGAGACCAAGATATTCCATTCCTACCATATGAATCTTGATCTCTAGCCTCCCCAAGTTGCTTTCCACTCAAATCTTCTTTCCATCAGATCCAAATCCTATGTGAGGGAGTTGAGTGTTGGGGAGACTATCATTTGAAGCACAAGAGCAAGGAGTTCATCATCAACACACCATTTGTTACTTCTTGGAGAGTGGTGTCTCCTAGATTGGCTAGGTGTCACTTGGGAGCCTCCGACAAGATTGTGGAGTTGAACCAAGGAGTTTTTAAGGGCAAGGAGATCGCCTACTTCGTGAAGATCTACCGCTAGTGAGGCAAGTCCTTCGTGGGCGATGGCCATTGTGGAATAGACAAGGTTGCTTCTTCATGGACCCTTCATGGGTGGAGCCCTCCGTGGACTCGCGCAACCATTACCCTCCGTGGGTTGAAGTCTCCATCAACGTGGATGTAGGATAGCACCACCTATCCGAACCACGGGAAAACATCTGTGTCTCCAATTGCGTTTGAATCCTCCAAACCCTTACCTTTACATTCTTGCAAGTTGCATGCTTTACTTTCCGCTGCCAATAAACTCTTTGCATGCTTGCTTGAATTGTGTGATGATTGCTTGACTTGCTCTAAGATAGCTAAAATCTGCCAAGAACTAAAATTGGGAAAAGGCTAAGTTTTTAATTGGTCAAGTAGTCTAATCACCCCCCCCCCCTCTAGACATACTTTCGATCCTACAAGTTCTTCCAACTAGCAAAATTAGTGCCATCAAAGTAAGGACCTCTACGGTGATAATTTCCCTCGCTAGACGCCATACTCTCCTAGGTTGTGAAACCAAGGCTATGACCACCAAAAGCTATGGAGATCAAGGCAAATGGAGACCAAAGCTCTGATACCACTTGTAGGATCGAAAGTATGTCTAGAGGGGGGGTGATTAGACTACTTGACCAATTAAAAACTTAGCCTTTTCCCAATTTTAGTTCTTGGCAGATTTTAGCTATCTTAGAGCAAGTCAAGCAATCATCACACAATTCAAGAAAGCATGCAAAGAGTTTATTGGCAGCGGAAAGTAAAGCATGCAACTTGCAAGAATGTAAAGGTAAGGGTTTGGAGGATTCAAATGCAATTGGAGACACGGATGTTTTCCCGTGGTTCGGATAGGTGGTGCTATCCTACATCCACGTTGATGGAGACTTCAACCCACGAAGGGTAACGGTTGCGCGAGTCCATGGAGGGCTCCACCCACGAAGGGTCCACGAAGAAGCAACCTTGTCTATTCCACCATGGCCATCGCCCACGAAGGACTTGCCTCACTAGCGGTAGATCTTCATGAAGTAGACGATCTCCTTGCCCTTACAAACTCCTTGGTTCAACTCCACAATCTTGTCGGAGTCTCCCAAGTGACACCTAGCCAATCTAGGAGACACCACTCTCCAAGAAGTAACAAATGGTGTGTTGATGATGAACTCCTTGCTCTTGTGCTTCAAATGATAGTCTCCCCAACACTCAACTCTCTCTCATAGGATTTGGATCTGATGGAAAGAAGATTTGAGTGGAAAGCAACTTGGGGAGGCTAGAGATCAAGATTCATATGGTAGGAATGGATATCTTGGTCTCAACACATGAGTAGGTGGTTCTTTCTCAGAACATATGAGTAGGAATGGTGTTTGTGTTCTGATGGCTCTCTCTTCGAATGAAGAGGTGGTGGAGGGGTATATATAGCCTCCACACAAAATCCAACCGTTACACACCGTTTTCCAATCTTGGTGGGACCGAATCATCAAACTCGGTCTGACCGAAATGGTAAACCTAGTGACCGTTAGGAATTTCGGTGGGACTGAGATGCAACTCGGTAGGACCAATTCGGTTAGGGTTTGGGCATAACGTAATCCCGGTGAGACCGATCGCACAAACTCGGTGAGACCGAGTTCGGCAATTAGCTAACCAGAGAGTTGGTCAGGCAAACTCGGTGGGACCGACTTGCTCTTTCGGTGAGACCGAAACGTTACAAGAAGGAAACATGGAGTTTACCTTGCATTCACCGATTCGCTCTTTCGGTGAGATCGGAAAGTTACGAAAGGGAAACAGAGAGTTTGCAAGCCCATCTCGGTGAGACCGAGAACCTTATCGGTAGGACCGAATTGCTAGGGTTTGGCATGAAGGAAATATGCCCTAGAGGCAATAATAAAGTTATTATTTATTTCCTTATATCATGATAAATGTTTATTATTCATGCTAGAATTGTATTAACCGGAAACATAATACATGTGTGAATACATAGACCAACAGAGTGTCACTAGTATGCCTCTACTAGACTAGCTCGTTAATCAAAGATGGTTATGTTTCCTAACCATGAACAAAGAGTTGTTATTTGATTAACGAGGTCACATCATTAGTTGAATGATCTGATTGACATGACCCATTCCATTAGCTTAGCACCCGATCGTTTAGTATGTTGCTATTGCTTTCTTCATGACTTATACATGTTCCTATAACTATGAGATTATGCAACTCCCGTTTACCGGAGGAACACTTTGGGTACTACCAAACGTCACAACGTAACTGGGTGATTATAAAGGAGTACTACAGGTGTCTCCAATGGTAGATGTTGGGTTGGCGTATTTCAAGATTAGGGTTTGTCACTCCGATTGTCGGAGAGGTATCTCTGGGCCCTCTCGGTAATGCACATCACATAAGCCTTGCAAGCACTGCAACTAATATGTTAGTTGTGAGATGATTTATTACGGAACGAGTAAAGAGACTTGCCGGTAACGAGATTGAACTAGGTATTGGATACCGACGATCGAATCTCGGACAAGTAACATACCGATGACAAAGGGAACAACGTATGTTGTTATGCGGTCTGACCGATAAAGATCTTCGTAGAATATGTAGGAGCCAATATGGGCATCCAGGTCCCGCTATTGGTTATTGACCGGAGACGTGTCTCGGTCATGTCTACATTGTTCTCGAACCGTAGGGTCCGCACGCTTAACGTTACGATGACAGTTATTATGAGTTTATGCATTTTGATGTACCGAAGGTTGTTCGGAGTCCCGGATGAGATCAGGGACATGACGAGGAGTCTCGAAATGGTCGAGACGTAAAGATTGATATATTGGAAGCCTATGTTTGGACATCGGAAGTGTTCCGGGTGAAATCGGGATTTTACCGGAATACCGGGAGGGTTACCGGAACCCCCCGGGAGACTAATGGGCCTTTTGGGCCTTAGTGGAAAAAGAGAAAAGGGACAAGCCCAAGCTGGCCGGCGCCCCCCCCCCTTCCCCAAGTCCTAGTAGGACTAGGATAGGGGGCCGGCCCCCCTTCTCTCTCTTTCCCCCCCGGGAGTCCTAATTGGATTAGGATTGGGGGGAGGAGTCCTACTCCCGGTGGGAGTAGGACTCCCCTGCGCCTCCTCTCCCTTGGCCGGCCGGCTCCCCTTCTCCAACATATATATACGGGGCAGGGGGCACCCCATAGACACACAAGTTGATCCTTGAGATCGTTCCTTAGCCGTGTGCGGTGCCCCCTGCCACCAAATTCCACCTCGATCATACCGTTACAGTGCTTAGGCGAAGCCCTGCGTCGGTAGTACATCAAGATCGTCACCACGCCGTCGTGCTGACAGAACTCTTCCTCGACGCTTTGCTGGATCGGAGCCCGAGGAACATCATCGAGCTGAACGTGTGCTAAGAACTCGGAGGTGCCGGAGTAACGGTGCTTGGATCGGTCGGATCGGGAAGAAGACGTACGACTACTTCCTCTATGTTGTGTGATCGCTTCCGCAGTCGGTCTGCGTTGGTACGTAGACAACACTCTCCCCTCTCGTTGCTGTGCATCACCATGATCTTGCGTGTGCGTAGGAAAATTTTCAAATTACTGCGTTCCCCAACAGTGGCATCCGAGCCTAGGTTTTTATGGTTTGATGTTATATGCACGAGTAGAACACAAGTGAGTTGTGGGCGATACAAGTCATACTGCCTACCAGCATGTCATACTTTGGTTCGACGACATTGTTGGACGAGACGATCCGGACCAACCTTACGCGTACTCTTACGCGAGACCGGTTCCCTCGACGTGCTTTGCACACAGATGGCTTGCGGAAGACTGCCTCTCCAACTTTAGTTGAACCAAGTGTGACTACGCCCGGTCCTTGAGAAGGTTAAAACGGAGTCTATTTGACAAACTATCGTTGTGGTTTTGATGCGTAGGTGAGATGAGTTCTTACTTAAGCCCGTAGCAGCCACGTAAAACTTGCAACAACAAAGTAGAGGACGTCTAACTTGTTTTTGCAGGGCATGTTGTGATGTGATATGGTCAAGGCATGATGCTGATTTTATTGTATGAGATGATCATGTTTTGTAACCGAGTTATCGGCAACTGGCAGGAGCCATATGGTTGTCGCTTTATTGTATGCAATGCAATCGCGATGTAATGCTTTACTAGATTACTAAACGGTAGTAATAGTCATGGAAGCATAAGATTGGCGAGACGACAACGTTGCTACGATGGAGATCAAGGTGGCGCGCCGGTGACGATGGTGATCATGACGGTGTTTCGGAGATGGAGATCACAAGCACAAGATGATGATGGCCATATCATATCACTTATATTGATTGCATGTGATGTTTATCCTTTTATGCATCTTATCTTGCTTTGATTGACGGTAGCATTATAAGATGATCTCTCACTAAATTATCAAGAAGTGTTCTCCCTGAGTATGCACCGTTGCAAAAGTTCTTTGTGCTGAGACACCACGTGATGATCGGGTGTGATAGGCTCTACGTTCAAATACAACGGGTGCAAAACAGTTGCACACGCGGAATACTCAGGTTATACTTGACGAGCCAAGCATATACAGATATGGCCTCGGAACACGGAGACCGAAAGGTCGAGCGTGAATCATATAGTAGATATGATCAACATATTGATGTTCACCATTGAAAACTACTCCATCTCACGTGATGATCGGTTATGGTTTAGTTGATTTGGATCACGTGATCACTTAGAAGATTAGAGGGATGTCTATCTAAGTGGGAGTTCTTAAGTAAATTAACTGAACTTAAAAATTATCATGAACTTAGTACCTGATAGTATCTTGCTTGTTTATGTTGATTGTAGATAGATGGCTCGTGCTGTTGTTCCGTTGAATTTTAATGCGTTCCTTGAGAAAGCAAAGTTGAAAGATGATGGTAGCAATTACACGGACTTGGTCCGTAACCTGAGGATTATCCTCATTGCTGCACAGAAGAATTACGTCCTGGAAGCACCGCTGAGTGCCAGGCCTGCTGCAAGAGCAACACCAGAAGTTATGAACGTCTGGCAGAGCAAAGCTGATGACTACTCAATAGTTCAGTGTGCCATGCTTTACGGCTTAGAACCGGGACTTCAACGACGTTTTGAACGTCATGGAGCATATGAGATGTTCCAGGAGTTGAAGTTAATATTTCAAGCAAATGCCCGGATTGAGAGATATGAAGTCTCCAATAAGTTCTATAGCTGCAAGATGGAGGAGAACAGTTCTGTCAGTGAGCATATACTCAAAATGTCTGGGTATAATAATCACTTGATTCAATTGGGAGTTACACTTCCGGATGATTGCGTCATTGACAGAATTCTCCAATCACTGCCACCAAGCTACAAGAGCTTTGTGATGAACTATAATATGCAAGGGATGAACAAGACTATTCCCGAGCTCTTCGCTATGCTGAAAGCTGCGGAGGTAGAAATCAAGAAGGAGCATCAAGTGTTGATGGTTAACAAAACCACTAGTTTCAAGAAAAAGGGCAAAGGGAAGAAGAAAGGGAACTTCAAGAAGAACGGCAAGAAAGTTGCTGCTCAAGAGAAGAAACCCAAGTCTGGACCTAAGCCTGAAACTGAGTGCTTCTACTGCAAGCAGACTGGTCACTGGAAGCGGAACTGCCCCAAGTATTTGGCGGATAAGAAGGATGGCAAGGTGAACAAAGGTATATGTGATATACATGTTATTGATGTGTACCTTACTAATGCTCGCAGTAGCACCTGGGTATTTGATACTGGTTCTGTTGCTAATATTTGCAACTCGAAACAGGGACTACAGAATAAGCGGACACTAGCAAAGGACGAGGTGACGATGCGCGTGGGAAACGGTTCCAAAGTCGATGTGATCGCGGTCGGCACGCTACCTCTACATCTACCTTCGGGATTAATATTAGACCTAAATAATTGTTATTTGGTGCCAGCGTTAAGCATGAACATTATATCTGGATCTTGTTTGATGCGAGACGGTTATTCATTTAAATCAGAGAATAATGGTTGTTCTATTTATATGAGTAATATCTTTTATGGTCATGCACCCTTGAAAAGTGGTCTATTCTTATTGAATCTCGATAGTAGTAATACACATATTCATAATGTTGAAACCAAAAGATGCAGAGTTGATAATGATAGTGCAACTTATTTGTGGCACTGCCGTTTAGGTCATATCGGTGTAAAGCGCATGAAGAAACTCCATACTGATGGGCTTTTGGAACCACTTGATTATGAATCACTTGGTACTTGCAAACCGTGCCTCATGGGCAAGATGACTAAAACACCGTTCTCCGGTACTATGGAGAGAGCAACAGATTTATTGGAAATCATACATACCGATGTATGTGGTCCGATGAATATTGAGGCTCGTGGCGGATATCGTTATTTTCTCACCTTCACAGATGATTTAAGCAGATATGGGTATATCTACTTAATGAAACATAAGTCTGAAACATTTGAAAAGTTCAAGGAATTTCAGAGTGAAGTTGAAAATCATCGTAACAAGAAAATAAAGTTTCTACGATCTGATCGTGGAGGAGAATATTTGAGTTACGAGTTTGGTGTACATTTGAAAAACTGTGGAATAGTTTCGCAACTCACGCCACCCGGAACACCACAACGTAATGGTGTGTCCGAATGTCGTAATCGTACTTTACTAGATATGGTGCGATCTATGATGTCTCTTACTGATTTACCGCTATCATTTTGGGGTTATGCTTTAGAGACGGCCGCATTCACGTTAAATAGGGCACCATCTAAATCCGTTGAGACGACGCCTTATGAACTATGGTTTGGCAAGAAACCAAAGTTGTCGTTTCTTAAAGTTTGGGGCTGCGATGCTTATGTGAAAAAACTTCAACCTGATAAGCTCGAACCCAAATCGGAGAAGTGTGTCTTCATAGGATATCCAAAGGAAACTATTGGATACACCTTCTATCACAGATCCGAAGGCAAGATTTTTGTTGCTAAATTCGGAAACTTTCTTGAGAAGGAGTTTCTCTTGAAAGAAGTGAATGGGAGGAAAGTAGAACTTGACGAGGTAACTGTACCTACTCCGTTATTGGGAAATAGTACATCACAGAAAACTGTTTCTGTGAGACCTACACCAATAAGAGAGGAAGTTAATGATGATGATCATGAAACTTTAGATCAAGATACTACTGTACCTCGTAGATCAACCAGAGTAAGATCCGCACCAGAGTGGTACGGTAATCCTGTTCTGGAAGTCATGCTACTAGATCATGATGAACCTACGAACTATGAAGAAGCGATGGTGAGCCCAGATTCCGCAAAGTGGCTTGAAGCCATGAAATCTGAGATGGGATCCATGTATGAGAACAAAGTATGGACTTTGGTTGACTTGCCCGATGATCGGCAAGCAATTGAGAATAAATGGATCTTTAAGAAAAAGACTGACGCTGATGGTAATGTTACTGTCTACAAAGCTCGACTTGTCGCAAAAGGTTTTCGACAAGTTCAAGGAGATGACTACGATGAGACTTTCTCACCCGTAGCGATGCTTAAGTCTGTCAGAATCATGTTAGCAATTGCCGCATTTTATGATTATGAAATTTGGCAAATGGATGTAAAAACCGCATTCCTGAATGGATTTCTGGAAGAAGAGTTGTATATGATGCAACCAGAAGGTTTTGTCGATCCAAAGGGAGCTAACAAAGTATGCAAACTCCAGCGATCCATTTATGGACTGGTGCAAGCATCTCGGAGTTGGAATAAACGCTTTGATAGTGTGATCAAAGCATTTGGGTTTATACAGACTTTTGGAGAAGCCTGTATTTACAAGAAAGTGAGTGGGAGCTCTGTAGCATTTCTGATATTATATGTGGATGACATATTACTCATTGGAAATGATATAGAATTTCTGGATAGCATAAAGGGATACTTGAATAAAAGTTTTTCGATGAAAGACCTCGGGGAAGCTGCTTACATATTAGGCATAAAAATCTATAGAGATAGATCAAAACGCTTAATTGGACTTTCACAAAGCACATACCTTGACAAGATTTTGAAGAAGTTCAAAATGGATCAAGCAAAGAAAGGGTTCTTGCCTGTATTACAAGGTGTGAAGTTGAGTCAGACTCAATGCCCGACCACTGCAGAAGATAGAGAGAAAATGAAAGATGTTCCCTATGCTTCAGCCATAGGCTCTATCATGTATGCAATGCTGTGTACCAGACCTGATGTGTGCCTTGCCATAAGTTTAGCAGGGAGGTACCAAAGTAATCCAGGAGTGGATCACTGGACAGCGGTCAAGAACATCCTGAAATACCTGAAAAGGACTAAGGATATGTTTCTCGTATATGGAGGTGACAAAGAGCTCACCGTAAGAGGTTACGTTGATGCAAGCTTTGACACTGATCCGGACGATTCTAAATCGCAAACCGGATACGTGTTTACTTTAAACGGTGGAGCTGTCAGTTGGTGCAGTTCTAAACAAAGCGTCGTAGCGGGATCTACATGTGAAGCGGAGTACATAGCTGCTTCGGAAGCAGCGAACGAAGGAGTCTGGATGAAGGAGTTCATATCCGATCTAGGTGTCATACCTAGTGCATCGGGTCCAATGAAAATCCTCTGTGACAATACTGGTGCAATTGCCTTGGCAAAGGAATCCAGATTTCACAAAAGAACCAAACACATCAAGAGACGCTTCAACTCCATCCGGGATTTAGTCCAGGTGGGAGACATAGAGATTTGCAAGATACATACGGATCTGAATGTTGCAGACCCGTTGACTAAGCCTCTTCCACGAGCAAAACATGATCAGCACCAAGACTCCATGGGTGTTAGAATCATTACTGTGTAATCTAGATTATTGACTCTAGTGCAAGTGGGAGACTGAAGGAAATATGCCCTAGAGGCAATAATAAAGTTATTATTTATTTCCTTATATCATGATAAATGTTTATTATTCATGCTAGAATTGTATTAACCGGAAACATAATACATGTGTGAATACATAGACCAACAGAGTGTCACTAGTATGCCTCTACTAGACTAGCTCGTTAATCAAAGATGGTTATGTTTCCTAACCATGAACAAAGAGTTGTTATTTGATTAACGAGGTCACATCATTAGTTGAATGATCTGATTGACATGACCCATTCCATTAGCTTAGCACCCGATCGTTTAGTATGTTGCTATTGCTTTCTTCATGACTTATACATGTTCCTATAACTATGAGATTATGCAACTCCCGTTTACCGGAGGAACACTTTGGGTACTACCAAACGTCACAACGTAACTGGGTGATTATAAAGGAGTACTACAGGTGTCTCCAATGGTAGATGTTGGGTTGGCGTATTTCAAGATTAGGGTTTGTCACTCCGATTGTCGGAGAGGTATCTCTGGGCCCTCTCGGTAATGCACATCACATAAGCCTTGCAAGCACTGCAACTAATATGTTAGTTGTGAGATGATGTATTACGGAACGAGTAAAGAGACTTGCCGGTAACGAGATTGAACTAGGTATTGGATACCGACGATCGAATCTCGGACAAGTAACATACCGATGACAAAGGGAACAACGTATGTTGTTATGCGGTCTGACCGATAAAGATCTTCGTAGAATATGTAGGAGCCAATATGGGCATCCAGGTCCCGCTATTGGTTATTGACCGGAGACGTGTCTCGGTCATGTCTACATTGTTCTCGAACCGTAGGGTCCGCACGCTTAACGTTACGATGACAGTTATTATGAGTTTATGCATTTTGATGTACCGAAGGTTGTTCGGAGTCCCGGATGAGATCACGGACATGACGAGGAGTCTCGAAATGGTCGAGACGTAAAGATTGATATATTGGAAGCCTATGTTTGGACATCGGAAGTGTTCCGGGTGAAATCGGGATTTTACCGGAATACCGGGAGGGTTACCGGAACCCCCCGGGAGACTAATGGGCCTTTTGGGCCTTAGTGGAAAAAGAGAAAAGGGACAAGCCCAAGCTGGCCGGCGCCCCCCCCCCTTCCCCAAGTCCTAGTAGGACTAGGATAGGGGGCCGGCCCCCCTTCTCTCTCTTTCCCCCCCAGGAGTCCTAATTGGATTAGGATTGGGGGGAGGAGTCCTACTCCCGGTGGGAGTAGGACTCCCCTGCGCCTCCTCTCCCTTGGCCGGCCGGCTCCCCTTCTCCAACATATATATACGGGGCAGGGGGCACCCCATAGACACACAAGTTGATCCTTGAGATCGTTCCTTAGCCGTGTGCGGTGCCCCCTGCCACCAAATTCCACCTCGATCATACCGTTACAGTGCTTAGGCGAAGCCCTGCGTCGGTAGTACATCAAGATCGTCACCACGCCGTCGTGCTGACGGAACTCTTCCTTGATGCTTTGCTGGATCGGAGCCCGAGGAACGTCATCGAGCTGAACGTGTGCTAAGAACTCGGAGGTGCCGGAGTAACGGTGCTTGGATCGGTCGGATCGGGAAGAAGACGTACGACTACTTCCTCTACGTTGTGTGATCGCTTCCGCAGTCGGTCTGCATTGGTACGTATACAACACTCTCCCCTCTCGTTGCTGTGCATCACCATGATCTTGCGTGTGCGTAGGAAAATTTTCGAAATTACTGCGTTCCCCAACATGGCAGTGGCAAATGACAAGTGAAACTCGGTGGCGCCGGATTGACAGAATCGGTATGACCGAGTTTGGCTTAGGGTTTAGGTCATTTGTGGATATGGAAAGGTGGCTGAGGATTTTGGAGCATATCACTAAGCACATAAAGCAAGAGGCTCATTAAGCAACACCTCATCCCTCCTTGATAGTATTGGCTTTTCCTAAAGACTCAATGTGATCTTGGATCAGTAAAATATAAAATGAAGAGTCTTGGACTTTGAGCTTGAGCCAATTCTTTGTCCTTAGCATTTTGAGGGTTCCAATTTCACATCCATGCCATGCCAATCATTGAGCTTTCCTGAAATAATCATCTTGGAATAGCATTAGCTCAATGAGCTATATGTTGTTATGAATTACCAAAACCACCTAGGGATAGTTGCACTTTCATATTCCTTTATTGCACAGCTTTCCCTTATATCGAATATGATTTTGCAGCCCACCCAAAGACTGGCTCGACGCGTCGTCGAGCGGTTCACTGGACTCGTTGGATGTGAATTCGCTTCCGACGTCTTCCTCCCCCCGCCCTACAGACGACGCCAAAGTGTTGTCCCAACAGGTTCCAAGCCAGGAGGAGGTGGTCCTGGAGGCGCCGCAAGGCGACCTCCCGGACTCCAGGGGTGACGGGGAAAAAATCTCCCAGGGCTCCAAGTCCGGTTCTAGGCTGGACACCGCTCCAGAACCTTCAGAGGTTCCAGAGTCCGGCGGGCGACCTCCTTCCAAGAGGAGCAGGCCCTCCGTGCCGGTGACCCCCGTCCAACCGGAGGCGCCGGACAATCTGTTGGAGGCGCTCAAGGGTGCCTCCATCGACGAGGAGCACCACACCATTATGAGTGTGGTGGTCTAGAAGGTTCAGTCCGCCAAGAGCGGACTGACTGAAGCTTGTACTAGCCTTTTGATAGGCTTTGAGGTAAGTAAAGAATGTGTAAATAATATTACCGCATAGACAGTAGCCCATGATGCTCTAGTTGGCGTTCGGGAAGAAAAGCCGAATAGAGGATCAAATAAAATTCATAGGAGTCTAACAAAAAGGAGTCAATATGCGTGTGCAGGCTTCCCTGCTGGTGTCCGCCGCACTGACTACGAAAGTGGACACGCTAAAGCAGAACCTCGAGCAGTCCGCGCAAGAACTCGGGCGTGCCAAGAAGCAGCTCGAGGAGGAGGAAGGTAAGAAATACCTTGTTTGAATTATATATAAAAAGGTGCAATTGAAAAAATGACAGGATTTTTGTGGCTATTGTAGGGGCCACGTCTGAGGTGGCGACCCTTAAGCAAGCGCTGCTCGAGGCTGAGAAGATGGCGGCCACGAAGCGCACCGAGCGGGAGAAGTATGAGGCCGAGGTTGGCAAGGTGGGTAAGAGCTCCAGGCTCTCATGGAAAAACATGAGAGTTTGGAGCTTGACTCAAAGACGCGAGCGTCTGAGCTCACGGTGGCTATTGAAAATGCCAAGTCTACCAAGGCTGAATCCCAGAAGACCCTCCAGGAGTTGGATGAGGCAAAAATATAGCGGCGGGTAAGTCATTCTTTATGCAAAGCAAACACATAAACATGAGTTACTTGTTACTTACCCGAATCCGGATCTCTCCAGGAGCGTTCGCTGATCTTCCCCGTAGCGTGTCCGATGCCGCCGCATTCTATCGAGCCGAGGAGGGCAGCTCGACAAAGAAGGTGTTCTGGTCTCAGTATGCTGAGGCCGGACACCCCGTGCCCCTGAGCGACCAGCTGAAGCAACTGGTCGAGCTCCACAAGGCGGCCGAACAGGCCATGAAGGGCCTCATAGTTCGGCTGTGGCCTGGAGAGGTTCTGCCTGGGAGCTATTTCGAGCTGGTGCAGCGGCTGGTGGGGGCATGTCCAAGGCTCGAAGTCATCAAGCGCTCCGTCTGTATTGAAGGTGCCCGTAGGGCCCTTGCCCATGCTAAGGTGCACTGGGGCAAGCTGGATGCTGAGAAGCTTGTGAAGGACGGGCCACTGCCGGGGAAAGAGCATCGCAAGCCCGAGAATTATTATAAGGATGTTCTGAAGGGTGCCTGCCTTATGGCGGATGAATGTTCCAGGGATGTAATATTTGAGTGAAACTCACTCGTTTTGTCCTGTGCGCTGAAAACTTGTTCATATCCGCTAAGCAATGCTGTTTGAATTTAAAATATTACCTTCTGTGCGGCTGTTTATCAATTCTGAGAGATGGCGAGTCGTCGGCTTCTGCCCCCGTGCCGCTAGTGCTAGGGTGTTCGGGGATAAACCTGAGCGCTCTTTTTCCCATGTTTGGGTCCTTCGAGGGAGGCGCTCAGCCCAACGAACAGGGCAATCAGACTATAATGCGTGAACACTCTCACTTAGCCATAGAATTCTATAATTTTAAATTTCGGCGAAGCCCCTGGTATTCAGAAGACCGAGTTCGGGGCGCTATCCATGCCTTGGCCGGACAGAGCCGACTCCTTGCTCTAAGTGGCATAAGTCTTTAGGGACTCGAAAAAACCTCTCAAACAGTGACCAGCTCTTGCTTCATCATGACAGTCAGTTTTAGCTTTCTTACTGAGGTGCTCGACCCAGCTCAACTAGGGCACAATTGCAGTAGTTCTCCTAGTGCTACCTTAGCCGATATAGCGGAACGTAAGGCACCAAAACATAGGAGCCGGGCAAACCCAACATTTGACCAAAGACATGATTCGGAGCCGATACATATAATGCTATAAGTTCGGGGTGCCGCACTTGTTAAAGTGTTCGGACTTCTCACACCATATTGAGGGGTACTAAAGCCCCTGGCGTATTTTGGACGTACCAAAGTGTACGGGTGCACCATGTCGTTAAGGAAGATATATTTGTAAAAAAAGAGTAATGCAAAAATAGACAAAAGCTATGCATTGTTTATTAAAAAGGGCTGCAATCAAAGAAGAACGATACAAATAATGCGATAAGCAAAAGGTTGGACTATTTAACATGTCCGTTCCAGGGGCAAGCTGCGGAATGATGTGCGAAACAGGTATACTGCTCGTGATCGAGATCACCTGGGAGTTCCGTAATGCGGCATGGCTTGTCTGCTTCCCTGGTTCTTGCATCGTTTGTGCGGCAATTGAACTGCCGAACAAGCCTTCCGAAGAATGGAGTCCTGAAAGTAAGATAAAATTAAAAAATCGGCAGCCCTTGGTGCGGTTTAAGCCGTGTTTCAGGCGTCCCGTGGTGGTGCCCCTCCCCCTGTACCCATGGTATTTCTAGAGCGTAGTTATGTACGCGAAGCACTGGTGTTGCATTTTTGCGAGGGCTGGGGTTGGGGCCGCATTGCTACGCCTGCTCGGAACGTGCCAGGCGGTCTTGTTGTAGGTTACTCCGGGCGCGCTTGACGGTGTTCGGACGTTTAATGACTGGACTGGAGAATTGCCTGGAGAGGCTGCTTTGTGCTTCCGCTGCAAGGGCCGCCGTGTGCTCCTCCGTTCGTAGGGAGCGTTCGGTGTTTCCATTGACCGTGATTACTCCTCGAGGGCCTGGCATCTTGAGCTTAAGGTATGCGTAGTGCGGTACCGCATTGAACTTGGCAAATGCGGTTCGCCCGAGCAGTGCATGATAGCCACTGCGGAATGGGACTATGTCGAAGATTAACTCCTCGCTTCGGAAATTATCCGGGGATCCGAAGACCACTTCAAGTGTGACTAAGCCTGTACAGTTGGCCTCTACACCTAGTATTACGCCTCTAAAGGTCGTTTTGGTGGGCTTAATCCTCGAGGGATCTATGCCCATTTTCCGCACTGTATCCTGGTAAAGTAGGTTCAGGCTACTGCCGCCGTCCATAAGGACTCTACTGAGGTGAAATCCGTCAATAATTGGGTCTAAAACCAATGCGGCGAAGCCGCCATGATGGGTGCTAGTGGGATGGTCCCTTCGATCAAAGGTGATCGGGCAGGAGGACCATGGGTTGAACTTTGGGGCGACTGGCTCTACCGCGTATACGTCCCTTAACGCACGCTTCCGCTCCCTCTTAGGGATGTGGGTTGCGTATATCATGTTCACGGTCCGCACTTGTGGGGGAAAACCCTTCTGTCCACTGTTGTTCGGCGGCCGGGGCTCTTCATCGTCATCGCTATGCAGCCCCTTGTCTTTATTTTCGGCATTTAACTTGCCTGCCTGCTTGAACACCCAACAATCCCTGTTGGTGTGATTGGCCGGCTTTTCGGGGGCGCCATGTATCTGGCACAAGTGGTCGAGTATTCGGTCCAAACTGGACAGGCCCCTAGGATTTCTGTTGAATGGCTTTTTCCGCTGACCGGATTTATAGTCTCTGAATCTGGCATTAACTGCCCTATCCTCAGTATTGTCGCCGTTAATACGGCGCTTTTGCTTGTTGCGGCGCGACCTGCCACTATTGTCCCTGGTATCCGAATTACCAGGGTTCTTGGTCATATTGTTGCTACGAGCAAGCCAGCTGTCTTCTCCCATGCAAAAGCGGTCATGAGTATCATGAGTGCTGCCATAGATTTCGGCTTTTCCTGTCCAAGGTGCCGGGCAAGCCACTCGTCACAGATATTGTGCTTGAAGGCTGCTAGGGCCTCTGCGTCCGGACAGTCGACTATTTGATTTTTCTTTGTTAGGAACCGTGTCCAGAATTGCCTAGACGATTCCTCTGGCTGCTGAATTATGTGGCTTAGGTCATCGGCGTCTGGTGGTCGCACATAAGTGCCCTAGAAATTGTCAAGGAATGCGGCTTCCAGGTCCTCCCAACAACTGATTGATCCTGCTGGCAAGCTGTTAAGCCAATGCCGAGCTGGTCCTTTAAGCTTGAGTGGGAGGTATTTGATGGCGTGGAGATCATCGCCGTGGGCCATGTGGATATGAAGGAGATAATCCTCGATCCATACCGCAGGATCTGTTGTGCCGTCATATGATTCAATGTTTACGGTTTTGAAACCCTCGGGGATTTGATGATCCATTACTTCGTCTGTGAAGCATAGTGGGTGTGCGGCGCCTCTGTACTGGGCTATATCACGACGTAGCTCCAATGAGCTTTGTCTACTGTGTTTGGCCCTACCGGATTTGTGTCCGGCGTGACTGTAGGACCTTGAAGTAGATGTGTCTAGAGGGAGGGTGATTAGACACTTAATGCTAAAGTTGCAATTTTTAAGCTTTTTCGGTTTAAGTGGAGTTTAGGCATAATTTCAACATTCACAATACATATCAAGCAAGTATGCAAAGAGTGTATAGACAGCGGAAAGTAAAGCATGCAACTTGCAAGAATGTAAAGGGAAGGGTTTGGAGAATTCAAACGCAATTGGAGACACGGATGTTTTTCCGTGGTTCAGATAGGTGGTGCTATCCTACATCCACGTTGATGGAGACTTCAACCCATGAAGGGTAACGGTTGCGCGAGTCCACGGAGGGCTCCACCCACGAAGGGTTCACGAAGAAGCAACCTTGTCTATCCCACCATGGCCATCACCCACGAAGGACTTGCCTCACTAGCGGTAGATCTTCACGAAGTAGGTGATCTCCTTGCCCTTACAAACTCCTTGGTTCAACTCCACAATCTTGTCAGAGGCTCCCAAGTGACACCTAGCCAATCTAGGAGACACCACTCTCCAAGAAGTAACAAACGGTATGTTGATGATGAACTCCTTGCTCTTGTGCCTCAAATGATAGTCTCCCCAACACTCAACTCTCTCTCATAGGATTTGGATCTGGTGGAAAGAAGATTTGAGTGGAAAGCAACTTGGGGAAGGCTAGAGATCAAGATTCATATGGTAGGAATGGAATATCTTGGTCTCAACACATGAGTAGGTAGTTCTCTCTCAAAAATAGGATGCTGGAAGTGTAGGCTTAGTCTGATGGCTCTCTCTTTGAATGAAGAGGAGGTGGAGGGGTATATATAGCCTCCACACAAAATCCAACCGTTACACACAATTTACCAATCTCGGTGGGACCGAATCAACAAACTCGGTCGGACCGAAAAGGTAAACCTAGTGACTGTTGGAGATTTTCGGTGGGACCGACTCGATCAACTCGGTGGGACCGATGTGTTAGGGTTAGGGTAAATCCAAAACTCGGTTTGGCCGATTACTCAAACTCGGTGGGACCGATTTGGGTAATAAGCGAAACAGAGAGTTGGCCAAGCAAACTCGGTGGGACCGATTGCATATCTCGGTGGGACGAGAATAATGCAATAGGTAACAGAGAGTTTGCAAGCCCATCTCGGTGAGACCGAGATCCCATCGGTGAGACCGAACTGATTAGGGTTTCTGGCAGTGGCTATGACAAGTGAAACTCGGTGGCGCCGGATAGGAATAATCGGTAGGTCCGAGTTTGGCTTTAGGTTTAGGTCATATGTGGATATGGGAAAGTAGCTGAGGATTTTGGAGCATATCATTAAGCACTTGAGCAAGAGGCTCATTAAGCAACACCTCATCCCTCCTTGATAGTATTGGCTTTTCCTATGGACTCAATGTGATCTTGGATCACTAAAATATAAAATGAAGAGTCTTGAGCTTTCAGCTTTAGCCAATCCTTTGTCCTTAGCATCTTGGAGAACTTCCCACAACCTTTAGTCCATGCCACTCCATTGTTGAACTTATCTGAAACATACTAGATGAAAACGTTAGTCCAACAAGAGATATGTTGTCATCAATTATCAAAACCACCTAGGGAGCACTGGTGCTTTCAATCTCCCCCTTTTTGGTAATTGATGGCAACATACATCAAAGCTTTAGATAAAGATATAAAGAACAGCAAGTAAAGCTTTGGAAGGACATGTAACAAACATAGGCTCCCCCACATGTATGCAATCATATGAATATAAAATATAGAAGCATGTGGGAGCATAATCATGATAGAGTAGGCAATGTGTTACATGTATCTTGGCCATATGCGTCAGAGTAAAAGATTATCAAGGAAAATACCTTCATGCTCATGAGTCCTTCTTGCAAACAGTATGTACATAAGCAAGAACTCCTCATACTCATGATTTTGATGCATACACTTACCTTGTAGTTTTTGAGTTGGCTTAGGATAGAATGAACCTACACAAACAAAGTTAGATAACACAGGTACATCCACTAGCCAGGGCAAACAAAAGAAACCACAAGAGTACCAAGACTGGGATGACATGTAGAAAGTACTAGGTACAACATTGAATTCAACATGTCCCCAAGAGTAAAGATATGCAATGAATTTGACTGATTTCTTTCCCTTAGGTGTCTTGCTCCCCCTGAATCTTACATGGGATATTGGGAGAAGATAGGAAACAGAAAATCAGAGCTGAAAGATACAACTGGAAAGAACTTAATGCAAATAAGCGTATATGAACATGTCTTTCCCCCAAAAAGACATGTGACATCTCTCCTCTTGAATCATCAAGCATCTGGGATCCTTGAGTATTTTCTCTCCCCCTGGAAATCTCTCTCTCCCCCTTAATAACATCTGGGATCCTTGAGACTTTCTCTCCCCCTTGAGCTTCCCTTAACAACATCTGGGATCCTTGAGACTTTCTCTCCCCCTTGAGCTTTGATGTGATCTCTCTCTCCCCCTTTGACATCAATTTCCAAGAAGGGCTTTCTGGAATCCGGCGTATAGGTTTGGTCCTTGAGACTCAGCACAAAGTAATGGATAAAATTGTGATGCTTGTAGAGGACAAGATTCATTGAGTGGAGCTGGAGCAGAAGAAATAAAGAACAAGTGGTAAACTGTTTTTCCTGTTGCGAAGTCGGTGGCACCGAGTGGCGTATTTCGGTGGTACCGAAAGGATTCGGTTGGACCAAAAATTGCAAGTCAGTGAAACCGAGTTTACACAGAGAAAAACACTTGTCACCTCAGCTCACTAGACATGTAGGATCTCACAAAGATTTGCAATGAATTAAATGCAGAAAATGCAGAACAAAAACAAAGAGAAAAGAGAAGAAACTGAAAGATCTAGATGAAGTTTTTTTTTTGAAAAAAGAGAAAGAAAATAAACATGCATGAGACAAATGCAATAACACAAGAAGGAACACAAGAGAACTTCATCTAGAGTTGGGCGGTGACATAGTCACCTATGTTAGAGTATATTGACTTAGGAGTCAAGTGAGAACACTTGATCATAGGTCATACTCATCGTTTAAGCTCAAAATGGGGTTACCATTTTTCGTTTAAGCATCTTGATGTATTCACATCTTATTGAGTTGCTTTGACTCATGTCTTGGAGTAAAGCTTCTCTAAGATGGAATAACATACCTTGGGTGGTGGTGTGGTTCTTTCTCATGTAGTTGAACTTGTGTGGGTGCTCAAGTTTGATGTAGCTCATCAAGAGTTGGGAGCACCACTTGGAGTTTGAGTTCATCTACCTACATGGGTTAGTTCTTGCAAGGAAGAGAACTTGTGTATCCAAAAATGACAATCATGAAGCTCAACATAGAATTTGTCAAAGGATATGTTCCTTGTCTTCAACCACCATTGTGTAGAGACTTGGTGATGTAGAGATTGCTCAAGATGTGAGTGAGTCGAAATCTCATGGAATTAGATTCAACCAAGCACCTACATGGGTTAGACAATATGCAAGATACAAATATATATCCAAGATATAAGATAGTCATCATAAGAGATACATCATGGATTAGTCATAAGCTCATGTCTTGCATGTATCCAATGGAGTTCCTACTCCAAGTTTGAAGCATCAATGATGTTCAATTCACATCTCAACCTGCAAAACACTTTCTCGTCAAGTGGTTTAGTGAATATATCCGCTAATTGCTTATCGGTGCGAACATGCTTAAGATTAATGTCACCCTTAGCAACATGATCTCGAATGAAATGATGACGAACTTCAATATGCTTAGTTCGAGAATGTTGTACAGGATTATGACCAATTTTAATAGCACTTTCATTGTCACAAAGCAGTGGAACATGTTTCACATAGATTCCATAATCTTTAAGAGTTTGGGTCATCCAAAGTAATTGAGCACAACATGAACCAGCGGCAATGTATTCCGTTTCGGCGGTGGATAAGGATACCGAGTTTTGTTTCTTGGAAGACCAAGACACAAGAGATCTACCAAGAAATTGAAAAGTACCCAAAGTGGACTTTCTATCAACCTTGTTTCTGGCATAATCCGAGTCGGAATAGCCAACAAGATCAAAAGAAGACCTCTTAGGATACCAAATGCCAAAATTTGGTGTATGAATTAAGTATCTAACTATCCTTTTCACGGCCTTAAGATGACATTCTTTAGGAGCAGCTTGATATCGTGCACACATGCACACACTTAGCATAATATCGGGACGTGAAGCACATAGGTATAACAATGAACCAATCATAGAGCGGTAAACCTTTTGATCAACCGGTTCACCATCTTTGGTCAAATCATTATGTCGACTAGTAGGCATGGGTGTAGACATACCTTTGCATTCTTGCATATTGAACTTCTTGAATAAGTCCTTGGTGTACTTTGTTTGAGAGACAAATGTACCTTCCTTAGTTTGCTTGATTTGCAAACCGAGAAAGAATTTGAGTTCACTCATCATAGACATCTCAAACTTTTCTGACATTAGCTTTCCAAACTTTTCACTAAAGAGAGGGTTAGTTGAACCAAATATGATATCATCAACATAAATTTGGCATACAAATAGTTCTCCATTAACCCTTTTAGTAAAAAGAGTAGAATCAATTTTACCAATTTCAAAACCACTTGCAATAAGGAACTTGGTCAAGCATTTATACCATGCTCTAGGAGCTTGTTTAAGACCATAAAGAGCTTTGTGAAGTTTGTAAACATGATTAGGTTTCTTAGGATTGACAAAGCTGGGAGGTTGTTTGACATAAACTTCCTCCTCTATTTCACCATTTAGAAAAGCAATTTTAATGTCCATTTGGTACAAGGTGATGTTATGGTGATTAGCATAGGCAAGTAAGATGCGAATGGACTCAAGTCTAGCAACGGGAGCATATGTCTCACCATAGTCCATACCTTCGACTTGTGTGTACCCTTGGGTGACGAGATGTGCTTTGTTGCGAACCACTTTTCGATCTTCATCTTGCTTGTTGCGAAACACCCATTTGGTACCAATGATGTTGTGGTTGTTGTCGGGCTTCTCAACCAATGTCCAAACTTGGTTCCTCTCAAAGTTGTGTAGCTCTTCATGCATAGCGTTTATCCAATCCGGATCTTCCAATGCTTCTTCGACCTTCATAGTTTCAATGCTAGAGATGAATGAATAGTTTTCACAAAAGTTAGCTAAGCAAGTTTTTGAGCGAGTGATTCTCCCGGTTTGTATGTCATTGAAGATTTGCTCGACGGGATGATCTCTGGCGATTCTTGCTCGAACTCGTGAGAGCTTTTGCTTGGGTCTTCGTTGAACATCTTCTTCATCTTGTTCTTCTTCTTGGCCCTCTTCATTGTTGACGTTGTCGTTCTCTTGTCGTGGTGGAGAAGGAGGTTGTTGATGTTCGTCTTGATGCATTTCCTTGTCTTCTTCATCTTGGTGTGTC
The DNA here is from genome assembly GCA_034509565.1 of Triticum monococcum. Classification (NCBI taxonomy): domain Eukaryota; kingdom Viridiplantae; phylum Streptophyta; class Magnoliopsida; order Poales; family Poaceae; genus Triticum; species Triticum monococcum. The sequence continues at coordinate 660,989,768 of CM067843.1, read as the reverse complement.
CCACTTGTGGATGCTTCTGTATCAATTCTTGGTTCACCATGTCGTGAAGTAGAAGCTTCCACTTGGACGGATGAAGTACTCTCCTTCACCTCAGTTGGACGAACTTTGCCTATGGACAAGTCTTGGATTGCTTCTGAAGGGTCTTTGTCTCCTACATCAATTGGCAATTGCTCTACTTGCGAGCCATTAGATTGATCAAACTTCACATCTACCGTCTCTTCAACCTTTCGGGTGAAATTGTTGTAGACACGGTAAGTGTGAGAGTTTGAGCCATAACCAAGTAGGAAACCTTCATGAGATTTAGGAGCAAACTTTGAACGATGATGCTTATCAAGAATGTAGCACTTTGAGCCGAATACTCGAAAGTATCCAACTTGGGGTTTGTTACCGGTGAGGAGCTCGTATGCCGTCTTGCCGAGTAGCTTATGAAGATACAAGCGATTTGTTGCGTGACAAGCTGTCTCAACCGCTTCTGCCCAAAAGTGCTTCGGCGTCTTGTATTCATCAAGCATCGTTCTTGCCATTTCGATGAGCGTCCGGTTCTTCCTCTCAACAACTCCATTTTGTTGAGGTGTGTACGTAGCCGAGAACTCGTGTGAAATCCCTTCTTCGTCAAGAAAGGTGTCCACATTTGCGTTCTTGAACTCCGTTCCGTTGTCACTCCGAACCTTCTTGATCTTCACGTCAAACTGATTTTGGGCCTTCCTAGCGAAGTTTTTGAAGATCTTCTGGACCTGCGACTTGTCATTAAGAAAGAACACCCACGTAAATCTTGAAAAATCATCAACTATAACTAGACCAAAGGAATTTCCACCGAGACTCTTGTAGGCGTTGGGACCAAAGAGATCCATATGAAGTAGCTCGAGTGGCCTCCTTGTAGTCATGATGTTCTTCACGGGATGCCTTCCTCCAACCTGTTTACCTGCTTGACAAGCACTGCAAAGTCTATCCTTATCAAATATGACATCGTTAACTCCAAGGATATGATTTCCTTTAATAAGCTTGTCAAGGTTTCTCATGCCAACGTGACCTGGTCGTCTATGCCACAGCCAACCTTTTGAGGATTTAGCAATAAAGCAAGTTTTAGGTTGTGCCTTTTTAGAGAAATCGACAATGTAAAGATCACCTCTACGCATACCGGTAAAGACCATTTTATGATTGTCTCGACGAAATACTTGGCAATCTACCTTAGTAAATAGGACATTCAAACCAAAATCAGCAAGTCTAGATACTGAAAGTAAGTTGTAGCCGAGAGATTCAACGAGCATGACATTTTGAATGGAACTATCATATGAGATGGCCACCTTACCAAGGCCAACCACTTTACCCTTTGAATTATCACCAAAGGTGACATATTTTCGAGGGCCATCATTTTCAGCAAGCTCACGGAACATCTCTTCATCTCCGGTCATATGATCAGTACATCCACTATCAAGAACCCATTCCTTTCCTCCTGACGCATATCCCCGAAGATTTGCCGTAAGACCAAAGTGTCTCATTGCATCATCAAGATCGAAGTCACTATCATCATCATCATAGTATCCATGTTCATCATGATCTTGTGACTCATCATTTCCTAGAGAGGGTAATTCATTAGATAGATGATCATCAAAGTGGTCACTTTTATGAATTCTTATAGCTTCGAATATAATGTCACTAATGATTCCAACATCTCCTTTAGCATGCTTGAGATTGGTAAGCTCAAATAGACAATCACCAAAACTAGGATCACTAGAGTTCATCTTACTCAAGGTAATAGATTTATGGAGAATTTCATCCAAATTTTTCAAGGAATGATCGGGAAATCGTTCCTCAAGAAATTTCCATATAGTATAGGCACAATTAAGAGTAGGCAATCTAGCAATCAAATTTTTGGGCAATCCTCTAATGATGAGCTCAATAGTTCTAAGATTGCGAATCATGTCAATATCTTCATCTAGGGTAGGATGCAAAGGATCAATGTGAGGTGCACAAGGGCTAGCAATATACTTGTTTAAATGATATTGATTGAAAATTACAAGCATCTCATTTTTCCACTCATGAAAATACTCTCCATCAAGAATAGGCACTCTATGTCTAAGACTCCCTAAAGTAGACACATCCATCTTCCTCCAATGGTGATCAAACCAAGGCAATGGAGACCAAAGCTCTGATACCACTTGTAGGACCTTGAAGTAGATGTGTCTAGAGGGGGGTGATTAGACACTTAATGCTAAAGTTGCAATTTTTAAGCTTTTTCGGTTTAAGTGGAGTTTAGGCATAATTTCAACATTCACAATACATATCAAGCAAGTATGCAAAGAGTGTATAGGCAGCAGAAAGTAAAGCATGCAACTTGCAAGAATGTAAAGGGAAGGGTTTGGAGAATTCAAACACAATTGGAGACACGGATGTTTTTCCATGGTTCAGATAGGTGGTGCTATCCTACATCCACGTTGATGGAGACTTCAACCCACGAAGGGTAACGGTTGCGCGAGTCCACGGAGGGCTCCACCCACGAAGGGTCCACGAAGAAGCAACCTTGTCTATCCCACGATGGCCATCGCCCACGAAGGACTTGCCTCACTAGCAGTAGATCTTCACGAAGTAGGCGATCTCCTTGCCCTTACAAACTCCTTGGTTCAACTCCACAATCTTGTCGGAGGCTCCCAAGTGACACCTAGCCAATCTAGGAGACACCACTCTCCAAGAAGTAACAAACGGTATGTTGATGATGAACTCCTTGCTCTTGTGCCTCAAATGATAGTCTCCACAACACTCAACTCTCTCTCATAGGATTTGGATCTGGTGGAAAGAAGATTTGAGTGGAAAGCAACTTGGGGAAGGCTAGAGATCAAGATTCATATGGTAGGAATGGAATATCTTGGTCTCAACACATGAGTAGGTAGTTCTCTCTCAAAAATAGGATGCTGGAAGTGTAGGCTTAGTCTGATGGCTCTCTCTTCGAATGAAGAGGAGGTGGAGGGGTATATATAGCCTCCACACAAAATCCAACCGTTACACACAATTTACCAATCTCGGTGGGACCGAATCAACAAACTCGGTCGGACCGAAAAGGTAAACCTAGTGACCGTTGGAGATTTTCGGTGGGACCGACTGGATCAACTCGGTGGGACCGATGTGCTAGGGTTAGGGTAAATCCAAAACTCGGTTTGACCGATTACTCAAACTCGGTGGGACCGATTTGGGTAATAAGCGAAACAAAGAGTTGGCCAAGCAAACTCGGTGGGACCGATTGCATATCTCGGTGGGACCAAGAATAATGCAATAGGTAACAGAGAGTTTGCAAGCCCATCTCGGTGAGACCGAGATCCCATCGGTGAGACCAAACTGATTAGGGTTTCTGGCAGTGGCTATGACAAGTGAAACTCGGTGGCGCCGGATAGGAATAATCGGTAGGTCCGAGTTTGGCTTTAGGTTTAGGTCATATGTGGATATGGGAAAGTAGCTGAGGATTTTGGAGCATATGATTAAGCACTTGAGCAAGAGGCTCATTAAGCATCACCTCATCCCTCCTTGGTAGTATTGGCTTTTCCTATGGACTCAATGTGATCTTGGATCACTAAAATATAAAATGAAGAGTCTTGAGCTTTGAGCTTTAGCCAATCCTTTGTCCTTAGCATCTTGGAGAACTTCCCACAACCTTTAGTCCATGCCACTCCATTGTTGAACTTATCTGAAACATAATAGATGAAAACGTTAGTCGAACAAGAGATATGTTGTCATCAATTATCAAAACCACCTAGGGAGCACTTGTGCTTTCAGTGACGGTTATCATCTCGAGTCATGGGGCGCCCACGCGATCCGTAGATCGATCTTGTTTGCCTTGCCTTGTCCTCCAACATATCTCGCAGGTCTGGCGCATTTTCCCGTGCCTTGGTACGGGGTGCGGCTTGAGTGGAGGGCCAAAAGGCCTCTCTGTCGCGTCCACGAGGTGGTCGGTCGGCCATATCAAGTGCTAGTGATGTAGGTTTAAGTGCTTCCTCCTCTAATCGGGGTAGCAACATGCGCTTTGGGTAGCTCTTGGAGGGGCGTTCGAGTTTATGCTCTTCGGCCGCGAGGACTTCAGTCCATCTGTCGACTAGCAAATCTTGATCAGCTCTAAGTTGTTGCTGCTTTTTCTTGAGGCTTCTTGTCATGGCCATAAGCCTGCGTTGAAAACGCTCTTGCTCGACGGGATCCTCTGGCACGACGAATTCGTCATTGTCGAGGCTTGCCTCGTCCTTGGAGGGAGGCGTATAGTTATCGTCCTCAACCTCTCTGTCTGCCGCTCTCTCATGAGGGCTGGCTTCTCCATCCTCCTGTGCTGAATCTTGCTGGAGGGGGTTTTCTTCGGCGCTCTCCGGAGTATTATTATCTCCCGTGCTGGAATCGCCATATTTGTTTTGGCAGGATTTTGAGCGGCGCCGCTGACACCAGCAATTAGGCTATTTCTTGGAGGGGTCATCCTTCGCTGTTCCATCGCCATCTCCTTCTTTTGGGGTGTCCACCATGTATATGTCATATGACGAGGTGGCTTTCCAGGGCCCAATAGGCGTTGGTTCTTCATCGTCTCCTGCATCGGCGTCCATACTGTCGATGTCCTCGAAGTCGAAGTCGAGCATGTTGGTTAAATCGTCGACAGTGGCTACAAAGTGGGTGGTGGGTGGGCTTTGGATTTCTTCATCGTCCGTATCCCAACCTTGCTGACCGTAGTTCGGCCAGGGCTTTGCTGATAGAGAGAGAGAGAGAGAGAGAGAGAGAGACTTTAGTGTCTTAAGAATATCGCTGAAAGGTGAGTGCTGAAAGATATCCGTGGCAGTAAAGTCCATGATCGGCACCCAATCGGATTCGATCGGCAGGGGCGCGGAGGGTTCGGAGTCCGGAGAGGAGTCTGGCTCCCTGGAGTCACGAGTCTCGCGGAGTGCGGGGCTGGTGTTCGGCTCGATCGCCGTTGGGATCGCAGCCCCCGAGGTGGCGTCCAACCACCCATCCTTGATCGACGCAGTAGGCTCCGAATTAAGGGTCCAAGCCAATGCGGGTGCGGCCTCTAGGGCACTGTTCGGCAGCAGAGCTAGATCATGCTCGTCGTGACAGTGCGGTGTGCTCGGTAGTGGCTCGAATCCGTCGAAGATCAAGTCACCGCGGATGTCAGCTGTGTAGTTTAAACTTCCAAATCTGACCTGACGGCCAGGGGCATAGCTTTCGATCTGCTCCAGATGGCCAAGTGAATTGGCCCGCAGTGCGAAGCCACCGAAGACGAAGATCTGTCCGGGGAGGAAGGTCTCACCCTGGACTACATCGCTATTGATGATCGTAGGAGCCATCAAGCCTAATGGTGACGACATAGAGGAACTCTCAATGAAAGCACCAATATCGGTGTCAAAACCGGCGGATCTCGGGTAGGGGGTCCCAAACTGTGCGTCTAGGCCCGATGGTAACAGGAGGCAAGGGACACGAAGTTTTACCCAGGTTTGGGCCCTCTTGATGGAGGTAAAACCCTACGTCCTGCTTGATTAATATCGATGATATGGGTAGTACAAGAGTAGATCTACCATGAGATCAGAGAAGCTAAACCCTAGAAGCTAGCCTATGGTATGATTGTTGTGTATGAATGTGTTGTCCTACGGACTAAAACCCTCCGGTTTATATGGACACCGGATAGGGTTAGGGCTACATAGAGTCGGTTACAATGGTAGGAGATCTACATATCCGTATCGCCAAGCTTGCCTTCCATGCCAAGGAAAGTCCCTTCCGGACACGGGACGAAGTCTTCAATCTTGTATCTTCATAGTCCAGGAGTCTGGCTGAAGGTATAGTCGGCCATCCGGACACCCCCTAATCCAGGACTTCCTCACACACCAACAGGGAATGTTGGGTGTTCAAGCAGGCAGGCAAGTTAAATGCCGAAAACAAAGATAAGGGGTCACATAGCGATGACGAGGAGGAGCCCCGACAGCCAAACACCGGAGGACAGAAGAGGTTCCCCCCACAAGCGCAGACGGTGAACATGATATACGCAACCCACATCCCCAAGAGGGAGCGGAAGCGTGCGTTAAGGGATGTATATGCGTTGGAGCCAGTCGCCCCAAAGTTCAACCCATGGTCCTCCTGCCCGATCACCTTCGATCGCAGGGACCATCCCACTAGTATCCATCATGGCGGATTCGCCGCACTGGTCCTAGACCCAATCATCGACGGATTTCACCTCACTCAAGTCCTTATGGACGGCAGCAGCAGCCTGAACCTGCTTTATTAGGACACAGTGCGCAAAATGGGTATAGACCCCTTAAGGATCAAACCCACAAAAACGAACTTCAAAGGCGTCATACCAGGTGTAGAGGCCCATTACACAGGCTCAGTCACACTAGAAGTGGTCTTCGGATCCCCGGATAACTTCCGAAGCGAGGAGTTAATCTTAGATATAGTCCCGTTCCGCAGCGGCTATCATGCACTGCTCGGGCGAACCGCATTTGCGAGATTCAACGCGGTACCGCACTATGCATATCTCATGCTCAAGATGCCAGGACCTCGGGGGGTCATCACAGTCAATGGAAACACAGAGCGCTCTCTCCGCACGGAGGAGCACACTGCGGCCCTTGCAGCAGAAGCGCAAAGCAGCCTCTTAAGGCAATCCACCAGTTCGGCGATTAAAGACCCGGACACCTTCAAGCGCGCGTACACTCTGGTACGGCCAATATGCCAGGGGCTTAAGCTTACCCCATAGTACGGCGTGAGAAGTCCGAACACTTTCAACAGTGCGGCACCCTGAACTTATAGCATTATATGCATCAGCTCTGAATCATGTCTTGGGTCAATAGTTGGGTTTGCCCGGCTCCCATGTTTTGGTACCTTACGTTCCGCTATATTGGCTAAGGTAGCACTGGGAGAACTACTGCGATTGTGCCCCGGTTCATCTGGGCTGAGCACCTCAGTAAAGAAAGCTAAAACTGACTGTCATGATAAGGCGAGAGCTGGTCGCTGTTCGAGAGGTCTCGAGTCCCTAAAGACTTATGCCGCTTAGAGCGAGGAGTCGGCTTTGTCCGGCTTAAGGCATGTATAGCGCCCCGAATTCGGCCTTATGAATACTAGGGGCTTCGCCAAAATTTAAAATTATAGACTTCTATGGCTAAGTGAGAGTGATAAAGCATTATAGTCCGATTGCTTTGTTCGTTGCGCTGAGCACCTCCCTCGAAGGACCCCAACAATGGGAACAAGAGTGCTCAGATTCATCCCGAACACCCCAGCACTCGTGGCATGGGGGCAGAAGCCGACGACTAGCCATCTCTCAGATTTAATAAACAGCCGCACAGAAGGTAATATTTTAAATTCAAACAAGCGTTGCATAGCGCATATGAACAAGTTTTCATAATACAGGATCACACGAGCGAGTTCATTCAAATATTACATCCTTCGCACACTTGTCCGCCACAAGACGGGCACCCTTCAGGACACCCTCATAATACATTTCGGGGTGGTGATGCTCCTTGCCCTGCGGTGGCCCCTCCTTCACCAGCTTCTCGGCGTCCATCTTGGCCCAGTGCACCTTGGCACGGGCAAAAGCCCGGCGGGCACCTTCGTTATAGACGGACCGCTTGATGACTTCCAGCCGTGGGCAGGCATCCACAAGCCACCTCACCAGGCCGAAGTAGCTGCTGGGAAGGGAGTCGATAGGCCACATCCAGACTATAAGGCCCCTCATGGCCTGTTCGGCCGCCTTGTGCAGCTCGACCAGTTGCTTCAGCTGGTCGCTCATAGGCATCGAGTGTTCGGTCCCAGTATACTGAGACCAGAACAACTTCTCCGTCGAGTTTCCCTCCTCGGCCTGGTAAAACTTCGCAGCATCCGACGCGCTGCGGAGCAAATCTGTGAATGGTCCTGGAGAGCTCTGGACTCGCGTAAGTAACAAGTAATTTACTTTCACATGCTTGCTTTGCATATTGAATGCCTTACCCGCAGCTATCTTCCTCATCGCCTCAATTTCCTGGAGGGCCTTTTGGGCTTCAGCCTTGGCATGCTTTGTGCTCTTGAGGGCCGTGGCAAGCTCGGACTCTCGCGTCTTCGAGTCAAGCTCCAAAGTCTCGTGTTTCTTCACGAGAGCCTGGAGCTCTTGTTGCACCTCGCCCACCCGTGCCTCTTGTCTCTCCCGCTCAGTGCGCTCCTTGGCCGCTTTGTTTTCGGCCTCGGACAATGTTTGCTTCAGGGTTGCCACTTCGGTCGTGGCCCTGGCACATTCATGATGATCCAGTCAGTACGCAACCACATTTTATTTTTTATATAGACAAGGTATTACTTACCTTTGTTCTTCTCGAGCTGCCTCTTGGCAAGGCCGAGCTCTTTCTCGGACCGCTCGAAGTTCTGCTTCAGTGCGGCGACCTCCACAGTTAGTGCAGCAGAGGTCAGCAGCGAAGCCTGCATACGCATACAGACATACTTATATTAGACTCCTGCAGATATTATTCGATCCTCTATTCAACTTTTCTTTGTGAACACCAAACAGAGCATCAGGGGCTACTGTCTATGCGGTAATATTTTTCCTATATTTTAAATACTTACCTCAAAGCCTGTTAGAAGGCTGGCACAGGCTTCAGTCGGTCCGCTCTTGGCGGACTGAACCTTCTTCATCACCGCACTCATAATAGTGTGGTGCTCTTCATCGATGGAAGTGCCATGAAGCGCTCCTAGCAGGTCGTCCGGTGCCTCTGGTTGGACAGAGGTCACCAGCACGGACGGCTTGCCCTTCTTGGAAGGGGGCCACCTACCCGAGTCCGGAACCACTGGAGGTTCCGGTGCGGTGTTCGGCTGCGGGCCAGACTTGGAGCCCCTGGGAGCCTTGCTCCCTTTGCTCCTGGAGTCCGGAAGGTCGCCTTGAGGTGCCTCCGGGATTGTCTCCCCCCGGCTCGGTGCCCCTTGAGACAGTACCTCGGCATTGTCCATAGGGCAAGGAGAGGTGGCGGTTGGAAGTGTATCACTATCCATGTCCGACGAGTCCAAGGAACCGTCCGACGATGATACGTCGATACGGGCTTGGGGCGGACTGCATAATCATATTCGACGTTAGAAGAAACAGTGCAACAAAAGTATGCTATGAGTTACTCTGGTATCCGAATACTTACGACTTTGCCAGGGGCTTGGCCCTAAGCAGCCACTCGTCTTTGCCATCGGCGGCGGTGGTGGAACAGTCCAGAAGGAGAGTCCTTCCCTTCTTGGACCCTTCGGCCTCCCCGGTTGGGGCGGCTTTCCTTTTCTTGTCTCCCCCGGCTGGAGGGGGAGAGTCTTCGTCTTCCTTCTCCTTGTTTTCATGGGAGGAGTGCGTCTCGGAGTTATCGGACGATGAGTCCGATACCACCTGGCGCCGGGAACTCTTTCGGGTTCCCTTGGCCTTCTTCTTGGTCTTCTCCGGCACAGCATAAGGAGCCGGAGTCCGCATCTCCGTCAGGAGAGCGTCCGCAGGGTCTTCGGGTAGAGGGGTCGGACAGTTAATCTACTCTGATGTCTCCACCCAGTCCTATCAAAGGCATGGGAGCTCAGACCCCGCACATGGTTAAGCTATGGGAAATAAATATCCTACAAGATGTACAGAAATTACCGAATTTGCAGGGCGCTTCGCGGTTAGCCCGCGGTCCTCGGTAAGAGAAGGAGGGACCTCGGCGCCCTTGAACAGCACCCTCCAAACATCCTTATGCGTCGTGTCGAGGAGCTCGTGTAGAGTCTGGTGCTGGGCCGGGTCGAACTCCCATAAGTTGAAATCCCGTTGTTGACACGGGAGGATCCGGCGGAAGAGCATGACCTGGACTATGTTGACAAGCTTAAGTTTCTTGCTTATCATGTTCCGGATACACTTCTGGAGTCCATCCAGCTCCACCGATGAACCCCAGGATAGGCCCTTCTCCTTCCAGGAAGTGAGCCGTGTGGGGATTCCGGATCGAAACTCGGGGGCCGCCACCCAGTTGGTGTCACGCGGCTCGGTGATGTAGAACCGCCCCGATTGCCACCCCTTTATGGTCTCCACGAAGGAGCCCTCGAGCCATATAACGTTGGGCATTTTACCCACCATGGCTCCGCCGCATTCCGCTTGTTGGCTGCCAACCACCTTTGGCTTGATATTGAAGGTCTTTAGCCACAGGCCGAAGTGGGGCCGGATGCGGAGGAAAGCCTCGCATAGGACGATGAACGCCGAGATGTTGAGGATGAAATTCGGGGCCAGATCATGAAAGTCCAGCCCATAATAGAACATAAGGCCATGGACGAATGGATGGAGGGGAAACCCCAGTCCGCGGATGAAGTGGGGGAGGAAAACCACCCTTTCGTGAGGTTCCAGGGTAGGGACGACCTACCCCGCGGCTGACAGCTGGTGCGCGATATCCACAGCTAAGTATCCGGATCCACGTAGCTTTTTGATGCGTCCCTGTGTGACGGAGGAGGCCATCCACTTGCCTCCCGCTCCGGACATGTTTGGAGAGAGTTGAGGAGAAGGATGTGGACTTGGGTGTTGGAGCTCGAGTGTGCGAGAATGGATGAGCAAGGAGGAAGAAGGCGTGGGTAGAAAAAGGTGAAACCTTATCCCTTTATAAGGGTGGACGAAACTATGCGCCCCCACCAGCCTGGTAAAACTCGCTTATCCCCCAAGCGCCATAATTGGTGGCACGGTTGGGTTACCCACACCCGTATTGATGGGAATCCCGTAATAAGGGGAACACGATCTCTGCTTTGACAAGACGTGTCAAGAAACCGCATCGCTTTATGTGCGGGGCTGGTTAAAGAAAACGGTTCAAATAATTACCGGGCCGTGGCGTGATGTCATGCTACCAAAACATGTCAGCAGATTAGATTTGTGGTAATAATATTCTCTCTACGGTGGTATGTGGAACTTATTTTGCAGGGTCGGACACTATCCTTGTATTCAAACTCTTCCATGGTGTATTCGGAGGAGGAACCCGCCTTGCAATGCCGAAGACAACACTGCGCGCCGGACTCATCATCATTGAAGCCTGGTTCAGGGGCTACTGAGGGAGTCCTGGATTAGGGGGTATCCGGATAGCCATATTATATCCTTTGGCCGGACTGTTGGACTATGAAGATACAAGATTGAAGACTTCGTCCCGTGTCCGGATGGGACTCTACTTGGCGTGGAAGGCAAGCTAGGCAATACGGATATGTATATCTCCTCCTTTGTAACCAACCTTGTGTAACCCTAGCCCCCTCCGGTGTCTATATAAACCGGAGGGTTTTAGTCCGTAGGACAACAGACAATCATACCATAGGCTAGCTTCTAGGGTTTAGCATCTCCGATCTCGTGGTAGATCAACTCTTGTACTACTCATATTATCAAGAATAATCAAGCAGGACGTAGGGTTTTACCTCCATCAAGAGGGCCCGAACCTGGGTAAAACATCGTGTCCCCTGCCTCCTGTTACCATCTGCCTTAGACGCATAGTTCGGGACCCCCTACCCGAGATCCGCCGGTTTTGACACCGACACCAACTCAACAAACACCATCAGAGACACCTGTAGAGCATCTTTATAATCACCCAGTTACGTTGTGAAGTTTGATAGCACACAAGGTGTTCCTCCGGTATTCGGGAGTTGCATAATCTCATAGTCAGAGGAATATGTATAAGTCATGATGAAAGCAATAGCAATAAAACTAAACGATCATTTATGCTAAGCTAACGGATGGGTCTTGTACATCACATCATTCTCTAATGATGTGATCCCATTCATCAAATGACAACACATGTCTATGGTCAGGAAACTTAACCATCTTTGATTAACGAGCTAGTCAAGTAGAGGTATACTAGGGACACTCTGTTTTGTCTATGTATTCACACATGTACTAAGTTTCCGGTTTATACAATTCTTGCATGGATAATAAACATTTATCAAGATATAAGGAAATATAAATAACAACTTTATTATTGCCTCTAGGGCATATTTCCTTCAGATGCATAACAACGAGAGGGGAGAGTGTGTCTACGTACCCTCGTAGACCGTAAGCAGAAGCATTTCACAACGCAGTTGATGTAGTCGAACTTTCTTCGTGACCCAACCGATCGAGTATCGAACGTACGACACCTCCGCGTTCAGCACACGTTCAGCTCGGTGACGTCCGCGCCTTCTTGATCCAGCAAGACGGTGAGGTAGTGGATGAGTTCCGACAGCACGACGGCGTGGTGACAGTGATGGTGAAGCTATCTCCGCGGGACTTCGCCTAAGCACTATGAAAATATGACCGGGGGTGTAAATGGTGGAGGGGGCACCACACACGGCTAGGCAATTGTCGGTTGTGCGCTAGGCGCCACTCTCCCACATATATATAGGTGGGAGGGAGGGAGGAGAAGCCAAAGAGGGCGCCCAAGTAATAGGAATCCTACTTGGGGTCTCTCCCAAGCCGCACCCCCTGCCTTATATAGGTGCGGGGGAAAGGCAGGGGAGGGTGCCCCCCCCCCTTCCTTTCTCCCATGAGAGGGAAAGGCAGGAGGGGCTATCCCTCCCGCTTTTCCTTCCCTAGGGCTGGCCGACCAGGGAGAGGGGCGCACCAGCCCCCTGTGGCTTTTGTTGATGATATAATGTTATATGAGTTATATGATTTGGTGACCGAATGTTGTTTGGAGTCCCGGATAAGATCACGGACATGATGAGGAGTCTCGAAATGGTTGAGAGGTAAAGATTGATATATAGGACAAGGGTATTCGGACAGCAAAAAAGTTTCGGAGGGTGCCGGGTACTTATCGGGTCACCGGAAGGTGTTCCGGACACCCCCCGGCAAAGCTATGGGCCTTATGGGCCAAGTGAGGGAACACACCATCCCACAAGGGGCTGGTGTGCCCCCCATAGCTGGCTGGCCCTAGGGGAGAAGGAAAGTGGAGACTAGGTCTCTCCTTTTCCTTCCCCCTCCTGCTCCTTCCTTTCCCCTTTGGGAAAATATGGCAGGGAGCGCAGGGCAAGGCAGGGGCCCTAGGGGCCGGCAGCCAGCCCTAGGGCGCGCCTGGCTGCCTCCCCTCCCCTCCCACCTACATATACATGGGGAGGGGGCGCCATACAAGAACACAACATTGTCTTAGCCGTGTGCGGCGCCCCCGTCCACTGTTTACTCCCTCGGTCATATTTTCATAGTGCTTAGGCGAAGTCCTGCGGAGATCGCATCACCATCACCGTCACCACGCCGTCGTGCTGTTGGAACTCATCCACTGCCTCGCTGTCTTGCTGGATCAAGAAGGTGCGAACGTCACCTAGCTAAACGTGTGCTGAACGCGGAGGTGCCATACGTTCGGTACTCGATCGGTTGGATCGCAAAGAAAGTTCGACTACATCAACCGCGTTGTGAAATGCTTCCACTTACGGTCTACGAGGGTGCGTACACATACTCTCCCCCTTGTTGTTATGCATCTCCATGGATAGATCATTGCGTGTGCGTAGAATTTTTTTGTTTTCCATGCAACGTTTCCCAACACAACCGCCCCTCAGCCGCCGAGTTCGGCGCAAATTAGGCCAAAATTTGGCACAAATTCAACAAAAGCTAATTTTTATCACATAGTTCATCACAGAAATCAATACAAATCAAATAGTTCAATGAAGCAAGCTCACAATTCGAACACAAATTAAAACACATCAAACTAGGCATTACCCTTGAGCCTCCATAGGTGCTCCACCAGATCGTGCTACAGTTCTTGATGCACCTGTGGATCTCGGATCTCCTGACGCATATTGAGGAAGGCAACCCATGCAGCCGGTACCTGGTGATCAATGCTACCTCTTGAGCACTGCGTTGGATTTCCTCGAAGAGGAGAGGATGATGCAGCAAAGTAGCTTAAGTATTTCCCTTAGTTTTTGAGAACCAAGGTATCAATCCAGTAGGAGGCTACGCGCGAGTCCCTCGTACCTACACAAAAACAATAGCTCAACGCAACCAACGCGCTTAGGGGTTGTCAATCCCTTCACGGTCACTTACGAAAATGAGATCTGATAGAGATGATAAATAATATTTTTGGTATAGAGATGCAAAGTGAAAAGTAAAAGGCAAAGTAAAAAAGCAAAGCAATAATAAAGTGACGAAGATTGATATGATGAGAAAGAGACCCAGGGGCCATAGGTTTCACTAGTGGCTTCTCTCAAGAGCATAAGTATTCTACGGTGGGTGAACAAATTACTGTTGAGCAATTGACAGAATTGAGCATAGTTATGAGAATATCTAGGTATGATCATGTATATAGGCATCACGTCCGAGCCAAGTAGACCGACTCCTGCCTGCATCTACGTAACGCCCCGTATGTAACTTGCCATATTTGTATTCCAACTCTTGCCATTTTCGGCACTAAGTTAAGATATTCCTCGTTGTTGGGTTTCGTCTTCGTTTTTCTTTTGCCTTTGTCATGCATCTCATATCATGCCATCATGTGCATCGCATTTGCATACGTGTTCGTCTCATGCAGCCGAGCATTTTCCCCGTTGTCCGTTTTGCATTCCGGCACTCATATGTCCTCCGGTGTCCCCTTTTGCCTCTTTTCGTGTGCGGGTGTTAAACGTTATCGGATTGGACCGAGACTTGCCAAGCGGCCTTGGTATACTACCGATAGACCGCCTGTCAAGTTTCGTGCCATTTGGACTTCGTTTGATACTCCAACGGTTAACCGAGGAACCGTAAAGGCCTCATGGGTGTTGCAGCCCAACACCTCTCCAAAGTGACCCAAAACCCATCTAAACCCCCTCCATCCTCTCGGTTGTTCGATCACGATCGCGTGGCCAAAAACCGCTCCTCATTTGGAGTCTCCTAGCTCCTTCTATGTATAAATAGGTGCCTCCCCCAAAAATCCCGGATGAAACCCTAGCTCCCTCTCCCCTCCGTGCTGCCGGACGTGTCCGGGCGCCGCCGGACAGAAATCCCGCCGCCCGCCGCCGCCATGTGTCGCCCTCCGATTCGCCCCGCTGCGCACCCACTTCGCCGAAGCCCGACGGGCCCACCCGCGGCCCCCGCGGCCCGCTCCGCCCCGCCGCACGCGCCGCCCGAGCGCCTCCACCGGCTCGCCGCGCCGCCACGCCTCCACCGGCCGCTGCCTCGCTGCCCCTCCGACGACCCTGCGCCGACCGCTGCCTCCACCGGCTCACCGCGCCCGCCGGCGACCTCCTCCGCCGCCCCGCGCCGAGATCCGACCGGATCCGACGAGATCCATCCCGGGGCCACCTTCTCCGGCCACCTCGAGCAACTCCGGCGAGCTCCCCGTCCATCCTCGGGAAGCATGCTCTGATCCAGATCCAGCTACAGTGAAACCCTAGGGGTTGACCTCGTTTGTCCCCCAAGTCCCTAATATTTTTAGCATTGTTCATCGCATCATAACTTTGCACCCGTAGCTCCATTTTGGGTGTGTAGCATATCAATTTGTTCGTCTGGATGTGCTCTTCATTTCATTCCATTGCACCATGTTCATTTGAGTTCATCTTGATGCCCTAAATGCTGTTGCAAGAGTGCTATGTAATGCTAGTTTCTGTTTCTTAGCAGATTATGGACATTTGTCATTTTAGCCATGTTTAATGTGTGCCTCCTATGAACTTGAGCCCTACATGTGTTTTGGGATATGCCATGCCATATTTACAAGGGTGTATGCCATGTATTTTTGTGATTAATGTGGTGACTAGCACAAGCATGCAAAGTAGCTCTCGTGATGTTGCTGATTTCAGGGACTTAGAATTCTCCTAAGTCATTTCCCTAATGATATTTTTATGCCATGTATTCATGTTGCTACAGAGTGATCCATGCCTCTTTTGAGCATGTTCAGTAAGGGTGATTTTGAGATATTGTTATGCTCTATCCATCATGTCTTTGTTTTCAATTATGGAGTACCCTAGCATGACTCAATCTTGCTCTACTTTTGCTATAAAATGTTCCTAGCAGATTATTTACGTGTTAATCAATTTTGCCGAGGTTGTTGTAGTTGATCCATGAATGCTATGCGAGTGTTCTTGCCATGGTTAGCTTATTTATCATGTCTTATTGCTGGGGGTATGCTTATTTTGTCATGCAATGCCTTGTGGTGAGTGCATCGAGCACGTAAACATGTCTATGTAACTCTGTTTTTTCCATGCCCAGTTTTCTGCTAAGTCTGAATCTGTTAACGAAACTTGCTATGTTCACATGGTTGCCATTGTATTTTCTGATCCCTTTTGGCTTATGGTCAGTAAGGGACTTTTGTTATATGCTTTGAATAGTTTCATGCCATGCCTTACTTTGCCATGATATGTTCCTGTAGCATATTGTTATCTTCCTCTAAACATTGCTTCATGATGTTAAATCCTGACATGTTGTTATTTTCACTAAGTCTGTGAACCTGATATATTTTGCACTTTTGCCATGCTTGTTTGAACCTGCTATTGTGTGATTTAGCCGTATCTCAGTGTTCATCTTTTGTCAAGCATCTTGAGTGGATCACTGCCATGTGCTTTGTTGCTATGTTAGAGTGCAGTAGCTTATTTTTATTGATGCATTTAGATGGCATCGTGCTGTTAATCGCATATTGGTGCCATTATTGTTTTGCTTGCCATTTGCAAACTGTGCATCCGATTCCGGTGATCTTTATATCGATTTTGACCGAAATCAACTCATCTTTCCAGCGGCGCTCTTGGTTTGCCAAGTTGAGGCCTGATTCAATCTTTCCTTTCCAAAGCATGCATATGCATTGCATGTCACTTCCCGCATATCATGTCATGTTTTGCATCATGTTGCTTGCGCATTGCACTGTGGTTGATCGTGGTTCCTTTTGCTTGTGTTCTTGCTTTGGGTAGAGCCGGGAGACGAGTATGTGATCGAGGAACCCGTTGAGTACGCTTACGAGGATCAAGCTTACGTCAACTCGGAGAACTTTGCAAGCAAGATGACCATACCCTCGAACTCACTTCTATCTTTGCTTGCTAGTTGCTCGCTCTATTGCTATGCCTATGCTACGATACCTACCACTTGCTTTATCATGCCTCCCATATTGCCATGTCAAACCTCTAACCCACCTTGTCCTAGCAAACTGTTGTTTGGCTATGTTACCGCTTTGCTTAGCCCCTCTTATAGCGTTGTTAGTTGCAGGTGAAGATTGGAGTTTGTTCCGTGTTGGAACATGTTTATTGTTGGGATATCACTATTATATCTTGTCTACTTTAATGCATCTATATACTTGGTAAAGGGTGGAAGGCTCGGCCTTATGCCTGGTGTTTTGTTCCACTCTTGCCGCCCTAGTTTCCGTCATACCGGTGTTATGTTCCTTGATTTTGCGTTCCTTACGCGGTTGGGTTATAATGGGAACCCCTTGACAGTTCGCCTTGAATAAAACTCCTCCAGCAAGGCCCAACCTTGGTTTTACCATTTGCCACCTAGCCTTTTTCCCTTGGGTTCTGCAGACTCAAGGGTCATCTTTATTTTAAACCCCCCCCCCCCCCAGGGCCAGTGCTCCTCTGAGTGTTGGTCCAAACTAGAGCCCCTTGCAGCGCCACCTCGGGGAACTCGAGGGTTGGTTTTAGTTGTACGGATTGCTTATCCGGTGTGCCCTGAGAACGAGATATGTGCAGATCCTATCGGGATTTGTCGGCACATTCGGGTGGCTTTGCTGGTTAAGTTTTACCATTGTCGAGATGTCTTGTAACCGGGATTTCAAGTCTGATCGGGCCATCCTGGGAGAAGGAATATCCTGCGTTGACCATGAGAGCTTGTGATGGGCTAAGTTGGGACACCCATGCAGGGTTCTGAACTTTCGAAAGTCGTGCCCGCGGTTATGGGCAGATGGGAATTTGTTAATGTCCAGTTGTAGAAAACTTGAAACTTAACTTAATTCAAATGGATCAACCGCGTGTGTAGCCGTGATGGTCTCTTTTCGGCGGAGTCCGGGAAGAGAACACGGTCTCGTGTTATGCTTGAACGTAAGTAGTCTAGGATCACTTCTTGATCATAGATTCTCGACTTTCCTTTCTCTTCTCGCTCTCATTTGCGTACGTTAGCCACCATATATGCTAGTGCTTGTTGCAGCTCCACCTCACATATATCTTACCTACCTATAAGCTTAAATAGTCTTGATCGCGAGGGTGTGAGATTACTGAGTCCCCGTGGCTCACAGATTACTTCCAAAACCAGATGCAGGTGCCGATGATACCATTCCAGGAGTTACGACTGAGCTCAAGTGGGAGTTCGATGAGGACTCAGGATGATACTACGTTTCCTTTCCAGACGATCAGTAGTGGAGCCCAGTTGGGACGATCGGGGATCTTATGCATTTGGGGTTGTCTTTATTTTGGTTTCGTAGTCGGATCTTAATTGTATCTGGATGATTGTAATGCTATATTTATGTTATTGTGTGAAGTGGCGATTGTAAGCCAACTATGTACCTCTTTCATATTTAGTACATGGGATGTGTAAAGATTACCCCTCTTGCGGCATTGCCTAGAATGCGGTTATGTCTCTAAGTTGTGCTCCGACACGTGGGAGATATAGCCACATCGTGGGTGTTACAATCTACTACTATTACTCCACTCATCGACCGCTATCCAGAATGCATCTAGAGTATTAAGTTAAAAACAGAGTAACACCTTAAGCAAGATGACATGATGTAGAGGGATAGTTTCATGCAATATGATAAAAAAACCATCTTGTTATCCTCAATGGCAACAATACAATACAATATATTCAGTACAAGAATAGATCTAGGTATTGCCATCTTTGGTAGGCAATTCTTCAATGAGGCATCTATCTCCCTTAGGAATTTCTTTCTTTCCAGTGATTATCAAACTCTTAGGCACAAGATCGAAAAAATCATTTGCAGCAATTGGTTCCTTAATGATAGCAAAAAGATTGGGATGAATACTTATAGATTTAAGATCCGCAGTTTCCTTACTAGATGATTCACCCTTATTTTTAGGAACATACATAAGCTTGGCAATTTTAGTAGGAGGACTTGGAGTATTCTTTATGGAAGAAAAAGCGGTTCCCAAGTTCGTAATGATACCCTCAAGTTTATCAATTCTAGTGGAATCTAGATTTATTTTCTCATTAACTATGGGTTCCTTTTCCTTAATATTTTTCAAAGTCATTCCTACCTTAGATCCATATTGGGTAATTTGATTGTGGATATTTTTATCTAGATTTTCAATTAATTCAATGGTAGCAACTTTATTTTCAATAATTTCAAGTCTTTGCATAACATGCTCCAAAGTTAACATAGTTCCATTAACCAAAAGAGGTGGTGAGCCAAATAAATCTAGCATAGCATTATAAGAATCAAAAGTATGGCTACCCAATAAATTCCCTCCGGTAATGGTATCAAGGATATATCTATACCAAGGACTAGCACCTACATAAAAATTGCGGAGAAGAACTGAAGTAGATTGCTTCCTGGTAGATCTATTTTGAGCATTGCAAATTCTATACCAAGCATCTTTTAGATTTTCTCCCTCCCTTTGTTTAAAATTTAGAACTTCATTCTCGGGAGACAACGGAGAAGATATGAGACTAGCCATGACGACAAGCGAGCAAACAAAAGGCAAACGGGCAAAAAGAGGCAAATAGAGAAAGAGAGGGAGGATAGAGAGAGAGAGGGCGAATAAAATGGCAAGGGTGAAGTGGGGGAGAGGAAAACGAGAGGCAAATGGCAAATAATGTAATGCTGGTGATAGGGATTGTGATGGGTACTTGGTATGTTGACTTTTGCGTAGACCTCCCCGGCAACGGCGCCAGAAATTCTTCTTGCTACCTCTTGAGCACTGCGTTGGATTTCCCCGAAGAGGAGAGGATGATGCAGCAAAGTAGCGTAAGTATTCCCCTCGGTTTTTGAGAACCAAGGTATCAATCCAGTAGGAGGCTACGCGCGAGTCCCTCGTACCTACACAAAAACAATAGCTCAATGCAACCAACGCGCTTAGGGGTTGTCAATCCCTTCACGATCACTTATGAAAGTGAGATCTGATAGAGATGATAAATAATATTTTTGGTATTTTTGGTATAGAGATGCAAAGTGAAGAGTAAAAGGCAAAGTAAAAAAAGCAAAGCAATAATAAAGTGATGAAGATTGATATGATGAGAAAGAGACCCGGGGGCCATAGGTCTCACTAGTGGCTTCTCTCACGCTGCCTAGCAGAGACGTGGTTATCTGAAGTGGATTCTCTCTTTTGTAGTAGATGCCGAACCTGCTGCTCAGTGGGCGGGCATAAGTATTCTACGGTGGGTGAACAAATTACTGTTGAGCAATTGACAGAATTGAGCATAGTTATGAGAATATCTAGGTATGATCATGTATATAGGCATCACGTCCGAGACAAGTAGACCGACTCCTGCCTGCATCTAGTACTATTACTCCACTCATCGACCGCTATCCAGCATGCATCTAGAGTATTAAGTTAAAACGAGAGTAACGCCTTAAGCAAGATGACATGATGTAGAGGGATAGTTTCATGTAATATGGTAAAAACCCCATCTTGTTATCCTCAATGGCAACAATACAATACGTGCCTTGCTGCCCCTTCTGTCATTGGGAAAGGACACCGCAAGATCGAACCCAAAGCTAAGCACTTCTCCCATGGCAAGAACAACCAATCTAGTAGGCCAAACCAAACTGATAATTCGAAGAGACTTGCAAAGATAACCAATCATACATAAAAGAATTCAGAGAAGATTCAAATATTATTCATAGATAGACTGGATCATAAATCCACAATTCATCGGTCTCAACAAACACACCGCAAAAAAAAGATTACATCGAATAGATCTCCACAAGAGAGGGGGAGAACATTTTATTGAGATCCAAAAAGAGAGAAGAAGCCATCTAGCTAATAATTATGGACCCGTAGGTCTGAGGTGAACTACTCACACTTCATCGGAGGGGCTTGGATGATGATGTAGAAGCCCTCCGTGATCGATGCCCCCTCCGACGGAGCTCCGGAACAGGCCCCAAGATGGGATCTCGTGGATACAGAAAGTTGCGGCGGTGGAATTAGGTTTTTGGCTCCGTCCCCGATCGTTTGGGGTACGTAGGTATATATAGGAGGAAGGAGTACGTCGGTGGAGCTTCAAGGGGCCCATGAGGCAGGGGGGTGCCCTCCACCCTCGTGACTTTCTTGACGGAGGGTCCAAGTCTCCTGAGTCTTATCTGATGAGAAAATCACGTTTCCGAAGGTTTCATTCTGTTTGGACTCCGTTTGATATTCTGTTTCTCCGAAACACTGAAATAGGCAAAAAAACAGCAATTCTGGGCTAGGCCTCCGGTTAATAGGTTATTCCCAAAAATAATATAAAAGTGGATAATAAAGCCCAATAATGTCCAAAACAGTAGATAATATAACATGGAGCAATCAAAAATTATAGATACGTTGGAGACGTATCAATCAACAGTTGCAAGAGGACCCTGTCTGAAATATGATTCAGTGTCAAACACTAGCTCTTCCTGCTCGCTCTCAATGATCATGTTGTGCAAGATGACACAACAATTCATCACCTCCCACATCTGAGATTTTGACCAGGTCAGAGTGGGGTATCGGACAACAGCAAAATCGAGATTGAAGCATACCAAATGCCCGCTCGACATCCTTCCCGCAAGCCTCCTGCCACTTAGCAAAGTAGGAGTTCTTGCCTCCTAGCATAGGGTTTGAGATAGTCTTCACAAATTTGGACCATCTCGGATAGATGCCATCTGCTAGATAGTATTCCTTGTTGTAGTGGCGTCCATTGACCTCGAAGTTCACCGGCGAAGCATGACCTTCAACAAGCTTGGCAAACACATTCGAGCACTGCAGTACGTTGATGTCATTGTGAGTTCCTGGCATACCAGAGAAGGAGTGCCAAATTTAGAGGTCATGTGTTGCCAGTGCCTCAAGTACCACACTGCAAGCTCCTTTGGCGCCTTTGTACATCCCCTGCCAAGCAAATGGACAAGTTCTCCATGCCCAATGCATGCAGTTGATGCTTCCAAGCATCCCAGGAAATCCTCTTGCTGCATTCTGTGCTAGGATTCGAGCAATGTCTTCAGCATTGGGTGATCGCAAGTATTGTGGTCCAAACACTTCCACCACTGCCCTGCAGAATTTGTGCAAACACTCAATGGTGGTGGACTCGACCATGCGTCCATAGTCTTCCTGTATATCACCGGGAGCTCCGTATGCAAGCATCCTCATAGCTGTCGTGCATTTCTGGAGTGAGAAGAATCCAACTGTGATAGTGCAATCCTTTTTGCAAATGAAATAGATGTCGAACTCCCAGATGACATTCACAATCCTGAGGAAGAACTTCCGACTCATCCGATAACGGCGCCGAAATACTTTCTCGCTGTGCAGTGGAGAGTCGATGAAGTAGTTGGCGTAGAGCAAGCAACAACCCTCCATTCGATGCCTCTGCTTGCTCTTGCGGCGGCTCGGCGGCGAGCCACCTCGCCGCGACTTTGCATTGTTCGCGAACAGGCCGACCAGGCGGCGGGGATCATGAGGTGCTCTTCGTCGTCGGTGTCGGCCTCGACTTCCTCCTCCATCAAAGCCGTGAACGCCTCCTCGTAGTCGGAGTCCATTGCCGAACGCCTGGCGGGCATGGTGGGTGGTCAGCCGCCGGTATCCTCGCCTGCGTGGTCAGAATGCTGGAAAGCTCGCCCAGGAGTGGGATGGAGGCTGTCGCGGTGAAACCCTCTCTTTCTGGCGGGGAAATGGCCTTTCTAGCGGCGAAGCAGCGGCTGTGGGCAGGTGGGCGGCGCCGGGATCTGCATGGTAAGGAAAGGGGAAGTGGCGTCCCGCGGGGCGTGGGTCGAATCTAGACAGGGAAAGGCGTTTCTCGCCTGACAGTGGTGGCCCAAGCACCACTTTTCCTTCCGCCGGAGCCCTGAAGTGCCACCAGTGCGCTGGGTTCGGCCTGGAATCGCCAGGCAAAAAAATAAGCCAAACCGGCGGAATTCAGCGTCCTGGAGCGACTGGCTTTTTTTTGGATGATGAGGCCATCACGGCAGGAGCAGGCCACGACGGCCACTGCAGATCTGAGGTCGTACTACGCCTGGGCCGGCCCACGCAGGAAAAGCGAGCAGTGTAAAAAGCAACGAAAAAATACAATGCGTTGGTGTCGATTCGAACTCAGGATGTGCAGCCAATAGACGCACGAACAGACAGTGGAATTGCTCAGTCCCAGTGATGGACATGCAGCGCGACGTCTTTTGAACTAAGTGTATTTCAGGTTCCGAATATATTGTTTTTCGAAACATTTCATGAAATTCTGAGTATTTTTTTAAATTCTGAAAAATTAATTAAAAACCACGACCAAGTTCTGGAAAAATTGTCATCAATTATTGGATTTTTCACCAAATTTAAAAGTGGGAAGGTTGTATAAATTTGTGAACAAATTTTGAAAACAAGAACATTAATTAAATTTCGAACAATTATTGGCAAACATGTTTTAAAAGATCTGAAGAAGTTTTGAATGTGCGAACAAATGTTAAAACGGGATCTTTTAAGAAATTTTGCATTTTTTGGGAAAATGGAACAGTTCTTTGAAAATATTAAGATTTAAAACAATGGATATTTTTTGTATGCGTGAACAAGTTTTCAAACTGTAAACAAAAAATAGGATTGAGCAAACATTAATTGTAATTTGAGAAAAAAATTAGTTTATGAACAAAATTTTAGAAAAGGACATTTTTTGAACTTATTTACATTTTTCGAAAAGAGAAGCATTTTTCAAATATACAAACATTTTTTTGAAAATCAAGAACATTTTTTGAATTTGTAAAATAATAATAATAACAGGAACATTTTTTGAACTTATGTACATTTTTCGAAAAGGGGGACATTTTTCAAAGACGCAACCATTTTTTGAAAACGAAGAACATTTTTTGAATTTGTGAAACAATAATAATAACAGGAACATTTTTTGAACTTCTGAATTTTAATTTTTTTTACACATAATTCTGAAAACAAAAAAGAAAATAAAAAGGAATTAAAGAAGAACTAAAAACGAAATAAAGAAGCAGAAAAATAAAATAAAATAAATTTAAAAAATTCTATTTTTTCAATTATAGGGCATTTTTACCATTTGTGAACAAAATTGGAAAAACAGGAACAATTTTTATACTTCTGAACAACTTTTGAAGACATGAAGAATTTTCGAAAATCATGAACATATTTTGAAAGTTGTAAACAAATTTGCAAAAGCAGGAACACTTTTTAAACTTCTGAAAAATATTTGAAAACATGAACAGTTTATGAAACTTTAATCACTTTTTGAAATACCAAACTTTTTTCTCAATTTATGAACAAATTTTGAGGAAAGGAACGTTTAAAAATTCCGTGTCCAGACTTTTTCTAAAAAGAAAATCAATTGAAACAGAAAAAAATATTGAAAAGGAAAAGAAAAATTAGGATTGAGCAAACATTAATTGTAATTTGAGAACAGTTTTTAGTTTATGAACAAAATTTTAGAACAGGACATTTTTTGAACTTATTTACATTTTTCGAAAAGGGGAACATTTTTTCAACGATACAAACTTTTTTGAAAATTAAGAACAGTTTTTGAATTTTGAAAAAATAATAATAACAGGAACACCTTTTGAACTTATGTACATTTTTCGAAAAGGGGAACATTTTTTCAAAGATGCAAACATTTTTTGAAAACAAAGAACATTTTTTGAATTTGTGAAACAATAATAATAACATGAACATTTATTTGAACTTCTGATTTTTTAATTTTTTAAAGTTATTCTGAAAACAAAAAAGAGAATAAAAAGGAATTAAAGGAGAACTAAAAAAGAAATAAAGAAGCATAAAAATAAAATATATTTAAAAATGACATTTTTTCAATTATAGAACATTTTTACCATTTGTGAACAAAATTGGAATAACAGGAACAATCTTTATACTTCTGAACAATTTTTGAAGACCTGAAGAATTTTCGAAAATCATGAATATATTCTGAAAGCTGTGAACTGCTGAATATTAGTTGGGCTACAGGCCCACTTAACAATTTCAGAAAATCCCTAAGGACTCGTGCTGTCAATTGAGTGGTGGAATGTTTAGTCCCAAATGGCTAGTTGAGAGAGATGTACACCAACTTATAAGGTGAGCTCTTCTTCCACTAGTATGAGTTGGTGTGAAGGAAGGAGAGGTGTTCCACACGCGCACTCCTCCTTCGCCGCCTGCCTCGCCACGCCTCGTCGCGCCGCGGGTTGCGGGAATGAGCCGATGCAATGTTTTGCCGGTCAAAATTGGAGAGTTCGTTACAGACACAAAATGAATGTGAAACGTCATATTCATTGCAGAAATGAAAACGTCCATAATAAATACGTTTTATTGTGAAGATGGTTTTATTGCTGGGCCGTGCTCCTACCCGACTGGTTATATATATGAGGCATCGCAGCTCAGTCAAACACACTTCACACCTCCACTGCTCCCTGGTCGTTCCTTTCACTGTTGCTGCCCTCGGTGATCCCATCCCGTCTACCGCATACACGGCTGACGGGAGAGCAGGCCTCCGAAACCCCGCTTCTCCAGATCATGTACGGGAGAGAGGGGATTAGGTTTTTGGGGAGCGTCTCCTACGCGACTGCTCGCCTCGGTTCAACTACTTCATCTACGTCGACTACTTCTTCGTCACCTTCGTCTTTACCATGAGCACTAACGCCGATCGTGCGGCTGCCGAGAAGGCCGCTGCTGACAAGAGGATCGCCGACGAGGCCGACGCCTCCGCTGCTGCTACGGCCGACTGGCCTACTGGAGGGTATAATACATTTACACCGCTCATGTTTACTTTCATGTGTGCAGTACTAGTGGTTTGCGTAGATGTTTCTACTATCTGCCTGGTACGTGCGTACATCATCAAAATTCAGTATGTCATTAGCACTGCCTATGTCATATTCATGATTTATTATTGGATTAAATTAATCGAACAATTGCTTGATTTCTCAACAGTCCAAAAACCTAATATGTGTAGGCAATTTTCGATCCATGGTTTTGCTGCTGCACTGAAACCAGCCCCATTTACAGGGACGTACTTTAAGCGTTGGCAGACTAAAACCGTCTTATGGCTCACCGCCATGAATGTGTTCTGGGTCGCCGGTGTTACTCCCATGGGAACGATCGCTCCTGAACAGGAGAAGGCGTTCAGGGAGGCCACCGTCATCTTTGTTGGATGTGTTCTGAGCGTGATCGGAGATAAGTTGGTTGATGCATACTTACATATGCGGGTTGCCAAGGACTTGTGGGAGGCGCTCGAATCTAAATTCAGCGCAACGGATGCTGGAAGAGAGATGTATATTATGGAGCAGTTCCACGATTACAAAATGGTCGAAAACCATTCTGTATTGGAACAGGCTCATGAGATACAGTGCATTGCTAAGGAGCTTGAGCTTCTCAAGTGTGTGCTGCCGGGCAAATTTGTCGCGGGTTGCATTATCGCTAAGTTACCCAATTCCGGGAGGAACTTTGCCACTACTCTAAAAAAATCAGAGGCGTGAATTCTTAGTTAAGGATGTCATTGGCCATCTGAGTGTCAAGCAGAATTCGAGGGCAAAGGACTCGCACGGAAAAGGGACCGAAGGGACCTATGTCGCCAATGTGGTGCAGAAGAACTTCCACCCCCACAAGCCCAAGGGGAAGACTGGTGTCCAACAGAATACCGAGTTTAAGAATGGCAAGAAGACCTTCAAGAAAGATAAGAAGAAGGGTGGTTGTTTCACTTGTGGTTCAGATGAACATTGGGTTGTCAAGTGCCCAAACAAGTTTAAGAAGCCAGGACAGGACTCCAAGACTGTTAACATGATTGTGAGCAACGATGAGAGTGGGCCATCTGGGTATGGTAATTTGTTTACTGTATTTTCAGTTTGTCAGTCTACCGATTGGTGGATTGACACACGTGCAAATATTCATGTGTGTGCTGACATTTCATTGTTTTCTTCTTATCAGGCCACAGGGAACGGGTCCGTACTGATGGGAAACGGCGCGAGTGCTTCTGTTCATGGTGTTGACACGGTTGATCTGAATTTTACTTCAGGAAGGATCGTGCAACTGAAGAACGTGCAGCATGTCCCCGCCATCAAGAAGAATCTCATTGGTGGTTCCCTTCTATGTACAGAAGGGTTTAAATTGGTATTCGAGTCTAATAAAATAGTTGTTATAAAATATGGACTGATTGTTGGAAAAGGTTATGAATGCGGAGGTCTGTTCCGTTTTTCCCTTGCTGATTTTTGTAATAAAGTCGTGAACAATATTCATTCGAGTGTTAATGAAACAGAAGTTTGGCATTCACGTCTTTCTCACATTGGTTTTGGTAGTATGACGCGGTTAGCAAAAGTGATTTTAATCCCAAGTTTCACTTTAGCCAAAGGTTCTAAGTGACATTCGTGTGTGCAAGCAAAGCAACCTCGCAAGCCCCATAAGGCTGCGGAGGAGAGACATTTGACGCCATTAGAACTCATACATTATGATCTTTGTGAGATGAATGGTGTATTGACTGAAGGTGGAAAAAGATACTTCATGACACTGATAGATGATTCTACTAGATATTGCTATGTATATCTTTTAAACACTAAAGATGAGGCTCTACACTACTTTAAAATCTATAAGGCAGAAATTGAGAATCAACTTGAAAAGAAAATAAAACGAGTTCGGTCAGATCGTGCGGGACACAAAATTATTCATGAGAGGACGCCTCCCTATTCACCTCAGTCAGATGGGGTTGCCGAACGGAAAACCGTACTCTAACAGATTTGGTTAATGCCATGTTAGATACATCGGGTTTATCCAAGGCATGGTGGGGGAGGCTATATTGACATCATGTCATGTCCTGAATAAAGTTCCGACAAAAGACAATGAGATCACTCCCTATGAACAATGGGAAAAGAGAAGAACGACACTCTCATACCTACGTACTTGGGGCTGCTTGGCGAAAGTCAATGTGCCAATCCCCGAAAAGTGTAAGCTTGGACCAAAGACCGTGGACTACGTTAATTTGGGCTACGCTAAGAATATCGTCGGCTATAGATTTCTGGTAGTGAAATCTGAGGTACCTCACGCGAAGGTCGGTACGATTATGGAGTCTAAAGATGCTACATTCTTTAAGGATATTTTTCCTATGAGAGATATGCAAAGCACTTCTAGGCTGGAATCTGATGAGACTCTTGAACCTGCCATTCCGATGGGATATTATGAACAGACACATGATGGAAATCCTGAGGAGGATGGCAAGGAAACCCTTGGTAGGGGCAAGAGATAGAGGACTGCAAAGTCTTTTGGTGATGATTTCCTTGTATACCTTGTGCATGATACTCTCACTTCTATTTCAGAAGCTTATGCGTCTTCGGATGCTGACTACTAGAAAGAAGCGGTCCGTAGCGAGATGGACTCCTAACGGGACATGAGAAATCACTGAACGCCCCTATGGCTGTAAACCATTGGTTTGTAAATGGGTGTTCAAAAAGAAGCTTAGGCCCGATGGTAAGATTGAAAAGTACAAGGCTAGGCTTGTGGCCAAGGGCTATGATCAGAAAGAAGAGGAAGATTTTTTCGATACTTATTCACCTATGGCCAGACTGACCACCATTCGAGTATTACTCTCATTGGTGGCCTCGCATGGTCTTCTCGTCCACCAGATGGATGTTAAGACGGCTTTCCTGAATGGAGAGCTAAACAAGGAAATCTACATGCAACAGCCAGGTGGCTTTGTGATAGATGGTCAGGAAGGAAAATGTGTAGGTTGCTGAAATCTCTGTATGGCCTGAAAAAAGCACCTAAGCAATGGCATGATAAGTTTAATACAACTCTGACATATGTTGGTTTTGTTGTTAATGAAGCTGACAAATGTGTATACTATCGCCATGGTGGGGGCGAAGGAGTTATACTGTGCTTGTATGTTGATGACATACTATTATTCGGAACCAACCTCAAAGTCATTGAGGAGGTCAAGTCGTTTCTATCTCAGAACTTTGAGATGAAAGACCTTGGTGTGGCTGATGTTATCTTGAACATCAAGCTACTGAGAGATAATGAGGGTGGGATTACACTTTTGCAATCCCATTATGTTGAGAAGGTGTTGAGTTGTTTTGGATATGCAGACTGCATGCCATCTCAAACACCATATGATCCTAGCGTGTTGATTCGAAAGTCCAAAGGCACGGCTATAGATCAATTAAGATACTCTCAAATCATTGGTTCACTTATGTACCTAGCGAGCGCTACGAGGCCCGACATCGCCTTTGCTGTGAGCAAACTGAGTCGGTTTGTTTCAAAACCGGGTGATGTATATCGGCGTGCTGTTGAAAGAGTTATGCGCTATCTGAAGGGTACTATGAACTATGGACTTCACTATACCGGGTACCCGTCGGTACTTGAAGGGTATAGTGACGCGAATTGGATCGCTGATGCTGACGAGATGAATGCCACAATTGGGTATATGTTTACTCTTGGAGGTGGCCCTGTTTCCTGAAAGTCTTGCAAACAAATGATCTTAACGAGATCGACAATGGAAGCAGAATTAACAGCATTAGACACATCTGGTGTCGAAGCAGGATGGCTTCGAGATCTTTTGATGGACTTGCCATTGGTTGATAAACCGGTTCTGGCTATCCTTATGAACTGTGACAATCAGACTGTCATCACTAAGGTGAAGAGTTCAAAGGACAACATGAAGTCCAACAAACACATAAGAATGAGACTAAAAGTTGTCAGAAAACTAAGAAACTCCAGAGTGATAGCGTTGGAGTATGTCCAAACGGCTAAGAATCTGGCAGATCCCTTTAGAAAAGGGCTATCGCGTGTTCTAATAGATAATGCATCGAGGGAGATGGGTATGAGACCCACATGAGTTTCCATGGTGGTAACCCAACCTATATGATCGGAGATCCCGTGAAGTAGGACCTGGGAAAACAAACAAGTGGTTAACTAAGGAGAGTATTTTGACTAACCCACTCCGTTGGAGATGCACAACTCTCGGTAACTGTATGATAGGTTGATTTTTGTCTTAATGTGTTCCAAGGCTTATAAAAGCAAGATGCTATTCTACAGAGCGATCTTTGGAGGAACACACCTATATGAGTCTGACTACTGGTCATAGTCTATGAGATTAGGGTGATCTCTAGTAAGTTCATGAACAGGCCAGGAGTGACCAATATGCTCCACCCGAGGGGTCAGCCTTCGGCAGCCTAGTACTGGTAAGACACTTGGTGAAACTCCTTCACGCCAAATTGACAATTCAATGCCTAGTCCATTGTTCAGTTGTGGAGGAGTGTAGCTATTTGTTCTAGGTGGATGTTCAACCTTAACGGGTCTCCACTGAAAATACTGGTATATCAAAACAGAGTTTGGAACAGAGGACAACACCATGGGCCTTCGGGATCTGGTGGGGGATTGCTGAATATTAGTTGGGCTACAGGCCCACTTAACAATTTCAGAAAATCCCTAAAGGCCCATGCTGTCAATTGAGTGGTGGGAAGTTTAGTCCCACATGGCTAGTTGAGAGAGATGTACACCAACTTATAAGATGAGCTCTTCTCCCACTAGTATGAGTTGGTGTGAAGGAAGAAGAGGTGTTCCACACCGCGCTCCTCCTCCGCCGCCCGCCTCGCCACGCCAAGACGCGCGCGCGCCACAGGTTGCGGAAATGAGCCGAGCCGATGCAATGTTTTGCCAATCAAAATTGGAGAGTCCATTACAGACAGAAAATGAATGTGAGACCTCATATTCATTGCGGAAATGAAAATATCCATAATAAATACGTTTTATTATGGAGATGAAAACGTCTGTAATTGAACGCGTTTTTATGAAGATGAAATGTCTGTAATTAAATGGTTTTATTGCTGGACCGTTCTCCTACCCGACTGGCTATATATATGAGGCATCGTAGCTCAGCCAAACACACTTCACACCTCCACTGCTCCTCGGTCGTTCCTTTCACTACTGCTGCCCTCGGTGATCCTATCCCGTCTACCGCGTACACGGCTGACGGGAGAGCAGGCCTTCGAAACCCCGCTTCTCCAAATCCTATACGGGAGAGAGGCGATTATGTTTTTGGGGAGCGTCTCCTACGCGACTGCTCGCCTCGGTTCAACTACTTCATCTATGTCGACTACTTCCGCCTCACCTTCGTCTTCACCATGAGCACGGACCCCGATCGTGCGGCTGCCGAGCAGGCCACTACTGACAAGAGGATCGCCGACGAGGCCGACGCCTCCGCTGCTGCTACGGCCGACTAGCCTACTGGAGGGTATAATACATTTACACCGCTCCTGTTTACTTTCATGTGTGCAGTACTAGTGGTTTGCATAGATGTTTCTATTATCTGCCTAGTACGTGCGTACATCATCAAAATTCAGTATGTCATTAGTACTGCCTATGTCATATTCATGATTTATTATTGAATTAAATTAATCGAACAATTGCTTAATTTCTTAACATGAACAAATTTGGAAAAGCAGTAATACTTTTTAAACGTCTGAACAATATTTGAAAACATGAACAATTTTTGAAAATTTAATCAGTTTTTGAAATACCAAACTTTTTTCTCAATCTATGAACAAATTTTGAGAAAAGGAACGCTTAAAAATTTCGTGTCCAAACTTTTTCTAAAAATAAAATCAATTTTGAACAGAAATAAAACATGGAAAAGGAAAAGAAACAGAAACTGAAAAAAGGAAGAAGGAAAAAAACTTGATAAAGAAAAAGGGAGAAGGAAAGAAAGTGGAAAAAAACGAAATATCCGAAAAACCCACTAAAAACCCGGTCCAAGAATTTTCTAATAAGTTCCCAAAGGCATTTCCTAAACGGCGCCTGTAGCGCCCGTTTTAGGCTTACTGGTACATGGCGCACACCACTTTTACCTCGCTGGGCCGGCCCATCTCCTTTTTTCGTAAGCGCTCCCAGTAGAGGATCGAACCAGCGACATACCAGTAGAGCAAAGCATCACTAACCATCACGCCAACTCGCTCATATGTGAACTACCATATTTTTCCTCTATTTCTTATCTATTCATTCCTCTTTTCCTTTTTCCTTTTTTCCTTTTTGTTTTCTGTTTTTCCTTTTCTTTTCTTCCTAGTTTGATGTTTTTGCTTGAAATTCGTGATTTTTTTTCTTAAAAATAAATGACATTTTTCAAATTCGATGAACTCTTTTCCAAATTTGATGAACTTTTTTCAAATTTGATGAACATTTTTCCAAATCCGATGAACTCTTTTTCCAATTACGATGAACTTTTTTCAAATTTGATGAACTTTTTTCAAATCCGATAAACATTTTTCAAATTTGATGAACTCTTTTCCAAATTCGATGAACTTTTTTCAAATTCGATGAAATTTTGTCAAATTTGATGAACTTTTCTTAAAAAATTATTAACTTTTTTTCAATTTTGATGAACATTTTTTAAATTCAATGAACTTTTTTTCAAATTCATTGAACTATTTTTCAAGTTTGATGAACATTAAATAAAATGTATTTTTTTATTTTGATGAACGTTTTTCAAAACCAATAAAAGTTTTTTCAAATTTGATGAACCTTTTTTGAAAACCAATGAACTTTTTCAGGTTTGTGTAATTTTCCTTCAAAATGAAGAACAATTTTCAAAATCCATGAACTATTTCAATGTCACGATCTTTTTCCAAAAAAAATCTATGAAAAAGAATAGCGTGGCAACATTATTTACTATGCCTTTGCCGCTGTTACTAATCACTACTTAAATGATAGATTGAGTGGCTAGCGGACTCGTACCTAAACTGGAAGGTTGTGTGTTCGAGACCTGGAGATGTCTTTTTCCGGAAAAAAAATCGCGAGCTTTTGTGTTCGCTGCTGAGCGCGATTCGTGGGCCGGCCAAACTGGGCGCTGTAGCGAGCGCCAGGGAAAGGTTCGGGCGCATGAAGCGCCCGATAGGAGCCCTCGTTCCCAAAACAAGAATCTTGTAGGACGTTATAGCTACTGCAAATGGGCCGGGCCATATCGTTCGCTCACACTCGCGACGAGCGTCATCTAGGATATTCCAAGATCTGAAGAGTAGTGATCGGCCCAATAGTATCACTGACGCGCAAGTGGCTGGTTAGTGCTAATAACGACATCTTCATCACATACGGCCTAGTTGGCCGGTTGTTGATAACTATCAACAGGACTAGAGGCGAATCAACCTGTGATTGAGTTGGTTAGGTGGACACTGATATCTCCAACCCACCAGGGTTCAAATCCTGGTGTTCGCATTATTCCTGGATTTATTTCAGGATTTCCGGCGATGCGCTTTCAGTTGGAGGAGACGTTCCCGTCGGCGACGAGGCGCTTACGGTGACTTCGTAAATCTCAAGATGATATGCCGGCTCAGTCTCTCAGAGGTGCTCATAGGGGTGATTTTTTATCGAAAGAGACCCTCTGCCCACTGGAATTGACAAAAGAGACCCCCTACGGACGAAATTGATAAAAAAAGACCCCCTCACAAGTGGCGGCAGGAGCGGCAGGCGACACGTGTCACCTGCCGCCACACCATGAGGCGGCTGGCCCCGCCGCCACTGCAGGAGGCGGCCGCGCGTGGCAGAACGGTGGCAGCACAGGCCAGCGTGCCGTGACGGAACGGGCCGCGCCAGGTGGGCCCGGCCGCCACCGGGTGAGGCGGTCGCCGCTGCCGCTGTCGCCACCCGACCGACAAGGCCTGCTGCGCGTGGGCCCAGCAGGTGGGCCACGCCGCCACCTGCCGAGGCGGCCTGTCCTGTGCTGCTGCACGCGCGCCAGTGCGCAGACGGCGCTGATTCCGAGGCGCGACAGTGATGGCTGTGACTCCGACGCGCGGGAATATGCACGCTTTTGGTTCTTTCGCCCGGAAACCAATCCCGCCTTTGCTTCTTTTGCCTCAGCGGATGCGATAGCACTGGGAATCCTACGGGAAACTGTTGTGCCGACACTACAGGGATCGTAAAAATCCCCGCTTAATTTTCTCGCCATCATTTATCGTCTGAGCTTATAAAAGGAGACACCGAGGCTCTCGTCCAGCCATCCTCGAAATCGGCAGTGCGCAAAGTGTGTAACACATTTTTTCAGTCGGTATGAGTTTGCCTTGCTCGGATCAAAGCATTAGGCCGAGGAAAATGAAGAATGCAAGTTTGCCTCCGGGGGTGGCAGTCCTGCGGTGTTGGTGTGGCGATCTTTGCAAGGTGAAGGAGGTTACGGATTTTTCAGATTGGTTGGGCATGAAGTTTTTCATGTGCGCCAATTATGAGGAAGATCCACCCATAGCTATTTCAGAGTACGACAAGCCTCCGGTATGCTTTAACCATCACAAATAGATATTGTTGGTATTTTGATAAATTCTTTAATAACATTCTGGTTTTTCGTTGTAGTCTCCTCCGCCTCTGTGCATGTACTATCGTTGGATTGACACGGAGATACCGGCTTGGGCAGTGACTGAGATTCGTGAAAGAAGTCGCCGTGCGTGGAATAGTTTCTATGCGGAAGAGCGACGCGAGAAGGCGGAAGCTGAGGAGAAAGCAGAGCAAGAGAGAGAGTTAAAAGAATACTATGCGGAGCAACACCGGTTTTTTCAGGATTTAGGAAAGAAAAACAGGGAAGAGGCTCGTCGCATGGAGGAGCAGGAACGACAGTGAAAGGAGGCTCGTGAGGCGGAGAGGCAGAGAAAGAAAGAAAGGGCTCGTCAGGCCAAGGCAGCAGAAGAAGGTGGCGATGGAAAAGGAAAATATCCACGTTGGACTCAGTAGATTCCTGTGGTAGTATTTTAAATTTTGCAATCATCTGTATCTTTATTTCTGCAGTTTAATGTAGCTTCATTTCAGTAGTTAAATGTAGCTTTATTTAAATTCTACGATGTATCTTATTTTCAGTTGTACCTTGTCGTGTTGTATCTTATTTTCAGTTGTACCTTGTGGTGATGGAAAAAATATATAGTTTTAGAATAAAGTAGTGGCATTTTCTTTCCCTCCACTAATTATCGAACATCGTGCAACAACTATAAAATGAAATTAAGATAGAACATAATGCCTTACAATAAGAGAGTACAAACTAATAATGCAAGTACATCTGAATTAAACGGTACAATGGGTCGCGCACGTGCATAGATAAATCACCCTACTTTACGACAACCACCTAGCCTTTCCTTACGACCGGAAGGCGACAAGCGATTAGGTGGCCGGGTCACACGAAGACCGCGGCCGTACTCCAATTCGGCTTCATGTGTCTGCGAGTCCTGCGTAGGTGGTGGAGTCGCGAATCCTTGTTGCGAACCTGAAGCGTAATTGTAGGCGTATGATTGTGACTCCGCGGGGATAAAAGATGGGCCAATAACGTCCCCTCCGAAAAACTCTGTAACTAATGATGTAACCGGGTCGCCAAGATCATGTGATGTTCCCCGGAGGCCTGTGTTGACGCCATGATCATGTGATGCTCCCTGGAGGCCCGTGTTGACGCCGCGTTGGGTGTTCTCATCGCCCCAATTAACATCCGCTGCAATCGCCACCAATAGTGTGCCCTTGTACTTTCCAGTGAGAAAGGTACCATCAACAGATAATACCGGGCGGCAGTGCCTGAAGGCTTGTATAGTCTGGGCGAATGCCCAGAATAAGCGGTCCAGGATTAGCTCACCCGGGTTCATTGGGTTTGGACGTTCTCTCCGCCAAACTTGAGTCCCCCTATTAGCACTTGCTATTTGATGAAGCATTCTAGGGGCATAAGAATATGCCTCCTCATAGGTACCATACAAGTTCTTGAATATATTTTCCTTCGCACGCCTAGCCTTGCTGTAGCTAACAGGGAATCCAATTAGATCCTCTGCATCTTTTTGCAGAGCCCTAACACTAATGTGGAGACTTCCCTGCACAATTGTTTCCATTGTCTGTGCCACAAATTTTGCTGTCACATTGCAGTGATCTGAAAGAGTCCCAGTTTGCTCACAGGTATGCTCCACTTTTTTTGTGATATGCCATGACTGACATACCCCAGGCTTCAGTCTAGCGAGAACTCTTCCGCGGCAACCTTTCGCGGTGTGGATGCATATGACCTTCAACTCTTTTTTATCAGACTGCTTCACTCTATGCTGGCGGTGGATGCCGATTGCATAGCTACCCATTGCCTGGTAAGCAGACTTCTTATCTGGGAAAACTTGCCCAACCTCCAGGCTTCCCGCTCCTAGGCCAGAAGCAGAGTGAAATTCGTTGGTGATGCTCATATCCTGTAAAAACCCAGGTTGCAGTGCCGCCGCGACCGCCCTCTGAGGAGGAACATCTTCTTCTCCGCTTGACTCCGAAGACGCAGAAGAATGATCATCATCATCTAGCGCCTCCGGCAATCCCTCCACGTGTTCGCTCATGTCAACGGCCGCCGACCAATATCCTGTGTCATACACAGGCTGGCCGCCCGTCGGTTCCGATGGGCTGATGCTAGGGGTTGATGTGATGGCCAACTCGACCTCACCACCCCTGCTACTGCATCCGGCAACATCAGTGACTGAAATGAACTCCACATACACCATCGGCTGACCATACATTGAGTTATTGGGATTGCTTGCGAACCTCATGTACGACCCCCACGACCGATCACCTGTGACAGGCCGCAAACCCCAACGGGCAACTGTCCCATCATTTCCTCCGTCAACGACGAAGGCCTCCATTGTCATTTTTTTTCATGCATCACTGGGCCAAACACCGCTCGGATGCACCTTCTAACAGCTGCGTAACCCACGTTGACCATGTCTCTCACCACAACTGTAGTCGACTCGCACAAGGACACATCCACCCCGAATGGACCGTCGCGTAAGACGTTCCCATAGTACACTACTAAATTTTCCATAGTACCTAACCAACATACATGTTTACATTTCAAATAATTAGTAACTGAACATTTAGTAACGATGACAACATTTACATATCATTCCACTAAAATAATAACCGTATTTTCGTTACAAATATTCGGGTTTTTTTTCTAATCATTTGCTTAGACTTTAAGAGGTTGTTTGGTTAACGGGTATTTAAAGATCTATTTTTTCTCAAACTCGTCTACGAGAGTAAAAACGACTATTAGTAAAAACTAATTTTGTTACAACAGGTTATGACAAAACCGATGGTAATTACTCGCTATCCAAACAACCACTAAACATAATAGTACGATAATAACATTTCAATATCATATGAGTGAAACATTAAATTTCTTCCGGCTTTATATAGTTTTTTCATATCATACGATAGCAATCATTTATTTACAA
The DNA here is from genome assembly GCA_034509565.1 of Triticum monococcum. Classification (NCBI taxonomy): domain Eukaryota; kingdom Viridiplantae; phylum Streptophyta; class Magnoliopsida; order Poales; family Poaceae; genus Triticum; species Triticum monococcum. Next base: position 660,952,638 of record CM067843.1, on the reverse strand, counting down.
ATAATAGTATTTGCATCAGCATGCACATTATTCACAACAATACATCAATATAAAAAACATTAACAAAATTGCGGCGTCATTTTATACCTTAGCTCCAATATGGATATGCTTGCGAATGCAATTAAGCGTCAAAATAGTTCGAATAAATATCCGTCACCAGTACTATATGAACGGAGTCAACCTATTATCACATGAACATCAATATTACACACATATTTTTCTTTCTGCTATCAAAAGTACGAACATAGCACTTGCATGTATGTGGTCATCACCTCAAAAGCGACAACGAAGATGGAAACACAATTTCTTCAATCACGTCATCTCCTCCTTATTTGCTACTTAAGATGAATTATTTTACCTAATTACAAACATCATCAAGTACATTAGCACCTAATCTTAACATATAAAATTTAGATTATTGCGACATAACAAAGTAGACCTGCAGTTTGCTAACTATAGACTTATTAATAAATATACCACATGCAATGAACAATTGCAGTACAAGTTTTTCTTAATTACCGTATTAAGATTTCTCGCATGTCAATACTAATGGACGCACCTAACATTGATACAACATCTTCAACCCACTCTTCTAAAAAAATGTTATAAATGCTACATCTGTCGTCTGAAATTATTTCTAATCTCTAAGCACTAACATTGCATAGCCAATAACGAGCTAAAACACTAACTAATTACCACCCTGCATGCACAATAAAATCAATGTATTGCAAAGCTCATACCTTGATCTTCAACTTTGTAGTTCACTTCGCTAGGCAAATCGTACTCCTGAAGCTCTAAATGACTCCAAAAAGTGATGAAATAATGCCTAACAAAATAGATAACACATAGTTATGAACTAAACAAAAAGAGTAAAAACATCATGCATGCAAACGAAACCAACAAAAATGGATAGATCTTACCTTCGTCTATCTTTTCTTCAACTTCAACATATTCAAAATCCAACTCTAAATCGCCCTAAATCACGAGTGAAGTGCCTAATGAGTTTTTCTTTCTCTCTGTTCTTACACACTCAGAAGGTAGAAGAGGATGCCAGTGTGCTTGCGCACGGAGCAGAAGCATACTATATAAAAGGAAGAGGATCCCTGTAGTGTCGGCACAACAGGTTCCCGCAGCCTCGGATTCCCGCAGCGAGTGATTCCCGCAGTGCCATCGAATCTGCTGAAGCAATAATCAGCGTGATTCTCGCAGTGCCGTCGCATCCGCTGAGGCAAAAGAAGCAAAAGCCAGAGTGATTCCCGCCCGTGAAATTCGTCGTCCTCCGCGCATGGGAATCAGCCCAGTTAGCAACAGCGAGTCCGTGAAATTCGTCGTCGTTGCGCCTAGCAAAGCAACAAAAGTGTCGCGCACGGGAATCAATGCCTGAAAAAGTGTCACGCACGGGAATCAGTGCCTGAAAAAGTGTCGTCGCGCGCGCCTGTCGGGCCGCATGCAGCGCTGCCGCCTCACCCGGTGGCGGCCGGGCCCGCTATCTCGTCGCGCGTGCAGCTGTGCCTGTCGGCCTGGGCGCGGCATGGGCAGGAGAGGCCGCCTCACCCAGTGGCGGCGTGGCCCACCTGGCCTCGCCCGTTACGTCGCGGCTACTGCGCTGCGGAGATTCTGTTATGCTCCGCGCGGCCGCCTCCTGCGGTGGCGGCCGGGCCCGCCGCCTCCTGGAGTGGCGGCAGGTGACACGTGTCGCCTGCCGCGCCTGCCGGCACTAGTGAGGGGGTCCTTTTTGCCAATTTTATCGGTAGGTAGTCCTTTTTGTCAATAGCGTTCGATAGGGGGTCCTTTTGGACAAAAAATCCATAGGGGTAGGGTGTGCGTGTGTACGTTCATAGGGGTGAATGTATGCGCGTGTGTATGAGCGCTTGTGTCTGTACTGATGCTTAAAAAAAATCAACAGGACTAGAGAAATAGGGATATCAGTGACCGTCCACTCTAGGACACAAATTACACATGCAACACACAAGAAGCACACATAAACATTGTATTTTCATCCAAAAATATTTAACACATGAATTTTTTTGAAATCATGGTTTTGTTTTTTTTTAATTCATGATTTTTGTTTGAAATTCCATGAAGCTTTTTAGAATTCCGTAAAAAAATACAAGTAAAGAAAGAAAAATAAATAAATAAATAAATACAGGCACCACACGGCCCTCACTGAGCTGATCCAAATCGCACAGATTGTGTGCGATTGGTTACCTGGCGTGGGAGCGGCTATGTGCCGCTTGCGCCGATGGTGGGCCGGTCCAGTAGGACGTGGCTCATCATGTTGACATCATTCAATTCTTTTCTATTTTTACTTTTATTTATATTTTAAATACATATATTTCAAAACTTCCAAAAAATGTCATGTCGATGAAGAAATATTCACGCGTTTCAAAAATAAATATATGCAATTTTTTTAAATGTGTATACAATTTTATAAAATATTGGCGTAATGTAAAAATGTTTTGTACCGTCAAAAAATGTATGTGAAATTTTATGGAAAATATTCCCACATTTCAAAAAAATGTTCATGACATTTGATAGAAAATAATCAAGTGTTTCCAATAAATATTGTTAAAAATTAATACAATGTAAATTTCTTTGTGTAGTTTAAAAGAATGTTTATTTCCATTAAAAAAACTACAACGTGTCTTTGGAAAATGTTAACGTGTATTCAAAGAAGTATTCAAAACATCTATTTAAAAAATGTGCATCATGCAATGAAAAATATCCAATGTGTATGAGAAAATTGTTTCACATGTGCCCTAGAAATATATTCGTGCACTGAAAAAAATATAGACATGTGTTAAAGAAGAAAACCGATAAAAAACAACAAAGGAAAGCAAAAATAATCAAAGAAAACGAAGAAAACCCCAAAACAAAATCAAAGTATAACGAGTAAAGAAAGTAAATCCAAAAAACCAATGAGAAAACAAAGAAAACCAGAGTAAAATGAAGAGAAAAAACCCAAGAAAATCGGTGAAAACAAATAAAATCCAAGAAAAAATAAAAAAACGAAAAAGAAAAAACCCCAAGGAAAACCTGAGCAGAGCAAACCTACAGCGTGTAGCGAGCAACCGCGTTAATTGGCCGTCAGTTAGACATAGCCCGTAGGCGACTTGGAATCGGTATGGGATTCCTTAAACAGAAAGAATCGACGAGCGACATATAACCCTGCGTGGCCACGGGTGAAAAAGGGTGCCGCGTTAGGATTTCAACTTTTGTCAAGGTCGAGCTAGCCCTACCTCGTCTTCAATCGGAAATCCCTCTTCGCCGCGCCGCCGCTGCCCTAAATTCCACCACGCAAACACCGGCAATGGCATCGTCGCAGAGGGCAATCACCACGACTTCATCGAGGTCCAGCCTAGGGTCCGCGCGGGGAGGGCACGCGTTCGAGATATCTGGGTACAGCCAGCACAAGGGCCTTGGCATAGGCGAATCCGTCCGCTCCGCCACCTTCACTGTCGGCGGCTGCGAGTGGTCCATCGTCTTCTACCCCAACGGAGAAATGTATGAATACCAAGAATACGTCTCGGTGTTTCTTGAGCTACTGACGTTGGAGGCCGACGTAAGAGCCGGCTTCGACATGATTCTGGTCGTCCCGTCGGACCGGGCCACCACCAAGTTGATCCATCGGGTGGCTCCCATGGTTTTCGGCCACATACAACCCGACTGGGGGCTTCCCCAGTTCATGAAGAGGGCAGTCTTGGAATCATCACCGTACCTGGAGGACGACCGCCTCGTGATCAAGTGCGAGGTCACTGTCGTCAGGCAACCACAGGTGGAGGAGACCGCGCCGGACTTCGAGGTCCAGGTGCCGCCCTCTGATCTGTACGACAATCTTGGGAAACTGTTAGAATCAGGGGAGGAAGCAGATGTAATTTTCAAGGTTAAAAGGGAGTCCTTTTCTGCCCACAAGATTGTGCTTGCAATGCGGTCGCCGGTGTTCAAGGCGGAGCTTTATGGGCCGATGAGCGACAAAAGAACACGGAGGATAACCGTCAAGGATATGCAGCCTGCTGTATTCAAGGCGTTGCTTCAGTTTATCTACACTGATTCCTTGCCTTCCATGCTTGACCTCTGCGACAGTGACCAGAAAGAAATGGTCAAGCATTTGCTTGTGGCTGCAGATAAGTATGCCATGGAAAGACTGAAGCTAATCTGCGAAGGCATTCTTTGCAGGAATCTCGACGTTGATTCTGTGGCGACGACATTAGCTCTGGCTGACCAGCATCATTGCGGCAACCTCAAAGAAGCTTGTGTCCAATTTCTCCTCACGGGGAATAGAATGGATGCTGTGCTGGCAAGCAAAGGCTACACACACCTTAAAAGATCTTGTCCTTCTGTCATAGTTGATATCTTTGAGAGGGCAACTAAGTCTCGCAAGATTTTGTAAGTTCATGTTGGGTTATCTGGATTTAGTTATCTTACATATGACTTGGTACTTTGGTAGTATGTAGCCACCTGAAACCAACTCTCCTTATCCTCTTTTTTTTTTTGAAAAGGGGATCCCGGGCCTCTGCATCAGAACAATGCATACGGCCATACTTATTAATATGCAAATAGGTTCAACAAAAGTCGTCATGTCTCAAACAAAAGAACGAAAAATGCTCACAAAGAGCAGGAAAAGTAAAAATAAAGCCACAACCAGATGGCATAAGAAAGGTAGGGAAACTAATTGCCTATCCTATTACATGACTGCCATCCAAACCGGTTGAAAATAGTCCGAGCTACCATCTCCCATCAGATAGATCCAGTAACCAAACGCTTCTCTGGTTATCGGAGATCTTTTGGAAACTCTTCTATGTCTTGGATGTAATGATGAATCACCTTATATGTATTCCTGTTTTATAGCTTTTGCAAACTGTATGCTATATGCATATAGATCACCTGTTTCTCTAAGATTGATCTGGGCTAACAATACATTAGGTTTTACAATTTTGATCATAATTGTTCATTCCCTTTCGCAAAGCAGTTAATAATTACTTCTTTTTGTTGTGGAAGCGTGGATCATTAGGTCGATTGCCTAAATGATGTTGGGATTATTAACCATAAAAGTTATGCCGTGCACAAGGTTTATATACTTTCGTCTTTTTTGTTCATTATCATCTTTATTTATTTATAAGATCATGAACCGTATATAACTTGAGTAAACAAGTAATTTGTCTTACACCCCAAGTGACCATAGCCCAGAGATTCCCACAATGCCAAGATTTATTTATTGTTAGTATTTAGGCTCTTGGTACCTGTATATATAGTTATATACTAGAGAATGTGTTGTTATGAAATGAGCAAAATCATGGCCTCCTTTTTGGTGTGCAAAAATCTGAACAACCAACATATGATGGTGAACACTGAACAATATTAGATCATGGTGATTTGTGAATCAGGGCAGTCGGCCACTGTTAGTCATACAGCATGCTGTGCACACGTCAGTGGCATCTTTTCTGACTCCTAAGTCCCTAGGTGAGTAAAGTTATTTATTCTGAATATCCAATGTAGAAACATATACTCCTACCTCCTTTTGTATAAGCCTTTAATTATAGTAAGTAAATATAGTAAATAACTAAATCTGATACTCCTACATATATCTGTTTAGTCACTCGGCTCCACCTCTCTAATTATCCGTAATCATCCCACAAGGCTACTAGCGGAAGGTGAGAGTTATGATGTTTTTCAGCTATAGGCTGTCTTATAACAACCATCCCATAAAGTATATATGTACTAATGCGATTTCCCATTCATTCTGAAGAGCATGTTTACTGCTTCGAGATATCTTTCAGTTTGCATCACTTCAAAATAATGGGTAATTAGCCAGTTTGGTACCAATCAAAATTTACTATGGCCGCATCCACATTTTTTTAAATAACCCTGCGATACATTGTCGAAGGAAGATAACATGATAGCTCGCGATAAATTCTGAATTACCATCAACATAACAAATTTCCTTGCTATTGTGAAACATCTTGTTCTTAATTTTTCACTCTGCTTGTTCTTGGAGGTCATGCCATGTGTATTACTACAGATAAAGGCCCCACCTGTCATTTTTCACCTTTAGACAAATCCAAGTTTCTGAAATCACTGCTTGTTTCATACCTGGACCAATTTTTAGGCATCTAATGAAGAAGTAGGCTAACATAATGCTCAACTGACCTCTTGGAAGCTGTAATTTTGAATTAAGAATCATCGAAGTTATTTTCAACTTGAATTTCAGTTGTGAAATTATAGACATAGAATTGTGTGTGCAATCCTTTTTCTTGCTCATGAATCAATATCATAGGGTATGTACAGGAAGAAAAGTCAAGAGATCAAGCTAAAACTGATGGTACAAGATGGTAAGGATTTTGAATGAAGAGAACCTGTCAAGCAACTCAAATCGTGGTCTGTTGATGTTGCTTATTAGTTATGCGTGCAGCTCTTTGTCAGTTTGGCTGGCTGGCTAAATCGCACGTGTCTTTTTTTCTTTCAGAAAAGGTCTTTTTTCCTTTCTACACATGGTTTTACAACGTGCACGACACTGCAAACAATTGGTCCACCACCTAAACAATCGCACGCGTCTTTAAGGTTGTCATTATTTTGTCATGTGGTGTTCTACACCAGATATCTTATGCAAGTATTTGTAGTTACGGTAAGCATATTGAAATTCTGCAGGTAATTTTCATTGAATAGGTGCATTCACTGTTATCTACCTTGCTTGGACCTCTATGTATGTATGACGTGCGTGCGACGCTCACCCACTACCCAAAAAGGCTTTCGCCTCGCTTTATAAATAAATCAACCACCAAGCAAAGAGTAACAGACAACAATGGGACACACAACACACCTACACAACGCCACCGCAGACAGGGTCTAGCACTCACACACAGACACACAGAGACCCAAGTTCCGCTGTGGGCACGGCATAACAAACCCAACATAACACCAACATACACGAAACACCCCTAGACGGCGGAGGCGGCGGTGAGAAGATGACAAACTAATCTGGTTCTGGTGGTGGCAGGGGAAGCGTTGGAGTCAACCGGAGAGCCATCGCGCGAAGCTGGGTGATGATGGAGGTGATGGCGTCTCTCTCCCTGGGATGGCTAAGCGGCCGCCAGAGTTGCAAGTAACCAGACCATTTGAACAAAGCGTCAGTAGCACGACGAAGAGGGATACGCTGGATCACAAGTTTATTCCTAGCAGTCCACAACGTCCAGGCAAGGACCCCAATGGTCAGCCACCTAATGTGGCGCAACGCGCGGGGGGGGGGGGGGGATCGCCTGGAGTTCGGCAAAGAGAGCGGGGAAGTTGGTATGGTCCCAGCTTCCACCCACAATCTCGCGGAAACAACTCCATAGGGACTGCGCAGACACGCAGGTGAAGAAGATATGGTTCGAATCTTCTTCAGGCCCACAGAGCGGGCACCGCCCATCACTAGGGCCATTGCGCTTCAGAACCTCAACGCCAGAAGGGAGGCGGCCGCGAATCCATTGCCATAGGAAGATCCTAATTTTCAAGGGGAGGCTTCCAAATGGAGGAAAGAGCCTCATGGCCGAGAGAGGGGGCGATGGCTAGATAGAGAGATTTGGTGGAGAATTGACTGGACGGCTCGAGGCACCACCTGGCACGGTCATCGTCAGACGTGAGATCCGGCTCATGGAGAGCAATACAGTCAAGCAACTCCTGCCAGTCCGCATTCTCAGCAGGACCAAAAGGCCTCCGGAACGCAAGCCGCCCTAAGTCAATAAGGGCGGTCGCCACGGAGATCTGAGGGGTAACCGCGATGGAGAACAGGTCTGGAAAGCGGGCCGCCAGGGGCGTGTCACCAGTCCAGCGATCGAACCAGAACAGCGTGGCGGTGCCGAAACCAATCTCGATCGAGGTCCCGATCCGGAGGACAGGGAGGAGCTGAATGATGGATTGCCAGAACTGGGAGCCCCCAGATCGCTGACAGAAGGCAAGAGGCTGGCCTCGGAGGTATTTCTGCCGAATAATGCGTAGCCACAGCCACCATCTCCACTGCCAATCCTCCAGAGCCACCGAGTCAGAAGGGCAATATTCATGCGTTTGGAGGACATGATCCCAAGGCCGCCCTTGTCGCGAGGTTTGCAGATCTCAGACCACCGGACCATGTGGTATTTCTGTTTATCACCCTCGCCGGCCCAGAAGAAGCACCCCTGAACGGTGGCAATCCCGTGATGAAGAGTCTCCGGAAGGCTGTAGAAGCTCATGATGAATAATAGGAGGCTGGAGAGGGACGAGTTAATGAGCACCGTACGGGCCGCTTTCGAGAGCCACCGACCCTACCAGGGCTCGATCCGGTGTTGGAGCTTCCCCACCGTGGGGTGCAGCTCGGCTACCGTAAGCCTGGCGTCACTAATGGGTAACCCCAGATAAGTCGTGGGGAAACACCCAAGCTGGCAGTTAAGCCGATCCACTATGCTCTGTCGCTCGTCTTGGGCGTAGCCCAAGACCATAACCTCACTCTTGTCGAAGTTGATCCTAAGGCCGGACATTTGCTGGAAGCACAATAAGAGGAACTTGAGGTTCGAGATATCACTCTCAGAGCCCTCCACCATGATAATGGTGTCGTCTGCATATTGGAGGAGGGAGATCCCGTTGCCTCCAACAAGCTGCGAGACAATCCCCTTAATGTGTCCTGCCACCTTGGCCTAATCGAGGATGGCCGCGAGCGCATCAATAACTATGTTGAACAGGAATGGGGAGAAGGGGTCGCCCTGGCGGACCCCACAAAATATGGGGAAGAACAGGCCGATCTCCCCATTAATGTTCACCGCGGTGCGGCCTGAAGACACCATCTGCATTACTCTGGTCACCCACCTATCATCGAAGCCCTTCTGAAGCAAACATTCCCGAAGGATGGTCCAGCTGACCGTGTCATAAGCCTTGTGGAAGTCCAGTTTTAGGAAGACTGCCTTGAGGTGTTTGGAGTGCACCTCATGGAGAGCTTCGTGGAACACTAGGACTCCATCAAGGATATAGCGGCCTTGGATGAAGGCCGACTGATCAGGGTGAGTGATCCGGTCAGCTAGAGGGGCCACCCTAATGGCGTACCCCTTCGCGAGGATGGGGAAGATGACGTTAATCAACGTAATCGGCCAAAATTGCCGGATGTCCGAGGCTCTCGTCACCTTAGGGATGAGAGTGATTACCCCATAATTCAGTCGGGCGAGGTCAATGGTCAAAGCCATGAACTCGTCGAATAGGGCCATCACCTCAGGTTTGATCACCTCCCAGAAGGTCTGGAAGAACTTCATCGGGAGGCCATTCGGGCCTAGAGCCGAGGAGGGGTTCATGCCCTTAATAGCCGCCCAAACTTCCTCCTCCAAGAACGGGGTCGTGAGGGCCGCGTTATCCGCAGGCGAGACGCAGCAGTGGGCAGGCCAAATGTCTTGCGCAAGGGCAAGACCTCCCTGAGAGGAGGCAGAGAATAGGTCTCTGTAGAAGCCATCAACATGCGCCCGGATGTCCTCCGGCCGCTGAAGGAGGGTCGGACCATCCCACAGGAGGGGGATGGAATTGCGGCGTCTACGACCATTAGCAATAGCCTGGAAGTAGGCAGTATTAGCGTCCCCCTTGAGGACCCAATTCTGCGTACCCCGCAAGCGCCAGTAGGCCTCCTCATCAGTGTAGATGACCGTGTGAAAGCACAAGTGCTCCCTAGGTGGTTTTGGTAATTGATGACAACATATCTCTTGTTGGACTAATACCTTACCTGGTGTATTTCAGATAAGTTCAACAATGGAGTGGCATGGACTAAAGGTTGTGGGAACCTCTTCAAGATGCTAAGGACAAAGGATTGGCTAAAGCTTCAAGCTCAAGACTCTTCTTTTTATATTTTAGTGATCCAAGATCACATTGAGTCCTTAGGAAAAGCCAATACTATCAAGAAGGGATGAGGTGTTGTTTAATGAGCCTCTTGCTCAAGTGCTTAATGATATGCTCCAAAATCCTCAGCTACTTTCCCACTTCCACAAATGACCTAAACCCTAAGCCAAACTCGGTCATACCGATTTTGTCAATCCGGTGCCACCGAGTTTCACTTGTCATTTGCCACTGCCAAACCCTAGCAATTCGGTCCTACCGATACGGATCTCGGTCTCACCGAGATGGGCTTGCAAACTCTCTGTTACCTGTTGCAATATCTTCGGTCCCACCGAGATATGCAACCGGCCCCACCGAGTTTGCTTGGCCAACTCTTAGTTTCACTTATTACCAAAATTGGTCCCACCGAGTTTGAGTAATCGGTCAAACCGAGTTTTGGATTTTCCCAAACCCTAACCGAATCGGTCCTACCGAGTTGCATCTCAGTCCCACCGAAATTCCTAACGGTCACTAGGTTTACCATTTCGGTCCGACCGAGTTTGATGATCCGGTCCCACCGAGATTGGAAAACTGTGTGTAACGGTTGGATTTTGTGTGGAGGCTATATATACCCCTCCACCACCTCTTCATTCGGAGAGAGAGCCATCAGAACACATACACCATTCCTACTCATATGTTCTGAGAAAGAACCACCTACTCATGTGTTGAGACCAAGATATTCCATTCCTACCATATGAATCTTGATCTCTAGCCTTCCCCAAGTTGCTTTCCACTCAAATCTTCTTTCCACCAGATCCAAATCCTATGAGAGAGAGTTGAGTGTTGGGGAGACTATCATTTGAAGCACAAGAGCAAGGAGTTCATCATCAACACACCATTTGTTACTTCTTGAAGAGTGGTGTCTCCTAGATTGGCTAGGTGTCACTTGGGAGCCTCCGACAAGATTGTGGAGTTGAACCAAGGAGTTTGTAAGGGCAAGGAGATCGCCTACTTCGTGAAGATCTACCGCTAGTGAGGCAAGTCCTTCGTGGGCGATGGCCATGGTGGAATAGACAATGTTGCTTCTTCGTGGACCCTTCGTGGGTGGAGCCCTCCGTGGACTCGCGCAACCGTTACCCTTCGTGGGTTGAAGTCTCCATCAACGTGGATGTAGGATAGCACCACCTATCCGAACCACGGGAAAAACATCCGTGTCTCCAATTGCGTTTGAATCCTCCAAACCCCTCCCGTTACATTCTTGCAAGTTGCATGCTTTACTTTCCGCTGCCTATATACTCTTTGCATGCTTGCTTGATATGTATTGTGTATGCTAAAATTGTGCCCGAACTCCACTTAAACCGAAAAAGCTTAAAAAGTGCAACTTTAGCATTAAGTGTCCATTCACCCCCCCTCTAGACACTCCTTCTTCTAGATCCTACACCGTGAGCTGATCTTCCAAGTCGTATCTAAGCATCCATTCGTTTGCCGAAAGGCCAACGGTGTCAGCCCACAGGTCGAGGGCCTGGATGCCCTCAAGGAGAGCCTTCTTCCGCTCACGAATGTCTCGACCCACATTTGCACCCACCCTTTCATGAATTGCCGCGACCGCTTTGGCGCAGAAGTGCCAAGAATCGACGGCCGACAGGGCCCTATGGGGGGCGTCCCTTGCCTCGCGCCACCTGGCGACCACTGCGGCGGTGAAGCCTGGTTGACACAACCAGAAGGTCTCGAGCCGGAAGCGTGGTGGCAGAGGGGGCGCTCATTCTCCGAATAGAGGAGAAGGGGAACGTGGTCGGAACCAATCCGCGTAATCGCCCGCAACGATGCTAGGGGACACCGAATGTCCCACTCAGGGGAAGCGAAAACTCGATCGAGGACCGAGCGAGTCGGATCAACTTGGCGGTTAGTCCAAGTGAACCTGGCCCCGACACGATCGAGTTCCTGCAGCCCCATATCAGCGATGCAATCATTGAATAATTTCATACGAGGAAAGTTCACTAGATTATTGCTCTTGTATTCTTCCGTCCGGATGAGGTTGAAATCGCCGCCCACTACTACCGGAAACTGGGCCGACGCAACCTTCCTCCGGAGCTCAGCAAGGAAGGTCTCCGACCTGCGGTGGTCGGCCAGACCATAAACCGCAATGATCTCCCATTTAAAATTTAAGGACCTTTCGAAGACCTCCATGCTAACAAAGAACTCGCCCCGGTCCATGCGCCCAACCTCAAGGGTGGCATCCTTCGCACCTAGGAGGATGCCACCCGAGTGACCCGTACTCCCACTAGAAGGGAGCCAGTGCCAGGCGAACAGGTCGGAGCTCAGATGCTCAAGTTCCGACAAGGAGAATTCAGTACGCATCATTTCTTGAATGGCTACAATGTCGATTCGCTCAGTTCGCATGTACTCAATGAGTTGGCGGCGCCGACCATCTTGGCTGAAACCGCGGATGTTCCATAATAAGCCTCGCATCACGCATACATCGGGGGGCTGCTTGACCCCAAGACACGTGAGGTGCTCTGTGTTGGGGAGCGTAGTAATTTCAAAAAAATTCCTACGCACACGCAAGATCATGGTGATGCATAGCAACGAGAGGGGAGAGTGTGATCTGCGTACCCTTGTAGATCGACAACGGAAGCGTTTGGTTGATGTAGTCGTACGTCTCCACGGCCCGACCGATCAAGCACCGAAACTACGGCACCTCCGAGTTTTAGCACACGTTCAGCTCGATGACGATCCCCGGACTCCGATCCAGCTTCGGGGAAGAGATCCGTCAGCACGACGGCGTGGTGACGATCTTGATGTACTACTGTCGCACGGCTTCGCCTAAGCACCGCTACAATATTATCGAGGACTATGGTGGCAGGGGGCGCCGCACATGGCTAAGAATATGATCACGTGGATCAACTTGTGTTCCTCTGGGGGGAGGCCGGCCGGCCATCATAGGGCGCGCCAGGAGGAGTCCTACTCCCTCCGGGAGTAGGACTTCTCCCCCAATCCTAGTTGGAATAGGATTCACGAGGTGGAAAAGAGAGAGAGAGAAAGGAGGGGGGCGCCGGCCCCCTCTCTCCTTGTCCTATTCGGACTAGGGGGGAGGGGCGCGCGGCCCAGCCCTGGCCGCCTCTCCTCTTCTTCCACTAAGGCCCACTAAGGCCCATATAGCTCCCGGGGGGTTCCGGTAACCTCCCGGTACTCCGGTAAAATCCTGATTTCACCCGGAACACTTCCGATATCCAAACATAGGCTTCCAATATATCAATCTTTATGTCTCGACCATTTCGAGACTCCTTGTCATGTCCGTGATCACATCCGGGACTCCGAACAACCTTCGGTACATCAAAACGTATAAACTCATAATATAACTGTCATCGAAACCTTAAGCGTGCGGACCCTACGGGTTCGAGAACAATGTAGACATGACCGAGACATGTCTCCAGTCAATAACCAATAGCGGGACCTGGATGCCCATATTGGCTCCTACATATTCTACGAAGATCTTTATCGGTCAGACCGCATAACAACATACGTTGTTCCCTTTGTCATTCGTATGTTACTTACCCGAGATTCGATCATCGGTATCCAATACCTAGTTCAATCTCGTTACCGGCAAGTCTCTTTACTCGTTCTGTAATACATCATCTTGCAACTAACTCATTAGTTGCATTGCTTGCAAGGCTTAAGTGATGTGCATTACCGAGAGGGCCCAGAGATACCTCTCCGACGATCGGAGTGACAAATCCTAATCTCGAAATACGTCAACCCAACATGTACCTTTGGAGACACCTATAGAGCACCTTTATAATCACCCAGTTACGTTGTGACGTTTGGTAGCACACAAAGTGTTCCTTCGGCAAACGGGAGTTGCATAATCTCATAGTCATAGGAACATGTATAAGTCATGAAGAAAGCAATAGCAACATACTAAACGATCGGGTGCTAAGCTAATGGAATGGGTCATGTCAATCACATCATTCTTCTAATGATGTGATCCCGTTAATCAAATAACAACTCTTTTGTTCATGGTTAGGAAACATAACCATCTTCGATTAACGAGCTAGTCAAGTAGAGGCATACTAGTGACACTCTGTTTGTCTATGTATTCACACATGTATTATGTTTCCGGTTAATACAATTCTAGCATGAATAATAAACATTTATCATGATATAAGGAAATAAATAATAACTTTATTATTGCCTCTAGGGCATATTTCCTTCAGTCTCCCACTTGCACTAGAGTCAATAATCTAGTTCACATCACCATGTGATTCAACACTAATAGTTCACATCACCATGTGATTAACACCCATAGTTCACATCGTCATGTGACCTATACCCATAGGGTTTACTAGAGTCAGTAATCTAGTTCACATCGTTTATGTGATTAACACCCAAAGAGTACTAAGGTGTGATCATGTTTTGCTTGTGAGATAATTTTAGTCAACGGGTCTGTCACATACAGATCCGTAAGTATTTTGCGAATTATATGTCTACAATGCTCTGCACTGAGCTACTCTAGCTAATTGCTCCCACTTTTAATATGTATCTAGATCGAGACTTAGAGTCATCCAGATCTATGTCAAAACTTGCATCGACGTAACTTTTTACGACGAACCTTTTGTCACCTCCATAATCGAGAAACATATCCTTATTCCACTAAGGATAATTTTGACCGTTGTCCAGTGATCTACTCCTAGATCACTATTGTACTCCCTTGCCAAAATTAGTGTAGGGTATACAATAGGTCTGGTACACAGCATGTCATACTTTATAGAACCTATGGCCAAGGCATAGGGAATGACTTTCATTCTCTTTCTATTTTCTGCCGTGGTCGGGCTTTGAGTCTTACTCAATTTCACACCTTGTAACACAGGAAAGAATTCTTTCTTTGACTGTTCCATTTTGAACTACTTCAAAATTTTGTCATGGTACGTACTCGTTGAAAAAACTTATCAAGTGTTTTGATCTATCTCTATAGATCTTGATGCTCAATATGTAAGCAGCTTCACCGAGGTTTTCTTTGAAAAAATCCTTTCAAACACTCTTTTATGCTTTGCAGAATAATTCTACATTATTTCCAATCAACAATATGTCATTCACATATACTTATCAGAAATGTTGTTGTGCTCCCACTCACTTTCTTGTAAATACAGGCTTCACCGCAAGTCTGTATAAAACTATATGCTTTGATCAACTTATCAAAGCGTATATTCCAACTCCGAGATGCTTGCACCAGTCCATAGATGGATCGCTGGAGCTTGCATATTTTGTTAACACTTTTAGGATTGACAAAACCTTCTGATTGTATCATATACAACTCTTCTTTAAGAAATCCATTAAGGAATTCAGTTTTGTTTATCCATTTGCCAGATTTCATAAAATGGGGCAATTGCTAACATGATTCGGACAGACTTAAGCATAGATACGAGTGAGAAACTCTCATCGTAGTCAACACCTTGAACTTGTCGAAAACCTTTTGCGACAATTCTAGCTTTGTAGATAGTAACACTACTATCAGCGTCCGTCTTCCTCTCGAAGATCCATTTATTTTCTATGGCTTGCCGATCATCAGGCAAATCCATCAAAGTCCATACTTTGTTTTCATACATGGATCAAATCCAACATGTACCTTTGGAGACACCTGTAGAGCACCTTTATAATCACCCAGTTATGTTGTGACGTTTGGTAGCACACAAAGTGTTCCTTCGGCAAACGGGAGTTGCATAATCTCATAGTCATAGGAACATGTATAAGTCATGAAGAAAGCAATAGCAACATACTAAACGATCGGGTGCTAAGCTAATGGAATGGGTCATGTCAATCACATCATTCTTCTAATGATGTGATCCCGTTAATCAAATAACAACTCTTTTGTTCATGGTTAGGAAACATAACCATCTTCGATTAATGAGCTAGTCAAGTAGAGGCATACTAGTGACACTCTGTTTGTCTATGTATTCACACATGTATTATGTTTCCGGTTAATACAATTCTAGCATGAATAATAAACATTTATCATGATATACGGAAATAAATAATAACTTTATTATTGCCTCTAGGGCATATTTCCTTCACTCTGGGCGCGGAGGGCGGCGGTACGGGAGTGAGTGTGGCCCCGGATCTCAGCCAGGGCGGCCGACGCGCAGGGAGGGGCGCTCGGGGTGGTCCCGAGCGGCGCTCCAGCGGTGGGAGGAGGGCGTGCACGGGCCTCGGTGAGCCGACCATCAAGGATCTCCTGTGCATGGATGGCTTCTATCTGGACTAGCGGGGGAGCAACCTCCCCGCGGAACACTATGGCCGAGTCCGCTGCCACCTTAGCGAGGTGGCCGAGCGGAGCCGACTCCAAAGCAGAGAAGGAGCATGTAGCAGAGGTGGCCGGAATGATCATGGTACCTGACTCGAGGTTCCGGGCAGCGGCCCGGAGGGCGGCCAGCTCGGGGATAGGAAGGGCCGGGCCACCCGTCGGCCTGGCCGCCTCAATCCGAGCATTGCGATGCGAAGAGGACACCGGGGTCGAGGTCGAATTGCCCCTCCTGGAGTAGGTCGCGGTCCAAGGGGGAGGGGGAGGACCGGCCACTGGAGTGGTCACCACCACCGCCAGGCCCACGGAAGCAGAGCTCGAAGGCGCCAGGAGAGGAGCAGGGGTCGTCATGCAGGGAACGCTAGGGGAGGGAGGTGGGTCCGCAGGTGCGTCATCCACCATGGGCGGATTGACCGTCCGAGCCGGAGAGCCAGGTGCCACCTCCGGAGGCACCGGAAGAGGAGAGGTCGGGTCCAGGGCCGAGACCCCTAGCGGCGCCAACTAGAGATCGGGCGCGGGGGGGGGGGGAGGGGTCGGGTTGAGCAGCGCCGGGTCGGCCCAGGCTAGAGAGGAGGCGAAGATGCCGATAGGGGAGCGGGGCGAAGATGCCGGAAATACCTGGAGGCTAGCATCAGAGGCGTTGAGGCCATCATCGGGGGACGGGGGGGCCGCCGTGTGGGTACGACCCGCCCCAACCCCACCCCTGGCGGCCGGCACAGGCGGCTGGTCGTGGTGGGGGCTGTCCTCGAAGTCTTCGTCGTCGTCCGAGCCAGAGGGGTGGCCGTGACGAGGGTCGCGGTCGCTGCGGTGGCCCCCAGCGCCACCCCCATCGGTGCCGCCCCCTAGGAAGCTGTCGTCGATGCAAGGGCGTCCAATGTGGTTGGGGGGCTCGGGGGAGATGCGGAGGTCAAAGCCCTGATCATTGAAGAACACTCGGATGGTGGCACGGAGCCTGGAGGAGTCGAGAGATTTGACCTTAACCCAGACCTCCTCCTCCTTGCGAAGGAAGAGCTCGTCGACCACCACCACCTTGCCGAGGATGCAAGACATGTTCTGGATGACCCGCTCGGAGCGGGCGATGTCTGGGAGGCCACCAATGAGGATCCAGGCCGTGTCCAAGACCGTGACTGCCAAGGGATCCCGCACCGGCATAGAGATGTCCACCACTAACTTGTTGAGAGCTAGGGTGATGTCTCCGCTGCGGGTGCCATACCCGTGGCTGACTGCGTCCGGGGAGACGACCGAGAACTGGCCTCCCAAGAGTAAGGTGACCTGCCAATCCCAGGTGCAGTGGTAGAAGTGGTTGAGCTCGGCCTCAATCATCTCCGGCGAGGCCACCCCATCCTTCACGGTAACAATGGCCAGGAGCGATGGTGAGGAGGCGGGGATGTTGGGCACCTCGATGTGGAAGTAGCCGAGGCCCTCAATCCCATGCCCGTACATCATTAGCTCCTCTGCCACTGGACGGTCAGGGCAAAGGAAGGCGGGGTGGTCCGGGTCCGAGCAGAGGTAGCAACACTAAGGGCAAGTACATGCCACCTGGGAGTGGCCGGAGAGGCCGCAGTTGAAGCACTTGACGAGGTCGGAGGAGCGGTCGTCAGGGAGGAGAGCGGTCGTAGTCGAGGCGGCGAGATCCCGGGAGGCGCCATTGGCCAGGGCAGTGCCGTTTGCACGCCCAAGACCGCGCTTCTTCTTGCGCTTGCCACCGGGTCGGCCCCGTCCCGCCCCATTGCCGGCCGGGGGGAGGCTCGGCTCGCCCTAAGATGGCTGGTAGCGACGAACCGCGGCGGCATCGGGAGGGGGGCTGCTGCTCATGGGAGCGGCCAGGGGAACGAGCGCGGCCGCCCCAGGCCGGGGAGCGGCTGGCGTCCCGACGGCGCGGAGGGGAAGGCGACCAGCGTCGAGCATCGCACCGGTCTACGGCCGGGAGGGGGCAAGCAGGAGCGGCCACAACGGTCCGCGCGAGGAGGAGGTCGGCGTGAGGGGGCGCGGAGGTTGTCGTGGGCGGGAGATCGGTGGTCGCCGCGGGAAGAGAGCTGTCAGCGGAGCTCGGACTCATGGCGAACCGCGTCGGGGGACGGGCGGGAGGAGTCGCGCCGCTCCTCCGCATGGGAGGGTTCAGGGCGGCGGTCGTCGGCACGCCGCTTGGGGCAGGTCCCAGCGTCGTGCCACTCGCGGGGCATGGGGGCCGGCGGCGAGTTCGACGGTGATGGGGGAGGGAGCGAGGTGTTGGCGGCGGGGGTCGGGAGAGCGAGGGTTAGGGCACGAGGGGGATGGGATGGGGGCGAGGGAAGCCCGCAGGCGGCCAAATAGGCCTGATGGCCGGGCAGGCCGGCCCACCAGGACCGCAGCTAAGGCTGGTCCCGGAAGCAGAGCTGCCAGCACATGCCCATGGTCCAAATCCATGCCCAACACTAGGGCGGCCCACGACCGGGCATCCCAGCCAGCGATACAGGGCAGCAGCGACCAGGGTTTCCCCTAGTGCTGCGGCCGCTACCGCCGCCGTGACCGACGCCGGTGCAGGGGCTCCAGCGTCCATGGGGCGACGACAAGGGTGGCTAGGTGAAAAACGAAGCGAGGAGGTGCCAAAATCCGTGATGAACGGCCGAAACGGCGAGGTGCGGGCGACCACCGGCGGAGATGACGCCGCCGGGAAGGTGGCAGGCCGAGAGCCAAAGGCAGCTGCCGACGAGCGCCATGAGGACCGTGAAGGAAATATGCCCTAGAGGCAATAATAAAGTTATTATTTATTTCCTTATATCATGATAAATGTTTATTATTCATGCTAGAATTGTATTAACCGGAAACATAATACATGTGTGAATACATAGACAAACAGAGTGTCACTAGTATGCCTCTACTTGACTAGCTCGTTAATCAAAGATGGTTATGTTTCCTAACCATGAACAAAGAGTTTTTATTTGATTAACGAGGTCACATCATTAGTTGAATGATCTGATTGACATGACCCATTCCATTAGCTTAGCACACGATCGTTTAGTATGTTGCTATTGCTTTCTTCATGACTTATACATGTTCCTATGACTATGAGATTATGCAACTCCCGTTTACCGGAGGAACACTTTGGGTACTACCAAACGTCACAACGTAACTGGGTGATTATAAAGGAGTACTACAGGTGTCTCCAATGGTAGATGTTGGGTTGGCGTATTTCGAGATTAGGGTTTTGTCACTCCGATTGTCGGAGAGGTATCTCTGGGCCCTCTCGGTAATACACATCACATAAGCCTTGCAAGCATAATAACTAAAGATATTAGTTATGAGATGATGTATTACGGAACGAGTAAAGAGACTTGCCAGTAACGAGATTGAACTAGGTATTGGATACCGACGATCGAATCTCGGGCAAGTAACATACCGATGACAAAGGGAACAACGTATATTGTTATGCGGTCTGACCGATAAAGATCTTCGTAGAATATGTAGGAGCCAATATGGGCATCCAGGTCCCGCTATTGGTTATTGACCGGAGACATGTCTCGGTCATGTCTACATTGTTCTCGAACCATAGGGTCTGCACGCTTAACGTTACGATGACAGTTATTATGAGTTTATGCATTTTGATGTACCGAAGGTTGTTCGGAGTCCCGGATGTGATCACGGACATGACGAGGAGTCTCGAAATGGTCGAGACATAAAGATTGATATATTGGAAGCCTATGTTTGGACATCGGAAGTGTTCCGGGTAAAATCGGGATTTTACCGGATTACCGGGAGGGTTACCGGAACCCCCCGGGAGCCAAATGGGCCTACATGGGCCTTAGTGGAAAGGTGAGAGGGCTGCCCCAAGGGCTGCGCGCCTCCCCCCCTTCCCTAGTCCTATTAGGACTAGGAGAAGGGGCCGGCCCCCCTCTTTCTCTCTTCTCTTTGGAGAATCCTAGTTGGAATAGGATTGGAGGGGGGGAGTCCTACTCCCGGTAGGAGTAGGACTCCTCCTGGCGCACCAAGGGGCCGGCCGCACCTCTCCCCCTTTGCCCCTTTATATACGGGGGCAGGGAACACCCCAAGACACACAAGTTGATCAATGTTGATCGTTCCTTAGCCGTGTGCGGTGCCCCCTGCCACCAAATTCCACCTCGGTCATATCGTTGTAGAGCTTAGGCGAAGCCCTGCGTCGGTAGTACATCAAGATCGTCACCACGCCGTCGTGCTGACGAAACTCTTCCTCGACGCTTTGCTGGATCGGAGCCCGAGGATCGTCATCGAGCTGAACGTGTGCTAAGAACTCGGAGGTGCCGGAGTAACGGTGCTTGGATCGGTCGGATCGGGAAGAAGACGTACGACTACTTCCTCTACGTTGTGTCAACGCTTCCGTTGCGATCTACAAGGGTACGTAGATCAGACTCTCCCTCTCGTTGCTATGCATCACCATGATCTTGCGTGTGCGTAGGAAAATTTTCGAAATTACTACGTTCCCCAACAGTGGCATCCGAGCCTAGGTTTTATGGTTTGATGTTATTTGCACGAGTAGAACACAAGTGAGTTGTGGGCGATACAAGTCATACTGCCTACCAGCATGTCATACTTTGGTTCGGCGGTATTGTTGGACGAGACGATCCGGACCAACCTTACGCGTACTCTTACGCGAGACCGGTTCCCTCGACGTGCTTTGCACATAGATGGCTTGTGGAAGACTGTCTCTCCAACTTTAGTTAAACCAAGTGTGGCTACGCCCGGTCCTTGAGAAGGTTAAAACGGAGTCTATTTGACGAACTATCGTTGTGGTTTTGATGCGTAGGTGAGATGAGTTCTTGCTTAAGCCCGTAGCAGCCACGTAAAACTTGCAACAACAAAGTAGAGGGCGTCTAACTTGTTTTTGCAGGGCATGTTGTGATGTGATATGGTCAAAGCATGATGCTGATTTTATTGTATGAGATGATCATGTTTTGTAACCGAGTTATCGGCAACTGGCAGGAGCCATATGGTTGTCGCTTTATTGTATGCAATGCAATCGCGATGTAATGCTTTACTTTATTGCTAAGCGGTAGTGATAGTCGTGGAAGCATAAGATTGGCGAGACGACAACGATGCTACGATGGAGATCAAGGTGTCGCGCCGGTGACGATGGTGATCATGACGGTGCTTCAGAGATGGAGATCACAGGCACAAGATGATGATGGCCATATCATATCACTTATATTGATTGCATGTGATGTTTATCTTTTTATGCATCTTATCTTGCTTTGATTGACGGTAGCATTATAAGATGATCTCTCACTAAATTATCAAGAAGTGTTCTCCCTGAGTATGCACCGTTGCCAAAGTTCGTCGTGCCCAGACACCACGTGATGATCGGGTGTGATAAGCTCTACGTCCAAATACAACAGGTGCAAAACAGTTGCACACGCGGAATACTTAGGTTAAACTTGACGAGCCTAGCATATGCAGATATGACCTCGGAACACAGAGACCGAAAGGTCGAGCGTGAATCATATAGCAGATATGATCAACATGACGATGTTCACCATTGAAAACTACTCCATCTCACGTGATGATCGGTTATGGTTTAGTTGATTTGGATCACGTGATCACTTAGAGGATTAGAGGGATGTCTATCTAAGTGGGAGTTCTTAAGTAATATGATTAAGTTGAACTTAAATTTATCATGAACTTAGTCCTGGTAGTATTTTGCAAATTATGTTGTAGATCAATAGCTCGCGTTGTTGCTTCCCTGTGTTTATTTTGATATGTTCCTAGAGAAAATTGTGTTGAAAGATGTTAGTAGCAAAGATGCGGATTGGATCCGTGATCAGAGGTTTATCCTCATTGCTGCACAGAAGAATTATGTCCTTGATGCACCGCTAGGTGAAAGACCTATTGCAGGAGCAGATGCAGACGTTATGAACATTTGGCTAGCTCAATATGATGACTACTTGATAGTTTAGTGCACCATGCTTAATGGCTTAGAATTGGGACTTCAAAGACGTTTTGAACGTCATGGACCATATGAGATGTTCCAGGAGTTGAAGTTAATATTTCAAGCAAATGCCCGAGTTGAGAGATATGAAGTCTCCAACAAGTTCTATAGCTAAAAGATGGAGGAGAATCGCTCAACTAGTGAGCATGTGCTCAGATTGTCTGGGTACTACAATCGCTTGAATCAAGTGGGAGTTAATCTTCCAGATAAGATAGTGATTGACAGAATTCTCTAGTCACCATCACCAAGTTAGTAGAACTTCGTGATGAACTATAATATGCAAGGGATAACAGAAACAACTCCCAAGCTCTTCGTGATGCTGAAATCAACGAAGGTAGAAATCAAGAAAAACATCAAGTGTTGATGGTTGACAAGACCACTAGTTTCAAGAAAAGGGCAAAGGGAAGAAGGGGAACTTCAAGAAGAACGGCAAGCAAGTTGCTGCTCAAGTGAAGAAGCCCAAGTCTGATCCTAAGCCTGAGACTAAGTGCTTCTACTGCAAAGGGACTGGTCACTGGAAGCGGAACTACCCCAAGTGATTGGCGGATAAGAAGGATGACAAAGTGAACATAAGTATATTTGATATACATGTTATTGATGTGTACTTTACTAGTGTTTATAGCAAACCCTCAGTATTTGATACTAGTTCAGTTGCTAAGATTAGTAACTCGAAACGGGAGTTGCAGAATAAACAGAGACTAGTTAAGGGTGAAGTGACGACGTGTGTTGGAAGTGGTTCCAAGATTGATATGATCATCATCGCACACTCCCTATAATTTCGGGATTAGTGTTGAACCTAAATAAGTGTTATTTGGTGTTTGCGTTGAACATGAATATGATTTGATCATGTTTATTGTAATACAGTTATTCATTTAAGTAAGAGAATAAATTGTTGTTCTGTTTACATAAATAAAACCTAATATGGTTACACACCCAATGAAAATAGTTCATTGGATCTCGATCTTAATAATACACATATTCATAATATTGAAACCAAAAGATGCAAAGTTAATAATGATAGTGCAACTTATTTGTGGCACTGCTGTTTAGGTCATATTGGTATAAAGCGCATGAAGAAACTCCATGCTGATGGGCTTTCGGAATCACTTGATTATGAATCACTTGATGCTTGCGAACCATGCCTTTTGGGCAAGATGACTAAAACGCCGTTCTCCGGAACAATGGAGCGAGAAAAGATTTGTTGGAAATCATACATACTGATGTATGTGGTCCGATGAATATTGAGGCTCGCGACAGGTATCATTATTTTTTGATCTTCACAAATGATTTGAGCATATATGAGTATATCTACTTGATGAAACATAAGTCTGAAACATTTGAAAAGTTCAAAGAATTTCAGAGTGAAGTGAAAAACATCGTGACAAGAAAATAAAGTTTCTACGATCTGATCGCGGAGACAAATATTTGAGTTACGAGTTTGGTCTTCAGTTAAAACAATGGGAAATAGTTTCACTACTCACGCCACCTGGAACACCACATCATAATGGTGTGTCCGAACGTCATAACCGTACTTTATTGGATATAGTGCAATCTATGATGTCTCTTACCGATTTACCACTATTGTTTTTGGGGTCATGCATTAGAGACAGCTGCATTCACGTTAAAAAGGGGCACCATCTATATCCGTCGAGACGACGCCTTATGAACTATGGTTTGGCAAGAAACCAAAGTTGTCATTTCTTAAAGTTTGGGGTTGCGATGCTTATATGAAAAAGTTTCATCCTGATAAGCTCAAAACTCAAATCGGAGAAGTGCATCTTCATAGGATATCCAAAGGAAACTGTTGGATACACCTTCTATCACAGATCCGAAGGCAAGACTTTTGTTGCTAAATTCGGAAACTATTTGGAGAAGGAGTTTCTCTCGAAAGAAGTGAGTGGGAGGAAAGTAGAACTTGACGAGGTAACTGTACCTGCTCCCTTATTGGAAAGTAGTACATCACAGAAAAATGTTTCTGTGACACCTACACCAGTTAGTGAGGAAGCTAATGATGATGATCATGAAACTTCAGAACAAGACACTACTGAACCTCATAGATCAACCAGAGTAAAGATCCGCGCCAGAGTGGTACGGTAATCCTGTTCTGGAAGTCATGCTACTAGATCATGATGATCCTACGAACTATGAAGAAGCGATGGTGAGCCCAGATTCCGCAAAGTGGCTTGAAGCCATGAAATCTGAGATATGATCCATGTATGAGAACAAAGTATGGACTTTGGTTGACTTGCCCGATGATCGGCAAGCCATAGAAAATAAATGGATCTTCAAGAGGAAGACGGACGCTGATAGTAGTGTTACTATCTACAAAGCTAGAATTGTTGCAAAAGGTTTTCGACAAGTTCAAGGTGTTGACTACGATGAGATTTTCTCACTCGTATCTATGCTTAAAATCTGTCCGAATCATGTTAGCAATTGCCGCATTTTATGAAATCTGGCAAATGGATAAACAAAACTGCATTCCTAAATGGATTTGCTAAAGAAGAGTTGTATACGATGCAACTAGAAGGTTTTGTCGATCCTAAAGGTGTTAACTAAATATGCAAGCTCCAGCGATCTATCTGTGGACTGGTGCAAACATCTCGGAGTTGGAATATACGCTTTGATGAGTTGATCAAAGCATAGAGTTTTATACAGACTTGCGGTGAAGTCTGTATTTACGAGAAAGTGAGTGGGAGCACTACAGCATTTCTGATAAGTATATGTGAATGACATATTGTTGATCGGAAATAATGTAGAATTATTCTGTAAAGCATAAAAGGAGTGTTTGAAAGGAGTTTTTCAAAGAAAGACTTCGGTAAAGATGCTTACATATTGAGCTTCAAGATCTATAGAGATAGATCAAGACGCTTGATAAGTTTTTCAATAAGTACATACCTTGACAAGATTTTGAAGTAGTTCAAAATGGAACAGTCAAAGAAAAAGTTTCTTGCCTGTGTTACAAGGTGTGAAGTTGAGTAAAGACTCAAAGCCCGACCACGGCAGAAGATAGAAAGAGAATGAAAGTCATTCCCTATGCCTCATTCATAGGTTCTATAAAGTATGCCATGCTATGTACCAGATCTATTGTATACCCTGCACTGATTTGGCAAGGGAGTACAATAGTGATCTAGGAGTAGATCACTGGACAGCGGTCAGAATTATCCTTAGTGAAATAAGGATATGTTCCTCGATTATGGACGTGACAAAAAGGTTCGTCGTAAAGGGTTACGTCGATGCAAGTTTTTGACACTGATCCAGATGAATCTAAAAGTCTCAATCTGGATACATATTGAAAGTGGGAGCAATTAGCTAGAGTAGCTCCGTGCAGAGCATTATAGACAAAGAATTTTGCAAAATACTTACGGATCTGAATGTGACAAACCCGTTGACTAAAATTATCTCACAAGCAAAACATGATCACACCTTAGTACTCTTTGGGTGTTAATCACATAGAGATGTGAACTAGATTACTGACTCTAGTAAACCCTTTGAGTGTTGGTCACATGACGATGTGAACTATGGGTGTTAATCACATGGTGATGTGAACTATTGCTGCTAAATCACATGGCGATGTGAACTAGATTATTGACTCTAGTGCAAGTGGGAGACTGAAGGAAATATGCCCTAGAGGCAATAATAAAGTTATTATTTATTTCCTTATATCATGATAAATGTTTATTATTCATGCTAGAATTGTATTAACCGGAAACATAATACATGTGCGAATACATAGACAAACAGAGTGTCACTAGTATGCCTCTACTTGACTAGCTCGTTAATCAAAGATGGTTATGTTTCCTAACCATGAACAAAGAGTTGTTATTTGATTAACGAGGTCACATCACTAGTTGAATGATCTGATTGACATGACCCATTCCATTAGCTTAGCACACGATCGTTTAGTATGTTGCTATTGCTTTCTTCATGACTTATACATGTTCCTATGACTATGAGATTATGCAACTCCCGTTTACCGGAGGAACACTTTGGGTACTACCAAACGTCACAACGTAACTGGGTGATTATAAAGGAGTACTACATGTGTCTCCAATGGTAGATGTTGGGTTGGCGTATTTCGAGATTAGGGTTTTGTCACTCCGATTGTCGGAGAGGTATCTCTGGGCCCTCTCGGTAATACACATCACATAAGCCTTGCAAGCATAATAACTAAAGATGTTAGTTATGAGATGATGTATTACGGAACGAGTAAAGAGACTTGCCAGTAACGAGATTGAACTAGGTATTGGATACCGACGATCGAATCTCGGGCAAGTAACATACCGATGACAAAGGGAACAACGTATATTGTTATGCGGTCTGACCGATAAAGATCTTCGTAGAATATGTAGGAGCCAATATGGGCATCTAGGTCCCGCTATTGGTTATTGACCGGAGACATGTCTCGGTCATGTCTACATTGTTCTCGAACCGTAGGGTCCGCACGCTTAACGTTACGATGACAGTTATTATGAGTTTATGCATTTTGATGTACCGAAGGTTGTTCGGAGTCCCGGATGTGATCACGGACATGACGAGGAGTCTCGAAATGGTCGAGACATAAAGATTGATATATTGGAAGCCTATGTTTGGACATCGGAAGTGTTCCGGGTAAAATCGGGATTTTACCGGATTACCGGGAGGGTTACCGGAACCCCCCGGGAGCCAAATGGGCCTACATGGGCCTTAGTGGAAAGGTGAGAGGGCTGCCCACAAGGGCTGCGCGCCTCCCCCCCTTCCCTAGTCCTATTAGGACTAGGAGAAGGGGCCGGCCCCCCTCTTTCTCTCTTCTCTTTGGAGAATCCTAGTTGGAATAGGATTGGAGGGGGGGAGTCCTACTCCAAGTAGGAGTAGGACTCCTCCTGGCGCACCAAGGGGCCGGCCGCACCTCTCCCCCTTTGCCCCTTTATATACGGGGGCAGGGGACACCCCAAGACACACAAGTTGATCATTGTTGATCGTTCCTTAGCCGTGTGCGGTGCCCCCTGCCACCAAATTCCACCTCGGTCATATTGTTGTAGAGCTTAGGCGAAGCCCTGCGTCGGTAGTACATCAAGATCGTCACCACGCCGTCGTGCTGACGAAACTCTTCCTCGACACTTTGCTGGATCGGAGCCCGAGGATCGTCATCGAGCTGAACGTGTGCTAAGAAGTCGGAGGTGTCGGAGTAACGGTGCTTGGATCGGTCGGATACGTACGACTACTTCCTCTATGTTGTGTCAACGCTTCCGTTGCGATCTACAAGGGTACGTAGATCAGACTCTCCCTCTCGTTGCTATGCATCACCATGATCTTGCGTGTGCGTAGGAAAATTTTCGAAATTACTACGTTCCCCAACAGACCGGGCACGACCCAGGTCGGACCACCCCACGACGCCCCACGCCAGAGCTCGGCGGCAGCGAGCGGTTCGCGACCCAAGGTCGGCCCTTTGGCCAGGAGTCGGGAGGAGGGGGAGCGATTTCGGCCGGCGAGCATGGGGTGGGGAGGGGACTCCCCGATTCGGTGCATCGACCAGCGTCAGGTGCAGCACAGCCCGGCGAGCCGGAGGCGTGGGCCGGACGGTGGGAAGGCCAGCGGCAGAGTCATCATCCTCCGCCAAATCCGCCCAGCGAAGCGGCATCGTCTCCCCGGCGGGGGCGGCAGAGCACGGGGCGGGCGGCCCAGCGGCCAGCGTCCGCGGGGCGTCGGGAGGCGGGGGCGGCAGAGATGCCCGGAGCAGCATAGGGCGGCGGAGGCGACGGCGGAGGCGACGGCGCAGGCGAGCCAGCCGCGGCCAGCGCGGCGCTGACGGGGCCGCGGGAGGAGAGCACTAGAGCCATCTCCCTCACTCGTGGACCAGAACGACGCTCACCCATGATAACCCACAAGTATAGGGGATCGCAACAGTTTTCGAGGGTAAAGTATTCAACCCAAATTTATTGATTCGACACAAGGGGAGCCAAAGAATACTCTCAAGTATTAGCAACTAAGTTGTCAATTCAACCACACCTGGAAACTTAATATCTGCAGCAAAGTATTTAGTAGCAAAGTAATATGATAATAGTGGTAACGGTAATAAAAGGTAACAGTAGTAAAAACAATGTTTTTGGTATTTTGTAGTGATGATAGCAATAGCAACGGGAAAGTAAATAAGCGAAGAACAATATGTGAAAAACTCGTAGGCAATGGATTGGTGATGGAGAATTATGCCGGATGCGGTTCATCATGTAACAGTCATAACCAAGGATGACACAGAACTAGCTCCAGTTCGTCAATATAATGTAGGCATGTATTCCGAATATAGTCATACGTGCTTATGGAAAAGAACTTGCATGACATCTTTTGTCCTACCCTCCCGTGGCAGCGGGGTCCTTACGGAAACTAAGGGATATTAAGGCGTCTTTTTAATAGAGAACCGGAACAAAGCATTAACACATAGTGAATACATGAACTCCTCAAACTACGGTCATCACCGGTAAGTATCCCGATTATTGTCACTTCGGGGTTAACGAATCATAACACATAATAGGTGACTATAGACTTGCAAGATAGGATCAAGAACACTCATATATTGATAAAAACATAATAGGTTCAGATCTGAAATCATGGAACTCGGGCCCTAGTGACAAGCATTAAGCATAGCAAAGTCGTAGCAACATCAATCTCAAAACATAGTGGATACTAGGGATCAAACCCTAACAAAACTAACTCGATTACATGATAGATCACATCCAATCCATCACCGTCCAGCAAGCCTACGATGGAATTACTCACGCACGGCGGTGAGCATCATGAAATTGGTGATGGAGGATGGTTGATGATGACGATGGCGACGGATTCCCCTCTCCGGAGCCCCGAACGGACTCCAGATTAGCCCTCCCGAAAGGTTTTAGGGCTTGGCAGCGGCTCCGTATCGTAAAACGCGATGATTTTTTCCCCTGGTTTTTCTCTCCCCAAAACTCAATATATGGAGTTGGAGTCGGAGAGGCAACAGGGGGCCCACGAGGTAGGGGGCACGCCCCCACCCTCGTGGGCTGGTGGTGGGCCCCCCTAGCCTTCATCTTTTGCAGGTATTTTTCTTATTTTCTGAAAAGTGGCTCCGTGAAATTTCAGGTCATTTCGAGAACGTTTGCTCCTGCACATAAATAACACCATGGTAATTCTGCTGAAAACAGTGTCAATCCGGGTTAATTCCATTCAAATCATGCAAGTTAGAGTCCAAAATAGGGGCAAAAATGTTTGGAAAAGTAGATACGTTGGAGACGTATCAACCCACTGGCACATTAGTCGGGCGGTGTAGTTGGCCTGAGAGCGATTAACTTTTGTTTGGACTCAAGCATCTAGCTGACTGGACTGTTCGGGACTCGTGGTGACTTTGCAAGTCGCATGCAGTCGGATGTTAGGGTCCTTCACTCGGATTGCTCGACTAGATTTCTTCACTTAGATGGCAACCTTTCACTTTGGGCGGTAAACTTTTCACTTGGCCGACAACTTTTTTACTCGGACGACAACCTTCCACTCGACCGACAACTCTTTACTTGGACGACAACCTTTCACTCAGATTTCTTGACTGAAAATTCCGTCTGATCTTGTTTTGCCTCCCCAGGTTGCATACAACCTTGGATTGAGACAATTTGTATGTCAAAATCTATCGGCTCGACGAGACAAAAACTTTCATGTTGAACATATTTCGATTCGAGGCCATTTTGAGGTTCTGATTGCTCACACATTGCACACTCATCAATATGTGTCTGAGGTCGGGCGGCATATTTTGGTCCTAGTCGGTCCGGACCGTGTTGACTGTAACTTTTGCTAATGAACTTGGATTGAGATGATTTATACATCAAAAATCAATCGCTTTGACGAGACAAAGACAACTCATGTAGAGTAATCCTTCACCTGAGGTCATCTTGGAGGCGTAATCGGCCAAACAATGATCCGAACACGAAATATCAGAATTTTGAACACAATTTGGGCCCCTAGGATGAGGTCGGATGGTGATGACCCAAACATCAAAGTTGTTCAATTCGATGATACAAAACTTCTTCATATTGAAAATCTTTTCATTTCAAGCCATCTTAATTGCGTTTTCTACCATGTCAAAATCTGGTGTCAACACATCGTTTGGTTGCGGTTGCCGAGGTAATAGCCGAAGAGCATGAGGCCCCATCGGCATTATGGCCACCACTCTTCCATCGGTACCATCATTATGGGGGTGCTCTAGAGGTCAGAGGAGTCGCGGGAGGCGACGCCGATGACCGGCACGTCGGCGAGCCGAGCCATGGCTAGGGTTAGCCGCAAGGGCACGTGCGGGTAGTACCCGCACAGTAAACCCTTACAGCTGGGCCCAAAAACGACCGCCAAATCCTCAAAATTGAGCCTCAATTGATTCCTAGGAGTTTTACCTCTAGGGAGCTTGATTTAAAAAATTACTAGGGATTCGGAACCATATGGCTTCTTCGAATGGAGATCAAAGGGGGAGGCCCTTCTTTCAGTCCGAAAAAGAAAGTGTCAACCTGAAAACTGTGTTCCTTTCCTGCAGCTCTTGTATCTATCTTTTTCTGTGGTTTGAAAATGAATCTATCTTGTGCTGATCTCGTACCATCTCCCATAACTTGTAGAGAAAATTCCTTATATAACACTATTTTAAATATTGTTGCCCTACTTGCCACTAGAAAAAAAATTCTTCCGTGTCTAACATCATGTGTAAATTTTATTCCATTTATAATACTTTCATCCATTTTGAGCCTTAACGGTGTTAAATGACACCTGAAAAGATCTATTTACTCCTCATGGAGTATGTGACCAAAAATTTACATGATAGTTTAGCTTCAGTATGCGACTTTGTCTGGATAGTGTTCAATGTGATTTCGTACCAACGAGAAGTTAACTTTTAAAGATTTTTCTAGAATGCAGAATATGCAGGGAAGGAAACATGCATCAGTACATGCATGCGCTAGCTCATTATTTAATTAGCTTTGCACGTCCATGCATATTAGGTTGCTCACGTACTCTTATGTGCTACTTCCTCTTTTTCTAAATATAAGTTTTTTAGAGATTCCAATAAAAGACTACATACAAAGCAAAATAAATAAATGTACACTTCAAAAATGTATATATACATCTATATGCAGTTTGTATTGAAATCTTTAGGAAGATTTATATTTAGAAATGATGGGAGTAGTATCTGCATGCATCTACGGGCTCGTAGTTCATCAGTGCCAGCAACCATACGTAAGCCCGGCGCCTGCAAAAGAATGGCCGGCATGAGGACATAACAAAGTTTAACAACACGCAAATGGAAACACAAAGTATTCGGATCCTGCAATGATCGGCACCTGCATGGATGGTGTCAGGAACAAAGCCGTGGGCCGTGCCCGAGGGCGTGCGTCTTCATCAGCGGCGTCAGCCCCGGCCCAAGTCGTAAGCGTCGGCCACGAACCGGCTCCACGGCCTTGTGCCGCGCCGGGTTCATTCCGCCGCGCGGCTTCTCACACATGAAGGGAAAGACGAGCCCGCTGAAAGCTAGACCCGCCGCCGGTGCAGCTGAGCCGATGACGACAGTAAGGAAAGAGAAGAGACGGAGGAGGAGCCGGACTCGGACTATCGCACCGTCCCGATTCGATATAAAGAGCAGCTGGAGCCTAACTGGTACAGGCTTCTAACCTAGTCTAGGGTATCCTGCCTGCCATGAACAAGGATCGCCAAGTCACCGCTGGAGCTGTGACTGCGAGCGTGGGAGAGATGCCGCCTGGAATCGCCGGGGTGCAGCCGCCCCAAACATCGCCTTGGAGGAATTTCTTGGGCGATCTGCAGGTACGCAAACAGGAGATCCAAATCCGATAGATCTTTCTGTTTTTGATTCGATCTTTTCTCGGCGAAAGAGGGTTTGCAAATCTAGATGCGACTAGTTATTGCACATCTAACTGACTCAATCAAACTAGAAAAAAATGTTTGCACAAATCTCTTCATAAAAACAATGACATAGGACTTAGATGTGCAATACCTAAGGCACATCTAGACGTGTTTTAGCAAAAGTGAAAGAATTCTCAGTAGATTTAGATGAAAACATTCATTGTACTCACTTGTTTACAGAGGCGGATGGACCTCTCGGGATTCCGGGGGCTGATCGACATGGCCAGGCGTCCAGACCAGGCCATCTACAAGGTGAATGAGGCACCACGGGGGCTCTCGGAGCTGATCGACATCGTCCGTTCCTCAGGAGATTCCGGCCCTGTAAACCTCATCACCCGCGCCAGGCTGATTGCCTGTGCGGCGCCGCCGTCGCATGCCGCAGCTGCCGACCGGCCGCAGCAGCTGCCACCGCCTAAGTGGTCCCTCAAGGATAGCTTGTCCGATTGCCTCGTGGAGATTTTCGAGGTATCTGCCAACTTCCCTCTCCGCGGCCATGTATGGGCCTTCGGTAGCATTCACACCACTCGCAGGGTCATCTGCCGGAGCAAAAACGCCAAGGAGTTCTATTCACGAAGAGCAAAATGGGCAAGAGACAATCCCGGAGCCGAACTTGTAGATTTCAAGGTATGATCATCGTGCTACTACTAACTGTATATATCCCTCTCTCCTTGCTAGCCAGAGGACCCAATACGATACGATGCTCACACCTACCGCATGCATGCATGAATGCAGATGACCCTGCCTCCCAGCGGGCCAAACTGCTACATCTATGCCGAGTCTGGCGTTGGCCTTGGAGTGACGATCGCCCCAACCACGAAGAAAGCCACGGAGGAGCACGCCCGAGTGGTAGACTGGTACTGCACGCCCATGTCCGACAGATGCAACACCGTCTCCATCCGAACCAGCATGGGCGTCGTGGACATCCTCTGCGCGGTGATAAGCGGAGCCGTGGAACTCACCATGTGTGTCGGTCTGTGCATACCCACGGAGCTATGCACGGGTCTCTACGGACGCATCACCGCGCGCACGGACATATATGAGCCAGAGATCACGGTGTTCACCAGAGGTGTCAAGTCGGCCATAAACCCTTTACGGCATGTTGCCCGTCCACTGCCAGCCTTTCTGTCCGCTGAATCATACCGCCATGTAACCCTTCCGTTGGGGCGGACTGTCCTCGCATTGCCGATTCAAGCGTCGCGCATAGTTTTCAACGGGGAGCTGGTGATAGGGGGATCTACAACCGTGAGTGTCCACCATTCCATCCTTCTCGATGCTGAGGAAAGTGAGGATATTTGCAGCCCGTGGGTCAAGCACGAAAACTGCTATACTAGAGTGGCCCTGTCTATTAGGTGGGCACGCTAGTGTACACACACATACATGGTGATCAGATATGTCCGTAGATGGGTCATCAAACTATGTGTGTTGCGTAGTAGAGTACGAAGGATCCACGTGCAAGCTTGAGCCACATTTAATCACCGTGGATGATAACGCCTAAATAGTGTGTACCATGGAAAAAGATGCGGTGCTATTTGTGACATTTTTGAACCGAGAATAAAATCATCGGAATTGCTAATTGTCAGTCGCATGAGAATTTGTCACACGTTCGGAGAGCTTTCAAATCGTTTCGTTATGATACGTGCAACTGGGCCACGACACATGGCAGCGGCGAGCAAATTCTATTTGGAGCTTACGACACTTAATATAGGCCTATCGATACGGGGCGCACAACCCCTCCTTTGTTAGGTTCTAAGTGGGCCACCGGCCCATGTTATCGGCTGTGTGCGTCAAATAGGAAATCGGGATTGCTAAATCTCAGTTGACTGAGACTTAATTAAGTCATAGTCGATGCTATATTCATGAGGTCTTACGTGGAGATTCGAGCAAAAAAATTTAAAAATTTACTTTTACTTTTTTTATACGCATGTTATGTTATCTAACCGAAACTTGGTTAAGTCTTAGTCGACTGAGATCTAGCCACACTCATAGAAAATCGTGTTTAAGCCTCTGTGGCTGGTAAGAGTGAGAACTAGGGTTTGATATTTGTTTTCCCCTTTTTGATCTCATTGTAAACGGAGGGCTTCATATTCTTGGCTCGGCGTGAGGTGTAAGCGTGGTAGTACAGGCAGCACTACACGCCTGAACTCGTTGGGCTTATCTTCCTCCCAAGGCGTCGTTCGCGATCCAAGCCTATGCGTAGCGCGAGCAATGCTGCCTGGTTCGTAGCATGGGTGAAAACGTTCTCAAATCCGACGCATCGAGCCGTCCTTTCCATGCAGCCTCGGAAACACGCGTTGCACTGCCAGTGCGCGGCATTTGGTCTACAGTAATATTCAGAGAGTGTTTGGTTCAGGAGTTTTAAGACTTTTTCTAGTTCCAGGAACTAATAAAAAAAGATTCTTTAATAGAGTTTTTTTCTAGTCCCTATAAAAGAAAGTCCCTCCCGTTTGATTTCTAAGAACTTTTTAGGAACTTTTTTAGTCTCTAAAAAGTCCTTAAAACAAACACCCCCTGAGGCGCTCTGCTTTTATCTATTCCTGCAGAATCACACAGACACAAGCAATGCGTGTGCGCGGGGTGTGGGTGGGCGTTCGGTTGCTCGGCGCGACGGGAAAGAAATGGTAAGAAAAGCCAAAGCGTCCTCGTTCCAGGCCTTCATTCCCACAGCGCGGCTCACGGTGCCCGCGGGTGCCATGCACGTTGGCCGTAGCAGCAGGAGGAAACTGGCGTCCCGGCTGGCAGGGCTCGTCCGTGTCCACGCCGGCGCCGCTCTCGGCTATCCGCCAAACCAACCAGCCAGTAGCCGCTGCCGCTTCAACTTTGAAGCCTTGAAGGCGCTGCCAGCCAAACAGAGGGGCCCGTCAGCCGCGGCCGGTGCAAGAAAGAGGCAAGGCCGTCCCCGTCCTAGCCCTCCATCGTCAGTTTCGTCACGCCCTCCAGAATGGAGCTCGTGGGATGTCCGCCCGTTCTTATCCATCCACACCGCACTGGCCAGTGGCCTTTGGGGCGCCTTTGCCGGTTTCGCCGAGGCGCCAGCGCCCCACCGGCGGGCCACTAGCCTCGGCCGCCGAGAACCATCATGGCCTCTCGCGGGTTTTGGCAAAAATATTGGTGTCAGCCAGCATGCATGCCTAGGTAGCTGCTAGGTAGACGCCCGTCTAAGGAAACATGGGGTTAATGTACTGTAAAAAAGACTTGGGACGAATACAAGAATCCAAAGCTTGCCCATGAAATGGTGCAATTGCTAGTAGCTTTGGATCCGCTTTGACGGTTTCCCAATAGAAAGCAGCTTTTGGAAAGCGAGTTCAAGGGTACGCAACTCCCCGGTGGTAACTTTTGGGAATGGGCATGGGCGATCCTTCGTCCAGAAGAAAACATGTGTGCTAAGACAAGTGTAATGTGGAGATGGTTGAGTAGTCTTTCTCTTTTTAGATCTGCGTAATCCAACAGTTCTCATAATGATTTAAGTGAAAAGAGAGTGTAAGTTTTATGCTAAGACAAGCGCAATGTAGAAATGATTGAGAGGTCATTTTGAGTGGGCATAACTTAACAAATCTCAGAATACTTAAGGGTGCAAATTTCGGCTCGTCCAAAGCGGAAATGTAGAACTCAATGTTATTTTCTTCGTTTTTCGAGTGTTATTTATGCACTTCCTCACTAAAAATACGCAATTTCAAATCTATTTCTCTTGTTTCTATTTATTTGCACCTACCACCACTAGTAGAAAAAGGGGCTATGGTCCAGACCGCCTCAGCCCATTAGTCCCGGTTCAGTCTAGAACCGGGACTAATGTGAGCAGTGGTCCCGGTTCGTGCGGCTAAGGCATTAGTCCTGGTTCATCTAAACGTTTTGGTCCCGGTTGGTGGGATGAACCGGGACCAATGGGCCTCGCTCCTGGCCCACAACTATTGGTCCCGGTTCGTGCCACAAACCGGGACTAAAGATTAGACCTTTAGTCCCGGTTTGAGGCACGAACCGGGACTAATGGGGATGAGACCTTTAGTACCGGTTCGTGGCCTATAACCCACCCCCCCTGGATCGCCTTTTCAGTTTTTTAAAAAATAAAAGAAAATGATGGAAATGTCAAAAAAATAAAAGAAAATAAGTTTCACATGTGATATGTGGTCTAGTTGTTGGGATAATTTACAAATATGAATTTCGACTTTATTTACAAAATCTCTTGGAATTTGTAAAATGCGCATAACTTTTGCATACGAACTCGGATGAAAAAGTTTTTTATATGAAAAATCATCTACTCGAAAAGTTACATCCGATGGAGACCGCCTACGGCCTGTTTGCAAATTTCTAGAATCCTCAAATTCCAAAAGGAAAAAAAGTTATGCTCAAATTTCAGTTTTTTTAAATACTTATTCAAGAAGTATTAGTGTTACTAAATAATTATTCAAGAATATTAGTGTTATTAAATAATTATTTCACCTTTTTTGAATTTTGGTCAAATCTGGTCAAACTATGGTCAAACAATGGTCAAACTACTTATTCAAAAATATTAGTGTTACTAAAAAAATTGCTTTTTAGAACAATAGTTTTAAACTCAAACAGTGAAATATGTGACTTCATGCTCAAGCTAAATTCCTGAGGGTTAATAGGATTGACATCTTACTATTGTCAGGAAAACAACAAGTGCAGACTTGGAAACGAGGGAGAATAGAACCCGGAAGTTAAGCGTGCTCAGGCTGGAGTAGTGAGAGGATGGGTGACCGTTCGGGAAGTGAGATGATTTGGAATGATGAGGGGTGATTAGAGATTAAATTGAGCAGTGATGAGGGGTGATTAGAGATTAGAGGTTAAAAAAATTCAGAAATTTGAAAATAAAAAAATTCAAAAAAAAATTCAAAACCAGGACTAAAGGTGGACCGGCCACGTGGAGGGCCTTTAGTCCCAGAATCGGGACTAAAGGGTCAGGGCATTAGTACCGACACTTTAGTCCCGGTTCCAGAACTGGGACTAAAGGCCCTTATGAACCGGGACTAAAGGCCCTTTTTCTACCAGTGCACATCTTCAAGTGCATCAGATTACATGCGTCAAACTAGGCAATTGCCGTCATTTCCAAAAGAAAAAAAAAGGTAATTGCCAAGCCAAAACACTTGCTCTTTTGTTACAAAGGGCATTTGTCTGGAATGGAGGCAAACCACGCCTCGATGTTTCATACAAGAAAACTATGTTTATTGGAACAAATATGGCCAATCTAAACTTTATCGACTTGGGGAAATGAGGCGCATCTCCTACCTCTGCTTCAAAAAAAAGTTAATCTTTCAAAACTTCCACTGTACAAAGTATAGCCAACACATCATCTTTTTGATCAATTGCACTTGTTTATTTTGTGGTGCAACCTACACAAATTGCTATTGCGTATTTATACGTTTATTTCAATTTGTAAAAAAGATCTAACATCACATCCCAAATATTATTAGGTTTCTATGTATCTATGCATCATCTGCATGCTGCTTTTTTGTAGCGAAACATCTATCAGCATATCACACAAGACACAAGCTACTCCTCCAGAGTTTCATGCTGCCTGTGCTATCTCAATCCAAACAAGATTATAGTCACTGACACGACACCCCAAAGACCAAACCGCTTCCGCCGATCACACCCCAGTCCAATCCAAAATCTCCTATAAAAAGACCCCAAAGCCCTCTCACCAGCCACCACCACAGTCCACAGTCCACACTCTACTGACCACCGCCATGGCTTCCCCTAAGCTTCTCCTCCTGTTGGCCACCCTCCTCCCGAGCTGCGGCCTCCTCGTCGCCGACTTCGCGCCGATGACCCTCACCGTGGTGAACAACTGCGCGTACCCGATCTGGCCGGGCATCCAGGGGAGCGCCGGCAGCGAGGTCCTGGAGGGGGGCGGCTTCTTCCTCCCGTCGCTCTCCCACCGCTCCTTCCCGGCGCCCGCCCACGCCTGGTCCGGCCGCATCTGGGCGCGCACCGGCTGCGCGCCCTCCGCCGGCGGGGCCGGCCAGCTCCGCTGCGCCACGGGCGACTGCGGCGGGCGGCTCCAGTGCGGGGGCCTCGGCGGCGCGGCGCCCGCCACGCTGGCGCAGGTCTCCCTCCACCACGGCGGCGACGACCAGTCGTCCTACGGGGTGAGCGTGGTGGACGGCTTCAACGTGGGGCTGTCGGTCACCCCGCACGAGGGCCGCGGCAACTGCCCCGTCCTCGCCTGCCGCAAGGACCTCACGCAGACCTGCCCCGGCGAGCTGCAAGTGCGCGCCGGCGGCGGCGGCGTGGCCGCGTGCAAGAGCGGCTGCCTGGCGTTCGGCACCGACGAGCTGTGCTGCCGCGGCGCGTACAACAGCCCCGCCGCCTGCCGCCCCTCCAAGTACTCGGACTTCTTCAAGAGCGAGTGCCCGCAGGCCTTCACCTACGCC
The DNA here is from genome assembly GCA_034509565.1 of Triticum monococcum. Taxonomy (NCBI): domain Eukaryota; kingdom Viridiplantae; phylum Streptophyta; class Magnoliopsida; order Poales; family Poaceae; genus Triticum; species Triticum monococcum. Next base: position 660,914,324 of record CM067843.1, on the reverse strand, counting down.
CACGACAGCCCCTCCCTCACCCACCAGTGCTCCGCGCCGCGCGAGCTCAAGGTCATCTTCTGCCATTAGACTGAGTCCAGCCAGGGCGGCGCTCGCGGTGCCGCCGGCGGCCGTCAGCAGCTATGTCTGGGTCTGGGATCGGTGTAGTGTAGTGTAGTGCGTGTCAGTCATCTCATCAGTCATGTGTGAGTGAGTGTTGGATTAGGCTTTGGAGACTGCCAGGCTGCCCGGAGTGCTTGCTGTAGTTCGTGATCTGTAGTAGTATGTTGCAGTAATGGTGTTAGCTGCTGAGATTCCAGTCTGAAATAACATGTTTAGATGGGCATTGATCTGGCCACTTGTTATGTGATTTGAGTTCAACTCCTTTAATTTTCCCCATATTTTTCAAGACTGAATCGACACTAACTCTGCCCCCGGCCACTCTAGTACCGCATACTCTGTTCGATTCGATGCCTCTCGTCCCTTTCTCCTTTCAGTTTTCTCTTCGGTGTGGCCGTGTCCTTTTCGTCAGATCGTGGGATTGGCTTGTCTCTCTCTGCATCATGGCGCCTTTCGACTCGGCTTGGCTGAGCAAGCTCTGAGATTAGGAGCGGCTTTTCAGTGAAAACGTAAGCTCGTTGGTTTGTTTGTTTTCTACGTGAGATAAACGGAGTGCCATCCATGACTGAATAAATCACATCAGAAATATTTGTATGTAAGCTATGGAAGACTTGTTGGGTTCTAATAATAGAGAAAATAATCATAAGAAATCTTGATCAATCACATCCCCTTTGCGTTTGTGGGTTTTCAGATGAACCTTGAGAGCTGAAGCTGGACAGATGAGAGAGCATTGATGTGATCATCTGATCAAGCAAGCCGGTTTTTGTATAAGCTTGGACCACCCTCCCTACCCTACCGTTGGTGCTGGAGCCTGCACGATACCCGCATGACTGCTTGAAAGCGTCGAGCGGCCGTTGCATACTCTGCATGGACGGGTAAAGGCTTTGTAAAAGGGCGGCATGCATGGCACTAGCATGACTGCACGCGGAACTACCATGAAAAGTGTTGTTTTTGGATCCAAAACTAGTCATGCTACTGCATGGGGGTGGAAGCCACTTTTGTCGTGCCAATGTTGTGTTGCTCATATCGAAATTGGCTCCTACGAAACGAGATGAACATCAATCGTCAAGTGATCATGACTCTGGTCTCCGAGAGCAGCCATGCTTTCAGAACATCTCCAACGGACGCCTTACGAAGCCGCGCGTTAAAAAAAATTAGAGCGTCAAAATAGCGTTTTAGCGCGTCGGATGACCAAGCATCTTCAAGAGACGTCCAAAAATATACCGCCCAGCTACATCTCTAACAGACACCCAAAATTACCACACACGCTCATACCCAACTCGCCGCCCGTGGCATGCTCGCCGCCATGGTCATGGCCACGCGCCGCCGCCCGTGGCCTGCTCACTGCCATGGCCGTGGCCTGCTCGCCGTCGTAGCCGTGGCCGCGCTCCTCACCTGCTCGCCCCGCCGTGGCCACACCCGAGCCCGCCCCGCCATGGCCACGCTCGTGCCCGCCCCGGCGTGGCCGCGCCCGAGCCGGCAACGCCGGCGCCCGCCCCGCCATGGCCGCGCTCCTCACCTGCTCGCCCCGCCGTGTCCACGCCAGCGCCTGCCCGACCATGGCCGCGCTAGCGTCCGCCCCGCCGTGGCCGCACTCCTCCCCTGCTCGCGCCGTTGTGGCCTGCTTCTTTCCTGGTCGCCCGCCGCGGCGCCGCCCCCCCCCCCCCCCCCGCTACTCCCCTGCCCGCCGCCCGCTCGTGCTCGTGCCCGCCCCGCCGTGGCCGCGCTCCTCACCTGCTCGCCCCGCCGTGGCCACGCCCGAGCCCGCCCCGCCGTGTCCACGCCAGCGCCCGCCCCACCGTGGGCGCACTCCTCCCCTGCTCGCGCCGTTGTGGCCTGCTTCTCCCCTGCTCGCCCCGCCGTGGTGCCGCCCCCGCGCTACTCCCTTGCCCGCCGCCGCTCGTGGCCGTGGCCCCGCCGCCCCGCCGTGGTGCCGCCCGCGCTCCTCCCCTGCCCGCCGCCGCCCGTGGCCGTGGCCGCGCCGCCCCGTCGTGGCTCCGCTTCTCCCTGCCAACGCCGCCGTCGTGGCCGTGGCTGCGCCCCGCCGCCCGTGACACTTTTCAGCGCGCGTGGGAAGTTCAGCGTGCCAGAGCGCACGCCCCAAATATACAGCTTCCAGTCCAGTTTCTTCTGGCGCGCTGAACACTTTTTACAGCGTGCTCTATTATGCAACGTCTGTTGAAGTGCTATTTTTAACTTCGCGCACACTAAACTTGCAATTTTTTAGGCACGACGCTAATATAGGGCGTCTGTTGGAGATGCTCTCAGGGAGAGGAAGCCTGGCCAAAGGTATTCTCGGCCAGCACCATAGCAGAGGACCCTTTTTTTTTAGAATCACCACAGCAGAGAATCTACATGCTCACTCAGAATACTGGGCCCCTTGGCACAGTGGCAGGCTGCTGCAGAGGTGTTCTTCAAGCAAGGCTGCAAGGGCCACACCAAGCGAAGAAGAATACATGCCTCCTAATCGTGGGAGCTATGTCTCGCCAGCAGCGAGACCTAATGCGTATCACCTACAGCATGATCCATTGGGCGGGCCCAACACAGTAGCTGAGCGCATTTTTTTATTTGTTTTTCACTGTTCTGCATTATTTATTTTTTTGGGGTTTTCTCTGTTTGTTTCCTTTTTCTTCACTTTTCAACTTTTTTTTATTCACACACACCGTACATTTTTCGTATGCATCAAGATATCTTTTTATACATGTTTAATATTTTCCATAAACATTATAAATTTTTATATATGTACAAAACATTATTTTACATACATTAAGAATTTTTAAAATACATGATTAACATTTTTTTAAATATGTGTTTTGAATGTTATTTAATTGTTTAAGTACACACTGAAACATTATTATTAAAGTATGATAACATTTTTTACATTCTACTATATAAACATTTTTGTAAATGTCAAAACTATTTTTTTTCAAATTCATGAACATTTTTTAATTTAATGTACTTCTACATTTTTTGAATTGTACAAAACATTTTCTTTTTACTGCACATCCATGAGTCGAGAGAAAGTTGAACATCTACTGTCAGTAGTTGCACATCGATGGCTAGACAGTTGCACCAACGGTGCCTAAAATGCACACATATAAGTTTGCGAAACAGGCGCATACGAGATCTGGTTTCGTAGAGAACGTCGCGTGGAATCCTATGATGAAAGTGGATCTAGATTTTGATATTCTGTTCAAAAGTTATGACATTTTTAAAGAAATTGAATTTTAAATTAAATATGTTCATACATGTTTCATCGGTGTTTTCTAGTCTTTATTTCAAACCACATTGCATGATGCTTTTCCTGGCTAATAGGACAAAACCTTTCCTAATTTCTTTCCTAAAAGTGGAAGGCTGCTTTGGAGTGCTAGCAAGCGGACGCCCACTCGCTAGACGCGTCCTTCTTTAGATAGTTGTAAATTGAAGGTAGAATTATTGAGGTTTGTAATATATGGCAGTTCATTAGGCATCATAAGTGACCTTCTCCTCATATTGTTTTCTCCGCTCTCCCTAACTGTAGAAGGTAAGTTGTTGCCTCATAGATGATCGACTGCTGATTATTGATGAATCCTTCCCAGTGTAAAAGATCATCCCGACAAACTTCACATATGCCTATAGTTAAAAGGATGTATGATTTGGGCAAAGTAAGACTATAAAGCTTTAGTGTCGGTGCAATCGGCATAAGATTCTTTCACCTCTCATGTGACATGAACTAACTATTGTCTATAGTGGCAGAGGCTGCTAATAAATCCAGGCTAAGCTTTCCCAAAATTCTTCACAACTTATCCAAGATGGGGGGCGGTGCCCCCTCCACACACACACACACCATATGTACATATTCTACCTTGGATTATTTTTAAACCTCGTACTTACACTCAAAGGATAACATACGAAACCGAAATGTCATACCACATATAATTGTTACATAAAACTACACGATGAATAAATATCAGTTGAATGAAAACGTAAAATCCTTTTTCACATGTTTCAAATAAAGTAGTCAAACGCACAACTTTATACTTTCATGGGCAGTTTGATTAGGTATTCCTTGTAAAAAAGCAAATTGACATGTTAATTTCTTAAGTTGTAAATAAGTACTATTAAGCGGAAGATGTAGAGTCATTATCATTTCCAAGTTTCTTTAATCGATCTTTCGTGTTCTTAAAAATATCGGTAATCTCATTGTTACTACTTAGTAATAGTAAAAAAAATCTCACCCGTTAGCAAATTAGAAAATCACTCTTGGATTGATCACCCATTTTATTACATATTTTATTGACGGCAATCATATATCAAAAGCACCGATCAATTAATTCCATGGAAACCGGCAATATCAGTACTAGCTTCCACCCGTCGCAAATTAGCACTGACCTAAAGCAAAACAAGGAAATGAACTACTGTAGCTACACGATAACCAGCTATGAGCCAGTATGGGCGTGATGCTTCCACCCCTCTACTTAATTAACAACAGTGTTATGAAGTACGGACTGTTTCACACGCAAGGAGATATCACAGAGTTGTAAATCGAAATAGCACAGTGCACGAAACTTCCAGGAAATAGAGCACACACACCGGACACACAGAGGATCACGCAAAGAACTTGAAATATGGGAACATAGTGTACACAGGATCATGCTGCGAACTAGTGTCACAAGCCGGAGCAATTGATCTCCACGACCAGGTGTGGGGCTACGCCTCCTCCGGCGTTTGCGGTGCCTACTCTTGCACCTCCTCCCCAGCCAGCTGCCTGCGATGCCAGAGCGTTCTAGGCGCCAAAGATGCTACTCAGCCAGCGGGAACCGACGAGAAAGGCGCCGATCACCATGGCAATCCCCACCTCCACAACATCTACCACCTCCACCGACAGCATTGGCTTGTCCTTCGAGACGGGTGGAAACGCACATGCCGCTCCAAGCACCACTGGCACCAAGAAGGCTACAATAACCACCTTGCTCATCCGAGCACCCATGACTTTGCCTTCCTATCACCTGATGACTGATGTTTCTGTTTTGTGGGTTGTAAGCAGGGGTGGAGCCAAGATGTTTTGCCAATGGGTTCAGTAAGAATTTGGGCATGAACTAACTATTGTCTATAGTGGCAGAGTGGCAGAGGCTGCTAATAAATCGAGGCTAATCTCTCCCAAAATCCTTCACAATTTATCCAAGGTGGGGGCCGGTGCCCCCCCCCCTCCTCACACACACACACACACACCATATGTACATATTCTACCTTGGATTATTTTTAAACCTCATACTTACACTCAAAGGACAACATACAAAACGAAATGTCATACCACATATAATTGTTACATAAAACTACACGATGAATAAATATCCGTTGAATGAAAACGTAAAATCCTTTTTCACATGTTTCAAATAAAGTAGTCAAACACACAACTTTGTACTTTCATGGGCAGTTAGATTAGGTATTCCTTGTAAAAAGCAAAATGACATGTTAATTTCTTAAGTTGTAAATAAGTACTGTTAAGCAGAAGATGTAGAGTCATTATCATTTCCAAGTTTCTTTAATCGATCTTTCGTGTTCTTAAAAATATCGGTAATCTCATTGTTACTACTTACTAATGGTAGAAAAAATCTCACCCATTAGCAAATTAGAAAATCACTCTTGGATTGATCACCCATTTTATTACATATTTTATTGACAACAATCATATATCAAAAGCACCGATCAATTAATTCAATGGAAATCGGCAATATCAGTATTGGTTTCCAGCCCTCGCAAACTAGCACCGATCTAAAGCAAAACAAGGAAATTAACTACTGTAGCTACACGATAACCAGCGATGAGCCAATATGGGCGCGACACTTCCACCCCTCTAGTTAATTAACAACAGTGTTATGAAGTATGAGTTGTTTCACACGCAAGGAGACATCACAGAGTTGTAAATCGAAATAGCACAACGCATGAAACTTCCAGGAAATAGAGCACACACACCGGACACATAGAGGATCATGCAACGAACTTGAAATACGGGAACATAGGGTACAGAGGATCATGCTGCGAACTAGTGTCACAAGCCGAAGCAATGGATCTCCACGGCCAGGTGTGGGGCTATGCCTCCTCTGGCGTTTGCGACGCCTCCTCCAGCGTTTGGGGCGCCTACTCTTGCACCTCCTCCCCAGGCAGCTGCCTGCGACGCCAGAGCGTTCTGGGCACCAAAGATGCTACTCGGCTAGTAGGAACCAACGGGAAGGGCGCCGATCACCATGGCAACCCCCACCTCCACGACATCTCTCACCTCCACCGCCAGCATTGGCTTGTCCTTCGAGACGGGTGGACACGCACATGCCGCTCCAAGCACCACAGCTACCAAGAAGGCTACAACAACCACCTTGCTCATCTGAGCACCCATGACTTTGCCTTCCTATCACCTGATGACTGATGTTTCTATTTTGTGGGTTATAAGCAGGGGTGGAGCCAAGATGTTTTTCCAATGGGTTCACTAAGAATTTGGGCATGAACTAACTATTGTCTGTAGTGGCAGAGGCTGCTAATAAATCCAGGCTAAGCTCTCCCAAAATCCTTCACAACTTATTCAAGGTGGGGGGCCAATGCCCCCCCCCCCTCGACAATATGTACATATCTCTACCTTAGATTATTTTTACAACCTCATACTAACACGCCGCTGCGTCCACCACCTTGCTCGTTTAAGCACCCATGACTATGCCTTTCTATCACCCGATGGCTGATGTTTCTGTTATGTGGGTTATAAGTGGAAGTAGCGAGGTACGTTCCGGGTAGCCTTCATTGTGAATGTAGGTCTATAGCCCCATACAAAGCCCTATTCCTTCACCATTCTTGTAATTCCAAAAAAACTACGCTTTTTTGCTTTGTCTATAATCTATTCTGAAAGAACATGCGGTGCCCCCATGTTTGGTTTTGGTAATTGATGACAATCTCTATGGACTAATGGTTGCCTTGAGTTATATTTGAAGGTTTTGTCCATATGCTTTTCTTGGAGTACATGTGTTGATTTCAAGGAGAGTTTGTGTCGACCAAGGTGTTATTCAAGGAATTATCCAAAGATTGGTCATGTGAGAGTTGAGCTTATTGCAAGCATGTCTTGAAGAAGAAGATTGTGTGATCATTCATGTCTACCTTCAAGACATCATCCAAATGAAGAGAATTGGAAAGGTTCAAGGTTGATCAAGACTAAGTCAAGAGTGAATCAAGTTGATCAACTCACAAAGCGCAGAAGATGTACCGAGAGGGATCAAGTGATCCCATGGTATGGTAAGAATTGTCAATTACGCTTTGTGTACTAACCCATGGTCTTCGTGAGAGTTCTTTGTGGGGTTAGGTTGCGGTGTGCAAGTTCAAGTGGAGCACCACGAAGAGATCAAATGCTTGAAGCGTGCTATACTTTGTGGTGACAATGGACTCGTGAAGATGTGCGGAAGAAAGGCTCACCCATAGTGGAGTATGGGGGAGCAATCAACTAGTCTTCATCAAGCCAACACAATCAAGAAAGGTGGTCCAACTTGAGGGAGTCAAGATCGTCATCATCTAGCTCAAGTGGACCATGTGCAAGGCAAAGGTTTGCCCTTGGTAGGTTTTCTATTTTACCGGTCTCATGATGGTAGTTGGGAGACCGGGTTATAGGATCGATTGCCGTACTATCAAGGGGGGCCCTCGATGAGTAGCTTGATCGTATCGTTCGTTGAGAGCTCAAACCTTTGCATCCTTGCATCATCTTTCTTGGTTCTTGTTTGGTTCTCTTTGTGAGTCTTAGAGCTTATGGTCATCTTGATGACAAGCTTGAGTTCATCGAAAACGGAGTTCACATGCATCTTCTATGATGTTTTCGATGTTGGAGGTTTTGCCGGTTCTTCTCGGTTGGAGGTTTCACTCCTCTATTTGTTGGCACACCTCCCCTGCCTCTTCTTACTATAACCAGTCGCTGTTTGGATGCTACTCGTCGTCTTGTTTTCAACAAGCTTGAGTTTGCTCAATTCGGAGCTCATATGCAGAAGTTATGGCAGTTCTGGTTTTCTGGAGTATGGTTTTTCTCCTGGACCCAGCGGTGGTACCGCGGTCCACAGCGGTAGTGCGGCTGAGACTCCCTAAACGGTAGTACCGCTCCCGGAGCGGTAGTACCGCTCCCTGGAGCGGTAGTACCGCCCCCCGGAGCGGTAGTACCGCTGGGTGGCCTCAGCGGCAGTACCTCTGCGGTTCCGTGCTACTACCGTCCTGTCACTGCGTCTGTAGCGGTAGTACCGCTCCTCGGAGCGGTAGTACCGCTTGCTGGGCTCAGCCGCAGTACCGTGGTGGCATGGTGCTCCTTCCGCTTCGATTCTTGCGCGCATTTTCTCGTGTCGGGTTTTGCGGTACTAGCTGCGGTAGTAGTGGCGGTAGTGCTGCTTGTGAGCGGTAGTACCGCCCTACCTCCGCGGTAGTACCGCTCTGGGTCCCAGCCCCAGCCCTTTTCTTCTGGCGCGGCAGTACCGCTGAGGGGGAGCGGTAGTACCGCTTACGAGCGGTAGTACCGCCCCGCCTCCGCGGTAGTACCGCTCGTGTGCGGGCTGAGAACATAACGGTTGGATTCGGGAGGCCCTATAAAAGGGGGTCTTCTTCCCCATTGAACCTAATCCTTTGAGCTCGTGTTCTTCCCCCATTGTTGACCTTCTTCGAGCTTGCTAACTCTCAATCCCTCCATGGATTCTTGCTAGTTTTTGAGGGAAAAGAGAGAGGAGATCTAGATCCACATTTCCACCAATCACTTTCTCCTCTATGTGAGGGGAACCCCTTGGATCTAGATCTTGGAGTTCTTGGTGTTCTCTTTCTTGTTCTTTCTCTCATTTTCCTCCCTAGCATTAGTTGCTTCGGTGGGATTTGAGAGAGAAGGACTTGGGCACTCCGTGTGCCCTTGCCATTGCATTTGGTGCATCGGTTTGAGTTCTCCACGTGATACGTGGAAGTTACAAGTTGAGAAGCTTATTACTCTTGGGTGCTTGGTACCCTTGAGCTTGTTCCTCTTGGGTGCTTGGGCGCCCTAGACGATTGTTGGTGTTCGGAGCTCAATCATTGTGGTGCAAAGCTCCGGGCAAGCGTCGGGGTCTCCAATTAGGTTGTGGAGATCGCCTCGAGCAATTTGACGGGTTCGGTGACCGCCCCCAAGGGTTGCCAAAGTGTACGGGTTCGGTGACCGCCCCCAAGGGTTGCCATTTGTACGGGTTCGGTGACCGCCCTCGAGGGTCCCTTAGTGGAATCACGGCATCTTGCATTGTGCAAGAGCGTGAGGAGATTACGGTGGCCCTAGTGGCTTCTTGGGGAGCATTGTGCCTCCACACCGCTCCAAACGGAGATTAGCATCCGCAAGGGTGTGAACTTCGGGATACATCATCGTCTCCGCGTGCCTCGGTTATCTCTTACCCGAGCCCCTTTACTTATGCACTTTACTTTGTGATAGCCATATTGTTTCTTGTCATATATCTTGCTATCACATAGTTGCGTATCTTGCTTAGCATAAGTTGTTGGTGCACATAGGTGAGCCTAGTTGTTTTAGGTTTTGTGCTTGACAAATTAACCGCTAGGTTTATTCCGCATTTGTTCAAGCCTAAACCGTAATTATTTTAAAACGCCTATTCACCCCCCCCCCTCTAGGCGACATCCACGATCTTTCATATTCTCTAGGTGATTTTTGTGAGACAGTAGTACAATGCATAGAGCAACTCCAAAAGCTTCTCTATCCGAAAAAGAATTTACTATTTACAAAGAGTTGATGCAAAAATACTCCACCCAACACCTTTCGTAAACCCAAAAGTTTTTTTACGGCGCCCCGTATAATTTCCCCCAACCCTCCCTCACGTGTACGGGAAGATGACTTTTCCTGTATAATTTGACGGGCATCAAACCGTCAGAACTTTCATGAGAGGAAACCCTCGCACCGCCATGCAGCTGCCGCAACACCACGCCACCAATCCCACACCACCGCCACATCAGGCCACTGCCGCATCGCCCGACACCGCAGCTTGCCGGCCACAGCCGCACGTGACACTAATGTGTGGACCCTAGGACATTAGCTAGGCTTGTTTAATAAAAAAACTAGGAGAATATGTTTACGGGTTGAGAAAAGTAGTCATCGGACAATTTCCCCTAAGTTAACAGGCATCCCATAAAACGATTCTGACAGGAAGTTTTTTAGGGAACTATTAAAGTTGCTCTTGTCGAATCTCTAGCTCGTCACCTAAAAAACTTAATCCATAAAGAAATTGGGCCAAGCTAGTGTGATTTGTTGGTATGTGGACAGGCTACTATTCAGGAAGCTAATACTATGGCCAACATTATCAATCATTTTTGTTCTGTGTCGGGTCAAACTACAAATTGGGCCAAGTCTGCTATTATGTTTAGTGCTCATGTTAGTCAGGCTGTTATTCAAGATATCAAGTAGATTTTTCCTGTTTCTAACATGTATGCTAATTTTTCTTATCTTGGTCATGCTCTTATTCTTCCTGCTAATAGTAGATTTGCGGCCTACAATTTTGTTTTGGATAAATTCATGAATTAGCTTCCTGCTTATAAGGCCAACTTGCTCTCTCATGCGGCTACCAAACTCACTGCTAGTATTAGGAACTTTTGGTGGACAGATATTAGAGAGAATAATTCTAGCAAAAGCTTGTGTCTTAGGACTTGGAAGGATATTTGTAGTTCTAAAAAAGAGGGTGGTCTTGGTATTAGGAACTTACAAGCCATTTAATGAAGGCTTCATGCTTGCAGCTGCTTGGCGTGTAGCGAAAGATTCTTCTTCCCATCTTCATCTTGTACTTAAGTCCAAGTCCAAATACTTCCATGATGCTTCCATCTGGATTGCTAGCCCTTCCAATCCAATCAGCTTTTTGGTCCTCCATTCTCAAAATGCTGCCCAAACTCAAAGCTCATTATTTTTATCAGATTACTCAAGGTAATATTTCTATATGGAGCACCCCATGATGCTTGCGTTGGAATGCTATTTATGATCATCTTATTATTCAACCTTCAGGATATAGTTACCCTTCTCTTGTTAAAGATCTTTGTTTTCCTGATATGAAAGAATGGAATTCTACCCTCATTTATTCTCTTTTCCTACAGCCTCTTGCTTCTACTATTATGCAGACTGATGTTATTCAAGAGGACAGTCCAAATATTCTATGCCGGGACATACTCCTAATGGTATTTGTACTTCTAAATCTATTTATAAGTTGTGTTTGCAGGATATTCATGCCAATCCTAGATTTGCACCTTCTCAGGCTTCTTCGCATGTCAAGAATCTTCTAAATGTGGTCTGGAAACAAAAGATGATGATTCCCAGGGTAAAAACTTTTCCTTGGAGGTTCCTTCGAAAAGCTCTTCCCACGGGTTCGAGAGCTGGCTGCTTCTCTGTGCACATCTCTCAACTTTATAGCATATGTGGTCAGCCAGAGGATGAGATGGATTTATATTTCCTTTGTGATTTTGCTATAGCTGCTTGGTTTCTAAATCCTTGGTGCCTTAGAATGGATATTTTAGTTCAAAGTAATCCTAATATTCATAGTATTTTCCTTGCTCTGATTAATATGAATTATCCACATGCTTCTCCGCCCAACATTCTCAACTTTATGCGGTGTCTTTGGGAAGTTAGGAATGATTATCTTTTTAGTAGGAAAAGAGCTCTTCCTTGTCATATTAACACTGCTGCTATAGCTCCGTCTAATGAACTCAATGATTATGTACATATTTCTTCTCAGCTCCAATCCAATAAGATGGTTGGTGCTTTACCTCTTACTAATCAGATTCCTATGCAGGGGAAAACAATTAAGTCTGATCTTATAGTTACAGGACCAAGAGTATACTCTGATGCAACATTTAAGTGCAAAAAAAATCCAGGCTTGACTCAAGGATCTGTTGCTACTGGAATTGGAGTTTAGCTCTCTTTGCCACAAGACCAATTGAAAGTCAATGTGTGGATTCAAGCTTCTACTGTTATCACAAATATATCTTTACAAGCTGAAGCTTTGGCGTTTCTTTTGGAGGCTCAAGTGGCCAAACAGCTTTGCCTTTCTCAACCCACTTTTCTCATTGACAATCTGTCTTTGGCGTCATGGGCGGCTAGCAGGAAAAATAAGGAATCTACTACTTGAACTATTATAAAAGTCCTGGTTGATTTCTTCTGCTACTCCTCATATCTTCAGTCCCATATGTTTCATATCTTTAGGGAGTTCAATGGTATTGCGCACAATGTAGCTCACCAGGGTCTAACATCAGCAGGAGAATCTTACACATGTTGTTTCGCCTCAGCTTATTGGATTATGACTTGCCGTGTAGTTTCTCTTCTCTCTAATTCTTAATCTCAGGGCTTTGTAATTCATGATGTACCATTGTTACTGGTCTGGAATGAAAAGGTTCGGCGTCTCGTGCGCCTTCTGTTGTTAAATTAAAAAAAAAAGATTTCACCTTCTGGTCCACCGGCGTCGCGTAGACCGCACTACTGGTGGCACGGAGGAGACGTGCGACCGCGTGCGGTTGCATAGTAGTAGTACGTACTATGAGACGAGCAGCGGAGACAAACCTACGCTCCGATCGTTATCCCCATCGCCATCGCCATCGCGGCGGCCGCGCGGGGGCGCCGGCCGGTGAATGAATCGATATGCATGGGCCCTACGGCCGTCTCCGAGCGCGGAAGATCTCCCGAATCTTTTTCAGCTGGAGTCTGCTAACGATGGTTAAGGGCGTGGCAGCCGGCGACTCGTCCAGGCCAGTCCGTTCCGTCTCCTTCCCGCGCGCATCGGCCACAGGGGGGTGAGGCGTCGCACGGGATGGCACTGTTTCAGTCGGCGGCGGCCTGGCTCGTCCATCGTCGCCGTCATCATCGTGTCGCCCTGGGGGTCGGTGGGGGGAGAGAAGCGAACGCGAACAACCAACGCGGGCTCGCGCGGCTGCAGCGCCGCTACGCAACCTTTGTCGGCCCATTTGCGCGTCGCCGTCAAGGGGTCGCGTACCCGTAAAAAGGACGAGGGGCCCCGCGCCCGCGCAACTTGCTCGCAGTGGGCCCGGATCCGGCTGTGTGGCTCAGCCGGGTCCAACCGAGGCTCCTGTGTAAACAAATACGTCAGAATCCTCCGGTTTGTGCTTTGGTTCGCCGCTCAATTCATGGTCCAGAACGACGGCGCCATACCGGGATTGTTGATGGTCGGTCTGTATATTTTCGCAAAAAAATATACTGTAGTACGTATGAAATAATTGTTCTTCAGTCGTGATAACCATCAATGCAAGTCGTATGGTTTTTGGCCCCAAAACCAAGTCTTATAAACTGCATATATACTTGAAAAATGATTTTATACCGCATCCTTTTCAAAATATAAAGTGTATTATTACTTTCAAAAAGTTAACCTTCTTCTATGTTTGACTAAATTCACAGAGACAAACGTTAACTTTCACATACAAAATGCGACTGTGCCCGTTAAAATACGGGCCTTCTCCTCCTCCGTTTTCCGTTGGTGGAAAGAAGGGGTGGGGATCCCGGATATTCGTCGCGACGTTGTGGTTAGGTCTCGTCGGATTGGCATTTCATTCTCTAACGGTGGTGTTATGCCGATCAAGAATAACATTTTTTCACGACTGCTGGTGCACCTCATTGGGGGCAGTCTCGTCGATTATTTATAATAGATAGGGAGGATCATCTGGTTGTTGCTCTTCTGAAGTGGTGGGTTTGTATGTGTCTTTCTGTTTTTTTTTTACAGAAAGACTGTAAGGGAACCCCCTACAGTATAATTGGTGTAACAACCCCAAATTGCAAGTATAATGCCTTGAACCTGGGTGGGTGTGAAGGCATCAGCCCCTTCCAACCACTAGGCTATGCCTTAGTCTGCGTGTGTCTTCCTGTTACGTAGCGGAGTGGACATCGACTCTTGGTGTCTTGTTCTCTGACTCTTTCTCTGGTCGGTCACATTCGACCAATTTCAGCGTCATTTGGGAGCTTATAAGGTCAGGTCGGCCTGACTCCGTTTGGCCGGATTTGGGGTTGTCCTCCAACCTTCTTTGTCGCTTTTTTTTTTCATGCGGTGTTATGTTTCCCTAGATCATTGTTGTCGGCATCTTCTGGCTTCGGCCGATGAGTTTGGGCCGTTGTGTCAACAATGTTTCCTTGGTCTTGATGGTGTTTCGTGGGTCTAGAGGCATCATCAAGCTCGCTCACCGCGCGCCCCCATCGAGTGCAGGACGAAGACGACGTCAATTTCTCAGAAGATACATATGTAATTTCTATTTTTTATAAGGGTGTTCTTTGGTCAATTGTTTTGATAAGTGAGTGCCATAAAAACTAAAAGACATGTTTTATAGCACGTTAATTTTTTTTTTCGCGAATACACAAAGCTTGCGTATCATTCATTGATAGAAGAAGTTAGAGTGAGTACATGGGGTGGTACAGCTCATGGCACGAACGCAAAAAGGCGTGAACATGGTTGCCGAAGCAGAGAGACATGAAATGCTCGACCCAAACAAAGAAAAACACAACTAAACTCGCCAACCAGGAAAGCAACCCAAGCAACAACTAGACGATCAACATCTCCACATCTAGCACTGAGGACGCCACGAGCAAACAAGACAACCCCTTCACAAAGGAGAACGACACCAAGACGTAGTCTTTGTCCGCCGAGAAATTGGACCTAGGGTTTCCCCTGCTACTCGAAGAGGGGCACGGATAATGGCCATGACAGAGCCTTCAAGAAGGGGACTACACCCACGAGTGTCGCCGCTGCCAGCAAAAGATGCAGGGACTTTGCCCTGGCCATGTCCCGAGCAATCCCAAGCTGTCGGAGTACGAGTCGGAGAAGAGGAAGTCGGACTTAAGCCGGAACTGCGACTGCCGGGAGGGGAGCCACGCTCGACGCCAATGAGGCACCGGGCGCCGCCGGACGTGCGAGCTCTGATGAAGGGCGAGGTATCATGGTTGACACGCAATGTTGTACGACGCTGAGTGTTGACCGAAAAAAGTGTGACATGTTCAACAGTTAGGTGTAGCGAAGATGCGTATGTTGAGATGGATGTGTGACCACACAAAGAAAGACCGGTCCGGGGTGATGATATACAAGATAGAGTTGGGGTAGGCATGGACAATTGACTGCGGAGAGGTTTTTGACATGGAATGAGGCCTTTTTCCTAATATCCAAAGAAAAATAAGTCAATAAAAGAGTAGTATATTGGAATGAACTTCGAAATTAAAAACGCAGTCAAGATTAAAAACTGGAAATGAACTCTTTCACCTTTGCCCGAAATGGACTTGGCATCTACATCGGCGCTCCAGCGGCCACCGGACTCCCCCCACTATAATTGGCTCCGCTGGCTGCTGCTGCCTCTCATCAACAACCTCTCCGCTTTCTCCTTCCCGTCTCTCTCCTCTGGTCCCGATTCCCTTCTCCGAGCTCCTCCCCCCTATAAATAAGGCGGCCCGCGGCGGCCATCAATTCCCGTCACCGCCCACCGAGGCCGGAAATTATTCCTCCGCCCCGCCCGCCGCGAAAACCCTAGCCGCCGCCGATCCCATGGCCACCGCCTCCAGCCAGGCGAGCCTCCTCCTCCAGAAGCAGCTCCGAGGTGCGGATCCGGCCGCCGCCTCCCGCTTGATCCGTCCAGGCGCCTCGCTTTTCTCCCCCCGCCCGGTCTCGGCTGATCTGGGTTGCCGCTGTTTTATGCAGATCTCGCGAAGCACCCCGTCGATGGGTTCTCAGCCGGGCTCGTCGACGACAGCAACGTCTTCGAGTGGCAGGTCACCATCATCGGCCCGCCCGAGACCCTATAGTGAGTCCGGATTCCCCTCCGATTCGCATCGCCTCTCGATTTCGCATCGCCGTGAATTCTGCCTGTTTTGTGGGTCTGTGACTGGCTCTGAAATTCGTTAGCGCCTCAGGTAGGCAGCGTAGCATGGGGTCGAATTTTCGTTTTATCTAGATTGTTGTGGCGTGTTGGCATGGCTGCCCTGCCCGTAATACATGGCCGGTTGAGTTCCATTTGCGCTGTGCGTGTGGGAGCGCGCAGCCGTACAGGCAACTCTGTTTGCTCTTTGCTGGGCAGATACATCTGGTGATGGTGTGGAATTGGGGCTGCCGCGTTGCGGTGCGCAGATTCAAGGAAATTTGAGGTAGATCGTTTCATCATGTTAGTAGGTTGAGATATATGTATCATCTGTTTGGAGTTTAGTATAATATGCCGATGGGGTAAATTGGGTTGCTCGCCCCATTCTGTGCTGGTGAGGTTCATCGTGGTTTGGGGGTTGATTCTTCCACTTCTTCGGTAGCACTCTGCTTTTGTAAAATGCCGGGCAAGTTTGTGAGGCTTCTCTCAAGTAGTGACTAGTGACGCCCTGAAGTTTCATTCTAGTTTCATCAGGTGATTTGGTGCATGAGGGGATTTTTC
The DNA here is from genome assembly GCA_034509565.1 of Triticum monococcum. Taxonomy (NCBI): domain Eukaryota; kingdom Viridiplantae; phylum Streptophyta; class Magnoliopsida; order Poales; family Poaceae; genus Triticum; species Triticum monococcum. The sequence goes on along the minus strand of CM067843.1, from coordinate 660,897,839 downwards.
ATAGCAATCACAAAATTCCCTTTCTGATGAAAATTTAAGTTGAGAGTAAACGCATCCAAGTGAAGTAAATTGATCCTTGCTGTTACTTAATGTCCAGATAGCGAGCTGAGACTATACATTTTTTAGGCCAGAGTTGTGCAGATACTAATAAGTGATAATAGTGTGGATCAATGAGGTCAATGTGCATATGCACCGCCGAACACCTCTCTTTGTTTCAAAACCTGTGCTCTCATTCATAGAGATGGGTTTGGGTTGTAAAGGGAGCATGCCAACCACTTTCGTTTAGACCATCACTTGTACTCCCTGCCATTTGTTTGAAGTGTACCAAGCCCCAATTTGAATTGCTTTGTTGGTTTGTTCTCTTCCTGATTGAAATTGCTTGTAGCAATTTGGCATATTTGGTAAAACATGTTCGTATAAATATTAATTTATTTAACAAGCATACACTATCTGATCCTTTTTACAATGCTGAAATTTTCTGTTCTCTTTGTCTGGAAGAGAACTGGCGATGATCTAAGGAGCTTTGTTGTTGTTTTTGGATAGCTTAGATATTGCTTTCTTGCTTTGAGATTTACTTTGGGGCTGTATTGTATGGATCTTGCGTCATCTTGGCCTCTTCTTCTAATACAAAAAGACATGCATTTGGGTGGGGGTGGGGGGGGGGGGGGGGGTATCGTATCCTTTGATCTGCTCAGTAACGCTGATTTCCTTTTTGCAGTGATGGAGGCTATTTCAATGCAATAATGAGCTTCCCACAAAATTATCCGAATAGCCCTCCAACAGTCAGATTCACTTCTGAAATGTGGCATCCTAATGGTCTGATTTCCACAATTACAACCTCATGTGCTTGTACGATCCATCAATCTGACATTATGCTATTTTTTTCCAGTTTATCCGGATGGGCGGGTATGCATTTCTATTCTTCATCCACCTGGTGATGATCCCAACGGATACGAGCTCGCGAGTGAGCGTTGGACACCAGTCCATACGGTAGTGCTTCTTATTTAGTGTCTACCACGCTAAAATTTTGCTTCTGTTCCATTTCTTCTGCTTAATGCCTTTATCTGCTACATTCGTCGCCATACATCATTAAACATCATTCAAAAAGAAAAAAGGACCCTGTAATGCAATGTAATGCCAACTGTAAAAGAACGCAAAAAATTAAGTTCATTGATAACTAAGTCTTTAGTCTGAAGCAAGTTGGGGTAGGCTAGACCTGAAACCTGTAAGATCTCAAAACGAACTCATGGTTTTGGCACGTGCATAGCCAACTTTCACCCACCCCTATCCATGGCTAGTTCTTTCGTGACATTCCGGTCCTTCAGATCTCTCTTTACAAACCTCTCTTACATTAGCAACACGCTTGAACCGTCCGCTATGCACTGAAGCTTCTGGAGGCATGTGTTGTATATGCCCAAACCATCTCAGACGATGTTGGACAAGCTTCTCTTCAATTAGTGCTACCCCAACTCTCTCATGTATACCATCATTCCGGGCCCGATCCCTTCTCATGTGGCAACAAATCCATCTCAACGTGCACATCTCTGCTACACCTAACTGTTGAACATATCACCTTTTAGTCGACCAACACTCAGCGCCGTACAACCTTGCGGGTCAAATCACTGTCCTATAGAACCTGCCTTTTAGCTTTTGTGGCACTCTCTTGTCACAGAGAACGCCAGAAGCTTGGCGCCGCTTCATCCATCCGGCTTTGATTCCATGGCTCACATCTTCATCGATATCACCATCCTTCCGCGGCATGACCCCAAATATTGGAAGGTGTCCTTCTGATGTACCACCTGCTCATCAAAGCTAACCTCCTCCTCATGCCTAGTAGTACTGAAACCGCACCTCATGTACTCATTTTTAGTTCTACTAAGCCTAAAACCTTTCCATTCCGAAGTTTGTCTCCATAGCTCTTAACTTTCTATTAACACCTGTCTGACTATCATTGACTAGCACGACATCATCCGCAAAGAGCATACACCATGGGGTTCCTTTATCCCTTGTGACCTCATCCATCACCAAAACAAATGGATAAGGGCTCAAAGTTGACCCTTTGTGCAGTCCTATTTTAATCACGAAGTCATCAGTGTCACCATCACTTGCCACAACATCATCGTACATGTCTTTGTAAATCTTAACTAAAATGCGTTATCATCACCATTTCTTGTAAATTTTAACTAAAATTTCAACTGAGAACAACCTGAGCGTAAAAAATGTAACTGTTTGTCATTGTATTATAGAACAATGGGCGATGCCTTTCTCGCGCATGTGTATGTGTTTATGATGACCTTTTATGTCATTTTTTTACTTGTATAGCCTTTTTGTTTGTCCTTTTAATAAGAAAGATGCTCAAATACGGTGTTATAATCATTGGGCTAAAGTGTTGTCATGTCTATGGTTAGAGTACTACATCATTGTCTACGTATGAACGTTGACAGTCTCAATTTCGTATCAGTTTAGTTGGTTCATTTAATGAAGGTTGGAAAACATGAAGAGGCTTTGACTGTTTTGGTCTTCTAGGATTCTGTTTTCTTGTTGTATGAATGAACACCATCTTCTGAAAATGTTCACACTTCATATGCTGATTGTTATAAATGCTTGAAAAATACCAGAGCACTTGATTTTTATACATGCTTTTGAATCCATCATCAGAAAGAGATGGTCATCTTATTAATTACACTCCTACGATGGCACTTAGAAATGCGGTACATGTTTCACAGTTCTCCTCTCAAGCATATATACTTCTTTGGGTTAATTATGAGCTCAACATTGAGTATTTTCCACTTGATTGGAGTGCTCCTCTTGACCAGATTTTCCATTTCCTTTTTAGTTTCTGATCTGAAGGTGAATAGTTAGCAGACACATGCCAATGTTTGTGTATGCTTATAATAGTTGTTAATTTAAACTTTGGTCTCCATTTGCAGGTTGAGAGTATAGTATTAAGCATCATTTCGATGCTTTCTAGTCCAAATGATGAATCACCGGCAAATATTGAAGCAGCTGTAAGTTAACTTTAATAATTCCCAAGAAAATTTCATTTTCCTGGTGATTTGTCTAGATGACAAATCATCCCATCCCCTTGTTTTCATGAGTTCAATGATCTTTAAGGTGCAGCGGGTGCTGCTATCTATTGATATATTGTAAAAAAGAAGCAATTACAGTTGCTGTTACTCGCCAATGCTGAATATTCTGTGCTGACAGTTCTAAGGAAGTTAATTGTTGTGCATGTTAGGTCACATTACGTAATATCCATTGTAAAGAGACCAGACAGCAATGGCTTGAAGTAGCAGGCTGCTTGGTGATGGAGGGTACTGGTTGGGGATGAATGGATCTAGGATATAGCTGATCAAGAAAGAAAAGATGACAATGCGGTTTGGGGATGAACGGATCTAGGACATAGCCGGTCAAGAAAGACGACAATGCGGTTTTAACTAGAGATTTTGTTTATTATCTCTTAGATAGAGCCGAGCCTAAGAGACGAACTAGAGTTATGATAAATTTCTACTAGTCAACTGGGTATGTTAAGTATCCAAAAAATGGCACATGCAACTAAAATAAGAATCATGGATCTCACCAGTGCTATTCAGCAAGACATGCAGCCAGAAGACATATAGCTAACCTAACTATGCATCTAAGCGAACCCAGAATGTAACTGGACTTGTTCTTAATTCTTTTTGAGAAATCATTGTTAATATTGTCATCAACACCATTCTGTTGAGGTTACCTAGAACCCTTAAGACCTGGTAGCTATTTCCAGGGAAAAGACTTCCTGGGTGGAATATTCTTAAAAGCCCCGCGGAAAATTGTGTGACCATTTGGGAGAGAGAAGCGGATGCTAGCGTGTAGCGTCTTATTTCCTAGCTGCAGCAGAGCAGGTTGTGAGGCAGAGGACACCAGAACTTGGCGTCGCGGGCAGTGGCGCGTCGTCAGAAGGACGGGGAGAACTTTTCTGGAGTGATGAGGCAAGGGTTTGCTAGCCAGGGAATCGGGGTGGGTTGGGCCTGCGTAAAGACCGGGGCTAAATTAACTCGTGCTCTTCCCACCCAGGCAAATGACGGGGATCCTGGGGTGATCCCTTGCTACCAAACTAGGCCTAAAGGTTCCATGAGATACTCTTGCAGCCAGCTCTTCACTGTCTTATGCTAACCTTGCAATATTTGTAATTTGAGCTGTCTTTTTGCTGAATGGAAAGTTATCGCTATAGTACCCTTTTGCACTTCGTAATGGATGTTTCTTGTGCAGAAGGACTGGAGAGAGAAGCAGGATGAGTTCAAGAAGAAGGTCAGGCGTGCCGTACGGAAATCCCAGGAAATGCTCTGAATAAAATGGGAGTACTGGGGAAGTTAGCCATGCCATTTCAGGTGTGGAGGGTTTTGCTGTCGATCTCCAAATGTCCATCCGACACTAGCAATTTCACTTCTCCCCTGTATATTTTCCATTAGCCTGTCTCCTGTGGAGGTCTTGGTTTTGACTCTGAAAACGCAACGCATATTTCTAAGGGTCTGGTTGTTGTAATTGTGTGGCTTCGGCTATCAAATATTGAGAAACTTTGGAGAGCTGCTACTTACCATAATTCTTTAACGAACCTGATATAAACGGACACCTGCCTGGTCAGCTAATTGTTGAACTCCTCCAGAGTCGGACGTACGGAGTATATGTGTATGGGAATGGGAGTGGTGTGTTCTCGTCTGGAAATAAAATGGTTCCACTGCATTGGTGAACCCCCAAAAAAGAAATGGTCCAGTGACGGTACAATTACCTCATTCGAAGTTAATGGAGCAGTAGTACACGCCTGTATCGAAATAGCTACACACATGGTTATTATTATTTTGAACCTGAAACAGTTCTACAGTATTTTCAGTTTAAATAAAATATGTACAAAGTTAAAATTTACAAGCAGATAGAAATCTGCATCTGCCCAATGCTAGTAGCTTTTTCTAACATGAAAAGCTAAAGTTCAGAGTTCTACTAGTCAAATCATGGAACCAATCCACTAGCAGATTGTATGAGCATTCCTCTGCATCCAGATGTTCCAGCATCCTAGGACAGTGATGTCCATGGCAATTCCTTGGGTAATGTGTGGTTGAGGAGCAGAACTTCATCAAAGAAAAATTCCTCTGTTCTGCTTGGGGAGATTGAAAAGCAGCATTGTTGTGCAAAATCGCAGTCCCAAAGTAAATGATGGATGGTTTCCTCACAGTTATCATTGCACAAGACATGGTTATATGAGCTGACGAAGAACGATTTTTGTTTGAGCAGTCCTCTTGTGTTCACTCTGTCATATAAAGCCAGCCAAAAGAAAAAATTGTGTTTAATTCTTCCTGCACATTTCCAGAGCTGTTTGAAAAAACAGTGAGAGTTAGGCATGCCCATAAGGTGCATATACATTTTCTTGGAGTAGTCCTTGACTTAGACCAACTGTCAGATGCTGCAGAGAGATTAAGTTGGTTCATAGTGGCAGCCAGCATGTTGAACTGTGTCAAGGCCTGATTGGAGAGTGGTCTGTGGAATTGATTTGACAATTCTTGCTGAGTGGACATTTCTGCCAAAGTAATATTTGTCCTTGATGGCAAAGGAGTGGAGCTCAGGGTATTGCACAGCCAGAGATTGACCACTCCAGTTGTCCTTCCAAAAGATCATTGTCTGCCAAGAGCCCACTTGACATGTTGCCACTTCCTTGTACAGTGGAATTAGCTTAAGATGAGCTCTCCACCAAAAGGATCCTTCTATTTTTTCCCCCATGGGCAACAAAGCTGCGCTTGATTTCTCATCAGTGTATATGGAAATCAGAACGGTATATGGTTGAATCATCGACTAATGACTTTCTTTCAATCAGAATGAAACTTGGCCAAAATGCTTAGAGCAAGCCATGGTACATCTTTGTTCCAAACATTGTTTTCATAGAATCATCGACTAATCACTTTCTTTCAATCAGAATGAAACTTGGCCAAAATGCTTAGAGCAAGCCATGGTACATCTTTGTTCCAAACATTGTTTTCATAAGAAAAAAAAGCAAAATCTGGCTAAGACCAATGACTTTTATTTTTATTTTGTTGAGACTTGAGGAGCTTTATTGATCATTAATCAGAGTTACAATCAAACTGCAACGCATCAGCTATTTTTTTTTGGGAACAAAGTTGATTCAAAGACAATCTACGTTACATACAACTTCTTTACGGAAATGCTAACTTAACTTCGTTAAAACCAATTCCAATCTATTTGCATAACAATACACAAAACCAACTGAACTACGACTTCATAAACAAACAACACCTTCACCACATGTTCTGGATAATGATGGCCATTGTCAACCAAGTCTTCCCTTGGATGGAATGGTCCCATCCCCGACAAGTAGGACAAATTACAGCAACAGTCACCAGAGGGTTACATGACGGAAATGGATAAGCCATTCGGGGTAAAACTGGTTAGACAGGGAGGCATGATCACTGTCAAAATTCTGCACTCTGTGACAATCCTCTTGGCAGGAAGCTGGGGTCTTGGGACCAATCATGTTCACAAGAACCTTGAATACCTTGTGGGCGCTGCCACTATGTCACTGTCTGCTGAAAAACACAAGAAACAAAAACAAGAGCCAGGACGAAATTTCCTCTACAAAAAACCCAAGGCAAATTGATCATAGTGGGATTCGAACCCACGACCTATAGATTCGGAATCTAACGCGATATCCACTTCGCTATATGACCATTCTTGGTTTCAATACACAATTTTTGATACATAGGGGCACCTACATCCATGTCCTAACTTCAAAGATGGCAGGGCACCAGACACAAAAGATAAGGTTAAGGCATACATAACTAGTAAGGCACACACATAACTAGTAAGGCACACACATAACTAGTATCAGTAACATCAGACTGAAACAAAGGTATGGTAAATCAGAACTAGCATCAAATTATCAGCAGGGGAAGCACACTCTGATTCATACATCTATAGAACCGGTTAAATCCTGTGAAGGTTGTTATTGCAAACAGCTTTTGGAGTTTGGGGGTGAAACTCGAACCAAAACAGAGGGTTGTAAAGTGAACCCTAAGACATGTTCACGGGGGTAACGAAAGCACAGCAGATTTCCCAAATGTGTAACATATACAGTTATGAGTGATTTATTATTAACCCCTAAATGACGGCTTTACTAACACTATTGCACTGTACACAGACTTCTCTATCTAGAAACTGCAGTCTAAGAGCACTTCCAATGCTCCACCATCAGGAATATCTTGATGATGCCACATAGGATTGAATCTGATGTGGAAGGTAAAGAAGAGAGACAGGGTACCTGTGTCTTACAAAATATACGACTAAAATGGAAAACCAATGCATATGTAGGTCACTTTAGTGCTGAACGGATCCACCACGCCTCTGCCTCCAAAATGAAGTCCCTGTTTGTCATATTTCTTCCTCTAACCTTGCCCATGTTCCCTTACAAATTCAGTGATTGTTCTCTGCCTAGTTTCTTCCTGTTGCACTAACCGACAGGGAGACACCGCCACTGCCCTCAGACAGCTACCTACTCTGGCATCGGAGGTCACTCCTCCACCGAATCTGCACGGCCTGCGGCAACACCGGCCACGGGTTCCTTCGCCATTGGCTGTCTCCAGGGAAGGCAACATCATCATCACTTGCTGCGTGCTCAGTTTAAGGTGTTACTTTTGTTCAGGTCCGGTTGGGAGAGTCAGAGACATGGAGCAGCTTTCGGGCAAACACTAAGCAAGCTTATGTGATACTACCCTTGAGTGATATAATGCAGTGTATAACAATAGTAGAGATAATCTCGGTACTCTGTAGTACCTGTCTTTTGCTTTACAGGTTACATGTTCCTCACCGTAATGACAGTACAAATGTGGGATTTGAATGCAGTGCCTGTTTGCTTCTATTTATTCAGCAGTAAGCTTTTTTCTCTATGCAAATGAGTGTTCAATGAACTGCCGGTGAGATGTTGTGCCTGCCAATCGTTTGTTTCTATTGTTTATTGCACAGAACTGTGTATTAGCAAACTTGGTAGTAGTTCAACCTATCTCTTCTATTTTCCATGCTCCACAAGTTGGCCACAAGAATAAAATGTTACTACTGATTATATGCAACAAAACAGAAGCTTCTAAATACAGCACAAAGATATAACCCATTGAGAAAGATGCATCAATACCTCTATTAAAAGCAACAGTATACAGTTTAAGATGCAGTGCATTGTGAGTGCCCTAATGGTACATTTTAGGAACAAGTGAAAAGAAAATGTGAGGCACACGCAAGACAAGACCATCTTGATTGTGTTCAGGTCAGGTGTATGCACATCATAATAAACAGAAACATCTAGTTCTGATTTCACTCCATACTAACAGCAACCATAGCAGATAAGGCAATTCAATCACAATCCTGACTCTAGGGTGACTGCTGTGCTGAGGGGGAACCAGCGAACTGTGTCTAAGGTCAGCCGGGAGGCACCAATCAGGTAAGACTAGGTTCCTGACTCTGATGCCTCGTTCAGAGATGCCCCATGATTCACAGGTTTCAGTCCTAATCGAGAGGGAACGAGGCAGGAAAGCAACCGCGGACACCAAACAAGACAAAGCATTCCATGTCACAAACTCTAAGACCAGCTCGGTTACAAAATTGTACAGAGTACTGTATTTGCTAAGCCTGAGAGGTGAGCTAAGCAGACGAAAAATTCCAGCAGATCTGGCCTAGGGGCTCCCTGCTCCCCAAATGGTTGATCGATTGAAAAGGATCAAGTCGTCGTCAGACTACGGAAGATCAGATCTCGGTTACGTAGAGCGAACCTTAGCGGGCGGGGATCATCTGCCAATGGGTGGGGTCTTGGCCGTGTGCATGGAGGGATGGGCCATGGGGGGTTGGGAAGAGATGGAACAGCGCGTACCGGCGATCCATCGGGGTAAGCCGGCGACGACGTGGACGATCACACGGGCTGCTGGAGCACTCGGGGTCGACCTCGCTGGAAGCGCGCCGGCGGTGATCCACCGCCGGCCTCGCGCGAGCCGGCGCCGCGATCCGAGCGAGGGGGGAAGCAACGGCGGCGGAGAAAAGGTCTTCCCCGCGAAACGCCGCGCTCCCTGCGGGGAAGTCTTAAGACGTGTCTAATCGAACTCTAAAAAGCGCTTATAACTCCTTCAGAAAATTTCTTTGATTTCTTTTCAGGGCGCTAGTCGTCCACTCATCCCTATCAGCGCACATATGCATCTTTAAAAGACTAAGTCGGCATGTCATCTTGAAATTTTATAGAATGTCTGCTTGGATTGTGATTATCCTTACCATATTATTTTGTCATACTTGCCTCATTTGAGTTGCTTAAATTTTTAGCCACACTTTGGCTTGTCTAAAGAAATCTCACCGCACCTTTTGTATCCATGAGATGTGAGGCTTATAGCATCTACAACCGGACCTTCCAAACCCGTCTCATATGCTCGGATGGGTTGCCCGATCACTAACGGTCATGTTTTTTCGACCTAGACGGACGCCTCAAAGGCGCCTCAAACGTCCGGGCTGACCGGCACGCCTCATATTCAGCCCAAATATGGGGCGGATATGGGGGCGCCCGGACGCGCCCGAGCCCGCCTGCCGGACCCGACCCATGCTGGCCCACCCAACCCCACTTATTTTGTCCCCATCCTTTCACCGAAGCAAACCCTAGCCACTTCACTCCACTCCCCTCCGTCACCCGAGCTCACCTCCGGCGGTTTCCGATCTTCTCCGCTATGGCAGGCAGCGAATCGGACTCCGACCAGTCCGGATCCGTCGATTGGTGTGTCAGCCCGTGTGGGTTGGAGGAGGCAATGGCAGTTCACATTGTACTCCGCCGCTCCCGGGAGGACATCGCTCGGCCGACGGACGAATCCGTCCGCTGCGACGCCATAGCGTCAGCTCACCGCGCGCTTGGGTCCTCTAGTGCCGGATCCTCGCGGTCCCGGCTGGAACACCTGTCCTTCTGAAGGAAATATGCCCTAGAGGCAATAATAAAGTTGTTATTTATATTTCCTTATATCATGATAAATGTTTATTATTCATGCTAGAATTGTATTAACCAGAAACTTAGTACATGTGTGAATACATAGACAAAACATAATGTCCCTAATAAGCCTCTACTAGACTAGCTCGTTAATCAAAGATGGTTAAGTTTCCTAACCATAGACATGTGTTGTCATTTGATAAACGGGATCACATCATTAGAGAACGATGTGACGGACAAGACCCATCCGTTAGCTTAGCACTATGATCATTTAGTTTATTGCTATTGCTTTCTTCATGACTTATACATGTTCCTACAACTATGAGATTATGGAACTCCCGAATACCGAAGGAACACTTAGTGTGCTATCGAACATCACAACGTAACTGGGTGATTATAAAGATGCTCTACAGGTGTCTCCGATGGTGTTTGTTGAGTTGGCATAGATCGAGATTAGGATTTGTCACTCCGTGTATCAGAGAGGTATCCCTGGGCCTTCTCGATAATGCACATCACTATGAGCCTTGCAAGCAATGTGACTAATGAGTTAGTCACGGGATGATGCATTATGGAACGAGTAAAGAGACTTGCCAGTGACAAGATTGAACTAGGTGTGATGATACTGACGATCGAATCTTGGGCAAGTAACATACCGATGACAAAGGAAACAGCGTATGTTGTTATGCGGTTTGACCGATAAAGATCTTCGTAGAATATGTAGGAGACAATATGAGCATCCAGGTTCCGCTATTGGTTATTGACTGGAGATGTGTCTCGGTCATGTCTACATAGTTCTCGAACCCGTAGGGTCCGCACGCTTAACGTTCGATGACGATTTGTATTATGAGTTATGTGATTTGATGACCGAAGTTTGTTAGGAGTCCCGGATGAGATCACAGACATGACGAGGAGTCTCGAAATGGTTGAGAGGTAAAGATTCATATATTGGAAGGCTATATTCGGACATCGGAAAGGTTCCGAGTGATTCGGGTATTTTTCGGAGAACCGGAGAGTTACAGGAATTCACCAAGAGAAGTATTGGGCCTTATTGGGCTTTAGTGGAAAGGAGAGAAGGGCCACAAGGGGAGGCAGCCCGCCCCCCATGGGCTGGTCCGAATTGGACTAGGAGGGGGGGGGGGGCTCTTTCCTTCTCCCTCTCCCTCTCCTTCCTTCTTTCCTACTTGGACTAGGAAAGGGGAAACCTACTCCTATTAGGACTAGGAATCCCCCCTTTGGGCGCGCCCCTTGAGGCCGGCCCTCCTCCTCCTCCCCTCCATTATATACGGGGGAGGGGGGCACCCCATAGACACACAAGTTGATTTCTTAGCCGTGTGCGGTGCCCCCCTCCACAGATTTCCACCTCGGTCATATTGTTGTAGTGCTTAGGCGAAGCCCTACATTGGTAACTTCATCATCACCGTAAACACGCCGTCGTGCTGGCGAAACTCTCCCTCGGCCTCAGCTGGATCTAGAGTTCGAGGGACGTCACCGAGCTGAACATGTGCAGATCGCGAAGGTGCCGTGCGTTCGGTACTTGATCGGTTGGATCGCGAAGACGTTCGACTACATCAACCGCGTTACTCAACGCTTCCGCTTTCGGTCTACGAGGGTATGTAGACACACTCTTCCTTCTCGTTGCTATGCATCTCCTAGATAGATCTTGCTGTTGGGGAACGTAGTAATTTCAAAAAAATTCCTACGCACACGCAAGATCATGGTGATGCATAGCAACGAGAGGGGAGAGTGTGATCTACATACCCTTGTAGACCGACAGCGGAAGCATTAGCACAACGCGGTTGATGTAGTCGTACGTCTTCACGGCCCGACCGATCAAGCACCGAAACTACGGCACCTCCGAGTTCTAGCACACGTTCAGCTCGATGCGATCCCCGGACTCCGATCCAGCAAAGTGTCGGGGAAGAGTTCCGTCAGCACGACGGCGTGGTGACGATCTTGATGTACTACCGTTGCAGGGCTTTGCCTAAGCACCGCTACAATATTATCGAGGATTATGGTGGAAGGGGGCACCGCACACGGCTAAGAATATGATCACGTGGATCAACTTGTGTGTTCAAGAGGTGCCCCCTGCCCCCGTATATAAAGGATCAAGGGGAGGAGGCCGGCCGGCCCCTATGGCGTGCCAAGGAGGAGTCCTCCTCCTAGTAGGAGTAGGACTCCTACTAGGAGGGGGGAAAGAAGTGGGGAGGGCAAAGGAAAGGGGGGCGCCGCCCCCCTCTCCTAGTCCAATTCGGACCAGGGGGGGAGGAGGCGCGCGGCCCACCTTTGGCTGCCCCTCTCTCTCTCTCTCCACTAAGGCCCATATGGCCCATTACTTCTCCCGGGGGGTTTCCGGTAACCCTCCGGCTCTCCAGTTTTCTCCGAAATCACCCGGAACACTTCCTGTGTCCGAATATAGCCGTCCAATATATCAATCTTTATGTCTCGACCATTTCGAGACTCCTCGTCATGTCCGTGATCACATCCGGGACTCCGAACTAACTTCGGTACATCAAAACTCATAAACTCATAATATAACTGTCATCGAAACCTTAAGCGTGCGGACCCTACGGGGTCGAGAACAATGTAGACATGATCGAGACACGTCTCCGGTCAATAACCAATAGCGGAACCTGGATGCTCATATTGGCTCCTACATATTCTACGAAGATCTTTATCGGTCAGACCGCATAACAACATACGTTGTTCCCTTTGTCATCGGTATGTTACTTGCCCGAGATTCGATCGTCGGTATCTCAATACCTAGTTCAATCTCGTTACCGGCAAGTCTCTTTACTCGTTTCGTAATACATCATCTTGCAACTAACTCATTAGTTGTAATGCTTGCAAGGCTTATGTGATATGCATTACCGAGAGGGCCCAGAGATACCTCTCCGACAATCGGAGTGACAAATCCTAATCTCGAAATACGCCAACCCAACATTCACCTTTGGAGACACCTGTAGAGCTCCTTTATAATCACCCAGTTACGTTGTGACGTTTGGTAGCACACAAAGTGTTCCTCCGGTAAACGGGAGTTGCATAATCTCATAGTCATAGGAACATGTATAAGTCATGAAGAAAGCAATAGCAACATACTAAACGATCGGGTGCTAAGCTAATGGAATGGGTCATGTCAATCACATCATTCTCCTAATGATGTGATCCCATTAATCAAATAACAACACATGTCTATGGTTAGGAAACATAACCATCTTCGATTAACGAGCTAGTCAAGTAGAGGCATACTAGTGACGTTTGGTTGGTCTATGTATTCACACAAGTATTATGTTTCCGGATAATACAATTCTAGCATGAATAATAAACATTTATCATGATATAAGGAAATAAAATAATAACAATATTATTGCCTCTAGGGCATATTTCCTTTAGTCTCCCACTTGCACTAGAGTCAATAGTCTAGATTACACAGTAATGATTCTAACACCCATGGAGCTTTGGTGCTGATCATGTTTTGCTCGTGGAAGAGGCTTAGTCAACGGGTCTGCTATGTTCAGATCCATATGTATCTTGCAAATCTCTATGTCTCCCACCTGGACTAGATCCCGGATGGAATTGAAGCATCTCTTGATGTGCTTGGTTCTCTTGTGAAATCTGGATTCCTTTGCCAAGGCAATTGCACCAGTATTGTCACAAAAGATTTTCATTGGACCCGATGCACTAGATATGACACCTAGATCGGATATGAACTCCTTCATCCAGACTCCTTCATTTGCTGCTTCCGAAGCAGCTATGTACTCCGCTTCACATGTAGATCCCGCCACAACGCTTTGTTTAGAACTGCACCAACTGGCAGCTCCACCGTTTAATGTAAACACGTATCCGGTTTGCGATTTAGAATCGTCCGGATAAGTGTCAAAGCTTGCATCAACGTAACCATTTACGATGAGCTCTTTGTCACCTCCATATATGAGAAACATATCCTTAGTCCTTTTCAGGTATTTCAGGATGTTCTTGACCGCTGTCCAGTGATCCACTCCTGGATTACTTTGGTACCTCTCTGCTAGACTTATAGCAAGACACACATCAGGTCTGGTACACAGCATTGCATACATGATAGAGCCTATGGCTGAAGCATAGGGAACATCTTTCATTTTCTCTCTATCTTCTGCATTGGTTGGGGATTGAGTCTTACTCAATTTCACACCTTGTAACACAGGCAATAATCCTTTCTTTGCTTGATCCATTTTGAATTTCTTCAAAATTTTGTCAAGGTATGTGCTTTGTGAAAGTCCAATTAAGCGTCTTGATCTATCTCTATAGATCTTAATGCCCAATATGTAAGCAGCTTCACCGAGGTCTTTCATTGAAAAACTCTTATTCAAGTATCCTTTTATGCTATCCAGAAATTCTATATCATTTCCGATTAGCAATATGTCATCTACATATAATATCAGAAATGCTACAGAGCTCCCACTCACTTTCTTGTAAATACAGGCTTCTCCAAAAGTCTGTATAAAACCAAATGCTTTGATCACACTATCAAAGCGTTTATTCCAACTCCGAGAGGCTTGCACCAGTCCATAAATGGATCGCTGGAGCTTGCACACTTTGTTAGCTCCCTTTGGATCGACAAAACCTTCCGGCTGCATCATATACAACTCTTCTTGCAGAAATCCATTCAGGAATGAAGTTTTGACATCCATTTGCCAAATTTCATAATCATAAAATGCGGCAATTGCTAACATGATTCGGACAGACTTAAGAATCGCTACGGGTGAGAAGGTCTCATCGTAGTCAATCCCTTGAACTTGCCGAAAACCTTTTGCGACAAGTCGAGCTTTGTAGACAGTAATATTTCCGTCAGCGTCAGTCTTCTTCTTGAAGATCCATTTATTCTCAATTGCTTGCCGATCATTAGGCAAGTCAACCAAAGTCCATACTTTGTTCTCATACATGGATCCCATCTCAGATTTCATGGCTTTAAGCAATTTTGCGGAATCTGGGCTCACCATTGCTTCTTCATAGTTCGTAGGTTCATCATGATCTAGTAGCATGACTTCCAGAACAGGATTACCGTACCACTCTGGCGCGGATCTTACTCTGGTTGATCTACGAGGTTCAGTAGTATCTTGTTCTGAAGTTTCATGATCATTATCATTAGCTTCCTCACTAATTGGTGTAGGTGTCACAGAAACTGGTTTCTGTGATGTACTACTTTCCAATAAGGGAGCAGGTACAGTTACCTCGTCAAGTTCTACTTTCCTCCCACTCACTTCTTTCGAGAGAAACTCCTTCTCCAGAAAGTTTCCAAATTTAGCAACAAAAGTCTTGCCTTCGGATCTGTGATAGAAGGTGTATTCAATAGTTTCCTTTGGATATCCTATGAAGACACATTTCTCCGATTTGGGTTCAAGCTTATCAGGTTGAAGCTTTTTCACATAAGCATCGCAGCCCCAAACTTTCAGAAACGACAACTTTGGTTTCTTGCCAAACCACAGTTCATAAGGCGTCGTCTCAACGGATTTTGATGGTGCCCTATTTAATGTGAATGCGGCCGTCTCTAGAGCATATCCCCAAAATGATAGCGGTAAATCAGTAAGAGACATCATAGATCGCACCATATCTAGTAAAGTATGATTACGACGTTCGGACACACCATTACGCTGTGGTGTTCCGGGTGGCGTGAGTTGCGAAACTATTCCACATTTTTTCAAATGTACACCAAACTCGTAACTCAAATATTCTCCTCCATGATCAGATCGTAGGAATTTTATTTTCTTGTTACGATGATTTTCAACTTCACTCTGAAATTCTTTGAACTTTTCAAAAGTTTCAGACTTATGTTTCATTAAGTAGATATATCCATATCTGCTTAAGTCATCTGTGAAGGTGAGAAAATAACGATATCCTCCACGAGCCTCAACATTCATCGGACCACATACATCTGTATGTATGATTTCCAATAAATCTGTTGCTCTCTCCATAGTACCGGAGAACGGTGTTTTTGTCATCTTACCCATAAGGCACGGTTCGCAAGTACCAAGTGATTCATAATCAAGTAGTTCCAAAAGCCCATCAGTATGGAGTTTCTTCATGCGCTTTATACCGATATGACCCAAACGGTAGTGCCACAATAAATTGCACTATCATTATCAACTCTGCATCTTTTGGCTTCAACGCTATGAATATGTGTGTCACTACTATCGAGATTTAATAAGAATAGACCACTCTTTAAGGGTGCATGACCATAAAAGATATTACTCATGTAAATAGAACAACCATTATTCTCTGATTTAAATGAATAACCGTCTCGCATCAAACAAGATCCAGATATAATGTTCATGCTTAACGCTGGCACCAAATAACAATTATTTAGGTCTAATACTAATCCCGAAGGTAGATGTAGAGGTAGCGTGCCGACTGCGATCACATCGATTTTGGAACCATTTCCCACGCGCATCGTCACCTCGTCCTTAGCCAATCTTCGCTTAATCCGTAGTCCCTGTTTCGAGTTGCAAATATTAGCAACAGAACCAGTATCAAATACACATGTGCTACTGCGAGCATTAGTAAGGTACACATCAGTAACATGTATATCACATATACCTTTGTTCACCTTGCCATCCTTCTTATCCGCCAAATACTTGGGGCAGTTCCACTTCCAGTGACCAGTCTGCTTGCAGTAGAAGCACTCAGTTTCAGGCTTAGGTCCAGATTTGGGTTTCTTCTCTTGAGTAGCAACTTGCTTGCTGTTCTTTTTGAAGTTCCCCTTCTTCTTCCCTTTGCCCTTTTTCTTGAAACTAGTGGTCTTGTTGACCATCAACACTTCATGCTCCTTCTTGATTTCTACCTCCGGAGCTTTCAGCATTGCGAAGAGCTCGGGAATAGTCTTATTCATCCCTTGCATATTATAGTTCATCACGAAGCTCTTGTAGCTTGGTGGCAGTGATTGGAGAATTCTGTCAATGACGCAATCATCTGGAAGATTAACTCCCAATTGAATCAAGTGATTATTATACCCAGACATTTTGAGTATATGCTCACTGACAGAACTGTTCTCCTCCATCTTGCAGCTATAGAACTTATTGGAGACTTCATATCTCTCAATCCGGGCATTTGCTTGAAATATTAACTTCAACTCCTGGAACATCTCATATGCTCCATGACGTTCAAAACGTCGTTGAAGTCCCGATTCTAAGCCGTAAAGCATGGCACACTGAACTATCGAGTAGTCATCAGCTTTGCTCTGCCAGACATTCATAACATCTGGTGTTGCTCCAGCAGCAGGCCTGGCACCCAGCGGTGCTTCCAGGACGTAATTCTTCTGTGCAGCAATGAGGATAATCCTCAAGTTACGGACCCAATCCGTGTTATTGCTACCATCATCTTTCAACTTTGCTTTCTCAAGGAACGCATTAAAATTCAACGGAACAACAACACGGGCCATCTATCTACAATCAATCATAAACAAGCAAGATACTATCAGGTACTAAGTTCATGATAAATTTAGGTTCAATTAATCATATTACTAAAGAACTCCCACCTAGATAGACATCCCCTCTAATCCTCTAAGTGATTACGTGATCCAAATCAACTAAACCATGTCCGATCATCACGTGAGATGGAGTAGTTTCATTGGTGAACATCGCTATGTTGATCATATCTACTATATGATTCACGCTCGACCTTTCGATCTTCGTGTTCCGAGGCCATATCTGTATATGCTTGGCTCGTCAAGTATAACCTGAGTATTCCGCGTGTGCAACTGTTTTGCACCCGTTGTATTTGAACGTAGAGCCTATCACACCCGATCATCACGTGGTGTCTCAGCACGAAGAACTTTCGCAATGGTGCATACTCAGGGAGAACACTTCTTGATAATTAGTGAGAGATCATCTTATAATGCTACCGTCAATCAAAGCAAGATAAGATGCATAAAAGATAAACATCACATGCAATCAATATAAGTGATATGATATGGCCATCATCATCTTGTGCTTGTGATCTCCATCTTCGAAGCACCGTCGTGATCACCATCGTCACCGGTGCGACACCTTGATCTCCATCGTAGCATCGTTGTCGTCTCACCAATCTTATGCTTCCACGACTATCGCTACCGCTTAGTGATAAAGTAAAGCATTACAGCGCGATTGCATTGCATACAATAAAGCGACAACCATATGGCTCCTGCCAGTTGCCGATAACTCGGTTACAAAACATGATCATTTCATACAATAAAATTTAGCATCATGTCTTGACCATATCACATCACAACATGCCCTGCAAAAACAGGTTAGACGTCCTCTACTTTGTTGTTGCAAGTTTTACGTGGCTGCTACGGGCTTAAGCAAGAACCAATCTTACCTATGCATCAAAACCACAACGATAGTTTGTCAAGTTGGTGCTGTTTTAACCTTCGCAAGGACCGGGCGTAGCCACACTTGGTTCAACTAAAGTTGGAGAAACTGTCACCCGCAAGCCACCTATGTGCAAAGCACGTCAGGAGAACCGGTCTCGCGTAAGCGTACGCGTAATGTCGGCCCGGGCCGCTTCGTCCAACAATACCGCCGAACCAAAGTATGACATTCTGGTAAGCAGTATGACTTATATCGCCCACAACTCACTTGTGTTCTACTCGTGCATATAACATCAACACATAAAACCAGGCTCGGATGCCACTGTTGGGGAACGTAGTAATTTCAAAAAAATTCCTACGCACACGCAAGATCATGGTGATGCATAGCAACAAGAGGGGAGAGTGTGATCTACATACCCTTGTAGACCGACAGCGGAAGCGTTAGCACAACGTGGTTGATGTAGTCGTACGTCTTCACGGCCCGACCAATCAAGCACCGAAACTACGGCACCTCCGAGTTCTAGCACACGTTCAGCTCGATGACGATCCGCGGACTCCGATCCAAAAAATTGTCGGGGAAGAGTTCCGTCAGCACGACGGCGTGGTGACAATCTTGATGTACTACCGTTGCAGGGCTTCGCCTAAGCACCGCTACAATATTATCGAGGATTATGGTGGAAGGGGGCACCGCACACGGCTAAGAATATGATCACGTGGATCAACTTGTGTGTTCAAGAGGTGCCCCCTGCCCCCGTATATAAAGGATCAAGGGGAGGAGGCCGGCCGGCCCCTATGGCGCGCCAAGGAGGAGTCCTCCTCCTAGTAGGAGTAGGACTCCTACTAGGAGGGGGGAAAGAAGTGGGGAGGGAGAAGGAAAGGGGGGCGCCGCCCCCCTCTCCTAGTCCAATTTGGACCAGGGGGGAGGAGGCGCGCGGCCCACCTTTGGCTGCCCCCCTCTCTCTCCACTAAGGCCCATATGGCCCATTACTTCTCCCGGGGGGTTTCCGGTAACCCTCCGGCTCTTCGATTTTCTCCGAAATCACCCGGAACACTTCCGGTGTCCGAATATAGCCGTCCAATATATCAATCTTTATGTCTCGACCATTTCGAGACTCCTCGTCATGTCCGTGATCACATCCGGGACTCCGAACTAACTTCGGTACATCAAAACTCATAAACTCATAATATAACTGTCATCGAAACCTTAAGCGTGCGGACCCTACGGGTTCGAGAACAATGTAGACATGACCGAGACACGTCTCCGGTCAATAACCAATAGCGGAACCTGGATGCTCATATTGGCTCCTACATATTCTACGAAGATCTTTATCGGTCAGACCGCATAACAACATACGTTGTTCCCTTTGTCATCGGTATGTTACTTGCCCGAGATTCGATCGTTGGTATCTCAATACCTAGTTCAATCTCGTTACCGGCAAGTCTCTTTACTCGTTTCGTAATACATCATCTTGCAACTAACTCATTAGTTGTAATGCTTGCAAGGCTTATGTGATGTGCATTACTGAGAGGGCCCAGAGATACCTCTCCGACAATCGGAGTGACAAATCCTAATCTCGAAATACGCCAACCCAACATTCACCTTTGGAGACACCTGTAGAGCTCCTTTATAATCACCCAGTTACGTTGTGACGTTTGGTAGCACACAAAGTGTTCCTCCGGTAAACGGGAGTTGCATAATCTCATAGTCATAGGAACATGTATAAGTCATGAAGAAAGCAATAGCAACATACTAAACGATCGGGTGCTAAGCTAATGGAATGGGTCATGTCAATCACATCATTCTCCTAATGATGTGATCCCATTAATCAAATGACAACACATGTCTATGGTTAGGAAACATAACCATCTTCGATTAACGAGCTAGTCAAGTAGAGGCATACTAGTGACGTTTGGTTTGTCTATGTATTCACACAAGTATTATGTTTCCGGATAATACAATTCTAGCATGAATAATAAACATTTATCATGATATAAGGAAATAAAATAATAACAATATTATTGCCTCTAGGGCATATTTCCTTCACTTGCGTGATCGTAGGAATTTTTTTGAAATACCGTGTTCCCCAACAGTGGCATCAGAGCCAAGTCTATGCGTAGATGTTATATGCACGAGTAGAACACAAAGGAGTTTTGGGTGTGGGTATATACATGTTGTTTGCCGTCACTAGTTGTTTCTTGATTCGGCAGTATTGTTGGATGAAGCGGCCCGGACCGACATTACATGACCGCGTTCATGAGACTGGTTCTACCGACGTGCTTTACACACAGGTGACTGCCGGATGTCTGTTTCTCCAATTTTAGTTGAATCGGATTCAATGAACTGGGTTCTTTCTGAAGATCAAAAAGCAATCACTATACCACGTTGTGGTTTTGATGCGTAGGTAAGAACGGTTCTTGCTAAAGCCCGTAGCAGCCACCTAAAACTTGCAACAACAAAGTAGAGGACGTCTAACTTGTTTTTGCAGGGCATGTTGTGATGTGATATGATCAAGACGTGAGATATAAATTGTTGTATGATATGATCATGTTTTGTTAAAGTTATCAGCAACTGGCAGGAGCCTTATGGTTGTCTCTTTATTGCATAAGATGCAAGCGCCATACAATTGCTTTACTTCATCGCTATGCGATAGCAATAGTTGCAAAAGCAATAGTTGGCGAGATGACCATGTGACGACACATTGATAGAGATTAAGATGATGGAGATCATGGTGTCATGCCAGTGACGATGGAGATCATGAAGGTACTTTGGAGATGGAGATCAAAGGCACAAGATGATAATGGCCATATCATGTCACATATTTTTGATTGCATGTGATGCTTATCTTTTATGCATCTTATTTTGCTTAGTACGACGGTAGCATTATGAGATGACCCCTTACTAAAATTTCAAGGTATAAGTGTTCTCCCTGAGTATGAACCGTTGCGACAGTTTTCGTGCTGAGGCACCACGTGATGATCGGGTGTGATAAGCTCTACGTTCACATACAACGGGTGCAAGCCAGTTTTGCATGTGCAGAATACTCGGATTAAACTTGACGATCCTAGCATATGCAGATATGGCCTCGGAACACTGAGACCGAAAGGTCGACATATAGTAGATATGATCAACATAGTGATGTTCACCATTGAAAACTACTCCATCTCACATGATGATCGGACATGGTTTAGTTGATATGGATCACGTGATCACTTAGATGATTAGAGGGATGCCTATCTAAGTGGGAGTTCTTAAGTAATATGCTTAATTGAACTTAAATTTATCATGAACTTAGTCCTGATAGTATTTGCATATCTATGTTGTAGATCAATTGCTCGCGTATAGCTTCCCTGTTTAATTTATGATATGTTCCTAGAGAAAACTATGTTGAAAGATGTTAGTAGCGATGATGTGTACTAGCTCCATGATCTAAGGATTATCCTCATCGCTGCACAGAAGAATTATGCCCTTTATGCACCGCTAGGTGACGGACCTATTGAAGGAGCAGATGCAGACATTATGAACATTTGGCAAGCTCGGTATGATGACTACTTGCTAGTTTAGCGCGCCATTTATGGCTTAGAACCGGGACTTCAAAAACTTTTTGAAAGCCATGGAGCATATAAGATGTTCCAAGAGCTGAAATTGGTATTTCAGACTCATGCCCGAGTCGAGAGGTATGAGACCTCTGATAAGTACTTTGCCTACAAAATGGAGGAGAATAGCTCAACCAGTGAGCATGTACTCAGAATGTCTGAGTACTACAATCGCTTAAATCAAGTGGGAGTTAATCTTCTAGATAAGATAATGATTGATAGAATTCTCTAGTCACTATCACCAAGTTACTAGAACTTCATGATGAACTATGACATGCAAGGGATGACGAAAACGATTCCTGAGCTCTTCGTGATGCAACGAAGGTAGAAATCAAGAAAAGCATCAAATGTTGATGGTTGACAAGACCACTAGTTTCAAGTAAAAGGGCAAGGGAAAGAAAGGGAACTTCAAGAAGAATGGCAAGCAAGTTGCCACTCCCATGAAGAAGCCCAAAGCTAGACCCTAAGCCTGAAACTGAGGGCTTCTACTGCAAAGGGGTCACTAGGAAGCGGAACCGCCCCAAATACTTGGCGGATAAGAAGGATGGCAAAGTGAACAAAATTATATATGATATACATGTTATTGATGTGTACTTTACTAGTGTTCATAGTAACCCCTGGGTATTTGATACTGGTTCAGTTGCTATGATTAGTAACTCAAAACAGGAGTTGCAAAATGAACAGAGACTAGTTAAGGACAAGGTGACGATGTGTGTTGGAAATAATTCCAAGGTTGATAAGATCACCATCGCACACTCCTTTTTACCTTCATGATTAGTGTTGAACCTAAAATAAACGTTATTTGGTGTTTGCGTTGAGCATGAATATGATTGGATCATGTTTATTGCAATACGGTTATTCATTTAAGTCAAAGAATAATTGTTGTTCTGTTTACATGAATAAAACCTTCTATGGTCATACACTTAATATAAATGGTTTATTGAATCTCGATCGTAGTGATACACATATTCATAAAATTGATGCCAAAAGATGCAAAGTTGATAATGATAGTGCAACATACTTGTGGCACTGCCGTTTAGGTCATATTGGTGTAAGGCGCATGAGGAAACTCCATGCGGATGGACTTTTGGAATCACTTGATTATGAATCATTTGATGCTTGCGAACCATGCCTCATGGGCAAGATGACTAAGACTCCGTTCTCCGGAACAATGGAGTGAGCCACTGACCTATTGGAAATAATACATACCGATGTATGCAGTCTGATGAGTGTTGAGGCTCACGGCGGGTATCATTATTTTCTGACCTTCACAGATGATTTGAGCAGATATGAGTATATCTACTTAATGAAACACAAATCTGAAACGTTTGAAAAGTTCAAAGAATTTCAGAGTGAAGTGGAGAATCAACGTAACAAGAAAATAAAGTTTCTACAATCTGATCGCGGAGACGAAATATTTGAATTACGAGTTTGGCCATCAGTTGAAACAATGTTGAATAGTTTTGCAACTCATGCCACCTGGAATACCACAGCGTAATGGTGTGTCCGAACGTCATAACCGTACTTTATTAGATATGGTGCAATCTATGATGTCTCTTACCGATTTACCACTATCATTTTGGGGTTATGCATTAGAGACAGCTGCATTCACGTTAAATAGGACACCATCTAAAAATCCATTGAGATGACACCGTATGAACTGTGGTTTAGCAAGAAACTTAAGCTGTCGTTTCTTAAAGTTTGGGTTTGCGATGCTTATGTGAAAAAGTTTCAACCTGATAAGCTCAAACCCAAATCGGAGAAGTGCGTCTTCATAGGATACCCAAAAGTAACTGTTGGGTACACCTTCTATCATAGATCCGAAGGAAAGATCTTTGTTGCTAAAAGTGGATCATTTCTAGAGAAGGAGTTTCTCTCGAAAGAAGTGAGTGGGAGGAAAGTAGAACTTGATGAGGTAATTGTACCTTCTCTTGAATTGGAAAGTAGCTCATCACCGAAATCAGTTCCAGTGATGCCTACACCAATTAGTGAGGAAGTTAATGATGATGATCATGAAACTTCAGATCAAGTTACTACCGAACTTCGTAGGTCAATCAGAGTACGTTCTGCACCAGAGTGGTACGGTAATCCTGTTCTGGAAGTCATGTTACTGGACCGTGACGAACCTACGAACTATGAGGAAGCGATGATGAGCCCAGATTTTGCGAAATGGCTTAAGGCCATGAAATCTGAGATGGGATCCATGTATGAGAACAAAGTATGGACTTTGATTGACTTGCCCGATGATCAGTGGGCCATTCAGAATAAATGGATCTTCAAGAGGAAGATGGACGCGGATAGTAGTGTTACTATCTAGAAAGCTCGAATTGTCGCAAAAGGTTTTCGACAAGTTCAAGGTGTTGACTACGATGAGATTTTCTCACTCGTATCAATGCTTAAAAGTCCATCCGAATCATGTTAGCAGTTGCCGCATTTTATGAAATCTGGCAAATGGATATCAAAACTACATTCCTTAATGGATTTATTAAAAAAGAGTTGTATATGATGCAACCAGAAGGTTTTGTCAATCCTAAAGGTGTTAACAAAATGTGCAAGCTCCAGCGATCCATCTATGGACTGGTGCAAGCATCTCGGAGTTGGAATATATGCTTTGATGAGTTGATCAAAGCATATAGTTTTATACAGACTTTTAGTGAAGCCTGTATTTACAAGAAAGTGAGTGTGAGCACTACAGCCTTTCTGATAAGTATATGTGAATGACATATTGTTGATCGGAAATGATGTAGAATTTTCTGGAAAGCATAAAGGAGAATTTGAAAGGAGTTTTTCAAAGAAAGAATTACCTGTAAAGCTACTTACATATTGGGCATGAAGATCTATAAAGATAGATCAAGACGCTTGATAAGACTTTCGATGAGTACATACCTTGATAAGATTTTGAAGGAGTTCAAAATGGATCAGTCAAAGAAGGAGTTCTTGCCTGAGTTGTAAGGTGTGAAATTGAGTAAAGACTCAAAACCCGGCCACGGGAGAAAATATAAAGAGAATGAAAAGTCATTCCCCTATGCCTCAGTCATAGGTTCTACAAAGTATACTATGCTGTGTACCAGACCTATTGTATACCTTAGCATGATTTTGGCAAGGGAGTACAATAGCGATCTAGGAGTAGATCACTGGACAGCGGTCAAAATTATCCTTAGAGGACTAAGGAAATATTTCTCAGTTATGGAGGTGATAAAAGAGTTCATCGTAAAGAGTTACGTCGATGCAAGTTTTTTACACGGATCTAGATGACTCTAAGTCTCGATCTAGATACATATTGAAAGTGGGAGCAATTGGCTAGAGTAGCTCTATGCAGAGCATTGTAGACATAATTTTTTTGCAAAATACATACGACTCTGAATATGGCAGACCCGTTGACTAAACTTCTCTCACAAGCAAAACATGATCACTCTTTGGGTGTTAATCACATAGCGATGTGAACTAGATTATTGACTCTAGTAAACCCTTTGGATATTAGTCACATAGAGATGTGAACTAATCACATAAAGATGTGAACTATCGGTGTTAAATCACATGACGATGTGAACTAGATTATTGACTCTAGTGCAAGTGGGAGACTGAAGGAAATATGCCCTAGAGGCAATAATAAAGTTGTAATTTATATTTCCTTATATCATGATACATGTTTATTATTCATGCTAGAATTGTATTAACCGGAAACTTAGTACATGTGTGAATACATAGACAAAACACAGTGTCCCTAATAAGCATCTACTAGACTAGCTCATTAATCAAAGATGGTTAAGTTTCCTAACCATAGACATGTGTTGTCATTTGATAAACGGGATCGCATCATTAGAGAATGATGTGATGGACAAGACCCATCCGTTAGCTTAGCACTATGATCGCTTAGTTTATTGCTATTGCTTTCTTCATGACTTATACATGTTCCTATAACTATGAGATTATGCAACTCCCGAATACCAGAGGAACACTTAGTGTGCTATCAAACATCACACCATAACCGGGTGATTATAAAGATGCTTTACAGGTGTCTCCGATGGTGTTTGTTGAGTTGACATAGATCGAGATTAGGATTTGTCACTCCGTGTATTGGAGAGGTATCTCTAGGCCCTCTCGGTAATGCACATCGCTATGAGCCTTACAAGCAATGTGACTAATGAGTTAGTCACGGGATGATGCATTACGGAACGAGTAAAGAGACTTGCCGGTGATGAGATTGAACTAGGTATGATGATACCGACAATCGAATCTTGGACAAGTAACATACCAATGACAAAGGGAACAACGAATGCTGTTATGCGGTTTGACCGATAAAGATCTTTGTAGAATA
Source organism: Triticum monococcum (assembly GCA_034509565.1). Lineage (NCBI taxonomy): Eukaryota > Viridiplantae > Streptophyta > Magnoliopsida > Poales > Poaceae > Triticum > Triticum monococcum. The sequence continues at coordinate 660,871,628 of CM067843.1, read as the reverse complement.
TGTAGGAGCCAATATGAGCATCCAGGTTCCACTATTGGTTATTGACTGGAGATGTGTCTCGGTCATGTCTACATAGTTCTCGAACCCGTAGGGTCCGCACGCTTAACATCTGATGACGATTTGTATTATGAGTTATGTGGTTTGATGACTGAAGTTTGTTCAGATTCCCAGATGAGATCACGGACATGACGAGGAGTCTCGAAATGGTTGAGAGGTAAAGATTCATATATTGGAAGGCTATATTCGGACATCGGAAAGGTTCCGAGTGATTCGGGTATTTTTCGGAGAATCGGGGAGTTACGGGAATTCACCGGGGGAAGTATTGGGCCTTATTGGGCTTTAGTGGAAAGGAGAGAAGGGCCACAAGGGGATGCAGCACGCCCCCATGGGCTGGTCCGAATTGGACTAGGAGAGGGCGACGCCCCCCTCTTTCCTTCTCCCTCTCCCTCTCATTCCTTCTTCTCCCACTTGAACTAGGAAAGGGGAAACCCACTCCTACTAGGAGTAGGAATCCCCCCTTTGGGCACGCCCCTTGAGGCCGGACCTCCTCCTCCTCCCCTCCTTTATATACGGGGGCACCCCATAGACACACAAGTTGATTTCTTAGCCGTGTGCGGTGTCCCCATTCATAGATTTCCACTTCGGTCATATTGTCGTAGTGCTTAGGCGAAGGCCTACGTTGGTAACTTCATCATCACCGTCAACACACAGTCGTGCTGGCGAAACTCTCCCTCGGCCTCAGCTGGATCTAGAGTTCGAGGGACGTCACCGAGCTAAACGTGTGCAGATCAAGGAGGTGTCGTGCATTCACTACTTGATCGGTTGGATCGTGAAGACGTTCGACTACATCAACCACGTTACTCAACGCTTCCGCTTTCGGTCTACGAGGGTACGTAGACACACTCTCCCCTCTCGTTGCTATCCATCTCCTAGATAGATCTTGCATGATTGTAGGAATTTTTTTGAAATACTGCGTTCCCTAACACCTTCCCCATCATCGGTCGGGCAAAGTATGAGTCCCATTGGGAACGAGCAGCCCGCAGTGGGAAGGAGAGGATAAGGGCCGCCGAGGCCCGTATCGCGGCAGAAATGGCGGCGACGGAGGCGGCTGATGCGGCGGCACGGGCAGCCGCAGAGGAGGAAGCCATCCACGCCCGCATTGTAAAGAAACGATAGTGGAGAAACACGCACGCCCTCGCCGAGAGCAGAATCGGGCGGTCCGTGTCATGGCCGGACTGCCGCCGAATAAGGATAGCGACGCCGTCGACAGCTCCAGCAACGAACAGATCCGGCTCAATCCGTACTGTGTCTTCGACCGGTACTTCCGCGAGAAGGACGGCAAGGGCGCGAGGAAGGGTAAGGGCAGCCGTGGATGAAGTCCACCATAGCCAAACATGCCAAATTTGGGTAGTCCGATGGCATGTTTAGTGTAGTGTGATGGAGTAGCCGGACGATGGGCGTGCGTCGACTTAATTGCATGAGTTTGTATGGATTTGAGACATGGTAATTGAGGTGTCCGTATGTGGATTACATTTTTTGAGGAGTGCCCGGTCAATGCCCGTGAACGCGCCCGGACGTGTCCGTGGGCGTTTGAGGGGCCGGATTTGTCAAGTCCGGCTGTAGATCCTCTTACTGCTAATAAAGAAAAGCCTGCCTTAGTTGTGACAAGAACCAAAAACACACATAACTTGGTCAAACTAGCCTAAATTGAGGTGTGGCAAAGTGTGACAAGTTTTGGCTTAGAATCAAACAACCCTAAAGTCACTGTAGGCGCCTCATAGTTGACGGGAATGTCTCTTCTCACTAAAAGTGTATCGCCGAATATCCTAAAATAAATTCAGAATAAATGCGAGCACCACGAGACAATTGTTGAATAGTGCGGACGACGGTCGTGTCGTACCCATCGCGTCAACATGCCGTGTCTCCAGCCGTTGGCAACACGACTCATGTTGCGCTCGGAGGTTTGTGACATGAGGCGCGTTGCGCTTGAACAACGTTTTGCGCTCGGGGTTTGTAACATGAGTGAAGCGTTTGTGTTCGGGGGTTTGTAACATGAGATGTGTTGTGCTTTGTACTGAAGCGTTTTTTTATCAATGCAACCTGATATGTATTGTGACTGCATGAAGTTCCTGCATTTGTCCCCCATCTAGACGCAAGACGGGTCGTGTTGTGCTTGGTGGGTTGCAACATGAACTATGTTAGTTCCTAAGCATTTTTCACCATTGTGACACGAGTCATGTTGCGCTCAGACTGTCTGACACGAGTCGTGCAGCAGAGCCCATTGTCAGCGCCTCTCTCTCTCTCTCTCCCTCCCTCTCTCTCTCTCTAGTCGACCTCTCCACAACAGACCCCATGTTATGCTTGGCCAGTCTGCAACATGAGTCGTACTGCAAGACGTATGTGACATCGGGCATGTGCTAACGGCCGCCCGATAAAACTTGGATCAGATGACTGTGGAGATGATCGATGTGTGTGAAGTAATTAGTTGACTGAGGGACATCGCTTCGCTTCCTTTTAAGGGGTTAAGCACCTCTCAAAACCTTTAACTCCTATAAAAAAGGGGAGTGCTCGTTCGCTGGCTGATCTTTTAAAAGGACCGGGTGGGTCGCCAACCATTCAACCTGAGCTCATGATGGCAAGAAGACCCTTGTTGCAGAAATATATCTTGAAACAAAAGCCTTGTTGCGAAAAAATACCGTAGCTCACGATTGTGTCCATCGAGATTGCAACAAGAGTTATGTTGCAATTGCAACATGACCCCTGTTGTAGGGTGACAAGGCTGCAAGGGAGGTAGGGCGCGTGGCAATGACGACCGAAGCCGGACGTGACGGCTTCCATGGTGGTCGCGACGCTGCAGGGTGAGATGATCCGACGTGGTGGTTGTGCCTTGCCAGATTCAGCGATGGTGCATCGTCAGCGGTCGTGTCTGGCCAGATCTGGTGACGTCCCATTGTCGGTTGCGGCACCTAGCGTTTGTGGTTGCCTGCAAATGCGAGGAGAAGAGAGGTGGAGGAGGAAGGGAAGGGGCACAGCAGCGGACGCACGGCTCGCTGGTGACGACGCTCCCGGCGACTGGCCAGGTGGAATAATGCAATGTGGAGTACATTGCTTTCGATCCGATCGGGGGCATGGAAGACGCTAGGTTGACTTTGTTTACCTGTATGCAACAAACCCTCTCTTGCGCTCCGTAGAATTGCAACAAGGGCCATATGTTGCAGAAAGTTAGCCTATGGTGATATTCCCACTATGGTGATATTCCCACCGCTCCATATCCTAAAACCCTCAAAACCCAACAAAAGTCGGCACCCCGCCGCCCTCGTGCAGTTCTCACAAGAAAACTCTAACCTACATACATAAACCGAATCATGTGACTAAAAATTATTTGTTGTTCAAAAGTTCACGTCAACTTTGGTTATTATCAAAACCGAGGCAAAATTAAATGGTTATTGTAGGAACCGAGCCGTGTCTATGTATAAAACCATAAAAACCAAAAACCGAATAAACCGAATCGAATCAAACAGAAAAATATCGAATGCACACCCTTTACCCAATCCCAATTCCACTTAAAAATCCCCAGCAAATCCAAATCACGACACAGTCCCCGTCCCCCCCTTCGCACTCCAATCCATCACAAAGCACCCAAAATAGACCTTCCCGCTCGAATTCTACATCCCAAATTTTCGGTTACCGCGTAAACTCACCACAAAACCACAAGGTTACACCTACCCACACAGATCCACCCCATCCGCGCACCCAAATCCGACGGTCCATCAAATCCAACACCCCACACCCTGCCACCTCAACGATCCGAACCCCAGCCCTCTCCACCAATCACGCCCTTCGCGCACGCCTATATATTCCTAGCCGCCCGTCCCCTCAAACCCACACCTCAAACCCTAAACGCAAATCTCCCACCTTTGCGCCGCCAATCCAGTCTCTCGCCTCTCCTCCTAGAAACCACCATGGCGCCCAAGGCCGAGAAGAAGCCCAAGGTGGAGAAGCGCGTGCCCGGGAAGGAGGGCGACACTAGCAAGAAGAAGGCCAAGAAGAGCAACGAGACGTACAAGATCTACATCTTCAAGGTGCTCAAGCAGATTGACCCGGACATGGGTATCTCCTCCAAATCAATGTCCATCATCAACTCCATCATCAACGACATCTTCGAGAAGCTCGCCGGAGAGTCGGCAAAGCTCGCACGCTACAACAAGAAGCCCACCATCACCTCCCGGGAGATCCAGACTGCCGTGCGCCTTGTCTTTCCAGGCGAGCTTGCCAAGCACGCCGTCTCTGAGGGAACCAAGGCCGTTACCAGATTCACCGTGTATTAGATCGCCACCAAGACTTTCTTAGTCTGGTTTGATTCCTTCATTTGTCAACAAAAATATGGAGTTATGTTTCCCTATGCAAAAATGTAGAATGAGTTGGATTTGCTAATCAATGAATTATCCAGTGTTTGTTTGAAATTTGCCTTTCTTTAATTTGATCTCATCCCTTTAATTTTTACCTCTTATATATTATTTGGTAATATAACCCTGTAATTTTGCCTTGGATGATTTCCTTGAATTAAACCTCCGTGATTAATCCATTAACAGAGGGCCCCTCTTGTAGATGTCATGAGATATATCGGCTACATATTGTTGTATATGCGAAAAGTTTTAATTTGACCTGATATGTTAACATATTACTATTTATTTTCAGGGGAAAGATTTATGTGTGAGTTTTTAATACCATTAACTCATTCTAATAATTTTAAACATCAAACCATATTGTAGTCTATATCTTTACCTGATAATAAAGCACCGATCCCTTCTGCCCGTTCGCCGGCGTGACATTTTTGCAAAAGTTTCCTTGTACTTTTTGGTAACTGAAGCCCACAATCCCTTTTTAAATGGATTATGAGAAAACTTCCATTTTCACAAAAAAAGACCCTGTGCTTTGGTTTATTCGACCCACAGTCATTTCTAGAGTGGCTAATTGGTAAACACATGGGTCTCCTTCCCTTTGATGTGTGCTCTGCTCGATTCGCACGGGCATGGCGCCACCGCCGGCGGCCGGTCTTCTTCTCCGGCCATCCATAGCCGGAGACCGGTCTTCTTCTCCGGTCATCCGCCACACAAGTTGTGCACCACCATGGATGCAGACGCCGAGTCCTGGGCTTCCCCTTACCTGGCCCTCCAGGCTGCAATCGACAGAGGCCGGCCTTGGTTATCTCCCCTCGTGGCCGATCAAGGAGGCGCGAACAATGTCAATATGTCATCAACACCTCAGGGTATGGCCGCCACATCTGGTAAAAATTGACAACAATACTATTGATTGACTGAATGATAAGAACGCTTCTGTTTTGTCTGTTTAATTCAGTCCTTGGGCTATCCGTGGAGAACACACACTCCATGGTCCAGACTTGTGACTATACTTAAGTGGAATTATTCTGTGGTCTCTTCATGATTGATCACGGGGTTGCGAGTGAAATTTGTGTATGGAGCATCAGTATCATGGTCATAGAGTCGGCAGGCTTCAGTTATGTGTACTTGGTTGGTTGGAGATATATGAAGCGTAAGGGACCAGCTCATTCATACTTGAGATTCAGTAATGTTCTTGCAACCATTTAGTTAAGATCTGCAGGTCTAAAAAACAAGCACCGCATGAATCAGATGTCAATGAGGCAGCACGACTCTGCAAGAAGCTGAACATAAAAGAAACAAAATGGAAACAACTCGATGATTTAGGAACAACACGTCATTGACGACAGGCATTTTTCCAGTCAGGGGAGAGGATTTTTTTATGCCGCGCTAGAACTTTTCGTGCTACGGATTTAAATAGTCCAGTGTCCAGTATTATGGGATCCACTCACTCTACAAGTACTGCAGCTCTTAAAAGTGCTAAGTTAATGAAAAGGGTGTTCCACTAAAAAATAACAAGAATGCATCGGTGCTTTTCTTGAATCCCCTCGGTTTGAACTAATGCCACGTATTTTTAAGAATAATTTGTGAATCAATTGTCAATCTAAATATGGTTGACAGATTGTGTACGGACGGAAATTTGAAGCAGATTAGGCAGGGGTCTTCGTCGGAGAGGTTGCGGAGTGGATGAACTACACTCCTGCATCCACTATGGAGGCAGCTAATGCTTATCCTAAATTCCCTTCTCTAAAATAAAAACAGTTTTTAGGTCTATATTGGCAACAATACTCTTCACTGGATTATGAGCCAAATGAAGGGAACTAGGGAAGGAGGTCTGATTTGCATCTGCTGAAGCGGCACACCACAAAATTATTTCATTTGGGATGCGTTCCTTCCATCAGAGAGTAAAAAACCGGACAATAAGGTCACTCTGAGGACAGCTCACACTGATGTTTACGTGAGGCCTTAGCAATTTTTTTCCGTTTTACCTGAGCTAATATTTATTGACCGAGTGTTAGCCAATGACATTAGTTGATGTTACTCATGGAGAGGTTGGATGTTGTGTGTTATTTCTTTATTACACATGCTATAAGCCTCAGATTAGCTTGATAGTATATCTACCTCTTTCCGCCTCTCAGAATTAAGATGTGTAGGTTCTGAATATTTCTTGGATTTATGACAATAGACTGTATGATTATCTATGGTAATCAGAATTTAGAGCTATACAAGATTTGAATTACAATGTTCTTTTATACAGCAATAAGGCTACAGATTTTCAGTAAGTTCGTTTCATTTTTAAATGGTTCAGATGATGTCATCAATCCATTGGAGTAGAAGGGAAGAATGATCTGAAATTGCTAAAAACATGGCAAATACAGTTGCATTTCATATCTTAAAAGTAGGAGATGCATATTAGTAGAAACTTAATAGTTGACATCCAAACTCAGGTACATCTCTGATATGATCGCTTTGTATTGATCTGTTGGTAATTACATGATTGATTAATGGAGAAACAATGAATACTGTAGGTAAGTGAAGGCATACGCAAATCAAGGGAGCACACTGTAAGAGCCATCGCTGCAGAGTTTGACTCCACATTTTCTTTGGATGATTGTTCGCCTCTTTGAATCTAGATTTTTTTTAACGTGACCACTTCGATTGAATTGATTATTTTGCATTACACATAGTGACCAAAACTAATGCTCTGTCCTGGCTTTGGGACACACTTTGCTGCATATAGGTGTTCACATGCTTCGTGCTTTTAAGTATCTGCTTTCATGGGATAACTCAGTCCATATGTTTCTTGAGAAGTTAGGACTAACAGAAAAATATTCTATGTCTCGCAACATGAAGAAGCACGCGATAATTTATAAGTTTTGGAGTCTGCTAAACTCCAGTTCTGATTTGAAAGATGCATACATACATTATTTTTTTATTTGCTTTACTTGGTCAGTTTGCAAACTGATGCATTTCAAAGATGCACGTCATGCTCAAGATTTAATTGTATTAGCTTTAAGAAATGAGTAACTGTATTATATGTCATCTGTGCTTGGACCTAGGGGATTTTCAAACGTAGGCCTTATTGTTTTTACTCTACGTATGCAACTACAACCATCGTCACTTGCATTGTGCTATTTTTGATAGACTAATATGGTTAGTTTGCAAAGTTCTTGGATAAATTAGGAAGATATTGTAAATCTTTTTTCACATGTTCGACCGTTTCATGCTGCTAACGGAGCCATGTTGATGTTGTTCTTAACTTGGTGTGCATATAAATTGTTCTTTCAGACAGGCTGGGCAGTCTTCATTATCATAATGGTGTCCCATTGGTTGGTATACACAATTGCTTTGTGTTGTTTGCAAAGATTAAATAAGTAAGGTTCTAATGATGGTTTTGCGGTGAGTATATATATGACCAATCTCTGTGGAGTTTCACTCCATCCAGGGCCGGCCCTATGTTTCGGGAGGCCCTAGGCGAACTCGACGACATGGGCCCTTATGACCTAGGACTATATATATGTATGCGTGTGCGTGATATATAAACATATATATTACTTCATTTGCTAAGGCATGTAATATGAAACTTATTTTATGCCTATTCGAACAGTTGTCTGGCTTAAAGATAAACTTCCACAAAAGTGAACTGTTCTGCTTTGGGAAGGCCAAAGACGAACAAGATACATATAGACAATTGTTTGGATGTGAATTGGGTTCTTTACCTTTTAGCTATTTGGGTATACCGATCCATCACCGTAAGTTATCTAATAAAGAATGGAAATGTATCGAAGATCGAATAGAGAAAAAGCTGAGCTGCTGGAAGGGTAAGCTCATGTCTTATGGAGGTCGGCTGGTGCTGATTAACTCAGTACTGACTAGTATGCTGATGTTCCTACTATCGTTCTTCGAAATTCCAAAAGGGGTACGGAAACGACTTGATTTCTTCAGATCTCGATTCTTCTGGCAGTCAAACGAGGCCAAGAGGAAATACCGTCTCGCGTGATGGGACATTCTTTGTCGACCAAAAGACCAGGGCGGGCTCGGTATTGAGAACTTAGACATCAAGAACAAATGCCTTATGAGCAAATGGCTCTACCGGTTAGAGACTGAGCCGGAGGGCATGTGGGCACAGATTTTGCGTAATAAGTACCTACAGTCAAAAACACTAGCTCAGGTTACCATGAGACCAACCGACTCGCCATTCTGGAAAGGGCTCATGAGAGTGAAGGACTTGTTCTTTCGTAGGGTCAAATTCCTAGTTGGCAATGGGATGTCAACAAGGTTTTGGGAGGATACATGGTTAGGAGACACGCCCTTGGCCATCCAGTATCCCACCCTGTATAACATTGTGCAACGTAAGGAGGATTACGTTGGCACCGTTCTACATACGAGTCCTTTGAATATCCAATTCAGACGAGCATTAGTTGGTGAGCGTTGGAGTGCATGGATGCACTTGGTTCGAAGATTGATAGATGTTCAACTCTCCGACCAACCAGATTCGACGCAATGGAAACTAGCTAGGAATGGAGTTTTTACGGTAAAATCTTTTTATATGGATCTGGTTAATTCTGGCCCAATCTCGAGATCGTTGCATATTTGGAAGATTAAGGTTCCTTTGCGAATTAAAATCTTTATGTGATTTGTCCACAAACAAGTAATTCTTACAAAGGACAACTTAATCAAGAGGAGATGGGTAGGTAGTCCACGATATTGTTTTTGTGATCATGATGAAACAATACAACATTTATTTCTTGAGTGCCCACTCGCCAAATTATTGTGGAGATCGATTCATATAGCCTTTAAAATCACTCCTCCAGTTGACATTACAACATTGTTTGGAACGTGGTTAACTGGGGTTGAACATACTACAGCGGCCCGTATTCGGATCGGAATATGTGCGCTTTTGTGGGCTATATGGAATTGCAGGAACGATTTGATATTTAACAGGCAAAATAATTTATCTTTCTTGCAGGTCATCTTCAGAGCTACTGCTTGGATCCGTACGTGGTCCTTACTCACTCTTATGGAATCCAGGGAGCCGTTGGTTACTGGGTGCATCCACTGGGAGATGGTAGCACAGGATTTATTCAACCTGTTTGGATGGCGGTCGCATAACAGGATAGGAGTCTAGGGAGCTTATCCTTCTTTTTGCCATTCCGGTTATGTTTGTCGGCATGAACTTTGTTTCGGTTTTCTTTTCGCTCCACTTGCGAGCTGTAATACTTTGACAACTTTGTGTTACTTTGCGAACTTTTAATAAGATGGCTGCATGCATCCTTATGATGCAGAGGCCGGGGTATACCTCTATTTCCAAAAAAAAAATTCATTTGCATAATATTAAAAGTAAACTTGCAACCACGCATCTTTAGCTTGCGATTTGATGATTGAACCCTAGACAACACAGAATGACAAAAAATTATGATGGTTGAATACGTACTGTGAAAGATTGAATTAGGAAATTATACACTAAAATTTTGAAACTTCATGTACACTAAAATTAGCGGATGAGTCATGGATGAATAATTGAATACTTGAATACTTACTAAAGAATAAAAGAAACCGGTGAAATTGGGGTTTGGGGGGATGGATCAGGAAGGTGGTGCGCTCACGCCTCACATACGTATAGCGTATTGCCGCCTTGATGGATGCCGGATGGCCGGACTGCCCGGCGGCGCGCGCAGCGGCGACAATCAGCAGCGGCCGAGGCGGCGAGCCACAGGCCGACGATCGAGGAGAGGATGAACGACGAAGACGAACCGACGAGCAAGGAAGGCACCAGCGAATTAGCGAAACGATGACTCGATGAGACTTTGGATTGATTTGTTTCACACAGGCGAAACGAGCGGTCATGGCACCGTCCCTTCATCTCGCGTGATGCATTGACGCTTCCCTAATCACAACTAGCTATCTGATGGGCCTTTTTTCCTTGCCTATTTTTCTGCTGGGCTATATGCTGTATGCGTTTTTTGCTGGGCTATATACAATGTGCGTATACTTCATCATGGGCCCCCCTCCGGCCAGGGCCCTGGGCCGCCGCCCCTCCGGCCATGCCCCAGGGCCGGCCCTGACTCCATCTGTATGAAAGTTTCTATGTCTAGTTGCACTTCGATGGCGGTGCGGAGCTAAAGTAGATGTCGATGGTGGACATGAGGGCGGACTTTCCAAATACAAAATCCATGATCCAAAAATCAACAATCCAACCCGGTGCAATGTAGGGGCACTTTTACTAGTAAGTTTAAAATGTGCTTTGCTTCAGTTATGAATATGCCCAGTTTTCAGTCTGCTATCTGCTCAGGCAATTTTTTTTGTTTTGGTCCTTGCTTCTCCCTTTAAAATATGTTTTTCATTGTGCTATGTTTTATTTTCTATAGAATTAGTTTGATGAGATGATTGGCTGCCAACTAAGGTTAGGAGGTGTACTCACTACAGATGGTGTTCTGTAGATGGAAAGTTTGTATTGACCAGATTTGTTTGCTCGTACTACATTTTATTTTCAGATCCAAGATCTTATTGCGAGCTTTAATAATATTAACTCATTCTAATGGCTAAGATGTGCATGAAATTCAAGTTCACATCCAAATGCACAGATTTCAGAGCTTACCCTATGTATGGTAGTGCTTGCACTAACTACTCCGGACCCAATATGTTTGGGGACCAGGTTATAGTTAAATGTGTTTTAGGCTCATTGGAGAAGCATTGTAAGCTTAGCTTATTCATGTAGAAGGTGGTGACACCCTGAGAAAATTAGAACCAAGTTTAGATGATTTATAGATATAATACTTCATACCGATGCTATCTTGGTAACATTTATTTACTTAATGCATATATATAAATGGAGTCAACCTTGTAAAGATTGCATCATGCTATGGATTGTATTTATCGAAGTTATGTTTCTTGCAAGAGCATAAACCTCCTAGTTGCATATTTGAAACATTTGTGAAGAAGCCTATCATGGGGATCTATAAAATCATGTTCATGATTAATTTATACCAAATATGCCAATCAAGCAATCCATCACATAACCATTCCTCGAAGTTGTCTAGCATGCAAATGAAATTGCAAAATCACTTTATTTGCTCGTGGTTAGTGCTCTCTTACACTGTAATTCAATTGTTATACAAATTATATCAATTTGTGCCATGTATCTTGTCCCATGGGCTATGTACCAAAGCGTTCATGCTAAGATTAAAATTGTATAGTAATGGATTCACTCATCGATATCATGTTCTTATCTTTTTGTGACTATTTTGCATGTGCAGTTCTCTTTGTGAATGCACATCTTGATGATTATCGATCACATAAGAGACATATACACGAACATAATAAAGTGCATATCCCTCTTTGGCATCCTTACTTCCTTGTTGGTTACTATTTACTTTGATTATTTGGTGGATTTGTAAGACGTTGAGAATTGAGTGTTTGTTTGTATTGCATATATCTTTGCACACTCATGACTTTTGGATGCATTTTGTACCCATGCTTTAGGTGATGATCTTACTAGATATGTCTCTTATCGCTTATTTACGACATGTACTTTGGATCTTTTGAATGCATGCTTCTCATGTTTGATGCTTATTGCCATATCATATCATCTTGCTAAATTCTATGGATCCTCAATATAGGTTGCTCTCTGTTGTGGATTTATCACGGCAGATGCCCTAATGAAAGGACTTAGGTGTGAAGCCATCGCAACTAGGTTACCTTGAAGGGGTTGAACGGGACAAAGGACACAGAGAGTTTACCCAGGGTCGGCCCCTCACAACGAGGTAAAGGCCTACGTCCTGCTTCTAATTGTATTGCTTGAGTTTCGATTACAAGGGAGCGAATACGCTTGACCTAGTTCTCGATTGCTTGTTTCTTGAGTTAACCTGCCGTCAGGTCTCACCTTTATATACATAGGTAGAGACCCGGAGGCTTACAGAGTCCCGGCCGGCTCACACAGCGTGTCCGACTCGGTTTCTAACTAATACTGCCTTACAGAACAAGTCTTCATATGGTAGTTCACAGGTCTAGGTGTTGGGCCTTTACTAGGCCTGCCTCCAAGAGCCGCCGTCTTCGTACTTCTCCTTGGGCCTCCTTGGACCTTCTTCATGTTGAGCCGCCAACGGTGTAACCCGGCCCCTCCTGGGCGGGTCACACCTAGGAGCTATATCCCCAACATTAGGCCCCAGGTTGATTTGAACTTGTTCATATCAATCTCCACTATTTAACTTAGCAGAATGTATCAGTGTCGAATATTCATCAGACCGATTATAACCCGCCATGACATCACATAAACAGAAATATTGTAACCCGCCATGACGTCATGTGCAGTGATTCGGCACAAAGCCCAGGATATCTCAACGGATCTTTATCTTAATGGACCTCCCGAGAATCGAGGCACCCACATGGTTTAACATAATAATTTTGCCTCCTTTATTCCCGCGTAGGCCATCTTTTCACCTCCTTATAAATAGGGAAAAGGGTCCTCTTCTTCACTTTTTACCCATGCCTCTGCCTCTTCTTCTTCCACGCGATGACCGACGCCTTCGGAGCTCTGCCGCCCCCGTCGACTACATCAACCTGACCTCGACCAGAAAACGACGGCGCCCCTCCGCTGTTCATCAGCATCTCCAAGTACCCATCTCCTTTTTCCTCACATATGCATTAGGGTTTCTGCACTTCTTTAGTGTTCAACGGCGTTCATCACCCTTGTCTATAGTTCATCGACCATGCCACCTTAGTAGGACCAAAACGCGATGCTAAAGTCACACCTTACTCCTCTTTAATATCTGCTATCAAATATGGATCCACTTGCTGCTGTTGAAATTCACTCCCCACACCTGTGGTTCGTCCACTATTTTTAGGGCTAGTAATTTTCTCCTGTTTCTGTAACGACTGTAGATTCGAATTATAGGCTAAATCTGTGAAACTTGTTTGCCTAGCACTTAGTGAAATTCTATCCAATCCCTAGATCTTGTAACCATCGGCTTGACCACTGTTGTATGAGCGGCTCAAATAATACTTTGTAACCCGCCAAATACCAGCCGGCTTACCTTATAAGTTGTTTAAACTGCCAGTACTTATCCAGGCTTGACATTATCCGGCTCGTACCTCGCCGGTTTAACCATGCTATTTTCTTTTCTGCAACCATTAAGCGGCTTACCAATCCTTGCATATAACCAATTTTGCATAATAACTTAACTTTGTTCAACCATTGGGAGACTCATCATCACAAATTTGACCCGCCATGATTTCCTTTATAGGTTTTCACCTGATCAAAATGACTAAGACCGTCACCTCCTACGACTGGGTCGTTTCCAATGTCACAGGACTGACTCTCCAAGAGTTTGTTGCCATGGGCGTTTTACCATCTAAGAATGTCATCCATTGTCAGGTTCCAGGGGCTGAGGTTCCATCTCAACCAAAAGAAGGAGAAGTTATAGTTTTCTCTGATCATATGCTCCGAGGCTTCTCACCGCCCAACTCAAAATTCTTCCGTGATGTCCTGAATTTCTATCAGCTTCACCCTCAAGACATCAGACCCAATTCAGTTTCCAATATTTGCAATTTTCAAGTCTTTTGTGAATTATACCTTCAAGAGGAGCCCAGCGTTTGACCTCTTCAGAGAGTATTACTATTTGAACCGCCAAACAGAGATGACAGACGGGCCCAACCTTGAACTTGGTGGAATTTCTATCCAGAGGTGAAGAGACACCGTCTTTCCTTCAGCCGCACTTCCCAGTCACCCAAAGACTGGAACCAGACTTGGTTTTATTGCCAAGACACCTCTCTGGCGGGTGAAAATCCTCTGCTGGGTTTCTGTATTCACCGGCTCAACCCCAGGCACCCACTTCCAGACCGTATTAGCTCTACCGAACGAGCCAAATATGGACCCACTTTTACTAAGATAAGGGCCTTGATGGCAAATGACTTGACAGGTATTGACCTGGTTCAATGCTGGGTTAGCTGGAGAATCATGCCTTTAAGCCACCGCCCCGGCTTAATATGCACATACACAGGCGATGTGAATGATCCCTTGCGGTATAACTCTATATCCCTTGAAGAGAAGGACCTAAACGAAATGACCAAGTCTTTACTTGGAGAAACTCTAGAAAACTCCAGCAAAATAGGGCTGAGCCCCTTCTATGTTCTTAACCCGCTCCAGCTGTAAGTATTTGAAGCCCCTTTTACTTTATTCATTATTCTCATATGTTGCACTGGCCTTATTATCCTGCTCTCTTCAGGCCGACTCTCCTTTTTGGAATAAGAAGCTTCAAGATAAACCGGCTAAAAAGGCCAGGGGAAAGACCAAGGCTCCCAAGAGACCCGCCAAGATGAAAACAGATGCAACAGACCAATTTACTCTGGATGATGAGTCGGAGGTAGAACTTGATTTCCTTGGCTCCTTTTTTGTGCATCTTATTGACGCTGACCCCTCTCAGGATGACACGAAGACCAGCTAGGCAGATGTTGTAGAGGTAACTATTATTTCCTCCGACTCAGAGCCTTTGCTAAGACAGAAAGTTCGGCACGTGACCCGGAAAGTAAGGTTTTGTCACCCTTTAGCTTACTTGGATCCAAACTTTATTTTGAAGAAACAACAACATGAAGCTCGGCGTACAACTCGGAACAGCAGATGGGGAGACCTTCATGCCGGCTTACCCAACACGCCGGCCCCTCGCAAACGCCGAGCAGAGGTTCCTCAGAACCCAAACTTCTCTTTTCCAAAGGCGGGTCTTATCCGTCAACCGCTTAATCCTTCCGACTCAAATTATCAGGGAACCTCTCACTCCTCCTCCGGCAACTCTACTGGGACTCATATTCCTCTCTTCAAAGTCGCTCCTGGGTGAGAACATTTAACCTCTTTGTTTTTTAACACTTTAAAAAGTGATATATTAACATCTTCATATGTCTTACTTTCAGCGGTATAGACAAACCCAGCAAGAAATTGAAGATGAACAAGCCGGCCGAAGACCCAAGGTTATTGAGCTGGAGAAACAAATCATATCTGAAGCTTCTCATCACACTCCTGAGGCTGCTGCTGATGACCCGCCACCAGAGACTCACGACGTCACGGTGGATCCAATGGGTGTTGACCCATCCAGCACTAAGCTGCCCAGTCCCATAAAACCTGCTGAAGAGCCTCCTTCATAACAAACTGCTGAGGATGTCATCATTACTGGCATTGGTTATGCTGAACCCGGGAACCCCACCATTCTGGCCAAGCATTCTGCCAAAGAGGAGTTAATTGAAAAAAGCAAGGCCAAATTTGACGTTGCAAATTATTCACACTTGGGTGTCAGTGAATTATACTCTAGTTATCTGAGCCAGCTGCATACTGGTCATGATCTAGAGGCGGATTTAGTCAAGAAATTGCACCAAAAATATGAGGTATGAACATCTGTTTCCTTTGCATATATAGTCATCCAACCCCAAGTCTTATCCGTAGGAAAAAATATATCTGAGTAGGGTTAAGACTTGTCCATATGTTACTGCAATCTCTAAAGTCATAGCCATCATGAGCCGGCTTATCTTAATAAAAGATGAACTGGGTTATTTTCATTACTTTGAAAGAAAAGCTCCAAACCATAGCCCTCATGGGCCGGCTTATCTTGAGAAGGATGAGCCGGATCATGAACAATATAATGCAAAAAAGAGCTTCCACACACATTAGCCCCCAAGTGTCAAGTGCTTGCTTGCAATGTGCTTGAGACTTGTATGTAGATTATGACGTGACAAATATGTTTATAACTATTTAACTCTTACTTGCAGGATGCTTTAACTGAGGCTGAGCCCCAGGTGGTCGATTTAAAGACCAGGCTTGAGCAACAAGAAGCTGAAACATGCGAAGCTGACTCCAAGCTTAAGCTTAGTCTGGAGAAGAGCGAGAAGCTCAGAGCTGGGGTTTCCACATAAAGAAACGCTTGGAAGAAAGAGAAAACTGCCTTAGTACAAAGAGCAGAGACTGCCGAATCTTCTTTGAAAGAGACCACTGCAGAACTGTTCGGCTTAAAATGCCATATCTCAAAGACGACAGCTGCTATCTTTGGTAAGGAATTTGGGATGCTTTAACCACTTCCAATTTTTAATTTTTAACCTGCCTGGTGGCTTATCTACGCGCTCATCTAACAGGCCCCAGGAGTGCTAACCTTGGCCAGAACATGTTGGTGAAGCTGAAGGCGGTTTACACTTTGGTGGAACAGCTGTACACAGGCACTCAGCAAACCATAGCGACCATCTCATAGAGTAAAAAACCACCTTCACTCATCAGGGAGGTACTGGACAAACTATCCGCCATGCTCCAGAGAATCGAAGAGATTAAGCAATCATCAGCCCGAGCTGGTGCCATCACTGCTTTGAGCCGGGCCAAAGCATGGCAAGCAGAGTTAGACCCGGAGGAGATGGCCATTGGTTGTCCAAGTCTCAAAGAAGATGGGTCTCCCTTCGATGCAAGCGACTTTACCAAATGTGTAAAGGAGATGCACCCTCTGGCAAGAAAATTGGCTAAAGAGACAGATTTGTCCAAGTATCAGGCGGCTTACACGATGGAGAACTCCAAAGTGAAAGCGCCGGCTTATGAGATTGTGGATCTTATTCCTCCAATACGTAAGCGCACTTTTGCTCTTAACACTGATCCGTCCACACTTATAGATGATGAAGCTCTGTTCAAAGCCTTAACTGGCATCGACTGGACATCACCTGACTTCCAGACGATGGACGACGAAGAAGAAACGACGCAGGATAACCCAAAGGCTTCAACTCGCCAGGACCAAAACAACTGATCCAAGGGGCGGCTCTCAGACCGCGACATAGAATTTCTTTTGAAAAACTCTTAATCTTGTGGGCTTGGGGAAGCCTTGTAATAGGCTAGTTGAAACAATGATCTGTCATGCCATCGCGCATGTGGTATCCTTTGAATGTTTAAATCGCTGAGCTTGATTTTTATCACCCGCCACTTGTGCATATAATATTATCAGCTATGTGGATCAGATCAAGCATCATCATACTTCCTATACACAAGGAAACAACATATGCCTTGGCGGTTTACGCCAGGGCGGGTCACAAATATCTTTGAAAAAACCCTGATATAATAGTCTTTAATAAAAAGACTAAAGGCTATTTAAGCCGGAAATATGCCAAAGCGAATTAAAGTCGAAGGCAGGGCTGGTTAGAAAAACCCTAAATATCTATTCAAATATGAAAATTCATACCTGTAGACTGATATCATAATGATGCTGTAATGAGTGTAATCCAGCATGGGTATTAACCCGTAAATATGAAAAATCATGACTTGAATTTATTCAAGGCAAATCATCCTGGCAACTTAAAGTCTGCTTATCAGGGCGGGTTATTAACCCAATATGCTTAAGTATAAGTCATAGAATCAAGGCTACATGGCCTGAATTGCAAAAACCATATATTAATATGGAAGAAGGATATGAATCCAATTTTTTAGAAAAGACAGAAATCCAGAAAAACAAGGCTTTCATAGGCCGCCGACCCTAAAACTTCAAGTGCTTTCATGGGCCGCACAACCACCAAGTTAATTCCTGCACACTAGTAAGCCGACCCTCACATGACAAATCGCCGTTTTAACTTTAACAAGTTCAAGGTTTTATTTAAAATATTGACTGTCAAGAGTACGACGGGTCATTCTAGGATTACCTGGGTGGAGTAACAACGACATACATGCCAGATAACCCAGAATTCGGTGTTTACACCTGGCATGTAAGCCGATCAAGAGGGTAAGCATAGCTATGCTCATTGAGCGGGAAGCCCCCAAGTTACCTGCGAGAAGGCATGTAAGCCTGATCAAGAGGGTAAGCACATCTATGATCATTGAGCAGGAAGCCCCCAAGTGACCCGCGAGAAGGCATGTAAGCCTGATCAAGAGGGTAAGCACAACTATGATCATTGAGCAGGAAGCCCCCAAGTGACCTGCGAGAAGGCATGTAAGCCTGATCAAGAGGGTAAGCACAACTATGCTCATTGAGCAGGAAGCCCCCAAATGACCCGTGAGAAGGCATGTAAGCCTGATCAAGAGGGTAAGCATAGCTATGCTCATTGAGCAGGAAGCCCCCAATTGACCTTATGAACAAATAATAAAGGCTCAAACACTTAGAATTGAAACGACAGAGGCCCTGAATTATCAGGGATGCCAAATTTATTATAGTGATGATAATATGTACACTGAAGAAACTATGTACAGCACAAGAGCCGGTGGCTCAGCTGTAATAGGGCCGAAGGTGAGTGATGTTCCACGGCCGGCGGGTCTCCTGCTCTGATGTGCGTGAATCCTTGTATTCTCGAATATCAATGAGGTAGTATGACCCGTTGTTTAGGTTTTTTGCTGACCACAAAAGGCCCTTCCAAAGGTGGGGATAACTTATGCATATCTGTTTGATCTTGTATTAACCGGAGCACCAAGTCGCCTTCTTGAAAGGTCCTGGTTTTAACTCGGCGGCTATGATAGCGATGCAAATCTTGCTGGTATATCACCGAACGAGCCGCCGCAAGGTCGCGCTCCTCATCTAACATATCAAGAGCATCCTGATCTGCCTTTTCATTGACAACTTCAACATAAGACGCCACCCGGGGCGAGTCATGACGGATATCGCCTGGAAGAACCGCCGCTGCCCCATAGACCATGTAGAAGGGCGTGTAACCTGTTGACCTATTGGGGGTGGTGTTGATACTCCAAAGCACTGAGGGTAACTCCTCAACCCAACAACCCGGCGTCCTTTGCAAAGGGACCATAAGACGGGGTTTATCCCTCTCAAGATTTCTTGATTGGCCCTTTCAGCTTGACCATTAGACTGGGGGTGAGCCATCGAAGATATGTCGAGATGAATATGCTCTCGTTGACAGAACTCTTTCATAGTGCCCTTAGACAGATTAGTGCCATTATCAGTTGTGATACTGTGAGGATAGCCAAAGCGGAAGATCACCTTCTTAATGAATTGAACCGTCGTTGCTGCATCACACTTACTGACCGACTCTGCCTCAACCCACTTGGTAAATTTGTCAACTGCCACCAAGAGGTGGGTCTTTTTGTCTTTGGAACTCTTGAAAGGTCCAACCATATCCAACCCCCGGACTGCAAACAACCAAGTAATTGGAATCATCCTTAATTCTTGAGCCGCCACATGAGCTAGTCTAGAAAATTTCTGACAGCCATCACACTTGCTAACCAGATCTTCTGCATCAGCATGAGCCGTCAACCAATAAAACCCATGACGAAAAGCTTTAGCCACAAGGGATTTAGAGCCGGCGTGATGGCTACAATCTCCTTCATGAATCTCCCTTGGAATCTCACGACCCTCTTTAGGAGAAACACAACGTTGGAACACGCCTGTGACACTGCATCGGTGTAACTCGCTGTTGACAATAGTCATAGACTTAGACCGTCGGGTTATTTGCCTGGCCAAAGTTTCATCCTCAGGTAGCTCTCCCCAGGTCATATAAGCCAAATAAGGAACTATCCAACCAGGGATGGCATGAAGAGCCACCACCAACTGTGCCTCCGGGTCAGGTACAACAAGATCTTCTTCAGAAGGCAACTTAACTGAAGGATTATGCAACAAGTCAAGAAAAACATTAGGGGGCACTGGCTTATGCTGCGACCCAAGCCGGCTCAAAGCATCAGCCGCCTCGTTTTCCCTTTGATCCAGATGCTCCACCTGACAACCTTTGAAGTGACCGGCGATGTTATCAACCTCCCGGCGATAAGCCACCATGAGTGGGTCTTTAGAATCCCAAGTTGCCAAAGCACCTGACCCTGTTTAGATTCATCTCTTTGGCCACCTTTAGGCCATGAAGCAAGGCCTCATATCAGCTGCATTATTAGTGCAAGGAAACATAAGCCTTAAAACATAACAAAATTTTCCACCTCGTGGGGAAGTCAAAATAACTCCAGCCCACATGAGCCTTCCAATTGCCTGGATCCATCAAAATGCATAGTCCAATATGTATTATCAGGCTTATCCTCAGTCATCTGCAACTCTATCCAGTTATTGATGAAATCCACAAGAGTTTGAGACTTGATAGTTGTCCTTGGCATATATTTCAAACCATGGGGTCCTAGCTCAATGGCCCACTTGGCCACTCGCCCTGCAGCTTCTCTGTTTTGAATAATATCGCCTAAGGGAGCAGAGCTGACCACAGTGATAGGATGACCAAGAAAATAATGCTTCAACTTGTGACTGGCCATGAACACCCCACATACTAGCTTCTGCCAATGTCGGTATCTCTATTTAGACTCAATTAAGACCTCACTGACATAATAAGATGACCTTTAAACCGGATACTCCTTACCCCGACTCTTTCCTTTCCACTACAACCGCCACGCTGACGGCTCTGCTGTTAGTAGTCGCATATAAGAGCAAGGGCTTCTTCTCAACAGGAGCTGCAAGAACAGGCGGCTCAGCTAACTGTTTATTAAGCACCTCAAATGCCTCATTAGCAGCATCACTCCAGACAAAACGATCTGTCTTCTTCACCATCTGGTATAGAGGAATAGCCTTCTCTCCTGGGCGGCTTATAAACCGGCTTAAAGCTGCAATACGACCCGCCAAACGCTGGACATCATTAATGCAAGCCGGCTTAGCCAATGAAGTAATAGCCTTGATTTTTTTCTGGGTTAGCTTCAATACCTCTCTCAGAAACCAGAAAACCCAAGATCTTGCCTGCAGGCACACCAAAAACACATTTGGTCGGGTTAAGCATCATCTTGTAGACCTGGAGGTTATCGAAGGTCTCCTTCAAATCATCTAGCAAGGTCTCCTTCTTTCTGGACTTCACAACAATATCATCCACATAAGCATGAACATTGTGTCCTATCTGGTTGTGAATACAATTCTGAACACAACGCTGATAAGTCGCCTGGGCACTCCTGAGTCCAAAAGGCATTGACACATAGTAGAAAGCTCTAAAGGGCGTGATAAAAATATGTTTTCTCCTAGTATTTAATTGCCATCTTGATCTGATGATAACCAGAATAAGCATCTAAGAAGCTTAAATGCTCACAACCCGCCGTAGCATCAATGATCTGATCAATACGGGGAAGAGCAAAAGGATCAGCTGGGCAAGCTTTGTTAAGGTCTATGTAATCCACACACATACACCAAGTGCCCTTTTTTAAGTAGTAGCACCGCGTTAGCCAACCACTCAGGATGAAAAACTTCAACGACGAACCCTGCTGCTAAGAGCCGGGCCACCTCTTCTCCAATGGCCTTACGTCTCTCCTCATTAAAATGACGAAGGAATTGCTTGACCGGCTTACACTCGGGATCAATATTGAGAGTGTGCTCAACGAGTTCTCTCGGTACACCCGGCATGTCTGAAGGCTTCCATGCAAAGTTGTCCCGGTTCTTACGGGTGAACTCGATGAACGCGCTTTCCTATTTTGGATCCATATTGGCACTGATAGTGAATTGTTGAGATGAGTCGCCAGGGGTAAAGTCAACCTGCTTGGTATCATTCGCCGACTTAAACTTCAACAAAGGGTCATGCTCTGTGGTTGGCTTCTTCAATAGAGTCATATTGCCGGGTCAATATTCTTTTTATAAAATTTTAGCTCTTTCGTAGCACAAGTAGACTTAGCATAAGCAGCATCACCTTCTTCACGTTCCAAGGCTATCTTCCTGTCACCATGTACTATGATGGTCCCCTTGCGACCTGGCATCTTAATTAAGCTGCAGATACACATAACAAGGCCGCGCCACAAACTTGGCGTAAGCCGGTCGTCCAAACAGAGCATGATAGGGACTTTTAATCTTAACCACTTCAAATGTCAATGTCTCTTCCCTGTAGTCATACTCATTGCCAAAAGCTACTTCCAAGGCAATTTTACCATCTGGATATGCCGACTTACCAGGCACTACTCCACGAAAGACTGTGGAGGATGGCTTAAGATCTTTGTTAGTTAAATTCATGCGGCGAAAAGTATCATAATAAAGAATATTGATACTGCTAGCTCCGTCCATGAGCTCCTTAGTGAACTTGTAACCTACCACTTGAGGGGCTACCACCAAAGCCAGCTGACCCGGCTTGTCAACAAAGGGGGGGACCACTGAGGGAGTCCTAGATTAGGGGGTCTCCGGACAGCCAGACTATCTCCATTGGCCGGACTGTTAGACTATGAAGATACAAGATTGTAGACTTCGTCTCGTGTCCGGATGGGACTCTACTTAGCGTGGAAGGCAAGCTAGGCAATACGGATATGGATATCTCCTCCTTTGTAACCGACCTTGTGTAACCCTAACCCTCTCCGGTGTCTATATTAAACGAAGGGTTTTAGTCCGTAGGACAACAACCACAACATACAATCATACCATAGGCTAGCTTCTAGGGTTTAGCCTCTCTGATCTCGTGGTAGATCTACTCTTGTACTACCCATATCATCAATATCAATCAAGCAGGACGTAGGGTTTTACCTCCATCAAGAGGGCCCGAACCTGGGTAAAACATTGTGTCCCCTGCCTCCTGTTACCATCCGGCCTAGACGCACAGTTCGGGACCCCCCTACCCGAGATCCGCCGGTTTTGACACCGACATTGGTGCTTTCATTGAGAGTTCCTCTGTGTCGTCGCCGTTAGGCTTGATGGCTCCTACTATCATCGATAGCGATGCGGTCCAGGGCAAGACTTTTCTCCCCGGATAGATCTTCGTATTCGGCGGCTTTGCACTACGGGATAATTCGCTTGGCCATCTGGAGCAGATTGAAAGCTACGCCCCTGGCCGTCATGTCAGATTTGGAAGTTTGAACTACACGACCGACATTCGCGGAGACTTGATCTTCGATGGATTTGAGCCACAGCCGGGCGCGCCGCACTGTCATGACGGGTATGACTTAGCTCTGCCGCCGAACAGTACCCTAGAGGCCGCGCTCGCATCAGCTCCAACCCTTAGCTCGGAGCCAACTGCGCCAATCGAGGACGGGTGGTTAGACACCACCTTAGGGGCTGCAGTCTAAACGGCAATCGAGCCAAACACCAGCCTAATCCTCTGCGCAGCCCGTGACTCCAAGGTGCCAGACTCTTTTTCAGACTCCGAACCGTCCGCACCCCTGCCAATCGAATCCGATTGGGCGCCGATCATGGAATTCACCGTTGCGGATATCTTTCAGCACTCACCCTTCGGTGACATTCTGAATTCACTAAGGTCTCTCTCTCTTTGTCAGGAGAGCCCTTGCCGGACTATGGCCAACAGGATTGGGATGTGGACGACAAAGAAATTCGATGCCCACCCACCACCCACTTCGTAGCCACTGTCGATGATTTAACCGACATGCTCGACTTCGACTCCGAAGACATCGACGGTATGCACGACGATGTAGGAGACGAACATGAACCAGCACCTATAGGGCACTGGAAAGCCACGTCGTCATATGACATATACATGGTGGATACACCCAAAGAAGGCAATGGCGACGAGACAGCGGAGGATGACCCCGCCAAGAAACAACCCAAGCGCCGACGTCAGCGGCGCCGCTCTAAGTCCCGCCAAAGCAAAAGTGGTGATACCGGCACATGAGATAATAACACTCCGGATAGTGCTGAAGACAACAACAATCCCCTCCAGCATGATTTAGAGCAGGAGGATGGAGGAGCCAGCTCTCCTAAGAGAGTGGCAGACAGAGAGGAGGAGGATGACAATTACATGCCCTCCTCCGAAGACGAGGCAAGCCTCGGCAGCGACGAATTCGCCGTACCAGAGGATCCCGTCGAACAAGAGCGCTTCAAGCGCCGGCTTATGGCCATGGCAAATAGCCTGAAGAAAAAGCAGCAGCAGCTTCAAGCTGATCAAGATCTGCTAGCTGACAGATGGACTAAAGTCCTCGCGGCCGAGGAATATAAACTCGAGCGCCCCTCCAAGAATTACCTAAAGTGTAGGTTACTACCCCGACTGGAGGAAGAAGCGTATGATACAGCTGATCGGCCACCTCGTGGCAGCGATAGAGAGGCATTCCAGCCAAAAGCTTAGCCTCCACCCCGACGCCATTCAAATAAAAAGGCATGGGGAGATACGCCAGACTTGCGAGACATATTGGAGGACAAAGCAAAGCATGCAAGATCGATCTACGGATCACGACGGCGCACCACTCTGCGAGACAATAAACGTCACGCCGGATACAGTAAAAGCAAATCCGGTCGGGCCGAACACAGCGGGCAAGACCCATTCGAGCTACGTCGCGATATAGCCCAATACAGAGGCGCCGCACACCCTTATGCTTCACAGACGAAGTAATGGAACATCAATTCCCATAAGGTTTCAAACCTGTAAATATTGAATCATACGACGGCACAACAGATCCCGCAGTATGGATTGAGGATTTCCTCCTCCACATCCACATGGCCCGCGGTGATGACTTACACGCCATCAAATACCTCCCACTAAAGCTCAAAGGACCAGCGCGACATTGGCTTAACAGCTTGCTAGCGGACTCCATTAGCTGTTGGGAAGATCTGGAAGCCGCATTCCTCGACAACTTTCAGGGCACTTATGTGCGACCACCAAACGCCGATGACTTGAGCCACATAATTCAGCAGCCAGAAGAGTCGGCCAGGCAATTCTGGACTCGGTTCCTTACAAAGAAAAATCGAATCGTCGACTGTCCGGATGCGGAGGCCTTAGCGGCTTTCAAACATAACATCCGAGATGAGTGGCTAGCCCGGCACCTTGGTCAGGAAAAGCCGAAATCTATGGCAGCTCTCACGACGCTCATGACCCGCTTTTGTGCGGGAGAAGACAGCTGGCTGGCTCGCAGTAATAACATATCAAAGAACCATGGTACCTCAGATACCTAGGACGGCAATAGTAGGTCACGTCGCAACAAACATAAGCACCGCATTAACAGCGAAAATACCGAGGATACGACAGTCAATGCGGGATTCAAAGGCTCTAAACCCGGTCAGCGGAAAAAGCCATTCAAACAAAGTACACCGGGTCCGTCCAGCTTGGACCGTATACTCGATCGCTTGTGTCAAATACATGGCACCCCAGACAAGCCAGCCAATCACACCAACAGGGATTGTTTGGTGTTCAAGCAGGCCGGCAAGTTAATTGCCGAAAACAAGGACAAGGGGCCGCATAGCGATGACGTGGAGGAGCCACGGCAGCCGCACACCGGAGGACAGGAGAGGTTCCCCCCACAAGTGCGGACGGTGAACATGATATATGCAACCCACATCCCCAAGAGGGAGCGGAAGCGTGCGCTCAGGGACGTATATGCGCTGGAGCCAGTAGCCCGAAAATTCAACCCTTGGTCCTCCTGTCCGATCACCTTCGATCGCAGGGACCATCCCACTAGTATCCGTCATGGCGGATTTGCTGCACTGGTCCTAGACCCCATTATTGACGGATTCCACCTCACTCGAGTCCTTATGGATGGCGGCAACAGCCTGAACCTGCTTTATCAGGACACAGTGCGCAAAATGGGTATAGACCCCTCAAGGATCAAACCCACAAACACGACATTTAAAGGCGTCATTCCAGGTGCGGAAGCCCATTGCACAGGCTCAATTACACTAGAAGTGGTCTTCAGATCCCCGGAGAATTTCTGAAGCGAAGAGTTAATCTTCGATATAGTCCCGTTCCGCAGTGGTTATCACGCGCTGCTCGGGCGAACCGCATTTGCTAGATTCAATGCGGTACCGCATTATGCATACCTCAAGCTCAAGATGCCAAGACCTCACAGAGTTATTACAGTCAATGGAAGCACAGAGCACTCTCTCCGAACAGAGGAGCACACCGCGGCCCTCACATCAGAAGCGCAAAGTAGCCTCTCAAGGCAATCAACCAGTTCGGCGCTTCAAAGCCCGGACACCTTCAAGCGCGCTCAGGGCAATCGGCAAATAGACCACCTGGCGCGATCTGAGCTCGTGTAGCAATACAGCGGCCACCCCAATCCCAGCCCAACGGCGAAACTCGTGCCGTGCGTACATAATTACGCATTAAAAATACCAAGACGCGGCTTAAACCGCACTAGGGGCTTCCCGTTTGGTTATTTTTCTTTTTTTTTCAGGACCTTAATCTCTGGAAACACTGTCCGGTAGCACTATTGCCGAACACATGATGCAGCAACCAAGGAGGCAGGCATCTACGTCATACCATGGAATTTCCAGGTTGATTACAGTAACGAGCGAAATATTCGATTTAATATCATTCCTCAGCTTGCCCTTGGAAGGGACATAGTCCTACTCTTTGCTTATCGCACTATCTGTATCACTCTGCTTTAGTGCAATTTTTAAATAAACAATGCATGACATTACGACTATTATTGCATTCTTGTTATATATATATATATATATATATATATATATATATATATATATATATATATATATATATATATATATCTATGTGTTCATTAATGATGCCTTGCAACCGTACTGTCGAGACCCCGATCCTAGGTCACACCGATCTAGCATGTAACACATCATATCACTTTGTGGCCTCATGCACGGTATTCCCACGGGTGCCACCTTACCTGGCCCGGGACCGTTTGCGCCTTTTGGCTCACGTATATGATAGTGTCGCTAGCATCCATATGACAAAGAACCCGGGCCGACATGGCTAGTCGTGAACCCAAAACGGCACTAACCCATGGGGACAGGCATACATGAATCAACCTCGAGCATGTCGGTCAACAGCGTGTGAATCCGGGCTGTAGCACTAGGCTAACAGGACTCCGGTAACCCGGGCTGTAGCAGGCTAGGCAGGACTCCGGTCATCACCGCGTGACATTTCCCCGAAGGGACAGGCACAGGAACGAAGTGAAACACATGCCGGCCAGTCAGGTGTTCTGAGCAGTAGTGCTGGGCTAGCAGGGCTCCGGTGGACCGGGCTGTAGCGGACTACTATCGCTCAGAAGACACTGGACTACATTTCCCCATATGATAGGCTGCCAAGGATAAACAACCAGATTGTCGGATCCCACACATAGCAATACACGCTACACGTACGCATAACATGCAAGTATGTGCTGTACAACATGGCATCACAACATAACGCAAACTCATATAGATAAAGGCTCAGAAGAGCCACATAGCATAAATACAAGCAGGGGTCACATGACCCATCATTCAGAGCATACAAGCAACGGAAGCATTACATGTCTGAGTACAGACAACTACAAAAGAAAAGAGCTGGAAAGCCTGACTATCTACAAGACCCTCCCAAGGGTACAAGATCGTAGCTGAGGTAACAAGCTACTCGTCAAAGTCCAAGCGGAACTACTAGTAAGACAGATGTCTCGTCTGCAAAACATAAATAAAGCAAACATGAGTACAAAGGTACTCAGCAAGACTTACATCAGATCCTATCATATATGCATTAGTATCAAGAAGGTAATGTGGGGTTTAGTTGCAGCAAGCCAGCTTTGACTCAGTGGCTATCCTGTTCTACGACAACGAGAAACTTCTTTGAGATGAGGCAGCGCACACGAGTCCACTAATCACCACATCAATACACCACTAAGGATTCATCCTCGTCTCCCTACGAGGAGGCCATCCATAGCACTCACACTTGTCTTGAGCATTTTAGAGTATCCACTTTAAGTTGTCTATGTACCACATAAGCATCCAAGAAGTCCATAACCGAGGACACGGCTATTCGAATAGATCATGATAACCCTGCAGGGGTGTACTTCATCACACACGCTCTCGCCACTTACCGCCATGTACACGTCATGTATCTCGGCAACCTTCAAGCGGAAGCCTGGCGAGGGTGTCGGCCACGACCTGACTAACCACGCAAGACTCTAGTCCAGGTTTATCGCCTATTCGGGTTCCATCCGCAAGGAGATCCGGCCGAGGTTTCGCTCACGGCCCCAAACGATGTGTACAGGGTTCCCGAGCCCACCATCCGGGTGCCACTCGGTACACCGGGCCACGTGTGCCTAGTCTGTCCCAAGTCCACCCTGCCGAGTGCCACTCGATAGAAAAATAGCACTACCTACAAACACCAGAAACTATTTGCAACTCCTGGACAGAGCTCAAGGCGGTTAATAAGTCGAGAGAGCTTGGAGCGCCCGGAGCCCAATGTGTGGTAGTAGCTAGTCATTGGACAACTTACACAGAACTCAGTTCTTAAGGACGGTCCCAATGAGACAACCCACCATGTACTCCTACATGGCCTCTCACCGCTACCTTTACCAATCGTGTTCACACGTTTAACTCTCAGCACCAGAACATATCATAACACTCCAATTCATTCCCGATGAATCAGACCTGACACAACTCTAAGCAATAGCAGGCATGGCATGGTAAGAACACAACATGGCTCAATCAACCCCTACACATGCTAGTGGGTTTCAACTATTTACTGTGGCAATGACAGGTCATGCAGAGGAATGGGTTCAACTACCGCAGCATAAAGTAGCAGTTGAATCGTTGTTGTCCTAATGCAATAAAAGAGAGCAGGAGCGAGAGAGTGGGATTCTATCGGAATGAACAAGGGGGGTTGCTTGCCTGGTAGAACAACAAGGAAGGCACTGCTCCTCAGACAGGTACTCTGGAACGGTCTCCGGAGCAGGACCTATCGAGAAGGAACGGTGTCGGCAATCAAACACAAGCATATGCAACATTATGATGCATGAACATGGCATGAAGATGTGATGCTGTTTGGGCTAATGCAACTAGTATTCATTTGGTTAAAGTCCATTTGAACTAAAGATTCAAATGTAACTCCAACATAAGCTCTTAAATATGCCATAAGTGTGTTTTCACATATACAGCATGTATAGGTTGGTTTGTCATGCATGAAAATGGTACAGATGGATAGATTGAATTTTTCTGATAATTTTTCATATATAAATTATTTCAATCTGAGTTATGGTTGAATTTCTATGAATTTTTGAAGTTTTGAATATATTCTGGAATTTCCTGATTTATTATAATTCCAGAAAATGAGATATTGCATCAGCATGACGTCAGCGTTGCGTCAGCGGTCAACGGAGTTGTACGAGTCAAACCTGACGTGTGGGGTCCACACGTCAGTGACTGCTTAGTTAACAGGAGGGTTAATTAATCCTAATTACTAATTAGGGGGCGCCGGGGCCCACTGTCAGTGTCAGGGGGTTAGGAAAAATGGTGATTAGCCTTAAGCTAATCACCTGGCCGGTCGGGCCCGCACGTCAGGCCGGCGAGGTCGTCGCCGGCGACCTCTGGACACGGCGGCGTCCACGCTGCAGGGCACGGGGGCGGCGGCTGGGAGCACCGGGGCATAGCCCGTGCTCTCGCGCATCCAGTGGGGTAGGTAGGAGGAGGAGGGGTGGCCGGAGACGACCGCGGCGAGGTCATCCACGGTGACCGGAGCTACGGGAACAGCGGGTTCAGCGCTACAGGGCACTAGGGGGGCTGCGATTGGGTGCAAACGACGCGCAGGAGGGCACTGAGCACGGCGGTGAGCTCGGTTGCGAGCTATGGCAGCTGTGGCCACGGCGGCGACATGGACAGCGGAGCGGAGCTCTCGGCCAAGGTGGAACTAAGGCCTAGACAGTGCAAACGTGAAGAGGGGGAGAGGGGTTCGGCGCGGAAGCTCACAGCGGAGGCGACGGGATGGTCAGCGGGCTCGGGGAGGACCAGTCGGCGGCGAATTTAGCGGCGGCGATCCGCGGCTCCGACGAAGGGGATGATGGCGGTGGCGATGCTGCAGTGCTCCTGGCGTCGTCCAGCTCGACGAGGAGGCGTAGTCGAGGGCGGCGGTGCTCCTGGACAGTAGCAAGGGACGAGGCGGTGGCGTTGGTCGCGGTGGCTCACGGCGACGTGCTACGGTGGCGTTCGGGCGCGGGAGAGAAGACGAGCAGAGGAGAGGAGAGAGCTCGGGAGAGAGTGAGGAGAGGCTAGGTGGCTCGGTGGAGCTCTCTGGGGTGGACAGCGCCGAGGGGAAGTGGGGGCAGACGGGCAGGGGCGTGGCGTGCATGCGCGCGCTCGCCGTGCCCTCCTTCGCCTCCTCCTGGCAAGGAGGAGGATGACTGGCTTGGCCAGTTGGGCCGGGCCAGGCCGCACAGTGCTGGGCCAGCAGAGGAGCTGGCCGCAGGTAAGGTCCAAGTAGGTTTTTCCATTTTTGTTTTTCTTTTCTATTTTTCTGACATTTGTTTTGATTTAATAGAAATACTAAATCAATTAATTTACTTATGCCAATTTTTGCAGGAGCTAGTGGTATTATTCCAGAGCTCCTCAACAACTAACATAATTTTTGGACATTTATTATATATATAACAAATATATATCCAAAGCAAATAATTATTTATTAACTCCAAATGCCCAAAATAAATATCTATGAGTTCCTGAAAATATTGGTTTGAATTTTACCTCTCACCAATATTTTCAGAGAGAGACATGAACATTTTCTTGGACCCTTTTGGAGCACTTTTTACCTGGGTCATTTTCAATAATGATATCTGAGGGTTCACAACTCCCCATTTCAAATTTAAATGGAGTTTAAACATGATGCAAGCATGAAGGGCTAGCCTAGGTCATACCAGAACTAGGGATGTGACACGTACACCTTGGTACGGCCAATACACCAGGGGCTTACTGTCGGGGGTGCTGATCCCACGGACACCTATGGGACCACGGCGGACCGGGGCCCCTTTCGGTTCGGCAGGGGGGGCGGAGAGTGCACGAAGAGCAGATCGAGGCGAATGCACGAGCGACGCGATCAGTTTACCCAGGTTCGGGCCGCACGGATGCGTAAAACCCTACTCCTGCTTTGATTTGTATTATGTTCTTGCTCGGGAGCGATGAATGCTACAGTACCCTTGGATGGCTAGCAAGACCGAGCGTGAGAATGATCGTCCTCCCCCCTTTCCTTGTTGTGCATGGGCCTCCTTTTATATGTCCAAGGGGTCACCGACAGGTGGCAACAGAGATGAGGGTAAAAAGGTAAAAGAGGTGGTGGTTGGCGCCACCGCTTACTACAGTTGTATCATACCTAACCCTGACGGCAGGGGACAAAGGCATTAAATGCCTGTCTGTGTCACCTAGACGGTGCGGAAAGGGGCCGTCAGGGGCGCCACCATTTGCCACGATGGCTATCTTGTCAGCGCCTGCTTGCCACCGCATGCCCCTGGCTGCACAGCCTCCCGCCACATACGCCAGGAACGGTCCTAGAGCGACACGTTGGTGGGTGAGCTGGAGCGCGGGCTGCGGAGTAGTAGCTTGCCGCGGCAAGCGCCTTGCCGCGGATGTTGTCTTGTCACGTCTGGGAGCTTGTCGCTCACTGGGTCTTGTCGCGTCTGGGAGCTTGTCGCTCACCGGGTCTTGCCGGGACGCGCAGCGCGTCGCAGCAAGCTTCTCGAGATGCCTTGGTTGGTCTTCCCGGCAAGCTCCTCTTGCCGGGGTCTTTGTGCTTTGAGTGGCCTTCCCGGCAAGCTCCTCTTGCCGGGGCCTTGCGCCTTGGCTCGAATACTTCATTCTTGAATGGCTCCAAAGGAACCACGGAGGACCTTGGCGGTCACCCGGCAAGCCTTGCCGCAGGGTGCTGCGACTGCCCGTGCACAAGTTCGGGATACTAAGGTACCCCTACTTTAGTACACCGACAGGAGCCCCCGGGCCTGGGCCATACACGGTGCCGAGCGCTGTTGGGCCAGGCCCAAAACAGTGCACGGGCACGCACGAAGATCCTTGCTTTGCAGATATTTGTTTGTTGACTTGTGCAGGAGCAGAGCAGCCTCACCAGGAGAGCCTGGAGGCCGCTCCCGAAGCGCCAAGGGAGAGTCCTCCGGCGAGGGAGAGGTCTCCGGCAAGGGAGGAGACTCCGACAAGGGAGGAGCCCCCTGCAAGGGAGGAGACTCCGGCGAGGGAGGAGCCCCCGGCAATGGAGGAGGCCCCGGCAAGGGAGGAGCCCCCGGCAAGGGAGGAATCTCCGGCAAGGGACTGCATCAGCGATCCCCCGGCGACGGAGACCACAGCTGCAGACCCTGGCACAGGTAATTTACTTGCTTCAAACTCCCCTTTGCTCTTTTTCTTCTTGATCTTTCTCTTGGATTTTGCTCGAGTTTTGCTTGAATCTTTTCCCCTCTTCCGGCCGTCAGGTCCATCTGCTGCAGAGCCGATGGAGAAGGAGGTCGCCGCCGAGGAAGCAGCCGGCGCCGGCGAGGAGGCCGCCAGGGCTGCCGCCGCAGAAGCGGGCGGGGAGTCTGGCGGTCGTACTGACGACCCAGAGGCCGCAGGAGCGCCAGGCGCTGCTCCGACTACCGACTCCTCCGCCGCAGCTGCCGCATCAGGCTCTGATGAGCCCCAGCCTGGCGTCTACCTGAAGGCCGGCAAGGACATCTTCATTAACCTCCCCTGGGCGTCAAGCTCCAGGGCGCCGATCGAGGGGGAGATGCTGGACGGAGAGGTACTTGCCTCCACCGGGCTGAAGCTGGTCGACGCGCCAAGCAGCAGCAGCGGTGAACCTGAAGAGGAGCGCCTGCTGCGGAAGCTAGTGGCGCTCTACCGCGCCCGGCAGGCCAAGCTGGAGTCCCGCGGAGCGCTTGTCGCGAAGGCCGGCGCTGATATCGAGAAGCGCGCAGAGGAGCTCCGGGGCGCCAACCAGGAAGCTCTCCGCTCCCTGGCAAAGGAGCGGCAAGATCTTGCCGAAGCGCAACAGGCCTTCCTCCTCGAGAAGGCCGACGTCGAAGAGCGCCAACGCCTTGCCGCGGAGAAGCTGTCTTCGCAGGAGGGTGACTTGGCGCAGCGGAAGGTACACCTCGACAGCCATGAGGAGGAGCTTGCCGCGCGCGAGCGAGCAGTTGGCGGAGCCGTCAAGCAGTCCGAAGACGCCGCCACAGCTGCCGAGGCTGCCAAGGCTAAGCTGGAACTGAAGGTGGTGCAGCTGGAGGCGAGCCTCAAGGCGAGCAGCAACGAGCTTGCCGCGCTCAAGCTCGAGCGTGAGATGGACGCCAACAGCTACTCGGAGCTGCAGGCCCTTTTTGCCAAGAAGGGCAAGGAACTGGACGCCGCCAAGAACTCCAACGCTAATCTCGAAGTGAAGCTGGCGGCTCTGACGCAATCTCTGGACCGCGCCAAGGAGCAGGAGACGGCCTTGAAGGAGGAAGTCGAGGCTGGCAAGGTGCTGTTGGCGAATGCTGCTGCCGCCCAGAAGACCTTGTCGGAGAACGTGGAGCACTGGACGGAGGGTGTGGTGAACGTCGCCGCGGACGTCGACAAGGAGCTGGCGCAATTGGGAATGGTGGATCTCGGGTACTCCTCTGACGAGAATCTCCAACCCAGCGCCAAGCTGACTCTGTTCTTCAAGGGCGTGGCGACGGTGCTTCAGCGACTCCAGGAGCAGATCCCAAAGCAGCTTGCCGACGAGTCGCGCAAGATTTGCGCGGGAGCTCTCCAGAAGGTGCTAATGAAGGTGGCCTTCCGCAACCCAGGCCTCCGCCTCACCAACGTCCTCCGAAGCCTGCCGCCAGATGCTGATCTGGAGGAGCTCAAGGCCCTTGTCGCACCTATTGTGGACAGGGTGAGCGGAATCAGAAGGGTCGAGGGCGACCGTGTACACTAGGCCATCCATCTTCTTCTTTTCTTGTCGCTGTTAATCATGTTATGAAAAACAGTCTGTTAGAGCTGCGACAAGTTATTTTGTAATATACTCTATCCTGGGTAGTAATGACTATGTTATTTCCTTTACTTGACTCTTTCCTTTGTATGTTTTTACCCTATGCTTTTAGGGAACTTGCCGGCGCAGGCACCTTTGCCGCGAGCGCTGAGTGCGGAACGTCAGCAGCCTGCTGGCGGTGCCGCAGCCGACAAGAAACCTTGTCGCGGCTAGTCGCAGCTCACTTAAGTTGTTGAGCGGACTAGAAACAACAGTAAGGGCGCAACTAGCTACGAGTTGGTTCCTCCGCGCACAGGTTTTCTATACAAAGCACGGTCGTTCAAGGAAAATAACTTAAAAATTTAAAGGAAATTTGATTGCTCAGACTTTGGCAACTTATCTTTTTTTTGTTACTTGCTTCCCGGCAAGGCGAAAACTTCTTGAACGACGCCTGGTCCATACCGTATCTTCTCCCTCCCCCCCCGGCAAACTTGTGCGCGAGGGAACCTCCTTTTCCTTGTGAAAAAGAAAGAGGGCGGAATAACAATATGGAGCTTTAAGGCTCGTTATTTCTTACCAGGGGTAAATGCTGCACAAAATCTCAGATAATACATGCAAAATTTAAAAAGCATGAAACTGACAAGGTGTGCTGAGCACATGATATTTATGCACGGGATCTGCGCCCGGCTTTGTACAAAGGATTACATGCAACAGCGGCAAGACTTGTACAAAAGGGTGGTTGCCGGACAGGGTCCGGCAACCGCGCCTTACGGGTAAAACTTACGAAGTTGCTCAATATTCCAGGAGTTGCTCACCGGAATGCCATCTTCGGTCTCAAGGCGGACAGCGCCAGGCCTAGTGACTCGTTTCACCCGGTAAGGGCCTTCCCACTTCGGCGTCAACTTGTTGGAATTCTTGGCGGACTGAACGTGCCGAAGAACAAGGTCGCCTTCCTCAAGACTTCTGGCATTAACTTTGCGGCTATGATAGCGGCGCAAAGCTTGCTGGTAGCGAGCAGCTCGCACAGCAGCCTGAAGACGGTCTTCCTCAAGGAGCAGCACATCGTCTTGTCGCAGCTGCTCTTCCTCAAGCTCGTCGTAAGCGAGCACTCGAGGCGACCCGTATACGAGTTCCGTGGGGAGAACTGCCTCCGCTCCATAGACTAGAGCGAAGGGTGTCTGGCCAGTGGCTCGATTTGGCGTCGTCCTGATCGACCAAAGAACCACCGGCAGCTCCTCGATCCAGTTGCGTCCGCACTTGTGCAGCCTGTCGAAAGTCCTAGTCTTGAGCCCACGCAGCACTTCAGCATTTGCCCTCTCCGCTTGACCGTTGCTTCTGGGGTGAGCAACAGAAGCGAAGCAGACCTTGGCGCCAAGATCTTGGACGTACTGCATGAAGGCGCGGCTTGTGAATTGCGTACCGTTGTCGGTGATTATCCTGTTAGGGACTCCGAAACGGCAAACAATTGACCTGAAGAACTTGACTGCTGACTGTGCTGTCACCTTCCTCACTGGTTCCACTTCCGACCACTTTGTGGACTTGTCGATTCCAACGTACAAGTATTCAAAGCCCCCGACAGCTCGGGGAAAGGGGCCGAGGATGTCGAGCCCCCAGACCGAAAATGGCCAGGATAAAGGGATTGTCTAGAGAGCTTGAGCTGGCTGGTGTATCTGCTTCTGACTGGGCCACTGGACTTGCCGCAGCTCATGGGTAAACGCAGGGCAACCTACCGCATATGGCAAGTCGCCTGGTTCTCCGGGCGCATGCGTGTCAACAGGAGGCCCAGCGCGCAGGTCTGATTGACGCCACGCTTCTCTTCGGCGCTCGATGCGTGTTCGAGCGTCTTCTTTCTGTCTCTCATGAAGAACTTGGCGCTGATCGCGACGAGCTCGCGGATCTGATGACGAGGTGGAGTCGCTGTCAAGGTGGATCCGGCGAGTCGGCGATCTTGGCCTTCTAGGAGGAGAGTGCATAGTGGTTGTACCCTCCCCGGTCTTGTCGCCACCGGCTCGCGCATGACTGACTTGTCGCGCTGCGATGCGCTCGACTGCCGCGGGTCGTCGCCGTTGGCGAAGCCGATGAGGCTCTGGATAGTGGCCCTCCAGTCATCGATCTTCTCTGGCGCTGGAGGGTAATCTAGGAGCAGTTGGGCCCGTGCCAACGCTTCTGCCGGTGTGGCGGGCGGCGGCGGCGAGCGGTGCAAGGAGCGAGATATGCTCGGACTTCTAACTGTGTTAGAAGGAGCAGTACCTCGTCCAGGTGACCGTGCCACGCTCGTGCCAGCATGTTGGCGCGCATGCTGGTCTTGAGCACTTCGGGATCCGCCAGCTTGATCTTGGCCCAGCAAACGTATGGTACCGTGAGTACCATGACGCTGCTGGTCCCGCGCCTCCTGAGACGGGCGCGGTGCGTGTACGGACGCCGAGGTCTTGGAGTGCGCCCGGTCGTTGTGGGAGCCGACCGCGCCGCCGATGTGCAGCGCCGTCTTGTCCTTGGACCTGGCAGAACCATGAGCCTCCTCGTCGGCGCCCGTTCTTCTGCCGGCGCCCGCTCCACCAGCCGTTCGCTCCGGCGATGGTGGGCTCGGCGCATACGGAGCAGCTGCCTCCGAAATCTTCTTCTTCGGCGGCATGTTGATGAAGATGACAAAGATTCGGCTCGTGCGAACGTCGGATCAGGTTCACACAGCCTCGACGCACCCCCTACCTGGCGCGCCAAAGATGTCGGGGGTGCTGATCCCACGGACACCTATGGGACCACGGCGGACCGGGGCCCCTTTCGGTTCAGCAGGGGGGCGGAGAGTGCATGAAGAGCAGATCGAGGTGAACGCACGAGCGACGCGATCAGTTTACCCAGGTTCGGGCCGCACGGATGCGTAAAACCCTACTCCTGCTTTGATTTGTATTATGTTCTTGCTCGGGAGCGATGAATGCTACAGTACCCTTGGATGGCTAGCAAGACCGAGCGTGAGAATGATCGTCCTCCCCCCTTTCCCTGTTGCGCATGGGCCTCCTTTTATATGTCCAAGGGGTCACCGACAGGTGGCAACAGAGATGAGGGTAAAAAGGTAAAAGAGGTGGTGGTTGGCGCCACCGCTTACTACAGTTGTATCATACCTAACCCTGATGGCAGGTGACAAAGGCATTAAATGCCTGTCTGTGTCGCCTAGACGGTGCGGAAAGGGGCCGTCAGGGGCGCCACCGTTTGCCACAATGGCTATCTTGTCAGCGCCTGCTTGCCACTGCATGCCCTTGGCTGCACAGCCTCCCGCCACGTACGCCAGGAACGGTCCCAGAGCGACACGTTGGTGGGTGAGCTGGAGCGCGGGCTGCGGAGTAGTAGCTTGCCGCGGCAAGCGCCTTGCCGCGGATGTTGTCTTGTCGCATCCGGGAGCTTGTCGCTCACCGGGTCTTGTCGCGTCTGGGAGCTTGTCGCTCACCAGGTCTTGCCGGGACGCGCAGCGCGTCGCAGCAAGCTTCTCGAGATGCCTTGGTTGGTTTTCCCGGCAAGCTCCTCTTGCCGGGGTCTTTGTGCTTCGAGTGGCCTTCCCGGCAAGCTCCTCTTGCTGGGGCCTTGCGCCTTGGCTCGAATACTTCGTTCTTGAATGGCTCCAAAGGAACCACGGAGGACCTTGGCGGTCACCCGGCAAGCCTTGCCGCGGGGTGCTGCGACTGCCCGTGCACAAGTTCGGGATACTAAGGTACCCCTACTTTAGTACACCGACACTTACGTACCTCACAATACGGTGTGAAAAGTCCGAACAGTTTCACAAGTGCGGCACCCCGAACTTATAGCATTATATGCATCAGCTCCGAATCATGTCTTTGGTCAAATGTTGGGTTTGCCCGGCTCCTATGTTTTGGTACCTTATGTTCCGCTCTATCGGCTAAGGTAGCGCTAGGAGAACTACTGCGATTGTGCCCCGGTTCTGCTGGGTTCAGCACCTCGGTAGAGAAAGCTAAAACTGACTGTCATGATAGGGCGAGAGACTGGTCGCTGTTCGGCAAGGTTTTCGAGTCCCAAAAGACTTATGCTGCTTAGAGCGAGGGGCCGGCCCTGTCCGTCTTAAAGGCGTGTATCACGCCCCAAATTCGGCCTTCCGAATACCAGGGGCTTTGCCGAAATTTAAAATTATAGAATTCTATGGCTAAGTGAGAGTGATAAAGCATTATTAGTCCGGTTGCCTTGTTCGCTGTGCTGAGCACCTTCCTCGAAGGACCCAAACATGGGAACAAGAGTGCTCAGGTTTATCCCGAACACCCCAGCACTCGTGGCATGGGGGCAGAAGCCGAGGACTAGCCATCTCTCAGATTGGATAAACAACCAAACAGAAGGTAATATTTTAAATTCAAACAAGCGTTGCATAGCGCATATGAAACAAGTTTTCATAAATACAGGAT
The DNA here is from genome assembly GCA_034509565.1 of Triticum monococcum. Classification (NCBI taxonomy): domain Eukaryota; kingdom Viridiplantae; phylum Streptophyta; class Magnoliopsida; order Poales; family Poaceae; genus Triticum; species Triticum monococcum. Next base: position 660,833,314 of record CM067843.1, on the reverse strand, counting down.
AAAATGAGCAAGTCTCACTCAAATATTACATCTTTTGAACACTCGTCCGCTATGAGACGGGCACCCGGCAGAACACCCTCATAGTACATCTCGGGGTGGCAGTGCTCCTTGCCCTTCGGTGGCCCCTCCTTGATCAGCTTCACGGCGTCTAGCTTGACCCACTGCAATTTCACACGGGCAAAAGCCCAGCGTGCACCTTCAATGCAGACAGATCGCTTGACAACCTCCAGTCGCGGGCAGGCATCCACAAGCCGCCTCACCAGGCCGAAGAAGCTGTTCGGAAGGGCGTCGCCAGGCCACAGTCGGACTATAAAGCTCCTCATGGCCAGATCGGCCGCCTTATGTAGCTCGACCATCTGCTTCAGCTGGTCGCTCATTGGCACCGGGTGTTCGGCCTCAGCATATTGAGACCAGAACAACTTCTCCATTGAGCTTCCATCCTCGGCATGGTAAAATTGTGCGGCATCGGACACACTGCAGGGCAAATCTGCGAATGCTCCTGGAGAGCTCCGGATTCGGGTAAGTAATCAGTAATTTACTTTACATGCTTGCTTTGCATATAGAAAGCCTTACCCGCCGCTATCTTCTTCATCGCATCAATCTCCTGGAGGGCCTTTTGGGCTTCGGCCTTGGCACTTTTTGCGCTCTCAAGGGTCGCGGCAAGCTCAGACTCCCGCGTCTTTGAGTCAAGCTCCAATGCCTCATGCTTCGCCATGAGAGCCTGGAGCTCTTGCTGCACCTTGCCCACCCGAGCCTCGTGCTTCTCTCGCTCGGTGCGCTCCTTGGCCGCTATATCCTCGGCCTTGGTTAGCGCTTGCTTCAAGGTCGCCACCTCGGTCGTGGCCCCTGGCAAATATACGTTGATCCTGCCATTTTGCAATCGCGTCTTCTTTTATATATACATATCTATAGACAGGGTATTACTTACCCTTGTTCTCCTCGAGCTGCCTCTTGGCAAGGCCGAGCTCTTTCCTGGACCCCTCGAGGTCCTACTTCAGTACGGCGACCTCTGCAGTTAGTGCGGCGGACGCTAGCAGCGAAGCCTGCATATGCATATTGACATACTTATATTAGACTCCTGCGATATTATTTGATCCTCTGTTTGGTTTTATTTGTGAACACCGAACAAAGCATTAGGGGCTACTGTCTATGTGGTAATATTTCTACTACATTTTAAAACACTTACCTCAAAGCCTGTTAGAAGGCTGGCACAGGCTTTAGTCAATCCGCTCTTGGCGGACTGAACCTTCTGGATCACCGCACTCATGATAGTGCGGTGCTCCTCGTTGATGGAAGCGCTGCGAAGCGCTTCAAGCAGATTGTCCGGCGCCTCTGGATGGACAGAGGTCACCGGCACAGGCGTCTTGACCCTCTTAGAAGGAGGCCGCCTGCCCGAGCCCGGAACCGCTGGAGGGTCCGGCGCGGTGTTCGGCCGAGGGCCAAAGTCGAAGCTCTTAGGGGCCCCGTCCCCTTGGCTCCTGGAGTCCGGAAGGTCGCCTTGAGGCGCCTCCAGGACTGTCTCCCCTCGACCCGGTGCGTCTTGAGACAGCACCTCGGCATCGTCAGCAGGATGAGGGGAGGTGGCGGTCGGGACTGGATCGCTATCCATGTCCGACGAGCCCAGGGAGCCGTCCGATGATACATCGATGCTGGTTCACGGCGGCCTGCATAATCATGTTCGGCGTTAGGGAAAGCAGTGCGACAAAGTAATGCTACGAGTTACTCTGGTATCCGAATACTTACGATCTCCCCAGGGGCTTGGCCTTGGGCAACCACTCGTCTTCGTCTTCGTCGGCGGTGGTGGAGCTATCCGGAAGAAGAGTCTTTCCCTTCTTGGACCCTTCGGCCCCCCAGTTAGGGCGGCCTTCCTTTTGTTATCTCCCACTGCAAGAGGGGGAGCATCTTCTTCTTCTTCCCCGTCTTCGGGGGGAGGAGTGCGCCGCAGAGTCATCGGACGGTGAGTCCGACGACGCCTGGCATCGGGAACTCTTTCGGGTTCCCTTGGCCTTCTTGGTCTTCTCCGGCACCGTATAAGGAGCTAGAGTCAGCATCTTCGCCAGAAGAGCGTCTGCTGGGCCTTCGGGCAAAGGAGCCAGACAATCGATCTGTCCGGCCGTCTCCTGCCAGTCCTGTCAAAGGTACGGGAGTTTAGATCCCGCATGGAGTCAACCTATAAAAAATAAGTATCCTTTGAGAGGTAAAGCAGCTTACCGCTTTGGCTTGGCGCTTCACGCTGAATCCACGATCCTTAGTAATGGGAGGGGGACCTCGGCGCTTTTGAACAGCACCCTCCAGGCATCTTCGTGAGTTGTGTCAAAAAGCCTGTTTAGAGTTCGGTGCCGCGCCGGGTCAAACTCCCACAAGTTGAACTCCCGATGTTGGCACGGGAGAATCCCGCGGTGGAGCATGACCTGGACCACGTTGACAAGTTTGAGTTTCTTGTTCACCATGTTTTGAATACATGTTTGGAGTTCGGTCAGCTCTTCCGAACTACCCCAGGATAGGCCCTTCTCTTTCCAGGAGGTGAGCCGCGTGGGGATGCCAGATCGGAACTCGGGGGCCGCTTCCCATACAGGGTCGCGCGGCTCGGTGATGTAGAACCACCCGATTGCCACCCCTTTATGGTTTCCAGAAAGGAGCCCTCGAGCCATGTTACATTGGGCATCTTGCCCACCATTGCGCCTCTGCACTCCGCCTGGCGGCCGCCCACCACCTTTGGCTTGACATTAAAGGTCTTCAACCATAAGCTGAAGTGGGGCTTGATGCGGAGGAAGGCCTCACACACGACGATAAACGCCGAGATGTTGAGGATGAAGTTCGGGGTCAGATCGTGGAAATCCAGGCCGTAATAGAACATGAGCCCCCGGACGAATGGATGGAGAGGGAATCCCATTCCGCGGAGGAAATGGGTGAGGAATACTACCCTCTCATGGGGCCTGGGGGTGGGGATGAGCTGCCCCTCATCTGGGAGCCGGTGCGCGATGTCGTCGGGCAGGTATCCGGCTCTCCTCAGTTTCTTGATGTCTCCCTCCGTGACGGAGGAGACCATCCACCTGCCTCCCGCTCCGGACATGGTTGGAGAAGGTTGAGGTGGGAAGTGTGGACTTGGGCGCTAGAGCTCGAGTGTGCGAAAACGGATGATCAAAGGAGGAAGAAGGCGCTGATAGGAAGGTGAATCCTTATCCCTTTATATGGGCGGACGAAACTAAGCGTTCCCACTTGCCTGGTAAAACTCGCTTATCCACCAAGCGCCGTAATTGATGGCACGGTTGGGTTACCCACGCCCGTATTGATGAGAATCCTGTAATAAGGGGACACGATCTCTACTTTGACAAGACGTGTCGAAAAACTGCCTCGCGTTATGTGCGGGGCTGGTTAAAGGGAACGGTTCGAATAATCACCGGGACATGACATAACGTCATACTGTCAAGACAAGTCAGCAAATTAGAATTGCGAAAATATTATTCTCTCTACGGTGGTATGTGGAACTTATTTTGCAGGGTCGGACATTATCCTCGTTTTCAAGTTCTTCTGTGATGTATTCGGAGAAGGAACCCGCCTTGCAATGCCGAAGACAATACTGCACGCCGGACTCATCGTCATTGAAGCCTGGTTCGGGGGCTACTGAGGGAGTCCTGGATTAGGGGGTCTCCAGACAGCCGGACTATCTCCATTGGCCGGACTGTTAGACTATGAAGATACAAGATTGAAGACTTCGTCTCGTGTCCGGATGGGACTATACTTGGCGTGGAAGGCTAGCTAGGCAATATGGATATGGATATCTCCTCCTTTGTAACCGACCTTGTGTAACCCTAACCCTCTCCGGTGTCTATATAAACCGAAGGGTTTTAGTCCGTAGGACAACAACCACAACATACAATCATACCATCGGCTAGCTTCTAGGGTTTAGCCTCTCTGATCTCGTGGTACATCTACTCTTGTACTACCCATATCATCAATATCAATCAAGCAGGACGTAGGGTTTTACCTCCATCAAGAGGGCCCGAACCTGGGTAAAACATTGTGTCCCCTGCCTCCTGTTACCATCCGGCCTAGACGCACAGTTCGGGACCCCCTACCCGAGATCCGCCGGTTTTGACACCGACAACCACCATAAGTATCGGGGTATTGCCGGCTCAATAGCGCTTACCGCTCATTTATGAACCTTCTGATCCCGCTTGCACAGGCTCATGATGAAAACATGGTATTGGCCACTACTAAGCTGCTTTGGATTGCTCTGATACCCTGACAGTTGTTGCTGATTACCCTGATTGGGCTGCTGGTTATAATTGTCCTGATTGCCTTGACCCTGATATCAGGAATTTGATCCGCCGCCGCCAAACCCGGGCCCATGAGAGCCGGATCCCGACCCGCCGTGTGGGCCATTATTGTTATTGTGGTCCAGGTGAGAGCCAGAATTCTTATATTCCTTCATGATAAAACAATCTTTCCATAGGTGAGTCGACGGTCTATCTTGGTAGCTGTGCTTTGGGCAGGGCTTGTTCAACATCGCTTCAAGGTTGAACTTTGGTCCTCCCATCCAAGGAAATGGCTTTCCCTTCCGACGTCGATCATTATTCTGTGCATTAGTATTAGTGAAAGTGCTAGTTATCGACTAGAGGGGGGGGGGTGAATAGGTGATTTTTATGAAAGTCTTCAAAACATGAGGTCTTTGAAGACAAACTGATGAAATGAACCTATTGATATGTGTCGGCGTCCTGGGAACGGGGGTCCCCAGACTTGCCTGCCTGCGGCCCGCGATGTGGCTAAGCCAGCAGGCCGTATGACCCATCTTCATCAACAAGGCATCCAAGACCCTCGCGAGGGACCAAGCCTCGCGAGGCGGACGATGCAAGACCTCCTCTGGAGTGGCCTAGCTAGGCAGGCTCGCGAGGAGCGGTGATATCAAGGCGTGGCAAACCTCATGAGGCCCTCGTGACGTGAGCCATGACGCACGACACCAGGCGGGCGCCAGCGCGCGCAGCGTCTTTGTTTCCTCTTTAGTGCTAAGGAGGCCAACGCAGACGAAGAGGACCAAGGCATCAGGCAAAGGTTGCTATATTGGTGCAACAAGACCAAGACCAGGAGGACGGCAAGACAGAGGTCATCTTGGAGCCCAAGACGGCGTCACCACCAGAGCTTTTCGAAGGCGAAGACCACTTTTGTCAGGATAGCCTGTACTAGCTGCCCCCTTCAAATTCGCCCGCCGTTGTTGGCTCCCTTCCCGCTCGATATTTGGGAAGAGTTTCAGGGCCTATATAAGTAGAGCTAGCCACCATAGTAGGGGGGCGATCTGATCTGATCTCATCTTAGCTCGATCCAGCCCGATCGAGAGCCCACACACAAGAACACCTCAATCTCAGGAGGCTGTTCTTCCCTTGTACTGTTCATCATCAGCCCTAGAGGCAATCCACCACCACCACACTAGAGTAGGGTATTACACCACAATGGTGGCCCGAACCAGTATAAACCTGATGTCTTTCTGTGTTGCGAGTTCGTCGAGTTCGTCCGCGAGATCCTAGCGAGCTAGGGCGTAGATTGGTAGGAAGGAAAGACTTCGCGCGTACCCCAGTGTTCGAACCTTAAGGGTTTGCCGCAACCCCACATCCGACATTTGGCACGCCAGGTAGGGGTGCGCCATAGCTTCCCTTCCATCAGTTCGTCGCTCCGTCATCTCCATGGCGGATGCTCACCATGCTCGAGCTGAGCGTCGGGCTGCCATCACCGCCCGCGTCACTCAGACGGCTCCCATCGGCGGGCCACATCGCCGTTCTCCATCCCCCGCCGCCAACGCTGCCACCGGCCTGGCGAGGAATGAGCAGCAGGCGTCCTCCCTGCATCCTTCAGTGCGGCAGGACGGCCGCACCGCCACTCCATCGCTGACCCCTGCCGGTTCTTCGTCTCATGCTCACCGCGCTCCCATGGAGGTACGGGCCGCGCTCCTCGCAGCGAACGAGCTCCTGCGCTACCACCCCATCGACAACCTCTATGAGGAGTGACTCGAATGTGTCGCCGAGCTCATCCGCGCCGCGGGGGGCTCTCCGATGCCGTCCCACTCTCTGCCTCCCCCTCAACCAGCCGCGGGCGACGGGGCTCATGGTGTGCCTCCACCACCTCAGCCCCAAGACGTCGCCTTGGCACCAAGGCGCGTGGCTCCGCGGCGTGATCCGCCGCGCCCGGCGCCCGCAGGCGAAGAGAGAAGCTGCCAAGAAATTCCGCGGCCGCGAGAAGCTGCACCTGTGCTCCCCGCGCCACCTCGCCAAGACCGCGCACCGCCCGCAGCGGCGCAACGCGGACCTCGTCAAGACCAAGCTCCACCGCCGAAGCGGGCCCCGGCAACCACGGCTGGCTGCCGCACCTTCACCCCGAGCTACGTAGCGTTGCCTCGCCAGGCAAGTTCAAGCCGAATCTGCCTCCTCGCTATGACAGCACCGCCGACCCCGCAGAGTTCCTGCAGCTCTATGAGCCGAGCATCGAAGCGGCCAACGGCGATGAAAAAGTCATGGCGAACTGGTTTCCCATGGCTCTCAAGGATGGAGATTGCTCCTGGCTCCTAAACCTGCAGGACGGCTCAATCTCCCCCTGGGACGAGATGCGCAACCGCTTCGTCGCCAACTTCCAGGGCACTCGCGACCGCCCACCGGCCGCGGGTGATCTACGCCGCATCAGGCAGCAACCAGGAGAGACCCTCCAGAAGTACATCCAGCGCTTCAACAACACCCGCCTCAAGATCCCCAAGGTCACGGACGAGGCCATCATCTCCGCGTTTTCCGATGGCGTCCGCGACGTCAAGATGAAGTAAGAGATTGCCATCCACGAGGAGCTCTATACATCTCAGGAGCTGTTCAACCTGGCGACCAAGTGCGCAAGAGCTGAGGAGGGGTGCCTCTCTCTCCTCGAGCTGCCAGCCATGGGCGCGGAGGAGAAGAAGGCCAAGGCCAAGGACGTGAAGCGCAATGAGGTAGTTGTGCTCGCAGCAGAGTCCGACATCAAGCGAGGCAAAGATCAGCCCGAGTCATCCAAGAACGGCCGACCGTTCTGCGCCTTCCACAACCTGAACACCCACACCACCAGCGACTGTCAAGAGCTCAGAGCCATACGAGAAGGACGTTATGGTCGGCGCCCCGAGCTTAACGACCGGGGCTACGGCCGCGGAGGAGGACGTGGAGGCGGACGCTGGGATGACCGTGGCCTGCGCCCGGAGTGGCACGACCGGCCTCGTGAGGACCGCTGTCAGGACCAACCTCATGAGGGTGCCTGGAGGGACCTGCCACGTGATGATCGCCCCAGGGCAACGCCGGTCTTCCCCCGCTGACGCCACCAAGAAGGAACGACGACCACCACCAGGACGAGGGGGCTGGGGGCTTCCAGGAGCCGCGTGCGATCGCCTGCATCTTGGGCGGCACCCTGGCCCCAGCCTCTCAGCGCATCTTCAAACAGTTTGCTCGCTAGGTGAACGCGGCGCTCCCCAAACTCGAGGCCACGCACTCGCTCAGGTGGTCCCAATGCGCCATCACTTTCAACTCGGCGGTTCAGCTCAAGTGCGCAGCCACCGCTGGCACCCTCCCTATGCTGTGTTCCCCAGTCATCAGCAATGTGCAGGTCACCAAGACCCTTGTCGACGGTGGCGCAGGGCTCAACGTCCTGTCCGTCGACATGTTCGACAACCTCCAAGTGCCATATGAGCAGCTCCAACCCACCAAGCCTTTTTGAGGAGTGACCGACGGCTCCACCACACCGATAGGGTAGGTCCGCCCGCTTGTCACCTTCGGGGAGCACAAGAACTACCGCACCGAGCTCATTGACTTCGACATCGCGCACATCCACCTGCCGTACAATGCCATCCTCAGGTATCCAGCCCTGGCCAAGTTCATGGCAGTCACTCATCACGGCTACAACATTCTCAAGATGCCTGGGAGCGGAGGAATCATCACGGTCCCATGTGAAGAGAGGGATGCGGTGTGCTCCCTCGAGCGCGCCTTTCAAGCCGCAGCAATCGACGACCCCGACAGCAGGAATGAAGGCCCTCTGGAGGCCATCCCCAAGAAGAAGCAGCCGCGCCGTGCAGAACCTCAGGAGGATGGCATCGCGGCAGGAGCCTCGTCAGAACCAGCTCCCGCTCCAGGGGCGCCTCCCTCCATTGCATAGGAAGGCGCGCCCGGCGCCCTCCTCAGGCAGGGCTTAGGGGCTCTCTTCTAGAGGCCCTTAGACCTTGCCAACCTCATGAGGGAGGCGTTTGGGCACCACTTGGAGGCATGCTTCACTGCACGTGACCCTCAGGAGAGCACGGGGCAAGGAGTGCCCACCACTCAGGAGTTCATCACCAAGACCACCCAGGAACTGCAAGAAGCAAGAGCCATGCGCGGCGACAGCCACCCACAAGGTGCAGCTCTACATCCTAGCGAGGATGCCGGGCTGTCTGTCTGCATCGACGTCCCAGGGCTCAACAGGGCCGCATCTCAGGAGCGTTTCTGGCCTTCGCGCGTGGGCCGCTGCGAGGGCCCGCCGCACAGCTACGTTCATATGCCCTTTGGCTTGCCGAGCATGGCGTCGGCCTATCAGCGCAACGTGCGACGTATCCTGGCGGCTCAGGAAGCCAGGTACCACGCCGTTCTGGAGGAGATGGAGACGGTCTTCAGGGAACCTCCTGAGCCCCCAGAGCCTCCCGAGGCTCAGGGTTCTGGTGGCTCATGAGGAGTCATTCCTTCAACGCACGCCTTCAGCTGCACCAACTCTACTTCGTCTACAGAACCAGGTGACATCTTCTAAGCTCATTTAGCTGGGAGCGCCCCTCGGGCTGCATTATTCCCAGGCCGCGTGGGTCCGTCCCTGCGGCATGTATCCCTTTTGCTTATGTCTTTAGCTTACCTTGTTGGGGGCGCCCCCAAGCTGCATCATCCCCAAGCCACTCGGGCCGGACCTGGTGGCACACATCTTCCTGCATTCATCCAAGTTGATCTGTTCCCCATGCTTAATCTGCCAACTGCTATCACCTGCTCAATCATCGCCTCCCCCGGGGCCTCCACACAGGCACGACGCAGGTGCATGGGTCCGTCCCTGCCACGCCGATAAATCTAAGCGGTCGAGCTCTGGCTCGCGGCACGCCCCGCGCACGTCACCTCACCAGGCCCTTAGTGCCTTCACCTCATCCATAGCAACTAGCGGCAGGCTGACAGCTGTAACGGCAAACCGTGTTTCTCCTTGTGCCTGTTCACAGGGATCCCGTGGGAAGGATAGCAGGCGGCACCGCGAGTCTCCTTTTCTCTCGTGCAATTCGCTTGCATGTTAAAAGGGGGGCTCCTGAGCATCACGGCTCAGGAGCTCTGACTGGCTCTCCAGCCCTCACCCCTGGCCTTGTCCACGGCATCACGACCTGGCATACCAGCGGCGGCTGAGCTCGCTCGAGGGCCGGGACCTGAGGACGTAGAGTACTAAGGAGAGCATGAGGGGAGGGAAACTCGTATAGGCCAGCCTAGCTATGCGGCACGAGTAGGCGCGCAGCCCTAGTGCAACGTCAGGAGTCGCCACGAGATCAACAAGATAAGTCCCACACTCGAATCGGCTAAATGTTTGGGCCTAATGGTCACTCACGCCTTGTCGCAGCCCCATTGTGGTCACGTCAACTCCCTTTCTCGCCTTACCATGGCTGCTTGAGCGATAAGGGGGAACTCCTGAGCATCACGCTTTAGGGGCTCTTACTGGACCCCGGGCCGCACACCTCCTGGCCTTGACCACGGCACGCGACCTGGCATACCAGCGACGGCTGTAGCCTGCCTGGGGACCGAGACCTGTTAGCGTAGAGCAACATGCTATCGTGAGGAAAGAAAGGGGGGACTGAGCCTTAATGGGACATGCGTTCACCAAATTCTCATAACAAGGAAGATAAGCACAAAAGACATTACAGACCCTTACATGCCCCCACGGGGTAATTCATGATTCATCACAAGAAACGAAAGCTGATACTAAAGGGAATCCTATCTACATCCTTCCATGGTGGACACCATCATCAACAGTGGGCCACGGGAGGCCGGCGCCAACCCCATCCAGATCAGCAGCGGCGACGGCCGGACGCCGCAGCCCTGCTCCGAGCACGGCGGGAGCTCAGGGGCACGTAGCCGTCATCGCTCGTCTCCGGAGACTCATAGAGCTCAGGAGAGCCGCTGGACTCCCAAGGGCTGCTGCTGCTGGAGTGTCCGCGAGCGGGATGCGCGTCAGCCTCAGGCTCCTCTCCGGAGCAGCACTCCAGGCGGCAACCCTCGGCATCGAAGACCTTGAAGAAGAGCATGGAGACGCCGTCATATTCAAAGTGGACCACGAGGGCGCCCCTCGCACGGCAGACCCGCGCGATCTCGCCCCAGCTGCGCGTCATGAAGATCTTGCCGGTGGGGACCGCTTTGATCTCCGCTCCGGTCGCCGGAGCGTTGCAGTCAGCGTGCTGCAGCCAGAGCTCAAGAGGCCCCCTCGGCTACATCATGTCGGAGAAGAACCACGGGAAGCGGATCCAGGAGCTTGGAGGCATCGGCGCCCACAACACCTACTCACGCGAGGAGTCCGCGACGTGAACCCCAGGGGCGACGTCATGCGTCGCCATGGTGCGGCGACCCCGGATGCGGCATGGGCGATGCTGCTCATCACTTTGTCCTCCTGAGCCCTCGGCTCGGGCGTACAAGGGCAGCGGGTACCCCGGAGGAGGCCGCTCGCACCAAGGCCTCGACACCACTTGTATCGCCGTCTCATCACGGAGATGGATCAACCTCTTCTTCAGCGGAAGAGGCCCCGGATCATCACGGGGAGCCTTTCCTTTCTCTTCAGTAGAAAACTTTCTGATGGGCGCCATTGTTGTCAGCAGTGGAGCAAGGAGGAAGAAGCAAGCAAGCGAGGAAGAGATGGGCAACGGGGTCTCCGCCCCCTCCCCATTTATAGCAAGAGAAGGCCAACCGGCGTTTCCCACGATCACAGGTAATGATGGTTTTCCTTGCATGTCGCAGGGACTTGACAAGTCGTGCAGTTGCCAAGGCAACATGGGGAAGCGGAGACGCCCACGTCCAATCAACTGCCACGCATCAACCGAGGCCGCAGGCTTTTGGGGCCCGCGGTGCTCCATACTTGGCCCTTGGCTTCGCCGTGAAGCCAAGCCTGAGTGCACCTTGGGTCCGGGGGCTACTGTCGGCGTCTTGGGAACGTGGGTCTGAGACTTGCCTGCCTGCGTCCCGCGGTGTGGCTAAGCCAGCAGGCCGTACGGCCCATCTTCATCAACAAGGCATCCAAGACCCTCGCGAGGGACCAAGTGTAACGCCCTCGATGCGGCTATATTTCCCATGTGTCAAAGCACGACTTAGAGGCATAACCGCATTGAAAGCAATGTTGCAAGTGAGGTAATCTTCACACAACCCATGTAATACATAAGGGAAAAGAGATACATAGTTGGCTTACAATCGCCACTTCACACAGTACATGAATAAAGCATTACAACATCCAAATACAATCATGGCCCGACTACAGAACCAAAATAAAAAGAAGAACCCCAAATGCGACAAGGTCCACGATCGACCCCAACTAGGCTCCACTACTAATCAACTAGAACGAAACAACATAAAGGACAAGATCTTCATTGAGCTCCTCCTGTGCTTGGTCGCGTCACCTGGAATGGCATCATCGGCACCTGCAAGCTGGTTTTTGGAAGTATCTGTGAGTCATGGGGACTCATCAATCTCGCATCCTCGCGATCAAGACTATTTAAGCTTATAGGTAAAGGCAAGGTAATATGTGGAGCTGCAGCAAGCGACTAGCATATATGGTGGCTAACTTGTTCGCAAAAGAGGGCAAGAAGAGAAGGCAAAGCACGAACCAAGAACTAGAGAACAACCTACGGCAAACATTACTCCAACACCGTGTTCACTTCCCGGACTCCGCCGAGAAGAGACCATCATGGTAACACACACAGTTGATTCATTTTAATTAAGGTCAACTTCAGGTTTTCTACAACCGGACATTAACAAATTCCCATCTGCCCATAACCGCGGGCACGGCTTTCAAAGGTTCAAATGCCTTGAGGGGAGTCCCAACTTGGCCCATGACAAGCTCTCACGGTCAACGAAGGATATACCTTCTCCCGAGACATTCCGATCAGACTCGGTATCCCGGTTCTACAAGACAACTTCGACAATTTAAAACAAATCCAGCAACACCGCCCGAATGTGCCGACAAATCCTGATAGGAGCTGCACATATCTCGTTCTCAGGGAACACTCAGATGAGCAATCCGTACAACTAAAACCAAACCTCGAGTTTCCCCGAGGGGGCGCTGCACATGGCTCTAGTTTGGACCAACACTCAGAGGAGCACTGGCCCGGGGGGGGGGGGGTTTAAATAAGATGACCCTTGAGTCCGCGAAACCCAAGGGAAAAAGAGGCTAGGTGGTGAATGGTAAAACCAAAGTTGGGCATTGCTGGAAGAGTTTTATTCAAGGCGAAATGTCAAGGGGTTCCCATTATTACCCAACCGCATAAGGAACGCAAAATCCGGGAACATAACACTAATATGACGGAAACTAGGGCAGCAAGAGTGGAACAAAACACTAGGCAAAAGGCCGAGCCTTCCACCCTTTACCAAGTATATAGATGCATTAATTAAATAAGAGATATTGTGATATCCCAACAAGTAAACATGTTCCAACAAGGAACAACATCTCCATGTTCCAACAAGGAACAAACTTCAATCTTCACCTGCAACTAACAACGCTATAAGAGGGGCTGAGCAAAGCGGTAACATAGCCAAACAACGGTTTGCTAGGACAAGGTGGGTTAGAGGCTTGGTTCAACAATATAGGAGGCATGAAAGCAAGTGGTAGGTATTGCAGCATAGGCATAGCAAAAGAGCGAGCATCTAGCAAAGCAAAGATAGAAGTGATTTCGAGGGTATGATCATCTTGCCTGAGATCCCGCAAGGAAGAAGAACGAGTCCATGAAGAAGACAAACGGACGTAGTCGAACGGGTCCTCACAAACGCGACGTTATCAGAACCAACCCGAAGAAGCAACACCGGAAAGAAACAAACAACATAGTAAACAACCACCACATGGACATAGCATGATGCACAACCAAGTATGATGCATGTCCGGTTTAATGTACATGGCATTGCAAGATGCACAGACAATCCTACAAATTAAATGGAGCTCAATATGCAACGAGTTGCATATTGACGAAACACCACAACAAGTTATTTAGTTCGATCTCGTTTATGTACCCAACAATATTAAATGTTGATTAACATGGCAAGAGGTGAAGCATGATGAAACTATCTAATCTAGGCAAGTTTAAATGAGGCCGGAAGCAACGAACAACAATTCCGGTAAATCCCCATATGCATATATTAGGTTTGGTAATGTTCTGCCCTAAACCGTATTTTATAGTTATTAAACATGCAAGATGATGCCACCATGCTAAACTATGTAAAATTCTACCCCATTTACATATAAAGTTTGTTAGGTTTGGATCTACAGTTAATTAGTTATGAATTAAACCATTTTAGCAAGTTATTTAAGCAAATTTAAACAGACAACATTTTAAACATTTCAAACATGGGTGAAAGTGACATATTATTAAACTAGATGAAATTCTAGTCATATTACATATAGAGATCATTTTAATCCGGTGCACGGTTATTTAATTATGAGCAATGCAAGAAAATGGCATTTCTGTAATATGCATGTTCAGGATATTTAGCAAAACGTCCAAGGGAAAAAATGACCACGGGCTGAAACTAAACTGGCCCAGCAGAGGCATACAGAGGGCGAGCACGTTCTCACCATGGGCCTTGGCCCGTTCGGTGGAAGATCGACCAGCAAGGGGTGCGCTGGGCTGGGCTGCCTGTGGCCCACGCGGAGCTGGAGCTGGGCCGGGCCTGGCGCTGGCGTGGTCAACGCGAGTGGGCACGGGACGAGTGTCCTGCTCCTCGCAGTCGCAGAGGAAGCAGAGGCCACGACAAAGCATGGCGAGGCAGAGGACGCCGGCACTGGTGGACTCCAGCGAGGTTCTTGGCGGCGACGGCGGCAAGAGTCACCGGATCCAGGCGGTGGAGGTCGGGGACGCCCGTTCTGGCTGGAGACGAGGCCAGGGGCATCTCTTCGAGGAGGAGGAAGAAGCAGGGTGAAGCGCTGGTCCTGGAGGTCGCTGTCAAGGCCGCTGGCCGCACGAGAAAAGGAGGACGGCGGGCGAGGGGGCAGCGGGGTCCTGGGCGACCGGATCTGGCCGGGAACGGGCTTGGACGGCGCCGGGCTTGAGGAGGCCGAGGCTCTATGGCAGCATCCATGGCCGGGCGGCGCTGTTCGGGAACAAAGGCGGCTACAGGCACTCGGGCTCCTCTCGCGCGAGGAGACAAGGTTGAGCGGTCCTGCTCAGGGTCTCCAGCGGGCGCACCGCGAGCGCGCGGGGATGGTGGCGGCGCCGTTGCCCTATTCACAGAGAGACAGAGGAGAAAACAAGGTGAGGTCTCGGGGAGAATAAAAAGAACGGGGAAGGAAGAAAAGGCGGGGTGAGGTTCCTCCGGCGACTGGGAGCTGCTGCTCTGGCTGCTTGCAGGTGAGGAGGACCACATGAGGTGCGAGGCAGGGGCTCCTGCTACTGGCCGGAAAGCATGGGAGGTGGTCGGAGGCCGCGGTTTTGAGGGGGGAGGATCTGAGAGGGAAGGTGGTTGGCTCGGCGTTGAAACCAAAGGAGAGAGTGGCGGCGGCGTGGGGATTTGGTGGAGATTGGACAGGCTAGGGCTAGAATTGAACTGCTATATATAGTAGGTGGCTAGAGTTAGGGGTACCTCGTCCCTCCTATCAAAATCCGACGGTCAGGAAAAAAATAGGCTAGGGGGGCCAAATAAGAAAACGGAGATGTTTTGTAGACGTTTGGGGATGATCCGGACACAACGGTGGCGACAGTCCGGGTCGGGTCCGGGACAACTTTCGGACGCGCGCGCGAGGAGGGCCACGGGCTGAAGAGAGAGGTTAGATTGGGTCTGGAAGATTGTGAAGAGCGGGTTGGTCTGAGAGAAGAGGGGAGAGATGCATCCCGACACGGTTTCCGGAGACCGAAAACGTCCGACGTTAGACCGGCTACTATTGCCGCTATATTTATCCGTTGGGGCGTCAAACAGACTCCAAATGCGATGAAACTTGGCAGGCGGTCTACTGACAGCAAAACAACACTGCATGCCAACTTTCAACCCATTCCAAGAACATTTTCTGGCCACTTATAAAATACTATTTCGGACATGCCGCGGGCGCGTGCCAGTGTGGTTGGGCTCAGAACGGACAACGGAGAGAACTCAGAGAACGCGGACGAATGCAAGTTTTGAAAAACATGATGATGCTATGCACATGATGACATGATGAAATGCAACACGCAAGCAAATGATATGGCAACGCCGGCGAATAACTAGAAGGCACCTGGCGCAACGGTCTCGGGGCGTCACACCATGCCTCACGAGGCAGACGACGCAAGACCTCCTCTGGAGTGGCCTAGCTAGGCAGGCTCGCAAGGAGCGGAGATATCAAGGCGTGGCAAACCTCATGAGGCCCTCGTGACGTGAGCCATGACACACGACACCAGGCGAGCGCTAGCACGCGCAGCGTCCTTGTTTCCTCTTTGGTGCTAAGGAGGCCAGCGCAGGCGAAGAGTACCGAGGCATCAGGCAAAGGTTGCTATATTGGTGCAATGAGACCAAGACCAGGAGGACGGCAAGATGGAGGTCATCGTGGAGCCCAAGACGGCGTCACCACCAGAGCTTTTCGCAGGCGAAGACCACTTTTGTTAGGATAGCTTGTACTAGCTGTCCCCCTTCAAATTCGCCCGCCGTTGTTGGCTCTCTTCCCGCTCGATATTTGGGAAGAGGACAAGTGCCTATATAAGTAGAGCTAGCCACCATAGTAGGGGGACGATCTGATCTGATCTGATTTGTTCTCATCTTAGCTTGATCCAGCCCGATCGAGAGCCCACACACAAGAACACCTCAACCTTAGGAGGCTATTCTTCCCTTGTACTATTCATCATCAGCCCTAGAGGCAATCCACGACCACCATTGGAGTAGGGTATTACACCACAACGGTGGCCCGAACCAGTATAAACCTCATGTCTTTCTGTGTTGCGAGTTCGTCGAGTTTGTCAGCGAGATCCTAGCGAGCTAGGGCGTAGATTGGTAGGAAGGAAAGACTTCGTGCGCACCCCAGTGTTCGAACCTTAAGGGTTTGCCAGAACCCCACATCCGACAATATGCCACGGAAGATATACTACACTAGACAAGCCATAGTCAAGTAAGAAATGTAGTGACAGTACGAAAACTATCAGCAGCTAGGTAGTATGGATCGGAATGGAAGATGATATGAAGCCAAACAGATAATAGTCTTCACACAGTGAAGTAAAACAGATCAGACAGGCAAGCAATGACTTTGCAAAGACAAACAGTAAAGTAAAGGGAAGCGGGGGATAGAACTAGTTGCTTGGTGAAGACAAGGATTTGGTAGACCAGTTCCAGTTGCTGTGACAACTGTACGTCTGGTTAGGGAGGCTGAGATTGAACTCAGAAGACCGCGTCTTCACCTTATTCCCCTTGAGCTAAGGACACCCGGTCCTTGCCCAATCACTCTGGTAAGTCTTCAAGGTAGACTTCCAAACCTTCACAGACTTTGTTCACCGGCAATCCATAGTGACCCTTGGATGATCAGAACGTGACGCCTAACCGGATGGATGATTCACAGTCCTCAAGTGTAACAAGTCTTCAGGTCACGCGGACACAAAGACTTCAGTGATGCCTAACACTCTTTGGCTCTGGGTGTTTTTGGGCTTTGTCCTCGCAAGGATTTCTTTCTCTCAAAGGCTTCGAAGGTGGGTTGCTCTCAAACGACAAAAGCCATGCGCTAACTTTGAGCAGCCACCAATTTATGGTGTAGGGGGTGGGCTATTTATAGCCACGAGGCAACCCGACATGATATGTCCGAAATGACCCTGGGTCACTAAGGAACCGACATGTGTCCAATGGTCGGATTTCAAACACACGCGGCAGCTTGACTTGGGCTACAAGTAGAGCTGACTCATCCAACTCTGGATAAGATTTACTCTCATTGTCTTTGCTCGAAGACATAGGATTTTGGTGGAGCATCACATTAGTCACCTTGACTTTGTTCACTTGGACCCCACTTAACAGTACGGTGGTTCCTATGACTCAATAAAGAAGAAAAGGAAACTACAAAACAACTATGTCTTCGCACTCCATAGTATTCAAGTGAATGTCTTCATATGTCATAATCTTCATCGTGAATGTCTTCACGAACCACCATTGTCTTCAATGCCTTCACACATTTATAGGGGTCATCTCTAGTAGCTAAACTGAATCAATAAGGGACTACTACTTGTGTTATCCTGCAATTCTCACAAACACATTAGTCCCTCAACCAAGTTTGTCGTCAATACTCCAAAACCAACTAGGATTGGCACTAGATGCACTTACAATCTCCCCCTTTTTGGTGATTGCACTACAAAAAAAGACACATCCGTGACATTTTGGGCCGAATGAAATTTTTTCTGTCATACATATGACACTTCTATGACGATAATTGTGACAAAACCCGGTATCATCATAGATGTGGTGGGCTCCTACTTCTATGACAAAAATCATGACAAAAATGGGCTTTTCGTCCTGGGCAGGCCGGAGACGCAGCTGCATGACATTCTTTGGGCCGTCCATGACGGAAAAAACCATGGTAGAAGCGAGGGGGAGGAAAATTTTGGGGAGTTCCCGATTATGGTGGGAGGTCGGGGGCCGAGCGATGCACGTTTCTCTCGTACACGTACGCACGTGTGTGTGAGGCGTTGGCTCTAACTGAACCCGAGCGAGGCATTGGGCTCTAACTGAACCCGAGCGATTGCACTGCAGGCTACGCGTTACTGAACCCGAGCAATCGATCAATGGCTGTTAACTGAACCCGATCGAGCGATTTCTTTGCTACTGCTGCTAACTGAAGCCGATCGATGGGATGAACAGTGAGCGTTGCGGGGGGGGGGGGGGGGGGGGTTGGATGAACATCGAGCGTTGGCGTTGCCTCTGGATGAACAGGACCCCATGGTGTGGTGGAGGGCTGGATAAACAGTAAACGGTGGAGGGGTGCCCGTGGAGGGGTGGATGAACAGGACCCCGTGGTGTGGAGGGCTGGATGAACAATAGACGGTGGAGGGGTGGTTGAACAGGACCCCGTGGTGTGGAGGGCTGGATGAATAGTAGACATTGGAGGGGTGGTTGAACAGGACCCCATGGTGTGGAGGGCTGGATGAACAGTAGACGGTGGAGGGGTGGTTGAACAGTAGCCGGTGGAGTAGCGTGCGGTGGAGGCTGGAAGAACAGGAGCCCATGGAGGCTGGATGAACAGGAGCCCGTGGAGGCTGGAGGAGGTCAACGGTGGAGATGAACAGTATCCCATGGAGTGCCGTTTTGCGGTACGCCACACCCCTCCCGATGAACAGGACCCCCATTTCGACCGTAGCGCTCCAACACAAGTCCATTTCGTCCGTTTTACGGTATGCCACACCCCTCCCGATCAACAGGACCCCCGTTTCGACCGTAGGAGGTCCGTTTCCTCCGTTTTGTGGTACGCCAGACCCCTCCCGATGAACAGGATCCTGTTTCGAACGTGGCCGGTCGAACACAAGGCCATTTCCTCCGTTCTGCGGTATGCCAGGCCTCGTTTCCATCACTTGTTCCGTCCAAGCCCTCCCGATGAACACGACGCATTCCGTTGCCTCCCCATGAACACGACGCATTCTGTTGCCTCCCCATGAACACGACACATTCTGTTGCCTCCCCATGAACACGACGACGACGCTGTTTCTCCGTTCCGACCCAGCCATGTGCACGAGCCCTGGCCGTACGTATGCGCGAGTAGGCATTCGAGACCCCGCCCGTATGTACACATACGTGGCCGTATTTTCTTTCTTGCAGCCTGGTTGCTACGTGCGCGCCTCTACTACGACATGTGCGCGCCTCTACATCGACCAGTATATATATGTACGTACACGTTCGCGACCAGAATGACAACGGTACGTACGCTTCGACCAGGTGGGTCTCGACTGTCAGGCACTTCCTTGCGTGCGAAGATGTAGCTGGTGGGTCCCAGCAGTCAGGGGGGCGAAATACAGTGGCCCGTCCAGTGGGTCCCAGCTGTCAGGTGGAGGAATAGTTATTTTGCACATAATATGGAGGCACTTCCTTGCTGCGGCTGTGGACCCAACTGTCAGCCTCTTCACGTACAGTCCACGTCTGATGGAAGCCATTCCTTGACCATGTTGACCACGCCGCGCCGAGAGTAGTAGGGGGCGGTGAGGCCTCCGCCACATCGCAGCCGGCCACGGGAGGCAGGAGCACGAGGCACGACCGACGTTGGTTTGGGCGGCTGGAGCAAGAAGACCAGAGGTTGAAGAAGCACTACAGCCGTTGGATGGACATCGTACGGTCACTGGAGCTAGAATCGTGCATATTGACTAAGTTGACAAAGTCCTCCATCCCCGTCAACTTAGTTGGCCCACAAGTCAGCCTCCCACCAAGGTGGGTCCCAGCTAGTAGGGGGTATTCATTTTTTTGAGCGTAATAAGGAGGCACTTCCTTGCGTGCGAAGATATAGCTGGTGGGTCCGAGCAGTCAGTGGCGGTAAGGTTTTTTTTTGTGAAATACAGAGGCCCTTTCGATGGGTCCTTGATGTCAGGTGGAGGAATCATTATTTTGCGCGTAATAAGGAGGCATTTCCTTGTGTGCGGCTGTGGACCCAGCTGTCGGCCTCTCCATGTACAGTCCACTTCAGATGCATGTCGGTCGTTGACCACGCTGACCAGGCCGCGCCGAGAGCACAAGGGCGGTGGACGACAGCGAGGCCTAGGAAGGGAATGACACGGAGGCAGGGAGGACTCGGCAGTTGTTTCCCATGCGGAGGGGAGTACGACTGTACGAGGGTTTACTGGTTCGTCTGCTGTCGCCGGAGAATAACAGCAGGTGTGGGTGAGTAGAGGGATGGCTAGGCCAGCGATGGGAGTACGGTGGGGCGGTGAGGCCTGCGCGGCAACACAGCCGACCGTGGGGAGGAGGGAGCAGGTGGTCCCGCCGGCGCTTGTTTGAGCGGCTGGAGCAGGAAGAGCAGAGATTGAAGAAGCACGACGGCCGTTTGATGGACATCCAACAGTCACTGCTTGTGCGTCAACCTTTTTTTAAGAAAGCCTCAAATCTGTGGAAAACAGCATACATCCCATCTGCCATTATTTCTAATAATTTACAGCGCATTTGCTAATTCTTAAGGTTTTTTGGAGCCCATATTCTTTTTGTTAGCATTACAACCCATATTGTGGCTACGGTTAAAAAATTAACGAAATTTTGCGTATTTCGGTGCGGTCCGAACTGTTTTTAATCCCGAAATTTCGACTCACATTCAAACTGATTTAAAAAATAAATATATATCAATATAAAATCCAACAAATTCTCCACGCATAAAAATTAATGTAATTTAAAATCTTGAAATGAAAAAAAAGACATTTTAAACTAATTGCCGGTTTGATGTGTTTTAAAAATGTACAACCCATTTCTCAATACTGATGGGCCATTTTCTCGGCCATTCGAATGAAGCTCTCCTCATCTTGAAAGATTTGCAGCCCAACAGGCCTGACAAAGCGACTTGGCAAATCACAAAAAAACTGGGTTGTGGCCGTGGACCCAGCTCTCAGCCTCTCCACGTGAAGTACTCTTCCGATGGGAGTCGGTCGTTGACCACATTGACCACGCCGCGCCGAGAGCACCAAGGCGGTGGACGACGACGAGGCCTAGGAAGGGGAAGACGCGGAGCCGGGGAAGACGCGGCAGTGGATGCCCATGCGGAGAGGAGTACGAGAGTTCACTGGTTCCGCTGCCGTCGCCGCAGTATAACATGGGGCGTGGGTGAGTAGAGGGATATCATGGGCCTGTGGTGGGAGTAGTAGGGGGCGGTGAGGCCTCCGCGGGATCACAGCCGGCCACGAGAGGTAGGAGCACGCGGCACGACCGACACAACTTTGGGCGGCTGGAGCAAGAAGACCAGAGGTTGAACAAGCACTATGGCCGTTGGATGGACATCGTACGGTCACTGGAGCTAGAATCGTTCATATTGACTAAGTTGACAAAGCCCTCCATCCTCGTCAACTTAGTAGGCCCACAAGTCAGCCTCCCACCAGGTTGGGTCCCAGCTAACGGGGGAGTATTCATTTTTCTGTGCTTAATAAGGAGGCACTTCCGGTGGGTCCGAGCTGACAGCGGGGGGGGGGGGGGGGGGGGCGACGTTTTTTTCGCGAAATACGGTGGTCCGTTCGGTGGGTCCCAACAGTCAGGGGCAAACGGTTTTTTTGCGAAATTTGGTGGCCCGTCCGGTGGGTCCAAGCAGTCAGGGGGGAAACGTTTTTTCCGCAAAATACTGGTGGCCCATCCGGTGGGTCCCTGCTGTTAGGTGGAGGAATAATTATTTTGCGCCTAATAAGGAGGCACTTCCTTGCGGCTGCGGTGGACCCAGCTGTTAGCCTCTCCACGTACAGTACTCTTCCAATGGAAGTCGGTCGTTGACCACATTGACCACGCCGCGCCGAGAGCACCACAGCGGTGGACGACGGCGAGGCCTAGGAAGGGGACGACGCGGAGCCGGGGAAGATGCGGCAGTGGATGCCCACGCGGAGAGGAGTACGAGGGTTCACTGGTTCGGCTGCGGTGTGAGGATGCCGTCGCCGCAGAATAACAGGGGGAGTGGGTGAGTGGAGGGATGGCCTGGCCAGCGGTGGGAGTAGTATGGGGACGGTGAGGCCTCCGCGGCAGCACAGCCGGCCACGGGAGGCAGGAGCATGCGACACGACCGACGCTGCTTAGGGCGGCTGGGGCTAGAAGACCAGAGGTTGAAGAAGCACTACGGCTATTGGATGGACATCATTGACCATGCCGCGCCGAGAGCACCAGGGCGGTGGACGACGGCGAGGCCTACGAAGGGAACACCACGGAGCCGGGGAAGACACAACAGTGGCTGCCCACGCGGTGGAGAGTACGAGGGTTGACTGGTTCGGCTGCCATCACCGGAAAATAACAGGAGGTGTGGGTGAGTAGAGGGATAGACAGGCCAGGGATGCGAGTATGATGGGGCTGTGAGGCCTTCCCGGCAGCACTGCCGGCCACGGGAGGCGGGAGCAGGCGGTTCCGATGGCGCTGGTTTGGGCGGCTGGGGCAGGAAGATCAGAGACTGAAGAAGCACGATTGCCGTTAGATTGACATCTAACGGTGTGGCGCTGGTAGAGTCGATTGTTGACTAAGTTTCTTTTTTGAGAAACCTTGTGTACGCATGAACTTAGTATGCCCACAAGTCAGCCTCCAAATCTGTGGCAGACAACATAAAGCCCATGTGCTATTTTTTTTAATTTGCAGCCCATTTGCTAATTCTTAAGTAATTTATTACAACTCATTTTCTGCCCAGGATCACAGTCAAAAAGTCCAACCTTATTTTGCATATTTCGGTGGAGTCCGAACTGTTGTAATCCCAAAAGGATAAACATTTTTTAAGAACTTATTGATTTGCCAAAAAATCGTTTTGTTTTTGTAAGCAAATAAGACGTGGGACAATTTAGTTGGTTTAAGGGAAAACCAGTGGTAAAAAAATCAGCGCTGGGTGGGAAAAAACAACAAAAATAAGGATGTAAATATGAAAAGGGAATTTTATGTGTTTTCAATATAATGATACATGTATATGGACTAGTAAAACTATAGGTAGAGATTAGAAAAGGGATGTAGGACATGCGTTTCAAGAGGAAAATAGAACTGGGCTGTGTATTTGATTCAGTAAAAAAACTGCGTGTGGATGTTGTATGACAAAATATAACTAACGCTGGCGGGCCAGAGGCCAGTAGATACCTGCTGGATCTTTGTGCCCCGTTGTCGTCATGGGCTGGCCCTGTTAAAAACGAAACAACCCTGGGCAATCTACAGCCTAGTTGAAACTTGCTCGACCTGAAAAAACAATATACATGCTCAATAAACGAGATAATTCTGCAAGTACAGACTGATAACTGGGATGCAACACAGATATTGTTTTTTTATCTTGATAATAACTGCATGCACTTGTTTCGAAAAAAATTGGAGAACTGGGAATTCAAATGGCGGGTGCTTATGCTACCCATCAAATAAAAATCAGGTGTCTGAAAATTCGTTTCGAAACAAATGATTCAGCTTTATATCCACGTCGACCCTCGGCATGATGGTTGGAAGCAAATGCAAGTTCATACCAAAAGATTGTTAACAACAATACCAACTTGCGGACGACAAGGTAGTACAACTACCAATACCAAACTAACTTATAATCTTTTTACTCCTGGCCCTAGTGTTTGTCTGGTAGAAAATCTTGCAGAGGACCAGCTCCCGCTCCTTCTCTTGCTCCAGGTCCCCGAGGTGGTACTGGTGCATCACCCAGTTGGTCCTCTGCTGGTCGAAGTTCTTGTTGGTGTGCAGCACCAGAACCTTTTTTGCTGCCCGTCTGCCGGCTGGGTGACCATCACCGGCAAGGTATTGCCGGTCTTGTGCCACATTGTGTGCATGCTGCACTCCAACTGTATCTTGCGACGCATCCAGGCGCCCCTTTTGAATGCCCTGGAATTGTGCTGGAAGAAATGCTTCCTTAGGCCACTCAGTGTGATACTTGCAGTATTGTGGAATACAGGTTTTAGTGTACCTAGTTGGCATTTTCATAACATCTTTGGCTTATTGCAGTCACTTGTTTCACTTTTTATTAACTGTCAAATTGTAATTGCTTCACCAGGTCTGCGTCTAAAAAGAAAAATAGAGCTACAAACAAAGGAATATGTTTGTGCAAGTAGTCGGCCGATCTGTGTCTTACCTGGAAGTTTCTCAGGTTGGGTGTAACATATGCCGTGCTCGCTGTCGATGCTTGGTATGAACAAATCGATCAGAGACTGAAATCTCGCGCTGTCAGCACTCACTTTGGCCTCAAGGTGCTCGATCTGCTCCTGATCCGTGGGATCGAACTTGACGCCGGCCGGCAGCACGGGCCAATCCTTCTTCGACTTGCATCGGTAATTCCAGTTATATGGTACTCAATGTATGATCAATCGACTGTTTTAAGTGAATGATGAAAGATTTGGACAGATAAGTGGTACTCCAAATCTGAAGTCCAGAATACCCGAACACGCCGCCGGGATTCTTGTGTCACCTCATGCACATCATGTTGTCATGTCATGTGTGGACATGATGAATAATTTGACCGACGTATACTAGTACTGCTACTGTACTACTTACTAGTCGTATTTAGTGTCACAATTTATACATAGGTTTAACTAACAAGTACGCACTTGAAGCCTAACTGATATATATATATATACATATATATGGCTTCTGCACAACATCTCCATATCTCCATCATCATTATCAGTACATCCTACGCAGGTGAGTTAGGATGCACTTGATCCCAGGAAGGTATCTATCCTTCAAACCAGAGGGAGTGCTTCAAACTAACAACAGTACATAATATCCAACAAAAGAGGGTCGTGCTACAGCAGCAGAATACATGGCTCAGTCTAGATATCAGCATGAATCAAGTTGTGCATATTTGCTGTTGGCATGAACCACATCGCCGCAAGTTGCGTTTGCAAAAGCCATCCATCACATGGAAGCTTGATGCCCTTCACACACTGAAGATTATCTGGCAACAAGCTGTGTCGACGAATCTCTGGATATGGTGATTCATGAAACCCATGGTATGATGTGTAAACACAACCCCCCCTCACGAATGGAAGTTGCATAGCACAGTAATCATCACTGGTGATATGATTGATGATTGGTTGGATGATCGGATAATTGAGCCCGAGGAACAAGGAGTGGTTGCCGGGGCTGTAAACCCGCCTCCAATTGAATACGCCAGGCCCAACGGAGCTGGGATCTTTCTCGAACATGAAGCAGCCATAGCCATCAATGTCACGAACGCCCCATGCATTATACTGCATGTGGTTTGATGTAATGGTTTGGTCAATTTGGTACGTGTGAATGAGCATCAAATGACCGCCGTCAGCTGAACGAGCGATAAACCACCACCCATCGGCTGGTATGATTCCAGGTCATGGAATCATGAAGGCCAGCGCATTTGCGTCTGCTGCAACAATTCAAATTGGAGACCAAAAGGACAAAAATAAACAATCATGTTCAGAGTATGTGTGGAATTAAGATTATTATAACAGTGACACATATGATAGACAGAGAATTGCAATGCCGTGGTCATAATCATACCCCAAGTTAAAAAAAATAAGCCAATGGCTTTCATATTCTAGCAATATGTCATGGTTCAAACATCATGTAACAATGAGAGGAAAACAGCTATGACAGCGCCTACTCATATTCTACCATAGCACTTACTACTACTGTTCTCATATCAACTCTAAGAAATAACATGCGTTGTTATAAAAATCTTGTAGACGAGATTAACATATAGCAATCATGATGTTATGCTCATAATATGTATTCTAACAATCATTAGATGCCAATTGTTCTCATATCAACTCTAACAATAACATGTGTGTTCATAAAAATCTAGGAAATGAGAGGAACATATAGCAATGATGTGGTTATAGACATGCTATGCATTCTAAATTTGTAACAAATGAACAGGCAGTCGTATTCATAAGGTAAAGATGAGATGAGATAGAACAATTACACAATGATAGATTCCACCAATATAGGTAGCCAATTTGTGCGTCGACCGCGTAAACGATGCCATCGTGCACTATAGCATCAGACAGAAATGTTTCCTCAATAGGATTGATGATGAGCCATAACCATATATGGCGACCGGATTCTAGATAGACTAATCCCTTGTTGAACAAGGCAATGAGCTTGTAATCCATGTAGTCTTCTGATGGTGTGGGCACTTCACAGATTACAACTTTCTGCAAACAGAGGTCGAGCCAAAAGCTTGACGCGTCTCGTGCGTAGTAGGCAGGAGTGTCCGGCGGGCCGCGAGGCTCGATGGCGGCGGTATCCAACGATGGAAGGGTGATCTCTCGCTGGGTGTAGATATCCACGAGACGCCACAGACTACCGGTGTGGTGGATGAGGACGATCCAGTTGGCCTTCATGCCCGCCCAGTAGTGGCGCGCATGAAGGACAGGTGGACGGGTAGTGGTAGCATGTCGAGGGGCACCACGGCAACCTCCGTAGGATCGTCAAGTCGGTGTCTGGGCCACCTGCGAGGATCGGGCATCAGCAAGCAGGGTGTCTTGAAAAGAGCCGGCTAGTTGCAGAAGAGTAGACGGTACAAAGACACCAAGCATGCGGCCAGATGGACGGTGCTGAGTAGGTCCATACGACTACAGATCTGCTCCAAGAGAACATCGGGGAGGGAATTCCAATCACGGCTCTGCGTGTCAGTCGGTTCTGCCATTGGGGTTTTCGGTGCCTGCGAGCCAGCGGGGAAGTGGATTCGGGCGGGCGAGCGAAGAAGCTTCTCCTCATGTGGCTGAGTAGTGAGCGGGGGGATATGGTACGCGCAAGCTACCAAGGAAGATGGCGCGGGCGGGCGAGCAGTGAGCGGGAGTAAATGGTGTGCAGCCGACGATGGGGAAGAGAGGAGGAAGAAGAAGAGAGGAGGAAGAAGAAGAGACTAGTTGAATAGTTCTCTCTGACCGAGATGGGGAATAAATGGATCGTGGGGACTTCCTTTCTACAGTATCCCTATGCCTCTACGCTCACTTCACTCATTTTGCTCCGTACCTAGCCACTTGTTGAAATCTGTAGAAAGACAAATACTCCGTATTTGGGAACAGAGGGAGGCTTTTACTCTGTACTATTTGGGAACAGAGGGAGTATCACCATATGGAGGGAACAGAGGAAGCTTGAAATATGAACATGTCAATGGGAGGGAGTAAGCCCCATGCATGCATGCATGCATGCAACATGCAACAGTCACATGTACACATGGACGCACACAACACTCACACACCCATGCGGCACACAACACACGACGCAACACACACGCTCACGCTCAAGTGCTCAACCTAATCCATATGTCCGTGAAAGACTATACATTTAGAGATTTACACATTGACCAGGGCATAATTAATGCCCAAAAGTAGCAGACTTATGTGTGCATGCGACCATTGAGATAAGAAGATTAAATGAAGGCCGTTGCATGCTGTAATTAAGGATAGACATGTAGCCTATACCTAGAGCACAAGTTGGTGCATTAGTCAATCAATATCAATTTAGATTAAAGGCTAAACACATTGGAAGTGTAGATGTACATCATGTAGTACACTCTTTGTTGGAAGACCGAGGGAGGACACGTGCATGCACTCACATACACAACCAGGGCGGTTCGTGCGCAAGGGCTGGACTCGTGTCGCGCCTGCGCAAAGTTTTGTTTAACTGATTTGTTTGCTTTGCCAACTGACAGGTGGGACCCAGAAACCAGGTGACAATTTAACCAGTCAACAAAGTGCCACGTCGACTATGTGGCCGGTCAGTAGGGTGCAATACGGTGCTCTACGATGAGCTAGTGATCGCATAATCACCGCAAAACTATATATAGTGACCGTAAAGAGCTTACTATTACATACGTTGACCGCCAGTGTATTTTCTCGTTTCAAATCAAGCCATATTAATCGGAAAGGACGCAGTATGGACTACTACTACTAGTACTAGTACTGCTTTGATGTGTCCCGTCAACTCGCCGAACTACGAGAAGCTTGCTTACTACGCCTCTCCCTCGCCCACGCGCGTGGTGGTTCGCAGGACGAGGAGAGGGTTTTGACTACATCGCCCTCTCCCTCTCCCTCTCCCTCGCCCTCGCCTTCGCGGTGGACGTGCAACAGTTCAATCGGTGTCAGATTGCCAGAAGCATATTGTACTATAGTATCATCATTGTTGGACCTTCTGAAGAGGCGAAGAGCCAAGTGCAAGGTTCACACGAGTACGAACTGTTGAACCTCCCGAAGAGGCAAAGAGCCAAGCGCAAGGTTTTATAGGAGTTGTCGTCCTAGTAGGAGTGTACTAGTACAACTATAGCGAATGATGCTACTGTATGATGCCGCCACGTCATGTATATCCAAAGCTGTGCCACCTTTTTTTCTCAAAGAGCGTGTTGGAGCCCGTGCAACAACCACACAAGTTGCATGTACACATAACACATTTAATAGTAATAAATTCTAAAGGACAAATGCCAGTATGCCACACAAGTTCATCTCCAACTCATGTGATAAATTTGTGCACGACTAGTCTACATATATTCACAGCGCTACCGTTCACAATTACCGTACTCCACTTACACGTTATAGATGGGCTACATGTCCTCCTCCAGGTTCCAGTCCCAGGTGTTCTTCATGGATGGCATGATCCATAGCGGTGGGCAACGGGAATCATTGTCGCAGCTTTCTAGTCCAGTTCCACATGATGGAGACTCATCCAAGCTGAAGCGGCATAAATCAGGGATAGTGTGTCCCAGCATGTCGTTCATCCGGCGGTGCGCACTGAAGACACAACCATGCTTCATGAACGGTAGGCCTTCCGTGTCGTGCATGGAAGGTGGCATCCGCTTCACAATGGGGTAGCTGTCCCCGATGAAAAGCGAGTACTCTCCAAGAGTGTTCCTCGGCACCCACGTAGCATCACGGGGGTCGAACTCGGCGCTGTTCATCTGGTACACGCGGCATCCCAGATCTGGACACATGGTGACGTACATAGTCAAGGTCCACGCATAATAATGTTGTGCTCAAATGTGGCGGCCAGTAATACTGTGCAGCAAATAGTACTACTTCGGTATAGAGGAAGTAAAATAACCGGCTTATTATATATAGCCACTCTTGGCTACATGGATGAGATAGTAAGACATGGAAAAACAAAAATGGTGGCAGCTAGTGGGTTCAAGTCTTCAAGGGCCTAGCTAGCTATACGCGTCCTCCAAGGTAAAAAGTACTCCTGCTAGTACTACTAAGTATACTACTAGTACAACAATGAAAGAGAAGGCGAGAGGGTTAAAAAATGGAATACCTGGGTAGATGGTCACGGTCCGATCGTGGTAGATTATGTGACCATGTTGCACATCAGTGGTACCATGGGTAACGACTGCTAAGATAGTTGATCCCAATATGCCAAAGTCAGCTACAAGGTTCCAGGTTAGACCGAACCGCGGATGCAAATGCACATCCAGGATCGGCGATCTTATTTTGATCGGGGGATGACTAGTCCCTGCAAAATAATGGAGTACCATTAGGGATGCAAATGATGGTTTGTGCATTCCGTTTGTAATCTCCCGTACTGTAGGATGTCAACCAGATGAAACAAGTCCCCTGGCTTGTCACCGCAAAGATGTGGCCTAGATGGCGCATGACGTCTTCGAACGTGTAGGGGTACAAATCTGCCACCGCCAACATGCGCCAGCCTATGCCGTTACTGCCTCCTGCATTGATGGCAATCCTTATGTCGAACACCGCGATGAGATAGTAATCGTCGTAGCCGCGTCGCTTTGTCGGCGGGTCCACAATTGCTATCTTCTTCAATCTCATGTAGGCATCATCATACGTATTCTTGCCCAGCCAGTCCGGAAGGCCGATCCCAATGGTGGAGAAGGGGTCTACCGGAACGGCCGCACTACTGTGGATGTTGTGCAAAATGATGGTGGTATCCGGACGGAGGTATGCAAGCCAATCTTCGTTGGCACCGACCCATACCTATATATAAAACGGTGGGCAACGGAGAAATTACGGGATGGAAATGGAATAACTATGTACTACAAGATCAAACTCCATTACTGACCTGCTCATCGGACAAAATCCGACTACCTCTCAACATCAGAACTCTAGCGGAGTCAACGTGCAACCATGGCCAGGGAGCGGTGGACTGTTCGAAGGATTGTCCCATAGAAGAACCTTCTCCTCGAGGATGCATGGAAGACCAACAAGCATGGCCTGTTTAAGCAGCGTCTTGAAAAAGTTGGTGCGGGAAGCACCGACTCTTGCGGCGGTGAGGACGTCAGAGCGGCGTGCGATTTCTCCCACAGGATCGTCGTCCAAGGTCTCCCAGCCCCGACGAGGAGGAGAACCACCTGGCGAATCCATGGGAGCAGCGACGAACTGCCTTCTCTTCGGGGGGAGGGGAACTGGCGAGGAGGAGATAAGAGCGTAGTAACCGCAGGGCCTCGTCCCTTCCAACTGTAGATCGTTCCTCAGCGAAGGGGTGATGCTATTAGTTACTACTAGTACCCCCTCTGATTCTTTTTACTCTGCGCATAAGAGTAGACCCGGATACCAAGGCAGGGGCTCGCTGCATGCTTTCTGGATGGAAATACCCCTGGCGCATGGATGGGAGGAGTTAGCAGCTATAAATGCCCCATGCAGCCCATTGGCTGTCCGCCCGCGTTTTCCTCTCTCTGCATGCTGCATGGATGTCTCCCTCTCTCTCACATGACTGCATGCGGTGGCGCTGGCCTATGAGAAGCTCGCGTGGAGATAGCAATCTTCTCTCCAGAAGTGATTTTTTTGAAAGAAAGGGATTATGGAACGTTATGGGATTACATTATACTGTAAATAATAGCACTAGTAAGAAATTTTTGGCACTAGGTAGTAGTTTTTGGCGTGGATTAAGAAATTTTGGGTATGCTTTTGCCATTTTTTGTACACGCCAACTAGTGTCAAAAAACGTCTTACATTATGTGACGGAGGAGTACGTACTCGTACTGTAGCAGTACTAGTACTACTTTTCTCAACTAGTAGTGCGATGTACTGTACTTCTAGTCCAGTCTAGTATAGTGCACCAGTTTTGAACTCTTGAATCTCAGGGCCAAGGAGCTACAGTTGGAAGTGGAGGGTACTACTGTTCTCTAGAACCATCGCTGTACTATCAATGCAGGGGAAGTACACCTGCGTAGTGGCCTAGTGGGTACTCCCGGTGCTCTATTCAGCCGCTCCTCTCATGTAGCTGGCCTACTCAGCCGCTCCTCTCACGCACACACTAGCAGCCTGTTTATCAGCGACGGTTACTGCGGGGGCAGAACATTTGAGTTATTTGATACAGCAAGACTAGGCTTTTCGCTTCCATTTGTGGAGGTGTAATGGATCTCGTCGAACTTTGTTAGTAGTTCCTTCTTTATGAATGAGATGAAGCAAAGCTTTTGCCTCCGTTTCAAAAAAACACGGCAAGAGGAATTTCTTTTATAGTAGAGCCGATAATGGAGTGAAGTCCATGCATGCAACGCCACAAGCTACACAGTTGTAGTAGAGCACTTTACGTATAAAGCCATATTGCACAGTTCCCAATGCCCCGCCAGGCTTTTCTGGCTCCTCGGGCTTAATTGGGAGGCGCTAGTTTAAATATGCTACTAGCTGGAAGCTACAGGCGAGGTGCGGCTAGGGCGAGCACGCAAGCCACGGGATGCTGGGAAGGAAAACCCGTTCACATGGCTAGGTTGTCCAGTGCACCCAGATTGTGGGGCCGCACGTCCATTTGACTTCAAAACTC
This sequence comes from Triticum monococcum, assembly GCA_034509565.1. Lineage (NCBI taxonomy): Eukaryota > Viridiplantae > Streptophyta > Magnoliopsida > Poales > Poaceae > Triticum > Triticum monococcum. Next base: position 660,801,779 of record CM067843.1, on the reverse strand, counting down.
AAACTACCCGTGTAAAATATTGGCTCGCAGCGAAGTGTAGTAGTACTATTTTTTTTAAAAAGGCCGCCATGCGTTCGGCCGGGATCGAACTCACAAAACGAGGTATACACTCCCGCGACCACTAGTAGTACTCGTTGGAGTACAACGCAACCTAGAATCGCCTTTTGTCGCTAGTAGTACGTACATTGTTCCTTACAAGAAACCCCGAAGAGCATGGTTAATAGTATAGCCAGCTGCTGGCTATAAGCCAGTGCCATGTCATCTACAACCCATCTTATAGCCAACATGTAGTAGTAGTTTATTTCTTATAGCCCGCTGACTCAGCTCTATTGTACTTGCTCTAATAATGCAAGAAACCACTAAAATGCCAAGAAACTACTACCACTTGCATACGTGGCAAACTTAAGATAAGACTACCTTATCAACCATTGTACATGCTCTTACCAACAAAAATCCTTGAGTGACCTCCTACCTCCGGCCCGTCCACCTAGTCATCCTCGGCCATGGGACGCAGCTACAGCCGCCGGCAGAAGGCGAGGTCAAAACCGCCGACGGTGCGGAGCCCATGTTCCGGCAGCCCGGATGCCAGCTCCGTCCGGCGCTCGCGGCCACTAGCTAGCCAAGATAGCTCCGTCCAGCTGCTTGTCTGCAAGTTTTGCTAGCTAGATTGGCAAGGCAGCGCGGCGGCTTGCTCGCGCACGCCGCGCTAAGGCCAGCCATCTGGCTCAAGCGAAGGCCAGCGCGGCGGCTTGCTCGCTCGTGAGTCACGCTCGGGCCAGCCTGCCAACCCGTGCGGAGGCCAGCGCGACGTCCAGCCCATCCGGCGGAGTGGCGGCCAACTCGCTCATCACCGGCGCCACCGACGAACACGCATCAGTACTGTTTGAAGTAATGTTCAGGAAAAATAATGATTTGAGGGGGAATAACAGGATAGAAGGTTAGATGTGGGTCCCTCGTGTCAACGGTCAAACAAAATGTGTTGGTTTAAGCTGCCTCGTCAGCATGGACATGTGGGCCAACCCTGTCATAAATGGGTTTAAACGAACCTAATCGGTAGGAGTACTAGGTAGTTTTTGGCGTGGATTAAGAAATTTTGGGTATGTTTTTGCTATTTTTTGTACAATAGATTCCTCCTAGGGCTGGTTGAAAGGGGTAGTTTTTTGTTAAATACTCTACATATTGTAAGTAGGAGTGAAAGTTAAGCTTTGGAAGCCAGTAAGAAAGGCTAGTTACATAGTGCATATGTGTACATGATTGAAAGTAAATATCAACCATGAGTGACTAATATCTTGATGGAAAACTCGAAACTATGGAATACTAGGAAAAGAAATGCATGGTTGGAAATACTAACAATGTTCATGTCCGTTGCAACGAATCATAATTAGAATAATACTTATTCACAAACTTGGTACAAAACACTCTAATTTTGATATACATATGTCACTAGAGATATATTATGTTTCAATTAGAATATATTCCTTGGGCTGTTTTGGTGAGGTAAGGGAGGGATGTGGTTAGTTTTAAGATTCTAATTATGGGTTTTCCTGCAAAATGGTACACAAGTGGGATGTTGGTGAGAAAAGGCAACAACTTACCTCACAATCGTTAGATGTAGATCTAATGGTCAGAAACGACGGATGGCAGCCACACCAGCATCACCAACTTAGTCTTGTGTAGGAGTACTAGCAAGATCCGTGCATTGCACGGAACATCAAGATGCATTTTTTATAAAACACTTGTTGTGATTGACCCTTGCGGGAGTAATCCCATGTGTAAAAACTAATGATATCTCGAGAAATATGAGATAAGGTGAAGAGGAGTGGGGTATGGTGGTGGTTGGTGGTCGAACTGAGCGCGGCATGGGGATTGATGACGCCGGCAGCGGCCACCAGGCCAGTTTGTTCCAAAGGCTTCCTTTCTTAATTGCTCAACAATGAGGTTTGTTGGAGATAAGGACGAATGAGGGAAGGCCTTGTCTGCAAATGTGGAGAGGGGTGCAGGTATCTTTTAGTTTAATTTCCATCCGTCAGATATAGATCGGACGGTCTATATTGCAAGATGGCACACGTACCATCATCACCAACTCGGTTTTTTTATAAGAGAAGAAATATAAGTATGGAGATACAAACATATTATCGATACTTGCTTCCGTAAACTAGCATCTACATTCTATTCAACGCCTCGGCATGTGGGGCCTTAGCACAATAACTTCTCGACTGTGTAAAACGAAGATGTTCCCGTCGCCGACAAGGAGGGGGTGACGGCGGCGCGCTTTTGGCTTGCTCTAGTCCTAGTAGTCATACTAGGTGGTCTAAGCACGTGTAGATTTATTCTTTTTCACGTCTCGTGTTCGCCGTACTTCCACGACTGTTCATGAATAGGCGGTAAGTTATTCATGGGGAAACCCTTGTTGAGCGTGTTTGCGAGAGAGAGAGAGAGAGCTAGAGATTGCGTGTGTGATATGTTAGAGACTGAGGCAATGATAACGGATTCTTTGTGTCTATGTGTGTGGAGGATAGAGAGAGACATGTACATGGGGCTTTGTGTTGTGTAATGTGGAGGCACATATACATAATTAGAGGGTGAGTGTGTGAGATACACATGCAAACATGAGGAGAGATGAGGATCCAGGTAAATGGGTGTTTGTGCGTGTCTGTGTGTGTTTGTGCACGCATTTGTGTGTGAGAGGGAGAGAGTGTATGTGGAGTAGAGAGACCACTGATGATGTAAACCTAGTATAAGGGAAGGGGGAATGGTGTGACATGTGTAGTAGCGAGATAGCACGGGTGCGGGCGGGGGGAGCAGACTATTTGGAAGAGACATCGAGTGTGTGTGGGGGAGAGGGGTGTGAGACCGAGAGAAAGAGAGAGCTAGCGTCGGAGAGAGAGAGAGAGAGAGAGAGAGAGAGGAAGAGAGGGGGCGAGAGGGGTCGTTTGTGTCCATAAATGGCATATAGATAGGGATACAATGTTGATGTTTTCCGAAATTGGGCTATGAACGGAGACACAAGGGAAGCGAGTCATCGTGTGTGTGATGGGGACTTCATGAGAGAGCTAGAATAGATGGTGTAGAGAACAATGTGCGAAATCGAGAACGATTATACATTAGGGAGCTATGCAAAGAGTCACGACATATATGTATACAGGGAAGGAGCTGGGACGGGTCCGCATGTGGGAGAGATAGAAAGAGGAGAGTGGTGCACAAGGAGACAAAATGTGCTTGTTTGCAGTGGGGGTGGTGTGTGAGGTGAGTGCGCGAGAACCACATAACTATGGAGATAGACGTTTGGGGGCGACGTTTTGTGTGTATGGGAAATATACACTCTACATAGTGCGTGTGCTTGGGTAAGAGAGATAGCGGGAGACCTAGAGAGTGAGGGAAGAGATGTGTGCATGCCCGAGCGACAAAGTGATAGAGACCTATGTTGGGGTCCAGACTTTACAAGAGAGAGGGGTGTTAATGTGCTCATGTGTTGGTGTTTGGGGGAGAGAATGACTTCTCTCTCTCTCTCTGTGTGTGTGTGTGTGTGTGGTGGGGGGGTTGACTTCAGATAAAGAGTGGGGTGTCTATATTTGAGGGACTTTAGCATAATTGAGATATTGTGCACTCATGGTTGATCAATTTGTTTCATAGTTTGTACTATGAGATAACGATACTTTTGAACATGCGTGATATACCTTGATGTACAAGAATTACAAACCTAAGATTGGAATTTTGGAATTCGACTCCATCATTAGCGTTTGTAATTCATTTAAACGAAGGTACATTTTTTAAGCCGGGATTTCGTGATTTCAAATTCATATATCAAACCTAGAGATATACACATACGGGCATGTTCAAACTTTATAATCATCCACTTTATTCATACACATACACATTTTTGCTTTTGTCATCATATTTAGGATAAACACATTTGGAATTTCATTTGAATTGGACCGTATGATGGTATTTGCTTGTAGTAGCTCAATGATCCATATTTGAATTGAATGGACAATCTAAGTTTCGAGTTGGAGATATTGATTTTCAAAACTTGCACATTTTTTTGCGTGCAAAACAAACAAATTGTCGGCCATGATATCATAGTCGGCCGCACGAGAGCAGAATACTTATAATTTTAGGGGCCAAAAGCTTTCAAACTTCCCGCTCACATCGAAATATCACGCGCCCGAAAGTTTAGCCCTGTGATATTCCTATTTTACCCCTGCCACATGAACGGAAAAGGGCTGCTTTGGTAACTCCATTGTTTTGCCCTCGTTGCCCCCAACATTCTTCCCAGAGCCCCTCCCCTTCCCCTCCCCGACCCCCAACCACGGCAAGCCGCCATATCTAGTCCTCCGCCGCAGCGGTGGACCTCACACCCTGCCGGATCTACCTTCCGCACCTTGGAACCCCCAACTGCCAACTCACCACTTCACCGGAGCTGCTTCAGCGACTGGCTTGTCCACCGCTCCAGATCTCCTTGGCCTCCATCATGGTCCACCGCACCGGATCTGCTTAACCGGCGCCCTCGTCCACCACAGCGTAGGCCCTTCACTGACTCCCTCGTCCGCCCCTTCGCTGGCCCTTCATACAAGCCCTCGTCCGCCGCAACAGATCTGCCTCACCGAAAGCACTATACAACGTGCCCGCCGAAGCCTTCGTCCACTGCACCGGACCCGCTCCACGGACGCCATATTCAACTTCACCGGCCCTGCTTTACCGACGCCGCAGCCTCATCAGGTTATTTCGATTTGTACTCCTTCGGTTTTTCTCTTTATCGTGCAACTGTTCACTTACCATAGATGAGCTTTCTTGTATGTTGACAGGCGCCGCAACCGTAGCACCGGAGCCGCTTCAGCGACGGCGACAGCCGGCCCAAACTCAACCGCAACACGAGCACCATCGACGATCCTTAGCTATCAAGTATGACAACGATACCCATACGCCGCCGAGAATCAGGTACTATTATCCAACGGCGGCGCCTACGTTCACTTTCCTAGCATAAGGACCGCACCTTTGAATTTCTTCAGGGCATCATTCAGTTTTTCATGAGACGCGTTATTCTGCTTGCACCTGTAGGGCCATACTTCTGGCAGTGAACATGTTACATGTGCTAAATTACATACCAGTGCACATATAGTTAATATGCTTTAGTTTTGTTCTGATGCCACCTGTTGGTTTCATCAGACTGCTTAATGTTCTCTATGCTTAATTACACATCAGCAAACTAGCATGTGGTTCCGCTGCTTTTTTTTTCGTTTTACCCTACATTTTCTGATGCTAGCTATTACATCACTGCTCTGTTCATTACTTGTTTGTGTGTTCTTGATCTTCCCAAGTTGCATGACTAATTTCATGCTTCTATTAATTATGGAGCTGCCAACCCCATCAAGCAAAATATTTGTTCTTTTGGGGCTGGCACCTCGAACAAGCATAAAAATAGAGGGAAGCAGATATACTCCCTCCGATTCTATTTACTCTGCGCATAACTCTTGACCCGCATACCAAGGAGGGCACTGGTTTAATTTTTCTGGACTAATTTGCCAATTAATTAGGGCAGAGGCAGATGGGGCAGGGCACAAAAGGAAACCAGCGCTAGGAATCGGCAATGCGCAGACTAATACGAGAAAACTGAGAAAAAGTTATATGCAAAGTAAAAAAGAATCGGAGGGAGTACTGTCGTGTATGCACACACCCTTCTTTCATTAGTTTAGATGAACCATTGATGATCAATTCAGACTAGTGCATGCGATTAAAATTAATTTTACCTAAATAGATGGTGTAGAATAAACTACAACAACTAGATTTGCAACCACGGGATGCTGACGATATCTTCAAAGAACATTGCAACAACAGATAGGCTTCACAGCAACATATGGTAAGCCAGTGTGTTTTAGTACATGTGAAATGTAATGCGAGTGGGCTGCTTTCTTGGCTTGTGCCCTCAACGTGTAATCCTACCGAATTACAAATAATTTAGTTGTCTGCTTTGCTGTATTTCTTGATTCGAATGCTTATTTGTTGTTACGCTATACCCGAGTTGGCCAATATGTCAGCAGTGCCTGCTGTACTATCGTAAAGAAATGCATGCCTATTTCATTTGAGTCCTTAACTTTTCCTCTCAACTTCATCACAAGACTGTCTTCGTAGTTTATATGAGGCCACACTGTTAAGTGCTTTCTCAGATTATTTCAACTACTTAGATGCCTTGGCAACTTAAATATAGCGGTTGTACACTCCCTTTCAACTAGGGATGTCAACTGGGTCCGGTTTAATCCCGATTAAAGTCCACTAGTGGTATGCTAGTTCAAAAGAGTTTTTGTTTTTTTGAGGAAAATGAACTAGGGAGGTAGCAAAAACTAACTAGATGGGACTGGCGGATTTCGTTTATTTGCCACTTACATCCCTAGTTTCATCTTACCATTTTAATTTCTTTTCAGCTGATGCTGCTTCGAACCATTTAAATATAGTTTGCCATGCTCGGCAATAATTCATCCGTCATTTACCATGTAAGCTTACTGCCTGGATCATACGATAACTATCTCTTACTGATGTCCAGCGGAAACCTTTCAGGATGCCGTTCACACTAGGACACAATGTACAACCCTAGAATCTATTTGTGGAAGCAGTGCACCATCCATGTTACCAGATGGTAGCAGTTCAGAGGCAACACTGCCGGAGAGCAGTCTGAGCACAGATATTATAGTGCTTGAGGCTCTACTAGAGGCAGAAAGAGATGGTGTGGCTGGCATGAATGAGGTAATATTTATCTTGAGGCTAGAAATTATAGAATTAGCGGCACGCATTATGCAAGCAACCCAAGAATTGGAGGAAGTAAGAATGTTGCATTTGAAGACAGAGGAGGTCCTGCTATTTCTGCTATCTGAAGCCCAAGATAATCCCGGTTCTTCTTTAGATACCAGTTGAAATTTTCATTAGATTATTGTACTTGCATGTTGTGTCATGTCTCTGAATGGATTATGTTGCAAGACCCCCTATGTTGTCCATGTGTTGTAATGATTCGAATTTTTTAGGCGAGGTAATCCTCAGAACTTGTATGATTGACATAAGGTGAACTATTTCTCGTGTGAGCATATTGTATTGGATGAAATAACTGTTTGACTCAGAGTGTATCCAACCAACTGAATTCGAAGATCACGACATTTCTAAATCATAATCATATATAAAGGTGGAATAAATATTTGTTGTGGTTTTGAAGAAATAAATAACAAAATGTATAATTATCTGTGGATATTCGTAATCGAATACAAATTGGATTTGAATTTAGTTTGCCAGGTCCCAGGGCAAACGTGAATGCTAATTCTCCCAAGTTTTGAACGAAGTGGCTAAACACCCACTATAATTTGTGGGCTGCTCGAAGCAAGTGTTTGCGAGATGGAAATTACTGTCTACCCCTGACACTTGACATCCTCATCGACAGGATTTACACTCCTGTCGATAGGGGTAGACTAGTAACTTCAATCAGACATGACACAACGGCCTCTGAGCCCATTCAGACATGGTGGGCGCCAAACGTGGGTGGCAAAACACATTTGATTCAAGCTCGTCCGAAAGACATGTGTCTCTTCCTCCATTTCCCCATTCATACACTATCGGAGTAATGGGCCACGGGTAGGCTATCCCGAGTCCCAGAACCTTTCAAGACATCGGGGCAGGCTGCGCCCCTCAAGACCCCAGGACAAAGAGCCGCCTTCCGAGAAGTCGGCGGCAAGGCAACCGACTGGCTACTCGTGGCCGAGTCCCAGGAACAACTTCAGGATAAGCCGACTCCCGACTGGCGACTTCCCGAGAAGCCGGCCTTGGGGAGTCGGCCCGCGACTCCAACAAACCCCAGGCCCTCATCAAGAGGGACGGGACAGGGGAGTGGCTACAGTAAAGCCCGCTCCCACCTCCTTTCCAGGGGTAGGCCTGGCTACAGTGCACCGTACCCACGGAGATCTCCGTCCGGCGCGACACTGTTGCCATGTCGACCCTGACATCAGCACTAGTGGGCAGGATCCTGCACCCACGACGGCTTGTCTGTATGACCCCGGGGCGGCAGGCCCCACCAGTCAGCAGGAGTCCAGAAGATGGCGAGAGCGTCACCAGTCGGACCCGTTGGGAGTCGGCCCCCGGGAGTTGGTCAGCTCCTCCCCCAGGGCCCACGCGCCATTAACCCGATGTGACGGGGAGTGGCAATAGTGATTGCCCGCCAGGCGGCGGGGCTGTTGCCATGACCCCATGACCAAGCCCGCGTCATTAGAAGCACGACTACAGTAATCAGCAGCCTGCAAGACATGCCAGCGGTGTAAGTGCATCTAGTGCCACCCCTAGTTGGTTTTGGAGTATTGACGACAAACCTAGTTAAGGGACTAATGTGTTTGTGAGAATTGCAAGATAACACAGGTAGAAGTCCCTCATTGATTCGGTTTTACTACCAGAGATGACCCCTAAAAATGTACGAAGACATTGAAGACAATGGTGGTATATGAAGATATTCACATTGAAGACTATGACAAGAGAAGACACTATGTGAAGCCTATGGAACTCGAAGACTTAGATCCTTCGTAGTTCTATTTCATTTGTGTTGAGTCATAGGAACCACCATACTGTTAAGTGGGGTCCAAGAGAACCAGTCAGAATGACTGAAGTGATGCCTAATTCAAAACCTATATCTTCGAGTGAAGACTATGAGAACAAATCTTGTCCAGAGTCGGACAAGTCAGCTTTACTTGTAGTCCAAGTAAAGTTGCCGTGTGAGTTTGAAATCTGACCGTTGGTACATGTGTCAGTTCCTTAGTGACCCAGGGTCATTTCGGACAAATCAGGTCGGGTTGCCCAGTGGCTATAAATAGTCCACCCCCTACAACCATAAACGGTTGGCTGCTCAGATTTTAGTGCACGGCTTTTGCCGTTTGAGAGCAACCCACCTCGAAGCCTTTGAGAGAAAATTCCTAGCGAGGAGAAAAGCCCTAACCACCCAGAGCCAGAGTAAATTGGGCATCACTTAAGTCTTCTTGTCTGAGTGATCTAAAGACTTATTACACTTGAGGACTGTGCATCCTCCAGCCGGTTAGGCATCACGTTCTGAGCATCCAAGAGAAATTGTGGATTGCCAGTGAACGAAGTCTGTGAAGGTTTGGGAGTCTACCTTGAAGACTTACCAGAGTGATTGGGCGAGGTCTGTGTGACCTTAGCTCAAGGAGAAAACGGTGAGGACTGGGTGTCCTGAGCTGCGTGTTCAGGACTGGGTGTCCGGGACTGTGTGTCCTTTGGTTTAAATACCTAGCCGCTCCAACCAGACGTACAGTTGTCACAGCAACTGGAACTGGTCCAACAAATCATTGTCTTCAGCGTGTCACTGGTTTCATCTTCACTTCCTTTTACTTACTGTTACACATTGTGAAGCCATTGCATGCTTGCTGTATCTTCTGTTTCCACATCATAACTGTATGATTTGTTTGTCTTCATAACTTCTTCCTACCTGATCCTTATTACACTGCAGCTACTTGTCTTGTGCTTTCACTCTATTGAATACTTGACCATGGCTTGCCTAGTGTAATCTAACTTCCACTGCTTAAGTGATAGGCATATCTGTACTGTTTGTCTTCATAACTTTCACGTTTTGAAGACTTTCATAAAAATCGTCTATTCACCCCCCCTCTAGTCGATATAACACACTTCCAATTGGTATCAGAGCAAGGTGCTCCCTTGTTCTGTGTGATTCGGTTTAACCACCTAGAGTTTTAGCTATGTCGACTGCAGGGATAATTAAAGTCTCCGCTGCGTGCCCCGTCTTCGATGGAACTGAATATCCCTACTGGAAGAATAAGATGCACATGCATCTTGAAGCCATTGACGTCGACCTATGGTATGTCATCGAAAACGGCGTTCCCAAGGCTGGAGAAGGTGTCACTGCTGCTGATGTCAAGAAGTTCACTCAACTGGACTCTACTGCCAAGAATATCATCTGTGGTCATCTGACCAAGGGACAGTACGGCCGTGTGAGTGCCTTGAAGACATCCAAGCTAGTCTGGGACTGGCTCTCCAAAGTCAATGAAGGCATCTCAACCCAGAGAGATCAGAGAATCAGTGTTCTTCGCAATCTCTTCAATCGCTTCAAGCGAAATGACAATGAGAATGTCCAGCACACATTTGACCGGCTCACTGACATCACAAATGAGCTTCAAGCCCTCGGCGCCACTAAGATCACCAAACATGAAATCTTCAAGACGCTGCTGAGATCACTTGACAGTTCGTTTGACATCTTAGCCCTGATGATTCAAGAACGTCCAGACTTCAAGACACTCGATCCGTCTGACATACTTGAGAGGCTCAACACACATGAGTTTCAACTTTCTGAGAAAAGAGATATCTACGGTCCAAACTATGGGCGAACTCGTGCCTTGAAGGCAAAAGCTGTGTCCTCATCTGAAGAAGAATCTGACATCAGTTCCGATGATCCTGAAGACATTGGAAGGGAACTTGCAATGCTTGTGAAGAAGTTCCAGAAATTCACCAAGAAGAAAGGCTTCAGAAAGTCTTCACGATCAAGCTCAAGGAATGATGAAGCTTCTGCTCATGACTACAAGAAGAAAACATGTCACAAGTGTAAGAAAACTGGACACTTCATCTCTGAGTGTCCACAATGGGACAATGAGAGCAGAAAGAAGAAGAAGAGCAAGGAATATGACTCTGACGACAAGAAGAAGAAGAAATACTCAAAGTCTTTTTCCAAGTCTTCCTCAAAGTCTTCATCACACAAGAAGAGCTCAACTGGCAAGGCTCATGCGTTTGTTGGCAAGGAAATGGATTCAGAGGAGGAATCCGCTTCTGAGGAGGCAGAGGTGGAGGCTGAGGAGGAATCTGATTCTAGCATTGCGAGTCTGGCTACAGCTTACGTCGCCAAGTCCATCTTCAACACTGAAGACAATGACTTCATCACCAACACCGTTGCAAATGACAAGGACGACTCCACTCCTACCTACTACTTCATGGCACGCGGTGCCAAGGTAAACACACGCACTACTCACTATCAAACATCCAGTGACGATGATTCTGATTGTGATTCAAAACCCAGCTACAAAACACTTGCTAAAATTGCAACTGAACAACAGAAAGCCATGGAACATATTCAAAAACTGTTAGACAGAAGCGTTGATCTGTTGGGTGCTGAAATGACTCGGTCTGAATCCTTAATTGAAGACATAAAAAATCTTCACGTTAAGTATCAGGAACTTGAAGATCATCATGATATTCTCTCAACAACTCATGAAAAGCTCTCCCATGATTATCTTCAAAGGAAGCAAGATCTTGAGAAATTGAGAGCGGCTCATGAAGATCTTCAAAAGGAAAACGAGTCACTTCGCGCCGAACAGATCAGTTCCGCTCAGGAAGGATTTGAACCACCATGCCTTAAATGCATTGAGCGTGATAATGCTACTTCTGTTGCTGAATGTTCCACTGCTACTGCTGTTGCAATATCTTCAACTTTTGAAGTGGTAACTAACCCCTCTGTTGAGGATACCACTGCTATTGCTGATGAGAATGCTAGGTTGAAGACATTGCTTGAAACAGGGATGTACAAAAGTCTCAAAGGACATCAGACATTATGTGATGTCCTCAAGAAGCAGATTCTGAACCGAAACCCTAGGAAAGAGGGTGTTGGGTTCGTGAGGAAAATTAATGCAGATGGCTCTTACTGGAAACCTGAGTAGTACCCCAAAACCACATGGGTTGCTTCAAAGGAATCCTCAGCAGATCCATCCAATCTATCTGGCTTCACTTGTGCTAATCCCATTATCATTGATGAATCCTTTGATGCAAACTATAAACTGTTTAAGAATCAGAATGGTGAAGTATTTGCCAGGTACATTGGTACTAACTGCAGGAATGGACCGCCTATGAAGAAGATCTGGGTTCCAAAAACGTGTCTGGAGAATCTTCCTGTGAATGTCCTCATGACACCTCACATGAAGAAGACAAACCTCAGACCAAAGGCTTCATATGGTCCAAAGGCTTCATACAGGCAGAGGACTCACCTGAGTCGCACTAACGCAAATGTTTTGCAGGGAAACCATGCTCAGGCATATGAGAGCGGTTCTTCAAACCGTCATGTTCATATGACCAAGAACTATTTTGCCTATTCTTATGAGTACTATTGCCCACCTGCTAGACTGTTTGCTAGGGCTCCAAAGCCAAAATTCTCAGATGCTGCACTTAGACTTATTGCTTCTAAGCCACCCTTGAAGATGTGGGTAGTTAAGAAAGCTTAACTCTCTTTTGCAGGGAAAGGTCTCCAGTAGAAAACCAAAATCTTCTGACGCTATTGCTGGGGACCTTAAAAATCTTGTGGGGCGCAAGATCAAATGCCCGAATGGCATCACTATGTATTTCGTACCTGAAACGCATGCTACTCTTCCTATTAGTCCTAACCTGGATCTAAGTTTTCATAACCCACTGGTTCGTCAAATGTTTTTGCTTCACAATTCTCTTCGTGAGGCCTATCCCCCTAACTGCACTGTAGGGTACGACACAAGCGCCTTCAGAGTCTTCAGAATGGATTATTGACAGTGGGTGTACAAATCACATGACTGGCAAAAGAAGTCTTTTTATGGACTCAACCTTACGTCCATCCGACAAGAGCCACATCACATTTGCTGACACTGGTAAAAGTAAGGTATTGGGTCTAGGTAGAGTTGCAATCTCAAAGGATCAACACATGGATAAAGTCATGTTTGTTGAATCCCTTGGCTTCAACTTAATGTCTGTCTCAATGCTTTGCGATTTGAACATGATTGTAATTTTTGGAAAATATCGTTGCCTAGTACTAATGGAATCTGACAAGTCTCTAGTGTTTGAAGGGTATCGGAAAGATGATCTGTATGTGGTAGATTTCTCAGCAGGGCCACAGCTTGCAGTATGTCTTCTGGCAAAGGCTTCAGAATTCTGGCTTTGGCATCGGAGGCTTGGGCATGCTGGCATTAGGAACCTCCACACCCTTGCGAAGAAGAAGCATGTCATAGGCATCGAGGGCGTCAAGTTCAAGAAAGATCACTTATGCGGTGCCTGTGAAGCAGGGAAGATGACAAGGGCAAAACATCCTTCGAAGACAATCATGACCACTACTCGACCCTTCGAACTGCTTCACATGGATCTCTTTGGTCCCACTCACTACTCAACTTTTTCCACTACTGCTTGCCTCTATGGTTTTGTCATTGTTGATGATTACTCTAGATATTCTTGGGTGCACATAATCCTTTACAAGACTGAAGTGCTGGATGTCTTCAGACGCTTCGCAAATTGGGCTATGAACAATTATGGCGCCAAGATAAAGCACATCAGAAGTGACAATGGCACTGAATTCAAGAACACTGGCCTTGATACATATCTGGATACCTTGGGCATCACACATGAATTTTCAGCTCCGTACACGCCACAGCAGAGTGGCATCGTCAAATGCAAGAACAGAACACTCATTGAGATGGCCAGAACAATGCTAGATGAGTACAAGACTCCAAGAAAATTCTGGCCTGAAGCCATTGACACTGCATGCCATACAATCAACCGTGTTTATCTTCACAAGCTTCTGAACAAGACATCTTATGAACTTCTAACTGGCAAGAAGCCAAATGTCAGTTACTTCAGAGTATTTGGCTCAAGATGCTGGATCAAGGACCCACACCACACCTCAAAATTTGCACGGAAAGCACATGAGGGCTTTATGCTTGGATATGGAAAGGATTCACACTCCTACAGAGTCTTCAATCTCTTTCACTACAAAGTGGTTGAAACAATGGATGTGCGGTTCGATGAGACCAATGGTTCACAAAGAGAGCAACTGCCAGATGTGCTAGATGAAGTTCCAGCCAGTGAATCAATCAAGCTAATGGGAACTGGAGAAATTATACCTTCTGAAGCTCATCCTGAAGAAGAACTTATCATCTCAGCACCTGATCCACATGAAGACAATGCTCAGCCTAAAGACATTCCTCCCCACGACAACATAGATCAGCAAGAGCAAAGTCTTCGAACCATACATCCTCATGTTGCCAACGAAGTGCAGATTGACAGAATAATTGACAACATCAATGCACCTGGTCCACTGACTCGTTCAAGGGCAACTCAACTGGCAAATTTCTGCGGACACTTCGCATTCGTTTCAATCACAGAACCCAAGAAAGTTGAAGAAGCTTTTATGGAACCTGAGTGGATTCAAGCAATGCAAGAAGAGCTTCATCAGTTTGAGCTGAACAATGTATGGGAATTGGTTAAACGTCCTGATCCACGGAAGCATAACATAATAGGCACCAAATGGATATACCGCAACAAGCAAGATGAGCATGGTCAAGTTGTCAGAAACAAAGCTCGTCTCGTTGCTCAAGGATATACTCAAGTGGAAGGCATTGACTTCGATGAAACATTTGCTCCTGTGGCCAGACTTGAAGCCATTCGTATACTGCTGGCCTATGCAAATCATCATAACATACTTTTATATCAAATGGATGTGAAGAGTGCCTTTCTCAATGGCAAGATTGAATAAGAAGTGTATGTTGCACAACCACCTGGGTTTGAAGATCCAAAACATCCTGACATGGTTTACAAGCTCAATAAGGCACTATATGGCCTCAAACAAGCCCCTCGGGCCTGGCATGACACACCCAAATACTTCCTGAAGAGCAAATGCTTCATACCTGGCTCCCTAGATCCCACTCTCTTCACGAAGACATATGATGGTGAACTGTTTGTGTGCCAAATATATGTGGATGACATTATCGTCGGCTGCACCAATCAGAAGTACAGTGAGGAGTTCGGATATATGATGCAAGAGCAATATCAGATGTCTATGATGGGGGAGCTGAAATTCTTCCTCGGTCTTCAGATACGGCAACAACGCAATGGCATCTTCATATCTCAAGAGAAGTATCTCAAAGATTGCCCAAAGAAGTTCAGTATGCAAGACTGCAAAGGCTTCACAACACCAATACCAGCCAAACATCATCTGGGTCCTGACGACAATGGTAAAGAGTTCGATCAAAAGGTATACCACTCCATGATTGGTTCTTTGCTTTATTTATGTGCATCTAGGCCAGATATTATGCTTAGTGTTTGCATGTGTGCTCGATTTCAAGCGGCACCAAAGGAGTCGCATCACTTAGCAGTGAAGCGAATTCTTTGATATTTGGCTCACACCCCAACTCTAGGATTGTGGTATCCAAAGGGCTCAGAGTTTGATCTGGTTGGATTCTCGGATGCTGATTATGCTGGTGACAAGGTTGATCGGAAGTCTACATCAAGCACATGTCACTTTCTGGGACGATCACTTGTATGTTGGTCTTCAAAGAAGTAGAACTGTGTATCCCTCTCCACTGCCGAATCTGAATACATTGCTGCTGGATCTTGCTGCGCTTAGCTTCTGTGGATGAAGCAAACCCTCAAGGACTATGGCATTGAACTGAAGCAAGTGCCTCTTTACTGCGACAATGAAAGCGCCATCAAGATCGCCAACAACCCAGTTCAGCACTCAAAGACAAAGCACATTGAAATTCGTCATCACTTTCTCAGAGATCATGTTGCAAAGGAAGATATTGATATCATACACGTCAACACTGAAGAGCAATTGGCAGATATCTTCACCAAGCCCTTGGATGAGAAGAGATTTTGCAAGTTACGGTGTGAGCTAAATATCTTGGAATCCTCAAATGTCCTGTGATCAGGCACACATCCTAACACTTATGCATATTGATGACTTAGATGTGCAACACACAAAGTAACGTATATCTTCAATCAGTGAAGACATATATTCTAAGTGTGAATATATTAATGTGGAAATTGACTTCGGAGTGCCACGATAATTGTGCGCCGTGTCTGAGTCTAATACTTCCTATACGGTGGGTAACGCCACCACCAAACGTTCTATTTTTTTGAAGTGCTTCACTCATGGCGTTACCTAGCAATGTCTTCACATTTGGTTTGGCTTCAATCTCTACATGTCTTCATGATTATCTTCACTACGTGGATTATATATATATATATATATATACTAGTGTTCTGTCCTCTACAGCATTCACTTATAGCTATGTCTTCTTGTTTTGAATCTTTTGAACTAAGTGAATGTGATCGGACCCTAATCTCTCCATGCTTTCTATCTCAAATTCTATCTCTCCAAGTCATATGCATCCTATTGAAACTGTCGAATGTCTTCTCTGCGTCCTTGTCAGCAGAAGACACAGAGACAAACTTTAAAACCGTTTTCAATGCTCATTCATCCACAAGAAATCCGGAGAAGTAGGAACGACCACCCGACAATCCAGGCGTGCGTGGGATGTGGAACTGCCCCCAAGACTCCGCATGATGTCCACATGCTGTTCAGATGCAAATCTCCAGGGGCACCTATGTAATAGCGCAGTGCAGCCCCTGTGACTATAAATACACACTCACCACGGTCATTATCTCCTTCTCCTTCTTCCTCCCTCGCACGAACCCTAGCGCCACCGCTAGCTCTCGACGATGCCGGCGACAAAGCGCTTCACTGCCGCAACCTCTCCGACGCCGTTTTCACACCGACCGCGGACATCACTCTCTCCGCCGTCGCCGTAGGTGTCTTCCGTCGCCATGTTAGGGCACGGAGGATCGAACTGCTCGGCCTCATCTCCCACTCCGTCTAGCAGTTCCAAGTGTGGTAAATAAAACCTCTTTTTACAGCCTCTTTTGATCCTATAGTTCGGTCACTTTCTGCCATAAGAAGTTTCTATTCACACAAGTTAGATCTGTCTCAGTCTGCATCTCATAACTTGCCTAGTATATTCACTTGTGCTTCATGAAGTAGTTAGATTCCTCACTTGTACTGATCTATGGGTTCATACAAATCTGGAACCAACTTCTTTTCTATAAGTGAATGTCTTCGCACGATGAGGTCAATATCTTCTAAACTGATTTATCTTCAAAATCTTCTGAGAATGCATATGACCTCTTCCCCTTCCCTCGCACCTTAATGCTGTTACAGGTACATGTCCATGGGAGAATCTTTTGGTTCTCATAGTCTGCATTCATTTGCAGAGTTCTTACAGCATCACATCAATTCTCCTGAAGCCAGTTCCTGTTGGTCCAGCAAAAGAAAGCCTTTGAACGTCTTGAAGCCTTCCAAGTTAAGCTTCATGGCTGCAGAAAAACCAGCAAGGAAGGGTGGCAGAAAGCGTCGAGGGGAAACATCAAGAGATCTGCCCGATGACCTCTTAGAGCTGTACAATACAGATCCTGAAGAGGATTACAATCAGCGCAAGACACGAATCCAATGGATTCGACGCTATTGGGCGGAGCAATGGTTCCAATACCGCTTCGTCACCAAGGAGTATGCTGAGAAAAGCGCCATCAAGAGAACATGGGGAGACGTACTATACAAAAATCTCGTGCCCAGGTCCAGAGACGAAGCCATTGCTCAAGGCTTCTATCCATGCATGGTCAGAGGACCGCAGCCTGCTGATGCTCATCTGTCGTCACTACTCTGGCGTCGTGACGACAATCTATTCAAGCGCAACTTCCAGTTTGCCCAGAGGTCAGCAAAGCACAACAAGAAGAAATTGGGTTTAGACTTCAACCCTGGTCCCTCCGCACCAAGGGCAGATGGCACACGTGAGGCCGACCCCAATATCATCGGTCCATATGCAAATCTTGAGGGCCTCATCGCCCGCATCTTAGTCCAAGGGACTGCCGTCAATGACCCTCCTGCTGACTCTGAATATGATGAAGCGCCTGCTGCACCGAAGCCAAAGCAGGCAAAGAAGCCAAAAGCTTCAAAGCAGACCCCTTCACCCAAAATCTCAAGGGCGAAGCCATTGGCAACTGCACCTCCTGAAGCCAGTGCGCAGTCTGAAGACTTATCTCGAGTCTCCAAGCCCCAGGAAGCAAAGAAGCCTTAGCCACACATAGGCAAAGAGCTCACAGCTGCTGCCATTCTGCGCAGCGAAACCATTGATCTGTCCATCGACAAAGATCTTGGAGATGACCCTCTTGAGCAGCTCATCAAGAGCAAGGAGGAGGCTGAAATCTTCAAAAATCTGCCTCTGTTTGATGTAGCAATCATCCACAACTTCATCGATGAGTGGTTTGCTACACCAAATATCAGCTTCGATGATCTGCAGCTGCCCATTGGCCTCAGCGTCGCCTTCCAAGGTGCTATTGCTTCAGAACTTGCAATTGCCCAGCGCATTGTTGAACTGAAGCAGAAAATTGATTTTGAAAAGGCTCAGTTCAAGCAGAATATGGCCAGGCTCAGCGTCCAAGAAGTCAAGGACTTCAAGATCATGTTGCACGAGTTAAAGGAAAACTTTCTGAAGAAGCATGCAGAAGCTCAGGGTTCGCGGGAGTGAATGAAGACTCTGGCTGATCGCTGTGTGCAGGCCTACAATGAGGCCGAGAAGCGCAAGGCACTTGGGCGTCCCGGCATCAACCCCAGGATGGCCGCGAAGAAGAAGAAGAAGCCTGCTGTGCCTGAACCAGAGGCACCAAGACAAGAAGCTACTCCAACTGTCTTCCCCACTGCTACGACTGGCTCGAAGCCAAAGAGCCGGTCAACCGCTTCAGAGCTCAAGAAGACACGGACAACCGAAGCTGAAGCAAGGAAGAGGAAACACTCTGAAGCCTCTCCTTCTGACCCCACCAAGAACAAGCGCAAGATCAAGAAAGCTCGGGCTGCTCCCACAGAGCCCTTGATAGTTGAACCCCTATCTGTCATCTACCCTGACGTAGATCGTTAGCTGATAGTTCATGAGCCTGCTCCCATAGAGGCTCCTGAAGCTGAAGATATTCCAGCAGCCGACCCCATCGCTGCTGAAGACATTGGTCATCAGGACAATGTACAAGATGATGCAGCCCTTCCTCAGGTTGAGACAAGCAAACTGATCAGCATTGGTCGTCCTGTGACGCCAATCACACAAGCTGTATCATGGGCGGATCGCCCACAAGAAGAAGAATCTGAGGCCCAGCCCACTCCAACTCCAAAGGCGTCGTCTGCATTCCGCAGGCTTCGCAAAGGACCACGGCCTCAAGATTCGGCTGAAGACATTCTGGCTGCATCAGCCGAAGATACTGACGAAGCACCACCAGAACCCACTTCCCCGCTCCACCAAGAACCAGTTCTCCAGGAGAACGTGCCTGCGTTTGCCCCTCCAGCTAGTCAAGTGGAGGCGGAAAATATGGAGGTTGCCACCACCAACCTTGAAGCCAATGTGGAGCCCTCCCCAACAACAGCTTCCGAAGACACTGAAGCTACTGCTCCTGACACTTCTGCGCCTGAGTCTGCGGCCGGTCCACAATTCAATTATCATGTTGCGCACAGGCCTCAGGTTCAGAAGCCGATCCCAGGACTGCCAAGGTTCCCAGGTCCTGCATCAGCTCCTGGCTCCTTTAATGTCAATAGCTTCAGGGCAGACAACACGTTTTTCAACAGCTCCAAGAACCCTTACTCAAGGGAACGGATTGTATCAGATAGGTTCTGGAGCTATCCACAACGCAGCTATTACTCATGCATCCTATACAACCAAGGCCGCATCTTCCCGCACAAGCGCCTTGAGGTTGAAGCTGTTGCTGGTCTGCCAGGCCTGGAAGAAGCACTGGATTGCTTCAAGCAAGTGGGTTTGCTGCCGTTCATCACAGATGAAGAGCACTGGAATGAAGAGCTTCTACTTCAATTCTATGCCACTCTTCATATCAAAGGCTACAACAGAGATCCGAACACTTGGGTCCTGGAGTGGATGACCGGAAATGTCCATCATGAAGCCAATGCATTCAATATCATTGAGCTTACCGGCCTGCCCACTCCTGGCGAATTCTTCGAAGAAGGCTGCCAATTACATGCTGAAGCAATTCAAAGCATATTCCAGAGGCCTGAACCAAATATGAGTCAGATGCTTTCAATGATGAAGCCATTGCCCCATGATGCACCCTATCCAACTGAGTTCTTCGTTGAAGACTTAGAGTACCTGCCCAGAACCATATATCACATCATCAGGCGGACTCGCTGGCCCCTCAAGGGACACTCTCCACATGCCAAGGTTGAGGGTGCAATGAAGACTCTCATATTCTACATCCTTCATGGCAAATGCTTCAATGCGCAGGACTTCTTCATACGCCAGCTTGCGGCATCCGGCTCAGATTTATTTGGCTTGAAGTTTTATGCTCCTTGGGTTATGCGGCTGATCAAGCTTCATTCTGTGATTTCATATCAGCCCTCAGCCCGCAACCATCGGATCTTCTTGCCAGATGTGGACACCTCTGCTGAAGCTATATATCCTGAGCCTGCCAAGCAACCATTAAGTCTTCAGAATGCAGAACACCAAAGCTTCACTCAGAATGATGACGGTGTTGCAGCCATCTCCAGAGTGTATCCGTTGGCTGGCACCACACGTGCACCTGCATCTACTGAAGCCACTGACAGCCCAACTGATCAGCGACCCAAGAAGCGCGCTCGTGCCCTCAATGACCGAGAGCTTCTTGTGGCTCTTCACCAAAAGAAGGAGATGCATCACGACTGGCTCAAGAGGTAGATGAAAAGCATCATGGAGGACGTCAATCGTATCAGGAATCTTGCAACCAAGAAAGCAATTATTGCACATGAAACCTGTCGCCGCACTTGGAAAGGACTCACGATGATGTGTCCTGAAGCTGAACTTCAAGAGGATGGCTTCATAGAGCGCTTCAAATTTGACTTGTCGGGTGGTAGGAGCGACATATGCCAATGGGTGGCTTATCATTGTGGGAGCCAATAAAACATCGCCGGTGCCTGGAAACGGGATAAGGCGTAGACATGCACACCGGCGAATCTTACCCAGCTTCAGGGCTCTCCGAGGAGATAACACCCCTACTGCTGCTCTGCGGGGTCTCCGCATGGTTGCTAAATGAACAAGTAGCTACAATGCTCCTTGAGCTGTTTCGGGTGGAAGGAGGAAGAAGGGCTCAGCTAGCTTGCTTCCTCTCCTTGTATGGTGTCTAGGTCTAACTTGAGAGTCCAACCCTTTGCATGGGTGCACCGGGGGGTTTATATAGGCCTACCCCCCGGGGGTACAATGGTAATCCAGCTGGGTGCGGGGCCCAGCTGTCTGTGACTATGCTTGCCGGCTTCTGCGCCGGCTACTGGGGCCTGCCGGCTGGTGGGTCCCGCCGGCTGCCGGCTCCTTGGTCGATAGGTAGGCCCCACAGGCCAGGGCCTGGTCGGTGGCTGGTTACTGTTGCTCCGTGCTGTTGACGCATGCTTGGTCGGGGTAAGCGTGGCTACAGTAACGCCGCCTTGGCGGGCGATTACTGTAGCCCCGCCGTATCTTGTCTCCTTAATGGGCGTCTTCTTCGAGGAAAGTGGCAGGCCGGCTATGGGAAGCCGGCCCTCTATCTTGCCGGCTTGAGAGGAGGTGCGCCCGCCTTCGGTATCTCTCTGCCCGAAGGGGCCCACCGCCTCGGGGGCCACGCTGGCGGCCCGTCGTGGACGGCGTCGGAGCCGCCGTGGCAACAGTGCCGCGCCGGACGGGTCGTGGCCACCCGTACGGCGCACTGTACCAGGCGTGCTCCGGGTCTTGGGGGTGGCAGGCTCCACTGTAGCCACGCCCCACTTCATCATCGCAGGGTGGACGTGTACTTTGCGGGTACGGCTTTGACTGCTTTATAGGAGCCGGCTTCTCGTAGCCGGCCTTCCTGCAGCCGGCTTCTTGTAGTCGGCCCTCCACAGCTTTCTTCATGAGGGTAAAGGGTGGGCTGCCCCCGAAGCCGGCCAGGAGGTAGTCGGCTTAGGGGGGAGGCGGCCCTAGGTCTTGAATCTTCTTGAGAGTCGGCCAGTCTTGTAATTTTTTCTGATGGGCCAGGGGAAGCCGGCTAAGCTACCCATGGCTCTTTACTCCGATAGTAGTCCCCGAAGCTGGGCGAGCTTCACGACGGGCAGAGGGACGAGAAGCTTGGCCAGCTTCATACCCTGAGGAGCCAACTTCGCCGTTGTAAGCCGACTTCGGAGAGTTTCCTTGTTTATTAATATGACCGTGGCTGACCCGCGGGCTGGCCGCGGGCCCCACGACGGGCCACGTGGCGGAGAAGTCCTGCCGTCGCACGCGCGCGACGGGACGCCGCCGCAGGCCCGGACCCGCCACTCCTTGGCCTCGGCCCGGGCGCAGATCTTCTGCGGCCCGAGGGGACTGCTCGCCTCCCCGCGACCTTTTCCTCGTGTCTTCAAGGCGCGCAATTAACGCGGGGCGTGGGGGAGATGGGCACGATCGATCCCCACGATCCCCCACGCCGCGCCTCCTCGGCTCCGGCGCACGAGCCTACAAGTAGGAGGGGGAGGGGGAGAGACAAAGGCTCGTTCGCTCCCCCGCTCCCCGTCCCTCCTTGCTCTTCTTCCCTCCTTTCTTCTTCCTCGCGCCCAACGCAGCCTCCCGTCGCAGCCCGCCCATGCCGCCATGTCCATGGCGCTGTCAAGCTCGTGGGATGGGTCCAACGTCCATGAAGACCACATCGAGTTTCTCCGCCAGACCCGGCGCCTGCCCGCCGCCAACCTCGTGTAGGCTCGCCTGGCGCCGGAGACGGAGATTTCATCAGCGCCAGAAGAAGGCGAGCGCGTTGTCTTCCGCACGCATTTCTTGCGTGGCTTCGACTTCCCGGCGAGTGGCTTCATGCGATCCTTCCTCGACTTCTACCATCTCCAGCCGCATCACCTCACGCCCAACGCGGTGATGCAGCTGTCGGCCTTCGTCTCTCTCCGCGAAGGCTTCTTGGGCGTGCTGCCGACGCTGGAGCTTTGGGCGGACCTCTTCCAAAACAAGCTCGGCACCGTCTCCGCCGGCGTGCCCGCCCCCTGCGGGGCCTTCATCGCGATGAAGAGGGCAAGCGACAACAACCCCTTCCCGCACATTCCTCTAATCCAATCTGTCAAACTCTGGCAGAAATCTTATTTCTACGTCAAGAACGTCGCCCCGCAAGGAGACTACGTGAATCTGCCAGCTGGGAGGCGGCCATCCTGGGGCTTCCGGGCCAAGTCCTTGTCTCAGGCCGGGAACGCCGCCATCGCCCGGCTTCGGGTAATGATCCAGTCGGAAGGCCTGTGCGGAGCCGACTTGGTGGCCGCCTTCGTCGAGCGCCAGATCCTTCCCCTTCAGAGCCGGCCCCACATGCTATGCCAGATGAGCGGCCGCTTCGACCCCTGCCGGCTGAGCACATGGGAGATGCCCCATGCCGAGGTAGCGCTCATGGTGAACTACGTCGCCAACCTCAAGCTCGCCGACGGCTGGCAATACGGCAAGGCGCCGTACTCCCGCGCCCATCCTCCGCCCGTGGTGAGTCCTTCTTTCTGTCATCAGCCGGCTTGAGTCGGCCGGCTTCTGACCAGGCGGCTCTTCTCTTTTCTCTTTGTTATCAGAACCCTCTTCTCCCGCCGCCAGCCAGGGCGGCAGGAGTCGAACGCCAGTATGCCCCGGATCGTACAGTAGACGACATCGACGACCCGGCTTGTTCGCGGTCGCCATGGAGGACGCTGCCACGGGGGACGTCGCCGGGCCCGGAGGCACGGGGCTCTCGGACAGCTTTGACGTCTGGACGGATGACACCGATGTTGAAGAAATCCCGCACCACCAGCCGGCAGCCGATCGTCATGGCGCGGGCTCGTCCGCCGCGCCGACTGCTGGTGGTGGAAAGGCGAAACGCCGGGCCGCGCTTCCCCTCTTCGGCAGCCGGCCGAAAAAGACTAGGGCCTCCGCCGCGGCCACGAAGCGAGACGAAGCGGCGGCGAAGGCGGCCCGCTTCCGGAAGGCGGTGAAGAAGCCTCCAGCAGTTTCCATGTAAGCCCTCCGGCCGCTTGCGTGCTTGTTACTTTGTTGTCTTCCTTTGTTTTAATTCTTCTCCGATTTCTGAGCAGGGCGCCGCTTTCCCTCGAGCGAGGCCCAGGTGGCTCTGTGGTCGGGCCGGGTGCTGGATCCTCAGGGCCCCGCCGCGTGGACCCCCGCGCCGATCTTGCAGAAGCCACGGAGCGGAACGCTCGCGAGGCGCGACAAGAGAGGGAGGCGGCGGAGCGGGAGGCCGCCCGGGCGGCGACGGAGCGAGCGAACGCGGCGGCCGAGATTCCATCGGAGCGGGCGGCCGCGGAGACGGAGGCGGAGGGCACGCATAGCCGGCCTCCGCTGCTCACCATCCCCCTCCACACCTTGGACCCGGACATCCCGCTGCCCACGGCGGAGGAGATCACCCCCGATCAGCCGCCGATGCAGAGGGATGAACTCTTCGAGATCTTTGCGGAGAGGACGCCGCCGACAGTGCCAGCCGGAGCAGGAGAAGGCGGCCAGTCGTCGGCGGTGCCGGAGGAGCCGGCCCGGGCCGCACCCGAGGCCGGAGCCGGTCTTGAAATCGAGCTGGCGGCGAGCCAGCGCGCCGGAGGGAGCACGGGCCCCGCTGTACACGCGCCGAGCCATGGGTGCCGACCAGACGGCAGACGCCTTGGAGGCGGCCAGCTCCGCCACGTCCGGGTGGACTCCCAGCGGAGGAAGCAGCGAGCTGAACATCGCGGCCCAAGGGGTTCGGAGCCGGCTGCACGCACAGGCCGGCCTCCTGAGGCAATTTACTCAGGAGTTTCTGTCGACGCGGTCTGCAATCCGGGTAAGTTTTTTATTTGTTGACCGTTCTGGTCCTCTGATTTTTTCCGTGGGGGCGCGCTAGCGCACCCACTGGGTGTAGTCCCCGAGATCCGGGCCGACTGCAGCGCAGTCGGGTCAGATCTTACTCGACGACTATCTTAACTGTTTTCTGTCTGATCTTTAGGATTATCACAACTCTCGTGCCGCCGCCTTCAACTCCCAGGCTCGGGAGCTGAGCCGGAGGACCGAAGACCTGGCCAGCATCCGACGTAAGTGTATTGCTTTTATCTGTTTCTCGTGGGGGCGCGACAGCGCACCCACTGGGTGTAGTCCCCGAGATTCGGGCCGACTGCAGAGCAGTCGGGTCGGATCTTCCTTGACGACTTTTCCCTTGCTGACTTTTTCTCTTTGTCTTTTGCTCGTGCAGAGGCCAACGCCAACCTGCGGAGGGAACTCGGCGAAGTGCAGGCCGCTCTTCGTGCCAGGGACGCCGAGTACGCCGACTTGGTTCAGGAGCGCGACCGCCTGGTCAAGAAACTGGCCGACCAGGAGGAAAGCCATAAGGCGGCCCTGCAGAAGGCGCAGGACAGCGAGGCTGCCCTGAAGGCGGAGTTCGAGACCAGGGAGGCGAGCTGGGCCGAGACGCGCCAGGCGCTGGAAGAAGGCTTCGGCCGAATCGAGGATCTGATCGATGGTAAGCCACCTTTCTTGCCCTTCCTCCATCTGCCGGCCGCCTGAGGTTTTGTTTTGACTTGTGCTTGCTTCTTTGCACAGAATACTTTCCCGGCCACTCCGTCCTCGCCGCCCAAGCCATCGAGGCCCACCGCGAGTTGCGCCGTCAGGCCGGAGTTGTTGTCCCGCCGGATGCGAATCGAACGCTGTCGGAGCAGCTCGTCGCCATCCAAGCGGGAGTGTAGCCGGCCCATCGGATGCTCCGTCGGCTCCAACGTGCCGGGGCGCAGGTGCTGGCCGTGCTCTGGCCCGGCCAGACGATTCCCCGCACCCCAAGCCGGACTGCCGACTGGCTAGAAGTCGCAGTCGGCCGCTTCGAGGCTTGGAAGGCGTCCGCAGCCCGTCTCGGAGCCGGGCGTGCGCTGGAGTTCGTCCACGCGTGGTACCCAGGGCTGAGCCTAGACCAGCTGCGGACTTGGCGGTTGGAGGCCGACGCGGAACTGGAGGAGGTGCGGCCGGTGATCGCGCAGCGCGCCTCGACGATCGCCGAGTGCACCGACACCAGCGTCTTCGTGCCGGAACTCAGTGATGACGGCGTCGCCCAGCCGGAGGAGTGGTTCGGGCTGAACCCGGCGGAAGGCGAGGACTCGGCCGAGGAGATCGCCTCCAGCGACGAGGGCGAGGACGACGAGGAAGAAGACGGCGGAGACGCCAAGCCGACTGGTGAGACGGCCGACCGCCCTCAAGCCGACCGTGCCTCCAGCAACGAGCCGCGCGGGAGCGCGCCCTCTGCCGGAGGCGATGATCAGGCCGAAGTTGGTCAGCCGGCCACTCCTTCAGCCGGCACGACCGCCTCCACCGCCCAGCCCGACTCGTCAGCGGCCCCGCCGGCTTGATCTGCCGTTCCTATTGTTCCTGCTTTTGCTTTTTCGAACAATTTTAAGTTTCCGCAATTCCACCCACTGGGGGTGTATCGAACAATGTTGGATGTTGACCTCTCTGGAGGTCCTTTGTGTAAATATTAATGTATGCATGTGTTGGCTTCCATTCGAGTGCACTTTTTTATCCTTAGGCTTTTTCCTTTGCCGCCTTCCCTCTTTGGGAAGGCAAGTACTCGAGCTTTCTTGGATTTGAAGCAGACTGAATGTAAGCCGGCCGGCCGGCTACTCTGGTAGTCGGTCGGCGGGAGGCGGCAAGCCGGCTTTTGTTATATATATAAGCCCGTTAGTCCCTAGCCGTTTTTCGTGTGCGCACCCTTTCCGGCTTATGACTCTTGCCAGCCGGGCAGTCGGTTCTTCGAACTGCGATTTTGGCAAGAGCCAAGCATGGGTGTCGGCACATTACTTCTCTGACTGCGGGTAGGGCTCCTAATATAACTCCAGTCGGCTTGTCCCCGGGCCGACTCGTCGAACCCGGTGCCGGACAAAATAAATGAACAGGCGATATCATACGCATGATAACTTTCATTCATAAAATAAAGGATGGCACGAAGATGGAGTCGGATTCCGGAGACGGCTTGATGGATGGCTTGAGGAGGCGCTGCAGGGCGACGCCGGTTGGTATTGCTTGCCGCGTGGAGCCTATTCGGGCCAGAGCATCTGCTGGCTCGTTGTCGGCTCGCGGCACATGGAGGAATTCACATCCATCAAAGTATCCACTGATTTGCTGTACTAGGAAGCGGTAGCTCGCCATGTTTGCGTCCTTGGCGTCCCAGTCGCCAAAAGATTGCTGAACCACCAAATCCGAGTCGCCATAGCACAGGATCCGGCGGATGCCGAGTTCCTTGGCAAGCTGGAGCCCGTGTATGAGCGCCTCGTACTCGGCTACATTGTTGGAGGCGGCGAAGTGGATCTGCAGCGTGTATCTGAGCTTGTCGCCCTTAGGAGAGGTAAGGACGACGCCGACTCCCAAGCCGGTGCGCATCTTGGATCCGTCAAAGTGCATGCGCCAATGGGTGGAGTCGGGAGCTGGCTGTAAGTACTGGGTCTCGGCCCGTCGACGAGGAAGTCAGCCAGTGCTTGCGACTTGATGGCGGTGCGGGGCTGGTAGAAGATCGTGTAGGGGGCCAGCTCGATGGCCCACTTAGCCACCCGGCCGGATGCATCCCGGCTGCCTATGATCTCGGCCAGCGGGGCAGTGCATACGACCGTGATGGGATGTTCTTGAAAGTACGGCTTCAGCTTCTTGGCGGCGAAGTACACGCCGTAGCACATCTTCTGGTAGTGCGGGTAATTTTGTTTCGAGGCAGACAACACCTCGCTCAGGTAATAAACCGGCCTCTGGACCAGCTGGGCTCGGCCTTCTTCGGGGCGTTCGAGCACAATGACGGTGCTGACCACCCGGCTAGTGGCGGCAATGTAAAGGAGCATGGGCTCTTTCTCAGTCGGTGCCGCCAAGACAGGCGGCGTGGACATCATTTTCTTCAGCTCGTGGAAAGCTTGGCCGGCCTGGTCATTCCACTCAAAGTGGGTACTCTTCTTCATGAGGCGGTAGAGAGGGAGAGCTTTCTCTCCAAGCCGGCTGATGAAGCGGTTCAGAGAAGCCAGGCACCCGGTGAACTTCTGAATCTCTCTAAGCTTGGTTGGGACCGCCATCCTCTCGATGGCCTTGATCTTCACAGGGTTGCACTCTATGCTGCGTTCGGAGACCAGAAAGCCTAGGAGCTGGCCGGCTGGCACTCCGAACACGCATTTCTCAGGGTTGAGCTTGATTCGGAACAGACGCAGGTTCTCGAATGTCTCCTTCAAGTCTTCCAGCAGAGTGCCACGCTTCTCCGTCTTCACCACAATATCATCCACATAGACGTGGGTGTTCTTGCCGAGCTGCGTGAGGAGGCACTTCTGCATGCAACGCTAAAAAGTGGCGCCGGCATTCCTCAAGCCGAACGTCATGGTCAGGTAGCAGAAGGCTCCAAACGGCGTGATGAAGGCGGTCTTCAGTTGGTCATCCGGGTTCAGCTTTATCTGGTGGTATCCCGAATAGGCATCCAAAAAGCTCAACAGCTCGCATCCGGCTGTGGAGTCTATCACTTGATCAATTCTGGGCAGAGCGAAGGGATCTTTTGGGCAGGCTTTGTTGAGGCTTGTGTAATCTATACACATGCTCCACTTGTTATTCTTTTTCAGCACGAGAACCGGGTTCGCGAGCCACTCGGGGAAGAAAACTTCCATGATGAAGCCGGCTGTGAGAAGCCGGGCTATCTCCTCCCCTACGATCCTTCTCTTCTCCTCTGACAGTCGGCGGAGAGGCTGCTTAACTGGTTTTGCATCCTCCCGCACATGTAATTTGTGCTCGGCGAAATCCTTCGGAACACCCGGCATGTCCTTGGGGGACCATGCAAAGATATCCCGATTCTCACGGAGGAAATCGACGAGCTCGCCTTCCTATTTGCTATCCAGGCTCGCCCCAATGACGGCAAACCTCTCGGGGTGCTCGGGGTCGAGCTGTATCTTCTTGGTCTCCTTGGCCGGCTGGAAAGATCCTTGGGCATCATACTCCTTGGAGTCGGCGGGTTGGTTTAGCTGCTTGCTGGCCAGGGCCACGACCCTGTTCAGCGTCTTCTTCTCCTCGGCAATCATGAGGGATTCGGCCAGCCGGCTGCTGGCCGCGGCGCAGTTGGCAGACTTCTTGTAGTCGCCGGCAATGGTGATGGCGCCCTTGGAGCTCGGTATCTTCATCTTGAGGTAAGCGTAGTGGGGGACCGCCATGAACTTGGCCAAGGCGGGTCGGCCAAGCAAGGCATGGTAAGGGCTCTCCAGGTCCACCACCTCGAACCAGATTGCTTCCCGGCGGAAATGATCCTTGCCCCCAAAGAGTACATCAATCTTGATCTTGCCGATGGGGGCGCAGGACAAACCGGGTACGATGCCATGAAACACCGTTCGAGTCGGCACAAGCTGTTTTGCCTTGACACCCAACTTCTCCATGGTGTCGCGGTACAGGATGTTGATGCTGCTTCCACCGTCGATCAGCACGCGGGAGAAGCGGGCGACACGTGTGTCTGTCGCAAGGGTGGCCTCCAGGACCAAAGCGTAGGAGCCGGGGGACGGCATCACCTCTAGGTGGTCGGCCCGGCTCCAACTGATGGATTTCTCTGACCAATGCATTTGGCCGGCTGGGTTGGCGGTGGCCACATTGACTTCTTGTTGCTCTCGGCGCTTGCTGCGCCGGTCTTCGGGCTGGCTCGTGAAGACAACGTAAGATGCTTTCTCATCGGGGAACTCGTCCTGCACGGCGTCGACCGCGGGCCGAGCGGCCTTGGGCGGCGGAGCCGGAGGCGGCGGGCCGGCAGGCGGAGTCAGCGTGAGCCCTTCGCCCTTGGAGATTCGGGCGAGCCAGTTGCACTTCCGGGTCATATGGTTGGACGGCTTCGTGCCGCTGTGGAACTTGCATGGGGCATCAAGGGTTTGCTCGTAGGAGAAGGCCGGCCGGCCGCCCTTGGGTTTCTTGGGCGCGGGCCGCCCCTCAGGCGGCGTATCTTCGACCGTGGCCACCTGCCGGCTAGCGGGAGGCGGCGCAGGGCCTTTGCGCTTCTGATCATTCTGGTGTTGGCGTCGGCCGGAATCGCCAGCCGGTGCTTGGGGCGCCGGATTGAGCACTTTTCCGGACACGTCCACCCGGAGCTCGGTCTTCATCGAGGAGTCGGCGGTGGCGTACTTGTCGGCGATGTTCAGGAGCTCGTCGAGGGTAGTCGGCTCATCGCAGAGAAGCTTGTGCTTGAGGAGGGTGCCCTCTCGGCACCCAGCAGTGAAGTATTCAATGGCTTGCACCACGTGCACCCCTTCGCAGGAATTGCGGAGCTCGGCCCAACGCGTGAGGTAGTCGCGAGTGGACTTGGCCGGGCCCTGTACGCACAGGGAGAGCTGTCTGGGCTTGGGAGCCCGCTTGTAGGTGCTGGTGAAGTTGCGAACGAAGGCTTCAGTGAAATCCACCCAGCTGTTGATGCTGAGAGGCTTGAGGTTGTTAAGCCAAGTCCGTGCCGTGCCTTGCAGCATGAGGGGCACGTACTTCATGGCAATGCGCCGGTTGCCATTGGCGATGCTGACGGCTGTGGAGTAGTCGGTCAGCCAGTCTTCCGGCTTCACCGAGCCATTGTACTTGGGCGTGTCTCTTGGGAGCGAGAACCCTTTGGGGAAGGGCTCGTCGCGGATGCGGGGGCCAAAACAAGGCGGGCCGACATCATCTTCTTCTTATAGCGTCAGGGATCGGGCCAGGCGGTCGATCCGGTGGCGGGCGTCGTTTTCGCCGACTCCCTCGCGGCGACCAAGCCGGCCGCTGAGAGTCGGGTGTGCCACTGGAGGCGGGGTGGGGTATCTCTCTCCACGAGCTCGAGGAGGAGGCGGGGTGCCCCGCCATTCCATGGCTCGGGGGCGGCCGTCCGCGTCTCGCTCGATGGAGATTTGGGTCCGGCTTCAGCTGGAAGCCGGCTCTTTCTTGCACCGTGCGCGGGTGCTGCTTGTAGTCGGCGACCGGGAAGTCGCGCCATGCTCGCGGTGCGGGGGAGGGCTCCCCGCGCAGGCGTCGGCTTCGTGCCGCCGAGCGGCTGCATCGATTAGTTGTTGTATGCGCCGCGTCATGTGGGGGAGGTCTTCGGCTTCCAAGCCGTCCAGCTCGTCTACAGCCGCCTGGGCGGCGCGCAGGTTCTCGAGCGGGGTGGCGTAGACCGGGCGATCGACTCCAAACGTGTCGGCGATGACGGCGCCGCGTTGCCTGACGGCACCAGCCTGGCTTGGGCCAGCCGGAGCCGGCGTGCCAAAGGCGGCGTGGTCAGCTTCGCGCTGGCAGGCCTCGGTGAGGCGTCTTACGGAGGCCAGCCACCGGCCCTCCGCGAGGAGGGCGAGGCGGCGTGCCTCCAGTACTTCGTCATTGGCGTCAGCCGGAAGGGGGGCGGACAAGTCGTGGGCCGCCGCGCGTGGGGCGTCGCAGGCATCCTCGTAAGTCGGGCCGTCGTGGCCGATAACCATCACCTCATTAGTGTCAAAATCGCGATCACCAGCCGGAGGGAGCGGGTCGTTGTAGATCGTGACGTTGGTGGGGAAGGTGTCGTAGGATGCCGTGTCGGAGTCGACAGGCATCGGGTCGGTGGAGCCAACCGACTCCAAATCCGCAGCGGGCTCGCTGGAGACGTGGAGCTGGCCGAGGAGGTTGGCGAGATGATCGGTGCCCACATCGGAGGCAAGCTCGTCGGAGATGCGGGCCTTGTCGAAGAGGTCGGCGAGGCCGCTCGCCGCGCAGATGTTGGTGACGCCATGCAGCGCGTCGCGGCAAGCGCCATCGGGCGAGCCGGGCTGGCTACGCTCGCAAGGAAGGAAAAGGGTTCCCGTCCAGAACAGGTCTCCGGACGACGGTGCACCTGGCCCCACGGTGGGCGCCAAATGTCGGGTGGTAGGAGCGACATATGCCAACGGGTGGCTTATCATTGTGGGAGCCAATAAAACATCGCCGGTGCCTGGAAACGGGATAAGGCGTAGACATGCACGCCGGCGAATCTTACCCAGCTTCAGGGCTCTCCGAGGAGATAACACCCCTACTGCTGCTCTGCGGGGTCTCCGCATGGTTGCTAAATGAACAAGTAGCTACAATGCTCCTTGAGCTGTTTCGGGTGGAAGGAGGAAGAAGGGCTCAGCTAGCTTGCTTCCTCTCCTTGTATGGTGTCTAGGTCTAACTTGAGAGTCCAACCCTTTGCATGGGTGCACCGAGGGGTTTATATAGGCCTACCCCCCGGGGGTACAATGGTAATCCAGCTGGGCGCGGGGCCCAGCTGTCTGTGACTATGCTTGCCGGCTTCTGCGCCGGCTACTGGGGCCCGCCGGCTGGTGGCTCCCGCCGGCTGCCGGCTCCTTGGTCGACAGGCAGGCCCCACAGGCCAGGGCCTGGTCGGTGGCTGGTTACTGTTGCTCTGTGCTATTGACGCATGCTTGGTCGGGGTAAGCGTGGCTACAGTAACGCCGCCTTGGCGGGCGATTACTGTAGCCCCGCCGTATCTTGTCTCCTTAATGGGTGTCTCCATCGAGGAAAGTGGCAGGCCGGCTATGGGAAGCCGGCCCTCTATCTTGCCAGCTTGAGAGGAGGTGCGGCCGCCTTCGGTATCTCTCTGCCCGAAGGGGCCCACCGCCTCGGGGGCCATGCTGGCGGCCCGTCGTGGACGGCGTCGGAGCCGCCGTGGCAATAGTGCCGCGCCGGATGGGTCGTGGCCACCCGTACGGCGCATTGTACCAGGCGTGCTCCGGGTCTTGGGGGTGGCAGGCTCCACTGTAGCCACGCCCCGCTTCATCATCGCAGGGTGGACGCGTACTTTGCGGGTACGTCTTTGACTGCTTTATAGGAGCCGGCTTCTCGTAGCCGGCCTTCCTGCAGCCAGCTTCTTGTAGTCGGCCCTCCACAGCTTTCTTCATGAGGGTAAAGGGCGGGCCGCCCCTGAAGCCGGCCAGGAGGTAGTCGGCTGAGGGGGAGGCGGCCCTAGGTCTTGAATCTTCTTGAGAGTCGGCCAGTCTTGTAATTTTTTCTGATGGGCCAGGGGAAGCCGGCTAGGCTACCCATGGCTATTTACTCCGACATGACTCCACGCCTCCTCGAAGGGCAATGCTTCGCAGAACTCCATCACTTGAAGATTCGGAGTTCTCTTCCTTTGCTGCCACCGTAACTGCCAGTATTATCGAAGAAGAAGACGACGCTACATCACCTCCACCTCCTTCAGCGCGCGTCGAATCTGCACCAAGCTCGTCTGCACCGCCAAACGCCTCCACCGACCCTGCTGCGCCTGGGAACGCGTAGAAAACTCTGATAAAAGGGGGAGAAGCATATGATGTTTATAGTCTTCAAGCGGGTCACTATGGGCAGGTGCCTTTATATTTTGCTACATTTTGCTTCGTGCTTACAACTCTCGTTTTGCTACACTTGGTTCTTTGAGTTGTAACACTTCAACTCGATGGTCGTCTGCTACTTGTTTGCCACTATGTTTTTGCGAAGATAAATTCCGCATGTACGACAATAATTTCCGCACTTATATCATTCTGCAGACGTCCATTTTTCATTATGCATGTCATTCTCTTCATATACTTTTACATGCATGGTGGATTGTCATCATAAGTTGAAGTGGATTTCCACAAGTACAACCTGCCATTCTAGAAGCAAATTACTTATATGCACATCTTCAGGGGGAGCCCTTGCAGCTTATGAAGACAATTCCTTTACAATTTCACAAATTATATTCCCCGTTGAAAACTTCAACTAGTTTGTCATCAATCACCAAAAAGGGGGAGATTGTAAGTGCATCTAGTGCCACCCCTAGTTGGTTTTGGAGTATTGACGACAAACCTAGTTGAGGGACTAATGTGTTTGTGAGAATTGCAAGATAACACAGGTAGAAGTCCCTCATTGATTCGGTTTTACTACCAGAGATGACCCCTAAAAATGTACGAAGACATTGAAGACAATGGTGGTATATGAAGATATTCACATTGAAGACTATGACAAGAGAAGACACTATGTGAAGCCTATGGAACTCGAAGACTTAGATGCTTCGTAGTTCTATTTCATTTGTGTTGAGTCATAGGAACCACCGTACTGTTAAGTGGGGTCCAAGAGAACCAGTCAGAATGACTGAAGTGATGCCTAATTCAAAACCTATATCTTCGAGCGAAGACTATGAGAACAAATCTTGTCCAGAGTCGGACAAGTCAGCTTTACTTGTAGCCCAAGTAAAGTTGCCGTGTGAGTTTGAAATCTGACCGTTGGTACACGTGTCAGTTCCTTAGTGTCCCAGGGTCATTTCGGACAAATCAGGTCGGGTTGCCCAGTGGCTATAAATAGGCCACCCCCTACAACCATAAACGGTTGGCTGCTCAGATTTCAGTGCACGGCTTTTGTCGTTTGAGAGCAACCCACCTCAAAGCCTTTGAGAGAAAATTCCTAGCGAGGAGAAAAGCCCTAACCACCCAGAGCCAGAGTAAATTGGGCATCACTTAAGTCTTCTTGTCTGAGTGATCTGAAGAATTATTACACTTGAGGACTGTGCATCCTCCAGCCTGTTAGGCGTCGCGTACTGAGCATCCAAGAGAAATTGTGGATTGCCAGTGAACGAAGTCTGTGAAGGTTTGGGAGTCTACCTTGAAGACTTACCAGAGTGATTGGGCGAGGTCTGTGTGACCTTAGCTCAAGGAGAAAACGGTGAGGACTGGGTGTCCTGAGCTGCGTGTTCAGGACTGGGTGTCCGGGACTGTGTGTCCTTTGGATTAAATACCTAGCCGCTCCAACCATACGTACAGTTGTCATAGCAACTGGAACTGGTCCAACAAATCATTGTCTTCAGCGTGTCACTGGTTTCATCTTCACTTCCTTTTACTTACTGTTACACATTGTGAAGCCATTGCATGCTTGCTGTATCTTCTGTTTCCACATCATAACTGTATGATTTGTTTGGCTTCGTAACTTCTTCCTACCTGATCCTTATTACACTGCAGCTACTTGTCTTGTGCTTTCACTCTATTGAATACTTGACCATGGCTTGCCTAGTGTAATCTAACTTCCGCTGCTTAAGTGATAGGCATATCTGTACTGTTTGTCTTCATAACTTTCACGTTTTGAAGACTTTCATAAAAATCGTCTATTCACCCCCCTCTAGTCGATATAACGCACTTTCAAGCGGCGGACACGGCCTGTCGGCGCCGTACCAGACCAGTCGGCAGGGCCCGCCAGTTGGCGGGCCCCGGCAGTCGGCGGAGAAGACGGAGGCCGGAGACACTGACGGCTGGGCCCGCGCCCAGCCGGATTACCATTGTACCCCTTGGGGGTAGGCCTATATAATCCCCCCAGGGCACCCATGCAAAGGGTTCGAATCCATTTAGCTCTAGACTAGATCATATAGGAAGGAGAGAGCTAGCCCAGCCTTCTCCTACCTCCAGGAGATAGCTCAAGGTGCAACCGTGTACACACTTTGCCATAGTGATCATGCGGAGACCCCGCAGAGCAGCAGTAGGGATATTATCTCCCCGGAGAGCCCCGAAGCTGGGTAAGATTCGCCGGCGTGCAAGCCTTCACCTCATCCCGTTTCCAGGCACCGGTGACGTTCTACTCGCCCCCACCATGATAAGCCATCCTTTGGCATATGTCGCACCCAACCCCTGACATTTGGCGCCCACCGTGGGGCCAAGAGCGCCGTCGTCCGGAGATCTATTCTAGACGGGAACCCTTTTCCTCCCCGACGAGCGCAGCCAGCCCGGCACGCCAGACGGAGTTTGCACCGACGCGCTCCATGGCGCCGAGATTGCCTATGCAGCCAGCTGCCTCGCCGATCTTGTCGGTGAGGTTCGCCTCTCCGACGAGCCTGCATCCGACGTAGGCACGGGCGGCCCCGAGAGCCTCCTCGCGGGCCTCCTTGACCAACTCCACGTCATCGGCGAGCCTGCCGTGGATTCGGAGTTTGTAGGCTCCACCGACCCGATGTTGGTCGACTCCGACACGGCGTCGCTCGACGCGTTCCCCACCAACATGGTGGTCTACGACGAGCCGCTCCCTCGCGCGGAGATCGACGGAAGCACTGTCACAGAGGTGCTCGTCATCAGTCATGACGAGCATCCCGGCGGAGGGGCGCATGACCCACTTGGCGCGGCATTACAAGACCTAATTGCGCCTATTCCGGAAGACGCTGGCGTGGAGACGTTGGAGGCACGCCGCCTTCAGCTCGTCGAAGGCACGAGGAAGTTGGCTAGCATGAGACGCTTGTTAGAAGCCTACCAGCGTGAGATGGATCGCGCTGTGGGTGGCTCGCCAGCCCCAGTTGGGCCCAGCCGCCTAGGTGCGGTCCAGCAGTGCAGCGTGGCCATCGCCAACCTGATTGGGGCGAATCGCCCTATGTACGCCACGCCTGCGGAGAACATTCGAGCCGCCCAGGCAGCGGCGGACGAGCTGGACAACTTCGAGGGTGAAGAGCGCCGCCTGATGACGGAGCGAGTCCAGCGGCTCCTCAACGCGGCTGCCAGCTCCGGCTGGGCCTCTGACCGGAGTGTGGCCAGGCGGTCTAGGTCCAGCCCCGGATACCATGCCTTGACGAACTCCAAGGCCCGGCGCGCTCCAGCTCGGGCCGAGGAACCTTTCCAGTTCTCAAGACGACCAGCCGCGACCTCCACCCAGTCGGCAGTCCGACTGGGGGTGCGCGGAGCCTGCATGTCTGGCCATAGGGCATCAATCACCTGGGCGCCGACACGTTGAAGCCGGCGCATCATCCGGTGAGCCGACCGAAGGCGAGCCTCGATACTCAGGATATGCTCATCAAGGGTTCGGGGGGCGTCGGCGGCGATCACGGTCAGCCTCGATGGCTTGGATGGCGGCCTGCGAGTGCCCAGGGAAGAAGTCTGCCAAGAAGGAAAGAATAAAAAAGCAAGTCAAAAATCAGGAGTCGGCTCGACTTATAGTCGGCAGCTTAAAGAAAGAAAGTAAAGAAACTCACCATCAAGGATGTCTTCAATCTCGTGGAAGCCGGAGGCCAGCAATGCCTCCTTGTCAGACCAGGAA
Organism: Triticum monococcum; assembly: GCA_034509565.1. Lineage (NCBI taxonomy): Eukaryota > Viridiplantae > Streptophyta > Magnoliopsida > Poales > Poaceae > Triticum > Triticum monococcum. Next base: position 660,765,018 of record CM067843.1, on the reverse strand, counting down.
GAGCGCTCGCTTGCGAACTCGGCCAGGAGGGCGGTCTCCGTTTCTTTCGCCTCCTTCCGCGTCTTCTTGAGCAAATCCTGCTGTTCTGCCAATTGTGCGGCCAGCTGATCGCGCTCTGCGGCGAGCTTGATGCACTCCCCCCTTGGCACGCAATGCAGAGTTGGCTTCGCTCAGCTGCTATTGAAGAGCAGCGTTGGCCTCTGAAGAGAAGGAAGAAAAAAGGCGTTAAGTCATCAATAAAGAAGGTCGCCGGGGAGATCCGGCCCGACTGCTCAGCAATCGGCCCGAATCTCGAGGACTACAGCCCGCGGGTGCGCCAGCGCGCCCCCGCAAAGAAGAAAAAGGACTCACTCCGGCTCTCCGACAAGTCGGTGGTCCGCTTGCCCAGCTCTTCAACGTTGCGATTGAAGGCAGTGACACGGAGGTTGTGGTAGTCCTGCGACAAGTATTTCAGACAAAAGTTAGTACCCGGAACTCACCAATTGGAGTTCCGGGCCGCCTGCTCAGTAGCCGGCCCGAAACTTGGGGACTACACCTAGTGGGTGCGTTGGCGCGCCCCCACAGAGAGGAACAAGAAAACAAGGACCAAAGAGAAAGCATACCCCGACGGCTGCCCGCGACGCCAGGTACACCTTGGTGCAGTTCTGGATGGCGTCGCTCTCAGCTCGCAGCTTCGTTTGGACGTCCAGAAGCGCCTGATTCAGCGGCCCCGTGCCGCCTCCTTTCACCCACCCAATGGGGGCGGCGCTCGTCGCTTCGGCGTCTGGGATAGCCGAGCTGGCGGTGCCGGTCTCCATGGGGCGTGGCGCCGAAGTCGCCTTCTCAAGACGGCGGCGCGTTGACTAGCCGACTTGAGGGAGTAGCCTCGCCACTGCCTCGGCTTCAGTTGGCGGCACCGGCGGGTCCACCGGCTGTTTGCCTTGCGCGCTCCCAGACGGCGGCAGAGGTGGCGGCGGAACGATCACGTCTGGCATGGAGGAGTCGCCGCCTTCCCTCTCCATGATGGGGTTCTCGCCGCCGGCTTCCCCAGTCTGCCCCGTGAACTCCGGAGGCGGCGGCCCAGAGTTCAGCGGGGTGACGAACACCGCCGACTGGCGGTGCGCGGCCTCCTCAGCCTGTCGTTTCGTCGCGACGGCAGCTTCGGCCACTGCTAGTTTCTTCTTGGCGGAGGCCTCCGCCTTATCGGCCTCCACCTTCTCCAGGCGGGCGGTCTCTTCCTCATTGTGCTTCTCATGCGCGTTCCGCTACGTCGCCTCCCGGAGGTCGGCGGCGGGCTCAACTCGCTGAGTGGTGGCGGACGTCTCCGCTGACCCCATGACGGAGGCGGCGACAACCCTCTCAAGAGTGAGGGGAGCCCTGAAGCGAGGAAAGCAAGTAAAAGACTCAGACAAAAGACACAAAGAAAGAATAAAGCGTTAAGACGGAATACTCATGCGGAGACCAGCGGTGGCTTCTTTACTTCCTTTCGGAAGCGGATGGCCTTCGCGGCCACTTCGTCCCGCTTGGTTGCCGCAGCCGAACTCTTGGGCTTCTTCGGCCTACTGCCGAACAAGGTCGGCACAGCCCTGCGCTTCTTCCCGCCGCCTGGAGCACCCGGCGTGGCGGAAGAGCCCACGCCGGGATGGTTGGCTCCTAGCCGGTGGCGGGGGGCGACCTCCTCCTCATCATCAGGCCAGTCCTCTGGACTGGCCCCGAGCCACGGGCCGCCTCCTCCCTTGGCGTCGTCTTCCAAAGCCGCCGCCCCCAGATCGGGGTCGTCGACGTCGCTGTCCGCCCGGTCAGCGAGGAACTCACGGGCCGGCCCCGCGGTGCCGGCTAGTGGATGGAGGAGGGGATTCTGACCAAAGCCGACTAGTCAGGTCGGACAAAACAAACTCGACAAGAAAGAAGACAATTCAAAGAAAGAAAGAAAAGGCAACTCACTGTGGGTGGGGGGTTGGCGCGGGAGTACGGCTCCTTGCCGAACCGCCAGTCCTCCAGGAGCTTGTTGTCTGAGAGATAGTTCACCATCTAGGCCACCTCCTCGTGAGGCATGTCCTTGGTGCACATTTGACTCGGGTCACGGTGCCTGCTCATTTGGCATATCATGTGGGGGCGACCTTGGAGCGGGAGAACTCGGCGCGCCATGAAGGCAGCCAGCAGGTTCGGACCAGTCAAGCCCTCCGACTGCGTCAGCACTCGGAGTCGCGTGACGGCGCCGGCTCCCGCAAGCATCAGCGACTTGGCCTGGTACGACCAGTTGGGCAGTCTCCCACCCGACGGGCCGGCTTCGAAAGCCGGCAGGTTGGCCCAATCGCCCTTCGCGAAGACGCTCTTCACATAGAAGTACGATCGCTGCCACATCTTCACCGACTATATCAGCTTGATGGTGGGCAAGGGGTTGTCGGCCCCCGACCTCCGCACGACGATGAACGCGCCGCACTAAGCCGGCACGCCTGCGGCTTGGGTGCCGAGCTTGGAGTAGAATAACCCCCCCCCAGAGCTCGAGGGTGGGGAGGACTCCGAGGAAGCCTTCGCACAGGGCCATGAAGGCGGATAGCAGCACCACCGTGTTGGGCGTGAGGTGGTGCGGCTGGAGGCTGTAGAACTCCAGAAAGGAGCGGAAGAAGCTGCTCGCCGGCAGCCCCAATCCGCGCAGGCAGTGCGAGCGGAAGATAACCCGCTCGCCCTCCTGCGGCGCCGGAGAGATCCCCCCCTCGGCGCAAGGCGTACCCGCACGTAATCTTCGCCGGGGAGCCGATGAGTCTTGCGGAGGAACTCGATGTGGTCGTCATGGACTTCTGAGCCATCGCAGGTGCCGGAATGCACCGAGGGAGGCACGACGGCAGAAGAAGAACTCATCGTGAGCAGATCGCCGCGGCGTTCGGCAAAGCTTGGGCGCGCGACGGTGCGAGGAGGAAGAAGAAGAAGAGCAAGGAGTAGCGTGGAGGAGGGGCGCGCGTGCTCTGCCGCGCCCCCCTCCTCCCCCTACTTATAGCCTCATGGGCTGCGAAGCCGAGGGGGCGGTCACGGGATTTACTGCGCCTACGACCCCCACGTTTCCATGACAAAAGTTACTGCGCGCAGTAACTTCATGGGAATCCCAACTGTCTGCTCGGGCCACAGCGGATCCGCTCGTGCGCCGAGGCGCGGTAATGGCGGGCCCCGCCTGCGGGCCTGTCCCGTCACGCGCGTAGGCTGGCAGACTGGCCCGGCTGCGTGTTGCCACATGACAGGCCCGAAACGGGCGGCGACCTGGAAGCTTAGCCAGCACGCTACTTGGATCCCGCCGCGGCATTCGAAATATTATGCAAGTCAGAGTTGGGCGAGTCCGACTCCTTCTAGTCGGCCCGGCAGAAGTCAAGAAAGATCCATGTCTCGGGCACCCGGAAAGAGAAACTGCTGAGGCTCCACGGCCGATCGTTCGTGGCGCCTCATCAGCTTCGGGGACTACTGTCGGAGTAATGGGCCACGGGTAGGCTAACCCGAGTCCCAGAACCTTTCAAGACATCGGGGCAGGCTGCGCCCCTCAAGACCCCAGGACAAAGAGCCGCCTTCCGAGAAGTCAGCGGCAAGGCAACCGACTGGCTACTCGCGGCCGAGTCCCAGGAACAACTTCAGGATAAGCCGACTCCCGACTGGCGACTTCCCGAGAAGCCAGCCCCCGACTCCAACAAACCCCAGGCCCTCATCAAGAGGGACGAGACAGGGGAGTGGCTACAGTAAAGCCCGCTCCCACCTCCTTTCCAGGGGCAGGCCTGGCTACAGTGCGCCGTACCCACGGAGATCTCCGTCCGACGCGGCACTGTTGCCATGCCGACCCTGACATCAGCACCGGTGGGCAGGATCCTGCACCCACGACGGCTTGTCTGTATGACCCCGGGGCGAGGGCCCCCACCAGTCAGCAGGAGTCCAGAAGACAGCGAGAGCGTCACCAGTCGGACCCGTTGGGAGTCGGCCCCCGGGAGTCGGCCAGCCCCTCCCCCAGGGCCCACGCGCCATTAACCAGATGTGACGAGGAGTGGCAATAGTGATCTCCCGCCAGGTGGCGGGGCTGTTGCCACGACCCCATGACCAATCCCGCATCATTAGAAGCACGGCTACAGTAATCAGCAGCTGGCAAGACCCACCAGCGGCGGACACGGCCTGTCAGCGCCGTACCAGACCAGTCGGCGGGCCCCGGCAGTCGGCGGAGAAGACGGAGGCCGGAGACACTGATGGCTGGGCCCGTGCCTAGCCGGATTACCATTGTACCCCTGGGGGGTAGGCCTATATAAACCCCCAGGGCACCCATGCAAAGGGTTCGAATCCATTTAGCTCTAGACTAGATCATATAGGAAGGAGAGAGCTAGCCCAGCCTTCTCCTACCTCCAGGAAACAGCTCAAGGAGCAACCATGGACACACTTTGCCATAGTGATCATGCGGAGACCCCGCAGAGCAGCAGTAGGGGTATTATCTCCCCGGAGAGCCCCGACGCTGGGTAAGATTCGCCGGCGTGCATGCCTTCGCCTCATCCCGTTTCCAGGCACCGGCGACGTTCTACTCGCCCCCACCATGATAAGCCATCCTTTGGCATATGTCGCACCCAACCCCCGACATACACGATGGGCGGCAAAACAAAACAAACCCCCGATGTAGGCTTATATTTTAAATAGGGGCAGATGTGTAACTTCCATCAGATGTGACACAACCGCCCTACCTGTCAGCCCCGTTCATACACCGTGGGCGCCAACCGTGGGCGGCAAAACACCCTCTCCTCGCCCGAAATCGATGTAGGCTAATATTTTAAATAGGAGCAGATGTGTAACTTCCATCAGATGTGACACAACTGCCCTACCTGTCGGCCCCGTTCATATACTGTGGGCGCCAACCGTGGGCGGCAAAACACCCTCTCCTCGCCCGAAATAGTTACCGGCAAATATTTGGGAGATGTGAGATTACCGTCCTATCCCCAACCGACGCGATGTCCGAAATTTTAAACGGGGGATAAGTTCGTAACTTTCCCCCATTTCAGAGAAGTGCGTCCCAAAGTTTGAGATCCCCCCTCCCCTCCATTTCCCCATTCATACATCGTCAGCGGCACGACAACCTCCGCACTACGGCTAACCTCCTCCGTTCGCCACCCCATCCTCCACATTGCCAGAGCCGCTACCCCTACCCCGTCGTCCACTGCAAGAGATGGACGTCTCTCATCCACGGCGCTGGACCAGCATCCTTTCATAGCGTCCTCTCGCTTCATAGGCACCGTCGTCCACCTTGCCGTTGCCGCTCCTACGACTGCCTCGTCCATGGCAACAGGATATATCCCCCGACCCGGCCGTCTGCCGTCTAAAGTCTTCTTCCCCGCCGCCGACAGCCATCGCACCCGCAGCACCCTCAACATATCAGCATAGGCCTACACGGCATCGCAAGAGAGTTGGTACTCTTCCATATGTGCTTAAGTTATTGATCCCACCCGGAAAATAGATCGTAATTTGTTTACTGTACTTTTGTTGTCCGTACCAAATCCTAGTGGCTAGTTGAAAGCAAACATTGGTTGCGAAGTAGCTTTGTCCGGTTTGCACCTTCAGATCCGCCATGGCACGGGCACAATACTCGTAAAGCTTATGGTTTCCCCCCTTTATATTCACTACCATCATCGTAGGTGCTTCGTGTCGTGCTAGCACTACTCCTCAAGACCTCAACCCAAATCTTACATATTGAAATACGAATCTGATATGATGCTCATATCACTAAACAGAGAACATTTAATTGGTCACCTAATGTTCCTATATTCATTTCGAAAAGCATGTGCGCCACCCACTAGTCCAGCTAGTTCCACTTTCCTGATTTTTCTCTTGATGCTTAGGGTTTTCCCCTTTTATCTACTCTACTATGATCTGCGTAGGTGCTTTCTGTCGTACTAGCATTACTCCACCCTTCAAGCTAAACAACATAACACTCAGAATTTGAAAGCTTAGTTGTTCAAATATGATTGTGATATAATACTGATATTAGTTAACCGACACATTTAGTTGGTTAGCTAAAGGTCCCACTTGAGTTTCCAAATGCATGTCGTGACATATAGAGAGACAGCATAATTGCATTTCTTTGTCACTTGTTGACCATACTTTCTTGTCCATACCAAATCTTAGTTGTTATTTCAAAGCAAACATCGGTTGCTAACTACCCTTTGCGCGGTTTGCAGCTTCAGATCTGCCATCCCACTGCCACAGTCAACATTGTACTCATCATGCTTATGTTTTCCCCATTTTATGATGACCACAATCAGCCTACGTGGTTCGTGTCGTAATAGCACTACTCCACCCATCGAGCTAAACAAGCTTAGTTGTACAAATTCATATATGATATTATTGCTGATATTAGTAAAACTGAGAGATGTTTAATTGTTTAGCTAAATGTTCCTACTTTAGTTTCGAAATGAATGTGAGCCACATATGGAGAGACCGGAAAGAATAGTATTTCTCTGTGTGCTCTGGTTCATCATGGGTGGCCAACCGACATTGTATTAAAAGACTTGTAATATCTTCAATCTGCTTGCTCTTCTGCTCTTCTTTAAGATGATACTCTTCTCTTGTAGTCGACTGGTCAGGTCGAGTTGTTCTCCCTTAGTATATTTTGAATCAGTTAGGTCAGGTCGACTTGCTCTTCTTTACTATATGTTGAAGCTATCATCTGCGAAGTGTCATCACTTCTGGAGCTCTCATATTTTGAGTAGTAGGCAACATTATATTAATGCACACAACAAATTATAGCATGCATGGCATCTTTTAAAAGAATTGCAGAGATAGCACAAAGGGGTTTACAGGGAGGCAGTATTGGATTAGAATCACTTCTGCATTACAAAGAAAATCTCACTTGTTTTTATGTTTTCATGCATGTCAGATATTGAACATTATCAAAATGAATATGAGAATGGGCGCATGAGAGGAATATTGCGAAATGATACACTGCCTAACAAACTTGGCATGGTGGAGGATGGCCTATCTTATTCACCCATCAAGGTGCTTGCTCTAACTTTGCAAAGTTGTATTGGTCGCACATATTTTGCTTCTGACCTCTTGCATTACTTCTACTTTGTTACACCATCTGCTTAGTTTAAGCATCATATATGAGTATATGCCATACCTATCCATTTTCTGTACCTATTCCATGTGTCGTCACACTATGTTTTTCCAGTCAAATGTTGTTCTTTCGTAATAGGTGTCCAAAAGGAAGAGGGTGAGTGCAGGTCGTCAAGGAGCACAAACTAGGTATTTGGAAAAGGTAGTGATACCTGTTAAATCAGATAGATTAGCAGCCATAGAAAACACATGCCCAACTGTACCACACTTTACCCCTACTCCAGTGGCCAAACCCCTATTAGAACTGCTGGGAGCCCAGCGTCAGGTACTGTCCATGATATTAGTTCAAAATTTGAACTCCTAAATTTCTGCTTGTGCCTTACCTTCTCTCTTGTATGAAAACTAATTTCAGGTGAATCTCCTTGCTCAAAGGATCATACGATCTCAAAACAATAATGGTCTCTGCATTGCTCTTGTCAGTACCTCTCTCCCTTTTGCCTTGTAACGCTGTACTTAATTAATTGCTATTTGATTATGTATCATCAGTCTGCACCTGAGCTTCATTATCCTCTGTTTCTTCCAATATTATTTGATCTATATTTACTCTTTGCAAAATGTAGAATATTGGCAACGTTTATAAAGAATTTTCTTTGTGGAATTTATTGAATTATCCTTCCATCACCATGGAGAAGGGCTTTGTCCAGCCCGTGTTAACATGTAATGTAAGTTCATCCTTCTCAAGCCTTCAAACTTTGTTCTATTATAGATTTGGATAGGTATCATTTCCTCCACTGTTGTTTGCTTTGCTGTTTACATCTGATTGGATGTTTGCAACAACTACCAGTTTCAAATTGTAGTTGTAAAAACATGTTCCTTATGCAAAACAGATCCATTATTTATTTGCTTATATAATTGTGAAACCTGTTACGTGTCTCCGTTTCTCTTTTAGACTCGTATCTCTTACGCCAGGCAGAACTTTAGGGAAGATAGTGAGCCAAACCATCTTCAGGACAGCGAGATGACCCCAAGGTCCTGTCTTGATGAAGACAGTGAGTTGAAGCTACTCACCAGCAGGTGTGAGACAACCTTTGTGCAGTCACTGCCTCAATCAGTTCGACTTATTCAGTCTCGACTTAAAGTGGAAAGGCTTGCTTCAGCTCAGCTCCGACTTGAAGTCAAAGATGCAATGAAGATGTCAGAGGACTGCCGTGCGCACCATCATGCCTTAAATCTAGTGTTGATCCATCTATCGTTGACACAACTGAGGTCTACTCAGCTTCTTCAAATGTTTGGGGGGGGGGGGGGCCGACCTGGCCAGGCCTAGTGCCTTTTGAAGTGCTCTCAGTTTTGTATATTCTTTTGTCGGCGCGTTTATTTGCACTGGTGGCGAACTTTGATGCCCAGTGGATGTAATATGTGTGATAGCCGTGATAGCCTAGCGTAAGTTGGTTGCTTATTTATTTCCTTGTTGTCTTGTTTATTTGTTTGCTTCTAGTCATTGCAGTTCTTTTTCTGCGATTTGCTAGTGGCTGAAATAACCTATTTTTTAAAACTAGGCCACAATAACCATGGGCTAATATTTACTGTAGTGACACTAGGCCTCCTACGGGCCGTAGAAATAGTGGGCCTTCTATGGGCCGTAGAAACAGTGGGCCTTGTACGGGTTGTAGAAACAATGGGCCTTCTACGAGCCGTATCATCAATGGGCCTTATACGGGCAGTATGATCGATGGCCAAACATGGGCCAATAACAAGCCCATTATGGCCGTAAATGGGCTAGAGTTGGAATCGTTCGTTCATAGGCCGACCATAATGGGCCATCGTTAATAGGCCGTATTTGATGACGCTATGAAAACGGCCCAACGTATTAATGGACCACAAACGAGCCGATTGTAACCACGGGCTGAATTTGGCCCACAAGCAGAAAATGACAGTAACGGGCCGTAAGTAAACGAATGCTAGAAATGAGGCCAAGAATAAATGGGCTCTGAGAAGGCCGAAAGATAACATGGGCTGGAAACGGCCCAATGGAATAACGGGTCGTTAATGGGTATAAAGTGATACACTGTTCATTACGGGCCAGTTTCACCATGGGCCGTTAATTGGTGTAAAGTGATACACTGTTCATTACGGGCCAGTTTCACCACAGGCCGTTAATAGGCCAAGAGTTACATAGGGCCTCATATGGGCCAAAAGACGTCATGGGCCATACGTGGGCCAGAAGTGAAAACGGGCTGGAATCATATTGGGTGGCCCAGATGACGCCCCTGGGCCTAATTCGGATAGTGCGTAATGGGCCTTGGGTTAGCGGGCTGTAAATGGGCTATATTCGAACATGCCGTTAACAGGCTTTACATGGGCCAGCCCGCCACCTTTTGACCAAGTCAAACGGGCCGGCCTTTTCACAGGAATGAGCCTTTGTTGGGCCGTGCCACGTGTCGACGTATCATAGGCGCCTATCTGACCGACTAACGAGCTGACACGTGTTTCGTCCGGCCAATAAGAATTTTACACGTGGAAATTTCCCATTGGTCGGGACTGTTAACGAGTTATTGGATCCAAAACCCGACCCGATAGCTTAACGGCGCTCCGTTACGGTGGATGCCACGTGTCGGTCACCCTTGACGAAAGCACTTCTGTGACGCGTGATTTATCGTCATGGAAGTGGACACTTCCGTGATGATAATTTTGGTAATGTCATGGAACACTTCTACGACAGCACATGTATGACTATCTTGATTCTGTCATAAATTTGTCATGGATGTACATGGATGACAAAAAAGCGACCTACTGTGACAAACACGTATCATCACGGAAGTGTATTTTTTTGTAGTGTTGATGACAAACTGGTTGAAGTTTTCAACGGGGATAAAAGTATGTGAAAGTTAAAGATCAAAGTCATTATCTTCATAAGATGCAAAAGGCTCCCCCTGAAGATGTGCATATAAGTAGTTTGCTTTTGAATGCAAATGCACATGGAAGGTTTTACTTTGTGGAGTTCCTCTTCAACTTACGAAGACACTTCGTCATGCATATATCAGAATAGCGAATATAATGACATGCATAATGAGAAATGGGCATCTGAAGAATGACTTCATGCGGAATTTATCATCGTATCACAAAGTAGCAGCAAAAGTAGTAGACGGCCATCAAGTTTAAGCGTTACAACTCAAAAGCCAAATAGTTTCAAAATGAGAGTTGTAAGATCTTACCAAAAATAATGCAACCACCCCATATGGACCCGCTTGAAGACTATCAACCTCATATGCTTCTCCCCCTTTTGTCAGTAAGGACCAAAAAGGTTCGAAGACATAGGGGATCTACTCGTTCCTAGTTGGAGTAGATGTTGGAGCAGGGTCGACGTTGGAGTTGGGCGGTGCAGATGGGCCTGATGCAGAATCGTGGTGCAGTGCATCTAGAGTTGGTGAAGTGGCATCATCTTCTTCATCGACGACTCTCACAACAACAGTTGCAGCCGAAGACGAATGTTCAGAATCTTCAATTGAAGGTGTGCGACACCAGCTTGTAGATTATGGAGGCCTGGAGTCAAACTTGAAGCTCTCGGTGAAGCCAACTTCGCGAAGATCATCTTCAAAGCAGAGCAATGTGAGGCTCTTCCAGGACCGCCAATGGGCTTCATGTGCAATGAATGAGTTCTTGGTGGCCAAGTTGCCAATGCGATTAACATCCACCAGGAGACTCTACATTTGACGCTTCAGCCAGTCATGATGCCTATCCTGCTTTTGATGTAGAGAAACTAGAAGCTCACGGTCGTTGAGGACACGAGGGCACTTCTGAGGTCTTTGTGGAAATGTGTTGGCAGTGGCTTCAATATTGGCACGGTGCGGAAGACGTAAGTTGCCAGCCAGATGATAAGCAGGAGTGGCAGAATTTGGCACATGAATCCCTTCAATTGGCTGCGTGAAGCTTTGGTCTTCTGCATTTTGAAGACGGAGTGGCTTCTTTGCTGGCTCGGGGTAGATGGCTTCAATGGACGTATCACCATCAGGCAAAAAGACAGCGTGGTTGCATGCTGAAGGTTGATAGTTGATGGTTGAATGAAACTTGATCAAACGCATCACCCATGGAGCATAAAATTTTAGTCCAAAAAGATCAATCCCGTAAGCTGCAAGTTGTCTGGTGAAGAAATCCTGAGTGTTGAATTAGATGCCATTGATGATATAGAACACCAATGTCTTCATGGCACCTTTGAGTTTAGTTTCAGAGGAATTGTCTTTGATTGGCCAGAGAGTACGCCTCAGAATGTGATAAACTATGTGCGGCAAGTACTGAAGGTCCTTGACAAAGAATTCCTTGGAGTATTCAACATCATGGGGCAATGGCTTCATCATGCTCAATATCTGGCTCATGTTGGGATCTGGCTTCTGGCATATGCTATGCAGTTCGTTTTGATGAAGCTGACAACAGGTTCATACAACTCACCTAGAGTGGGCAGGGAAGTAAGCTCAATGATGTCCTGAGCTTTGGCTTCATGATGAATATCACCTGTCATCCACTCAAGGATCTGAGTCTTCGGATCCCTGTTGTAACCTCGAATATGCAATGTGGCATAGAACTGTAGTAGAAGCTCTTCGTTCTAGTGCTCCTTGTCAGTTACAAATGGCAGTAACCCAACGTCTCTGAAGTAGTCCAAAGCCTCCTCAAGGCATGGCAGCCCAGCAATAGCATCACAATCCATATGCTTATGAGGAAAGATGCGGTCCTGGTTGTATAAAATGCATGAGTAATAGCTTCGTTGCTGATGGCTCTAGAACCTATTGGAGGTGATCTTGGGGTTCTTGTAGGGGTTCTTTGCATTGTCAAAGAAGGTGTTGTGTTCCCTGAAGCTTTGCACATCAAAGGAGCTTGGGGTTGTTGCTGCACCGGGAAGCGTTGGCAGTCTTGGCTTCGGCTTCTGGGTTTGAGGCCTTTGCTCCACATGGTAATCATACTGAGGTCCAGGAGCAGTGGGTGGAACCATGATAGGCCATCTGACAGTCACCAACTCACCATGATTGAACGCACATTCCATAATATGAGGCCTTGGTGGAGGAACACCGTCATCTGAAGTGATTGGCTGCATAATGGTGTCAGTCGCAGCATTGGCTTCGGGCTCCACATTGTCTTCAGCCATGACTATGTCATTGGCTTCAGTCGTGTTGGTGGTGGAAGCCTCATTGTTTTGAACCTCCATGTCATCAACAACTGGAGGGTCGGGCACGATCACATTCTCTTCGGGTTGGACTGGATCACTGGCAGGGGGAGTAGATTCTCTCTCTTCATCTTTCTCTTCTTCGGCTGATGCAGCTGGAATGTCTTCAACAACTTTAGCTTCAGACTCAGAAGCAGACACAGAACGAATGGCTTCAAGGAACACTTGACGTGCTACTGAGCTTGTGTGTTGCACATCCTCTTCTGGAATGCTGGACATGGAGACCCGAGGCCTGACGCCTTTGCAAAGCTTGCGAAATGCTGGCGACACCTTTGGAGAGGGAGTGGTCTGTTCCATGTAGTTATCATCATCAAGCGCCGGAGTGGTGACTTGAGCTAGTGGAGTACGTGGGATCTCATCTCGCAGGGGGTGTCTTGTTGTTGCTCAACCCATGAGTAGTCTTGAGCAACTGGCGTCAGAGGACAACCAATGGTAATGAGTTCACTACTCGTGAGAGCAGGCGATGATACCGACTTGGGTTCAAGCTGAGGAAGGACTTCATCATCATACACATTGTCTTCACAACCAATGTCTTCAACTGCTTTGGGGTTAACAGCTGGAATGTCTTCACTTTCTGGAGCCTCTATGGAAGCAGGCTCAGGAATCATAAGGCGACGCTCGTGGTTGTCAGGTGGAGCAACATTGATTGGCTCAACATTGAGCTGTACTTGGGCAGAGGCACGCTCTTTCTTTGAAGCCTTTGAAGCCTTAGTCTTCAACTTCTTCTTGGAGGGAGCATCATCAGAGGTGTCTTTGAGCTTCCTATTCCCGGCTTCGGCTTGCCTGGTCTTCTTCTGTTCAGAAGCTGCCGAGGGGACCTTTGGCTTCGAGCCAGTCATGCTGGCAGGGAAGACAATGCTTGGTCGTTCCTGCCTTGGAGCTTCGGGTATGGCTTCAACAGACTTCTTCTTTTTCTTGGCAGCCATCTTGGGGTCGATGCCAGGACGCCCAAGTGCTTTTCTCTTCTCAGCTTCACTGTGCGCTTGCACACATTTCTGCGCATAATACTTCATGCGCTTGTGTGAGCCTTTGGCTTCCTCATGCTTCTTGTTGAATTCGTCCTTGAGGCCATTCATCATCTTCTGGAAGATTTGCACATCAGCTACACCGAGCTTGGCCATGTGCTTCTTGAAATGTGCCTTCTCATAGTCTATCTTGTTCTTGAGCTCAACGATTTTCTGAGCCAAGGCAAGCTCATTGGCAATGGTTCCGTGAAAGGTGACGCTGATGTCCACAGGCAGTTGCAGATCATCAATGTTGATGCTTTGGTCCTCAAACCATTCATCAATGAAGTTGTTCAATATATCAGCATCAAATAGAGGCAGACCGTGAAAGATGTCAGCCTCTTGCTTGCTCTTGATCAACATTTCTAGAGCTTCATCACCAAGATCTTCATCACTTGACAGATCGATGGTATTGTCTTCATTGCACAGAACGGCAGCAGGAGTCAGGTCATGCCCAAAAATATTCTTGGGCTTCTTGGTCTTCTTGGAGACACAAGATTGATCTTCAGACTGCACACTGAGTTCAGGAGGTGCATTTTTCAATGTCTTCACGGTTGAAGCTTTTGGTGCAGTAGAGGGCTTTGAAGCTTTTGACTTCTTCTACCTCGGTGGTGCCGGTGCCTCCTCGGAGTCTGCATCATCAGTAGACTGTTCTACTGTGGCCCTCTGAGCAGCAATATGGTAGAGAAGCCCATCGAAGCCATTCAAGGGGCCGATGACATTGGGATTGGCGTCACGTGTGCCGTCAGCCCTCGGAGCAGACGAGCCAGGGTTGAAGTTGAGTCCAAATGCCTTCTTGTTCGTGAGAGCAGACTCCTTCGCAAACTAAAAGTTGAGCTTGAAGAGATCATCGTCATGACACCATCGAAGATATGAAGGGTCGACATTTTCTAGCTGAGGTCCTTGGACCATGCACGGATAGAAGCCTTGGGCAATGGCTTCAAGCTTCATCTTGGGTTGCAAATTCTTGTAAAGAATATCACCCCACGGGCATTTGGTAGCATTCTTCTCAGCATACTCAGGAGTGACGAAGTTATACTTGAACCATTGTTCGGCCCAATATCTTCGGATCCACTGTATTCTGGTCTTGCGCTAATTGTAGCTCTCCTCAGGATCAGATTTGTAAAGTTCATAGAGATCCGGAGGCAGATCCAGAGTAGTATTTCCATGGTGCTGCATGCCACCCTTTTGTGTAGATTTTTCAGTTGCCATTATATTCAGACAAAGAGGCTTCAAGACAGTGAAAGGCTTCCGACGACTTGTCAAACAAGAACTGGCTTCAGGAGAGTCAATGTGATGCTGTAAGTATTCTGCAAATGAATGCAGACTATGAGAACCAAGGGATTCTCCCACGGACATGTACCTATGAAATCATTAGAGATTCGAGGGAAGGGGAAGAGTTCATATGCATTCTCAGAACATTTTGAAGATAAATCAGTTTGAAGACATTGACCTCATAGTGCGAAGACATTCACTTATTTGAAGTGAGTTGGTTCCAGATTTGTATGAAGCCATGAATAAGTACAAGTGAGGAATCTAACTAGTTGTGAAGCATAAGTGAACATACTTTGCAAGATATGAGATTCAGAAAGAGAAAGATCCAGATTTGGAAGTGCAGAAACCACTTTTGGTTGAAGTGGATGGATTTGACAGACCGAAAAAGCGGTAAAAAGTGAGTTTTATTTACCACTGAAGAACTGCTAGACGGGGCAGAACAGATGCCGAGCAGTCCGATCTCCCGCGCCCTAACTTGGCGGCGGAGAAGACAAGGTCCGCGACCGGCGTGAGGATGGTGTCGAAGAGGTCGCGGCAGCTAAGCGCTTCGTCTCTGGTGTTGACGCGAGCTAGCAGTGGCGCTAGGGTTTGAGCGAGATGGCGAGGTGGAAGAGGAGATAATGATTGCACGAGTGTGTATTTATGAGGTGAAGGGCTGCGCAGCGTAATTACGCAGGTTCCCCTGGCGGTTCGCATCTGATGGACACATGGCTTGGATGCAACTCATTGAGAGTTGTCCCATGTTCCCACGCACGCCTGGTTTGTCGGGTGGTTGTTCCGGCTTCTCCGATATTTAGGCAAAAGAGATATAGCATTAAAATAATTTTAAATGGGTGTCTTTGTATCTTCAGCTGACAAGGACGCAATGAAGACATTCGTCATGGGTCAATAGAATGCATATGACTGGATAGATAGAATTCGAGGAAGAAGCACATAAGGGGTTAGGGTCCGATCACATTCACTTAGATCAGAAAATGGCAAGTTTGAATGCATAGCTATAAGTGAATGTTGTAGAGGACAGAACACACACACACACACACACACACACACACACATATTATATTAGAAAAGACCAAATCAACATTGTGAAGATAAAACTTGAGGACAAAACAATGTTGAAGACAAACCAAATATGAAGATAATGCAATCATGACGCCAAATGAAAATCTTCGAGAAAGTTTGGTGGTGACGTTACCCACCGTATAGGAAGTATTAGACCCAGACACGGCGCACAATTATCGTGGCGCTCCGATGTCAAATTTCGCATTGATGTATTCACACTTAGAGGGTAAGTCTTCATTAATTGAAGATATACGTTACTTCGTGTGTTGCACATCCAAGTCATGAACATGTATAAGCGTTAGGATTTGTGTCCATTCACAGGACATTCGAGGATTCTAAGATATTTAGCTCACACTGCAGCTTGCAAAACCTTTTCTCATCCAAGGGCTTTGTGAATATATATGCCAATTGCTCTTCAGTGTTGACGTGAATGATATCATTGTCTTCCTTCATGACATGATCTCTGAGAAAGCGATGATGGATCTGAATGCGCTTTGTCTTTGAGTGCTAAACTGGATTGTTGGCAATCTTGATGGCACTTTCATTGTCACAATAGAGTGGCACATGCTTCAGGTGGATGCCGTAGTCCTTGAGAGTTTGCTTCATCCATAGAAGCTGAGCGCAGCAAGATCCAACAACAATGTATTCAGATTCAGCAGTGGAGAGTGATACACAGTTCTGCTTCTTTGAAGACCAACAGACAAGAGATCGTCCAAGAAAGTGACATGTTCCTGATGTGGACTTGTGATCAACCTTGTCACCAGCATAATCAGCATATGAGAATCAAACAAGATCAAACTTTGAGGCCTTTGGATACCATAATCCTAATGTTGGGGTGTAAGCCAAATATCGAAGAATTCGCTTCACAGCTAAGTGATGCGATTCCTTTGGTGTAGCCTAGAATCGGGCACACATGCAAATCCTAAACATTATATCAGGCCTAGATGCCCATAAGTAGAGTAAAGAACCAATCATGGAGTGGTATACCTTCTGATCGAACTCTTTACCATTGTCGTCGGGGCCCAATTGGCCTTTGGTTGGCATTGGCGTCGTGTACCCTTTGCAGTCTTGCATTCCAAACTTCTTCAGACAATCTTTGAGATATTTCTCTTGTGATACAATGATGCCATTTCTCTGTTGATGGATATGAAGACCAAGGAAGAACTTCAACTCACCCATCATGGACATCTGATATTGCTCTTGCATCATATGCCCAAACTCATCACTGTATCTCTTGTCAGTGCAGCCCAAGATAATGTCATCCACATAGATTTGGCATACAAACAGTTCACCATCATATGTCTTCGTGAAGAGAGTGGGATCTAGAGAACCAGGTTTGAAGCCTTTGCTCTTCAGGAAGTCTTTGAGTGTGTCATACCAAGCGTTAGGTGCTTGTTTGAGACCATACAGTGCCTTGTTGAGCTTGTATACCATGTGAGGACGCTTTGGGTCTTCAAAACCAGGTGGTTGTGCAACATACACTTCTTCAATTTTGCCGTTGAGGAAGGCACTCTTTACATCTATTTGGTACAGAAGAATGTTGTTGTGGTTGGCATATGCTAGCAGTATGCGAATGGCTTCAAGCCTAGCCACAGGAGCAAAGGTTTCATCGAAGTCAATCCCTTCAACTTGTGTGTAACCTTGAGCAACAAGACGAGCTTTGTTTCTCACAACTTGACCATGCTCATCTTGTTTGTTACGATAGATCCATTTGGTGCCGATGATGTTGTGCCTGCGAGGATCAGGACTCTTTACTAGCTCCCATACATTGTTTAGCTCAAACTGTTGAAGCACTTCTTGCATAGCTTGAATCCATTCAGATTCCATGAAGGCTTCATCAACTTTCTTGGGCTCAGATATAGAGACAAATGCAAATTGCCCACATAAATTTGCTAGCTGTGTTGCTCTTGAATGAGTGAGTGGACCAGGTGCATTGATGCTATCAATTATCTTCTCAATTTGGACTTCATTTGCAACACGAGGATGAACTGGACGAAGATTTTGGCCTTGTTGATCATTGTCTTCATCTTCAGCATTGGCCTCAGGACTGAGCAGTGACTTCATGCCGATTAGGTGCAGAAATGATAATTTCCTCTTCAGCCTATTCCTCTGTAGGTATGATTTCTCCAGTACCCATTAGCTTCATAGATTCACTTGGTGTAGCTTCATCTAGCACATTTGGCAGGTGCTCTCTTTGCGAGTCGTTAGTCTCATCGAACCGCACGTCCACAGTTTCAACCACTTTGTAGTGAAAGAGGTTGAAGACTCTGTAGGAGTGCGAATCCTTTCTGTAACCAAGCATAAAACCTTCATGTGCTTTCGGTGCAAATTTTGAAGTGTGATGTGGATCCTTGATCCAGCACCTAGCACCAAAGACTCTGAAATAGCTGACGTTTGGCTTCTTACCAGTCAGGAGCTCATATGATGTCTTCTTTAGGAACTTGTGAAGATAAACACGATTGATGATGCGGAAAGCAGTTTCAATGGCTTCAGGCCAAAATTTCCTTGGGGTCTTGTACTCATCAAGCATCGTATGTGCCATCTTAATGAGGGTTCTGTTCTTGCACTCTATGATGCCATTTTGCTGAGGTGTATATGGAGCAGAGAACTCATGTGTGATGCCCAATGTATCAAGATAAGTGTCATGGCCGGTGTTCTTGAATTCTGTGCCGTTGTCACTTCTGATACGCTTGATCTTGATGCCATAGTTGGTCATGGCACGACTGGCGAATCATCTGAAGACATCCTGCACTTCAGTCTTGTAGAGAATTATCTGCACCCATGTATATCTCGAGTAATCATCAACAATGATGAAACCATAGAGGCATGCAGTGGTAGTAAGGGTAGAGTAGTGAGTAGGGCCAAATAAGTCCATGTGAAGCAGCTCGAAGGGACGTGTTGTCGTCATGATTGTCTTCGAGGGATGCTTGGCCCTAGTCATCTTTCCGACTTCGCAGGCACCACACAGACGATCCTTCTTGAACTTGATGCCCTCGATGCTAATGACATGCTTCCTCTTCGCGAGAGTGTGCAAATTCCTCATGCCCGCATGCCCTCGCCTCCAATGCCAGAGCCAGGACTCTGAAGCTTTTGCTAGAAGACATACGGCAAGCTATGGTCCTGCGGATAAATCTACCATATATAGATCGTCTTTTTGATACCCTTCGAAGACTAGAGATTTGTCAGAATCCATAAGCACAAGGCAACGATATTATCCAAATACAACAATCATGTTCAGATCACAAAGCATTGAGACAGACATTAAGTTTAAACCAAGGGATTCAACAAGCATCACTTTGTCCATGTGCTGATCCTTTGAGATTGCAACTCTACCTAGGCCCAATACCTTGCTTTTACCAGTGTCAGCAAATGTGATGTGACTTTCGTTAGACGGGCATAGGATTGAATCCATAAGAAGACTTCGATCACCAGTCATATGGTTAGTGCATCCACTGTCCATAATCCACTCAGTAGCCTTTGGAGCCGTACCCTACAGTGCAGTTTGGGGGATAGGCTTCACAAAGAGAAGTGTGAAGCATAAACATTTGACGAACAAGCATACTATCAAACTTTAGGTCCTTGTTAGGGTAGATAGGATGATTGTCAAGAAACCATGGGACAAAATACATAGTGAGACCATTTTGACATTTTATCTTGTGTCCCACAAGATGTTTTAGGTCCCTAGCATAAGCATCAGAAGCCTTTGATTTTCGGTTGGAGACCTTTCCCTGCAAAAGAAGGTTAATTATTCTTAATCACCCACCTGTTTAGGGGTGGCTTAGAAGCAATGAGTCTAAGTGTAGTATCAGAGAATTTTGGCTTTGGAGCCCTAGCAAATAGCCTTGCAGGAGGTGAATAATACTCATATGAATATGCAAAAAATTCTTGGTTTTATGAGCATAGCGGTTTGATGAAACACGCTCTTATTCATAAGTCTGAGTTTGGTTTCTCTGCAAAACATTGACATTAGGGTGACCCTGGTGGGTCCTCTGTCTGTATGAAGCCTTTGGACCATATGAAGCCTTTGGTCTGGGGTTTGTCTTCTTCCCAGGTGGTGTCACGATGACATTCATAGAAAGATTCTCAAGAAAACTCTTGGGCACCCAGATCTTATTCAAAGGTGGTCCATTTGTAGGATCGAAAGTATGTCTAGAGGGGGGGTGATTAGACTACCTTGACCAAATAAAAATCTATCATTTTCCCAATTTGAAGTATTGGCAGATTTTAGCAACTTAGCACAAGTCAAGCAATCAACCTACACATGCAAGTCTAAGAGTATAGCAGCGGAATGTAAAACATTGCACATGAAGGTAAAGGGAGGAGTTTGAGGGAGCAAACACAATGTAGACACGGAGATTTTGGCGTGGTTCCGATAGGTGGTGCTATCGTACATCCACGTTGATGGAGACTTCAACCCACAAAGGGTAACAGTTGCGCAAGTCCACATAGGGCTCCACCCACGAAGGGTCCATGAAGAAGCAACCTTGTCTATCCACCATGGCCATCGCCCACGAAGGACTTGCCTCACTAGGGTAGATCTTCATGAAGTAGGCGATGTCCTTACCTGTACAAACTCCTTGGTTCAACTCCGCAATCTTGACGGAGGCTCCCAAGTGACACCTAACCAATCTAGGAGACACCACTCTCCACAAGGTAATAGATGGTGTGTTGATGATGAACTCATTGCTCTTGTGCTTCAAATGATAGTCTCCCCAACACTCAACTCTCTCTCACGGATTTGGATTTGGTGGAAAGATGATTTGACTGGAAAGCAACTTAGGGAAGGCTACAAATCAAGATTCATATGGTTGGAATGGAATATCTTGGTCTCAACACATGTGTAGGTGGTTATCTCTCAGAAAATGAATGCTAGAAGTGTAGGCATGTTCTGATGGCTCTCTCCCCAAATGAAGAGTGGGTGGAGGGGTATATATAGCCTCCACACAAAATCTAACCGTTACACACAATTTGCCAAACTCGGTGGGACCGAATCAAGAAACTTGGTCAGAACGATTTAGTTCAAAATGTGAACGTTAGGATTTTTGGTGGGACTGACATGTCAACTCGGCGGGACCGATTTCATTAGGGTTAGGGAATAACGTAATCTCGGTGAGACCGATTACACAAATTCGGTGGGACCGATTTTGGTAATAAGCTAACCAAAGAGTTGGCCAGGCAAACTCGGTGGGACCGAATCGCTCATTTCGTTGAGACCGAAACATTACAAAAGGGAAACTGAGAGTTTGCATTGCAAACTCGGTGGGACCGATTGCTCATCTCGGTTGGACCGAAGCGTTACGAAGGGAAACAGAGAGTTTGCAATCCCATCTCGGTGAGACTGAGATCCCTATCAGTGAGACCTAAGTGACTAGGGTTTCTGGAAGTGGCTATGTCAACTGAACTCGGTGGCGCCTGATAGATCAAACTGGTGGGGCCGAGTTTGACTTTTGGTTTGGGGCATATGTGGATATGAGAAAGTGGTTGAGGGCTTTTGGAGCATATCACTAAGCATTTTGAGCAAGCAAGCCATTAAGCAACACTTCATCCCCTTTTAATAGTATTGGCTTTTCCTATGGACTCAATGTGATCTTGGATCACTAAAATGAAAATGTAGAGCCTTGAGCTTGAGCCAATATGTGTCCTTATCATTTTGAGGGGTCCACATTCCTAATCCATGCCATGCCAGTCACTGAACTTTCTGAAATGATCATCTTGAAAAAGCATTAGTTCAATGAGCTATATGCTGTTAGGAATTACCAAAACCACCCAGGGATAGTTGCACTTTCAATCTCCCCCTTTTTGGTAATTGATGACAACATATAGATCAAAGCTTCGACATAGGATAATAAGATTGAAATACATCATCGCTTTGAGAAGTATGTGATAAGCAAGAGCACCCCCTAAATTTGTGCATTATTTAAAATTTGCTTTTGAATGCAAATGCATAATCAATTAGGATTGTGGGTTACTCTTCCATGTCACATACATCTTGGTGGAGCACTCAAAATTATAGGTATTAAAACATGCACTCATCACCAAGCAAAGTGAATGATCATATATGAGATATAAGAGATAATATCATCCAAGAAAACATTAAAGCCGAATATGATCAAACACATGATCATACAAGTATCTCACACACAGACATAAAGAGTATCAAACAAGCACACACAAAAGTATCAAGCAAATAGCAAGAGAGACAAAGAAGCAAAACACTCTCTCTGGAAGCCTATGATCTATACATTTCTCCCCCTTTGGCAACAAGTTATCAAAAAGTTAAAAATGCATAGTGTTATGCTTCTCTCTAGGCTTGGTCTTCGGGAGGTGGTGTAGAGAGGACTCCAAGGACGAAGGCATCAGTAGATGTTGTTGGAGCTGGTGGAGTGGCAACTGGAGGTGGCACTGAAGCGGTTGCTGCTGGTGCTGAAGTAGTTGCTCTAGTGTCAGCCACGGGCACTGCAGCATACCTCTTATCTCTAGGCACTCGCTGAAAAGCATCTGTGGTAGCCTTTCCTTTCTTCTCCTCCGCTTCCTCCTGAAGCCGCTCAACAACTGTCTGCATCTCTGTTACTTTTAGATCAAGATCATAGAATTTGGTCTCAATGATCCTCTCCAAGCTCTGCTGATTCTGAGTCAGGGTGGCCAAGCCCATCTCAATCCTCAAAGTTGCTTGAATTAGATATGCAAGCTGATCTTGTTTTGACTTCAGAAAAACTTGAGATGCCTCCTCAACACTTGGCACCTTTGCAGCCTTCTCAGCCTTTGCCTTTTCTCTTTTTTCTTGTGCTTGCACAGATGTGGGATCATCCTCATTCATCACAACAGTGTTATCCTCAAATTCTAGTCTCAAGGGTAAGTGCTCCTGCTACCCACATCATAGCTACTTGAGGGACTAGTGCCCTCACTCATGTGCACTTGCTCTTCTGATTTGTGCTGGCTATCACTCTGGTCAGACATTCTAGCAAGCAAACTGACAGCAGACCCTGTGAATATATAGATGAGGTAGAGTGGATGAGCATCACAAAGTGCAGAGTTATTGCAAAACTAATGAGTCAAAAACTTAGTTTTAGTTCTCAACAGAAAGCATTTTGGAGCTACCGATTTGTTAAACTCGGTCGCACCGAAGCAACTTTTGGATTCTAAACTAGTGAACTCAGTCAGACCGAGTCACGGTTTGGTGGCTCCGAGATTGCTAGGGTTTTACAGAGAAATTGAACTCGGTCACACCAATTTGCAACTTTCGGTCAGACCGAAAAGTGCAAGTGCAATGGCCTAAGCCAAATCGGTGAGACTGATTTCCACAACTCGGTCGGTCCGAGATGAGTTCGGCGGAAACCTAACCCTGAATTTTCAAATCAAACCTAACCCTGAATTTTCAAATCAAACCTAACCTAAAGGAAGTTTTCTCTGGATAGATTGATTTCATACGTGGTAAAGAACATGGCATTGCATTATGCTAAGAATCATAGTAAGGAATTAGCACAAAACATCAAACTCATACCCTAGTTCAGCGGTGAGTTCGCTACGGTGGCAACGGTGTGGTTGAATTCCGTTGTGGCGATGAAAACCAGCGGCGAGAGGTCACTGGCAACGAGAAGACGATCCGGAGACCTGAGGCGGCAGAGTAGGACACGCGCGGGCTGGTGAGTTTTGAAGAAATTTCCTAAATCTCACCTGTGGGTTTATATATCCTGACCCTGTTGGTGTGACCGAGTGGAACAACTCGGTGGCACTGAGATGCAGAATCGCAAGCGGTTACTGCAACTCGGTGTGACCAAAAAGTTCAAATTGGTTGCACCGAGATTGAAAACCTAGATCAACTCAGTGAACTCAGTGTGACCGAAGTGGATGGATCGGTCAGACCGAAATGCACATAGAGGTTTTGGAAGTTTAAGTCTATGAAGAATCTGGGACTCCGAGTGCTCCTCACACAGAGTGGTTCGAATCTGACTTGATCAAACTTTCTGATGTAGCATGAATAGAGTTTGAGACGAGAAAAGCATAGATAGCTAGAGGAAGTTCTTAGGCATTCTTGTCCATTCATTTGGCAAAATAAAAAGAGCCAACCAATCAAAGCAACAAATGGATGTCCTCGAATGAGTAAAATATGCAATCAACATGCTCACACAATAAAATTTCAAATGAAATATGTGGCAAAGCATGCACAAACACTCTAGCATATATCAAGCAATTGGCAATGACTAGGTCATCTATATATGAGTATATTGACTTAGGAGTCAAATGAGAACATTTGATCATAGGTTATACTCATCATTTAAGCTCAAGTGGGGTTACCACTTTTCCATAAAGCATTGTTGTGTTCACACCATTAGAGTTACTTTAGCTCAATTGTTAGAGTAAAGCTCCCCCTAGATGTGATATCCCCCCTAAGAGGGAAGAACTAACCTTGGGTTTTGTCAGTGATGACTTCATGTAGATGTTGAAGATGTAGATTCTCAATGTTGATGTAGATCATTTGGAGCAATCCATTGGAGTGAGTTGCACTTTCAATACCTACATGGGTTAGTCCCACAAGGAACAAACAAGAATATCCATAGACATAGAGTGATGTTCACACAAGATGATGTCCATGAAAGCATTAGGTTACCTTGTCCCTTGTCTTACCAACAAGAGGGTTTTTGACTCCTTGAACTATTGCAAGATGTGGAAGTTGTTTGCACTTGTCCTTGCCAAGATGATATGAGTGAAGTATGTTGGCGGAGTCACCCTCAAGAACTCTCTACTTCTTCTTCTTCGGGTTCCACATCATCTTGATGGGAACCCTTGGAGTTGTAGTCGTACTTGATGAAGTAGAACTTGATGTAGTCTTGGGAACCCACTTGACCAAGGCCTTAGGAGCTTCTTCAAATGAATCAATCTCCTCTTGAAGCTTGTCCTTGCCCTTTTTCTTGTGGTCTTGTGGCGGAAGATCATCTTGAGCTTGTGTCATTGATACGTCTCCAACGTATCTATAATTTTTGATTGTTCCATGCTACTATATTATTTGTTTTGGATGTTAATGGCTTATTTATACACTTTTATATTATTTTTGGGACTAACCTACTAACCCAAGGCCCATTGCAAATTGCTGTTTTTTGCCTATTTCAATGTTTCGTAGAAAAGGAATATCAAACGGAATCCAAGTGGAATGAAACCTTCGGGAGAGTTATTTTTGGAACAAACATGATCCAGGGGACTTGGAGTAGACGCCAAGAAAGAAACGAGGTGGCCACGATGCAGGAGGGCGTGCATGCCCCCTGGGCGCGCCCCCACCCTCGTGGGCCCCTCGCAACTCCACCGAACTACTTCTTCCTCCTATATATATATATATATATATATATATATATATATATATATATACCCCGAAAACATCCAGGAGCACCCCGAAACCCTATTTCCACCGCCGCAACCTTCTGTACCCAAGAGATCCCATCTTGGGGCCTTTTCTGGAGCTCCGTCGGAGGGGGAATCGATCACGGAGGGCTTCTACATCAACACCATAGCCTCTTCGATGATGTGTGAGTAGTTTACCACAGACCTTTGGGTCCATAGTTATTAGCTAGATAGATTATTCTCTCTCTTTGGATCTCAATACAATGTTCTCCTCGATCTTCTTGGAGATCTATTTGATGTAACTCTTTTTGTGGTGTGTTTGTCGAGATCCGATGAATTGTGGGTTTATGATCAAGTTTATCTATGAACAATATTTGATTCTTCTCTGAAATCTTTTATGTATGATTGGTTATCTTTGCAAGTCTCTTCGAATTATCAGTTTGGTTTGGCCTACTAGATTGATCTTTCTTGCAATGGGAGAAGTGCTTAGCTTTGGGTTCAATCTTGTGGTGCTCAATCCCAGTGACAGAAAGGGAAATGACACGTATTGTATTATTGCCATCGAGGATAAAAAGATGGGGTTTATATCATATTGCTTGAGTTTATCCCTCTACATCATGTTATCTTACTTAACGCGTTACTCTGTTCTTATGAACTTAATACTCTAGATGCATGCTGGATAGCGGTCGATGTGTGGAGTAATAGTAGTAGATGCAGAATCATTTCGGTCTACTTGTCATGGACATGATGCCTATATACATGATCATGCCTAGATATTCTCATAATTATGCACTTTTCTATCAATTTCTCGACAGTAATTTGTTCACCCACCTTAATACTTATGCTATCTTGCGAGAAGCCACTAGTGAAACCTATGGCCCCCGAGTCTATATTTTATCATATAAGTTTCCAATCTATTTTATTTTGCAATCTTTACTTTCAATCTATATCATAAAAATACCAAAAATATTTATCTTATTATTATAATTATTATCTCAATCAGATCTCACTCTCGTAAGTGACCGTGAAGGGATTGACAACCCCTTTATCGCGTTGGTTGCGAGGTTCTTATTTGTTTGTGTGGGTAAGAGGGACTTGCGTGTAGTCTCTGAAGGAAATATGCCCTAGAGGCAATAATAAAGTTATTATTTATTTCCTTATATCATGATAAATGTTTATTATTCATGCTAGAATTGTATTAATCGGAAACTTAGTACATGTGTGAATACATAGACAGATAGAGTGTCACTAGTATGCCTCTCCTTGACTAGCTCATTAATCAAAGATGGTTAAGTTTCCTAACCATAGAGATGAGTTGTCATTTGATTAACGGGATCACATCATTAGGAGAATGATGTGATTGACTTGACCCATTCCATTAGCTTAGCACTTGATCGTTTAGTTTACTGCTATTGCTTTCTTCATGACTCATACATGTTCCTATGACTATGAGGTTATGCAACTCCCGATTATCGGAGGAACACTTTATGTGCTACCAAACTTCACAACGTAACTGGGTGATTATGAAGGTGCTCTACAGGTGTCTCCAATGGTACTTGTTGAGTTGGCATAGATCAAGATTAGGATTTGTCACTCCGATTGTCGGAGAGGTATCTCTGGGCCCACTCGGCAATGCACATCACTATAAGCCTTGCAAGCATTGTAACTAATGAGTTAGTTGCGAGATGATGTATTACGAAACGAGTAAAGAGACTTGCCGGTAACGATGTTGAACTAGGTATTGAGATACCAACGATCGAATCTCGGGTAAGTAACATACCGGTGACAAAGGGAACAACATATGTTGTTATGTGGTTTGACCGATAACAATCTTCATAGAATATGTAGGAGCCAATATGAGCATCCATGTTCCGCCATTGGTTATTGACCGGAGACGTGTCTCGGTCATGTCTACATAGTTCTCGAACCCGTAGGGTCCGCACACTTAACGTTAAGTGAAGATCGGTATTATGAGTTTTTGTGTTTTGATGTACCGAAGGTAGTTCGGAGTCCCGGATATGATCATGGACATGACGATGAGTCTTGAAATGGTTGAGACATAAAGATCGGTATATTGGATGACTATATTCGGACACCAGAAGTGTTCCGGGTGGTTTCGAAAAAACCAGAGTGCCGGAGGGTTACCGGAACCCCCCGGGAGAAATAGTGGGCCTTAGTGGAGAGATAGAGGGCTGGCCTAGGGCAGGCCGCATGCCCCTCCCCCTCTGGTCCGAATTGGACTAGGAGAGGGGGTGGCGCCCCCTTTCCTTCTCCTTCACCCCTGAGGGAGTCCTGGATTAGGGGGTGTTCGGATAGCCGAACTATACCTTCAGCCGGACTCCAGGACTATGAAGATACAAGATTGAAGACTTCGTCCCGTGTCCGGAAGGGACTTTCCTTGGCGTGGAAGGCAAGCTTGGCAATACGGATATTCACATCTCCTACCATTGTAACCGACTCTATGTAACCCTAACCCTATCCGGTGTCTATATAAACCGGAGGGTTTTAGTCCGTAGGACAACATACACATCAACAATCATACCATAGGCTAGCTTCTAGGGTTTTAGCCTCTCTGATCTCGTGGTAGATGAACTCTTGTAATACCCATACCATCAATATTAATCAAGCAGGACGTAGGGTTTTACCTCCATCGAGAGGGCCCGAACCTGGGTAAAACTTCGTGTCCCCTGCCTCCTGTTACCATCCGGCCTAGACGCACAGTTCGGGACCGCCTACCCAAGATCCGCCGGTTTTGACACCGACATTGGTGCTTTCATTGAGAGTTCCTCTGTGCCGTCGCCGTCAGGCCCGATGGCTCCTACGATCTTCAACAGGGATGCAGTCCAGGGTGAGACCTTCCTCCCCGGACAGATCTTCGTTTTCGGCAGCTTCGCACTGCGGGCCAATTCACTTGGCCATCTGGAGCAGATCGAAAGCTACGCCCCTGGCAGTCAGTTCAGATTCGGAAGTTTTAACTACACGGCTGACATCCGCGGGGACTTGATCTTCGACAGATTCGAGCCACTGCTGAGTGCGCCGCACTGTCCCGACGAGCATGATCTAGCTCTGCTGCCGAACAGTGCCCTGGAGGCCGCACCCGCATCGGCTCCAGTCCCTAATTCGGAGCCAACTGCGCCGATCGAGGATGGGCGGTTGGACGCCACCTCGGGGGATGCGATCCCCATGGCGATTGAGCCGAACACCAGCCCTGCACCCCGCGAGACTCATAACTCCAAGGAGCCCGACTCCTCTCCGGACTCTGAACCCTCCGCGCCCCTACCAATCGAATCCGATTGGGCGCCGATCATGGAGTTTACTGCCGCGGACATCTTTCAGCACTCGCCTTTTGGCGATATTCTGAAGACACTAAATTATCTCTCTTTATCAGGAGAGCCCTGGCTGGACTACGGTCAGCAATATTGGGATGCGGACGATGAAGAAATTCAAAGCCCACCCACCACCTTGTAGCCACTGTCGACGATTTAACCGACATGCTCGACTTCGACTCCGAAGACATCGACGATATGGACGCGGATGAAGGAGACAAGGAAGAACCAGCGCCTATTGGGCCCTGGAACGCCACCTCATCATATGACATATACATGGTGGACACGCCGAAAGATAACGATGAGGAGCGGAAGGACGCACCGAAGGCTTGTTCCCTCGAAAAGCAGTCAAAGCGGCAACACAAGCGCCGCCCCAAATCCCGCCTCGACAGAAATAGCGATCATGCAGACCCAGCGCTAGAGCAGGGCGAACCGCTGCCGGACAACGGTAATCCGGATAATCAAACCGAACAAACAAATCCTATCAAGGATAATGGTCCGAATGAGATAACGCCGGACAGACACCCGGAGCAACAGACTACCCGTAAAAGGCTTGTTGCCACCGCGAGGAGTCTGAAAAAGCAGAAGCAAAGGCTCAAGGCCGCGCAAGACACACTCCATATTAGATGGAGCAAAATACACAACACAGCAGCGAGGTACGGCGACAATCGCCCCTCCAAGAGCTACCCAAAGCGGAAGCTGCTACCCGAATTCGATGAGGAGGCCTCAGACCCCCCACAACCAAATATCAAATCAGCCACCTGGTCGGATAAACGACCCCTCTACCAACATAGAGCGGCATACAACGCCGCTCACAATACAATACGCGACCCATGCGAAGGCTCGCACCCAAAGGACGGCGCAACAAGATCCATCTATGGACCACGCAAGCGCGCCCCAGCATACAATGCAACACAACAAACATCCGAACAACGCGGTACACCCAGTTACAGGGGTGCCGCACACCCCCTATGTTTCACCGATGAGGTGCTGGACCATGAATTTCGAGAGGGATTCAAGCCCGTAAACATAGAGGCATACGACAGAACAACAGACCCCGGAGTCTGGATTGAGGACTACATCCTTCACATCCATATGGCTCGAGGAGATGATCTCCACGCCATCAAGTACTTACCCCTCAAGCTCAAAGGGCCAGCTCGTTACTGGCTCAAAGGCCTCCCCGAAAGCTCCATTGGAAGTTGGGAACAACTCGAAGATGCCTTTCGGGCAAATTTTCAAGGGACTTATGTCCGACCTCCGGATGCGGACGATTTGAGTCATATAACCCAACAGCCCGGAGAGTCAGCCCGAAAGCTTTGGAACAGGTTTCTTACTAAAAAGAACCAGATTATCGACTGTCTGGACGCCGAAGCCTTGGCAGCTTTCAAGCATAGCGTCCGTGACGAATGGCTCGCCAGACACCTCGGCCAAAATAAGCCAAGAACGATGGCCACATTAACAAACCTCATGATCCGCTTTTGCGCGGGTGAGGACAGCTGGCTAGCCAGATGCAGCACCAGCGACCCCAGTACATGTGAAGTTAGAGATGGAAACGGGAAATCACGGCGCAACAGCAACAACAACCGCTGGATTAAAGAAGATAGCAGGAAGGGCACGGCAGTAAACGCCGGATTCAAAAGCTCTCGGCCAGGTCAAAAGCCGCCCCCAAAAGGCACCAGGGACGAACTGTCCAGCCTCAACAAAATTCTGGACCAAGTATGCTAGATCCATAGTACCCCTGGTAAACCCGCTAATCATACCCACAGAGAATGTTGGGTCTTCAAGCAGTCCGGCAAGCTCAACGCCGTACACAAAGGGGAGGATACACCAAGTGAAGACGAGGACAAGCCTCCCAAACAAGACACGGTGGAACAAAAGAAATTTCCACCAGAAGTCAAAATAGTAAACGTATTACACGTGATCAAGGGAAAAACAACGCGGCACTCTCAGGAAAATATACCCAAGTGCATGTCACCGCGAAGTCCTACCACTAGTCGTCTCAATCGATCACTTTCGACCATCGCGATTATTCAGCAAGTATCCGACATGCATGATGGGCTACCCTGGTATTAGACCCAGTAATTGGCGGATATCACTTCACACGAGTCTTGATGGACGGCGGCAGTAGCCTAAACCTCATATATCAGGATATAATCCGCGGGATGGGGTTAGACCCAGCACAAATTCGCCATAGCAATACTACCTTTAAAGGAGTAACGCCAGGCCCAGGGGCTCGTTGTACGGGCTCCCTCTCATTACAAGTTACATTCGGCTCCCCCGATAACTTCCGTCGCGAGCATTTAACTTTAATCATCGCTCCGTTTCAAAGTGGTTATCAAGCACTGCTCGGACGCGAAGCTTTCGCTCGCTTTAATGCAATACCACACTACGCCTCCCTCACACTCAAGATGCCCGGTCCACGTGGCATCATTATAGTGCACGGAGACATCAAACGCTCTCTCCGCACCAAAGAGAGTGAGGCTGCCTTGGCAGCCGAACATTAAAGGCGTCCGAACCAGCAATCGAGTCCGGCGCCACTATTTATACCGAATAAATGATCACACCCCTATTTGTCAATACAAGGGGCTCAACGTGCGCAGACATGTGGCAATTTCTTATCATCTTCAATTATACATGGTTTCTTTAAAAACTATCTTTTTGCACGACAACTTTTTCACTTAACTTCCTCTCTTTTACAGACGATCATCGTGCTACACCCGTCCAGGATACGGCACAACGGAGACACAGGCGTAGACGTGTAGCAGGGACCCGCTCAAAGGATTCTTTTTAGATTAAGACCCTGTGTAAACCTTTTTTTTACTGTCTCTTGTTGATACATATCCACCGTTGTGAAGGATGCTGACGTCTTGGCATGTGGCCACGCCAGAACAATGCACATACCTGGACACACGGGGCTTCTTACAAAGGCCATTATTTAGGCCCAGTTTTTACCACAAAGACCGAATACCTTAGGGAGTGTTCGGCGTCGCGAGTTTGGCCCTATATGCATAAGCTCCGAATCATTGTCTTCGGTCAAATGTTGGGTTTGCCCGGCTCCTGTGTTTTGGTGCCTTACGTTCCGCTTTACCGGCTAAGGTAGCACCAGGAGAACTACTGCGATTATGCCCTGGTTCATCCGGACGAGCACCTCAGTAGAGAATGCCGAAAACTGACTGTCATGATATAGCGTGAGACTGGTCAACCACTCGATGACCTGTGGGAATGTTAGAATTCCTCCGCCTTAACGAAGGGTCGTTTTTCGGCCAGGCATGTACGCACCCCGAGATCGGGAGAGTGCGGAGCCACCAGGGGCTATCTAGTAGCCCCACTGTCAAACTCCTATGGCTAAGTGAAAGTGTTAAAGAATTATAGTCCGGTTGCCTCGCTCGCTCCGCTATCACCTCCTCAATAGGACCAAGACATTGGGTTAAGTGTGAACGCGTGTTTTTGCCAGCACCTCCGCATTATATGCATGGGGGTTGAAGCCGACGACTGCAATCTTTCAGGTTATACACATGTATACAAAAACGGCCGCCCAGGAGGCATCATATTACTTTCAGGCAAAAGTATAACAATAGCCTTATAAAACTCTATAAAAGCATTTCGCTTACAATGAGATTACATATCACTCAAACATAATATTTTTTGAGCACTGGGTCTCTACCAAACGGGCACCTTCAAGAACTTCTTCAAAGTAGTGCTCAGCAGCCTTTCGACCTATGGCCGAATCCCGCGCTGCAACATTGGTAGCATCCATCTCCGCCCAGTATGCCTTGACACGGGAAAAGGCCATCCGTGCGCCCTCTATGCACGCCGACCTCTTCATCGCATCAATGCGCGGCACCACATCGAGTAACCGCTGCACCAAGCTGAAATAGTTGTTCGGTTTTGACCCTTCCGGCCATAACTGATCCACAACAGACCTCATGGAGAGTCCGGACAACCTATTTAGTTCGGCCCATTCGGCTAATTGGTCAGTCAATGAAAGTGGACGCTCGGGAGTATGGAATTGTCTCCAAAACAGCTGGTCTACTCCACGGTCTGTCTGACCCTGGAAGTACTTGGCCGCATCAGCAGCACTCGCCGCCAAATCCATATACACATCCTCCGAGCTCCACAGCCGATCCAGGGGGGCATACCGTGGATCTCTGAACTTCCTCGGCAACATAAAGGATTTCCCAGCTACAATATCCTCGGCTTCCCGCAGCTCCTCCTTCTTTGCCCTCATAGCAGAGCGGAGGTCCTTTCTCGTCATAGCAGCCTTCTCAAGGTCCGATGCTTTCACCTGGTTTTCCTTTTCAAGAACCCAGCAACGGTCGGCGGCGGCTGATAATTCTATGGCCATCTTGGCCATCTTGTCTCGGCTCTCGCCATGTGCGGCCTTCTCGGCTTGCAACTCTTCGGCCGCCTTTAAAGCAGCCGCATTACGCAACCTTGCTTGTTCCTTGGCTCGGGCAAGTTCTGCTCGCAAGGCTTCAATAGTGGCAGCTCCATCTGCAGTCACAACATATTAAAGATACTGGCATTATGCTGCTCTTCCTATGTGACGTTTACCAGATAAAGACATTTACCCTGTGCCTCGTCAAGCCTTTTGTTAACAAGCTCAATGTCGGTGTCTGCCGCAGCCAATTGCCGTTCTAAATGGGCAAACTCGCTAGTCTGGCTAGCCACCGGAGCTTCCATCACCTGCACATAGAGGCGGTATGGTTATTACCTGGGAATTTGATCCTCTGTTCGTCGTCGTTTCCGACGACAACCAGAGTCTCAGGGGCTACTATCTACACAGGGCACACCTAGCATGTGCAGGACTATCATACATTCTTTTACGTACCTCAAAACCTGTCAGTAGACTCATAAAAACTTCATGCAATCCGCTTTCGGCGGACGATATTCTCTCTATCACCGTTTCCATCAGCACACGGTGTTCATCTGAGATGGCCGCTCGCCCCACCAACTCCCTCAGCACATCCGATCGCACACTAGACGGTGCCAGACTCTTTTGTTTGCTCTCTTCAGGAGCCGGACACTGGGAGCTACGGGGGTCAATGGGATTATATTCTGGCCTCACCGGACTCGGAGAGGCCCTCCGTGATGGCACTTAAGGGTCGCCCGCTTCCAGAGCGGAGGAGTCCGGGGGAGGCGTTTCGCTCTCCATCATCTATGGAAGAAGATCCCCCAAAGATGAGCTCATTTGAGAGGGGCTAAGGCCCGAACTGCAAAAAATATATGCGGTGGTTATCTTCTCAGAAGAAAAAGATGGCATATCTGTACTATTAAAGTATTTCGGGTCACTTACGACTCGCGGGAGAATTGATCCCCCCGCGGACTTTGTGCGGCAACGCTGCCCCCTGAGGTGGGACCCTCTGTGGGAGACTTCTTCGCCCTTTTGGAAGTTTCGGCTTCCGAATCCCCGGGCGGAGTTCTTTTCCTCTTCTGGTAGTCTTCCTTCATGGAGACGCTCGCTCCCTCGGCTAGAAGGGGCAGCATTGAGGGCCCGCGTCCACCCGCATTACCCTCCATAGTATTTTCCTTTAAGGGCTCCGGGTAGGGTGCGGTCTGGAGCATCTTCTCCAATACCGGATTTTCCAAACCCTCAGGGAGGGGGGCCGAACACCGAATCAACTTTGCCTTTGCTAGCCAGTCCTGGTCAAAAAGCGAACTCTCAGAAATAACTTTGTAACGAATGAGAGACAGTATGTTCGGCCGGAAGATTCCTTACCTGTTCGGCGGTGTGGGTACTGCTCAGGCCCACGTCCTCAGTGATTTTCGGACACTCTACCTGAGGTCCGAAGAATGACTTGAACATCTCCTCGTGCGTCAGGCCGAGAAAATTTTGAATGACATGCGGTCCCTCGGGATTGAATTCCCATAGGCGAAGAGGCCGTCGTTTGCAAGGCTGGACTTGGCGAACCAGCATAACTTGTGCTACCGCAACCAAACTGAAATCTCCATCAAAGAGATCTTGAATGCGGCTCTGCAGTATAGGCATGTCCTTGGCCGGACCCCAGCTCAATCCTCTGCTAATCCATGACATCAGTTGTGGCGGAGGGCCCGGGCGGAAGGCAGGGGCGGCCGCCCACTCGGCACTTCTAGGAGCCATGATGTGGAACCACTCCTGTTGCCACAATTCAGACACCTCTGGAATGGAACCCTTGGGCCATGCGGCTCCCATCACCTTGCGTATTGAGGCACCTCCACACTCCACATGTTGCCCCTCGATCGTCTTTGGTTTTACTTCAAAGGTCTTGAGCCATAGGCCAAAGTGAGGGGTAACCCGGAGGAAGGCCTCGCACACAACGATAAATGTCGTGATATAAACAAAGGAGTCCGGAGCTAGATCATGGAAGTCTAGCCCATAGTAAAACATCAAGCCCCTGAAAAAAGGATCCAATGCAAGGCCTAGACCTCGAAGGAAGTGGGAGACGAACACGACGCTCTCGTTGGGTTCGGGGGAGGGGACGGCCTGCCCCCGAGGAGGCAGCCGATGCAGAATCTCGGCGGTCAGATATCTGGCCTCCCTCAACTTTTTGATGTCTTCTACCGTTACAGAGGAAGGCACCCATCGGCCTTGAAGGCTAGATCCGGACATGACTAAAGGTTCGGAGCACCTGACCTGAACTTCGGGCGCTTGAGCTTGAGGTGGGGGAGGATTCGATTGAACACGGGAGGAAAAACTAAAAGCCTGGTCCCTTTATAAAGAGGGTGAATATCAAGCGTCCTCTCCGTGTCCGTTTGGGCTTGCCTATAATTTAGGAGTCCTAGAAGCGGTTGGGTTACCCAGACCTGTATTGATGAGAATCCCGGAATAAGGGGACACAATCTCTGCTTTAACAAGACATGCCAAGGAAACCGCCTCGCATAACGCGCTAAGATGGGATAGTAAAATAGTTCGAATAAAAGATTGGCCGTGGTGTGATGTCACACTACGGAGTGCGTCAGCAGATTAGATTTGTGTAAATATTATTCTCTCTATGGCAATATGTGGAAACTTATTTTGCAGAGCCGGACACTATCTTTGTGTTCAAAATCTTCTATGAAGTATTTGGAGGAGGAACCCGCCTTGCAATGCCGAAGATAATCAGTGTGCCGGACTCGTCGTCATTGAAGCCTGGTTCAGGGGCTACTGAGGGAGTCCTGGATTAGGGGGTGTTCGGATAGCCGAACTATACCTTCAACCGGACTCCAGGACTATGAAGATACAAGATTGAAGACTTCGTCCCGTGTCTGGAAGAGACTTTCCTTCGCTTGGAAGGCAAGCTTTTTGATACGGATATTCAGATCTCCTACCATTGTAACCGACTCTATGTAACCCTAACCCTATCCGGTGTCAATATAAACCGGAGGGTTTTAGTCCGTAGGACAACGTACACATCAACAATCATACCATAGGCTAGCTTCTAGGGTTTAGCCTCTCTGATCTCGTGGTAGATCAACTCTTGTAATACCAATACCATCAATATTAATCAAGTAGGACGTAGGGTTTTACCTCCATCGAGAGGGCCCGAACCTGGGTAAAACTTCGTGTCCCCTGCCTCCTGTTACCATCCGGCCTAGACGCACAGTTCGGGACCCCCTACCCGAGATCCGCCGGTTTTGACACCGACATCCCCCTTCCTTTCCCCTCCTAGTAGGAGTAGGAAAGAGGGGAGTCCAACTCCTACAAGGAGGAGGACTCCTCCTGGCGCTCCTACAGGGGCCGACCGGCCTCCCCCTTGCTCCTTTATATATGGGGGCAGGGGCACCTCTAGACACACAAGTTGATCTGTTGATCTCTCCCAGCCATGTGCGGTGCCCCCCTCCACCATAATCCACCTCGATCATATCATAGCGGTGCTTAGGCGAAGCCCTGTGTCGGTAGCATCATCATCACTGTCATCACGCCGTCATGTTGACGAAACTCTCCCATGAAGCTCTACTGGATCGGAGTTCGTGGTACGTCATCGAGCTGAACGTGTACTGAACTCGGAGGTGTCGTGCGTTCGGTACTTGGATCGGTCGGATCGTGAAGACGTACGACTACATCAACCGCGTTGTGCTAACGCTTCTGCTTTCGGTCTACGAGGGTACGTGGACACACTCTCCCCTCTCGTTGCTATGCATCACCATGATCCTGTGTGTGCGTAGGAAAATTTTGAAATTACTACGTTCCCCAACAATGGCATCCGAGCCAGGTTTATGCGTAGATGTTATATGCACGAGTAGAACACAAGTGAGTTGTGGACGATACAAGTCATACTACTTACCAGCATGTCATACTTTGGTTAAGTGGTATTGTTGGATGAAGCGGCCCGGACCGACATTACGCGTACACTTATGCGAGACTGGTTCTACCGACGTGCTTTGCACACAGCTAGCTGGCGGGTGTCAGTTTCTCCAACTTTAGTTGAATCGAGTGTGGCTACGCCCGGTCCTTGAGAAGGTTAAAACAACATTAACTTGAAAAAATATCATTGTGGTTTTGATGCATAGGTAAGAAC
Source organism: Triticum monococcum (assembly GCA_034509565.1). Lineage (NCBI taxonomy): Eukaryota > Viridiplantae > Streptophyta > Magnoliopsida > Poales > Poaceae > Triticum > Triticum monococcum. The sequence goes on along the minus strand of CM067843.1, from coordinate 660,728,285 downwards.
GGTTCTTGCTTAGCCCGTAGCAACCACGTAAAACTTGCAACAACAAAGTAGAGGATGTCTAACTTGTTTTTGCATGGCATGTTGTGATGTGATATGGTCAATACATGATGCTATATTTTATTGTATGAGATGATCACATTTTGTAACCGAGTTATCAGCAACTGGTAGGAGCCATATGGTTGTCGCTTTATTGTATGCAATGCAATCGCCCTGTAATGGCTTCACATTATCACTAAGCGGTAGCGATAGTCGTAGAAGCAATACTTGGCGAGACGTTAGCGCCGGTGATAATGATGATCATGACGGTGCTTCGAAGATGGAGATCACGAGCACAAGATGACGATGGCCATATCATATCACTTATATTGATTGCGTGTGATGTTTATCTTTTATGCATCTTATTTTGCTTAGATCGACGGTGGCATTATAAGATGATCTCTCACTAAATTTCAAGGTACAAGTGTTCTCCCTGAGTATGCACCGTTGCGAAAGTTTGTTGTGCCGAGACAACATGTGATGATCGGGTGTGATAAGCTCTACGTTCACATACAACGGGTGCAAGCCAGTTTTGCACATGCAGAATACTCGGGTTAAACTTGACGAGCCTAGCATATGCAGTTATGGCCTCAGAACACTAGAGACCGAAAGGTCGAGCATGAATCATATAGAAGATATGATCAACATAGTGATGTTCACCATTGAAAACTACTCCATCTCACGTGATGATCGGACATGGTTTAGTTGATATGCATCATGTAATCACTTAGTTGATTAGAGGGATGTCTATCTAAGTGGGAGTTCATTAATAATTTGATTAACTGAACTTTAATTTATCATGAACTTAGTACCTGATAGTATTTTGCATGTCTATGTTGTTGTAGATAGATGGCCCGTGCTGTTGTTCCGTTAAAATTTTAATGTGTTCCTTGAGAAAGCAAAGTTGAAAGATGATGGTAGCAATTACATGGACTGGGTCCGTAACTTGAGGATTATCCTCATTGCTGCACAAAAGAATTATGTCCTGGAAGCACCGCTAGGTGCCAAACCTGCTGCAGGAGCAACACCAGATGTTATGAACGTCTGGTAGAGCAAAGCTGATGACTACTCGATAGTTCAGTGTGCCATGCTTTACGGCTTAGAACCGGTACTTCAACGACATTTTGAATGTCATGGAGCATATGAGATGTTCCAGGAGTTGAAGTTAATATTTCAAGCAAATGACCGGATTGAGAGATATGAAGTCTCCAATAAGTTCTACAGCTGCAAGATGGAGGAGAATAGTTCTGTTAGTGAGCATATACTCAGAGTGTCTAGGTATAACAATCACTTGATTCAACTAGGAGTTAATCTTCCGGATGGTAGTGTTATTGACAGAATTCTTCAATCACTGCCACCAAGCTACAAGAGCTTCATGATGAACTATAACATGCAAGGGATGGATAAGATGATTCTCGAGCTCTTCGCAATGCTAAAGGCTGCGGAGGTAGAAATCAAGAAGGAGCATCAAGTGTTGATGGTCAACAAGACCACCAGTTTCAAGAAAAAAGGCAAAGGGAAGAAGAAGGGAAACTTCAAGAAGAACGGCAAAAAAGTTGCTATTCAGGAGAAGAAACCCAAGTCTGGACCTAAGCCTGAGACTGAGTGCTTTTACTGCAAGTAGACTGGTCACTGGAAGCGGAACTGCCCCAAGTATTTGGCGGGTAAGAAGGATGACAAGGTGAACAAAGGTATATGTGATATACATGTTATTGATGTGTACCTTACTAATTCTCGCAGTAGTGCGTGGGTATTTGATACTGGTTCTGTTGCTAATATTTGCAACTCGAAACAGGGATTAAAGATTAAGCGAAGATTAGCAAAGGACGAGGTGACGATGCACGTGGGAAATGGTTGCAAAGTCGATGTGATCGCGGTCGGCACGCTACCTCTACATCTACCTTCGGGATTAGTTTTAGACCTAAATAATTGTTATTTGGTGCCAACGTTGAGCATGAACATTATATCTGGATCTTGTTTAATGTGATACGGTTATTCATTTAAATCAGAGAATAATGGTTGTTCTATTTATATGAGTAATATCTTTTATGGTCATGCACCCTTAAAGAGTGGTCTATTCTTTTTGAATCTCGATAGTGAAGATACACATATTCATAGTATTGAAGCTAAAAGATGCAGAGTTGATAATGATATTGCAACTTATTTGTGGCACTGCCGTTTGGGTCATATTGGTGTAAAGTGCATGAATAAACTCCATTCTGATGGACTTCTGGAATCACTTGATTATGAATCACTTGGTACTTGCGAACCATGCCTCATGGGCAAGATGACTAAAAAATCGTTCTCCGGAAGAATGGAGCGAGCAACAGATTTGTTGGAAATCATACATACTGATGTATGTGGTCCGATGAATGTTGAAGCTCTCGGCGGATATCGTTATTTTCTCACCTTCACAGATGATTTGAGCAGATATGGGCATATCTACTTGATGAAACATAAGTCTGAAACATTTGAAAAGTTCAAAGAATTTTAGAGTGAGGTGGAAAATCATCGTAACAAGAAAATAAAATTTCTATGATCTGATCGTGGCGGAGAATATTTGAGTTACGAGTTTAGTCTTCATTTGAAACAATGCGGAATAGTTTCGCAACTCACGCCACCCGGAACACCACAGCGCAATGGTGTGTCCGAACGTCGTAATCGTACTTTACTAGATATGGTGCGATCTATGATGTCTCTTACTGATTACCGCTATCATTTTGGGGTTATGCTTTAGAGACGGCTGCATTCATGTTAAATAGGGCACCATCCAAATCCGTTGAGATGACTCCTTATGAATTGTGGTTTGGCAAGAAACCAGAGTTGTCGTTTCTTAAAGTTTGGGGCTGCGACGCTTATGTGAAAAAGCTTGAACCTGATAAGCTCGAACCCAAATCAGAGAAATGTATCTTCATAGGGTACCCAAAAGAAACAGTTGGGTACACCTTCTATCACATATCCAAAGGCAAGACTTTTGTTGCAAAGAATGGATCATTTCTAGAGAAGGAGTTTCTCTAGAAAGAGTTGAGTGGGAGGAAAGTAGAACTTGATGAGGTAACTGTACCTGCTCCCTTATTGGAAAGTAGTTCATCACAGAAACCGGTTCCTGTGACACCTACACCAATTAGTGAGGAAGCTAATGATGATGATCACGAAACTTCAGATCAAATTACTACCGAACCTCGTAGGTCAACCAGAGTAAGATCCGCACCATAGTGGTACGGTAATCCTATTCTCGAGGTCATGTTACTAGACCATGACGAACCTACGAACTATGAGGAAGCGATGATGAGCCTAGATTCCGCAAAATGGCTAGAGTCCATGAAATCTGAGAAGGGATCCATGTATGAGAACAAAGTGTGGACTTGATTGACTTGCCCGATGATCGGCAAGCCATCGAGAATAAATGGATCTTCAAGAAGAAGACTGATGCCGATGGTAATGTTACTATCCACAAAGCTCGACTTGTTGCGAAAGGTTTTCGCCAAGTTCAAGGAGTTGACTACGATCAGACCTTCTCACCCGTAGCGATGCTTAAGTCCGTCCGAATCATGTTAGCTATTGCCACATTTTATGATTATGAAATTTGGCAAATGGATGTAAAGACTACATTCCTGAATGGATTTCTGGAAGAAGAGTTGTATATGATGCAACCCGAAGGTTTTATTGATCCAAAGGGTGCTAAGTGCTAACAAAGTGTGCAAGCTCCAGCAATGCATTTATGAACTGGTGCAAGCCTCTCGGAGTTGGAATAAACGTTTTGATAGTGTGATCAAAGCATATGGTTTTATACAGACTTTTGGAGAAGCCTGTATTTATAAGAAAGTGAGAGGGAGCTCTGTAGCATTTCTCATATTATATGTGGATGACATATTATTGATTGGAAATGATATAGAATTTCTGGATAGCATAAAAGGATATTTGAATAAGAGTTTTTCAATGAAAGACCTCGGTGAAGCTACTTACATATTGGGCATCAAGATCTATAGAGATAGACCAAGATGCTTAATTGGACTTTCAGAAAGCACATACCTTGACAAAGTTTCGAAGAAGTTCAAAATGTATCAGGTAAAGAAAGGGTTCTTGCCTGTGTTACCAGGTGTGAAGTTGAGTAAGAATCAATGCCCGACCACTACAGAAGATAGAGAGAAAATGAAAGATGTTCCCTATGCTTCGGTCATAGGCTCTATCATGTATGCAATGCCGTGTACCACACCTGATGTGTGCCTTGCAATTAGTTTAACAGGGACGTACCAAAGTAATCCAAGAGTGGATCAATGGACGGCGGTCAATAACATCCTGAAATACCTGAAAAGGACTAAGGATATGTTTCTCGTTTATGGAGGTGACAAAGAGCTCATCGTAAATGGTTACGTTGATGCAAGCTTTGACACTGATCCAGATGATTCTAAATCACAAACCGAATACGTGTTTATATTGAACGGTGGAGCTGTCAGTTGGAGCAGTTCTAAAAAAAGCGTCACGGCGGGATCTACGTGTGAAGCGGAGTACACAGCTGCTTGGGAAGCAGCGAATGAAGGAGTCTGGATGAAGGAGCTCATATCCGATCTAGGTGTCATACCTAGTGCATCGGGTCTAATGAAAATCTTTTGTGACAATACTGGTGCAATTGCCTTGGCAAAGGAATCCAGATTTCACAAGAGAACCAAGCACATCAAGAGATGCTTCAATTCCATTCGCGATCAAGTCCAGGTGGGAGACATAGAGATTTGCAAGATACATACGGATCTAAATGTTGCAAACCCTTTGACTAAGCCTCTTTCACGAGCAAAACATGATCAGCACCAAGGCTCCATGGGTGTTAGAATCATTACTGTGTAATCTAGATTATTGACTCTAGTGCAAGTGGGAGACTGAAGGAAATATGCCCTGGAGGCAATAATAAAATTATTATTTATTTCCTTATATCATGATAAATGTTTATTATTCATGCTAGAATTGTATTAATCGGAAACTTAGTACATGTGTGAATACATAGACAAACAAAGTGTCACTAGTATGGCTCTACTTGACTAGCTCATTAATCAAAAATGGTTAAGCTTCCTAACCATAGACATGAGTTGTCATTTGATTAACGGGATCACATCATTAGGATAATGTGATTGACTTGACCCATTCCATTAGCTTGGCACTTGATCGTTTAGTTTACTGTTATTGCTTTCTTCATGGCTCATACATGTTCCTATGACTATGAGGTTATACAACTCCCGATTACCGGAGGAACACTTTGTGTGCTACCAAACTTCACAACGTAACTAGGTGATTATAAAGGTGCTCAACAGGTGTCTCCAATGGTACTTGTTGAGTTAGCATAGATCAAGATTAGGATTTGTCACTTTGATTGTCGGAGAGGTATCTCTGGGCCCACTCGGTAATGCACATCACTATAAGCCTTGCAAGCATTGTAACTAATGAGTTAGTTGCGAGATGATGTATTACGGAATGAGTAAAGAGACTTGCCGGTAACGAGATTGAACTAGGTATTGAGATACTGACGATCGAATCTCGGGCAAGTAACATACCGATGACAAAGGGAACAACGTATGTTGTTATGCGGTTTGACCGATAAAGATCTTCGTAGAATATGTAGGAGCCAATATGAGCATCCAGGTTCCGCTATTGGTTATTGACCGGAGACGTGTCTCGGTCATGTCTACATAGTTCTCGAACCCATAGGGTTCGCACGCTTAAAGTTCGGTGACGATCGGTATTATGAGTTTTTGTGTTTTGATGTACCGAAGGTAGTTCTGAGTCCCGGATATGATCACAGACATGACGAGGAGTCTTTAAATGGTCGAGACGTAAAGATCAATATATTGGACGATTATATTCGGACACTGGAAGTGTTCCGGGTGGTTTCAGAGAAAACTGGAGTGTCGGGGGGTTACCGAAACCCCCCGGGAGAAATGGTGGGCCTTATGGACCTTGGTGGAGAGAGAGAGGGCTAGCCTAGGGCAGGCCGCGCGCCCCTCCCCCTCTGGTCCGAATTGGACTACGAGAGGGGGGGCGGTGCCCCCCTTTCCTTCTCCTTCTCCCCCTTCCTTTTCCCCCTCCTAGTAGGAGTAGGAAAGGGGGGAGTCCTACTCCTACTAGGAGGAGGACTCCTCCTCCTGGCGTGCCTACAGGGGCCGGCCGGCCTTCCCCTTGCTCCTTTATATACGGGGACAGGGGGCACCTCTAGACACACAAGTTGATCTGTTGATCTCCCCCAGCTGAACGTGTGCTGAACTCGGAGGTGTCGTGCGTTCTGTACTTGGATCGGTCGGATCGTGAAGACGTAGGACTACATCAACCGCGTTGTGCTAACGCTTCCGCTTTGGTCTACGAGGGTACGTGGACACACTCTCCCCTCTCGTTGCTATGCATCACCATGATCCTGTGTGTGCGTAGGAAAATTTTGAAATTACTACGTTCCCCAACAGTCTCCTACTGGATTGATACCTTGGTTCTTAAAAACTGAGGGAAATACCGACGCTACTTTGCTGCATCACCCTTTCCTCTTCAAGGGAAAACCAATGCGGTGCGCAAGAGGTAGCAAGAAGGATTTCTGGCGCCGTTGCCGGGGAGGTTGCACGAAGTCAAGTCAAGATTTGATGTCCCATCAACAAGCCATTTCTGGCGCCGTTGCCGGGGAGATCTACTCACAAGTCAAGACATACCAAGTACCCATCACAAACTCTTATCCCTCGCATTACATTATTTGCCATTTGCCTCTCGTTTTCCTCTCCCCCACTTCACCCTTGCTGTTTTATTTGCCCTCTTTTTCCGATCGCCTCTTTTTTGTTTGTTTGCCCCGTGCTTGCTTGTGTGTTGGATTGTTTGTCACGATGGCTCAAGATAATACTAAATTGTGTGATTTTTCCAATACCAACAATAATGATTTTATTAGCACTCGATTGCTCCTCTTACTGATGCTGAATCTTGTGAAATTAATACTGCTTTGCTGAATCTTGTCATGAAAGATCCGTTTTCTGGCCTTCCTAGTGAAGATACCGCTACCCATCTAAACAGCTTTGTTGATTTGTGTGATATGCAAAAGAAGAAAGATGTGGATAATGATATTGTTAAATTGAAGCTATTTCCGTTTTCACTTAGAGATCGTGCTAAAACTTGGTTTTCGTCTTTGCCTAAAATAGTATTGATTCTTGGAACAAGTGCAAAGATGCTTTTATCTCTAAGTAATTTCCTCCCGCTAAGATCATCTCCCTTAGAAACGATATTATGAACTTTAAGCAACTAGATCATGAGCATGTTGCACAATCTTGGGAGAGGATGAAATTAACGATTCTTAATTGCCCTACACATGGTTTGAATTTATGGATGATCATACAATTTTTTATGCTGGATTGAATTTTGCTTCTAGAAATCTTTTAGATTCGGCCGCAGGAGGCACTTTTATGGAAATCACTTTAGGAGAAGCTACCAAACTCCTAGATAATATTATGGTTAATTATTCTCATTGGCACATAGAAAGATCTACTAGTAAAAAAGTTCATGCTATATAAGAAATTAATGTTTTGTGTGGAAAGATGGATGAACTTATGAAATTGTTTGGTAATAAGTGTGTTTCTTCTGATCCTAATGATATGCCTTTGTCTACTTTGATTGAGAATAATAATGAATCTATGGATGTGAATTTTGTTGGTAGCACCAATTTTGGTAACAACGCGTATAGAGGAAACTTTAATCCTAGGCCGTATCCTAGTAATTGCTCTAATAATTATGGAAATTCCTACAACAATTCTTATGGAAATAATAATAAGATTCCCTCTGATTTTGAATCTAGTATTAAAGAATTTATTACTTCACAAAAGAGTTTCAGTGCTTTGATTGAAGAAAAATTGTCTAAGATTGATGAGTTGGCTTGGAACGTGGATAAAATTTCTCTTGATGTTGATTCTTTGAAACTTAGATCTATTCCACCTAAGCATGATATCAATGAGTCTCTCAAAGCCATGACAATTTCCATTGATGAGTGCAAAGAAAGAACCGCTAGGATGCATCCTAAAAAGGATTGCTTTATAAAAGCGTGTTCTTCTAGTTTTGATGATAATAATGATGAAGATCTAAAAGTGATTGATGTGTCTCCTATTAAATATTTGTTTTGCAATATGAATCTTGATAATGATGGGACTGGAGATGAGTCAACTTTAGTTAAAAGGCATCCCAATGATCCGGAGTTTTTAGATCTTGATGCAAAAATTGGTAAAAGTGGGATTGGAGAGGTCAAAACTTTACATAGCAATGAACCCACTATTTTGGATTTCAAGGAATTTAATTATGATAATTGCTCTTTGATATATTGTATTTCCTTGTTGCAATTCATGCTAAATTCTCCGCATGCTTATAGTCAAAATAAATCTTTTACCAAACATATCGTTGATGCTTTAATGCAATCTTATGAAGAAAAGTTTGAATTAGAAGTTTCTATCCCTAGAAAACTTCATGATGAGTGGGAACGTACTATTAAAATTAAAATTAAATATCATGAATGCTATGCTTTATGTGATTTGGGTGCTAGTGTTTCCACGATTCCAAAAACTTTGTGTGATGTGTTAGGTTTCCGTGAATTTGATGATTGTTATTTAAATTTCCATCTTGCGGATTCCACTATTAAGAAACCTATGGGAAGGATTAATGATGTTCTTATTGTTGCAAATAGGAATTATGTGCCCATAGATTTCATTGTTCTTGATATTGATTGCGATCCTACATGTCCCATTATTCTTGGTAGACCTTTCCTTAGAACGATTGGCGCAATTATTGATATGAAAGAAGGGAATATTAGATTCCACTTTCCGTTAAGGAAAGGCATGGAACACTTTCCTATAAATAAAATTAAATTATCTTATGAATCTATTATGAGAGCCACTTATGGATTGCATACCAAAGATGATAATACCTAGATCTATTCTTGTTTTTATGCCTAGCTAGGGGCGTTAAACGACAGCGCTTGCTGGGAGGCAACCCAATTTTATTTTTGTTTATTGCTTTTTGGTTCTGTTTAGTAATAAATAATTAATCTAGCCTCTGTTTAGATGTGGTTTTATGCTTTTAATTAGTGTTTGTGCCAAGTAGAACCTTTCGAAAGACTTAGGGGAAGTTTTAGCGATTTTGCTGTAAAAAACAGAAACTTTAGCGGTCACGAGATTTGCTGCCATTTTTTACTGGAGAGTGCGATTAGGTTGATTATTTTTGCAGATGATTAATAGAAAAATTCCTCATGTCCAAAAATTTATTTAAGAATTTCTGGGGTTATAGAAGTATTATAAACCTACAGATTACTAGAGACTGTTCTGTTTTTGACAGATTCTGTTTTTCGTGTGTTGTTTGCTTATTTTGATGCATCTATGGCTAGTATCGGAGGGTATGAACTATAGAGAAGTTGGAATACAGTAGGTTTGACACCAATATAAATAAAGAATGAGTTCATTACAGTACCTTAAGTGGTGGTTTGTTTTCTTATACTAACGGAGCTCATGAGATTTTCTGTTGAGTTTTGTGTTGTGAAGTTTTCAGGTTTTGGGTAAAGATTTGATGGATTTTGGAATAAGGAGTGGCAAGATCCTAAGATTGGGGATGCCCAAGGCACCCCAAGTTAAAATTCAAGGACAAACAAAAGCCTAAGCTTGGGGATCTCCCGGAAGGCATCCCCTCTTTCGTCTTGTTCCATCGGTAACTTCACTTGAGGCTATACTTTTAATCACCACATGATATGTGTTTTGCTTGGAGCGTCTTGTATGATTTGAGTCTTTGCTTTTTAGTTTACCAAAATCATCCTTGATGTACACACATTTTTGGAGATACACACATGAATTGGAATTTGTTAGAATACTCTATGTGCTTCACTTATATCTTTTGAGCTAGATAATTTTTCTCTAGTGCTTCACTTATAACGTTTAGAGCACGGTGTTGGTTTTATTTTATAGAAATTATTGATCTCTCATGCTTCACTTATATTATTTTGAGAATATTTTAGAATAGCATGGTAATTTGCTTTGGCTATAAAATTAGTCCAAAGATGATAGGCATCCAAGATGGGTATAATAAAAACTTTCATAAAAAGTGCATTTAATACTATGAGAAGTTTGATACTTGATGATTGTTTTGAGATATGAAGATGGTGATATTAGAGTCATGCTATTTGAGTAGTTGTGAATTTAAGAAATACTAGTTCTAAAGTTTGTGATTCCCATAGGATGCACATATGTTGAACCGTTATGTGATGAAGTCGGAGCATGATTTATTTATTGATTGTCTTCCTTATGAGTGGCGGTCGGGGACGAGCGATGGTCTTTTCCTACCAATTTATCCCCCTAGGAGCATGCGTGTAGTACTTTGTTTCGATAACTAATAGATTTTTGCAATAAGTATATGAGTTCTTTATGACTAATGTTGAGTCCATGATTTATACGCACTCTCACCCTTCCACCATTGTTAGCCTCTCTAGTACCACGCAACTTTCGCCGATACCATAAACCCACCATATACCTTCCTCAAAACAGCCACCATACCTACCCATTATGGCATTTCCATAGCCATTCCGAGATATATTGCCATGCAACTTACCACCATTCCGTTTGTTATGACACGTTACATCATTGTCATATTGCTTTGCATAATCATGTAGTTGACATCATATTTGTGGCAAAGCCACCGTTCATAATTCTTTCATACATGTCACTCAGGAGTCATTGCACATCCCGGTACACCGCCGGAGGCATTCATATAGAGTCATATTTTGTTCTAAGTATCGAGTTGTAATTCTTGAGTTGTAAGTAAATAAAAGTCTGATGATTATCATTATTAGAGCATTGTCCCAAGTGAGGAAAGGATGATGGAGACTATTATTCCCCCACAAGTCGGGATGAGACTCCGGACGAAAAACAATAAAAAAATGAGAGAAAAAGAGAAAAGGGGCAATGCTACTATCCTTTTACCACACTTGTGCTTCAAAGTAGCACCATGATCTTCATGACAGAGAGTCTCCTATGTTGTCACTTTCATATACTAGTGGGAATTTTACATTATAGAACTTGGCTTGTATATTCCAATGATGGGCTTCCTCAAAATGCCCTAGGTCTTCGTGAGCAAGCGAGTTGGATGCACACCCACTTAGTTTCTTTTGTTGAGCTTTCGTACACTTATAGCTCTAGTGCATCCATTGCATGGCAATCCCTACTCACTAACATTGATATCTATTGATGGGCATCTCCATAGCCCGTTGATACGCCTAGTTGATGTGAGACTATCTTCTTGTTCTTTTTGTCTTCTCCACAACCACCACTGTATTCCACATATAGTGTTATGTCCATGGCTCACGCTCATATATTGCGTGAAGATTGAAAAAGTTTGCGAATATTAAAAGTATGAAACAATTGCTTGGTTGTCATCGGGGTTGTGCATGATTTAAATACTTTGTGTGATGAAGATAGAGCATAGCCAGACAATATGATTTTGTAGGGATAACTTTCTTTGGCCATGTTATTTTGAGAAGACATGATTGCTTTGTTAGTATGCTTGAAGTATTATTATTTTTATGTCAATATTAAACTTTTGTCTTGAATCTTTCAGATCTGAACATTCATGCCACAATAAAGAAAATTACATTGAGAATTATGCTAGGTAGCATTCCACATCAAAAAATCTATTTTTTTTCATTTACATACTTGAGGACGAGCAGGAATTAAGCTTGGGGATGCTTGATACGTCTCCAACATATATAAAATTTTTCATTGTCCCATGCTATTGTATTATCTGTTTTGGATGTTAATGGGCTTATTTATACACTTTTATATTATTTTTGGGACTAACCTACTAACCCAAGGCCCAGTGCAAATTGCTATTTTTTTGCCTATTTCAGTGTTTCACAGAAAAGGAATATCAAATGGAATCCAAACGGAATGAAACCTTTTGGAGAGTTGTTTTTGGAACAAACGTGATCCAGGGGACTTGGAGTAGACGCCAAGAAAGAAACGAGGTGGCCATGAGGCAGGAGGGCGCGCCCCCACCCTCGTGGGCCCCTCATAGCTCCACCAAACTACTTCTTCCTCCTATATATATATATCCATATACCCCGAAAACATTCAGGAGCACCACGAAACCCTATTTCCACCGCCGCAACCTTCTATACCCAATAGATCCAATCTTGGGGCCTTTTCCGGAGCTCCACCGGAGGGGGAATCAATCACGAAGGGCTTCTACATCAACACCATAGCCTCTTCGATGATGTGTGAGTAGTTTACCACAGACCTACGGGTCCATAGTTATTAGCTAGATGGCTTCTTCTCTCTCTTTGGATCTCAATACAATGTTCTCCTCGATCTTCTTGGAGATCTATTTGATGTAACTCTTTTTGCGGTGTGTTTGTCGAGATCCGGTGAATTGTGGGTTTATGATCAAGTTCATTTATGAACAATATTTGATTCTTCTCTGAAATATTTTATGTATGATTGGTTATCTTTGCAAGTCTCTTATAATTATTAGTTTGGTTTGGCCTACTAGATTGATCTTTCTTGCAATGGGAGAAGTGCTTAGCTTTGGGTTAAATCTTGCGGTGTCCTTTCCCAGTGACAGCAGGGGCAGCAAGGCACGTATTGTGTTGTTGCCATCGAGGATAAAAATATGGGGTTTATATCATATTGCTTGAGTTTATCCCTCTACATCATGTCATCTTGCCTAATGCGTTACTTTATTCTTATGAACTTAATACTCTAGATGCATGCTAGATAGCGGTCGATGTGTGGAGTAATAGTAGTAGATGCAAAATTGTTTCGATCTACTTGTCGCGGATGTGATGCCTATATACATAATCATGCCTAGATATTCTCATAATTATGCACTTTTCTATCAATTGCTCGACAGTAATTTGTTCGCCACCGTAGTACTTATGCTATCTTGAGAGAAGCCACTAGTGAAACCTATGGCCCCGGGGTCTATCTTTTATCATATAAGTTTCCAATCTATTTTATTTTGCAATCTTTACTTTCAATCTATATCATAAAAATAAAAAAAATATTTATCTTATTATTATTGTCTCTATTAGATCTCACTCTCATAAGTGACCGTGAAGGGATTAACAACCCCTTTATCGCGTTGGTTGTGAGGTTCTTATTTGTTTGTGTAGGTACGAGGGACTTGCGTGTAGTCTCCTACTGCATTGATACCTTGATTCTCAAAAACTGAGGGAAATACTTACGCTACTTTGCTGCATCACCATTTCCTCTTCAAGGGAAAACCAACGCAGTGCTCAAGAGGTAGCAGCCCCTTGGAGGGAAGTAGGATCATACTTCTCTTGTTGAGGAACAAACTTCGTTTTGGGGTATTGATCTTCTTCCCACTCAACTCCATTGGCATTGAGCTTTCGTTCAAAACCAACACCTTGATTCTTCCGGTGCCTTCCGTGCTTGCGTACGATTTCCTCAAATTGCTTACTTCCGGCAAGGCTCTTGTAAACACCATTCTCTATAATTCCCTTCAATAAGCTATTTTATTTCTCAAGTGTAACTTGGCTAAGAGAGTCATTATTGGAATCAACAGAACTACTAGAAGCAACAACATTGGATTTAATATGATTGTTGTTACTACTGGAAGAAGACTCTTTCTTACTCTTGTTGCTAGATTTGACTTAAGTAGACAAGAGTAAACGCTTGGCAATGTAAGAAGAACTTTTCTTGTGAAGATCATCATTGATTGCTTTTAAGAACCCATGCTCTTGCTCAAGGTTGAGCTTTTCAAAGCGCAACTTCTCATGAGTCTTTAAAAGTTTTCAATGATCTTCCAAGGTACTGTCATGAGCTAACTTAAGAGTGTTTAGCTCTTTAGTTAGACGCTCAATCTCCTTCTTATCATCATCATTCATTTTATCTTGATTAACATGATTAATAGGAAGTTCATCATAGTTTTCATCACTAGAGTTGTCAACAAGTAAATCATCATCACCTAGCAAATCATCTTCATCACTATTGAAATCATCATACTCGGGGTGTGATACCTTTGGGCCTTTAGCCATGAAGCATCTTCCAATTCCTTCATTTGGTGAGTCAAATATGCCGTAGGAGTTGGTTGACACAAGCGCTTGACCGGCAACACCTTCTTCTTGAGTATATTCGGAGTCGGAGTGATAACTTCTCTCGGAGTGATTGTCGGAGTCGGAGTGATAACTTCTCTCGGAGTGATTGTCGAAGTCGGAGCCGGATACCCATTCACCAACATGAGCTTGATGTATTCATTTTGTGTAGATCCTTGATGACTTGTCCTTCCTTTCTGAATCCTGGCTTCTCCATGATGTTCTTCGTTCATAACGATCATCTCTACTCCTTCTTTCTCTTGGTGGTGATTCTTCTCTTCTACTTCTCCTTTTGGGTGAATCTTCTCTTCATTTGTAGGGAGCCGTACACTCATTGCAGTAGTGTCCGGGTCTTCCACAATTGTAGCAATTACGTTCACGGCTCGAAGATCTTTTGTCATTGTAGGACCTTGACTTGGAACTTCTTTCCTTGCTTCTATTATTGTAGAAGTTGTTGAAGTTCTTCACCATTAGGCTCAATTCTTCATTGAAGGCTTGTTTCTCACTTGATGATGTAGGAGCATCACATGAGACTTTTTAAGCACCACTAGACTTGTTGCGAAGCTCTTCCTTATCCTTGAGTGACATTTCATGAGCAACAATTCTTCCAATGACTTCCGTTGGCTTGAGATCTTTGTAGTTGGAAATCATTTGGATCAATGTGCACACGGTATCATATTTTCCATCCAAGGCTCTTAGGATCTTCTTGATGATGAATCTATCAGTCATCTCTTCACTTCCTAAGCCGGCAATCTCATTTGTGATGAGAGCCATCCTAGAGTACATTTCAGCGACACCTTCACCATCCTTCATTTTGAACTTTTCAAGTTGACTTTGAAGCACATCCAATTTGGATTCCTTGACGGAGTCGGTAACCTCGTGCATGTCGATCAAAGTATCCCAAATTTCCATTGAATTCTCAAGACGGCTGATTTTGTTGAATTCTTCGGGGCACAATCCGTTGAAGAGGATATCGCAAGCTTGAGCGTTGTATTGCAGCATCTTCAACTCTTCCGCGGTAGCTTCATGCTTCGGTTCTCTCCCATCAAAGAGTTCACCTTGCAAGCCAATACACACAATAGCCCAAACGGCGGGGTTATGTCCAAGAATATGCATTTTCATCTTATGCTTCCAACTAGCAAAATTAGTACCATCAAAGTAAGGACCTCTACGGTGGTAATTTCCCTCGCTAGACGCCATACTCTCCTAGGTTGTGAAAGCAAGGCTATGATCACCAAAAGCTATGGAAATCAAGGCAGATGGAGACCAAAACTCTGATACCACTTGTAAGATCGAAAGTATGTCTAGAGGGGGGTGATTAGACTGCTTGACCAAATAAAAATCTATCATTTTCCCAATTTTAAGTCTTGTCAGATTTTAGCAACTTATCACAAGTCAAGCAATCAACCTACACATGCAGGTCTAAGAGTATAGTAGCGGAATGTAAAAAATTGCACATGAAGGTAAGGGGAGGAGTTTGGAGGGAGCAAACACAATGTAGACACGGAGATTTTGGGCGTGGTTCCGATAGGTGGTGCTATCGTACATCCACGTTGATGGAGACTTCAACCCACGAAGGGTAATGGTTGCGCGAGTCCATGGAGGGCTCCACCCACGAAGGGTCCACGAAGAAGCAACCTTGTCTATCCCACCATGGCCATCGCCCATGAAGGACTTGCCTCACTAGGGTAGATCTTCACAAAGTAGGCGATCTCCTAGCCCGTACAAACTCCTTGGTTCAACTCCACAATCTTGACGGAGGCTCCCAAGTGACACCTAACCAATCTAGGAGACACCACTCTCCAAAAGGTAATAAATGGTGTGTTGATGATGAACTCATTGCTCTTGTGCTTCAAATGATAGTCTCCCCAACACTCAACTCTCTCTCACATATTTGGATTTGGTGGAAAGATGATTTGAGTGCAAAACAACTTGGGGAAGGCTAGAGATCAAGATTCATATGGTTGGAATGTAATATCTTGGTCTCAACACATGACTAGGTGGTTCTCTCTCAGAAAATGAATGCTGGAAGTGTAGGCACATTTTGATGGCTCTCTCCCCAAATGAAGAGTGGGTGGAGGGTATATATAGCCTCCACAAAATCTAACCGTTACACACAATTTGCCAAACTTGGTGGGACCGAATCAAGAAACTCGGTCAAACTGATTTAGTTAAAAATGTGAACGTTAGGATTTTTGGTGGGACCGACATGTCAACTCGGTGGGACCGATTTCATTAGGGTTAGGGCATAACGTAATCTCGGTGAGACCGATTACACAAATTCGGTGGGGCCGATTTTGGTAATATGCTAACCAGACAGTTGGTCAAGCAAACTCGGTGGGACTGAATCACTCATTTCGGTGAGACCAAAATGTTACTAAAGGGAAACAGAGAGTTTGCATTGCAAACTCTGTCACATCCCTAGTTCTCGTATGACCTAGACCAGCTAGCCATTTGTGCATCATGTTTAAATTTCAAATGAATTTTAAATGGGGAAAGTTGCAAACCCTAGCACCAAAGTTTTTCCAATAGGTTCAACTTAAAATGGATTTTCAATGAACCCAAAATAGTCTCCAAAAATGTTCATGCTCTTTGGATAATGTTGGGAACAACAACCAGAGGTGATGCACATTTTTGCTACACATTTTGGATTTTTGAATCAATGCATAAATATTTGATTTGGAGCTGTTTAATTTATATAAATATTTTAATGGCTCCAAAAATGTTGGGAATTGGTGAGGGCCTCTGGAATATTTTATCTAGATGCCACAAATATTTTCAGCATTTATGGAAATGTTTTAACATTTCTTTTAGATACAAAACAAATGTCAGAAATAGAAAAAAGAAAACAAAGAGGGAGAACCTACCTGGTGGGCCAACCGGCCCACCACTGTAGCAGCCCAGCCGGGCAGAGCCAGCCCAGCCCATCTCCACCTCCCTGTCGTCTTCCACCTCCTGCTAGTGGGCAGGAGGGCGTGTGCCCGTGGCGCGCATGCACGCGCCTTGCCACCTCCTGCCTCCCTGGTTGCCCTGGCCTTCTCTACACGCGCCTCGCTACCCCCCCTCTCTCTCCTGCTCTCTCTCGCTCTCTCTCGTCCCCATCTCCTCCTCTACTCTCTTCCCTGCTGCTTCCCGAGCGCCACCATCGCCATCGACGCCGTTCGACGCGCCCACCAAAGTCCCCTCGCCCTTCGTCGTGCCCAAAAGCTCCACCACCTCGTCCGCTACCTCTCCGTCACGCCACGCGTCGCCGGATGTCTTGTGGAGCCGCCTCCGCCGTCATCTTCAACCTCGGCCGCCGTGGATCTCCACCGCCGTCCGTCGCCTGCAGTGCCTTCTCCGAGCCGCCATTGCCTCTGCTCGACTCGCTATGAGCCCCGCCATCGAACCCCCCTCTTCCCTAGCTCGAATTCTTCCTCCAACACCGCCGCCGTCGCGGCCAAGAGCTCGGCTCCGCCGCTCATGTCGCCGCCGTGGTCACCGTCACCTAGGATCGCAACCAAGCTCACCGCCGTTCTCAGTGCCCTCCCGCGCGTCGTTTGCACCCAACCGCAGCCCCCCTAGTGCCCCGCAGCACCTAAACCGCACGCACCCAACTCCGGCCGCCGCCGCGAGCTCTGCTCCGGCGAGCTCAAACCACCCCCGTAGCCCCCGCTTGCTCCAAGCGATGCGGGCGAGCCCTGGTTCCTCGCCCGTGGCCTCCGCCACCCAAATGGTCATCGGAACGGTGATCCCGAGCCCTCTGCCGCGTTCGGCCTCGTCGGCGGCTAAACGCCGGTGGGGTTAACAGGTCTAACACCCCAGTTGACCTAGGTTTGACCCGTGTGGGTCAGTGACAGATGGGCCCCGACGCCCCCATAATTTGTAGTTAGGATTAATTAACCCTCTATTAATTAACCATGACACTGACGTGTGGCCCCCACACGTCAGATTTGACCTGGACAGCCACGTTGACCGCTGATGTAGTGATGACATCATGCTGACGCAGTTATTCTTTTTTTGGAATTATTTTTAAACAGGAAATTCCAGAAAATGTTCAAAACTTCAAAAATTCATAGAAATTCAACCGTAACTCAGATTGAAATAATTTATATATGAAAAATTATCAGAAAAATTCAATCTATCCATCTGTACCACTTTCATGCATGTTCAACCAACTTATACCACTGTATAAGTGAAAACATGATAATGGCATTTTAAATGCTAAATATGGAGTTTGCATATGAACCCTTGGTCCATATGGACTTCATTTAAATGGTTGCTAGATGCATTATTGCAATCATAACATCATTACCATGTTCATGCATCACAATGTTGCATATCCTTGTGTTTTGATTTCCGACACCGTTCCTTCTCGATAGGTCCTGGTCCAGAGAGTGTTCGAGAGTACCTGTCTGACAAGCAGTGCCCCTCTGTTGATCTACCAGGCAAGCAACCCCCCCTTGTCCATTCCGATACAATCCCACTCTCTCGCGCCTGCTCTCTTTTATTGCATTAGGACAACAACGATTCAACTGCTACTTTATGCTGCGGTAGTTGAACCCATTCCTCTGCATGACCTGTCATTGCCATAGTAAATAGTTGAAACCCACTAGCATGTGTAGGAGTTGATTGAGCCATGTGGTGTTCCTACCATGCCATGCCTGCTATTGCTTAGAGTTGTGTTAGGTCTGATTCATCGGGAACGAATTGGAGTGCTATGATATGTTCTGGTGCTGAGAGTTAAGCGTGTGCACACGATTTGGTAAAGGTAGCGGTGAGAGGCCATGTAGGAGTACATGGTGGGTTGTCTCATTGGGACCGTCCTTAAGAACTGACTTCTATGTAAGTTGTCCAATGACTAGCTACTACCACACATTGGGCTCCGGGTGCTCCAAGCTCTCTCGACTTATTAACCGCCTTGAAATCTGTCCAGGAGTTGCAAATAGTTTCTGGTGTTTGTAGGTAGTGCTATTTTTCTACCGAGTGGCACCCGGCGGGGTGGACTTGGGACAGACTAGGCACACGTGGCCCGCTGTACCGAGTGGCACCCGGATGGTGGGCTCAGGAACCCTGTACACATCGTTTGGGGCCGTGAGCGAAACCCCGGCCGGATCTCCCTGCGGATGGAACCCACATAGGCGATAAACCTGGACTAGAGTCTTGTGTGGTTAGTTAGGTTGTGGCGGACACCCTCGCCAGGCTTCCGCTTGAAGGTTGCCGAGATACATGAAGTGTATATGGTGATAAGTGGTGAGAGCGTGTGTGAAGAAGTACACCCATGCAGGGTTATCATGATCTATTCGAATAGCCGTGTCCTCGGTTATGTACTTCTTGGATGCTTACGTGGTACATAGACAACTTTAAAGTGGATACTCTAAAATGCTCAAGACAAGTGTGAGTGCTATGGATGGCCTTCTCGTAGGGAGACGAGGATGAATCCATAGTAGTGTATTGATGTGGTGATTAGTGGACTCGTGTGCGCTGCCTCATCTCAAAGAAGTTTCTCGTTGTTGTAGAATAGGATAGCCACTGAGTCAAAGCTGGCTTGCTGCAACTATACCCCACATTACCTTCTTGATACCAATGCATATATGATAGGATCTAATGTAAGTCTTGCTGAGTACCTTTGTACTCACGTTTGCTTTATTTATGTTTTGCAGATGAGACATCTGTCTTACTAGTAGTTTTGCTTGGACTTCGACGAGTAGCTTGTTACCTCAGCTATGATCCTGTACCCTTGGGAGGGTCTTGTAGATAGTCAGGCTTCTCAGCCCTTTTCTTTTGTAGTTGTCTGTACTCAGACATGTAATGCTTCCATTGCTTGTATGCTCTGAATGATGGGTCATGTGACCCCTGTTTGTATTTATGCTATGTGGCTCTTCTGAGCCTTTATCTATATGAGTTTGCGTTATGTTGTGATGCCATGTTGCACAGCACATACTTTCATGTTATGCGTACGTGTGACGTGTACTGATATGTGTGGGATCCGACAATCTAGTTGTTTATCCTTGGCAGCCTCTCTTATGGGGAAATGTAGTTTAGTGCTTCCTTGAGCCATAGTAGTCCGCTACAGCCCGGTTCACCGGAGTCCTACTAGCCCAGCACTACTGCTCAGAACACTTGACTGGCCAGCATGTGTTCCACTTTGTTCCTATGTCTGTCCCTTTGGGGAAATGTCACGTGGTGACTTCCGGAGTCCTGTTAGCCCAGTGCTACAGCCCGGATTCATATGATGTTGACCGACATGCTCGATGTGATTCATGTATGCCTGTCCCCATAGGTTAGCACCGCTTTGGGGTCACGACTAGCCATGTTAGCCCGGGTTCTCTGTCATATGGATACTAGCGATACTATCATATACGTGAGCCAAAAGGCACAAACGGTCCCGGTCCATGGTAAGGCGACACCCGTGGGAATACCGGTCGTGAGGCCGCAAAGTGATATGATGTGTTACAGGCTAGATCGGTGTGACTTAGAATCGGGGTCCCAACAAACTCGGTGGGACCGATCGCTCATCTCGGTTGGACCGAAACGTTACAAAGGGAAATAGAGAGTTTGCAATCCCATCTCGGTGAGACCGAGATCCCTATCGGTGAGACGTAAGTGACTAGGGTTTTTGGCAGTGGCTATGTCAACTGAACTCGGTGGGGCCGGATAGATCAAATCGGTGGGGCCGAGTTTGACTTTTGGTTTGGGACATATGTGGATATGAGAAAGTGGTTGAGGGCTTTTGGAGCATATCACTAAGCATTTTGAGCAAGCAAGCCATTAAGCAACACCTCATCCCCTTTTAATAGTATTGGCTTTTCCTATGGACTCAATGTGATCTTGGATCACTAAAATGAAAATGTAGAGCCTTGAGCTTGAGCCAATATGTGTCCTTAGAATTTTGAGGGGTCCACATTCCTAATACATGTCATGCCAGTCATTAAACTTTCTGAAATGATCATCTTGAAAAAGCATTAGTTCAATGAGCTATATGTTGTTAGGAATTACCAAAACCACCCAGGGATAGTTGCACTTTCACCATTCCTGCAGTTTGTACCAATATGCCTGGCAAACACTTCACCATTCTGATTCTTAAACAGCTTATAATTTGCATCAAAGGATTCATCAATGATAATCGGGTTAGCACAAGTGAAGCCAGATAAGGTGGATGGATCCACTAAAGGTCCCTTTGCAGCAACCCATGTAGTTTTGGAGTACTACTCAGGCTTCTAGTATGAACCATCAACATTCATTTTCCTCTCGAACCCAACACCCTCTTTCCTAGGGTTTCGGTTCATAATCTGTTTCTTGAGGACATCACATAGTGTTTGATTCCCTTTGAGGCTTTTGTACATCCCTGTTTCAAGCAATGTCTTCAACCTAGCATTCTCATCAGCAATAGTAGTGGTATCCACAGAAGAGGGGTTAGAAACCACATCAGCAGTTGAAGATATTGCAACAGTCGCAGTGGTAGAACATTCAGCAACAGAGACAACATTAGCACGCTCAAGACATTTTAAACATGGTGGCACAAAATCTACCTGAGCGGAACTGATCTGTTGAGCGCGAAGTGAATCGTTGTCCTTTTGAAGATCTTCATGAGACGCTCTCAGATTCTCTAGATCTTCCTTCCTTTGAAGATAATCATAGGAAAGCTTCTCATGAGTAGCTGAGAGTGTTTCATGACGAATTTCAAGTTCCTCGTACTTAGTGTGAAGATTTTTAATGTCCTCAATTAAGGACTGAGTTCAATTCATTTCCGCGTCCAACAGTTCATCGCTTTTGTCTAGCAACTTTTGAATATGTTCCATAGCAGTTTGTTGTTCAGTTGCAATTTTAGCCAGTGTCTTGTAGCTAGGTTTGGATTCACATTCAGAGTCATCTTTACTGGATGTTTGAAAGTAAGCATCGTGTGAGTTTACCTTGGCACCATGTGCCATGAAGCAGTAGGTCAGAGCAGAGTCGTCCTCATCATCGGCTTCAGCGTCGGCGACGTGACCATTGTCTTCAGTGTTGAAGATGGACTTGGCGACGAACGCCAAAGCTAGAGCCAGGCTTGCCACACCTGAATCAAACTCCTCCTCAGACTCCACCTCCACCTCCTCAGAAGTAGACTGCTACTCTGAATCCATTTCCTTACCAACGAATGCACGAGCCTTGTTAGATGAGCTCTTCTTGTGAGATGAAGACTTTGATGAAGACTTGGAAGAAGACTTTGAGGATCTATTCCTATTCTTGTCGTCAGAATCATATTCCTTGCTCTTCTTCTTCTTCTTCTTCTTCTTCTTGTTCTTCTTCTTCTTCTTAGGTTCCTTGTCCCATTGAGGGCACTCAGAGATGTAGTGACCTGGCTTCTTGCATTTGTGGCATGTTCTCTTCTTGTAGTCACGAGTGGAAGCCTCATCATTTCTTGAGCTGGATCTAGAAGACTTTCCGAAGTGATTCTTTTTGGAGAACTTTTGGAACTTCTTCATGAGCATAGAAAGCTCCTTTCCAATGTCTTCAGGATCCTCAGAACCATAGTCAGATTCTTCTTCAGATGAGGAAACAACCTTTGCCTTCAAAGCACGGGTTCGTCCATAGTTAGGGCAATAGATGTCCCTATTCTCAGATAGACGGAACTCATGTGTGTTGAGTCTCTCAATTATGTCAGAAGGATCGAGATTTTTGAAGTGAGTACGCTGTTGTATCATCAGGGCTAGGGTGTCAAATGAGCTGTCAAGTGATCTCAAAAGCTTCTTCATGATTTCGTGCTTGGTGATCTTAGTGACGCCAAGAGCGTGAAGCTCATTTGTGATATCAGTGAGGCGATCAAATGTGAGCTGGTCATTCTCATTGCCGTTCCTCTTGAAGCGGTTAAAGAGGTTGCAAAGAACATCAATCCTTGAGCCTCTCTAAGTTGAGATGCCTTTGTTGACCTTGGACAGCCAGTCCTAGACCAGCTTCATAGTTTCCAGTGTACTCACACAACCATACTGTCCTTTGTTCAGATGCCAGAGATGATGTTCTTGGCGGTCGAGTCCAGTTGAATGAACCTCTTGACATCAGCAGTGATGACACCTTCACCGACCTTGGGAACGCATGTCTTGACGACGTACTGATAGCCCACAAGTATAGGGGATCACAACAATTTTCGAGGGTAGAGTATTGAACCCAAATTTATTGATTCGACACAAGGGGAGCCAAAGAATATTTTCAAGTATTAGCAGTTGAGTTGTCAATTCAACCACACCTGGATAACTTAATATATGCAGCAAAGTATTTAGTAGCAAAGTAATATGATAGTGGTGGTAACGGTGGTAAAAGGTAACGGTAGCAAAAGTAATATTTTTGGTGTTTTATAGTGATGATTACGGTGGTACCAGAGCCTGATTGCCTGTAGGATTTCCAAGCCAACCTGGTCGAAGTTGAGTCTAGAAATTCTTTAGCTATATAGGGGAATTGATTGTGGAAGGGAACGTAAGGCTCTTTTTACTCCTTATGCCTCATGTATTCTGATCTGAGTCATCCTATCTTTCCTATGGTGTTAAGGAACTAGGCTTTCTCTTCCGTCTATCAGGATCACGTGTTACTACTCCATAGTTTCTTAGGATTGGTTGATCTAAGTCATATCCCAGTTCGAGTATCTCCGGTGTAGCCTGTTTAGTAATATTTTTTAACCTTGAGTGATGATGTTGAGGTTGGTGCTACCCGTCTTTGCAGAATGTTTCATTTTGAGCATTCTACTGCCGTTATGCTGCCGGAATTGTTCTAGGAGTTTGAGAGATACTAAATTCTTATGCTACCCTCTACAACCTATAGTTGATGCTGAATCCATCCTTGTCTTCCTTGGTTTCATTCTTCAGGATGTTGCCGGTTAACCGAAGTTCTATTACTCGTAGCCAGAACCACGGAGATGGTAGGGATGAGGTTCCTCCCGATTAGTCTTCGTTGGCAGAGTTCATGCTAGAGATGGAGAGGAACAAGCGTGAGTCTAACCGCTTGCTAGCACGTATTGAGGAGAACACCTCCCAGCAGCACAAAGAGTTTGTGTCCATTCATGACTTCATTGGCCTGAAACCACCTACCTTCCATCATTCCATTGAACCACTCGATGTAGATGACTGGCTACGTAGTATCACACACAAGCTGCGTTCAGCGAACGTAGCTGAAAGTAACAATGTCACCTACGCTGCTTATCATCTGGAAGGTCCTGCTAGTATTTGGTGGCAGAACTATGATGCTATGCTTCCAGCTGACTAGAAAACCACCTGGAGAGATTTCACTAAGGCTTTTCACGAGCATCACATTCCTCAAGCCCTCATTGACCGCAAGAGAAGAGTTCCGTAGTTTCACACAGGGTAAGATGGCTGTTGATGCTTACAGTAGAGAGTTTGAGAACCTCGCCTGTTATGCTATAGAAGAGGTGTCCACGGACGCCAAGAAGAAGGCTAGGTTCCGGAAGGGTCTCAACCCCAAGTTGCGTCGTGATCTCCACTTGCATCATTGCAATACATTCCAGGCTCTTGTGAACAAGGCCATTAACGCAGAAATAGCTCAACTCACATACGAGGAGTCTCGTAAGCACACCCGTGATTTGGGTTCTTCTTCCGGTTCTACTTCGCAGGAGCGCCGGATTTGGGTTCCGAACTCCGCTCTTCCACCCGGTTATACACCAAGGCCATCTTGTGTGGCTCCTCACCCAGTTCAGCAGTATGCTCCACCCAGGCCTATTGGTAGACCGCTTGTCAAAGCGGGTCCATGTCCTACTTCAGGGACTTGTTTCACATGCGAAGAGCCAGGACACTATGCACGTGACTACTCTCAAACCAACTATGCTCCACCCCAGCCTGAGAAGTCTGTTGGCCGTGGTAAGCCGTCATGCAAGATGATTAGTGTCAAGTCAGCTCCCACTGAACGTGGATGTGTGCATCACGTCTCAGCTAAAGACGCTCATGATGATCCGGATGTCGTTCTTGGTACACTCCTTGTCAACTGTCATCCAGCTTCGGTTCTATTTGATACTGGAGCATCTCACTCCTTCATCTCTGAAGGCTATGCTCGTTTGCACGACATGTCATTTTGTGATATGCCAGCTCCACTTGAAATCCAAACTCCAGGGTCTAGATGGCAAACTACCAGAATAAGCCATGGTAATGAAATCCTTGTTGACAGACTTGTATTCCTTGCATCACTTATAGCCCTCAAGTCTACAGATATTAACATCATCTTGGGTATGGACTAGATGAAAGCTCATCATGCCAAGATTGATTGTTACACAAGGTCTTTTCAGCTTACACACCCATCTGGCAAGATAGTCACCGTCTCCACTAGAGTTTCAAAGCGTCAACTCTATTCTCTTAATGCCAGCCCTTTTCCAGACCTTGAAGATATCCCGGTAGTCTGTGACTTTCCGGATGTCTTTCCAGAGGAACTGCCAGGTATTCCACCTGACAGAGATGTAGAGTTTGTCATAGATCTTATTCCAGGAACCGCTCCAATCTCTAGGAGACCTTACAAGATGGCACCCTTAGAACTAGCTGAGCTTAAGATACAACTCGATGAATCCTTGCAAAAGGGTTTCATCCGTCCTAGTTCTTCTCCCTGGGCTTGCCCCGTTCTCTTCGTCAAGAAGAAGGATGGTATGGACCGGATGGTTGTAGATTATCGTCCCGTTAATTTGGTCACGATAAAGAACAAGTATCCGCTCCCCAGGATCAACGACATGTATGATCAGCTCGCTGGATCCTCAGTCTTTTCCAAGATGGATTTGAGGTTAGGCTACCACCAAATCAAGATCAGAAACGGGGACATTCCTAAAACGGCTTTTGTCACTCGTTATGGCCAGTACGAGTACACCGTCATGTCCTTTGGTCTAACCAACGCTCCATCTATGTTCTCCTGCTTGATGAACTCGATCTTCATGGAGTACTTAGATAAGTTCGTCATGGTTTACCTCGATGACATTCTTATTTACTCGAAGAACAAGGAAGAGCATGCCGAACATCTTAGACTTGTGCTAGAAAAACTCAGAGAGCACCGCCTTTATGCCAAGTTCTCCAAGTGTGAATTTTGGTTGCCAGAAGTGACCTATCTCGACCACATAATCTCTGGTAAGGGCATTGCTGTCAATCCCGAAAGAGTTTAGGCTGTTCTCGATTGGACTCCGCCTGAAACAGTTAAGCAAGTTAGGAGTTTCCTTGGTCTAGCCAGTTATTGTCGCCGCTTCGTTGAGAACTTCTCCAAAGTGGTCAAACGTCTCATGGAACTTCTCAAGAAAGATAAAAAGTTTGAGTGGTCCCCACAGTGTGAGTACAGTTTTCAGGAACTGAAAAGACGTCTGACTTCTGCTCCCATACTTGTGCCACCGGATTTCACTAAGGACTTTGTTATCTATTGTGATGCCTCACGACAGGGACTAGGTTGCATTCTTATGCAGGATCGTCATGTGATTGCCTATGCATCTCGACAGTTGCATCCACATGAGGATAATTATCCTACACATGATCTAGAGCTTGCAGCCGTAGTCTATGCACTTAAGACATGGCGACATTACCTTCTCGGTAAACGTTGCGAGATTTACACCGACCACGAGAGTCTCAAGTATATCTTCACCCAACCAGATTTGAACCTTAGGCAAAGACGTTGGTTGGAGTTGATCTCAGATTACGACTTGGGGATTACCTACACCCCAGGCAAGGGGAATGTCATGGCTGATGCGCTAAGCCGTAAGTCCTATTGCAACAATCTCATGTTGCAGCAGGGCCAACCACTTATCCATGAGGAATTATGTAAACTTAACCTTCACATTGCTCCTCACGGATTCCTTTCTACCTTGGTGGCGAAACTTACTCTTGTGGATCAAATCATCTCTGCTTAGAAGCAGGATACGGGAATTTCCCGGATCAAGAGAAACATTAACAAGGGAGTTGGTGGTAGTTTCTCTATAGATGATCGTGGTGTTGTTTTATTTGAGAGTCGCTTGGTGGTTCCCAAGAATCAACATCTTCGACAATTAATCCTTAAGGAGGCGCATGAATCTCCTCTCACAATTCATCCCAGTAGTACTAAGATGTATCAGGACCTACGCCAGAGGTTCTGGTGGACTAGGATGAAGAGAGAAATCGCTCAGTTTATTGCTAACTGTGACGTTTGTCGTCGCGTGAAGGCAGAGCATCAGAGACCTGCTGGAACCCTTCAACCTTTAGCTATTCCTGAGTGGAAATGGGATAAAGTTGGTATGGACTTCATCACCGGCTTTCCCAGGACCAAGAAAGGGAATAATGCTATCTTCGTAGTCATTGATCGTCTTTCCACAGTGGCTCACTTCCTACCTGTTCGAGAGAGTATCACTGCTAGTCCTCTCGCTGACTTATATATTTCTCGAATAGTGTCACTTCATGGTGTTCCACTAGAGATCAATTCATACCGTGGTAGTCTTTTCACTTCTCATTTCTGGGAGAGTTTCCAAACTGCCATGGGCACCCATCTTTCCTTCAGTACCGCTTTCCACCCTCAATCAAGTGGTCAGGTGGAAAGGGTCAACTAAATTCTCGAAGACATGCTTAGGGCTTGTGTTATCTCATTCGGTATGGATTGGGAGAAGTGTCTTCCCTTTGTCGAGTTTGCCTATAACAATAGCTACCAATCCAGCCTCAAGAAAGCTCCTTTTGAGGTTCTGTATGGACGAAGATGTCGA
The DNA here is from genome assembly GCA_034509565.1 of Triticum monococcum. Lineage (NCBI taxonomy): Eukaryota > Viridiplantae > Streptophyta > Magnoliopsida > Poales > Poaceae > Triticum > Triticum monococcum. The sequence continues at coordinate 660,700,512 of CM067843.1, read as the reverse complement.
ACACCTTTGAACTGGTCAGAAACCGGTGAAAGAGAATTCTTTGGATCGGATATGATCCAAGAGGCAGAAGAGCAAGTTCGCATCGTTCGTGAAAATTTGAAAACAGCCCAATCTCGTCAAAAGAGCCAGTATGACCGTAGTCATAAGGAAGTGGCTTATGAAATTGGCGACAAAGCTTACCTTCGGGTTACCCCTTTGAAGGGTACCCATCGATTCGGTATCAAGGGCAAGTTGGCTCCTCGTTACATTGGTCCTTTTTGCATTCTCGCTAAACGAGGAGAGGTTGCCTACCAGTTGGAACTACCACCACATCTTTCTCAAGTTCATGATGTCTTCCACGTCTCTCAACTTAGGCGTTGCTTCTCGGATCCCATCCGCGGAGTGGACCACGAAACGCTTGATCTCCAAGATAACCTCACTTATCGAGAGTACCCTGTCTGCATCCTTGATCAAGCAGAGCATGTCACCCGACATCATAACATCAAGTTTCTCAAGGTTCAGTGGTCTCATCATTCCGAGAGAGAAGCTACTTGGGAGCGTGAAGATCGTCTTCGACTTGAGTACCCCACTTTCTTTCCGCCGACTCCTGAATCTCGGGACGAGATTCTTCTGAGTGGGGGTGAGTTGTCACATCCCTAGTTCTGGTATGACCTTGACCAGCTAGCCATTTGTGCATCATGTTTAAATTCCAAATGAATTTGAAATGGGGAAAGTTGCAAACCATAGCACCAAAGTTTTTCCAATAGGTTCAACTTTAAAATGGATTTTCAATGAACCCAAAATGCTCTCCAAAAATGTTCATGCTCTTTGGATAATGTTGGGAACAACAACCAGAGGTGATGCGCATTTTGCTACACATTTTGGATTTTTGAATCAATGCATAAATATTTGATTTGGAGCTGTTTAAATTATATAAATATTTTAATGGCTCCAAAAATGTTGGGAATTGGTGAGGGCCTCTGGAATATTTTATCTAGATGCCACAAATATTTTTAACATTTATGGAAATGTTTTAACATTTCTTTTAGATGCAAAACAAATGTCAGAAATAGAAAAAAGAAAACAAAGAGGGAGAACCTACCTGGTGGGCCAACCGGCCCACCACTGTAGCAGCCCAGCCGGGCAGAGCCAGCCCAGCCCATCTCCACCTCCCTGTCGTCTTCCAACTCCTGGCAGTGGGCACGAGGGCATGTGCCCGTGGCGCACACGCACGCGCCTCGCCACCTCCTGTCTACCTGGTTGCCCTGGCCTTCTCTACACGCGCCACGCTACCCCCCCCGTCTCTCTCTCGCTTTCTCTCGTCCCCATCTCCTCCTCTGCTCTCTTCCCCGCTGCTGCCCGAGCGCCACCATCGCCACCGACGCGCCCACCGTAGTCCCCTCGCCCTCCGTCGTGCCCAAAAGCTCCACCACCTCGTCCGCTACCTCTCCGTCATGCCACGCCTCGCCGGACGCCTTGTGGAGCCGCCTCCGCCGTCATCTTCAACCTCGGCCGCCGTGGATGTCCACCGCCCGTCCGTCGCCTGCAGTGCCTTCTCCGAGCCGCCGTTGCCTCTGCTCGACTCGCTGTGAGCCCCGCCGTCGAACCCCCCTCTTCCCTAGCTCGAATTCTTCCTCCAACACCGCCGCCGTCGCGGCCAAGAGCTCGGCTCCGCCGCTCATGTCGCCGCCGTGGCCACTGTCACCTAGGCTCGCAACCAAGCTCACCGCCGTTCTCAGTGCCCTCCCGCGCGTCGTTTGCACCCAACCGCAGCCCCCCTAGTGCCCCGCAGCACCTAAACCGCACGCACCCGACTCCGGCCGCCGCCGCGAGCTCTGCTCCGGCGAGCTCAAGCCACCCCCGCAGCCCCCGCTTGCTCCGAGCGATGCGAGTGAGCCCTGGCTCCTCGCCCGTGGCCTCCGCCGCCCAAATGGTCGCCGGAACGGCAATCCCGAGCCCTCCGCCGCGTTCGGCCTCGCCGGCGGCTAAATGCTGGTGGGGTTGACCGGTCTAACCCCCCCAGTTGACCCAGGTTTGACCCATGTGGGTCAGTGACAGATGGGCCCCGGCGCCCCCTAACTTGTAGTTAGGATTAATTAACCCTCTATTAATTAACCACGACACTGACGTGTGGCCCCCACACGTCAGATTTGACCTGGACAGCCACGTTGACCGCTAATGTAGTGATGACGTCATGCTAACGCAGTTATTCTTTTTCTGGAATTATTTTTAAATAGGAAATTCCAGAAAATATTCAAAACTTCAAAAATTAATAGAAATTCAACCGTAACTCAGATTGAAATAATTTATATATGAAATATTATCAGAAAAATTCAATCTATCCATCTGTACCACTTTCATGCATGTTCAACCAACTTATACCTGTGTATAAGTGAAAACATGATAATGGCATTTTAAATGCTAAATATGGAGTTTGCATATGAACCCTTGGTCCATATGGACTTCATGTAAATGGTTGCTAGATGCATTATTGCAATCATAACATCATTACCATGTTCATGCATCATAATGTTGCATATGCTTGTGTTTTGATTTCCGACACCGTTCCTTCTCGATAGGTCCTGCTCCGGAGAGTGTTCGAGAGTACCTGTCTGACGAGCAGTGCCCCTCTGTTGATCTACCAGGCAAGCAACCCCCCTTGTTCATTCCGATACAATCCCACTCTCTCGCTCCTGCTCTCTTTTATTGCATTAGGACAACAACGATTCAACTGCTACTTTATGCTGCAGTAGTTGAACCCATTCCTCTGCATGACCTGTCATTGCCGCAGTAAATAGTTGAAACCCACTAGCATGTGTAGGAGTTGATTGAGCCATGTGGTGTTCCTACCATGCCATGCCTGCTATTGCTTAGAGTTGTGTCAGGTCTGATTCATCGGGAATGAATTGGAGTGTTATGATATGTTCTGGTGCTGAGAGTTAAGCGTGTGAACACGATTTGGTAAAGGTAGCGGTGAGAGGCCATGTAGGAGTACATGGTGGGTTGTCTCATTGGGACCGTCCTTAAGAACTGAGTTCTGTGTAAGTTGTCCGATGACTAGCTACTACCACACATTGGGCTCCGGGCGCTCCAAGCTCTCTCGACTTATTAACCGCCTTAAACTCTGTCCAGGAGTTCCAAATAGTTTCTGGTGTTTGTAGGTAGTGCTATTTTTCTACCGAGTGGCACCCGGCAGGGTGGACTTGGGACAGACTATCACACGTGGCCCGGTGTACCGAGTGGCACCCGGATCGTGGGCTCGGGTACCCTGTACACATCGTTTGGGGCCGTGAGTGAAACCCCGGCCGGATCTCCTTGCGGATGGAACCTGAATAGGCGATAAACCTAGACTAGAGTCTTGTGTGGTTAGTTAGGTCGTGGCCGACACCCTCGCTAGGCTTCCGCTTGAAGGTTGCCGAGATACATGAAGTGTATATGGTGATAAGTGGTGAGAGCGTGTGTGAAGAAGTACACCCCTGCAGGGTTATCATGATCTATTCGAATAGCCGTGTCCTCGGTTATGGACTTCTTGGATGCTTACGTGGTACATAGACAACTTTAAAGTGGATACTCTAAAATGCTCAAGACAAGTGTGAGTGCTATGGATGGCCTTCTTGTAGGGAGACGAGGATGAATCCATAATAGTGTGTTGATGTGGTGATTAGTGGACTCGTGTGCGCTGCCTCATCTCAAAGAAGTTTCTCACTGTCGTAGAACAGGATAGCCACTGAGTCAAAGCTGGCTTGCTGCAACTAAACCCCACATTACCTTCTTGATACCAATGCATATATGATAGTATCTGATGTAAGTCTTGCTGAGTACCTTTGTACTCATGTTTGCTTTATTTATGTTTTGTAGATGAGACATCTGTCTTACTAGTAGTTCCGCTTGGACTTCGACGAGTAGCTTGTTACCTCAGACACGATCCTGTACCCTTGGGAGGGTCTTGTAGATAGTCAGGCTTCTCAGCCCTTTTTCTTTTGTAGTTGTCTGTACTCAGACATGTAATGCTTCCGTTGCTTGTATGCTCTGAATGATGGGTCATGTGACCCCTGTTTGTATTTATGCAATGTGGCTCTTCTGAGCCTTTATCTAAATGAGTTTGCGTTATGTTGTGATGCCATGTTGCACAGCACATACTTGCATGTTATGCGTACGTGTGATGTGTACTGCTATGTGTGGGATCCGACAATCTAGTTGTTTATCCTTGGCAGCCTCTCCTATGGGGAAATGTAGTTTAGTGCTTCCTTGAGCCATAGTAGTCCGCTACAGCCCGGTTCACCGAAGTCCTGCTAGCCCAGCACTACTGCTCAGAACACTTGACTGGCCGGCATGTGTTCCAGTTCTGTGGGGACCCCGACTCATAGGTCGAGATCACCAAATGCACATGTAGAGTGATCCCAGAGATCAATACTCACTGAACACACAGAAGCTGAATAACAAGAGTCTTACATCCATACATACCGTCTTACACAAATTATGACCATTATGGTCAAGTCTTACATAGGTAAAGCCTTAAGGGCTGAACATCAAATGAAACATAAGCAGCGGGAATCTTCGTCGATAAGTAGAACCCATGCCATCTGCCTTAACCCTACAGGCATTCTGACTGGGAAACGTCCTAGTTCATATGTTCGTCTTCAAATAACTCTTCTTCGAACTCCTGTTCTTCCATGCCTGGCCAATTAAATAACCAGTGGCAAGCCAATGAGTACTTTGAATGTACTCGCAAGCAACCCATGTTTTGGTTCAAGATACAACAATGCATGATAAAGGTAAATTTTTGCGGAAAGCTAGTTTTGAGTGCAATGACATGATCAACAACTTGTAAGACATGCATCAGGAGAATTCAAGTAACCATAAGGACAGGTTATAGATATCAACATAAAAAGAGTGGGCACCAACCCAACTCAATCATGTCAAGTCCTTTGACTTGACCCAAGTAGTGGTATCAACATAAAAAGAGTGGGCACCAACCCAACTTAATCATGTCAAGTCCTTTGACTTGACCCAAGTAGTTCTTCCCACTTATCCAAACACACACTGGTTTGTAAACATGTGTACATAGCCCAAGAGCGGTTACCCAACTGTCCTTGACCGTGGACACGGCTATTTGAATAGTTTTACACTCTGCAGAGGTTGCACACTTTACCCACAAGATCCGGGGAACTTCCATGTCATCCACGACCCGCGGTACCTCAAGTACCCGGGGTAAGCACCCGATCACTATCTTTCCCTAGACGACACTAACATGGAGTCCACTCGTTGTTCCGTATCCTCACGATGTACATCATAGAAGACTCACTCGAGATCGTAACATCCGAGAGGGGACACAACGGTGTATCTGGTGTCCTATGAAAACAGTCATGGCCGCCCTTCCTGGCACGACCCCGTCCCGAGAGAGCGCACCAACAACTCTCCCGTCACTAGTAATGCAGGCTCCAAGCTAGTATCGGCCTAGGTAATCAATAATGCCCTTTCCCATACAAGGGTAGAGTGGTTGCGCATGTAAGGTTGGAATAACGGTCGCAATTAAACCAATCCGTTTTTGAAAGCAACACACACACACTTGCCTCGGTACACCACTTCGTCAACAAGTGGTTACCCATCTCATTATCTCCCTCGGGCATAAGTGGCACCCGATAGGGGTTTTCGAAAAGTCTTTTGAAAATACTTTGTCTCCATCACCATGCATATTCCCATCCCTTTTGCGTAGCACTACTAGCATCCTATCTACTCCCACCGGCATAACCCTCATAAGGAGGTAGGGTCATGCAGAATGCAAGTATCAACGAGGAAGTAATAGAGGCAACCCATCAAAGTGGTTACCTCATCATGATTCCGTTGCAACAACAATATGGTACTACATGACATGCATAAAAAGGTTTCATAGACATGGTCAAAGGGCTGCTTGCCTGGCTCAACAAAGTCTTCTGGGTCTTCAAAGTCTTCTGGTCCAACTCCTTCGTCAGCAACGCAATCTATCGTCGCAAAAATAATAACGAGAAAATAAGGCAATAATAAAACAAAAAACCAAAGTGCTCAGAAAAATGTCACCTCATTTTTGTTAAATACTAGGTTGAAAACTAAGAAGGGGAAAATTCCTAGTTTTGGATTTGGAGTTATATAAGAGGGGATATGGATTTCCAAACAGAGATTAAACTGCTCAAATTTGAATTTAAATTTGAACAATACATAGAAGTTGGTTGGATTTGAATGAAAGTAGCACCATTAAATAGGTGGGATTTTTAGAAAAATATGGGAGTTGGAATTATTGCATTTGGATTAATATTTAATCGTGTGGAATTTTTGCATGTATCCAAAAAAGAAAAAGGGGAAGGAGCACTGTGCAACTGGGCCAGAAGGGCCACAGTGCAGCAGGCCCAGATGGGTTTCAGCCCACGCGAGGCTGCCATGTCGAAGGCGTAAAGGTGAAATACGCCTTCAGCCGACGCAGCGAACCGGTGCGCGCGCATGCGTGTTTAAACCTGACGGGTGGGTCCCACCCGTCAGGCCGTGAGACTGACGGTCAGGGCCCACAGCCGTCGTCGTCTACCTCTGTACAGGGGCGACGGCGAGCTCACTGGCGACGTTTCCGGGCACGGCGAGGTGGGCTGATGGCACCGCTGGACTCCCTGTCGTGTCGCCGTTCGGGTGGTACCGGAGTTGGTCGCCGGGGTGGTCTGGTTCGCCAACGACGAGGAGGCATGGCGGAGGAGCTTCGGGAGGTGCTGGGTTAGCTCGTTCCGAGCTGCAATAGGAGCGGGAGAAAGAGGTGAATGGGTCAGTGAGGTCTGGTGGTTCCAGATCGAGCAAGAGCGGGGGCGGAGAGGGGCTGTACCGCGAGATCAACGGTTGACCGAGGCGGCGGAGCCCAGTCGATCCCGTGCATAGAAGCTCTCCGGGGTTGATTGGGTGGTGCGGGCGCGTTCTTGGGGGTGTGAGGAGGAGATGGATGCCACTGGAACGGCCAGGGGCGGGCTTATATAGCCGCGTGATGGTCCACCGTGGACTTGTGCGCCGGCGAGGTCCTGCTTGTTGCCATAGGGCTCGGGAGGAGCTGGCGCCGTGTCTGGGGTGTTCCTGGGCGTGGGCTACGCCGAGGGGGAGAAGAGAGGAAGAGGGGAATGCGGAAAAGCGGGTCCCTGCCGCGGCCAGCGACTGGCACGCTCGGGCGGCGCTCTGTCTGCACGTGAGGAGAGCCGGAGAGGTAGAGAGAGGAGGGGGGCGACAACGTAGCGTGTTGCGGACGTCGAGGTGACCTCGGGGGACATGAGGGGGAGGCCCTAGGTGGCCGGAGGTGGTTGGAAGGGGGCAGCTATAGTGCGGGAGCGAACTGTAGCGCGCTCCAGAGCGTGCAAATGGCTGGCATGCCATTTTTTGGCAAGGTGGGCACGGCCAAGCATGTCTGGTAGCTCTAGGGAGGAGTAAAGAAGTAGGGAGGGGCATTGGATGCTCTGGATGGCCACTGGGGTGAGGAGAGAGGAAGAAGAAGAGTGGAAATGGGGCTGTCCAGAAAGAGAAAGTGAGGGTTTCACACCCAAATAATTGATCTAAGGTCTTGCCATTTCTACTGGAGGTATAAGGTGACTAGATTAAGCTCTGGTCAAAAGTTGAGCTCATGAAGAATAGTGGAAGGGGTCAAAACAGTGGCTTTTGTAAAATGGCAGAAGGTGTTTGATAATGGTTTGGGCAAGCAAATGATTTCCAATTGCCATGAGACTCTACAGGGTGGAATAACACATATAATTAGGGTGTTCTACCAAATTTGAGCTCATTTGGGCAAAGTGGCCAATGTAACTTTGGCAAACCCTAGAAATTAACAGAAATGGGTTTGTGTAGATCTAGTTGAGCATAACAGTTCTCCTTGGTGCACTACTTGGTGTAGTGGCCTCATTTGGTCATATGAACATGCTCACAAAAGTTGAGGTCAAGGAGAGAAAGTTGGTAGTACAAACTTGCTCAAATTAGGTTCTGAACAGAAAGGGTTATGGGGCATTTTGGTGGACCAAAATGACCTTGATTGAAGTGAGGCTTTGCAAGATCATCACAATATGCATTTGTGACTTGCTGGATTTTTCTTGGATTTTTTTGGAAATATTTCCTGTAGAAATATTTCAAATCCTTGAAATGAGCAGAAACAATTTTGGGAGGTTTTGTCCAATATTTTGATCATAACCATGTGTTGAAACTCATATATATGGAAACTATATGTCCACTGAGTTTCCCTAATTTTCTCAAATATTTTTGAAACATTAAAATAATTTTAACCTATTAAAGACCATTTCTGGCCTTAAGAAAAAGCCTTTAAATAAAATAGGAAAATAACTTTTAAAATTATATTTTTGTGGTTTATGGTAATCCTATATCTAATAGGTTTCAAATACACCTTTTGAAATATTTCACATACCCCAAATCAGGTACTTGTCGTGCAAACCTCAATCCAGGGGTTTTTGGAAAACTAATTTTTGAAAATACTATTTGGCCAAATTATTTTTTGTAAGAAAATACTATTTTGCTCTATACACATGGCATGATCATTGGGCAGAAGTTTGGGGCAAGGAGATTAAGTATAGAAGGTGGAGTAGTTGACTTTAAAGAGAACTTGAAAAAAAAAACAGAGAGAAAACCAACTCCAAATAAAAGCCAAATAATGCAAAAGTTTTTGTTGGTCCAAATTTTCATGCTTATTTAATGCAAATGAAGAGTTACAAAATGCAGGGTGTGACAACTTCGTTCCTATCTCTGTCCCTTCGGGGAAATGTCACGCGGTGACTTCCGGACTCCTATTAGCCCAGTGCTACAGCCCGGATTCATATGCTGTTGACCGACATGCTCGATGTGATTCATGTATGCCTGTCCCCATAGGTTAGCACTGCTTTGGGTTCACGACTAGCCATGTCGGCCCGGGTTCTCTGTCATATGGATACTAGCGATACTATCATATACGTGAGCCAAAAGGCTCAAACGGCCCCGGGCCATGGTAAGGCGACACCCGTGGGAATACCGTGCGTGAGGCCGCAAAGTGATATGAGGTGTTACAGGCTAGATCGGTGTGACTTAGAATCGGGGTCCCGACAAACTCGGTGGGACCGATCACTCATCTCGGTTGGACCGAAACGTTACGAAGGGAAATAGAGAGTTTGCAATCCCATCTCGGTGAGACCGAGATCCCTATCGGTGAGACCTAAGTGACTAGGGTTTTTGGCAGTGGCTATGTCAACTGAACTCGGTGGCGCCGGATAGATCAAATCGGTGGGGCCGAGTTTAACTTTTGGTTTGGGACATATGTGGATATGAGAAAGTGGTTGAGGGCTTTTGGAGCATATCACTAAGCATTTTGAGCAAGCAAGCCATTAAGCAACACCTCATCCCCTTTTAATAGTATTGGCTTTTCCTATGGACTCAATGTGATCTTGCATCACTAAAATGAAAATGTAGAGCCTTGAGCTTGAGCCAATATGTGTCCTTAGCATTTTGAGGGGTCCACATTCCTAATACATGCCATGCCAGTCATTAAACTTTCTGAAATGATCATCTTGAAAAAGCATTAGTTCAATGAGCTATATGTTGTTAGGAATTACCAAAACCACCCAGGGATAGTTGCACTTTCACCATTCGTGCAGTTTGTACCAATATGCCTGGCAAACACTTCACCATTCTGATTCTTAAACAGCTTATAATTTGCATCAAAGGATTCATCAATGATAATCGGGTTAGCACAAGTGAAGCCAGATAAGGTGGATGGATCCACTAAAGGTGGAGTAGTTGACTTTAAAGAGCACTTGAAAAAAGCAGAGAGAAAACCAACTCCAAATAATGTAAAAGTTTTTGTTGGTCCAAATTTTCATGCTTATTTAATGCAAATGAAGAGTTACAAAATGCAGGGTGTGACAGACCTACCCCCCTTACAAGAATCTCGTCCCCAAGATTCCTAAACTAGGCTTTAAAGAGATACGGAAACTCGGATCTAAGGTAGTCTTCACGTTCCCAGGTTGCTTCTGCTTCAGTGTGGTTGCTCCACTGGACCTTGAAGTACCTGATAGTGTGGCTTCGAGTACGTCGCTTAGCCTCATCCAAAATGCAGATGGGCCTCTCACGGTAAGTCAGATCAGGCTGAAGGTCAATGGCTTGGTGATCGACGTCCTTGTAAAGATTAGGCTTGCCTGGGACTTGGAGACACTTCCGGAGTTGTGACACGTGGAATACGTTGTGCACATCGGATAGTTCAGGTGACAGTTCCAATTGGTAAGCCACTTCTCCTCGTCGGTCAGTGATCTTGAAGGGGCCGATGTATCTTGGTGCGAGTTTTCCTTTGACATGGAAGCGCTGGGTTCCCTTGAGAGGTGTGACCCGGAGATAGACATGGTCTCCAACTCGGAAGGTCATGTCTCTCCGACGAGAATCAGCGTAGCTCTACTACCTTGACTTGGCAGTCTTCAAACGCTCTCTGACAAGCTTGACTTGCTCTTCTGCTTCACGGAGGATATCGGGCCCAAAGACTAGTCCTTCTCCAGTCTCTGACCAATTGAGGGGTGTGCGGCACTTGCGCCCATACAACTGTTGGGGAACGTAGCAGAAATTCAAAAATTTTCCTACGTGTCACCAAGATCTATCTATGGAGAGACCAGCAACGAGGGGAAGGAGAGTGCATCTACATACCCTTGTAGATCGCTAAGCGGAAGCGTTCAAGTGAACGGGGTTGATGGAGTCGTACTCATCGTGATTCAAATCACCGATGATCCTAGTGCCGAACGGACGGCACCTCCGCGTTCAACACACATACGGAACGGAGACGTCTCCCACGCCTTGATCCAGCAAGGAGGAGGGAGAGGTTGATGGAGATCCAGCAGCACGACGGCGTGGTGGAAGTAGCGGGATTCCAACAGGGCTTCGCTAAGCGCTGCGGGAGGAGGGAGATGTGTCACGGGAGGGAGAGGGAGGTGCCAGGCCTTAGATTGGTTTGCTCCTCCTTTTTCCCCACTATATATAGGGCCAAGGGAGAGGGGGAGGCGCAGCCCTTGCCCCTTCCTCCAAGGAAGGGTGCGGCCAAGGGTGGGGAGGAGTCCATCCTCCCCAAGGCACCTCGGAGGTGCCTTCCCCCTTTAGGACTCTCCTCTTTTTCCTATCTCTTGGCGCATGGGCCTCTTGGGGCTGATGCCCTTGGCCCATATAGGCCAAGGCGCACCCCCTACAGCCCATGTGGCCCCCCAGGGCAGGTGGCCCCACCCGGTGGACCCCCGGGACCCTTCCGGTGGTCCCGGTACAATACCGATGACCCCGAAACTTGTCCCGATGGCCGAAATAGCACTTCCTATATATAATTCTTTACCTACGGACCATTCCGGAACTCCTTGTGACGTCCGGGATCTCATCCGGGACTCTGAACAACGTTCGAGTTACCGCATACTAATATCTCTATAACCCTAGCGTCATCGAACCTTAAGTGTGTAGACCCTACGGGTTCGGGAGACATGCAGACATGACCGAGACGTTCTCCGGTCAATAACCAACAGCGGGATCTGGATACCCATGTTGGCTCCCACATGTTCCACGATGATCTCATCAGATGAACCACGATGTCAAGGACTTAATCAATCCCGTATACAATTCCCTTTGTCTATCGGTACGACACTTGCCCGAGATTCGATCGTCGGTATCCCGATACCTTGTTCAATCTCGTTACCGGCAAGTCTCTTTACTCGTTCCGTAACACATCATCCCGTGATCAACTCCTTGGTCACATTGTGCACATTATGATGATGTGCTACCGAGTGGGCCCAGAGACACCTCTCCGTCACACGGAGTGACAAATCCCAGTCTCGATTCGTGCCAACCCAACAGACACTTTCGGAGATACCCGTAGTGCACCTTTATAGCCACCCAGTTACGTTGTGACGTTTGGCACACCCAAAGGACTCCTACGGTATCCGGGAGTTACACAATCTCATGGTCTAAGGAAATGATACTTGACATTAGAAAAGCTTTAGCATACGAACTACACGATCTAGTGCTATGCTTAGGATTGGGTCTTGTCCATCACATCATTCTCCTAATGATGTGATCCCGTTATCAACGACATCCAATGTCCATGGTCAGGAAACCGTAACCATCTATTGATCAACGAGCTAGTCAACTAGAGGCTTACTAGGGACATGGTGTTGTCTATGTATCCACACATGTATCTGAGTTTCCTATCAATACAATTATAGCATGGATAATAAACGATTATCATGAACAAGGAAATATAATAATAACTTATTTATTATTGCCTCTAGGGCATATTTCCAACAGTCTCCCACTTGCACTAGAGTCAATAATCTAGTTCACATCGCCATGTGATTAACACTCACAGGTCACATCGCTATGTAACCAACATCCAAGAGTCTAGTTCACATCACTATGTGATTAGCACTCAATGAGTTCTGTGTTTGATCATGTTGCTTGTGAGAGAGGTTTTAGTCAACGGGTCGAAACCTTTCAGATCCGTGTGTGCTTTACAAATCCCTATGTCATCTCCTAGATGTAGCTACCACGTTCTATTTGGAGCTATTCCAAATAACTGTTCTACTTGGAGCTATTCTAAATTGTTGCTCCATTATACGTATCCGGTATCCCTACTCAGAGCTATCCGGATAGGTGTTAAGCTTGCATCGACGTAACCCTTTTACGACAAACTCTTTTATCACCTCCATAATCGAGAAAATTCCTTAGTCCACTAGTTACTAAGGATAACTTTGACCGCTGTCCTGTGATCCATTCTTGGATCACTCTTGTACCCCTTGACTAACTCATGGCAAGGCACACTTCAGGTGCGGTACACAGCATAGCATACTGTAGAGCCTATGTCTTAAGCATAGGGGACGACCTTCGTCCTTTCTCTCTATTCTGCCGTGGTCGAGCTTTAAGTCTTAACTTCATACCTTACAACTCAGGCAAGAACTCCTTCTTTGACTGATCCATCTTGAACACCTTCAAGATCACGTTAAGGTATGTGCTCATTTGAAAGTACCATTAAGCGTTTCGATCTATCCTTATAGATCTTGATGCTCAATGTTCAAGTAGCTTAATCCAGGCTTTCAATTGAAAAACACTTTCAAATAACCCTATATGCTTTCTTAGAAATTCTACATCATTTCTGATCAACAATATATACTCATCAGAAATTCTATAGTGCTCCCACTCACTTCTTTGGAAATACAAGTTTCTCATAAACTTTGTATACACCAAAATCTTTGATCATCATCAAAGCATACATTCCAACTCCGAGATGCTCACTCCAGTCCTTAGAAGGATTGCTAGAGCTTTGCATACTTATTAGCATATTTCAAGATTGACAAAACCTTCCGGTTGTATCACATACAACCTTTCCTCAAGAAAATCGTGAGGAAACAATGGTTTTTGACATCCTATCTGCAAGATTTCATAAATAATGCAGTAATCGCTAATATAATTCCAACAGACTCTTAGCATCGCTACGAGTGAGAAAGTCTCATCATAGTCAACTCCTTGAACTTGTCGGAAAACATCTTAACGACAAGTCGAGCTTTCTTAATGGTGACACTTACCATCATTGTCTGTCTTCCTTTTAAAATCCATCTGTACTCAACAGCCTTACGACCATCGAGCCATTCTGCCAAAGTCTACACTTTGTTTTCATACATGGATCCTCTCTCGGATTGTATGGCCTTGAGCCATATATCGGAATCCGGGCCCACCATCGCTTCTCCATAGCTCGTAGGTTCATTGTTGTCTAGCAACATGACTTCCAAGACAGGACTACGTACCACTCTGAAGTAGTACGCATCCTTGTCATCCTACGAGGTTTGGTAGTGACTTGATCTGAAGTTTCATGATCAATATCATAAGCTTCCACTTCAATTGGTGTAGGTGCCACAGGAACAACTTCCTGTGCCCTGCCACACACTAGTTGAAGAGACGGTTTAATAACCTCATCAAGTCTCCACCATCCTCCCACTCAATTCTTTCGAGAGAAACTTTTCCTCGAGAAAGGACCCGATTCTAGAAACAATCCCTTATTGCTTTTGAATCCAAGACAGGAGGCATACCCAACTGTTTTGGGTGTCCTATGAAGATGCATTTATCCGCTTTGGGTTCGAGCTTATCAGCCTGAAACTTTTCCACATAAGCATCGCAGCCCCAAACTTTTAAGAAATGACAGCTTAGGTTTCTCTAAATCATAGTTCATATGGTGTCATCTCATCGGAATTACGTGGTGCCCTATTTAAAGTGAATGTGGTTGTCTTTAATGCCTAACCCATAAACTATTGTGGTAATTCGATAAGAGACATCATGGTATGCATCATATCCAACAGGGTGCAGTTATGATGTTCGGACACACCATCACACTATGGTGTTCCAGGCTGTATTAGTTGTGAAACAATTTCCACAATGTCTTAATTCTGTGCCAAATTCGTAATTCAGATATTCATCTCTATGATCATATCATAGATATTTCATCCTCTTGTCACGACGATCTTTCAACTTCACCTTGAAATTACTTGAACCTTTCAATAATTCAGACTCGTGATTCATCAAGTAAATATACTCAACATCCACTCAAATCATCTGTGAAGTAAGACCATAACGATATCCACTACACGCCTCAGCACTCATTGGACTGCACACATCAAAAATGTATTACATCCAACAAGTTGCTTTCAAGTTCCATTTTACTGAAAACGAGGCTTTCAGTCATCTTGCCCATGTGGTATGATTTGCATGTCTTAACTGATTCAAAATCAAGTGAGTCCAAACGGCCCATTTGCATGGAGTTTCTTCATGCATATACACCAATAGACATGGTTCGCATGTCTCAAACTTTTCAAAAATGAGTGAGCCCAAAGATCCATCAACATGGAGCTTCCTCATGCGTTTTATACCGATATGACTTACGTGGCAGTGCCACAAGTAGGTGGTACTATCATTACTATCTTTTGGCATGAACATGTGTATCACTATGATCGAGATTCAATGAACCATTCATTTTAGGTGTAAGACCATTGAAGGTATTATTCAAATAAACAGAGTAACCATTATTCTCCTTAAATGAATAACCGTATTGCGATAGACATAATCCAATCATGTCTATGCCCAACGCAAACACCAATCTCGATGGTATAGGGAGCGTACGATATTTGATCAACCTTGGAAATACTTCCAACGCATATCGTTATCTCACCTTTAGCTAGTCTCCGTTTATCCCGCAGCTTTTATTTCGAGTTACTAACACTTAGCAACCGAACCGGTATCTAATACCCTGGTGCTACTAGGAGTACTAGTAAAGTACACATCAACACAATGTATATCTAATATACTTCTATCGACCTTGCCAGCCTTCTAATCTACCAAATATCTAGGGTAATTCTGCTTCAGTGGTTGTTCCTCTTATTACAGAAGCACCTAGTCTCGGGTTTGGGTTCAACCTTGGGTTTCTTCACCAGAGCAGCAGCTGAATTGCCGTTTCATGAAGTATCCCTTCTTGCCCTTGCCCTTCTTGAAACTAGTGGTTTCACCAACCATCAACAATTGATGCTCCTTCTTGATTTCTACTTTCGTGGTGTCAAACATCGCGAATATCTCAAGGATCATCATATATGTCCCTGATATGTTATAGTTCATCACGAAGCTCTAGCAGCTTGGTGGTAATGACTTTGGAGAAACATCACTATCTCATCTGGAAGATCAACTCCCACTCGATTCAAGTGATTGTTGTACTCAGACAATCTGAGCACAAGCTCAACAATTGAGCTTTTCTCCTTTAGTTTGTGGGCTAAGAAAATCGTTGGAGGTCTTATACCTCTTGACATGGGCACGAGCCTGAAATCCCAATTTCAGCCCTCGAAACATCTCATATGTTTCGCGACGTTTCAAAACACGTCTTTGGTGCCTCAACTCTAAACCATTTAACATTACCGAACTATCATGTAGTCATCAAAACGTGTATGTCAGATTTTCGCAACATCCACAGACCACGTTCGAGGTTCAGCACACTGAGCGGTGCATTAAGGACATAAGCCTTTTACTGTCTGCATAATTGCTACTATTAACTTTCAACCAATTTTTCTCTAGGAACATATCTAAATAGTAGAACTATAGCGTGAGCTACGACATAATTTGCAAAATCCTTTTGACTATGTTCAAGATAATTAAGTTCATCTTATGAACTCCCACTCAGATAGACATCCCTCTAGTCATCTAAGTGATTACATGATCCGAGTCAACTAGGCCGTGTCCGATCATCACGTGAGACGGACTAGTCAACGTCGGTGAACATCTTCATGTTGATCGTATCTTCTATACGACTCATGCTCGACCTTTCGGTCTTCTGTGTTCCGAGGCCATGTCTATACACATGCTAGGCTCGTCAAGTTAACCCTAAGTGTTTTGCATGTGTAAAACTGTCTTACACCCGTTGTATGTGAACGTAAGGATCTATCACACCCGATCATCACGTGGTGCTTCGAAACGACGAACTGTAGCAACGGTGCACAGTTAGGGGAGAACACTTCTTGAAATTTTAATGAGGGATCATCTTATTTACTACCGTCGTTCTAAGCAAATAAGATGTATAAACATGATAAACATCACATGCAATCAAATAGTGACATGATATGGCCATCATCACTTTGCTCCTTTTGATTTCCATCTTCGGGGCTCCATGATCATCATCGTCACCGGCATGACACCATGATCTCCATCATTATGATCTCCATCATCGTGTCTTCTTGAAGTTGTCACGTCATCTATTACTTCTACTACTACAGCTAATGGTTAGCAATAAAGTAAAGTAATTACATGACGTTTATGTTGACACGCAGGTCATAAATAAATTAAGACAACTCCTATGGCTCCTGCCGGTTGTCATACTCATCGACATGCAAGTCGTGATTCCTATTACAAGAACATGATCAATCTCATACATCACATATATCATTCATCACATCCTTTGGCCATATCACATCACATAGCATACCCTGCAAAAACAAGTTAGACGTCCTCTAATTGTTGTTTGCATGTTTTACATGGCTGCTATGGGTTTCTAGCAAGAACGTTTCTTACCTACGCAAACACCACAACGTGATATGCCAATTGCTATTTACCCTTCATCAGGACCCTTTTCATCGAATCCGATCCGACTAAAGTGGGAGAGACAGACACCCGCCAGCCACCTTATGCAACTAGTGCATGTTTGTCGGTGGAACCGGTCTCACGTAAGAGTACGTGTAAGGTTGGTCCAGGCCGCTTCATCCCACGATGCCGCCGAATCAAGATAAGACTAGTAACGGCAAGCATATTGAACAAAATCAACGCCCACAACTACTTTGTGTTCTACTGGTGCATAGAATCTACGCAATAGACCTAGCTCATGATGCCACTGTTGGGGAACGTAGCAGAAATTCAAAAATTTTCCTACGTGTCACCAAGATCTATCTATGGAGAGACCAGCAACGAGGGGAAGGAGAGTGCATCTACATACCCTTGTAGATCGCTAAGCGGAAGCGTTCAAGTGAACGGGGTTGATGGAGTCGTACTCGTCGTGATTCAAATCACCGATGATCCTAGCGCCGAACGGACGACACCTCCGCGTTCAACACACATACGGAACGGAGACGTCTCCCACACCTTGATCCAGCAAGGAGGAGGGAGAGGTTGATGGAGATCCAGCAGCACGACAGCGTGGTAGAAGTAGCGGGATTCCAACAGGGCTTCGCTAAGCGCTGCGGGAGGAGGGAGATGTGTCACGGGAGGGAGAGGGAGGTGCCAGGCCTTAGATTGGTTTGCTCCTCCTTTTTCCCCACTATATATAGGGCCAAGGGAGAGGGGGAGGCGCAGCCCTTGCCCCTTCCTCCAAGGAAGGGTGCGGCCAAGGGTGGGGAGGAGTCCATCCTCCCCAAGGCACCTCGGAGGTGCCTTCCCCCTTTAGGACTCTCCTCTTTTTCCTATCTCTTGGCGCATGGGCCTCTTGGGGCTGATGCCCTTGGCCCATGTAGGCCAAGGCGCACCCCCTACAGCCCATCTGGCCCCCCGGGGCAGGTGGCCCCACCCGGTGGACCCCCGGGACCCTTCCGGTGGTCCCGGTACAATACCGATGACCCCGAAACTTGTCCCGATGGCCGAAATAGCACTTCCTATATATAATTCTTTACCTCCGGACCATTCCGGAACTCCTCGTGACGTCCGGGATCTCATCCGGGACTCCGAACAACATTCGGGTTACCGCATACTAATATCTCTATAACCCTAGCGTCACCGAACCTTAAGTGTGTAGACCCTACGGGTTCGGGAGACATGCAGACATGACCGAGACGTTCTCCGGTCAATAACCAACAGCGGGATCTGGATACCCATGTTGGCTCCCACATGTTCCACGATGATCTCATTGGATGAACCACGATGTCAAGGACTTAATCAATCCCGTATACAATTCCCTTTGTCTATCGGTACGACACTTGCCCGAGATTCGATCGTCGGTATCCCGATACCTTGTTCAATCTCGTTACCGGCAAGTCTCTTTACTCGTTCCGTAACACATCATCCCGTGATCAACTCCTTGGTCACATTGTGCACATTATGATGATGTCCTATCGAGTGGGCCCAGAGACACCTCTCCGTCACACGGAGTGACAAATCCCAGTCTCGATTCGTGCCAACCCAACAGACACTTTCGGAGATATCCGTAGTGCACCTTTATAGCCACCCAGTTACGTTGTGACGTTTGGCACACCCAAAGCACTCCTACGGTATCCGGGAGTTACACAATCTCATGGTCTAAGGAAATGATATTTGACATTAGAAAAGCTTTAGCATACGAACTACACGATCTAGTGCTATGCTTAGGATTGGGTCTTGTCCATCACATCATTCTCCTAATGATGTGATCCCGTTATCAACGACATCCAATGTCCATGGTCAGGAAACCGTAACCATCTATTGATCAACGAGCTAGTCAACTAGAGGCTTACTAGGGACATGGTGTTGTCTATGTATCCACACATGTATCTGAGTTTCCTATCAATACAATTATAGCATGGATAATAAACGATTATCATGAACAAGGAAATATAATAATAACTTATTTATTATTGCCTCTAGGGCATATTTCCAACAACAACACCTCAAATGGTGCCATCTGGAGGCTTGACTCATAACTGTTGTTGTAGGAGAACTCGGCGAAAGGGAGGCAATCTTCCCACCTAGCTCCATATGCTAAGACACAGGCTCGGAGCATGTCTTCGAGTATCTGATTCCCTCGTTCTGTCTGACCTCCAGTCTGTGGGTGGAAAGCAGTGCTGAAGGACAACTTGGTCCCCATGGCCTCTTGGAACTTCCTCCAGAATCTTGAGGTAAACTGGGTTCCTCGATCTGACACAATCTCCTTGGGAACACCATGAAGACTTATGATTCTGTTGATGTAGAGGCTGGCTAGCTGATTTCCCTTGTAAGTCGTTTTGACAGGAATGAAATGGGCTACTTTGGTCAAATGGTTGACTATGACCCAGATGGAGTCATGTCCCTTATTTGACCTGGGTAATCCAGTGATGAAGTCCATTCTGACTTTATCCCATTTCCATTCAGGCACCTTGAGAGGCTGTAACAATCCAGCGGGCCGCTGATGTTCAGCTTTGACCCTTTGGCATATGTCACACTTAGCGACGAAAGTGGCTATCTCTCTCTTCATGCCATGCCACCAGAATCTTTCCTTCGGGTCTTGATACATCTTGGTTCCTCCGGGGTGGATGGAATACGGGGTGTCATGAGCTTCTTGCAAGATCAAGTTCTTGAGCTCAATCTTGTTGGGTACGCAAATGCGATTTCCAAACCACACAATTCCTTGCTCATCCTCTGAGAATCCTGGGGCCTTGCCTGCCTTGATCTTCCTCTTGATGCCTTCAATACTTTCGTGTCCCTTCTGAGCTTCCTTAATACCATCCATCAGGGTAGGCTTGACTTCAAGGTTGGCTAAGAATCCTGGTGCAACCAGTTCCAACCCGAAGCTTTCAAGTTCCTCATACAAGGCGGGTAGCCTTTCCTTAAGCATAGCATTCAAGGAACAAGCCTTCTTGCATAATGCATCTGCTACCACATTAGCCTTTCCAGGGTGGTATTGAACACTGAGGTCATAATCCTTGATCAACTCTAGCCACCTTCTCTGCCTCATGTTCAATTCCTTTTGAGTGAAAATATACTTTAGACTTTTGTATCTGTGTATATCTCACACTGCTTCCCTAGGAGGTAATGTTGCCATGTTTTCAGGGTATGAACTACAGCTGCCAACTCAAGGTCATGAGTAGCATAGTTCTCTTCATGAGGTCGTAGTTGCCTTGAAAGGTAAGCTACGACTCTGCCTTCTTGCATCAGAACACCTCCCAGTCCGGTTCTTGACGCATCACAATATATCACAAACTCCTTGTGTATATCTGGTGTGGCCAGAACTGGGGCGGTGGTCAATCTCTTCTTCAGCTCCTGGAAGATTTCTTCACACTTCGGCGTCCATTCAAACTTCTTGTCCTTCTTCAAGAGCTGAGTCATGGGTCGTGCAATGCTTGAGAATCCTTCAACGAACTTGCGGTAATATCCCGCGAGTCCGAGGAAGCTTCTGACTTCCTTCACATTGCTTGGGGATTGCCATTCAGTCACGGCTTCAATCTTAGTGGGATCGACCGACATCCTTCTTCAGTCAAAACATGACCCAAGAATCCAACTTCGCGCAGCCAAAATTCGCACTTGCTGAACTTGGCATACACTTGGTGCTCTCGAAGCTTGTCTAGGACCATCCTCAAGTGTTGCTCGTTCTCTTCTTCCGTCTTCGAGAAGACAAGAATGTCATCAATGAAGACAACGACAAACTTGTCCAAATATTCCATGAAGACCTTATTCATGAGATACATGAAGTAAGTTGGGGCATTGGTCAATGCAAAGGACATGACCGTGCACTCATACAGGCCATATCTGGTTACAAATGCCGTCTTCGGAATATCTTGGGGTCTGATTTTCAGCTGGTAGTACCCAGATCTGAGGTCAATCTTGGAGAACACCTTGGCCCCATTGAGTTGATCAAACAGATCTTCAATCTTGGGAAGTGGATACTTGTTCTTGATTGTAACTTCATTGAGGGAGCGGTAGTCAATGCATAAGCGGATGATACCGTCCTTCTTTGCCACAAACAGAACAGGTGATCCCCAAGGGGAGGCACTAGGGCGGATAAATCCCTTCCTCAACTGCTCTTCCAGTTGCTTCTTCAATTCTGCTAACTCTTCCGATCCGATTCTATAAGGCTTCTTATAGATGGGTCCTGCTCTGGGTATGAGTTCGATGATGAACTCAATGTCTCGGTCAGGAGGCATTCCCGGTAGCTCATCAGGAAATACATCAGGGTATTCACATACCACCGGCACTTGCTCCAATCCAACTTCTGACAGAGAGTTGACTTGGTTGGCTTGAGCAGAGGAGGGGTTGGAGGCAAATTTAACTTCGACTCCTTGGTCATTGGTTACAGTGACAGTCTGGTTGGCACAATCTAGCAAGCCTTGGTGCTTGATGAGCCAATCCATTCCTAAGATCACATCCAAGCCTTGCGATCTTAAGATGATGAGGTCTGCTAGGAAGTCTACCCCATTAATGACAATCCCTACTCCTTTACATCCTATCTTGGCTCTCATCTCTGCTCCAGGGGTTTGTACCACCATAGGGTTATTCAGGGGCGTAGGAGTCATGCCACTTTTTAATGCAAACTTTTGGGTGACAAATGAATGCGTGGCTCCAGAATCAAACAAGACAGTTGCAGGTGCTGAGTTGACAAGGAACGTACCCAGCACGACGTCCGGGTCTTCCTGAGCTTCTTCTGCAGTGACATGATTCACATGACCCTTGCCGTTGTTGGGCAGGTTGCGGGGAGCTTGGTTCCTTGGTGGCATTCCACGGCCTTGTCCTGGGTTCTGCGCATTGGGGCGCGGGGCGTCGGGCTTCTTGTTGGGGCAATACTTGGAGTAGTGTCCTGCCTGACCACATCCGAAGCAAGTGACTTGATTGTGGTTGCTACTCTTGCCGGCATTGTTATTGGGGTTGTTGTAAGCTGGCCTGGGGTTGGCATATTGCTGAGGTGGATAGTTGGTGCGGGGTGCAGGAGCTCTTGGATGCTGATAGGTTGGCTTGACCGGGGCTGGCTGCCACGGGCGAGGCTTCTGGTTGCTGGAGCTACCCTTGCTGATCATCTTGCGCTTACGGGTATCATCCAAAGCACGTCGCTTGTCCTCAAGCATGAGTGCCTTGTTCACCAGATCAGGAAAGGTCGGGCAGTCACACACAACAAGAGAGTACTGCAGAGTCTGGTTAAGGCCTTCCATGAAGCGCTCCCTTTTGGCAGCATCAGTGCTGACGTCTTCAGGGGCATAGCTTGAGAGAACACTGAACTTCTGCATGTACTCCTTGACAGTGCTACTACCTTGCTTCAGGGCTCGGAACTCACGCTTCTTGATGGCCATGATTCCGGAGGGAATGTGGGCCTTGCGGAATTCTGCCTTGAAGTCATTCCAAGTGATGTTTCGTTCAACATGCATGGCCTTGAATCCATCCCACCAAGCTCTAGCAGTTCCCCCGAGACAGTGAGCAGCATATGCCACCTTCTCATGGTCCTCAGTGCATCCGACTAGCTCCAGCAGATCCTCAATGGTGCGGACCCAGTCGTCTGCATCCAGGGGTTCAGCAGTCTCGATGAAGCTGGGTGGTGCATGCTTCTTGAACTCCACCAACGTGGAACGTCCATTGCCGTTTCCCGCCGGCTGGCGGTTGACAGCTTGAGCAATCATCTGGAGGGCTGCGGTGTTGGCTTGGCGTTCCTCTCGGAAGGCTTGGAGAAGCTGAGCCATGTCCATGCTTGGAGGTGGTGGCGGTGGTGGAGCTTGTCCTTGGGTTTGGTCCTGACTGGCTCCTTCTCCGACTTCTTGCTGTTGGGTAGAGGTACCAGTATGAGTTACAACAGGCATCCTGTTGGAGCGGTCAAGGTCTCATGATTGGGAAAGATGAGGAAAGCAATATAGATGGGATGCCTAGTAAGGGGGTTGGTATGACACTAATTGTTTTCATGCAACGGCCAAAAGGCCAAACACATTCATTAAAATCCAAATGGGTGATGTAGTCGCTTACAAGTTCCTGAAGGAAAGTACGACGTCCATCAAACACATCAAAAGCAATCACAATACTACATGGTTTAATATGAACCGTTACAAGGACTCGACTTCGCATAGGGGTACACGACCTATCCTACCGTAGGGGTTACTAACGGGCATATCTGGGTTGCGAATGATGCCTAGGTGGTGGAATGCTCGGTCGCGTAGTCTGGCTCTTCTGGGTCTTCCTCCTCATCATCGGTGGCCTGACTTCCCTCTTCACTTGAAGGGGTGGGGGAGTGGAGGAGCTCAACACGGCGTTGCTTTGCCGGTGGTGCGAAGAGCCTGCGGTATTCCTTTGCACTCATGCAGTGTTGCTGTGGTGGTTCTCCATCCTTTGGGGGTCTTCCGCCTCCGTATGCGATTGCGGGCCGTCCAGGGGGAGCACCTTCCTTCTTGATCCTATCCGTCTTCCCTTGTGCTTGAAGAAGAAGTGCCTTGGTCTCATGAAGTTCCGTTTGGAGTTCCATTGATTCAGAGGTCAAGCGTTGTGCCAAACTATCGGCACAAAGGCTGAAGTAGGTCTGGAATCGGAGTGGAAGTCCTTCTTCTAATGGTGGAGCTGGTGCACTGCTCTCATCCTCACCTTCCTTCCAATAAGGCAAGAAACGGGTTGCCAACTCGTCTGCCATCTCTGGAAGAAGGTCTCGGAGGCGGGTGAGTGCCTTGAGGGTTGCCGTCTCGACGGCAAGGACTAGTGTTGCCGTCTGGGGTCCCTCGAAACACCAGCTTGTTGGAGAGTCATTGGCCTTCACGATCACTTCCACATGATACTCCGTCTCGGTGTCATTGATCCAATGCTCATGGTAGGTGAAAATGGGGGCTCGGTGGTATTGGCACTTCTTGAGGCTATCCTTGAGAAGCACGGGAAATCCTGTGGTCAGGAAGTCTTCAGGTACGGCAGCCATCTACAAAGGTTGAATGGGAGAGGTCAATAAGGGAAACATATCTTGGGTTGGGTAAGCTTTAGAAAAGAAGAGAAGTTTAGATGGTCTCAAGCTAACTAACGCCCATGCTAACTAAGGCTTCCTACAGTCAATATGGCTCTGATACCAGCTCTGTGGGAACCCCGACTCATAGGTCGAGATCACCGAATGCACGTGTATAGAGATCCCAGAGATCAATTGTCACTGAACACACAGAAGCTGAATAACAAGAGTCTTACATCCATACATACCGTCTTACACAAATTATGACCATTATGGTCAAGTCTTACATAGGTAGAGCCTTAAGGGCTGAACATCAAATGAAACATAAGCAGCGGGAATCTTCGTCGATAAGTAGAACCCATGCCATCTGCCTTAACCCTACAGGCATTCTGACTGGGAAACATCCTAGTTCGCATGTTCGTCTTCAAAGAACTCTTCTTCGAACTCCTGTTCTTCCATGCCTGGCCAATTAAATAACCAGTGGCAAGACAATGAGTACTTTGAATGTATTCGCAAGCAACCCATGTTTTGGTTCAAGATACAACAATGCATGATAAAGGTAATTTTTTGCGGAAAGCTAGTTTTGAGTGCACTGACATGATCAACAACTTGTAAGACATGCATCAGGAGAATTCAAGTAACCATAAGGACAGGTTACAGATATCAACATAAAAAGAGTGGGCAGCAACCCAACTCAATCATGTCAAGTCCTTTGACTTGACCCAAGTAGTGGTATCAACATAAAAAGAGTGGGCACCAACCCAACTTAATCATGTAAAGTCCTTTGACTTGACCCAAGTAGTTCTTCCCACTTATCCAAACACACACTGGTTTGTAAACATGTGGACGTAGCCCAAGAACGGTTACCCAACTGTCCTTGACCGTGGACACGGCTATTCAAATAGTTTTACACTCTGCAGAGGTTGCACACTTTACCCACAAGATCCGGGGAACTTCCGTGTCATCCACGACCCGCGGTACCTCAAGTACCCGGGGTAAGCACCCGATCACTATCTTTCTCTAGACGACACTAACATGGAGTCCACTCATTGTTCCGTATCCTCACGATGTACATCATACGAGACTCACTCGAGATCGTAACATCCGAGAGGGGACACAACGGTGTATCCGGTGCCCTGTGAAAACAGTCATGGCCGCCCTTCCTGGCACGACCCCGTCCCGAGAGAGCGCACCAACAACTCTCCCATCACTAGTAATGCAGGCTCCAAGCTAGTATCGGCCTAGGTAATCAATAATGCCCTTTCCCATACAAGGGTAGAGTGGTTGCGCATGTAAGGTTGGAATAATGGTCGCAACTTAAACCAATCCGTTTTTGAAAGCAACACACACACACTTGCCTCGGTACACCACTTCGTCATCAAGTGGTTACCCATCTCATTATCTCCCTCGGGCATAAGTGGCACCCGATGGGGGTTTTCGAAAAGTCTTTTGAAAATACTTTGTCTCCATCACCATGCTTATTCCCATCCCTTTTGCGTAGCACTACTAACATCCTATCTACTCCCACCGGCATAACCCTCATAAGGAGGTAGGGTCATGCAGAATGCAAGTATCAACGAGGAAGTAATAGAGGCAACCCATCAAAGTGGTTACCTCCTCATCATGATTCCGTTGCAACAACAATATGGTACTATATGACATGCATAAAAAGGGTTTCATAGACATGGTTAAAGGGCTGCTTGCCTGGCTCAAGAAAGTCTTCTGGGTCTTCAAAGTCTTCTGGTCCAACTCCTTCGCCAGCAACGTAATCAATTGCCGCAAAAATAATAACGAGAAAATAAGGCAATAATAAAACAGAAAACCAAAGTGCCCAGAAAAATGTCAACTCATTTTTGTTAAATACTAGGTTGAAAACTAAGAAGGGGAAAATTCCTAGTTTTGGATTTGGAGTTATATAAGAGGGGATATGGATTTCCAAACAGAGATTAAACTGCTCAAATTTGAATTTAAATTTGAACAGTACATAAAAGTTGGTTGGATTTGAATGAAAGTAGCACCATTAAATAGGTGGGATTTTTAGAAAAATATGGGAGTTGGAATTATTTCATTTGGATTATCCTCTGGAATTTTTGCAAGTATCCAAAAAAAGAAAAAGGGGAAGGAGCACTGTGCAACTGGGCCAGAAGGGCCACAGTGCAGCAGGCCCAGATGGGTTTCAGCCCACGCGAGGCTGCCACGTCGAAGGCGTAAAGGCGAAATACGCCTTCAGCCGACGCAGCGAACCGATGCGCGCGCGTGTGTGTTTAAACCTGACGGGTGGGTCCCATCCGTCAGGGCGTGAGACTGACGGTCCGGGCCCACGGCCGTCGTTGTCTACCTCTGTACAGGGGCGACGGCGAGCTCACCGGCGATGTTTCCGGGCACGGCGAGGTGAGATGATGGCACCGCTGGACTCCCTGTCGTGTCACCGTTCGAGTGGTGCCGGAGTTGGTCGCCGGGGTGGTCTGGTTCGTCGGCGACGAGGAGGCACGGCGGAGGAGCTTCGGGAGGTGCTGGGTTAGCTCGTTCCGAGCTGCAATAGGAGCGGGAGAAAGAGGGGAATGGGTCGGTGAGGACTGGTGGTTCCAGATCGAGCAAGAGCGGGGGCGGAGAGGGGCTGTACCGCGAGATCAACGGTCGACCGAGGCGGCGGAGCTCCGGTCGATCCCGTGCATAGAAGCTCCCCGGGGTTGATTGGGTGGTGCGGGCGCGTTCTTGGGGGTGTGAGGAGAAGGCGGATGCCACTGGAACGGCCAGGGGCGGGCTTATATAGCCGCGCGATGGTCCACCGTGGACTTGTGCGCCGGCGAGGTCCTGCTCGTTGCCACAGGGCTCGGGAGGAGCTGGCGCCTGTCGGTGTTCTGGGAACGGGGGTCCCCAAACTTGCCTGCCTGCGGCCTGCGACGTGGCTCGAATGGGGGCCCAACATGGCCCATCTTCATCAAGCACAAGACTCAAGACCCTCGCGAGGGGCCAAGCCTCGCGAGGCGGACGACACAGCGCATCCTCAGACGCAGCCTCCTCAGGCTGGCTCGCGAGGAGACGGAGATATCATGGCAGGGTGCCTCGCGAGGCGCCCGTGACGCAAGCCATGACGATCGAGGGCGCTAGGCAGGCGCCAGCGCGCGCAGCGTCCTTCTTTCCTCTTTGGTGCAAAGGGGGCAAGCGCAGCCGCGGAGTACCAAGGCATCAGGCAAATGTTGCCATTTCGGTGCAACAAGGCCAGGACCAAGTGGACTACGAGACGGAGGTCACCATGGAGCCCAGCACGGCGTCACCGCAGAGTCTTTCGCAGGCGAAGACCACCTTTTGTCAGGATAGATGTACTTGCTGTCCCCCTTCAAATTAGCCCGCCATTGTTGGCTCCCTTCCCGCTCGATATTTGGGAAGAGGACCAGGGCCTCTATAAATAGGGACCGGCCGCCCACACAGTAGGGGGTTCGGTTCGGTTCGGTTCGATCAGTTGGTAGGTCAGGGTCCGGTTTTGATGAGAAGGCAGACAGAGTAGAGAAAGAGAGAGAGAGAGAGAGAGAGAGAGAGAGAGAGGTGACCGAACTCCTCCCAGCAGTTCATCACCCCAGCCAAGAACAGACCCTCGCGAGGCTGTTCTTCCTTGTATTGTTCTTCATCACTAGCCCCAGGAGGCAATCCATCCACCACACACTGGAGTAGGGTATTACACCACAACGGTGGCCCGAACCAGTATAAATATTGTGTCTCTTGTGTGATTCCTTTAGTAGTTTAGATCCCGGTGAGACGGGGAGGTTGAGGACGTGATTTCCGCGCGCACCCCAGTGTTCGAACCTTAAGGGTCTGCCGGAACCCGAAATCCGACATTTGGCGCGCCAGGTAGGGGTGCGCCGGAATTCTTCTTCCACCGCTCCGTTCTCCTCCGACCGTCGCATCCATGTCTGACACTCGTCGGGCCCGCACTAAGCGCCGGGCCGCCATCGCTTCTCGCGTCGCCTAGACGGCCCCATCGGTGGGCGTCCTCATCGCTCCCCGTCGCCCACCGTCAACGCCGCCACCGGCCCGGCGGGGGGCGAGCAGCAAGCATCGTCTCAGCACCCGTCCGTGCGCCAAGACGGCCGCACCGCCACTCCATCGCTCGCGCCGGCCGGTTCTTCGTCCCGCGCGCTCCGCGCACCCTTGGAGGCTCGAGCTGCGCTCCTAGCAGCAAACGAGCTCCTGCGCTACCGCCCCGTCGACGACGTCTACGAAGAGTGGCTCGACCGCGTCGTCGTGCTTGTCCGCGCCGCAGGGGGCTCTTCCGCGCCGTCCGTCCCTCTGCGCCACACTCCGCCCCGCGCGGGCAACGAAGCTCCAATGGCGCACCAGCCGCCTCCCCTCCAAGAAGATGCCATGGCTCCAAGGCACTTGGCCCCTGGGCGGAACCCGCTCCGTCAGGCGCCAGCGCAGCAAGAGCGGAGCTGCCAAGAAGTTCCTCGCCCGCAAGGGGCTGCCAGGGCGCTCCCCGCTCCGGCACGCCGCGACCCTGCTCCAGCTCCGGCGCGACAAGACCCCGCCCTGCTCCTAGCTACAATGCGTGGGGACCCTCAAGACCAAGCTCTCCACCAACCAAGGTCTTTTGTGGCCACTACGGGCTGCCACGCCTACACCACTGAGCTGCGCAGCGTCGCGTGGCCCGACAAATTTAAGCCTGACCTGCCTCCTCGCTACGACGGCACAACCGATCCCGCAGAGTTCCTCCAGCTCTACGAGCTGGGCATCGAGGCTGCCGGCGGGGATGAAAAGGTCATGGCGAACTGGTTCCCCATGGCGCTCAAGGAAGGAGCTCGAACCTGGCTCCTGAATCTGGCTCCAGGCACGATCTCCTCCTGGGACCAGATGCGCGCCCGCTTCATCGCCAACTTCCAAGGTACTCGCGACCGGCCGCCCGCCGTGAGCGACATGCGCCGCATCAAGCAACAACCTGGAGAGACCCTGCAAAAGTACGTTTAGCGCTTCAACAGTGCGCGCCTCAAGATCCCCAAGGTGTCCGAGGAGGCCATCATCTCTGCCTTCTCCGACGGCGTGCGCGACGTCAAGATGAAGGAGGAGCTGGCGATGCACGAAGACCTCTGCACCTCCCTGGAGCTGTTCAACTTGGCGAACAAGTGCACTAGGGCTGAGGAGGGACGTCTCTCCCTCCTCGAGCTGCCTGCCGCGGACCCAGAAGAGAAGAAGCCCAAAGCCAAGGACGCGAAGCGCAAGGGGGCTGCCGTACTCGCGGCAGAACCAGACACAAAGCGGGGCAAGGATCTGCCCGAGCCCTCCAGAGGCAACCAGTACTGCGTGTACCATGACCTCCACACCCACAACACCAACGAATGTCAAGAACTCCGAGCCGTGCGAGAAGGAAGGATCGGCCGTCGCCCTGACCGTGCTGACCGGGGCTACGACCGAGGAGGAAGAAGAAACCCAGGACGCTGGGAAGATCGCGGCCCGCGCCAGGGGTGGCGCGACCAGCCTCGCGAGGACCGCTGGCGGGACCTGCCTCGCGAGGAAGACTGGAGGGATCAGCCTCGTGAGGACCGCCCTCACGACAACGCATGCCTACCTCCTCTGCCGCCTCCACCAAGAAGGAACGAAGACCGCCATCAAGAGGGGGCTGGGGGCTTCCAGGAGCCGCGCGCAATCGCCTGCATCCTGGGCGGAGCTCAAGCCCCAGCCTCTCAACGTATCTTCAAGCAGTTTGCCCGTGAGGTGAATGCAGTTCTCCCCAAGCTCGAAGCAACGCGCCCCCTCAGGTGGTCGGCGTGCCCCATCACGTTCAGCTCGGCGGACCAGCTCAAGTGCGCGGGCACGGCAGGAGTCCTCCCGATGCTCTGCTCCCCAGTCATCAGCAACGTGCTGGTCACCAAGACCCTCATCGATGGTGGGGCGGGGCTCAACGTCTTGTCCGTGGAAACATTCAACAACCTCCAAGTGCCCTATGACCAGCTTCAGCCAACCAAGCCTTTCTCCGGGATCACCGACGGTTCCACAGTCCCGATCGGGCAGGTCCGCCTCCCTGTCACCTTCGGGGCTCGCAGCAACTACCGCACCGAGCTCATCGACTTCGACGTCGCCCACATCCGCCTGCCGTACAACGCCATCCTCGGGTACCCAGCACTGGCCAAGTTCATGGCTGCGACCCACCACGGCTACAACGTCCTCAAGATGCCAGGAAGTGGCGGCGTCATCATGGTGCCCTGTGAAGAGAAGGATGCAGTGTGTTCCCTGGAGCGGGCCTATCAGGGCGCGTCGCTAGAAGACCCGGATCGCGGAAACAGGAGGCTTCCTGAGACCACCCCCAAGAAGAAGAAGACATCATTAGGCTCGGCCCCTCGGGAGGCAGGCCCCTCAAGGCCCGCGTCTGCCCAGGGGGACCCTCCTTCCATTGCATTGGAAAGCACGCCCGGCGCCCTCCTCAGGCAGGGCTCGGGGGCTCTCACCTGGAGGGCCACCGACCTAGCTAGGGTCACGAGGGAGGCGCTTGGGCACCATGTGGAGGCGTGCTTCGCAGCACGTTTCCCCCGGGAGGGAGCCAGGCGAGGAAGGTCATACCAACAAGAGTTCGTTGACAAGGCCATTCAAGAACTACAGGAGTCAAGGATCATGAGAGGTTGCCGCCGCCAGCCAGCCGTGGCCCCGCATCCAGGCGAGGATGGTGGGCTGCGCATCTGCGTCGACGTACCAGGGCTCAATCAGATCGCCACGACGGAGTGCCTCTAGCCATTGCAAGTGGGGCGCTACGGAGGTCCACCCCACAGCTATGTTCGCATGCCTCACGGCCTGCCGAGCATGGCTGCGGCGTACCAGCGCCTCATGAGGGGCATCGTGGAGGCTCAGGAAGACAGGCGTTCCGCGTCCTTGGCGGAGATGGAGGCAGCTCGCGAGGAGTCACCAGTGCCTCCGGCGCCTCCCGAGGCCCCGGGGCCTGGGGGCTCGTGAGGATCGGCTTCTGCAGCCCGACAAGTCTGCTGCACCAACGCCACTACGCCGATGACATCCTCAGGTGACATCTTTCAAGTTCCGTTCTTAGCTGGGAGCACCCTCCCAGGGTTGCATCACTCCCAGGCCGCGTGGGTCCGTCCCCGCGACATGTATCCGCATTTACCTTTCGGTCGTTAGTTTGCCTTGTTGGGGGCGCCCCTCGGGCTGCATCATCCCCAAGCCGCTCGGGCCAGACCCAGCAGCGTGTATCTCCCTAGCGTTTATTTCCAACTATGAAATTGCCTATCACGCTTGATTGCATGATGCCCATTCGCGGCATCCCTTCTTCTCCATGTCGACTACTTGCACGTTAAAGGGGGGGTGCCTGAGCATCGCGGCTTAGGGCTCTTACTGGCTCTCTAGCCCTCACCCTCTGGCCTTGTCCATGGCATCATGACCTGGCATACCAGCGACGGCAGAGACAAGCTCGAGGGCCGGGAACCGAGGACGTAGAGTACCGGCATCCAACCAAATTTTGCAGGGACACATCTCAAGATACAGCCCAGTGCCGGGCGCAACCCGCCCAGAAGTAGGGCCTCGTGAGTCCCGCGCTGGCTCACGGGTGCCCAGATACACCTCACCTAGCCCTACCGTGCCGGTCACGTGTCAGGGAGGGGCTGTATACGCCCCGGGGGCTCCTCCCGGAGGGGATCCCCCTCCCATGTACCAGTGGAAGCACCATGCTCCGTGCTGGCTGACGACACTGCCGAGGCGCCGCTATGCCCGTACACATACGGAAGCGCTATGCTCCGCGCTGGTGATAAACAACTGGGGGTGGCCTCCGGGCCGCATTAACCTTAGGGAGCCCAGAGCTCAGTGGCTGGCCTCGTCGAAATGCCTCCCCTCGGGAGTGCCGCGCGAGGGGGCTAGGCACGGGGGCTACGACTGGGTCACGCACAGGCGTACGCCGCCCAGCCAGGCCCGTCGGGCCTGGTTCGCCGCGCGTCTCTCCTCGAGCGGAGCCAAGGTATGAAGGCCGTTTGCGCGTCAAGGGGGACTACTGAGCATCGCGACTCAGGGGCCTAACTGGCTTCGTAGCCCCTCACTCCTTAGTTCCGAAAGGCTATGCTGGGTGAGGTACGCGCGGAGTCGGGCTCTGCAGACGTAGAACGGTAGCCACGCTTACATCTCGCCTCATCACCCGCTGTTCGCGCGTCAAAGGGGACTCCTGAGCATCGCGACTCAGGGGCCTAAGTGGCTCCGTAGCCCCTCACTCCTTAGTTCCGAAAGGCTAGGCTGGGTGAGGTACGCGCGGAGTCGGGCTCTGCAGACGTAGAACGGAAGACACGCCTACATCACGCTTCCCTACTTGTTGTTCGCACGCCAAGGGGGACTCCTGAGCATCGCGACTCAAGAGCCTAACTTGTCACATAGCCCCTCACTCCTTTGGTCCCGTCGTGGTTTCCGGTCGGGGCTAATGTTGGGTGAGGTACGCGCGGGGCAGGGCTCTGCCGGCGCAGAACACAAGCAAGTAGGGAAGAAAAGCATAAAATCCAAGGAACTTAAAAGCAAATATTACAGTCCATGCTGTCGTCTCAATGCCAAATGCAAGTTTAAATGCCTCCCCGAGGCGTGGTACATGTGCAGGAATCAAAAGGAGAATAGGAATGGAACGGAGTCACTTGTCGGCGGTGAAGCTGTGCGGAGCGGCTTCGCCTCATGGAGCGGCGGGGCGGGCGGCGCCTTGCCTTGGCCTGGTGCTGAAGGCCCGGAACTTCTCCAGCAGCGCCTCCGTGCACCCTTTCACGGCTTTGACAGCGGCGGCAGCACCCTCGCCGCTCACCGGTTCCAGCACGCCGTCGAGGTCGGCGTTGGGATCACGAAGGTAGACATGGGCGAAGACCCGCGTCAGCGCAGCAGAAGACAAGACGTGCGCCTCGGCCTCGGCCGCAGGGCCGATGCCAAGGGCGACATCCCCAAGAGCCTTAACCAGGAAGGGAAGCAGCTTGGCGGGGCCGTCCTCGTCACCAGCTACCGGGCTGTCCAGGCCGCTCTCATAAAGCATCTTCAGAGAAGCGCGGGCGTCCTTCTCCATGTCTGCGAAGGCCTCGCGATCCTCGGCGAGGACCTGAGCCTTGGCGTCCAGCTCGGCCTTCGTCACCTCCAACTCCTTCTTTAACGCGCCTAAGTGGTTGCGGCGCTTCTTGAGCTTGGCCTCCTGGTCCACGAGTGCCGCCTCGCGCGCCTTCGCCCCCTTCTCCAGCTCTTGGCGCAGGCGGACCTCCTCTGCAAGCTGGCCCCGCAGGCCTTGCAGCTCGTCCTCCAGCGCCTTGCAACGGTCGCGGACTTCGACCACTTCCCCCGGGGCTGCGTCACGAGCGGCCTTCGCTTCGAGGGTGGCTTCCCTCTCTCCATCACAGGCCGTTGAGGCCTGAACCAGCGCCGCCTGAATCGAAGCATCAGAGCGAATCCACCCCGAAGCCAGTTCCAGGTGCCCGGCCACCAGGCGAGGGTCGGCGCCGAGGAGGTCCTACCACAGCCGGTCCAGTTTAGCGGCGGCACGCTCCAAGATGGAAGAAGAAGACAGAGTAGCATCGGCACACTCCAGGACAACAGGAGGAGCTGAGGAAGCAACGGCCAGTAGAACGGGGGGAGAAAGTAGCGGCGGCGAGGCCGTAGTGTCCTGAAGCAGAGTCCGCTACGCCTCTGCAGCCGTAGCAGCGGCGCCAGACGGGGGCACCTTCGGAGTCACTTGGGCCATGGGGGCTGAGCTTGCCCCAGCTAGCTCAGCCAAACCTCGCAAGGATGCATGGGCAGGAGAGGCCCGCGCGTCACGATCTCCCTCCCCTGCAGGCGAAGGCGTCGTCACAGGAGGGACCTCAGGAGCTCCCTTCGGCTTCTTCGCCGCGGGCGCCAGCCTGTTCAAGAGAAGCAATCATCAAGCCTCGTCGGCGGAACGAGAAACAAAAGATCAAGGATCAAGCACTTACGGGTCTTCACCGGTGAGCTCGGGCAGCCTCCGGCCTAACTTGAAGCTTGACAGCCGGCTAGAAGGGTCGACCCCAGAAGCAGGAGGCGCATCCACGGTTCGCCCCGGAGTCAGGACGGACCCGCGGGAGATCAGCACGGTCCTGCCCTTCTTCGGAATCGGAGGCGAGCTCCCGCTGCCCAGCACATCATCATCATCGTCATCGTCATCATCATCGTCACTCGGCGAAAGGCGGAGAGTATGGGGCGAGCGCCGAGGGAGGGGAGCCCTCGACTCTCCGTCGGCCGCCCCAGAGTCGGGCCCCTCTCCCCGCTCCTCTTCGCCCTCCTCCTCATCGCTGGAGTCGCCAGAGGGCACGTACACCGGTCCTTCAGAAGCCACCGCGGGCACGAGCCCGTCCCCGTTAAAAACAGGCATGGACTTCACCACCCGCTTCCAGTCGTCGCGAAGGAACAAGGGCTCAGGAGCGCCCTTCGGCCTTGCCACCTCGCCCCCGACCAGAGATTGGAGAACCGCGGTCACATCCTCTTCGTCCATAGCCTCGGGGCACGGATGAGGCCTCCACATCGGAGGAGAGTACTCCCGGAGCGGGGCCAGCTGCTGCTCCAGGAACTCCTTCAGCAGCGACGCACCAGTCAACTTCGCCATTGCCATGTTTGCCGGCCTTTGGTCCGCGTCCATCTTCTCCAACACCGGCTTCGCACGGGGGTCCGTGAGCTCCGCTCGGCACCAGTCGCCGGCGCTCATGGGTTGCTCCACGGGCAAGATCAGCCGAGGGTGGATGCGCCCGACATCTGCCAAGATCCACTTGCTCCCTGAAGCCCTCGATCCTCTTCTCGGGGTTCGAGATGGTAATGGTGCCGCTATACGCAACGAAGCCCGCACACGTAGAAATAGAGCTGCCGGTGATCCGGAGGTAGAAGTAGTGGCGCAGCAGGGCCACCGAAGGCTGCACCCCCAGGTGGGCCTCGCAGTAGTAAGCGAAGATCGCCAGGAGAAGGACAGAGTTGGGATGGAGATGCAGAGCCTACAAGTTGTAATGGTGGAGGACGGAGAAGAAGAACTCGGAGAAGGGAGGCAACAAGCCCACAGCAATGGAGCTCGCAAAGAGAGGATAAAAGGTGCTCCCTCGGTCCTCGGGGGTGGCGGAGCCGGCCTTGAACATCTCCGTCCCATTGACGCCCTGCGCCGTCGCCATCCGGCACAGCCGGGCGAAGCTCGCCTTGGACACATTCGGCGGATCCAGAGCAGGGGAGTACCAAGCTTTGGCCGGAGGTTGGCGAGGCGCCATGGCTTCCTAGGTCACGCAGCTGGAGTAGATCTGGAAGTTTAGAGGAAGAAAGAGGAGGCGCAAGAAAGGGGATCTGAGCGACGACCGGAGAGAGCAAAAGGCGAAGTTTGGGCAGATGCCGCTCCTTTACCAACCTGCGTGGTTGCTGAAACACCCACATCCCGTCAACCGCCACGCGGCGCCCAAGGCCGCAGGCTGTTAGGGCCCGCGGCGCTTCGCCCTTGCCCTTTCGCCTCTCGGCACGGCCAAGCCCATGCACACCACAGGCCCGGGGACTACTGTCGGCGTTCTGGGAACGGGGGTCCCCAGACTTGCCTGCCTGCGGCCTGCGGCATGGCTCGAATGGGGGCCCAACATGGCCCATCTTCATCAAGCACAAGACTCAAGACCCTTGCGAGGGGCCAAGCCTTGCGAGGCGGACGACACAGCGCATCCTCAGACACAGCCTCCTCAGGCTGGCTCTCGAGGAGACGGAGATATCATGGCAGGGTGCCTCACGAGGCGCCCGTGATGCAAGCCATGACGATCGAGGGCGCCAGGCAGGCGCCAGCACGCGCGGCATCCTTCTTTCCTCTTTGGTGCAAAGGGGGCAAGCGCAGCCGCGGAGTACCGAGGCATCAGGCAAAGGTTGCCATTTCGGTGCAACAAGGCCAGGACCAAGCGGACTACGAGACGGAGGTCACCATGGAGCCCAGCACGACGTCACCGCAGAGTCTTTGGCAGGCGAAGACCACCTTTTGTCAGGATAGATGTACTTGCTGTCCCCCTTCAAATTAGCCCGCCATTGTTGGCTCCCTTCCCGCTCGATATTTGGGAAGAGGACCAGGGCCTCTATAAATAGGGACCGGCCGCCCACACAACAGGGGGTTTGGTTCGGTTCGGTTCGATCAGTTGGTAGGTCAGGGTCCGGTTTTGATGAGAAGGCACACAGAGTAGAGAAAGAGAGAGAGAGAGAGAGAGAGAGAGAGAGAGAGAGAGGTGACCGAACTCCTCCCAGCAGTTCATCACCCCAGCCAAGAACAGACCCTCGCGAGGCTGTTCTTCCTTGTATTGTTCTTCATCACCAGCCCCAGGAGGCAATCCAACCACCACACGCTGGAGTAGGGTATTACACCACAACGGTGGCCCGAACCAGTATAAATCTTGTGTCTCTTGTGTGATTCCTTTAGTAGTTTAGATCCCAGTGAGACGGGGAGGTTGAGGACATGATTTCCGCGCGCACCCCAGTGTTTGAACCTTAAGGGTCTGCCGGAACCCGAAATCTGACAGCGCCGTGTCTGGGGTGTTCCTGGGCGTGGGCTACGCCGAGGGGGAGAAGAGAGGAAGCGGGGAATGCGGCAAAGCGGGTCCCTGCCGCGGCCAGCGACTGGCGCGCTCGGGCGGCGCTCTGTCCGCACGCGAGGAGAGTCGGAGAGGGAGAGAGAGGAGGGGGGCGACAGCGTAGCGTGTTGCGGACGTCGAGGTGACCTCGGGGGACACGAGGGGGAGGCCCTAGGTGGCCGGAGGCGGTTGGAAGGGGGCGGCTACAGTGCGGGAGCGCACTGTAGCGCGCTCCAGAGCATGCAAATGGCCGGCATGCCATTTTTTGGCAAGGTGGGCACGACCAAGCATGTCTGGTAGCTCTAGGGAGGAGTAAAGAAGTAGGAAGGGGCACTGGATGCTCTGGATGGCCACTGGGGTGAGGAGAGAGGAAGAAGAAGAGTGGAAATGGGGCTGTCCAGAAAGAGAAAGTGAGGGTTTCACCCCCAAATAATTGATCTGAGGTCTTGCCATTTCTACTGGAGGTGTAAGGTGACTAGATTAAGCTCTAGTAAAAAGTTGAGCTCATGAAGAATAGTGGAAGGGGTCAAAACAGTGGCTTTTGTAAAATGGCAGAAGGTGTTTGATAATGGTTTGGGCAAGCAAATGATTTCCAATTGCCATGAGACTCTACAGGGTGGAATGACACATATAATTAGGGTGTTCTACCAAATTTGAGCTCATTTGGGCAAAGTGGCCAATGTAACTTTGGCAAACCCTAGAAATCAACAGAAATGGGTTTGTGTAGATCTAGTTGAGCATAACACTTCTCCTTGGTGCACTACTTGGTGTAGTGGCCTCATTTGGTCATATGAACATGCTCACAAAAGTTGAGGTCAAGGAGAGAAAGGTGGTAGTACAAACTTGCTCAAATTAGGTTCTGAACAGAAAGGGTTATGGGGCATTTTGGTGGACCAAAATGACCTTGATTGAAGTGAGGCTTTGCAAGATCATCACAATATGCATTTGTGACTTGCTGATTTTTTCTTGGAGTTTTGTGGAAATATTTCATGTAGAAATATTTTAAATCCTTGAAATGAGCAGAAACAGTTTTGGGAGGTTTTGTCCAATATTTTGATCATAACCATGTGTTGAAACTCATATATATGGAAACTATATGTCCACTGAGTTTCCCTAAATTTTCTCAAATATTTTTGAAACATTAAAATAATTTTAACCTATTAAAGACCATTTCTGGCCTTAAGAAAAAGCCTTTACATAAAATAGGAAAATAACTTTTAAAATTATATTTTTGTGGTTTATGGGAATCCTATATCTAATAGGCTTCAAATACACCTTTTGAAATATTTTACATACCCCAAATCAGGTACTTGCAGTGCAAACCTCAATCCAGGGGTTTTTGGAAAACTAATTTTTGGAAATACTATTTGGCCAAATTATTTTTTGTAAGAAAAATACTATTTTGCTCTATACACATGGCACGATCATTGGGCAGAAGTTTGGGGCAAGGAGATTAAGTATAGAAGGTGGAGTAGTTGACTTTAAAGAGCACTTGAAAAAAAACAGAGAGAAAACCAACTCCAAATAAAAGCCAAATAATGCAAAAGTTTTTGTTGGTCCAAATTTTCATGCTTATTTAATGCAAATGAAGAGTTACAAAATGCAGGGTGTGACAACTTCGTTCCTATCTCTGTCCCTTCGGGGAAATGTCACGTGGTGACTTCCGGAGTCCTGTTAGCCCAGTGCTACAGCCCGGATTCATATGCTGTTGACCGACATGCTCGGTGTGATTCATGTATGCCTGTCCCCATAGGTTAGCACCGCTTTGGGTTCACGACTAGCCATGTCGGCCCGGGTTCTCTGTCATATGGATACTAGCGATACTATCATATACGTGAGCCAAAAGGCGCAAATGGTCCCGGGCCATGGTAAGGCGATACCCGTGGGAATACCGTGCGTGAGGCCGCAAAGTGATATGAGGTGTTACAGGCTAGATCGGTGTGACTTAGAATCGGGGTCCCGACAAACTCGGTGGGACCGATCGCTCACCTCGGTTGGACCAAAACGTTACGAAGGGAAATAGAGAGTTTGCAATCCCATCTCGGTGAGACCGAGATCCCTATCGGTGAGACCAAAGTGACTAGGGTTTTTGGCAATGGCTATGTCAACTGAACTCGGTGGCGCCGGATAGATCAAATCGGTGGGGCCGAGTTTGACTTTTGGTTTGGGACATATCTGGATATGAGAAAGTGGTTGAGGGCTTTTGGAGCATATCACTAAGCATTTTGAGCAAGCAAGCCATTAAGAAACACCTCATCCCCTTTTAATAGTATTGGCTTTTCCTATGGACTCAATGTGATCTTGGATCACTAAAATGAAAATGTAGAGCCTTGAGCTTGAGCCAATATGTGTCCTAGCATTTTGAGGGGTCCACATTCCTAATACATGCCATGCTAGTCATTAAACTTTCTAAAATGATCATCTTGAAAAGCATTAGTTCAATG
Source organism: Triticum monococcum (assembly GCA_034509565.1). NCBI lineage: Eukaryota > Viridiplantae > Streptophyta > Magnoliopsida > Poales > Poaceae > Triticum > Triticum monococcum. Next base: position 660,661,453 of record CM067843.1, on the reverse strand, counting down.
AGCTATATGTTGTTAGGAATTACCAAAACCACCCAGGGATAGTTGCACTTTCACCATTCCTGTAGTTTGTACCAATATGCCTGGCAAACACTTCACCATTCTGATTCTTAAACAGCTTATAATTTGCATCAAAGGCTTCATCAATGATAATCGGGTTAGCACAAGTGAAGCCAGATAGGGTGGATGGATCCACTAAAGGTCCCTTTGCAGCAACCCATGTAGTTTTGGAGTACTACTCCGGCTTCCAGTATGAACCATCAACATTCATTTTCCTCTCGAACCCAACACCCTCTTTCCTAGGGTTTCGGTTCAGAATCTGTTTCTTGAGGACATCACATAGTGTTTGATGCCCTTTGAGGCTTTTGTACATCCCTATTTCAAGCAATGTCTTCAACCTAGCATTCTCATTAGCAATAGTAGTGGTATACACAGAAGAGGAGTTAGAAACCACATTAGCAGTTGAAGATATTGCAACAGCTGCAGTGGTAGAACATTTAGCAACAGAGACAACATTAGCATGCTCAAGACATTTTAAACATGGTGGCACAAAATCTACCTGAGCGGAACTGATCTGTTGAGCGCGAAGTGAATCGTTGTCCTTTTGAAGATCTTCATGAGACGCTCTCAGATTTTCTAGATCTTCCTTCCTTTGAAGATAATCATAGGAAAGCTTCTCATGAGTAGCTGAGAGTGTTTCATGACGAATTTCAAGTTCCTCGTACTTAATGTGAAGATTTTTAATGTCTTCAATTAAGGACTGAGTTTGATTCATTTCCGCGTCCAACAGTTCATCGCTTTTTTCTAGCAACTTTTGAATATGTTCCATAGCAGTTTGTTGTTCAGTTGCAATTTTAGCCAGTGTCTTGTAGCTAGGTTTGGATTCACATTCAGAGTCATCTTCACTGGATGTTTGAAAGTAAGCATCACATGAGTTTACCTTGGCACCATGTTCCATGAAGCAGTAGGTCAAAGCAGAGTCGTCCTCATCATCGACTTCAGCGTCGGCGACATGACCATTGTCTTCAGTGTTGAAGATGGACTTGGCGACGAACGCCAAAGCTAGAGCCAGGCTTGCCACGCCTGAATCAAACTCCTCCTCAGACTCCACCTCCACCTCCTCAGAAGTAGACTGCTCCTCTAAATCCATTTCCTTACCAATGAATGCACGAGCCTTGCTAGATGAGCTCTTCTTGTGAGATGAAGACTTTGATGAAGACTTGGAAGAAGACTTTGAGGATATATTCCTATTCTTGTCGTCAGAATCATATTCCTTGCTCTTCTTCTTCTTCTTCTTCTTCTTCTTCTTCTTCTTCTTAGGTTCCTTGTCCCATTGAGGGCACTGAGAGATGTAGTGACCTGGCTTCTTGCATTCGTGGCATGTTCTCTTCTTGTAGTCACGAGTGGAAGCCTCATCATTTCTTGAGCTGGATCTAGAAGACTTTCCGAAGCGATTCTTTTTGGAGAACTTTTGGAACTTCTTCACGAGCATAGAAAGCTCCTTTCCAATGTTTCCAGGATCCTCAGAATCGTAGTCAGATTCTTCTTCAGTTGAGGAAACAACCTTTGCCTTCAAAGCACGGGTTCGTCCATAGTTAGGGCAATAGATGTCCCTGTTCTCAGATAGCCGGAACTCATGTGTGTTTAGTCTCTCAATTATGTCACAAGGATTTAGATTTTTGAAGTCAGGACGCTCTTGTATCATCAGGGCTAGGGTGTCAAATGAGCTGTCAAGTGATCTCAGAAGCTTCTTCATGATTTCGTGCTTGGTGATATCAGTGGCGCCAAGAGCGTGAAGCTCATTTGTGATATCAGTGAGGAGATCAAATGTGAGCTGGTCATTCTCATTGTCGTTCCTCTTGAAGCGGTTAAAGAGGTTGCGAAGAACATCAATCCTTGAGCCTCTCTAAGTTGAGATGCCTTCGTTTACCTTGGACAGCCAGTCCTAGACCAGCTTCATAGTTTCCAGTGTACTCACACAACCATACTGTCCTTTGGTCAGATGCTAGAGATGATGTTCTTGGCGGTCGAGTCCAGTTGAATGAACCTCTTGACATCAGCAGTGGTGACACCTTTACCGACATTGGGAACATCTGTCTTGACGATGTACTGATAGCCCACAAGTATAGGGGATCGCAACAATTTTTGAGGGTAGAGTATTGAACCCAAATTTATTGATTCGACACAAGGGGGGCCAAAGAATATTCTCAAGTATTAGCAGTTGAGTTGTCAATTCAACCACACCTGGATAACTTAATATATGCAGCAAAGTATTTAGTAGCAAAGTAATATGATAGTGGTGGTAACGGTAGCAAAAGTAATTTTTTTGGTGTTTTATAGTGATGATAACAATAGCAACGGAAAAGTAAATAAGCGAAGAACAATATATGGAAAGCTCGTAGGTAATGGATCGGTGATAGAGAATTATGCCAGATGCGGTTCATCATGTAACAGTCATAACATAGGGTGACACAGAACTAGCTCCAATTCATCAATGTAATGTACTCCCTCCGTAAAGTAATATAAGAGCATTTAGAATACTAAAGTAGTGATCTAAACGCTCTTATATTAGTTACAGAGGGAGTAGGCATGTATTCCGAATATAGTCATACATGCTTATGGAAAAGAACTTGCATGACATCTTTTGTCCTACCCTCCCGTGGTAGCGGGGTCCTATTGGAAACTAAGGGATATTAAGGCCTCCTTTTAATAGAGTACCGGACCAAAGCATTAACACATAGTGAATACCTGAAATCCTCAAACTACGGTCATCACCGGGAGTGGTCCCGATTATTGTCACTTCGGGGTTGCCGGATCATAAGACATAGTAGGTGACTATAGACTTGCAAGATAGGATCGAGAACTCTCATATATTGATGAAAACATAATAGGTTCAGATCTGAAATCATGGCACTCGGGCCCTAGTGACAAGCATTAAGCATAGCAAAGTCATAGCAACATCAATCTCAGAACATAGTGGATACTAGGGATCAAACCCTAACAAAACTAACTCAATTACATGATAAATCTCATCCAACCCATCACCATCCAGAAAGCCTACGATGGAATTACTCACGCACGGTGGTGAGCATCATGAAATTGGTGATGGAGGAAGGTTGATGATGACGATGGCGACGGATTCCCCTCTCCGGAGCCCCGAACGGACTCCAGATCAGCCCTCCCGAGAGAGTTTAGGGCTTGGCGGCAGTTACGTATCGCAAAATGCGATGAATCCTTCTCCCTGATTTTTTTTCTCCCTGAAAGTGAATATACGGAGTCAAGGTTGAGGTCGATGGAGCGTCAGGGGGCCCACGAGGCAGGGGGCGCGCCCAGGGGGGTAGGGTGCGCCCCCACCCTCGTGGACAGGTGGAGGCCCCCATGATGTGGATTCTTCTTCCAGTATTTTTTATATATTCCAAAATAATTCTCTGTTGATTTTCAAGTCATTCTGAGAACTTTTATTTCTCCACAAAAATAACACCATGGCAATTCTGCTGAAAATAGCGTCAGTCCGGGTTAGTTCCATTCAAATCATGCAAATTAGAGTCCAAAACTAGGGCAAAAGTGTTTGGAAAAGTAGATACGACGGAGACGTATCAACTCCCCCAAGCTTAAACCTTTGCTTGTCCTCAAGCAATTCAGTTGATAAACCGAAAGTGCTAAAGAAAAACCTTTACAAACTCTATTTGCTCTTGTTGTTGTAAATATGTAAAGCCAGCATTCAAGTTTTCAGCCAAGATTATGAACTAACCATATTCACAATAACATTTAGGTCTCATGTTTACTCATATGAATGGCATAATCAACTAGCGAGCAATAATAATAAATCTCGGATGACAACACTTTCTCAAAACAATCATGATATGATATAATAACATGGTATCTTGCTAGCCCTTTCTGAGACCGCAAAACATAAATGCAGAGCACCTTTAAAGATCAAGGACTGACTAGACATTGTAATTCATGGTAAAAGAGATCCAGTCAAGTCATACTCAATGTAAACTAACAGTAGTGGATGCAAATGACAGCGGTGCTCTCCAACTAGTGCTTTTTAATAAGAGGATGATGACTCAGCATAAAACTAAATAGATAGGCCCTTCGCAGAGGGAAGTAGGGATTTGTAGAGGTGCCAGAGCTCGGTTTTGAAATAGATATGAATAATATTTTGAGCGGTATACTTTCATTGTCAACATAACAACCGAGAGATCTCGATATCTTCCATGATACACACATTATAGGCGGTTCCCAAACAGAATGGTAAAGTTTATACTCCCCCTTCACCAACAAGCATCAATCCATGGCTTGCTCGAAACAACGAGTGCCTCCAACTAACAACAGTCCCGGGGGAGTTTTGTTTGCAATTATTTTGATTTGATTTGCATAAAGCATGGGACTGGGCATCCCGGTGACCAGCCATTTTCTCGTGACTGAGGAGTGGAGTCCACTCCTCTTGAGAATAACCCGCCTAACATGGAAGATACGGACAACCCTAGTTGATACATGAGCTATTTGATCATACAAAGAAGAATGTTTATTTGAAGGTTTAGAGTTTGGCACATACAAATTTACTTGGAATGGTAGGTAGATACTGTATATAGGTAGGTATGGTGGACTCATATGGAATAACTTTGGGGATTATGGAATTGGATGCACAAGCAGGATTCCCGCTTAGTATAGGTGAAGGCTAGCAAAAGACTGGGAAGCGACCAACAAGAGAGTGACAACAGTCATGAACATGCATTAAAATTGATCAACACCGAATGCAAGCATGAGTAGGATATAATGCACCATGAACATAAATATCATAGAGGCTATGTTGATTTTGTTTCAACTACATGCGTGAACATGTGCCAAGTCAAGCCACTCGAATCGTTCAAAAGAGGATACCACCCTATCATACCACATCACAACCATTTTAATAGCATGTTGGCACGCAAGGTAAACCATCATAACCTCCTAGCTAATTAAGCATGGCATAAGCAACTACAATCTCTAATTGTCATTGCAAATATGTTTCTTTCATAATAGGCTGAATCAGGAATGATGAACTAATCATATTTACAAAAACAAGAGAGGTCGAGTTCATACCAGCTTTTCTCATCTCAATAAGTTCATCATATAATCATCATTATTGCCTTTCAGTTGCACGACCGAATAGTGTGGATAATAATAATAGTGCACGTGCATTGGACTAAGCTGGAATCTGCAAGCATTCAATTCAAGAGAGAAGACAAGGTAATATGGGCTCTTTGTTAGATCAACAATAATGCATATGAGAGCCACTCACCATTTTCATTATGATCTTCTCCTGTCAACCCCCAAAGAAAAAAAGAAAAAAACTATTTACACGGGAAAGCTCCCAATAAGCAAAAGAAGGACGAGAAATCTTTTTGGTTTTTCTTTTTAATTACTACTACAAGCATGGAAAGTAAACTAATTAAAAGCTACAACTAATTTTTTTGTTTTTCTTAAGGTTTACTAAACACTCAAGAAAGCATAAAAAGGAAAATAAACTAGCATGGATGATACAATGAAAAAGTATGAGCACTGACAAGTAGCAATGAGTGTGTGAACATGAACGTAATGTCAGTGAGAAATACATACTCCCCCAAGCTTAGGCTTTTGGCCTAAGTTGGTCTATGGCTACGGCTGGCCTGGCGGATATCCAAAGTAATAGTTGGGTTCGTACTGTGAAGAAGCCTCGGATTGCCACTGGTTGGCAATCACCTTCGTATCCCACTGGTAATTAGACTGTCATGGAGGATTAAATTCTGGTTCCGGCTCTGGCTCTATAGCTGATGTAGGGTTCCGGTAGGCGTGAATGGCCTCCAATGGAACAAGGTACTTTCCTGCAGATAAATCAAACAAGGAAGGAGCAGGCAAGGTAATAGTCTCAGGATGATTTTTAGCAAATATTAATTTGTACTTAAGCTCCTATTCCCTATTCTTAACAATAAAATCATGTGCTACCATACTCTTATAATCTAGATAAACAGGAGGCAACAACTTCTCTTCCTTCTCATAATGCCTAATAGGTATGTTAAAGTGTGCAGCGAGGTGCGAGGCGAAGATGCCTCCAAGGACGGGGCCCTTAGTACGGTTAAGATTTAACCGCTTTGCAACGATAGCGCCCATATTAAATGTGTCATCACGGAACAAGGCATGGCACAAAATAAGAATATCAGGGGCACTAAGTTTGCCACAGTTTCCGTGACCAATTAAGCATCTACTAGCAAATATTGCGAAGTAACGTAAAACAGGAAAATGTATGCTAGTGATGTTTTTGGGAGGAAGAAGGAGTGTGATGTAGCTGGAATAAGTGGAGGGGAGCCACCGTGGGCCCATGAGGCAGGGGGCGTGCCTAGGGGGGTGGGCACGCCCTAGACCCTCGTGGCCAGGTGCTTGCTCCCCCTGCTATGTTCTCAGTGTCAGACATTCTCAAATATTCCTGAAAAAAATCATATTTAATTTTCAAGGCATTTGGAGAAATTTTATTTTCGGGGTATTTTTTATTGCATTGATAATTCAGAAAACAGATAGAAAAATACTATTTTGCTTTATTTAATATAGATAACAAAAAGTAAAAAGAGGGTACAGAGAGTTATGTTTTCTAAATTCATCCATCTCATGCTCATCAAAAGGAATCCACTAACAAGGTTGATCAGGTCTTGTTAACAAACTCATTCCGAATAACATGGAACCGGAGAATTTTCTAATAACACTAGGTTACCTCAACGGGGATATTCATGTCCCCAACAATAAGAATATCATATTTCTTCTTGACAGTATGAAGCGGAAATTCAAAACTTCCAATAGTAATTGTTGAAAAATTTCCAATAGAATTGATACTGTGGACTTGAGGTAGTTTCCTCGGAAAGTGCACCGTATGCTCATTACCATTAACATGAAAAGTGGCATTGCCTTTGGTGCAATCAATAACAGCCCCTGTTGTATTAAAAAAGGGTCTTCCAAGAATAATAGACATACTATCGTCCTCGGGAATATCAAGAATAGCAAAGTTTGTTAAAATAGTAACGTTTGCAACCACAACAGGCACATCCTCACAAATACCGACAGGTATAGCAGTTGATTTATCAGCCATTTGCAAACATATTTCAGTAGGTGTCAATTTATTCAAATCAAGTCTACGATATAAAGAGAGAGGCATAACACTAACACCGGCTCCAAGATCACATAAAGTAGTTTTAACATAGTTTCTTTTAATGGAGCATGGTATAGTTGGTACTCCGGGATCTCCTTGTTTCGTAGGTATTCCACCCTTAAAAGTGTAATTAGCAAGCATGGTGGAAATTTCATCTTCCGATATCTTTCTTTTATTTGTAACAATATCTTTCATGTATTTAGCATAAGGATTCCTTTTAAGCATATCAGCTAATCGCATACGCAAAAAGATAGGACTAATCATTTCAGCAAAGCGCTCAAAATCCTCATCATCCTTTTTCTTGGATGGTTTGGGAGGAAAAGGCATGGGTTTATGAACCCATGGTTCTCTTTCCTTACCGTGCTTCCTAGCAACAAAGTGTCTCTTATCATAACGTTGATTCTTTGATTGTGGGTTATCAAGATCAATAGCAGGTTCAATCTCTACTTCATTGTCATTGCTAGGTTGAGCATCAACATGAACATCATCATTAACATTATCACTAGGTTCATGCTCATTACCAGATTCTGTTTCAGCATCAGAAATAGAAATATCATTGGGATTCTCACGTGTGTCAACAACAGGTTCACTAGAAGCATGCAAAGTCCTATCATTTTTATTTTTCTTCCTTTTAGAAGGACTAGGTGCATCAATATTATTTCTCTGAAAATCATGCTCAATTCTCTTAGGATGGCCCTCAGGATACAAAGTTTCCCGAGTCATTTTACCACCTCTAGTCATAACTCTAATAGCATTATCATTTTTCTTACTATTGAATTCATTGAGCAAATCATTCTGAGCTTTAAGTACTTGTTCTACTTGAGTGGTAACCATATAAGCATGTTTACTAATAAGTTTTAGTTCACCTTTAACATTAGCCATATAATCACTCAAGTGTTCAATCATATAAGCATTATGTTTCAATTGTCTGCCAACATAAGCATTAAAATCTTCTTACTTAACCATAAAGTTATCAAACTCATCTAAGCATTGGATAGCAAACTAAGGAGGAGGGATTTCAGATTTATCATATCTTTAGAGAGAATTTACCTTTACTACCCGTGTCGGGTTATCAAGACCATGTATTTCTTCAATAGGTGGCATATTTAGACCATGTATTTCTTCAATAGGAGGTAAATTCTTAACATCTTCAACTTTAATACCTTTTCCTTCATAGATTTCTTTGCCTCTTGCATATCTTCAGGACCGAGAAATAGAATACCCCTTTTCTTCGAAGTTGGTTTAGGAGTTGGTTCAGGAATTGGATCAAGAATTTTCCAATTATTTTCATTAGTTAACATATTATTCAATAAAATTTCAGCTTCATCTGGTGTTCTTTCCCTGAAAACACAACCAACACAACTATCCAGGTGGTCTCTGGAAGCATCGGTTAGTCCATTATAAAAGATGTCAAGTATTTCATTTTTCTTAAGAGGATGATTAGGCAAAGCATTAAGTAATTGGAGAAGCCTTCCCCAAGCTTGTGGGAGACTCTCTTCTTCAATTTGCACAAAATTATATATTTCCCTTAAAGCAGCTTCTTTCTTATGAGCGGGGAAATATTTAGCAAAGAAGTAATAAATCATATCCTGGAGACTACGCACACAACCAGGATCAAGAGAATTAAACCATGTATTAGCATAACCCTTTAATGAGAACGAAAATAATTTAAGGATATAATGATAGCGAGTTTTCTCATCATTAGTGAACAGGGTGTCTATATCATTTAATTTAGTAAGATGTGCCACAACAGTTTCAGATTCATAGCCATAGAAAGGATCAGATTCAACCAAAGTAATTATATCAGGGTCGACAGAGAATTCATAATCCTTATTAGTAAGAAAGATAGGTGAAGTAGCATAAGCAGGATCATATTTCCTAGCATTCAAAGTTTTTTGTTTCAACTTAGCTAAAAGCTCCTTAAGATCACTCCTATCATTGCAAGCAAGAAAATCTCTAGCAGTTTATTCATCCATAACATAGCCCTCAGGCACAACAGGTAATTCATATCTAGGGGGAGAACCTTCATCATCACTTTCATTAATATTATCAGTCTCAATAATTTCATTCTCTCTAGACCTAGCAAGTTGTTCATCAAGAAATTTACCAAGTGGCACAGTAGTATCAACCATAGAAGTAGTTTCATCATAAGTATCATGCATATAAGAAGTGGCATCATCAAAAACATGCGACATATCAGAATTAATAGCAGAAGCAGGTCTAGGTATCGCAAGCTTACTCAAAACAGAAGGTGAATCAAGTGCAGAGCTAGATGGCAGTTCCTTACCTCCCCTCGTAGTTGAGGGATAAATCTTGGTTCTTGGATCTTTCAAGTTCTTCATAATGATAAGTAGATATAAATTCCAAGTGACTCAAAGAATAGAGCTATGCTCCCCAGCAACGGCACTAGAAAATAGTCTTGATAACCCACAAGTATAGGGGATCGCAACAGTTTTCAAGGGTAGAGTATTCAACCCAAATTTATTGATTCGACACAAGGGATCCAAAGAATATTCTCTACTATTAGCAGTTGAGTTGTCAATTCAACCACACCTAGATAATTTAATATCTGCAGCAAAGTATTTAGTAGCAAAGTAATATGATAGTGGTGGTAATGGTGGTAAAAGGTAACGGTGGTAAAAGGTAATGGTAGCAAAAGTAATATTTTTGGTGTTTTATAGTGATGACAACAATAGCAACGGAAAAGTAAATAAGCGAAGAACAATATATGGAAAGCTTGTAGGCAATGGATCGGTGATAGAGAATTATGCCGGATGCGGTTCATCATGTAACAGTCATAACATAGCGTGACACGGAACTAGCTCCAATTCATTAATGTAATGTAGGCATGTATTCCGAATATAGTCATACATGCTTATGGAAAAGAACTTGCATGACATCTTTTGTCCTACCCTCCCGTGGCAGCGGGGTCCTATTGGAAACTAAGGGATATTAAGGCCTCCTTTTGATAGAGTACCGGACCAAAGCATTAACACATAGTGAGCACATGAACTCCTCAAACTACGGTCATCACCGGGAGTGGTCCCGATTATCGTCACTTCGGGGTTGCCGGATCATAACACATAGTAGGTGACTATAGACTTGCAAGATAGGATCAAGAACTCTCATATATTGATGAAAACATAATAGGTTCAGATCTGAAATTGTGGGGACCCCGACTCATAAGTCGTGATCACCGAATGCACGTGTATAGTGATCCCAGAGATCAATGCTCACTGAACACACAGAAGCTGAATAACAAGGGTCTTACATCCATACATACCGTATTACACAAGTAGGACCATTATGGTCAAGTCTTGAGTATAACATTGCAGCGGAAATCTTCGTCGATAACTTGGACCCATGCCATCTGCCTTAACCCTACAGGCATTCTGACTGGGAAGCGTCCTAGCTCGCATGTTCGTCACCAAAGCATTCTTCTTCATATCCTGTTCTTTTATGCTTGGCCAATAAAATAACCAGTGGCAAGCCAATGAGTACTTTGAATGTACTCGCAAGCAACCCATGTTTTGGTTCAAGGTACAGCAATGCATGATATAGGTAAATTTTTACAGAAAGATAGTTTTGAGTGCAATGACATGTTCAACAACTTGAAAGACATGCATCAGGAGAATTCAAGTAACCATGAGGACAGGTTACAGATATCAACATAAATAGAGTGGGATCCAACCCAACTCATTCATGTCAAGTCCTTTGACTTGACCCAAGTAGTTCTTCCCACTTATCCAAACACTAGTTTGTAAACATGTGGACGTAGTTTAAGCAGCACCACCCAACTGTCCTTGACCGTGGACACGGCTATTCGAATAGTTTTACACTCTGCAGAGGTTGCACACTTTACCCACAAGATCCGGGGAACTTCCGTGTCATCCACGTCCCGCGGTACCTCAAGTACCCGAGGTAAGCACCCGATCACTATCTTTCCCTAGATGACACTAACAAGGAGTCCACTCGTTGTTCCGTATCCTCACGATGTACATCCTACGAGGCTCGCTCGAGATCGTAACATCCGAGAGGGGACAGAACGGTGTATCCGGTGCCCTGTGAAAACAGTCATGGCCGCCCTACCTGGCACGACCCCGTCCCGAGAGAGAGCACCAACTTTCCCCCGTCACTAGTAATGCGGGCTCCAAGCTAGTATCGGCCTAAGTAATCAATAATGCCCTTTCCCATATAAGGGTAGAGTGGTTGCGCATGTAAGGTTGGGACAGTCGACAAATCTTAAATCTAATCCGTTTTCAAAAAAACAACACACACACTTGCCTCGGTACACCACTTCGTCATCAAGTGGTTACCCATCTCATTGCCTCCCTCAGGCATAAGTGGCACCCGACGGGGTTTTCGAAAAGTCCTTTGAAAGTACTTGCCTCCATCACCATGCATTTTCCCGTCCCTTTTCGTAGCACTACTTTAGCATTCTATCTATTCCCATCGCCATAACCCCCATAAGGAGGTAGGGTCATGCACAATGCAAGTATCAACAATGAGGGAATGAAGGCAACCCACCAAGTGGCTACCCTCTCATCATGATTCCGATGCAACAATAATAAAGTGCCATATGAAATGCATAAAAAGGGTTTCATAGGCATGGTCAAAGGGCTGCTTGCCTGTTTTAACAAAGTCTTCGAGGTCTTCAAATATCTCTGGTCCAACTTCGAGCATTTCATCTATTTCGTCAACTATCATCGAAAGCAACCATAATAAGCAACACAACAAGGCAGGAAATGAAAGTGCTCTAAAAATATTGATTTGACTTTTCTAGGACATCTCTGGTTATATGAAAATTAACCAGAGTGGTTTCATTGGAATTTGGTCAGTGGATATTTCTAAACATTTTGATATGATGGAATCAAGAGGTTTATGGATTCGCAAGAAGTGTACAGAAACATATTTTTGAAAAATGAGCAAAGGCACCCATTTAACAAAGGATGATTTTAGAAGCATCTAGGAATTGGTTTCACTGGATTTGGAGTTGAAATGATTTTCCTATGCATTTGCAAAGTTGACAAATATGAAGAAATGGCTCAATAATTTATGTGGTACAGAAAGTATTAATAAAAATGTTCATAAACTAAGTTATGAACTTAGAAACATCAAGGAATTTGAATCATGGCATTTGGATCAAATTTGAGCTGTCTGTGATTTTCTAAAGTTCATCACAGAAATGGAAAAATAGGATTTGCTAATTATTTGTGAAGGAAATGCTTTTGTAAAAATGTGACAATCGCACCATGTGGTAGGGAATGATTTTAGAAATTACTAGAAATTGGAATCATCAATTTTGGAGTTAATTTGAATTGTTTATGGATTTTTGAAGTTGACTGGAAAAAGAAAAAGAAAAGGGAAAGGGTTTTACCCTTATCCTGCGCACAGGGCGGGAAATAGTAGTGGGTCGGCCCAGTGGCTCGGCCACGCAGGCAACGGGCGACGTCGAAGGCGTCTTCGCCGAAGCCGTTTCCACTTAAACGGCGGGGGCCCGCCCACTGGGTCGCTGACGCGCGGGCCCCAGTTGCAGGTCGCCTTCAACCTCCCGCGCGCGCTCCGGCCGCGGGGAGGAGCGGCTCCCGCCGGCGATTGCCGGGGCTACAGAGCGTCTCCGGCGACGCTCCACCCACCGGTGTGCTCAGGAGGCCACACCGCACCCATCCATGTGCTGCACGCACGCCGTGGAGGGTTGCAGCAGCGATGGCTTGGGTGGCCGCGGAGGAGGCTGTCGGCCATCTTCAGCCACGAGCGCGTGGCGTTCCCGTGGATGAACGACGGGGATGGAGGGCCTCGAGATGGTGGTATGAGAGTACTGGAGTGGCTAGGGAGAGAGGAGAGGCTCGGGATAGCCCGGATTTAGGCGGAGCCCGACGGCGGCGCTCCGGCCATTGTGGTGAACGGAAGACACGGGGAGGGGTGTGGGTTTGTCCAGGGGTGCACGGGAGGGAGATGGAGCCAAAGGAGTAGAGAGGGGGCTCGGGGGTGGCCTTAAATAGCCTACCCGTAGCTCACCGTGGACGCGGTGCACGGGTGGCCGCGGCAACGGCTCGGGAGGCCAGGAGGGAGGGAGAGGAGCTGTATACGGCGTTCGTGAGAGTCGCGTAGGTTTCCAGGAAGAGAGAGAGGGAGCGGGGCGAGGCCCTGATGCTCGCGCGTGCGAGGCTGGGCATTGGCCGAGCTGGGCGGCCCTGGGCGCGCATCGCAGGAGGTAAGAGAGAGGAAGAGACGAGGGGGCCAGCATGGTGGCGTGTTGCAGACGTCGAGGCACCTCGACTGGTGCGAGGGGAGGTTCGAGGTGGTCGGGGGACGCGGCATCAACGGTCGGGAGCACCCTGACGTGCTCCAGAGCGCGCAAATGGCCGGCACCCGCGGCTTTTTCTTGCATCCTCACGCGCCCACTTGTGTCTGGCAGCTGCAAGGGGGAGTAAACAATGTGGATATGGCATTGGATGCCCTAGGGATCCACTGGAGTGAGGAGGGAGGTTGAGAGAGAGAGAAATGGTGCTGTCCAGAGAGAGAAAGTGAGGGTTTCACCCCCAAATAGTTGAGCTGAAATGCAGCCATTGTTACTAGAGGTAGAGGAGGTCTAGGAGGGGCTGTGGTAAAAAGTTGGTCTCAAGGAGAACAAGGAAAGAGGGGAAAACATCAACTTTTAAAAATTACCAGAAGGTGTTTGATGGTGGTTTGGGCAAGCAGATGATTTTCATTTGCCATGAGACTCGAGAGGGTGAAATGTCACATATAATTAGGACCTTCCACCAATTTTGAGCTCATTTGGGCAAAGTGACCAATGTAACTTTGGTAAACCCTAGAAATCAACAGAAATGGGTTTTCCAAGATCTAGTCATGCAAAACTATTCTCCTTGATGCACCACTTGGTGTAGTGTCATCATTTGAGGATTTGAACATGCTCACAAAAGTTGGGGTCAAGGAGAGGAAGTTGGTAGTACAAACTTGTTCAAATTTGGTTCTGGTCAGAGAGGGTTTTGGGGCACTTTGATCAAGATAACATTCTCTCCAACTTGTGCCATTTGGTATAGATGCATTATTACACCATTTGAGCATGTGCACCAAGTTTGAGAGCATTTGGACATGTTTGACAGTGCAAAATGTTCAATCTTGAAAAAGAACAGAAGTGGTTTTTAAAGGGTTTCATGGGGTTATACTACTCTCCATGACATCGTATTTGGCAAGATCATCAAAAATGTCATATGTGACATGCTAGAATTTTCTTGTATTTTTATGAAAATATTTCCTATAGAAATATTTCAAATCCTTGAAATGAGCAGAAATGGTTTTGGGAGGTTTTGTCCAATATTTTGATCATTACCATGTGTTGAAACTCATATATATGGAAAATATATGTCCATTGAGTCTCCCTAATTTTTCTCAAATATTTTTAAAGCTTTAAAACAATTTTAACCTATTAGAGACCATTTCTAGACTTAAGAAAAATCCTTTAAATAAAATAGGAAAATAACTTTTGAAATTATATTTTTGTGGTTTCTGGGTAACCTATATCTAATAGGAGTCAAAAATATTTTTGGAAAGATTTTTACTGCCCTTAGTTAAGTACTTGGAGTGCAAACCTCAACTCAGGGGTTTTTGGAAAACTAATTTTAGAAAATACCTTTTGGCCAAATTATTTTTGTAAGAAAATACTATATTGCTCTATACACATGGCATGATCATTGGGAAAAGGTTTTGGATCAAGGAGAAGGAGTATAAGAGTTGGAGGATTTATTTGATTTTTAGAGCACTTGCAAACAGCAGACAAAAACCAATCACGGCAAGGTCCAAAACACTCAAAACTTTTTGCCAAACCACATTTTTTTCATGATTTATTAGCGTAAGTGTTGTGGCATGAAAATTAGGGTGTGACAGACCTATCCCCCTTACAAGAATCTCGTCCCCGATATTCCCAGACTAGGCGCGGGAAGGAATACGGAAACTTGGATTTGGGGTAGTCTTCACGTCCTCATACTGCTTCTGCTTCCGTTTGGTGCTCCGTTGAACCTTGAAGTACCAGATGGTGTGGCTTCGTGTATGGCGTTCTTGCTTGATCCAGATTGCAATTGGGGTTTCTCGCGTTAGGTCAGGTTGGGCTGGGGGTCAATGGTTTGGTGATTGATGCCCTGGTAGGGATCGGGCTAGTTAGGAAGTTGGAAACACTTTCGGGGGTGTGTCGCGTGGAAAACGCTGTGCACAGTGGGTAACTCAGGTGGTAGTCATCTTCTCTTCATCTTGCGGTGATCTCAGAGGGGGTTGTTGAATCTTGGGGTGATCTCGAAGAGGGCCGATGAATCTTGGCGTGGGTTTCCTTGTCATGAAAATTCTTGGTTCCCTTGAGAGAAGTGGCTTGCAGATATGCCTGGTCTTCGATGCGGAGGTTTTCTTCTTGACGATGGTGGTTGGTGTAGTTCTTCCTCCTAGACATGGCGATCTTCAAATGTTCTCTAACTAGCTGAACGGTTCTTCTTCCGTCTTCGGGTAGGCAAGTATGTCATCAAGGAAAGATGGCAACTAACTTGTCCGAGTACCCCGTGAAGACTTGCCTATGGGGTACATAGGGTACAGGTTGGGGTATCGGTGGTGGTCATGGTTGGGTATTGGCCAAGGTTTCCTTGTCCTAGAGCCAAAGCCCATGGTTGTGATTCTGACCATATCATGGCTGGGTGGGGCTTAAGGGTTTCAAGGATTCTAGTGTGTGAGCAAACGTTTGTCATCTTATCCTTGAGCACAGTTTCTAAGATGCCAATCGTTCTATCTAGTCTTCCAAACAATCACATCATGTCACCGAAAGAATCATCCCGTATAGGTTGACTCCAATCATCACTCATGTTATTCATATCCTCATGACTCTCGGGAGGAGGTCTAACAAAACCATATATGTCTACAATCCCCAAACTCGTATGTATGGCTACCCCTAAAAATCCATGGGTAGAGCATATAAGCTGCTAAGCTTGAATTTAATCACCACAATCCAAGTGCTCAGTCTATTGATCCAAGGTCCATGATAAAGCATCTCTATCCTAAGGAAACACGTCGTATGCCACTCCAAAATCTTGTTTCCTCCCTATGAATCAACAACCCGTTAACTTCCATTAATCACTACATAATCCATTGATTCTACAAATCCAATGTCTATGGTGTTTCACACGATCTCCTAAAGTCCCTATAATCCCCAAATACTTGAAAGGGCTACCTTACTGTAGTTAGTCCACCAATTTCCATTATCATGGTCAGTAAACTCCAAGGTCAAGCTTATATCAACTCCGATAATTAATCCAATCTCCTAGTTTATTGTCCTCCAAGAAACATGGTATCATGATCGAGATCATCAGTCTAAATCCAATTTACTTCGAACCATGTAGACATACTCAACATCTATATTCCACTAGAATCACCTACTTAAATCCAAATCTCTTGTCCAACGAGAATTCCTACATGTTTCCACCAAGTCATTGTCATAATGTCAACTATCTCCTATCAATATCCCTTGGCTAAGTCAAATCCTCATACTTCCAAGAATTCAGCTTGTGATCTCAATTGTCCCACTAATTCCAATTTATCCAGGGGAAAGCTATGCTACCCTATACTCATGATCCCACCAAGTTCATCTACCAACATCAAAGCCTCATAATCCACCAATAGTCTCATATAATTCCTCAAGTCATTGATATAAACTCATCAAGTCGTTTGTCCTCTATTCCTATATCCTTAAACTGGTCTTTCCTATGGCATCGTCAGTTCTGGTGCTGTATTAGGATGATAATGTGCTCGTTCACTATGTCCACTAGTTCCATAATGAACCCAGCGTTGTGCAAGGTATACAGAGGCTTAACTGGTTCTCTTGCAATTCTATGGGTTAAGCACATGGCTAAGGACTCGAGCTGGGGTATCTCGTGAAGTCTCGAAGGGTCTAGGAATGGGTTTCTAGTCTGGAGGGTTAAACATAACTCTACGGGGTTTCACTTGGTCGAGGAGGCTGCAACAAAAAGTCTTCAGTCCTAGTTGGCTGCCGAGGTGGAATTCTTGGTGCATCTTGTCTTGCTAGCCTTCAGTTGATGAGAGGGATGAGAGGGAGAAGTAGCATAGAGGAGGGGAATGCCTAAAGGGGGTTCTATAGTGCAGGTGCAAACAAACAAGTGCCAAAAAGGGCCAAACACAAACAACAAAATAAGGCAGGCGATATAGTCACGTACTTGTTGCCTAGGGCAAAAGTTGTGACCTATCTTAAAACACAAACAAATAAAAACAAGCAACACACAGTCATGGTTCTATTCGAACCATCATATGGACTCGACTGCGCATAGGGGGTACACGACTCATCCTACCCTAGGGGTTCTCGGACTAAGTAGTCGTGCTTTACTTCGTGCCCCATGCAGTCTTCTGGATTTTTCCTCAGGTGTCGCTACGTCTTTTGTAGTTGTTTGATGAAATGATCCGGGTTGGCCTGAAGAATCTTCCACACTTCTCGCCTGATGAGATGATGGGGTGAAAGTGGCTCCTCGTAGCTGGCATTGACTTGGTCTTCTCTTGTCCTCTTAATCATGATGATCGCTTTTGCCTTTTTAAGGTGTCGGTGGTTCTAGGTGGCCATCCTTTATGCAATGACATTAACAAGGCATATTAGAGGTCCAATCCGTCGAACACATTGTTGACAATATCGTCACCGAGAGCGGGGGATGAAGAGAAATGTTTTCCTGCTCACTATAGTGAGGCGGACCAAATGGCTAGGTTCTCATCCACCGGTGGTCGCCGATACAACAACGGTAGTGACATGGTTACCCTATTAGCGATGTATATCATGATCTTGCATATCCTATGCCCTGATCGTCATAGGCTAAGGTTGCATCATCTTGGGGCAGTGTCAAGGGTGTCACCATCTCTTGGGCCTTCAGGTCCTCATCCCTCGAGGATGTATCTTCTGTTGGTATCGTCTTGTTGTGATGTCGCCAATCTTGTGTTCAGGAAATGTGGGTGAATGTCTGGCAAGGCATATTCCTTCTAGATTATCCACGAGGATTACAAGGAACCCAGTGGTCAGGGGCATAAGGGTTCTAGCGACCAGAGGTTTTGAAGGGGAAGAGATCAATAAGGAAAGTATACCTTAGTTTTTGAAAAACCGAGAAGGGAAGAGAAGTATAGATAGTTTTGAAAACTGGTAGTAGTTTTGGAAATAGTTTTACCCTAACTAACGACCATGCTAGCTAAGGCTTCCTACAGTCAGGATGGCTCTGATACCAGCTCTGTGGGGACCCTGACTCATAAGTCGTGATCACCGAATGCACGTGTACAGTGATCCCAGAGATCAATGCTCACTGAACACACATAAGCTGAATAACAAGAGTCTTACATCCATACATACCGTATTACACAAGTAGGACCATTATGGTCAAGTCTTGAGTATAACATTGCAGCGGAAATCTTCGTCGATAACTTGGACCCATGCCATCTGCCTTAACCCTACAGGCATTCTGACTGGGAAGCGTTCTAGCTCGCATGTTCGTCACCAAAGCATTCTTCTTCATATCCCGTTCTCTTATGCCTGGCCAATAAAATAACCAGTGGCAAGACAATGAGTACTTTGAATGTACTCGCAAGAAACCCATGTTTTGGTTCAAGGTACAACAATGCATGATATAGGTAAATTTTTGCGGAAAGCTAGTTTTGAATGCAATGACATGTTCAACAACTTGAAAGACATGCATCAGGAGAATTCAAGTAACCATGAGGACAGGTTACAGATATCAACATAAATAGAGTGGGATCCAACCCAACTCATTCATGTCAAGTCCTTTGACTTGACCCAAGTAGTTCTTCCCGCTTATCCAAACACACACACTGGTTTGTAAACATGTGGACGTAGTTTAAGCAGCACCGCCCAACTGTCCTTGACCATGGACACGGCTATTCGAATAGTTTTACACTCTGCAGAGGTTGCACACTTTACCCACAAGATCCAGGGAACTTCCGTGTCATCCACGTTCCGCGGTACCTCAAGTACCCGGGGTAAGCACCCGATCACTATCTTTCCCTAGACGACACTAACAAGGAGTCCACTCATTGTTCCGTATCCTCACGATGTACATCCTACGAGGCTCGCTCGAGATCGTAACATCCGAGAGGGGACACAACGGTGTATCCGGTGCCCTGTGAAAACAGTCATGGCCACCCTACCTGGCACGACCCCGTCCCGAGAGAGAGCACCAACTCTCCCCGTCACTAGTAATGCGAGCTCCAAGCTAGTATCGGCCTAAGTAATCAATAATGCCCTTTCCCATATAAGGGTAGAGTGGTTGCGCATGTAAGGTTGGGACTGTCGACAAATCTTAAATCTAATCCGTTTTCGAAAAACAACACACACACACTTGCCTCGGTACACCACTTCGTCATCAAGTGGTTACCCATCTCATTGCCTCCCTCGGGCATAAGTGGCACCCGACGGGGTTTTCGAAAAGTCCTTTGAAAGTACTTGCCTCCATCACCATGCATTTTCCCGTCCCTTTTCGTAGCACTACTTTAGCATTCTATCTATTCCCATCGGCATAACCCTCATAAGGAGGTAGGGTCATGCACAATGCAAGTATCAACAAGGAGGGAATGAAGGCAACCCACCAAGTGGCTACCCTCTCATCATGATTCCGATGCAACAATAATAAAGTGCCATATGAAATGCATAAAAGGGTTTCAGAGGCATGGTCAAAGGGCTGCTTGCCTGTTTTAACAAAGTCTTCGAGGGCTTCAAATATCTCTGGTCCAACTCCAAGCATTTCATCTATTTCGTCAACTATCGTCGAAAGCAACCATAATAAGCAACACAACAAGGCAGGAAATGAAAGTGCTCTAAAAATATTGATTTGACTTTTCTACGACATCTCTGGTTATATGAAAATTAACCAGAGTGGTTTCATTGGAATTTGGTCAGTGGATATTTCTAAACATTTTGATATGATGGAATCAAGAGGTTTATGGATTCGCAAGAAGTGTACAGAAACATATTTTTGAAAAATGAGCAAAGGCACCCATTTAACAAAGGATGATTTTAGAAGCATCTAGGAATTGGTTTCACTGGATTTGGAGTTGAAATGATTTTCCTATGCATTTGCAAAGTTGACAAATATGAAGAAATGGCTCAATAATTTAGGTGGTACAGAAAGTATTAATAAAAATGTTCATAAACTAAGTTATGAACTTAGAAACATCAAGGAATTTGAATCATGGAATTTGGATCAAATTTGAGCTCTCTGTGATTTTCTAAAGTTCATCACAGAAATGGAAAAATAGGATTTGCTAATTATTTGTGAAGGAAATGCTTCTGTAAAAATGTGACAATAGCACCATGTGGTAGGGAATGATTTTAGAAATTACTAGAAATTGGAATCATCAATTTTGGAGTTAATTTGAATTGTTTATGGATTTTTGAAGTTGACTGGAAAAAGAAAAAGAAAAGGGAAAGGGTTTTACCCTTATCCTGCGCACAGGGCGGGAAATAGTAGTGGGCTGGCCCAGCGGCTCGGCCACGCGGGCGACGGGCGACGTCGAAGGCGTCTTTGCCAAAGCCGTTTCCACTTAAACAGCGGGGGCCCGCCCAACGGTCGCTGACGCGCGGGCCCCAGTTGCAGGTCGCCTTCAACCTCCCGCGCGCGCTCCGGCCGCGGGGAGGAGCGGCTCCCGCCGGTGATTGCCGGGGCTATAGAGCGTCTCCGGTGACGCTCCGCCCACCGGCATGCTCAGGAGGCCACGCCGCACCCATCCATGTGCTGCACGCACGCCGTGGAGGGCTGCAGCAGCGATGGCTTGGGTGGCCGCGGAGGAGGTTGTCGGCCATCTTCGGCCACGAGCGCGTGGCGTTCCCGTGGATGAACAACGGTGATGCAGGGCCTCGAGGTGGTAGTATGAGAGTACTGGAGTGGCTAGGGAGAGAGGAGAGGCTCGGGATAGCCCGGATTTAGGCAGAGCCCGACGGCGGCGCTCCGGCCATTGTGGTGAACAGAAGACATGGGGAGGGGTGTGGGTTTGTCCAGGGGTGCACGAGAGGGAGAGGGAGCCAAAGGAGTAGAGAGGGGGCTCGGGGGTGGCCTTAAATAGCCGACCCGTAGCTCACCGTGGACGCGGCGCACGGGTGGCCGCGGCAACGGCTCGGGAGGCCAGGACGGAGGGAGAGGAGCTGTCTACAGCGTTCGTGGGAGTCGTGTAGGTTTCCAGGAAGAGAGAGGGAGCGGGGCGAGGCCCTGATGCTCGTGCGTGCGAGGCCGGGCATTGGCCGAGCTGGGCGGCCCTGGGCGCGCACCGCAGGAGGTGAGAGAGAGGGAGAGATGAGGGGGCCTGCACGGTGGCGTGTTGCGGACATCGAGGCACCTCGACTGGCGCGAGGGGGAGGCTCGAGGTGGTCGGGGGACGCGGCGTCAATGGTCGGGAGCATGCTGACTTGCTCCAGAGCGTGCAAATGGCCGGCACCCGCGGCTTTTTCTCGCGTCCGCACGCGCCCACTTGTGTCTGGCAGCTGCAAGGGGGAGTAAACAATGTGGATATGGCATTGGATGCCTTGGGGATCCACTGGAGTGAGGAGGGAGGTTGAGAGAGAGAGAAATGGTGCTGTCTAGAGAGAGAAAGTGAGGGTTTCACCCCCAAATAAATTGAGCTGAAATGCAGCCATTGTTACTGGAGGTAGAGGAGGTCTAGGAGGGGCTGTGGTAAAAAGTTGGTCTCAAGGAGAACAAGGGAAGAGGGGAAAACATCAACTTTTAAAAATTACCAAAAGGTGTTTGATGGTGGTTTGGGCAAGCAGATGATTTTCATTTGCCATGAGACTCCACGGGGTGAAATGTCACATATAATTAGGACCTTCCACAAATTTTGAGCTCATTTGGGCAAAGTGACCAATGTAACTTTGGTAAACCCTAGAAATCAACAGAAATGGGTTTTCCAAGATCTAGTCATGCAAAACTATTCTCCTTGATGCACCACTTGGTGTAGTGTCATCATTTGAGGATTTGAACATGCTCACAAAAGTTGGGGTCAAGAAGAGGAATTTCATAGTACAAACTTGTTCAAATTTGATTCTGGTCAGAGAGGGTTTTGGGGCACTTTGATCAAGATAACGTTCTCTCCAACTTGTGCCATTTGGTCTAGATGCATTATTACACCATTTGAGCATGTGCACCAAGTTTGAGAGCATTTGGACATGTTTGACAGTGCAAAAATGTTCAATCTTGAAAAAGGACAGAAGTGGTTTTTAAAGGGTTTCATGGGGTTATACTATTCTCCATGACATGGTATTTGGCAAGATCATCCAAAATGTCATATGTGACATGCTAGAATTTTCTTGGATTTTTATGAAAATATTTCCTATAGAAATATTTCAAATCCTTGAAATGAGCAGAAATGGTTTTGGGAGGTTTTGTCCAATATTTTGATCATTACCATGTGTTGAAACTCATATATATGGAAAATATATGTCCATGGAGTCTCCCTAATTTTTCTCAAATATTTTTAAAGCTTTAAAATAATTTTAACCTATTAAAGACCATTTCTGGACTTAAGAAAAATCCTTTAAATAAAATAGGAAAATAACTTTTGAAATTGTATTTTTGTGGTTTCTGGGTAACCTATATCTAATAGGAGTCAAAAATATTTTTGGAAAGATTTTTACTGCCCTTAGTTAAGTACTTGCAGTGCAAACCTCAACTCAGGGGTTTTTGGAAAACTAATTTTTGAAAATACCTTTTGGCCAAATTATTTTTGTAAGAAAATACTATATTGCTCTATACACATGGCATGATCATTGGGAAAAGGTTTTCGATCAAGGAGAAGGAGTATAAGAGTTGGGGGATTTATTTGATTTTTAGAGCACTTGCAAACAGCAGACAAAAACCAATCAAGGCAAGGTCCAAAACACTCAAAAGTTTTTGCCAAACCACATTTGTTTTCATGATTTATTAGCTTAAGTGTTGTGGCACGAAAATCAGGGTGTGACAGAAATAATGGCACTCGGGCCCTAGTGACAAGTATTAAGCATAGCAAAGTCATAGCAACATCAATCTCACAACATAGTGCATACTAGGGATCAAACCCTAACAAATCTAACTCGATTACATGATAAATCTCATCCAACCCATCACTGTCCAGCAAGCCTACGATGGAATTACTCACGCACGGCGGTGAGCATCATGAAATTGGTGATGGAGGAAGGTTGATGATGACGATGGCGACGGATTCCCCTCTCCGAAGCCCCGAACGGACTCCAGATCAGCCCTCTCGAGAGAGTTTAGGTCTTGGCGGCAGCTTCGTATCGTAAAACACGATGAATTCTTCTCCCTGATTTTTTCTCCCCGAAAGTGAATATATGGAGTCAAGGTTGAGGTCGGTGGATTGTCAGGGGCCCACGAAGCAGGGGGCGCACCCTGTGGGTAGGGTGCGCCCCCACCCTCCTGGACAGGTGGAGCCCCCCTGACGTGACTTGTAGACGTTGTTGGGCCTCCAAGTGCAGAGGTTTGTAGGACTGTAGCAAATTTCCCTCAAGTGGATGACCTAAGGTTTATCAATCCACAGGAGGCGTAGGATGAAGATGGTCTCTCTCAAACAACCCCGCAACCAAATAACAAAGAGTCTGTTGTGTCCCCAACACACCCAATACAATGGTAAATTGTATAGGTGCACTAGTTCGGCGAAGAGATGGTGATACAAGTGCAATATGGATAGTAGATAATGGTTTTTGCAATCTGAAAATATAAAAACAGCAAGGTAACTAATGATAGAAGTGAGCGTAAACGGTATTGCAATGCTAGGAAACAAGACCTAGGGTTCATACTTTCACTAGTGCAAGTTCTCTCAACAATAATAACATAATTGGATCACATAACTATACCTCAACATGCAACAAAGAGTCACTCCAAAGTCACTAATAGCGGAGAACAAACGAAGAGATTATGGTAGGGTACGAAACCACCTCAAAGTTATTCTTTCCGATCAATCCGTTGGGCTATTCCTATAAGTGTCACAAACAGCCCTAGAGTTCATACTAGAATAACACCTTAAGACACAAATCAACCAAAACCCTAATGTCACCTAGATACTCCAATGTCACCTCAAGTATCCGTGGGTATGATTATACGATATGCATCACACAATCTCAGATACATCTATTCAACCAACACATAGAACCTCAAAGAGTGCCCCAAAGTTCCTACCAGAAAATCACGATGAAAACATGTGCCAACCCCTATGCATAGGTTCATGGGCGAAACCCGCAAGTTGGTCACCAAAACATACATCAAGTGAATCACGTGATATCCCATTGTCATCACAGATACACATGGCAAGACATACATCAAGTGTTCTCAAATCATTAAAGACTCAATCCGATAAGATAACTTCAAAGGGGAAACTCAATCCATTACAAGAGAGTAGAGGGGGAAGAAACCATCATAAGATCCAACTATAATAGCAAAGCTCGCGATACATCAAGATCGTATCACCTCAAGAACACGAGAGAGAGAGAGATCAAACACATAGCTACAGGTACATACCCTCATCCCCGAGGGAGAACTACTCCCTCCTCGACGTGGAGAGCACCGGGATGATGAAGATGGCCACCGGAGAGGGATTCCCCCTCCGGCAGGATGCCGGAACGGGTCTAGATTGGCTTTCGGTGGCTACGGAGTCTTCTGGAGGCGGAACTCCCAATCTATTGTGCTCCCCGATCGTTTTAGGGTGTATGCATATATATAGGAGGAATAAATACATCAGGGTAGCCACGAGGGGCCTACGAGGGTGGAGAGCGCGCCTAGGGGGTGGGCGCCCCCTGCCTCGTGGCTTCGTCGTTGATCCCCTGGCGTGCACTCCAAGTCTCCCATATTGCTTTCCTTCCAAAAATAAGTTCCGTGAAGTTTCAGGTCAATTGGACTCCGTTTGATTTTCCTTTTCTGCGATACTCTAAAACAAGGAAAAAACAAAAACTGGCACTGGGCTCTGGGTTAATAGGTTAGTCCCAAAAATCATATAAAAGTGGATAATAAAGCCCAATAATGTCCAAAATAGTAGATAAAATAGCATGGAGCAATCAAAAATTATAGATACGTTGGAGACGTATCAGCATCCCCAAGCTTAATTCCTGCTTGTCCTCGAGTAGGTAAATGATTAAAAACAGAATTTTTGTTGTGGAGTGCTACTTGGCATAATTTAAATGTAATTCTTCTTAATTGTTGTATGAATATTCAGATCCAAAATATTCAAGATAAAAGTTCATATTGACATAAAAATAATAATACTTCAAGCATACTAACTAAGCAATTATGTCCTCTCAAAATAACATGGCCAAAGAAAGTTCATCCCTACAAAATCATATAGTTTAGTCATGCTCCATTTTCGTCACACAAGAATGCTCTCATCATGCACAACCCCGATTACAAGCCAAGCAATTGTTTCATACTTTAGTAATCTCAAACTCATGAACCTTCACGCAATACATGAGCGCGAGCCATGGACATAGCACTATGGGTGCAATAGAATATGATGATGGGGGTATGTGGAGAAGACAAAAAGGAGAAAGTCTCACATCAACGAGGCTAATCAATGGGCTATGGAGATGCCCATCGATTGATGTTAATGCAAGGAGTAGGGATTGCCATGCAACGGATGCACTGGAGCTATAAATGTATGAAAGGTCAACAAAAGAAACTAAGTGGGTGCGCATCCAACTTGCTTGCTCATGAAGACCTAGGACACTTGAGGAGGCCCATTGTTGGAATATACAAGCCAAGTTCTATAATGAAAATTCCCACTAGTATATGAAAGTGGCAAAACAAAAGACTCTCTATCATGAAGATTATGGTGCTACTTTGAAGCACAAGTGTGGCAAAGGATAGTAGCATTGTCCCTTCTCTCTTTTTCTCTCTTTTTTTGGGCCTTCTCTTTTTTATGGCCTCTTTTTTATTCCTCACTTGGGACAATGCTCTAGAAAATGATGATCATCACACTTCTATTTATTTACAACTCAATGATTACAACTCAATACTAGAACAAAGTATGACTCTATATGAATGCCTCCGGCGGTGTACCGGGATTGCGATGAATCAAGAGTGACATGTATGAAAAATTATGAACGGTGTCTTTGCCACAAATACGATGTCAACTACATGATCATGCAAAGCAATATGACAATGATGATGCGTGTCATAATAAACGGAATGGTGGAAAGTTGCATTGCAATATATCTTGGAATGGCTATGGAAATGCCATAATAGGTAGGTATGGTGGCTGTTTTGAGGAAGATATAAGGAGGTTTATGTGTGAAAGAGCGTATCATATCACGGGGTTTGGATGCACCGGCGAAGTTTGCACCAACTCTCAATGTGACAAAGGGCAATGCACGGTACCGAAGAGGCTAGCAATGATGGAAGGGTGAGAGTGCGTATAATCCATGGACTCAACATTAGTCATAAAGAACTCACATACTTGTTGCAAAAATCTACAAGTCATCAAAAACCAAGCACTACGCGCATGCTCCTAGGGGGATAGATTGGTAGGAAAAGACCATCGCTCGTCCCCGACCGCCACTCATAAGGAGGACAATGAAAGAATCCTCATGTTTCAAATTTTTTACATAACGTTTACCATGCGTGCGTGCTATGGGACTTGCAAACTTCAACACAAGCATTTCTCAAATTCACAACTACTCAACTAGCACGACTTTGATATTATTACCTCCATTTCTCAAAACAATCATCAAGTATCGAACTTCTCTTAGTATTCAATGCACTTATATGAAAGTTTTTATTAGATCCCTCTGGATGCCTAGCATATTAGTATTATTTAAGAAAATTACCATGCTATTTAATACTCTCAAAATAATATAGGTGAAGCATTAGAGAAAACGATAAACTACTCCGAATGATAAAAGTGAAGATCAATGAGTAGTCGAATAATTATGCAACTATGTGAAGACTCTCTAACATTTAAGAATTTCAGATCTTGGTACTTTATTCAAACAGCAAGCAAAACAAAAGAAAATAAAATGACACTGCAAGCAAAACACATATCATGTGGCGAATAAAAATATAGCTCCAAGTCAAGTTACCGATGAACGAAGACGAAAGAGGGGATGCCTTCCGGGGCATCCCCGAGCTTAGGCTCTTGGTTTTCCTTGAATATTAACTTGGGGGTGCCTTGGGCATCCCCAAGATTAGGCTCTTGCCACTCCTAATTCCATAGTCCATCGAATCATTACCCAAAACTTGAAAACTTCACAACACAAAACTTAACAGAAAACTCGTGAGCTCCGTTAGCGAAAGAAAACAAAACACAACTTCAAGGTACTGTAATGAACTCATTCTTGATTTATATTGGTGTTAAACCTACTGTATTCCAACTTCACTATGGTTTATAAACTCTTTTACTAGCCATAGATTCATTAAAATAAGCAAACAACACACAAAAACATAATCCATCAAAAACAGAGCAGTCTGTAGTAATCTGGATCAAACGTATACTTATGTAACTCATAAAATTCTCAAATAAATTGGTGGACCTGAGTAATTTGTCTATTAATCATCTGCAAAAAGAATTAACTCAATAGCACTCTCCAATAAAAAATGGCAGCAATTCTTGTGGGCGCTAACGTTTATGTTTTTTACAGCATAGTCAACAAGACTTTCCCCAAGTCTTCCCAACGGTTCTACTTGGCACAAAAACTAATTAAAACATAAAAAATCAATCATAACAGAGGCTAGATAATTTATTTATTACTAAACAGGAGCAAAAAGCAATTGATGAAAATAAATTGGGTTGCCTCCCAACAAGCGCTATCGTTTAATGCCCCTAGCTAGGCATGACGATTTCAATGACGCTCACAAAAAGATAAGAATTGAAACATAAAAAGAGCATCATGAAGAATATGAATAGCACATTTAAGTCTAACCCACTTCCTATGCATAGGGATTTTGTGAGCAAACAACTTATGTGTAACATCCCAAATTTTCAATTTGGAATGTTATACATTAGATCATCATTGCATATCATATTTATTCGCATTTTGGTTGATCCTAGAAATTCTACGCAACTCAAGGACACTCGGAGAGAGTTGGGAATTTCGTTATTTTCATATTTGAGTTTTCTCAAATTTTGAAAATAGGATCATTTGATTTTATTTATTTTATCTTCAATTATTTCTATTATAAAAATATGAGAGAGGGAATAAAATGACTTTCCCAAAATAAAGAAATATTGAGTCTTTAATAATAAAATAAAATAAGATTTTATTTTGGATTTATTTGCTATTTTATTTGAATTTAGGAAAATGCGTGTTTTTCAAAATTGCATTTAGGCCCCAAATAAATGTTCATCCTGCGCGGCTTGATTTTAGAAGCCGGTGAAATTTTATTTTGGGATTTTTGGAGTCTGTTTAGTATTCCTTTTGTTTGTTTTTCTGCGCGTAATAATTTAAAAAAAGAGCGAACCGACTACGGGTCGTGTTTGGCCCGGACTCCTAGGGGGGGGGCCTTTATATGGCGCGCCCCGGGGCCCGAATTAGCCCAAGCTGCCGCCGCCCTAACCCTAAGCCGTGCCCCAGCCACTGCCGCTGTCGCCCGCCGCCGCCGACAAGGTCGATCCCGCCGCTGCCGCCGCCGTTTTTTTTACAAAAATCGTTCGTTTTTTCCGTCGTTTTTTAGATTCGTTTTTTTAGATAGATCGGTTTTTTCGGTTTAGTTAATTAGTGAGTGTTCGCTCGTTCGTTCGTTTTAACGAACACGTTCATCGTTTAGATCCAGATAACGAACATTCGTTCGTTAATCTGTTCATCGTTTTTCTTTTTCTCGGCTTTTCCGCGATTATTTCTGATCGTGATTTCTGATCCGATTTTCGTTCTAGTATAACTTTTTGCTCGTTTATCGGAATCAGACGATGCAAGTGCCTGGAGTTTCGTCTCAAAATCCTCTTTCCGTTTGACCAACTCAAACAAGTTTTTGCCTCTATAAAATTTGACCTAGATCCAGAATAGTAAACGAAGCTTGTTTCTTTTGCCATTTGTCTTTCGTTGCTTCGTTCGATTTGGTTCTTTTTGCCAACCGGAGTTCTTAAATTGAACTTTCTGGTTAGATCTCTTATTTGAGTTTTACCTGTGCATTAGTTGTGTACTTATTGTATGCTTGTTTGTTTGCGATAGAGTACCCGGAGTGCGCCGCTTGCTACTTCGAATCGCTAGGTTTTCACTACAAGAAATACGGTCAATTATGACTCCCCATTTTGGTCGTTAATTCGTCATTGCTTTCGTTTATTGACCTTTTTTGACCAAATTCGGAAGGTCAACAGTTGGCCGTCAAGAACGAACAAACGTGACCTTTTCTGGAATTTTGGTCATGGCCGCCCTTGACCAAAATTTTGGTCGTTAAATCTTTGACCAAAATTATGGTCATTACTAATGAGCCTAGGCCACCTAGGGTCTGATGTGGCTGAACCAGCATGGTGCTGACGTGGAAAAAATGATGACATGGATGCCATGTAGGATTAGTCCAAATCAGTTATTTTAATGGGCTGAGCCCAATAATTTAGCCCATTTTTACATTTACTTTTGGGCCACGGCCTGTTAATGTTAGTTCTTGGGCTCAGGCAATGTGCAGTCCATTTATTGAATGCCAGCCCTTCTCTCTAACCAACAAAAATATATGAATCTTTTTCTATCAAAAAAACTAAATTGGGCCTTGAGACAAGCAAGCCCACTCATACAATTTAGTATTTTCGCTGTCCAGCCAATAGCCAACAGTAGCTCAAAAAGGAAAAAAAATCATTGCACAATTTGGCAGTCAACCAATACAGGAGAATAGAATGATAAATATAATTATCCAAGATTTCATTAATTTAGGCCCAACAGTATCATTACGCCACAGTTTTATAAGATGCACCAACCAAAATAACATAGCCAGTAGCTTAGTATCAGTACACCATGTTCATAAGATGCACCAACCAAAACAGAACCTCATCAAACCACAGCCAATCCCTGGTCCATATTGTGATTCACATGTCCAGTCAACCAAAACTCATCAACCCCAGGTCCAAACAACTCAACATCAAAGGTCCCAAAGCCAACATCAACCATGTCGTACTAAACTATTTTACCTTCGAATAGATCCATGAGACACGCAAATCTAGCATCACTTGCTACAGCCCTAGCATCGGTGGCCTCAACTCTTTGCAGTAACAACTGATACTCTGCGGCGCGTGCAGCTTCAGTCTCCTCTGATTTCTTCTTGACCTCAACAAGCTCCTCTCGCATCAACTCAGCGGCTTGCCTCTCCCTCTCAAGCTTGTACTCTAGTTCTTGTACATGAGCATCCAAAGCAGATGCAGACCTGTTGAACTTCTTCTTGGAGCTCGAATCAAGGCCAACATTTTGAAGGCATGTGCTGGAGGGACATTCTTTAGTGAGAATGTCAGCAACAACAGCAGCAACATTCTTTGGTTCTCCACCTTCTGGTACCCCTTGTTCCATAGCTTTTTACATGTCAACCTGGCATTTAAAGAAAGATGTACACATGTCATTGCAGTTGGTTCTGAATGACTAGGAAACTTTATAAGCAAACTATTCAAGAATGTTGACTAAATAATAATCCAGTTTCCATGCTACTGATTAACTAGTAGTTATTTGAAAACTTTGAAACAGACAAGCAGAATTAATCATTCTTGAGAATCACTTTTTTGCAGGTTTATTAAACAGGTAAGCATACACAACAAACCATTGTTGAAATTTAAATTAGGCAACTAAGTGCACCTCTGTTTAGCTTAAATGGGAACATGGAGCGGAGAAGAATGTAGTACATTTCAGGAGCACATATGTTGTTTCTTTATACAGTATACAGTATCAGAGAATCCACTTCCACAAGTCCTAAACATTTCATTCAGATGGTATATGAAATGACAGAGTTTCTCCACTTCGAAAGCAAGGAAGATAGATGCTTCAGGCAATCACTAGAAAAATAATCAAAGAGCATACAACACTCTCTCTTAATTACCAGTGTTAAATGACAAAGCAGTACCTGCTGGACTGCAACAAGAACTAAAATTGCCTGAATATTGTCGCATTTCCAGTACCAAAATGAATATGCAATGCAATGAAATAGAGGATTGGGACAAACAAACTATAACAAAATATGAATCATATACTGTACTACTTTGAACAACCCATCTCTATCTAATATGTCGAGCAGAAGTCATATAATGTAATCAAGTGTAACAAGGATGAGGTAAACAAGCCTCATCAACACAGAAAAGAATAGTAGAAACTTACTATCGCCTTCTTAACTGGCTCAGAGAAACCAGTCTTCTTGCCATTGTGGCACTCCTTGAATAGATCAAACAAAGTCAACTCTTCACCCTTACGAGCCTCTTTCTGAAATTGTTCATGACACAATGGAACAATAAGAAACAATTGAAAGAATCACTATAGTAGCAAATGAAAACATGAGAGATCCTTACCAAAGCATGCACATGGGAAATGTAGGGGCGAGAACCAGTTTTCTGATGGAACTTAACTTTGAAATGGTTCTCCTTGTTTGACTGACAGGTTTCCTACCATGGAAAAAGATGTATGAGAATTAATGGAGCAACCACAAAGGCTCCTAAAGATTGCAATCCAAGTTGCAGTTCAAAAGGGTATGCAGCCATAATAGCATGCAAATCAATGTTATCATCATCTCTCCAAGTAGCACAACTGATGTTTAGTAAAGAAAGGTAGAGATAAAGACAACATATCTATTTTCAGACATCATGTCTTTTTATCGATCGACTTCCTTGCCTTCTTAGGAACCTTCAAAGCATTATAATAAAAGAGAGACAACTATTAGATCTCATGCAAAAAATGTATTTCCAGAATTAGTCAAAGCACTGAAGCACATATAGCATACAAATAGCCCCCATCCCTCAAAAACAAAAGTAGAATTAGCACCTTATCTTCCTTCTCCACTACAATATCATCAACTTCATCCTCCTCAATGACCTCATCGTCAGGACTCTACTCAGAGCTTGAGCCTTGTTGTGTTATGGCAGAAGCTAAGTCCCCATCGGTGATGACACTACTTTGCTGCATTCAATTTGAGTTCCTAACCATCATACCTAATGCAGCGATGCCAAGTGATTGGAATATGCGGTTGTTCCTCATCAAATTATTAGCCCTAATCTTCTCGTATTCAGTAGTTGGCGCTTCTTTACATGAACAAAAAATATAATTGTAAGACTGAATGGTTGAAATGCATAGGAGAAGCAAGACAACACAAACAACTGAGCTGCGAGTTTCTTAGCAATCCTAGAATACAAATACAAATCAGGAGCGAACTATTTTATTTTGTTTTTTATACAGAGTACATATCAGGAGCGAACTATTTTATTTTGTTTTTTATACAGAGTACATATCAGGAGCGAACTATTAGCAATCCTAGAAGACGTAAATTTCAGTTACTAGGTTACAAACATTAGCCAGGCACGAAACTATGCAAAGCACAATTCACGTCCATAGAAAACCAAACAGCACACTCAACAAACAAGTTGTATACCTGCGAGTTTCTTGCTCATTGTCATCTTTGTCATAGTGGATCTCACGGGAATTGGAACTGTGCTAGTCAGCTTGGTTGTTGCCTGGTTTACTTGCCTTGCTTGCTGGACGAGTTAATGGCCTAGGGAGCAGCATAGCAGTTACAAGTTAAAAATATAAAGTGGGCATATGCTTTGAAAGGTAGATAAATAGTTGCACATATAATAGTATCTAGACACAAGCACTTCACTACTTGTCATCGACATCAGTCACACTGTCACACACAAGCTGTAGCCTACACATTTTTAGCTATTGATAAAGATTGCTTATGTATCATGTCTTTGTATAATATACAAGTATTCAATTGAGAGAAAGTGCAAAACAAAATACATTTGCAGTTCAAATGTTCAGTTCGTTAAATTTGCAGAAATTAAGTGTAGCAATAGGATTAAATATTTAAATTAACAGCCAGTGCAGAACTGATGTTGATTTGGAATTTTCAATGGGGACTGGCAGAACTAGAGCTGCGTGGTCACGTAATATCATGAGTCTACTATTGCAGAGCTATCTAGACTCCCGCAACGCCACTTTTCTTCAGTAAAAGTAGACTTAGTTGTACAGAAACTGAATCGGATTTAGTTAAAATGGACCACCTACTTGGATGTGGGATGAACATGAAGTTACCTAGGGGAGGACAGAGAACATAGTCCGCTTGTACTTGGGCACCTCCATGAGCAGCTTGTCCTGAGAGGTTGGTCGAACGGCACCCTCTTCTGCTTCCTTTCCACCTCTGCAACCTTCACCACGACATAACAAATATAGTGAGAAACGGTGGAGTGTGATGGTGCAGAGAGAGAGAGAGATGTGGTGGTGGAGTGTGCTGCTGGGTTGGGCGAGCCGGAGCGGGGAAGCACAGGAGCCAGAGGCCCGTACCTGGAGAGGTCAAGGTCACGCCGCTGCTCCCATCGCCCCGCCGGTGGTTGGACCGGCCGCTGCTCGTGTCGCCCCACCGGTGGCTGGACCGGCCGCTGCTTGCGCCGCACGCCGGTGGCTGGACCGGCCGCTGCTTGCGGCGCCCTGCCGGTGGCTAGATCGGCCGCGGCTCGCGCTCGAGGGGAGGGCAGGGGCGGCTAGGGTTCGAGGGGATTTGGGGATTTGGGGGACGGGAGCAGCGGTATGGTGCGGTGCGGCTGAATTAGTTCGACGAAAATACCCTCATATCGTGTAGTGCGGCCGTGTGGTGGTGTTCTCTGGTGACAAAAATACCCTCATATGTGGAGCGGGAAAATTTTCGCCATCAGCGGGAAAGATTTTAGGTGTGGCGGGAGGAGATGTGGAGGTAGAAAACTTAGCACATATTATGTACAAAAAATAATTAAGTCATTTTTATGGAAATTTGAACTACAACTCCCTTATAGTTTACTTGTTATTTTAAAAAATATTTTTAGGTACACAAATATCTATTTCATCATAGATATACCAAGAATTTTGCAAGATTCAATCCCTAAGTATGAACAGTTATTCTGGCATTTTTTGACTGCATTTTGAAACCGACATAACAAATTCAAAACAAATCAAAACAAAAAAAACCTTCGCATTATGTAATTACATGTGGCCTAGATACCGGGAAAAATGATAAACTTGTAGTACGACAATTGTCTCAAAAAGTGTTCTAAAAAATTAGCTATCATGTATGAAGATTCATGAATTACAAGCCAAATGACCACTGTGATGGAGCATTTGTTTCGGCTAGAGCAAACCAATCGACAATGAAACAACATGGCGCCGAGGTCCCCACCCGTAGCCACCGGCGGAGCGACAGATGGAGGCAGGGACCAGCGGCTTCGCCGGCGGAGGGAGGGGGCAATGGTTTCTCTTCCTCATTTGCCTCTCGTGCGGTTGGGGAAGAGAACGAGTCGTAGGATTAATGACCTTCAATATCTTTTTCCATGCTCTCCTCATTATTGGTATACTTCATCACATCGCTCATTGTTCCGCCGAGCACTCTCCACAACACCAACAAGCTCCAGCATGCCTTTCTTTTGGCAGGTTCTGACAAGACCACAGGGGCAAAATGCAAAGTAAACTGGGACCTCATATGCCGCCCATACGACCGTGCAGGCCTCGGTGTGCTCAACACTATCAAATTCGTGCGCGCCCTCCGACTGTGTTGGTTATGGTCTGAATGGACAGAGCCATCCAAGATGTGGGTTGGCATGGGTAACCCTTGCGATGAAAAGAACCGGGATTTCTTCTATGCCTCCACTTCTATCACTATTGGGAACAGGGTCAAGACCCCTTTTTGGGAGGTGCCTTGGGTGCATGGCAGGAGACCTATTTATATTGAGCCTCTCATTTATGAGGCTTCCACAAGAAAAAACTAAAAGGTGAGAGAAGCTCTCAACAAGGGATCCTGGATCAACAAAATCAAGATGACCGCCAACTTCTTTATGACACACATTCGTCAATTTGTTGATCTTTGGCTTCTGATCTCGGAATTCTCACTTGAGGAGCACACGGAGGATGAGATTACTTGGAAGCATGCCACTAATGGCCAATACTCCACGACGGCGGCTTACTCTATGCAATTTCTTGGAATGGTCCACTCTCCTATGGATCACACGGTTTGGAAGGCTTGGGCACCGCCCAAGGTGAAATTGTTTGCTTGGCTGACCATACAAGATCGAATCTAGACTGCCAATAGGTTGGCCCGGCGTGGATGGCCAAACTGTCAACTCTGCCCCCTATGCAAAAGAGAACAAGAATCTGGCCTACACCTTTTCGTCAAATGTCGATTCACCCTTCGCCTATGGAATTTGGTCAATGAGTAGGTACATTTAGAAGATCTTGACACATCTACTTGGCACCTTGAGGACTCTTTAAAGGAATGGTGCGTAAATAGATCAAGCAAGAGCACCCCCAACCGGAAAGCCGTGGCCTCCCTCGCCATGCCATTGGGATGGACCATTTGGAACGAACGGAACGCCCGGGTTCGACAAAAGAGTATGCCTCCAACGGTTTTGCTCAACAACATCAAGAGTGAAGTCATCCTTTGGGCAACTGCCGGGGCGAAGAAATTGGGTAACATAAAGTAACACTCTTTTGTTTTTTCAGTTACGAGGTGTATTTCAAACTCTATTCCCCCTTAATTAATATATGAGGCAAATATTTTGCCTCGGTTTCAAAAAAATTAATTGGTGGCAATGTCAGTTTGCTTTATGTTGGTTTTCTAATTTCTACATGTTCCTTTCTTACAGACTCTCCTTTTGCAACGTACGGGTATGTGTCTTAGTTATATATAATTTTCTGAGTTCATATAAATTTATTATGATCTTGGGAGTTTAAATATAATTTAAAGGACACGGCCCCACATGTCATAGCTTTAGTTACTAAGGGAGTTCTTTAGTAAAAAAAAGGGGGAAATTCTTTAGTATTTTGATTAAGTCAGCTTCTGTTAGCAACACAGTCGGTGGCAGCAAACACGGCTGCGAAACACTAAGCCTGAACCCAATTGTTCGGCTGTTTCTGAACCCAACTGAACCAAAGCCACGCAACACTAAGTCTGAACCCACGCATTCTGTGCATTTTCTTCATTTTTAACAAGCCGCGTTACAAAGTCTGAACCCATGCAACACTAAGTCAGAACCAACTGCTTCAATTTTTATCCAATAAAGGTAATATAGATGCAGGTCAGCCCAACAGATGAGGCAAAATTAGTAGTGCGGCTTTGTACCAATAAACATACGATTCCATGATCCAGATGAAGTTTGACTGACTTAAACTCTAACAACAACTCAATCACTCGAAAGGTTACTAGCTAGCATGGGACTTCTTCAGGATGACACACTCATACTTGACCTGGAACCACTTCATGGCATCTTTTTTTCATGGCATCTTCCTTGGTCACCCTTTGGTGGATCCCAACACAGGCCTTGCATCGGCATCGCCGGGGACGCGGTATCCAGCATGCTCCAGAACAACAAAGAGGTCCATACTCCATACCATAAATACCAGTTGATGGACAAGGTTACAACTTACAAGTTCAGTACCTGTTCAGGAATTCATACCTGAGTGAATTAATCCAGTAAGTTTGAAGTATGTAAGAAAATATCATATCAATATTAGCATGCAAACCATAGTTCACAGAGGAACACAAAACACTTATCGAGAACAAGGTTACAACTTACAAGTTCAGACATACATAAAGTATGTTAACTATCAAACCTAATGGACAACATACAGGTATAACCGATACAACCAAACAAGGCAAGGTATTATATAGATAACATTTAGATTTCATTACTTGAAAAGGACAGACAAAATATACCATAGACCTTTCTGTAGTAGAAGCACAAAATATCAATTGACCATAGACCTTTCTGCACTAGAACCGAACAAGGCAAGGCAAGGTATTAAGAAAGATGTGAACACATGAGATAAAATCTAGAGACGTGAACACAGAAGATAAATTCACAGACCTAGAACTACTTGTCATCATCACCAATATTGTGACCAGTGTGATGTTCATCATCACTACGATATTGCATCATAGTTTCATCGTGGTCATCCTCCTCCTCGCTTTCATCCAATAATTCACTATGTTGTTTGACAAGTCTTGCTGCTACAACAGGATCAAAAAAGTGTTCTAAAAAATAAGCAATCATGTAGGAAGAAGAACAGGAGGTTAGCACCGCGCAGAACTTGCGGCTTTTCTGCCTTTCATTCACCGAATTTACTTCCAGTACAGCAAAGGAAAGGGGCTCATGGCCCCTAACTACGCGGCACCACCGATCGTGGCGCTCGTGCCATCCCACGAGCGATCAGAGGGGGCGCCAGACTCACTCTTGGCGCTAACTAACTCGAGCTAAACTCATTGACAGAAAACAACCTCAAACTACTACTGACGAAACTGAAGAAATAAACACTAGCTACTGAAGACTTGGCTTTATTCAACAGATATGACCATGCTAGAAAGAGTAGATTTCTCACATAACAATTGATAATGTAATATCATGCATGTGTGTAAGATGGAAAATTTTCTCAAATTTTGAACCATTAGATATCGATGCAGAGTTGAGATGGCAGGTAAACATATAGCAGAGTTGAGATGATTTAAGTACGGCACAATACTCAGGAGTATTTTACCCCACACAAATGATCAGAGAATGAAAAGAACTACAATACTCAGGAGTAAGCTTGTGTGCTGAGTGACTCGCTTAGAAAAGAGCTACAATACTCACTGAGAATGAACAGCAGCTTCAGAGCACTAACCATAGAACAGAAGATTTGTTCGGCCGCAGCACTTAGAAACGGCAAGGATGCCGTCCGCCCTACGTAGCCCGCTCTGGAGATGACGCTGTCCGCCACCGTCTGTACTCAGCAGATGACACTCTCTGCCACCGGGCGCTGCCCGCCACCCGATCAGTGCAGGTGATGGACGGCCACGGCGCCGCACTCTCCCCGCTTGGTGCAGATGATGGTCGGCCGCGGCGCCGCCCGCTGCCTGACCGACGCAGGTGACGGTCAGCCGCGCCGCCGCCGAACACGATTGGGGATTTTTGTTTCTAGGGTTCGTTTCTAAGTCACGGACTTGGCCCAGTTTATTTTCTTTTGTTTAGAAAAAGGGACTTGGCCCAGTTTATTTTCTTTTGTTCCGAAAAAGGGACTTGGCCCAGGTAATCCAGAAAACGTGACCGTCCAGTTTTGGCCCAAAGGAGGCCCACTCATCACATATATGTCTGGTTAGAAGATTCACAATCGCAACATAAACAAATTTCACGATGAGGTCTAACTGGTAAGTGGCTGTTTGGATGAGCGATTGTTGTTTGGTGCGAGTCCGGTGCTGCCATTTTCTTATCAACTTTATGTAATTAAATTCCTATTTTTATCAACTTTATATGTAATTAAATTACTGAGTTGTAATCTAGTCACCCTCATCTCCTATGATGATTGATAACTAGGAATGCCACGTAGACAAAATTGCTGAGTTGTCATCCAGTCACCCTCATCAAGTTTTTATGATGATATATTTTGGTCATTATGGACTGAAATAAGGTAGTATGCACCATTCACATCTTTATGACCTTTCTATGAAATCAAATAACGACCATTTGGCCCCGAATTGTCATGAGACTATAGGGTTTGAACCCTTCTACACCCTTCATGACTAATTTGTGAATTTTGGTCATGGATCTATGACTAATTAAACCGCAGTCACTAATTTTTGTCATGAACGAGCGTTTTTCTTGTAGTGTTTGCGGATCATCAGCAAGGCAAGTAACACTTTGATCATACATCCTACTACCCAGTTTTTATTGCTTTAGATCAATCCTCACACATTGCATGATTAGGATCTAATTAAATTGTGGGTTTTGGGAAGTAGATGAGGTAGTACCTATTACCTACTTTATTATCAAACCTTTGGGAGTTACTTCTACGTTTGCTTATATTGCCATGCTATGCTAGTAGACGTGGATTGGGTGAGTGTATCCATGATAGATGTGAGATTGTTAAATTAATGGTTTCTCTAAGGTGGCAACTTTAATACACATCTGGGTGGATTGAGGTACCTGGGTATTCCAGCGATTGCCTGTTTTTCTTTTGGACCGCCACCCAGGCTCAAAGAGATCATGAGATTATTCATACTAGAAACTTCCGTGTGCAGCCACAAGCTACTATGGGCTCTAGCATAGTTTATTAAGTTGTGCGAACTCTTACAGTGGTAGACTAGCAGATGTAGGGGAAAGTAGGTGTAACGGTCTACCCGAGCGTAAGGTGCTAGCGCTTCTGAAAGACTATGTCTCGGTCATCCGTTTCTCAAACACCATGTAGTGTGAGAATCCCAATGGAGGAGATCGAGTCTTGTGGGGAAACGTGCACAAACCTCTATAGAGTGTATAAACTAATCATGGTTAGCCGTGTCCCTGGTTATGGACATCTTGAGTATCTAGTACTTGGATTATCATGTGAATCTCATCATGTTACTCTAATTAATTTGTTGGGTTTTTAATGTTGATGCTTAATTGGGATTGAGAGCGTGTCTACACTCTCAATGTTTAACCACTACCATAATAGTTAAATAAAATTTATTCCTTTGCAGTAGGGAAAAATTGCCTTTACGCAAAAATGTAACCATATAGCTTTCCACCAGCCAAATATGCATGTAGTATAGCCTTATTCTTTCATTGCTCTCTGTGTGTTACATTGCCAGCATATTCCATGTGCTGACCCGTTTCGGGCTGCAACGTTCATGTTGCAGACTTTTCAGACGACGAGTAAGGTGCTTTTAGGTCGTGGTTCTATACTCAGTGATGCCGTTGGAGTTGATGGACTCACTTATCATCCAAGCCTTCCGTTGTTACCGTTATTAGATGGCCTTATGCCATATTTATTGTAATAAGTTCTCTTTTGAGACACTCGATGTAATAAGTGTGTGATTGCTACTCTGTTATAAATCCTTCAAGTACTGTGTGGTGTCAGCATTACTGATCTAGGGATGACACCGGAGCATGGAGATTGGACCGTTTGAGGTCTGGTCGCTACAATATGGTATTAGAGCACACGCTGACTGTAGGACACGACCACTAAGCTAAAGCCCTAGATCACTACTCACTCTTCTCATTCTGACTTCTCATCTTTTCTACTCTTTTAGGATGGCGGATGCAAGGAACAAGTTCACACAACCGGATGAAGATACACCCTTTGGCATCACTTGAAGGAAGTCACTGGATATCTGAACATCGGAGTACCAAGCTTCACCGGGACCTACAACGCCACTTTACCTGAAGAGGAGCGCTGGATGATTCAAGTTCAAGTTCCAGGAAGGACGTTCATGCCAGTCACTGAACCCATAGAATTTTCCTTTGATGCACCAACCTGGAGTCTAGGAAAGAGCATGGCAGCTCACATCGCCATGGGACGTATTGGAGAAGTTTACCGCAATGATCTCAAGGATACTATCTACCAGATTTGTGGGCGCCGGGATGATCACTGGGAGATGATCAGCCCCAAGAAGGATAGATAAATTGCAGCTTTTATCCAAGAGTTAAACCAGCACATTCGACGTCAGGAGAACCAGATGTGCGCAGACATGA
Source organism: Triticum monococcum (assembly GCA_034509565.1). Lineage (NCBI taxonomy): Eukaryota > Viridiplantae > Streptophyta > Magnoliopsida > Poales > Poaceae > Triticum > Triticum monococcum. The sequence goes on along the minus strand of CM067843.1, from coordinate 660,620,670 downwards.
TAGATCTGAAGAAGGCGAGGACAAGAATCACGGAACTGGAGGAAGAATTCAAGGCTACACGTGAAGATTATGAAGAGGAAATCGAAGTACTAGTGGATAAGAATGCCGACCTAACAATGAAGATCAAAATATTTATGGGAGGCCCTACACCCATAGAAGAAGACGAAGAACCCAAAGAAATTCGCCCGGAAGACTACATCATCATCGACGACACCGACTCAGACCCAAACAATAGCGATGATGACCATGTTGATGAAGCTGGAGCAGATATCATGGAGTCTGCAACCGAAGAATATTTCTAGTAGACCACTCCATCAGTAGTAGTAGTCCACCATGTAAATATAGTAGTTCGAGCACTTTTGCGATAGTTAGACCGATTGTATGCCTTTGTTTGATTGAATGAAGTGATATTGTTTGCAAATGCCTCATGTGCATATGGGTAGTGTTTTCTCTTTAGACCCCCTCTCTATTCTTAAATCTCATCTTTTCTAAACCCCTCAGATGCCTCCGAGACGTGACCCCAGATTTACCTTCCCACCGGAGCTCACTCAGTTGATCCAGCAGCAGAATACGTTGATGCAATTTCTAGTCCAGAATCAGAATCAGGGGAACAACAACAACAACACACACCACCACCATCACCACCTGTTGATCACTTAGCCCGCTTTCTTAGGCTGAATCCGTCGGTGTTTTCCAGTAGCACCGAGCCTATAGTAGCAGATGATTGGCTCTGGAAGACAGCAAGGGAGTTGACCACAGCAGGATGCACAGATGCGGAAAAGGTGAAGTTTGCCGCACATCAGCTTGACGGACCCGCAGCATCATGGTGGGAGAATTTCACAGCCACTTTCCCTATCGACACTGTCACATGGGACGAGTTCCAGCAGGCTTTCCGTACTGCCCATGTTTTAGCAGGAGCTATGGCCATGAAGAAGCGAGAGTTTCGCAACTTGCGCCAAGGAGGACGGACAGTCGGCCAGTACGTGGAGGACTTTAGTAAGCTAGCACGTTATGCCCCAGATGACGTTGCTATCGATGCAGCTAAGCAGGAGAAGTTTCTAGAAGAACTGAATGATGAGTTAAGCATGCAGTTGATGGTAGCAACCTTAAACAACTACCGGGAGTTGGTAGATCGTGCTCTTATGATTGAAGGGAAGCAACAGCAGATTGAGAACCGCAAGAGGAAGTATGGACAAGGGAAGTACAATTCTGGAGCTCAGCAGAAGCCACGTTTTACCCCTAGACCGGGAGGACATTTTCAGCATACTCATGGAGGAGGTAGCTCGCACAATCATAATGGCCCCAAGAATGGTAATGGGAATGGAGGAAGCAACGGCCAGAACCATACCAACCCATCAACCCCAGCCAAAAGAGACATGAGCCAAGTCACTTGCTTTAAGTGCCAGAAGACTGGACATTATGCCAATGAATGTCCTGAATCCCAGAATGGAAATGGCAATGGAAGCTCTGGGAAGAAGCCGAACCCTTTCAATAGGGGACAGGTGAACCACATTAATGTGGAGGAGGTTGAAGAGCAGCCGGATGCAGTAATCGGTAAGTTTTTGGTTAATATATTTACGGCAATCATTCTTTTTGATACTGGTGCATCGCATTCATACATATCACGGGGATTTGTGGATAAGTACAACCTGCCCACTAAGGTTCTTAGAACACCCAAATTAGTAAGCTCACCAAGAGCGGAGTATATGGCCAGTAAGGGATGTTTTCAAGTGCCAATGAGTATAGGTAGGCATGTGTTTCCCTCGGATTTAATCATTTTGGAATCACAAGGTTTGGATGTAATTCTGGGTATGGATTGGCTATCGATGTATGGAGGAAACATCGATTGCGCCAGTAAGTCAATTTTGCTTACCACCCCAGAAGGAAGAAGGATCAAGTATGTATCCCGACATGTGCCTAAAAGGACTCAAGTAAATTCGTTAACATGAGTTGTGCAAGAGGAAGTACCAGTAGTGTAGGATTTCCCTGATGTATTTCCGGAGGAGTTGCCAGGCATGCCACCGGATAGAGACATTGAGTTTTTGATTGAGCTTTTGCCAGGCACAGGACCAATATCTAAGAGACCTTATAGGATGCCCGCAAAGGATTTGGAGGAGATTAAGAAGCAGATTAAAGAGTTACTGGATAGAGGTTATATTCGCCCAAGTTCTTCACCTTGGGGATCGCCGGTACTTCTAGTGGAGAAAAAGGATTGATCGTTAAGGATGGTTGTTGATTATCGAGGATTGAATGAAGTAACAATCAAGAACAAGTACCCACTACCAATGATCAATGATCTGTTTGATCGATTGCAAGGAGCTAAGGTATTTTCCAAGATCGATCTGCGATCAGGATACCATCAGTTGAAGATTCGAGAACAAGATATACCTAAGACGTCTTTTACCACCAGGTATGGGTTGTACGAGTACACCGTTATGTCATTTGGACTGACTAACGCTCCTGCATATTTTATGAACATGATGAACAAAGTGTTTATGGAGTTTTTGGATAAGTTCGTCGTAGTGTTCATTGATGATATTCTGGTTTACTCGAAGAATGAAGAGGAGCATAAGGAACATTTGCGTTTGGTACTTGAGAAGCTCAGAGAACATCAGTTATATGCCAAGTTTAGCAAATGTGAATTTTGGTTGAAGGAAGTTGGATTCCTTGGACACGTTATATCTGGAGAAGGTATAGCAGTAGATCCCACCAAGTTTGACACTGTGACAAACTGGGAAGCCCCAACAACAGTTGGAGAGATCCGGAGTTTTCTTTGACTCGTAGGATACTACCGGAGATTTATTGAAAATTTCTCGAAGATTGCGAAGCCTATGACGGAGTTTTTGAAGAAGGATACCAAGTTCAAATGGACTGAGGAATGTGAGGCTAGTTTCCAGGAGTTGAAGGAACATTTGGTTACATCACCTGTGTTTTTTTCCGGATCAGAACAAAGATTATGAGGTATATTGTGACGCTTCACATCGAGGACTTGGAGCAGTGCTTATGCAGGAAGGAAGAGTTGTTTCATATGCCTCACGACAGCTTAAGCCGCATGAGTTAAATTATGCCACGCATGATTTGGAGTTAGCAGCCGTAGTGCATGCATTGAAGACTTGGAGACATTTTCTCATTGGAAACCATTGTGAAGTGCACACGGAGCACAAGAGTTTGAAGTACATTTTCACATAGAAGGAGTTGAATCTCAGGCAAAGGAGATGGTTGGAGCTCATCAAGGATTATGATATGAGATTGCATTATCACCCTGGAAAGGCTAACATAGTAGCCGATGCGCTGAGCCGTAAAAGTCATGTCAACACCTTAATGACAGGAGAACTACCAAGGGAGTTAGCCGAAAATCTTCGTGAGCTATGTTTGGAGATAGTTCCGAGAGGCTATGTAGCAGCATTGGAGATTCAGTCTACCTTAATGGATAAGATCAGAGAAGCCCAGAAGACTGACAAGGAGATTGCTTCTATTAAGGAGAAAATGAGCAAAGGAAAAGCTAAAGGATTTCGTGTGGATGAGCACGATACCTTATGGTTTGAAGACCGTGTTTATGTGCCCAATGACCCGGAGATCAAGAAGTTAATTCTGCAGGAGGCCCATGATTCACCATATTCGATTCACCCAGGAAATACCAAGATGTATTTGGATTTGAAGGATACTTTCTGGTGGACCGGAATGAAGAAGGATATAGCAGTTTGTGATGTATGTCAGAGAGTAAAGGCAGAGCATCAGAAGCCAGCAGGATTGCTACAGCCATTGCCAATACCCAAATGGAAGTGGGATAAGTTAGGCATGGATTTTATCACAGGATTGCCCAGAACTCATTCAGGCTATGACTCGATTTGGGTTGTACTCGATCGTTTGACAAAGGTAGCTCATTTTATCCCAGTGAAGACTACCTACACTAGTGCCAAGTTGGCAAAGATATACATGACCAGGATCGTCTGTCTGCATGGAGTTCCAAGGAGCATTGTATCAGATAGAGGAACCCAGTTTACCTCAAAGTTCTGGAATCAGTTGCATGAAACTTTGGGTACTAGGCTAGAGTTCAGTACAACTTTCCATCCGCAGACAGATGGACAGACCGAGAGAGTCAATCAGATTTTGGAGGATATGATGAGAGCTTGTGCGCTAGATTACGGATCTAGTTGGGACGAGAATTTGCCATACGCAGAGTTCTCTTACAACAACAGTTATCAATCCAGTTTGAAGATGGCCCCTTTTGAAGCCTTGTATGGAAGGAGGTGCAGGACCCCATTGTTGTGGGATGAAGTTGGAGACCGCAGTTGTTTGGACCGGATCTGATTAAGGAGTCTGAACGGAAGGTGAAATTGATTCACGATAGGCTCAAGGTAGCCTAGTCCAGGAAGAAGAGCTACGCAGATTATAAATGCAAGGAGGCAGTTTATGAAGTCGGAGACCGAGTTTATCTTCGAGTATCTCCACTTCGAGGAGTTAAGCGCTTTGGAGTTAAGGGAAAGTTAGCGCCATGTTTTGTAGGACCATACAAGGTTTTGGAGCGTATGGGAGAAGCAGCCTACAAGTTGTAATTGCCCGAAGGATTGTCAGGAGTTCACGATGTATTCCACGTTTCCCAGTTGAAGAAGTGCCACACAGAGATGGCTGATGTACCGCTGAGAGACACAGTGCCGCTGGAAGCAATTTAGTTGGATAGTGATTTGACCTATGAGGAGAAACCAGTCAAGATTCTTGAGTATGCCAGCCGAGTCACCCGCAACAAGGTTATCAAGTTTTGCAAAGTTCAGTGGAGCCACCACACTGAGGATGAAGCCGCCTGGGAGCGAGAGGAAGATCTGCTGAAGGACCACCCTCACCTATTTTCTAGCCAACCCGAATCTCGAGGGCGAGATTCATCTTAAGGGGGGGTAGGTTTGTAACATCCCAAATTTTCAATTTGGAATGTTATACATTAGATCATCATTGCATATCATATTTATTTACATTTTGGTTGATCCTAGAAATTCTACGCAACTCAAGGACCCTCGGAGAGAGTTGGGGATTTTGTTATTTTCATATTTGAGTTTTCTCAAATTTTGAAAATAGGATCATTTGATTTTATTTATTTTATCTTCAATTATTTCTATTATAAAAATATGAGAGAGGGAATAAAATGACTTCCCCAAAATAAAGAAATATTGAGGATTTAATAATAAAATCAAATAAGATTTTATTTTTGATTTATTTGTTATTTTATTTAAATTTAGGAAAAATGCGCATTTTTCAATATTGCATTTAGGCCCCAAATAAATGTTCATCCTGTGCGGCTGGACTTTAGAAGCCGGGAAATTTTATTTTGGGATTTTTTGAGTCCGTTTAGTATTCCTTTTGTTTGTTTTTCTACGCGTAATAATTTTTTTAAAAAGAGCGAACCGACTACGGGCTGTGTTTGGCCCGGACTCCTCAGGGGGGGGGCTTTATATAGCGCGCCCCGGGGCCCGAATCAGCCCAAGCCGCCGCCGCCCGCCGCCGTCGACGAGGTCGATCCTGCCACCGCCGCCGCCATCTTTTTTTAGAAAAACCGTTTGGTTTTTCCGTCGGTTTTTTAGATCCGTTTTTTAGATAGATCAGTTTTTTCGGTTTAGTTAATTAGCGAGCGTTCGCTCGTTCATTTGTTTTAACGAACGCGTTCATCGTTTAGATCCAGATAACGAACATTCGTTCGTTAATCTGTTCACCATTTATCTTTTTCTCGGATTTTCCGCGATTATTTCCAATCGCGATTCTGATCCGATTTTCGTTCTAGTATAACTTTTCGCTCGTTTATCGGAATCAGGTGATTCAAGTGCCTAGAGTTTCCTCTCGAAACCCTCTTTCCGTTTAACCAACTCAAACAAGTTCTTGCCTCTGTAAAATTTGACCTAGATCAGCTTGTTTCTTTTGCCGTTTGTCTTTCGTTGCTTCGTTCGATTTGGTTCTTTTTGCCAACTGGAGTTCTTAATTGAACTTTCTGGTTAGATCTCTTATTTGAGTTTTACCTGTGCTTTAGTTGAGTACTTATTATATGCTTGTTTGTTTGTGATAGATTACCCGGAGTGCGCCGCTTGCTACTTCGAATCGCTAGGTTTTGCGGATCATCAGCAAGGCAAGTAACACTTTGATCATACCTCCTACTACCCAGTTTTTATTGCATTAGATCAATCCTCACACATTGCATGATTAGGATCTAATTAAATTGTGGGTTTTGGGAAGTAGATGAGGTAGTACCTATTACCTGTTTTATTATCAAACCTTTGGGAGTTACTTCTACGTTTGCTTATATTGCCATGCTATGCTAGTAGACGTGGATTGGGTGAGTGTATCCATGACCTATGTGAGATTGTTAAATTAATGATTTATCTAAGGTGGCAACTTTAATACACATCTGGGTGGATTGAGGCACCTGGGTATTCCAGCAATTGCCTGTTTTTCTTTTAGACCGCCACCCAGGCTCAAAGGGATCATGAGATTATTCATACTAGAAACTTCTGTGTGCAGCCACAAGCTACTATGGGCTCTAGCATAGTTGATTAAGTTGTGCGAACTCTTATAGTGGTAGACTAGCAGATGTATGGGAAAGTAGGTGTAACGGTCTACCCGAGCGTAAGGTGCTAGCGCTTCTGAAAGACTATGTCTCGGTCATCCATTTCTCAAACACCATGTAGTGCGAGAATCCCAACGGAGGAGATCGAGTCTTGTGGGGGAAAGTGTGCAAACCTCTGCTAGTAGACGTGGATTGGGTGAGTGTATAAACTAATCATGGTTAGCCGTGTCCCCGGTTATGGACATCTTGAGTATCTAGTACTTGGATTATCATGTCAACCTCATCATGTTACTCTAATTAATTTGTTGGGTTTTTAATGTTGATGCTTAATTGGGATTGAGAGCGTGTCTACACTCTCAATGTTTAACCACTACCATGATAGTTCAATAAAATTTATTCCTTTGTAGTAGGGGAAAATTGGCTTTACGCAAAACTATAACCATAGAGCTTTCCACCAGCCAAATATGCTTGTAGTATAGCCTTATTCTTTCATTGCTCTCTATGTGTTACATTGCCAGTATATTCCATGTGCTGACCCATTTCGGGCTGCAACGTTCATGTTGCAGACTTTTCTGACGACGAGTAAGGTGCTTTTAGGTCATGGTTCTATACTCAGTGATGCCGTTGGAGTTGATGGACTCACTTATCTTCCAAGCCTTCCGCTGTTACCGTTATTAGATGGCCTTATGCCATATTTATTGTAATAAGTTCTCTTTTGAGACACTCGATGTAATAAGTGTGTGATTGCTACTCTGTTATAAATCCTTCAAGTACTGTGTGGTGTCAGCATTACTGATCCAGGGATGACACCGGAGCACAGAGATTGGACCGTTTGAGGTCTGGTCGCTACATTATGCGAACAATAATCAACTTGCATAGGAAGGTAAAACAAGCATAACGTTGAAACTTTAAGCACATAGAGAGGAAACTTGATATTATTGCAATTCCTACAACCATATATTCTTCTCTCATAATAATTTTCAGTAGCATCATGAATGAATTCAACGATATAACCAGCACCTAAAGCATTCTTTTCATGATCTACTAGCATAGAAATTTTATTACCCTCCACGTAAGCAAAATTCTTCTCATTCGGAATAGTGGGAGTATCATAAGAAACTCTAATACTATAAATTGTTTGCACATTAAAAGAGTAATGTTCAGAAAATGGGTAATCATAATCATGACAAGTTTTATAAATATAATCATCACTACTTTTTATAGCATAAGTATCATCACAATAATCATCATAGGTAGGAGGCATGCTATCATCATTATAAATTTGCATATCAAAACTTGGGAGACTAAAAATATCATCTTAATTAAACGTAGCATTCCCAAGCTTGGGACAAACATTACTTGCAGCAAATATATTCTCAAAAACATCATCTTCATCAAACATAGCATCCCCAAGCTTAGGCCTTTTCATATCATAAGCATAATCACTCTCATAATTAATAGTATGGATAGCACCAATAATATAGCAATTATCATATTCTTCCAAGCAAGTGCCAAAAAGATTTTCAAGATCATAAGAAGTATCATTATCTTCCACAATTATATTTTCATGAGGCACAATAGTAATAGGAGCAGCATTATTTGGGGGGATATCTTTTTACCTCTCTTCCTTTTTCTTTTCTTCTTCTTCACCACATCATGTGTGGGTTCAATCCTATTTTTGGAGCTCCTTATTAATGAGATTGCTTGAATAGGAGGCGCTTCCTCGTTACTTGATTCATCACAAGAAATAATAGGAGGATATTGGGAAGTCTCTTCCCTTTCATTAGTATTCTCTTCATCTTCTATTTGTTTTCTTTTCTTTATGTAATTGGCAATATAAGGATTTTCAATGCAATTCACCGCACAAGACATATAAATTTCCTCTAGATCAAAGCCAAGAAGTTTATAACGGGAAAATTCTGGAAGATGCTTAGTTATACGTTTCATTTCTTCGTAACCCATAGGCAACCTGAGTTCATTATAATGTGCAAGGGAAATCAAGTCATCACAATTTTTGGACACGATAAGATCATGAAATAATTTGCATCGGATAGCTAAATGACCCTGTTCATTGCAAAGTCCACAAGTACGGCCAAGAAAATTTGAATTTTCAGCACTGAAAGTGCGTTATATCGACTAGAGGGGGGTGAATAGGCGATTTTTATGAAATTCTTCACTGAGGAATTTGCCTGTGAGGAAATTCCTTAGCGAAGAACTACTAGCAGCGGAATAAGTACTCAAAAGTAAACACAACAGAATACAAGCATAGTCATCATGATGAAATGAAGACATGCACGGAGTACAGGAAGCGTAATCATAGGATAACACAGGGTGAAGACAAACAGACTGAAGAAATTGAACTGAGGAAATTGAGAAAGTCTTCAGTCAAAGTCTTCAAACACAGATATGAACAAACACACAACACAGTTATGAGGAAATGAAAGCGTTGAGGAAATAGAACCAGTAAGATTGGTGAAGACAATGATTTGGTAGACCAGTTCCAACTGATGTCTCAGTTGTACGTCTGGTTGGAGCGGCTGAGTATTTAAACTCGAGGACGCACAGTCCCGGACACCCAGGCAAGGACACTTAGTCCAAGACACCCAGTCCTCACCGTATTCTCCTTGAACTAAGGTCACACAGACCTCGTCCAATCACTCATGGTAAGTCTTCAGGCGACTTCCAAACCTTCACAAACTTGGTCACTCGGCGATCCACAATTCCTCTTGGATGCTCTAGACCATGACGCCTAACCATCTGGAAGAAGCACAATCTTCAAAGGTAAGAAGCGTCGGATCCACTGAGGATCAATCTCTTCAGTGATGCTCAATCACTTGGGGTTTGTAGGTGTTTGGGTTTTGGGTTTTTGGTTTTTCCTCACTTGATGATTTTCGCTCAAAGTCCTCGGAGGATGGGTTGCTCTCAAATGACAAGTGTCAGCCTCTCTCGGAGCAGCCAACCAGCTAGTGGTTGTAGGGGGCGGCTATTTATAGCCTAGGGAGTAGACCGACATGATAATACATAAATGCCCTTCAATGATATGACCATTAGGTGGATAGATATTTTGGGACAGCTGGCGCATAGCACAGCAACGGTCGGAATTTTGAGTAGCAAAATCCTCAGGGCTATCATGTTCCTCACTGTGCGAGCAATCCGCACTGGCGAATTCCTAACTCCTCAGTCAGGAAAAATTCCTCAGAGACCAGAAGAACTTCGTCTCTGTCACTGAAGAAATTGACTGAACTGTATGAGATTTCCAATGGCTTCACTCGAAGGGATTGGTAGGTGTAGGATTTTGAGTTGAGCATCACATGGAAATTTTTCCTCAGTATTTCCTCGACCCCCTTTAACAGTACGGTGTTTCCTATGACTCAAGAAAGAGAAAAACAAAACTATGAACACGAAAGTCTTCAAGCTTCATATTTCTCGCATGAATATCAAGTCTTCACGGACACACCAATTTCTTCACTTTCAAAGTCTTCACGAAAGTCTTCAGAAATACCAAAATCTTCAATCGAAGATATTCATTTTTAGGGGTCGACTTTTCCTGTAAATATCAAACTCCTCATAGACTTATAGACCTGTGTACACTCACACACACATTAGTCCCTTGACCTATAAAGTCTTCAATACACCAAAATCACTAAGGGGCACTAGATGCACTTACAATCTCCCCCTTTTTGGTGATTGATCACAATATAGGTTAAGTATTCAACGGGGATAAACATATGAAGTGTAAATACTGATATTGAGGAATTGATTGCAAGATATAGAAGAACTCCCCCTGAAGATGTGCATAGTGAGGAATTTGCTTTTGAAGCAATGCACACTTGAAGAGTTGAATCATGGAGATCTCCCCCTATATCTTGTAATTCACACACACATTTAACATATAATATGAAGAATTTGAAATGCATGATGAAATATGGTGCCTGATGAAATTCAGCATGCGTGCAATAATATTAATGAGGAATAAGCATGCAGAATAGTGCATCAAGAGTATCAGAGCACAGTGCATCAAAAGTATCAGAGCACCATCGGGTTTAAGATTACAACTCGATCCAATAAAGTTTCAGAAGAACGAGAGTTGTAACTTAGCAAAAAAACGCCCATATAGTAGACCCGCTTGAAGAGTAACTCATATTTCTCCCCCTTTGTCATCGAATGACCAAAAGGATCGAAAATGAGGACTAACGCCCCTGAAGATAATCATGTTGATGAAGGAGCGCCAGCGTTGTTGGGGTCATTTGTTGATGTAGGGCCTGCCGTAGTGTCGTCCAAATCTTCATGTTCATCAGTGTCGCGCGATGAAGAATATGAGCTGGCCACTAGAGAGGGAACCTTGACCTTCTTGAATTTCTTCAGTGGAGTTGCAGACTGTCGGCATTCTGGGAACGGGGGTCCCCAGACTTGCCTGCCTGCGGCCTGTGGCGTGGCTCAAAGGGGGGCCCAACGCGGCCCATCTTCACCAACACAAACCCAAGACCCTCGCGAGGGGCCAAGCCTTGCGGGGCGGACGACTTGGAGCTTCCTCAGGCACGGCCTCGTCAGGCTGGCTCGCGAGGAGGCGGAGAGATCAAGGCGGGGTGCCTCGCAAGGTGCCCGTGACGCAAGCCATGACGACTCAGGGCGCCAGGCGGGCGCTAGCCCGTGCAGCGTCCTCCTTTCCTCTTTGGTGCAAAGAGGGCAAGCGCAGCCGCGGAGTACCGAGGCATCAGGCAAAGGTTTCCATTTCGGTGCAACGAGACCAAGACCAGGAGGACTACGAGACGGAGGTCACTGTGGAGCCCAAGACAGCGTCATCACCAGAGCTTTGTGCAGGCGAAGACTACTTTTGTCAGGATAGCTGATACTTGTTGTCCCCCTTCAAATTAGCCCGCCATTGTTGGCTCCCTTCCCGCTCGATATTTGGGAAGAGGACCAGGGCCTCTATAAATTGGACCAGCCACCCACAGAGCAAGGGGGTTGGGAGGTAGGAAGGAAAAGGCTCGTTAGAGGGATTGGAAGCAGAGAGAGAGAGAGAGAGAGAGAGAGAGAGAGAGAGAGAGAGAGAGAAAGGTGACTGAACTCCTCCCAGCAGTTCATCGCCCCAGCCAAGAACAAACCCTCGCGAGGCTGTTCTTCCTTGTATTGTTCATCATCATCAGCCCAAGAGGCAATCCACACACCACACACTGGAGTAGGGTATTACACCACAACGGTGGCCCGAACCAGTATAAACCCTGTGTCTCTTGTGTTGTTCTTCCCGTAGTTCTGATCCTAGCATGCCGGAGAGGTGTAGGTAGGTAGGAGGTGAAATCTCCGCGTGCACCCCAGTGTTTGAACCTCAAGGGTCTGCCGGAACCCGAAATCTGACATTTGGCACGCCAGGTAGGGGTGCGCCGGAATTCGTCTTCCACCACCCTGTTCTCCTCCGACCATCACGCTCATGTCTGACGCTCGTCGGGCCCGTGTGGAGCGCCGGGCCGCGCTCGCTTCCCGCGTCGCCCAGACGGCCCCTGTCGGCGGGCGTCCTCGCCATTCCCCGTCACCTGCCGTCAACGCCGCCACCGGCCCGGCGGGGGACGAGCAGCAAGCATCGTCCCAGCATCTGTCCGTGCGGCAAGACGGCCACACCGCAACTCCCTCGCTCGCCCTAGCTGGATCATCGTCCCTCGCGCTCCGGCGCTGCCGTCCCGCCGACGATGTCTACGACGAATGGCTCGACCGCGTCGCCGAGCTTGTCCGCGCCGCAGGGGGCTCTCCTGCGCCGTCCCATCGTGCTACACCAACACCCCCGGTCGTCGCGGCCCTCCTGGGGAGCTTGCAGGCGCCGCCCACAAGTCACCACGTCAAGCCGTTCATCCGCTGGGTCAGCGCCGCTTCCACGCGGCAGGGGGCTCCCTGGATCGGGCGGCGCCTGAGACCGGCCTGACCTTCAGCTCGGAGGACCACCCCTCCAACTCGGCCTGCTCGGGCGCGCTCCCCATGTTGTGCACCCCCACCATCTGCCAGGTGGCTGTCACTAGAACCCTCATTGATGGCGGTGCAGGCCTCAGTGTGCTCTCGGTCGAGGCCTTCAACCTCCTCCGCATACCCCTGGAACGGCTACAACCCAGCCGGCCCTTCTCAGGCGTTGGGGGCAAGTCGTCCAGCTCCTTGGGACAGATCTGGCTCCCAGTGACCTTCGGCACCTACGACAACTTCCGCACGGAGCTGGTTGACTTCGACATCGCCCCCATCGGCCTCCCCTACAATGCCATCCTCGGCTACCCAGCGCTGGCCCAATTCATGGCCGCGACGCACCCGACGTGCAACCTCATGAAGATGCCCGGGAGCAGCCGTGTCCTCACCGTGCACGGGGACACCGGGGACGTGCTGCGGGTGCTCAAGCTCGCCTTCAAGACGGCGGCGTCGGCACAGCCCGCCGACTTGGAGACCCCCGGGCCCAAGGGGGCTGCACCCGCCAAGAAGAAACAGTTGTTCACCCAAGACAAGGTAGAAACCAAGCAGATACCCGTCGATGAGGACGGGTCCACCAACGCCACTTTCACCATAGGCGCCCACCTCAAACCCGAGCAAGAGAAGGCCCTGGTCGGGTTCCTGCGCACAAAGAAGAAGGTATTCGCTTGGGAGCCTGACCAGTTGGCGGGGATCCCTAGGAGTGTAATCGAGCATCACCTCAACGTGTGCCCCAACGTGCGCCCTGTGAAGCAGAAGGCCAGGCGGCAGTCCACAGAAAAACATGCCTTCATCGTCCAAGAAACCCGTAAATTAGAAGCCGCTGGGGTCATTCGCAAGGTCCGATACCCGGATTGGTTGGCCAACCCTGTCGTTGTGCCAAAGAAGGGAGGGAAGGAGCGTATGTGTGTCGACATCACCAACCTTAACAAAGCATGCCCGCAAGATCCGTTCCCGCTCCCCCGCATCGACCAGATCGTCGATTCCACTGCGGAATGCGACCTGTTATGCTTCTTGGATGCCTTCTTTGGGTATCACCAGATCAAGATGGTGGTAGAAGACGTCGAGAAGACAGCCTTCTTAACCCCGTGTGGGGTGTACTGCTACACATGCATGCCATTCGGGCTGCGTAACGCATGGGCGACCTTCCAGCGGCTGATGCACATCACCTTGGGCCCGCAGCTCGGGAAGAATGTTGAAGCTTACGTCGATGACATCGTGGTAAAGTCTCGGGAGGCGGGACCTTGATATAGGACTTGGATGAAACCTTCGCGAGCCTCAACGCAGTGAACCTACGGCTCAACCCAGAGAAGTGTATGTTCGGAGTCCCCTCGGGCAAGCTCTTGGGTTTCCTCGTGTCCCACCGAGGCATCGAGGCTAACCCGGAGAAGGTCAAGGCGGTGGAAGACATGAGCCCGCCAAAGACCCTCAGAGAAATGCAGAAGCTCATGGGGCGCGTGACCGCGCTAGGGCGCTTCATCTCCAAGTTGGGGGAACGAGCCCTGCCCTTCTTCCAGCTAATGAAGAAAAAGGGGCCCTTCGAGTGGACTGAAGAGGCCGACAAGACGTTCCAGGATCTCAAGAGATACCTGACCAGCCCACCGGTCATGGTGGCTCCACGCCCTCAGGAGCCCCTGGTGCTTTACCTCGCCGCCACTCCCTACTCCGCCAGCGCAGCCTTGGTGGCAGTCAGAGAGGAGCGCCGAATCAAAACCACGGCCGCAGCCCGGGACAAGGTAGAATAGGGACAAGGAAGGCCTACAGAAACTGCCACTGAGGCTGAGGAGGATCAGCCGCCGTAGAGGGGCGCACTAGAGGCGGAAGTGGCCCCTCTTCGAGATGGCCAGTCTCAGGAGGCCTCATTGCCTCGAGAGGCGCCACGGTCTCCAAAAGGAGGCACCAGCACTGAAGCACTCCACCTCGTTGAGCACCCAATGTACTTCGTCAGCACAATGCTGCGGGATGCAAGGGCGCGGTACCCCATGCCTCAGAAACTACTCCTCGCACTACTGGTGGCTTCGCGCAAGCTGCGGCACTATTTTCAGGGTCACCCCATCAAAGTCGTCTCGTCATACCCCCTGGAGAGAGTGCTCAGGAGCCCTAATTCAGCTGGAAGGGTCGCTGAGTGGAACATAGAACTGCAAGCTTTTCAGCTCGAATTCAGCACGACCAGGGTCATCAAGGGAGCAACGTTGGCGGATTTTGTGGCAGAATGGACGGAGGCGCCAGGCCTCAAGGCCGATGAGGATCGGTCCCTATCCCCGGGAAGCGAGGCGCCAGAAGGCTGGGTCATGTACTTCGATGGGGCGTTCTCTAGGCATGGCGCTGGAGCTGGGGCGGTGCTTATATCGCCCACACAGGACAAGCTCTCTTACGCCGTGCAGCTCTGTTTCCAGCAAGGTGAAAAGGTCTCCAACAACATAGCAGAGTATGAAGGTTTAATAGCGGGCTTGAAGGCCGCGGCTGCCCTGCGGGTGAAACGCCTCACCATCAAGGGCGATTCGCAGCTCCTTGTCAATTTCTCCAACAAGGTGTACGAGCCGAAGGATGAGCACATGGAAGCCTACCTTGCGGAAGTCCGCAGGATGGAGAAGCAATTCTGGGGGTTGGAGTTGCAGCATGTGCCCCGTGGCACCAATCAGGAGACCGATGACATCGCCAAACGTGCGTCCAGGCGGTTACCTCGGGAGCCTGGCATTTTCGAGGAGTGGCTCTTCAAGCCCTCAGCCCTGTCGTCATTATCAAACACGGCTCAGCCCCGGGAGGAGCTCCCCCAGCCACCTGCCTCAGGAGCTCCGACTTGTGGCCCGGCCTCAAGAGCACGCCTGCTCCTGACGATGGAACCTCAGGAGGGATGTTGGATCCCGGAGCTCCGGAGCTACTTAACGCAAGGGACCCTGCCGGAGAAGGAGGAGGAAGCGGAGCGAGTGGCATGCCAGGCCACGGCATACTGCATCAAAGACGGAGAGCTCTACCAGAAGCGACCAAATGATGTATCACTGCGCTGGATCTCCAGGGAGCAAGGGAAGGAACTACTGGAAGACATACACGGCGGAGACTGCGGACATTATTCATCATCGCGGACCCTCGTCGGCAAGGCGTTCCGCAGTGGGTTTTATTGGCCCACCGCGCTCAATGACGCCGTGGAACTAGTGAAAGCTTGTGAAGCCTGCCAGTTCCACGCCAAGCAGATCCATCAGCCAGCAGGAGGCTTGCAGACTATCCCGCTTTCGTGGCCATTCGCAGTCTGGGGACTGGACATCTTGGGCCCGTTTCCTCGGGCGCCAGGGGGCTACCGCTACCTTTACGTTGCCGTGGACAAGTTCACCAAGTGGGCTGAAGTAGAGGCTGTCCACACCATTCCCGCGGGTTCCGTGATCAAGTTCATCAAGGGCATCGTGAGTCGGTTCGGGGTGCCAAATCGCATCATCATGGACAATGGTTCGCAGTTCACCAGTAACCTCTTCAAAACATACTGTGCTAACCTTGGAACGCAGATATGCTACGCCTCAGTGGCGCACCCCCGAAGCAACGGCCAGGCCGAGCGAGCCAACGCGGAGGTCCTGAGGGGCCTCAAGACCAGGACGTTCAAGAAGAAGCTGGAGGCCTGCGGCAGAGGTTGGTACGACGAGCTTCAGTCCATGCTGTGGTCCATCCACACCACCGCGACCAAGCCGACTGGAGAGACCCTGTTCTTCCTGGTCTACGGAGCGGAAGTGGTCCTCCCTCACGAGGTCAGACGTTGCTCTGTGCGGGTCCTGGCGTTCGACGAGGCCCAGCACGACGCCATGCGGGGGATGGACCTCGTGCTGGGGGAGGAACGTCGCCGAGAAGCCGCGCTGCAAGCGGTGAGATACCAACAGGCACTGCGGCGATACCACTGCCGCAACATCCGTCCCAGGACTCTTGAGGTAGGAGACCTCGTGCTCAGGCGGGTTCTCTCCAGGGAGGGACTGCACAAGCTCTCTCCCATGTGGGAGGGCCTGTTCAAGGTTGTTCATGTTTCCAGGCCCGGCTCCGCGCGCTTGGAGACTCAGGAGGGAGTGCCGGTCCAGAATGCGTGGAACATCCAGCACCTCCGGAGGTTCTACCCCTGAAAAGGCCCAGAGCGTGTGAAGCAAGGCGAGTGCCTGTGAAGCTATCGCGTTTTGGAAAAGGCCCGGAGCATGTGAAGTAAGGCGAGTGCCTGTGAAGCTAGCGCGTTTTGGAAAAGGCCCGGAGCCTGTGAAGCAAGGCGAGTGCCTGTGAAGCTATCGCGTTTTGGAAAAGGCCCAAAGCCTGTGAAGTAAGGCGAGTGCCTGTGAAGCTATCGCGTTTTGGAAAAGGCCGAAAGCCTGTGAAGTAAGGCGAGTGCCTGTGAAGCTATCACGTTTTGGAAAAGGCCCGGAGCCTGTGAAGAAGGCGAATGCCTGTGAATCTATCGCGTTTTGGAAAAGGCCCAGAGCCTGTGAAGTAAGGCGAGTGCCTGTGAAGCTATTGCGTTTTGGAAAAGGCCCGGAGCCTGTGAAGAAGGCGAATGCCTGTGAAGCTATCGCGTTTTGGAAAAGGTCCCGAGCCTGTGAAGCTATCGCGTTTTGGAAAAGGCCCGGAGCCTGTGAGGAAGGCCAACGCCTGTGAAGCTCACCGCCCGTGACACTCTCACGTAATAATGAGTTGGGGTTGTACACGCCCCGGAGTCTCAGGAGCGCCGGCCTCAGGTCCTGGGGCTCCCTCCCACGCCCAATGGCAGCACTTAGCTCCGTGCTGGTGAGAAGACGTCGAAGACTAGATTAGGTGCCGGACGCGGCTTTTCATTTGCTTTCCGCAGTTGGCTTGTTCCTTCTCATTCGAAGTTTTGTTGGAGTTGTTGCTGTCTTTGGCTCGAGGTTCTTCGACTTTTCACTCTCCTACCTCGATTTCTCTTGCACAAGGCCTCGCGAGGGGGGGGGGGTAGCTGAGCACCCTCGCGAGCGTTCCTACCCTAGTCATTCAAAGAGTTCGCGACCTGGGCCCCTTACAGGAGCACCCCTCCAGTCCGTGCCCCACAGGTACCGCGACACAAACAAAGGGCCTGGGTCGGTCGCCCCCCACGGCCGGGGCCGGGAACAATCCACGCTCGGGCACGTAGCCGGAAGTTGCGGTATTGAAGGCAAAACGATGATTAACAGCAATGACCCAAACACGCCACCGCGGGGCTCCGCACTATTGACTTTGTTACGCAGGAAAAAGGGAAAAGGAAGAACAAATCCGGCGTGGCTCGCCTCACACCTGCCCGTAGGGAAGGCCCGAGCTGCCTCCGGAGCTCAGGCGGACTCCCTCTCACGCTTCACTAGGGCGCGACGGCGGGCGGACATGTTGCCACCCCCAAGCAGATACGATGGCGTGGAGGCTGACCACGGCCACCGCTAGAGGAGTCGCCGCCTGAAGAAGAACCGGAGAAGCTTGAGGAACCCCGAACACCGCCAGGCGCGCGAGCGCTTCTCTCTCCCTCATCGCTGGAGCTGGGTTCCCAGCCGCGGTCGTCACCCTCGGGGCAACACCCTGCGCGGCGACCATCTTCCCCAAACACCCTCACGTAGATGGTGGCGTCGCCGTCGAACTTTAAGTGTAGGGTGCACCAACGGCTCAGGCCATGTGCGTGGGCAAACGTCTGCCAACCGCGGGCCAGGGACAGGCTCCCGGCCGCGGAGACCTCCAGTGAGACCCATGAGGCCCGGCTGCAGCAGCCGTTAGCCTGGAGCCAGAGGCCGCGCGGGGTGCCGGCCTGGAGCTCGTCGAGGAGGAAGCGAGGAAGCGGAAGCCGGGTGCTAGCCGGCCCCGCCGACCACATGACGAACTCCGGCAGCACTTCAGCAGCACGAACGCGTGGCCTGGGGGGACGGGCAGCCGGAGCGTGCCCCCCGGCTGCAGCAATCCGCCCTTTGCTGTGCTGAAGATTGCCTCCACGGCCGCGGGAAGCCACCGTGGTGGCCGCAGGATGTTTGCGAGGGCGCCCTTGGTCGCGCTTGGGTGGGGTAGAGGCGGGCTCAACCCGGCAAGCCTTCCCCTTCTCGGCGGCCGAGAACCTCTGAGGGAGTCCTGGATTAGGGGGTGTTCGGGTAGCCGGACTATACCTTCAGCCGGACTCCTGGACTATGAAGATACAAGATGGAAGACTTCGTCCCGTGTCCGGATGGGACTTTCCTTGGCGTGGAAGGAAAGCTTGGCGATGCGGATATTCAAGATCTCCTACCATTGTAACCGACTCTATGTAACCCTAACCCTATCCGGTGTCTATATAAACCGGAGGGTTTTAGTCCGTAGGACAACTTCATAAACTCCATAGACAACAATTGTACCATAGGCTAGCTTCTAGGGTTTAGCCTCCTCGATCTCGTGGTAGATCCACTCTTGTACTACCCCTATCATCAATATTAATCAAGCAGGACGTAGGGTTTTACCTCCATCAAGAGGGCCCGAACCTGGGTAAAACATCGTGTTTCCTGCCTCATGTTACCATCCGGCCTAGACGCACAGTTCGGGACCCCCTACCCGAGATGTGCCGGTTTTGACACCGACATTGGTGCTTTCATTGAGAGTTCCTCTATGTCGCCGCCGTTAGGTCCGATGGCTCCTTTGTTCATCAACAACGATGCGGTCCAGGGTGAGACTTTTCTCCCCGGACAGATCTTCGCCTTCGGCGGCTTCGCTCTGCGGGCCAATTCTCTTGGCCACTTGGAGCAGATCAAAAGCTACGCCCCTGGCCATCAAGTCAGGTTTGGAAGCTTAAACTACACGGCTGACATCCGCGGAGAGTTGATCTTCGACGGGTTCGAGGCACGACCAAGCGCGCCGCACTATCTCGAGGGGCATGATCTAGCTCTGCCTCTGGGTAGTGTCCTGGAGGCCGCACACGCATCGGTTCCGACCTCTAACTCGGAACCTATTGTGCCAATTGAGGACGAGCGGCTGGACACCACCTCGGGGGCTGCGATCTTAAAGGTGATCGAGCCGAACGCTAGCCCCGCACTCTGCATGATCCGTGACTCCGAGGATCTGGACTCCTCCCTAGACACCGAACCCCCCGCGCCCCTGCCAATCGAATCCGATTGGGCGCCGATATTGGAGTTCACCGCCGCAGACATCTTTCAGCACTCGCCTTTTGGCGTCATCCTGAATTCTCTTAAGTCTCTCTCTTTATCTGGAGAGCCCTGGCCGAATTACGGTCAGCGAGGATGGGATGCGGACGATGAAGAAATTCAAAACCCACCCACCACCCACTTTGTAGCCACTGTCGACGATTTAACCGACATGCTTGACTTCGGCTCCGAAGACATCGACGGTATGGACGACATTGTAGGAGACGAACAGGAACCAGCACCTGTAGGGCGCTGGAAGGGCACCTCATCATATGACATACATATGGTGGATACTCCAAAAGATGGAGATGGCGATGGAACAGTGGGGGAGGACACCCCCAAGAAACAGGCAAAGCGCCGGTGTTAGCGGCGCCGCTCTAAATCCCGCCAAAGAAAAAACGGTGATTCCGTTACGGGAGGTAATAGTACCCCGGACAGCGCCGAAGAACACTCACCTCAGCAAGAGTCGGCAAAGGAAGATGGAGAAGCCAGCCCTCATGAGAGAGCGGCAGACCAAGAGGTTGAGGATGATAACTATATGCCTCCCTCCGAAGATGAGGCAAGCCTCGATGACGACGAATTCGTCATACCATCAGAACCCGCTGAACAAGAGCGTTTTAGACGCAGGCTTTTAGCCATGGCAAGCAGCCTCAAGAAAAAGTAGCAGCAGGCTTTTAGCCATGGCAAGCAGCCTCAAGAAAAAGCAGCAGCAGCTTAGAGCTGCCCAAGATTTGCTAGCTGACAGATGGACTGAAGTCCTTGCGGCCGAAGAGTATGAACTCGAACGCCCCTCCAAGAGTTACCCAAAGCGCAGGCCGCTACCCCGATCAGAGGAGGAAGCACCTACATCACCAGCGCATGACATGGCAGACCGGCCACCACGCGGCCGCGACAGAGAGGTCTATCGACCCTCCACCCAAGCGATGCCCCGACGCCACTCAACTAAGGCACGGGAAAATGCGCCAGACCTGCGAGACATACTGGAGGACAAGGCAAGACAAACAAGATCGATCTACGGATTGCGCAGGCGCCCTATGGCACGTGACGATGATCTTCACTCCGGATACAACAAATCCGGCCGGGCCGAACACAACAGACATAGCTCTTCCGAGCTACGTCGTGATATAGCCCAGTACAGAGGCGCCGCACACCCGCTATGCTTCACGAATGAAGTAATGGAGCATAAAATCCCAGAGGGTTTCAAACCCGTAAACATCGAATCATACGATGGCACCACAGACCCGGCGGTATGGATTGAGGATTATCTCCTTCACATCCACATGGCGCACGGCGATGATCTACACGCCATCAAGTACCTCCCGCTCAAACTTAAAGGACCGGCCCGGCATTGGCTTAACAGCTTGCCAGCAGACTCAATCAGTTCTTGGGAGGACCTCGAAGCTGCATTCCTCGACAACTTCCAGGGCACTTATGTGCGACCGCCGGATGACGACGACTTAAGCCACATAATTCAGCAGCCAGAAGAATCAGCCAGACAATTCTGGACACGGTTCCTAACAAAGAAAAACCAGATAGTTGACTGTCCGGACGCAGAGGCCCTAGCAGCCTTCAAGCATAACATCCGCGACGAGTGGCTTGCCCGGCACCTGGGACAGGAAAAGGCAAAATCCATGGCAGCCCTCACGACACTCATGACCCGCTTTTGCGCGGGTGAAGACAGCTGGCTAGCTCGCAGTAACAACTTATCAAAGAACCTTGGTAATTCGGATACCGAGGACAAAAGTGGCAGGACACATTGGAACAAACAAAAACGCTGCGTTAACAGCGACATCAATGAAGACACGGCAGTCAATGCTGGATTCAGAGGCTATAAATCCGGTCAGCGGAAAAAGCCATTTAAAAAGAATACTCAGGGCCCGTCCAGTTTGGACCGAATACTCTATTGCTTGTGCCAGATACATGGCACCCCCGAAAAGCCAGCCAATCACACTAACAGGAATTGTTGGGTGTTCAAGCAGGCAGGCAAGTTAAGAGCCGAAAACAAAGACAAGGGGCTGCACAACGACGACGAGGAGCCCAAGCCGCCGAACAACAATGGACAGAAGGGCTTTCCCCCACAAGTGCGGATGGTGATCATGATATACGCAACCCACATTCTCAAGCCGGAGCGGAAGCGTGCGCTACGGGACGTATACGCGATGGAGCCAGTCGCCCCAAAGTTCAACCCATGGTCCTCCTGCCCGATCACTTTTGATCGGAGGGACCATCTATGACACCCCAAAATTTTGACCTTGTTTTAATGAATTAAAATTTTGCCAGGAATTAAAACTTTAAATTTGTGAGCTCCCTTTTGATTTTGTTTAATCATTTTCTTCCCTGTTGTGATGAGTTTTTTTTCAAAGTGAAAATCTTTCAATATGTTGGACTTATTTAATATCTCAAGAGAAACTTTTCCTTATTCAATATAACCAATTAAATAATTAAGTTGCTTGATCTTTACTTTCTTGAAAATGGTTTTTCAAGGTTAAGTGGCCATATTTGAACTACAACCATTTGATAAATTCACTTAAAATTCCCACAACAATTTGGAGATGTCATGTGATGTTTTTAAATCACCTTTGTATAAAAACATCTTTATTTAATGTAATATTTTGAGTTCCACAACAGATTTCTCTTCTCTGGTCCAGTGGGCATTTTGCACTACAACTCCTTTAAATATTTTCTTCTAGCCTCCACCAAATTTTTTGGATGTTAGTAGTAACATATGATTCAACATTTTTCAAAAAAAACTAGTGCTGTTCTTTGAAAAATTTGAGTGAATCAACCTCATTTTCATTCTGGACCAACTTGAGGATTTGTACAGCAACTACATCTTAAGTTGCTCCTTTACCCATGATTCCTTTTCCTGCTTGTAGACCATCCTACCAAACCCCTAAATCCAGGAGCACACACCCATTGGTTCATTTTTTGGTTCATGAAATAATGTCATTTATCTTCTGTCCAGAATTGAAGTTTTGCAAAACTTGCACTAACAAGTTTCTGATTTTGGCCAAATAACCTCACCACCTTCTCATTCATCTAAGGAGACCCTGATCTGGAGAGTTTGGCAACTCCAAGAAAAGCCTAGATGCCTGTGGCATTTTATCAAACACCCTGTGTGCATGGCCAGATTTGGCATGGATTCAGGTTTGCATTGTAAACTTGGCCACCTGACCTAACCACCATGCCCATTTCCCCTCTATCTAACCCTAACCTAGCCTTGTTACTTCCCAGCGTCAACTGCGACCTCTAGCGTGTTCTGGCATTGTGTCGAGCACATCCCGTGCATGCCCAGAGCGCGGGCAGAGCGTGCGTTTGGCACGCGTTTTGCACTTGCCGCGCCCGAGCCGACACGCTGGGCCCCCTGGCTTTGGCCCACTCGGCAGCACCCCGCCACGCACGTCCCTCCTCACCGCTACGCGCCAAGCCGCCCCTCGCCACGCCCGACAGGCCAGAAGCTAGCCGCCACGGCCGCCGACAGCCCCTGCTCCGTTTAGCGCCGCCGAGCCTCCCCCGCTCGCCACCTGCCTCCTGGAGCAGTGCGTGCTCATCCGCAGCCTTGTCCGCTAGCGCTCGTCGCCGCCACGATGCCCTGCAGCTACAGAAAGACGGTCGCCGACGAGCTCATCCACGGCCGCCGCTGAACCGCCTCGACTCGCCTATTTAAGGAGCCCCAAGCTCATCTCCGCACGCAGGCAGTCCCAAGCCACCTCCTGAGGACCCCCATTGGCAGCCAATCGACCCGGGGAGGCCTCCTTCCGCATCTCCGGCAACTCCTGCCGCCGCCACCGCCCCGGCCAATCCGGTACCTCCAGTACCTCCCCCTCTCCATTCTCTTCACCAGAAACTTCCTCATCCTCCCGTGAACCCATTCCCCTACTTAATCTTGATCAGGAACCACCGTAGCCCCAAATCCACCTTGCTCCCGAAGCTTCCCTCCGCCGCGGAGCTCGCCGCCGGCGATTTCCTCCAGTCCCGACGACCCTACGACTACCGGAGTGACCGTCTTGATCCCCTGAGCACGCCGATGGCCTCCGTTCCCCGAACGTTGCCGTCATTCGCCGGTGAGCCTCGCCAGAGCCCTGCCACGCTCGGGCAGAGGAGGGAGAAGACGCGGGCGACTGGTCAAACCTGTCCAGTGGGCCAGGCGGGCCCACCGTCAGAGACCCAGCGCCAGTCCACGTGGTTAAGTGAAGCCGTAAAGGGCGCAAGTGCGTTTTCTCTGCACCGAAAGCGTAATCTCGTTTGAACCGTTTTCTTTTCCTGATTTTATTCAAAACAGATTTTGACCAGATCTTTGACTGGCTATAACTTTTTAAATACAACTCCAAATGAATTGATTATTTTTCCTACCTTCCTCAAATTTGGTCTAGTTTATTTTAAGATTTATTTCAAAATTTTCCAAACAACTTTTTTGTACTGTTTTTGAAATATGTGTTAATTCAAATATATTTTAAAATAGGGTTTTGGAGAGAGAGAAGAAACTTTCAAAAGTGTTGGAGAGCACCTCACCCCTCCACAACTTAAAGGCAAGCATTCTGAACCCTGGTATAATGTTTTTGGTGTGTTATTTGACACGTTTATAACACCACCTTATTTCGGAGGACTTGTTATTTTATGTGATATGATCATATGCATGGAAGCATATCGGTGATTTCCTTGCTGTTGGGAATGAATATTTTTGTGAGGGTAATCATCCTCATGTGCCTTGCGTGCATGCCGGAAAGGAATCCGGGAAAGCCTCGGCCTTGGGTAGGCGTGAGCTTGTCACCGGTCCCCGTCGGGACGGTTATGTCCGGTATGGCATGGTGAGGTATATTGAGTGGTGATTTCGTCAGTTGTAATATATTTGATACACATGTCATGCAGGGAACTTATAAACCTCCTGAGTCGACCACAGATCGAGTCTTGTTCCAGTAACCCCCATACTTGTCTCGTACTACCACTCGTCCCTGCCGCAGGTAGGGTATGGTTCAGTAAGTCGTCAACCCCTTTCAAGCACACACCGTACAGAGAGGCCATGGTGGAAGACATCGGTTGTAGCCGGTAGGCAGGCCACCTGGTCCGGGGGCATGGGTGTTTCCGGTTGGGACCGAGAGGGGAGGCCACCCCTTAGAGCGCGCGATATAAATTTGATCCCATGCTATGCGAGGTTGTAGCCTCCCCACTTAGAGTTTTGCTTAACAAGTGTCGTGGGTGATTCCAGACACCGATGAGTTAAGCTGGTGTGTGCAAGTTAGGCGTGTTTTCAACTAAAAGGCCGTAGACGGAATTAGTCCCGATGGACTAAAGGAATCCGTTACTCGTGGGTAAAGAGTACGCCCTCTGCAGAGATTAAACCTATTCGAATAGCCGTGTCCATGGTTAAGGATTACAGTTTGGGATGGGTCAAGTGTTGGTCTTAGTGTCGGTCTTCGGAGGTGAAATTGTTAAACTAAACTTGGATACTGACCGGTGACTTGTGAGGACCATGATTATTATTATTTTTTGTTATGGACTAACCTGTGGTAATATTTGTATTATCGAGTACCCCTGGGATGGTGCTATCCCCTGGGTATTCATGGTGATTATTTATTTTCTAAGCCCGGTTAAATGTTTATTCCTGTGGATGGACTAACCCGTTTATTATCATGAACTGAATATTTATTATGAGTATTATTTACTTGTGAATAAAGCCCTTTCTGTGATGTCGCTCAGACGTCCGACTGTGGCATTTCTTTTAAAGCCCTTTCTGTGATGTCGCTCAGACGTCTGACTGTGGCATTTCTTTTAAAGCCCTTTCTGTGATGTCGCTCAGACGTCCGACTATGGCATTTCTTTTAAAGCCCTTTTTGTGATGTCGCTTAGACGTCCGACTGTGGCATTTCTTTTAAGGCCCTTTTTGTGATGTTGCTCAGACGTCCGACTGTGGCATTTCTTTTAAAGCCCTTTCTGTGACGTCGCTCAGACGTCCGACTGTGGCATTTCTTTTAAAGCCCTTTCTGTGGTGTCGCTTAGACGCCCGACTGTGGCATTTCTTTTAAGCCCTTTATGTGGTGTCGCACAGACGCCCGACTGCGGCATTTTATTTCCACTCCCTTATTGCTTATTCATGTTGCATATAAATAACCGCTTGCATGCATAAAAGATATGTTATTTGTGACTAACGATGTGATCATAGAATATTTCAGTGCATAGATATTAATTATATTATTCTAGTGTTCTTGATGTTTGCGAGTACATTCAAAGTACTCACTGGCTTGTCCCTGGCTATTGTCTTGGCCAGATATTCGCATGGAAAGGAGCGCTGCGATGACAGCCGCGGAAATTAAGCAACGGTGATAGCAGCCTCGCGAAGATAGGAGTTAACCTGGTCAGCTGTTCCCATGGGAAATGGAGTCCCACACACTGATGACTCACAAACTGCTTCCGCCATCGACCACTAGAAAACCTTTTGATGTACTCACAGGCCACAATGGTCTGTACTACACATTCTGTACTTTTGCTTGGAATTTCTGTAACAAGCTGGTGCCTCATCAGCTAACAGTAATCCTGGGGCTGGTGAGCACAACGGCCATTTTCTGGAAAATTTTGTCCGGAAAACCGGTCTTGACAGACTTGGTATCAGAGCCAGGCTGACCATTGGCTAATCCTATCTTAGCCAGGTCAATAAACCTAAGCAAACCAGCCCACCAGACTTTGACCAAACCCTAGTCAAGCTTCCCTAGCAAGATAGCCACACCGAGACCCGACACCCTTATCGGCAGTCGATGCCCAACCTATCAACCCAACCTGTCAATCATGCACCAGTAACCAAGTCCTAAATAGTCCTTTTCACAAGCGTGCGAAGGAAGACTCCGTCCCCTTTTTCCTATAAAAAGGGCACGATAGCCCCAACACAGCACAACCTCTACCCCAAACCGAGCCACAATGCCCGGCCCTGTCGTGCACAATGAGACCACAGCAACCAACCTTGGAGGCTTTGTGACCATACTCGCAAACCTCACCCGTCGTGCCTATGCGTTAGAAGAGCCCCCAGAATATGTTGTGTACCAAGGACCCATGAGCGGCGAGAGCCATCAATTCTGGGCCACTGTGCACATTTATGGTAGGGGACTAGAGCCCAAGCGCCCCTACAGGTTCACCGGAAGGACAACTTCCTTTGAGCCACAAGCCATCCAACTAGCTGCCCGAGAAGCTATAGTTCATCTCCGACACTTGTCGCCCAGAGTTAACTGTCGCTCGTTCCACTACTACCCCAGACGTGAAGGGTATGGTAGACCACCCCAAGTTGTCAACGGAGATCACGAGACAGATCCTGCATTGTTGCACCTAGTGCGCTATGTAAGTGCACTAGAGGAACTATGCGATCAAATCACGATTGATCTAATCGCAGCTCGTGGAGAACTGGTTCGTCGAACCCCGGCGAGAGAAGAGATCAAGCCCAACATCATCAACCCAGTCGTGCTGTTTGGACACCCGATCGAGCCCCGGAGATTTACCCCAGCCATCGGCCAAGGTGCCGCGATAACCCCAGAAGTACTTCGCCGCATACTAGAAGCACACTCCAACGGGGTTGTGGCCAACAATCCACGAGATGGTCATCATCGCTACCCCGAGCCTGCAGCCCCTCAGACCACTCCAGTTAATTCAGACGACGAGACCCGAAGAGAAGCCTCGACATCCACAAGGCATGCCCGCTTGGATATAAACGAGGTAGACTAAGTCACCCAAAATCATGTCGAGTCCCAGTGTACCCTTGCTTTGTAATCATGTGGCTTTGTTTTTAAACGCCGCCTGTTGTCGTGCCTCTGTTTTAAATAGTATCCCCTGCATGGGTATGTCAGCACCCAGTTGCATATTTTTTTTTCCGAACACAACTACCCAAAAACCTTCCCCGACAATCCCCACAGTAACACATCACTATAGTGAAATGTGTGAATCTGTGGCTAGACCCCGACCTTGGAACAGAGCTGAAATTTTCTTTACCCTTCACCACGGTAAAAATGACCCAGCTCCAGTGCTATAAAAGGCCACCGCGTTACCTTGCCAAGCACCCCTCATCTTGTGCACCATCCTCACAATCAAATTCTTGCCATGCCGAGCCCCAGCATTTACCTGAGAACCCCAGATGCAACCCAGGGAAGTTTTGTCAAGGTATTGTGGGATTTTACCTGCAGTACCATGGGCGCTACCCAGCCACCCCAGTACGAGCTGTTCAAATCAAGGATCACCTCTTCCACCTCTAGATTTTGGGCAGCAGTGCACATCCCTCCCGTAAACTCAAACCAAGATCCAACAGAGGTCTCCTTCGTGGGGAAATCTATGCCAACCCCACAGATGGCCATAGAAGCTGCTGCATATGAAGCGCTTGCTCGCCTTCGATTCGCAGTGCCTTATGCCAGCGAACGAGGATATTATTACTTTCCGAGCCATGCAGAACCCGGAGGAGTGACATCTTTTCCTGGTGGACGAATTGAAAGAGACCCAATCCTGGCCAACCTTGTCCAGTACGTCATCGCTCAAGAGCGTTTAACCCAACGTGTGATGGGTTATCTCCAGAGCCTCGCAGATTTAAATCCTCAAATCGCCATAGGCAGAGCACTAAGGCCCGACCGGGAGAGACACGTGCATCGACTGGTCAATCCACTTTCTCCGATAGAAGAGGAGTGTATCCCAGTACCAGAGACGTTTTCTAGGGACCCCGTCCGATTACCATTCCCATTTTAGGCGTTGCTGCGGTGTTCATTATTGCAACATTTATTTATGTGCTTGACTTTTGCGTAATGCCCTGAGTTTGTACGACAAGTTAATTGGCTTCTACTAATGGATGTAGTTTTTGTTGTGGTTTATGCCCTTTTTAAATTAACTGCTTTTCTCGCAAAATCCTGGAGTGAGATTTCCTTTTTCCTGAGTTGCCACTTCTACACTTTCTCACGGCGTGGATTTATTAATTTCACACAGCACCTCGGCAGCAGACTCACAACCATAATCATTCGAGCACATACACTGTTTGCAAAACTTTGCAACAGTGTTGCATCCAGCTAATCAACCCCTAACAACGGTTAGCACCCGACACACCCTATCTACTCCTCATGATCACTACCACCATGGAGAGCCAACACCTGAGCCGCAGCGTCACGATGATCGTCGAGGATCATCGCGCACAGGAGCACGGAGAGCCCCAGTAGTGTCGCCAGCCCTCCGAATATCAGGATCGCAAACCACTCCGGCATCGCCTCCGCCATTAGAGCCTCACCCGAGCTTTTGTAAGCAGTAGTGGAGAAAGGAGGAGGAGAAGTGAGGCCAGGTGTGAGGAAGAAGAGAGGAGAACACCCCGGCCATTTTATAGCTCGAGCTCGGTGTACGGTGGGCGAGGTCCACCAACGCGGCTCATCGCCGATCGCCGGTGTTTGGAGACGAATCCGCAAGTAGTGCCGACAGCATGTTGGCCCGCGAGGTGAGTGCATGCTGCACCGGCAGCTAGCACGCCGCGCACTACCACGGTACGGCCTAGATACCCTACGCGCTAAACGTTGCCGGTGGAGAAAGCGCGGGGAAGCGCGCGAGAGAGAGGAAGAAGGGAGAGCCAGAGGGAGAAGAAGAGGCTGACTGTGGGCCCCGGGTCCACCCGTCAACCAGAGAGAGCACTGTACTCTCGGGTGCGACCAACGTATATTTAAATTTAGAAGTTATTCTAAATTTATATCCAGCTAGGGATCTCACGTTTGTCCCGAACCGTAGATTTTTCCACGCAGCACCAGTATTCATACTGTGGTTTTACACCACTTATTGCCCTCTCACTGTAGCCACATCTTTGTTGCATAAATTTTTCTTGAAATAGCTTTTGACAAATCTCGAGGACGAGATTTTTTCTTAAGGGGGGTAGTGTCATGACACCCCAAAATTTTGACCTTGTTTTAATGAATTAAAATTTTGCCAGGAATTAAAACTTTAAATTTGTGAGCTCCCTTTTGATTTTGTTTAATCATTTTCTTCCCTGTTGTGATGAGTTTTTTTTTCAAAGTGAAAATCTTTCAATATGTTGGACTTATTTAATCTCTCAAGAGAAACTTTTCCTTATTCAATATAACCAATTAAATAATTAAGTTGCTTGATCTTTACTTTCTTGAAAATGGTTTTTCAAGGTTAAGTGGCCATATTTGAACTACAACCATTTGATAAATTCACTTAAAATTCCCACAAAAATTTGGAGATGTCATGTGATGTTTTCAAATCACCTTTGTATGAAAACATCTTTATTTAATGAAATATTTTGAGTTCCACAACAGATTTCTCTTCTCTGGTCCAGTGGGCATTTTGCACTACAACTCCTTTAAATATTTTCTTCTAGCCTCCACCAAAATTTTTGGATGTTAGTAGTAACATATGATTCAACATTTTTCAAAAAGACTAGTGCTGTTCTTTGAAAAATTTGAGTGAATCAACCTCATTTTCATTCTGGACCAACTTGAGGATTTGTACAGCAACTACATCTTAAGTTGCTCCTTTACCCATGATTCCTTTTCCTGCTTGTAGACCATCCTACCAAACCCCTAAATCCAGGAGCACACACCCATTGGTTCATTTTTGGTTCATGAAATAATGCCATTTATCTTCTGTCCAGAATTGAAGTTTTGCAAAACTTGCACTAACAAGTTTCTGATTTTGGCCAAATAACCTCACCACCTTCTCATTCATCTAAGGAGACCCTGATCTGGAGAGTTTGGCAACTCCAAGAAAAGCCTAGATGCCTGTGGCATTTTATCAAACACCCTGTGTGCATGGCCAGATTTGGCATGGATTCAAGTTTGCATTGTAAACTTGGCCACCTGACCTAACCACCATGCCCATTTCCCCTCTATCTAACCTTAACCTAGCCTTGTTACTTCCCAGCCTCAGCGCGCGACCTCTAGCGTGTTCTGGCATTGTGTCGAGCACATCCCGTGCGTGCCCAGAGCACGAGCAGAGCGTGCGTTTGGCACGCGTTTTGCACCTGCCGCGCCCGAGCCAACACGCTGGGCCCCCTGGCTTTGGCCCACTCGGCAGCACCCCGCCACGCACGTCCCTCCTCACCGCTACGCGCCAAGCCGCCCCTCGCCATGCCCGACAGGCCAGAAGCTAGCCGCCACGGCCGCCGACAGCCCCTGCTCCGTTCAGCGCCGCCGAGCCTCCCCCGCTCGCCACCTGCCTCCTGGAGCAGTGCGTGCTCATCCGCAGCCTTGTCCGCTAGCGCTCGTCGCCGCCACGATGCCCTGCAGCTACAGAAAGACGGTCGCCGACGAGCTCATCCACGGCCGCCGCTGAACCGCCTCGACTCGCCTATTTAAGGAGCCCCGAGCTCATCTCCGCACGCAGGTAGTCCCAAGCCACCTCCTGAGGACCCCCATTGGCAGCCAATCGACCCGAGGAGGCCTCCTTCCGAATCTCCGGCAACTCCTGCCGCCGCCACCGCCCCGGCCAATCCGGCACCTCCAGTACCTCCCCCTCTCCATTCTCTTCGCCAGAAACTTCCTCATCCTCCCGTGAACCCATTCCCCTACTTAATCTTGATCAGGAACCACCGTAGCCCCAAATCCACCTTGCTCCCGAAGCTTCCCTCCGCCGCGGAGCTCGCCGCCGGCGATTTCCTCCACTCCCGACGACCCTACGACTACCGGAGTGACCGTCTTGATCCCCTGAGCACGCCGATGGCCTCCGTTCCCCGAACGGTGCCGTCATTCGCCGGTGAGCCTCGCCGGAGCCCTGCCACGCTCGGGCAGAGGAGGGAGAAGACACGGGCGACTGGTCAAACCTGTCCAGTGGGCCAGGCGGGCCCACCGTCAGAGGCCCAGCGCCAGTCCACGTGGTTAAGTGAAGGCGTAAAGGGCGCAAGTGCGTTTTCTCTGCACCGAAAGCGTAATCTCGTTTGAACCGTTTTCTTTTCCTGATTTTATTCAAAACAGATTTTGACCAAATCTTTGACTGGCTATAACTTTTTAAATACAACTCCAAATGAATTGATTCTTTTTCCTACCTTCCTCAAATTTGGTCTAGTTTATTTTAAGATTTATTTCAAAATTTTCCAAACAACTTTTTTGTACTGTTTTTGAAATATGTGTTAATTCAAATATATTTTAAAATAGGGTTTTGGAGAGAGAGAAGAAACTTTCAAAAGTTTTGGAGAGCACCTCACCCCTCCACAACTTAAAGGCAAGCATTCTGAACCCTGGTATAATGTTTTTGGTGTGTTATTTGACACGTTTATAACACCACCTTATTTCGGAGGACTTGTTATTTTATGTTATATGATCATATGCATGGAAGCATATCGGTGATTTCCTTGCTATTGGGAATGAATATTTTTGTGAGGGTAATCATCCTCATGTGCCTTGCGTGCATGCCGAAAAGGAATCCGGGAAAGCCTCGGCCTTGGGTAGGCGTGAGCTTGTCACCGGTCCCCGTCGGGACGGTTATGTCCGGTATGGCATGGTGAGGTATATTGAGTGGTGATTTCGTCAGTTGTAATATATTTGATACACATGTCATGCAGGGAACTTATAAACCTCCTGAGTCGACCATAGATCGAGTCTTGTTCCAGTAACCCCCATACTTGCCTCGTACTACCACTCTTCCCTGATGCAGGTAGGGTATGGTTCAGTAAGTCGTCAACCCCTTTCAAGCACACACCGTACAGAGAGGCCATGGTGGAAGACATCGGTTGTAGCCGGTAGGCAGGCCACCTGGTCCGGGGGCATGGGTGTTTCCGGTTGGGACCGAGAGGGGAGGCCACCCCTTAGAGCGTGCGATATTAATTTGATCCCATGCTACGCGAGGTTGTAGCCTCCCCACTTAGAGTTTTGCTTAACAAGTGTCGTGGGTGATTCCAGACACCGATGAGTTAAGCTGGTGTGTGCAAGTTAGGCGTGTTTTCAACTAAAAGGCCGTAGACGGAATTAGTCCCGATGGACTAAAGGAATCCGTTACTCGTGGGTAAAGAGTACGCCCTCTGCAGAGATTAAACCTATTCGAATAGCCGTGTCCATGGTTAAGGATTACAGTTTGGGATGGGTCAAGTGTTGGTCTTAGTGTCGGTCTTCGGAGGTGAAATTGTTAAACTAAACTTGGATACTGACCGGTGACTTGTGAGGACCATGATTATTATTATTTTTTGTTATGGACTAACCTGTCGTAATATTTGTATTATCGAGTACCCCTGGGATGGTGCTATCCCCTGGGTATTCATGGTGATTATTTATTTTCTAAGCCCGGTTAAATGTTTATTCCTGTGGATGGACTAACCCGTTTATTATCATGAACTGAATATTTATTATGAGTATTATTTACTTGTGAATAAAGCCCTTTCTGTGATGTCGCTCAGACGTCCGACTGTGGCATTTCTTTTAAAGCCCTTTCTGTGATGTCGCTCAGACATCCGACTGTGGCATTTCTTTTAAAGCCCTTTATGTGATGTCGCTCAGACGTCCGACTGTGGCATTTCTTTTAAAGCCCTTTCTGTGATGTCGCTCAGACGTCCGACTGTGGCATTTCTTTTAAGGCCCTTTTTGTGATGTCGCTCAGACGTTCGACTGTGGCATTTCTTTTAAAGCCCTTTCTGTGACGTCGCTCAGATGTCCGACTGTGACATTTCTTTTAAAGCCTTTTCTGTGGTGTCGCTTAGACGCCCGACTGTGGAATTTATTTTAAGCCCTTTATGTGGTGTCGCACAGACGCCCGACTGCGGCATTTTATTTCCACTCCCTTATTGCTTATTCATGTTGCATATAAATAACCACTTGCATGCATAAAAGATATGTTATTTGTGACTAACGATGTGATCATAGAATATTTCAGTGCATAGATATCAATTATATTATTCCAGTGTTCTTGATGTTTGCGAGTACATTCAAAGTACTCACTGGCTTGTCCCTGGCTATTGTCTTGGCCAGATATTCGCATGGACAGGAGCGCTGCGATGACAGCCGCGGAAATTAAGCAACGGTGATAGCAGCCTCGCGAAGATAGGAGTTAACCAGGTCAGCTGTTCCCGTGGGAAATGGAGTCCCACACACTGATGACTCACAAACCGCTTCCGCCATTAACCACTAGAAAACCTTTTGATGTACTCATAGGCCACAATGGTCTGTACTACACATTCTGTACTTTTGCTTGGAATTTCTGTAACAAGTTGGTGCCTCATCAGCTAACAGTAATCCTGGGGCTGGTGAGCACAATGGCCATTTTCTGGAAAATTTTGTCCGGAAAACCGGTCGTGACACCATCCCACTAGCATCCGTCATGGCGGCTTTGCCGCATTGGTTCTCGACCCAATCATCGACGGATTTCACCTCACAAGAGTCCTCATGGACGGCGGCAGTAGCCTGAACCTGCTTTATCAGGACACAGTGCAGAAAATGGGCATAGACCCATCAAGGATCAAACCAACAAGAACGACCATTAAAGGCGTCATACCAGGTGTAGAATCCAACTGTACAGGCTCAGTAACACTTGACGTGGTCTTCGGATCCCCGAATAATTTCCGAAGCGAAGAGTTAATCTTTGATATAGTCCCGTTTCGCAGTGGCTATCACGCCCTGCTCGGACGAACCGCATTCGCAAAATTCAATGCGGTGCCGCACTACGCATATCTCAAACTCAAGATGCCAGGCCCTCGAGGAGTAATCACGGTCAATGGAAACACCGAACGCTCCCTCCGTACGGAGGAGCATACGGCGGCTCTCGCAGCGGAGGTACAAAGTAGCCTTCTTCGGCAATTCTCTAGTCCGGCCATTAAAAAGCCAGACACCGCCAAGCGCGCCCGGAGTAACCTACAGCAGGACCGCCTGGCACACTCCGAGCAAGCGTAGCAATGCGGCCCCAACCCTAGCTTTCGCGACCTAGCGAAACTAGTACCTCGCGTACATAACTACGCCCTTGAAATACCATGGGCACAGGGGAAGGGGCAAAATAACAGCACGCCCAAAATACGGCTTAAAGTGTACCAAGGGCTGCCGGATTCTTTTTTTAAATTTTTTCTTACTTTCAGGACTCCATACTTCGGACGACCTGTTCGACAATTGGATTGCCGCACAAACGATGCAAGATCCAGGAAGGCAGACAAGCCATGCCGCATTATGGAACTCCCAGGTGGTCTCTGTTACGAGCGATGTACCTACTTTATATATAATTCCGCGGCCTGCCCCTGGTCAGGACATACTGAATAGTCCAATATCTTTTGCTTACGGCACCATCTGTATCGTTCGGCTTTGATAAATAGCCTCTCCATAAACAATGCCTAGCTTTTTGTCTATTTTCTACATTACTCTTTTCATATATATGTTCATTAATGACATGTTGCACCCGTACATTGTGGTACGGCAAGTACGCCAGGGGCTTCAGTACCCTTTAATATGGTGTGAGAAGTCCGTACACTTTCACAAGTGCGGCACCCCGAACTCATAGCACTATATGCATCGGCTCCGAATCATGAATTGGGTCAATAGTTGGGTTTGCCCGGCTCCTATGTTTTGGTGCCTTACGTTCCGCTATATCGGCTAAGGTAGCACTAGGAGAACCACTGCGATTGTGCCCCCGTTGAGCTGGGTTAAGCACCTCAGTGGAGAAAGCTAAAACTGACTGTCATGATGAGGCGAGAGACCGGTCGCTGTTCGAGAGGTTTTTCGAGTCCCTAAAGGCTTATGCCGCTTCGAGCGAGGAGCTGGATAACCCCAGCCAAGGCGTGGATAGCGCCCCGAACTCGGTCTTCCGAACTAGCGGCTTCGCCGAAAATTAAAATTATAAAGTTCTATGACTAAGTGAGAGTGTTCAAGCACTATAGTCCGATTGCCTAGTTCGTCGTGCTGAGCGCCTCCCTCGAAGGACCCAACCATGGGAAAAAGAGCGCCCAGGTTTATCACCGAACACCCCAGCACTAGTGGCATGGGGGCAGAAGCCGACGACTCGCCATCTCTCAATTTTTGATAAACGGCCGCACAGAAAATAATATTTTAAATTCAATAAGCATTGCTTAGCGCATATGAACAAGTTTTCAGCGCATATGATAAACACGAGCGAATTCATTCAAAAATTACATCCTTGGTGCACTCATCTGCCACAAGGTGGGCACCTACAAGAACATCCTTATAGTAGTTCTCCGGCTTGCGATATTCCTTCCCCGGCGGCGGCCCGTCCGTCACAAGCTTCTCACCGTCCAGCTTACCCCAGTGCACCTTTACACGGGCAAGGGCCCTACGGGCACCTTCGATGCAGGTGGAGCGCTTGATGACCTCGAGCCTTGGACAGGCCTCCACCAGCCGCCGCACCAGCCCGAAGTAGCTCCCAGGCAAGGCCTCTCCGGGCCACAGCCAAACTATGAAGCCCTTCATGGCCTGTTCGGCCGCCTTGTGGAGTTCGACCAGCTGTTTCAGCTGGTCGCTCAAGGGCACAGGGTGTCCGGCCTCAGCATACTGAGACCAGAATACCTTCTCCGTCGAGCTGCCCTCTTCAGCTCGGTAGAATGCGGCGGCATCGGACACGCTGCGGGGAAGATCTGCGACGGCCCCTGGAGAACTCCGGATTTGGGTAAGTAACAAGTAGTTTACTTTTATGTTTCTGCTTTGCATAAAGAATGCCTTACCCGCTGCTATCTTCTTCATATCCTCCAACTCTCGGAGAGCCTTTTGGGCTTCGGCCTTGGCAGACTTGGCAGTCTCAAGGGCCGTCGTGAGCTCGGACGCTTGGGTCTTTGACTCAAGATCCAAACTCTCATGTTTCTTCATCAGAGCCTGAAGCTCTTGCTGCACCTCGCCGACCTGAGACCCAAGTTTCTCTCGTTCGGTGCGCTCCGTGGCCGTTTTCTTTTCGGCCTCGGACAGCGCCTGCTTGAGGGTCGCTACCTCAGTCGTGGCCCCTACAATAAGCGGTACAATCCTGTTATTTTTGGCAATCACGCCTCTCTATAGGCACCTTTTTATAAGGTATTTCTTACCTTATTTCTCCTCGAGCTGCTTCTTGGCACGGCCGAGCTCTTGCTCGGACCGCTCGAGTCCCTGTTTTAGGGTATCCACCTCCGCAGTCAGTGCAGCGGTGGCTAGCACCAAAGCCTGCATACGCATATTGACTTCTTTATTATTAGACTCCTGCGACATTTCATAGATCCTCTATTCGGCTTTTTCTTTCCGAACGCCAAATAGAGTATCAGGGGCTACTGTCTATGTGGTAATATTTTTACATATTTTTTACTTACCTCGAAGCCTGTTAGGAGGCCAGCGCAAGCTTCATTCAGCCTGCTCTTGGCGGACTGAACCTTCTGGATCACCGTACTCATAATAGTACGGTGCTCCTCATCGATGGAGGCACCTTCAAGCACCTCCAGCAGATTGTCCGGCGCCTCCGGTTGGACGGAGGCTGCCGGCTCAGAAGGCTTGCTCCTCTTGGAAGGAGTTCGCCTGCCACGGTCCGGAATTGTTGAAGATTCCGGCACGGTGTCCGGCTTAAGGCCGGACTTGGAGCCCTGGGGGGTCTTGTCCCCTTCACTCCTGGGGTCCGGGAGGTCGCCTTGTGGCTCCTCCAGGACCACCTCCTCCTGCCCTGGAGCTTGTTGCGACGCCACTTCAGCGTCATCCACAGTGCGGGGGGAGACAGCGGGCGAAACAGAGTTCACGTTCGATGAATCCAGGGAGCCGCTCGATGACTCATTGAGTGCGGCCCAGGGCGAGCTGCATGATTATATTCGACATTAGGGGAAGCTGTGCAACAAAAGGAATATCATGAGTTACTCTGGTATCTGAACACTTACGATTTTGCCGGACGCTTGGCCCTGTCTGGCCACTCCTCTTCGGCCTCTTCGGCGTCAGGGCCATAGTCCGGCGGAGGGGTCTTCCTTTTCCTAGACCCCTCGGCCTCCCCCGTTGGGGCAGCCTTCCTCTTCTCTCCTCCCTCCACTAGAGAGGGAGAGTCTTCTTCTTCCTCCTCCTCGTTATCACGGGAGGTGGGCGCCTCGGACTCGTCAGATGACGAGTCCGACACCACCACGTTGCGGGCACTCTTTCGAGTCCCCGTGGTCTTCTTCTTCTTGACCTTCTTCTCCGGCACCACATAAGGCGCCGGGGCCAGCAGCTTCACCAGTAAAGCTGGGGCTAGATCTTCGGGCATCGGAGCCGGACAGTTAATCGGCTCGGCTATCACCCGCCAAGCCTGTCAGAGGAAAGGGAGTTCAGATCCCGCATAGTGTCAAACTATGAAAAAAGGCTTAACATCCTGTGAAGGGTGTAGATGGCATACCTTGCTAGCGTGACGCTGCGAGCTGTATTTGCGGTCCTCGGAAGTGGATGCGGGAGCCTCAACGCCCTTGAATAGCACCTTCCAGGCGTCTTCATACGTCGTGTCGAAGAGCCTGTTGAGGGTTTGGTGCTGCGCCGGGTCAAACTCCCACAGATTAAATCCCATTGTTGGCACGGGAGGATCCGGCGGATGAGCATAACCTCGATTATATTAACAAGCCGGACTGGCTTGTTCACCAGGGACTTGATGCATGTTTGCAATCCGGTCACCTCCTTTTCATCACCCCACGACAGGCCCGTCTCTTTCCAGGACATAAGCTGTGTGGGGGGTCCGGATCGGAACTCAGGGGCTGCAGTCCATTCCGGATCGCGTGGCTCGGTGATATAAAACCACCCGGCTTGCCATCCTTTTAGGGTCTCCATGAAAGAGCCCTCGAACCATAGGACGTTGGCCATCTTGCCCGCCATAGCGCCTCCACACTCCGCCTGGCTGCCGCGCACCACCTTGGGCTTGACGTTGAAGGTCTTGAGCCAGAGGCCGAAATGGCGGCGGACACGGAGAAAGGCCTCGCACACGACGATAAACGCCGAGATGTTGAGGATGAGGTTTGGAGCCAGATCGTGGAAGTCCAGGCCATAGTAGAACATGAGCCCCCGGACAAATGGGTGGAGTGGAAAACCTAGTCAGCGGAGGAAGTGGGGGAGAAACACGACCCTCTCATGGGGCCTTGGGGTGGGGATAAGCTGCCCCTCTTCGGGAAGCCGGTGCGCGATGTCCTTGGATAGGTATCCTTCCTTCCTTAGATTTTTTACTTTACCCTCCGTAATGGAGGAGACCATCCATTTGCCTCCCGCTCCGGACATTGCTGGAGAAGGTTGAGGTGGGATGTGCGGGCTTGGGCGCTGGAGCTCAGGTGCGCGAGAGATGGATAGGCAAGGGAGGAAGAAGGCGTAGGTAAAAAGGGTGGATCCTTATCCCCTTATATAGGCGGATGCGGTTATGCATCCCCACCTACCTAATAAAACTCGCTTGCCTCCCGAGCACCGTGATAAATGGCGCGGTTGGGTTACCCACGTCCGTATTGATGAGAATCCCATAAAAGGGTACATGATCTCTGCTTTGACAAGACGTGCCAAGGAAACCGCCTTGCGAAACATGCTGAGGAGGAAGAGTAAAAACGATTCGAGTAAAGGGCTTTGTTGTGGTGTGATGGCGCACTGCAGAATACGTCAGCAGATTTGATTTGTGTTAATATTATTCTCTCTATGGCAATATGTGGAAGCTTATTTATAGAGCCGGACACTGCTCTTGGTGTTTACAATCTTCTATGAAGGACTTGGAGGAGGAACCCGCCTTGCAATGCCGAAGACAATTTGCCTGCCGGACTGGTCGTCATTGAAGCCTGGTTCAGGGGCTACTGAGGGAGTCCTGGATTAGGGGGTGTTCGGGTAGCCAGACTATACCTTCAACCGGACTCCTGGACTATGAAGATACAAGATTGAAGACTTCGTCCCGTGTCCGGATGGGACTTTCCTTGGCGTGGAAGGCAAGCTTGGCGATGCGGATATTCAGGATCTCCTACCATTGTAACCGACTCTATGTAACCCTAACCCTATCCGGTGTCTATATAAACCGGAGGGTTTTAGTCCATAGGACAACTTCATCAACTCCATAGACAACAATCATACCATAGGCTAGTTTCTAGGGTTAGCTTCCTCGATCTCGTGGTAGATCCACTCTTGTACTACCCCTATCATCAATATTAATCAAGCAGGACGTAGGGTTTTACCTCCATCAAGAGGGCCCGAAACTGGGTAAAACATCGTGTTTCCTGCCTCCTGTTACCATCCGTCCTAGACGCATAGTTCGGGACCCCCTACCCGAGATCTGCCCGTTTTGACACCGACAACCTCCTTGATGGGGCCATGAAGAAAAAGGAGACGCAAGGGGGGATGAACTGGAAGGGCGCGCGTCGGTCCATACTTATGGCTGGCGATGGCCAACCAACGGCCCCCACGATCACAGGTAATTATGACCCACTTTGCATGCAGGGACTTGTCCAATCCGTGCAGTTGCCGAGGCGCCATGGGGAAGTGGAGACGCCCACGTCCAATCAACCGCCACACGGCGCCCAAGGCCGCAGGCTGTTAGGGCCCGCGGCACTTCGCTCTTGCCCTTCCGCCTCCCTGCACGGCCAAGTCTGGGCGCGTCTTGGGCCCGGGGGCTGCTGTCAGCGTTCTGGGAACGGGGGTCCCCAGCCTTGCCTGCCTGCGGCCTGCGGCATGGCTCAAAGGGGGGCCCAGCATGGCCCATCTTCACCAACACAAACCCAAGACCCTCGCGAGGGGCCAAGCCTCGCGGGGCGGACGACGCGGAGCTTCCTCGGGCATGGCCTCGTCAGGCGGGCTCGCGAGGAGGCGGAGAGATCAAGGCGAGGTGCCTCGCGAGGTGCCCGTGACGCAAGCCGTGACGACTCAGGGCGCCAGGCGGGCGCCAGCCCGCGCAGCGTCCTCCTTTCCTCTTTGGTGCAAAGGGGCCAAGCGCAGCCGTGGAGTACCGAGGCATCAGGCAAAGGTTGCCATTTCGGTGCAACGAGAATAAGACCAAGAGGACTACGAGATGGAGGTCATCGTGGAGCCCAAGACAGCGTCATCACCAGAGCTTTGCACAGGCGAAGATTACTTTTGTTAGGATAGCTGATACTTGTTGTCCCCCTTCAAATTAGCCCGCCATTGTTGGCTCCCTTCCCGCTCAATATTTGGGAAGAGGACCAGGGCCTCTATAAATAGGACCAACCACCCACAGAGCAAGGGGGTTGGGAGGTAGGAAGGAAAAGGCTCGTTAGAGGGATTGGAAGCAGAGTGAGAGAGAGAGAAAAAGGTGACTGAACTCTTCCCAGCAGTTCATCGCCCCAGCCAAGAACAAACCCGCGCGAGGCTGTTCTTCCTTGTATTGTTCATCATCATCAGCCCAAGAGGCAATCCACACACCAAACACTGGAGTAGGGTATTACACCACAACGGTGGCCCGAACCAGTATAAACCCTGTGTCTCTTGTGTTGTTCTTCCCGTAGTTCTGATCCTAGCATGGCGGAGGGGTGCAGGTAGGTAGGAGGTGAAATCTCCGCGCGTACCCCAGTGTTCGAACCTCAATGGTCTGCCGGAACCCGAAATCCGACACAGACCAGTCAAAATCTTCATTAAGACCCATGTTCTTCAGATCTTCTTCACCATACAGATGTGACAGGATTGCCCAGGTGCGACCGAAGACTTGATGGAGGTAGTAGTGGTTTTTCTTCACTGCATTGTGTGTGGCAGTCATGTTGTGAAGAAGTGAACCAAACTGATGCTTAACCCATTTGTGATTTCGATCCACCTTCTGGTGAAGACTAAGCAGAAGTTCACGGTCTATCATCACGCGCGGAGCAGTGGCTTGAGGAGTGGACTTGGGAGCATTGGCAGAGTCATGTGTGGCAGAGTCATCATTGGTGGAATAAGATGCAGCTTTGCAAAATTGACCATCCAATGGACGAATGCCTTCATCAATTACAGCTGGTGCCTTGCCCTTTCCATTAACTGAGGAATATGTCTGCTTGAGGACTTCAATTGGGGGCAAGTAGGTGAGATGATTCTAGAAATCAGTTTTGTAGTTGAGTGAAGACCTTGTCCTGAGGAATCTCATGATCCAACATGCATAAGGCTTCAGCTCAAACGGAGACAGTGCAACATTGGCCATAGTCCTCATGAAGAAATCGTGATAATTGACAAGAATGCCATGAACGATGTTGAATACCAGATTCTTCATGATGCCAACAATTTCCTCATCAGATGAGTCGTGACCTTTGATAGGACTGATTGTCCTCGTAAGAATACGATAGACAGTTCTGGGCACGTACAACAATTCCTTCATGAGGAATTTGGTTCTTCGTGCTTGACCTGGCTTCAAAGGTTTCATCAGCACCTGCATGTAATGATGTGTGAGCTCAGGTTCACTTTAGATGGAGCAAGCTTCTTCAAGGGGAGGACTGAGTGGTAAAGCACGAAGCAATTCAGAGGCTGGTGCAGTGTAGTGAGTGTTTTCAGACATCCAGTCCAGCACCCATGAATTCACATCTTCAGCATCTCCGGTGATGTGCAGCGTTGCATAAAATTGAAGAATTAGTTCTTCATTTCCAATCGCAGATGTCAGAGCAAAAGTTGAGCAGCCCAGCGCCGTGAAGAACACTGAGGACTGGTGCGAAGCACGGCAGAGATTCCATATCCATGTGAGGAATATGCTCATGGTAGAAAATCTTCTCCTTGTTGAATAGCACTGAGGAATAGAAATTGGCTTGACTAGGAGTCCAGAAACGCCTCCTCCTAATGCGAGCAGAGTCATATGGGTTGTAATCTTCGAAGAATACATGCTCGCCAAATAAATCATCAGGCTTGAACTTTTGCTTGCGTGAGAATGGGTCATTTGGCTTCGGCAGAGGAGTGTCAGTGAGTTGCATCACGACCTCGGGAATCTCAATCACAGGTTCTTCAGGCTGAGGAATTTCTGGTTCCTCCTTAGTGGTAGTCTGCGTAGTTGGTTGTTCAGCAGCAGTAGTTTCTTCAGCGCTAGTGGCTGGAATTTCCTCATGGACAGATGCAGTGGGATGAGTTTCTTTAGATCCCATGTGAATAGTTTGTGTTGGGGACTGAGGAATTTGTTGTAGTGGGGTGAACATTGGAGAGTTTGGATGCTGACTTTCCCAGAATTCATCACTGATTACGGGCGTGGAGCAGCCAATGTCCACATCTTCATCTTCCATTTCTTCAACGCCAGCCTCTTCAGCTGTGAATTGAGGCATAGGCGAGGAGATGATAGGTGTTGAAGGGATCGCATCCACTTCAATTTCTTCATCCAACGGTTCAGACAAAGCAGCAGAATGAGTTGCTTCATCAGATCCGCTGGGGATCACATATTCTTCATCAAAAGGAACAAGGTCCATTGATGGCCTGGTTGAGATGGGAACAACATCAATCGGATGTGCAAATGAACTTGTCATAGGCTTCATTTTCTTCAGAGCTGAAGAATCTGAAGCAGCTGATGCTTTCCTTTTCTTCACTGCAGCACGCTCTGCAGCCTTGGTCTTCTTCACATCTGATGCAGATGGAAGGATCGGAGTTGGTGTTGGCGCAGGAGGAGCAGAGGAGTCTGGTTGATTTTCTTCAGGCAGAACTGGTGCAGTTGCCCTGATTTCTTCAGTTTCTTCAGGCGCACCACTAGTGGATGCCCTGGCAATTTCTTCAGTGGCTGGAGTGCAGTCATCAGCCTTGGAACTCACATTTTCTTCAGCAGCCTGATTTTCATCAGCGGTGCTGGCATGTTCTTCAGTCGGCTGAGCAGATGCTTCAGCCTGAGGAATTTCCTGTTGCGTTGGGCAGCAACATTTGAAGTGAACTGTTCAGTTATCTTTACAAATCTGACTTTGGCTCCTTGCCAATCAGCATAGTAGGCTTTGAAGTCATCGCTGAGGGTTTTGATTTCAGATTGGATTTTTACAAATTCATCAGTTGGCATAGTGACAACGTTGTTCTTCAGAAATTTCTCCTTCTTGTACTGCGCTTTTTTGATCTGCCTGGCCTTCTCAAATTTCCACTTTTCTTCTTGAATGAAGTGGGTCAGCATGTGACTTTGGCTTGGATTCAGCTTGAAGTCAGGCAAGGGAGTGTTGGGGTCCTTGTGCCAATCATCAATGTAGTCGAGAATCAGCTTGGGATCCAAAAGCAGTGGCACCTCTGATCCTTTGGCTCTAGCGGCCCTGACTTGCCTGTCTCTGATGATTTCTGCAAGTTCATCATCATCAGCTTCGTCTTCATCAGACGGCACTTGGAAAGCGACTTGCTTCTTTTGAGGACTTGGGCGTGGACCTCATCCATCAGTGGCCTTTGTCTTCAGCAGTGAGGGGCCAGCTGAGGAACTTGGTGCAGCTAAGGAACTAGCTGAGACACTTGAGGCAATGGAGATGCCGGCAGTC
The DNA here is from genome assembly GCA_034509565.1 of Triticum monococcum. NCBI lineage: Eukaryota > Viridiplantae > Streptophyta > Magnoliopsida > Poales > Poaceae > Triticum > Triticum monococcum. The sequence continues at coordinate 660,576,842 of CM067843.1, read as the reverse complement.
CTTTGGCACGAAGCGAGATGCACAGGTGCTGAGGATTTGGTCGGAACAGCTGAAGGCTTTGGCGGAGGAGCTGAGGACTTTGGAGGAATAGGAGCAGCATGAGGATTGGCCGTGAGGGCTTTGATGATTCTGGCCGTGAGGGCATTGCTGAGGAAGCACTTAGCTTGTGCGCAGGCTTCTTTGACATAGCCTTCTTTGGCTTGACAGGAAGGACCTCAGCAGAGGCAGCAGCAGTAGAGTCTTCATTAAATTTCCTCACTGCTTCTCTGGCTTGCTTAGCCAACTTGCCTTGGCACTTGGCCCATTCATCAGGATAGTCCTCACCTCGCTTGAGGCTGGTGGGATCAGCAATTTGGCCAGGTGCCAGTGGTGCTCTTGGGCATGGAGGATTGAGTGCGAATTTCTTCATGTACTTAGGAGTGACATATCTGTAATCCCTCCATTCTCTTGCCCATCTCCTCTCTATCTTCCAAATGTGCACTTTGCGCTCATTCTTGGTTTCCTCAGGAGGTGTGCAGTACCCGGCATATATGTCATCAGGGATTTCAAACTATGTATTTACCTCAGGCCTCTTTCCTCCCTTCTGTGGCCTTTTACCATCAGCCATTTTCTTCAGTTGAGGAATTTGAACAATTGAATTCTCTGAAGAAGTATGCAACTTTTCTTCAAGGAACACTACCAATGAGTTAAGTTGATGAGAACCTTGTGATTCAGCAGCTGACATGTGTACCTATGAACAGAGTATAGTTGTGAGGAATTTGGAGAGGTCATATGCGTTCTCAGAAGGTTTTTCAAAAAGAACAAGTTTGAGGAATTTGACCAGATGAGTCTTGAAGATTTTCACTAAGCGTTCTTTGTCTTAGGTTCCAAAGTTGTATAGATCGAAGATCCACACAATTGAGGAATCTTGAAGAAAAATGATGCTTAGAGAAACGAATCAAGAACATATGACTTTGTGAGGTGTTCAGTGTGTGAAGATATGAAGAAAAACACTTTTGAAGATTTTGTAGATAATCATTCGAATCAATGAGGGCAGTAAAAGTAACTTTTATTTACCCTGGACGAAGAACACAATGAACTAGAGTGAGGAGATGTGAAGTTCGTCTGTGCAGATCTTCCACACCCTAACTTGGCGGAGGAAGACGGCTACGGCGGTGGCGGAGTGAAAATGTCTGCGGTTGGTGCGAGTACGTCAGCGACGAGGTCGAGGCAATGAAGCTCTTCCTCACCAGCGGCGATGAAGTAGTGGCGGCTCTAGGGTTTGAGAAGCTCGAGCTGGAGAGAGAGGTCGAGCGGAGTAAAAGAAGTGAGGAAGGGAAGGAGGGGTATTTATAGCCACGGTAAAAAAACTGCTCGCCCGAAGAAATTGGACGAACATGCCCCTAACCCTTCTCATTCGCATGACATGTGTCACCCACGTAGTGAGAGGTGGAGATCGTGTTAGATCGTGGGTGAGTGGATAAGTGTATCGTGGGATGCGGAACAGTTTGAGCGGCAAAGCCGAAAATTTAGATAAGATAGATTTTAAAGTTCCGTTCGCAATTTCTTCAGCTGACAAGGACACAGTGAAGATTTTGAACGAGTTTTAAATAGAACGCACATGAAGATTTTGTGAACAGATTGGGTTGAGTATAGCATAGAGGGGAAGGGTCCGATCACATTCACTTAGCTGAAAACCAACTTGAAGAAATAGCAATAAGTGAATGTTGTAGAGGACATAAACTCATATATATATATATATATATAGCCAATGAAGAAAAACAATGGAACCAGTGAAGACTATGCAAAGTTGAAGAATATGAATAATTTGAAGAATTTCAACTTTTGGTGGTGGCGTGACCCACCGTATAAGAATGATGATTTCAGACACCGCGTACAATTATCTTAGGGTTCTGAGAATCAAATTCTTCGTTAATTTCTTCACACTAAGAGTGTTATTCTTCATTGATTGAAGTAAAACGTTTCTTCATGTGTTGCACATCTAAGTCATCAATTTTGCATAAGTGTTAGGATGAGTGTCCTTTTCACAGAACATTCGAAGATTCTAGGATATTTAGCTCACACCGCAACTTGCTAAATCTCTTCTCATCCAAGTGTTGGTGTGTGAGCTAGATATCGAAGAATATGCTTCACAGCCATATGGTGTGATTCCTTCGGTGCAGCTTGAAATCGGGCACACATGCAAACACTAAGCATTATATCTGGCCTAGATGCACATAAGTATAATAAGGAACCTATCATGGAGCGGTATACCTTATGATGGAAGTCAATACCATTTTCATCAGTGCACAGATGGCCATTTGTGGGCATAGGAATTTTGACACCTTTGCAATCTTGCATGCCGAATTTCCTTAGTACATCCTTGAGGTATTTCTCCTGAGATATGAATATGCCATTGTGTTGTTGACGAATTTGAAGACTTAAGAAGAATTTCAACTCTGCCATACTAGACATTTGATATTCTTCACTGATTATATAGGCAAATTCATCACTATAATGTTGGTCAGTACAGCCAAAGATAATATCATCAACATATACTTGGCACACAAACAATTCACCATCATAAGATTTAGTGAAAAGAGTAGGGTCGAGTGAACCGGGTTTGAAGCCTTTCTTCATGAAGAGTTCCTTCAAAGTATCATACCAAACCTGTGGGGCCTGCTTGAGGCCATAGAGGGCCTTGTTGAGTTTGAAGACTTTGTCGGGATTCTTTGGATCTTCAAAACCTGGGGGTTGAGCAACATATACTTCTTCCTCAAGCTTACCATTGAGGAATGCACTTTTCACATCCATTTGATATAGAGTGATATCATGATGGTTAGCATAAGCAAGTAATATGCGAATAGCCTCAAGTCTAGCAACAGGTGCAAAAGTTTCATCGAAATCAATTCCTTCAACATGTGTGTAGCCTTGAGCTACAAGCCGTGCCTTATTCCTCACCACAAGGCCATTTTCATCTTGCTTGTTGCGGTAGATCCACTTTGTGCCGATGATATTGTGCTTGCGAGGATCTAGACATTTGACCAGTTCCCAGACATTGTTGAGCTCGAACTGATGTAATTCTTCTTGCATGGCCTGAATCCACTCAGGCTCCAGAAATGCTTCATCTACCTTAGTGGGCTCTGTAATAGAGACAAAAGCATACTGCCCACAAAAGTTAGACAAATGTCAAGCTTTTCAGCGTGTGAGAGGACCTGGCGCTTTGATGTCATTGATGATCTTTTCAACTTGCACTTCTTTTGCAATGCGAAGATGAGCTGGTTGGCGTTGAAGAATTTGATCAGCATTTTCTTCAGCACCATTTTCTTCAGCATTTTCTTCAGGTGCATTAGCTCGACGTTCTTCATGTCCTGGAATGAATTCTTCAGCAGATTCTTTAGTAGGAATGACATCCTCAGTAGCCTTGAACTTGATAGTTTCCTCAGGTGTTGGTTCATCTATCACAGTAGGTAGGTGCTCTCTTTGCGAGCCGTTAGTTTCATCGAACCGCACATCTATAGTTTCAACAAATTTGTGAAGAACGTTGTTGAAGACTCTGTAGGTGTGCGAGTCCTTTCCGTAACCAAGCATAAAACCTTCATGTGCTTTCGGTGCAAATTTTGAGTTGTGATGAGGATCTCTAATCCAACATTTAGTACCGAAGACTTTGAAATAACTTACATTGGGTTTCTTATCAGTGAGGAGTTCATAGGCAGTCTTTTTGAAGAATTTGTGAAGATATACTCTGTTGATGATGTGGCACGCAGTATCAATTGCCTCAGTCCAAAAACGACGAGGCATTTTGTATTCATCAAGCATAGTGCGAGCCATCTCAGCAAGAGTCATGTTCTTGCGCTCCATGACGCCATTCTGCTGAGGAGTGTAAGGAGCAGATAACTCATGAGTATTACCAAGTTCATCAAGATATTCATCGAGACCAGAATTCTTGAACTCAGTGCCATTGTCACTTCTGATGTGCTTCATCTTCACACCAAAGTTGGTTGAAGCCCTCGAGGAAAATCGTTTGAAGACTTCCTGCACTTCATGTTTGTAAGTAACAAGGTGTACCCATGTGTAACGAGAATAATCATCAACAATAATGAAGCCATATTGAGATGCTTCATTTGAGATAGCAGAATAATGATTAGGACCAAAGAGATCCATGTGAAGCAATTCAAATGGGCGAGTGGTGGTCATGATAGTCTTCGCAGGATGCTTGGCCTTGGTAATCTTCCTAGCTTCACAGGCTCCGCATAGGTGATCCTTGAGGAATTTGACATTCTCGATGCCAATGACATGCTTTTTTCTTCCCACGCGTGTGCAAATTCCTCATGCCTGCATGACCAAGTCGTCGATGCCAGAGCCAGCCTTCCGAAGCTTTTGCAAGTAAGCACACGGCTGGTTGTGGTCCTGTAGAGAAATCAACAATATACAGGTCTCCTCTCCTAAAGCCTTCGAAGACTTTGGAATTGTCAGCTTCCATAACCACAACACAACCGTACTTGCCGAAGACAACAACCATATCAAGATCACAAAGCATTGAGATAGACATAAGGTTGTATCCTAAGGACTCAACAAGCATGACTTTGCCCATGTGTCGATCCTTTGTAATCGCAACCTTACCTAGACCCAATACCCGACTTTTGCCTTTGTCAGCAAAGATGATATGCTTCAGATGCGACAGAGATAATGGAGCATCCATCAATAGATTCTTGTCACCAGTCATGTGGTTTGTACATCCACTACTGAGGACCCACTCAGTGGCTTTGGGTTGATCATCCTGCAGATGAATTAGTGCAGCTTACAAACTCATATACTTCATCAGTGAAGAATATGACATCAATTCATCAGATCAATTTCATCAAGTAAAAGAACTGATAAAGCAATATGAGGACGTGAGAAATGAAAGTTCATTTCTTCATGATTAGCCTGCGTCCTATCAGGCTTGCTCAGGTCTCTAGCAAATTCTTCAGGCGATTATGTGCATCTGGAGACCTGACCCTGCAGAAGAGATTAGTTCTTTTTCTTCACCACCCACATCTGAAGGGATGGCAAAGAGTTCATCATTCTGCGAGCTCCATACGAGAAGGATGGCATAGAAGCCAGTCCATTTCGTCTCACATAAGAGGGGTTAGAGTAAGCATAAGAGTATGCAGAGAAATTCTTCGAGGACTTATGGACATAATGATTTGAAGAATAATGCATATATCCATAATCCTTAGATCTTCCCTACAAAATAGATGGGTTAGCACGATGATGTTCATATGAGGACATTGATCCATATGAGGAATTTGATCTGGGGTTCCTATTCTTCACAGGTGGTGTTATGATGACATTCACCTGAAGATTTTCAAGACATCTTTTGGGAACCCAGGTTTTCTTCATAGGGGAGCCGTTCCTGCAGTTAGTGCCAATATATCTGGCAAATACTTCACCATTCTGATTTTTGAATAGCTTATAGTTGGAGTCAATTGACTCATCATCAGAATGAGGAGATTCACATGCAAATCCAGATAAGTTAGATGGATCAACTGGAGCTCCCTTTGCAGCAACCCATGTAGTTTTGGGGTACTGCTCAGGCTTCCAATATGTACCATCAGCATTGAGTTTCCTCTCAAAGGCGATACCCTCTTTCCTAGGGTTCCTGTTGAGGATCTGCTTTTTAAGCACATCACAAAGAGCCTGATGCCCTTTGAGGCTTTTGTACATGCCTGTCATGTACAATTCCTTCGGCCCTGCATCATCAGTGATACTAGCAATGTCATTAGATGAGGAATTAGTGATAGCAGAGGCATGTGAAGAATTTGAAACATTAGCAGCATTTGAACATTCAGGTGAAGAATTAGCAGATTCACGTTCAATGCACTTCAAGCATGGAGGAACAAATTCTTCCTGAGATGCGCTGATTTGTTGAGCAAGTAATGAATCGCGCTCCTTCTGAAGATCTTCATAACTCACTCTTAGCTTCTCAAGGTCTTGCTTTCTTTGAAGAAATTCATAAGAAAGCTTCTCATGATCCGATAAGAGAGTGTTATGATGACTTTGAAGTTTGTCAAGCTTGGACTGAAGTCTCTGAAGATTTTCAGTCAAAGTTTCAGTGCGATCCATTTCTTCACCCAACATATCATCACTTTTATTTAGCATGTTTTGAACCTTTTCTAAAGCCCTTTGTTGTTTTATAGCAATCTTAGCAAGTTTACAATAGCTGGGTTTAAGGTTTTCATCAGATTCATTCTCACTTGATTCAGAGGAGCTATATTTGAGTACCTTGCCACCCTTTGCCATGAAGCAATAGGTGGGAGCGTAGTCATCATCGCCTTCATCAGCCTTGTTGGTGAGGTCATTTTCTTCAGTGTTGAAGATAGACTTGCTGACGAATGCAGTAGCGAGAGCAAGGCTCGCCACTCCGGATTCGGATTCCTCAGATGACTCCTCTTCCTCATTTTCTTCAGATTCAGCCTCAGAGTCCATTTCCTTGCCAATGAATGCCCTGGCCTTCTTGGAGATGCTCTTCTTGTGATATGAAGGCTTGGAGGATTTTGTTGATGCGGATTTTGTTGATTTCTTCTTTTTCTTTGCATCATCAGAACTATAATCCTTGTATTTCTTCTTCTTTGATTCCTTTTCCCACTGAGGACAATCTTGAGTGAAATGTCCAGGTTTCTTGCATTTGTGACAGAGCCTCTTCTTGTAGTCACTAGATGAGGAATCATTGCTCCTTGAGGATCTTCCAAGGCGACCACGTCTTGAGAACTTTTGGAACTTCTTCATGAGCAGAGCCAGATCATGGCTCAGTTCTTCAGGATCACCAAGGCTGCTACCAGAGTCTTCATCTTCGGACTCAGATACTGCCTTGGCCTTCAGTGCACGTGTTCTGCCATAGCTTGAACCATAGAGATCTCTCTTTTCAGCAAGTTGGAACTCATGAGTATTTAGCCTCTCGAGAATATCAGCGGGATCAAGTGACTTGTAATCAGCACGTTCTTGTATCATCAATGCCAGAGTGTCAAATGAGGAATCAAGCGATCTCAGCAATTTCTTCACCACCTCATGGTCGGTGATGTCAGTGGCACCAAGTGCTTGAAGCTCATTTGAGATGTCAGTGAGGCGATCGAAGGTTTGTTGAACATTTTCATTGTCGAGTCTTTTGAAGCGGTTGAAGAGATTGCAAAGAACATCAACTCGAGAGTCACGCTGAGTTGAGACTCCTTCATTCACTTTGGACAACCTGTCCCAGATAAGCTTTGTTGTTTCCAAAGCACTCACTCTGTCGTACTGTCCTTTGCTCAGATGGCCACATATGATATTCTTCGCTTGAGAGTCGAGTTGCTTGAATCTCTTCACATCGGCAGCATTTAGAGAAGGTGTGACTGAGGGACTACCATTTTCCACAACATACCAGAGATCGTTATCAATTGCTTCAAGATGCATTCGCATCTTATTCTTCCAGTAGGGGTAGTCCGTCCCATCGAAGGTAGGACACCCAGCAGAGACCTTGATCATACCTGCGGTCGACATAACTAAAACTCCATGCGGTTAAACCAAAATCACATAGAACAAGGGAGTACCTTGCTCTGATACTAACTGAAAGTGCGTTATATCGACTAGAGGGGGGTGAATAGGCGATTTTTATGAAATTCTTCACTAAGGAATTTGCCGGTGAGGAAATTCCTTAGCGAAGAACTACTAGTAGCGGAATAAGTACTCAAAAGTAAACACAACAGAATACAAGCATAGTCATCATGATGAAATGAAGATAGGCATAGAGTACACGAAGCGTAATCACAGGATAACACAGGTTGAAGACAAACAGACTGAAGAAATTGAACTGAGGAAATTGAGAAAGTCTTCAGTCAAAGTCTTCAAACACAGATATGAACAAACACACAGCACAGTTATGAGGAAATGAAAGAGTTGAGGAAATAGAACCAGTAAGCTTGGTGAAGACAATGATTTGGTAGACCAGTTCCAACTGATGTCTCAGTTGTACGTCTGGTTGGAGCGGATGAGTATTTAAACTCGAGGACACACAGTCCCGGACACCCAGTCAAGGACACTTAGTCCAAGACACCCAGTCCTCACCGTATTCTCCTTGAACTAAGGTCACACAGACCTCGTCCAATCACTCATGGTAAGTCTTCAGGCGACTTCCAAACCTTCACAAACTTGGTCACTCGGCGATCCACAATTCCTCTTGGATGCTCTAGACCATGACGCCTAACCGTCTGGAAGAAGCACAGTCTTCAAAGGTAACAAGCGTCGGATCCACTCAGGATCAATCTCTTCAGTGATGCTCAATCACTTGGGGTTTGTAGGTGTTTGGGTTTTGGGTTTTTGGTTTTTCCTCACTTGATGATTTTCGCTCAAAGTCCTTGGAGGATGGGTTGCTCTCAAATGACAAGTGTCAGTTTCTCTCGGAGCAGCCAACCAGTTAGTGGTTGTAGGGGGCGGCTATTTATAGCCTGGGGAGCAGCCTGACATGATAAGACATAAATGCCCTTCAATGATATGACCGTTAGGTGGATAGATATTTTGGGACAGCTGGGCATAGCACAGCAACGGTCGGAATTTTGAGTAGCAAAATCCTCAGGGATATCATGTTCCTCACTGTGTAGGCAATCCGCACTGGCGAATTCCTAACTCCTCAGTCAGGAAAAATTCCTCAGAGACTAGAAGAACTTCGTCTCTGTCACTGAAGAAATTGACTGAACTGTGTGAGATTTCCAATGGCTTCACTCGAAGGGATTGGTAGGTGTAGGATTTTGAGTTGAGCATCACATGGAAATTTTTCCTTAGTATTTCCTCGACCCCCTTTAACAGTACGGTGTTTCCTATGACTCAAGAAAGAGAAAAACAAAACTATGAACACGAAAGTCTTCAAGCTTCATATTTCTTGCATGAATATCAAGTCTTCATGGACACACCAATTTCTTCACTTTCAAAGTCTTCATGAAAGTCTTCAGAAATACCAAAATCTTCAGTCGAAGATATTCATTTTTAGGGGCAGACTTTTCCTGTAAATATCAAACTCCTCATAGACTTATAGACATGTGTACACTCACACACGCATTAGTCCCTTAACCTATAAGTCTTCAATACACCAAAATCACTAAGGGGCACTAGATGCACTTACAAGCACACTCATCTAGCCTTTCTTGCAACAATTTAGTTTCTAAGTACTTATGCCTCATGCAATATCTATCTTCCCTATTTGGTGTGTACTTACAAACCCAATGCACTCCACAAAAATTGACATGTTTATATGAGACATTTTCATCATAACTAGTGCAATCATCATTAGTACTATGGATATTCAAAGAGTTCATACTAACAACATTGCAATCATGCTCATCATTCAAAGATTTAGTGCCAAACATTTTAATGCATTCTTCTTCTAACACTTTGGCACAATTTTCCTTTCCATCATACTCAAGAAAGATATTAAAAAGATGAAGCATATGAGGCAAAATTAATTCCATTTTTTAATTTTCTTCTTTAAACTGATCTATGAACACATTGCACGCGATACATCAAGATTGTATCACCTCAAGAACACGAGAGAGAGAGAGAGATCAAACACAAAGCTACTGGTGCATACGCTCAGCCCCGAGGGAGAACTACTCCCTCCTCGACATGGAGAGCACCGGGGTGATGAAGATGGCCACCGGAGAGGGATTCCCCCTCCGGCAGGGTGTCAGAACGGGTCTAGATTGGCTTTCGATGGCTACGGAGGCTTCTAGCGGCAGAACTCCCAGTCTATTGTGCTCCCCGATCGTTTTAGGGTATATGGATATATATAGGCAGAAGATATACATCAGGGGAGCCACGAGGGGCCCACGAGGGTGGAGGGTGCGCCCAAGGGGGGTGGGCGCGCCCCCCTGCCTCGTGGCTTCCTCGTTGATCCCCCGACGTGCACTCCAAGTCTCCCGTATTGCTTTCCTTCAAAAAAATAAGTTCCGTGAAGTTTCAGGTCAATTGGACTCCATTTAATTTTCCTTTTCTGCGATACTCTAAAACAAGGAAAAACAGAAACTGGCACTGGGCTCTGGGTTAATAGGTTAGTCCCAAAAATCATATTAAAGTGGATAATAAAGCCCAATAATGTCCAAAACAGTAGATAATATAGCATGGAGCAATAAAAAATTATTGATACGTTGGAGACGTATCAATTCCCATGTGTCCTCGGGAGCGCCTTCCTTTATATAAGAGTTTGTCTAGGCTTGTCCTTTGCTACAAAAAGGATTGGGCCATCTTGCTGCACTTTATTTACTTTTATTACTTGTTACCCGTTACAAATTACCTTATCACAAAACTATCTGTTACCTATAATTTCAGTGCTTCCGGAGAATACCTTACTGAAAACTGCTTATCATTTCCTTCTGCTCCTCGTTGGGTTCGACACTCTTACTTATCGAAAGGACTACGATAGATCCCCTACACTTGTGGGTCATCAAGACTCTTTTCTGGCACCGTTGCCGGGGAGTCTTCACTTGTTACTATGGAACATAATCCTTTGAGGGGCTTGCTCGGGGTATCTTCACCCCGATTAGTAAAGCGAAGAGTTGCTTCTCGACCTACTAAACCTACTGAAAATGTTTACTTTGAAATTCCTTCGGGTATGATAGATTAACTACTAGCTAATCCTTTCACATGTGATGGAACATTGCATCCCGATTTGCACATAATCTATGTGGATGAAGTTTGTGGATTATTTAAGCTTGCAGGTATGCCCGAGGATGTTATCAATAAGAAGGTCTTCCCTTTATCTTTGAAGGGAAAGGCATTGACATGGTTTAGGCTATGTGATGATATGGGATCATGGAACTACAACCGACTGAAATTGGAATTTCATCAGAAGTTTTATCCTATGCATCTTGTTCATCGTGATCGTAATGATATTTGTAATTTTTGGCCTCGTGAAGGAGAAAGCATCGCTCAAGCTTGGGGGAGGCTTAAGTCAATGTTATATTCATGCCCAATCATGAGCTCTCAAGAGAATTATTATCCAAAAAAATTATGCTCAGGTTTCTCTCGATAATCGCTCCATGCTCGATACTTTTTGTACTGGCTCTTTTATGATTTATTGGAAAGAATTAAACGCAACTCTGAAGATTGGGATCTCGACGAAGGTAAGGAGTCAGGTATAACACCTAAGTTTGATTGTGTTAAATCTTTTATGGATACTGATGCTTTCCGTGAATTTAGCACTAAATATGGACTTGACTCTGAGATAGTAGCTTCTTTCTGTGAATCCTTTGCTACTCATGTTGATCTCCCTAAGGAGAAGTGGTTTAAATATAATCCTCCCATTGAAGTACAAGTAGTTGAACCTATTAAAATTGAAGAAAATACTATCAGTTATCATGATCCTATTGTTCCTACTTCTTATATTGAGAAACCACCTTTCCCTGTTAGAATAAAGGATCATGCTAAAGCTTCAATTGTGGTTCGTAAGAGTAATACTAGAACACCTACACCCTCTGAGAAAATTAAATTTGAACCTAGTATTGCTATGGTTAAAGATCTCTTAGCCAATAATACTGATGGGCATGTTATTTACTTATGTGATGAAGCTGTTAGAATTGCTAGACCCGATACTAAAAATAAACATAGACCTGTTGTAGGCATGCCTGTTATTTCTGTTAAAATAGGAGATCATTGCCACCATGGCTAATGTGATATGGGTGCTAGTGCAAGTGCAATACCTCATTCCTTATATAAAGAAATTATGCATGATATTGCACCTGCTGAGATAGAGGAAATTGATGTTACAATTAAGCTTGCCAATAGAGACACTATTTCACCAGTTGGGATTGTTAGAAATGTTGAAGTCTTGTGTGGGAAAGTTAAATATCCTGCTGATTTTCTTGTTCTTGGTTCCCCACAAGATGACTTTTGTCCCATTATATTTGCTAGACCCTTGTTGAATATGCTTAATGCTAAGATAGACTGCAATAAGGATATTGTTTCTGTTGGTTTAGGGGATATGTCTCATGAATTTAATTTAGCTAAATTTCATAGACAACCCCATGATAAAGAACTGCCTAGTAAAGATGTAATTATTGGTCTTGCTTCTATTGCCATGCCTCCTAGTGACCCTTTAGAACAATATTTGTTAGACCATGAAAATGGTATGTTTATGAATGAAAGAAGGGAAATAGATGAAGTATTCTTTAAACAGGGACCTATTTTGAAACACAACTTGCCTGTTGAAATCCTAGGGGATCCTCCTCCATCCAAGGGTGATCCCGTGTTTGAGCTTAAACTATTACCTGATACTCTTAAATATGCTTATCTTGATGAGAAAGAGATATATATTGTTATTATTAGTACTAACCTTTTAGAGCTTGAAGAAAATAAATTATTGACAACTCCGAAGAAGCACCAAGCTTCTATTGGATATACTCTTGATGATCTTAAGGGCATTAGTCCCACTCTCTGCCAGCCCAAAATAAAATTGAAGAACGACGTGAAACCGGCTATTGATCACCAACGACGGTTAAATACTAAGATGAAAGAAGTGGTAAGAAAAGAAATACTAAAGCTTCTGGAGGTAGGTATAATTTATCCCGTTGCTGATAGTCAGTGGGTAAGTCATGTCCATTTTGTCCCTAAGAAGGGAGGTATCACATGTTGTTCCTAATGATAAAGATGAATTGATCCCACAAAGAATTGTTACAGGTTATAGAATGGTAATTGATTTCCGGAAATTAAATAAAGCTACTAAAAAGGATCATTACCCTTTACCTTTTATTGATAAAATGCTAGAAAGATTATCCAAACATACACATTTTTGCTTTCTAGATGGTTATTTTGGTTTCTCTCAAATACATGTGTCAAAAGAGGATCAAGAAAAGACAACTTTCACTTGCCTTTTCGGTACCTTTGCTTATAGATGTACGCCTTTTGGTTTATGCAATGCACCTGCTACTTTTCAAAGATGTATGACTGCTATATTCTCTGACTTTTGTGAAAAGATTGTTGAGGTTTTCATGGATGATTTCTCCATTTACGGAACTTCTTTTGATGATTGCTTAAGCAACCTTGATCGAGTTTTGCAGAGATGTGAAGAAACTAATCTTGTCTTGAATTGGGAGAAGTACCACTTTATGGTTAATGAAGGTATTGTCTCGGGGCATAAAATTTCTGAAAGAGGTATTGAAGTTGATAAAGCTAAGGTTGATGCTATTGAAAAGATGTCGTGTCCTAAGGACATTAAAGGTATAAGAAGTTTCCTTGGTCATGCCGGTTTTTATAGGAGGTTCATTAAGGACTTCTCTAAAATCTCTCGGCCTCTGACTAATCTCTTACAAAAAAATGTTCCTGTTTTTTTATGCTGATTGTGTAGAAGCATTTGAAATACTTAAGAAAGCTTTGATTTCTGCACTTATTGTTTAGCCTCCTGATTGGAATTTACCATTTGAAATCATGTGTGATGCTAGTGATTATGCTGTAGGGGCTGTTCTAGGACAAAGAGTTGATAAGAAATTAAATGTTATCCAATATGCTAGTAAAACTCTAGACAGTGCCCAAAGAAATTATGCTACTACTGAAAAAGAATTTTTAGCAGTTGTATTTGCTCGTGATAAGTTCAGACCTTACTTTGTTGATTCTAAAGTAACTATTCACACTGATCATGCTGCTATTAAATATCTTATGGAAAATAAAGATGCTAAACCTAGACTTATTAGATGGGTTCTCTTTCTACAAAATTTGATTTGCATATCATTGATAGAAAGGGAGCTAAGAACCACGTTGCAGACAACTTGTCTAGGTTAGAGAATGTTCTTGATGACCCACTACCTATTGATGATAGCTTTCCTGATGAACAATTAGGTGTGATAAATGCTTCTCATACTGCTCCATGGTATGCTGATTATGCTAATTATATTGTTGCTAAATTTATACCGCCTAGTTTCACATACCAACAAAATAAAAAGTTCTTCTATGATTTGAGACATTACTTTTGGGATGACCCACATCTTTATAAAGAAGGAGTAAATGGTGTTATTAGATGTTGTGTACCTGAGCATGAACAGGAATAGATCCTACACAAGTGTCACTCCGAGGCTTATGGAGGACACCATGCTGGAGATAGAACTGCACATAAGGTATTGCAATCCGGTTTTTATTGGCCTACTCTCTTCAAAGATGCCCATAAGTTTGTCTTGTCTTATGATGAATGTCAAAGAATTGGTAATATTAGTAGACGTCAAGAAATTCATATGAATTATTCACTTGCTATTGAACCATTTGATGTTTGGGGCTTTGACTATATGGGACCATTTCCTTCCTCTAATGGTTATACACATATTTTAGTTGCTGTTGATTGCGTTACTAAGTGAGTAGAAGCTATTCCAACTAGTAGTGCTGATCATAACACCTCTATTAAGATGCTTAAAGAAGTTATTTTTCCGAGGTTTGGAGTCCCTAGATATTTAATGATTGTTGGTGGTTCACATTTTATTCATGGTGCTTTTTGTAAAATGCTTGCTAAGTATGATGTTAATCATAGAATTGCATCTCCGTATCACCCACAGTCTAGTGGTCAAGTAGAATTGAGTAATAGAGAGCTTAAATTAATTTTGCAAAAGACTGTTAATAGATCTATAAAGAATTGGTCCAAGAAACTTGATGATGCATTATGGGCTTATAGAACTGCATATAAAAATCCTATGGGTATGTCTTCGTATAAGATGGTTTATGGAAAAGCATGTCCACTTACCTCTTGAACTAGAACATAAGGCATATTGGGCCATTAAAGAGCTCAACTATGACTTCAAACTTGCAGGTGAGAAGAGGCATTTTGACATTAGCTCACTTGATGAATGGAGAACCCATGCCTATGAGAATGCCAAACTGTTTAAAGAAAAAGTAAAAAGATGGCATGATAAAAGGATACAAAAACGCGAGTTTAATGTAGGTGATTATGTATTATTATACAACTCTCGTTTAAGATTTTTTGCAGGCAAACTTCTCTCTAAATGGGAAGTTCCTTACGTTATCGAGGAGGTCTACCGTTCCAGTGCCATAAAAATCAACAACTTCAAGGCACAAATCTAAGGGTGGTGAACGGTCAAAGAATCAAACATTATATCTCAGGTAATCCCATAAATTTTGAAACTAATGTTATTGAAACTGTAACCCCGGAGGAATACATAAGGGACACTTTCTAGAGCATTTCAGACTTCGAAAGGAATAGGTACGTGGCACGGTAAGTAAACCAACTCCAAAACAGTTCTAATGGCAATTTTTCTCCGTTTTGGAATATTTAAGAAAATAGGAAAATAAGAAGTAGTTCAGAAAGGACACGAGGCTTCCATGAGGGTGGAGGGCGTGCCCTACCCCCTTGGGTGCGCCCCCCTGCCTCGTGGGCACCTCATGTGCCCTCCGGACTCCGTTTTCTTGCACGATACTTCTTTTTGTCGGTAAAAATTCATTATATAATCTCCCGAAGGTTTTGACCACGTATCACGCAAATATCTCCTATTTTTCCGAGTTGTTTTCTTCCATGGTTGTCAAGGCCAGGCATCATGTCGTCTCCCTCCTCCTCCAACAATGAGGGCAACGATGCTTGGCTAATGAAGAAAGAGCTGAAGAGAGAAGAGCTCGGAGAGATCAAAAAGGATGATGGGATCAACAAGGCCATGGGGGATCAAGTTCTGGTAGTAGTAGAAGAAGACATCCTTCAACCTCACCACAATCTCTTTACCTCAATGGAGATTGAAGCTTTCAAGATGATTGAGTTAGCTCGCATTCATAACAAGTATCTCACAAGTGAAAATATTTTGTTGAAGGAGCATATCATCGCACTCCAGGGCATTATCCGCAGATTGGAGGATCTCCTACGCTCGGTGTGTGACTATCCATCATCACCAACACCTTCTTCACGAACAAAGAAGAACTGAGTATCGGGTATGGGCACTCCCCTTGGCAAATGCCAAGCTTGGGGGAGTGCCCCGGTACCGTATCACCATCACACTTTTACCTTTACCGTTTTTCTTAGTTCGATCCTTCTGGTAATATCTTGATCTAGTAGAATAAAGTTTAGTATGATCTAGTTTTGAGTTTTGCTTTATGATCCTTCTATGTAATCGAGTCCATGAGCTATATATAATAAAGATTTGTGTTGAGTCAAGGGCTTGATTATCTTGCTATGATCTTGAGGGAATAAAATAAAAGAAAAACATAAAAAGAATTAAAGAGATCATATGGATCTTATGGAGAGTAATGACTTCACATGTCAAGAGTATGATGAATAAAAATTGTTGAGAGTTGACAAGCATAGTTTTGGTAATCATTGCAATTAATAGGAAGTAATAAGGAAAGAGAGGTTTTCACATATAAGTATACTATCTTGGACATCTTTTATGATTGTGAGCACTCATTAAAATATGACATGCTAAAGAGTTGGCGTTGGACAAGGAAGACAACGTAATGGATTATGTTTTCTTACATATGGGATAAATTATATTGTCATGGATCATCCAACATGTTGAGCTTGCCTTTCCCTCTCATGCTAGCCAAATTCTTTGCACCAAGTAGAGATACTACTTGTGCTTCCAAATATCCTTAAACCTAGTTTTGCCATGAGAGTCCACCATATCTACCTATGGATTGAGTAAGATCCTTCAAGTAAGTTGTCATCATTGCAAGCAATAAAAATTGCTCTCTAAATATATATGATTTATTAATGCGGAGAAAATAAGCTTTATACGATCTTGTGATGTGGAAGAAATAAAAGTGACGTACTGCATAATAAAGGTCCATATCATCAGTGGCAATATAAAGTGATGTTCTTTTGCATTAAGACTTCGTGCATCCAACCATGAAAGCACATGACAACCTCTGCTTCCCTCTGTGAAGGGCCTATCTTTTATTACTGTCTTATACTCCATACAAGAGTCATGGTGATCTTTTACATTTTATCCTTTGGCAAACACAATGTGTTGGAAAGATCCTGATATATATAGCTAATTGGATGTGAGTTTTCATGAACTATTGTTGTTGACATTACCCTTGAGGTAAAAAGTTGGGAGGCAAAACTATAAGCCCCTATCTTTCTATGTGTCCGGCTAAAACTTCATACCCATAAATATTGCGTGAGTGTTAGCAATTTTGAAAGACTAAATGATAGTCGAGTATGTGGACTTGCTGAAAAGCTCTTATTGACTCTTTCCTATGTTATGATAAATTGCAATTGCCTCAATGACTGAGATTATAGTTTGTTAGTTTTCAATGAAGTTTATGATTTATACTTGAAACTGTGAATGAATTGTTACTTTAGCATGAGAGATCATATGACAATATATATATATATATATGTTGTTGTTCTAAGAATAATCATGATGCCCTCATGTCCGTATTTTATTTTATCATCACCTCTGTGTCTAAACATGTGGACATATTTATCGATATCGGCTTTCGCTTGAGGACAAGCGAGGTCTAAGCTTGGGGGAGTTGATACGTCCATTTTGCATCATGCTTTCATATCGATATTTATTGCGTTATGGGTTGTTATTACACATTATGTCACAATACTTATGCCTATTCTCTCTTATTTTACAAGGTTTACATGAAGAGGGAGCATGCTGGTAGCTGGAATTCTGGGCTGGAAAAGGAGAAAATATTAGAGACCTATTCTGCACAACTCCAAAAGTCCCGAAACTTCACGGGAGCACGCTTCAGAATATATATAAAATATTGGGTGAAAGAAGTAACAGAGGGGCCACCCACCGTCCACGATGGTGGGGGCGCGCCCTACCCCCCCTAGGCGCGCCCCCTGCCTCGTGGGCCCCCTGGTAGCCCTCTGGTGCCCATCTTTGGCTATATGCAGTCTTTTGTCGAGGAAAAAATCATAAGCAAGCTTTCGGAAAGAAACTCCGCCGCCACGAGGCGGAACCAATCTAGGGCTCGGGCGGAGCTGTTCTGCCGGGGAAACTTCCCTCCGGGAGGGGGAAATCATCATCATCGTCATCACCAACGATCCTCTCATCGGGAGGGGGTCAATCTCCATCAACATCTTCACCAGCACCATCTCATCTCAAACCCTAGTTCATCTCTTGTATCCAATCTTTGTCCCAAAGCCTCAGATTGGTACCTGTGGGTTGCTAGTAATGTTGATTACTCCTTGTAGTTGATGCTAGTTGGTTTATTCGGTGGAAGACCATATGGTCAGGTCCATTATGCATATTAATACCCCTCTGATTATGAACATGAATATGATTTGTGATTAGTTACATTTGTTCCTAGGGACATGGGAGAAGTCTTGCTATAAGTAGTCATGTGAATTTGGTATTCGTTCGATATTTTGATGAGATGTATGTTGTCTTTCATCTAGTGATGTCATGTGAACGTCGACTACATGACACTTCACCATTGTTTGGGTCTATAGGAAGGCATTGGGCAGTAATAAGTAGATGATGGGTTGCTAGAGTGACAGAAGCTTAAACCCTAGTTTATGCGTTGCTTCGTAAGGGGCTGATTTGGATCCATATGTTTCATGCTATGGTTAGGTTTACCTTAATACTTCTATTGTAGTTGCAGATGCTTGCAATAGGGGTTAATCATAAGTGGGATGCTTATCCAAGGAAGAGCAGTACCCAAGCACCAGTCCACCCACATATCAAATTATCAAAGTACCGAACGCGAATCATATGAGCGTGATGAAAACTAGCTTGACGATAATTTTCATGTGTCCTCAGGAGCGCTTTCCTTTATATAAGAGTTTGTCTAGTGACGGTGTCCTGGACTAGGGGGTACTCACCACGTCATCTCCCGATCTGTTAGATTGGGCCGAGGACCCCCATGGCCGTATACTCATGGGCTAGTTCGGACAGCTACCGCACACAAGGAAGATTCCACAAGACTTGGCGATCAAGGCAAGGACTTCTCCCCACCGGCGTATTCGTCTAGGACTCTTGTTATCCTAGGCCTCTGGTGCATTATATAAACCGAGGCCAGGCTAGTCGATAGATACAAAAACATAAAATCAGACCATAGGCTAGCTTCTAGGGTTTAACCTCTATGATATCGTGGTAGATCAACTCTTGTAATACTCATATCATCAAGAACAATCAAGCAGGACGTAGGGTATTACCACCATCAAGAGGGCCCGAACCTGGGTAAACATCGTGTCCCCTGCCTCCTATTACCATCCGCCTTAGGTGCATAGTTCGGGACCCCCTACCCGAGATCCACCGGTTTTGACACCGACATTGGTGCTTTTATTGAGAGTTTCGCTGTGTGATCGGCAAAAGGATCGATGGTTCATCTGCAAGTCAACTGCGATGCCGGCATCTTCGTCGCCGGTTCGACTGGTCACCTTGGCTCGACCGAGGACCATGCTCCATCTCTGATCGTCATGTTCGGATGAAGGCCTTCATCAACATCAACTCCGATCTCTATCAAGATCATGGAGGAATCATCCATGGAGCTCGGGGGCTCAACGTCAACATTGCCCTCGGGCGACCGTGCTGTTTTTCTGAACAGCGAAATTGTATCCGCTGCCAACACCTCTTAGAGCGTCTCTTTGACGACCCCTTCAATGGAATTGTGCATAATTGAGTCTACAACAACCATGCAAAATTTCGTCGAGTTCCGATGGAGGAATCTCCGGCAATCTACGATATACCGGAGCCCTGTCAAATCTGGACGGGAATCTGGACGAGTTTAGGGTGTGGTCTCCAGCACCTAGCTCGGACGTCCTTTGGAATATACAACCGTTCTTCGGCTAAGGAATTCCTATATCTAACACCCCTCAAAATTTCAGCTCGATCCGACCGTTCAAACTCCGGTAACCTTCCGATTAGTGAATCACTTTTCAGGTCGGTTTTCTGCACGAATACGGATCCGACCCGAATTCATGTTTCTTTATAAACGTGATATGTGACAACCTTCTTAAAGGAATTTTCTCCTAGGGTATTGTGCGTTGTTTTTAAACACGTGCCCATAAAAGTTTAAGCCTCCTCTGAGGTAATCTTCACTATCATGCTGGTGTCAAACCAGTCCGGCAATACTACTCCACGGCTACCGACCTACGCTAGAAACGTCGTCGCCTTTTGAGCCGAGCTCAACTTCTTCGGATCATCATCTCGGCGTGCGAACAAGAGTTCGGAATCAACAAGGATAAATCATCACCAACATCGCCGCCCCACGTAATACACGGAGCAGGGAACACAGGCATCGCCGCATGGTCACTTCATCGAAGCGGCATTGACCGCGTCATAAGTTACGACCTGCGTCGGCATGGCCGCACTGTTGCTTACTCAAGCCGATGTCCATCACGCCGAACTGCTTCAATACCTCGGCTGACACGGTAGCTGCAACATCTCCTTACCGACCTGCTCCATCTCCTCGGCTAGACCAAGGGCTTCACCATCTCTTCATCAGCTTAGTTCGGAGACTTCGACGTCACCAGCCGACCAGCTTCATCACAACAGCTGGACCACGGGCTTTTCCTCGGCGAGCCAACCTTTGCTAGCATCGCCATGTCATCGCTTCATCACCCATTAGGCAATGGGTGTGCGGATCGAGCCCCAATTTTGGGAGTAACCTTTCTCCAGATTGCTACAACAGATAAACCAGGTGCTATCGATCCTATTATTTTTCTTGTTTGGGTTTATTTTTTCCAAGGAATTATTACTCTGGTTTGTTTCATCATCTATACATAGGTCTATCAAATGGTGGCCGCATTAACAATGGCCGTGTGGTGGTTCGGTCAGTTTTCTTATACAGTTCGGCGAATGCCGCATCTGGAACTCAGACCGGCCTGTGAATTCAGGCTTGGCCATACCTTCACCGCGTCACGCTGATGCCCTGCATCGATATGACTTCGGCGCCAGGCCACATCTCTTTCAATAAATCATTTTTGCGAAAAGCAATTATTCTTTTTGGACCGCATTATTTTATGTGTGTAGGTGATCGACACCGACTGTGTCACGTAGTATCTTTGGCAAGCCGATGTCATCGTTCCAATCGGTGTAAATCGGCTCACGTGATCACCTTGTTGGTCGTGTTGCCATACCGACGTGTTCGGTTGCCTCGGGGACTTCTGCATCGCCGAGAGAGCTCTACCTCATCGAGTGTTCGGCGCACAGGCCATATTTATTTTATTACTCACTTTGCATAAATTATTGATTATGCAACAATTTTTATTATTATTATTCCTATTATCTCCAGCTTGCACTATTTTCTGTGCATAGGCAGATAATCCGGGCAGCGCTGTCACCGCGGCGTAACGACGTACCACGTCACCTCGGCTGACCGGGGGCTTTGTCATCACTTCATTAACACACGCTGGGGGCTTCGGCGTCACACTGCCGGCCTGCTCCGTCGCCGTGGTCAGACTGGGGTTTTCACCTTGCCCATCGACTATGCCGCGTCACCACTTCATCAAGCCGAGTTCTTTACTCGGACATCTCGGGACCGGCTTGGGGGCTGGGATCTCGTCCCGCCACAATCTTGGCCTGCGTCATCAACATCGAGCACATTAACCAGCTAAGTCGCTTTCATGCTCAAAAACTTTCAGTTTTAAATTTTGTTCGGTTCGACCAAGCATTATACTTTTCGGCACAAAGTTGTTTGTGACAAAGTTCCTTGTCAAAACTTTGTTTGTTACTCGCATATTCAAATACCCCATTTATCTGGGGGCTCCCTTGATGGACCTTTTCCTCTTGCATATGATTATACTTGTATGGCTTCGTTCCTTGTTCGTGTATTACGCCACAATATGCACCATATTGACCTAAGCAATTTGCAAGCTAGGTTGCCTCACTCCTGTGTTTACCCCTACGTTCCCTATTGTTCAGCTAGGGAGTAAAGGGAGCACCTCTGCGATTGTCACGACCGGGTCATCCGAGCTCTGGCCTCAGACTGGGTGAAGCCAAAAGCTAGCGCTCTTATTGTTTTCAATCATGGTCGGCACACAACAGAACTCATGAGTACAAAAAATCTATTGCACAAGTCTCATAGTAATAATGAGCACCGAAGAAAGGTATCGGTGGGGGTACTATTTTCTTCGAAGATGCTTCTTACACTTCGTTAGTAATATAGCATAAGTTCCCTGAGCGCGCTTTGTCCGTTACAGCCTTATGGCCTGATTGCCTGGTCATCAGAAACACCATTGATACTCTCGACAGGCGGAGTACATGACACTCTTCGGCCCTTGGCCAAAGAGGGAGAAGCCGACAGTTGGTTAAGACACGTTTAAAGTTCGGGTGAACACATATATGATATAAGTACTTTGGTACATACAATCATTATACATAAAGTTCTTTTACCCAAGTCACTTCGGGGCTCTTAAAATTTATATATGAGGTGTAAATGTGTTTTCTTCGTGGTCGTTGTCAAAACACGACAGAAGCACAATTTTTTTCTCTTCCAATTTTCAGATTGGCACCACACACTTGATCTTGTTCGGACGTCATGTTTTTACTAACGTTTTTTGGTTTTCCAAGCTTTTGGCACTTTTAAACTATTTGTGTCTTTTCAGCACAAGTCTCGCAGTGCAACACCGGACACCTTTAGAGATTCGGCAAAAACATTCTCGGATATTGCTATATATGCATCGGTTTCGAATTGTGTCTTCGGTCAATAGTTGGGTTGCCCGGCTCCTGCGCTTGCCTCCTACGTTCTGCTTTGTTCGGCTAGGTGTGCAAAGGGAGAACCATTGCGATTGTGCTTCCAGCTCACATGGTTAAGCACCTCAGTGGAGAAAGCCAAAAACTGACTGTCACAATAAGCGTAAACTGGTCAGTGATCCGATGACTGTGTTAAATGATGGGCCATTCATAACATTGGCCAAAATGTTTACGGCTTGACATCGACTGTCGCCGAACACTGCCGGGGGCTAGTAACTGGCCTCCCAAACTAAATCCTCAATATTTTGCTCTTACATTAGAGCTGAGGTTTCATGATCATGCTTAGCATGACAACCCAAAGAAAGGAACCGATAGGGGGGCTATTTTCTTTGGAAGACATTTCTTATGTTAAACAGTAATATAACATATCTCTCTGTGTACCTTTGTTTATAAAACCGTATGGCCAGATTGCCTTGTTTGTCGTAAATCTTTGCCCTAATAAAGGCTTTATAAAGTAGGACGAACACTCCACAGCTACTGGCTGAGGAGGTGGAAGTCGATGGTCCGTCAACAAAGTTTTGTACAATGCGGATCCAAGCATTAATGACGTAAAGTACTTGGATACATAGAGTCATTACACATAATTTCTGATTTTACTATGGATATCGATCCTTAATTCAGCCACCTGTGCTCGCATTAAGGCTCGGGGGCTATTGGGCTTCGTGTTGGGTAACGTAGTAATTTCAAAAAAAATTCCTACGCACACGCAAGATCATGGTGATGCATAGCAACGAGAGGGGAGAGTGTTGTCTACGTACCCTCGTAGACCGATAGCAGAAGCATTATGACAACGCGGTTGATGTAGTCGTACGTCTTCACGGCCCGACCGATCAAGCACCGAAACTACGGCACCTCCGAGTTCTAGCATATGTTCAGCTCGATGACGATCCCCGGACTCCGATCCAGCAAAGTGTCGGGGAAGAGTTCCGTCATCATGACAGCGTGGTGACGATCTTGATGTACTAATGTCGCAGGGCTTCGCCTAAGCACTGCTACAATATTATCGAGGACTATGGTGGAAGGGGGCGCAGCACACGGCTAAGAATATGATCACGTGGATCAACTTGTGTTCCTCTGGGGTGCCCCTGCCTCCGTATATAAAGGTTCAAGAGGGGGAGGCCGGTCGGCCATCATAGGGCGCGCCAGGAGGAGTCCTACTCCCACCGGGAGTAGGAGGAGTCCTACTCCCACCGGGAGTAGGAGGAGTCCTACTCCCTCCGGGAGTAGGACTTCTCCCCCAATCGTAGTTGGAATAGGATTCACGAGGTGGGAAAAGAGGGAGAGAGAAGGAGGGGGGCGCCGGCCCCCTCTCTCCTTGTCCTATTCGGACTAGGGGGGAGGGGCGCGCGGCCCAGCCCTGGCCGCCTCTCCTCTTCTTCCACTAAGGCCCACTAAGGCCCATATAGCTCCCGAGGGGTTTCGGTAACCTCCCGGTACTCCGGTAAAATCCCGATTTCACCCGGAACACTTCCGATATCCAAACATAGGCTTCCAATATATCAATCTTTATGTCTCGACCATTTTGAGACTCCTCGTCATGTCTGTGATCACATCCGGGATTCCGAACAACCTTCATTACATCAAAACATATAAACTCATAATATAACTGTCATCGAAACCTTAAGCGTGCGGACCCTACGGGTTCGAGAACAGTGTAGACATGACCGAGACATGTCTCTGGTCAATAACCAATAGCAGGACCTGGATGCCCATATTGGCTCCTACATATTCTATGAAGATCTTTATCGGTCAGACCGCATAACAACATACGTTGTTCCCTTTGTCATCGGTATGTTACTTGCCCGAGATTCGATCGTCGGTATCTCAATACCTAGTTCAATCTCGTTACCGGCAAGTCTCTTTATTCGTTCTGTAATACATCATCTCGCAACTAACTCATTAGATGCAATGCTTGCAAGGCTTAAGTGATGTGCATTATCGAGAGGCCCCAGAGATACCTCTCCGACAATCGGAGTGACAAATCCTAATCTCGAAATACGCCAACCCAACAAGTACCTTCGGAGACACCTGTAGAGCACCTTTATAATCACCCAGTTACGTTGTGACGTTTGGTAGCACACAAAGTGTTCCTCTGGTAAACGGGAGTTGCATAATCTCATAGTCATAGGAACATGTATAAGTCCTAAAGAAAGCAATAGCAACATACTAAACGATCGTGTGCTAAGCTAACGGAATGGGTCATGTCAATCACATCATTCCCCTAATGATGTGATCCCGTTAATCAAATGACAACTCATGTCTATGGCTAGGAAACATAACCATCTTCGATTAACGAGCTAGTCAAGTAGAGGCATACTAGTGACATTCTGTTTGTCTATGTATTCACACATGTATTATGTTTCCGGTTAATACAATTCTAGCATGAATAATAAACATTTATCATGATATAAGGAAATAAATAATAACTTTATTATTGCCTCTAGGGCATATTTCCTTTAGTCTCCCACTTGCACTAGAGTCAATAATCTAGATCACATCACCATGTGATTAACATCGATAGTTCACATCATCATGTGATTAACACCCATAGTTCACATTGCCATGTGACCAACACCCAAAGGGTTTACTAGATTCAGTAATCTAGTTCACATCGCTATGTGATTAACACCCAAAGAGTACTAAGGTGTGATCATGTTTTGCTTGTGAGAGAATCCTAGTCAACAGGTCTGCCACATTCAGATCCACATGTATTTTGCAAATTTCTATGTCAACAATGCTCTGCATGGAGCTACTCTAGATAATTGCTCCCACTTTCAATATGTATCTAGACCGAGACTTAGAGTCATCTAGATTAGTGTCAAAACTTGCATCGGCGTAACCCTTTACGATGAACCCTTTTTCACTTCCATAATCGAGAAACATATCCTTATTCCACTAAGGATAATTTTCACCGCTGTCCAGTGATCTACTCCTAGATCACTATTGTACTCCCTTGCCAAACTCAATGGTAGGGTATACAATAGATCTGGTACACAGCATGGCATACTTTATAGAACCTATAACCAAGGCATAGGGAATGGCATTCATTCTCTTTCTATCTTCTGCCGTGGTCGGGCTTTGAGTCTTACTCAATTTCACACCTTGTAACATAGGCAAGAAACACTTTCTTTGAGTGTTCCATTTTGAACTACTTCAAAATCTTATCAAGGTATGTATTTATTGAAAAAACTTATCAAGCGTCTTGATCTATCTCTATATATCTTGATGCTCAATATGTAAGCAACTTCACCGAGGTCTTTCTTTGAAAAACTCCTTTCAAACACTCCTTTATGCTTTGCAGAATAATTCTACATTATTTCCGATCAACAATATGTCATTCACATATACTTATCAGAAATGTTGTAGTGCTCCCACTCACTTTCTTGTAAATACAGGCTTCACCGCAAGTCTGTATAAAACTATATGCTTTGATCAACTTATCAAAGCGTATATTCCAACTCCGAGATGCTTACACCAGTCCATAGATGGATCGCTAGAGTTTGCACATTTTGTTAACACCTTTAGGATTGACAAAAACTTCTGGTTGCATCATATACAACTCTTCTTTAAGAAATCCATTAAGGATTGCAGTTTTGTTATCCATTTCCCAGATTTCATAAAATGCGGCAATTGCTAACATGATTCGGACAGATTTAAGCATAGGTACGAGTGAGAAACTCTCATCGTAGTCAACACCTTGAACTTGTCGAAAACCTTTTGCGACAATTCTAGCTTTGTAGATAGTAACACTACTATCAGCGTCCGTCTTCCTCTTGAAGATCCATTTATTTTCTATGGCTTTTGCCGATCATCGGGCAAGTCAACCAAAGTCCATACTTTGTTCTCATACATGGATCCCATCTCAGATTTCATGGCTTCAAGCCATTTTGTGGAATCTGGGCTCACCATCGCTTCTTCATAGTTCGTAGGTTCATCATGATCTAGTAGCATAATTTCCAGAACAGGATTACCGTACCACTCTGGCGCGGATCTTACTCTGGTTGATCTATGAGGTTTAGTAGTATCTTGTTCTGAAGTTTCATGATCATTATCATTAGCTTCCTCACTAATTGGTGTAGGTGTCGCAGAAACAGGTTTCTGTGATGTACTACTTTCCAATAAGGGAGCAGGTACGGTTACCTCGTCAAGTTCTACTTTCCTCCCACTCACTTCTTTCGAGAGAAACTCCTTCTCTAGAAAGGATCCATTCTTAGCAATGAATGTGTTGCCTTCAGATCTGTGATAGAAGGTGTACCCAATAGTCTTCTTTGGGTATCCTATGAAGACACATTTCTCCGATTTGGGTTCGAGCTTATCAGGTTGAAGCTTTTTCACATAAGCATCGCAGCCCCAAACTTTAAGAAACGACAACTTTGGTTTCTTGCCAAACCATTGTTCATAAGGCGTCGTCTCAACAGATTTTGATGGTGCCCTATTTAACGTGAATGCGGCCGTCTCTAAAGCATAACCCCAAAACGACAGCGGTAAATCAGTAAGAGACATCATGGATCGCACCATATCTAGTAAAGTACGATTATGACGTTCAGACACACCATTATGCTATGGTGTTCCAGGTGGCACGAATTTGTGAAACTATTTCACATTGTTTTAATTGAAGACCAAACTCGTAACTCAAATATTTGTGCAACGCCCCGAGACCGATGTGCCAGGTGTCCTCCAGTTATTCGCTGTTGTTGCGTTGTCTTTCGCTTGTGTGTTGCATCTTGTCATGTCATCATGTGCATTGCATCATCATGTTTTCAAAACTTGCATCCGTCCCGGTCTCCTCGTTCTGTCCGTTGTCCGTTCTGAGCCCACACACACTTGCACGCGCCCGCGGCATGTCCGAGATATTATTTTATAAACGGCCGGAAAAATGTTCTCGGAATGGGATGAGAGTTGACGTGTGGTCTTATTGTAGTGTAGATAGACCGCATGTCAAGTTTCATCGCATTCGGAGATCGTTTGATGCCCCAACGGATAACTATAGCGGCATTATAGCCGGTCTAACGTCAGACGTTTTCGGTCTCCGGAAACAGATGCCGGGCCCTCTCTCTCTCTTCTCCCCCTCGCAGTCTCGCCACAGCCCACCTAGTCCATCCTCCTTCCACTCTTCGCTTCCGGAGTTGTCCGATGCGACCGCACGGTCCGAAACCCTCTCTGCACAGTGCATCGAACCCCTCACGCGGGCGTCCGAAAGTTGTCCCGGACCCGACCCGAGGTGTCGCCACCGTTGTGTCCGGATCATCCCCAAACGTCTACAAAACATCTCCGTTTTATTTATTAGACTCCCTAGCCTATTTTTGCCGACCGTCTGATTTCGATCGGAGGGACGAAACAGCCGCTAACCAAAATCCAGTGCCATATATATAGACCAATCCCCTAGGCAGCAACCCTAAATTCTAGCCCTCTTGTCCCATCGCACCGCCACCTACCCTTCTTCCTCGGGATCCTCTCATTCTCCCCTGCCCAATCCATCGATCCCCACCTTCTCAATTTGTATCCCCGACCAACCACTGAGTCCCCATGTGCCCGTGGATCTCCTCTACCTCTCCTGAGCTCGCCGGGGAGCAGGTCACCGCGGCCCCCGATCTCCTGTGCCTCCCCTCGTCCAGGAGCATCTGCTCCTCTGCCCGAGCACCCTGCCTCGGCCTCGTGACCCCGCTACTCCCTCCTGCAGCCCGAGCAAGCCGTCAGGAGGCGGGCTCCCATGCTGCAAGGAGCTCCTCGTCGCCCGGTTTTTTCCCAGGTCGCCGGACCTCCCTCCAGGCGTCGACGTCGGCGGCCACATGTCCAGCATGCCTTTCCTCACCGCCGCTTGCCTCTCCCTTCGCCTCACCCCCCTCTCCCGTTTCTCTCTGTCAGGGACCGAAGACATGGCCGCCGGACCTGAAGCCGCCTCCAGCGCTTGCGTTGACCCAGCCACATGCCGCCCGGAGCTCCTCGACGCCGGCCGGATCCGTCGTCCGGGAGATCCACCTTCCCGCCGCCCTCTCGTCCGCCTCCAGCCGTCCCTGTCGCCAAGCGTAGCCAGCGACCTTTCCTGCTTCGCGCTGAGAGCCGCGCCCCTGTTTTGCTCGAAGGGAATGAGCAGGACGACGAGCGCGTTGACCAGTCGTTCGCTGCTTCCCGATCGAGCGTCTGGGCCAACCTCGCTTCGTGCCTCATCGCGCCCTGCCCGCGGCCCAACAAGTCGATCCGGCCCAACCGCTCCCCTCCACCGCGGCCAGCCAGCTGCAATCCACAGGCCGAGGCCCAGATCTGCCGCGCCCTGTAGGCCCAATGTGAGCAGCGCTCCAGATTCGGCCCATCTCTATAATTTTTTCTTCCTGATCGTTTTTCCTTTTATCCTGTGAATGCCAAATTTGCAGAAAGCCCCCTAAACTTCATGCATATAATAACTCATGAACCGTGCATCGGATCTAAATAAGTTATATATGAAACTTGCTTAGAATTTTGTCTAGATTCATAATATGTCACTTTCATCCATGTTTAAAATGCTTAAAATAATGTTTGCTTATATTTGCTCCTATGCCATGCTAAAATGGTTTAATTCATAACTAAATAACGGTAACTCAGAATTTAATAAACTTTATATGTAAATGGGGTAGAATTTTGCCTAGTTTATCATGGTGACATTGCTTTGCATGTTAAACAAATCTAAAATATGGTTTAGGGCAGAACAGGACCTAACCTAATATATGCACATGAGGAGTTTCCGGAATTGTTGTTTGTTGTTCCCGGCCTCATTTAAACTTGACTAGATAGGTAGTTTTGCTTTGCTTCACCTCTTGCCATGCTTAACAACATTTAATATTGTTGAGTACCTAACCGGTAGAGAACTAAATAATTGACGTGGTGTTTCGTCAATATGCAACTCGTTGCATATTGAGCTCCACTTAATTTGTAGGATTGTTTGTGCACTTTGCCATGCCATGCTTCATTAAACCGGACGTGCATCATATTTGGGTGTGCATCATGCCATGTTCATGTCGAGGTTGTTTACTATGTTGTGTGCTTCTTTCCGGTGTTGCTTCTTTGGGTTGGTTCCGATAACGTCGCGTTGTGAGGACCCGTTCGTCTACGTCCGTTTGTCTTCTTCATGGACTCGTTCTTCTTCCTTGCGGGATTTCAGGCAAGATGATCATACCCTCGAAATGACTTCTATCTTTGCTTGCTTAGTTGCTCGCTCTTTTGCTATGCCTATGCTGCGATACCTACCACTTGCTTATCATGCCTCCCATATTGTGAACCAAGCCTCTAACCCACCTTGTCCTAGCAAACCGTTGTTTGGCTATGTTACCGCTTTGCTCAGCCCCTCTTATAGCGTTGTTAGTTGCGGGTGAAGATTGAAGTTTGTTCCTTGTTGGAACATGGAGATGGTGTTCCTTGTTGGAACATGTTTATTTGTTGGGATATCACAATATATCTTATTTAATTAATGCATCTATATACTTGGTAAAGGGTGGAAGGCTCGGCCTTATGCCTGGTGTTTTGTTCCACTCTTGCCGCCCTAGTTTCCGTCATATCGGTGTTATGTTCCCAAATTTTGCGTTCCTTACGCGGTTGGGTAATAATGGGAACCCCTTGACAGTTCACCTTAAGTAAAGCTCCTCCAGCAATGCCCAACCTTGGTTTTACCATTTGCCTCACCACCACCTACTTTTCCCTTGGGAGTCGCTCTCTCGAGGGTCATCTTTATTTTAACCCCCCCGGGACAGTGCTTGTCTAAGTGTTGGTCCGAAATGGGCAGCCTGCGGGGCCACCTCGGGGAAACTTGAGGGCTGGTTTTACTCGTAGCTTGACCTATCCGGTGTTGCCCTGAGAACGAGATATGTGCATCTCCCATCAGGATGTCGGCGCATCGGGCGGTGTTGCTGGTTTAGTTTTACCCTGT
Source organism: Triticum monococcum (assembly GCA_034509565.1). NCBI lineage: Eukaryota > Viridiplantae > Streptophyta > Magnoliopsida > Poales > Poaceae > Triticum > Triticum monococcum. The sequence goes on along the minus strand of CM067843.1, from coordinate 660,546,326 downwards.
CAAAATGTCTTGTTGTACCGGGATACCGAGTCTGATCAGAATGTCTCGGGAGGAGGTCTATTCCTTCGTTGACCGTGAGAGCTTGTGATGGGCTAAGTTGGGACACCCCTGTAGGGATTTGAACGTTCGAAAGCCGTGCCCGTGGTTAGGGGCAGATGGGAATTTGTTAACGTCCGGTTGTAGAAAACCTGAAGTTGAACTTAATTAAAATGCATCAACCGCGTGTGTAACCATGATGGTCTCTTTCCGGCGGAGTCCGGGAAGTGAACACGGTGTTGGAGTTATGTTTGACGTAGGTTGTTCTAGGATCACTTCTTGATCATAGTTTTATCGACCGTGCTTTTGCCTTCTCTTCTCGCTCTCTTTTGCAAATAGGTTAGCCACCATATATGCTAGTCGCTTGCTGCAGCTCCACATATTTACCTTTACCTTACCCATAAGCTTAAGTAGTCTTGATCGCGAGGGTGCGAGATTGCTGAGTCCCCGTGGCTCACAGATACTTCCAAAACCAGCTTGCAGGTGCCGATGAGTCCATGCAGATGACGCAACCAAGCTCAGGAGGAGCTCGTTGAAGATCTTGTCCTTTGTGTTGTTTCCGTTCTAGTTGATCAGTAGTGGAGCCCAGTTGGGGTTGATCGGGGACCTTTGTCGCATTTGGGGTTCTTCTTTTATTTTGGTTCCGTAGTCGGACCTTGATTGTATTTGGAGGTTGTAATGTTTTATTCATGTAATTGTGTGAAGTGGCGAGTGTAAGCCAAATAAGTATCTTTTCCCTTATGTATTACATGAGATGTGTGAAGATTACCTCACTTGCGACATTGCTTTCAATGCGGTTATGCCTCTAAGTCGTGCTTCGACACGTGGGAGATATAGCCGCATCCAGGGCGTTACAATTTGTCTCCGCGATCAGATCGTAGACACCATATTTTCTTGTTACGATGATTTTCCATTTCACTCTGAAATTCTTTGAACTTTTCAAATGTTTCAGACTTATGTTTCATCAAGAAGATATACCCATATCTGCTCAAATCATCTGTGAAGGTCAGAAAATAATGATACCTGCCGCGAGCCTCAACACTCATCGGATCGCATACATCAGTATGTATTATTTCCAATAAGTTAGTTGCTCGCTCCATTGTTCCGGAGAACGGAGTCTTTAGTCATCTTGCCCATAAGGCATGCTTCGCAAGCATCAAGTGATTCCAAAATTCCATCAGCATGGAGTTTCTTCATGCGCTTTACACCAATATGACCTAAACGGCAGTGCCACAAATAAGTTGCACTATCATTATTAACTTTGCATCCTTTTGGCTTCAATATTATGAATATGTGTATCACTACGATCGAGATCCAACAAACCATTTTCGCTGTTGTGTATGACCATAGAAGGTTTTATTCATGTAAACAGAACAACAATTGTTCTCTAACTTAAATGGATAACCGTATTGCAATAAACATGATCAAATCATATTCATGCTCAACGCAAACACCAAATAACACTTATTTAGGTTCAACACTAATCCTGAACGTATAGGGAGTGTGCGATGATGATCATATCAATCTTGGAACTACTTCCAACACACATCGTCACCTCACCTTTAACTAGTCTCTGTTCATTCTGCAACTCCCGATTCAAGTTACTAATCTTAGCAACTGAACTAGTACCAAATACTGAGGGGTTGCTATGAACACTAGTAAAGTACACATCAATAACATGTATATCAAATATACCTTTGTTTACTTTGCCATCCTTTCTTATCCGCCAAATACTTGGGTAGTTCCGCTTCCAGTGACTAGTACCTTTGCAGTAGAAGCACTTAGCCTCAGGCTTAGGACCAGACTTGGGCTTCTTCACTTAAGCAGCAACTTGCTTGCTGTTCTTCTTGAAGTTCCCCTTTTTTTCCTTTGCCATTTTCTTGAAACTAGTGGTCTCGTCAACCATCAACACTTGATGTTTTTCTTGATTTCTACCTTCGTCAATTTCAGCATTACGAAGAGCTTGGGAATCATTTCCGTTATCCCTTGCATATCATAGTTCATCACGAAGTTCTACTAACTTGGTGATGGTGACTAGAGAATTCTGTCAATCACTATTTTATCTGGAAGATTAACTCCCACTTGATTCAAGCGATTGTAGTACCCAGACAATCTGAGCACATGCTCACTAGTTGAGCGATTCTCCTCCATCTTTTAGCTATAGAACTTGTTGGAGACTTCATATCTCTCAACTCGGGTATTTACTTGAAATATTAACTTCAACTGCTGGAACATCTCATATGGTCCATGACGTTCAAAACGTCTTAGAAGTCTCGATTCTAAGCCATTAAGCATGGTGCACTAAACTATCAAGTAGCCATCATATTGAGCTAGCCAAACGTTCATAACGTCTGCATCTGCTCCTGCAATAGGTCTGTCACCTAGCAGTGCATCAAGGACATAATTCTTCTGTGCAGCAATGAGGATAAACCTCAGATCACGGATCCAATCCGCATCATTGCTACTAATATCTTTCAAAATAATTTTTCTCTAGGAACATAATAAACTGGGAGCAACATCGCGAGCTATTGATCTACAACATAGATATGCTAATACTACCAGGACTAAGTTCATGATAATTTAAAGTTCAATTAATCATATTACTTAAGAACTCCCACTTAGATAGACATCCCTCTAATCCTCTAAGTGATCATGTGATCCAAATCAACTAAACCATGTCCGATCATCACGTGAGATGGAGTAGTTTTCAATGGTGAACATCAATATGTTGATCATATCTACTATATGATTCACGCTCGACCTTTCGGTCTCAGTGTTCCGAGGCCATATCTGTATATGCTAGGCTTGTCAAGTTTAACCTGAGTATTCTGCGTGTGCAAAACTGGCTTGCACCCGTTGTAGATGGACGTAGAGCTTATCACACCCGATCATCACGTGGTGTCTGGGCACGACGAACTTTGGCAACGGTGCATACTCAGGGAGAACACTTTTATCTTGATAATTTAGTGAGAGATCATCATATAATGCTACCATCAATCAAAGCAAGATAAGATGCATAAAAGATAAACATAACATGCAATCAATATAAGTGATATGATATGGCCATCATCATCTTGTGCTTGTGATCTCCATCTCCGAAGCACCATCATTATCACCATCGTCACCGGAGCAACACCTTGATCTCCATCGTAGCATCGTTGTCGTCTCGCCAATCTTATGCTTCCACGACTATCGCTACCGCTTAGTGATAAAGTAAAGCATTACAGCGTGATTGCATTGCATACAATAAAGCGACAACCATATGGCTCCTACCAGTTGCCGATAACTCGGTTACAAAACATGATCATCTCATACAATAAAATTCAGCATCATGTCTTGACCATATCACATCACAACATGCCCTGCAAAAATAAGTTAGACGTCTTCTACTTTGTTGTTGCAAGTTTTACGTGGCTGCTACGGGCTTAAGCAAGAACCAATCTTACCAACGCATCAAAATCACAACGATAGTTTGTCAAGTTGGTGCTATTTTAACCTTCGCAAGGACCGGGCGTAGCCACACTTAGTTCAACTAAAGTTGGAGAAACTGTCACCCGCAAGCCACCTATGTGCAAAGCACGTCGGTAGAACCGGTCTCGCGTAAGCGTACGCGTAATGTCGGTCCGGGCCGCTTCGTCCAACAATACCGCCGAACCAAAGTATGATATGCTGGTAAGCAGTATGACTTATATCGCCCACAACTCACTTGTGTTCTACTTGTGCATATAACATCAACACATAAAACCTAGGCTCGGATGCCACTGTTGGGTAACATAGTAATTTCAAAAAATTTCCTACGCACATGCAAGATCATGGTGATGCATAGCAACGAGAGGGGAGAGTGTTGTCTACGTACCTCGTAGACCGATAGCGGAAGCGTTATGACAACGCGGTTGATGTAGTCGTACGTCTTCACGGCACGACCGATCAAGCACCGAAACTACGGCACCTCCGAGTTCTAGCACACGTTCAGCTCGATGACGATCCCCGGACTCCGATCCAGCAAAGTGTCGGGGAAGAGTTCCGTCAGCACGACGGCGTGGTGATGATCTTGATGTACTAATGTCGCAGGGCTTCGCCTAAACACTGCTATAATATTATCGAGGATTATGCTGGAAGGGGCGCCGCACATGGCTAAGAATATGATCACGTGGATTAACTTGTGTTCCTCTGGGGTGCCCCTGCCTCCATATATAAAGGTTCAAGAGGGGGAGGCTGGCCGGCTATCATAGGGCGCGCCAGGAGGAGTCCAACTCCCTCCGGGAGTAGGACTTCTCCCCCAATCCTAGTTGGAATAGGATTCGTGAGGTGGGAACAGAGGGAGAGAGAAGGAGGGGGCGCCGGCCCCCTCTCTCCTTGTCCTATTCGTACTAGGGGGGGAGGGGCGCGCGGCCCAGCCCTGGCCGCCTCTCCTCTTCTTCCACTAAGGCCCACTAAGGCCCATATAACTCCCGGGGGGTTCCGGTAACCTCCCGGTACTCCGGTAAAATCCCGATTTCACCCGGAACACTTCCGATATCCAAACATAGGCTTCCAATATATCAATCTTTATGTCTCGACCATTTTGAGACTCCTCGTCATGTCTGTGATCACATCCAGGACTCCGAACAACCTTCGGTACATCAAAACGTATAAACTCATAATATAACTATCATCGAAACCTTAAGCGTGCGGACCCTATGGGTTCGAGAACAATGTAGACATGACCGAGACATGTCTCCGGTCAATAACCAATAGCGGGGCCTGGATGCCCATATTGGCTCCTACATATTCTACGAAGATCTTTATCGGTCAGACCGCATAACAACATACGTTGTTCCCTTTGTCATCGGTATGTTACTTGCCCGAGATTCGATCGTCGATATCTCAATACCTAGTTCAATCTCGTTACCGGCAAGGCTCTTTACTCGTTCTGTAATACATCATCTCGCAACTAACTCATTAGATGCAATGCTTGCAAGGCTTAAGTGATGTGCATTACCGAGAGGGCCCAGAGATACCTCTCCGAAAATCAGAGTGACAAATCCTAATCTCGAAATACGCCAACCCAACAAGTACCTTCGGAGACACCTGTGGAGCACCTTTATAATCACCCAGTTACGTTGTGACGTTTGGTAGCACACAAAGTGTTCCTCTGGTAAACGGGAGTTGCATAATCTCATAGTCATAGGAACATGTATAAGTCATGAAGAAAGCAATAGCAACATACTAAACGATCGTGTGCTAAGCTAACGGAATGGGTCATGTCAATCACATCATTCTCCTAATGATGTGATCCAGTTAATCAAATGACAACTCATGTCTATGGCTAGGAAACATAGCCATCTTCGATTAACGAGCTAGTCAAGTAGAGGCATACTAGTGACATTCTGTTTGTCTATGTATTCACACATGTATTATGTTTCCGGTTAATACAATTCTAGCATGAATAATAAACATTTATCATGATATAAGGAAATAAATAATAACTTTATTATTGCCTCTAGGGAATATTTCCTTCACTTCGGGCTTATTATTTACAAATATTAAAGGGGCGGATCGATCCCCTGATCTGGTGTTGCCACCCGACCAGTGTCTCGGGGTCTACTGCATGGCCTGTCCAATGCAGAAAATTTTAAGTGCAATACAGTTTCCAAGGAGATTTTGATCCTAAGGTTAGTCGGCCGCACCCAACCTGAGTCTCGAGGACTGAGCATGCCGCTTTTTGTGTCCTGAAGTATTCTGCCGAGCTAGGACTTGATCCTCAGGCCGATTGTGCAGATCAACCTAAGTCTCAGCGGCTGCTGGGATCAGCGGTCTTATGTCATCCTTCAGGTGCATCTCGGGTTTTAGACCGATACACACCTTGAGGGCTACTGGCTATATATCTCGGCAGAGAATAAATTGCACGAATCAAAAATATTGACAAAAAATCGGCTCGCAGTCGGGGTGGTGCACCACCTCGGAAGCAGTCCAACATAAAGCTCGGGCGCTAGTGGTTGGCTCCAGAGAGGGCATTTCCGGCATTAAGCTCGGCTAAACTCCTTCAACTCTTTTGATCCAAGGTGATTTATGACACCTCGGATATAGTCCGGCGTTGGAGCTTGGATACAGTCCGGCGTTGGAGCTTGGACATTGTCAGATCACGGGTTCCGGTAGACCCTTAAGGTTCGAACACTGGGGTGCACGCGGAGATGACGCCTTCTACCTCCCCATCTCACAAAGATCTAAACTACTGAAAGAACTGCACAAGAGACACAAGGTTTATACTGGTTCGGGCCACCGTTGTGGTGTAATACCCTACTCCAGTGTGTGGTTGGTGGATTGCCTTCTGGGGCTGGTGATGATGAACAATACAAGGAAAAACAGCCTCGCGAGGGTCTGTTCTTGGCTGGGGCGATGAACTGCTAGGAGGAGTTCAGTCACCCTTCTCTCTCTCTCTCTCTCTCTCTGATTTCGATCCAATGTCTCTTCTAGATGCCCCCCTTCCCTGGGTGTGGCTAGTCCTATTTATAGGCAAAGGCCCTAGCCCTCTTCCCAAATATTGAGCGGGAAGGGCGCCAACAATTGGCCAATTCGAAGGGGAACATCTAGTACACTTATCCTGACTAAAGTTGGTCTTCGCCTGCCAAAGGCTCTGTGGTGACGCCATGCTGGGCTCCATGGTGACCTCCGTCTCGTAGTCCTCCTGGTCTTGGTCTCGTTGCACCGAAATGGCAACCTTTGCCTGATGCCTCAGTACTCCGCGGCTGCGCTTGCCCCCTTTGCACCAAAGGGGAAAGAAGGACGCTGCGCGCGCTGGCGCCCGCCTGGCACCCTCATTCATCATGGCTTGCGTCATGGGAACCTCGCGAGGCACCCTGCCTTGATCTCTCCGCCTCCTCGCGAGCCAGCCTGATGAGGTTGTGCATGAGGATGCGCCGTGTCATCCGCCCCGCGAGGGTATTGAGTCTTGTGTTGATGAAGATGGGCCGCACTAGGCCTCCTTTGAGCCACGCCGCAGGCCGCACGCAGGCAAGTCTGGGGACCCCCGTTCCCAGAACGCTGACAGTAGCCCCCGGGCCCAAGGCGCGCATGGACTTGGCCGTGCCGAGAGGCGAAAGGGCAGGGGCGAAGCGCCGCGGGCCCTAACAGCCTGCGGCCTTGGGCGCCGCGTGGCGGTTGATTGGACGTGGGCGGTACCGTTCGCCCACGCTCCCTTATTTTGCGCCCTGCTAGGTTGCCACGCAGTTGTACACAGCCGCCCCTCTTCCTGTTGCTCGAACGTCCCTTGTTCTTCCTCCCTTCGAACTTCGACTCTCGCCTCCAATCCCATCTCTCACTTCCCTTCTCTTGTCCACCGCCATGGCTCCGATGAAGAAAGAGAAGGGGAAGAAGCCCGCGTCTCCATCTCGCCCGTCGCTGTTGGTGGCCCCCGCCGTCGGCCGCTCAATCATACTCAATCTGGAGTGCCTGGATAAGCTCAGTCCGGCCCTGGCCACCATCTTCAACGAGTGTGGGAGGACGACGGCCTGGCCTACGTCTCACTTCCCCACTGACAGGATAATCACCGAGGTTCATTACTTTGCCGATGCCTTGTGGGCGGGTCTGGTTCCCCCCTTCTCCGATTTCTTCAACGCCGTCCTCTCCCATTACCAGATCCACATGATGCATCTGGGTCCTGAATCCATTGCCCTCCTCTCGGTCTTTGCATTTGTCTACGAGGCGCTGATGGGCATCCCTCCTTCTGTTGCCTTGCTGCGCCATTTCTTCTCTTTGAGCCTTGCCGCCCCCACTCAATGCTCGGCGTGTGTGAGCTTCATCGCCGCGCCTGAGACCGCAGCCTCGGGTATTGACTTCAAGCTCCCTCCGCCTCCAGCTGGGTTCCGCGAGCGGTGGTTGTACGTCGATGTCGGGGTGCCCAGCCCCCGGCTGGCGAAGCCAACTTCGCCTGCCGTACCTAATTCAGGCTGGGGCTAGGAGACACTTAAGAGCCCCCGGCTCTCCTTCGTCTGGCGCCGCTTCACGTTCTTGAGATCGCTCAACGTGACAGCGCCCAAGGTGGTGAAGGAGTTCCTGCTACGCTGCATTGCCCCTCTCTAGCGCCATTCTCGTCGAATGTGGGCCTTCAGCGGGCATGGTGATCACATGAGGCTTCAGGAAGAAGACTTGACGCCCGCGGTGCTAAGGATGGTGCTCTTGGTCCTGACTGGCGACCCCAACCCCGGCAGTATCCAGCAGGGAGGAGCTCTGCTGTACCTCTGCTAGAACAGGGATGACTTCGTGAGGCAGATGCCCTCATTTGACGAGTGGGGGCTACGTCATGTCAACCTCCAAGGGCTTCGCGGGAACCCTGTGGCGTTGACTGCCCTTCCGGTTGGTCCGGGTGAGTCCTCCTCGAGTGGTGGAGCAGGGAGGCAGGAGACAGTGGGGGTCGAGAGAGCTACTGACGAGGTGACCGCACCTGGCGGCACTCTTGATGGGGCAGCTCCTGAGGCCCATGTTGCCGAGGCTGCGGGTGAGGTGCGGCCGCTTCCGACGCTTAGGGCCGAGGCTCCTGAGCCCCCGGCCGTGCCTTCTGGCGAGGCAACTGACTCTGCGCGTCAGGCATGCGTCCTCGACGCAGGTCGCCTTGGTGCTCCGTCCTCCTCACAGGTTGATTCCTGTGCACCTCTCCCGGGCCGCTTCCGTGTGGACTTTGAGGCCCTCCGGAGAAAAAGGGAGGCCCTGGGTGATGACTTCCCTTGCCGCTTGCTGAAGCGCCGGAAGTACTTCGCTACCGACGAGTAATTCTTCTCCTTTCCTGTCTTCTGACCCACTAGTTGCATCTACTGATCCTTGCTCTGCAGGCCCCTTCCGACTGAGCTCGCAAAAGTCGCCGAGGTGCCGCCTCCTTTGGCTTCGCCCCCTCTACCGTCCCTAAATGCTCCGAGCAGCTCTGCCCTTGTGGTGAGGGCGTCTGAAGGGGTGGACCATCCCGAGGTGCACAGCGGCCCTTCATTCCCCGTGATTTTCCTTCGTGGGCCCTCTCGGGGAATAGCCAGTCTGCCATGGGCTTCTCGTCTGGTCGGAGACTGCGACTGGCTGAGGCACCTCCTGTGCCCTTCATCTGGAGACGGGCTGGCCCTAGGCCGGGCTTCTGGTGCGGCGCGCCCAGCCATCGCGAGGGCGCTAGCCCCCAGCCCCCTGCCCGGAGGAGGAACGATGATTCGCGGCCCCCGGCGCTTGCTTGGGGCGGATGATGGTGTGGAAGACGTGCTTGAGAGCGCCTAGGAGCGCCGCGCTCGCCGCCAAGGGTTCCTTCGAAGAGCGACTGACGCGGTGAACTTGCTTGGGGAGGAGCTTGCTGACGAAGATGCGCGCCTGGAGGCCGAGGGCCTGCGCCTGGCTGCGGGGAGGCGCGAGCTGGAGACCGCCATTGCCCTCGCGCTTCGTCAGCATGATCTTGACGATGAAGAGGCGAAGGCGTCGCTGGAGGCCTCCCGGGCGGCCCGATCCCAGGCCGCTGAGGAGGCCCGGGGAGCAGATCGACAGTGAGAAGCAGCAGAAGAATGGGCTCGGGAGCTCTTGGCCTGGTGCCACTCGTTGGAGGAGCAAGCAGAGCTGCGCGAGGCAGCCCTTGCATCGATGAAGGTGGCTTCTGGCGACCCGGTTGAGCTTCGGAAGCGCGAGGAAGCGTTGGTGCTGGAAGCCGCCGAATGCACCCGTGAGTACGAGCGGCTAGAGACGAGGGAGCGCCTAGTGACGCAGGCGGAAGACGATGTCGCTGTGCGGGAAGCGCGTGTCCTGGAGGAGGTTTGTCGTCGGGTGGCGACGGTGCGCCAAGGCCTCGAGCGTGAGTTCGAGGGGAAGCTGGGGATGATCCGGGTCGAACCCGAGGGCAGAACCGCAGCCCTGAGGGCCCAACGGGATGAGGCGACGTGGTGGGTCGACGCCTCCCAGGCCGCCCTTGAGGCAGCACAAAAGGAGTTGGCCGCCTCCTAGGCTGAGGTGCTCCGTCTTCGCCAGCGGATGGAAGAGCCTGAGGGCGTCGCGCGCCAGAACGCGGACGAGATATGTCAGCGGCAGGTCCTGGAGCACGTGCACGGTCCCATGCTTGCCACGCTCCGGGAGAGAGCTAGCGCGGCCTTGGGCAACATCTGTGAGGCGGCTGTTGGTGAGCCGCACACAGCCAACTATGCTGGCAACCTTCACTTCTTCACTGCCGTGGTGACGCAGCTGGAGGCGCGTTCGACAAGGGCCGATAGGTTGGTGGAAGAGAGGAGCCGCGCGCTGCTCGGGCACGCCTTCTCCCGTGTCTTCATCCATCTCTTGATCATGGATCCCCGCTTCGAGTTTGACGTTGTCATCGCCCCAGTCCCCCAGGCCGTCCGACGTGACCTGGTGCACTGGGTGGAAGACAACGTGGACGCCCTTGTCAGGGCCTTCGCTTCGGACGACGACGACGTGATCGTAGGCGCTGACGAGGGCGGCGCGGCGAGCGGCCCTGACGCCGCTGGCGGTGACGCAGACGACGATGGCGGATTCGGCGACCCCAGCGAAGGCTCAGGAGGTGCTTCCGGGGACGCATTGGGGGATTGGTCCGACTGAGTGTGTATCGCTCCTGTCTTTTTCACCCTGCATGAATAGAACTCAGGTTTTTGTCCTGATGTCTTGTGAGAGCATTTTGGGAGGGGAAGCCCCTCATGTAAAACCCGTGTTCAGCATATTAATAGTTGTCATATTGCACGAGTGCCCATGCCTGGTGGCTGGCTGGTTTACCTTTGTTTCGCGCAAGCCCCGAAGTAGCCTGTGGGAGGGCGTGACGCCCTTGGTGTTCTTTAGTTGAATCCGTTGGATACAAGAATGTCGCCGGCGAGGAGTTTCACAAGCGTTGGCCTTCTTCACAGGCTCTGGGCCTTTTCCTGAACGTGTGAGCTTCACAGGCACTCGCCTTGCTTCACAGGCTCTGGGCCTTTTCCTGAGCGCGATGACTTCACAGGCATTCGCCTTCTTCACAGGCTCTGGGCCTTTTCCTAAATGCAGTGACTTCACAGGCACTCGCCTTGCTTCATAGGCTCTGGGCCTTTTCAGAATGTGTGGGCTTCACAGGCACTCGCCTTGCTTCACAGGCTCTGGGCCTTTTCTAGAACACGATAGCTTCACAGGCACTCGCCTTGCTTCATAGGCTCTGGGCCTTTTCTAGGACACGATAACTTCACAGGCACTCGCCTTGCTTCACAGGCCCTGGGCCTTTTCAGAATGTGAGGGCTTCACAGGCACTCGCCTTGCTTCACAGGCTCTGGGCCTTTTCTAGAACACGATAGCTTCACAGGCACTCGCCTTGCTTCACAGGCTCTGGGCCTTTTCTAGAATCGGGCAACCTCCGCAGGCACCCGAAGATCCTCCCGAGAGGGAGCAACAACAGCAATTTAGGTCGCGCACGAGCTAGGCCTGACCGGACTCGCGAGGGGCTCGCAAGGGGAGGCAGCTGTGGCGAAGCGATAACCAGAATGCGAGAAATGGCTCGAGCGAGAATAAGCACCCCTTCCCCGAACACACGCAAATCTCAAATTCGAATCCAACTTAAATCCAGCGAGGGAAAAGCTACAGCTAAAGGGAAAGGCAACGAAAAGCAGGAAAAAGGCCGCGTCCGGCACCTAATCTAGTCTTGGACGTCTTCTCACCAGCGCGGAGCTAAGTGCTGTCCACTGGGCGTGGGAGGGAGCCCAGGGCCTGAGGCCGGCACCCTTGAGACTCCGAGGCGTGTACAGCCCCACTCATTATTACGTGAGAGTGTCACGGGGCGGCGAGCTTCACAGGCACTGGGCCTTCTTCACATGTACTGTCCTTGCTTCATATCGCCAGACGAGGGCCCCGCCTTGCGCCACACTCTAGTGCCATCAGCAATGACCGGAACCCAGGACGCCACCCGATGGGGTAGAGCGGTCGCCAGCGGTTCCCCCGATGACCACGGGTCCTCTACCAGGGGCAGGCCCTGAGGCACCTCCCCAGCAGAGGGCCTACCTCCTGTGAACGCCTTGCTCCAAACGCTGCGGTGGTGATGTCGGATCCCGGCCCCTCTCCTGCAGTCCCCTGCGCCCTCCTCCCGAGGGGTAGGAGACTGTGGGAGCGGGGCAGCTGCTTGCCGCGGTGACCTGCACCTCCTGCGATCCATGGTTAGCGTATACCTGCCCCTGAAGAGTTAGCGGTGCCCGATAATCGTTGCCTCCAGCGTGGCCAACGGGTTCATCCCGGGGCTCCTGGAAGGGCTCAGCTTCCATTGCCTCGTCCCCCCAGCTTGGGCCGAGGAGCGAGCCTTGTCCGTTCTTGTGAGGGTGTCCTTGGTCCATCATGAGGGGCACGTATTCCTCCATCGCCGTCATCCCGAGTGCCACGCCGTGATGCCCCACATGCCACGCGGTCCCACCTTTCATGCCTACTGCAGGGCGGCAGCGCGGCCGCCCTCCGGGGCCGCGGGTCGCGTCGAGTCCTTCTTCTTCGCAGGCCGGGGGCGGCGGCAGCGCTGCCGCCGGTCCGGTGCTGACAGCTGCGCTGGCATCGGAGTAGCCTTGGAGTCCGCGGGTGCGTGCGGAGCCCCCGCGCGGGTCGCCCTGGGCTTGAGATGGGAGCTGGGTGGAGAAGGGGTGAGCCCCCGAGGCGGCGAAGCCCACGAGCTCCGCCACTCGCTCCAGCAGCACGTCGTGGCCGCCCTCCAGCAGTCTGCACCGCAGCAGCTCTCGGGCCACCGTGAGCGCGGCCCTTGAATTCGCCTGCTCCCCGCGGGTGTACGGTGTCGTGGTTGCGGCGTGATTGGAGGCCCTTGCCGCCGACCGCGCTTGCCGCGGTGTGAGGGTTGCGGAGGCCTGTCCACGTCGCCACGGCCCGCAGCGCCCTGCGGACCACGAGCTGCCTAGGGCGCGGGGTCGCCCGAGGTGGGCGGCTCTGCGCAGGTGGGCCACGCCGCCCATGGACCTTGGTTGCCCGCTTGGTCACCGGACATGGTGATGACGATGCGACGGGAGGCGGAGCGGTAGGAAAGAAAATTCCGGCGCACCCCTACCTGGCGCGCCAAATGTCGGATCACGGGTTCCGGCAGACCCTTAAGGTTCGAACACTGGGGTGCGCGCGGAGATCACGCCTTCTACCTCCCCGTCTCACAAAGATCTAAACTACTGAAAGAACTGCACAAGAGACACAAGGTTTATACAGGTTCGGGCCACCGTTGTGGTGTAATACCCTACTCCAGTGTGTGGTTGGTGGATTGCCTTTTGGGGCTGGGGATGATGAACAATACAAGGAAGAACAGCCTCGCGAGGGTCTGTTCTTGGCTGGGGCGATGAACTGCTAGGAGGAGTTCAGTCACCCTTCTCTCTCTCTCTCTCTCTGATTTCGATCCAATGTCTCTTCTAGATGCCCCCTTCCTGGGGTGGCTAGTCCTATTTATAGGCAAAGGCCCTGGGCCTCGTCCCAAATATTGAGCGGGAAGGGCGCCAACAATTGGCCAATTCAAAGGGGAACATCTAGTACACTTATCCTGACTAAAGTTGGTCTTCACCTGCCAAAGGCTCTGTGGTGACGCCGTGCTGGGCTCCATGGTGACCTCCGTCTCGTAGTCCTCCTGGTCTTGGTCTCGTTGCACCAAAATGGCAACCTTTGCCTGATGCCTCGGTACTCCGCGGCTGCGCTTTCCCCCTTTGCACCAAAGAGGAAAGAAGGACGCTGCGCGCGCTGGCGCCCGCCTGGCACCCTCGATCGTCATGGCTTGCGTCATGGGCACCTCGCGAGGCACCCTGCCTTGATCTCTCCGCCTCCTCGCGAGCCACCCTGATGAGGCTACGCCTGAAGATGCGCCGTGTCGTCCGCCCCGCGAGGGTCTTGAGTCTTGTGTTGATGAAGATGGGCCGCACTGGGCCTCCTTTGAGCCACGCCGCAGGCCGCAGGCAGGCAAGTCTGGGGACCCCCGTTCCCAGAACACCGACAGACATAGTCCGGCGTTGGAGCTCGGATACATTCCAGCGTTGGAGCTCGGAAGCGGTCTGGCGTTGGAGCTCGTTTGCAAAAGATACCACGAATATAGTACGGCGTTGGAGTTCGGATGCAAGAGGACGCTGCCGCCCGGGGACAACTTCAAACCTGAGGTGTGGCATAAAAATAACAAGGCATTGATAAATGCTGGAAACTTAAAGGGGCTCCTCGGATACCCGACGTGTAAACTCTTCGGATGCACTTCGGCGATCCTCAAGATCGAAGATGACAAGATTTGTTGAGCCAGTTTTCAAGACCGATGACCGAAGATGAAGAAAAGTTCGGAAGAATCGGGGAGCGTCCCTAACATGAAGAGCGGTTCAGGGGGGCTACTGACGGTGTCCTGGACTAGGGGGTACTCACCACATCATCTCCCGATCTATTAGATTGGGCCAAGGACCCCCATGGCCGTTGTCAGTGTCAAAACCGGCCGATCTCGGGTAGGGGGTCCCGAACTTTGCGTCTAAGGCGGATGGTAACAGGAGGCAGGGGACACGATGATTTACCCAAGTTCGGGCCCTCTTGATGGTGGTAAAACCCTATGTCCTGCTTGATTATTCTTGATAATATGAGTAGTACAAGAGTTGATCTACCACGAGATCAGAGAGGCTAAACCCTAGAAGCTAGCCTATGGTATGATTACGGCGCTTGGAGATAAGCGAGTTTTACCAGGCTGGTGGGGACATGTAGTTGCATCCACCCATATAAGGGGATAAGGATCCACCTTTTCACCTACGCCTTCTTCCTCCTTTGCCTATCCATTCTTGCGCACTCGAGATCCAGCGCCCAAGTCCGCACTCCCCACCTCAACCTTGTCCAGCCATGTCCGGAGCGGGAGGCAAGTGGATGGTCTCCTCCGTCACGGAGGGACACATCAAAAAGCTGAGGAAGGCCGGATACCTATCTAATGACATCGCGTACCAGCTTCCCGAAAAGAGGCAGCTCATCCCCACCCCTAGGCCCCATGAGAGGGTGGTGTTTCTCCCCCATTTCCTCCGTGGACTGGGCTTCCCTCTCCACCCATTTGTTCGGGGGCTCATGTTCTACTACTGTCTGGATTTCCACGATCTGGCCCCGAACTTCGTCCTCAACATCTCGGCGTTTATCGTCATGTGCGAGGCCTTCCTCCGCATCCGCCCCCATTTCGGCCTATGGCTCAAGACTTTCAACGTCAAGCCGAAGGTGGTGCGTGGCAACCAGGCGGAGTGCGGGGGCGCCATGGTGGGCAAGATGGCCAACATCCTATGGCTGGACGGCTCCTTTGTGGAGACCCTGGAGGGGTGGCAATCGGGGTGGTTTTACATCACCGAGCCGCGCGATGCTGAATGGGTCGCACCCCCTGAGTTTTGATCCGGACCCCCTACGCGGCTCACCTCCTGGAAGGAGACAGGCCTGTCGTGGGGTAAGAAGGGAGAGCGGACCAGACTCCAAACATGCATACAAACCCTGGTGGACAAGAAGCTCAAACTTGTCAACGTAGTCCAGGTTATGCTCATCCGCTTGATCCTCTCGTGTCAACAACGGGCTTTCAACCTGTGGGAGTTTGACCCGGCGCGGCACCAAACTCTGAGCAAGCTCTTCGACACGACGTACGAAGATGCCTGGAAGGTGCTTTTCAAGGGCGCCGAGGCTCCCACATCCGCTACCAAGGATCGCGGATTCAGTGCGCAACGTCATGCTCTCGCGGTAAGCTGTTTTTTCCTTTTACAGGGTATCAATTTTTCATAGTTTGACTCCATGCAGGATCTAAGCTACCTTACCTTTGACAGGATTGGCAGGTAACATCCGGACAGATCAACTGTCCGGCTCCTTTGCCCGAAGGCCCAGCGGACGCTCGCTTGGCGAAGCTGCTGGTTCCGGCACCCTATGTGGTGCCGGAGAAGAAGGCCACAAAAAAGGCCGTGGGGACTCGAAAGAGTGCCCGGCGCCAGGAGGTGTCGGATCCATCATCCGATGGTTCCGAAGCGCATTCCTCTCGTGAAGACGAGGAGGAAGAAGAAGAGACCTCTCCCCCTCCAGCGGGAGGAGAGAAGGAAAGGAAGGCCGCCCTCTCTGGGGAGGCCGGAGGGTCCAAGAAGGGGAAAACCCTTCCTCCGAACTACTCCACCGACGCCGACGACGGCGGAGAGGAGTGGCAGCCCAGGGCCAAGCCCCTGGCAAAATCGTGAGTATCCGGATACCAGAGTAATTCATAGTATTCCGTTTATTGCACAGCTTTCCCTTACGTCGAATATGTTTATGCAGCCCACCCAATGACCGGCTCGACGCGTCGTCGAGCGGCTCACTGGACTCATCGGATGTGAATTCGCTTCTGACGGCTTCCTCCCCCTGCCCTACGAACGACACCGAAGTGTTGTCCCAACAGGTTCCAAGCCGGGAGGAGGTGGTCCTGGAGGCGCCGCAAGGCGACCTCCCGGACTCCAGGAGTAAAGGGGATGAAACCCCCCCAGGGCTCCAAGTCCGGCTCTAGGCCGGACACCGCTCCGGAACCTTCAAAGGTTCCAGAGTCCGGCGGGGGACCTCCTTCCAAGAGGAGCAAGTCCACCGTGCCGGTGGCCCCCGTCCAACCGGAGGCGCCGGACAATATGTTGGAGGCACTCCAAGGCGCCACCATCGACGAGGAGCACCGCACTATTATGAGTGCGGTGGTCCATAAGGTTCAGTCCGCCAAGAGCGGACTGACTAAGGCTTGTACTAGCCTTTTAACAGGCTTTGAGGTTAGTAAAAAATGTGTAAATAATATTACCGCATAGACAGTAGCCCCTGATGCTCTGTTTGGCATTCGGTAAGAAAAGCCGAACAGAGGATCAAATAAGATTTGCAGGAGTCTAACAAAAATGAGTCAATATGCATATGCAGGCTTCTCTGCTTGCGTCCGCCGCACTGACTGCGGAAGTGGACACGCTAAAGCAGAACCTCAAGCGGTCCGAGAAAGAGCTCGGTCGTGCCAAGAAGCAGCTAGAGGACAATGAAGGTAAGAAATACCTTGTTTTTAAATATATATATATATAAAGGTGCAATTGCAAAGAATGACAGGATTATCGTGGCTATTGTAGGGGCCATGTCTGAAGTGGCGACCCTTAAGCAAGCGCTGGTCAAGGCCGAGAAGAGGGCGGCCTCGGAGCGCGCCGAGCGGGAGAAGTATGAGGCCGAGGTTGGCAAGGTGCGGCAAGAGCTCCAGGCTCTCATGGAAAAATATGAGGGTTTGGAGCTTGACTCAAAGACGCGAGCGTCCGAGCTCGCGGTGGCTATTGAAAATGCCAAGTCTGCCAAGGCCGAATCCCAGAAGACCCTCCAGGAGTTGGATGAGGTGAAGAAGATAGCGGCGGGTAAGAAATTCTTTATGCAAAGCAAACACATAAACGTGAGTTACTTGTTACTTACCCGAATCCGGAGCTCTCCAGGAGCCTTCGCAGATCTTCCCCGGAGTGTGTCTGATGCCGCCGCATTCTATCGAGCCGAGGAGGGCAGCTCGACAGAGAAGGTATTCTGGTCTCAGTATGCTGAGGCTGGACACCCCGTGCCCCTGAGCGACCAGTTGAAGCAACTGGTCGAGCTCCACAAGGCGGCCGAACAGGCCATGAAGGGCCTCATTGTTTGGCTGTGGCCTAGAGGGGCTCTGCCTGGGAGCTATTTTGGGCTGGTGTGGAGGCCTGTCCAAGGCTCGAAGTCATCAAGCGCTCCGTCTGCATTGAAGGTGCCCGTAGGGCCCTTGCCCGTGCTAAGGTGCACTGGGGCAAGATGGATGCTGAGAAGCTCGTGAAGGACGGGCCACCGCTGGGGAAAGAGCATCGCAAACCCGAGAATTACTATAAGGATGTTCTGAAGGGTGCCTGCTTTGTGGTGGATGAATGTTCTAGGGATGTAATTTTTGAGTGAAACTTGCTCGTTTTGTCCTGTGCGCTGAAAACTTGTTTATATGCGCTAAGCAATGTTGTTGGAATTTGAAATATTACCTTCTGTGGGGCTGTTTATCAATTCTGAGAGATGGCGAGTCGTCGGCTTCTGCCCCCGTGCCACTAGTGCTGGGGTGTTTGGGGATAAACCTAAGCGCTCTTTTTCCCATGTTTGGGTCCTTCGAGGGAGGCGCTCAGCCCAACGAACAAGGCAATCGTACTATAATGCGTGAACACTCTCACTTAGCCATAGAATTCTATAATTTTAAATTTCGGCGAAGCCCCTGGTATTCGGAAGACCGAGTTCGGGGCGCCATCCACGCCTTATAGTTATGAGAATATCTAGGCATGATCATGTATATAGGCATCACGTTCGAGACAAGTAGACCGACTCCTGCCTGCATCTACTACTATTACTCCACTCATCGACCGCTATCCAGCATTCATCTAGAGTATTAAGTTAATTAAACTAGAGTAACGCCTTAAGCAAGATGACATGATGTAGAGGGATAAACTCATGCAATATGAAGAAAACCCCATCTTGTTATCCTCGATGGCAACAATACAATACGTGCCTTGCTGCCCCTACTGTCACTGGGAAAGGACACCGCAAGATTGAACCCAAAGCTAAGCACTTCTCCCATTGCAAGAAAGATCAATCTAGTAGTCCAAACCAAACTGATAATTCGAAGAGACTTGCAAAGTTAACCAATCATACATAAAAGAATTTAAAGAAGATTCAAATATTGTTCATAGATAGACATCATAAACCCACAATTCATCGGTCTCAACAAACACACCGCAAAAAGAAGATTACATCGAATAGATCTCCACAAGAGAGGGGAGAACATTTTATTGAGATCCAAAAAGAGAGAAGAAGCCATCTAGCTAATAACTATGGACCTGTAGGTCTGAGGTGAACTACTCACACTTCATCGGAGGGGCTATGGTGATGATGTAGAAGCCCTCCGTGATGGATACCCCCTCCGGCGGAGCTCCGGAACAGGCCCCAAGATGGGATCTCGTGGATACAGAAAGTTGCGGCGGTGGAATTAAGGTTTTGGCTCCATATCTGGTCGTTTGGGGGTACGTAGGTATATATAGGAGGAAGGAGTACGTCGGTGGAGCAACAGGGGGCCCACGAGGGTGGAGGGCGCGCCTGGGGGGGTAGGCACGCCCCCCTACCTTATGGCATCCTCCCTTGTTTCTTGACGTAGGGTCTAAGTACCCTGGATCATGTTCGGTGAGAAAATCACGTTCCCGAAGGTTTCATTCTGTTTGGACTCTGTTTGATATTCCTTTTCTTCGAAACCCTAAAATAGGCAAAAAAAACAGCAATTCTGGGTTGGGCCTCCGGTTAATAGGTTAGTCCCAAAAATGATATAAAGTGGATAATAAAGCCCAATAGTGTACAAAACAGTAGATAATATATCATGGAGCAATAAAAAAATTATAGATACGTTGGAGACGTATCAAGCATCCCCAAGCTTAATTCATGCTCATCCTCGAGTAGGTAAATGATAAAAATAGAATTTTTGATGCGGAGTGTTACTTGGCATAATTTTAATGTAATTCTTCTTAATTGTGGTATGAATATTCAGATCCGAAAGATTCAAGATAAAAGTTCATATTGACATAAAAACAATAATACTTCAAGCATACTAACTAAGCAATTATGTCCTCTCAAAATAACATGGCCAAAGAAAGTTCATCCCTACAAAATCATATAGTTTAGTCATACTCCATTTTCGTTACACAAGAATTCTCTCATCATGCACAACCCCGATGACAAGCCAAGCAATTGTTTCATACTTTAGTAATCTCAAACCTATAAACTTTCACGCAATATATGAGCGCGAGCCATGGATATAGCACTATGGGTGGAATAGAATATGATGATGGGGGTTATGTGGAGAAGAAAAAAAGGAGAATGTCTCACATCAACGAGGCTAATCAACGGGCTATGGAGATGCCCATCGATTGATGTTAATGCAAGGAGTAGGGATTGCCATGCAACGGATGCACTAGAGCTATAAATGTATGAAAGCTCAACAAAAGAAACTAAGTGGGTGTGCATCCAACTTGCTTGCTCACGAAGACCTAGGCACTTGAGGAGTCCCATTGTAGGAATATACAAGCCAAGTTCTATAATGAAAAATTCCCACTAGTATATGAATGTGACAAAACAAAAGACTGTCTATCATGAAGATTATGGTGCTACTTTGAAGCACAAGTGTGGAAAAAGGATAGTAGCATTGTCCCTTCTTTTGTTTGGCCTTTCTTTTTTTGGCACAATGCTCTATGAATGATGGTCATCACACTTCTATTTATTTACAACTCAAGAATTACAACTCGATACTTAGAACAAGATATGACTCTATATGAATGCCTCCGGCGGTGTACCGGGTTATGCAATGAACCAAAAGTTACATGTATGAAAGAATTATAACGGTGGCTTTGCCACAAATACTATGTCAACTACATGATCATGTTACGCAATATGACAATGATGAATGTGTCATGATAAACGGAATGGTGGAAAGTTGCATGGCAATATATCTCGGAATGGCTATGGAAATGCCATAATAGGTAGGTATGGTGGCTGTTTTGAGGGAGATATAAGGAGGTCTATGTGTGACAGAGTGTATCATATCACGGGGTTTGGATGCCAGCGAAGTTTGCACCAACTCTCAATGTGAGAAAGGGCAATGCACGATACAGAAGAGGCTAGCAACGATGGAAGGGTGAGAGTGTGTATAATCCATGGACTCAACATTAGTCATAAAGAACTCACATACTTATTGCAGAAATCTACAAGTCATCAAAAACCAAAGCACTACGCGCACGCTCCTAGGGGGGATAGATTGGTAGGAAAAGACCATCGCTCGTCCCCGACCGCCACTCATAAGGAAGACAATCAAATAACACCTCATGTTTCAAATTTGTTACATAACGTTTACCATACGTGCATGCTATGGGACTTGCAAACTTCAACACAAGCATTTCTCAAATTCACAACTACTCAACTAGCACGACTTTGATATTATTACCTCCATATCTCAAAAAAATCATCAAGCATCAAACTTCTCTTAGTATTCAAAACACTCATAAGAAAAAAATTATTCAACTTGAACACCTAGCATATTAGGATTATTTAAGCAAATTAGCATGCTATTTAAGACTCTCAACATAATCTAAGTGAAGCATGAGAGATCAATAGTTTCTATAAAACAAATCCACAACTGTGCTCTAAAAGATATAAGTTGTCGGATTTCAGGTTTCGGCAGACCCTTAAGGTTCGAACACTGGGGTGCACGCGGAGATTACACCTTCAACCCCTCCGTCTCTATGGGATCTAAACTACTAAAAGAACTGCACAAGAGACACGAGATTTATACTGGTTCGGGCCACCGATGTGGTGTAATACCCTACTCTAGTGTGTGGTGGATGGATTGCCCCCTGGGGCTGGTGAGGATGAACAATACAATGAAGAACAGCCTCGCGAGGGTCTGTTCTTGGCTGGGGTGATGAACTGCTATGGGGAGTTCAGCCACCTCTCTCTATCTCTCTCTTTCTCTCTTCCTCTCTTCCAGATCCCAACTGACCAACCGAACCCCTTGCTATGTGGGTGGGTAGTCCTATTTATAGAGGCACTGGTCCTCTTCCCAAATATTGAGCAGGAAGGGATCCAACAATGGCGGGCTAATTTGAAGGGGGACAGTGAGTACATCTATCCTGACAAAAGGTGGTCTTCGCCTCCGAAAGGCTCTGGTGATGACGCCGTGCTGGGCTCCATGGTGACCTCCGTCTCGTAGTCCGCTTGGTCCTGGTCCTGTTGCACCGGAATGGCAACCTTTGCCTGATGCCACGGTACTCCGCGGCTACGCTTGCCCTCTTTGCACCAAAGAGGAAAGGAGGACGCTGCACGCTGGCGCCTGCCTGGCGCCCTCGATCGTCATGACTTACGTCACGGGCACCTCATGAGGCACCCCGCCTTGAACTCTCCGCCTCCTCGTGAGCCAGCCTGAGGATGCGCCGTGTCGTCCGCCTCGCGAGGCTTGGCCCCTCGCGAGGGTCTTGAGTCTTGTGCTTGATGAAGATGGGCCATGTTGGGCCCCCACTCGAGCCATGCCGCAGGCCGCAGGCAGGCAAGTCTGGGGACCCCCGTTCCCAGAACGCCGACAGCAGCCCCCGGGCCCAAGGCGCGCATGGACTTGGCCGTGCCGAGAGGCGGAAGGGCAAGGGCGAAGCGCCGCGGGCCCTAACAGCCTGCGGCCTTGGGCGCCGTGTGGCGGTTGGTTGGACGTGGGCGGCACCGTTCCCCCACGCTTCCTTATTGTGCGCCCTGCCAGGCGGACTAGTAGTTGTACACAGCCGCTCCCCTTCCTATTGCTCGGGCGTCCCCTGTTCTTCCTTACTTCGAACGCCTGCTCCTGCCTTCAATCCAATCTCGAATCCACCCCCCCCCTTCTTGTCGCCATGACTCCGACGGGGAAGGAGAGAGTGGAGGAACCCATGCCTTCATCTTGTGCACCGCCGGCAGTGGCCCCCGCCGCCGGCCAGTCGACCATACTCAACCAAGAGTGCCTGGGCATTGACAGCTTAGCTCTGGCCACCGTCTTCAATGAGTGCGGGAGGACGACTGCCTGGCCCGCATCCCTCTTCTCCATTGACAGGACGACAACCGAGGTCCCATGTTTTACCGATGCCTTGTGGGCGGGTCTGGTTCCCCCCTTCTCCGATTTCTTCAATGCCGTGTTTTCCCACTATCAGATCCACTTGATGCATCTAAGACATGAGTCCATCACCCTCCTTTCAGTCTTCGCCTTCGTTTGCGAAGCCATGGTGGGCATCCCTCCTTCGGTTGCCTTGCTGCGCCACTTCTTCTCGCTGCGTCTTGTCGATCCCTCCCAACGCTGGGCATGCGCGAGCTTTGCTGCCGAGCCTGAGACCGAGGCATCTGGAATTAACTTCAAACTCCTCCAGCCCGCGGCTGGGTTCCACGAGCGGTGGTTGTACATGGACATAGGGGTGCCCAGCCCCCTGCTATCGGAGCCGACCTCGCCTGCTACCCCCAATTCGGGTTGGGGCCAAGAGACGCTGAAGAACCCCCGGCTTGTCTTCGTCTGGCCCCGCTTCGCGCTCCTGAGGAAACTCGGCGTGATGGCGCCCAAAGTAGTGAAGGAGTTTTTGCTGTGCCGCGTCGCTCCCCTGCAGCGCCACTCTCGCCGAATGTGGGCCTTCCGGGGTCGTGAGGACGACATGAGGCTCCAGGAAGAAGACCTGGCTCCAGCGGTGCTGAAGTCGACGCTCTTGACCTTGGCCGGGGACCCCAATCCTGGCAACATCCGGCAGGGAGGGGCCTTGCTGTATCTCTGCCATAGCAGGGCTGACTTCGTGAAGCAGATGCCCGTCTTTGATGAGTGGGGGCTGCGCCACGCCGGCCTCCAAGGACCTCGCGAGAACCCTGTAGTGGTGACTCACCTCCCAATCGGCCAAGGCGACTCCTCCTCAAGCGGCGGAGCAGGGAGGAAGGAGGCACCTGAGGCCGAGGGGGCTCCTGAGGAAGTGGCAGCGCTAGGTGCCGCTCGTGAGGGGGTAGCTTCTGAGGCCCGTACTGCTGCGGCTGAAGGTGGTAGGCAGCCGCCTCCAGCACCCGGGGCTGAGGCCTTGGAGGCCCTAGTCCCGCCTTCTGACGAGGTGATGGGTGGCACGCGCCAGGTGGGCGATCTCGACGCGGACCGTCCCGATGCTTCGTCCTCGCGGCAGGTTGATCCTTGCGCTCTTCTCTTGGGCCGCTTCCGCGTGGACTTCGAGGCCCTCCGGAGGAAGAGGTAGGCTCTGGGTGATGACTCCCCTTGTTGCGTGCTGAAGCGCAGGAAGTACTTCACCACCGACGAGTAAGTCTTTTTCCTCTCTGACTCCTGATCCTTTTGTTGCTTTCGCTGATCCTTGCCCTGCAGGCCCCTTCCGGTGGAGGTCACGGAAGTCGCCGAGGTACCACCTCCTTCGGCTTCGCCTCCTCCGGCATCCTCAAGTGCTCCGAGCAGCTCTGCCCTCGTGGTGAGGGCGGCTGATGGGGCGGATCATCCTGAGGTGCGCTGGGGCCCTTCATTCCCCACGCTTCTCCTTCGCGGGCCTTCTTAGGGGATAGCCAGTCTGTCGGGTGCCTCCCGTCTGTTCTAGGGCTGCGACAGGTTGAGGCGCCTCCTACGCCCCTCATCTGGAGGCGGGCTGGCCCTTGGTCGGGCTTTTGATGTGGCGCGTCCGGCCACCACGGGGGCGCCAGCCCCCAGCCCCCTGCCTGGAGGAGGGACGATGACTCGCAGCCCCCAGCGCTTGCTTGGGGCAGACGATGGCGTGAAAGGTGTGCTCGAGCGCACCCGGGAGCGCCGCGCTCGCCGCCAACGTTTCCTTCGATGAGCGGCCGACGTGATGGACCTGCTTGGGGAAGAGCTTGCCGCTGAAGATGCTTTCCTGGAGGCCGAGGGCCTGCGCCTGGCTGCAGGGAGGCGCGAGCTGGAGGCCGCCGTCGCCCTTGTGCGCCGCCAACGTGACCTTGATGATGAAGAGGCGAAGGCGTCGCTGGAGGCCTCCCGAGTGGCCCGCTCCCAGGCCATCAAGGAGGCCCGGAGAGCTGACGGGTGGCGAGAGGCAGTGGAGGAGCGAGCTCACGAGCTCCTGGCCCGATGCCACTCGTTGGAGGAGCAAGCGGAGCTGCGCGAGGCAGCCCTCGCATCGATGGAGATGGCTTCCGGTGACCCAGTTGGGCTTCTGAAGCGCGAGGAAGCGTTGGTGCTGGAGGCCACCGAACGCTCCCACGAGTACGAGAGGCTGGAGACGAGGGAGCGCCTAGTGACGCAGGCGGAGAACGATGTCGCAGCGCGGGAAGCGCGTGTCCTGGAGGAGGTTTGTCGTCGGGTGGCGACGGCGTGCCAAGGCCTCGAGCGTGAGTTCGAGGGTAAGCTGGGGATGATCCGGGTCGAAGCCGAAGGCAGAACCGCGGCCATGAGGACCCAATGGGACGAGGCGATGCGGCTGGCCGACGCCTCCCGGGCCGCCCTTGAGGCAGCGCAAAAGGAGCTGGCCGCCTCTCAAGTTGAGGTGCTCCGTCTTCGCCAGCGGATGGAAGAGGCCGAGGCCGTTGAGCGCCAGAACACCGACGAAATACGCCAACGGCGACTCCTGGAGCACGCGCATGGCCCCATGTTCACCACGCTTAGGGAGAGGGCTAACGTGGCCTTGGGCAATATCTGCGAAGCGTCCGTCGGCGAACCACACACGATCAATCATGCCGGTAACTTGCAGTTCTTCACCGCCGTGGTGACGCAGCTGGAG
This sequence comes from Triticum monococcum, assembly GCA_034509565.1. Classification (NCBI taxonomy): domain Eukaryota; kingdom Viridiplantae; phylum Streptophyta; class Magnoliopsida; order Poales; family Poaceae; genus Triticum; species Triticum monococcum. The sequence continues at coordinate 660,521,091 of CM067843.1, read as the reverse complement.
GCGCGGTCGGTCAGGGCCAACAGGTTGGTGGAGGAGAGGAGCCGCGCCTTGCTCAAGCACGCCTTTTCCCGTGTCTTCAGCCATCTCCAGAACATGAATCCCCGGTTCGATTTTGACGCTGTCATCGCCCCAGTCTCCCAGGCCGTCCGAGACGACTTGGCGCGCTGGGTGGAGGATAATGTGGACGCCCTTGTCAGGGCCTTCGCTTGGGATGACAGCGACGTGGTCATGGGTGCTGACGAGGACGGCGCGGCGAGCGGCCCTGACGCCGCCGGCAGTGACGCAGGCGTCGATGGCGAGTTCGGCGACTCCGGCAAAGGCTCAGGAGGTGCTTCCGGGGATGCATTGGGGGATTGGTCCGACTGAGCGCGTATCGCTCCTGTCTTTTTCACTCTGCATGAATAGAACTTAGGCTTTTGACCTGGTGGCGTGTGAGAGCATTTTGGGAGGGGAAGCCCCTCATGTAAAAACATGTGTCTATCATATCAGTAGTAATCAAACTGCGCTCGTGCCTGACGATGGGCTGGTTTACCTTTGTCCCATGCTGGTTCCGAGGCGGCCTGCAGGAGGGCGCGACGCCTTGGACGCTTTCTAGTTGGGTCCTCATGATGTGAGGTTGTCGCTGATGAGAAACTCCTCATGCGTTGGCCTTCTCCACAGGCTCTGGGCCTTCTCCCGAGCATGATGACTTCACAGGCACTCGCCTTGCTTCGCAGGCTCTGGGCCTTTTCCTCGAGCGCAAGAGCTTCACAGGCACTCGCCTTGCTTCACAGGCTCCGGGCCTTTTCCTTGAGCGCGAGAGCTTCACAGGCACTCGCCTTGCTTCACAGGCTCTGGGCCTTTTCCTCGAGCGCGAGAGATTCACAGGCACTTGCCTTGCTTCACAGGCTCTGGGCCTTTTCCTCGTGCACGAGAGCTTCACAGGCACTCGCCTTGATTCATAGGCTCTGGGCCTTTTCCTCGAGCGCGTGAGCTTCACAGGCACTCGCCTTGCTTCATAGGCTCTGGGACTTTTCCTCGTGCGCGAGAGCTTCACAGGCACTCGCCTTGCTTTACAGGCTCTGGGCCTTTTATTCGAGCGCGTGAGCTTCACAGGCACTCGCCTTGCTTCACAGGCTCTGGGCCTTTTCCGAATAGGGCAACCTCCGCAGTCACCCGAAAATCCTCCCGAGAGGGAGCAACAGCGGCAGCCTGGTCTGCGCATGAGCCTGGCCTAACCCGACTCGTGAGGGGCTCGCGAGGTGAGGCAGCTGTGACGAAGCGGCAACCAGAACGCGAGAAATAGCTCGAGCGAGAACAAGCACCCCTCCCCGAACACACGCAAATCTCAAATTCGAATCCAACTTAAATCCAGCGAGAGAAAAGGCTACAAGCAAAGGGAAGGGCAACAAAAGGCCGCGTCCGGCACCTAATCTAGTCTTGGACGTCTTCTCACCAGTGCGGAGCTAAGTGCTGTCCACTGGGCGTGGGAGGGAGCCCCAGTGCCTGAGGCCGGCACCCCTGAGACTCCGGGGCATGTACAGCCCCACTCATTATTACGTGAGAGTGTCACGGGTCGGCGAGCTTCACAGGCACTGGGCCTTCTTCACAGGTACTAGTCTTGCTTCATATCGCCAGACGAGGGCCCCGCCTTGCGCCACACTCTAGTGCCATCAGCAACGACCGGAACCCAGGACGCCGCCCGATGGGGTAGAGCGGTCGCCAGCGGTTCCCCCGACGACCACGGGTCCTCTGCCAGGGGCAGGCCCTAAGGCACCTCCCCAGTAGAGGGCCTACCTCCTGAGAACGCCTTGCTCCGAATGCCGCGGTGGTGATGTCGGATCCCGGCCCCTCCCCTGCAGCCCCCTGCACCCTCCTCCCGAGGGGTGGGAGACTGTAGGAGGGGGGCAGCTGCTTGCCGCGGCGACCTGCACCTCCTGTGATCCATGGTTAGCGTATACCTGCCCCTGAAGAGTTAGCGGCGCCCGGTGATCGCTGCCTCCAGCGTGGCCAGCGGGCTCGTCCCGGAGCTCCTGGAAGGGCTCAGCCTCCATCATCTCGTCCCCCCAGCTGGGGCCGAGGAGTGAGCCATGCCCGTCCTCGTGAGGGTGTCCTTGGTCCATCATGAGGGGCACATACTCTTCCGTCGCTGTCATCCCGTATGCCATGCCGTGGCGCCCCGCATGCCATGCGGCCCCACCTGTCATGCCTGCCATGGGGTGGCAACGCGGCCGCCCTCCGGGGCCACGGGTCGCGTCGAGTCCTTCTCCTTCGTGGGCCGGGGGCGGGGGCAGCGCCGCCACCGGTCCGGTGCTGACAGCTTCACTGGCATCGGAGTAGCCTTGAAGCCCGCGGGCGCGCGTGGAGCCCCCGTGCGGGTCGCTCTGGGCTTGAGATGGGAGCTGGGTGGAGAAGGGGTGAGCCCCCGAGGCGGCGAAGCCCAGGAGCTCCGCCACTCGCTCCAGCAGCATGTCGTGGCCGCCCTCCAGCAGCCTGCACCGCAGCAGCTCCTGGGCCACTGTGAGCGCGGCCCTCAAGTTCGCCTGCTCCCGGCGGGCGTATGGTGTCGTTGTCGCGGCGTCATTGGAGGCCCTTGCTGCTGACCGAGCCTGCCGCGGCGTAAGAGTTGCCGAAGTCTGTCCGCGTCGCCCGCGGGCCGTAGCGCCCTGCGGACCGTGAGCTGCCTGGGGCGCGGGGTCGCCCGAGGCGAGTGGTTCCGCGCGTTTGGGCCACGCAGCCCACGGGTCGGGGTTGCCCTCCTGGTCGCCGGGCATGATGTTGAAGACGCGACGGGGCACAGAGTGGTGGAAGACGAACTCCGCCGCACCCCTACCTGGCGCGCCAAATGTCGGATTTCGGGTTCCGGCAGACCCTTAAGGTTCAAACACTAGGCTGCACGCGGAGATTACGCCTTCAACCCCTCCGTCTCGATGGGATCTAAACTACTAAAAGAACTGCACAAGAGACACAAGATTTATACTGGTCCGGGCCACCGATGTGGTGTAATACCCTACTCTAGTGTGTGGCGGATGGATTGCCCCCTGGGGCTGGTGAGGATGAACAATACAAGGAAGAATAGCCTCGTGAGGGTCTGTTCTTGGCTGGGGTGATGAACTGCTATGGGGAGTTCAGCCACCTCTCTCTATCTCTCTCTTTCTCTCTTCCTCTCTTCCAGATCCCAACTGACCAACCGAACCCCTTTCTATGTGGGTGGCTAGTCCTATGTATAGAGGCCCTGGTCCTCTTCCCAAATATTGAGCGGGAAGGGATCCAACAATGGCGGGCTAATTTGAAGGGGGACAACGAGTACATCTATCCTGACAAAAGGTGGTCTTCGCCCGCGAAAGGCTCTGGTGATGACGCCGTGCTGGGCTCCATGGTGACCTCTGTCTCGTAGTCCGCTTGGTCCTGGTCTTGTTGCACCGGAATGGCAACCTTTGCCTGATGCCTCGGTACTCCGCGGCTGCGCTTGCCCCCTTTGCACCAAATAGGAAAGGAGGACGCTGCGCACGCTGGCGCCCGCCTGGCGCCCTCGATCGCCATGGCTTACGTCACGGGCACCTCACGAGGCACGCCGCCTTGAACTCTCTGCCTCCTCGCGAGCCAGCCTGAGGAGGCTGTGCCTGAGGATGCGCCATGTCGTCTGCCTCGCGAGGCTTGGCCCCTCGCAAGGGTCTTGAGTCTTGTGGTTGATGAAGATGGGCCATGTTGGGCCCCCACTCGAGCCACGCCGCAGGCCGCAGGCAGGCAAGTCTGGGGACCCCCGTTCGCAGAACGCCGACATAAGTGAAGTACTAGAGCAAAACTATATAACTCAAATGATATAAGCGAAGCACATAGAGTATTCTAACAAATTCCAAATCATGAATGGCTCTCTCAAAAGGTGTGTACAGCAAGGATGATTGTGGTAAACTAAAAAGGGAAGACTCAAATCATACAAGATGCTCCAAGCAAAACACATATCATGTGGTGAATAAAAATATAGCTCCAAGTAAAGTTACCGATAGAAGTAGACGAAAAGAGGGGATGCCTTCCGGGGCATCCCCAAGCTTTGGCTTTTTGGTGTCCTGAGATTATCTCGGGGGTTCCATGGGCATCCCCAAGCTTAGGCTCTTGACACTCCTTGTTCCATAATCCATCAAATCTTTACCCAAAACTTGAAAACTTCACAACACAAAACTTAAAGTAGAAAATCTCGTGAGCTCCGTTAGCGAAAGAAAACAAAAGACCACTTCAAGGTACTGTAATGTACTCATTCTTTATTTATATTGGTGTTAAACCTACTGTATTCCAACTTCTCTATGGTTTATAAACTATTTTACTAGCCATAGATTCATCAAAATAAGCAAACAACACACGAAAAACAGAATCTGTCAAAAACAGAACAGTCTGTAGTAATCTGTAGCTAGCGCAAGATCTGGAACCCCAAAATTCTAAAATAAATTGCTGAACGTGAGGAATTTATCTATTAATCATCTGCAAAAATAATTAACTAAATAGCACTTTCCAAATAAAAATGGCAGCAGTTCTCGTGAGCGCTAAAGTTTCTGTTTTTTATAGCAAGATATCAAGACTTTCCCCAAGTCTTCCCAACGGTTCTACTTGGCACAAACACTAATTAGACACAAAAAACACAACCTAAACAAAGGCTAGATAAATTATTTATTACTAAACAGAAGCAAAAACCAAGGAATAAAAATAAAATTGGGTTGCCTCCCAACAAGCGCTATCGTTTAACGCCCGTAGCTAGGCATAAAAAGCAAGGATAGATCAGGTATCGCCATAATAGTAAGATAGATCATTAAAACTCATTTCATACTCTCTACGTTCGGTGGCAAGTTTTCTTTGAGGCAAGCAAAAGTAATCAAAAGGGCTAAATCTAATGGGGCAAAAGTCCCCAAGATCAACCTTGGGAGGTATAAGTTCCTCCTTTGGTCCTTCCTATTGCACAATCAATTCATCATTATAAGCATTCTTTTGACAAAACTTTGTGAGCCTATATTCAAGAGAATATCCTAGTTCATTATTTCGAATGGCCAAATCATCATTAAGCTTAGAAATTCTATCAACTAAACCATTGGTAGGAACCCTTTTTCTAAGATTTTCATTGAAAGCAACATAGTTTAGAGATTGAAAACGCATTATTTCTTCTTGATCAAAAAGGATAGCCTCTATGGGAGGACGGCAAGCGTCTACCCTATAATGCGCAAAGATTTCTTTGGCTTCTCTTATTATGAATCTAAACTCATGAGCCAAAAAGATAGTAGCGGCACGCTTAACAGAAGAATGCTTAATATTAGAAAATTCTAGGAAAATCCTTTGAATGCAAGGATGAAAGTGCATGAATTGTCTTTCAAGTTCAACTACAAGCATGGCAATATCGTCCGCAAGACTACTAGTTCTATGAAGGATAGAACTACCCATAGAAGGTAAAGCACCGGCACAAGTAAAGAAATCTTGAATAACTCCTTTTCCAATAATATTACCACTACCAACACGGAATTTTTTTTGTATGTAAGATGGGGGGTTCTTTAGCAGGAGCATCAGAATTTTTCATGACATTATTATTGTCCATATCGACAATAATTTCCCCTATTTCAGACATAACGGCAGAAAGTGCAAAGGGCAAAAAGAGGCAAACGGGAAAGAGAGGGAGGATAGAGAGAGAGAGAGGGCTAATAAAACGGCAAGGGTGAAGTGGGGGAGAGGAAAACGAGAGGCAAATGGCAGATAATGTAATGCGGGAGATAGGGATTGTGATGGGTACTTGGTATATTGACTTTTGCGTAGACTCCCCGGCAATGGCACCAGAAATCCTTCTTGCTACCTCTTGAGCACTACGTTGGTTTTTCCCCGAAGAGGAAGAGATCATGCAGCAGAGTAGCGTAAGTATTTCCCTCAGTTTTTGAGAACCAAGGTATCAATCCAGTAGGAGGCTACGCGTGAGTCCCTCGTACCTGCACAAAACAAATAAATCATCGCAACCAACACGATAAGGGGTTGTCAATCCCTACATGGCCACTTATGAGAGTGAGATCTGATAGATATGATAAGATAATATTTTTGGTACTTTTATGATAAAGATCCAAAGTAAAATAAAAGCAAAGTAAAAAAGCAAAGGAAATAATTAACTATTGGAAGATTAATATGATGAAGATAGACCCGGGGGCCATAGGTTTCACTAGTGGCTTCTCTCAAGAGCATAAGTATTCTACGGTGGGTGAACGAATTACTGTTGAGCAATTGACAGAATTGAGCATAGTTATGAGAATATCTATTCATGATCATGTATATAGGCATCACGTCTGAGACAAGTAGACCGACTCCTGCCTGCATCTACTACTATTACTACACTCATCGACCGCTATCCAGCATGCATCTAGAGTATTAAGTTAATGAAAACAAAGTAACGCCTTAAGCAAGATGACATGATGTAGAGGGGTAAACTCATGCAATATGAAGAAAACCCCATCTTGTTATCCTCGATGGCAACAATAAAATATGTGCCTTGCTACCCCTACTGTCACTGGGAAAGGACACTGCAAGATTGAACCCAAAGCAAAGCACTTCTCCCATTGCAAGAAAGATCAATCTAGTAGGCCAAACAAAACTGATAATTCGAAGAGACATGCAAAGATAACCAATCATACATAAAAGAATTCAGAGAAGATTCAAATATTCTTCATAGATAGACTTGATCATAAACCCACAATTCATCGGTCTCAATAAACACACCGCAAAAAGAAGGTTACATCGAATAGATCTCCACAAGAGAGGGGGAGAACATTGTATTGAGATCCAAAAAGAGAGAAGAAGCCATCTAGCTAATAACTATGGACCCGTAGGTCTGAGGTGAACTACACACACTTCATCGGAGGGGCTATGGTGATGATGTAGAAGCCCTCCGTGATGGATACCCCCTCCGGCGGAGCTACGGAACAGGCCCCAAGATGGGATCTCGTGGATACAGAAAGTTGCAGCGGTGGAATTAGGGTTTTGGCTCCGTATCTGATCATTTGGGGGTACGTAGGTATATATAGGAGGAAGGAGTACGTCGGTGGAGCAACAGGGGGCCCACACGGGTGGAGGGCGCGCCTGGGGGTAGGCGCGCCCCCTACCTTGTGGCCTCCTCCCTTGTTTCTTGACGTAGCGTCCAAGTCCCCTAGATCATGTTCGGTTATAAAATCACGTTCCCAAAGGTTTCATTCCATTTGGACTCTGTTTGATATTCCTTTTCTTCGAAACCCTAAAATAGGCAAAAACAGCAATTCTGGGTTGGGCCTCCAGTTAGTAGGTTAGTCCCAAAAATAATATAAAAGTGGATAATGAAGCCCAATAATGTCCAAAACAGTAGATAATATAGCATGGAGCAATCAAAAATTATAGATACGTTGGAGACGTATCAGTTTTATGCTTTTAATTAGTGTTTGTGCCAAGTAGAACCTTTGGGAAGACTTGGGGAAAGTCTTTGCGATCTTGCTGTAAAAATAGAAACTTTAGCGCTCACGAGATTTGCTGCCATTTTTAATGGAGAGTGATATTTACTCAATTCTTTTTTAAGATGATTAATAGATAAATTCCTCATGTCCAGCAATTTATTTTAGAATTTTGGGGGTTCCAGAAGTAGTCGAAACCTACTGATTACTACAAAATGTTCTGTTTTTGACATACTGTGTTTTCTATGTGTTGTTTGCTTATTTTGATGAATCTATGAGTAGTATCAGATGGTATGAACCATAGATGAGTTGGAATACAGTAGATATTACACCAGAATGAATTTAGAATGAATTTAGAATGAGTTCATTACAGTACCTTGAAGTGGTTGAGGGAGTCCTGGATTAGGGGGTGTTCGGGTAGCCGGACTATACCTTCAGCCGGACTCCAGGACTATGAAGATACAAGATTGAAGACTTCCTCCCGTGTCCGGATGGGACTTTCCTTGGCGTGGAGGGAAAGCTTGGCGATGCGGATATTCAAGATCTCCTACCATTGTAACTGTCGGATTTCGGGTTCCGGCAGACCCTTAAGGTTCGAACACTGGGGTGCGCGCGGAAATCACACCTTCAACCTCCCCGCCTCATGAAGAACTAAGCTACTAAAAGAATCGCAGAAGAGACACAAGATTTATACTGGTTCGGGCCACCATTGTGGTGTAATACCCTACTCCAGTGTGTGGTGGATGGATTGCCTCCTGGGGCTGGTGGCGATGAACAATACAGGAAAGAACAGCCTCGTGAGGGTCTGTTCTTGGCTGGGGCGATGAACTAATAGGAGGAGTTCAGTCGCCCTTCTCTCTCTCTCTCTCTGATTTTCGATCCCTGCGTGCCTTCCTACGAGAACCGAATGAACCAACTGCTCGACCCCTGCTACATGGGTGGCCGGTCCTTTTTGTAGGAGCCCTAGTCCTCTTCCCAAATATCGAGCGGGAAGGGAGCCAACAATGGCGGGCTAATTTGAAGGGGGGCAGCAAGTACCTCTATACTGACTAAAGGTGGTCTTCGCCTGCGAAAGACTCTGCGGTGACGCCGTGCTGGGCTCCATGGTGACCTCCGTCTCGTAGTCCGCTTGGTCCTGGTGTTGTTGCACCGAAACGGCAACCTTTGCCTGATGCCTCGGTATTCCGCGGCTGCGCTTGCCCCCTTTGCACCAAAGAGGAAAGAAGGACGCTACGCGCGCTGGCGCCCGCCTGGCGCCCTCAATCGTCATGGCTTGCATCACGGGCGCCTCACGAGACACCCCGCCTTGATATCTCTGTCTCCTTGCGAGCCAGCCTGAGGAGGTTGTGCCTGAGGATGTGCCGTGTCATCCGCCTCGCGAGGCTTGGCCCCTCGCGAGGGTCTTGAGTCTTGTGCTTGATGAAGATGGGCCATGTTGGGCCCCCATTCGAGCCACGCCGCCGGCCGCAGGCAGGCAAGTCTCGGGACCCCCGTTCCCAGAACGCTGACAGTAGCCCCCGGGCCCGTGGCGCGGATGGGCTTGGCCATGCCGAGAGGCGAAAGGGCAAGTGTGAAGCGCCGCGGGCCCTAACAGCCTGCGGCCTTGGGCGCCGCGTGGTGGTTGATTGGATGTGGGTGACTCCACTTCCCCACGACGCCTCGGTGACCGCGTGAGGTGGACAAGTCCCTGCATGCAAATCGTGTTATGATTACCTGCGATCGTGGAGGCCGGCGGTTGGCCTTCACCGGCTATAAGTACGGCACCGCGCGTGCCCTTCCAATCCATCTCTTCTTGCTCTCCCATTCGCCTCAGTTCTCGCTCCGTCTTGGTGTGATGGCTCCATCGAGGAGGTACTCCGCTGCAGAGAAGGGGAAGGCCCTCCAGGTTGGTCCTGCCTCTCCCCCGCCCAAGCGCGGTCATGGGCACCCTCGGAAGCATCCGGTGGCTGCCCCGGCCGCGTTCGGTGGCCATGGGGGCGGCTCCCAGCGCGGCGGCGGGCGAGCCGCCGTAGCCGAAGGACGCCTGGATTGCGCGTTCTCCCAGGCCGCGCTTCTGCGTTGTGCAGGCGCTGCCGGAGTTCGTCGTCTGGTCGGCGGAGCCGACTCGCGCCCGGCTCCCGCTCCCTCGCTTCCTCCTTGGTGAACTCCCGTCCGGCGCTCCTGGCGGCCTCTGGCTCCAGGCGGAGGGCTGCTGCAGCAGGTCCTCGTGGGTCGCGCTGGAGGTCTCCGCCAGCGGGGGCTTGGCCTTCACTCGTGGCTGGCAGGCGTTCGCCCGCGCTCGCGGCCTGGAGCGTCGGTGCACTCTGCACTTCAGGTTCGATGGCGACGCCACCCTCTACGTGAGGGTGTTTGGGGAAGATGGTCGCCGCGCGGGGTGCTGCCCTGAGGACGACGACCGCGTCCGCGGGCCCCGCTTCGATGGCGATGGAGGAGACAGCGCCCGCGCGGATGGCGGCGTCCGTGACTCCCCAAGCTTCGTTAGATCTTCCTCAAGCGACTCCTCCAGCGGTGGCAGCAGTCCTCCCCCGCGCTGTCGAGCTTGCTTGGGAGGTGGCGGTTCGTCCGCCCGCCGTCGTGCCCCGGTGAAGCGCGAGAGGGAGTCCTCCTGAGGTCCTGAGGCAGCCCGTGTCACCTCCGCGGGCCAATGTGAGGGGGGGGGCTGCACCGGGCTTGTCTTTTTTCCTTTCTCTTTTGTTCCCTGTGTAAGACAGAACAGCTGCATGGAGCCCCCTTGGGGCGTGTTGGGAAACATTGCCGTTTTGGCTATTACCTTGATCTCATTCTTTGCACCTCTTGATTTCTCGCCTGTGCGTAGATAGTTTTCGACCCCTGCCGGGGGGTGGGGCGACCGACCCAGGCCCTACGTGCACGTCGCGGTGCCCAAGGGGCACGGACTAGAAGGGGTGCTCCTGTAATGTGCCAGGGTCGTGAAAACCTTCCTGCGGCTAGGGCAGAAACCCTCGCTAGGACGCCTGAGCACCATCCCTCGCGAGGTTGTTTATGAGAGAAACCAAAGCGAGGAGCGAAAATTGACGAACCACAAATCAGCAACAGCGACAACTTCAATAAGACTCCAAATGCAAACAAACACGTCAACTGCGGAAAGCAAATGAAAAAGCCGCATCCGGCACCTAATCTAGTCTTCGACGTCTTCTCTCCAGCGCGGAGCTAAGTGCTGCTACTGGGCGTGGGAGGGAGCCCCAGGGCCTGAGGCCGGCGCTCCTGAGACTCCGGGGCGTGTACAGCCCCATTCATTATTACGTCAGAGTGTCACGGGGCGGCGAGCCTCACAGGCATTGGCCTTGCTTCACAGGCTCCGGGCCTTTTCCCAAGCAATAGCTTCACAGGCGCTCGCCTTGCTTCATAGGCTCTGGGCCTTTTCCCAAGCGATAGCTTCACACGCGCTCGCCTTGCTTCATAGGCTCTGGGCCTTTTCAAAGAGATGATCTTCACAGGCGCTCGCCTTGCTTCACAGGCTCCGGGCCTTTCCAAAAAGAGATGATCTTCATAGGCACTCGCCTTGCTTCACAGGCTCCGGGCCTTTTTCCAAAGCGATGATCTTCACAGGCACTCGCCTTGCTTCACAGGCTCCGGGCCTTTTTCCAAAGCGATGATCTTCACAGGCACTCGCCTTGCTTCACAGGCTCCGGGCCTTTTTCCAAAGCGATGATCTTCACAGGCACTCGCCTTGCTTCACAGGCTCCGGGCCTTTTTCCAAAGCGATGATCTTCACAGGCACTCGCCTTGCTTCACAGGCTCCGGGCCTTTCCAAAAAGAGATGATCTTCACAGGCACTCGCCTTGCTTCACAGGCTCCGGGCCTTTCCAAAAAGAGATGATCTTCAGAGGCACTCGCCTTGCTTCACAGGCTCCGGGCCTTTTTAGGGGTAGAACCTCTGGAGGTGCTGGATGTTCCATGCGTTCTGGACCGGCACTCCCTCTTGAGTCTCCAAGCGCGCGGAGCCGGGCCTGGAAACATGAACAACCTTGAACGGGCCCTCCCACATGGGAGAGAGCTTGTGCAATCCCTCCCTGGAGAGGACCAACCTGAGCACGAGGTCTCCTACCTCAAGGGTCCTGGGGCGGATGTTGCGGCAGTGGTACCGCCGCAGCACTTGCTGATACCTCGCCGCTCGCAGCGCAGCCTCCCGGCGACGTTCCTCCCCCAACACGAGGTCCGTCCCCTGCATGGCGTCCTGCTGCGCCTCTTCGAATGCCAGGACCCGCGCGGAGCGACGTCTGACCTCGTGAGGGAGGACTACCTCCGCTCCATAGACCAGGAAGAATGGGGTTTCCCCAGTCGGTTTGGTCGCAGTGGTGCGGATGGACCACATCACGGACTGAAGCTCATCGTACCAACCTCGGCCACAGGCCTCCAGCTTCTTCTTGAACGTCCTGGTCTTGAGGCCCCTCAGGACCTCTGCGTTGGCTCGCTCGGCCTGGCTGTTGCTTCGGGGGTGCGCCACTGAAGCGTAGCATATCTGCGTTCCAAGGTTAGCACAGTATGTTTTGAAGAGGTTACTGGTGAACTGCGAACCGTTGTCTGTGATGATGCGGTTTGGCACCTCAAACCAGCTCACAATGCCCCTGATGAACTTGACCGCGGAGCCCGCGGGGATGGTGCGGACGGCCTCCACTTCAGCCCACTTAGTGAACTTGTCCATGGCGACGTAGAGGTAGCGGTAGCCCCCTGGCGCCCGAGGAAATGGGCCCAGGATGTCCAGCCCCCAGACTGCGAATGGCCACGAAAGGGGGATAGTCTGCAAGCCTCCCGCTGGCTGATGGATCTGCTTGGCGTGGAACTGGCAGGCTTCGCAAGCATTTACCAATTCGATTGCGTCGTTGAGCGTGGTGGGCCAATAGAAACCGCTACGAAATGCCTTGCCAACGAGGGTTCGTGATGACGAGTGGTGCCCGCAGTCCCTGCCGTGTATGTCCTCTAGTAGTTCCTTTCCTTGTTCCCTGGAGATGCAATGGAGAAGTACATCGTTTGGCCGCTTCTGGTAGAGTTCTCCATCTCTGATGCAGTATGCCGTCGCCTGCCGCGCCACTCGCTCTGCTTCCTCCTCGCTCTCCAGCAAGGTTCCTTGCGTCAGGTAGCTCCGGAGCTCTGTGATCCAACAACCCTCCTGAGGTTCCATCGCCAGGAGCAGGCTCGCCCCTGAGGCTGGGCCACAGGTCGGAGCTCCCGAGGTAGGTTGCTGGGGGAGCTCCTCCAAGGGCTGAGCCGTGTTTGACAGCGACGGCAGGGCTGAGGCTTTGAAGAGCCGCTCCTCAAAAACGCCAGGCTCCTGGGGTAACCGCCTGGACGCGCGCTTGGTGATATTGTCGGCCTCCTGATTGGTGCCGCGAGGCACATGCTGCAGTTCGAGCCCCCAGAACTGCTTTTCCATCCTGCGGACCTCCGCTAGGTAGGCCTCCATATGCCCGTCCTTCGGCTCATATACCTTGTTGGAGAAGTTGACTAGGGGCTGCGAGTCGCCCTTGACGGTGAGGCGCTTCACCCCCAGGGCTACTGCGGCCTTCAACCCGGCTATTAGTCCCTCATATTCTGCAATATTGTTGGAGACCTTCTCACCTTGCTGGAAATAGAGCTGCACGGCATAGTAGAGCTTATCCTGAGTGGGCGATATAAGCACCGCCCCGGCCCCAGCACCATGTCTGGAGAACGCCCCGTCGAAGTGCATGACCCAGCCTTCTGGCGCCTCGCTCCCCGGGGAGAGGGACCGATCCTCGTCGGCCTTGAGGCCTGGTGCCTCCGTCCATTCTGCCACAAAATCCGCCAACGCTGCTCCTTTGATGACCCTGGTTGTGCTGAACTCGAGCTGAGACACCTGCAGCCCTATGTTCCACTCAGCGACCCTTCCGGCTGAGTTAGGGCTCCTGAGCACTCTCTCCAGGGGGTATGACGAGACGACTTTGATGGGGTGAGCCTGGAAGTAGTGACGCAGCTTGCGCGAGGCTACCAGTAGCGCGAGGAGGAGCTTCTGAGGCATTGGGTACCGTGCCCTTGCGTCCCGTAGCACCATGCTAACAAAGTAAACTGGGTGCTCGACAAGGCTGGGAGCATCTGGGGTTACTGCGCCCTCGGGAGGTAAGGGCGCCTCACGGGGCGACGTGGCCTCAGGAGGTGGACCATCTGGTCGGGCGGCCTCTCCTGCCCCCGATGCGTTCCTCGGCAGCTGACCCTCCTCAACTGCGGTTGTGGCTTCTGTAGGCTTTCCTTGTTCCCGTTTTGCCCTGCCCCGGGCTGCCGCTGCAGCCTTGACTTGGTGCTCCTCCCTAACCGCCACCAGGGCCGCGCTGGCGGAGTAGGGTGTGGCGGTGAGGTACAGCAGCAGGGGCTCTTGAGGGCGCGGAGCCACCATGACTGGGGGACTGGTCAGGTACCTCTTGAGATCTTGAAACGCCTTATCTGCCTCTTCAGTCCATTCAAAGGGTCCTTTTTTCTTCATCAGCTAGAAAAAAGGCAGCGCTCGCTCCCCCAGTTTGGAGATGAAGCGCCCTAGCGCGGTCACGCACCCAGTGAGCTTCTGCATTTCTCTGAGGGTCATTGGCGGGCTCATGTCCTCGACCGCCTTGACCTTCTCGGGGTTGGCCTCAATGCCACGATGGGACACGAGGAATCCCAAAAGCTTGCCCGAGGGGACGCTGAACACACATTTCTCCGGGTTGAGCCACAGGTTTACTGCATCGAGGCTCGCGAAGGTCTCCTCCAGGTCTTGTATCAGGGTCTTGGCCTCCCGAGATTTTACTACGATGTCATCAACATAAGCTTCAACATTCTTCCCGAGTTGCGGGCCCAAGGTGATGTGCATCAGCCGCTGAAAGGTTGCCCCTGCATTACGCAGTCCGAACGGCATGCACGTATAGCAGTACACCCCGCATGGGGTCAAGAAGGCGGTCTTCTCAATGTCTTCCACCGCCATCTTGATCTAGTGATACCCGGAGAAGGCGTCCAGGAAGCACAGTAGGTCACACTCCGCAGTGGAATCGACGATCTGGTCGATGCGGGGGAGCGGAAACGGATCTTGCGGGCATGCCTTGTTGAGGTTGGTGAAGTCGACACACATGCGTTCTTTCCCCCCTTTCTTGGGCACAACGACAGGGTTGGCCAACCAATCCGGGTATCGGACCTCGCGAATGACCCCAATGGCTTCTAGCTTGCGGGTCTCTTGAACAATGAAGGCCTGCTTTTCCACGGACTGCCGCCTGGCCTTCTGCTTCACGGGGTGCACATTTGGGCACATGTTGAGGTGATGCTCGATGACGCTCCTGGGGATCCCCGCCAGCTGATCGGGCTCCCAAGCAAATACCTTCTTATTCACGCGCAAGAACTTGACCAAGGCCTCCTCCTGCTCAGGCTCAAGGTTGGCGCCTATGGTGAAAGTGGCACTGGAGGACCCGTCCTCGTCGATGGGTATCTGCTTGGTCTCTGCCTTGTCCTGGGTGAACAACTGCTTCTTCTTGGCGGGCGCAGCCCCCTTGGGCTCAGGGGTCTCCGCGTTGACAGGCCGTGCCGACGCCGCTGTCTTGAAGGCGAGCTCGAGTACTCGCAGGGCGTCCCCGGTGTCCCCATGCACGGTGAGGGTACCGTTGCTCCCGGGCATCTTCATGAGGTTGTACGCCGGGTGTGTGGCGGCCATGAACTGGGCCAGTGCCGGGTAGCCGAGGATGGCGTTGTAAGGGAGGCCGACGGGGGCGATGTCGAAGTCGACCATCTCCGTGCGGAAGTTGTCGTAGGTGCCGAAGGTTACCAGGAGCCGGATCTGTCCCAGGGAGTCGGATGATCCGCCTCCGACGCCCGAGAAAGATCGGCTAGGCCGCAGCCGCTCCCGGGGTATGCAGAAGAGGTTGAAAGTCTCGACCGAAAGCACGCTGAGGCCCGCGCCGCCATCGATGAGGGTCCTGGTGACGGCCACCTGGCAGATGGTGGAGGTGCAGAGCAGGGGAAGCGCGCCCGAGCCGACCAGGTTGGTGGGGTGGTCCTCCGAGATGAAGGTCAGATCGACCTCGCGCGCCGCTCGGCCCGGGGGAGCCCCCTGCCGTGCGGAAGCGGAGTTAACCCGGCGGGCAAAAGGCTTGACGCGGCGACTTGTGGGCGGCGCCTGCGAGCCGCCCAGGAGGGCCGCAACGACCGGAGGCGTCGGTGCCGCGGTGCAGTTGCTCTGTTGCGTAGGCGGATGTTGGGGTGGTGTTTAGAGCTCGTTTCCCGCCGAGCCGGTGGCGGTGTTGAGGGCGGGCAGCGGGGGACGACGAGATCGCCCACCGGCGAGGGCCGCCGAGGCGGCGCGAGCCCGACTGGTGCCGCACATGGATAAGGCGGCCGGAGGAGGGTGGAGCGGTGGAAGACGGATTTCTGCGCACCCCTACCTGGCGCGCCAAATGTCGGATTTCGGGTTCCGGCAGACCCTTAAGGTTCGAACACTGGGGTGCGCGCGGAAATCACACCTTCAACCTCCCCGCCTCACGAAGATCTAAGCTACTAAAACAATCGCACAAGAGACACAAGATTTATACTAGTTCGGGTCACCATTGTGGTGTAATACCCTACTCCAGTGTGTGGTGGATGGATTGTCTCCTGGGGCTGGTGGCGATGAACAATACAGGGAAGAACAGCCTCGTGAGGTTCTGTTCTTGGCTGGGGCGATGAACTGCTAGGAGGAGTTCAGTCGCCCTTCTCTCTCTCTCTCTGATTTTCGATCCCTGTGTGCCTTCCTACGAGAACCGAACAAATCAACTGCTTGACCCCTGCTACGTGGGTGGCCGGTCCTATTTATAGGGGCCCTGGTCCTCTTCCCAAATATCGAGCGGGAAGGGAGCCAACAATGGCGGGCTAATTTGAAGGGGGACAGCAAGTACATCTATCCTGACTAAAGGTGGTCTTCGCCTGCGAAAGACTCTGCGGTGACGCCGTGCTGGGCTCCATGGTGACCTCCGTCTCGTAGTCCGCTTGGTCCTGGTCTTGTTGCACCGATACGGCAACCTTTTCCTGATGCCTCGGTACTCCGCGGCTGCGCTTGCCCCCTTTGCACCAAAGAGGAAAGAAGGACGCTGCGCGCGCTGGTGCCCGCCTGGCGCCCTCGATCGTCATGGCTTGCGTCACGGGCGCCTCACGAGACACCCCGCCTTGATATCTCCGTCTCCTCGCGAGCCAGCCTGAGGAGGCTGTGCCTGAGGATGCGTCGTGTCGTCCGCCTCGCGAGGCTTGGCCCCTCGCGGGGGTCTTGAGTCTTGTGCTTGATGAAGATGGGCCATGTTGGGCCCCCATTCGAGCCACGCCGCCGGCCGTAGGTAGGCAAGTCTGGGGACCCCCGTTCCCAGAACGCCGACAGTAGCCCCCGGGCCCGTGGCACGCATGGGCTTGGCCGTGCCGAGAGGCGAAAGGGCAAGGGCGAAGCGCCGCGGGCCCTAACAGCCTGCGGCCTTGGGCGCCGCATGGCGGTTGATTGGACGTGGGTGACTCCACTTCCCCACGATGCATCGGTGACCGCGCAAGGTGGACAAGTCCCTGCATGCAAATCGTGTTATGATTACCTGCGATCGTGGAGGCCGGCGGTTGGCCTTCGCCGGCTATAAGTACGGCACCGCGCGTGCCCTTCCAATCCATCTCTTCTTGATCTCCCATTCGCCTCAGTTCTCGCTCCGTCTTGGTGTGATGGCTCCATCAAGGAGGTACTCGGCTGCAGAGAAGGGGAAGGCCCTCCAGGTTGGTCCTGCCTCTCCCCCACCCAAGCGCGGTCGTAGGCGCCCTCGGAAGCATCCGGTGGCTGCCCCGGCCGCGTTCGGTGGCCATGGGGGCGGCTCCCGGCGCGGTGGCGGGCGAGCCGCCGTAGCCGAAGGACGCGCCTGGGTTGCGCGTTCTCCCAGGCCACGCTTCCGCGATGTGCAGGCGCTGCCGGAGTTCGTCGTCTGGTCGGTGGAGCCGACTCATGCCCGGCTCCCGCTCCTCGCTTCCTCCTTGGTGAACTCCCGGCCGGCGCTCCTGGCGGCCTCTGGCTCCAGGCGGAGGGCTGCTGCAGCCCGGTTCTCTAAAGTCTCTTTCTTTGTCAGGAGAGCCCTGGCCGGACTATGGCCAGCAAGGTTGGGATATGGACGATGAGGAAATTCAAAACCCACCCACCACCCACTTCGTAGCCACTGTCGATGACTTAACAGACATGCTTGACTTCGACTCCGAAGACATCGACGGCATGGATGACGATGCAGGAGACGAACAAGAACCAGAACCTGTAGGGCGCTGGAAGGCCACCTCGTCATATGACATATATATGGTGGACACTCCAAAGGATGGAGATGGCGATGGAACAGCAGGGGACGATACCTCTAAGAAACAGCCCAAGCGCCGGCATCAGGGGCGCCGCTCTAAATCCCACCAAAGCAAAAACGGTGATTCCGGCATGGGAAATAATACTACTCCGGATAGCGCCGAAGAACACCCCCTCCAACAAGATTCAGCACAGGAGGACAGAGAAGCCAGCCCTCATGACAGGGCGGCGGACCAAGAGGTTGAGGACGATAATTATACGCCTCCCTCCGAAAACGAGGCAAGCTTCGACGACGACGAGTTCGTCGTGCTAGAGGACCTTGCCGAACAAGAGCGTTTTAAACGCAGGCTTACGGCCACGGCAAGCAGCCTCAAGAAAAAGCAGCAACAGCTTAGAGCTGATCAGGATTTGCTAGCGGACAGATGGACTGAAGTCCTTGCGGCCGAAGAGTATGAACTCGAGCGCCCCTCCAAGATTTACCCAAAGCGCAGGTTGCTACCCCGATTAGAGGAGGAAGCACCTACATCACTAGCGCACGACATGGCCGACTGGCCACCTCGCGGCCGCGACAGAGAAGCCCCTTGGCCCTCCACTCAAGCCATGTCCCGACGCTGCGTCAAGCATACTAAGGCACGAGAAAATGCGCCCGACTGCGCGATGTACTGGAGGACAAGGCAAGGTAAACAAGATCGATCTATGGATCGCGCAGGTGCCCCACGGCACATGACGGTGATCGTCACTCCGGATGCAATAAATCCGGCCGGGTCGGACTCAACAGACAAAGCTCCTTCGAGCTGCGTCGTGATATAGCCCAATACAGAGGCGCCGCACACCCACTATGCTTCACAGATGAAGTAATGGATCATAAAATCCCTGAGGACTTCAAACTCGTAAACATCGAATCGTACGATGGCACAACAGATCCTGCGGTATGGATCGAGGATTATCTCCTTCATATCCACATGGCCCGTGGTGATGATCTACACGCCATCAAATACCTGAAGGAAATATGCCCTAGAGGCAATAATAAAGTTATTATTTATTTCCTGGGTATTTGATACTGGTTCTGTTGCTAATATTTGCAGCTCGAAACAGGGACTACGGATTAAGCGAAGATTGGCTAAGGACGAGGTGACGATGCGCGTGGGAAACGGTTCCAAAGTCGATGTGATCGCAGTCGGCACGCTACCTCTACATCTACCTTCGGGATTAGTATTAGACCTAAATAATTGTTATTTGGAGCCATCGTTGAGCATGAACATTATATCTGGATCTTGTTTAATGCGAGACGGTTATTCATTTAAATCAGAGAATAATGGTTGTTCTATTTATATGAGTAATATCTTTTATGGTCATGCACCCTTGAAGAGTGGTCTATTCTTGTTGAATCTCGATAGTAGTGATACACATATTCATAATGTAGAAGCCAAAAGATGCAGAGTTGATAATGATAGTGCAACTTATTTGTGGCACTGCCGTTTAGGTCATATCGGTGTAAAGTGCATGAAGAAACTCCATACTGATGGACTTTTGGAACTACTTGATTATGAATCACTTGGTACTTACGAACCGTGCCTCATGGGCAAGATGACTAAAACACCGTTCTCCAGTACTATGGGGAGAGCAACAGATTTGTTGGAAATCATACATATAGATGTATGTGGTCCGATGAATGTTGAGGCTCGTGGCGGATATCATTATTTTCTCACCTTCACAGATGACTTAAGCAGGTATGGGTATATCTACTTAATGAAACATAAGTCTGAAACGTTTGAAAAGTTCAAAGAATTTCAGAGTGAAGTTGAAAATCATCGTAACACGAAAATAAAATTTCTACGATCTGATTGCGGAGGAGAATATTTGAGTTACGAGTTTGGTGTACATTTGAAAAATTGTGGAATAGTTTCGCAACTCACGCCACCCGGAACACCATAGCGTAATGGTGTGTCTGAACGTCGTAATCGTACTTTACTAGATATGGTGCGATCTATGATGTCTCTTACTGATTTACCGCTATCGTTTTGGGGATACGCTCTAGAGACGGCCGCATTCACGTTAAATAGGGCACCATCAAAATCCGTTGAGACGACGCCTTATGAACTGTGGTTTGGCAAGAAACCAAAGTTGTCGTTTCTAAAAGTTTGGGGCTGCGATGCTTATGTGAAAAAGCTTCAACCTGATAAGCTCGAACCCAAATCGGAGAAATGTGTCTTCATAGGATACCCAAAGGAGACTATTGGGTACACCTTCTATCACAGATCTGAAGGCAAGACATTCATTGCTAAGAATGGATCCTTTCTAGAGAAGGAGTTTCTCTCGAAAGAAGTGAGTGGGAGGAAAGTAGAACTTGACGAGGTAACTATACCTGCTCCCTTGTTGGAAAGTAGTACATCATAGAAAACTGTTTCTGCGACACCTACACCAATAAGTGAGGAAGTTAATGATAATGATCATGAAACTTCGGAACAAGATACTACTGAACCTCGTAGATCAACCAGAGTGAGGTCTGCGCCAGAGTGGTACGATAATCCAGTTCTGGAAGTCATGCTACTAGATCATGATGAACCTACGAACTATGAAGAAGCGATGGTGAGCCCAGATTCCGCAAAATGGCTTGAAGCCATTAAATCTGAGATGGGATCCATGTATGAGAACAAAGTATGGACTTTGGTTGACTTGCCCGATGATTGGCAAGCAATTGAGAATAAATGGATCTTCAAGAAGAAGACTGACGCTGACGGTAATATTACTATCTACAAAGCTCGACTTGTCGCAAAAGGTTTCGACAACTTCAAGGGGTTGACTACGATGAGACCTTCTCACCCGTAGCGATGCTTAAGTCTGTCAGAATCATGTTAGCAATTGCCGCATTTTATGATTATGAAATTTGGCAGATGGATGTCAAAACTGCATTCCTGAATGGATTTCTGGAAGAAGAGTTGTATATGATGCAACCGGAAGGTTTTGTCGATCCAAAGGGAGCTAACAAAGTGTGCAAGCTCCAGCGATCTATTTATGGACTGGTGCAAGCCTCTCGGAGTTGGAATAAACGCTTTGATAGTGTGATCAAAGCATTTGGTTTTATACAGACTTTAGGAGAAGCCTGTATTTACAAGAAAGTGAGTGGGAGCTCAGTAGCATTTCTGATATTATATGTGGATGACATATTACTGATCGGAAATAATATACAATTTCTGGATAGCATAAAGGGATACTTGAATAAGAGTTTTTCAATGAAAGACCTCGGTGAAGCTGCTTACATATTAGGCATAAAGATCTATAGAGATAGATCAAAACGCTTAATTGGACTTTCACAAAGCACATACCTTGACAAGATTTTGAAAAAGTTCAAAATGGATCAGGCGAAGAAAGGGTTCTTGCCTGTGTTACTAGGTGTGAAGTTGAGTCAGACTCAATGCCCGACCACTGCAGAAGATAGAGAGACAATGAAAGATGTTCCCTATGCTTCAGCCATAGGCTCTATCATGTATGCAATGCTGTGTACCAGACCTGATGTGTGCCTTGCTATAATCTTAGCAGGGAGGTACCAAAGTAATCCAGGAGTGGATCACTGGACAGCGGTCAAGAACGTCCTGAAATACCTGAAAAGGACTAAGGATATGTTTCTCGTATATGGAGGTGACAAAGAGCTCACCGTAAAAGGTTACGTTGATGCAAGCTTTGACACTGATCCGGACGATTCTAAATCGCAAACCGGATACGTGTTTACATTAAACGGTGGAGCTGTCAGTTGGTGCAGTTCTAAACAAAGCATCATAGCGGGATCTACATGTGAAGCGGAGTACATAGCTGCTTCAGAAGCAGCGAACGAAGGAGTCTAGATGAAGGAGTTCATATCCGATCTAGGTGTCATACCTAGTGCATCGGGTCCAATGAAAATCTTTTGTGACAATACTGGTGCAATTGCCTTGGCAAAGGAATCCAGATTTCACAAGAGAACCAAGCACATCAAGAGACGCTTCAATTCCATCCGGGATCTAGTCTAGGTGGGAGACATAGAGATTTGCAAGATACATACGGATCTGAATGTTGCAGACCCGTTGACTAAGCCTCTTCCACGAGCTAAACATGATCAGCACCAAGGCTCCATGGGTGTTAGAATCATTACTGTGAAATCTAGATTTTTGACTCTAGTGCAAGTGGGAGACTGAAGGAAATATGCCCTAGAGGCAATAATAAAGTTATTATTTATTTCCTTATATCATGATAAATGTTTATTATTCATGCTAGAATTGTATTAACCAGAAACATAATACATGTGTGAATACATAGACAAACTTAGTGTCACTAGTATGCCTCTACTTGTCTAGCTCATTAATCAAAGATGGTTATGTTTCCTAACCATGAACAAAGTGTTGTTATTGATTAACGAGGTCACATCATTAGTTGAATGATCTGATTGACATGACCCATTCCATTAGCTTAGCACCCGATCGTTTAGTATGTTGCTATTGCTTTCTTCATGACTTATACATGTTCCTATGACTATGAGATTATGCAACTCCCGTTTACCGGAGGAACACTTTGTGTGCTACCAAACGTTACAACGTAACTGGGTGATTATAAAGGAGCTCTACAGGTGTCTCCAAAGGTAGATGTTGGGTTGGCGTATTTCGAGATTAGGATTTGTCACTCCGATTGTCGGAGAGGTATCTCTGGGCCCTCTCGGTAATGCACATCACATAAGCCTTGCAAGCATTGCAACTAATGAGTTAGTTGCAGGATGATGTATTACAGAACGAGTAAAGAGACTTGCCGGTAACGAGATTGAATTAGGTATTGGATACCGACGATCGAATCTCGGGCAAGTAACATACCGATGACAAAGGGAACAACGTATGTTGTTATGCGGTCTGACCGATAAAGATCTTCGTAGAATATGTAGGAGCCAATATGGGCATCCAGGTCCCGCTATTGGTTATTGACCGGAGATCTGTCTCAGTCATGTCTACATTGTTCTTGAACCGTAGGGTCCGCACGCTTAACGTTACGATGACAGTTATTATGAGTTTATGCATTTTGATGTACCGAAGTTAGTTCGGAGTCCCGGATGTGATCACGGACATGACGCGGAGTCTCGAAATGGTCGAGACATAAAGATCGATATATTGGAAGCCTATATTTGGACATCGGAATCGTTCCGGTTGAAATCGGCATTTTTCCGGAGTACCGGGGGGTTACCGGAACCCCCCGGAGGTTTATTGGGCCTACATGGGCCTTGAGGGAGAAGAGAGAAGGAGGCAGGAGGTGGCCGCGCGCCCCTCCCCTTCCTAGTCCAAATAGGACAAGGGAAGGGGGGCGCCCCCTTTCCTTCCTCTCTTCCTCCTCTTTCCCCCCTCTCTCTCCTTGTCCAACTAGGAGTCCTACTCCCAGTGGGAGTAGGACTCCCTCTTGGCACGCCACACCTGGCCGGCCGCCTCCTCCCCTTGCTCCTTTATATACGGGGGCAGGGGGGTACCCGAGGACACACAAGTTGATCCACGTGATCGTTCCTTAGCCGTGTGCGGTGCCCCCTGCCACCATATTCCAACTCGATCATATCATTGTAGTGCTTAGGCGAAGCCCTGCGTCGGTAGAACATCATCATCGTCACCACGCCGTTGTGCTGACAGAACTCATCCCCGAAGCTTTGCTGGATCGGAGCCCGGGGAGCGTCATCGAGCTGTACGTGTGCTAAGAACTCAGAGGTGCCGGAGTAACGGTGCTTAGATCGGTCGGATCGGGAAGACGTACGACTACTTCCTCTACGTTGCGTCAACGATTCCGTTGCGGTCTACGAAGGGTATGTAGACAACACTCTCCCCTCTCGTTGCTATGCATCACCATGATCTTGCGTGTGCGTAGGAAAATTTTTGAAATTACTGCGTTCCCCAACAATACCTCCCACTCAAACTTAAGGGACCGGCCCGACATTGGCTTAACAGCTTGCCAGCAGACTCAATTGGTTCTTGGGAGGACCTGGAAGCCGCATTCCTTGATAACTTCCAGGGCACTTATGTGTGACCACCGGACGCCGATGACCTAAGCCACATAATTCAGCAGCCAGAGGAATCGGCCAGGCAATTCTGGACACGGTTCCTAACAAAGAAAACCAGATAGTCGATTGTCCGGATGCAGAGGCCTTAGCGGCCTTCACGCATAATATCCGGGACGAGTGGCTTGCCCGGCACCTGGGACAGGAAAAGCCGAAATATATGGCAGCCCTCACGACACTCATGACCCGCTTTTGCGCGGGAGAAGACGGCTGGCAAGCTCGCTGCAACAATTTAACCAAGAACCCTGGTAATTCGAATACCAAGGACAAAAGCGACAGGTCGCGTCAGAACAAACAAAAGCGCCGCGTTAACAGCGATAGCAACGAGGATACGACAGTTAATGCCGGATTCCGAGGCTATAAATCCGGTCAGCGGAAAAAGCCATTCAAAAGAAATACTCACGGCCCCTCCAGTTTGGACCGAATACTCGACCGCTTATGCCAGATACATGGCACCCTTGAAAAGCCAGCCAATCACACCAACAGGGATTGTTGGGTGTTCAAGTAGGCATGCAAGTTAAGAGCCGAAAACAAAGACAAGGGGCTGCATAGCGACAACGAGGAGGAGCCCAGGTCGCCGAACAACAATGGATAGACGGGATTCCCCCCGCAAGTGCGGATGGTGAACATGATATACGCAACCCACATCCCCAAGAGGGAGGGGAAGCGTGCGTTACGGGACGTATATGCGATGGAGCCAGTCGCCCCAAAGTTCAACCCATGGTCCTCCTATCAGATCACCTTTGATCGAAGGGACCACCCAACTAGCATCCGTCACGGCGGCTTTGCCGCATTGGTTCTAGATCCAATCATCGACGGATTTCATCTCACTAGAGTCCTCATGGACGACGGCAGCAGCCTGAACCTGCTTTACCAGGATACAGTGCGAAAAATGGGCATAGATCCCTCGAGGATCAAGCCCACCAAAACGACCTTTAAAGGCATTGTACCAGGTGTAGAAGCCAACAGTACAGGCTCAGTCACACTGGAAGTGGTCTTCGGATCTCCGGATAACTTCCGAAGCGAGGAGTTAATCTTCGACATAGTCCCGTTCCGTAGTGGCAATCACGCACTACTTGGGCGAACCGCATTCGCAAAATTCAACGCGGTACCGCACTATGCATACCTCAAGCTCAAGATGCCAGGCCCTAGAGGAGTAATCACGGTCAATGGGAACACTGAACGCTCCCTCCGAATGGAGGAGCACACGGCAGCGCTCGCAACAGAAGTACAAAGCAGCCTCTCCAGGCAGTTCTCCAGCTCGGCTTTCAAAAAGCCGGACACTGTCAAGCGCGCCCGGAGTACCCTACAACAAGACCGCCTGGCACGTTCTGAGCTAGCGTAGCAATGCGGCCCCAACCCTAGCCCTCGCGATATAGCGAAACCAGTGCTTCGCATACATAACTACGCTCTTGAAATACCATGGGCACAGGGGAAGGGGCACTATCACGGCATGCCCAAAATACGGCTTAAACCACACCAGGGGCTGCCGGATTCTTTTTTTCTTCTCTCAGGACTCCATACTTCGGATGACCCGTTCGGCAATTCAACTACCGCACAAACGATACAAGATCCAGGAAAGAAGACAAGCCACGCCACATTATGGAACTCCCAGGTGGTCTCTATTGCGAGCAGTATACCTGTTTTTTAATACAATTCCGTGGCCTGCCACTGGCCAGGACATGTTAAATAGTCCAATTTCTTTTGCTTATCGCACTATTTGTATCGTTCCAATTTTATAGCAGCCTTTATATAAACAATGCATAGCTTTCTGTCTATTTTTTGCATTATCCTCTTTTTATATATATATGTTTATAACATGTTGCATCCGTACACTGTGGTACGGCAAAAACACGCCAGGGGCTTCAGTACCCATCAATATGGCCTGAGAAGTCCGTACACTTTCACAAGTGCGGCACCCCGAACTTATAGCACTATATGCATCGGCTCCGAATCATGATTTGGGTCAATAGTTGGGTTTGCCCAGCTCCTATGTTTTGGTGCCTTACGTTCCGCTATATCGGCTAAGGTAGCACTAGGAGAACTACTGCGATTGTGCCCCAGTTAAGCTGGGCTGAGCACCTCAGTAGAGAAAGCTAAAACTGACTGTCTTGATGAGGTGAGAGACTAGGCGCTGTTCGAGAGGTTTTTCGAGTCCTTAAAGACTTATGCCGCTTCGAGCGAGGAACCGGCTTTGTCCGGCCAAGGCGTGGATAGCGCCCCGAACTCGGTCTTCCGAATACTAGGGGCTTCGCCGAAATTTAAAATTATAGAGTTCTATGGCTAAGTGAGAGTGTTCAAGCATTATAGTCTGATTGCCTTGTTTGTTGTCCTGAGCGCCTCCTCGACGGACCCAATCATGGGAAAAAGAGCGCTCAGGTTTATCCCGAACACCCCAGCACTAGTGGCATGGGGGCAGAAGCCGACGACTGGCCATCTCTCAATTTTTTGATAAACGGTCGCACAGAAAGTAATATTTTAAATTCAACAAGCATTGCTTAGCGCATATGAACAAGTTTTCAGTGCACAGGATAACACGAGCGAGTTCATTCAAAAATTACATCTTTGGTACATTCATCCGCCATAAGGCGGGCACCAGCTAGAACATCCTTGTAATAGTTCTCGGGCTTGCGATGCTCCTTCCCCGGCGGCGGCCCGTCCCTCACAAGCTTCTCACCGTCCAGCTTACCCCGGTGCACCTTTGCACGGGCAAGGGCCCTACGGGCACCTTCGATGCAAACGGAGCGCTTGATGACCTCGAGCCTTGGACAAGCCTCCACCAGCCGCCGCACCAGTCCGAAGTAGCTCCCAGGCAGGGCCTCTCTAGGCCACAGCCGAACTATGAAGCCCTTCGGGGCTTGTTCGGCCGCCTTGTGGAGCTCGACCAGCTGCTTCCGCTGGCCGCTCAAGGGCACGGGGTGTCCGGCCTCAGCGTACGGAGACCAGAACACCTTCTCCGTCGAGCTGCCTTCCTCGGCTCGGTAGAATGCGGCGGCATCGGATACGCTTCGGGGAAGATCTGCGAATGCCCCTGGAGAGCTCCGGATTCGGGTAAGTAACAAGTAGCTTACTTTTATATGTCTGCTTTGCATAGAGAATGCCTTACCCGCCGCACTCTTTTTCGCCGCATCCAATTCCTGGAGGGCCTTCTAGGCTTCGGCCTTGGCAGATTCGGCAGTTTTAAGGGCCACAGCAAGCTCGGACGCTCGCGTCTTCGAGTCGAGCTCCAAACTCTCATGTTTTTTCATGAGAGCCTGAAGCCCTTGTTGTACCCCGCCGACCTGCGCCTCAAATTTCTCCCGCTCGATATGCTCTGTGGCCGCTTTCTTCTCAGCCTCGAACAGCGCCGGCTTGAGGGTCGCCACCTCAGTTGTCGCCCCTACAATAAGCAGGGTACTCCTGTCACTTTTTGCAATTGCGCCTTCTTATAGGCATTTTTTCTATAAGGTATCTCTTACCTTCATTCTCCTTAAGCTGCCGTTTGGCAAGGCCGAGCTCTTGCTCGGTCCGCTCGAGGCCCTGTTTCAGGGCACCCACCTCCGCAGTCAGTGTGGCGGTGGCCAGCAGCGAAGCCTGCACATGTATATTGACTCCTTTTTAGTTAGACTCCTGCGATATATAATAGATCCTCTATTCGGCTTTTCTTTCCGAATGCCAAACAGAGCATCAGGGGATACTGTCTATGCGGTGATATTTTTATATATTTTTTACTTACCTCGAAGCCTGTTAGAAGGCTAGCACAAGCTTCAGTCAGTCCGCTTTTGGCGGACCGAACCTTCTGGACCACCGTACTCATGATGGTATGGTGCTCCTCGTTGATGGAGGCGCCCTTAAGCACCTCCAGCAGATTGTCCGGCGCCTCCGGTTGGACGGAGGACGCCGGCTCAATAGGCTTGCTCCTCTTGGCAGGAGTTCGCCTGCCGCGGTCTGGAACCGTTGATGATTCCGGCGTGTGTCTGGCTTAAAGCCGGACTTGGAGCCCTGGGGGGTCTTGTCCCCTTTACTCCTGGAGTCCGGGAGGTCGCCTCGCGGTTCCTCCAGGACCACCTCCTCTTGCCTCGGAGCTTGTCGCGACGCCACTTCGGCGTCATCCGCATCACAGGGGGAGGCAGCGGGCGGAACTGAATTCATGTCCGAGGAATCCAGGGAGCCGCTCGACGACTCGTCGAGCCCGTCCTTGGGTGGGCTGCATGATGATATTCAACATTAGGGGAAGTTGCACAACAAAAGGAATATCATGAGTTATTCTGGTATCCGAACACTTACGACTTCGCCGGACGCTTGGTCCTGTCCGGCCACTCCTCTTCGTCCTCGTCGACGTCGGGAGCGTAGTCCGGCGGAGGGGTTTTCCTCTTCTTGGACACTTCGGCCTCCCCTACTGGGGCGACCTTCCTCTTCTTTCCTCCCCCCGCTGGAGGGGGAGAGGTCTCTTCTTCCTCCTCCTTGTCTTCACGGGAGGAGTGCGTCTCGGACTCGTCGGACGACGAGTCCGACACCACCATATGCTGGGAACTCTTTTGAGTCCCCGTGGCCTTCTTCTTCTTGGCCTTCTTCTCCGGCACCACATAAGGTGCCGGAACTAGCAGCTTCACTAGGAGAGCAGGGGCTGGGTCTTCCGGTAAGGGAGCCGGACAGTTAATCAGTCCGGACTGCGCCTGCCAATCCTGTCAAAGGTGAGGGAGTTTAGATCCCGCATAGAGTCAAACTATGAAGAAACTTAACATCCTGTAAAAGATGAAAATATTTTGCCTCGCCAGCAGGACGTTGCGAGCTGAATCCGCGGTCCTCGGAGGCGGATGCGGGAGCGTCGGCGCCTTTGGTTAGCTCCTTTCAGGCACCTTCGTACGTCGTGTCGAAGAGCCTACTCAGAGTCCGGTGCTGCGCCAGGTTGAACTCCCACAGATTGAAGTCCCGTTCTTGACACGGAAGGATCTGGCGGACGAGCATGACCTGGACTACGTTAGCAAGCCTGAGCTACTTGTTCACCAGGGACTGGATGCATTTTTGCAGTCCGGTCACCTCTTCTTCATCGCCCCACGACAAGCCCGTCTCCTTCCAGGACGTGAGCCGCGTAGGGGGTCCGGATCGAAATTCAGGGGCTGCGATCCACTTCGGATCGCGTGGCTCGGTGATGTAAAACCACCCTGACTGCCACCCCTTCAAGGTCTCCACAAAGGAGCCCTCGAGCCATAGGACGTTGGTATTTTTCCCGCCATGGCACCTCCGCACTCCGCCTGGTTGCCGCGCACCACCTTTGGCTTAACGCTGAAGGTCTTGAGCCAGAGGCCGAAATGGGGGCGGATGCAAAGGAAAGCCTCGCACACGACGATAAACACCGAGATATTGAGGATGAAGTTCGGGGCCAGATCGTGGAAATCTAGGCCATAGTATAACATGAGCCCGCGGACGAATGGGTGGAGAGGAAAACCCAGTCCGCGGAGGAAGTGGGGAAGAAATACTACCCTCTCATGGGGCCTTGGGGTGGGGAGAAGCTGCCCCTCCTCAGGAAGCCGGTGCGCGATGTCTTTGGACAGGTATCCGGCCTTACTTAGCTTTTTGACATGGCTCTCCGTAATGGAGGAGACCATCCACTTGCCTCCCGCTTCGGACATTGTCGGAGAAGGTTGAGGTAGGAAGTGCGGGCTTGGGCGCTGGAGCTCGGGTGCGCAAAAGATGGATGGGCAGAGGAAGAAGAAGGCGTAGGTAAAAAGGTGGATCCTTATCCCCTTATATGGGCGGATGCGACTGTGCGTCCCCACCAGCCTAGTAAAACTCGCTTGCCCAGCGCCGTGATAAATGGCGCGGTTGGGTTACCCATGTCTGTATTGATGAGAATCCCGTAAATGGGGGACACGATCTCTGCTTTGACAAGACGTGCCAAGGAAACCGCCTCGCAAAACACGCTGAGGTGGAAAAGTGAAAATGATTCGAATAGAGGCTTTGGCCGTAGTGTGATGTCACGCTGCGGAATACGTCAGCAGATTAGATTTGTGTTAATATTATTCTCTCTGTAGCAATGCGTGGAAACTTATTTTGCAGAGCCGGACACTACTTTTGGTGTTTACAAACTTTTATGAAGAATTTGGAGGAGGAACCCGCCTTACAATGCCGAAGACAATCTATGCGCCGGACTCGTCGTCATTGAAGCCTGGTTCAGGGGCTACTGAGGGAGTCCTGGATTAGGGGGTGTTCGGGTAGCCAGACTATACCTTCAGCCGGACTCCAGGACTATGAAGATACAAGATTGAAGACTTCGTCCCGTGTCCGGATGGGACTTTCCTTGGCGTGGAAGGCAAGCTTGGCGATGCGGATATTCAAGATCTCCTACCATTGTAACCAACTTTGTGTAACCCTAAACCCTCTCCGGTGTCTATATAAACCGGAGGGTTTTAGTCCGTAGGACAACTTCATCATACAACAATCATACCATAGGCTAGCTTCTAGGGTTTAGCCTCCTTGATCTCGTGGTAGATCTACTCTTGTATTACCCATATCATCAATATTAATCAAGCAGGATGTAGGGTTTTACCTCCATCAAGAGGGCCCGAACCTGGGTAAAACATCGTGTTCCTTACCTCCTGTTACCATCTGGCCTAGACGCACAGTTCAGGACCCCCTACCCGAGATCCGCCGGTTTTGACACAGACAGTGGTGGTTTGTTTTCTTTTACTAACGGAGCTCATGAGTTTTCTATTAAGTTTTGTGTTGTGAAGTTTTCAAGTTTTGTGTAAATATTCGATGCACTATGGAATAAGGAGTGGCAAGAGCCTAAGCTTGGGGATGCCCAAGGCACCCCAAGGTAATATTCAAGGATAACCAAGAGCCTAAGCTTGGGGATGCCCCGGAAGGCATCCCCTCTTTCGTCTTCGTTCATCGGTAACTTTACTTTGAGCTATATTTTTATTCACCACATGATATGTGTTTTGCTTGGAGCATCATTTTTTTTATTTTGTTTTGCTTGCTGTTTGAATAAAATACCAAGATCTAAAATTATTAAATGTTAGAGAGTCTTCATATAGTTACATAATTATTAGACTACTCATTGATCTTCACTCACGTGCTTCACATGCTTCACATATATTGGTCACGTGCTTCACATATATCCTATGAGTAAATGGTTGAATGAATTGAATATAATAAATCTGAAATTATATATGTTTCATATGCTTATCCCATGATGAGTAATAACTTCACATATAAGAAGTAGAGGTGGTAAACTTATTCAAGGTTAGCAAACATTGTATTGGTCACTTGAACAATTCATGAAAGAATATTGAGGGAAGAGAATTTCACATATAAATATACTATCTTGGACATCTTTTGTAATTGTGAGCACTCATTAGAATATGACATGCTAAAAGTTTGATGTTGGACAAGGAATACAACATAATGGGTTATGTTTTCTTATATCCGAAATAAAGTATATTGTCATGGATCATCCAACATGTTGAGCTTGCCTTTCCCCCTCATGCTAGCCAAATTCTTTGCACCAAGTAGAGATACTACTTGTGCTTCCAAACATCCCGTAAACCAGTATTGCCATGAGAGTCTACCATACCTACCTATGGATTGAGTAAGATCCTTCAAGTAAGTTTTCATCGATGCATGCAATAAAAATTGCTCTCTAAATATGTATGATCTATTAGTGTGGGGAAAATAAGCTGTATACGATCTTGTGATGTGGAAGTAATAAAAGCGACGGACTACATAATAAAGGTCCCTATCACAAGTGGCAATATAAAGTGACGTTCTTTCACATTAAGATTTTGTGCATCCAACTATAAAAGCACATGACAACCTCTGCTTCCCTCTGCAAAGGGCCTATCTTTTATTCTTGTCTTATACCTTATGCAAGAGTCATGGTGATCTTCACCTTTCCTTTTTACATTTTATCCTTTGGCAAGCACATTGTGTTGGAAAGATCCTGATATATATATATACACATATATATATATCCAATTGGATCTAAGGCATCATGAACTATTATTGTTGACATTACCCTTGAGGTAAAAGGTTGGGAGGCGAATCTATAAGCCCCTATGTTTCTTTGTATCTGATTAAAACTTTGAACCCATAAATATCACGTGAGTGTTAGTAATTGTGAAAGACTAAATGATAGTTGAGTATGTGAAGTTTGCTGAATCAAAGCTCTGACATAGACCCTTCCTGAAAATAAGATGAATTGTAATTGTTTGATGACTAATAACAGGGTTTGTTAGTTTTCAAGAAAGCTTATAATCTATACTTTAACATGTGAATAGCTTGTTACTTGATCATGAGAAGTCCTATGAGTTGAGCTACTGTTATGATATATAATGATGCTAGAAAAGGTGATTGAAATTACCATTGATCAAACTTGTGCACCTGCTAGCATTCACACTTCATAAATTCTTTCTTATATCATTTACCTACTCGAGGACGAGCAGGAATTAAGATTGGGGATGCTGATACATCTCCAACGTATCTATAATTTATGAAGTATTCATGCTATTATATTATATGTTTTGGATGTTTATGGGCTTTACTAAACACTTTTATATTATTTTTGGGACTAACCTATTAACCGGAGGCCCAGCCCAAATTGTTGTTCTTGCCTATTTCAGTGTTTCGAAGAAAAGGAATATTAAACGAAGTCCAAACGGAATGAAACCTTCGGGAGAGTTATTTTTGGAATGGAAGCAATCCAGGAGACTTGGAGTAGATGTCAGGGAAGCTTCGAGGAAGCCACGAGGCAGGAAGGCGCGCCCTACCCCCCTGGGCGCGCCCCCCACCCTCGTGGGCCCCTCGTGGATCCCCTGACCGACTTCTTTCGCCTATACATGTCCATATACCCTAAAAACATCAGAGAGTAGAATAGATCGGGAGTTCCGCCACCGCAAGCCTCTGTAGCCACCGAAAACCAATCTAGACTCGTTTCGGCACCCTGCCGGAGGGGTGATCCCTCACCGGTGGCCATCTTCATCATCCTGGCGCTCTCCATGATGAGGAGGGAGTAGTTCACCCTCGGGGCTAAGGGTATGTACCAGTAGCTATGTGTTTGATCTCTCTCTCTCTCGCTCACTCTCTCTCTCTCTCGTGTTCTTGAGGTGGTACGATCTTGATGTATCACGAGCTTTGCTATTATAGTTGGATCTTATGATGTCCCCCCCCCCCTCTACTCTCTTGTAATGGATTGAGTTTTCCCTTTGAAGTTATCTTATCGAATTGAGTCTTTAAGGATTTGAGAACACTTGATGTATGTCTTGGATGTGCTTATCCGTGGTGACAATGGGATATCACGTGATCCACTTGATGTATGTTTTGGTGATCAACTTGCGAGTTCCGTGAACTTATGCATAGGGGTTGGCACACGTTTTCATCTTGACTCTCTGGTAGAAACTTTGGGGCACTCTTTGAAGTTTGTTGTGTTGGTTGAATAGATGAATCTGAGATTGTGTGATGCATATCGTATAATCATACCCACGGATACTTGAGGTGACATTGGAGTATCTAGGTGACATTAGGGTTTTGGTTGATTTGTATCTTAAGGTGTTATTCTAGTACGAACTCTATGATAGATCGAACGGGAACAATAGCTTCATGTTATTTTACTACGAACTCTTGAATAGATCGATTAGAAAGGATAACTTTGAGGTGGTTTCGTACCCTACCATAATCTCTTCGTTTGTTCTCCACTATTAGTGACTTTGGAGTGACTCTTTGTTGCATGTTGAGGGATAGTTATATGATCCAATTATGTTATTATTGTTGAGAGAACTTGCACTAGTGAAATTATGAACCCTAGGCCTTGTTTCCTAGCATTGCAATACCGTTTACGCTCACTTTTATCATTAGTTACCTTGCTGTTTTTATATTTTCATATTATAAATACTCATATCTATCATCCACATTGCACTTGTATCACCATCTCTTCGCTGAACTAGTGCACCTATACAATTTACCATTGTATTGGGTGTGTGGGGGACACAAGAGACTCTTTGTTATTTGGCTGCAGGGTTGTTTGAGAGAGACCATCTTCAACCTACACCTCCCATGGATTGATAAACCTTAGGTCATCCACTTGGGAGAAATTTCCTACTGTCCTACAAACCTCTGCACTTGGAGGCCCAACAACGTCTACAAGAAGAAGGTTGCGTAGTAGACATCACTGAGCCGCCTTGATGGTATCGGTGCAGATATCCGGCTTAGGCTTCGACTCTCCAATCTTGCCGATGAAGACGTGAATTCCGCCGAAGGGGACCCGGTACCTGTCGGATTTCGGGTTCCGGCAGACCCTTAAGGTTCGAACACTGGGGTGCGCACGGAAATCACGTCCTCAACCTCCCCGCCCCATAAAGATCTAAACTACTAAAGGAATCACACAAGAGACACAAGATTTATACTGGTTCGGGCTACCGTTGTGGTGTAATACCCTACTCCAGTGTGTGGTGGATGGATTGCCTCCTGTGGCTGGTGATGAAGAACAATACAAGGAAGAACAGCCTCGCGAGGGTCTGTTCTTGGCTGGGGTGATGAACTGCTGGGAGGAGTTCGGTCACCTCTCTCTCTCTCTTTCTCTACTCGGTGTGCCTTCTCATCAAAACCGGACCCTGACCTACCAACTGATCGAACCGAACCCCTTGCTATGTGGGCGGCCGGTCCCTATTTATAGAGGCCCTAGTCCTCTTCCCAAATATCGAGCGGGAAGGGAGCCAACAATGGTGGGCTAATTTGAAGGGGGACAGCAAGTACATCTATCCTGACTAAAGGTGGTCTTCGCCTGCGAAAGACTCTGCGGTGACACGGCGCTGGGCTCCATGGTGACCTCCGTCTCGTAGTCCGCTTGGTCCTGGTCTTGTTGCACCGAAACGGCAACCTTTGCCTGATGCCTCGGTACTCCGCGGATGCGCTTGCCCCCTTTGCACCAAAGAGGAAAGAAGGACGCTGCGCGCGCTGGCGCCTGCCTGGCGCCCTCGATCGTCATGGCTTGCGTCACGGGCACCTCGCGAGGTACCCCGCCTTGATATCTCCGTCTCCTCATGAGCCAGCCCGAGGAGGCTGCGCCTGAGGATGCGCCGTGTCGTCCGCCTCACGAGGCTTGACCCCTCGCGAGGGTCTTGAGTCTTGTGCTTGATGAAGATGGGCCATGTTTGGCCCCCATTCGAGCCACGCCGCGGGCCGCAGGCAGGCAAGTCTGGGGACCCCCATTCCCAGAACGCCGACAGTAGCCCCCGGGCCCGTGGCGCGCATGGGCTTGGCCGTGCTGAGAGGCGAAAGGGCAAGGGCAAAGCACCGCGGGCCCTAACAGCCTGCGGCCTTGGGCGCCGCGTGGCGGTTGATTGGACGTGGGCGAATCCACTTCCCCACGACGCCTTGGTGACCGCGCGAGGTGGACAAGTCCCTGCATGCAAATCGTGTCATGATTACCTGTGATCATGGAGGCCGGCGGTTGGCCTTCGCCGGCTATAAGTACTGTACGGCGCGTGCCCTTCCAGTCCATTCCTCCTGGCTTCTCCTTCTTCCTGATCCTTGCTCCGTCTTGGTGTGATGGCTCCGATCCGCCGGTTCTCCGCAGCGGAGAAGGGAAAAGCTCCTCGAGAGGGGCCAGACCCGCTCCCGCCGAAGAAACGGCTCGCCATTTGCAGCCGGGGCGAGGAAGACCGGTAGGTGGAGCCGTGGCCCCGGTGCGAGCGGGCTCCGCCGGGGTTCCCGCTTCCTCTGTACGCCCCCGCCGAGGGCCCCGAGGGTGTCGATGCTGATCTCCGCGGCCGGCGCCATCGTAGTCGCCGTCGGGTCACGAAGGCATGGGTTGTTCCTCCCGGAGTCCACGCCGAGGGCTCCTCCCACGAGTTCGTGCTCCACGTCGTCGTTCCTCTTCAATCCTGGATCCGTCTGCCTCCCTTCTTTGCCTCCGTCGTCCCTCCAGGAGGGCCTCTGGAGCTCTGGCTGCAGCACGTGGGCTGCAGCACCCTCGCGACCGAGGCTGGGGTCGTGGTCGCCGCCCCGGGCGAGGTCTACTTGTCCCGCGGCTGGAGGGAAATCGCCCGGGTCTGCAAGGAGAGGGGCGTCTTCGCGGTCCACCTGGAGTACGATGGCGCTGCAGTGATGTTCCTAAAGGTCTTCGACGCAATCGGGCGCCGGCTGGAGTGCTTCCGCGGGAGAGGTGGCCAGGACCTTGCCTTGGAGAGGGCTAGGCCCGTTGACCGCTCCCTTGGCGAAGGCGCCGGGGGGTCCAGTGACTCCAGTGAGATCTTCGCGACTCCGGAGACGAGCGACGACAACTACGAGCCCCCGAGCCGGCGCTGCTCCCAGAGCAGGGCGGGCTCTTTAGGCCGTCGCCGACCCTGATCTGGATGTGGTTGGCGCCGGTGCCTGGCGGCCCACTGTTGATGATGGCATCTTCTGCTGGAACCCATGTAGTTAGCACTCCTTAGGATCCGTTCCCTGCGAGGAATCAAAATGCGCCCCATGGGGGCTTGTAAGGTGTCTGTAGTCCCGTTTGTTAATATATGTTCTTCGCTATGGATTTGTGCGAGTTGCTGATTTCGTCATCGCTTAGTTCTCCCTTTCGAACCTCGCGAGGGCTTGGTGCTCTACGCTGACAGGTCCCAGTCCCAAGGCGGCGTCAGCCGTCGCTGGTATGCCAGGTCGCGATGCCGTGGTCAAGGCCAGGAGGTGAGCGACCCGGGGTCCGGTAAGAGCCCCTGAGTCGCGATGCTCAGGAGG
The DNA here is from genome assembly GCA_034509565.1 of Triticum monococcum. Lineage (NCBI taxonomy): Eukaryota > Viridiplantae > Streptophyta > Magnoliopsida > Poales > Poaceae > Triticum > Triticum monococcum. The sequence goes on along the minus strand of CM067843.1, from coordinate 660,484,649 downwards.
TTCCCTTTGGCGCCCAAGCAGCCGTCGCTTGGTGAGAAAGGGAAGCAACGTCGCTAGTACGGAATTGCCTTAGGTGCGGGGGTAGTGCCACGGTAGCCAGCGCTATGGGAGGTGACTTATCTCGAGAGTCGGGGATTATTCCTGGTGTGCCGTCGGGTTCGCGCGTTGGTAGGAGCGGAATCGCTCGGCAAGGTCCTCACGAGCCCCTTCTCCCTCGCCTCTACTCCCCTTTCTTCTCTACGTCCTCGGGTCCCGGCCCTCGAGCTTGTCTCAGCCGTCGCTGGTTGCCAGGTCGCGATGCCATGGACAAGGCCAGAGGGTGAGGGCTGGAGAGCTAGTAGGAGCCCTGAGTCGCGATGCTTAGGCACCCCCCTTTAACGTGCAAGCAGTTCGCGCAGGCGAGGGTGAAGGGAACCTCGTGAGGGCCTTGGCTAGCGCAGTCCCCTCCAAGGATCCTGCAGAGTCATCACAGAAAGAAGATGGTGTTGCCATGGCGGCCATTAGTCGACCGTTAGTCGTTCAAGAGCTTGCTGGTTGGAGTAGGTGAGGTGTATCTGGGCACCCGTGAGCCAGCGTGGGACTCACGAGGCCCTACCTCTGGGCGGGTTGCGCCCGGCACTGGGCCGTATCTTGAGATGTGTCCCTGCAAAACTTGGTTAGATGCCGGTACTCTACGTCCTCGGGTCCCGGCCCTCGAGCTTGTCTCAGCCGTCGCTGGTATGCCAGGTCGCGATGCCATGGACAAGGCCAGAGGGTGAGGGCTGGAGAGCCAGTAAGAGCCCTGAGTCGCGATGCTCAGGCACCCCCCCTTTAACGTGCAAGTAGTCGACATGGAGAAGAAGGGATGCCGCGGACGGGCATCATGCAATCAAGCGTGATAGGCAAATGCATAGTTGGAAATAAACGCTAGGGAGATACACACCGCTAGGTCTGGCCCGAGCGGCTTGGGGATGATGCAGCCCGAGGGGCGCCCCCAGCAAAGCAAACTAACGACCGAAAAGTAAATGCAGATACATGCCGCGGGGATGGACCCACGCGGCCTGGGAGTGATGCAACCCTGGGAGGGCGCTCCCAGCTGGGAATGGAACTTGGAAGATGTCACCTGAGGATGTCATCGGTGAAGCGGCGTTGGTGCGGCAGACTTGACGGGCTGCAGAAACCGATCCTCACGAGCCCCCAGGCCCCGGGGCCTCGCGAGGCTCCGGAGGCGCTGCTGACTCCTCGCGAGCTGCCTCCAGCTCCGCCAAGGCCGCGGAACGCCTGTCTTCCTGAGCCTCCACGATACCCCTCATGAGGCGCTGGTACGCCGCAGCCATGCTCGGCAGGCCGTGAGGCATGCGAACATAGCTGTGGGGTGGACCTCCGCAGCGCCCCACTTGCGAGGGCCAGAGGCGCTCCGTCGTGGCGATCTGATTGAGCCCTGGTACGTCGACGCAGACGCGCAGCCCACCTTCCTCGCCTGGATGTGGGGCCACAGCTGGCAGGCGGCGGCAACCTCTCATGATCCTCGTCTCCTGTAGCTCTTGAATGGCCTTGTTAACGAGCTCCCGCTGGTCTGACCTTCCTCGCCTGGCTCCTTCCCGGGGGAAACGTGCTGTGAAGCACGCCTCCACATGGTGCCCAAGCGCCTCCCTCGTGACCCTGGCTAGGTCGGGTGCCCTCCAGGTGAGAGCCCCCGAGCCCTGTCTGAGGAGGGCATCGGGCGCGCTTTCCTATGCAATGGAAGGAGGGTCCCCCTGGGCAGATGTGGGCCCTGAGGGGCCTGCCTCCTGAGGGGCCGAGCCTGACGATGTCTTCTTCTTCTTGGGGGTGGTCTCAGGAAGCCTCCTGCTTCCGCGATCTGGGTCTTCTAGCGACGCGGCCTGATAGGCCCGCTCCAGGGAACACACTACATCCTTCTCTTCACAGGGCACCATGATGACGCCGCCACTTCCTGGAATCTTAAGGACGTTGTAGCCGTGATGGGTCGCAGCCATGAACTTGGCCAGCGCTGGGTACCCGAGGATGGCGTTGTACGGCAAGCGGATGTGGGCGACGTCAAAGTCGATGAGCTCGGTGCGGTAGTTGCTGCGGGCCCCGAAGGTCACAGGGAGGCGGACCTGCCTGATCGGGACTGTGGAACCGTCGGTGATCCCGGAGAAAGGCCTGGTTGGCTGAAGCTGGTCGTAGGGAACTTGGATGTTGTTGAATGTTTCCACGGACAGGACGTTGAGCCCTGCCCCGCCATCGATGAGGGTCTTAGTGACCAGCACGTTGCTGATGACTGGGGAGCAGAGCATCGGGAGGACTCCTGCCGTGGCCGCGCACTTGAGCTGGTCCGCCGAGCTGAACGTGATGGGGCACGCCGACCACCTGAGGGGGCGCGTTGCTTCGAGCTCGGCGAGAACTGCATTCACTTCGCGGGCAAACTGCTTGAAGATACGTTGGGAGGCTGGGGCTTGAGCTCCGCCTAGGATGCAGGCGATTGCGCGCGGCTCCTGGAAGCCCCCAGCCCCCTCGTCTTGATGGCGGTCTTCGTTCCTCCTTGGCTGAGGCGGCAGCGGAGGTAGGCCTGCATTGCCATGAGGGCGGTCCTCACGAGGCTGATCCCTCCAGTCTCCCTCGCGAGGCAGGTCCTGCCAGCGGTCCTCGCGAGGTTGGTCGCGCCACCCCTGGCGCGGGCCGCAATCTTCCCAGCGTCCTGGGTTTCTTCCTCCTCCTCGGCCATAGCCCCGGTCAGCATGGTCAGGGCGACGGCCGATCCTTCCTTCTCGCATGGCACGGAGCTCTTGACATTCGTTGGTGTTGTGGGTGTGGAAGTCGTGGTACACGCAGTACCGGCTGCCTCTAGAGGGTTCGGGCAAATCCTTGCCCCGCTTTGTGTCTGGTTCTGCCGCGAGTATGGCAGCCCCCTTGCGCTTCGCGTCCTTGGCTTTGGGCTTCTTCTCTTCTGGGTCCGCGGCAGGCAGCTCGAGGAGGGAGAGACGTCCCTCCTCAGCCCTAGCGCACTTGTTCGCCAAGTTGAACAGCTCCAGGGAGGTGCCGAGGTCTTCGTGCATCGCCAGCTCCTCCTTCATCTTGACGTCGCGCACCCCGTCGGAGAAGGCAGAGATGATGGCCTCCTCGGACACCTTGGGGATCTTGAGGCGCGCGTTGTTGAAGCGCTGGATGTACTTTTGCAGGGTCTCTCCGGGTTGTTGCTTGATGCGGCGCATGTCGCTCACGGCGGGTGGCCGGTCGCGAGTCCCTTCAAAGTTGGCGATGAAGCGGGCGTGCATCTGGTCCCAGGAGGAGATCGTGCCTGGAGCCAGATTCAGGAGCCAGGTTCGAGCTCCTTCCTTGAGCGCCATGGGGAACCAGTTCGCCATGACCTTTTCATCCCCGCCGGCAGCCTCGATGCCCAGCTCATAGAGCTGGAGGAACTCTGCGGGATCGGTTGTGCCGTCGTAGCGAGGAGGCAGGTCGGGCTTAAACTTGCCGGGCCACGCAACGCTGCGCAGCTCAGTGGTGTAGGCGTGGCAGCCCACGGTGGCCACAAAAGGCCTCGGTTGGTGGAGAGCTTGGTCTTGAGGGTCCCCACGCGCTGCAGCTAGGAGCAAGGCGGGGTCTTGGCGCATCGGAGCTGGAGCAGGGTCGCGGCGCACCGGAGCAGGGAGCGCCCTGGCAGCCCCTTGCTGGCGAGGAACTTCTTGGCAGCTCCGCTCTTGCTGCGCTGGCGCCTGACGGAGCGGGTTCCGCCCAGGGGCCAAGCGCCTTGGAGCCATGGCATCTTCTTGGAGGGGAGGCGGCTGGTGCGCCTCTGGAGCTTCATTGCCCGCGCAGGGCGGAGTGTGGCGCAGAGGGACGGACGGCGCGGCAGAGCCCCCTATGGCGCGGACAAGCTCGGCGATGTGGTCGAGCCACTCTTCGTAGACGTCGTCGACGGGGCGGTAGCGCAGGAGCTCGTTTGCCGCGAGGAGCGTAGCTCGAGCCTCCAAGGGTGCGCGGAGCGCGCGGGACGAAGAACCGGCTGGAGCGAGTGATGGAGTGGCGGTGCGGCCGTCTTGCCGCACGGACGGGTGCTGAGACGATGCTTGCTACTCGCCCCCCACCGGGCCGGTGGCTGCATTGATGGCGGGTGACGGGGACCGACAAGGACGCCCACGGGACGGGGGCCGTCTGGGCGACACGAGAAGCGATGGCGGCCCGGCGCTCGGCGCGGGCCCGACGAGCATCGGACATGGATGCGACGGTCGAAGGAGAACGGAGCGGTGGAAGACGAATTCCGGCGCACCCCTACCTGGCGCGCCAAATGTCGGATTTCGGGTTCCGGTAGACCCTTAAGGTTCGAACACTGGGGTGCGCACAGAAATCACGTCCTCAACCTCCCCGCCTCATGAAGATCTAAACTACTAAAGGAATCACACAAGAGACACACGATTTATACTGGTTCGGGCCACCGTTGTGGTGTAATACCCTACTCCAGTGTGTGGTGGATGGATTGCCTCCTGGGGCTGGTGATGAAGAACAATACAAGGAAGAACAGCCTCGCGAGGGTCTGTTCTTGGCTGGGGTGATGAACTGCTGGGAGGAGTTCGGTCACCTCTCTCTCTCTCTCTCTCTCTACTCTGTGTGCCTTCTCATCAAAACCGGACCCTGACCTACCAACTGATCGAACCAAACCCCTTGCTATGTGGGCAGCCGGTCCCTATTTATAGAGGCCCTGGTCCTCTTCCCAAATATCGAGCAGGAAGGGAGCCAACAATGGCGGGCTAATTTGAAGGGGGGCAGCAAGTACATCTATCCTGACTAAAGGTGGTCTTCGCCTGCGAAAGACTCTGCGGTGACGCCGCGCTGGGCTCCATGGTGACCTCCGTCTCGTAGTCCGCTTGGTCCTGGTCTTGTTGCACCGAAACGGCAACCTTTGCCTGATGCCTCGGTACTCCGCGGCTGCGCTTGCCCCCTTTGCACCAAAGAGGAAAGAAGGACGCTGCGCGCGCTGGCGCCTGCCTGGCGCCCTCGATCGTCATGCCTTGCATCACGGGCACCTAGCGAGGTACCCCGCCTTGATATCTCCGTCTCCTCGTGAGCTAGCATAAGGAGGCTGCACCTAAGGATGCGCTGTGTCATCCGCCTCGCGAGGCTTGGCCCCTCGCGAGGGTCTTGAGTCTTGTGCTTGATGAAGATGGGCCATGTTTGGCCCCCATTCGAGCCATGCCGCAGGCCGCAGGCAGGCAAGTCTGGGGACCCCCGTTCCCAGAACGCCGACAGTAGCCGTACTAGATTGAGTCGGCCTCAGGACCCCAGCCAGCATCATCGATGTAGAGCTTTCCGCGGTGACTCTTGGTCATCCGGCCGACGGCGTATCCCCTGATCCCTGAGAAGTTGCCCTTCAAGAAGTCAAAACTACCATGCTTTGGCCCCACGATGGGTGCCAACTTTCGTGGATTTGTCACGACAGATGCCCTAGTGAAAGGACTTAGGTGTGGAGCCATCGCAACTAGGTTAGCTTGAAGGGGTTGAACGGGACAAAGGACACAGAGAGTTTACTCAGGTTCGGCCCCTCACAACGAGGTAAAGGCCTACGTCCTGCTTCTAATTGTATTGCTTGAGTTTCGATTACAAGGGAGCGAATACGCTTGACCTAGTTCTCGATTGCTTGTTTCTTGAGTTAACCCGCCGCCGGATCTCACCTTTATATACACAGCGTGGCCGGCTCGGTTTCTAACTAATCCTGCCTTACAGAACAAGCCTTCATACGACAGTTCATAGGCCAGGTATTGGGCCTTTACTAGGTCTGCCTCAAAGAGCCGCCGTCTTCGTAATTCTCCTTGGGCCTCCTTGGACCTTCTTCATGTTGAGCCGCCAACGGTGTAACCCGGCCCTCCTGGGCGGATCACACCTAGGAGCTATATACCCAACACTCTCCTTTGATTCTTCATAAATATATATGTGCATTTGACTTCACTGCCATTATGATAAATGCACAAATTTAGGATGACCTCACACTATATTTGGTTTTCTAGATTTTCTTAAATTTTGGTAATTCTTGTCGATGGGGGGAGGGGTATACGGTTTTGGAGAAATGGTTCTATTCATTCATGCATATCAACCTTTGTATGCTTGCTGCATGGATGGCTATATAGAGAAAACTCTGTCGAGTTTATGGCAACCGATTTATGCAATGACACTCAAGTTCATTCACACACACACACACACACACACACACACACACACACACACATATATATATATATATATATATATATATATTATGGGGGAGTTTGCTCTATGTACTGCGGTTCTACTAACATCAAATACTCATGGTGTTTTAATGCTAGTACAACCATCTATGATAACATCAAGCATCTTTGTGATATTTGAGGCTATCAAAACCACCTCAAATATAAAATTTGTTCTCAGATAAATTACATACTTGTTTAAAAAACATTATAAGAACCCTATTGTTGAGTTTTTTTGTCAATTACCAGGATTGCACAGGCTGAAAGTGCATGTAGCTCCTAAGTGTGATTTTGATAGTTAATGGCAATCTTTGTGGCCTAATGTTTACATTGATATATATATATATATATATATATATATATATATATATATATATATATATATATATACTAGCACATATGGCCGTGCGTTGCAACGGGGAAAATTGATGTTTTGCACAAGCACAATGTCCCACAACATTGGATTCATTATGAACATATTGCAACGCAGCATCGTCCTTCTACAAAATGAACATAAAAAATACGTTGCAATTTAGTCGTGTTCATATTTTCTTTGCGGGGCGTAATGTCCCGCTGATTTCATTTAAATACAATCTTTTTAATGCCATTTAAGTATGATCCTTTCATTAATTACCATGAATTCCTCACCCGTTTTAGTCGGGAATCAAATCCTTCCGTTCCTAATTTAGTAGCCCCAACACATTAAGGCCTATAGATCCTTTCTTTTAATTATCCTACCTTTTTACCTCAAATCCTTCATGTAGAATTTATTAAGACCAAAAAATTTCTAATAGTTATTCCACCGATTTACCCATAATCCTTTCTTTAATTAGCCTCATTCGTATAAATATTATATTTAAGCCCACAATCCTTCCTTTATTAGCTCATTCGCTTAATTAGTTGTCCCTAAGCATGAGCCTTGGACCTCACCCTTCCCCATCTACAGCAACGAAGGGCGTTTTGTGCGAACCCCGGGCTCTCCACCTTGCCGTTGCCGAATCGGCGGCTCCCTCGCCCTCCGCCGGACGCTCCGGCAGTGGGAGGACGGGGGAGGCCCAATTTGCAGCGTGTACATAGTGTAGGAGTGCCTAGGGAGCCAGCCGGTGGCGGTGCGACTGGATCGGCTTTTTGCAGGTGTTAGTCTCCCCTTCGACGACGAAGTTTCGGTGGAGCTCCGCGGTGGACCAGCACCTTTCTTCGTGCTCGCTGCTCGGTGGAGAGGCCGTGCACGGTTCCCCCATGCCAGAGATCGAGGGATGGCGATTCCGGTGGTTGAAGATCCAGATAAGGAAGGCGATGTTGAGCGGTGCGACGACGACAGCCATGGGTGTAGGTCCTTAGGGACCGTTGACCGGAGACTTCCCATTTCGCCCGGGGGCTGCTTCGATCCAAGGCGTCAGCGAGCAGCGGCGAACAACGCATCACCGGCTCGTCCATGGTGCCGGCGTAGTTGGGTTCTAGAGGGGCTTGGTTGTAATTTCCTTTTCTGTGTGGACCTTTCAGTAATTTGGTCGTTTTAATATCAACTCCTTTTCTTGCAAAAAAATAAATAAACATGATGACTGCCACTCGTATATTTAGATTGAGTTGGGATTAGTAAATATGAAAGGTGCATAAGTCTTTGGTTGTTACATCTAAGAGATAGACAGGAGGTCTTGTGTTCAATTCCCATAATGTTGATTTATTTTGACCTAATTATTTTTCGTTGTCTCTTTATGAAAGCCCATAAAAGGCCCATCAACATACAAGTGACTGGCCCAGATCGCTTAACGTGTGTAAACCAAACATAAAGGACTAAACCAAACCAAGAATACCTATTCCCTTTAATAGTAGGTATATATATAAGTATATGGAGGAAAGTTACATATACAATCCATGAAGAATATTGAATGGGTTTAGGGATGGAAGCCATCAAGATAAGGATATTAATTGATTGTTGGTAATGAATTACTATTCCTATGGAGCAACAATTGTATTGAGTTATTAATCCTACTAGATGACTCGTTGCGCCAATTCGCGCAGAGACCAACTGCTGCCAAGAAGCCGAGAGAACTAATTGAAACATGAAAAGGAAGTCATGTGAACTATTCCCATGACGTTTCTTGCAAATTGTCTGCAACTGATTATGTTTGTAATGCATTTGTATTTGCCCTGTATATTCACCAACGATGGATAATGATGGTTGCTTTCAGATATCCCTAAGACAAAGATATCAACCAGATAAGTAAGGGAAGGAAAAATACAAAATGTATTTTGTTGCTTGCTCAGTTTGATTTCAGAGGGGGCATGTCTATTACGTGGTTTTCGCTCAGATGTTCGATGTCGCCTTGGCTTCTCGGGTTGTTGTGTGCAGCGCACCCTGAGCCATATGGGCGGATAGCCAGAGCACGCACCCAGCAACGCTTACCACATGACAATGTCGCGTGGCTGTCGTGGCATAGCCGAGCAAGCGCATCGGCTCGCGAATGGGTCTGACATGTTAGCATTGTTCACCTTGTGTCGAGTTGATTCGTTCTTGGACATGTGACAGCTGGTTAGGGTCATTCGCCACATGCTGGCTTGTTCTAGGTTGTCTTGCTATGCTCATTGGTGTACATGCGCGGCTGGTGTAAAGTTCTGGTTGTCTAACAAAAAAGGCTTACATTTAAATTTGGTGAGCTCTGCAGTCCTGTGGGGACTATGGAGCTTCAGAAATTTGTAGTGTTTAATAGGTGCACCTGGATATCTATTAAACAGGTCCTAGGACTGGTTTATTGATATCTAAGAGATTGGACCGGAAACTGAAGATTGGTCAAATCATTCTCTCTAGTGGGAGTAACTGAAGATTGGTCCCCGCCTCCACTCTCCGTCCGGCCTCCACTAGCTCGCTCCTCCCCTTGTCGTCGCCAGAGGAGGCCGTCGGGCGAAGCCCTGCGGCAGATGGCGGCGGAGAGGCTACGCGCAGCCTCCTCTCCAGCCTACTACATTGTGTCCTCCTCCTTCAGATCCCAAATCCCCCACGCCTCTTTGCTTCCCTGCTTGCTTGGCTACGGCTGTCGGCTGTCTAAATGCATCGGTTGCTCTTGCTATGGCCACATGGCTGCTAGTCCTTGTGGACGGGGTGGTGACCGATAAAAATTCAAGCTGGCGGTTTGTGTGGACGAGTGCTCGGTGCGACACTGTGGGGCGCGGCTGCGTGAGCGGCGATGGCCGCCGCGGTGGGCCTCCTTCAACGGTGATGGGCTCCCGCCCAGATCTGCGGGTTCGATAGTTGGAGGGTTGGTGCCGCGGGCGTGCTGGCGTGGGGCATCCTCGTCCTGGGTGCGCGCGGCCCTGGGTGTGTGGAGCAGTCTGATAACCCACAAGTATAGGGGATCGCAACAGTTTTCGAGGGTAGAGTCTTCAACCCAAATTTATTGATTCGACACAAGGGGAGCCAAAGAATATTCTCAAGTATTAGCAGTTGAGTTGTCAATTCAACCACACCTGAAAGACTTAGTATCTATAGCAAAATATTTAGTAGCAAAGTAATATGAAAGTAATGGTAACAGTGGTGAAAGTAATAGTAGTAGTTTTGTAGTGATTGTAACAGCAGCAACGCCAAATTAACTTAGCAAAGATCAATATGTGAAAATCTCATAGGCAATGGATCAGTAATGATAATTGTGTTGGATGATATTCATCATGTAGCAGTCATAACCTAGGGTGACACAGAACTAGCTCCAATTCATCAATATAATGTAGGCATGTATTCCGTATATAGTCATACGTCCTTATGGAAAAGAACTTGCATGACATCTTTTGTCCTACCCTCCTCTGGCAGCGGAGTCCTAATGGAAACTAAAGGATATTAAGGCATGATACGTCTCCAACGTATCTATAATTTTTTATTGTTCCATGATATTATATTATCTATTTTGGATGTTTTATATGCATTAATATGTTATTTATATTATTTTTGGGACCAACCTATTAACCTAGAGCGAGTGTCAGTTCCTGTTTTTTCCTTGTTTTAGAGTTTCACAGAAAAGGAATACCGAACGGAGACCAAATGGAATGAAACTTTCGCGGTGCTTTTTCTTGGACTAGAAGACATCCAGAGGGCTTGGAGTGCACGTCAGGAAAGCCACGAGGTGGCCACAAGGTCGGGAGGCGCGCCCAGGGGGTAGGGCGCGGCCCCCACTCTTTGTGGGCCCCTCGTGACTCCAACGACCTATTTCTTCTGCCTATATATTCTCAAATATCCCAAAACCTTCCAAGAGAACCACGAGACCACTTTTCCACTGCCCCAACCTTCTGTACCCGTGAGATCCCATCTAGGGGCCTTTTCTGGCATCCTACCGGAGGGGCATTCGATCACGGAGGGCTTCTACATCAACACCATTGCCTCTCTGATGAAGCGTGAGTAGTTCACCACAGACGTACGGGTCCATAGCTAGTAGCTAGATGGTTTTTCTCTCTCTCTTTTATTCTCAATACCATGTTCACCTCGATGTTCTTGGAGATCTATTCGATGTAATACTTTTTTGCGGTGTGTTTGCCGAGACCCGATGAATTGTGGATTTATGATCAGCTTATCTATGAATATTATTTGAATCTCCTCTGAATTCATATATGCATGATTTGATATCTTTGCAAGTCTCTTTGAACTATCGATTCGGTTAGGCCAACTAGATTGGTTTTTCTTGCAATGGGAGAAGTGCTTAGCTTTGGGTTCAATCTTGCGGTGCTCGATCCTAGTGACAGAAGGGGAACTGACACGTATTGTATTGTTGCCATCGAGGATAACAAGATGGGGTTTTCATCATATTTCTTGAGTTTATCCCGCTACATCATGTCATCTTACTTAATGTGTTACTCTAGTCTTCATGAACTTAATACTCTAGATGCAGGCAGGAGTCGGTCGATGTGTGGAGTAATAGTAGTACATGCAGGCAGGAGTCGGTCTACTTGATACGGATGAGATGCCTATATTCATGATCATTGCCTTAGATATAATCATCACTTTGAGCTTTTCTATCAATTGCTCGGCAGTAATTTGTTCACCCATCGTAATATATTCTATCTTGAGAGAAGCCTCTAGTGAAACCTATGGCCCCCGGGTCTATTTTCCATCATATAAGTTTTCGATCTACAATTTTATTTTCCTATTTACTTTCTTTGCAATCTTTTACTTTCCGATCTATAAACCAAAAATATTACTTTACAGTCTATCCATCTATATCAGATCTCACTTTGCAAATAACCATGAATGGGTTGACAACCCCTTTGTCGCGTTGGGTGCAAGTTGGTGTTTGTGAGTGCAGGTATTCGGTGGCTTGTGCATTTTCTCCTACTGGATTGATACCTTGTTTCTCAAAAGCTGAGGGAAATACTTACTCTACTTTGATGCATCACCCTTTCCTCTTCAAGGGAAAAACCAACGCAAGCTCAAGAGGTAGCAGGAAGAATTTTTGGCACCGTTGCCGGGGAGATCTACGCCAAGCTGAGACATACTAAGTACCCATCATAAACTCTCATCCCTCGCATTACATTATTTGCTATTCGCCTCTTGTTTTCCTCTCCCCCACTTCTAAAACGATTTTTGAAAAGATTTGCCTTTTCTTCGCCCCTCTTTCGTTCGTCTTCTTCGCTTGCTCATTTGCTCATTTGCCAGTTGCCACCATGTCTAAAACTAGGGAGGTTATCGCCGAAAAAAGTAGTAGTAACAATGAGGGAAACTTTGATGCTTTTACTAATCCTCATGAAGAATCTACTATTCTACACAACAAAAAACTTCGCATAGGTAACGACAATATTATTGGAGAAGGGGTTATTCAAGATTTCTTTACTTGTGCTGGTGCACTTCCCACTATGGGTGGGTCTATTCTCCATAAAACTAGTATTCTTGCGAATGCTATATCCTTGCTCATAGTTGAACTTGAAAGACAATTTTTTCATATGCATCCTTCCATTCAAAAGATTTTTCTAGAGTTTTCTAATATTGAGCATTCTATTATTAAGCGCGCCGCCACTATTTTCCTAGCACATGAGTTTAGATTTATTATGTAAGAAGCTAGTGAAATTTTCGCACATTATAAAGTAGATGGTGGTCATCCTTGCATAGAGGGAATTCTCTTTAATCAAGAGGACATAATGGGTTTACGATCTTTAGATCATGTTGCTTATAACAAAAATTTAAGAGGGTTCCTACCGATGTTTAGTTAATAAGATTTATGCGCTTAATGATGATTTTGCTATACAAAACAACGGATTGGGTTTCTCTCTTGGACACAAGCTCATGACTTTTTGCCAAAAGAATGCTTATAATGATGAGTTGGTCATACAATATGAAGGGCCAAAGGAGGAACCAATTCCTCCCAAGATCGATCTTGGGGATTCTTATCCCATTAAATTAAGCCCTTTTGATTACTTTTGCTTACCTCAAAGAAAACTAACAGCTGAATGGAGGGAGTATGAGATGAGTTTTTGAGATTAGCTTATCATTATTACGATTATACTTAGATCTATTCATGTTTTATGCCTAGCTAAGGGCATTAAACAATAGCGCTTCTTGGGAGGCAACCCAATTTTATTTTTGTTCTTGCTTTTTAGGTCATGTTTTGCAATAGATAATTTATCTAGCCTCTGGTTAGATGTGGTTTTTATGTTTTAATTAGTGTTTGTGCCAATTAAGACCTTTGGGATAGCTTATGGTGATAGTTGATTTGATCTTAGTGAAAAATAGAAACTTTTGCGCCCAGGAGATTAATTTTCATTTTTAGAAGAAGCACGATAAAATACATATTCATTTCGCAAAAGATTAATAAACAAATTGCGTAGGTCTTCCTAATTTTTCAGGATTTTTGGAGTTACAGAAGTATTCAAAATCTCCAAATTGCTACAGACTGTTCCGTTTTTGACAGACTCTATTTTTCGCGTGTTGTTTGCTTATTTGGATGCATCTATGGCTAGTATCGGGGGGTATGAACCATGGAAAAGTTGGAATGCAGTAGATATTACACCAATATAAATAAAGAATGAGTTCATAATAGTACCAAAACTAGTGATTTATTTTCTTATACTAACGGAGGTTACAAGATTTTCTGTTGAGTTTTGTATTGTGAAGTTTTCAAGTTTTGGGTAAGGATTTGATGGACTATGGAATAAGGAGTAGCAAGAGCCTAATCTTGGGGTTTCCCAAGGCACCACTAGGTAATATTCAAGGACAACCAAAAGCCTAAGCTTGGGGATGCCCTGGAAGGCATCCCCTCTTTCGTCTTCGTCTATCGGTAACTTTACTTGAGGCTATATTTTTATTCACCACATGATATGTGTTTTGCTTGGAGTGTCTTGTATGATTTGAGTCTTTGCTTTTTAGTTTGCCCCAATCATCCTTGCTGTATGCACCTTTTGAGAGAGACACGCATGAATCGTGATTTATTAGAATACTCTATGTGCTTCACTTATATCTTTTGAGCTAGGCAAATTTGCTCTAGTGCTTCACTTATATTTTTTTAGAGCACGGCAGTGGTTTTATTTTATAGAAATTGATGAACTCTCGCACTTCACTTATATTATTTGAGAGTCTTTAAAAGAGCATGGTAATTTTCTTTGGTTATAAATTTAGTCCTAATATGATAGGCATTCCAAGAGGGATATAATAAAAACTTTCACATAAAGGTGCATTGAATACTATGAGAAGTTTGATTCCTTATGATTATTTGGAGATATAAATATGGTGATATTAGAGTCATGCTAGTGAGTATTTTTTTTAATTTTAGAAATACTTGTGTTAAAGTTTGTGAGTCATGTAGCATGCACGTATGGTGAACCGTTATGTGATGAAGTCGGAGCATGATTTATTTATTGATTGTCTTCCTTATGAGTGGCGGTCAGGGACGAGCGATGGTCTTTTCCTACCAATCTACCCCCCCTAGGAGCATGCATGTAGTACTTTGTTTCGATGACTAATAGATTTTTGCAATAAGTATGTGATTTCTTTATGACTAATGTTGACTCCATGGATTATACGCACTCTCACCTTTTCGCCATTGCTAGCCTCTCTTGTACCGCGCAACTTTCGCTGGTACCATAAAACCACCATATACCCTCCTCAAAACATCCACCATACCTACCTATTATGGCATTTCCATAGCCATTTCGAGATATATTTCCATGCAAATTTCCACCATTTCGTTTATATGACGCACTCCGTTATTGTCATATTGCTATGCATGATCATGTAGTTGACATCGTATTTGTGTCAAAGCCACCGTTAATAATTCTTTCATACATGTCACTCTTGATTCATTGCTCATCCCGGTACACCGCCGGAGGCATTCATATAGAGTCATATTTTGTTCTAAGTATCGAGTTGTAATTCTTGAGTTGTAAGTAAATAAAAGTGTGATGATCTTCATTATTAGAGCATTGTCCCATGTGAGGAAAGGATGATGGAGACTATGATTCCCCAACAAGTCGGGATAAGACTTCGGACGAAAAAACAGGCCAAAAAAATGAGAGAAGGCCCAAATAAAAAATAAAAAATGGGAGAAAAGAGAGAAGGGGCAATGCTACTATCATTTTACCACAATTGTGCTTCAAAGTAGCACTATGATCTTCATGATAGAGAGTCTCCTATGTTGTCACTTTCATATACTAGTGGGAATTTTCATTATAGAAATTGAATTGTATATTCCAATGATGGGCTTCCTCAAATAGCCCTAGGTCTTTGTGAGCAAGTGAGTTGGATGCACACCCACTTAGTTTTCGTTTTGAGCTTTCATAAACTTATAGCTCTAGTGCATCTGTTGCACGGCAATCCCTACTCGCTCACATTGATACCCATTGATGGGCATCTCCATAGCCCGTTGATACGCCTAGTTGATGTGAGACTATCTCCCTCTTTTTTGACTTCTCCACAACCACCTTCTATTCCACATATAGTGCTATTTCCATGGCTCATGCTCATGTATTGCGTGAAAGTTGAAAAAGTTTGAGAATGTCAAAGTATGAAACAATTGCTTGGCTTGTCATCGGGGTTGTGCATGATTTGAATATTTTGTGTGATGAAGATGGAGCATAGCCAGACTATATGATTTTGTAGGGATAAGCTTTCTTTGGCCATCTTATTTTGAGAAGGCATAATTATTTTTTTAGTATGCTTGAAGTATTATTGTTTTTATGTCAATATTAAACTTTTGTTTTGAATCATACGGATCTGAACATTCATGCCACAATAAAGAGAGTTAGATGGATAAATATGGTAGGTAGCATTCCACATCAAAAATTCTGTTTTTATCATTTACATACTCGAGGACGAGCAGGAATTAAGCTTGGAGATGTCTGATACGTCTCCAACGTATCTATAATTTTTGATTGTTCCATGCTATTATATTATCTATTTTGGATGTTTTATATGCATCAGTATGCTATTTTATATTATTTTTGGGACTAACCTATTAACCTAGAGCCCAGTGCCAGTTCCTGTTTTTCCTTGTTTTGGAGTTTCACAAAAAAGGAATACCAAACAGAGTCCAAACGGAATGAAACTTTCGCGATGATTTTTCTTGGACCAGAAGACATCCAAAGGGCTTGGAGTGCACGTCAGGAAAGCCACGAGGCAGCCACAAGGTCGACAGGCGCGCCCAGGGGGTAGGACGCACCCCCACCCTTGTGGGCCCCTCGTGACTCCACCGACCTATTTCTTCTGCCTATATATTCTCAAATATCCCAAAACCTTCCAGGAGAGCCACAAAACCACTTTTCCACCACCGCAACCTTCTATACCCCTGAGATCCAATCTAGGGGCCTTTTCCTGCGTCTTGCCGGTGGGGGATTCTATCACAGAGGACTTCTACGTCAACACCATTGCCTCTCTGATGAAGCGCGAGTAGTTTACCATAGACCTACGGGTCCATAGCTAGTAGCTAGATGGCTTTCTCTCTCTCTTTGATTCTCAATACCATGTTCTCCTTGATGTTCTTGGAGATCCATTCAATGTAATACTTTTTTGTGGTTTGTTTGCCAAGATCTGATGAATTGTGGATTTATGATCATCTTATCTATGAATATTATTTGAACCTCCTCTGAATTCTTATATGCATGATTTGATATCTTTGCGAGTCTCTTCGAACTATCGATTTGGTTTGGCCAACTAGATTGGTTTTTCTTGCAATGGGAGAAGTGCTTAGCTTTGGGTTCAATCTTGCGGTATTCGATCCTAGTGACAGAAGGGAAACCAACACGTATTGTATTGTTGCCATCGAGGATAACAAGATGGGGTTTTCATCATATTGCTTGAGTTTATCCTGCTACATCATGTCATCTTACTTAATGTGTTACTCTGTTATTCATGAACTTAATACTCTAGATGTAGGCAGGAGTCGGTCGATGTGTGGAGTAATATTAGTAGATGCAGGCAGGAGTCAGTCTACTTGTAGGATTGAAAGTATGTCTAGAGGGGGGTGATTAGACTACTTGACCAAATAAAAACTTAACCTTTTCCCAATTTTAGTTCTTGGCTGATTTTAGCTATTTTAGGACAAGTCAAGCAATCATCACACAATTCAAGCAAGCATGCAAAGAGTATATTGGCAGCGGAAAGTAAAGCATGCAACTTGCAAGAATGTAAAGGGAAGGGTTTGGAGAATTCAAACGGAATTGGAGACACGGATGTTTTTCCCGTGGTTCGGATAGGTGGTGCTATCCTACATCCACGTTGATGGAGACTTCAACCCACGAAGGGTAACGGTTGCGCGAGTCCACGGAGGGCTCCACCCATGAAGGGTCCACGAAGAAGCAACCTTGTCTATCCCACCATGGCCATCGCCCACGAAGGACTTGCCTCACTAGCGGTAGATCTTCACAAAGTAGGCGATCTCCTTGCCCTTACAAACTCCTTGGTTCAACTCCACAATCTTGTCGGAGGCTCCCAAGTGACACCTAGCCAATCTAGGAGACACCACTCTCCAAGAAGTAACAAATGGTGTGTTGATGATGAACTCCTTGCTCTTGTGCTTCAAATGATAGTCTCCCCAACACTCAACTCTCTCTCATAGGATTTGGATCTGGTGGAAAGAAGATTTGAGTGGAAAGCAACTTGGGGAAGGCTAGAGATCAATATTCATATGGTAGGAAATGGAATGTCTTGGTCTCAACACATGAGTTGGTGGTTCTCTCTCACAACATATGAGTTGGAAGTGTAGATGTGTTCTGATGGCTCTCTCCACGAATGAAGAGGAGGTGGAGGGGTATATATAGCCTCCACACAAAATCCAACCGTTACACACAGTTTACCAATCTCGGTGGGACCGAATCAACAAACTCGGTCAGACCGAAATAGTAAACCTAGTGACCGTTAGAGATTTTCGGTGGGATAGACATGCAACTCGGTAGGACCGAATTTGTTAGGGTTAGGGCATAACGTAATCTCGGTGAGACCGATTACACAAACTCGGTGAGACCGATTTTGGTAATAATCTAACCAGAGAGTTGGTCAGGTAAACTCGGTGGGACCGATTTGCTCTTTCGGTGAGACCGAAAAGTTACAAAAAGGAAACAGAGAGTTTACATTGCAATCTCGGTGGGACCGATCCGCTCTTTCGGTGAGACCGAAAAGTTACGAAAGGGAAACAGAGAGTTTGCAATCCCATCTCAGTGAGACCGAGATCCGTATCGGTAGAACCGAATTGCTAGGGTTTGGCAGTGGCTTATGACAAGTGAAACTCGGTGGCACCCAATAGAAAGAATCGGTAGGGCCGAGTTTGGCTTAGGGTTTAGGTCAAATGTGGATATGGGAAAGCACTTGAGGGTTTTTGGAGCATATCACTAAGCACATGAAGCAAGAGGATCATTAGGCAACACCTCATCCCTCCTTGATAGTATTGGCTTTTCCTAAAGACTCAATGTGATCTTGGATCACTAAAATATAAAATGAAGAGTCTTGAGCTTTTGACCTTGAGCCAATCCTTTGTCCTTAGCATTTTGAGGGTTCCACTTTCACCATCCATGCCATGCCAATCATTGAGCTTTCCTGAAATAATCATCTTGGAATAGCATTAGCTCAATGAGCTATATGTTGTTATGAATTACCAAAACCACCTAGGGATAGTTGCACTTTCAATCTCCCCCTTTTTGGTAATTGATGACAACATATAGATCAAAGCTTCGACAAATGATAATAAGCATGAAAAATATCGTCACTTTGAGAAGTATGTGATAAGTAAGAGCTCGCCCTAAATTTGTGCATATTTAAGATTTGCTTTGGACTGCAAATGCACCAAGAGTTAGAGTCATGGGTTACTCTTCCATGTCACATACATCTTGGTGGAGCGCTTAAAATGATAAGAATGAAATACATGCACTCTTCACCAAGGAAAAGTGAATGACCACATAAGATAGATAAGATATATCAAGCATGCATAAGTGTAGCTTATGATCAAACACATGATCATCAATGTCTCACAAGCATATCAAAGTATCTCGACCAAAAGCAAACAATGTTTGAAAAAACCACCAAATAAAGCAAGAGGGAAAAGCAACACTCTCTCTCGAAGCCTATGATCTATACATTTTCTCCCCCTTTGGCAACAAGTTACCAAAAAGTTCCTAGAAAATGCATAGTGCTAAATCGACACTCAGGCTTGATCTTCAGGTGGTGGTGGAGTCCGGATCACTCCAAGGACGAAGGCTTCCGTAGACGTGGTTGGAGTTGGAGCTGACGTAGATGCTGGAGCAGGTTGGGCTGGTGCTGCGGCTGGAGCTGAGGCGGTTGCTCTTGTGTCAGGAACTGGCACTGCAGACGACCTCGGGCCTCGTGGCACTCTGGCAAATGCATCAGTGGTTGTCTTCCCTTTCCTCTCCTGCATGTCATCTTGGAGCTGCTCCACTGCAGTCTGAATCTCTATCACCTTGATATCCAAGTCATAGAACTTTTGTTCTACGATTCTCTCTAGGCTTGCCTGGTTCTGAGTTAGGGTGGCCAGTCCTTTCTCAATACGCAGGGTGGATGCAATCAAGTAACTGAGCTGCTCTTGCTTGTTCTTCAAGAAGTACTCAGATGCCTCCTCTTGAGTTGGCATCTTGGCAGCTTTCTCCTTTATTGCCTTCTCCTTCTTGGCTTGTGCATGGGCTGAAGATGGTTCATCTTTGGTCATCACAACTTGGTTGTCCTCGAAATCTGGATAGATAGGCAAATGTTCCTTGTCCAACAAGTATGTGTCTGTGCCCATTCTTGAGTTAATCAACATCTGGATCTGAGGGGCATATCCACAGCTCCTCTTCTGATCTGCTGCAGTCCTCTTGATAGTCTCTACCATGAGGCTCATGACCTTGAATTTCTGAGGCACATTAAAGATATGTAGCAAGTTAATGGCATGACCTCTGATCATCCTGTGATCTCCAGACTTGGGCAAAAGTGTGTGCCTAAGAATCCAGTTGATGGTTGGCAGCCCTGACAGAAGATAATGCACAGACCCAAACTTGAAAGTATCAGTGCCTCGTTTGGAATTTCCTTGTACATATTGGACATAGAGTTATGATCCATCTTCTTCTTGGAATAGACATCCAAGTCATCTTCATTTTCCTCTGGGGCATTGATAAGCTGTGCCCACTCAGCAACTGTTGATTGGTACCTCGTACCTTCAGACATCCAAACAATCCTCCCATCTGGATAAAAATGTGCTGTGGAGTAGAACTGCATGATAAGCTCCTCATTCCACTTTGTGAGCTTCTGCCCAACAAAGTCTGCTACTCCACATGCCTTGAAGCTGTCCTGCACTCCAGGGTAGTGCTCTTCATTCTCCTTGATATATTCCCAGTTGACCCATCTCATATCACATTCAATTGGCTTCTTGTCTAACAAGACTGTCTCATGGAAGTCCTGTTGTTCCTTAGTGTGGAACCTGTAGTCAACAGGAGTTCTTCTCCTTGAAGCATATGGATCTGCTTCTCTCCACTTCCTCGGCCCTGAGTCTCTTCTGAGCTTCATGTCCTTAGCCATAGGATGACCATCATTGTGATCTGGGATCTTAGGCTTGAGCTTTCTCAGAACATGCTCTTCATCATCTTCTTCAGCAGCTTCAGGCACTGGGGCCTTGTTCTTCTCAGCAGCTGGGATGCTTCTTGTATTCCTCTTTGGTTTTGGCTTTGGAGCTGGCTTGGCCTTGGAAGCAGTTGCCCCTGATCTTATGGCATCGCCCATCAGCTTGGGTGCCTTAGGTGCTGGTGCAGCAACCTCTTCTTCTTCCTCTTCTTCCATGATGGAAGCCTTTCCAAGCACTCTGGCTACGGTCTTCTTGACCCTTTCCTTCCTTTTCTTTCCTTCAGTAGCAACTGGCTCTATGGTTGCAGGAATCTGAGTTGAAGCTCTGGCCTTTGGCATAGGCTGCCTACCTGCTGGCCTTTTGATTTTCATCCTTGGCTTTATGCTCTGTGCTGGGCCATATTCTTTCTTGAGCACAACTCTCTTGGAAGTTGCTTCCTCTTCTGCCACATAGTCTTCATCATCTGATTCTGAGGTTCTCTTCTTTCTTTGTCTTGTGGCAGCTTTTGGCAGGTTGCTAGGGGTGCTCCTGCTTCCATCATCTGAAGAACTGGAGGGACTAGTGCCCTCACTCATTTGCACTGGCTGCTCTGACAAATTTTGGCTGTCACTCTGATCTGACATGATGAACAAGCTGACTGCTGACCCTGTGAATAGTTTATAGATGAGGTAGAGCGGAAGAGCATCACAAAATGCAGAGATTTTTGCAAAAGAATGATTCAAAAACTTAGTTTTAGTTTCCCACAGAAAGCATTTGGGATCTACCGATTTTTAAACTCTGTGATACCAAAGCAGTTTTTGGAACCTAAACTAGTGAACTCGGTCAGACCGAGTCACAGTTCGGTGGCACCGAGACTGCTAGGGTTTCACAAAGTTCCAAAATTGGTCACACCGATTAGTAATACTAGGTCAGACCGAGTCTTACTTGTGCAATGGCATGAGCCAAATCGGTGGGACCGAGTTTTTCAACTCGG
The DNA here is from genome assembly GCA_034509565.1 of Triticum monococcum. NCBI lineage: Eukaryota > Viridiplantae > Streptophyta > Magnoliopsida > Poales > Poaceae > Triticum > Triticum monococcum. Next base: position 660,463,470 of record CM067843.1, on the reverse strand, counting down.
TGGGTCCGAGATGGTTTCGGCAGAAACCTAGCCCTAAAATTTTCGAATCAAACCTAATCTACAAGTTCATTGACTGGACAGAAGTTTATCAAACGTGGCAAGAATCATTATGATCACAATGTGCTAGGAATTGGATTGGGGAATAGCACAAAGATCGAGTCCATACCCTAGTTCGGTGGAGACTCGCTACGGCGGCAACGGCGGGGTTGAATTCCGTTGACGGTGATGGAGACCAGCGACTGGAGGCGGCTGGCGGCGAGGAGATGATCCGGAGACCACGTTGGCAGAGCGAGCTATCGCGCGGGCGAAGGGATTTGGAGAAATTTCCAAATTTTTGCCCGTGACTATATATAGCCCGACCCTGTCGGTGTGACCGAGTGGAACAACTCGATGGCACCGAGATGCAAAACTGTATACAGTTGTTGCAACTTAGTGTGACCGAATGATTCAAATCGGTTGCACCGAGATCGAAAATTCAGATCAACTTAATGATCTCGGTAGGACCGAAAGTAGGATATCGGTCAGACCGAGAATCACAAAGAGGTTTTCGAAGTTTAAGTCTATGACGTATCGGGGACTCCGAGTGCTCTTCACACAGAGTGGTTCGAATCTGACTTGATCAAATTTTGTGATGTACCATGAATAGAGTTTGAGACGAGAAAAGCATAGATAGCTAGAGGAGGTTCTTAGGCATTCTTGTCCATCCACTTGGCAAAAGGAAATAAAACCAAACAGTCAAAACAACAAGTGGATGTCCTCGAATGAGTAAAATATGCAACCAACATGCTCACACAATAAGATGGCAATTGAAATATGTGACAAAGCATGCACAACCAATTCTAGCATCAATCAAGCAATTTGCGATGACTAGGTCATCTATATATGAGTATATTGACTTAGGAGTCAAGTGAGAACACTTGATCATAGGTCATACTCATCGTTTAAGCTCAAGTGGGGTTACCACTTTTACATAAAGCATTGTTGTGTTCACATCTTTAGAGTTGCTTTAGCTCAAGTCTTAGAGTAAAGCTCCCCCTAGATGTGATATCCCCCCTAAGAGGGATGAACTAACCTTGGGTTTTGTCGATGATGACTTCATGTAGATGTTGAAGATGTGGATGCTCAATGTTGATGTAAATCACTTGGAGCTATCCATTTGAGTGAATTTCACTTTCAATACCTACATGGGTTAGTCCCACAAGGAACAAACAAGGATATCCATAGACATAGAGTGATGCACACACAAGATGATGTCCATGAAAACTCTTAGGTTACCTTGTCCCTTGTCTTACCAACAAGAGGGTTTGTGACTCCTTGAACTAGTGCAAGATGTGGAAGTTGATTGCACTTGTTCTTGCCAAAATGATATGAGTGAAGTATGTTGGCGGAGTCACCCTCAAGAACTCTCTAGTTCTTCTTCTTTTGGATCCACACCATCTTGATGGGAATCCTTGGAGTTGTAGTCGTACTTGATGAAGTGGAACTTGAAGTGGTCTTGGGAATCCACTTGACTATGGTCTTAAAAGCTTCTTCAAATGCATCAATTTCCTCTTGAAGCTTGTCCTTGCCTTTTTGCTTGTAGTCTTGTGGTGGAAGATCATCTTGAGCTTGTGTCCCCTTGAAGGAAGTATCATACTTCTCTTGTTGAGGAACAAACTTTGTCTTGGGGTATTGATCTTCTTCCCACTCAACTCCATTGGCATTGAACTTTTGTTCAAAACCAACACCTTGATTCTTCCGGTGCATTCCTTGCTTGCGCACAATTTCCTCGAATTGCTTACTCCCGGCAAGGCTTTTGTACACTCCTTTCTCTATAATTCCCTTCAATAAGCTATTTTCTTGCTCAAGTGTAACTTGGCTAAGAGAATCATTAGTGGAATCAAGAGAACTACTAGAAGCAACAATATTTGATTTAGCATGATCATTGTTACTACTAGAGGAAGAATCTTTCTTGTTCTTGTTACTAGACTTGACTTGAGGCATGTAAGTGGATAAGAGTAAACGCTTGGCAATGTAAGAAGAACTTTTCTTGCGGAGATCATCATTGATTGCCTTTAAAAACTCATGTTCTTGCTCAAGATTGAGCTTTTGAAAGCGTAACTTCTCATGAGCTCTTAAAAGTTCTCGATGATCTTCGAAGATAGTTTCATGAGCTAACTTAAGAGTGTTTAGTTCTTTAGTTAGAGCCTCAATCTTCTCCTCATCATTTTCATTCATTTTATCTTGCTTAGCATGATTAATTGACGTTTCATCATAGTATTCATCACTAGAGTTGTCAACAAGTAAATCATCATCACCTAACAAGTCATCTTCATCACTATTAAAATCAACATACTCGGGGTGTGTTACCTTAGGACCTTTGGCCATGAAGCATCTTCCAATTCCTTCATTTGGTGAGTCAAATATGTCGTAGGAGTTGGTTGACACAAGTGCTAGACCGGCAACACCTTCATCTTGAGTATATTCGGAATCGGAGTGATAACTTCTCTCGGAGTGGTCGTCGGAGTCGGAGCCGGATACCCATTCACCAACATGAGCTTGATGTTTTCGTTTTGTGTAGCTCCTTGATGATTTTTCCTTCCTTTCCGAATCCTTGCTTCTCCGTGAGTATCTTCGTTCATAATGATCATCTCTACTCCTTCTCTCTCTTGGTGGTGATTCTTCTCTTTTGCTTCTTCTTTTTGGAGAGTCTTCTCTTCTCTTGTAGGGAGCCGTACACTCATTGGAATAGTGTCCGGGTCTTCCACAATCATAGCAGTTTCGCTCTCGACTAGAACATCTTTTGTCATTGTAGGACCTTGACTTGGAGCTTCTATCTTTGCTTCTACTCTTGTAGAACTTGTTGAAGTTCTTCACCATTAAGCTCAATTCTTCATTGAAGTTTTGTTTCTCACTTGATGATGTAGGGGCTTCACATGAGGCTTTGTAGGCACCACTAGATTTGTTGTGAAGTTCCTCTTTATCCTTAAGTGACATCTCATGAGCAACAATTCTTCCAATTACCTCCGTTGGCTTGAGATCTTTGTAATTGGGCATCATTTGGATCAATGTGCACACGGTATCATATTTTCCATCCAAGGCTCTTAGAATCTTCTTGATGATGAATCTATCGGTCATCTCTTCACTTCCTAAGCCGGCAATCTCATTTGTGATGAGAGCAAGCCTAGAGTACATTTCAGCGACACCTTCACCATCCTTCATTTTGAACTTGTCAAGTTGACTTTGAAGCACATCCAATTTGGATTCCTTGACGGAGTCGGTACCTTCATGCATATCAATCAAAGTTTCCCAAATTTCCTTTGTGTTCTCAAGACGGCTGATTTTGTTGAATTCTTCGGGGAACAATCCGTTGAAGAGAATATCACAAGCTTGAGCATTGTATTGCAACATCTTCAACTCATCCGCGGTAGCTTCACGGTTTGGTTCTCTCCCATCAAAGAAGTCACCTTACAAACCAACACACACAATAGCCCAAACGGCGGGGTTATGTCCAAGAATATGCATTTTCATTTTATGCTTCCAACTAGCAAAATTAGTACCATCAAAGTAAGGACCTCTACGGTGATAATTTCCCTCGCTAGACGCCATACTCTCCTAGGTTGTGAAACCAAGGTTATGACCACCAAAAGCTATGGAAATCAAAGCAAATGGAGACCAAAGCTCTGATACCACTTGTAGGATCGAAAGTATGTCTAGAGGGGGGGTGATTAGACTACTTGACCAAATAAAAACTTAACCTTTTCCCAATTTTAGTTCTTGGCAGATTTTAGCTATTTTAGGACAAGTCAAGCAATCATCACACAATTCAAGCAAGCATGCAAAGAGTATATTGGCAGCGGAAAGTAAAGCATGCAACTTGCAAGAATGTAAAGGGAAGGGTTTGGAGAATTCAAACGCAATTGGAGACACGGATGTTTTTCCCGTGGTTCGGATAGGTGGTGCTATCCTACATCCACATTGATGGAGACTTCAACCCACGAAGGGTAACGGTTGCGCGAGTCCACGGAGGGCTCCACCCACGAAGGGTCCACGAAGAAGCAACCTTGTCTATCCCACCATGGCCATCGCCCATGAAGGACTTGCCTCACTAGCGGTAGATCTTCATGAAGTAGGCGATCTCCTTGCCCTTACAAACTCCTTGGTTCAACTCCACAATCTTGTCGGAGGCTCCCAAGTGACACCTAGCCAATCTAGGAGACACCACTCTCCAAGAAGTAACAAATGGTGTGTTGATGATGAACTCCTTGCTCTTGTGCTTCAAATGATAGTCTCCCCAACACTCAACTCTCTCTCATAGGATTTGGATCTGGTGGAAAGAAGATTTGAGTGGAAAGCAACTTGGGGAAGGCTAGAGATCAAGATTCATATGGTAGGAAATGGAATATCTTGGTCTCAACACATGAGTAGGTGGTTCTCTCTCAGAACATATGAGTTGGAAGTGTAGATGTGTTCTGATGGCTCTCTCCACGAATGAAGAGGAGGTGGAGGGGTATATATAGCCTCCACACAAAATCCAACCGTTACACACAGTTTACCAATCTCGGTGGGACCGAATCAACAAACTCGGTCAGACCGAAATAGTAAACCTAGTGACCGTTAGAGATTTTCGGTGGGACTGACATGCAACTCGGTAGGACCGATTTTGTTAGGGTTAGGGCATAACGTAATCTCGGTGAGACCGATTACACAAACTCGGTGAGACCGATTTTGGTAATAATCTAACTAGAGAGTTGGTCAGGTAAACTCGGTGGGACCGATTTGCTCTTTCGGTGAGACCGAAAAGTTACAAAAAGGAAACAGAGAGTTTACATTGCAATCTCGGTGGGACCGATCCACTCTTTCGGTGAGACCGAAAAGTTACGAAAGGGAAACAGAGAGTTTGCAATCCCATCTCGGTGAGACCGAGATCCCTATCGATAGAACCGAATTGCTAGGGTTTGGCAGTGGCTTATGACAAGTGAAACTCGGTGGCGCCCGATAGAAAGAATCGGTAGGGCCGAGTTTGGCTTAGGGTTTAGGTCAAATGTGGATATGGGAAAGTACTTGAGGGTTTTTGGAGCATATCACTAAGCACATGAAGCAAGAGGCTCATTAGGCAACACCTCATCCCTCCTTGATAGTATTGGCTTTTCCTAAAGACTCAATGTGATCTTGGATCACTAAAATATAAAATGAAGAGTCTTGAGCTTTTGACCTTGAGCCAATCCTTTGTCCTTAGCATTTTGAGGGTTCCACTTTCACCATCCATGCCATGCCAATCATTGAGCTTTCCTGAAATAATCATCTTGGAATAGCATTAGCTCAATGAGCTATATGTTGTTATGAATTACCAAAACCACCTAGGGATAGTTGCACTTTCAATCTCCCCCTTTTTGGTAATTGATGACAACACATAGATCAAAGCTTCGACAAATGATAATAAGCATGAAAAATATCGTCACTTTGAGAAGTATGTGATAAGTAAGAGCTCGCCCTAAATTTGTGCATATTTAAGATTTGCTTTGGACTGCAAATGCACCAAGAGTTAGAGTCATGGGTTACTCTTCCATGTCACATACATCTTGGTGGAACGCTTAAAATGATAAGAATGAAATACATGCACTCATCACCAAGGAAAAGTGAATTACCACATAAGATAGATAAGATATATCAAGCATGCATAAGGAGCTCCAGGGTGCCCACAAGCCTGCAGGGCACGCCCCAGGGGGTGGGCGTGCCCCTAGGGCTTGTGGCCTTTGGGTGTCCCCCTCTGGATAATTCTTGCGCCAATATTTTCTATATATTCCAAAAATATTCTGCATAAATTTTCAGGTCAATCCGAGAACTTTTATTTCTGCACAAAAATAACACCGAGGCAAGTTTGCTGAAAACAACATCATTCTAGGTTAGTTCCATTCAAATCATGCAAACTAGAGTCCAAAACAAGGGCAAAAGAGTTTGGAAAAGTAGATACGATGGAGACGTATCAAGTCCCCCAAGCTTAACCCATGGCTTGTCCTCAGGCAATTCAATTGACAAACTAAAAGTGACAAAGAAAAACTTTTACAAACTCTGTTTGATCTTGTTGTTGCAAATATCACTAGTACAATGAGGTGCTATACAAACGGTTTTTAACCCCTTTCCACGATGGCATTTGGAACCGTCGCCTAGTGAATGTGGGTGATAGGGGGGTCCTTCCCACACGTCCCAGAAACCGTCGGGGATATGCCCTCCTGGCACACACGCTCGGCAAAATGAGGTCGTGTGCGACTGGCGAGCGACCAAATACGGTTATATGTACAGTAGTGCTTAAAAATACAATTATAAAGGTCAAATCATTTCCGGTCGTAAGTACATCCCACACAGTCAGTCCTTGCTAAACGTTTCCGTTCATATATACATCCCACAAGTCACTCCAAGGAAAACGTTTCTGTTCGCAGGCACATCACACACAATTTTCCCCGTTAAATCGTTTGTGATAGCGTTCACAGTATTAATAATTTTATCGTTTGCGTTATTGAATGCATCACACACGGTGCGTAGAAGAAACTGTGTGGCAAAGGTTGTCCATCACACATAGTTTTTATGTGGTAAACGTTTGCGCCAGGTGGCCTAACGCAAACAGTTTTCAAGAGGATGTCGTGTGTGATTGTTCATTAATCTAACACGGTTTATTCCTAGAAACGGTGTGCATTGCACGAGGTCATCGCCCACGATGTTTTCTCAATAACCGTTTGCAATAGAAAAAACCCAATTAGCAGGCTAATTATCCTATTACTAATAATCAATTTATTAATCTAATTGACATTTCATATTAAGCACACAATATATTTCATTTTCATAATTGAAATACATCAGAGTACAACATCATATAGCTTCAGCACTCAGCTACCCCATTACAAAACTACACCAGCACCAAGTTTCACATGCAACATCTATAACCTTTCCAAATGAGCATCATAGACGGTACATAGACATATGTATCTCATCTGGAAAATTGCTGAAGCAGAAGGCGAATATTGAGCCTTCATTGATGTTAAAGGTCTTTGCAACTTTAGGCCAGTGCATGTGGATGATTGACCGTCCATTCTTCGTTCTGTTCAGCCCTTCCTCGCCTCCTGACCATACAGGTGGTTTGAGAGGTAATCATTAGTGAACTGCATTGGAAAGGCCTGAAAACAAGGACGTGCATAAATATCTTCTCTATATTGGAAATGGGGCAAAGAAATAAAAAGGCAAGGTATAATAGTTAGTACCATCCTGTAGTGAACTAATGTCTTCTTCATTGTGCAGACAAAGATCTTGTTGTTTTTTGTCTCTAATTTCTTTATCCTAACAATCTTTATGAGTTTCTTGACTTGACTGATATTCATGGACAACTCATTTCCCCATATGCAAAAAGGGTCGAACAGTGGGTCAAAACCTCTAACAGCAGGACCTACATGTGCAAGACCAAATTATTAAAAACCAGAATATTAGAATGGTTCCTGCAATTGCACAATAATGTGTTATTAGACAAAGGACCATACATGTGCAAACCTCGATTGTAAACCTCAGTGCTTCCCATTGTTTCCCTACAATACATATAAGGTAGTTAGTAGGTTAAGTGAGGGTTCGCATGCTATCAGTAAAATATGTTGGTGAAAAATAAGCACATTGAAGATTCGTCAGATTAATTCAAGCCACATGGAAAACCCATTTATCCATACCAAGCATGATAAAGAACTAGGAAATATAGCACTTGTATATGTTTCTCATGCATTAAGTGCATCCAAATTTCATTTATCCTCACATGCAGAACAATACAAAATTCTACCCACGACAATTGGACATCGCATTGCAGAATTGAACCAAGCAGTTAACTAAACACCACAACAAATGAACCAAACATTAACTGAGCACCACATTGCAAAATATAACATGCTTAACGACTTGGAAATATAGCAATTGTATTTGTTTCTCATGTATTTAGTACAGCCAAATTCAATTTATTCCTCACATGGTATACAATAACAGAATGCACCCACAACAATTGAACATCACATTGCAGAACTGAACCAAACAGTTAACTAAACACCACAACAAATGAACCAAACGTTAAGTGAGCACCACATTGTACAATATAACATACTCCTAATAGAAGATCAGATAGTTAGCCAAACCAAGCATGCTTAACAACTTGGTAATATAGCAATTGTATTTGTATCTCATGTATTTAGTACAGCCAAATTCGATTTATTTCTCACATGGTATGGAATAACAGAATGCACCCACAACAATTGAACATCGCATTGCAAAATTGAACCAAATAGTTAACTAAACACCACAACAAATGAACCAAACGTTAACTGAGCACCACATTGCACAATGTATAACATACTAGAAGATCAGACAGTTAACCAAACCAAGCATGCTTGACAACTTGGAAATATAGGAATTGTATTTGTTTCTGATGTATTTTGTAAAGAAAAATTCAATTTATTTCTCACATGGAAGACAATACAAAATTGCACCCTGAAGAAATGAACATCACATTTGCAGAATTGAACCAAACAGTTAAGTGAACACGACAACTAATTAACCAAATAGTTAAAAGGGTGGGCTTGAGAAAACGCCTCGAATTGTCGTTTAAAGCAGCCAACCGTGTCGCATCATCAGCACGTGAGGCGGCAACGGTGGCCTCTACGACAAGGTGAGCCTCCAAGATCTGAGGGTCGGCATGAATGGCAGCCATCGTGACCTCATCCGCGTGTGCAGCCGCGATTTGCTTCTCTGCTGCCAAATGCTCCTTGAGATCCTGGCTATACTGCGTGCACCATGGCTTAGGGCGTGCTTATTTGGTGGAGGGTCGGTGATTTGGGTGGAAGGTGTCGCGCCGGCAGTCGGGGCATGTGGGATGTGGAAGGAGGAGGATGGGGGTCGGGTGTGGATTACCTGCCTGGATAGACAAGGCCGAGCAGCGTGAGGGAGGGTCACGGCGAGGAGGCGGCACTGCAAGCAAGGAGTGGAGGTTTCAACTTGGAAAGGAAGGCGCAGGGGAAATGTGGCTTTTGGTAAGGGGGGAGGCAGGTGAGGGAGTCCTGGATTAGGGGGTCCTCGAGTGTCTGGGCTATGTGATATGGGTCGGACTGATGGGTCATGAAGATACAACGCAGAAGACCTTCCCCCGTGTCCGGATAGGACTCTCCTATGCGTGGATGGCATGATTGGTATCCAGATATGTAATTTTCTTCCTCTACAAGCCGACTCTATACAACCCTAGGCCCCTCTGGTGTATATATAAACCGGAGGGTTTAGTCCGTAGAGGCTATCAGAATTCACATAGGCTAGACAACTAGGGTTTAGTCATTATGATCTCAAGGTAGATCAACTCTTGTAACCCCTATACTCGTCAAAGGCAATCAAGCAGGAAGTAGGCTTTTACCTCCATCAAGAGGGCCCGGACCTGGGTAAACACCGTGTCCCCTTTGTCCCATGTTACCTTTGATCCTCAGACGCATAGTTTGGGACCCCCTACCCGAGATCGACCGGTGTTGACACCGACATTGGTGCTTTCATTGAGATTTCCACTGTGTCGTCGACAGAAGGTTCGATGGCTCGTTCGATCATCAACAGCGATGTTGTTTCCGGGGAAACTTTTCTCCTTGGTCAACTTTTTGTGTTTGGTGACTTCGCTATGCGGGCCAATTCAATTGGCCACCTTGAACAGATCGATGGCTACGCCCCTGGTCATCAGATCAGGTTCGGAAATCTGAATTATGTCGTTGATATCTGAGGAGACTTGATCTTCAAAGGGATTTCGGCCCTGGCCGCTCCTCATCCACAAGAAGGAAACCTGTCGGATCCACCACCTTGCTCCATTCAAGAGTCAACAATCATCCCCGCCCTGGACTTAGATCCAGGGAAGACCACCTCATCCGAAGATGGTAGTTCTAAACCCACTAGACTCTCTCCTACTATGGATCTCCCTACCGGAAACCCAGCAGCCGCCATATTATCGGCAAGCCTAGAATCAAGGAGGACTCTCCCTATCATCGGGGAGCCGAACTCACCTCTGGATGCTAAGTCCAAACTTTCGAGGTCTGCATCCATTGAGCATGGCCATGTGGCACTTATCATACCTAGCTCCGCAGGTCCTCGGTTCCGTGTCCAGCCTTCGCTCCTAAACGAGGCCCTGGACTTAATGCGATCCCTCGCCATTACAGATGTATCACCTCCAAATTACGCCCAGCCCAAAATAGGGGTAAGAGTGGGGAATTTTGTGTCCCACCCACCACCCACTTAATAGCTACTGTCGAGGATTTAACCGACATGCTAGATTATGCCTCCGAAGACATCGACGATATATACGACGATGTCGGAGACAAACCACGCCAAAACCCGCTATTTACCGGGCGCTGGACGGCAACCTCCACTTACGATGTGTATATGGTAGATACACCTAAAAAGGACGACGACGTCGGCAGGTAGGACCCAATTGAGGACAGGCTTGCCGAGGCACCACCAAAACATCGTCGTCAGCGGCGCCGCTCAAAATCGTGTCGCAAAAAGGAAAGCAATACCGGCACCAAAGACAACAACACTCCGGATGATGTCGAAGATCCCGAAGACCCCGTCGAGCCTGCGCCCGAGCAGGATGAGCGGGAGGAGGGACAAGTTAACCCCGACGAGACTGTGGGAATGAGGATTCAGAGGATAGTAACTATCTACCGGTCCCCGAGGAGGATGTCAGCCTTGGCAACGAAGACTTCATCATGCCAGAGGAACCCCTCGAACAAGAGCGCTTCAAGCGACAGCTAATTGCCACTGCGTGGAGCTTAAAAAAGAAATAGCAACAGCTTCAAGCCAAACAGGATACGCTCAACGACAGATGGACCAAGTTCCTGGCTGCCAAAGAATACGGCCTTGAGCGCCCAACAAGAGCGCCAATACCATCAAGATATAATCACGCTGATGAACCGGACCAACCACCACGCGGACGGGATAAAGCGGTCGCTTATGCCAAACACCTGCTCGTGCCACCTCACCGTCAAGGCAAAGAGGTAGCGGCTCCGAGCTACACCTATGACCTCCGTCAGGACTTGGATTAGAGCCGGTCAGACCATATCAATCTACGGATCAAGGGGACGTGCCCCAACAAGAGACGACGACCACCAAGCTTGGCGCGGTATGCATAACCAAACTCAGGCTGACAACCGAACACGGATGTCATCTAAGCTCCGTCGTGACGCTACCCAATATAAAGGCGCCACACACCCGTTGTGCTTCACCGATGAGGTAATGCAACACCAGTTTCCAGAAGGGTTTAAACCCATAAACATTGAAGCATACGATGGAACGACGGATACCGCTATATGGATTGAAGACTTTCTTCTCCACATTCACATGGCTCGCGGTGATGATCTACACGCCATCAAATACCTCCCCCTAAAGCTAAAAGGACATGCACTGCACTGGTTAAACATCCTCCTAGAGAACTCTATTGGTAGATGTGAAGATTTGGAGGATGCCTTTCGAGACAACTTCCAAGGTACTTATGTCTGGCCACCGGACGCCGATGACCTTAGACACATAGTCCAGCAACCCGGGAGTCAGCCCGCAAACTCTGGACTTGGTTCTTAATTAAAAAGAACCAAATCGTCGACTGTCCGGATGCCGAAGCCCTAGCGGCCTTTAAACATAGCCTCCGCGATGAATGGCTCGCCCGACACCTCGGTCAAGAAAAGCCGAAGTCTATGGCAGCCCTTACCGCACTCATGACCCGCTTCTGCATGGGAGAAGATAGTTGGTTAGCTCGTAGAAGCAACAACACCAGCGACCCTGGCACCTCTGAAGCCAGGGATGGCAACGGACGGCGACGGCGTAACAAACATAAGCGTCGGAACAACAATGAAGAAATGGAGGATACGACAGTCAACACCGGATTCAGTGGCTCTAAACCCGGTCAGCAGAAGAAACCATTCAAAGGAAATAGGGACGGTCCATCCAATTTGAACAAAATACTCGACCGACCTTGCCAGATTCATGGCACCCCAGACAAGCCTGCAAATCATTCTAACAGAAATGGTTGGGTCTTTAAATAGGCCGGTAAGTTAAATACCGAACACAGGGGAAAAGGGCCGCCAAGCGAGGACGATGATGAGCATCACCCACCGAACACAGGGGGGCAGAAGATATTTCCCCCTGAGGTGAAAACAATGAATATGATATACGTCACACATATCCCCAAGAGGGAGCACAAATGCGCACTAAGGGACGTCTACGTCGTAGAGCCTGTCGCCCCAAAATTTAACCCATGGTCGGCTTATCCGATCACCTTGGATCGTAGGGATCACCCGACCAGTATCCACCATGGAGGTTCGGCAGCCCTGGTCCTCAATCCAATTATTGATGGATACCATCTCACCCGAATCCTTATGGACGGTGGCAGTAGTCTTAACCTGATCTATCAAGACACTATCCGTAAAATGGGTATTGACCCGTCAATAATTAAGCCTAGTAACACCACATTTAAGGGGGTGATACCCGGCGTGGAGGCCCGTTGCACGGGTTCACTAACGTTGGAAGTAGTCTTCGGTTCACCAGATAACTTCTAAAGTGAAGACTTGATCTTCGACATTGTCCCCTTTCATAGTGGTTATCATGCACTGCTCGGACGCACTGCCTTCGCCTGCTTCAATGCAGTCCCGCACTATGCTTACTTAAAGCTCAAGATGCCCGGACTGCGCGGCATTATCACAGTCAATGGAAACATGGAGCGCTCCTTCTGTACTGAGGAGCATACCGCGGCCCTTGCAGCCGAGGTACAGAGCAGACTCATGAAGCCAAACACTTCATCGGCCATCAAGCCCCCGGACACTGTTAAACGAGTCTGGCCTACTCTGTAGAACGACAGCTCGATGGATCCAGAGCTGGACTAGTAGTTAAGCCTCCGTCGATCGCCCCATCTAATCACGGCATATGTACTGCGTGTGCATAACTACGTACTTAAAATACCTTGGGCAAAGATGGAGGCACACTGAGGACAAGGTCTATAGTGCGGCTCGACCCTATTTGGACCTCAACCCTTTTTTCATTTTTTTTCTTCTCCTTATATTATAGGTTCATTAAAACCTAATCACCTTACAGTCGTACAAGGGCTCTTTCGCCAGGCCCATTTTATATAAACGATCATCGATTTTCTCCTCTCAAAGGATCTTGCACCAAGGCGACAACGGCGCAAACATGCGGCATGGTGTCAATAGGATCTTCAAGAATACATTTTCTTTTTAGGCCATGTATATAGCTTCCCCTTGTTTACAAATTCTCGGCATGTAAAATAGCCTGGATGTTTACGGCATTATCTATAATAACACGTTTTGACGTGCAGATTATAATGGAAACAATTTTTTTCTGCCAACCCCTGTTCGGTCTTGGTTTACTTCATAATCCGTATTTCCTCTTTGCTTCAGATTGCCATATATACTTTGGTACGGCTTAAACGGGGGCTCTATTCAGCCATGTATATTTTCAAAAGTCCGAGCACTTCTAGAGTATACTTCGGCGTCCCGAATATTTCATTATATGCATCAGCTCCACATCATGTTTTGGTCAATGGTTGGGTTGCCCGGCTCCTGGGATTACCACCTAACGTTCCGCTCGTTCGGCTAAGGTAGTAAAGGGAGAACTAGTGTGATTGTGTTTCTGGTTCGTCTGGTCAAACACCTCAGTAGAGAAAGCCGAAAACTGATGGCCATGATATGTCGAGAGCTGGTCGACGATTCGGCGACTTGCTACAAATCTTTTGCGATTTACTCGGTATTATACGAAGGACTGGTCTTCGCCCAGTCACGCGCCTAAGGCATCCTAGTTCGGATAGCCGCATACGCACCAGGGGCTAGTACTTAGCCCCACCGTCAAACTCCTATCGCTAAGTGAAAGTAATAAAGCCGCATAGTCTGATTGCCTGGTTCGCTGCGCAGACACCTCCTTTACTAACCAAGACGTTTGGTCAAGTGTGATCGTGCGCTATCTCGAACACCCCAGTAGCATCTACGTGGGGGCTGAAGCCGACGACTGGCAAACTTTCAGAATTAAAAATAGCCGCACAGGAGGGAAATAATTTCACATAAAGGCATAACTATATTACAAGCCTTGGTTCATAAAACAAAGTCTGGATAACCATAATACATTCACTCAAACATGATATCCTTTGAGCATTGGCCCTCTACTATTCGGGCACCCGCCAAGACATTGTTAAAGTACCACTCCGGCTTGCGGTGGTCCTTGCCTTCGGGCGGGCCTTCGGTTGCCACGATGGTGGCCTTCATCTTCGCCCAGTGCATCTTGACACGAGCAAAGGCCATCCACGCACCCTCTATGCACGCCGAGTGCTTCACAGCTTCAACTTGGGGCAGTGCATCAGCAAGTCACCTCACCAGGCCGAAGTAGCTGCTAGGAATGGGTTCGGCTGGCCAAATCCGGACTATTATGTCCTTCATGGCCAGACCGGACATCCTATGCAGCTCCTACAGTTGCATCATCTGGTTGTTCAATAGCGCCAGACGCTCCGGTGCTAGGAATTGTGACCAGAATAGCTTCTTTGTCGTGTTCCCCTCCTGGGCTCGGAAGAACTGCATGGCGTCGGCAGCACTCCTCGGAAGATCCGCAAAGGCATCTGGAGAACTCCAGAGTCGAGTAAGCAAGGCATATCTTTGACCCCCAAATATACGCTGCAAAAGAAAGGGCTTACCCGCCGCTATCTGTCCGGCCTGCTGGATCTCTTCACGAGGACCCCAGGACTCAGTCCATGCCTCCTTGGCCTCATTTAGGGCTTTGGTGAGTTCGGCTGCTTGGGCCGTAGTTTTCTCCTCCAAAGCCTCGCATTTGCTGATGGCGTCCTTCAGCTCTTGCTCCACTTCGGCCACCCTCTCTTCGTGCTGGCGGCGGGCGACCCGTTCGGTCTTTAATTCTGCAGCCGCTTTGTTAGTGGCCACTTTGCTCGCCTTTGCCTCTTCCTTGGCTTGGGCAAGGGCGCTCTTGAGGGTCTCAACCTCGGCCACGCTACCTCCAATCATCATCATAGCAGTACATGAGGTAAACTCTGAATTCACATATCACTTCAAGATATATACAAAACTCTTTTAAACATACACACATACCTTGTGCCTCATCGAACCGCTTGTTAATGCGGTCGATTTCATCATCAGCCAGCTTCAGCTTCCAATTGAGTTCGGAAACGTCAGCGGCCTGGGCGGTTGCCGCCAACAGGGAAGCATGTTATAAAAAAGAAAAGTGCGTCACCTCCTCCAAATACAATGTGATCCTCTATTCATCTTTTTTCAAAAACTGGACAGAGTATCTGGGGCTACTATCTATATGCAGGTATATTTCCTTCATATGAAAAGCATCTAAGAGTATTACATCGCATAGCTCGAAGCCTGTTAGCAGGCTGGTGAAGGCTTCGTTCTGCCCGCTCTTGGCGGACTGAACCTTCTCAACCACCACACCCATCAGGGTGCGGTGCTCCTCCATGATGGAAGCATGTCATAGTGCCTCCACCAGAGCATTCAGCGCCTCCGGATTAGTGGAGGTTGCCGTCGGAGTCGATGCTCCCCCCTCCTTCAAAGGGGGTTGCTCGCTCGATTCCGGAGCCATATGGGTCTTCGGAATAATGTTCGGCTGGGGGCTGGACTAGTCAGGGCCCCCGCCATCGGTCTCCATGGGGGCTGCACCCCCCATGTTTTCGGCAGCCGAGGAATCACCCTCGGGTGTCGTCTTGGCAGCCTCACTCACCCCTCCACGGCCTGGAAAGGCCGTTCGGGAAAACACCTCGGTGTCATCCGCGATGGTTGGCGGACAGGCTCGTGGAGGCATCTCGCTCTCTACCATCTCTGGTGCCAGAGAACTCCCCTCAGATAGCGATGGGTTGGGGAGGTCGCGAGCAGGACTGAAATACATGGAACATAATATGTTATATTAAAAACATAAAGGGGCCCGACGTGGCGTTTCACCGAAAAGTTGTCAATTGGTAGACATTATTTTGATTAAGTATTTTGCCTTCGTGGTTGAGGGATGTGACTATCGTACAGAGTCGGATATAGTTCTTTTGTTCAGAAGATTGCTTTGAAGTATTCGGGAGGAGGAACCTGCCTTGCAGTGCCAAACACAACCTATGCGCCGAACATATCGTCATTGAAGACTGGTTTAGTGGCTACTGAGGGAGTCCTAGATTATGGGGTCCTCGGGTGTCCGGGCTATGTGATATGGGCCGGATTGATGGGTCGTGAAGATACAAGGCAGAAGACCTTCCCTCTTGTTCGGATAGGACTCCTATGCGTGGATGGCAAGATTGTTGTCCGGATATGTAACTTTCTTCCTCTACACGCCAACTCTATACAACCCTAGGCCCCTCCAGTGTATATATAAACCGAAGGGTTTAGTCCGTAGAGGCTATCAGAAGTCAGATAGGCTAGACAACTAGGGTTTAGCCATTATGGTCTTGAGGTAGATCAACTCTTGTAACCCCTACACTCGTCAAAGGCAATCAAGTAGGAAGTAGGGTTTTACCTCCATCAAGAGGGCCCGAACCTGGGTAAACACCATGTCCCCTTTGTCTCCTATTACCTTCGATCCTCAGACGCACAGTTCGGGACCCCCTACCCGAGATCGGCCGGTTTGGACACCCACAGGGGGAGGTAGATATTTCCGCGGAAGCAGAAAATTTGGAATCGCTTCAGCGAAAAAACTAGCGCGCAAAGTGTCATCAGACACGATCCCTTATTCAAAATTTGGTACGATATGTGAACATGACAAACGATTCAGATAGCTTAACCCGTGTGTGATGAGTTTGAATGTCAAAATTTTTTGTTCGAATTCCCTGGTTACAGTGGTCATCCACGTCATTGCATAATTTGGGTACACAAAGGAGACTACAGCATACCCACACTTCTTAATCGAGCAAGTTCAGCAATTAAACAGAGCTATCTGACCTAAGCATTACTCTAACAAATTAAAGACCAACACTCTTAATTAAACAAAACAAAGAGTACTACTACGGCTGGTGCTTGTCGATCTCCGCCGCCACCTCCATGTCCAGCTCGCGCCCGACGGTCTCCTAGGGAAGGGGCTCCATGCCATCCATCACACCATACTCGGCAAGCATCTCGCCATCCACATCTGCCATCTCTTTGGAATAGGCCGCCATGAGCTGGGCGTGGGCAGCCGCGATCTGGGCTTTGGCGGGCTCCATCGTGGCAAGGTATGCCGCGCAAGAACGGACGGCTGCTCAAACGCTCTCGGTGATTGCCAACTCTTCGGTCGTGGGTTGCCGACCGTTGTTGAAGAAGCTTTGTTAGATTTGTGCGGCGACCGCCATGCGCTGGGCATGGGCGGCCTCGACATGGTCGTGGGTGGCCTCCATCAGAGCTAAGGCCTCTGTTGCCGAACGGATAGCTGTTGTGCTGCTCTCGCCAATTGCTATCCCCGAGGAAAATGTTGTTACCACCGCCTAAGAAGCAACAACGGCCGTTTGGGCTACCTTGGCCGCTCGGACGCAGATTGCGGTCGCCCTCACGAAGCTTGTTAGCACGCGCCTAGTGGTTGTGGCCGTGTTCTCGCCCGAGTGGGCCGCTGAAGTTGCCCTCATGACGCAGGTCCACGTCCCCATCTGTCGGCGTTCTGGGAACGGGGGTCCCCAGACTTGCCTGCCTGCGGCCTGCGGCGTGGCTCAAAGGAGGCCTAGCATGGCCCATCTTCATCAACACAAGACTCAAGACCCTCGCGAGGGGCCAAGCCTCATGGGGCGGACGACACGGCGCATCCTCAGGCGCAGCCTCCTCAGGCTGGCTCGCGAGGAGGCGGAGAAATCAAGGCGGGGTACCTCGCGAGGTGCCCATGACGCAAGCCATGACGATCGAGGGTGCCAGGCGGGCGCCAGCGCGCGCAGCGTCCTTCTTTCCTCTTTGGTGCAAAGGGGGCAGGCGCAGCCGCGGAGTACCGAGGCATCAGGCAAAGGTTGCCATTTCTATGCAACGAGACCAAGACCAGGCGGACTACGAGACGGAGGTCACCATGGAGCCCAGCACGGCGTCACCACAGAGTCTTTCGCAGGCGAAGACCAACTTTAGTCAGGATAAGTGTACTAGATGTCCCCCTTCGAATTGGCCAATTGTTGGCGCCCTTCCCGCTTAATATTTGGGAAGAGGCCCGGGCCTTTGCCTATAAATAGGACCAGCCACCCACATAGGAAAAACCCCGTAGGACGGTTGACAAAGGAGAGAGAGTAAGAAAGAGAGAGAGAAGGGTGACTGAACTCCTCCTAGCAGTTCATCGCCCCAGCCAAGAACAGACACTCGCGAGGCTGTTCTTCCTTGTATTGTTCATCATCATTAGCCCCAAGAGGCAATCCACCCACCACACACTGGAGTAGGGTATTACACCACAATGGTGGCCCGAACCAGTATAAACCTTGTGTCTCTCGTGCAGTTCTTTTAGTAGTTTAGATCTTTGTGAGATGGGGGGTAGAGGGCGTGATCTCCGCGCGCACCCCAATGTTCGAACCTTAAGGGTCTGCCGGAACCCGTGAATCTGACATTTGGCGCGCCAGGTAGGGGTGCGCCGGAATTTGCCTTCCTACCACTCCGCCTCCTGTCGCATCGTCATCACCATGTCCGGCGACCAGGCGGGCAACCAAGGTCCATGGGCGGCGTGGCCCACCTGCGCGGAGCCGCCCGCCTCGGGCGGCCTCGCGCCCCAGGCAGCTCGTGGTCCGTAGGGCGCTTCGGGCCGCGGGCGATGTGGACAGGCCTCCGCAACCCTCACACCGCGGCAAGCGCGGTCGGCGGCAAGGGCCTCCAATCACGCCGCAACCACGACGCCGTACACCCGCTGGGAGCAGGCGAATTCAAGGGCCGCGCTCACGGTGGCCTGGGAGCTGCTGCGGTGCAGACTGCTGGAGGGCAGCCATGACGTGCTGCTGGAGCGAGTGGCGGACCTCCTAGGCTTCGCCGCCTCGGGGGCTCACCCCTTCTCCACCCAGCTCCCATCTCAAGCCCAGGGCGACCCGCGCGGGGGCTCCGCACGCGCCAGCGGACTCCAAGGCTACTCCGACGCCAGCGAAGCTGTCAGCACCGGACTGGCAGCGGCGCTGCCCCCGCCCCCGGCCCGCGAAGAAGAAGGACTCGATGCGGCCCGTGGCCCCGGAGGGCGGCCGCGCTGCCACCCCGCTGTAGGTATGACAGGAGGGACCGCGTGGCATGCGGGGCATAGCGGCATGGCATTCGGGATGACGGCGACGGAGGAATACGTGCCCCTCATGATGGACCAAGGACACCCTCACGAGAGCGGACAAGGCTCGCTCCTTGGCCCAAGTTGGAGGGACGAGGCAGTGGAAGCTGAGCCCTTCCAGGAGCCCAGGGACGAACCCGCTGGCCAGGCTGGAGGCAACGATTATCGGGCACCGCTAACTCTTCAGGGGCAGGTATACGCTAACCATGGATCGCAGGAGGTGCAGGTCGCTGCAGCAAGCAGCTGCCCCGTTCCCACAGTCTCCTACCCCTCGGGAGGAGGGCGCAGGGGGCTGCAGGAGAGGGGGCGGGATCCGACATCACCACCGCGGCGTTCGGAGCAAGGCGTTCTCAGGAGGTAGGCCCTCTGCTGGGGAGGTGCCTCAGGGCCTGCCCCTGGCAGAGGACCCGTGCTCGTCGGGGGAACCGCTGGCGACCGCTCTACCCCATCGGGCGGCGTCCTGGGTTCCGGTCGTTGCTGCTGGCACTAGAGTGTGGCGCAAGGCGGGGCCCTCGTCTGGCGATATGAAGCAAGGCCAGTACCTGTGAAGAAGGCCCAGTGCCTGTGAAGCTCGCCGCCCCGTGACATTCTCACGTAATAATGAGTGGGGTTGTACATGCCCCGGAGTCTCAGGGGTGCCGGCCTCAGGCCCTGGGGCTCCCTCCCATGCCCAGTGGACAGCACTTAGCTCCGCGCTGGTGAGAAGACGTCCAAGACTAGATTAGGTGCCGGACGCGGCTTTTTGTCTGCTTTTCGTTGCCTTTCCCTTTGGCTGTAGCTTTCCCCTCGCTGGATTTAAGTTGGATTTGAATTTGAGATTTGTGTGTATTTGGGGAAGGGGTGCTTATTCTCGCTCGAGCCATTTCTCGCGTTTTGGTTACCGCTTCGCCACAGCTGCCTCCCCTCGCGAGTCCGGTCAGGCATGGCTCGTGCGTGACCTGAATTGCTGTTGTTGCTCCCTCTCGAGAGGATCTTCGGGTGCCTGCGGAGGTTGCCCCGTTCTGAAAAGGCCCAGAGCCTGTGAAGCAAGGCGAGTGCCTGTGAAGCTATCGCGTTGTGGAAACGGCCCAGAGCCTGTGAAGCAAGGCGAGTGCCTGTGAAGCTATTGCGTTAGGAAAAGGCCCGGAGCCTGTGAAGCAAGGCAAGTGCCTGTGAAGTCATTGCGTTAGAAAAAGGCCCGGAGCCTGTGAAGCAAGGCGAGTGCCTGTGAAGTCATTGCGTTAGGAAAAGGCCCGGAGCCTGTGAAGCAAGGCGAGTGCCTGTGAAGTCATTGCGTTAGGAAAAGGCCCGGAGCCTGCGAAGCAAGGCGGGTGCCTGTGAAGTCACTGCGTTAGGAAAAGGCCCGGAGCCTGTGAAGAAGGCGAATGCCTGTGAAGTCATTACGCTCAGGAGAAGGCCCAGAGCCTGTGAAGAAGGCCAACGCCTGTGAAGTTTTTCATCAGCAATGATCTCACATCCTAAGGACCCAACTAGAGAGCACCCAAGGCGTCGCGCCCTCCTGCAGGCCGCCTCGGGGCCAGCGTGGGGCAAAGGTAAACCAGCCCACCGTCAGGCACGCGTGCAATTTGACTACTACTGATATGATGGACACAAGTTTTTATATGAGGGGCTTCCCCTCCCAAAATGCTCTCACGACCATCGGGCCAAACACCTGAGTTCTATTCATGCAGGGTAAAAGACAGGAGAAGTACATGGTTAGCCTGACAAATCCCCCAACGCACCCTCGGGGGCGCCTCCTGAGCTATCGCTGGCATCACTGAATTCGCCCTCGTTGTCTGCGCCACCACCAGCGGCGTCGGGGCCATCCACCACACTGCCTTCGTCGGCAGCCACGACCACGTCGTCGTCATCCAAAGTGAAGGCTCGGACGAGAGCATCCACATTGTTCTCCACCCAATCCGCCAGGTTGCCTCGGATGGCCTGGGGAACTGGGGTGATGGCGGCGTCAAAGTCGAAGTGGGGATCCATGTTCTGGAGATGGCTGAAGACACGGGAAAAGGCGCGCCCGAGCAGTGCGCGGCTCCTCTCCTCCACCAACCTGTCGGCCCTGACCGACCGAGCCTCTAGCTGCGTTACCACAGCGGTGAAGAACTGCAGGTTGCCGGCATAGTTAATCGTGTGCGGCTCGCCGACGGCTGCCTCACAGATGTTGCCCAAGGCTGCGTTAGCCCTCACCCTGAGCGTGGTGAGCATGGGGCCATGCGCGTGCTCCAGGACTCACCGCTGGCGTATTTCGTCGGCATTCTGACACTCTACGGCCTCAGCCCCTTCCATCCGCTGGCGAAGGCGGAGCACCTCGGCCTGGGAGGTGGCCAGCTCCTTTTGCGCTGCCTCAAGGGCGGCCCGAGAGGCGTCGACCAGCCGCGTCGCCTCATCCCATTGGGCCCTCAGGGCTGCGGTTCTGCCCTCGGCTTCAACCCGGATCATCCCCAGCTTCCCCTCGAACTCACGCTCGAGGCCTTGGCGCGTCATCGTCACCCAATGACAAACCTCCTCCAGGACACACGCTTCCCGCGCAGCGACATCGTCTTCCGCCTGCGTCACTAGGCGCTCCCTCGTCTCCAGTCGCTCGTACTCGCGAGTGCGTTCAGTGGCTTCCAGCATCAATGCTTCTTCGCGCTTCTGGAGCTCGGTTGGGTCACCAGAGGCCACCCGCATCGACACAAGGGCCAGCTCACGCAGCTCCACTTGCTCCTCCAGTGAGTGGCACCGGGCCAGGAGCTCGCGAGCCCGCTCCTCCGCTGCCTCTCGCCATCGATCAGCTCTCCGGGCCTCCTCGGTGGCCTGGGATCGGGCCACTCGAGAGGCCTCCAGCGACGCCTTCGCCTCTTCATCGTCAAGATCGCGCTGATGACGCGCGAGGGCAATGGTGGCCTCCAGCTCGCGCCTCCCTGCAGCCAGGCGCAGGCCCTCGGCCTCCAGGCGCGCGTCTTCATCAGCAAGCTCCTCCCCAAGCAAGTTCACCGTGTCGGTCACTCTTCGAAGGAACCCTTGGCGGCGAGCGCGGCGCTCCCGGGCGCGCTCAAGCACGTCCTCCACACCATCATCCGCCCCAAGCAAGCGTCGGGGGCCACGAATCGTCGTTCCTCCTCCGGGCAGGGGGCTGGGGGCTGGTGCCCTCGCGATGGCCGGGCGCGTCGCACCAGAAGCCCGGCCTAGGGCCAGCCCGTCTCCAGATGAAGGGCGCAGGAGGCGCCCCAACCAGTCGCAGTCCCCGATCAGACGAGAAGCCCACAGCAGACTGGCTATTCCCCGAGAGGGCCCACGAAGGAAAATTGCGGGGAATGAAGGGCCGCGGTGCACCTCGGGATGGTCCACCCCTTCAAACGCCCTCACCACAAGGGCAGAGCTGCTCGGAGCATTTGAGGACGGTAGAGGGGCGAAGCCAAGGGAGGCGGCACCTCTGCTACCTCCGCGAGCTCGGCCGGAAGAGGCCTGCGGAGCAAGGATCAGTGAAAGCAACAAAAGATTCAGGAGCCAGAGAGGAAGAAGACTTACTCGTAAGTGGCGAAGTACTTCCTGCGCTTCAGCACGCTACAAGGGAAGTCGTCACCCAGGGCCTCCCTTTTCCTCCGGAGGGCCTCAAAGTCCACGCGGAAGCGGCCCAAGAGAAGATCACAAGGACCAACCTGCGGCGAGGACGGAGCATCAGAGCGGTCCGTGTCAGGGGCGCGTGCCGTCCATCACCTCGCCAGAAGACGCGGCTGGGGCCTCCAAGGCCTCAGCCCCGGGCGCCGGGAGCGGCTGCTTGCCACCTTCAGCCGCAGCAGCATGGGTCCCACGAGCCGTCCCCTCGCGAGCGACACCCGGCGCTGCCATCTCATCAGGAGCCCCCTCGGCCTCCGGCGCCTCCTGCCTCCCTGCTCCGCCACTTGAGGAGGAGCCGCCTTGGCCGGTTGGAAGGGCAGTCACCACCATTGGATTCTCGCGAGGTCCTCGGAGGCCGGCGGGGCGCAGCCCCCACTCATCAAAGACGAGCATCTGCTTCACGAAGTCGGCCCTGCTCTGGCAGAGATACAGCAAGGCCCCTCCCCGCCAGACGTTGCCGGGGTTGGGGTCCCTGGCCAAAGTCAAGAGCGTCGACTTCAGCGCCGCAGGAGCCAGGTCTTCTTCCTGGAGCCTCATGTTATCCTCCCGCCCACGGAAGGCCCACATCCGGCGAGAGGGGCGCTGCAGGGGAGCGACGCGGCACAACAGAAACTCCTTCACCGCTTTGGGCGCTGTCACGCTGAGCTTCCTCAGGAGCGTGAAGCGGGTCCATATGAAGACGAGCCGGGAGTTCTTGAGCGTCTCCTGGCCCCATCCCGAATTGGGCACAGTAGGCGAGGTCGACTCCGATAGCAGGGGGCTGGGCACCCCTATGTCCACGTACAACCACTGCTCGCGGAACCCAACCACGGGCTGGGGAAGTTTGAAGTCAATTCCAGAGGCCTCGGTCTCAGGCTCGGCAGCAAAGCTCGCGCACGCCCAACGTTGGGAGGGGTCAACAAGACGCAGCGAGAAGAAGTGGCGCAGCAAGGCAACCGAAGGAGGGATGCCCACCATGGCTTCGCAAACGAAGGCGAAGACCGAAAGGAGGGTGATGGACTCAGGACTGGATCTGATAATGGGAGAGCATGGCATTGAAGAAATCGGAGAAGGGGGGAACCAGACCCGCCCACAAGGCGTCGGTGAAACATGGGACCTCAGTTGCTATCCTGTTGATGGAGAAGTGGGACGCGGGCCAGGCCGTCGTCCTCCCGCACTCATTGAAGACGGTGTCCAGGGCCAAGCTGTCCCTGCCGAGGCACTCTTGATTGAGTACAGTCGACTGGCCGGCGGTGGGGACCACCGAAGGCGGCGCGCAAGATGGAGACATGGGTTTCTCCCCTATCTCCTTCCTCATCGGAGTCATGGCGATGGGAAGGAGGGAGAAGATTCGAGATTGGATTGGAGGCGGGAGCCGGCGTGCGAAGGAAGGAAGAACAGGGGACGCTCAAGCAACAGGAAGGGGAGTGGCTGTGTGCAACTACAAGCCCGCCTGGCGGGGCACAGAATAAGGGGGCGTGGGGGGAACAGTGCCGCCCACGTCCCATCAACCGCCATGCGGCGCCCAAGGCCGCAGGCTGTTAGGGCCCACGGCGCTTCACCCTCGCCCTTTTGCCTCTCGGCACGGCCAAGTCCATGCGCGCCTTGGGCCCGGGGGCTACTGTCAGCGTTCTGGGAACGGGGGTCCCCAGACTTGCCTGCCTGCGGCCTGCAGCGTGGCTCAAAGGAGGCCCAGCATGGCCCATCTTCATCAACACAAGACTCAAGACCCTCGCGAGGGGCCAAGCCTCGCGGGGCGGACGACACGGCGCATCCTCAAGTGCAGCCTCCTCAGGCTGGCTCGCGAGGAGGCAGAGAAATCAAGGCGGGGTACCTCGCGAGGTGTCCATGACGCAAGCCATGACGATCGAGGGGTGCCAGGCGGGCGCCAGCGCGCACAGCGTCCTTCTTTCCTCTTTGGTGCAAAGGGGGCAGGCGCAGCCGCGGAGTACCGAGGCATCAAGCAAAGGTTGCCATTTCGATGCAACGAGACCAAGACCAAGCGGACTACGAGACGGAGGTCACCATGGAGCCCAGCACGGTGTCACCGCAGAGTCTTTCGCAGGCGAAGACCAACTTTAGTCAGGATAAGTGTACTAGATGTCCCCCTTTGAATTGGCCAATTGTTGGCCCCCTTCCCGCTCAATATTTGGGAAGAGGCCCAGGGCCTTTGCCTATAAATAGGACCAGCCACCCACATAGGAAAAACCCCGGAGGACGGTCGACAAACGAGAGAGAGTAAGAAAGAGAGAGAGAGAAGGGTGACTGAACTCCTCCTAGCAGTTCATCGCCCCAGCCAAGAACAGACCCTCGCGAGGCTATTCTTCCTTGTATTGTTCATCATCATTATCCCCAAGAGGCAATCCACCTACCACACACTGGAGTAGGGTATTACACCACAATGGTGGCCCGAACCAGTATAAACCTTGTGTCTCTCATGCAGTTCTTTTAGTAGTTTAGATCTTTGTGAGACGGGGGTAGAGGGCGTGATCTCCGCGCGCACCCAAGTGTTCGAACCTTAAGGGTCTGCCGGAACCCATGAATCCGACACCATCTTTCACCAACGACGATTGAACAATGAAATGATATTTGGGGAGTGAGCTAGTGTGCTTGACACGCCGGCTGTGGACTTTAGCCGTCGCACCTTCTCGCGTAAGCCGTATGCGTACTATACTCCGACGGTGCTCCAAGATATTTTGTGTTGCATCTCACACGGTTGGTGATAATAAACTGTGTGTGATCTACTTGATTTTTTGTTTTGATTTGAATTACATAATGGGGTCACAGCTGCAAAGGATGGTGTTTGAATTTCTAGAACTTTTATCTGCAGTGAACATGCAAGTATAGGTGTGTCTTCAAAAAAACTGGAATTATTTAGGGTTTGTTTGGACGTTTTTATACATTAACTTGGTTTTGTAGGCATTTCAGGTGCATAATTCAAATTTGAACTACACACACATGCTCCAATGCATATAAACGGGTTGAAAAAACAAATATGTGTCCTTGGTTGCATGCTTAGGTCCCATGCAAGAAATGGGATTTAATGTCAAACACCCTGCCACCGTCACTCGGCCGCAAACATTGAGATACCTAGTTTTCAAATTGTAGTAAATCAAAAACTCATCTAAAATTCATGAAACTTGGCATGCTAGCATGGAGCGGCATCAACATGCCGTGGCAAAAAAATTTGTCCCATTTAGGGCAGGTTTGGGTATAAGCTTCTCACAAACCAGAGCTTCTCACAACAAGTGTGATGATTTCAGTACACTATTGCAGGATGCTGCTAACGTGACACTACGATCAGAGACCCTTCGACGAAACTGTGTGCGATGCAATAATCGCAAACGATGGTGTAAATAAACCGTCAAAAAGGTGCAAAATGTTTGCGATGACGGATGAAGTATTCATGCTATTATATTATCCATCTTAGATGTTTAATGGGCCTTTATATGCTGTTGTATATGATTTTTGGGACTAACCTATTAACCTAGAGCCCAGTGCCAGTTTCTGTTTTTTCCTTGTTTTTGAGTATCACAGAAAAGGAAAATCAAACGGAGTCCAATTGACCTGAAAATTCACGGAGATTGTTTTTGGACCAGAAGAAGCCCACAGAGTACCGAAGATGGACGAGAGGAGTCCCGAAGCCACCACGAGGGTGGGGGTGCACCCTACCCCTCTGGGCGACCCCCCTATCACGTGGCCGCCTCGGGGACCCCCCTGACTTGTTCCCGACTCCAACACCTCTTATATATACCCAAACTTCCAGAAAGAAATGTAGATCGGGAGTTCCGCCACCGCAAGCCTCTATAGCCACCAAAAACCAATCTAGAACCATTATGGCACCCTGCCGGAGGGGGGAATCCCTCTCCGGTGGCCATCTTCATCATCCCTGCGCTCTCCATGATGAGGAGGGAGTAGTTCACCCTCAGGGCTAAGGGTATGTACCAGTAGCTATGTGTTTGATCTCTCTCTCTCTCTCTCTCTCTCTCTCGTGTTCTTGATTCGGCATGATCTTGATGTATCACGAGCTTTGCTATTATAGTTGGATCTTATGATGTTTCTCCCCCTCTACTCTCTTTTAATGGATTGAGTTTTCCCTTTGAAGTTATCTTATCGGATTGAGTCTTTAAGGATTTGAGAACACTTTATGTATGTCTTGCATGTGCTTATCTGCGGTGACAATGGGATATCACGTGATCTACTTAATGTATGTTTTGGTGATCAACTTGCGGCTTCAGTGACCTTGTGAACTTATGCATAGGGGTTGGCACACGTTTTCGTCTTGACTCTCTGGTAGAAACTTCGGGGAACTCTTTCAAGTTCTTTGTGTTGGTTGAATAGATGAATCTGAGATTGTGTGATGCATATCGTATAATCATACCCACAGATACTTGAGGTGACATTGGAGTATCTAGGTGACATTAGGGTTTTGTTTGATTTGTGTCTTAAGTTTTTATTCTAGTACGAACTCTAGGATAGATCGAATGGAAAGAATAGCTTCGTATTCTTTTACTACGGACTCTTGAATAGATTGATCAGAAAGAATAACTTTGAGGTGGTCTCATACCCTACAATAATCTCTTCATTTGTTCTCCGCTATTAGTGACTTTGGAGTGACTCTTTGTTGCATGTTGAGGGATAGTTATATGATCCAATTATGTTATTATTGTTGAGAGAACTTGCACTAGTGAAAGTATGAACTCTAGGCCTTGTTTCAACGCATTGCAATATCGTTTTCGCTCACTTTTATCATTAGTTACCTTGTTGTTTTTATATTTTCACATTACAAAAACCTATATGGCTATATCTACCATCCATATTGCACTTGTATCACCATCTCTTCACCGAACTAGTGCACCTATACAATTTATCATTGTATTTGGTGTGTTGGGGACACAAGAGACTCTTTGCTATTTGGTTGCAGGGTTGTTTGAGAGAGACCATCTTCATCCTACACCTCCCACGGATTGATAAACCTTAGGTCATCCTCTTGAGGGAAATTTTTTACTCTCCTACAAACCTCTGCACTTGGAGGCCCAACAACGTCTACAAGAAGAAGGTTGTGTATTAGACATCAAGCTCTTTTCTGGCGCCGTTGCCGGGGAGGCGAGTGCTTGAAGGTATATCTTTAGATCTTGCAATCGAATATTTTAGTTTCTTGTTTTATCACTAGTTTAGTCTATAAAAGAAAACTACAAAAAAATGGAATTAAGGTTGCCTCATATGCTTCATCTTTTTAATGTCTTTCGTGAAAATAAGAATTCCGATAACTGTGCCAAAGTGTTAGAAGAAGACTGTATTAAAATGTTTGGCACTAAATCTTTGGATGATGAGCATGATTTCAATGTTGTTAGTATGAATTCTTTGAATACCTATGATGCTAATGATATGCAAAGCCACAAGCTTGGGGATAATATGTTTGATGAAGATGATATTTTTTGTCCCCCAAGTTTTGATGAGCAAATTTATTATGATAATAGCATGCCTCCTATTTATGATGCTTATATTGATGAAAGTGGGTTTGGAAGAGTGTCAACTTTAGGAAGTAATGATCCCACTATTTTGGAGGGTGTTGAATCTTATTGTGATAATTATGAAAGTGGATTTGGAGAGGTCATGACTTTATTTAGTGATGAATCCACTATTTCGGAAGAGGTTACAATTGATTATGAGAACAAAGTTGCTATCTATGACGATTATTGTGATGACATGTATGCTATAAAGAATAATGATATCCATGAAACTTGTCATCATGATTTTAATTTTCAATTGGATTATGCCTCATATGATAGTTATTTCGTTGAGTTTGCTCCCACTACTATTGATGAGAATAGATTAGCTTATGTGGAGAGTAATAAATTTTCCATGCTTGTGGCTCATGAAAAGAATGCTTTATGTGATAGTTATATTGTTGAATTCATTCATGATGCTACTGAAAATTATTATGAGGGAGGAATATATGCTTGTAGGAATTGCAATAATATCAAGTTTCCTCTCTATGTGCTTAAAAATTTAAAGTTATGCTTGTTTCGCCTTCCTATGCTAGTTGATTATTGTTCCCATAAGTTGTTTGCTCACAAAATCCCTATGCATAGGAAGTGGGTTAGAGTTAAATGTGCTAGTCATATTCTTCATGATGCTCTCTTTATGTTTCAATTCTTATCTTTTATGAGAGCATCATTGAAATCATTATGCCTAGCTTAAAAGGCATTAAAGAAAAGCGCTTGTTGGGAGACAACCCAACACTTTTACCCACTGTTTTTGTGTGATCACATGATTAAGCTACTGTAGTAATCATGTTTCATAGCTTTTGTTTGAAAAATTGCCAAGTAAAGCCTTTAGGATCTTCTTGGGTGATTGTTATTTGATCTTGCTGATAAAACAAAAAGTATGCGCTCACAAAAATAATTATCATTTTTTACCAGAGAGCGATAAAATACCAATTATAACTGCAGTAGACCACTAAACAAATTGCTCAGGACTTCCTAATTTCTCAGGATTTTTGGAGTGATCGAAGTATTCGAAACATCTAGATTGCTACAGACTGTTCTATTTTTGACAGATTCTGTTTTCTAAGTGTTGTTTGCCTATTTCGATGAATCTATGAGCAGTATCAGAGGGTATGAACCATATAGAAGTTGGAATACAGTAGATATTACACCAATATGAATTTATAATGAGTTCACAACAGTACCTAAGTGGTGATTTATTTTCTTATACTAACGGAGCTTACGAGTTTTCTGTTAAGTTTTGTGTTGTGAAGTTTTCAAGTTTTGGGTAAAGATTCGATGGGCTATGGAATAAGGAGTGGCAAGAGCCTAAGCTTGGGGATGCACAAGGCACCCCAAGGTAATATTCAAGGACAACCAAGAGCCTAAGCTTGGGGATGCCCCGGATGGCATCCCCTCTTTCGTCTTCGTTCATCGGTAACTTTACTTAGAGCTATATTTTTATTCACCACATGATATGTGTTTTGCTTGGAGAGTCATTTTATTTTCTTTTGATTTGATTTCTGTTATTTAGAATAATGTTTTGCATATTTTAGTTCAATAAAAGTGGCGATGATAGCCTTTGTCATGCTTATTTTGCAAGTATACATGTTGCTGTTTGAAAACAGAAAGTTTACTGCTGTTGCAAAAAATCCCTAAAAAGTCAGAATGTGATAAAATGTCGAAACTTTTTGCAGAATGAGCTATGATAAATTTTCTTCAGTGTGGTAAATTTTCATAATGTTTGGAATTAGGGAAGTATCGATACGCTTGCATTCTTTACAGACTGTACTATTTTGGCAGATTGCTGTTATGTTTGCATATGTTTGCTTGTTTAAATATTCTATTTGAGGATAGGAGTATTAAATATGCAGAGGTATTTAGTATGCAATGTTGAATAATAATTTTAGTGATTTTCTACAGTAGAGAATGATAAGGTTTTTGCATTGGTTTATACTAACTTATCTCACGAGTTCTTGTTGAGTTTTGTGTGGATGGAGCATTTGAGATTTAGGAAAACCGTGATATGAGAAAAATTAAGGAGACACAAAAGCACAAGCTTGGGGATGCCCAAGGCACCCCAAGATAATATTCCAAGAGGTCTCAAGCATCTAAGCTTGGGGATACCCTGATAGGCATCCCACCTTTTCTCTTTAACAATTATCGGTTAGTATCGGTTGAGCCTAAGTTTTTGCTTCTTCACATGATGTGAACTATTCTTAGGATGTCATTTTA
Source organism: Triticum monococcum (assembly GCA_034509565.1). NCBI lineage: Eukaryota > Viridiplantae > Streptophyta > Magnoliopsida > Poales > Poaceae > Triticum > Triticum monococcum. The sequence continues at coordinate 660,432,934 of CM067843.1, read as the reverse complement.
TTTTATTCTGCTTGTTGCTTGAATAATATCCCAAGATCTGAAATTCTTAAATGTTAGAGAGTCTTCACATAGTTACATAATTATTTGACTACTCATTGATCTTCATTTATATCTTTCAGAGTAGTTTGTCATTTACTCACGTGCCTCACTTATATATCCCATGTGTAAATGGTTAAATGAATTGAATATCATAAATCTAAAATTATATATGTTTCATATGCTTATACCATGGGGATTAATTACTTCACATGTAAGAAGTAGAGGTGTTTAATTTATTGAAAGCTAGCAAACATAGTATTGGTCACTTGAACAATTCATGAAAGAATATTGAAGGAAGAGAGATTTCACATATAAATATATTATCTTGGACATCTTCTCTGATTGTGAGCCCCATTAATTATTTTCAAACCTAAGCAAATTAGTTGAACTTGGACAAGGAACACAACACAATGAGTTATGCTTGGGTATATTTGTATAGAAGTTATATTGTTATGGATCCTCTAACATGTGGTGCTTGCTATTTAGATTCCTTTGCTAGCCAAAATATCTGCACTAAGTGGGAATACTACTTATACATCCAAATTCCTTGAACCAAGTTTCTTCCATGAGTGTCCACCATATCTACCTATATGCGGTATTTACTTGTCGTTCCAAGTAATTTTGCATGTGCCAAACTCTAAACCTTCAAATAATAATATGTTTTGTATGCCCGAATCGCTCATGTAGCGACTAGGGGCTGTCGGTATCTTCCATGCTAGGTGGGTTATTCTCATGATGAGCGGACTCCGCTCGTCATTTACGAGAAAATGGCTGGTAACTGGGATGCCCAGTCCTATGATCAAAAGATCAAAAACAAAATCGCAAATAATTTAAACAAAAATCCCCCAGGATTGTTGATAGTTGGACGGCACCCGTTGTTTCGGACAAGCCATGGAGTGTGATTGTTGGTGGAGGGCGATTAAAATCTTTACCTTTCTGTTTGGGAACCGCATATAATGTATCTAGTATGGAAGATATTGGGAACTCTTGGTCGTTATGTTGACAATGAAAGCATACCTCTCAAAATTATTTTCATCTCTGTTTTAAAGCTTCGAGCTCTGGCACCTCTGCAAATCCTTGCTTCCCTCTGTGAAGGGCCTATCTTTTACTTTATGCAAGAGTCAGTAGTATTCCTTCTCATTCCAACCTACTTTTTAGTTGGCAAGCATCATGTGATGGGGAAAGATCTAAGCATATATGGCCATTCAAATATATTTGATCATGAATTATTATTGTTGACAATTATCTACATGATAAACATGTTGGGAGGCGAAACATTAAGCCCCTATCTTTCTCTATGTTTGATGGATGCTATTTGTTCTAAAAATATGCTTTGAGTGGTAGCAATCATGGAATACTATATGATAGTTGAGTATGTCGGATTTGCTAAATCAAAGCTCTTACATAGACCCTTCTTGAAAATAAGATGAATTGCAATTGTTTGATGACTAAGAACATAGCTTGTTAGCTTTCAAGAAAGTTTACGGTCTATGCTTTAACATGTGAATAGCTTGTTACTTGATCATGAGAAGTTTTATAAGATGAGCTACTATTATGACATATAATGATGCTAGAAAATGTGATTGAAATTATCATTGAGCAAACTTGTGCACCTGCTAGCATTCCCACTTCATAAATTATTTCTTTTATCATTTACCTACTTGAGGACGAGTAGGAATTAAGCTTGGGATGTTGATACGTCTCCAACGTATCTATTATTTATGAAGTATTCATGCTATTATATTATCCATCTTAGATGTTTAATGGGCCTTTATATGTTGTTTTATATGATTTTTGGGACTAACCTATTAACCTAGAGCCCAGTGCCAGTTTCTGTTTTTTCCTTGTTTTTGAGTATCGCAGAAAAGGAAAATCAAACGGAGTCCAATTGACCTAAAAATTCACGGAGATTGTTTTTGGACCAGAAGAAGCCCACGGAGTACCGGAGATGGACCAGAGGAGTCCCGAGGCCACCACGAGGGTGGGGGCGCGCCCTACCCCTCTGGGCACGTCCCCTATCATGTGGCCGCCTCGGGGACCCCCGTGACTTGTTCTCGACTTCAACACATCTTATATATACCCAAACTTCCAGAAAGAAACCTAGATCGGGATTTCCGCCGCCGCAAGCCTCTGTAGCCACCGAATACCAATCTAGACCCATTCTGGCACCCTACCAGAGGGGGGAATCCATCTCCGGTGGCCATCTTCATCATCCCGGCGCTCTCCATGACGAGGAGGGAGTAGTTCACCCTCGGGGCTAAGGGTATGTACCAATAGCTATGTGTTTGATCTCTCTCTCTCTCTCATGTTCTTGATTCAGCATGATCTTGATATATCACGAGCTTTGCTGTTATAGTTGGATCTTATGATGTTTCTCACACTCTACTCTCTTGTGATGGATTGAGTTTTCCCTTTGAAGTTATCTTATCGGATTGAGTCTTTAAGGATTTGAGAACACTTGATGTATGTCTTGCATGTCCTTATCTGTGGTGACAATGGGATATCACGTGATCTACATGATGTATGTTTTGGTGATCAACTTGCGGGTTCAGTGACCTTGTGAACTTATGCATAGGGGTTGGCACATGTTTTCGTCTTGACTCTCCGGTAGAAACTTCAGGGAACTCTTTGAAGTTCTTTGTGTTGGCTGAATAGATGAATCTGAGATAGTGTGATGCATATCGTATAATCATACCCACGGATACTTGAGGTGACATTGGAGTATCTAGGTGACATTAGGGTTTTAGTCGATTTGTGTCTTAAGGTGTTATTCTAGTACGAACTCTAGGATAGATTGAACGGAAATAATAGCTTCATGTTATTTTACTACGGAATCTTGAGTAGATGGGTCAGAAAGAATAACTTTGAGGTGGTCTCGTACCCTACAATAATCTCTTTGTTTGTTCTCCGCTATTAGTGACTTTGGACTGACTCGTTGTTGCATGTTGAGGGATAGTTATATGATCCAATTATGTTACTATTGTTGAGATAACTTGCACTAGTGAAAGTATGAACTCTAGGCCTTGTTTCAACGCATTGCAATACCGTTTTCGCTCACTTTTATCATTAGTTACCTTGCTGTTTTTATATTTTCAGATTACAAAAACCTATATCTACCATCCATATTGCACTTGTATCACCATCTCTTCGCCGAACTAGTGCACCTATACAATTTACCATTGTATAGGGTGTGTTGGGGACACAAGAGACTCTTTGTTATTCGGTTGCAGGGTTGTTTGAGAGAGACCATCTTCATCCTACCCCTCCCACAGATTGATAAACCTTAGGTCATCCACTTGAGGGAAATGTGCTACTGTCCTACAAACCTCTGCACTTGGAGGCCCGACAACGTCTACAAGAAGAAGGTTGTGTAGTAGACATCAACGGATGCATCAAACATAGTTCAGATTTTAGTTGCGTGTGCGATGCAGGGCATACAGTTCAGTTCGATTAACTGTTTGTGATAAGGAGGAACAAAAGAAACGGGTAGCCAGATGAAGGTGTGTGCAATATACGACATACGGTTCACTTGGATGAACTATTTGTGATTAGGCAACACAAAAGAAACGGGAAGCCAAATGAAGGTGTGTGCGATGTATAGCATACGGTTCACTCGGATGAACTATTTGTGATTTGGCAACACAAAAGAAACAGTCAGCCAGATCAAGGTGTGTGCGATATACGGCATGCAGTTCACTCGGCCTTGTCGTCAGTGTGTGACCTCTGTGGCAACCGTCCGCTCCCCACTAGCCTATTATTGTACCGTGGCAACCGTCCACCGCCTCTTCACCTTTCCCTCTCGATTTGGAACTGTTGTCGCACTCTCTTCCTCCCTCCATTTGCCTTCACCCTTGCTTCTGCCATTTTTCGATCATCTTCTCCACGGAGGGAACAGGCCGGAAACGACCCCGTTATTCTTGGCCCGATCAAAAAGATTACATGGTGGAGGAACTCATTGATCGGTGCGATGTCATCACCTTGGCTAGCATGGCAGGTTCATTCAAGACCATTCTCGACTCAACTAAAAACATCATTACAAGCAACCCAAGGGTCCAGGAGCGGTTTGATCTCCCCTATCTTCTTTGCCATGATCGTGCTGACTGGCGTGGGGATGGCGGAAGCCTCGCCTTGTGCAAGTTGATGTTGCTTGATAATGATACATGTTATGTTAAGATGCCATCGCTTGAGGGCAAGGCTTGGGCAGGCACAAATGGATATTGGGTACAACTGCGAGTGGGAACTTGTGAATGTGTACACTTGTCACCGGGTTCCACTTCCAAAAATCTCAGACTACCCAGAGGTTGAGTACACCGACATTCTACGTGAGTTCAAATACGATCATGGTGATTGTTGTCTACGGAAGATAGCAATTTGTCGAGTTCCCAACCACTCTTGGAATTACACGAACTATGAAGTTGTCACTATCTTCAACAAGCTTGTTGCCATCCTTACTTCCACACCTTGATGGATATTGCTCAAAAATCAATTTATGTATGAGTACTGTGATGCAATTCAATACGAGGGTCTTGTGTTTGTTGCCACTGCTCGTGGCACTATTTTTGCATGGAATCCTGATGCTTTCAGTACGTTTGTGTTCGGGAACGTAGTAATTTCAAAAAAATTCCTACGCACACGCAATATCATGGTGATGCATAGCAACGAGAGGGGAGAGTGTCGTCCACGTACCCTCGTAGACCGTTAAGCGGAAACGTTATGACAACGCGGTTGATGTAGTCGTACGTCTTCACGATCGACCGATACTCAGTAGCGAACATACGGCACCTCCACTCAGTAGCAAACGTATGGCACCTCCGCGTTCACCACATGTTCAGCTTGGTGACGTCCCGTGAACTCACGATCCAGTAGAGCTCGAGGGTGAGTTTCGTCAATATGACGGCGTGGTGACGATGTTGATGAAGCTACCGTTGCAGGGCTCCTAAGCACCACTACAGTATGACCAAGGTGGATTATGGTGGAGGGGGGCACCACACACGGCTAGGGAGAGATCAATGATCAACTTGTGTGTTCTAGGGTGCCCCCTACCCCCGTATATAAAGGAGGGAGGGAGGAGGTGGCCGACCAAGGAGAGGCGCACCAAGAAGTCCTACTCCCACAGGGAGTAGGACTCCTCCTTTCTTAGTAGGAGTAGGAGAGGGGGAAGGAAAGGGAGAGGAGGAGAAGGAAAGAGGGGGCGGCCCCCCTTGCCCTAAACCAATTCGATTTGGGCCTTGGGGGGCGCGCCCCACACTCCCCTTGCTGTCGTCCATTTCCACTAAGGCCCATGTAAGCCCATTAAGCTCCCGGGGGGTTTCGGTAACCCCCGGTACTCCGGTATTTATTCGATAACCCTTGGAACCCTTTTGGTGTCTGAATATAACCTTCCAATATATTAATCTTTACGTCTCGACCATTTTGAGACTCCTTGTCATGTCCGTGATCACATCCGAGACTCTGAACTACCTTCGGTACATCAAAACATATAAACTCATAATACCGATCATCACAGAACTTTAAGCGTGCGGACCCTACGGGTTCGAGAACTATGTAGACATGACCGAGACACGTCTTCGGTCAATAACCAATAGCGGAACCTGGATGTTCATATATTGGCTCCTAAATATTCTATGAAGATCTATCGGTCAAACCGCATAACAACTTACGTTGTTCCCTTCATCATCGGTATGTCACTTGCTCCAGATTCGATCGTCGATATCTCAATACCTAGCTCAATCTTGTTACCGGCAAGTCTCTTTACTCATTCCATAATGCATCATCCCGCAACTAGCTCATTAGTCACATTGCTTGCAAGGCTTATAGTGATGTGCATTACCGAGAGAGCCTAGAGATACCTCTCCAATAATCGGAGTGACAAATTCTAATCTCGATCTATGCCAACTCAACAATTACCATCGGAGACACCTGTAGAGTACCTTTATAATCACCCAGTTACGATGTGATGTTTGGTAGCACACAAAGTGTTCCTCCGGTAATCGGGAGTTGCATAATCTCATAGTCATAGGAACATGTATAGGTCATGAAGAAAGCAACAGTAGTAAACTTAAACGATCAAGTGCTAAGCTAACGGAATGGGTCAAGTCAATCACATCATTCAGCTAATGAAGTGATCCCTTTTATCAAATGACAACTCATGTCTATGGTTAGGAAACATAACCATCTTTGATTAACGAGCTAGTGAAGTAGAGGCATACTAGTGACACTCTGTTTGTCTATGTATTCACACATGTATTATGTTTCCGGTTAATACAATTCTAGCATGAATAATAAACATTTATCATGAAATAAGGAAATAAATAATAACTTTATTATTGCCTCTAGGGCATATTTCCTTCAGTCTCCCACTTGCACTAGAGTCAATAATCCAGTTCACATCTTTATGTGATTAGTTCACATCTCTGTGTGACTAATACCCAAAGGGTTTACTAGAGTCAATAATCTAGTTCACATCTTTAAGTGATTAGTTCACATCTCCATGTGACTAATACCCAAAGGGTTTACTAGAGTCAATAATCTAGTTCACATCGCTATGTGATTAACACCCAAAGAGTGATCATGTTTTTCTTGTGAGAGAAGTTTAGCCTACGGGTCTGCAACATTCAGATCCATATGTATTTCGCAAATTTCTATGTCTACAATGCTTTGCATGGAGCTACTCTAGCTAATTGCTCCTGCTTTCAATATGTATCCAGATCGAGACTTAGAGTTATCTAGATCGATGTAAAAATCTTGCATCGACGTAACTCTTTACGACAAACTCTTTTATCACCTCCATAACCGAGAAATATTTCCTTAGTCCTCTAAGGATAATTTTGACCGTTGTCCAGTGATCTACTCCTAGATCACTATTGTACTCCCTTTCCAGAATGATGCTAAGGTATACAATAGGACTGGTAAATAGCATAGCATACTTTATAGAACCTATGACTAAGGCATAGGGAATGACTTTTGATTCTCTTTCTATTTTCTGCTGTGGTCGGGTTTTGAGTCTTTACTCAACTTCACACCTTGCAACACAGGCAAGAACTCCTTCTTTGACTGTTCCATTTTGAACTACTTCAAAATCTTGTCAAGGTATGTACTCATTGAAAAAACTTATCAAGCATCTTGATCTATCTCTATAGATCTTGATGCTCAATGTGTAAGCAGCTTCATCGAGGTCTTTCTTTGAAAAACTCTTTTCAAACACTCCTTTATGCTTTCCAGAAAATTCTACATTATTTCCGATCAAAAATATGTCATTCACATATACTTATCAAAAATGTTGTAGTGCTCCCACTCACTTTCTTGTAAATACAGGCTTCATCACAAGTCTGTATAAAACCATATGCTTTGATTACTTTATCAAAGCATATATTCCAACTCCGAGATGTTTGCACCAGTCCATAGATGGATCGCTGGACCTCGCTCACTTTGTTAGCACCTTCAGGATCAACAAAACCTTTTGGTTACATCATATACAACTCTTATTTAATAAATCCATGAAGGAATACAGTTTTGACATCCGTTTGCCAGATTTCATAAAATGCGTCAACTACTAACATGATTCGGACCGACTTTTAAGCATCGATACGAGTGAGAAAATCTCATCGTAGTCAACACCTTGAATTTGTCGAAAACATTTTGTGACAATTCAAGCTTTGTAGATAGTAACACTACTATCAGCGTTCGTCTTCCTCTTGAAGATCCATTTAGGCTTAATGACTCACCGATCATCGGGCAAGTTAATCAAAGTCCATACTTTGTTCTCGTACATGGATCCCATCTCAGATTTCATGACCTCAAGCCATTTCACAGAATCTGGGCTCATCATCGCTTCCTCATAGTTCATAGGTTCGTCATGGTCAAGTAACATGACATCCAGAACAGGATTACTGTACCACTCTAGTGCGGATCTCACTCTGGTTGACCTACAAGGTTCGGTAGTAACTTGGTCCGAAGTTACATGATCATCATCATTAGCTTCCTCACTAATTGGTGCAGGAGTCCCAGGAACAAATTTCTATAATGAACTACTTTCCAACAAGGGAGCGGGTACATTTACCTCATCAAGTTCTACTTTCCTCCCACTCACTTCTTTCGAGAGAAACTCCTTGTCTAGAAAGGATCCATTCTAAGCAACGAATGTCTTGCCTTCGGATTTGTGATAGAAGGTGTACCCAACTGTCTCCTTTGGGTATCCTATGAAGATACATTTCTCCGATTTGTGTTTGAGCTTATCAGGATGAAACTTTTTCACATAAGCATCGCAACCCCAAACTTTAAGAAACGACAACTTTGGTTTGTTTGCCAAACCACAGTTCATATGGCATCGTCTCAACAGATTTAGATGGTGCCCTATTTAACGTGAATGTAGCTGTCTCTAATGCATAACCCCAAAACGATAGTGGTAAATCGGTAAGAGACATCATAGATTGCACCATATCTAATATAGTACGATTACGATGTTCGGACATACCATTATGCTGTGGTGTTCCAGGTGGCCTGAGTTGTGAAACTATTCCGCATTGTTCCAAATGAAGACCAAACTCGTAACTCAAATATTCACCTCTATGATCAGATCGTAGAAACTTTATTTTCTTGTTTTGATGATTTTCCACTTCACTCTGAAATTCTTTGAACTTTTCAAATGTTTCAGACTTATGTTTCATTAAGTAGATATACCCATAGCTACTGAAATCATCTGTGAAGGTCAGAAAATAACGATACCCGCCGTGAGCCTCAACACCTATCGGATCGCATACATCAGTATGTATTATTTCCAATAAGTCAGTTGCTTGCTCCATTGTTCCAGATAACGAAGTCTTAGTCATCTTGCCTATGAGGCATGATTCGCAAGCATCAACTGATTCATAATCAAGTGACTCCAAAAACCCATCAGCATGGGTTTTCTTCATGCACTTTACACCAATATGACCTAAACGGCGGTGCCACAAATAAGTTGCACTATCATTATTAACTTTGCATCTTTTGGCTTCAATATTACGAATATGTGTATCACTACGATCGAGATTCAATAAACCATTCACCTTGGGTGTATGACCATTGAATGTTTTATTCATCTAAACAGAACAACAATTATTCTCTAACTTTAAATGAATAACCGTATTACAATAAACATGATCAAATCATATTCATGCTTAACGCAAAGACCAAATAACATTTATTTAGGTTCAACACTAATCCCGAAAGTATAGGGAGTGTGCGATGATGATCATATCAATCTTGGAACCACTTCCAACACACTTCGTCACTTCACCCTTAACTAGTCTCTGTTCATTGTGCAACTCCTGTTTCAAGTTACTAATCTTTAGCAACTGAAATAGTATCAAATACTAAGGGGTTGCTATAAACACTAGTAAAGTACAAATCAATAACATGTATATCAAATATACCTTTGTTCACTTGGCCATCCTTCTTATCCGCCAAATACTTGGGGCAGTTCTGCTTCCAGTGACCAGTCCCTTTGCAGTTGAAGCGCTTAGTCTCAGGCTTAGGTCTAGACTTGGGCTTCTTCACTTGAGCAGCAACTTGCTTGCCGTTCTTCTTGAAGTTCCCCTTCTTCCATTTGCCCTTTTCTTGAAACTAGTGGTCTTGTCAACCATCAACACTTGATGCTTTTTCTTGATTTCTACCTTCGTCGATTTCAACATCACGAAGAACTTGGGAATCGTTTCCGTTATCCCTTGCATATTACAGTTCATCATGAAGTTCCAGTAACTTGGTGATAGTGACTAGAGAACTCTGTCAATCACTATCTTATCTGGAAGATTAACTCCCACTTGATTCAAGTGATTGTAGTACCCACACAATCTGAGCACATGCTCACTAGTTGAGCTATTCTCCTCCATCTTGTAGGCAAAGTACTGTCAGAGGTCTTCTACCTCTCGACACGGGCATGAGTATGAAATACCAATTTCAACTCTTAGAACATCGTATATGCTCTATGGCATTCAAAACGTCTTTGAAGCCCCGATTCTAAGTCGTAAAGCATGGTGCACTAAACTATCAAGTAGTCATCATATCGAACTCGCCAAACGTTCATAACGTCTGCGTCTGCTCCTGCAATTGGTCTGTCACCTAGCGGTGCATCAAGGACATAATTCTTCCGTGCAACAATGAGTTTAATCCTCAGATCACGGACCTAGTCCGCATCATTGCTACTATCATATTTCAACATAGTTTTTCTCTAGGAACATATCAAAAAAATAAACGGGGAGCTACATCGCAAGCTATTGATCTACAACATAGATATGCAAATACTATCAGGACTAAGTTCATGATAAATTAAAGTTCAGTTAATCATATTACTTAAGAACTCCCACTTAGATAGACATACCTCTAATCATCTAAGTGATCACATGATCCAAATCAACTAAACCATGTCCGATCATCACGTGAGATGGAGTAGTTTTCAATGGTGAACATCACTATGTTGATCATATCTACCATATGATTCACGCTCGACCTTTCGGTCTCAGTGTTCCGAGGCCATATCTGCATATGCTAGGCTCATCAAGTTTAACCCGAGTATTCTGCGTGTGCAAAACTGGCTTACACCCGTTGTATTTGAACGTAGAGCTTATCACACCCGATCATCACGTGGTGTCTCGGCACGACGAACTTTCGCAACGGTGCATACTCAAGGAGAACACTTATACCTTGAAATTTAGTGAGGGATCATCTTATAATGCTACCGTCAAACAAAACAGAATAAGATGCATAAAGGATAAACATTACATGCAATCAATATAAGTGATATGATATGGCCATCATCATCTTGTGCATTTGATCTCCATCTCCAAAGCACCGTCAAGATCACCATCGGCACTAGCGTGACACCTTGATCTCCATCGTAGCATCATTGTCGTCTCGCCAACTATTGCTTCTACGACTATCGCTACCGCTTAGTGATAAAGTGAAGCAATTACTGGGCGATAGCATTGCATACAATAAAGCGACAACCATATGGCTCCTTCCAGTTGCTGATAACTCCGTTACAAAACATGATCATCTCATACAAAAATATAGCATCATGTCTTGACCATATCACATCACAACATTATAGCGACCAGACCTCAAACAGTCTCATCTCATACAAAAATATAGCATCATGTCTTGACCATATCATTAATACTGACACCACACATTACTCGGAGGATTTATAGCAGAGTAGCAATCACACACTTATTACATCGAGTGTCTCAAAAGAGAACTTATTACAATAAATATGGCTTAAGGCCATCTAATAACGATAACAGCGGAAGGCTTGGAAGATAAGTGAGTACATCAACTCCAACGGCATCACTGAGTATAGAACTACGACCTAAAAACTCCTTAATCGTCGTCTGAAAAGTCTGCAACATTAACGTTGCAGCCCGAAAATGGGTCAGCACATGGAATATGCTGGCACGGTAACACATAGAGAGTAATGAAATGCAACAGCTATACTATATGCATATTTGGCTGGTGGAAAGCTCTATGGTTACAGTTTTTGTGTAAAGCCAATTTTTCCCTACTTCAAAGGAATAAATTTAATTACTATCATGGTGGTTGTTAAACATTGAGAATGGTTGACAGCATTCTCAATCCCAATTAAGCATCATCATTAAACAAACCCATCAAAATTATCTTTATAGTAACATGTTGAGATTCACCTGATAATCCAGGTACTAGATACTCAAGATGTCCATAACCAGGGACACGGCTAACCATGATTAGTTTATTACACTCTGTAGAGGTTTGCGCACTTTTCCCCACAAGACTCGATCGCCTCCGTTGGATTTCTCGCACTACATTGTGTTTGAGAAACGGATGACCGAGACACAGTCTTTCAGAAGCGCTAGCACCTTACGTTGGATAGACCGGTACACCTACTTTCCCCTACATCTGCTAGTCTACCCTGTAAGAGTTCGCACGACTTAATTAACTATGCCAGAGCCCATAATGGCTTGTGGCTGCACACGGAAGTTTCTAGTATGAATAATCTTATGATCCCTTTGAGCCTGGGTGGCGGTCCAAAAGAAAAACAGGCAAGTCCTGATAGAAACCAGGTGCCTCAATGCACCCAGATGTGTGTTTAAGTTGCCACCTTAGATAAACCATTAAAATTAACAAACTCACATCTGTCATGGATATCACTCACCCAATCCACATCTACTAGCATAGCATGGCGTAATAAGCAAACGTAGAAGTAACTCCCAAAGGTTTCACAATAATCAGGTAATAGGTACTACCTCATCTACTTCCCATCCCACAATTTAATTAGATCCTAATCATGCAATGTGTGAGGATTGATCTAATGCAATAAAACTGGGTTGTAGAAAAGGTATGATCAAAGTGTTACTTGCCTGGCTGATGATCTGCGAAACCTAGAGATTCGAAGTAACAGGCGGCGCACTCCGGGTATTCTATCGTAGACAAACAAATAAGCATACAATAAGTACTCATCTAATGCACAGGTAAAACTCAAATAGAAGATCTAACCAGAAAGTTCAACTTAAGAACCCTAGTTTGCAAAAGAATCAAATCGAACGAAGCAAAAGAAATCAAACGGCGAAAGAAATCAACTTCGTTCTAGTAATCTGGATCTAGGTCAAATTTTACTGTAGCAAAAACTTGTTTAAGTTGATTATTCAGAAAGAGGGTTTCGAGACGAAACTCCAGGCGCTTGAATCGCCTGATTCCGATAAACGAGCGAAAAGTTATACTAAAACGAAAATCGGATCAGAAATCGCAATCTGAAAATAACCGCGGAAAATCCGACGAAAACGAGAAACGACGAACAGAAAAATAAGAAAAAAATATTTTTTCCCGATTTTTTTTTAAAAAAACTGCACGAAAAACGAGGCGGCGGCGGCGAACCTCGAAAGGCGCGCTTTGGCGGCGGCGGCGGCGGGGCTGGGCTAGGGTTTGGGGCGGCTGTGGCTCTCGGGCCCCCGGGTGGCGGCTTATAAAGGCGTCCCGGGCGGAGTCCCGCTCGGGTACGGCCCAAAGTCGGTTCCGTTTTTTTTTAAATAATTCCGCTCGGAAGAAAAATAAAAATAAATACTAAACGGACTCCAAAAATCACGAAATAAATTTTGCCGGGTTCCTAAAATCAAGCCCGATAAAGTGAACATTTATTTGGGCCCAAACTACAACTTTGAAAAACGCGCATTTTTCCTAAATTCAAATAAAAATACCGAAAAGCTCCGAAATAAATCTTATTTGATTTTTTTATTAAATCCTCAATATTTCTATATTTTGGGAAAGTCATTTTATTCCCTCTCTCATATTTTTGAAATAGAAATAATTGATGATAAAATAAAGAAAATCAAACGATCCTGTTTACATAATTTGAGAAAACTCAAATACGTAAATAACGAAATCCCCAACTCTCTCCGTGGGTCCTTGAGTTGCTTAGGATTTTCTAGGATCAAAACCAAAAGCAAAATAAAATATGATATGCATGATGATCTAATGTATAACATTCCAAATTGAAAATTTGGGATGTTACAAACCTACCCCCCTTAAGATGAATCTCGCCCTCGAGATTCGGGTTGGCTAGAAAATAGGTGAGGGTGGTCCTTGAGCAAATCTTCCTCTCGCTCCCATGTGGCTTCATCTTCCGTGTGGTGACTCCACTGAACTTTACAAAACTTGATAACCTTACTGCGAGTGACTCGGCTGGCAAACTCGAGAATTTTGACTGGTTTCTCCTCATAGGTCAAATTGTTATCCAACTGAATTGCTTCCAATGGCACTGTGTCTCTCAAAGGTATGTCAGCCATCTCTGCGTGGCACTTCTTCAACTGAGAAACGTGGAACACATCATGAACTCCTGACAATCCTTCTGGCAATTCCAACTTGTAGGCCACTTCTCCCATACGCTCCAAAACTCGATATGGCCCTACAAATCATGGCGCTAACTTCCCCTTAACTCCAAAGCGCTTGATCCCTCGAAGTGGGGATACTCGAAGATAAGCTCTGTCTCCGACTTTGTAAACCGTCTCCTTGCGTTTAGAATCTGTGTAGCTCTTCTGCCTGGACTGGGCTACCTTGAGCCTATCGCGAATCAACTTCACCTTCTGTTCAGACTCTTTAATCAGATATGGTCCAAACAACTGGCGGTCTCCAACTTCGTTCCATGACAACGGTGTCCTGCACCTCCTTCCGTACAAAGCTTCGAAAGGGGCCATCTTCAAACTGGTCTGATAGCTATTATTGTAAGAGAACTCTGCATATGGCAAATTATCGTCCTAACTAGATCCATAATCTAGCGCACAAGCTCTTAGCATATCCTCCAAAATCCGATTGACTCTCTCGGTCTGTCCATCTGTCTGTGGATGAAAAGCTGTACTAAATTCCAGCCTAGTACCCAAAGTCTCATGCAACTGCTTCCAGAACTTCGAGGTAAACTGGGTTCCTCTATCTGATACGATACTCCTCGGAACTCCATGCAAACATACGATCCTGGTCATGTATATCTTTGCCAACTTAGCACTGGTGTAAGTGGTCTTTACTGGGATAAAATGAGCTACTTTCGTTAATCGATCAACTACAACCCAAATCAAGTCATAGCCTGAACGAGTCCTTGGTAATCCCGTGATAAAATCCATGCCTATCTTATCCCACTTCCATTCGGGTATCGGCAATGGTTGCAACAATCCTGCTGGCTTCTGATGCTCTGCCTTTACTCTCTGACATACATCACAAACTGCTACATACTCTGCAATATCCTTCTTCATTCCGGTCCACCAGAAAATATCCTTCAAATCCAAATACATCTTGGTATTTCCTTGGTGAATCGAATACGGTGAATCATGTGCCTCTTGCAGAATCAACTTTCTGATCTCCGGGTCATTCGGCACATAAACACGGTCTTCAAACCATAGGGTGTCGTGCTCATCCTCACGAAATCCTTTAGCTTTTCCTTGGCTCACTTTCTCTTTTATAGAAGCAATCTCCTTGTCAGATTTCTGAGCCTCTCTGATTTTATCCATCAATGTTGACTGAGTCTCCAATGTTGCCACATAGCCTCTCGGAACTATCTCCAAACTTAGTTCACGAAAGTTTTCTACTAACTCCTTGGGTATTTCTTCCGTCTTTAACGTATTGACATGGCTCTTACGGCTTAATCCGTCAGCTACTACATTGGCTTTTCCGGGATGGTAATGCAATCTCATATCATAATCCTTGATGAGCTCCAACCATCTCCTTTGTCTGAGGTTCAACTCCTTCTGCGTGAAAATGTACTTCAAACTCTTGTGATCCGTGTACACCTCACAATGATTTCCAATGAGTAAATATCTCCACATCTTCAATGCATGCACTACGGCTGCTAACTCCAAATCATGCGTGGCATAATTCAATTCATGAGGCTTCAGTTGTCGTGAAGCATACGAAACAACTCTCCCTTCCTGCATAAGCACTGCTCCAAGTCCTCGACGTGAAGCGTCACAATACACCTCATAATCCTTGGTCTAATCTGGCAAAATCAACACCGGTGAGGTAACCAAGCGTTTCTTCAACTCCTGGAAACTAGCCTCGCACTCCTCAGTCCATTTGAACTTATTATCCTTCTTCAACAACTCCGTCATAGGATTCGCAATCTTTGAAAAGTTCTCAATAAATCTCGGGTAGTATCCTGCGAGTCCAAGAAAACTCCGGATCTCTCCAACTGTTGTTGGTGCTTCCCACTTGGTCACGGTATCAACTTTAGCGGGATCTACTGCTATACCTTCTCTAGATATAACGTGTCCGAGGAATCCTACTTCCTTCAACCAAAACTCACATTTGCTGAACTTGGCATATAATTGATGTTCTCTGAGCTTTCCAAGTACCAAACGCAAATGCTCCTTATGCTCTTCTTCATTCTTTGAGAATACCAGAATATCATCGATGAAAACCACGACGAACTTATCCAAAAACTCCATAAACACTTTGTTCATCATGTTCATAAAATAGGCAGGCGCGTTAGTCAGTCCAAATGACATAACGGTATACTCATACAGCCCATACCTTGTGGTGAATGCTGTCTTAGGTATGTCCTGCTCTTGAATCTTCAACTGATGGTACCCTGATCGCAAATTGATCTTGGAAAACACTTTAGCCCCTTGCAATCGATCAAACAGGTCATTGATCATTGGTAGTGGGTACTTGTTTTTGATTGTTACTTCATTCAATCCTCGATAATCAACAACCATTCTTAACGATCCATCCTTCTTCTCCACTAGAAGTACTGGTGATCCCTAAGGCGAAGAACTTGGGTGAATGTAAACTTTATCCAGTAACTCCTTAATCTGCTTCTTAATCTCCACCAAATACTTAGGTGGCATCCTATACGGTCTCTTCGATATTGGCCCAGTGCCTGGAAATAGCTCAATCAAAAACTCAATGTCTCTATCTGGTGTCATGCCTGGCAACTCTTCTGGAAATACATCAGGAAAATCCTTTACCACAGGTACTTCCTCTTGCACAACTCCTGTTAGGCAATTTACTTGGGTCCTCTTTGGCATATGCCGGGATACATACTTGATCCTTCTTCCTTCTGGCGTTGTGAGCAAAATTGACTTACTAGCGCAATCGATGTTTCCTCCATACATCGACAGCCAATCCATACCAAGAATCACATCTAGGCCTAGAGATTCCAGAATAATCAAATTCGTTGGGAAAACATGCCGTCCTATACTTAATGGCACTTGAAAACATCCTTGACTGGCCATGTATTCTGCTCCTGGTGAGCTTACTAGCATAGGTGTTTTAAGAACCCTAGTGGGTAGGCTATACTTTTCCACAAATCCCCTTGATATGTATGAATGCGATGCACCAGTATCAAAAAGAACGAGTGCAGTAAATGACTTAACCAAAAACTTACCTATTACTGCATCGGGCTGAGCTTCAACCTCCTCCACATTAACGTGGTTCACCTGTCCCCTGTTGAAAGGGTTCGGCTTCTTTCCAGAGTTTCCATTGCCGTTTTGGCCTTCAGGACATTCATTGGCATAATGTCCGGTCTTTTGACACTGAAAACAAGTGACTTGACTCAGGTCCTTCTTGGCCGGGGTCGATGGGGTGTTGCGGTTCTGTCCATTGCTTCCTCCATTCCCATTACCATTCTTGGTGCCATTGTGATTGTGCGAGCTACCTACTCCATGGGTATGCTGAAAATGTCCTCCTGGTCTAGGGGTGAAACGTGGCTTTTGCTGAGCTCCTGAATTATACTTTCCTTGTCCATACTTCCTCTTGCGGTTCTCAATTTGCTGCTGCTTCCCTTCAATCATAAGTGCACGATCTACCAACTCCTGGTAGTTGTTGAAGGTGGCTACCATCAACTGCATGCTCAACTCATCATTCAGTCCTTCCAGGAATTTCTCCTGCTTAGCTGCATCCGTAGCAACGTCATCTGGAGCATAACGTGCTAGCTTACTAAACTCCTCCACATACTGGCCAACTGTCCGTCCTCCTTGGCGCAAGTTACGAAACTCACGCTTCTTCATGGCCATTGCTCCTGCTGAAACATGGGCAGTACGAAAAGCCTGCTGAAACTGGTCCCATGTGACAGTGTCGACTGGGAAGGTGGCTGTGAAATTCTCCCACCATGATGCCGCGGGTCCTTCTAACTGATGTGCGGCAAACTTCACCTTCTCCGCATCTGTGCATCCTGCTGTGGTCAACTCCCTAGCTGTCTTGCGGAGCCAATCATCTGCTACTATCGGCTCGGTGCTACTGGAAAACACCGGCGGATTCAGCGTAAGAAAACGGGCTAAGTGGTCAACAGGTGGTGGTGGTGGTGGTGGGTTGTTGTTGTTGTTCCCCTGATTCTGATTCTGAACTAGCAACTGCATCAAGGTGTTCTGCTGCTGGATCAACTGGGTGAGCTCCGGCGGAAAGGCAAATCCGGGGTCACGTCTTGGAGGCATATGAGGGTTTAGAAAAGATGAGATATAAGAATAGAGGGGGTCTAAAGAGAAAACTCTACCCATATGCACATGAGGCAAAGCACACAATTTACTCATTCAATCAAACAAAGGCATACAATCAATCTAGCTATCGCAAAAGTGCTCGGACTACTAAATTTACATGGTGGACTTCTACTACTGGTGAGGTGGTCTACTAGAAATATTCTACGGTTGTAGACTCCATGATATTGGTTCCAGCTTCATCAACATAGTCATCATCGCTACTATCTGCTTCCGAGTCGGTGCCGTCGATTATGGTGTAGTCTTCCGGGCTAATCTCCTTGGGTTCTTCGTCTTCATCTACTGGTGTCGGGTCTCCCATAAATATCCCAATCTTGTTGATCAGGTCGTCATTCTTCTCCACCAGTACTTCAATTTCTTCTTCATAACCTTCATGTGTAGCCTTGAGTTCTTCCTCCAGTTCCTTGATTCTAGTCTTAGCCTTCTTCAGATCTATCATGTCGGCGCACATCTGATTCTCCTGTCGTTGAATGTGCTAGTTTAACTCCTAGATAAAAGCTGCAATTGATCTATCTTTCCTGGTGCTGATCATCTCCCAGTGTTCATCTCGGCGTCCGCAAATCCGGTAGATAGTATCCTCGAGATCCTTGCGGTAGACTTCTCCAATGCGTCCCATGGCAATGTGAGCTGCCATACTCTTTCCTAGACTCCAAGTTGGTGCGTCAAAAGAAAACTCTATGGGCTCAGTGATTGGCATGAACGTCCTTCCTGGAACTTGAACTTGAATCATCCAGCGCTCTTCTTCAGGTAAAGTGGCATTGTAGGTTCCCGTGAAGCTTGGTACTCCTATGTTCAGGTATCTAGTGACTTCCTTCAAGTGGCGTCCAAAGGGTGTATCTTCATCTGGTTGTGTGAACTTGTTCCTCGCATCCGCCATCCTAAAGAGTAGAAGAGATGAGAAGTCAGAAGAGAAGAGGGTGAGAAGTGATCTAGGTCTTTTAGCTTAGTGGTCGTGTCCTATAGTCAGCGTGTGCTCTGATACCATCTCTGTAGCGACCAGACCTCAAACAGTCTGATCTCTGTGCTCCGATGTCATCCCTGGATCAGTAATGCTGACACCACACAGTACTCGGAGGATTTATAGCAGAGTAGCAATCACACACTTATTACATTGAGTGTCTCAAAAGAGAACGTATTACAATAAATATGGCTTAAGGCCATCTAATAACGATAACAGCGGAAGACTTGGAAGATAAGTGAGTCCATCAACTCCAACGGCATCACTGAGTATAGAACCACGACCTAAAAACTCCTTAATCGTCGTCTGAAAAGTCTGCAACATTAACGTTGCAGCCCGAAAACGGGTCAGCACATGGAATATGCTGGCAAGGTAACACATAGAGAGTAATGAAATGCAACAGCTATACTATATGCATATTTGGCTGGTGGAAAGCTCTATGGTTACAGTTTTTGCGTAAAGCCAATTTTTCCCTACTTCAAAGGAATAAATTTAATTACTATCATGGTGGTTGTTAAACATTGAGAATGGTTGACAGCATTCTCAATCCCAATTAAGCATCATCATTAAACAAACCCATCAAAATTATCTTTATAGTAACATGTTGAGATTCACATGATAATCCAGGTACTAGATACTCAAGATGTCCATAACCGGGGACACGGCTAACCATGATTAGTTTATTACACTCTATAGAGGTTTGCGCACTTTTCCCCACAAGACTCGATCGCCTCCGTTGGATTTCTCGCACTACATGGTGTTTGAGAAACGGATGATCGAGACACAGTCTTTCAGAAGCGCTAGCACCTTACGTTGGATAGACCGGTACACCTACTTTCCCCTACATCTGCTAGTCTACCCTGTAAGAGTTCGCACGACTTAATTAACTATTCCAGAGCCATAATGGCTTGTGGCTGCACACGGAAATTTCTAGTATGAATAATCTTATGATCCCTTTGAGCCTGGGTGGCGATCCAAAAGAAAAACAGGCAAGTCCTGATAGAAACCAGGTGCCTCAATCCACCCAGATGTGTGTTTAAGTTGCCACCTTAGATAAACCATTAAAATTAACAAACTCACATCTGTCATGGATATCACTCACCCAATCCACGTCTACTAGCATAGCATGGCGTAATAAGCAAACATAGAACTAACTCCCAAAGGTTTCATAATAATCAGGTAATAGGTACTACCTCATCTACTTCCCATCCCACAATTTAATTAGATCCTAATCATGCAATGTGTGAGGATTGATCTAATGCAATAAAACTGGGTTGTAGAAAAGGTATGATCAAAGTGTTACTTGCCTGGCTGATGATCCGCGAAACCTAGAGATTCGAAGTAACAGGCGGCGCACTCCGGGTATTCTATCGCAGACAAACAAACAAGCATACAATAAGTACTCATCTAATGCACAGGTAAAACTCAAATAGAAGATCTAACCAGAAAGTTCAACTTAAGAACCCTGGTTTGCAAAAGAATCAAATTGAACGAAGCAAAAGAAATCAAACGGCGAAAGAAATCAACTTCGTTCTAGTAATCTGGATCTAGGTCAAATTTTACTGTAGCAAAAACTTGTTTAAGTTGATTATTCGGAAAGAGGGTTTCGAGACGAAACTCCATGCGCTTGAATCGCCTGATTCCGATAAACGAGCGAAAAGTTATACTAAAACGAAAATCGGATCAGAAATCGCGATCAGAAAATAACCACGGAAAATCCGACGAAAAGGAGAAACGACGAACAGAAAAAGAAAAAAAATATTTTTTCCGATTTTTTTTAAAAAAAAACTGCATGGAAAACGAGGCGGCGCGGCGAACCTCGAAAGGCGCGCTCCGGTGGCGGCGGCGGGGGGGCTGGGCTAGGGTTTGGGGCGGCTGTGGCTCTCGGGCCCCCGGGTGGCGGCTTATAAAGGCGTCCCGGGCGGAGTCCCGCTCGGGTACGGCCCAAAGTCGGTTCGGGTTTTTTTAAAATAATTCCGCTTGGAAGAAAAATAAAAAGAAATACTAAACGGACTCCAAAAATCACGAAATAAATTTTGCCGGGTTCCTAAAATCAAGCCCGATAAAGTGAACATTTATTTGGGCCTAAACTACAACTTTGAAAAACGCACATTTTTCCTAAATTCAAATAAAAATGCCGAGAAACTCCGAAATAAATCTTATTTGATTTTTTTATTAAATCCTCAATATTTCTATATTTTGGGAAAGTCATTTTATTCCCTCTCTCATATTTTTGAAATAGAAATAATTGATGGCAAAATAAATAAAATCAAACGATCCTGTTTACATAATTTGAGAAAACTCAAATACGTAAATAACGAAATCCCCAACTCTCTCCGTGGGTCCTTGAGTTGCTTAGGATTTTCTAGGATCAAAACCAAAAGCAAAATAATCTATGATATGCATGATGATCTAATGTATAACATTCCAAATTGAAAATTTGGGATGTTACAAACATGCCCTATAAAAACAAGTTAGACGTCCTCTACTTTGTTGTTGCAAGTTTTACGTGGCTGCTACGGGCTGAGCAAGAACCGTTCTTACCTACGCATCAAAACCACAACGATAGTTCGTCAAGTTAGTGCTGCTTTAACCTTATCAAGGACCGGGCGTAGCCACACTTGGTTCAACTAAAGTTGGAGAAACTGACACCTGGCAGCCACCTGTGTGTGAAGCACGTCGGTAGAAACAGTCTTGCGTAAGCATACGCGTAATGTCGGTCTGGGCCGCTTCATCCAACAATACCGTCGAACCAAAGTATGACATGCTGGTAAGCAGTATGACTTGCATCGCCCACAACTCACTTGTGTTCGACTCGTGCATATAACATCTACGCATAAACCTAGCTCAGATGCCACTGTTGGGGAACTACCTTAGTTTCAAAAAACTTCCTACGCACATGCAAAATCATGGTGATGCATAGCAACGAGAGGGGAGAATGTCGTCCATGTACCCTCGTAGACCGTTAAGCGGAAGCGTTATGACAACGCGGTTGATATAGTCGTACGTCTTCACGATCGACCGATCCTCAGTACCGAACGTACGGCACCTCCATGTTCAGCACACGTTCAGCTCGGTGACGTCATGCGAACTCACGATCTAGTAGAGCTCGAGGGAGAGTTTCGTCAGCACGACGGCATGGTGATAATGTTGATGAATCTATCGGTGCGGGGCTTCGCCTAAGCACCGCTATAGTATGGCCGAGGTGGATTATGGTGGAGGGGGAACCGCATACGGCTTGGGAGAGATCAATGATCAACTTGTGTGTTCTAGGGTACCCCTGCCCCCGTATATAAAGGAGGGAGGGAGGAGGTGGCCGGACAAGGAGAGGCGCGCCAAGAGGGGGAGTCCTACTCCCACTGGGAGTAGGACTCCTCCTTTCCTAGTAGGAGTAGGAGAGGGGGGAGGAAAGGGAGAGGAGGAGAAGGAAAGAGGGGGCCGGCCCCCCTTGTCCTAAACCAATTCGGTTTGGGCCTTGGGGGGTGCGCCCCACACTCCCCTTGCTGCCCTCTATTTCCACTAAGGCCCATGTAAGCCCATTAAGCCCCGAGGGGGGGGGGTCCGGTGGCCCCCGGTACTATGGTATTTATCCGGTAACCCTCGGAACCCTTCCGGTGTCCGAATATAACCTTCCAATATATCAATCTTTATGTCTCGACCATTTCGAGACTCGTCGTCATGTCCGTGATCACATCCGGGACTCCGAACTACCTTCGGTACATCAAAACATATAAACTCATAATACCGATCGTCATAGAACTTTAAGCGTGCGGACCCTACGGGTTCGAGAACTATGTAGACATGACCGAGACACGTCTCCGGTCAATAACCAATAGCTGAACCTGGATGTTCATATTGGCTCCTACATATTCTACGAAGATCTTTATCGGTCAAACCGCATAACAACATACGTTGTTCCCTTCGTCATCGGTATGTTACTTGCCCGAGATTCGATCGTCGGTATCTCAATACCTAGCTCAATCTCATTACCGGGAAGTCTCTTTACTCATTCCGTAATGCATCATCCCGCAACTAGCTCATTAGTCGCATTGCTTGCAAGGCTTATAGTGATGTGCATTACCGAGAGGGCCTAGAGATACCTCTCCGACAATCGGAGTAACAAATTCTAATCTCGATCTATGCCAACTCAACAAGTACCATTGGAGACACCTGTAGAGCACCTTTATAATCACCTAGTTATGTTGTGACGTTTCGTAGCACACAAAGTGTTCCTCCGGTAATCGGGAGTTGCATAATATCATAGTCATAGGAACATGTATAAGTCATGAAGAAAGCAATAGCAGTAAACTTAAATGATCAAGTGCTAAGCTAGAGGAATGGGTCAAGTCAATCACATCATTCTCCTAATGATGTGATCCCGTTTATCAAATGACAACTCATGTCTATGGTTGGGAAACATAACCATCTTTGATTAACGAGCTAGTCAAGTAGAGGCATACTAGTGACACTCTGTTTGTCTAGTATTCACACATGTATTATGTTTCCGGTTAATACAATTCTAGCATGAATAATAAACATTTATCATGAAATAAGGAAATAAATAATAACTTTATTATTTCCTCTAGGGCATATTTCCTTCAGTTTGTCTTCCACCATAATTATAATTGTTTCATCCACATGCATGCGGGCTAGCTAGTTTCCCTTTACTAATTAACCTTCTTGTGTTTCCAAGGTCCTGTGAACATTCCACCACCTATACTTGAAAAAAATTATAACCAAGGGGGAGGTGACGATGCTGATGATCATGAGCATGAGGACGAGCAGAACCCATATACTTAGTGGCGCCTGGCAACTTATTCTGATGGATCACCTCTTCTTGTCTGTATATAGGGCACTGCTGATGTTACTAAGGAAGCAGGTGTTGTCTCGCATGGTCGCACTCTCTGGACCTATTCCAACATCCGTTGCAGGGTATTCGGGATATATACTAGTGTACTAGCGCCAACACCTTCTCCCTGGTTCAGTATTGAAAGTCTTAGAGGAAACTCGCTCTTCCTTGGACAAAACTATCCAATGATGGTGAAAGGTGATCCAGCTACTGTTCACATAATGTTACTACCATTTATGAGAAGCAACTGTATCTATACCTCGGACATTGCTATGCTTCCCTACCATCCCAGTATGGGTCCTGACATAGGCCGCTTTAGCCTGGATGATAAGTCATGCATTAGTCTCGAGATTGACAGTAGCTAGCCCTTCCTAGAGAATCACTTCTGGTTCAAAGCAAGCGTTTCCAACGCCGACGAGTGGTTGAGCTGAAGTTAATTTCATCACTTTGTTATTTGTTGTGTGAGAAAAACTTTACTTTACTAGAATGTTTTATTGGAAATGATCTATAATCCAACGTGTATCCTCGTTGTCGTTGTGGGTTGTTGACATGTTGTATGTAATCAATGGTACATTTGCATATGCGTCCATCAACTCATGCCTGCTAGTGGTGTCCATATGAACAGTGCTAGTGATTTTAGTTGCAAAAATTAGATAGTGCTAGTAGTAATTTTTAGCTGCATATTTTGACAAATCGTAGTGTTACAAGGTTGACAAATGGCAATGTTACTAGATAAACAAATGTCAATCTTTCTAGTTTGACAAATGGCAACATACCCAAAATGACAGATGCAAATCTTACCCAATTGTTTCTACGTGGTTGCACACGGGTCATGCATAACAACCGTTTGCGTTGAAGGGATGCACAAATCCTGCACTGCGAGGGAAGACCATAACTCTCACTTTGCATACAGGTGTTCTATCTAAAACGTTTGTGATCAAGAGCTGCAGAAATCCTGGTCAGCACATTTTTTTCCTTGGCTTCCTGGGGAAGCTGTAGTTTTGCATATGGGTGGTCTAACTAAAACGTTTGCGATGAGTGTTTTCTATTTAAAAACCATTGACGTTTTTTTCATAAGAAAATCGTTTGATAAGTCTGTACATTAAGAGAGAAAAACACAAGTTCATTCAAACCATATCTTTCATCCAGTCACACTGCGAATTTATGTTCATATGATCAAGAATTCAAGATACAGTATTAAACCCCAAAAAAACTATTCCCAGCGGCGGCGGAGGTGGCGTGCCGCACTGTCATTGTCGTTTCGTCCTCTGGGACGCCGTTTTTGAAGTCTTCAAGGCAGCACAAAATGTTCTTCACTTGTAAATCAAATCATGTTGTCGCGCGATCGACGAGTGGGGCGGGAGAGGACGGCAACTGGCGCCGCTGAGCGGTAGCGGTCGACGGCAGTGTCCCGTGCCGCTAAGGGCGGCGCACGCATGGGCACGGGCGTGGTGGGTGCAGCCAAACGCATGGGGACCGGCGCCACAATGGGTGGAGGGGCGCCCACAGGCAGGGGCACAAGCGCGGCGGGTGTAGCCAAACGCACGTGGGCCGGCGCCACGGTGGGTGGAGAGGCGCGCACAGGCGCTGGCGCTGGCATGTACACGACCTCGCGCGGGTCCGCGGAGACCTTGCTGACGCCCGCGGCTTCCAACTCTGCGATAGTGCTCGGCGACCAGCCCATCAATGCTACGGGGATGGTCGCTAGCGCGGGCGCGGGGATGGGAGCGGGGGCAGCAACTGCCGCGGCCAGCTCGTTCTGGGCCATGTCCATGAGGCCCCATTCCTCCTTATTTTCTATCTCCTCCGGCTCGGAGTCGACTTCACCAAACTTGAAGACTAGTGGAAGATGATCATTCTACGCCATGGCGTTGGTGGAGGTCTGCGGGAGGGAGGGGAATGGGAGGAGAACAGTAAGGCCGCTGATGTTTCTTGAAGCTACGTCGGTATTTCCCCAAAGAGGAAGGGATGATGCAGCACAGCGGCAGTAGGTATTTCCCTCGGATATGAAACCAAGGTTATCGAACCAGTAGGACAACCAAACAACACAATGTAAACAACACTTGCACACAAATAATAACTTCTCGCAACCCGACGTGTTAAAGGGGTTGTCAATCCCTTCCGGGGCACGGCGCCTCCAGATAGGCAAATGGACGTGAGGTAAAATTGTAATAGATTGATAGATCGGACGCAAACAAAATAAATAACGATAAATTGCAGCAAAGTTATTTTTGGGTTTTCGGATAAATAGATCTGAAAATAAAAGCAAATAAAAGGTAGATCGCAAAGGCAAATAATATGAGAAAGAAGACCCAGGGGCCGTAGGTTTCGCTAGTGGCTTCTCTTGAGAAAAAATAGCAAAAGGTGGGTAAACAAATAACTGTTGGGCAATTGATAAAACCTCAAACAATTATGAAAGAATCCAAGCAATGATCATTACATAGGCATCACGTCCAAGATTAGTAGACCGACTCCTGCCTGCATCTACTACTATTACTCCACACATCGACCACTGTCCAGCATGCATCTAGTGTATTAAGTTAATGGAAAAACAGAGTAATGCAATAAGAACGATGACATGATGTGGACAAGATTCGTTTATCTATATGGCGGTAGATATAGATCTCGATCCTTAGTAGCAATGATACATACGTGTTGGTTCCCTTTCTGTCACTGGGATCAAGCACCGTAAGATCGAACCCACTACCGGGCACCTCTTCCCATTGCAAGATAAATAGATCAAGTTGGCCAAACAAAATCCAAATATCGGAGAAGAAATATGAGGCTATAAGAGACCATGCATATAAGAGATCAAAGAAACTGAAATAACTTTCACGGATATAAAAAGATAGATCTGATCATAAACTCAAAGTTCATCGATCCCAACAAACACACCACAAAAGAGTTACAACATATGGATCTCCAAGAGACCGTTGTATTGAGAATCAGAAGAGAGAGATGAAGACATCTAGCTACTAACTACGGACCCAAAGGTCTACAAAGAACTACTCACGCATCATCGGAGAGGCACCAATGGAGGTGGTGAACCCCATCCGATATAGTGTCTAGATTGGATCTGGTGGTTCTGGACTATGCGGCGGCTGGATGAATATGTCTTCGACTCCCCTAGGGTTCTGGGATTTTGGGGGCATTTATAGAGCAAAGAGGCGGTCCGGGGGGTACCCGAGGTGGGCACAACCCACCAGGGCGCGCCAGGGCCTCCTGGCGTGCCCTGGTGGGTTGTCCCCTCCTCGGTACTCCCCCCAGGTGCAACCAGGGCCCAACATCTTCCTTTTGGCCCATAAAAAATCTCTGTAAAGTTTTGTGTCATTTGGACTTCGTTTGATATTGATTTCCTGCGATGAAAAACATGGAAAAAAACAGGAGCTGGCACTAGGCACTATGTCAATAGGTTAGTGCAAAAAATGATATAAAATGACTACAAAATGATTATAAAACATCCAAGGTTGATAATAAAACATCATGAAACAATCAAAAATTATAGATACGTTGGAGATGTATCAGCATCCCCAAGCTTAACTCCTACTTGTCCTCGAGTAGGTAAGTGATAAAAACAGAATTTTTGATGTGGAGTGATGTTCATCATGTAATAACATATTCTTTTCTTTATAGCATGGACATTTGGACTTTCATGTGATTCAAAGCAATAGTCTAGTTTTGACATAATAATTAAGATAGTCAAGCATATGAACAAGCAACCATGTCTTTCAAAATATCAATGCTAAAACAATTTATCCCTAGCACATCGTGCTCAAACATTGATCCATTCATGAAACACACTCGAATATTAGCTACACCCAATACTTCAGTACGATCATATTGCCTCCTAGTTGGTGCTTTTTATGAGAGAAGATGGAGACTCAAAATAAAAATTGCATAAAGTAAAAAGGAAAGGCCATTCGCAGAGGGAAGTAGGGATTTGTAGAGGTGCCAGAGCTCAGAGCGAAAAAATTGAGATAAAAACATTTTGGGAGGTGTATCCATCCCACCAACGAAAACGACTTAGAGTTCCAAACACTTTCGATGCTAGATATGCCATAGGCGGTTCCCAAACAGAAAATGAAGTTTATTCCTTTTTCCACCATAACTGTCACTTTCCATGGCTAACCGTATCCACGGGTGCCCTCCATACCAACACTTTCCAAGGAACTTATTATTTGACAATATAAAGTAAATTCATTTATTTTTGCATTTCAGGACTGGGCATCCGTAATACCTTTGCCTTACTCTCGTGCAATGACAAGTGAATAAACACTCATCTTGAGAATAACACATCTAGCATGGAAAATATTAGCCACCCGTTACCGTTTCGCGAGCAAAACAAACACACAAAAGAGAAGTTTATTTTGAAAATTAGAGATTGCACATGAAAATTTGCTTAGAACGGCAAAATAATACCGCATATAGGTAGATATAGTGGACTCATGTGGCAAAACTGGTTTAAAGGATTTTGGATGCACAAGTAGAGGTCATACTTGGTGCAAAAATGAAGGCTAGCAAAAGATTCGGAAGCGACCAACCAAGAAATGAATAATCTCATAAGCAAGCATTAAGCATAATTAACACCGAATAATGCACCACAAGTAGGATATAATTTTCATTGCATGATTATTGACTTTCGTGCATGCATAGGGAATCACAAACCTTAACACCAATATTTTTACTAAAGCATAATTACTCATCAACATAATTCACATATCACATCATCATATCTCAAAACTATTACTAAGAATCAAGTTTATTTTGTCCAATGATCTTCATAACATTTTTATTCTTCTTTATCCTTCTTGGATATCTATCACAATTGGACTAATTTTCATGTGTTGCTTTTCATAAGCTCAAACAAATTTAAGTGAAGATCATGAGCATAAGAAATGTTCTTTCTCTCAAAATAATTTAAGTGAAGCAAGAGAGAATTTCTTCAAAATTTTGCTAACTCTCAAATAAATCTAAGTGAAGCAAGAGAGCATTTCTTCAAAAAGAAAGCACACCGTGCTCAAAAAGATATAAGTGAAGCACTAGAGCAAGTCCTAACTCATAAAAGATTTAAGTGAAGCATAGAGAGCAATTCTAACGAGTCATGACATAATTTTGGCTCGCTCAAATAAGTGTGTCCAGCAAGGATTGATGACTTAAAACACAATAAAACAAGCAAAGACACATATCATACAACACACTCCAAGAAAAACACATATGATGTGACGAATAAAAATATAGTCTCGAGTGAAATACCGATAGTTGTTGGAAGAAAGCGGGGATGCCACTCGGGGGCATCCCCAAGCTTAGTTGGTTGCTCATTCTTGGATAATAGCTTGGGATTCCTAGGCATCCCCAAGCTTAGGCTCTTACATCCTTCCTTCATCCATCGTAAGATAACCCAAAACTTGAAAACTTCAATCACACAAAACTCAACAAAGCATTCGTGGGATCCATTAGTATAAGAATAATAAACTACTACTATAAGTGACGTATTAAAACCAAATCATGCCAAAAAAAATGATATAAAATGACTATAAAATGATTATAAAACATCCAAGATTGATAATAAAACATCATGAAACAATCAAAAATTATAGATACGTTGGATGTATCAGCTTCCCCAAGCTTAACTCCTACTCGTCCTCAAGTAGGTAAGTGATAAAAACAGAATTTTTGATGTGGAGTGATGTTCATCATGTCATAACATATTATTTTCTTTATAGCATGGACATTTGGACTTTCATGTGATTCAAAGCAATAGTCTAGTTTTGACATAATAATTTAGATACTCAAGCATATCAACAAGCAACCATGTCTTTCAAAATATCAACGCTAAAACAAGTTATCCCTAGCCCATCATGCTCAAACATTGATCCATTCATGAAACACACTCGAATATTAGCTACACCCAATACTTAAGTACGATCATATTGCCTCCTAGTTGGTGCTTTTTATGAGAGAAGATGGAGACTCAAAATAAAAATTGCATAAAGTAAAAGGAAAGGCCATTCGTAGAGGGAAGTAGGGATTTGTAGAGGTGCCAGAGCTCAAAGTGAAAAAATTGAGATAAAAACATTTTGGGAGGTGTATCCATCCCACCAACGAAAACGACTTAGAGTTCCGAACACTTTTGATGCTAGATATGCCATAGGAGGTTCCCAAATAGAAAATGAAGTTTATTCCTTTTTCCACCATAACTTTCACTTTCAATGGCTAACCGTATCCACGGGTGCCCTCCATACCAACACTTTCCAAGGAATTTATTATTTGATAATATAAAGTAAATTCATTTATTTTTGCATTTCAGGACTGGGCATCCGTAATACCTTTGCCTTACTCTTGTGCAATGACAAGTGAATAAACACTCATCTTGAGAATAACACATCTAGCATGGAAAATATTAGCCACTCGTTACCATTCCGCGAGCAAAACAAACACACAAAAGATAAATTTATTTTGAAAATTAGAGATGGCACATGCAAATTTGCTTAGAATGGCCAAATAATACTGCATATAGGTAGATATAATGGACTCATGTGGAAAAAATGGTTTAAAGGATTTCGGATGCACAAGTAGAGGTCATACTTGGTGCAAAAATGAAGGCTAGCAAAAGATTGGGAAGCGACCAACCAAGAAACGAATAATCTCATAAGCAAGCATTAAGCATAATTAACACCGAATAATGCACCACAAGTAGGATATAATTTTCATTGCATGATTATTGACTTTCGTGCATGCATAGGGAATCACAAACCTTAACACCAATATTCTTACTAAAGCATAATTACTCATCAACATAATTCACATATAACATCATCATATCTCAAAACTATTACTAAGAATCAAGTTTATTTTGTCCAATGATCCTCATGACATTTTTATTCTTCTTTATCCTTCTTGGATATCTATCACATTGGGACTAATTTTCATGTGTTGCTTTTCATAAGCTCAAACAAATTTAAGTGAAGATCATGAGCATAAGAAATTTTCTTTCTCTCAAAATAATTTAAGTGAAGCAAGAGAGAATTTCTTCAAAATTTTGCTAACTCTCAAATAAATCTAAGTGAAGAAAGAGAGCATTTCTTCAAAAAGAAAGCACACTGTGCTCAAAAAGATATAAGTGAAGCACTAGAGCAAGTCCTAACTCATAAAAGATTTAAGTGAAGCATAGAGAGCAATTCTAATGAGTCATGACATAATTTTGGCTCTCTCAAAGAAGTGTGTCCTGCAAGGATTGATAACTTCAAACACAAAATAAAACAAGCAAAGACACATATCATACAAGACACTCCAAGCAAAACACATATCATGTGACGAATAAAAATATAGTGTCGAGTAAAATACCGATAGTTGTTGGAAGAAAGCGGGGATGCCACTCGGGGGCATCCCCAAGCTTAGTTAGTTGCTCATTCTTGGATAATAGCTTGGGATTCCTGGGCATCCCCAATCTTAGTCTCTTACATCCTTCCTTCATCCATCGTAAGATAACCCAAAAATTGAAAACTTCAATCACACAAAACTCAACAAAGCCTACATGGGATCCGTTAGTATAAGAATAATAACTACTACTATAAGTGATGTATTAAACCAATTCATATTTTGTTTTTGTATTATATCTACTATATGCCAACTTTTCTATGGCAAAAATTCATCAAAGAAAAACCATAGAGCCATCAAAATAAGCACACAACACAAAGAAAATAGAATCTGTCAAAACAGAATAGTCTGTAGCAATCTGACTATTTCTAATACTTCGATAACTCCAAAAATTCTGAGAAATTAGGAAGACCTGAGAAAATTGTATGTTCATCTATTGCAATTTGAATGGGTATTTTATCTCTCTATGGTAAAAGATGAAAATTAATTTCATGAGCGTAAAAGTTTCTGTTTTTTCAGCAAGATCAAACAACTATTGCCCAAGAAGATCCTAAAGGCTTTACTTGGCACAAACACTAATTAAAACACAAAAACACAATCATAACAGTAGCATAATTGTTCTAACACTCAAAAACAGGAAGAAAAAGCAACAATAAATCTTATTCATTGGGTTGCCTCCTAACAAGCGCTATAGTTTTACGCCCTTAGCTAGGCATAAAGCAAGGATCTAAGTTTTGTCATCCTTCTTCTTCTTAATTTTCTTGGCGGTATTTTTATCAAGAGGTTTTGTAAACACAACATAAAACATATTGTCCATAGAAACTTTAGCATTCCTTAGTTGGTTTTCATCATAACCCCTTTGATTTCCCGCAACAACCGAATAATAGTGTTGATTAACATTATTAAAACCTTGTTGGATTATATCTAGAACAAGGACTTCGTTTTTAAGATTCACATCAAAGATTTTATTATCCCCAAGAAAATGCCTTAGTGCATAGTGAAGGAAATATGCCCTAGAGGCAATAATAAAGTTATTATTTATTTCCTTATATCATGATAAATGTTTATTACTCATGCTAGAATTGTATTAACCGGAAACATAATACATGTGTGAATACATAGACAAACAGAGTGTCACTAGTATGCCTCTACTTGGCTAGCTCGTTAATCAAAGATGGTTATGTTTCCTAACCATGAACAAAGAGTTGTTATTTGATTAACGAGGTCACATCATTAGTTGAATGATCTGATTGACATGACCCATTTCATTAGCTTAGCACCCGATCGTTTAGTATGTTGCTGTTGCTATTCTTCATGACTTATACATGTTCCTATGACTATGAGATTATGCAACTCCCGTTTACCGGAGGAACACTTTGGGTGCTACCAAACGTCGTAACTGGGTGATTATAAAGGAGTACTACAGGTGTCTCCAAAGGTAGATGTTGGGTTGGCGTATTTCGAGATTAGGATTTGTCACTCCGAATGTCGGAGAGGTATCTCTGGGCCCTCTCGGTAATACACATCACATAAGCCTTGCAAGCACTGCAACTAATATGTTAGTTGTGACATGATGTATTACGGAACGAGTAAAGAGACTTGCCGGTAACGAGATTGAACTAGGTATTGGATACCGACGATCGAATCTCGGGCAAGTAACATACCGATGACAAAGGGAACAACGTATGTTGTTATGCGGTCTGACCGATAAAGATCTTCATAGAATATGTAGGAGCCAATATGGGCATCCAGGTCCCGCTATTGGTTATTGACCGGAGACATGTCTCGGTCATGTCTACATTGTTCTCGAACCGTAGGGTCCGCACGCTTAACATTACGATGACAGTTATTATGAGTTTATGCATTTTGATGTACCGAAGGTTGTTCGGAGTCCCAGATGTGATCACGTACATGACGAGGAGTCTCGAAATGGTCGAGACGTAAAGATTGATATATTGGAATCCTATGTTTGGACACCGGAAGTGTTCCGGGTGAAATCGGGATTTTACCGGAATACCGGGAGGGTTACCGGAACCCCCCGGGAGGCAAATGGGCCTATTGGGCCTTAGTGGAAAAGTAAAAAGGGGCCGCCCACAAGGGCTGCGCGCCTCCCCCCTTCCCTAGTCCTATTAGGACTAGGAGAAGGGGCCGGCCCCCCTCTCTTCTCTCTTCTCTTTGGAGAGTCCTATTAGGAATAGGATTGGGGGGAGTCCTACTCCCGGTAGGAGTAGGACTCCTCCTGCGCCTCTCTCCCTAGCCGGTCGAACCCCTCCCCCTGCTCCTTTATATACGGGGGCAGGGGGCACCCCATAGACACACAAGTTGATCATTGTTGATCGTTCCTTAGCCGTGTGCGGTGCCCCCTGCCACCAAATTCCACCTCGGTCATATCGTTGTAGAGCTTAGGCGAAGCCCTGCGTCGGTAGTACATCAAGATCGTCACCACGCCGTTGTGCTGACGGAACTCTTCCTTGACGCTTTGCTAGATCAGAGCCCGAGGATCGTCATCGAGCTGAACATGTGCTAAGAACTCGGAGGTGCCGGAGTAACGGTACTTGGATCGGTCGGATCGGGAAGAAGACGTACGACTACTTCGTCTACGTTGTGAGATCGCTTCCGCAGTCGGTCTGCGTTGGTACGTAGACAATACTCTCCCCCTCGTTGCTATGCATCACCATGATCTTGCGTGTGCGTAGGAAATTTTTCGAAATTACTACATTCCCCAACAGTGGCATCGGAGCCTAGGTTTATGGTTTGATGTTATTTGCACGAGTAGAACACAAGTGAGTTGTGGGCGATACAAGTCATACTGCCTACCAGCATGTCATACTTTGGTTCGGCGGTATTGTTGGACGAGACGATCCGGACCAACCTTACGCGTACTCTTACGCGAGACCGGTTCCCTCGACGTGCTATGCACACAGATGGCTTGCGGAAGACTGTCTCTCCAACTTTAGTTGAACCAAGTGTGACTACGCCCGGTCCTTGAGAAGGTTAAAACGGAGTCTATTTGACGAACTATCGTTGTGGTTTTGATGCGTAGGTGAGATGAGTTCTTACTTAAGCCCGTAGCAGCCACGTAAAACTTGCAACAACAAAGTAGAGGACGTCTAACTTGTTTTTGCAGGGCATGTTGTGATGTGATATGGTCAAGGCATGATGCTGATTTTATTGTATGAGATGATCATGTTTTGTAACCGAGTTGTCGGCAACTGGCAGGAGCCATATGGTTGTCGCTTTATTGTATGCAATGCAATCACGATGTAATGCTTTACTTTATTACTAAACGATAGTGATAGTCGTGGAAGCATAAGATTGGCGAGACGACAACGATGCTACGATGGAGATCAAGGTGTCGCGCCGGTGACGATGGTGATCATGACGGTGCTTCGGAGATGGAGATCACAAGCACAAGATGATGATGGCCATATCATATCACTTATATTGATTGCATGTGATGTTTATCCTTTTATGCATCTTATCTTGCTTTGATTGACGGTAGCATTATAAGATGATCTCTCACTAAATTATCAAGAAGTGTTCTCCCTGAGTATGCACCGTTGCCAAAGTTCGTCGTGCCCAGACACCACGTGATGATTGGGTGTGATAAGCTCTACGTCCAAATACAACGGGTGCAAAACAGTTGCACACGCAGAATACTCAGGTTAAACTTGACGAGCCTAGCATATGCAGATATGGCCTCGGAACACGGAGACCAAAAGGTCGAGCGTGAATCATATAGTAGATATGATCAACATAGCGATGTTCACCATTGAAAACTACTCCATCTCACGTGATGATCGGTTATGGTTTAGTTGATTTGGATCACGTGATCACTTAGAGGATTAGAGGGATGTCTATCTAAGTGGGAGTTCTTAAGTAATATGATTAATTGAACTTAAATTTATCATGAACTTAGTCCTGGTAGTATTTTGCAAATCATGTTGTAGATCAATAGCTCGCGTTGTTGCTTCCCTGTGTTTATTTTGATATGTTCCTAGAGAAAACTGTGTTGAAAGATGTTAGTAGCAATGATGCGGATTGGATCCGTGATTTGAGGTTTATCCTCATTGCTGCACAGAAGAATTATGTCCTTGATGCACCGCTAGGTGACAGACCTATTGCAGGAGCAGATGCAGACGTTATGAACGTTTGGCTAGCTCAATATGATGACTACTTGATAGTTTAGTGCACCATACTTAACAGCTTAGAATCGGGACTTCAAAGACGTTTTGAACGTCATGGACCATATGAGATGTTCCAGGAGTTGAAGTTAATATTTCAAGCAAATACCCGAGTTGAGAGATATGAAGTCTCCAACAAGTTCTATAGCTAAAAGATGGAGGAGAATCGCTCAACTAGTGAGCATGTGCTCAGATTGTCTGGGTACTACAATCGCTTGAATCAAGTGGGAGTTAATCTTCCAGATAAGATAGTGATTGACAGAATTCTCTAGTCACCATCACCAAGTTAGTAGAACTTCGTGACGAACTATAATATGCAAGGGATAACAGAAACAACTCCCAAGCTCTTCGTGATGCTGAAATCAATGAAGGTAGAAATCAAGAAAAACATCAAGTGTTGATGATTGACAAGACCACTAGTTTCAAGAAAAGGGCAAAGGGAAGAAGGGGAACTTCAAGAAGAACGGCAAGCAAGTTGCTGTTCAAGTGAAGAAGTACAAGTCTGATCCTAAGCCTGAGACTAAGTGCTTCTACTGCAAAGGGACTGGTCACTGGAAGCGGAACTACCCCAAGTGATTGGCGGATAAGAAGGATGGCAAAGTGAACATAAGTATATTTGATATACATGTTATTAATGTGTACTTTACTAGTGTTTATAGCAAACCCTCAGTATTTGATACTAGTTCAGTTGCTAAGATTAGTAACTCGAAACGGGAGTTGCAGAATAAACAGAGACTAGTTAAGGGTGAAGTGACGATGTGTGTTGGAAGTGGTTCCAAGATTGATATGATCATCATCGCACACTCCCTATAATTTCGGGATTAGTGTTGAACCTAAATAAGTGTTATTTAGTGTTTGCGTTGAACATGAATATGATTTGATCATGTTTATTGTAATACGGTTATTCATTTAAGTAAGAGAATAAATTGTTGTTCTATTTACATGAATAAAACCTAATATGGTTACACACCCAATAAAAATAATTCATTGGATCTCGATCTTAATAATACACATATTCATAATATTGAAACCAAAAGATGCAAAGTTAATAATGATAGTGCAACTTATTTGTGGCACTGCTGTTTAGGTCATATTGGTATAAAGCGCATGAAGAAACTCCATGCTGATGAGCTTTCGGAATCACTTGATTATGAATCACTTGATGCTTGCGAACCATGCCTTTTGGGCAAGATGACCAAAACGCCGTTCTCCGGAACAATGGAGCGAGAAAAGATATGTTGGAAATCATACATACTGATGTATGTGGTCCGATGAATATTGAGGCTCGCGACAGGTATCATTATTTTCTGATCTTCACAAATGATTTGAGCAGATATGAGTATATCTACTTGATGAAACATAAGTCTGAAACATTTGAAAAGTTCAAAGAATTTCAGAGTGAAGTGAAAAACATCGTGACAAGAAAATAAAGTTTCTACGATCTGATCGCGGAGACAAATATTTGAGTTACGAGTTTGGTCTTCAGTTAAAACAATGTGAAACAGTTTCACTACTCACGCCACCTGGAACACCACATCATAATGGTGTGTCCGAACGTCATAACCGTACTTTATTGGATATAGTGCAATCTATGATGTTTCTTACCGATTTACCACTATCGTTTTTGGGGTTATGCATTAGAGACATCTGCATTCACGTTAAATAGGGCACCATCTAAATCCGTTGAGACGACACCGTGTGAACGATGGTTTGGCAAGAAACCTAAGATGTCATTTCTTAAAGTTTGGGGTTGTGATGCTTATATGAAAAAGTTTCATCCTAGTAAACTCAAACCCAAATCGGAGAAATATGTCTTCATAGGATGCCCAAAGGAGACTATTGGGTACACCTTCTATCACAAATCCGAAGGCAAGACTTTTGTTGCTAAATTCGGAGTTTTTCTAGAGAAGGAGTTTCTCTCGAAAGAAGTGAGTGGGAGGAAAGTAGAACTTGACGAGGTAACTGTACCTACTCCCTTATTGGAAAATAGTACATCACAGAAAACTGTTTCTGCGACACCTATACCAATTAGTGAGGAAGCTAATGATGATGATCATGAAACTTCAGGACAAGATACTACTGAACCACGTAGATCAACCAGAGTGAGATCCGCACCAGAGTAGTACGGTAATCCTGTTCTGGAGATCATGTTACTTGACCATGACGAACCTACGAACTATGAAGAAGCGATGGTGAGCCCAGATTCCGCAAAGTGGCTTGAGGCCATGAAATCTGAGATGGGATCCATGTATGAGAACAAAGTTTGGACTTTGGTTGACTTGCCCGATGATCGGCAAGCAATTGAGAATAAATGGATCTTCAAGAGGAAGATAGACGCTGATAGTAGTGTTACTATCTACAAAGCTAGAATTGTCGCAAAAGGTTTTCGACAAGTTCAAGGTGTTGACTACGATGAGAGCTTCTCACTCGTATCTATGCTTGAGTCTGTCCGAATCATGTTAGTAATTGCCGCATTTTATGAAATCTGGCAAATGGACAAACAAAACTGCATTCCTTAATGGATTTATTAAAGAAGAGTTGTATATGATGCAACAGAAGGTTTTGTCAATCCGAAAGGTGCTAACAAAATGTGCAAGCTCCAGCGATCCATCTGTGGACTGGTGCAAGCATCTCGGAGTTGGAATATACGCTTTGATGAGTTGATCAAAGCATATAGTTTTATACAGACTTGCGGTGAAGCCTGTATTTACAAGAAAGTGAGTGGGAGCACTACAGCATTTCTGATAAGTATATGTGAATGACATATTGTTGATCGGAAATAATGTAGAATTATTCTGTAAGCATAAAGGAGTGTTTGAAAGGAGTTTTCGAAGAAAGACCTCGGTGAAGCTACTTACATATTGAGCTTCAAGATCTATAGAGATAGATCAATACGCTTGATAATTTTTTTTCAATGAGTACATACCTTGACAAGATTTTGAAGTAGTTCAAAATGGAGCAGTCAAAGAAAGAGTTCTTGCCTGTATTACAAGGTGTGAAGTTGAGTAAGACTCAAAGCCCGACCACGGCAGAAGATAGAAAGAGAATGAAAGTCATTCCCTATGCCTTGGCCATAGGTTCTATAAAGTATGTCATGCTGTATACTAGATCTATTGTATACCCTGCACTGATTTGGCAAGGGAGTACAATAGTGATCTAGGAGTAGACCACTGGACAGCGGTCAGAATTATCCTTAGTGAAATAAGGATATGTTTCTCGATTATGGACGTGACAAAAAGGTTCGTCGTAAAGGGTTACATCAATGCAAGTTTTTGACACTGATCCAGATGATTCTAAGTCTCAATCTGGATACATATTGAAAGTGGGAGCAATTAGCTAGAGTAGCTCCGTGTAGAGCATTGTAGACATAGAACTTGCAAAATACTTACGGATCTGAATGTGACAGACTCGTTGACTAAAATTATCTCACAAGCAAAACATGATCACACCTTAGTACTCTTTGGGTGTTAATCACATAGATATGTGAACTAGATTACTGACTCTAGTAAACCCTTTGAGTGTTGGTCACATGACGATGTGAACTATGGGTGTTAATCACATGGTGATGTGAACTATTGCTGCTAAATCACATGGCGATGTGAACTAGATTATTGACTCTAGTGCAAGTGGGAGACTGAAGGAAATATGCCCTAGAGGCAATAATAAAGTTATTATTTATTTCCTTATATCATGATAAATGTTTATTACTCATGCTAGAATTGTATTAACCGGAAACATAATACATGTGTGAATACATAGACAAACAGAGTGTCACTAGTATGCCTCTACTTGGCTAGCTCGTTAATCAAAGATGGTTATGTTTCCTAACCATGAACAAAGAGTTGTTATTTGATTAACGAGGTCACATCATTAGTTGAATGATCTGATTGACATGACCCATTTCATTAGCTTAGCACCCGATCGTTTAGTATGTTGCTGTTGCTATTCTTCATGACTTATACATGTTCCTATGACTATGAGATTATGCAACTCCCGTTTACCGGAGGAACACTTTGGGTGCTACCAAACGTCACAACGTAACTGGGTGATTATAAAGGAGTACTACAGGTGTCTCCAAAGGTAGATGTTGGGTTGGCGTATTTCGAGATTAGGATTTGTCACTCCGAATGTCGGAGAGGTATCTCTGGGCCCTCTCGGTAATAGACATCACGTAAGCCTTGCAAGCACTGCAACTAATATGTTAGTTGTGAGATGATGTATTACGGAACGAGTAAAGAGACTTGCCGGTAACGAGATTGAACTAGGTATTGGATACCGACGATCGAATCTCGGGCAAGTAACATACCGATGACAAAGGGAACAACGTATGTTGTTATGCGGTCTGACCGATAAAGATCTTCATAGAATATGTAGGAGCCAATATGGGCATCCAGGTCCCGCTATTGGTTATTGACCGGAGACATGTCTCGGTCATGTCTACATTGTTCTCGAACCATAGGGTCCGCACGCTTAACGTTACGATGACAGTTATTATGAGTTTATGCATTTTGATGTACGGAAGGTTGTTCGGAGTCCCAGATGTGATCACGGACATGACGAGGAGTCTCGAAATGGTCGAGATGTAAAGATTGATATATTGGAAGCCTATGTTTGGACACCGGAAGTGTTCCGGGTGAAATCGGGATTTTACCGGAATACCGGGAGGG
The DNA here is from genome assembly GCA_034509565.1 of Triticum monococcum. Taxonomy (NCBI): domain Eukaryota; kingdom Viridiplantae; phylum Streptophyta; class Magnoliopsida; order Poales; family Poaceae; genus Triticum; species Triticum monococcum. Next base: position 660,392,882 of record CM067843.1, on the reverse strand, counting down.
TTACCGGAACCCCCCGGGAGGCAAATGGGCCTATTGGGCCTTAGTGGAAAAGTAAAAAGGGGCTGCCCACAAGGGCTGCGCGCCTCCCCCCTTCCCTAGTCCTATTAGGACTAGGAGAAGGGGCCGGCCCCCCTCTCTTCTCTCTTCTCTTTGGAGAGTCCTATTAGGAATAGGATTGGGGGGAGTCCTACTCCCGGTAGGAGTAGGACTCCTCCTGCGCCTCTCTCCCTAGCCGGCCGAACCCCTCCCCCTGCTCCTTTATATACGGGGGCAGGGGGCACCCCATAGACACACAAGTTGATCATTGTTGATCGTTCCTTAGCCGTGTGCGGTGCCCCCTGCCACCAAATTCCACCTCGGTCATATCGTTGTAGAGCTTAGGCGAAGCCCTGCGTTGGTAGTACATCAAGATCGTCACCACGCCGTTGTGCTGACGGAACTCTTCCTCGACGCTTTGCTGGATCGGAGCCCGAGGATCGTCATCGAGCTGAATGTGTGCTAAGAACTCGGAGGTGCCGGAGTAACGGTACTTGGATCGGTCGGATCGGGAAGAAGACGTACGACTACTTCCTCTACGTTGTGAGATCGCTTCCGCAGCCGGTCTGCGTTGGTACGTAGACAATACTCTCCCCCTCGTTGCTATGCATCACCATGATCTTGCGTGTGCGTAGGAAAATTTTCTAAATTACTACGTTCCCCAACACATAGTCACTATTGTAAAGAATTTCATCTATCACGGGTTTTTTCACGGTTCTTACCATAAAAGTCAAAGATTTCCCTAGCTTCCCGAATTATGTAGTCAAACTCATTCATAAGAACAAGAGTGGCCAACTTTTTGGCTCTAGGATTCTTTATTTCGGGAAGCTCAAAAAACAATCTTTGCAAAGTAGGATGGGTATGAATAAATTTACTTTCAAATTTCAAAACTAGTGCTGAAATAGCATCCGCATAAGATCTAGTAGTTTTAAGTATAGGAGCATCATCAAGACTCCTATTCCCAACGCAATTGAAAAATTCTTGGATGCGTTCTTTTCTCATAACGTTCCCTAGCCCCAAGATAAAAAATTTAGCATCTAGATTGCCTCTACATCAAATCTTAGGAGTCAGGCCATCATGTGTTGGTGCCATACCGAAATCACTCATGATTGCAAGCAGATAATAGATCTGACGAGAAAACGACGAACGGAAAAGAGAGGCGAATAAAATGGCAAATTTTTGTGAAGTGGTGGAGAGGAAAACGAGAGGAAAATGGCAAATAATTGTTATTAGGAACCTGGTTATGTTGAAGATCCTCCCTGGCAACGGCGCCAGAAATTCCTTTTTGATGTCGCTTGAAGCTACATCGGTATTTCCCCAAAGAGGAAGGGATGATGCGGCATAGCGGCAGTAGGTATTTCCCTCAGATATGAAACCAAGGTTATTGAACCAGTAGGAGAACCAAGCAACACAACGTAAATAGCACCTGCGCAAAAATAACAACTTCTCGCAACCCGACGTGTTAAAGGGGTTTTCAATCCCTTTCGGGGTACGGCGCCTCAAGATAGGCAAACGAACGTGAGGTAAATTTGTAGTAGATCGGACGCGAACAAAATAAATAACGATAAATTGCAGCAGAGTATTTTTGGGTTTTTGGATAAATAGATCTGGAAATAAAAGCAAATAAAAGGTAGATCACAAAGGTAAACAATATGAGAAAGAAGACCCAGGGGTGTAGTTTTCACTAGTGGCTTCTCTCGAGAAAAATAGCAAACGGTGGGTAAACAAGTTACTGTTGGGAAATTGATAGAACCTCAAATAATTATGATGATATCCAGGCAATGATCATTACATAGGCATCACGTCCAAGATTAGTAGACCAACTCCTGCCTGCATCTACTACTATTACTCCACACATCGACCGCTATCCACCATGCATCTAGTGTATTAACTTCATGGAAAAACGGGGCAATGCAATAAGAACGATGACATGATACAAGATCCGTTTATCTACATGGCGGTAGATATAGATCTCGTCTTTTTATCCTTAGTAGCAACAATACATACGTGTCGGTTCCCTTTCTGTCACTGGGATCAAGCACCGTAAGATCGAACCCACTACCGGGCACCTCTTCCCATTGCAAGATAAATAGATAAAGTTGGCCAAACAAAACCCAGATGTCGGAGAAGAAATACGAGGCTATAAGTGATAATGCATATAAGAGACCAAAGAAACTCAAATAACTTTCATGGATATGAAAAGATAGATCTGGTCATAAACTCAAAGTTCATCGATCCCAACAAACACACCACAAAAGAGTTACATTATATGGATCTCGAAGAGACCATTGTATTGAGAATCAAGAGAGAGAGATGAAGCCATCTAGATACTAACTACGGACCCGAAGGTCTACAAAGAACTACTCATGCATCATCGGAGGGGCACGAATGGAAGTGGTGAACCCATCCGTGATGCTGTCTAGATTGGATCTGGTGGTTCTGGACTCTACGGCAGCTGGATGAATATTTCGTCGACTCCCCTAGGGTTCTGGGATTTTTGGGGTATTTGTAGAGCAAAGAGGCGCTCCGGGGGGCACCCGAGGTGGGCACAACCCACCAGGGCGCGCCAGGGCCTCCTAGTGCGCCCTGGTGGGTTGTCCCCTCCTCTGGACTACCCCCAGGTGCAACCAAGGCCCAACATCTTCCTTCTGGCCCATAAAAAATCTCCGTAAAGTTCAGTGCCATTTGGACTTCATTTGATATTGATTTCCTGCGATGTAAAAAACGTGGAAAAACAGGAACTGGCACTAGGCACTATGTCAATAGGTTAGTACCAAAAAATGATATAAATGACTATAAAATGATTACAAAACATCCAAGATTGATAATAAAACAACATGGAACAATAAAAAATTATAGATACGTTGGAGACGTATCACATCCTTCATTATCTTCATGTTTTCAGCCACGAGATGTGTATCATCATGATCAGGGATCTTGGACTTTAACTTTCTGAGCACTTGGGCTCCATCTTCCTCTTCTTCTTCAATTTCAGGCCCTGGGGCCTTGTTCTTCTCAGCAGTAGGAATATTTCTTGTGCTTCTCTTTGGTGCGGACTTGGTGGCTGAAGCAGTAGCTTTGGGGGCAGTCTTGGTCTTTGAAGGAGCGGCCCCAAACCTGATGGCATCCCCCATCAGCTTCTGAGTCTTTGATGCTGGAGCAGCATCCTATTCTTCCTCTTCTTCCACATCAGATTGAATCATCATTGTAGGTTTCCAATAACTCTTGCCATAGTTTTCTTGGCCCTCTCCTTCCTCTTCTTTCCTTCACCAACAGGCTCTCCAACATTTGATTTGGTGGTTTCAAGAGTTGAGGCTCTGGCCTTAGACATGGGCACTCTCTTGGCAAGAGCCTTCTTTTGGAAACCAGGCTTTGTTGAAGCAGTTGTGCCAAATACCTTCTTAACTACTTTATTCTTGGAGCTTACCTCCTCCTTAGTAGCAACATAGTCCTCATATTCAGAGTCTGAGTTTCTCTTTCTCCTCTGCCTAGTAGCAGCCTTAGGCAGGTTGCTAGGAGTACTTATGCTCCCACCATCATAGCTGTTAGAGGGACTAGTGCCCTCACTCAGGTTAACTTGCTCCTCAGACTTGTTCTGGCTATCGCTGTGATCTTACATGTTTGACACTGCAAACTGAAAGCTGGCCCTGTGAACGGATGTAGATGAGATAGAGTGGATGAGCATCACAAAGTGCAGAGATTTTGCAAAACAATTGAGTCAAAAACTTAGTTTTAGTTTTCCACAGAAAGCATTTTGGAGCTACCGATTTGTTAAACTCGGTGCCACCGAAGCAATATTGGAGTCTGAACTAGTGAGATCGGTCAGACCGAGACATAGTTCGGTGAGTCCGAAATTGCTAGGGTTTCACTGAGAGTTGAACTCGGTCACACTGATTTGCAAGTTTCGGTCAGACCGAAAGTTACAAGTGCAATGGCCTAAGACAAATCGGTGAGACCGATTGTCGTTGTCAAAACCGGCGGATCTCGGGTAGGGGGTCTCGAACTGTGCATCTAGGATCGATGGTAACAGGAGACAGGGGACACGATGTTTACCCAAGTTCGGGCCCTCTCTATGGAGGTAATACCCTACGTCCTGCTTGATTGATATTGATGAATATGAGTGTTACAAGAGTTGATCTACCGCGAGATCGTGATGGCTAAACCCTAGAAGCTTAGCCTATATGACTATGGTAATGAATATATCCTTTCTGGACTAACCCCTCTGGTTTATATAGACACCTGGGGGATCTAGGGTTTACATAGAGTCGGTTACATGAGAAGGAATCTTCATAGTCGGTTGCCAAGCTTGCCTTCCACGCCAAGGAGAGTCCAATCCGGACATAGGTACAGTCTTCGGTCTTCATGTATTCCCAGCCCATCAGTCCGCCCCATGGATAACAGGTCAGACGCCCGAGGACCCCTTAGTCCAGGACTCCCTCAATAGCCCCTGAACTTGGCTTCAATGACGAGGAGTCCGGCGCGTAGATTGTCTTCGGCATTGCAAGGCGGGTTCCCCCTTCCGAACTCCTAGTTGATCTTTAGATGTAATGATTGTATCCGGACTTGTATGCACAACCGTAGAGGATACGATATTTCATGGGTTCAGCCCACCAACCATTTTTTGGTGATATAACACCACGCCTTCCCGACCTTTGCTTGCGAACCGTTTTAGCCGGCCCGTCGCCCCACGTCCCAGGACGTGGCCTTATTGGTGCATCTTATCCAAACGGAGATTGTGCCTCCCTTTTTTAAGGGATTCCTGTCGACCCAAATGTGGGTAACCCAACCGTCGCTTGGGTACAACTCCTTGGAAACAAGCAAGTTTTTGAGGCCCGAGAGGAGACGTTTTAAATTTGCAGTCTTTATATAGGGGTACAGACCCGTCTTTTTCTTCCACGCTTGCCTCTTCCTCAACCCCTGCTACCCCAAGTTCCAACACCCGGGTTTCGGTCTCCACCAGCCCCAATCATGTCCGGATCTAGCCGTCAGGGCCGGTGGGTAGCTTCTTCTATTATGGAGGAAGACATTGCAAAGCTTCGGGCGGCGAGGTACCTGACCGCTGAAATCCATCATCGGCTTCCCGCCAAGGGGCAGGTTATTCCCACCCCCAAATCCGGGAGAGGGTCGTGTTCGTGTCCCACTTCCTCCGTGGGTTGGGCTTTGCACTTAACCCCTTCGCCCGAGGGCTCATGTTCTATTACAGGCTAGACTTCCACGATTTGGCCCCGGACTCTATTCTTCTTATCTCGGTGTTTATCGTTACGTGCGAAGCCCTCCTCCGAACTCCTCTGCACTTCGGCTTGTGGCTCAAGACCTTTGATGTGAAGCCGCGAGTGGTAGAGGGGGAGCAGGCCGAGTGCCGCGGCACTACAGTGAGCAAGCTTGCTAGCGCTGTTTGGCTGAAAGGATACTTCGCCAAATCTTCCGATTTGTGGCAGCAGGGGTGGTTCTATATCACCGAGCCCCGCAGCTCCAAGTGGGCGATCGCGCCCGTATTTCGACCCAGCCCTCCAACTCAACTTGCATTGTGGATTAATAAGGGGCTAGATTGGGGATCAACGAATGATGTGCGAACTCTGCAAAGTCGCATCTGAAGCCTCATTGAGAGGGACATCAGCATAGCCAGCGTTGTTCATATAATGCTAGTTCGTCGGACCCTGTCGTGCCAGCGACAACCTCTCCGCCTATGGGAGTTCAATCCAAAAGGGCCGCGGATTCTTCAGAACTTCTTCGGCACAACGCACGAAGGAATGTGGAGATTAGTCTTCGGGAAACGAAGGCAATGGCCGGACAACACCGAAGATGTCGGCCTTGATTGTAACCATCCGGACACCCCAGTAAGTATTCGTTTACCGAATACCTCATAATTAGATACCCAGTGGCAAGATACCAATAGTATCATCCTTTTTCAGGGCTGGATAAAGAAGGTGGAATTGATTAGGTGTTCGGCTCCCCTTCCTGATGACTCGGCTACTCCTGTGTTAACAAGGATGCTAGCCTCGGTGCCATACCAGGCACCAGCAGGGGAGGGCGAAAAGATCCAAGATGACCTTGGTTCCGTAGGTAAGTCGGACATTGAATCCGAAGAAATCGACCTTTCCTCGCCCGAAGACGGAGGCGGAAAAGGACCCAGTATCCCTTCTCCAAAAAGGAGGAAAAGGGCCGCATCCGAAGATGGGGAGGGGCGGTCTCCCAAGAAGGGCAAGATGCCACCGTCGATCGGCTTGGGTTTGGAAAGCGATGCCGTTGAGCAGCTCCAACAAGGGGACAAGCCCTCGGCCGAACCGTAAGAGAATTCGGAGTACTTTGATAGCGTCCTACTCCGTTATTGTTACCGAAGATACATGTAAAGCGTTTGTGTATTTTTACTGGTCGGCACAGAATTTTTTGGGGCGATCCTCTTCTTCGGGGAGTCTCCTCCCAGAGATGATGGAGAGCGAGACGCCTCCTCCGACCTCCTCGCCCAATAAGGCAGATGACTCTAAAGTGTCATCGTAGAGGGTCCCTTTAGACCGGGGGACAGAAGAGGCAGTACCCAAAGGTGGATCTTCGACCATCCGGGATTCCGGGGCTGATGATAATCGAGGCCCCGGACTGTCGGGTTCACAGCCGACAGCGATTTTGAAGACAAGTGAGCCGATTCCTTCAAAGGATGATTGTGCTTTTGGGGCAGCCTCGGGGAACCCGGAGACTCCGGACATATTGCAGGACATGTTGCGGAAAGCATCTGTCTCGGGGGAACAGCGTACCTTGATGGGTACAGTGATTGAGAAGATTTTGTCCGCAAAGAGCAGATTAAATGAAGCCTTCATGAGCTTACTGAAGGGCTTCGAGGTTTGTAACCTAATGTTTTCAGCTATGTTTCATTTGCAAAGATGCGCCTGTGTATAGGTAGTAGCCCATGATACTCGGGTTGGCTTCCGCTGGGAAGCAAAACGGAGGATCGACAAAGACCGTTTGAGGACTAACCTAATCAACTTTTAACATAGGCTTCTTCTCCCTTGGCCGCTTCCCGGACTATGGAAATTGCCGATTTGCAGGGGAAGCTTTATGTGGCAGGGGATGATCTTGGTTTAATCAATATGCGTCTTGACGAGTCGCAAGGTGAAAGGATCGATATGGTTGACTAGAGGGGGTGAATAGGCAACTAACAATTTTTAGCTTTTCTTTAACAATTTAAACTTTGCATCAAAGTAGGTTGTCTAGATATGCAACTAGGTGAGCAACCTATATGATGCAACAAAGATAGGAACACAAGCAAGCAATAGATATATCACAAATAAGCTTGCACAAGTAAAGGCACGAGATAACCAAGAGTGGAGCCGCTGGAGACGAGGAGGTGTTACCAAAGTTCCTTCCCTTTGAGGGGAAGTACGTCTCTGTTGGAGCGGTGTGGAGGCACAATGCTCCCCAAGAAGCCACCAGGGCCACCGTATTCTCCTCATGCCCTCACACAATGTGAGATGCCGTGATTCCACTATTGGTGCCCTTGGAGGCGGCGACCGAACCTTTACAAACAAGGTTGGGGCAATCTCCACAACTCAATTGGAGGCTCCCAACGACACCATGAAGCTTCACCACTATGGACTATGGCTCCGCAGTGACCTCAACCGTCTAGGGTGCTCAAACACCCAAGAGTAAGAAGATCCGCAAGGGATTAGTGGGGGGAATCAAATTTCTCTTGGTGGAAGTGTAGATCGGGGCCTTCTCAACCACTCCCGAGCAAATCAACAAGTTTGATTGGCTAGGGAGTAGGATCGGGCGAAAATGGAGCTTGGAGCAACAATGGAGCTTAGGGTTGGAAGAGGGAGTCAACTAGAGGAAGAAGACACCCCTTTTATAGCTTAGGACAAAAATCCAACCGTTATCCACGTACCAGCCCACGACCAGTGATACTACCGCAAGGCCATGCGGTACTTCCGATCCTGACAAGCGGTACTACCACAAGGCCATGCGGTACTACCGTGAGGAACCGCGGTACTACTACAGCACCAGCAGTAGCTAGGGCAGACCTGAAGCACAAGGGCTGAGGACGGTACTGCCGCAAGCGCGGTACTACCGCACGGCAGGAAACCCCTAGCCTGGGAAGAGCGCGGATAAAAATACATCTGTGCCTACTTCCGCTGGAAAGCATACGAAGCAAAAATCCGATACAGTACTACCGCAGAGGAGCGGTACTACCGCCTGGCAGCTGAGCCAGGCCGCGCACGGTACTACCGCGCAAGGGATGCGGTACTACCGCGGTGGCGTGGATGTAAAAAAATTACATCCGCCCCTACTACCGCAAAGGAGCGATACTTGGCCTGGGGGGCCACGATACTACGGCTCTAGAGGAGCGGTACTACCGTGGGCACCTGGGGTACTACCGCGCCGAAGTACAGTACTACCGCGGGTGCCTGCGGTACTACCGCTCAACAAGGAGCAGTACTACCGCAAGCCCATCAACAGCAGCCAGGACAAGGTAAAGAGGATAAACAGAGGATGTCCAAAGTGCAGGGGAAAGGAGGGGACATGGAAGAAAACGTGTACGTGATGATTCCACCCAAACCTTTCCGACGCGGACCCCCTCTTAATAGTACGGCTTTCCTACGACTCAAATCCACCAAAAAGAAACTTAGAAAAAACGCCGTCTTCAATAGTCTTCGAGGGGCACCAAACCGTCTTGTGCCTAGCGATGAAACGTCTGGGAAACTCAAGGCACACGATTAGTCCGCAAAAGCATTGTCATCAATCACCAAAACACCTTAGGGATAAATATGCCCTTACAATCTCCCCCTTTTTGGTGGATTGATGACAATACAGGATTTGCACAAGGGAAATAATATTAAGCAAATGCAAACCCCTCCTCTCTAGAATATAGACGGGCTCCCCCTAGATGTGTTCCAACTAGATGGGTGCTTTGGACTGCATGACACACATACTAGGATCAAAGCTCCCCCTATATTATAGAGACAAGGCATATCTTGCAAAAGTAAGGCTGACACCATATGAAGGATAAGTCTCCTCGATGTCCTCCTCAGTACTAGTCTTTGTCTTGTATTTGCTATCTTGTCTTGCACGGTCTCCTCGATGTCCTCCTCAGAACTGGTCCACTTGAAGCCTTGCTTCGCCATCCATTTAGACTCTGGCATGATGGCATCCTCAGAACCGCCAGAAACGTCCTCTCCAGAGAGCCTCATAACCTTCTTGTAGCGGCAGCGACTCTCCTTGGATGCCACATGAGTCATGTACTACCACTTTGCTTGCATGCAGAAAAGAGTCTTCATCTTGTCCTTCAGCTTCTTGGCCCACGAGGGCTCAGAGGAAGGTTGGGAAGACCTAGCAGCACGGTCCTCAGCAACATCCTCTGCTCGAGCCTCCTCCTCATTAACACCCCTCCTTGCAGCAGACGCCTCAGCATGAGTAGTAGTGTTGGCCCAGTTGGGCTTGACGCAGAGACTGATGGTCTCATGCCGAATCCAGTCTGGAGCAAGGAACTCATCACCAGGGTACAGCTTCTCCCAAGTTGTGGAGATCAACAGAAACAGGTATGGTCCATAGATAGGTACCTTGCGGGTGTACACCGCAAACCGAAGCTCACACCACATGATGTGTGAGACATCAAGTGGCCGAGTCTGAGACGTATGAGCCTCCTCGCACAGGAGCATCATGTCCACCAGATAGGAATGAACTTTCTCCTTGTCGCTAATGCAAGGGAACAGAGTGTTGCAGAAGATGTGATGCATGATATCCAGAAAAGAGTTCAGCACCCAAGTCGACTTGCCACTGGGAAGCACCTTCTCAACATAGAACGGCTAAAGCTTGTTCTTGCTAGCAGACTCAGAATTGGCGTGGGGGCGAACACCAACGGGTGTGTGGAGCCCGTCATCAGGAACATGGAGCAGATCCATGAACTCCTTCCAGGTAGCAGACAACTGACGGCCATTGGTCATCCAGGTCATCCTCCGCTCATCCCCGGGGTGAAAGTGAACTGAGGCAAAGAACTGACAGATAAGCTCAGGGTCATAGTCAAGGTGGAAAGAGATCACATGTTCAATACCGAACTGCTCCACCAAATCTAGAGCTTCTCCAAAGTAGTCACGGAACTTGTCCTTCCTCAAGTGATCCATGTCTATCCACTTGACATCCATGTAGGTGTTTTGTTTGTTCTTGATTACATCCAGATAAATGAGAGCCTGCTGCTTGGTCCAAAACAAGTCAGTGCCTCTTAGGGTAGCACGAGCATTCACATAAGGGTTGATCTTCCGGCGTTCGATGTACTCAGTGAGGGGAATCTCGTCCATGCCCTTAGCAGGTTCCTTTTTCTTGCTGGCAGTGGTCTTGACATTGCGCTTGGGGGCACTGGAGCCCTCTGGTGCTTCATCTTGAGGATTTTGCAGTCGCTTGGAGCCAGTGTCACGACTGGGATTGGAACGACGAGAGCCACCACCTAAGACACAAGAGAAAGCACACACAAAGAGCGAGAAGAATCAATGCAAAGACCACGGCAAAGCAAGGGAAACAGGTAGAAAGCATACGGGATAACTGCCACGAGGAAGATGGGACAACAACGGTAGTGCCGCCTGGTCGTGCGGTACTAAAATTTTAGTACCGCTCCTAGTCGCGGTAGTACCGTGTGAGGATACGGTAGTACCATGTCTTGGAGCGGTAGTAAGACCTTAGTGCCACAGAACGTGCGGTAGTACCGCACCGAACGGGCGGTAGTACCGCACCGAACGGGTGGTAGTACCGGACAAGCGGTAGTACCGCACCAGAAGCACGGTAGTACCGCACCGCGTTAGATCTGAACCTACTTTTGAATCTGAGAAGACGCGTGAAACCACGGTGGAACTACGGTTGATCAAATCTACCACGGGACAATATATCAAGTATAATTTCTACGCAACACTACTCTCCTACAACCTTCTCTTGCAAAGACTTGGCCTAAAATCTCAAGAACACAAGCATCTCCCCAAAAACCTAGAGACAAGAGAACCAACTAGAAAGAGAGGGATTTGGGGAAAAACCTTGGTCCATGGCAAGAGGAAGTGGTGGGGAACGATCCCACCGGTCGGAATCCAAGGAGAGCAGCCGGAGACGGAGATCCGGCGAGGGACTCCGGCCCCGTTCTTGAGCGAGAGAGAGAGAGAGAGAGAGACAAAGTGGGGAACACTCACGAATGGGTATGGGGGAGTTAGAACCCCCCTGTTCCCGTCCTTATCCCCACGCGCCTCCGACAGCGCAGTAGTACCACGTATCATCGCGGTAGTACCGCTTGGGCAGAAGAACCGCACCAAAGCGGTAGTACCGCTCTCCCAGGCGGTAGTACCGCGCTAGGCTGGTAGTATCGTACTCTCCATGCACGGTAGTACTGTGGCAGGCCGCGGTAGTACCGTGAGCTCAAGAAGAAGCCATTTCCAAACACAAGAAAAGAGAGGTCTTTGCAAGGAAACTTCAAACGAACAAGACACCTCACAACAAGCTCAAACACGAAAGGAAGAAGGGGCAAAACGACAACAAGAGATGACCACGAGACACAACCTCTCCAAAGAGAGGGTGGTGGCCGGAGCCACCTATGTTTGAGTCAATTGGTATGGCACCGCGAAGAATTATCCTTAGGCCCATGACCAAAACTCGTCTTTGAAGCACAAGTACCATCAAGAATGGCTAATGTGAAAGATTTGATCAATTTATGCATAATGGGGGGAGGGAGAGTTCATTGAGAGAACAAAACTCCCCCTATGTCCATGCCTACATCTAAACAAGACAACAAGTTGAGTATGGTGGGGTGTGCAAGGGTTCAAGCAACATTGCTCGAATCAATGATATTTAGCTCATGCCTTAACTCGCGAAATCTTGCTTCATCCAACGGCTTCGTGAAAATATCTGCAAGGTTATCATGAGTGTTGACGTAGTTGAGCTTGATCTCCCCTCGCCTAATGTCATCCTGGATGAAGTAATACCGAATCTCAATATGCTTCGTCTTGAAGTGTTGCACCGGGTTGAGAGAAATCTTGATGGCACTTCCATTCTCACACCAAAGAGGCACTTTGTCACAAATGACACTGTAATCCTTTAAAGTTTGCCTCATCCATAAGAGTTGTGCACAACAACTACCGGCCGCTACATACTCCACTTCCGTGGACGAGAGAGACACACAACTTTGCTTTTTGGAGGACCAACTCACCAAAGAGCAACCAAGGAATTGGCACCCTCCGGAAGTGGACTTCCTATCCACTTTGTCTCCCGCCCAATCGGAGTCCGAATACCCTACAAGCTTGAAGTTTGCTCCTCTTGGGTACCATAAGCCAAAGTTTGGGGTATGAGCCAAATATCGAAAGATTCGCTTGACCGCCACATAGTGAATTTCCTTAGGTGCAGCTTGAAACCGTGCACAAATTCCCACACTCAACATGATATCCTGTCTAGATGCACAAAGGTAAAGCAAGGATCCAATCATGGAGCGATATACCTTTTGATCCACCGCTTTACCATTGGGATCTATGTCAAGTTGGCACTTGGTGGGCATTGGAGTGGAAGCCGGCTTGACATCACTTAGCTTGAATCTCTTGAGCATGTCTTGAGTGTATTTGGCTTGGTTGATGAAGGTTCCTTATCTTCTTTGCTTCACTTCAAACCCTAGAAAGAACTTCAACTCTCCCATGGAAGACATCTTGAACTTTGAGGTCATGAGAGCGGCGAATTCCTCATTGAAAGCTTTGTTAGGGGAACCAAAGATAATGTCATCAACATATAGTTGGCATACAAACAACTCCCCTTTGACCTTCTTAGTAAAAAGAGTGGGGTCGATTAGCCCAACTTCAAACCCATGATCTTGTAACAACTCGGTAAGGTGGTCATACCACACACGTGGGGCTTGTTTAAGCCCATAGAGTGCCTTATCGAGTTGATACACATGATCGGGAAAGTAGGGATCCTTGAACCCGGGGGTTTCTTGACATAGACCAACTCATTAATAGGACCATTAAGAAAAGCACTCTTCACATCCATTTGTTGCAACTTAAAGTTGTGATGAGAAGCATAAGCAATCAACAAACGAATGGATTCAAGGCGAGCAACAGGAGCAAAGGTTTCACCGTAGTCGATACCCTCGACTTGGGAGTATCCTTGTGCCACCAATCTTGCCTTGTTGCGAATGATTGTCCCATGAGCATCTTGCTTGTTCTTAAATATCCACTTGGTTCCAATGACATTGTGGTTCCCCGTTGGCCTTGGCACCAATCTCCACACCTTGTTGTACTCGAAGTTATTGAGTTCTTCATGCATGGCATTAAGCCAATCTGGATCTTCGAGTGCTTCATATACCTTTTGGGGTTCAACACAAGAGACAAACGCATGATGTTCACAATAGTTTGCCAATTTTCTACGAGTGCTTACCCCCTTTTGAATGCTTCCAAGTACATTCTTCATGAGATGACCCTTGGTGGAGAGCTTGGAAGCAATCTTGGCGGCACGACACTCCAATTCCTCCTCGGTGGTGAGTTGAGGAGCGGTCAGTTGATCATCTTGAGCGACGTCTTGAGCTTGTTCTTGATCTTGAACTTGCTCGGAGGAGAGAACTTGACCTTGGGCATCACTTGGTGTGTCAACACCATCTTGAGCATGATCTTGCCCTTGGTCTTGTTCACGAGGATGAGGGCCTTCACTTTGTTCTTCGGAAGCGTGTGGGCCTTGGGTTGGTGATGGCTCCACTTGAGTGGAGCATTGTCCTTCTTCTTCGGCCACAAGTGGTTCCTCAATGGGTAGGATAAAACCAACACCCATTCTTCTTATGGCTTGAGGAGGAATTTCACCACCTACATCACAAGTGCCACTTTGCTCCACTTGGGAGCCATTATTCTCATCAAACTTCACGTTACACGTCTCCTCAATAAGTCCCATGGATTTATTAAGGACACGGTAAGCATGAGAGTTTGTAGCATAACCAACAAATATGCCCTCATAAGCTCTAGCGTCAAATTTAGACAACCGAACACCTTTCTTGAGAATGAAACACTTACACCCGAACACCCGAAAGTACTTAAGGTTGGGCTTGTTACCGGTGAGTATCTCATATGGAGTCTTGTTCAAGCCCTTGCGGAGGTAGAGCCGATTGGATTCATGACACGCGGTGTTGATGGCTTCGGCCCAAAAGTTGTATGGGGACTTGAACTCTGCCATCATGGTCCTTGCCGCATCCATCAACATCCGGTTCTTCCTCTCCGCAACACCATTTTGTTGAGGGGTGTAAGGTGCGGAATATTAATGCTTGATCCCCTCATCACTAAGAAACTTATCCAAGGTGTAGTTCTTGAACTCGGTGCCGTTGTCACTTCTTATTGTCAAGATCTTTGCATTGTGTTGACGTTGTGCTTCATTTGCAAAATCAATGACGGTTTGTTGGGTCTCGCTCTTCCTCTTGAAGAAATACACCCAATTATATCTTGAGTAGTCATCCACAATCACCAAGCAATACTTCCTACCCCCAAGACTATCAAAGGATGGAGGCCCAAAGAGATCCAAGTGAAGGAGCTCCAAAGGCCTCTTTGAGTAAATGATAGTCGTGGGAGGGTGAGCCTTCTCATGAAGCTTTCCTTCGATACAAGCACTGCAAGCACGATCTTTAGCAAAACTAACATTCGTTAGTCCACGAACATGGTCCCCGTTGAGAAGACTTTGCAAAGATCTCATATTGACATGGGCTAAACGGCGATGCCAAAGCCATCCCACATCAACTTTAGCCATTAGGCACGTCACGGTCTTAGTGGGTCGCTCCGAAAAGTTAATCACATATAGACCATGCTCGACATGCCCAACAAAGGCTACTTTAAGAGTCTTGCTCCACAAGAGGGTCACGGTATCAATATCAAAGAAAGTGGCAAAGCCCATGATTGCAAGTTGACGAAAGGAAAGTAAATTGTATGCAAGGGACTCAATGAGCATGACCTTCTCGATCGTGAGATCATGAGAGATGACAACCTTGCCAAGTCCCAATACCTTAGAAGATGAGGCATCACCCCACTCGACATTGGTGGGCATAGATGGAATCTTGTGCACGTCCACCACCAAGTCCTTGCTTCCGGTCATATGATTTGTAGCTCCACTATCGAGCAACCATGATCCCCCACCGGAAGCAAACACCTACAAGAGATCAATGCTTGGTTTTAGGTACCCATTTTGTAATGGGTCCTTTGATGTTAGTAACAAGGGTCTTGGGAACCCAAATAGACCATTCAATGTACTTATGAGGAGAACCAACAAATTTGGCATAGACATGCCCATCACTAGCATGACATGACACATAAGAAGGATTAAAGTCGTTGGCTTTGTTGGGAGGGGTTACATTGCCCTTTTTGACACCGCCACCCTTCGCATTGTTCTTCTTCTCCTTGGAAGCACTCTCTCCCTCCTTCACAAACGTTTGCTTGAGAGGAGGAGGTCGTTTGGTCTTGTTATCCTTCTTCTTGTTCTTGGGGTTGGGTGCGAACCCAATCCCCTCCTTGGCCACAACTCCCTTTTGATTTCTCAAAAGGTCATTTAGGTTCTTCTCACCTTGTATGCATGACACAAGGCCTTTCTCAAGTTGCTCCTTCAACTTAACATTCTCCTCAATAAGATGCACATGCTCACAACAAGGGTTAGTAGCATTTGCATTATCCATTAACACCATACGAGGAAAAGTGGCTTTCTCCTTGGTTAGCTTCACTTGGAGTTGATCATGAGACTCCTTGAGGGTAGCATGAACACCCTTCAAGACTTTGTGAGCCTTGTCGAGAATGTCAAACTCCTCTTTGAGTCTAGCAAGATCAACCCCAAGCTTTGCCTTCTCGGAGTTTAGCACGCGAGAAACAACAAGCGCATGATCAAGATCTTTCTTTAATTTAGCATGATCATCATTGTGAGACTCCTCAAGAGCCAAACGAAGACCACGCTCTTCCTCAAGAGCATTGGAAAGATCTGAAATCTCATCGGCATAGTCACGACTATGCCCCTCCATCTTAGAGATGCTATCTTCGTGAGCCTCGATCATGTCATTGGCTTCACCAAGTTGTTCCAAGAGAGAAACAAAGTGCTTCTTGGATTTACCCTTGAGTTTACCCATAAAGGCATCAAACTCATTCACCTCCACATTATTTCCCTCATGTTCATCAATGTTATCCGGCGAAGAAGGATGATTAATGATGGTAGTTTTGATGTTGGGGGTTACCTTGTTGGTGGCTTTAGCCATGAGGCACTTGGTGGTGATGCTCTCATTGGGTGAATCAAAGAGAGACACCCGTGGATTCATCGCAATGGCAACGGAGGCCATGGCAACCGACTCACCATCTTCATCATCGTCATCATCCTCATTGTACTCTTCTTGTACCACCAATGCCTTGGGAGGAGTCTTCTTGGTGAAATTGCTCTTGTTGGGGAACGACTTGGCCTTGTCCTTCCGGATGAGCTTGCCACCATTGTCTTCCCTCTTCTCATAAGGGCACTCCGCAAAAAAGTGGCTTACATTGCCACAATTGAAACAAGTCCTCACTCGTTGCTTGCCCTTTGTGCCACTTGAATTGTTCTTGTTGAAGTTGGGCCTTGAGTTCTTCTTGCTCCAAAATTGCCTTGAAGCAAGGGCCATGTGTTCATGATAGGCATACTTCGTATCTTCGAGGTTACTCTCCTCTTCTTCCTCTTCGTCCTCTTCCTCCATACTAACCTTGACCTTTAGAGCAAGGTTGGGTTTCTTTACTCTTTGAGAGCGAAGTACCGCATTGTCAGCGGTCTTGTCCAAGATGCTCATAGCAACGAACTCATCCAACACATCACTTGAGGACAAGGTGTGGAAGTCCGGCCTTTGACGAATGACGGAGGACATGGCTTTGTGGTAGGGCATCATTGCCTTGAGGAATTTGCGCTTGATCCAATTGTCATCCATGTCCTTGCTTCCATGATCTCGGAGTGAGACTGCGAGTTTGGTCACCCTCCGATAGAGCTCATGAGGTTCTTCATCTTCTTTCATTGCAAACTCATCGGCTTCATCTTGCACCACTTCATAGTTGGAGCGTTGAATGCTTGCGCTTCCTCGGTAGAGGGAAACCACTTGGTGCCGAGCATCTTTGGCCAAGGAGTAAGGCCGGAGATGAGGAAGGTCTTCGGGTGGGATAGCTTCTTGAATGATGAAGAGAGCATTCTCATTGAATTGATTATCCACGGCTTCTCTAGGAGTGAAGTTGCTTCGGTCATGCAGATAGAAACCTTCTTCAATGATTCTCCAAAGGTTAGTGTTCCCATGATTTAAATGACGCTTAAAACGATAGACCCAAGAGTCAAATTCAACATTCTTCTCAATCTTAGGGGCCGGCCCAGCATGATTCAAATGAGTGGAAGGGAGAGGTCCACCATAGACAAGTGGAGGTTCCACATGGGCAAAGATGCCGGTGCCACTCTTACCACTAGTAGGAAGGGCTTTCTCGCTAGTAGCTTCCCCCTTGTCGGAGGTAGCATCCGTCACCTTGTTGGCGAGATCACCCACTTTCAACGGTGCGGTGGAAAGTTTAAGCTCTTCTAAGAAATCTTTAAACATGCTTTTGACCTCGGTCGTCATGGAGGTTTTCAATGTGTCCAACGCCACATTGAACTCCTCACGAGAGACCGCGGTTCCCCCATCTCCCGTAGAAGATACCGGATTTGCACCGGAGTGCTCATCCTCACCTTCTACGACGTCAACCATACTCTTCGGACGATAAACTCCTTAATAAAGAGATGAGGCTCTAATACCAATTGAAAGGATCGATATGGTTGACTAGAGGGGGGTGAATAGGCAACTAACAATTTTTAGCTTTTCTTTAACAATTTAAACTTTGCATCAAAGTAGGTTGTCTAGATATGCAACTATGTGAGCAACCTATATGATGAAACAAAGATAGGAACACAAGCAAGCAAGCGATATATCACAAATAAGCTTGCACAAGTAAAGGCACGAGATAACCAAGAGTGGAGCCGGTGGAGACGAGTAGGTGTTACCGAAGTTCCTTCCCTTTGAGGGGAAGTACGTCTCCGTTGGAGCGGTGCGGAGGCACAATGCTCCCCAAGAAGCCACTAGGGCCACCGTATTCTCCTCACGCACACAACACGAGATGTCATGATTCCACTATTGGTGCCCTTGGAGGCGGTGACCGAACCTTTACAAACAAGGTTGGGGCAATCTCCACAACTCAATTGGAGGCTCCCAACGACACCATGAAGCTTCACCACTATGGACTATGGCTCTGCGGTGACCTCAACCATCTAGGGTGCTCAAACACCCAAGAGTAACAAGATCCGCAAGGGATTAGTGGGGGGAATCAAATTTCTCTTGGTGGAAGTGTAGATTGGGGCCTTCTCAACCACTCCCGAGCAAATCAACAAGTTTGATTGGCTAGGGAGTAATATCGGGCGAAAATGGAGCTTGGAGCAACAATGGAGCTTAGGGTTGGAAGAGGGAGTCAACTAGAGGAAGAAGACACCCCTTTTATAGCTTAGGACAAAAATCCAACCGTTATCCACTTACCAGCCCGCGACCAGCGGTACTACCACCCCAGACCAGCGGTACTACCGCAAGGCCATGCGGTACTTCCGCTCCTGACAAGCGGTACTACCGCAAGGCCATGCGGTACTAACGTGAGGAACCGTGGTACTACCGCAGCAGCAGCAGTAGCTAGGGCAGACCTGAAGCATAAGGGCTGAGGACGGTACTGCCGCAGGCGCGGTACTGCCGCAGGTGCGGTACTACCGCTCCCCCTTGCGGTACTACCGCACGGCAGGAAACCCCTAGCCTGGGAAGAGCGTGGATAAAAATACATTCATGCCTACTTCCGCTGGAAAACGGATGAAGCAAAAATTCGATACAGTACTACCGCCTGGCAGCTGAGCCAGGCCACGCACGGCACTACCGAGCAAGGGATGCGGTACTACCACGGTGGCATGGATGTAAAAAAATTACATCCGCCCCTACTACCGCGAAGGAGCGGTACTTGGCCTGGGGGCCATGGTACTACGGCTCCAAAGGAGCGGTACTACCGTGGGCACCTGCGGTACTACTGTGCCGAAGTACGGTACTACCGCGGGTGCCTGTGGTACTACCGCTCAACAAGGAGCAGTACTACCGCAAGCCCATCAACAACAGCCAGGACAAGGTAAAGAGGATAAACGGAGGATGCTCCAAAGTGCAGGGGAAAGGAGGGGACAAGGAAGAAAACGTGTACATGATGATTCCACCCAAACCTTTCCGATGCAGACCCCCTTTTAATAGTACGGCTTTCCTACGACTCAAATCCACCAAAAAGAAACATAGAAAAAATGCCGTCTTCAATAGTCTTTGAGGGGCACCAAACCGTCTTGTGCCTAGCTATGAAACGTCTGGGAAACTCAAGGCACATGATTAGTCCATAAAAGCATTGTCATCAATCACCAAAACACCTTAGGGATAAATATGCCCTTACACAAGGTATGTATTCGGGGCAGTCCTCATACATTTTTGTGGTATAAGTATAATGCTGAAATTTGGCTGCAGATGGTGCTGCCGCCGTTGAAGTTCTTTGAGCGGAGTTGGCCCGGGCCATGGAGCAGGCCCGGTGGAGCAATGCTGCTGCCGAAAAGGCACCGGCTGAATTAAAAGCTAAATGAGCTGCATAGCGCCAAGATGAGGAGAAGATATCCACGATGACCCTCGAGCTGGAGAATGCTATCGGCCGCTGTGAATTTCTGGAGAAGGAGAGTAAAGCCTTAATGGCTGATCTGGAGAAGGCCTTACAAGAGGAGAGAGGAGCGCGGTCGGAATGCAGAGCGGCCCGTGAAGAGGTTCGGCATGAGAGGGAGATTGCGGCTGGAAAGCCCTTTCTGTTGCAAACTAAGTTCGGTGACCCGAACTATGCCCAGCTCAACCAAGTATGGAGTTCTCCGGATGAGTTCTTGGACTTGCTGAAGAGTTCTGTTGATGCGGCGCAGTATTACCAAGCGCGGGATGGATATGCAACGGAGAAGCTTTTTTGGTCGCAGTTTGGCGCATCAAAGCGCCCTTTGTTGCTCAATGAACAGATGTCCCAATGGGCCGAACTTCATAGGATGTCCGGCGCTGCCATGAAGGACGTCGTAGTCCGGTTGTGGCCAACCGAGCCTGTTCCGAATAGCTATTTCGGTTTAGTGCAAAGGCTTGTTGATGCGGTGCCATGTATCGACGCTGTGAAGCAGTCAACGTGCATTGAGGGTGCATGGGTGGCTTTTGCCTGAGTCAAGACGTTCTGGGGGAAGATGAAGGCCATCGATGTTGTGACGAAGGGTCCACCCAAAGGCAAGGACCGTCCGGAACCGGAGCATTATTTTGAAGACGTCCTAGAGGTCGCCCGCTTTGTAGAGGGTCAGTGCTCAAAAGACATAATGTTCGAGTGAGGTGTATGAAAATTGTAAAAAAAAACAATTTTATAGTTAATCTATTTATGTTTTGCTTGAAAGCTTGAATTCCTCCTGTGCGGCCGTTGTGATATAATCTGAAAGTTTTCTAGTCGTCGACTTCAGCCCCCTCGTAGGAGGTATGGGGGTGTTCGGAAAAGCATTTAATCACTCTTTATCCAACGTCTTGGTCCATGAAGGAGGTGATAATGCGGTGAACCAGGCAATCGGACTATAAGGCGTTAACACTTTCACTTAGACATAGGAGTTTTATGGTGGAGCTACGACATAGCCCCTGGTATGTATGTGGCGTATGGTGCCTTACATATTTGATCTGAAAAAGATCCCTCGTCTGACATGGAGAATCGCTAAAGATTCCAATAAGTCGTCAAGTGGTTGACCAGCTCACGCCGCATCATGACAGTCAGTTTTCGGGTTTCTCTACTGAGGTGCTCGTCCGGTTTAGACCAGGGAACAATCGCAGTAGTTCTCCCTTTACTACCCTAGCCTATAGAGCGGAACGTAGGGTAGCAAGCACAGGAGCCGGGCAACCCAACTATTGACCCCAAGACAATGATTCGGAGCTGATGCATATAAGGCCAAACTTGCGATGCCGAAGTATGCTATAGAGTTGTTCGGACTTTACTGGCAACTCATTTGTTCCCACACCGATCCCATGGCAGGTTGGGCCAAGGTATTTTTGTGAAATAACCGTAGGAGCCATATCTGTCGGGAAAACCATACGGATGGTTAGTTCGAATATTGTTTACTGGTAACTGAGCGGTATGCCAATGATTACTTATGATATATGTATATAAAAGCCAACCCCAGCTATTTGACATGCTCAGGGTTGGAGGCGGAGGAATAGGCATAGTACAGGCTCGAAAAATAGAGAGTGCGGTCTAGGAAAAGTTATTTTTGACCTCCTGTCGCACATCTGCGCCGCCAGTCCTCGGTGGGGGGAATCCTTGATGGACATAGCCCCTTAGGTGAGTGTATGGATCCGGACTCCGATAGAGCCGGTTTCCGATTTTTATCCTATCCGTCACTTGTTTTTTAAAGGATATTGAGAGATGAAAAAAGAAAATAAATAATTATATATAGAAAAAAGTTACTGGAGTGCTTGTAGGCTTGTCCATATTGTGCTTCTGCAGATGCTCATGGTATCTTGAGTGTGTAATGATGTATGTGCGGTACAAACTTTGTAGGTGTACAGAGTGGGCGGCGGAAGCCTGGATGCTATTTCCGTTATAGGGGTAGTTGATCCTCGGGTGGAGACTGCTTCAGACCCCCGGTTTTTCGTTGGTGAACCTTTCTGTCATCCCTGTCGCTTGGCACCTTCCTTCCCCTGTGTTTGGCTTGAGTTTGTCGGCCTGTTTAAAGACCCAACAGCCTCTGTTGGTATGATTAGCTGGTTTGTTAGGGTGGCCATGAATCTGGCAGGGTCGGTCCAATATCCTGTCCAGGTTGGATGGTTCATCTCGATTCGCCTTGGATGGCTTTTTCCGTTGACCGGGCTTGGGTTTGTTGAATCCGGCGTTGACCGCTACGTCGCCTGATCTTTCATTGTCATTGTGACTATTGTTTTTGCTTCCTCGTGACTTGTCGTTGGCGTCTCGGATTTCGGAGGTGCCCTGGTTGCTAGCGCTATTGCTTCTACAAGCGAGCCAACTGTCTTCTCCCGCGCAAAAGAGAGTCATTAGAGCAATGAGAGTTGTCATGGATTTAGGTCCTTCTTGGCCTAGGTGGCATGCAAGCCATTCGTCCCGGACACTATGTCTGAAAGCCGTGAGGGCTTCCACGTCCGGACAGTCGATAATTTGGTTCTTTTTGACTAAGAACCGGGTCCAGAGCTCCCTGGCTGACTCGTCGGGCTGTTGGACAATGTGACTTAGGTCATCGGCATCCGGTGGCCGGACATGTGTTCCTCGGAAGTTATCGACGAAGGCCTCTTCCAAGTCCTTCCAGCTGCCTATGGAGTTTTCAGGCAGGCTATTTAACCAGTACCGAGCTAGTCCTTTTAGTTTTAGTGGGAGGTATTTAATGGCGTGGAGGTCGTCTCCACGGGCCATATGGATGTGGAGGATGAAATATTCTATCCATACTGCGGGATCGGTTGTCCCGTCGTATGATTCAATATTGACGGGTTTGAATCCTTCGGGGAATTCATGATCCATTACTTCATCAGTGAAGCAAAGCGGGTGTGCGGCACCTCTATGTTGGGCCACACTGCGGCGTAACTCCGAAGGAGTCCCATTGCGGTTTTTGGCCTGGTCGCGACGAGGTGTAACACGTCTGAATATGTAGCCGTCGTCGCATGTCGAAGCATGTTTTCGTGATCCGTAGATCGGTCTTGCGTTTCCTGCTCTATTGTCCCAGTCCCTTTGCAGGTTGTCTGGGTAATCGTGTCCTACGTTGTTCTTGCCTTTACGGTGAGGTGGGGCGGTCTGGTGTTCGGCTTCAGTTGCCTCTTTGTCCAGACAGGGTTGTCGGCGACCTGGCGCGTTGTGTGATGATGGTATGGGCTCCAACGCCCCGTCATCGGACTGGTAGAGCGATCTGTGCTTTGGGTAGCTTTTGGCTGGGCCACTGAGGCCGTATTCTTCGGCGACCAGGACTTCGGTCCATCTGTCATTGAGTAGGTCTTGGTCAGCTTGAAGCTGCTGCTGCTTCTTTTTCAGGCTCCTTGCCATAGCTATCAGTCTACGCTTGGAGCGCTCCTGCTCAAGCGGCTCTTCGGGTACGATGAAGCCTTCGTCGTCGAGGCTTACCTCATCTTTTGAGAGCGGAAGGTAGTTGTCGTCCTCCGAACCGTCGCTGGACAGGGCCTGTTCGTCGGGGCTGGCTTGCCCATTTTCCTGTTCCTCCTGCTCGAATGTTCCTCCCACAGGATCTTCATTGCTGAAGGCGCCGTCTAGAGTACTATTTTCTCTAGTGCCATTGTTGTTGCAATGTGACCTGGGCGGCGTTCGGGGCGCCGGAACTTAGACTGTGACTCAGGAGTTTTAACTGGATCTCCCTTGTCTTTGCCGTGAGGCTTTTTAAGTGTATCGATCATGTACATGTCATGCGAAGGGGTGGCCGTCTTGCACCTGATGACTGGCGGGTCTTAGCCTTGCTCCTTATCTGCATCGTCGTCTGTACCGTCAATGTCTACGGAGCCAGGGTGGGCATGTCGGTTAAGTCCTCGACAGTGGCTATTAAGTGGGTGGCGGGTGGGGAACAAAATTCTTCGTCGTCAGCCCCTAGTTCGAACTGGACATAGTTCGGCTGCGAGTCTCCCGTGAATGGCAGGTGCTTTAAAGAGTTTAGCACATCGCCCAAAGGTGAGTGCTGAAAAACGTGTGCGGCACTGAATTCAAAGATCGGTAACCGATCTAGCTCGGTGTCTGCAAGCGTACATGGTCTGGAATTTATAGCCGGAGACGAATCCAGAGTTCCATTGATGCAGATATTGCGAGGTGCCGAGTCCGTGTGCGGCTCCAATGCCGCGGACTCTATGGCATCGAATGGCACGATCTCCTCCAATTCTAAGGCCGTTGCAGCAACAGGGACCATCTCCTGGATCTGATCCGATGACAGATTTAAGTCATGTTCCTCAGGGCGAGGGGGAGCGATCGTTGCGGTCTCAAATCCGTTGAAGATCAAGTCTCCACGGATATCCGCGACGTAGTTCAACCTTCCAAATCTGACCTGGTGGCCAGGGGCGTAGCTATCGATCTGCTCCAAATGGCCGAGCGAGTTGGCCCGCAGTACGAAGCCGCCAAACACGAAAATCTGTCTAGGGAGGAAGGTTTCTCCTTGGACAGCGTCACTATAGACGATTGAAGGGGCCATCGAACCTTTCGTCGACGGCACAATGGAACTCTCAATGAAAGCACCAATGTCGGTGTCAAAACCGGCGGATCTCGGGCAGGGGGTCCCGAACTGTGCGTCTAGGATCGATGGTAACAGGAGAAAGGGGACACGATGTTTACCCAGGTTCGGGCCCTCTTTATGGAGGTAATACCCTACGTCCTGCTTGATTGATACTGATGAATATGAGTGTTACAAGAGTTGATCTACCGCGAGATCGTGATGGCTAAACCCTAGAAGCTTAGCCTATATGACTATGGTAATGAATATACCTTTCCGGACTAACCCCTCTGGTTTATATAGACACCGGGGGGATCTAGGGTTTACATAGAGTCGGTTACATGAGAAGGAATCTTCATAGTCGGTTGCCAAGCTTGCCTTCCATGCCAAGGAGAGTCCAATCTGGACATAGGTACAGTCTTCGGTCTTCATGTCTTCCCAGCCCATCAGTCTGACCCCTGGATAACAGGTCAGACGCCCGAGGACCCCTTAGTCCAGGACTCCCTCAGTAGCCCCTGAACTTGGCTTCAATGACGAGGAGTCCGGCATGTAGATTGTCTTCGGCATTGCAAGGCGCGTTCCCCCTTCCGAACTCCTAGTTGATCTTCAGATGTAATGATTGTATCCGGACTTGTATGCACAACCGTAGAGGATACGATATTTCATGGGTTCAACCCACCAACCATTTTTTGGTGATATAACACCACGCCTTCCCGGCCTTTGTTGGACAGATTGATCTCATACGTGGTAAGAATCATGACATTTACTTTGTGCTAAGAATTGGAGGTAAATATTGCACAAAGGATCGAACTCATACCCTAACTTGGCGATGAGCTTGCTACGGCAGCAACGGCGGTGAAGATTCCCATTGACGGTGGGAGACCAGCGGCGGGAGGTCGCTGGCGATGAGGAGATGATCCGGAGACCCGAGTTGTCAGGACCCCGATTCCAAGTCACATCGATCTAGCCGGTAACACCTCATATCACTTTGCGACCTCACGCACGGTATTCCCACGAGTGTCGCCTTACCATGGCCCAGGACCGTTTGCGCCTTTTGGCTCACGTATATGATAGTGTCGCTAGCATCCATATGACAGAGAACCCAGGCCGACATGACTAGTCGTGAACCCAAAGTGGCACTAACTTACGGGGACAAGCATACATGAATCAACATCGAGCATGTTTGTCAGCATCGTGCGAATCCGGGCTGTAGCACCGGGATAACAGGACTCCGGTGAACCGGGCTGTAGCAGGCTAGGCAGGACTCTGGATGTCACCGCATGACATTTCCCCGAAGGGACAGACACAGGAACTAAGTGAATCACATGCCGGCCAGTCAAGTGTTCCGGAGCAGTAGTGCTGGGCTAGCAGGACTCCGATGAACCGGGCTGTAGCAGACTACTATGGCTCATGGAAGCACAAGACTACATTTCCCCATAAGAGAGGCTACTAAGGATAAACAACTAGGTTGTCGTATCCCACACATACCAAGCATTTCAATCATACAAACAATATGCCCAATATGTGCAATACAACATGGCATCACAACAAGACTCTACGACTCAAAGTATTATTCATTAGGCTCCGAGGAGCGAGATATTACAAACATGGGTCTCATGACCCAACAATCATAGCATACAATCAAAGCACATGCGGAAGCTTAACATGTCTGAGTACAGACATCTATAAATGAAAAAGGCTAAGAAGCCTGACTATCTACCAGATCCTGCCGAGGGCACAAGATCGTAGCTGAGGTAACAAGCTAAACGTCGAAGTCCACACGGAACTACTAGCGAGACTAACGTCTCTCTGCAAAACATAAATTAAGAAAACGTGAGTACAAATGTACCCAGCAAGACTTACATCAGAACTAACTACATATGCATCGGTATCAACAAAGGGGTGGTGGAGTTTAACTGCAGCAAGCCAGCTCTGACTCAGTGGCTAACCTGAACTACGACTACAAGTAACTCTTTTGAGGTGGCGCACACGAGTCCACAAATTCACCATACCAATACACCACTATGGATCTGCTCCCGTCTCCCTACGAGAATGCCAACCATAGCACTCACACTTATCTTGCGCATTTTAGAGTATCCACTTTCACTTGTCTATGAACTATGCAAGGGGTCCAAGTTTCCATATCCAAGGAATCCGACTATTCAAATAGATAATGATAACCCTGCAGGGGTGTACTTCTTCACACACGCTCTCGCCACTTACCACCATGTACACGTCGTGTATCTCGGCAACCTTCAAGCAGAAGCCTGGTGAGGGAGTCGGCCATGACCTGACTAACCACACAAGTGTCTCGTCCATGTTTATCGCCATTCGGGTTCCATCCGCAAGGAGATCCGGCTGGGGTGTCGCTTACAGCCCCAAACAATGTGTACAGGGTTCCCAAGCCCACCATCTGGGTGCCACTTGGTACACCGGGCCACTGTGCCTAGTCTGTCCCAAGCCCACCTGTACCGGGTGCCACTTGGTAGACTACTAACACTACCTACAAACACCAGAAACTAGTTGCAACTCCTGGACAGAGATCGAGTTGGTTAATAAGTCGAGAGAGCTTGGAGCGCCTGGAGCCCAATGTGTGGTAGTAACTGGTCATGGATCACAAACACAGAACTCAGTTCCTGAGGACGGCTGCAATGAGACAACCCACCATGTACTCCTACATGGCCTCTCACCGCTACCTTTACCAAATCGTGTTCACACACTTAGCTCTCAATGGTAGGACATGTTCACCACGATCCAATTCATTCCCGATGAATCATACCTGACTCAACTCTAAGCAATAGCAAGCATGACAACAAGCATGAATGAGTAGGCACATCATGGCTCAAACAATTCCTACTCATGCTAGTGGGTTTCATCCATTTACTGTGGCAATGATAGGTCATGCAGAGGAAAGGGGTTCAGCTACCGCAGCATGT
Source organism: Triticum monococcum (assembly GCA_034509565.1). Lineage (NCBI taxonomy): Eukaryota > Viridiplantae > Streptophyta > Magnoliopsida > Poales > Poaceae > Triticum > Triticum monococcum. Next base: position 660,365,667 of record CM067843.1, on the reverse strand, counting down.
AACAGTTGAAACGGTGTTGTCCTAATGCAGTAAAAGAGAGCAAGAGTGAGAGAGTGGGATTGTATCGGAATGAACAAGGGGGTTTTGCTTTCCTGGCACTTCTGAAGATATTATAGCTCTTCATCGGTGTCATCGAACTCATCGTCGGGATACGCCTACCGAGAGGGGACAAGGACCGGCAACAGAGAAGAACACAATCAATGCAAATGCGACAATATGATGCATGATCATGACATGGCAATATTCTATGATTTGTACCAATGCATCTAGCAACAATTTAAATGAAGTCCATATGAACCAAGGGTTCATATGCAAACTCCATAAGGGGTATTTAATATGACATTATCATGTTTTCACTTATACAGGGGGCATAAGTTGGTTTAACATGCATGAAACTAGCATAAATGGATAGGTTAGATTTTTCTGATAATTTTTCATATATAATTTATTTCATTTGGAGTTACGGTTTATTTACTATGAATTTTTGAAGTTTTGGTTATTTTCTGGAATTTCCAGGTCAAACCTGACCAGTGGGTCCCACTGGTCAGTGTCACGGTGCTAGCTAGGGTCGCTGACTTGTGGGCCCAGTCAACGGCCACGTCAGCACGGTCAAGGCTGACGCGTGGGCCACTATGGTTAGGTTAAAACCTAACAAGGGTTTACCCCGTGGTTAATTAGCGTGGTGGGGCCGGTCTATTAGTGACACAGGGTGAGGTTAACGCGGTAATTAGCCTTAGGTTAATGACGCCACATCACCTCACCGGAGTTGGGCCGGCGATGACCAAACCGAGCGGCGGAGACGCGTCGGGTTCGCGCTGTAGTCCACGAAATTGAGCGCCGTTTGGACCTACGGCTAGCTGGGGGCAGCGCGCATCCATTGGTGGTGGTGGGAGTTGTTGGGGTGGCCGGGAATGGCGCCGGCGTCGAGCAAGGCGGCGGCCGGAGCACGGCTCTCTTTGGGCACAGGGCTGCGGCTTACAAGTGGGCGAGCTAAGCGGCTAGGCAACAACTACAGAGCACGGGGAGTACGCCGATGCGCTCAAAAACGTCGAGCGCAAGCTCTAGTGATGGCAGCGACGAACGCGGCAGCGAGAAGCTTCGGCCATGGCGGGAACAGCGGCTAGGGGGCGCAATCGATGGTTGGAAGAGGGGGAGAATGAAGAGGTTCTCACAGTGAAGTCGACGGGCACGAGAGCGAGGTCGGGGATGTGTTGGTGCGGCCGGAATGACGGCGGTGATCTCGGGCGGCCGGAGGTGAAGACGACGATGGTGGCGGCGATGCAGCGCGTCCCTCGTCGCTTGGCTCGTCGAGGACGAGGCGTCATGGCGGTTCTTCCGGATGTGTCGAGCGGTCAAGGGGGAGGCGTTGGCTACGCGAATGGCGGCGGCGGTCGGTGGCTACGTTCGGACGCGAGCGAGGGAGCATAGGAGGGGGAAAGAACGAGAGAGAGTGAGAGGGGCCTGGGGGGTGTGTGGCGATGCTAGAAGGGTCGAGGCGTCGCGGTGGAAGCAGGAGGTGGCCGGGCGTGCGCCGGCGTGCGTCGGCCATGCGCCCATCCTCCTGGCAATGGAGGAAGACGACAGGGGAGGGGGCCAGGTGGGCTGGGCCTGCCACTTGGGCCGCCAAGTAAGTGGCCAGGTGAGTCTCTCTCTCTTTCTGTTATTTAATTTGTTCTCTTTTCTATTTTTGCTATTATGTTTTGATTTAGTTCAAAGACCAAACCATTTTCAAAATTCATGAAAATAATTGTGTGAACTAAATGGACTTCTCCAAAGCTACACAACAATTTTCAGAATTATTGAACATATATTTATTATATAATAAATATAGATCCAATTCAAATAGTTATTGAATTAATTTCAAATGCCCAAAAGAAATATTTCTGAAACTCCAAAAATATTGGTTTGAATTTTACCTCTTGCCAATATTTTTACAGAATAATAGGAACATTTCCTTGGACTCATTTGAAAAGATTTTTAATGTTGATTATTTCTGAAGTGATTTCTGAGGGTTTCAACTAACCTCAATTCAACTTTTAGAATTTAGACATGATGCATGGATGCTCTCTTATGCAACTATCGCAAACAATTCTAGGGCTATGACAACTCACCCCCACTAAACAAGAATCTCGTCCCGAGATTCAGGACGTGAGGTAAGAGGTCAGAGGGGACACAAAAGCTAACACAATCTTCACGATCCAGGTTGCACTTCATAAGATTGTTGATTCGTTGCTTCAAATTGATCTTGTCGTCTTTGCTTTCGAGATCTTCATCCAACACGATGACGACAGAAGAAACTCTATAGAAATTGATCTTCTTAAAGATCGAGCAACTCACGATCAACTCACGGAATGAGATGTTGAACATCTCTCGAGCTAAGACACGAAACATGCATCCAGAGGGATGGAATGAAACAGAGAACGAAGATTCAAGTTGATAAGAACAATTCCACGCTAGAAAAGATGGTGCATGGTTTCAAGATAACGAGGAGTTATCTGCCATGATTCCATAATGGCACCTTAGGGAAGGTGACTTGCAGAAATATTCCCTTAAGTGGCAAAAAGAATTACTTTTGATTCATAGATCATTGAAACTCTTATACCAACCTAAGGCAAATCACAACAATCATTTGGCGGAGTAAGAAGGGATGGCATACCCAGACTAGAATGGATGATGTGGACTACCTTGTTGAAGACAACGCAAGGGATGATTTTTCTTGCGCGTGCTCTCAAGAACTTGAGCATTTCCATATTCACCAAGGTTCTACCAACATCCGTGTCAAGGATCCTGGCAACACAACATACTACCATGATGAATAGTGATGGATGATGCAGATGCAAAGGAAGACAACACTTTCTCAGATTTCACCTTAGCGAGGCCATGGGAACGAAATCCGGATGATCGACCGAGAGACATTTAGCACTCCGCTTCTAATGTTCCCCTTGATGTGCTAGCGTAACCCATTTATAGATATGGTTTGGTATCTAGAACATCAAGTAAAAGGTCGGACTTCGGGAGCATAGGAATCTATAAGGAATAACTATGGAAGCAAATCCTGTGAGATCCTTATGGGGAGGTGGCCAACTTCCTCAATCAAGATACTACAATAATAGGTCTTTCGGCTGGTGCGTTGCCCACGACATCAACTTTATTGGGTTACAGAGAGACCAATATTGTAGTTCTCGGGAAACGTTCCAACCATCATATCTGCCTGAGATTCAGATCTGATTGGTGTCAGGATATTCCAGACTCATCCAGTCTAGAGAGAGAAATGAAAGTTTGCAACACAAATCGACGAGATGGCATTGCGAGATTCTCGGGAGATGAGCTACGATAGCAAGCTCCAAAACATGAGCTGGTTCTGCTACAAACCTGTGAACACGTTGTCCCAGACAAGCATGATCACATGGTAGTCTTACAACAAAATACTACCGAGTTCTGGTAGGGAACCATCATTAATGATATCGAAGTCTCCGCGCGGAAGTCTAAAGTAATGACCTTAGAACAGACTCCTTTATCTTGAACAAATCAATCAGTGGCTTGGTGTGCTAGGAACACATACAGAATGGAGGCGGCCAACCTCTCAAACCATAGAGTACTTCGCACATATGCGTGACTAACTTGGGATGATTCCAGAGGAAACAAAAACAATCTTTCTCGAACTCACGGCGGCAGCTTGCACCAAATGCACATGAATTCGAAGAAGTCACTTCTTCCATCCAAGCATAAGCTTCATGAACGGAACACGAAGACATTGCTTACAAAGTTTTCAACACTAGGTTGATGTTCAACATGAATCATGGGGGAGACAAAATGTTGTTGATGGGCTTAACAACAACTCATCGAAATTTCCATATCACTGGACTTCCACCATCATGTGAACACGGTGATAGCATTGGTCAGACCAAAACATGTAATGGCTTATGCTCGAGGGATCAACCACGAGTAAGACAACATTACGAACATCATTGGTTCTGATTTGGCTTGGCAATAGCCCATGCTCAATTCGAAGTTTTGACAAGGCAATAGATCCAACAACTGATCACGAGGACCAATCGATGGAGATATCATCTTTCTTCAACACACACACTCAAGGATATCCCTTAGTGATGAACTAAGTCAGACAAGCTTTTATCTTCCAACTCTCCAAGTTATTGTTTAGCTTAACCGACTAGCTTAGGGGTATCCAACACGAATCCTTGGAGAAGGATTGGTTACAAGAAACCAACTTGATCACAAGCTCAACATAGCGGTCAAGGCACAACCTGGAAATACTTCCAAGAAGATATTCGGAAAATCACGAACCACCGGCATGTTACTAAGCTCGAGATCAATCTTGCTCTTCAGGGAAAGACGATATGATCAAGGGAGCGAGGGATTGACACAATCTAAACTCATTGATCGAGGAGTGCACCAGGAAAATGGACTAGGTAGCACAATCTATCTTAGAATGATGATTCAATAACCAACACGCTAAGAGTGAGAGTATTGTCCATTAACTACCAAGCAACGAGGTTGCTAGTAGTATTGATTTCACACATCACAATTCACTTGTCGGTATTCCGGTGGCAACAACACGACACCGAGGAATGAATAAGGATGGCGAGAAGTATCACTGCGTCAAGAATTCATAAAAGGTTGTGCAATATCCATGACATTCTTGACAAAAAGACGATAATACTCTAAGGTAGAACACAACAAAAGCTGGTTTGGCATTTGATCTGTGGAATACAACTACTTTGATCCAATCCTAGATATGGATGAGGTTCTGGAGTTTATTTCTCCTATTCCTTCTGAAATAGAACGGCTTGACGGACCACAAGAATAGCAGGCATCGATGAACACGATCGCACACATACCCTTGACTATCAATTGATAGATGAGGGTCGGAATATAACGGAAGGGGGACAACTCAAAGGAACATATAACTTTCTGAGTTGTGGATGCATATATTACTATGTCGAACCAAGTTCAACATGTTTCTTCCGGATAACCCATGCAGAGAGGTAGGACTGGCTGAGTCACAATTATGAATGGAGAACTCCTCAAGAGTACTCTGATTGTGATCTTTTGGTTCAAATAACTTCTACCGTATTGGTTCATGGTATTTGGAAGAAGGAAATACCACGGACCTCGAGGACTATCGCAAAGGTTACTAATATCCTAAAGGAACGAGCAAACACTATCAACATGAGGTAAGTAGGGTGAATCTTGGGTCAAGAACACAGGAGTAGAATGCCTACTACTAAATGGCATCACGGGATGCTTTCGAGAATGATGGCCAGAATCATCACACTTGGGACACAAAGCATGGCTAGATTGCTGGGTTGTTCCCTAAGACACCTAGGGTCATAATAAGCTTCAACATATACGTCGAGGCAATAAAGTACCTCAACTCACCGATTAGTGTGGTTGAACTAGCCCAAAGGGACATCAGGAATGAAAGAAGGGGTTTGCAAATGCATCAGCCTATTTAGAAACCTGGGATGACTCGGACAGCATAACGGCTGTAAATGCCCAAAATGATTTGAGACATCCTGCAAAATGGTGGCATAGCCACTCAACATCACAATATCAAGGTTCTGAGGCCAGCTATGAACATATGGAAGTAGTAGGAACTGAACTGAGGCTTGAACTCAACAATCCTAGGCAACTACGGTTTAGTAACACATCATCCTGAGAGATAGAAGAGAAGCCTAGTTCTTAACCCCGTAGAAAAGATAAGATGACTCAGATCAGAAGGTCATGAGGATAAGGAGTAAAAAGAGCTTTACGTTCCCTTCCACAATCAATTCCCTTATATAACTAAAGCATTTCTAGACTCAACTTCGACCAGCATGGCTTGGTAATCCTACAGGCAGTCAGGCTCTGATACCAAAGCTGTCAGGACCCCAATTCCAAGTCACATCGATCTAGCCGGTAACACCTCATATCACTTTGCGACCTCACGCATGGTATTCCCACGGGTGTCGCCTTACCATGGCCCAGGACCATTTGCGCCTTTTGGCTCACGTATATGATAGTGTCGCTAGCATCCATATGACAGAGAACCCGGGTCAACATGACTAGTCGTGAACCCAAAGTGGCACTAACTTACGGGGGCAGGCATACATGAATCAACATCGAGCATGTCGGTCAGCAGCGTGTGAATCCGGGCTGTAGCACTGGGATAACAGGACTCCGGTGAACTGGGCTGTAGCAGGCTAGGCAGGACTCCGGATGTCACCGTGTGACATTTCCCCGAAGGGACAGACACAAAAACGAAGTGAATCACATGCCGGCCAGTCAAGTGTTCCGGAGCAGTAGTGCTGGGCTAGCAGGACTCCGGTGAACCGGGCTGTAGCGGACTACTATGGCTCATGGAAGCACAAGACTACATTTCCCCATAAGAGAGGCTACTAAGGATAACCAACTAGGTTGTCGGATCCCACACATACCAAGCATTTCAATCATACACACAATATGCCCAATATGTGCAATACAACATGGCATCACAACAAGACTCTACGACTCAGAGTATTATTCATTAGGCTCCGAGGAGCGAGATATTACAAACATGGGTCTCATGACCCAACAATCATAGCATACAATCAAAGCACATGCGGAAGCTTAACATGTCTGAGTACAGACATCTATAAATGAAAAAGGCTGAGAAGCCTGACTATCTACCAGATCCTGCCGAGGGCACAAGATCGTAGCTGAGGTAACAAGCTAAACGTTGAAGTCCACACGGAACTACTAGCGAGACCGACGTCTCTCTGCAAAACATAAATTAAGAAAACGTGAGTACAAATGTACCCAGCAAGACTTACATCAGAACTAACTACATATGCATCGGTATCAACAAAGGGGGTGGTGGAGTTTAACTATAGCAAGCCAGCTTTGACTTAGTGGCTAACCTGAACTACGACTGCAAGTAACTCTTTTGAGGTGGCGCACACGAGTCCACAAATTCACCATACCAATACACCACTATGGATCCGCTCCCGTCTCCCTGCGAGAATGCCATCCATAGCACTCACACTTATCTTGCGCATTTTAAAGTATCCACATTCACTTGTCTATGAACTATGCAAGGGGTCCAAGTTTCCATATCCGAGGAATCCGGCTATTCGAATAGATAATGATAACCCTGCAGGGGTGTACTTCTTCACACACACTCTCGCCACTTAGCACCACGTACACGTCATGTATCTCGGCAACCTTCAAGCGGAAGCCTAGTGAGGGAGTCGGACACGACCTGACTAACCACACAAGTCTCTCATCCAGGTTTATCGCCTATTCGGGTTCCATCCGCAAGGAGATCCGGCCGGGGTGTCGCTTACGGCCCCAAACGATGTGTACAGGGTTCCCGAGCCCACCATCCGGGTGCCACTTGGTACACCGGGCCACTGTGCCTAGTCTGTCCCAAGCCCACCTTTATCGGGTGCCACTTGGTAGACTACTAACACTACCTACAAACACCAGAAACAAGTTGCAACGCCTGGATAGAGATCGAGTTGGTTAATAAGTCGAGAGAGCTTGGAGCGCCCGGAGCCCAATGTGTGGTAGTCACTGTTCATGGATCACAAACACAGAACTCAGTTCCTGAGGACGGCTGCGATGAGACAACCCACCATGTACTCCTACATGGCCTCTCACCACTACCTTTACCAAATCGTGTTCACACACTTAGCTCTCAATGGTAGGACATGTTCACCATGTTCCAATTCATTCCCGATGAATCAGACCTGACTCAACTCTAAGCAGTAGCAAGCATGACAACAAGCATGAATGAGTAGGCACATCAGGGCTCAAACAATTCCTACTCATGCTAGTGGGTTTCATCTATTTACTGTGGCAATGACAGGTCATGCAGAGGAGAGGGGTTCAGCTACCGCAGCATGTAACAGTTGAAATAGTGTTGTCCTAATGCAGTAAAAGAGAGCAGGAGCGACAGAGTGGGATTGTATCGGAATGAACAAGGGGGTTTTGCTTGCGTGGCACTTCTGAAGATATTATAGCTCTTCATCGGTGTCATCGAACTCATCGTCGGGATACGCCTACCGAGAGGGGACAAGCACTGGCAATAGAGAAGAACACAATCAATGCAAATGCGACAATATGATGCATGATCATGACATGGCAATATGCTATGATTTGTACTAATGCATCTAGCAACAATTTAAATGAAGTCCATATGAACCAAGGGTTCATACGCAAATTCCATAAGGGGTATTTAATATGCCATTATCATGTTTTCACTTATACAGGGGGTATAAGTTGGTTTAACATGCATGAAAGTAGCATAAATGGATAGATTGGATTTTTCTGATAATTTTTCATATATAATTTATTTCATTTGGAGTTACGGTTGATTTACTATGAATTTTTGAAGTTTTGGTTATTTTCTGGAATTTCCTAAATTAGATTTAATCCAGAAATTCCTTTACTACATTAGCAATGTGTAAGCATAACATCAGCAGGTCAAAGGGGTTGGTCCAGGTCAAACCGGACCAGTGGGTCCCACTGGTCAGTGTCATGGTGCTAGCTAGGGTCGCTGACTTGTGGGCCCAGTCAACGGCCACGTCAGCACGATCAAGGCTGACGCGTGGGCCACTGTGGTTAGGTTAAAACCTAACAGGGGTTTACCCCGTGGTTAATTAGCATGGTGGGGCCGGTCTGTTAGTGACACAGGGTGAGGTTACCGCGGTAATTAGCCTCAGGCTAATGACGCCACATCACCTCACCGGAGTTGGGCCGGCGACGACCAAACCGAGCGGCGGAGACACGTCGGGTTCGCGCTGAAGTCCACGAAATCGAGCGTCGTTTGGACCTACGGCTAGCTGGGGGCAGCGCGCATCCATTGGTGGTGGTGGGAGTTGCTGGGGTGGCCAGGAATGGCGCCAGCGTCGAGCAAGGCGGCGGTTGGAGCACAGCTCTGTTCGGGCACAGGGTTGCGGCTTACGAGTGGGCGAGCTAAGCAGCTAGGCAATAGCTACAGAGCACAGGGAGCACGCCGACGCGCTTAGAAACGTCGAGCGCAAGCTCTAGTGATGGCGGTGACGAACGCGGTAGTGAGAAGCTTCGGCCATGGCGGGAACAGCAGCTAGGGGGCGCAATCGATGGTTGGAAGAGGGGGAGAATGAAGAGGTGCTCACAGTGAAGTCGACGGGCGCGAGAGCGAGGTCGGGGATGCGTTGGTGCGGCCGGAACGACAGCGGCGATCTCGGGCAGCCGGAGGTGAAGACGACGATGGTGGCGGTGATGCAGCGCGTCCCTGGTCGCTTGGCTCATCGAGGACGAGGCGTCATGGCGGTTCTTCCGGATGCGTCAAGCGGTCAAGGGGGAGGCGTTGGCTACGCGAATGGCGGCGGCGGTCGGTGGCTGCGTTCGGACATGAGCGAGGGAGCAGAGGAGGGGGAAAGAACGAGAGAGAGTGAGAGGGGCCTGGGGGGGTGTGGCGATGCTAGAAGGGCCGAGGCGTCGCGGTGGAAGCAGGAGGTGGCCGGGCGTGCGCCGGTGTAACGCCCTCGATGCGGCTATATCTCCCACGTGTCGAAGCACGACTTAGAGGCATAACCGCATTGAAAGCAATGTCGCAAGTGAGGTAATCTTCACACCACCCATGTAATACATAAGGGAGAGGGATACATAGTTGGCTTACAATCGCCACTTCACACAATACATGAATAAAGCATTACAACATCCAAATACAATCAGGGCCCGACTACGGAGCCAAACTAAAAGAAGACTACCCCAAATGCGACAAGGTCCCCCGATCGACCCGAACTGGGCTCCACTACTGATCGACTAGAACGAAACAACATAAAGGACAAGATCTTCATTGAGCTCCTCCTGAGCTTGGTTGCGTCATCTGCACGGACTCATCGGCACCTGCAAGCTGGTTTTGGAAGTATCTGTGAGTCACGGGGACTCAGCAATCTCACACCCTCGCAATCAAGACTATTTAAGATTATGGGAAGGGTAAAAGGTATGAGGTGGAGCTGCAGCATGCGACTAGCATATATGGTGGCTAACATACGCAAATGAGAGCGAGAAGAGAAGGCAAAGCATGGTCGATAAAATTATGAGAAAGAAGTGATCCTAGAACAACCTGCGTCAAGCATAACTCCAACACCGTGTTCACTTCCCGGACTCCGCCGAGAAGAGACCATCACGGTTACACACGCGGTTGATGTATTTTAATTAAGGTCAACTTCAGGTTTTCTACAACCGGACATTAACAAATTCCCATTTGCCCATAACCGCGGGCACAGCTTTCGAAAGTTCAAATACCTGCAGGGCAGTCCCAACTTAGCCCATGATAAGCTCTCACAGTCAATGAAGGATATACCTTCTCCCGAGACATTCCGATCAGAATCGGCCTCCCGGTTCTACAAGACACTTCGACAAGTTAAAACAAATCCAGCAACACCGCCCAAATGTGCCGACAAATCCCGATATGAGATGCACATATCTCGTTCTCATGGCACACTCAGATTGTCCAAGGTACGGGTAGGCCAGCCCAGAGTTGCCCCTGGTGGCCACCGGCAGCTGACAGGTTGGACCAACACTCAGAGGCGCACTGGCCCAGGGGGGTTAAAATAATGATGACCCTCAGGAGCGCGACTCCCAAGGGAAAAGAAAAGGCTAGGTGGCGAATGGTAAAACCAATGTTGGGCATTGCTGGAAGAGTTTTATTCAAGGCGAACTGTCAAGGGGTTCCCATTATAGCCCAACCGCGTAAGGAACGCAAAATCCAGGAACATAACACCGATATGACGTAAACTAGGGCGGCAAGAGTGGAACAAAACACCAGGCATAAGGCCGAGCCTTCCACCCTTTACCAAGTATATAGATGCATTAATTAAATAAGATATATTGTGATATCCCAACAAGTAAACATGTTCCAATAAGGAACAACATCTCCATGTTCCAACAAGGAACAAACTTCAATCTTCACCTGCAACTAACAACGCTATAAGAGGGGCTGAGCAAAGCGGTAACATAGCCAAACAACGGTTTTCTAGGACAAGGTGGGTTAGAGGCTTGGTTCAACAATATGGGAGGCATGATAAACAAGTGGTAGGTATCGCAGCATAGGCATAGCAAAAGAGCGAGCAACTAGCAAGCAAAGATAGAAGTGATTTCGAGGGTATGGTCATCTTGCCTGAGATCCCGCAAGGAAGAAGAACGAGTCCATGAAGAATACAAACGGACGTAGACGAACGAATCCTCACAACACGATGTTATCGGAACCAACCCGAAGAAGCAACACCAGAAAGAAGCAAACAATCATGGTAAACAACCATCACATAATCATGGCATGATGCACAATCAAGTATGATGCATGTCCGGTTTAATGAAGCATGGCATGGCAAAGTGCACAAGCAACCCTACAAATTAAGTGGAGCTCAATATGCAACTCCGTTGCATATTGACGAAACACCACGTGACTTATTTAGTTCGATCTAGTTTATGTACCCAACAATATTAAATGTTGTCAAACATGGCAAGAGGGTGAAGCAAAGTAAAACTACCTATCTAGTCAAGTTTAAATGAGGCCGGAGGCAACGAACAACAATTCCGGAAAATCCTCATATGCATTTATTAGGTTTGGTAATGTTCTACCCTAAACACAACTTTAGAGTTATTAAACATGCAACGTAAGGCCACCGTGTTAAACTAGGCATTTTTCTACCCCATTTACATATAAAATTTGGTAGGTTTGGAGGTACGGTTATTTATTTATGAATTAAATCATTTTAGCATGTCATTTAAGCAAACTAAAGCAAACACCATTTTAAACATTTTAAACATGGGTGAAAATGACATATTATTAAACTAGATGAAATTCTAAGCATTTTACATATACAACATGTTTCATTTGGATGCAAGGATATTTAGGTATGAGCAATGCAATACAAACAATGATGAACATGATGCAAGAAGAAAATATGAGAATGGCACTCATCATGATCATGGTATAAGCATATAGGAATGAAATATGCAAAACAATTATGATAATGCAACAAACACAAAACAACACACGGCAACAACTAAAACTAAAAGGAAGGCAACTCGAGCATCGGATCCGGGGCGTTACAACTCTCCTCCACTAACAGAAGATCTCGTCCCGAGATCTAGAATGGCACCGGAGGGAAAAACGGAAAAGAGAGAGAAGAGGTAAAACTAAGTTGCTCCTTTGACAAACGAGTGAAACCAAAGAACCTTGCAAAGGTTGAACAAGTTGAAAGGAATAATACCACGGAGGTGATCGAAGTTGAAGAACACTCCGTTAGGAACGAGGAACAAGGAAGAACAAATTTGGAGAGCACTCCGTTTGAACAGTGATATGAAACTTGATAAGATGAAAATAACTTGAGCAGAGGGCACAACACTCCGGTTAAATAGGATAAGCATGAAAAGAACATGATCTTTGACGAAACGAGATGATGGGTTGAAAAGAGCAACATCACAATGCCTCCGGATGAAAGAATCAAAGGTAGATCATCGGAACAAAAGAACAGAGAAGAAAATGACAAATCCTACCACAAATGAACTTGGAAAGCATCCTTAGGAGAGTGGTCGAATGGAGTTGTTGGAAACCCAACAACGAAAAGATAGGCTTGAAGTGGCCTTATGGAAAACATCTCAAAACCAAGAGGTGAAAATCTGCCACTAACGGAAACGATAGATTGGATTGATAACAACAAGGAGATGAGAAACTTATTTCACCGGGAGGATAGATGAATAACTTGGGTCATTTATAAACACCATAGATAGCAACAATCCTTAGGGAAGGCTTTAGGTGAAATATAACCCAAGATAACTTCAAAGAAGAGATTGATGGATTTAAAATACCTCATTCCTAACAACATGTGAATCATGAAACATGAGCCCAAATTATCAAGAATGACATAATACCACCTCCAATGATACGGTAGAAAGAATTGCACTCCGGATTGCAAAATGAAGAATGATTGAGCTCCTTAGAAAAGAATGTTGATGAACGCTTCAAGAAGGAAATAAAACCTCGATGAACCATCACGTAGAACCTCCATGAAGCACTCGGATAACAAAAAGGATAACGAAAAGAAAGAGAAGTTGAAAACACAAGGTGAAACCTTGTAATGATTTAGATGGATCTTCGTGATAAAGCAATTGAAAAAGGTTGGAACTCCGGGAAGAAGAGAAGATGAACAATGGAAATCAGGAATTTGATGAGCCTCCAGAATAAAGAATTAAACGCTTGGATGAAACAAGAATAAGAATTACATTATGCTTATCCTTCACCATTTTAAATTTGATGATAATCAACGGATTTGACATATTACTTATCCTTGTAGAAAGATTAAGATAGATATAGCGCAAACTTGAGAAAGTCTTCAATGATCCACCGGTAGAATTTGAAAAGCACGAATGCATAGATATGAGACACGAAGGAAGAAAACTCTTGAACGAACCACCGTAAGAATTGAAAAAGAATGATTAAAACATGAAGAAACACCGGGAATAATTAGCAATTAAACAAAGATGCTTGTGAGGATTTAGATCCACGTGAACGAAGAGATTACGAGCTGATTAAAGAATATTGAATGATGCACTGGTGAGATTTGGGGAACGAGAGCTGAAAGCTGAGAATGAATAAATTTGAAAAAGATGGCCCTTCGGAGGAAAGAAATGGAAACAACTCATGAAATGCTCCGGATGGTTGAAAAGAATATCTCCCAATCGAATACAATTATGAGAGGATGGCACGAAGCTAGAGCCATGAATCTTGAAGAGAATGGAGCAAGATTAAAGAGAAACTCTTCTTTGGTCTTCAAAATCTGAGAATGACGACAAACAACACCATGAATTATTTAGGCACTCCGGAAGAATCAAAACGAATAGGTTGAGCCAACGACGAATTTTTTTTTGAAAGATCTTGGAGAATGGCATTTGGCTGATGATAACACATACTTACGTCACACTTCGAAATGAAATTGAGGTTAGCTCCGGTATAATTAGAAGAGTCAGGTAAGATCCTGGGAAAAGACCTATGGGTTAGGGCCCACTCAAAAGATACACCATTGAACGATTTAAAATAGAGGTTGCACCGGTTGAATTAATGGCATGAAAGAGATAACAACCTCGAAAGATCTTGAACGAATGCAGAGTGGAAACACAAATCTTCGAGATATCTTGAGCACTCCGGAACAAATGAATAGCGAAGAGTGGATGATTATGAGGTGCACTGGTATGATAAAACTTCTGAAACAAGGAAAAGATATGATCAACACCAAAATCTTGAATTGAATCCACTAGAGAAGAAAAGAATTAAGGGTGATGACCTTGAGGCTCTGTTAAAATCTTCATGAGAATCACCGGGTAAGAACCTTGACGGAAAAGGAATGAAGAGGCCTCGCATCAATAAGATGGATACTTGATTAATAAATCTGAATCCTTGAAGAAAAAATGGGGTGGTGGGCGGGAAAAAAACAAAGACAACTTGGAGACGGATGAAACAAACAACGTTGAGAAGAACTGATACTTGACCTTGCGGATGTTGAAATGTTCGGATCCACTTGAAGAGAAACACGCCGGTTGAAAAGGATTGACATGACATTCTCGATGATCAAGAATGATTAGTATCCACATAGAAATATGATAACACCACTTAGGAAAGTATGGAATCAACATTTGACTTCGAAGCAACTCGAACACCGCAACTCAAAACAAAACAAAGGATTGGCTTGCAAAATAAGCCGGAACAAATATATGATAGAGATTTCGTCCGAAGTTTTCGTGGTGGGGCCTACACGGGCTCGATCGTGCAGCACCATCATGTACAAGGCAGTGCACATGACATACGAAGCGTCCCTGAGTCGGCATAGCTAAGGACTCTTTAAGACACAACGAGACCATTGTAAAACCGACCGTGAATAGGCGGACCACTAGACGTCGAACCCCAATTTCATATCATACATCTATCGGAAAGATATCCTAAGAGCTACTTGAATTCCCACTTATAAACTCCCGAAACTTTCCGGTTATGCAATCAGGTGTTGGGGATACAGGGGAAGCATAATATCTCACCCAAAACTAGCAAATCCTACATCCAGCTGTATCCATCCTTCAACACATAACCAAGAAACCTTCGGAAATCGTCTACCTCAACCTTCAAAAAGCATCCGTTATACAAGTTATGGCAATACTCCCGAACTCCCGCCCCAGTACTGGGTGGCGTCGAGGTTATATCACCAACAACTGCATAAAAGAGATTTTCGATGTCGGTGAAACTAATCTCAGGTATTCCAGAACTGCAACGATAAAATTGTGACGACAACACCTCGAAGCTCAACTCCCCGGGACACTGCCACAACCCCTAAATGACAGGAGGCACCAAGAACAATGTTCCCGTCACAAATCGATCGGAACGATTCCAAGGTACCCATGTGATCCTAAAAAAAATTAGTGAAATTTGAGAAGAGAAGAGTCAGAACTCTACGTCAGGATGCCTTACCAGAGCGATGAAGGGATTGGGGAGTAAAAATAATTCCTAAACTCTCCGATATATAATTCCTAAATGACTCAAAACATTTTTCTAGACTCAACAACGGCTGCTAAATATGATCAAGCAGTGGGGGCTCCTAAGGTCGGGGAAGGCTCTGATTACCAACTTGTAACGCCCTCGATGCGGCTATATCTCCCACGTGTCGAAGCACGACTTAGAGGCATAACCGCATTGAAAGCCATGTCGCAAGTGAGGTAATCTTCACACCACCCATGTAATACATAAGGGAAAGGGATACATAGTTGGCTTACAATCACCACTTCACACAATACATGAATAAAGCATTACAACATCCAAATACAATCAGGGCCCGACTACGGAGCCAAACTAAAAGAAGACTACCCCAAATGCGACAAGGTCCCCCGATCGACCCCAATTGGGCTCCACTACTGATCGACTAGAACAAAACAACATAAAGGACAAGATCTTCATCGAGCTCCTCCTGAGCTTGGTTGCGTCATCTGCACGGACTCATCGGCACCTGCAAGCTGGTTTTGGAAGTATCTGTGAGTCACGGGGACTCAGCAATCTCACACCCTCGCGATCAAGACTATTTAAGCTTATGGGAAGGGTAAAAGGTATGAGGTGGAGCTGCAGCAAGCGACTAGCATATATGGTGGCTAACATATGCAAATGAGAGCGAGAAGAGAAGGCAAAGCACGGTCGATAAAAGTATGATCAAGAAGTGATCCTAGAACAACCTGCGTCAAGCATAACTCCAACACTGTGTTCACTTCCCGGACTCCGCCGAGAAGAGACCATCACGGTTACACACGCGGTTGATGTATTTTAATTAAGGTCAACTTCAGGTTTTCTACAACCGGACATTAACAAATTCCCATCTGCCCATAACCGCGGGCACGGCTTTTGAAAGTTCAAATCCCTGCAGGGGAGTCCCAACTTAGCCCATGACAAGCTCTCATGGTCAATGAAGGATATACCTTCTCCCGAGACATTCCGATCAGACTCGGCATCTCGGTTCTACAAGACACTTCGACAAGTTAAAACAAATCCAGCAACACCGCCCGAATGTGCCGACAAATCCCGATAGGAGATGCACATATCTCGTTCTCAGGGCACACTCAGATTGTCCAAGGTACGGGTAGGCCAGCCCAGAGTTACCCCTGGTGGCCACCGACAGCTGACAAGTTGGACCAACACTCAGAGGAGCACTGGCCCAGGGGGGTTAAAATAATGATGACCCTCAGGAGCGCGACTCCCAAGGGAAAAGAAAAGGCTAGGTGGCGAATGGTAAAACCAATGTTGGGCATTGCTGGAAGAGTTTTATTCAAGGCAAACTGTCAAGGGGTTCCCATTATAGCCCAACCGCGTGAGGAACGCAAAATCTGGGAACATAACACCAATATGACGTAAACTAGGGCGGCAAGAGTGGAACAAAACACCAGGCATAAGGCCGAGCCTTCCACCCTTTACCAAGTATATAGATGCATTAATTAAATAAGATATATTGTGATATCCCAACAAGTAAACATGTTCCAATAAGGAACAACATCTCCATGTTCCAACAAGGAACAAACTCCAATCTTCACCTGCAACTAGCAACGCTATAAGAGGGGCTGAGCAAAGCGGTAACATAGCCAAACAACGGTTTGCTAGGACAAGGTGGGTTATAGGTTTGACATGGCAATATGGGAGGCATGATAAGCAAGTGGTAGGTATCGTAGCATAGGCATAGCAAAAGAGCGAGCAACTAGCAAGCAAAGGTAGAAGTGATTTCGAGGGTATGGTCATGTTGCCTGAGATCCCACAAGGAAGAAGAACGAGTCCATGAAGAAGACAAACGGACGTAGACGAACGAATCCTCACAACACGACGTTATCGGAACCAACCCGAAGAAGCAACACCGGAAAGAAGCAAACAATCATGGTAAAAAACCATCACATAATCATGGCATGATGCAAATCAAGTATGATGCATGTCCGGTTTAATGAAGCATGGCATGGCAAAGTGCACAAGCAACCCTACAAATTAAGTGGAGCTCAATATGCAACTCCGTTGCATATTGACAAAACACCACGTGACTTATTTAGTTCGATCTTGTTTATGTACCCAACAATATTAAATGTTGTTAAACATGGCAAGAGGGTGAAGCAAAGTAAAACTACCTATCTAGTCAAGTTTAAATGAGGCCGGAGGCAACGAACAACAATTCCAGAAAATCCTCATATGCATTTATTAGGTTTGGTACTATTCTACCCTAAACACAACTTTAGAGTTATTAAACATGCAAAGTAAGGCCACCGTGTTAAACTAGGCATTTTTCTACCCCA
This sequence comes from Triticum monococcum, assembly GCA_034509565.1. Classification (NCBI taxonomy): domain Eukaryota; kingdom Viridiplantae; phylum Streptophyta; class Magnoliopsida; order Poales; family Poaceae; genus Triticum; species Triticum monococcum. The sequence continues at coordinate 660,347,835 of CM067843.1, read as the reverse complement.
TTGACATATAAAATTTGTTAGGTTTGGAGCTACGGTTATTTAGTTATGAATTAAATCCTTTTAGCATGGCATTTAAGCAAATTAAAGCAAACATCGTTTTAAACATGGGTGAAAATGACATATTATTAAACTAGGTGAAATTCTAAGCATTTTACATATACAACATGTTTCATTTGGATGCAAGGATATTTAGGTATGAGCAATGCAATACAAACAATGATGAACATGATGCAAGAAGAAAATATGAGAATGGCACTCATCATGATCATGGTATAAGCATATAGGAATGAAATATGCAAAACAATTATGATAATGCAACAAACACAAAACAACACACGGCAACAACTAAAAATAAAAGGAAGGCAACTCGAGCATCGGATCCGGGGTGTTACAGCCGGCGTGCGTCGGCCACGCGCCCATCCTCCTTGCAAAGGACGAAGACGACAGGGGAGGGGGCAAGGTGGGCTGGGCCTGCCACTTGGGCCGCCAGGTAAGTGGCCAGGTGATTCTCTCTCTCTCTTTCTATTATTTAATTTGTTCTCTTTTCTATTTTTGCTATTATGTTTTGATTTAGTTCAAAGACCAAACCATTTTCAAAATTCATGAAAATAATTGTGTGAACTAAATGGACTTCTCCAAAGCTACACAACAATTTTCAGAATTATTGAACATATATTTATTATATAATAAATATAGATCCAATTCAAATAGTTATTGAATTAATTTCAAATGCCCAAAATAAATATTTTTGAAATTCCAAAAATATTGGTTTGAATTTTACCTCTTGCCAATATTTTTACAGAATAACATGAACATTTCCTTGGACTCATTTGAAAAGATTTTTAATGTTGATTATTTCTGAAGTGATTTCTGAGGGTTTCAACTAACCTCAATTCAACTTTCAGAATTTAGACATGATGCATGGATGCTCTCTTATGCAACTATTGCAAACAATCCTAGGGCTGTGACACGAGTCGGCAGAGCAGGACACGCGCGGGCGAAAAGGTTTCGAAGGAATTTCCAAAATTTGGCCCATGGGTATTTATATCCTGGCCCTTTTAGTGTGACCGAGTGGAATTACTCGGTGGCACCAAGATGTAGAATCGCAAGCGGTTACTACAACTCGGTGTGACCGAACGGTTCTAATTGGTTGCACCGAGATTGAAAACCTAGATCAACTCAGCGAACTCGGTATGACCGAAATGGATGAATCGGTCAGATGAAAATTATACAAGTAACTATCTAAATCACACAAACATGATTTTTTTTATGAAAGGATAAGAACAAGAGGCTCACCAAGGTGGTGCCGATGACAGGACGGTGCAGGCGATCGACGGTGGTTAGGACGGGGACGGGAAGGCAGTAAGTAAACCACACCTACATATGCAAACTAAGAAGTTAATTTGGATCAAATTGCACATAAATCAAATAAACTACCACATATAATTACTCCCAAACTAAAACCCATAAGTCACCATACTTATAGAGCATTGCAAGAGCCAATCTAGCAATGAGAGGAAAGGACAAAGTTGCTAACCTTTGTGAACACTTGGATGGATGGGGCGCCTTCAAATCTTGGTAAATTTTGGCAAAAATGGAGGTGAGCTCGAGCAAGAGGGAAAGAAAACAGAGAGGAGGGGGAAACAGAGAGCTTCGGCTCGGGCTAGACGAAGCACTATATATAGTGATATCATTAGTCCCGATTACAACGGTTAGGGGGCATGCATCATTAGTCCCGGTTTGTGTCACGAACCGGGACTAAATGTGCTTGTGGGGGCCCAAGCATGACACAAGCCTGCCACCACCCTTTTAGTCCCGGTTCGTGACATGAACCGGGACTAATGGTGCACGCCCCCTAGCCGTTGGAATCGGGACTAATGATCAAATTAGTACCGAGCCATTATCAAAGCGGTATTAATGGGGCTCATGTAAAGTTGTTTTTCTACTAATGCAAGCTCCCTCACGTGCAACCAATCGCTTCTGCCAAATCACCTCATCACAAAAGTCATCGTGCCAAATGAATCGGTCAAAGATACCACCCCCGGGTTCAGTCTTTCCTCTGTTGCTAGAAGAAGTTAGCATCGTCATCCGATTGCATGCTAGCATTTCTAGCTCTACAAATCAACAAACAGGATGGAAGAATGATTAATTCTTCACATCTCGTCGATCCGACTGGACGTGAGCCATTGACGCTTGCGTGGGATCACATAAAGGAGGCTGATCACATAAAGGAGGCTATATGAAATTGTCCCAACCATGGGATGGAAGAATGGTTAATTTTTCACATCTTGTTGTTGCAAAGGGCGTGTGCATTCCCTTTTCTAGGTGGCAAGGCCCGATAGAGGGGTTGTGTGGTGCCTGTGCAAACGTGTTATGTGTGTGCATGGCCTGCACCCGCTCTCTGATCACACTCTACCGCTCCATAATCTGATCAGCCTGCTCGGTTCCCGTTTGCCCTCATCATTCCTTGTGGGCATCGAGCCCATGCCCATCTATGGCTCTCGCGGTTGTTATAGCCGTCTCACTCAGCTTCATTTTACCGGCGTCATTCCGGGTGGGAAGTTCGTCTGGGTAAGTCTAGAGGCATAAACACTAGAAAAATACACTAACAACATGTGGGCAAGGGCCAATAGATTCGACACTCTTACCATTACTCAGAAACATAGTGACATCATTTGTATCATTACCATATGTATTTTTGCCATGCATGCACGCGAGCACACATACTCTCGTCCCCGAAGGCCATTAGGATGAATAAAAATACATACGGTAACGATACAAATGATCAGATGTCAACAAACGAGTGGAAACTAAAATATAAACCAAAAAAATAGACTGTGTAAGGTGTCTTGAGAGGCTGCCCTGTCGTGTGGCTACTCGGTCATTCCGAAAAAAAGGTGAGACAACTGCGAATTTGATTCAGGGTGACACAAGGCGATGGTGAAATTCCTTCGACAGTCGGTCAAGGAAGAGCAGTGATGTTGAGTTCAGGTAACTCTTATGTGTGACACCAATATGTGAGTTGTTCACTTTCACGCAAGTCAGTGATCGGTATGTGATGGTGAGGGAGTCCTGGATACAGTTTCCAGCATTCACTATGATAAGGGGAACACGATCTCTGCTCGGCGTTCATTGAGAGTTACCTTTGACGACATAGTGGAACTCTCAAAGGAGCCACCAATGTTCAATGATGCTCTGCTCGGCGTTCGCGAAGAAAAGCCGAATGGAGTATCAAATGATAACTCAGGAGTCTAATTAGAGTATGTCTATGTGTATGTGCAGGCTTCCCTGCTGGCCGCTGCCGCACATACTGCGGAGGTCTCTGCGCTGAAGCAGGCCTTGAAGCGGTCCGAGGACGAGCTCGGCCTTACCAAGGGGCAGCTCGAAGAGAGCAAAGGTAAGATATACCCTAGTTTATATAGTTAAAAAGAAGTTCGGTGTAAAGTAATAGGATCATCATGAATTTGTTAGGGGCCACAACCGAGGTGGAGACCCTGAGGAAGGCGTTGTCCAAGGCCGAAGACAAAGCGGCCAAAGAACGCATTGAACGATAGAAACAAGAAGCCTAAGTGGGCGAGGTGCAGCAAGAGCTCGAGGCCCTTGCCAAAAAGCACGAGTCCTTGGAGCTTGACTCCAAGACGCGAGAGTCCGAGCTCGCGCGGGCGCTTGAAAGCGTCCGGAGTGCCAAGGCCGAAGCCCACAAGGCCCTCCAGGGGATTGACGCGGCGAAGAAGATAGCAGCGGGTAAGAAATTCAATATGCAAAGCAAGCATGTGAAGGATACTTTCCTTTTTTACCCGAGTTCGAAGCTCTCCAGGAGCGTTTGCAGATCTTCCCCGCAGTGTACTGGATGCCGCGGAGTTTTATCGGGCTGAGGAGGGGAGCTCAATGAAGAAGTTGTTCTGGTCTCAGTATACTGGGACCGAACACCCCGTGTCCGCGACCAGCTGAAGCAGTTGGTCGAACTTCACAAGGCGGCCGAACAGGCCATGAGGGGCCTTATAGTCCGCATGTGGCCTGGCGAGCCCCTGTCCGGCAGCTACTTCGGTCTGGTGAGGCGGCTGGTGGAAGCCTGCCCACGGCTTGAAGTCATCAAGCGGTCCGTCTGCATCGAAGGTGCACGTAGGGCTTTTGCCCGAGCGAAGGTGCACTGGGCGAAGCTGGACATCGTGAAGCTTGTGCAGGAGGGGCAGCCGGAGGGCAAGGAGCATCGATGCCCCGAGAATTACTATGAGAGCATCCTGAAGGGTTCCCCCTTAGTGGCAGATGAGTGTGCCAAGGATGTAATTTTTGAGTGAACATGCCCATGTGATCCTGTAATATGAAATGAGTTCTTTTGCGCCATGCGACGCTTTCTTAATTTAAAATATTACCTTCTGTGCGGCCGTTTATAAAATCTGAGAGTTGGCCAGTCGTCGGCTATTACCCCCATGTAACTAGTACTAGGGTGTTCGGGGTAAATCTGAACACTCTTTACCCCAATTTTGGGTCCTTCAAGGGAGGTGTTCAGCACAATGAACTAGGCAATCGGACTATAATGCTTTATCACTCTCACTTAGCCATAGAAGTCTATGATTTTAATTTTTTGGCGAAGCCCCTGGTATTTAGAGGGCCAAATTTGGGGCGCTATACATGCCTAAGCCGAACAAGGCCGACTCCTCGCCCGAAGCGGAAAAAGTCTTTAAGGACTTGAGACCTCTCGAACAGCGACCAGTCTCTTGCCTTATCATGACAGTCAGTTTTTGGCTTTCTCTACTGAGGTGCTCGTCCGGAAGAATCGGGACACAATCGCAGTAGTTCTCCCACCGCTACCTTAGCCGATATAGCGGAACGTAAGGTACCAAAGCATGGGAGCCGGGCAACCCAACATTTCACCCAAGACATGATTCGGAGCTAATGCATATAATGCTATAAGTTCGGGGTGCCGCACTGTCGAAAGTGTTCGGACTTCTTGCGCCGTATTACGGGGTAAACGAGAGCCCCTGGCGTACTGACCGTACCCGAGCGTGCAGGTGCGGAATGTCGTAAATGGACATATAAGAGAAAGAGAAAAACTTAAATAATGCAATGACAGATTAATAATATGCATTGTTATTTTAATGATACGTCGAAGCGTACTGGTACAAGTAGTGCAATAAGCATAAAGTAGGACAATTCAAAATGTCCTATCCCAAGGCAAGCTACGCATAAATAGTGAAAAGCGGGTATATCAAGTATTACTAGAGACCACCTGGCGGTTCCCGTGTTCATCTTAGCTTCTTGCTGCCTTGGTTGTTGCTTCCGGAATGTGTCCGGCAATCGGACTGCCGGAAAGGGCTTCCGAAGAGTTAGGCCCTGAAACAGAAAAGGAATGTCAAAGGTATACAGCCCCTGGTGTGGTTAAGCCACAATGCGGGGCGTGTCCTGATTGTGCCCCCGCCTATGTCCATGGTATTTTCAATGCGTAGTTATGTACGCGCGGCACGAATTTCGTTGCTGCACTGGGACTGGGACGGGGCCTGGATTGCTAGGCGAGCGCTGATCGCGCCAGGCGATCCTGTTGCAGATTGTTCCGGACTCGCTTGAAGGTGTCCGGGGGCTGTAACGCCAAATGAGGGGTCTACCTGAACAGGCTGCTTTGTGCCTCAGCTGCAAGGGCCGCAGTGTGCTCTTCCATACGGAGCGCGCGTTCTGTGTTTCCATTTACTGTTATGACCTCACGGGGTCCTGACATCTTGAGCTTGAGGTATGCGTAAAGTGGCACTGCATTGAATTTTGAAAATGATGTCCATTCGAGCAGTGCATGATAGCCACTGCGAAAACGGGACGATGTCAAAGATTAACTCTTCGCTTCGGAAGTTATCCGTTGATCCGAAGACCACTTCCAGTGTGATTGAGCCTGTGCAATGGGCCTCTACACCTGGGATGACGCCTTTAAAGGTGGTTTTGCTGGGTTTGATCCTTGAGGGATCGATACCCATTTTTCGCATTGTATCCTGATAAAGCAGGTTCAGGCTGCTGCCGCCGTCCATAAGGACTCGAGTGAGGTGAAATCCGTCAATGATGGGGTCTAGGACCAGTGCGGCGGATCCGCCATGATGGATGCTAGTGGGGTGGTCCCGGCGATCGAAGGTGATCGGACAAGCAGACCACGGGTTGAACTTTGGGGCGACGGGCTCCATCGCGTAAACGTCCCTTAGTGCACGCTTTCGCTCCCTCTTGGGAATGTGGGTTGCGTATATCATGTTCACCGTATTCACTTGTGGGGGAAACCCCTTTTATCCTCCTGGATTCGGTGGCCGGGGCTCCTCCTCGTCATTGCTATGCAGCCCCTTGTCCTTGTTTTCGGCATTTAACTTGCCTTCCAGCTTGAACACCCAACATTCTCTGTTGGTGTGATTGGCTGGCTTGTCAGGGGTGCCGTGGATTTGACACGAGCGATCCAGTATGCGATCCAGATTGGACGAAGCCAGAGTATTTCTTTTAAATGGCTTTTTCCGCTGACCGGATCTAGAGCCTCTGAATCCGGCATTGACTGCCGTATCTTTGGTGTTATCGCCGTTTTTGTGGTGCTTTGGTCTATTACGATGCTGCCTACCATTAACATCTTTGGTATCCGAGGTATCCGGATTCCTTGATGTGTTGTTGCTGCGAGCCAACCAGCTGTCCTCGCCCGCGCAAAAGCGGGTCATGAGTGTTGTGAGGGCTGCCATAGATTTCGGCTTCTCCTGGCCGAGGTGGCGGGCAAGCCACTCGTCGCGGATGTTATGCTTGAATGCCACTAGGGCTTCTGCATCGGGACAGTCTACAATTTGATTTTTCTTAGTCAGGAACCTTGTCCAAAATTGTCTGGCCGATTCCCCTGGCTGCTGGGTTATGTGGCTCAAGTCATCAGCATCCGGTGTCCGCACATAAGTGCCCTGGAAGTTGTCAAGAAATGCATCTTCCAAATCCTCCCAACTGCCAACGGAATCTGCTGGCAAGCTATTCAGCCAATGCCGAGCTGGTCCTTTGAGTTTTAGTGGGAGGTACTTGATGGCATGTAGATCGTCACCGTGAGCCATGTGGATATGAAGGAGGAAATCCTCAATCCATACAGCGGGATCTGTTGTGCCATCGTATGATTCGATATTTACGTGTTTGAAACCCTCCGGGAAATCATGATTCATAACTTCATCAGTGAAGCATAGGGGGTGTGCAGCGCCTCTGTGCTGGGCTATATCCCGATGTAGTTCGTATGAGTCTTGTCTGCTGTATTCGACCCGGCCGGATTTACTCTTGGTGTATCCGACGCGATGATCATCGTCCCGTGTGGGCGCGCGTGCCCGTGTCCCGTATATTGACCTTGCGATTTTTTCCTTACTGTCCAGGATGTCTCGCAGGTCCTCTGTGATGCGTCGGGGTGCGGTCTGAATTTTAGGCTGAAACGCCTCTCTGGCTCGGCCGCGTAGTGGCCGGTTAGCCGCATCGTACACTGGTGAATGAGGTTTCAGTGCTTCCTCCTCGAGGAGAGGTAGCAACCTGCGTTTTGGGTAACTTTTGGACGGGCGCTCGAGTTCATGCTCCTTGGCCACAAGGACTTCGGTCCATCTGTCTGCTAGCAAGTCTTGATCAGCTTGAAGTTGTTGTTGTTTCTTCTTTAGGCTATTTGCCGTGGCCATAAGCCGGCGCTTAAAGCGCTCTTGCTCGACGGGGTCCTCAGGCATGATAAACTCGTCGTCACCGAGGCTCACCTCGTCTTCGGAGAGAGGCATGTAATTGTCCTCCTCTGGTTCTCCATCTGCTGCCTGCTCTGGAGGGCTAGCTTGTTTGTCCTCTAGCTCTACACCATGCTGGAGGGGATTGTTGTTGCCTTTGGCGCTCTCCGGAGTGTTATTATCTCCTGTGCCGGTATCATTGCTCTTGCTGTGGAGGGACTTAGAGCAGCGCCGCTGACGTCGGTGCTTTGGTTGCTTCTTGGAGGGGTCATCCTCCGCTGTCTCGTCGCCATTGGCTTCTTTGGGGGTGTCCATCATGTATATATCATATGATGAGGTGGCGGTCCAGTGCCCCGAGGGTGGTGGATCCTGTTCGTCTCCGGCTTCGTCGTCCATACGGTCGAAGTCTTCAGAGCCGAAGTCGAGCATGTCGGTTAAGTCGTCGACAGTGGCTACTAAGTGGGTGGTGGGTGGGCAGCGAATTTCTTCGTCGTCCGCATCCCATTCTAGCCGGACATAGTTCGGCCAAGGTTCTCCTGACAGGGAGAGAGACCTTAATGAATTTAGCACATCCCCGAAGGGTGAGTGCTGAAAGATATCCGCGGAGGTGAACTCCATGATCGGCGCCCAGTCGGACTCGACGGGCACGGATATGAGCGGCTCGGAGTCAGTGGCCGAAGATGAATCCAGTGGTTCGGCGACATGACTCTCGTAAGGGGTGAAGTCAGTATCCGGCTCTATCGCCACTGAGAGTGCGGCCTCCATGGCGGGGTCCATCCCTCCGCTCTCGGGTGGCGCGACTTGCTCCGGATTGATGGACGGAGTAGCTGCGGATGCGATCTCCCGAACACTGTCCGGCGGCAGAGTTACGTCTTGCTCGCCGTGACTGCGCGGCGCGTCCGACATGGGCCCAAATCCGTCGAAGATCAAGTCTCCACGGATGTCGGCCGTGTAGTTCAAGTTTCCAAATCTGACCTGATGGCCAGGGGCGTAGCTCTCAATCTGCTCCAGATGGCCAAGCGAATTGGCCCGCAGTGCAAAGCCGCCGAATATGAAGATCTGTCCGGGGAGGAAAGCTTCACCCCGGACTGCGTCGCTAGCGATGATCGAAGGAGCCATCAAACCTTATGGTGATGACACAGTGGAACTCTCAATGAAAGCACCAATGTCCGACTTCCACGTTATAGCGGGAATAGTTTGCCCGGCTCCCATGTTTTGGTACCTTACGTTCCGTTATATCGGCTAAGGTAGCACTGGGGGAACTACTACGATTGTGCCCTGGTTCATCCGGATGAGCACCTCAATAGAGAAAGCCGAAAACTGACTGTCATGATATAGCGAGAGACTGGTCAACCACTCGATGAATGATCGGAATCTTCGGGATTCCTCCGCATTAACGAAGGGCCGTTTCCCGGTCATGTACGTACGCGCCCTATATTCGGACGAGCGCAGAAGTACCAGGGGCTATATAGTAGCCCCACTGTCAAACTCCTATGGCTAAGTGAAAGTGTTAAAGCAATATAGTCTAATTGCCTCGTTCGCTATGCTATCACCTCCTTAATGGACCAAGACGTTGGATTAAAGTGTGGATATGCATCTTTTGCGAACACCCCCGCATTATATGCGTGGGGGCGGAAGCCGACGACTGCAAACTTTCAGGTTATATACATATATACATAAACGGCCGCACAGGAGGCATCATAGTACTTTCGGGCAAAAGTATAAATACAACCTTGATTAATTCAGTAAAACATTGTTTGTACAATGGGACTACATGTCACTGGAAAATAATATTCTTCGAGCACTGAGCCTCTATCAAATGAGCCCCTTCAAGGACTTCTTCAAAGTAGTGCTCGGCAGCCACTCGGTCTATGGTCGAACCCTGTGCCACAACAGTGGTGGCCTCCATCTCCGCCCAACATGTTTTGACACGGGCAAGGGCCATCCGCGCACCTTCTATCCACGCTGATATCTTTACAGCATCGATGCGTGGCACAGCACCAAGGAATTGTTGCACTAAGCTAAAGTAGCTATTCGGCCTTGGCCCTCCCAGCCACAGATGATCCACAACGGACCTCATGGCAAGTCCGGACAACCTATGGAGCTCGGTCCACCCGGCCAATCGCTCATTCAACAGCAGAGGACGGACTGGAGCGTGAAACTGTGACCAAAACAGCTTTTCCACTTCGGGACCTTTCTGATCCTTGAAGTACTTGGCCGCATCAGCAGCACTTGCAGCCAAATCCATGTACGCGTCCGCAGAACTCCATAGCCTGTCCAAAGGAGCATACTTCGGATCTCTGAACTTAGTCCGCAACAATAAGGGCTTCCCAGACACGATATCTGCAGCTTGATTCAGCTCCTCCTTCGTCGCTCTAATTTTGGAACGGGCTTCCTTGGCAGCCACCCGGGCCTTCTCCAGGTCCGTCGCCTTTGCCTGGTTTTCTTCTTCAAGAAGCTGGTAACGGTCAGCATCATCTTTTAACTCTACAGACATCTTGGCTATTTTTTCCTTGCTCTCACAATGCGCGGCCTGTTCGGCCCTAAACTCTTCGGTCGCCTATAAAGCGGCTGCATTGCTACTCCTTGCTTGCTCCTTGGCTCGGGCAAGCTCCGCCTGAAGGGTCTCCACGGTGGCAGCTCCATCTACAGTCACAACATATTAAAGATACTGGCATCATGTTGCTCTTATTATGTGACGATCACCAGAAAAAACACTCACCATATGCCTCGTCAAGCCGCTTGTTGACAAGCACGATGTCGGCATCTGTCGCATCCAGTTGCCGCTTTAGTTCGGCAAACCCATCAGTCCGGCTAGCAACCGGAGCTTCAACCACCTGCACATAAAGGCAGTCAGGTTATCACCTGGGACTATGATCCTCTGTTTGCCGCCATTCTCGACGATAACCAGAGTCTCAGGGGCTACTATCTGCATGGGCATACCTAACGTATGTGTTACTGTTAAAGGCATACATTATTTCACGTACCTCGAAGCCTTTCAGCAGACTCATAAAAGCTTCATGCAAACCGCTTTCAGCGGATGAAATCCTTTCAATTACCGTACCCATTAGCGTACGATGCGCTTCCAAGACGGCAGCTTGCCCCAGAAGATCCTTCAGCGCGTCCGACTGCACACTGTACGGACCCTTGTTGTCGCTCTCCTTAGGAGCCGGATACTGGGGATTCCGGGCAGCCAAAGGGTTATCCTCTGGCCCTAGTGGATCCAGAGATACCCTTCGTGACGACACTTCAAGGTCGCCCGCTTCTTGAGCTGGGGAGTCCGGGGGAGGCGTTTCGCTCTCCATCATCTCCGGAAGAAGATCCCCCAAAGATGAACTCTATCGAGAAGGGCTGCGATCCAGACTACAATTTATAAGCATCGGTTATTGTCTTCAGAAGTAAGGTAGGATATCTTCACTATTAAATACTTTTTGATTACTTACAACTCGGTAGAGGGATGATCCCCGTGCGAACATTGTGCGGCAAGAATACCCTCCGAGGCAGGACCCTCTGGCGGAGATTTCTTCTCCCGTTTGGAAACCTTAGTTTCCGGATCTTCAGAGGTAGTCCTCTTCCTTCCTTGGGGGGAGAGAATGTCAGATTTTTCCCCTGGGTTATCCTCCCTCGCGGAGGCGCTCATTCCCTCGGTTGGAATAGGTAGCAAAGGAGGCCCACTTTCGCCCTCTTTATTCCTCCCTTCATCTTCCTTTGAGGGCACTAGACAAGGTGTTGGCTCAAGCATCTTTTCCAGCACCAGGTTGTCCAAGCCCTTAGGAAGGGGGGCCGAACACCTGATCATCTTCGCCTTTGTTATCCAGTCCTGGTCAAAGAGCGATTCTTCAGAATGATGTCATGATAAATAAAGGACAGTGTGTTCGGCCATGGGATTACTTACTTGGGCAACAGGGCGGTTGCAGCTCAGGACCACGTCCTTGGTGGTATCGGGACACTCTATTTGGGGTCCGAAGAACGATTTGTACATCTCCTCGTGCATCATGCCGAGGAAATACTGAATAGTGCGCGGTCCTTCCGGGTTGAATTCCCATATGCGGAGGGGCCGACGTTTGCAAGGCTGGACTCGACGAACCAGCATAACTTGCATTACAATAACCAGACTGAAATCTCCCTCGAAGAGATCTCGGATACGGCTCTGCATCATTGGCACGTCCTTGGCTGGACTCCAGCTCAGCCCCCTGCTGATCCATGACACCAGTTGTGGTGGGGGGCCCGAGCGAAAGGTGGGGGCAGCTACCCATTTGGCACTTCGGGGAGCTGTGACGTAAAACCACTCCTGCTGCCACAATCCGGACACCTCTGGAAAGGAACCCTTTGGCCATGGAGCGTCAACAATTTTGCTTATTAAAGCACCTTCGCACGCTGCGTACTGCCCCTCGACCGTCTTCGGCTTCACATCGAAGGTCTTGAGCCACAGGCCGAAGTGAGGGGTAATGCGGAGGAAGGCCTCACATACGACAATAAATGACGAGATGTGAAGAAGGGAATATGGGGCTAGATCGTGAAAATCCAGTCCGTAATAGAACATAAGACCCCTAACAAAGGGATCCAGAGCGAGGCCTAGTCCTTGGAGGAAGTGGGAGACAAACACAACGCTCTCGTTGGGTTCGGGAGTAGGGACAACCTGCCCTCGGGCGGGCAGCCTATGCGAAATTTTGGCGGTCAGATATCTGGCCTCCCTCAACTTCTTGATGTCCTCCTCTGTGACGGAGGAAGGCATCCACCGACCTTGAAGGTTGGATCCGGACATGGTTGAAGGTCCGAAGCACCTGACCTGAGCTTTGGGTGTTATGTGACACCCTCGATGCGACTATATCTCCCACGTGTCGAGGCACGACTTAGAGGCATAATCGCATTGAAGGCATATGTCGCAAGTGAGGTAATCTTCACACAACCCATGTAATATAATATGGAAAAGGATACATAGTTGGCTTACAATCGCCACTTCACACAATTACATGAATAAAGCATTACATCAATCAAATACAATCATGGTCCGACTACGGAACCAAAATAAAAGAAGAACCCCAAATGCGACAAAGGTCCCCGGTCGACCCCAACTGGGCTCCACTACTGATCGACTAGAACGAAACAACATAAAGGATAAGGTCTTCATCGAGCTCCTCCTGAGCTTGGTTGCGTCATCTGCACGTACTTATCGGCACCTGCAAGCTGGTTTTGGAAGTATCTGTGAGCCACAGGGACTCAGCAATCTCGCACCCTCGCGATCAAGACTATTTAAGCTTATGGGTAAGGTAAAGGTATGAGGTGGAGCTGCAGCAAGCGACTAGCATATATGGTGGCTAACAAACGCAAATGAGAGCGAGAAGAGAAGGCAAAGCACGGTCGATAAAAGTATGATCAAGAAGTGATCCTGGACTACCTACGTCAAGCATAACTCCAACAACCGTGTTCACTTCCCGGACTCCGTCGGAAAGAGACCATCACGGTTACACACACGGTTGATTCATTCTAATTAAGGTCAACTTTAGGTTTTCTACAACCGGACGTTAACAAATTCCCATCTACCCATAACCACGGGCACGGCTTTCGAAAGTTCAATCCCTGCAGGGGTGTCCCAACTTAGCCTATCACAAGCTCTCACGGTCAACGAAGGAATAGACCTCCACCCGAGGCATTCTAATCAGACTCGGTATCCCAGTACAACAAGACATTTCGACAGGGTAAAACTAAACCAGCAACACCGCCCGATGCGCCGACATTCTGATGGGAGCTGCACATATCTCGTTCTCAGGGCAACACCGGATGAGACATCCTACGAGTAAAACCAGCCCTCAAGTTTCCCCGAGGTGGCCCCGCAGTCTACTCAGTTCGGACCAACACTTAGACAAGCACTGGCCCGGGGGGGTTAAAATAAAGATGACCCTTGGTCTGGCCTAACCCAAGGGGAAAAGGCTAGGTGGCGAATGGTAAAACCAAGGTTGGGCATTGCTGGAAAAGCTTTACTTAAGGCAAACTGTCAAGGGGTTCCCATTATAGCCCAACCGCGTAAGGGACGCAAAATCCGGGAACATAACACCGATATGACGGAAACTAGGGCGGCAAGAGTGGAACAAAACACCAGGCATAAGGCCGAGCCTTCCACCCTTTACCAAGTGTATAGGTGCATTAATTAAATAAGATATATTGTGATATCCCAACAAGTAAATAAATGTTCCAACAAGGAACGGTCTCCAATCTTCACCTGCAACTAACAACACTATAAGAGGGGCTAAGCAAAGCGGTAACATAGCCAATCAACGGTTTGCTAGGACAACGGTGGGTTAGAGGCTGAACATGGCAATTTGGGAGGCTGACAAGCAAGTGGTAGGCATCGTAGCAATGGCATAGCAAAAGAGCGAGCAAACTAGCATAGCAAAGATAGTAGTGATTTCGAGGGTATGATCATCTTGCCTGAAATCCCGCAAGGAAGAAGAACGAGTCCATGAAGAAGACAAACGGGCGTAGTCGAACGGATCCTCACAAACGCGACGTAATCGGAACCAATCCGAAGAAGCAACACCGGAAAGGAAGCAAACAACATAGTAAACAACCAACACATGGACATGGTATGATATGCGAGATGCAGGATGCGATGCGGGATGCAAAATGCAAGACGTGACAGGAGATGCATGAACCTGGCCTCAACTTGGATAACCAAGTGTGCCACTGGATAGAGGGGAAGAAATCCCCTGAAAACGATATAAAGATCATGGGAATCGGAGCTACGTTTTGGAAATGGCAAGCGTTTTACGAAACGAACCGATCTGCGATTTACAGCAAGTAGGATCCAAAATGCAACGAAATGAACATGCTACAGCCACCAAACATGAACAAAATACATGGCAGCGATGTACACAAGATGATTAACAAATCACTAGGACTGAGCCATAGCCAAATTCATCCATTATGAGGTTCAAACAAGCATGTCAAAAATGAATAAGCAAAACAGATTTCAGACTTAGTGAAATTAACACTAGTCTGAAATTTCAGACCACGATGCTCTCTTCGGAGCAGCAAAACAATATGATACATAACCTGAACATGACAAGTAAGAACATGGCATGGAGCTACTCAACAAGCTTAACAAAACACCAAAAATGACCTGGGGCCAAAAGGGTTCACAAAATACTCTAACAAGCACACGAACATAGATGAAACACAATCAGTTTTCAGACTTAGTGAAAACTGAGACATGCTGAAATAATAACCCACGAAGGCATGTGAACGAGCTCGATGCACTCACTATGGTGCAAGTCATGGCAAGGCAAGCATATATCCATAAATAAGGCACAAAATGCTAGCTAGACATGGCAAGAACAATGGCATAGCATGCATGGATCACTAGCAATAGCATCGGCAAAATCGCAAAAGAGTTCACGATCTGCCCAAATTAACAACGATGCAAAAGTTGAGCTCGATTAACTCAACCTAGGATGCTCCAACATAACAAGTAAAGACATGGATGGATAGAGCATAACAAGGTTAACAAATGGCGCGTTTGGATGAAGGGACCGGTGGATCTCGTCCCGATCCACCGGATCGGATCCGGCCGGGCTTTACTCCAGCGAGCTCCGGTGAGGGACGGCAGTGGCGAGGTGGGCGCTGGCGGAGGTCAACTCCGGCGCGGCCGCGGGCTTCGGGCGGCGCGGGGCGCCATGCCGGCGACGAGATGGCGACGAGCGAGCGGGGCGCCCGGCGCGCATAGGCGGCGGGGCGATGAAGGCGTGGTGGCCGGCGCGAACTCCGGCGACCAGAATCAGCGCGGCGCGGCGGCGTTGCCTGGCAGCGGCGGAGGCGGGCGGGCGCGCGAGTGTGGCGGCGGACGAATCCGGGCCCGGGCGGGCCTGCCTCGGGCCCCGTGGGCCGCGGCGGAGGAGAGAGAGGCGCGGGCGAGGTGGCGCGCGGTGGTTGGCCTGGAGCGGCGGCGGGGCGACGTGGCGGCTCCCCATTGGGCGGAGTGAGGTGGCCGGCGGCGGTGGACACGTCCAGCGGTGGGACGGACATGTCCGGTGGCGCGAGGAGGAAGATGGCTAGGGTTTATCCGCGAATTTTTTCGGGGATGCCCACTTATTTATAGGTAGAGGGAGCTAGGAGAGTCCAAATGAGGTGCGGTTTTCGGCCACGCGATCGTGATCGAACGACCGAGACGATGGAGCAGAGTTTGGTGGGTTTTGGGCCAAATTGGAGGGGTGTTGGGCTGCAACACACACGAGGCCTTTTCAGTCCCTCGGTTAACCGTTGGAGTACCAAACGAAGTCCAAATGGTACGAAACTTGACAGGCGGTCTACCGGTAGTAAACCAAGGCCGCATGGCAAGTCTCGGTCCAATCCGGAAATGTTTAATCCCCACACACGAAAGAAAGCTAGAAATGACCACCGGAGGAGAACGAAGCGCCGGATTGCAAAACGGACAACGGGGAAAATGCTCGAATGCATGAGATGACCATGTATGCAAATGCAATGCACGTGATGACATGATATGAGATGCATGACACGCAAGCAACGACAACGCAACAACAGCGAATAACAGAACGACACCTGGCACATCGGTCTCGGGGCGTTACAACACTCCACCACTACGAGAGGATCTCGTCCCGAGATCTAGAATGGCACCGGGGAAACAACGGAAGGGAGAAAGAAGAGGTAAAACTAAGTTGCTCCTTTTACAAACGAGTGAAACCACGAACCTTGAGAGGTTGAACAAATCGAGAAAAGAATACAACGAAGGTGAACAAAGTCGAAAACACTCTGTTAGAAAAGAGGGACAACGAGCATTGCGAAACCCTGATGTTGAAGGGAAGATATATATTAAAAAACACTCCGGTTACGGAGGGAGATCAAGGAGAAACCAAAATTTGGGCAGCACTCCGGTTGAGAAAGGATGCAAGACTTGACAAGAACTTGAACAAAGGGGCACAATACTCCGGTTAAGCAAGATAGGGAAGGAATAAGAGTGATATAGTTTGGACAGCACTCCGCCTATAAATGGAAGGAATTGAACAAGACAAGATGAGAGGATACTTGAAAAGAGGACACAACACTCCAATTAAAAGGATAGGCACGACAAGAACACGATCCTGATAAAACACGAAGATGGGTTGAAGAGAGCAACATCACCATGCCTCCGGAACAAAAGTAAGAATGGAATGGAGTGAACGAAGGAAAACAAGATCTTGAGGGAGCACAGTTACAACAGAAGCTAGAACGGAGTTGTTGGAAAACCCACAACGAAAAGAATAGATTGATATGGTCTTATGGAATACATCTCAAACATTATGAGGTGACCAGCTGCCACTCACGGGAAGAAGGATTGGATTGGCATGAAGAAGGAGACGAGAAGATTATCACTGGAAGGATATGTGAAGAACTTGGATCATTTATAAGCACCATAAATAGCAACAATCCTTAGGGAAGGCTTTGGTGAAATATAACCCAAGATAATTCCAATGAATAGGTTGATGGATTTAAAATACCTCATTCTTAATAACATGTGAAACATGAACTCAAATTATCAAGAATGATGTAAAACCACCTCCAAAGATACGATAGACAGAAATGCACTCCGGAAAGGAAGATGATGAAAGCTTGAGTTCCCCTGAACAGAATATTGATGAACACTTCGAGAAGGAATTAAATCCCTTATGAACCATCATGTAGAGCCTCCATGAAGAACTCCGGTCCTAAAAGAATGATCCAAAATAATTGAATGATGAAAATAATAAGATTGAAGCCTCGCAATGATTTAGATAGAGATCTCCGTGATAATATAATTGAAAGAGGTTGGACTCCGGGAAAAAGAGAAGATGAAACAAATGCAACCGAGAGTTTGAAGGGCCTTCGGAATAAGAATTAATCATTAGGATGAAACAAGAATAAGAATTGCATTATGCTTATCCTTCACCAATTTAAATTGATGACAAGCAGCGGATTTGGCATATTACTCATTCTCGTAGAAAGGATTAAGAGAGATATCGCATAAACTCGAGAAAATCTTCAACGAACCACCGGTAGGATTGAAAAGAACGAAAGAATTGATATGATAACGAAGGAAGAGAAATCTTGAACGAACCACCGTAAGAATTGGAAATGAACGAAGTAAAGATAAAGAAACACCGGAAAGAATTATCAAATGAACAAATGAAGATACTTGAGGGAATTTGATACATGAGAACGAAGAGAACACGAGACGATTAAAGATCACTTGAACGAAGCACCGGTAAAATTTGGAGAATGATAGCTGGAGGCTGAGAATGAAAAACCTAAAATGATGGAATCAGGATAATCAAACTAAGAAGAATCTTGAATTACTCCGGATAGGTGAAAAGAATTCTCACAATCAAAAAATAATTATGAGAGGATGGCAACAAGCTAGAATCATGAATCTTGAAAGAATGGAGCAAGATTAAAGAGAAACTCTTCTTCGGTCTTCAAAATCTGAGAATTACGACGAGAAACACCACCAATAATTATTGAGGCACTCCGGAATGAATAATGTAAAGGTTTAGCCAATGATGAAAAGAATTTGAAAGATCTTAGAGGAGAACATCTGACTGATGGCAATTCATTCTTACGTCAAACTTCGAAAAGAATTTGAGGGTAGCTCCGGGAAATAAGAAGAGTCAGGTAAGATCCTGGAAAAGACCTGTGGGTTAGGGCCCACTGAAAAGAAACACCGTTGGAATGGTTAAAAAAAGGGGTTGCATCGGTTGAATTAAATGGCATGAATGAGATAGCAATCTCGAAAGAGCTTGAAAGGATCTTGAATGACAAGAGGAGCCCTCTGAGATATCTTGAGCACTCCGCGGCAATTGAATAGCGAGAAGTGGAATGATAATGAGGTGCACCGGCATGAGAGGGTATTTGAAACAAGGAAAAAGGAATATGAGATCAACAAAGCTTGAATTGGTTCCACCAGAGAAGAAAACGAGTGATGAGAGACGAACTTGAAGCTCCGTTAGAATATTCATGAGAATCACCGGATAAGAACATTGAGGGAAAAGAATGGAGAGACTTCACAAGAATAAAAGGATACTTGAATTGAGATATATGAGTCCTCGGAGAACAAGGGTGGGTGGGCGGGAAAAACAAAGGCAACTTGGAGACGGATGGAACAAACACCGTTGAGAAGAAATAATAATTGATCTTGTGAATGTTGACGTGATCGGATCCACTTGAAGAGAAACACGCCGTTGAAAAGAAATTTAGATGACAAGCTCGATGATCGAGAAGGATTAGTATTCACATCGGAGTATGAGAACACCATTTGGGGAAGGTATGGAATCAACATTTGACTTTGAAGCAACTCGAATACCACAACTCAAAACAAAAACAAAAGGATTGGCTTGCAAAATAAGCCGGAACAAACATATGATAGAGATTTCATCCGAAGTTTTCGTGGTGGGAACTACACGGGCTCGATCGTACAGCACCATCATGTACAAGGCAGTGCACATGACATACGAAGCGTCCCCGAGTCAGCATAGCCAAGGACTCTTTAAGACACAAGGAGACCACTGTAAAATCGACCGTGAATAGGCGAACCACTAGACGTCGAACCCCAATTTCATATCATACATCTGTCGGAAAGATATCCTAAGAGCTACTTGAATTCCCACCTATGAAACTCCCGAAACTTTCCGGTTATGCAATCAGGTGTTGGGGATACAGGAGAAGCATAATATCTCACCCAAACTAGCAAATCCTACATCCAACTGTATCCATACTTCAACACATAACCAAGAAACCTTCGGAAACCATCTATCTCAACCTTCGAAAAAGCATCCGTTATACAAGTTATGGCGATACTCCCGAACTCCCGCCCTAGTACTGGGTGGCGTCGAGGTTATCTCACCAACGAACTGCATAAAAGAGATTTTCGATGTCGACGGACATATCTCAAGTATACCAGAATTGCAACGATAAAATTATGATGACAACACCTCAGAGCTCAACTCCCCGGGACACTTCCACTAAACCCCTAACAGGAGGCACCAAGACAGTGTTCTCATCATAAGCCATCGGAACAAATCCAAGATACTCGCTTGATCTTAAAAAAAATTTAGTGAAATTTGGGAAGAGAAGAGTCAAAACTCTACATCAGGATGCCTCACCAGAGCGACGAAGGGACTGGGGAGTAAAAAGAATTCCTAAACTCTCTGATATATAATTCCTAATGACTCAAAACATTTTTCTAGACACAACTCGGCCGCTAAAAACGATCAATCAGTGGGGGCTCCTAAGGTCGGGGAAGGCTCTGATACCAACTTGTGACACCCTCGATGCGACTATATCTCCCACGTGTCGAGGCACGACTTACAGGCATAATCGCATTGAAGGCATATGTCGCAAGTGAGGTAATCTTCACACAACCCATGTAATATAATATGGAAAAGGATACATAGTTGGCTTACAATCGCCACTTCACACAATTACATGAATAAAGCATTACATCAATCAAATACAATCATGGTCCGACTACGGAACCAAAATAAAAGAAGAACCCCAAATGCGACAAAGGTCCCCGGTCGACCCCAACTGGGCTCCACTACTGATCGACTAGAACGAAACAACATAAAGGATAAGGTCTTCATCAAGCTCCTCCTGAGCTTGCTTGCGTCATCTGCACGTACTCATCGGCACCTGCAAGCTGGTTTTGGAAGTATCTGTGAGCCACAGGGACTCAGCAATCTCGCACCCTCGCGATCAAGACTATTTAAGCTTATGGGTAAGGTAAAGGTATGAGGTGGAGCTGCAGCAAGCGACTAGCATATATGGTGGCTAACAAACGCAAATGAGAGCGAGAAGAGAAGGCAAAGCACAGTCGATAAAAGTATGATCAAGAAGTGATCCTGGACTACCTACGTCAAGCATAACTCCAACAACCGTGTTCACTTCCCGGACTCTGCCGGAAAGAGACCATCATGGTTACACACGCGGTTGATTCATTTTAGTTAAGGTCAACTTTAGGTTTTCTACAACCGGTCGTTAACAAATTCCCATCTGCCCATAACTGCGGGCACGGCTTTCGAAAGTTCAATCCCTGCAGGGGTGTCCCAACTTAGCCCATCACAAGCTCTCACGGTCAACAAAGGAATAGACCTCCACCCGAGACATTCCGATCAGACTCGGTATCCCGGTACAACAAGACATTTCAACAGGGTAAAACTAAACCAGCAACACCGCCCGATGCGCCGACATCCTGATGGGAGCTGCACATATCTCGTTCTCAGGGCAACACCGGATGAGACATCCTACGAGTAAAACCAGCCCTCAAGTTTCCCCGAGGTGGCCCCGCAGTCTACTCAGTTCGGACCAACACTTAGACAAGCACTGGCCCGGGGGGGTTAAAATAAAGACGACCCTTGGGCTGGCCTAACCCAAGGGAAAAAGGCTAGGTGGCGAATGGTAAAACCAAGGTTGGGCATTGCTGGAAAAGCTTTACTTAAGGCGAACTGTCAAGGGGTTCCCATTATAGCCCAGCCGCGTAAGGGACGCAAAATCCGGGAACATAACACCGATATGACGGAAACTAGGGCGGCAAGAGTGGAACAAAACACCAGGCATAAGGCCGAGCCTTCCACCCTTTACCAAGTGTATAGGTGCATTAATTAAATAAGATATATTGTGATATCCCAACAAGTAAATAAATGTTCCAACAAGGAACGGTCTCCAATCTTCACCTGCAACTAACAACGCTATAAGAGGGGCTAAGCAAAGCGGTAACATAGCCAATCAACGGTTTGCTAGGACAACGGTGGGTTAGAGGCTGAACATGGCAATTTGGGAGGCTAACAAGCAAGTGGTAGGCATCGTAGCAATGGCATAGCAAAAGAGCGAGCAAACTAGCATAGCAAAGATAGTAGTGATTTCGAGGGTATGATCATATTGCCTGAAATCCCGCAAGGAAGAAGAACGAGTCCATGAAGAAGACAAACGGGCGTAGTCGAACGGATCCTCACAAACGCGACGTAATCGGAACCAATCCGAAGAAGCAACACCGGAAAGGAAGCAAACAACATAGTAAACAACCAACACATGGACATGGTATGATATGCGAGATGCAGGATGCGATGCGGGATGCAAAATGCAAGACGTGACAGGAAATGCATGAACCTGGCCTCAACTTGGATAACCAAGTGTGCCACTGGATAGAGGGGAAGAAATCCCCTGAAAACGATATAAAGATCATGGGAATCGGAGCTACGGTTTGGAAATGGCAAGCGTTTTACGAAACGAACTGATCTGCGATTTACAGCAAGTAGGCTCCTAAATGCAACGAAATGAACATGCTACAGCCACCAAACATGAAAACAAAATACATGGCAGGGATGTACACAAGATGATTAACAAATCACTTGTACTGAGCCATAGCCAAATTCATCCATTATGAGGTTCAAACAAGCATGTCAAAAATGAATAAGCAAAACAGATTTCAGACTTAGTGAAATTAACACTAGTCTGAAATTTCAGACCACGATGCTCTCTTCGGAGCAGCAAAACAACATGATACATAACCTGAACATGACAAGTAAGAACATGGCATGGAGACACTCAACAAGCTTAACAAAACACCCAAAATGACCTGGGGCCAAAAGGGTTCACAAAATACTCTAACAAGCATACGAACATAGATGAAACACAATCAGTTTTCAGACTTAGTGAAAACTGAGACATGCTGAAATAATAACCCACGAAGGTATGTGAACGAGCTCGATGCACTCACTATGGTACAAGTCATGGCAAGGCAAGCATATGTCCATAAAGAAGGCACAAAATGCTAGCTAGACATGGCAAGAACAATTGCATAGCATGCATGGATCACTAGCAATAGCATCGGCAAAATCGCAAAAGAGTTCACGATCTGCCCAAATTAACAACGATGCAAAAGTTGAGCTTGATTGACTCAACCTAGGTTGCTCCAACATAACAAGTAAAGACATGGATGGATAGAGCATAACAAGGTTAACAAATGTCCCTTACTGATCATACTCAAAAGGGGCACGGATCACTAGGAAACAAGCCGAACATATGGCATCATGAACTAAAATATCCCAGACTTGGTGAAATTCACCAAGTCCCTGAAAACAGAATTCTCAGGTACCCCTCTTTGCAAGCTTGCACAAGACACCACACACATCCTAAAAATGCATGGGTGGCACCTCTGGAAAGAAGACAAAATGCTTAACAATTCATCCCAAAGACTCACAGGCATATCATGCACACAATAATCATGGCAAAAATGACAAAAGTCTATGATGAGCTAACGGATCTGCAATTTAACTCACGATGCCTCCTTCTAACAGCAATACGGGCATCAAGATGAACTCAAATGCAAATGATGCAATGGAATGAAATGATGTACATGTAGAGACGAAGATTTTGATATATCATATGTCCAAAACGGAGCTACGGATGCAAAGATATGAGGCCTCGAACATGAGCACATGGATCTGGAATCTGGGGACTTAGCCAAATTTTATACCTCTCCGGAAAAGTCAAACCGGGATGAAGACGTGCGGGACGAGCAGATCCGGGTCAGGCGCGGGCGCGTTTGGATGAAGGGACCGGTGGATCTTGTCCCGATCCACCGGATCGGATCCGGCCGGGCTTTACTCCGGCGAGCTCCGGCGAGGGACGGCAGTGGCGAGGTGGGTGCCGGCGAAGGTCAACTCCGGCGCGGCCGCGGGCTTCGGGCGGCGCGGGGCGCCACGCCGGCGACGAGATGGCGACAAGCGAGCGGGGCGGCCGGCGCGCATAGGCGGCGGGGTGGCCGGCGCGAAATCCGGCGATCGGAATCAGCGCGGCGCGGCGGCGTTGCCTGGCAGCGGCGGAGGCGGGCGGGCGCGCGAGTGCGGCGGCGGACGAATCCGGGCCCGGGCGGGCCTGCCTCGGGCCCCGTGGGCCGCGGCGGAGGAGAGAGAGGCGCGGGCGAGGTGGCGCGCGGTGGTTGGCCTGGAGCGGCGGCGGGGCGACATGGCGGCTCTCCATTGGGCGGAGTGAGGTGGCCGGCGGCAGTGGACACGTCCAGCGGCGGGACGGACATGTCCGGTGGCGCGAGGAGGAAGATGGCTAGGGTTCATCCGCGAATTTTTTCGGGGATGCCCACATATTTATAGGTAGAGGGAGCTAGGAGAGTCCAAATGAGGTGCGGTTTTCGGCCACGCGATCGTGATCGAACGACCGAGACGATGGAGCAGAGTTTGGTGGGTTTTGGGCCAAATTGGAGGGGTGTTGGGCTGCAACACACACGAGGCCTTTTCAGTCCTTCGGTTAACCGTTGGAGTATCAAACGAAGTCCAAATGGTACGAAACTTGACAGGCGGTCTACCGGTAGTAAACCAAGGCCGCATGGCAAGTCTCGGTCCAATCCGGAAATGTTTAATCCCCACACACGAAAGAAAGCTAGAAATGACCACCGGAGGAGAACGAAGCGCCGGATTGCAAAACGGACAACGGGGAAAATGCTCGAATGCATGACATGACCATGTATGCAAATGCAATGCACGTGATGACATGATATGAGATGCATGACACGCAAGCAACGACAACGCAACAACAGCGAATAACAGAACGACACCTGGCACATCGGTCTCGGGGCGTTACATGTTAGAACTCGAGGCGGGGAAGGATTCGATTGAGCGCGGGAGGGAAAAAATAAAAAGCCTTGTCCCCTTTATAAAGAGGGTGAATACCGGGCGTCCTCCTCGTGGCCGTTTGAGACTTACCTAAGATCTAGGAGTCATACCAACAGGCACGGTTGGGTTACCCACGTTTGTATTGATGAGAATCCCATGATAAGGGAACACGATCTCTGCTTTGACAAGACGTGTCAAGGAAACCGCCTCGCGTTATGTGCGGGGCTGGTTAAAGAAAAATGGTTCAAATAATGACCGGGCCGTGGCGTGATGTCATGCTGTCAAAACGTGTCAGCAGATTAGATTTGTGGAAATATTATTCTCTCTACAGTGGTATGTGGAACTTATTTTGCAGGGTCGGACACTATCCTTGTATTCAAACTCTTCCGTGGTGTATCCGGAGGAGGAACCTGCCTTGCAATGCCGAAGATAACACTGCGCGCTGGACTCATCGTCATTGAAGCCTGGTTCAGGGGCTACTGAGGGAGTCCTGGATTAGGGGGTCTCCGGATAGCCAGACTATATCCTTTGGCCGGACTGTTGGACTATGAAGATACAAGATTGAAGACTTCGTCCCGTGTCCGGATGGGACTCTACTTGGCGTAGAAGGCAAGCTAGGCAATACGGATATGTATATCTCCTTCTTTGTAAACGACCTTGTGTAACCCTAGCCCCCTCTAGTATACAAACCAGAGGGTTTTAGTCGTAGGACAACATACAATCATACCATAGGCTAGCTTCTAGGGTTTAGCCTCTCTGATCTCATGGTAGATCAACTCTTGTAATACTCATATCATCAAGAACAATCAAGCAGGACGTAGGGTTTTACCTCCATCAAGAGGGCCCGAACCTGGGTAAACATCGTGTCCCCTGCCTCCTGTTACCATCCGCCTTAGACACACAGTTCGGGACTCCCTACCCGAGATCCGCCGGTTTTGACACCGACAGATGGCGTTGAACGGATACTCTGTAAGTTGGGAGCACGGACTAGAGTAACAAGGAACTTAATTTTGCTCGAGCGTTGACTGTGGTCAAGAAAAGGAGGGACAACAAGTTGCAGGTGGAGTCACATGAAGTATGTGAGTAGCAGCGGTGCTCATGGCGTATCTCAAGTCCAATGTACATGGAGGTTCGACGCATGGATGAATTCAAGGTGGTGAAGAATATTCACCAAGGTGGAGTTTGTTAGAGTTGTGTCGAATATTATTGTACAAGGTAGGTTACAGTTGGACTTGGTTTTAGACTGTGTGTAGACAGGGTAGGAGTTGTGTCCTAATAGGACACTTGTATCCTAGGACTCTCATATATAGCGGGGCTAGACACACGATGTAACATATAACAACATAAAAGCACATGCACGTGGGGGAGCCGACGGCGTGTGCTGGCGCCCGGGCGGCCGGTGTGCGCTATTGTAGCGGTGTCATGGGAAGGAGGCCCGTAGACAGGCCCCGGGGATGTAGCCATATCGGTGAACCTCGTTAACAAATCAATGTGTAGTTCCTCGTGTGATTGCTTGGTCCTCGATAGATCGACGAACGCCTCGGATTATTCTAACACTGCGAACCAACCTGTAATTGGATGGTTAGGAGGACATTGATATCTCAGTCCACGAGGGTTAGGCCCATATTCCAAAAATCCATGCACCTTATTTATTTTGACCTGAATTTGTCCTAGACTTAAACACATGTGCTCGCATTTTCTAAATTTAATTCGGGCCTTTCTGTGATGTGTGTTGAGTGGAAGAAGACATTCACATCGATTACAAAAGGCGTCTGTGGCAACTTTGTCAATCTCAAAATGATGTGCTGACTCAATTTCTCTTCATAAGAGTAAAACTAGTATAAATGCCTGTGCATTGTAACGGGAGAAAAATATCATAAAACCTGCTGCGTGTGATAGTAGGCGTCATTCATAAAACCTGCTCTGTGTGTGATAGTACGCGCTATTCATAAAACCTGCTCATGTGATAGTACGCGATATTCGTAAAACCTGCTCCGCGTGTGATAGTACGTGCCATTCATAAAACCTGCTCCGTGTGATAGTGTGCATCAATTTTTTATGTATAGTTATTATTAGACTACCCATAATGGGAGTAACATAGATAGTAACATCACACATATCTAGATAAAATAGATGATGTGGCAAGCAATAAATAAAAAAACAGAGGAGAGTGGTAACATAGCTAGTTACTAGTAGTATTAGTAACATCACACATATCAATGCAAGATGTGTCTATAGCCTCATAAGACTAGCCACAATGGGAGTAACTTCAGCAGTAACATCGAGTCCAACTCAGCAAATTTGCTTAGGTGGCAATGAGTTAATAAAGAGAGAGATAGTTTCGATAACTTAGCTAGTTACTGTAACATCACATGTCCCAATGCAATATGAGTCTATAACCTAATAAATGAAGCTTTGTATGTCACCACACTTATATTACTACCAACTATAAAGATAGTAACATAATCTAGGGATATGTGTATGTTACTAGTGTATGTTACTCTCGACTGTGGCTAGTCTAAATAAAGTGTTGCATGTTACCACACATATGTTATTCCCCACTATAGAGATAGTAACATAGACTAGTAACATGCCTATGTTACTACTCTATGTTACTTAGACCCGGCCCTGAGGGGGGGGCAGGAGGGGCTACCGCTCCGAGCCCCGAGAGCGAGGGGCCCCCCAGGATATGTGCTCTGCCTGTTAATACTGCCAGGCCTATGCTAAAATTCTGGAAAATACTGATAATTGGGCCGACATTAGGCTGGTCATAGTGGGGAGTAACTTAGACTAGTGTCATATGCATGACACTAGTCTAAGTTACTACTTTCATAATGCAAAATAACATGATAGTAGTGTCATAGATGGCTTCATTTATTAGCTTGTAGACTCATATTGTCTTGGAAAGCGCTATGTAGTAGTAACATATTATGTTACCATCTCACATTAAATACTTGTCACATAAGCAAAAATTTCTTGAAGTGTGCTATGTTACTAGTTAAGTTACTTCCACTATGACTAGCCTTACGTGCGTTGTTACAGGGAGAGATGGGTAGAGATTTGATCGATCTGGAGCGGATTGAGCGGCGCATCAGTCTATACATTCACGCGCAATGACCATCGCCTACAGGCTGTTCGCCTCCTTTTTCGCCCAGATCGCCTCGACACCTCGTCCCCCGCAGGCAGCGGCCGCTGCCAGGCAGCCGGACTGTGGACGCCGCCGCCTCAGTGCCTCACCGAGCAACGCCCATGCCGCAGCTCCAGGCTACGCCTCATCCCCGGTCTCAGCGCCGCCGATTTTAGAGAAGCTGAGTGGCCTATTTCTTAACAATTTTGCCCTAACTTATGCCCTAGCTTTTTCTGGACAGGCCGAAGGCTTTGGTTGTTTTATCGTGGCCTTTGGATCCCGGAGCAAGACTTGGAAGGTGCCAGACTGCCACATCCAGGTATATAGATATGATTTAAAACTTTTGATGCAAGCAATGTTTTGTTTGTAGCTTCTAGCTTTCCGCCTCCTAGCAGAGTAAAATTGTTTGATGAGATGTAGGTGGTGTTTGCTTGCACTTGCAAGGTGAAACTATGTTTACATTTTTGGGGTAAAGAGATCAAGGAAATGTCAAAACATATCCCGATATATAACTACATGGGGAATGAGTAAAATGGTCAATTTTGTTGGATTAATTAGATAGGACCAGTTGCAGCACCTGCAATCAAACGAGAAAGAATCTGCAATGCTACTGCTAAACAATGCACACTGAGTTATTGATTAGTTGCTGTTTCTTTCTTTTTGCGGGAAGGAGATAGGGATCAGTTGTAGGGTAATCATCAAACAATTGTCATATTTATATAACTTGATAGTCATTCTCATTCATAGTGCATATTTTGTGGTTGCACATAGAAACTGAAAGTAGATTTTGAAAGTTGAAATTGTTGAAGAACTATTTTGATGCATACATTAGGGGCCCAGTTTTTAGTTTCGCCCCGGACCCCTAAAATCTCAGGACCGCCCTTGATGTTACTACCCATTGTGGCTAGTCTTAGAGGATGACGCGCGCTTTGCGGCGCCGTCCTTCACTCATGAGTTATGCATCTTTCTTTCTGTACGGATTATTACGACGGTGTTTCATTATTGGCGTGAAGAAGGAAAAATCAGATGACTTTTAATTACGTTGGTGGTGGCGTCCGCCTTCGTCGCTCTGAATATTCTTTTTCATTGTTTTGGAAGCGTTTTTCTTTCTACATGAATCACATTCTACTAATAAGAGAATGCTTGCAACCACACAATATAGAGGAAAAAAAATGCAATATCAGTGGAAAACAGCGATATGGGTCATACTAGCCATTGATTCGCACAGATCAGACAGGTTCGATGCATTGAATGCATTTACCGCTATCTCCAGAAAATGAAGGAAAGAAGGTGGGGTCATTGTATGAGGAGCAGCTAAGGTATGAATACGTGGGGAAGGATGGTGCGCGGCCGGTCGAAGCTGACGGAGGTGGACCGCCAGTCCGTGTCAGAAGGCAGATACTGGACCATGGTCCAGAATTTTTCGTTCGTAATACGTGCCCGGAAAAGGCGCGCGAGTGGCGTGCTGCTCTTGCTGCTGTTTCGTTCTGGGAGAGAAAATCAAAAAAAAAACTAGCTATTTTCCATCTGCGTCACAGTTTGCCCATCTTCCATGGCGGCGCGGCGTAGGCGTGCTCCGTCAGGATGAAATTAGCGAGGATGCGAGTTGGCGGAGAACTGGGGTGCCGGCTTCTTCGGTGGCTGGTCAAGACAGTTGCGGCGCCGCCCCCGGCGAGTGCAGGTGCGAGAGCGCTCCGGGGGAGTCCGCGATAAAACCTGATCCAAAGGCAGCCGGCTGGATGAGAAGGTATACCTTGATGGCTGGATGCTAAAGGCATCTTCAGCCACGTCTTTAGGAAGGCCTTCCCAGATGATTTTTTTGCGTCGGTGTAAAAAAACCCGGCCCAGTCGCGTCCCAGGAACCCGATTTTCGCCGGCCTGAGCCGAAAACAGCGCCGGCGGACTCAGGCCGAACCCGGCGCGCTGGGGGACGCCCGGGGGCGCCGGGGCGAACTGTTTTGGCACGAAAAGCCGCGGGCCAGCCGCGTCAGCGACACGGCGCCTCGTCTTCCCCCAACGGCCTCGGTTCCCGCGGGGAATCAATGGCAAGGCTGCCGCCGGGCGGCAGCCTTGCCATTGATTCCTCACGGGCGGCGCGTCTCGGGACGGCGCGCCGACGCCTCCCCTCCCTCACGCGCGTACACACGGCGCTGAGCGGCTATAAAAGCCGGCGGTTCTCGCCGGTGCCCACACCAGACTCGCCCCTCGCCGCCGCCCAACCCCTCTCTCCCCGTCTCCGTCTTTCTCTCACGAGCGTCACCGGCAGCCCCTCTCTCTCCCTCTCTACCACCGCCGAGCCCGTCGCCATGGCAGAGCGCTTCCCCGGAGACGAGGCGGCGGCGAACGGCTTCGGTCGGCGTTTGCTCCGCGAACAGGAGTCCTGACTCATGTTCCAGGCGAACATACCGGCGCCGCCGGACATGCGCGCCGGGCCGACGGGGTGGCGGCTCAGCGACGGGGGAGTGCCTGTTCCCCCGTTATCCGACGCCGTGGCGAAGCCCACGTACCTCGCCGAGGAGGTCGAGGTCGCGCGCGCCTCCCTAACCGACGACGAGCGCTCCCTCCCCCAGTACGCCGCCGGCAATCACGCGGCTTGGGCGGCGTATTTCCAGCGCCGCCAGCAACAACGCCTGGCCTCCACCAACAACGTGCCGGTGGTCGGCGGCGTGAAGAACAGCGTGGGGCGCCACCTGTGGTGGGGCGTCCCGGGCCGCACGCTGGAGGGCGTGCTGACGCACCTCGACGGCGGCAACAACCCGCCGTTGACCTATCCTGCGACAGGGGCCGCCCCGTCGCAACACCGACGCGCATGGGCGCCAAGGAGGTTCGCCTCCTCCTCGTCTTCCTCCTCTCGCTCATCTTCCCACTCCTCCGGTTCTCCGGCGCTTCTCGGCGTCAAGGTCGAGCCCGCGGCGGAGACGCCAATCGGTCGGCGCAGTCGCAGCGTCGGCATCGTCATCAACGAGGGCGGCCGGCGCGCCCCCTCCTCGTCGGCTCCTCCGCGCTTCGTCAAGCCGAAGATGGAGCCGGGGCTGGCGCCGGTGGAGGCGGAGTTCGACGACGACGACGCGACCCTAGAATGGGCACGCCAGGACTCCATTGCGATGGAGAAGGCGCGCCGGGAGAAGGAGAAGGAGCGCCAACGCGCCGCCCTGCACCGCTTCGAGGAGCGCTGACGCGGCCGCGTTGAAGACGGGGTCGTCGTCTTATGCGACAGCGACAACGACGACGACGTGCCGCCGCCAGTCCGCCATGGTGACGCCGGGCAGGGGTTCAGCAGGGGCGCCCGCGTCAAGGAGGAGAAGGCCAACGACGACGATGGCGGCGACGGCATTGACGACTTCATCCCTTTTCTTTTTTAGATTAGGTTAATATAATGAAAATGCGTGAATTTCATCGAAATTTGGCATGTTTGGCCAAAATTTAACTAGTTTTTATCATAACTTCGCCGAACGCTTTGTTTTTTTTAATACGCGTCTAGGGGCGACTCTGGGGGCCGACGGCTGGGCCCCTAGGGCCATTTTTTGCACCGGCTCACCTCCAGGCGACGCTTTTAGACGCCCCATGAGGGGCCAACGGCTGAAGATGCCCTAACCATGGATGGAAAAAATTAGTGTGCTTGTGCCCCCACTGGACCCGCCAATGTTTCTTCATAAACTGCAGTAAAAGAGCGTTTGGAAGGAAAAAATGTGTTCAATAGACTGGTCGAGGAATTAAGAATTGTGTGTGGAATTAAAAACACTACCCGTCGCCTACCGGGGCAACACCACCACCATATTTCACCTCACCGCCACCATATTTTTATAAGAATTGAAACATGTTTTGAAAATGAACATTTATTTGAACACATGTTTTTATGAAAGAAATTTTTTTAAAAAAATTGTGATCAATTTTAAATGGTTTTTTAAAAAGTGGGAAGATTTTAAGCATTTTTGAAAAACAGTGAACATATTGAAAAGCATGATTTTTTTTAAAGCAAGAATAATTTGAAACACTCCTTAACTCAACAAAATACACATACTTGGTGTCTGCAAGTAGAAAAAGGATTTTTATTGCCGTACCATGTAGTATAAAGTTAAGAAATTTGTAGGGATGTCCTTTGATGGCGCCTCCTTCAACTTAGTACTACCATTGGGTGGAAGTGGAATGGTGTAATTTTTTTAGCAGTATATATAGATGGTGGAATTGTTGTATACTATCCGAGAGTTTAATAACTAACCAAAAGTTTTTCTTAGAATTTTCTAAAGATTTGCAAATGATTTTTTGGATGAAAGAGCAGTGGCACATTGAAGTGAGATTCTTTATATACAATTTTTTGTTAATAATCGAAAGCAAACAGGTTTTACTTTGTTAATTATTTTCTAGAAAATGTTAGTTATTTGATTTGCAAGATTATATTTCGCTCCATTTCTTTTGCACTATTTGAACTTGGCTATCATCACCATAAAAAAGCAAGCTTTTTTCTTTCCCCCATAACAGGTAATTTTTTGTAAATTTTCGGTGGATTATAAAAAAGAAGGTAATTTCAAGATGCACAGTTGTCACATTCTTTCTGCTCTTCATTGCTCTGTCTCTTTTCCCTGCCTGACCAACGATGTCTCCTCCTTGTCTGACCAACGATGTCGGTGACATCTAGAGTTGAGGAATATCTTAATTGTTAGTAAGTCGCTTTGAGCTCCAAATATCTTCTCTCTCAAGGAATATTTATTTCCATATTTTCACTCACTTTTAAGTATTTGTATCTGATGATGTATTCATAAGATGTGGTAGACATGAACAGTAAACAACAGCAAGTAATTATATCGGTGCTCATTTAGTTTTGTTTTTTTTTTTTGCAATGGGTGCTTAGCACGCCTAGTCCAGCAGCTTCTCCACGAGAGCCATTAAAAAAGTGATCCTAAAAATGCCATTAAAAAAAGAAATCCCCACCGAGCTCGGCGTGGACCTTTATCCACATCGCCGTTCTTTCTCCAGCAGCACTGCTGCTCTCCTCCGCTTCTCGCTATCCATCAAACTACTCTCCTCCTCTTCTCTATCCGTGCCACACACCCCACGACGCCGCGTGCGTGCAGTGCGGCCTGCCGCCATATGAGTTTTCTCTGTAGGGAGAGCGTCCATCTCGCTGCTATTTTTGATTCATGCATGACCTTCCTCCCGGACCCCCTCTCGGCCTCGCTTCAACATTTTCGCTTGGGTTTTTGTTGGCTTGTTGATGATTCATACAACTCTGATT
This sequence comes from Triticum monococcum, assembly GCA_034509565.1. Lineage (NCBI taxonomy): Eukaryota > Viridiplantae > Streptophyta > Magnoliopsida > Poales > Poaceae > Triticum > Triticum monococcum. Next base: position 660,315,147 of record CM067843.1, on the reverse strand, counting down.
GTATATAAGCTGGTAGGATTTGATGTAAACATGCAGGATGAGACTAATAATCAGAATCTGGAAATTTCTAGTACAGGCAAAAGAAAACTCTGTTACCTGCCTCGGTAAAGGAAGGAAAGGTCAGATGGTGAGTCCGAACTTTTTTAGCGGCCCATAATTTAAATTCTGGCCCGTGAACTTACAAATGCTGCAAACAAGTAGAGAACTTAGACGAGCCAACGGACGAACGAAGATGTACGAAAACGGCGAAATGATCGGAAGCAATAAGAGTAACTTCAATTAGGCGACCCATTTCGTCCGCGGCTGTTTGTTTGGGTCGGCGCAGACAAAAAACGGCCCAACGTGCCGATCCAAACGGACGCACGTCCGCTTTCGTCCGCCTGCTGACCCATTTCGGGTCCATTGTTGAGCCTGATTTGCGTCGGCACGAACACAAAATGGATGTTCGTGCGCTCCCCTCTTTTCTCACCAGGCCTGTTAGTCGGTGGCACATTGGATTCACACCCTTGCCCGCCTGTTACGTCGCTGACGCCGCCGGCCATTTTTTCAGACAAAAATGGATACATAGATAGTTCTACCGTATACAGATAAAAGAAAAGACCACTATTCGTCGCTTTCTGACTCCGACTCGGTAATGTCCTCCTCCGACGTCTGAATGTAGGCGTCAGCATACGCCTCGTTTTCAAAGTCCCAACCCGCCGTTTCTCGTAGCTCCAGTTTCAATTGAGCTGCCTGCTTCCGCGAACGTTTGTCCTCCCGATAGGCGGCTCGCTCCCTCCTTCTCGCATCCCTCTCCAACCTCCTTTGCTTGTAAGCTGGCACTCGTCGACGATGTTCTGCGGGAAGCCTCCGCGCCACACCACCAAGGCTTCCACGTCCTTCTCCGCGATGGCGAGGCGACGCTGCCGCCTCCGGTGGACACGACGATCTTCGTCGGTGAAAAGCCGCGGGAGAGGCGCCAGATCATGCGCCCGCTGGCTTGACATGTTGGGAAAATTCATATCCCGATGAGGCCTCAGGAGGCGCCACGCCGCCACGTCATGCGCGCGGGTCGCCTCCTCTGCGGTGTCGAAGGTGCTGATGATGAGACGTTTCTCGCGAAATCAGAACTCGGAGGAGAAGGCGTCAGAGCGGCGCTCGCGGACTCCGCGAAAATCCGAAGCGCGCAGGCGGCGGATCGACATGGTGGCGCAGAGGCGGCGAGAGTGGGCGGCGGACAAAGTGTGGAGGGAGTGCCTTCTTTATAACGAGTGCCGGCCGCGGTGCGCGCGTGAACCTTTCCGCGCGCTGGAGCGCCAAAACCAACGCGCGCTAGGCCGCTTTCCCCCGCGCGCTGGAGCGCCAAAACCAGGTCGACGACATGATCTAAAACACGCGCGGTCATGAAGTGGATCGGTCCGTTGGACGCACTGCCAACCCAAAACTAAAAGAGGGCAGTCGGCCGACCATACGGACAAAAAAGCGGACAAAAACGCCGTTCGTTTGGGTCGGCCCGTTGGAGTTGCTCTAGGCAACCAGTTCTTTATTATTACTCCCTCCGTTTCTAAATATTTGTCTTTTAAAAGATTTCAAATGGACTACCACATATGGATGTATTAGACACATTTTAGAGTGTAGATTCACCTATTTTGCTTCGTATGTAGTCCATATTTGTTGAAATCTGTAAAAAATCAAATATTTAGGCCCCGTTCGGATGTCGGCCAGCTTCCCGATTAGCTGGCTTCTCAAAATCTCGCTGGCTTCCAGCTTCTCGCTGGAGCAGCCTCGCGTTCGGCTAGCGTGAGCAGCTTCTCGCGTATTAGGCCAAGTGGCTGCTCACCTTGAGCTAGGGGAAGGCTCTGGCTTGGATCTCGTTGTAGGCTGGACGAAGCAGGTCGTCCGGTTGCCGGCGGGGACCAACGGAGGGCGGCGGGCAAGGCCGAGTTTCGAGGGCGGCGGTGGCGGGCGAGACCGAGTTTCGAGGCCGCCGGCGGCGTGGCGGCGGCGCGCCGGTGGGCTGGCGGTGGCGCGGCGGCAGACTGGGGCACCGCAGCTAGGGTTGCAAGAGCAGAGTCGCTTCCGTCTGTCTCGCTGAGCACGCTCTCGTTGGGCTAGGCTAGTAGCGAGAGAAAACGGTTCGCGCATGGCACTTCGGGAGGGTAATCCGGCATAATTTCGAGCAATTCCCGCTTCTGGTTTTTGCGAAGCTGGACCGGAGCTGCTCCACAAAATTGCACTGCAGGCTGCTCGAATTCCAGGAGCTGGATTCTCGGATCTGAACCGTTCGGCTGGCTTCTAGCGGGCTTCTCAGGAAGCTGGATCGTGGACGAGTTCCGAACGGGGCCTTAGTAACGGAGGGAGTATTAATTATAATTATATTATAATTTAGGGAAAAATAACTGTTCCAAATACCTCTAAAAAAATCCTCAGCTTACTCTAAAAGAAAAACCCCAGCAAATCCAAATCACAACAGGGTCCCCTCGAAGCCCCACGCACTCCAACAGTCCAACCATCACGAAGCGCTCAAAACAGACCTTCCCGCTCGCATTTCGCCACCAAATTTCCGCCCGCCGCCTAAACCCACCGCGGAACAGCGAGATCACGCCTCCCCACGCGGATCCACCCCGTGACCGCGCCCAAATCCGTCCGTCCATCAAATCCAACGCCCCATCACTCGCCACGTCACCGATCCGGACCCCAACCCTCTCCACCAGTCAGGCCGCTCCCCGCAACCCTATATATCCCCAGCGCCCCGCCCCCGAAACCAACACCTCAAACCCCAACGCAAATCCTCCAGTCCTCTCACCTCGCGCCCCCAACCCGATCCCTCGTCGCCTCCACCTCCGCCGAAACTGCCATGGCGCCCAAGGCCGAGAAGAAGCCCGCCGCGGAGAAGAAGCCGGTGGAGACGGAGAAGAAGCCCAAGGCCGAGAAGCGCGTGCCCGGCAAGGACGGCGGCGCCGACAAGAAGAAGAAGAAGGCCAAGAAGAGCGTCGAGACCTACAAGATCTACATCTTCAAGGTCCTGAAGCAGGTGCACCCCGACATCGGCATCTCCTCCAAGGCCATGTCCATCATGAACTCCTTCATCAACGACATATTCGAGAAGCTCGCCGGCGAGTCGGCAAAGCTGGCGCGCTACAACAAGAAGCCCACCATCACCTCCCGGGAGATCCAGACCGCCGTGCGCCTCGTCCTCCCCGGTGAGCTCGCTAAGCATGCCGTCTCTGAAGGCACCAAGGCCGTCACCAAGTTCACCTCCTCCTAGATTGCTGCCGTCCGTCCGAGTCTGTTTCGTATGGTCTGGTCTGAATTTCCTGTGTTAAAACATATTACAGGGGGTTAGATTCCCCTATCGAACAGTGTAAAATGAGTCCGATTTTCTGAATCAAAGAATCATCCAGGGGTTGTTACAAACGTGCCTTGCTTCAGCAATTTAACTTGCTCCTCTTAACTTGGATGATTTCGTTGAAACAAACCTCAATGGTTGTGTAAGCTGCTCTGGTAATTTTATTTTTTGATTCTGCCATGTTTGACTGGAAAGTTGACCTTTTGCTTCTGCCATACTCCATGGTTCAGTAAACTCTTGACGCAGATCCTTATTTTTCCTTGTGTAGATGCAGTCAGCTACAGATTGTTCTACAGGTGGAAAGTCTGTAGCCTGATTTGTTAACTTTTTACTTAACTTTATTTTCAGGGTAAGTATTCATTCCGAGCTTTTAATGCCATTAACTTATTCTCGTTCTAAGAGTTTTAGAAGTCAAGCCGTACTCTAGGAAGTTTCAGAAGTCAGTTGTCTGAATTTTATAACTTTGTGATCTGTTGAGCCAATTTTTTAAATTCTGAATGTGCTTCTGCTTCTGAAGATTGTGTTGAATTCACGTTGACGTATGTCTTGATTTAACTCTGTTGATATGCTATACTATGCTTAGTTTTCTGTAGAATTCATTTGATGAGATGATTGGCTGCCAATTGAGGTTGGGAGATGTACACATTATAGATGGGAAGTTATTATTTGGTAACTTTATACTGAATTTTGTTTTCAGGGGCAAGATCTCATTGCGAGCTTAAAACAAAATTTCCCAACCTCAGTCGCATTCTAGAAAATTCAGAAAGCCAGTCGTATTCTAGTGATTCTGTATACAATCCAACCCAGTGCTGAAATGTCTACTTCTAGAGGAATACACATGATATTTTGGTCATCCCTGTAGCTTAATATGCTGCTCTGCAATAAGTTTGATTCAAACGATTTTATTATCCTTAAACATGATGAATTTCTAGCCCTGTACGACAATAGTTTGAAAAAGAAAACATTGTCAGCTTCAAACCAATTAGCACCCTGAAAGTCCAGCTCTACTGTATACTCCCTTTGTAAACAAATATAAGACGTTTTACAGTGGGAGTAGTTAGTTTCAGTTAAGAAGACGACAGTTATTTTAACTCAGTGATCTGCCAGAATAACTTTTCTATTTTGTTCTGAACCTTGTGCTTCTACCTTTGAATACTTAGGTGTTGTATGGATGAAAATATTTTATTTGACAAGATTTGGCTACTTTTCTTTTACTGGACTAGGTGAATGCCCATGCGTTGTATGGGGCACACATATTCTAATTGCTCATTACTATTCCTACCGAACATACACCTTTAAGTTCTAATGCACTTCATGTGACATTTTCAACCTTTCTACCACCAATCACTTTTCTTATCTTGTTCTTTGTCCCACTGTCTCCGCCTACAAATTCATGCTCACCACCTCCATCAATGCGGCTTGTTCTTTGAGTCACAAATACCATTCTTCAAAATAAATCAAAAGGCCCATATACCCAAGGAAAAGAGATATTTGGGTTTGTCTAAATATCACATGTATAATACAAAAAAGTTCATCAACTAAGCATCTGAGGTTACATGTCCACCTAGTTCCTGTAGAGAGAACACAAACTATCATAATAGCTTTCATCCAAGATATCAACATTATTCATTTCCAGCAAATATATTATTATGCACCATAATTTAATTTGAAGTAAATAAAATTAAATTTTGAACAGACATTAAAGCGCGCGTGTTACTCACTTTTCAGCATAAGGAGTAAAGAATAACACAATTAGTACATGGTGATGAAGCGGAAAAACGTATTTTTGCTCTATTACATGACATGCGGCCGTTAGACGTAAAGTACGGTTTGACATCACCTCCATTGCCTTTGAGCCAACAGAAAAGAAGGCCCCAAAAATTGATGGACCTAAGGAGCTAATCTGCTGATCATCTGCTTATGATACTATTAGGAATGGGCAACTACATTCACAGGAGGGCCATGGGCTAGTATATATACAGGTGTATGGTAAAGTGCAAGAGAGACTATACACATCTAACACCCCTTTCAAACTTATGGTGGATCAACAACATTGAGTTTGGAGAGAAGAAAACTATGCTGCGCTCGAGTCTGTGCCTTCGTGAAGAAGTCCGCCAACTGTAACTCAGAGGGTACAAAGTGAAGAGCGAGAGTCTGATCCTGCACAGCAGCACGCACAAAGTGGGCATCCACACCTATGTGCTTGGTAAGCTCATGCTTCACCGGGTCACGCACAATACTGATAGCACCAGTATTGTCTGACAATAAAGGAGTCGAGATAGTAGCAGACACACCAAAGTCCTCAAGTAACCACCGTAACTAGATCACCTCAGCCGTCAGCATAGCCATGGCTCGCAACTCAGCCTCTGTACTCGAGCGAGAAACGACAGTCTGTTTCTTTGTCTTCCAGGCAATAAGAGAGCCACCAAGAAAGACACAATAAGCAGACAACGAGCATCGATCAGAGGGATCACTAGCCTAGTGTAATGCCCACGATCGGCTATATCTCCCACGTGTCGAAGCACGACTTAGAGGCATAACCGCATTGTAAGCAATGTCACAAGTGGGGTAATCTTCACACAACCCATGTAATGAAAAAGGAAAAGAGGTACATAGTTGGCTTACAATCGTCACGTCACACAATAGCATAAATATCACATTACATTCATCCAGATACAATCAAGGTCCGACTACAGAACCGAAATAAAGACAACTCCAAAAGCATAATGTCCCCGATCGCCCCAACTGGGCACCACTACGGATCGTCTGGAAAAGAAACGTAGTATCGTTCTGAGTCCTTATTGAACTCCCACTTGAGCTCAGTCGAATCTCCTGGAGCAGTATCATCGGTCCCTGCATCTGGTTTTGGAAGGAATCTGTGAGTCACGGGGACTCAGCAATCTCACACCCTCGCGATCAAGACTATTTAAGCTTATAGGTAGGGTAAAAGGTATGAGGTGGAGCTGCAGCAAGCACTAGCATATATGGTGGCTAACATACGCAAATGAGAGCGAGAAGAGAAGGCAAAGGCACGATCGGTAGACTATGATCAAGAAGTGATCCTAGAACAACCTATGTTCAAGCATAACACGAGACCGTGTTGTCTTCCCGGACTCCGCCGAAAAGAGACCATCACGGCCACACGCTCTGTTGATTCATTTTAATTAAGTTAAGTTTCAGCTTATCTACAACCGGACATTAATAAATTCCCATCTGCCCATAATCGCGGGCACGACTTTCCAAAGTTCAAATCCCTGCAGGGGAGTCCCAACTTAGCCCATCACAAGCTCTCACGGTCAACGAAGGATATTCCTTCTCCCAAGACAATCCGATCAGACTCGGAATCCCGGTTACAAGACATCTCGACAATGGTAAAACTAAACCAGCAAAGCCACCCGAAGGTGCCGACAAATCCCGATAGGAGCTGCACATATCTCGTTCTCAGGGCACACCGGATTGTCCAAACTTCCGGTAGGCCAACCCAGAGTTGCCCTTGGTGGCCACCGACGGCTGACAGGTTGGACCAACACTTAGAGGAGCACTGGCCCGGGGGTTTAAAATAAAGATGACCCTTGAGTCCGTGAAACCCAAGGGAAAAGGCTAGGTGGCAAATGGTAAAACCAAGGTTGGAGCTTGCTGGAGGAGTTTTATTCAAGGCGAACTGTCAAGGGGTTCCCGTTATAACCCAACCGTGTAAGGAACGCAAAATCAAGGAACATAACACCGGTATGACAGAAACTAGGGCGGTAAGAGTGGAACAAAACACCAGGCATAAGGCCGAGCCTTCCACCCTTTACCAAGTGTATAGATGCATTAAAGTAGACAAGATATAATAATGATATCCCAACAATAAACATGTTCCAACAAGGAACAAACTCCAATCTTCACCTGCAACTAGCAACGCTATAAGAGGGGCTGAGCAAAGCGGTAACATAGCCAAACAACGGTTTGCTAGGACAAGGTGTGTTATAGGTTTGACATGGCAATATGGGAGGCATGATAAGCAAGTGGTAGGTATCGTAGCATAGGCATAGCAATAGAGCGAGCATCTAGCAAGCAAAGATAGAAGTGATTTTGAGGGTATGGTCATCTTGCCTGCAAAGTTCTCCGAGTTGACGTTAGCTTGATCCTCGTAAGCGTACTCAACAGGTTCCTCGATCACGTACTCGTCTCCCGGCTCTACCCAAAGCAAGAACAGAAGCAAAGGGGGACACAATCAACCACGTGCAATGCACAAGCAACATGATGCAAAACATGTCATGACATGCGGGATGTGGTATGCGATGCATATGCATGTTTCGGAAAGGAAAGATTGAACCTGGCCTCAACTTGGAAAACCAAGAGTGCCGCTGGAAAGAAGGGTTGATTTCGGTCGAAATCGATATAGAGATCACCGGAATCGGATGCAGGGTTTGCAAATGACAAGCAAAACAAATATGGCACCGATCTGCGATTAACAGCACGAGGCCATCTAAATGCATCAAGAACAACAAGCTACTGCACTCTAACATAGCAACAAAACACATGGCAGGGATCCACTCAAGATGCTTGACAAAAGATGAACACTGAGCTACGACTAATTCACACAATAGCAGGTTCAAACAAGCATGGCAAAAGTGCAAAAGATATCAGGTTACAGACTTAGTGAAAATAACATGTCAGGAATTTAACATCATGAAGCAATGTTTAGAGCAAGATATCAGCATGCTACAGGAACATATCATGGCAAAGCAAGGCATGGCATGAAGCTACTCAAAGCATACAACAAAAGTCTCTTACTGACCATAAGCCAAAAGGGATCAAAAAATACAATGGCAACCATGTGAACATAGCAACTTTCGTTAACAGATTCAAACTTGGCAGAAAACTGGAACATGGCAAAACAGATTCATATAGGCGTGTTTACGAGCTCGAAGCACTCACCACAAGGCATTGCATGACAAACTAAGCATACACCCAACAAGTAGACATGGCATAGAAGCTAAACATGGCAAGAACAACCTCATAGCATGCATGGAACAACTACAACAACCTTGGCAAAAATGCTTAACACATAAACATTCTGCCAGGAACATTTTATAGCAAAAGTAGAGCTCGATTGAGTCAAGCTACGGTGCTCCATAATTGCAAACAAAGACATGGATGGGTAGAGCATAACATTATCTCAAAATCATCCTTACTGAGCATGCTCAAAAGAGGCATGGATCACTCTGTAGCAACAAGAATACATGGCATAAAAATATTAACATGACAAAGACTTGGAAGATTTCTAAGTCCCTGAAATCAGCAACATTACGAGAGCTACTTTGCATGCTTGTGCTAGTCACCACAAAGATCACAAAAATACATGGTATACACCCCTGTAAAGATGGCATGGCATACTTCAAAACACATGTAGGGCTCAAGTTCATAGGAGGCACACAATAATCATGGCAAAAATGACAAATGTCCAATTACTGATAAGAATCTGAAACTAACATTACATAGCACTCTTGCAACATCATTTAGGGGATCAAGGTGAGCTCAAATGAACATGGTGCGATGGAATGAAATGAAGTACTCGTCGAGACGAATAATTTGATATGCTACACGCCCAAAACGGAGCCATGGATGCAGAGTTATGATGCGATGAAGAATGCCAAAAATAACTGAAACTAGGAACGAAAGTCAACCCTTAGGGTTTCAGATCCAGATCTGGATCCGGCGGCGCGTGGATCAAGGTTTGCCGGGGAGCTCGCCAGAGTTGCCGGATCCGGTCGGCGAGGTCGCCGGGGCGACGAGGGAGGGCGAGGGTAGCGGTGGTGGTGCGGCCGGGCGGCGGTGGCGCGGCGGGCGACGCGCAGGCGGCGGGGCGCGGGCCCGGTTGGCGGCGCGGGAGGGCCAGCCACGGGCTCGACGGGCCAGCATGGTGAGAGGTGACGGCGGTGACACGTGGTAGCTCAGGAGTGGGTGGCGGTGGCGGCGGACATGTCCGGCCCGGCGGATTTCGTCCGGCGCGCGGAGGAGAAGGGGGCTAGGGTTTGAGATCTAGAATTTCGGGGAGGAGAAGCCTTTTTATAGGTAGAGGGGGAGGCTCCAAATTGAGCACGGTTTGCGGCCACGCGGTCGTAATCGAACGACTGAGATGATGGAAGGGGTTTAGGTGGGTTTTGGGCCACTTTGGAGGGGTGTTGGGCTGCAACACACACGAGGCCTTTACGGTCCCTCGGTTAACCGTTGGAGTATCAAACGAAGTCCAAATGGCACGAAACTTGACAGGCGATCTACCGGTAGTAAACCAAGGCCGCTTGACAAGTCTCGGTCCAATCAGAGAACGTTTAACACCCACGCACGAAAAGAGGTAGAAAGGGACAACGGAGGACATAGGAGCGCCAGAATGCAAAACGGACAACGGGGAAAATGTTCGAATGCATGAGACGAACACGTATGCAAATGCGATGCACATGATGATATGATATGAGATGCATGACAAAGACAAAAGCAACACGATGACAAAAACCCAACAACGAGGAATATCATAACTTAGTGCCGTAAATGGCAAGAGTTGGAATACAAATATGGCAGGTTACATATGGGGCGTTACACCCAGGTAGCATCAGAGTAGGCCTGGAGCTCAAGAGAGCTGGAGTGGGGAAAGAAAAGGCGCCAAGAGAGCGTGCCACGAAGATATTGTAGAACACGGAGGAGATGACTATAGTGGACAGAGGTGGGGGCTGAAACGAACTGACTCAGGATATGAACAAGATAGGAGATGTCAGGACGCGTAACAGCAAGATAGACAAGACTGCCAACAAGGTGACGATAGCGAGTGGGGTTGGGGAGAGGGTCACCATCAGAAGCACGAAGCTGAACGTTGAGCTCCATAGGAGTCACAACTGTGCGCTCATCACCAAGAGCAGCGCGAGCAAGAAGATCCTGAATATATTTTTCTTGGGAGATGTAGAAGCCATCAGAGGTCGAGGAGATCTCAATCCCAAGAAAATAGCGAAGTGGACCAAGATCAGTCATGAGGAACTGGTCGCGAAGGCGAGCCTTAACAAAGGCTATGTAGTCAGAGTCGTCACCAATGATGATCATGTCATCAACATAGAGAAGGAGCAGAGTCCGACCACGGGGAGACGTGTGAACAAACAACGTGGGATCATGATCACTGGGCAAGAAACCAACGACAGTCACCACAGAGGCGAAGCGCTCAAACCAGGCGCGAGGGGCCTGTTTAAGACAATAGAGGGAGCGGCAATGTCGATAGACCATACCATCAGGAGCATAGTACCCCGATGGTGGCTGCATATAAACCTCCTCGCAGCTCACCATTAAGAAAGGCGTTCTGAACATCAAGTTGAGAGATAGACCAATGACGAACAGAAGCAACAGCAAGAAGAGTGCGAACAGTGGTCATGTGGGCCACAGGAGCGAATGTCTCATCATAATCGCGTCCCTGCTCCTGCTGAAAACCACGGGCCACAAGGCGCGCTTTGTAGCGCTCAAGAGAACCATTAGAGCGAGTCTTAATCTTGTAGACCCACTTGCAGGTGATGGGACGAACACCGGAAGGGAGGGAAACCAGGCCCCATGTGCCAGAGCGCTCAAGGGCAGCAAGCTCTTCGGCCATCGCAAGCTGCCATTCAGGCTGAGTCATGGCAGTCCGATAGGAAGTGGGCTCAACAATAACAGAGAGACCATACCAATTAGGAGAATAGCGATCAGGCAGGGGGCGAGGCCGAGCACGGAGGTTATGAATTGGGGAGGCGTGAAAGGAGGTGCACCAGAGGTGGAAGGCGCATCAGGGGAAACATCCTCAGAACGAGGGCGACGAGTATAGTGAAGAGGAAATGGTGAGAGAGGGCGACGGACTAGAGATGATGGTGGAGAGTTGGAGGAGGAGGATGGGGAATATGGTGTCGATGGTGAAGAAGAAGGAAGGAGAGGTGCAGGCATAGGAGGAAAAACATGAGGAGGCACATAGCAGGGTGTATCAGGGAGAAGAAGAAAAGAAAGATCGTCCACGGAGAAGCTCGAGGTAGAAGGACTTGGGTAGTAAGATCAAGACTCGCCAAAGGTCACATCACGCGAGATGCGCAAACGATGACCAACAGGATCCCAGCAACGATAGCCCTTGTGCTCATCACTGTAGCCAAGAAAAACACACTCAACGGATTGAGCAGTCACTTTGGTGCGTTCTCACGGGGCAAGAAGGACATAGCACACACATCCAAACATACGAAGAGCGGAGTAGTCAGGAGAGCGACCAGTGAGACACTCCATAGGAATACCATCCTGCAGAGCAGTCGATGGCTGTATGTTGATGAGATAGGTGGATGCAGAAACAGCCTCAGCCCAAAAGTGGCGTGGGAGAGAAGCGGCAATCATCAAAGCATGAGCTGTCTCAAGTAGATGACGATGCTTACGTTCGGCAACACCATTCTGAGCATGGGCACCAGGACATGAGAACTGGGCAAGAGTACCCTGTTCCGCAAGAAAACCACGCAACAGCTGGGAGATAAACTCACCAGCGGAGTCAGCACGAAAAGTACTAATGGGCGTGGAAAACTGGGTGTGAACCATGGCATCAAAACGTTTGTATATAGAGAGAACCTTGCTACGAGATTTCATAAAGTAGAGCCAAGTGTAGCGAGAGAAATCATCAATAAACAAGATATAGTAGCGGTGACCACCTTTCGAATCAATGGGAGCAGGACCCCATACATCAGAATGAACTAAGTCAAAAGGACGCCGAGATACCGACTCACTGGTAGGATAAGGTAACTGGGTCTGTTTGCCAAGTCTGCAGCCATTACAAGGTAAAGAAACATCTCCAGATACAGACCCTAAGAGGCCCTGACGAACTGAAGAAGACAAGCGAGAGCCACATATGTGACCAAGACGATGATGCCACTGCTGGAAGGACGCATACGAAGAGGCAGCAAGAGCATGGGAGCGGGCTGAAGTGGTGGCAGCGGAAGGAACACAAAGCTAATCAACCTCCCAAAGGCCCTCTGACTCACGGCGCCGGGGGGCAGCACCAACCAAAGCCTTGGTGCGACGGTCCTGAATGGAGCAAGAGTTGGTATCAAGAATGACACGACAACCAGAAACAATAAGTTGGGCAGCGGAAAAAAGATTCATGGTGAGGCGAGGAACATGTGAAACACTAGGAACAGAAAAAGGTGGAGTGGAAAGAAGACCACGGCTAGCAACAGGAAGAGGTGTGCCATCAGCGGTAAGAACATTAACAGGCGAATCAAGAGGTCAGAGAGAAGACAGTACAGAAGAATCAGAAGACATATGAAAAGAGGCTCCAGAATCTAGAACCCACGAAGATGTACCTGACTGCGTAGATGCCTGCGGTGGTGGAGCAGTGGCTGCAGTCACAACAGCAGTAGAACCGGTCGACGAAGAGCCTGAGGAAGCTAAGAGACGCTCGAGCCTCATGATGTCCTGGTCAGTGAGTGACGGGGTCGAGGAGGATCCAGGAGTCCCACTGGAAGAGGAGCGCCTCTAGTCTCACTTCTTCTCACGGCAATCAGACTTTGGGTGACCTGGCCGAGAGCAGTAGCCACAGAAGGTGTCACGGCACAACCGACCCCTCTCAGCATAAGAAGGACGACCCACCCCCCTGAAGGAGTAGGCAGGAGCAGTGGAGCGGTGAGGCAAGCAGGTGGCATAGGAGCTCGGGCGGCCAACACAGATGGAACCACAAGTAACCCAACAGAGCGTAGGCGGGTCTCTTCAGCATGAAGCTCAGCAAGTACCTCCGAGATAGGAACACGACCACGACCAAGCAGGTGAGAATGGCGAGGCCCGAACTCAGAGCGAAGACGAGATAAGAACTTGTGAACCCGCTGAAACTCCAAATCGGACCATGTAGTCTGACAGCAACGGCAAGTTCCACAAATGACTGTCCGAAGAGAGTCAAGCTGACACCAGATGGCAGAGCACTGTGAATAGAACTCATCAATGGAGGAATCACCTTGCTGGAGTGCATACTCCTGACGCACCACAGATAGGTAGAGAGCATCACCTGAGGGCTGATAGCGCTGACAGAGATAAGACCACATCGCTGCAACTGTGCCAAGTCCCATGAACTTCGAGGTGAACTGAGGAAGGACACTCGCACTAAGAACAGCAGCAGCACGAGCATCATCATTGCACCACTGAGTGTAAGCAGACAGATCATCACGATTGGCAGAAAGGGCATCCGAATAGGCTAACATCTGCTGATCATAGGCATCAACTGCAGTATCATCGAGAGCCTTGGCGGCATCGCGATCTGCCTGAGAAGCATCAGCAGCAAGAACTGGCGGTGCTAGCGGGGTAGGAGCCACAGGAGCAATAGGGCAAGGCGGACAGGGGACCTCGCCAGAGAGAACACCCCACAGAAGGAGACCGCACATGTGGATACGCATAAACCCCGCAAACTCAGCATAGTTGGTGCCATCAAAGATCACCGAACACCGAGGAACGATGACATAGCCCGAAGAAGACATGAGGAGCTCTCTGCTTTTTTTGGGTCAACTGCTACAGGAGACGCTGATCCAGATCGAGATCAGGCTTGCGTTGGCTCGATCCAGCCCCGATGGAGGAAGTGGGGGGGGGGGGGGGAGGGCGAGCTTGAGAGGGGCCGGCCCTGGGCAGCACCGGCTGCAGCAGGAGGTGGCCAGGGGCAGCAGGGCACAGGGAGGTCGCGGCCGGGCGCGGGGAGGCGCGGGGAGGTGGCTGCCGGCCGCGGCCGAGCACGGGAAGGCGCAGGGCGGCGCGAGGCGGCAACGGCAAGCCACAGTCACGCTCGGGGCGGCGCGGGACATCGAAGGCATGCCGTGGCCGAGCTTGCAGCGCAGGCCGGGGCGAGGCGGCGTGGCGGCGGGGAGGGAGAGAGCCCGGGGCGAGGGAGGAGGTGGCCAGCACCGGCGACGAGGTAGAGGGAGGCCGGTGAAGGGGGAGCGAGGCACGGAGCGGCGAGCGTGCAGGAGCAGGAGAGGAACCTAAGCATCTGATACCATGTTAGGAATGGGCAACTACATTCACAAGAGGGCCATGGGCCAGTACATATACATGTGTATGGTAAAGTGCAAGAGAGACTATACACATCTAACAGATACTACTCGAACAGTAAGCATTTGTAGCAGAAATGAGAAATGAAACTCGATGGAGGAGCTACAAACAAAAGGGTCGGCGGGCGAAGCTAACGGACAATGCAAATTCTGAACCATTTATATAGTACTCCCTATGTACACTAATATAAGACGTTTTATATTAGTGATCTAAAACGTCTTATATTAGTTTATATAGGTAGTATTACAGTAGACGTACACTGAACTGTAAACTTAATTGAGTGAACTGTTTATGCTACCAACTGAATTTTTTTGTTAAACCGTTGTGCCTTTTCATAATATGCAAGCAACAAGGTCACCGAACGAGATCTTGCATAATTTATTTATGGTAACACAAAAAAATAGACAATAACCTAAGTAAAATTTAGGGGATGAAGTTGGAATGAACCACAGAAAATTACCTATGGACTGTGTTGCTTAGTATGCATGTAACCAGCACCCTTTGACCTTTCGACAGGTCTGGTACTGTTTTTACTACTTATTTAGCATCCATGTGGATGTAGTCCTAGCTCTAAACTTCTCCATAGTTTCTTGACTTCCTTGCGGGCTGTCCTTATCTAATCTTTTGCAGCACACACACACATCACGTCACAATATTCCTGTATGCTTTAGGGAGACTCTCAAAGGGAAACTATTATGGGTTAGCCTCAACAAGAAGTGCTGCACTTTGGTCGACATGGTATCTCCCAGTTTATTTTCTCAGCGATGCTTGTTACCGAGTTGTCACTTGTTGCAGGGTATAGTGACATGGGTAGACGAACCTGCAAAGTGCGAGATTGCTCGGGAATTCAAATGGCATCAGTAGCACCTACTCCGAAGTGAAAATAACCTGGATGTTGATCAGGTAGAGGTTGATGCAGGTGACCTTCGGGAGTCCATCATGAGATTAACCTCAAGAATGGGGGAAGAGACAGGGGGCATGGTCGGCGGTCGCATAGACTCCATGTCCATTTGAGGATACGAGCCTGGCAGCGGCAGCCTCGGGAGGACATGAACTCTCGCCCACCCCCTCCTCGACGCTGCAAAATAGCTCCTGACGGCAGCGGCAAATCCTTGGGTGTCGCGCAACAGTGACATTGGAGCGTCGCTGGCAGGAGCTCGAGGATGGGGAGCGCGCGTCCTCCTGTCGTCAGCCAGATCGGGGAGCTTGTGGCGGCGACTAGGTCACAGGTGGGATAAGCCAGGGGAATCAATTGGCGTCAGTTTGTTAGTTTTTATTATTTTTCTTTGTCTTTGTGTGTCTTGTAGGTGAGATGTACTTCCCAAGTACATAGCATGATGAAAGGAGTTCAAACAGTGGACACACAGGACCCAAACTTAGCCATTTCGAAGGTGGGAAAATTCATTTTTCCAAAGTGCTCCAAATCCGGATCTAAAACTAGAAATTGATCAACGTCGATCATACGAATCCAACGAGACCAAGAGCGTCAAATTCTGACTTTGTATGAAGAATGGTCGTTTTACCGAAGAGGGGCAACAGTATCCCGTCACGAGAGGCAAGTTTCGGTGCTGTCTGGAGTCCAAATGGGCAATAGATTGAATTTTGTCCCTGTTTGTTCCCACGACTCTTTGGCCTTCAAGGGATGATTTGGGAGAGGATTCGACTCATCTAGATCCCTTGGAGCAAAGGGGAGAAGCCACATCAAGGGAGGAGGCTATGGGAGAGCTCTTATATATTCACCTTCAACCCTAGTCGTGGTCTCCATATCCACACACACTTTTAATCTCAAAAATTCATCTCCATGTCCAACCGCCGCCACATCAAGAACACCATTGGGGCAACCAAGAGGGAGATTCGAAGGGGCCGCCATCGGTGGGGCGCAGCCATGGGCTGCCGCCGTCGCGCCTTCACCACCATCATCCGCCCATCAACCCTTCTTCCTCCCCCATCAAAGTCTCTGTGATGGGTTGTAATAACTCTTGAACCCCTCTTTATGTGATGTTATTTGAGTAATTGTTGGATATGGGTCAGTCGATTAGTAAGTGGTTGTTTGATATTTTTAATCTATTTATGTGTGTTGCTTCATGTTGCTTATTTAACTATGCGGTAATTTAGTGATTGGAGACATTCAATCTGTTGGTGTAGTTGGAGACGTTCAACTCTTAGGCCACACATGAAGTAGATAGAGGATTGTGCAGAACGATGGACCTGTGACGTGACAGGTTGTAAGGGCATTTCCCTTTGATGGTGTCCTGGACTAGGGGGTACTCACCACGTCGTCTCCCGGTCAGTTAGATTGGGCCGAGGACCCCCATGGCCGTATACTCATGGGTCAGTTCGGACAGCTGCCGCATACAAGGAAGATTCCACAAGACTTGGTGGTCAAGACAAGGACTCCTCCCCCACCGGCGTATTCGGCTAGGACTCTTGTTATCCTAGGCCTCTGGTGCATTATATAAACCAGGGCCAGGCTAGTCAATAGAGATAAAAACAATCATAATCATAGGCTAGCTTCTAGGGTTTAGCCTCTACGATCTCGTGGTAGATCAACTCTTGTAATACTCATATCATTAGATCAATCAAGCAGGAAGTAGGGTATTACCTCCATCTAGAGGGTCCAAACCTGGGTAAACATTGTGTCCCCGCCTCCTATTACCATTCGCCTTAGACGCACAGTTTGGGACCCCTACCCGAGATCCGCCGGTTTTGACACCGGCATTGGTGCTTTCATTGAGAGTTCAGCTGTGTGATCGGCAAAAGGATCGGTGGCTCATCTGCAGATTGACTGCGACGTCGACATCTTCGTCACTGGCTCGACTGGTCACCTTGGCTTGACCGAGGACTATTCCCTGCCTTCGATCGTCATGTTCGGACGAGGGCCTTCATCAACACCAACTCCGATCTCTATCAAGATCATGGAGGAATCGTCCATGGAGCTCGGGGGCTCAACGTCAACATTGCCCTCGGGCGACCGTGCTGTTTTTCTGGACTGCGAACGCGTATCTGCCGTCACCGCCTCCTCGAGTGTCGTTTTAATGATCGCTTCAGCGGAATTGTGCGGAATCGAGTCTACAACAACCCTGGAAAATTTTGTCGAGTTCCGATGAAGGAATCTCTGACAATCTATGATATACCGGAGCCCTATCAAATCCAGACAGGAATCTGGACGAGTTTAGGGCGTGGTATCCAAAGCCCAGGTCGGAAGTCCTTTGGAAGATCCAACCGTTCATCTGCTGAGGAATTTCCATATCTACCACCCCTCAAAATTTCAGCTCGATCCGACCGTCCAAACTCCGGGAACCTTCCGATTAGTGCATCACTTTTTAGATCTATTTTCTGCGCGAATACGGATCCGACCTGAATTCATGTTTCTTTATGACCGTGATATTTGGCAACCTTTTTAAAATGAATTTTCTTCTAAGGTATTGTGCGTTGTCTTTAACACGCGCCCATTAAATTTTACTCCTCCTCTGAGGTAATTTTCGCCATCACGCTGGTGTCAAACCAGTCCGGCAATATAGCTCCACGACTGCCGACCTGCGCTAGACATGTCGTCGCTTTTTTAGCCGAGCTCAACTTCTTCGGATCCTCACCTCGGCGAGCCAAATAAGATTTCGGAATCGCCAAGGATAAATCATCACCAACATCGCCGCCCTACAGATTACACGGAGCAGGCACACCGGCATCGCTGCATGGTCATTTCATCAGACCAGCATTGGCCGCGTCATAAGTTACGACCTGGGTTGGCATGGCCGCACTGTTGCTTCTTCGAGCCAATATCCATCACGCCGAACTACTTCAACACCTCAGCTGACATGGCAGCTACAACAACTCCTCACCGACCTGCTCCGTCACCTCGGCTAGATCGGGGACTTGGCTATTTCTTCATCAACATATTCCGGTGACTTCGGCGTCACCAGCCGACCAGCTTCGTCACGTTTGCTGGACCGAGGGCTTCGCCTTGGCAAGTCAACCTTTGCCAGCATCACCAGACCATCACTTTATCGCCCATCAGGCAATGGGTGTGCGGATCGATTCCCGATTTTGGGAGTCGCTTTTCTTCGGAATGCTACAACAAATAAACCAGGTGCTATTAATCCTAACAATTTTTGCTTGTTAGGTTTATTTTTCTTAAGGAATTATTACTCTGGTTTGTTCCATCATCTGTACACAGGTCTATGAAATGGCAGCCACATTGAAAATGTTCGCGTGGTGGTTCGGTCAGTTCTCGTACATAGTTCGGCGAATGCCGCATCCGGAGCCCGGACCGCCCTGCAAATTCATGCTTTGTCACGCCTTCACCGCGTCACGCTGACGCCCTGCATCGACATTGGCTTCGGCGCCAGGCCACATTTCTTTAAATAAATTATTTTCGCGTAAAGCAATTATGCAACGATTATATATATATTATTATTATTTCCTGGACCACACTGTTTTATGTGTGCAGGTAATCGATTTTGACTGTGTTAGGTGGTCACTACTCCAGAGTGCCGAACTCCTTGCTCGGACACCTCAGGCCTGGGGGCTGGGACCTAAGCCATGCCGAGGACTGCGAACCTTGTCGGATCTGTCACAGATTAATGGGCATCTTCGTCCCGCCACAAGTCCGAATCGCGTCATCAACACCGAGCACATTAACCAGCTAAGTTGCTTTCATGCTAAAAAACTTTCAGTTTTAAATTTTGTTCGGTTCGACCAAGCATTATACTTTTCGGCACAAAGTTGTTTGTGACAAAGTTCCTTGTCAAAACATTGTTTATGACGCGCATATTTAAATACCCCGTTTATTTGGGGGCTCCCTTGATGGAGCTTTTCCTCTTGCATATGATTATACTTGTATGGCTTCGTTCCTTGTTCGTGTATTATGCTACAATATGCACCATATTGCCCTAAGCGATTTGCAAGCTGGGTTGCCTGGCTCCTATGCTTACCCCTACGTTCCCGATTGTTCGGCTAGGGAGTAAAGGGAGCACCTCTGCGATTGTCACGACCGGGTCATCCGAGCTCCGACCTTAGAGTGGGTGAAGCCGAAAGCTAGCGCTCTTATTGTTTTCAATCATGGTTGGCACACAATAGAACTCATGAGTACAAAAAATCTATTGCACAAGTCTCATAGTAATAATGAGCACCGAAGAAAGGTATCGGTGGGGGTACTATTTTCTTCGAAGATTCTTCTTACACTTCGTCAGTAATATAGCATAAGTTCCCTGAGCGCGCTTTGTCTGTTACAGCCTTATGGCCTGATTGCCTGGTCATCGGAAACACCGTCAATACTCTCGACAGGTGGAGTACGTGACACTTTTTGGCCCTTGGCCGAAGAGGGAGAAGCCGACGGTCGGTTAAGATGCGTTTAAAGTTTAGGTGAACACAGATATGATATAAGTACTTCGGTACATACAATCATTATACATAAAATTCTTTTAGCCAAGTCACTTGGGGGCTCTTAAAATTTATATGAGCTGTTTTATAGTAAATGTGTTTTCTTCTTGGTCGTTGCAAAGTCTTTTCTACCGCTCCTTTTTCGACTCGAGTTTATGGTCAATAGCCGGATAGCCTGTCTTCTCTCTGAAAGCCGCTTGAGTTTAGTTTGCTAAACTGACCTCGGAGAAGTACTCTGCCTTTGGGATAAGGAGCTTGAAGCCGTAGGCTGACCCGCGTGAAGTCTTGAGATCGGATGTGTCATGTTAAAGCACGACAGAAGCACATTTTTTTTCCTATTTTCGGATTGGCACCGGACACTTGATCTAGTTTGGACGTCAAGTTTTTACTGACATTTTTTTGGTTTTCCAAGCTTATGGCACTTCCAAACTATTTGTGTGTTTTCAGCACAAGTCTTGCAGTGCAACGCCGGACACCTTTAGAGATTCGGCAAAAAAACATTCTCGGATATTGCTATATATGCATCGGTTTCGAATTGGGTCTTCGGTCAATAGCTGGGTTGCCCGGCTCCTGAGCTTGCCTCCTACGTTCCGCTTTGTCCAGCTAGGTGTGCAAAGGGAGAACCACTGCGATTGTGCTTCCAGCTCACATGGTTAAGCACCTCAGTGGAGAAAGCCGAAAACTGACTGTCACAATAAGCGTAAACTGGTCAGCGATCCGATGACTGTGTTAAATGACGGGCCATTCATAACATTGGCCGAAGTGTTTACGGCTTGACCTCGACTGTCGCCGAACACTACCGGGGGCTAGTAATTAGCCTCCCAAACTAAATCCTCAATATTTTGCTCTTACATTAGAGCTGAGGTTTCATGATCATGCTTAGCATAACAACCCAAAGAAAGGAACCGATAGCGGGACTATTTTCTTTGGAAGACATTTCTTATGTTAAACAGTAATATAACATATCTCTATGCGTACCTTTGTTTATAAAACCGTATGGCCAGATTTCCTTGTTTGTCATAAATCTTTGCCCTCATAAAGGCTTTATAAAGTAAGACAAACACTCCTCGGCTACTGGCCGAGGAGGTGGAAGCCGATGGTCGGTCAACAATGTTTTGTACAATGCGGATCCGAGCATTAATGACGTAAAGTACTTGGATACATAGAGTCATTACACATAATTTGTGATTTTACTACGGAAATCGATCCTTAATTCGGCCACGCGTGCCCGCATTAAGGCTCGGGGGCTACTGGGCTTCGGGCTTATTATTTACAAATATTAAAGGGGCACATCGATCCCCTGATCTGGTGTTGCCACCCGACTAGTGTCTCGGGGGCTACTGCATTGCCTGTCCAATGCAGAAAATTTTAAGTGCAATACAATTTCCGAGGAGATTTTGATCCTCAGGTTGGTCGGCCGCACCCAACCTGAGTCTCTAGGACTAGGCACGCCGCTTTTTGTGTCCTGAAGTATTTTGCTGAGCTATGACTTGATCCTCAGGCCGATTTTGCAAATCAACCCGAGTCTCAGCGGCTACTGGGATCAGCTGTCTTACGTCATCCTTCAGGTGCATCTCGGGTTTTAGACCGATACACACCTTGATGGCTACTAGCTATATATCTCGGCAGAGGATAAATTGCACCAATAAAAATATTGACAAAAAATCGACCCACAGTCAGGGTGGTGCACCACCTCGGAAGCAGTCCGGCATAAAGCTCAGGCGCGAGTGGTTGGCTCCATAGAGGGCATTTCCGGCATTAAGCTTGGCTAAACTCCTTCGACTTTTTTGAACCAAGGTGATATGACACCTCGGATATAGTCCGGCGTTGGAGTTTGGACATAGTCCGGCGTTGGAGCTCGGATACATTCCGGCGATGGAGCTCGGAAAGCGGTCCGGCGTTGGTGCTCGGTTGCAAAAGATACCTCGAATGCAGTCCGACGTTGGAGCTCAGACGCAAGAGGACGCTGCCGCCCGGGAACAACTTCAAACCCGAGGTGTGGCATAAAAGTAAGAAGGCATTGATAAAGGCCGAAGACTTAAAGGGCTCCTCGGATACCCGACGTGTGAGATCTTCAGATTTAGCTCGGCAATCCTCAAGATAGAAGATGGGAAGATTTCTTGAACCAGTTTTCAAGACCGACGACCGAAGACAAAGAATAGTTCGGAAGAACCAAGGAGCGTCCCCAACTTGAAGACCGGTTCAGGGGGCTACTGACGGTGTCCTGGACTAGGGGGTACTCACCACGTCGTCTCCCGGTCAGTTAGATTGGGCCGAGGACCCCCATGGCCGTATACTCATGGGTCAGTTCGGACAACTGCCACATACAAGGAAGATCCCACAAGACTTGGTGGTCAATACAAGGACTCCTCCCGCATCGACGTATTCGGCTAGGACTCTTGTTATCCTAGGCCTCTGGTGCATTATATAAACCAGGGCCAGGCTAGTCGATAGAGATACAAACAATCATAATCATAGGCTAGTTTCTAGGGTTTAGCCTCTACGATCTCGTGGTAGATCAACTCTTGTAATACTCATATCATCAGATCAATCAAGCAGGAAGTAGGGTATTACCTCCATCGAGAGGGCCCGAACCTGGGTAAACATCGTGTCCCCCGCCTCCTGTTACCATCCGCCTTAGACGCACAGTTTGGGACCCCCTACCCGAGATCCGCCGGTTTTGACACCGACACCCTTCTTTGTGTTTTGGATGATGATGACAACCCTTTGTTGGTCTAATCGTGTGCTAAGTGCTTCAGGTTCTCGGTGATTAGGCCTACGTCGGTTAGCTATTCTCTCTGGAAGGAAAAGATCGAAGACGGGGCTTTTTCTACGTGTTTATCTCTTTGGTCGTAGGGAACCCATACTATTAAGAGGGAATCCACATTGGAAGGAGTTGGGGGTTATTTGCACGTACACATTTTCCACACCCTCCTTTGCCTTCCTTGTTTTGTATGAGAGAGAGCTCCCCTTCCTTCTCTTCTGCTTGATGTGTTCTCCCAGCGGTTGTACCGCTCGTGCAAGCAGTTGTACCACTAGCTCTTGGCGCTAACCCAACCTCCACCCCAGGGGTGATACCCTAGG